>LR994596.1:2462236-12462236 GCA_905187575.2 Celastrina argiolus
CGTTACTGAGCAGCGGCTTAGTGGCGGCAAATTCACGCCGTCAACAAATCCTCCAGACGTAACTGCGCAACCTTGGTATCCCTTACTTTATCCTGGGTTTGACAAGCCGGGTAATGTCACCTTTACTAAGGTCATTGATATATTCAAGAATCAACTTGATCCTCAACACTTTGGACTGAATCAGGAAAGTTTTGATTCCAACAAGGGTACACCATTCCGCGTCCAGTTTAGATTTCGTAGAGTCACAGTCTGGAATTTATCTGGCAAAGCTCTGTCTTTGTCAGTTTACGACGATCTCGAACAAAATAACACTGATAAAGATCAACTGGGTGGTTGGACTGATTGTGGTGGTCCTTCTTATTTTCCAGCTATTGGGTACGTCTATCCATATTCTCACGTGAATAGAGTTCATCGACCTGATCCTCAACTTAAAGATACTGTCGTCTACAATACGACAGCGTCCGCCAACAATGATAGCGTCTTAAATCATCTTACGCTGTTTTGGCGTTTTGACGGTTCGGTTAAGGCTCTTAACGTTCTCCCCTCACATGAGGAGGAGTTGTTGGAAGGGATTAAAGACATAGCGGATGGTATCCGCGCATCCCAGCCCTCAACCTTTGAGAAGGTAATAGACGGTGTTAAAGCGTCAGCGTCTCTAGTGGCAATTGCTGCCGGTAGCGGTTTCGCTCATCGAGTCGTCCCGAGTGATCCTGATTTGGATCTTATTGTCGAAGCAGTCTTGCGCAAGATAGCGCTTAATAGTCTTAGTGCTGTAGCTTCGAATTCCGTCGCTTCTGACGATGGATTGTCAGGCTTTTCCCAGCCTTAGTGGATATTCCATCCACTGTGTCAACTATTCAACTTTTCATCTTCCTTTAATTATAACACTACTAGTATTTTTGTTGTTTTTTAGGGGAATTTTCAAATAATGGCAATTTTAGGGGGTTTTGACTTAGGTTTAGGGATAAATATTTTTGAGAGTTGGCAACACTGTCCCGACCAGATGTACACTATCATAATGAATGCCAAAGTTACTGGCGAAAAGTACACAATAAAAGAAATGTCGCAGGGTGATTTTTATGACATAAAAGAATTAATAACCAACAGGAATTGGGTCAAAGACGTAGATGGTCAGAAAATATCGTGGTCTAAAATTATGGAGTGAATGTTACACATGAGCAACCATGTCTTCTACGATACAAATACGATTTTGATGCAGAGTATTCACAAATGGATACCCAACTTAAAAAGAAAATACCAGTAAGAAGGAAGCGAGGAGCCAGCCAGACTATATCCAACACGCCAAACTCTGCATCTGAACATCAATGGAAAGCAGCGTATACCGACCGTTTGCCTTTACCTATGGCATTACATGCTGACCTGATGAGCTTGTGTAAGAGCGAAGCAATCCCAGGTTATTGTCATGGGTTTTATGAGTCTCTGACCTTTATCGAAACTTATTTACAAGACGATAATGATCAAAGTGAGGAAGAATATTTTTTTATTGTCATGTATCACCTTTTTATAAAATTAAAGCAACCAGTGTTTACCAAAAAAATTGTTTCAATTTGAAGACAAGAACAACAGTCTAAAGTGCTATTACCATACAAAAATGGAAAATTATAACGAGAATACAAAGGTAAGTGACATTAAATTTCGTCAATTGACCTGTTAATAATCACTGAATAAAATTACAATACAATATTGCAATATTTGTTTTAGCTTAGATCAAACGAGAATAAAAAGACAACGGACATAGAAAAAAAAATACGTTAATTAATTTTTATCAATATCTTATTTTGTTAATATCTATTTAATTGAACTACTGTTAATTATACTACTTTTGCAAAAAGAATATAAAAAAAAATATCTTTCGTTTGAGCTCATTCACTTACAATATTGTTCAATGAATCACCAGCAATCAACGAAAAACAGTTTTTTATTTTTCCTGGAAAGTTATGATTTTGCCATTGCAATTTTGTTCTCCGGGTGCGGCGATGTATGGGATGAATCTAACGCCAATAGAGGTGTCAATGAAATAGCTACCTGTGTTTATAAATACCAGGAAAACGTTTCCGCAATGGCTGAAAACCTCGACGTCATCTTTTATTCGGACAATTGTGCCGGGCAGCAAAAAAATAAATTTATGATCTCAATGTACACTTACGCAATCGAAACTTTGCCAAATCTGAACTCTTACCCACTATTACCCACAAGTACCTCATTAAAGGATATACGCAGAACGAGGGCGATTCAGCTCACTCTCAAATAGAGAGACAGGTTAAGCGGCAACTGCGATCAGGACCAATGTACACACCTGACGCATTTATCGGGGCTATTAAAGCAGCACGGAAAAAAAGCGAGCCATTTCATGTTAATGAAATGTGCTTCGATGATTTTTTTGATTGGAAAAGTATATGTACCCAAATGAACTTTGCAATAACGAAAGATGTGGACAATAATACTGTAAAACTGGCTGGATTGAAGATGGTAAAAGTTCAAAGGTCTGACCCGGATGCCATATTTTTCAAAGACTCATACGCTGACGAAGTATTCAAGAAAGCTATAGTGTTGAAAAAAAATCATAATAGCGAAGAAATTAATTTAGATTTACGAAAAGCCTATCATCAAAAACCTGGACTCGCAGAGAGAAAAAAAGCTGATCTCATGGATTTGGTCCATAAAAACCTCATTCCTAGATACCACAAGCCATTTTACGAATCGTTATATAATCCCCGCAAATTGCTAATGCGCTTGGCCGCCATTTTAATGACGTAATATCGTGAGTCGTGACATTGAACACTCAGTACCAGCAACATCGGCCGGCAAGTACGCGTATTTGTGAATTGTGACAATGCACATTTTTATTGTTATTTTTTCTTGTTATCTTGTTTTGTTTGCTGCTATTTTTGTAAAGTTTTGTAATGTTAGAGTTAAAATGAGTAGGAAAATACTTCACAGTCGTGCTCGTGAAATTGTTATTAAAGTGGACGATTATATTGAAAAAGAGAAGGAGGAATCTAAGGTACTACTTCAAAATATAACTCGATCCCTCAAAAATGCATCTGACACTAGTGATGACGTAGTTATGCCGAAGTCAATTCTAGTTGAAATTTCAAAACATTTACAACATACAACCAAGGTCACACAGCGTGTATTGAGCGCTACAGGGATAGCAAAAAATACAGTGGCAAAATTAATGCGCGAAAAAAAAATTGCTACGGCTAGCGGCAGTAAAATTAAAATCCCAATTTAAAAAAAGGGGCAAAAAAGAGTTTTTGGACGGATTTGCGCTATCAGCATTGAGAAATATTATTACTTATATGTACACAGTCCGCAAAGAAATACCCACTATGCGCAAAATTATGGCTGCTGCTAGACAAGATTTAGATTATAGAGGAAGTGAGACTACATTACGTAATATAATGAAAAGCAGTCTAGGGTATGTCAAAAGCTGTCGGCAGTCTGCTACGGATGTCGGAGTGAGAAAAAACGATAGCCCTGGTCGCCGCTGGATAATCGTTCACGCTGGAAGTGATTTGTGGATAACGCATTTTTAATGTTTAAAGCAAATACAAAAACCGGTGATTATCACGATCAAATGAATGATAAAAAATTTACAAAATGGTTACAAGAAAAACTAATGCCCAACATACCCCCTAACAGTATTATTGTGATGGACAATGCCCCCTACCACAGTAAAGAGGACGATAGAACTCCCAACATGAGTGCAAGAAAACAAGTGATGGTTGAGTGGCTCCAAGCACGTAATATTGAGTTTCCCGAACACTACACGAAACCGGAATTGTATTTGTTAATAAAAAGCCACAAACCGCCGAAAAAATATATCGTAGATAAATAAATTACTGACCATGGCCACGAAATAGTAAGACTGCCACCCTATACCTGCGACCTCAATCCCATTGAGTATATATGGCACCTCGTAAAACAAAGAGTTTCTGACAAGAATGTAGAACAGTTGGAGAGTAAGGTAGAGCAATTAACTTTGGAGGCTTTGCAGTCAATTACTCCTGATTATCGGAAAAAGGAGTTAAATCATGTGAAGAGACTTGAAGAATACTGGCGTAAAGATAGATTAGTAGACGAATTATTTATTCATCATCAACACTGGAGATGATAGTGAATAAGAGACAACAGACTCACAAACCGATTCTGAATCTGATTTAGATTATATGAGTGGAGTTGTAGAGTTTTTTTTTTTTTTTTTTTTAATTTGGGACCCATGTAAAAAGTGGGTCCTGCTTGTTCCCCCTATCATAAACAGGGACAATTATTTACTTTATTAATTTTTGCTTTCTTTATCGTAGTATGTTTATGTTTTATATTTATTTGCAGTTTCTATCTTCTATTCATGTTTTATTATTTCAATTTTATTTATTTATTTACTATTATTTTATTTACAACATTTCAAATTTTTTACATCTATTCCTTACTATCACATGTGCGCCCAGCGCAGAATACTCCTTAAGCTGCCATTCCATTGCTAATCCTTATTACAATATAATTTTTACCAATTTGTGGTCTGCCACACCACCGTCGCCGGCCCACGCCAGCCACTCCACAACACACTTACATTGCATACACTATATTCTATATTTTATTTTAAATTGTTGATTTTTACAGTTTTTGCCCTTTTTATGTCAATTGTAATACGCAATTTTAGCTTTTATTTTAATTCATTTATTTACATTTTAATTCATTTTAATCACAATTTACATTATGCAAAGGAGTAACATTGGAGCAAGGAAGACTCCAAATACTAAGCCCGTTCCAGTGCCTAAGAACAAACGCAACAAACAGCGAGGCAAGCTCGTTACTGAGCAGCGGCTTAGTGGCGGCAAATTCACGCCGTCAACAAATCCTCCAGACGTAACTGCGCAATCTTGGTATCCCCTTACTTTATCCTGGGTTGACAAGCCGGGTAATGTCACCTTTACTAAGGTCATTGATATATTCAAGAAACAACTTGATCCTCAACACTTTGGCCTGAATCAGGAAAGTTTTGATTCCAACAAGGGTACACCATTCCGCGTCCAGTTTAGATTTCGTAGAGTCACAGTCTGGAATTTATCTGGCAAAGCTCTGTCTTTGTCAGTTTACGACGATCTCGAACAAAATAACACTGATAAAGATCAACTGGGTGGTTGGACTGATTGTGGTGGTCCTTCTTATTTTCCAGCTATTGGGTACGTCTATCCATATTCTCACGTGAATAGAGTTCATCGACCTGATCCTCAACTTAAAGATACTGTCGTCTACAATACGACAGCGTCCGCCAACAATGATAGCGTCTTAAATCATCTTACGCTGTTTTGGCGTTTTGACGGTTCGGTTAAGGCTCTTAACGTTCTCCCCTCACATGAGGAGGAGTTGTTGGAAGGGATTAAAGACATAGCGGATGGTATCCGCGCATCCCAGCCCTCAACCTTTGAGAAGGTAATAGACGGTGTTAAAGCGTCAGCGTCTCTAGTGGCAATTGCTGCCGGTAGCGGTTTCGCTCATCGAGTCGTCCCGAGTGATCCTGATTTGGATCTTATTGTCGAAGCAGTCTTGCGCAAGATAGCGCTTAATAGTCTTAGTGCTGTAGCTTCGAATTCCGTCGCTTCTGACGATGGATTGTCAGGCTTTTCCCAGCCTTAGTGGATATTTATTACTCCTGATTATCGGAAAAAGGAGTTAAATCATGTGAAGAGACTTGAAGAATACTGGCGTAAAGATAGATTAGTAGACGAATTATTTATTCATCATCAACACTGGAGATGATAGTGAATAAGAGACAACAGACTCACAAACCGATTCTGAATCTGATTTAGATTATATGAGTGGAGTTGTAGAGTTTTTTTTTTTTTTTTTTTTTTTTTTTTAATTTGGGACCCATGTAAAAAGTGGGTCCTGCTTGTTCCCCCTATCATAAACAGGGACAATTATTTACTTTATTAATTTTTGCTTTCTTTATCGTAGTATGTTTATGTTTTATATTTATTTGCAGTTTCTATCTTCTATTCATGTTTTATTATTTCAATTTTATTTATTTATTTACTATTATTTTATTTACAACATTTCAAATTTTTTACATCTATTCCTTACTATCACATGTGCGCCCAGCGCAGAATACTCCTTAAGCTGCCATTCCATTGCTAATCCTTATTACAATATAATTTTTACCAATTTGTGGTCTGCCACACCACCGTCGCCGGCCCACGCCAGCCACTCCACAACACACTTACATTGCATACACTATATTCTATATTTTATTTTAAATTGTTGATTTTTACAGTTTTTGCCCTTTTTATGTCAATTGTAATACGCAATTTTAGCTTTTATTTTAATTCATTTATTTACATTTTAATTCATTTTAATCACAATTTACATTATGCAAAGGAGTAACATTGGAGCAAGGAAGACTCCAAATACTAAGCCCGTTCCAGTGCCTAAGAACAAACGCAACAAACAGCGAGGCAAGCTCGTTACTGAGCAGCGGCTTAGTGGCGGCAAATTCACGCCGTCAACAAATCCTCCAGACGTAACTGCGCAACCTTGGTATCCCCTTACTTTATCCTGGGTTGACAAGCCGGGTAATGTCACCTTTACTAAGGTCATTGATATATTCAAGAAACAACTTGATCCTCAACACTTTGGCCTGAATCAGGAAAGTTTTGATTCCAACAAGGGTACACCATTCCGCGTCCAGTTTAGATTTCGTAGAGTCACAGTCTGGAATTTATCTGGCAAAGCTCTGTCTTTGTCAGTTTACGACGATCTCGAACAAAATAACACTGATAAAGATCAACTGGGTGGTTGGACTGATTGTGGTGGTCCTTCTTATTTTCCAGCTATTGGGTACGTCTATCCATATTCTCACGTGAATAGAGTTCATCGACCTGATCCTCAACTTAAAGATACTGTCGTCTACAATACGACAGCGTCCGCCAACAATGATAGCGTCTTAAATCATCTTACGCTGTTTTGGCGTTTTGACGGTTCGGTTAAGGCTCTTAACGTTCTCCCCTCACATGAGGAGGAGTTGTTGGAAGGGATTAAAGACATAGCGGATGGTATCCGCGCATCCCAGCCCTCAACCTTTGAGAAGGTAATAGACGGTGTTAAAGCGTCAGCGTCTCTAGTGGCAATTGCTGCCGGTAGCGGTTTCGCTCATCGAGTCGTCCCGAGTGATCCTGATTTGGATCTTATTGTCGAAGCAGTCTTGCGCAAGATAGCGCTTAATAGTCTTAGTGCTGTAGCTTCGAATTCCGTCGCTTCTGACGATGGATTGTCAGGCTTTTCCCAGCCTTAGTGGATATTCCATCCACTGTGTCAACTATTCAACTTTTCATCTTCCTTTAATTATAACACTACTAGTATTTTTGTTGTTTTTTAGGGGAATTTTCAAATAATGGCAATTTTAGGGGGTTTTGACTTAGGTTTAGGGATAAATATTTTTGAGAGTTGGCAACACTGTCCCGACCAGATGTACACTATCATAATGAATGCCAAAGTTACTGGCGAAAAGTACACAATAAAAGAAATGTCGCAGGGTGATTTTTATGACATAAAAGAATTAATAACCAACAGGAATTGGGTCAAAGACGTAGATGGTCAGAAAATATCGTGGTCTAAAATTATGGAGTGAATGTTACACATGAGCAACCATGTCTTCTACGATACAAATACGATTTTGATGCAGAGTATTCACAAATGGATACCCAACTTAAAAAGAAAATACCAGTAAGAAGGAAGCGAGGAGCCAGCCAGACTATATCCAACACGCCAAACTCTGCATCTGAACATCAATGGAAAGCAGCGTATACCGACCGTTTGCCTTTACCTATGGCATTACATGCTGACCTGATGAGCTTGTGTAAGAGCGAAGCAATCCCAGGTTATTGTCATGGGTTTTATGAGTCTCTGACCTTTATCGAAACTTATTTACAAGACGATAATGATCAAAGTGAGGAAGAATATTTTTTTATTGTCATGTATCACCTTTTTATAAAATTAAAGCAACCAGTGTTTACCAAAAAAATTGTTTCAATTTGAAGACAAGAACAACAGTCTAAAGTGCTATTACCATACAAAAATGGAAAATTATAACGAGAATACAAAGGTAAGTGACATTAAATTTCGTCAATTGACCTGTTAATAATCACTGAATAAAATTACAATACAATATTGCAATATTTGTTTTAGCTTAGATCAAACGAGAATAAAAAGACAACGGACATAGAAAAAAAAATACGTTAATTAATTTTTATCAATATCTTATTTTGTTAATATCTATTTAATTGAACTACTGTTAATTATACTACTTTTGCAAAAAGAATATAAAAAAAAATATCTTTCGTTTGAGCTCATTCACTTACAATATTGTTCAATGAATCACCAGCAATCAACGAAAAACAGTTTTTTATTTTTCCTGGAAAGTTATGATTTTGCCATTGCAATTTTGTTCTCCGGGTGCGGCGATGTATGGGATGAATCTAACGCCAATAGAGGTGTCAATGAAATAGCTACCTGTGTTTATAAATACCAGGAAAACGTTTCCGCAATGGCTGAAAACCTCGACGTCATCTTTTATTCGGACAATTGTGCCGGGCAGCAAAAAAATAAATTTATGATCTCAATGTACACTTACGCAATCGAAACTTTGCCAAATCTGAACTCTTACCCACTATTACCCACAAGTACCTCATTAAAGGATATACGCAGAACGAGGGCGATTCAGCTCACTCTCAAATAGAGAGACAGGTTAAGCGGCAACTGCGATCAGGACCAATGTACACACCTGACGCATTTATCGGGGCTATTAAAGCAGCACGGAAAAAAAGCGAGCCATTTCATGTTAATGAAATGTGCTTCGATGATTTTTTTGATTGGAAAAGTATATGTACCCAAATGAACTTTGCAATAACGAAAGATGTGGACAATAATACTGTAAAACTGGCTGGATTGAAGATGGTAAAAGTTCAAAGGTCTGACCCGGATGCCATATTTTTCAAAGACTCATACGCTGACGAAGTATTCAAGAAAGCTATAGTGTTGAAAAAAAATCATAATAGCGAAGAAATTAATTTAGATTTACGAAAAGCCTATCATCAAAAACCTGGACTCGCAGAGAGAAAAAAAGCTGATCTCATGGATTTGGTCCATAAAAACCTCATTCCTAGATACCACAAGCCATTTTACGAATCGTTATATAATCCCCGCAAATTGCTAATGCGCTTGGCCGCCATTTTAATGACGTAATATCGTGAGTCGTGACATTGAACACTCAGTACCAGCAACATCGGCCGGCAAGTACGCGTATTTGTGAATTGTGACAATGCACATTTTTATTGTTATTTTTTCTTGTTATCTTGTTTTGTTTGCTGCTATTTTTGTAAAGTTTTGTAATGTTAGAGTTAAAATGAGTAGGAAAATACTTCACAGTCGTGCTCGTGAAATTGTTATTAAAGTGGACGATTATATTGAAAAAGAGAAGGAGGAATCTAAGGTACTACTTCAAAATATAACTCGATCCCTCAAAAATGCATCTGACACTAGTGATGACGTAGTTATGCCGAAGTCAATTCTAGTTGAAATTTCAAAACATTTACAACATACAACCAAGGTCACACAGCGTGTATTGAGCGCTACAGGGATAGCAAAAAATACAGTGGCAAAATTAAGGCGCGAAAAAAAAATTGCTACGGCTAGCGGCAGTAAAATTAAAATCCCAATTTAAAAAAAGGGGCAAAAAAGAGTTTTTGGACGGATTTGCGCTATCAGCATTGAGAAATATTATTACTTATATGTACACAGTCCGCAAAGAAATACCCACTATGCGCAAAATTATGGCTGCTGCTAGACAAGATTTAGATTATAGAGGAAGTGAGACTACATTACGTAATATAATGAAAAGCAGTCTAGGGTATGTCAAAAGCTGTCGGCAGTCTGCTACGGATGTCGGAGTGAGAAAAAACGATAGCCCTGGTCGCCGCTGGATAATCGTTCACGCTGGAAGTGATTTGTGGATAACGCATTTTTAATGTTTAAAGCAAATACAAAAACCGGTGATTATCACGATCAAATGAATGATAAAAAATTTACAAAATGGTTACAAGAAAAACTAATGCCCAACATACCCCCTAACAGTATTATTGTGATGGACAATGCCCCCTACCACAGTAAAGAGGACGATAGAACTCCCAACATGAGTGCAAGAAAACAAGTGATGGTTGAGTGGCTCCAAGCACGTAATATTGAGTTTCCCGAACACTACACGAAACCGGAATTGTATTTGTTAATAAAAAGCCACAAACCGCCGAAAAAATATATCGTAGATAAATAAATTACTGACCATGGCCACGAAATAGTAAGACTGCCACCCTATACCTGCGACCTCAATCCCATTGAGTATACAGGGTGACCTGAAATTCGATACATTCCTTTGAAAGACAGAAAGTAGACCTCATGTACAGTAATATTTTTCATGACATCCCCTATCCGAAAGTTGATATTTACAAAGTTATTGAAATTTCAATTTTTTTTTCTTTTTTTTTCGACTTTTTGACTTTGACATGACGTATTTTTTAAAAATGTTTGTCTTTTTAGTGATTTTTTTTATGTATTTTAACCGTCAATGAGTCAAATAATATTTTTAAGGAATAAATATGGACAAACTAAGCGAGAATTTTTCAATATGAGACATGAAACTGAATTTTCTCTTAAGAAAAATGCACATATTTCTTAAAAACAGGTAATTTTCTTAAAAAAAATGTATGATACAATGCGTACAAATATTCTAAATAACTTCCTTATCTCATTAGCTTTCCAAAAAGGTGCAAATGTCTACATAAAAATATGACGTTGTAGTAAACATAGAAGTAAAATGAAATAATGTCTAAATTCTATTTATTTGCGATAAGGTTAAAATAAAAGGAAAAATTTGAATTTAATTACGTTTATTGTGTTTAAAAAACATCAATGGTTTAATTAAATTTAATAATAAATATTTTACTTTAGGTCTTGTTCAAAATGTGAGCCTCTGTTTCTGATACAGGCTCGTAGTCTTCTCCGTACCTCTGTTTTGATTATTCTGGTAGTAAGACTAGTTTTGATTTCTTCTGCTGCATTTCTTATGCGGCTTCTGAGCTCCTCTACATTAGTTATGGGTGAAGTATACACCAAAGCCTTCATATGACCCCAAAGATAAAAATCACACGGGGTCAAATCGGGACACCGTGCTGGCCAAGGAATTGGCCCGCCTCGACCTATCCAGCGATGTGGGTAAGTTTGGTCCAGCCACTGGCGTACGCCGAGGCGGAAGTGGGCCGGGCAACCATCATGCTGGAAAATCATATTACGACGAGTTTCTATTGGCACATCTTCCATTAAACCAGTAATCTCCTCTCTTAGGAAATGTTCATACATTTCACCATTTAAATTTTGAGGCAAAAAATGAGGTCCAACTAAATTATTATTAATTATACCCATCCAGACATTTAGACTGAATCTGGTTTGATGGGCTCTTTCTTTTTTCATCCTGGGGTTTTCTCCTTTTGGTGCCCAGTAATGTGTGTTGTGGAAATTGTTTATCCCGTCACGGTCAAATTTCGATTCATCCGTCCACAATATTCTTGAGAAGAAATTGCGATCCTCCATGTCTGCATTTATCATAAAACGGCAGAATTCCATTCTTCTAACCGGGTCTCCCTCTTCCAGCGCTTGGACAGGTGTGTAGTGAAATGGATGTAGACGCGCTGTGTGTACTGTAAACCACACCTTCCATTGACTCAATCCAAGTCTTCTAGCTGCTGCTCTTGTAGAAATAGAAGGATCATTTTGAAAAAGTGTTAAAATTTCTTCTTCTTCTTCTGGAGCATACAAACGAGGTCTGCCTGAATCGCCACGTCTTCTATCAACACGGCCGCTTTCCCGAATTCGTCGAAATGTTGTTGAAAACACTCTAACGTTTGGCACTCGTCGATTCGGAAAACGTTCAACGTATGTTCTTCGTGCAGCAGCAGCATTACCACTACAAAGTCCGTAACAAAACAAGATGTCAGCGTATTCATCGTACTCAAAAGCAGCCATCGCGAAACAAAAAAAATCACAAGTAGAAGTAAGGGTGTAGTTTAAAGCAACAATACGTCCGTACACGGCAATAGTTGACTTAAAACTAATATAAGCTATTTAATTTGCTCTCTAAGCCAGTCGGTAACTCATTGACAAAGGGCCGCGACGTAAGTACCTGAAACATTCCAAAGTTTGAACAAAGGAAACAATTGAAAAAAAAGGTCGCCTCTGGTAGAGTAATTCTTGAGATAACGTTACCCGATGATTGTTTTGTCTTTGTTTATTACATGTTCATATTTTTATCTAGACATTTGCACCTTTTTGGAAAGCTAATGAGATAAGGAAGTTATTTAGAATATTTGTACGTATTGTATCATACATTTTTTTAAAGAAAATGACCTGTTTTTAAGAAATATGTGCATTTTTCTTAAGAGAAAATTCAGTTTCATGTCTCATATTGAAAAATTCTCGCTTAGTTTGTCCCTATTTATTCCTTAAAAATATTATTTGACTCATTGACGGTGAAAATGCATAAAAAAATCACTAAAAAGACAAACATTTTTAAAAATACGTCATGTCAAAGTCAAAAAGTCGAAAAAAAAAGAAAAAAAATTGAAATTTCAATAACTTTGTAAATATCAACTTTCGGATAGGGGATGTCATGAAAAATATTACTGTACATGAGGTCTACTTTCTGTCTTTCAAAGGAATGTATCGAATTTCAGGTCACCCTGTATATGGCACCTCGTAAAACAAAGAGTTTCTGACAAGAATGTAGAACAGTTGGAGAGTAAGGTAGAGCAATTAACTTTGGAGGCTTTGCAGTCAATTACTCCTGATTATCGGAAAAAGGAGTTAAATCATGTGAAGAGACTTGAAGAATACTGGCGTAAAGATAGATTAGTAGACGAATTATTTATTCATCATCAACACTGGAGATGATAGTGAATAAGAGACAACAGACTCACAAACCGATTCTGAATCTGATGTAGATTATATGAGTGGAGTTGTAGAGTTTTTTTTTTTTTTTTTTTTTTTTTTTTTATTTGGGACCCATGTAAAAAGTGGGTCCTGCTTGTTCCCCCTATCATAAACAGGGACAATTATTTACTTTATTAATTTTTGCTTTCTTTATCGTAGTATGTTTATGTTTTATATTTATTTGCAGTTTCTATCTTCTATTCATGTTTTATTATTTCAATTTTATTTATTTATTTACTATTATTTTATTTACAACATTTCAAATTTTTTACATCTATTCCTTACTATCACATGTGCGCCCAGCGCAGAATACTCCTTAAGCTGCCATTCCATTGCTAATCCTTATTACAATATAATTTTTACCAATTTGTGGTCTGCCACACCACCGTCGCCGGCCCACGCCAGCCACTCCACAACACACTTACATTGCATACACTATATTCTATATTTTATTTTAAATTGTTGATTTTTACAGTTTTTGCCCTTTTTATGTCAATTGTAATACGCAATTTTAGCTTTTATTTTAATTCATTTATTTACATTTTAATTCATTTTAATCACAATTTACATTATGCAAAGGAGTAACATTGGAGCAAGGAAGACTCCAAATACTAAGCCCGTTCCAGTGCCTAAGAACAAACGCAACAAACAGCGAGGCAAGCTCGTTACTGAGCAGCGGCTTAGTGGCGGCAAATTCACGCCGTCAACAAATCCTCCAGACGTAACTGCGCAATCTTGGTATCCCCTTACTTTATCCTGGGTTGACAAGCCGGGTAATGTCACCTTTACTAAGGTCATTGATATATTCAAGAAACAACTTGATCCTCAACACTTTGGCCTGAATCAGGAAAGTTTTGATTCCAACAAGGGTACACCATTCCGCGTCCAGTTTAGATTTCGTAGAGTCACAGTCTGGAATTTATCTGGCAAAGCTCTGTCTTTGTCAGTTTACGACGATCTCGAACAAAATAACACTGATAAAGATCAACTGGGTGGTTGGACTGATTGTGGTGGTCCTTCTTATTTTCCAGCTATTGGGTACGTCTATCCATATTCTCACGTGAATAGAGTTCATCGACCTGATCCTCAACTTAAAGATACTGTCGTCTACAATACGACAGCGTCCGCCAACAATGATAGCGTCTTAAATCATCTTACGCTGTTTTGGCGTTTTGACGGTTCGGTTAAGGCTCTTAACGTTCTCCCCTCACATGAGGAGGAGTTGTTGGAAGGGATTAAAGACATAGCGGATGGTATCCGCGCATCCCAGCCCTCAACCTTTGAGAAGGTAATAGACGGTGTTAAAGCGTCAGCGTCTCTAGTGGCAATTGCTGCCGGTAGCGGTTTCGCTCATCGAGTCGTCCCGAGTGATCCTGATTTGGATCTTATTGTCGAAGCAGTCTTGCGCAAGATAGCGCTTAATAGTCTTAGTGCTGTAGCTTCGAATTCCGTCGCTTCTGACGATGGATTGTCAGGCTTTTCCCAGCCTTAGTGGATATTCCATCCACTGTGTCAACTATTCAACTTTTCATCTTCCTTTAATTATAACACTACTAGTATTTTTGTTGTTGACACAACTATTCCACGTGTATCGATATTTTCGCGTAATGCGTCCTCGTCGTTACACTGATATTGAGCTTGCAGGCGTTGATCCGTTTGTCGGACCTTATCAACAGTGAGTTTACTTCGATTGCCTTATGGTTAGGAAGTTTTGGATTAGACCCTCTATGGACTAAATAACGTAAAGGAGTTGAAGAGTTAGGTTAGGTTAGATTTTAAAAATGTGCCAATAAACGTTGAAAATTATTGAAACATTTGGTTTTATTTTTAAAAGTTCCATACAATTATTATATACAGTGTGTAAAAAGAGCAGTCACTATAACTTTGGGATATGATTAAAGGACCTTTTCTCATTCTAAAAATGAATTTTTTTCATTATTAATTTTTCGAAAAAAAAAATTTTTTTTTGGAATTTCTTATTTTTAGTCGCAAGGCTGAACTGTTTGGAACAATGTTCTGCACTAAATTCTAAAATTTTATAATTTTTGCCCTAGTACGTAATGAACGTCTTACGCGTGCTATTGACCTCTCAGCGTAATCAGCTGATCGCTGTGTTGTGCACGTTGTACATTGCCTATTGAAAATTTTTAAATTTTTAAAACAGTGGATTAAAAGCAAATGACTAGTACCAATGGATATATCTCTTGCCTGGTTATTACCCCACGAAGTTATAGTGACTGCTTTTTTTACACCCTGTATAGGGTGTCTCAGTAAGAGTGCACTTTTTAACGTAAGTACCGGTCGGTCTGATCATTTGGCGAAGTTTGCGAGCGGTTTCAGCGTAACTTTCCCTAGTTTTGTAATGAGTTTTCACAATCATAACGCATTTTTCTTTTGAAAAGCGTTCCATTTTTAATATTCAGAATAAGAGCTGCCACCAAGTTACCAAAAAAATATATCCAAATTTAAAAGTGCATTCTTACTGAGACAGCCTTTATTTAACCCGATCTTATTGAAGATCATAGTCCATAGATAATTAAAAAAATATTATTTATATAAAATTAACTGCCTATTAGAATTTTTTGTTAGCTGTACTTGTTGCGGGTGACGTCACGTGGGTGTTAATTAGACAAGGTTCCAGCGCATTAGCAACTTGCGGGGATTATAATAAGACTGATTAAGTTAAAGATTGAATTGATTGTTTTTTTGACTAGTATTTTTTAAGTTAAAGATTGAATTGATTATTTTTTTGACTAGTATTTTTGAAAGTATTTTACTACTATTTTTAATATGATAGAATTATTATTAACTAGCGACCCGCCCCGGCTTCGCACGGGTGCAATGCTGATACTAAATTAAATACACTACAGAAAAACTATGAACGTTGTATATAAAAACATAGCGGCCCGTTCCGACTTTGCACGGGCATAAAATATTATAATTATATGCCTATGTCACTCAATTAAAACATGATTAAAATCGATCCAGTATTTTTGATTTGAAAATAATTTCCTTATTATTAAATTAATTGATTATTATTTATCGTAACTTATAATTATTAACTGATACGTTGTCGCGCTGAAAAGCACGTTTTTATCAAGTACTGTTATTTTCCTCGCTAGAGAGCTCCGATAATAAACGCGTCCAATTGCTGCGAAATTCAAAGTGCTATAGGGAGAACCGCGGCCTACGACGCGCTATTTATAGGCATGCCTCCCCGCACTGCCCCGTCCGTCCGGTACCGCCCGCCGCAAACGCAAATTTTAAATTTGTAATATCTCCGAAAATATTTGTTTAATTTACATGCTGTAAGGAACCATATTGATCTATATTAATTGCACACTGTATTTAAGGTACTTAATTCGATAAGGATTAATGCCGTATTGCTTAAAATAGCTTCGTAAATAAGCCATTTTTTCACGTAAAAAGTAAACAATAATAATGGTTAATGTGGGTTATCCCTAAAAGATAAACATATACCATCGCAGACTTTTTTGTAGACCTTTTTATGGTGTACAATACTGTAGTACATTAATTTGATCTAACTCGTAGGGTTTAGGCAGCGTTTTTGCATAAATAGGTTAATTTACGACATCACGTTAGAAACCTCTAAAATTAGCAATGTTGCCTTAGTATATCATGCATGTATTATACATATAAACCTTCCTCTTGAATCACTCTATCTATTGGAAAAAACCGCATCAAAATCCGTTGCGTAGTTTTAAAGATTTAAGCGCACAGGGATATAGGGACAGAAAAGGCAACTTTGTTTTATACTATGTAGTGATTTTAAGAAAAGTTGTGATTCTATATTTATAATTATATAGAGGGTGATATCAGTGTTCCTATTTCCTACATTACAGTATAAAACTAGGTATTATTGTGTTTGAAGATGTTAATTACTATTGATAAAGCTAAGTATAGTTAACTTTTTGTTTTTATTGTTATATTTTTGTATGAATAGGTATATATTTTTAGTTATGTACCTACCTTTTCATTTTAATTAAACAAGTAATAAGTACTATATGATTGATTGATCTCTTGTTAACTAGCCTGAAACTGATTTTATGGTATAAGTAAGTCATTGTTTTCGTAAGTGTGTAGTTCATAAATAAAAGACCTTTATTTTAATAGTGCGTTTTTTTAACTTATCACACCGTTTTACACCTAAGTTTAATAACATCAATGTGGTATATAAATATGTAACAAGCATTTTGTGACAAATTTTCATTAAAAACGTGATATGTGCATCTGTGTTTATTTTAATCAGTTATTTTTTAGTAAATTCATATTCAACTGAGTTTTTTTGCCTGTTTTCAGAAAGCATATTAGTTACCGCAACAATTAAATTGTTTTCCCATCATAAAATTGACAATATTTTAGAATTTATCAACGCTAAAATGCTAAAAATTGCTCTCCTGTAAAGTTATGGTTTTCAAAATATCACATTTTTCTTGTAAAGAGGTGATATGTTAATTTTTGATTCTGTCCTAAAAAAAGACTGATTATTGTAATAAAAAATTACTTTTCATGTATAAGAGAAAATGTTAAAGAAATTAGTTTATTTTAAGCAGAAGTTAAACTTTTTTCGTTTTTTTTTATTAATAAATGAGTATAAATAAATTATCTGCAGTATTAATCTATACATATAATAAATCTGTAGAGGGGTCATGTCTGTACATTAAGAATATTTAAATGAAAATTAAAAAAAGGGGTCTATACAAGCCACAGAACCTAAAAATAACATTTTTGAAAAAAATGTCTGTCTGTCTGTCTGTCCGTATGGGAATGTTTGTCGTCGCATCACGCTAAAACCACTGAATGGAATGAAACGATATTTGGCAGGCAGGTAGCTTACGACCTGAAGAGCATTATAGGAAATTGTTATCCCGAAAAACGAAAGGGTTCCCGTTGGATCTTCAAAAAATTGTAGCTACCTATTTGACGGTATTTCAGCCAAACTACTGAACGTATTAAAATGAAATTTGGCAAGCAGGTAGCTTATGACCTGAAGAGCATTATTGGAAATTATTATCCCGAAAAACGAAAGTGTTCCCGTGGGATCTTCAAAAAATTGTAGCTACCTATTTGACGGTATTTCAGGCAAACTACTTAACGTATTTAAATGAAATTTGGCAAGCAGGTAGCTTATGACCTGAAGAGCATTATTGGAAATTATTATTCCGAAAAACGAAAGGGTTCCTGTGGGATCTTCAAAAAATTGTAGCTACCTATTTGACGGTATTTCAGCCAAACAACTCAACGTATTTAAATGAAACTTGGCACAAAGGTAGATTGTAACATGAAATAAGCAACATAATATTTTTAACTGACTTACAAAAAAGGAGGAGGTTTCTGAATTCGTAAATATATGTTTGTTTTTTATGTTTCTTCGCTGATACCTACCTTCATCGTTTCTGAAACGATTTTTATTTTTTTTATGTTGTGTAGGGTATAATTTAAATTTGGTCCCATTGTCACCAAAATCCTGATGATGGAATCCGTGAGGAATCGAAGGAAATGCTCAAAATGTATGTGGAATAATATATTGACTTTTGATTTTTTCTGAAGTAGTCTAAGCATATTTTACCAAACAGTAAGGTTTTGCACCATATCCTGGTTCTATATTTTATAATATCAAAAAATTTCGCGTTTCAGTAAACTATATATATATATATGAAAAATTTCGCGCTGCTCTGGCTTACGCCAGAGCAGCGGTAAACTATATATACAATATACATAGCCAGAGCAGCAGTAGACTTTTTCTCTTTCTACCTTTTTTTTTTCTTATCTAATCGTTTTTGTTTTTCATTTTCCGTCCTCAAATAACAAACAACAAGTGAAAATAATTATTACTTTGTGCGAAGTAATTTATTATTATACTTAGGTTTTGCAAATACGATTAGATAAGAAAGTATAGGCGTAGGATAGTTTGTTTTCAAGATATGAATGAGATGGCATAGGTACCTACATTTAAATTAGAAAAGTTATGTCAATATAAGTAAGATTTGTTTTTCATGATATTTTTATTTATTAGTTTTCATGCTAGGTACGGCTTGGGTTTTTTCTTTCTTTTGAACTTTTGTTATTTTGTCGTCTAAAAGAAGTTAGTACTTTAACCGTAAAGTCCCAAAGTAGGCTACATGTTTGTTAGCGTAGGTAATTAATAAATAAAAAACCGGGCAAGTCCGAGTTTAAGTAAAAAATTTGGCGCTTGGCGCCAGCAGCGCAGCGTCGGTGTGAAAACGATCATCGTCTGCAGTCGCTGCGGCGTAAAGTCCATACAAATCTCAGTACAGAGATCTTCGTCGCGTATATGAGCGTACTATTAAGTAGTCCCGTTTGCTTATAAGAAAAAAAATATTATACATAAAGAAAGAAAGAAAAAATATACATAATACTTACAGACGAATTGAGAACCTCCTCCTTTTTTTGAAGTCGGTTTATAATACACGGTCATTTTTGTGTAGACGACCTCCGTAGCGCAGTTGGTTGAGCGCGTTGGCGCTCGAACGAAAGGTCGCGGGTTCGAATCCCGCCGAGGGAACAAAAAGTTTTCAATGTTCCTGGGTCATGGATGTGTATTAAATTTGTGTATAATATAATAAAAATCTTAAATATGTGTATAGTATAAAAGTATTAAATATATTTCTGTTGTCTGGTACCTGTAACACAAGTTCTTCAGATACTTAGCACAGGGCCAGATTGACGTGGTATGAAGCGTCCATAGATATTATATTATATTATATATTATATTATTTGAACTGCTGCCCCA
This sequence comes from Celastrina argiolus, assembly GCA_905187575.2. NCBI lineage: Eukaryota > Metazoa > Arthropoda > Insecta > Lepidoptera > Lycaenidae > Celastrina > Celastrina argiolus. Next base: position 2,482,068 of record LR994596.1, read on the forward strand.
AAATCACTTTTCCACGCGTACGAAGTCGCGGGCACAGCTAGTTATTATAATATATGTGTAAATATATCGCACTGATATTACAAGACCGCATCAACTCAAAAAAGATCAAATTTGAGATAACACTTTCTAGATACGTAAAATTCAATGTTCGACGCGTTAATAAAACCGTCGTTCAAATAGTTCAAAAAACCACGGAGAGATGGCGTTATGAGACATTCTTAGTGATTCAATGCGCGTTCTTCCCCTCCCGCGCAATATTGCATCATTGATCATCTTTAGTTACGGTTGAAGTTCGTGAAGTGAGGTTGTGTCGCTGTGCGGTGAAAACCGCATTATTTTGGATTACAACGATATTACTGAATCAGGTATGTATAAATTCAAGTGTTATTTCGAATTACTATGTTATTGTTGATTTAAATCAAAATATAAACTTCTTGCATTTCGAGTTGCTACACTATCATTAAATGACATAAATCTGATGTCGAGTAATATTTTGACTTACGGCGTTCTTATTGGTTCAGTAAATAATTTTAGACTTAATACACTATTAATGAATGATTTTTATTTTGTAGGTTTTTGGTGGCTACTTTTAATAAAAATATTCTTCTATTAGTTAAAAACTGATTTTAAGTTATTACACTCTAGGTGAAACAAAGAAATCATTATTTTTAGTAATTTTTAAACCTACTTTTTTATTTACAGCATGAACCGTGGGCGACGTTTAGTGGACATGGCGACCAAATCTAGATCTACAGGTGAGGATGACAAAGAAAACATAAACGAAGAAAATACTAGAAACTATTATATTTCACCCCTGCACAGTGATCAGAGTGATTTTGACGATTCGGACTGCGACCCTCATTTCATTCCTGGATTAAACGGTGAAGTTTCTAATTTACTTCAGGGTACTTCTACGAGACGGCAAAGTAGTTCTGCTTCAAACAGTTCTTCTTCAAGTAGTTCTAGCTCATCTTCGTCAAGTAGCTCAGATGATGAAGCAGAAAATAATTTAAATCCTGTTGCTTCTACTAGTGGATCAGCAGGTCAAAATAATTTAAATCCTGTTGCTTCTACTAGTGGCTCCACAGGTCAAATAACTACGCAGACAAATACTTCAGAAGTGCAGGAAATCGTGAGAGGCAAGAAAAGGGTGAGAAATGAAGCAAATTGGAAAAATAAAATGGCAAAAACACTTCGGAATTTAGGCAAAGACTACACGTCAAGTGGGAAAAAACTTGTACCCGCAAAGAAAATGGGTCCTTCGTGTGGAGATACATGTCGGCTTAATTGTAAAGCTAAAATTAATGAAACCCATTTTTTTAACTCATATTGGTCTTTAGGAGACCTGCAAAAACAAAGACAATTTTTAATAAATCATACTTCACAAATTAAACCAAAATACAGATACTCATCTACTCAAAATTTCCGAAAATTAAATACCGCATTTTACTTCGAGCTCAACCACACTAAAATTAGAGTTTGCAAAACTTTTTTTAAGAATACTCTCGCAATAAATGATAGGACAATTGCTACTGCGTTATCAAAAAAAACCGACACTGGATTTGTAGAAGAAGAATTGCGCGGAAAACATAATAATCATCGAACTGTGGATCCCGAGGTCAATGAAAGTGTGAAAAGTTTTATCAATAGCATACCACGAATCGAATCACATTACCTTAGAGCTCAGACATCAAGAGAGTACATTGCCTGTGACAAATCTTTAGCCGACTTATACCGAGACTATAAAGAAAAGCGTACAAATGAAACACTACCATTTGCGTCTCAATCTACTTTTAACCGTATTTTTAATAGAGATTTTAATATTTCATTCCACATACCAAAGAAAGATCAATGTGATTTGTGCGAAAGTTTTAAAAATGCTGACGAAGAAGGGAAGCAGAAAATAATTCAAAATTACGAAATTCATTTAAAAGAAAAATAACTGTCCAGAAAAGAAAAAGAAATCGATAAAAATAGGAATGATAACACAATTGTTGCTGTTTACGATTTACAGGCTGTTATGCCGATACCAAAGGGTCAAGTCTCAGTTTTTTATTATAAAAGTAGAATTAATTGTTTTAACTTTTCTGTAAGCGACTTACATGCTAAAGATGTTGAATGTTATTTTTGGAATGAAGTAGAGGGAAAACGAGGTGCGATTGAAATAGGAACATGCATTTTAGATTATTTAGAAAAGATTACACAAGATAAACCTGAACCAGTAAACGTGATTTTCTATTCTGATAATTGTTGTGGGCAGCAAAAAAATAAATATCTTTTAACTGCCTATGCATATGCAACACAAAAATTCAACATCGCAAGTATTACCCACCTTATTAGAGGACACTCACAAAACGAGGGTGACAACGTACATAGCGTTATTGAAAAACAAATAAAACGATTCCTTAAATCCGGCCCTATCTATGTCCCACATCAATATGCCACCTTAATTCAGATAGCCAAAAAAACCGGACAACCTTATAAAGTTACAAACATGACCCATGATAAATTTGTTGATCTTAAACTACTTCAAGAACAGTGGGGTAGTAATTTTAATGTGAATGAGGACAGAATCCAAGTAAAGTGGCATGAAATTAAGGTGCTTCGTGTAGAAAAAGAACATCCAACAAGTTTCTTCTATAAGAATTCTTATGAGGACGAAAATTATTTCAAAGTAAACGTACGTAACACACGACGTACTGGAAATCAATCGGTTTTATTTCCGATGGATTTAATAGCAGCTTACACAAATAAAATTCCTTTAACGCAAAACAAAAAAAGGGATAGGTATAAAAGAGTTGATTGATAAAAATATAATTCCGAAGACCTATTATGAGTCTTACTATCGAAATTTGATTGACTAGTTTAAAGTAAAGTTAAAATTTTGTTAGCATTTAAGTATAATGATTGTGATTTTCAGACTGATTACAGTTTAAGGGTACACAAAGTGTTTTTCGTTTTTCTTTTCAGTTAATTATTGTTAAGTATTTTTTTATGGTACCTAATTCCTTTGTTTTAAATAAGTTCAATATAACTTTTTTATTATGTTTTTATCATAAGTGACAAAGATTTGTATGTGATTTATAATTATGTAAAAGACTGATTAAATTTATTTTATTAGATAAGTATAAAACTTAAATTAAAAAGAAAACTTAAATAATGTTGATTTTCTATGTTTTTGTTACTTCTTAATAGTCATAAATAAGTGCCAATATGTTTGTGCTATATTATTTTGTAAAATATATTATTTTTCTTAAATTTCTATTTTTATTTACCTCCTAATATTTGTCTAAAGTAATAGGACTATAATTTGAAATTGTAATAACTCTAAAAAACTACCTAAAATCCTATTAAAAATAATCATTAAAGGATTTGTCACACTGCATGCGTTCTGCGGTCTCCGGTCAGGTCAAAACGAACGCAGCCCGCATCATGTATGAACAACATTGTCGGTCTCAATATATTTTGTATAGAATGCGATATGACCGTGCGAGCAACGCGTATTGGCCCGGCGGGTCAGTGGAACACGTACGGACCGGTGTTTGCTGCGGGCACGCGGGCGGCGGGCTGCGGGCTGCGGGCAGCGGGCTGCGGGCGGCGGGCAGCAGACAACGGCGGCCATTTTGTTGATGCTCGTCAGCGGAGTGCACACAAAAGTGTGTAAAAAAAAATGTGTAACGAACAAACAGAGGAGTTTATAGATGCCGTACGACGTTGTCCGTATTTGTACGACTTGGAAGATCCCCATTATAAAGATAATGTTAAGAAAATGAACACGTGGCGAGAAATTGCGACGCAGTTCCGTATGAAAGATGGTGAGTACCATGGAATAATAATGCAGTGAATTTTAAGTTTTGTTTATTAGTTTTAAAACTGAAACTCCATATTCTTGGTATAGTATAATTGTTATTAATTTAGTTAGCTATTAAAATAATTCAAAAAACTATTGCGAACATTGTAAGCTTCAATGCGAGCCCTGTTAGTATTATTATTAATTGGCCGAAATGCACTATTCCGTGGCATTGTTTCTTCAGGTGTCTGCATTTCAAACAATTCATTTACAACTCGTAAATAATTATGTAAGCAACATGCTGCTTTGACAACATGGACCGTTGTGTCAACATTAGTTTCAAGAGGTCGAAAGAATACTCGCCACTTTTGTGCTAAGATACCAAATGCGTTTTCGACTATACGTCTGGCTGACGATAGACGTTTGTTAAAATTTGCTTTCTCACGGTTGTTCTCTACCTGGTTCTTAGGAAATGGTCTCATCAAAAATGTTTCTAGTGCAAAACCTTCATCACCAATAAAAACATGAGGTAAATTAGGTGTGCCACCAGGCAAAGGCTTTGGAGGTGGAATATGTAGTTCATTGTTTACAAGTTTTCGATAAAACTCTGATTCTTCGAATATTTTGCTGTCGCTATCTTTTCCGTAGCTTCCCACATTTATGTAAGTAAATTTATAATCAGGGTCAACAACTGCAAGAAGCCCAATGGAAAACTTTGATTTATAGCAGTAAAATAGTGAACCGCTTCTTCGAGGGCATTTTATGGTGACGTGTTTCCCATCAATACTTCCTATACAATTTGGGAATTTCCACTTTTGGCGATAACCAGTTTCTGCCATAATCCATGTTCTTTCGGTAGGTGTAGGTAAATAAATAGGTTGCAATATTTCCCAAATGGCTTTGCAGACTTCGTTTATTATATTATGCAAAGTAGAACGACCAATACGGTGAGATAACGCTATCATTTGAAATGAGTCTCCAGTGCCCAAATATCTGAAAAAAAAAATATGTTCAGGTTTCTTGCATTGTACCTATATACATAATTTATTTTATTGACTGATCAAAGGTGGTTATATACTCAAAGCAAAGTGTTATATACTCAAAGACTCAAAGTGACTGATCGATTATTTTTTCTTGCAGGTAATGAAGCAAAAGGGAAGTGGAGAAATTTAAAAGATTCATATAGTAAATACAAAAAAAGTATTACAACAACAACGGGCCAGGCTTACAAAAAATATAAAAAATGGCCTTGGTCTGACTACATGCAGTTTTTGGATGAGTTGAACACACGTCGTCAACCAGATGAAAGTTGTACTTCTCAAGGGTCTGACGTAACTGGAGGCAGTGAAATCGAATCTGAAGATATGTCTCGTCCAGGAACATCTCATTCAGGACCATCAATGTCAAGTCAAAGAAAAAAACACGCTGATGAAGTGGGTACGATGATTGAATATTTTGAAAAAAGGAGACGTGACACAGCTGTGGACCACATCGATCAGTTGTTTTTAAGTTATGCTCACACATTTAAACACATGTCAAGTCGTACTCAAATCACAATAAAATTAAAGATGGCACAGTTATTTGCGGAAGCTGAGATTGAAGACCTAAATTCAAGGGACACAATTCTAGCTACAGATATCAATTCAAGAACTTCTACAGCCGAAGAGATCAATGCAGAAACACCTCTGACCGAAGAGGTCAATGCAGAAACATCTCTACTTAGAGATATCAATTCAGGAACACCTACAGCCGAAGAGGTCAATGCAGAAACATCTCTACTTAGAGATATCAATTCAGGAACATCTACAGCCGAAGAGGTCAATGCAGAAACATCAATATATATCTATAGTGACGAAAACATTGCTCAATACTTAAAATTTAAATAAAAATATGCTATGTAGAATTAAAGTACTTTACCTTAGACACACAGCAAGCCTTTCTTTGGTAGTAATCGCCTTTCGCCAGTTTGTATCTTTTTTTTTTATTTTATGGCAGATTAAACTATGCAGTTCTTCGAACAATGCTGGGGACATTCGAAAATATATGTAAAAACGATCTTCATACGAATATAATTCTCGACATAAGTTGCTGTATTCTCCACGTTGTTGTCTCGCTAAATTCAAATCGTGTACCCACACACGTTTCCTCTTTCTGCTATGCAACCATAATAACACAATATTTTCTTCTTCCTCGGTAATCATTTTCCTCGATCAAAACCCAACAATCTAGCAACTCTACACACACTAACTGAAATAATATGGCCGCCGTTTGGCCTGCCCGCATCGCCCGGACCGTGACCGGTTGCCCTGCCCGGATTGCTGACCGATTGCTCTGCCCTGACCGCAGACCGATTGCCCTGACCGACAATGTTGTTCATACATGATGCGGGCTGCGTTCGCTTTGACCTGACCGGAGACCGCAGAACGCATGCAGTGTGACAAATCCTTAATAGTTGTATTAAGTCAAAATATTTCACTTACAACGTAACAACTAAAAATAACTCATTTTATTTTTTAAATTGCTCCGATAATACAGTATTAACTCAAAAAATGGTTATAACTTGATAACCTATAATCTTTTAAACAATTCTTTAATACATAAATCCCTCAATCTGACCAATAAATCTTAAGTTAGTATTCACTTTTTCCTTATTTTTAAAGGAGGTCAGAAATCAGTTTTTTGTCATTCCCCAAAAAACGTTAATTTTGAGTTGATGCGGTCTTGTAATATCAGTGCGATATTATAACATATATTTTATTGAAAAAAATTAATGAACTTCGACCTAAAACTATTTAAAATACATGCGTCAATTTTACGCATGAGTATCTTTACCATATTTATTTATTTATTTATTTATTTAACCTTTTTTTGTGCACATAAATGACAAAAAGATAACATATAAAGAAATACGACACAAAAGGACTACTTATCTCTAAAAGAAATTTCTTCCAGCAGTCCTACAGAGAGAAATTGCATGAGAGATATCAGGCAGGGCGTGCACAATTGCAGATATAATACATATTAATAAACGTAATACTGCTTTACATACGTAATACATATACATACATAAATACTATAATATAATAAATAATAATAACAATATACATACATAAATATAATTTAATAATCATATTAGGATTCACTGTTAAGATAGTGTTCTTTTACGCGTTTTTTAAAGACAGTGATGGTAGGACTGTCACGAATGGTGTGGGGAAGGGAATTCCATAATCTGACAGCATGAACAGTAAAGGAATAGGAGAAAAAGTTGGAGCGATGGGAAGGTAGAGTGAGATTCGTCCTGACACTAGTCCTACAAGGGATGTCAGGGGGTCGTGAGAAGTTAAAACGATCTGTAAGGTAAGAGGGAGACATAGGATTATACAGGATATTGTAAAGGAGAGAGAGAATATGGGCATTTCGCCGAAGACGAATAGGGAGCCACTTCAATTTTACTCGAAAAGCAGATATGTGGTCAAACTTTTTTAGCCCAAACACAAAACGGATGCATACATTCTGCAAACGTTCTAACTTTGCTAACAACTCTTCGGTAATATCTAAGTAGCAGGAGTCGGCATAATCAAGGATAGGGAAGATAAGTGACTGAACAAGAAGGATTTTAGTTACTACCATACTACACAATATGATTATCTTTCTAGGGTTAAGACAATGTGCAACCTACAAAAGATAATCCAGATTTATCAATTCTAGATAACCACAGCAGTCAAATCTCTTTGACTGCCATTAATTTTTGTAGAGATAATAGACATTACCCCCACACAGCTCCCATAATATGCAACCATTGAATTGAAGCGCGGCTCCTTTGGACATTTGAAAATCTAATTTGCTTATGAATGTGACCAATGCCTTATTCATCACCAGGGCGTGTAACAGGCTGTGCTTTACCAATTGAGCAACTTCTGTATGTACAGAAGTTATTCAGTTGGTAAATGAGGTCTTTAAGAAAGCAGCATCTCTTAGTAATGCTGCAGGATTCAAAACTTCTAGTAGGTATTTGGCAAGTGTATAATTATGCCATTGTTGCACCAAATGAGCGACATTTTTCTTATAATTTACGTTTTTTTAAGTTTACTAATACTTAATTTTAGTTTACTAAAATTATAAAGTACATTACAATTTTAGTAAACTAAAATTAAGGTTGTCACAACTACAATAAGTAAGGTAACTAGACCCTTCCCTTGCCCTTTACATCTATTGTTATTGCCCATCTTACATGGCCATTTGAACATGAAAGACAAACATAATAATATTGTATATGAACAAAAAACAAGAATGTAACAGAGGTGTATGTACACATACAGAAATAGAAGATGCTTAGACAAATAGGGAGAACCAAATAGACCAGATGAACCAGTGCTCTGCGAAGAATATATACTTGTTAAAAACGGATTTTGCATAGTTCCACAATATTAAATGATCACTAACAATCAAGCCATGTTTTAACAGATGTGGATACTAGACGACGGGAACAGAAGCCAAAATAGTCATTTATATGACAATTGCTTGCACAAACATATTTTTGGCCCACATTCGTTTGTCGAACAATAGGAAACTCTATTATGTATAATTGTTTGTACAATGCCATCGCCATAAAACAACATTATCAATCCGAAGAAGCACTCACCACACTCGTCACAATTTAGATCACATTGCTATTTGCTTTAGCCAAGCTTTAGCGTGATTTAAGTGTGTTCACTGTTCCGAGAGAAAAAACGAAATTATCGTTGGGTAAAATGTACCGGACGGGCGAGGGCTGCAACATAAGTCGAATAGAGCTATATATGTACGGTTTTACTAACCAAAATAAAAGCTGCGGAAACACGTAGTTTTTTAGCTGATATATACGTAAAATTTTATAATCGTACTATAGTACGGAGATTCACCAAGCAACTTAGTTCTTTATCTATGCCAAGCAATGTTAAAGTTATTATTATTAATTTTGGTAATATTTTTTTTTTTTCTTGTATTTTGGCAACTTGACACAAATGATGCGTATTTTGTGCCAAAGACAAAAGGTTAGGAAACGGCAGGAAAGGAATAAAACGGAATTTGGAAAATTAAAAAATAAAATAAGAGTCTACTTTATAGACATATTTACATAGCAAAAAATAATAATAAACATCTTAAAGTATAGAAAAAAAACTAAATATTAATATTATTCATCGTTAAATACTGTGATAAATATTTATATACTAATATATTGTTAGAACTAAGTAGTATATTTACAGAAGTAGGAAATGGGATAGGAATTAATGACAAGTTATTATATAAATGGGAATGATCATGGAGGGAACAAGCCAGGATAATATGATTTAAGTCACCAATTTCTCCACAGTCGCAAAAAACGTCATTACGAATACCAATTCTCTTAAGATGAGTTGGAATGCACATGTGTCCCAGTCTCATTCGAATAATTGATGTTGTTATATTTTTAGAAAGCAAAATTTTAGAAAACCAAGGCTTAATAGGGATGACAGGTTGTATATTTCGGTAATGTAGTGCTTTTGTTTGACTACTCAAACTCCATAACTCATTCCATGATTTCAGGAGAGAGCTCCGGGCAAGAGCAGCCAAGTCATGTGCGTAATTATTATAAGGGTACACATCGCCACTGAAAACAGCATCTTTCGCCAATTTGTCAGCCAATTCGTTACCAATAATACCACAATGGCTAGGTATCCACACAAATGTTAGTGAATATCCTTTCATTTTACATTTGTATAAAAGATTTCTGACCTGGATAATAACCGGAAAACATTTTTTTGATTTAAACGGAAATTTACTAAGAGATTGCAGCGCACTTAAAGAATCTGAAAATATTAACGCCTTCTCAAGTTTACCAAGTAGAATATACTCAACAGCCTTGTAAAGGCCATAACACTCTCCCGTAAACACAGACGTTTCAGGAGGAAATTTAACTTTTTGCACTATATTATATTGTAAATGGAAAACTCCTACTCCCACACAACTGTCTGTTTTATTCTTAGATGCATCTGTATAAATGTGGTGCCACCCCTGCCAATTATTATTTGTTATGTATTTTAATATGTTATTCGCAAAATATTTATCAGTTTTCTTTATGCCAATATCATACCGAATATTAGGTACAATCGTTAGGGCTTCATAGGACGAGTCAAATAATGGAAATGAGGGAGAGCGGAAAGCGGGAGCATCCAGTATTAAAAATTTACGGTAACTAGTTACAAGAGAGGGATGAGATCTGTGGAGCCAATATTTATTGTTACTAAAACAAAGATGAAATAACGTTTGGAGTTTTGAAATTAACAAATGATCTTGAAATTGATAACAGCGTACAAAAAATTTATCTGCGAGATATTGCCTACGGAGTTGTAGAGGAGGTTAAAAACATTCCAGCTGAAGTGCATTAATCGGAGATGATCTCATAGCACCGCAAATTATTCGCAAAGCTTTAGCTTGTATTTTATCCAACTTTTGTAATCCACTTACATTACACGGATCTAAAAGAAAAGTCCCATAATCTATTACACTTCGTATAATTGCGTTATAAATTAATTTCATTGTAAATGGATGCGATCCCCACCAAACACCAGATGTACTCCTGATAATATTTAAAAGGCGTTCACATTTTGTAGTAATGTAATCGTTGTGGGCTGCACCACTTAATTTTGAATCTAAATATAGACCCAAAAATTTCACGTTCTCTCTAACAGGTATAGGCATTCCGTCATAATAAACCGTTACCGGAGGAGGCATTCGCATCCTGGTAAATAAAACAACCGAACTTTTACTGACGGACAAGTCTAAACCGTTTTTGTCCATCCACAAATTTAACTTTTGTAGTGAATTATTCAGTTCGCTACATCCGTTACTTACAGAACTATTAATGACATATAGAACCAGATCATCAGCATATTGTAAGATTTTTATTATATTTAAGTCCAGATAATTGTCTCTATCAGCTGTGTATACATCGTAAAGTAACGGACTTAAAACAGAACCCTGAGGTATACCTCTTCGAACAACTCTCATTTCCGTAGTATTGCATAAAACTAAAACAATAACTCTTTCTAATAATATGTTTGTAATAAAATTAACTAAAATTAAAGGAACTCCTATGCGAAGTAGCTTTTTCTCTAAAATACTAATGATAACATTATCATACGCAGAATTTATATCCAAAAAAGACGCAACAATTGATTTATTCTCTGTGAATGCAATTCTAATATCTGTGGTTAAAATGGCAATGTTGTCTGTGGTTCCTCTACCTTTACGAAATCCAAATTGAGTGTTTGACAGGAGGTTATGTTCATAGATAATACAGTATATAGTTATGTTTTTCAACAAACCATTCTAGCCTGTTTTTAGCCAAATGTTCAGCAATTTTTAGTAGTACTGAGGACAGTATAATTGGACGATAAGATGTAGCTACAGAAGGGGGTTTGTTAGGCTTTAATATAGGTATAACCCTGTGCATTCTCCATGAACTAGGTACATTACCTGATATTAAAATTTGATTTACTAAGTTAAGATAATACAATAAAATGCCATCACTTGCATGTTGAAAAAAGGAATAAGGTATGCCATCTAAACCAGGAGAAGAATCTTTTAAATTTGCTACTACCCCTTTTAATTCTTCTATAGTGAAAAGCGAATTTAGACCTTGGAGGTTAACGTTTTGTACAGGTGAAGGAGATTTGTATGATATTGTGGGTGGGGCTAAGTTGTCCAGAAATTTGCAGGCCAAAGAGTCAGAAATGGGATGAAACGGAACTTTAAATGCTGATCTATATCGTCGGATGTTGTTCCACACTACAGTGGGGTGAACATTTGGACTTAATGTTAAGCAAAAGTTTCTCCAACTTAATAACTTTTTTCTCCTAAATAATTTCTTAGTGTCTTTAACACAATCAAGATATAGTTGATAATTGGCTACATCTGGATTTCTATTATATTGTTTTTCAATGTCTTTCCTAGTCCTTATAGCAACTGTGCACTCCTGATCCCACCAAGGTGGAGATGGAGTATAATGAGATGAATTATTTTTTTTGGGGAAAGTTTCATCAGCTGCTTTAGTAAATGCAAAAGCTAAGGCCTCTGCACAAACAGATTCATTTCCAGATATTATTTTAGGAAGAGATGATAGTTGATTTATGAGTGAACTTTTAAAACTCTCCCAATTTGAATTATTGTTAATACGATATTTCAATGATGGTGATGGGCTAGGTGATCTATTTTTATTTTTACCAGGAAATGATAAAATGATAGGATAATGATCACTACCATAACTTGATTCTAAAACATACCAATTAAAAATAGATGAAATATTTGGTGAACAAATTGACAAGTCTGGTGCACTACAACCTTCATGTGGAGCAGTGCAACGGGTTGGATGGCCAGAATTAAGAATACACAGATTGTTATAATCAACTAAGTCTATCAATTCATAACCCCATTGGTTATCCCTGTGACTCCCCCATGACTGATGCATTAAAATCACCAAGTATTAACATTGGTTGTGGTAGTTGACTAATAATATGTTTAATTTCTTGGAAAATACTATATGTAGGATGAGGTATATACAATGAAATGTAACATATGTTATTTACAGATGCAGCGATAATTGAGAAATCAGGATGATGTGAAGGGACAGATATATGATGATATGATTGATGATGTTTGATAAGCAAGGCTGTACCGCCATACCCATCAGATCTATCTTCCCTAAGACAGGTATAACCAGAAATCCTAAAAAGAGATCCCGGTTTAAGCCATGTCTCTTGTAAGGCAAGTATAGAAGGCTTGAATTTATTAATTAAATATATAATTTCGTGTTTCTTACTAACTACACTGCGGCAATTCCACTGAATTATGTTGTCCATTATTGGATGATGTGTTTCTAAATGATTCAGAATTGATTGAGGCTACGTTGGACGGTAACAAACAGGTTGATAGCGTAGCTATCAATTTATTTAATGCTAAAATAGTTTCTTGAATAGAATTAACATCAAGATTAGGAGCTGGATACGCTAACCCATTATTTCCTACTGGAGGACTATAATCTTTTATTAGGTTATTGTGAGCTTGCCTGTCATACCCATTCTCCTGTTTCTGAGGAGATTTAGGCTGTTTGAAAACAGTTTTTTTATATGATCTTTGTACTAAATTGACATTGTTTTTAATAGTATTGTTTAAAAAATTTGATTTTGGTATATTTACAGGTGATAATGAAACATGAGAAGCTAACACATCAGAATATAATTTTGAAATTGTGGGATGAAGTTTAGATGCCTCTGAATAAGACAAAGACTTGTGAGCCATTGACTCTTTAATGGACTTTTGGCGTTGAAATTCTGGGCACTTTTTGTCAGTAGCAATGTGTGAACCTTGGCAGATACAACAGAAAATTGACTCCTCCTCAACTGAGCAACTATCACCAGCATGTCCTTGGCCACATCTATAACATCTAGGAGTGGACCGACATTGGTTTTTAACATGTCCATATCTACAGCAGTTATAACACTGTATGGTTGGAAATATATACAAATCTACAGGAAGTGCGTTATAACACATATACACTCTCTTAGGAAGTGTTTGTCCATCGAATGTAACCACTACAGATTCCGTGTTATTAAATTGAGCTGTTCCATTTACAATTGTTTTTTTCTTAAGTCTCCTAATTTTTAAAATCTCTCCACATCCAAGCGGTACAGTTATGTTATTAATTACATCCTCATCTGACCAGTCAGCTGGTACACCTCTAACTAAACCTATCCTACTCACCTGGAAGGATGGAATAAAACATTTGAATTGATCAGAGTTGAATTGCTGATTATTTATAAAATTGTTAGCTTCATTATATGTAAAAAATGCTATGGATAGTCTGTTTCTAGCAATTTTTTTAATGCTACCATTGACAATATTTTGTATATTATTTTTCTTTAAGTAGTGACCAAATATTATCGGATGAAAATTGGTGTTCTCATTAGGCGTTTGTGTAACCTTTTGTATGTGGACAATAAATGGAGCAGTATCTGTTTCTTTATACAAGATTCTGCCAACACGTGAATCTACTAAGCCTTGGTTTTTTACAGTATTGTTAGTCATTGGTTGGGTTTCCGCTATAATGTCCTGTTTAACGCTTACATTCGATTCATTGTCACTAAGACACATGCAATTTATGTCGGGTTTAGCCTTTGTTTGGTCTCTTTTAATTTTTTTCTGGCATTTCTTACAACGCCTTCTGGGTATCGCAGGACGTTTTCGACTATTTATTGAGCATGAGGCATCTGTGTCCATGCTCGAATCATTAGACATTACTGTAATATAATGACCAACGGGGGGACCAGGTCCCCCCGGGTCCAGCTCCTCCATGGTCTTCTATTAATATACAAGAAAATGTAACTTACCAAATAAATATTATATACACACAAATAAAAAAGTAAAATAAGACTAAAACTAAAATATATAACTAACTATTTACATAAAAAATAATTATTGAAATTTTTTAAGAAAAACCCGCGTCCGCCTTTTTTAAGTTCCCGCGCTTTTTTTTCTTTGGTAATAATCATGGACCAATTAAACAATTATATAATTGGTCCATGGTAATCACAGATTAAGAATTAGTTACTACGTAACAGATGCGACAGCTATATTTTACCGAGTTTCCAGTTGTTACGTTTTGGCAGCACTGTAGCATCTGTCATTTTGACCGCACACCACAGACCATAGCACATCACAGACTACAAACACACATTGTATAAGTGGTTGAATAATCGAGTCCAGCTATCGATACTTCAGTGAGGTATCGATTTTTTTTGTAGGTAGGTTTTTGTAGTTCAGGTAATTTATTTTTTTAATAAGTAATACAAAATAAAAACAGGTTACATTTATCATTTATTTATTGATTTTTTTTCTGAATTTCTAATAAGCCCTGATTGATATGATATTAATATTAATTACATACAAAAACAAGAACATTAATATTTAACAGAATATTTTTTTAATAATATTTTAATAATGAGGGCTTTTCGAAGTGTCACTTTTAGGTACAGAGACTACCGTAAGATGGCGCTTGCATAATGTAATATGTCAAAAAAACTGTGATCTTTGTTGGGTGGTTAATAGGGTTGCCAGATTATAGCTATTATCCATTTTCAGGTAGTGAAATTATTCATAAAGTGTAAGTATGCTGTTTTATACACAAAAATAATCCTTTCAAATTCCTTTCTTAGTGATCTCCTATACTTCCGAGGAAACCTACATACATTATAGCTCGCTGGCTTCAATATCTTTGATTTTTCTAACAAATAATTAATCACACTTTTCTCCCGTTTCCGTAGGGATTTCGGGAAGTTCTTGTTTAGTACTCCCCTATACTTACATTCTAAGAAATATACATGCCAAATTTCAGCCTGCTGCCGAGTATTTTCGACTCTTAAGTGGTCGGTATATTATATATATTTAAATTAGCTCAATCGATTAACGGGAAGTGGGTCAAATTAAATTTGCATGATTAGATGACAAATGATGAGAGAAACTAAAAACGTTTGAATAAAATTGGTTTGTGGACTAAGGAATTTTTCAAACACCATCTGGCAACTCTGTGATGAAAAAAAAACTTTACAAACAAATACAACACCTAAGTACCTAACTTCTGTTGTTTGCTCTCGTTGCGTGGTGTTTTGTGATTTCGTTCCTGTTTTTGCGTTTATTTGTGATTCTCTCGACGACTT
The DNA here is from genome assembly GCA_905187575.2 of Celastrina argiolus. Taxonomy (NCBI): domain Eukaryota; kingdom Metazoa; phylum Arthropoda; class Insecta; order Lepidoptera; family Lycaenidae; genus Celastrina; species Celastrina argiolus. The sequence continues at coordinate 2,497,590 of LR994596.1, forward strand.
TTGCCAGCTTACACGGACCCTGAACCTCTTCTTGATTGAACTGATTTCCTTGACAACTTTTGCACGCTTTCGGACCCTGAACCTAGCCTACCCGATTTACCTTCGCTTGCCCACTGGAACTAGAATTTTAGACTCCTTCAGTTGTTTGTTACCAACATGAGTAAAGATTACGGCTCGTGGTCACTCGCAGACCTTAAAAGCGAACTCAAAAAGCGAAGCGCTAAAGTAACTGGGAAAAAAGCAGTGCTCGTCCAAAGGTAATAAATATATATTTTTAAATTACTGAGATAGGTACTCAGGTATTAATAAACTGTTATACCTACTGATTTTATTGACAATTGTTTCAGATTGGAGGATTACGACAAGCTGTTTGGCCCACTCATAAATTGTCCAGAAATAGCTTACAAGATTGTGCTACCAAGCCCGGAACATTTCCGGGATATCCACAGTGGATCTCAAATGCCTCTGTTAACTACAAGTGAATTGGAATCGTTTTGCTTGCTTACAGGGAGAGATAATCTCATAACTTCAAGCAATATGTATGAAGAATGTTTTCTGATTTCGTGCCGCTCAGCAAAATTGAATCAAGAATATTATATTACTGGAGTGTGTGCCTCTGAAATGAGGAAAAATGTCACTTACAATGTGACTGTGAAAGTCAAAGATAATATTATATTAGAAGCCCAGTGTGAGTGTGCTGCAGGTGCTGGACCATACGGTCAGTGCAAACACATTGTCATTGTAATATACGGCATTGTAGACTTTAATAAAAATAAAATTATCAAGTTGAAACCTAGCACTACAAGTGTGCTTCAAAGTTTTCACCAGCCAAGCACAAGCTATTCTGGCAATCCCATTCTGGTGGAAAACTTAACATTAAAATTTAAAAATAAAAAAATGAAAGAAATTAAAAATTTTGATCCTAGACCAAATGTTGAAAGCGTAGACAAGTACAGGGAAAATTTCCGAAATTTAGTTGCCAACTACTGTGGTGGAGGGAATGCAAATATGCCCATCGCTCAGATACTGAAACCTGCCAATAAGCAGGCAATATTTCAAGACCATTCATATTTGGAAAAGACTGCAGAAGAAGATTACTTCAGCTCTTTAATATTAAATGAAGAAGAAATAAATAAATTAGAAGCAGAAACTAAAGATAATAAAAACAAACATTTAATTTTTGAGCAAAGAAAATTGAGGTTGCATAGCTCGTCTTTTGGAAGAATTTGCAAGCAAAAAACTAATTTAAAAAATTTAGCAAAGAGTCTTTTAAAAACCAATGTACTTCAAACACCTGCTATAAAACATGGCATAAAATATGAAAATGAGGCAATAAATAAATTTGAACAAGTAACTGGTAAGCCAGTTACAAAATGTGGCATTATAGTCCATCCTGAAAATCAATTTCTTGGGAGTATACCTGATGGCCTAGTAGGAGAGACTGAACTGTTAGAAGTCAAATGCCCGTACTCAGCAAAAGAGAAACAAATTTCTGGGGATACTGTACCCTATTTGTATTTATGTGAAAATAGTGGTGTATTTAAATTATGTGAAAATCATGAGTACTATTTTCAGGTACAGGGTCAAATGTTGTGCGCACAAAAAGCTAATGTGTATTTTTTTGTATATACTCTGAGCAATTATTGTATTGTCAAAGTTAAAAGGGATAATGAATTTATTGAAGAAATGTTAAAAAAACTGAAATCGTTCTATGATAATTATTATAAACAGGCAATGTTAGAACGGTTTTTGTACAATAAAAGAATTTAATTTTACTAAAAAACATGGCCTTTGATTTTATCTTATTGTAATAGCAGTCTGCATTGACGGACAGATCAACATTTCCTTAGTTTGAATTTAGACCTTATTGCGTTGAAATAGTGTGCTACTCATGGATAGGTTGGCCAGTGCCGTAACTAGGGCGGTGCCCCGGCACAGGATGCAGACCCTGGAGGGGCGCAAAAATAACCAGACCAGTATCTAGAGGGGCGCAGTTTTAAAAGCTCGCACCAGGCGCATAAAAGGCTAGTTACGGCACTGAGGTTGGCCATTGTGCCATATCTGGGTTTATTACCCAGATTTCTATTACCTGTCGGTAATAAGTGAAATAAATGAAAATGAAATGAAAAATCTTTTATTTCCAAATAGGTTAGTTACTAACACTTTTAGAATTGTCCTACATGATGACCTACCAAAAAAATTAGTGAAGTGTCATCGGCAAAAAGTACTATCTCATGTTTTTCCTTAACTAAGTAAGTAACAGTCTGATAGTTCTAGAAATTAACCATTTTTATCTATTATAATTGATCTAAAATTAACCAGCATTGCTATAATTAAAACAATATCACTTGCTAGCATAATCTCAGTTTGGTTCATGGGTTGTGTTAGAATTTTAAATGTCTTTAACATGCCAATTACCCTCTCCACATGGACTCTTTTACTGGCAACTTTTCGGTTGGAAAGTAGAGTTTCAGATTGAATTTGGTTACCCTTTTTAAAAAAAGCTGGCATATTCACTTTTACTCCATATGGTACTAGTATATCTTGCACATTGATGCCTTTGTCGACCATGATCTCATCATTATAATTAAATCTCTCTAAGATCGAGCTTCTTTCTAAGATTTGGCGATCTGTAGCAGACCCACCGTAAGCTGGAGATATATAAGTTATAAGGCCACCAGGAGCTATGCCAAGTAAAAATTTGATGGTGTTTCTATTTTTATATGTGGAAAATGTGACTTGTTGTGCAAGTGGTAATTTTGGCTTCTTAATGGGACACTCAGTAGCATCAAGGATGACTCTCGTTGAAGGGTATTTATCAAAGAAATCAAATGGTGTGTTTGCTGTAATGTGATCTCTGTCAACCCATAAATCAAGGTTTCTCCACGTGAGGGCCATGAGACGAATCCATGTAATAAATACACTGTAGACATTTTTAAGTGTTATTTTAAATAACATTGAAATTTCTTCATATGTTGAATGCCTACGTAGAATAATCAATGTGATAAATAACTGATCTAAGGCATCAATTCTTGCAGGGGGAGGATCATAAAAATATTTTAAATGATTAATATGATCACCCAAGGAGTGGAACACTAGCATAATCTTGTCAAAATTTTCTAGTCCTGTGTAAAAATGAAGGCATTTATCATCATTTTTATAATCATATATTGTAAAACCTCTTGTCACAATATGTCCATGTGTTTGGGTGTGAACTGACATTGTCCTAGGTTGTGATTGAACACTGTCTTCTTGTGTTTGAGTTTGTACTGATGATGTTCCTATTTCAATAAGTTCTATCTCTTGGAGGAATGGTGGCGGTGAATTTTCAAGATTGTTTATCTCTATTTCTTGGCTGTCTGTGGTTATTGGCACTATAATTTCTGTATCACTGTTTATTGTTATATCCAAAGGGTCTATGATTTTGTCCTCTCTAACATCACTTTCCAACATAGGTGGCATCTCAACGAATGCAACAGGAGGAGCTGTAACAAAATATTTTGTAAGTAAATCAGAACAAACAGTAGGTATGTAAATTATTATAAAAAAAATATATGTATCCATAGAGCTTCTACAGAATTATACTTATAGTATTATATTAATTCGTTACATACTGCGAGAATATGTAGCCTGAACTGCAGTTGGATTGAACATTGGCTCTGACTGCTGCTGGAGCTGGTTAGCTTGCTGACAAGCTTCATTCCATGGGAAAATAGAAGGAACAGCTTTTCTTTTCAGTATTTTTAGGCGATGAGCTGCAAACAAAAGTTTGGTTTTTTAGGTATGAACTCCTAAGGTACCTACTGTAGTATGTTTTCATTAAGTTATGATACCTAACATAGGTAACAAACATAAAGATATACTTATATTTAGGTTAAGAAATTAAAAAAATGTAACTGATTTAAGTCTAATGTCAATAAACTTTATTATTATTTCTTATTGCACGCTAAGATAAATATTTTACCTCTTGGGGCTCTTGCCAAATGTGATGACGGAGAGATGAAATCTGCTGGCGTAAAGTGAGCTGAACATATGAAGGAATTTTTTCTTATGGTTAATCCTGTTTTTTTATATTTGATAGTCTCTATCCATCTTGATCTCCGAGTTTCATCTTGGGGAAAGCGGTGGTTACCAATATTTTGACAAAATTGTACTACGCATGGACTAGCCATGTTTAGATTAGTTCTCAGGGCACAATTAATAAATAATAAACTATTTCAAAATGAATTACAGAAAGTTGAAAGGTAAACAAATTACAAACAAAAAACAAAGTGGAAATTGACATTTAACACAGGATTTGACATATTACTTAGGTTTAATGCCATCTATCAGCATTTTTCTTAAACTAGTAGAACTGTCAAAATAAAAAGCCCTCATTATCCTAATAAAACTCTAATGTCGTAATCCAACCATCTAGTGATGGTAACACACAAGTCCAGGTTTTCCTGTTTCTAAGGCCACTTGCCTTACTTGAAGTGTGCTCATATTTCAATTGTTTTCATTTCTTTGATGACACAAAAGTTGATAAGTCACTTCTGTAAATAAATAACACAATATTTAAGATGAAAAAACAATACATAAGTTGGCCGGACTAAGTGACCGGCAACTTCAACCGGCCGGCCGTTCAACAACAACAAAACAAGGAGGGTTTCTAGTAAAAACTATAGTTAATTAGCAAAAATAGATTAACTAGTTTTGTCCTTCAGCACTATAAGTTGATTACCCTAAATAAAACTGCAATAATATTCTGCTATCAAATATGCTTAAACTGCCATAACACTTGTTTAACATTTATGAAAATACCATCTTTTCATAAATGTTAAACAAGTGTTACATAAATTTTTTGTTGTTTCAATGAAGTTATTGATACCCACAACCTCCAATTCCTGAGCCAAGTTCCAAACCACTAAACCTTGGTATTTCACAAAAATAAAACAATTTCAGTATCTTTTGATATGTTTAAATATCATAATATAGAATGAGTGTCAAAATGCCATAGTACTTAATACATACCCGCTCTTCCAATGACCAACATTTCATCAGAAGCATTTACATCCTCATTGGAGTTCTCTTTGTAATAATTGTTATCACTAAGGCCTAGGGGTATTTCTGTCTGAAACAAATGAGTACAGTTAAGATTAATATTGATATACAAAAGCAAAAAACATTGGCAAACTTAATGAGTCAAAGATTAAGTATAGCAGCGTTTTAACTAACAATAAAACGCTTATTAAAATACTTTCCTAATTCGAAGCCTTAAATAATATGAGAGAGCGTTTGTTTTTCTTATCTGTGGCAGTTACTCTATTTCTATCTCTTTCCCGCATGGACGTCCATCCACTTTTCCTGCAATCAAGTTTCACACTGCTCTTGTCTAAGTATAAATGTCAGATGACAAGAGCGCCGCGCTCATTGTGTTTCACATATTATACCAGGCAGAAATAAAAACTGAAGGCTTCGAATTAGGAAAGTATTTTAATAAGCGTTTTATTGTTAGTTAAAACGCTGCTATTAAAAGACTGTTCGCTAATTCGAAGCCTTAAATAATATGAGACATGTTTGATATCGCCTGGTGTGAAACCTAGGAAAAGAAATAATTATGCTTATTATATTATAGGTATTGTATTGTAATAGGAAAAGAGAATTTTAAAAAGAAAAAGATTTATTTCACTAAAAGTAAAATAATATTAGTGGATATTGAACATATAATATTAATAACAAAAGAAATATTACACTCCAGTGCTAAACTAATAATATCCTTACAAAAAACATTCAATCAATCACAAATAACATTTAACATTGCTCATATAGGTACATAACAAAAAGAAATATAGAGTAGGGATTATCAACTAATTATCTAAATAGGAGAAAAAAGTTTTGTAACTGAATCATTATCAGGACTAGATTTTATTATTCTTTTATAGTATTTTAAAAATACGTTTTGCGAACGCCAATTTCCTCTCCTTAAAATGTCATCTATAGGATAATTTTGAATCCAATTTTTAGACGCAACAGCAGGACGAAAGCTACCAGGCGTAGCTTTTATACCCGCTTCCGAGAGTAATAATTTCAACCAATTACAAATTGTTGTTTTTGATGCCGCTTTAGGAGGGCCGCAAATTGTCAAAAACAGACTGTCTAATTTACACTCATCTCGCCTTGTTTTAGACAGTTGTATAAGTGATTTGATCCAGAAAGTAGGATCTAAAGCTTGAGTGCCCTCATTAGGTAAAAGTTTCCATCCAGATTGCCTATGATCGGCGTTATCTGTTTTCGAACCGTATTTAGGCCAAAAAATAATACTTTCATTTGAGATGAAAAAGTTCTGAGGGTCAACTGATAATAGCGTAAGGTCGTGTACACGCCTTCCCGAACAAAGTAGTAAAATACAAGCCGTACGCCTAGAGCACTCATATAATGTAAAATCAGTAGTAAAAGTATTACAAAGCCAAACAGATAAAAAATCAATATCCCATATAGGAGATTTTTCATTTTTTGGACATTTATTAGAAATTGATTTTAAAATGTGCTGCACAAGTGGATGAGAACTAAGTTGTCTACATTCGTTAGGGTCACACAAAGTAGACACTACTGACTTATGAACCATAATTGTATTTTTAGAAAATTTATGTACTTGAAAAAGGTCTGATAAGTATCTAGCAAGATCTGACCCTGTCGGTGTAACTATAGGTACTTTATTGTGCTGTGCCCAAGAACACCAACGTCGCCATGCACTCTCGTATGACCTTCTAGTAGAATCACGCCAGCTAGATTTTAGCAGACTAATCTGATCAGGTGTCCAGCCTTTTAGTGCTTGGGTCCACCCCCACATTTCCAAACTTCCATTATCATTTCCTGTACTTGAGGAGGAGGCCGATTGGTTGTTGTATCGATCAGAACTTTGTCTAGCTCTAGAATCGTGAACGGAGCTTCTAGAGCCCGGTTGCGTAAGTCCGGACGCCAAAAAGCCTTCTCCCATCTCGGGGCTATTATTAGAAAAGTCCCTTGGGCATTGTTCAGGTGCGAGAGCACCCGAGGTATGAGAAACGGGGGCGGAAACACCCAGGCAAGGGGATAGTTCCACGATCGACTTAACGCGTCGTGAAATACCGCTTGGTAATCTGTCACATCCAGACTCACGTAATGTGGGACTACATGAGCTACTCGGGAGGCAAAAAGGTCTATCACTGGTAGACCCCATTTCCTGAATATTATCGCGGTACTCCGAGGTAACAGATGCCATTCTGGAATTGGTTTCTGTCTCGATAATCGATCCGCTTCTACGTTGTAGCGGCCGGGTAGATGGTGAAGCGATAGATTTATGTTGTAACGGTCTAGGAGAGCGAAAATTTGGCGTGTCAGATCTAACAGTGAAAGGGATCGAGTGCCCCCTTCGTTTCTTAAGAACGCAAGAGTCGTTCGATTGTCTGACTGTACTGAAATAGTAGTTTTCTCTAGGTAAGGGGCTACATTTTGAAAAACTTTGAGAATAACTAACATCTCTTTCTGGTTTGAGTGTAGGGTTTTCTCGAGAGAAGACCAATCCCCTGTCATATGTAAATTGTCGATTTGAGCTCCCCAACCCGACCCCGATGCGTCGGTGGCTAAGTAATGAGAGACCGGACTTAGATGAATTGGGGATCGATTGTTCATGTTGAAAATCCACCACTGAATTTCTATTAACGCCTGTATCGGTACAGGAAACAATTTGTTCGGGGACATGTCCCGCAAAGTTTGACAAAAACATAAAAGATTTCGGTGATTGAGACGCCCTCTTGTTACACAAAAACTTGCGAAATTGAGTAGACCTACTAAGGACTGAATCTTTTTTAAAATTGGCTCTCCTCGTTTGGAGTATGTCCAAACATTTCTGTTTTATACGATGACTTTTGTCGGTCGGTAACCACTTCAGATTGAGGGACGGATCCCACATTATTCCTAGGAACTGTAAAGTTTGCTGGGGGTCCAGTATAGATTTTGACCAGTTTATTGTCCAACCGAGGTGAACTAGTAATTCTAGTGTCAGATGAATATGTTTGCGCAACATTTCTATGTTTTGGTGAACTATCAAAAAGTCGTCTAAATACACAATTAGACGTATCCCCTGTTCGCGTAAAACCTGAGCCACCCAATTTGTTAGGGATGCAAAGACCTTGGGGGCTGTCGCCAGACCGAACGGCAGGCACCTCATCTGATATAAGTTTCCTTGGAAAATGAGACGTAGGAAGCATCTGTGTGAATGCGCCACCGGTACGTGAAAATATGCGTTTGAAAGATCTATTTTTGCCATCCAATCCCCCGGTTGTAGAAACGCAGGAATTTTCTGCATATTCACTAGGCGAAACTTGCTTATGTGTAAATATTTGTTTAGGTTCATTAGATTGAAAATGGGACGTTGCGAACTGTCCGACTTTGGAACCAGAAACATTTGTGAAACAAAACTTGGAGTCATCTGAGCTTTTTCGAGAACGTTCATATTTATTAATTGATTTATGGTCAACCACATTTCTTTGGAACAACGAGTTTGGAGTGGATGGTCTATAAGATTCGGTAAATGTAGGGGTGGTTTCGTTTTGAAAGGGATTTTGTATCCCGTGATTATTTTCAATAAAGATGAGTCCACTCCTAACCTTACCCAATTGTTTGTATAATGTAGGAGTTGACCGGCTTTGAATGAGTCAGTACTTCCTTTTATAATTTCCGTCTCGACGAGAGGCGGTGTTTGTATGTGATGGCTTATGATTGGCCTGGAACCCACTCCCTGAGGCCATGCGTGGACCTCTGGGACGAAAAGTCTTTCCTTGCGTAGGAAGACGTGGAAAATTGGTCAACATATGCTGGTTTTGAATAATACCCTGCGCGGGTGGCATAAAAGAATTAAATGGAATGCCTTGCGCAGGCATCGAATTATTATGGTTGTAATTATAACTTGTTCCACTGTGCGCTAGTGAAACCGGAAACTGATTCTGCCCTTGCGCAGGTGCATTATAGAATTTAGCATTATTCCTAGATCGAACTTCAGATTTTTGAGGCCAAAAGGTTTTATTAATTCCTCCGTTTTTCTCAATTGCTGCCGAAAAATTATCTTTAGAAAACAAATTTACAGAAGACGGGGGTATTTTACGGAGGGTAGATTTAAAAAATTTATTTTTAACGGACTTCAATAAATTATCTCTTCGCTGCTGAATAATATCGGCCCGGTGGCCACATGCCATTTGCAATAAATCATTGGAAATTTTATTAAAAACACCATGTGTAAAAAGTTCACATATTTTAGTTTCTACTGATTTCGCGTCAGTAACTTCAACAGAACTCAACCAAGAAACAAAATCTTTAATGACTTGCTCTAACGCCTCGTTCTGCTTTAGTAAAGCTAGCGAGATTGCTGCGAAACCGCGTTCAGTATGGTTCAAATTCGTTGAAGATTCGTATGGCTTCAATTCGTCATTACATTCCAATTCTATGAAACCAGGATTTGCACAATACAATTTCTGTACGTCTGAATATCTAACCTCCGACCAATTGTCGGTTTCAAAATGTTGCAATAAATTTAATTTATCAATATGGCTTGATGAGGCCTTTTGAAAAGTTGGCTCCTTTACTACCGTTGAAACCGGTATAGAAAAAGTAGACGGTGCCGACTGCGGTTGAATTGACTCAGTACTTTCAGTAGGGCCAGAAATTGTTTGCACATTTCCTTCCTCCAAATTAAAATTTTCAAATAACTCACCGCTAACATCAGCGTCTAAAATGTCTGCCTCTGCAATATTATCTTGCGGCACGACACTTTCACACGGTAACAAGTTACTCAAATAATTTTGAATATTATTTACCTGAGTTATTAAATTATCTATTACCTCGTCGCTATGACGCGGACGTTTAACATTTTCAGAGGTTGAATTATCACTGTTATTACGCTTCATATTCATAATTTAATTTCGAAACAATTTTTGCAATATATAAAACGAACGGTTACACCGTTTTTTGTTTGAAAAAAGAAAATTAGAAATAATAAAGTATAGATTATAAATAATAAAGTATAGAGAACTGCACAGATCAAAAAACAAAACGCCAATGAGCGCGGCGCTCTTGTCATCTGACATTTATACTTAGACAAGAGCAGTGTGAAACTTGATTGCAGGAAAAGTGGAGGGACGTCCATGCGGGAAAGAGATAGAAATAGAGTAACTGCCACAGATAAGAAAAACAAACGCTCTCTCATATTATTTAAGGCTTCGAATTAGCGAACAGTCTTTTAATAATTATATTATATTGTTCATACTTTATATTACACTAGCTCTAACTATAACGTGTTAAAAGTAAAACTCACCTGTGAACTAATAGTTGCGTTGCAACCGCCGACACAAGACTTAAATAGTCCCTTAAAACGAAAACTGAACAATATTTACACTAAATTAATTAACATACTATAAAAGATTGATATAATGTATCAATAATCTGCGGAGTAATTGAATATTTTGGATCAAATCAAGCAAGAAACGAGGATAAACAAAACACTAACAAACTACACGCGGCCATATTTGAGTTTTGACAACAAAATTACTCTAATCTATGTTTGACAACATAGATCATATTTTGACACTACAAACAGGAAACAGGAACTTTACGTGTGTGACGTCACAAAACGACGCCATTTTGCTTTCGACCGCAGCGCCAAAACGTAACAAATGGAACTACACTGTCAGCCCCCTGATGGTAATAATTGTGATGGCATGTTATTTCTTCTTCTTCTTCTTTTTTTGGCATATGCCTCCCCCTGGCATGATATCCATCCCTGTGTTCCAGCAGCTGATAGTAAACGAAAATAACGTTTTTTTCGTTCAGATTCGCGTTTCTTTAGCACTTTAAAGAATCAATATGATCGTTTTGAACTGTTCTTACTCGTGTTCCACAAGCAGCTGTCAGCTGTCAAAAACTGTTCAAAACGCTCAGAATGATCCCATCTTGTTTTTGACGTTTACTTAGATTTCACTGATCTCGTTGTTATTTTTATGTTATGGATCGAGCTAATTTATTATAGATTCTTTTATAATGTAGTTATTATTGTTAATTTAAAATAGAAATAGAATATAAGAGATAAAAAGGAAATGTTAAATTTTGACATCTGTCAGTCGTTCCACTAGCAGAAAGTTTGATAAAAACGTTCAGATCGAAAATTTCAATATATTGTGCTAAAGAAACGACTGTGTGCGTTATGAATGATCTGAGCGTTCAGTGTAAAAAGAGCGCTTAAAGGAACACGCCCCATGGTTAAGTTAAAACGTCAAAATTTTGACATTTCAACTTTTTAAATCGTGTTTTAAAAAGTTTAAACGTCGCAATGACAGTTGATCTCGAGAGATGGGAATGCGACCGAAGTTAGCGTTGTAATACGTAGTAACTAATTCTTAATCTGTGGTTGTAATCGAATTCACACTTTTACCCTTCCACTCGGAACCCTTAAACTCGTAGGATGAAGTTTCATTGTCTCTTTCACTATTAAATACAGTATTTTTTACTAAAAGATATTAAAATAATAAAATAAAACTATAATTTTAAAAAATATTAATGAAGTAAGTTTGCGAAAACGTTGCACTAAAATAGCGGCCTGGAAAAAACTTGCCCCTAAAGGTACATCATCGTTTACATACAAATAACAAATAGAATAACAGTTCAGGTCCATTATATTCGTAGGGGTTTGTTCTGAGCATTTTGAACAGTTTTTGACAGCAGACAGCTGCGTGTGAAAAATAGGTAGTTGAAAACAGTTCAAAGCGATCATAGTGGTGCTAAACAGTGTTAAAGAAACGTGAATGTGAACGAAAATAATGTTATTTTCGTTTACTCTCACGTACTGGAATACAGGATGTATGGATCTTGATTGTAACATGTACACTATTAACTTATTTTCATAAAACACTTTTTTTCCTACTTAAAAACAAAGTTAAGTAGTCGTGAAAAAACTATTAATTCATTAAAAGTTTTTCTATTTTTATGGAAATGATAAGAATACATTTTATTCCATATCACATTCCTAAAAAAAACGTCTCTAGCGCTATCTAGGGACTACGATGCAAGCTGGCTGGAGCCTGGAACATAATCTATTTGGGTTGTACAGCAAGCTGGAAGATGTTCCCGACTTCTAGATGTTATTATTCAAAGCTGAGACATTGCCGTTTCCTTTGTTAGCTGTGCAGCATAATTTATCGTTAATGAGCGATATGGATGCTCGCGCTTTTGTAGATAAACAATACAAAAATTATGTTGTTCTTCATTGTAGGAATAAAAAAAACACACAACATTATTCATCAATTTTATTTCAAACTACAAACTTAACAAACAGTATGGCAAAGGTTAATTATTATTAAAACAACTTTTGAATTTTCGAGAAGTTTTGTACTTTCTGCTACCAGATGGCGCTACTTATGAGTCCGCGTCGGGCCATTTTGTCTCTCTGGCAATAGCGGTTGTAAAGGTTTTGCTTTTTTTTTTGCGACATATCACCTTCGTCGATTCAGGTATTCAATTACACAGTAATAATACACTATTTATTAGTAGTTAAACATAAGATTTATTGAAATACACGACCGGTTTCAACTAAGTCATCATCAGGTGTGACTCATGTACGTAGTCGAAACCGGTCGTGTATTTCAAGAAATATTATGTTTAAGAGGAAACACTACGAAATTTTTCCTATGCAGAATAGGGGTCTACGGGATTCCTGTTTCCTCCCTGGATAATGTTGCTAGAGTAACATTAATTATTTAAAAAGATAAGGACGTTCAAAATCCTAAAAAAATGGGCAGACTCTCCGCTATGTTCAAACATCCAGGTAACAGATTTGACTACATTATACAACAAAATCAAAACATAGGACCTAACTATATCCCCGTGTTCCAGATTCAGCTGTCAGCTGTCAAAAACTGTTCAAAACGCTCAGAATGATCACGCCATTTTGCATATTTTTACCCATCTTGTTTTTGACGTTTACTTAGATTTCAGAGATTTCACTGATCTCGATGTTATTTTTAAATTATGGATCGAGCAAATTAATTCTAGATTCTTTTTTAATGTAGTTATTATCGTTAATTTAAAATATAAATAGAATTTATGGGATGTAAAGGAAATGTTAAATTTTGACATCTGTCAGTCGTTCCACTAGCTTATGAATGATCTGAGCGTTCAGAGTAAAAAGAGCGCCTAAAGGAACACGCCCTATAACGATATAACCTAACCTAACTCAATTTTTATGGCTTATAAAGAAAAAAATATTTAAGTCGATTAAGTTTTGGAGGAGGAAACAGGAAACCCCTTAAACGTCGATTTCTGGCACTTTTAATATGTAATTTCTGTTCGAGCTGCAGTCGTCTCTATCGCGCTAGTGCTGGCTAGCTAAGGCACTGCGAGACATCAATAGATTTTATAAATACCTATTTTGTATTTCTCTCGTTTCTGTTTCCTCTTAACAACTAATATAGGGGAAGAAGTCCAAGAATGTGTATTATTACTGTGTAAAATGTATTCCCATCGAGAACCTACAGTATATTCAATAACTTATGTCTTGAATTATTTATTGTGAGGCTGGTCAGCGGTAGAGCCGGTAGCGGTCCCGGCGGGTCAGGTCTCGCTCGCTCATGGAGGGGACGCGCGGCTTGCGCTCCGGGACGATGGCGCTGCCTGACACCGACAGCCCGTCACGAGACCTGAATGAATGAATGGAAGAAAAATAATATTTGCCGTGTTCGGTGGCTTGTTGACGCATGCATGTATTTTATATCTACAACTAGCTGTTCCCGCGACTTCGTTCGCGTGGTTTGAGTGACTTAAGCCGTTTATGCAGCGCACGCAATGAAAGTCCCCAAATGTAATTAATTTTCCCCGTTTTTGAAACATTTGTCACTGACGCTTCGCTCCTATTGGTCGCAGCGTAATGTTATATAGCCTAAAGCCTTCCTCTATAAATGGACTATCCAACAAGATTTTTTTCAAATCGGACCAGTAGTTCCTGAGATTAGCGCGTTTAAACAAACAAACAAACTCTTCCCCTTTATAATATTAGTATAGATTTGTAAGTAAATTGACAGGTAATAGAAAATAAAGTTTTTTGATTGGTGCTTAATTTTTTTTTACTGCTAATACACATCCATGACCCAGGAACATTGAAAAGTTTTTGTTCTCTCGGCGGGATTCGAACCCGCGACCACTCGTTTGAGCACCGACGCGCTCAACCACTGCGCTACGGAGATCGTCACATTACTATGTTGTGTGACGTCAAAAATGTATCCCAGCAGCTTTACGCCGTACATCTTCATCTTAAAACTGCGCTCGTCAACCCGCCTGCGCTCTGAGTATAGGTACTACCCCCCATGAAATACTTTGGAGAAAGTAAATAAATTAGAGGAAGTAAATAAATATTATAATAATATTAAAATATATAGAATGTAACAGTACATTAATTGTATAAGAAAATCAGAATATAAGAAAGTCAATAAATATTAAATATGTGAAATGTATAGAGGACGAATGATAAAGTAACTGTTATATAGAACAAAAGTGTGCAATAAAAAAAAATGTTAAAAATCTTAAACCCGACTTCGCAAAAAATGGGTCTAAAAAGACTAAACAAGAAGTCGGGTTTTAGATTTTTTTTTAATTTGATATTTTTCTGTTTCCACATCAAATATACAGTATTTTATATAACAATTATTATATTTTTATTAAATTGACCATTACATAGAAAGTAACTAAACAACACCGAGATAGTACTTGTACGACCGCATTTTAAACGTTTATTTTGAATTTAACGATAAAATATAATAATTAATAAAATATTGAAATACATATTCGTTAAGTGCTTGCCAAGGCCTATATTTTGATACCAAACACGAGACAATTATCATTATAAAATTTTTTTTTGAGATACTTTTTGAGGTTTAATTTTCAAAATCCAAAATTTTTCGAAAATTTATATGGACTATGTTACTCGCGGTATCATCACCAATCGATTGATACCTCATTTATTAAAATCGGACCAGTAGTTTAGCCGCTACGAGGGAACATACATACAAACATACATACAAACATACATACAATATACATACATACATACATAGACTGCCAAAATCATTCATTACCCTTCCTTTTGGCTTCGCCGAAGTCGGGTAAAAATAGGAAATAGTGGTAACAGAATAAAGAAAATAATTGACCTTGTCAGCACAAACTTTAGATTCTTATCTCATTTCAGCTGACTGAGTTTTTCAACCTATCATATATACCATTGAAGCCTATCATGGATATCATAGAAGCCAAATATTAAATGTTTAGTTCACACTGTATTGTTACTTATAACACAAAGTATATATATAACAGAGAATAGTACTAGAAGATCGTAACACTATATTATCTAAAATACTGGCAATTCGACTGATGTCCAGGCACATTCCAGAAACCGCCATCTAGCGCCACTATCGGAAAATACTAATTACTAATATCGTATCGTATCTTCTTCATAATTAAGGAGTTAAATTTAGCTTAATGTGATGTTATGCTTAAAAATATGCTTATATTTATTTTAATATTTGTACTTAATTCGGCATATTTACATTTTATAATTTACAAAATAGTAGTGACATATATTGCATTTTTTTTTGTATTAAACATAGATTGTATGGGATGGTATGATGCTTATGGGACACATGTTATTGGCTATATTCTTTGTAAAGTACTAACTTGTAAAATAGTATATATTAAGCTGTTGGTTTCCACAATAAATAAATAAATTGTCGAATAATAAGGGGAACAAGTAGGACCCACACTTTTCATCAGGGATGAAATGGATATCAAATTTCGGATACGGATATGGACATTAAATTATTTCGGATTATCCGCTTGTTCCGGATAATTACGGTTACGGATATGAAATTTTGTTTACCTTTTTACAGCAGCATAAGTTTATTTCGGATTCGGTTACGGATATTTTTTTATATCGGATATCCGATAGTTTCGGTTACGGATCTCGCTAACATCCCCGCTTTACATGGGTCCATAAAAAATACTTTAGACAGGTTTATGTCTAGCTGTGGACGTCATAACTGAGGGTTGTTTACCTGGCGAGCGGCGTCTCTGCCGGCAGCCAGCAGTGAAGGGAGCAGCCCCGCGTCTGAAACAACGGCCTTCAAGATGTAAATTTAGATTTCTGTACGACAATCCATATTATAGTTGTAAGATAAATGAGGGTATACGTGTGTATCTGCCTCATATTATGTAGAGTTAGAGTAAACTGTGCGAGTACCAGCGCTAAAAGACTTACTATTGACTTTGTGAGGGTGTGCCCTATTTGTGGTCATTAAATAAAAGTTTATTCTTCGGACTTCATAATATTATATTATGAAGTCCGATACTAAATTGTAACTGTACATAAAATTAGTCTTAAAGACTAAGCGGGGCACCTGACACTACAGGCTACATCACACATGCATACAAATGCATATGTGCATAACTGCATACGCTGCACGTTACAACTTTCATGTTTGTATGAGAAATGCCCTAACATCATAAATGTTCTCATAATAATTAAAAAAAACACTATGTGTGTGATGGTAAACCGACACGACTGGCGAGAGATCAGGCGCAGGACCGACTTTTTACATGCCCATCCGACGCTGTAATCCGAGGATCATCTTTCTTGTCGGACAATCAGGTGATCAGTCTGCATTGTCCTAACCAAACTTTTTTTGAAAACAACATTTTTGTTGTTCCAACGCGGGAATCGAATACCTACACGACCTACTTGACCACGGAGGCGATATAACGGGTGTAAAAAGACCAGTCACTATAACTTTGGGATATGATTATACTACCTTTTCTCATTCTAGGAATGTATTTTTTTCTAATTTGTTATTTTTTCGCATTATTGTTATTTTTGCGACAAAAAATAAGAAATGGTTAAAAGTAAAAACAAAATTATTTTAGTTTTTGACAAAAAAAAATACATAAAGTTATAGTGACTGCTCTTTTTACACCCTGTATACTCTTATAAGCAACAACTACAGAACAAGTTTCTATATTACTTATATTGTAGTACCATTTCATCGCACTAGTATGGTTCTCGCGGTATGCTCTATTCGAACATCCAGTTAAAAGAAGTGTACCTTCATGGAACTCCTGGTCTTGCTGCGTGACGCTCTGAAGGTCTCCAAGTTTGGCAGAAGCTCATTCGACTTCTTCACAGTCTTGGACGCAAGAATTGAAGAGTCTGAAAGTGAAAAATGGCAAATTGCAATAACAAGTAATTTACACTTGTTATAATTATAATAATATTATAAAGAGGAAAGATTTGTATTTTTATATGTAACGACTTAACTCAAAAAGTAAGTACTGGACCGATTATAATAATTCTTTTTTGCAACATTTCTCACTGGCGCTTCGCACCTATTGGTCGCAGCGTAATGTTTTATAGCCTAAACCCTTCCTCTATAAATGGACTACCCAACAAAAAAATAATTATTCAAATCGGACCAGTAGTTCCTGAGATTAGCGCGTTTAAGCAAACAAACAAACTCTTTCGCTTTATAATATTAGTATAGATGGGGCTTCCAGGCCTTCGCCACTGGTCGTCAGAATGTATGTGTTCCAGTTACCTGATGCTTCCTTCTTCACGGTGAACGTGAGGCGGCCGTCCTCGGAGGCCCGGCGACAGCGGCTCGGGCCGCGGGACTGCGCCCCACACTCCAACTGAAATTACAGAGTTTCATCCCATATGACTAAAGTGAGCAGACGTCCCATTTTGAACGGGACTGTCCCTTTTTACAATAGCGAGTCCCGGTGTCCCCGAAATGAACTGTGGGACGCGAAATTGTCCCGTTTTTAGAAATCGCAAAAAAAATATGGACGGCCGGCCAAATTGATTGCACGCTGTAGCCAAAATACTAAGATGTACATAATTACTACACTAATAATTAAAGTAAAAATAAAATAAATATTTAGGGGGGGCTGCCATAGAGCAAACGTTTTTGTCGTTCCCTTCCACCTCCTCCCTCCTCCTCTGGAACCCTTCGAGTCCGACTCGCACTTGTCCCGTCCAAGTATAAATGGTCACGTTACGTACGAGTAATGACACATGTTCATACATCCAATCTTGTATATTATGTAGAATATGTGTATAGTACAAAAGTGTTAAATACATTTACCTATTGCAATAACATATACAAATTATAATGCTGAACTTTAAAATACAACCATCATAACTGTTATGTCATATATCTTGGTACGTGAAAGCTCTTGAGCGCTCTCAACGAAGTTAAGCCGACAAAATCCCAAGTTCAAAATTTTAAACTCGGCTCAGCTAGAACCACGCTTAGTTTTCGTTGGTGAAATGCAACCCCGAGTTTTAAGCGCGTTTAAACGCGTAAAGCGAGCTCACCGTATACTGACTTACTATGTACTACTGAGCGAGCTTAATTTCATTGATGAAATCATTCCTAAGAAACGAATATTATTACGATTTACCGGTGTAACACCATTTTGTATACCTACAATTGCAATATTGAAATAAAAATAGGGATAAGGATTGTCATCCCTCAGACAGAATACTCGAAAAGTGTCCGAAGGAACTAATTAACCCTTATATCGTGCTTAGGTCAAATTTGAACCAGACGCAAACATTTTATTTATTATTCTTTTGATGTTCATGGTTCAAGTGCGCGCTTCTACGTATTCTCAGTACCAGGACTGCTAGATTGTATCTTTGGATACAAAACGTGTACAATGTGATGGTAAATTGTATCCTAGATCTATATTGACCCATTTCGTGTATCAATTGGATACAAAAAATACACGGGGCTCGGAAAGTATACAGCGAATTTACCCTTCACATTAATGGACACCTTAGTGCCGTTATTAATAATAATAATAATTCTTTATTTTCAGACAACTTCGGCCCAGATGTTAGTTACAGGAATCTTAATAAACTAGTGTTAGTAATACATTCTTTTACATTTACAAAACATTTACATTACATATAATATACCGTGCGACATGGCGCCACAGCGGTTTACATAGAGACAGTCCAGTCTACTAGCGAACATGTCCAGTAAGCTATTGGTGCTGGCTCACCCTGCGCACTAGGGATGCGCACCTTTTTCTCATGGTCGCGTAAAAGCAGTTCACACTGACGCGCTGACGCGCTGCAGCGCCGAGGCAGCCCCAGCAGCAACCTGAACGCGTTGCTAAATTGGAGACGGAGAGCGCTGTACGATTTCTGGGTATAATTAGCCCATATACTGCACGTATAAAAGGACGTGCAGAACGCTCTGAATAATGTCACCTTGACGTTGCGTGAGCTACGCGCGAACCTACGCGCGAGCATGTTCGCTCGTACCGACAGCGCTCTCCTCTCCCTCTCTTTGTCACAATCATCCCTGAGATCAGGTGTCAAGCAATGTCCCAAGTATTTAAACTTATAAACTCGTTCAAGTGAGACGTTATTAATAGAGACTACTGGGACATAAGTGGGACACTTGCTTCCGACCCCAAAGAATTAAAATATTGCAAAACATTTTTCAAGATAGAATATAGCTAGAGGCTTAGCAATGGGAAGAACAAAGGCTACAGCAGTTGTGACACAAATATTAGGTCCAGTTTTTAATAAATGACATCAAAGACCCTGGCAGTTACTTCTCCCTAATAATGGATAAAACCACTGATTACACATCACAAAATCAGTGTGCAAACACTGACATAAACTGTGATAAAAACTTTGATATACGCACAGAATTTTTGGATATAATAGAAACAGAGTCCAGTACTGCTGAAAACCTATTTGCACAATTGAAAGAATGTGTGAAAAGTAAAAATATTCCATTTTCAAACATGGTGGGATACTCATCAGACACGACAAATTCCATGGTAGGGAGCCACAACTTAATATTTTTTCGCCTTAAAAAAGAATTACCAGAAATAGCATGCATTAAATGTTCTTGTCATAATATTCATTTAGTGGCATCTAAGGCATGTATGCATCTCCAAAGATCTCTAGAAGATGCCTTGAGAAACATAGGGTCTTTGTCATTTTTCTCGAAACAACAAGAGGCAAAAAAAACTAGCTGAGATGCAATAATTATTCAGCTGCTAACACAAGGTGGCTCTCTCTTGTGTAAATAGAGTTATAGAGCAGTTATCAGCTCTGGTCCCCTACTTTACCCAAGAGGTTTTGAGGACCCTTCAAAAACCACAGACGAAATTTTATCAGTCTTAAAAATGATTTGTAATATGAAAAAGACCAAGGCAGTTTAAGGCCGAGTTATTGAATGGCCTGGCTGGTATTGTAAAAGATCATAATACGGCCCCTGATGGTTATTTACCTCGAATTTATGTCATATTATATATTTAATCTCATATTATATCCTTGGAACTACTGACTGATTTTAATAAACTTTTTTTTCAATCTGAGACTCCACTTCTTCACCGCCTAAAGCCTGAGGTGGAGAAATTATTCAAAACTATTTATGCAAACTATTTGAAATTTATATTAACAAAATCAAACCCATTTAAAGTTAACCACCAACACCCAGATCATTCCCTGCCACTTGAAAAAATTTACTTAGGGGTTCAGACATCAGCATCTATGGCATTATATCTAGAAAAACACCCAGATGATCCACCAGCAAAATTAGAAATAGAAAAAGTCAGAAAAGGATGTTTATAATTTAACATTGAAGTTGTAACTCAACTTAAAGCAAGGTTTCAGTTTACTGACCCAATATTTGAATTTATCAACATTGTTGACCCATGCTATGCTAAATCCTATGAGACCAAACAATTGAGTGCTGTAATAAAACGCTTCCCATACTTGACAACATCAGTGAATCGGCAAAAATTAGATACAGAATGGAAGGAAAATGCTCTCCTGGACCATCATAATTTAGGCCTGGACAACGAACTCTCAGCAACACAGTATTGGAAAAAAGTGTTTTCTCTTGATGGTGGATATGGCAAATTTAGACAAAATAGACATTTGGTTTCTTTTGTTTAATTTATTTAAACATCTGCTTGATGATTTAGCTGAAACAGATCAACAACTGTGTAAAAATCAAGTCTATAACAATGAGATATTTGCTGGTTGTTTTGCTGATTTTTGTTTAATTATATGAGACTGACATGCATGTACAATAAAATTCAATTTCTAATAATCCAATGTATATTATTTTATTGTAGGTTTAAATGAAATTTACCAAAAAGAAGACTAATAACCAAGCGATTGAACCAGTGTGGCCAGAAGAATTCATAAAAAAAAAGATTTCAGTCTAACTCAGCATCAGTATCTTGTGAACAAAACGAAGATGCATTACTAATGTATGTAGGATGGTTGCCTCGTATCAGTGGTTGCAGATGTATCTTGGGCAAAACCGGTATAGAAAAGTGGATTTAGCTATGCTTCTGGTGCTGCTATGCAGACCAAAAAGGTGTTATTTCTTGGAGTTCGAAACTCTTTCTGCTTTATATGTGCTAGAAGCGCAAAATCGCAAATAAATTTCCCTGAAAACAAGGGGCTTAAAACTGGAACGACAGCGCTGATGTCCTGAAGGGGATATACTAGCAGAGGGATTGCAAAGAGTATGAAGAAGCATGGAGTAAAATATAATTAACTTACAGGAGATGGTGACTGAAGTATAAAAAAAAATGAATGCTGTTAAAAAGCATAACAGCCACGATTTCACTATAACTAAATTTGAATGCAAAAACCATTTGCTCTGCAACTTTTGTTATGAAAGAAAGGAAAAAAACAACCACAAATACTTTTTTCTAGTCCTTCTAAGAAAAACACTTGAGTCATATGTATTGCGCTTGAGGAAAACACTAGTTGAGGCTGAGAACTATAGAAAAGAACACAACTAAAATAAACAATAAAAAAAACTATTAGTGCTGATTAATGTCATGTTGTGTTCGCATACTTACTTAGGGATATAGTCTAGTATATAAGGATGTTACTTCAAAATGTTTTGTATTCATTTTGGGTATATTCTGTTTTGTGTATCAAATAAAAAAAAATACAACAATGCTAATAAAATAATAAATCTTAAAACGGATATAAAAAATGCCACCAACCATGTATTTGGAGACGGTATAAATTGCGCCCCTTAGCATTGTAAGCGGGAAAAATATTTGAATGACACAAAATGCCGATCTCCAAAGTTATGGAATATGATGAATATTCAGCAGTACCTGTTATCGTCAAATGCTTAAAGCCATATTTTAGACATTACTAATAATACAGTGGAACAATTTAATAACGTACTTGCTAAATATATTGGTGACAAAAGAGTCCAAAATTGTAGCCCTGGCAAATATACAATTCATACAGAGGAAACGGGGCTCTGTAATGAGTACAGAAATATTTCAAAGGAAAAAAATGCGTTCGACAAAGATGTACCTGTGTAAAATCTGTGTTTTTTATACTTAAATAACACGAATGATGCACTTCAACGAAACACTATTGGCCAGAGCAAGCATATAAAGCGTCCAACTTCGATGGAATTTGTAAGCTACGAAAAACAATGTGAGTCTGAATTCCCAATTCAAAGGCAATTTTGCCACAAATTATGGAAAAGAAAAAGAAGACCAAGCAACACAACCGTTCAGTGAAGAAACCGGACTACCCGTATCAAAAGGCCTTGCAAATATACAATTAATACAGAGATAACGGCGCTGTATTATGAGTAGATAGATGTCGAAGGAAAAAAAATGCGTTTGATAAAGATGTTCCTACTCAGAAAAAAAAGAAGTTACTGGACCTGATGAAAAGGTCAGTTAGTTTTAGAACCAGTTATATCAGCGGATATATATGAGCAAAAAGAGTGTATTTTATAGTTAAATAACACGAATGGTGCGCTTCAACGAAACACTATTAGCCAGAGCATGAATGTAGGAAGTTGAGAGACGTAAACCCCCAACAAGGGTCCTACTTCTAAGTAGCAGAATCTTTGCTGTATTCACAATTCAAAGGCATTCTTGCCACAAATTACAGAAAAGAAAAAGAAGATCACGAAATACAAATGTTCAGTGAAGAAACCGGACTACCCGTTTCAAAATCAAAATTATTGACTACCCGTATCAAAATGTGGATTATTTGTCGAACACGGTTTTGTGGTAGAAGATTTGTTAGTGGAAGTTAAATGTCCTTACAAAATTGTTGACTTAACATCTTTAGAAGGATTAGATATAACTTGAGCAAATAAAAAATCTATCTAACCATCTATGTAGAAAAATATAATATAGACTTCTGCATATTTAAAAACAACAAGCTGGAATTAAAGTGATATAATTATTATAAATTAAGTATTATAAGTATTATTAAGGGGGAGGCCTTTGCCCAGCAGTGGGACAGCTTAGGCTATTAATAAATAAATAAATAAGTGCATGGGTAATTAAAATTTTCGTGTGTTATTATTGTAAACCTGAATTCGAAATTTCCATCAAGAACCAACAGTACATTCAATCAGTTATACATGGATAATAACACATAACTGGCCGAAATATATGTTATTTCGTTTTGTGGAGTTTTAAAGACTTACTCTACTAAAAAATAAAAAAGGACGACGTGTTTTGGAAAGTAATGGAACTTGTAGTAGAGTCCTTTTACTTGCAGTAGAGTGTCTGGTAGCAGAAATAATAATCGACGGGCGTAATCGAGAAAAGTGTAGCGGTACCAGGGCGGCGATTCTCGCTATTAGAACATTTTCCGCATGACATTTTTTCATGATTTTTTCCATTCTACCGAAACGTTCGAGCGGTTTACAAAACACGTAATGCGCATGGTTCTCAGGCAGTGGAAAAAAGTTCACATTCGAATAAAACATCGAAATTCGGAAATTTTAAGAACGAAAAACACTTGTGTATTCTCAGATCTTCACAGTCGAAGTAAATCGTGAAAAAGTCCCCGATATCCAACGAGTGGTAAGGACCGGTAGATGTCCGCATCCACATGTACAAATAAATAATTTGGCAGTCTATGTATGTATGTAATATATGTATGTATTGATGTATTTATGTATGTATGTATGTTTGTATGTATGTATGTATGTATGTATGTATGTATGTAAGTATGTATGCATGTATGTACTATGTATGTATGTCTGTATGTATGTATTGATGTATTTATGTATGTATGTATGTATGCATGTTTGTATGTATGTATGTATGTATGTATGTATGTATGTATGTATGTATGTATGTACATATGTATGTATGTACATATGTATGTATGTATGTATGTATGTATGTATGTATGTATGTATGTATGTATGTATGTATGTATCATGTATGTATGTATGTATGTATGTATGTATGTATGTATGTATGCATGCATGCATGTTTGTATGTATGCATGTTTGTATGTATGTATGTATGTATGTATGTATGTATGTATGTATGTATGTATGTATGTATGTATGTATGTATGTATGTATGTTTGTATGTATGTATGTAGGTATGTATGCATGTATGTATGTATGTATGTATGTATGTATGTATGTATGTATGTGAAAAAAAAGTTTATTTCAGATTAGTGATAGTAGATATGTCCCATATGTTCCGTTTCTATTGCGCGTATCAGTAATACTTTTTCGTCAATACACAGTGATTTTCTTTTACTAGCCATGCTTACAGTTTGAAAGTTTGTGAGCAACTAAGAATATGTTAACGTATAGATAATCCATGACTCCTACTTATTAGTAATGGTCAAAAACAGTCAACACGTGCAAGCAATCCCAATTTGTAAACAAAAGAACGAATTTCTTAGAAAGTTCACTATGCATGATGCCGACAGTCAAGTTTATTGCGGGCTAATATCATAAAGCGACAAAAGACCATACACAGCTGTGCAGTTTTTACTTATTTTAGCAACTTAAAAAGTAGTTTTTATTACTAAATTGTTGTCGTTATTGAGAGTGGGTGTAATGTTTAAAAAACGATTTTAGATTTTCAAAATTAAACTTAAAAAACTATATTCAAAAAAATTCAATTAAGATAATGAAATTTATATAGTCTATGTTACTCGCGGCAACAATACGAATTGATTGACACCTCATTCATTAAAATCGGACCTTGCTAAAAGATGGCCCCGCGCGAGTTTCTTACGCCGGTTCTTCTCGCCGGACTAGTTTCCGAACCGGTGGTAGGCATCATATTGTAGGATAATTCTATAAGACGTGGTATTTAATAACCTTTATGGAAATAAAAAGTTTTGAATTTAGAATTTTTTGGATTTTGACCAGTAGTTTAGCTGCTGCGAGCTACATACATACATAAACTGCCAAAATCATGTACCCTTCCTTTTGACTTCGCCGAAGTCGGGTAAAAATTATTTTAACTATCTATGATTGACGAAATACGTAATTGATACGTTTATAATACATAATATTATACTTAGGTAATTAAAATATTAATATTTCAATAAACAACAACAATATTTACAAGAAAATCACTTTATGTCTTTGAAGTTTCCCATAGCGTTTTTTTAACGCTAAGTTTTTTTAAAGCTAAGTAAGAAAAGTGCACCACCAATTTGATAACCTACCAGCCGCCACCGTATGTATGAAGTTGTCCGTTCTACTACCGAAAAGTTCGAACGATTCATGAAACACGTATTCTGGGGTACCAATAGAACAATTACCAATCGAACTGTCGAAGTAAACCTTACATCTTCTATAATATAAAAATTGATCGCAAAATATGTTGGTTAGCATAACCCAAGAACGACTGAACCGATTCGGCGAAACGGTTTGTATGCTCAACGAAGTGGGCACGGGTCAGCTAGTATTTATATAATTTATTAATGTGAACTAAAAAATTAAACAAACATAGTTAATATATTTACAAAAATGATTAATTACGAGTATTATTGACGCTTTAAAAGTCAACGATATTGTATAACCTAAACGCACCACCAAAACAAACAAACAATACGAAACATTTCGTCGAGTAAAATAATGAAAACACGTTACTTCATCGACCTGCAAAACGCAACTAACAAGTTCTAACAAGTACAAAATAAGCCGTTTAAAATATAACTACTTATAAAAGTAATATGCAATAGTAAAGAATTTTTACTCTTATTACCCTCTAACAAGAACGATTTTTCTTAGCAGCGAAATATGCGTAAGCATATTGTACAAAATGAACTCTTATCACTTAAAAATGTACAAAGAATTTTCACACTTATGCCGGCAGCCTAAGAACGATTATTCTTTGCTCATTCCACACTTATGATTAAATAAGTAATAAACGGATTTTTTTCAGTGTGTTCTGAGAATACACCAAGTGTGCATCGTTCTTAAAATTTCCGAATGTCGACGATTTATTCGAGTATGAACGTTTTTCCACTGCCGGAGAATCGCCGCCCAGGGCGGCGATTCTCGCTATTAGAACATTTTCCGCATGACATTTGTTCATGATTTTTTCCATTCTACCGAAACGTTCGAGCGGTTTATAAAACACGTAATGCGCATGGTTCTCAGGCAGTGGAAAAAAGTTCATATTCGAATAAAACATCGAAATTCGGAAATTTTAAGAACGATGAACACTTGTGTATTCTCAGATCTTCACAGTCGAAGTAAATCGTGTAAAAGTCCCCGATATCCAACGAGTGGTAAGGACCGGTAGATGTCCGCATCCACTTGTACGAATAAAAAATTTGGCAGTGTATGTATGTATGTATGTATGTATGTATGTATGTATGTATGTATGTATGTATGTATATACGTATGTATGTATGTATGTATGTAATATATGTATGTATGTATGTATGTATGTATGTATGTATGTATGTATGTATGTATGTATGTATGTATGTATGTATGTATGTATGTATGTATGTATGTATGTATGTATGTATGTATGTATGTATGTATGTATGTATGTATGTGTGTACATGTATGTATGTGTGTATGTATGTATAATGTACCTATGTATGTACTATGTATGTATGTATGTATGTATGTACTATGTATGTATGTATGTATGTATGTATGTATGTATGTACGTACGTACGTATGTATGTATGTATGTATGTATGTATGTATGTATGTATGTATGTATGTAATATATGTATGTATGTATGTACGTATGTATGTATGTATGTATGTATGTATGTATGTATGTATGTATGTAATATATGTATGTATGTACGTATGTATGTATGTATGTATGTATGTATGTATGAATGTATGTATGTAAAAAAAAAGCTTATTTCAGACTAGTGTTAGTAGATATGTCTCATTTTTTCCGTTTCTATTGCGCGTATCAGTAAAACTTTTTCGTCAATACACAGTGATTGTCTTTTACTAGCCACGCTTACCGTTTGAAAGTTTGTGACCAACTAAGAATATGTTAACGTTAGATAATCCATGACTCCTACTTATTAGTAATGGTCAAAAACACGTGCAAGCAATCCCAATTTGTAAACAAAAGAACGAATTTCTTAGAATTTTCAATATGCATGATGCCGACAGTCAAGTTTATTGCGGGCTAGGATCATAAAGCGACAAAAGAACGTACCTACACAGCTGACAGTTTTTACTAATTTTAGCAACTTAGTAGTTTTTATTACTCAATTGTTGTCATTATTGAGAGTGGGTGTAATATTTAAAAAACGATTTTAGATTTTCATAATTAAACTTAAAAAATTATATTCTAAAAATTAAATTAAGATAATGAAATTCATAATTATAGTCTCGGACCTTGCTAAAGATGGCCCCGCGCAACTCGCGCTCTTACGCCGGCGCCGGTTCTTCTCGCCGGGCTAGTTTCCGAACCGGTGGTAGGCATCATGACTATTCTATAAGTGTTATTTAATAATCTTTATGGAAATAAAAAGTTTTAAATTTAGAATTTTTTGGATTTTGACCAGTAGTTTAGCTGCTGCGAGGGATGCATACCTACATACATACATAGACTGACAAAATCATGTACCCTTCCTTTTGACTTCTCCGAAGTCGGGTAAAAATTATTTTAACTAGGTATCTATGATTAACGCCTCCGTGATCTAGTGGTTCAGAGCTTCGCTCTCGACCCGGAGGTCGTGGGTTCGATTCCCGCGTTGGAACAACAAATAATGTTGTTTTCAAGTTTGGTTAGGACAATTCAGGCTGATCACCTGATTGTCTGACAAGAAAGATGATCCATGCGTCGGATGGGCATGTAAAAAGTCGGTCCTGCGCCTGACCTCTCGCTAGTCGTGTCGGTTTACCGTCCCACTGGGTTATAAGAATAAAAGGAAGAGAGAGTGCTTCTGTGTATTGCGCACACACTTGGGCACTATAAAATAACTCCTGCGTAGCTGGCCTGGTTTCAATGAAATGGGCTACCGACATCGAAATCGGTGAGGGAGCTATTATTATTATGATTGACGAAATACGTAATTGATACGTTTATAATACCTACATAATATTATAATTTATACTTACCCATATAAAATATTAATATTTCGGACAATATTTACAAGAAAATCACTTTTAAATGTCTTAAGTTTCCCATAGCGTTTTTTTAACGCTAAGTTTTTTTAAAGTTAAGTAAGAAAAGTGCACCACCAATTTGATAACCTACCAGCCGCCATATGTATGAAGTTATCCGTTCTACTACCGAAAAGTTCGAACGATTCATGAAACACGTATTCTGGGGTACCAATAGAACAATTATACCAATCGAACTGTCGAAGTGAACCTTACATCAAAGAGAATATAATCACTACGTTTCCTTACATCTTCTATAATATAGAAATGGATCGCAAAATATGTTGGTAAGCGCATAACACAAGAACGACTGAACCGATTCGGCGAAACGGTTTGTATGCTCAACGAAGTGGGCACGGGTCAGCTAGTATTTATATAATTTATTAATGTGTATATAATAGTTAATATATTTACGTCTACAATAAAAATGATTAATTATTATTATAATAATCAATAATTATTGACGCTTTAAAAGTCAACGATATTGTACCTAAACGCACCACCAAAACAAACAAACAATACGAAACATTTCGTCGAGTAAAATAATGAAAACACGTTACTTCATCGACCTGCAAAACGCAACTAACAAGTTCTAACAAGTACAAAATAAGCCGTTTAAAATATAACAACTTATAAAAGTAATATGCAATAGTAAAGAATTTTTACTCTTATTACCCTCTAACAAGAACGATTTTTCTTAGCAGCGAAATATGCGTAAGCACATTGTACAAAATGAACTATCACTTAAAAATGTACAAAGAATTTTCACACTTATGCCGGCAGCCTAAGAACGATTATTCTTTGCTCATTCCACACTTATGATTAAATAAGTAATAAACGGATTTTTTTCAGTGTGTTCTGAGAATACACCAAGTGTGCATCGTTCTTAAAATTTCCGAATGTCGACGATTTATTCGAGTATGAACGTTTTTCCACTGCCCGAGAATCGCCGCCCAGGGCCCTAATTCTCAGTCCTCGAACTTAGTTTTTACTATCGGTCTGTCCCGCTCACGCAAATGAGATTTACCGCGCGTGCGAGCGGGATATACTAATATACGAACTTTTTTCCACTCCCCGAGAATCGTGCTCCAGGGATAACATCCCTTTTCTGAGCTCCGTAACCGTAACTATCGGATATCCGATATAAATAAATATCCGTAACTGAATCCGAAAAAATTGTTACGGATAACATCGGATAGAGGCGAAGCCTAATTAAGACACGTTATGACAAGCTGTGTTGATCGGCCGGCCGCTGCCGACACACAAGCCACGCGCATTATTTCTTTTATTCCGTTGTCGTCATAAAATTCTCGTGAACAACTGGCTTATGACAAATTAAAATAATTATAATAGTTGCAATTTTTTTCATGAAGTGGGCAACATTAATTCCATAATGTATTTAAATTATTTTCAATTTACCCACGAAAGATAAATATTTTTCAACTTACACCTGACGATTATTTAATCGAAACCGGTCCTGTTTTGTAAAAACCTATTAAAACGTAAAAAGTGGAAAAGTGTAAAAAAGTTGTGCGTTATTATTGTGAACATGAATTTTCATCAAGAACCAACAGTACATTCAATCAGTTATATCAAAGCGGCATACACGACTGAATTATTGGTACTGTACAAAGTATTAAAATTGAAATTAAAGAAAAAAGTCACATCATATAAGTATGGTTTAATACCGAATGTAAGAATTTAAAATTAATACTAGTACCAAATTATATACAGATAAAATGTCAGATGTTTAAACCATGTGTTGATAAATTAGGTAATGATGAGAATGAAATGTAAATGTATAGAAGCTGAAATTCATCACACAATGGAAAAAAGAAATAAAAAGATAAATTTTTTAGACATCACCATCGATATAAGTCATATTCACCATAAATTTAATATATATAGGTACAGAAAACCAACCTAGTACCAATATAAGCTTAAGCTTGCCTCTTTTCATGCTTTTATTAACCGATTACTAAGTGTACCCCTTGATAATAAAGATTACAGGACCGAACTTAATACATAGTAAAACACAAACTACTTGCACTTTTTTCCACTTTATTTGTTCTTTTACATTAATAATTATTCATGTTAAAAAAGTGCAAGTAGTTTGTGTTTTACTATATAACGTGAATTTCCACCAAGAACCTACAGTACATTCAATAACATACGAACTTAATACAATAAAGCATATAGCATTAAGCAATGGCAATGGATACGACCCAAAGTTGATTGATAGTATTTTGAAAAAAGCTAAAAGGAAGAAGATTGAAAAAATGCTATATAATCAAACTGTAGAAGAAACAAAAGACAATTCGTGGGTTAAAATACCATATATCGGACCATCCTTATATATATTTCAGAGAAATTTACACAAGAAAGAGAAATAAGTAGCATTCGATACAACGGGGTCCCAATAAAGCAACAATAAGATAAATTTAAAATTACAGATAATAGTAGTATATCACTCACTTGTGACACATGTGGAGGAGTGTATATAGGTCAGACGGGACGAAAATATAAAACCTGAATCAAGGAACATATGTCAGCGTGGAAGAAAAAAACAGAAAGATCAACATGTGCGGAACACCATAATATTAACGACCATTATTTTGACCCATATAAAAATATAACATAAATATTTGCACATATTACCAAAAAGTAAGAAAGGGAAGCCTTGGAGATAAATAGATATAAAAAAGAGGGAAATCTGCGTAATGACCAGTCATGTCTGTCGAATTATTTTTTATTTGGAAAATTTGTGTGATATATAAACGAGAGAGATGGATGGACGCGGAAAATTTGTGTGATATATAAACGAGAGAGATGGATGGACGCGGAAAAGTTATTTTCTACCAAACTTTGAATTGATCTCAAATATAAAAAAACAGAGTGATTTAATAAGAAATGTGAATAAAGTTAGGCATTCCTTCCAACAATAGTAAATCACAATAATCACATCGTGTTAGTGCTTAAAAATTTTGCCTGAATAATATAAAACGATTTTATCCGATTTCAACACTTTTACAAAGCCTTAAATGGGGCAACCCTAATGCCATTAGAACCGATAAGAATTACCCGACAGAAAGAGATTTCAAGCTTCATATAGCACCAGGTAATCAAGCTCAGCGTAAACCTTAAGACTCCCAATTTCTTTAGATAATTTTTATAGTAAGTCTTCTGTACCTACTATTGTTTGATCTGAGATTTCGCCTACCATGCCATTTTTACCCGACTAAGGCGAAGTATGGATGAATATTCATATGTCGATTGTCCGTGGCGTCATGTAGCGTATACCACGCCACGTTGAAATAGCCACAGCGGCCTCTAGGGGACATAAAGTGTCAAGTGGGGTATCAAATGAAAGAGTTTTGTTAGCACATCTCAAATATGTAAATGTTGCTCACAGCTTTGCTTGGTATCACCTGACAATTGCAAGAATTTATTAGATCGTGTTTTAGTTTTGTTATCCTCCGTGGTCTAGTGGTTCAGAGCTTCGCTCTCGACCCAGAGGTCGTGGGTTCGGTTACCGCGTTGAACCTGATTGTCTGACAAGAAAGATGATCCATGCGTCGGATGGGCATGTAAAAAGTCGGTCCTGCGCCTATTCTTTCGCCAGTCGTGTTGGTTTACTGTCCCACTGGGTTATGAGAGTAAAAGGAAGAGAGAGTGTCTTTGTGTATTGCGCACACACTTGGGCACTATAAGTCCTGCGTAGATAGCCTGGTTTCAATGAATTCGGCTACCGACACCGAAATCGGTGAGCGGAGCTATTTTATCCTGTAAAATGCAGTCTGTACTTACGGCTCGCATGTGTGCGTGCGTGTGTGCGTGCGTGTGGGCAGGCGCGTTAGCGGCGCGAGGGCGGCAGGGGTCGGGGAAGCGCAGGCGCATCTCGACGTCGTTGGGCAGCGCGGCCGCGCACGACCCCGCCACCGTCACCGCCCACTCGCCTGCAACACCACAACAAGCTCTACATACAACACCTGGAAACTGGGTACGCGGCACAACGTAGATGTATAACAGAGACACGACCTAGTACTAGAAAATGGTATCACCCTAATAAAAATAAAAATGAAGAATTTTACTTATGTTATATACTTTAATTTTTTTCTTTCTTAAAACGTAAATATAAAGATTATAAAAATATACATTATACTACTACTTATTTTATTGTTTCCTGTAATCTATATATCTATCTATACATATAATAAATCTGTAGAGGGGTCATGTCTGTACATTAAGAATATTTAAGTGAAAATCAAAAAAAGGGGGTCTATAAGAGCCACAGAACCTAAAAATAACATTTTTGAAAAAAATGTCTGTCTGTCTGTCTGTCTGTCTGTCTGTCTGTCTGTCCGTATGGGAATGTTTGTCGTCGCATCACGCTAAAACCACTGTATGGAATGAAATGAAATTTAGCAGGCAGGTAGCTTACAACCCGAAGAGCATTATTGGAAATTATTATTCCGAAAAACGAAAGGGTTCCCGTGGGATCTTCAAAAAATTGTAGGTTCCTATTTGGCGGTATTTCAGCCAAACTACTCACCGTATTTAAATGAAATTTGGCAGACAGATAGCTTATGACCTGAAGAGCAATATTGGAAATCATTATCCCGAAAAACGAAAGGGTTCCCGTGGGATCTTCAAAAATTGTAGCTACCTATTTGACGGTATTTCAGCCAAACTACTCAACATATTTAAATGAAATTTGGCAGTCAGGTAGCTTATGACCTGAAGAGCATTATTGGAAATTATTATCCCGAAAACAAAAGGGTTCCCGTGGGATCTTCAAAAAGTTTGTAGCGCCTATTTGACGGTATTTCAGCGAAACTACTCAATGTATTTAAATGAAATTCGGCAGAAAGGTAGCTTATGATCTGAAAAGCATTACTGGAAATTATTATCCCGAAAAACGAAAGGCTTCCCGTGGGATATTCAAAATATTGTAGCTACCTATTTGACGGTATTTTAGCCAAACTACTCAACATATTTAAATGAAACTTGGCACAAAGGTAGATTGTAACATGAAATAACCAACATAATACTTTTAACCGACTTCCAAAAAAGAAGGAGGTTTCTCAATTCGTAAATATATGTTTTTTTTAATGTTTCTTCGCGGATATCTTCATCGCTCATGAAACGATTTTAATTTCTTTTTTGTGTTGTGTAGGGTATAATTTAAATTTGGTCCCATTGTCACCGATCCGTGAGGAATCGAGGGAAATCCTCAAAATTTATATGGAATAATATATCAATTTTGATTTTGTCTGAAGTAGTCTAAGCATATGTTACCAAACAGTAAGGTTTTGCACTATATCCTGGATCTAAAAGTACTAAACAGAACATCTGAGTCCTTAGAGATACATGTTTGAAGATTTCAGCGTTGTTTAAAGAAATGCAAGCATATGCCACTACGTCAATTACAGTCGAACTTGGTCTCATAGTTATCAAAGTGGATGCCTGATGATGGCGTCGTGAGGAATCGAGGGAATACCTCGAAACAATTTTAAGATTTTTATTTGATCGAGAAGGTTTTGCCTTACTGCTTTCCTTAGCCTTGCGGCTCTCTTTCACCCCTTTCGTCTTCACCCCCTGGGGAGGTGCGGGGGAGAGGGCAGTGACACCCGCAAAACTTTTCTTCTGCTGGGTCGCTGGTTTACCCAGCTTCGGCTCGACCTCGAGGGGAAGGCGAGCGGAAGCGTCGGCGTCGGCGTCGCGGCGTCTGGCGTCGTCGTCGCAGCGTCGGGCGTCGACGTCGCGGCGTCGGGCGTCGGCGTCGCGACGTCTGACTTCGGCGTCGCTGCGTCGAGCGTCGGCGTCGCGACGGCGTCGAGCGTCGGCGTCGCGACGTCTGGCGTCGGCGTCGCGACGTCGGGAATCGGCGTCGCGACGTCTGGCGTCAGCGTCGCGGCGTCGGGCGTCGGCGTCGTGGCGCCTGGCGTCGGCGTCGCGGCGTCTGGCGTCGGCGTCGTGGCGCCTGGCGTCGGCGTCGTGGCGTCTGGCGTCGGCATCGCGGCGTCTGGCGTCGGCGTCGTGACGTATGGCGTCGGCGTCGCGGCATCTGGCGTCGGCGGCGTCGTCGCGGCGTCTGGCGTCGGCGTCGCGACGTATGGCGTCGGCGTCGCGGCAT
Organism: Celastrina argiolus; assembly: GCA_905187575.2. NCBI lineage: Eukaryota > Metazoa > Arthropoda > Insecta > Lepidoptera > Lycaenidae > Celastrina > Celastrina argiolus. The sequence continues at coordinate 2,532,231 of LR994596.1, forward strand.
CTGTCGTCGGCGGCGTCATCGCGGCGTCGGGAGTCAGCGTCGCGACGTCTGGCTTCGGCATCGCGACGTCGAGCGTCGGCGTCGCGACTTCGGGCGTCGGCATCGCATCGCGGCGTCGTGCAACGACGATGCCCGTCTGGTTTTGGTCGCAGCGTAATGTTATGCCTTCCTCTATAAATGGACAATCCAACAAAAATTTTTTTTCAAATCGGACCAGTACTTCCTGAGCCTGATTAGCGCGTTTAAACAAATAAACAATTCACATTTGGGGACTTTCGTTGCATGCGCTGTATAAACGGTTTAAGGCAATTAAACACCACGCGAACGAAGTCGCGGGCACAGCTAGTTTATAATATGAATATAACGGTATAAAAAGAAAATAAATTAAAGTACTATGTAACATTAATAAAGTTATTCACTTTTAAAAGTGAAACGAAACGTTGTTTTATCTGTCAAATAGGTTGTCAAGGTGAGGTTGGGTTTGAGATTGTTTTATTTATACGGGCCTAGGATAAGTTCCCCGAGTGACCGACCCCCTCCCTCTGTCGCCTTTTACGACACCCACGGGAAAGATGCTGGATGAGGAGGTGCTATTCTTACCCCGTCACCCCCCGGACACAATGCATACCTGAGGCATTTGAAGCTTTCCGTCGTCTCCGACGCGCGTTCAGCCACGCCGGCGCCAACGCACAAAGCAAGCTGCCACTGGACTCGCTCGAGCTGGACTCGTCCAAACACACGTTGTCCTTGTCTTTCACCCGCCTCTTCACCTTCTCTCTCTCGCATTTCCTCTCATCCGTTTGTTCCGACGTTGAGTTTGGAAGGGAGCGTTCTTTTTTCTCTCTTTTGAACCGGAATATCGCTGGAATAGAATCCTCTTCCCTCTTTCTTTCATTGGAACCTTCGGATAAATGAAACTAGCGTCTTCTTCATATAGTTTATTTATTCAGCAATACTACTATACTAATACTGTGCCTAGTGTCTAGTGTTAACAAGGCGTGTGATATTATCACTATATTATTGACAGTGTGCGATTTTGAATTAAATAATATAAATTAAAGCGCGGCCAGTGACAGTAAGCTTTAAATCTGGTTTACAACTTAACTATATGTACTTATGTACCTTTTTAATATACAATGGAACCAGCAATGTCTATACAGTGTGTACCACGGTTCATATATCAAGCCGAAGATAGTGTAAAAAGAAGGACGCTTAGAGCATTTTTTGTTTTGGCATCTCATATAAATTACTTACCATAACGCGATAAAAACTCGCGGGATCTTAGTCTATATACACGAACGCACTGGTCGTTGACCTAACTAACACCTGACCAGGGTTGAAATTCATCTGTTTTGTGACTTGTATAGAGATTTTTAATCGCGATTTGACGCGTATAATAATAGCTCTCCTCACCGATTTCGATGTCGGTAGCCGATTTCATTGAAACCAGGCCAGCTACACAGGAGTTATTTTATAGTGCCCAAGTATGTGCGCAATACACAGAAGCACTCTCTCTTCCTTTTACTCTCATAACCCAGTGGGACGGTAAACCGACACGATTAGCGAGACCCATCCGACGCATGGATCATCTTTCTTGTCAGACAATCAGGTGATCATCCTGAATTGTCCTAACCAAACTTGAAAACAACATTATTTGTTGTTCCAACGCGGGAATCGAACCCACGACCTCCGGGTCGAGAGCGAAGCTCTGAACCACTAGACCACGGAGGCGATTTGACGCGTATATATATTATATGAGGTGCCAAAACAAAAAATAATCTACGCGTCCATCTCTTCACATTATATTCTTCTATATCAACCATGAGATGAGATATCCTGTATACCTTTGTATGATGAAATAATAGTATGAAGATAGACTAGAGCAATCCCTTCACTAATAAAAATATTTGATCTAATATTGATCATAAGTACGCTTAATTTGTGTTAATAACTTCAGCCCTTGATAATACAAAGCTAGTTGGGCAGAAAAAATATGAATCTCATCAATCCATACTAAAGGGAGTTTAGCTCACAGCTACAGCTAATTATACAAGGTGTGAAATAAGTGAGTGATAATACTTTACGGTGTGTATGTGCCTCATATGTGGAGTACTGTGAAAGTACCAGCGCTGAAAGACTTTTGAATTTCATGTTTGTATGAGAAATGCCCCAACATCATGAATTTTTCTATACAATAATTTAAAAAAAAAGTTCCTCCTTTAGCTCTGGTACTTTTATAGTAAACTATATACGGGCTGGGACACACCCTGGAGTTTAATCACTCACTTATTTTACACCTTGTATACCAAATGTTAAATAGTTCGCATTCACTGGCCGCACTGTTATTAAATACTTTTAAATATTGGCAAGAAAATGAAAATCGCACATATGTGTATCGTGACTCTTACGAGCAGCCGGATCACCTGTTGGAAGGCGATTGCCACACCTGCGACGCCGGGGCTGTCGCGAGTGCGTTTACTACGAGTACTGTGGAAGCGGTGCGTTCACGAGCGGCAGAGGAAAACGGATACCTTCTTCTCTCTGGGGCCTCTTCACCAGGTTCTGACGATGGCCACTGGTGACCCTGATCGGGCTGGTCGCTGCTGACTTACGAATCGGTGACGTCATCGCTCCCACACTGATCCTGTACACGTCGGGCATGGGTGACGTGCCTGTACTCCGTGTGTCTCTTTCCTTCTTGTTCGCCTTATCTCTCTTCTCTTTTATGTCGTTCAGACTGGGGGCGGACGCTCGGCGATCGTCCATGGACTCAAGGCTCAAACTGCTCCGTTCCTCGGGTATTATGTCGAACACGTTTCGGAATCTCAGAGAGTTGGACCTGGATCGCGTCTCGCAAGGCACTGATGCTCTGCGAACGGGCTCGTAGACCTCTTCATCGTTGGATATAGACGAGCTGGACTGGCCTTGAGTCTCACGCGAGAGTTTCCCAGTACGACAATGCTTGTCCTTGCTCTTCTGTGCTTTCTCTGTCACTGGTACAGGGATTCTGGACTTCTTCTTCACGCCCGCATTGTGGTTCTCATCGGATGTTGTTTCGGAGGAACTCTGCATGTATTCTAATATCTCTAGTATCTCGATTCTTTTGGTACCGTCGTGGAACTCGGATTTTTGGTAGATTCTCTTTGGTTTATTGTTTTCGGGTGATGCGGGGGTGCTCGAGGATAGCGGTAGTTTTTTGGGAGGTTTTTCGGTTTTTCGATGCTGCTTGTCGAGATCGTTTGAACAAGATTGGGATAATCCATTTCTGATTGTGTTGCGGCGATCTCTGTTATTATTTTCAGCGTCTTTCTTCGTGCTTCGCTTCAATACATTCTCCTCTGTTTTTGTCACTTTATTAGGCCGTTGTTTTATTCGCATACACTTGTGTTCGTCTTGAGCTATTTTCGCTATAACCTCATCTATGAGAGCATTTATAATAGCCATGCAGTCTTTCTCCGCTTCTCTATTCGCTCTATCTTCTTTACTCGTCCGACTGCATTTCCTCATTTGTTTAACTCTGCTTCGTCTCGCACACTCCATTCTCAATTCTCTCTTCCTGTGACGTCTGTATAATCTTTGCTTTATCTCTTCTGGCATGTAGTCAGCTACCACCACGTTTTCTTTATCCTCGCACTCACACTCGTTGTCTTTGATTTTAATAAAGAAAGATTCTCCTTTTTCTTTTGGAGAATGCTGCTCCCGGCTTAGGTTCTCTGGTAACAAATCTAAAACGTCTATCGCAGATCTAACGAGTTCACCTCTTTTATGATTACTATATGACTTACGTAGTAATATTGACCTAGGAGAGTTCGGATCGTCTAGACTATCTACGAGACTCGCACAATCTGAACCGAAGATTTCTGCGTCATCCGAAGACGACGTGTTTACTTCCATGGATTCTGTATGAGGGAAAGCGGAGAATCGAGGCACAATAGGATCATTTTCTAAATCAGGAAAATAATTCCCTGTACCGATTCCACCTATAACTTCTACGTTTTCGGAGCTATCTAAATCAATTTCGACGTTGGAAAATGAATTTGTATTATTATCTATGAATACATCGACATTTGATATTTCTATGTGTGAAATTCCTGGTAGGGGACCAATGGGCGAGTTCATTTCTGGCTCGATACTTATCAGGTCTTCTTGGAATAGTTTCTGTATTTGCTGCAACACTGCTTTGTTTACGCTCTCTGGTGTGACGTTAATAAAATGATCAGTCATCGATGTATGTGGATCGTTATTCTCAACGTCTCTAATGCTTTCGGCCGATGTGAAATTGTTATTCGTTTCTACAAAGAGTTCCTCGCGGATGTTACTACTGCGCGTTTCGTTTCGATTACATCTATCAATATCATATAATTCCTCGTTGCCAAATATTATTTGGTTATTAGACGTTGGACTCAAATGAACTATAGTATTCACACCAGTATTCTGTAACTTAACCTTAATTTCTTTCTCAACAATACTCAATTTTCTATCGCTACAGATAGACGCATTCATAGATTCTAATTGGTCGGTGAGAGAATTCAGGCTTTCTACTAATATATTCGAAACGTACTCATCTATATCTATATGGTTCCTATCATTTTTAGTTATAATACTTTTAGAATTAACTATTTTCTCGGGTGATCCGTTTTTGACAGCCATCGTCGCCCTGGTGTCGATAGTTTCCGATACGACCACCTCTAATACATCGTACGTTGGATTCTCTAAAACGAGCGGCCTATCGTACGGCAAAACATTGCTGTTTTCGTTCTCAGCACTAGCGGAGCGTTCGCTAATACGACCATCAATGTAATCTGCTACAGATAGCTGATTCTTTATAATCACCTCTTTGGTCGTCGGCATAGAAGTCGAATACGTATCGGAGTCTGTGGATCGATCCGTGGTGGGTACGAGCATAGGCGACGCTCTCCTTTCTTTGGCGTCCATGTAGCTCGATGCCGGTCTATGGGAATCGTACGTAGCATCTGACTCTATGCGCCTCGAGCACCTGGATCGGAGCTCCGTATGGGATCCGTCCAGGGACCGTGTGCCTGCGCAGGGGCAGGTTCTGGCAGGGGACGCTCTGCCCCAGGAGCGGAGGAGGGCGGACTTCCTCATGGGGTCTGCCCGTCTCCGCAGGCACCAGGCGCATCCTCGTGCGGGGGAGGAGGCGGGGGACGCGCTGGATCTCCCCTCATCACCGTCGGACCGCTGTTGAGCTAGACGATATCTGTAACACAGTTTAGTTTTCTCATAATTTATGAACGCCAAATAAAATCTGACTGATATATTCAATGTAGTATTTAATAACGAATACTATTTAAATACATAATGTCTGGATTACTGGACAATATTTCGTATTTATTGACCAATCTTTACTTAAAAATGCATCAGTAGTTTAGGCGCAACGGAAAAACAAAGATACATAATTTTCATTGCAAAAATCATTACTATTTCCTGTCCAGACTCCAGTGTGTGTGCAGTACATAACAGGTGTCCTACCTGTGTCGTAACCCAGTGGTAAGGATCTTGTCACACAATCAAGATGACTTGGAGTTGTGTTCCAATGCGGGAATCGGACCTACGATCACCGGGTCGAAAGCTAAATTCTAAACTACTGGACCACGTAGTACACTAACCCCCGGTTCCTGAAATGCTGATGAAATCGTCGATCAGCTAACCTTTGAGTTAACAAGCCATTCTACACGCTTATTGGTGAACATCACTCGCAACAACTTCGCTCACTCGCTACACTCACCAATGAGCGTTCATCGACAATTTGATCAGCCTTTCAGAAACCGGGAGTTAGTTTAAAGTCATATTAAGTATGTATTTCTGTATTTTTATATAATTGAATACATGAGTGGGATGAAGGTGATATGTAGCAAAATTCTGATTTCGAGAAAATTGTGCTCAAACTGTCACTTAAACATTTTAGTATACGTCGTAAAGTATTTATTTATTTATTTATTTATTCATTAGTATTATTCGATCTGAAGATCCGTCTCTAGAATCAATGTACTTAATACGTTATAACATATTCTAAAATGTTCAAGTTACAGTTTAAACTCAATTTTCTGGGTAATTTTTACTTGCGACATATCACAAATTCATGTCTTCAATTATGTAATTGAATTAAACTTATAACATACTTTCTCATGACAGTCTCGGGCATGGAGTACCGGCGGCGCAGGAGGCCGGGCGAAGCCCTAGGGCTCCCGGCGTCGCTCCACATCCTGTTCTCGCAGGACCCACTCGACTCTTCCGCTGGCCTGGAAGGTTTATACACAAAATGTAAGCAAACGTTTACAAAACAGTTTAAGTCTTACAATTAATTTCAATGGACCAGACATAAATTTGACACCCCTTGCTATCCCTAACAATACCGGGATCCCACACCATTTTTGCGGGAACGGTTCCGCACATAATTCATGCGGGATCTCGCTGGATAAGCGGGTGTACAACAGTCAACGCTACAGTAGCTGCAAGAAAAAAATTACGTTCAACATGAGTAACGTTAATGCCAAGTTAGTCTATCATAGATTTGATTACCCATTCAGAAACCGGCAGTTAGTTATATAACTCACAACTAGTGTAATATTGTTTACTAGCTGTGCCCGCGACTTCGTACGCGTGGAAAAGTGATTTAGGGCACTTTAGTATTTTTAAATATATTTTTAGTTTATTGGCGCAACCGCTGAGAACTTTCGCTAATAGGTACTTCCCAGTGCATCCCAGTGTTGATCCCGATCCAGCAAGACACGTACCCGGCAAGCCTCTTGGTATGCAGGGTATAATAATAATATATTACTATCCTTTCGGAGCTCGGCAAAAGAAGTAGGCCTTCGAACAATATGTAGAAGTCAGCAAAGGTATTCGAAGTTAGGATAGTATTATTCGAATGCACCGTATAGACCCAGACAATTTTTCACGTTAATTTAGTAAAGTATTTAACTTCGATGTCCGTCTGTCTGTCTGGGTGTCAAAACTTTAACACGTGTAGGTATCAAGCTAAAAATCATATTAAAAACTCAGCTCTACTGTCCCTTCTGGCTGTGAAAAGAAACAGGCATCTTGGCCACATCTACCCAAAGATTCAGCCGTTTATATAGCTAATTTTCGCAATTTTCGACACGCCAAAGGGAACCAAAACCTAAAGGGTACTTCCCGGGAATAGAAATTTGATATGAAGCAACATCTTAATGCACTATTAAAATGTTGCTTCATATCAAATTTAAACGACATAGGATAAATTGCGAAACCATAAAAATATTTTCAATTTTTTCAACTTATTACCGTTTTTGTCATTAATGTTTTGAAGTATTATTAAATTTAAACTTATATTGCAATTACTAAGGTCTTTAAAACGGAACTCTCGGTTAGACATGGGCGCAGCGGCACGCCCCGCCGAGGATCCAGCAGGCTTACTCTCGACACAACTGAGAATCGAATCAGTTCGATCTTAACGGTTTTTGGTGTTTTATTTGGTAGATTACTTTGAAATTAATTAGGTTAAAGAAAACCGTTAGAACGTAACTTTTTGTACACCAGACCATATCAATCGACAGAGAATAAAAATAAACAAACGTCAATTTCTTCGGGAGTATGCGGCACGATCGACTCTGAATTAAAATCGAATCAGTTTGGAGAGTTAGGCCCCAGCTCGGCGCGCCGCGCCGATCGGCTTTAGTAGCGTTTTTTATAACCTACCCTAAGATTAAAAATAATAATAATATAAATAAATGAAATTTTGTTTTAAACAAAATATAAAATAAAAAAAGAATAAATTTGAATGCTTGAAGCAGCGCGGTTCCCGCCGCGCTTCATACAAACGTCCAGTATTTTTTTTATTGTCATATATCTTCAAATCAAAGCGACATCTATATAAATTCATACTACCGGTACTGCCTGTTAGCACATTTTAATAGTATTTTTTACCCAGCAGTGGGGTGGAGTTCCTTTGGTTGACCTTCGCCAAAATTCCTACCTACCAGCATCTGATACCTACACTACACCCCGACTCGGATGTAAGACGTCACGCATCAGCCTGTATCGCGCGGCGCCGCGGCCCGCGATGCGGCGCGGCGGTCGAATCACGGCGAAACGATTTTAATTTTGCTATATTATCTCCTAAACTATTAATTATACTTGCTAGGTATAAAGGGCAAATATAGTCTTCATGAAATTCTTAAGCCAACTAACGTATTAAAAATGATGAGGATTAATACCGTGATGGTATAAATAGTTTACCAAAAACCGCTTAACTGCCCGTTTTTTTAGATTATCGCGAAAGGCTTTCTTTTAATAATACAGTTAATTAAGTTGATTTATACAATAAATGATAATTTATTTCAATTTGTGAAGCAAGTTCAAAAATACAATTTTTATATTATTATGACACTGTGGAAACACTCTTCTCAGAAAAAAAAATCTGTTAGGTACTTATTTCAAGTTCTAATCTACTTTAGTGCCACATTCTATTGCTTCGCGTCACTGTGTAAGCGATCCCCCCGCGCCCCCCGCATGAACCGTTCGTCCGCAGCCCGCGCGCGCGAAATTCCTCCGACTTGCTTCCAATTTATCGTCACTGCTCGGCTCCTATGTATCGTAGCGTTATGTTATATAGCCTATAACCTGCCCAGGAATATGGGCTACAATCGTACCAAGTTTGGTTAAAATCCCTTCAGTAGTTTTTGTTCCTATCGCGCACATACAGACAGACAGACAGACAGACAGACAGACAGACAGACAGACAAAAATTTTACTAATTGCATTTTTGGCATCAGTATCGATCGCCAATCATCCTCCAATATGTATTTTGAAAAAATATTCAATGTACAGAATTGACCTCTCTACAGTTTTATTATAAGTATAGAAGATGGTCTATACTTATAACGTGCGTCATAAGTCTGTTCTGTTGATACATAGAGTGAACATAAAGGATAAGCCCGCAACGACTGCAGACGTGGTGGAATTGCGTACATTTTCATCTCATACCTGGGGCCGTATTATGATCTTTTACAATACCAGCCTGGTTCCAGGCAATTCAATAATACGGTCTTAAACTGCCTTGTTCTTTTTCATATTTCAACGACTTGTTATTCTGAATGAATCCACCCTAGTTTGGTCACAGATTACTAAATAGTTACCTCCGGTGGCCCGAGACCGCTCGGTCGGGCGGTAGGTAATTATAGCGCGCAAGTACATGGAGTGACGGAGGCCTGGTTTGGTTGTAAGAGGTGACATTCGGAAGCAAGTCCAGTGTCACGTGTCCGCTAACTAGCTGTCATCACGCAGTTATTATGTGATCGTAATACGAAATTTCCAGGCAGCCATGTTGTATGGCGTAAACTGGCTGGAATTGAGAGCTTGTAATAGGCCCCCTGGTCGAGCGGTAAATAGTTAGTAGACTCCCTCGTGTTAGTGTTAAGTGGCTGTTAGTACTTAGTAATTAGTAATTAGTACACATGACTTGTACAATCGCCTGTACGTCCATGTTGCTAATGGCCCTCGGCCCTTTATATAAAATCAAGCTGACCCGTGCCCACTTCTTTGAGAATAAATAAAAATCGTTTAAACATTCCCTTGACTTCCACGAACACTTCAATACCAAAAATAGCCGAATCGGCTCAGCCGTTCTCGAGTTTTAGCGAGACTAACGAACAGCAATTCATTTTTAAATAAAAAATACAGATGACGTATGGAAAACGACAATTTCTGAAAAACATTAGTCATTGAACGTGGGTCAAGAGTGTTTGAATATGAAGTAACAGTACCACCACTACATGGTTTATAGGCCAACATACTTAAGTCTAAAAATACATACAATTAATATGTTTAATTACATATTATGGTTAATATATGTACAAGTGTTTAACACTTGAAGATAATTGTTGCAAGATAACTATACTTCTCTATACACGAGAACCGAATCCGTTCGATATCAGTGGTTTTTCGTATTTTATTTGGTGAATTACTTTGAAACTAATCAGGATAAAGAAAATTGTTAGATCGTAACTTTTTGTACTCCCGACCATATCAATCGAGAATCAAAATAAACAAATGTCAATTTATTTGGGAGTACGCGGCACGATCGTATCTGAATCAAAATCAAATCAGTTTGGAGATTAAGGCCCCTGTATACGTCTAAGTTCTTATCCGCCACAGAGGTCTTCAAATAATAAAACATCACAGCAAGACTAGCTGTTAAGAGGAAACAGCACGGTTGAGAGAAATACAAAATAGGTATTTATAAAATCTATTGCTGTCTCGCAGTGCCTTAGCTAGCCAGCACTACACTCGTGTGAGAAAAGTTAAACTCAACGTATTAAGCAAAGTTTGTATCAGGGATGTTAAGAATCTCCGTAACCGTAACCGAAACTATCGGATATCCGACCGAATATATTTTTGGTATTGGTAATATTTGTTATACACATATATTAGTTATATTTCCTTCTACTCTTCCAAATTTCACTTGTTGTATTTACATTTATCTCCCATAATATGATTGAGCACCTTCTCTTTTGTTTATTCTCTGCATCACCCTATGGTTGACTGGAAGAAAATGCCCTCTGGCATTAAGTCCGCCATTGTACATTGTGCATGTGTGAAAATAAATAAATAAATATCCGACATTAAAAAATATCCGAATCCGAAATTAAAGTATTGCTACCATAAAAATACCGTAACCAAAATTATCCGAAACAAACGAATAATGAGAAATAATTTAATATCCACATCCGTATCCGAATCCGAAATTTCATATCCATTTCATCCCTGGTTTGAATTATTCACTCGGTTAATTTCACCTAAATCTAAGATATTCCCATAAAAACTAGTACCTAGTCAGAGCACTGGATCTATAATTAAAGACAAACGAAACTCACAAACTTCTGGATGGATTTCGATAACTTATTTGCAATCAGAATGCTTTACTATACACGAGTAACACATTTGTATAAAATACTAGCTGACCTGAGCCCACTTCTTTGAGCATAGAAACCGTTTAAACCTTCCCTGGACTTCCACGAATATTTCAAGACTAAAAATGGCCAAATCGGTTCAGCCGTACGCGAGTTTTAGCGAGACTAACGAACAACGATTCCTTTTTATATATAAGATAATAAAGAAAAGAATAAAACCTAAATATCAAGAAGGAGGTCAAAAAAATTCAAATTAATCAGACTTCGGGAAGTTGGTGAAAATAATAACGAACGAAATTGTGTGTCATTTAGCTAAGCTTTACTTTCACAACCTCGTATCTATAAAACTACAACTTATCAGTAGAGTCAAAAAACTTAGAATCCCGCCGAGGGTACAAAAAGTTTTCAATGTTGCCGGGTCATGGATGTGTAATAATTTTGTGTATAATGTAATAAAAATCTTAAATAATGAATATGATGTGTATAAGTATAATGCTCAAAGATTCCAAAAACCGAACCTTATAATAGCGTGTTAAAGGGCCAACGAAGTAGGCACGAATCAGTTAGTGCTAACTAAAAAATTTAACATTTAATTATCAAATACTACGGTTTCTTGATAGGTAGCCGAAACGATTTTAAATATTAAACTTTCGTTTATAGAATGTGAAACCGTCGTTTGAGCTATCGTTTACTGGACATGAATCGGGAGATTCAGGATTAGGGGACTAAAATTTTCCACCGGTCGCTCGTGGCTAGGGTTATAAATGTTATAATATGGAAATAGAGAAGTGCCTGTACCTAAAATGTCTGATTTTTCAGGAAAATGTCCAGCCTGTCTTATCCAACACGCTGTAGTTAATAAGTAAAAGACAACAAATAATAATTAAGAAGGATATTTATTTGTCAGACATATTTTTTAAACAGTTCTTTCATTTTCAATACATAAACGTATTCGCAGATTTTTACGTTTTTTAATTTTCCTGAGTAATCAATATCTGCCCCCGCCAAGACGAGAACACAAACTGGCAGATTTTTACAAATTCTTTCCTGCACTTCACTGCTTTAAAAAAATATGTTATCTGAACTTCCTTGTCTGAAAACTTAAATGCCTGTCTCAAACCAATGCCGGCCGCACGCCTGTCTAAACATTAAAATGAATGTCAAATGCGGCAAACGCCTGTCATATTAATGTAATAGTAGTAGGGTGTAATTGGTAACCCTACTCGTGAGCTGCCTCCTTCTTCAGGTCGTCTAACCACCTGGGCCCTGGTTCAAGATGCCATCGCTTTCAAAGTTCGAAACCAAAATATATGGGATGTGACATAAGCTTCGCAAATGACGAGCGAATTCATGCTAAGCTTATCGTCACTTCAATTTCACAACCTCGTATCTATAAAACTACAACTTTTTAGTAGAGTCAAAAATATTAGAATCCCGCCGAGGTAACTAAAAGTTTTCAATGTTCCCGGGTCATGGATGTGTAATAATTTTGTGTATAATGTAATAAAAATAATTAATATTATACACATAGTATAAAAGTATTAAAATATATTTCCGTTGTCTGGCACCTGTAACACAAGTTCTTCGGATACTTAGCACGGGGCCAGATTGACGTGGTGTGAAGCGTCCATAGATATATTATATTATACTAGCTGACGCGTGCCCACTTCGTTGAGCATACAAATCGTTAAATTTTTCCCTGGACTTCCACGAATATTTCAAGACCAAAAATTGCCGAATCGGTTCAAGCCGTTGTCGAGTTTTAGCGAGACTAACGAACAGCGAAAGATTATTATTAATTTTGTGGGGATTTTTTTGCGACATTACACCTACATCCATTCATGACCTCAATTACTTTTGCTGTTCCAACAACGGAGAACCCACGACCTAGAAATGTGAAGCACTGAGCCACAGCGGCGACAGGAGCAAATCACGTGCAATATGCATGATCTGGCCGCACGCGATGGTTTCCCTGGCATAGTTGCTGAGCAAACGGAGCATGGCGGGTATGTGGGTTCCCTATTTACATATAGAAACTTTCAGTGATCGATAGAGCCATCATCATCGCACACCGCAATAGGATTAAGTACTTTTACTTTACATTAATAATAATAATAATAATAAGCTTGTGGCGAGCTGTTGGGGAGTAGCGACCCCACGTACCTGAGTGCTCCCAGGGGAAGGACTCTGTTCTCCAACTCCGGCTTGCCTTCACTGGCCGGCCGGGGTGATTACTCAGGAAGAACAGCCCCCACCTCTGACTTGCCTTAATAGGCCGGTCTGAGTGGAGTCGCGAGAGGTTCGTGCTCGGAGGGAGGATGTGAAGCGTAAGTGGCGAGTGGGCGTCGTGATGGGACCCTCTGAGGGTGCAAATGATCGGCGTATAAAGTCCAGCAACACCTCTCCTGCCTCAATCCGCTCTGTAAATGTTGCCGCCTTGATGCACCGTGCGTGCGACTATTTTAAGGGGCCCATTACAATGAGTTGGCAAGTTACCGTCTGCCAACTTTCTGATACATGTAACCGCGTCGTATCTGGCAGACGCCATAGTCCTTCCATAGTCTTAGATACCCAGTCCACTAGTACCTCACCCCTATAGCCCAGAATCTTTTCCTATAACCGTTCCTTGCAATAATTACATACACTAAGCGGTGGGTCACCGTGGGCGCACTCCCATGGTGCGTACAGGGAGAGTCGCCGGCTAGTGTCACATTACATTTAAATTGTGTAACGGGACCTCTGCGTGTTAGCTTCGGCCCCACGCATGCCTTCCAAAGGACAGGATATAAGGTCTATAGACGCTTCACACCACGTCAATCTGACCCTGTGCTAAGTATCCGAAGAACTTGTGTTACAGATACCAGACAACGGAAATATATATTTAATACTTGTATACTATACACATATTTAAGATTCTTATTATATTAATACAGAAAACTCTACATAGTAGCCACAGACACACCCTAAATTAATCACACTAATTTATTTGACACCTTGTATATGTATTATGTATGTAGCGGAGACGGGGAAATGCGTGTATTATTAGGACACCAAGTCCATTGCCCGCGCCCCGCACTTGAGCGAGGACAAACAAAACAAAACGAGTAATGAATGCGGATCGTTTGTTTGTGAACGAGCGAGCGTTCGCCTGATGAGTGATCACTTTCTATATTCCGTTCCAAATCAAAGTGATCGAATTGTATACAGTACTAGCTGACCCGTGTCCAACTGCCAACGTACCCGTGTCCGTGGAAGTCGAAGGGTTAAACGGTTCATCACTGTTTGTATGCTCACCGAAGTGGGCACGAGTCAGTTAATTGCTGTTCGTTAGTCTCGCTAAGACTCGAAAACGGCTGAACCGATTCGGCTATTTTTAAACATGAAAAGGGAAGGTTTAAACGGTTTCTATGCTCAACGAAGCGGGCATGGGTCAGTTAGTCTTATATATAAAAATGAATTGCTGTTCGTTAGTATCGCTAAAACTCGAGAATCATGAAATATTCGTGGAAGTCCAGGGAAGGTTTAAACGGTTTGTATGCTCAATGAAGTGGGCAAGAGCTATTCTGTTATACAGATAGGCAATTTATTGCGAAAGTATATAAATAATTATGTTACATATCATAAATAAATAATAAATTCGACTTTCAATAATGAATTATATATGCTTATGCTACAGTATGTGATCAAGTAGATTACGATTATTGTTTTAAATAACAAAAAATAAGTCAGAGACTTCCCGCCAACTAATCGGTCCTTTGTCAATTTATAACCAACTTCCAAAAAAGGAGGAGGTCCTCAATTCAGCCAGTTATTTTTTCTGATTAGAGTGGCTACGAACTACTTGAATGAAAATCTGTGTTGAATCGCTACACAGTCTGTATTCAAATATTTTAATTTTTCTCCAAAATCGTGTGGTTTACAAATATTAGCAACTGTAAAAAACATATTATCTCAAGAAATACGTCAGTATATTTTCAAAACTGATTTCTGGTACACGTTGTATATCGTACAACGTCAGATAAACTGTAACCTAAGTGCCAATTTCACCAACACATGTTAAAGTTAATCATTCATTAAAAATATCATGTTATCCCTCTTGTATTTCCTGTCAATGAATGAGAAGGCATGGTATTTTAACATGGCGTTAACTTTAACATTGCTTGTTTTATTTCATTCGTTTTCATATATCCTGCCAATGAATGAGAAGACATGGTTATTAACAAGCCTTTGAAAATAACAAGCTTTGGTAAAATTGGGACTCAGGGCGTGTTTCACCAAGCAATGTTAAAGTTAATCCTTTGTTAAATATCATGTTGTTCCTCTCTTAATTCCTATCCCACCAAAAACATTTTCATGTAAAAATGTTGCCAAGACGAGTCTACGTAGTTTTCCCTGTGAAAAAGTTATCAGATATCGTATAAAGCCAAGCTCTAAAGACTACTCGCCCTAAATCTACAAGCACCTTGATCAAAATCTATCAAAAAGTGGACAAATCTCATGTAGAACCAAAGTTCTTGATCTATGCGCCCTTACTTTACTAGGCTTAGCTTCACTTACTCTACATTTCAGTTAAAACGTGATGCTTGGCCGTTTTATTTCACACACGATAAATTAATGCCTATAAAATCTTCGTAACGGTAGCAAAACGGCCAAGTATGCGACGCCTGCCGACGCCCAGCGACGCAACGCCCAGCGTCGCGACGCCTACCGACGCCCAGCGCCACGACGCCCAGCGCCACGACGCCCAGCGCCACGACGCCCAGCGCCGCGACGCCTACCGACGCCCAGCGCCACGACGCCCAGCGCCGCGACGCCTGCCGACGCCCAGCGTCGCGACGCCTGGCGACGCCCAGCGTCGCGACGCCTACCGACGCCCAGCGCCACGACGCCCAGCGCCGCGACGCCTGCCGACGCCCAGCGTCGCGACGCCTGCAGACGCCCAGCGTCGCGACGCCTACCGACGCCCAGCGCCACGACGCCCAGCGCCGCGACGCCTGCCGACGCCCAGCATCGCGACGCCTGCCAACGCCCAGCGTCGCGACGCCTACCGACGCCCAGCGCCACGACGCCCAGCGTCGCGACGCCTGCCGACGCCCAGCGCCACGACGCCCAGCGCCACGACGCCCAGCGCCACGACGCCCAGCGCCACGACGCCCAGCGCCGCGACGCCTACCGACGCCCAGCGCCACGATGCCCAGCGTCGCGACGCCTGCCGACGCCCAGCGCCGCGACGCCTACCGACGCCCAGCGTCGCGACGCCTACCGACGCCCAGCGTCGCGACGCCTGCCGACGCCCAGCGTCGCGACGCCTACCGACGCCCAGCGCCACGACGCCCAGCGTCGCGACGCCTGCCGACGCCCAGCGCCGCGACGCCTACCGACGCCCAGCGCCACGACGCCCAGCGCCACGACGCCCAGCGCCGCGACGCCTACCGACGCCCAGCACCACGACGCCCAGCGCCGCGACGCCTGCCGACGCCCAGCGTCGCGACGCCTGCCGACGCCCAGCGTCGCAACGCCTACCGACGCCCAGCGCCACGACGCCCAGCGTCGCGACGCCTGCCGACGCCCAGCGCCGCGACGCCTACCGACGCCCAGCGCCACGACGCCCAGCGCCACGACGCCCAGCGCCACGACGCCCAGCGCCACGACGCCCAGCGCCGCGACGCCTACCGACGCCCAGCGCCACGACGCCCAGCGCCGCGACGCCTACCGACGCCCAGCGCCACGACGCCCAGCGCCGCGACGCCTGCCGACGCCCAGCGCCGCGACGCCTACCGACGCCCAGCGCCACGATGCCCAGCGTCGCGACGCCTGCCGACGCCCAGCGCCGCGACGCCTACCGACGCCCAGCGTCGCGACGCCTACCGACGCCCAGCGTCGCGACGCCTGCCGACGCCCAGCGTCGCGACGCCTACCGACGCCCAGCGCCACGACGCCCAGCGTCGCGACGCCTGCCGACGCCCAGCGCCGCGACGCCTACCGACGCCCAGCGCCACGACGCCCAGCGCCACGACGCCCAGCGCCACGACGCCCAGCGCCGCGACACGACGCCCAGCGCCACGACGCCCAGCGCCGCGACGCCTACCGACGCCCAGCACCACGACGCCCAGCGCCGCGACGCCTGCCGACGCCCAGCGTCGCGACGCCTGCCGACGCCCAGCGTCGCAACGCCTACCGACGCCCAGCGTCGCGACGCCTACCAACGCCCAGCGCCACGACGCCCAGCGCCGCGACGCCTGCCGACGCACAGCGCCGCGACGCCCAGCGCCGCGACGCCTACCGACGCCCAGCGCCACGACGCCCAGCGTCGCGACGTCTGCCGACGCCCAGCGCCGCGACGCCTACCGACGCCCAGCGCCACGATGCCCAGCGCCACGACGCCCAGCGTCGCGACGTCTGCCGACGCCCAGCGCCGCGACGCCTACCGACGCCCAGCGCCACGATGCCCAGCGTCGCGACGCCTGCCGACGCCCAGCGCCGCGACGCCTACCGACGCCCAGCGCCACGACGCCCAGCGTCGCGACGCCTGCCGACGCCCAGCGCCGCGACGCCTACCGACGCCCAGCGCCACGACGCCCAGCGCCACGACGCCCAGCGCCACGACGCCCAGCGCCACGACGCCCAGCGCCACGACGCCCAGCGCCGCGACACGACGCCCAGCGCCACGACGCCCAGCGCCGCGACGCCTACCGACGCCCAGCACCACGACGCCCAGCGCCGCGACGCCTGCCGACGCCCAGCGTCGCGACGCCTACCAACGCCCAGCGCCACGACGCCCAGCGCCGCGACGCCTGCCGACGCACAGCGCCGCGACGCCCAGCGCCGCGACGCCTACCGACGCCCAGCGCCACGACGCCCAGCGTCGCGACGCCTGCCGACGCCCAGCGCCGCGACGCCTACCGACGCCCAGCGCCACGACGCCCAGCGCCACGACGCCCAGCGCCACGACGCCCAGCGCCGCGACGCCTACCGACGCCCAGCGCCACGACGCCCAGCGCCGCGACGCCTACCGACGCCCAGCGCCACGACGCCCAGCGCCGCGACGCCTGCCGACGCCCAGCGTCGCGACGCCTGCCGACGCCCAGCGTCGCAACGCCTACCGACGCCCAGCGCCGCGACGCCTGCCGACGCCCAGCGCCACGACGCCCAGCGTCGCGACGCCTGCCGACGCCCAGCGCCACGACGCCCAGCGCCACGACGCCCAGCGCCACGACGCCTACCGACGCCCAGCGCCACGACGCCTACCGACGCCCAGCGCCACGACGCCCAGCGCCGCGACGCCTGCCGACGCCCAGCGTCGCGACGCCTGCCGACGCCCAGCGTCGCGACGCCTACCGACGCCCAGCGCCACGACGCCCAGCGTCGCGACGCCTACCGACGCCCAGCGCCACGACGCCCAGCGTCGCGACGCCTGCCGACGCCCAGCGCCACGACGCCCAGCGTCGCGACGTCTGCCGACGCCCAGCGCCGCGACGCCTACCGACGCCCAGCGTCGCGACGCCTGCCGACGCCCAGCGTCGCGACGCCTACCAACGCCCAGCGCCACGACGCCCAGCGCCGCGACGCCTGCCGACGCACAGCGCCGCGACGCCCAGCGCCGCGACGCCTACCGACGCCCAGCGACACGACGCCTGCCGACGCCCAGCACCGCGACGCCGAGCGCCGCAACGCCTGCCGACGCCGAGCGCCGCGACGCCTGCCGACGCCCAGCGCCGCGACGCCTGCCGACGCCCAGCGTCGCGACGCCTACCGACGCCCAGCGCCACGACGCCCAGTGTCGCGACGCCTGCCGACGCCCAGCGCCACGACGCCCAGCGTCGCGACGCTTGCCGACGCCCAACGTCGCGACGCCTACCGACGCCCAGCGCCACGACGCCCAGCGCCGCGACGCCTGCCGACGCCCAGCGTCGCGAAGCCTACCGACGCCCAGCGCCGAGACGCCGAGCGCCACGACGCCTGCCGACGCCGAGCGCCGCGACGCCTGCCGACGCCGAGCGCCGCGACGCCTGCCGACGTTGATTTCAATCAACGTAAAGAATTTTAATATTCCTTCGACTGGCTTGTCTAACTAACGCGCAATATGGATTGAAACCTAGACGCAAGTGAAGTATTAAAACATTAGAGTATTTCAATAAATACAAGGCATTTTTAATCAACGTTCCGCGTTGCGGGTTCCACGTTGAGGGTTCCGCGGTGCGGGTTGTGGGTTCCGCGGTGCGGGTTGTGGGTTCCGCGCTGTGGTTTGTGTTGCGGGTTCAGGGTTGTGAGTTCCACGTTGTGGGTTGCGCGTAGCGGGTTCGGCGTTGCGAGATCGGCGTTGCGGGTTCTGCGTTGGTGCTTCCTCGGTGCGGGTTGCGGGTTCCGCGTTATGGTCGCGTACAATTAACACTATTTATACGCTCAACGAAGTGGGCACGGATAGTAGATATTCTACAGTCGATAAGTGTCAAAATAGCGTTTTTTACTGTAAAACTTTTTCTTTTCATTCGATTTTTAAACATATTAATTGTTGTTAAATTGTATTAAAATGTATTGGTTAATGAAGTATGATATTTTAATATTCCGGTGAAATATAATTAAAACATTTTATTTCCAAATGAAACTTACAAGTATTTTTCGAAAGGTCAACAAAATAAACAAGCTACCACCGGTTCAACCCTAACCCGCCGAGAAGAACCGGCGTAAGAAACTCGCACGGGGCCAAAAAATTGATATTTTTTCTTTTGTGTGTTGATGAGTATGTCCAATAAGAGAATATGTGAAAATTTTGTTGTTTTTGGTTTGTTTATGTTTAGTTTTTAAATTTAATAGGGACTTACTATTTTAAAGTAAGGCCGCAAAGGTCTTAGCTATATTTTAGTGTGTCGTGGTTTTATGTCACCTGCCGGTGGCCGGCTAAAGGGCTATTTTTAAAATATAACACTGGTGGTCCCTTAAATACTCTTATGTTACTTGTAAGCTTACTGTATTCGGAAATCGGAATATAACATTTCATTTAGTTATTTTGTTAATATTATAAATTGATTAGAATTATTTGGCAGCTATGTCAAGGTTAATTAAAATAATAATAATATCTATGGACGCTTTACACCACGTCAATCTGGCTCCGTGCTAGTTATTCGAAGAACTTAATGTGTTACAACCTACATGGACCAGACAACGGAAATATATTTAATACTTTTTATATTACATATATCTCTCGGTCTGTGCTCGGTCGAGCACCAACACGCTGAACCACTGCGCTACGGAGGTCGTCAATTTATATTTTCATTTATTGAAATCAGTATAAATAATAGCTCCCCCTTACCAATTTCGGTGTCGGTAGCCGATTTCATTAAACCAGGCCAGCTACGCAGGAGTTATTTTATAGTGCCCAAGTGTGTGCGCAATACACAGAAGCACTCTCTCTTCCTTTTACTCTCATAACCCAGTGGGACGGTAAACCGACACGACTGGCGAGAGAACAGGCGCAGGACCGACTGGCATGTACAAACATGCCCGTCCGACGCATGGAACATCTGTCTTGTCAGACATGCAGGTGATCAGCCTGCATTGTCCTAACAAAACTTGAAAACATTTTTTTTATTTTGTTCCAACGCGTGAATCAAACCCACGACCTCCGGGTCGAGAGCGAAGCTCTGAACCACTAGACCACGGAGGCGATAAATGAAATCAGTATGTTCAATTTCCAAACTACAAAAAGTTGGTCGGCAGCCTTATTCCATGCAAGTTCCTCACCTATTTCTTAAGGGGTATACGTCACGCTTATATGTGTGTGTAAGAGCGCCTTCACATTACGTCGCAAGTAGTGCGGCAGCTGCGCGACAGACGCGCTGTTTACAGGCGACTAATTCCATACTAAAAGAGCAGCGCGACAGCCGCGCGACACGTGATTAAGTAGTGCGGCAGCAGCGCGACAGACGCGCTGTTTACAGGCGACTAATTCCATACTAAAAGAGCAGCGCGACAGCCGCGCGACATTTGATCAATTGGTCAATTTGATCAGCCTTTCAGAAACCGGGCGTTAACATTCCGTCGAGCGACTACAGCGCCGGGACTAGGGGGCTTCTTTTATGAAAGGGACTCTAATGTGAAGGGACCCTTATATCGGTTTGTGTGTTTGTTTGTTGATCGGTTGCCATAACAACGACTAGCGACGGCGCCGCGGAATTTACATAACTCTAGTTAGTACAGTGGGATATTAGACTTTATGCTGTCGCAATAAATGTCATATTCGTGTGATTTCTAAATCACTTATCTTTATGTATACTATTTCTAGGTTTGAAATTGGAATAAATAAACATTCTAGATTCTACAGTCTAAACAAGTAGCATACATTTTTAGCCTATTATGTCATTTTATACTTTAAAAGTTTAAACGTACAGTTTTGATGACATACTCAAAAAAAAAAAACAATCGTCTAGATTGATTTTTGTTTGAAATGTAGTTACCTATTTAATATGAAGAATGAAGATATGAATAAGTTCTCAGAACGGACAGTGGGTACCTAAGATATTAAAAATCAATACAATAATCATGCATCTACATTGTACATTCTTTAGGCATTCGATGGCGTCTTGAATCAGGGTCCTGCTGTTTATGGCACTATTAAGTACTATTAACCGTCGATTAGGTTGATGAATAAAAATTGTTGCGATTGCTTTGCAAAATATACGTTACCCTGCGGGTGTTGTCGCGTTTCAAATTACAGAACAAATTCCAACATAATATCGATCCATTTAATTAGACTTAAATAATAATAATAAATAATATCTATAGACGCCTCACACCACGTCAACCTGGCCCTGTGCTAAGTATCCTAAGAACTTGTGTTACAGGTACCAGACAACAGAAATATTTATTTAATACTTTTATATTATACACATATTTAAGATTTTTATTATTGTAATACATAAATTTAATACACATCCATGACCCAGGAACATTGAAAACTTTTTTGTTCCCTCGGCGGGATTCGAACCCGCAACCTCTCGGTCGAGCACAACGCGCTGAACCACTGCGCTACGGAGGTCATCAAATGTAAATGTAAATAGAATATTGTCTCTTGGTGGAGTTTAAGTAATTAGCTGATAATGACACTCACCAACGTTCCCTAAGGGCTCTCGGCTCGGTCCAGGCTTCCCTCAACACTTGCAAGGCCTCGCGAAGGGCGGGTGACGCGTGGCGATGACGACCTAAGACAGACATACAGTATTATAATGTGAAAGATTCCGTTACATACATACAACCCAAGTTTAAAAAAAGGTTGTTAAAAAGGGCATGGTAGGCGATATCCGAATATAATATACCAGGTGTAAAATATACGAATAATAATTATTTAGGGTGTGCACTGTCTATGACAGTATGTGCCATATACATACTGTGAAAGTACCAGCGCTGAAAGACTTACTTTTGACTTACATGTTTGTATGAGAAATGCCCCAGCATCATAAATTTTCCTATACATGTTATAAAAAAGTAACTTTTTCAGCACTGGTACTTTCACCGTGAACTCTATATGCGGGACCCATACACACCCTAAAGTATTATCTCTCATTAATATTACAGCCTGTAGATTACCTAATTATTGTTTAGGCTCCTGTCTTTTGTTTTTAACACGCTTTCATTGGCTTGGGTTGTATGTATCTTTGAGGATAAATTTCACCAATTTCCAGAAGTCTGATAAATTTGAAATTTTACTATAGGTACAATACTTTTTTTAATGTTACTGTTTCAGCGCGTAAACTCTATATGCGGGACCGATACACACCCTAAAGTATTATCACTTTTTAATATTATAGCAATAATGCTAAAAGGAATTGCTCCATTTCGATGAAAACTAAGGCCCGTATTAGTAAAAAAGTATCAAACCCAAATTCACTTTTAAAAGTGAATTTGGGTTTGATACTTTTCACACAAAACACCTTCTTTGATGTTACATAGTACTTTAATTTCTTTTCTCTTTTACCGTGATATTCTTATGCTTTTTAATTTAAATTTAATTATTATACGTTTAAAAAAAATAAAGTGTGTAACATAAGTTGTTCATTTTTAAAAGTGGAACGAAACGTTGTTTTGTCTGTTAAATAGGTTCTCAAGTGGGGTTGGGTTTGAGACTTCTTTATTAATACGGGCCTAAAACTGTTTTATTAATCAATTTCCCTAGCCGGGAATCGAACTGACTTAAAAAAAACCTTATATTATTACACCATTCGATAATGTTGCTGATAAGCATCAAAACCTTTACGCAATGGAATTCCACAAATTAGAGGAAAATTTTTAACAAAAAGTGCTCTTTAGTAATATAAGCTTCAAAAATTTTAAAATTCAACTTAAAATGCACAATAAGCGATTTGAAACTGCGCTCGAGCGCTCTAGAGTTTGCCTTTATATGGAGTAACCTAGTTATATTAATTATTCCTGCCCGTAGCCTGCGGGGCTGTAGGCTGACCTATATACCAGGGCGATGACCTAGCTAGCCTAAACGTTAGGCTTTTTAGTGAAAAATCTATACTAATATTATAAAGTGGAGGAATTTGTTTGTTTAAACGCGCTAATCTCAGGAACTACTGGTCCGATTTGATTTTTTTTATTGGATAGTCCATTTATAGAGGAAGGCTTTAGGCTATGTTGTTACATCGGTAATGTTTTACGCTGCGAACAATAGGAGCGAAGCGTCAGTGAGAAATGTTGCAAAAACGGGGAAAATTATTCACATTTGAGGACTTTCGTTGCGTACGCTGCATAAACGGTTTAAGTTACTCAATAAATATGTATGACAGAATTATTCCTTTTTAATAATCATAATAACAAAAACCAACGTGAGCAATCAAAAGATAATCGCGATAGTATTTTCGACAACCACGCGAACGAAGTCGCGGGCACGGCTAGTATATATCTCTATATTCTATATACTTAGTCTAAAGTTAAAATAAAACCGCCCATATAGGACTCTCGCTCGATTGTACCGTACAGGGTCCTTAGTCCTTACTCTCTAAACCGAGAACTGAATCAGTTCAATCTCAACGGCTTTTGGTATTTTATTTGGTGGATTACTTTGAAACTAACCAGGATAAAGAAAATCGTTAGATCGCAACTATTTGGACTCCCGACCATATCAATCGACTGAGACTCAAAATAAACAAACCATTCGTTGTCCATTTATTTGGAAGTATACACAATCGAATCTAAATCAATTTGGAGAGTGATTAATGCGGACAATATGAATAATATGTATCTCTATCGGGCTAATTTTAAGTAAAATTAGAATTGTTATAAAAAATGCTTTATTACTCTGCCCAATAGGTGATGGACAATATTATGTATAATGCCCGATACAAATTAAGGCCGTGCTTCACCAAGCAATGTTAAAGTTAACGCCATGTTAAAATACCATGCCATATCATTCATTGACAGGAAATACGAGGGATAACATGATATTTAACATGATGTTAACTTTAACATTGCTTGGTGAAACACACCCTAAGTCTTTGCATATTCTTAGCTGACCCGTGCCCACTTTGTTGAGCATACAATCCGTTTAAACCTTAAATGAAATACTTTGGGGAAGCCTATGACCAACAGTGGGGGATTATTTATATGGATCTAATTTTATCGTTTTCGTCGGCTTTAGCAAATGTTCTAGTTCGTATTTTTCTTTTTACGGTTTCTCTAAGTCCCAAGCACATTAAATATAACTTGGTAACCCTCAATGAAGAGCACGCAAAATTGAACCTTATACCTTGCGTAGATGAATCATAATCCTGCGATAAACTTTACATGTAACTATAATAATGATTGAACGGCATACAAAATTTAACCTTATCCTTGATTGCGAGGGTTCAAAATCCTTCAGCGATAAACTTAAGATAAGTAGCGAAGTGAGTCAGAGGTTATTTCAACGTGTCATGGCGCCAAATTAGGGTTGTCGACATAAAGTTTTTTTTAAAATATTTTTTAAACTAAGTCATAATTTAATAAAATATTTAAGTTAAATAGATTTAGATTTTATTCCTGTATATAATATGTAACTACATAATACATATT
The DNA here is from genome assembly GCA_905187575.2 of Celastrina argiolus. Taxonomy (NCBI): domain Eukaryota; kingdom Metazoa; phylum Arthropoda; class Insecta; order Lepidoptera; family Lycaenidae; genus Celastrina; species Celastrina argiolus. The sequence continues at coordinate 2,557,190 of LR994596.1, forward strand.
AGGGTTTAAGACAAATTATAAAATTTTTAATTAAATACAAATTAACTTTACTGTGATATTATCAGTAATTTATAGAAAAGCCTTTATTTAAGGAATTGTTAATAGACTTCAGCCTTTTTTTTTCAACGATTCCTGTAATGTATTTCATAAGAACATTCAGAAAAAAATAGGAATTTATAAATCATTGCTATCCCAGCGTGTAAACCTTTCCGGGACTTCCACGAATATTTCAAGACCAAAAATAGCCGAATCAGTTCAGCTGATCTCGAGTTTTACCGAGACTAACGAACAGCAATTGATTTTTATATAGCCTATGTTACTCAGTGATAATGTAGCTTTCTAATAAAAAAAAGAATTATTAAAATCAATCCAGTACTTTTTGAGTTAAGTTACATACAAAAAATACAAATCTTTCCTCTTTTTAATATTAGTGTAGAAAACTAGGTGGAGGTAACCCTAGCAAGTGAGTAGTGCCCGAGATGGCAGATAGGGGCCTTCACCAGTTCACCTGACCTCACTTCCTCACACACTCTTACACTTAGGGTCACTTCACACTTTATACTGAGACACGACGCAGCATTTTCGTGGTTCCGTGTGAATACCATTAGTTTAAACCGTTATTATAGCTACACTTACCCCAAGTCCATTCAAGTGAATATCAACTAACATGGCATTCAAATCAACAACCGATATTGAACGCTGACGGTTAGAATATTATCAGACAGAAAGGAACGGACAGGTATTTTATACATTTTATACATACAATTCCATGTTAGTTGATCATTCATTTGAATAGCGTTCGAGAAACCGACAGGCTGATTATGTATCTCGCAACAGCAATTGGACAGACGTGAATTGTACAATTGTGTACAATATCGCTGTCAAACGTATACACTTGAGAATGATATTGTACACAATTGTACAAATTACGCCTGTCGAATTGCTGTTGCAAGATACATAATCAGCCTGCGGGGCTAAGTGTAGCTACCGGGGGTAGGTAATTAATATAAAAGCTGAAGAGTTCATTTGTTTATTTCAACGCCCTTATACCTAGTTTGGCCGGCTGAGTACGTAAAAAAGCGATTAGCAAAAATCGCGCGATCGATTGCTGAACGTCATAAACAGTGCTAATAACTCGCTGTTGTGTTTGAATGCACATTTGATTCTTTTTTGCTACTAACACTAACGCCAAATACAATTTAGCGGCAATCACAGGTAGTATTATTAAATGTTACAACAAAGAAACTATGATGCCATCAGTCAATCAGTCAATCATTTATTCTCAGAATGTATTGCAAATGCAAAATCATTTTTCTGAATTTTATAACTTTAAACTGCTTTCCTATTTAATTTGTTTTTTAGGCCCTTGAACCTTCGATATACCTACCTTGTAAGTTTTAACCGTCGATAAAGTTCAAGAGCAAAAATTGCGCAATTATTGCGATTTTCTGCTTTTAGATATGTCTCATTCGTGCCGATAGTTGAAGACATGAATGGATGAAGGTGATATGTAGCAAAAAAGATTTACCCAGAATATTGAGTTTAAACTGTCACTTAAACGTTTTAGGATATGTAGTAACGTATTAAGTACATGGATTCTAGAGACGGATCCTTCGATTAATGTACAGTACTTAATACGTTACGGCGTATTCTAAAATGTTAAAGTGACTGTTTGGTCTCAAATTTCTCGAAATCAGAATTTCGCTGCATTTCACCTTCATCCACTCATGTCTTCAGTTATGACAGTTTCTTTTTTTTATAAACTTTTGTAACCCCTCGCATATCTAGCGTCTAGGTCAGTTATAAATACGCGCGGCCTACTTCTCAGTTGACATCTTTTTACAGCATTCAGGGAATCTTAATATCGGCATTTGGTGCTGTTTGAAGAACGTATTTTGGACGTGAATGCTTATTTTTAATACGATTTTATAAGCTTGGCTTGTATCTATGTAACGGAATCTTTAATTTTTATTTATTCACCAATTTCTAGAAGTCTGATTATTTTGAAATTTCGCATACGGATCAAGGACCAATTAATTAATTAATTAATTAACGTATTTAAGTACATGGAAAATGAACAGCTATGATAACTCTATTGTAATAGGTAACCAGTCAGCCAATTACAAGTTTTTTAACGTGTTTCTTTTTGTATTTTTTTAAACTATTCTTTTATTGTTTCTTTATGTTGCTAATTGGTGTTTTAGTCTAGATCTTAGAGTCTAACTAGTTGGTGTTTGGCTCTCGTGAGGAGGTCGTGGGTTCGATTTCGAAAAAATAATGTTTTTTATAGTAGTAACACAAGTCACAAAGAACTTAGCACTAGACCAGATTGACGTGGTTTGCGTCCATATGTATGATCAGCTTGTAAAGGTGAATTTGATTGAGTTTGTATATTTGAATAAGCTTCCGCTTATTCATTTACTAGCTGACCCGTGCCCACTTCGTTGAGCATAGAAACTGTCTGTGATGAACCTTTTAAACCTTCCCGGGACTTCCACGAATATTTCAAGACTGAAATAGCCGAATCGGTACAGCTGTTCTCGAGTTTTAGCGACTAACGAACAGCAATAAATTTTCATATATAAGAGAAAAAGAAGATGTACATTATTAGAATTAGTGCAGGTTTTTGGTATCTGGAGGATAAATGAAGTAACACTAGGCCCGTATAAATAAAACAATCTCAAATCCAACCTCACTTGAGATCCTATTTGACACATAAAATAACGTTTCGTTTCACTTTTTAAAAATGAAGAACTTTACTTAGGTTATATACTTATTATAATTTATTTCTATTTTAAAACGTAAAAGTAAAGATTATAAAATTATAGATTATACTTATATTATTGTTTTTCTGTTATCTTTGATTTCATATCATGGCGGTATAAAAAGAAAAATTAATTAATGTACTATGTAACATCAATACAAATTGATCACTTTTAAAAGTGGAACGAAACGTTGTTTTATTTGTCAAATAGGATCTCAAGTGAGGTTAAGGGTGTGTTTCACCAAGCAATGTTGAAGTTAACGCCATGTTAAAATACCATGCCATCTCATTCATTGATAGGAATTACGAGAGGAACAACATTATATTTAACGAAGGACTAACTTTAACACTTCAAGTTTCACTAAGCAATGTTAAAGTTAATCCTTCGTTAAATATCATGTTATCCCTCGTAATTCCTATCAATGAATGAGAAGGCATGGAATTTTAACAAGGCGTTAACAATAACATGCGTTGGTTAAATCGGGACTTAGGCCGTGTTTCACCAAGCAATGTTAAAGTTAACGCCATGTTAAATATCATGTTATCCCTCTCGTATTTCCTGTCAATGAATGAGATGCCATGGTATTTTAACATGGCGTTAACTTTAACATTGCTTAGTGAAACACGGCCTAAGTTTGAGATTGTTTTATTTATACGGACCTAGAAGTACTGTAGAACATACATTCATGATGACCATTACAGATCACAAGCACTCCGCTACTCCAAGATGGCCGCCGAGGGCCGCTAACCATGCAGTTCCGCCGGACAGTAGCGGTGCTAACTGCTAACTGGGTCGCTTACCCGTTCCTCTCGTGAGAAACAGAGAACTGGATACTCCGGACACAATAGAGATTCCAATCAGTTCGATCTCAACGACTTTTTTATAACGAATTACTAAGATAAAGAAAATCATTAGAAATGCAAATTTTTACACTACTCGCCGTAAAGAAGTTAAGATTAAACAATTAGTTGATAATAGCTAATCTTCTTTTTTCTTTCATATACTGGGTGTAAAAAGAGCAGTCACTATAACTTTGGGATATGATTAAAGAACCTTTTCTCATTCTAGAAATGAATTTTTTTCATTATTTATTTTTTGAAAAAAAAAAAATTTTTTTTTCAATTTATTATTTTCAGTCGCAAGGCTGAACTGTTTGGAACAACGTTCTGCATTAAATTCTTTAATTATTCTATCCTATAATTTTTGCTCTAGTACGTAATGAACGTCTTACACGTGCTATTGAGCTCTCAGCGTAATCAGCTGATCGCTGTGTTGTGCACGTTGTACATTGCCTATTGAAAGTTTTTAATTTTTTTTAACAGTGGATTAGAAGCAAATTACTAGTACCAATGGACATAACTCTTGCCTGGTTATTACCCCACGAAGTTGTAGTGACTGCTCTTTTTACACCCAGTATGTAAAAATGAATTGGTGTTCGTTAGTCTCGCTAATACTCGAGAACATCTGAACCGATTCGGATATTTATAGTCTAGAAATATTCATGGAAGTCCCGGGAAGGTTTAAACCGTTCATCACAAACTGTTTCTATGCACAACGAAGTGGGCACGGGTCAGTTAGTAAAGTATAATATGTCTTTGTTTCGATGCCGCACTGTAGTTGACTTCTTCACAACGAGCAGTGGCAATTTTCCGTACGACCGTAGTGTATCGCAGTTATACTTGAACAGAAGAGAGCCTTTAGCGATACTTCTCTAATCGCGCCGGTATTCCTTACGTCGGCCGAAGTTCCCCCCGGTAATATTACAATGTGTCTTTGTGACAGACTTATCTACTGATGTTTCAGCACATGTGTTAGTCTGTACTTCTGAATCACGCATCCTGTATGCCCTGATATTGAGACGAGTCGTGATGAGTCACTTTAAGATTATATTATGAGGATAAAGTTATTCAACCTAGGAAGTATCTGTAAGGTAACCGAATCGGGAAAAATAAAAGTAAAACCGGCAAAGTGCTAGTCGGAGGCACGCGCGGAGGGTTCTGCACATGTCGCATTTCAAATTATTTATATAGGTATAACAATTCCAAAAAAATCACGTTAATATAATTGAAGAGATGAAGGTGATATGTAGCTAAATTCTGATTTCGAGAAAATTGAGTTCAAACTGTTATTTAAACATTTTAGAATACGTCGTTTTGATTCTAGAGACGGATCTTTAGATTAATGTACTTAATACATTACTACATATCCTTAATTGTTTAAGTGACAGTTTGAACCCAATTTTCCGGGTAAATTTTTTTTGCGACATAAAACCTTTATTCGTTCATGTCTTCAATTGTTTTTATTAAAACAAAAGTTTGTTCTAGCGGAAACAGAAATACATAATGAAAAATTTAACTGTCTGGCTAAAGCAGGGATATACAGACCGATAACGGACAGACGGACAGACAGACAGGAGACTAGTCTCAATAATAGGTTTCCGTTTGTCTACCATTTGGGTACAGAAACCTAAAAAAGAGGATAATAAACCGGTAATTTAAAAAACTAACAAACCGACTGCATTTTTGTTTGTTTTATTATGACACTAGGTCTGTCCCGCTCATGCAAATGAGATTTACCGCGCGTGTGAGCGGGATATACTAATATTCGGAACTAACTTCGAGGCCTGAGAATCGCCGCCCTGTTCCCGCGACTTCGTTCGCGTGATTTTTGAGTGACTTAAGCCGTTTATGCAGCGCACGCAATGAAAGTCCCCAAATGTAATTAATTTTCCTCGTTTTTGCAACATTTCTCACTGACGCTTCGCTCCTATTGGTCGCAAGTAATGTTATATAGCCTAAAGCCTTCCTCTATTAATGGACTATCCAACAAAAAAAGAATTGTTCATATCGGACCAGTAGTTCCTGATTAGCGCGTTTAAACAAACAAACAAACAAACCAACTCTTCCGCTTTATAATATTAGTATAGATATAGATATACCCAATTACCCAGTGTCATTCACAGTACACACGAATCTACCTAAACTACCTATCAAGCTAAAATAACGGGTGTAAAAAGAACAGTCACTAAAACTTTGGGATATGATTATACATACTACCTTTTCTCATTCTAGAAATGTATTAATTTTTTTTACACAAAAAATTGTTTTTTGCTTTTTCGTTATTCTTGCGACAAAAAAAAGTGGTAAAAAAATACATTTCCAAAATGAGGAAAGGTAGTATAATCGTATCTCAAATTTATAGTGACTGTTCTTTTAACAGACTGTATATCGAGCCGTTCAGGCTGTAGACCGCGCTAAACAAACACATAATACATATTATATTATGTAATATACTCTCAAAAAACATAACCCTCCTTCTGTCACAGTCGGGTAAAAAATTTATTATAAAATGCCCTTTGATATTACGTCCGCCATTGTACATCGTATCATCATCATAATCATATCATCACCCTTCTTATCAGCCGCGGTCGGGTAAAAGTATACTTGTTTTATTTTTATAACAAACAACCAAAACAAACAAACCTACTCCGTTGACCGTTCAGACAAAAAAAGGCAATATCGCACTATGTATAAATTTAAACATTTAAATGTCACTTGAATGGATGGATTAAATACTACACAATGATAAAATACATGAAGCCATTAATATGGTCTAATTTATTATTTTTAACCGACTTCCAAAAAAGGAGGTTTCACAATTCGACCATATAATATTATATGCTTTTTTGTATCTGGACGTAATAATAATAAATTATGACTTCCAAATTCATTAGGATGAAGGCACGTTAGTGATAACGGCTTGTTAACACTAACATGCGTTGCCGTTAACGGCTTTTTAAAATACGATGCCTTCTCATACATTGATAGGAATTACGAGAGGAACAACATGATATTTAACGAAGGATTAACTTTACAATGCTTGGTGACACGCCCTAAAGATCCGTCTATAACATTGTACTTAATACGTGTCTACATATTCTAAAATGTTTACGTGACAGTTTGAACTAGATTTCCTGGGTAATTTTTTTGCGACATATCAGTCATATCACCTTCATCCATTCGTGTCTTCAATTATAATATTAGTATTTATCGCCGCGTCACGCCCGCATATCAGCTCAATCGATACTTCACCGTGAAATCTGGACAAGGTCAGCTTATGGTAAAAGGAAATTTAATGGTGATAAGATAAAGCTATTATTTATGAGTATGCATGATCAGGAGTGCCCGTGACCTAGTGGGTAGGCGTTTCAATTCCGAGGGATATGAGCAGGGAACAGGGATGAGGTTGGCGGTAAGGCTGCGTCACATTCCATGCAACAGTTTTGCACATATGATGGGCAAAGTGGATTCCCCAAATTGTTCGCAATGTGGGCTGATAGTTATGACTTGCTTATGCAGCTTAAGGAATTTTTTTTTTTTCAAAACTTTAATTGTAATTGTTCAGATGTAGGTTTATGTAACAGTATACGTCATGTCCTCACTCAGAATCTGCCAATCATTTATATAAAATTGTCAAAATATGTATATGTCGTAGGAATACAGATAGTCTGTATGGTAAATTAATGGGTGCCATTTTGTACCTAAAAAGTAAAAACCCTCTCTAAAAATAATGAAAAAATTCTCAAATACATGCAGACGCTCTAACATTAAAGGAAAACCTAATGGAAAAACGGGAAAAGGGGAAGGAAGGAAAAAATGAATATTCATCTTCTGGTATACCTGTTTTAACCATCGAGAACAGAAGAGGAATGATGTTAGGACACCTGATACAGCACAACTTTATTAGAGGAATGATTTAAGGAAAGATAGAAGGTAGAAGAAAACGTGGAAGGCCGAGAAGAACTTTTATGGACCAGGTGAAGGAGAAGTGATGGTCGTGTCGTATCAGGGGCCTTACTCTCCAAACTGATTTGATTTTGATTCAGATACGATCATGCCGCGTACTTCCTAATAAATTGACATTTGTTTATTTTGATTCTCAGTCGATCGATATGGTCGGGAGTACAAAGAAATACGATCTAACGATTTTCTGTATGCTGGCTAAAAAGCTCGAGATCGAACTGATTTGATTCTCGATTGTGTCGGGAGTAAGCCTGCTGTACCGCGGTCTAAAGCTATTTATAGATCCGTACTTAAATTATTATAAAACGAAGTCTTCCGTCGATAGAGTGGTTCCTGAGGAAGCTTTTAGTGTATTAGTGCGTCAAGGTAGTTCAAGGTACAAAGTCCCTGGATAGTGCCGCTAGAGTAACATTTTTTTTCCTGAATATCAATGTAGTACCCAATTACTAATAGTAAAAATGAATTGCTGTTCGTTAGTCTCGCTAAAATTCGAGAAAGGCTGAACGGATTCGGCTATTTTTGGTCTTTAAATATTCGTAGAAACCCAGGGAGGGTTTAAACGGTTTGTGTTCACATCGAAGTGGGCACAGGTCAGCTAGTCTTACATATAAAAATTAATTGCTGTTCGTTAGTCTCGCTAAAACTCGACAACGCCTGGACCGATTTGGCTATTTTTGGTCTTGAAATGTTCGTGGAAGTCCAGTGAATGTTTAAACGGTTTTTTAAATATTTTTTTATGCTCAACGAAGTGGGCACGGGTCAGCTAGTAAATTATATAATTAAAAGCGATACGGACGTTCAAAACCCAAAAAAACTATTCGAACACCCAAAAATCAAATTTTAATACATTTTAAAATAATATCAAAACATAAAAAATATATCTTAGGCCTTTTTTAGTTTACATTGAAAAATACCTAAATTGGTTAAGTTTTGGAGGAGGAAACGGGTTTCCTAAACGTCGATTTCTTGTACTTTTAATAGGTAAGTAATTTCAGTTCAAGTTGCAGTTGTCTCTATCGCGCTAGTGCTGGCTAGCTGAGCACTGCGAGACAGCAATAGATTTGATACAGAGTGGTTCATGGTTCATATTATATTAACCCGTAGAGCATTTTTTTGTTTTTGCACCTCATATAAATTACTTGGTAATATAATTCTTTTGAATTATACTACCAAGTATTTTTTTTTTAATCAAAGGTTTAAAATGATCACATAAGTAAATCTTACTAAGCTGGGGCTCGCGAGCTCCTAGTCTATACACGAACGCACTGGTCATTGATCTAAGACCTGACCAGGATTGAAACTCATCTGTTTTGTGACTCTTATCGAGTTCTTTTATCGTGATTTGTCACGTTATGGTAAGTAATTTATATTTTATACTAGCTGTGCCCGCGACTTCGTTCGCGTGGTGTTTGTTTGACTTAAACCGTTTATGCAGCGCATGCAACGAAAGTCCCCAAATGTAAATTGTATGTTTGTTTAAACGCGCTAATGTCCCGTATATGACGCCCAACGCCGCGACGACCGACACCGCGACGCCCGACGCCGCAACGCCCAACGTCGTGGAGCCGACGCCCAACGTCGCGACGCCGACGTCACGACGCTGACGCCGCGACGCCTAACGTCGCGACGCCGACGGCCGATGACGCGACGCCCGACGCCGCGACGCCCGACGCTGCGACGCCCAACGTCGCGACGACGACGCCCGACGGCGCGACGCCGACGTCTGACGCCGCGACGCCCAACGTCGCGACGCTGACGCCCGACGTCTCGACGCTGACGGACGCCGCGACGCCCAACGTCGCGTCGCCGACGCCCGATGCCCGACGCCGCGACGCGCGACGCCCAACGTCGCGACGCTGACGTACGCCGCGACGCCCGACGCCGCGACGCTCGACGCTGCGACGCCCAACGTCCCGACGACGACGCCCGACGCTGCGACGCCCAACGTCGCGACGACGACGCCAGACGGCGCGACGCCGACGCCTGACGCCGCGACGCCCAACGTCGCGACGCTGACGCCCGACGCCCGACGTCGCGACGCCGTCGCCCGACGCCGCAACGCCCAACGCCGCGACGCCCAACGTCGCGACGCCCAACGCCGCGACGCCCGACGCCGCGACGCCCGACGCCGCGACGCCCGACGCCGCGACGCCCAACGTCGTGGAGCCGACGCCCACCGTCGCGACGACGACGCCCGACGGCGCGACGCCGACGTCGCGACGCTGACGGACGCCGCGACGCCCAACGTCGCGACGCCGACGCCCGATGCCCGACGCCGCGACGCGCGACGCCGCGACGCCCAACGTCGCGACGCTGACGTACGCCGTGACGCCCAACGTCGCGACGCCGACGACCGATGACCGACGCCCGACGCCGCAACGCCCAACGCCGCGACGCCGCGACGCCCGACGCCCGACGCCGCGACGCCCGACGCCACGACGCCCGACGCCGCGTCGACGCAGACAGACAGACATTTTTTTCAAAAATGTTATTTTTAGGTTCTGCGGCTTATATACACCCCCTTTTTTTAATTTTCACTTAAATATTCTTAATGTACAGACATGACCCCTCTACAGATTTATTATATGTATAGACGAGGTGCCAAAACAAAAAATGCTCTACGCGTCCTTCTCTTCACACTATATTCGCCGACCTTGATATGAACTATAAATCACTCTGTATATATGTAAATTATGTATAACTATTTTATATTTCTCCATGTGATGTTTCCTCTTGTAATAAACTCCCATACAATGATCCGTTATCCGTAGCAATATCGCATGCTTTTAATGAATAGCCGACTGCCAATTGGTGTAACGGTTCACACATTCGACCACTTTTTCAGCCATGTTGGTCTGATTGGTTGTGCGGAAATATTTCTATTGTATTATCTACACTTTTACACTAATAGTCCAGTCATTTTAGGCGTTTTAAACCCCAAACTGGGGAAAAATTCCTAGCGGGCTGAATTTTTGTATACACCTTAATTTATCAGTGATATTATGAAGAAGTGAAAAATCGACATCAATATCGTGCCGGCTAAAAAAGTTACAAAGGTCAAAAGATCACGAAAATCAGATTTTTGCTAATATTTCGCAACCTATTGCTCGGAGATCAATAGAGGTCATTATAAAAATTGTGCCTCATAAAATTACAATCCGATTCAGGGACCAGGAGGCCTACTCAAGTTGCCATCGCTAATTATCGCTTACAAAGTTCGATAACAAAATGTATGGGATTTGACATAAGGTACGCTAAATGATCGCGATTTGGTATGTCATTTAGCGTACCTCATGTCAAATCCCATACATTTTGTTATCGAACTTTGTAAGCGATAATTAGCGATGGCATCTTGAGTAGGCCCCCTGAACAGTGGGGTTGTGAATTAAAAAATAATATGCTACAGCCAATAACAAGATTAACAACTTTGTTACCACCAGCACCCGATGGTCTCCTGAACACAATTTTGTAATTGCACAAAAGGTTGTGGTGACAAATCTGGATGTAAAAAAAAAACAGACGAATTGAGAACCTCCTCCTTTTTTTGGAAGTCGGTTAAAAATTGGGTTGAGGTGTTCAAAAGCTTGTGGACGTTGCCGTGGCCAGTCCTGCTTAAAGCCTTAAACGCAGAGTCAACAAATGATGAAAATCTAGATTTAAATCAGGAAGTAGTTTTTGTCGACGTTCTGTCAACACCTAATAACAATAGTTACACTGAAAATATTTACAATTAATTAAAAAAATATATACTTTTTTTGTATTTTTAAAAATTTTATAAAAAAATATTTACTCCTGAATAAAAAAACCTTTTATTATAATATATTATTGTAAGTTAAGCAAATATGAGACACTTTGAAAAAAAAAAACAAAACCTAGACGGTGGTGAGTAAACGAGTGCATCCTCATAATGTAGCCATTCTCAGCGCTTTAATCCGAAAACCGTTAAATTTACATAAAAACTAGGTATAAGAGATTTATAGATAACTAGCTGTTGCCGCGACTTCGTTCGCGTGGTTTTTGAGCGACTTTAACCATTTATGCAGCGCACGCAACGAAAGTCTCCCCGTTTTTGCAAAATGTCTCACTGACGCTTCGCTCCTATTGGTCGCAGCGTAATGTTATATAGCCTAAGCCTTCCTCTATAAATGGACTATCCAACAAAAAAAGAATTTTTCAAATCGGACCAGTAGTTCCTGAGATTAGCGAGCTTAAACAAAAAACTCTTTCGCTTTATAATATTAGTATAGATTAAAATCGGTGACCGACTTTACTACAAAGAGACTGTTTTCTCTGGCAGCGCGCCTGGAAGCGCCGCAGCTGATTCATTATATTTATTATTTTACATAAAAACGTCGCTAGCACCATCGTGATGAGACAGATTAAATATTATTTTAACCGACTTTGAAGTGAAGACGAGGAGATACTGTATTTTACCCGACCGGTGAAGACAAAAGGAAGACAAAAAAAAACCTAAAGCCAATATCATGTACCTTACATGATATTGGCTTTAGGTTTTTAATATATAACCACACATTAGAGTTAGTAGGTTCAGAACTTCGCTCTCGACCCGGAGGTCGTGGGTTCGATTCCCGCGTTGGAACAACAAATGTTGTTTTGGTTACGACAATGTAGGCTGATCACCTGATTGTCTGACAAGAAAGACGATCAATGCGTCGGATGGGCATGTAAAAAGTCGGTCCTGCGCCTGTTCTCTCGCCAGTCGTGTCGGTTTAACGTCCCACTGGATTATGACAGTAAAAGGAAGAGAAAGTGCTTCTGTGTATTGCGCACACACTTGGTCACTATAAAATAACTCCTGCGTAGCTGGCCTGGTTTCAATGAAATCGGCTACCGACACCGAAATCGGTGAGAGGAGCTATTATATTACCACTTTAGTTTTTAAATAGATAATCACTACTATACACCAATTAGGTGGTTTTTAGGTAGGATTTATTATATTGATTTTGGTACTAACCTAAAGACTCTTCTCAGAAGGGAATATAAATAAAACACACGTTAACCCTTGAGCTCTTGTGTATTGCGACTGTGTTAAGGAGTTACAAATTATAAGGACCATACACAATGCATAGCTCAAGTGTTTAGGTACACTAATTTATAACATATTGCCTACGTCTAATTGTCATCTGTAAATTTCTCATTTAATCTGATTTGAAAGAAATGCTTTTAAGCATTCCGTGGGGGATTGGGGATTCCCTCCACGGGTATGTAGGACTCGCTGCGTCCGAAAGATGGTAAATGGACGCAGCCCTACCCACTACAACTCGGCGGAACTCCGACTCCACCGCCGTTGACAAAGCCACAGGGACAAAAAATCTTCCGCGACTCCGTCGACGGGTGACTGCATTGTGGGATTGCAGGCCCGACTTGTTGAGGGCGCTCAGGCGTCCCACTGGCAGTATACCTATAACCTACCTAGTATAGGAATCTTCTTCTTCGATCTGTAGGTAGGTTATGTTTTTGATACCTCAATGAAGAGAGACACGTGAAACTAATCATGCCTACAAATTGTATTGTACCTCTGAGTTATTTCCGTCGGGGTTACATACTTTCAAAGTAAAAATGGAATCTGTGGAGCGCTACTTATGAACATATAAAAATCATTAAAATTGGATGATTTTTTTACTATTTGTAGGTAGGTATAATAAGTTTCACGTGTCTCTGCGCATCCCAAACGGATGAACTGATTTTGTGATGGTTTTATTGTTTGAATGCTGACGTGATCGGGATTGTTCGGGATGTTCTTAGCTATAATTCATCATCATCAGTTCGCTTGACTTTGGAAGGTTTGGTAGGTTTTGCAGACTTATTCTGTTGACTTACTTTATTCCACTACGTATGACTACTGTGGAATAATAAAAGTAGGTACCTAATACCATAGACCAATTACCAATTAATACATGTATAATTGGTGATTGGTCTATGGTATTGGTAATTACATGCTAATACCTTTTCGTTAATAAAAAAACAGGCCGAATTGAGAAGGAACCTCATTTTTTGAAGTCGGTTAAAAGTAATATTACTTAGCTGACTTCTAGCCGCAGTAACGGCTGGTTAATCTTAGCGTTTAATTAAATTACTGCAGTTTAATTAAATCTTAACCTAGTGAATTTTCAATTAAGAACTTAGCTTAATGTTGATTGGAAAATGTAAATAAAATGGACAGAACCATTAAAATAGACTTCATAGCTATTGTTATAATATAATATTAAACTTATATTTGATGCAATAGTTTGATTATGCAGATACAATAAAGTAATAGGTATTTTATGTATGATCATTCAATCAATTTAAAAACATGAACGTTTAATTGTTCTCATTTCAAATAAGTGGGTAATATTTTTACAAAGATCAGCCTATTTAATTTCCTCATTAATTCGGAATGGATATGAATATGAAACATGAAAATTAGGTCTGAAAACGTAATAAATCAATACTAACTTGTTACTCGCAGCACAGAACACAACTGAGATTCGTTTTACGGAATTTTATGCCGTGTGGTTCTCCCTGTGGGATTTTTAACACGGATTATTGTATTTACTGCCTCGCTCAACCCACTGCTGGGCTCTAACGAAGGCACGCGTGCGGCGCGCGCGAGCGGCCGAGGGTAACTGAATTTCTGCTGTTTAGACTTTAGTGGCAGTGTTTACCACAACGCGAAACAATTTCCCCAGTTTCATACAAAACTAACCTAATGAAAGTAATATGTTACACACAATTGAGTCTAATTGTACTTTCAAACTGGTGTTTTTTAAGGCTATTATATTATCTCATTCTCAATCTCTATGTCCAGAAAAATAGAATTACAATAGAGTTAAAGTCTAACACATTAGTAACAACTGACTAGTAGTTAAATTTGAACTTTCAATGATATTTGGCGATATGATATATTTTCAATTCTATTGTATTAGCCCAGAGATTTTTTCTGTCATCATATTATTCCTTTATGTTCGAGGGAAATATTATAGCCGGAGGCTTTTAATTTAAATCTTATTATGAATGAAATAAACTACTTCAAATGATATGATGTGAATGTGATGAAATATTAGGTTACGGAAAAAGTTTCCTCGCATTTTATATAAAAAAATTAAAAAGATTTATATAGGTGCCATTTTGTTCGATAACTTTTTGCCATCTTGTTGGTAGGGACATGATCCCATTGCTATAAAATAAAAATTAGAATCACTCATTTTAACAATAAGAAAAACAAATGAAAGTCTCACATTTACCTAATTTGAATTTGGAATTTTCTTCTGTAAAATTAAAACTTTTTAATGATTGGTCCATGATGATACCAAAATCAGCCATATACAATTGGTTATAGCCCAAGAGATTTTATGACCAGTTCATGCATACTATAATGCGAAAAGACTTTTTCCCAACCTATTATGTTTATATAATTTTGGGTTAATTTTTTTTTAACATGAGCATGTTACTTAATTTAATTATCGTCTCAGTATTCGGCTACAAATTTCTCCATAATTTGGGGAAAACTGCCGAACTGGTAACCCTGCTTACTTGCTATCGCGTTTCCGAACTTCATCACAAGTCTTTGAAGTTTGTTCCATTTTCGAAATATGAATCTGAAATCGGATTCCGAACTTGATTCTTGTCTTCAAGATTTCAAAGAACTGTGGGATTAATTAATTTTTAATTTATGAGAAACTGGAAATTGCAAATAAACGATACTATGGACTAGTCAGTTTAACACTAATGGCTATCGTTAACTTATCTATTGTATCTTTTTCAATTCTTTGAGGACCTATATAGTGTAGTGGATAAGCGCGTCGGTGCTCCAGGTCGTGGGTACGAATCCCGCCGAAGTCAGTCTGTCTGTAGCGTTGTAGTTACAAAACGGATTTAATATCTTTTACTTTGATTAAGAGACACTAAAAAGTAAAAATAAAACAAAGAAACTACGTTTTAAAAAATTGACTTTAACAACTAAAACTCACAAAATAATACTTTCATAATGTATTAATTACAATTAATGTTCTTCTTGAAGTCGGTGTCAGCAAAAAGAACAACATCCTAAAATTGTTGACTTGAATCTCACCTTTGCTGACACCGACTTCAAAAAGAACATTAATTAATTATAAAAGTATTATTTTATGCTTTATAGTTGTTGAAGTCGTTTTTTTAAACGTAGTATCGTTTTTATATAAATTCAAATGTCTGTGAAGACGATAAGCCACTTGACAGCGGGCTGCGGGCCGCGGGCTGGTAAGCAAATACCAGTCGGCCTCGCCCCCGAGGTCTTCGCCGAGGAAGTCCATGTACATAATTAGAGCGGTACCTAAAACTTGCCGACACGAGCTGACGTTCGCCTGATTGTGCGATAGACTATCAACCGGTTTCTAAAAGGCTGATCAAATTGATCAATTAGCTAATCTGAAAGCTGATTGGTGAACATCACTTCGCAGTCACTGTTTTCACCAATGAGCGTTCAGATTAGATGATTTGATCAATTGATCAATTTGATCAGCCTTTCAGAAACCGGGCGCCAGTCTTAGATCAACAATACACTAGCAGGCTAAGGCCGTGTTTCACCAAGCAATGTTAAAGTTAACGCCATGTTAACATTTTAACATTGCTTGGTGAAACACGACCTAAGGGCGTGTTTCACCTAAAACGTAGTGATTATATTCTCTTTGGTTTCACCAAGTAATGTTAAAGTTAATTCTTATATGTATTTTAACGAAGGATTAACTTTAAAGTTAACGCCATGTTAAATATCATGTTATCCCTCTCGTATTTCCTGTCAATGAATGAGATGGCATGGTATTTTAACATGGAGAGTACCTAAGGCCCAAGGTATCGTGTCAGCACAAGAAATCTGTCTCGGCGAATATCAGCTCACTTGAAAAGTGAGCTGTAATTTAATTTAGTTTGCTTGGAACACTACCAACGTCCATACTTCATACGTGTCACAGTGCATGAAATCGCTAAATATATGAAGAAAGAAAGAAAATAAATTTTATTTGGTAAAATAATATAAAAATAGCATATAATATTATAAAAAACATGAAATTTTGATATACTTACACCAAATAATACAAAAAAAAAACATGAAATATATCACTTCGTATTTAAGTGACATAATTAGCGATTACAAATCACCAAATCAACTTAGAAAGGTTTTAAACTTTTGTCTCAGTCCGTTACCTATTTAGCAAAATAATGTAGCTCTATTAGTATAATATTATATACTGTATAGGTATACCACGCGGACAAATTTTAGCATTGTTTTAGTATGGGACACGTTATCTATACTCGGAATTTTAATTAGATTCCACATTTGACATTAGCTACTGTCATTTTGTAAAATAATGATACCACATTTATTAGTGTAGTGATGAACACAAAAATCGATAAACAATCGCGATTTATGTTAATAATCATAATAATGGTGTGCCAATTAAATACTAAATTATTGATTTTTATTTAAATACATTATTATTCATAATAATTATTTATTAATTGATAATCACTGCTTTATTGTAATGGTCTAAATGCGTATCCCATGTGGTCAAAGAAGAGGAAAAAATGAGTAGGTTAGATAATATGTTACTTGACAACATCAGACACATCTATACAAATAAGGGCCGATTTTTCAATCGTCAGATAACTTTTATATAAGGAATAAATATGTGAGTTTGACAGATTTTGTATGGAACAAATGTCAAAGTCACATCATGTTTATTCAACAGATAAAAGTTATCTGACGATTGAAAAATCGGCCCTTAATTATATTGAAGTGTCTGTTTGTAACTTTCAATTAGCAATGTTTTACTAAATGCATATGAAGGATACTGAAAACGACATTGCAATTAAAAAAAAAAAATGTCTGTCTGTCTGTCCGCATGTCTGTTTGTTCCGGCTAATCTCTGAAACGGCTGGAGGGATATTGACGAGACTTTCACTGGTCGATAGCTTAAGTTATGAGGATTAACATAGGCTACTTTTCATTATCATCATCGTCATCAAACTAATGATCTCCAAATCGACTGGACCGACTGTTTTTGACCGGAGCATTCACCGGCTTAGCTTATGTTAGTAGGTGTAATCTATACATCTACATTAATAATATAATAAAGAGGAATGATTTGTATTTTTGTATGTAACGACTTAACTCAAAAAGTACTGGACCGATTTTAATCAAATTCTTTTTTCATTAGAAAGCTACATTATCACTGAGTAACATAGGCTATATATAAATCAATGTTGCTGTTCATTAGTCTCGCTAAAACTCGAGATCAGCTGACTCGGCTATTTTTTGTCTTGAAATATTCGTTCGTCCCGCGAAGGTTTACACGGTTTCCATGCTCAACGAAGTGGGCACGGGTCAGCTAGACTATAAAATGTATAAAAAAAAGTCGTGTTAGGTACCTAAACTATTTATAGCTAAAGAACGCGAACGTTAGTTTGTTTTAAGTCATAAACTATTTTTATGCTCAACGAAGTGGGCACGGGTCAGCTAGTTTATAATAGACAGAACATGTTACAGAAATTGACAGCGATAGCGATGACGGCGACAATTTATAAAATAAAATATTACCAAAATACATATATTTGTTTTATTTCTCTTTTTTTAGATATACTAAGTACTATAAACGAGAGGAATCGATCCCGAAATATTCCATTTCCGTATCGAATAATTTCGCACGTCACTATTTAGTACTTGTCATAACGTTGCAACACTGAATGTGTCAAATCTGGAATCGAATTAAAATTCCGACTATAGTGTAGGTCCTGTAGGATCGAAACCCACAATAAATGATTTTTCTATCGATTTTGCCGCAGTCTGTCCCACCATACAAATATGACAGATTTGTGACTTTTTGTATTACGTGTGCACTACTAAAATCAGTATGTTCTATTTTAACATTTTTCATCTTCAAAAAGTGGCTACAATAAATATGAGGGCGCGCACCCTAAGGGTATACAACAGTCAAAACATTACACATGGTTATAACAATACGACCAAAAAAACCTCACCATTTTCGGACAAGCCATAACTAAGCTGAAGGTTGTTATGCCTTTTAAAGAGATATTATATTATATTATCAGCTGTGCCCGCGACTTGCGTGGTTTTTGAGCGACTAAAACCGTTTATGCAGCACACGCAACGAAAGTCTCCCCGTTTTTGTAACATTTCTCACTGACGCTTCGCTCCTATTGGTCGCAGCGTTATGTTATATAGCCTAAAGCCTTCCTCTATAAATGGAATATCCAACAAAAAAAGATTTTTTCAAATCGGACCAGTAGTTCCTGAACTCTTCCGCTTTATATTATAAGTAGAGATTATTTACATCATGATACATCTCATCAAAAACCCATTATAAAACTTTAGTTGATTCTAAACAGAAAAATGTTGATCGCCTTGTAAGTTGTGTGTAAATGAACTTGAAATACTTACAAACTAATAAATCTACTTTTACCATCTTAATATTATCTCTCATTTGTCGTAATTTTGCAACATTTTACAGCGCAACACTGACCTCAATATATTGTCAAACGTTAAACTCGAGTGCCCCAATAAAATAATTACTTTTAACACAATAAAAGTTTAAAAAACTATAACCCGACTTCGCAAAAAAGGGATCTAAAAAGGCTGAAACAAGAAAAAAATCAATTTGAAATCCAGAAATGCATAGGTACGAAAAGGTCAAGGTAGAGCCGTGGTCGGACCCGCATTATATTGCAATTATGAATTTTCAAACTCTTTTTTTTCTACCGTATTTCAGTGTGAGCTGACGCTTAGATATTGTTAGCGGGTCCGAACATACATACATACATACATAATTACATACATACATACATACATACATAATTACATACATACATACATACATAATTACATACATACATACATACATACATAATTACATACATACATACATACATACATAGACTGCCAAAATCATTACTCTTCCTTTTGGCTTCGCCGAAGTCGGGTAATAAAAAAACGATACTTATAACACATGCCCCATCTTGGTAAAATTTGGTATACAAGAAGCTCTAACGACTATCTACATTCTACCGTCAAAGTGCGAAAGCGCACCGGTTTAGTTGCGGTCGGTTATTATTGTTATCCCATGGGAACCGTACATTTGCCGTTAAAAAAGTACTATGTGCCCTAGATTTCTTTTACGCTTTCGAATAAACCTCGGGAAGGCTACTTCTTTTCGCGACCAAATGTCCGGTTCCGCGGGGTTTGATTTTTGCGTACGTAGTCGCGGGCAACATTATTAGGCCAAGGAGGAACATTTGGAAGCTCCGTAAAGTAACGTTAGCGAATGATAATTGTTTAAAAAAGAAGACAGGAATTTTCAAATGTTCCTGTTTGGGCTACCGGTCTTAGTAAATATGTATTAACTTTTATCCTTTTGTCCTTTGAGATCTTATAGGATAGGTTGATTTAACATTCCATCCCTCGTCCAGAGGACCCCTTTCATGAGGCCCAGCACCAAGCGGAGGCGATGGCACCTTGGGGTAACCCTGACTCCTGAGTGCGTTCCTCACCTCGCAACTCTCAATAAATAATTAGTTTCCTCATTCAGAGGCTCACACTGCCACATATCCCGATTCCCGGCTGACGTCCACAATCAGACGGTATTCCCCAAAGAATTTTCCCAAGTAAGAAAAAGACTTCTTTCAGAGAAAAGACTACAATTTTTTCTTTTTTTTCCAGTGAACCAAGAAGTTGATGAAGACCGTCACTTCGTTCTATCCCTGTTACCGACATTAAAGAAGTTGACGGACGACAAACTGACCGCCAAGATGGAGATTCTGAAGGTACTGCGGGGCGCCAGTAGGAGATTGAGTTAGATGACTGATGGTCAGAGGACTGATGGCCAGATTTTGATTGATGAAAATGATGTCGATAATTTGATACGTGAATTTTAAGACAATAGCACAAGCGAGTAGCTTGCATATGAGGTTGCTGTGAAACCATGTGGTTACTTTAAAACAATTGGGTTGCTGTAAAACCATAATGTTGCTGTGAAACCATGAAGTCTACAATCATAAGATTGGTCTGAAACTACAAGGTTGCTGAGAAACCGTTGCAAGGCAGGCCATGCTCATGGCATGGACACCGGAGAGTGATGTGTTATGGTGTGATGACTGATGTGGCCTCCGTGGTCTAGTGGTTCAGAGCTTCGCTCTCGACCCGGAGTTCGTGGGTTCGATTGGCGTTGGAACAACAAAAAGAAATGTTGTTTTCAAGTTTGGTTAGGACAATGCACGCTGATTACCTGATTGTCTGATAAGAAATCTTCAATGCGTCGCGCGTCGGATGGGCATGTAAAAAGTCAGTGCTGTACCTAATCTCCCGCCAGTCGTTTGGTTATCCGACCCACTGGGCATTGCCCACACACTTAGGCACTATAAAATAATGCGTAGCTGGCCTGGTGTCAATGAAACCGGCCACCGTCACCGAAATCGGGCGGCATTATTATTATTATGTTAAGATGTTGTTTCGACCACTTGTGTAATAATTTCAAATTAGTTACTCTGTTTTTGTGTAAACGACACATGAAACCTTGCTGTGAATGAAAACCAGTTAACCTACGGTGCTGAATTACAGCTAGGAAACTTGTTTTCTTACAGTCAGTACTACGACCTACGAGCATCAGCAGTATGCAACTTAATATTTTGCATTGTGTTATAATATAACCAACACAATTTACGAGAGTATGTAGGTACTTACGCTAAGTAGATAGTACGAGCATAGAAAAAATGTGTGTTTAAACCTTCCCGGCACTTCCACTAATATTCCAAGCCGGTTCGTTACTCTCGCTAAAACTCGAGAACGGTTTAGCCGTTCTCGAGTTTTAGCGAGAGTAACGAACAGCAATTCATTTATATATAAAAGAAGAAGAAAAAAGATCTCTCCATTTCTATCAGCTTTACCTATCTCGCCCCCTCTACTTTTTGATGACCTCATCTAAACTCCTACCTATTATACAGGCTTGAGCTTTCCTCTGAAAGAGAACCACTTTTGCCACTGGTATTCAGTACATACGTACTTTGTTCCACGCCATCCCAGGCCCAATAACTGGGTTTAGGGCCTGTCTCTCGACTCCGAGGTTGTGCGTTCGAGTCGCGTTAGAACATCAAAATATGTTTCCTAGTTTGGTTCGTACAATGCAGGCTGTGATCATAGTTAGGGCTGCCATCCGTCCAGGTTTCCCCGGATTTGTCCTAGTTTGGAGGCCGTCCGGAGAGCGTACGGGGTTGTTGTCCGGGTAAAACCCGGACGGACGAGCACTCCCGTGCCCCCAGATTTTAAACAAAATGTAAGTTAATAAAAAAAGTATTGAAATGTCCGGGTTGAAAGCTCCAAAATCCGGGGAAATTACAATTCTGGTCCTGGGTGGCAGGTTTTAGAGATGGCAGCCCTAATCATAGTGCAAGTTTTTGTTCTGCTCAAGGTAAGTTAAGTACATTGTTTTATTATTTGTTTGGTATCGAAACAGCGCCCCTAGTGTAAACTATGGTAACTAATTCGATGCCAAACAAATTGTAGTTAACTTCCTCACCGTGAGCAGTGACAAATACTCGCACTAGGCTCACTGATCATCAGATTGTCCGACAATAAAGATGATTAATGGGTCGAATGTAAAACCCCATTTTTAGCACCTTGATCCGCTGCAAGTAGTCTATCTTACTAGGGCTACGAGAGTAAAGGAAGAGAGTGTTTCTGTGTATTGCGCACACTTGGGCACTATAAAATATAACTTGTGTAGCGGGCCTGATCGAATAAAAAAAATGCCGCTGAAATCTGTATGTGGGTATAATCACCTCTTTCCATACACACAGCTTAAACATTACTATACAGAGTGGCACATGGTTCATATATCAAGCCGAATATAGTGTGAAGTTTAAGAGAAAGACGCGTAGAGCATTTTTTGTTTGGCACCTCATATAAATTACTTACCATAACGCGGCAAAAAACGATTAAATATCTCCATAAAAGTCACAAAAAAGATGAGTTTCAATCCTGGTCAGATCTTAGGTCAACGACCAGTGCGTTCGCTTGTATAGACTAGGAGCCCGCGAGCCTCAGCATAATGAGATTCACTCCTTGTGGTCAGTTTAGACCTTTGTATTTTTTTTCATCAAGTTCTGTTAAGTTATTTATATGAGGTGCCAAAACAAAAAATGCTCTACGCGTCCTTCTCTTCACACTATATTCGACTTGATATATGAATCGTGGGACACGCTGTATAATGCCTACCACACCGAGCCAGCTGTGTGCGCAATGCACAGAAGCTCACTCTCCTCCTTCTTAAACATGAAACTGACCTTGGACAGTCCTCCTCATGAGATTGTTCATGATCCTCCTGAGTCCACTCCGCCGCATTCGTCTCCTGAATTTCCTCACTCCAACCACCCTGGTCTTCCGAACGCACTCCCCACACTCCTCCACACTGGAGGGCAGCTCGATGGGTGGAAGAGAGTACCTCTCCCTCTGCACCTTTGGCCAGTAATCATCGGAACTATCCTCGAATACCCTCGAGATTGGCATATGCAACGGGGGGAGCCTGTACTGCACTGGTCTTCTTGAGCCATTGGAGAACCAGTCGCTGGAGAATAGAGAAGACACGGATTCTCTGCGGTATTCAAAATCTCTTCGAAAGTCGAAGGACAGAAGATTCTGGTATTCGCTGGGTGATGACGCTGTGTCGTACTGTGATGATGACCAGGGGACTGGGTGCATGTTGATGAACGTTCTGACGTTGGCGGGAGCTGCGGCGAGGGTCGGGGGCTCCGGAGACAGCACCCCGAAGGGATGCGTGAAGTAGAACAGGCAGAGCGGACGACCCTGAAAAGATATATTGCTAAATAAGACTAATTAGTAATAAATTTAATAATAATAATAAAATAACTTTTATTTACACTTTTTCACTTTATTACGACGTGTTCACCTAATAAGGATTTAAACGAAACCGGTCGTGTTATTTCGTAAAAACTTATTAAGAACGTAGATAATAAATTTGAAAATAAAAAGAAAAATAAAAGTTGTGTGTTATTATTTTGAACGTTCAAAATAATAACACACAACTTTTATTTTTTCATGTTCAAAATTTGAACATGAATTTCCAACAAGAATCAACAGTACATTCAATTAATTTAATAGTTTTGGTCAATCCTTTTTAATACTCGTAGCTATGGTTACATAGACTATGGACCTTATGTACTTTGTGATATTTTATGGACGTGTAACACAACAAACTGGACAGCAGCTGACGGAGGTATCAGAATAACTTAAATGTTACAGCGAGGTACAACACTACGGAAATGTATTAATTAATAATTCTAACTCTTTTACTATACAATTATGTATTAAAGTTATTTATTAGTATGTAACTAATAGTAGCTACCTGTTAGTTACTGTTAGTTGTTACATAAATCTTAGCCGCAGATGTTGGCATGAATTTGTGAGCGCAATAGTAACTTACAGGAACTGTACATTTTGGCAAAAAAGGAGCACATGTCCATTCCCGTCGTCTTATATATATTTGTGCTAAATTTCGCTAAAATCGTTTTAGTAGTTTCGGCAACTATTCAGTGAAAACAAACAGATTGCCACTGACACGTGTTAGTAGGCTGATTAATAAACACAATTATCTTAAACTTAAAACGTGAGAGAGAATTAAACGAACGAACACATACATAATAATAACAGGTGCTTTCAATAAATATAATTTTTACCTTCACGTCATCAGTGGATGTAGACGCGTCGGAGCTGCTCCTCATCGTCACCAGTCACCACCACCACAGTACCACCACCAGGAACCACAAACCACTATCGATAAAGCACGGTTGTCTAGCAACGGTGGTCAGAGACGTACTTACATTAGTAAAATACACCCAGTTAGTGGTATTCACCCTGTTAGAGGAATGCACCCAGTTAGTAGTATACTACTAACAACCTTAGACTTTTGGAATAGTTCATTAATCAATTAGTGAAAATTTATTTCACAAAAATGGCGGTTCATACTTTGGCCCTAAGTAGAGTATTTTAGCCTCTGAAGTCTGATGCACGTCGCAATAACATTTTTTGTAGGCCTGACAGCCTTACTATCAGCTTACTACTATAATATCTTCTCTTAACGAATTTCTTAAGAATATTATGGAAGGAAAAGTAGAGGGGAGAAGAGGAAGAGGAAGACCTAGGAGAGAGTTATATAGAACAAATAAAGGAGAAGAAAAACGTTGGGTCGTATCAAGAGGTCAAAAGTAAAGCACAGACAGAGAAACATAGCGATTACTCCACAGACAAGAGCCTAGCTCTTAAGATTTGAATGAATCTTCTCTTAAATATAAAAATGAAATGCTGTTCGTTAGTATAAGTCGAGAACGGCTGATCCGATTCGGCTATTTTTAGTCTTGAAATATTCGTGGAATTCCAGGGAAGGTTTAAACGGTTTGTATGCTCAATGAAGTGGGCACGGGTCAGCTAGTCTATTATATATCTACTTTGTGCTATCAGTTCATTTGGCTTAATATTATATGTTGGATTCCATCCCCTGTGAATGAGCGTGATGAGAACTTATCAAACGCGCCGTACGAGTCGGGGACATCACTTACTACCTATTTTGAAATGAATCTTATTACAGAAATAAAGTTATAACACAACTTCCTTGTATCTTAATATGAAAATATTACGAATTTCCATATTTCATACTCTAGAATAGATGTAGATTATGGATAATTGGCTAAAAAATATAAAATTAGATTTTTGTCGCAAAGCGCCATCTATTAGAGGTAGTGAGAAACAATCTCGTATAATAATACAATAAGAAATAAAATATTTGATAACTTATTCGTATATAAATCATTACGTAAATATTATAAGAAATCAAACTATTAAAAATGGAATTAGGACGAGTAAAGGTGTTAAAATGTTGCAAATCTCATATTATTAAAGCGCCACCTAGTTTTGACTGGACCAACACGATTAAAATATGCGCGCCATCTATTTTCTTACTTTCGAAATGAATGAATGAAATTAGTTCTTAAATTATTTACTAGATGTCTCTGCTACCTATAATAATGATTTGGATTGGAGCTTACCTATGTAATAATACTTGTATTTTATAATTTTAACAACTACAAAAACAAATGATATGACCTATTTTACAGGTCAAATAATTACAGTTATGTTTATACTGAATTCGTTAGAGACTTTTTTGTATTTCTACCACAATCAAGCGCTTATAACTACACTCTATAGAGTTCACTGTAGACTTTTAATAATAGGTTCTTGGAATGTGTTCTGAAGTCTTCTAGTCGGTATTTAATTTATTGAGATTGATAAAAGCGCGCCCTTTCTCGTGATCCAATCAATTTAACTACGAGTACAACGCATGTGACATGCATATCAACTATTTTACTTGTCACGAAACATCTAGTTAAAGTACAGTAAGGAAATGATGACTGTGTTCAGTTAATACGGCAATGAGTACGTAGGTATATAGAATAAAATAAAGAGAAACTACGTTTAAAAAACCGAATTCAACAACTAAAAAGCATAGAATATTACTTTTATGATGTAGGTACTTATTTTATGATCTTGGGACTAACTTGCTGTTTTGAAAAAAAAACCAGCTAAGATATTTACTTTGGTACCTATGTTGTTTACTTTTAGTGCATGCTGTATTTACCTTTAGGTGATTGTGACACATTTTACAGCAATGTGATAGAATGTTTATTCCATAAAATGTAACTAGTGTTAGCAATCGTTACAGTAAATATTATTAATAAATAAAAAATAAAAAAAATTACAATTAATGTTCTTGTCGAAGCCGATGTCAGCAAAGGCACAAAGTAGATTTGCGAAGGTGATATTCAAGTCAGCAACTTTAGGATGTTGTTCTTTTAGCTGACACCGACTCCAAAAAGAATATTACTTAATTGTAAATACATTATAAAAGTATTAGGTATTTTAAACATGTTAGTTGTTGAAGTCGGTTTTAAACGTAGTTTCTATTAAGTAATTAAATTTTTTACTTTTAAGTCTCTCTAAGACACAGTAAAAAAAATTTTTTTTGAAATCCGTCTTTGATTGACGAAAATATCGGTGAACATACATAAAATTATACATACAGACGATCATTGAGAACCTCCTCCTTTTTTTGAAGTCGATTAATAAATCCGTTTTGTAGCTAGGATGCTACAGACAGACTGACAGACACCATATTTTTAATGTCCACCTCCTTTTTGTGTCAAGAGTCAATTATAAATGCGAAAGTGAAAAACTCCAAAATCAAATCATCGACATAAAAAATGTATAGACAAGTGTTGATTCGTCAAAAATTTTGGTGAAATAATATGTTAAAAAAAACTACAACGTCAAACTATGTAAAATTTTTATTGGACCAAATGACAGCTATTCTGCGTTGAATTAAAATATAATCACGAAAATTGGATATTAACCTCAGAGAAATCGGTGTTCATACATACATAAAAAAAACAGGCCGAATTGACCACCTCCTCAGTTTTTGGAAGTCGGTTAAATTATATACTCAAATCAAAACATTAACGCGATACTGTTAGGTACTGTATTAATGTTTTAAATATTCTTCTCCTCTGTCTTACTATTGTTTTATAGGCTCTGAGGTCAAATAGACAAGCATTTTATGCAAATGATTTCATGGAATTTGACTGGAAAATGGATATACTTAGTTACTCAATTATACATGGTAAATGGTAATACTTGTTATACAGTGTGAAGTAAAAAAGATGCAACTGTGATTCGACCAAGTAGATTTTTGTAGAAACTGTGAAGTCGATCGGCAAATTAATCTATACTTCTATACTCATATTATAAAGCGGAAGAGTTTGTTTGTTTAATAAACGCGCTAATCTCAGGAACTACTGGTTCGATTTGAAAAAAATTATTTGTTGGATAGTCCATTTATACCAATTCAAATTGGTATCAATGAAATTATAAACCTCTTGTTTTATTGAATATCACTTTATTTTTTGTTTACGTATATTTTAAATCCTACATGAAGCTACTAATATTATAGAAAGTTTTTAAGTATGGATGGTTTTTTTTTCTATTTCACACTAAAACTACTGAACGGATTTTGATGAAATTTGGCATGGAAGTAGGTAGTTTAATTGCTGAATTAACACAAGCTACTTTTCACCGTAAAAAGGTACGATTTCTGCGAGATTTAATTTTGAGCGTACCTACTGCGGCGGAAAACATCTAACTATAGTACGTCCGAGATAAATTTAACCTAAGCATAAACAAACCCGTCTATGACACAACCAAAGACTAGTCAGTGATGATTATTGTTTGCTATGAATCCATAGACTATACGCTTATATTCTGCATTCGGCAGTGTCAAAATGCCGTATTTTTTCTGTGAAAGATTTTCATTTGATGTTTAAACATATTAATTACTGTTTAATTGTTATAAAATGTATTGGATAATGAAATGTAATCCTTTAATATACCTGTGAAAGTGTTGATAAGTGTACACAATAAGGGAAAATTTCGATGTTTTCGATTTGTTTACCTTTAGGTTAAATTTATCAGGGACGAACTATAGTTCTATCTAAACGGAGTTAACGCAGTCTTGGAGCACTCCAAACTGTATTTCACCTCCGTTTTCTTTTTTTTATATAATTAAAAACCTTTATTTTCAAAAGATGCATTGTTTAAAACGTGTAGCCCACCATAGCAATTTGTCGATGGGTTCTATGTATCTCTGCAATCCAAGATTGGTCCACGGTTTTTGGATGTTTGTTATAAAAAACTTAAAGATGGTTTCTTCGAATCTCAATGGGATATTTAATTAGTTTGTGATAACCGCGTGCGGCGCAGATGCTATCTCGGGCCAGTCACCCTGCCATTAGATCAATTCTCTTGTTGTACCCAGTACTATTGTATGTATTAGAAGAGTCAAATCGATCAATAACTAAACATTTCGTCGTTTTACCTTCAAACCCCGTATCTATAAAACTACAACTTTCCAGTAGAGTCAAAAAACTTAATAATTTTAGATTTTATGATGACATGGATTTTGGATGTAAACTGTACATAACCTCATTTAATTCAAAATCCATATAAACTAATATTATAAAGCGGAAGAGTTTCTTTGTTTGTTTGTTTAAACGCGCTTATCTCAGGAACTACTGGTCCGATTTGAAAAATTCTTTTTTTTGTTGGATAGTCCATTTATAGAGGAAGGCTTTAGGCTATATAACATTACGCTGCGACCAATAGGAGCAAAGCGTCAGTGAGAAATGTTGCAAAAACGGGGAAAATTAATTACATTTGGGGACTTTCATTGCGTGCGCTGCATAAACGGTTTAAGTTACTCAAAAATCACGCGAACGAAGTCGCGGGAACAGCTAGTGTCATAATAAAATCTAAAATTATTAAGTTTTTTGACTCTACTGAAAAGTTGTAGTTTTATAGATACGAGGTTGTGAAGGTGAATCGACGATTTGAGATTTTCTTCACGATCAATAATTACGAACATATTACCTACTAGCTGACCCTTGCCCACTTCGTTGAGCATAAAAACAGTTTATGATGAAATTCAACTAAAAAAAACAACCCCTAACTCGGGAACGCGGAACCCGCAACGCGGGAACCCGGAACCCGCAGCATGGGAACCCGAAACCCGCAACCCGCAACGCGGGAACGCGGAACCCGCAGCATGGGAACCCGAAACCCGCAACGCGGGAACCCGGAACCCGCAACGCGGGAACCCGGAACCGGAAACGCGGGAACCCGGAACCCGCAACTCGGGAACCCGGAACCCGCGACGCGGGAACCCGGAACCCGCAACGCGGGAACCCGGAACCCGCAACGCGGGAACCCGGAACCCGCAACGCGGGATCCCGGAACCCGCAACGCGGGAACGCGGAACCCGCAACGCGGAACCCGCAACGCGGAACCCGCAACGCGGAACCCGCAACGCGGAACCCGCAACGCGGAACCCGCAACCCGGAACCCGCAACGCGGAACCCGCAACGCGGGAACGCGGAACCCGCAACGCGGGAACCCGGAATCCGCACCATGGGAACCCGAAACCCGCAACGCGGAACCCGCTTCGCGGGAACCCGGTACCCACAACGCGGGGACCCGGAACCCGCAACGCGGGAACCCGGAACCCGCAACGCGGAACCCGCAGCATGGGAACCCGAAACCCGCAACGCGGGAACCCGGAACCCGCAACGCGGGAACCCGGAACCCGCAACGCGGGAACCAGGAACCCGCAACGCGGAAACCCGGAACCCGCAACGCGGGAACCCGGAACCCGCAACGCGGGAACCCGGAACCCGCAACGCGGGAACCCGGAACCCGCAACGCGGGAACCCGGAACCCGCAACGCGGGAACGCGGAACCCGCAACGCGGAACCCGCAACGTGGAACCCGCAACGCGGAACCCGCAACGCGGAACCCTGAACCCGCGACGCGGGAACGCGGAACCCGCAACGCGGGAACCCGGAATCCGCACCATGGGAACCCGAAACCCGCAACGCGGAACCCGCTTCGCGGGAACCCGGTACCCACAACGCGGGGACCCGGAACCCGCAACGCGGGAACCCGGAACCCGCAACGCGGAACCCGCAGCATGGGAACCCGAAACCCGCAACGCGGGAACCCGGAACCCGCAACGCGGGAACCCGGAACCCGCAACGCGGGAACCAGGAACCCGCAACGCGGAAACCCGGAACCCGCAACGCGGGAACCCGGAACCCGCAACGCGGGAACCCGGAACCCGCAACGCGGGAACCCGGAACCCGCAACGCGGGAACCCGGAACCCGCAACGCGGGAACCCGGAACCCGCAACGCGGGAACGCGGAACCCGCAACGCGGAACCCGCAACGCGGAACCCGCAACGTGGAACCCGCAACGCGGAACCCGCAACGCGGAACCCTGAACCCGCGACGCGGAACCCGGAACCCGCAACACGGAACCCACAACGCCAAACCCTTCCGTGAACGTTGCTGGTTCTGCGCTGTCAAATGGAATAAATAGTATCCTATGTCCGTCTACTGGCTCTAAGTTACTTCCTCACCAATTTTCAACCATATCGATAAAGCCGTTCTCGAGTTATAAATAATTCATTTAACTAACACGACTTACTTTAATACAAAAAGCTGATGTAAAGATGAAACTAACATAAGCTAACGCCCGGTGAATGCTCCCGTCACAGTCGGTCCAGCCGATTCGGTGATCATTAGTTAGATAACGATGATGATGATGAAAAGAAGCCTAAATTAATCCTTATAACTTTAGCTATATACCAGTGAAATTCTCGTTAAAATCGGTCCAGCCGTTCCAGAGATTAGCCGGAGCAAAGAGACACGCTAACAGACAGACAGACATTTTTTTTTAATTGCATTTTCGTTTTCAGTAGCAAGAAAAAAAAAAGACAGAACAGACAGACGTTAACTTCGCACAAAGACAAATGACGACATAGTGGCGTTATATCATGACGTTTTCGATTTTTTTTTAATTGTTCGTGAATTATGACCATGGATCTAACTCCTTCGATCTGATTTTTAAATTAACATTTATAATATATTCTTATTACAACTTATAAGTTAAGTACTTTTTTTAAATAGGTATATTTATAGTTGTTAAAAGATAATTCGATTTTTTGAGTAAGTCTAGTGTTTAATAAGAAAAAGTGTTAACTGACGTAACATTATCACGACGTTTATTTCATTAAATCATAATTTGTATATTATATTTAAGATCGTTTATCAGTGAAAGCAAATCGTAAAAAAACTCATATTGGTTATGTTGACAATAAAAATCTAATAATTATTAAATAAAGTTTAGTAAATTCTGCAGTTTTAACAAAAAGAAAATATTTATTTTATTATGTCGTCGTTACAACGTTACGTCGCTCATTTTTGATAAACTGTCAAATGTTACCTATTAAAATGACCCGACTATTTATTAGTGGTGGACAAATAGTTTAATGAATCCAAATAGTTTAAGTTTATGTTAATACGTTATTTATAGCATTTCATAATTTTTATTTTCCATTTGTAAACAATGTCGTTACTCGTTACCATGACACCAGTGTCATATAAACTGGCAACGACGTGAATCGATTGAGCCCAGGTTCAAACCCCGCGTGACCATTACGTATTTTCTTCTTTTTGCTAATTTTCTGCTTATTTTTTTCAACATTTTCTTTCATAACAACCTTTTCGTGACAATAACGAACATACCGTAAAAAAAATTGCGAAATTGGTCAAGCCGTTGTCGAAGCGCACACGACGTAAGAAATTTTAGAGGTCGTTTTTTTACACTTTGGGCTACATTTTTGGGGTTTTAGTAAGGAACCCTATTTTTGTTGAAAATATAATATAGCCTATGTTCAGCGCTAGGAATGTAGCTTTCCAACAGCCAAAGTATTTTTCATATTGGTTCAGTGGTTTCAGAGCCTATTCCATTCAAACAAACAAACAAACAAACAAACAATCAAACGTTACCTCTTTATAATATTAGTATAGACATAATATTACGATAGCTCAAACATATGAATATAAACAAAATTAAAATTTCGAATTAATTTATTCTCTAGCTCTTGTTACCCACTGCGCAACTACGCCTTACCCGTTAAGGCGTAGTTTTGGTACACATGTGTGTTTGAGCGATCGTCAGTGTTGCCAGAACGAACCAATACGGTTTTCGTACTTTTTGTCATACAACCGTCCCACTACTGTACCTTTTTCGTACCTTATAAATTATACTAGTAATCTATACTAATATTTAAAACGGAAGAGTTCGTTTGTATGTATGTTTGTTTGTTTAAACACGCTAATCTCAGGAACTACTAGTACTATAAAAGGAATACTATGGGTAGACTCTAACAATATAATGTTTTGGCAAAACCGTACTTTTGAGTTTGAGTTAAAATCCGTACCTTTTCAGAGAGTCAGTCGTGAGCCTCGCTGGTCAGTTCGCAGTCTTTGAAGCAGTTGAAATCAAAAAGAGTTAAACAGTTTTATTTTAGTTAAAGCAGTCTCTCTGCGTTACTTTAGTGTTTACTTTAAGCACTAGAAAGTTACGACGATATAAGGTTATGTTCTGTATGGACTGTATGTTACATAGTTGTGTTTTATGTCGTATTGAATAACTTTAAGTTGCGTTTCCGTAGAAAGTTGTAGATAAAGTGTAATCGGACAGCTGTGAATAACTTAGTTGTACTGTCACTTGCAAACTTTATAATGTAGGATGAAGCTCTTAATAAATAATTAACTTTTTATTAATAACTAAGTATTATTCTAATGAGTAGGAATGTAAATTTTATAGCCTTTGTAACCTGGATCCTTATTCAAGATCCCATCGCATTTATCACATGACCTGACCCGTGCAAACTTCGTTGCGCATGACAACCGTGTAAACCTTCCCGGGACTTCCACGAATATTTCAAGACCAAAAATGGCCGAATCAGTTCAGCTGATCTCGAGTTTTAGCGAGACTAACGAACAGCAATTGATTTTTATATACCCTATGTTACTCAGTGGTAATGTAGCTTTCTAATGTAAAAAGAATGATTAAAATCGGTCCAGTACTTTTTGAGTTAAGTCGTTACATACAAAAAACAAATTAATGTGACTTGACTTACGCTCGCTAAGTGTCATTCGAATTCGCTTGTGACTTAGCGAAGCTTATGTCAAATCCTATACATCTATACTAATCTATACTAATATTAAAAAGCGGAAGAGTTTGTTTGTTTGTTTGTTTAAACGCGCTAATCTCAGGAACTACTGGTCCGATTTGAAAATTTCTTTTTTTGTTGGACAGTCCATTTATAGAGGCTTTAGGCTATATAACATTACGCTGCGACCAATAGGAGCGAAGCGTCAGTGAGAAATTCAAAAACCACGCGAACGAAGTCGCGGGCACAGCTATGTAATGATAACAGCGATAACATCTTGAATCAGGGCCCCGTGCTATTATTATGAATATAATGAATATGGACCTAATGCAGTATCTGTGAGAAGCGCAAATTTGGTTTAAGCGTTTTAAATCCGGAAATTTTGATATCAAAGATGCACGTCTCTCTGGTCGCCCTGTTACGGACAAAACGGATGCAATTCGTGAAAAAGTGGAGCAAGGTCGACATGTTAGTAGTTGCGATGTAGGCTGTAGCTGAAGAACTCGGGATTGACCACAAAACGGTCTTGGCGCATTTCTAAAAAGCTGGGTAAACAAAAAATCTCGATATTTGGGTGCACAATTGAGACCTCACACATCTATTTTTTTTTGACATGATTACCCACTCAGCAAAAATGACGGGAGTTTGGCTGGGAGGTGTTAATGCATCCGCCGTATAGTCCTGACCTTGCACCTTCAGATTTCCACCTGTTTCGGTAGCTGCAGAATTCCATAGGCAGTGTCAAGTTGACATCACAAGAGGACTGCCAAAACCACTTGTCGCAGTTTGTTCATCAGAAGCCCCAAAATTTTTACCACGGGAATGATGGTTGATGGGGTGGTTATATTCAGTATTCTTCTACAGATAATATATTAATAACTTTCTCAACGCAAGTCATAAGGTTTTTTAATCACACTTCTGTTTTTAAATGTTTATCTATGAACTTCGAGCGAAACAAACAGGAATATGATTAAAAATTTCCTTGCAACTGGAACGCACATATAATATTACTATCACGGATTAAATAATTATATTCTGTGGGTTACTAGGCAACCGCTTAAAAAGTTTCCAGTTGTCCTTTGGTCCGTTCCCGCCAATTTTGACAGTTCGCCGGCGCGAGACCGCACGAGAGCACGCGTCGCGCCATCGTGATTTGCCAATTTGTTCCGATAGACAAATTATTGATAAAGTGTTTGTGCAGTGAATTAATTAACATTTGTTCCACATACTCGACAGTGATAAGATAGTGTATCGATTTATTGTTTATTATTATAAATTCAAATTGAACTGAACATATTGGTATGTTGAACAATGTAAAATAATAGAGCTGTTTTACAACAATAACATATTTACATAAATTACTATTAATACAATAATTTAGGCCAAAATAATTAAAAAGACATCTCAGAGATTATATGATATGGATAAAATTACAGATTTCCTTTATCAATTTTATCTATTCTTTCGTAGAATGAAACTATTTCTACGGTGGTTATGACTTATGCTAAGCGCGTTAAAGAAAAAATCGCTAATTAGTAAGTTCAAACTCTTAACTTTTTATTTCCATGTAGGTTATTATTTATTAAATAACACTTATAGAATATATACCGTTTTGTTAATTAATCCGGCGATAAGAACTGGCGTAAGAAACTCCCCATCTTTTAGCAATTGATGTTATTGTTAAAAATATACATAAATAGAAAGGGTATGACTTAAAACTAAATTTAAAAAAAATAAGTAAGTAGGTATACAAAGTTGTACTTATACTTACAAGATGTAAAATAAATGAGTGATAGTACTTTAGGATGGTTATGTGCCTATGTAGAGTTTACTGTGTACCTATTAGCGCTGAAAGACTTACTTTTGACTTTCATGTTTCTATGACCCAACATCATAAATTTGCCCATACAATAATTTTAATAAAGGACCTTTTTCAGCGCCGGTACTTTTACAGTAATCTCTTTATATGGGACCCATACACCCTAAAGTATTACCACTCATTATATACTCATTATATATTACAGCCTGTAGAGGCACCTTATTAATGAAATCATTAGCAACTTATAAAAGTCTAAGTTTGATTATAAATACTCGCAGAGGTTTCACAACGTAGCTACGATATCACAGAACCTCAAGACTTGCTGTTAAAAAGTCTACCACGGTAAAATAGCTAAAGTAGTAGATGCCCGGGAAAAATACCTCAGGACATTAGATTTATAAAGTTAGCTCTAATTCTAGCTATATCTATTTTTTATGCCATTTATGTATGCTTCATATATTTTTTTTGTAATATTTCGTACATTGATATGACGCGTTACTCTCGTCGCCAGTAGTTTATCATTACCCGCGGATATTAGAACGGTTTATGGACTTAACGATAATATTTGACATTTCGGTGAAAAGGACAAAAAGGAAAGTGCGATTATTATCGAATGTCAACACGTCAAGGCGTTTCAGTCATTGTTATCGGTAATTGATCGTAATAAAAAATGCGCGCCTGATTGAGTTTGCGTTTTACTGAGTTTGGCTGCGAATATGTTGGCGACTGAAGCCCGTATTAATAAAGAAGTGTCAAACCAGGATGGGTTTCTGAAACCATCAGTATTTTCTTATTATGAATCGAGGGTGATCTTAAGAGGAAACGTTACGCCTTTTTCTCCATACAAAAATAGGGGTCTACGGGACCCCTGTTTCCTTTCTGGATAATGCCGCTAGAGTAACAATTTTTTTCCTGGATATCTATGTACATTTTTCCTGATTATATTTGTGCGTCCCTATTTTTTCCTTTTTTTAATATATAAATTATTTAAAGAGATATGGTCGTTCAAAAATCTAATAAAAATGACCAGACTTTTTCGCTGTGTTTAAACATCCAGGAAACAAATTTGACTGCATTATACAATAAAATCAGAACATAGGCACCTAGCTCAAGCCTTTTTTAACCGACTTCAAGAAAAGGAGGAGGTTCTCAATTCGTCTGTATGTATAATATTTTTTTTTTTTTTTTTTTATGTATGTTCACCGATATTTTCGTCAATTATAGACGGATTTCAAAAATTTTTTTTTTGTTGGATAGAGTTCACTTCTGGGGTGGTCCCATTTTCACCAGGTCAGGATCTGATGATGGGATCCATGAGAAATCGAGGGCAACCACCAAAAATTGTATGCTCGTATGGTGTTTTTGTTACGTAATTATGTCTTACTCAGGTATATGCTTCAGGGTGTCAACATCTGATGCTGCTGTGCTGATGATGAAGCTACAGTACTCCTTAACGGTTAGGAGTTGGAAGGCAGTACTGTAATTGGTCGATGGAAACTATTTAGTAGTATGTAGGGCTAACATGTTGCTTGTGAGGTATGCTTGAATTAACATCTGATGCTGCTGCGCTGATGATGAAGCTACAGTACTCCTTAACGGTTAGGAGTTGGGAGGCAGTACTGCAATTGGTCGATGTAAACTATTTCGTAGTATGTAGGGCTAACATGTTGCTTGTGAGGTATGCTTGAATCAACATCTGATGCTGCTGTGCTGATAATGAAGCTACAGTACTCCTTAACGGTTAAGAGTTGGGAGCAGTACTATAATTGGTCGATCGAATGTATTAGGTTACATATGAAATTGGCGTTTTGTCGTTCTGGCCACTTTGATCTTAAATATATCCTGTTTAGTTAGGAATTCCAAATTCAAATTTAAACAGCTATTTACTCATGCATTTGTGTTTTGAACACCGTAATTCATTTGTTTTATTCTCTTTTACTTTTTTTTCTACGTCACTCATTTCACAAAATGGATAACTTAAAATATCGCATTATTTACGAGTACGAGCACCGTGGCACCAGTGCTGCAGAAACGGCTCGAAGAATTAATTATGTGTATGGGGGTGGTGTCGCAAAAGAAAACACGGTGCGTTTTTTGGTTTCAACGCTTTTGTTCTCGAAATTTCGACCTGCAGAACAAGCCCCGTGGACGGACGGAGACCAAGGTCGATAATGATGAATTGAAGGCTATTGTGGAAGCAGATCCATCGCAAACCACATCAGAGTTAGCTACAGGCTGCGGTGTTAGTGACAAAACCGTTTTAATCCACTTCAAGCAAATTGGGAAGGTGAAAAAGCTTGAAAGGTGGGTACCTCATGAATTAAGCGAAGCAAACCGACAAACGCGCGTCGACTGCTGCGTTACATTGCTCAACCGGCACAAATGAAGGAATTTTAAATCGGATCATTACATGTGATGAAAAATGGATACTGTACGATAATCGTAAACGCTCATCACAATGGCTGAACCCTGGTGAACCAGCAAAGTCTTGCCCCAAGCGAGAATAGACTCAAAAAAAGTTACTTGTAAGCGTTTGATGGACTAGTGCCGGTGTCGTACACTATAGCTTTCTTAAATCTGGTCAGACGAATATGGCTGATGTCTATTGTCAGCAACTGCAAACCATGATGGAAAAGCTCGTCGTTAAACAACCGAGACTTGTCAATCGCTCTACGCCACTGCTGCTTCAAGACAACGCTAGACCACACACGGCCCAACAGACGGCTACCAAATTAGAGGAGCTTCAATTGCAATGTCTAAGACATCCACCGTACTCTCCGGACCTTGATCCAACATATTACCATTTTATTAGAAATTTGGATATCTTCTTGCAAGGAAAAAAATTCAATTCCGATGAGGCAGTCCAAACCGCTTTCAAAGATTTCATTGGTTCCCGTCTGAATGGTTTTTTTAGTAAAGGGATCAATGAACTACCTATAAGATGGCAAAAGTGTATAGATTGCAATAGTTTTGATTAATAAAATATATTTTAATATGAAAAAATCGCCTTTATGTTCCTCCAATACAAAACGCCAATTTCATATGTAAGGACTTAATATGTAGGGCTAATGTGATATTTGTAATATACCATCCAGACTCACGGCGAGAAATCTCACAGAGAAGTCTCGCCGGGCCTTCTCGCGAGAACAAGCATTTTATTCACACTCTCATTTGAGATCTGTTTCCTATGCAGTATGGACGACATTGACGAAATTGAAACTGCAGCAGGTTTGGCTCTGTGTGCCATTGCATATTATAACTTTGTCAATGTCATTGGGTCTACCTATGATAATAAAAAATATAAATACCTAATATGTAATATCAAACTCTTTCAAGTACGTATTAATAATAATTATAGCTTCCTAAAAATATGAACAATTCGTCAAACGGACGTTGTAATTAGTGACTATAGGTATCTATATAATATTAAATAAACTGAAACCCTTGAGTAAATGAACTAGCATCTATTTAAGTTCACAACGCATTAGCACAACTAAAAATCGAGAAATAAACTGACTTTTAAAAAAAAAATTAAACCGACTTCAAAAAAAAACACAAACGACAAAAACTTTAACCAAACAAAAACAGTACCTACTTAACTAAAAAGCAATAAATAACCTAATTTATCTACTTAATGCATATTATATATCTACAACTACATATTTAAATATTTACAACTAAATACCTAATACTATAACAAAGTCATCTTTAACTATTTAAATATTTACAGTTATCACTTATTTTTGAAGTCGGTGCCAGCCAAACAAATAAATTTAATTAAGAAAACTGCCCGACACTAAAATTTTTCAAATTTTCCAAAAATAATTTTTCAAATTGGACCAGTGGTTCTTGAGATTAGCGCGTTTAAACTAACAAACAAACCCTTCCGTATTATAATATTAGTATAGATTGTATTTTGCCGTGTGTGTGGCTTTGCGTTTGCCGGCCGCGCGCGTCAAACAACACAACAGACTACGTTACCAAGGCTGCAGGCTGGCACCGACTTCAAAAATAAGTGATAACTGTAAATATTTAAATAGTTAAAGATGACTTTGTTATAGTATTAGGTATTTAGTTGTAAATATTTAAATATGTAGTTGTAGATATATAATATGCATTAAGTAGATAAATTAGGTTATTTATTGCTTTTTAGTTAAGTAGGTACTGTTTTTGTTTGGTTAAAGTTTTTGTCGTTTGTGTTTTTTTTTGAAGTCGGTTTAATTTTTTTTTTAAAAGTCAGTTTATTTCTCGATTTTTAGTTGTGCTAATGCGTTGTGAACTTAAATAGATGCTAGTTCATTTACTCAAGGGTTTCAGTTTATTTAATATTATATAGATACCTATAGTCACTAATTACAACGTCCGTTTGACGAATTGTTCATATTTTTAGGAAGCTATAATTATTATTAATACGTACTTGAAAGAGTTTTTTCCTGATTATATTTGTGCGTCCCTATTTTTTCCTTTTTTTAATATATAAATTATTTAAAGAGATATGGTCGTTCAAAAATCTAATAAAAATGACCAGACTTTTTCGCTGTGTTTAAACATCCAGGAAACAAATTTGACTGCATTATACAATAAAATCAGAACATAGGCACCTAGCTCAAGCCTTTTTTAGTAAATATAATGAAAATTTTCCTACATTGCTAAGCCCGATCGTAGGTATTTATAGCTTGTGTTTATTTCGAATATTTATACAGTGAGTGTCACTTTTCCTTTAAAAATTATTTAAATTCTTTCTGACATACAATACATTATCCAAAATGTTTTGAGAGGTGGCTGCTACATAATATTCGCTGTAGGCATTGCGACAGTAGTTTACATATTGTCCCTGATTAGACTAAACTAAATAGTTCCAGTGAGTCAGAAATAGTTAAAGTTAAATAGAGGCACTTGCAGATACCACATCTAGCTAGCTCTGTAACAGATGTACTCTATTAATTTAATAAGTTTGTAATGTTATATAGCCTAAAGCCTCCCTGTATAAATGGACTATCCAAAGAAAAGAATTTTTCGAATACGGACCAGTAGTTCCTGAGATTAGCGCGTTTAAACAAACAATCAAACTCTTCCGCTTTATAATATTAGTATATATTAATCTAGACTTAAATAAACGCAAGAACAGAGTATGACCTTCTTTATTAACTTTCCCACTTCCCAGACTCAGTTCTTGGGCATATTCTATCTTTTTTTTGTCTTAGGGCCTCCCTCCAGAACTTTCAATGAGACTGTATCAAAGACCATTCGTGCAGAAGCATCGTCCGCAATTAAACGACAAACAATAAAGTGGTTTAAATAGACAGCGGCCCCGATCGCGCTATGTTTAACTGACATTTTGTGAGTATTTCCGTACGAGACGAGACATCAATTTAAACTTATTTTGAGGACGCGACATCAATGGAGACTGCGGTAATCACTTGCCAGACTTACCACCGGGCTAGGTATGAGGTATCTGAACCCACGGGACGCGGTACCATCATTCGATCTTTTTTGGCAAATGGCCCACCACACATTCCCACCACTGCAGCTCCTGTGTAGCCAGGACGAGTGATAACATTTTTTCAATTTTTTTTTAGATTTGTACAACAAAAGAAAAAAATATACATTTCCAAAATTCGTATTCGTAACGTTACAGAAAGAGAATTATGAAGGTTATGACAGCGCCTACACAATTAACATTCGATAACGAATACGTAGTTGTAAATTGTTTGTGGTATAAATGAAGGGTGGCCACCCCCGCATACTTTTGTAGGACCGAGAATCGGACACAGTTTTCCTCCTATATCTGATAGAATATATGAGTCATATAGAATCAAAAACAGCAATCTGAGTTTTGACTATAGGTAACGATACAAAGTCAAAAATCAGATTGCTGTTTTTTGATTCTATGTGACTCATATGTGTTGCGTACGCTGTATTGCAATCAGTATGTTCTATTTTTCACCTACAAAAGTCGGTCTCCGATTATCGCTCGTGGGCACCCATCGCTTACAATCGGGTGATCCGTCTGCCGAACGGAATGTTTGAGTTATTTTCGTTTTGCAAACGCGTTAGCATTGAACTTACGGGAATAACTGACGACTGCTGCGGTGTTCCTTTTGCTTCTGATGGAAAACGAGCATAAGTGATCAGGGGATCTGCTCGTACCTTCCTTACTCCTACTGGGGCCTTACTCTCCAAACTGATTTGATTTTGATTCAGATACGATCATGCCGCGTACTTCCTAATAAATTAACATTTGTTTATTTTGATTCTCAGTCGATTGATATGGTCGGGAGTACAAAAAGTTACGATCTAACAATTTACTTTATCCTGATTAGTTTCAAAGTAATTCACCAAATAAAGTACGAAAAACCACTGATATCGAACGGATTCGGTTCTCGATTGTGTCGGGAGTAAGCCCCCTGATTAAGAGGAAACTCCACGGTTGAGAGAAATACAAAATAGGTATTTTTGAATTAAAGTCACCAATACAAATAATATCGTATATTCGAATTTGAGAATAACAGCAATACAGTAAGTAAATAATCAGTTGGATAGAAAAGTCGGTAATTCTGACTTGATAGTCCAACCGCCCGTCGGAAAAGAGAACATAGATTAGAGTAATACTTCTATAAAGAAGAAAACGAGTATTCCTTCAGCCGCTTTTTTTTAGTGGCGCCATCTATCTTAGTTCCTCCGGTTACTCAAATAGGTGGCGCAAGTTTTTTATTTTACTAAAATTGCCATCAGTATTTTCGTATTTCGATTGCCTCGCAGTGCCCTCGCTAGCCAGCACTAGCGCGATAGAGTAGAGACAACTGCAGCACGAACTGAAATTATTTATTAAAAGTAAGTACACGAAAATACGAAATCGACGTTTGGGGGACCCGCCTCCAAAACTTATAACCGATTAAGGCCGTGTTTCACCAAGCAATGTTATTGTTAACGCCATGTTTAAATACCCTGCCATCTCATTCATTGACAGGAAATACGAGAGGGATAACATGATATTCAAAATGGCGTTAACTTTAACATTACTTGGTGAAACACGCCCTTAGATATTTTTTTCATTAAAAACTAAAAAAATATATAGGTACCTAATCGGTCGAATTGAGAAACCTCCTACTTTTTTGGAAGTCAGTTAAAACGGGTTGAGCTTTTGAAAGGGTTTCGATTTTATTGTATAATGGAGTCAAATTTGTTTCCTGGTTGTTTAAACTCAGCAATCAAGTCATTTTTGCAAAATTTTCGAACGTCCATAACTCCTTAAATATTTAATTTAAAAAAAGGAAAAAGTAGGGATTTTTTTTCTGAATATAGTATGCATGTAGTATAAGTACCTATAGTATTTATACAATAATATAGGTACATATATATTCAGAAAAAAAATTGTTACTCTAGCGGCATTAGGCAATAGAACAAGAGGCTTATACAGGCTATAATATTAATGAGTGATAATACTTTAGGGTGTGTATGGTTATCCCGTATATAGAGTTTACTAAGTACCAGCTCAGAAATAGGTACTTTTTTTAAATTATTGTATGAGAAAATTATGATGGGGCATTTCTGATACAAACATGAAAGTCAAAAGTAAGTCTTTCAGCGCTGGGACTTTCACAGTATACTCTATATAGGCTACACATTCACATCATAAAGTATTATCACTCATTTATTTTACACCTTGTATGAATAATAGTAATTTATCCATGGCATGGTATATTAAATTACATTTAAATTCTAAACAGACAATAGTGCTTTTCTGTTCGTTTAAATTGAAATCCATCTGAATAATGAACGGATTAAAAACCTTTCGTGAGATTTGATAGTTGAATCTCAATAAAAATGGGTTTCGGGACGTTTAATTGAAGATTTACTCTCTGCAACTTTCACTCGGATTGTCTCGGGCCCTTAGGTTTTGGTCCTATTTTGATATCAGGTATTTCGCCTGCTCACCTTGAGCTTGGCTCGCGTGCCTAGGTACCTGTAACTACCTAGGTTATATATATGTATGCAATGTACTTTACCGGTTCCTTATCTAAGGCTGGGATAGGTAAATTACTTTATTTATAACTTACTAGCTGACCCGTGCACACTTCGTTGAGCATACAGACAGTATTTTTTCACCGTTTAAACCTT
Organism: Celastrina argiolus; assembly: GCA_905187575.2. Classification (NCBI taxonomy): domain Eukaryota; kingdom Metazoa; phylum Arthropoda; class Insecta; order Lepidoptera; family Lycaenidae; genus Celastrina; species Celastrina argiolus. The sequence goes on from LR994596.1 coordinate 2,600,380, forward strand.
CTCTGGACTTCCATGAACATTTCAAGATAAAAAAACAGCCGAATCGATTCAGCCGTTCTCGCGTTTTAGCGAGATTAACGAACAGCAATTATTTTTTTTATATAGCTTTACTGTGTACATATTCAACGTAACTTAAAGTTTAAATCGTCGAAACGCAGCATTTTCAATATTCAAAATTAAATGGCTTCCGCTTATATTTTATTTTTAAAGGTTAGATTAAATATCTTCCTGAACTTATCTTCTTTTTAATTAATTGAAATCTAATTCCTATGAGCAGTGACTGTGATAATAATTAAAATTAGAATATTTAATTTTGGTGAAATGAAAAGCGCCATCTAGTGAGTGACAAGTGAACTAAAAGCACGCTGAGACATGTAGTGTGTCCGCAAGATGGCGCTGCCTTCCCCGCTGCATCAGAGGAAAATAACTTGGATCGTGGAACTGGGAGAGGTGCCGGCGTACAAAACTGAACCCTACGAGTTCCATCTCAACAACAGCAAGTGTAAGTATGTGTGTATATATAACCCTATATAATTTCTTCCGAACCCCCCGTTCCCCATTTTTTCCGTAAGTATCATAAGTAATATCATGTAAGGAGATCTACTAAGATTAAGTACATGACATAGGTATTCCATGTATTCGGAAATGGACATCAGCGTTTCGCGGACAGCAATTGTTATTTGAAACCTCCTCTCGTCAACCGGCCTGTAAACTGCTAAGCATGGCGAGGTAGGTAAGTGTAGTATAGGTAGTGTAGGTAAGTATTTCATAGGGGTACCCCCTATGAAATACTTTAGGGGAGATTTAGGTCCCGTAGTAGACGTCATAATGATGATGATATAATTCCTAAATAAACTGGAGCCCGTAGTAAGCCTAGTAACTTAAAACTTCAGCACGGGAGAGCGGGTGCCAAGCATCTGAACTAATGAACTTTTCTAATTTAATAAAAAATAACTCGCCAAGTGCATGTTGAACTCGCATACGTTATAAAAACGAATCCACTCCTGTGATAAAACACGTACCTATTTTTAATTTATTATTATAATTTATAATATCAAATCGTAGTAACATAATATATTTATTATGAAGACAGTGATATAATATACAAAAGTTAATTGAATGTGAACCAAAATAACACAATACATAATACATAATAAATATTAATTTATTAGAAACACATTCATACAAATTATTCTAAACTTAAACTGTACCTATTAGGTCGCTGCTCGCTTTATGGGTTTGGCATCCTAAAATGTTAATAGGATAAAGAAATCTATTTCAATGATTGTTAAAGGTTTTTTATATCTTGATTACGTAGTTCTTTAAGTTAGGTAGTTTATTTTATTTAGCAATTTTCATTCTATGGCTATGGTTATGTTGTACCTACGCTTCTCTATATATACTGTATTATCTATGTACGCTTCACTGCATCGCTCGCCGTCGTCGACCACTTTTTGACATCTTGTTTCAGAGTTGCCATATACAAAGTATTTCCACAAAATTTTGGTAAATATTTCTTAATATTGTGTAGTTGCCTAACCAGAGTGTAAAATATTTAGGGCCGATTTTTCAATCGTTAGATAACTTTTATCTGTTGAATAAACTTGACATTTGTTCCATACAAAATCTATCTGACGATTGAAAAATCAGCCCTTAATCAAAAAGGAAATAAATAGGTATTTTAAATCTGTTATTTGACTGATTAAGGATAGATTCACTTAATGTTTACAATATTACAAACTTCGCAGAATGTATATTATTGCAAAATAATATGTGTGTATTATACAATATAACGAATATGCATATTTCATGTTGCCAAAATGTTATTACATAATTTAAATTAAGAACACACACACCTATTTACTATAAACCAAAAATATAAGAACCTTTTAACGACTTGCACCAGGTGCAAATGCAATTAACGAATTTAATAACAGCTTAGCTGAAACTTTAAATAACACATGTTATAAACAAAAACAATTTTAATTGAAACTAGTCTCGCTTAATTAAGCGTAATTAAACTAATTAATAATTGGTAGTGGGGAGATTTGAGTCATCGCACGGTCGCACTATCTCAAACTTTTGATTTGTTTGATAGTTTCTTCGTATCGCCAGTGTCCGTAAGAATGGTTTCGGTGTTTTTATACGACTTTCTGTTGTTTTCAACGTGAAAAAGTGTGTAAAAGTGTGCAAACTTTGTCTACAGTGTGTGCTCTATCCTGTGGGATAGTTTGAAAAAGTTTGGTGCGCGCGTAGAAAGTTTGCAAGAAGTTTTATTCGGGAGAGGCTGTGTGGTCATGTCCAATAAAGTGGATATTATCACTGAAACTGTTTGAAAAAGTGTGTTCCGAGTCACCGGCAGCTAACAATGGAGCCTAGTAGTCCTAATAGTATAGGTGAGTAGTATTTTAGTAGACGTAGGCGGCGTCCACTGCAGCGTAATCTTGCATACTTAACAAGACCTTGACTTGAGAACATAATATTAACGCTATGATGCAATTCGTAAGGCTGCCGCTTAATAAACGTGTATTCGTCGATTTTTGATACTTTAAAGAGTTGTCTCATTATCTTATCAGCGTAAGTAAATTTGATAAGTAGCTCATAACTTCCCTCTTTCCTCGCGCCATGGATAACTTTCTCAGAGATTATACTGTTTGACCCACATAGAAAAATTGTTGTAAAATCCTCACAAGGTAATTTCAAGTAGGAACACACTGCAGGTAACACGAATGGTTAACTACTAAAACGCTAATTAAAGTTAAGAGGCCTCTTATACAGAGGCTGATCGTTCACACTGTCACTGTTTGGCGGAATTACAAGGACAATAAATGACTTGAGCACCACACACCTATACTAATATTGGCATTTGGATACAATATTAATAATAGATAAGGATGATTTTACACAAAGTTAATCAGATTCTATGCTAAGTTCTTGAAGAGCTTGTGTTACAAGAGAAAACTGAAGTATATTGTTATTAATTTATTATACACTTTATAGTATGTATTTAATAACATCTATTACAACTTAGGAACATAATATCATAGCAACTAGTATTTAGAAGTTATTACTGATATAACCTTCCCAATTTTTAAAGTTTTAATATAACTTGTGTTGTGATAGAAAAATAAATAGCACCTCTTTATAATGTTGAATAAAGGTAATCATATAATAACAATGATGATGAGTTTTCTTAAATATGACCATCATGTGTCATGTCTGTGGAACTTTGAGCTCTAGCATCTACTTAAAAGTCGTAAAATTAATTGATGGGCGTAGACAAAAATATCTGTTGCCTTTAATAAATTGACAATATTATTATATATGCAGTCCCTTAATTTGGTGTGCCTGTCGGCAAAGGCCTCCTCCAGCTCTATCCTTTGCTATTGCCTTTATTTCTGTCCTTCATTACTCTTGTCCAGAAGGGGCCGCAGTGAGTTTTGCCATCTCATGGTTGGTCGACCTCTTGTTCTTTTTCTATCCCTTGGATACCACATAGTCACTCTCCGACTCCATTTTTCTTCCCTGCGTCATATAGTGTGTTCCACCCATCTCCATTTATTCAAATCTTTGCGCCTGAGTATGTCTACTTTGGTTTTGGTTCAAATTTTTCTAACAAAACATCTTGTAGCCCTTATCTCAAGTTGACAATATTAATAGGGTAAAAATATGTGCTTATTTGTAATTTTAAATCCCATCTCAACATGAATTATAATTCATAAAATCGGAGCACTAGTTTAGGCGCTACCTTTCCTGACTATGGAGACTTTAATAATTAAAAAGCTTAGTCTGTATAACATAATACCACTGGCACTCTGGTATTCATGCCACGGTGATACACCTGAGTAGTTTACATTTCGGTGATTTATTCATTACAAGTCACTTTCACTACAAGTCTTCTGATCTGCACACATTCTTTAATTTAGACTTTTTTTCTGACTTTTTAATTAGGTAATTGTATGTATTGTAAAGACAAAATTTGTTGAATAAATGTTTTTTAACAACATTTTAAAACCCTACAATTACTTAAATATATAGGTATATAATAGTAACTTGTAACATTGAATAGTTGTGTAGCAAAGAACATGATCCATAGAAACTTGTCTCTGATTTCATAACTTTCTTTAGTCCATAACATATCAAGCAATTAGGTGTACTGCAAAGTAAAATTAAAGCTGAAAGTTTCTATAGGAAAAAGATTAAGTTTATAATATTAGAAGTAAATGGTCATTCAGAGAGCCAAAATATAATATTTGCAACATTTTCTAAGAAACATACTACAAAATAACCTAGATCAATCAAGATTGCAAGATAATATTGATAAGAGAAATATGTACAACTTTGTCAGTATGTCTATTTTTGTGTAGACAACACATTTATACGATTGCGAAGTTTGAAAGCAAAATGTACAGAACTTGACATTAGCTTCGCTAAGTCACACACAAATCCATATGTCACGTATATAAAATCATATACATTTATTTGGTTTTCGAACTTCGTTAGTGCTAATAGCGAATGCTTGAATTAAGTCCAGTGGTCATATTGCTAAACAATGTGTACTCTGTTCCGATACAATCTGATGTACCTAACTAATTAATAAAGGGTGAGTCATGGTTCATATAATATTAAGCTGAATGTAGTGTGAAGACAATGACGTACATAGCACGTGAAATACATAGCATTTTTTTGTTTGCGGCTCATATAAATTACTTAATATGCCAACATTTGCATGGTTGAATTAAGGCAGTTTGTAATGGATCTGATTATTTTTGTTAACATCTGTTTTTGTATACCTACATTCTATGCAAATAAAGTACTATTCTATTAATATAGGTATACAACTAAAAATAAATCGAAGGCATAAAATTACTACAAAGAGTAAATATTACTATGCAGGGGACAGGGGTTGCTCTCGAGCTTCTAGTCTATACACACGAACGCACTGGTCGTTGACCTAAGACCTGACGAGCCTTACACTCTAAACTGATTCGTTTTTGATTCAGATTTGATCGTGCCGCGTACTTCCGAATAAATTGACGTTTGTTTATATTGATTCTCAGTCGATTGACATGGTCGGGAGTACAAAAAGTTACGATCTAACGATTTTCTTTATCCTGGTTAGTTTAAATGTAAACCACCGAATAAAATAACAAATTTTGTTTATTGATCGCTTATAATATGTAATTTTTTATGTATTATAATATATACAGGGTGTCCCAAAAATCAACGATAAACCGAAAACGGGTGATAGGCCAAGTCATGACAGTTATGAGAAAAATGTGAAAAAAAATCTTTGTCATGTATTTTTCACATTATAAGGACTTTTAAAAATATCGGAAAAACTGACACCCTGTGATGGTCTTTCATGTCCTAAGACTACAATACACCTTGATAACAAGGTGGCGTCTGTTCTGTATCTCAACCACTCACATTTTCAAAAGAGCGTTGTATTCATACCTGAAAATTGAAGTCTTAAAAATGCCTACACTGCAATACAATTTTTTTTTAATAAAAAAGCACCCGCACTTAGCGTCAATGTCTGTCTCGCTCACTCTAGACAAGATGACGTCACTCATCGTCGTCACATAACAACTTAATACCAACATTTTAAAAATTTAAACAGAGTTGGCCTAACATCCGGTTCCGTTAAAAAAATTTTTTTTTCCTCAACAAAGAAGTAATCCAGCAAGTATCATACCATTTTGGAATCCAGATTAAATGCGCCATCTTTTAAAGTTACTTGCCAAAATACTGTAGTAATTTTTTTTTACAGTACAGACGATTAAAGTTGGGTGTAGTAATTATTTTGAATTTAATCTTGGGCAAAACACACCATTTTATTGAAAACTGAGGCAGGTATGTTTAAATTATGAATTGTGATTTACAGAAGGGTTAGTCATGACTACAATACCGAAAAAAAAATCACAAAAAAGTAATATTTGTAGTCTTAGGACATGAAAGACCATCACAGGGTGTCAGTTTTTCCGATATTTTTAAAAGTCCTTATAATGTGAAAAATACATGACAAAGATTTTTTTTCACATTTTTCTCATAACTGTCATGACTTGGCCTATCACCCGTTTTCGGTTTATCGTTGATTTTTGGGACACCCTGTATATGTATGTAACCTTTATTATTCTTTTTGTTACCTACTCTTGTTTTCTTCCTAAACTGTATTTTTGTTATTTCTATAATTTAAATATATATACCTATATTTATTTTACGTGTCTTCGTGTGAGTAAAAAAAATAAACTTACTCTTCTTTATTTTTTTTTTCAAATACATATGTTGAGATCGACTTGATTCGATTCTCGATTGTGTCGGAAGTAAGCGTACATTGAGTCGGATCCGACTATAGCTGGGACCAAATGCCACTCTCCCCAACTAAACAACCATATAAATTGTTTATTTTAAGCACACTTCCTTATCGTATCATGCATTGCATCTGTTTCCCTTTTACCCGACGGCAGAAGGAAGGGTAATGACTTTGGCAGTCTTTGTACATGGTTGTTCTACCGTTGCGCCTGAACTATTGATCCGATTTTAATTAAGTAATGAACCCGCGTAACAATAGGTTATTTAATTTATATAATTAACATAATCGGTTTATCAAGTTGTGGTTATTATCAAATAAGACATAGATTTAGCCACGGACATCTGTAACACTAGTGTAGTCGCAAGTGCATTGTTTATTCATATATTTAACCAACTCTTACTTGTTGTATAATTCTAAAGCGAGATAGACGACCGCCTCCATCTCAAAAACAAGCGTATTCCGTGAACTTAAATCAAGTATTTTTTTCTGAGGCTGACTTTACATTTCCGATTTTTCCAAGCGATGTCGCCGGTTTTGTGCGAGACTTTTGTTTATGCAGCAAATCGTGCCGCCAAAGCTGACTTACATTACCGATGTTTTGGGTATACGTCGCCGGTTTTGTGCGAGGCCGTTGTCCAGCCCGCTCGTGCGGAAGCATGGCTCACTGCCTCATGCATGCATCTGTGTCCCCGCGCCGAGCATTCCTCGCCACGCTGCGCTGATCAGATTTCTCTCGCACGCGGATCTTCCTAAATTCTTATCTGATAACGTGGATTAATGTGGTGACGTCATTGATGATATTATATATGCTGGCAATCCGGAATGTGTAAGGTCGGAGAAAATGGCCGGAGATTAGACGAAAATAGAACACAAATTGAGTTGTTTAAATTAACTGACTATACGTCCATTTTATTTGAAGGTCTGTAAAACTTAAACATAAAATGTCATGTTAATTAAGTATTTTATTCAAATTAACGCCTGATTCTATGAACTATTAAAGGTGTGTGCAAACATATCAGCAACCATGTATGGGCGGCAAATGAAGAAAAAAAAAGAGTGTTAATCTTATTATTTACATTTTTTAAATTAGTGATTTCAAATCAACCATTGCGACTCGTGTGGATGTTGCCAGTGTCCTCAGCAGACTAAATGAAATAACAGCTCACTTTTCGAGTGAGCTGATATTCGCCGAGACGGATTTCTTGTGCCGTCACGATATCCAATGTATGTTGATCGATGCATTGAATGTGCTGTGTCTATTCCACCTGTGGGCGTATATGGCGTTTCGGGTTTCCAACCTCCTAATTTGGTCATCATTTCACTTTCTACCCACGAGATTTCATAAAAATGAGGTCGAGGCGCACCTTCCGCGAGTCTATGGGAAGAGATGGGTTCAACGCTTCCGTGGTCCAGTGACTGTTTTTAAGACAATGCTGCCTGGTCCCCTGCTTGTCTGACAAGAGAACAGGAAAAATTCATTCATTTGTTAAAAATTCGGTCCTGGGATTTTATTCAAGATCCCATCGCTATTTTCACTTACGAAGTTCGAAAAGAAAATGGACGAGATATAGCTTCGATAGTGACATACGAATTTGCTTGTCATTTAGCGACCCCTATGTCAAATATACACTTCTACGCTAATATTATAAAGAGGAAAGATTTGTATTTTTGTATGTACTTAACTCAATAAGTACTGGACCGATTTTAATAATTCTTTTTTCATTAGAAAGCTACATTATCACTGAGTAACATAGGCTATATAAAAATCAATTGCTGTTTGTTAGTCTCGCTAAAACTCGAGATCAGCTGAACTGATTCGGCTATTCTTGAAATATTCGTGGAAGTCCCGGGAAGGTTTACACGGTTTCCATGCTCAACGAAGTGGGCACGGGCCAGCTAGTTCTATATATTTTCGTGTAGTAGATGAGGATACTATCGACTACTCCCGTTCGCTTAATAGAAATATTGTTCGCTTAATACCCCCATGACCCAGGAACACAGAACTTTTTTTTTGTTCCGTCGGCGAGATTTGAACCCGCGACCTTCTGCTTGAGCACCAACGCGCTCAACCACTGCGCTACGGAGGTCGAACCTACTGTTATTATAGTAATAATAGCTCTCCTCACCGTTTTCGGTGTCGGTAGCCGACTTCATTGAAACCAGGCCAGCTACGCAGGAGTTATTTTATAGTGCCCAAGTGTGTGCGCAATACACAAAGACACTCTCTCTTCCTTTGACTCTCATAATCCGGTAAACCGACACGACTGGCGAGAGAACAGGCGCAGGACCGACTTTTTACATGCCCATCCGACGCGACGCATGGATCATCTTTCTTGTCAGACAATCAGGTGATCAGCCTGCATTGTCTAACCAAACTTGAAGACAACATTTTTTGTTGTTCCAACGCGGGAATCGAACCCACGACCTCCAGGTCGAGAGCAAAGCTCTGATCCACTAGACCACGGAGGCGATACTGTTATTATGACAAACGAATGGTATTGTGAGTGATGTAAGTATGTGTTAATTAGAGATCCTTGTTAGGGTGTCCCAGTGCCCACTGCCCATCCAAAGGCGATAATTTGTGTCCGAATGTTGTAGGTGAAAAATTGAACACACAGATTGCAACAGTTCATCGCTCACGCCATACATACACCGGCCAAGCGCGAGTAGGACACCTTCACGTTTGTTCTATTGGAGCTGCAGGAGCCCTCAGTATTAATTTATTTTTGTATTAGTATACTGTGTAGTAGAGTCATAAGCTATATAACCCCATTTATTAATATAATAAATAGTTAATGGAATCAGGCGTTACTTTGCGGAAATCCATAGCATAAAATTAAAATATATTATATCTAGCAATATCCCGCGAAACAATTATAACCACAACCTGCAAGCAGATGAGTGAGTGTACGCATAGGCATGCGTTTGATGCACCTCCCTCCTCCCACACTGCTTATGCGTACACTCGCAAGCAAAAAACATGAAAACACCACCACCACACAAGCAATAATGTTAATACGATCGTGCAAAGTCCCACCACCATGCAGGTTGCAAAACTCGACGCGCGTTTCGCTCCGACCCCGGAGCATCCTCAGGATGTTGACTCTGCGAACAATGTTCGTTAAGTCATAAAGACAGTCGTTGTCGTTGTAATAAGCAACTCTCGGTGTTATTACTTGTCTCCTAATCGCACCCTTACATGGCGACCCTGCCAGGATTCGAACCTGGAATCTTCTGATAATTACAACCTTACAACTGTTGTTAAAGCGGCAACAGAAATACATCTTCTGGGAAAATGTCAAAGATCACGGTCACGGACGGACCTAGCGGAGTCTTAGGCCCTTTAAATAAAACAATCTCAAACCCAACCTCTCCTGGAGAACCTATTTGACAGATAAACAACGTTTCGTTTCACTTTTAAAAGTGAACAACTTTATTAATGTTACATTACATAGTAGGTACCTACTTTAATTTATTTTCTTTTTATACCGTTATATTCATATTACAGATTACAGGAAACAATAAAATAAGTATAATGTATATTTTTTTAATCTTTATTTTTACGTTTTAAGAAAGAAAAAAATTTAACTATGTAACATAATAATATGTAAAATTCTTCAATTTTAAAAGTGAAACGAAACGTTTTTTTATCTGTCAAATAGGTTCTCAAGGTGAGGTTGGGTTTGAGATTTTTTTATTTTTACGGGCCTTAGTAATAAGGTTCCCGTCTTTTACCCTTATAGGGTACGAAACCCTAAAATCCCGATTATGGCTCCTCAAAAAGAAGGCCGCGGGTACCCTTATGATAAGAGACCGCCATTTGAGATAACGGAAGCACAACCTTTACGACAGGACGCATTAATGTGCAAAAACTCCGGCTGGTGCACAAAAACTTGCTCATTGACCGTGTCTGTCTGACCCGGTGACTGAGTGAGTCATTACTTCACACGGAAAGTTTCTACAAACAGTGCTAGTGCGTTTAAGTTAAGAGGAAACACCACGAAACTTTTTCCATACAAAAATAGGGGTCTAGGGGATTTCTATTTCCTCCCTGGATAACACCTCTAGAGTAGCAATTTTTTTTCCTGAATATTTATGGATATTGTTTGTACGTCCCTATTTTTTCCTTTTTTTAATAAATTAATTATTTCAAGAGATATGGACGTTTAAAAACCTAAAAAAAATGGCCAGACTCTCCGCTACGTTTAAATATCTAGGAAACAGATTTGACTACAATAATCAACAAAAGCAAAAAATAGGAACCTAGCTCAATTCTTTTTCTAGCTAATACAGAAAAAAATATTTAAATCGGTTAAGTTTTGGAGTAGGAAACAGAAATCCCCTAAACGTCGATTTCTGGTACTTTTAATAGGTAATTTCAGTCCAAGTTGCAGTTGTCTCTATCGTGCTAGGGCTGGCTAGCTAAGACACTGCGAGACAGCAATAGATTTTATAAATACCTATTTTGTATTTCTCTCAACCGTGGTGTTTCCTCTTAATACGCCTATACATATTGGCCGAGCGTTGCCGAGCGGCGGCGGCCCCGTGTGTCGTGGGACGACCGGCCGGTAAAAAAATACATTTCCAAAATGAGAAAAGCTAGTATAATCGTATCTCAAAGTTATAGTGACTGTTCTATTAACACCCCGTATAGTAAAGAACAAATCACCATATTCAAAAGTCCATTGCCGCCGTAACGTTAAAAAGTATGCGGAAACACTTGTCATCTGTCCGTCTGTCGCGCCTCATGCCCGGGCACGAGCAGCATACTAAACACGCGACAATAGCGGGCACGCCGGGAGGTCGAGTCTTGTATAATGAGAGACACGAGGCGAGTGACAGAGGGTGGGACATGGGACTATATGAACCGGAATCCCAAGGTAATAAATAATAACGTCTATAGAAGCTCCACACCACGTCCATCTAGCCCCGTGCACTTGTTATTGGTACCAGAGTACGGAAATATATTTAATAACTTTATACCTACTAATAAACATTAACACACGACCATGACTTAAGAATATTGAAAACTTTTACTTCCCTCGGCGGGACCGAACACGTGATCTTCGGCTTGTCCAGTAATCCAGTCGGGTTGTGTTCGATTTTTCACATTTAATAGAACATGTTTCGACAATAATTTAAGTGGTAAGGTTTACTTTTTAAAAGGATATGTTACATATTTTATGAATGTATTAATTCCTGTTTAAGGGCAGGCGAATCGACTTAGGCTCGAATTATACATATACGGTCCCGCGACCGAGCGGCCCGGCCGCTACACCACAAAATCGCAAGCAATTTGTGTGTAACGATTTATTTAAAAGCGGCCCAGCCGCATCTCTCACTTGCATATAGTTGATTGCAATTTCACGACAATGCGGCCGGGTCGCTCGGCCGCGCGGATGCATATTATGATTCTAGCCTTATATTATAGCCCCGGCTCCACACTACTCGCTAAGTTGAACGAAGTTAGACGAATAGGATAGTGTAGAGATGCACTTCGGCTTGCTTCGTCAAACTTTACTTCGCCACGGGTGACTTCCATTTGTTGTCGGTTTTTGGTACCGAGTCAAAGGGCCCGAAGTTGCACGAGTGTGTAGTGTCGCACTTCCCGTGAGCAGTTATAAACGTGGACCAATAATACGGATGAGTTTGTGAGACCGGCTGATTACGTGAAAATAGCGATAAGCAAAAATTGCGCGATAGACGTTCTCAATAAATTGTTGAACAGCAAAAAAAATTGCTAATAGCTCGCTGTTGTGTTTGAATGCACATTTGCTTCATTTTTGATACTACACTAGCGCCAAAAACAATTTAGAGGCGAATATAGGAACTATTAATAAAATATTAGTGTAGATGTAGATAAGCCCGTGGGTATAGAGTGGGGCAATCGTCAACCCCCGAAGGGCTTGGTCACTCAGTTAAACACGACCTAATCGCACGCCGGTATTCCGTGAGGTCGTGGTATCTTTCTGTTATAGCCGGTCGCATGGTAAAATTGCTACTACAACTTTAGTTGAAACATTCAAATTTGTTTACTAATTTTAGTTTAGGTACCTAGATGATGATGCCTTGTTTCTTGATAACAAGATTGCGTGTTTCAACAAAAAATAGCCTTCGAAATCATTTTAGCACCTCCGCCAAGTGTCACCGTATTACACTATTCATCATACTAACGATATATTCGTAACTCCAAACACGTCCAAAAAACGTAGTTGACAATTGTTCCTGCTAATCACTTATCACTGGGTTAGCAGGAATAATTGTAAACTACGTTTTTTGGACGTGTTTGGAGTTACGATTACGTCGTTATTTAAATCTGACAATTGAAATATTTTGAAACCTCTTTTCTCAATACTGGTCTTATTGAAGAATCCTAAAAATATTAAATAATCCTTATAATATATTTTTTTTACTTAAAACAATTTTCAAAGTACACCACACGCATTCGTATGTCCCCTAGCGAAGCTTATGTCAAATCCCATAAATGCTTTCGAACTTCGTAAGTGATAGAAGCGATGGCATCTTGAATAATGGTCATGGAAGCCATCATGCGATCAGTAAAATAAAATAATATTAAAATAAATAAATTTACTTCTCATAAAACTTACGTATACTACCTATTTATTTTATGAAAGGCATTTAAGTCGACCTCTATGACTCAGTGGTTGGCCGCTTCGGCGCTCGACCCTGAGGTCGCGGGTTTGAATTCCATTAAAAAAGTTATCTGTGTTTCTGGGTCATGGATGTGTGGGTGTGTAATATCTATACTAATATTATAAAGAGGTAACGTTTGATTGTTTGTTTGTTTGTTTGTTTGTTTGAATGGAATAGGCTCTGAAACCACTGAACCAATATGAAAAATTCTTTCACCGTTGGAAAGCTACATTCCTAGCGCTGAACATAGGCTATATTATATGTTTAAAAAAAGTAGGGTTCCTTACTAAAACCCCAAAAATGTAGCCCAAAGTGTAAAAAAACGACCTCCAAAATTTCTTACATCGTGTGCGCTTCGACAACGGCTTGACCAATTTCGCAAATTTTTTTACGGTATGTTCGTTATTGTTACGAAAAGGTTATTATGAAAGAAAATGTTGAAAAAAATAAGCAGAAAATTAGAAAAAAGAAGAAAATACGTGATGGTCACGCGGGGTTTGAACCTGGGCTCGATCGATTCACGTCGTTGGCAGTTTATATGACACGGCTGTCATGGCAACGTCATTATTTACAAATGGAAAATAAAAATTATGAAATGCTATAAATACCGTTTTTATATCAGCTTAAACTATTTGGATTAGAAAAAATTATTAGGATTAACAAAAACATGAATCCAAATAGTTTCAGCTGATATAAATACGGTATGTATAGCATTTCCTAATTTTTGTTTTCCATTTGTAAATAACGCTGTTACCATGGCGACCGGTAGACGTTATAGACGTTTGGCTGCGTTTCCATTGACGCGGGGCGAGGCGGACAGGAGCTTGCGGTACCCGAATTGACCAATCACTATGCTCGAAATCTCTGCTCCACTCCGCTTGGGAACCACTAAGTTCCTATGCGCCCCGCTCCGCGTCAGTGAAAACGCCAAGATTGGAGAAGTTTTCCAAATCTATACATCTATACAAACAAATAAAATTGAAGTGTCAGTAAGTATGTAACTTTCAATTAGCAACGTTTTTCTAAATACATATGACATTTTAAACGATATCTTCTGCTTTTTTTTGCATTGGCAACGATATTTACTGAAAACGAAAATGTAATTTAAAAATAAAAGTCTGTCAGCGTCTCTCTTTGCTCCGGCTAATCTCTGGAACGGCTGGACCGATTTTAACGAGACTTTCACTGGTAGATAGCTAAAGTTATAAGGATTAATTTAGGCTACTTTTCATCATCATCATCGTCGTCATCAAACTCATGATCACCGAATTGGCTGGACCGACTGTGACATTCACCGGGCTTAGCTTATGTTAGTAGGAGTAATCTATACATCTATATGTATAAAAGTAAGTCGTGTTAGTTAAATTATTTATAACTCAAGAACGGCTTTATCGATATGGCTGAAAATTGGTGAGGAAGTAGCTTAGAGCAAGTAGACGGACATAGGATACTATTTATTCCATATTATGTCAGCGTTGCGGGTTCTGTGTTTGGGTTTCGCGTTGTGGGTTCCGCGTTGCGGGTTCCGGGTTTCCGTGTTGCGGGTTCCGGGTTCCGCGTTGCGGGTTCCGCATTGCGGGTTTTGGGTTCCCATGCTGCTGGTTCCGCGTTGCGGGTTTCGGGTTCCCATGCTGCGGGTTCCGCGTTGCGAGTTCCAGGTTCCCGCGTTGCGGGTTCCGGGTTCCCGCGTTGCGGGTTCCGGGTTCCCGCGTTGCGGGTTCCGGGTTCCCGCGTTGCGGGTTCCGGGTTCCCGCGTTGCGGGTTCCGGGTTCCCGCGTTGCGGGTTCCGGGTTCCCGCGTTGCGGGTTCCGGGTTCCCGCGTTGCGGGTTCCGGGTTCCCGCGTTGCGGGTTCCGCGTTGCGGGTTCAGGGTTCTCACGTTGCGGGTTCCGCGTTGCGGGTTCCACGTTGCGGGTTCCGCGTTGCGGGTTCCACGTTGCGGGTTTCGGGTTCACGCGTTGCGGGTTCAGGGTTCCCGCGTTGCGGCTTCCGGGTTCCCGCGTTGCGGCTTCCGGGTTCCCGCGTTGCGGGTTCCGGGTTCCCGCGTTGCGGGTTCCGGGTTCCCGCGTTTGGGGTTCCGAGTTCCGCGTTGCGGGTTCCGGGTTCCCGCGTTGCGAGTTCCGGGTTCCCGCGTTGCGGGTTCAGGGTTCCCGCGTTGCGGGTTCAGGGTTCCCGCGTTGCGGGTTCCGCGTTGCGGGTTCCGCGTTGCGGGTTCCGCGTTGCGGGTTTCAAGTTCCCGCGTTGCGGGTTCAGGGTTCCCGCGTTGCGGGTCCCGAGTTCCCGCGTTGCGGGTTCCGGGTTCCCGCGTTGCGGGTTCCGGGTTCCCGCGTTTCGGGTTTCGGGTTCCCGCGTTGCGGGTTCTACGTTGTTTTTTTTTAGTTGAATTTCATCATAAACTCTTTTTATGCTCAACGAAGTGGGCAAGGGTCAGCTAGTAATCTAATAATCCTAAAGCATTAGAAAAAATTATTAGGATTAACAAAAACATGAATCCAAATAGTTTCAGCTGATATAAATACGGTATGTATAGCATTTCCTAATTTTTGTTTTCCATTTGTAAATAACGCTGTTACCATGGCGACCGGTAGACGTTATAGACGTTTGGCTGCGTTTCCATTGACGCGGGGCGAGGCGGACAGGAGCTTGCGGTACCCGAATTGACCAATCACTATGCTCGAAATCTCTGCTCCACTCCGCTTGGGAACCACTAAGTTCCTATGCGCCCCGCTCCGCGTCAGTGAAAACGCCAAGATTGGAGAAGTTTTCCAAATCTATACATCTATACAAACAAATAAAATTGAAGTGTCAGTAAGTATGTAACTTTCAATTAGCAACGTTTTTCTAAATACATATGACATTTTAAACGATATCTTCTGCTTTTTTTTGCATTGGCAACGATATTTACTGAAAACGAAAATGTAATTTAAAAAAAAATGTCTGTCAGCGTCTCTCTTTGCTCCGGCTAATCTCTGGAACGGCTGGACCGATTTTAACGAGACTTTCACTGGTAGATAGCTAAAGTTATAAGGATTAATTTAGGCTACTTTTCATCATCATCATCGTCGTCATCAAACTCATGATCACCGAATTGGCTGGACCGACTGTGACATTCACCGGGCTTAGCTTATGTTAGTAGGAGTAATCTATACATCTATATGTATAAAAGTAAGTCGTGTTAGTTAAATTATTTATAACTCAAGAACGGCTTTATCGATATGGCTGAAAATTGGTGAGGAAGTAGCTTAGAGCAAGTAGACGGACATAGGATACTATTTATTCCATATTATGTCAGCGTTGCGGGTTCTGTGTTTGGGTTTCGCGTTGTGGGTTCCGCGTTGCGGGTTCCGGGTTTCCGTGTTGCGGGTTCCGGGTTCCGCGTTGCGGGTTTTGGGTTCCCATGCTGCTGGTTCCGCGTTGCGGGTTTCGGGTTCCCATGCTGCGGGTTCCGCGTTGCGAGTTCCAGGTTCCCGCGTTGCGGGTTCCGGGTTCCCGCGTTGCGGGTTCCGGGTTCCCGCGTTGCGGGTTCCGGGTTCCCGCGTTGCGGGTTCCGGGTTCCCGCGTTGCGGGTTCCGGGTTCCGGGTTCCCGCGTTGCGGGTTCCGGGTTCCCGCGTTGCGGGTTCCGGGTTCCCGCGTTGCGGGTTCCGGGTTCCCGCGTTGCGGGTTCCGGGTTCCCGCGTTGCGGGTTCCGGGTTCCCGCGTTGCGGCTTCCGGGTTCCCGCGTTGCGGGTTCCGGGTTCCCGCGTTTGGGGTTCCGAGTTCCGCGTTGCGGGTTCCGGGTTCCCGCGTTGCGAGTTCCGGGTTCCCGCGTTGCGGGTTCAGGGTTCCCGCGTTGCGGGTTCAGGGTTCCCGCGTTGCGGGTTCAGGGTTCTCACGTTGCGGGTTCCGCGTTGCGGGTTCCGCGTTGCGGGTTCCGCGTTGCGGGTTCCGCGTTGCGGGTTTCAAGTTCCCGCGTTGCGGGTTCCGCGTTGCGGGCTTCAAGTTCCCGCGTTGCGGGTTCAGGGTTCCCGCGTTGCGGGTCCCGGGTTCCCGCGTTGCGGGTTCCGGGTTCCCGCGTTGCGGGTTCCGGGTTCCCGCGTTTCGGGTTTCGGGTTCCCGCGTTGCGGGTTCTACGTTGTTTTTTTTTTAGTTGAATTTCATCATAAACTCTTTTTATGCTCAACGAAGTGGGCAAGGGTCAGCTAGTTTATAATAAAAATATAAAATTAAATTTTTAATACATTTCCATTGTTTGATACCGGATACTTCGGATACTTACCATGGGTCTAGATTAAGATGGTATGAAGCATCCATAGATAAAAATTTAAGTTAAAATACAGCAGAAAGTAATGAGTTGCCGTGTTGGCACTATAATTTATGTGTGTGCGCAATACATAAGGACACTCTCTCTTTTTCATACTAATAACTTAGTGAGACCGATGCCCGACAGAACTGTCGGAAGAACACGCGTTAGACTTTTTACGATTCTCAGTCGATTGATATGGTCGGGAGTACAAAAAGTTACGATCTAACGTTTATCCTGGTTTCAAAGTAATCCACCAAATAAAATACCAAAAGGCAAATATCGAAGTGATTCGATTCTCGATTGTGTCGGGAGTGAGCCTGCTGTTACCATCTGGTATAAGGTGTCCTTCAGATGAATTCTCTCGGTGGATTCGAAGGTGTGGTACCAACGGAGCGAGGAGTTACATCAGTCAGTTAACGGGATCGCGTGCTTGACATTGTGACCAGTATACTAATACGTTCTATTGCTGGGTTTCAGCTCAGTATAATAACTAATACTTTGTAAGTGAAATTTCGCGGATACCGTGCAATTTGCTGCGATAAAACGTAGCCTATATGTTAATCCAGCGTGTAAACTACTACCTTAATTTTATCAAAATCCGTTCAGTAGTTTTTGCGCGAAGAAGTAACAAACATATACTCTTAAACTTTTGCCTGTAATATTAGTGAGAAGTCTGATTTATCTATAGTGCTGGTCTGGACCACAAGACGATGTTTGTGCAGTTGTGTCTATAGCATTTGTGATTTGATATGTTTACTGTACCAATATAATACATCGATTGCATTAAAAGTACAAGAGTATGCGATGCAAATTTTGAAGGTTTCACTTCTATCGTGCACTACTGCTAACCACTTTTTGAGCTACGCTAAAAAAGTAAAACGTTAAAAAAACTGATTTCAACAACTGAAAAACACTTTTTATTCTCAAACTAGCTGTTCCCGCGACTTCGTTCGCGTGGTTTTTGAGTGACATAAGCCGTTTATGTAGCGCAAGCAACGAAAGTCGCCAAATGTGAATAATTTTCCCCGTTTTTGTAACATTTGTCACTGACGCTTCGCTCCTATTGGTCACAGCGTAATGTTATATAGCCTTCCTCTATAAATGGACTAACCAACAAAAAAAGAATTTTTCAAATCGGACCAGTAGTACCAGAGATTAGCGCGTTTAAACAAACAAACTCTTCCGCTTCATAATATTAGTATAGATTAGTATAGATATGGAAAAAAAACAAAACTAGGTACATATCCTAAAATGTTTAAGTGACAGTTTAAACTCAATTTTCTGGGTGATTTTTTTTGCAACATATCACCTTCATTCATTCATGTCTTCAACTATTTCTGTTTACAACCAAAGCCAGGCACTAGAGTTGTTGCAAAATGTGACAAGCAATTATCATGTTGTTAATAGATTGTCGTAGTGTTTGCTTAGTCCTTACTGTGATCTGTTAGTCTAGAAATATATTCGCAATTGTTACTGTTTAAAGTGTTTTTAACCGGGAAAAGCAGGTTTTATATGTTTGACGTGTCTGTGTGTGTGGTGTAGCTCCCAAACGGATGAGCCGATTTTGTTTTTTTTGTTTGAAATCTTAATGTAGTGTTCTTACTGTCCACGGCTTGAAAATACTGGGTTTACTTTTTTAATGTTCTTTATAATTTTTAGACTATTATAATCTAGGTACCCGTGGGTGTTTCTATGTAAACTCTGCAACTCGCTGTCTCAAATCAATATTACCTACTTAATTAAAAAAATATAAGATCTAAAATATTCTGTTATTAACTTCTAACTTTAACACCATTTTACTACACCTAAGCACGGTTTAAAATCTATTAAAATATATACTTTATCGTGTCAAAATCGTTATTATCGATCTTAAAAACCAGTCCCTATGGTAAAATCGCAACTATAATTTATTTCTGTGTTTAACCAACTAGCTGACCCGTGCCCACTTCGTTGAGCATGGAAACCGTGTAAACCTTCCTGGGACTTCCACGAATATTTCTAGACCAAAAATAGCCGAATCAGTTTAGCTGAACTCAAGTTTTAGCGAGACACCATTCCATTGCCGGATAAATCGCCTCCGTGGTCTAGTGGTTCAGAGCTTCGCTCTCGACCCGGAGGTCGTTCGATTCCCACGTTGGAACAACAAAGAATGTTGCTTTCAAGTTTGATTAGGACAATGCAGGCTGATCACCTGAGAAGAAAGATCCATGCGTCGGATGGGCATGTAAAAGTCGGTCCTGCGCCCGTTCTCTCGCCAGTCGTGTCATGTTATCCCTCTCGTATTTCCTGTCAATGAATGAGATGGCATGGTATTTTAACATGGCGTTAACTTTAACTTTGCTTGGTGAAACACGACCTTACACTCACAGGAGAGATGGTTGATGGAAGTGCTCCTATAGTATAAACAGTTGGAATGTCTACATATTATAATTCAGCACAGGAAAGTGACAATAATAGTCCCATGGGTTTTGTGCGTATTTAGCACAATTATCCAGTTGGAACTGTGCGTTTAGTGTGTGTGTACCTCAAAAAGTAGTTCAATAATGGTTTCAAATTAGAGGAAGGAAGGACAGAAAATTTATACGTATCTAACTTTTGAGTTTATTTTTCATTTTCGTTTTTTTTCATTTTCATTTTATGGAAATCCAAATATTTATTTTATATGTGATTGCTATTTGATATGTTAAAAATAAAGTTATTATATAATAGGTACGTATCTAGTAGGGTTCAGAACCGGGAAATCCCGGTACCGAAAATCCCGGGATTTCCCGGTTCTTCGACTACTGTTATAGAACCGGTTCTCAACGCAAAAGAACCGGGATTTTCGGGATTTTTTTTTACCTTAACAAAAAATAAACGCAACGGGCTTAGAAAAGTACTATTGTATTTAAATTACACATTGTGGCATGTCAAGTTAAAGGATAATATATTTATTGCTATACAATGATTAAAATATCGTTCACTTCCATTAAAGTTTTACATAGATATAAACAATTTTTATAAACGTGAGTAATATTATATTACTAGCTTTGGCCCGCGGCTTCGGGCGTGTGGAATTATTGTATTCGTAGCAAAAAGTTCGTTACCAAATAACACTACAGCTGCAATGTGGTTTAGATAATGTTATAGTAATAAACATATTATGAGTATCATTATATTTTAACCAATGCATGTAAAAACCTAATAAATTGTATACTTTTTACACCTTGGGTTACATTATTGGAGTTTTAGTAAGGATCCCTTTTTTTTAAAATATAATATACCTAGCCTGTGTTCACCGTTGATGGTGTAACTTTCCGACGGCGAAAAACGCTTTCAAATTTTAACTTAAGTTACGATGTTATTCAAAATATTCTTAACTGATTTTACTATCTCAACATATTAAAATAAATCTTGGGGAAATGTCTGCTCATTAAATATATATTTAAGTCAAAATCAAGATTTGGGGTCTATAAAGGCCATAGAACCTAAAAATAATAATTATGAAAAAAAGTACTGTCTGTCTGTTGGTCCGTATGAGTCCGTACTGAATGGAATAAAATGAAATTTAGCAGGCCAATAGCTTCGAACCTAAAGGGTAATGTAGGATATTATTATCCCAAAAACGAAAGGGTGCCCGTTGGATTTTCAAAAAACAGTAGGTACTTATTTGATGGTATTTCGGTGAAACTACTCGATGTATTTAAATGAAACTCGGCACAAAGGTAGATTGGACCATGAAATTAATAACAGGATTTTTTTTTGTTGGGAAACAAAAGGGTCCCAAGGGATCATAATTATAAAAGCTGTAAGCTTGCTTATAAAACAAAAATAAATTATGATTTTTTGTGTCATCGTATTTATCTGTATTCTGGTTTCTTTTAAAATATAACAATTAAAATAAATAATATAATCTTTTTGCTACTACTTATAAATAAAAATAGCAATACCAATTTTATAAGATATCTTTAAACTATGATTTTTTGTTGAATCAATTTATCTGTTGGATAAAGTTGTTAACATTTTAGGAAGATCCATCTTTTTAGCCAGTAAAACTCACTTCGATATTTCATTCAAAGGGTAAAAACTTCCTTTCACAATATCTGCTTTTAAAATTTTAATTTCTGTCCAAACATAATACCGCATTTCGTGCGATTGGCTGAGCAGAAAAATAATTTTAAAATCCATACTTAATATTATTTCAAACGTGAAACTAACTATGTCAGTTACTTTAAGACTCATGGACCGTTTTACCGATTTGGTTTAATTTTGGCACAGCGATAAGTTTATAATATTATAATAAATAGGATAGGATTTATCAACGCCGATGCAAAACTACCGAGCAAAGTAGGATTCAACGTCACGTATATAACGTGACGTTGATTCTACTGACAAAACATAATTACTTATACTTAAACCTATAAAACTCCTCAGTTTTGGTTGGGTTTTTTGTACTACACATTATTACACATTTTACAATATTATAATTTTTAATAGATTTACACCGGTAAAATAATTTTTTGGCTCATGATAGATCGTAGATATAATATGCAATGTTTTATTTACCTATTCAAAAGTAATAACTTTGCAAGAGCGGGAGGGAATCTGCTAAATGTGCCTTATAGGCTGGCAAAAAAATATTGTAGTGAGTATG
Organism: Celastrina argiolus; assembly: GCA_905187575.2. Lineage (NCBI taxonomy): Eukaryota > Metazoa > Arthropoda > Insecta > Lepidoptera > Lycaenidae > Celastrina > Celastrina argiolus. The sequence goes on from LR994596.1 coordinate 2,622,265, forward strand.
ATCTGGCCAGAAACTGGATAGTGGATAGTCATATGATTATTGGTATAACATTATCTTAATTATACTGTAGCCCTATAGCTACTGTAGTCCCGCGGCTTCGGGCGCGTAGAATAGCATTCGTAACAAAAAGTTCTTTATAGATAAAGAACTTTTTGTTACGAATTTATAACGATATTTTAATCATTGTATAGCAAATTAATGTATCTTACTTTAACTTGACATGCCAAAATATGTGATTTATTTTTAAAAAGTAGTTTTCGGAGCTATTCTATTTGTTTTTAGTCAAGTAAGAATAAAATCACGAAAATACCGAAAATCCCGGGAAATCCCGGGAATTCCCGGTTCTGACTAGTGCCGGTACCGAAAATCCCGGTTCCTAAAAATATACCGGTTCTCGATACCCTAGTATCTAGGTACTGAAGTATAAACAATGAAACGATAATTATCGTAAGTAGGAAGAATGCTTCGCAAAATTATACTAAAATTAACTGCAGATTTTAAGCGCGATACTTTGAATATTTTTTCACAATACTGGTCTTATGGAAAAATCCCAAAAATATAACAATCTTTATTATATTTGCTAGAGGATTGATATTATAAACTGATATTTTTGTTTTAAAAGCAAAGTTTTTTTAACGTTGTAACCTATTTTCTCTTTATATTATATTAGTGATGCGAGTGTGAAAATTCTTTCAGTATTTTAAGTGAGGCAAGACTCAGGAGTCGATTCAGTTTTTTTTAATAAAAAAAAGTTACACGCTCCGGACGGCGCGATAGTCGATACCCCTTTATCGCCATACAAATAGTCGTTCAAGGTCATTGACATTATATAAAGCCTTAAAATTACTTATTAGAAGCCCTTATAAGCCTATCTGCTATCTGCTCTATTTGCCTAGTGTTTTATATTCTGGGACCTTACTCTCCAAACTGATTCATTTTGATTTAAATTCGATCGTGCCGCATACTCCAGAAATTGACGTTTGTTTATTTTGATTATTAACAGACACAAAAAGTCACGATCTAACGATTTTCTTTATCCTGGTTCGTTTCAAAGTAATTCACCAAATAAAACACCAAAAGCCGTTGAGATCGAACTGATTCGATTCTCGATTGTCGGGACTTCTACCATTATAGGTGCATTCCAGTTGCAAGGAAATAACGTTTTGAATAAAATTTTTAATCATATTCTGTTTTTATGTATGAACTTAGGGCGAAAGACACAGGAATGTGATTACAAAATTTTGTTCAAAACGCTATTTCCTTGCAACTGAAACACACCTTGTAAACGTGACAGTTTGTGAGGATGGCTGGCTGCAGCGGCGGCCTTAGGGGGTTAGGGGGTGGCGAACAGGGCCTACGCCCGGGGCCTCGCTCTTGCAGGGGCCTCGCGTCTCGCGTCCAGCAAAGGCCAAATGTCCATACATAGGACAAAGGGCCTCGCAAGGACCTGCCGCGTGGAGACTCGCTGACTAGTTGTTACTATTTCCCACAAAAACTACCGAATGGATTTTGATGAAAGCTATAGTATTTTAGGCTCTGGATTACTTAGGGTCCTTTTATACGGTATAAGTGTTCATAGAATGTTGACTATTCTGAAGTCTTTGGAGGTGTTGGTGAACCCTGTCTCTCCGGCTGATGAAGGTGCCTGCTGATTTGAAAGTATTTAATGTTATGCACGTACATATTTATGTTGCCAAAGCACAAAAGCACCATCGATTAATGTATTTCTTGAATTAAGTACATATAGTTTAGCCGTGATACGTGGCAATAAGTGTCATATACCGGAGCTCTTATTTACTTATCTATATACCTTATTTATTATAATTTATTCGAAATATGAGATTTCACATGAGGTTCGCGAAATGACAAGCGAATTCGTAAGTCACTTAGCGAAGCTTATGTCAAATTCCATACATTTTGTTCTCGACCTTTGTAAGTGACAGTACCATCCCATACAATCTATCTTTCATACGAAAAAAATTGCCATAGATATCACTACTATTAACGTTTGTAAATAATATGTATAATGTAAATATGCCGAATTACAAATATTGACATTAAAATGTAGGTAATTATTTTGAAGCATCATAGTAAGCTAAATTCAACTTTCGGACAACAATGTTAATAATGTGCGGAAAATTATTTCTGCAATAAAAACACGCAAAATGCTACTCACTAGCCAATTTTATAGGTATTCCACATTCCTGGGCAGTGTTACCTTACCTTAGTGATTTTTTCACTAGATTTAGTAACTTTTAGTAGGTAGACAGGTATTTGCTAAAAAAAAATCACTGATTAATTATTTGGTGACTTTCTGTGGCTGATATTACTGCTATTGGAAGCAATTCTAAGTACTCTTTTAAATAAAATAAAATCTAACAAAAGTGATGATACATATCAGCCGTCTACATCTGCAGTAATAATCGATCAAGACGAATATGAAATACTAACAGAAGTATTTGAAGTTGATTTTTAGTTTTATTCATGTTTATTTTTATTCATTGTTTTCTCAATAAAAAAACATTTTGCTTGTTTTTCATTTTAAATCATTTAGTGAATTCTGGTGATTTTTTTAGTTTAAAATATCCCTCAATCTGGTGATTTTTCTTTAAAAAACTAGTGAATTAGTTTTCTACAAGGTGGCAACACTATTCCTGGGGCAGCCGTGGTCATGGGTATCCCTCCGTGACGGCTAAACCGCTATACTCCGTGAAACTTAACAACAATCATAATTAAGTGATATTGTAATATGCACTGAAATTTTAAATAATTACATTTTATGTAAAGGCCCATTTACATTCCCCTATCGCTGCTCCTCGCGCTGCCGGCAATAATTCTCTTAAGAGGAAACAGCACGGTTGAAAGAAATACAAAATAGGTATTTATAAAATCTATTGCTGTCTCGCAGTGCCTTAGCTAGCCAGCACTAGCGCGATAGAGACACCTGCAACTGGAACTGAAATTACCTAAAAAAGTACCAGAAATCGACGTTTAGGGGATTCCTGTTTCCTCCTCCAAAACTTAACAGATTTAAATATTTTTTTATTTATTAGCTAAAAAAAAATTGAGCTACGTTCCTATTTTTTGATTTTGTTGTATACTGTAGTCAAATCTGTTTGCTGGATGTTTAAACATAGCGGAGAGTCTGGTAATTTTTTTTAGGTTTTTGAAGGTCCATATCTCTTTAAATAATTAATTTATTAAAAAAAGGAAAACATAGGGACGTACGAATAATATACATAGATACTCAGGAAAAAAATTGTTACTCTAGCGGCATTATCCAGGGAGGAAACAGGAATCCCGTAGATCCCTATTTCTGTATGGAAACAATTTCTTAGTGTTTCCTCTTAATACTGCTGCGGCAGGATCGAGGAACATGTGTGTTTACATACCGCCCTTCCTCTCACTTCGTTTTCAAGTTCCGGCAATGGCTCGCGCTTCCGGTCCTTTGACGTCCTCACAAAACCGCTCTTTTGGGGAGCGCTGGGCAGCGCGAGTGGCATTAGCAGTGGCATGAGAAGTATAAGTTTACATACTCGTCCTGCCCACTTCCCTGCTCAATACAGATGAATGTAAATGAGGCATAAGGTGTAAAATAAATGATTGATAATACTTTAGGGTGTGTAAGTGTCCCCTATGTAGAGTATACTGTGAAAGTAGCGGCGCTGAAAGACTTACTTTTGACTTTCATGTTTGTATGGGAAATGCCCCAACATCTAAAATTTTCCCATACATGTTATAAAAAAGTAACTGTTTCAGCGCTGGTACTTTCACAGTGAACTCTATATGCGGGACCCATACACACCCTAAAGTATTATCACTCATTTATATTACAGCCTGTAGATTACCTAATTATTGTTTAGGCTCCTGTCTTTTGTTTTTAACACGCTTTCATTAGCTTGGGTTGTATGTGTCTTTGAGCATAATTTTCACCAATTTCCTGAAGAGTGATTAATGTGAAATTTTGCACAGGTTTCAATGACTGATGACAATACAATTAAGCTTGTTTTTTTTTAAATTATTAATTATTTAAATTGTGTTTCTTCTTTTCAGACGAACGAGAGGACGTGCAGAAAAAGACGTTCGCGAAATGGATAAATTCACAACTAGCGAAGGTAACTAGACACCTGCCCCGTTACTCTTGAAATTCTAGCTCTCGACTCGGAGGTCGTGGGTTCGATTCCCGCGTTGGAACAACAAATATGTTGTTTTCAAGTTTGGTTACGACAATGCAGATACCTGATTGATGACAAGAAAGATGATCCATGCGTCGGATGGGCATGTAAAATGGTCCTGCGCCTGCTCTCCCGCCAGGCGTGTAGGTTATCCATCACACTGGGCTATGAGACTGAAGGAAGAGTGCTTGTATTGCGCACACACTTGGGCACTATAAAATAACTCCTGCGTAGTCGGCCAGGGGCCTTACCTACAATCCAAACTGATTCGTTTTTGATTCAGATTCGATCGTGCCGCGTACTTCCGAATAAATTTACGTTTTATTTGTTTATTTTGATTCTCAGTTGATCGATATGGTCGGGAGTTACAAAAAGTTACGATCTAACGATTTTTGTAATCCATCAAATAAAATATCAAAAACCGTTGAGATCGAACTGATTCCATTCTCGATTGTGTCGGAAGTAAGCCTGCTGGTTTCAATGAAACCGGCCACCGTCGCCTAAATCGGTGTCGGAGGCATTATTATAGTAATTTCTAGTTTTTCTTAAGGGTTGATTAAAAACTAGCTCACGCTAAAACACACAAACTGTAGACCTACGCCGTAGTTTGAACTTTTCTCGGTACCAGTTAGCTCGCCCCAGTTTCAACTTATTGCCCGGAGCTGCCACTTAATTGTTACAAATTGAATCGCGACGCTGCCACCACTGTAGCTTCTGTGAATCATCAACGAGTGAGAATATAACAGGAAATCAAATGTTTAACGTGTCTACTTAAGGCTTTGTTGTTCCAACATGGGAATCTAACCCACGACCTCGAGAGCTAGAGATCAGGCGCAGGACCGACTTTTTACATGCCCATCCGACGCATGGATCATCTTTCAGACAATCAGGTATCTGAATTGTCCTAACCAAACTTGAAAACAACATTTTTGTTGTTTCAACGCGGGAATCGAACCCACGACCTCCGAGTCGTGAGCTAGAGTCTACCAACTCTAAACCACTAGACCACGAAATCATTAATACATAGTACTATGGGAACAGTGAAAGCCCTAAAGGGATATATCCGACCTCAGGAGGTGGTATGTTTGGTCAGGCCGAAGCCCGCTGTAGTAGTTTTCAGATGTTGTATATATTACAGTATGTAAAAAGAACAGTCACTATATTTTGGAAATGTATTTTTTTATTATTTTTTTTGGTCAAAAAGGAAAAAAAAATTTGGTTTACTTTTTTCCATTTCTAATTTTTTTGACGCAAGAATAACGAAAAAGCAAAAAGAATATAATTTTTTTATTTTTATAAAAAAAAATATTAAAAAATTAATACATTTCAAGAATGAGAGAAGTTAGTATAATCATATCCCAAAGTTATACTAACTTTTACACCCGTTATATAGCGCCGGACTTAGAAAACGTTGATAGCGCAATGCAGACCTTTTGAACATAGTAAGGCCCGAATAAATAAAACAATCTCAAACCCAACCTCACTTGAGAACCTATTATCACAATCGATAATAGGTAGTCGGAAGTAAGCCTGCTGGTTTCAATGAAACCGGCCACCGTCACCGAAATCGGTGAGAACCTATTTGACAGATAAAAAAAACGTTTCGTTCCAATTTTAAATATCAAGAACTTTACTTATATGTTATTTTTTTGTATTTGCGAGTTTCTTACGCCGGTTCTTCTCGCTGGGCTAGTTCCCGAACCGGTGGTAGGCATCAAATAGTCTCGACGTTCAGAAAACATTTTGTAAAAATTTATTCTGAATAAAATGTTTTGATTTTGATTTTGATTTATATACTTTAGTTATTTTCTTTTTTAAAACGTAAAAATAAAGATTATAAAAATATAGATTACACTTATTTTAATGTTTTTCTGTAATACATATACAATATGAAATCTGTCAAATAGATTCTCAAGTGAGGTTGGGTTTGAGATTGTTATATTTATACGGGCCTTAGACAATGGAGAATGTTCACTAGTTTTGTTTTTTTACGTATCATATAATCCATATGAAATAAAAAAAGTGTGTGTAAAAATTAGTTCGATATGTCGCTTAGTTCCCGAGATATTGAACTTTAAAGGGTGCGAGTGACGGTCGGCCGGCGCTCGGCGCGGTGACGTCACGAGTCATACGCTCACGCAGTACGTTGCGCGCTCCAGTACGGTGTACTACGAAATAACGCTAATATTATTCGAAATGTCGAATTCAATTAGAAGAAAATCATGTGTTGTGCCAAAATATGAAAGTACTACCACCATAGCACCGGAAAAGTATTTTTTTTTGGTTCCAATATAATAATAATATATTAAAATACGTCAGAAATGGCTAAAAGCGATCTGAAATAGGAAAAATTTACAAAATGTCATAAAGTGTATGTGCATACATAATTTTTGTATTATGTGCGTTATCGAGAAAAAGGTTTTGTACACTTGTCCGAACAAAATTCATAATAATAATAAGTGCACCTACTACACCTTAATCAAAATCTATCAAAAAGTGGTCAAATCTCATGTAGAACCAAAATTCTTATGCGCCCTTACTTCACCAGGCTTAACTTCACTTACACTACATTGCAGTTAAAACGTGATGCCTACTGCTACCTGCTACCCTCAAATCTACCCGCAGACTTGTTTTTTCGCATCTACCCTCAAATTAGATTTTTTTTTGCATCTACCCTCAAATTGTTTTTTTTGCATCTACCCTCAATTTTTTTTTGCGTCTACCCTCAAATTTTTATTTTTTTGCATGTATTCTCAAATTTGATCTTTTGCATCTACCCTCAAATTTGTTTTTTTGTTGCATGTACCCTCAAATTTGATCTTTTGCATCTACCCTCAAATTTGTTTTTTTTTGCATCTACCCTCAAATTGGTTTTTTTGCATCGACCCTCAAATTTGTTTTTTTGCATCGACCCTCAAATTTGTTTTTTTGCATCTACCCTCAATTTGTTATTTTTTTCATCTACCCTCAAATTTGTTTTTTTTGCATCTACCCTCAAATTTGTTTTTTTTGCGTATACCCTCAAATTTGTTTTTTTTTGCGTCTACCCTCAAATTTGTTTTTTTGCATCTACCCTCAAATTGGTTTTTTTTGCATCTACCCTCAAATTTGTTTTTTTGCATCGACCCTCAAATTTGTTTTTTTGCATCTACCCTCAATTTGTTATTTTTTTCATCTACCCTCAAATTTGTTTTTTTTGCATCTACCCTCAAATTTGTTTTTTTTGCGTATACCCTCAAATTTGTTTTTTTTTTGCGTCTACCCTCAAATTTGTTTTTTTTGCGTCTACCCTCAAATTTGTTTTTTTTGCGTCTACCCTCAAATTTGTTTTTTTGCATCTACCCTCAAATTTGTTTTTTTTAGCGTCTACCCTCAAATTTGTTTTTTTTTGCGTCTACCCTCAAATTTGTTTTTTTTTGCGTCTACCCTCAAATTTGTTTTTTTTTTGCGTCTACCCTCAAATTTGTTTTTTTTGCGTCTACCCTCAAATTTGTTTTTTTTTGCGTCTACCCTCAAATTTGTTTTTTTTTTTGCGTCTACCCTCAAATTTGTTTTTTTTGCGTCTACCCTCAAATTTGTTTTTTTTTTGCGTCTACCCTCAAATTTGTTTTTTTTTGCGTCTACCCTCAAATTTGTTTTTTTTGCGTCTACCCTTAAATTTGTTTTTTTTTGCGTCTACCCTCAAATTTGTTTTTTTTTTTGCGTCTACCCTCAAATTTGTTTTTTTTTGCATCTACCCTCAAATTTGTTTTTTTTTTCGTCTACCCTCAAATTTGTTTTTTTTGCGTCTACCCTCAAATTTGTTTTTTTGCATCTACCCTCAAACTTGATCTTTTGCACCCTCACACTAGATCTTGATCTTTTGCATCTACCCTAAAACTTGATCTTTTGCATTTTGTATCTTTCACCCCCTTGGGGGTTGAATTTTGATCCGTCGCTGTAACTCGCCATTTCCGGTTAGACCGCCGACGCTTACCACTGATACATAAGCCCTTAATTAATTATCATCATGAATCGACTTCGATGTCGGTGACCGATTTCGTTGAAGCCAGACGCAGGAGTAATTTTTATAGTGCCCAAGTGTGTGCGCAATGCACAAAGACGCTCTCTTTTCCTTTAACTCTATTTTACATCTTACTCCCGACACAATCGAGAATCGAATGAGTTCGATCTCACTAGCTTTTGGTATTTTATTTTGTAGATTACTTTGAAACTAATCAGGATAAAGAAAATCGTTAGATCGTAACTTTTTGTACTCTCGGCCATCGACTCAGAATTAAATTTTTCAAATAAATATCTCGTCCATATTTCTTTATTTGTTATATTATTATATTATATAATTATTACATAACATTCACCATTGTGTGATCAACCTGACCAAACATCCTTCATTATTGCGGGGATCGAACCCACGACCACCGGTATCAAGGTCTAAACCACCATTCCCTCAACTGGCATTATATACCACTGGAGGCAGTACATTACAATAATGTCACATGTCACATTACCAGTGGACCACGGTTGAGGCGCTAAACGACGTCCAAAACCTCCGCGAGTAACATTATGTTCTGTTTTGCAGCACGGCAAGCCGCCAGTGTCGGACCTGTGCCAGGACCTGCGAGACGGGGAGGTGCTGCTCTCCCTGCTGGAGATACTGACGCAGCAGCAGTTCGTGAGTACACCAGTGGCAAACAATATAACATGAAAAGGCCATAAGGCTGCGTTTCTACTGATGCGGAGCGGGGTGGAGAGGAGCTTGCGGTGCCCGAATTGACCAATCACTATGCTCGAAATCTCCGCTCCGTTTCCACGGAAACAGCACGAGCATAGTGATTGGTTAATTGGGCACCGCAAGCTTCTGTCCGCGTCAGTAGAAACGAAGCCTAAATCTCGTTTGTTTAAAGGGGAATCTACGATGTATGTACTGGAGATCAGAAATAGTCTCATCGGTACATGACACAACCTCGAAATCGAACCTGCACCCTTTTGAGTGCTAATCAACGGTCTACCTACTAGGCCACGGATGCTCAATAACCATAACCGCGGTGCAAAGAGCGTGATTTCTACTTTTGCATCTGGCTGCTATGTTATAAAGCTAAAAAGGACACATTTGATGGAGTTTTTGTTGTATAAAAAACAGTTTTTTTTTACTGGCGTGTACGGAATCTTTCATCCAGTTATATAACCCAGGGGGTTTATAGAACTGGATGAAGGGTTCCGTTTTTCACGCCCCGACCGCGTGTTACAGAAGCGCGAGCGCGGGCGCATGCGTGTGCACCAGCTGAACAACGTGAACTGCGCGCTGCGGGCGCTGGCGGCGGCCGGCGTGCGGCTCGTCAACATCAGCTCCGGCGACATCGTCGACGGCAACCCCAAGCTCGTGCTGGGTGAGTGAAGCGCGAGAGCGTAGAGTCCAGCTGAAGCAGCTGCTCACATGATGTCGTGGCATGCCCACTCGATATCCAACCACCAGAGGCAATGAAGCCATCTACTCATAAATCTTATTTAAATAAATCAGAGTAACCCCACTTTAAGTTAGTTCCATAAAATCGACACTTGACACCGACTTAGCGCCAGCCTCGTGATCAAGAGTAGAGGACTGTCAAATTCTACCTGTCTAAACAGTGGTGGCGGTGGTAACTGCTGGCGAATATTTTGTAATAATGTCCCACTTGATCCTATACCATCTGCGATCTGAAGTTATACAACGGTATCTACAATAATCATCAATAAATCATCTTCCAGGTTTGGTGTGGAGCATCATCCTGCACTGGCAAGTGCACTGTCACCTGCGCGAGCTGATGTCTGATCTCCAGCAGACAAACCTGGAGAAGGCACTGCTGGAGTGGTGCAGGACGCAGACAGAGGTATACTATATCTTTCAAATAACTTCAATAATAGATCTTATGCTGATTTCGGTGTCGACGACCAGTTTTATTAAAACCAGGCCAGCAACGCAGGAGTTATTTTATAGTGCCCAAGTGTGTGCGCAATACACAAGAGCACTTCCTTTTACCCTTGGAAAGAAAGTAGGACGGGTGAGCGACACGGCTGGCAAGAGATAAGGCGCACTTTTTACATGCCCACGCATGGAACATCTTTCTTGTCAGACAATCAGATGCAGCATTGCCTTAACTGAACTTGATAGCAACGTTTTGTTCTAAGGCGGGGATTAAACCCACGACCAGGGTCAAATGCTACTCATTACTGGATTTTGTGGCACTATTGATTGACCTTGACCAAACGCGTGGATTTTGATCAAAATGTTTTGTGGAACAGATAACTTGTATTCGATTTCAGCATTCCTACTTCTAAGATGTCACCGATTGTGTGCGGAACTTCGGAAATAATTCTCCTTGACTCAAATATAACCAAGAAAATTAATTCAGATACTATTAACTTTACAGGGCTACGAAGGCGTCACCGTGGAAAACCTGACGTCCTCCTGGGCTGATGGTTTGGCTCTCTGTGCTTTGCTGCACCGTCTGCGCCCTCGGCTCCTGGACTACAACACGCAGAGAGCCCGCACGCCGCAGCAGAGACTGGAGCACGCGTTCACTATCGCCCACAAACATCTGGGTATAGCGCGCCTGCTGGACCCTGAAGGTGAGTGAGCTCTGGACTACGCGGGGCAGCGGCTCCTGGACCGCTAAAATATTTCATGGATACTCCCAAAAACGGAAGAGTCGAAAGTGCCCTGACGGCCTTTCCAAGAGAAATATTTACTTTTTTAAAGATATTCACTATAATTGTCGACAGTGTTTATGCTAAATCGAGTCTTTTAAGCTTTTAATAATGTGTGAACAAAATCTGATTCACTCACTTGAAGAAATGTATATATATACAATATACTTTTAACCTCCGTCGCAAAAAGTGCTGTAATTGATCAATTTATCATTAAATCAGATCACTGCTTGAAACGTCGGGGATTAATTGAATTACTAATTTCATTTAAATATTCTTCTAGATGTGAACACGCCGAATCCGGACAAGAAGTCCATAATGATGTACCTCATGTGCCTGTTCCAATCGCAAAACAACGCCGGCGAGACCAGCGCGGACCACGACGAGGAGATGGCCACGCTCGACGTGAGCGCCGATGTGAGTACATTCGTCATTTTGACCTCCCTCGAAAAAAAGAGGGATCTGTATGTAGATTCATAGCTTCGAACGGTTGAAGCGATTTCAATCTAGTTCTTTTTGTATCATAGGTGACTTGTTTGCGAGTGTTTTCAGATGTTTGTTGCAAATCGGTTGAGCCGTTTAAAAGTTGTGAGGGGTGAAATTTGGGAATAATAACCTAGCAATGTGTGCCTTTCACGGTATCTCCTCTCAGGGGCCCGTTGACTAGTGTCTTCACGAACATTGACGAAACAAGCTGTGAACTGTCTATCAGTTGCTAACTGCAACCGACCACTGCCTTCCTATCCACACTCTGGTAATTTCTATTAAGAGCACATGCCAAAAGAAGAACTGCCACCGAACTCGTCCAAGTTTAATTCCGGTCTCCGAAATGAATATTCGTGTGTTTTACAGACTCGGTCCCGGCCGCTGTCGGCCGCGTCGGCGGGCACCGGCGAGCTGGGCGCGTACGGCTGCGCGCTGGAGGACGCGCTCGCGGCGCTGCTCGGCGGGGAGGAGCGGCTCGGCGCGCCCGACCCGCCCCTCGCCGCGGCGCCGCATGAGCGCCTGCACCAGCTGAAAGCGCGGTTCCACGCGCACGAGGTGAGTGCCTGATCCTGTCAGTGTCAGATCTGACAGTTGGAGGTCGTGGGTTTGACCTCAGACTGTCTGATTATATAAGTTGGTCCTCGCCAGACGTGTTGATCTTCCTTTCGAGGTTCCAGGTGGGTTCTGGCCAGAGTTAAAAACTGGTGGTGAAATGGAAATCCGGGGGTGAAGACGTATCTTTTGAATCCCCAATACGTATGGATGGACTGTTTCTGAGATATTATTCGTTACGTATTTTATCAAAGTTGAATATTTTTTTTTGTACATCTCCAGAAATTCTTGCTGGAGCTATCGGAGCAGCAGGGACGCGTCGGGTGTGTGCTGGAGGAGGGCGCGCGGCTCATCCGCGACGCCGCGCTCTCCCGGGACGAGGTCAATGAGGTACGAGGAGAGAGGGAAGCTGATACTGATACTACTGAGATAAGTGAATCTGTCCCAGAATCCACGTGGTCATAGCATGGGGGTGCCAAAGTTAGAATTAATAATAATAATAAAAACATTTACATTACACTCACATCACAAAGTATCGGCAAAATAAAAACTTAACATAAATATACAAAATTCTATGTGGATGGGTGTGCAATGCAAAATAGCTGATGAATTGGAGTCCACTCAGGTATACGATCGCGGCATGGTACAATACCGATACCACGATCCCTGGTATTCTGTGGATCCAGTTGTCTGCACGACAGATGCACACCAGCTGCGTTATGAGTACAACACAAAAGTATAAATTTACCTCATCACCCATTTTTCCCTATGCTGTCGTAAAAGGAGACGGGGAATATCCGGGCAATATAAATGGGCAGCAGAGTTTCCGCGGACATTGTTGAAGCTGCGCTCACCAACCCACCTGCCGTAGCGTATCACATTAAGGGCGTGTTTCGCCGAGCATTGTTAAAGTAAATACTTCGTTAAATAGCATGTTGTTCCTCTCGTAATTCCTATCAATAATTATAATGTAATTATTGATAAATTATAAGTAATTTAACAAGTCGTTAATACTAACATGCGTTGGTGAAATCGGGACTTAACTATCGTCAGTTTACTGACTTTACAGAACCATTTTTTAATCTTCCAGATCCGCCTCCAGATGCGTCTACTCAACCAGCGCTGGGAGACGCTGCGGTTGGGCGCGATGGATAAGCAGACGAGGGTCCATCGTGACTTGATGAAGGAGCAGGCTGATCAGCTTAATGAGTTCGGGTATGTTTACAACATTGTGTGGAGTTTTCTTCATTGAATTGATAAAGTATTCTCCGAGCGAAGTCGAGAGGAATATCAACACGCGGCGATTATGACGCAGCCATTTTTCTTTAGAACATTATCGAGTAGTGACTAATCTATAGTTGTGTCAGAGACGGCTTTGTTTACGTTTGGGTAAAATTTATCTCGGACATACTATACAACATATAATGCAATATGATGGCTATTTTTCTATCTTTCAGTGAATGGCTCACGTCGACCGAGGACCGCATGTCGCGTATGGAGGAGGCGAGCGAGCCGGCGGCGGCGCTGGCGGCGGCGGAACAGCTGCACGCCGAGCTGCGGCGACAGCAGCCGCTCGTGGACGCGCTGTCCGACGCCGTGCTCGTGGTACGTACTGTTAGCCGTCCCTGTTTGTCTTTAAAAAAAACAACACTTTACACTTAACTACTTTATTAACTTTAACACACAAACTACACTATGACTTCCCACAGATTATACCGGGTGCTAATGCACTGTTCGCGGCGGCTTCCAGAATCTAACTAATTATACAAATAAAATGAATAATTAAAAGAATCTAAGACAAATACTAAATAAACGGAAAATACCAAGCGCGTGGTAGTAAGCTAGGGTTGTAACAGTACACACCCTGTGACGTCACAAGACCGCACGCGGGAAGGACTCAGCGGCTTTAGACTAAATACCCACACAGTGGCATAATACTAACTGTGGGAATACGAGTGGAAGCCCCAAAGCGAGATCTCCAACCGAGCGAAATGGTATGCACGGTCAGGCCGAAGCCCACTGTACTAGTTTTTCAGGTGTCGTATATATAGCGCCGGACTTAGAAAACTTCGATAGCGCGATTCAGGATTGTGGCGCTAGTAGTACCGCCACATCACTCCCCCCCGAAGACCGGAGGTCGAAACATGAGTTGCCAGTGCCGTGTGAGTTAGCTACGCACATAGGCGAGCTACTATACGTGCATAACTGCGCTCTTGCGTTCCATTTACACGCTCATCTGAAGACATAAGTGGATAAAGGTGATAGATATGTCGCAAAAAAAATACTCATAAAATTGATTTCAGCAATGTGGACGCTCATATTCTTTGTTTCCTTTAGTCTTTTAATTATCATATATTTTATATACTTACCTGTAAAACACACCCCTGACCTAGGAACACAGAAAACATGTTTGTTTCTATGGAATTGGTGATCTTCGGCTTTCTTTGATACCTGATCCTCTTATTACAGGTGGACGAGTCCGGCGACGAGCTCGAGTTGGAGGACCGTCTGCGCGCGCTCGGCGAGCGGTGGTCGCACGCGGCGGCGTGGACGCTCGCGCGGCTGCGGCGGCTGCGCGCGCTGCTGCCGCTCGACGGCAGGCTGCGGGAGCTGCAGGCGCGCGCCACCGCACTGGAGCCGCACCTCAAGCAGGTAACTTCAAACTTCAAAAACTTTGTTAGCAACCAAGTATACGCTATTTTGACACTGCCGACTGTCGAATATAGTCTATGGATTCACGTAGCCGACATTAATCATTGTATAGTACCTCCGAGATAAATTTAATCTAAACGTAAACAAACCCGTCTCTGACACGACCAAAGTCAGTGATGCTAATTGGCCAATATTAATACAGTGAAGTTGGTTTGCTATGAATCCATAGAATATAGGCTTACATTCTACAATCGGTAGTGTCAAAATGGCGTACTTTTTCTGTGGAAGATTTTCATTTGACGTTTTAAACATATGAATTAATGTTTAATTGTTATAAAATGTATTGGATAATGAAGTTTAATCCTTTATTATACCTGTGAAAGTGTTGATAAGTGTGCACATATACGACGACGACGAACTATATTAATATTGGCCAATTGGCATCACGAAATTGGGGATCAGTTCCCGCGGACATTGCTATTATCTGAAACTGCACTCGCTAACCCGGTGGCCAAGCTTTGGTATTCACGTACAACACGATTTAATAACATCTTTTGATTGTTATTGTGGTTATGAATTTTTGTTCGTATCATCAGATGGAAGCGTACCCCGCGAGCGAGATCGGCGAGGTGCTGGAGCGGATATCCGGCCTGCAGCGCGCGGCGCACTCGCTGCGCGTGTTGCGAAGAGAGCTCACCGCGTTGATACCGCAGGTAGGTCGCAGGTAGATAAGTCCTGGGAAAGGGCATAGGACAGTTCTTAAAGCATGAAAATGTAACATAGTAGAGTCAATACATTTTGTAAAAGTTTATTCAAAACCAATCAAACATATTTTATTTCAAAATGAAACATAATTTATGATTACGTTTTTTTGGAAAATCAACAAAAACCTACCACCAGTTCAGCCCTAATCCGGCGAAAAGAATCGGCATAAGAAACTTGTGCGGGTTTACCTTTTAGCAAAAATATGAAAAATTGATCTTTATTTTTACTTAGGGACAGTTTATAAAGGGGTCCGCGTTTTGCTTGTATATCCCTCATATGTCAATAAATATCTCGGCACTTCCTGCAATAATGAATGCTCGCAGGTGTCAGCGGTGGGCGGGGCGGAGGCGGGGCGGGTAGCGGACGACGCGGAGGCCCTACACGACACGCTGGACGCGCTGCAGCTGATGCTGGACGTGCAGGGGGACAGGGTGAGTAGATTACGCGCCGGTATCACTGAGCTGAAGCCATATCATCATTTTTAGAGATGCAAAAACAGGCCGAATTAAGAACCACCTCCTTTTCTTGGAAGCCGGTTGAAAATTATTTGTATAATTAATAGTTTTGCAAATGCATTATTTCTCGTTGGTTCTATGTGGGTCTGAAGTGTCTACTTGAACCGAAGCCAAATTTTTGTAATCAAGAATAAATTTGAAGTAAATCACATAAAAATACCACTAAGAACCTATATACATTTAATAACATACATTAAGATAATTTGATTTTGATTATAGCAAATTCAAAAACCATTTTCAGATAAAAGAACTGGGTTTCGAGTTCGACATCAACACTACAGAAGAGGAGAGCTCGAGCCCGGCAGACGGCGCTACCATCACCACCACCATGACGGTGGACGTTGACCGCAGCGGCAGCGTCGACCGCAGCGGCCACGGCGCCAAGAAGCCGCGTTTGTCAGAGACCGCCGCAGACTTCCAAGCCGGATACAAGGTGTTCGAAGATTGGGCTGAGAAAACTGAGAAGGAACTTGATGAGGTATAGTTGGTGTGATACGTTTTGCATAGGTGATATACAATTGGCATAAGTGAAGAAATGGCAGTCGATAGTATTATAAATATTCGTGTAAATGGTTTTTACATGCCCATCCGACGCTTGGATCATCTTTTTTGTCAGACAATCAGGTGGTCAGCTTGCATTGTCCTAGCCAAACTTGAAAACAACATTTATTTTGCTTCCAACGCGGGAATGTAAAAAAATGGGTTCACCACGACCTCCGGATCGAGAGCTGAGTTCTGAACCACTAGATCACGGAGGAGGTCAATAATATTGAGGAAGCGTGTGAACGTCCACGAGCTTAGCGAAAATAGCTATTTGTCTTTAATCTGTACATAATACGTACTTGTAGGCTGCTTTAGTTCTGATATATAAAAAAATGTTAATCTTGTGTCTCTCTCAGTGCGGGCGCTCGCTGCAGCAGCGCTGCGACGGCTCGCGGCGCGACGCTGCTCAGGCCCTGCTGCGGCGCGTGCAGCGGGAGAGTGAAGAGAAGAACGCTGACCTGGCGCACGTGCACGAGATACAGCGCCGCCTGGCGGCCGATCCCGCACTTAGAGGTACAAAAATACAACAAAAGTAGTTTTTAAACCAGTGGGGTTGAGTTTGAAAGGATATAAAAGTCGGGAAGTACCGTTTGTTTTGCTTAGAGATACAAATTACGTAAATACGTTTTTATAGTGCATTCTTAAAGGGAGTTAAAAAAGGGAAATTCTGTTTGGTTTTAAACAACATCCTATCTTTAGTCTCCATCAGACATAATATGGCACTGCTAGGCAGTACAAGGATAAATTGAGACTAGGCTAAAAGGACTGTGAGACTTAGCGCACGGTAGAGGGTTTCGTCGGCAATTTTTAGTTATTTTTGAATAGTTTTTAACATTTTTTTTATTATTTTCAGAGGAGGCCAAATTACACGCGAAAAGCATCGAAGAAGTAAAAATACGGTGGGACGGAATACAGAAGTCGCTGCTTGAATTGCGAAACACACTGAACCTTCTAGAAGATAAGGAGAACTACTACAAGGGTTTAGAAGGGTTCCAGAAGGAACTAGAAGATATAAACTCGTGGAAGGACAGAATGCTCACCGATCCACCATCGAACAACCAGCTGATTCATTTACGGAACAGAATCAGAATGATGAAGCAACTAGAGGTACGATTGAAGGAACTGAACGCACAATCGATTATATTACTGACGAAATCGATATCGAAATCGCACAAAGACGAAATAGAGACGGACTCTAAACGAATAAACGAAGCTTTTGAGGAGCTGATCACTCACCTGGGGAAACGAGAAGTGGAAATCAAACTGGCCATGAATAAAAAACCAGTTGTTGTCCCGAACGACGAATACAAGAATGTCCAGAGCAAAATACAAGAGATGGAGGCTCAAATTATGTCGGAGCACGCAATCATTTCTTCCAAAATGGACATGGAGAAAAGACTGGAAGAATTGAAAAGACTGAGACTGCAGTTTGACGGTATGCAGTCGTCCTATGATACCGTGGTGAAGGAAAAGAGACAGAAGTACGAGAAGGGCAGTCTTCAGGAGCTGAATTTGAGAAGTAGCCTGGAGAATCTAGTCATCAAGTTCTCAGACTCCAAGACTATTTTGGAAGGCAAGATTAATAAGTTGCAGAAAGGTTCGTATTACATTTAAAATTGTCTCATAAGCGTCTGTCAACCATTCGAAGTGCTATACTTATGGATGGGTTAGAAAATGTTGTAAATCATGTACCCAAGACATTAAGTTTTGAGCTATATTGCTCATGTAAAACGTTATGATCTTATCTGTTAGTTTATCATTTTGTCTTCATGCTTCTATCAGGCGGTTAGGAAGGCTTCTGACGTCAATAAGACTATTGAACTTTTTGCATTATTCTTCTACATTTCTGTTTTCTTTTAAAATATACAAATCTTGCTGCTCTAAAATAAACATGCAGCTGCCGTCCGTGGGGTGCCGAGAGAAATTTAACCTAAATGTAAACAAACCAAAAACACCGAAATTTACTATATAATTGTGCAATCAACACTTTCACCGGAATGTTAAATGATTACACTTCATTATCCAATATATTTTATAACAATTAAACAATAATTAATATGTTTAAACATCTAATGAAAATCTTTCACAAAAAAATACGCCATTTTGTAGAATATAAGCCTCTAGTCTATGGATTCATAACAAATAATAATCATTGCATTAATATTAGCCAATTGGCATCACTGACTAGTCTATGGTTGTGTCATAGACAAGATTGTTTACGATTGGGTTAAATTTATCTCGGACGTACTATACAAATGTGCGTGATGCTTAAATAAATAAATAAATTATTCTTCTTCAGGCATGGAGCTGCTATCCCAGCTGGAGGCGGAGCAGGGCGAGGTGGGGGCGTGGTTGGTGCGGGTGAACGCCGCCGTCGGCGCCGCCGCCGTGCCGCTCGGCGACGCGGAGGAGCTGACGCGGCTTTTGGGCGAAAGTAATGTAAGTTCGTGGTTGCACAACTAGCGCCACAGTCCTGCATCACGCTATCGATGTTCTTTAAGCTCCGCGCTTTGTACAGGGTGTAAAAAGAACAATCACTATAACTTTGAGATACGATTATACTACTTTTCCTAATTTTGGAAATGTGTGTTTTTTTTCTTTTGTCAAAACAAAAAAAAAATCTTATTACCATTATTTTTTTGTGGCATTTATTGTTTTTTGTTATTGTAAAAAAAATACATTTATAAAGTGAGAAAAGGTAGTATAATCATATCACAAAGTTATAGTGACTTTTCTTTTTACACCTGTTACAGAATAAAACGACAGGGCGACATCTAGTTTAGTCAATTATCGTAAACGATAAAATAGTAACTCATCGAAATTTATAACCATACTTTTCAGAAATTCGAAGACGAGAAACCGACATTCAAATCAAAGCTGGACAACATAGAGACGACCAAAGACCAAATATTAGAAGACTGCGAGGATACCCTCGCTAAATCCATCACAGAAAGCACCAAAGACCTGAAGAATCAATTCGAAACAATCACGAAAAGCCTCTATGACCATAACGAGGCGCTCCGTAGAGGCTTAGAACGAACAGAAAATGTGTTCAACCGTATAGAAGACATGGAAAAGTGGCTGGAACAGCTTCAAGAGGAAATACCTAAAGATGAGGAGTGCACCATCACAGATTCCGGTCAGCTGTACCAGATGAAGACGAGGTTCCAGACGCTCAAGGACAAATGCGAAGAGAAGACCGTTGAGTTCCGGGATCTCAGCGAGGAAGGTTAGTTTTAACATTGATAAATATCAGAGTTTGCTTCCGAAGAAATTATTACAACGGCCATTTGCAAACTGTTTATTTGACAAGTCCTGTGTTAACAAATAAGCTACAGAATATTATAACAAACATTAATAAGACAAAACTGTTTGTTATATATGGCATCGAATTGGTTATTATTATTTGCCACTAGGGACGTTTTTTCGCCAAATGTTACTCATTTGGCGAAAAAATTTTTCACAACGAGCAATACTAAACTAAAGCTCACACTTAGCAATATAATATCTATTAGCAATAACTTAAGTTTTATTGTTTTCAAAAAATACTTTGATATACCAAGCTCCCTTTTCCTTTCCCTATCTTATACAGGAATACGCCGACCTTTAAAAAGAGATACATATTATTCAATTTGTAGACAATGCACCATTTGCCTGCGTTGTACTGATGTGTTAAGATTATCACATAAATAGTTTCTGTGATATGACGGTAAACGGGGGCTATTAGTGAATGGTGCTGATGTAATGTTTCAGGTAACGAGCTACTAGAGGCCGGAGAGCGTGCGGCGCTGGCGCGGCGTCTGACGCAGCTGAGCGCGCTGTGGACGCGCCGCACGCACTGCGTGTACGAGCGCTACAAGTGAGTGACGTCATATGTTTGTGTTTACGTGAAAGCGCTCTGTGGGGGTACAATCATCTATATAAATGATAATATATAGATTTATTTCTTTGGTCTGACTAAGCTCCGAAAGTACTTAATGAAATGTGGCGTAAATTTGTGAGAATTTGTGTGTTTAATGTGTCAAATAATAATATTTTTATTGTTAAATTTAGTGACGCTCAATCCCCACGCCGTTCTTGTCTTTGTCCCTAGTTGGGAGATCTCATCGACGCTAATTTAAGACGTATAAACCTATTCACAAATAGGTGGGTTACTAACTTAAATTAGCGTTACAATAGTTGTAGCTTATTCGAAATTATAATTCTTTTTAACCACGATTATTGTTCACATAAATTGGTGTCATGGTTTTTACCTAACTGATATAATGTGGCCCAGGGTGCTGACGGAGGCGTGGCACGAGTCCGGCGAGCTGCGGTCGTGGCTGGCGCTGCGCGGGGCGTGGCTGGACGGCCTGCAGCGCCGCCTGCGCCCCGCCGCGCCCGCCGACGCCGAGGAGATCGCCGACGAGCTCTACGTGAGTACTCCGTCTGTCTGTGTGTCTGTGGTGCTAAAAGAGGATTCATATATCATATTTACATAGATACAGGCATATATTGAACCTAAGGGAAGTGAGGCGGTACTACTAGCGCCACAATCCTGCATCGCGCTATCGAAGTTTTATACGTCCGGCGCTATATATACGACATCTGAAGACTAATATCAACCTCGTGAGATCGGAGGTCTCCCTTTGGGGCTTCCAATAGTATTCCCACAAACGATAGTAGCATTGTAAATTTCTGTGCAAAAAATATTGCGGGCTACTTGTGCTACGACTCCTAACTTCTAATCGTGACGCTAAGTAGCAATCACGTGAAATTTTCTGCCCTCCCTTTGTGGTGTAGAATCCAACATCAAACTAGTATATTTTTCTCATCAGGAGCTGGAGAACTACCTGGCGCAGCGCAGCGACTCGCAGCTGGAGCGCATCGAGGCGGTAGGCCGGCAGCTCGCGGACGCTGACATCATGCGGAACAGCATTCGCGACGAGCTGCAAGCGCTGCACGAGCGCTGGCAGACGCTGCACGCGCAGGTAAGCGCGCCCAAACGTGTGTGCAACACAAGGATTAAATTAATTAACACACTCTATCACCAACTGTGACATGCGCTAGGGGGCTATATCTGACTAGATAGACTGTCGGAAAGCATAAAAAATCTCTTGCCAGTTGTAAATACTTTTACTCTACCTTTACTTACTTTGACTCTTTTATCACTAATAATAATAATAATAAAAACGAGTGGGATGCCT
This sequence comes from Celastrina argiolus, assembly GCA_905187575.2. Lineage (NCBI taxonomy): Eukaryota > Metazoa > Arthropoda > Insecta > Lepidoptera > Lycaenidae > Celastrina > Celastrina argiolus. The sequence goes on from LR994596.1 coordinate 2,643,823, forward strand.
ACACAACTGGCAAGAGATTCTTTATGCTTTACGACAGTCTTATCTAGTCTTACATTCGGTAACCAAACTTGAAAATAACATTCATTGTTGATTCCTTGCGCGAACCCACGACCTCCGAATGATGAGCTAAGCTTTTACCACTCACGGTCACGAAATTTGGCAGTTAAATTATTAAATCGTCAATATCCTAATAATATACCTTATATAATATACCCTAATAAGCTCCTAGTCATAGTTGGTATGTTAATTAATTCAATCCCTGTACGCAGATAGTGCTAAAAGCGAGTTTTACTACTCGACGTGAAAAATATCATCACGGGTGAACGGTGGCAACTCGTACACAACACATGCACAGAGGTAGATGAGAACAGATCAGTGAATAACAACGCAGACCCAGAAATGGTCTTACCCCCTGATTACCTAACTCCGTTCACTATCCCGTTTCTCGACTTTTTAAAACACGATTTAAAACGTCAAAATTATGACATTTTAACTCTTTAATCGTGCTTTAAAAAGATTTAACGTCACAATGACGGTTGATGTCGAGAAACCGGAAAGCGAGCGGAGTTAGGTAATCATCCCAATCAGTGAACAGAGTCGATGATATAAATAAATAAATCATGTATTTGCGCAGGCGGCGGAGCGGTGCAAGGCACTGGAGGCTGCCGCGCAGGAAGCGGCGGCGGGGGAACTGGCCCTGGACGCGCTGCTACGGAGACTGGACGAGCTGAGAGAGCACCCGGAGCCCGCAGACCAGGTGACTAGCTTAACTGGCTGCTTGGTCATAAGTACTGCTAGTTGTACGTCAAGACTCAAGAATGATGAACTCAAAAAGAGTCAGTGCGTCGCAGTTCTCACTTAGCGTATAATTTTATGAATAGCCCTTTTTTTAGTTTAAATAATTCTGTGAAATGACCTTATTTTAGTTTGTGATGGACTTACTTAGCGATATTTTTCTTGTACCAACAAACAAAAAAGTACAGATAACTTCTTTATTTTGTTTATACTCTTTTGTTGACTAATTGCAAAATTATGGCTTCTTGAAATTTTGTTAAATTGTCGATTTTCCTATAGTCATAAAAACTGTTGAAGATGTCAAAACTGTTGAAATGAAGCTAAAATATGTTACGTTATCAGGTGTGGAGCGAGGTGGAGGCGGCGCGGGCGGGGCTGGCGCGCGTCGCGGCCCAAGTGGACGCGCACCGCGCCGCTGGCCGCGCGCCCGCCGCCGCCCGGCTGGCGGACCGGCTGAAACTCGCGGAGGTGTGTATACTCCGTTATCCTTGCCAGAGCCCTGGCATGAGACTATCAGTGGGTTAAGCCGGACCGTGGAGTGCCGTAGTAAGAATTACATTTCTCTATAAAAAAACACATTTCTTGAACGAGAAAAGGTAGTACATTCATGTCCCAAAGTTATTATGACTGGTCTTTTTACTGCCTATATATTCTCTCATACTCGGACACCCGATAGATTTTGTAGGGACTCAAACTGAATCTATCTATTTATCAATGCAACAGAGCAAACTGGAGGAAGTCGAATCCCTACGCGGCGACGCGGGCGCGGCGCTGTGCGGGCGGCTGGCGCGCGCGCGAGCGTCCCTGCACGCACTGGCGGCGGATGCGGGCGCGCTCGCGCTGCACGCCGCGCACCCCGACCACGTGCGACCGCAGCTGCGCCGCTGTCTGGTGAGTCTCCAAACTATATATACCCAACTATATAAAGTATGGATATACTTTATATATCCAACAAAAAATATTAAAAATCAAGACTGAAAATTGGTGGAATGAAAATTTATCACATTCGACAATTTTTTTGTTACTTGCCTTTATGTTAGGAAGCTGACTTTATGCATAATAGTACAATTAATGACCTTGAAAATATAAAAAAAAAAAATGGACAAAAACTCACTATAATCATAAAAAAAAATATTAAACCCGTATTTTTTTCAAAATCATTACCAAAATCGCGGAACATACATGGGGGTGATTCGGATACCCCTCGACGTAAGCTATCAAAATTTTTTTGGACGTCACTTTCCTGGTCACCCTGCGTGGCCACCATATAATGTTTATCTCAGGAAAAATAGGGAATGATTAGTTTGTTATTTCATTGCTTTCTAGGATTTAACCGTTATCAGCATAGGGAAACGTAATAATATAAAGTAGAATTTCTTTTTCTAAATCAGTTGGTTCCATTGCCGAATAGGGAAAAATATTTATTAAAAATCGAATGATGCCGTTAAGTTTTTATCGAAATCGAGAAACTTTTTTTTGCTTTCATGGTTTTGGATATCGTCTACAATACCATGCCCTTGTACCAAGCTCTTTTTAAAGATGCGTCCTGTATACTTTACATTTGGCATCATAAATTAATTATAATTTGTGATATTACCCTGTGTGTAACGGACAGACTGACGGACGAAGGGAAACTATAAGTCCTGATTTCACCGACCCATGTTAGTGTTAACGGCTTTTTAAAATACCATGACTTCTCATTCATCGATAGGAATTACGAGATGAACAACATGATTTTTAACGAAGGATTATCTTTAACATTGCTCGGTGAAATACGCCCTAAAGATCCTTATAGTTAATAGGGAATCATAAATATATGAAAATGTTCATAAACTACGGTGCAACTGAACGGACTTAATTCGCAATTTGATTCATAGTAACCATGAAATGAATCTAGGTCACGTTGATATCGACAGTCGACACTGTTGTATTGCAGTTCACCTGTTGGTAAGTGAAGGATCCATTTTGGTCACTGTGTTGTTATTAAAACGCTTAACGTACTTTTTAATGTTTAATTCTTTATCAACATTGCTTAGTAGCGAAATGAGACATAACTTATAAAACATTTCAAAGTTGATTCGCTGATTTGAAATCGCTAATTATATAACTTCAAACTTAAAAAAACTATTTTTTTGGTATGTATGACACGTATGGACGTTATCTCGATTTCCGGAAAAACTAAAAGTTATAGATCACTTTATCACCTACAACTTTGCCAAATCACTTTTTATAGAACTTTTTGTTTTTCCGGAAATTAAGATAAACCGTTTTTGACCCTTAAAAATCACCCCCTTCCCGACATCAGATCGCCCGTAATTTATTTTTCCTCTAATTTTTATGATATTCTCCGCCTTTTTCCAATGGGTTTCATTCTACTATATTATTTTTGTTCCAAACCTTAATCGGCACTGGTTTGATGGGACAGGTTTTATTCCGAAAAAGTGCAGGTTTTGTCTCGAAAAAGTGCTGTAAACGCGGGTGGAGTAACGAACAAAAGCTAGTTTGTTCTTAACAGACAATAGTCACAGTCAGCCACCGTAACCGAAAGGTGCATAATATCACAATCAAATTGTGTACATATGCGTGTGTTTGTGAATGTCGCGATGAGCGGTTCAATAAACCATTGTAGTTGAAAGGATTCCGCCGACCGGAGCCGCGTAGATTGGATGTGGCGTTTATATTGCAATGATATACTTGTTTATGCATTTTTTTCGTAAGAAATACTATTAAATTACTATACTGACGTTTTTATTATCTTTATTTTATTCCAATATTTCCTTAAAACTTAAATTGTCACGGAACTGAAACTTTATTTCCATAAGTATAGGTTGTTTTGTATCAGAAAGATCAGAGTGGAATGACCTATATCATGCCTACTTCTTGAAAGTAGGTCGGCGAGAAGAACTATAATTTATTCAATATACCCTATTTAAGGCCAGTTGCAAGGAAATAAGAATAAGAAAGAATAAAATTATTTATTTCATCATCACACAACACATATAGGATAAAAAGAGGGAACAAGATGAAACGAGAGACAAAACTAAAGCTAAGTATATATGTTGTGCGATGCCAAAAATGCCAAATAACACACATTTTGTTTCCTTTGGCCTAAGTTCATACATAAACAGGATGTGATTGAAAATTTCTTGTAAACTGGAACGCAATTTAAATATTTCCTCAAATTGTTATTACAAAAATTAGATACATAATATTTAAACTTACTTATATAATATGGCAGTGATATAAATACCAGCCTCAATAACAATATTTGTAAAAATACAAAATGATAGAACACGTGTTCGTAGCTCGATGTTTTAATCAGTTCTGACCACAACGATTGAAGTCGCGACATGAGCTGGGACTCGGTCTATTTCGCGTTCTCTTTCACCATGACTATTTACAAGTGCCATGTAAGAATTACAAAATAAATGTATCCTAAATAATTAAATATTTCTAAGTTGATGTAAAAAGTGATAGCTAAATAAATACTAAACACGTCTTTGCGTAATTAATGAAAGCTGTTTTCTATTTATAATTATCATCACTAGCAAATGAATAAGTTGACAGTAGATTAACAGTCTTCACACTTAATACGAGAGACGCAAGCCTCAGCAGTAACTATGGTAGGTAATGGTAGTCGTTTTACGAATTACGTTTGTTTTCAGAGGTTCTACCGGACACTGAGCGAGATCAAAGGGGAGGTCGAGTCTATCATCAAAACTGGACGTAAGATGGTGGAAGAGAAATCAGTTCCCGACCCACAAGACTTCTCCAAGAAAATTGACGAGCTCAAGGAACTATACAACAGACTTGGCGCTCACGTCACAGAATCCAAGAGCAAATTGGAAACAGCGCTATTGACAGCTAGAGAAATCCAAAACGACGTACAGAGTTTGACTTCCTGGCTCCATGGGCTGGGTAATGTTGGTAAACAGACGTTGGAACTAGAAATGTCCAGAATGGAAGCTATCAAAGACAAACTAAATGCCAGCTACTTAGATTTCGCTAAGAACTGTGATCCAGTGTACTTAGAAAACCTTAAAGTGCAAGTCGACGATATAAACACAAGGTGGGATAGTCTGAAGAAACATAGTCTAGGTAAGAAAGAAGAAAAGAAAGAAACTGAAGCAGAAGCACTGCAAAGGTACTTAAACGACATTGACAAAGAATTGGACAACCATGACACGTTGTCGGCAGCTAAATTGAAATTGTTGAAAACAGAAGTTAAATCGAAAGGAAACGAAGTCGAGACGATGGACAGCAAATCTCTGACGAAGCAGTGGGAGAGGATCTTGGAGAAGATAACGGTAAGTGATTTTATTATACTATGCTTTATTAATCTCGTTCTGAACTCCGATCGTTTTGCTACGGACACTGTTTATAAACGCACATTCGCTTTACGGACAAACAAATCTGTCTATTAGGGCTAAAATAAAATAGGTCTAATCTGGCGTGTGAAGTGTTGTAAATAACTGTGTAAATATGGTGTGGGGTGTGTGGAGACTTAATCACGTAAATCACTCATCGACACGGCTTGGAGTCACTGGTTTCATGCTTTCATTCACCGACGCTTTGGGATCATACATTGGGGAACTAACATTCACCAACTAAGACTGTCTGTGGTTGCAGGCGTCGGAACGTATCGAAAGCGAGATGAGCGTTGAGTACGAAAACGTTACGGATACTATCAAAAGACGACTGGAGAGCCCAGTCAACTCTCCAGATACGGAGAAGCCAGAGTTCAAAAGATCCAAAATACCTCTAGCTCTGCACAGCCCGGCTCCCATAAAGAAGGAAATTAAAGAGGGGGGGATCAGAAGCAGAGGATCATCGTTAGAGAGACGGCAGAGGAAGGACATGAGTCCAATGAGCGATAGCATGACCAGTACAATGTCCATCGATTCTATGGAAGGCTCAGTATCATTAACTTCCGTGCCATCGACTCCCGAGACGCCGAGAAAAGACAGCAGCACGTTCAACCTACTAAAAGACAGCGATCTATTCACCCAAATATCCAAAAATAAGATCGAATGTGCTCCCATACCCGAAAAGGAAGATAACAAATCGAACCAGAAGAGAAAATCAGACCCATGCCATGTAGTAGCTGTTACAGAACACGAAATCATAAAATCTACTGTCAGTCCAGTGGAACCGATGGAAATGACCACTGGCACTGTAGAAACTGTCGTAGAATTTATACCTCAGAATGTTGAGACAGTTGAAATTATAGATGACACCGAAGGAGAGTCCTTATATGATTCTGACGAAGAAAGCAAACCCGTCGACTTTGGGACTGAGCCGCAAACATTCGTGATAGAAGTGAAAACTGTAGAGCAACGCATGAAACCCACGCTTGGTATACTCAAACGTAAAGATGCTGAGAGAGATAAGACCAAAGTGGTGACAGTATCAGAAATCCCTGACATAATTCCAGATTCAGAGGACGTGTCAATGCAGACGCCTCCGTCTACGCCATTCGCCGGTGCCACGGAAAGTCCTTTGCTATACGATTTGGCAGTACGACAGATTGAAGCTCAGAGAAATTTGATGAGAGATGACGTCAACGAGTATCTAATATTAGACGAGGTGCCCAAAGATCAGGCGGCCCTACCTGAGCCATCTGCTACGGAAACTCTATCTAGTGACACCGTGGAACTGAGAGATGATAAGCCAATGAAAAAGAGTGGCGTCAGTATATCTGGAAATACATTGGAGAGATTGAGAAGAAAGTCAGCCAACAAAACGGAAGAAGAGGTGATTTACTCCGAAGTAGAAGATACGCCTCAGGTATAGAATTTTAGTTCTGAATCTTGATAGGACGCAATGAGGGTTTCAGATATTTTTTCTGACGCTAGAGGGCAAAGCGCCATCTGGTGGTGTAATTCGAAAACTGACAATAAGAATTTTCTTTAATAATTACATTCTGCCACCAGGGGTAGCTTTTATAGTGTCCCGACTTTGCTTATTTATTAATATTATAAAAACCCTCATTGATATGTTATATCTATTGATTTAAAAAATATATATATATATACCTAAGGCACAAGTCAATAATATTATGTTAACAATTTTTCTAATGATAGCCATACATCTTACCGCCTCTTCAATCGGCATGACGCAACCGATCAGAACTGACCATGTGTCGGCATGATAGTTTTATTGTTTTAGTGAAATACGCCGAACTGTACTTTGATTTCATTACATAAGTTGTTTCATAGATTCGACACTAAATTTCAAAAGTTGGCGCTAGCGTCGTGTTGTCAAATTCCAATGTCGATCTATTGAAATTAGATTTAATCATGCCAATTGACGACAGATACTGTCGTCAATCGGCATGATTAAATCTAAAGGCGTGTGGCTCCACTTACATTTGTTACCATCGTTAATAATTATGACATCTATTGAATGATTCAATGCACAACTATAATATCTCTTTCATAACATATTTGTCTCCTTACGAATACATTACACATTGGATAAGCTACTCAATGTCCTTGTCTGTCAAGTGACTTTTCTAACTTATCAGACAAGCATAAAATAATGTTTAGCTAATAGTGTGTTTTTTAGTAAGGGGGAGACTATCTTTGATAATACGTACTATTGTCTATTATTTCGTATAAAATTCGTCCGAGATAAGTTTAACCCAAACGTAAACAAACCCGTCTATGACACAACCAAAAACTAGTCAGTGACGCCAATTGGCCAATATTAATACAATGATTATTGTTTGCTACGAATCCACTTACATTCTACAATCGGCAGTGTCAAAATGGCGTATTTTTTCTGTGAAAGATTTTCATTTGATGTTTAAACATATTAATTATTGTTTGATTGTTATAAAATGTATTGGATAATGAAGCGTTATTCTTTGAAATTCCGGTGACTATCCACCAGTGACCAGTGTTATTGGTTTGTTTACGTTTAGGTTAAATTTATCTCGGACGTACTATAAATAACTTGCCAAATTAGCTTGCAAAAACTATTTATCTTTTAGGCACGTCTCTCTGCGTCCGATTTTGATGAAAAGGAACCCCTATCGACTTCCACACCGATCAAAGTGGATAGGAAGCAGGTGCAAGTAGTCGCCATGTCTCCCAAGATCCAAGATGATGAGAAGGAATTTAGGAAGCAGTCACCCAGCCCCATATTGGCGCATAAGTCCCATATACCTATCAGCAAAGAGAGGAAGGGATATGAGAAGTATCAGCGCACTGATGAGTATGCTGAGGTAAGTGAAAGTCCTCCTTAAAAATGATATGTGCGATATAAATTAAAAGCAAATCTTATTAAGTATTTAATATGTAAACACTTTAAAGGAAAATATATTTACCGAAACTTCGAAGCGCAAAATATCGCGGGCACTGTTCCAATAAGAATGTAGCCATTGTCCTAACTCGTATCTACTTTATATCTTTGTCAAATGTTGTCAAAAACCGGAACCTATTCAAACAAATAAATCTTATATCTTTCAATATCAGGGTAGATGACTGTTTCACCCCCTACGAAAACAGGAGGGGTATTATAAGTTTGACGTTTTGTAATCTGGTAAGCTAAATAATGTTGTGAGCTATAATTCGTCATAAACAGCTTGCTTGTATAGTTATCTATATATATAAAAGAAAGTCGTGTTTGTTACAACACTTATAACTCGAGAACGGCTGAACCAATTTTCATGGTTTTTGATTCGTTGGATTTGTCTCCTTCCCGAATAGCAGAATTCATATTAAAAATAGTGAAAACTTGATGTGTAATGAATAATTAATCATATAAATAAATGCTCATATTTTGTTCATCAAATGTCAAACATTTGTTGTCAAATGATGTAACAACTATGCGTTCAGAAATCTATTAATGTATGCGTATTGAAGTGTCACTCTGTAGCAACGTTTTTCTAAAATATGCATATGACATTTTAAACGATATTTTCTTCTTCTTTTTGTCATTGGCAACGATATCTAGGTACTGAAAACGAAAATGCAATTTAAAAAAATGTCTGTCTGTCACCGTGTCTCTTTGCTCCGGCTAATCTCTGGAACGGCTGGACCGATTTTAACAAGACTTTCACTGGTAGATAGCTAAAGTTACAAGGATTAATTTAGGCTACTTTTCATCATCATCATCATCATCATCGTCATCTAACTAATGATCACCGAATCGGCTGGACCGACTGTGACGGGAGCATTCACCGGGCGTTAGCTTATGTTAGTAGGAGTAATCTATACATCTATATGTTCCGGGTTCCCGCGTTGCGGGTTCGGCGTTCCGGGTTCCGCGTTCCGGGTTCCCGCGTTGCGGGTTCCGGGTTCCCGCGTTGCGGTTTCCGGGTTCCCGCGTTGCGGGTTCCGGGTTCCCGCGTTGCGGGTTCCGGGTTCCCGCGTTGCGGGTTCCGGGTTCCCGCGTTGCGGGTTCCGGGTTCCCGCGTTGCGGGTTCCGGGTTCTCGCGTTCCGGGTTCCGCGTTGCGGGTTCCGGGTTCCCGCGTTGCGGGTTCCGGGTTCCCGCGTTGCGGGTTCCGGGTTCCCGCGTTGCGGGTTCCGGGTTCCCGCGTTGCGGGTTCCGGGTTCCCGCGTTGCGGGTTCCGGGTTCCCGCGTTGCGGGTTCCGGGTTCCCGCGTTGCGGGTTCCGGGTTTCCGCGTTGCGGGTTCCGGGTTCCCGCGTTGCGGGTTCCGGGTTCCCGCGTTGCGGGTTCGGCGTTCCGGGTTCCGCGTTCCGGGTTCCGCGTTGCGGGTTTCGGGTTCCGCGTTGTTTTTTTTTTGTTGAATTTTATCATAAACTCTTTTTATGCTCAACGAAGTGGGCAAGGGTCAGCTAGTTTCACATAAATGTAACAGGTATGCTCAGCCGAGAGTACAGTAGAGGCGGAGGCGGAAGCGGAGGCGGCGGCGGCGGCGGTTCGCGAGCGCTTCCCGCACGGCGCCGACGACGCGGTGCTGGAGTTCGTGCGCGAGGCGGAGAAGATGGCGCGCCGGCTGCACGTGGTGAGTGTAGTTGGTACACACACGCGGCACAGGTGCGCTCAGTGTCTGTGAGCGCTTCCCGCATGGCGCCGACGACGCGGTGCTAAGGTTCGTGCGCGAGGCGGAGGCGGGAACGGAGGCGGCGGGAGCGTGGTGAGTATACCCCTATCAGACCTCCGAATTGACTGACGATAGAACTGATATTCGAGGTCCGGAATCGGGACCCAGCTCAGCTATTCGCATTTCCTGTTCGACTCAGATTCCATAGTATCCACACACGGCATCCGATTAACTCTTTCAACGTTAAACGTTGACCAAAAATCTCGCGGTAAGTTTTTGAATTTAAGTCGAACGGGAATTGTGAATATGCTTCGCATGGTTTAGTATGTATTTCCTCTAAACACAGCTCAAGCCACCGAACTAGTGCTGAAAGGAACACGCAGTTTTTGTACTGATATTGTAGTTTTTATGTACTTGGTATTAACTTTATATTAAAACGATTATTTTATAACTTTCAGGTCCTACTGACGGTGGCAGCCGTCCCAAGTGAACGTGACCCAGCTAAACGACTAGAGGTATGCTATTGTTTGGTATTTTTCAAATGTTCCTGCTTAGCGTAAAGACGAATAACTTGCGTAAACTTATATGCGTAAAGCATCTAGTATCGTACTCGACATCTATAGCAGCCTAGTACAATTCGTCTAGTTCGCGTGGTATTTTTTTTTAACGAATAATGGATTACCACATTCCCACCGCTGCAGATCCTGTGTAGCCAGGAGCCAGGAGGAATCCAAAGTGGTAACCAACCTCCAAAAGCCTTTGATATGATCTCAGGGGTGCCCGAAACATATGCTAGATGTGTCCCAAGACTGACCCGCAACGAAATTAATCAGAAGTTTCCCCAAACAATGCGGGAGACCGTAAAATTGTAATGACAAAAAGTCATAATTGAAAAAGGAAAAGTACCTCGGGAATAATAAAATAATGTATATTTCGGAGTGAGGTGTTTTTGTGAGCGCCTCTATATACAGGATGTAAAAAGACACTATAACTTTGGGATAGGATTATAGGACCTTGACTGATTCTAGAAATGAATTATTTCATTATTAATTTTTTGAAAAAAATATATATTTTTTTGCAATTTATTATTTTAGTCGCAAGGCTGAACTGTTTGGAACAACGTTCTGCATTAAATTCTTAAATTTTATAATTTTTGCCGTAATGAACGTCTTACGCGTGCTATTGACCTCTCAGCGTAATCAGCTGATCGCTGTGTTGTGCACGTTGTACATTATGTATTGAAATTTTTTTAAACAGTGGATTAAAAGCAAATGACTAGTAGCAATGGATATATCTCTTGTCTGGTTATTACCCCACGAAGTTATAGTGACTGCTTTTTTACACCTTGTATTGTGAGGAAATAATAATACTCAAAAGTATACTTTTGTATTCTCAGCTATCAAATAATTACACATACGTTAAACTATTTAGTGATTACATAAATTACTTTGGAGGTCATAAGTGACATCTTCTTTTTTTTATTTTTGGCAATAACAGTTGCTAAGGTTTTGTACTATTCTCTCTTGTCAAATATCACCAAACTCTTACGTCTCAACTCCGACATATATTTATATATTCCGTTTTCTATATTGTAGATCCTCAAAAATCAGCTCGGCAGCGTGGCGCCCGACGCAGCGGCGCTCATCTCCCGCGGCGACTCGCTCGTGTACGACAAGCACCGGGACTGCCCAGCCCTAGCTACGCGCCTGCAGCAGACCCAGGCGCGGCTTCGCGCTGAGTGGGCGCGCGTGATGGCGGAGCTCGACAGCAAACGCCGCGCCGCCCTGCGCGCTGAAGACATAGCGACCGAGCTGAATACGCTCCTGACGCAGCTACAGGTGGGCAACAGTTTTCTCCTTAACGTTAAAAAAGTCACTTGCCAGACAAGGACAAAATATTCCTTTTCCTTATATTTTTTGCATTATAATTGGGCATTTGTACTTCACAGACATGGTGCAAAGACTTCCAGCCCCGACCCGAGAATTACGCGGAACTGGTAGAGAAAGAGACAGAGATAGAGCGTCTGTCCGAACTCTGCCGCGAGTTGCGCACGCAACGCGTCGCGTACCCCGAGCGTGCGGCGAGTGACGTCACAACTGCGTACAACAAATTCAAACAGGTGTACGATGCGATGCCGAAGAAGGACAGAAAGAAGATGGTAAGAGATAGACGGAGAGAGTGATTAATTAAGCTTAAGAAGTATGGTGTATTAGGTTTGTATTGAGATCTCTTCAAGGTCTTCGTGAGGTCCACCACAGGCTAATACACATAAAAGATCTCCTAATTCTTGTATTTGAAGAAAGATAGCGATGCCGAAGAAGGACATAAAGAAGTTAGTAAGAGATAGACGGACGTATAATTTAAGCTTGGAAAATATGATGCATTAGGTTTGTATTGAGACCTTTCCAAGGTCTCTGTGAGGTCCGCCACAGGCATTAACACATAAACGATCTCCTAATTCTTGTAGAAAGATAGCGATGCCGAAGATGGACGGAAAGAAGATGGTTCTCTTCTAATATAACAATACCTCCAACTATCTCTAGATGGAGGTGTAGAACAAAATGTATAAGATTTGACATAAGCTTCGTTAAGTAACTTGTGAATTCGCTTGTTATTTAGCGAACCTAAATCGTAAAGTATCTAAAATAGCGATGGTTGAATGAGGTCCCTGATCCGATCGAATTGAAAGCGGTGTCAATAGATTCGTAATAAATAGAGCGAGATGTAGGATATTCTATATCACTGCACTTTTCAGACAGCGATGTTTCACATATCTATTTATTCGTAACGATAGTAATATATTTCATAATAAAATCAAAGTTAGGTTAGGTTAGGTCATCATGTAGAACAAATCTAAAAGTGTTAGTTTCTAACCTATTTGGAAATAAAAGATTTTTAAATTTTCAGTAATATTTATATAATATGTAACTATTGTAACAATACATAATTATGTAACAGTGTATCTGCATTACAGGAGGGCGGTGAGGCCGAGCAGGTGCGGCGGCTGAACCTCGCCCGCGAAGCAGTGGCGGCGGCCGCGCGCGCCCTCCGCGCCGCGCCTCTCGCGGGGTTGGACTATGACGACTTCCCCCTGCAGGAGGACGCGCTAGAGGTATACTAACCTTATCTATTTACACTGAATTACAGAGCAAACTAAGTAGGATGTCGCTGTAACCATAGCAGGGATATGGATACAGCGGCATCATAATTATTTATTAGTAGTTTCCTTTGGAAACTATCGCCTCTGTGATCTAGTGGTTTAGAGCCTAGCTCTCGTTTTTTGTTGTTCCAACGCTAAGTTCCACGCGATTAGTTTCCGTTTCTTATTTCTAACACAGCTGATGATATCTGTTACAGAGGATAAAACAGAGCATGGAGGAGGTGGCGGGCCAGCTGCAGGCGGGCGGCGGCGAGCAGGCGCGCCGGCTGCGCGACAAGCTGCGCGCCGAGCTGGCCGAGCTGCGCGCGAGATACGACACGCGGCGGGCCAAGTGAGTGATCACAGTCACAGAGCATGGAACGGATTATCAGAAACAATGATTATCAGACAGAAAGAAACGGGCAGATATTTTATAAAATTACATCACGCTCGCATTTGCAAGATTGGTTAAAATTCCACACACAAGGTTAAATCACCAAAGACCGATTGGTTGCCATACGATTTTAATCAATTTTTGTTTGTCAAATTTAGTTACTTCACAAAGTAGATATAAATCAGAGATACGACCTAGTACTAGAAAATGGTATCACCCTAATACTGGCAATTCGACTGGCTAGTTTTGTATAGTATCTTCTTCTTAATTATGGAGTTGAATTTAGCTTAATGTGACGTTTTGCTAAAAAAATATGCTTATCTTTATTTTGATGTCAATATTTGTACTTAATTCGGCATATTTACATTTTATAATTTACAAACGTTATTAGTAGTGACATCTATTGCATTTTTTTTGTATTAAACATATATTGTATGGGATGGTAGGCCTGGTTACTTGATCATCCATTTGAATAGCGTTCGAGGAACTATTTATTACATATTAGTGTTATTTATACTAATGTAGGGTAGGTTTTTAATAGATAGTAACGCACAATATATTTTATATATATATACTTAAATATATTTCTTACCAACTATTGAAGTATGTTGTACGCGCATAATTGTTTAAATTTAAGTTTTTCCTTTGTTAGGTCTACTGGAAGAAATTCCAAATTGGGATAAGTAGCACCTTTGTACATAATTTCTGTGTTTTAATTTAAGTTTCTATTGTTTTTTTTAATGTGTGTACATAAATTATTAAATAAAAATAAAATAATAAAAAATATTTTGCAGACATTGACAATGTATGTGTTGTAGATGGAGCGAGTGTCAAACGGAGTGGGCGGCGCTGTACGCGGCGTTGGAGCAGGAGGGCGAAGCCCTAGACGACTTGGAGAGCGCCCTGGACGCGGCCGCCAACGGCCCAGCGGATGTCGCGGGTCTGCAGGCACAGGTAACAGCAATATTGAGTCTTTTCACAGTAATCCATACATCGTTAGTACAAATCGATGTTGACAGCGCGCGACCGGTCGTTGTGGAAGATGATGATGATAGTACAAATCCGGCTCGAAGGACCAAAAATAACCTTAGTGTTTCCTTGTGAAGGGATGGTAAATAACCAAATCCAACGAGTTCTGTATGTACACTGACTTCATGAAAAAAACTTAACAATTATTATGATATTTAAAGAGATTTAAATATGGGGCCTTAATGTTCAGACTGATTCGATTTTGATTCAGATTCTATCGTGCCGCGTACTCCCGAATAAATTGATATTTGTTTATTTTGTTTCTCAGTCGAATGATATGGTCGAGAGTACAAAAGTTACCATCTAATTTTCTTTATCATGGTTAGTTACAATGTAATCCACCTAATAAAAGCCGTTGAGATCGAACTGATTCGATTCTTGTTTGTGTTGGGAGTAAGCCTGATGGTCGATGTGACGTCATTGCGATAGTCCTCCGTACATTTTTTATTGTACCAATAGTTTTGCAAGGAAAGTATTGGACGATGTTTTGTCGCAGCTTACTATTGAGCGATAAAGACAACATTTATCAGTAGAACTTGTGTGTCCTGATTATACTTTGTTGACGACTTCTATCTTCTTCGTCTTCTTATATATAAAAATGAATTGCTGTTCGTTAGTTTAGCTAAAACTCGAGAACGGCTTGATCCGATGTCTTGTTGGGAAGGTAAAGCGACGACATTATGATGTTTTTGTTTACGTCACAGGCGGCGGAGCGTGTAGCGGGCGCGGAGGCGGCGTGCGCGCGCGGCGGCGCCGTCACCGCGGCGTGCTCGGGGCGCCTCGCGCGCCTCGTGGCCGAGCAGCTGGACGCGCTGCGGCAACGCGCCCGCGCCGCCGCCGACCGCGCCGCCAGCGGGGCGGGCAGCGGGGCGGCCGGCGGGGCGACAGGCGCGGCGGAGAGCGTGCTGCGCGCGGTCCACGCGCTACTGCTCACCACTAGCGCGAACCCGTCGGACCGCACCAGCCTCTCGATACGACTGAGCCTTGTTCAGGTAAGAGATAAGATCAAAAAATTTAAACATATTATATCTAGCAATATCCCGCGAAAAATGATTACCATAACCTGCAAGCTAAAGAGTGAGTGTATACATAGGCATGCGTTTGATGCACCTCCCTCCGTCTCACGCTTATGCGTACACTCGCAAGCAAAACCATGAAAACACAACCACCACACAAACAAATAAAAAATATGAAAAATATTTAAAACAAAGGTCTAAAATTACTACAAGTAGTGAATCTTCCAATCCTGGGGCTCGCGGGCTCCTAGTCTATACACACGAACGCACCGGTAGTTGACCTAAGACCTGACCAGGGTTGAAACTGATCTGTTTTGTGACTTTTATGGAGATCTGTCGCGTTATGGTAAGTAATTTATATGAGGTACCAAAAGAAAAGATGCTCTACGCGTCATTCTCTTCATACGATATTTGACTTACTATATGATCCATGAATCATTCTGTATAATAATTGTTATTGATATACAGGTTGTAAAAAGAGCAGTCACTATAACTTCGTGGGGTAATAACCAGGCAAGAGACATATCCATTGGTACTAGTCATTTGCTTTTAATCCACTGTTTTAAAAATTGAATTTTTTTCAATAGGCAATGTACAACGTGCACAACACAGCGATCAGCTGATTACGCTGAGAGGTCAATAGCACGCGTAAGACGTTCATTACGTACTAGGGCAAAAATTATAAAATTTAAGAATTTAATGCAGAACGTTGTTCCAAACAGTTCAGCCTTGCGACTAAAAATAATAAAATGCAAAAAAAAAAATTTTTTTTCAAAAAATAAATAATGAAAGAAATTCATTTCTAGAGTGAGAAAAGGTCCTTTACTTATATCCTAAAGTTATAGTGACTGCTCTTTTTACACCCTGTATATTATATTATTATACTATTCGAGTTTATTAGACTGCATACAATCAACCACTGGATCAAATTGACATAATAGTTTCAGTTCACTTGCATAAGTCTATTGATACTTAAAACTGGCGTCTTGACGATAACATGTTTACGAGTCCAAAACAACACAAACTATTTCAATACGCAAACACTGAAAACATTAAATGATGACCTTGTCGGATACTTATAGAAAATGCCGTTGAAGAAACAACGCGATTATTACCGCGTTTAATTTCAACGTGTTGAAGTTTAATCATAAAGGAGAATGTTGCGAGGTATATAAAATCGTTTAAAACTGTTGGCCCAGTACAGCTGGTATCTGTACAAATACACCAGTTTTCGTTTCAATACTATTGTGTAATGTATGAAATACTTGATATTTTGCTTGATGTGAAAGCGTTCATCGTATTATAACTATTATAATATTATTGTAAAATAAACGTACTTACGTCGTGAATTTGTGCAGTTTACTAAGTGTTAAGTTTAGTACTAAGTACTAAGTTTACTACAATTTGTACTTTTTTATTTATAACTAGCTGACCCGTGCCCACTTCGTTAAGCATCGAAACCGTGTAAACCTTCCCGGGACTTCCACGAATATTTCAAGACCAAAAGTAGCCCAATCAGTTCAGCTGATCTCGAGTTTTAGCGAGACTGACGAACAGAAATTGATTTTTATATAGCCTATGTTACTCAGTGATAATGTAGCTTTCTAATGAAAAAAGAATTATTAAAATCGGTCCAGTACTTTTTGAGTTAAGTCGTTACATACAAAAATACAAATCATACCTCTTTATAATATTAGCGTAGATATTCTGTATTCAAATTTTAAAACCGAATTTAGTGCAAGTTACGTTATTCCCTCTTGTTAACTACCGAAAGTAAGGCTGACTTACCCCCAGTTTTCCGAACGCTATTCAAATGAATGATCATCTAACATGGCATTCAAATCAACAACCCATATTGAACGCTGATTGGTGGAACATTATCTGACAGAAAGGAACGGACGTATATTTTATTACTATATCACGCTCGCTCGCTGATTCAAATCGTATGTCAACTAATCGGTGTCTTTTAGAAATTAACCTTATCTGTGGAATTTTAACAAATCTAGCAAGTGCGAGCGTAATGTCGATATAAAATATCTGTCCGTTCCCTTCTCTCTGATAACATTCCACCAATCAGCGTTCAATATGGGTCGTTGATTTGAATGCCATGTTAGTTGATCATTCATTTGAATAGCGTTCGGGAAACCGGGGGTTAATTTTTAAGATGTAATGGCTCTAAATAAAGATTAAAAATAAAACGTTCATCGATTTAGGCTTAAAGGGAAATCTGTGAATAATATCAAGTTGAGGGTGACATGTGCGGCGCGGCGTGTAATGCGCAGCTGGCGCGCGGCCAGCGCTGCAGTACACACGACTAGCTCAGTGATGAGAGTGGGCGGGTTCGAATTCCGCCGAAGGATTTTTTTTTAAATATCAGACGACCTCCGTAGCGCAGTGGCGCGTTGGTGCTCGAGCCGGAAGTCGCGGGTACGAATCCCGCCGAAGTATAAAAAAGTTTTCTGTGTTCCTCAGTCATGGATGTGTATTAAATCTGTGTATAATATAATAATAATCTTAAATATATTCCCGTGATCTGGTTACTGTAGCACAAGTTCTTCTGATATTTAGCACAGGACCAGATCGACGTGGTGGCATCCATGGATTGGTATCATTTTTTATTTAACAATTTATTGTACACAAGAAACAATATACAAAAGTACAGTTAACAAAGAAAGACAAAGAGAGAATGAGTAGTTGAGAACCAGCTGGTCGAGCCGGGGTCGCGGGTTTGAATCCTGCCGAAGGAACAAAAGAGTTTTTGGTGTGTTCCTGTATATTATGATGATATGATCTGATTGTCTGACAAGTTTGTTTTCGAACTTCGTAAGTGGTAATTGTGATGGAATCCTAAATCAAGAAAGATAAAGGAAGATTGCTCGTGTATTGCCCACACACTCGAGCAGTATAAAATGCCTTTTTCAACAAAACCAGGCCACTGATGATAATTTACGCAGTCGCGTTAAAGTTTTCTGAAATGAAAATGTTTTATGTTACTCGTATTAAGCCTTCGAATACCCTAAAAGCTTCGGATCAGTTATTCGAAGGGTATTTGTCAGGAAACGCAGGCAGGAACGAAACTAGCAGAGTTATTGGAAAAATCAAGTGGCGCCGGCGGAAGGACTCAAATTGACCGGATGTCCGGCGATTTCGTGTCGCCAATCGGAAATGTACTGTATGCGTGCGTGATAGAGTAGGTTTTTGCGTGACATTAGGTATATGACTAGCCGGAGACGATTTTTTGGGTTAGGCGCGTAATTTTTAGGCTGTCTACGCCTTCTATTAATGCTGTGTCACCTTTATTTATTACCAATCATGATTTTGTTTGATTGTCATTTTCGACGCCAACTGTCGCAATACCAGAGGAGTTACAAGAGCGTTGTCGATCTTTGTTTGTTTGCATTGAATAGTCTCAAATCCTGGCAGGGTCGGCATGTAAGGGTGCGATTAGGAGACAAGTAATAACACCGAGAGTTGCAATAAGACTGTCTTATATGAATAAATTGGGTTATATAGCATATGATACTACTACACACTAATCTCCGGTTTTTGAAAGGCTGATCAAATCGTCGGTCAGCTAATTTAAGTTAACAAGCCATTTTGCACGCTCATTGGTGAACATCACTCGCAACAACTTCACTCGTTACGTCCATCAATGAGCGTTCAGAATGACTCGTCAACTGTTAGCCGACCGATTTGTATGTATGTTTTGACATTATGTACGCTAAATGACATACCAAATCGCGATCATTTTGTTATCGCGCTTTGTTTTGTTTGTTATGGCATCTTGAATCAGCCCGCAGGACTGATTTTATGAAAGACATATAGGTTACTTTTTATAGAGGGTGTGATGATTATAGTCTTTTGTATTTCTTGTTCAGTTTATAGTTTAGATAATAATTTAGGTACTTTAACTAGTTTTTTTATTATGTAATTTTAAAGTATCTATTGTATAAAATAAACTAGCTGACCCGTGCCCACTTCGTTGAGCATGGAAACCGTGTAAACCTTCCCGGGACTTCCACGAATATTTCAAGACTAAAAATAGCCGAATCGGTTCAGCCGTTCTCGAGTTTTAGCGATACTAACGATTTTAAAAAAAATTTAGTTTCCCATGCTATAATAATATTAAGCACGGCTGAAAATTTACGAAATATCTCGAGCTTAAAATATCCAAGTCGGTTAAGTGTGTATGAATATGCATATAGGCTTTTCATCCTAGATAAGTCTAGTGCTAGATACACTAGAACCTAGATACATCGAGGTCGCCCGTTGTAGGTCACAGTGGCACGAAGTAGGTTGAAAATACATCCTAATATTAAAAAGCTTGGGTAATACTCCGACCTAGTACTAATACAACGGCTGAGATAGTTTGTTTGTTTAGGCATGGCCTACCATCCCATACAATCTATATTTAATACCAAAAAAATTGCAATAGATGTCACTACTATTAACGTTTGTAAATTATAAAATGTAAATATGCCGAATTGCATACAAATATTGACGTTATAATAAAGATAAGCATATTTTTTAAGCATAACATCACATTAAGCTAAATTCAACTCTTTAATTAAGAATAAGATACGAAACGAAATTAGTAATTAGTATTTTTCAATAGTGGCGCTAGATGGCGGTTTCCGGAATTTCTAAGATCTTCACCCTTTGCCAGTCGCATTGCCAGTATTAGGGTGATACCATTTTCTAGTACTAGGTCGTGTCTCTTTTATATATCTACTTTGTGGTTTAGGAGTTATACCCACCCAGGCCGTCTGATTTTAGCAAAAATCGCGCGATGCTTAATTTTTAACCCCCGACGCAAAAACGACGGGGTGTTATAAGTTTGACTGTGTAAATGTGTGTCTGTCTGTGGCATCGTAGCTCCCAAACGGATGATCCGATTTTCATGCGGTTTTTGCGGAAAGGTATAGTATCTATAGACGCTTCACACCACGTCAATCTGGCCCTGTGCTAAGTATCCGAAGAACTTTTGTTACGGGTACCAGACAACGGAAATATATTTAATACTTTTATACTATAGACATATTTAAGATTTTTATTAAATTAATACACAAATTTTATACACATCCATGACCCA
Source organism: Celastrina argiolus (assembly GCA_905187575.2). Lineage (NCBI taxonomy): Eukaryota > Metazoa > Arthropoda > Insecta > Lepidoptera > Lycaenidae > Celastrina > Celastrina argiolus. Next base: position 2,664,303 of record LR994596.1, read on the forward strand.
GGAACAATGATAAACTTCTTGTTCCCTCGGCGGGATTCGAACCCGCAACCTGTCGATCGAGAACCAAATCGCTAAACCACTGCACTACGGAGGTATATCAGTCGAGAGTGTTCTTGGCTATGTTTGGTGGAAAACAATTTAGTGGCAATCATAGGAACTATTATGTTTGTTTGACATAATAGTTAGTCCTGATTTCACCAACGCATGTTTCTGTTAACGTGTTAACTCACTTTGTTGTCCGTCTTTCTGTCTGTCCGTCTGTCCGTACTTGAGCTTGAACAAAAGTCAAAATTCTATGTCAATACTTTTATGTACCTATTACAAGTTTGCCCTACAAGTTTAGCACGGAACCCTCTGTACGCGAGCCCAACTCGCACTTGGCCAGTTTTAATTTTTTCTCCGGAACTCTACTATGGAATCTCATAACTTCATTTTTAATTAGCAACTTCAGTTTTCACTCAAAACGATTCAACATGCCTATAAATATACTATGTATATGTCGCAGTCATCTAATTAAATCAGCTATTTCATTGAGTGACTAGCGTTTTTATCGAATGACGACATTTAATTGAAAGACTAAAGGACAACTCGTCAAGTTGTTTATTGTAACGTCCAATGTCTTGACTGAACATTGATTGAACGTCATTTAGTCATGTAGTCATTGACTGAACGTCATTTAGTCCGATTTTTTAACCGACTTCCAAAAAAGGAGGAGCTTTCTCAATTCGATGAATAAGTAGGTTTTTTTTATATTTGTTAGCGAATAAAGTTCCGATTTTTTAACCGACTTCCAAAAAAGGAGGAGCTGGAAAAAATTAAGTATAAATGCCTCTTAATTGGGGGGTGGAGGGAGGGGGAGGAGGGGAGGGGGGGAGAAACCCCCCCTCCCTACCACTCCCACCTTTAGGAGACTACTAGTTTGTAAGATATTTATGGTTGAAGTTTTGAGGTTATGTCTGTGTTTCCGGGATATTTCCAGGAGTAAAACAGGGGAGAAAGGTGGAGACGGCGGTAAGGGGACAAAGGAAATCCCCCCTACCCTCCCTATTTACAGTTGTAGTTTAGAGGTTAGATAAAACAGACAAGTTCTACGTGGAGTCGATAGATTTATTTTTGGGACAATGTCGGTCTGTCACGTCTCCGGCGCTGCGGGAAATGCAGCCCCTTCGCCCATGCGTAACGAATGACATCAACCAACACTCGCCTTAGGCAGCTCCGGCTTTCTGGTCGCCTTCGGCGACCAGCCTCCGCCGCCACGGCGAGTCCTGGTTTCTGCATTTCGTTACGGCGGGCGGGGGCTGCTCTCCCTCCGCGCCTACGCGCTTAAATATACACTCTAGGGGTTGACAGACAAGTACTACGTGGAGTCGGGGTTGATAGATTCGCTTTTGGGAAAATTCAGTCACCTGACTGATTTTATGTCCGCTCTCATATAAGGGCTATGTTACAATCCGCTAACTAATTGGACGTTGAGTGACGATTGTACAATCAATGTTCGGCCTAGTCTTTCAATTAAATGTCGTCATTCGATAAAAACGCTAGTCACTCAATGAAATAGCTGATTTAATTAGATGACTGCGACATATATAATCTATTTCTGTGAATTCCTGTTGCCGCCACACACAAGCGATTTCCAACTATATATCTTTGTAATAAAGTACCAATTCCCCCGCGCTGTGTTGGTATATTCCTGTATCATTCACTCACGAGGTATTATCAGCTTCATTCCTGTGTGTTAAGGTTCCAATTACCATGGTAGGGAAGTAGACAGCGTCTTTCTGAGATGCACGTTTGTTTTTAATAAGTTGTTTTAGCCGGGATTGTGGACAGAAAAGTCTTTTTTGAGGTGAAATTTGGCGGTTTTTGTGTGAAAAAGGACGTTTGGGGTTTCTTTGAATGAAATTTTCGACTTTGTGAGAAGAAAGTGCGGTTTATGGTTGGCTATTACGGTTGGTGAAGTGAAAACCGGTATGTGTGTACTGTTTATGTGACTTTTAGTAGATGAGTAGAACCACGGATAATAATTAAATTATTTATTTAACAATTTGTTGTGCACATAAACAATTAACAGATTAAACAGAAAGAAATACGACACAAAATGACTGCTTATCTTTAAAATAAATTTCTTAAAATAATAATAATATCTATGGACGCTTCACACCACGTCAATCTGGCCCCGTGCTAAGTATCCGAAGAACTTGTGTTACAGGCCAAAAAACGGAAATATATTTAATACTTTTATACTATACACATATTTAAGATTTTTATAATATATTACACAAATTTAATACACATTCATGACCCAGGAATATTGAAAATGTTTTGTTCCCTCGGCGGGATTCGAACCCGCGACCTCTAGTTCGCACCACCGCGCTCAACCACTGGAGGTCGTCCGATAGTTGTAATCCATATTCTGTCTTCGTCAAATTTTCCAACATATCAGAAAAAAAAAACAATTTGCATTATCGTAAATGTGGTGTATTTTAACTTTAAAGGGGGTCTTATACTGGCTACTTATACTCATGAGTGATAATAATTTAAGGTGTGTATGGGTCTCGCATAAAGAGTTTACTGTGAAACTACCAGCGTTGAAAGAGGTATTTAAAAATAATGTATGAGAAAAATGATGTTGGGGCATTTAATACATGAAAGTCAAAAGTTAGTCTCTCAGCGCAAGGACTTACACATTATACTACACATAGGAGGCACAAGCACACCCTAAAGTGTTATCACGCATTTCTTTTACACCTTGTACAGTAGTGAAATATTTAAATATCAGATAACTATTAGTGTATTTTGATTGTGGTTTGAATTTTCCTTAATATTTTAGCTGTAAATGCATGTATGGCAGAACTTACTAACCAAATTAATAAAACCCTTATAATGATAATAGCCCTCACCTATTTCGGCATTGAAACCACCCCTGCGTATTATAGTGCCTAAGTATGTGCGCTATACATAAAACACTCAATTGCCGTAAACCAGTAGGATGGTTGAGCGACAAACGAGAGATCAGGCGATAGCATTTTTACCCGACTTCGGCGAAGCCAAAAGGAAGGGTAATCATTTCAAAAAAATTTAAATTAAGATAATGGTATCGTGTTTGGTATCAAAAGATAGGTCTTAGCAAGCACATTACAAATATGTATTTAAATTTTTAATTTATTATTATATTTTATTGTTAAATTCAAAATAAACGTTTAAAATGCGGTCGTACAAATAGTATCTAGGAGTTGTTTGGTTACTTTCTATGTGTTAATTTAACGTTAGTTTAGTGAAAATAAAATGTTATAGTTTATGTGGAAACAGAAAAATGTAAAATAAAATAAAAGTATGAAAAAGAAGTCGGGTTATAGTTTTTTTAACTTTTATTAGTTATTCCAACGCGGGAATCGAACCTTCGAATTCCCGAATTGAGATCAGATCTCCTAACCACTAGGGTTATCTAACAAAACCGTATCGTCATAAACTATATCGTCCATGTAAAATTAACCTTTAGATCTAGTAGCACTTTAGTTTAGCTAGTCATAAAGGCTATCAGGTGTTCCCAACCAGTGGGGCTTACTATGGGCGTAGACAATACACATGTCAAGGGGGGCCACACACAAATTAAAAATAAATTAAAAATAGTGTCGATTTATCTATAAAACTACAACCTTTCAGTAGAGTCAAAAAACTTAATAATTTAAGATAATGGATTTTGGATATACACTGTACATAACTGAACCTCATTTAAAACAAAATCCATGTCATAATAAAATCTAAAATTATTAAGATTTTTTGACTTTATTGAAAAGTTGTAGTTTTAAAGATTATAGACACGAGGCTGTGAAAGTAAAGCGATAGGTATTACATACTCTAGTTTCTGCCCGCGGCTTCGCTCGCGTTATTAAGTATACTGTGTTACTCCTAATACCTTCAAGAATATGTGTACAAAGTTACATGATAATCGATTAGGAAGTTTTCGTGTGAAAACGTAACAAACATACACATTTATATTACTACAAGTATGCAGTGGCATGCTCACATATAAATATGGATTTTATACAATAAAAAAATATATCAATATAAATTATCAAATATAATATTTTTTATTATTTGGACATACATAAAAAAACAGGCTAAATTGAGAACCTCATTTTTTGAAGTCGATTAAATATTACAAGGGAAGTATTATATACAAGGTATAACATAAATGCGTTATAATACTTTAGGACGTGTATGTGCTCCCTATGCAGAGTTACTGTAAAAGTACTAGCGCTGAAAGACTTCCTTTTGACTTTTATGTTTCTATGAGAGATTTGATATTGCCCAAAAAATAAGCTAGTAAAAAAGTACCACTTTCAGCGCTGGTATTTATACAGTAAACTCTATATACTGGACTCGAAATATTAAATTTAAATACTCATGAATTTTAAAGTCTGTATAACCCAAAAAGGTTGGGCAGCCCTGGTTAGGATGGACTATATTTCAGTCTGAGAGCGACGTAAACTCCGGGCGCACTGGAGACTATGCCTGTATATCAATTTGTGTCGAGTCGGCTCAGAGATATATATCTATGAATGCCTCCGTGGTCTAGTGGTTCTGAGCTTCACTCTCGACTTGGAGGTCGTGGGTTCGATTCCCGTGTTGGAACATTAAGTTTGTTTAGGACAGTGCAGGCTGATCGCCTGATTGTCTGACAAAAAAGATGATCCATGCCCCGGATGGGCATGTAAAAAGTCGGTCCTGCGCCTGATCTCCCGCCAGTCGTGTCGTTATCCGTCCCACTGGGCTACGAGAGTGAAGGAAGAGAGTGCTTCTGTGTATTGTACACACACTTGAGCACTATAAAATAGCTCCTGCGTAGCTGGCCTGGTTTCAATGACACCGGCCACCGTCACCGAATTCGGTGTGGGAGGCATTATTATTATTAAATATCTATGTATACTTTGTAGTCCTTGCTACAATAAACGCGAATGTTCGGTTGTTACTACTTAAGAGGAAACACCACGAATTCCATACAAAAATAGGGGTCTAGGGGATTTTTATTTCCTCCCTGGATGGATATTGTTTGTATGTACGTCCCTATTTTTTCTTTTTTTTAATAAATTAATTATTTAAAGAGATATGGACGTTTAAAAACCTGAAAAAAATGGCCAGACTCTCCGCTATGTTTGATTTCTAGGAAACAGATTTGACAACAATAAACAACAAAATCAAAAAATAGGAACCTAGCTCAATTCTTTTTTTAGCTAATACAGAAAAAAATATTTAAATCGGTTAAGTTTTGGAGGAGGAAACAGAAATCCCCTAAACGTCGATTTCTGGTACTTTTAATAGGTAATTTCAGTCCAAGTTGCAGTTGTCTCTATCGCGCTATTGCTGGCTAGCTAAGGCACTGCGAGACAGCAATAGATTTTATAAATACCTATTTTGTATTTCTCTCAACCGTGGTGTTTCCTCTTAACCGCTCATCATGAAACTTTGTACTATTCTTGGAGGTACTGGAAGTACTGCAATGTGCAGGCTTGGGGAGACTAATTAAAGATGTATTAGGTCCGACTGTCGTTTATTAACTAACTTACATTACTAAGATTAACACAATATATAGGGAGGTGATACACACACTACAATACAAAGTGTAAAAAGAACAGTCACTATAACTTTGATATACGATTAAACTACCTTTCCTCATTTTGGAAATGTATATTTTGTTGACAAAAACTAAAAAAAAAATTGTACTATTTCTTAATTTTTTGTCGCAAGAGTAACGAAAAAAAATTCTCCTCTTCCTATGGGTTTCATCCTACAATTTTTTCACTTATTTTTTTTAAAGTTTTGTACCCTGGTCTAACGATGCCAATAATTTAGTTACATAACTAATGGAAGTATTTATTTGCAGGCAAGAGAAGAGGAACTGACAGCAGCCGAAAAAGTAACGAACGACGAAAAACTTAAAGCGGAACTCAAAGAGGTGAGACAGTATTATAAGTGTGAAGGTTTGTGGGACTGTGGAACCACCAGAGGGAGTTCTCTACCTCCTGGTGTGCTCGGTCAGGCCGAAGCGATGTCAACGCGCTACAGGGCCCAGATTCAAAATGATATCGCTATTTTATCATCGATTACAATGACATAATAATATACAGGTTGTAAAAAGAGCAGTCACTATAACCTTGCGATACGATTATACTACCTTTCCTCATTTTGGAAATGATTTTTTTTTGTCAAAAACTAAAAAAATAGATTTTACCTTTCAACATTTCTTATTTTTTTGTCGCAAAATTAACATTATTGCAAAAAAAAATTTTTTTTTGAAATTTTTGAAAAAAAAAAAAAGGAAAAAATGTATATTTCTAGAATGAGAAAAGGTAGTATAATCATATCCCAAAGTTATAGTGACTGCTCTTTTTACACCCTTTATATTCCCGTGGTGCTTTCCTTTAATTTTTTCCCACTTTGCTTGGGGAGGGAAACTGGAATACTTCCTACTCCTCCTTTTTTTTTCTTCCGATCAATTTCATAGTGGGTCCCAAGACAGATTTAGCTTGTCCCTCGGGCCCCTGAGATCATATCAAAGGGCTTGTCGTGGTTGGTTACCGCTGTTGATCCTGGCTTACAGGAGTTGCAGTGGTGGGAATGTGAGGTGGGCCAATGCGCGTTAAAAAAAAATGCCATCGCTATATATTGCTTACGAAGTCCGAAACAAAATGTGTGGGATTTGACGTAAGCTTCGCTAAATGACAAGCGAATTCGTGTGTCAATTAGCGAAGCTTATGTCAAATTCCATCCAGCTTATGTCCAACTATAAACAGAACTACTCGTACATAGACAAGTTTGCGAGAGCGAAAAAGACGATTTAAAAAGAATAAAAAAATATTTTTAGTTTTTTAACAATTACAATTGAATTATAATAAAACTTAATAAGGGGTGACAGGCAGAGGTTTACAAGTAAGCTAGGGTTTGTCCGGAGACCATCTATCAGAAGCTCATGCTACGATGCTACGATCGTGAGCGGTGTCATAGAATATAGAATATGAATAAAATTATTTATTTCATCATCACACAACACATATAGGATAAAAAGAGGGAACAATATGAAACGTGAGACAAAACTAAAGCTAAGTATATATGTTGTGCGATGCATAAAATGAACCCTAGCTCAACTATACGCAGCGCACTGGTATTCTGCCAGGGCCAATGAGTGACATCACATTATGGGGTACAACAATTAAAACTTACAATACACTGCACAATTTTTTTTTTTTTTTTTTCACACCACGTCAATCTGGCCCTGTGCTAACTGCGCTACGGAGGTCGTCAAATTTTTACATATTATTATACAATTATTACAAAACACACAAAACAAACCGATAATAAAATTTAAAAAAAAAAACATAATATTAATATAGTTCGTCCCTTGTGGCTTTATTTACGTTAAAGTTAAATTTATGTCGGACGTACTATACATAGTAAACACAAAACACTTCTGTATAAATAGCTTTAACTTACAATAACTAAAATAAAATTGACTTTTGATGTTTACAAACACACGTGTAGTCATCAATCCACTTTTGGACTCTCACCGGGAGCGTTCCCGCGTAGAATGGTTTATGAGTTTACATATTGTCATAAATTAAATATGGTTTAAAAACACTATAGTTAGTCCTTTAGTTTACTTTCGTTAGGATAAATTTAACCTATAAACAAACCGAAAACATCGACATTTTCACTTCTTCACTTATTGTGCACCCTTATCAACACTTTTACAGGAATATTAAAGGATCATAATTCAATATCCAATACATTTTATAACAATTAAACAAAACATATTTAAACATGAAGTGAAAAACCTTCAGAGTAAAAATACGCTATTTTGACACTGCCGATTGTAGAATATAGTCTATAGTCTATGGATTCATGTAGCCAACAATAATAATAGCCTAAATATTGGCCAATTGGCATCACTGACTAGTCTATGGCTGTATCATAGACGGCTATGTTAACGTTTAGGTTAAATGTATCTCGGACTATACTACTACTATGATAAAGTTTCACTTTTAAAAATGAACTACATTAATTATATTACTTACATATTTTGTTTGAAAGGTATATCAGTCGAGAGTGTTCTTAGCTATGTTTGGTTTGGTAAGAACAAACTATAATGCATGTTCTAAATGAATGTCCGCTTCATGCAAAGACAGGTTGGATCTAGAGTTACGTTGCGGCGTGGCTGTAAAAGAAGAACACCTAAGACTTTTTATAAATACAGAAAAAACTAGAAACTACCTCCTAGACTATGCTAAAAAAATAATAAGAATTGTTAATCAACATAATAATTAATAGCATTAAAATGTCAAGATTTACGAGTATGAAAGTGCCAAAAATTGTGTTTATGAAAGAAAAAAAAAATATTCTCCGTGTGTGTGTGTGTGTGTGTGCAAGAATGTGAGAGTGTGTTTAATTACCAATATAATTTATTTAATTAAAAAACATAATATATAATTATAAAAATTGTACAGTTGCAAAGATGTTGCAAAATTAAACAGCAACAGTTGTATATTACTATTAATAAAAAAAAAGCTATGTTTGGTGGAAATCGGTTCAGGTTTTCAAGGTAATCAGATCGTTTGTTAGGTTTCATAGAAATGTTATACGCTAAGGCCGTGTTTCACCAAGCAATGTTAAAGTTAACGCCATGTTAAAATACCATGCCATCTCATTCATTCACAGGAAATACGAGAGGGATAACATGATATTTAACATGGCGTTAACTTTAACATTGCTTGGTGAAACACGGCCTAAATCGAGGGTTTTTTTTTAAATTTTCATCTAGTTTTGTACTAAGTAAAACAGGCGGTAGATCGTTTACTCGCATAATTAGTAGTCAAATGTATTGTTAGGTTTAAACTGAACCCTCGCGGAGGGCCCTTCAGTCTAGCCGCCCTACCCGCCCTAGCCGCCCTAGCCGCCCAGACAATGTGTAAAGCCCTCTGAGACAAGTGGCGGAATCCTATTATTGTACTATTATAAATGCGAACGTTTGTAAGGATGAATGGATGTTTGTGATTCTTGCACGCAAAAACTAAATTTGGTATGGTTCAATGCAATATATTCTATAATTGAAATCCGACCAAATTAATGTGTCATTATTGTCCTTTTACACGCAGTAAATAGGTGACTGGAGGTGAATATAGTTAATGAATGTATGAATGAATAAATATACAATATACCATATTGAGCTTTGTATCACATTGAATCGGTGAATCGGAATGGGTAGTAGATTAGGAACTGAGATCTGTGTGGTGTTCATAATGAGCTCGGTATATATTTTATCCCTAAAAAGTGTACCTCCCGTGGGATGCTGTACATGCGTGTACAGCATAGACATTTTCTTACTGTCCCTCAGTAATTATCATTTTTCTATAGTAAATATGTACTAACTTAGGAAGTAGTTTTATTGTTACTAGATGAGTTAATATTATAATTTATACAATTAAAATGGTAATCAAAACTGAAAAACACACTCCACGGAAAACTATTATTAAATGATACGTTGAAGTTGATACGTAACGCAAAATTCCAAATTAATCAGACATCTGGAAATTGGTGAAAATTATACTCAAAGATTCCGTTACATACAAGCCAAGCTTATAAAGGCGTGTCAATAAGAGTATTTGCACTCCTTCACATAAAATTTAACTGAGAAAATTTTCATTAAATATTTGGAGTCCATATTTGACCTCTATCTTCAGGCCCAGTCCAGCCTCTCCGCTCACGAGGAGTACGTACGCGGGAAGTTGGCCGCGCTCACCCGGTACACCTCCCGCCTGGACGCCGCGCTGCCCTGGGCCGTGGAGACCCGCGCCCGCCTGGCCACCGGCGTGCCCGTGGACATCCAGCTGCAGGTACATCATCAGGCCTGCACGTCAATTGTCATGTTACTTGCAGGGCTATTCACGATTTCCGCTCGACTTGGAATCGATTCGAAAGTTCTCGAATACGAATCGTGGAATAAATGAGAAGATGATGTTTAATTTTTTACTCTACTGCGGCAAAGCAAGGACTTTGCAGTGTGTGTAGGTTATTTATTTGGTATTATTTCTCGCTTAATTATTGATTCCATTTTTATAAATAAGGTTTTAATAATAATATATTCCTATAAGAGTAACTGGCTATTAGTAGGAAACTCTTTTTACCCGACTTCGGCGAAGCCAAAAGGAAGGGTAATGATTTTGGCAGTCTATGTATGTATGTATGTATGTATGTTTGTATGTATGTATGTATGTTCCCTCGTAGCAGCTAAACTACTGGTCCGATTTTAATAAATGAGGTATCAATCGATTGCTAATGATGCTGCGAGTAACATAGGCTATAAAAATTTTCGAAAAATTTTGGATTTTGAAAATTATACCTCAAAAACTATCTCCAAAAAAAATTAAATTAAGATAATTGTCTCGTGTTTGGTATCAAAAGATAGGTCTTGGCAAGCACATTACGAATATGTATTTGAATATTTTATTAATTGTTATATTTCATTGTTAAATTCAAAATAACGTTTAAAATGCGGTCGTACTAGTAGTATCTAGAAGTTGTTTAGTTACTTTCTATGCGTTAATTGAACGTTAGTTTGATAAAAATATAATGTTATATTTGATGTGGAAACAGAAAAATATAAAATAAAATAAAAGTTTAAAAACTATAACCCGACTTCGTAAAAAACTGGTCTAAAAAGGCTGAAACAAGAAAAAATTCAATTTGAAATCCAGAAATGCATAGGTACAAAAATGGTCAAGCTAGAGCCGAGGTCGGACCCGCTAACTCATAATATGCGTCTGCTGTTGCAATATTCAATCCCAAAAGCGGGTGCGACCACGGCTCTAGCTTGACCATTTTTGTACCTATGCATTTCTGGATTTCAAATTGAATTTTTTCTTGTTTCAGCCTTTTTAGACCAGTTTTTTACGAAGTCGGGTTATAGTTTTTAAACTTTTATTTTATTAAACTTGAATCAATAGTTATGAGTATAATAAATAGTCGGGTAGTAGTAAGTACTAGTTTTGTGGGTAAGTTAGTTTAGAGTTACGATTTTCGTGGTAAATAATCAATAAATCGAAAGTCTACATTATTTACAGACGAGCATCAACGACAAAGAGGCGGAGATCCGCGAAGTGATCGAGAACTACAACAACATGGAGCGAGAGTGTGTCGCGGCGCGACAAACTGTCGCGACCGACGTGCGGGAGCGCGCGGTGCGGCTGAAGGAGGACTGGGCGGTCATACGCGCGCGCGCGCCGCGGGCCCCCGGGGCCGAGCTGGCGGGACGGGAATCGGAAATATCGATCGTAGAGAAATCTAACGCGGAATTATCGAACGCGGATCGCGAAAGTTCGAACTCGATTCGAGAGAGTTCGGTCTCGATTCGAGAAAGCTCGATCTCGATTCGAGACAGTTCGACCTCGGATCGGGAGTCGGGCTCGGTGCGCGACAGTTTGGAGCGGGACGCCCGCGCGAGTCCCGCCCGCGATCGGGCCGGTTCGGAACGCCAGTCCTCCGAGAGGAAGTCGTCGGACGTGAGCGGTGAGTGCGGGTTTGGTGTGCTTTGGACTAACACGAGGCGGGGACTGGAGTCAGTAGCGCGGGTGATGGCGCGGGCGGCGGAGTACCAACCGGTGTACGTGCAGTATTAGAGGCGTACTCCGTTTCGATTGTATGTGATCTTAATGACAACGTGAGCAACTATAATGCTTGCAATTTACAAGTGAATGGAGAATGTTCACTTATTTTTAACTCTCCGTAAAACTCTTTAAATTAATTATAAAGACCGAAAAGAAAATTGTAATGCGTCGTATGGTTTCTGAGATATACATGTTTCAAATTGTCGACGCGATGACGTCAACACTTAATTTTACAAGAATTTGAAATGTCTGTAAATTCATTAATACTTGGCCTTTTTCAATAAAATAAAAACTAGTATATTTGTATAGACCCAAGCTCTACTGGGACAAAAGTTCTAAACGATTTTGTATATCTAGGAACATTCCCCAATGTTGCAATTTTCATTTAAATCACATTTAATCGGAACAGAATTACATTTAATTAATAATAAACAGAATTGATTATTACCGATATTCGTTTTGAAATGTTGGTTGTGAATTTGACTCCATTTTCTGCGAATTGTTCAGTATAAGTGTGAAAGTTACTAACTATAATTAGAAATATAATTATTAATTAGTATTTATACACCACGCAGGCTTGTTACAAAGTTTATATAATAATAATATAATTAATATACTAAGTATATTGTTGATACTAATATTATGAATTGAATTGCATGAAATGTAAAACCTGAAAAGAAATTGCTTGTACTATCGACAAAGTTTCTGCACGACCAGTTACAATGCCTTGAACACTTAAAAATCTTTAAAAAGGAAATGGCCGTATCGACTGCAGACGTGTCGTTGATTCAACTATAACGTCTTTTTTGACGAATTCTTCACAAAAGTATTTCATTGGGTTAGTTGTCGATACGTCACGCTTGGCAGACGTGTCCCATACAAAAAGAAGGTTAAAATGTGTCCGCGTGGTATACGAATATATAACTACATTTGTTTATTAACGAACTGAAAAGTTTCAAAACATTTCATAGTCGTTTTGGTGATTTAAAATCGCTTATTATGTCACTTATTTTTTTTATATCTAAATTTAAACACAGCAATATGTTTAAATGTAGATTTAAAAAAATCATAATTGACATAAATAGCGATTTCAAATCAAATATTGGGTCACGTGTGACGTTAGCAGTGTTCCAAGCAAATTAATGAAATAACAGCCCAAGTTTCAAGTGAGCTGTTAGTCGCCGAGAGGGATTTCCTGTGCTGACCCGATATCTAGTGTTAACCGAATGGAATAGTTCACAAATTCGACAGTCAATTTCAAATCAATTTGGCACAACGAACTATCAAATTCAAACTCAATTGTATAGTAAATTTTGCATAAGTAGGCCCACTGGTCGAGCAGCTACTTAGTCGATATTGCGTAGAAATTATTTATTAACAACGTCCATTTATAGTACGTCCCAGATAAATTTAACCCAAACGTAAACAAACGAAAAACACAGAAATTTTCAGATATTCACTTATTGTGAACACATATCGACACTTTTCCGGAATATTAAAGGATCATACTTCATTATCCAATACATTTTATAACAATTAATCTATAATTATTATAATTAAACTTTTACACTAAAAATACGCCATTTTGACATTGCCGACTGTAGAATAAAGTCTATAGTCTATGGATTCGTAGCAAATAATAATCATTGTATTAATATTGGCCAATTGGTATTACTGACTTGGAGTTTCTGGTTGTGTCATAGACGAGTCCAATACATTTAATAACAATTAAACAACAAATAATATGTTTAAAACTTTTACTGTAAAAATACGCCATTTTGACACTGCCGATTGTAGATTATAGTCTATAGTCTATAGATTCAGTAGCAAACAATAATTGTATTGGCCAATTGGCATCACTGACTACTCTATGGTTATGTCATAGACGGGTTTGTTTACGTTTGTGTTAAATTTATCTGGGACGTACTATGCCTTCACACTTCCCTCTGTAAATACTCTGTAAATAAATAGTTTCTCACTAACACGGTGTTTCATTGCTTACCTCTTCGCTTGTGCACTGGGTGTGGACTTTGCAATTTTCTATTTTTTTGAAATAATATAATGGTTAATGTATTTCATCTCGTATTTGACTTATTTTCAATTGATTATAAATGAATATTATAATAAACTGATTTGTAGTTTTGATCTATTAAAATGCGTTTGACCAATCAAAACGCGATTAATTCTTAAATTACCACAAGGAGTGAATCTTGCTATGCTCGCTGGATCTAGTCGCGAACGCACTGGTCGTTGACCTAAGACCTGACCAGGATTCAAACTCATCTGTTTTGTAACTTTTATGAAGATCTTTAATGACATGCCTTGCCGAAACAAAAAATGCTCTACGCGTCCTTCTCTTCGCACTATATTTGGCTTGATAAATGAACCATGAATCACCCTCTACAATAATAAATAATTAATAAAATTATATCATAAAATTTTATACCAAATCAAAACTGAATGAAACCGATAGCTTGCCCAAAATACTCAAAAATTATACTCAAGGGATGAAAAATGCGACCCAAAACGGCAACTGAACTCCAACAAACGACCTAAAATACAAATTAAAATGACACAAATTGTATTCGGTCGCATCGTTAACTCGTTAATCATTTTAACTGTAATTAGATACCTCTCCCCCTTGTGGAGGGGGGAGAAACCGCAGGGTTTTATCTGTATAAGTTTGATATTTAATGTTTGACAAGTAATTGATTTTTAATGTTATCAACCAACTTCTGAGTCGAACTTTCGACTGGGTAAACCGATTTCGATATTTTTTTATTTGAAAGGTTCGTGTTTTGTTGAAAGGTTTTATTGTATGCTTTTAAAAAAGGTATACCTTAAAAGTTTCAAACATAAGCAACAAACAGCAATAGGGTATTTTCATAAACGCCATGATATGTGAGAAGTATCATTTTGCAGATTTTACGGAGTTTCTAAATGGCTATTCAAATCCCTATCCTTGCGAGTGCGAGCTTGATGTAATTATATATACCCTCTTTCTCTAAGTGTTTCACCAATTTGCGTTAATTGGTTGTTAACTAGAGTGCCATGTTAGTTGATCATACATTTGAGTAGCCTTTCAGAAACCGGCCCTATACGTATGTTTGTTCCATCGTAGCGACTACTCCAGTGCTATTCTTTAAGAATGTTTATAACTGAATCCGCAGTGAGTGTCAAATTTGGAAGATCACAGCATCGGAAATTTGGAAGATCACACCATCGGAGATTTGGAAGATCACACCATCGGAAATTCGAGATACGCAAATCTGGAGAATAGCAATTCTGGTCCGACTATGTACGTGGTTAAGTTACGGTTTTGACAAAAATTGTAGTTTTATGTGATAGGAGATATAATTATATGAAAACTGCATTGAAACTTTATTATTGCAAGATTTAATGAGCAGAACTCTATGAAAGTGACACATGATCCAAAAACAACTCTTCCTGATGAGTATGGTGTGTGCACTGAGCACAAAGCAACACTGACACATTTCCACTATTACTCCGACCTGCCAATACCGAGCACCTAAGTGAGGGGTAGATATGACTCTAATTCTTTATCCTTATAAATATATTATATAATATACTGCTGACCCGTGCCCAATTCGTTGAGCATAGAAACCGCTTAAACCTTCCCTGGACTTCCAAGAATATTTTAAAACCAAAAATAGCCGAATCGGCTTTTAATTTTAAATAGTATTTAAATTTTTCCTTTAAAATCGGATATTTTTAGAAAAAAATACAAGATCTTGAATATCTTTGTAACCATTAGCTTTAGGATAGGGAATGATGTAGCTTTTTAGGTATTTTTACATGTCAAAAGGAAACAGACCTATTACCGGTATATACTTCGTATGCTCAACGACAAACTGTTTAAACCTTCCTTGGACTTCCACGAATATTTCAAGACCAAAAATAGCCGAATCGGTTCAGCCGTTCTCGAGTTTTAGTGAGACTAACGAACAGCGATTCATTTTTGTATATAAGAAGATATCAATATCCCGCAAATTATAACCGCAATCTGTAAGCAAATGAGTGAGTGTACGCATAGGCATGCGTTTAAAGTACCTCCCTCCGTCTCTCGCTTATGCGTACGCTCGCAAGCAAAAACGTGAAAACGTGAAGGAAGAGAGAGTGTCTTTGTGTATTGCGCACACACTTGGGCACTATAAAATAACTCATTTGTAGCTGGCCTGGTTTCAATGAAATCGGCTACCGGCACCGAAATCGGTGAGGGGAGCTATTATTATTATTATGTCCCTGTCTCTCCATCACCGAGCCCTGTGGCCAGCATTGTCCGCGGCAAGTAGGTCGGCAGCGCTGCGCTAACGACTGCTCTTTTGCTGCCGCACCGCGTCGTGTTCCGACCGACAGTCTTTTTGGGTTTATTAAAAGTTCACTATTTATATCACTGGATGCTTCCCGCGGGTCTGCGTTAAGGACGCTTACTACGCCAGATGCTTTATATGATTGCCTGTAATATATATGAGTTATAATAATTTAGAGTGCGTATCATGGGTCCCGTAAGTAGAGTTTACTGTGAAAGTTCCAGCGCTGAAAGAGGTAATTTAAAAAAAAAATGAATGGGAAAATTTATGATGTTAGGCCTTTCTTATACAAACATGAAAGTCAAAAGTAAGTCTTTCAGCGCTGTTACTTTCTCAGTATACTCTACATAAGAGGCACATACACACCCTAAAGTATTATCACTCATTTATTTCACACCTTGCATGTATTATTGAAAAAACTGAAACTCTACTTGAAAACACGATGGCATAAAATTTCACTTAATAATTATGCCTTCCACACCGATTTCGGTGACGGTGGCCCGTTTCATTGAAACCGGGCCAGCTACGCAGGAGTTATTTTATAGTGCCGAAGTGTGTGCGCAATACACATCACTCTCTCTTCCTTCACTCTCGTAGCCTAGTGTGATAACCGACACGACTGGCGGGAGATCAGGCGCAGGACCGACTTTTTACATTCCCATTCGATGCATGGATCATCTTTCATGTCAGACAATGAAGTGATCAGCCTGCATTGTCCTTCCTAACCAAACTTGAAAACAACATTTTTGTTGTTCCAACGCGGGAATCGAACCCATGACCTCCGAATGCTGAGCTAGACTCTAAACCACTAGACCACGGAAGCTTAATTTCATTTAATATAAATTACCTAAAAAAGATGTGCATGGACTTCTAATACACTGATGAAATAATACGTCCCTTTTATATTTAACCTAAACAAACCAAAAACATCGAAATTTTCACATAATATTTACATATTGTGAACACTTATCAACACTTTCATCTCAAATGAAAGGATCATGCTTCATTATCTTCAATACATATTATAACAATTAAACAATATATTTAAACATCTAATGAAATACTTTCTGAAAAGCATAGTAAGATTAATCATCAAAAGTGGTCATTTTAGACCTTTTTATCGCGTTACGGTAAGTAATTTATGTGAGGTGCCAAAAAAAAAAATTCTGTACGCGTCATTCTCTTCACACTACATTCGGCTTGGTATATGAACCGTGAAACACACTGTATAATACAGAGATAGATAGATATAGAGATTACCATTCAAATGAAATAAAATCAATGAAATAAAATATTTTTATTCAGAGTAAATTTTACAAAAAATGTTTTCTGAACGTCGTTTCTATATGATGACCACCGGTTTTTTTGTCACTATTTTTTACAGTTATTTAGTCACTACCTTATTACCATGGACACATTATACATTAATTATACATATCTATGCTATTACTAAAACCACATCCAAATCCCTCGCGTTTTAAAGATCTAAGCATAAAGACAAAGAGTCAGACAAAATCGATTATTTTATACTTTATAATTATAAAAATATGATATTATACTACCATATACAAAGTGTTAAATAAATGAGTGATAATACTGTAGGGTGTGTATACAGTGAAAGTACCAGTGCTAAAGATTTACTTTTGATTTTCATTTCTCATATGCCCCAAAATGATACATTTTCCCATGTCAAAGACCAAGTTCCTCTTTCAGCGCTGGAACTTTTACAGTAAACTCTATATACGGGACTCATTCACACTCTAAAGTATTATCACTAATTTATTTTACACCTTGTATATGATAGTGATGTAAAAAAACTACAGGAACTGAACATTTTGCCGGTATATGAAGTGCCATTTGTGGTAATAAAGTTGTGCTTCCACACAGAGGTCCATGTTATGTGAAACTAATACCACGGGGTTATAAAGTTGTCTGGGGGAACTGCGAGGGGGCGTTGGGGGCATCTGTAAATTGTTTCGGGACCTGTAGACACTTTACAGCCTCTAGAAACGAGTATAAATAACCAAAATCGACCGTAATGTTCACAAGATAGAGTCTAATATTGAACGTGGGGAGAGTATTAATACTAGATTCGCTGGCTTAACCAACTCTTAATACTTTGAAGGTATTTTACTTTTAGGGATTTAATCCTTATCCTGAAACTCCTGAGGAGTTTTAACAAGCCCACCCTTAAGTACCTAATGTAAACTATACAAATTGAATAGCTTTTGCTGTCTAGGTTTGAATTTATAATTAATTAGTTGACCCGTGCTCACTTCGTTGAGCATACAAACCGTTTAAACGTTCCCTGGACTTCTACGAATATTTCAAGACTAAAAGTAGCCGAATCGGTTCAGCCGTTCTCTAGTTTTAGCGAGACTAACGAACAGCAATTCATTTTTATATTTTAATAATTAACAAAACTCCAGGATACTTTTACATTAAGGTATACAGTACTTAAATGATATTTCAATAGACATGCTGCGATATAAGTCGGAATACAATCCGCCATTACGGTGACAGATAGCTGGCAGGTGCGTTGAATGGCGCAGAGGACTGACATAAGAAACATCAGATAACGTTTAGTTAAATAACATCTAGAACCTCAGTATGTATCAATATTAACTAGTGTTATGTTATACAGGTGTCTCATGGTTGATATATTATCAAGCCGATTATAGTGTGAAGAGAAGGGCGCGTAGAGCATTTTTTGTTTTGCCACCTCTTATAAATTACTTACTTATGACAAATCACGATAAAACATAAAAGTCACAAAATAGAGTTTCAATCCTAGTCAGGTGTAGGGTCAACGACCGGTGCGTTCGTGTGTATAGACTAGGAGCCCGCGAGCCCCAGCAAGATTCGCTCCTTGTCATTTTAGCCCTTTGTATTGTTATGGTGGGTAAGTATATATTATAACGGTTGTAAAAAGAGCAGTTATAACATTGGGATATGATTATACTACCTTTTCTCATTCTAGAAAATGTTTTTTTTTTATTTTTTTTACAAAAAAAAAAAATTTGGTTTATTGTTATTTTTGCGACAAAAAAGTAAAAAATGGTGAAAAGTGAAAAAATTTTTTTTTTGTTTTTGACAAAAAAAATATAAAAAAATACATTTCCAAAATAAGGAAAGGTCGTATAATCGTATCTCAAAGTTATAGTGACTGCTCTTTTTACACCCGGTATGTAAAACCTAACTCGAGGAGTGTTTTCGTCAGGGTTTACTTCCTGTGCTCGTGATACTTACCATCAGATCTGTGTGTTCAAATGCCAGTCCGTAAAAATCATTAAAACCCACTTTTCGTAGGTGAAATATAGAAAATACTGCAACGCAAATGTCATAAAAATAGTCGACTAGAAATAATGTGGAAGAAATTGGTCCTACAAAAAGTTGGCCATGTGAAAGCACCCTTAGAAATGTTTGATATTCTTGATATTGACAACTTAAATACTGATGTTGTATTAATTGATACTTAAATAGTGATAAAATACTGATGTTGATATTGACTGATGCTGATATTGACACATATTAAAGAGACGAAACTCGTGTACGGAAGGGAGCTATATTTATTTGTGTAAGGGTCATAGCACACTCTTCTGCGTGGATCAGATCAGAAGTAAAATGTTACTTTAAAAATCTTGGGTTTTGATAAGAAATTTAACATTTAAGATTTTTAAGATATTTATCATTTTAGTGACCACAGTTGCTACGAATATACATTTTCTACATACTACGCGTAGAATATTTAAGAAAGTAGTATTTGAAACCATAATAATACGCTACCACACCACGTCAAACTGGTCCTATGACCTGTACTTAGTAGCCGCAGGTAACGGAAATGAACATAATATGCTCAAGATTTTTATTTTATAGTGTCATTATATATTTAATAAACATCCAACACACACATTTTGTGCATCTGATGGGATTCGAACTTGCTATTTGCTTAGTACAAATATGATATAAGTGCAATTATAAAAAACATCACGATGAAGAATTTTTAATTGCAGTTTAAAAAATATAATGAGAAAGCAATAATATTTTCAACGAAACCTTTTGTTTACCTCGTTATAAACGTTCAGTGAATGTGCGCCCACCCTTAGATCAATAGCCCGCAGTGTGTGCGCCCTCACCGGTAAGTCATGTTGTGCAAATGATCCGGGATAACGCTGGACCGGCACAAGAGGTAAAGAACCAGCAGTTACGAAACACCGAAAATAGAGATAAATACTATAACTGCATTTTAAAACTTATTAACTAGCTCACCCGTGCCCACTTCGTTGAGCATACAAACCGTTGAAAACCATCCCTGGACTTCCACGAATATTTCAAGACTAAAAAAAACTGAATCGGTTCAGCCGTTCTCCAGTTTTAGTGAGATTAACGAACAGCAATTCATTTTTATATATAAAATAATATCTATGGACGCTTCACACCACGTCAATCTGGCCCCGTGCTAAGTATCCGAAGAACTTGTGTGGTACCAGACAACGGAAATATATTTAATACTTTTTACTATAAACATAAATTTAAGATTTTTATTATATTAATACACATTCATGACACAATTAATTTGGCTTTGGAGCAAAAATTGCAGACATTTTGCAATGGCTTTGCTTTGCAAGATATACGTATAAGCATATTATATTACAAAGCAAAATATTAGCTTCTCGTTATTTAAAGCAATCCTTTCTATACAGGCACACGATGTTCTCCTGATCCTGAAGCCTTACTCCAAACCAGGGATAAAATGGATATTAAATTAATTCCGATTATCCGTTTTTTTTCGGAAAATTTAAGTTACGGATATTACATTTTTACAGTTGCAAAACTTTAATTTCGGATTCGGTTACGATTGTGGATATTTTTCAATATCGGATATCCGATAGTTTCGGTTACGGAACTCCCTAACATCCCGGCTGCAAACTGATTCGATTTTGATTCAGATTCGTGCCGCGTACTCCCGAATAAATTGACGTTTGTTTATTTTGATTCTCAGTAGATCGATATGGTCGGGAACAAAAAGTTACGATCCAACGATTGTCTTTACCCTTTTTAGTTTCAAAGTATAACACCAAAAGGCGTTGAGATCGAGCTGATTCGATTCTCGATTGTTGTAGTGAGCCTGCCGACACTCGCATACCCCGTCCCCGTTTAATTACGCGCTGACGAGACGCGGATCTCCAACGTATAACGGCACATTACAACATATTGGACTCGTATATTGCCGTCACGGATGAGATACGAGAATTTGGGGGACTGTCACGTAGAGAGCGGGACTGAGGCCAAGCTGAGGCTCGATACTTAGGTGGTGATACTTACTCCCCTCACCGACTTCGGTGTCGGTAGCTGATTTCATTAAAACCAGGAGTTTCTTATATTACCCAAGTGTGTGCGCAATACACAAATACACTCTCTCTTCATTTTACTCTAATAACCCAGTGGGTTGGTAAACCGACACGACTGGAGAGAGATCAGGCGCAGGACCGACTTTTTACATGCTCATCCGACGCATGGATCATATTTCTTGTCAGACAATCAGTCGATCAGCCTGCATTGTCCTAACCAAACTTGAAGACAACATCCGATCCGCCCGAACTCCCGCCAGTCCAGGTAATCCGTCCCTCGGGATACGAGAGTGATGGAAGGGAGAGTGCTTCTGTGTATTGCGCACACACTTGGGTACTATAAAATAGCTCCTGCGTAGCTGGCCTGGTTTCGATGAAACCGGCCACTGTCACCGTAACATGATTTTTCACCACACAGTATAATATTCAATAACACATGCTCAGGTAGGTTACAAGATAAGAAAATCATTTCCATTTCACGCGAACTGGTCTAACATCTAGACTGAGTGTTTGTTACATTTTAACACACAAACTGCGTAACGAATTCTGATGACATTTTTACAAAGATAAATGTGAGTTCGGATAATGCGGTTTTCCCGAGGGTGAGATAGATATTCGTGTGCAAATGAAGCCGCGGGCATGAGGCAATCAACAGTTATTTAAATATATAACATAACCACATTTTTTATAAGAAATAAGCACACATACCTTAGTTCCGTCGAAACCAAACCAGCTAAATTTGGCTAAGGCATTTTATAATATAATAAACATAATCATATTATACATATAACAATCATCCAAAAGAAATTAGGTGAAAAGAAAAAAATATAGTGCCCAAGTGTGTGCGCAATGTGACTTGCCCGTCCGACGCATGGATCATCTTTCTGTTCAGACGAACAGATCACCAGCCTGCATTGTCGTAACTCGTAATCAAACATGAAAACACATTTTGATTTGTTCCAATACGGGAATCGAACGGACGACCTCCGAGTCGAGAGCCAAGCCCTAAACCACTAGACCGGGGAGGCCCTAACTATATAATATACTAGTTGTGCCCGCGACTTCGTTCACGTAGTTTTTGAGAGACTTACTTAAGCCGTTTATGTAGCGCACGCAACGAAAGTCCCCAAATGCGAATAATTTTCCCCGTATTTGTAACATTTCTCACTGACGCTTCGCTCCTATTGGTCGCAGCGTAATGTTATATAGCCTAAAGCCTTCCTCTATAAATGGACTATCCAACAAAAAAATAATTTTTCAAATCGGACCTGTAGTTCCTGAGATTATCGCGTTTAAACAAACAAACTCTTCCGCTTTATAATATTAAAGTATAGATAGATACCGTACATGCGGAGCCCTTACGCCTGTAAGTGAAAATAGCTGAAAATATATGACGGATATCATAGCTATTTTCGTTTACAAAGTTCGAAAACTAAATTGTATGGGATCTGACATAAGCTTCGCTAAGTGACACGCAAATTCGTAAGAAGTCAAATCCCGTACATTTTAGTTTTCGAAGTTCGTAAGTGATAATATCGATGGCTACTTGAACAAGGCGTAGGAAACGATCATTAAAACCTGCACCTCTATCAATTAGTCTAGTGTGGGTGTCATTGTTTAGGAGATATAAGGGCTACCTCAGCCCTCAGACGGCTCGTCAGCTGTAGGGTGCTTCCAGCCCTTCTTCCCACGTCAACATTGTCTCCCGGTAAGGAAGTGCGGATGAATAGGTAAAGAAGTTGGTTTAAAATCGGTTTGTTTGCCTGTATCATAAAACTCCGGACCCTTTTCTCTACCTAACTAGTTTATAGATAAAAGTTGTTTCCACGATGTTAGCTAATGATTATATAATAATAATATTAATGCGTTCACACCACGTTAATCTGGCCCCGTGATGATTTTCCAATGAAATTGTATTACCTACAGGTGACAGACAATGGAAATATATTCAACACTTTTATACTATGCAAGGTGTAAAATAAATTTGTGATAGGGTGTGTGTATGTCCCTCCTATGTAGGAGTTTACTGTGAAAGTACCAGCGCTGAAAAAAGTACTTTTTTAAATTATTGTATGGGTAATTTTTGATGTTGGGGCATTTCTCATACAAACATGAAAGTCAAAAGTAAGTCTTTCAGCGCTGGGACTTTCACAGTATTCTCTTCATAGGAGGCACATATGCACCCTAAAGTATTATCACTCACTTATTTTACACCATGTATACATATTTAAGATTTTTTATTATTTTAAAATACAAATTGAATACACATCCATGACCCAGGAACATTGAAAACTTTTTGTTCCCTCTGCGGGATTCGAATCCGACCTCCAGCTTGTTTGAGGTGCAGCTCGACCACTGAGCTACAGAGGTCGTCAAGTTAGGTGGGTATTACTATAGTAAGTAAAAAGTAGCTTATGTATTAATCCAGAGTGTCAGCTTCATGTGTAACAAATTTTATCAAATTTGCGCGGCAGTTTGCGCGGGATGAAGTAACAAACATACACTCAAGAGATTGAGAATGTAGCTTTTCTCTATTTTATGTCTTTCATATAAGTTCTTAACGTCTTTCGGGAATCGTTTTTCATTATATTCGCTTTGTAGTTGTTGCGCTCTAACGTATTATCAGAAATTGATTGTTTTAAATTACCTTATAAACCTTTGTAAGCTTCTAAGCCTTTAAAATATTGAAGATAAATTTGTAAGTTAGGTTATAACTTAAATTAAATTTGCCAAAATTTCAACCACTAATTCAATATAACTAAATACCCTATATTAAAGTTTCAACCAAAATTTTAATACTAATACATAAATATATTACAATTTCAACCTACCTCACAATTTTAATACAAATAAATATATTAAAATTTCAACCAATAGTTTAATAAAACTAAAAATATTAAAATTTCAACCTACCTCACAAAAATACTCACAAAGAATCCACCTAGTTCTGTCAATGAAACTGCACGCGTTGAATAGCAGGAAAATCGAGGGGGATGGATATACTTTGCCGTGAGTGCGAGAGGGATGGGGCGTGGGGGTGAGTTTCCCTCTCGTTTGGCGTTAGTGCCTGTCGGTTTGTCCTGGTGACGCCACGCCTGTGGTCCGTCCGAGGGACCGCGTGTTCTGTGACCTTGTATAGTGATGTGCTCTTGACAGTGAAAGAGGTATAGACAAATGCATTTGTAGACAAATTAGACGATAGACATTAGTTGTAGGCTGCAAGGTGTAGTTTGTAGTCCTGCATTTTCACCCCTTTATGGGGTAGCAATATTGCCGAATATCCTTTTTTGTGCGCTCCCTACGTGTCAAATTTGTAAACAGTATTTTGTAGCGTTGAAATCTATCTAGCTAAACATACTGCTGTGTTAACCAAAACAAAACCTAATTTGTTAAAAAGTTGTATCAACAAAATCTTGTAAAAACTCTTTATTAGCTTCAAAGTTTTATTTTCACGAGAAAACTTTTCATATTCAGTGCTCTCGTAACATTTCATTATAAACATAGGTTGAAAATTCACGGAAATGTACCTTATGCCGTAACCGTACATTTTGCCGAGATAGACATAATTATACGGCTGTGATATTAATGAGTGATAATATTTTAGGGTGTGTAGGAGTCCCGTATGTTTACTGTGAAAATAGCGCTGAAACAGTTACTGTTTTTAAATGTTTGTATTGACAAATTTATGATTGGGCATTCCGCATTTCTGATAGAAACATGAAAGTCAAAAGTAAGTCTTTCAGCACTGGTACTTTCACAGTAAACTCTACATAGGGGCTCGTATACTTTAAACCTTGTATAGATATATTCAAATCTAGTTCCGATATATTTGGTTCAAATTTCCACAAGCAATTAAAATAGGCTACGTTTTAACAATAGGCTACATTTTAATATTGCATTGGTCAAAGGTGAATGCCCTTCGAAAATGCACGTCACATTAACTCATGTATTTTCGTCAGCCAAATTAAACTAATTGGTATTGAAAGCCTTTCATACGTTGAACACAATATACTAGTCGTGTTAGCAGGAATAATTGATACCTACGTATTCGTAACGTTATCGAACGACAATTGTCACATACAATAGCCATTTGACACCACTTTTGCTAATACTTATACTAAGCTATATCATAGTTTTTAACACGCTTTTTTTAGCTTGAGTTGTATGTATGTAACGGAATCTTTGAGCATATTTTTTTCGAATTTCCAGAAGTCTAACAAACATACATATATGTACCGCCAAAATCATTATCTTTTGGTTATATATACTTTATGCTTTTGGCTTTGCCGGTAGTCTAGTAAATAATTCGAGGCTGGGATGAATACCCACACAATGTTATCGTACGTCCCTTTTAAATTTAATCTTAACGTAAACAAACCGAAAACGACGAAATTTTCACACATTTGGATAGAATTACTTACCATAGTTCCGCCACTAGGGGGGTTGTTTTAATAGGCGAGATAATAAAAAATGGCCGAAAACAGCCAGCCCACATGCAGGTCTACGAATTTGCGGTGTAATTTTTCAAATCTCCCACAAACTTTACCTTTTAATTTGGATAATGGCTCCTTAGAACGTTTTAATATATTAAACGAAAAGGCTGGAGGTTAGGGAGCAGAATTTATTGCTGTATGATATCATTTTATATTTGTCCGTTTCATTTATAAATGTCTGAAGTCAGATTGATTAGAGAATATTTTACCAGTCTGACGTGTATTAATAATTGAAGACATGGATGAAGGTGGTATGTGGCATTTTTTTACCCACAAAATTAAGTTTAAAGTATCACTTAAACACAAGTATTAAGAGGAAACACTACGAAATTTCCTGTTTCCTCCTTTTTTTAATAAATTAATTATTTAAAGAGATATGAACGAAGACTCTCCGCTATGTTTAAACACCTAGGAAACATATTTGACCACAATAAACAACAAAATCAAAAAATAGGAACCTAGCTCAATTCTTTTTTTAGCTAATAAAGAAAAAAGTATGTAAATCGGTTAAGTTTTGGAGGAGGAAACAGGAATCCCCTAAACGTCGATTTCTGGTACTTTTAATATGTAATTTCAGTCCAAATTGCAGTCGTCTCTATCGCGCTAGTGCTGGCTAGCTAAGGCACTGCGAGACAGCAATAGATTTTATAAATACCTATTTTGTATTTCTCTCAACCGTGTTGTTTCCTCTTAAGTACTATTAATGTTATTCTAGAGGTGGATCTTTAGATTAATGTACTTAATACTTTTCGACGTATTCTAAAATGTTTAAGTAACTGTTTGAACTCAATTTTCTCGAAATCAGAATTTTGCTACATATCACCTTCATCAATTCATGTCTTCAATTTGTAATAGAATATTAGCAATAGATCTTTTAAAGGGCTCACATCAGTCTGGTCCCGTGTAAAATGTGTGTGATCCGTTCCTTTCAAATTTAACATAAACGTAAACAAACCAAAAACACAACTTATTGTGCACACTTATCAAGATTTTCATCGGACCATTAAAGGAACATACTTCATTATCCGACATTTTACAACAATTAAACAATAATTTACATATTTAAACTTCGAATGAATAACTTTCACTACAAAAATACGCCATTTTGACACAGCCGGGTGTAGAATATAGTCTATAGTCTATGGAATCATAGCCGCTAACAATAATCATTGTATTACATTGGCCACTTACCATCACTGACTAGTCTATAGTTGAGTTATAGACGAGTTTGTTTAATTTAAACGGGACGTAACAGGTTCTAGGGATTCTTAAAAACATAGCTTTTGTCTTCCCCATATAAACTTAAGGTGTGCCAGATTTCGTATCCCGCACAATTCTCGTAAAATAAAAAGTTTTAGCACGTATTAGGTATAATGTAATTTACGTCTTTAAGTAACAACTGAGTCATCTGTACCAAAAACTTCTGTCAACTGAAAGAAACTTAGTTAATTGTGTTATGAAATTCAAGCGAAGCCTGTACTTGTCTAACTCACTAAGTATAATTCGTACGCCACACACTTATAAGAGAATACTAAAAGGATGGAAATATATTATGATCCGGAACCTCGACGTCCGTAGAACACATAGTGCTGTATATATTTTAACCGACTTCCAAAAAAGGAGGAGGTTCTCAATTCGGCCTGTTTTTATGTATGTACACCGATTACTCTGAGGTTTAGAGGAAACACCACGGGTCAGAGAAATGCAAAATAGGTATTTATAAAATCTATTGCTGTCTCGCAGTGCCTTAGCTAGCCAGCACTAGCGCGATAGAGACAACTGCAACTTGGACTGAAATTGCCTAATAAAAATATCAGAAATCGACGTTTAGGGGTGCTGTTTCCTCCTCCAAAACTTAACCGATTTAAATATTTTTTTCTTTATTAGCTAAAAAGAATTGAGCTAGGTTCCTATTTTTTGTTTTTGTTGTTTATTGTAGTCAAATCTGTTTCCTAGATGTTTAAACATAGATGACCATTTTTTTTTGGTTTTTGAACGTCCATACTTCTTTAAATAATTAATTTATCAAAAAAAGGAAAAAATAGGGACGTACAAACAATATCCATAAATATTCAGGAAAAAAAATGTTACTCTAGCAGCATTATCCAGGGAGGAAACAGGAATCCCGTAAACCCTTATTTCTGTATGGAAAAAAATTCGTAGTGTTTCCTCTTAATGATCCGATTTGCGTGATTCTTTTTGTATTCGACGCAGAGTAGCCGCCAATTGGTGGGACCAAAAAGTCCCATTTTACATACTTTACCGTGTACTTATATTTCACCAATTTCCAGAGGTGATACCTACTAGACGATACTTTTTTTACATTGATGATTAACCTACGTAGCTTCAGTGCGGCTAATTCGGAGTTTTGCGCTTTCGTATTTATAATTGACTCTCAACATAAAAAGGAAGTGGAAATTATTAATATGGTGTCTGTCAGTCTGTCTGTAGCATCGTAGCTACCAAACGGATGTATCTTTTACTTTTGAATTAAGAGACACTAAAAAGTAAAGAATAAAAAAGTAAGTACGTTAAAAAAACTTAAAGCTACTCAAACAAGTAAAAATATAATATAATACTTTTATAATGTTGTTACAATTAATGTTCTTTTTGGAGTCGGTGTCAGTTAAAATAACAACATCCTAAAGTTGCTGACTTGAAACTCATCTTTGCTGACAACGACTTCAAAAAGATCTTTAATTGTTACTACATTATAAAAGTATTATTTTATGCATAAGTAAGTCAGTGCCGGATTTGCCAAGCGCGGGCGACGACGTACCTTGGTGTTAGAGACCCATCTTTAACATTCTCGCCGCGGGCCACGCGTGAAATGTCATCAGGTCGATACCACCCCACGGTCTTATTCACCTGAAATAACATCCTAAAGTTGCTGACTTGAAACTCATCTTTGCTGACAACGACTTCAAAAAGATCTTTAATTGTTACTACATTATAAAAGTATTATTTTATGCATAAGTAAGTCAGTGCCGGATTTGCCAAGCGCGGGCGACGACGTACCTTGGTGTTAGAGACCCATCTTTAACATTCTCGCCGCGGGCCACGCGTGAAATGTCATCAGGTCGATACCACCCCACGGTCTTATTCACCTGAAATAACATCCTAAAGTTGCTGACTTGAAACTCATCTTTGCTGACAACGACTTCAAAAAGATCTTTAATTGTTACTACATTATAAAAGTATTATTTTATGCATAAGTAAGTCAGTGCCGGATATGCCAAGCGCGGGCGACGACGTACCTTGGTGTTAGAGACCCATCTTTAACATTCTCGCCGCGGGGCACGCGTGAAATGTCATCAGGTCGATACCACCCCACGGTCTGATTCACCTGAAAAGGGTTGGGTGATAAATATCCCAACCTTTTAAAGGTCAAACGATTTGGTTATTTTCGGGTTTAGGGACGCTATTGATATGCGCGTCGGTGTGTAAGTAACAAGTTTCTGAAATATTAAGCTCGAATGAAATCTACCTTATCCGACTACAGATACGGAAAAAGAAGGGTAATGATTTTGGCAGTGTATGTATCAACCGTAGCGCTACTACTGATCCGAGTTTCATGAAAGGAATGTCAATAGATTGATTTATGTAACTCAAAAACGTTTCACGCAAAAACTACTGCACGAATTTTCATTATATGTCGTATGTCAGTAGTTTAGGCATCTAATAAAGGATGTTAATTGGGGCTGAATCTAATGTACAACTTAACCATGAAATAAATTAGCTTTAAAAATTTATAACATTGCATTAAAACTCCCTAGGCGCTAGATTACTTATAGTTGAATATCTGCCGCTTTAACCTAGAGTAATTTGGCACAAGTGATCCCGGGTATTTGCGGCAGTACCCTGGTGTCGGTAATCGCTTACCAATAGGCAATATGTCTAGGCACTGTATCGTAAAGAATTAATTTTGTCCCTCGAACGGTAGTCTAACCAATTTCTCTTGTACAATATATGAGTGAAATAAAAACCGTTATGGCTCAGTTAAGATTTATGGCGTCCCGGGTTCGATGCCAGCCCCGGCAACCTGGCAGCGCGCCAGATATTATACACCTCGGTATAAAATGTTATGCTGTAAGTATGGGGTACGGGTGTATAAGCTAGCTTCTGTTACCCACTCTACGTGAGCTCAGGTTTTATAAAATAAAATATTTTATTTCCAAATGAAATTTAACAAGATTTTTTCGGGAAGTCACCATAATATATATCGTAATTAAATAATTTTGTGGCGTTTAGTAAAGATTTTTAGAACTGACCTCTTGCCGCTCAATTTTTTTTTATTTTGTACACAATTTTTTTTCCATTACACCATGGGTAATGTAATGTTGCTGTCTTTTTCCGATACGTCAGAAAAGCCACTTGACGGGAAGGATTAGCTGCCATATATTAAATACTTTTTAAGTGATTCCCAAAAAACGAGTAGGTTTTCAATTCGGCCTGTTTGTTTATGTAAGTACACCGATTACTCTGAGCATGGCCTACCATCCCATACAATCTATCTTTAATACAAAAAAAAAATGCAATAGGTGTCACTACTATTAACGTTTATAAATTATAAAATGTAAGTATGCCAAATTAAGTACGAATATTGACATTAAAATAAAGATAAGCATATTTTTCAAGCATAACATAACATTAAGCTAAATTCAACTCTTTGATTAAGAAGAATATACGAAACGAAATTAGTAATTAGTATTTTTCAATAGTGGGGTTAGATGGCGGTTTCCGAAATGTGCCTGGAAATCGAAGCAAACAAAAATAGCCAGTCGAATTGCCAGTATTAAGGTGATACCATTTTCTAGTACTAGGTCGTGTGTCTGTTATATATCTACTTTGTGCTCTGAGATTTATAATCCGATTTGGGTGTTTTTTTTTGTTTAATACAGACCATTTAGTTCCATAAAATTTTACGTATTTGGCCCAGTAGTTTTATTTTTATGGACATTATTGTATTTTATTCATACGTGGAAGGTGTAATTTTAGTTTGTGCGACTAATTTAGGAGTTTCTCACTGAAAAGTAAAAAAAAAAAACAACAAAATAATACGCTCCCCGCACCGATTTCGGTGTTGGTCGCCGATTTCATTGAAACCAGGCTAGCTACGCAGGGTTATTTTATAGTGTCCAAGTGTGTACGCAATACACAAAGACATTCTCCCTTCCTTAACTATAAGAGTTACCCAGTGGGACGGATAAACGACACGATTGGCGGGAGATCAGGCACAGGACCGACTTTTTAAATGGCCATCCGACGCATGGATCATCTTTCTTGTCAACAAACAACTTTTTTTGTTATTTCAACGCGGGAATCGAACCCACGACCTCCGGGTCGAGAGCGAAGCTCTGAACTACTAGACCACGGAGGCGCTGACTTAACAAAACCTACTTCAACAACTAGTCTGTTTTTTAAACATACTTTCTTTTTATATTAATAAAGTACGTGTCTAAGCTCTTATAAACTTGAATTAAGGTACTTGTGTAAATATTTAAGCGCGGCCCGAGCGGCACAGGGCCGGTATACCTGCGACGCAGGCTTGGCGCTTTACATTTCATTATTTCACAGGCTTGGCGAAGTATGTAATTGAAATAAACCAATTTTGTATTAAGGTAACAAGCGGAGTTTTTCACAGCTCCGATAATAATGCAGATAGAGTGCACTGAACTACTACCTAGTAGTACTAGTAATTACAAAAGAGAACAATGACTACATTCCCGAAAGACATGAAGAACCCACATGTTTTTTTGTCCTGCGTAGCTACTTATTGTTTTACAATCTAAGTAGACTAACTTTGCAGAAGGTAGAAATAATATACTAAAAAGAAATAATATACTAGAAATAAAATCCCGCGGGAACCGTACTAGCCGCGATAAAAGTTTTGTCCTTCCCACGTGGTCTACTCTACATCTGTGATTTTTATCAAAATCAAACCAGTATTTTTTTTGTCAAAAACAAAAAAATTTTTTTTAGTTTTTACTATTTTTTATTTTTTTGTCGCGAGGATAACGAAACAGCAAAAAAAAAATTTTAATTTTTGTAAAAAAAACCATTTCTAGAATGAGAAAAGGTAGTATAATCATATCCCAAAGCTATAGTGACTTAACACCCGTTATATAAATAGTTTCCTGACTGTACCTAGGTACAAGTACAGTCATGTACAGTGAGTACAGTCGTGTGCAGCGGGCGTAGTGTTTTGACAGACTTAACCTGCAATGCGCCAGTTCGGTTTCCAGGCTTAATTGATTTATTAGTTAGCTCGGCACGGCCTGGTCAGCTGTTATAGCCTGTAGCTGCAATGTAACATGTCCCTGTTAAGCTAACTCTGAGTTAAAATAACCCAGAGTTAGATAGACTAGCTAACTTTGAGTTAAATCTTGTTAGAGATGACTGACTCAACTTTTGGCGCAAGATAAATCTAACGGTACTCCTGAAGCTTGAATGCGACATGTCGTTTATGCTATCGGGTTCACTTTTTTTTATTTTTCGAAATGAAAAATGAAACGAATTCTAGGATCCTTGGCGCTTTATCATAACTAAAAAGAAAATTAATTTGAAGCACTGAGCTACAAGCTGGTGATTATAAATCGTAACTTTCTTAACTAAGAAGACTCTTGATTTGTCAAAAATTAGATCAAAATCTGTTCATCCGTTTGGGAGAACTTTAGGTTTGACTGTGTGTTTGTTACGATGCAACAAACACGAGAAAAGAACGAGTTATAAGTTTTATAACTCGTCCTTTTTCGTTGGGCGTAAAAAATAGACAGCCTTTTTTGACTTTCCGAATAAAGGCAATCGTTTTGTTTCCTTTCCGAAAATACCTCTTAAGGCGAGGAATAACCGCAACTAGCGCCACTCTTTTTAAAATAAATTTTACAACGACACAAAGATCTTATTAAAAAAGTAATCGGTTCAAACTTGAAGTAAGTAGTTAAAATAATTTATTGGCATTTAATTACAGCTCTAAATCCTATACTGTATTTACTCTCGTAAGTAATAACTAAAGTGTTTTAGTTATTACTTAAGAGCAGTGATTCTTAACCGGTGGCCCGCGGACCACTGGTGATCCCTGGAAGCACCCGAAGTGGTCCGCGTAGCTCTCGGAATAATCATCACCATATGAAAATTTGAACTCGAACGAACAAAATAATGCGTTAGGCGTCGGAGATCTATACCAAAAAGTTCAAAACGCTTCGATAGCGCGATTCAGCTAATTGACTTTTATAATAGCGGCATCTAGTATTAATAAGGTGATGAAACTGTATAATAGAAAATAGATGGTTGTACGTTTTATTTATATATCCTTTATTAATTTAAATTTACTATATTTGCCACAAAATTTTTTGTCTAGCCAAGTGGTCCATGGCAAGACAAAAAAAATGCAAATGCATCACGAAAAGGTTAACCACTGCTTATGAGAGTAAATACACCTTCATTTGGAAATAGAATATTTTGAATTTTGATATCAAAATATGATGTAACGGGACTAACGGGAGACATTTCATTACAAAATACAAAATACGTGGAATTCCCGCCATTGTGAGGAATTCGGCTAAGACAAGCCCTGAGGGGGCGGGGGGGGGGGGGGGGGAGGGTATGCTCATCATTCTTCTGGCAACAAGTTACAATACTCTCGGTTTTAGAAACGCTATTCATATGTATGATCAACTAACATGGCATTCAAGTACCCATATTGAACGGTGATTAGTGGAAGTTTTATAATAAAGAAAGGGAGGGACATATTGTATATAAAATAATAATATAATATCTATGGACGCTTCTCTCCACGTCAATATGGCCCCGTGCTAAGTATCCGAAGAACTTGTGTTACAGGTACCAGACAACGGAAATATATTTAATACTTTTATACTATAAACATGTTTAAGATTTTTATTATAATATACACAAATTTAATATACATCCATGACTCCGAGGGAAGAAATTTTTTTTCAAATGTTCCTAACATTGAAAAAAAATTCGAACCCGTGACCTCTCGCTCGAGCACAAACGCGCTCAACCACTGCGCTACGGAGGTCGTCGGATGATCAAATAACATGGCATTCAAATTAACAACCCATATTAAACGGTGATTGGTAGAACATGTATGTATAAGAAAGAAAGGGAGGGACATATATATGTCGCAGTCATCTTATTGAATCTGGTTATTTAATTGAATCACTAGGCGGTTTTAAAATGGCGTCAAACAGCTCGTACAGATAGCAATGTGTTGATATATTTTTTGATTAATTTACTTTAATGTTCGTTATATTAGTACTCATTCGGAAATTTCGAAGTTTAAAACTAAAATATTAAATGGCTGTCCTAGTCTTGAATTCGAAAATTTGTTGGTAAAAACAGGATTCAATGAAAGCGCTAGTCATTCAATTAAATAGCGGATTCAATCAGATGACTGTGACATATACATATAAAATAATAATAGCTCCCCTTAACGATTTCGGTGTCGGTAGCCGATTTTATTAAAATCAGGCCAGCTACGCAGGAGCTATTTTATACTACCCAAGTATGCGCAATACACAAAGACACTCTCCTCCTTTTACTCTCATAACCCAGTGGGGCGGTAAACCGACACGACTAGCGAGAGATCAGGCGCAGGACCGACTTTTACATGCCCATCCGACGCATGGATCATCTTTCTTGTCAGACAATCAGGTGATCGGCCTGCATTGTCCTAACCAAACTTGAAAACAACATTTTTTGTTGTTCCAACGCGGGAATCGAACCCACGACCTCCGGGTCGAGAGCGAAGCTCTGAACCATTAGACCACGGAGGCGCATGAGGTACAATAGCTGAAATTGACGACCTCCGCAGCGGTTGAGCGCGTTGGTGCTCGAGCGAGAGGTCGCGGGTTCGAATCCCGCCGAGGGAACAAAAAGTATACAATGTTCCTGGGTCCTGGATGTGTATTAATTTTGTGTATATTATTATAAAAATCATAATTAAATGTATAGTATTAAAAGTGTTAAATATATTTCCGCTGTCTGTAACACAAGTTCTTCGGATACTTAGCACGGGGCCAGATTGACGTGGTGTGGAGCGTCCATAGATATTAATATTATTATTATATGTCAGCTGGGTTAATTAGTCTGGGCCAGATATAGGTATCCTAGGGCTTGCAGTGGTCCCTAGGGATGTAGGGGAAACCGCGACGGGGCTGACATGAGAACTGGGAATTTGATTAGTTATTGGGGTATGTAATTGTAATATGCTGTTAGGGTTCCGTAGCTAGGGTAAAAACGGGACCCTTGATGATGATGATAATAATATAATATCTATGCGCTTCACACCACGTCAATCTGGCCCCGTGCTAAGTATCCGAAGAACTTGTGTTACAGGTACTAGACGACGGAAATATATTTAACGCTTTTAATACTATACACATATTTAAGATTTTTATTATAATATACACAAATTTAATACACATCCATGACTCAGGAACATTTAAAACTTTTTGTTCCCTTCGATTGATTCGAACCCGCGACCGGGTCAAGAGCCAAGCTCTGAACCACTAGACCACGGAGGCGTTGAATGAGATGATGAATGAGACTTCGCTGTCCGTCTGTCAACGGGCTGTATCTTAAGAATGGTGATACTAGCTATCACCATTCTTAAGATTTGAAATTTTTATATATGATGTCCAGTATAATATACTACACACCGTTTAAACCTTCCCTGGACTTTCACGAATATTTCAAGACTAAAAATAGCCGAATTGGCTTAGCCGTTCTCGAGTTTAGCAAGAGTAACGAATAAGTGATAAATAATACGTATAAACAATAGAAGCGACAATTATGTTTATTGTAGTTGTATCCTATATATTATTTTAAATAATGAAACTACAATTAATACCCCAACATCTTAAATTTGCTAGAGAATAATTAAAAAAAGTGCTTTTTTCAGCGCTGGTACTTTCACAGTAAACTCTACTTTATCCCGGATCCATAAGCACCTTAAAGTATTATCACTCATTAATATTACAGCCTGTATAATGCGTATCTCGATGTGTGTAATGTAACGTATAAATTTGTTGAATAAATGTTTTTTATTAATTTATTTATATACTCACAAACTTTTGCCTATATATTATTAGTGCGATTAATATTGGCTATTTAAATCAACGAAATATGCACTATGCAATATGTAATATTGGCGAAAAGTTTGTTACACCTTTTAGCCTAGCCGTTAACATTACTCTCCCGCCCCAGTAATTATAGGGCGGGCTAGGGCGGGCGGCGACAACTGTTAATTGCTACTGTAACTTATTGTGGAGCCATAATAAAGCCTTACCTGAACGAGTGCCGGTAATGTGAATTCGGGTTGTATACTGTAGTATATAACGACCTCCGTAGCGCAGTGGTTCAGAGCATGGGCGCTCGAGCGAGAGGTCGCAGGTTCGAATCTTGCCGAAGGAACAAAAGTTTATGTGTTCCTGACCCATGGACGTGTGTCAAATTTGTGTATTAATATAATAAAAATCTTAAATATGTGTATAGTATTAAATATATTTCCGTTGTCTGGTACCTGTGACACAAGTTCTTCGGATACTTATACTTCGGATAGATATTATTATTATTATTATTATTTATGCGGCACTTGGATCAACTTGTTAGATTATTGCCTTACTAGACTTTAAAACAGAAAAATCGTTGGTGCAACGGTTTCGACCAACGTGATTCGTCGGGAATCGAACCCACGAGCCGATAGCAAAGTTCCAAACCATTAGACCACTACGCGTTATAAACTATCTCAGTCTAGAAAACACCGAAAACTTTTATTTAAATTCCAGTTCCAAATGACTTCAATTTCTTGGATCACAGACTTCAAACTTATGTGAAGTAAAGATGGTTCTCTATTAAAGTTCTAGAACATTATCCTGGGGACAGTTTAGAACGGGACAAGACGGAAGTGTCCGTCGCCAGTAATTACAACTCTCTCCATCCCTGTTCTTTGTTCCGCTAATTAAATACTAATTTAATTCGGCTGGATATTTTGTAGTTTTAAAACACGGTGTTCGGACATTCGGTAGCATTGTGTATGTTGTGTTTCCGAAGTATTTAATTGTATGTAAACACAGTCAACTTTTCAATAGGCCAAGCAGGAATATTGATAGCTCTGTGAAGTAACGTTATCGAATAATAATTGTATGAAAAGCATGACTGCGCCAATACAATTCGATTACTTTACGGAACTTTGAAATGTTCCTGGTTCCTTTTAAAGGTATGTAATATAATAGAATAAACTAAATAAAAAGCATAGTTAACAATTTACTTAACTCGCCTTTACTTTAACTGACAAATTCTGGGTTTATAATTTAATTCACATTATCACAAGTGAACATTAATACAGGGTGATTCATGGGTCATATTTTAATCTGAATATGGTGTGAAGAGAATGACGCGTAGAGCATTTTTTGTTTTGTCAACCTCTCTAAAGAAATATTATAAATTAATGCCGTCAACTTCAATTGTGTTTGTGATAGTGTTTTAAAATATAATTTGGTTACATGGTCAAGTTTATCAAACTTATCAAACGCATTATTTTAATGAAACTGAAAATATAGATGTTCCGTTATTTTTCATTCCTTTCCGTTAGCGTTCGTGTCAATTCGTTACAAGCGGTTCAAACCAATTGAATCTGTGACTGACACCAGACGGCAGATAGACTCTAGGCTTTAGTTTCTGACAGCAGACATCAAACCAGCTTTTTACTTTTTGGTTCCTGGATTTATTTTAACAATTCATTGTACCTACACATTAAACATTTACAATGGTACATTTTACAATGGTACATTTTACAATGGTACATTTTACAATGGTACATTTTACAATGGTACATTTTACAATGGTACATTTTACAATGGTACATTTTACAATGGTACATTTTACAATGGTACATTTTACAATGGTACATTTTACAATGGTACATTTTACAATGGTACATTTTACAATGGTACATTTTACAAGAGAGACGACACATAGGCTTAGTTAAAAAATGTATGGGATTTGACATATTGAAGCAATAAGTGACATGCATGAATTCGTTTGTCATTTAGCGAACCTTATGTCAACTCCCATAAATTTTTCGAACTTCGTAAGTGATAATAGCGATACTATGTTGAATAAGGGCCCCTTAAAAACTTAAATATGTCATGCCCTACCATATCATACAATCTGTGTTTAATACCACAAACATTGCAATAGATGTCACTATTATTAACGTTTGTAAATTATAACATGTAAATATGCCGAATTGGGTACAAATATTGTCATTAAAATAAAGATAAGCATATTTTAAGCATAACATCACATTAAGCTAAATTCAACTCTTTAATTAAGAAGAATATACGAAACGAAATTAGTAATTAGTATTTTCCAATAGTGGCGCTAGATGGCGGTTTCCGGAATGTGCCAGGAAATCGAAGAAAAAAAAATAGCCAGTCGAATTGCCAGTATTCGGGTGATACCATTTTCTAGTCTAGGTCGTGTCTCGGTTATATATCTACTTTGTGAATATGTGAACCTAAAGAAAACCTTTTAGAAGCAAAACCTAACCAAATAGACCCGTCCTAACCACCTTTTTGTTAAACTTTAACCCGACCACTTAAATTTTACAGCCAATGTTACCCGGGCTATTATGAATCTATTAACACATCATTAAAATCTAATCAGTAGTTTAGGCGACTGTTAAATTCATTACTCTATCTTTTAGCTTCACTCTAATCGGGAAAAAAACATTCGTGAACTTGATTGCTAGTGTTTAAAAACTGTAGTCCAATCAGCAGGCTTACTGCTGACACAATCGAGAATCGAATCAGTTCGATCTCAACGGCTTTTGGTATTTTATTTGGTGGATTACATTGAAACTAACCAGGGGGCTTACTCCCGACACAATCGAGAACCGTCGATCTCCGTCGAATCCGTTCGATATCAGTGGTTTTTCGTACTTTATTTGGTGAATTACTTTGAAACTAATCAGGATAATTGTTAGATCGTAACTTTTTGTACTCCCGACCATATAGATCGACTGAGAATCAAAATAAACAAATTTCAATTTATTAGGAAGTACACGGCATGATCGAATCTGATTCAAAATCGAACCAGTTTTGAGAGTAAGGTCCCAGGAACACATGAAAATTGATTGTAACTGTTATGTCCGTTAAAGTAATGTTCATATAATTCTAAAAAATCGCTTATGACTTGGACCACCGGCTTATACAGCGAACTCGTATCTTGGACACGTCTCGATGTAATTTTTTTTCTGTATACCCACATAATCGGGCCTACTTTAATTGTTTAAATATTTTAATATTAATTATGTTCTCATGTAAGTGACAATGTCTTTTTTGAGAATAAAGATCTTTAAACCGAATTCTCTCGTGACGTTTAGAATACGTAGCTGTGAATTATTTCTGCTAACCCCTCTGAACTCTAAAAACTTCAATATCATCTTAGTCCCCGTGATCCCAAAATCGATATCTGCCACCAATATCTTGTGGGGTGAAGGTACAGCATCTATTTATTTATTTATTTATTTATATTTAGTACACAAACAGGTTACAGTCATTGCGTGACAGATTAAACACTAAGCTTATTGGCTATACTAGACGGCAACCCAAAAAAGTATACATAGCTAAATAATGTTTGGTTGCATGATTAAATTTAAATTATTAACTTATTAATAGGGTACATACAGTAATTAAATAATCTGCGGTTAATATTAGCTTGTGGATGCAAAAAGATTAAAACAACACTAAACTTAACTAATTTAAATCTAAATGATAGAGAAACGAGATTGGAGGATTTTTTTTATTATTATTACGAGTTTGTCACGGGAGGTTGCAAATACTTGGCCTTCATTATTTCAGTAATTGTTTTTTTATACTGCGAGAATTTACAGAAAATATCTACGTCCGAATTTGCAGTTGCTAACTCGTTATAGGCACGACACATTCTGACTAGTGGGTTGTAATATGAGGTATTATTTTTGAATACTTGAATAGAAAATATTTTTGGTTTACGCGTTCTATACCGAGTGTTCATGGTTATTTGTGATAGAAGATTTGGAGCATCAATAGAGGAGTGTAGAACTTTATGCAGGTAAAGCAGATCGTATCTCTCGCGACGGGCACTTAATGGTATCACATTAAATTTATTCAGTTGAATGGTGTAGTCTTTGACCATACGGCCGAAATTACATTTTCGTGAGAGGTACCACAAGCACACTTTTTGAACCTTTTCAATATTTTCTATATGGTTTTTGTAGAAAGGAGACCAAATAGGACAGCCATACTCCAATACACTCCTGACTAAACTGAAAAATAATGCAAGTACACCATGTGGTTTTTTAAAGTCCTTCGTTGAACGTATGACAAATCCTAAAAGTTTGTTACTTTTTTTTAAGATGTGCTCAAAGTGAGGGCGAAAAGATAGTTGTTCGTCGAAAAGGACTCCAAGGTCCTTGACTATCTGCTTTCTGGATAATTGCTTCCCCTGCACGTAATAACAATGGTTGAGAATATTCTTCTTTCGAGTAAAAGATATCACACAACACTTGTCGATGTTAAGTTTCATGTTATTAGATGCACACCAGTCCGATATAACATTTAGATCATTTTGCAACGCAGTAAAATGATGCTCACTAACTACCTCAGAAAAGATTTTTAGGTCATCAGCGTACAGAAGTGCCGGACAAGATAGACGATCAATCAAATCATTAATGAATATGATGAAGAACAGAGGACCAAGGTGAGACCCCTGGGGGACCCCAGATGGAACAGAGACAGGACAAGAAGAGAAACCCTTTACAGTAACCAGTTGGCTACGATTGCTAAGATAAGAAGTTATCCACCTCAATAAATTACCATGAATGCCATAATGTGACATTTTGTAGATAAGCCTCATGTGGTCAACCTTATCGAATGCTTTGCTAAAATCAAGGTAGATGGAATCTGCTTGACCACCTGAGGCAAACACTTGACAAAGATAATTTTTGTACTCCAATAAGTTTGTAAGAGTGGATCTGTTCTTTAGAAAGCCATGTTGTTTGGTTGAAATTAAATTATAAAAGTGGCTATTGAGATGTACATAGACCACCGATTCAAAGAGCTTTGCAATGCCGGATAGTATACTTATTGGTCGATAGTTGGAACACAAAGATCTATTACCTGATTTGTAAATAGGGATAATGTGTGCTCTCTTCCAAGAGGAGGGAAAAATACCACTATAAATGGATTTATTAAACAAGATAGCAAGGGGCTGCGATAACTCTTCAGCACATTCTTTCAAGAATTTTGGAGGTATTTCATCCGGACCAGCGCCCTTCCGCGCGTCCAGTAACTTCAACTTACATAATATGTCTTGCGTACTTATATATATGTTGTTAAGGGTACATGACATAACCTCCGGCATATTCAACTGACCTGAAAATGATGGTGAAGCTTTATCATAGACTGACCCAAAATAATCAGAAAAGAGTTCGCAAATTCCCTGACCATCAGAAGAAATATTATCACCAAATGACATCGTGTGTGGGATTGACACACTTCCCTTACGGTCGTTGATGTAGCGCCAAAAAAATTTCGAATTGTTAGCTAACGAGTCTTCAACTGAAGACAAATATGTGTTGTGACACTTAGTGATAAGCGACTTACTTCTGGTACGCAGCAACGAGAAGGTGTCGTAATCTCGGGGATTGCCAAACTTTTTAAATCGCTTATGGAATTTATTTTTCTCTTTGATGCATTTGATAAGTCCCTGATTGTACCATATAGGAAATTTGTTTGAAGTGTTTTTGACAAGTGGCGTGTTTACTGATATTATTTGATTTAGCTGAGTATAAAACGCAGCAACACATTGATCAATATCATTAGAAGAAAGCAATTCATCCCAGTCGACTCCACATAGCTCTGATCGTATGTCGTTATAATTACACTTATTGAAATTATATCGTTTCTTATTTTTAGGTTTCATAGATGTAGTACTCAGTAGATTAGAGACATTTATGCAATACGCAATATGATGCGAGTCAACTTTGCATATTGGATCTGTTTCAGTTACGGAGATTGAGGATGGAGGTAAGTTAGATAACACTAGATCTAGAAATCGATTATTCTTATTCGGAATGAGAATAAACTGTGCAAGGCTGCAGATATTCATAGTTTCAAGCAGTAAATCTGCTTTGCGATCCTGAGGTTTGGAAGGCGTATTGACATTACCACGCGATTCCCATATCATGTTTGCAGAGTTAAAATCACCGAGCAACAGAAATGTATCCTCAAATGACGAGTTTAGTATAACTTTTTGGGAATTATCATGGAATGCGGCTACGTCATCAGCTGACAAATCCGGAGGCAAATAACATAGACAAACATGCAAAGGAGGCCTGTCTGATTTAAGGGGTAGGAATGAAAGCCAAATATCTTCAAACCTACTCTCCCAAGACGTCTGCCGTATTACATTGATATCTTTTTTTACAGCGAAAAGGATACCACCTCCACTAGCTTTAGTTGAGCAAGAATCCTCACGATCCCTCCTGTAAACATTATACCTATCATCTATTGACTCATTATTAAATACACTACTATCAAAATTAGTTTCAGTTAGACATATAATTTCGTAATCATTACTAAGAGTGTTTAAATATATATCTTTAACCTTAGATTTAGCCCTACCTAAATTTTGATAAAATATGCTATACATTGTTGAAAAAAAATAAAAGGCCTAACAAAAACATCCAAATATAAAAATAAAAAGGGGAGAGATAATAAGTAAATAGTTATCGTAACTTAAGTATAGTGTCCATGTTTTTAATAAGTATCGCACTTGTAGACTCGTCCTTGCGAACATAGATCTGGCCGTATTTGATCCACACATATTTGTAGGAGAATTCTTTGGCCGCTTTCCTTGCCGCTGCATGAAGCGCCTTCTGCTCCGGAGACAGATGCTCAGTAACAAAGATCCTGGAACCTTCACCTTCACCCGATATATTGAGATCAGAGGATGTCAAGCCATGTCTTGAATTAGCTTTGTTATACCTGTGGCAAGCCGATAATACTGAGTCTCTCACACGGGTAGAGTTGAAACTCACGATGATGTTACGCGGCCTCTTGGAAGCAGAATTTTGTTTAGCCACTCTGCGACAGGCGTTAATGTGTCCATCTTCAATAGGAAACTGTATTAGATCGCACAGTTTTTTTAATATCTGAATCACATTTTCGTTTTTTCGCTCTGGCACTGCTTGTAACTCGATATTGCAACTGCGTGAAATCTTCTCAAAGCTAGCAAGGCGCGAATTCAATTTAATAATTTCGGTGTTAATTTTTGCATTTTCAGTTTCCAAAGTTTTAATAATTTTTACGCTTTTATCAATATCCGCCCGAAGTGTAGACTGTTCCGCGCAGATGTAGTCAGTGGTTGCCGTAAAATCATCTTTAAGAGCTTTAAGCGCTGTATCCAATTCATTCTTGACCATCAATTTTACGTCTTCCCTAAGAGCCACACGGAAATCAGCCATAAAGGCTGATAAAGTATTATGCAGCTTTTCATCTAAAAGCGTGCTGATTTTCCCCATTGTTACTACATCTTCAAGAACTAATTCATGTGTCGGAGGCGGAGATACAACCAACTGATGAGATATGTCACAAGACATATTGAGAGAGTCATCAGGATACTTGGATAGATGCAGGACATTCTGACGCACAGGGGTGTTGTCAGTGCTATGGGGTCGTCTAGTGACATTACTACAACCAGGGCAAATCCACGTTGACAGGAATTCTGAAGTGAACGCATTAAATTTTTGTTTGTCTATCGCTAGACACTGATAGTGATACTTTCCAATACACAGACGGCATTTGAGAAATTCCTTTGTGTTCAGAGCTCTCTTACAACCGCTGCAGTTCATTCTGAATAAATGTTTGGATGCTAGTGCCTTTTAAAAGTAAGTAGCAACAGTTCCTCACTTTTGACGTACAATACGCAACGCCTGCTAAAAAGTTTTAGCAAATTCCACCCTTCTGCGGCAATGCGATATAACTTACAAGTGATAAGCAATTTCGGCCGC
Organism: Celastrina argiolus; assembly: GCA_905187575.2. Classification (NCBI taxonomy): domain Eukaryota; kingdom Metazoa; phylum Arthropoda; class Insecta; order Lepidoptera; family Lycaenidae; genus Celastrina; species Celastrina argiolus. The sequence goes on from LR994596.1 coordinate 2,708,220, forward strand.
AGCGCTCCCAGCGTAGTGGCCTAACGGTCCGGACCCCGGCCTCGACGAAACGATCCGTGGTTCGAATCTCACACAGTTAAATAAGTTTCACCTTTGGGGACTCCAAAAACCACACAGGGACACAACACTGATAGGGCGAAGCACCAAGGACACTTGGAATTAAAAATTTGATTTATTTGAACAATTTACAAATCACCACAAACACGACCGCTCGCAACCAGGCCGTAAGCGAGAATGAAATCATCCCTGACGCATAAGCTGAGCTAATGAAAAATATTGCTTTCAAATGTTTTCACTTTGTATAAAATATATTATGAATGTGGGAAATATGAATGCTGAATGCTGGTGGTTCTTTTACATTATTTTTTTCAACGTTTTTGCTTGGCTTATGATTATAATGTTGCAGTCTTATTAATACTATTAAGTTATTTTGCAATTCTATCTAATATGAGTAATATCTATACTAATATTATAGAGCGGAAGAGTTTGTTTGTTTGTTCAAACGCGCTAATCTCAGGAACTACTGGTCCGATTTGAAAAAATCTTTTTTGGTTGTATAGTCCATTTATAGAGGAAGGCTTTAGGCTATATATCATTAAGCTGCGACCGAAGCGAAGCGTCAGTGAGAAATGTTGCGAAATCGGGGAAAATTATTCACATTTGGGGACTTTCGTTGCGTGCGTTGCATAAACAGTTTAAGTTACTCAAAAACCACGCGAACGAAGTCGCGGGCACAGCTAGTCCATTTAAGTTTAAGTGTAATAAGACCATTCTCTATAACTTAGGGATATGATTATACTACCTTTTCTCGTTCTAGAATGTATTTTTTATTTTTCGCGGCAACGCGGCTTGTATAAAATTGCAACTTTTTATTGATATCATACTTATTTTATGGTAGGAACCATCGAGACGCGTTTTATTTGAGACTGCATCGTAAATTATATAAAAACATTTTAAGATATGTAGCAACGTATTAAATACATTGATTCTGGAGACGGATATCTAGATTATAAGAATAAGAATAATTTATTGCATCATACAGCATCTGTTAACATTATTAATAATAAAAACAAGACAAAAAGATAAGATTATAACAGAAATACATAATATGATTTTTAAAATTGGTTCCTGCATAGGCTAGGCCTGTCCTGCAGATAACCAAAATTTTTTTTTTTACATATGTTGCGTAGTAAAATATTTTAAATTAACAGCTTGTTAGTTATATTTAAAGAGTTTACAATATTTAGTTTAATATAAAAAGTTTTTTTTTAAATAAAATAAAATAAAACAAATCAAAATATTATAGTACTTCGTTACGACGTATCCTAAAATGTTTAAGTGACAGTATAAACTCAATTTTGTGGATACAATTTTTTGCGACATATCACCTTCATCCATTCATGTCTTTTACTATAATATTATTTAATAAATATAAAAATCTATTGTACTATCTAGGGCTTTCCCTAGGAGTACCAGGCTACCAGCCACTACCAGGTACACTTATTAACAGATTTTCACGGCTATAAATCGCGCCGTCTGGCGGCCAGCTGTAATTACATTCCGACACCCCCCACCGCCTCCCCCCTCCCGTGACGTCATAGTTGATGGGGCTGGATGTTAAATCCCATGGAAACGTTTTACAGGACAAAATAAATGGCTTTTGACTGAAGCGGTGCTTGTAAATGTGTAGCTCAAGGCACATTCCTTGTCATTTCACCAAGCATTGACAGTGATGATCTTTGAGTTAACAATAATGTCTATGGACGCTTCAATCACGTCAATCTAGCCCCGTGCTATCCGAAGAACTTGTGTTACAGCTACCAGACAACGGAAATATATTTAATACTCTTATACTATAAACATGTTTAAGATTTTTAGTATATTAATGCACATTTATGACCGAGGAACACAGATAACTTTTTGTTTCTTCGGCAGGATTCGAACCAGCGACTTCCCGCTCGAGCACCAACGCGCTCAACCACTGCGTACGGAGGTCGTCCTAACGATTTCGATAATTTTTTTTATAATTTGATGCCAATTTCATCACGCTTGTCAAGTCTTTGTCAAAGTCTATCGGGAACCGTCGTTGTAGGATTTTTTTCACTTGTCCAACATCAAACTTATAACTGTCACTCACTCACCTACTCACATCGTCCACTCGAATCTCCTCCACAAAGAAGTTAAGAACTACTTAACTAGAGAATGCTGAACTGGTACACATGTCTGGAGACCACTCGATGCGATGAGTTGCATGGGGCGATGACCTGTGGACTGAATGTCTGACAGTGCTGAGTAGAAGTTATCGTCACTGGGAGCTTGTCATCAACAATACACCAGATAACGTGTCCCATACAAAAACAAGGCTAAAATCTGTCCGCGTGGTATATGCATTAGAGCTTCATTTATTTAACCCGGCGAGCGTAAGGTTGGGTGTGACACACCCAGACCTTGAAAAATCGATAAATATTTTAATAAGGAATTGTTATTCCACTTCGTGCGCTCGAGTAGCTGCTCGGGGATACATACGGAACCATCTCTTGCCACTGTTTCCATCAACCACCGCCCGGCGTCTGGTGTAATAATAATAAAATAAATAAAAACCTCGTTTCTACAATTTCGAAGACGAATCGGAATGTTACCATTGAAAAATGGTTTCCCAGTTATTCATTGTTAATACATTTGCTGAGGGCACATCATTAGATATGATGAGACGGAAATTTTAAAGAAAATGCTTATTCGGTTTTCAAAAGGATGTCTCAATAAATAAAATCACATGTACTAAAAAATCAAGGTAGTCACGACTATAAAGAGATGTGAAATGTGTCCTACAAAAAGACCTTAAGATGGAATACGTTTGTTACCAGTGCAGTCGTTATATTTTCTCTTTGTAACTTGCCATTTCTGCCTGTAAAAACTGCGCAAAATCTCAAGACGAATATATTTTTTTAATTAGTTGTATTCTCCAGTTCAAGTGTTATTTTGTTCTTATGTTAGGTGTACTTGAAGAAAAATTAGTTTTTAATGTATTTGTTTTCATATTTTTGATAAAATATTATAAAAATGTGCCTCTACTAATAATTGTAAGTTCTAACTGTTATTTTCTTAATTTCTTAAATAAGTAACATTATTAACTTATTTTCTGTAATTTCTCTCTTAAACTAGTTACATACACAACTAAATATTAGTTTGATATTCAAGAAAATAGATATTTAAAATAATAGTGTAAATTAACTACACAATAACGATCTGGGTGTGCTACACCCACCTAGCGCTTTTTGTTACTTATTCCAACCTTACGCTCGCCGGGTTAATAACGAACTGAGACGAAAGTCTTAAAACATATCATAGTTAATTGGTGATTTGAAATGGATTTGTCACTTAAAAATTTTAAAAATCTAAATTTTAGCAACACCAATTATTTTTTTTAATTCGAAGTGGCTTTATTAGCAACGACCCGTGTCCACTTCGTGGAGCAAACAGTTAGCGATGAAAATAATTGAAAAAAAAAACAAAAACCCGAACCCGGAAAGCGCAACGCTTAACTTTCAATGCGGAACCCGTATTAGCGATTTCAAATCAAGCATTGTGACACGTGTGGACGTTGGCCGTGTGGCCGGGGCAAACCAAATGAAATATCAGATCACTTATCGTATGATAGGTGAGCTGATATACGCCGAGACGGATTTCTTGTGCTGACACTATATATAGTTTATTGTTCATCGAAGGCCTGACGTGAACTGACCATCAATAAATTGTCACACTAATTTTAATACTTTGCAATTTGATACCTAGAAATTATATTTCATTTTCATGGTTTTTTTTATAGATTTAGTTTCATTGCGGCTAATTTTAGAGTTTTTCACTTTGGCATTTATAATTGACTCTCAAGACGAAATGGAGGTGGAAATTATAAACATGGTGTTTGCCAAACGGATTTACTTCAACTTAGAGACACTTAAAAGTAAAAAATAAAAAGAAACGTTTAAAAAACCTTTATGCTTAAATTTTTTATGCTTAAGAGGAAACACTACGATTTTTTTTCCATACAAAAATAGGGGTCTAGGCGATTTCTATTTCCTCCCTGGATAACACCTCTAGAGAAACAATTTTTTTCCTGAATATTTATGGATATTGTTCGTACGTCCCTATTTTTTCCTTTTTTTAATAAATTAATTATTTAAAGAGATATGGACGTTTAAAAACCTAAAAAAAATGGCCAGACTCTCCGCTATGTTTAAATATCTAGGAAACAGATTTGACTACAATAAACAACAAAATAAAAAAATAGGAACCTAGCTCAATTCTTTTTTTAGCTAATACAGAAAAAAAAATTTAAATCGGTTAAGTTTTGGAGGATGAAACAGGAATCCCCTAAACGTCGATTTCTGGTACTTTTAATAGGTAATTTCAGTCCAAGTTGCAGTTGTCTCTATCGCGCTAGTGCTGGCTAGTTAAGGCACTGCGAGACAGCAATTGATTTTATTAATACCTATTTTGTATTTCTCTCAACCGTGGTGTTTCCTCTTAAGTTGTTAAATTACTACGAGTACGTTTAAAAAAAAAAATATGCAAATTTTTATGATTTTTAGTAGTTGAAGTCGGTTTTTTTAACGTAGTTTCTGTTGTACGACCGATTTTCATCCATATTATTAGATATTTTTTGTATTATGTTGCACTATTGGAATCAGTATTTTTCACTTACAAAGGCCGTCACCGTCGCTCGTGTGTACACCCTAAACCTCACTATCCTCATTTCAGAGCAAATATTGATGCGTCAGATACTGGGTCAGAGTGCATGACATGCCATCGTTAACTACACCCCGTTAAAACGTGATCTATATGTCGCAGTCATCTGGATGAATCTGCTATTTAATTGAATGACAAGCGCGTTCATTGAATCCTGTTTTTACCAACAAATTAAATGAATCCGAAAATAGGACAACCATTTAATATTTTATTTTTAAACTTCAAAATTTCCGTATGTGTACTATTATAACACACATTAAAGTAAATAAATCAAAAATATATCAACACATTGCTATCTGTACGAGCTGTTTGACGCCATTATGTAACCGCGCTAGTCATTCAATTAAATAAGCAGATTCAGATGACTGCGACATATATACAAACAAATGCCGTATGCTCTTACGTAAATGTTTAAAAAAAAAAATCTGAATTTTTTCTCAACTTGATCGACAGTTTTTTTTTTTTTTTTTTTAAATCTTTATTTATAGGCATTACATCTTATAGATTAAGTCTGTCTTGATCGACAGTTAAAAGGTAAAAAGGCATAAGCGCCAAAAACCAAATTAAACAGGAGAGCAGTTTAAAAATCCGAAAAATGAATTTGGCGTCAATTTTTGTATTTGTTTTATTCCTCTGGTGTCCTGCCGTATTCGCTCTGCCAGCGGAGATCGCATGTATGTTTATTGAATTATGTTATTAAGAGCGCGGTGGTGACATAGCTATGACCTATAATATGTTATATGTTGTATATGTCCTGTATGAAAAGCCTCTTTACCCCCTATGGGTACAAATGGCGTTTCTATGTATTGGCTCTGCGTGATTTCGTCGGTATAGGTATGATTTTGGGTACTTAAACCATTTCGTTCGTAGGTAAACGTTACGTTACAACTTCTTCTTCTTCTAAGTTAAGAGCTTCGCTCTTGTCGGTGGAGTTTTCTCTATTCCTCTCCGCACTCCGCCCTTCTCTTGACCTCCTGATCAACACGACCATCACTTTCTCCTTCACCTGGTCCATAAAAGTTCTTCTCGGCCTTCCACGTTTTCTTCTACCTTCTATCTTTCCTTCAATTATTCCTCCAATAAAGTTGTCGTGCCGTATCATCAAGTGTCCTAACATCTTTCCTCTCCTGACCTCTCCTCCTCTCCTACGTAAATATTTTTCTATTTCTTGTTGTAATTACATTTACAACAATAAATATTTTTGTATTTAACATCTGTCAACTAAGTAGATTTTACGATACCAATTATGTAAAAACACATTTTCAGCGCATAACTTTAGAATGTACGTTAGCAAAACCATTTTTGTTAACATTCATACTCTTGTAAATTGTAATAGATAGGTATAGGTATTATTTCTGAACGTTTAATCCTGTACTGTATTTATCCGATGAGCGTTAAATAGTTTTAGCGTTATCATACACAATATTATATGTAAGAGGTTTCATGTGAAACTATAGAAATAGTTTTTTGTTGAAAGTTTATCTACTTACAGTAGCGATTCTCCATTGCATTGTGATATATTATTATTAAAGTATGACGCTGTTGGATCAGGTAGAACTTGTCGAAAAACAGTAGCCTGAACATACGATTCATGCCGATTGAATAGGCAATAATAGGCAGGCCATTAGCCAATAATAGTCTGAGACAAGTCATAGTGTATTCAAACAATCCGTAGCAATTCTCCATGCTACCTACATATTATCGTCCAATCAAGGCATGACGCTAGCTTTTGGATCAGGTAGAACTTGTCGAAAAACAGTCGACTGAACATATAACTCATGCCGATTGAATAGGCAGTAGCCAGTATGGCTACTATTAGCTATAAAATAAAATCATAGTGCTTTCAAATAATTAATTATCAATGAATTTCCGACGTAGTTCTGGCACTGATGACGAAGGTGATGATCACTGCATCAGGACGTGAAGCAGCGGTATCAGATCACAAACGTTCAGCGTTAATGTAGAGCTCTACAGCTGAAGCGTGAACGGCGTTGAGATTGGGATGCACCAGGCGCTGGGGTTATTAACCCCGACCAAAAAATTAGGTGTTTTAGGTTGAACGTGTCAGCTGTTGTTGTTGTTGTTGCTTAAAAAAATGAACCGCCGGGTTATTACGTGTATATCTTGCAAAGGCAAAGCAATCGTGAAATTTTTTCCTCCTTAACTTTATCGACGGTTAAAAGGTAATAAATAGGTAAAAAGCAGTTAAAAGTTTTAAAATTCCGAAAAATCTATAGTAATATTATAAGCGGAAGAGTTTGTTTGTTTGAATGTTTAAACGCGCTAATCTCAGGAACTACTGGTCCGATTTGAAAATTTATTTTTTTATTGGATAGTACATTTATAGAGGAAGGCTTTAGGCTATATAACATTACGCTGGGACCAATAGGAGCGAAGCGTCAGTGAGAAATGTTGCCAAATTGTTGTCGTGATAGTGTTTTTGCTTATAATTCATCATATTTAGTTCGCTTACTGCTTTTACAATTACCTAACTCGCACATTAGGATAATTATATAACTTATTATATTTATGTTATTCATTCCAATTTTACTATCTTTAAAACGATTATGTAAAAAAATGTGATAACACTTTAGGGTGTGTATGAATGTGCCCCCTACGTAGAGTTTACTGTGAAAGTACCAGCGCTGAAATACTTACTTTTCACTTCATGTTTCTAAGATGCCCCAACTTCATACATTTACCAATAGAATCATTTAAAAAAAAGTAATTATTTTAGCGCTGGTACTTTCACAGTAAACTCTACATAGGGAGCACATACACACCCTAAAGTACTATCACTCAATAATATTACTCATTATTATTTTCTAGATCTTAATATTCATTAGTAATAGTATAGGATCCCGATATACAACGACCTTCACACGGGTGGTATGTTAAAAAAATTTTTTTATTTATTACCTATCTATTTAATTGCAATCAAGAATATCCGGTCCGAATTGAGTTAAAATACAGGCTGCTGGCACAACAAGACCGATAAATAAAAAAAAGTTTTACACTTTAAAAATAATAATTTGTAAACTATTATAGTCTAAGATCCTGATATACAACGACCTTCACCGAGATGCTTATTTAATGAAACGTATTTTATATATTATTTAATATGCCAATAAATATGTTCTATAAATTTCTGAAATTTGTTAAGCAACCCATATAGAACATATTTATTGGCATATTAAATAATATATAAAATACGTTTCATTAAATAAGCATCTCGGTGAAGGTCGTTGTATATCGGGATCTTAGACTATAATAGTTTACAAATTATTATTTTTAAAGGGTAAAACTTTTTTTTATTTAACGGTCTTGTTGTACCACCAGCTTTTAACTCAATTCGGACCGGATATTCTTGATTGCAATTAAATAGATCTGTTTTACATAATTATGTAGTGTACTAGTGGATATAGTTGGCAGTAGTATTTAATTTGATTGCCCTTGATACATAACATTAAAACAGGAAAAGAAAACAAAAATAAGGTTTTTATAAGAGGTTGTTCGTAATGTTGAGCAAGGTAATCCCACAGGAACCGTACATCTTGCCGCAATGAAAAGTATACCTTTGCCGTTGTTACTCTACATATTATTAATAAGTATGTCTGTGACAAACTACAAAATCTGTCTAGTAGCCGTGGAGCATATTCAATGCAAAGAACAAACAAATCTATCTTTTAATATTATAATTCGTTAATTATCATAAATTTATAAAATAAATCATGTACGTGTTATATCAATACATTTGTATCAGCCTTTCTTTTTATTATAAACAGGGTGATTCATGGTTCATACCTATATCAAGCCAAATATAGTGTGAAGAGAATGACGCATCTATTGTTTTGGCACCTCATATAAATTACTTACCATAACGCGACAGATCAAGATTAAAGATCTCCATAAAAGTTACAAAACAGATGAGTTTAAATCCTGATCAGGTAAGGTCAACGACCAGTGCGTTCGTGTGTATAGACTAGGAGCCCGCGAGCCCCAGCATAGTAATATTGATTCCTTGTGGTCATTAGACCTTTGATTTTTTTAGAGTAATTTTTACGAGGTTCCAAAACAAAAAATGCTCTAACCGTCCTTCTTCACACTATATTCTGCTTAATATATGAACCAGGAATCATTCTGTATATAGCAACAAAAACATAATAGATAAATACCAAAAAACAAATATGTTATAATTGTATTATTCTCAGTAACGGGAATCGATATAACAATACCGGCAAAGAATTCTAATGGAACAAACTCGCCAAGAGCGGGGCGGGACGCGGCTGATAGGGTTCCGTAGATATATTTTTTTCTGTTCCTTACTTATTCCACGATTTCACTTAAGATAATATTAACACCCGGCAAAAACGGGGGTTACTGCTTGTAACTAATAAAAGCACATCTGAGCTGATCAACATGATTCTTAGCTATAATTAATCATCATCAGCTTGCCTTACAATTCGGTTTATTTAACCAAGACTGACGCAAGGGGACCTTAACCTACCCTATCTTTGAGACTTACTAAATGCTAAAATTAAGTAAAAATTAAATTCACCTTTTTAAACCTATCTTTTATTTCAAAAGACCTATTTGTAGTTCCTGTATTGTACTTCACGAGTAAATAGCCACTCCAAAAATCATATTTTCAAAGTAATATCTATGCGATATATAAAACTGTACCAGATTTAATTTATTTATTTCACACGTTTCTTGTGCTACGGGACCCTAAAAAGGGGTGATTGCGAGGGGTAGTAAGGCCTGGGGGTGCGAATTCAGTATCTTCGGGGTGTGTAAATGCATTAGATTTGGCTAGGTATAGACAAATCAAATTATGCCTATGCAAATAGATAAAATAAAGGATAGTAGCTTAACGCAAAAAGACTGATAGACATCTTTAACTGATTTTACAAAATCAAAAGCGAGCTCAATTTCGATTTAAGGATGTATGCATTATATTTCTATTTGATATGTTAAATATATAATTTGAATATTAAATGAACATAAAATTTATTTACTTTTGAACTCATTACGCAGAAAATCAAAAATATGAGCTAAATCTAAATAAGAAATGGGATAAGTTTTAAAACATTTAAGTTTTAAGTAATTAAATAAAATTATCTATCTCTTTTTCGCAAAATGATGTTTGTACGCAGGTCGGTGTAATGTATAGTTCGTCCCTGATAAATTTAACCTAAAACCTCAGTTATTTTGACAAGCAATAACGCGTACCGCTCTAGTCTGCATTAGTTAACAGCTATGTAAAATGTACACATTTCGGGATACCTATCGTTCGAAGTATCGATCTAGTCCGGACATTCGAGAACATGGAAGTCTGTCCGAACGTGTGTTAATTTTTATTTATTTGCTTCGCTCGAGGTTTTGTAAGTCGATTTTCATGTCCCGTCTACGAGCTAAACTGAGATTTGTATATTGATAATAATAATAGCTCCCCTCACCGATTTCGGTGTTGGTAGCCGATTTAATTGAATCCAGGCCAGCTACGCAGGAGTTATCTTATTTTATAGTGCCCAAGTGTGTGCGCAATACAAAAAGACACTCTCTCTTCCTTTTACTCTCATAACCCAGTGGGACGGTAAACCGACACGACTGGCGAGAGAACAGGCGCAGGACCGACTTTTTCATGCCCGTCCGACGCATGGATCATCTTTCTTGTCAAAGAACATTATTCGTTGTTTCAACGCGGGAATCGAACCCACGACCGGGTCGAGAGCGGAGCTCAGAACCACTAGACTACGGAGGCGTTATTATAAGTTGGTTTTAATGTTAAATAGGTTCATCATGATTTGAAGAACCCTTCGTATGGAAGAAATATACAAGGAGTAAAATAAATGAGTGATAATACTTTAGGATGTATGTGTGTCCTATGTAGAGTTTACTGTGAAAGTACCAGGCCTGAAAGAGTTACTCGTACTTTTTTTTATTTATTGTATGGGGAAATATTATGTTGGGTATTTTTCATAGAAACATGAATATCGAAAATAAGTCTTTCAGCGCTGGTACTTTCACCGTACTTTCATCAAAACACATAATGTGAAGTACAAATAGGACCAACTTTTAAATAATACATCTTATCTTATCATCTTACAAATTTGATTACCTACCCATTCGAAAGTTCTAAGGAGTAAGGCCGTGTTTCACCAAGCAATGTTAAAGTTAACGCCATGTTAAAATACCATGCCATCTCATTCATTGACAGGAAATACGAGAGGGATAACATGATATTTAACATGGCGTTAACTTTAACATTGCTTGGTGAAACACGCTCTCAACATGACAGTCGATTACAGACCCATTTTATTTTTAAACTTTGTTAAAAAAACACACAAAGCACGTGTAAAGCAAAAGAGCATTAAAAATAGTGTAAAAGCGCCATCTAGTGATGCAGTTACGAACCAAAACGCCAGAGTATTAGCCACACGTTGCAAACCGCGCGTTAATACCGAGTGCTCACTAATTCCCCCTAAACCCCCTAATCCTCCTAATCCCGGGAACCAGTATCGGAAACCCTTTGACACGACATCACTTTTAACCAGCTTGTGGCGTGGCGGATTACGATTGTGGCAAGCGTGAGTCGGTTAATTGTGCACGTGTCAGTTTACCTCGTCGTTATGTGGTTGATGACTTTGCAAATGTTTTCTAACATTAGCGATTGTTTTTTTATGACATTCAAATTTTTAAGACATTTGATGCCTATGTGGGAATGAAGTCGCAAAGGGATATCACCAACCTCACGAGATGGTATGCTCGGTCAGACCGAAACCCACTGTACTAGTTTCCAGATGTCGTATATAACGGGTGTAAAAAGAGCAGTCACTATAACTTTGGGATATGATTATACTACCATTTCTCATTCATGAAATGTATCTTTTTTTCTTTTTTTTTAAGAAAAAAAAAAAAAATTTTGGCTTTATTATTATTTTTGCGACAAAAAAATAAGAAATGGTAATAAGAAAAAAAAAAATTGTTAGTTTTTGACAAAAAAATTTTAAAAAACTTCTTCTAATAGTACAAAATCCATAAAATTAAAATTATCCCGTTTTCACTGTATTAACTTTCATGCTTATACATAATGTTTAATGCTGCGTAAAAACCTTAGAATAATAAAACATAATATCACTGCGACTTTTCTGTCGCAAGTATGATCTACAGACCGATTTTGAACTTAAACCGACTCTTGCCACTCTGGTCATTTGAACATTAAAATAACTTTCAAACGTTTTGAAATTAATCTCATTATCTATATATATCTCTATCTCTATATCTCATTACCACTTGTCAGTTGAAGTTCACAATCGTACTGCGTGTCGTACACGTGCGACTCTTTTGTCGTACGTATGTACTGCGCCTGTCGTCCGTCTGACACAAGCCTTATGTTACAGAGTGGAGGTCGAGCTCGCGGCGGTCGCCGGGCCCCGCGGCGCTGCTCGCCAACTTCGACACCAGCGCGCTCCAGGTATGTATTACTGGCCAGCAGGTATGAACCCTGTAGTGTACAGGGCCAGCAGGTATGAACTTTACAGTGTATACGGCCAGAAGGCATGAAATTACTACCGTAAGCGGCCAGCAGGCATGATCCTACCGATAGCAGCCTACATACATAGTTAATGGAATCAGGCGTTACTTTTCGGAAATCCATAGCATAAAATTTAAATATATTATATCCCGCGAAACAATGCTTCGCGGGATATTGCTAGATATAATATAATATTATTTAAATTTAATGCCATTAGCCAACAGGTACGATCGTAATACCGTTAGCGCCCAGCAGGTATGAACCCAATACTGTTGGCGACCAACAGGCATGAACCTAATGAAAGATATGAACTTAATACCGTTGGTACAGGTATGAACTCAAATAGATTAGTGGCCAGCAGGTATGAACTAAGTACCGTTAGCGACCATTAAAATATTTTTTACGTAACCGAAATGGTAGAAAATCCACATTACGTTAGTCAAATTGGCGTATAAGTCATTATGTATTAAATATTTCACTCTCTTTTCGGGTATTGGTAATTTATTCTATGTTCTCACTGAAGCCAACATGTTTTTTAATCTGGAAGGTTCTATTCACCGAACCTTCGGAAACCATTTCGCTTCACCACCGATTTATTTCACTGAAAAACACGGATAGATATTGTACAGAAAGCGCAACCATGATGTCTGTCTTTAGGTTTAACAATTTAATTTGAAACAATAATAATAATTAATTAAATTTTGGTATTCGATTAGAATATTCTGAAAATAAGAATGCAGAGTATTATGCAGAATGAAATTAAATATTGAGTGGATACTCAAAATATTATTTCATTCTCTACTGAACAAAGTTAAATTTAAATCTCAAAAAGACCTATTATCTTCGAAATCGAGTCTCTACATCCCATTCCCTATGCTATTAGGGATTGCATAAGGTGCTTTCTCTTACTCCCTATACTATTAAGGGCCAAGGGTCTGCGTTTGACAGGTAATTACGTCTAGTTGCATCCTTATTGTCCTTCGTGTTTGGTCACCATTGATGCGTGTAACTTATTCGGGTGTGCTCCTGATGATATTCCTAGTCATATTGGTGAGTTCACTAAAATATATTAGGTCATTATTGGCAAAAGAATTAGGCAAGGTATTGTTCCATTTAAATGAGCCTCTTTTCTCTGAAACAAATTAATAATTTCTTGTATTTGATTAAATTATATTTGAGTAATAGTGTACAAACCCGCGTAGTAATGGTATTCCACAGAAATCCTTCACTTTTCCAGTTCAGAACAAAAAGTTGCCTTTGTTTTAATCCAAGGTGTGCTTCCTGTACTTTTTATCAGAATTGATACAGCCGTTTGTGTGTAAAGAATTAACAAACGTATACATTCAAACCTTATGCCTTTATAATATTAGTGTGATTAAGTTAACTAATAGAATAACTAGTGCCATGTTTTTCATACGGTCTGCGCCGTTTTTAAACAAAATACGTTGCCGTATGTTTTCATAAACTGTTTGTGTAAATCAGTGCGGGCCCGCCATAGCGGTAGAATGACCGCGCGTAATGTTACATCTATATCGGTCCAGCCATTTGCAGCAGACGGTAGGTTCGGAAAAGGTTGATAGATTTTTACTTATTGTTTTTGGAAAATACTTTTCGGTTATATAATATCAGATATCTTTTCCATAATTTTATTACGACTACTTCTGACAAGGGTAACTTTGAAAACACTATTCAAAAATTGTACAGACATTCTGTAAATGCTACATTTATTAGGCTTAGAATCTTGATGTCACTGGAATACGCAGTATAATAATAATGTGCCATTATTTACTCTGTAACTTCTAGAATATATCTAGAACACATTAGTCTTTATTCGCTTCTGCAACATTATCTTTCTTCGTAGAGACTCTCGTATGTCACTGTAAAGTATATTGTATACTTAATGTATGTGTTGTTTTCAAGTTTGGTTAGGACAATGCAGGCCGATCACCTGATTGTCTGACAAGAAAGATGATCCATGCGTCGGATGGACATGTAAAAAGTCGGTCCTGCGCCTGTTCTCTCGCCAGTCGTGTCGGTTATCCGTACCACTGGGTTATGAGAGTAAAAGTAAGAGATAGTGTCTTCGTGTATTGCGCACACACTTGGGCACTATAAAATAACTCCTGCGTAGCTGGCCTAGTTTCAGTGAAATCGGCTACCGACACCGAAATCGGTGAGGGGAGCTTTTATTGTATACTTCTAGAAGACACTGACATTCTCTCTTCTCCAGATCCGAGACTGGCTGTCCGCGGAGTCGACGATGCTGCGCGCGCAGCCCGTCACCGTCGGTGACGTGGACGAGATACTAAGCCAGCTCGACAAGCAGAAGGTGAGTGAACTGGTATAAACAGCTGCAAACCGGTTTTAAATGGTGTAAACTGATTTATTAAAGAGCTATAGACTGGTTTTAAACGGTGTAAACTGGTATATCAAAGAGCTGTAGACTGGTTTTAAGCGGTGTAAACTAGTTTATATAAGAGCTATAAACTGGTTTTAAACGCAGCGACTGCAGACGGCTTCCATGTCTAATTGTAGGACGTGTGCTTTGCACATTTGCAATAAGTATTTTCTATTTTTATCCGAGTTTTAAAAAGGAGGAGGTTCTCAATTCGTCGGAATATTTTATGTATGTTATTTATTATTGAATATTATTAGATTGTGGGAGTACGAGTGGAAGCCCCAAAGTGAGATCTCCGACCGAGCGTGATGGTATGCTCGGTCATGCCGAAGCCCGCTGTACTAGTTTTCAGATGTCGTTTAAATAGCGCCGGACTTAGAAAACTTTGATAGCGCGATGCAGGATTGTGGCGTTAGTAGTACCGCCACAAGATAATGAATTGAGTTCACATAATTTGTCCTAGGAAAGGACACAGCTATATACACATATACAAACAATAGAACATATTGCTACACTAATTTGGCCGATTTTCATCTTGTTGTTTACGTTTCCAAATTGAATTGGATCAACATATAAGAAAGCCCAACTCGTAACGCGATTTCGCGGGAAAAAGCTGATTAGACATTGATGTCACATAGCAGAGGGACACCCTATAAATTAAATAGTTCCGAACTAACTCACGCGCGTGTGTGGAATACGAAGTGTTTAGTTATTTATAGCGATTGGGGGTTGAACTTTTTTTTTCTTTAACCCAACGTTTTCTTGGTTTGGAACTTGGTCTGGTTCCTATAGAACTGAAACGCTTGTCATTCGTTTATTATTTGGAGTAGTCCCGTTAGTGATACTATGATAGATAAATTAGGTTCTAATAACTCCATATAATATGTTCTTATTAAACAAGGTTATAATGTACGTTTGTTTGTTATTAATAGATAATCTTGTGGCGAGGGTCAAAACCTTATAAAATATTATAAAAAAAATTAACTATCAATTCTGGATAAAAATATTTGATTATATTTAGATTTCGTAAGAAAATTTATTCCTTCCTGTTAAAAGAACAGTCACAATAACTTTGAGATATGACTATACAACCTTTCCTTATTTTGGAAATGATATTTTTGTCAAAAACTATTTTTTTTTACTTTTCGCAATTTCTTAGTTTTTGTCGCAAGAATAACGAATAAGCAAAAAAAAATTTTTTTTCTTAATAAAAAATAAACATTTATAGAATAAAAGGTAGTATGTATAATCAATTTATACTCGTGACTGTTTTTTTAAACCCGTTATTTCGATTACATAGTAGAACAACCATAGGCAGTTAGCTTGTCTACGTACTACATAACCTGACCTTATTATTAAAAATATTAACACAACGATTAACTTATACGATGTTGCGGTCTTTGTCTCATACGTTAAAAAAGTCACTTTGCTTATTAATATGTAGTAGCATAATGCAGGTAGCAATTACTTATTTATCAAAACAGTAAAAAGAAATCCTAAATACTAAACACGAATAGCTCTCGCTCTACAAGGAACAACAAAACATCAAAGTATTATCACGAATGTGCCACGCTGTTGGATTTCTGAAGGGGGACCTGCATATTCTTAGTAAGCAGTTGTGTACCGACGTTGATGTTAAATATATAGATGTCGCATATACAACTTACAATGATAATAAATAAACGATAGGAATATGAAACGTTAAAAAACTGTTCTGCTGCATTTACTATTAAGAAAATCTTTTAAAAGAGAAAGATTATGTTCGTCACTCGAATAAATAAATATGCAAAATCAGACAACAATAGAAGTTTACAATGATTTAAAGTATTGTTACGAAATAATTTTACATGTAATATTTCTTTTGAAGCACTGAATATATTATAGATATATAATAATTTCTATTAGGTATCTGACGTAAGGCCTGTATGTGAAGTTAGGCCTGATAAGTAAAGGAGCATAATATATAGATCAAGAACTTAGCTCTACATAAGATCTGACCATTTTTTCATAGATTTTGATTAAGTGTAGAGCTTGTAGGTTTAGAGCGTGTAGTCTTTAGAGCTTGGCTTTATACGATATCTGATAACTTTTTCACAGGGTAAGCTATGTAGACTCGGCTTGGCAACATTTTTAAATAAGCACGTTTTGTTGGTGGGATCATATTATACAATTTAATAAATGTATGCTTGTTCCAAGATCCGACGGTAGGACCTGCCTTGCCCCTGCCTGTTTTTCGTCCGTTGATGTACCTTTGCTATTGTTTGGTCCTCTGTCGGATATAAGATCCAAAAAAAGACGAAACATCCCCGGCTATCGTACGTCGATGCCCTCGCCATAAAAATGGCGGATTACTGCTCTTCCCGTTTAACATTTTATGCGCTCCGCACATTTCCTGTTTTATAATTTTTCCTTCTGTTGTTATAATTAATATTTGAATTGGCTTATTTGTGCTGTAAAAATGTCCATGAAAACATTTTTATTAATTTTTGAGAGGTAAACTTGAATATTTTGATTACCGTACATTTTCCCGTAAAATAAAGTAGCCAGTATCACTGGTCCTGTGACTAATCTAGCCTTGTACCTTATATTCAAATCCGTTCAGTGGTTTAGGTGCGATTGAGTAACAGATTGACTTTAGACAGGGTAACTTTTATTTTACTAGATTTTAATATATCTTAACTTATTTGTAAATGGGCTAGTACATTATATACAGCTTTATTTGTGAGGCAGTTACGCGGCCCTATACCCGAAGGTCGAACTTATGTTGCCTATCTTCTGTACTCAGACTATAAATTTGAAAAATATAATAATATCACCGAAATTTTTCCTATAAAAGTATCGCTCCCCTCACCGATTTCAGTGTCAGTAGCCGAATTCATTGAAACCCGGTCAGCTACAAGTCCATTTTTTAGTGCCCAAGTGTGTGCGCAACACACAAAGACACCCAGTGGCACGGTAAACCGACACGACTGGCGGGAGACCAGGCGCAGGACTTTTTACATGCCCATCCGACGCATGGATCATCTTTTTGGTCACACAATCAGGTGATCAGTCTGCATTGTCTTAACCAAACATGAAAACAGTATTTTTTGTTGTTCCAAAGTAGAAATCTATCCGAATCTCCGTAGAGCGAAGCTCTGAACCACTAGACGGAGGCGATATATTAATAAAAGTATACATTCTATACCAGTGCTCGTGTCTAGGAAATAGAGAATCGTAACATTCATAAAGCACGTAGGTATTTCATCCCCTCGCAGTTGGCGACGAATCGTGCTAGGGTTTTTGTTTGGCTGGCACCTACAGGTACTAAAGTACGCCTACATACAAAGCGACGCGACGTGTTTCAATATGTTTGAACTTTTCTTTTCAGAAAAACTTTCGTTTGGTTCAGAGATTTGCTCTCGACTGTGATGACTCGAAAATGTTGTGTTGTTTTCAAGTTTGGTTAGGACAATGCAGGTCGATCACCTGATTGTCTGACAGGATGATCCATGCGTCGGATGGGCATGTAAAATCCTGCGCCTGATCTCCCGCCGGTCGTATCGGTTATCTGTCCCACTGGGCTACGAGAGTGAGGGAAGAGAGAGTGCTTCTGTGTATTGCGCACACACTTGGGTACTATAAAATAACTCCTGCGTAGCTGGCCTGATTTCAATGAAACCGGCTACCGTCACCGAAATCGGTGTGGGAGCATGAAAACGGGACATCGGTGTCGGTATCAAAGTCGTTAGTTTTATCGGAATATTGGAAACTACATCTCCATCGATTTTAAAAAAATTTGGTACATATTAACCACGGGTAGATTTTATTGCGGCAAAATGCACGATTACTGTAGGATCTTTCTCTAGAGCTCCCAGCCCGATAATTAAATTTTATTATATTTAGTTCCAAATCGACGTTCAATTTCAAACCAACTTGGCGCTAGTATCGTGTTCAATACAGAACTGTCAAATTCCAACACCGGTCTATTGAAATTAGATTCAAGAGTGGGCCTATTTTAGGCGCTTATTTATTTCCAGACACACAAAAAACACACACAAGTCTTTTTAATGTAGATTTACTGAAATTATATTGAAATGTAGGCCCATTGTGGAGGACTCTTTCTACACAAACGCACAAATCTTTTTCAATGTCGATCTATTGAAATTAGATTCAAGGGTAGGCCTATTGTCGGACACTTCATTTAATCCAAGCCTTTCCGCACACACATACACACAAGTACTTTTCAATGTCGATCTATTGAAATTAGATTCAAAGGCAGGACTATTGTAGACTCTTTATCTTTCTCCAAATATTTCTTTAATCCAAATATTTCCACACACACATACAATCACACACACACAAGTTTTAAATCTTTCCACACACTCATACAAACACACACAAATACTTTTCAATGTCGATCTATTGAAATTAGATTCAAGGGCAGGCCAATGTTGGACACTTTATTTAATCCAAATATTTCAACACACAAATATTTTTCAATGACGATCTATTGAAATTAGATTCAAGGGCTAGCCTATTGTGGGACTTTATTTGATTGAAATCTCACACATACAACCCTATTTTTACTTTTCCATCCCTTAGTATGTACGGGGACGAAGGTATTCGCAGGGACATGACGTCACGTGCTGAGGGCGGCGCGGAGGGCTCCACAGTGGAATGCGGTTATTACACTTCACTTAGGATTGCCAATTGTGTGCGTCACAACTGCTCCGCCACAGTAGAAATATGATGAAAATGTTCGCCCAAAATTTAGGCGAAATTTGACAAAATCGAAGGGTCCAAACCAAAAATTTGTCGAAGTAGAAATTATTACATTACGAATACTCGTATGATGATAATATTATGTTAGGTAAGTATACTGTACCTAGGCAGGCTACTTAATATTATGGGTTTCTTGCCCTTGAAATTAAGTACATACCTACTTATCTACGACAAGTATCCTCATTCCCTCAGCAAAGCAAGCGTTACGCCGGTTTTCATAGAGACCCGTGGCCGTGGTTAAGACCCGCTATTGGAATTAATATTATTGCAACGGCAGATGAATAATATGCTTTTTCAAGAAGGCACTTTTTTACCGTATTTCGGTGTGAAGTGACGCTTAGATTTTATTAGCGAGTCCGACTTTGACTATTTTTGTACTTATGCATTTTTAGTCATCTGTCTAATATTTACATTCTTGTTTCAGCCTTTTTAGATCTAGATTTTATTTCATATATTTCTGTTTCCATGATGTTTATAAAAGTACTAGCTATGCCCGCGACTTCGTACGCGTGTAAAAGTGATTTTATTAGAAGTTTATGAACACTGTCGTTGGGGTATTTATATACTTTACTAATATATAGTAATGCTTCTTTATACATGGTCTCTCGGAGGCCGATAAAGTAATAATAATAGTTTCAAATAATGGCTCAGACATGCCATAATAAGACATAGGATTAACCCCAATAGACGTAACTATAATGTTGAATATTCAAACAACTATTCAGCATCAAATAGTGCAAAGAACATCAGCATGACTGCAAAGCAATGGCGCAAGTCACGTGCACGAAAATGGATACATCTACAAATTTGCAAAAATATTTCTACGTTCATATTTCAAAAATATCTTCACAATATTGTATTCAAATGCCTGTAATTATCTAGCAAAATTATGAATACATTATTTTCATAATGAAGTAAACAACAAAATTTCAGTAAATAGTATACAGGGTGTAAAAAGAGCAGTCACTATAACTTCATGGGGTAATAACCAGGCAAGAGATATATCCATTGGTACTAGTCATTTGCTTTTAATCCACTGTTTTAAAAATTTTCAATAGTCAATGTACAACGTGCACAACACAGCGATCAGCTGATTACGCTGAGAGGTCAATAGCACGCGTAAGACGTTCATTACGTACTAGGGCAAAAATTATTAAATTTGAGAATTTAATGCAGAACGTTGTTTCAAACAGTTCAGCCTTGCGACTAGAAATAATAAATTGCAAAAAAATTTTTTTTTTTCAAAAAATAAATAATGAAAGAACTTCATTTCTAGAATAAGAAAAGGTCCATTAATCATATTCCAAAGTTATAGTGACTGCTCTTTTTACATCCTGTATAGCTTATCGTGATGTTGCTTTAGTGTTCCGTAATAAAATGAAAGGTTGCGTTTCCACTGACGCGTAGCAGGGCCTAGAGGAGCTTGCGGTGCCCGAATTGACCAATCACTATGCTCGAAATCTCCGCTCCGTTTCCACGGAAACACTCTCTCTTCCTTTTACTCTCATAACCCAGTGGGACGGTAAACCGACACGACTGGCGAGAGAACAGGCGCAGGACCGACTTGTTATATGCCCATCCGACGCATGGATCATCTTGTCAGACAATCCGATCAGTCTGCATTGTCCTAACCAAACTTGAAAACAATTTTTTTTTTCCAACGCGAGAATCGAACCCACGACCACGGAGGCGATATTATAAAACATATTGTAATGCGTACAGGTACATGAGGTCTATACACAACAGGTACATGAGGTCTATACACATGAGGACCACATTTTGTGGGTACCACCACAAAAAACTTATAGAGGTAGACCGCTGACAGGGTGAGCTGTCATCAGCTTCACCCTTGCTGTGATCATCATTAGACAAGTGGCAGGTGTCACATAGAGTTTCACTTGAAAGCGTAGGCTCCAGAGCATGACAAACAATAATTCGACGATCTCCGTAGCGGTGGTTGAGCGCGTTGGTGCTCGAGCGGGTCGCAGGTTCGAATCCCGCCGAAGGAACAAAAAGTGTTCTGCGTTCCTGGGTCATGGATGTGTATTAATATACTAAAAATCATAAATATGTTTATAGTATTAAATTATTGAATATATCTTAAGGGAGGCCATTTTGAAGAAGAAGAAGAATATATTTCCGTTGTCTGGTACCTGCAACACAAGTTCTTCGAATACTTGACACGAGGCTAGATTGACGTGGTTTGAAGCGTCCACATATATTATTATTATTATATTTATATTATACATAAAAATGAATTGCTCTTCGTTAGTCTCGCATTTTAACTCGAAAATGGCTGAACCGATTCGATTATTTTTAGTATTGAAATATTCGTGGAAGTCCAGGGAAGGTTTAAACAGTTTGTATGCTCAACGAAGTGGAAACGGGTCAGCTAGTTATATTAATATAATAACACATACAACCATACTTTCAAAAAATATAACCATCATCCTGGTGCTTCGGGTAATTTTTTACCCGAAGCACCAGAATGATGGTTATATTTTTTAAGCGCACTGTCCAAACATTTAAATATTTCATTTTTAACCGATACCTATTTTTCGACCTTAAAAGTAACATTTGATATCTAACAGCGAATAGTTGGAGCATTTTGCATACGCAAATACAATTGGAATAACACCAATTGAAAAATAATTGGAAAATGCACGCCGCCATGCTGGCGTTGAGTTTTAGAAATGAATACAAAATATTAGCGTTTCATCATCATCAGCTTGGCCCACGGTGACTGTAGTCGCGCTCGACAGCATCGCTACTAACGACAGAGAAATGGTGGGAGACAAAAAGTCGGCCAACTTTTTATCGGTGAAAAATAAACTATAACGCATACGTCATACTTAAATTCAGATATATAATATGGAGGAAAAATCTGCCCGATTATCGGACCTACAGAAAAAGTCGGTGGCCGACTTTTTGTAGGTAAGAAATAGGACTGCAACGCTCACGTATACAAAAATTCGGTCAAAAATAATATGGAGGAAAAATCGGCCCGATTATCGGACCTACAAAAAAGTCGGTGACCGACTTTTCGTAGGTAAGAAATAAAGCTGCAACCCTCACGTCATACAAAAATTCGGTCAGAATTAATATATATTTTTTCTCCTTTAATATTTTTTTTTCAAATATCTTCAATGTAGACACGACTCCTCTACAGATTTATTATTTTATGTATAGCTTTTACCCGCAGCTTCGCCCGCGTGGAATTATGATTGTGGCAAAAACTTTACCAAATAACATTACGGGTACAGTACCTATTATAGGTGTAGTGGTGTAGGTAATGTTGTAATAACTTAATATTCCTACGTTCGTTGCGTTTTGGTGCGAAACCCTTCGATATTCAAATAAGTACACTATATTGTTGAACGAAGGCGAAACCGTTTGAATAAAATTTGGTGCGTACTTTTTTCATTTTAACATTATTTCTTAAGACATTAATATAAACTGTATGGTTTAAACAGCAATTGTTACGTGTATGAAATGCTTAATAGCGACATCTATACGCAACACGTTTTAATATTATTGACACTTGTCTTTTTAATAAAATCATGTTAGTTTTGTAGCTTCGCGTCACTATAATATGTAAATAGTACTGTAAGCGATGCCCCCGCGCGCCCCACCCGAACCGTTCGTCCGCAGTTCGCGCGCGAAATTCATCGACTTGCTTCAAAGTTGTCGTCACTGCTCGGCTCCTATGTATCGTATCGTTATGTTATATATCCTATAACCTGCCTAGGAATATGGTCTACAATCGAACCAAGTTTGGTTAAAATCTCTTACGTGGTTTTTGATCCATGCGTGCACATACAGACAGAAATACAGACAAAAAATATAGATGTGTGTATAAAAGAATTATAACCCGTCGTCGCAAAAACGGATCAAGGGCAAGAAACGCATAATATTAAGTAGCCTGCCTAGGTACAGTATACTTACCTAACATAATATTATCATCATACGAGTATCTACAACTGACCGCTTACGGGCATAGGTACTAACTACATACTTACGTTTAAGTGTGAAATATTTAATAGTAATAATTCCATTTGTTGGCATTATTTAGGAAATAGACACATTTTCGTCTAGTAGAGTAAAAAGTATTCTCAAATAAAAATCGAAATTATGGTTACCCTACTCAAACATTGTATGAGAGAGCACATTTTTGGAGATTACACGCGTTGAAAACCATTCTGAGGGTAAAACGATATGCCATTCTAATCAGGTTAATGTGCCGAATAAATGGATATAAAAACCGAAATCCTAGCAATTACAGGTAATGAGATATCAGCGTACAAAGAAGCGTTACGTTGGCGCGGCCATGTAATTTTTTGTTTCGGTCCGATTTGTCTGTTTAAATAACATTTCGTCGTATTTATTGCTTTCATTAGTTTCGACAAATTAAGCCCTTACTTCCTGTATCAGTTTTTTATACTAAGTCTTATGATATAAATAAATAATCAACATTAAAGAAACACGAAGTGCACGTCTGCGCCGCCACGGCTTCTGAGGTAAATATCTCTTAAAATATCGATTTCTAGTTTATAATTTCTTTTTCGACAATTTTCGCCAAATTCAATCTTCATACTAGAAAAAGAATTAGATCTCTAACCCACGTAGTTCCTGAGACTTCCATGGCCGCGCCATCGTGGACGTTACGTTGGCGCGGCCAACTTAAAACCCTTATAACTTCTTTGTTTCTACTTCGACAAATTTTTGGTTTGGACCCTTCGATTTTGTCAAATTTCGCCTAAATTTTGGGCGAACATTTTCATCATATTTCTACCGTGGCGGAGCAGTTGTAACGCACACTTGCCAATTATATACAAGCCTCGATAATCCAGACACACCTATTAAAGAGACTTGTTAAAAATTAGCACTAGATTAACTATTTAGGTACATTACATTACATTTTGATGAATCAAGCCGAATGTAGTGTGAAGAGAAGGACGTGTAGAGCATTTTTTGTTTTGGCACCTCATATAAATTACTTAATATAACTGAAAAAAATAATCAAAGGTCTAAAATGACCACATGGAGTGAATATTACTATGCTGGGGCTCGCGAGCTCCTAGTCTATACACACGGACCCACTGGTCGTTGACCTATCGTTGACTTGACCAGGATTGAAACTCATCTGTTTCATAACTTTTATACCATAGTGCGACAAATCACGATTAAAGATCTCCATAAAAGTCACAAAAATCCTGGTTCGGTCAACGACCAGCGCGTTCATGTGTATAGACTAGGAGTCAGCGAGACCTAGTAAGGTTCACTCCATGTGATCTTTGATTTTTTTTGAGTTATATTAAGTAATTTGTAGGTGCTAAAACAAAAAAATCCTTTACGCGTCATTCTCTTCACACTATATTCGGCTTAATATATTAACCATGAATCAGCCTGTATATAGCCCATGATTATAAAAGTTACCAACAAAACTTCATAAAATTCTATTCTTCTCTCATTCGGAGTCGGCGAGTTGTCTAAATATGATGAATTCCAAAAGTTTGTCACAAAGCGATGATGTATTAAGGGCTTCCTTCCCTACCGAGGGCGAAGGGCTGAGGGTGCTAGTGTATGAAACTTAGAAGGGCGAATATCATAATATAGCCTATGTATCCCGCTACTTCGTACGCGTAAAATGAAATCCGCGGGAACTGTGCCTTTTTTTGCGAAAAGTAGCCAATGCGTTAATCCAGCATGTAGCCTATGTTTAGATTAGTAGTAGCCGATTCTTCTCGCTGGGCTAGATCCCAAACCGGTAGTAGGCATCATATAGAAACGACGTTCAGAAAAATTATTTTTGAATAAAAAAAATTGACTTTGGCTTTGATCATCGTGGGGAAGAATTAAAGAGGCGTTAGCGCCCCTAGTGGCAAAAATGGTAATCGATGAGTTAACTTATTCACGGTCACCAGTGACAAAATCACGCACTAACCACACTCTCTAAAAATCTGTTTAATAGTTTCAAAATCTTTTCAATTCAAACCAACAATAAAATCTTTCCTCTTTTTAAATATTAGTATAAATAAACTAAATTTTGCCCGCGGCTACACATATTCTATCTATCTATCTCTATGCTCTATCTTTTTCTATATTTATAAAAATGAATTGATGTTTGTTAGTCTCGCTAAAACGGCTGAACCGATTAGGCTAATTTTTGGTCTTGAAATATTCGTGGAAGTCCCGGGAAGGTTTAAACGGTTTCTAGGCTCAACGAAGTGGGTACCGGTCAGCTAGTATATTCTAAATACAGAATTCGGGATCACATTTTCGGGATAAAATTTAGTATGCCTTAACTAGTTTTGGCCTTTACTTTAGAATTATAAGGCGCTCTTATGTGTCTCAAGTTCAGACTAGAACTGATTATTATTAAAGCGTTTTTCGCTTATATACAGCGTAGAAAAGTACGCCTCAGTGCGCATGCGCTACATGTAGTGAGGTGAAGTGTCGATAAAACTTATCGACTTTTGTACTCTTATGGCTTTACCTGAGTAATAAAAAAATTAAACAAACATAAATGACATAGATGCTTACTTAAGAAGATTTCGACATAAAGTTTGTATATTTATAACTAAGTAGTTCATTAACTGTGTGTCCGTTACTTTCGATTTACATTAAGACGTGACTCTGGAAGGTAAATATGAAATTTTATTAACTACACAAAAATATACACGTCTTATTGTAAGTTAAGACGGTTGTTATTATCTTTGTTTTAACATAGTTTTTTGGTATGTTTGCTCTTAAACTACTTTCTATTTTTAAAAACACATTTCTAAAGTAGTAGTATTTCCAAAGTAGAATAAACAAGATTAAACCGCATTATAATTGTATGCTTTCAAATATTAATAAACCATTAAAATATTTTATGTTTTAAATAAGATGTTTCCATTATGTTATCATAATTTTATTTGATGACTCTTAATAAATCAATTTATAACAATTACACATGCTTAAAGCAAAAAAAATACCTTAAAAACTACTCTACCACAGACAATACGTGTGGAATACGAAAAAGTGAAATAATATTTAAAAAAAAACAATTCGATAAACCAACATCGATAAATCTATGTATGTGGCACAACACTATCGTCTCCCCCCACTGCGCACGCGTGTACGTAGCGTGGCGGGGCGGTTGCTCGGCAACGCTACGGCGCTCTACGCTACGCTACGCCGTAGCTATTCGTAGCCAGACCGGCTACGGCGATCGTAGCGGTATGACGTCATTTTGTAGAACAACATTTTTTTCATGTTTGGTATTTAAAAAGATACAAACTGTTTGACTTTGAAATAGTTTTGAAAAGTAAGAAATACGCTTAATAACATCGTATACAAAATTTTAAATTCATGATTCTAGAAGTTGGTGAAAATTATACTCAAAGATTCCGTTACATACATACATAAATATATACATACAATCCAAGCTCATTAAGCGTGGTAAAATAGATTGTGACAAATATTAATCACTATTTGACACATATACGCACATGACATATTGCGCCAGTCCAGGTTAAGTAGAAACTTAGAAACTGAGAGTTAAACTCTGGAGTTATTGAATAATATTTTACGTAACAAAAACTTCAACCACGAGTTATTTGGCGCAAGTAGGCCTGAGTTATTAACAGCTGTATAATATTTATGCCATTACGTCCTCCCTCGGCGTTGCCTGCGTCGATTCGATTACGGATTAGAACACCCTACCCCTTCTAACCCCTTTTAAAAGGCATTTTCACCCTTATAGGGAAATTTTAAGTAGGAATTTCTGGCTTTTGAAAATTATTATACTGAGTGTCAATTTCACAGACGCCTGTTAAAGTTAATCGTTGATTAAACATCATGTTGTCTCTATCGTTTTTCGTGTTATTAAATGAGAAAGCGATATTCTTAGTATTCGGCTACACTTTAGTTTGTTACAAAAATATAACAAGTAAACCTTTCGATCCTATTTCTAACTATAACTAAATAAATCCCTTCCTTCGGATACTTAGCACGGGGCCAGATTGACGTGCCGTGAAGCGTCCATAGATATTGTATTATTATTATTATATACGACGCCTTCGTGGTCTAGTGGTTCAGAGCTTCGCTCTCGACCCGGAGGTCGTGGGTTCGATTCCCGCGTTGGAAAAAATGTTGTTTTCAAGTCTGGTTAGGACAATGGAGGCTGATCACCTGATTGTCTGACAACAAAGATGATCCATGCGTCGGATGGGCATGTAAAAAGTCGGACCTGCGCCTGTTCTCTCGCCAGTCGTGTCGGTTTACCGTCCCACTGGGTTATGAGAGTAAAAGGATGAGAGAGTGCTTCTGTGTATTGCGCACTCACTTGGGCACTATAAAATAACTCCTGCGTAGCTGGCCTGGTTTCAATGAAATCGGCTACCGACACCGAAATCGGTGAGGGGTGCTATTATTATATTATATTATTATTGTTATATTTAAGATAATATTTTTTTTAAATCGCGCTCTTTTTGGATTATACTTGGGTATTATTTTCGGAACAAATGAACGGTAAACCGCGATAAAATGATTAAAAACAAGAGATGTTTAAAATAATTGGTCCTTTGAACTGTTTTTGTTGATTGAACGTTTTGCAATATGGTTTTGTGACAACACGCCAATTAAAATAATGTTCTTACGATCATTTATGTTACAATAAATTATTGGCTTTAAAACTACCTAAAAATAAACAGATGTAGGTAAAAAGTAGATGGACTATAGTATGTCCCAGATAAATTTAACCTAAACGTCAACATATGTTATTGAATGTACTGTAGGTTCTTGATGGAAATACATTGTAGTACACAGTAATTTGTGTATTATTACTGTGTAAACGTAAACAAACCAAAAACATCGAAGTTTTAACATATTTATTTACATATCGTTCATAACTTCAAAATATTTTATAACAATCAAAGAATAATTAATATATTTAAACATCAAATCAAAAACTTCACAGTAAAAAACGCTATTTTGACACTGCCGGCTATATATATATTCTATAATATAGTCTATAGTCTATGGATTCATAGTCGCAAACAATAATTATTATTGTATTAATTGGCGCCAATTGGCGTAACTGACTAGTCTATGGTTGTGTTATAGCAGGTCTCTAAGAGAATTAAGGTATTACAACTATTACAAATCGGGGGTTTTACGCGGACAAAGTCGCGGGCACACTTAGTAGAAATATATTTCTAAACATAATAGAGTAAGTCCCGATTTCACCAATGCTATGTTAGTATTAACGGCTTCCATCAATGTTAAAATACCATGCCTTCTCATGTTGTTCTCATGTTATTGTTGATATTTAACGAAGGATTAACTTTAACTAGATTCATGTTTCGCCACCAATACAACCACTAATTACAAATTGTATTTAGATATATCAAATATATTTTCACCACCAGGTGCTTTGATTGGACGCTATACAAATTGTATTAAACTTTTTCACTGAAATAAAACTGGTACTCAGCGTTCAAGTTAAAGAAATATCTAATTACCTGAAGCACCTCATTATAAGCGCCGGGCTGTCTATAAATATCGCTGCATCGATCCGCTCTCGTTAGTGTCGTTACGATGGTATCGCGGACCCGCGGCGGGCGGCGTGGTGGACTCTACGAGGGGCTAGGGAAGACGTCCTTTTTCATATTTATAAAAAACTAAACGCTGTTTAACAGAAAACTAGACACATATTTCATGAAACATAATTAGAATGATACTTTTCAAAAGAATAAGAGTCATTTTATTGTAACATACAGCATATGTTAATAATAATAATAAATAACAACAAAGTATACAAAGATAAGATTATAACATACATACGATTTTTAAATTGGTTCCTGCACTATAGACTCGGCCTGTCCTGCAAATCACCAACATTTTTATGTTGTTTTAAAATATAAACAATCTAAGGTTATTTATTAGTACAATATTTAAAATTAACAGCTGACAGAACAACAAAAAATACTTAAGATAAAGAATATTGTTAATAAAATATTAATCTATTTTCCATATATATATTAGCTGACCCGTGCCCACTTCGTTGAGCATATAAACAGTTTAACCTTTCCTGAACTTCCACAAATATTTCAGGACTAAAAATAACCGAATTGGTTCAGCCGTTCTCGAGTTTTAGCGAGACTAACGAACAGCAATTCATTTCTATATATAAAGATAGAAGAAAGAAGATTATAACCTATACCTCGTAGCAAACGCCTATACAAGGCACTAAGTTATATTTTTATCAATGTACATTGTTTCCATATATACTTGTTTGGTAATAAAGTTTTTGAAGTTGGATTTTTATTTACTGTTTGAGACTGTTCTAGAATATCTTTCCTAACCCCTAAGAAAGATATCCATATGCTTTTAAAGTTAATCTTCTCTTGGCGCGTTAGTAAAAAAGAAATGAATGTTAGTCCTGTATATCAAATATGCATATTAAATCGTACAAAAATTACGAGTTTGGAGTATTGTTTTTTTAGCATATTTTGTTGTTATAGTGGCAACAGGAATACACTTCCTCTACAGATAATCTTTTTTCTTGATGACCGGCTACTTGAATTTGTGGCCCATACTTGTATGGAGCTAGGTCCATATCCTTTAAATATTATTAATTATTTAAAACAAAAATTTTAATTCGACTATAAGTACTTATTTTTTGTTCATTGCCCAAGGTAAATTTAAATTTATATCGCATTAGATCTTAACGGTGATCTCAATGGAAGAGAATAATTGTATTTTTTCTTCTTGAGAAATATAATATCCCGCTTGATTGTACAATAATTTAGCTTTCTTGTATCCAGCTTGAATACTCTTTCTGTGTCCCCAGGGTGTACTCCGCGAGCTGGAGCACAAAAAGCCTCAGCTGGACGAGCTGCTGCACACCGCCGAGAGCCTCAAAGGCACCGAGAACCGGCAGCAGCTGCACGGCAAAGGTAGGTCGACCAGTAGACTTAAGTAGACCAGTAGACTTAAACAAAGACCAATAGAGTTAAGTAGACCATGGCATAGGCGTAAATAAATTAGTGATAATACTTTAGGGTCTGTATGTGCCTCCTATGTAGAGTATACTGTGAAGGTACCAGCGCTGAAAGACTTACTTTTGACTTTCATGTTTGTATGAAAAATGCTCCAACATCATAAATTTTCCCATACAATAATTTTAAAAAAGAAAGTCTTTCAACGCTGGTACTTTCACAGTAAACTCTACCCTAAAGTATTATCACTCATTAAAATTATAGCTATATTTTAATGAGTATATAATATAATAGGAGATGTGAAGTAGGAGAACAGGCAATACCTCTCGAAAAACGTGACCAGTAGACTTAAGAAGAGAGTGAACACTAAAATATGAAATATACAAGACATACGCCCGGTTTCTGAAAGGCTGATCAAATTGATCAATTGATCAAATCAGCTAATCTGAACGCTCATACTGCGAAGTGATGTTCACGATGTAGTAAAAAAGAAGATTCAACTTTCACCAACCGCAGTTCACACATTTTCATGGAAAACTGACTGTCGACATTAGCCAATAATACATGGGCTATATATCTCGAAAACGTGCCGTGTTACCGTGGGATGGAGTATTTACGAGCCGCATAAGCTAGTAATATATAGAGCTTGTTCATATAGGCTAAGCAGTAAGCTTGACACTAAACATCAAGAACATTTAGTTCAAACTGTTGTTACAATGAACCTAGAGTTCCAGTTGAAGTGTTGGTCTGTCTGTGTATTTGTTTACGTTAGTAGGGGGCCCGAAAGGGGATTTTCGTGACTCGAGCTCGTTACTAGAAAAATTAAGATAGGTATCCGGTGTCTTGTAATTAAGAGATGAACATTGTTAATTTAAAGATTAAGATGTAGAAATGACAAGCTGTCGAGTAGAGTTCCTAATAGATTCTAGAAGCTCGAACTTAAAGAAGGTTCTGACGTAAACTGATGAGTTAAAGGTAGGGTGCTAGTAGGGACATATTTTTATACATATTTTTTTGTAAAAGTAAAGCTAATATTATTATTTATATAGTTTAGCTGGAATTATATTTTTAGTTTTCTTTTGTTCTATTAAATTCGAATTTAATTGGATACTTCTATCAGAATAATAGTTTAGATTTTCTTTTATTGGCTTACCTTAACATCGGGTGAAAAATTGACTACTTTTAAAGTTTTTTTTAAATATTTATAAGTTTATAAATTATGTAGCCGCTCATCCCTGCTACATAATGTATAAATCTATAAATATTTATAAAAAAATATATTTTGGCTTTCGATCCTACAATCTATGAAATGGGTTTCATCACGGCACGTTACTACACGTTTAGCACCATGGACTCCCCTACCGTTTCATCTATAGGTCCCCCGGGGTAGACAAACGTATCAGTTGATTTACGACTGCCGTTGCACCTGGAGGTATCGTTTTTAGTCAAAATGTATCTATATGTCTATTGTAGAACTATCTATGGCTGAAATACTACAAAATAGGCATGACGAAAGATTTTGAAATCAACTTTTGTAAAGTGGATACACATTTGCTATATTATGGAAAAACCTTTATTTCGGTGAAAAACTAATAAATATCGAAGATTCTAGCCATTTTTCTAATATATTTTCAATAGTGCGCCAAAACAGGTCGAAGTGTCATGGCGTCGAGTGTGACGTCACGCCTAGGTAAAAGATGCTTAAGTAAACCAGAGATAGAAGAGTAATATATAATGACAAGCAGCGATGGACCATGACAGTGATGTTTACCTAGACGTGACGTCATGCGCTGTAATGCGGTGTTTCAGTCAAAATGGCCGATTGCACTATTTTAATCTTTTAATTTATTGAAAATCTTAATAATCACAATTTTTTATATAAAAGTATTTTAGTATTTCAAATCCTTTTTATATCTATTTTACCCTGAAATCATTAAATCTTTTTTTATTATTTGTTAATGTCGTTGTCTATTCCCAATATAGAATATTAAAATAACTTAAGTTGTCTTTGTCTTTTTATCAAAAAATTTTATTTGTGTTTGACCTCTCTGGCTCAGTGTTTGGCGCGTCTGTGATCAAATCGGAGGTCGCGGGTTTGATTTCCGCGGAGGACATAAAAAGTTTTCAATGTTCCTTGGTTAAATAGAAGAACACTTTTTTGCTTGCTGTCTGACAAAAAAGATGACCGTTGGTTGGGTGGTTGGGCATAAAAATCGTGTCGGGTATTCATTCAACATTCTACCTTTTGTAACTCAGTAGTTACAAGCAGTACTAGTGCAGTGAATATAAAAGGAGAGAGCTCCGTGCTATTCCAGCAGTGCTTTTCTCTAAGAATGTTGCGTATCTCAACAGCTGATCCGCGGTGAGTCAAATTTCCCATACTGTGAACTTGTAAATTCGAGATACGTAAAACATTAAAGAATAGCACTGCTGGTGTCTACAAAACTGGATACCGACACCAAAATCGGTGTAGGAGCTTATTATAAACTAGCTGACCCGTCCCCACTTCGTTGAGCATGGAAACCGTGTAAACCTTCCCGTGACTACCACGAATATTTCAAAATCAAAAATAGCCGAATCAGTCCAGCTGATCTAGAGTTTTAGCGAGATTAAGAGGAAACACTACGAAATTTTTTCTATACAGAAATAGGGGTCTACGGGATTCCTGTTTCCTCCCTGGATAATGCTGCTAGAGTAACAACTTTTTTCCTGAATATTTATGGATATTGTTTGTACGTCCCTATTTTTTCCTTTTCTTAATAAATTAATTATTTAAAAATATATGGACGTTCAAAAACCTAAAAAAAATGGCCAGTCTCTCCGCTATGTTTAAACATCTAGAAAACAGATTTGACTACAATAAACAACAAAATAAAAAAATAGGAACCTAGCTCAATTCTTTTTTTAGCTAATAAAAAAAAATATTTAAATCGGTTAAGTTTTGGAGGAGGAAACAGGAATCCCCTAAACGTCGATTTCTGGTACTTTTAATAGGTAATTTCAGTCCAAGTTGCAGTTGTCTCTATCGCGCTAGTGCTGGCTAACTAAGGCACTGCGAGACAGCAATAGTTTTTATAAATACCTATTTTGTATTTCTCTCAACCGTGGTGTTTTCTCTTAAATAACAGCAATTGATTTTTATATAGCCTATGTTACTCAGTGGTAATGTAGCTTTCTAATGCAAAAAGAATTATTAAAATCGGTCCAGTACTTTTTGAGTTAAGTAGTTACATACAAATATAAAAAATATTTCCTCTTTATAATATTAGTGTAGATGAGTTAGATGTTAACATGACTGTACTTGATCTCGTGGAATTTCGTATTGTAACTTCACATCTCGTTAACTGCGAAGTGTTTGAAGATAACTAACCGTTTGTTAGTTTCAGATGTGATTTAAACTTGCTACTCGAAATTACTAACTATCCTGATTATCTTGAGATTAAGTTTAATTGTGTGTAGTATGGTAACCAGACTTTTTGTAAAATGTACGGTATGTTCTCGGGTTTCACGAATCTATTGTCACCTCTTTCATTAAAATTGGATCAGTAGTTTAGGCTTTAGATTAACACCTAGGTAACATTTTATCCCAAACATATGGGATAATGTGTTTATGAGTAATGTGTATGTATATCATGTTCACTACACAGCAGTCTTTTTATTTTAACGACCTCTGTAGCATAGTGGTTGAGCGCGTTGTTACTCGAGCAGGTTGCTGGTTTGAATCCCGACGAAAAAAGGAGATTCTTAATTCGATTCTATTTATGTTACCTCAGAACAACTTTCGTCCTGGAGAATAACTATGATACTTAATTTTTAACTTGTTTTTTTGGAAGCAATACTTAATTAGAATGTTTAGTAACAGTTAAACAACTAGCAAATTTTTCATAGCAAGCCAATATTTTCCAACAGGGTATGTCTGTAACAAGTGTTGTAAATAAAAGTACCGGCGGTTAGGGCGGCGCTGGCGGGAGCGAGGGTGATAGGGATGGGGCGGGAGGGTTGTCGATATGTCGATAAATAATAGTTTAGAGAATTCTTTTGTGTTTTTTATTACTTAAGATCTAGGCCCACGTCAATATGTTACTATCAGGCCTACCATCCCATACAATCTATCTTTAAGACAAAAAATTGCAATAGATGTCACTACTACTAGCGTTTGTAAATTATAAATGTAAATATGCCGAATTAAGTACAAATATTGACTTTAAAATAAAGATAAGCATATTTTTTAAGCATAACATCACATTAAGCTAAATTCAAATCCTTAATTAAGAAGAAGATACGAAACGAAATTTTTCCAATAGTAGCTAGATGGCGGTTTCTGGAATGTGCCCGAACTTCACCCTTTATTTATTGGAAATCGAAGAAAACAAAAATAGCCAGTCGAATTGCCAGTATTAGGGGATACCATTTTCTAGTACTAGGTCGTGTGACTGTTTTGTATCTACTTTGTGCTATCATCGAAAACTTTTAATTGGCTTTATAATTTTGCATTCTGTTTTTATCTTAAACATTGTTTCTAGCTGTAATTTTTTCATGTATTTTAAAATAAAAGTAAAATAAATGACGATGATATTCTAAACTTTTGCATGGCGTAGTGTTAAGTACTGTGCAATTTAGAGATATTAAAGGATTTTCATTAACACTCGGTCATGCCACAATTTAAAATATCATCGTTTCCAGAGAAATCATTGTTTACGCGATGTAGATTTGGAATTAAAAAACACACGGCAAGTGCTAATAAGCTATTTATTTTTTTCTGTGTTTTAGTAATTGTTATTATAGCAACAAAAATAAAATTTCAACTGTACGTTTATCACGATTCATGAGATACAGCTTGGTGATAGACGGACGGACAGACAGCGGGGTTTTAGTAATAAGTTCCCATTTTTTACCCTTTGGGAACGGAACCCAGAAAACGTATTTGTTCTGTATAAAACGTTTCTTGTTATTTAACTGTCTGTTACGTTAACCCGCAATGTTTTAAGATTATTGGTCATCTTTAAGATAATTTAACCTGAATTCTGAAAGTACAGCGGCAAATACAATAAACGTACATCTGGCTTTTGAACAAGGAAATGTTTCGAAGATTATTGTTGAGTGGAATGGTAGATATATTTTTATATTTCTTCAGAAGAGATCAGAAAGACAATTTATTGTCTCGTATCTTTTTAATTATACTAATAAAAGTATATCTTTTGTAAATAGCTTTATCCAATTAAGCATACATTCAATTTTTTAATTACATTATTATTATTAATCTAATTCTTTTGTAAGATTGACAAGATTTTATCGACATAAAAATACCGACTATTATTTTATCGACATAAAATACGGACTAATGTTTTATCGTCATAAAATACGGACTAATGTTTTATCGTCATAAAATACGGACTATTATTTTATCGACATAAAATACCGACTATTATTTTATCGACATAAAATATCGACTATTATTTTATCGACATAAAAATACCGACTATTATTTTATCGACATAAAATACCGACTATTGTTTTATCGTCATAAAATATGGACTATTATTTTATCGACATAAATAATAAATAAATAAATAAATAAATCTCTTTATTTCGGACAACAACAAATCCATACTAA
The DNA here is from genome assembly GCA_905187575.2 of Celastrina argiolus. NCBI lineage: Eukaryota > Metazoa > Arthropoda > Insecta > Lepidoptera > Lycaenidae > Celastrina > Celastrina argiolus. Next base: position 2,744,264 of record LR994596.1, read on the forward strand.
ACTTAATAATAACTTATCTAATCTAACTATTATTTTATCGACATAAAATACCGACTATTGTTTTATCGTCATAAAATACGGACTATTATTTTATCGACATAAAATATCGACTATTGTTTTATTGTCATAAAATATCGACTATTATTTTATCGACATAAAATATGAACTATTGTTTTATCGACATAAAATATCGACTATTACTTTATCGATACGTTCCTGTCACATCACTACTCGTACAGGCGTAGTGTCAATATGAACAGCGGACAGTGGTGACTGTCCACCAGCTTCTATTATACCATTCTGTATCACGTACTCACCACACGTCCTTATTCCTATACACATAGAGTCCAAAACAGAACGACACAATTGCTATCATTTGTTCAACAACGGATAATTATTTTGAAACTTATGACTCACGTATTAAGGGTGATATTCGCGTAGCGTTCGCAATTTTGCTCTCCTATTGAATACTTTATTTTGATATATCGGTGTACTTTTCTCATTTAATAGATTTTCTTGCGAGTTGGCTGTCTGTTTGCTTGTAGGATTGTATCGATTTAGAAGTGCTAAGGCGATTTGGATGTTTACCGTCTGCCAAAACGTGCAACTGTTAGTTCAACAGGAGTTTTATCAGAAACTGAGCACGGTAGAAGTCTATCTATCCTATACTGTGTTTAAAAAGAACAGTCACTATAACTTTGTGATATGATTTTTTTTTATTTTTTTTTATTAAAAGTAAGTATGTGTTTAAATTTAGATTTTTAAGTGACAGCGATTAGCGATTTCAAATTACCTAATCAACTTTGAAATGTTTTATAACTTTTGTCTCAATTCGTTATTAAACAAATGTAGATCTATTTTTATATACCACGGGGACAGATTTTAGCCTTTGTTTTTGTATGGGACACGTTATCGAGTGTACCTACCTATAATGTTGATTTAAGGTAAATATATCTATACTTATATTATAAAGCGGAAGAGTTTGTTTGTTTGTTTAAACGCGCTAATCTCAGCAACTACTGGTCCGATTTGAAAAATTCTTTTCTTGTTGGATAGTCAATTTATAGAGGAAGGCTTTAGGCTATATAACATTAAGCGTGCGACCAATAGGAGCGAAGCGTGCATAAACGGGGAAAATTTGGGGACTTTTGGGGACATTTGGGGACTTTTGTTGCGTGCGCTGCATAAACGGTTTAAGTTACTCAAAAACCACGCGAACGAAGTCGCGGGTACAGCTAGTTTACTAATAAGGGGATTATTTACCTATATCTACAGAACCCCATCAAGAACCATCTCCAGCATGACGGATCCCTCGGGAACCCTAACGCTTTCCGGATTGGAATACATTACTTAACTCCCCTTTAGTTTAGGGGAGACTTAGTTTTCACAATTTTGCTTTTTAGTTTTGCATGTTCGATAACAGCTACATTTTTTATTGTTTCTCAACATTATTATTGTTTTTAATATGTAAATATATTAGTAGTTCCTCCATTTTGTTTTATTTACGTTCCTCCATTTTGAAATCGGTTTCTTGAGAATTAAACAATCACACTAATATTATGAAAGCACTTTACATACAATTACGGTATATAGTTTTCGAGTGTGAGCGTGTGTGTATATTTGTTACTTACTTTCGCAAACGCCTAAAACAATAATTTGGAAAAATCTGACACTAAATTAACTCTTAGGCTACCTGTATTCCAAAAATTACATTATTTCCGTGGGATAAATGTTTGTAAAGAAATGTAATAAAAAAAAATATTGTGATAAACTTTAGATAAAAATTTCAGGTTAACATTGAACTTTTTGTTTAGTAAAATATTATATAATCCGAGGGATTTTCGTAAAAATAGATAAATATTATTATTCTATATTTAATAGAAACTGTTTTTTATTACTTGTATAGTTGAATAAAAACTTAAAAGAATACTTTCCTAAATTATGAACTATAGCCGTTAATAAAATAATTTTCTTTTCAAATTGAAGACATGAATAGACGAAGGTGATATATCGCAATTTTTTTTTTAATTGAGTCAACAGCCACTTAAATATTTTAGGATATGCAATAACGTATTAAGTACATGGATTCTAGAGATTATTAGATTAATGCACTTAATACTTTACGACGTATTCTAAAATGTTTAAGTGAGAGTTATAACTCAATTTTCTCAAAATCATAATTTTGCTACATATCACCTTCATTCATGTCTTCAATTATTACCAATAACCCTAAAAAGGACGTAAATTTGCCGGAACACGGATCTTTACAATAATGTACTTTATACTTTACGAAAATGTTTAAGTGACAGTTTTAGCTCATAATCATAATTTTGCTACATATCACCTTCATTAATGTCTTCAATTATTACCAATAAACCTAAAAAGGGCGTAAAGTTGCCGGAACTCGGTCCTGTGCCGGCTGTAGTGGCGGCGCGGTGATCGTTACGGCAGTCGGGGCTCCGCTCCCGCCGCAGTACCCAGTGCCCTACCTACATATCAATTTTACCGTATTTTACCGTGTTTTTGGTGGATATTTACCGGTTTTTAACGCGTGCGGCCCTATTGTGTGTTTATCGGTAAACCTGTGATGCAAATGCTAGTGTTTTCGTGCGTTTCACTGTCTGTTTTGTGTTGTATTCTCGACGGAGGGGCCGAAAGATGTGTCCCGTTTTCGGTGAATCGAATCTTGGGCTGCCATTTTTGAGCTGAATTATCCAAAATATGGCTCGTCACGGTAATGTTTTACGGGATTCCCGTTTTTATCACGCCGGCTCCGCGAGGTCCTTTTTCCGGGACCTCGCTAGCTGTCTCTTTCTAGACATGAATAGAAAACATGCTAAGAAACTGTCTTATTAACTACAATTGTCTATATTATGCGCCTTATATGATATATGAGCAACAAGTTGAGAAAACCTGGAAAATTATGTTCTATTTAATTGTCATCCAAAAATGTAGCAGATAGTAATATAGGAGTAGGAAACACAATTTTAACTAACAAAGTAAGAAAAGGTTTTAAGATTTTGATCTAGTCCAGGCAACAAGTAAAAGACGAAAAGCTCCTATTACGTATTTAGGTTAACGCCTATAATCGTCTATTGATATCTTTTCACAAACGCCACGAGCAATAATCGGTGACCGACATTTTGCAGGTGAAAAATAGAACATGCTGATTTTAATAGTCGTCCACGTCCTTATTCGATCGGATATAATGTGGAAGAATAATCGGTCCGATTATCGGAGCTACTAAAAGTATGTCGTGGGGAACTATAATAAGAAAATACTAATATTTTATCAATGTATTTTTTTACAAATCTTTATTTTTAGCTCTCCGTAAAGTCTTGAAAATTGAAAATATGGGTGACAAAATTATTACGATACGTTTTCCAAATTATCAACATGGCATTTTCCAACACTATTTTTACAAGAATTTAAAATTTTAGTAAATTCGTTAATAGATGATATTTTTAATGAAAACTAGTGTGTTTGTTTAGGTTAGGTTAGCAATAAAATATAACTGAAAAAATTACTACGATACTTTGTGTAGTTTCCGGGATTTTAATTTCAAATTCTCAACGCGATGACGTCACTTTCCAACACTTTAATTTTACAAGAATTTGAAATGTCCATAAATTTATTAATTCGTGGTATTTTTCAATGAAACAAAAACTAGTGTATTCGTATAGATACAAACTCTACTAGGACAACAGCAGGCTTACTCTCGACACTATCGAGAATCGAATCAGTTCGATCTCAACGGCTATTGGTGTTTTATTTGGTGGATTAATTTTAAACTAACCAGAAGAAAATCGTTAGATCTTTTAATACTCCCGACCATATCAATCGACTGAAAATCAAAATAAACGAACGTCAATTTATTCGGGAGTACGCCTCACAATCGAATCTGAATCAAAATCGAATCAGTTTGGAGAGTAATGCCCCCAGCTTTAAATGATTATGTATACCTAGTAACATACTCCATTTTAGCCGTAGTCTGTTCATACCAAGTAACAGGTGTATGTAACTATGGAAAGTGAAAATCGATACTAATTACGTATTTGAGGCTCCACAGTTACAATAGATAACAGAAATCGTTATTTTTCAATTTAAAAGTCATTAATGTATCTCTTATGGACCAAGTAATAAATTGAGCACTATACACAATGCCCGGTCATTATGAAATATTTACAGTATGAGAGTGCAATTTAATCTACACTAAACTTATATTATAAAGAGGAAAGATACAATTTAAAAATATTATATCTAGCAATATCCCGCGAAACAATTATAACCACAACCTGCAAGCAGATGAGTGAGTGTACGCATAGGCATGCGTTTGATTTGCGTACACTCACTCATCTGCTTGCAGGTTGTGGTTATAATTGTTTCGCGGGATATTGCTAGATATAATATATTTAAATTGTATGCTATGGATTTCCGCAAAGTAACGCCTGATTCCATTAACTAAAGAGGAAAGATTTGTATTTTTGTATGTAACGACTTAACTCAAAAAGTACTTTTTCATTAGAAAGCTACATTATCACTGAGTAACATAGGCTATATAAAAATCAATTGCTGTTCGTTAGTGTCGCTAAAACTCGAGATCTGCTAAACTGATTCGGCTATTTTTGGTCTTGAAATATTCGTGTAAGTCCCGGGAAGGTTTACGGAAGTGGGCACGGGTCAGCTAGTAACATTATAAAGCGGAAGGATTGGAGTTTGTTTGTTTAAACGCGCTAATCTCAGGAACTACTGGTCCGATTTCAAAAAATATTTTTTTGTTGGATAGTTTTTTTAGAGGAAGGCCATTTATAGAGGAAGGTTTTAAGCTATATATAACATTACGCTGCGACCAATAGGAGCGAAGCGTCAGTGAGAAATGTTGCAAAAACGGGGAAAATTATTCACATTTGGGGGCTTTCGTTGCTTGCGCTGCATAAACAGTTAAATTTACTCAAAAACCACGCGAACGAAGACGCGGGCACAGCTAGTTTAATAATATACAAATACTTTTTGTATTAAATATATTAATTATAATTTGTATCGGGCATATATATATGTATAACATTTTTTTTATAACAATTCGCATTTTACTTAACATTAGTCCGATATAGATAGATATTATTCACATTGCCCGCATTAATTTACAATTTACAGATTTATAATTTACTACAAACATATACATGGTGTAAAATAAATGAGTGATAATACTTTAGGGTGGGTGTGTATGTGCCTCCTATCTAGAGTATACTGTAAAATTACTTGCGCTGAAAGACTTACTTTTGACTTTTATGTTTGTATGAGAAATGCCCCAACATCATACATTTTCAAATACAATAGTTTAAATAAAAGTACCTCTTTCATCGCTGTACTTTCTCAGTAAAATCTATATACGGGACCCATACACACCCTAAAGTATTATCACTCATTAATATTATAGCCTTTATAATAAATTATGTTCACATGAGTCAAAATATCTCAAATCAAAAGATTTATAAAAAAATAATTTATTTATTTTAACATTAAATTAAACTGTTACAATATTTAAATAAACTGTATAAATAAACTAGAACCTATCACAAGAATACAAGTAGAAATGGATCAAGAGTTATGGCTACAATGCCTTATAAACTAAAATGCGAGGTGCGACGAAAGGGGGGTGTAGACTGCACACGATGACTGCAACAATGGGAAATTCTGGAAGCAGTTAGTTTAACATCGCTTTGTCCGTTTTCTTCGATGTCCAAGGTGTACATTCCACTAACTGATTCTTAGTATTGAATGAAATACTAATTCCATCATTCGGCTCCGTTCCTGATATTATATTATTTTTTATATTAAGTCCTTGTTTTAGGGTGGTTTGACTGTCCCCTCCCAAATTCGAAGTACGGGATTTTGAAAAAATTCCGGATCTGAGAATTTGAAACAAAATTGTGATTATAACAATAACTGTAATAATACTTATCCAACTGTATTGTATTATCTTATGTCGTTTGTTCCCAGTATAAAGTTCGAGTTCTTTAAATTGTTTCAGTATTGTCGTTATTTTGTCTTTATCATATGTAAGATTAATTTCAGGTACTTCTTCAATCTTCTGCATCTCAATGTCTCCAATAATTAATTTATCGGTAGATTCCTTTGTCTGAAATAATCTAATTCCTGAAACATTCAAATCACAATTCTCTCCATATAAAATATTAGACCCTTTTGTCCAACTGGTCTGTTGATCCTTGTTACAACTCAAATTTACTTCAGTTGTTTTATTGAAAAACATATAAATTACTTTTGGGGATATTTGAAGAATTTCCTGTGCAGGACATTTTATAGGAACGGTTTGACACCTATTACTTTCTTTGTTTGTCAAAATTTCTGTTTCGCAACTTTCTAGTTTAATAAGATCTCCTTTACAAATTAAAGTATTCAATTCCAAACAATCATAAACTTCATATATTTCATTTTCTTTATATGCTAGAGTTACCTTTCGCATAATAGGATAGGAACAGGATAGGTTATAGTGAATAAAAGGAACAATTTTTCTTGTATTATATAAACTAGTCTTAACTAATGGTATACCTATTACAAAATAGACTACATCATAAACAATCTTACTTTCTACGGTTAAAAATGGTTCTATATCATTTAAATTAGTAGAGATCATGACATCTTTAGGAATATCATTTAAAGTATCTACTAAAATATGTGATTGCACAATACTATAATGAAACATATTGTGCTCTGCAAATGTTATTGCTGTGACTAATCTTTCAGCAACATCTTGTAATGTTTCTGCTTGTAAAAGTAATGATATAGCTACCTTTTGTTGCATTTTACCTTTAATTACTTGATTAAACTGATTATTAATATCTTGTTGAATTTGGCTAATATTCGACAATTGTTTGTTATATTCCTCTAAAGCGTCATCAGTAATAGATATTTGTTTATTTACAGCAATTTTAGTTGTTTCCAAATCATTTTGAATTTTATTTAAATCATTGTCATCTAAATTACCAGTAATAAATTTAATAATCGTTCCTAAACCATTTATTAATCCTCTTTTAACTCTATTACTACCTTGAATATTTAAATGTTTACAAATTTCTTCAATATGTTCTAAAATAATATAAATTCTTTGAAAAATATGGATAAATTCATTATTGGTAAACTTTGACTTAGCATAATTAACTGAACTTTTAATTAATTCTAAATTATTTCTAATAGGCGTTATATCTAATTTATGAATAATATTCCATCTTCCTTCTATGATTTTAGATGGACTTAATTCTAGTACAATTACATTTTCCGACGGTGCTAACCTTCGGAATCTGTATCCAAAGACGTTATTGAGTCTGAAACAACAATTAATTCCTCTAAATGATATACTCTGCCATTACTTAATTTAAACTTGTTGTGAGGCTCAATGCTGATAATCTCGTAAGGACCTAAATATCTTGATTTAGTCTTATGTCGTTCAGCCATACTATTTTTAACATATGCCTTTGTCCCAATTTTAAATGATTTTAAGGGTTTAATTTGTTTATTTAATCTATTATTTCTATACTCCTTTTGTTTTTTTAATAACTCATTTACATTTTTATTTAAATTTTGAACGAAATCTCGTTGTTGAGTGGTATAAGTTTGAATTACTACTTTCAGATTCTCAAAACTCCTTATTTTTGGTTTTCTACCAAAATGTACCTCAAAAGGTGACATATTTATTGCCGTATGGGTAGTATTATTATAAGAATGAGTTATAAAATTAATTTTTTGATTTTTATTTAAATCAGATTCTCGTTGTCAACGGTATAATTCTTGAAGAGTACTATGTAAACGTTCTACGTCCGAATTTGATTTATGATGTTGTGGCGAAGTCGTATGATCATTAATACTATAAGTGTTAAATAATTCTTTAATTAATTCACTACAAAAAGATTGTTCGCCATCGTGAATAATTTTATTTGGGGCTCCTATTAATGCAAATACTTCAGATAAAGCATCATAAACTAAAGTTTTTTCAGTAGGCTTAACTATTGCAAATTTAGAGAACTTATCTATAATAGTTAAATACCATTGTTTTTCAAGAGACATAAAATCTATGTGCCAAATATCCATCGGCTCATTTGGTGTTTCTGTTTCAGAAACCGGTGTTACATTTGGATGCCTATTATATTTTTCCTTTTTACATAGTTCACAATTTGTAATATATTTTTTTATTTGTTTTCTTAATTTTTCCCAATAATATTTTTCTCGTAGTTGTTTATATACAACCTCTATTCCTGCATGTCTATTATCCATAAGATGATATGATTTAATTAACTTTAACTGCTCGTTCTTATCAGTAATTTCTATTAGTGACTTAACGTACCTTACTGGTTTAAATTTAGTAGCATCAAAAAACTTTCTATATACTTCCGAAATTTTGTAATAAAGTTCTTCGTTAGGAATGATAAAAGCATATTTTTCTTTACCTAAATATTCTAACATAAATTCTTTAATAATTTCTTCCTGATTATCCGGTGGAATATAAAAATACCACATACCTTGCTCGTATTTGGCGTCTTTGTATGGAGCCACTTCGAACACAACACGTCTCAACCGTTTGGGAGGATATGTGTTACTGATGGGTATACCTGGTTCATTATTTTCAATGCAAGAATGTACTGTGTTACTTAACGATGCATTGTTCTCGGATACCCAAGAGTTGGATTCCGTATTAACTGGAGTTTCATGTTCTTGCATTGTGTTATTGGAGGAGTCATCACCGCATTGTGCCGCAATTGAATCGGTACTTGTGTGATGTAACTCAACTCGACTTAATGCATCAGCTACATAATTTTCCTTGCCTTTCACATGTTCAATTTTAAAATCATAATCCTGAAGTTTTAACTTCCATCGAGTTAACTTTTGATTTGGTTCTTTTAATTTAGATAACCAGATTAATGCTTTATGATCAGTTCTTAATATAAATCTCCTACCATAAATATACGGTCTAAATTGATTTAATGCAAACAAAATACCTAATAGCTCTTTTTCGGTTGTATTATATTTTTGCTCGGTATCGCTTAACGTACGCGAAGCATAAGCAATCGGATGATTTTCCTGACTTAAAACTGCGCCTAGTGCAATATCAGAGGCGTCTGTAGTTACAACGAATATTTTATCAAAATTAGGAAAAGCTAAAATAGGGGCATTAGTAAGCAAATGTTTACACATATTAAAAGCTTCAATATATTTTTTATTAGTAATATCTATCGTGGCATTCTTTTTTGTATATTCAGTTAATGGTTTAACTATTTTACTTAAATTAGGTACAAATTTTCGATAGTAACCGATTAATCCCAAAAATCCTCTAATTTCTTTTAATGTCTTTGGAATCGGAAACCTTTTTATTGCTTCAATTTTAGACTGATTAGGTTTCAAACCATCTTGATTTAAAACATGACCTAAAAATTCTATCTCCTCTTTCATAAACACACACTTATTTTTATTTAATTTAAGGTTTGCTTTACGTAAAGCTTCAAAAACTTGTTGTAATTTATTTACATGATCTTGTTTACTTTTTGAATAAATAATAATATCGTCTAAATACACTAAACATATATTACGTGAAATTTCTAATTTTAATATATTATTCATCATGCGCTGAAAAGTCGCAGGAGCATTTTTTAAACCAAAGGGCATACGTAAAAATTCATAGTGACCGTTTGGGGTACTAAATGCTGTTTTTTCAATGGATTCCTCGTCCATTAATATCTGATGATATCCTGAAGTTAAATCTAAAGTTGAAAAATAATTATTTCCCTGTAATTTTGAAAATAACTCTTCTATATTAGGTAAAGGAAATTTATCGGACTTAGTTATATCATTTAATCGCCTATAGTCTATAACCATGCGCCATTTTTGAACGCCAGATTGGTCAATTTTCTTTGAAACTATATGCACAGGGGATGACCAAGGAGATTCTGAGGGTTGTATAATTTTTTCACTTAAAAGAGTATTTATTTGTTTATCAACTTCTTCCTGCTGTATTTGGGGTAACCTAAAAGGACGTTGATACACAGGCTCCTCACAAATTAAATTAATTTTATGTTTAATTGAAGTTGTCGCACTATTTGTTACGTTTTCTGTAAATAAATCTGCGTAAGTATCACATAAATCTTTAATATTTAAACTATTTTCGCCGGACATGTGGTATATCAAAATTTCATGACTCGGTAAAATTAACTTTCGTTCTTTTAAATCAATTTTTGCGTCAATTTGTTCGATCATGTCAGTTCCCATTAAAATATCGTATTTATCACTAAAATTGTATATATAAAATTTCATTTGACTATTTCCTGAACCAAAATATTTACGCCAGTATGGGGTTTCTATCATTCCGTCATGGTGTGTTACACCATGAGACGTTCTAACCGTAAATTTTTCTGGCTTAAAGTATTTACTAAAATATCGTGATGCATTATCAGTAATAAATGAGCGTTGACTGCCCGTATCGATTAAAATTTTTAATCTAGGGTAATCAATTTCAAAATACGGTAAGTATGATTTTACATGATTAAATTCTATGATCCTTTTTTGGTTTGAGTAACGTTCTGAAAATTTTGATTATTAAATTCTTCAGAATTCGATTCCTCAACATACTCGTCATAACTATGCGGATATTTAAAATCATAGTTATCGCGTGCCATGGACTCCTCATCATGGTAAAATACTTCTTCCGCGACATAACCTTTGCCTAAATTCGTTTGATTCGGCCTATTTTGTGAAGCCGTTCTCATCGAAATGTCCTCCGTTGTATTATTTACCCTATTAAAATTATGTGAAGACGGACCCCTAAAATACGAGTGTTGCGGTTTCGTAAATACATTATTAGGATTTGGTGTCCACGGGCCATTACGTTGATAATAGTTATTTTGAGGTTTTTGAAACCTTTGTTGATTATTAAAATTCGTTTGCATCTGGCCGTACCTCGACGGACCAGGCTGATTATGATTATTATTAAATTGTGGGTTATTGTAATTATTTTTAAATGGAAAACGCGGGAAATTTTCGGGTATTTTGTGTAAATTACTCGACAGTTTACCTCTACCTTCTAACTGCAAAACTTTTGTCGAAGTTTCCGAAAAATCACAGTTAGCCACACTCAACTGCAATTGAGGCGGTAAGCTATCACACAAAGCATTTTGTGCCGCATCTATGTAAGTTTCCATCATTAAATCTACTGTATTTTTATCAGTTATACGATCCATCAATTTACTCTTTATAAAAAATAACTTTTGTTTTAATTCATAAATATAGTCTTTAAAGGAACCTTTCCTTTTGACTGTACCTATTTCAGCCAACAGTGTGTTGAGCTGACGGTTATCGCCACACTCTGCTTTTAATGTTTTTTCAATATTAATCCACTTAAAAGAATGATCTATCATTGTTGTTATTGCTAAAGCTCTTCCTGTTAATTTTCCTAATAACAACATTACATTTTCAGGACTTTCACCTGCATGAGCCAACCATTGTTTAGCCGAATTTAAATAGCTATAGAGTGTCAATGCATCTCCATCGTATGTAGGAATAAATCCCATTAGCGATCTGCTATCCATATTTAAACTTTATATATAATATATTAACCTTTAAAAAACTTTCAAAATTGGCTAACAAACGCTATGGTTTGAGCTTAAATATTGCCCTAAAAACTTCTATGAGCCAGGGTTAAACAAACTTAAAACTAAAATGCCCTTACTTGATTATAAGTGGGGTTAAATTAAATTAAATAATGGCCGGTGACTATGTCTATGGCTGTAATTACCCTGTCTAATCAGAAGAAGGGTGATCCACCTACTTAAATATTCTTAAGTCTATTATACAGCTTTACGGGAAAAGGAGGATATTAAGGAATATATGCTAGGTACTCACAGCAATATGACGATCACTATTTTCAGCATTATATTGTTTCCTTCCTTATATTTTGACAATTTTTTTTTTTAATTGCGGGACCTCAGCTCTCAGTTTAAAAAAACTCCGTTATCCAGGCGATTCCTTGACCAGTTATTTCCTGCTGAAATGCACTGAATTTAACGTTGCTGGGCCCCACGTTGGGCGCCAGTCAAAATATCTCAAATCAAAAGATTTATAAAAAAATAATTTATTTATTTTAACATTAAATTAAACTGTTACAATATTTAAATAAACTGTATAAATAAACTAGAACCTATCACAAGAATACAAGTAGAAATGGATCAAGAGTTATGGCTACAATGCCTTATAAACTAAAATGCGAGGTGCGACGAAAGGGGGGTGTAGACTGCACACGATGACTGCAACAATGGGAAATTCTGGAAGCAGTTAGTTTAACATCGCTTTGTCCGTTTTCTTCGATGTCCAAGGTGTACATTCCACTAACTGATTCTTAGTATTGAATGAAATACTAATTCCATCATTCGGCTCCGTTCCTGATATTATATTATTTTTTATATTAAGTCCTTGTTTTAGGGTGGTTTGACTCATGTATAACTTTTTAAATGCCTAACAAAGTAAACATGGGTACACGTAGTATTATAATAGTGTAGAAAAAAATTAAACACTACATAATATTAATACCTGACTGTATTGTGACTGTAAATAAATGAATCATCATCATTAAAGCTATGTGAAACTAACATAAATCTAGACGATTATAGCTATATTTAATTACCCTAAAGTCTAGAATCTAGGTTAAACATACTCTCATCCCACCCAGCCACGCTTATTTATTGGATGATATGGATTCTCTCGGTTTTGAATGTCGGACGGTTGCCCAACATTCATCACAACATATTCAGTCTAGTCCAGAGGAACTGGAGGGCTCTAGGGCTAACCATTTGTGAGTTTATTCACGTTATCTATGATTATATGATTAATAAAATAAAATTGAAGAATGAGACAATGAAATGAAAATGAAAAAAAATATATTTCCAAATCGGTTAGTTACTAACACTTTTAGAAATTTCCTACATGATGACCTACCATATATAGTTATGTTCGAAATCAAAAATGTGTTTGACGTAAGGTTCGCTAAATGACAAGCAAATTCGTATGTCACTTAGCGAAGCTTAATCCGTCGCTCGACTGTCACAACCTCGTATCTATAAAACTTAATATTTTTTTGAGTTTATTATGACATGGATTTTGGATGTATACTGTTCTTAACCTCATTTAAAACAAAATCCATGTCACAATAAAATCTAAAGCTATTAAGTTTTTTGACTCTACTGAATAGTTTTTTTTTAATCTTTATTTTTTTTAAATGGGGGTTTGATCACTTAGTGATTAAGTCACCCCCGTTACAAACAATTATTTTACTAAAACCAACTCTAATACTAAATTAAAATTAAATTACAAAACAAAGCCTCTAATTCTGACCATCATATATAACATTCTGGCCTTATCTGAAGTATGTAAGGCCAGAATGATATTGAAGATGCCAACATAATAATTCACCAAAGTATTACTATAACATAAAAATTGCTTTTTTTCTGCTTCGTTCCGGGCACATTCCGCCAGAACACGGTACTGAAAAGTTGTAGTTTTATAGATACGAGGTTGTGACAGTCAAGCGACGAATTAAGCTTCGCTAAGTGACATACGAATTTGCTTGTCATTTAGCGAACCTTACGTCAAACACATTTTTGATGTCGAACTTCGAAAGTGACAATAGCGATGGTATCTTACATAAGGGCCGTGCACGCTCCATTGCAAGGTCTACTAGGCCATGGATGATCCCCCTTCATAACGATTACATAAGTGTCATTCAACAGGTGTTGCAGACGCCCGTTTGTCTAGACTAGACTGGTATTTATAGTACTATTGTTAGGTCTAGGTTCAGTCTTTAATCTGAGATTTACTAGACTACGGGCGATACAATGTTTTGCGAGTTATATTTTTTATTTTTTTTTTTATTTATTTATTTACATAGAAAAAGTGTCGTAAAAGTACAATAATTTTCAATGTTAAAAAACCCCAAGCTGGGTTTGTGTTAACACGGATTCGTGAGATAGTACAAGACTTACATAATAAAATAAAACATTTTTTATTTATTTTTTAAAGATAAGCACCCACCTGTTCGGTTTCATTCTGTATTGTCACGTCATTCTATCTTATAGGTACGCATCGCATCGTCGCATGTCTGGTGAGCGCGGCGCGCGCGCCAGGAGTGCGTCGATGCAATGTGTCCGTAGTCCATACTGCAAATGCGATACATCGCCTGATCATACGGCGTAGGTACATTGATGCAAACCGGTATGGCGCTGTGCTGTACAGGATGATCATTTAAATGTTTACATAAAGTATAATAACTATTATTTAATATTTATTATATGCGTGTATTTTTGTAACCGGTTGTGATACTCGTATTTAAGATATTATACGTTCTAAATAGTATTGTTTCACTATACGCTTTACATTTTGTTCGTTTATTTCATTAATTATTTGTTTCGGTAGTTCATTGTATAGTCGCGGTACAATGTATGCCGATGTTCTTTCTCCATACTTGTTAGTACTTGCTATAGTGATAGCTTTTTTATTTGTAATTTTTCGTAGACACAATTTAGATGTGACTGGTTTAATGACTGTTGTATTAAATATATTTTCTGTAAGAATTAGATATTTAAATTTTGTGTGTATTGGCAATATTTTGCAGAATTCAAATAACTTTCTATAATCTTCTTTAAATTTATTTTTAATTTTGTTTGGAACTATTACTTTTATTAATCTTAGTTGTAAATTATATATTTTATTTAGATAAGTTTTAAAAGTTCTTCCGTAGCTCGTGAGCCCATACGATATTATTGAGTCAACTAATGCGTTATATAAATTAAGTAAAATAGTATAGGGTACTTTATGTTTAATTATGGAACATTTTGAGAGCAATAGTCTTAGCTTTTCACAAATATGGTCGATATGCGGGCCCCAGTTGAAGTGTTCGTCTATAATGACTCCGAGGTAGGTAGCTTTGTCTGTTTGTTCTATATTTGTGCAAGTACATTTAGATATTTTCGGATACGTATGCAAGCAGTGATGATTATGTGCTATAAGTTTAAGATCTTGCGGTGCCGGTTGTCGTCCAGACTTTATGTGGATAAGTTGTGTTTTTTTGGCATTCAGTACTAACCCTGCATCATGTGACCACTCACTTAATGCAGTAAAGTCTTCTTGTAGTTTTTGAAGAGCTACATTTAGATTTTTATCGGCGACAACGAGGCAAGTATCATCAGCATATTGGTAAAAAGAGCTGTGTTTGATTACATTCTCAGCATCGTTTACATAAGACAGATAGTGCAATGGACCAATTACCGAGCCTTGAGCTGTGCCGATTGTAACATCGACCTTTCTACTAGTAGAATTTCCTATTTTAACAGTGTACTTTCGCCCTTGTAGATAATTTTTACACCAGTTTAATAATTTACCTCTTATACCCATATTATCTAATTTTTCAATTAGTAAATTATGTTTTAAAGTGTCAAAAGCTTTACTATAGTCTATCAAGACAACTAGGACATGTTCTTTGTTGTTAAGTTTATCGTTAACTACGTCAGTGAATTGTGATAGTAATAAAGTTGTACTTTTTTTAGGTCTAAATCCAAATTGATTGTTTGTTAATATGTTATTTGTATGATAGAAATTAATTATTAGTTTAGAAATGTATTTCTCGAAAATTTTATCAATTATCGGCAATATCGTGATAGGCGATAGGTGATATCATCTCATTTAATATTTGCCACAGTTTTCTGGGATTACTTTTATTATTATTTATTAGTGTGTTACAATATTTATTCTTGGAATTTTTTATCATTTTATGTAGTTTATTTCTTTCATAGTTATATTCTGACCTAAGTATCATATTATTAGGATCATTTTTACATTTTAGATAAGTTTTATTTATTTCTTTGCATTTGTCTCTTATTATATTAGTTACCCATTTTTCTTTATTTCTCTTAGATTGTAATGAAATGTTAATATTTTTAATTGATTTTTTATAAGCCTGAATGAAACAATTTTTAATGAAATCATATATTTCTACAGGACATTGCATGGAATTAGTCAATTCCCAATCAATTAGCTTAAGTTGTTTATAAACAATTTGCGTGTCGATAGTTGTGATGTTTTTTACAACGCCCTGTGTACGCGGTAAGCCCGATAACGCTATAGTAATGGCTCGGTGGTCCGCCAGTACAGTACCGAGCGCTGCGGAGTAAAGGTCCGCTCTGTGGTTTCTGGCAAATATATGGTCGATACAAGATTGCGTTATTTTTCCGTTGCATTCTTCGATCCTTGTATTGTCAGAAATACAACAGAGAAGACCCGCCTCCGATAGCATGTTTAGGTACTTGTGTTTAATGCTAGTTTCAGATTTCAAATCTATATTTATATCGCCAATGAGAATAAAATTATTCGCTCTGTGATACTTTCTAAGTATATGTGACAATTCAGAGTTTAGGAACAGGTGATTGCTTTTACATGGTGGTTTATACAGTGCACACAAAGTAAATTCAATATTACATGGTGTGATAATAGTTCCTATAATATTTTCGCAATATAATGTGCTGTATTGGTCAATTTTTATTTTGTGTTTTTGTTGTACATAGATAATCACACCGCCACCTCGTTGGTTTTTTCTTAATTTTGTGTGCATTGTATACCCTCGTAGGTTAAACATTGAGATCATACTATCTGAGATATTAGGTTCTGTTATAACACTAACGTCTATTTTATTTCTGTAGTCATTTATGCAGCATTCCAATTTAGAAAAGTTTTTAATCATAGATCTGATATTAATATGTATACAAGTAAAATTGACACAATTAATTGGTAAGTATGATAAGAAGTCGCCTAGATTGGCGCAGTTAAAGATCTCAATGATATTATTATCAAAATTATCCATCTATTAATTAGAAAACTTTAGTTACATTAATATAAATACCGTTAATTAGGTAGTTTGAAATAAATTTTTGATGTCTTCCTCGAACCTAATTACAAAGATTTTGCTGTTTTCATCCTTACGTACCATTATCTTGCCGTCTTGATTAGCCCATATGAATTTATATTTTTCATTTAGTGTAGTTTTCGCTTGGTATAGTAGATTCTTGTTGTAAGAGGTAAGTGAGTGTCTAACATATATTTTAACTTTTTCCTGATCCTTGATAGACGCATTTTCTACGAAGTCTCCCAAAGTCGGACGTACTTTACGGGCAGATTGAACCCATTTATTAGCGTCAGCGTGATTTTTAAGCTTTACTAGAAGGACAGAATTAGGCTTTCCGGATTTCAATTGCCTTTTTGCGAACTTTATCAGGCCGTTGTCCATATCGAGTTTTTTAGCTAGGTTATATGTTATGTTTTGTATATTTTCATCTTGTTTGTAGGGTATATACCTGCTACCTCTATATGGTTATTCAACATCTTCTGTTCTAATTCGCTATATCTTTGTTCTACCGTCATTATTTTATTTTGTAGACTTTTATTACCGTTCAAGAGGTTTTCATTTCTGCGTTCTAGAGACTTAACTCTTTGTTTTGTTTCGTCTAATTCCTCATAAAACTCGTCTATTTTATGACTACAAAATTCAATGGCGGTTTGAAGCTCTTGTAGTTGTTTTTTCACCGCCCTTTCAATCTCCACTGCAATATTATCGAGAACCTGCTTTACCTCTAGTGGAAGTATATTTCTGCGCTTATCAGTGGTTTGCTCGGAGATATCCTCCTCCTGATCATCGTCCTCAGGCACATACAATGAAGACCTGCGTGGTGTTATTGTTTTGCATCCTTCACAAACACATTCCAAATTATCCGATGCTTTAATAGCGGCCACTTGTTTATTGGTTAGGTCGGCACATTCAGCAGATGCATGAACTATGTTACTACATTTGCTGCACTCGAGACCTGGTGATTTTTTTGTTACACTTTTATTACACTTTTCACATTTTTGTAATTTTGGTGGCATTTTGAGGCAGATACAGATTTTTTTTTTTTTCAGCACGGTACACAGATATATGACTTGTTTTGTCGGCGTGCGTCTCGCGAATGATGAATGATGAATTTAATTAACTTTATCTGCAACTAGTTTGTTATAATATAAAACTAGATTGATAATTTTAAAAAAACCCGACTTAGCGTGTAACATTACTATCACTAGGTGTGATAGTAATGTTACAAACGATCTGAAGGACCTTGAAGACCTGAACCGATTTCCACCAAACAGCTAAGAACACTCTCGACTGATATACCTTTCAAATAAAAAAACCCTATAAACGTAATAAATATATTTTCTGTTTTCTGGTACCTATAACGCAAGTTCTTCGGATACTTACTACTTAGCACAGGGCCAGATGGACGTGGTGTAAAGCGTCCATAGATATTATTACACTATTATTATTATAATGAAATTTCTTATCTAAAACAACTTTATCATATGTTATGATGTAAAAAAAATTTGTGGAATGAGAAAAGTAGTATAATCATATCCCAAAGTGACTTTTTTTTTGCACCGTGTATAGTGTCTACAGTCTACACTATATACTGGACATTATATTGAGGCACTTCACTAATTTTGAAGACGCTTGTGCTAAAAAGAGCTTTTGTCGATAACTGGCTTCTGAGAGTCAAAGAAACAAACTATCAAACACACTCTTCAATATAATATTAGTATAGATTATTGCCTATCGTTACGTTTTCCATTTACTAAATTGGCTTAGAGTATTACTAGACTAGATGCAGGCAATAGATAAGACAGCCTAATTCCAGATCGATAGAAGACACAAAATACCTGGTCGGCTGCTGGCTGGATCCCTTCCAACTTAGGGAGGGGATTCTATCGATATTCGATACCCGGTAAAGACGTTAAATTGTACTATTTATTATTTGTTTCTGGAATCGAATTTAAAATAGTAGAATGGGTACTTGAATAAAGACTATACTGCGAATACTTTCTACTATGTTTGTTAATTATTCACGCAAATACTACTGAATGGAATTTTATGAGACACGATACAAAAGATAGTTGAAATATAATTACGAGAATTGGGTTATTACGTTCGTTATTTAAAAAATCGGTCGTCCACAGCTGTACAGAGCGGACGTGTTAATAACTTTAGCAAAAAATAACTGATTTGTGCTCCACAAGTTTAACCTCAGTGTACTAAGTGAATAGACTTACATTTGCATATCCGCTGTCAAGTGATTAATTAATCGTAACACCGAGCGAGTGCGCTCTGCGCTCCGCCTTCACCTCCGCGGGAACAGAACAGTGGTTATTTTTTTACTCGCTTACTCACCTGCGCCGGCGCTGCCTGCATCCGCCCCCAGAACTGCACCCCCGCGAGAATAACACCGTTGCAATTTTTGACTCGTTCGCACATCGACTCTGCGTTTGTTTACAATCCCGAGCGTAAGTCTATACCATATTATTGCACTGATAAGAATTATCGAAGTGTTTTAAATAATCAAACATACTTTAATATTCTGCGTATACAATGAACATAATACGTTCACCACCGAAAACTAGTACTGAGACTGGGTCTCGCTCACAGCCTGACCTGTCAAAACTATGTCTCGAGTTTACCGACTCCCAATATCGTAAACGAAAACAACCAGAACGCAATGATTGTGAATGTTCAAGCGAGATTAAATCAATACGCGATGAGTTGTCACGCATTACTTCGTTGCTGGAAAAAAGTGTCGATTCAAATGCCCACATACTAAGCGAAATGAAACAGAGTATTACTGATGTTAAAAGTGAGATATCCGAGTTAAAAAAATCAGATGAAAAAACAAGGAATTTAATTAGCTCGAATGCTATAGAAATGAGTTCACAAATACAAGATATTAAATCATTAACTACAAAAATATCGTCTGAACAGAACGTAATTAAATGTCAGCTTTCCCAGCTAGAAATGAAAACACAGGAGAGTGAAAAAAAGCTATGTGTACTTGAATCTGATTTTAAAGAATTTAACCTAAACCCAGTATTAACCCAAACCAACCAACTGTGCTTTAATGAGCAGATAATACGCGAAGTCCAAGATCGTAAGAAGCGAGAACACAACATAATCCTGGCGGGTTTATCGGAGCAAACCTCAACCAACACACAAGAAAGGGCGGCAAAAGATGAATTAGAAGTATTAAAAGTTATATACTTCATAAATCAAGATTTTCCTAAACCAATTAAGATATATAGAATCGGGAAGTATCATCCTGAAAAACCTAGAAATATTAAACTTTGTTTTGAAAAATCGGATTCTGCTATGTTACTGCTCCGGAACAAAAATAAACTGCCTGAAAATATAAAAATTTTTTCTGATCAAACACATTCACAGCGAAAATACTTCCTAAAAATTAAAGAGGAGTTAGCGCAACGCACAAACAACGGAGAAAATGATCTAACTATAAAGTACATTAACGGGTCTCCCAGTATCGTTAAATCTGCTCCAAAAAACTCAAAATAGTACAAGATACTACAGAATCTATAACTTATCAAATTTTAAACGATCACAGCCATATACAAACTAAGCATTCACGGTTATCTTTTCTGTACTTAAACGCTCGTAGTATGCGAAAAAAAGGTAAATTAGATGAACTAAGATGTATCCTAAAATCAATACCCACAACTGTTCATGGCATCTTAATAACAGAGACTTGGATAGCATCAGAAAGCCAAGCACATTCATTACATATAGAAAATTATACACATTATTATAATTATAGAACGGACACTAAAGGAGGAGGAGTATCGGCATATATACATAACAATCTTGAACACGAATTAATTGAATCAACATACAAAGACGGTAATAACTATCTGTGGATACAAATACAAAAATTTGCACTTAATATAGGAATAATATATAATCCAGGAGATACAAATTTCAACAAATTTCTCGAGGTATATGAATCACAATTGCAACAAAGAAACAGATCTATAATATTCGGGGACTTCAATATTGATTTACTAACGAAAAACAGAAAACTCACTATGTATCAACAAACACTTAATGAAGCCGGTTACAGAATAATAAATAAGGTAAACAAGACATATTGCACACGGGATTCAATTACAAAAAAATCTATTCTGGATCATGTTAGCACAAACATAAAAGAAAATAACTTCAGTTTTGCTATCGTCGATTCTCCCATGTCTGACCATAAACAGATTTATTTGCAAATAAACAAATTTAAACCTCCCCAAAAAATTTGCTCTAGTTATGAAGCTGTAGATTACATTAAATTAAAGGAATCAATAGAATCCGATGCGCTTATAAATTTGTACGATGATTATACACTATTTGAAGACGAACTGAAATTACATATAAAAAACAATAAAATAACAAAAACCAAAGTAATGAACTCATTAAAAGAAGATTGGATAAATCAGGATATAATAAATGGAATCACTCTTAGAAATCATTTATGGACGCAGTACAAGAAAAATTCGGATGATGAAATTTTAAAACAGGAATTTAAATCGCAAAGAGCAATTGTGGCAAAACTAATTCAGGACACGAAAAATTTATACTATTTAAACCTATTTAAGAATTGCACTAACAAACCTAAAAAAATGTGGTCACTTATTAACAATCTAGCTCGTAATAAAATAACTCATGGGTGTGAACCTTCAAAGCTCATTATTAATTCAAAAATAATCACTGACACTAATGAGATTTGTGAAATTTTTAATAATTATTTTTCAACAGTAGGAATTGAACTTGCTAAAAAAATACCTGTTAAGTATCATGATAATCTGTCCATGCATTCAAAACACATACTACACACCCAACCCAATTCCGAACTATGTACACTACAACCCTGCGATGTAAATGAAGTAAGCAAAATTATTCAAGGTCTTAACTCGAACACAAGCACGGGATTGGACGGAGTAAGTGCAAAGATGATTAAATCCCTACAATTTTCTATATCGAATAGCTTAGCACAATCTTTTAACACACTTATATTACATGGTAATTTTCCTGAATCTCTAAAAATCGCTAAGGTCACGCCTATTTTTAAATCTGGTAGTAAAAACGATCCAGGCAATTACCGACCGATCTCAGTTTTACCTACGCTATCTAAAATTTTAGAAAAAATACTACACGCTAGATTGATCAATTATTTAAATTCTTTTGACTTTTTATCTAAACATCAGTATGGATTCAGAGCCAAAAGTAACACTACAGCTGCAGCCATTGACATTGTTACAGAAATAAAAACTAATATAGATAAGAAACGTATCGCTCTAGGGATCTTTATCGATTTAAGAAAGGCATTTGATACCATAAGCCACAAACTGCTAATAGATAAACTAGAAAGCATAGGTATCAAAGACAACGCTCTTAATATGTTCCGATCGTACTTAGAAAACCGAACTCAGGTAGTTAAGATTGGAACCAAAGTGAGCTCTTCGAAATCTATCTCGTGTGGAATCCCACAGGGATCTATTTTAGGCCCACTCCTGTTTTTAATCTATGTAAACAATATTACAGACTTAGGTCTCAAAGGTCGTATTACTCTTTATGCCGATGACACGTGTTTATTTTATTTTGGGTCTAATATAAATGACATAATCGCACAAGCACAATTAGACTTAAACATTTTAATAGAATGGTTCCAATGCAATTTGCTAAGTATTAACATAGATAAAACAAATTATATAATATTTAAAGCTAAAAATAAAATTATTCCTTCACATACACCATTAACAATTAATAATATTCCCATTGGTCTCAAAACTAAAGAAAAATATCTAGGCCTAAGATTGAATAACTATTTAACATGGGACGATCAAATAGATCACATCAAAAACAAGCTGTCATCACTAACTGGTTCACTTCGTAATCTGCATGGCTGCATCCCTCGAAATACACGTTTCACAATATATAATTCGCTAGTAAAATCTCACCTTTTGTACTTAATTGAAATCTGGGGCAGTGCTGCAAAAACAAAATTAAAAAAATTACAAATAACACAAAATAAAATAATAAAACTACTTTTTAATTATCCACACATGACGTCCACAAATAAGATATACAATGAAACTAATATACTTAGTATTAATCAATTATACGTATACAGCACATGCTTAGTCATTAGAAAAATTATTGATAAAAGCGTAAATATAAACATACTTCTCATAAGGAAATCACAAATCACTAGTCGTAGTAATCGCCGTCCAGGTTTGCTTGTATTGCCGAAAGTTCGCACCAATTATGGCAAAAAAACCTTGAGCTTTGAAGGAGCACAACTATATAACAAATTGCCTTCTGATATTAAAAATGTAAGCTCATTTAACATATTCAAAAAAAAACTATTAGAATACATCAAGCAAAAATAATCATAAATCTATCAGGTACCTACCTTATTATTTCATATAAGTATTTTAACTATAATAATAAACAGAAAAAATATATTATATATCTTAATTTAGCCAAGTAATTAAAATGTTAAAGGAGCACAAAATCAGAAAATCAGTTCATATTACCTACTAATTCAAAAAAAGCATAAATTAATACATAATATTATGTTGTGATGACCATTTAAAAAATGTTAATCTACTATTGTTCTCATATAAGTGACTCTGTATGTCTTTTTGAGAATAAATTCTTTAAACCTAAACCTTATTCAGATTTTACTTGATGATTTTACATTTTTACTTAACTAATGAAACAAAATTAACAAAATACATTTTTTTTTTAATCTTTATTTAGAGGCTTTTATACAAAAGTATATGACAGCCCCATCATAACTTATACATAGTAAACAAAAATTTGATTCTAACTACATAAACTTTATCTGATATTATTAATCGTAATACTGATGGACACAAATCTCAACAGAAGTTTTAATTCCCTAGAACAACAAAATACTTTTAAACTAAAATATTGTCTAAGATAAGATCTGTTGCTTTCTTATCTTTCCTAGATCTGTTTGTCGGCAAAGGCCTCCAATCTTTTCCACTCGTAATCAGCCGTTCTATTAATTGTATCGTTTTTATTTAAGTACCCATCAATAACGTATATCGATGTTCGCGCGTCCCATCCCTAGCGGCATGCGGTCAGATTTCACGCGTCTATCGATCACGACTAAGTTAATTACGCCCTCACTAAACATAATTAATTTATTGTGGCTGAGCCGCCGCCCGCACGCGGAGTAGAGCTTCGGCACGAATGTGCTGGCAAGCAGAAAACCGACGTGAAATAACGAGCGTGGTGCTGGGGCTCAATTGAGGGGTATAGTATCAAAACCCACTAATACTTCTCAAAAATATCACAGGATATTTTGTATCCTGTGATATCGAATGTGAATGTGAATCGTCGAGCTTAATCGGATTTTGATACTGGTATGCACTGTACTTTTGATTTTGTATCTAGTTTTATTTTTTTTTTATTTATTTATTACACTTTATGCATTTCATAAAGGCGGGCTTAATGCTAAGTGGCATTCTCTACCAGCCAACCTCAAGGTGATGCAGAGATAGTGTGGGTAGGCGCAATTATTTAAATTACAGAATTCGAATAGGTACAGAACAAAGAAAACAAAAAAATACATATATATTTTATATTAGTTTTGGTGGGCAGATTTCTGTATATTTTAGCAGGTTTTGGTACGAAACTAGCCAAGGATTATAAAGCAATTTTTACGAGATTTCCAACGGTGCTACTAACTCAAATTTGGTCCTGAACCATTATAGCGGATTTTAGTTTTATAACTCCTCAATTATGGTTCTATTTTTTCCCTGTTCGTACGCGTCAGGGATGAAACGGATATGAAATTTCGGATACGAATACGGATACGGATATGATATTATTTCGGATTATCCGTTTGTTTCGGATAATTACGGTTACGGATGTTAAATTTGGGAAACCTTTGACAGCAGTAAAACTTTTATTTCGGATTCGGTTACGGATATTATTTTATATCGGATATCCGATAGTTTCGGTTACGGTTGCGGACCTCTCTAACATCCCCGGTACAGTAAAACTCGGTAAAAAGTAGCCTATGGTATTCCAACGACACTGGATTAATATTCTACTTTATATAACAAACTTCACACAACATTAATTACTATATATACCGATACTAGAACACTTTATGAGAGTTCTTGTAAGGTGAATATTACTATATAAAGTGTGTTGCAAAAATAAACTAGAAATATTCTACTAACATAGTTTTAAGTCAATTGTAAACTAACAAAAATTTGGGCCATAGTTGCTCCTCACAAAGAATTTATTTATTTATTAATTAGCTCCAGCCGTTTAGACGCGTAGAAGTAACAAACATACACACACTCACAAATTTTCGCCGTTATAATATAATTAGTGTGATAAAAGATTTAGAGCTTAATTTAGAACGTTATTATGATAAAGTGTAGCAACTACATAAAACGATTTCTATATGTAAACATTTTCTTTAAAATTATTGTTATACATGGTATGTTAAAATTGTTATGGTTTGAAAATAAATTATTATTATTATTATATTATATTGTTCATCGTGGTAAAATGTAGGACCCCTTTGGGATTTCAGTTCTACCAACATTGACATGTCAATAAGACGGATCGTTTATCTATATATAAAACACGTGCGTTTGTTTGTTTATAAACGAATTCTTTTGCTGATCTTGACGTGTTCAGTATATTTTGAGATGTACTGCAGCGGAAATATAACGTTTAGCTGGTTAAATATAGATTAGACTTCTGAAATAGGTCACGTCACTATTTCCTTATGGATTTGCCTTATCGAATGTGTACATCTGTTGGTAAACTATAATAATAAATAATAATATACATTTCTCATCACACCAACATTTATAAACAAGTAAAAAAGAAGATATAATAAATAATACAATAATAAGGTGACGTTGTCCGGTTTCATTAAAACCAGGCAAACGCTGGAGTAATTTTATAGTGCCCAAGTGTGTGCGCAATACATAGAAGCACTCTCTCTTCCTTCACTCTCGTGGGATGGATGACCGACTTGACTGGCGGGAGATCAGGCGCAGGATTATTAACATGCTCATCCGACGCATGAATCATCTTTCTTGTCCGACAATCAGGTGATCAGCCTGCTTTGTCCTAACCAAACTTGAAAGTAACATTTTTTGTTGTACCAACGCGGGAATCGAACTCTTCGAGACGAGAGCTAGGCTCTAAACCACCAGACCACGAAGGCGTTTACAGAAAAATACAATACCTACAATAAAACGCATTCGTGTACCTATATTAAACTAGGGTTTCAATATAAATCATAGGATTTTGCAAAGATCCAGCTTATTTGAATCAGGGATAAGATGTCTCTATCTTCATAGTTTTTTTTTTTTAAATTTGCAAAATACCTGGCTGCATTATGTTAATAAAGAAAAATTTTCAAATAAAACTAAAATAAATATAAAAAAAACCCCGACTTATTAAACAACATTCCTTTCACACCTAGCAAACGACCTGCTGACCTTGAAGACCTGAACCGATTTCCACCAAACATAGCTAAGAACACTCTTGACTGATATACCTTTCAAATAAAAAAAAAAACGCAATAAAATCGAATCATCCGTTCGAGAACTACGATGCCACAGACAAACACATATACATTTACACAGACACGTTAAACGACCCCGTGGTTTTTGCGTAAGGGGTTAAAAACTTAAGTCAAGTTCTCTCGGAAAGTTAACATAAAAGCAACCACCGGTTCAACTCTAACCCGCCGAGAACCGGCGTAATAAACTCGCACGTGAAATTAAAGAAACATTTAACAAAAAAAGAAAAAATTGTTCCTATCCAGTAGGCTAATTTTAATGAAAAACTGTTCCTAGCCAGTAGGCACATTTTTACTGAATCATATACAGTAGTATAATATGCTACATGCGACCGAGATGATCATGATGAATTTAAATCTCTCCGTCCGGTCCGCGGCGCCAATTTCCTCTAGCCGGGATTTAAATACGCCATTATCGAAAACCTGTGCTCGTGCACAGAATACTGCACTATAATAGCCTATCTGCTATCAGTAGGGATGTGACATTAGATGAAAAATCGATTAATCGATTGTTCTCATTCTGATAGTAATCGATTTGCTGAAAAATCGTTTTGAAAATGCTGGACAGATTTTGATTAAATTAGGTGCAGATAGATAATCCATTATCCGTGGTGTGCCGGAATAAGCACCTCTTTATACACTACTAGTTGACCCGTGCCCACTTCGTTGAGCAAAAAAAACTAAAAAAAACCCGTTTAAACATTCCCTGGACTTCCACGAATATTTCAAGGCCAAAAATAGCCAAATCGGTTCAGCCGTTCTCGAGTTTTAGCGAGACTAACGAACAGCAATTCATTTTTATATATAAGATTTTTCTCGTGACACAATCGAGAACCGAATCCGTTCGATATCAGTGGTTTTTCGTACTTTATTTGGTGAATTCTTTGAAACTAATCAGGATAAAGAAAATTGTTAGATCGTAACTTTTTGTACTCCCGACCATATAGATCGACTGAGAATCAAAATAAACAAATGTCAATTTATTAGGAAGTACGCGGCATGATCGTATCTGAATCGAAATCAAATCAGTTAGGAGAGTAAGGCCCCTGCTCTCGCCAACCCCCCTGCGGTAGCGTGGCGAGTGAAGGCACCCCCATAAAGTACTCTGGGAGAGGCTGATGCTGGAGTGGACATCACAGCTGAAACTACGAAAGGTTTTTTTGTTGATCCAAAACGTGCGGTTCCAACGGTTACCACATAACGCCTCCGTAGTTTAGAGGACTAGAGTCCAGCTCTCGACTCGAAGGTCGTGGGTTCCATTCCCGCGTTGGAACAACAAAAAATGTTATTTTCAAGTTTGGTTAGGACAATGCAGGCTGATCACCTGATTGTCTGACAAGAAAGATGATCCATGCGTCGGATGGGCATGTAAAAAGTCGGTCCTGCGCCAGGCGTGTCGGTTATCAGTCCCACTGGGCTACGAGGGTGAAGGAAGAGATTTTAGGAAGGAAGAGAGTATTGCGCACACACTTGGGCTAGTGCCCAAGTGTGTGCGCAATACACGCAATACACATTGAAACCAGGGCAGCTACGCAGGAGTTATTAGTATAACTCCTGCGTAGCTGCCCTGGTTTCAATGAAAACAGCCACCGAGATCGGTGTGGGAGGCATTATTATTTTGCTGTCAAAATGATATTGTCTGCGAAACCAGACCTCGATACTTGACCTTTTTAATGCGAAGCTCGTTCATTACGAAACATCGCAAACAAATATATTTATAAGTCAACATTATTCTTCCCCCAGTGGGAAAAATGAATAAGTAATTTTACGTAGTTTTTTATTTTTTAAAGCTTTTATTCAACTTGGCCTAGTATGTTAGTGTGACAAATCTTGCGAGATTAATTAGGACCACTTCCTGTCGTTAACTACGTAATATCGGTGACAATGCTACTATGTGGTGTGTTTCAAGATGGACTCGGAAGGTGGCCATAGGAATTTAGATTGAATTGGAGAACCTCGTGATGGAATTTAGCACACATTACGATACACGGGACATAGGCTACATTTTATCTCAAAATGTTCGGTACCCGCGGGATTTGCGTGGCGCTGGCAACACCTAGTTAAATTGCATTTTCGCTCTAAGCAATGTATCATTAAAATGGAGGACTAGCGTGAACCGGGGGCTTGCAGGTGCGGCGTACCGACAGCAGCGTTGGTTGGGTAGGGGTAGCAAAATGTTCCAATTGTGAATAAACTCAGAAAACACTAGCTTTTCATTTCGCTACTAGATGCGAGTAAATAAATCAAATAGTTATAAGATGAAAATAAAAAAAACGTATCCTAAATCAATCAAATACCGCCGACTTGTATGTAACATTCCTATCACACCTAACAAACGACTTGATGACCTTGAAGACCTGAACCGATTTCCACCAAACATAGCTAAGAACACTCTCGACTCGAAGGTACCTTTAATATTTTTCAAACGAAAAAAAACCGCATTAAAATCTGATCATCCGTTTGGGAGCTACGATGCCACAGACAGACACATACACATTTACACAGACACGTCAAACTTATAACACCCCGTCGTTTTTGCGTCGGTAGTTAAAATAAGATTTTTCATTTTCATCTTGTAACTAGGTTCATAAGTACTCTTACATACTCTCTTAGTTCACTGCCATAAACTAACCCCCGGTGTATTAAAGGCTGATCAAATCGGTCAATTAACATTTGAGTTAATCCATTCTCAACATATGCCAAAAAAAAAGAATACGCAACAAAAATAAGTTAAAAAAACTAGATTTTCCTGCTGTCAGTACTTCACCCCTGCCGACTAGTATTATTAGATAGACTAGCCGTATCGCGCACTGCTTTACTGCTTCAATCACGATAATACCCAGGGGATATTGTCTATGGTGGTTATGGGTAAACATGGCTGATAGACAGGCTAAAAGCGAGGATAACTACTAATAAAATGAAAGTAGATAGTTTAAGAAACTAAAAAAAAATGGGAATACTAGTGGAAGCCCCAAAGGGAGATCTCCGACCTTACGAGATGGTATGCTCGGTCAGGCCTAAGCCCACTATACTATAGTTCGTACCTGCTAAATTTAACCTGAAGGTAAACAAACCGAAAACATTAAAATTTTGCCTTATCCACTTATTGTGCACACTTATCACAGGTATATTCAAGAATTACACTTCATTACCCAAAACATTTTATAACAATTAAACAATAATGAATATGTTTAAACATCAAATGAAAATCTTTCACAGAAAAAAATACGCCATTTTAACACTGCCGATTGTAGAATATAAGCCTATAGTCTATGGATTCATAGCAAACAAAAATCATTGTATTATTATTGGCCAATTGGCATCACTGACTAGTCTTTGGTTGTGTCATAGACGGGTTTGTTTACGTTTAGGTTA
Source organism: Celastrina argiolus (assembly GCA_905187575.2). Taxonomy (NCBI): domain Eukaryota; kingdom Metazoa; phylum Arthropoda; class Insecta; order Lepidoptera; family Lycaenidae; genus Celastrina; species Celastrina argiolus. The sequence continues at coordinate 2,774,179 of LR994596.1, forward strand.
AACTCATCTTAAACGTACTATAGTTTTCAGACGTATATACAGATTGATAATTAATTATACCGAATATATGTAGTGTGAAAAGAATGACGCGTAGAACATTTTTTGTTTTGGCACCTCATATAAATTACTTACCGTAACGCGACAAATCGCGGTTAAAGATCTCCATAAAAGTCACAAAACAGATGAGTTTCAACTCTGGTCAGGTGTTAGGTCAACGACCAGTGCGTTCGTGTGTATAGACTTTGAGCCTTTGAGCCCCAGCATAGTAAGATTCACTCCTTGTGGTTGTTGACACTTATTTTTTTAAAAACTTAATCCACAAAATGGCTTCAAGTAAGCCTTCTTTGGTTTAAAATGAAAATAATATCAAAATAGGTTAAGTTTTGGAAGAGGAAACAGGGATCCCCCAAACGTCAATTTCTTATGATTTTAATCGGTAATTTCAGTTCGTGCTGCAGTTGTCTCTATCGGGCTAGTGCTGTCTAGATAAGGCACTGCGAGACAGCAATAGATTTGCTATCTTGTATTTCTCTCAACCGTGAAGTTTCCTCTTAAGATGAAACACATAGGCCGTTTTTCAATACATATACCCAGTGCCGGATTAAGCAAGCACGGGGCCCGTAGCAAATTCTCTGACTTGCATATACGGCAGATATTTTGTACAGCTTATTATCGGGCCGACTGAATTTCTACGCGTTTATACAAGCAACTTTTCGTAGAACTTATGCGTTTACGGTATGATATTATTTACGCCAATAATGTCTCGCGGGGATTGTCTCAATGAAAAGTAGTAACGTTTCACGTTTTTGTATCATTTGTATCATATCATTTTTAGAATCAGTCAAGGTCCTATAATCCTATCCCAAATTTATAATGACTGACTCTTTTTACACTCTGTATTAATAAGTTTCACGTAAAAAAATACGCTCAGGCAAAGATGTGCGTTAAATATGCGGGGCTCCTTTCGCGTGGGGCCCGTAACAATTGCTACTCTTGCTACGTGGTTAATACGACACTGCTGATAGCCCTGGGACCTCACTCTCCAAATTGATTCGGTTTTGATTCAGATACGATCTTGCCGCGTACTCCCGAATAAATTGTCGTTTGATTATTTTTATTTTCAGTCGATTAATATGGTCGGGAGAACAAGAAGTTACGATCTAACGATTTTCTTTATCTCGGTTAGTTTCAAAGGATTCCACCAAATAAAATACTAAAAGCCGTTGAGATCGAACTGTTTTGGTTCTCGATTGTGTCGGGAGTACTGTTTCCTCCCTGGATAACGCCACTGAGTGGTATTTTATTTTTACGAATATCTACGAATATTATTAGTATTTAGTACGTCCGTATTCTTTCCATCTCAATAAACCATGAAATAAAGTACTTAAGTACAGAACGTTACTATGTCATGAAATATTATATTCATACTGTACAAGTTGTTAAACTACGCGTGACACTAAAAGGGAACTTGCAACATTTTACAGTCGGTCAATAATATCGTAACACGCATTCAAAGGAATGTGGACTCTAAAACTGGGGCGCGAAGGTCGAATATCAATCGGGAATGTTTTACGACTATGTCCAAATTTCCAAAACATTATGTTTCCGCTATTACATTGATGTGAAATAAAAAATAGATTTGCATAAATTCACTGTTTTAATGGAAAAGGTCGCCCTGCGGTCGAATTTCGATTATATTACTATTCAAAATATTAATTTTTGTCGTGTTATTTTGCTTCTTAGAAACAAAATAAAAACATTATAATGTGGTTTATTATTTAATTTAAAAAGCTGTGTGTGCACAATATATTATTATTTGTATCCATTAGGTGTTTTTCAACATAAACTTTAACTGCGTCAAATTTAATCCTCCAATCGCACAATTATCGAAAACTACCCAAAGTTTTATTTTTCGTAATTATTATGTATTACAATCATGAAGCTTTAAAAGCTTTTTAAAACATTATACAATTAATACAAACCGTTTAAACCTTCCCTGGACTTCCACGAATATTTCAAGATTAAAAATAGCCGAATCGGTTCAGCCATTTTTAAGTTTAAGCGTGACTAACGAACAGCAATTAATTTTTATATATGAGACAAGCTGTGCCCGCGACTTGGTTCGTGTGGTTATTGAGTGACTTAAACCGTTTAAGCAGCGCACGCAACGAAAGTCCCCAAATGAATAATTTTCCCCGTTTTTGCAACATTTCTCACTGACGTTTCGGTCCTATTGGTTGCAGCGTAATGTTATATAGCCTAAAGCCTTCCTCTATAAATGGACTATACAACAAAAACAAGAATTTTTCAAATCGGACCAGTAGTTCCTGAGATTAGCGCGTTTAAACAAACAAACAAACAAACTCTTCCGCTTTATAATATTAGTATATATTTATTTTAATACACCTCACGAAGATTTAGTTTCAACGCTCAAGTAGCGGGCATATCCCCCGGGATGAAATAAAGGGATAATATTAAACACAGCATCCTCACTAGCTACCGACCTATATTCACTGAACTAATGTGGTCCTTCGAGCGGATAAACCGTACTTTGTAGTGGGCTCTATCGTCGCTTAGGATTACACTGCAAAATATAAAGAAAATTAACGAATTCTAGTCATCTAATTATATCTAATATTACTAATAATCTAATTTGTATCGGTATCCATAATAAGTCAAAAGCCATATTGCTGTTTTTGATTTTATATGACTCAATTGTAAAGCAGTGAGAGGACTGCTCATGATGAACTATCGCTCTAAAATATAACTCATGATCAGTCAGTTTTCAGACTAAGAAAAATTAGACCGTAATAGTTTCATTCGTAATAGAGATACGATGCAGCAGTCACATACAAACAAAAATCCTCTGTTTTTGTCGCGGGGTTAGATTGGAATCTGCCGGGAGTAGCCTATGTCCTTCCACGTGATTAACTCTACATTTGTGCTAAATATCATCCGAATCGGTTCAGTAATTTAAAGTCAATGCAAACGGACATTACAATATTTCCTGTTTTGAATAATTCAGTATAGAACTCGTGAGTAAATTAAAAAAAAAAACATTTGTTTAATTAATATCTGTTTCTAATAGCCAAGTTTTTAAATAATATAAGGCATTTATGAATATTATAGAAAGTGTAATAATAATTTAAAGATACGTAGATACGTAACTATTGTAACCGTTTTTATCTTGTAATAAACTTTTATGCCTATTGCCTATCCGCACTCTGATCCGACAGCAAATTGGCAATGTTTTATGATAATCAGACGAGCAAGACTTTTGTAGAGTTAAAATGAACTGTGTAGTGCAAAAAATGCTTTTATTTTGTATAATTTAATAATAATAAGCACCTATTCTAATTTCAGCCATGTGTGCAGACATCAATTTATAGTGCCCAAGTGTGTGCTGAATAGACGATGACACTATATCTTTTACTTTCATAACCCTGTGGGACTGTTACTCGACACGACTTGCGGGAGATCAGGCGCAGGACCGACTTTTTACATGCCCATCTGACACATTGATCATTTTCTCAGACAATCAGGTGATCAGCCTGCCTTATCGTAATTAAACTTGAAAACTACATTTAAATAATTCGACTCAAATACATATCTTTTTTGTTATTCTATATTTCATACAATATCGTTGTGATCATATGCACTGGTTTGATGTTGAAACAAGTATTTTTGGATCGTACTGACTAATATATGACCCGTCTCCGCTTGTGTTGTGTAGTTAATGCGAATGTCGGTTTGTTTGTTATTATGTCACTGTTCAACTAATCGTCTTGACACAAACAAACATACGTACTATTAATAGGGATCGTATGTCACATTTAATTTTAAAATTGTTGAATAGAAAATAATGTATCTAGGAGAAATAGTTATTTAGGTTGACACTATTAAAAGTTATAATCAAATATCTGCTGGGCTAGTTCCCAAACCGGTGTGGTAGGCATCATATAGAAACGACGTTCAGAAAACATTTTTTGTAAAATTTACTCTGAATAAAAATATTTGATTTGATTTGAATAAAATTTTGCCTATTTCTTTCGCCTATTTCCTTCACTTGGGATCTTATATTCAAAATGAAATTTCTATACTCTACCAAAACCAAAAATAAAATGATTTGACAATAAGTGAAACACAAATTTGTATGTCACTTGTAATAATAATACTTTAAGGTGTGTATAATATGTATAGTTTACTGAGAAAGTACCAGCGCTGAAAGAGGTACTTTTTAAATTATTGTATGGGAAAATTATGATGGTGGGGCATTTCTCATATAAACATGGAAGTCAAAAGTAAGACTTTCAGTGTTGGTACTTTCAAATTAAACTCTACATAGGGGGCACACACCCTAACGTATTATTACTCATTTATTTTACACCTCGTATTTACTTAATGAAAAGATACAATTTAATTATGAAAAAACAGCATTTAAAACCACCGAGGTTTGTCCAATACTCTATTTATGGTGCACCTGATAGACTGGAAGGGCCATCCTTACTCTCTGATTTCGTTAGAAATAATTTTGTGGTACAAACGTTTCTGGCAAGTTGCCCTCAAAAGTTGCAGCGATGCATCTGGCTATCAGCAGTCTTGGCAAGTGGTTCTGATGACTCTAATAGTATATAGCATACCGATTTTACTGTCGGTGGCCGGTTTTGACCACGCCAGTTAGGCGTCGTTAAAATAAAACGTTATTTTTTATTTATTTACTGTGCCCGCGACTTCGTTCGCGTGGTTTTTGAGTGACTTAAACCGTTTATGCAGAGCACGCAACCAAAGTCCTCAATTGTGAATAATTTTCCCCGTTTTTGCAACATTTCTCACTGACCCTTCCCTCCTACTGGTCGCAGCGTAATGTAATATAGCCTAAAGCCTTCCTCTATAGATGGACTATCCAACAAAAAAAGATCTTTTCAAATCGGACAGTAGTTTCTGAGATTAGCGCGTTTAAACAAACAAACTCTTCCACTTTATAATATTAGTATAGATTTAAAAAGAGTTCCGGATTGGCGTTATCAAACAAACAGAATATCCAGCTTCTCTTCATCTGTTCTTATGATTTCAGTAACAGATGTCAGTCGAGTTGGCCTGTATCCCATGAGATTTATTTCGAGATTTAAAACTTTCTCACATTTGTGGTTCTCCCACGGGTGATACCCTCGTCATCCGATAGAGTTAAACTTGATGACTGTGGCCCAGTGGTTGAGGACGCAGGTTCGAATCCCGTCATACAGTAACAGTTACTTTCGCGTTGCTTTTTGGATTGGCTGTTGACTTGCAATTTCATTATTTGTTTACAAAAAGATATATACTCCATTCAAATGTTGCCTATTAACCATGTATAATTAAAAAATATATTTGCATGCCAATAAAACGTCCACGTTATTGTATTGATAAGGAAATATATAATAACATTAATTAATTAAATTTCATTATTTTTTAACCCTGTACGCAAACATGACGGGGTGTTATAAGTTTGACGTGTCTGTGTAAATGTGTATCTGTCTGTCTGTGGCATCGTAGCTCCCAACTTCCGATTTGAATGCGGTTTCTTTGTTTGAAAGGTATATCAGTCGAGAGTGTTCTTAGCTACGTTTGGTGGAAATCGGTTCAGGTCTTCAAGGTCATCAGGTCGTTTGTTAGGTGTGATAGAAATGCTACCCGCTAAGTGGGGTTTTTTTCAATTTTTTTATTTATTTGTTGGGTTAGGTAATTAGTAGACTCAATATACAGACTATGATATTGTGTTGTGTGTATATTATATGTATGTTGTATGATGTTATTGCATGTGTATATACAGGGTGTAAAAAGAGCAGTCACTATAACTTTAGGATAGGATTATAGGACCTTGACTGATTCTAGAAATGAATTTTTTTCATTATTTATTTTTTGAAAAAAAAAAAATTTTTTTTTGCAATTTATTATTTTAGTAGCAAGGCAGAACTGTTTGGAACAACGTTCTGCATTAAATTCTTAAATTTTATAATTTTTGCCCTAGTACGTAATGAACGCCTTACGCGTGCTATTGACCTCTCAGAGTAATCAGCTGATCGCTGTGTTGTGCACGTTGTACATTGCCTATTGAAAATTTTTAAATTTTTAAAACAGTGGATTAAAGCAAATGACTAGTAGCAATGGATATATCTCTTGCCTGGTTATTACCCCACGAAGTTATAGTGACTGCTCTTTTTACACCCTGTATGTATGTTGTATGATGTATGTCGTGTACGTGTGGATGTTGTATGATGTATGATGTATGATTTATTCACGGATCCGCCGCGGTGTCATTCCTGCGGGCGACGCGCTCCATATTAGATGGAGTGGCCATAATGTACTGTATTTTCAAGACAAGTACTATAAATAGTGATAAAATTTCACGTTGTAGGACCTGTTGTGTGCTTCAAGATGTAAACTTACCTACTTAAGGGCGAGGAAAAATAATATACCGCTGACGACCGGTAGGCTGATGTATGCAACAGCAATTCGACAGGCGCAATTTGTACAAATTGTTTACAATATCGCTGTCAAACATATATATATACACTTGAGAGCGATATTGTATACAATTGTGCAATTCACGCCTGTCGAATTGCTGTTGCGAGATACATAATCAGCCTGCGGGACCGACGACGAGGTGGTAGGCATCGGATAGAAACGACGTTCAGAAAACATTTTTGTAAAATTTATTCTGAATAATAATTTTTGATTTTGACTTTGAATATTTTTATAAAATAATGTTGCATATAGAACTTTTAAAATTATCTATGTATTTAATTTAAACCTGTACTTACAAGTTTCTATGAGAAATATGCTCTAACATCACAAATTTGCTCATACAATAATTAAAAAAATATTACTGTTTCAGCGCTGGTTCACAGTAAACTATATACGGGACCCAAACACACCCTTAAGTATTAACATTCATTAATATTACAGCCTGTATATTATATTGTATTACGTCCTGGATATCCCAACACGTGTAGTCGCCCCACAACTATAAGACGTCATGACATAATGTTGCGTTTTTCGTCTTTATGGCGCGGTTTATTCCCAACTCCTGGGCGGAGGCTTCGCGGGTAGGGGGACCAGGCTTATGACATAATGCTACGACTTGAAATATTTTTCCAATTTTGTACAGACCATATTTTATGCAGAATGGCTATATGTCAATATTGATGAGGTAATTAATTATTATAAATATTTATATAATATATTATTTAGTATATTTGACTTCGTACATTCAATAACATAATCAAATTATATCTTAACACGGTTAAAATCTAGATTACCCAGCTAAAATATTTTACCTTAATTTCAGTGATATCAACATAATTAGAAGTTTAGAAGTTTTCTGTATTTTAGATTCACATGAGCGAAACAGTCGAGCTAAACTAACATAAATATTTCTTCACACTCCGCCTAAGGCAAATTATATAGATTCGCGCATATAAATTTAAACTTTAATCACATATTAACAAGGAACATATTTGCATGAGAGTGGAATACCCTAACACGTGTAAGGTGACTTGAATCTTACTTCAACGTGATAGGGTCCAATTTGAGCTGAAAGGGATAATAAAGGATGCATGCAGGCGAAATTGAATCATAATTCTCCAGGATAGAGCCTAATTTAAATGTACACGAAGAGGAAAAACGGTATGAATAATTGTTTGGAAAGTAATCTTAACTTACGTACAGTTAGCAAAATGATGGATTACCCATTTAGGTTGAATATTGCTTGAATGATAAGCGCAAATGCTTAGAAATTTCCATAAGAAATTTTTATTTAAAAATCTAACTTATAAGATTAGAAGAGAGATAATCCTGAAAAAAGTAAAAAAAGTGCGTAGTGGGTCTACTTGCGCCGGTTATCTGCTAGGCCGCGGTATCCCTCTGATGCTTAACTATTTTGACTATTTAAAAATTTGAGATAGGTACTAGACAATAGGAATTTATAGGAAGGTCAAACGTTATTCTTATAGACAAAAATGTACGGTTACCGTAGTTAGTCCCACCTGCTCCTGGTTACAATTTTGTCGTTTATCATGTCCAATAAAAAATTACGCCGAGAGACATTAAAAAGTATAACAATACCGTCTGCTTTGTTAGAAAATGGCGTTCCAACTTCACACAATTAAACTTTCCTAAACGAGATCAACTTTTGGCTTAAACGCAGTTCGTAATTGGTCTCGGTTTTTCACGATTCAATTTTTGATGCGGAAAATTGTCCTTACAATTTCAATCAATTTCCTCCAATATATGGCTTTTCCGGAAGTTTAATGCCTGTGACTAAAATGGGAAATATGTAATTGAGCATCATCTATACTAATACTATAAATTTGTGTATAATGTTATAATAAAAATCTTATAGTGTGTTTAGTATAAGAGTATTAAATATATTCCGTTGTATAGTACTTGTAACACAAGTTCTTCAGATACTTAGCACGGGGCCAGATTGACGTGGTGTGAAGCGTTTATAGATATTATTACGTTATTGTTAACTCAAAGATCGTCACTGTCAATGCTTGGTGGAATGACAATGAATGTGCCTTGAGCACCACATTTACAAGCACCGCTTCAGTATTCCGTCATAAGCAATTTATTTTGTCCCATGGCATTTAACATCCAGCCCCATCAACGATGACGTCACGAGAAGGGGGAGGTTATTATTATATTATGTGAACAAGCATCTAAATATACGATACGTTATGATGGTAATGTAGATCATATTGATGATGATACTCGAGTTGATGATGATGGCTTCCAGCAATCGGAATACAACACAAACTGGCAGTGTTTTTTTCTAAACTTTAAACCGATTATACAAAACACACAATAGAGCCAAGCCTGTTTCGTTTCAGCGTGTTAACGGTTGTGAACTTTTCCTATATATACCAAGTATTTTACAAGTGCTTTAAGTGTTTTTGATAAGCTTTATGTAGAGATGTCCCAAACCGACAAACCTCAGAAACCGTCCGAGCCGACGGAACCCAAGAAGGAAGATGACAAACCGGTCAAGGAGGAACCAAAACCCAAAGACCAAAACCAGGACAAGAACCCGTTCTCCCCCCACTTCTACAGGAACCGCCCTCAAGGTCACTTCGAGATGGGTCCCCGAGGGATGGACTACTCGCCCCATCGCATGGGCTTGGATTTCTCGAACCGGCTCTACGGAGGCCAGAGGTCCTCCTCCATCCATGGCCACGAGCTCACCGATGGGCCGACGAAGGAGTACCGAAGCCATTACGGCAGCCAGATTGTGCCGGGTGGGATCAACCATCCCGACGTGGTCTTTCGTCAGGAGTACTATGGGCAAGTGGGTATGCCTCCGCCCAGGGCGTCCAGATTTTCGTCCCAGGAGTACCTGAACAACCCAGCCCAGTATGGACGATGGCAGGACTATAGGCAGGACTACAGGCAGCGCAGAAGGTCGCAGCAGGATCTGCATTCCATGGAGCATAGTCCTGAATCAGGTGAGTTACCAGTAGCCATTTTAAATTGTAGTATAGTTCGTCCCTGATAAATTTAACCAAACCGAAAATATCGAAATTTTCACATATTCACTTATTGTGCGTACTTTTCAACACTTTCACAGGTATATTAAAGGATCATACTTCATTATCCAATACATTTTATAACAATTAAACAAAAAGTTAATTACACATTAAATGAAAAACCTTCACAGTAAAGATACTCAATTTTGACACTGCCGACTGTAGAATATAGTCTATGGATTCATCTAGTCAACAATATTCATTGCATTAATATTGGCCAATTGGCATCACTGACAGTCTATGGTTGTGTCATAAACGGTTCTCAAGTGAGGTTGGGTTTAAGACTTCTTTATTAATACGGGCCTAAGTTGTCTTTAAGCTCACCCTCATATGAAAATGTGCAGATCATTTCAGAAAGTCGTTAAGCGTTCCTCACATACGCACGTTTTGAATAGACGCTGATTGGTCCTGTACGTTGCTAGAATGTAAACGAGCCGCAATGAATGCTTAAACGGTTATGATGTTATTGCAATTATTATGTGAAGAGCACTTGGTTTTATGCTGAGGGGTTTCATGTTAGTGTTCTGAAAATTATAGTAACTTTGTTCTAACTATTTAGAAAGAACTCAGGTTAAAACAGACTTTGTTTTTTAAATTTTAACCCGGTAAGGGTTAAATAGTAATAAAAGAAGGCCCTGATTCAATATGTCATCGCTTTTTATCGCTTACAATGTTCGAAAACAAAATATATGGGATTTGACATAAGCTTCGATAAGTGACACGTGAATTCGCCTGTCATTTAGCGAAGCTTGTGTCAAATCCCATACATTTTATTTCCAACTTCGATGGCATCTTGAATCAGGGTCCTGGCGTCATCAGCTTATCGTGTCTGAGTGTGTATCTGCCTGTTGCATTGTATCACCCAAATGGAAAAACCGAGATTTACTTTTTTTGCTTGAAAGCTGACGTAGCCGTATTCTCAGTTAGGCTTTCTTAGCTATTAACCGACTTCCAAAAAAGGAGCCTTTTCCGTTTAAATATTCATGTTACTGAAGTTAGGGATAGACGAACAGACAGACAGAACAGCAATATACAGGCTCCTTATAATAATAATTATAATGCCTCCCACACCGATTTCGGTGTCGGTTGCCGATTTCATTGAAACCAGGCCAGCTACGCATGAGTTATTTTATAGTGCCCAAGTGTGTGCACATGCACTCTCTCTTCCTTCACTCTCGTAGCCCATTGGGACGGATAACCGACACGACTGGCGGGAGATCAGACGCAGGACCAACTTTTTAAATGCCCATCCGATGTACATCTTTCTTGTCAGACAATCAGGTGATCAGCCTGCATTGTCCCAACTCCCAACTAAACTTGAAAACAATATTTTTTATTGTTTCATCGCGGGAATCGAACCCTCGGCCTAGTCGAGAGCTAAACTCTAAGGCCCGTATAAATAAAACAATCTCAAACCCAACCTCACCTTGAGAACCTATTTGACAGATAAAACAACGTTTCACTTTTAAAAATAAACAACTTTATTGATGTTACATAGTACTTTAATTTATTTTCTATTTATACCGTTATATTCATATTATAGATTACAGGAAACAATAAATTAAGTATAATGTATACTTTTATAATCTTTATTTTTACGTTTTAAGAAAGAAAAAAATAAAAGTATGTAACATAAGTAAAATTCTTCATTTTTAAAAGTGAAACGAAACGTTGTTTTATCTGTCAAATAGGTTCTCAAGTGAGGTTGGGTTTGAGATTGTTTTATTTATACGGGCCTAAACCACTAGACACGGAGGCGTTGGGTTCCTTATAGTTAACCTGGAACCCTAATAAGAACCAAAATGACCAAATTATTTCACAGAGATTTATGAAATTAATTTTCCAACAGTTTTCTTTCCCTGGTCTTATTGAAGCGCGCACGTGGCGACTCGAAACTTATTTCATAATGAAATGATTAATTCACTAATTATATTTGAGCATTCGTTTGCATATTTGCGCTGCTGGTTTTGGGATATAATTTTACTTCAATAGATAGTATAGATATACAGTGTGTAAAAATATCAGTCACTATAACTTTGAGATACGATTATACTACTTTTTCTCATTTTGGAAATGTATGCTTAATATTTTTTTATGTTAAAAACTAAAAAAAAAATGATTTTTACTTTTTACCATTTCTTATTTTTTTGTCGCAATATTTTTTTTATTTTGGTAACAAAAAATTTATAAAAAAATACGTGTTTGACGTTTGTTTTCATTTGTAATTGGAATGCCAAGGGTTTTTGTGCGGTATTTTTTGGAAAGAAAAAATAAATGAGCCTGCCTGTCTATTCAGTATATATAAAGTGTCTGTCTGTGGCATTGTAGCTCCCAAACGGATGAAACGATTTTAATCTAGTTTTTGTGGAGCCGACGCGATCGCGGATGTTACTTTACTGTGAAAGCACCGGCGCTGAAACAGTTACTTTTTTTAATTATCGTATTGGCAAATTTATGATATGGCATTTCTCATATTAAAATGAAAGTCAAAAGTAAGTCTTTCAGCGCTGGGACTTTCACAGTACTACATGGGAGGCACATGCACACCCTAAAGTATTATCACTGATTTATTTTTACACCTTGTATAGATTACATATTGAAAAATTTATTATCCGTTCCAATGTGATGTTAACGTAAACAAAGCAGTACGGGCTATAATGCTACCAATTTAAATGTCACTTGTTCAATTCGGTATATACAACAATTGGTCAATTAATTGCGTCGCATAATATAGAAGTGTTATTCTGTCTAATCATTAGATTAGTAAAAACAAATATAAGATCTGAATAGAGTGTATTTTAATTTATTAACTTATCACATCATATCTGTACAGAAAAAATATAACGAAGTAACGGTTTTCCATGAGGCCGTGGTATAAGTGGGTTAATTTGTGAGGGTAGTACGGGGCGCCAGGTGCGTTGACCTATCGATCTTCACGCCTCGCCCATTCACCGCCACTTGTGACTTGGCTATTCAAAATATATTTACGCTCGGTAAGATTATACATTGTATTTTACGTGATTTTATTATAAAAAATTATATTTTAGAAGGTAAACGAAATGTATTATAATTTAACTAGCTGACCCTACATACTCGTTGAGCATGGAAACCGTGTAAATTTTCCCGGGACTTCCACGAATATATATTCCACGAATACGAACAGCAATCGATTTTTATCCTATGTTACTCAGTAATAATGTAGCTTTCTAATAAAAAAGAATTATTAAAATCGGTCCAGTACTTTTTGAGTTAAGTCGTTACATACAAAAATACAAATCTTTCCTCTTTATAATATTAGTGTAGATGTAAATGAATGTCTGATTAAAGAGGCTTATTATAATAATAGGTCGCTTTTGCATATTTGCATTTTAAAGTTTAACTTTGTAAGGTTTCTTTTGGGTCTTAGTGAGTAAAAAAACGTTTAAAAATTGTATGTTATCGACACAAGAAAACGAAAATGCTCCAAATACAATGGTGTAAGTACTGTAATTACAGCATTGTACTATTGTATAAGACAACGAAAATACACTTATAATTATACTTACTTGGTCCACTATAGCCCGCCATATTTAATTTTAGCCTTGTTTACCTTTACATCACATTGAATTGGAACAAATTATACAAAACACATACGGTAACTAAATGTATGTAGACATTGTTTGTTTCTGGCCTATTCTCTCTTTGAGATTACACCAAAACGGAACTATTGATAGCTTTTCATCCCAGTGTTAGCTCTACAGTTCTACCGGAGAACAGACTGTATGTTAATTGCCCAAGCCCAGCCCTGCAGGGTTGGCAAATTAAAGTAAAAAGAGTTTATTCAGAATAATGTTTTCTGACGTCGTGTCTACAACCGGAACCGGCGTAATAAACTCGCTTATAGTCATATTTTACAAAACATATGAAAAATTAAAATAAAATGTACAAATGTCAAAAATGTTTTAAAGTAAATATAAACATAGCCTTGCAGAGTGCTACCTTATTCCCAACGTGTCATTCATACAAATGTAGTTATTTAACAAACATAAACAAGTGTTATTTAGTCGATTTTTGGAAAACAACATCCAAATTATGACTGTTTTACGCTACGAGAATCATACATTTTAATATTATAAACAGGCATAATCAGCTTTTGTCATATAAGGTATTAATAATTATTATTCACCTACACCTTTTTTTACAACATGAAATGCAATAGTGACATAATAATCTTATACTTATATATAAAAATGAATTGCTGTTCGTTAGCTAAAACTCGAAAACGGCTGATATGAACCAATTCGGCTATTTAACCCGGCAGTACTCGCTACTGGGTGAAAAATACCACAGAGTACATGTAATTGGTTGTATTTTTTTTTCTGTTTGTTCTGGCAACACAGGCTTCTAGGTACCTTCGAATAGATAATTTATACACCCGTACCTCGTGGTGTCGGTCAATTCACGCACGACACTTGTAGACGACGGACATGTAAAGTGTGTATGGGTGAAAAATACCCTGTAGCGACAGTTCTTGCTACGTTATTTTCGCTTGGCTTACGATTGTTTTTTCTTCGTTTTAGTGCTATTTTATGTTTTTTCACTGAAGGATAGTACTATAGAAGAACTGCTTCAAGAAGAAGACAGCGGAGAAGAAAGTGTGTCGGAAGTAGAAGATTTTGAGGAAAAAGTGACGAGGAAGCAGATAACTCTGATTCAGACAATATTCTTGACCATCTGCCTTCAGAATCTGATCCAATAAGTCAAGAAAATTATGAGCTACTGTCAATAGATGAAGAATATTTAGAAGATGTGCCACTGAAGTTCCTTAAGCGAGGGCATTTTATTGGAAAAGACAGAAGGACTCAGTGGAAAATTTGTGAGCCATCACAACGTGTTCGTACAAGATCTCATATCATTGTTTATCATATACTGGGACCAATTCAAGAAGCAAGGTCTTGTTCATCTATGTTAGAAGCCTGGGATCTGCTATTTTCAGAAATTTTTCTGCAACAGATACTTACAATACCAATTTGTGATGTGCGAACGAATGTTCATTTCGATTTGGATTATGATTACTCTAAAGTTATTTTTTTTACATAAATGTGCCACTATTTTGTATTGATACTATAGAGTACCTAACCTACTAAGTGTGTTTTTGATTTTGATCTCAATTTTGAATAATTCCAAATAAAAATATATAGTTTTGTAGATTTTTCTTAGATTATAACAAAACAAAAAGTAAGAATTTTGTTAGTTCATTTGTTGTTGCTTTCCAATGTTTGTTAATTATAAATGTGTGTTTATTTTGTAGTGTTCTTAGTTTATTTTTGATATCGATCACAATTTTTAATCATTCTGAAAAAGAAATAATAATTTTTGCTGTTTTTCTGAGACTATAACGAAAAAAGTAAAAAAAAAATGTTACTTAATTAGGATAAGCTTAAATTTCAAATAAATCGTTATTTCAACTAGTTTTTGCAGTTTTGTTTACAAAAACAATGTCAAAAACACAAGTCCATTGTACAAATTAAAAAAACGCAACCCTTTTTTTAAATGGCGTCAATTTGATTCTGTGGTATTTTCTACCCGGTAGCGAGTATTCGTGATCGTAAATACCTAGCGAGTACCGCCGGGTTAAGGTAAATAATAATAATTATAATTAATAAAAAAAAAAATATTGATGATTCCTACATATTTTGGCAGCCCTACGCTCAGGGTTGTCAGTGTGTGCGCATCAATTTGCAAGATAACGAGAAATCTGAATTTTCCAATGAACGAGTACTATTTTTAACCCCGTAACAAAAAGAGCGATGTTAAAGGTTTGCCGTGTCTGCACCCCCGACTAAATAAAGGCGTGTTATGAGTTAGACATGTCTGTATGTATGTCTGTGGTATCGAGTCTCCCAAACGGATAAACCGATATTGATGTTTTTTATTGAAACGTGATCAAGAGTGTTCTTGGATTAATAGCCAAGCAATGATAATATCATTATAATACAACTCGCATATCGCATCCGTGGTCTAGTGGTTCAGAGCTTCGCTCTCGACCCGGAGGTCGTGGGTTCGATTCCCGAGTTGGAACAACAAAAAAATGTTGTTTTTCAAGTTTGGATAGGACAATACAGGCTGATCACCTGATTATCAGACAAGAAAGATGATCCATGCGTCGAATGGGCATGTAAAAAGTCGGACCTGCGCCTGATCTCTCGCCAGTCGTGTCGGTTTACCGTCCCACTGGGTTATGAGAGAAAAAGGAAGAGAGAGTGCTTCTGTGTATTGCGCACACACTTGGGCACTATAAAATAACTCCTGCGTAGCTGGCCTGGTTTCAATGAAATCGGCTACCGACACCGAAATCGGTGAGGGGTGCTATTATTATTATCATACAACCACTTATTAGAACTATGAATAGCGCAAATGTTTTAACTGGCTATTATTAAATGTGATCATTAGTTTAGCCGCTACAGTGTGACGTAGTCGGGTAAAATACATACGAAAAATTACTGACCATGTGGGTAAATGGAAACAAATTTTAGCAAGCCAAAAATAAACTCGTCAGCGTTAACAAACATCCATACAGGGGGGCAACTTACCGTTCTATTTCAAACAATGGGTAGGGGTGGGGTTGAAATGGTGATATGTCTTTTTTGCATTTTTGAAAGGGGTCAATTTAGGGGTTAATAGGCGTTGATGGACTAAATTCGTGGTATACTCAGCAACAGAATGTTCACTTCATGTGTTTCAAATTTAAACGTTTGTAGCAAATTATTTTTATGAAAGTAAATCAAAATAGTTATTGAAAGGAAGAAGGGGAGTTGAAGGAATAATAGCAGTTCTTTATCATTTATATCTCCCGTGGGTTGTCTTCAAAGGCAGACTAGGTGCGCTTGCCAGCCCGCCTGTCAAGCGTGGCGAGTATACAGAGTGATTCATGGTTCATATATCAAGCCGAATATAGTGTGAAGAGAAGGACACGTAGAGTATTTTTTGTTTTGGCACCTTATATAAATTTACTTCATTTTTGCTACGATACTAGCGCCAAAAACGTAGTGGCAATCATAGGAACTATTAATTAAATGTTACGTCAAACAAACATTTACCTCAAATTATTTTTACTGAATTTTAAAACTCTAAACTGCTCTAAAACTTTTACATCTACGGTAATATAAGCGTCAAAAACCAGGATAAACAGTATCCTGGTTTTTGGTGCAATTAAACGTATTACAATTGGTCCATGGTATTACCTTAATGCAAAAGTTGCGCAATTTTCACAATTGTTGTGTGTAATAGTGAAATAGGTGGCGCTAGTTATATTATTTTCCTAAAGTTGCCTATATAATAGATACTAATGTATTTTATGTTTGCAACTTTACTTACTAAAAACTACCAAAAACTTCAATTGTATGAAATGTACGGATTAAATGTTAAAACTTCCACAATGAAACTTATGAAGCACTTGAACCGTTTAGTTTAGCAGCGGCAGTTAAACTAATTGGCACGCATTTTAACTGTAGCGGTTAAGTGACGCGTTTAGAGTTAACTATTTTTTCATGGTTTAAATAACTTTAAATGTCCTGTTTTTATAAACTAGTTCAACTGAGATGTAGTTTGTGATATCTGAAATGAAATGGGTTATAAAGGCTTAGGCCGATTTTTCTATCTATATATCTATGTAGTCCGATTTTTCTATCTATCTAGGCAGATTTTTCTATCTATATATCTATCTATTTTTCCTTCGATTTTGTCGCAGATTGCTCCACCAATTATGACCGATTTCCTAACGTTCTTTTTGTAGGACGTTTTACACTATTAAATCTGAGAACGCGATTTTGAGCTCAACTGTACCTTGGGTCTGTGTTTTAACTACACCCCTAGCAGCAAAAACTTTTGACTAAGTAATTGCCATGAAAATTGCAGTTGACTTCTTCACGGCGAGTGACAATAACTAGCACACATTTAAATCGCGCCTCAGCCCTCAGGCGCTTTGCCCTACACCACAAAGGTTTGACCATAAGACCACATGACCTCGGCAAATAGGTCAATGAGGTCATAAATAACCCTATCGCAATATTATCGGGTAGGTCCGCACGCAACCAAAAGTTTCAGTAATGATTTGACTTCGAGACAAATTATATTTACTAGCTGTGCCCGCGACTTCTGTCTGGCTTTTGAGTGACTTAAACCGTTTATGCAGCGCACGCAACGAAAGTCCCCAAATGTTAATAATTTTCCCCGTTTTTGCAACATTTCCCACTGACGCTTCACTCCTATTGGTCGCAGCGTAATGTTATATAGCCTAAAAAACATATTTTTTCAAATAGGACCAGTAGTTCCTGAGATTAGCGCGTTTAAACAAACAAACTCTTCCGCTTTATAATATTAGTATAGATATGAGTCGAAACAAAAAATGCTCTACGCGTCCTTCTCTTCACACTGTATTCGGCTTAATATATATTTGCTTCAATACTGTGACATGTAGAAAAAAGCATGTTTTTTATTTGATAATAATAATCGCCGAGTTCGGATTTTTCCCAAAAAAACGCGATATCTTAATGTTTATATATCTATGCGCGAAAGATACCAAGATACTGAGATATATCGTGATGTTATATTATGATCATATTATGAACCATGAATCACTCTGTATAATGTTATTTAAATGTTGTTTTAATGTAATGCTATAAATGGTCCTAGGACGACCAGTTTCGAGGTTGGATTAAAAATTACTTATTTCTTTTACTAGTATAAAATGTTTTGTTATCATAGTTCATAGGGCCAACACCAATGGCCCTATTCCCTTCCATTAGCCCTTAATACACGTCGTTAGGACAAGTGTCAAAGTTCGGGGGTTGACTGACCTTTGTGAACTTCAGCTCCGGTCAGATTAATATGCGGTCGTTATGAAGTATCAAAAAATAGAGAACCGTGAAATATACCTTCGTAACCATACACGGTGTAAATAAATCAGTCACTATAATTTTGGGACATGATCATACCTTTTCTGATTTCTGATGTTTCTTTGAAATTTTTTTTGTTGTTTTTGAAGACATGAATCGATGAAGGTATACCTATCACCTTAAAGATCACCTTGAAGGTAGCAAAAAAATGTAACTCAGAAAATTAATTTTAAACTGTCACTTAAACCTTTTAGGATATGTATTGAAGTATTAAGCACCTACATTCATTCTAGAGACTGATATTTAGATTAATGTGCTTAATACTTTACGACCTATTCTAAAATGTTTAAGTGACATTTTGAAGTCAATTTTCTCGAAATCCTAATTTTGTTTTTATTACCTTAATTATAAAATTTAAACCTTCTTCCACTTATGTCTTCTGTAAAATGTAAAAAAGTTTATTTTTAGATTTTGACGGAAAAACACACTTCTATTTATTTCTACTCTTTTTATACCAATATTGTGTACAATACATGTTGTGGCATTGGATAATATTTGGGTGCAGTTTTTTCAAGTTTAGTTACTTTGAATAAAATATTAATAAAAAAAAGTTTTAAAAACAAGCTATTATTTAAATGTTCTGAGTGCTTGTAAAAACTATTCAAACGAGTCCAAACTCGACGGTTTTATCTTGTTTAGTTCAGGAGTTCCTATGGCCTTCCGACTCCATCTTGAGACCGGCTTCTTGGTACCATATAATTGAATTTGTCACCGAAGTTGCGTTATTAAACCAAATTTCAACCTAATCTAACGACATTAAGTGGTCTACAAATCTTGAAGGGCAAAATGAAAACAAAAAAGAAGTAAAAAAATACTGAAACAGATTCAAAACTAAAAAAGACTCCTTTTAGCCTGAATCTATTCAGCTTTATTATGAAAGAAACAGATTGCAAAATTATAAAACGACTCCATTGTTTCAAAGTTATTTGCAAAATTATTTTACACGAAATAATTTTGCAAATAACTTTCAAATAGGCAATCAATATGCAAAAAGCATCCTTCAAACCCTTCGGTAATATAATTAAGGGGTGGGGGGATTCCGAGAGGCTTTGTAGCTGAGGACAGACAGTTTTATGCCGTGTTTCACCAAGCAATATTAAAGTTAACGCCATGTTAAAATACCATGCCATCTCATTCATTGACAGGAAATACGAGAGGGATAACATGATATTTAACATGGCGTTAACTTTAACATTGCTTGGTGAAACACGCCCTTAGTCTTTCAACAAGTCGTGAGCTATGCTTCAACACGAGTGAGTCGGTTGGAGGATTTTCGACCACATTTCATTTCATCATAGAAAACCAGCATATAATGATAGTTTTAAAAAGTCAAAAAAGACTCTTAATCGCATTGTGTTGCCACTATAATAACAATATACAGGGTGATTCACGGTTCATATATCAAGCCGAATATAGTGTGAAGTGAATGACGCGTAGAGCATTTATTGTTTTGGCACCTCATATAAATGACTTACCTAAATCACGATTAAAGATATCTATAAAAGTCACAAAACAGAAGAGTTTCAGACCTGGGCCAACGGCCAGCGAGAACCAGCATAGTAATATTCACTCCTTGTGGCAATTTTAGACTTAGAATTTTTTCTTGTATTTTATATGACGTACCAAAACAAAAAATGCTCTATGCGTCATTCTCTTAAGTCACTATATTCGGCTTAATATATGAGCCATGAAACACTCTATATACTGAAACAAAATAAAATAAACACTTAAGTGACTAATACTGTGATCCTTCGTGTGTTTATTTGCACTTAGCCGTTTGTAATTATTCTAATGGAACCTAATAACAAATCTAAAAGAAAGTCTAGAATCGTAAATGCTAGAGCACAGCTAGACTAAGCTAACTACGTCTAGGAACACTGGTAATTGAGTAAGATCCTTTATTTTTAAATCGAGTCCCGGGTAAGAAAATGTTCTATCAAACTAGGACTAGTGTTGTGCCTTTTTGTATCGATAAACTTATTTTATTTTTAATTTATTTTGCTAGGAGAAAGTGATGGTCGTGTCGTACCAGGGGGTCAAGAGAAGGGCGGAGTGCAGAGAGGAATGGAGAAAACTCCACCGACAAGAGCGAAGCTCCTAAATTTTTTTTTTAGTTAGAAGTCTGGTTATACAGGATATAAGATTAATGAGTGATAATACTTAAGGGAGTGTGTAAGCCCCGTATATATAATTTACTGTGAAAGTAAACGTTTACGCTGAAAGAGGTACTTTTTTAAATTATTGTATGGGAAAATTTATGATGTTGGGGGGGGGGCGGCATAAAAACATGAAAGTGAAAAGTAAGTCTTTCAGTGCCGATACTTTCACAGTATACTCTACATTGGAGGCACATACACACCCTAAAGTATTATCACTCATTTATTTTACACCTTGTATAATATGTAAATAAATGTGTAATTCGCGAAGTGAAAATTATTCCAGCCAGTTTACATGTGAAAATGTATGAAACACACTCACAAAGCCTTTTTAATATATGTGTGATTACACACACATAATTAAAAAAAAAAATCTACAAAACGATTAGCTTTAATCTAGGGAAAAGGGTCTGTTAACCTTTACTACAGGTTTACCAACCTACCATGGGCAACAGGGCTTCACCCATAATGTAACTCTAGATTGTATTTTGAAATTGTTCATATGTACCTATACTATTTAAAGGAAATATTATTTGTATCTAATTCTTTGTACAATCAACTTTGGCAACAATAAACTTTTTGTTTGTTTACTTTTATTTTGATATCGATATTTTGGCGTCGTCTTTATTATTTTATCGATACTTTTACCATACACGTCGACGTCCCTACGCGGACGTAGGTTCTGTACGTTTATATATGTGTGTGAATCTCATCTTTGTTGGAAATCTTCAAGTTCATTTTGTTGAAGCGATGCGAACGGGATAAGAGTTGTAAGTGATTTTACGTCGGGAATAAGGCAGATGTTAAATTAATATAGCCTAACTGGTGAGACATGTGCAATACTTACGGAGAGTACTCGGTACTCGATTCCCATTATAAATATGTAATAAAATTAGGTACTTAATATTTTACCAAATTTTCCTTTAAACAAATGAATCATGGATAATAAGAAAATTACGCGGCTAGGCAAGTAGGCATACTATGCAGCCGGCGCGGCACCCCGGCGGCGGCGTGCGACATCAACGTAGGTAGTACGGGCGCGTACCTACGCGCGGTGTCCATGTGTTGGGTAAAGAATTATTCAAGTTTAAGCCACATTTACTCAGTGATTAATTGATATTATTTTTTTATATTATATTTTTTCATCTCATAGAAAAGCCAAATATCACGTCCTCGAGTATTGCTCATGAGCAATACTCTCACCAGTCACACTGTATAATAATATCTATGGACGTTTTACACCACATCAATCTAGCCCTGTGCTAAGTATCCGAAGAACTTGTGTGACAGGTACCAGACAAGGGAAATAATATATTATTTAATATTTTTATACTATACACATATTTAAGATTTTTGTTATAACACAAATTTAATACACAACCATGGCACAGGAATACAGAAAACTTTTTGTTTGTTCGGCGGGATTCGAACCCGCGACCTCTCGCTCGAGCACGAACTCGACTACTGCGCTACAGAAGTCGTCAAATTATGTGTTATGTGAAGACTGTTATGAATGAATTATCGTGTTTTATACTAATAATGTTTTTTTTGTTTCAGGTAAACTGAGTTTTTTCGTACTACATGGCGGTAACAAAGTCTGTATTCTATTAGAATAATATGTTTGAAATTTTCTACACTTCTATATTTTTGTTCTAATATGGCTTTAAGCTAAAAGAGAACAAAAATATTTAAAATATGAGACGATAATCCTCTAGCAAATATAATGTTTTTTTTTCAATGAGACTCGTATTAAGAAAAAAGGTTTTAAAGTACTACAATTTACAGCTTATCACGCTGCCTTTATTTAACGTAAACAAACAGAACAACAGTGTAAATTTAAATACTGGATGATTCATGGTTAATATATCAAGCATAATATAAGGAAGAGAAGGACGCGGAGAGCATTTTTTTTTCTCTTTTTTACACAGATTACGATTAAAGATCTTCATAAAAGTCACAAAACAGATGAGTTTCAATCATTGTCAGGTCTTAGGTCAATAACCAGTGCGTTCGTGTGTATAGATTAGGAGCCAGCAAGCCAAAGCATAGTAAGATTCACTCCTTGTGATCATTTTAGACCTATGAATTTTTTTGAGTATATTAAGTAATTTATATGAGGTGCCAAAATAAAAAATGCTCTACACGTCCTTCTCTTCACACTTCTTGTATGAATCATGAATTATATTTCTTCACGTCTAGAATAAATTTGCTTTTGAATTTAACACACTTCTTAGCGATCCAACCATCGAGATGAAAGTAAAAAAAATAAAAGTAAGCTTTAAGTTTTTTTAAAGTGCAATGGAAAAATCTTTCGTCGGGTCGTTGCTTTGTTAAATGCAGCCTTTGTACTGATATAAAGCGGAATTACTAACTGTTTCACTACAAAAATTGGATAGTTATTGTTATAGCGGAGGAAACTTACATGGGCGTTTGAAATAATGTATTTGTAGACTGCTTTTTGACTCTGGTGTATTACATACTAGCTGAGCCTTGCCCACTTCGTTGAGCATAAAAACAGTTTGTGACTGTGGTACAGAGGTCGTGAAAATTAAAATAAGATATTTATTTTTTAACTAATTAAAAACCAAGCTAGCAAATAAATAGCGAAAAAATAACGCGGCATTCGTTATGCCCTATTACTATTCCGAGTGGGACCTGAAGACGTGAACACCCCTTTCCCCCTCTAGGGGGTGGGAGTGAAATATCGCTCCAATATCCAACCTCAAAGGACGTGGTTTTTGGGCCTTTTCTTAACTATTCCGGGAATCCCGCACGTGTCAAAGGGCGTAGATTCTGGGTAAATATATAAGTTGATACAATGTTATATTTGTAGTGTAAAGTAATTTTAGGGTTATCTTTTAGAAAAATGTGATTCTGCACCCTCTCGTGTGCAAGCAATTTCCTTTTAAAGACTGGACGCTGTGGTTACAAAATTTTATAGGACATTTACAACTAATATAAACCTAATATTACACATATTGTTATTTATTTTTAAAATAATAAATGATGTATTTTATTAAATAATTAAAAAAAATATATAGTTCATACAAACCTTAATTTACATATAATCACTGTCTATTAAAAACAGCATCAAAATTAGTTGCCCAGTTTGCGAGATGAGGTTTAGTTAAATATTAAGATCCATAAGATAATAAAAAATAAATATTAAAATTTTCTTTTCTTCAGTAACATAAAATAGTAGGTAGTAATAAGATAAAAGAAGAGTAAAAGATAAAAAGATAAATAGAAGTCTTCTGCGAGGCTGTACCTCAGGCTCCGGGAATCCCGGTTTTCTCAATATCGATTCCGTTTTGTTTTGCCTTCAGACGAGAGCTGTCGCCGACAGAAATTAACTTATAATAACCGGGTCACAAGATTGAGCTATAAACGAATAATTATTAAATAATATCTAAACTTTTTATATAAATGATCGGTTAAGTTAGTAGTAGTTAGTATAGTGGTATGTATAATATATAATAATATATATTCAGCATGTCTCATGGTGCATCTATCAAGCCGATTATAGTGTGAAGAGAATGACTCGTAGAGCATCAGCTATTGTTTTGGCACCGGATAGGCACCACGAGAAGTGAATCTTATATAAATACACGAACGCACTGGTCGTTGACCTACCACCTGACCAGGGTCGAAACTCACCTGTTTTGTGACTTTTATGGAGATCTTTAATAGCCATTTGTCCCGTTATGGTAAGTTATTTATATGAGATGGCAAACAAAAAATACTCTACGCGTCCTTGTTTTCTCCTGGTATATGAACCATGAGACACGCTGTATAAAGTGTAACAAACAAACTGAAATTCACATTTATAATATACTAGCTGACCCGTGCCCACTTCGTTGAGCATGGAAACCGTTTAAACCTTCCCCGGACTTATATATATACTTATATATTTCAAGACCGAATATAGCAAAATCTCAGCTGATCTCGAGTTTTAGCGAGACTAACGAACAGCAAACATTTTATGGCTAATTCTTTTACACCTTCGATTGGTTTTAATAGGAATTTCTATAGTAATCTAGTACTAAATATATCCTATGTTACTCAGTGATAATGTAGCTTTCTAATAAAAAAAGTATTATTAAAATCGGTCCAGTACTTTTTGAGTTTATTCGTTACATACAAAAACACAAATCATTCCTCTTATAATATTAGTGTAGAAAAGGATAAATTACCCAAACGCCATCTTTTTGTCTATAAATAAATACTATAGGTATATATTATAAGAAGCTAAGGCTTAAAGTACTATGTAACATCAATAAAGTTGTTTATTTTTAAAAGTGAAACGGAACGTTGTTTTAACTGTCAAATAGGTTCTCAAGGTGAGGTTGGGTTTGAGATTGTTTTATTTATACGGGCCTAAGTGTCTTAAATCGGTTTATATGCCGAAAAAATTATATGATGTTTTTATTCGGTTTTTCGCCCACTTATTATGATGGATGGTGGTTGGACTGCCCTAAACCACACGAGGTACAGTCGGCGGCATCGTAAAACATACAGTATCCAGACAAAAATACACTTCTGGGGCCATACTCTCCAAACTGATTCGATTTTGATTCAGATTCGATCGTGCCGCGTACTTCCGAATAAATTGACGTTTCTTTATTTTGATTCTCAGTCGATTGATATGGTCGGGGGCCTGCAGGGCATACTCTCTGTAAGCCGATTTTGCCACAGATTGTTCGATACAAATATGACCTACTATTTGCCTACAAATCACGATTAAAGATCTCCATAAAAGTCACAAAACAGGTGAGTTTCGACCCTGGTCAGGTGGTAGGTCAACGACCAGTGCGTTCGTGTATTTATATAAGATTCACTTCTCGTGGTGCCTATCCGGTGCCAAAACAAGAGCTGATGCTCTACGAGTCATTCTCTTCACACTATAGTAGACAAAAATAACTACAGATTTCATTAGTGCAATGAAATCACTATCTATAGTTATTTTTTACACCTACAAAATTCGGTCACAAAAAGTAGATTGTGGGTCGAACCCTTATTGTATAGATGGGTGTTGAATCAATGGTTGATAATCTACAAGATGTAAAATTAATGAGTGATAATACTTTCGGATGTGTATGTGCCCCCTATGTAGAGTTTACTGTGAAATTACTGAACGACTTTTAACTTTCATGTTTCTATGAGAAATGCCCCAACATCATAATTTTGCCTATACAATAAGTAAAAAAGTACCTCTTTCAGCGCTGGTACTTTCACGGTAAACATACGGGACTCATACACCCTAAAGTATTATCACTCATTAATATTACACCCGGTATAAATCAACTAGCTGTAGTGACTTTATCTGCGTGAAATAGTAAAATAAAACCCACGCTTTTTAAATATTTCTCAATAATGTTTTACTTCTAAGAATGAAAATCTTTTGGGACAACACATCAACATTTTTTTCGGGAGTTAGAACGCATTGATATTGATATTTATTACGTATCGACATTGTCTTCCATTTATTTAATGATTGTGTTATTATGTACATTTATTTGACAATGACTAGTATCTATGATAGTGGCTGCACGATGAACATTATCTCGCTAACAAAAACTTTAACCTCGTACGAAAAAAGAATGACGGGACAAATTCAATTTACTAAAAGGGATGGGCAACAGAGTATCGATAAATTCGAAATTGTTTTTTTTTCGGCTTTAGAATTTAAATAAGGTAAAGTTTGTAAGGTAAAAAACATATATATTTCACACACACATTATAAACGTATAAAAATTAGACTAAACGTGTAATATATTACGAAAATCTAATTGTTTATAATTTAGACTTGTAGCTCGACAACGGATACATGTTTAAAAATTGTATCTAGTAATATTTTATTCAAGTAATTTTTTACTTACACTTTCCACAAACTATATATAGGCTATCACGTATTTGTATCTAATTAATGAAACAGAACTTACTCTCCAAACTGATTCGATTTTGATTCAGATTCGATCCTCCCGTTACTTCCCAATAAATTGACGTTTGTTCATTTTGATTCGCAACCGATTAATATCATCAGTCGGGAGTACAAAAAGTTGCGATGTAACAATTTTCTTTATTCTGGTTGATTTCAAAGCCACCAAATAAAATACCAAAAGCCGTTGAGATCGAACTAATTTCATTCTTGATTGTGTCGGGAATAAGCCCGCTGTTCTAGATACTTTTATATTAATTAATCCGTAGGGCTGGTGATAGAAAAAAGTAAGGTTAAATAGACCTTTTCTTGTGTGCAATATTGTTAAATACAAATAAAATAAATATCTCTACAATTATCTAAGATCGACATGTTTCGGTCGCGCGGGACTTGCGAAATCTATCGACACTCGCACAACACTACGTCCAAAGTGAATTTTCAAGATGGGCCCCATAATGAGGAAGGGCACTTTTATTGGGCCCCGTAATGCCCCGAGTTGGGCCCCGGCTGATTCCTGTACTTGATACAGTTGTCGTTCATGCTCGACGCCCATCAAAGTTTAGTGGAGCACTAAAACAACGGGGTTGTTTACGAATTCTGCCACCAA
The DNA here is from genome assembly GCA_905187575.2 of Celastrina argiolus. Classification (NCBI taxonomy): domain Eukaryota; kingdom Metazoa; phylum Arthropoda; class Insecta; order Lepidoptera; family Lycaenidae; genus Celastrina; species Celastrina argiolus. The sequence continues at coordinate 2,801,379 of LR994596.1, forward strand.
TTCACCGAATTGGTGACCGTTGAGAGATTCTTAAGTCACCGGAAATTACACGACTCAAACCTCATTTAAATTTAGGATTCTCAAGCCACGGCATGGCCTACCATCCGAAACAATCAATCTTAAATACAGAAAAAATGCAAAATGTCACTACTATTAACGTTTGTAAATTATAAAATGTAAATATGCCGAATTATGTACAAATATTGACATTAAAATAAAGATAAGCATATTTTTTAAGCATAACATCACATTAAGCTAAATTCAACTCCCTAATTAAGAAGAAGATACGAAACGAAATTAGTAATTAGTATTTTCCAATAGTGGCGCTACATGGCGGTTTCCGGAATGTGCCTGGACTGAACCCTTTGCCAGTCGCATTGCCAGTATTAGGGTGATACCATTTTCTATATTATATATCTACTTTGTGGCCACGGTGAATTCGATGGCCAAATACTGAAACTTTACTTAAATTGAGGGGCTCTTACGTGCGCTGGTGCCCTTTTCATACTGACAGATATAGCCTTTCTAAGGCTTGAGCTATGTTCCTATGTTTCGATCTTATCATAAAATGTACTCCAATTTGTTTTCCGGCTGATTAAACACAGCCGAAAATCTGGCTATATTTTAGGTCATGCAACGTCCATACTCTTTTAATAATAAATTTGTGAAATAAAAATAGGATTGTACTATGTATATTACATAGATATTCAGGAAAACATTCTTACTCTAGTGGCATTATCCAGGGAGGAAACTCTGTTATTAATTATATTAGAATAGAGATGAATATTATAGTATAGGTGCAGGGCTCCGATTCTCGTAACGTGAAATTTGATTGGACAAGTGCATGAGCGGAATATACTGAGATTCGAAACGAAATTTGAGGCACTAGAGTCGTTGTCCAGGATACTTGAACTTCGACTGCGTCAATATATTACGGACAACTTATTAAGGCAGGATAATAAGAGCCTCCCAATTTAAGTCGTCGTTGTAGCTATAACGTTCATTGCTGGAAGCCTCGCAAAAATATTTCAGGGGGCCTACTCAAGATGCCATCGCTAATTATCGCTTACAAAGTTCGATAACAAAATGTATGGGATTTGACATAAGGTACGCTAAATGACATACCAAATCGCGATCATTTAGCGTAGCTTATGTCAAATCTCATACATGTTGTTATCGAACTTTGTAAGCGATAATTAGCGATGGCATCTTGAGTAGGCCCCCAGAGGGGCTAGTGGCTTAAGGCGAGGAATAACCGCAACTAGCGCCACTCTTTTTAAAATAAATTTTAAAACGACACAAAGATCTTATTTAAAAAAGTAATCGGTTACAACTCTAAGCAAATAGTTAAACTAATTTATTGGCCTTTAATTACAGCTCTAAATCCAATAGTGTATTTACTCTCATAAAAACCGCCAAAAGTGGCCGTTTTAGTTATTACATAAGAGAGTATAGGATTTAGAACTGTAATTAAATGCCAATAAATTAGTTTAACTATTTACTTCGAGTTTTAACCGATTACTTTTTTAATAATATCTTTGTGTCATTGTAAAATTTATTTTAAAAAGAGTGGCGCTAGTTGCTGTTATTCCTCGCCTTAATCTCGCCACGCAAGCGCAGTTTTCGGATAATAATAAAGTCTGCGGAAATGCTTTTCGCCATTTCCGGATATATATTTCCTCTATAGCCTTTTACGACACCCAGATGGTTTTTGGGCGTGGTGCAATTCACTCACTTTAAGTGACGTTAAAGTATTCAAGCCTAAGGGCGTGTTTCACCAAGCAATGTTAAAGTTAACGCCATGTTAAAATACCATGCCATCTCATTCATTGACAGGAAATACGAGAGGGATAACATGATATCATGGCGTTAACTTTAACATTGCTTGGTGAAACACGCCCTTAGGCTCGAATACTTTAACGTTTTGTTATTTTCAAAATAGCGAAAATGTTTTATCTCTAAATCTGAAACGGCTCCAATCGTTTTAAAAGCCCTTTGAAAAAAATATTTTATAAATTTTCGAAATTCGAATAAAGAAACGGCGGGAATGGAACAGCTGACAGATCTCACGCCATTTTGTTTTCGACCGTTCGTGAGTTTGAATACCGAATAAGTAAATATTAGATAAATAAGATTCAGCTTTAGATTAAATTTGACTATCAAAATTGGATTTTATTTCACAATTACCATAATATTACTATGTTCGTATTGTGGTTTTATATTATCAACTTTGTGGTTCGTATTCTGTTTTAAACAAAAATAACAATATGAAACTATAATGCTGTTGAAAAATGAAAATGAAAATGAAATGAAAAATCTTTTATTTCTATATAGGTTAGTTACTAACACTTTTAGAATTGTCCTACATGATGACCTAATTAAACTGTCACTTTTTAAAAATATGTGTACATTAAGTAATTGGTTCGAAATAAATATTTTATGCACTTTTAGATTGCATTGCATTATGTTAAAAAGTTTGTAAATATTTAAGGCTCTGTCAAACTACTACACGAATATTTCTGATATTGCTAATAGTTTAGGCTCTGTAAGGTTATTGTCCCGAATAAGTACAGTTCCTGTGGGCTAGATTTACTGCAAACCTAGTCTTAAATACATTCGAATTTAAGTAAACGTTTTGGCCATAAATTATGAGCACGTACACTAAAATTCTTTATCCCGATGTAATCAGCCGGGCACCGAACCCGCGTCACATAAATTATATTCTGTATTCCTATCTTGTGGTACCAGTGGTGAAGTCTAGTTCGTTAAAAGAAAGCTAAGGGTTGCCACCTCTAAAATTTAATACAAGACGCTATACACCAGGGATGAAATGGATATGAAATTTCGGATACGGATATGATATTAAATTATTCGGATAATTTCGGTTACGGATATTAAGTTTTACAGTAGCAAAACCTTCATTTCGGTTTCGGTTACGGTTACGGTTTTTTTATATCGGATATCCGATAGTTTCGGTTACGGTTACGAAGCTCCATAACATCCCTGATATACACCACGTCAGTCTGGTGCCATGCTAAGTATCCGAAGAACTTGTGGTACAGGTACCAGACGACGGAAATATATTTAATACTTTATACTATACACATATTTAAGATTTTATTACATTACACATATATTTAATACACATGCATGACTCAGGAACATTGAAAACTTTTTGTTCCCTCGGCGGGATTCGAACTCCCGACCTCTCGTTCGAGCACCACCGCGCTCAGCCACTGCGCTACGGAGATTGTCAAAATGTCTTCGTGATGCTGCTGTCCTCGTGGTAAGGCAACTGAGCTACAGGGGCCGAGCTAAGAAGGTAGAGAGTTCGAGTTCCGCTCGAGTTCGAAGGACCAAAAAAGTTTTTCTATGTCATCGTCATTTCATTTCTATGTCGTAATGATTTCTTTATACTTCTGTTTATTTGTGAACGTATTTCGCAAATGTAATAAACTAAAATAGTAAAACATTTAAATATACGTAAAGGCACTTGGACAGTCTAGCGGTATGAGATGGTTTATAATTAGTGACACGGCGTGGATTTTCGGACAAGGAGATAGTATTTTTGGTGAACTTGACCATATTTGCATATTGCATATTAATTTAGAATCAGAACTTAACAAACACTGAAATCCTTTATAATCAGCAAGATAAAATCTAATGGAAATTATGATGTCCATCAAACACGTGGATGCGAGCGCTACATGTTCTCCAAACTGCCTTTAAAAATGGCCGCCTCTCCAGTGTTTGACATTACGTCAGAGTGCTAGCTCTATTTCCATCAGAAATTATATCATGCCAGGATATACATCAAAGACAATTTAACAATAATATCGTCGTGCGCCGTCATACGTATAGCGTAAAAAAATAATATTTCCATTGTCTGGTAACAACTGTCACCCGTAACACAAGTTCTTAGAGACCTTAGCACGTATAGTCAGGGTTCCCCCATACATGGTTTTCACTTGATTAGTATCAAGCTAATTTTTCGTGAGTACCTTCATTTTGATGAGACGTCCAATAATTTCTTGAACTCTTGTTTGTGGTAGCTAACAGAGTAAGCAAGGATATAAAAAAAATCTCAACATTCGAGCGTAGGACCGGGATAACGTACCACGCAATTTGTAGGACAATTATGTCTGTTGAATTACATTCATATTAAACTAAGTAATAAAAATAAAAACAGCTGGTTACTAATAATTTAAGATGACCTCGTTATCGATAGGTACAAGTTGGTAAGAGGGAACTCATTGATGAAATCATAGATTTTGAAGGACAAATATTTTTTCGGATAATTAAGATCATTATCTTGACATTTATCAAAAAAAAAAAATTTTTGGAATCCCCAAATCCACAAAATTTATTCTTGCTATCTCTGTTAGCTACCACAGACAAGAGTTCCGTCCAAGAAATTCTTGGGCGACTTATCAAAATGAAGGTACTCACGAAAAATTAGCTTGATACTAATCAAGTGAAAATAATGTGTGGGGGAACCCTGACTAGTGCCCAGATAAGCGCGAAAGAGTCCATAAAAACATAATTATTTTCCGCCGGTTTTCTACGAGGCCACGCACATTCGATTCGCACAAACCGTTTTAATACATAGCAGTAAAATTTTAATAAACTCGGTGAAAAAGCATCAAGAAAAAAGTTCTCGGTTCTTAAACGTTACTTTAAGACTTACAATAAATACAACCGTTCTGTTGTCCGACACAAAAGACCCTAAACGCTACCCCATTCCACCCCACCCCAGCTAATTACCCCCTTCACCCCATTTCTTTGACCGTGTTTTTAACCCAATTGGAGGATGTTTACTAGACTTTAGAGATTATATTGTTAATCATTTTAACACTCGACACAAAATGACGGGGTGTTTATAAGTTTGACGTGTGTGTGTCAGTGGCATCGTAGCTCGAAAAAGGATGATCCGATTTTAATGCGGTTTTTCTTGTTTGAAAGGTCGAGAGTTTTCGTAGCTACGTTTGGTGGAAATCGGTTCAGGTCTTCAAGGTCATCAGGTCGTGTGTTAGGTGTGATAAGAATGTTACACGCTAAGTCGGGGGCTACTCTCACAGATACAGAGGCTTTACTCTCCAAACTGATTTGATATTGATTCCGATTCGATCGTGCCGCGTACTTTCCAATAAATTTACGTTTGTTTATTTTGATTATCAGACGATTGATATGGTCGGGAGAACAAAAAGTTACGATATAACGATTTTCTTTATCCTGGTTAGTTTTTAAGTAATCTACCAAACAAAGCACCAAAAGCCGTTGAGATCGAACTGATTCGATTCTCGATTGTGTCGGGAGTAAGCCTTGCTGCATTAGGTCCATAAACATCACATTTTTTTAGCGAGTTAGTGATAATTTGTGTTGCATTTTTACCTTTTTTGTAATAAAATTTTTAAATCTCATTTTAACAATAACAAAACAAACGAAAATCTCACATTTACCTAATTTGAATTTGGAATTGTCTTCTGTAAAATTAAACTTTTTAATGATACCAAAATCAGTTAGATACAATTGGTGTAGCCCAAGAGATTTAATGACAAGTTCATACATATTATAATGCGAAAAGACTTTTTTACCAAACTATTACATTATATTATACTTAATAATGACACTTTAACATTAATCAAACATAGGCTACGTATTATCGTGGCAAAATGTACGGTTTATGCGGGTGTAAGAGTATAATATACTGTGTACGATGACTATAACATATGTATGTATGTCGACGCGTGCGAAACGTTATTGTGTGTGTAATAATAATAATAATAGCTCCCCTCACCGATTTCGGTGTCGGTAGCCGATTTCATTGAAACCAGGCCAGCTACGCAGGAGTTATTTTATAGTGCCCAAGTGTGTGCGCAATACACAGAAGCACTCTCTCTTTCTTTTACTCTCATAACCCAGTGGGACAGTAAACCGACACGACTGGCGGGAGATCAGGCGCAGGACCGACTTCTTACATGCCCATCCGACGCATGGATCATCTTTTTTGTCAGACAATCAGGTGATCAGCCTGCATTGTCCTAACCAAACCTGAAAACAACATTTTTTGTTGTTCCAACGCGGGAATCGAACCCACGACCTCCGGGTCGAGAGCGAAGCTCTGAACCACTAGACGATAAAATTTGATAATAACTATTCAATGAATCAAATTGCCCGGAGTTATTTTGTAGTATAAACATTTTCCAAAGTTATAGTGTTTTGTTCTTTTTACACACTGTATATATTGTTAATCACCTTTTGGGCTAAGTAATAAAACATGTTTAAATAACAATTTGTAGGATTTCGACAAAGGGAAAACCCTATTATACATTTAACCCTATACTAAGATTTTGCTGTCTGTCTTTTTCATTATTCATAGTGCATTATCAATAATGCCCTGATTAATCATGCGTCGGATGGGCATGTAAAAAGTCGGTCCTGCGCCTGTTCTCTCGCCAGTCGTGTCGGTTTACCGTCCCACTGGGTTGTGGGAGTAAAAGGAAGAGAGAGTGCTTCTGTGTATTGCGCACACACTTGGGCACTATAAAATAACTCCTGCGTAGCTGGCCTGGTTTCAATGAAATCGGCTACCGACACCGAAATCGGTGAGGGAAGCTATTATTATCAAATTGCACTAATATGGGCATTCTAATGACTAGGCAGTATGTATAATGCTGAATTTTTTATTTGGTATTTTAATTATTTGGAAAAAAAAAGATAGATAATGGCTAGCGTATTTGTGACAACTTACCCTCTGGAGTAACAATGTGTAAAACCAACGTTTGTCACCTCGCCGATTTGCCCTCGCTGGGCAGATGACCCTCCGGCCCTTGAGTGTGACACGACCCTATTGTAGCCCTTATGTGTAGGGCTGTCACAAATATTTTGCCTCTAGACATGACTATAAAGAAGAAAAAGATATATTTACTAATATTATAGGTTTCGGGCGTGTTCCACCAAGCAATGTTAAATTTAATCCTGCGTTAAATATCATGCTGTTCCTGTCGTAATTCCTATCAATGAATGAAAAGGCATGGTAATTTAACAAGCCGTTAACACTAACGCGTTGGTGAAATCGGGACTTAAGCTCATTACTAAGCATTGTTACAGACATAATACTTATATGTATAAATTGTAATAACTATAAGGTTTTTTCCTTATATTTCATTAACGCAACTAGGGCGAAGCCAAAAGGAAGGATAATGTTAATTATTTGTCAAAAAATGAAAAGCTTTCTACAATAATATTTATTTTTGTCGCAAAAATAACAAAAAGCAAAAAAATTTTTTTTTACAAAAAAAATAATAATTGTAGAATGAGAAAATGTAGAATAATCATATACCAAAGTTACAGTGTTCTTTTTACATCCTGTATAATTTACGTTGTGTTTTTGTAATTGAGATCACTCAGTCAAGTAGTAATAAGTTTTAAAATTTAAAGTATATTTTCTCTTCTTAATTGCTTATTGATAAAAAGTCCTGCACAGCCCTGGTCTCTATATACCCTATAGCTCTACTATGTAGCCCTTTCGCCCTACAGCCGAGTGCTCGAACAGTTCTCATGCGGATTAAACCAGTTCGAAGCGGATCGAAGTGGCTCTAAGCGGATTTGCGTAACGTTTGTTAGTTTGTAATTTTGTGAACATTCAAATACAAGCATAATTTTGTAAATAAAACATTACATTCCTACCTTCCTTCATACTTTTCCCTGATTTCTGAAACGCTATTTAAATGTATGATCAACTAATATGCCATTCAAATTAACAACCCATAATGAACGCTGATTGGTGGAACATTATCATAGAGAAAGGAAGGGACATATATTTACACTAGCTGTCCCCGCGACTTCGTTCGCGTGGTTTTAGAGCGACTTAAACCGTTTATGCAGCGCACGCAACGAAAGTCTCCCCGTTTTTGCAACATTTCTCACTGACGCTTCGCTCCTATTGGTCGCAGCGTAATGTTATATAGCCTAAACCTCTATAATAGGACTATCCAACAAAAAATATTTTTTCAAATCGGACCAGAGGTTCCTAAGATTAGCGCGTTCAAACAAACAAACAAAATCTTCCGCTTTATAATATTATTATAGATCACGCGATCAATTCCAAGGCTGGTTAAAATACATGAGATATGTTTGGTGTGATAGTTGTTGAGAATTCGTATGTTAAGTAATCGGTGTCTTTGGTATATTTGGTGGTGTAAGCTTATCTGTGGAACCTTATATAACATTGCAAGTGCGAGCGGGATGTAATTATTAAATATCTGTCCTTTTCTTTCTCTCTGATGGCGAAACGAAACGTTGTTTTATCTGTCAAAAGTTCTTAAGTAGAAACCGAGTTTGATATTTGTTGATGAATACGGTGAATGGTACCTCAAATTGTATCCTTTTATATTCAACTCCTTATTCCCTCACCTGGTTTCTTTTCCAGCAAAAATAACGGGATTCCCGGTCTCTTACACCAGCGCCAGTCTCTTGCATATGAGGTCTCTTCTCAAAGGTTCGACGTTTGGAGATTTTCATCACTAAAGCTAAATAACAATATATGAAGCTTATAACCCGAACCAAACATAAACCTGAATGTGGGAGCCAAATACTAACTAGGCCCTTATTCGAGATGCAATCGCTATTATCATTTACGAAGTTCGAAAACAATAAGTATGGGATTTGACATAAGCTTCTCTAAGTTACACGCGAATTTCTATGTCAATTAGCGAAGCTATCAAATCCAATAAATTTTGTTTTCGAAGCGATAAAGCGATTAGAGATTAGCGAGAAAACTATATTATGATCCAGTGGTTTAGAGTTTGGCTCTCGACTGCGGAAGTCGCGGGTTCAATTCCCGCGATTCAATGCTGTTTAAAAACTAACTAGACTTAAAAGTCTAGTTAGGCCATGCTCCTGATTGTCTGACAAGAAAGGTGATCCATGCGTCGGACGTTACAGCCCGATTATAGTAATGTTATGTATTGCGCACACACGCGGGCTTACTAAAATAACGCCTGCAAAACACAGAAATCGGTGTGGGAGCAATTAATGCATATAACACACAGACATAAAATCGTTTTTTTTTTTCATCTTTACTGATATTCACTTTTTGACTCAAATATGTCATTAAATAGCTTGAACAATAATGTTGTTAATGCAGTTTTCATAAAAAATAAGGCTTTGTTAACCAATGGTTTTTATTGATATGTATTTGGATCAAAGTATTTGCTAATATCAATACAAGATGGCTTCAAAGAAATAGGATTTGTGCCTCAAGCTATACATTGCCCTTTGATATACAAATAATATGATATTCAATATTGTGTTGCTTATTTTCTACGCATCAATATTTATTATATGAATATTATATTATGTTAATTGTACTAACTACATAAAAGATTTACGAAATATAAAATAACAAAAGAGAAAGCTGAATTACAAAATCTCTAAAATAACCAACAAAAATGAAATCACCAATATCGTTCAAGGCAGAAGAATTAAAACTCATCAAAATATAACTTGTAAAAAGTGCCAAGTGGCTACCTCCATTCTTTTGGCGTAAAAAGTTGTGAGATCCATGTAATGCCTAGCTGGAGTAAGTCAGTCGGACCAACAACATCTTATAGTGATCATATCAATATTATTAAAAAAACTTTTATGTTTTAAATAAATAAGTAGATTGATTTGACAATCGCACTAAACAATCCGATCGGTATCACTTGTGAGACAACATTGAGTTTTCATGCGATTGCCAAGTCAATCTACTTATTTATTTAAAACATAAAAGTTTTTTTTAATAATATTGATATGATGTTTTTGGCCTCATCGACTTGCTTGGCATCGCACGGATCTCACATTTTTTACGGCAAAAGAACTGTGGTAGTACAAGTGGAAGCCCCAAAGGGAGATCTCCGACCTCTGGAGGTGGTATGCTCGGTCAGGCTGAAGCCCACTGTACTAGTTTTCAGATGTCGTATATACTGGGTGTAAAAAGAGCAGTCACTATAATTTTTAAATCCGATTATACCTTTCCTCATTTTAGAAATGTATTTTTTTTTGTCAATAAGTAAAAAAAAAATTTTTTTTACTTTTAACCATTTCTTATTTTTGTCGCAAAAATAACAATAAAGCAAAATAATATTTTTTTTTGAAATTTTTGATAAAAAAAATGATAAAAGAAGGTAGTATTTGGGATATTCTGACTGCTCTTTTTACACCCGTTATAGCGCCGGACTTAGAAAACTTCGATAGCGCGATGCAGGATTGTGGCGCACACACTAAAAGAACTAAGTATTACAGAGAACTAAGACTTGGCATTATTTACAAGTTATGTTTTTTTAGTTTTCCGTTGTCTATTAAGCGTAACTTTTTCGAATGTCACGGTGCCAGCGTAGATATTACAATATTCACCAATATTATCTTCAACCAAGCTGAAAATTGTACCTGCGATTTCGCGTTTCGGCACGAAGTTTGGAAATAAACAGCTCTGAATATTTCAGTGGCTTCGAATCCGAAATGCCAACTTATAATTAATTTCGTCTCTCCCAGCTTTATGAAAAATAAAAATAGCTGTTATATTTCAGGATCATGAAATACATGTTATATTTTCGATTGTTTTGATTTTAGATTACATTAAAAGGTCTATTATAGCCTAATAATAATAATAGCCGGTTTCATTGAAACCAGGCCAGCTACGCAGGAGTTATTTTATAGTGCCCACGTGTGTGTGCGATACACAAAGACGCTCTCTCCTCCTTTTACTCTTATAACCCAGTGGGACGGTAAACCGACACGACTGGCGAGAGACCAGGCGCAGGACCGACTTTTTACATGATCATCTTTCTTGTCAGACAATCAGGTGATCGGTCTGCATTGACCTAACCAAACTTGTAAACAAAATTTTTTGTCGTTCCAACGCGGGAATCGAACCCACGACCTCGAGTCGAGAGCGAAGCTCTGACCCACTAGACCATGGAGGCCTTAAATAGTTAGCGGTTATTTCATATAGGTAGATGAAATAGCCTAATTTTAAGGTTAGAAAGACTGTAATTTTGAATGGCATAAATAGTGCTACAATACTTTTTAATGAAGCTGATGATTGTTTGAGAACGCCCTGTACAAAAATCACTGCGATTGTGGCGTACATTTCGTAAGTTGCTATGAAATAAAAAAGTTCAGATATCTGTTATTGTTCATAATCCGTCATTAATCCTGACTTTTACACTAATTATGAAAAAAAAATTATCTCGTGTAATTTTGAGATCGATCCCGGGTGTACATGGGCGCCGCGCGAGGGCGCCGTGTCGATATCTAACACCGCCGTCGCCGCCGAGCTTCCAACTCGGCGCACCGGGCGTTATTTTCCCTATGAAAGTTCTGACAATTCCTACTACCATCTCGCCAAATTACCGTGTATTATTTATATTAAGCAAACGAGACTACTTGAGAGTACATATGTTATTTAATGTTCTTGATGGAAATATAAGTTTAACAACTAATAAAGTTGAAAAAGTGCAAGTAATTTGTGTATTATTACTGTGTACTTGATAGTACGCTCACATATGGGCCGAATATCTCATGAGGTCGCTGTACTAAGATTTTTATGGTTTTTGCACCGCAGCGTCGTGATTATTTCTACGCCGGCGCGGCACCGCCACGGCGACCACTATCGCGCGCCGCCGCCGGCTAATTTTACTTACATGTAATCCTGAGGCATATTATGATTAGATCTTTCGAGATCGATTAGACTTGTCACTCTTTAAAGGAGATCAAACGTAGTATGTATTATGGGATGTTTGCAGTTGGTATAATATAATCGCTACGCCACGCTGCTCAGAACAAGTGTTGAGGTGGAGAGGGCTGTTTAACATCTTCACTGGATATTAGATGCCCTTTAACAGATAGTACATGTGTTGTTTCATAGTTGGTTTTTTGTGTGACTGTGTCTTTACTTTTGGCTTTCATTTCAGTCATCCTACATTCAAGATGCTGAAAATTCTGAGATCTCGAGTTAGTCTTCCCTAGTGACCGAATATCACTTTCTGCTCGTTTAACCGAAAATATTTTTCCATTCCAGTGACAGCCCTGCGCGAGCACTGGGATGAGGCGAACGCGCGCGTGCTGCAGCGCAAGGCACAACTCGACGCGATGCTGGGCGACTCGCAGCGCTACGAGGCGCGGCGGCGCGACGCGGACGCCTGGCTGACGCGCATGGAGACGCGCCTGGCCGCCATGACCGCGCCCGGGCACACCGCCGACGTGCTGGAGATGCAGCTGCGCGAGCAGAAGGTACGCCACGTGCAGGCCACGCGAGGGCCACGTGATAATGTGACCCGCAACGAGTGCAAACCACGAAACCACGCCGTGACGGACTGACCCGCAATGACGTCAGCCACATAATAATACTTTTTCCATCATATTGTTACTACATTTTTTGTCATGATGAAATAAACGATTGATTGATTGATTGATTGAACGAGTGCAAACCTCGAAAGCCGTGAGGGCCACGCGCAGGACACGTGATAATGTGACCCGCCATCGAATTGGGTGCAAAACTCGAAACCAAGCTCGTATTTACATTTCACCTAGTACTTAAAGCAGGGATGAAATGTAAATGAAATTTCGGATACGGATATGGATATTAAATAATTTCGGATTATCCGTTTGTTTCGGATAATTTCAGTTACGGATATTACAGTTTTACAGTAGCAAAACTTTCATTTCGGATTCGGTTACGGTTTATATCCGGTATTTTTTAATATCGGATATCCGATAGTTTCGGTTACGGTTACGGAGCTTCCTAACATCCCTGACTTAAAGGCTTTTAGACATAGGCATATGCAAATAGGTTATGTCGTTACCCCGACCGGAGAGATACGAATCCATAAAAGAATTATGAAATTATATTTGCATTGTAGTATAATTCCCTCTTGTTTAGGACACAATAATTGTAACTCCTCTAATGTTGTCAGAAAATTTATATTTGAAAATACCCAAAGTTTGAAATATATTATTTTGTAAAATATATAAATTCTACTGATAACTCGTTATACAGCATAACTGTTCTTTTTGCACCTGTTATATGAAGCTGTTGGTTTTCACAGTAAATATAAAAAAAATAATTCTTAATTCGCGTTTGGCATCACATACGTCGTCAGGAAATTGTTATTTTATAATTTTCAATAACCAACAATAGTTACCTACTATTCATAAGTCTTAGGGCGTGTTCCACCAAGCAATATTAAAGTAAATCCTTCGTTAAATATCATGTTGTATCGTTAAATAGCATATCATGAGAAGGCATGGTATTTTAACAAACTGTTAACACTAACATGCGTTGCTGAAATCGGGACTTAGGGCGTGTTTCACCAAGCAATGTTAAAGTTAACGCCATGTTAAACATCATGTTATCCCTCTCGTATTTCCTGTCAATGAATGAGATGGCATGGTATTTTAACATGGCGTTAACTTTAACATTGCTTGGTGAAACACGGCCTAAGTAATGTTATTCACTTGATTGTCCAGCTCTTCATATAAGCAGGAGCAAGTACCTCGGGCTGCATGAATACTCTACAGCAGAGGAAATCCGCAACGCAGACCCCCACCATATCGTTCGTTTCATGAGTAACATGGGACTGGGGACGGTACTCTAAAGCGAAGGAGTCACAATAGATCCAGAAGTGTAGCAGTGACGTCTAGGCCTGTCAAGGCCAGCCTTCGATTATAAAAAGAAAGTATTGCTGTTGACTGATTTGCTGTTCCTCTCCCACAGTCCTTCCACGCGGAAGTCCACCAGTACAAGCACCAGGTGGAGCTGTTCGGCCAGCTCACCCAGCGGCTGATAGCGGTGTACCGGAACGACGACACCACCCGGATCAAACGCGCCACGGAGTCCATCAACCATCGATACAATGAGCTTAACAACAGGTGAAGTGCTCACAGTTATCTTCTTCTTCTCCTATATGTACAAAAAAAACTTGAGAGGTGTCAAGGGACACCCGGATGGAAAGAAGTTTTATTATTTTATTATTTACAAAAAACCTGTATACACTCAACAAAAATAATCGTCGCGACACCACACTGTTCAATGTGAAATAGAAATGAAAATATCTGGCTTGCTTTCTATAAGAGAGAGAGAGACAGACAGAGAAACATGCGACGACGCACAGCTTACAATAGCTTACTATAGCAAAAAGTGTCGTGACAACTTTTTGTAAGAATTTTTTCCGTCTAGCCCCCTTTCACAACTTCGTTCCAATAATACGCGAGAACGGCTGAAACGATTCAACTATTTTAGACTTGAAATATTTGTGGAAGTCCAGGAAGGTGTAAACGGTGAGAAAATATGGAAAATTTTATCACAAATTATTTGTATGCTCAACAAAGTGGGGCAAGCTAGTCTCTTTTATGTAAAAATTAATTGCTGTTCTTTAGTCTTGGCTAAACGTGAGAACGGCTGAACCGATTAGGCTACTTTTAGTCTTAAAAAACGGTTCATCACTAACTGTTTGAATAAAGAAAGAAAATTTATTTGGTAAACATATAAAAACAAAACAAAAAGTAAAAACATTAAAGAAAAAAATACTAAATTTGTTTCTATGTTCAGCGAAGTAGGAACAGGCCAAATACATGGAGACTAGAATTAAGGGCCCCGATTCACATTTGCTAATTCTGAACGACAACTACTTCCGTAGAAAGCAAATAAACGATAGTGAAGTCGAATACGGATTGATATAATGACAGCGTTAAATATTAGATTAAACATGATGTGATGGATTTGAGATCGTATCCGATATTATTTGATACGATCTCAAATCCATCCAAGAAATTAGCTTAACTGCTAAATGAAAAGTACATTTTATATCACAAGGTTTAAATTACTATCTCACTTTCCGCCAGCACTTATTGCTTACTTCATATTATCATTGCGATTGCGACTCTAGCGCCATTGTGACCAGTTTTGAAACTTAAATGATTTGAGAGGAAACATTGTAAAAAATAATCATAATAATAATATAATATACCTATCATTTATTTCCATTTTAGTTATTACACCACCTAATACACGTACAGAAAACATAAACAAACAAAAAATTAAAAAACAAAACATATTCTCTTAAAAATAATAACAAAAAAACTAAATAAAATAATAATTTGGCAGTGCAATGCCCAAAAACAGAAAAGGATATCACTCAGGATATGACAGCGACAGTCGCCGCCGTCTGATCTTCCGTGATACCCTACCCCCACTTAAAATTAACAAGAGAAGTAGAATAAACAGTGTGTAAATATTTTATTGGGAACGGAGTCAAACTATGAACATAAGAATCATGGTCAAAGAACTCTACATAGGAAAATACCATTTAAAAATTTTATAAGATAGGAATAATGTTTCGATTCAAACCTTTTGTCTGTGCTCACGGTTCACGGTAGTATAAGTAGATGGCGCTAAAACGAATTTCATATGTTTAGTTCGTGCATGCCTAACGAAAATCTGATAAACCGCCATCTTCTTGTAATATTAACTAACCTCCTATAAATGCAAAGATTTGTGTAACCCTCTAACCATGGCGGCGAATACAAAGGTTTGTGTCGAAAACATTGTAATATAAAAGTTTTCGACACAAACCTTTGTTCATATGTGATGTTAGCGAGCTGCACCGATAGATGGCGCTTTATAAAAATTAAAACTGACGTTTTCTAAAGCATGCGCTCTTTATGTTATTTTATTTAAAAATCTTTTAACGGCTTGATAAGTATAGCAAGCCGAGTCTATATACTTAATTAGTACGCGCAAACGAAATCGCTGCTACAAAGATCCCGTGTGTCCTAACTAAGTAACTAAACTACTGGCATTAGTAATCTAAATCCGTTCGGTAGTCATTGCGGGAAAACGCAACAAAGATTCAACTTTTTACACACTGGATAAGGTTTACAATATTTTCTCACTGTCTGATACATGAGTAAGTTATTTGTAAGAAAAAGTTAAAGCATTGTATAAGTTACTAGCTGTACCCGTGACTTCGTTCGCGTGGTTTTTGAGTAACTAAAACCGTTTATGCAGCGCACGCAATGAAAGTCCCCAAATGCGAATAATTTGCCCCGTTTTTGCAGCATTTCTTACGGACGCTTCGCTCCTATTGGTCGCAGCGTAATGTTATATAGCTTAAAGCCTTCCTCTTTAAATGGACTATCCAACAAAAAATAATTTTTCAAATCGGACCAGTAGTTCCTGATATTAGCGCGTTTAAACAAACAAACAAACAAACTCTTCCGCTTTATAATATTAGTATAGATACAGTGTAAATTATTTTTTTAGTGAGGGAGTTACAATACTTTAAATGTAAGGATTCTGTGATACTAACCTGAATACATATTTCCAGTATCGTGGCGCGCGGCAAGTCTCTTCACTCTGCAGTGTCTTCTCTGCAGAACTTCGACCGGTCTCTGGAGAAGTTTGTGGCTTGGCTCAGCGAAGCGGAGTCCCTGCTGGATGCTGCTGAGCGAGATCCACATCTGCTAAAGGTAGGATAAGCAAATCCAATAATTCTATTCACAAAGTCGTTCGTTGTTTCCGTCGGCCATGATGTACCTACACTACTGGACATAATGTTTCCCCAAAGTATTTCGTGGGGTAGTTGCCTATACTAGCCACGCTTGATTGCTATTTCTTAAATTCCGCCTATTGGTATTAATTAATATTTAGGTACTTAGTAAACAAGACGGTTTGCTGATTACAAACAAGCTTCCACGGATCGCGTGTAGTGACAATTTAAATAAAGCGCCATCTCTTGTACTGTAGTCAAACTTCATCCAAACTTCACATACATTTGAGTTTAATAAACGTGCAGAAACTGTAGGTGGCAGCACCCACTTATAAAAATATGTCTATATAAATAGTCGTTTTGTAAAATGAAGTAATAATATTGACTGGTAGGATAAAACATTCAAACTGATGTCACCAGTTATCAGTACCGTCCGTAAGCTTTTGAAATTAGCGCCATCTATCGCGCGGTGCTGTAACTATGATGAACAGACACGTGACGCAGAAACATGGTGACGTAACGTTCTCTGAATATTGGTTATAGATGTCGCTGCAGTGTGTAAGCTTTTCATTTTTACCCCACTATCGCGGCGAAGCTGATAGGAAGTGTGCATCATTCTTGCAGTCTATGTATGTTTCTTTCATTATAGCGTCCAAACTAAACTATTGATCCGATTTTAATGAAAAATGTGTTTAGATTTGTGATACAATTTATGAATTATGCTACTCTTAAATGTTCCTACATACCTACATACTATCAGCTGTTGTGTATTTTGTCTATAACTGCGAATAAGACTGCATACAGTATGATTAAATGCTGTGTATTTTAATATTATTATTAAAAAAAAAAACAAAAAGATTAATACCTAATAAATATTATACTTAATTATTTTACTGTTGTCACAACTGTTATTTGGGAATTTCGATAAAAAAACATGAGTTTTCATTACGATATTTTAGCCGTAAGTTTCCATTGAAACAAAAAACTAAATTAAAAAAAAAACATTCAGTCAAAGTATTTTGGAAAATGCTTAACAATTTCCGAAAATCCTTTTACAAAGATCGATGTATTTTAGACTCATTTTATTCCTCCATTTTGCCCTAACAAGCCCGCATACTACTAGGGACACATTTTTCGCTCGCAGTGTTACAGCCTCCATGGTCCAGTGGTTAAGAGCATCTCATCTCTGCACTGGGAGGACGTTCATTTCTTGCTATGGAACAACTAAACATGTTACTTTCAAGTTTGATTACGCAGGCTGATCACATGATTGACTGACAAGAAAGATGAGACATGCGGCGGATGGACATGTAAAAACTAAAAAGTCGGTCCCGCGTCTGTTGTGTGGAGCCCCCCACTGGGTTTAAAAAAAAAAAAGAGAGAGTATCCTTGTGTATTGCGCACACACTTGGCACTATAAAATGACTTGCGTAGTCGGCCCAGTTTCAACCAAACTGACCACTACCTAATCAGTGTGCCTCAGCTTATTATACAAAGGCTTACTGTTAAGATAGTAAAAGAAAGAGAGTTGCCTTGTGTATTGCTCACACACTTGACACTATAAAATGACGTATCTGGGTCTGGTTTTGACGAAACTGACCACTACCACCGAAATCGGTGCGCGAGCCATATTCAGCTTATTGTACAAGGCTGACAGTACCAGGCTGATAGTACCAGGTATTGTATATGTACCAGGCTGATAGTACTAGGTATACATGTACCAGGCTGACAGTACCAGGCTGATAGTACCAGGTATACATGTCCCAGGCTGACAGTACAAAGTATACCAGCCTCAGAGCAGCAGATGTACGTTTATTAATACCCAACGGACTTACGTATGCGCATAATGCATGAACATAACACCTGAAATCTAAATACAGCCTATCTAATAGTAGGCAATAGTTTTGATGCAAACACGTTTATGATGGACCGCTTAAACCTTCCCGGTACTTCCACGAATATTTCAAGACCAAAAATAGTCGAATTGGTATAGTCGTTCTCGAGTTTTGGCGAGACTAACGAAAAGCAATTCACATAGATCAGCAGCTCGGACTTGTAAGGCTAAAATAAAAACCACTGGTTAAAATTCCTTAGATTAGGTTGATCCTTCATTTGAATAGCATTCGAGAAACCGGGAGTTAGGGTGCCCGCGGCATATTTTTTGTAGGTCCGATAATCGGAACGATTTTTCCTACACATCATTTCTGTCCGACTATTTGTATGACGTGCGTATTGTAATTGCAATTAAATGTCTGCGGGCCTACTCCCGACACAATCGAGAACCGAATCCGTTCGATATCAGTGGTTTTTCGTATTTTATTTGGTGAATGACTTTGAAACTAATCAGGATAAAAAAAATTTTTGGATCGTAACTTTTTTTACTCCCGACCACATCAATCGACTGAGAATCAAAATAAACAAATGTCAATTTATTAGGAAGTACGCGGCATCATCGTAACTGAATCAAAATCAAATCAGTTTGGAGAGTTATTGTATGGCCCCTGATCTCCCGCCAGTCGTGTCAGTTATCCTACTGGGCTACGAGAGTAAAGGGAGAAAGAGTGCTTCTGTGTATTGCGCTCATACTTGGGCTATATATAAAATAACTCCAGCGTAGCTGGCCTGGTTTCAATGAAATCGTGGAAGTGTGTGGGAGGCATTATTAATATTTTATATTTTTGTATTATGTTTTCTTTCACCTCCAAAAAGTCGTTCACCGATTAATTATCGCTCGCGGGTAATAATAATTATACTGAGCAAAATAAACCAAAGAACTGCGAAACTCTGCAGGCAAAATACTGTATTTGTGAATGCAATAAGCATTACTCCAGAACCTAATTAAAGTTAGCAAAAGTTAAAAATACTGAGTATTGTGAAGAAAGTTGTTAATAGTTTCCAAATCAAAGTTCAAATATAACTTTACTGCGGGTTACGATAGTTTAGCTTAGGAGGAAACACATAGGCGGTTTTTCCATATAGAAACAGGGGTCTACGCGATCCCTGTTCCTTCCCTGGATAATGCAGCTAGAGCAAAATGTTTCCTGAATATCTATGTACACTATTAGTGCGTTCCTATTTTTTCGCATAAATTAATTATTAAAAGAGACATGGACGTTCAAAAACCTAAAAAAATGGCCAGAGTCTCCGCTATTTTTAAACATCCAGGAAACAGATTTGACTACATTATACAACAAAATCAAAAAATAGGAACCTAGCTCAATTCTTTTTTTTAGCTAATAAAATATTTAAATCGGTTAAGTTTTGGAGGAGGAAACAGGAATCCCCTAAACGTCGATTTCTGGTGATTTTAATAGGTTTTGGAAGAGGAAACAGGAATCCCCTAAACGTCGATTTCTGGTACTTGTAATAGGTAATTTCAGTTCAAGTTGCAGTTATCTCTGTCGCGCTAGTGCTGGCTAGCTAAGGCACTGCGAGACACCGTGCTGTTTCCTCTTAAAAGTGGTATGGACGTTCAAAAACTTTAAAAGTTCAAACATACAGAAAACAAATATTCTTTTATTTCGTTACTTTACAATAATAATATTTATGTCACTGTAAAAGCTCGAATTACGGTAAAACCTGAGATCTAACTACTGTGTAGCGTCCAGAGAGAGTCCTTGTGTATACGCACACACTTGCGCACTATATACGCACTAACAACCAGAGCATTGTGAAACCAGAGCTGACTAGGTTTCTTAAACCGTTTATTGAGCACATAAACTATAAAAAGATTACAAAGAAAGAAAAACGATATAAAATAACTGCTTATCTCTAAAATAAATGTTTTCCACACAGAGAGAAATGACACGAGGGATGACAGGCTATTGGTATCCAAGTTTTGATGATAAAATGAAAAAATCACTGCCAATCTAGCGACAGAACTCATCCCAATTTCCTGCAATATTGTTGTCCTATAATATACATACGGACAAACTAAATAGCTTTCTTGAAAGGGTGTGGAGAAACGACTCATATCGATCATATCATAACAGGAAATACATGGGAAATAGAAAAATGTAGATCAAAAGGCCAAAAGGGCTCGTAAGCAATACTGGGCGTAGGGTCGCCAGGGATCGGCAAAATGGCGGACAGAGCGGGACTTAGGCCCGTATTAATAAGAAGTCTCAAACCCAACCTCACTTGAGGAAATTTTTGACAGATAAAACAATTTTTATCTGTCACTTTCGTGTCGCTGTTAAAAGTGAACAACTTTACTATTTTAAATTAGTACTTTCATTTCTTTTCTTTTTATACCGTAATATTCATAATATAGATTACAGAAAAACATTAAAATAAGTATTATTTATAATTTTATAATGTTTATTTTTACGTTTAAAAAAAAATAAGTATGTAATATACGTAAAGTTCTTAATTTTTAAAAGTGAACGTTCTTTTTGCCTGTCAAATAGGTTATCAAGTGAGGTCGGGTTTATACTTTTACTAAAAGTAGGTTTGGCGTCAGTTCACAAAATGGCGGACATAGCAGGACTAATTTAGGCTTGGCGTCAGTTCACAAAATGGCGGACATAGCAGGACCAATTTAGGCTTGGAGTCGGTTCACAAAATGGCGGACATAGCAGGACCAATTTAGGCTTGGAGTCGGTTCACAAAATGGCGGACATAGCACGACCAATTTAGGCTTGGAGTCGGTTCACAAAATGGCGGACATAGCACGACCAATTTAGGCTTGGAGTCGGTTCACAAAATGGCGGACATAGCACGACCAATTTAGGCTTGGAGTCGGTTCACAAAATGGCGGACATAGCACGACCAATTTAGGCTTGGAGTCGGTTCACAAAATGGCGGACATAGCACGACTAATTTAGGCTTGGAGTCGGTTCACAAAATGGCGGACATAGCACGACTAATTTAGGCTTGGAGTCGGTTCACAAAATGGCGGACATAGCACGACCAATTTAGGCTTGGAGTCGGTTCACAAAATGGCGGACATAGCACGACTAATTTAGGCTTGGCGTCAGTTCACAAAATGTAATAAGAAATTTTAACTCTCAAAACAGCCCCTCTTTTCGTGGTAATTTTATGTAAAACAGTAAATTTTATTCCCCGATTTTGTTATCATTCGTTTTAAGCCCCCAAACAAAAACGGAGTGCTGTTGTGAGCTTGAAGCGTCTGTGTGTTTCCAAATAGATAAACCGATTTTGATATCATTTTTATTGTTTGAAAGATAGTTACAACAGTGATATACAGGCTGTAAAATTTATGGGTAATAATACTTTAGGGTGTGTCTATATAGGAGGCACATACACACCCTAAAGTGAAAGAATATAGTGATATTACTTAAAATTTTGTTTTTTTAAAGACGTATTCACGTCAAAGGGCTATGTCCGTCTTTACTCGGTCGAGTGGCCACCCGGCTTGCTAAACGGAATGCCGAGTATTCATATAGAGTTTAAATCAATTCGCCCTCCTAAAAGGGACCGGACCAGATCAGGAAATTTGCTTAGGGATGTGACCCTTAAAGTATTAAGTTGTCGATACTTTGATGTTTTAAATGCTGTCTTGGTTTCTGATATTGAGATCATAGAGCGTGGAAAAAGCATTAAAAAGGCTTAAAAACGTAGTTGTAATGTTTCTATGCGAATTATTATTACACATATTGTGCATATTATGACTAGGGTTGTTAGGAAGCTCCGTAAACGTAACCGAAACTATCGGATATCCGGTATAAAAAATATCCGTAACCGTAACCGCCGAAATGAAAGTTTTGCTATTGTAAAAAGGAAACCAAAATTTTATATCCGTAACCGAAATTTTTAGAAACAAACGGATAATCCGAAATGTACGAAATAATAATAGATATTAAAATATCCATATCTATAAATATACATTTCGTCCCTGATTATGACCTGGGAGCTAAAATTTAATTTGAAAATCTAATGTCTTCTGTGACCTGTGTTCCTGGTTAATGGTTGTGTATTCTGTGTATTATCTGGTTCAAACTGGTTGTAACACAAGTTCTTAGACACCTTAACATGGGAAGATAGAGGTGGTGTAAAAGCATCGATAATATCGCTATGAATTCTCTCTCTCTTTCTCGGTTCTGAAAAAAAAACGAACGAACGCTTTCGTGGTCTAGTGGTTCAGAGCTTCGCTCTCGACTCCCGCTCGTGGGTTCGATTCCCGCGTTGGAACACCAAAAAAATTTTGTTGTCAAGTTTGGTTAGGAAAATGCAGGCTGATCACCTGATGGTCTGACAAGGATGATGATCCATGCGTCGGATGGGCTTGTAAAAATCCTGCGCCTGATCTCCCGTCATTCGTGTCGGTTATCCGTCCCATTGGGCTACGAGAGTGAAGAAAAAGAGCGTGCTGCTGTGTAATGCGCACACACTTGGGCACTATAAAATAACTCCTGCGTAGCTGGTTTCAATGAAACTGGTCACCGTCACCGAAATCGGTGTGGGAGGCATTATTATGTGTGTGAAAAGTGTAGAAAAGCAGCACTTTTATATTTTTTTTACTTTTATGTGGATTCTAGCAAGTTAATGGTTTAGAGATAATTATATAATTTCGGAAGCCGTGACCACCATATTTATTATCTCCTGAACCCCCATGTAAAGTTTCCTCGTATTCCCGCGGTTTATGTCTCGTGACGTGAACAGATAACGTTACTTGCGGTTTTATGTCACACTAAATCTATTTTATATCGTGATTCATTGCTAATTATTAAGATGGATTTATCTGCCAAAATAAAATGTAGGATTGGGTAACTGTGTTAAGTTCAATGTGTACTTTACTATCCGATTTGTTGTTTTCTAAATTATAATGTTGGAGTATTTGTCAAATAGGTAAAATTGAAATTTTTTTACTTATACAGTGTGTAAAAAAACAGTTACTTTAACTTTGAGATACGATAATACTACCTTTCCTCAATTTGGAAATATTTTTTTTTACCACAACTTTTTTTATCTATTTTCTACCATTTCTTTTTTGTCGCAAGAATAACGAAAAGCCTTGCAAGTACAACTAACGAAAATCGAAAATTAACCCCCGGTTTCCCGAACGTTATTCAAATGAATGATCAACTAACATGGCATTCAAATCAACAACCCATATTGAACGCTGATTGGTGGAACATTATCTGACAGAAAGGAACGGACAGATATTTTATAATTACGTCATTCTCGGTCGCTGATTCAAATCGTGTGTCACCTAATCAGTGTCTTTGGTAAATTAACCTCATCTGTAGAATTTTAACAAATCTTGTAAGTGCAAGCGTGATTTATATAATACGAGTATCTGTCCGTTCCTTTTTGTTAGAATATATTCCACCAATCACCGTTCAATATGGTTTGTTGATTTGAATGCCATGTTAATTGATCATACATTTGAATAGCGTTCTGTTAATCCCCCTTTAATTTAGCTTTTTAAAAAAGGTTTTTATTGACATAAACTTAATTACAACAGTAATACAATAAAATACTTCGAAAGTTATTAGAACCCTTGGGCAGAACCGTCACTTGAGAAGTTTGGAAGCCAACTGACTTCATCAACCAAGTCTAGTTCTAAGCGGACCAAGGGCGTGTTTCACCAAGCAATGTTAAAGTTAACGCCATGTTAAATATCATGTTATCCCTCTCGTATTTCCTGTCAATGAATGAGATGGCATGATATTTTAACATGGCGTTAACCTTAACATTGCTTGGTGAAACACGGCCTAAAGCTATGATGTCCTGATTCAGCACTATGTCAGCTCCGTTCCTTACAGAGACGGGACATTACAGTTAGAGAAATCGGATAGGCTATTAATGAAACACAAAACATCGACATATTATCCCCTCACTAGTCGATCAGAGCGCTGTCAGCAGTCGCGCGGAAATGGCCAATGGGCGGACAACAATCTATTGACGAGTACTGGTATATGCCTCATGAGATCAAGGAGTTACAGTCAGAATGTAAACGAAAATAAAAAGAGCAGCTTAGGCCGTGTTTCACCAAGCAATGTAAAAGTTAACACCATGTTAAATATCATGTTATCCCTCGTGTATTTCCTGTCAATGAATGAGATGGCATGGTATTTTAACATGGCGTTAACTTTAACATTGCTTGGTGAAACACGGCCTTAGTGGTATAACTTAAAATGTTCTGATGAAAATTCATGTTCACAATTATAATAACACTTAAATCAGGTGATAATTTAATCAAAACCGGTCGGATTTTTTTTAAATTATAACTCAAGAACGCCTGAAGCAATTCGGATTTTTTTAGTCTTGATATATTCGTGGATGCCCCGGGAGGTTTAAGCGGTTCATCACAATCTGTTTCTAAACTCAACGAAGTGGACACGGGTCGGCTAGTATTTTATAGATATTATTTGACCGATACTCCTCTTAATCCCAGTATTTTTTGGAACAAATCTTAATTCCTCACTTTAATAGCGATTTATAGAATTCACGACGCGCCGTAGATGTTTTCGTTGAAATTGTCTAAGAGCCATCTCCTTAACAATGACGAAAGTCGCTTCGAGCCCTCACAAATTAGGGCAACTTGCCGCTGCATTTAGACAAAAGATTCGAGATTATCCTCAGAAATATACAATTTTCGTCCCCCGAAATCTTAAGCCCAAGTGGCTTCACGAAATGCTACAACACAATCACAATTTTCTTGATTAAAACGCGAAAATAAAGACGTTTGACAGTTAAAACAAGATGGCGGCGCGCGCGAGTGGAAACGTCATTCGTCAAAAAACTCAGCCGGTCAGATGGAATTTATGAGGCAGGGTTGTCACAATCCATTTTTAAATTTAACCTAAACGTAAACACACGGCCTTACTCTCCAAACTGATTCGATTTTGATTCAGATTCGATCGTGCCGCGTACTCCCGAACAATATTTTGATTCTCAGTCGATTGATATGGTCGGTAGTACAAAAAGTCACGATCTAATGATTTCCTGTATCCTGGTTAGTTTCAAAGTAATCCTCCAAATAAAGGGCCTTACTCTCCAAACTGATTTGATTTTGATTCAGATACGATCATGCCGCGTACTTCCTAATACATTGTTTATTTATACTTTTGTTTATTTCGATTCAGATTCGATCTCAGTCGATTGATATTGTCGGGAGTACAAAAAGTTACGATCTAACAATTTTCTTTATCCTGATTAGTTTCGAAGTAATTCACCAAATAAAATACGAAAAACCACTGATATCGAAAGGATTCGGTTCTCGATTGTGTCGGGAGTAGGCCCTAAAATACCAAAAGCCGTTTAGATCGAACTGATTCGATTCTCAATTATGTCAGGAGTAACCCTTCAGGGCTCTGATTAAAGATCTGGTTCAAGGTCATGACAATCGAATTCATGTGTCACTTATGTCAAATCACATACAATTTAAATATATTATATCTAGCAATATCCCGCGAAACAATTATAACTACAACCTGCAAGCAACCTCCCTCCTCCCACACTGCTTATGCGTACACTCGCAAGCAAAAAACATGAAAACACCACCACCACACAAGCAATAATGTTAACACGATCGTGCAAAGTCCCACCACCATGCAGGTTGCAAAACTCGACGCGCGTTTCGCTCCGACCCCGGAGCATCCTCAGGATGTTGACTCTGCGAACAATGTTCGTTAAGTCCTGACTTAACGAACAGGTGTTTTCATGTTTTTTGCTTGCGAGTGTACGCATAAGCAGTGTGGGAGAAGGGAGGTGCATCAAACGCATGCCTATGCGTACACTCACTCATCTGCTTGCAGGTTGTGGTTATAATTGTTTCGCGGGATATTGCTAGATATAATATATTTAAATTGTATGCTATGGATTTCCGCAAGGTAACGCCTGATTCCATTAACTATTCAAATCACATACTTTTTGTTTTTGAACTTCGTAAGCGATAAATAGCGATATTATTTTGAATCAGGAACCAGAACACCGAAATTTATTTTCACATAATATTCACTTATTGTGCACACTTATCAACACTTTCACAGGATATTAAGGGATCATTCTTCATTATCCAATACATTTTAGTTGTTTTCCAATACATAGTAGTTTTTAGTAATGTTTCAATCTACACTAATATAAAATATTATAAAGAGGAAAGATTTGTATTTTTGTATGTAACGACTTAACTCAAAAAGTACTGGACCGATTATAATAATTCTTTTTTCATTAGAAAGCTACATTATGACTGAGTAACAAAGGCTGTATAGAAATCAATTGCTGTTTGTTAGTCTCGCTAAAACTCGAGATCAGCTGAACTGAATCGGCTATTTTTGTCTTGAAATATTCGTGGAAGTACCGGGAAGGTTTACACGTTCTCCATGCTCAACGAAGTGGGCACGAGTCATATCTAATTTCATCATTACATATAATCATTTGTATTGTATCTATCCGCATAATATGTCTATTTCTGTAAGTCTTCTGTATTGTCTATACTTTGTAATGTTATTGTTGAATAAATGTACCTATAGAAGTGACTACCGACATTTAGTTGTTACATTCACAGAATAGAACATGGGTATGTATAACTGGTATAGAAAGAGCAGTCACTATAACTTTGGGATATGATTATACTACCTTTTCTCATTCTAGAAATGTATTTTTTTTTACAAAAATTTAAAAAGAAAAATTTTTTTTGCCTTATTGTTATTTTAGCGACAAAAAAAATTAATGGTAAAAATATTTTTTTTACTTTTTGACAAAAAAAAAATACATTTTCCAAAATGAGGAAAGGAGTGTAATCGTATATCAAAGTTATAGTGACTGCTCTTTTAACACCCTGTATATTCTCTAACGGACCAAAATGTACGATCTCTTGGAAAATTCTTCACAAAAATTATATAACTTGATTGATTTTCCACCCGTACCAGCCCTATCGTATATATTGTTCTAAATAACATCACAAAAGGAAATTTTTCTTCGTGAATTTCCTCATAAAATATGAACGCTTTTCCGAGGGTTCTGTTTACCCCGCGGTCAGTATATAGTCACACTCAACTACAGGCGTATGGTAACAGAGATGCGTGTATTTTTCTTGAAATGTATACATTTTTTACTGAATCTAGTATGAAACGATTAGGCTAATAACTATAAAAAAAAAAATTTTTTTAAATTAAACCCCGACTTGGATTTTTTAAATATTTTAACTGCGAGCGAACTGATGATAATGAAGATAAGAACACTATCGCCCGGTTTCTGAAATGCTGATCAAATTGATCAATTGATCAAATCAGCTAATCTGAACGCTCATTGGTGAAAACAGTGACTGCGAAGTGATGTTTACCAATCAGCTTTCAGATTAACTGATTTTACCAATTGATCAATTTGATCAGCCTTTTAGAAACCGGGCGTCAGGATCACGTTAGATCAAAAAAACTTCACCAAAATCGGTTCATCCGTCGAGGAACTATGATACCACATCAGAGGTCAAAAAAGTAATCAACCATCTAGGAACTCTTTATTACGTCAGATGATTTTTTTCTAGTTTCTTGTGCCGAAGCTACTGGTCTGATTTTAATAAATGAGGTATCAATAGTTTCATAATAAAACTCAAAGTTATAACGGGTGTAAAAAGAACAGTCACTAGTTATAGTGACTGTTCTTTTTACACAAAAAAAAAAAATTTTTTTTACTTTTCACCATTTCTTATTTTAATTTATGAAAAAAAACATTTCTAGAATGAGAAAAGTAATGCATATAGTATGACAAAATGTAGTATAATCATATCCTAAATAACTTTAGGATATGATTATACTACCTTTTCTCATTCTAGAAATGTTTTTTTTCATAAATTAAAAAAAAAATTTTTTGCTTTATTGTTATTTTTGCGACAAAAAAATAAGAAATGGTGAAAAGTAAAAAAAAATTTTTTTAGATTTTGACAAAAAAAAAATATTTGAAAAAATACATTACATACCTTTTCGAGTTCCTTTTCGTTACCCAGAAGGAAAAAAGGGAAACTTTTACTGCGACTCCGTCCGTCTGTCCGTCTGTCACCAGGCTGTATCTCAAGAACGGTGATAGCTAGACAGTAGAAATTTCCAAGTTCCAAGTGACAAGAAGTCTTTAACCACCGGTTTCTGAAAGGATGATCAAGCCCAACATTCGAGTTAACAAGCCATTCTTGAACGCTCGTTGGTGAACATCACTTTTCAACAGCTTTGCCGCATTGATGAAAAAAATTACATCTCCTAACTGTTCAGAATGCGATGTAGTTGAAAATGTTTATCATATTTTTACGGAATGTGTCCGGAACGAGGTTGAAGGATTTTGTGCCAATATAATATTAATGTTCGGGAGGTTGGAGTATGCAACAGCATTCTTGCCTTTCCTATATCCAAGGAGGCACAAATTTTATATAAGTTAGTTAAGTTCGGCATTAAGTTTAGATCATAGATGTTTATTGTATGTTCCTATGAGGGTGACATGCTCGCAAGGCGAACAAACCCTCGTTAACCAAATGTTAGCTGATTATCGACTTGATCAGCCTTTCAGAAACTGAGGTGTAAATGTGAGAAGATTACTGGGTAAAAAGGGAAAAAATATTTTTGAAGATCCCAGCGATAATCGTTTAAATGTAGTCCGCGATCAAAGGGCTTTCTGCGTCTTGTACGGCGTTTCACAGTACAGAGTTTCTTGAACCTTAATCGTTCTTTTTCATCCGTTGAAAGGGATGAAATTTGTTCTTTTTTTAAACTTACTTTTTAGTTAGGTATTAAAAAACTACCGTGTTATGAATTCCTATTACCTCCGTGTTATTTTATTTTCTTGTATGCCTGTCTGTTGTGCATGTCTTTTTCTTAGGGTTACGTACCCAAAGAATTAATGACCCTATTACTAAGACGCTGTCCGTCCGTCTGTTTGTCCCTCACCAGGCTGTATCTCAAGAACCGATATATCTAGACGGTACTTTTTAGTTTTTATATAAGTTTATATTGCCACTAATCTACACTAATATTATAAAGAGGAAAGATTTGTATTTTTGTATGTAACGACTTAACTCAAAAAGTACTGGACCGATTTTAATCATTCTTTTTACATTACGCTATTTAACTGATTGATCAACTAACATAGCATTTAAATCAACAAACCCATATTGAAAGCTGATCGGTGGAACATTATCAGAGAGAAAAGAAGGGACATATATTTTATAATTACATCACTCTCGCACTTGCGATGGTTATAATTCCTCAGATAAGATTGATTAATATCGTATGTCAACCAATCGGTGTCTTTGGTGAATTAATCTTATCTGTGGAATTTTAACCAGCCTTGCAAGTTGCGAGCGTGACGAGACGAGACTAGCGTCCCTTTCTTTCTGATAAATGTTCCACCAATCAGCGCTCAATGTGGATTGTTTATTTTAATGCCATGTTAGTTGATCAATCAGTTAAATAGCGTTCATGCGCGTAACAGACAGATCCCTAGTAAAAAGTTTTTGTTTTTAATGAGAATAGCTGATTCCCCTACTTGCGATCAATGTAATAAGAGGGACGACCTATATCATCGCTTGATGGAAAGTACCAGGAATAATGACAAAAGAGCTCAACTAATTACTGCATTATATTTAAATTTGTTTAACGTAGGCGCCCTACACAGCATTCTAGCCGAACCAGACTCTGATGCGGCTAGAATGCTGGTAAGGTTTGATTTTAACTGATAGGATAGACTGTAATAAGTAGTATTAAGTAATTTCTGTTTTTTTAGTTTAATTTTTTTTTGTAAATAATCTGCAAGAGTACTATAGGATTGTCATCGTTTTTCTAAGTACGAAATTCCTTTTAATAAATAAAGAAAAAAAAAGACTCGCACTTGGCCGTTTCGGGCAATTTATATCAAAATAGGTTTTTTACTTTGTATCCGCAAAGAAATCTTGCCTCATTATAATATTAGTATAGATATAAAAGTTACATTATATTTCAAATTATGATCTCTCAACAAAAAAGCTAAAATTAAAACTCTGAAAGCCATCAAGACGTGTATCTGTTTCGGACTCTTTGATTGAAATCTTAAAACAAAAATAACTTTTCATTTCACTAAGTACATTTCAATCATACAAAATTATTTAAGGACGCGTATTATAATGCTTTGTACAGGCTGTAATAATAATGAGCGATAATATTTTGGGGTGTGTGTGTGTCCCATATGTAGAGTTTACTGAGAAAGTATCAGCGCTGAAAGAGTGACTTTTATTATTCTATGGGACATTTTTCATAGAAACATGAAAGTCAAAAGTAAGTCTTTCAGCGCTGGTACTTTCCAAGTAATATCTACGAATGGGGCACAAACACACCATAAAGTATTATTACTCATTTATGTTATACCTTGTATAGTGTATATCTGTATTAAATAACTGCATCTGAAATTCTGCTGCTAAGTTCAGGATAAACTGTAGTGTTATAATCTCTTATTCAAAAACATCATTGCAAAAATTTATCTCGATAGAAAAAGAAATGCGAGGTTGCCTCCAAATTACACAATACACTGGTGGTATTTAAATATTAGATTAATCCATAATCAAGCGTGATACTTATAGAATAATTCTATTATATACCTATATAAATCAGTTTTATATTGTTTTAAATAACCCCTGATTATTCCTAAAAAGGTATACTATCGCGACAGCTTATAATTAGCTTTTATTCGTTTGTCTAGTACGCGCCCTTAGGGACTAAAATTAACCCTTAATATAGTAACACTAAAAATAACTGCATAACACGAGTGTTCAAACAAGAATAGGTCCCTTATTAAAGATGCTGTACAGGATGATTCATGGTGCATATATTAAGCCGACTATAGTGTGAAGAGAATGACGCGTAGAGCATGTTTTGTTTGGCACCTCATATTATATAAATTACTTACTATAACTTAAAAAAAAAAAAGGTCTAAAATGACCACAACTAGTGAATCTTACTATGCTGGGGCTTGCTGGCTCCTAGTCTATACACACGAACGTACTGTTCGTTGACCTTACACATGACCCGGGTTGAAACTCATCTGTTTTGTGACTTTTATGGAGATCTTTAATCGTGATTTGTCTGCGTTATGGTAAGTAATTTATATGAGGTGCCAAAACAAAAAATGCTATACTCGTCCTTCTTTTCACACTATATTCGGCTTAATGAACCATGAATCAATCTGTATAGTTTTACTGGAATCCGTGAATACATTAATTCATAATACTTTTTTGTTACAGGTATGTTATCCCTAATTACTGGCCCGGTTAAGGCAACGGTAAGTAGAGTATGTTATATTGACTAGACATTAGGTAAATACTTAAGTTATTGGTAAAATCAAAATATTATGTTTTGAATAAATTTTTACAAAAATGTTTTCTGAATGTCGTGTCTATGTGATGTCCCCGGTTCGGGAACTAGCGATTGAGGCCAAGTATGTGCGCAATACACAGGGACACTATCTTCCTTTTACTTTCATAACCCAGTAGGATGGTTAGATGACTATCCGACGCATCATTCTTCTTGTCAGACAATCAGCTATCAGCCTGCATTGTCCTAACTAAACTTGAGAACAACATTTTTAGTTGTTCCAACGGGAATCGAACTCACAACCTCCGAGGCATTCTCAAAACCACTGGACCATGGCGGTTTATATATTTATTAGAAGTTACATCTAATCTATAATTAAAAATCCTATCAAACTTATCTATAACCGGGTAACTGTAGAAGGTTAATTTTTAATAACCCGCCCGGCTGGTTAAAGGGAAGGTGGTAATCACAGTTTTGGACCGGAACAAGTGAATTAGTGTTCAGTAGCACAAGCAAGACCATTTGAAAGTAAAGTAATTGTATTCTCATATAATTAAAGAAATGAATGGATTTGTGATATGTATCAAAAAAATACGCAATAATATGTAGTAACGTATTAAGTACATTGATTCTAGAGACGGATTTTTAGATTAAAACACTTAATACGTTACCGTATTCTAAAATGTTTAAGTGACAAAGTGAACTCTATTTTCTCGAAATCAGAATTTAGCTACATATCACATACAATAATGTCTTTAACTATTATTCGTTAACGTTACTTTACGGAGCTCTTTGTATTGGGTAGTATGATTTATTTGATATAATGAATCTACGTTACGTGAAGCAATTACTTTGCGGCAGTTGCGTTGACGGAGGAGTATGAAATTTTTCACACTTGTAATGTAAAGGAGTGCAGAATAATTATATTCCTAAAAATCTCACTTAGAAACACGTACAATTATTAAAAATAGCTACATTTTCTCTTCATTTTCCATCTCGTTCATACTACATACGAGCACCCTGCGGTTATACAGGCTGTAATATTAATGAGTGATAATACTTTAGAATATGTATGGGTCCCGTATATAGAGTTTACTGTGAAAGAACCAGCGATGACCATATCAATCGACTAAGGATCAAAATAAACAAACGTCAATATATTAGAAAGTACGCGGCACGATTGAATCTAAATCAAAATCGAATCAGTTTGGAGAGTAAGGCGGTGGTGCGGTTAAACCATTGCACAGTGAAGCAAAATCATTGGGTACAATTTCGCAAGAGTATAAAATTTTCTGATGGGGTGCACAATGCTGAAAAATAATGGTGTTTGGAGAGTAAGGCCCCAGCTTTCACCGACAATGTACTTCGACGTTCAATGTTACAAGACCGATGTGTGCCCCGCGCGGAGTTCCCGGCCCTCCGCTCCAGAGGTGGGAATTGCATCCGAGATTTTCAGTTTCGCGGCAAAACACGCGGTGCGGGGGCCGGGCGCCAGTCGGGCGGCGGACGCCGCGCGCGTCGCACGTGCGCTATGTGACCCTGCCCGCACGCGACATGACGGACGGGGCGGGCCGGCACAAGCCCGCGCCGCCCCGCAAGCCCGACTCGCTGGCGCTGGCCTGGCCCGACGACCCGCCGCCGCCGGCGCCCGAGCGCGACTTCGGCGGCTTCAAGCCGTACACCCCGCCGGCGACGCTGCAGCGGAGACCGCACAGCGCAGCGCCGCGACCGCCGCCGCCGGCGCCGCGCCGGCCGCGATCCGTCGGCGCGTTCGACGACTGGCCGATGCCGATGCGCCGGCCGGTGCCGACGCGGCCGCTGCCGGCATCTCGCAGCGACTACCAGCTGCCGCGACCGGCGATCATGACGAACGGCTACGGCGCGGTGCCGCCGGCGACGTCGCGTCGGCTGTCCCTGCCAGGAGGACCGAACCCCCCCAAGCTGTCGGCGACGTTCCACGGGCTGGCGGGGTTGTTCGGCCCCCCGGAGCCGATGCCGGGGGGGCTGCTGACCCCCAGCACGCCGGCGGCGGTCCGCGAAGCGGTTCTGCACCTGCTGCAGCAGCCCCGCAATGGATTCCCAATTATGGACCACAAGTTATCCCTGTTCATCGACATACTGGATGCTCAGGAGAGATTCTCACAGGTACATACACTAACGCTGTATTCAGCATGTAGTGACGATACCCCGTTTTAATTCAATGTGATCTATATGTAAACATGATTTCCCAAATTAGTGTAATTATTTTTATTTATTGCGCGGTGAATATGTGACATTTGAATTAGTATCTGGCATTATATTCGCCCATGCTCTGTTTACATTTGTATCACATATCGAAGTATAGTGACTGATAGCTAGGGGGTTTTAGAGCGCGCCCGTTATTTTATAATGTACGAGTACCTGGTAGAGGTTGCGAAGTGGTTGCGAAGTGTTTTCGAAGAAACAAAATCCATAGCCGACATTAGTCCTAGTTTTTTTGCAAGGCGGTTAAAAATTTAAGTCGCTCAAGTGACTACGACAAAACTGCGCGTAATAAACAAAGCTAAATAAATACTAGTTTAAGAAATTTTCAATGTCACTGGTCCTTGATACGTATGCAAATTCACCTAATCAGACTTCTGGAAGTTGGTGAAAATGATGCTCAAAAAATCCGTTAGTATTAATTATTCTAATAATAAAAATATACGCGTATTCATAACACATTTGGACATTACACCACATTACATACAACTCAAGCTTACGAGTATAAAAACATAATAAAAACTTAAAGACCTATGTTCATTTGACACACTAATACCCAAATTACTTGCACATTTTCCACTTCATTTACTATAATATAAGATTTAAAATGTACCTACTGTTAAATCACTAATAGAGTGTTAAAAGTGCGAGTAACTAATGTATGTACACCGATTACTCTGAGGAAGGATAAAATTCCTTAAAAATACAATAGTTTTCTTAACCTTAACATTTGTATCAAACTTATGAAAAAACATAGGTATACAAGCAGTAGAATAGCTGCTATATGGTTCCATAAAAATTTTACATAGGCTTGTACTTTTTTGTTTATAATTACTGTGTTTTCCACCAAGAATCCACCATTTGATGATAGTAATTTAGGCGTTACGATCTACGGTAGATCTGTTATGTACTGCCATCATTACCCTTCCTTCGTCGTTGGGTAGAAATTACGTGAATAAAACAGTAATTAAGCGGAAAATGAACAGCAATTTTTCACAAGAAACCTTAGCAAGGTAGAAGCAATATTCGTTAATTAATTTCAATCTGTGTTGAATATTAGGGCCCTCACCCATCGCGACTTTTTGCCGCGATGTTGTCGGTTGCGGCCACTAGCTTTCTGCCGTAGATGAGGTTCGACGACGCGGACGCGATGCAAACGCAATACTGTCACGATGCAACCGCGACTCAGTAGCGTTCCCTCAATTATTTCCCCAATACTGTCGCGCGTTCACATCGATACAATCGCGATGCAGCTACTACCTTTGCGCCCTCGATGACGATCCAGTCGCGATGCAAATGTGATACTGTCGCGCTTCTTTCGCGATGCAAACGCGACTCGACTGTCGCGCGTTTACATCGATATAGTCGCGATGCGGTTCCTAGCTTTATTCCCTCGATGACGATGCAGTCGCGATACCGTCGCGCTTCTTTCGCGATGCATACGCTACTCAGTAGCCCTCCCTCCATTATTTTCCCACAAATAGTACAAAATCCGTGCCTTAATAAGTTCCCAACGATGTCCTTACGAAATACGGTGTTATTAATCCCCCTTTCTTTTCTTGAAGGGAAATGCGTTGCGCACACCCCGCAACCCCTAAGTTTACCAACCAAAACCCCCCGATGTCCTTCACGCTTTTTGGGGGGGCTATGGGAACTGCTATACTACCACAACCCCGCTGACGTAATGCCTCATCGGGCATCATCTTATTATATCCCCTACAATAATGGCTTGTTAACTCAAATGTTAGGTGAACAACGACTTGATCAGCTGTTCAGAAACCGGGGACTGTATTTTAATAAGTAAAATAATATAAAAAACTTTTATTTCCAAATGAAACTTAACAAACTATTTTCGGAAAGTCAACAAGAAAAACGATCTACCACCGGTTCAACCCTAACCCGCCGAGAAGAACCGGCGCAAGAAACCCGCACGGGGTCATCTTTTAGCAAAAAGATGGAAAATTTATCTTTTTTAAAAGTATAAATTTTTAGTATTGGTGGACTGGTTAATGGTTGGATAAAAAGGTTTTGGAATAAATAGTTAATAATATTCTACTGTTGCTGGTTGATTTTTGAGAGGTCTTATACACCTATAACCTGGGAAACCAAAGTTTTGGTTAATTAAATGAAAAACGAATATTTTCCATAAAGGCTTTCTGTATCGATATACAACCAGCGAATAAACACCGAAATCGTATATTGCATTTCACAGTTCGCTTCGTAGTTTTTACGTGACTTGAAATATACTGACAGATACTCAAATTGATTTGGCTTCTATCTACAGAGTGATTCATGGTTAATATCAAGTCGAATATAGTGTGAAGAGAGGGACGCGTAGAGAATTTTTTGTTTTGGCACCTCATATAAATCTATACAAATAAATAAAATTGAATTGTCTGTTTGTAACTAAGCAACGTTTTTCTAAATGCATATGACATTTTAAACGACACTGAAAACGAAAATGCAATTAAAAAAAAATGTGTCTGTCTGTCTGCATGTCTGTTAGTTCCGGCTAATCTCTGGAACGGCTGGACCGATCTTGACGAGAATGTCACTGGTAGATAGCTAAAGTTATAAGGATTAACTTAGGCTACTTTTCATCATCACCATCTTCATCGTCATCAAACTAATGATCCCCGAATCGGCTGGACCGACTGTGACGGGAGCATTCACCGGCCGAAAGAAGTGGGCACGGGTCAGCTAGTTACTTAATATATCTAAAAAAATACAAAGATCTAAAATGACCACAAGTAGTTAATCTTACTATGCTGGGGCTGGCAGGCTAGTCTATACACACGAACCCACTGGTCGTTGACCTAAGATTTGACCAGGACTAAAACTCATATGTTTTGTAACTTTTATAAAGATCTTTAATCGTGATTTGTCGCGTTATGGTAAGTATTTTATAGATTGAGATATGTTAACATATAGTATCAAATACATGCTAGTGTGAGTAATAATCTAAGATAGTGTGTTATTATTTTATGTAGCTTTAGTTTACAAAATATTTGCATTATATAGTAATAATACACTAAATACTTGCACTTATTTTCCACTGTATTAGTTATTTTACAAATTATTTCTTAAAATACACGACCGGTTTCGACATAGTCATCATCAGGTGTAGGTAGATTTTTGTATGATATTTTATTTATGATTGTATGGTATGTATTTCCATCAAGAACCTACGGTACATTCAATAACAAATATTAGCATTTACCTCTAATCAATTAACTATCGCCGCATAAACTTAACTCTATCAAATGTTATATTGCTCCGTTCCGCACAATTCTCACAAAAACATAATATTTGCTTCATTTATACGTTCTTGAATCTGTCAAATGATGAATCTGTCAAGTATTCAAGAGAGACAGAGAAGAGATTCAAGACAGTGCGAATTGCCATCCCTGGCAGGGCTACCACAAACTTTATTACGATAGTAAAATATATTTTTTATTCAGGACCGCTTTATCGTCTTTTTCGAGTGAAATAAAATATCTGAGGGACGAATCACTTTCATAACATATTTACTCTTTATTTTTCTGTTCGCATGATATCCAAGATAAAGTATGTTTTTTTTTGTGTATCAATATTTGACCTTATTTTATTTGGTTTTCTGCAAAGGTATACACCGGATCTATTGGCCACTGTACAATATTTAATTGTGATTTTTAATTTTTTAAAACTTTTAACCTGAAACATGCGATTTAGTTTTTTTTATCTACAATCTTTTGTCCGCGTCTCCGCGTGAATTTATCACTCTGCTTTATAAAATATAAATAAAACAAAGCCTATGTTACTCAGGCATATTGTACCATTTTAATTGAAAAAAATTTTCGTCGCATACTATTTGAATTAATTTGTAACAAACATAAAAACATACTAATCTTCTCCACAGCAGGCAAATCGCCTATTATAAAGAGGCTGTAATATTAATGAGTTATTATTATTATACATACTTTAGGTGTGTATGAGAATGTACCAGCGCTGAAAGAGGTACTTTTTTTGAGGTTTTATTATTGTAAGGAAACATTTATGATGTTGGGAGTATCTCATAGACATATGAAAGTCAAAAGTAAGTCTTTCAGCGCTGGTACTTTCACAGTATACCTACTCTACATAGGAGGCACATGAACACTGAAAGTATTATCGCTCATTTATATCACACATTGTATAAATATAATATAATTGAAATAAAATTTTCTTACTTAAAACTCCTATTGGCAGCCCTATTTTTAACGTGACGTAGTTAGCGCCATTTTGGAAATTTGCCGTAGGACCGGCGTTTAGCACTTTCCTAATGTTTTAGGCTTTAACGGCACATTATATGGTTACACTGAACCCTTATTTATTACATATTAACCCCCGACAAAACAGGGGTGTTATGAGTTTGACGTGTATGTGGCAACGTAACCTAAACAGATGAACCGATTTTGATCTAGTTTTAGTTGTTTGCAAGCTGATATAATCTAGGGTGTTGTTATATATAATCTTCATAGTCAGTTTGATTACTGTTTGACTATTGGGTTATTGAATGAATATTAAATTTCCTTACTGTTTACGCAGAAATTAAAAAAGATGAGAAAAATCTAAAATAAGAATTAAGATTTAAAACATTTAAGTTTTTCGCAATTAAATTAGATTATCTCTTTCTCGCAAAAAATGGCAATGTAGGGTTAACAATGTGACGTCACAATCGGTTGTTCCCATCTCTTTTGCACATTATATTTAATATTATTTTAATATCTTCATTATTTTTTAATGGTGATTAAATAATTTTAGTTTTAAATTATTTGTTTACCAGCGGGCTATAACATAAATTAAAAAGACATTCAAAAGATTTTTTATTTTTCGGAATGTTCTTTCTTTCGGTTTTATTTTTTATTTTCTTTATTGTAACTACAATTATATAGGATAAAGGAAGTGAACTACAACTTATAGTTCACTTCCTCACGGTGGACAGTGTCAAAAACTCGCACTAAGTACACCGGTTGACGCTGATCATAACGAATTCACCTAAATAGTTAAACAAACCAAAGTTACCGAACAATACGCTTAACTCATACGTAACTTACTAACTTGTTTAGTTAAATGTGAAGTGAGGTTATAACTGTATAACGTTAGCACGTAGTAATTGCTTTATAATAATAATATCTATGGACGCTTCACACCACTTCAATCTGACCTCGTGCTAAGTATCCGAAGAACTTGTGTTACAGGTACCAGACAACGGAAATATATTTAATACTTTTATACTACTTATACACCTATTTAAGGTTTTTATTGTATTACTAGCTGACCCGTGCCCACTTCGTTGAGCATAGAAACAGTCTAAACCTTCCCGGGACTTTCACGATTATTTCAAGACTAAAAATAGCCGAATTAGTTTAGCCGTTCTCGAATTTTAGCGAGACCAACGAACAGCAAAGATACAAGATCCATAAATTTAATACACATCCATGACCCAAGAACATTGAAAACTATGTTTTTCGCTTTTCGCGTGGTTGTATGTATGTACAATTGTTTCTCGTAAACTGGCTTTTAGTCGCTTGTTTTGCTCGCGCAAAGTCATCGGCGACTTAGTGTTAATAATCAAATTTATATAAAAAACTAGCTGATCCGTGCCCACTTCGTTAAGCATAAAAAAAACTGTTTAAACATTCCCTGGAGCTCCACGAATATTTCGAGGCCAAAAATAGCCAAATCGGTTCAGCCGTTCTCAAGTTTTAGCGAAACTAACGAATATAACGAAACTAATGAAATGGGAATTTGAGATTATTGAAATGATAAAATTACAAAGGCCAAATTAATAAGAATGTTTATTATTTATTTTAAGTAATAAGCAAAGTTTGAAGAGCTTAAACCGTTGCTGAATAATTGAAATACTGTGTTACTGAACTGGTTCAGTAAGCGTTGCTAAAACTTGCATAGTTCAGCAACTCGCGGTGTGTCTGAAATTTGAATCTATAGTTATTGGTTTATCCCGAAATGCATATGATTATGACAAACTAATTTCATTCGCATGTTTGATATTTAGGAGGAATTGTAGTTTGAAATAAGTTATACATGCTATTAATTTTCTTACTCAGTTCTTTAAACTTTAATAAGTACCGATTATAATAATGTCTATGGACGCTTCACACCACGTCTATCTAGCCAGGTATAGTATACGAAGTATACGAAGAACTTGTGTTACAGGTACCAGACAACGGAAATATATTTAATACTTTTAAACTATACACGTCATGTCATAGATTCATACATTATATTTTTTTAAATCCTTTGTTTTTTTAATTACATAGACTCATTAATATTATATTTTTACATAATATACATATTATATTTTTACATAATATATACATATATTTTTTGGTTACTAGGTAACTGTTGGTAGGTTTAAAACCTTTGTCCCAGTAGAGCTTATATCTATACGAATACACTAGTTTTTTTTTCATTGAAATAGTCGACGAATTAATGAAATTAGAGACATTTCAAATTCTTGTAACATTAAAGTGTTGGAAAATGACATCATCACGTCGTGAATCTAAAATAAGTAAGTATATCTCGGCAACTACACGTCGTACGTTATAATTTTTTCACCCATATTTTTTATTTTAAACAGATTCTACGGAGAATTAAAAAAAAAAAAATTAAACTTAAACTACTATTTAATTTTTTCGTAGACTAGACTTTTATAATATTATCATAATTCGTACAAAGGTTTTGTCGTTTAAGGCATTATAAAATCACAGCGCAGGCCCGTTCAAAAATTTATGATCCTTTACGCCGCGGGGCCGAGTAAATATATTATACACCACTTACACCAGGTGCGCGGCACGCTTAACATTCTGCGGCATAAAATACAGGACTTTATATACAGGACTTGAGACAGTATCTTTATAGTATTATATACATTGTGGCCACAATTTTTATAACAACATTCGATTCAAAGTTTTTAGTTCTACATAGATGATGATGACTAATAACAATGGCCCCGATTTAATATGCCTTTTATCACTTACGAAGTTCGTATTATAAGTTCGTATTAATGAACGCATTCGTACGTCACTTAGCGAAGCTTATGTCAAATCCTATACATTTTGTTTTCGAATTTCGTAAGTGTTAATAACGATGCCATCTTGAATAAGGCCTATTAAAACGAATCGGGACACATCGTTCTTCTTTTAGTTTACCGCGAACAAAGGCACTGGAGGTCTTTTTTATAATAGCTGACCCGTGCCCACTTTGTTGGGCATACAAACAGTTTGTGATGAAATTAAATTACATCGCGGAACTCGCAACCTGGAACCAGTAACGCGGAACCCGCGTAATGTTTTTCCACCGTTTAAACCTTCCCTGGACTTCTACGGATATTTCAAGACTAAAATTAGCCGAATCGGTTCAGCCGTTCTCGAGTGTTCGCACAACTAACGAACAGCAATTCATTTTTATGTAACGGATGTAAAAAGAGCAGTCACTATAACTTTAGGATATGATTGTACTACCTTCTCTCATTATAGAAATGTATTTTAAATATATATTTTTTGCTTTTTTGCGTCAATCGTTATTCTTGCGGCAAAAAAATAACAAATGGTAAAAAGTTTTTTTTTAACTTTTTGACACAAAAATACATATCCAAAATGAGGAAAGGTAGTATAATAGTATCTCAAATTTACAGTGACTGTTCTTTACACAGCCTGTATAAAGAAGAAAGATAGAAGATAAGGTGCAACCATGATAGTATTACCTTAGAATATCAGTTTATTCTCGCCATGGCACCACATTACCGTGGTACAGTACTCCACTGACACAGTGCGGGTCGGTGACCCTGTTGACCTCCCCCACGCGCGCCTACCGCGGCCATTGTTACCTCTGGAGGTGCAAACTTGAACCTAATGCTATTGTAATAGGGTTCAAGTTCGAATACATGTGACGTGTACAGTCAGGTACAGGCGAGAAAAGTGCGTAATATGTAGAAGTTTTATTTATGTTCGCGGAGGAAATATTTTTTTTTATGCCTCCGTGGTTTAGTGGTTTAGAGGTTAGCTCTTGACTCGGTTCGATTCCCGCGTTGGAACAACAAAAAACATTATTTTCAA
Source organism: Celastrina argiolus (assembly GCA_905187575.2). NCBI lineage: Eukaryota > Metazoa > Arthropoda > Insecta > Lepidoptera > Lycaenidae > Celastrina > Celastrina argiolus. The sequence goes on from LR994596.1 coordinate 2,843,487, forward strand.
GTTTGGTTAGAACAATGCAGGCTGATCACCTGATTGTCTGACAAGAAAGATGATCCATGCGTCGGATGGGCATGTAAAAAGTCGGTCCTGCGCCTGATCTCTCGCCAGTCGTGTCGGTTTACCGACCCACTGGGTTATGAGAGTAAAAGAAAGAGAGAGTGTCTTTGTGTATTGCGCACACACTTGGGCACTATAAAATAACTCCCGCATAGTTGACCAGGTTTCATTAAAACCAGCCACCGTCGACATCGGTGTGGGAGGCATTTATATTATTATATCAATCAATGTGGAATACAATGCAAATTTAATATTAAGGCGGGAGCTACGCTTCTCTATACGTCGCTACGTCGTAGGCTGCTACGCCGTAGATGTGTTACGAAATTTAAATTAAGTTTTAGTGCTACGGCGTAGGTGGTCTACGAATACTTTCAACACCGTACCGCTACAGCGTAGACACGTAGAGCTCGTAATATATGCTCATAGCTTGGTTTTAATATATTTTTTTATTACAATATTGTCGTAAATATACAAAGATTTGTTATTTAAATAAATAAAAAAAGTATATTGACACCTTAAAATGTTGTACATAAATTTGTATATTACAAAATCGAAATATCATTACAGAAATAATTCTCATGACGTCATGATTAATGAGAAGAAAAAAAAAACTAATTAAAAATAAATTCGACACAAAAAGTCAGGTATCGTAAAATTAGAAAAATATATAGAATAAAACCTTTCTTATAACAGCTGTGATCATTACATTTGAAATGAATATAAATATCAAAAACATTTCAAAATTGCACGCTACCCACCATAGTAGGGTACTACCAGTACATGAGAAATTCACTGGAAAATCCTACCTAAATTGGCTCTTATTGCGAATTCCTAGGAACTCCGCGATTACCGGGACTCTAGACCGCGAATTCCGGGACGCACTACACAATTATTGTTCGTGGGCCATTATATTATATAACATCCCCTCCATCTTTCCCGTGGGTGTCTTAAAAGGCGACAGATGGAATATATTTCCGGAAATATGGAGCAGCGTTTCCGCGGATATTGTTATTGTCACGACGCTTATCAACACGTCTGCCAAGCGTAGCAAGTATGGGCAACTCCCATAAAATACTTTGGAGGAGGTTTATGTTGAGTGTTCGTCATAGATGAAGTGATGATGATGTTACGCACTAATACACAAATTACCTGCACTTTCTCCACTTTATTAGTTGTTAAACATAATATTTATTGAAATACACGACCGGTTTCGACTAAGTCATCATCAGGTGTAGATATTGTATTAGTTGAATCGATGAAGGTGATTAGAAATATCGTTTATTTAACGTTTCATTAGATATATAGACATGATGAAGGTGATAGAAGGTGAAGACAAAAAAAATACCCAGAAAGTTTAGTTAAACTGTCACTAATCTAGAACACTATTTTAGAATATCTAGTAACGTCTTAAGTGCATCGATATTTAGATTAATGTAACTAATACTTTACGACGTATTCTAAAATGTTCAAGTGACAGTTTAAAATCAATTTTCTCGAAATCAGAATTTTGCTACATATCACTTTCATCCGTTCATGTCTTTAATTATAATCACGCGAAATTAAAAAAAAAAAACTTAGCATCAAAATGTAGGGTGTTTTTCAGATTCCCTAGCCAAAAACAGGGAACAGACAAAATTGTAATGACAAAAAGTCACAACTGAACATTACAGTTAATGTAACAATAGGCTTACGAGATTTTCAATTCTACCCACGTATTCCATTGTCAGATTTATAACTGAAATAACGACACATTTTACGATTCATGTGACACATTTGGTCGCGTCCAGATGTCATACATGTATATTGAAACATACAGTGGAGTATAAGGGCTGAGTTAGACGAGGTGTGGTGCAAGGCTGTTCTTAACCCCCGGGTGTTATAAATTCGAAGTGTCTGTGTAAATGTGCATGTGTCTGTCTGTGGCATCGTAGCTCCCAAACGGATGATTTTAATGCGGTGTTTGTTTGAAAGGTATATCAGTCGAGTGTTCTTAGCTATGTTTTGTGGAAATCGGTTCAGATCTTCAAGGTCATCAGGTCGTTTGATATGTGTGATAGGAATGTTACACACTAAGTCGGGGTTTGTTTTTTTTATATAATACTTTAGGGGGTGTGTGGGTCCTGTATAAAGAGTTTACTGTGAATGTACCAGCGCTACTTTTTTTTAATTATACTAATTAAATATATTAGAACGTTTATGATATTGGGGCATTTCTCATCCAAACATGAAAGTCAAAAGAAAGTCTTCCAGCGCATAGTCTCTACATAGGAGTCACACACCCTCAAGCATTATCGCTCATTTATTTTACACTTTATTATTATTGTTACTGAAGCGATTCCCCCTATTACGAAAACTTTGTGTAGTATAATAGCACTACACTTGGGCCACTTTAAAACTATAAAACATTCCGACTAATTTATATATCGCGTCGACTAATTCCATTGCTCTAAAACCCACACATTTTTCGCTGTGAAATTACTACATATGGACCGTTGTTCCAATTTGATCTCTATCCCCGAAGAATAAAGTCAATTTTCGCGGCGAGCGTTAATGTTGGTTTATCCACGACTCAATTTGGTGGCAGCGTTGGGATACTTTTATAGTTTCGTTACTTTCTTGGAATTAATAGTTTTGTGTTACGACAGCTCTCTAATTGGCTCTTAAATTGTTAATATACGTCTAGCCGCTACTTAGTCTGGAATGTTAACCTATTTTATGAAAACTGTACGTTTTGCATGTTAACTTTTAACTCTGTAATGTAGTCAAATGTTTTTAACAATTTAGAACAGCGTAACATAATAATAGCTCCCCTCACCGATTTCGGTGTCGGTAGCCGATTTCATTGAAACCAGGCCAGCTACGCAGGAGTTATTTTAAAGTGCCCAAGTGTGTGCGCAATACACAAATACACTCTCTCTTCCTATAAATTACTGATCATAACGCGACAAATCGCGATTAAAGATCTCCATAAAAGTCACACAACATGTGAGTTTTGACACGTGTCAGGTAGGTTAACGACCAGTGCGTTTGTGTGCAGCAGTTTTACAATGCTGGGACAGCGGACTTCTAGTAAGTCATGTTAGTTGATCATTCATTTGAATTGCGTTCGGGAAACCGGGGATTAATTTTTCTTTTTTTGATTGCGTTCTTATGAAAACAATTTAAATAAAAAAAAATACACATCGAAATTCTGTTGATGATGAACAAACATCTCGAACACCTCCTTACCTTCATCATTGCGGAAGAATTCAGGGCTGTCACCGCTGTCACGTCGCCGTGACGTCACCGCTGTCGGGCATGACGTCACAATATTGTGTCAGCCCTGACAAGGGTCACCTGTATTGACCATTGTCGAGTTTTCTAAGGTCTAAGGAGTTTTTTGAAGACACAAAACGACAGGTTTTTCAATGAAATTTTTGTTAGATAATGCTAGTGGAATTTTGTGTGTAGGTTCGAGCATGGACATTGATACGTTCCAATTTATTGTAGAGATGTAAACAATTTTTATCTTCTTATATATAAAAATGAATTGCTGTTTATTAGTCTCGCTAAAACTCGAGAACGGCTGAAACGATCCGGGTATATTTGGTCTTGAAATATTTTAAGTCCAGGGAAGGTTAAAACGGTGTATGCTCAATGAAGTGGGCACATGTCAACTTGTAAATTTATATAACGAAAATCTGAAGTGTTAATAAAATTTATAGATTTAACAACTCAAATGTATAATTAAAATATTTTTAATTATGTATCTATTGTTCTGTTAGATTTGTGGATTATATAAAATGCCCTAAAACTATCATATGACTAATAAAATACTATGTATTATTTATTATATATTTTTATAATATGTTTGCGTCAAGTATTACTTAAGTTTGAGTAGTTTTAATAACATTGGTAAATACTATAGTTATTTCTTTATAGTACAATCTATAATACAGTACCCTTTGTTCGATAAAACAGTAAACTAATACAAAAAGCTTGCAATTTGTGAGTGCAAAATTTAATATGCAGTCTCCATTTACCAGGGTGTCAGCGAACTGAAGAGATCTAAATTTAATGAAAGCCTTCCCCTTAATGTTGAATACCCCCTTCGCTTGAAATATTACTCCGCTGCGCGCCTAGTACTTTTACGGAATGAAATCTGTTGGGGTAAAGTGGACCGGGTTTAAATATTCACTGTGAGATATGCTGACCCATGGGGTACTTACGGGGGTTAGATATAAATAAAAAAATAAATGTAAAAACACCAATTTATTAAGGTATCATAACTTTTACAAATGTTTAAAAATTAAATGGAAAAACCCCAAGTTGGTTGTAATCTTTTTCAATAAATGTTTGAGAATAACCTAAAAACCCTTAGTAATACAATTTATTAAGGTGTATTTTTCAACCAATATTTGTATAATCCGTTTCTAGATATAATTAAATCTTGGTAAACAAAATAGAACAATATTATTATATTACATAACGCTACTAATTAAAATTAAAGATTTGATTTGGTTGAATTAAATCAGATCATACAATTTCTACAATTTTCCAAGAATTTAGTCAAAAAAAGTATTTTTTTTATTCATGATGAATTTTACAAAAATATTTTCTGATCGTCGTTTCTTGATGCCTTCCACCGTTTATCGACAGGTCGATATAGCAATAGAGCGAAACTGCGGGCCAAAGCTAGGTCTTTCCCGCTCGCGTTTAATTTGGTGTATCCTCAATATATATATTAAAATCAATACACTACTAAGGATAATATGAAGGTACAATGTTTTAATTTACATTTTTGTTTAAGATTCATATTTAAAAAACATTAATATGCAATTCAAAATTGAGACGCAAAATTCAGATTGTGTGAGTGACAGTGTCATATGACATTACAAAATACTTAAGATTTCTCTAAGAAAATCATTCATAAAGTACGATACTAGTCTGACACAATATTCAGATTGTGTCGCACTATGTCACAGTGTCACATCACTGTAACAGACTATGTCGCAGTGTCACAACCCCTGTGACATTACAGGCTTACTCTGATTACCCCAAGGACATTCCTTAGGATTGTCCCATGTTATTATGAACCTTAAGTAGGTTAATATAGCATGATTAATAATTGTAAACCTACTTTTCTTATTCAAGAAATAGGCTCAGTATCTTTTTATTAAATGGACAAAAAAATGACCGGTTAAATTGCCTTCTAACATTAGTAACTGAATTGCGCTACTAAGATCTTTCAACCTCTTAAACTCCATTTCACTTACTCAGGAAAACACAAAGACAGCGTCATTTCACAGCCGTTTTTTATGAGTCCGTGGTGATTTATCTGGTCGTGACGAACTATTTGTGTTTGGTTCACGTCAAAATGTCCTACTTTCGGACTACTGATGTTAAAAAAAAAACAATATTTGACTATTAACCATGTTAAAATAAAAAATCTAAATATTTTATTTTCAAATGAAACTTAATTAACAAGATATTTTCGGAAAGTTAACAAAAAGGCTATCTCTGGTTCAACCCTAGCCCGCCGAGAAGAACCGGCGTAATAAACTCCCCCGGCGTAACCCGTAACACAAGTTCTCTAACTTAGCACGAGACGAGATTAACGTAGTAAGTCTATATATATTATTAAATCTACGTACAAATGATTGAATGAAAACAAATTCACAGTTCGTTCTAGTGCTACATAATGACGATATAAAATAAACACAACAAGTCAAATGTAATTAAAACGCCACAATACGAGCCGCTGTCAGAAGTGGGATGCGGCGCGTGTGGTTATACTTTTATAATCTTCATAAAAGGCTGTACCTGTGATCTACAATAGACCATGCAGGAAAATTGACGACAGCTTATTCAAAACGTTATCAAAATATGTCAATTGTATGTCCCCTTAAATACATACTTTATTATGTTTATTATATGTTGACTAGCTGATCCGTGCCTACTTCGTTGAGCATAAAAACCGTTTATACCTTACCTGGAATTCCTCTAATATTTAAAGACTTCTGACTAATAATATTTAAAGACGGCTGAACCGATTCGGCTATTTATTATAAATAGCCGAATCGGTTCAGCCGTTCTCAAGTTTTAGCGAGTAAACTGATTCGATTTTGATTTAGATTCGATCGTACCGCGTACATCCCAATAAATTGACGTTTGTTTATTTTGATTCTCAGTCGATTGATATGATTGGGAGTACAAAAAGTTACGATCTAACGATTGTCTTTATCCTGGTTAGTTTCAATACAATCCAGCAAATAAAATACCATAAGCTGTTGAGATCGAACTGATTCGATTCTCAATTGTGTCGGGAGTTGCTAGCCCTTCGGGTCTGGAACCCTGGGATGACGTCATCATCATTGCTTCCAGTCATCACAAATTTTCATTACACATGTACCACGTCGAAAATCTCAACCCTCAGGGGCTTAAAAGGTTTAAATACCATTTACAAAGGGCTCACCCCGTGGCACTGTCCGAAGGGATTCCTACACCTAATTTTAATGTTATTTTTAATTAACTCGTAAATTAATCAGAAACATGGAGCGGACACGCCAAATTAATGCTTTTACAAGACAAGTTCAAAAATGCTCTACTATGTTCATATATTTTTATTTTGTTTCTTCGAAAAACTTACTGGTATTTTACACAAATTAATTTAAGTACTTCACAGTATGGTTCATCTTCAAAGGGAAGCCTAGGCTTTATAATAGAAAGCAATTAGAATTAGGCTACTAATAGGATAGGAGGTAAGTAATACAATGCCTCCCACACCGATACGCAGGAGTTATATTATAGTGGCCAAGTGTGTGCGCAACACACAAAAGCAATCTCTCTTCCTTCACACTCGTAGCCTAGTGGGACGGATAACCGACACGACTGGCAGGAGATCAGGCGCAGGACCGACTTTTTACATGGCCATCCCACGGATCATCTTTCTTATCAGACAATCAGGTGATCAGCATTGTCCTAACCAAACTTGAAAACAGCATTTTTTGTTGTTCCACTGCGGGAATCGAACCCACGGCCTCTGAGTCCAGCTAGGCCCTTATCCACTAGACCACGGAGGCGTAAGTAAGTCTGATAGGAATGAAGAAGGAGGCCCACGAATGCTATGCACTAAGTACAAGCTTTTAATGCTATTTCTACGTAGCTGCCAAAGGATGTGTGGGAATACTAGTGGAAGCCCCAATGGGAGATCTCCGGCCTCACGAGATGCCAGATGTCAGGCCGAAGCCCACTGTACTAGTTGTCAGATGTCGTATATATAGCGCCGGACTTAGAAAACCTCGATAGCGCGTAGAGATGCCACCCCTTTTTCAATTGTGACTTTTCGTCATTTTAATTTTGCTGTCCCCCGCATTGCTTGGGGAGGGAAACCGGAATACTTCCTACTTCTTCATTCTTCTAAATATTTTCGTTGCGGATCCCAAGGCAGATCTAGCATGTCCCTTGGGCATCCCATATCAAAGGGTTTTTTAAGTTGGTTGCCAATGTCGATCCTGGCTACAGGAGTTGCAGTGGTTGGGAATGTGTGGCTATTTGCCCGTTGAAAAAAAAAGTCACGAAAGGATTGACGAAAATTCTTTCTCCTTTTTTTTCATAACAAGCTTTTCTATGAAAAACCAATTTCGACTACTGTGACAACAATATCATTATGGCTGATCCGCTTATGGTAAAGGTTCGAATCCTATGATGGTCTGAATCTTTGTATCCTGGTATTGGTTTTACGTATTGTATGTAACATTGTTAAGGTATTTGGCAACATTACGTGCTTTTTGCTTTTCACTGTTTGTTTTTTTTAATATTTTATGAATATTATACAGGGAGTGAAAAGAACAGTCACTATAAGTTTGAGATGCGATTAAACTACCTTACCTCATTTTGGAAATGTGTTTTTGTTTGAAACAAAAAAAAAAAAAAAATTTTAGCTTTTAGCATATTTTCTGTCACAAGAATAACGAACAAGCAAAAAACAAACTCTAGAATGACAAAAGGTCATATCCCAAAATTGTAGTTACTGTTCTTTTTACACCCGTTATATTATTATAACGCAGTTTTACCACGTATCCCCTGTGTCCTTGGCCACTTTTTATTTTCCTTTTTCCCTATATACTGGGTGTAAAAAGAGCAGTCACTATAACTTTGAGATACGATTATACTACCTTTCCTTATTTTGGAAATGTATTTTTTATAATTTTTTTTTTTCAATAACAAAAAAAAAATTTTTTACTTTTCACCATTTCTCATTTTTGTCGCAAAAATTTAAATTATGTAAAAAAAATACATTTCTTGAATGAGAAAAGGTAGTATAATCATATCCCAAAGTTATAGTGACTGCTCTATTTACACCCGTTATATATTTTTTAATAGCGTCACACAAACATATTTTGACCTGTTGACATACTTGGGTACTTAACGTTTGCCGTTACATATTAATGACCCCACAAAATGCTAGCAACTCGTTTGCCTAAACAGATTTTGATATTGTGATTAAAATAAAACAACGATCAAAGCGAACAAAAACGATTGCTCTAACTCAAAGCTTTTGCCGTAACAAATTATAATTAATTTCAAATTATTTACAATCTTATGATTAATGTATTTAGGGGCCCTTCGGGGGTGTAAGGGTCGATACGCACTGACGCAGAATCAAAGCGAAATTCTGTAAACGTGATAATATAGCAAATTCAGTTTTATGTCCTTAGCTTAACTTACATAATAATATATTTTTATTCTTTATATATAAAAATGAATTGCTGTTCGTTAGTCTCGCTAAAACTCAAGAATGGCTAAACCGATTCGGCTATTTTTAGTCTTGAAATACTCGTGGAAGTCCAGGGAAGGTTTGAACGGTTTTTATGCTCAACGTATTAGTGGGCACGGGTCGACTAGTTCCTTCTTAAAGGTTGTTAGATATGAACTGACTGAATTTGCGCGTTATAGTTACCTTTTATTTTAGAAAGAATAGAATATTATCATAAAAAAGCTGACAGAATTCAGAATGTCCTCCTTTTTTAAAGTCCGTTAAAATATTATATATTATATATGTAATAATGATTATATAAATATGTAATATAAATTTACGTAAAATTACAAAAGTTGAAGCTAATATTATAAACAAGTTCAAGATTTAGTATTTTTGTATGTTGGTTATGAATGAACTCGAAAACTACTGGACATAATATATAGATAACACCATTCAAAGCTACACTATCGCATAGGCTATAACTGGTGTAAAAAGAACAGTCACTATAACTTCGGGATATGATTATACTACCTTTTCTCATTCTAGAAATGTTTATTTTTTGCATTCTTTTTTACAACTTTTTTTTTGCTTTATTGTTATTTTTGTAACAAAAAAATAAGAAACGGTGAAAAGTAAAATAATTTTTTTTAGTTTTTGTCAAAAAAAATATTTAAAAAATATATTTCCAAAATGAGTTAAGGTAATCGTATCTCAAAGTTATAGTGACTGCTCTTTTTACATCCTGTATATTTATAAACAGGATGTTTCACGGTTCATATATCAAACCGAATATAGTGTGAAGAGAAGGACGCGTAGAGAAATTTTTGTTTTGGCACCTCATATAAGTAGGTAGTATTTTTTGTTATTAATCGCGATTTGTCGCGTTATCATACCATAAAGCGACAATTCGCGATTAAAGATCTCCATAAGTAGTATATATGTCGCAGTCATCTGATTGAATCCGCTATTTAATTGAATAACTAGCGCTTTCATTGAATCCTGTTTTTACCAACAAATTTTAGAATCCGAGACTAGAACAGCCATTTAATATTTTAGTTTAAAAACTTTGATATTTCCGAATGAGTACTAATAAAACGAACATTAAAGTAAATTAATCAAAAAATATACCAAGACATTGCTATCTGTACGAGCTGTTTGACGCCATTATATAACCGCCTAGTGATTCAATTAAATAACTAGATTCAATAAGATGACTGCGACATATATACAATATTAAAGTCACAGAATAAATAATAATACCTTTGTAAATACAAAGTGTAGTTTTTTAGATACGAGGTTGAGAAGGTAAAGCGACGTATTGTCGTTTTGGCATCTCATGTAAATTATTTACCATAACGCGATATTTTTTTTTATCGCGTTATGTTTTTTTCAGTAGAGTCAAAAAACTGAATAATTTTAGATTTTATGATGACATGGATTTTGGATGTATACTGTACATAGCTGAACCTCACTTAAAACAAAATCCTTGTTATAATAAAATCTAAAATTATTAAGTTTTTTGACTCTACTGGAAAGTTGTAGTTTTATAGATAAATTAGCGTCATTCTCATCACATTATATTCGTTTTGATATATCAATCATGAGACATGTATATACTGCAGCCCACGTCGCAGAAAAATAAAATAGTATTACATAATTACGCTACGGACTTAAAGTGATTTTTCAATTATACTTTTTTAGAATTTCGCTTCTTTGCGTTGCGCTTCGCTAGTATGATTTGACCCTTAGGTCACGGGGTGGGTTCAACCCCGCAGACCCCTCAATGAGTTAACAGAATCGCAGCATCATTAGGCTGCAGATGCAAAATTAATCACTTCTGTACAAGTACACAAATCACAGAATTGTCCGACACTCATGAAATATTTACACAATAGATAAACAGATAAACGCCTCCGCGGTCTAGTGGTTCAGAGCTTTGGTCTCGTCCCGGAGGTCGTGGGTTCAATTCCCGTGTTGGGAAATTTTGTTTTTAAGTTTAGGATAGGACAGTGCAGGCTGATCACCTGATTATCTGACAATAAAGATGATCCATGTGTCGGATGGGCTTGTAAAAAGTCGGTCCTGCGCCTGATCTCCCGCCAGTCGTTTGGGTTATCCCACTGGGCTACGAGAGTGAAGAAAGAGAGAGGGCTTCTGTGTATTGCGCACACACTTGGGCACTATAATAACTCCTGCGTAACTGGTCTGGTTTCAATGAAACCGGCCACCGTCACCGGAATCGGTCATTATTATTAGATTAACATTCAATGTAGCTGTCTTTGTTACACATGTTAAAAAATACATTTGATATTTTTAATACAGTATTTTTATTAGTAGGTTATTATTTAACCGTTTTTAGTTTAAACTCAACCGTTCAAATTCAAATTTTAGTTTGTAATCACCAACTAAAATTTGTTGCACCGACATATAAAAACTTAATAGCTAATGCATGACCGAAGCTAGAAGGATATTAATAATAAATAGTTTTTAATAAAAAATTCATGTCACACGAACGCAAATAATTAAGAGATCACCAAATCTGTAACACCACTCGCTAAAACTCGAGAACGGCTGAACCGATTCGCCTATTAGTCTTGAAATATTTATGGAAGTCCCGGGAAGGTTTAAACTGTTTCTATGCACAGCGAAATGGTCACGGGTCAGCTAGTGATTTTAAAGATGATGTGATACGAAAAAACCCATTTTGATTTAGTTCTTTTTATTTATCGTTCACTCGCTTCTTGCAACAATGGTTACTTAAAAATATATAGAAAAATGTGTAGATTTTATGTCTCAGTCTTACAAATGAGAGAAACATTACTAAATTACAAACAGCTGGTTCGACACACACGCTCGTAAAACATAACCCTCATTCTGCAATTGGGGAAAATTAGTGAACTCCCAAACTGTTTTTGTAAGTTGGTTAACAAGGTTATTGCGAGCAGTAGAAATGTACTCAAAGGTTTTGAGGTACGTTCTTTTGCAACGTTTAGTTATAGCACAAAGTAGATATATAACAGAGACACGACCTAGTACTAGAAAATGGTATCACCCTAATACTGGCAATGCCACTGGCAAAGGGTGAAGTACAGGCACACTCCGGAAACCGATATCTAGCGCCACTATTAGAAAATACTAATTACCAATTTCGTTTCGTATCTACTTCTTAACTAAGGAGTTGAATTTAGCTTAATGTGATTTTATGCCTGAAAAATATGCTTATCTTTATTTTAATGTCAATATTTGTACTTAATTCGGCATATTTACATTTTATAATTTACAAACCTTAATAGTTGTGACATCTATTGCATTTTATTGTATTAAAGATAGATTGTATGGGATGGTAGGCCATGGTTATAGGTTACAACTTCTTTGAGACGAAACGCTTTGTTCAATTCGAAGTTTTAATCTTGCAGACATGGCAGGAGATTATAGAGTAAATAAAAAGGAAATAAGGGTTTAAAAACCCGACTTGTAGCTGCGATGCTACAGACAGTCTGACAGATGCCATATTTATAACTAGCTGTGCCCGCGACTTCGTTCGCGCGGTTTTTGAGTGACTTAAACATTTTATGCAGTGCACGCAACGAAAGTCCCCAAATGTGAATTATTTTCTCCGTTTTTGCAACATTTCTCACTGACGCTTCGCTCCTATTGGTCGCAGCGTAATGTTATATATAGCCTAAAGCCTTCCTCTATAAATGGACTATCCAACAAAAAAATAATTTTTCAATTCGGTCTAGTAGTTCCTGAGATTAGCGCGTTTAAACAAACAAAAAAACTCTTCCGCTTTATAATATTAGTATAGATTTCCACTTCGTTTTTGTGTCGAGAGTCAATTATAAATGCGAAAGTGAAAAACACTAGCCGTATATAATTTTTTTATGGGACTGAATAGCTATTCTGCGTCAAATAAAAAAAGAATCACGCAAATCGGATCATTAACCTCAGAGTAATCTGTGTTCATACATACATTAAAAAAACAGCCGAATAAAACACCTCCTTTTTTGGAAGTCGGTTAAAAATATAGGTCGCCCTGTGGATAAATTTCGACCATAATTTGAATTTTAAGTTGTAGTTTTAATTTTTTAACAATTCTTTTCCTCTTGCTCTTACCAATAAAATACGTAAATAAAGTCTATCACTTTATTATTTACAATCTTAAGAGGGAACAACACGGTCTAGAGATATGCAAAATAGGTTTTAGTAAATTCTATTGCTTCCCGCAACTGCGCTATCAAACCGATAGAGAACTGCAGCTTGAACTGAAATTACCTACTAGAATCACGCGAAATCGAATCCGAATAAAATGAAAAAAAAAAAAAAAATTTGAAGCCCTCTGTAGCGCAGTGGTTCAGCGCGTTGGTGCTCGACCGAGAGGTTGTTTGTGGGTTCGAATCCCGCCTAGGGAACAAAAAGATGTGTATTCAATTAGTGTATTAATATAATAAAAATCTGAAATATGTGTATAGTATAAAAGTATTAAATATATTTCCGTTGTCTGGTACCTGTAACACAAGTTCTTCGCATACTTAGCACAGGCCCAGATTGACGTGGTGTGACGCCTCCATAGATATGATATATTATAGATACAGAAGCGTATTGTACAAATGTATTTGCTTATAGGTTAAGTCTCCATTCATCCTTCACGCCATAACTACACCCGGCAGTTCTATGGCGCTGGATTTGAATCGCTGTTCCAGTTTAATTGTATTCAGAGAGGAGATCGATACTGATGACTGATGAGAGCGAACGCCGGCTTCTCAGTTATAACGTCAATGGTTCCGTAGCCCTAGCAGGAACAATTCACAGCTACGTAATTCAAATAGCGCCCATAACTCTCTATGTAAAGGTTTTTGAATGAAACGTGGTATGTAGTATAGTAAGTCCGAGATAAATTTAACCCAAACGTAAACAAACCCTGACCCATGACACAACCAGATTAGTCAGTGATGCCAATTGGCCAATATTAATGCAATGATTATCGTTGGCTACATGAATCCATAGACTATTGACTATATTCTATAGTCGGCAGTGTCAAAACAGCGTATATTTACTGCAAAAGTTTTTCATTTGATATTTAAGGGCGTGTTTCACCAAGCAATGTTAAAGTTAACGCCATGTTAAATATCATGTTATCCCTCTCGTATTTCCATGGCGTTAACTATAACTTTGCTTGGTGAAACACGGCCTAAATATGTTAATTATCGATGAATTGTTATAAAATGTATTGGATAATGAAGTGTAATCCTTTAATATACCTGTGAAAGTGTTGATAAGTGTGCACAATAAGTGAATATGTGAAAATATCGATGTTTTTGATTTATTTACCTTTAGGTTAAATTTATCAGGGTCGAACAATTATATATTATAGGCTCTGTTTTAATACATAGGCTACTTTTTATCCCGAAAAATTTTGCTTGTTTGAGCCTAAAATACAATTTAGACATGTTGTACGTTTAACAATTATCCATCCTAATTCCTTCTATTAATATACACTTGCCTTACTGAGAAATGTAGCCTATGTGCAATATAACTGTACACAATCATGAAACAAAGGAAGCTTCATGTGAGGTCGGAACTCGCAACGATTACAAATGGAAGGTTACTAGGGCAGGAAATTAAAATAAAACTTGTCTGAATAGAAAAACTGTTATAGAAATATTATCATATTCATACTTGAAGCAAACCCTTTGAGTAAACCTGACACGACATTATGAGGTAGGTGTATGGAAACTAATTATTAATAAAATATTTGTATAAAAAACTAAATAATTATTATTATTATTTGCGTAAACTGTCCCACTGCTGGGCAAAGGCTTCCCCCAAAACTGGGCAAAAAACTAAATAGAAAAACAAAAAAATCCCGACTTAGCGTGTAACATTCCTATCACACCTAACAAACGACCTGATGACCTTGAAGACCTGAACCGATTTCCACCAAACATAGCTAAGAACACTCTCGACTGATATACCTCTCAAACAAAAAATACTTCATTAAAATCGGAACATCCGTTTGGGAGCTACGATGCCACAGACATACAAATTTACATAAATGCGTCAAACTTAAAACGTCGTTTTTGCGTCGGGGGTATTTAACCTGGTGGTCTGAATAATGGTCGAATTATGGTTGAAAGACTTCTTTTTGTAAAAAATCGATTTGTAATGACGAAGTTAAACACATAAAAATATGGTCGAATTGACAAACTGCCTAATGTAAGTTTAAATAGCGTTATTCCTATCAGGTGCTCGATTTGAGCTGTAACATTTGAGATCAGCACTTAACGGAACTCTCAAAATAATTAACATTAGATGCCTCATTAATTATTAAACTCGTTCATTTATTCACGACCCGAAACAAGTTTGACTTAAATTACGTTCGTAATGAAAATTATTTCCCTAAAGGACTTATAATGCGAGATTTTAAATGAAGATTTTATAATGTCATAAATATTCAGTAGCTGAAGCATGAAAGATTGATAAAAAATCTTAAATCGAATGTCAATAGTATGGATACTTTCGTAATTTTTTATCATTTTCTTTTGCTAATGCTACTAATTTGTAGAAGGCGATTGTTTTATTTATTTATTGTATTTTATTTGGAAAACAAACAGTAATTAAAAACCACATTATAAAATGCGTACAGAACAGGACACCATTTTGATGTTTTCACTTATATAATGTTCTTGTAACACCACAGTAGCCCAAGCAGATAATATTCGCCATTACGTATTCCTACTTCGAAAGTTAATCGTATGGGCGCTAGCGTACTTTTATACAATTATCTTGTGTAACCATAATACGCAGTTGTCAATTGTTGCTGCTATCCCCACAATAGCCCATGCACAACAACATTCTCCATTATGACTGAAAATAATTAAACACAAGGTGACCGTATCGACTGCACGCGTCGTTGAAATCCATGACGTGCTAGCAAGCGGCGACTCGGCGTACAGAAGCTTAATTTGTCTCAACCCTTTCCTTAAGTGTTTTTGTTTATCAACTTATGATTATTCTTGGCTCAAGCACTGCCCTGCTCTTGAGATGCAGCTCAAGTGGTCCAATGTCTTATCAATTCGAGTTCAATGCTTTGTTGATGGTTATATATTTAGACATTTATACAACTTGTAAAATAAATGACTAATAATATTTAGGATATAAATAACGGTTATCCGTGGGGTTCCTGAGTCCGGATAAGAATAGCAGCTGATCATCAACCATCTACGTGTCGTATTAATCGATAGGGGAATTATATCCGGAAATATAAGCGTTTCCGCGGAAATTGTATAACAAGTGTAAAAATAACAGTAATTATAACTTTGGGATATAATTATACTTCCTTTTCTCACTTTACAATTTTTTTTTACAAAAATAAAAAAAAAACTTTTTGCATTTTCTTGCTAAAAAAGGAATGGTACAAAGTAAAAAAAAATGAGTTATTGAAAAAAAAGAATACATTTCCAAAATGAGGAAAGGCAGTATAATCGTATATCAATGTTATGGTGACTGTTCTTTTTATACGCTGTAGGTACGGCGCTAACTAACTAATCTATTGACAATACTGTAAACAAAATTATACATTTTAAATAAACTCCGAATGTTTTAGTAGTGAAGTAATAATGATGAATAGCTAAGAACATAACAAAATCATTCGTTTGGAAGTTACGATGCACCAGAAACACACATACTTTTAGGACCCCTCTTTCTTCGGGGGCTAAAAACACTGATGAGTCTTTTCCCAAAATATGTAAAAAATTTAAAAAGTCAAGTCCCAACTACGCAGTTTTGATCGCTTTTATTCTACAGTCTGTAAAATTAATGAGTGACAATACTTTAGGGTGTGTATGGGTCCCGTATATAGAGTTTGCTATTTTTAGATGCAGAAGTCAGGAGTAACATCTAGACGCCATATTACTTCCGTATCTTTCTAACCGACATCTGAAAAAGAAGTATCAATTTGCCTAAACACAGTGTCTCGTCAAACTAATGATTACTACCAAATAATGAAAATGGTGCCAACATCCTCCTAAATATCCTCACATCATATAAAGAGCTGGAGAACACCCTCCATCATCATAATATTAATCATCAGCTCTATTGGCGAGACCCTTGTAATTAGGATAGTCTCTATAACGTGTAGAGTGACCACACTTTCGGGGAAATGTAGGATAACGCTTTAGCAGAATAGTGAGGTAAATACTAAATATTTCAGACGAAAAACGACAAAGTGCAATAATATACGCCGGTACAAATTTATTATTACATACCAACAAAAAATCTTATATATAAAAATAAATCGCTGTTCGTTAGTCTCGCTAAAACTCGAGAACGGCTGAACCGATTTGGCTATTTTTGGCCTTGAAATATTCGTGAAAGTCCAGGGAAGGTGTAAACGGTTTTTATGTTACGAAGTAGAACATAATAATAGATAACAAAATATTATTTATTGTATATTTTGTACACAACAAAATATAATTATATTTACTGCAGGCAAGTAAGAAAGCACAATCTCTTTATTTTCATAAAATATAAATATAATTCATAAAATATAATTAATATAATTTATATTTTATGAATTATATTTAAATTATATTTATAATTAATATAATTTATATTTTATGAATTATATTTATATTTTATGAAAATAAAGAGATTGTGCTTTCTTACTTGCCTGCAGTAAATATAATTATATTTTGTTGTGTACAAAATATACAATAAATAATATTTTGTTATCTATTATTATGTTCTACTTCGTACCTACTAAGTGTAGACTTAATTCACGTTTTATTTGATTATTTTAATCCGTTTTTCAAATATTTATATAATACTGCTGACCCTAGTCCACTTCGTGTAAAACTTAGTTCATTAATTGTTTTTGTACCTTAACTAAATAAATAAATAAATAAATATCACAAAAAACAGGACATGTCCATACATCCCCCTGTGGCGTGGTCACGCTACTCTCGGGCCGGTTCCTTCACAATGGCGGTACATTATCTTACAACACAATTAGGGTGTCACTTTTTTGGGGGAAGGCGGGACATGAATCAGTAATGCTCGTTCTCATGCTGACACACTTTTAATCAGGTGACAATGGCGCCTATTTTTAATGGATTACTTTAATGGCAGTATTATATCGTCTAATATAAAATAAATGTTAGTCTCACTAAAACTCGAGAACGGCTGAACCGATTCGGCTATTTTTGGTCTTGTAATATTCGTGGAAGTCCAGGAAAGATTTAAACGGTTCGTATGCTCAACGAAGTGGGCACGGGTCAGCTAGTATCGTCTAACTTCTACGTGGTCTAGTGATTTCGA
Source organism: Celastrina argiolus (assembly GCA_905187575.2). Taxonomy (NCBI): domain Eukaryota; kingdom Metazoa; phylum Arthropoda; class Insecta; order Lepidoptera; family Lycaenidae; genus Celastrina; species Celastrina argiolus. Next base: position 2,861,602 of record LR994596.1, read on the forward strand.
GCTAGGCACCCCACTCTGAGGCCGTAAGTTCGATTCCCGCGTTGTAACAACAGAAAATGTCGGTTTTGCAGGCTGATCACATGATTGTCGGACGAAAATGATGATTCAACCGTCGGATGGGCAGGTAGTTCTGGCACAAAAGATGCACAAACAGTGATAAAGATAGCATGATATCGATCTGTCTGCAGACTGTTTCGGTTAAATATAGCAGTTAAATTTAACTGTACAGTTCATCTATTGTTAAAAAATTGTAAATGGAAATGTGTGTGTATGTTTGTTACTTCACGCAACGCTTAAGGAAAAAAGGACCGACATTTTGTTGGTGAACAATAGATCATACTTTTAAGCGATTCCGAGGTTTAGTGGTTCTGAGCTTCGCTCTCGACCCTGAGGTCGTGGGTTCGATTCCCGCGATGGAACAACAAAAATGTTGTATTCAAGTTTGGTTAGGACAATGCAGGCTGATCACCTGATTGTCTGGCAAGAAATATGATCCATGCGTCGGATGGGCATGTAAAAAGTCGGTCCTGCGCCTGTTCTCTCGCCAGTCGTGTCAGTTTACCGTCCCACTGGGTTATGAGAGTCAAAGAAAGAGAGAGTTTCTTTGTGAATTGCACACACACTTGGGCACTATAAAATAACTCCTGCGTAGCTGGCCTGGTTTCGATGAAATCGGCTACCGACACCTAAATCGGTGAGGGGGGCTATTATTATAGAACATAATGATTGCGATAGTGCAGCACGTCATACAATTAGTCGGTCAGAGATAATATGTAGAGATAAACTGTCCGATTGTTGGTCGTACAGAAAGTAGGCCGTGGTCGCGACCTACAAATTGTCTGTCCCTCCGCCCAATTTTGGGGGCACTTAAAAATGTGACCAGCTGTGAAAGGGAGGGGTAAAAAAATTATGAATTCTTGTGACGTAATTTATGGATGGCCCCTAAGGTTTATGAATCAGATTATAATATAATCCGATCAAGTGAAATTGCTTATTAATTTTAAAAGAACGTGAAACTTTGAGACAATTTAATTTAGGATTATTTTTATTTTGACAAATGTTATTTTTATTATTTTTAACCGACTACAACGAAGCCAAAAGGAAGCGTAATGTCATTGGTACTATATGTACCACCGTATGTTCCACGATAGCGCCTAAACTACTGAATTGAATCAAAAGGTGTCAATAAATTCGTCAATAGAACATTATAGCTTTTCAGACAATCAGGTGGCCGAACTTAATATGTTTAGTTGTTCCAACCCGGGAAACGAAGTCACGACCTCAGAGTTCCGAAGGCATATTAAATATTATTATTTACATGGTCAGAATAATAAGGCTCTTTTTTATAACAAACTAGCTGACCTGTGTCCTCCTGGGACTTCCACGAATATTTTAAGACTAAAAATAGCCGAATCGGTTTAGCAGTTTTAGAACAAACAGCAATTCATTTTTGTATAATACTACTGCTAGCTGACTAGCTGACCCGTGCCCACTTCGTTGAGCATACAAACCGTTTAATTATTCTTTGGCCTTCCACGAACGTTTCAAGACCAAAAATAGCCGAATCGGTTCAGCCGTTCTCGATTTTTAGCGAGACTAACGAACAGCTTTCGAATAATTTTTTTTAAATTCATTTTTATATATAAGAATATAGAAGATAGATACTGTCTTTACTATGTCACTTTTCTGTAGCATTCGAAGTAACAAAATTATTTATTTTATAGGGCCCCGTCTATAAATCGATTATCGAAGTACCCTCGAACTGAACCAATAAGGGTTCGGGCAAAGGGAATATTAATACAACCCTTGCCCTTCCAAGGTGAATTAATATCAAGGGTTGGAAGAATTACGTTTTCTTATTCGGTTATTATGATATCTTGGGTGTATAGTGGCTTCGCATAAGATATTATATACTAATTTGTGATACATATCTATACTAATATTATGAAGCGGAAGAATTTGTTTGTTTAAACGCGCTTATCTCAGGAACTACTGGTCCGATTTGAAAAATTCTTTTTTTGTCGGATAGTCCTTTTATAGAGGAAGGCTTTAGGCTATATAACATTACGCTGCGACCAATAGGAGCGAAGCATCAGTGAGAAATGTCGCAAAAACGGGGAAAATGATTCACATTTGAGGAATTTCATTGCGTGCGCTGCATAAACGTGGAAGAAAAATAACCAGTACCCAATTGAATCTTCAAAGCATGTTTAATAATATTGTTTACAATGCCCAACACGTGGTTGATGATATCTTTCTATTTTTAGTAATCAAGCTGAATACAATAAAAGCTGATTAAACAATTGACTATAATTATAGAATTCCTTTTTTATATAACAAAACATCATAACGTTAACGCCTCAAGATATCCATCCAATATTTTTTTTTTCATTTGACAGTTGACACTTGACCATCTCCTTTTTTTTTTTAAAAACCGAAATCCCAAAGCAATTACAATTCTAAACCATATAATATATTATTTAGAATTGCAATTACTTATATTAATAATTGATGTTGATTTTAACAACGATATAAATGCAATAACTAATACAATAAAATATGCCAGTTAAAAAAGGTGAATAATCAAATTGCCAACATAATCTTAGATTTAACACTACACTTCAAAAACAATAATCATAATTGAAATCGATTGTGACGACAGTACAAAATAAAGAAGTAATAACAATTAAATTTCTAACAAACGGCTTAAGGGCAGGTATTCCTGAAGAAGTAGGCATTTAGCGCAATCACATCAGCGCGCGCGCTGCCCCGCGCGGACGCAGAGATTGTGAACTCACATGACCCCCGCCAACGACATAGTATACAAATATGCAGTAGGATAACTATATAGACATAAATATTACGAGTGAATAGAATCTATTACGCCTTTCACAAAAAAATATAAATTTAAGTTTTCAGTATGAAATTTGATAGCAAAATAGTTTCGACATGTTTGAGTAAACAAAAACAGTACTTAAACCTAAGTGGCCAACTATATTTAAAAAGTGGGTATTTAATACAGTTTACAAAATTGATAAATGGAATACATCGTTTTACTAAAATACTATTACGAACTTATTACTATTGAAATGCAAAAAGCAAACGTCCGCACTTATTTATATGCCACATATCCAAATAAATGGATCGGTCGTTTGGGTCTCATTTGTGGCCTACTCGATCCCCAGATTCCATCTTGATTTTTTTTTACTGGGGCTGACTAAAGGAAGAGGTGTACTCAAAAACAATTTCAAATTTGGATGAATGAAGGCACTCAAGGATTATCCAATATACAGGGTGTAAAGTAAATGAGTGATAATACTTTAGAGTGTGTATGTGCCTCCTTTATAGAGTTTACTGCGAAAGTATCAGCGGTGATAGACTCACTTTTGAGTTTTATGTTTCTACGAGAAATGCCCCACCATCATAAATTTGCCCATACAATAATAAAAAAAAGTATCTCGTTCAGTGCTGGTACTTTCACAGTAAACTCTACATACGGGACCCATACACACCCTAAATTTTTATCTCTCATTTATTTTACACCTTGTATACGGGACAACCTCTTTATTATAATAAAAATATAAATTTTGTTGACACAGTACTAAACAGGGTGTAAAAAGAGCAGTCACTATAACTTTGGGATATGATTGATACCTTTTGTCATACTAGAAATGTACGTCTTTTTTCATTTTTTTTTACAAAATTAAAAATTATTTTTTGCTTTATTGTTATTTTTGTAACAAAAAAATAAGAAATGGTGAAAAGTAAAAATTTTTTTTTTAGTTTTTAAAAAAAAAAAAAAAAAAAAAATACATTTCCAAAATGAGGAAAGGTAGTATAATCGTATCTCAAAGTTATTGTGACTGCTCTTTTTATAGCCTGTATATTTATTATATGGAAAAAGTTTTGAAGGGTATATTTCGAGTTAGGTTAGGTTAGTTAGGTTAGTTTTTCGAAAATCGCACGGTGCCAAAATGTAGAGCTCCTTTGTCCGATTCTAGGGAACCCTCACACAGGAGAGTAGATGCTCTTATGGCTGAGATTTGGCCCGAGGGGAAAATTACCTGAGGAGGAGGGGAAGTTAGTTTCGTGGGAGTGAGTTTGGGATGGGTTTTTTCTCCCGGTTCTAAGGAATCCTCACTCGGGAGTGTAGGTGCTGTAATGGCTGAGATATGGGTGACTATGGAGGGGTCTATTATACAGGGTGTATAAAGAGCAGTCACTATAACTTTGAGATACGATTATACTACCTTTCCTCATTTTGGAAATGTATTTTTTTTTATTTTTCTTTTGTCAAAAACTAAAAAAACTTTTTTTTACTTTTGACCATTTCTTATTTTTTTGTCGCAATTATAACAATAAAGCAAAAAAATATTTTTTTCTTGAAAATTTTGTAAAAAAAAATTAAAATAAAATACATTTCTAGAATGAGACGGCGCTCTTTACACCCTGTATATATTAGACCCATCCATAGTCACCCCCACGAAACTCCCCCCCCCATTAACCCGCTATCAGGTATTAGTATTTACTTGCCAATACAAACAAAATATGAATTACCATAGCGAAATTCAGTAGTAGTACTACTGATAGTCTTATACTATGGCACTTTTGCTTGCGTTATTTATTGCCCACGACGATCTTGAAATTGTCGCGGAAGACATTGTCACGGAATAAACTGACGCAGGTCCGTCGTCCGTAAGCGCCAGTGCGCGACTGACGGGCTGGGATTGCCACCGCGCTGACGCATTTCGTAGTTAATAAAACTTTGAAATTAAAACAAACATTTTATCAGGATTAATTCTACGAATTTTACTAAAAATATTTAGCAGCTTTATTAAGTACAAAAATCTGATTTAAAATATAATGTAATTTAGTCATGATATTGTAAACCCGTCACGAAAAGAGCTAACTTTACGATTTTTTTCTATCGAGTGAAGTTTATTTAATCTTGTAACTGAATACGGATTTTAATATATTATATCCTTAAATAATACATATATTTATTTCAGAACTCAAAACACTTTTGTATGTGTATCAGGTTGTTTTAAAAAACTTAAAAGCGCGGACTTTGATGGACTACCTGCCCTTAAGTCACTCAAAAACCACGCGAACGAAGTCGCGGGAACAGCTAGTATTATTATAAAGAAATACATTTCTAGAATGAGAAAAGGTAAAATCATATCCCAAAGTTATAGTGACTGTTCTTTTTACACCCGTTATAAGACTAGCTGATCCGTGCCCACTTCGTTGAGCATACAAACCGATTAAACCTTCCCTGGACTTCCACGAATATTTCAAGACAAAAAAAAAACCGAATCGGTTCAGCCGTTCTCGAATTTAGAGAGACTAACGAACAGTAATACATTTTTATACATAAGACTAGCTGACCCGTGCCCACTACTTTAAACATACAAACCGTTTATACCTTCCCGGGACTTCCACGAATATTTTTAGACTAAAACTAGCCGAATCGGAATTTAGCGAGACTAACGAACTGCAATTCATTTTTATATATGAAAGATGGATGTTATGCTTTTTTTCCCAAATAAATCCACACAATTTGTCTTTGTACGAGTATTTATCATTTTACTATCATGACTAATAAAAAAAAATTGTTTTTTGAAAGTATTTTTGTTTAATAATTTAAATTGACCCGTAAGTGTCAGGTGTCCGCGCTGGCCGGCGACTCGCAGGTGCGTTCCCCCGCTCGCCCACCACGAATGACAAATGGCCGATTATCCGTCGCCATGGCAACCGAGTGACTCCCCTGTAATCTTCTTGTAATAGGTTTCACAAATGCTTTTTCATGGCTGTTTAAAATGTTTCATAATGACTTACACAATACTCCCTTTTACTGACTGCGCCATAAGGATGGTTGTGTTTTTAGGGAGTATGTAATATGTATGTAGTAGGTTTGGGGCCTTTTGCGGCCTAAACAGGCCAACCAACCAATGGATATTAGTTGAGAGTGACATTGGGAATATAAAATAAAAATGTAGTTCGGTTTAATAGGTTTTTTACTAATAAAATATGTTTCTGTCTTTTCAGGTAAGCTCTATGGAACGTTGCAAATCGAAGCTTTTTGAGTAAGTAAAGCGCCATTTTAACGTTTAAGAACGAGATGAATATAATTTATAAGAAATATGGCAGCAATCTTACCCAGATAACATACTTTTCGTTGGCCAATTTTGCATTAGTGACTTCTTAAGGGTGGGTTGATGTTATGTAACGCGTTACGACAGCTTATTAAAGGTCAAGTGCGAGTCGGGCTCCTAGGCCTGGGGACTCCCGAAACTAATTTCCATCAACCCGATTCCAATGCTGTCAAGTCATGTGATAAATAACACTGATTATATTGGACTGGAGTAGTTCCATAAAATCGAAACAAATAACAAACTCCTTTGGCGCTAGCACAAAGTAGATATATATAAGAGACACGACCGAGTACTAGAAAATGGTATCACACTAATACTGGCAATGCGACTGGCAAAGGGTAAAGTCCTTAGAAATTCCGGAAACCGCCATCTAGCGCCACTATTGGAAAATACTAATTACTAATTTCGTTTCGTATCTTCTTCTTAATTAAGGAGTTGAATTTAGCTTCATGTGATGTTATGATCAAAAAATATGCTTATCTTTATTTTATTATCAATATTTGTACTTAATTCGGCATATTTACATATTATAATTTACAAACGTTAATAGTAGTGACATCTATTGCAATTTTTTTGTATTAAAGATGGATTGTATGGGATGGTAGGCTATGGCGCTAGTGTCGTGACGGACTGTCAAATGTGTTCAATTCAAGATGGTGAGCTAGTTAGTACCCACTACGCCATGTTCCACTATTTCGTAACTGAATTAAAAACTTGAATGCAGTCCATTTGGAATAGTCCCTGGGACTCGCAAGTCAATCCTAGATTGGACTAAAGTACTAAAACTACCTGAGCACAACTTTAAACTGAATCTAGGTTTAATTACTGTCTAGATTAGTAAAGTTAGGCGTTTGCGGACTAAAATGTTTATTTTGTCAAGTTTTAGTCACTTCGCTGTTTAAAGTCTAATAACATTCTTCCGTCTTTGATCACACTTATATCATAAATACGTTAGTTTGTGTGTGTTTGTTACCTACTTTTTAAGAGGAAACACACCGGAAAAAGGGGTCTACGCGACCCCTATTTTCTTCCTAGGTAATGCCACTAGAGTAACAATTTTTTTCCTGAATATTTATGTATACTATTAGTACGTCCCTCTTTATTCCATTTTTTCATAAATCTACATTATTAATGTAATATCCTCGTTTGAGAAATACTACGGTTTTGGGATTTATGGAAACGCAGTTCACGATTAAATTAGCAATGCGAGTTTATTTTTATAAAAGTACAAACTAAAGACCAGTTGTCACCGTCACTACAACATCAGGACTTCGACAAGTTGCCTTCATCAAGGCAATATTAAAACTATGATAAGTTGCCTTCTTCAAGGCAACCCAAGGACTAACTCTACACAAAATTGACACACACTTTATACCTGGGCTTCGCCCCACTCGCTCATGCATACGCCACTTCGCTTTCTCCAAAATTACAAACAATGCGTAGTTGAAACAATACAATAATTTATGTCCCATACTAAAGCGCACATGTGGTGTGAAATCAATACAACAGCTATCCTTCTTAGAAATACACAATTAAAAGAAACTACGGCTATAAAACAATTTCACTCCAGTCAATATCTTCGGTAATAACTATTGTCTTAAGCCTAACATCTGTTCACAACTTTCTAAATTACAACATTATAAATAACTTAAGAATAGAGCTTCAAATACAAAGCGTGTCTATCGCTGGGATTTACAACCCTTTACCGATTGTTGAGTTCTACGATCCTACATTAATTATTATTGATATTGTAAAGAGGAAAGATTTGTATTTTTGTATGCAACGACTTAATTAAAAAAGTACTGGACCGATTTTAATAATTTTTGCATTAGAAAGCTACATTATCACTGAGTAACATAGGCTTTAGAAAAATCAATTGCTGTTCGTCAGTCTCGCTAAAACTCGAGATCAGCTGATCTGATTCGGCTATTTTTGGTCTTGAAATATTCGTGGAAGTCCCGGGAAGGTTTACACGGTTTCCATGCTCAACGAAGTGGGCACGGGTCAGCTATTATTTATAAAAAGAGATATGTAATGTACGTTCAAAAACTTACAAAATATGGCAAGATTTTCCACTGTGTTTAAACATACAGGAAACAAATTGGAGTTCATCTTATGATAAATTCGAAACATAAGAACATAACTCAAGCCTTTTTTAGTATATAATATCAAAAGTTACTAAATCGGTTAAGTTTTGGAGGAGGAAACAGGGGTCTCCTAATCGTCGATTTCTCGTCCTTTTAATAATTTCAGTTCAAGTTGCAGTTGTCTCTGTCGGTTTGATCGGACAGTTGCGGGACAACAGAAAACTTTACAAATACCTACTTTGCATTGCTCCAGCCAGTGGTGTTTCGCGAAACCGGCTGGACCGTTTCGGATAAAGTTTACTATTGAGGAAGCAGAAACCCAGGGTTAACACATGTGTTACTTTTTATGTACTGCAGTGTTCTCGTAGTCTGTATTTACGCGAGCGAAGTTGCAATGCAAGTAAAGAATGCAATACTAAATTTGTCTCTATCACGCAATCACGCCTAAATGACAGAACAGATTTTGCCAAAATTTAATACAATAAGTAGATTAGACTTCAGGGATACAGGCTAAGTCCCAATTTTACCAACGCATGTTAGTGTTAACGGCTTGTTAAAATACCATGCCTTTTCATTCATTGATAGGAATTACGAGAAGAACAACATGATATTTAACGAAGGATTAACTTTAACATTGATTGGTGAAGCAAGCCCTTGATATGGCAAAACGTTCGGTTCCCACACAGTTACTGTAAGCAATAATAATGCCTCCCACACCGATTTCGGTGACGGTGGCTGGTTTCATTAAAACCAGGCCAGCTACGCAGGAGTTATTTTATAGTGCCCAAGTTTGTGCGCAATACACAGAAGGACTCTCTTTTCCTTCCCTCTCGTAGCCCAGCGATACGACTGTCGGGAGCGCAGGCGCAGGACCGACTTTTTACATGCCCATCTCACGCATGGATCATATTTCTTGTCAGACAATCAGGTGATCGGCCTGCATTGTCCTAACCAAACTTGAAAACAATATATTTTGTTATTCCAACGCGGGAATCGAACCCACGACCACGGAGGCGCAATAAATATTACGCAACAGAACATATAAGGGTTTCATTCGACACGCAAATAACAATAAACTAATAATTCAAAATTATATAAGCCGAACTTCAAATGAAGCCAACAAAATTGAACTGCGAAAGTGGGTGAGAATGGGTGAAAACGGGTGAAGCGGGTGAAACGGGGTGCACCCATCTTCACCCAATCGGCACTGGACCTTTATCAATTAGCCACAGTCTTTTGTTCCACTAAAAGCAATATAATTGGAGTCCGATTTTTGAGAGAGGGTATAATATTGACTTATCTTTTACTTTGAAAGCTGTTTTAGAACGCAGCGGCTAGGAGACCCCTAATAGGTATTTTAGGGAAATAATAATATCGAAGAATGCGATTTTGGTTACCACTTCAACCAGGTCACTTGCTAAGTTTTCGAGGAACTCGTGTTACTGGTACCAGACAAACTGAAAATATATGTTATTTAATAATAAATAATAATGATGCCTCCCACACCGATTTCGGTGACGGTGGCCGGTTTCATTGAAACCAGGCCAGCTACGCAGGATTTTTTTATAGTGCCCAAGTGTGTGCGCAATACACAGAAGCACTCTCTCTTCCTTCACCCTCGTGGGCTACGAGTGGGACGGATAACCGACATGACTGGTGACATGACAAATCAAATGTTTAGCGTGTCTACTTAAGGCTTTGTTGTTCCAACATGGGAATGTAACCCACGACCTCGAGAGATAGAGATCAGGCGCAGGACCGACTTTTTACATGCCCATCCGACGCATGGATCATCTTTCTTGTCAGATAATCAGGCTTGCATTGTGCTAATCAAACATGAAAACAACTTTTTTGTTGTTCCAACGCGGGAGTCGAACCCACGATTGAATCGAGAGCTAGACTCTCAACCACTAGACTACGGAGGCGTCTGACTATATACAAGGTGTAAAATAAATGAGTGATTGTTTTTTAGAGTGTGTAATGTGTATGTCCCTCCTATGTAGTGTATAATGTGAAAGTACCAGCGCAGAAAGAATAACTTTTAACTTTCATGTTGGTATGAGAAATGCCCCAACATCATACATTTTTCCGTACAATAATTGAAAAGTACTTCTTTTAGCACTGGTACTTTCATACTAAACTCTATATACCGGACACATACAAAGTCTAAAGTATTATCACTCATTAGTATTATAGCCTGTATAGGAACTCACTAAAGAAAGTAACAACAAGGTATTTAGTGAACTAGAGCCTATTAGCAGTATAGACTAGCCTAGTCTAGCCTGTGAACAGAAGCAATAGACTGCAGTAAGCGGATACCCAAGAACTTGCACTTGTCCATGTACCAGTATAACTACAGTAAGATTTGAACCTCAGTTATGTTATAACAATAATAATAGTGTACGTACGACAAGAGGCACGGCATGTTTAAGATAGTCCAAAATTTATTTAATAAACGATAAGAAAAAATCTATACACGCTGTAATATTAATGAGTGATTATACTTTAGGGTGTGTATGGGTCCCGTATGCAGAGTTTACTGAGAATGTATACAGTACGTACCAGATAAAAACCCAAACGTAAACAAACCAAAATACCGAAAGTTTCACTTATTCACTGTGCACACTTATCAACACTTTCACAGGTATATTAAAGGATTATACTTTATTATCCAATACATTTTATAACAATTAAACAATAATTAATATGTTTAAACATATGAAAAAATTTCACGGCAAAAATACGCCATTTTCTTACTGCATGATTTGTAAATAAAGTCTATAGTTAGTAGCAAAAAATAATCATTGGTAATACCAATGATTATTGTTTGCTATTGGCCAATTGTCATCACTGACTAGTCTACAGTGTCATAGACGGCTTTGTTTACGTTTGGGTTAAATTTGTCTAGGAAGTACTATACTACATTTATAATACTATAACATCTATAGACGCTTCACACCACTACAATCTGGTCCTGTGCTAAGTATCCGTTACAGGTTCCAGGTAACGAAAATATATTTAATACTTTTTTACTTTACACATATTTAAGATTTTTATTATATTAATACACAAATTTAATACACATCCATGACCCAGGAACATTAAAAACTTTTTGTTTCGGCGGGATTCGAAACCGCAGCCTCTCGGTCGAGCACCAACGCGCTGAACCTCTGCGCTACGGAGGTCGTCAAATTTACACGTATCATAAGAGGCAAAATTACCCTAAAAAGTAAGTTTAATATTTGAACGATTGTCTAAACATTATTGTGTATCTAAGACGAAAAATAACTCACAAAAAGTTTAAATTTAACTATCATAATATTAATTTGAATTATTATGGTCGAATTTCGACCTCAGGGCGACCGCTAGTTACTAATTTCCCTAAATGTAATTGGTTGACGGTTTAATTTTCACGACAAATCCGACTAGTCTTCAGATCTTACCGAGTCTGTCTTACATCTGATAGCGCCACTCAATCCGTCCCGCGACCGGTCGCGAGACGAGTTGAGTAAATGTATTATTAAATTCAGTTGTACTCCCTTCAAAGATATTTCATTAAACGGCTATGCGTTTCTTTAACATAATGCCCGACGCACACGATCCAAGTTTGATGTAATATAACATCCTTTGATCAAAGTAATAAAAATTGGCTCTTTTCATTCGAAAAATTTTAATCACTATAATAATAATAATAATAGCTCCCCTCACCGATTTCGGTGTCGATAGCCGATTTCATAGAAACCAGGCCAGCTACGTGCAATACACAGAAGCACTCTCTCTTCCTTTTACTCTCATAACCCAGTGAGACGGTAAACCGACACGACTGGCGAGAGAACAGGCGCAGGACCGACTTTTTACATGCCCATCCGACGCATGGGTCATTTTGTCAGACAATCAGGTGATTAGCCTGCATTGTCCTAACTAAACTTGAAAACAAAATTTTTGTTGTTCCAACGCGGGAATCGAACTCACGACCTCGAGAGCGAAGCTCTGAACCATTTGACCACGGAGGCGATTATTTAATCACCATGACTGTGACACGACTATGTATTGCAAATAATAATAATAGATTTTACTTTAACCGCTGTGCCCGCATCTCCTCGCTAGAGAAATAGTGAAATAAAACTCTTTTTTTTTAAACATCCCTCACCGGTGTTCTGTTCTGCACCTTTTTCGATAAATGGACTATTCTCCTTTTTTCAAATCGAACCAGTACTCTCTGAGATTAGCGCGTTGGAAGTTTAAACGAGTGAACTTTACAGCTTTGCAATATTAGTATTATATATACATTATACAGGGTGTAAAAAGAGCAGTCACTATATATGAGATACGATAATACTACCTTAACTCATTTTGGAAATGTATTTTTTTGATAGGTATTTTTTTTGTCAAAAACTAAAAAATTTTTTTTTTTACATTTTACCATTTCTTATTTTTTGTGTCGCAAAAATAACATTAAAGCAAAAAAAAAATTTTTCTTTGTAAAAAAAAAAGAAAAAAATTCATTTCTAGAATGAAACAAGGTAGTATAATCATATCCCAAAGTTATAGTGACTGCTCCTTTTACACCCGTTATAAGTATGCCGGGCGTTGCGATGGTTACTGGTTTCGATCTTGTCCATTGGGACAAGATCGAATTTATATTTGTCGGAGCCGGATATGAATATGGACACAAAACGAGACGGAAGCGCGCCCCCAAGTGGCAAAATGGCGCAACTTGTCTATGGCGCGCTTTGACATGACTCGGGACTTTCTCGACGAGACTGAATTCATTCGTGATTTGGTCGCCAAGTTGAGATGTCTTGAAACGTGTTATGTTTCGTTAGTGTCAATACTTGTAAAGTAAAGTAAAGTGAATTTAAAGTAAAGTAAATTCATAAAGTGTAGTGAATAGTGAATTTATAAAGAAATTGTGATTACGAATAAACAAGTGATATTGTTACTCTGTTCTCTTTTCACGATTTACCCACGAAAGCCCACAGTATCCGAAGGAATGTTATTAAATCATGAGAGCCCTTTCGACATCAGAATCTGGGATCAAATCGTGCAAGAGAGAGAGGTTTTTCTTAAAAGTGCGGGTAGTAAAAAAAAAGTGTAATCTTTTGTGTGGTCTGCAAAAAGTGATAATAGTAATCATTGCAAATCAATACAAACTCGATCCACATGAGTTGGGCAGTACGTACTAACCCGTTCTGCTTTGCAAGCTATGTACATGGCGTAATTGTGGTAAGACAGGACAGCGGTGAGCCGAGTGCTGCAAGGATACCATGTACCAATAATCCCGCCACGATGATTAAGAAGGAGTAGAAGTACTGACAGCGGTGACGTGATGATGACAGTGACGTGACGTCTACACGGTGGCGAGACACCAGCAGTGGCGCTTTAACGACAGGCTTTGATTATGGTCTTGGTAAAAGGTGGTAGCCAACTTTTTCCTCAAATAATTTTTAAAGACCAATACACTAGTTATTAATTTGTGTTTCAAGTGTCCATAAAATATCTTGCTTATACGAGTATTATCACAAAATTTCATTTACAATAAATTGTACCTACACTAAAGTGTTCTTTTGTTTTGCTGTTTTGTTTTATGTGCAGATGGACAAAACACTGGGATGATGTTCGACCGGATGATGCATAGCCTCGCCAAGGGGAGAACGAGCAGTGCTGGGTGACCGACCAGCGTGCTGACTGCTGGGTGACCGACCAGCGTGCTGGGTGACTGACCAGCGTGCTGGCTGTTGGGTGACCGACCAGCGTGCTGGGTGTCCGACCAGCGCAGACAAGCATTGTGCATCTTATGGACTTCTCTACTCGCTTCGCAATTATAAAGTTCTAAATGGTTCTGGTTTTATAACCAAAGTATTATTTAAAAAAATAATCGAAGTGAATAAGCAATCATTAACGCAAAGTAAAAACAAGTACTTAGTACATAGGACATACGTCTTACAGATATTCATTATTATTACTGTTTGATTGACCGAAGTAGATCACGCTGTAATACAGCAGTACTTGAAAGTTTGATCAGCAGATGATCATTATCGACATTTCATTTCGTGAAATCGTACTGTTTGTAATAAAGTGATCAAAATCAGAATATGATAAGCAATTCTCATGACGTGTATTTTGATAATACAATTAGGCATTCGTGTTATTTGTTGGGTGTTCATTTCAGAATAGATAAAGTTCCAACGGATTCACATTAACGTGAAGTAAGAAAGTAGGAAAGGTGAATAGTACTATAGAGTCGATATCGTAACTACTGGGCGGCAGTTATTCATTGGTTACCAACACTTGAAACTTGTTATTGGATGTACTATATTCTTATTAGGTGTGCCTGAAATAAACAACATCCGGTATGCGTATCGGTGCACCTGCACTGCATAAACAAAAGCAATTGACGTGTACAAATATTGTTTGGAAGATGCTACCTAGTTTGAAACGACTTAAATTAAAATTTCCGTAAACTTACCATGCTAGGACATCCGCAATAAAACTGTCAGTTTATGATATTGTTATTGTAAGCTGTAAAATTGAAACATGTTTGTCTATCTATGACTTTCACACTAGGCGGATTTGAATTACTATAAGTTACGACAATAATAGTGTAATTTGCGTCGAAAAGAAAATAGGTTGTGATTTAAATAAATTTTATTGAATTGACGCATTTTAATTTCACGTTTCCAGAAGCTGCAGTATGTAAGCCTACTAGGTGCCTGTGGCTGGTGTTGATGGTGAACGCGGCAGCACACACTCAACGGTCCAGTGGCAGAGGCCGTGAGCTTGTGGCTGAGGTGGATAAGAAAGTTCATCGGTGGACTTCAGTCAGCTTCGGTGAACTTGGTTATCATGTGCAAGGTTGTAAACGCACTTGGGAGTCTTCTGGTATTGTGATCGCACACGTGACCAGAGCGTGGCTCTCCACTTAAGAATTGTGGGTTCAATTCCCGCGATGGTGCAACTAAAATGTAGTGGTCAAGTTGTGTTATTGGGACAGCTGCTGATCAGTTGTTAATATGAGACTGTTACTGTAACAGCTTTTCTTTAGTCGATTAGTTAGATCGTTAAAAGGAAATGAAATGAAATTTATTGCAAAGTCAAATTTAACATTTTGATCTCATAATAATTGTCCGCGATATTTGAACTGCGTTGGTTCTTGGCTGGAGCTTGGTTCTTGAGCTGCGGCCTGGTGGCAAACAGACATACAGCAAAGTTATAAAATTTTCTGTTTCTGTTATTTACCCTTGGATGATCATCATCATTTCGGCTATGATGTTCACTCCTGGATATAGCCTCCCTTAAAATATTACATGGGGGATAGTTGTCTATACTCGCCACGCTTGGCAGGCGAGTTGGCGGGCGCATCCACGGGAAAGATGGTTGATAGGATGTGCTACTCTTTCTTCGACACCCCACGGATAGAGAACCCTAAAAATAATTTAATTGGACAGTTTGAACATTTTTTTGTGCTGCTTAATTTTGTGTACAGACGGAGATTCAATGAACGAGCGCCGCGACGCGACGCAGACTGCGCGCGTCGAGCTGTGCTGGGTACTGCTGCCCATGCAGCAATGCTGCAATGTATCGGCCTATGATGATGGCGTCAGGCGCCAAGGGGCCTGCACTCTGTACTTCATTGAAGTATCAGATTAGGATATTGAGTTTTTTTGGTGAGCGTAATTGTTTATCTCGTGACTTTAGTGTGAAGACTCTGTATAGTCTTTTTCTATGAACCCTTTTTACAAATCTTAGTTGAGAAGGTACATTGACTGTTTCATACAGTAACCGAGATAAAAAGATAGTTCAAATAATACACCTTATGAAAGCAATAAGGCGTAAGTAAATAGATTTTCGATTGGTTGTTTTTCATAGTTGAAAATAAGGCTGTAAAAGTTGCAATTTCAAAGCGTACTTATGACTGTGCATACGTTAGAGAAAGATTCCTTCGGGTCATGTATTGGTGAAAGTTGATAATGATAAAGATTTTGCTAATGATGAACAAATTTGAGTTGTTGGGTAAAGTCTCTACCTACCGTACTATGAGCGAATATGAAGTTGACCGTCCAGTTATTACGTAACCAGTAACTCGGACTGTAACAAGTCCGTTTTATGTTCGGTGGGCGTTTGACTGGCGATATGGGACTGGGTCTATGAGTAATGAGGTTGACCGTCCAGTTATTTCGTAACCGGTAACTCGGACTATATTAAGTCCGTTTTATGTCAGGAGGGCGTTTGACTGGCGGTCTGGGACAATGAACCTTGTGAGTTCTATGTCTATGAAATTGGGTATGGTAGTGGAGTTAGAGATTTTACTAGTTTATTTGTGTTCAGTTGTGTTACAGTTCCTACAGTTTTAACATGATTTAAGTAACATGACCCAGGGTATCATTCCATGTCGAAATTTTTTTGATCAAGAATTTTATTTGAAAGATTATTATTTGAAACAAAATTTCATTGAGATCTGAACTTTATTTTTGATGATTTGTGGAGATTGGTCAGAGTTGGCCGAGCGAAAGGCTCGTGATATTGCAGCTGGTTTTCTCTTTTGCAGAAGCATCACACGGGACGTGTGGCTTATCAGAATGGCCGTGTCGGAGCCGGATATGAATATGGACACAAAACGAGACGGAAGCGCGCCCCCAAGTGGCAAAATGGCGCAACTTGTCTATGGCGCGCTTTGACATGACTCGGGACTTTCTCGACGAGACTGAATTCATTCGTGATTTGGTCGCCAAGTTGAGATGTCTTGAAACGTGTTATGTTTCGTTAGTGTCAATACTTGTAAAGTAAAGTAAAGTGAATTTAAAGTAAAGTAAATTCATAAAGTGTAGTGAATAGTGAATTTATAAAGAAATTGTGATTACGAATAAACAAGTGATATTGTTACTCTGTTCTCTTTTCACGATTTACCCACGAAAGCCCACAGTATCCGAAGGAATGTTATTAAATCATGAGAGCCCTTTCGACATATTGATAAAACTTTTCTAACAGCAAATAAGTTTTATTTTTGCACAGCTCATAAAATCCGGCAATTGTCATTAACTTTGAATTATAGCTGTTCTGTATCAAACTACTGTTAGGTATAGATAATAATTCCTATGTTTATATAATGTAAATTTTGGGTTACAACGTTGCAATCAACATGATGTTAGAAAATATTTCAGAGATTTTATTGTTTTTAATTCAAAAGACATTACATAATTGAAGACATGAATGGATTAATGATATGCAACAAAATCACGATTTAATAAAATTGAGTTCAAACTGTCACTTAAACATTTTAGGATACGTCGCAAAGTATTAAGTATGTTAATCTAAACATCCGTCTATAAAATCAATGTACTTAATACCTTACTACAAATACAGATTAGACTTAATTTTCTGGGTAAAATTCTTTTGCGACATATCACCTCTATTGATGTATTCAATTGTCTCTCAACGTGTCCAGTCCCGGAATACAGTGACAGATTTTTATTACAATCAAACAGATGACCAGGAAAATCCAAGATTTGTGTCGTTATTTATAACGCCTCGTGAGCAGTTGTCAGTTAATGTATCCCACCGCTGCCCCCAATTTTTTCGCCTCCATTTATAAGGACCTTTATGAGGCAACAAAAAATAACACTTTCATGGCGACCCATTTGTTAGGTCCCTAGATGTTTACTGCGTACCTTGTGATTTATTTATGTGTACTAATATGTAAGAACATTACTGGTCGATCTTTCTTTTGAAATCTGTAAATTTTTATCATGTTCGCGAAAAACGTTCATTTGGACACTAAAATTCATATAAGGTGTTTTATAATATAGGGTTGTACTTTGGTTGTTTTTAAGGTATAACTGATTGAATGTACTGTTGGTTTTTGATGGAAATTCTTGTTCACAATAATAACACACAACTTTTTTACACTTTTCCACTTTTTATTACGTTTTAATAAGGTTTTACAAAAACACGACCGGTTTCAATTAAATCATCGTCAAGTGTAAGTTGAAAAATATTTAACTTTTGTGGGTTAATTGAAAATATTATTTTCAACAATTCACATTAATTTATTATTAATAATAGGTATTGTAAATAATAAGTAGATTAATAATATTTGACGAACTCCGTAGCGCAGTTGGTTGAGTGCGTTGGTGCTCGAACGAAAGGTCGCGGGTTTGAATCCCGCCGAGGGAACAAAAAGTTATCAATGTTCCTGGGTCATGGATGTGTATTAAATTTGTGTATAATATAATAAAAATCTTAAATATGTGTATAGTATAAAAGTATTAAATATATTTTCGTTGTCTGGTACCTGTAACACAAGTTCTTCGGATACTTAGCACAGGGCCAGATTGACGTGGTGTGAAGCGTCCATAGATATTATTATATTATATTATTAAACATGATATTTTTTTGAATAATTCATTGTAACAATATTAATTATAATACTCGTAGTCGCAAATTTTTTCATGAAGTGGGCATCATTAATTCCATAATGTTATAAAATTACTTATTTTAAATTTACCCACTAAGGTTAAATATTTTTCAACTTCCACCTGATGATGATTTAATTGAAACCGGTCGTGTTTTTGTAAAACCTTATTAAAACGTAATAAATAGTGGAAAAGTGTAAAAAACTTGTGTGTTATTATTGTTTTTAAGGTACTATAAAAAAACGGAACCCTATAATAGGATTACTTTGTTGTAATGTTAATATGACGTAAGTATACATTAATTTCAATTAACAGTTTGCCTGTACTCTATCTATACTAACTTAGAAGTTAGACATGTCCAAAACTCCAAACAAACATATCAGAGTTCAAAAAGTTAAATATTACAGTACCCTGTCCATTGTTGGACGCGATGTATATTTCATTTTCCTAAAAAAACTAGAATCCCAAACGATTACCACTCATACGCCACAACCGACAGTTTTAATTACAAACACTTGCTGGGGAAACACACGAAAATACACCCTCCTACCATACACATAGAGCACATTCCACATTCACACGTGTGAAGCACTATGAATATTGCTTTGAATTTTTAAAAATATTATTCCGCGCCGTAATGGAGGACTGTTGAGGTTGTTCGTTATGCCAGTTACTCGCGCACAGCTGTGTCAGTCACTGGAATCCTTCGAGCCGGATATCATAGCTTTGATTCAGTTTCCCAGCTACGAAAATAGTAAAAGCTTTTTTAGATCGCTGAAAATTTTCGACATGATATTGTATTTCTAGAATGTAAAATAAGCGAACGACTTTAGAGCGGTCTACTTTTAAAAGCTGTATTCCAGTAACTGGCATGGACCAGCTACTAGCAGCATAGAAGTCATTATAAAGTACTTGTATAGGTACTATATTTGACTTTAATATGACTTTTAGTAAAGTGCTGAGCTCTGCTGTGTTCGCTATACATTTTATATCAATACGTGAAGCAAAAACTTTAAGTACAGCGTTACTACAATTGTGCAACAGGAAGAGTCGCCATGTCAATTTAACTCTGAGCAACTAGACAATTTACTATAACCTTTGTTTGAAATCGCATCTTCTAAACAGCGGATTTACCGACTATTTCAAATTCGTGTTGCGTCGTCGGTCAATATAAGCTATAACGATGAATTTGATAAAAATATAATCTTTATCCCTAGATTATAAATAGGAGAACTTCTGCAGCAGGGTGATTACAAACCATTTCAAATACTTGGCAAGAGATGCGACGCCATGTCAATGTGATAGCAAATAGAACAATTTTAATAAAACATACAGACGAATTGAGAACCTCCTCCTTTTTTTGTAAGTCGGTTAAAAATAACCATAATCTCTGCTTAGAACTAAGTACATCAGTGTAAACTGCGGAACTAGAAAAAAATATAACAGGTTTAAAAATATATAACGGGTGTAAAAAGAACAGTCATAATAACTTTGGGATATGAATCATACTACCTTTTCTCATTCTAGAAATGTTTTTTTTTAATCATTTTTTTTGGTATTTGTTATTTTTGGGACAAAAAAGAAATGGTAAAAAGTAAAAAAAAATATTTATGTTATGACAAAAAAAAATCATTTCCAAAATGGGGAAAGGTAGTATAATCGTATCTCAAAGCTATAGTGACTTCTTTTTACACCCTGTAGGTATATAATGACCTTTATCTCTTTAATAATAATAATAATGCCTCCTACATCAATTTCATCGACGACGGTGGCCGGTTTCATTGAAACCAGGCCAGCTACGCAGAAGTTATTTTATAGTGCCCAAGTGCGCGCGCAATACACAACACTCTCTCTTCCTTCACTCTCGTAGCCCAGTGGGACGGTTACTTGACACGATTGGCGGGAGATCAGGCGCAAGACCGACTTTTTACATGCCCATCCGACGCATGGATCATCTTTCTGGTCAGACAATTAGGTGATCAGCCTGAACTGTCCTAACCGAACTTAAAAACAATAGTTTTTGTTGATCCAACGCGGGGATCGAACCCACGACTCTGAACCACTAGACCAAGGAGGCGTTGTAATCTCTTTAGATAAGATATAAAGAGAATATAAACAGGGGAATTACCAATCATAGCCAACAAAACGGGGTCATTACCGGCCATTTCAAATCATATTCGACAAGCGCGGAATAAGCGGGGCGATCCCACCTCGGCAGGGCATTGTATCCTTTTTATTGACCCATTAGAACCCCGGTAGCAACAGGTGATGCTAACGTCTCTAAACCTCGCCGCGGTATAACAGACCCTAACGCGATCCCACAAGGGCTAGTTTTGGGTGGACAGGTTGTTTGATTAAGCAGTTCTCCGAGGGTAGTTTGATACACTTGTAACGGCCGAAGTTCGCTAGTTGGGTGATAATTTTTAATTGTAACGTAAGGCGATGGTATTACTTGAGAATAGGTTTTACGTGTTATAAAATGCAGGAAAAGTGTCAGTGTTTTGCCCACTTCGTTGAGCATACAAACCGTTTATAACTTCCCTGGACTTCCACGAATATTTCAAGACTAAAAATAGCCGAATCGATTCAGCCGTTCTCGAGTTTTAGCGAGACTAACGAACAGCAATTCATTTTTATATATTAGACTAGCTGACCCCTGCCCGCTTCGTTTAGCATACAAACGTTTAAACGTTCCTTGGAGTTCCACGAATATTTCAAGACTAAAAATAGCCGTTTCGGTTTAGTCGGTCTCGAGTTTTAGCGAGACTAACGAACATCAATTCATTTTCATATATAGATTATCAAAGCATAAGGATCAATGCACGACAAGCATACGGACAAACTTTGAATAACGTTTTGAAAATCGTTTTACTTTTTCTATTATTTTTTGCCTATTCTTAATAATAGTTCGATCACTAGAATGAACTAAGTCTTGGAGCACGATGTTCTTTTTGGGGAGATAAAATTTAGCCCATGTTTTTACTCTGGAATCTAAACAAAATTTCATGAAAATCGCATGCATTTGGAGTTGCATAAAATAGCCTCAAACATCCATACATTATAATAATAATAATAATTATAGCCTCCCACACGGATTACGATTTCATTGAAACCAGGATCTATGCAGGAGTTATTTTATAGTGCCCAAGTGTATGCGCAATACATAGAAGCACTCTCTCTTCCTTAACTCTCACGGCTGACGGGAGATCAGGCGCTGGACCAACTTTTTACATGCCCATCCGACGCATCGAACATCTTTCTTGTTAGACAGTCAGGTGATCAGCCTGCGTTGTTCTTACTAAACTTGGAAGCTATATTTTTTCTTGTTCCAACACGGGAATCGAACCCACGACCTCCGGGTCGAGAGCGAAGCTCTGAACCACTAGACCACGAAGGCGTTAATCCATACATTATAACAATCTAATGTCAGAAGCTGCATGGCATATAATATTCAATAAACCATAATTCACGGAATATCTGTAAAACATCGTTCAAATTTGTATTAAGATTATGCAAAATCGGATCGGAATGTTCAGCTGAAGCGCTTTTATTAAAACTTGAAATTTTTTCCCCTCCAATTTTATTATAACTTCGCCAAGAGGCTGACAATGTAAGGAGTTTGTAGTTCGTGTTGTTTGTTGTTGGTGATGCTCAGTCATGTTGAAGCAATGTTTGTTGAGCCGAGGGTTTAGGTGTTATGTTATGTCAGCAGTGCTATTCTCTAAGAATGTTTTGCGTATGTCGACAGCCGAGGTGAGTGTCAAATTTCCTATACTCTGAACTTTGGCACTCACCGCGGATTCAGCTGTTGAGATACGCAAAACATTCTTAAACCCGAAATTAATAATCAATCTCGATTGGAAGGGCGGATAGCAGATTAAGGACATGTTTCACCAAGCAATGTTAAAGTTAACGCTAATGTTAAATATCATGATATTCCTCTCGTATTTCCTGTCAATGAATGCCATGGTTTTTTACATGGCGTTAACTTTAACATTGCTTGGTGAAACACGGCCTAAAGATTGCCTCTGTTCGAAAATGAGTTATATTGTTATTAGTATACTAGCTGACCCTTGCCCACTTCGTTGAGCATAAAAAGAGTTTATGATGAAATTCAACTAAAAAAAAAACAACGTAGAACCCGCAACGCGGGAACCCGAAACCCGAAACGCGGGAACCCGGAACCCGCAACGCGGGAACCCGGAACCCGCAACGCGGGAACCCTGAACCCGCAACGCGGGAACCCTGAACCCGCAACGCGGGAACTTGAAACCCGCAACGCGGGAACTTGAAACCCGCAACGCGGAACCCGCAACGCGGAACCCGCAACGCGGAACCCGCAACGCGGAACCCGCAACGCGGAACCCGCAACGCGGAGCCCGCAACGCGGAACCCGCAACGCGGAACCCGCAACGCGGAACCCGCAACGTGAGAACCCTGAACCCGCAACGCGGGAACCCGGAACCCGCAACGCCGGAACCCGGAACCCGCAACGCGGGAACCCGGAACCCGCAACGCGGGAACCCGGAACCCGCAACGCGGGAACCCGGAACCCGCAACGCGGGAACCCGGAACCCGCAACGCGGGAACCCGGAACCCGCAACGCGGGAACCCGGAACCCGCAACGCGGGAACCCGGAACCCGCAACGCGGGAACCCGGAACCCGCAACGCGGGAACCCGGAACCCGCAACGCGGGAACCCGGAACCCGCAACGCGGGAACCCGGAACCCGCAACGCGGGAACCCGGAACCCGCAACGCGGGAACCTGGAACTCGCAACGCGGAACCCGCAGCATGGGAACCCGAAACCCGCAACGCGGAACCAGCAGCATGGGAACCCAAAACCCGCAACGCGGAACCCGCAACGTGGAACCCGGAACCCGCAACACGGAAACCCGGAACCCGCAACGCGGAACCCACAACGCGAAACCCAAACACAGAACCCGCAACGCTGACATAATATGGAATAAATAGTATCCTATGTCCGTCTACTTGCTCTAAGCTACTTCCTCACCAATTTTCAGCCATATCGATAAAGCCGTTCTTGAGTTATAAATAATTTAACTAACACGACTTACTTTTATACATATAGATGTATAGATTACTCCTACTAACATAAGCTAAGCCCGGTGAATGTCACAGTCGGTCCAGCCAATTTGGTGATCATGAGTTTGATGACGACGATGATGATGATGAAAAGTAGCCTAAATTAATCCTTATAACTTTAGCTATTTACCAGTGAAAGTCTCGTTAAAATCGGTCCAGCCGTTCCAGAGATTAGCCGGAGCAAAGAGAGACGCTGACAGACATTTTTTTTTAAATTACATTTTCGTTTTCAGTAAATATCGTTGCTAATGCAAAAAAAAGCAGAAGATATCGTTTAAAATGTCATATGTATTTAGAAAAACGTTGCTAATTGAAAGTTACATACTTACTGACACTTCAATTTTATTTGTTTGTATAGATGTATAGATTTGGAAAACTTCTCCAATCTTGGCGTTTTCACTGACGCGGAGCGGGGCGCATAGGAACTTAGTGGTTCCCAAGCGGAGTGGAGCAGAGATTTCGAGCATAGTGATTGGTCAATTCGGGTACCGCAAGCTCCTGTCCGCCTCGCCCCGCGTCAATGGAAACGCAGCGAAACGTCTATAACGTCTACCGGTCGCCATGGTAACAGCGTTGTTTACAAATGGAAAACAAAAATTAGGAAATACCGTATTTATATCAGCTGAAACTGTTCATGTTCATGTTTTTGTTAATCCTAATAATTTTTTTAATCCAAATAGTTTAAGCTGATATAAAAACGGTATTTATAGCATTTCATAATTTTTATTTTCCATTTGTAAATAATGACGTTGCCATGACAGCTGTGTCATATAAACTGCCAACGACGTGAATCGATCGAGCCCAGGTTCAAACCCCGCGTGACCATCACGTATTTTCTTCTTTTTTCTAATTTTCTGCTTATTTTTTTCAACATTTTCTTTCATAATAACCTTTTCGTAACAATAACGAACATACCGTAAAAAAATTTGCGAAATTGGTCAAGCCGTTGTCGAAGCGCACACGATGTAAGAAATTTTGGAGGTCGTTTTTTTACACTTTGGGCTACATTTTTGGGGTTTTAGTAAGGAACCCTACTTTTTTTAAACATATAATATAGCCTATGTTCAGCGCTAGGAATGTAGCTTTCCAACGGTGAAAGAATTTTTCATATTGGTTCAGTGGTTTCAGAGCCTATTCCATTCAAACAAACAAACAAACAAACAAACAAACAAACAAACAATCAAACGTTACCTCTTTATAATATTAGTATAGATAATGAGTTACATGTTAATAATTATGCAATCTGTCCAAATACATATTCTTTCGATCGTTTCTTGACAGATTTTTAGTCTTATATTGATTGAAAATGCAACCCTATTGCAATCCGATAAATTTCGATGATGGCACTTTGAGATTGAAAATCACTGACCTGCAAAAAAAAAAAATTGCCTCCTAAAGGAGTTACAGTAAATTATAATTAATTATCAATGAAATAGTACTAAACAGAAATATGGTATCAAAGTTTTTCTATCACGTATATTTTTTTACAATGGAAGTTTAAAAAAATATATATATATTATATAGAATTTTAAAGTATTTTTTTAAAGGAAATATACGTGATAGAAAAAAAATAAAAACAGATTTAGATTCAGGGTATTGAATACCTCATTCTGATCATATTTAATAATATGTTTAAAGGAGTCTTTCTTTGCAGACCATTGAAACCTGCAAAGAAACAATCTGAAGATGGACGTCTTTTGACAGATTGCATATTAACATGCCCCAAAGTGTCATTTTCCAACTTCAAATTGCTATCTCAGATTGCTAAAATCGGTTCAAAATTGATAGTTAATTTCGAGGGTTAAAGAATAGCACTGCTGGTCAGACATGTTGTTACTTGTTTCATCTAAATAAAAATATCAACCATTGGCATACATGTTTCTTGTGACAGTCATGATACACAGTAACATTATAAAAGTAAGTGTGATGTTTGTTACTTCTTCATATAAAAAGTACTGAACGGATTTTGATGACATTTGGAATGCTAGTAGTTTAAATGCTGGATTATTATATAGGCTACTTTTTATCGCAGCGCATATAGTTCTCGTGGGACTTTGTTTGACGCGTACGAAACAGAGGGAAAGAAAACTTTGAAATATTCAAACCGTTACATTATATTCTACAACTTATATAACCTAACTTCAGAAACTATTGGTCCAATTTAAAACATTCTTACAGAGTTGGATAGACCATTATATATGTCGCAGTCATCTGGGGCCTTACTCTCCAAACTAATTCGATTTTGATTCAGATTTGAACGTGCCGCGTACTCCCGAATAAACTGACGTTTGTTTATTTTAATTCTCAGTCGATTCATATGGTCGGGAGATTAAAAAGAAACGATCTAACGATTTTCTTCATCCTGGTTACTTTCAAAGTAATCCACCAAATAAAACACCAAAATCCGTTAAGATCGAACTGATTCGATTCTCGATTGTGTCGGGAGTAAGCCTGCTGATTGAATTTGCTTATTTGATTGAATCATTTAATGGCCTCAAATAGCGCGTACAGATAGCAATGACGTGTTGATATATTTTTTGAGTAATTTACTTTCATGTGCGTTATAATAGTACACATTCGGAAATATTGAAGTTTAAAAATAAAATATTAAATGGTTGTCCTAGTCTCGGATTCAGTGAATTTGTTGGTAATAAAAAAAAAGATTAAAAAAACTATAACCCGACTTCGCAAAAAATGGGTCTTTTTTGAAATCCAGAAATAATGCCTATGTACAAAAATTTTTGTACCTATGCATTATTTCTGGATTTCAAATTGAATTATTTTCTTGTTTCAGACTTTTTAGACCCATTTTTTGCGAAGTCGGGTAATAGTTTTTTAATCTTTTTTTTTATTTAATATTTTTCTGTTTTCACATCAAATATAATGATTTTTATATTTTTATTTAATTGTCCATTACATAGAAAGTATCAACTCCTAGATAGTACTTGAAGGTACGTCCGCATTTTAAACCTTTATTTTGAATTTAACAATAAAATATAATAATAAATAATAAATATAAATACATATTCGTAATGTGCTTGCCAAGGCCTGTTTTTTGATACCAAACACGAGACAAGTATCTTAATTTTTTTTTTGGAGATAGTTTTTGAGGTATAATTTTCAAAGTCCAAAATTTTTCAAAAAATTATATAGCCTATGTTACCCGCGGCATTAATACGAATCGATTGACACCTCATTTATCAAAATTGGACCAGTAGTTTAGCCGCTACGAGGGAACATACATACATACATACATACATACATACATACATAGACTGCCAAAATCATTACCCTTCCTTTTGGCTTCGCCGAAGTCGGGTAAAAATAGAATTCAATGAACGCGCTAGTCATTCAATTCAAAACGTTACGCTAATACCCTTAGAAGTAGAAAATCAAAGAAGAATATTTTAAAATCAGGTTTAATTTCACTGCTTCACGGGGACGATTATAAATAACTGAGATTATATTAAACTAATAAGACAAATATCACAGTCACAAAGCAATAAGAGAAATACAATGACTAACATTAGATGATAATGGAAGTTACAGAATGTAAATCTCGCGAGTTCACATTCCTCAATTTGTAAATCCCATAAGTTGTGTTTACATGGCCGTAAACGGTTCACATTCTCGTAATTTCGAACAATGGCCCACCAAAATGTTTTTAATGAAGGTACACGCCTTTTGTGGGCCATTTCGTGCTTAAGAATTTGCGGTGCCTTCTCAATGGGAAATCTCGTCTGTAATTAAAGTGGGAATTTCATATTTGATGTGAATGTTTGCTCGGCTCGAGTAGATTTTAGTTGGACTTAGGTCTTGTAAATCTAATAGTCTGTGGTCAAAATTGGACCATGTTTTAAATGCATTCTACGTTCTAACTTTATTAAGTGTTTTTTGCTGCTTGGATAGAAAAAAGTGTATTTGTTGTGGCAGAATGATAACGTTGCCATCCAGTTAAGTTTGTTTATTTCTTTATTTGAATTCTGTTAAGTGTTCATTTTAGATTTTTTTTGTTTTGTCTCTCGAACTGCCACCACCTACATCGTCCCTTCAGTATATATTTGATAGAATTTGTTATTGTTAAGAGTTAATATTATTTTTCTTTTTCTATTAAAATACAAATACCAGATCTCTCGTCCCGTTCTACCACCATTACATCGCTCTGTCAGCATTTATTTGGTAGAGTTATTTATTGTTAAGTGTTAATAACAATTTTCTTTTTCTTTTTAAAACCACAAATGCCAAAATGCAGCCGTACTGTCACAAATTCACATTCAAGCTTTTTCAGTATGTGACAGAAGCGAATTTAATTTAATTTTCCGTACAGTACGTTTGAGTGACAAACTTCCGAAGGAGATTAGATTAACAATTCAGACCGCTCGAGTTTCGATCCAACGCCGCAAAGCTTAAAGTCCAAAGTCGAATGCGGGGGATCTTCAGGAATTCTAAAATTTCCATACTTGACATTCGAGGTTGGGAGAGTATTAGCAAGTTTGGGGATTTGCTTCTCAACTATTTGGATTATCGTATGTATGTAGTTAAGTACTTTGTTTATTTTAACTATTGCAATCATGCTACAACTTTTGACCAGCAGGCTTACTCCTGACACAATCGAGAATCGAATCGGATCGATCTCAACGGCTTTTGGTATTTTATTTGCTGGATTACTTTGAAACTAACCAGGATAAAAGAAATCGTTGGATCGTAAATGTTTGCACTCCCGACCATATCAATCGACTCAGCATAAAAATAAACAAACGCCAATTTATTCGGGAGTACGCAGCACGATTGAATCTGAATTTGAATCAAAATCAGTTTTGGAGAGTACGGCCCCAGATTACGGCAATGCCAAAAGGAATGATAATTTTGGCAGGTTATGTATGTTTGTATTATTGTTCGATCGTAGTGCCTTGATTTCTGATTACCATTGTTTAATCTTGCGTAGGTATTTTTAATCAGCATTATTAGATTTCATCCTTCTTCGACATCAAATTTAACTGTACCAAATTTTACACTTCTCTGTTCTTACTGTTCTCGTAAATTTGTACTCTTAGTTTTTGCTTCACATAATAATATATATAACGGAGTGAGGTATTCTGTGGGCGTCTGTTGATTATTTTGTATCGTCAGGAAATAATAAGCCGCACATACAGTACCGGTATATTGATTGTAAAATAACATAATTTCACTCTAAAATATTAACTCAGGTCGTGGATGCAAATGGATAACGATCAGAAACGCGGAGAGTTCTGCGCTCGCGTCCGTTCCGTCTGTCACCCCACCGTTATGTGTCATTTCAAACGAGCATAGACCACTAAACACTCCCAAGCCATGACAGCTGTCCAAGTCATAGCTTGACGTTTCGTAGACAGATGACAGCTACAGGTGACATGTTGCACGGCTTTGCTCTTTGGTTGAGTGCTGTCAACAAGTGTATTTATTGTTTTTTAGTTTTTAAGTGATTAAGGATTGTGATAAATAGTTTCTGTTTATATCTGTTGAATAATCTTTTCTGTCTTTGGTGTTGTGTTGTGCTATTGTTGTTTGTCTTGTCGTAAGTACGTAATATTTATAAGTTTGTGTTTGTAGGTTAAGCCGGTACCTACTTCCATAATGGAAATAGATACCGATCCTCCGGACCCTGGAGGAGGTATTGTAAATAGGAAGCGTGGGAATGAGGACAAAAATGAACCGTTAGCCAAGAAATCCACTAATAGTTCACACTCGGTTCCTTCAATCCAATTAAATTACACCAGTCCGGATTTTGCAAATAAAAAAGTTTATAATTCCGATGATGCTGCGCCTTATATCGTACACGTGACGAGACCTGAGACCGATAGCGGTCCTGCCCTTAGTCCTATTCAGTTTGGTCAGTTTTTATTTAAAAATAATATTCAAAACATTAAAATGGATGGTATTAAGAAGATAGGTCGTAATCGCGTCTCAATTGAATTCAAATCACCAGATCACGCCAACTCTTTTATCGACCTGCCTGATATAATAAGTGCTGGATACATTGTTTCGATTCCATCTTACAGTGTATCCCGCATGGGCATTGTCCGCAATGTACCCGTAGACTGGTCAATGGAAGAGCTTGTCGAAAACATGCAAGTTCCTTTAGGTTATGGCAAAGTAGTTAAAGCTCGTAGGTTAAGTCGCAAGACCATTAATGATCAAAATTCACCTATTTGGCTACCAACCCAATCAGTGGTTCTTACAATCGCTGGTCAAAAATTACCATCCCATGTCTATTGTTATTATAATTCCCTCCCCATTGAGACATATAAATTGCCCACTATACAGTGCAATAACATTTGCCGTTTTGGCCATGTTAAGGCACAGTGTAGGTCACCACCCCGTTGTTATAAATGTTCACAGAAGCATGAGGGAGCAACATGTACAGCAACATCTTATGTTTGTTTATATTGTAGTGGTCCACACGCAGCCAATGATTACTCTTGCCCTGAATATACAAGGCAAAAGGAGATAAAATTGGTTATGAGTCAGGAAAGTATCTCATACATGGAGGCTTCAGCACGATTCCGCCATGTAAGACGATCCTTTGCTGATTCTGCCAGGACTTCTCCTTCTGCAACTGTCAACATCTTGAGACAAACTGACCGACTGACAAAATCTCCCACTACTACATCCTACAGAAAGATCGTTTATACCCCCCGCCGCCCCATTGCTCCTATGTCCCCTGGGTATGACCGCCAGGCACATAGAAGTATAACTGAAGAACCAGCCTCTCAGTCCTCTAATGGGTGTGCTTATCCCACTAACAATGAAATTTCCCTGATCTCCCCGAACGATAACTTACTAGACAATTTGACTATTTTCTTTATTGATCTCATTTCTAGGTCTAGCGACTCCCTACCGAACAAAACTCTTACCAACCTGACCCAACTCATTAAACTTTTGCCTAATAATGGCTTACACTGTAATACAGTGGAACAGCCGCAGCATCAGGAATAAGAAACATGATATTTTAATGCTAATAAATACTTATAAACCAACAGTTTTTGCCGTCCAGGAAACGTGGTTGATGCCAGGTTCTCGTTTTCGAGTTCCAGGTTATGCCTGTTTCCGGGACGACAGATCTGATGGCAGAGCTGGAGCAGCCATTTTGGTCTCCAGCCAATGTACATATTCTGTATATACAATACCTGTACATAGTAGTTCTTTTAATATTGTGGCCGTCCGTGTCTTAGATACCATTTTTATGTCTGTGTATGTCCCTCACCCTAATCCTTCCATATTCTCTGAAATTTCTTCCATTTGCTCTTCCATTCCTTCCCCCTTGGTTGTTCTAGGTGATTTTAATACTCATCATACTTCTTGGGGCTCCCATTTTGACGATCCTAACTCCCCTTTCCTGATAGATTTGCTGGATGTCCATAACCTAGTTGTCCTTAATGATGGGTCTCCTACGCGCCGGGCTTCTCCTTTACAGAACCCGAGAAGTGTGGTAGACCTATCATTATGTACCCCTTCTCTCTCTCCCTCATGCTCATGGGCAGTACTTCCTAACTCTTATGGTAGTGATCATTTTCCAATTCTAACTACGATAACATACCGACAGACTAGACATACACTATCATCCCCAACTCCCCGGCTTAAATTCAAAACTGCAAATGCGAATTGGTCTGAATTTGCAGACATAACGGATTCTGTAATCAGTCACCTTCTTCCTATCGATACTAGTGACACACTCGCCTTGTATCAAAATTTGAAAAATGTTCTTATGTCGGCTGCGGATAGGTCCATTCCTATTAAATCAACTGGAGACCAGAAGACGTTTTCTCCTCCATGGTGGGACTCTGAGTGCACTGAAGCATGTAAGCGCCGCAAAGACGCCGAAAAAATATTTTCTAGGGCTATGACCCTAGACAATTACTTAAATTATAAAAAAGTGGCAGCAGAGGTTAGACTCTTGCTATCAGAAAAAAAGAGAAATGGTTGGCGCCAGTTTTGCCTGAGTCTTTCACCTTTATCCCGTCCGTCATTAGTCTGGAAAAACATTAAAAAATTCCGAGGCTCATTAGTAAACGACTACCATCCGTCCAATGACCCATCAGAGTGGATACAGGCTTTTTCGTCAAAGTTGGCGCCCCCGTCGGTCCCAGCTTTTGATGAGTGCCAATATTACGTATCTTCGGGGCAGCCTACCAGTTTTTTGGACGGGCCTTTTTCTCCGGAGGAGTTCCGATTGGTTATAAGTTCATTAAAGGATACCGCTCCAGGCAGTGATGGTTTACCGTATTCTTTTATTGTAAACAGCGGCCCTGTGACCCAAGAAGTGTGTCTGAAAGTCTTAAACGACATTTTCCAATCTGAAATTCCCCCGGAGGAATGGAGGACACAGATTATTCTACCTATATTAAAATCAGGAAAACTTAGCAGCGATCCGTCTAGATATAGACCTATTGCTCTTTCTATAACTTTAGCCAAAATATTAGAACACTTAATTAAAAATAGGTTAGAATGGCTTATGGAGAGCAAAGGCATTTTATCCAAAACACAGTTCGGTTTTCGAAAGGGCTATAGCACTATGGACGGTCTCGGGACCTTCGTGACTGACATACGCATTGCCTTTTCGAAAGCGGAACATGTGGTAGGCGTGTTCCTTGACATATCATCGGCATACGACAATGTTCTTCTTCCGGTGCTCAGGCAGAAATTGCTTCATCTGAGTGTCCCAGTGAGGATGATCAACTATATTATAAATTCCCTCTCCTGTCGATCCGTTGTAGTTTCCACTCAAAATTTAACCCTCTCTCCCCGTTTAGTTTACAAAGGCCTCCCCCAAGGTTCTCCTCTCAGTCCTCTCCTTTATAATATATACACCCATGATTTAGATCTATCCGTATGTAGTTTCTGTGAGGTCTTACAGTACGCCGATGATTTGTCAATGTACATTGCTTCAAAGGATATTGCTGACTGTTCTACTCGTCTTAACACAGCAGTTCGTTATCTAACTGAATGGATGGAACGACATGGCTTAAATATTTCGGTCTCAAAAAGTTGTGTTGTATTATTCTCTCGGTCCAAAATTACACCTGTCGTCAATATTCAATATAATGAGCAAGTTTTCCCGGTTATGGACAAGGTTAAATTCTTAGGAGTCTGCCTAGATTCGAGGATGACTGGCGCCTATCAAATTAAGCATATTTCCCAAAAATGCGAGAGAAATATTAATGTTCTACGGTCGGTCAGTGGTGTATGGTGGGGTTCTCATCCATATACCCAAAAGTTACTTTATAATGCTCTTGTCCGCAGTCACATTGATTATGGTTCGTTTCTATTAGAACCATGTAACAAGGTTCCACTAAAAGATCTTGATAAAATCCAATCCAAGTCTCTTAGGATCATAGTAGGTGCAATGAAGTCATCTCCAATCAATGCTCTACAGGTCGAGTGTGTCGACCCACCGCTTAACATCAGGCGGCAGTACCTTTCAGATAGGTTTCTTTTTAAGGCTTTTCAGAACTCGTCTCACCCTCTTATAGGTAAACTGCATACTTTATCTCAGTTAACTTCTACATCTCTTTATTGGCGCCATAAAGATCTCCCCTGTCTCTTGGTCAGCTACCATAAGTTAACCCACCTTCCTTGTCCAATTTTTCAGTGCCGTCTCAACCCTCTCTTTTTGACCCCATATGAAGCCCTAACTTTTTCCCCAAACATTATCCTCGACCTTCCTATCGATAAAGGTTCCTCTATGGCTAATACTCATTTTCAACAACTCATTAATCAGCACTATAGGGATTGGCTGCTTATTTTTACGGACGCATCCAAAATTTCGGTAGATGGTTGTGTTGGAGCAGCTGTCTGGATTCCGAGGGTTAATGTGATTTTGAACTTCAAATTGCCTCCTAACTCATCTGTTTTTACAGGCGAGGCACTCGCCATCTTTGAAGCCATCTCATTTATTGAGTCTCATGGCCTTAACAAATCACTTATCCTTTCGGACTCCAGGAGCGTTTTAGAGGGGGTTTCGGCCAACCAGTTTCGGTCTAAGTCAAAATTTCCATTACTTCTGAAAATAAGACAGCTTCTCCTTAAGTGTCACGTCCAGAATATCCATGTTCTCTTAGCATGGATACCTAGTCACAGCGGAATTACTGGCAATGAGAGTGTGGATGCCTATGCTAAAGATGCAATATCATCAGGGGGACTATGTCATTACAAACTATATTGTCAGGACTTAATTCCGATAGCTAAAAATAACTTAACTAGTAGGTGGAACACTGAGTGGACCAGCTCTAGTACTATTAAAGGCAAACACTACTTTGATATTCAAAGTAGTGTACCAGTTAGGCCCTGGTTTTTCAAATATTTACAGTGTAGCAAACAAGTATGTTCAACAGTCTGCCGAGTGAGACTTGGTCACTGTTGCTCACCAGTCTTTCTTGCAAAAATCAGGGTCAAGGATAATTCTCTTTGTGAGTGCGGCCTAGATGAGGGTACCTTAGACCATATATTCTTTAATTGCCCAAGAAACCAGCCTTCCCTTTATGACTTTATTCCTTCCTCGATTCCTCGCCCTATTAATTTTAAATCCCTTTTAGGTTTTGTAAATACTTCATTTATTGAAATTTTATGTACATATATTATTTCTAACAATATAAAATTGTGATGTCTTTATACTAACATGTGTTTGTGTTTGTTTTAGATAATTCATCAGTTTTGTAAATAAAATAATAAGTAATCAAACCCTTGTTACCCCACCGCACCAGCAATAGTAAGAGCAAAGTCTGTTTAAACCCACTCTGACATTGGCAACTCACCGAGGCCGCCATTAACAAAAGAAGAAGAAGAAGACATGTTGCACGACTGAAGCGCCATCCCGCCGACATATAAGCTGTAACTTAAGATAGTTCCATAAAGTAAAGTAATCGATTGTCATTTGTATTGGCGCTGTATAATATGTAATGCTTTACATACAATTGAACACTAGAATGAATGAAGCTCATATGTAGCAAAATTGCGATTACGGGAAAATTGAGTTCAAACTGTCACTTAAACATTTTAAGGTACGATTCCACGAAAATAGTGTTCAGAACATTTGTTATCCAAATTTTTTTTCAGAATTCCAGCTGTGTCAATTTGTGTGTGTTCCAATTTGTTACTGTTGCGTTAGCGAGTCCACCGGAACAAACATCTGTTACGCACAATGTTCGCAACAGTTCAGAACACCGGTGGAATCGCACCTTTAGAATACAGCGTAAAGTATTAAGTACATTAATCTAAAGATCCGTCTCTAAAATCAATGTACTTAATATGGTACAACTTAACCTAAAATGTTTAAGTGACTGTTTAAACTCAGGGTATTTTTTTGTTTGCGACATGTCACCATCATCGATTTATGTCTTATTATTATTCGTTAACGTTACTTTACGGACCCTTTAAATTTCCTTCCTGGCCTACAGAAGCTGTTTTATCTGTAACATTTGTTATTTCATCACAACCACAGTCATTATTTCCACCATTCCTCTCAGTGGAGTCTCCCATTAGGTGGAAAGGACTGCAGTGACCCCATTTTGAAGAAATTATTTGTTACTGACGGAACAGTTTAACAAGTAATGACGTCAC
The DNA here is from genome assembly GCA_905187575.2 of Celastrina argiolus. Classification (NCBI taxonomy): domain Eukaryota; kingdom Metazoa; phylum Arthropoda; class Insecta; order Lepidoptera; family Lycaenidae; genus Celastrina; species Celastrina argiolus. The sequence continues at coordinate 2,896,957 of LR994596.1, forward strand.
CTGGGCCTCCAACTGTGAAAGACTTTATTTCATCAACCTTTTCATTGTTGTAAACAACAAGTTTAAAGAAAAAAAAACATAAAAAACTGTTTTATTAATGCATATGTTGTTATCTAGCGGAGTTCCAATGATCACCTTTGAGCTGAAGGTGTTTACATGTTACGTTGCGTGCTGTCTACGAATCATCATGACACGTGATATAAGGATAGGCGTGTGTCATTCTGAGCCTACCCGTCCAGAGGAAATTCCAATAATTGAAAATATTAGGTACTGGGCTAATAAATAGAGTTGAAAATTTAAGATTAACGGCCAAGTTAGTTGATCAAACATTTGAATGGCCGTTCAGAAAACGGCCGGTTAAAAACGGTATGTTAATTCATAGACAGTACACAACATACATGTTGTAGCCACCAACACTTCTACCATACATAGTGAGTGCAAATCTAGTCTAAGGATGGCCTCTCACGAGCTATTATCGGTGAACGACTTTTTGTAGTTTAATAACTGATTGCAATAGTGCAACGTCATACAAACAGCCATTCAAAAATAATACGCTGCAAAAATCGGCCCGATTATCGGACCTACGAAAAGTCGGTCGTAGTTGGGCACCCTTATGGACGGACCGAGATAGTTCTGTCCGTCCATCAGATGATATACGCGGCCTCGCTTGACTGATTTATAGGCACTGCGATATCTTGCCTAACACCGGAAAGTTACACGGACAAGCTATGTGGTAGTTTTTCATCAGATTACATACCCTTTACTCGATTGCGCTAGAAGAAGGGTAATGTTTTTCGAGAGTGTATAGTTATGTTCGTGTGCGAAAATGATCTCGTGTTCGAAGTGTGCATTTGTAAAGACAATCCTCCCCACACCAAAATTGACAAAGTTTTCTGTTAGTCGTGCGTCACTTATCCATGAGTATAATATAAACTAAGAAACACGCCCTAAATCCCGATTTCAACGCATGTTAGTGATAACGGCTTGTTAAATTATCTTATCTACGGAACAGTCAACAGCATGATATTTAACGAAGGATTAACTTTAACATGGCTTGGTGAAACACGCCCTAAAAATTCAAAAGTTAATTTTGGTATCCATTCAGAAAAACTCATTTCTTTAAATACAATAAATTCTAGACAAGAAATAACTAAACGGAATGAATAAATCTACAAAACTTGACCTGCGGCGTGTAATCTTTGGCGGAATCCAATCCAATAGTGATGTTTCAATCGGACGAAGTTCCGATAAGAACAACTTCGGAGCTGGCAACTTCGGAGCCGGCAACTTCGGCCCGACAACTACGAAGCCTGGTTACATTTGCCGAACCGAATCAAGATTTCAGGAGCAACTTTGAAATAATACAAGCAGATGCGACAGAAAAGTTCCTATGTTTGTGAACGTGTATACTGGATGTCACTCGACTTAAATAATATTAAGTAACTTGTTTTGCCCGCGGCTTCGTAGCCGTGAAATTAATTTCAACCACTCAGGGTTGAATTTTTAAAAATCCTCACTTCTCGTGTACTGGATGTCACTTGTGGGGAACTATTAATACACATATAGTGTATTAATAGCTGCCCACGCGCAATTTCGGTTGTTGAAGTTAAAACCATGCTACGCAGGAGTCATTTTTATAGTGTCCAAATGTGTGCGCATTACATAAGGTGAACAGGTGCAGGACCGACTTTTTACATACCCATCCGACGCATAGATCGACTGCATTGTCTACAAAACTCGGAAACAACATTTCATGTTTGTCCAAGGCGGGAACCCACGACCACTGGGACTCAGGCAAGCTCTATACTACTGGACTACGGAGGCGTTATATATAGTATATTGTTATCCTTGTCGTCTGTAGCTGGTTTAAGCTGGATCCTTAGCATGAGGTCTTATATCAGTGTTTCTTTAACATTACTTTTGGACTTCAAGCAAGTTAAGAATATATTTTCGATTATATAAATATAATTTACACGGAGTTCATAAGTAACATAAAATTTGACGACCTCCGTAGCGCAGCGGCTGAGTGCCTTGGTGCTCGATCGAGAGGTCGCGGGTTCGAATCCCACCGAGCAAACAAAAAAAGTTTTCAATATTCCTGGGTCATGAATGTGTATTAAATTTGTATTCAATATAATAAAAATCTAAAGTATGTGTATAGTATTAATTATACTTCATTTGTATCCAAAGTATCCGAAGAACTACAGGTACCAAACCTGTAACACAAGTTCTTCGGATACTTAGCACGGGGCCAGATTGACGTGGTGTGAACCGTCCTTAAAAAAATTAAATAACAATGCTATAAGACCTCAAGGTAAGGCCCCTTATAGGTATTGTATACATCGTATAAAATTAACAATCATAAATTATTCATACACATTTCACCCAGCTATGCACGAGGTGAATTATTTTTAACAGTCGCCAATGTTTTGAACTCATCAATCACTCATAATACTCTTTTGCAATTCCATACATGATTGGACTTTTTGATATTTATTATTGATATAAGCTTCTGATTGGTATTTTTATCGCGTTTAGGGCGTGTTTCACCGAGCAATGTTAAAGTTAATCCTTCGTTAAATATCATTGTTCCTCTCGTAATTCCTATCAATGAATGAGAAGGCATGGTAATTTGTGTAATGAGTAGATTTATATGCAAAATTTCCATAAAATCGATAAAAGCGTGAAGAGGTGACAAATATACATACTTTCGCATTTATAATATTAGTAAATATTATTATATTGTCCCTCTTTATTCAAAAAAGTCCAATAAAATAATAGCTAACCTCACCGATTTCGGTGTCGGTAGCCGATTTCATTGAAAACAAGCCAGCTACGAAGGAATTATTTTATAGTGCCCAAGTATGTGCGCAATACATAAAAACACTCTCTTCCTTTAACTCTCATAACCCAGTGGGACGGTAAACCGACACGACTGGCGAGAGAACAGGCGCAGGACCGACTTTTTACATGCCCATCCGACGCATGGATCATCTTTCTTGTCAGACAATCAGGTCTTGGATTGTCCTAACCAAACTTGAAAAGTCCAATAAAATATAATGTTTTGTCTACACTCATAACTAGCAAATTCATTTCTGAGAGTTTCTTCTGAATCTTATAAGGCTAAGATGCATTTACTACTTAGTTAAAGTAATCTTTGTGTTAGTTTAAAATACACCTTGTAATAAAACGTGCTATTATGTAGTAAATAAAATTCTAAATTGCGATATGTAGAATGAGTAACGTATCAAATCATAATCAGAAAAATTAGAGCTACCGTACAAATCTGATCGCGTGCCATTTAAGTATTGTCACATTCATCCTCTCGATATGCATTGTAAAATTACCTTTTCCATATTTATCGGGAAAAAAAGGGAATTTATTGCCTTCATCCTGTGGGATTGGGAGGTGTTGATTATGTAACAAGTTATTCATAGATGTAAATCAGCGGACCCAGGAGGCGCCCCTGAGGCACACTTGTTATGAGCAAATCAATCGAATGCATTGTAAAAGACAATTGGGACTTTCACTTTGTTTTTGTCATATAGGATTTTGCCTACCTTCTTGAATGTATTTACTTTAACTATTATTGTGCAAGAACTGCATAATCTATACTAATATTATAAAGCGGAAGAGTTTGTTTGTTTAAACGCGCGAATCTCAGGAACTACTCGTCCGATTTGATATACTATTTTTTGTTAGATAGTCCATTTATAGAGGAAGGCTTTAGGCTATATAACATTACGCTGCGACCAATAGGAGCGAAGCGTCAGTGAGAAATGTTTCAAAAACGGTTATATTAACGGTTTAAGTTACTCAAAAACCACGCGAATGAAGTCGCCGGAACACCTAGTATGATAAAATGTAACCTATGTGCTATTTTAAATTAATACTGTGCTTCTTTTGTGCCCAGCTGATTTTGTGGTTCTGTCTTTCTTATATTAATTACTATCATTATAATGTTAAATTATTGTTACCAGATATATCAATAAACCAAATTACCGCTTACAATATTTCTATTAGCTACGATTACAATTTCTGTTCCACATATTATTGGTTTATGTACATAATTCTATGATGTTAGGATTCGCGGCGTGTAGCCAACGTAACTACACTTTGGGCTCATAACTAAACGAATTAGTTTCTATTATGTTATTAGATTAGCCTTCTCGTCAGTCGATAGGTATATGTTAGAGTTATTGTTGGTAATAATTGTCCTTGACGAGTAAACGAAATCTTTCTTAAGATACGATAATTAAAATATAATAACGCTTCCGTGGTCTATTGGTTCAGAGCTTCGCTCTCGGATCGGAGGTAGTGTGTTCGATTCCCGCGTTGGAACAACAAAAACTATTTTTAATGTTTGGTTAGGACAATACAGGCTGATCATCTGATTCCCTGAAAAGATGATCCATGCGTCGGATGAGCATGTAAAAAGTCGGCCCTGCGCCTGATCCCGCCAGTCGTGTATTAAACACACACTTGGGCAGTATAAAAACTCCTGCGTTCTTCTGCGGTCACCGTCACTAAAATCGGTTTGAGAGGCATTATTTCTCATCATACGTCATCACCATAATATATCATTTTACTATGCGGCCTACTCTATATCTAAGCTAATTCTTATCAAACTCGCTCCAGCATTTCAGAGCCTATTCAACTTCCCGTTGTAACACAATATAAGCATTTTTATTATGAATCAAAATTCTCCTTTTCCCGCGTAAATCTCATCAAAAACTATCTAAAGACAATCTCCGGGTATTTCATATTTCTCAGACAATCGCATTTTCACTATAGGCACCTACACTCACCTATCTAATAACGATACAAAAACATCGTATATTGGATCTTAGCACCCACGTCCTCAATTTTATTTGCTATATTTAATGTGGCTTTAAAATTCCTATATAAGCTGCAATCTTGCAATTTTGTAAAAGCATATTGCTATTGTGTAGAAAATAGGTGTTTTCAGATATTAAATTTAATTTTATATTTCTCGATCCAGTAATGTTTCCTTTTAATATTGCCGACACAATCGAGAATCGTATCAGTTCGATCTTAGCGTATTTTGGTATTTTATTTGGTGGATTGCTTTGAAACTAACCAGGATAAACGTTAGATCGTTACTTTTTGTAAACCCGACCATATCAATCGACTGAGAATCAAAACAAACAAACGTCAATTTATTCGGGAGTACGCGGCACGATCGACTCTGAATCAAAATCGAATCAGTTTGGAGAGTTAGACCCCAGTTTGGAGAGTAAGGCCCTTGTACTTTAATTCTAGATTGTAGCGCAACTATCTGTTATGCGAATTCAGCGTCGGCCATTTTGGATTCTCGTGCGCAATAAGATGAGTTATTTTATAATATTCCCAACTGCGTGCAGCTCATATTACACGAATGGGATCATACCGGGATGTGGAGCACTGTAATGCTTATTAGGTTTAGGATATTGGACATTTTTATCTAGTACTAGATGTTTCCAAAAATCTCACTGGGACCGCACATTTTGATGCGGTAAAAGCATATGTGTTTATCCAGCATGTAAACTACTATCATACTGACTTTCATGAAAATTAGTTCAGTAGTTTTTGCATGAAGAAGTAACAAACATAACACACACTCACAAACATTCCCCTTGATAATATTAGTGTAGGTAATTTCAATATTGTGTATTATGTATTTCAATATATAATTATGAAATTGAAAGATAAATCTATTGCTAATGTGGCTCATTAATTAAAAATTTATTTTAGTTGTCACAAATTTAGTTATTTCGTTATCAAACGTGACAGTTGAACAAAATATTTTTTATTACTCATGCGGGATAAGTAGCATCTTGGCGCCCGCTGTTGCGGTTGAAAACGAGCCGTTTGCCCATTCTAAAATTTGAGTGCGAAAAAAGCAAATGCGTGCGCCAAGTAAACTTTTCGCACTCAAATTCCAAAATGGGCAAACAGCCCATTTTCAACCGCAACAGCGAGCGCCAAGAAACCACTTACTTACTTATCCCGCATTTGTAATACAAAATAGTATGTGCAAATCGTGCGACGTTGTCGATTACCCACTCAAGCGAATGACCGCACTCGCTTCGCTCGTGCGTTCAACTTCGCTTTCGTGGGCAATCGACAACTTGTCGCACTTGTTGCACAATATACTATTATTAGAATACAAATATTCAAATATTTGCATTTGGGTCAAATCAAAAAATAAAGTCTATAATGTCCGTAATATTTTTTATTGGTTTAAGTGCCCTACTAGTTTTTACCTCTGCTTCGCCTGCAATAAATCGAAAATTATACAATTTTGAAAATACCACGTTCACAAATAATGTAGTTCTAGATTAATTAAAGCTGAACATTGTTGGTAATATCTCTTGGGTGCTTTTTACCCGACTTCGGCGAAGCCAAACGGAAATAATAATAATAATTTTGGCTGTCTATGTATGTATGTATGTTCCCTCGCAGCAGCTAAACTACTGATACGATTTTAACGAATGAGGTATCAATCGATTCGTAATAATGCCACGAGTAACATAGGCTATATAATTTTCCGAAAAATTGTGTATTTAGAAAATTAAACCTCAAAATCTAACTCAAAAATTAAAATAAGATAATTGTCTCGTATGTTATTGAATGTAGTGTAGTGTTGGAAATTGTGAAAGTTTCTTGAAGAGAAATTGTGTATTTTAACTATTATATAATGTAAAATAACTAATAGAGTGGAAAGAAGTGCAAGTAGTTTGTGTTTTACTATATAATTGTCTCGTGTTTGGTATCAAAAGATAGGTGCGACTACGACTCTACCTTGACGATTTTTGTACCTACGAATATCTGAATTTCAATTTAAACTACTTTCTTGTTTCAGCCTTTTAAGACCCATTTTTTGCGAAGTTGGGTTATAATTTTTATCTTTTTTTATAGTAAGATAACTCCTAACACTGAATATAAAGGGCTATTATAGCGGAAAGCAATCCAATATTGACACGGGTCAATATTGGATGGGAAAACTACGGAGTTTTCCCAATTAAGATTTGAGAGCTATTCACAATCGGGAATCGAATGAATGTTTTATTCATAATCGAATAATTATTCAATTGCGTCATCCTGACGTGGCATGACTTTGTTGTGCAAATAGTCATTATAATTACAAATACAGCCTCCACGGGGCTCGGTGTGGAGGTACACGATCACTGACATACAATCAATGTCACTAAACAAGACAAAAATATACAAACATGTGGAGGTTCTTTTGTATCAAATTATAAAACAATTTCGACTATAAAATATGTATTTCGCAGTCATCTAATTGAAATCGCTATTTCATTAAGTGACCTAGCGTTTTTTATCGAATGACGACATTAAATTGAAAGACTAGGTCGAACACTGATTGAACAATCGTCACTCAACGTCCAATTAGTTAGCGGATTGTAATGTTGTATTGTCAGTCAGGTCATTGAAATTTTATCTCACTTTGGCGCTAGTAGTCAGCAAAATAAATACGGCGTCATGCAGGTGGCACCGATAGCACATAGCACCCTCACCGATTTCAGTGTCGGTAGACGATTTTATTGAAACCAGGAAACAACTCCAACTACGCAGGAGTCGTTTTATAGTGCCCAATTGTGTGCGCAAATACACTCTTTCTTGGCTCATGGCTTACAATTGCAGGCTTACCCCCGACACTATTGAGAATCGATCTCAACGGTTTTTGGTATTTTATTTGGTGGATTACTTTGAAATTAATCAGGATAAAGAAAATCTTTAGATTTTTGTACTCCCGACCATATCAATTGACTCAGAATCAACATAAACAAACGTCAATTTATAGGCGGCACAATTGAATCTGAATCAAAATCGAATCAGTTTGGAGAGTAAGGCTCCTGGTTTATTATAATCCGCCCAAGTGAAATTGAAAACAACATGCCATTGAAAAATATCTATGTCTGAGCCGTGAGACGTGGCATGAGAGTTCAAACGGCTAGGTAATGTTTCTCTGGACTTAAAAAAAAACCGGTGAAGTGCGAGTCGGACTCGCATACCGAGGATTTTATTTTTTAATTTGACATAGAATTTCTGATTACAGCTTATAGGACAGACAGACTAACACAGAAGAGTGATAAGGAATCTGTTTTTTCCTTTTATTGTACCCTACGCTTCTCTAGGTGTAGGTAATATAAAGTTATTAGGATTTTATTATTGTAAACATATTCCTTCTTAGCTGGGGCCGTATGATCTTTTACAATACCAGCCTGGTTCCAGGCAATTCAATAAAGAACAAGCCAGTATAAGCTTGTTCTTTTTCATAATACAACTACATGTAAATCTGAATGGTGGATCTATTCAGAATAACATATTGTTTGAAAGTGACGTTCGGAAGCAAGTCAAGTTTCACGTGACCGCTGACTGGCTGTCAATAAGTGATCGTAATACGAAAATGCCAGCCAGCCATATTGTATGGCGTAAACTGACTGGAATTAAAAGCTTGTAATAGGCCTCCTGATGGTGAATCATAATGATCCTCACATCAACAGACGTCAGGGGATTTGATCGCCGGGATTCGAACCCGGATACCGTTTGATCCGGATAAGCGGATTAGGGACGGGAATATTTGTTTGTTTGTTGCGTGTTTCGCATTTCAAATGCTTAGGAATGACAAATAATACAAAAGTGTATTTCTATTGCTGGGAATGAAGTCGTATAGAAATAAAATGTGACGAGAATCGTATATTTTGTCGTTTCAACTGGTGGTTTAGAGCGTGTTTCACTAAGCAATGTTAAAGTTAATCCTTCGTTAAATATCATGTTGTTCTTCTCGTAATTCCTATCAATGAATGAGAAGGCATGGTGATTTAACAAGCCGTTAACACTAGCATGCGTTGGTGAAATGAGGACATAGGTTTTAAGATTCTTTATATCTCAAGATTACAATAATCAGTCACGAGAAATACAATTTGTAACTTATAGATATGCAATTTATTATTAGGTAACAATAATAATAATGCCTCCCACGGTGACGGTCGCAGGTTTCATTGAAACCAGACCAACTACGCAGGAGTTATTTTTGGTGCCCAAGTGTGTGCGCAATACATAGAAGCACTCTCTCTTCCTTCACTCTCGTAGCCCAGTGGAACGGATAACCGACACGACTGACGGGAGATCAGGCGCAGAACCGACTTTTTACATGCCCATCCGACGCATGGATCATCTTTCTTATCAGACAATCAGGTGATCAGCCTGCATTGTACTAACCAAACTCGAAAACAACATTTTTTGTTGTTCGACCGTGGGAATCGAACCCATGACCTTCGGGTGGAGAGCGAAGCTTTAAACCACTAGACCACGGAATGAAGGAAACATAATATTGTCTTCTTATTCTTATATATAAAAATGAATTGCCGTTCTTTGGTCTTGCTAAAACTCGAGAACGGCTGAACCGATTCGGCTATTTTTAGTCTTGAAATATTCATGGAAGTCTCGGGAAGGTTAAAACGGTTAGTATGCTTAACGAAGTGAGCACGGGTCAGCTAGTTATATATAAAATGAATTGCTGTTCGTTAGTCTCGCTAAAACTCAAGAACGGCTGAGACAATTAGCCTATTTTTAGTCTTGAAATATTCGTGAAAGTCCCGGGAAGGTTTAAACTGTTTATCACAAACTGTTTCTATGCTCAACTAAGTGGCCACGGGCTAGTATTATTATAAAAACTATAATAAAAACAAAATCGGAGTTTAGGAGTTACGATACAGTTAAACTTATAACCCCTCTTTTGTCAGGGGTTAAAAACCAGCGAGAATGTTTTGCGTCTTGATCCTGTGAAGTTTTCGCCCCAGTTTTAGCTTTTGTTCGGAGCGCAAGCTCGCAGGTACTCACAGGATTACGTTTTAGGTCAGCTATGTTGGTGTTTCGTTTATGTTTCAAGTGGCGAGAGTTTGGTAGAAAAATTGTTGGTATCAATTTGTACATACAGTAGATATTACAACAAAATTACATTTTTCAAATTACCTAGGACTTGGTTGTTTTTTTTATTTTAAAGCTGTGACACAACTGATGACGATGAATTCTAAAAACAATTCCAATTACGTCAGCTCAAAATTAATCTGTTCAACGTCACTAATAAAACCTGTTTGTATGCTCAACGAAGTGGGCACTGGTCATCTAGTACATTATATCTAGCAATATCCCGCTAAAAATGATAACCACAATCTCCAAGCAAATGAGTGAGTGTACGCATAGGCATAGGAGGGAGGTGCTTTTGAACGCATGCCTATGCGTACACTCACTCATTTTCTTGCAGATTGTGGTTATTTTTCGCGGGATATTGCTAGATAAGTATAATATATTTTGTAGAAGTGTTATTCCAAATGTGGGTTATTTTTCCGCCATCTTGAAAAATTACAGCCCATAGTTTGCACAAGCGGAGACGCGGGAACATACAAATACTGTTGCAGGGTTAATAAATAACTAAAGTGGTCCATAATCTAGAGTAATGCGTGTAAAAAATCACGTCTACATAATTTATTAACTCTAAGGTTTAGTGGGGTCGGAGTCACGTAGCCACTCCACACGAGTGTGGGGTAGGTTTTACCCCATAAGCCTTTACGGTGGACTCAAATATCATTATTACTTTCTTATACTCCAAGTGTATAAACGTTTATATTATAAGCGAATTTTATCTTTTCATTTTGGCAAAGAAATGAAAAAAAAATCAAAAGTAGCTGCTTTCAACCGACTTCCAAAAAAAAGTGGGAGGTTCAATTCGGATGTTTTTTATATATGTGCACCGATTTCCGTTTATGCTTTAAGATCTGCTATAATTCATTAGTGATTCGCTTACTGCTGAAAAAGGAAAAAAAATCGCCCACTGCCGAGAATAAAAAATTCGCTTACGGCAAAAAATAAAATAAAAAATGGCCTACTGCTGAAAATAAAATAAAAATTTGCTCACTGCTAAACATTAAAAAAATCTTGCATAAGAAAAATTAAAAACAAAAAGAAACAAACATTTTTGTTTGGCTTTTAGTAATAATATTATGGATTTGTATGAGATGAAAGCCAAATGTATAACCGAATAGTTGTATGACTAACGAGCCTCATACAACTTTTCTATACAACTTTGCTCGGCGAATTCGTTCAATTTGCTCCCAGAGGCCACATACGTCCAACTTCACCATTTCGCCTGGACAGAAGTATGGTAATTTGGTATAGTTAGCGCTATCCCGTATTACCATAATCACAAAGTAGATATATAACAGAGACACGACCTAGTACTAGAAAATGGCATCACCCTAATACTGGCAATGCGACTGGAAAAGGGTGAAGTCCAGGCACATTCCGAAAACCGCCATCTAGCGCCACTATTGGAAAATACTAATTACTAATTTCGTTTCGTATCTTCTTCTTAATTAAGGAGTTGAATTTAGCTTCATGTGATGTTATGCTCAAAAAATATGCTTATCTTTATTTTAATGTCAATATTTTTAATTAATTTGGCATATTTACATTTTATAATTTACAAACGTTAATAGTAGTGACATCTATTGCAATTTATTTGGTATTTGATAGATTGTATAGGTAGGCCATGCCATTATATACAAAACACTGAACATAAGTATTTCCAGTTATTAACAGTAATATATTTAATAAAATTTAACGAAACTAGTACTTAAATATATTATTCTAATAATATGTTTAAAGTACAGAGTGATTTATGGTTCATATATTATGAGCCGAAAATAGTGTGAATGACGCGTAGAGCATCACCTCATATAAATTAATTTATTTAAGTAAAAAAAATATATTCAAAGGTCTAAAATGAACACAAGGAGTGAATCTTACTACGCTGGGGCTCGCGGGCTCCTCGTCTATACACACGAACGCACCGGCCGGTGACCTGAGCAGAATTGAAACTCATATTATGTCTGAGCATGAATGTTAAGAGGAAACACTACTTTCCATACAGAAATAGGGGTCTACGGGATTCCTGTTTCCTCCCTGGATAATGCTGCTAGAGTAACAATTTTTTCCCTGAATATTTATGGATATTGTTTGTACGTCCCTATTTTTTCCTTTTTTTAATAAATTAATAATTTAAAGAAATGTGGACGTTCAAAAACCTAAAAAAAATGGCCAGACTCTCCGCTATATTTAAATATCTAGGAAACAGATTTGACTACAATAAACGACAAAGTCATAAAAAAGGATCCTAGCTCAATTCTTTTTTTAGCTAATAAAGAAAAAAATATTTAAATCGGTTAAGTTTTCGAGGAGGAAACAGGAATCATCTAAACGTCGATTTATGGTACTTTTAATAGGTAATTTCAGTTCAAGTTGCAGTTGTCTCTATCGCGCTAGTGCTGGCTAGCTAAGGCACTGCGAGACAGCAATAGATTTTATAAATACCTATTTTGTATAATTTCTCTCAACCGTGGTGTTTCCTCTTAAGCACATTACACACACACAAACACGTTTAACTTACATGACCCCTCTTTTTCGTTGGTGGTGGGAAATATCAATAATTCCTAAATAAGTGGCATTTAGTATAATAGTGTATTACCTTACTTCTTTTTTATATTTTGATAAATTTTAAGTATTATAAAACCTTTGAAACAGCGTAAAACTTGGCCAACAGTGATAAAGTTTTTGTGATAATGATACAAGAGGCATGTTGTCTCGGCAACCGCAGGCGGGACAAAAACCGAGCACTTAGATCGTATCTAATATTCATGAGCTCCTGTACTAGTTTCAAGTTAGGAGAGAAATCCGTGCGTGTGATCCTGTACTAGATTCAAGTTAGGAGAGGAATCAGTGCGTGGGGTCCTGTACTATGTTTCATTTCATAGAGGAATCAGTGTGTGGGATCTTGTACTATGTTCAAGTTAGGAGAGGAATCAGTGCATGGAGATCCCATGTACTAAGTTAAAGTTCTCTTTGACGACCTCTGTAGCTAAGTGGTTGAGCGCGTTGCTGTTCGAGCGAGGGGTCGCGGGTTCAAATCCCGATGTTCGGTACCTGTAACACAAGTCCTTCGGATACTTAGCACGGGGCGAGATTGGTGTGAAGCGTCTAAGTTGAGATAGGAACCAGTACAGAACCACACAACAGATACTATGTTTCAGTTAATAAAGGATATAAGCCCCGGTTTTTAAAAGGCTGATCAAATCATCGATTCATCCAGACAAGCGATTCTGATAGCTAATCGGTGAACATCACTCGCGACAACTTCGCTCACTCGCTACGTCCACCAATGAACGTTCAGATTGGTTCATCAATCAGAAACCAGGAGTTATTGAAGAAATTTATGGATGAAGATGATAAGTAGCTAAATTCTGATTTCGAGAAAATGGAGTTCAAACCTTCACTTAAACATTTTAGAATACGTCGTAACGTATTAAGTAGGTACATTAATCGAAAGATCCGTCTCTAGAATCAATGTACTTAATATAATGTACTTAATACTTCATATCCTAAAATGTTTTAGTGACAGTTTAAACTCAATTTTCTGAGTAAACATTTTTCGCGACAAATCACCTTCATCTATTCATGATGATTTTTAGGTAATTCTTAGCATTATTTCAAGAAATATTAGCAGTATTCAAACCATATAAATCTGAAAAAAATACACCTGTGTTCGCACAATAATTGTAAATTTGTACCTGAAGGCTTTGCTTCACATATTAATATAGATAATATCGTAATATAAAAGGGTGTAAACGACTTCATCGTAAGTCACTTAAAAATTGTAGGGTGACAAACATCCGTGTCGTAGTGGGACTAGTCCGGAAATTACGTGACAACATAACACTGAAAATCCTGTGTTTGACTTATAATAATAATGTTTGCTACTCAATGTTTGATGAAGCTATTGCTAGGTATAACTCTAGATATGAGCGGGATTGAGACAAATAAACTTAAAATTTAGGGCCGATTTTTCAATCGTCCGATAACTTTTATATAAATAATAAATATGTGACTTTGGCAGATTGTGTATGGAACAAATGTCAAAGTCACATGTTTATTTAACAGAAAAAAGTTATCTGATGATTGAAAAATCGGCTCTAAATGTATTATTCTTATAATTTTCGCGGGATATTGACAGATATCTTACATTTAAATTTTATGCTATGGATTTCCGCAAAGTAACGCCTGATTTCATTAACTATTTACAAATAAATTGGACAAGTTAACATACTTTCATATTTCTGATTTGTATGGCACCTAATCGTATTTTTATTTCTCTTCCATCTATCATAATTACTTTCAATTCTTAAGTCAGTTACACTGATACTGTATTATAATTAAAAACATATTCTTTTGTTCCAGGTATGTACAACATCTACAAACCTACCCAACTATTTACAACTAAAACACGTAAGTAAAATTGTCTAAAATCTATTTAGACAATTTTCTATATCTTCATGATAAAACTACTATTACATAACGCGTTAAATCGCCAAGCCTAACCCGAACTAATACCCCTTTCCCACTACACGTCCGCAACAAACAAGCGGTGTGGACACCTGATTGACACGGCGGAGCTAACTGCCCATGAATTATTTAGTGGCGGGTCAAATTTAGCCCTGCAGGGTTCTGGGGCTCAGGACATTATGCGTATGAGCATTTTGACGTCATCATTATCAACCTACTAAGGCCTGGAGGTATTTTGCAGAAATGCTGTTTCAACTAAGTAGTTGTTATTAGTTAGCTATGGTTTTTTGACAACTACGGGAATAGTTTGGAGATAAAAAGAAGCCTATGTATCCAGGAGGTCTCAAAAATAGCCGAATCGGTTGAGCCGTTCTCGAGTTTTAGCGAGACTAACGAACAGCAATTAATCTATACTAATATTATAAAGCGGAAGAGTTTGTTTGTTTGTTTAAACGCGCTAATCTTAGGAACTACTGGTCCGATTTGAAAAATTCTTTTTTTGTTGGATAGTCCATTTATAGGGGAAGGCTTTAGGCTATATAACATTACGCTGCTGCCAATAGGAGCGAAGCGTCAGTGAGAAATGTTGCAAAAACGGGGAAAATTATTCACATTTGGGGACTTTCATTGCGTGCGCTGCATAAACGGCTTAAGTCACTCAAAAACCACGCGAACGAAGTCGCGGAAACGGCTAGTTTTTATATATTACCGATATTATAATGCTTAAGAGTTTGTTTGAATGCGTTTATTTCAGGAACTACTTGTCCGATTTTAATAATTCTTTTAGTGTCGGATAACCCGTTTATCGACGAAGGATATAGGCTAGGAGCAGAACACCAATAAGGAATATTTCAAAATATCTATCTTCTTAACCCCAGTGACCTTGTATGGCTATTTGTTGGCGACGTGTATAAAGAAAATAATATAGTTTTTGTGGTTTTTCAATGAGACCAATATAAAGAAAAGGCTGAAAATTTTCAGATTGTCGCGCACACCGCCGCGCTTACTTTCTAAGATTTGCACGTTAAAGATAAATACAAACTTACACGTAAATCATTTCAAGTTAGGAGCAGCGGAAACATAAATAAGGAGTACAATACGCTTTTGTTGTGGAAAAAATGGCGGCCAACGTAACGAAGTTGCCGCCGAGTCCGCAGAGACTACTTGTTTTTTACACGCAATAATATAAAGAAAACTCGAGAAACACTCAAAATGGCCGACTGATTACGTCAAAATGGCGATTAGAAGAATTCGCGCCACTATTAAGTTTGGTAAACGTCACTAAAATAGTGCTAATCGATTTGAAAGTGTTTCCGCTGCTCCTAACTTGAAATGATTGACGTGTAAGTTTGTATTTATCTTTAACGTGCAAATCTTAGAAAATAAGCGATTCATCTTTGCTGCGGCACTAGGGCCAACAACAATTTAGTGGCAATGATAGGAACTATTAAATAAATGTTACGTGAAACAAACATTGACGCCAAATGAATATTTCCGAATTTTAGAACTTAAATCTGCAGGCTTACTTCCGACACAATCGATAATCGAATTAGTTTGATCTCAGCGGTTTTTATCATTTAATTTGAATGATTACTTTGAAACTAAACAGGATAAGAATCGTTAGATCTCTTTGAGATCTCTTTGTACTCCCGACCATATCAATCGACTGAGAATCAAAATAAACAATCGTCCATTTATTCGGGAGTAGGTACGCGGCACGATCGAATCTGAATAAAAACCAATCAGTTTGGGGAGTAAAGTCCCTGCTCTCCTGTTTCATTTGGTTTGCTTGTTCAAGATATTGGTAATAATCCTGCCGCTTTACGAAGTGCGTCGCAGGAGTGTTAAATGTATATCGTGTACACCGGACTTTAAGATTGTTTGTAAAAAATGTGAATTATGTTTGTTTAAAATTGAATTTACATAAAACCTCTACTGTACCGATTTTGTTGTGGCCGGAACCCGGATAACCGCCCAACACCGAGAGCATAGTAATCTGACCGATTATCGGTCATACAAATAGTCGGTCAGGATCAATCTGCCCGATCTTATTTACCGATAATCGGCCAGTGTAATCCTGTTATATAATCCGTGGTTACGACCACGGCTCTGCCTTGGCCATTTTTGTACCTATGCAAATATGAGGAAACCCACACATGGTTGGCCATTTCAGGAACTACTGCTCCGATTTGAAAACATATTTTTTTGTTGGATAGTCCATTTACAGAGGAAGGCTTTAGGCTATACAGGGTGTAAAAAGAGCAGTCACTATAACTTTGGGATAGGATTATAGGACCTTGACTGATTCTAGAAATGAATTTTTTTCATTATTTATTTTTTGAAAAAAATTTTTTTTTTGCAAATTATTTTAGTCGCAAGACTGAACTGTTTGAAACAACGTTCTGCATTAAATTCTTAAATTTTATAATTTTTGCCCTAGTACGTAATGAACGTCTTACGCGTGCTATTGAGCTCTCAGCGTAATCAGCTGATCGCTGTGTTGTGCACGTTGTACATTGCCTATTGAAATTTTTAAAATTTTTAAAACAGTGGATTAAAAGCAAATGACTAGCACCAATGGATATATCTCTTGCCTGGTTATTACCTCACGAAGTTATAGTGACTGCTCTTTTTACACCCTGTATAACATTACGCTGCGACCAATAGGAGCGAAGCTTCAGTGATAAATGTTGCAAAAACGGGGAAAATTATTCACATTAGGACTTACGTTGCGTGCGCTGCATAAACGGCTAAGTCACTCAAAAAATATGCATGAAATAATTATTCCTTATTAATAATCATAATAACAAAGACCATCGTGAGCAATCAAAAGATAATCGCGATAGTATGCCGACAACAACGCGAACGAAGTCCCGGGCACAGTTAGTATAACATAAGAATTAATAGAAAAAATCAAGTCCATCAAGCTACCGCGTCTACCATAATATTATAAGTCAACCTCCCCCACATAAAGGCTCTTCACACGAGTGCCGACGCGACGCAGTAATGCGCGTTTTGTAATTCAGACGCACGTTAATTGCTTTCTTTGAGGGGAGCATTATTATACAAATGTCAGCCATTTTGTGCAGGGATGTTAGGGAGCTCCGTAACCGTAACCGAAATTAAGGTTTTGCTACTGTAAAAATCCGTAACCGAAATTATCCGAAACAAACGGATAATCCGAAATAATTTAATACTGAAATTTCATATCCGTTTGCTATACGTACGTGCTATACGCGCTATGGAATATAATATCTATGGACGCGCTTCACACCTTCACAAGTTCTTCACACCAAGTGTCTGAAGAACTTGTATTACAGATACCAGACTACGGAAATATAATTAATTACCTAATACTTTTATATTGAACACATAAGGTTTTAATTATTACACAAATTTAATACACAATACACATCCATGACCAAGGAACACAGAAAACTCTTGTTCCTTCTGTGGAGGTCTACTAGGTTTTGGTGATTAGATGATAGGAGGACAAAAACATAATTATGATAGTTTTAAAACTATCATATTATGTTTTTTTATAAACTTTGAAAAAAAAAGTTTTATAATATAGGTGATTTATATCTAGATTCGACAAGATTGACAAGCGACAAACGTTAACAGATGTTGATGAAACTAAGGCCCGTATAAATAAAACAATCTCAAACCCAACCTCACTTGAGAACCTATTTGACAGATAAAAACAACGTTTCGGCTTACTTCTAAAAGTGAACATCATTATTAATGTTACATAGTACTTTAAGTTATTTTCTTTTTATACCGTTATATTCTTATTATATATTACAGGAAACAATAAAATAAGTATAATGTATATTTTTATAATCTTTATTTTTACGTTTTAAGAAAGAAAAAAATTTAAGTTTATAACCCCCGACGAAAAGAGGGGTGTTGTATTAATTTGACGTGTATCTGTGTGTTGTTTGGCATCGTAGCTCCAAAACGGATGAACTGATTTTGATCTAGTTTTTTGAAGTTTTTGATCAAGAGTGATCTTTGGTGTAATTAATTCGCGGTTATTAAATTACTCGACGGCGAAGCAAAAAGGAGGGTTATGATTTTGAGCTGTATGTAGTTTCCCTCATAAGTTTAATTAAACAAGACATAAACCTTTAAATATCCTCCCAAAAACTGGACTGAAATAATGTTATTTTCATTTAACATGTTCTTAAACGAATCTACAGATTGTGATGATATTTAGCACAGTTTAGTATATAGCCCGAGTAAAGACATAAGCTATTTTTGTCGCGTCAAAATGTACAGTTTCCGTAAGATTTCAAGACATCTCCAGGATCCATCATTTAGTTAAACCAAAAACAAAATCCCTTTATTTCATTACGATCGGGGTTATATGACAGAACAATACATTTGAATCATTTTTCAAGGGTTCCCTTTATCTATACACACCCCATTGAAAGGGTACATGTTCTGAAAACACCATGAGACATGGGAAAGCATTAGTCGAGTGAGGAGGTAAAATAATATTGTTTGTGGAAGATGTCTTGAAGTAGTGTGCACTTAGAATTAAAAGCTTCAGCTATAATATTATGTTTTACCCGATCCATCATCATCACATTTTCAGCTATGATGCCCACAGCCTCCCTCCCCCAAACTCTTGTATCGTATATCTAGTTCGTCCCTGATAAATTTAACCTAAAGGTAAACAAACCGAAAACATCGAAATTTTCACATAATTACTTACTCGTATTGTGCACACTTATCAACACTTTCACAGGTATATTAAAGGATCATACTTCATTATCCAATACATTTTATAACAATTAAACAATAATTAATATGTTTAAACATCAAATGAAAATCTTTCACAGAAAATTCGCCATTTTGACACTACCGATTGTAGATTAAAAGCCTATAGTCTATGGATTCATAGCAAACAATAATCATTGCATTAATATAGACCAATTGGCATCACTGACTAATCTATGGTTCTGTCATAGACGGGTTTGTTAACGTTTAGGTAAAATTTATCTCGGACGTACTATAATAATATTATATGCCTATACTCGCCACGCTTGGTTAACGTCCGTGGAAAATATACCCTTAAGGGCGTGTTTTACTAAGCAATGTTAAAGTTAACGCCATGTTAAATATCATGTTATCCCTCTCGTATTTCCTGTCAATGAATGAAATGGCATGGTATTTTAACATGGCGTTAACTTTAACATTGCTTGGTGAAACACGGCCTAAGAGATGCTTCCATACAACAAACGTGATTTTTGATTCAGTGGTACGGATCCCCTCGTGCGCTAGTCTGACTCGCACCCATCCTGTTCTTTATAACTGGACGAGATAATTAAGTTCATCGATGTGGACATTTGTCCCATTTATTGACATGTCTTCAATATACAGCGTGTAAAAAAAACATACGGTCGAATTGAGAAACCTCCTCCTTTTTTGGAAGTCAGTTAAAAACAGTCACTATAACTTTGAGATATGATTTACTACCTTTCCTCATTTAGAAAATGTTTTTTTTTTGACAAAAACTAAAAAAAATGTTATTTTTTTACCATTTCTTATTTTCGGAAGAATAGACACAAAAGCAAATATATATTTTTTTTGTAAAAAAATTATAACTAAAGTAAGTACATAAATACATTTCTAGAATTAGAAAAGGTGGTATATTCATATCCCAAAGTTATGGTGACTGTTCTTTTTACACCCGTTATGTTATGTGCCAAAATCATTAACCTTCCTTTTTTCATCGGGTAAACGGTTACGAGTTCCATTGAGACCCTACACAGCAATCCGTATAACATAATAATATGCCGTGTTCTGCAACAAAACATATAACGCTATCATTAATCAAAGCTACTGTATTAATCATAGTATGTAGCTATTTGTCATGCAGACACATGTCTTAACGTAGCATTTACATGCAGGTTTGAAAGATCGTTTTATTCATACATAATTTGAACTTTAAAATTGAGGATTAAGGTTTGTTTTCCATTTTGAATACTCTAGCATTCGGCTAATGTGTTTGAAATCGATTGAAAAAGAATTCGTGTTTTCTTTTGTTTTTTTTTTTATGTCTAAGTAATTTATTGTTAAACAGTGCGATTTGGAAAAATGCAAACATCCTAGTAACAAGGGCAAAAGGACTTTTTGATGTACAGCCGTCAATTTTAACCCATACGTAAACAAACAGGACACAACCATATACTAGTTATGATGTGAATATAATACAGTGATTATTGATTGCGACTATGATTCCATAGACTATAGACTATATTCTACAGTCGGCAGTGTCAAAATGGCGTATTTTTACTGTACAAGTTTTTCATATGATGATTTAAATATATTTATTATTGTTTAATTGTTGTAAAATGTATTGAATATTGAAGCATGATCCTCTAACATAATTTTGGTGTTTATGGTTTGTTTACGTTTAGGTTAAATTTAAAACGGACGTACTTACTATAGTTAGTTTCCATTTTTTTACAATTTTTTTTAATTCCAAACGAATACACTTGATTCTCAAAGGACTATTCAGCGATTTTTCACAAATACACAAAAACAATACGATTTACCTATATTGGTATAAGTTTAACTTACAAAAAAAAAACAATAAAATCAAAATCAATAAAGTCACTTCTAATCCTCTTTATTAGTGCTAGCACTTAAGTCCGTATCATCTTCTGATTCCTTCTCCTTGTCGTCGTAGAAGAAGTGTTCCCCCAGAGGACTTCCATCTTGTGGGGCTTTGCAGAAACCGTTGTACAGCTTCACGAACACTGGAATCGAAAAAGAAGATTTACAGGGTGAATCGTTTTGATTGGTCGAGCGCGGACACCACTTACTGTCGCGTTTATGATATCGCGCGGAGCGTTCGGATGCGCTCGGTTACAACTTACAACGTTCCTGTCATGGTTAAACAGATACAGTCTGACAGACATACAGCGAATTGTCAGTACCTTTCGTGTACTCACTGACTGGCACACACACACCCGAAGAGTACTCACTGGTCCCATCCTGGCAGTTCCGCAGCCGCATCATGCAAACGCTCTTGAACGTCCTCCGAGCGCGCTGATACCCCCCGCAGACCCAGGCGATGCTCCTGTCCGTGGCCTTCTTCGCCATGTCCCCTGGACAGCCGGGGCAGACGCGGTGGTACTTCCTCCTAAACGAGAAAAAAAAATGTTTATTTCTAAAAAACAGTTTACAGTAATTGAGTAGAAATCATAGTCACCTATTAAGCTTACGCTTGTATCAGGTGACCAGGGTCACGACAGGGAATTTAGTTAATGGAATCAGGCGTTACTTTGCGGAAATCCATAGCATAAAATTTAAATATATTATATCTAGCAATGTCCCGCGAAAAAAAAAACATTTTTCTGGGATATTACTAGATATATTTAAATTTTATGAGAGGGAATTTTATATCACAATATACAGGCTGTAATATTAATGAGCGATAATACTTTAGGGTGTGTATGGGTCCCTTATATAGAGTTTAGAAAGTACCAGCGCTGAAAGATGTACATTTAAAAAAAAATTGTATGGGAATATTTATGATGATGGGGCATAGAAACTTGTAAGTATTTCAGCGCTGGTACTTTCACAGTATACCTACTCTGCAAAGGAGGGACATGCACAGTGCACACCCTAAAGTATTATCACTCATTTATTGTACACCTTGTCTATACGCGTGGAAAATCTATACTAATATTATAAAGCGGAGAAAATTATTCACATTTGAGGACTTTCGTTGCGTGCGCTGCATAAACGGTTTAAGTTACTCAAAAACCACGCGAACGAAGTCGCGGGCACAGCTAGTCATATATAAATGTTTGTTCTGAGCAGTCCAGGGACCGATTAATCCGCTATACGGCTGTAGCGGTATCAATACAAACCGTTTTATTTTAAATACCCATATTAAGGGTTTTTAACTATGCGCTTGTCTTAAACGGTATTAAACCGTTTAATACAGCCGCGCCAATAACCGAAAGAGACAAAAAATTTGTGGTACACGCCGTGGCTGGGATCAAATCTATGAAAAGCGGTTTTTTTCATCACTGACTTGAGGTTTCAATAGCCTTGCTGTGCATTGTGCAACATTGATTTGGTCACTTTAAACATTAGTTTAAAGTGACCAAATCAATGTTGCACAATGCACAGCACTTATATTTTATACTAATATTATACTTATATTTTAACATACTTATATTTTATAGTAATTTGAATTACCTAAATTACAATTCCGTATAATTAGAAAAAAAAATAAGATGGGAATTAACTTTTCGCTCTTTACCAAATCAATATCAAGGAAAGACTAAGAATGGAAAAAAAAACAATAATAAACAAAAATGGACGAGAACTTGCATTAAATAACATCATCTTATAACTTATGTCATACGCAATTATGATCATTTTTGGTATGCATCACGATTGCTTCGTCACGGTAGAAATATGATGAAAATGTTCGCCCAAAATTTGGGCGAACATTTTCATCATTCATATGGGGTCACGGTAGAAATATGATGAAAATGTTCGCCCAAAATTTAGGCGAAATTTGACAAAATCGATGGGTCCAAACCAAAAATTTGTCGAAGTAGAAACAAAGAAATTATAAGGGTTTTAAGTTGGCCGTGCCAACGTAACGTCCACGATGGCGCGGCCATGGAAATCTCAGGAACTACGTGGGTTAGAGATCTAATTCTTTTTCTAGTATGAAGATTGAATTTGGCGAAAATTGTCGAAAAAGAAATTATAAACTAGAAATCGATATTTTAAGAGATATTTACCTCAGAAGCCGTGGCGGTGCAGACGTGCACTTCGTGTTTCTTTAATGTTGATTATTTCTTTATATCATAATACTTAGTACAAAAATATGATGCAGGAAGTAAGGGCTTAATTTGTCGAAACTAATCAAAGCAATAAATACAACGAAATGTTATTTAAACAGACAAATCGGACCGAAACAAAAAATAGCATGGCCGCGCTGATATCTCATTATCTGTAATTGCTAGGATTTCGGTTTTTATATCCATTTATTCGACACATTAACCTGATTAGAATGGCATATCGTTTTACCCTCAGAATGGTTTTCAACGCGTGTAATCTCCAAAAATGTGCTCTCTCGTAAAATGTTTGAGTAGGGTAACCATAATTTCGATTTTATTTGGGAATACCTTTTACTCTACTAGACGAAAATGTATCTATTTCCTTAATAATGCCAACAAACGGAACAATTATTATTAATCATTATTTCACACTTAAACGTAAGTATGTAGTACCATATATGTAAACGTAAGTATGTAGTAAGCGATCAGTTGTAGATAGGATAATAATATTATGTTAGGTAAGTATACTGTACCTAGGAAGGTTACTTAATATTATGCATTTCTTGCCCTTGATCCGTTTTTGCGAAGACGGGTTATAATTCTTTTATACACTCATCTATATTTTTTGTCTCTATAACTGTCTGTATGTGCAACATCAAAAACCACGGAAGGGATTTTAACCAAACTTATTACGATTGTAGACCATATTCCTAGGCAGGTTATAGGATATATAACATAACACTACGGTACATAGGAGCCGAGCAGTGACGATAACTTTGAAGCAAGTCGATGAATTTCGTGCGCGACTGCGGACGAACGGTTCGGGCGGGGCGCGCGGGGGGATCGCTTACACAGTGACGCGAAGCTATAGAACGTGGCACTAAAGTAGATTAGAACATTAAATAAGTAACTAACATGATTTTATTAAAAAGACAAGTGTTTCCACAGTGTCAATAATATAAAAACTGTATTTTTGAACTTGCTTCACAAACTGAAATAAATTATCATTTATTGTATAAAATCAACTTTTGGAATTATTAAAAGAAAGCCTTTCGGGATAAACATAAAGAAACAGACAATTTAGCGGTTTTGAGAAGCTATAACGGGTGTAAAAAGAGCAGTCACTATAACTTTGGGATATGATTATACTATCTTTTCTCTTTTTTTTTTTAACAATTTATTGTACACAAGAAACACTTAACAATAGTACAAATTACAGAGAAAGACGACAAAAAGGTACTGCTTATTTCTGAAAGAAATTTCTTCCAGCAGCCCTACGGAAGAGATATGGGATACAAGATATCAAATAGAGCGTGCACAATAACATACAAATACATTACATCTAAATTATATTAAAATCAGAATAGATACATGTACAAAAATAAATACAATAATGAATATAAATTATAATACATATATAATTAATACAATAAAATAAATAAATATATAAATAACTACTAAATACATAAATAAATACGTATAAAATAAAAATATAATATACATAATACCGTTTAGTTATGATATGGATTGGGATTCAAAATAGTACTTCTTCAAACGTCTTTTAAATATGGCAATGGTGGGACTATCACGGACGGTGTGAGGAAGCGAGTTCCACAATCTGACCGCATGAACGGTGAAGGAGTAGGAGTAGAAATTAGAGCGATGTGATGGGAGGTAAAGGTTTGTTCTGAATTTGGACCTACAAGGGATATCAATGGGCCGGGAAAAGTTAAATCGATCAATAAGATAGGAAGGAGAGAGGGTTATACAGGATATTGTAAAGTAAACAGAGGATATGGGAGTTGCGACGGAGACGGATAGGAAGCCACTTGAGTTTTATCCGAAAGGCTGATATGTGATCAAACTTTTTTAGACCAAAAATGAAACGGATACAGAGATTCTGCAAGCGTTCCAGTTTAGTTAGCAGCTCTTCGGTAACTAAGTAGCAGGAGGCATAGTCGAGGATAGGAAAAATGAGAGTTTTGACGAGGAAAATTTTGGTTTGCAAAGGCAAAAAGTTTTGAAGGCGCCTCAGCATATGTAACGAGTGGTGTACCTTTCTGCTGACTTCACTAACCTGCGGATTCCAGCAGAGATTGCTGTCCAAAGTTAACCCTAAATTCTTAGCTGTGTCTCTGAATTCGATAATAGTACCATCATATTTGACCACAGGCACATTGTGTAAACGTTGCGTTATATACTTACTAGTATATCCCAAAAAATCGCAGGCTATGATAATAGGCTACTGCCTATTATCATAGCCTGCGATTTTTTGGGATTTACCAACAGACCAAAAGATTTAGCCCAATTTGATATGCTCTGCAGATCATAGTTAATACCAGCAACTGTATTAGAAATATCATCAATATTAGAATGACGATAGAGTTGCAGGTCGTCTGCGTAAAGATGGAAATTTGAGTTGATTAATGAGGAAATAATATTAATAAATATAGAAAACCGGAGGTGAGAGAGTACGCCACCCTGGGGAACACCCGCTCATTCTAGAAATGTATTTTTTTTCATTTTTTTTTACAAAAATTAAAAAATAAATTATTTTTGCCTTTTTTTATTATTACAAAAAAAATAAGAAATGGTAAAAAGAAAAAAAAAACATTTTTTTTTAGTTTCTGACAAAAAAAATACATTTCCGAAATGAGGAAAGGTAGTATAATCGTATCTCAAAGTTATAATGACTGCTCTTTTTACACACTATATATATAAATATGTCATTCGATAAAAACGATAGTCACTCAATGAAATGGCGATTTGAATTAGATGAATGCCATCTACCATCACGGTATTAATCCTTATCATTTAAAATACGTTATTCTGCATAAGCATTTCTGAAGACTACATATTTTGCCCTTTAGACCATGCAAATATAATGAATACTTTAGGATATAGCAAAATTAAAATCGTTTCTCCGTGATTCGACCGGGCGCTGCGTGACGTGTCTTACGTCCGAGCCGGGCTGGAGTACTGTTACGTCTATTGGGGTTAATCCTATGTCTTAATATGGCATATCTGAGCCATTATTTGAAACTATTATTATTACTTCATCGGCCTCCGTGTGACCATGTATAAAGAAGCATAATACCCAAACGATAGTCTTCATAAACTAAAAATATATTTAAAAATACTAAAGTGCCCTAAATCACTTTTACACGCGTACGAAGTCGCGGTCACAGCTAGTACTTTTATAAACATCATGGATACAGAAATAAAATCTAGGTCTAACAAGGCTCAAACAAGAAAGTTAATATTAGGCAGATGACTAAAAATGCATAAGTACAAGGTCGGACTCGCTAATAAAATCTAAGCGTCACTTCATACCGAAATACGGTAACAAAGTACCTTCTTGAAAAAGCATATTATTCGTCTGCCGTTGGAATAATATTAATTCCAATAGCGAGTCTTAACCACGGCCATGGGTCTCTATGAAAACCGGCGTTACGCCGGCTTGCTTTGCTGCAGGGAATGAGGATACTTGTCGTAGATAAGTATGTACTTAATTTCAAGGGCAAGAAACCCATAATATTAAGTAGCCTGCCTAGGTACAGTATACTTACCTAACATAATATTATTATCATATCTACAACTGACCACATACGGGCATAGGTACTAACTACATACTTACGTTTATGTGTGAAATATTTAATAGTAATAATCCCATTTGTTGGCATTATTTAAGAAATAGACACATTTTCGTCTAGTAGAGTAAAAAGTATTCTCAAATAAAATCGAAATTATGGTTACCCTACTCAAACATTGTACGAGAGAGCACATTTTTGGACATTACACGCGTTAAAAACTATTCTGAGGGTAAAACGATATGCCATTCTAATCAGGTTAATGTGCCGAATAAATGGATATTAAAACTGAAATCCCAGCAATTACATATAATGAGATATCAGCGTACAAAGAAGCGTTACGTTGGCGCGGCCATGCTATTTTTTGTTTCGGTCCGATTTGTCTGTTTAAATAACATTTCGTTGTATTTATTGCTTTCATTAGTTTCGACAAATTAAGCCCTTACTTCCTGTATCAGTTTTTTGTACTAAGTCTTATGATATAAATAAATAATCAACATCAAAGAAACACGAAGTGCACGTCTGCGCCACCACGGCTTCTGAGGTAAATATCTCTTAAAATATCGATTTCTACTTTATAATTTCTTTTTCGACAATTTTCGCCAAATTCAATCTTCATACTAGAAAAAGAATTAGATCTCTAATCCACGTAGTTCCTGAGATTTCCATGGCCGCGCCATCGTGGACGTTACGTTGGCGCGGCCAACTTAACCCTTCCGCTGTGATTCCCTTATAACTTCTTTGTTTCTACTTCGACAAATTTTTGGTTTGGACCCATCGATTTTGTCAAATTTCGCCTAAATTTTGGGCGAACATTTTCATCATATTTCTACCGTGGCGGAGCAGTTTTAACGCACACTCATTTTTGCGTAAAATGGTGCGCCAGTCTAGTTGTGACATGATGGAACAAATTCAGCCAATAGCGTTCCGCGGTACTTACTTATCACGCATCCTTTTTTAACACAGAAAAACGAACGAAAATGAACCTTATTCATAAACGGTTTATTTATACCGTTGATTCAGCCGTATATACGGCTGAAGCGCATGTTAGGGTTTTTCAGAGAATCGTATAAATTAAACAGTTTAAAACACCAAAATGGGTAACCTTTTCGGTCCCTAGTGAGCACAGTAGGTATTACACTGATTTTAGTATTTCTTATTACAGCGGTGACATAAATACATCATATTTTGTTGAAATTTCAATATTTTCAATTTCATTGATTCATAAGATGTCTGGTGACAGACGGACGGACAGAGGAGTCTTAGAGACCTTCTGGGCACGGAACCCAAAAAATTTGACTGTTAAATTTAATCGATCGTTAGTCTCGATTTTATTAATTCTACCAAACGAAGGATTAACTTTAACATGTGTTGGTGCAATTGGCACTTCAGCTACCATCCAGTTATCTTCTCTTCTGACTCTCTGCTCGTCCTGTATGCTGACAGCTCCTCGATGGAGATCTCTAGACTGTCGTCACGGCTCCCCTTAGAACCTGCAACCACTCTAGTATCAGCCTTGCATCCTGGCTGCAAAAACTTTAGCCTATGATTATACTACGTTTTCTCAGTCTGGAAATGTATTAAATAATATGCTACTGATGGACGGAAATGTGGTAAATAATTGTTGAATTTATCGCAACAATAACAAAAGATAATTAAAATAAAATACATTTCTAGAACGAGAAAAGTAATAATAGCTACCCTCACCGATTTCGGTGTCAGTAGCCGATTTCATTGAAACCAGGACAGCTACCCAGGAGTTATTTTATAGTGCCCAAGTGTGTGCGCAATACACAGAAGCACTCCCTTCCTTTTACTCTCATAACCCAGTGGGACGGTAAACCGACACGACTGGCGAGAGAACAGGCGCAGGACCGACTTTTTACATGCCCATCCGATGCATGGATTTTTCTTGTTAGACAATCAGGTGATCAGCCTGCATTGTCCTAACCAAACTTGAAAACAACATTTTTTGTTGTTCCAACGCGGGAATCGAACCCACGACCTCCAAGTCGAGAGCGAAGCTCTGTATAAAAGTACCTATAGTAAAAGTAATATACATTCATATCCCAAAGTACTGCCTCCGTGGTCCAGTAGATAAGAACGTTGCAACGAGGTACTTCCACGGTAAAAAATATGTATTTTTTACCGTGGAAGTTTTTCATGTAATGTTTAAGTTTATTAATTATTGTTTATTTATAAAATTTAAATAAATTATATGTAGTAATATCCCGCGAAACATATCTGTTTCGCGGGATATTGCTAGATATAATTTATTTAAATTTTATGCTATGGATTTCCGCAAAGTAACGCCTAATTCCATTAACTGTTGTTTATTTGTTATAAAATGTATTCGATAATAAAGTATGTTATTTCAAGATTCCAGTGAAAGTGTTGTTTTATGTGCACAATAAGTGAATAT
Organism: Celastrina argiolus; assembly: GCA_905187575.2. NCBI lineage: Eukaryota > Metazoa > Arthropoda > Insecta > Lepidoptera > Lycaenidae > Celastrina > Celastrina argiolus. Next base: position 2,926,212 of record LR994596.1, read on the forward strand.
GTGAAACTTTCCATGTTTTCGGTTTGTTTACCTTTAGGTTAAATTTATCAGGGACGAACTATAGTTCATTTACATCGAGACAATATCTCAGATGCATTAAATTGGTTGATTGAATGAATATTAAATTTATTTACTTTTGGACTCATTACGCAGAAAATCTAAAATATGAGCAAAATCTAAAATAATAATTTAAGTTTTGAGCAATGAAATAAAATTAGCTATTTCTTTTTCGCAAAACCATATATTTTGTACGTATTGTCTATTCGCTTTTATTTAATATATTAATATCTTCATTATTTTGAATGGTACTTAAATAATTTTAGTTTCACATTATTTGTTTACTAAGGGGGTTGTATTTACATCAATTAAAAAAAAAAACATTCAAAAGACTAATTGGTTGGATGATGTACTGTAAACTATAAAAAACATTAGAAGCGCTCGTTTAAAATTTCCAACATTCAAAAATTAGTGTTATTTGAAATGGAATTCTATATTAGTTGAAAACATTCCGAATTCAAATTTTTATGACCGGCCAGCACGGGCCAGGGATACGTAACAGTTTAATTTCGAGACATACAATATTTATAATAGCACTTACATTTACATAATTACAGACATTTTACGCGTATTTGTAACGCTAAATATGCTAAAAATGGTAGATAAAACATTATAAATTAGAGAGACTCTAATATAAACAAAATTAAATATTCAAATTAACCCCTAAAGCAGCAGTGAAGTCAGCGATCTGATGATGATGAATTGTAGCTAAGAACACCCTGGATCACGTCAGGAGTTTAAAAAAACTAGATTAAAATCGGTAGCTACGATGCCACAGACACATTGTTTTTTTTTTGGGATAAAACTATATTGCATAGAAAGAAAAGAAAGAAAAAAAAATATTGTGACCATCATACAACACAATGTAACGATACAAAAAGAACAATAGTATCTAGAATAATAATATTATAATGTTGTATGATGTCAAAAATTGACTCCAGGGCGGCGATTCTCGCTATTAGAACATTTTCCGCATGACATTTGTTCATGATTTTTTCCATTCTACCGAAACGTTCGAGCGGTTTATAAAACAAGTAATGCGCATGGTTCTCAGGCAGTGGAAAAAAGTTCATATTCGAATAAAACATCAAAATTCGGAAATTTTAAGAACGATAAACACATGTGTATTCTCAGATCTTCACAGTCGAAGTAAATCGTGTAAAAGTCCCCGATATCCAACGAGTGGTAAGGACCGGTAGATGTCCGAATCCACATGTACAAATAAATAATTTGGCAGTCTATGTATGTACGTACTACGTATGTATGTGTGTATAATGTATGTATGTATGTATGTATGTATATATGTATGTATGTATGTATGTATGTATGTATGTATGTATGTATATATGTATGTATGTATGTATGTATATATGTATGTATGTATGTTTGTATGTATGTTTGTATGTATGTTTGTATGTTTGTATGTATGTATGTATGTTTGTATGTATGTATGAATTTATGTATGTATGTATGTATGTACATACATACATACATACATACATATGTATGTATAATGTATGTGTGTATGTATGTATGTATGTATAATGTATGTATGTATGTATGTATGTATGTATGTATGTAATGTATGTATGTATGTATGTATGTATGTTTGTATGTTTGTATGTTTGTATGTTTGTATGTTTGTATGTATGTATGTATGTATATATGTATATAAAAAAAAAGTTTATTTCAAACTAGTGTTAGTAGATATATCTCATATTTTCCGTTTCTATTGCGCGTATCAGTAAAACTTTTTCGTCAATACACAGTGATTTTCTTTTACTAGCCACGCTTACCGTTTGAAAGTTTGTGACCAACTAAGAATATGTTAACGTTAGATAATCCATGACTCCTACTTATTAGTAATGGTCAAAAACAGTCAACACGTGCAAGCAATCCCAATTTGTAAACAAAAGAACGAATTTCTTAGAATGTTCACTATGCATGATGCCGACAGTCAAGTTTATTGCGGGCTAGGATCATAAAGCGACAAAAGAACGTACCTACACAGCTGACAGTTTTTACTAATTTTAGCAACTTATTATGTAGTTTTTATTACTCAATTGTTGTCATTATTGATAGTGGGTGTAATATTTAAAAAACGATTTTAGATTTTCAAAATTAAACTTAAAAAATTATATTCTAAAAATTAAATTAAGATAATGAAATTCATATAGTCTCGGACCTTGCTAAAGATGGCCCCGCGCGAGTTTCTTACGCCGGCGCCGGTTCTTCTCGCCGGGCTAGTTTCCGAACCGGTGGTAAGCATCATGTAGGACAATTCTATAAGTGTTATTTAATAATCTTTATGGAAATAAAAAGTTTTAAATTCAGAATTTTTTGGATTTTGACCAGTAGTTTAGCTGCTGCGAGGGATGCATACCTACATACATACATAGACTGACAAAATCATGTACCCTTCCTTTTGACTTCTCCGGTAAGTCGGGTAAAAATTATTTTAACTATCTATGATTGACGAAATACGTAATTGATACGTTTATAATACCTACATAATATTATACTTACCCATATAAAATATTAATATTTCGGACAATATTTACAAGAAAATCACTTTATGTCTTTTAAGTTTCCTATAGCGTTTTTTTAAAGTTAAGTAAGAAAAGTGCACCACCAATTTGATAACCTACCAGCCGCCATATGTATGAAGTTGTCCGTTCTACTACCGAAAAGTTCGAACGATTCATGAAACACGTATTCTGGGGTACCAATAGAACAATTACCAATCGAACTGTCGAAGTGAACCTTACATCAAAGAGAATATAATCACTACGTTTCCTTACATCTTCTATAATATAAAAATGGATCGCAAAATATGTTGGTAAGCGCATAACACAAGAACGACTGAACCGATTCGGCGAAACGGTTTGTATGCTCAACGAAGTGGGCACGGGTCAGCTAGTATTTATATAATTTATTAATGTGTATATAATAGTTAATATATTTACGTCTACAATAAAAATGATTAATTATTATTATAATTATTAATAATTATTGACGCTTTAAAAGTCAACGATATTGTACCTAAACGCACCACCAAAACAATTAAAATACGAAACATTTCGTCAAGTAAAATAATAAAAACACGTTACTTCATCGACCTGCAAAACGCAACTAACAAGTTCTAACAAGTACAAAACAAGCCGTTTAAAATATAACAATTTATAAAGGTAATATGCAATAGTAAAGAATTTTTACTCTTATTACCCTCTAACAAGAACGATTTTTCTTAGCAGCGAAATATGCGTAAGCATATTGTACAAAATGAACTCTTATCACTTAAAAATGTACAAAGAATTTTCACACTTATGCCGGCAGCCTAAGAACGATTATTCTTTGCTCATTCCACACTTATGATTAAATAAGTAATAAACGGATTTTTTTCAGTGTGTTCTGAGAATACACCAAGTGTGCATCGTTCTTAAAATTTCCGAATGTCGACGATTTATTCGAGTATGAACGTTTTTCCACTGCCCGAGAATTGCCGCCCTGCTCAGTATTTCACAGCGAGCAAGCCCACTGCACGGGTATTGTAGCGCGCTACCCTTGATGATGATGATAAGTGCAGCTGCTACTTGTTGATAATGCTGTTGCTGATGCTGATGCTAATGCTGATGATGATGATGATGCTGTTCTGATAGGTTGATGCTGATAAATGATAGGGCTAGGGTATAAATGATGAAAACCCTTTGGTGCTTAATAACGACCCGTGATCAACTGTTTATTGTTAAATCTGTCTTAATTTATATATGTTACAAATATGCTTAGCTAAGATGCACACGCGGCTATACGTGAGGCGCGTGTTTATTGACATACTGACATACTGGCATACTGGCCTGTACAGGTATTCTACTAGGGTCAATGAGTGACATCAAAACACAACAATGTTTTTGAAAAAAAAAAAAAAGAAATAATAATAACTAATAAATACGAACAAGTAGGTAATACAGCTTTGTTCGTTTGACATCCGTATATCTCGCGGGGACCTTACATTTTGCTAAAGTTTATAACATTGTAGGGATTCAACTTACTTTTGTCTCTTCTTTCTCCGGATGAAGAGGAAGTGGATCTGCTTTTTTTCTCCTTTTTTCCCGCTTGTAAGTTATTGTCTGCGACTGTCGCATTTGTTAGAGGTAATGCTTCCACTAAAACAAACGTTAAAATAACATTTTTCCTTCATAATGGTGTAATTTAAAGGGTTTTTTTCAATCGCTAGACAACACTGTTGAAAAATCACGAATGATAATATTATGTTATATTATTATTCTATCTTAAAATTAAGGATATACTCAGTGGGCCAAGTTGGCTATTTGGAAGTTCCGTAAAGTAACGTTATCGAATAATAAAGTTGTTGTGTTTATTATCACGAAACAGTCCATTTATAACAATATTAATTGATAGTTAATACTTGGATTAAATGATATAGGTAACTTATGAAAGACAAGTTTTATTTGTATAGTATTTGAATAATATGTTTGTATAATCAGCAATCACATATAGCAATAAAAATCTGTTGCATAATGCGGAAGGTCTGTATGAAACGCTTACTCATGAAATTCAAATACGAAATTAAATATTAAAGTGTCATTTCACTTTTTTATTTTATTTTATCCGTTATTGTCATGTAATTTTAATCTTATATATAAAAATGAATTGCTGTTCGTTAGTTTCGCTAGAACTCGGGAACGGCTAAGCCGATTCGGCTATTTTTAGTCTTGAAATGTTCGTGGAAGTCCAGGGAAGGTTTAAACGGTTTGTTTGCTCAACGAAGTGGGCACGGGTCAGCTAGTCTTATATTTAAAAATTTGCTGTTAGTTAGACTCGCTAAAACTCGAGAACGGCTGAACCGATTCGACTCTTTTTAGTCTTGAAATGTTCGTGTAAGTCCAGGGAAGGTTTAAACGGTTTTTATGCTCAACGAAGTGGGCAGTCAGCTAGTTGTATTTATAATGTGTGATGGTAAATCTGTCCCTTCTCTATCATCATCATTTTAGGTATGACGTCGGCTGCTGGACATCCTCCCCCAAGGTATTTCCTGGGGGGGCTGTGCCCTATACTCGCCACGCTTGACAAGCGGCATGGCGAGCGCAGTATTAAAGTAATAACAATATCCGCGGAAACATATCTGCCTATTTTCGGGTATATGATAGGGTGTTATTCTGTCTCCAGTTCTGTCTGTAGGGTCTACAGATGCACTTTTCTAATTTAAACCCTAATTTAAACCACAGCGCGACTAGTATAAAATAACAAAACCAATATAGCTAAATCACAAAAACTAAAACAGTATGCCAATATGCAAATTGTATCGTAACCGACACAGACGCATTGTGGAGGTTTACTTTATTGATTTTGTATTCAAATTCTAAAATATATCGGTATTTGCTTAAAGTTTCGCGTTGTGGATTTACAATTTCAATCGAATGCGTTTTGCTATTTTATTTTTACAGGCGCTTGAGGATTGTGACGTTGACTTCATGGTTAAAATACCATCATTATTATAAACACTATAACCTAATAAACCTGGAAGAGAGACGTCGACTAGCTGACATCAGTTTCTTAGTAAAGATTGCGCAATCTTTGATTGACTCTCCATTACTACTGTCGAAAATCAACATACGCGTTCCTTTTAAACTAACTCACATGCGACATCGCCCGATCCTCTCCACGGTTATTCATACATCTAACTACCGTCAAAATTCGTTTTTTATTAGATCGATAAATACATTTAACCACTGTCTCGATCGGTCGGCTGATGGCTCCGTACTGGATCTTTTTGCCTCAACACCTAACATTTTTAGAAATACTCTTACAGGAGCTGGTTTTCCGACGGTCAGAGTAGGAATTTTTTTTGTGACTTATCACCTTCATGATTCATGTCCTCAATTATTTGTAAAAAATTTCACTATAGTAATAATCGGTTCACAAACAAAGTAACCTCTAAACGTACAATCAAATATTATCCGCCTCCCTTTTTGGAAGTCGGTTAAATGCATAAAATAAATAAGTGTCACATTTAGACCTGAAACTAGATATAACATTTTGTATACACAACATACACACCAATCACAAGGAGCGCCAGTATTTTTGCACAAACACACATTTTGTGGTTTCGATAAAAAAAAAACAATAAATCCATTTTAACGGCCGCGGTTTAACTATTCAGTTAACTGTGATGTTGTGTAACTCGATGTAAATTGCTTCTAATACAATGTGTTTGACATTTTGAATGCGTTGAAAATGTAGTATAGCTAATACACGCGTTATTTCACGATGCTTTTCTATGTTGCCATAGTATCTCTCAAGAATAGAATCTCTCAAATCAGTCCGATCATGCCTTTGGCATTCATTATAGATCTCTCGTCATTTATATTGCTTTTTGCCGAAGACTAACGAAGCATAAGATTATCCACTGGTCCACTCTCGAGCGATAATCGGCGACCGACTTTTTGTAGGAGACAAATAGAACATATTGATTGCAATAGTGGAATGCACACGATATACAAAAAGTCGGTCAGAAATAATATGGAGAAAATATCTGCCCGATTATCGGTCCGACAAAAAGTAGGCCGTGGACGGGCACCCTAATACACAGCCTTCCTCGGTAAATGGGCTATCCAATACTGAAAGGTTTTTAAAATCGGACCAGCGTAATTAGATAAATTAAGTGTAGTTGGAAGCATCTTGAACGTCCGCTGGTTTAGGCTACATGACGTCACGTTAAAATGACTACAGCGCCCTCTACAGGACAAAAAGTTTTTTTTTCTTGACGGTTTCGTGTGGAGTTTTGTATGAAAGAGCTTTGTAAGCATATTCACATATTATTAGCTGTTGCTCACAGCTTTGCTTGCAGTCACTTGACGATAGCAAAAATTTGGAGCGTATATTTAGTTGTCGAGTTTTTTATACTAACCTAACCTAACCTAACCTTTATCTTGTATGATATACATAAAATAAATGAGTGATAATACTTTAGAGTGTGTATGTGCTGATATGTAGAGTATACTGTGAAAGTACCAGTGCTGAAAGACTTACTTTTGACTTTGATGTTTCCATTAATGCCCAAACATCATAAATTTGCCCTTTTAAAAAAAGTACCTCTTTCACACTAAACTCTATATACGGGACCCATCAATAGTACAGCCTTATAAGTAAGTATAGATTCGGGTTATATGTTACAGGATATGTTAAGTGTAAGTTACTACGTTTGTCGCTATGCAACTATTGGTTAAGCATTAATATGAACTTTAGCCATTCGAAACAGTTAGCTGCTCTGTTCAAATGGAGTATAGCTATTAAACTGTTCATAATTTTGTTATAACACCTAAATTATACCCATAAAATGAGTAGATAAGCAAGATTATCATAAGGTACATTCCAGTTGCAAGGAAACAAGGCGTTTCCTTTATTCTTAGTTCATACTTATGTATTGATCATATTTATTAACGAAATTCTCAATCACATTATGTATATAAACAGAAGCAGTTGAAATTTCATTAATAACTTTATTTCCATGCGACTGAAATGCGCCTATAGATATAGAACGTTTAAAAGATATAAGGAATAAAAATGTACTGGTGTAATTAAAATAATCTGATAAATAATCTGATGCTGGAGCTGGAGCTTTTAATTTTTAGTATCTGCTGCTTTTAAAGTGCAGCACCATTGATTCTCTTTTTTATATTATTAATATATATATTTTGCATCTTCTTAAATCCATGAACCGTTCTCGCAAGAGAGTACGGCAGGCAGGTATCTCGCAACAGCAATTCGACAGGCGTAAATTGTACAATTGTACAATTGTACAATATTGCTCTAAGTGTATACGTTTGACAGCGATATTGTAAACAATTGTACAAATTACGCCTGTCGAATTGCTGCCCGATGAGGCCATGCGCCGGCGGGGTTGTGGTAGATGTTCCCATGGCCCTCCTAAAAGTGTGAAAAAGGACATCAGAGTCGTTGGTAAACGGGAAGCACTGTGGAGTCTTACGACCTTACCTCGTGGTCGAGGAGTATGCTCAAGCCATTTCCCCTCGAAACCCCCCCCCCCCCCCCCACACAAAACCCCATCGAGTGTAAGTTCATTTGATTCGTATTGACGAGTACTTTGTCTCTTAAAACGACTTATTTTTTAAAAAACGCCTTATTTAAGACTATAATAAAAAAAATGAGTTTAAAAAATAATTTTACATTTAACATAGTTGAAACGTTTTTATACTTTTAGTTGAGGGTAGATAAATAACTAGTTATTTTCTATATGAAGCGTGTATTGTCTATTTGCTTTTCACACATAAATAATATCGAAGTCCGTTTTTCTCGCCGTGTTCATTTATGTCCGTAGTTGTCATCTCTCTTGGGAATCTGTGAATAAAGTAATAAAGTTTATAAAATAAATACGCTTAACTAAAAATTATGCTCAAAGATTCCGTTACATACATACATACATATACAACCCAAGCATTTAAAAGCGAGTTCATGAAGACAAGGTGTAAAATAAATGAATGATAATACTTTAGGGTATGTATATATGTATAGGGTATGTACCTTCTATGTAGAGTATACTGTGAAAGCCTTTTGCCATATGATTTTTTTCCTTATGATGTTTACTTTTTCCGGAAATTGAGATAAACTGTTTTACCCTTAAATCTCCCCTCCCTTTCCCGACCCCAGATCGCCCGTAATTTATTTTTCTTTTCATTTTTGTGATATACCCCTCCTTGTCTAATGGTTTTCATCCTACTGTTATTTTTTGTCACTTTTTATTGTTTTTAAATGCTGACCTATGAGGGCTCATACGGAAATAACTGCAGTAATATTTCACCGTTTCATGAAAAATCTCGAACACAACGCAATATATCATGAGCATTATAAATTAAATGCGACAGTTGGCGCGTGATGCTAATGTTTAATCAAACTTGCGCGGAACCCGGAAACTTTTGTGCATATTTTCAACTTTATCCCCAAAAATCTGGGAGTTTTCGGGATTAATTTGTTCGACTTTGCAGGCTATGTAGGGCTGCTACATGTGAAATCCGGATAAAATTCAGAGCACTGAGATTTCTGGGCTAGTGCAATAGAGTTGAGAATCGAATACGAGTCGAGTTGTCAATTTGACGTTGACATTTGACCCGATGTTGACACATAGGACTGGTTTTTGAAAGGCCAATCAAATGTATGATCAACTAACATGACATAGAACTCTATTGAACGCTAGTTGGTGAAACATTTATCAGAAAGAAAGAGAGGGATAGTATAATATCTACATCTCTCTGGCACTTACAAGGCTGGTTGAATAACCACGTCAGATAGGGTTGACTCAATTCCTATGACAACTAATCGGTGCCTCTAGCATGTGGTTGGTGTGGTATTTTGCATATAATGCATTAAAAGTATATTATTAGAGAAATAGTTCCTATTTTCTAGAAACCTGTTGAATAGTCTATAAAAGCCAAATCATTGCTTTTTTTTCTCAAGTCAACGATACTACGGTAATGCATAAATACCGAAATCCAATATTCTATCAACAAAAACGCGTGAAAGGAACTCGCGAAAATGAGTATTACAACACCATATTCATATGTCGTCTAGGTGCGAATTACTGTCATTATAACCGTGTTCGGTTAATGGAAAACAGCGTTCACATGTCTGCAGTATATTACAGAATATTAAATATCACTTTTGGTCCATAATTTCTAATTTCCTTTAATGTTGCGTGTAAATCACTGAAGACATGCTATAAATTGAATTAGGTTTATTGTGTGTGAAATGACAGTGGTTTTGTTTACCAAAAAAACCGAGCTATTTATGGTAGGTATTTGAACTTTAGTAAGCAGAGCGTTGACATAGTTCTGAAATTGGTAAGGTTTTTTCCAGATGGCTGATGATGACACGTCATTATAATATGATTATCAAAAGGATGATGGAATTATAAATAGATTTACAGCACTAAAATTAAATGAAATTATTCTGTTTCAAATAATATACTCACGTGTATTGTCATGTCTTTCCACTTGCTGAGTATTCGATAGATGATGGTCAAACACCTCAGAGGCATCCTGGCGCTCCCGCCGGGTGGTCTTATCATCGTCTTTGTCTTCCGATTTTATTGTTATACTGACCGGTGTTAATATATTCGGGAGATTCAATCGATCAGGCGATAGTTCTCTATCGTTCTCAGCAGAGAATAGGCTAGAATACGGTAGTTCATCATCTGTTGATTTATCATCTACATCGGCTCCGCTCTTGTCGTACAAGCGCATTCGATTACCAAATAAACGTGGACGCGTTGCAGCATTGGATGGATGCACGTTTCTATAAATATGTGGATAGTTTTGTGCATTACTTATGGAGCTGGCTTGGGCGAAGGCTTGTGAATCCCCTCCTTGGGCTTGTGCATTAGATAATGAGTTAGCCTGAGATAAGTATTGTGCATTGGCTATGCCCATATTATTTGTCAGATGATCAACTGCTAGTACATTCGCTTGTGCATTAGCCAGGGCATCAGATTGTGAATAGCTGTGAGCATTAGCTTGTGAGTTAGCCAGGGAATTACTCAGTGCACCATATTGTAAATAGGTCTCAGCATTAGCTTGTGCGCTAGCCAGGGCGTTCTTCAGTGCATCAGATTGTGAATAGCTGTGACCATTAGCTTGTGAGTTAGCTAGGGAATTACTCAGTGCACCGTATTGTGAATAGGTCTCAGCATTAACTTGTGCGCTAGCCAGGGCGTTGTTCAGTGCATCAGATTGTAAATAGCTGTGAGCATCAGCTTGTGAGTTAGCTAGGGAATTACTCAGTGCACCGTATTGTGAATAGATCTCAGCATTAGCTTGTGCGCTAGCCAGGGCGTTATGAAGTGCATCAGATTGTGAATAGCTGTGAGCTTTAGCTTGTGAGTTAGCCAGAGAATTACTCAGTGCACCATATTGTGAATAGGTCTCAGCATTAGCTTGTGAGCTAGCCAGGGCGTTGTTCAATGCATCAGATTGTGAGTAGGTGTGAGAATTAGCTCGTGTTGGATTTAGTAACCCATCATTAGGTAGATAATATTGATGATTCGCTAAACCATGACCGTGTGTAGCTTGGGCATTTGCTAAAGCATTTGCCAATGCGCCTCCTTCTAAAAACATTTCTGTATTTCCAAGTGAATTTATGTTATTCTGCGAGTTTGCTTGTGCATTTGAATGCAGTTCATTTCCTTGTGCGTTGGCTACGGCTTCTGCTTGAGCATCTGATTGTCCAATGTTACTTACAGCTTGAGAAGTAGCTTGTTGAACATTATATTGGCTAAAATAGTATGGATTATACATATTACCTAAATTGTTATCCCTGAGTACATCACCATAGTTGTAATAACTATACGGTACGGTATGTAGATGTCCATTATTTTGACTTAAATAGTTAGGATTGTATATTCTATTCTTCAGTAGATTGTAGTATGAATTCATACTAGATTGCGTTTGCGCATCGGCTTCTGCGTTTGATACTGAATTCATATGTAAGTTACTTACGTCATTTAGACCGCGAGGCTGGGTGTTACCTTGAAACTGAAGTTGGCTAAATGGGTTCCAATCATAGACGTTACCATAATTTAAATGAGGTTTTCCAGCACTGACAGGAGTATTTGTAGGCAGAACATAATATGGATTTTGAACTAACGGATCGTCGTATAAACTAGATGCCAGTGGTCGTACATTAGGTTTAGAAATTACTTCGTGATCATGGAATTTGAGAGGGTTATGTACTCCAGGTGTATAATGTTCACTTGGTTCAGCATGGGCATTAGGGCCATCATTATTTTGTGCAACAGCGTGAGCGACCGCATGTGTTTTACCATTCAATGGTCCGAGATAAGACGGATAAAAATGATCCGATGGTATGTCATTATTCAATTGATTAAAGTAGAATTCGCTGCTTGGTCTAATTATTTGCGGCTTTGAGGGTTCCAATAAACCACTATGTGGCTTGGCATCAGGAATCATTCTCGGATAATTTTGCAGCCAATAATATGGCGATATATTGGAATCATAGTGTGATGGGGATATGAACTGGTAGGAAGCAGCTGGCAAGTTTGAAGGATACGATGGAATTAGTGGTCGTTGCCAAGATTCCACTGTTGACTGAGCAGTACTGTATGATGGCGGTATTACTTTACTGGCCCCACCTTCTGGACGTGGAATGCCTGTAAATATAAAATCTAAAATAATCGGAAGAAGACTTATCTAATTTTAATAACAAAACAAAATTATGGAGGCGTCTACCTCTTAAATTGCCAGTTCTTGAATATTTAATGCTTAATTAAGGTGCTTAATTTCCAAACTGTACTTAATCGAAATTCTGGCCCAGGATTTATGTACTTAACTGTAATTAATAATTTATAAGTAATCACCCGCATTCAATTGGAGCTTAACACATTTCGCAATGACGTAGCTGTAAATTGGTTCACAAACGCAGATGCTACCCTCTACTCGGAAGTACTGGCTCGGAACTCGGAAGCGACATCTCGGCTCTGTCAACAAATTGTCTGATGAATGTTTAATACACTTTTTGATAGAGAACATTTCTTTCCCTTCCGGATCAAGGTAGGAATTTTTCAAATCTTTTTTAAACTAAATCAAAGCTAAAGCAAACTCTACTGACTGCAGCCAGCAATATTAATCGACTTTGTGCCAGCAAAACATAAAGTTACAAACACTTCGTATGTAAGCAAAGAAACGCAAAGTGTAATAGCGAAGAAATGAAAAGAAGATAAAAATTTTAATACAAAGAAACTTATTACGAATGAAATAATTCATATTCCTTTATACTCACCGATGTAGACCACGTCGCCGCCCGGAACTGAAATAAAAGAGTCATCAAAAAACAGAACAAGTGTGATAAAACATAATTTATACCTTGCGCTCCTTACCGGGGGTGACGCCACCTGGAACAACAATGGAGCGGTTATTTCGGGGCGTCGATAAATTGAAGGACCAATACACTTAGCTCGCGGTCAATCATCACGTTACGATGATTGGACATCGAGTGGCGCTATTATTTCGATATGAGCCGAGCCATTCTCCCCGTTATTGGCCGGCCCCTGCCAAAACAGTCACCTTAACACCACCTGCGTGCGCTTTTTGCGCCCGTCCGTCAAATTTGACGGCGGGGTGAGCCGTTAAATTTTATTTGTTTTGTTTTAAAACACCCGCTGCGATAAGCTGTTAATTTTTCGCTGCGATCGTTGACTTTTTACACTCGACTTTTTTTATTTTTAAATATTATTTATTTCTCTTGCTCGCGACTTCGCGAAAAATGAATGGGAACTGTACATTTAGCTACGATTGTCTTTGTCCTACTCCGTTGTCACAGTGTTAAATTCCATCAAAATCGGTTCACTAGTATCGGAGCTATTCAATGCAAAGAAATACATTTTAAATGGAAAATATTTTCAAAAAGAGGTTTCAATTAACCTAGTGATTTAATTTCGCAAACTATCAATATATTTTGTATGGCTTGGAAGGCCGAAGCCGTTGAACTGTATCAGAAAACGACAGTTAATTTTAGACCGTAGATAAAGTTTCCGTTATACTGGGTGATTCATGGTTCACGTATTAAGATGAATATAGTGTGAAGAGAATGACGCGTAGAGCATTTTTTGTTTTGTCACCTCATATAAATTACTTTATATAACTCAAAAAAATATATAGTTAGGTGTAAATATATCAAGCCGAATATACTGTGAAGAGAATGACGCGTAGAGCATTTTTTGTATTGGCACCTCATGTAAATAACTTAATATAATAAAAAAAAAATCAAAGGTCTAAAATGAACACAAGGAGTGAATCTTACTATGCCGGTGCGCGCTGGTTCCAAGTCTATACACGAACGCAATGGTCGTGCCTGACCAAGATTGAAAATCATCTGTTTTGTGACTTTAATGGAGATTTTTAATCGGGTTTTGTTATGGTAAGTAATTTATATGAGGTGCCAAAACAAAAAATGCTCTACGCGTTCTTCTCTTCACACTATATTCGGAGTGATATATGAACCTTGAATTACTCTGTATAGTAAGCATATTGTATAGGTGTACTACTAAGACTAGAAATTACATAAAGTTCCTTTGTTCATTTAATGTTTGGATAGTTATCGTTACCCAATTTAAGTTGCAAACAGATAGTAAGACAATCTAAGATAGTATTTAAAAGCATTTTACAACCCAAGTGGAACTGTTATCCCAAGGTTGAAAACAGAAGATTTGATACGATTTAATTGTCAAGAGTCCTCTTCAATCTGCTGTGATGTTCTGTAAGAACGTCTTGCGTATCTTGATAACTGAATCTGCGGTGAGTGTCAAATTTCCTATACTGTGATCTTCGAAATATGACACCGCTAATGCAGCTATCGAGATACAAAAGATTCTTAGAGAATAGCACTGCAGGTCCTGTGTTCCTTATTATGCGAACTTGCGACCTCCTCAGAGGTCGTCAATACATAATTTGAGCAAAAAACTTACATTCAGGTTTAGGAGCACGCTTGCACACTGGCACCACCAGGTTTCCATACACCTCACACTTGCAGATCTTGCAAGCGTCGTTAGGATTCACAAAATCAACTTCCAAGCTTCGGTGCTCGCATATTTTGTCTGAAATTAGGTCAAATGTTACTAAGCTTATCGAATATCTTTAAAATTTTTGAGTAATTGTGGTCAATATAATCTGATTCTTCGCGGGTTTAAAGATAAGGAATGCTATACTAGGAAGTCTTTCCGTTCGATAAACGATTTTTGTAGGCCTAATATTGAATGTGCTATTAATACAAGACACTGCAATGCACCCTACAAAACTTAGCAAATTGCTGACCAAGCCGATTATCGGGCCTGCAAATAGGGATCAAATTCCTTTTTTGCATTCAATGTGCATTGTACGTTTTCAGATCCAAAATTAAAGTAGGAATCAATGTTCTTTTTATCACTTCTTTGACTAAGTACAGTCTGCATAAATTATCGAACCCGAAAATAATTTTTGATTGGAAATTACTTATGTCTTCAACTTAACTGTACCCACCACTTTTAAAAAATATAGAAATTATGATTTATAAAATCAATCTTTAACATATTTTGTAATTAAAAAAAACGTTTCAATTACGCTCTACATTTTTGCTGGCTGTACATTTTCGTTTTTAATTAAACCCTATTTTACCAGATTTCGTTTACATTTCTGCATCTGTTAACTCTCAAAGGTTATTGTAAAACGATTGCGAAATTCATAACTGTGTAGATTTAATAAAAGAATTTATAAATCCTCAAACAAAGCAACTTTGAAACTTTCGAAACTTGAATTATATTTGAAGCCTTAAGGTTTTTGTTTGTTGTGTTTCTGTTATCCCCCAGTTTTCGTTCGAAAATCCAACGTTCTATTTGTAGTTGGAATTCATAATTTGGATGAATCTTAAATCATTATTCACCCAAATCATTCTTTACAGCCGCGTTTCCCTCTTACTCCGTTGTCTATTCATTTCATCTTGAGAAATTAACATTCCTAGCGGTGTTCTTAGTATCAATTACTTTGTTTAAATTTAAGGGAACATCCCCACTAAATCAGATTTAATTGTCTTCAATAATCCTTAAATTTTCTTTATCTTCTCTAATTCTTGTAGGCCGCGTGTTGGAACGTCCGATAAAACTTTATTACTTGAGGGGTTTAATCAATTAGGATTATAATAATCCTCGAAAGGGTTAAGTTTGAAATTTGGAGCTACATTGAGAAGTTCCACTTACCTATGAATTTTATGTGGGCTGGCGGTGCTGGGAAGTAATATAATATTTAGTAACTGTTTCCTGCAACTTCGTTGATTAAATTATTATATCTTGGTATCAAAACAATGGTACTATTCCAATTAAACTATGATTAATTTCCCCATACAGTAAAAATATAATATGCATTAGTTTTAATATTCATGTCACACTAATAGATAGTATTGATGTCTGTCTTAGGTAAATTAATATTATTAAAAATATAGTAGCTGTTGCCCGCGACTTTGCCTGCGTTAAAATGGTATCTCACGGGAACACTGTACCTACTTTTTTCGGACAAACAGTAACCTACATATTTATCCAGGGTGTCAGCTTCCTGTGTGCGTAATTTTATCAAAATTGGCCTAGATAAAGTAACAAACAGATACTTTCAAACGCCCTAATATTGTGTGATTTTATTTAGTACCATTCCTCTAGCAATTTCATCCTGCCAATTCTAGGTCAGATCGTCTAAAATCTCAGCTGAGTGCCACGCAGTAGATTTATGTTTTTCCCAATAGAGCGTGTCTTAGGCTACATATCTTCGTTACGACGGATGTTTTACGCTGACTTAATTTGGGTTCAAATTTTGTCCATAACTTTAAGGGTTGGCGTTTATTGAAGAAGTTTAACATCATCATCATTTTATTCAGTCGTCGAATAAAATAAACTTTTGTTATCTACAGTTTATATTGTATGTTAAATATTATTATTATTATATAAAATGTAAAATTTCAAACTTTAACTTCAACTGCAATTTTGTTACAATGATTAAAATTATCTCTTGTTTTTTAATAGCTTTATTTATTATGAGTGTGTTTATTTTTTGTTCCAGGTAAATATTTGATACGCATCACAAACACAATGAATTTCAATTATAGTAAGTTGAAACTTTTATGTTTATGGTATTTATAGGAATAACAAAAAGTTTTAAGGAACTATAAATTATAGCACTATATTTCTATTATATAACTCCAAATCTAACAGTATTCTCGAAGTACTCAAATAGTCTAAGGAAACTAATATCAATAATCAGTTAAAAATTCGCAACTGACTTATGAAATACTTTTAAAAGTAGATAGTTTTTGTGCATTTACTAGTAAACTAATAAATTATTAGTAAACGCACAAAACAATTAAGAATTGGATATTTCTGAAAATCGATAATTGCTTACCGGAATAAGATGTTGGTCCTGAAATTCCTAAAGGCTGTAATGCTGGACCTAGAGAAGATAACAAAGAAAACTATTAAGTAACTTTAGCGAAATGTCATTTATTTATCTTCTTTCTTTCTTGTATATAAAAATGAATTGCTGTTCGTTAGTCTCTCCCCCCCCCCCCCCCATTTAAACATTCCCATGTTTAAACGGGTCATCACAAACTCTTTGTATGCTCAACGAAGTGGACACGGAACAGCTAGTTATCTCAAAATTTTAAAGCGGATCTGAATTCAAAAATATTACAGCACATACTTTTACAAAAAAAAAACTATTTATAGCTATATCAGTGAAACCAGACGAAAAAACCCGTAATCAATATTTATGGGATTAAATGAATAACGGTGCAAAAATGCACATCATAAAATGAAATGGTATTTTTAGGTCAGCTTAAGCTGATGGATTCCACAGTTTTGTTTTCACAGTTTTACACTGTGTTTTATGAATACCAACTTTCAGTACTAGACGGAAACCAAGCGATTCTCAACGCTATCGACGATCATATGGCAGAAGAATTACAAGCGGGGAGAGTTTAAGTTGTAAACTTCATTAAAATAATGCAACGCCTCCGTGGGTTTGATTTCTGCGTTGGAACAACGTAGAATGTTGTTTTGAAGTTTGGTTAGGACTGATCACCTGATTGTCTGACAAGAAAGATCAATGGACATGTAATAAGTCGTTCCTACGCCTGATCTCTCGCCAGTCCTTACCACTCCACTTATAAACTTATATACACGCATATTATTATTATTATATTGTCCAAGCGTGACTTGACTACTTGACACAGAATTTCATCCTGAGGTTATCGCAGACCATCCAGAGTCGATTCGTTTTGAAGCTCTCCACGATATATTTAAAATCAAACCATTGCCCTAATATATTATTTCAATACAAATTATACCAATTTTTCAATCGTCCTTAATCACTATTTAATAACCCTTTCGACGCACAATCATTAAAATAATTTAAATTCGGCACAATCCCGCATTTGGTAACTGCGACAGTTCGGCTGACAAATATACCAATACGGGCTTAAATCGATTTACGCTCATTATGCTAAGTGACTTTTTACCTGAAAATGGCGGTTCGATGCCTGAAACAATAGAATAATGCTTTAGATCATGAGATAAATTGAAAATATATTGCTATGACAAAATAAAACAAACATGAAAAGAAAGAGTAAATTATGTAGTTTCCACGTACATAAAAAAAACAGATTAAGAGTCTCTCCGGTCAAAAAAGGGTTCTGGAACATTTCGCTAATGCAATAGGGATAAAAATCGAACAGCAATCGGACATGGCAGCAATTAAAGAACCCGATGTTCGCGTGTGCTATTTTAAACTCTATTGTATTAGCGCAGAGTTCTATTTTCTGTGCTGTTTTTTCTGGCCCGAGACATTCTTGCACAAGCTATCTAAGCCGTAGTGTTCAATCATATTATATTAGAATCTCAACTCTAATAGACTACCATAAATTTCTAGATTCTATGGAGTCACTATGCAGGGTTACTCCCGACACGATCGAGAATCGAATCAGTTCTATTGAAACGGTTTTTGGTATTTTATTTACTGGATTACTTTGAGACAATCAGGATAAAAAAAATCGTTACATCGTAACTTTTTGTACTCCCAATCATATCAATCGACTGAGAATCAAAATAAACAAACGTCAATTTATTCGGAAGTACGTGGCACTATCGAATATGAATCATAATCGAATTAGTTTGAGAGTAAATTGGCAATTTACAACCGCTTTAGATAAGTAATGATTTCACCTTCAGACCATGGCTTTACTGATTCGATTTTGATTCAGATCATTCAGAGATTCTCATTCAGATCAGGTGGTAACTGACACTCACAGCACAACTTGCTGGTGTAGCAGTTGACCTCTATGTTGATGATGGCGCTGGAGACTATCTCTGTGCACACGCAGATCTGGCAGACGTCCCATGGATGCTGGAAGGGCGTGTTTGGCGGGTACGGGTGGCAGGACTCGTCTGTAGTAAATCATGGGTTTTACATGGTTTTCCCAAAGGAAGTGAACTCAAAATAATTGTTTTTAGTATCTCAATTAGAAACTTGAAAAAATTTAGCTCTAGCCACTAACACTATCATAAGGATTAGCAGCTTATAAATATAAAGTAAAACATACTCCGATTGTTGTAGTATGTATAAGAAACTCGTATTCGAGCTCTTTGCTCACTAAATATGATCTATACGCCAAGAAGATGATCCATGCGTCGGATAAGCATGTAAAAGTCGGTCCAGCACCTGATATCTTGCCAGTCGTGTCGGTTTTACGTCCCACTGGGTTACGAGAGTGAAGAAAGAGTGAGTTCTTCTGTGTATTGCGCACATACTGGGGCATTTTAAAATCCCGAGTAGCTGGGCTTTCTTTGGCTAGGCTTTTTCAACGAAACCGGCCACCATCACTGAAATCGGTGTGGGAGGGATTATTATCATTATGATCTACATGTAAACTAATAAATGAAATTCAACCAAATTACTGTGTTATTGTTATTCTTTATTGCACAGTAAATAAGTGAATTTAAATTGGAAACTTCATAGCCGCCCATATTTACAATTTAGATCACTTTGAATCGGAAAGGAGCATATCAGATAAATACTTGCGTACCCAATTATTATTAATCCTTTATTATTAATGATAATTCAGTGCATTACTTACGTGGTAGTGGTCCAGGCAATGGACTGGGTACAGCTGGAGGCCATGGAATTGAAAATTACAGAAAATTATACCATAAAACTCGCCAACCCGCCTGCCAAGCGTGGCAAGTATAGGCGACTTGGAACATAGCTGTTTTATATATCATTACAGCTATGTTCCAAGTTGACAGTTATGTCAAGAAAAAGCTCTTTCTATTTGCGAGATACATAAAATATAGAAATTATTTATATAATGTCCATTAACTTGGTTCTCTCTGAGTGACCCACTTAAGAAGGCTTCCTTTTATTGCAGCATCCATTAGTCTGCCTTGAAGTCTTTTTGGTCCTGAATATTAAATTTTAAATTGATATAACTTGCCTGGTTCTGGCAGATCTTCCGGGATCGGTGCAACATCTGGTTCCTGGCTTGGTATTGGTTCTGGGTATGGTTCTGGATACGGTTCTGGGTATGGTTCTGGATATAGCTCCGGGTATGGTTCTGGCATCGGTTTCGGTTCTGGAACCGGTTCAGCCGGGTATATAACTTGAGGAGCCGGTTCTGGATATATACTTGGTATATTCTCATGAATAATTTCGGGATACGGTACAGGTACATAGATGTCTGGAATTGGTTCAGGCACATATATGTCTGGTATTGGCTCTGGTTCAGGATACACAGCGGGTACTGGTTCAGGCACATAGATGTCTGGTATTGGCTCTGGTTCAGGATACACAGCGGGTACTGGTTCAGGCACATAGATGTCTGGTATTGGCTCTGGATTAGGATATACTGCAGGCACTGGTTCAGGCACATATATATCTGGTATTAGCTTTGGTTCAGGATACACAGCGGGCACTGGTTCAGGCACATATATGTCTGGTATTGGCACTGGTTCAGGCACATAGATGTCTATAGGCTCTGGCTTAGGATATACTGCGGGCACTAGTTCACGATGTGGTACTGGGATCGGACTTGGCTGTGGGATCGGTATTGGCACTGGCAAAGGTTCTGTAGGGTGTACTAATTCTGGCATGATAATTGGTTTTACTTCTGAAATAGAAAAGGTAAAAACAGAATTTATTTTACCGTGGTATAATTTTCGTAGCCAGATATGATCAATCTTAAGCTTTCTACTCGTAAATATGTTTTTCGTTTGTTTTCGTCAAATAGGCGTTTTTTTATGAAAAAGTGTACCGTTCCCGCTGAATTTCTCCCTGCATCCAAAGGCAATATCTAATTATTTTAGTGTAAACAATATGATCTCATCGTTAATAAACAATTTAAATTAAAATACTAACCGCATTCAGGATCGGGTTGGCATATCATATCGTATGTGGACATCTCCAAAATGCAAATGCATATGCTGCATGCATCATTAGGATTTTGGAAAGGTACATTTGGAAGGTAGTCATGGCATATTAGATCTGGAAGAACAGAAAATTGATTGCTCGCTTTATTCACGTATGAAGTAAGTGCTTACTAGAAAATTTATTATTATAGACGAATATGTAGGTTTTAAATTTGATCTACCCCGGATAATACGCTTGATAAATAGTACCCTGGAGTTTTACTTTATTTAATAGGTAAAGTTATTGCAGTATTAATTAATCTATCTAAGTTATCTACATAAATAGATCTTCTTTATCTAACAAGTACAACACTAACAAGAATGAATGCGATTATTTTGAGTCCGGGACCTGCCTCTAAATGCAATCTATTCTCAGATGTAAGTACGTTAGCTTTTTGTTGACCAGCTTGTGAGCGATTATGTTAGTCGTTAAGAAGCTTAAGCACCGTGTGTTCGTACCAAGTCTATTTTAATCGCATGAACTTGCTCAACCCTTTGCAAAATTTAAGGGCACAAAGAATCAGGATACGAAATCGCCTTGCTAAATTTCAATCCACAGAATACAAGTGCAGTAATTTATTAACGCAATACGTATGTAGATTTGTTTATATCCACTTTTAATTTACACGAGATATGAAAGCAACGATACCTGCAGGGTCAGGAACTATTGGAACTATTTCTGGCTCGGCTGTAAAGTAAAATTTTATAGAAGTGAATATTTTTCATCGACGCGTCGGTCTGTTTGGATTTAGTTTTCAATAAAACTCATGGCTGACCCATGTTGAGCATTTTTAAGGATGGAAATCTAAACACCAGCGAGTAGTTTTGATATTTCGAAGCTTGCTTAGGTTCATCTGAACTGAAATTTTGTATGGAAAGTTTTCAGTGAATATTTTTATCATGATGATTATTTAACTCTAATAAAATTTAAAACAAAATATATTGGTCTCAGACAATTTTTTCATGATTTTCGATAAGGCTAGGAGAACTTACGGATAGGGATCGGAGATGGTTGCGGTTGCGGTTGCGGCTGCGGTTGCGGTTGCGGCAGAGGTAACGGTTGCGGTTGCGGAGGTACCACTAGAAACATTAAAATAATCAAAAATAAAATAGAATAAAGATTTTATGTACGATGAAACTATTGAGTATTTTTATTAAAGACACATATAGAAAAGGTCTTTGCTCAGCCGTGGGATAGTATAGGGCCTATACAGGCTGTAATATTAATGAGTGATAATACTTTAGGGAGTGTATGTGCTTACTATGCAGAATTAACTGTGAAAATACAAGAGTTGAAACAGTTACTATTTTCTTTATTAGTGTATGGGCAAATTTATGATGTTGAGGCGTTTCGGCTAGAACCATGAACGTAAAACGTAAGACTTTTAGCGCTGGTACTTTCACAGTAAACTCTACGTCATAGTAAACACATACACTCCCTAAAGTAGTTATTATCTAAATGCGTGATAATACTTTTTTTTACACCTTGTAGAGCTGAGAAAAGAAAAGTTTAAAATTCCCAACATGCATAATTTCAAATAACATAATATCTGAGTATAATATATCGCATACTAATAATTATGTCTCGCTTATTTCACTTGATACTATCAGCTGTTCGATTATCGGCGCTCAACAGAGTTAATAAAAGCTATGGTTATCCTATTTTTTCTGCTTTACTGGTAACTGTTTTTAACTCACGATATAATAGTATAACTACTGTCATAATATATTATATATTACTTACCTATACTTTCTTTAGTTTTAAATTCGACAATGAGTTCTAGAAATAAATTAAACATTTATTATCAAAACGTGCGTGGACTACGCACTAAATCAAATGAATTTTATCGGCAACTAAACTTACACTCCTACGATATCATAATTCTCACAGAAACATGGCTAACAGATCAGTTCTCTGACTCGGAACTCTTCAGTGGCGATTATATAGTGTGGCGTCGTGACCGCGATTACAGATTGACTGGCCAGGCGCGCGGCGGTGGCGTGTTGATCGCTGTGCGTAGGTATGTGACAGCCGTCGCTGAACCTAACTTCCATTCAAGGGCTGAGGACCTTTGGATTTCTTTAGATTTACCAAGTAAGCACTGTTCTCAAACAGTAAAACTATATATTTGTGCCGTCTATCTTTGTAGGCAAGGCGATATTAGTTCTTACTCAGACCAATTATCTGATTTTCTAAACAAATTAAACTACTCGGTTTTAAAATGTCCATTAGACAATTTTCTCATTGTAGGCGATTTTAATTTAAGTGGAATCAACTGGAAATTTGACTGTACTACTGACTGTAACATTCCTTCTAATATATTTTCTTCTTATAATAACGATGAACGTATGTTACTAGACGAGCTTCGAATTTTATCACTTAACCAATACAGTGGAATACTTAATAAACAAAATAAAATATTGGATCTTGTTTTGTGTAATGAGAAAGTATTGGTTGGTGAGTGTCTCGACCCCCTCGTCCCTCTCGATACCTATCACCCTGCACTAAACATTGATTTATTTTTCTCAAATAAAACCTACTTAAAGTGTACTGATTATAGTAAATTAAACTATAATCTAGGTAATTTTGATAATATAAATCGAGATATTTTAGCTATTGATTGGTACAACGAGTTTCTTCACAGGAACCTAGATGATGCTGTATCTTTCTTCTACAATAGTATTGGTGATATCCAAAGGAAAAACATCCCATCTAAGAAAGTTGTACATAGTTTGTATCCAGTCTGGTTTACTCCGGCGCTAAAACGCTTATTACGTCAGAAGAATAAATTTCATAAAAAATATAAAAATTAGGTACGGAAAAATACATAACACAGATTGAAAACGTTCAAAAACGCTTCATTAAATTTTTATGTTTCCGCCTAAAAATTCCATACGACTCCAATAATTATCACTCCCTATGCAAAAAATTTCATATTCAAACATTAATCCACCGCCGATATACAGCCGATTGTGTATTTCTCTTGAAAATTATGAATAACGTTGTTGATTGTCCTGATCTGTTAAATAAATTAAATTTTTATGTTCCCACTAGACAACGTAGATATAACCCTCCCCTGGCGATTCCGCGATACAATTCGAACTATAGACGTAACTCGTGTTTAGTGCGGGCGAGCATTGACTTTAATAATATTTGCAAAAATTTTACAATTGATCCATACACACTACGTAGCAATAATGCAAGAGATATTCTTAATCATAACTTCTTTAATTAAGCTAATTGATGTATCAGCGCTACATATTAATATTTTATACATATTAATCTTGTTAAATAGTGGATGTCTTCTATATCTAATAATATGCGTACCTAATTTTGTTGTGTAATCACAAGTGCCAAGTTTGCGTTATCTCCTTTTTAATTTTTTGCTATAAGTGAGAACCTGTAATTGGCTTTTCTCTTTCTATACATAATAAGCATATCTGTAACTAATAAGCTGTTGGTTTTCTAAATTAATAAAATAAAAAATAAAAATAAAACCACTCAACCTTTAAAAATCCCGTTTTGAATAATTGATGTAAGTAATGAAACGTGAAAAGTATGAATAAGGGATCTCGAACGTTCGAATCAGAATCCTTGTTTTGGGGCTCCATTTATCGTGAGATAAATCGTGTGCATTAATCTCGTTCAACCATTATTGGTTGAGTCGATGGAATATGTAAAACGTTAGATGCTTCCACCCAATTTAACACGAAATATAGTTGTGATATTCCATAGAAGCGAACACGAAACGATTTCGACCAATTTGGGACATCGAATTGCGGTTTTTGGTTAAAATATGAGAGATTAAAGTTGAGCAATTGCCTCAATGAAATAAGATATACAGTCTATAATATTAATGAGTGATAGTACTTTAGGGTCTGTATGAGCCTCATAAGTAGAGTATACTGTGAAAGTACCAGCGCTGAAAGAGGCACTTTTTTAAATTATTGTATAGATAATTTTATGATGTTGAGGCATTTCTCATAGAAACAAGAAAGTCAAAAGTAAGTCTTTCAGCACTGGTACCTACTTTCACAGTACTTTTCTACATAGGAGGCACATACATACACACCCAATGTATTATCACTCATTTATTTTACACCTTGTACCAGAAATAAACTTATGTATACAAAGTATCTCAAATCCTTTATCTCTGAGTAGTTCGTTTGTTTTTTACGCTAAAGGCGAATATTATAATCTTGGAGGTATTAAAAGTAACAAAGAACTTTTTACTCCACGCAGGCGAAGCGGCAGGCAAGAGCTACTTACTACATACAGGGTGTAAAAAGAACAGTGACTATAACTTTGAGATACGATTATACTACCAGTCCTCATTTTGGAAATGTATTAAATTTTCTCAAAAACAAAAAAAAATATTTTTACTCTTTACCGCAAGTATTTTTTTTTAATTTTTGTAAAAAGATACATTTCTAAAATAAGATATATCCCAAAGTTATAGAGACTGTTCTTTTTTTTTTAGTTCTATTTTCTTTAGTATCTTTAATTGAAACCAAATTTAATGGTGTCGCGGATAAAATCTAATTTATGTGATCTAAGAAATGTATCAACGCATGTTCGTTAGGTTGATAATGATAACACGTTTTCTCTTGGTTAACGTAATGAAGGCAAAATAAATTGACGCTTATCATTTTCACTCAAAGCTGAAAATAGGGAAGAAAATTTTAAAGGACATAATATTATATTCAATTAATTTAATTAAGATGCGTTTGATCAAGTGAATGTCGTATAATCAAGAGATAATTAAACATCTAAAACTGTTATGGCTATTACAAAACAATTTATGCGAGAAAAATAAAAAAAATTTCGCTATTTTAATGATGAGTGGAGTGTTTTAAATATTTTGGAATTTTCATATCAAGTTGTGAATTATATTCAAACTAGATTACTTCGTTCGCGCGAAGTGTGATTTCCCGCAGGAAACCTATATTTCGCAAATATAATAAGTAGCCTACGTGTTTATCCAGCGTGTTATCTAATATACCAAATTTCGGCAAAATCCGTTCAGTAGTTTTTGCGTGAAAGTGCAACGAACACAGCCCTACATTCATAAACTTTAGCATTTTTAGTAAAATGTAAATTAGGTTTACAATCGAAGTTTTTATAGATCCAAAACTACTCGGATGGTTTGAATCAGGGATGTTAGGGTGCTCCGTAACCGAAACCGAAAATATCCGAAATGAAAAAATATCCATAACCGTAACCGAATCCGAAATTAAAGTTTTGCTATTTAAAAATGTAATATCCGTAACCGAAATTATCCGAAACAAATGGATAATCCGAAATAATTTAATATCTACATCCGTATCCGAAATTTCATATCCATTTCATCCCCGGTTTGAATTAAACTTACAGCATCCGGGGTTCTCCTCGCACGTGATCTGGATGTCTGGCTGTCCCAGGCTGTTCAGGGATTTCTGGCACACGCAGATCTGGCACGGGTTCAGTGGGTTCTCGAACGGAGTGTCCGTGGGTAGGGGGTCACAGGATACTGTGGAATTGAATAATACAGGGTGTAAAAAGAGCAGTCACTATAACTTTGAGATACGATTATACTACCTTTCCTTATTTTGGAAATGTATTTTTTTTTATTTTTGTTGTCAAAAACTATTTTTTTTTTTACTTTTCACCATTTCTTTTATGCGACAGCAAAAATAACAATAAAGCAAAAAAAAATTTATTTTTTGTAACAAAAAATACATTTCTAGAATGAGAAAAGGTAGTATAATCATATCCCAAAGTTATACTCTTCAGTGACTTCTCTTTTTATAACCGTTATTTTCAGGTTTATTATCTACTTTGGGGTTATCAGTAGCCAAAGCAGTAACATTGAAAGTTAAGTAAAGTAATCGATTGTCAATTATATAGACACTATCATACTTTCCTACAATTATTATTCGTTAACGTTACTTTACAAAACAGTTTCACTTACTTATGTTGGACATGTTGAACTTCTACATTTTTGCATCTATGACTTAGTTTGTTGTACTTAAAATTAAATTATTTAGTCCCAAGCAAAACTTTTATCCTACAAACCTTTGCTCGGAAATCAAATCTTCTGATGAGTTAGTTACCAGTTTTTTTTAATAAATAACTTTTGCATCATTTAGGCCCGTATATATAAAACAATCTCAAACCCAACCTCACCTTGAGAGCCTGTTTGACAGATGAAACAACGTTTCGTTTCACTTTTAAAAGTGAACATCAATATTAATGTTACATAGTATTTTAATTTATTTTCTTTTTATACCGTTACATTCATATTATAGATTACAGGAAACAATAAAATAAGTATAATGTATGTTTTTGTAATCTTTATTTTTACGTTTTAAGAAAGAGAAAAATTAAAGTGTGTAACATAAGTAAAATTCTTCATTTTTAAAAGTGAAACGAAACGTTGTTTTATCTGTCAAATAGGCTCTCAAGGTGAGGTTGGGTTTGAGATTGTTTTATTTATACGGGCCTTAGACACTGAGGAGATACCTTGTGATTCTGGTTGCGGTAGTGGTGTAGGCATCACAGGTCGCACAAGCACTGGTTCTTCTACCATAGGAGCTGCATCATATTCTGGAGGTTGGCAATCACATTTCACACATCGTGATACCAAATCGAAACCTTCCCTCAGACAAACACAGACCATGCAGCTGTGGACGGGAGTCCAAAATTTATAAATCTCTCCCTCTTCGGAACAGTGTATTAGATTCTGTCCTCCTGGAAGAAAAAAAAGATGTTGATAATTTTCTATTTAATAATAATAATAAAATAATAATAGCTCCCCTCACCGATTTCGGTGTCGGTAGCCGATTTAATTGAAACCAGGCCAGCTACGCAGGAGTTATTTTATAGTGCCCAACTGTGTGCGCAATACACAAAGACACTATCGCTTCCTTTTACTCTCATAACCCAGTGGGACGGTAAACCGACACGACGGGCGAGAGAACAGGCGCAGGACCAACTTTTTTCATGTCCTTCCGACGCATGGATCTTTCTTTTCAGACAATGTGGTGATCAGCCTCACTATTGTCCTAACCAAACTTGAAAACAACATTTTTTGTTGTTTCAACGCGGGAATCGAACCCACGACCTCCGGGTCGAGTTCGAAGCTCTGAACCACTAGACCACGGAGGCGATTTAATAATATGCAATAAGTAAGGGTGCCCACGATAATCGTTGACCTACTTTTCGTAGGTGCAAAATATAATATACTGATTGCAATAGAACAACGCACACCTTACACAGAATGACGGCTAGATTTAATATGAAGGAAAAATCTGTCGATTGTCGCTCCTATAAAAAGTAGGACGCTGGGACCACCCTTATTTGTCCATATTTTAACCCTTACCCTTCTGCAGATGTTGCTCATTTGTTTTCAGCCTTTAAACCCTTAAATAACGTAAGTAGCGCCGTAATTAAGCGAAACAAAATGCAACTGCTATTTTTTATTGCCCAATGGTATTTAGTAACACCGTTACATAAACATAACAACGTAAAAAGAAAAAAAATGTAAAAATCAATAAATTAAAGATTTGTCCTTGTCTATGATAGAGGGAACAAGTCGGACCCACACATTACATGGTCCATATATAAAAAAAACCGTTACATAACTAAATGAAACGCATTCTTACCTGGCATCAAGTGCGGCATAATGTGTTGTCCACGTGGGATAACTCTTGTGTAGGCCCCTGAAAATTTTAATTAAAAATGTTATCAATATCTTACTGCACCAACTGATTTATTATCGTGACGGTGTGTCCGTTTTTCTGTAATCTCTACCCCATGTTCAGAGTTAAATAACGGAAAGTAAAAATTGCTATAATATTTACCTGCAAATGCGTGAGCGAAGCTGTGTGCTAAAACCAATTTTATTTATTAATAAACAACGAAATAGAGAAAGTTATTTGAAAGTTGGAAGTTATATTTCCTGGATTTAGTATAAATCGCAACTGGTTAAAGTATATTACCTCTGTTTCGTTTCTGATCTCTCTCGTTTCGTGAATTAATAAAAGAAAGAGCATCGTCATTATTATTAAAACTATTAATACTAACATGCATTGGTCCTTATAATGTAAGTCATTGGAACAAAAAATTTGTAATTATTATCTCTGCTCAATTTATAAAATTTTTTATCAACCGTTTATTTAATTTGCAATTTAAGTAAATTTACAGTAACACATTTATTAAAGTTTTTTCAACCGTTTATTTCATTTACAAAATTTAAATACATTTACTGGACTTGCAGTAACACGTTTATCAAGTTTTTTATTTATCGCTTATGTTATTTACAAAATTAGTATGCACAGGACTTAGTCCTGTAGTTAATAATGTAATATTGCTTTGCAATTTGACTGTAGGATGGTAAAAAAACTTACCATCGCCATCTTGTTCAGCAACTCGCAACGGTTCTTCCACTACAGACCTAATGGACGTAAAAGAAACAATATAATGTAATGTATAAGTAATAATTATAACAATAATAATATCTATGGACGCTTCACGCCAGGTCAATCTGGCCCCATGCAAAGCATCCGAAGAACTTGTGTTCCAGGTACCAAACAACGGAAATATTATATTTAATACTTTTATATACCATACACATATTTAAGATTTTTATTATATAGGTATTATACACAAATTTAATACACATCCATGACGCAGGAACATTGAAAGTTTTTTGTTCCCTCGGCGGGATTCGAACCCGCGACCTCTCGCTCGAGCACCAACGCGCTCCACCACTGCGCTACGTCGACAGTATAAGTAAAGGTGGGACACCTTTTTGTGTTTATTACCTATACCGTGTATTTTGTAAGTGAAAAACAGACCATTCTGATTTCAATAGTGCAACGCACACGTCATACGAGGTCAGAAAATTAGCCATATTTGTATGGTAGAACAATCTGCAGCAAAGTCGATGCAGATATGTCTACAGAAAGTAGGTCATGGATGGCCATCCTAATTCTAAAAGCATGAAACTCAAAATACTATTCAAGGATTCCACTTGCAGAGATGATTCCCCGCTGAGTTCAGAAACTGATATTGCAATCAAAGTTTATTACTGAACTCCTAGAACTTAGTTCTAAACTTGTTTCAAACCATTAGTTACAACTAATCTAATGAAAAATTAAGTATATTTTGCCCATCTAAAATGGTAATTTGATTCCGGGATGTTTGGGGCGACGTAATTCGGCATTAGAGCTGTAAGCTGAATATTGTATGAAGCATCTAGTTGGTAAGGAAGCGTCCCAAATAATTAGCGAGTTGTAAGGAACGTTTCGAATTGCGCCTATTGTTTTCCAGAATAATAACTTTTGAATGTTTTTGCAAATGCAGTAATTGATATTATTGTATATATTAAAATCAAGTTACCTTTTAAAATAAAAAATATTGTTTGATGTATATTAACGTAACAATTTCGTTGCATATAATAATTCTATCGGATTATAAAAACGTAAATATTTATTAATATCCTTGGTATACTTTTTATATTTACTTACCCTATAGCTCCCAGTCTATTAGACTTTGTAAGGTCTCCAGGCTCCGATAGTAGATCTGATTGAACGCTATCATTTGGTCCATATTGATAGTACATAGGTATTTCTAAAGTTTCATATTTACTTCCGTACGAGTCGTAAGCACTACTCTGCGCCAGTGCTTCAGCATTACCCTCTGCAAGTGCGTACGCATCACTTTGTAATAGTCCTCGTGCATTACTTTGTGCAATCGCTTGCGCATTACTCTCTGCAAGTGAATATTCATCGCCTAGTAATAGTCCTCGTGCATTACTCTGTGCAGTCGCTTGTGCATTACCATCTGCATGTGCGTACGCATCACTTTGTGATAGTCCTCGTGCATTACTTTGTGCAATCGTTTGTGCATTACTCTCTGCAAGTGAATATTCATCGCCTAGTAATAGTCCTCGTGCATTACTCTGTGCAGCCGCTTGTGCATTACCATCTGCAAGCGCGTACGCATCACTTTGTGATAGTTCTCGTGCATTACTCTGTGAAAACGCTTGTGCATTACTTTTTGCAAGTGCGTACGCATCACTTTGTGATAGTCCGCGTGCATTACTCTGTGCAATTGCTTGTGAGTTACCATCTACAAGTGCGTATGCATTACTTTGTGCAACCGCTTGTGCATTACCATCTACAAGTGCGTACGCATCACTTTGTGATAGTCCGCGTGCATTAGTCTGTGCAACCGCTTGTGAATTACTTTCTGCAAATGAATATTCATCTCCTAGTAATAATCCTCGTGCATTACTCTGTGCAAACGCTTGTGCATTACTTTCTGCAAGTGTGTATGCATCACTTTGTGATAATCCTTGTGCATTACTTTGTGCAATCGCTTGTGAATTACCATCTGCAAGCGCATATGAATTACTTTGTGATAGTTCTTGTGCATAACTCTGTGCAATTGCTTGTGATTTACCATGTGCAAGCGTGTATGCATCACTTTCTGATAATGCATGTGCGTCACTCTGTGCAATCGCTTGTGAGTTACCATCTGCAAGCGCATATGCGTTACTTTGTGATAATCCTCGTGAATTACTCTGTGCAAATGCTTGAGCATCACTTTGTGATAGTCCTTGTGCTTGTGCATTACTGTCAGCATATGCGTATGCATCACTCTCAGCAAGACTTTGTGCATTAGACTGTCCGTGAACAAAGTCTTGACCTAGATAGCCTGGATAATCTAGACCATAATAGTTTTCGGATTTTGCTGAAGCATCAGCATATCCATTGCTGTGGGCTTGAGCGCTGGCCTGAGACTGAGTATTGATTCCATAACCACCTAAATCATATGCTGGGAATTCATCCCATGAATCATAAATAGGATATCCAGATCTGCCAATATCATCAACAGAGATGTGAGGCGATTCTTGTTCATTTTCTCTTCGTACTCTTACGCTATGAGATCTTGGGAATGCTCGATTATCTATAAAATAATATGGGTATATTACTAAATACATGTTTTATATCTATGTATGTGGTGAAATATCGCTTATTTTGTTCCAAGGATTAGTCTGAAATATATATGTGCTAATCTGTCAATTTAAAATAGTACTTTCTTGAAATACAAAAAGATAACTTAAAATTAATTTTATTTTGAAGTTATAAATAACTTACCAACTAATGGTTTTCGGTCGACATCTCTACAGACTACGCTGCAAACAAGGATCGCCAGGAAGCTTAGGCTTCCCAACGCGTTCCTTTGCATCTTACGTTGAATTCCAAATTGGTGGTCCTTCGATGTTACTTGCCTTAAAATTTTGAACTGCGACGCTTTTTCCGATACGTTCACCTATAAATACACATCGTTTGACATCGATTGCAAATCGATTTTCTAATTTGAGTCGGATATTTTTAATTTGTAAAATCACTCGTAAATGTCGCTTTGAAATATCCCATGAATAAGTAATTCGATACAGTCATTACTGTCCCTAGAATTGTTATAATACGGCTTCTGGTTAGTTGTTTAATGGAATATGTAAATAAATCAAGACGGTACAGATTTTTTAGACGTAGATTTGTAATAAAATTTTAAATTTTCTTAACTAAGCAAACTTACAACAAATTTATAGACATATAAGAAACTTTAAAGTTCGGAACGAAAAATTTGTTACTTGACATTTTACGTTAAGTGCAAAATAGTTTTCAGCTTTTAGCCACTTTTGAATTTGATATGAGTTTGTGAAACTTATGTATTTTATATTAGGTCGCGCAATGCTTGAATAACAATGCTGACAAAATTTAAAAAAGTGAATAATTCTTTATGATACGATGTTGTACTTTTTTATCAATTGAGATAATAATTATTGAATTGCTGTTCGTTAGTCTCGCTAAAACTCGAGAATGGCTGAACCGATTCGGTTATTTTTGGTCTTGAAATATTCGTGGAAGTCCAGGGAAGATTTAAACGGTTTGTAAGCTCAACGAAGTGATCACGAGTCAGCTAGTGTTGTATATTATTGATGCTAAGATGAAAATAAAAATATTCAGACAAAAATGTGTAGTAGCAAACACACCCAAAATTTTGTATTTTATGTATAAAAAAACATGTGCTCATTAGAAGATTGTGAATTGATTTTTATATATAGATTGAGAAAAAATATAAAAATGAAATATAAACCTACAGTATTGCGAATGTTATTCGATGATATTTTACAGCTAGCCCGGTAATATTTCGAACGGACCTTGTATAAGAGAAAAGGTCTTGAAAAATGATCAGCTATATTTGCGAATGCCACTATTCACGGAGAAGAAAATAAAGAGAACCTTCGCTAAGATAGATCGCTGTAACATCTATCCAAGCACCTAGATGTGACGAAACTGTTACTCAAGTTACAAAAGGACAGTTAAAAACTAGTTAGGTAGGTGTCGGATTATTCAGTAAGTGAGTGGGAAATATCTAAACTATTTTAGATTTAAAGTAATTAAAATATATATTTTTACTTTAATCAAAATACTTTGTTTGATTTCACGATCAATATATTATCTAATACCTACCTACTTTTTTATCTAGTCACGGTCAATAGATCTAATACCTTCTTTTTTATATAGCACTAGCTGACCCGTGCCCACTTTGTTGGGCATACATACCGTTTAAACCTTCCCTGGACTTCCACGAACATTTCAAGACCAAAAATAGCCGAATCGGTTCAGCCATTGATGATGTTCGTTCATCAATTCATTTTTATATATATGATTACTATTATATGAAATCAGCTTTAGATACATTGATTAAAAATGAAATATTAGATATATTTTTATTACTTAATATATGGTATACATAAATATTTTATTATGAGGTAAATAAAACACTTATTATATTCCACTAGTTTATTGGTGTCAGCGTGCTATCAGTCTTGTTTTATAATGCTCGAAATATATATTGAGTAATTAGTAACACAATGTCCGGTTAAGTTGCTTGCAGTCGTCGGTAGTATCTGAAAAAAAAATGGTTATATTGTTCAAAAATCTGGCACTTTTCATTAATATGTTAAGTAATAATTGTTATTTTTATATAGTCATATTTCATAAACGTAGTTATGGTAGTAGATTATGTAGAAATTAAATCATTGGTGACTTTTTCAAAAGTAATAAGGATAGTAACCGTGATCAATTCAAGCTTTAGAATATTATTCCCAATTTTATGAAAGTGCCTATTAAGGCATTAAAATTTAAGTATTAAAATTCGATGTCTGACTTACACTTGAAGATTAGGAATGAATGAATTTACCTTATCCACATGAGTCACACCTTTCATTTTTCTGAGTCTTCGCTAGATTCCTCGGCTGTTCGTTCCTTGCCAGGTTCTATTTCTTCTGCACGTGCTGCTATGGCCTCTGCACTAGCTGACGCTTGGCTATTACCAATGGGACTAGGAAGATAATTTGGTCTTAGTCCATTAAATCTTCCTGGTAGGAGAGGTCCAACGTTACCATATCCTCCTAATCCAGCATGTGCAAGTGCATCTGCTTGAGCACTATTATGACCTGCTAACCCTGCCAGTGCTTCTGCATAGGCCGAGGCTTCGCTATTTCCAATTGCATTAGGAATATTATTTGATCCTAGTCCATTATATCTTCCTGGTAGGACAGATCCTAGGTTTCTTCCCCATCCTCTAAGTCCTGCATTTGCAAGCGCATCCGGTTGTGCACTACTGTAACCTTCTAAGCCTGCATGTGCTTGAGCATCCGCATGGGCAGAGGCTTCGCTATTCCCAATTGGATTAGGCAGGTAACTTGTTCCTAGTCCATTATATCTTCCTGGTAGGAGAGGTCCAACGTTTCCATATCCTCCTAATCCTACTTGTGCAAGTGCATCTGCTTGTGCACTACTGTAACGTTCTAATCCTGCAAGTGCTTGAGCATCTGCTGAGGCTGAGGCTTCGCTATTCCCAATTGGATTAGGCCGGTAATTTGGTCCTAGTCCATTATATCTTCCTGGTAGGAGAGGTCCAATGTTTCCATATCCACCTAATCCTACTTGCGCAAGTGCATCCGCATGGGCTGAGGCTTCGCTATTCCCAATTGCATTTGGCCGGTAACTTGGTCTAAGTCCATTATATCTTCCTGGTAGGAGGGGTCCAACGTTTCCATATCCTCCTAATCCTACTTGTGCAAGTGCATCGGCTTGTGCACTACTGTAACGTCCTAAGCCTGCAAGAGCTTGAGCATCCGCATGGGCTGAGGCTTCGCTATTTCCAAGTTGATTTGGAAGATAATTAGGTCCTAATCCATTATGTCTTCCTAGATTTTTTAATCCACCCAATCCTGCGTGTGCAATCGTGTCCGCTTCTGCTTTACTAACACCTCCTAAGCCATTAGCCTCTGCTTGAGCTAGTGCTTGAGCCCATGCATCACTATTTTTTAATACGGGAAATCTATTCCAGAAACCACCGTTCAATGCTGAGTTAGGGCTTGGTGAGAAAGGGGCGACTCCACTTCTTTCAGAATTGTCGTATTCAGATGAGGCAATGCTTCGGCGCTCAACATTGTGTTCACTTTTACCACTTTTAGCATTCGCAAAAGCGTCAGCTTGTGCACTACTTCCCCAGCTACCTGAATTAGCTAAGGCGTTAGCTTGAGCTTGACTACCAGCCCAACCGCCTAACCCACCGTATCCCTCAAGGCCTGCATTTCCTAATCCATCAGAGTTGCTGTTTCCCCATCCACCCAAACCTCCGGATCCTCCGAGACCTTGTGCTACAGCATTCGCGTGGGCCGCCGCTTGGCTGTTTCCCCATCCACCCGAATTATATTCCCCGACACCGGCATGAGCTAAAGCATCTGCTAACGAAGAAGACTGACCCCATCCACCTGAACCGCCGTAACCCCCGAGACCGGCATTTGCCTGGGCATCAGCATTGGCATAGGCATCACTACCCCAACCTCCGGAACTTGCTAAAGCATCTGCTAGTGAAGAAGACTGACCCCATCCACCTAAACCGCCGTAACCCCCGAGACCGGTATTTGCCTGCGCATCAGTATTGGCATAGGCATCACTACCCCAACCTCCGGAACTTGCTGAGGCATCGGCATGGGCTTGAGCGTCACTGCCTCCCCATCCATAATATCCTGATCCTGAGTTTGCTGATGCTTCGGCTGAGGCATCTGCTGACGCTCCAGCACCAGAGGCACTCGCGGATGCATCAGCCTGACCATATGATCCGCCACCAATATTGTATCCATACGGCACAACTTCGTTTCCAGGATAATCTGAAATATAAAAATTTTGTTGTGATTATCAGGTATAAATTACAGTTAATTAAGAAAATTATTTATCTTTTAATCAAGGAACAAAATTTTTTAATTTTGCCAGAGAAGCCTTACACTATAAAAAAATAACAAATAATTAAACTTTTATAATTATAAACTTACTTGATTGGCATGAACTGTCGGGCCTGACCTCATCGTAGACGTAGTTGTATTGTATCTTACAGACGTGGATGCGGCACGGGTCGGATGGAAGACGGAACGGAACTAATGGCTGCCGTTGCCTGCAGTGTTCCGCTGAAAAAGATCATTAGCAAACTTTGAAAAATATTTTGACAGAATCCTTAATTCGCACCTTCTAATTGGTGTAAAAAGAGCAGTCACGATAACTTTGGGATATGATTAATGATTATACTACCTTTTCTAGAAATGTATTTTTTTTTCTTTTTTTTTACAAAAAGTAAAAAATATATATTTTTGCTTTATTGTTATTTTTGCGACAAAAAATAAGAAATGGAAAAAGTAAAAATTTTTAGTTCTTGACAAAAAAATATTTAAAAAAAAATCATTTCCATAATGAGGCAAGGTAGTATAATCGTAATATCTCAAAGTTATAGTGACTGCTCTTTTAACACCCTGTGTATTTATTACAGAACCTTCTGGTAGTTGGAAAAATTGCGGTGGAACATTTTATCCCTGATAATTGTGCAATTCTGGTGAAAACCTTGTGAAAATAGCTTCAATCTTTCGTGAGAAAATAGCATACGAACATACATACATCATACACGTTAATCTGAGAACTTCCTGTTTGAAAGTCGGCTAAGATGCTCTCCTACAGCTAATTATAAAAGAATTCTTACCAACGAAGATTATTTTTGTCACCGAATAGTA
This sequence comes from Celastrina argiolus, assembly GCA_905187575.2. Taxonomy (NCBI): domain Eukaryota; kingdom Metazoa; phylum Arthropoda; class Insecta; order Lepidoptera; family Lycaenidae; genus Celastrina; species Celastrina argiolus. The sequence continues at coordinate 2,963,415 of LR994596.1, forward strand.
CTTTGTACCTGTAAACAAAAAACAAACTAAAGTTCTTAACAAACCAAGATTTATTTACATTCTGTAATATACATTTTACTACACATAAAAATGTATTTTGTTGATTATAACAATAACATTACCGGTTTTATTATTTGCTATTCAACTCTTGGACAATAAAGACAAGACTAAAAAGGACAAAATCTTGTGAGTTAGCTTATTGGTGTTAGTGTATAGTTAGAACTAAGAAAAATCTAGTGCAGTGAGACTTTAAAAAAATCGCGTGAACAAAGTGACTTCCCCTTAATAGAGACAATAAGTGAAATGCTGATGGATACAATCTTAAATTTGTAAACCAATGATTCGCCATTTAAGTTATAAAAAAAAATACTCATTAGTCTTGAGGCTAGATTGTAGTTTTATGTTGTAACTATGCATTAGAAACATCATACTAACAAAAATAAAATATATATAATATAATATGCAAAATATTATACACAGGGCCCCAATATTATGTTGTACACAAAAATATGCAATAAAATTTTATAATAAATCATCTTATCCTGGAACCTTTACAATGTTACTCCACACTGTACCGAATTCTAGATGTATTATATTAGAATGTAGGTCAATTTATGTCTAGAAAACCTTATGCTGAAATATTTCTAGAAACTATAATAATAAATGATATTTTCAGCTGCCAGTCTGAATGCTAAATCTAGCGTGTGAGCTGTATAATGTTAGTTTTCAGATTTATGTTTTATTTTAAATACTTACGAGTTATTGGTACCACCACCACCCTGTCTTTGCCAGGTACTGGCACGTAATGGTCCACTGGGTATGGAACTGGCACTTCTACTGGGGGGGAGGGTACTCGCACAGGTACTGGCACGTTCCTGACTGGACCTGGCACAGGAACAGGTTCTAGAACCGGAGTCGGAACTCTGATGACCTGAGGCGGGGACGGTACTGGGTACGGCTTATCCACTGGATACGGTACTGGCACCCGTTTGATCACTTCCACGGGTACTGGCACTGGTGGTCCTGGCACGTAGATCTTCTCAGGTGGAGAGGGCACTGGCACAGGTACAGGAACGTAGATCTTTTTGCCAGGGACCGGCACTGGGACTGGGTAGGGTCGTGGTGGTCCAGGAATTATAGTTGGGGGCGGGCAGACCGAATCTGGTACAGGGACGGGTTCCGGAATTGGGAGCCGGTCCGGAAGTGGGATTGGTTCCGGAATCGGAATGGGTCTCGGAATCGGGACGGGTCCCGGAAACGGGTAGGGTCCTGGTATTGGTGCCGGTATGGGCACGGGCTCAGGCAATGGGATAAGGTCTGGTACTGGTACCGGCATTGGTCTTTCACCTGAAAAAGACCCAAAATGTGTGACTACTTTAGGGTATGTGCCTGTTTTGTAAAGTTTACTGTGAAAGTACCAGCGCTGACTTACTTTTGACTTTGATGTTTCCATGAGAAATGTCCCAATATCATAAATTTGTCCATACAATTATTAAATAATAACTGTTTCAGCGATGTTACTTTCACAGTAAACTCTATATATACGGGACTTATACACACCCTAAAGTATTATCACTCATTAATATGTAGCCTATAAAATACAATCTGCAATACAGAACATGAAACCACATATTATAATATAACATGCATGAGAATATTTTACCTACAGTCTAACATTCTTTTCCGAGGAACACGTTTGAAATAGCTAAACGTCTCGACATAATAAAGTTAAAGAGATGCCTTGAGATATTTTATAAACCAGGAATACTTGGGCGGTTTCTTTTTCAAATTACGGGCAACAGTGTTTTGCTATTTATTTTGTTTATCGTGTTACCGCTTTTCCATTTAGTTTTTCCTTTAAAACTTTTTGCTTAGATCATTATAGTTTCTTATAATTATCGAATCTAATTATATTATTGAATTTCGTAGAATAACAAATAGTGTCTAATTGACTCTTTAACGCCTCCGCAGTCTGGTAGTTCAGAGCTTAGCTCTCGACTCGGAGGTCGTGGATTCTCGCGTTGGAACAACAAAAAAATGGCAAAATTCAGTTCATGTTCTGTAAGGCTACCTTTGAATCTTATTTCAATTGAACCATATTGGAATTTGAAAACTCTTAAATCTTGACCGCTAGCGTCCAGTTGGTTTCAATTTGAGATTTTATTATAGAAAACATATGGTAAAGTCCTACAGACTCAGTTATAACCAGGAATAAGTTTTTTTTCTGAACGGCTTTTCGTTTAGAAGCGCAGATTTTCTGATCTGTTATAATCAGGATATCAATATTCAATCGTTAATCTATAGTTAAAATGGTATAAGTCCTTACGGTTCCAGCAGTGGCTGCAGGGAGCGCATTTGGCCTTGAGATACCCGTTCTCATTGTAGAAACACGCGCAGACGTAACATTGGCTGCCCAGCATCGCGTTATACATGTCCCCCGGCTGCGCACATCCCACACCTGGGAAAGATTATTAAAAAACTTTTTTGCTAACAGATTACAAAGTAATAATTAAAACGGTTTTACAAAGAGGACCATAATGCTTTAAACTTTACATGCTGCGTTATACATGTCTGGATGTTAAATTGGCAAATAAGTAAAACGCCTTATGGAGGACAATTAATGTCGACCATAAATGGCAACATCAAAGATGTTTCAGTTTCTTTATTCTGTCGTCCAAAATGTATATTTTATCAGATTGATTCAAAATATTGTGAAAGTTATTAACAGTATTTAAAACGTCGCTAAAGTAATGTATTTCGTCTAGTTTTAGATATATTTGATTACTAACCTCGGCCCAGTAAAGTGGCAAGTACTTGTTCTTCTGTATCATACTTGGCATTGCAAGGCTCTCAAACAGATATTTTAGTATAAGTTAGTGCTATCTTACCATCTAAAGGCACTGGTTGTGAGTTTGGCAGTCCAAATCCAGGCCAGCCACCTCCTGAGGCCGGAGCCATCGGATAGCCCAATCTTTCATCTTCTGTGAAAGAAATAATTCTTGTGATGAAATATAAATTAATAAAATTTAAATTTATTATATCTAGCAATATCCCGCCCTCCTTCCCACACTGCTTAAGCTTTCACTTGCAAGCAAAACGTGAAAATCTATTGCTGGCTTGCATGTTGTGGATATTCTTTTTCCCGGCATGTTGCTAGTTATAATATTATATTTAAATTTTATGCTATGGATTTCAGCAAAGTAACACCTGATTCCATTAATTAACTATAATCTATGAATAAGGTCAGACATATTTTACTGTCTAAGCGGTGCCGTGGTGCGATGCTATTAAAATTTGTAACTTATTGTGAAATAAGAGCAGTTCAAATTGTGCTATCATTTAAGTGCGAGATTGTTTATTTATTTTTATTTTTTTTATTTATTAAATCAATAAGAATTACATGAAAAAAACTTAAACTACACAGTGTAACATAAACCATTATTTGAAATTTGTGAATGTTCTAATATCTTTTGACGATCTCTGCGGTTCAATACCACTTCTATTCTCATCGCAGATCGGTTGAATCCCTCCGATGGAACAAAACTTCCCAATATTCCAGAGTCATGGATAGACATTATGTTTTTTGTAAATATATTTTTCGTAATCTGGTACCCGTAACACAAGTTCTTCAACTTAGCACGGCACTAGATTGATGAGCGTGAAAATTGAAAGCGTCCACAGACATTGTAGATCTTCAATTTGAAAAAATTGGCGGTAGTTTAAAAAAAGGTGGCGGCAAATTGAAAAACGTGGCGGGAATTTGAAAACGTGGCGGGAATTTTCAAAAAACATGGTGGGAATTTGAAAAAAGTGACTGGCGACCTATGTCCAGCAATGACTGTGATAGGATGATGTTGATAATGATTATACATCTTACCATCCGGTCGTCCATGCACCACCACCGCACACAGGAGTATCCACCACATCATCATGTCCACTGACTACCACCATCGCCCACGGTCGAACATATAAGGGCCTCGTTGAAAACCGCAGCAAATCGATTCACATATTAAAATATTTCATTATTACTTTAAATGTGGCGTGGTGATGAAAATATTCAATCATATTATTAATTAATACTAAGTACCTACATCACAATAATCTATACTAACGGCATAATTAAGTATTTTAAGGATTTTTATGATATACAGAGTGTTACATGGTTCATAATATATGAAGCAGAATATAGTGTGTTGAGATTGACGCGTAGAGCATCTTTTGTTTTGCTACTTCACGATCTCCATAAAAGTCACAAAACAGATGAATTTCAATCCAGGGGCCTTACTCTCCAAACTGATTTGATTTTGATTCAGTTGCGATCATGTCGCGTACTTCCTAATAAATTGACATTTGTTTATTTTGATTCTCAGTAGATCGATAAGGTCGAAAATACAAAAAGTTACGATCTAACAATTTTCTTTATCCTGATTAGTTTCAAAGTAATTCACCAAATAAAATACGAAAAACCACTTATATCGAACGGATTTGGTCCTCGATTGTGTCGGGAGTAAGCCCGCTGGTCAGATCTTGGGTCAACAACCAGTGCGTTTGTGTGTATATACCTACTAGGAACCCGCGAGTCCCAGCATAGTAAGATTCACTTCTTACCGCCTTTATTTTTTTTAATCATATTTAGTAATTCATATGAGGTGCCAAAACAAATAATGCTCTACGCGTCCTTCTCTTCACACTACATTCGCCCTAATATATGGACCACGGATCACCTGTATATATTATCACTTCTGAAATGTAATTAATCTAAACATGTATAGTTACTTAAATCATAAAAACAAAATATTTTTTTTGTTTGCATTGAATAGGCTCCGAAACTATTGTACTGATTTTGATATATAGATTGTAATATTAAAGAGTGATAATACTTGAGGGTGTATGGGTCCCGTATGTAGAGTTTACTGTGAAAGTACCAGCGCTGTAAAAGGTACTTTTTTTAATTATTGATTAAGCAAATACATGACGATGGGGCATTTCGCATACTAACATGAAAGTAAGTCTTTCAGCGCTGGTACTTTCGCAGTAAACTCTACATACAGACACACAACTTTTTTACACTTTTCCACTTTTTATTACGTTTTATTAATTTTTTAGAACAAAAACACGAGCGGTTTCGGTTAAATCATCATCAGGGGTAAGTTGAAAACTTTTGTGAGTAAATTGAAAATAATTTAAATACATTATGGAATTAATGTTGCCCACTTCATGAGAAAATTTCCATCAAGAACCAACAGTACATTCTATCAGTTATATCTTCATACAGACCCTAAAGTATTATAGCTCATTTATTATACTCCATGCGTAGTAGACCGCGGTGAATAACATAGGTAACATTTATTGCGGCAAAACGACCCAGGCTTCAGTAAAAAATGGTTACTGCTCTCGGAGAATATCCTATATCGGATGAAAACATGAACGGATATACTCTGTACCAGCCTCGTACCTTGTCGCACTGACAGCTAACCCACGGATCCAATTAATGTACTAAAACCTTCCTAGATAACCACTCTATCCATTGGTGAAAACAGCAGACCAGTCTTTGTGTCGCGAACAGACAGACAGACAGACGCGGTAGAGAACTTTGTTTTATAATATGTATGTTTTATAATATAGCTGACCTGTGCCCATTCCGTTGAGCATTCAAACCGTTAAAAGCTTCCCTGGACTGCTACGAATATTTCAAGACTAAAAATAGCCTAATTGATTCAGCCGTTCTCGAGTTTTGGCGAGACTAACGAACATCAATTCATTTTTTTATATAAAACAAGCTGATCCGTGCCTACTTCGTTGAGCATTCAAACCGTTAAAAGCTTCCCTGGACTGCTACGAATATTTCAAGACTAAAAATAGCCAAATTGATTCAGCCGTTCTCGAGTTTTGGCGAGACTATCGAACTGCAATTCATTTTTATATATAAAACAAGCTGATCCGTGTCTACTTCGTTGAGCATACAAACCGTTTAAACATTCCCTGGACTTCCACGAATATTTCTAGACTAAAAATAGCCGAATCGGTTCAGCCACTCTCTAGATTTAGCGAGACTATCGAACTGCAATTCATTTTTATATATAAAACAAGCTGATCCGTGCCTACTTCGTTGAGCATACAAACCGTTTAAACCTTCCCTGGACTTCTACAAATATTTCAAGACTAAAAATAGCCGAATCGGTTCAGCCATTCTCGAGTTTTAGCGAGACTAACGAACAGCAATTCATTTATATATAAATAGATATAGATTTAGGTAAAGATATTGCTAGATGTCATCCTAGTTTCTCACTGTTGCTGTATAAAACGTATCTGCCATTAGAAGGGCGCTTCCGTTTCCTGTGAGATGCTATTGTGCTTATTGTTCCAGGACCTTGTTCTAGAATCCAGAATCCGGTGCTGAACCTAGTTCTAGATAATAATAATCCGGGAAAATCCATCTTCATTCGTGGAATTGCAGTGAATATCTCGCTTCTTCCATGAATTACTAGCTGAGTGAATTCTCACTAGTACCACTATGTATAAACGTTATTTTACAACCAATTTTTTTAGCTAAATATTCAAAGCTAAATATAAAAGGAGTCATTCTTAATAAAAAAAAATGACATTATTAGTTTCTTAATGAATGTACGAATAAATATAATTTATTCGTCCGGTTACCGTCACTTCGTTTTTTTATAGTAAGTAGTAGTAGTAAGTACGTGTTTTTGTAATTAAGTCTGATCTTTCACACTCCTCCTAAACGGTGAGACGTTTCGGCGGAGTTTTGTTAAGAATTTTAAGACTTTGTATAACGCCCTGTACATAAAAAATGTAGTTTTATTAACTAGCTGACCCTTGCCCACTTAGTTGAACATACAAACAGTTCGTAATGAAATACAATTACATCGCGGAACCAGTATATTTTCCACATTTTCTTAATAAGGCTAAAAATAGCCGAATGGTTGCAGCCATTCTCGAGTTTTAGTGAGACTAACGAATAAATTTATATATATATTGATATCCGTATTTTTGTCGAAAGCAGAATGCCTAGAAAATAATATCACTTCAATAAGTATCTAAAGTTTGAATATTCTTCAACATATAATATTACTAGCTGACCCGTGCCCACTTCGTTGAGCATGGAAACCGTGTAAACCTTCCCGGGACTTCCACGAATATTTCAAGACCAAAAATAGCCGAATCAGTTCAACTGACCTCGAGTTTTAGCGAGACTAACGAACAGAAATTGATATAGCCTATGTTACTCAGTGATAATCTAGCTCTCTAATGACAAAATAATTATTAAAATCGGTCCAGTACTTTTTGAGTTAAGTCGTTACATACAAAAATACACATCTTTCCTCTTTATAATATTAGTGTAGATGTCAACAAACTCCTCTATCACCTAATGGATCGTATATCCACGTGATTAACACCAAATTGATACTTGCGAGTAAACAACACGATTCAATTTAATCCGGGAGGGGGGAGGGCCACACCTCCAACCCCCCCGAGCAACTACTTTTGGCGTTTGTTTGACCAGTTCTTCATAGGAGATTTTTTTTAAACTTGCATTTCGCCTGAATGTAACATCCTTGCAATATTTCATCCATAAAAAAAATTAAACATGTATTCCACAGTTCACACTACGCTACACATTGAAAAGATAAACACAGAAAATACAAGATTTTATCTTGTATTTTTTGTGGTTTCCCATAGGTGTGTTTTCCAGATAAGTGTCTAATATTGTTTTTTTGTTTCAGGTAAACATTGCTTTCATACAACTTACTTACAGTAAGTCATGGCTGTCCTATGATAACTAACGTAAGGTAAGGTTTAAGGTTTGAAGATATTTATTATCAACAAAGGCGAGATGCCACTTGCGTGGGGTACGATAGAAAGTCTCCTTTTGATTACGATTAGATTAAAAATATATCGCGTATGAATTCGCCGCTAGGGGTGCTTGTGAAGCAGGAGGTCTCCGAAATGTCGAAATGTAAGTTTGGAGGTTGGCTAGAGTAGGTATGTTGTGAATATTTAGTAACACGATCGATTAATAATTATGGCTACATAAGGATATTTTAGATTAGCATTTATATTTCTGCCGGCCCATTATCAAAATCTGCAAAATGAAAATGTAAAATCTTATTTCCAAATAGGTTAGAAGCTAACACTTTTAGAATTGTCAAGTCAGCAAAATAATTACATTCTGAGTAGGTAGGGAAAAATATACTATCCAATATCTATTGATCCTTCACACCACCTTTTACAAATAAAATTGTAATATTAAAAGGAAGATGAAAGGGTATAATATATACTTCCTAAATTATTAGATTTTCAAAGTTGATGGAATTGTAGATACAATGTTGTGTGTGTAAATTTCTTCTCATTGTGATAATCCGAGAGTTAAATAAATGAAATGGCTAGAATTTCGGCTGTATTTAATCAGCCAGGAAACAAATTGGAGTAAATTTTATGATAAAATAAAAACATAGGAACATAGCTCAAGGCCTTTTTTAGTTTATTTTGAAAAAAATACCTAAATCGGTTAAGTTTTTTATATTATTGACAAAAAGTGACTCTTCAGCCGTGTTTTAAACCTGTCCAAAGTTGGGTTCTGCTGCACGTCTACAGGCAGCGCATTCCACATCTGGGCAGTGTAGAGGGATACTAGACACTCCATGTAAACATGGAGTGTCTAGTATCCTCCTTGGATAGCATGTGCGAGCTGGCCTTTTGCTTGGAGTCACACACCACTTAAAAACCGTTTAAACCTTCCCTGGACTTCCACGAATATTTCAAGAAAATAGCCGAATTGGTTCAGCCGTTCTCTAGTTTTAGCGAGACTTACGAACAGCAATTCATTTTTATATATAAGATATGGACGATTCACACCATTCCAACCCTGAACACAGTTGGTGCAATATTAACGCGTAGTTATGAAGTTCGGGTCCCGTGGACCGCAGATTACGGGCTGCACCTGCGCCGGGGGACAGGTGGGGGGACGGGGAGGGGACCAGTGTTGCCAGGTCCGTATAATTAATCCACCAGAATGATTTCGCCAAGTTTTTACCTAATACCTGGAATAGTAGATAATCTTTAACACCAATTTATATGTATATACTAAAAGATGCTTGATAATATAATATTAAAAAATGCTTCTACAGTGTCGAGGATCTATCGTGAACAATAAATGATTAAAATATTTTAAATTGATTTTTTTTACTTTTGTATGTAATCTACACTAATATTTTAAAGCTTTGTATTTTTGTATGTAACGACTTAACTCACTCTTCTTCTTCTTTAAAAAATATCTAGCACCGTAGAAAACGATGTTTTTTTCTATACATGAATATACACAATTTTACCAATAGTTTTCCAAATAAAAAAAAATATAGCGCAAAATGTGAGCCTTTTTGATTTCACTCGTTAAATTTACCTTAAATAACTTGTATATTTTTTGATGATCATTGGAAAGCAAAATACCCAAACTTGGTTATAAAGAACTCGAATGGCAACACTAGAATCACCTGCGGGCTTACGAAATATCCTGCTATTAGGAGTGAGTGTAGTACAAGTGGTTTAAATTGTCTTGTTTCACCCATGTTTGGTTTTCGTGTGTGATTTAAAATTAGGTTGTATCGTTAAAAAAGCGTCGTGGGTCACCCGATGTACAAGGTGTAAAATAAATGAGTGATAATACTTTAGGGTGTGTATGTGCCTCCTATATAGAGTTTACTGTAAAAGTACCAGCGCTGAAACAGTTTTTTTTTTACATATTGTATGGGCAAATTTATGATCTTGGGGCGTCTCTCATAGAAACATGAAAGTCAAAAGTAAGTCTTTCAGCCCTAATACTTTCACAGTATTCTCTACATATGAGGTAAATACACATCCTAAAATATTATCACTCATTTATTTATTATTTTACACATTGTATAAATCTATACTTTCTATACTAATATTATAAAGCGGAAGAGTTTGTTTTTTTGTAAACGCGCTAATCTCAGGAACTGATGGGTCGATTTTAAAAATTATTTCTTTGTTGGATAGTCCATTTATAGAGGAAGGTTTTAGGCTATATAACATTACGCTGCGACCAATAGGAGCGAAGCGTCAGTGAGAAATGTTGCGAAAACGGGGAAAAAAATATTCACATTTAGGGACTTTCGTTGCGTGCGCTGCATAAACGGTTTAAGTCACTCAAAAAACCACAAGAACGAAGTCCCGGACACAGCTAGTATTATAATATAACTGAAGGTATCCTCGCTAGAAACGAAACGTTTTAATTCTGAAAAGTTTCAAAACTTTCCAACTAATTCTGGGGTCATTCTATTCAACCTTTTGTGTCTCCAAAGTTTCGGTTTCAACACGACATCTTGGACAAAGGATTTCAAAGAAGTATATTAATATTAAGAATTCTTTTCGATGAGACCATTAGCAAACCTCTTTATAAGCTTGTACGCCGATTTTGGTATAGGTGGCAGGTCTACTAGGAGTCATATTATACAGGCTGTAATATTAATGAGGGATAATACTTCAGGATGTGTATGGGTCCCATATATAGAGTTTACTGTAAAAGTACCAGCGCTAAAAGAGTTATGTACTTATTTTTAATTATTGTATGGGCAAATTTATGATGTTGGGGGCTCATAGAAACATGAAAGTCAAAAGTAAGTCTTTCAGCGCTGGTACTTTCACAGTATACTCTACATAGGAAGCGCATATACACCATAAAGTATTATCAATCATTTATTTCATACATTGTATACTGCCCAAGTGTGTGCGCAAAGAAAGTGTTTCTTCCTTTAACTCTCGTAACCCAGTGGAACGGTTACCCGACAAGAACTGGTGCAAGACTTTTTACATGCCCATCCGTCGCATGGATCATCTTGTCAGCCAATCAGGTGGTTTTCTTGCATCGTCCAAAAGAACATTTTAGTTGTTAAATTTCGGGAATGAAACATAGGACCTCCGAGTCGAGCACCAAGCTCTATAACCACTGCACCTCAGTGTTAGTTTCAAAGAAGTACATTAGGAATCCTTTTTGATGAGACCAACCTACCCTCTACACTCCTATGAGCCTAAGGGCTTTAGGGCTACCTGCCCTAGTTGGACTTCGCTTGAAGCATTTCAATTTTCTCACCCCTCAGTACTTTGTTCAGATCCAATTGGAATTTTGTAAATAGAAACACATTAATATACCTTGATGCTACCAGTTCAGATGTCACATATAGCAACCCCATGGCCTATGTATATGTCGCAGTCATCTAATTGAATCAGCAGTTTAATTGAACGACGAGGGCGTTTATGAAATGACGACAATTAATTGAATAAAGGACAGCTCGTCAAGTTGTTTAATGTAACGTTCAACGTCTAGACTGATCCTTTAGCATAGTCATTGAATGGGATATAGCATACTTTCTAATGTTTGGTCGGGGTAGATTTTACCATAAGTTCGCAACTTAAAAGGTCCTCAAAATAAGGACATGAAATATCACACCAAATGAAAATGAAAATATCAATTATGTACTATCTGTGCGATCTGTTTGCCGCCATATTTGTTTTGGTTACTACTAGCGCCACTGCGGGAAAATATTAACAAAATTCCATCCTGATTGATTTTACGTCCGCTCTCTTAAAAGGGCTTTGTGACAGTCCGCTAACTAGTTGGACGTTGAGTGAATTTATGACATCATTTAATTGATTAACTAGGCCGAACGTTGATTGAACAAGCGTGTTCAATCCACGTTCGGCCTAGTCAATTAATTAAATGTTGTTATTCAATAAACCCGCTAGATATTTAATCAAATAGCTGATTCAACCAGATGACTGCGACATATACATTTATATATGAAAGCATATATGTCAGCGTACTTATGCATTCTACACGATCCCTGAGGGAGGGCGCACATGATAACTAATTTGTGCATGTGGCTAGGGACTGATATAATTAACTCTACAGCAGTTGTGGCCAGTCATCTAATGTACTAAATGCGAATGTTCGTTACTCTTTCACGCAAAAACTACTGAACGGATTTTGATGAAATTTGGCATGGCAGTAGTGTACATGCTGGATTACAACATAGGCTACTTTTATCCGCAGCAAAATGTATGGTTCCAGTGGAATTTAATTTTTTGCATTCTAACTAGATGGGTATTTTCAATTACACGTTTTCCGTTAAGTACTAGTTATAAGTTTTAATGGTTTTGGGCATGACCAAAGATAAGGAGTGCCATCTGTGTACGTGGAAAAGGTCAGTCTAAATGCATAAGGAGGCGCCACAATCGCAACAATGAATTTGATACCATTTTTAAATAACTAAACGCAACTCACTTCACTCCTTATTGCTTCGTCACCGTTGTGACTCTATCGCCATTCGCCACTGTGGCGGGTTTTGGAACTATAATTTAAATCCTTTCGTCGGATAGTTTTTAAGTTAAGCCTCAGAGATTACACTTCTTCTCTTAGACTCCATGGTATATAATTAACTCTACAGTTGGTTTTGTGGGTAGTACGGAATAAGTTTGACTCGTTTTGGGACGTCAGCCGCCAAGTTTGACACGATTCATTTTGCGCCCCTCAAGTTTAAGTGACGTTTAAGAGCCGTTAGATGAGGGACATTGGGGTATCTTACAAGTTTTATCGTTTACTGTCCATGTGAGAAATGCAATAATATCACATTTCTAACAATATAAAGGCGAAAGTTTGTGAGTGTGTGTGAATTTTCATGAAATTTCGTATATTTACATGCTGGAATAAAACATATTAGGCTACTTTTTCCACAGCAAAATATCCGTTCCATCCTGTCTGATAATATTCCACCAATCAGCGTTCAATATGGGATTTGAATGCCATGTTAGTTGATCATTCATTTGATTAGCGTTTGTGAAACCGTGGGCTAGTCTAACAACAAAATGGTGTTCTTTGACTTGACAAAAGTCTTTTAGAATTTCAAATTTCTTTTATTAACTTCATTACGTAGGTAAGATATCATTTTCCGTGAGTTGGCAAAATTTCTAAAAAGATAATGTAGATATCGAAAATCTTCTAGTGGCCAAACTTCGCACGAGTCACTAAAACCACTAACGGTCGCCCCTAAAACCACTAATCTCATTAAATATTCCAGATAATAGTATTTACTAAACCGAAAACCGCACGCCGTAACCGGACTAGCTTTATTCAATTTATACCCGCAAAAAGGCAAAGGCATGATCATTCCAAAATAAACTTTAATCAACTAAAAATACAGTCTATATTTCATATTCCTAAACTTTTGCGAGTAGTAGGGGAAAATGAACATTGCGGGTACGAGATACGGTCGGGTTTGCTGGTGTGTGTTGTCTGGCAGTGGTAATAAGTGTAGAGTTAGCGAGCACATGACGGTAGTTTTCACGAAGGAATTTTATAGCCCTACCACGAGTTTTATTGCGATCGAGTTGTGAGTGAGATATTTTCGAGTGTTATAAGTGAACTTAACGGTTTCATTTAATATACTATCAGGGTATCTAGTACATAGCTAAGACTGTAAAATTGTATATAATGTCCCCCCGTATAGGCAAATCAACGCCAAATCGACTAATCAATTGTCTCTGGTCTGCCAAATTCAGTATTAAAGCTGTCAAATTCAGTATTAAAATTAAACTTTACAAGAAATTTGAACACTTATTGTTTATGTTACTGTATGATTAAATAAATAAATAATAAATAAATAAAATTGTTGATTATTTGATTTAGCGTTGATTGCTCATAAACCGGGGATATATCTAGCAATCCAGCCAAAAAATATAACCACAACCTGCTAGCAAATGAGTGGGGTGTACGCATAGAAAAGTGTTTTGTGAATTATTGTGTGTAGAATGTTTTCAAAGTTGTCATACCAGGTCTCATCTTACTTATTATTATAATGATCTTCTTCGTTTTACAAATTATGGCAGCGGTCAAACTACTTACGAAATTTCTTGATTTATGTGCTTATGAGTTATACTGGGTGTAAAAAGAGCAGTCACTATAACTTTGGGATGGGATTATAAGACCTTGACAGATTATTTTTTATAATTAATTTTTTTCATTATTTATTTTTTGAAAAAAAAATTTTTTTTTCGCAATTTATTATTTTAGTCGCAAGGCTGAACTGTTTGGAACAACGTTCTGCATTAAATTCTTAAATTTTATAATTTTTGCCCTAGTACGTAATGAGCGTCTTACGCGTGCTATTGACCTCTCAGCGTAATCAGCTGATCGCTGTGTTGTGCACATTGTACATTGCCTATTGAAAATTTTTAAATTTTTAAAACAGTGGATTAAAAGCAAATGACTAGCACCAATGGATATATCTCTTGCCTGGTTATTACCCCACGAAGTTATAGTGACTACTCTTTTTACACCCTGTGTATGGCGTCAGACAAAGTAAAAAACTTTCAGTAGAGTAAAAAAAACTTAATAATTTTGGATTTTATTATGACACTAGTCACTGTGCCCGCGACTTCGTACGCGTGGAAAAGTGATTTAGGGCACTTTAGTATTTTTAATTTATTGGCGCAACCGCTGAGAACTTTCGCTAATAGGTACTTCCCAGTGCATCCCAGTGTTGATCCCGATCCAGCAAGACACGTACCCGGCAAGCCTCTTGGTATGCAGGGTATAATAATAATATATTACTATCCTTTCGGAGCTCGGCAAAAGAAGTAGGCCTTCGAACAATATGTAGAAGTCAGCAAAGGTATTCGAAGTTAGGATAATATTATTCGAATGCACCGTATAGACCCAGACAATTTTTCACGTTAATTTAGTAAAGTATTTAACTTCGATGTCCGTCTGTCTGTCTGGGTGTCAAAACTTTAACACGTGTAGGTATCAAGCTAAAAATCATATTAAAAACTCAGCTCTACTGTCCCTTCTGGCTGTGAAAAGAAACAGGCATCTTGGCCACATCTACCCAAAGATTCAGCCGTTTATATCGCTAATTTTCGCAATTTTCGACACGCCAAAGGGAACCAAAACCTAAAGGGTACTTCCCGGGAATAGAAATTTGATATGAAGCAACATCTTAATGCACTATTAAAATGTTGCTTCATATCAAATTTAAACGACATAGGATAAATTGCGAAACCATAAAAATATTTTCAATTTTTTCAACTTATTACCGTTTTTGTCATTAATGTTTTGAAGTATTATTAAATTTAAACTTATATTGCAATTACTAAGGTCTTTAAAACGGAACTCTCGGTTAGACATGGGCACGCCCCGCCGAGGATCCAGCAGAATTACTCTCGACACAACTGAGAATCGAATCAGTTCGATCTTAACGGTTTTTGGTGTTTTATTTGGTAGATTACTTTGAAATTAATTAGGTTAAAGAAAACCGTTAGAACGTAACTTTTTGTACACCAGACCATATCAATCGACAGAGAATAAAAATAAACAAACGTCAATTTCTTCGGGAGTATGCGGCACGATCGACTCTGAATTAAAATCGAATCAGTTTGGAGAGTTAGGCCCCAGCTCGGCGCGCCGCGCCGTTTGGCTTTAGTAGCGTTTTTTATAACCTACCCTAAGATTAAAAATAATAATAATATAAATAAATGAAATTTTGTTTTAAACAAAATATAAAATAAAAAAAGAATAAATTTGAATGCTTGAAGCAGCGCGGTTCCCGCCGCGCTTCATACAAACGTCCAGTATTTTTTTTATTGTCATATATCTTCAAATCAAAGCGACATCTATATAAATTCATACTACCGGTACTGCCTGTTAGCACATTTTAATAGTATTTTTTACCCAGCAGTGGGGTGGAGTTCCTTTGGTTGACCTTCGCCAAAATTCCTACCTACCAGCATCTGATACCTACACTACACCCCGACTCGGATGTAAGACGTCACGCATCAGCCTGTATCGCGCGGCGCCGAATCACGGCGAAACGATTTTAATTTTGCTATATTATCTCCTAAACTATTAATTATACTTGCTAGGTATAAAGGGCAAATATAGTCTTCATGAAATTCTTAAGCCAACTAACGTATTAAAAATGATGAGGATTAATACCGTGATGGTATAAATAGTTTACCAAAAACCGCTTAACTGCCCGTTTTTTTAGATTATCGCGAAAGGCTTTCTTTTAATAATACAGTTAATTAAGTTGATTTATACAATAAATGATAATTTATTTCAATTTGTGAAGCAAGTTCAAAAATACAATTTTTATATTATTATGACACTGTGGAAACACTCTTCTCAGAAAAAAAAATCTGTTAGGTACTTATTTCAAGTTCTAATCTACTTTAGTGCCACATTCTATTGCTTCGCGTCACTGTGTAAGCGATCCCCCCGCGCCCCCCGCATGAACCGTTCGTCCGCAGCCCGCGCGCGCGAAAATCCTCCGACTTGCTTCCAATTTATCGTCACTGCTCGGCTCCTATGTATCGTAGCGTTATGTTATATAGCCTATAACCTGCCCAGGAATATGGGCTACAATCGTACCAAGTTTGGTTAAAATCCCTTCAGTAGTTTTTGTTCCTATCGCGCACATACAGACAGACAGACAGACAGACAGACAGACAAAAATTTTACTAATTGCATTTTTGGCATCAGTATCGATCGCCAATCATCCTCCAATATGTATTTTGAAAAAATATTCAATGTACAGAATTGACCTCTCTACAGTTTTATTATAAGTATAGATGAATTTTTTAAATGTATTATAACTAGCTTTTTAACTAACGTAAAGTATATAAAAAATATTTTTTAGTATCGAGGAAACATTGATTTCATTTTTCATTATCAGATCCGAGATTAATTTTTTTTTTCGATACGAGGTTGAGAAAGTAAAGCGACGGTATGTAAAGTTGTTCACTTTTAGTGAAACGAAACGTTGTTTACATATATATATATGTAAATAGGTCCTCAAGTAGAGGTTTCCATTGAGATTGTTTTTTATTGGACGTAAGATAATGAGAAATGACAATCTGGGTGCTGTCAAAGTGTGAAACTTTCGAAAAGCATTAGTTATAACATTGCAAGAATATACGATACTAAACTAATAAAATGCGAAGTAAGCGAGACTATTCCTGTGAAAATACTCAATTTGTCACGACAAACAATGGTACGGGACACGGTGCATTTTTATAAAATATGACACTGCAATTTCCACTCTACACCCACTTGTTAGGATACAAATTTCTTTGTACTCTCAACTGATTTTGTATAGCCACGGACTGCATCAATGTCCAACTCTAAACCCACGTATTAAGACACAAATTCCTTTGAACGCGATGATTCATCGTAGCTCCTATGTAATGTCTATGGATATAAGGACCATGTTAAGAAGCGTTTAAATATAATAATTTGTCGTATTTCTGGTGAGTTTGATGGGACGTGTCTGACAGTGATAGAGCCAGTTTAAGGCTTTTGCGCGGGCTCCTCGAGATAATTGTATAACTTGACGGTTTTGTCGTGTCGTTATATTGTACCAGGGATGTTGGGAAGCTCCGTAACCGTAACCGAAACTGTCGGATATCCGATTTAAAATATCCATAACCGAATCCGAAATGAAAGTTTTGCTACTGTAAAAAGGAAATCTAAATTTAATATCCGTAACCGATTTATCCGAAATAATGTAATATCCATATCCGAAATTTCATATCCATTTCATCCCTTTATTGTACCTACATGTTGCTTCGTGTGTCCCAAAATCTGAAGTCTGTTACATAATATATACTACCTGCTATACCATTATGAATTAGGTTTAAAACAATGTTATGTCAAAGATGACATTTGACACTGATGCTTAAGATAGTCTTTGTCCTCTCTGAGAGGCCTTTAAGGTTGAACCTATGTACCTAGTTATAAGATATTGTATAATATAATATCTACGTGAATAAAGCCAATCCGATTAACTAGAAGTGTTTATTATTGGACGTGTAAATGGATCCTAAAAAAATAAATTTTATTTCCATGTAGGTTATTAAATTTATATAACACTTATAAAATAATTGAAGACATGAATGGATGAAAGTGATATGTAGCGTATAACAATAGGCTATATTTACGTAGTCTTAAGTTTTTTATACAAGTTGTGTTTTTTGTATGAAAGAGTCACAAACATCTATTCATTCTCACTGCACGTGACTAATTTATTACGAATAAGGGCTTAGGGTCTGCCCTTATTTGTAGTAATAATTACGCCCATTTTAGAATTATTTCGGTCACTTTCTAACACCAAATATCATACTTCCTTTTGGCTTTCCCTAGTCGGATAATAGGGGCAAAGAAATGGGACAGAATAATATTAAGTAATTTCAAAAGATTACATTAAAATGATGCATACGTCGTAGGAATACAGATAGTATGTATGTTAAATTAATGTTACATTATGAGGGTGTCATTTTAGGCCTCTCTAAAAATAAAGATTGAAAAAAAAAATAAAAAAAAAAGATTACAATAAAGTAACAAGTAACTATTTTGTATACTTTCTACGATGGGTTAGGTTGAACCGGTAGTAGTTTTTAGTGTTGACGTTCCGAAAATAAGTAAGATAAGTTTTATTTGTTTTTTTTTTTGGATTTTCATTTTAACCCTCAAATGTTTATAGCTCACCACTAGTGGTTTTTTAAACCTAAATGTCTTTCGCTTTAAAAAACGGATAATTAATTGTTAAAAATGTATTAATTTACGTTTTCTAGTGCTGGGGCCCCAGTTCCCAAACTGATTCGATTTTGATTTAGATTCGATCGTGCCGCGTACTCCTGAATAACTTGATGTTTATTTTGATACTCAGTCGATTGATATGATCGGAAGTAACCTAAAACCCTAATGATTTCAATTTACATGGCGCCTCGGGTAGATTTTACCCAATATTATTTCTGACCGATTTTTTGAATGACGAGCAATATTCATGTTCTATTTTTTATCTATAAAAAGTCGGTCACCGATTATCGCTCGTGGACGGGCACCCTAATGCGTGTGACCAACTTATCCGCAATCGGATATGCGGGTGCGGGACCCACGGTCTTCCGGTTCCGGATGAGCCTTGGATGAGGGTCATTGTTACATCCATTTGTTTAAAGCGTGTAATTTTTGTATGGTCTAATAATCACATTCATTCATCCATAATCACACAAATCAGATTGTGAGTGTTTGTTTGTTAGTTCTCAACGTGGGACGACTGGAGCGATGTTGATAAAATTTGGTATGCAGCTGACACACTGAATTAACTATTTAACACATAGGCTACTTTTTATCTTGACAAACTACAGGGCTTATACACGAGCTTGAAAACAACATTTTTAGATGTTCCATAGCGAGAACCGAACCTTTTACCTCCAAGCAAAACTCTAACCACTAATCGCATCACCTAGACGTGACCATTAGGTATACCAGAAAATAAAACGTTGGATGTTAGATAAATAAAATAAAATAATTAACAATATTAGAATATTTAAGAAACTTCAGAATCGTCAAGTGGTAACAGAAACTGATTATGATGAACGATAGCTCATAACTCGATCACGTCAACTTTCTAACAAAATAACTACATCCAAATCGGTTCATCCGTATGAGAGCTAGTTGACACATATAGAGGGATAGAGAGATATATAGAAAGAGAGATAAAATGGTAGAGATAAAGAGACAGAGATAAAGAGAGAACAAAAGATAAAGAGAAAGAGATAGAGACATAAATTCAAAATTCAAAATATTTTATTTCCAAATGAAACTTAACAAGCTATTTTCGGAACATCAACAAAAAGGCTACCACCGGTTCAACCCTAGCCCGCCGAGAAGAACCGGCGTAAGAAACTCTGACGGGGCCATCTTTTAGCAAAAAGATGGAAAATTGTTCTAAGTTGTTCATAAAGAGAGATATATAGAGATAAAGAGATAGAGGTGTAGAGAGATATATATATAGAAAGAGAGATAGAGAAAGACGTCAACCTATATAATACCCTCTATTTTCGTCAGGGGTTAAAAATATAAAATAATTCACACACGGCTATAAGTTTGTCGTTCGCATATTGATATTAACCGCCGCCGGGGGTCGAATTTACGACCCTGGAGCCGAGCCAAGTATCGGATACATTTAATAGCTCAATTGAAAGTATACAGTACTATATACTTCTGATCAAATGTGATCTAAATGTAAACAAAGCCGGCTATAATGCTACCAATTTAAATGTCACATTAAATATGTAATAGAACACATTAATTTAGTCGAATTTCATTTTCTATTCAATTCTATTGACAGTATAAATCTAGTTTGGGAACGTTACTATACAGGTTGATTCATGGGTAATATATCAAGCCGAATATAATGTGGAGAGAACACGCAGATTTTTTTTTGTTTTGGCACCTCGTATAAAACTTATCATAACGCGATAAAAAGCGATTAAAGATCTCCATAAACGTCACAAAACAGGTGAGTTTAAATCCTTGTCAGGTCTTAGGTCAACGACCAGTGCGTTTGTGTGTATAGACTAGGAGCCCGCGAGTTCCAGCATAGTAAGATTCACTCCTTGTGGTCATTTTTGACATTTGGATTTTTAAAATTTATATTAAGTAATATGAGAGGCGAAAACAAAAAAATACTCTACGCGTCATTCTCTTTACACTACATGAACCATGAACCATTCTGTATTCGTTTTTTTTCGTCGTATTAATTTGCAGTGATTTGTTTGTGCAAATGCTAAATGGCTTATTTCAAATGGTGAATATGAGCAACGTTTTCACTCGAGACTTTTACATGTTATCGGATTTTCTATCCTATGAATACATTTACTCTAGGGTGTCTATCTTATACACTAGTAGTCACATAGGCTACATTAGGACGTGAAATATTAATGAATAGCCGTCTATGTATACTATTCGTTTGGAAATGCGATACAAAGATTTCGACATAAGTGCTTCGCTGGGGTGACCATAACGACGGATATTAATGGGACTGTCCCGCTTGATGTATGACGGTAAGATTGGTGTGTATTGTACGTATATGTTACATTCTCAAGGTAGGCAGACATCTATTTGTATTTTAGTGCAGTATTGTATTATACTTACGTTTTATTTATTAATAATTAGTTTTGCGTTTAAACTCGCTCATTGTTAAATTATAAATGATTCGTAAATAATAAGTGGTAAGGAGCTTGGTACTATTTACCATATTTATTTTTTATTAACTTGTTTTTTGACGTTCATCAGTGCAAAATCATATTTTTTTATCAGCGTCTACATTGTTTCTAATTGCCATGCTTGCAAAACCTGTTGTAAAAAGTCTCACACGCCTCCTTAATGACATAAAAAACATGAAAAACGATAAAAAAAGGTAAAACAGTCCGAAATTCCTACAAAGTGCACCATGATGGTCACTCCGTCGCCGCCATATTTGGGATTCGACACTCGATGTGAAAACATCGATCGCACTAGTGCGCAGCCCTGGCTTTTATCGCCATCATCATCAGCATGCTACCCTTACCATGAGGTCTTATAGCAGTATTACTTTAATATTACTACATATTATCGGAATATGATCACAAACGTTGACGATCTTGACAATAGTGATCATATTTTAGGGTGTGTATGTGCGTACTATGTAGAGTTTACAGTGATAGTACCCGCGCTGTAGTACACTTTGGACTTACATATTTCTATGAAAAATAATAATAAATAATAATATCTATATACGCTTCACACCAAGTCAATCAAATCCGGCCCTGTGCTAAGTATCCGAAGAACTTGTAACTTGCAACGGAAATATATACTTAATAATTTTATACTATACACATATTATTTAAGATTTTTATTATATTAATACACAAAATATTTAATACACATCCATGACCCAGGAACATTGAAAACTTTTTGTTCCATCGGCGGTATTCGAACCCGCAACCTCTCGGTCGAGCACCAACGCGCTGAACCGCTGCGCTACGGAGGTCGTCAACATCATAAATTTTCCCATACAATAATATACATACAAGATACAGAGTAGAAACATGTACGTAAAACTCCAATTGTGATTTAAAGAGATGATGATCCTAAGGTTTTGACCACTTGCGTAAAAAATCATATTACAGTGGTCAAAACTGACCAAGTTGAGCCTAAGGTTCTGACCACGCAAGCCCACGTCCAGGCGTGCCCTTAATTAACATCTTCACATACCATCAGGTGGTCAGCCGACCCACGTGACGCCCACGTGATCGCGTGGAGTAGATTGGTTTTACGGGTTTAGTTGTTTGGAGTTTTGGACACAGATCGATCTTTCGCTTTCTCAAATCTGCGTGTGATAAGTCAACAATAATTATTTTTATAACTGCCCACACCGGGAATAATTGATGAGAAGTATTTAGGTAATATCATATTGTCTAAAAATCATTATACAAGGAAAATGTGGCATCGTCTGTTTAGTCTACGATCTAACTAAAACTTATAAAAAATAAATTTAATTTTGAAATGATTATGAAACACCTGCAATAATATTTGATAATTAGATATTGATAAATTATTTGTAATCTCCATTTTGAAATAAATAAAACATCTACAAACTTATGTTACATTTAGTGCAGTTTAAAATTTTGTTTGTCTTTCGGAAATCGTTATTATGAAATTCGCTTTTGATTTTGTATTTGCTTTAAACTCTTTTTTTAACGAGCATGTTTTCTGCTTCATCCAGATTTTCTGCAATCTAACTTTTGTTGTATGAGGTCTAATCTATTTGCTATACACTTTCCTCTGCATATTAAGGTTTATCGCGTATCCATATTTGCACCAACAGTATTCGCAGAACAAACGTGCCAAGAGTACATGTACGTCGGTGTTCTACAAAGTGTTACAAAAACAACGCACGTCGAATCTCCATTAGAATCGAGGCGGTTGCATCACCGGAATGTCCGTGTCAAGTGGCTGATCATCCATCAGTCCCACGCTTAAAGCCCGAGGCACAGTGCAGCTATACTTTAATGTTTGATATTTAAACAAGTGTTGGATCATCCATCAGTTCCACGCTCAAAGACCGAGGCACAGCGTAGCTATACCGTAATGTATATCTTGAGATATTTAAATAAGTATTGGTTCGTCTATCAGTCCCACGCTTAAAGCCCGAGGCACAGCGTAGCAATACTTTAATATCTTAAGATATTTAAACAAGTATTGGATTATCCATCAATCCCACGCCAGCAGATACTAAAAATTAAAAAAAAAAAAGATCACCTGATTGTTTGACAATAAAGCTGATCTATGCGGATCTAAAAAGTCGGTTCTGTGCCTTTTCGCTGTTCAGTCTTGTCGGGAATCCGACCTACACGGTGATGAGAGTAAAGAAACGGAATCTTAATTATTAACATCGCGTGTGCTCACGTATACTATAGGTACTCTGAAGAAACCTTAACAACGCTTATCTATATCTTATAGCTGTCAGTACATTAGTCGCCTAACCTTCAATATTGGAGTGCAACTGTTGGCCCTAATTCGTTTAGAAAACATGCCTAATATACACGTCAGCTTGTCAACGAAGTGCTGAGTCATCATCATCATCACCTATTATTTTTGGAACCAAGTTCCTTATCGCGCGTTGCGAAGGCGTCTAGACGGATAAAATTAAGACCAAAAATTGTAACGACACTTTACAGTTTTAAGTAATGTTGTCAAAGCATGATGTATTTCACCTGTTATTAGAACCCATTTTATCTATAAGCTATTGTATTTTTTTTTAAATTGTACCGGATGATGTTGTGTTGGTGAATCAATAAATAAAATAAAATAAAGTGCACGTGTTTCTCTGTCTGTCTGATGGCATCTTGAATCAAGGCCCAGTCATGACATTTTTACATACAGTCAGTAAAATTATGAAAGAACATTTCCAACATTTTGTGTTAGTTGAAATTTCAGTCGTATTTTAAATATCGCGACATATTATTAAAAATGGCGGCAAACGGGTCGTCAAGCTAATGAAATCTTGATGGAATAAATGCCGCGTTTGATGAAAAATAATAAATAACGTCACTTGTATTTAATTGGAAATAAATATTTTGTTAACTTTTTCGTTGTCTATACTAATATTATAAAGAGGTAACGTTTGATTGATTGTTTGTTTGTTTGTTTGTTTGTTTGAATGGAATAGGCTCTGAAACCACTGAACCAATATGAAAAATTCTTTCACAGTTGGAAAGCTACATTCCTAGCGCTGAACATAGGCTATATTATATGTTTAAAAAAAGTAGGGTTCCTTACTAAAACCCCAAAAATGTAGCCCAAAGTGTAAAAAAACGACCTCCAAAATTTCTTACATCGTGTGCGCTTCGACAACGGCTTGACCAATTTCGCAAATTTTTTTACGGTATATTCGTTATTGTTACGAAAAGGTTATTATGAAAGAAAATGTTGAAAAAAATAAGCAGAAAATTAGAAAAAAGAAGAAAATACGTGATGGTCACGCGGGGTTTGAACCTGGGCTCGATCGATTCACGTCGTTGGCAGTTTATATGACACGGCTGTCATGGCAACGTCATTATTTACAAATGGAAAATAAAAATTATGAAATGCTATAAATACCGTTTTTATATCAGCTTAAACTATTTGGATTAAAAAAATTATTAGGATTAACAAAAACATGAATCCAAATAGTTTCAGCTGATATAAATACGGTATGTATAGCATTTCCTAATTTTTGTTTTCCATTTGTAAACAACGCTGTTACCATGGCGACCGGTAGACGTTATAGACGTTTGGCTGCGTTTCCATTGACGCGGGGCGAGGCGGACAGGAGCTTGCGGTACCCGAATTGACCAATCACTATGCTCGAAATCTCTGCTCCACTCCGCTTGGGAACCACTAAGTTCCTATGCGCCGCGCTCCGCGTCAGTGAAAACGCCAAGATTGGAGAAGTTTTCCAAATCTATACATCTATACAAACAAATAAAATTGAAGTGTCAGTAAGTATGTAACTTTCAATTAGCAACGTTTTTCTAAATACATATGACATTTTAAACGATATCTTCTGCTTTTTTTTGCATTGGCAACGATATTTACTGAAAACGAAAATGTAATTTAAAAAAAAATGTCTGTCAGCGTCTCTCTTTGCTCCGGCTAATCTCTGGAACGGCTGGACCGATTTTAACGAGACTTTCACTGGTAGATAGCTAAAGTTATAAGGATTAATTTAGGCTACTTTTCATCATCATCATCGTCGTCATCAAACTCATGATCACCGAATTGGCTGGACCGACTGTGACATTCACCGGGCTTAGCTTATGTTAGTAGGAGTAATCTATACATCTATATGTATAAAAGTAAGTCGTGTTAGTTAAATTATTTATAACTCAAGAACGGCTTTATCGATATGGCTGAAAATTGGTGAGGAAGTAGCTTAGAGCAAGTAGACGGACACAGGATACTATTTATTCCATATTATGTCAGCGTTGCGGGTTCTGTGTTTGGGTTTCGCGTTGTGGGTTCCGCTTTGCGGGTTCCGGGTTTCCGTGTTGCGGGTTCCGGGTTCCGCGTTGCGGGTTCCGCGTTGCGGGTTTTGGGTTCCCATGCTGCTGGTTCCGCGTTGCGGGTTTCGGGTTCCCATGCTGCGGGTTCCGCGTTGCGAGTTCCAGGTTCCCGCGTTGCGGGTTCCGGGTTCCCGCGTTGCGGGTTCCGGGTTCCCGCGTTGCGGGTTCCGGGTTCCCGCGTTGCGGGTTCCGGGTTCCCGCGTTGCGGGTTCCGGGTTCCCGCGTTGCGGGTTCCGGGTTCCCGCGTTGCGGGTTCCGGGTTCCCGCGTTGCGGGTTCTGTGTTTGGGTTTCGCGTTGTGGGTTCCGCGTTGCGGGTTCCGGGTTTCCGTGTTGCGGGTTCCGGGTTCCGCGTTGCGGGTTCCGCGTTGCGGGTTTTGGGTTCCCATGCTGCTGGTTCCGCGTTACGGGTTTCGGGTTCCCATGCTGCGGGTTCCGCGTTGCGAGTTCCAGGTTCCCGCGTTGCGGGTTCCGGGTTCCCGCGTTGCGGGTTCCGGGTTCCCGCGTTGCGGGTTCCGGGTTCCCGCGTTGCGGGTTCCGGGTTCCCGCGTTGCGGGTTCCGGGTTCCCGCGTTGCGGGTTCCGGGTTCCCGCGTTGCGGGTTCCGGGTTCCCGCGTTGCGGGTTCAGGGTTCTCACGTTGCGGGTTCCACGTTGCGGGTTCCACGTTGCGGGTTCCGCGTTGCGGGTTCCACGTTGCGGGTTTCGGGTTCCCGCGTTGCGGGTTCAGGGTTCCCGCGTTGCGGCTTCCGGGTTCAAGCGTTGCGGGTTCCGGGTTCCCGCGTTGCGGGTTCCGGGTTCCCGCGTTTGGGGTTCCGAGTTCCGCGTTGCGGGTTCCGGGTTCCCACGTTGCGAGTTCCGGGTTCCCGCGTTGCGGGTTCAGGGTTCCCGCGTTGCGGGTTCAGGGTTCCCGCGTTGCGGGTTCAGGGTTCTCACGTTGCGGGTTCCGCGTTGCGGGTTCCGCGTTGCGGGTTCCGCGTTGCGGGTTCCGCGTTGCGGGTTCCGCGTTGCGGGTTCCGCGTTGCGGGTTTCAAGTTCCCGCGTTGCGGGTTCAGGGTTCCCGCGTTGCGGGTCCCGGGTTCCCGCGTTGCGGGTTCCGGGTTCCCGCGTTTTGGGTTTCGGGTTCCCGCGTTGCGGGTTCTACGTTGTTTTTTTTTTTAGTTGAATTTCATCATAAACTCTTTTTATGCTCAACGAAGTGGGCAAGGGTCAGCTAGTAAAATATACTTTTACATGATCGGGTTGCGCTTTCCCGAAGTAACCCGGAGATGCCCGAAGTTTAGACAGGTCTGGTCCATCTTGACCAAAAGGAACGCAAAATACTTCCATTACGTGTCCCATACAAAAAAAGGCTAAAATCTCTCCGATAGAGTATTTGGTTATATTTACATAATGTATGAAATAATTCATTGTGAGCGCGTGGTACCGGGTTCGGTGCCCGGTCAATGTCGAGGATATTATTGTCCAATACATCAAGTGTTATGATATGAAACCGTTGTTGAATTATTATAACGGGTGTAAAACCTTTTCTCGTTCTAAAAATTATTTTTCTACGACAAAAAAATAAGAAATAGTAAAAAGTAAAAAAAAAACCAAAATGAGGAAAGGTAGTATATTCGTATCTCAAAGTTATAGTGACTGTTCTTTTTACACAATGTACAGGCTGTAATATTAATGAGTGATAATACTTTAGGGTGTGTACTGTGTATGAGTCCCGTATATGGTTTACTGTGAAAGTACCAGCGCTGAAAGAGGTAATTTTTAAATTATTGTATGGGCAAATTTATGATGTTGGGGCATTTCTCTCAACAACATTAAAGTCGAAAGTAAGTCTTGTAGCGCTGGTACTATCACAGTATACTCTACATAGTAGGCACATATACACCCTAAAGTATTATTACTAATTTGTTTTACACCTTGTATATCAATCCTTTGATTGCAAGGACAAATTAATCTTGTAATAATCTTGAGACAGTTCTATTTTCTACGAATAAGTTGGTCTTATACCGACAGTTTTTAGACAATATTTTATTTTTCGCTCATAGAGAGTTTCGTCTATGAAACGTTTTGTTTAGTCTGCAAAAGTATTTTGCAATGCAATATAGACTGTCTAACTAAAGACTATCTTGACGTAAGCGAGCGGTCATTAGTTCGCTTTTATTATTTGTAGATAAATCATTCTTATATTTCTTTAGCATCTAGTATTAAAAAATAGGTAACTTTTTCGTTAATTTCTTTTGTAATTTAAGAAATCTCCCGCCATAATTATAACACCATTTCCCGCTAAAATACCGTGAAAGATCGTTAAGAAGTCGTTCCGAATGAACCTTTGACCTCAGTCCAGATATAAAAGGTTACAGGTCACACCCAAACCTGTAAATATAAAGGATTATTGAGTCATTAGATATTTGTATATTAATTTGCTCTTTTGTCAATTTAAAGTTTTAATATTTTACAATAGTTCTTCATGTATGAACTTAGGGCGTAAGAAACAGGAATTCGTTTGAACATTTTGTTAATAACCTTATTTCCTTACAACTAAAACGCAATATAAAACTTTACATGCTATTCTCATAATTGAATGTCACTTTTGACACCTGTCAAATGTAAACGTTGAAATTCCTCTAAAGCGAAATACAAAAAATATTATTAACTAGCTGACCCTTGCCCACTTCGTTGAGCATAAAAAGAGTTTATGATGAAATTCAACTAAAAAAAAACAACGTGGAACCCGCAACGCGGGAACCCGAAACCCGAAACGCGGGAACCCGAAACCCGAAACGCGGGAACCCGCAACGCGGGAACCCTGAACCCGCAACGCGGGAACCCGGAACCCGCAACGCGGGAACCCTGAACCCGCAACGCGGGAACCCTGAACCTGCAACGCGGGAACCCGAAACCCGCAACGCAAGAACCCTGAACCCGCAACGCGGGAACCCTGAACCCGCAACGCGGGAACCCTGAACCCGCAACGCGGGAACCCGAAACCCGCAACGCGAGAACCCTGAACCCACAACGCGGGAACCCTGAACCCGCAACGCGGGAACCCTGAACCCGCAACGCGGAACTCGGAACCCGCAACGCGGGAACCCGGAACCCGCAACGCGGGAACCCGGAAACCGCAACGCGGAACCCGAAACCTGCAACGCGGAACCCGGAACCTGCAACGCGGAACCCGGAACCCGCAACGCGGGAACCCGGAACCCGCAACGCGGGAACCCTGAACCCGCAACGCGGGAACCCTGAACCCGCAACGCGGGAACCCGAAACCCGCAACGCGAGAACCCTGAACCCGCAACGCGGGAACCCTGAACCCGCAACGCGGAAACCCTGAACCCGCAACGCGGGAACCCTGAACCCGCAACGCGGGAACCCTGAACCCGCAACGCGGGAACCCTGAACCCGCAACGCGGAACTCGGAACCCGCAACGCGGGAACCCGGAACCCGCAACGCGGGAACCCGGAAACCGCAACGCGGAACCCGAAACCCGCAACGCGGAACCTGAAACCCGCAACGCGGAACCCGGAACCTGCAACGCGGAACCCGGAACCCGCAACGCGGGAACCCGGAACCGCCAAACCGGGGGAAACCGGAACCCGCAACGCGGGAACCCGGAACCCGCAACGCGGGAACCCGGAACCCGCAACGCGGGAACCCGGAACCCGCAACGCGGGAACCCGGAACCCGCAAGGCGGGAACCCGGAACCCGCAACGCGGGAACCCGGAACCCGCAACGCGGGAACCCGGAACCCGCAACGCGGGAACCCGGAACCCGCAACGCGGGAACCCGGAACCCGCAACGCGGGAACCCGGAACCCGCAACGCGGGAACCCGGAACCCGCAACGCGGGAACCCGGAACCCGCAACGCGGGAACCCGGAACCCGCAACGCGGGAACCCGGAACCCGCAACGCGGGAACCCGGAACCCGCAACGCGGGAACCCGGACCCCGCAACGCGGGAACCCGGAACCCGCAACGCGGGAACCCGGATCTCGTAACGCGGAACCCGCAGCATGGGAACCCGAAACCCGCAACGCGGAACCAGCAGCATGGGAACCCGAAACCCGCAACGCGGAACCAGCAGCATGGGAACCCGAAACCCGCATCGCGGAACCCGCAACACGGAAACCCGGAACCCACAACGCGGAACCCACAACGCGAAACCCAAACGCGGAACCCGCAACGTTCACGGAAACGCTGACAAAATATGGAATAAATAGTATCCTATGTCCGTCTACTTGCTCTAAGCTACTTCCTCACCAATTTTCAGCCATATCGATAAAGCCGTTCTTGAGTTATAAATAATTTAACTAACACGACTTACTTTTATACATATAGATGTATAGATTACTCCTACTAACATAAGCTAAGCCCGGTGAATGTCACAGTCGGTCCAGCCAATTCGGTGAACATTAGTTAGATGACGACGATGATGATGATTAAAAGTAGCCTAAATGAATCCTTATAACTTTAGCTATCTACCAGTGAAAGTCTCGTTAAAATCGGTCCAGCCGTTCCAGAGATTAGCCGGAGCAAAGAGACACGCTGACAGTCATTTTTTTTTAATTACATTTTCGTTTTCAGTAAATATCGTTGCCAATGCAAAAAAAAGCAGAAGATATCGTTTAAAATGTCATATGCATTCAGAAAGACGTTGCTAATTGAAAGTTACAAACTGACACTTCAATTTTATTTATTTGTATAGATGTATAGATTTGGAAAACTTCCCCAATCTTGGCGTTTTCACTGACGCGGAGCGGGGCGCATAGGAACTTAGAGTTTCCAAGCGAAGTGGAGCAGAGATTTCGAGCATAGTGATTGGTCAATTCGGGTACCGCAAGCTCGTGTCCGCCTCGCCCCGCGTCAATGGAAACGCAGCCAAACGTCTATAACGTCTAAAGGTCGCCATGGTAACCACGTTGTTTACAAATGGAAAACAAAAATTAGGAAAATATGCTATACATACCGTATTTATATCAGCTTAAACTATTTGGATTCATGTTTTTGTTAATCCTAATAATTTTATTAATCCAAATAGTTTAAGCTGATATAAAAACGGTATTTATAGCATTTAATAATTTTTATTTTCCATTTGTTAATACTGATGTTGCCATGACAGCCGTGTCATATAAACTGCCAACGACGTGAATCGATCGAGCCCAGGTTCAAACCCCGCGTGACCATCACGTATTTTCTTCTTTTTTCTAATTTTCTGCTTATTTTTTTCAACATTTTCTTTCATAATAACCTTTTCGTAACAATAACGAACATACCGTAAAAAAATTTTGCGAAATTGGTCAAGCCGTTGTCGAAGCGCACACGATGTAAGAAATTTTGAAGGTCGTTTTTTTACACTTTGGGCTACATTTTTGGGGTTTTAGTAAGGAACCCTACTTTTTTTAAACATATAATATAGCCTATGTTCAGCGCTAGGAATGTAGCTTTCCAACGGTGAAAGAATTTTTCATATTGGTTCAGTGGTTTCAGAGCCTATTCCATTCAAACAAACAAACAAACAAACAAACAAACAAACAAACAATCAAACATTACCTCTTTATAATATTAGTATAGAAGTATAGATTAAGACATAAGATAGGCCTACAACTTGTTGATTTAAAAGTTTAGTTTATGATCACCTTGGTAAAGAACTTGATTTTTTGCTAATGATTTAGAGGTTGCTATTTGACCTCGATGTAGGCTTGTGTCTGGTTATTTTGATAGATGTGAAGGTTGTAGTCAATACTATTGATTGACACTGGTATTTTAGTCTGTGGTATGCGTTTTCTATTATAAAGTTCAGCTTTGAAATAACGCAATTTGTTTGTTATGAGCGTACGAATCTCGGGTTCACGGGGCTGATTCAAGATCGAACTTTGTAAGCGATAATTAGCGATGGCATCTTGAATCAGCTCCCAGGGCCCTTATTTAAGATTAGAAGAAAATATCGAATATTTTTTCACATCCCTACAGGGTTCGGAGATATGCGGTCGCGGGTTCGAATACTAACGAGTAGATTCTTATCTGTGCTTGACCATGGATTATAGAATAATATTTATGGCTTTAATACAATAACGTACCAGCTTCCAGCCTCCCACGCCGATTTAGTTGAAACCAGTCCTACGCAAGAGGTATAGTGCCTAATCGCAGTAAGAGGACTCTCTTCCTAATTCAACTCTGTAGGAAAAGACATGAGAGACAGGACCAGCGAGAGAACAGGCTCGGGACAGATATATTACATACCCATCAAATGCATCTTCATTGTCAGAGAATCATCTGGGGCCTTACTCTCTAAACTGATTCGATTTTGAGTCAGATTCGTTCGTGCCGCGTATTTCAGAATAAATTGGCATTTGTTTATTTTGATTCTCAGTCGATTGATATGGACGGGAGTACAAAAAGTTAAGATCTAACGATTTTCTTTATCTTGGTTAGTTTCGAAGCAATCCACCAAATAAAATACCAAAAGCCGCTAAAATCGAACTCATTCGATTCTCGATTGTGTCGTATACTGATCAGTCTGCCTATTGATCAGACTACAATATCTTATAGTTCCAAGAGCCAAGCTTTAAACCACTAGACCATAATACAAAAACAATAATACTTATCAACTGAATTCTAACTATGTGGGTATAATTATTCTATCCCTAAACTGATAAATCATTAACTGGCACCACAATTAAAAAGGCCGGAATTTGATTATATTTTACAGCACATAATGGGTAATTATTGAATAGCATGTTAACAATTTAACAACAAAAGTTGATAAACATCAAGCCCGTTTTACAATAGCCGTAATTATTTTTAATCTATGCAAACGCCTACATGTCAAGTGCAGTAGATGGAACTGGTAATGAACGGGTTTGACAGTTGTGCGCTTTGACTTTGACGTAAAAAAAGGCGCGCCTGTGGGCGTAACTTTTGAATATAGAATGGTTTTGGCGCCAAAGAGAGCAATTATTTTTTTTATTGTTTGTTGTCGAAGACGTTTAAATTATTCATTTATTCATAGTGGAATACCGTGTTTGTGTGGTCGCTACATCTTTATGGCAAGAACAAACTTGTAATTTTCTTTATTCGTCGGATTTTTGTCGTAATAAAATGTAACATTAGACGACATTACACTATTTTATCAAAGACTATTGTTGGCATTTGAATGTCAGGATAGACATTTGTGAATGTGATGCTCAATTAATTAATGTGATTCAGATTACTAATAAAACAATAGGCATATCGACCGTAACGAATATTTAGGAAGAGCTACAAAAAAATACAAAGTCAAAAGAGAACACAATTATAAAACTGTGCCTTCCGAAAGACAAGAAGCTTTTCAATATTCTATTTCTGTTTTGAATGTTCTTTTTCTTTCAGGATTTTTTTATTCTACAATGTGAAATTGTATAATCACTAAGAAACATTATTCTCAGATATGGCACTAGTAAAAGTAACTTTATTAGGTAAATATTTTAATAATCCATGTCAGTTGCGCTCTCTTTTCAATTATACCTGAAGATTGCAGCCCACTTCACTAATGCGGTGTAATTAGTGTTGCCTGCATTAAATATAATTAGCGCGGGTCAGTGACACGCTTTTGTTTGACATTTAGTTTTTTTTTATTTGCAAAATTAAGCCAACAACTTGGCGCTTGAAGTTTTTTCTTTAAATTAAAAGTTTTATAAGTTGTGAACTTTGCTGTAGTTTCAATTAGTACATACTTTTTCTGGTGCTTTTTATATCTTAGTGAATGTAACAATATTATAAGATAGTAGCTGTTCCCGCGACTTCGACCTCTTGAAGTAGTGAAATAAATCCCTCGATTTTGAAACATTCTTCATAGGTTGCTTCTATTGGTCATACGATAATTATAATTTAGCCTATATCCTATTTCGATAAATAGGCAAACCATTAATATTTTTCTTCATTTCAGCCCAGTGTTCCTGGGATTATCGCGTTCAAACTTCAAACAAACTCTTTAGCTTTAATATATTAGTATATTATAGCTATTACTTCCAAAGTTAACGTGTTATTAACCAGCTTACTCAAAACTAATATCAATTAAGCCGCCACGGTAGGCGGATCGCCAATACGGGTATACCGTTCTGTACACAGCCATTACTCTATGACCCGTTAGAGTTACGCAACAACAGAGGGACAGACGGACAGTTACTCTGTGCCGCGCGCGCTGTGCGTACAGTGTACACACGAAATTAAAAAAAAAACATCGCGGCTGTGGAAATTGGCGCGATTTTCGAAATTCAAAAAAGAGCGCGAGTGAAGTGTTGTGTTTTTGTTTGTTTTTTTTTTGAAGTGTTGTTGTGTTGTTCGTCTTGAATGAGATGTGTCAATGGTGCGATGTACGCGTGCGTTTGCGTCTGTTCATTCATAAAATCTCGTTAGGTAAGTTTGTCTAAATGCAGTGAATGAACTTCCGCGTTCCGAGATCCATATCGAACACGCGATGTCTATTATATTTTAGAGCTAAGTTCTAAACGGCTTGTTTGCACGTGTCTCAGGATTTCTGGTTTGATTTTAGTGTTAGACAGATCGAAATATACTATTTGGCGCTACGTTTTATTAATTTTGGCGTCATCTACAAATATTAGTTTGTTTTTATTGGGGTTTCGATCCGAAAACGGGACCCTATTATTGCTATATATACTTACTTAACTGTCCATCTGTCGTTTGACGTTTAAATTTTAACATTACGGTATCTAAAGTGCTAATAATATTCATAACATTTATTAATTATAAAAGATAGAGTCTTGTTATCTTTTATAATTAAGAAATGCTATTAAAATCGGAGTATAACTTTTGAAGTTATTTAAAAAATCCTTCGTGCGTTGATTGCGGAAATCACCTTAGACATATCCTATCATTCTTTACGTTTTTTCTACGTTATTTCTTCGATTCGAACGAAACTAAATTTCGAACTCATAGTGAAGTTTTGATGGCATCGAATTTGTTAATATTTTCGCCTCTGGTCGCGTTGTTTTAACATACAAATTGTAGTTTCTTCACGGCCAGCAGCGACTGTAACTCGCACTGAGCCCATCAATATCTCTTTTATGATGAATAGTACATTATGTGTCCATTTGGTATTCCTCATTGTTGTCTAACTGAACGACTGGTCTGTGTTCATTCATACAGAACATATTCATTTTATGTAAACAAGCTCGTCTAGTTCCTATTTACTTCAACATAACGGGTGTAAAAAGAACAGTCACTATAGCTTTTGTATATGATTATACTACCTTTTTTCATTCTAGAAATGTATGTTTTAAAATATTTTTTTATAAAATATTTAAAAAAAAATTGTTTTGCTTTTTTGACAAAAAAAAAGAAAGGTAAAAAGTAAAAAAAAATTGTTTTTAGTTTTTGACACAAAAAAAGATACATTTCTAAAATGAGGAGAGGCTGTAGGTATAATCGTATCTCAAAGTTATAGTGACTTGTTCTTTTTACACACTGTATAAGGGCACGAGCGATAATCGGTGACTGACTTTTTGAAGGTGAAAAATAGAACATTCATATTATTTGCATTAATGCAACCCACACGTCATGCAAAAAGTCGGCCAGAAATATAGAAAAAATCTGCCCGATAGTCGGTCCTACAAAAAGGCTGTGGACGTAAAATAAATAAGTGATAATACTTTAGTGTGTGAATGTGCTTCCTATGTACAGTTTACTGTGAAAGTACCAGTGCTGAAATACTTACTTTTGACATTCATGTTTCTATGAAAAATGACCCAACATCATAAATTTATACAATAATAATAAATAAATGTTACTTTTTCAGCGCTAATACTTCACAGTTAACTCTATAAAGGGACCCATACACACCCTAAAGTGTTATCACTCATTAAAATTACACCCTGTAAATTACTAGTTGAAACTATCAACATCACACTACCCTGCAGGCAGGACGCGTGTGATCGCTGTCATGCGGATGTCAAAACATCTGTTACCTTGAGGTGACGTAATCGAAAGCCTTCCGATTGTCGGCGTGATGAGATCAGACTCCTCGTAGGAGCGGCTCGCTTTTGACGTAAATACTAAATCTAAATGGATTAAAGACGTCTTGTCAGGTTATGTTATACTTAGGTCCGTATAAATAAAACAATCTCAAACCCAACCTCACCCTGAGAACCTTTTTGACAGACAAAACAACCTTTCGTTTCACTTTTAAAAGTGAACATCATTATTAATGTTACATAGTACTTTAATTTATTTTCTTTTTATATCGTTATATTCATATTATAGATAACAGGAAACAATAAAATAAGTATAATGTATATTTTTATAATCTTTATTTTTACGTTTTAAGAAAGAAAAAAATTAAAGTACCTATATATAACATATTATGTAATATTCTTCATTTTTAAAAGTGAAACGAAACTTTCATCTGTCAAATAGGTTCTCAAGGTGAGGTTGGGTTTGAGATTGTTTTATTTATACGGGCCTTAGTACGTTATGGCGTTTCGTTAAAAAAGATACTACGTTTAAAAAACCAACTTCAACAACCAAAACGCATAAAATAATACTTTTATAATGTAGTTACAAATAATGTTCTTTTTGAAGTCGGTGTCAGCAAAGGTGAGATTCAAGTCAGCAACTTTAGGATGTTGGAACCTCTTGAAATTGGTGAAATATGTTCATAAAATAAAAAATACAAGGCCTAACTATGTTATTTTATGGGACCAAATTGTAGCTATTTTGCGTCAATAAAAATACGTAAATCGGATCTTTAACCTTAGAGTAATCGATGTACATACTTCATTAAAAAACTGGCCAAATAGAGTAACTCCTTTTTTTGGAAGTCAGAAAGATAGATTGGAACGGGCCAGTAGTGATTAAAATACCTGTGTGTAAAGATACAGGTATTTTAGTCACTAATACGTTCTGCACTAGCTTCCAGAGTAGATTACAATAGCCTAAATGTTCGCGCAACACACAAGCAAGCTTACTCCCGACACAATCGAGAATCGAATCAGTTCGATTTCAACGGCTTTTGGTATTTTATTTGGTGGATTTGAAACTAACCAGGATATAGAAAATCGTAACTTTTTGCCCTCCCGACCATATCAATCGACTGGGAATCAAAATAAATAAACAATTTATTCGGGAGCACGCGGCACGATACTGAATCAAAATCGAATCAGTTTGGTGAGTAAGGTCCAAGGACACCTTTAAGTTGTCCTATTGTCGCACACGCATAGCAATAATTTATTCCAACACGGGAAACGAACCACGACCGAAAGATCTCTAAACCACTGGACCGCAGGCGGTACAATATTTACTTACGTATATGCGGAAGATCTGCTTTGCTTGCCGGTTTAATGGCAGTTATGATACGTATTATGTTCGTTACGTCACGTGTTGATTGAGGAAAAGGGGGGATGTAGATTTCATTTCGTGTAAGAATTTGTGGAACTAAATCTTATCTACATTCATTCATTCAAATCTTAAGAGCTAGGCTCTTGTCGGTGGAGTAATCGCCATGTATCTCGGTCCTGTGCTTTACTTTTGACCTCTTGATACGACCAAACGTTAACTTCTCCTTTATTTGTTCTATATAACTTCTCCTAGGTTTTATCTACTTACAAGGTGTAAAATAAATTAGCGATAATACTTTAGGGCGTGTCTGTGCCTCCTAGTAAACTGTGAAAGTACCAGCGCTGAAAGACTTTTGACTTTCATGTTTGTAAGAGAAACGCCCCAACATCATAAATTTTCCCATGCAATAAGTAAAAAAAAGTACCTCTTTCAATGCTGGTACTTTCCCAGTGATCTCTATACAAGACCCATACACACCCAAAAGTATTATCACTCATTAATATTACAGCCTGTATATTGGAGGTTACATTCAATCGGAACCAAGTCTCTTCACTCCTATGTATTCTTCTCTCAGGTTCGTCATACATTTGATTATTTCTTGCAGTATTTCTTACATCATTCTAAGATTTGTCAATCAATACTATTAAGGGTGCCACGGTCATCTCTTTTTGGAGTATGCCGCAGGTTGTTCCACCATACATATGACCGATTACATGACCTATTTTGTAAGTTGCGTTGCATTTAATATATATATTTATTTTCTCCCACAAAATGTATGCTGTTCGGGCGCCCAACTCAGGGAAGACACAACTCGACATTTTAGAATTTGAATAACAAACCGTTGAATAATTAAATTTGGCATTGACAGTGATACGCCTGTCACTGTTCTTGACAAGTACAGGCTCAAGGCATAAGCCACAATTAATTTAAATACATGAGACGTTTATGAAGGGAGTATTCCGGATATAGGCAACGGCTATTCCACAAACATTGTTCTTACTGCGTAGTTGTCTATGCTTGCCACGCCGCCTGCCAAGCATGGCGAGTATAGGCATCTACCCTCATGAATGTGCTTGGGGAGGGAAACTGGAATACTTCCTACTCCTCCTTTTTTTCTTCTGATTAATTTCGTTGTGGGTCCCAAGATATATTTAGCTTGTCCCTCGGGCATCCCTAAGATCATATCAAACGGGTTTGTCGTGGTTGGTTACCGCTGTCGATCCTGACTTACAGGAGTTGCAGTGGTAGAAATGTGAGGTGCCCGTTTTAAAAAATACCCCACTTGAATTTTGAAGGCTTATCTCCAAAATCTAGTGGACGTCATAGCTGTAACGACGACCCGGGCGCTGATTCAAGATTCATCGCTATTATCACTTACAAGGTTCTTTTTCGTCTCGAAAAATGGCTCCTTAGTGAGTCGCCAATGTCAAAGTGTGTTGACCAACTCTGCTGTAGGTTTTATGGAAAAACAAGAGTACACTTACGAAGTTCAAAAACTAAATGTATGGGATATGACATAAGGTTCGCTAAATAACACAAATTGTGTGTCACTTGCGAAGCTTATGTCAAATCATTTTGTTTTTGAACTTCGTAAGCGATAATAGATTACTTGAATCAGGGCCCTGGTGTTAATGAACCGCAGCTGTTTTAAAAGTGTCTACGATCAAAATAAACTGAAGACACGAATGTATGAATGTGATATGTAGCAAAATCATAATTTCGAGAAAATTGAGTTTAAACTGTCACTTAAACATTTCAGAACACGTCTTAGGCCCGTATAAATAAAACAATCTCAAACCCAACCTCACCTTGAGAACCTATTTGACATATGAAAGTTTCGTTTCACTTTTAAAAATGAAGAATTTTAATTATGTTACATATTTTATTTATTTTTTCTTAAAACGTAAAAATAAAGATTATAAAAATATACATTATACTTATTTTCTTGCTTCCTGTAATCTATAATATGAATATAACCGTATAAAAAGAAAATAAATTAAAGTACTATGTAACATTAATAAAGTTGTCCACTGTTCAGTGAAACGAAACGTTGTTTTATCTGTCAAATACGTTCTCAAGGTGAGGTTGGGTTTGAGATTGTTTTATTTATACGGGCCTAATTAGAGTAGTACATTAATCTAAAGATCCGTCCTTAGGATCAATGTAAGTACTTAATACATTACTAGATGTCCTAAAATTTTTAAGTGACAGTTTAAACTAAATTTTCTAAGTATTTTTTTTGCGACGTTTCACCTTCATCGATTCATGTCAATGAATACTTAAAAAACACGCTTCAATCATTGCGTCCCTTTCTCATCAGCACAAACACGACTATGATATTCCATCATGGAATGCCAGTATCTTCCTGCTTTACCATGAAACCTAAACGTGGTCAAAATTCTTGACAAGGCTTTTCTAAGAAATCCAAAAACAGCTATGATACGATGTACTATCATTATGTTCCAGTTCATTCCGGGTCCATCATCAGGTCAGCTGGACAGTAACATATTATTGTACTGCCATCAGAACTAAATAAAGTTATCAGAACTAAATAAACTAATTTTTCAGTCAAGTCAAGAAGTCAGTTAACTACACCAAATCTAGACTTTTCGGAGGTCTGTATTTAACTATTTATAAAAATAACCTGTAAAAATATAAAAGGTTTTACCAAACGTGTGGTAGGATTGTGGGTATTTTATTATACATGAATGGATGAAGGTGATATAAAGACGGTTATACATATTATTCTAGTTTAAGTGACAGTTTGAACTCAATTTTCTCGAAATCGGAATTTTGCGACATATCACCTTCTATGTCTTCAATTATTAGTCATAATATTCTTAAGAATTCCGAATTGGAATTTAAATAAATGTATATTAATAGGACATTCAACACACAATTCGTCGAATTTTTAACCTATCTTGGACTAGCGGAAAGTAACTCACTAAATGCCAATCCAATGAATCTTAAACGTTTTCTCTCTAAATCTTTTAACGATAGACAGATTGGTTAAAAATTCAGAGCACATAAAATAGAACTCGAGGCTAATACAATTCAGATGATTATCCAGCACACGAGTCATATGTCGAAGACAACTTTTAACTCTATTTTAATAACCCAGTGCTTTTTGACGACCTTCGTAGCACAGTGGTTGAGCGCGCTGGTGCTCGAGCGAGAGGTCGCGGGTTCGAATCCCGACGAGGGAACAAAAAGTTTTCAATGTTCGTGGTTCATGAATGTGTATTAAATTTGTGTAAAATATAATAAAAATCTTAAATATGCGTATAGTATAAAAGTATTAAATATATTATACACAAAAATACACATCCATGACCACTGAAAACATTTTGTTCCCTCGGCGGGATTCGAACCAGCTACCTCTCGCTCAAGCACAAACGCGCTCAACCACTGGGCTACGAAGGTCGTCATCGATCGTATCGGCTCACAAGCGAAGGTTTGTTTGTTTGTATATCAAACCTTTCGGAATCCTAACACCGTGTTGTGATTCGGTCAAGGCTTTAAAGGTAATGTTGCGGCTTTGACCGCGTTTTGAGTGGGAGGGCTGGTTCCTCCTACCTGCTGCCCTAGTAGATAACCTAGAATAACCACTCAATTGTACGAAACTAACGGTTTTATGTAGTTACATGTAAGAGATTATTATAATGTTTCTCAAATTACAATTATCTTACAGAATATTCTTTTTTACAAACAAAACAATAATACAAAGTATGTAAAATCTTTTTTAACTTTTTTTTTTTATCAAATTTAAAATATTATTCGTTACAATAATTATTACAACATATTGATATTTAATCTAAAAATGAATGTTGAAAAAAAGAAAAATTATTATGTTGTTATTATGTCTATGTAATTGGATACTTTAAGTGCATGAAATAAATGGCTTTTTTTTATTTATTATTTATTTATTTTATATGTAAGAGTTAAAAACACTTAACAAGGCAACCCATCGTCACTAAACCTTCTCAACTTCCTATTTAAAAAACTACAACTTTTCAGTAGAGTCAAAAAACTTAATAATTTTAGATTTTATTATGACATGGATTTTGGATGTATACATAACTGGGGCCTTACTCTTCAAACTGATTTGATTTTGATTCAGATACGATCATGCCGCGTACTTCCTAATAAATTGACATTTGTTTATTTTGATTCGCAGTCGATTGTATGGTCGGGAGTACAAAAGTAACAATCTAACAATTTTCTTTATCTTGATTAGTTTCAAAGTAATTCACCAGATAAAGTACGAAAAACCACTGATATCGAACGGATTCGGTTCTCGATTGTGTCGGGAGTAAGCCCGCTGAACCTCATTTAAAACAAAATCTATGTCATAATAAAATCTAAAATTATCAAGTTTTTTGACTCTACTGGAAAGTCTTGTAGATACGAGGTTGAGAAGATAAAGCGACGCATTGTATCTGGTAATTTTCAATTATTCAATACATGCTATTCAGTACATTAAACGATGGAATTGTTTTGCATAATAATGAACTTTATTACCCTTCTATAGAGTTGAAAATGAAGTGACATTCGAATGTCAGCTGCTGTTTTAGCCTGACTAGCGGCGCGTGTTCGTATACCGTTCCTAGTTTCTATTTGACTTTTTTTTTGATTCCATTCGGCGAAGGACGAAACGTTATTTATAAATACTTAGAGCAATCGCGCAGAACCAAAACTTTCGATTCAAAATACACTAAATACGTGTCCCATACAAAAACAAGGCTAAAATGTCCGCGTGATGTATGCCAATAGAGATACCTACATTTAATTAATAACGAACTGACA
Organism: Celastrina argiolus; assembly: GCA_905187575.2. Lineage (NCBI taxonomy): Eukaryota > Metazoa > Arthropoda > Insecta > Lepidoptera > Lycaenidae > Celastrina > Celastrina argiolus. The sequence goes on from LR994596.1 coordinate 3,005,007, forward strand.
CGAAAGTATTAAAACATTTCAAAGTTAATTTGGTGTTTTTAAATTGCTAATTATGTCACTTATAAAATAAAAAAAAATCTAAATTTAAACACCGAAATGTGTGTATTAATATATATTTTAAAACATTTAAAGTGAGTTAATTAGCGATTTAAAATCAAGCATTGTGCAATACACAAACCACAATACAAAAATTACAAATTGTGACTTATGTGGAATGTGGACATTAGCAGTGTTCCAAGCGAACGAAATAAATTAACAGCTTACATTTCAAGTGAGCAGCTATTCGCGGAGACGGATTTCTTGTGCTGACACGATATCTAGTGTATGATGATCGTCCCAGCTCTTTTAATGTAAGCAACATAAATATACTTTCTTTTCTAAATCGTCACTAAATCTCCGAAAATGACAAAATGATTGCTCGTGAGAACGGATCATAAACCTGGTTCGACCTTATTGTAATAGGCATAAGTGTCAGAAGCCGTAGTTTTGTGTCCCTAGTGACGTCACGGCGGCCATGTTGGAAATGGAACAATACGATTGTCAAACTTTCTATTTAATGATCACAGCTGACCCGTCAATTAGTTCCGGAGGTATATTATTGTCTGTGGAGACAGTATTATAAAAGTTTAGGTCGTTTTTTTTAGTTCACCCTATTTTGGGCTGTCATCTTTTTTTGAAGAAAACCGCTATGAGCTCAAAAAACTTAAAAAAATATTGTAGTTAGGTACTAGCTGTCTAGTTGACGTTCCGAGAATAACTTGTTTAGTTTTATTTGGAAATAAAATTTTTCATTTTCAAAAATAAAAATAAAGGAGACAGGAAAAATTATTAACTGTACTTACAACATTTTTTAATCGTTTTACATTTCCGTAATGTACGGAGAGATTGAAACCCTATATCTAACTAATAAAAATACTAAAAACTCGAGAAAATAAATATTTAATGGAGTCTTTTTTTCCGCCTTCCATACGTTTTGGGTTTTGAACGAAACCCTTAGTGCTCGAGGCTGACTCACACTTGGTAGTTTTCCTATAGGAAGTAGCATCTTAAAATTCTCAGCCACTCGAAAAATACTTATTTGCTGAGTCAAGTACATTCAAGTGACTTGTCCAACGCAATGTACAGTTGAGGAAATAAAAGGTTAAGTCCAGACGCATGTTAGTGCTAACGGCATGTTAAAATACCATGCCTTCTCATTCGTTGACAGGAATTACGAGAGGAACAACATGATATTTAACGAAGGATTAACTTTAACATTGCTTGGTGAAACACGCCCATACTGTGTTACTTTTAAAGATTGTTTCGGCCGGCTTATTACGTAGTTATATCTTGAATGCAGGGTAACCGCAACAATTGAGCAATTTTTGCTCTTGTAACTGATCGACGGGACGAAAAAGCTTCAAAAACCAAATAAAAACAGAGCAGATTAAAGTTTTAAAATTCAGAAAAATGAATTGCCGTCAATGTTTGTTTGACGTAACATTTAATTAATAGTTCATATGATTGTCACTTAATTGTTTTTAGCGCTAGTGTCGTAGCAAAAATGAAGAAAATGTGCATTCAAACACAACCGTTAGCGGCAAGCATTATTTTTTTGACGTTCAGTTCAGTCTGGTATCAGTCCCACTGGGTTATAAAAGTGTGTATTACGCACACACTTGGGAACTTAAAAGTGATTCATGCTTAACTGGCCTGGTTTTAAAACCGGCCACCGATAACGAAATCAATTTAAAATTTTATCCACTATACGCAGTGTCAAATAAATATTCCCACGGCTGTACGTGCCTAACTTAACCTTGCTAGTAATTTCTGTTTACGGAAATATCTAGAATCAAGACTAGGTCTAAAACTGTTTTATGGAATGTAGCATAATCTCGTTTCCGAGTTAACGAGGTACAAGACAAACACACAGATTATGGATATCGTTATAATAATGTTACGTAATAAGTGTTTACATATTTATGAGTGATACAATGTTCTTCTATAGGGCTGTACAGGCACGGTCACAAACATAGATACACTAATTTCCGTCAAATGTAAATTAAGTCATTAATCGTTACTGTTTTTAGAGTTCCGTGCTAAAATTATTTATTCCCATTGCTGCTATAACAAACACCAATAAATATTATCTACACTAATATTATAAAGAGGAAAGCTTTGTATTTTTGTATGTAACGACTTAACTCAAAAAGTACTGGGCCGATTTTAATAAAATTATTTTTTCATTAGAAAGCTACATAGGCTAAGAGTAACATAGGCTATATAAAAATCAATTGCTGTTCGTTAGTCTCGCTAAAACTTGATATCAGCTGTACTGATTCGGCTATTTTTGGTCTTGAAATATTCGTGGAAGTCCCGGGAAGGTTTACTTACACGGTTTCCATGCTCAACGAAGTGGGCACGGGTCAGCTAGTATGTGATATAATTTATACAACAAACGTGATTTTTATAACAAAAATCAAATTACATGTTCTTTGCAGTATAAAGTTTTACGATTAATCATATCGTTTTTTAATTTTTAATCGTTGTACATACACATGAAACATGAAAGTCAAAAGTAAGTCTTTCAGCGCTGATACTTTCACAGTAAACTCTACATAGTAGCCACATACACACCCTAAAGTATTATCACACATAATACGTCATAATATTATTGGGCACACTGTATTCATTTAACTGCAAATTATTGTGTTACCATGTTTATGAGTTAACTCACAAGCTGGACTAGTAGTTTCTCACGTGGCTCTTGAAATATTTTGACATTTTAACTGTTAATTGAATTCAAGTACAGGGCCTGGAAGTAGGGTTGTCACCTCACAGTTATAATATTATGTTTTTTTAACTATGACATTATGAGGATATGGATGATACATCTGATTTGATGATGGAGCTGAAAGATCATAGGAACTTTGTTATAAAAAGTGTTTTTTAATCATAACTTTTTATAATATTACCTTAATACAGACTGTAATATTAATACGTGATAATACTTAAGAGTGTGTATAGGTCCAGAGTTTACTTTGAAAATACCATCGCAGAAAGAGTTACTTTTTTAACTATTTTATGGGCCAGTTTATGATGTAGGGCATTTCTCATAGACATATGAAAGTCAAAAGTAAGTCTTTCAGCGCTGATACTTTCACATTATACTCTACATAGGAGGCACATACACATCCTAAAGTATTATCACTCATTTATGTTAACCCTTGTAATATCACTCATTTATGTTAAATCTTTTATTCAGAAATAAACATGATTGATAATGAAGCTGAAAGATAATAAATACAATTAGGAACTACGTTATAAAAAGCTTACTTTTTAAACTTATTTATATGGTTAACTAATAAATAAGTTTTTTATACTATCAGCAAAGAAATACAGTAAAAAAATAGCAATTGAATTTTTTTCTTAAAACTAACCGTATTTTTTATTTGTTACAGGTAAGTCCTAAGACAACTATTGTATCTGCAGAAGAAAGTTAATAATATACTGGCTAGTGGCTTCTACTGTAAGTAAATCGAACTAAACTAACCAATTATTATTCACTAATTAAAGCTAATTTTACGCCCGTCTGAACTCAAATATACACGACAGCATTTAAAAGTATCTAATTAGTAATTACCTATCTATTTGATAATATGCAATATTTGCCCATAAGTTTATTCATGTATACCGGCTGTATTATTAATGAGTGATCATACTTAGGGTGTGTATGGGCCCGTATACAAGATGTAAAATAAACGAGTGATATGGTTTAGGTGTGTATCTGCCGTAGTAGTGTATACTGTGAAAGTCCCAGCGCTGAAAGACTTACTTTTAACTTATTTTTTTTTAGTATTTCAGCGCTGGTAGAGGTAGAATTCGGTTTTCACATTGTTCCTCAATCTAATCTTACATAATCTTATGTGTATAAAAATGAATTGCTGTTCGTTAGTCTCGCTAATACTCGAGAACGGCTGAACCGATTCTCAACCGATGCTTAACGAAGTGGACACGGGTCAGCTAGTATCTTATATAAAAATGACTTGCTGTTCGTTAGTCTCGCTAAAACTCGAGAACGGCTGAACCGATTTGGCTAATTTTGGTCTTGAAATATACGTGGAAGTCCCGGTAAGGTTTAAACGGTTTGTATGCTCAACGAAGTGGGCACGGGTCAGGTAGTTTTTCAATAAAAATAACACATTTTTACTTTCGCCAACCCTACCATTGTTCGGGTTCCGTGGCAAAAACATGCACTCCTGTGCACACACCGGGCTCCGGGGCTAACGACCCCGGACACGTGTCGCCAGCCGACGTGTCGTCACGTGTTCCAGGAGGATGTTGGCTGCGGAACCCGGGAAAGAATAATATAAGAAATTATATAAGAAAAAATATTCCAAGTTTAATGATATTTTTACTGAGCCGAAGCGAGGAAGGGTAATGATTTTGGCAGTCTATATACAATATACATTACATTCTTTTTTTATTACATTCGAATAAATAAATAATATAATAATAATATCTATAGACGCTTCACACCTCGTCTATCTGGCCCTATGCTAAGTATCAGAAGAACTTGTGTTACAGGTACCAGACAACGGAAATATATTTAATACTTTTATACTATACATATAGGTATTAAGATTTTTATTATACTATTACACAAATTTAATATACATCCATGACCCAGGAACATTGCAAACTTTTTGTTCCCTTGGCGGGATTCGAACCCGCGACCTCTCGGTCGAGCACCACGCGCTGAACCACTGCGCTACGGAGGTCGTCAATGTAAATAATATGTATGTTTGTCTTATTTAACGTCTCCGTGGTCTAGTGGTTCTGAGCTTCGCTTTCGACCCGGAGGTCGTGGGTTCGATTCCCGCGTTGGAACAACAAAAATGTTGTTTTCAAGTTTGGTTAGGACAATGCAGGCTGATCCCCTGATTGCCTGACAAGAAAGATCCATGCGTCGGATGGGCATGTAAAAAGTCGGTCCTGTGCCTGATCTCTTGCCAGTCGTGTCGGTTTACCGTCCCACTGGTTTATGTGAGTAAAAGGAAGAGTGTCTTTGTGTATTGCGCACACACTTGGGCACTATATAATAACTCCTGCGTAGCTGGCCTGGTTTCAATGAAATTGGCTACCGACACCGAAATCGGTGAGTGGAGCTATTATATTATGTTTGTCTCACCGATCGGTAGCCGATTTCATTGAAACCAGGCCAGCTACGCAGGAGTTATTTTATAGTGCCCAAGTGCCCGACTTTTTACATGCCCATCCGACGCATGGATCATCTTTCTTGTCAGACAATCGGGTGATCAGCTTGCATTGTCCTAACCAAACTTGAAAACAATTTTTTTTTGTTGTTCCAACGCGGAAATGGAACCCACGACCTCCGGGTCGAGAGTGAAGCTCTGAAATACTAGACCACGGAGGCGATTTAATTGATTGATTGTAACACGACAGTTGTATACCTAAGTACTTACCCTAATTTAGTTTGAGCTTAGCTTTCAGTTGTATAACAGAGGATTAACACAAACTAATTATTAATTCATTGATTGAATTAATTAAATGTTTAATTGTTACCGTGTTAACTGGGATTTGAGGACAGATTAGTTAAAACTGATTACTTAGTGTAAGTGCTTAAGGTACAACTATGCGTGTCCTGTGGAAAGGAAATTATTAAGCAATTACTATAAAGATAATTAAAAAATAAGCTACCCCGAATAAAGGCAAGTGTGCCTGCGTGCATGTACGAATAAAACATAATAAGTATACGTGTGTGGCATCGTCGCTTCCAAACGAATTAACCGATTTGGATATAGTACTTTTGTTTAAAAACTGACTTGCATGCTATAATTCATAATTATATTAAAAAAATTAAAAAATATATAATTAAAAATATCATAATTATAGCGAATAAGTGTGCATTATAATTTATAGCTAAGCACATGCAAGTCAGCTTTCCAACAAAAAAACGATATCGAAATCGGTTCCCGTTTGGAAGCGACGATGCCACATACGTTATATACGTATATATAAATGTTTCATTCGCACATGCACGCATGCACGCATGCACGCACGCATGCACGCATGCACGCACGCATGAATGCACTCACGCATACACGCACGCACGCACACACAAAGAGATTCGTCTAACTTATGACTCTCCTCTATTTTCATCAGGTGTCACAAGAACCAAAGGAGAAGGCACTGTGTTGAAATAATATTTATCATCTCGTGAAGTCACGTTACTTCGCCAGTCGCCACATCTAGTCGCGTGACGTGGGAATAATAATAAATTAAAGTATGTAACTTATGTAAAGTTTTTAATTTTTAAAAGTGAAACGAAACGTTGATTTATCTGTAAAGGTTCTCAAGTAAAGGTTGCGATCGCAGTTATTGATACCGAGTTTAAGGCCGTGTTTCACCAAGCAATGTTAAAATTAACGCCATGTTAAAATACCATGCCATCTCATTCATTGACAAGAAATACGAGAGCGATAACATGATAATTAACATGGCGTTAACTTTAACATTGCTTGGTGAAACACGCCCTAAGTCTTGTTTATTGATAGGGCCTCAGGGGGCCTACTCAAGATGCCATCGCTAATTATCGCTTACAAAGTTCAATGTCAAAATGTATGGGATTTGACATAAGCTACGCTAAATGATCGCGATTTGGTATGTCATTAAGCGTACCTTATGTCAAATCCCATACATTTTGTTATCGAAATTTGTAAGCGATAATTAGCGATGGCATCTTGAGTAGGCCCCCTGGACTTAAGATTCAATCGCCACGATAAAGATATTAAAAAAAAAACAATAAGTTTCTAATTGACACACAAGTTCGTATGTCACTCAAATCTCATTGTTTTCGAACTTCGTAAGTGATAATAGCGATAACTAAAAGTCTAATACTATTGTTCGCAAAAATGTAGTTCCCAATATTCAATCATTCAGTAATTTATATACAATGGATACCAGGCTCGCATAAAATCTATACAAGTCGATAATATCGTAAACGCGCGAATAGCTTGCATTAATTCGTCCCATCAAATCAATTCCAACCTTAATACATTATGTATAAGCTCAAATTCGCGTGGCAATCATCGTGAATATTACCAGGTTATAATACATCTGTCAAAGGCATGCATTTCAAATTCCTGGGCACGTCACGGGATACCGCGCTTTGTGGTATGGGAATAGGGGCGGAATTCCCGTGGAGGCCGTAAGCCCTGATCATTAGTTTCGAGTTCCATTACTGTTTTTACCGAGCCGGATTTAGCCGGTTCTAATCATTGGTTATTTGGTGCTTTTTAGACCAGGGTAGAAGCCTTCAAAAATAATAAATGTGAAAAAAAAAAAAGGTAGGTAGGTAGAAAACTCATTGGAAAACGAGGCCCATTATAAAAGTGAAAAGAAAAAAAAATACGGTCACTGGGAAACTTACGGATCTGGGGTGGGGTTTAAGGGTTAAAATGGTATCACGTTTTGACTGAAATGTAGAAATGACTGAATGATAGGCCTTGAGAGTTTTGATGATCTATGAGTGAGTCAGTGATGAAATCGGGGGTTTTTAGACATTGATAAAATCCAAAGTATAGGTATAATAGCTACGACATTCAAACTTTGTATGTTTCAAGTTTGTACATATTGTCATTATATCTTGAAATTTTCAACTATTTCGCATCATCCAAAGCAAAGTTAGGAGATTTAAAATAGCGACGAAACGTTTTGAGAAAAGTGCGCTCCGCTTGGCTCGTCTTGGCGGGGGCACTCCCGTGCCGCCAGATTACTGTAGTAATTTTCTTCTGTATCTCGTGTACATGCTTTTACTGGTGTCATTATATGTTGAAATTTTCAACTAGTGAGTATAATCTAAAGCAAAGTTAGGAGAGTTAAAAAAACGACGATAAGTTCTGAGAAAAGGTAAGTAGTGCCCTGGCGCTCCACATGGCTCGTCTTGGCAGGGGTACTCCCGTGCCCACAGATAACTAATAGTAAATTTTAATCTACCCTGTATATCGAATACCGGCTAATGGCTTTTACAGCTGCTACTGGACTTATAGATATTAATGTTATACACTAGCAGTGTCAAGCGCATTCTAATAATAATAATATCTATGGACGCTTCACACCACGTCAATCTGGCCCCGTGCTAAGTATCCGATGAACTTGTGTAACAGGTACCAGACAACGGAAATATATTTAATACATCTATAATTTACACATATTTAAGATTTTTATTATATTATACACAAATTTAATACACATCCATGACCCAGGAACATTGAAAACTATTTATTCTCTTGGCGGGATTCGAACCAACGCGCTCAACCACTGCGCTACGGAGGTCGTCAAATACTGTCTCACTCCCACACGAACCCAACTGTGAATTGGAGAGATAATCACACAAATTGCCCCCTGCCTGCAGATAGGTTACTTTGACACATTTCAATGAAATAATAGCCCATCCGTCTGGGAGTGGAGCGGGATTTTGACACTCGACGTCCGCAGTATTTGGGACATCCTGTGCATGGGACGCAGTCTTGGGACACGCTGTTGAATTAGGTTCGTGTGACGCTTATACACATGCGCTGGGCAGGAAAATTATAGGTTTGATTTCCATTTTTGTTATTCTTTATGCTTATTCGTTATACGATATTAGATCCTGCGTCCTTAAGCGAAAGCCCTGCCAGGTTTCCTTCAATTAATCTTACGCTTACGCGAAGGACGCGTTGCCTCTTATTTTTTATCAATCACGCCTTAAGCGTGTCTCATGGTTCATACTAGCTGAATATAATGTGAAGAGAATGACGCGTAGAGCATTTTTTGTTTTGGCACCTCATATAAACTACTGATCATAACGCGACAAATTGTGATTAAAGATCTCCATAAAAGTCACTAAACAGATGAGTTTCAACCCAGATCAGGTATTAGGTTAACGACTAGTGCGTTATATGGTTTACAAAACCGTGAAATGTTCGTGCTACGGCTACACTCCTTGGCCCAAGCACGAACATATAAGCGACAAAAGACTTATTTGCCAAAATAGCATAACATTTTTAATCATCCTATCTAAATAGGTTACCAATTTCATTATGTGAAATTGTCAATTTGTCGGTTAACCTTCAGGGCCGCAACTAACTCGGTTAAGTTGATGAGTTCCCGCGGGCGAGACGAAAAATTATTAGAGTAACTAATATTATTAGGATGTTTGTTACGCTACAACGAAAAACCATATTTTTCTACAACATAGTATGTTTAGTGTTTACAGTCCTATCTGTACCGTCCTGTAGTAAGTGGAACTAAACCTTATATATTGCAGGTTAGTATTTAACTTTTTGTAGAAGCATCCCGTAAAACCCGGCAGGAGATAAGTAGACATATGGTTCAAATCGTATGTAAACTAATCAGTGTCTTTGGTGAATTAACCGTATCTGTGGAATTTTAACGAGCCTTGCAAGTTCGAGCGTGATGTAATTATAAAATATCTGTCCCTTCCCCTCTCCCTAATGTTCCACCAATCAGCGTTCAATATGGGTTGTAGATTTTAATGCCATGTTAGTTAAAAAAAACACCAAGTCTTTGTCGAGGTCAAATAATATACCCTTATTTCGACACAGTCCGATAAAAAGACGATGTCGCAAATATGAAGTCGCATTTAAAATATATTAGACTTTTACTAAGTTTGAAGATATTTTTTATGGCTTCTAACCTAATCTAACTTTTAAAAGCTTCAAGCTATTAGCAACTGAGTCGTAAAGACGACAATGTTAAAAGATTACACAAGTTACCGGTTTAACTGACGGTTAAATTAACCCTAATTCAATTAAACCATTTAACTGTATAAAACAAAAGAGCAAAGTGCGACACAAGATGCATTCAAGTTAAAAAATAAAAACGTTTATTCACAAACACATTTGGACATTACACAACGTTACACTTAAAAAAAGTTATTAACGAAATTTTCAATCACATTTAAGATTCCATCGCTATTCAAATCATTTACGAAGATCGAAAACAAAATAGTATTGGATTAGACGTTAGCCTTGTGTGTAAGTGACATACGAATTCGCTTGTGATGCAGCGAACCTTTTAACAAATCCCATTCGAACTTCGTAAGTGATAATAGCTATGGCATCTTGAATCAAGGCCCTTTTTCGTTAGTAACGTTATTTCCTTGCAACTAGTATAATATATCGTACTAGGTCGCCAATCGTCGGGAAAATTGGGGACATTCAATTTCCCTGACCGTACATTATTAGAGTTCCGTATTAAACATAATACTCAAAATAAGCATGAATTTATGTACCAGTCTCTGGATTGTGTTCTTATATTCATCGGATAACTTTTCCACGCTTATATACATTAGTAGGTATGTCAGAAAAATAAGTTGAAGAAAGTTAACGGACTTCGTAGATAAATCTTACTACACATTGAATTATTATTTTAGAAATACATGTATATGAAACCTTGGTAATAAAGTAGCCCCGTACAAGGCTCTTCAAGTTCTAATGCTATTTAATTTTAAAAATAATTTTCTAGACCAATTTTACATCTTCTCGCTGGGCTAGTTGTCTAGGTTAGACTTTAAAAAAATATTCTAAAAAATATAAAGGTAGCGCTCTCGCGGTGAGACACGCACACATTGACAGTCACACTCACGCATCACACAGCAATAGATTTTGTAGTACGTCCCAGACCCCAGTATATATTATGTCGCAGTCATCTGGTTGAATCTGCTTACTTCATTGAATGACTAGCGCGGTCATTTCATGGCGTCATACAGCTCGTACAGACAGAAAGGTGTTGATATATTTTTTGATTAATTTACTTTTTAATGTGTGTTATAATAGTACACATTCGGAAATTTTGAAGTTTAAAAATATGAAATGGTTGTCCTAGTCTTAGATTCGTTGAATTTGTTGGTAAAACTAGAATTCAATGAACGCGCTAGTGATTAAATCAAATAGCACATTCAACCAGATGTCTGCGACTTATAGATTTTATAGTGAGTCAGTGACAAAATTAAGAATCTTGGAGAAGTTATAAATTATAATTCTTAACTTCTGTTTCAAATTGAACGAAATTTGAAATATAAACCGTGTTTATACAATTACTTAGTAACAAAAAAAATATTCTCAACGAATTTATAGGGGGTCGCAAATGGCCTGAACTGCTTTGAGGAAAGGATGGTACGGCCATGCTGAACTTGGCGGGGGCACTGCCGTGCTCCCAGATATATTACAGTAGGCAGTGTCGAAATCGGGTATCTTTACTGTGAAAGTTTTTCATTTTATGTTTAAACATATTAATTATTGTTTAATTTTTATAAAATGTATTGGATAATGAAGTATGATCCTTTAATATACATGTGAAAGTATTGATAAGCAAATATGTTAAAAATTTCGTTGTTATTGGTTTGTTTACGTTTGTGTTAAATTTATCTGGGACTATACTAATACATTTTGCTAGTTCGTGATGTTTCCTCTTGAATTCAACCGTGAAGTATAAAGTGTGTAAGCTCTTTTTACACACTATAAGTTTGAGATCAGAGATTTAAATTTAAACCTTTCCGCATTTCGGAAATGTATTTTTTCTTTTTTTTTCTTTTTACCACATCTTATTTTTTTGTCGCAAAAATAATAATATAGCAAACAAATTTTTTTTTTAAATTTTGGTAAAAAAAATGAAAAAAAAAACATTTCTAGAATGAGAAAAGGTAGTATAATATCCCAAAGTTATAGTGACTGCTCTTTTTACACCCGTTATATAAAAAAGTGGTTAAATTATGACCCATAATGTTTCTCATTAGTTCATCTTATGATCGTTAAAATAACTGTACAAATGTTTCGGCGCTTCTGAGAATTGTTCAGAAAAATATATGACTCAGTTTACGATTGAGTAGGCCTCAGTCGTGAGTAACACTTATCGGGGCATCGTTAAATTAGTAATGCTAATTAAATCTGATTTATTCGATTCCGGAACTTTTGAGATTTTAGATCTTCGATGTGTTTTAAACGTTTTAGAGGCATCTTATTGTATTTCGCAGATGTTAAATTAAGTATTCCGTGACTGAATGGTAAAAAGGGGTTCTCCGTAATTATTTTTTTTTGGAAAACGAAAAAAGAATATAAAATACTAGTATTTTAGTAACCGATTGCTATAAAATACTAGTATTTTAGTAACCGATTGCTATCTGATTATTGTATTTATATTTATTTCAAGGAGGCATTTATTATATTATTATTTATTTATTTATTTCCAAGAACATTGTTGTGTTTTGATGTCACACATTGGCCCTAGCAGAATATCAGTGCAGTGGGCTTGCTCGCTGTGAAATGCTGAGCTGGGGCATGGCCTACCATCCCATACAATCTATCTTTAATACAGAAAAAATGCAATAGATGTCACTACTGTTAACGTTTATAAATTATAAAATGTAAATATGCCGAATTAAGTACAAATATTGACATTAAAATAAAGATAAGGATATTTTTTAAGCATAACATCACATTAAGCTAAATTCAACTCTTTAATTAAGATACGAAATGAAATTAGTAATTAGTATTTTCTAATAGTGGCGCTAGATGGCGATTTACGGAATGTGACTGGAAATCGAAGAAAATAAAAAAAATCACCACCAGTATTGCCAGTATTAGGGTGATACCTACCATTTTCTAGTACTAGGTCGTGTCTCAGTTATACAGTGTGTAAAATGAGCAGTCACTATAACTTTGAGATACGATTATACTACCTTTCCTCAATTTGAAAATGTATTTTTTTTTGTCAAAAACTTTATAAAAAATTGATACTAGGTATTCACCATTTCTTATTTTTTTGTTGCAAAAATAACAATAAAGCAAAAAAAATTTGTAAAAAAGAAATACATTTCTAGAATGAGAAAAGGTAATATTATCATATCCCAAAGTTATAGTGACTGCTCTTTGTACAACAGTTATATATATTATATATAACATAATAATGTTATTATTTTAGACACTAATGTTCTCTATAATGTTACATTGTATTCTATAATGGTCAGAATATTTTTTTTTCTTTCTTTCTTTCTATCTCCTAGCACCACCAGTGGAGTTCCAAGTGCGTCACAGATGTTGGCCACTTATGAGATCAAACAATGGATCTAGTTGAGCGGCTGCCAAGTTCCAGGGATCGATGTATTTCGCCATTCCCCCAAATTAGGGTTTACGGCTGCATACAACGTGGGTTTAATTACTTTATAACGTGCAGTTGAAATAGAACTGTGAAATATGTTTCCAGTAAAACTGAGACGTACCGGGAAAATGAGAATGACATTAACAAACGGGCATGTTGGAGAAGCTCTTAAATAATAATATGTAGTTAATCGCCTCCGGAGGGGATTGATTCCCGCGTTGGAACAACAAATGTTGTTTTCAAGTTTGGTGAGGACAATGCAGGCTGATCACCTGATTGTCTGACAAGAGAGACGATCCATGCGTCGGTTGGGTATGTAAAAGTAGGTCTTGCGCCAGGGCCCTAATTCTCAGGGCTCGAACTCAGTTTTTACTATCGGTCTGTCCCGCTCATGCAAATGAGATTTACCGCGCGTGCGAGCGGGATATACTAATATTCGAGCTTTTTTCCACTGCCCGAGAATCGTGCTCCTGATCTCCCGCCATTCGTGTCGGTTATCCGTCCCACTGGACTAAGAGAGTGAAAGAAGATAGATTGCTTCTGTGTTTGCGCACACACTTGGGCACTATAAAACAACTCCTGCGTAGCTGGCCTGGTTTCAAGACGACCTCCGTCACCGAAATCGGCGTGGGAGGCATTAGTATTACTCCACTCCAGAGGTCCATTTTAAAATGTATTGTACCATACTTTATTCTTAGTTATTAATTACCAGCTGTGCCCGCGACATCGTTCGCGTGGTTTTTGAGTAACTTAAACCGTTTATGCAGCGCACGCAACGAAAGTCCCCAAATGTGAATAATTTTTCCCGTTTTTGCAACACTTCTCACTGACGCTTCGCTCTTGTTGGTCGCAGCGTAATCTTGTATATCCTAAAGCCTTCTCTATAAATGGACTATCCAACAAAAAAATATTTTTTCAAATCGGACCAGTAGTTCCTGAGATTAATGCGTTTAAACAAACAAACTCTTCCACTTTATAACGTTCGTATAGATTAAAAGTTTCACTGTACTTCAAAAGCCTTTATTTCTATCGTTTACGTCTTGAAATATCTCATAACCTCAAAAGTTGACAATGGTGCCGCTTATGGTCAGGAATCCTGATCAAGATGGCCGACCTAATATGGCGGCGGGTTCCCGCGAACAGTTATGGTCAGATATACACCTAAGAATGCTTTGATGGTCCGATCTTGGAAGTGAACATGTCATGATTCATTTTGGAATTTGACTCTTTCATTTTCAAATAAACTAACACTAACACCCCGGATTGTTTTGAACTGCGTTTCAAATCTCAGTCTGTCTCGCCTTTGCTCGTATGATTTGGCGTTCGTGCGAGCGGGACAGACGATCAAAACGAACTTCCAGGTACAAGAATCGAGGCTTTATGCATGTCCATCCGACGACTGGATCTTGTCAGATAATCAGACTGCATTGTCCTACAGACTTTTTGTTCCAACACGAGTATCGAACCCGTAGTCGCGAGCCATGGTCTAACCATTGAACCATGGTGTGAATCAGGGATGAACTGGATATGACAATTCGGATTATACGCTGGTTTCGTTTCGGATAATTTCGGCTACGGATATTAAATTTTACGGTACTTTTTACAGTAGAAAAACTTTTATTTCGGATTCGGTTACGGATAATATTTTATACCGGATATCCGATTGTTTCGGTTGCGGCTACGGAGCTCTCTAACGTGGTGTGAATGCTTAGCAGACAATGAGAAATGTCTTATCAAGTCAATATCTGCGCTGAAAATCCTCATGAATACAATATTGAGCATTTTTCACCCTTGTCCCCCCGTCACCCCCTGGACACTGTCCCCATGTGGGGGGTGATGCACTAGCTGGGATATATTACGAGCATACATCAGAGAGATCATAATATATTACGGGCATGCATCAGGGAGAACAACTGATGACCGTCCCCGCTATTTTTCATAACATATTCTTTGGGACTTTTGAAGAATACGTTTTAGGGTCAGTCCACACCGAACGCTATATTCTTAACGCCTAACAAAACAAAGGTTTTATAAGAATAATAGCACCGATTTCGGTGTCGGTAGCCGATTTCATTGAAACAAGGCCAGTATGTAGTGTTATTATTATTAGCATTGTATAGTATATACTTTTATTCAATACAAATTCGAAAACTGTACCTACAGTTTGGGCATCACGTATTTTTATAGCAAACTGAAAAGATATATAAAGATAGATCATTATCTGTTCCTAGATCTAGACTTGACAGATTCATATAACAAAAGCAATGACCTAGGCTGAACCTAGCAAACTAGTTTCGAACAATATTTCTATTACAGAAGTTATGGTTTATATGAAACCGTTATAAACCAGAGGCCGCGGGTTCGGTTCCCGTAACTGATCCCTATTGGGAATGGCATGCGGCTGGCGACCGTATATGTAGCCTATCTATATAGCCTATCTGTCTGCGGTCGGATGTTACTATATCTAAGAATTTCAATGGCACTTATATGAGACAATGTGTTCAGATTTATAAAGACACAAACCTTATTTAAACTCCTTAGCACATTGTAATTTAACTTTTTTCATAATTTTAAATTTAGAACTCTTATGTCACATTATTTCTTCTTCATTCACTACCTAAACTGTATATAATATGTAAATATAATCCTTACCGCAAGTAAATACTATTATTTTTGACCTCCATTATTATTATAAGGCATTTTACTAGACGTCGACGAAGAATGAAGGGTAATGATAAATGAAGTCAGTGAACATAATATTTTGTAGAAAAAAAATTACTAAAAAAAATACATTTCTAGAATGCACTACCTACTACATAATATTACCTACTAGCTGTGCCCGCAACTTCGTTCGCGTGGTTTTAGAGTGACTTAAACCGTTTATGCAGCGCACGCAACGAAAGTCCCCAAATGTGAATAATTTTCCCCGTTTTTGCAACATTTCTCAATGATGCTTCGCTCCTATTGGTCGCAGCGTAATGTTATGTAGCCTAAAGCCTTCGTGTATAATTGGACTATCCAACAAAAACTCTTCATCTTCTCTCAACCGTGGTGTTTCCTCTTAAAGATTTTAGACGCAAGTTTTTCTCTATTATTTCAAACGTCAAGCCTTATACGACGTAACGTATGCTACCTACAGGGCCCATAACTCTACCTACGTCTACAAGTTAATAAGGAAATACATTATTTACTGGCATTTTTTAGGGTCCCGTCATCCCTTTAAGGGCTCATAACCGGCCGACAGTGACGGATCACCACGTCAGGTACGAGTTAATACAAGCCGGGTATGATGTATAGTCGGAAATACAGGGTGTTAATACAGCAGTCACTATAACTTTGGGATATGATTAGTGTAATAGTATGTAATAGGTATATTGTAATAGGTATGTAATATATAGTATATAAAGCGGAAGAGTTTGTTTGTTTGTTTGTTTAAACGCGCTAATCTCAGGAACTACTGGTCCGATTTGAAAAATTCTTTTTTTGTTGGATAGTCTATTTATAGAGGAAGGCTTTAGGCTATATAACATTACGCTGCGACCAATAGGAGTGAAGCGTCAGTGAGAAATTTTGCAAAAACGGGGAAAATTAATTACATTTGGGGGCTTTCATTGCGTGCGCTGCATAAACGGCTTAAGTCACTCAAAAACCACGCGAACAAAGTCGCGAGAACAGCTAGTATTCCATAAAAGTATAACAAAAACATATTCATCATGTACAACTAATCAGATTTTCGTGAATCGAATCAGGGTGAAAATGGCGTTTATTCCGTCGGCAAATTATACTAAAACAATCCCATCCCGCTATTAATCGCTTATTCGCAAAAGCCCCGAGGGATATTTGGGGGAAAGTGGGAGGAATTTGGGAAAAACCCGCCGCACTCCGCCAATTACAAAAATTGGAGCAATCTGGACGAGCCTGTGGGAATGTATTAATCCTGGTAGATCCTGGTAATGAAGATGAAAGTAATGATGAAGGATGATCAGGCCTGAGATTGTATTGCTTACACGAAAGTAGTGACTCAACGTTTTAGTAACACCAGCCTTTGCCTATGCTAAACAGTTTTTCCCTCCTCGAGGGTTGAATTTTTAAAAATTCCCCTTCGTTCATTTTCAGCTGTTGAGATAAAAAGTTGCCTATGTTAGGCTGCGTATCCACCAGAGCTGTGCTCTGCTGCTCTGGTGGATACGCAGCCTTAATCTAGTCTTAATTTCACCAAATTCGTTTGCAGTTCTTACTTGAGAATCACAAACATACATACAAACTTCATAGAAAATATTGATTTTAGAATAAGCAAGCTTACTCTCGACACAATCGAGAATAGAATCAGTTCGATCTCAACGGCTTTTCGTATTTTATTCGGTGGATTACTTTGAAACTAACCAGGATAAAGAAAATCGTTAGATCGTTTTTGTACTCCTGACCATATCAATCGACTGTGAATCAAAATAAACAAACGTCAATTTCTTGTAAGTATGCGGCAGGCTCGAATCTGAATTAAAATCGAATCAGTTTGGCGAGTAAGGCCCCAGATCTAGTTATTTTATTTCGCACTAGCTGACCCGTGCCCACTTCGTTGAGCATAGAAACCGTGTAAACCGTCCCGGGACTTCCACGAATATTTCAAGACCAAAAATAGCCGAATCAGTCCAGCTGATTTCGAGTTTTAGCGAGACTAACGAACAGCAATTAATTTTAATATAGCCTATGTTACTCAGTGATAATGTAGCTTTCTAATGAAAAAATAATTATTAAAATCGGTCCTGTACTTTTTGAGTTAAGTCGTTACATACAAAAATACAAATCCTTCCTCTTTATAATATTAGTGTAGATAGATTTCATAAGTTTTGGATAGACCAGCTTATTGAGATATGACGGCCATTAAGAAAACCAGCGTGAAGCTATCTACATACTCCTAGATGAGGTATCCTATTCTTAATAGTAGTATTTAATCGTAGTATTTTTGTTGACTTTCCGAAAATAGCTTGTTAAGTTTAAATTGGAAATACAATTTTTTGAATTTTGAATTTGAATTTTTGAATTTCTTAGTGCAGCAGCCATATAAATGCACAGCGAAACGCATTTGTGATGACTCTGGTGTGTGATGATCAGGGATGTTAGGGAGCTCCGTAACCGTAACCGAAACTGTCGGATATCCGGTATAAAAAAAATATCCGTAACCGTAACCGAATCCGAAATAAAAGTTTTTCCTACGTCATAGGTAAACAAAATTTAATATCCGTAACCGAAATTATCCGAAACAAACGGATAATCCGAAATAATTTCATATCCGTATCCGAAATTTCAAATCTATTTCATCCCTGGTGATGATGAACACGACAAACCATGGTAACGAGGTTTAGGCCGTGTTTCACCAAGCAGTGTTAAAGTTAACGCCATGTTAAAATAACATCTCATTAATTGACAGGAAATGCGAGAGGGATAACATGATATTTAACATGGGGTTAAATTTAACATTGTTTGATGAAACACGCCCTTAAGATGATGATGTTATTGGAAATCACCTTCTGGTATCGCTTACAGTAATATTAATAATATTTGTGGTAATATTTAACACGCCGGCGTTTGTTAACAAATTGTTTTTTAACACAACATTATTAAATCCCGCCCGCCATTTTATAAATACATCAACAAAATGGACGCGGTATTAGGGGAAGTTTGCGAGGTAATATTTTCGGAGTTATTTATTATTTTTAGGTCCTTTTTGGGCTTAATAAAGTTGAGTTGGTAATATCTGTGCTTCGGTACGAACTGGCTGGCTCCGCAACCACTTACTGAAAACCGGATATAGTTAAATACGGTACTATTACTCCGTCTATCCGTCTGTCTGTCAGTCCGTCAGTTACGAGGGTTATTTTTAAGTACGGTGATTGCTAGACGGTGGATCTTTTCGCAGATGATAGTAAAATCATGCTGCCGCTATGAAAGCAAATGATAACTTAACAACATGTCACCGTCTAATTGTAAGAACCCTTAGTTTATATTCTACCAATCTATAATATAGCATTATAACTTAAATAATAGTATTACTACGTTCCAGATAAATTTAACCCAAACGTAAACAAACCCGTCTATGACACAATCGTAGACTAGTCAGTGATGCCAATTGGCTAATACAATGATTATTGTTTGCTACTGAATTCATAGACTATTCTACAGTCGACAGTTTCAAAATGGCGTATTTTTACAGTGAAAGTTTTCATTTGATGTTTAAAAAATTATTATTGTTTATTTTTTATAAAATGTGTTGGATAATGAAGTTATATATCATATATAATTCCGATGAAAGTTATGACAAGTGTGAAAAATAAATAAATGTGTGCCTTGTGTGACTCTTACTTGTTTGGTTTTATTTAATTTGAAAAGTTTTGAAAAAAGGTGTTTTTATTTAAGTTTCAGTAAGCTGTTCACTAATAATTATTATTTCAGTTGAGACTCTCATAAACATGCATTTATCAACTTTTTTCAACTGCAGCTCAACACAAGCGGCGAACAGAGGAGTTTTTTACTTAATTAACCCTAGACACCTAACCTTCGTCGATTCGACGAACAAGCCGCGGTAATATCGCTATTTCTTTTCGACGCGCACACCGATCACCGAGTCTTCACTTGTCAATTCAGTGTATGCCGAGCTCTTTTGAATAGCGACCACGCCCGGCAGATAAGTACTTCCCATTTTGAAATATTACGAAAATAGTCGTCGTTTCGACGAATGGTTAGGGTTTGTGTATAATCATTTTGATAATATTGATTGCCCTTTTTAGCTGTTTTTATCATGGCTTTTATAGGATTGCTTACAAATGAAATTTTAATGAATGAGTAAGATGCCCGTGAATTAGAAGAGTGATCGAACCGCAAAACCGAATTTTTGATTGTAGGTAGATGGTGTAAAAAGAGACGCTCAAGATGAGGTCTCCGGCTAATGATGAGGTCTCCGACTATGAGGACATTTTCTTCGCTTGACCTGCACGACAATGTACTGGAGTCAAAAATACCCCCGATACCATAATATTATGAAGAAGTCTTTGGTAATAATTCAAGTATTTTGGACTTTATCCCAAAGAAATATAAAAAATCAGGCCCATCATCATGTTTGGAAAACAAGCAAAGATGGCACTTCGAGTAGAGTAGCAGTAACAATTTGCTGCCACAATACTAGTGTAATGGGACAAAAAGTAATCACTCGCTGAAGCTAAATAAGCTGCATATGCAACTGGTAGAACCCTGACTCAATATCCGCCTGGAAACTCGTACTATGCCGTCACGGCACGCGACGTGCAGGAAAAGATAAAAATTTATTAGGGGTATAAACCAAGGAAGGTGAAGGTCAATCATCTAACATGATGTTCAGCCGGTCGAGAGTGCGTATAGACAAGGAAAAAGCTGTGGCCTGTGCTCATACAAAATGTTATTGCTCTAAATGTAGTACAGAAATTTATGGTGAACATGAATTGGATTTTCATGTACAATGTGCATCAAAATAACTATTTTTTTGTGTTTTACAAAGTAATAAGACGATTATAATTTATATTTACCAAAGAAAAGAAGACTACTTTTGTTTTTTCTTTTCTAAATTTTATGTTTAGGTTTAAGTGTCTTCAATGTTACTCAAAAATTTAGTATCTTACAAATTTTCGTAAAAAAAATAATATTTTCTTACTTAACTACTATATTTGGTTTTATTTCACTAAAATAATATATATTTTACTTAATAAACTACGAAAACTATCGAAGAAATACATAATTATATAAAATTATACGCTGCCAAAAATTGTTCGTCGAATCGACGAATGGTTAGGTTAAAGCATATATATTGGAAGGTTAGGTGTCTAGGGTTAAAAAGTTGAGCGCGCTTTAGTTAAAACAAATACTTTAGCGGTTAACTTAACTGCTGCAGTAACTGACGGTCGGAAACGGTTCAACGGGAGCTCAGTATAAATATTAGATAGATTGGATGTGGCTTGAGATCAAATTAATTTAGTTAAATTACTATCTCTAGTCTATCCCAGTAGTTCACAATTATAGTTCGTCCTTGATAAATTTAACCTAAAGGTAAACAAACTGAAAACATTGAAATTTTCACATATTCACTTATTGTACACACTTATCAACACTTTCATAGGTATATTAAAGGATTACACTTCATTATCCAACACATTTTATCAATAAAACACCTCACTACTATAATTGAACTCTATATACTTTATTCTTGTTTTTTTTTTGAAAGTGCTATAACTATCCGGGTGGCTAGTTGTTTAGTCAAAAGCTTGTTTAATCATTTTAGTGTTTGCTAAAATAATAATAATAATAATAATATCTCCCACACCGATTTCGGTGACGGTGGCCGGTTTCATTGAAAACAGTCCAGCTACGCAGGAGTTATTTTATAGTGCCCAAGTGTGTGCGCAATGCATAGAAGCACTCTCGTTTTCTTTACTCTCGTAAACCACTGGGACGGATAACCGACACCACTGGCGGGAGATCAAGCGCAGGACCGACTTTTTACATGCCCATCCGACGCATGGATCATCTTTCTTGTCAAACAATTAGGTGATAAGCCTGCCTTGTCTTAACCAAACTTAAAACGAGTTTCCAACGTGGGAATCGATCCCACGGAGACCACATTTGAGAGCCAGGCTCTAAACCACTAGACCACGGAGGCGTAATAACTAAAATTGTATAAAAAAATTGATCGTGTAATATTGAAACTTACGCTGACGTTGTTGACGCTGGGCGTCGGCAGGTGTCGCGGCGCTGGGCGTCGGCAGGCGTCGCGACGCTGGGCGTCGGCATGCGTCGCGACGCCTGGGCGTCGGCAGGCGTCGCGGCGCTGGGCGTCGTGGCGCTCGGCGTCGCGGAGCTGGGCGTCGTGGCGCTCGGCGTCGCGACGCTGGGCGTCGGCAGGCGTCGCGGCGCTCGGCGTTGGCAGGCGTCGCGACGCTGGGCGTCGTGGCGCACGGCGTCGGCAGGCGTCGCGACGCTGGGCGTCGGCAGGCGTCGCGACGCTGGGCGTCGGCAGGCGTCGCGACGCTGGGCGTCGGCATGCGTCGCGGCGCTGGGCGTCGTGGTACTCGGCGTCGCGGCGCTGGGCGTCGGCAGGCGTCGCGGCGCTGGGCGTCGTGGCGCTCGGCGTCGCGACGCTGGGCGTCGGCAGGCGTCGCGACGCTGGGCGTCGGCATGCGTCGCGGCGCTGGGCGTCGTGGTACTCGGCGTCGCGGCGCTGGGCGTCAGCAGGCGTCGCGGCGCTGGGCGTCGTGGCGCTCGGCGTCGCGACGCTGGGCGTCGTGGCGCTCGGCGTCGCGACGCTGGGCGTCGGCAGGCGTCGTGGCGCTGGGCATCGTGGCGCTCGGCGTCGCGACGCTGGGCGTCGTGCTACTCGGCGTCGCGGCGCTGGGCGTCGGCAGGCGTCGCGGCGCTGGGCGTCGTGGCGCTCGGCGTTGCGACGCTGGGCGTCGGCAGGCGTCGCGACGCTGGGCGTCGGCAGGCGTCGCGACGCTGGGCGTCGGCAGGCGTCGCGGCGCTGGGCGTCGTGGCGCTGGGCGTCGGCAGGCGTCGCGGCGCTCGGCTTCGGCAGGCGTCGCGGCGCTCGGCTTCGGCAGGCGTCGCGACGCTGGGCGTCGTGGCGCTCGGCGTCGGCAGGCGTCGCGACGCTGGGCGTCGGCAGACGTCGCGGCGCTGGGCGTCGTGGCGCTGGCGCAAGCACAACAATATTATATTATTTTTATAAATTAAAGATCATCAGATCCTTATAATAAATATCCTTTTCAAAATGGTGGCAAAATCATCCAAAGCAAAGTTATGGGAGTTCCAAAAAACGACGAAACCTTTTGAGAAAAGGTAGGTAGTGCTCTTGCGCTTCGCTTGGCTCGTCTTGACGGGGCACAACCGTGCCCCCAGTTGTAAGTACGTAATATTAATTATCCATTTTTGTTGTTTCAGGTAAGATACATTCCTTAACCATTAGAAGGAAACACATCGGTCTAGAGAAATGAAAAACAGGTATTTGTAAATTCTATTGCTGTCTCACAAGTACTCATAATATTTAACCAACTCATAATCAATTCTATACCGCTCGACAGGCTGTCACTGTTGCTGCTTGGCGGAATGACGTTCACAATGTACGTGCTCGAACGCCGATTAGACCTCAATTAGTGTCGGTAATTAAAAGACAACAATTAATACAAGATTATATTAATCCTGCGTAAAGTTTACGCAATGTAATTAATAATTATATTAATTAAATGTTTAAATGTTTAAACACCGGGATGCGGTACAAGCCACAGAAGTAAGAGGTTATTGAACTTATTGGCATAGTTTTTGCTTTATTTATTAATATAATATTATTAATACGTGAAGCTATAACTTTCTATAGTTCGTCCCTGATAAATTTAACCTAAAGGTAAACAAACCAAAAACACCGAAATTTTCCCTTATTCACTTATTGTGCACACTTATCAACACTTTCACAGGTGTATTAAACAAGTATTAACATATTTAAACATCAAATGAAAAACCTTCACTGTAAAAATACGCTATTTCGTCACTCCCAAGTGTAGAATATAGTCTATGGATTCATGTAGCCAATAATAATAATTGCGTTAATATTGGCCAATTGGCATCACTGACTAGTCTTTGGTTGTGTCATAGACGGGTTTGTTTACGTTTAGGTTAAATTTATGTCGAACGTACTTTACCACTTTTGACGCGGTATTTTTTTTTTAAGGGAGTTTTTTCCTTTGGAAAATATCACCCCCATGGTACAATCAGACATGCAACACAGATAACATATTATATAACACAAACATAAATGATAGATTAGTAGTTAGCAACACGCTAACGCCGACTAACACAACACTTATATCATTTATAAAGAGCCTTCGCAGCCGATGAGTCGGGGAACGATAAAATCGAGTTACAAAAACCGACTTCGCCATTAAAATTGAATCGATAGAAAAAATCCTGTCTCTCGGCCTCGGCCCGTACACACTCCATCAGCACGTGGTATACGTCCTCCACCACGTCACACACCACACATTTAGGACTGGGCGTCTTCTTCATAAGGAAACCGAAAGCATTCAATGGGATGTGACCTGACCTTAACCGAAAGGCAATGCTGACTTCATCCCGACTCAACTCAAGGGGCTCTGCACAGCGTATGCTGGATCGTCTTATACCAGATTCCCTTGGTTCGAGATCTTTCATCAAAATATTCACACCATAAGTCATTGCACATTGTCTTCACTAAATGCATAAACTCATTATTATAACATAAACAGTCTAAGGAGACTCCATCATGAACGGCCTGCTTATCCAAAAGCGGTATTTAATACGCACACTTTTACCCTAAGGCCTTTTGCCCAAAAAAAGATATAGATATTTTTTATTAAATACCCACAATTTACATGTTTTAAAACTTATCCTAATTCCTATTTTAGATTTCGCTCATCTTTCTGATTTTCTGCCTGATGACTCTAGAAGCAAATAAATGTTATATACATTCAATAACCCATTTATAACATATCCCAAAAACACACAAACACAAAGTCTTATAACTTGGGCGGGAATGGTAAGTAATTCTCTAATAACAACAGATTATGCAAATGTGTTTGTCCGCGCGGGGCATGTGCAGGGGGCGCGGTTAATACCTTCGACAGGTTCACATAACCGCCAATTTTTAACCATCGACGAAACAGAGGTGTTATATGTTTGACGTGTATAAAATGGGGTTGTTATATGTTTGAAGTGTATTTATACACAACGGGGGGTGTTTTATAACTGGTGTAAAAAGAGCTGTCACTATATCTTTGGGATATGATTATACTCCTTTTCTCATTCTAGTAGTTTTTTTTACAAATATTAAGAAAATATTTTTTTTTGCTGTACTTATTGTGTATTTTGCGACAAAAAAAATAATAAATGGTGAAAAGTAAATAATTTTTATTTTAGTTTCTGACAAAAAAATTTAAAAAAATACATTTCCAAAATGAGGAAAGGTTGTATAATCGTATCTCAAAGTTATTGTGACTGCTACTTTTACACTCTGTATTTGACGTGTATAAAAGTGGTATGGTATAGCTTTGACGTGTATAAAAGGCAGGTGTTATAATATTATGTTTGACGTGTATAGTGGCTTCCGAAACCGATGAATTGATTTTGATGTAGTTTTTGTGTTACTAAAGCTGACACGATCGAGAACTTTCTCAGCCATATAATCATGTGAACTCTGTAGCGCTGCGGTTGAGCGCCATGGTAGCGGGTTCAAATCACGCTGAAGGACCAAAAAGTTTTCTGTGTTCCCAGGTCATGGATGTGTACTATGTGTATTAATATTATAAGAATCTTAAATATGTGTATATATTTCCGTTGTATGGCAGTAACGCAAGTTCTTCGGATACACGGATTGAGGTTGTGAAGCGTCTTTAAAAAAGTCATCACTGCACTGCTAATGCGTAATACTTACCTATATACACACAATTACAGTTAAAAAAATCTTGTATTCTTAGAGCAAAAGTCTTAAACCGTTAAACCAAATGGTAATAGCTAACATTTGCTTAACGCTCTCCACGATAAGAGCAAGCTTATACTGTTGTTATCATCATCAGTACTGTAGTATTCGTGTAATATATGGCTCGCAAAAGTATCATCACCACGTGGTCGCCTCAATGGTCTAGTGGTTCAGAGCTTTCGAGAGCCAAGGTCGTGGGTTATCGGTTATTCGTCCCACTGAGATACGAGATTCAGGAAGAGAGAGTGCTTCTGTATTGCGCACACACGTAGGCACAAAAACAACTCCTGCCTCCCAACCCAAAATTTTGTTATTTCCTGTAATTATATTCATTTTGTGTCTTTGTGTGAGTTAAAAATAAAACTTATTTTCTGTCTTTCTCCTTCTTCTTCCTGCGTAGCTGGTCTGGTTTCAGTGCAGCCATCACCGAAATCGGTGTGGGATTTTTTTGTTTTACGGGCATTGGCCCACCTCACATTCCCACCACTGCAACTCCTGTAAGCCAGGATCAACAGCGGTGACCAACCACGACAAACCCTTTGATATGATCTCAGGGGAGCCCGAGGGACAAGCTAAATCTGTCTTGGGACCCACAACGAAATTAATCGGAAGAAAAACAGGAGGAGTAGGAAGTATTCCAGTTTCCCTCCCCAAGCAAAGTGGGAGATTAACGGCTGAACGGACTCAAGTCCCAGTCTCCCGTTCACCGATTCATGGTCTGCTTGAACACAGATGTACTTTCCAACGCCGATCATGCGATTTCTGGTTCAAATAGTTAAAGTTTAGTCTACATAAAAGTGCACTGTAAATAGAGCTCTGTGATAATAAAATAGAGCTGAAAATCAAATTGTCGAATGTCAGATTCGACAATTCTATTCGATTTTCAGCGATGAAAAATGGAAGATTTTCCTGACGTGTGAACGAAACCAGTTATTTCCGTTGAACGGGGGTTAAAAAAGGAACAAACTAATGTATACCCTGTATGCCTTTATTAAGAGGAAACAACACGGTTGAGAGAAATACAAAATAGGTATTCTTAAAATCTATTGCCGTCTCGCAGTGCCTTAGCTGGCCAGCACTAGCGCGATAAAGACAACTGCTACTTGGACTGAAATTACCTATTAAAAGTACCAGAAATCGACGTTTAGGGGATTCCTGTTTCCTCGTCCAAAACTTAACCGACTTAAATTTCTTTATTAGCTAATAAAAGAAATGAGCTAGGTTCCTATTTTTTTTTATTTTGTTGTTTAATGTAGTCAAATCTTTTTCCTAGATGTTTAAACATAGCGTAGAGTCTGGCCATTTTTTTTTAGGTTTTTGAACGCCCATATCTCTTTAAATAATTAATTTATTAAAAAAAGTAAAAATAGGGACGTACAAACAATATCCATAAATATTCAGGAAAATAATTGTTACTCTAGCAGCATTATCCAGGGAGGAAACAGGAATTCCGTAGACCCCTATTTTTGTATGGAAAAAATTTCGTGGTGTTTCCTCTTAAAGCATTATCAAGGCTACATAACATACTACGAGTACATTCGCAAACTATCTGTGCGCTATTCAAATCAAAGGTTTTGCGTCTGACAAATATACACAATTTCGCGTTCTTTATTCCCTCGGTATTTACGCAATGAACGTTATAATGCGACCGTTTTTCGGTAATTGTATTAATTATTCGGTCAGTAACTCGGTAACTGGTGAACGAATGATAATTGAATGATGTAATTGAATGAACGGCTCGCACGTGGAATAAGTTCGTTCGATTGCATTCGCTTTGTTAAAATGCTCTCTGGACTCTGATTATTTCTATCTCGTTCTTTATATTATTACAGAGAAGGAGAGGGTGAAGCAGAGTTATATGCATACACATACTGTTTCACGTTGATATGTAACTTTCAGTTTTGAAATGTAAAAATCCTACAAAGCATTTGTGAGTCAATAAAGAAATAAGTAGAAAAGCCTCTATATATTATACATTATATCTGGAGGTCGTGTGTTGTGTGCACTTGCAAGATTGGTTAAAATTCCACAGATAAGGTTAATTTACGAAAGACACCGATTAGTTGACATACGATTTGGATCAAAAGAGGAAGGAGGAAATTTAACCAGCCTTGGAAGTGCGAGCGATGTAATTATAAAATATCTGTCCGTTCCTTTCTGTCTGATAATGTTCCACCAATCAGCGTTCAATATGTTAATTTGAATAATAATATTATAATAATAGCTCGCCTCACCGATTTCGGTGTCGGTAGCCGATTTTATTGAAACCAGGCCAGCTACGCAGAAGTTATTTTGTGTGCTCAATACACAAATACACTCTCTCTTTCTTTTACTCTCATAACCCAGTGGGACGGTGAACCGACACGACTAGCGAGAGAACAGGCGCAGGACCGACTTTTTACATGCACATCCAACGCATGGATCATCTTTCTTGTCAGACAATCGGGTGATTAGCCTGCATTGAGCTAACCAAACTTGAAAACAACATTTTTGTTGTTCGAACGCGGGAATCGAACCCACGACCTCCGGGTCGAGAGCGAAGCTCTGAACCACCTGACCACGGAGGCGGTTTGAATGTTAGTTAGTTGATCATATATTTGAATAGCGTTCGAGGGGGTTAATCTAAGATCATTTCATATCTAGCTAGCACCGTTCTTAAAATACAGCCTGGTTACAGACGGATGAACAGACAGAGGAAAGCAACAGTAATAGGGTTTTTACACTTAGGGTATGCTTTACGGAAGTTAAGGACGTAGTGGACTACATCCGGAAGAAGACGTCCCTCCCCTTGAGGGTTGAGCGTTTGGAGTCTCGCCACAAGGTCAACTTCAATTCCTTTGTGGTGAGAGTACCGACGCATCTTCTATCGACCTTTGAGGCGGAGGAGTTCTGGCCGACGGGTGTGGTCTACCGGAGGTTCCGGGGGAGACTCCGGAATGAAGCGCGCTACACGTCGCCGACTACACGTGTACACTAAGTATTTTAAATATTATGTTAGTCTTTAAGGTGTTTATAATATGGACCTGTGCAGCCTGCAATAAATGGTATTTAATTTTTACTAAACCCTAAAAATGTATCATTTGTCTCAGTCCCCGTACGTGTACTAATTAAGAGAATAGCTGATCTCAATCAATGAGCCGGTTGCAACGCAGTAATAAGTTTAATCGCTCGTTAACCGACCGGTGGTCTGGTTTAACAATTGTCGGTAATCTGCGGTACAATGACAGGTTTGTGTTAATGTTATCTGTTTACCACAACATGAGAATATTTAAACCCTTTTAAACTCCTTATTGTAAATCGATGTGTAGGCTGATAATCGATTTTATAAGTATGCCGGAATTCAATTGGAATCGATTTGATGGCAGATCTCAGTGAATTTTGGTGTTTTTTATAAAAATAACATTAATAATTAATCATGAAAATCAAAATCAGTTCGCTCATTCGAAGGTTCTGGTAACCAAGATAAAAAACTGTCGAATTTGAAATCTTACTCTGTTTTGAAGTTAATAATATGTAATATGAGTTTCACTATACATCTCTTCCCAGGGTTCCTTACCCAGAAGGTAAAAACGGGTTCGAACCCGCGACCTCTCGAGCTCTGCGCTCAACCAGTGCGCTACAGAGGCTGTCAAATATAAGCGATTTTATTACTGGTGAATCCTATGTATGAGATCTGTCGATCTGACTCTCGCTTTTCTCGTTTTTTTTAAGTATGTAAACATTTTAAAACGTCCTAAATAAGTAACGTATATAAAATGTCTGGGCATCTAACACGTTTTCTTTTATCAACCCTTGTTACGAGAAAAAACTCACCGCCATATATTATTTAGAATCTCGGGGCGTGTTAAAACACCGGCCAAGTGCGAGTTGGGGCCGCGCTCCATGGGTTCCGTATGAAACGCAAGATCACGCTTGTTGGGAGCTAAATATAGATATTTATTATTTTGTCTCAAGTACTTGTTAAGGCGGCAACAGAAAATCGTTTTTGTGAAAATTTCAACTGTCTAGCTGTCGTTGTTCTTGAGATATATCTTAATGACAGACAGACATAAATCGAAGTCTTGTAAAGCTCACTATGGGTTAAGTTGACTATAATGCTACCAATTCAAATGTCACAAATTTTAATATATAATACATATGGACGCTTCACACCACGTCAATCTGGCCCTGTGATAAGTATCCGAAGAACTTGTGTTACGGGTACCAGACAACGGAAATATATTTAATACTTTTATACTATACACATATTTAAGATTTTTATTATATTAGGTATACACAAATTTAATACACATCCATGAACCAGGAACATTGAAAACTTTTTGTTCCCTCAGCGGGATTCGAACCCGCGACCTCTTGAACGCGCTCAACCACTACGCTACGGAGGTCGTCATTAAACAATAACACATATTTTGTTGAATTTTAACGTTTTGTATTTATCTATGATTTTTATGATCAATTTGAATAGGACGGGTTATCCAGTTTTTACCCTCCAGGTAACCCTAAAATGGAGTGCATTATAAATTATCCCGGAGCCAGCCCCGGGACTCCGGCTTAACCTGTCCACAGCGGATTATCCCGGCCGGCCACCGGGATATCCGGACAAGTGTATCCTAATCTGTCTTCGGTTTTTTCATGTTACTTGGATAATCATGTTATTTATTGGGTACAACTTTTTTACTGAAATGGGTCATGATTTTGGCTGTGTATATGTCGTATTCATCTAATTGAATCAGCTGTTTAATTGAACGACTAGTGCGTTTATGAAATGACGACATTTCATTGAACGACTAAAGGACAACTCGTCAAGCATCCTTTAGTTTAGCATAGTCATTGAATGGGATATAGTATACTTTGTAATGTTTGGTAGGGGTAGGTTTGACCAAAATGAAGACTTGACATGTCACACCAAAAGAAAATGAAAATATCAACTATGTAGGTACTATCTGTGCGAGCTGTTGCCGCCATATTTGTTTTGGTGACTACCAGCGCCACTGCTGGAAAAAATTAACTAATTTCGACTGATTTTACGTCCGCTCTGTTAAGAGGAAACACCACGGTTGAGAGAAATACAAAATAGGTATTTATAAAATCTATTGCTGTCTCGCAGTGCCTTAGCTAGCCAGCACTAGCGCGATAGAGACAACTGCAACTTGGACTGAAATTACCTATTAAAAGTACCAGAAATCGACGTTTAGGAGATTCCTGTTTCCTCCTCCAAAACTTTACCGATTTAAATATTTTTTTCTTTATTAGCTAAAGAAAGAATTGAACTAGGTTCCTATTTTTTGCTTTTGATGTTTATTGTAGTCAAATCTGTTTCCTAGATGTTTGAAACATAGCGGAGAGTCTGGCCATTTTTTCTAGGTTTTTAAATGTCTATATCTCTTTAAATAATTAATTTATTAAAAAAAGGAAAAAATAGAGACGTACAAACAATATCCATAAATATTCAGGAAAAAATAGTTACTCTAGAGGTGTTATCCAGGGAGGAAATAGAAATCCTCTAGACCCCTATTTTTGTATGAAAAAAATTTCGTGGTGTTTCCTCTTAAAAGGGTTTTGTTACAGTCCGCTAACTAGTTGGACGTATGGCGTCATTCAATAAACGCGCTAGACATTTAATCAAATAGCTGATTCAATCAGATGACTGCGACATATATGTGTAGTCCCGTTCAATTTTAACCCAAAACTAAACAAATCCATCTATGACACAGCCGTTGATGAGGTACTGTTTTTGTCACTAGCACCCCACGAATATCTTATTTATATTACGTCATACCTTATAAATTAAATTGAAAATAACCCCCAAATTTTTTTTTTATTTCGCAAGGGAAATGCATTACGCACCCCCACGGGAGGGTCCTCGAGGGGTATGTGGGACTCCCGGCTCGCTATGGCCGGTTTACCCACTAAAACCACATGCGGATTGCCATCAGCCGTTGTGTTGGGTGGAGTACCTGGATCTGTCAAATAACCCCCGACCTAACTTAGCGTGTAACATTCCTATCACACCTTGGACACCAGGACCTTGAAGACCTGAACCGATTTCCACCAAACATAGTTTAGAACACTCTCGACTCGACTGATATTGTATATATGTCGCAGTCATCTTATTGAATCTGGTTATTTAATTGAATCACTAGGCGGTTATATAATAGCGTCAAACAGCTCGTACAGATAGCAATGTGTTGATATATTTTTTGATTAATTTACTTTAATGTTCGTTTTATTAGTACTCATTCGGAAATTTCGAAGTTTAAAACTAAAATATTAAATGGATGTCCTAGTCTCGGATTCTAAAATTTGTTGGTAAAAACAGGATTCAATGACAGCGCTTGTCATTCAATTACATAGCGTATTCAATCAGATGACTGCTACATATATATTATACCTTTCAAACAACCGCATTAAAATTAGATCATCCGTTTGGCAGCTACGATGCCAAAGACAGACACATACACATACACAGACACGTCAAACTTATATCACCCCGTCGTTTTTGCGTTTTTCCGTAACTGACCGTGTTAACATAGTTAAAACAACGTTTACACTATTAAGCGTTTCACTGTGCAGGGTTAATAGTAACGAGCCGTTAACTCGTTAAACCGACGTTAAGCCGCGCTTTGTAATTGAATATGGTCATCAGCTCATTACCGATAATCCGGACGGTTACCGATCCGGTTCACCGATTACACGCACACAGCTGGCTCACCGCTAAGGTTGGGCGCTAACTATGTGGCTTTGGTGACCACTAAGGGCAGTCACATACATTAACATTAACTAAATTTGTATTATTAATACTAATATCATAAAGCTGAAGAGTTCGAAAGGGCTAATCTCAAGAACTACTGGTCCGATTTGAAAAATCCTTTAGTCCCGAAATCGCAAGTTAGTGTTAACGGCGTGTTAAAATACCATGCCTTCTCATTCATTGATAGGCATTACGAGAGGGACAACACGATACTTAACGAATTTTAACATTGCTTGGTGAAACACGCCCTTAGTGTTTGATAGCCCATTCATCGAGGAATGCTATTGGCTATACAGAATGATTCATGGTTCCTATATCAAGCCGAATAAAGTGTGAAGAGAAGGACGCGTAGAGCATTTTTTGTTATGGCACCTCATATAAATTACTTACCATAACGCGACAAATCGCAATTAAAGATCTCCATAAAAGTCACAAAACAGAAGAGTATTAATAAGCATAGATTCTTCGTGGTTATTTTAGACCTTTGAAGTTAAAAAATATATAATATTCTCAGGTCATGTATTTTTAACCATTCTTTTTTTGTCACGCGCGAGCGAATGAGACAGGGCGCGGACAAAACATGATTAAATCTCAATACATAATAGATAGTTAAGCAAATTGGACTTTGCTGAAAGATAATATTAATTTTAGACCGCAATTTTTCCTCCTAAATACTAAGCAATATCCGAATTCGCCTCCGTGGTCTAGTGGTTCAGAGCTTCGCTCTCGACCCGGATGTCGTGGGTTCGATTCCAGCGTTGGAACAACAAAAATATTGTTTTCAAGTTTGGGTAGGACGATGCAGGCTGATCACCTGATTGTCTGACAAGAAAGATGATCCATGCGTCGGATGGGCATGTAAAAAGTCGGTCCTGCGCCTGTTCTCTCGCCAGTCGTGTCGGTTTACCGTCCCACTGGGTTATGAGAGTAAAAGGAAGAGAGAGTGCTTCTGTGTATTGCGCACACACGGGCACTATAACTCCTGCGTAGCTGGCCTGGTTTCAATGAAATCGGCTACCGACACCTAAATCGGTGAGGGGAGCTATAATTATTAATATCCGGATTAAACCAAAATATCCTCCCGCGAGGTATTTGTTTGAAAAACAATATTGTAGCACGCAGAGATGGCCGCGAGATACAGCACGCACGCCGCTCGTTATGGGGGGGAGGGGGGGAGGAATACAGTGTAAGCAACATTGTTTCTGAAACGTGGATGGGAATTAACAAAGTAAAAAAGCGGATAAGAGCGAGAATGAAGCACAGCGGGTTCCGTGCATCAAACAAATGAACCAAAAAAAAACATGTATACGGTCGAATTTAACCTCCTTTTTTGATAATTTTTGGAAGTCGGTTAAAAAGAAACTACGTTTAAAAAACCAGAAGTCATCAATTGTTTTTGTGTAAACATAATCGAAAAACACAAACAAATAGTATTCTTAATCAAAGAAACATTACAGCGCCAACTAGCGCTCACATATTTCGAAAAACTAAAATAAGAAAAATAGCTGAGCAAAATCAAAATGGGGTAAAAGAAAAACATCCTAAAGTTGCTGACTTCAAATTCACTTTTGCTGACACCGACTGCAATAATTGTGACTACATTATAAAATTATTTATGCTTTTTAGTTGTTGAAGTCGGTTTTTAAAGTTTCTTTTTATAAGTGTCTCTAAGCAAAGTAAAATATACATTTGGTAGATATGCTACAGACTTTCAGACACCATATTTATAATTCCCATCTCCTTTTTGTGTCAAGAGACAAAAATAAATGCAAAAGTGAAAAACTCCCAAATTAGCCACACTGAAATAAAAAAAACTTGAGAGGTGTCAAGGGACACCCGGATGGAACGAAGTTTATTATTTAATATTTACAAAAAACCTGAATACACTCAACAAAAATAATCGTCGCGACACCACACTGTTCAATGCGAAATAGAAATGAAAATATCTGGCTTGCTTTCTATAAGAGAGAGACAGACAGAGAAACATGCGACGCCGCACAGCTTACAATAGCTTACTATCGCAAAAAGTGTCGAGACAACTTTTCGTAAGAATTTTTTCCGTCTAGCCCTCTTTCACAACGCGCGATAAGGAACTTCGTTCCAAAAATGTACCGACAAGTGTTGATTCGTTTAAAAATTTGGTGAAATATGTTCATAAAATAAAAACTACAGCGCCAAACTATTTAAAATTTTTAGGGGACCAAATGGCAGCTATTCTGCGTCGAATAAAAAAATAATCACGCTAATCGGATCATTAACCTCAGAGTAATCGGTGTACATACAAAAAAACAGGGCGAATTGAGTACCTCCTCCCTTTTTTGGAAGTCGGTTAAAAAAAGAAACTACATCTAAAAAACCTTTGAAATTCACCTTTGCTGACACCGACTTCAACAACTATTGAAGTCGGTGTCAGCAAAGGTGAATTTTATGTCAGAAACTTTAGGATGTTGTTATTTTAGCTGATTTTGCTCAGCTATTTAGATCATTTTTGTTCTTCGAAAGATGTGATCGCTAGTTGGAGAACCTATGACTTTTCTCCATATTTTGTTAAGAGCAGAGGACGTGTCTGTATTATTGATTGTATTGTTATTCAATAGAAGGTTTTATTACGGTATAGTTATATTCCGTCCGCGTCGGCCACTCAACACTCGGCAGGGGCTGGTAGACTTTCTGGACCATGAGGTGCGTTCCAGTGGCAAATATATACTTTTTGAAAGAAATTTTCCATCATATTCTGTTTTTTATGTATTAACTCAGGGGATGTTATTGATATGAAATATCGGATACGGACATAGGAATGATTAATATACCGGATATGGATCCATATCTATCCGTATACGGATATGAAATACTATTATTACCTCACTCACACTACCATCAAATTATGTTTGACTATCGGACCCGTGCCCACTTCGTTGAGCATACAAACCGTTTAAACCTTCCCTGGAATTCTACGAATAGTTCAAGACTAAAAATAGCCGAATCGGTTCAGCCGTTCTCGAGTTTTATCGAGACTAACGAACAGCGATTTATTTTTATATACTCGAACTAGCTGACCCGTGCCCACTTCGTTGAGCATACAAACCTTCCCTGGACTTCCATGAATATTTCAAGACTAAAAATATCGATACTAGAAATCGGTTCAGTCGTTCTCGAGTTTTAGCGAGAGTAACGATTAGCAAAAGTAATGAAATAAGGACATAATGATATTATGATTATTACAAGCATTCAATAATTATTGTTGTGTTTAGTTTATATTACTTGTTAAATAAGTGCCTTTATACTGTCTTTATGTTTACGTTTAAACTGACCGGAGCACAAAAAAAAAACAAAAGTTCAGGTTTAATTGTAACAAAACACAAAACCTTTGTTCCAAATTCAAAATTAATCAAAATGGCCGCGTCAAATGAGTTTCGGCTGTCAAACGTAGGCCCAACATGGCGTTTAATTATTTCGCTAATTAAATATTTTAATCACAATGTTTTGGTTTAAAAGTTCGTGGACAGATTTTTTGGGGACGCTTTGGGTATTTCAAACTTGTTAAATACGTTAATTATGATAATTTGGACTTTTGTACTGATTTATATTCACAGTACATCTGAGTTAGTTTATGCTTATAAAATGAAGCAACAATATTAAAACCCAATATTATTTAACAATTTACTCTGTCGATGCACGGAAGACATTATGAACGTAGCTTCGCGAAATTTTATTTCTATTTTATTATTTACTAGCTGACCCGTGCCCACTTCGTTGAGCATGGATCCGTGTAAACCTTCCGGGACTTCCACGAATATTTCAAGACCAAAAATAGCCGAATCAGTTCAACTTATCTCGAGTTTTAGCGAGACTTACGAACAGCAATTGATTTTTATATAGCCTATGCTACTCAGTGATAATGTAGCTTTCTAATGAAAAAAGAATTATTAAAATCGGTCCAGTACTTTTTGAGTTAAGTCGTTACATACAAAAATACAAATCTTTCCTCTTTATAATATTAGTGTAGATATGTAATTTTCATTATAAAGTTGTATTTGCTTTTCTAACTTCACTCAATGTGCGCTCATCTGCCAATTGTTTTATAATTTGAGTATAAAACTAACTGAATTGAGTCAATCGAATCGCTGGAATTGGAAAAGTGACAACTGCTGAAAACCTGTCTTTTAACCGACTAGCTCTATCTGAACTTATACATAATTTCAGCTATTGGCTCGGATTTGCAGCACGAAGTGAATTCTAAGATAAAATCCTATGGGCTAATAGAAAATAAAATCGTCTTGAAAACATTTTCTTCATGATTTAGGTTTTAGAATTTACTGTTCAACGCTACTTTAAGATTTGGTGGCAATTATCCTACTTATATTTTGAACGTTAAAGTTTAGATGTGGTACTTATTCTTTCATGCAAAAACTACTCAACGGATTTTGATAAACTTTGTTATGGTAGTAGCTTACATGCTGGATTGAAACATAGTCTCTTTTACCCCAGAAAAAGGTGCGGTTTCCGCGGATTTTAATTTTACGCGCATTAAGCACCTAATGTCAGCTCTAAGTGACCACCCCTAGGGACTTGCCGCAAAAAACCAATAAAAATCAGTCAAATAAGTAAAAAAAGTGCCACGCTTGCTATTCTCACCCCACATTGTAAAATATCCCAATATTCTATGAGTTATGGGACTCCCATAGACGTGTCTGATATTTTACCCGACTGATTCAGAAGGAGGGTTACGTTTTTCGATTATGTATGTCAGCCTCTACAACCTGAACGGCTGGAATTTAGCTTGACAGGTGTAGTTAGATTCGTGATTACAAGGGTAGGTATATCAGAATATAAAAAGTCTAAGTGTATTCTATAATTTAATGATAATATTACCTTTGAACTGGATACGTATAAAAGAAAATAAAGGCTGTTATGATTTTATTTCAGTAACTTTAATAAGTAACAAATCACTTCTACATAAATAAATAATAGTTAAAAAAGACTAAAAAACACGCTTATTTGCATGGTCCTTGATAGGGATGCAAAATTACAAATGATACTGCAAATTGGTGAAAATTATGCCCAAAGATTTCGTTATTTATGTTATGGACCAGGTGATTAATGCGGGCAATATGAATAATATCTTAATCGGGCTAATTTGAAGTAAAATACAAATTGTTATAAAAAATATATTACTCTCAAAAGGTGAGGAACAATAATATAATGTACAAATTAAGTCTTTGTATATTATTAAATTGCAGTTTCACATTGGAAATATTTCATTATGACTGGGTATTATGTATAATGCTCAATTTATTACTTGGTCCATAACATAATAAACATCCAACCTAAACTTTAAAAAACTACCGAACTGAACACCTCCTTTTAGTTGTTTTATTTTATTTTATTTTTATGGCAAATCAACAATATAAATACTTACAGTGACAATAATAATTCTAAATAAGTTAATAGTATTTATACCTATTACAGATATGCACAACATTAATTAATTAAAACACAATTCATAATAAAGCATTAAAAAAGTACAACAATGAGATATACATAACACATTACATTATAAAATTACATTAGTATTAAGCATAATTTAACAGTAAAATAATTATAAAGAAAATTGTTGCAATTCGGTTAAAATAGCCGAATGTTCTATGAATTATTGGCTTCCGGATTACCTTAAGAATAAACACGTGAGGGTCCGGCTCCATCAATCACCGGGGGGTGGGGGGTGTTTGGATGGGGGTGGGGGTGGGGGCGGGGGTTGCCGTGATTTGTCTTGTGAGACGCGATAAGTCGGGCGAGTGATGTTTTTCTTATAATTACTGCTGACTGGTCCGAGTAATGTCTTTGTGATTCATCTTGAACCACTGGCTTTATTTGAGACAAGAGGTGCTTTCGTTTTAAACAACATTGATACCTGATTCAAACCTGCGATTCAGCGAATGCTGACACGTTAATCATTGAGCCACGGTAGTCTTCTTTAAAAAAAAATACAGTCCAACACAATTATCTATCTTACATTCTTATTTATTATCTTATATATAAAAATGAATTGATGTTCGTTAGTCTCGCTAATATTCGAGAACGGCTGAATCGATTTGTCTTCTTTTGGCCTTGAAATATTAGTGGAAGTCCACGGAACTTTTGAACGGTTTGTATGCTCAACAAAGTGGGCTCGGGTCAGCTAGTCTTTTACATAAAAATAAATTGCTTTTCGTTCGCTAAAACTCGAGAACGGCTGAACCAATTCGGATATATTTAGTTTTGAAATATTCGTGGAAGTCCCGGGAAGGTTCAAACGGTTTCTATGCTCAACGCAGTGGGCACGGGTCATCTCATCTTTTAGACAGATAAATTGGATTACAATCAAATTGATTGCAGCTACAAGTTTTAAATTCAAAAGATACAAACCAGAATCTTGTTTGGAGATGAAATAGGCCA
Source organism: Celastrina argiolus (assembly GCA_905187575.2). Lineage (NCBI taxonomy): Eukaryota > Metazoa > Arthropoda > Insecta > Lepidoptera > Lycaenidae > Celastrina > Celastrina argiolus. Next base: position 3,043,880 of record LR994596.1, read on the forward strand.
CTGGTCATGTCACGTAATTGATTTGTCACAAACGGACAAACTAAATGTCCACTGCTCTCATTGTCAGTATTGACAGTGGTCAGCAAAGGGTTAAAAAAATATATATACAAAAATATCTATTGGACGCTTTACAGTTTAAAAAAATCTATTGGACGCTTCACACCACGTAAATCTGGCCACGTGCTAATTATAAATAAAATGCGTGTTATGAGGACCAGACAACGGAAACATAATATTTAATATTTTTTATATTATACTTACATTTACCCAGGAACACAGATTTTTTGGTCGGTCGGCGGGATTTGCACCCGCGACCTCCGGCTCGAGCACCGAGGTTGTCGATTCTCATGTTTACGAGATATATATTTACACACACAGATAAGGTTAATTCATCAAAGACACCGATTAGTTGACATACGATTTGAATCAACCTTATCTGTGGAATTTTAACCAATCTTGCAAGTGCTAGCGTGATGTTGTTATAAAATATATGTCCCTTCTTTTCTCTCTGATAAAGTTCCACCAATCAGCTTTCAATATGGGTTTTTAATTTGAATGTTCCAGAAACCGTTGTATGTTGCTTATTAACGTACAAACGGCTAGGCCTATTTTGATATAATTTGGTATGTCGGAAGCTGAAACCCTGAATTAACACATAGCCTACATTTTATCCCGAAAAATACAGTGTTTCCACGCACTTGTTTGTCACGCGACGTGAAACTAAATGTAACTTCTACCATGAAAGTATTTTTGAAGCGAACTTTATCCAATTTCCACACACTCCGACGTTTTAATACTATCATGTCCACTGCTGGCTCGGTAACGTACGACGCAATTTGGTTACCACTAAATCACCGATGGAGTACGCCCGAGTATACTAACACGGTTAGGGTGGTTTAGGTAGATATCTAGCGACTAGACCAGTTCAGGTTCATTGCTATCTATACTAATATTATAAAGCGGAAGAGTTTGTTTGTTTAAACGCGCTAATCTCAGGAACTACTGTTCCGATTTGAAAAAATCTTCTTTTGTTGGATAGTCTATTTATAGAGGAAGGCTTTAGGCTATATAACATTACGCTGCGACCAATAGCAGCGAAGCGTCAGTGAGAAATGTTGCAAAAATGGGGAGACTTTCGTTGCGTGCGCTACATAAATGGTTTAAGTCGCTCAAGAACCACGCGAACGAAGTCGCGGGAACAGCTAATCAAAACTCTTTTCGCATTATGGTATGTATGAACTTGTCATAGAATCTCTTGGGCTATACCAATTGTATCTGGCTGATTTTGGTATATTTGGTAATTTTACAGAAGACAATTCCAAATTCAAATTAGGTAAATGTGAGATTTTCATTTGTTTTTTTATTGCTAAACGAGTGATTCTAATGAAGAAATTCGATACATTTCAAAATTTTATTACAAAAAAGGTAAAAATGCAACACAAGCCGCGAAAAAAATTTGTGATGTTTATGGACCTAATGCAGTATCTGTGAGAGAAGCGCAAATTTGGTTTTCAGTCCGGAAATTTTGATATCAAAGATGTACGTCGCTCTGGTCGCCCTGTTACGGACAAAACTGATTTTTTAAAAATGAAGCAAGTACGGCATAAATTAGTAGTTACGATGTAGCTGAAGAACTAGGGATTGGCCACAAAATGGTTTTGGCGCATTTAATTTTTTTTAAATTTACTAGCAGTAGCAGCGACGCCACCTCAATCACTTCTTGCGAGCTTGTTCTTAATAATTTAATGCGTTGTCTGTCAAAGGTTCTTGATATATACCACGCGGACAGATTTTATCCTTGTTTTTGTATAAGACAAGTTATCTAGTGTATTGTTGATCATATCTCTATATGATCAGCATGCATAGTCCTACCCAAACTTAAATTTTTTGTTGTTCCAGCGACATTCAAATACACGAAAGCCAAGCTCTAAAGCTTGCCTAGAATGGTAGTTACAGAACCGGCATGGCTAAAAGCCAGTACAGCCATTAGGACAACACTAATACAGTGTTAATGCTAGTGATGGGAATCGCTCGATATGCAACGCACGACTAGCGAATGTTGGCGGTTAGCGTAATGGCTGCGTTCCGTTGTGGTATGTGGACTAGGGATGTGATTTGTCTGTCGATAAAAATAATTATTGTATATTAAAAATAATTATGCTAACCTGTAGGCTAGTGGTGGTCTGATAACTAATTTTTACATCTACATTATTAAGGTTCATTTATATAATAGCGCTTATAAAAGATTTATTAAAGACATTAATAAATGATATGTAGCAAATTTTGATTTCGAGAAAATTGAGATCAAACTTTGTAACCCAACTTTTTGTACTTGGTAATCCAAGTGTTCTAAAATGTTTAAGTGACAGTCTGAGTTTAATGCGTTAGCATTAAATTCATTAAACTAAAGATCCGTCGAGAATCAATGTACTTACAACGTGACTACATTTCCTTAAAATGCTCAATTTTCTAGTTAAAATTTTTATGCGACATACACCTTCATCCATTCATAATCTTCATTTATATATTTTATATTACCCTACAGTCAAACTGCACAAGTAGTTTTGCTATATTTTAAAACAATGTGCTTAGCAATATTGTTTTTCGTAATATAAGCGTTTCAGAAAGTACTTTAGCTGACGGTGTGAGTGTGAGACATAACTAAATAGAATTTATGTTAAATTATGTTTAAAATAGTTTCTAGAATATTCAAAAGGGAATTTTAACAATGATTGGAATAAAATGTGACGTCACGCGACTAAAACGTCTACCCATTAAAAAGTTTTCGCGCCATTTGTGCACGTCAGTTCAAACTACTGCTCCATATAATTTTCGCTTTTATATTCAGAAAATGGTTTTAAAATTTTAATATTTCATCCGTAAATTACAGTGTTTTTGTATTATTCTTTTAATGTAATCAAATATTATAACATGGATTCGAATTTAGTCAATTATTGACAGTTTTATTATACGATTAACTGGAAAAAAAAATTATCAGTTTGCTAGGACAAATTTGTTATTGTGAATTATGCATGACGAGATTTTTACAGTCAATTTCATCGACAATAACCATCGATACATTCCCCATCACTAGAAGGCGTAGATCTGGCAGTTTCGATCAATTAGTCGATGGCCAGAAGCCACGTAGCTTCACTATTGTGAACAGTCACAGTAATGTGGGGAACAAAAATACTAGTACAAAACTAGGAATACTCTATTGTAAGAGTGACAAATAAAAAGGCGAAGACAGAATTATTGTTATACTTGCTGTTCCCGCGACTTCGTTCGCGTAGTTTTTGAGTGACTTAAACCGTTTTTGCGGCGCACGCAACGAAAGTCCCCAAATGTGAATAATTTTCCCAGTTTTTGTAACATTTCTCACTGACGCTTCGCTCCTATTGGTCGCAGCGTAATGTTACATAGCCTAAAGCCTTCCTCTATAAATGGACTAGCAAACAAAAAAATATTTTTTCAAATCAGACCAGTAGTTCCAGAGATTAGCGCGTTTAAACAAACAAACAAACAAACTCTTCCGCTTTATAATATTAGTATAGATTAACACAATGAGGCCGGTATACAGGGTGATTGATGGTTCATATATTAAGAGGAAACACTACGAAATTTTTTCCATACAGAAATAGGCGTCTACGGGAGTCCTGTTTCCTCCCTAGATAATGCCGCTAGAGAAACAATTATTTTCCTGAATATCTATGTATATTATTCGTACGTCCCTATTTTTTCCTTTTTTCAATAAATTAATTATTTAAAGAGATATAGACGTTCAAAAACCTAAAAAAATGGTCAGAGCGGAGAGCCGCGTATAAACATCCAGGAAACAGATTTGGCTACATAATACAACAAAATCAAAAAATAGGAACCTAGCTCAATTCTTTTTAAGCTAATAAAGAAAAAAAATTTAAATCGTTTAAGTTTTGCAGGAGGAAACAGGAATCCCTTAAACGTCGATTTCTGGTACTTTTAATAGGTAATTTCAGTCCAAGTTTCAGTTGTCTCTATCGCGCTAGTGCTGGCTAGCTAAGGCACTGCGAGACAGCAGTTAAAGGTAGAATATAGTTTGAAGAGGAGGGCGGGATCTGTCCTCAGGCTGTATTCCATGTTATAGTGATGGTTAAAATTGTCACAGATGATGTATTTCTGTTGCCAACAACAAATACTAAAAACAAACTAAAAAAAAATGTTAAAGGGCGCATACGACAAGCGTGTTTTTTGTGCCAAGTGCGCGAGTCCACCTCGCACTTGGCCTGTTTTTTAACCCCCGATGCAAAAACGACGAAGTGTTATAAGTTTGACGTGTCTGTGTAAATGTGTATGTGTTTGTGGCATCGTAGCTCCCAAACGGATGATCCGATTTTAATGCGGTTTTTTGTTTGAAAGGTATATCAGTCGAGAGTGTTCTTAGCCATGTTTGGTGGAAATCGGTTCAGGTCTTCATTTTTAATTTAGTATTTATTGTACGTACCTATAGTATACATGTATATGTCGCAGTCATCTTATTGAATCTAGTTATTTAATTGAATCACTAGGCGGTTATATAATGGCGTCAAACAGCTCGTACAGATAGCAATGTGTTGATATATTTTTTGATTAATTTACTTTAATGTTCGTTTTACTAGTACTCATTCGGAAATTTCGAAGTTTAAAACTAAAATATTAAATGGCTGTCCTAGTCTCGGATTCTAAAATTTGTTGGTTAAAACAGGATTCAATGAAAGTCTAAAAGCTAGTCATTCAATTAAATAGCGGATTCAATCAGATGACTGCGACATATACATTTCCGTTGCCTGACACTCATAACGCAAGTTCATTTGAATCACAGATCCATATTATTAAATTGATTCTGCGCGTATAAAATTACGAGGTACAATACGATATAATTCTCCAATTTATATTAAAGCATGATCTACATGATCTATAGATCATCCGGATCCCGAAACGATTACGTTCCACCGTATTGAGATAATACAAAGCCGGGATTCGAATCTGCGACTCACCGGAGCGTGGTTATCGCATTACGCCTTACGTCACAGGTTTCGGAATATTCAGGAATAAAATATAACAGGTATTTTATATTTATCTCCTTTAGTAATATATAATAGCGCCTCCGTGGTCTAGTGGTTCAGAGCTTGGCTCTCGACCCGGAGGTCGTGGGTTCGATTCCCGCGTTGGAACAACACATAATGTTGTTTTCAAGTTTGGTTAGGACAATGCAGGCTGATCATCTGATTGTCTGACAAGAAAGATGATCCATGCGTCGGATGGGCATGTAAAAAGTCGGTCCTGCGCCTGTTCTCTCGCCAGTCGTGTCGGTTTACCGTCCCACTGGGTTATGAGAGTAAAAGGAAGAGAGAGTGTCTTTGTGTATTATGTAACATTGAAATTGGAAGTAGCTGCCCAAATTGAACTTTTTTTACATACAGTGTGTAGATAGAACTGTCACTATAACTTTGAGATACGATTAAAGTACCTTTCCTCATTTTGGAAATGTATTTTTTCAATATATTTTCTATATATATATTTTCTTTTCTCATTCTAGAAATTTTTAAAATACATTTCTAGAATGAGAAAAGGTACTATAATCAAATCCCAAAGGTATAGTGACTGTTTCTTTACACCCGATAAAGATCACATTCACACTTCGTAAGCGATAAATAGCGAGGGCATCTTAAATCTCGATCGAGTCTGAATCAAAATCGAATCAGTTTGGAGAGTAAGGCCCCAGCAATGTGACGCTAATTGGTCCACAGTATCCAACAATCCTCGGGGTGCCGGAGTGTGTTTGTACTTGAGATCTGAAAAATTGGTACATGACACAATCTGGGAATCGAACCTGGACCCCGATTCAAGATGCCATCGCTATTTATAGCTTGCGAACTTTGAAAACAAAATGTATGGAATTCGACATAAGCTTCGCTATATAACGAGCGAATTCGTATGTCATTTAGCAAAGCGTATGTCAAATTTGATCAACTTCGTAAGCGATAAATAGCGATGGTATCTTGAGCAGGCTCCCTTTCGATTGCGAATCAAATCGAAGAGTGCGAAGAGAATTAATGGTCTACAATACGCCACTGACGCTTCTATTCGCTAACTTAGTAAATAAAAGATTTTTCATTTTCATAGCTAAACGACGCTAACAAATATACTCCCTCCAAAATAGTCCTACTGGTGCAACGAGTGCACTGCAGCAATCTAAAACAGTCCACACAGCTTACGCGCCTGACAAAATATGACAGGCAACACGCCGCGCCGCGGCTGCTCCACTTGTACTGACAGTTAGATCCATTATAACTCCTATTTGTCTTCCAGACGTTTATTTGCTGAGTATAATAGCTTGGAAATATACTCGTAATACTGCTACCCTAATCATAAACCTTTTCGTCTCAAATTTCATCTAAAATTGATTTGAATTGATAAAATACCTTAGTCTTTGAAGACGAAAGTACTACCACCATCTAAACTACCATCCCATACAATCTATCTTTATTACAAAAAAATTGCAATGGATGTCACTACTATTAACGTTTGTAAATTATTAAATCTAAATATGAAGAATTAAGTACAAATATTGACATTAAAATAAAGATAAGCTTATTTTTTAAGCATAACATCACATTAAGCTAAATTCAACTCTTTAATTATGAAGAGTATACGAAACGAAATTTCAAATTAGTAATTAGTATTTTCCAATAGTGGCGCTAGATGGCGGTTTCCGGAATGTGCCTGGACTTCACCCTTTGCCAGTCGTGTTGCCAATAACAGGGTGATAGCATTTTCTAGTACTAGGTCGTGTCTCTGTTATATATACTACTTTGTGCCAGTGTTGACTTATGGGACTGATAGTTAATGGAATCAGGCGTTACTTTGCGGAAATCTATAGCATAAAATTTATTGCTAGATTTAATATATTTAATTTGTATGTTATTGGACTGAGACGTCCTTGACTGTGGGCCTTATGCGTAAGCTCCAAGTCACTCAACGAGCTATCGATATAGCTTGTAGAATCAGTCAGTTGAAGTGGCAGAGCAGGCCACATCGCACGGAGAACAGACACCAAATGGGGAAAGTTCTCGAGTGGCGACCACGGATTGGAAGACGCAGCGTATGGCGGCCACCCACAAGATGGACCGACGATCTGGTCCGAGCCGCCGTTGGATGCAGACAGCGCACGACCGTTCGTTGGGGAAGTCCTTGGGGGAGGAATATGTTCAGCAGTGGACGTCTTCAGGCTGATGATGGTGATTATCATAAACAACGCAATCGACATTTTAGCGAAAATGAGTTAATAATATATTTGATATGTACCAGGATCAATCACTCAATTTTTAATAGCTGTTATACTTTTCGTTATTTTGTTGATCATAAAGAAATCACGCGTAGATCCCTGTTTTTGTATGGAAAAATAACCGTGTTGTTTCCTCTTAAAAAGTGAAATAGCAAAAACGCAATATCCAAAGTGTAACTTGCCGGTACAGAATGTGTGATATTTTAAAAATCCAGCAATAAAATGATTTTAGCATTGCCTTTGACGTGGAGGTCTATTGGAGACCACCCGGCCCAAAGCCTATACGACCTATATGCCTATATACGACCTGTATAAGAGCTATACGAGTTATATACGACCTATTCGTTAGTAAATAGCTTTCACTGCATTTGGAATGAATACGGATTTTTACCGACGAAAATTTCTCGTATTTTGATATAATGGTTTAGTTTGAATCATTACAATTGATTTCTAGTTGATACAAGGTGCAAAATTAACAGTTATACCTTTTGGACATGAATGATATACTACCTTTTCTTATTATTGAAATTTAATTTAAAAATAAATTAGAAGAAAAATTATTTTTCTTATTCTTGCGACTAAAAAGGAATAAACTGTAAAATGTATAAAAAAAACTCGTATTTGACAAAAATTAAAAGTAATAATTTCTAGAAGTAAAAAAGGTAGTAGGTATAATTATTATAATCCAAAGTTATAGTGACTATTCTTTTTACACACTAAAAATGTAAAGAGAAAACATTCGTTACCAAAATACTGTAATGTAATAATAATAATAATAATAGCTCCCCTCACCGATTTCGGTGTCGGTAGCCGATTTCATTGAAACCAGGCCAGCTACGCAGGAGTTATTTTATAGTGCCCAAGTGTGTGCGCAATACACAGAAGCACTCTCTCTTCCTTTTACTCTCATAACCCAGTGGGACGGTAAACCGACACGACTGGCGGGAGAACAGGTGCAGGACCGACTTTTTACATGCCCATCCGACGCATGGATCATCTTTCTTGTCAGACAATCAGGTGATCAGCCTGCATTGTCCTAACCAAACCTGAAAACATTTTTTGTTGTTCCAACGCGGGAATCGAACCCACGACCTCCGGGTCGAGAGCTAAGCTCTGAACCACTAGACCACGGAGGCGTTTTTTATGTAATGTAATACAGTAATGATTTTGGTAGTATATGTATGTTTGTTCCGCCGCAGCTCCTTAACTACTGATCTATTTTAATATAAGATAATATATTCGTAATAATAGCCCTGGTAACATAGGCTATGTTATTTTATTGAGGTAATGTTAGGTTTCCGCGAGATTTGCTATATACACGGGATACGTGAGGCTTACAAAAGTTTAAAAATGATAAAAAATGACAATACTTTCAGTCAAATGATGACCGGACACGGAGGATTTGCCCACTACTTACATTTAAGATAAAAAATAGTTCCAGTTGCAGATGTGACCCTGAAACAGAACGAACTATAATGCATGTTCTAAATGAATGTCCGCTTTATGCCAAAGACAGGTTGGATCTAGAGTTACGTTGCGGCGTGGCTGTAAAAGAAGAACACCTAAGACTTCTTATAAATACAGAAAAAACTAGAAACTACCTCCTAGACTATGCTAAAAAAATAATAAAAATTGTTAATCAACATATTAATTAATAGCATTAAAATGTCAAGATTAAAGAGTATGAAAGTGCCAAAAATTGTTTTAATGAAAGGAAAAAAAAATATATATATATATAGATGTGTGTGTGTGTGTGTGTGCAAGAATGTGAGAGTGTGTTTAATTACCAATATAATTTTTTTTTTAAATTAAAAGCATATATAAATATAAAAATTGTACAGTTGCAAAGATGTAAAGATGTTGCAAAATTAAACAGCAACAGTTGTATATTTTATTAATAAAAAAATAAAAAAAAACATATGATTAACGATTTCAAATATTTTTCTGATCTTCAAAGGAATTCTACTATTTACGCAATAGTTATTTACCATTACGAATAAATATTTATTTCAAATCCTTTCCTTTTATCATTAACGGGAGATAGATTTGAAAATTTAACCCTCAAGGGAACAAAACCGTTTTAATCAAGACTTAACGTAAAAGTAAAAAGTATTAGGTGTAAATTTTTCCTGGGGGTAATTATTTAGACTAGTGCACATGAATGTCACCCCCCACCACCCAGGGTGGTGAGCGTGGTGGGGAAATACTGTTCCGGCGGGAAATGGCCGGATGTGACGCAAGTGAAAGGCGTCAGCGGATGTGGTTTAAATAAATAAAAAAAACTGTTAAAAACATTTTATATTAATTAAAGTTACATAATATTTTCATTGCTCTTATTAATCACCTACTTAAGATCTAGGTAATTTTGTTTTAAAACTGGTTAGGTCAGTACAAAATCAGATGACTGTGTGACAAGAAAAGATGATCTAATTTATTGATTTGATGCGACGGATGGTCATGTAAAAAGTTGGTCCTGCACTTGTTTTCTCGCCAGTCGTGTTGTTCCCTAGGAGAGATTACTCTTATCTACTCTCAGGCACTATAAAATAAGTCCTGTGTAAACGAAATGTCAACGAAACTAGCTACCATAAGATAAAACGGGGCAACATACGTACGTTATCGCATAATATTATAATAGCTCCCCTCACCGATTTCGGTGTCGGTAGCCGATTTCATTGAAACCAGGCCAGCTACGCAGGAGTTATTTTACAGTGCCCAAGTGTGTGCGCAATACACATAATCACTCTCTCTTCCTTTTACTCTCATAACACAACAGTACATTCAATAACATAAACAATTAACAACTTCTTAACATTTGTCATTATTTTTATACAAGTCTCAATTGACGACCTCGGTAGCGCAGTGGTTGAGCGCGTTGGTGGTCGCAGGTTCGAGTCCTTCTGAAGGTGCAAAAAGTTTTCTGTGTTCCTGGGTCATGGATGTGTATTAAAGTGTATTAATATAGTAAAAATTTTAAATAATATGTTTACAGTATTAAGGTATTAAATTTTCGTTGTCTAGTATGTACATGTAACAAAAGTTCTTCGGATACTTACCACGGGGCTAGATTGACGTGGTGTGAAGCGTCCATAGGTATTTATATTTATATCAATAATGTTCGGAATAAGTCAGTCGCTTCCGCTCACGCCACAGCTTTGCTCACTCAAACCGCTACATCTCATGCCGGGCACCACTGGCGCAGGAAGTGAGCACTAAGCACTAAACTGGGTTCGCCTGCGCTCTTCACGATCCGGGTTTGGGCTTCGAGTTGAACTCAATACAGCCTTTAGGCTCAACTGACATTGGCGCTGAGCTCCACGTTCCTTAGGGCATACTTAGTAGGGCCGATAATCGGTCAGATTTTTCCTCTTTCTGAACGACTTTGTGTATGCGTGTGCGATGACTTTTGTAAAATTCACTCCAAATATTTGTATCACGATTGCGAAAATCGGATTTTGCGAAAATCTCAGGATGGTAAAGAGCAGCAGGCTCACTCCCGACACGATCGAGAATCGAATCAATTCGACCTTACCTTTTTGTGTTTTATTTGGTGGATTACTTTGAAATTAACCAGGATAAAAAAAATCGTTAGATTGTTACTTATTGTACTCTAGAGTCCTAGACCATATCGAAATTATCAATCGACTGAAAATCAAAATAAACAAACGTCAATTCGGGAGTATGCAGCACGTTCGAATAAAAATCGAATCAGTTTGGACAATAAGGCCCCAGGACTTGACAATAATATGAGCTACATATAGGTACAGCTGCCGACAATTCCAGTTTCATCATCATCAAAAAGTCGGTCGCCGATTATCGCTCGTGGGTTCAACTCACATTGTCGCAGATTCGAAGCGTTTATAGTCCTTAAGGTGTCCATGGCATACTTTTTGTAGGACCGATATATAATCGGTCAGACTTTTCTTATTTCTGACCGACTTTTTGTATGCGTTTGCGGTAAAATATTGCAATCTCGATCGGGATGAACGTAAAAATCTTAATATTTTTCACCTACAAAATGTCGGTTACCGATTATCGCTCGTGGGTTCAACTCACATTGGTACACGTCACGCTAAGAGCTCTTAGCGAGTCAATGGCATACTTTTTGTACCAATATAATCAGACTTTTTCTCCATATTATTATTATTTATTATTGTATTTGTATATTTTGTATTATTATATCTGGCTGTTAGTTAAGATTTTAGATTATTTATAGTTCAAGTATTTAATAGATTTCCGTTGTCTGGTACCAATAACACAAGTTCTTTGAGAACTTAGCACGGGATAGATTGACGTAGTGTAAAAGCTTTCGTACCCAATAATATTATTATGTAAAATTATGTGTTTTTATTTAAATATTTGAAAATGTAATGACCATGTGTTTTGTTTCAGGTACTATATAAATCCAAATGCGACAGCTGATGAGAACAGTAATTGGTAAAGATAACTAAGTACATTTACAATCCGTTTTAAAAACCTATCTATCTATGTTATACAGAGGTTAAAAATACGGCCAAATAAATACGCTCGATTTCAAAAAGAACTAAAAGTATTAGTTAGAAAACAAACGGGTTTTACTGCAGCAGTGTGGTAGAAATTATACACCCTCTAAGGCCGCTTTAACTCTCCGTCTTACGAATTTTCGATCAGGTCACGTGTCGTGTGATAAATTTTTAACCCATCCCCAATAGTGCACAACACTGCTAAAGAAATAATTTTCTGATCGCTGTGCCTATGTTGACACCATTACTTAAAGCAATATAAATAAATAAATAAAATAAATGAATCAATCATTTATTTACATTTTAGTTATTTAGTTATTTTTACAGTAAGTAGAAAAAGCATAAATAAACAAAACCAAAAATATAAATAAAAACCAAGATATTCATATACATAGATATTCTTAAAAAAATATACTTAATAACTTAATACATATTAATATGGCAGTACTATGCAACACAAACATAGAAAAACATAGATACGGTCGAATTGAGAAATCTCCTCCTTTTTTGGAAGTCGGTTAAAAAGCTCAGGATGACAGCAACAGTCGGCACCGTCCCTGGTCTTCCATGATACCCTACCCCCACTTAAAATGATCCTAAAAGAAGTCTACTATTGATCTTATTGCTCGCTGGGGCCTTACTCTCCTAATTGTTTTTTTTTTTGTATATTTTTTTTTTATAAAATAAAAGCAATATACAATTTAATAATTACGCACTAAAAAAAGACACGTAGAGTTTAATAATAAGTGCTAGTTACAAGTTTACATCATAATAGATTCGATTTTGATTCAGATTAGATCGTACCGCGTACTTCCTAATAAATTGACGTTTGTTTATTTTGATTCTCAGTCGATTGATATTGTCGGGAGTACAGAGTAAACTTACGATCTAACGATTATCCTAGTGAGTTTAAAAGCAATCCACCAAATAAAATTCCAAAAGCTGTTGAGATCGAACCGATCCGTTTCTCGATTGTGTCGGGAGTAAGACTGCTGGTCTGCCGTCTATCGACTGATTTAATTAATCGCATTATTATAAAAATTCACACCATCTTGTCCCGATAGGCCATTAAATACCGGCCATTTTGTACCCGTTTTACAATCGACACGGGAATCGATGTAAATATGGCCCATGTGCTTTTTAGTGCCTACACTCGAAATTGCCAGTATTAATTATCTCAATATTTGAAGTGTTAATTTTTATTCACACAGATGTGATTCCCAAAGTACGGTCGAAAATTAATCAAAATCAATAGTATATTTTACATTTTCATTTGGTATGACATGTCATGTCATCATTTTTAAGGAACTTTTACGTTGCGAACTTATGGTCAAACCTACCCCTACCAAACATTACATAGTATGCTATATCCCAGCTAAAGGACGTTCAGTCAAGACGTTGAACGTTACATTAAACAAATCGACGAGTTGTCATTTAGTCATGAAATTAAATGTAATTTCATAAACGCGCTAGTCGTTCAATTAAACAGCTGATTCAATCAGATGACTGCGACATATACACGACACTCATCACAAACACGAACATAAATGTAACAACTCACTAACAGTAACGTCACCGAACAGTTCAAAGTTATCAAACGTGATGCGGGCCTTTGACCGATATTAGTTCAAAGGTGTACCGACAGGAATGACCTCAAAATGGCGATTGGTTCGGCTTTGATTACAATTGAAACATCCGTTTTGGTTGGAAATAGAAACTATATAATGTAGGCTTAAGCATTGCTTTACATTGCAAGAGAAATGCAGATAGTATTCTCTTATAAAATTGCAAGACAACCTTGTCTCTTCTCTTATATAGGTATATAAAAATTAATTGCTGTTCGTTAGTCTCGCTAAAACTCTAGAACGGCTTAACCGGATCGTCTATTTTTAGTCTTGAAATATTCTTGGGAAGGTTTAAACGGTTCATCACAAACTGTTTCTATGCTCAACGAAGTGGGCACGGTTCAGCTAGTAAATCTAGTAATGTACTAAACCTAGGAGTCGGTCAAAATCTAGTCACGACGCAATAAAAGCGAAAGTTAGAAAAAAATCACGCGAGTGGATCCGTGGGCAAAAGCTAATCTTCGTATTCTCTTATATATAAAAATGAATTGCTGTTCGTTAGTCTCGCTAAAACTCGAGAACGGCTAAACCGATTTGCCTATTTTTAGTCTTGAAATATTCGTGAAAGTCCAGGGAAGATTTAATCGGTTTGTATGCTCAACGAAGTGGGCACGGGTCAGCTAGTTCCTTTATAAAATTGCAAGAGAGATGCCACAATATATTTTTATGTATGAACGTGGGACGAAAGATATTGTCTTGTGAAAGAAGATTTCGATAATAGCGTTATTTCCTTGCAACTTGAACGCACTTTAACAAAACACGCAATAAATAAAATCGATATTTTTCTTATCACAGGTCCAACTGGAACTCGACAAACTAATCTAACAGGATCAACAGACAAACAGACTGATCACGGAATAGGTGATTGCGCTTCTGTACTCTGAGGGGCAATTCAGTAATTGAAAATGTTCAATTGGCAGTACAATCTACTTATACATAATATATCTATACTAATATTATAAAGCGAAAGAGTTTTTTTGTTTGTTTAAACGCGCTAATCTCAGGAACTACTGGTCCAATTTGAGAAATTCTTTTTTTGTTGTATAGTCCATTTAAAGAGGAAGGCTTTAGGTTATAAAACATTACGCTGCGACCAATAGGAGCGAAGCGTCAGTGTTGCAATGTTGCAAAAACGGGGAGACTTTCGTTGCGTGCGCTGCATAAATGGTTTAAGTCACTCAAGAACCACGCGAACGAAGTCGCGTGAACAGCTAGTATTATAATATATAAGGGTGCGAGTGTTCACCGACTTTTTGTAGGTGAGAAATACAAGATACTGATAATTAATAGTGCAAAGCATACAAAAAGTTAGACATTAATGGATGAAAGTAATATGTCACAAAAAAAATTACCCAGAAAACTGTCATTTAAAATTTTTATGATATGTAGTAACGTATTAAGTACACTGATTTTAGAGAGGATTAACTAAGTGACAGTTTGAACCACATTTTCTAGAAATCAGAATTTTGCTACATATCACCCTCATCCATTCATGTCTTCAAATAGTATAGAAGAAATCGGCGACCCAATTATTACCTAATTCGGCTTAATATATGAACCATGAATCATTCTGTTTAGAGAAATGATGATGCTAAGGAATAATAATATATTATTCAAATCATCGCAATATTACGTTAAATACAAGATGGCGGCGGGGGTACCCCGCTCTCCCAACACAAATAACGGCAGCCATTAATATCCAACTCTATTTGTCAGTCTCGAAATTAAACTTGATATTAAATAGAGTTAATCAACTAATAAACAATTTATTAGTGAAAATTTAAAATGTTATTCCGACTAAACTTAACAAGTTATTCTCGGAATGTCAACACAAAAAGTTACCACCGGTTCAACATTAACCCTTCGAGAAGAACCGGCGAAAAAAACTCACACAGGCCATGGGCAGACACAAACTTAATATGAAGAGTCTTTGTGAAATTAGGAAGTAGGAAATTATAACATACTAGCTGAGCATAAAAAATAAAAACCGTTTAAACATTCCCTGGACTTCCACGAACATTTCAAGACCAAAAATAGTCGAATCGATTCAGCCGTTCTCGAGTTTTAGCGAGACTAACGAACAGCGATTTATTTTTATATATAAGAAGACTAGCTGACTCGTGCCCACTTCGTTGAGCATAGAAACAGTTTGTGATGATCCGTTTAAATCTTCCCGGGACTTCGACGAATATTTAAAGACTAAAATAACCGAATCGGTTCAGCCGGAGTTTTAGCGAGACTAACTAACAGCGATTCATTTTTATATATCAGAGAAGAAGACTAGCTTTTGCCTACGTATCCGCTCGCGTGAATTTTTTCTTCGAGCCTTTTTGATACACACTACCTTTCGCTTTTATCGTGCTGTGCTAGATTTTGACCGCTGAGATGTCCCACAGGAACACTGTAATGTTTTGAGACAAATGTAGCATATATTTTATTGCACAACCTTAGTACTAGTTAGGATGGCCCGTATGAAATTATGCAAATTTTATCCGACATAAACTGATCCCAAGCAGTAACATTATTAGAATCTGTAAAGTAAAGTAATAATAATAATAATAATAATAATAATATAGCAGTTATTGCGTGAAAGACTAACAAACATCCAACCTAACAAACTAACACATTAAATAATTGGACGCAAGATCGTAAAACAACTCAGTATTCTTGGCAAAAATACTCATTTTTACGTCCATATTTTAATCCGAGAATACCCGGTCGTTAGCTCCGTCAATACTATCGCATCCCGGAAAGCCGGGTGTAGGTCGAACCCGGATATTAAAACGTCCGGCCCGGGAGTGGGTACAGACTTATTTGTGAGATGTTTGACGCTGGATATTTTTCTATAGAGATTCCATATAATTGGATGGAGAATGTTATGATTGTTGTTTTTAGAAATGCGACTTTGACTAAATAAATATTATTAATTAATAATCGACTTTCCTCCTTTCCATATAAACGATTTCTTAGAAATCGATATTATGAAAATCGATTTGTTATGAAAAATACTAAATGCCAATTGCAAGTTTCCACTAGTAGGAAAACCAATTAAATTAACTTAAGCACGTCATGCTAAGCATCTAATCATAGGACTACATAACTAACACTAAGTATATAATATATAAAACTAGAACTTAATCTAAAGTAATAACTAACATGATGCATGCTCAACCCACAATAAAAGTCATGTTAAAACTGAAATATACTGTCATTGTCACTACTTGGCGGAATTACAAGTGTAACTACTCGTAATAGCACGATAAACTTTAGTAGTCGTGTTATTTTTCACTATTGTTACTGAAAAGGTTTGTGAGTATGATTGTTAGGCCGTGTTTCACCAAGCAATGTTAAAGTTAACGCCATGTTAAAATACCATGCCATCTCATTCATTGACAGGAAATACGAGAGGGATAACATGATATTTAACACGGCGTTAACTTTAACATTGATTGGTGAAACACGCCCTTAGTCTCACAAAAAACCACCGAACGGATTTGGATGAAATTCGGTATGGTAGTAGTTTACATTCTAGATTAACATATTGGCTTTTAATAGGAAGTAGCGTGAAACGTCTCGTTAATTTAATAAGCGCTTAAAGTTTAAGTTGATGATTTTGTATTATAATTCAAAAATCGAAATCTATAATCAAAATACCTTACCCAAAATTACCTTGCGCCTCGAATTTGTCCCACAATACACTTAATTTTGAAACATCATCACTCAAGTTTCTAAAGGCTGCTTGTAATTAGCGATCTTGTAATTAATAGACCCCCTATGACTTGATTAATGAGGGGAGATTTGGGGTGGGAGTCACCTATAGGGGGTGAAAATGAATAATACTGTGAATGAGAGCTTAAATTATAAAATGCGTTTTTAACTTTTCACATTGATTTTCAACAGCATTATCACTGTTTACTTCTAGGTGCTTCTAATGAGAGGCCTTTAAGTACGGGATCAAAACTTTTTATAATGTCTATTACTAAGGTATGAAAGTTAGATATTATACCTACCTATCACTAAAGAAGGGTAGGGGGGGGGGTTAAATTACTCTCATGCGTCGATAAAATACTTCTCATATTCTAAATACTAATATTATGAAGCGAAATAATTTGTTTGTTTGTTTAAACTCGCTAGTCTCAGAAACTACTGGTCCGATTTGAAAAAATATTTTTTTGTTGGATAGTCCATTTATAGAGGACGGCTTTAGGCTATATGACATTACGCTGCGACCAATAGGAGCGAAGCCTCAGTGAGAAATGTTGCAAAAACGGGGAAAATTATTAACATTTGGGGACTTTCGTTGCGTGCGCTGCATAAACGGTTTAAGTCATTCAATAACCACGCGAACGAAGTCGCGGGCACAGCTATTTCTAAGTCATATCAATTCAATTGAAATAAGCAGTATTTATATGTGGCTAAGAACTATACAAAATAAGTTATATATGCATATTTCCTATCTGTCTTGTACAATAACACCAGATTTGAACCTGAAACAAAATAATCACCATAAGTACTAATTAGTAAAGACAGACAGACGATTGTTTTGTAGCTAATTATGCCTGGAGAGCTGCCAGGAGATTTACTGTGTTTTTTAACTGCCAGTTAGTATTCATTATCTGTTTTCCTTTTGGGAATGCAACTGGGCCCTGAGTAAATAGAATTAAATAATTGCAAGAATCTTTTTGAGTTATCTAAAGTTAGAACAATACTAATTCAATAAGTTGCTTTTGAGTGATTAAAATAAGTACAATCGAATAAGTTACCGTTTGATTAAGTGCTTTATTCTCCAAACTGATTCGATTTTGATTCAGAATCGATCATGCCGCGTACTCCCGAATAAATTGACGTTTGTTTATTTTAATTTTCAGTCGATTGATATGGTCGGGAGTACAAAAAGTTACGATCTAACGATTTTCTTTATCCTGGTTAATATCAAAGCAATCCACCAAATGAAATAGCGAAAGGCGTTTAGATCAAACTGATTCGATTCTCGATTGTGTCGGGAGTAAGCTTGCTGACAAAATATGAAAATCGCGTAACCACGCCGTTGGGTCGAAAGCATACACATACTCACGTCAAACACGGACTTCAACCACGTCTGCAGTCGACACGGTCGTTTTCTTTGTTTAAATATTTTGAGGCAACTCGGCCCTGGTTTTACAAACATTTAAAATTATTCTACTGATACCAAAAGATTTTCACACGTGCAAACTACCTAATGTTACAATATATAAAATTATTTTTAAAGTGACAGTTTCGTTACATAACGCATTACGGCGTCTGTATCTGGCTTACTTCTGTCTGGCTAGACGCCCACGTTTTTAATATAACAAAATTTTACTACGTACTACCCTATATACAAGGTGTAAAATAAATGAGTGATAATACTTTAGGGTCTGTATGTGCTTCTTAGGTCGAGTATACTGTGAAAGTACCAGCGCTGTAAGACTTACGAGTACTTTTGTCTTTCATGTTTGTATGAGAAATGCTCCAACATCATAAATTTTCCCATACAATAATTTAAATAAAGGTACCTCTTTCAGCGCTGGTACTTTCACAGTAAACTCTATACACGGGACCCATACATACTCTAAAGTATTATCACTCATTAAAATTATAGCCTGTATTATCAAATTAACACAATTTGTACTATGTAGACACTATTTATAACTAAATATAGCAACAAATATAAACTTAAAGTATGCGTACACGCACCATTGACATCTCAGCTCGTGACGTGATGGACAAGTGAACGGCAGACACAATCAGGATAAGTGATCTCCAAATGGCGTTGGAGGCCAGAGACAGCTGATAGGAGCATACAGGAGTGGAAGTTGCGAAGGGCTTCCATAGGACTCAGGCCGGAGAACGCCCCGGGGACATGGCCTCGGCTGGGCCGTCCCGCGACGGCCCAGGACTGGCCTCTAGAGAAGTACGTCACAACAGGCCTCTGCAAGGGCTGCGGGGGGGACTACTCCTACAGCGGTGCCCTGAAGGTCCACCTTCACAGCGCGGAGTATACGGGTTACAAATACTTCTACAATAGACCAGGGTACAGGCTCCGAGCGCGGTCCTGCGAGGACGCCCGGTTTATACACATCAACTATATCCTGCTGGCTGAAGTACGGCATTTTGAGAAGGTGAGTCCTAGTATAAGCCCCAACACCTGAAACCAGGCCAGCTGTACATGGTATAAAAAGAACAGAAGCTTCACAACACGTCAATCTGGTTCCTAGGTAAGCATCACAAGTACTAGTGTTACCAGATAATGGTATTTAATTTAATACTTTTTATACTTTTTAATAGTGTAGTTGTGACGGAATTGACACGGTTTGAAATGTAACGTTTGGGACGCCAAATCTCGTCACTTCTGGATCAAGGATATGGTAATATCCTCGCCGGTAAAAGACGATACAATAGGACAACTACACCAAGGAACAATGCGTTAGTACTCACCAGGTCTGGAAGCGAACCTGTGGGCCGTTGGATAATGGCGTTCGCTGGATGTTCGTTGCCGAATGTGTTGTAGTTTTTTGTTATTCTTTAGATACACTAGCCGGCCGGCTGTCACTGAGGATTAATACAGGATTCCACACGCGGTGGACGTTAGATTACATCCAAAATCGGTAATTTGAAGCTAACTCGATTAGTCTGGTTCCGCGTATAAAGGGCGAAACGCTAATGGCGCGTGTTCATTTGTTTTTCACAGCAACTCGCGCGTGGCACTAGGCTTGTACCGTGCAATGCGATTGGTTGAATTGTCAACATTGTATGTCTAGCGGCCCAATGAGAATTGGCGCGCGATATTTAAAATATTATTTATGAAACAAAACGATATAAACTAAACATTCCGCCCACCAAAATACCAACGGAATTTTCCGAAAAGTATGAAAGAAACAATAAGTTAAGAATTACTTACGATACTAACTAAAATTACTATTTAAACGTTAATAGATAACAAAGATCATTCTAATGGAAGGGGACATAGTTTGACTACAGGTCGTATAAGTGAATGATCCTTACGGGTTCGTATAGTTGCTACCCGAACTACTCCGTCAGGCCCAGGATGTAATGAAACCACTCGTCCTAGCGGCCAATGTAAAGGAGGTCGGTTGGTGTCCTTAATAAGAACCATAGAATTAACAGGTAACGGTTTTGAATCCTTAGTCCATTTTGCCCGCTGAGTAAGTGCATTTAAGTACTCATGTTTCCAACGCTTCCAAAACTGCTGTTGAAATAATTGAATAAGTTGCCAACGGTTTAATCGGCCAATTTTAACATTTGTGTAGTCGGTATCTGGAACCGCGGTCAAGGGTTCTAATGTTAAAAAATGACCAGGGGTTAATACGTTCAAATCGTTAGGGTCTGAGCTTAATGGACACAAGGGTCTTGAATTTAAAATCGATTCGAGTTGAGTGAAAAGTGTTGAAAGTTCTTCAAAAGTTAGCGTCTGATCGCCAATAATACGGTACAAATGAGACTTGGCGGCTTTAATTTGAATTTCCCATGCTCCTCCGAAATGGGGAGCGGACGGGGGGTTACGTTTAAATGAGATGCGCTCTGCGTGCGAAGCCTCTTCAATACAGCATGCTAGTTGTGCGCTAGCACCTACGAAATTTGTCCCACAATCCGAATGGATAATGTTACAACGGCCGCGACGCGAAATAAATCGACGCAAAGCCGCGATGAAGCCGTCAGTCGATAAAGTAGATACTACCTCGAGATGTACAGCCCTTGTACTTAAACACACAAATAGACATAAATAGGCTTTATCTAGTTTGGCACCTCTATGGGAACCCAACTTGATACGAAAAGGTCCACCGAAATCCACGCCTACCTCCGAAAAGGGTTTTGCCTGATTTACACGAAAGGCAGGTAAGTCGCTCATAAACGGTTGCAGAGGTTGCGGATTAAGACGGTAACATCGTATGCATTTGGACAGTTGATGACGTATAGCACGCTTAGCCGTGAGGATCCAAAATTGTTGTAAAATCAGATAATGAGTTGTGTTTAGACCAGGATGAAAATTATTTCGATGAATCGATTCAATTACAGCGGCTGTAAGAACACACTTTCTTGGCAATAAGGCAGGATGTTTATGCTCGAATTCCAAGCCCGAGCGAGCGAGACGTCCGCCCACCCTGAGGATATCCTGATCGTCAAGGAACGGGTTTAGCTTTTGAAAACTACGGGGGAGCAATTTCTTTTGTTTTAATTTTAATATCACGTCAGAAAAGTAACGTTTTTGAAAATGTTTAACGATAGTAAAAAGGGAAATATGCCGTTCTGTTTCGGTTACGAAAGTATTATCATAGCGCGAGACAGTGCGCCGCACGCTGTTAGCAAATCTATAAATGTATGCTATAATACGACAGATTTTGTCCAAAGATGAATATTTATCAAAAAGATAATCGATAATTGACGTTTGTTGAGCGGTATCGATTCGATCGGTGACGAGAGTTACACGACGTTGCTCAGCGAGTACCTCGTCATTATTAGTATGAATTTTCGATATATCTACTGGCCACTGAGATTGTGATTGGGACAACCACTTTGGTCCCGCCCACCATAATGTGTTGTTCAGTAGATCACTAGGCATTTGGCCACGTGAACAAACGTCTCCAGGGTTTGTAGCAGACGGTACGTGCCTCCAGCACTCGGGAGGTACGATATCCTGGATATGGCTAACGCGGTTCGCCACGAAGGTCACCCAACGAGAGGAAGGCGATCTCAGCCATGCCAAGGCAATAGTGGAGTCACACCACAGATAAGTGTCATGGATACTAATCCTTAGGGTGTCTTTAACGAATTTTAAAAGATCAGCTAGTAGAACTGCTCCACATAGCTCCAGACGAGGGAGACTTTGTCTTTTGAGGGGAGCAACGCGTGCCTTAGCACAGACAAAGAAAATGCGAACTGAACCATCGGACAGAGTGACACGTAGATAAATGACTGCGCCGTACGCTAGCTCCGAACTATCACAGAAACCATGCAACTGATACGATAAAGCATTTTTGATTACAAATTTGCGTGGAATGTTGAGGTTTCTGACTAACGGAAGTTGATGAGAAAAATTGCTCCATTGGGATACAATTTCCGGTGGAGGAGTTTCATCCCACGATAAACCGAGAATCCACAGTTTTTGGATTAAAACTTTGGCTTTGATTGTCAACGGGGACAGAAAACCCAGAGGATCAAAGATTCTAGCGACCTCGCTCAAGATTGTTCGTTTGGTACATGGATTATTTGACGGTTGAACGTTAAAAACGAACGAATCTGAAGTCGGTTCCCATTTAAGACCTAGAACCTTGACGGTCGTGTCTTCGGCTTCGGTGAATGTGATAGCTTCCGAAAGACACACTTCTGAAGGTAAATCATTCAGAAGTTCAGGATGGTTGCTAACCCATTTTCGCAGCTCAAAAGAGCCAAGAGCGAAAAGGGCGATAACCTGCGATTTAATGTCACGTGCTTCATCCAGCGAAGTACTTCCGGTTACTATGTCATCAACATAGAGATCAGAAGTTAAAACGGTTTTAGCCTTCGGGTACTTATGACCTTCATCATAGGCTAATTGCTGGATAACGCGACATGCTAGAAATGGAGCTGAAGAAACTCCATACGTTACGGTATTAAGAACATATTCTTGAAGTGGCTCATCTGGGTGAGCGCGCCAAAGAATGCGCTGATAATGATGATAATGGGGATCCATTTTTATCTGACGATACATCTGACGCACATCAGCCATGAAGACTACCTCATGTTCGCGATAGCGAAGAAGAATTTCAAGAATGTTGGATTGCAACTTTGGACCAGTCAGTAGCATTTCGTTAAGAGAATTGCGGTTGGCATCCTTGGCGGATGCGTCAAAAACGACACGAAGTTTTGTAGTTGCGCTGTCCGGTCGTAGAATGCAATGGTGCGGTATGTAATACCTACCCTGACCCATTTGTTTAGCAGGCACTAAAGACATATGCCCACTGACGATATAATCGGTCATGAATTCGATATATTGTTGTTTTAAATTCGGATCACGAGACAGACGTCTTTCAATAGCATGAAAGCGTCGAAGAGCTATGTCTCGAGAACCCTCGAATATTGGCTCTGTATTTTCCTTGAATGGAAGACAGACGACATATCTACCTGTCTCATCACGATAGTGATTATGGACGAAATTATTTTCACATAATTGTTCATCTGGAGAGAAACGATAGGTTTTAGGGATGTTATCGATTTGCCAGAAACGTTGCACGATATTATTTAAATTGTTATCGCCTTGAGGAGACGACACACCTAACAAACACGAAGAAGCGAGTTTGATCCTTCCAAGAAGAAGCCATCCGAAGACAGAATTAAAAGCTCTCGGTTGTGAAGTGCTGCCTTTCAAACGTTGTGTAAGCAGTGATTCAGCGAAAACATCGGCACCTAACAAGACGTCGATCGGACCAGGAATGTCAAAACCAGGATCAGCAAGCGGTAATGTCTTGACTTCCCATCCACTCGTGTTAAGTCTCGCTATTGGTTGGTCTCCGCATATCTTCGGAATAACGAACATATCGAGACGGAATTTAGTATTACAATTGACGCCGATATCGCACGTAATCACACCGTTAATTGAGGTGGAGTTACCCCCCAAGCCAAGGACGTTGACGTTAGTAGTTGAAGGCAGTATGTTCAGCTGTTGGGCTGCGTGTGCCGTTATAAAGTTATTTTGGCTTCCGGTGTCGAAGAGCGCACGAAAACTATGAAAATCACCAGATGAATTACGGATCTGTATAATGGCAGTTGCCAGTAACACTGTCGAATGAGATGGAGATAAAGATTCCTTCGCAACTAAGGCCAATGAACCAGATTTGTCAGCAGAAGACTCGCAATTACCAACCGATTGCTCCCGGTGCAGAAGAGTGTGATGTTTACGTTTACACTTTCGACAAGAAAATATTGAATTGCAATGCCGCACCGAGTGAGACGCGTTTAAACAATTATAGCACCATTTCCTTTCGGTAGCCACAGCCATGCGATCATCGGTCGATTTAGAAAGAAAAGATTTACAAGCCGATATTTGATGCTCATCCCCACAAAAGGAGCACTTACGAATGAATTTTGAACTTGATGACACCTTAGTAGGTTTTCCGTTATGTGCATGACTATTCCCGTCAACGCCATTTACATTGACATGAGAGGTCACAAGTGCATGTGCAACATGGTGTCGCTTCGATTTGAATGGGGTTGCCCGGGTTGCCGCAACCTCCTTAAAGGTTGTTGCGGGTTTGCCAGTGATGGCGGTAAAATGTGTATCTCGAATCATCGCTTCGCATTTAGAATTTAAAAATTCCCTAATTTGTTTATACTGTGGTAACTCCACATTACTATGTTTTTCTTCAAATTCACGTCTTAATTTAGTGTCGAGTTTCGCCAAAATATTATAACAAAGTCCAAAGTCCCAGTGTTCAGTAGGTAATTTTAACTGTTTTAATACAGTCAAGTTTTCGTCAATCGTATCTATCGAACTTCGAAAATCTTTAGCGTTTGTAAATTTAAAATTAATATCCAAAATTTCACGCCAACAGGTAAAAGCCAGTTCGCGTTTATCTTCATATCGGGACTTGAGAGCGTCGTATGCGTGTACGTAGTGCTCCGCCGCGACGGGGAACGTTCGAATAAACGATAAGGCATCACCGTGCAAAACAGAAACTAAATAATGAAATTTCTCAATTGTAGTGAGAACAGTGGACTCGTGAATTAACGCGTTATAAGTAGCAATGAATTCGGGCCACGCTTTGATAGCACCAGAAAACGTCGGTAGTGTAATCTTCGGTAGCCGTATGTTACCGCCGAGTGTAGGTACAACCGAATCGCGTCGCGAATCAATTGTTCGATAAGACGAACTCGGTTCAAGAATACGATGTAATGCAGACGCTTGAAAATAGGCGTCGTCGAACAACTCCTGAATCTCGTTATCCCTATCATCGACGTCATCTTTCAAAAGATCTAAGATAATAAAATGGGCCTCTTGGAAATCATTAGAAATATTTTTTATTTCTTGACAATATGAAAGAAACAATTCCACTTTTGTTTCATCGGTTTGAGCCAAATTTCCGACTTCCAGGGCCTTTGACATACGATTATAAGCTATAGTACGTTTACGTCGCAAGCTAGGTAAATTATTAATAGTATAAGAGACATCGATACATTTTTTTACGGAAGGTTTAGACTTACGCCTCGTTGGAAAAGACATAATTACAACTCAACTAAACAATATTCGTATTTATTGTAAACACACGAACAGTAAACAACGTTTATTAATATTTAAAAACACCGAGTTAGGTAAATGAACAACAAAAGATATTTGTTCGATCGGCGCGATGTTTATAATATAACGTCAATCGATAAGGATTGGAATGGATGCGCCACCGCGTAATACCTATTTATCTTAAAACTCGATGTAAATACCAATAAGTTTTACAAGTCAACGTTAATATGTTATATATATTATACCGCTTACTATTATAGATCGTTTGATAATGTTTACAGAATTCAATTATACTGTTCAATTGAAAATAAAGCTTTAACCTTTGTTTGTACTACGTACCTACTAACGATTGCTTTAGAATTACGACTATATGTACTTAGTTAATTTAAGTGTATTCTTAAAATAATTTTAAAACAATAACACGATATAAAAAGTTATAAACCAATCTAAATTAATACACTTTAAGGTTCAAATTAGTATACGATTAGCGCATCCAGTATTTAGTTGATTAATGCCTATAATTGACGACACGATATTACGATACGATATTATTCGTGTTATTATTAATGCAAATTATAGAAAGATAGGTAACACTGTAATACATGTATAAAATATTGTTAAACGATTACGTTCTACTAGAAACTTCGAGAATGTTCGATGTACTTATTTTTTTAAAAATGGAATACGGTAGGTATGCAAAATGGATTATGGAACCAAGACTTAGAATTTATTAGCAACAACTTGTTATTAGATATATACGATTAAAGTAGTTACAATTACGAAGTAAATCGGTATTTGGCAGGCTGAATGTATCTAAAGTCCCGGGTTTCGGCACCAAAAAGATGTGACGGAATTGACACGGTTTGAAATGTAACGTTTGGGACGCCAAATCTCGTCACTTCTGGATCAAGGATATGGTAATATCCTCGCCGGTAAAAGACGATACAATAGGACAACTACACCAAGGAACAATGCGTTAGTACTCACCAGGTCTGGAAGCGAACCTGTGGGCCGTTGGATAATGGCGTTCGCTGGATGTTCGTTGCCGAATGTGTTGTAGTTTTTTGTTATTCTTTAGATACACTAGCCGGCCGGCTGTCACTGAGGATTAATACAGGATTCCACACGCGGTGGACGTTAGATTACATCCAAAATCGGTAATTTGAAGCTAACTCGATTAGTCTGGTTCCGCGTATAAAGGGCGAAACGCTAATGGCGCGTGTTCATTTGTTTTTCACAGCAACTCGCGCGTGGCACTAGGCTTGTACCGTGCAATGCGATTGGTTGAATTGTCAACATTGTATGTCTAGCGGCCCAATGAGAATTGGCGCGCGATATTTAAAATATTATTTATGAAACAAAACGATATAAACTAAACAGTAGTGTTTTATACTTTATACATATTTAAGATCTTTGTTATATTATACACATATTAAGATAGCGCCTCCGTGGTCTAGTGGTTCAGAGCTTCGCTCTCGACTCGGAGGTCGTGTGTTCGATTCCCGCGTTGGAACACCAAAAAATGTTGTTTTCAAGTTTGGTTAGGACAATGCAGGCCGATCACCTGATTGTCTGACAAGAAAGATGATCCATGCGTCGGATGGGCATGTAAAAAGTCGGTCCTGCGCCTGTTCTCTCGCCAGTCGTGTCGGTTTACCATCCCACTGGGTTATGAGAGTAATAGGAAGAGAGAGTGTCTTTGTGTATTGCGCACACACTTAAGCACTATAAAATAGCTCCTGCGTAGCTGGCCTGGTTTCAATGAAATCGGCTACCAACACCGAAATCGGTGAGGGGAGCTATTATTTATATTAAGACACATCCATGACCCAGGTACCCAGAAAACTATTTGATCCTTATTTGTTTACCAGATGGCTATAATAAAAAAACACATTCAAATGCATTGTTCTCTTATATTGTTACATTCTTGCAAGTGCATTAAAATATTTAATTAATATTTCCCTTCCTTTTGGACTAAGTAAAGAAACAAATTCTACACACTCAAGAAAAATATTTCATAACAAGAACTCAGTCTTAATGCCTCCCGAAGTTTAATCCATACAGAAAGCTCAGCTCGGCTTTTAGCTTTTAAAAATAAAGCTCGCCCAAACTTTCAGTATTTATGACAACAGTCACGCTTAACTTCGAAGCTGTGTTTGTATTTAACCGAAGTTGAGCTTCGTAGTTCTCTGATATTTTAGGCACAACCTTTGTCAACTTGTAAGTTCTAGAACTAGGATACCTAGAAATAGACGAGGCAAAGTATTGGGAAGTAATAAACAAATAAACATCTAGATTCATCTAGATAGTAAATAATAGTCCGGATGTAAAGATGTTAGTATTTCGTTTGTATAAAGTTAAATATTATTATAATTATATAAATACTACTAGCTGACCCGTGCCCACTTCGTTGAGCATGGAACCCGTGTAAACCTTCCCGGGACTTCAACGAATATTTCAAGGCCAAAAATAGCCGGATCAGTTCAGATGATCTCGAGTTTTAGCGAGATTAACGAAGAGTACTTGATTTTTATATAGCCTATGTTACTCAGTGATAATGTAGCTTTCTAATGAAAAAAGAATTATTAAAATCGGTCCAGTACTTTTTGAGTTAAGTCGTTACATACAAAAATACAAATCTTTCCTCTTTATAATATTAGTGTAGATGTATTTACATCTAGATTCTAATGCAAATGTAAAGATGTTAGTATTTCGTCTGTATAAAGTTAAATATTATAATAAATCTATAAATATTATATGATTTGATGACCCCCGTAGCGCAGTGGTAGATTGCGTTGGTATTCGAGTGGGAAGTCGCAGGTTAGAATCCTGGCGAAGGAACAAAAAAAATTTGTGTGTTCCTTAGTCATGGATGTGTAATAAACTTGTGTATTAAGAGGAAACACCACGAAATTTTTTCCATACAAAAATAAGGGTCTAGGAGATTTCTATATCCTCCCTGGATAACACCTCTAGAGTAACAATTTTTTTCCTGAATATTTATGGATATTGTTTGTACGTCCCTATTTTTTCCTTTTTTTAATAAATTAATTATTTAAAGAGATATAGACGTTTAAAAACCTAAAAAAAATGGCCAGACTCTCCGCTATGTTTAAACATCTAGGAAACAGATTTGACTACAATAAACAACAAAAGCAAAAAATAGGAACCTAGTTCAGTTCTTTCTTTAGCTAATAAAAAAAAATATTTTTTTGCCGTGTTAGTATTTCGTTTGCATACGATCACAAATCACAAATGATTAATTATATATAATATTATTAATTAATCACACTAATAAAATAAAGTATGTCTATGTTTGTAACATCACACGCAGACAGCACGTTATTACGAATCTATTTACATTTCATTTAATAAATCCGATCAGTAGTTTAGGCGCTGTAACAAACATACTGTATTGGTATCTACATACTTACGAAGACCCTAACTAAACCCTTCTGGATTCATCGTAATCTAGAAGTTTAAAAGTTTGGCTTAGTTTTCTAATATGATCTTTCTCTATTACATGAGTATACCCTTCATCAAACGCCATTGGACCAGACTATATATATGTAGTACCTTAATACCAATCATGTATGGACCGGCGAGGCGTGAGGGTTGTATGGATTGTATGAATATGTTTGAATATGCATGAAGTATGATGCGGGGAGTAAATTAATTTCATTACTGGCTGCTTCGCGTTGTCACTTTGCATGTATGAATAAGTCGTATCTCAGTGGTTGTAAGAGATCGTCGATGTCCGCGGATATAAACTTAATATTCCTATCGTTTCAGTATTCAAAGCCTTTGTCACAATTGAGGACAAAAAAACCAATTGTGACAACCCTGAATTCAATCGCGAAATCGCCGTCTCAGCTTCAGCAAATCGACTCAATTTAGCGGCCCTAGGTCTCGTTATCGCAGGTGCCGCGCCGGCTCAAACCGGTTCAAACCGGTTATGGCCGGCTAAATCCGGTTACGAGCGGCTACCGCAGGCTAAATCCGGTTACAGCGACCGGGATTAACGCGAGGTTCGGGGTAGACTTGCGACTTTTTGTGGTATACAGTTCGTCGCGGTACTGATGTCGCCACCGAATTTTTTTACGTTTTAACACTCAAAATTCGGACTGGACACACTTACGCTCAAAGAAAACCGGCATGAAACATAGTGTGTTTAAATTAGTAATTAGGATTACGATAAAATAATCATTATATTTAAAATGGCGTTAACTTTAACATTGCTTGGTGAAACACGCCCTTAGGTTTAAGGATATTTATTATCATCAAAGGCGAGATGCCACTCATGTTAATTATTTTTTTTAAGTCTAAGTAGATTGATTTTTCATCGTCTGCAATGCATTATATTGTACATTATATTCACAGCAGCTAAAACTATGGTACTGTATTAACTTACGAAGTCGTGTTAACACAAAACCAGCTAGTTTTTTTACCACTAAAAATTGTACTTCTAAGACAGTTTTGTATATCTATCACTAATCATCGCATCGAAATAGTCACCAGTAGTCAGTCAGTCAGTTGTTTCGATGCCATACAAATTGTAGTTAACTTCTCCACGGCTAGTTGTTACAAAAATTCGCACTCTGTACATATTGTTCCCTATTTCCAATGAAACGTATTGATAAACTTGTTTTAGAGGTTGGACCTATCAAAACGAGCTTTGTTAATTTTTCTGTTTTAAAATGTGGAAAGTGTAGTATTATACAATTCAATTGGGTGGGTTAATGGATATTAAATTTATTTACTTTTGGAGTCATCACGCATAAAATCAAAAAGATGAGCAAAATCTAATAATAAGAATTAGGATAAGTTTTAAGCAATTGAATAAAATGATCTATCCCTATTACGCAAAGCGATATTTGTACGCTGGTCCTAATGTCTATGTAGGTTTAACAACGTGACGTCACAATCGGTTGTTCCCGTTCTCACATTATATTTTAAAGTTTAATATCTTCATTATTTTTTAAATAGTACTTAAATAATTTTAGTTTTACATTATTTGTTTACCAGGGGGATATAATAACATCAATTGAAAAAAAACTTTCTAAAGACTAATCTACCTACTGTTCCAGTCAACGCAGCGATAATTTAAAAGCCGTTTTTAACGCAACAACGCGCAGTGTATAAGAGCCCTTATACCTTCCAATTCTACTTGATTTATTCCGTGAGTTTTTTCGGCACATTTGTTTTTCGGCTCGGTTTTGATTTATATTCACTTCGATACTGAACATTAGCCTCAGTTTATAACTGATCCAAAAAGGAGATTCTCAACTCGACTTGTTAAAAAGGAGGTTTTCAATTCGACTTGTTAAAAAGGAGGTTTTCAATTCGACTTGTTAAAAAGGAGGTTTTCAATTCGACTTGTTAAAAAGGAGGTTAATTGAATCAGGCGTTACTTTGCGGAAATCCATAGCATACAATTTAAATATATTATATCTAGCAATTTTTCTAGATTTATCTATCACTAGAGTTGATAATAAACACAGTTTTGGGATCTTTCGCAAACCGACGTATACTAATACTACTATTCATGCATCCTCATGTCATCCTTGGCAACACAAACACGCGGCCTTTCATAGTTATATTCACAGATTAGTTTCTGTTCCTCTTAGTAGAGTAAATTACCAAAAAGAGTTAAACATAATTTATCAAATTGCTGAGGCAAATGGGTACAATCCCAAAATAATTGATAATATGTTAAATATTAAAAATAAAAAGGAATTGGTTAAGTTTTTGTACGCAGGGACCTCTGATAAGGAAGTAGTTAGATATAAGTCCAGTTTGACCTACATGGGTGAGGTATCTGCACGTTTATCCAAAATAATGAAAAATAACGATATGCATGTCGCATTTAGGACGAATAATACTTTAAAAAATCAATTATGTAATAATAAAGACCGGATTGATTTAAAGTATCAATCAGGTGTACAGAATCGATTGTCCTGAATGCGACAGTGTATACGTAGGTCAGACTGGACGTAACTTTGAGACTCGGTATAAAGAACATATCGCGGCTTATAGAAATGGTCATCATGATAAATCACATTTTGCCAAATATCTTTTAGATAGTAGTCACAATATACCAGATGGTCATTCCTATAAGATATTACATAAATGTGATAAAGGCTTTCGACTGAGCGTGTTGGAACAGTTAGAAATAATTAAAGTAAAGAACAACAATAGAATTGCATTGTTGAATGACCAAACTAACCTTACTTCGTCACCTCTTATTAACTTGTTTGGTGGGGGTACTAGTTGGTAGGGGTAGTAGCTGTAGGGAATATAAGGCGGTGTTTTGGCGGGCGGCATCACTTAACGAACATTGTTCGCAGAGTCAACATCCTGAGTATGCTCCGGGGTCGGAGCGAAACGCGCGTCGAGTTTTGCAACCTGCATGGTGATGGGACTTTGCACGATCGTGTTAACATTATTGCTTGTGTGGTGGTGGTGTTTTCATGTTTTTTGCTTGCGAGTGTACGCATAAGCAGTGTGGGAGGAGGGAGGTGCATCAAACGCATGCCTATGCGTACACTCACTCATCTGCTTGCAGGTTGTGGTTATAATTGTTTCGCGGGATATTGCTAGATATAATATATTTAAATTGTAAAAAAGAGGTTTTCAATTCGACTTGTTAAAAAGGAGGTTCTTAATTCGACTTTTCAAAAAGGAGATTCTCAATTCGACTTTTAAAAAAGGAGGTTCTTAACTCGACTTTTTAAAAGGAGATTCTCAATTTGACGTTTTAAAAAGGAGATTCTCAATTTAACGTTTTAAAAAGGAGATTCTCAATTTATCGTTTTAAAAAGGAGATTCTCAATTTGACGTTTTAAAAAGGAGATTCTCAATTTGACGTTTTAAAAAGGAGATTCTCAATTCGGTTTTTTTTATACCCCAGAACTATCGACGGGTGAACCGATTTTGATGATTATTTATTTATTGAAAGCCTGTGCTTATATGTCTCTTTCAGTTTAGGCAGGTCTATTCAGTAGTGGGCCTAACGTAACCTACCTAAACTTGTAAAATAAGTATTTTTGTTTTTCTTACATTTCTCATAAACCTAATATCCGTTACCGAATCTATCCGAAACTAACATAACCGTAACCGAAACAATATTATGCCTATACATAGCCAGATCTAAAGTGTTATATTAAGTAAAAATCTTACATGTGTGCATAGTATAGATAACTATTAAATATATTTTGGCTATCTGTAGGCCAAGCTGGAATATTTTTAAGCCCCGTAAAGTAACGTTAACGAATAATAATTGTGTAAAAAACATGACAGCGCCTATGCTATTCACAATCGATAACTTTACGGAACTTTCAAATATTTCTGCTTGGGCTACTGGTACCCGTAATACAAGTTCATCGAATACTTATCACGAGACCACATTGCCGTGGTATGATGCCTCCATTGATATTATTATTTCTTAACATCTCAATTTGTATACAGGCTATACTATTAATGAGTGATAATACTTTAAGGTGTGTATAGGTCGCTTATGTAGAAAGTACCAGCGCTGAAAGAGGTACTTTTTTATTGTATGGAAAAATTTATGATGTTGGGGTATTTCTCATACACTGTTTTTACACCCGTTATATTACACCCTGTTTATAAAAGGAACAGTCACTATAACTGGAATAATATGATTATTTTACCTTTCCTCATTCTAGAAATGTTTTTTTTTTTACAAAAACAAAAAAAATATATTTTCGTTATATTTGCGACAATAAATGATAAAAAGATTTTTTTTATACTTATTGACAAAAAATACATTTCCAAAATGAGGAAAGGTAGTATAATCGTATCTCAAAGTTATATATTCTTATATTATTTTGTATATTTTTGTGTATTATAAGTGTATATTTTAATAAACTGTAGTAGGTATAAACTATAAGCAAACAAAGTTAAGGCGGCTTATCTCGGCTTCTAATGATGTAGACTGCGCACCTGCGCTCTCACAGAGTATTGTGTAGAAGAGACAAGTTTTTTACCTATTTAGTCATTTATTTACCAAATAGAAAACATACAACTTCATATAACATCATTTATAACCACTGAGGTTTGTCAGATATTTACAACTAAAGCCAAACACACAATTTATGTTTTTTTTTCTTTACTAAGGCTGGCCCATGTCCCTGATGTCACTGCGATCATATTGGATCTTTTGTGACTCACAATTCACAATATCTTACGTTCAATTAGTACCTTCAGTACAAGGTAATTTCGTATGAGTTGTTTAAGATGTTTGTCACAAACAATTGACTTAAGTTGACTGTTAGGTATTGAGGCTACAATTAAGGTTTCTCAGGAGAGTTGAGACGGATTATCTCGACTCCTAATGATACAGGCTGACGCACCTGCGCGCTCATAGACTATGGCGTAGAGGGGACAGGTTTGTTACCTATTTTGTGACTTCTAATGATTATTGAAGTATGAAGATTGTGTTTTTTATACCATAAATATAAGTTTTAGTATTTGTAATAATAAATATTTGGTTTACAACAAATTTTTAAGTAAATTTAGGAAATAATAAAATTAATGTTTATATAAACATTAAAAAGCATGCCTATATGCAAATGTGCGAAAGTATTTATTGATTACAACTTAACAAATTTATTAATAATAACATAATGTATACAAATACGATAAAAAAGCAAAATTTTTATTTCAATAAAAATGTATGTCACCAAAACATACATTCACTGATCTCCATACTAGCCAGTACTTGTCCTGTAATATAATAACAATAATAATATCCTGTGGTGACTAAATAAATATATTTATTAGCAGGCTGTATTAAAAAAAAAATCTTTTGCACTTTGAATGAAATGTGTCCATTCTACATCGTTGGCTCTATGACAATCTCAACAAAGAGGGTAGGATAATAAAACTCGAGCTGAGATGGATCGCAGCGGCATTACCATAATAAATGATCGACAATAACGATCTTCATTATGATTAAGTGTTGCCAATGCTTAAACTTTACCGTGCTGAAGATTTCTGAGGAATTACTAACGCATACTTCTGTACTAATATTATAAAGTCAAAGTCAAAAATTTTTCATCTGAATAAATTTTACAAAAACGTTTTCTGAGCTTATTACACTCTTGTTATACTCGTTGTTTATTTGTTAAATAGTTTTTGCCCCCGTCTCCGCCTCGTTAACAGTATCCCAGGGGAAATTTTACATTCTTGATAAAAAGTAGCTTATGTAGGTATCAAAAAGTAAATAAAATATACAAATACAAAATTATCTTAAATCACTCAGACTAGTGATGAAAATTGCAATATGTTGGTTATGTTGATTATCCGTCTAACGATAGTGAAGCAAGAGAATGCTCTTGTGCATTGCGCTCATACTTGGGACATAAAACAACTGTGCGAAATTGGTCACCGTTATGAAGCTATGTAGCTGCTACGGCGTAGCACTGCTACATGATATAGCTACGAAGCGTAGAGGTTACTTGAAAGTATAATATTGTTATTCTCTTTATCCTGATTAGTTTCAAGGTAATCCACAAAATAAAATACCAAAAACCGTTGACATCGAACTGATTCAGTTCTCGATTGTGTCGGGAACTTGTCTGTTGAACAAAATAATATAATCGTATCGTAAGTAATATTTATTTTTAGTTTATATAAAACAATTATACATAGAGAAGAAAACTGATATACAAAATTATAGACACACAGTCTATAATGTATATGTCGCAGTCATCTCATTGAATCTGCTTTTTTAATTGAATCACTAGGCGGTTTTATAATGGCGTCAAACAGCTCGTACTGATATGAATGTGTTGATATATTTTTTGATTCATTTACTTTAAACGTTATAATAGTACACATTCGGAAATTTGGAAGTTTAAAAATAAAATATTAAATAGTTGTTCTAGTCTCTTTATTGTTATGCGACGAAAAATAAGAGATGGTGAAAATTAAAAAAATATTTTTTATTAGTTTATGACAAAAAATAAACAAAAAAAAAGTACATTTCCTAAATGAGGAAACGTAGTATAATCGTATCTTATAGTTATAGTGACTTCTCTTTTTACACGCTGTATATATTTCTCCCTAGGCACACTGAATCCCGAAACATAATAACTCCTTTAAACCCTCGAAACAAATTGATTTTCACATCGCGCCGCCATTTTGGTTGTTACGCCGGTTTTATCGAGGCTATTGTATTAATTAATAACAACTGTGTAATTCCGCGGTTGCTTTTGTTCTGTGAGTGGCGAATTAATGAAATCAGAACAAATAATATCAATGGACGCTTTCGCACCGCGTCAATCTCGCCCCTTGGTAAAATATTGTGTTACGGGTAGCAGACGACGATAATATATAATTTTATACTTTTCACTACTTTTACTGCCTCCGTGGTCTAGTGGTATACAGCTACGGAGGTCCTGGTTTCGATTCCTGCGTTGGAACAACACACGTTGGACAGGTGGTTTTAAATGTCCTAATCGCCCAGCACTTCAACATTTTCACTTGTCCTTAGGGTTAGTCCAGAGGATTTTTTTATAATATAAGGTGTAAAATAAATTAGTAATAATACTTTAGGGTATTGCATGTGTCTCGTATGTAGAGTATACTGTTAAAGTCCCAGCGCTCAGACCTACTGTTGACTTTCATGTTTGTATGAGAAATGCCCCAACATCATAAATTTTACCATACAATAATTTTAAAAAAAGTACGTCTTTCAGTGCTGGTACTTTCACAATATACGGGACCCATACACACCCAAAAGTATTATCACTCATTAATATTATGGCCTGTATAATAACGTGTATACAATTAAAGTACAGTCATGCGCAAATATGTACAGTTGTGTAGCGATTAGCAAGTTTTAATGTATCCCGGGTTCGGGGATAACTTTTACATTAATGGACTAAGGGTTAGTTTACACCGCGCGGTGTTAATCCTTTTACATATATATGCAAATCCTGGATGTTTGTGACTCTTTCACACAATAACTACTGAACGGATATTAATGAAATACAAGGTTATTTATGGTTCATATATTAAGCCGAACATAGTGTGAAAAGAATGACTCGTAGAGCATTTTTTGTTTTGACACATGATATAAATTACTTAATATAACTCAAAAAAAATCATAAGTTCTATAATGACCACAAGGAGTGAATCTTACTATGCTGGGGCTCCCAGTCTAATACACACGAATGCACTGGTCGTTAACCTAAGACCTGACCTGCAGGCTTACTCCCGACACAATCGAGATTCGAATCAGTTCGATCTCAACGGCTTCGAGCTCAACCAGGATAAAGAAAATCGTTAGATCGTAACTTTTTGTACTCCCGACCATAATAATCGTCTGAGAATCAAAATAAATAAAAGTTAACATATTCGGGAGAATGCGGCACGATCGAATCAGAATCAAAATCGAATCAGCGTGGAGAGTAAGGCCCTAGGATTGAAACTCATCTGTTTTGTGACTTTTATGCAGATCTTTAATCGTGATTTGTCGCGTTATGGTATATTATACATTATTACAGCGTGTGTGAACTAACCTTAATGCTACAATTTGTAATGTATTTTTATGTGGAAGGATTTAAATTGAAGAGTTTATTTAACCGTTTTTAGATGTAAAAATATTTGCTTGAGGTTTATGTTATTTTTGTAATATTATATAACATCATACATAAAGTTTTATACTTAAAATAAATCGCTAGCTTTGTATGTGTAGGTACACTAATAATATAAAGAGGAAAGATTTGTATTTTTGTATGTAACGAATAAACTCAAAAAGTACTGGACTTTAATAATTCTTTTTTCATTAGAAAGCTACTTAATCACTGAGTAACATAGGCTATATTTAGTACTAGATTACTATAGAAATCTTTAGAAATTCCTATTAAAACCAACCGAAGGTGTAAAAAAATTAGCCATAAAATGTTTGCTGTTCGTTAGTCTCGCTAAAACTCGAGAACGGCTGATCCGATTCGTCTATTTTAGGTCTTGAATTATTCGTGAAAGTCCAGGGAAGGTTTAATCGGTTGTTCGTACGCTCAACGAAGCGGGCACAGCTAGTAAAATCTAAAATTAAATTATAAGTGTTTTTACTCTACTGAAAAGTTGTAGTTTTATAGATACGAGGCTGTGATGTTAAAGCGACGGTTATACTACTACAGTGTTGTATATTATATACATCATTTTATATCCAGTGCTACATCTCCTTAATATACAGAAGTATGATAACATGTTATCAATTATGACGTACAAAAAATAACAAAATTCATCGGACAAAAGAACGCGTATAGAATTTCAAAACCGACAAATCCCTTATTTTTAATTTTCTCTGCGAGGGAGTGCTTTGATCCCTTGCGTTTGTTTGGCTTGGGAAGTTTAATAAAAATACCACCCCAACTGCCGGGTTGAGTCAATATTGTGTGACCGAGTGAATGGAATGTTTGGTTCAGGAGAGATATAGTCATGACTGACGAGCGGCCAAGTCCAAATCAAATCAAAAATGTTACCTGCAAATTGAACTTTATTTATTTATTTATTTATAAACACACAAATATCTATCATTACAAGATAACCTAATGCAATAGATAACTGAACATAATATAATAAAACAAGATATAAACTTAACTTAAAAACATAAACATCAGACATATAGGTATAATATAAAAAATTTGGATAAAAAACAATATGCGGCTCTTGTAAATTCACTCAGTGTACACGAGAATAAATCAATGTGGTTAGACAAAATGTTGAGCGCTCGCAGCGCGCGCATCAGCGGCGCTCGTTGCAGCAGATTGGTGCGCGCGCGCGGCACCAGCAGCAGCGGCGGCCGGCGCCGGCGTCGCGCGTACCCGTCCGGAACACACAACACAATCACTGCCTCGAGGACATGTGGATTGTACATTTTACATCGCAAAACCTTAAATAAGTACGTGGCGGCAGACACCTCAAAAAGTACGTCATTGTCTACCGTATCAAACGCCTTTCTAAAATCGAAGTAGGCAACGTCCACTTGGCAAGCTTATGTCGGAATGTAAACAAACACCTGGTCAACACTAAAGAGTTGGGGCGGAATCCTTAAGAGGATACACATTGGACGTTTTTACATACAGGTTCAATTTTTACCTCCCTGGATAATGCCGCTAAAGTATTCAGGAAAATTTTACGTTATAATATAAATAACATATTATCATGAATATCAACTACCTACATCATGACCATTGGTATGGTAATAGTCTTACCGTCTTCAAGAAACTATAGCTGAAGTAAACCATACCACAAAGTAGATATATAACAGAGACACGACCTAGTACTAGAAAATGGCATCACCCTAATACTGGCAATTCGACTGGCAAAGGGTGAAGTCCAGGCACATTCCGGAAACCGCCATCCAGCGCCACTATTGGAAAATACTAATTACTCATTTCGTTTCGTATTTTCTTCTTATTTAGTATTGTATAGAGTTGAGTTTAGCTTAATGTGATGTTATACTTAAATAATATGATTATCTTTATTTGAATGTCAATATTTGTACTTGATTCGGCATATTTACATTTTATAATTTACAAACGTTAATATTAGTGACATCTATTGCATTTTTTTTTGTATTAAAGATAGATTGTATGGGATGGTAGGCCATGACCATACCAAATATCATCAAAATCCGCTCTAGTCCTTGCGTGGAATAGTCGCAAACATCCATCTATTTTTATGTCTGTCCATTTTTGATTCCTTTGAACCCTTCCACTGGAAACTGAAGTAAACCATACATCATCAAAATCCGCTCCAGTTTTCACGTGGAATATTCGACGGTTTTGATCCCTTTGAACTCCCACTGTAAACTATAGCTGAAGTACCTCCCATTGTTCCAGGACCTGCAGTCCGAGATCGAGACGCACCGGGATGTGTACGCGTCCCTCACCGGGACCGGCCGGCGGCTGCTGGGCTCGCTGTCCTCGCAGGAGGACGCCGTCATGCTGCAGCGGCGGCTGGACGAGATGAACCAGCGGTGGCACCACCTGAAGGCCAAGAGCATGGCTATCAGGTACGTGAAGATATTGATAGCACCTTTCAGCGACGTCCACTACTGGACACGCCTCCCCAAAGTATAATGTGGGGCCTCTCGCCATGCTTGGCACGGTTGGTGCGCTGTTAATATTTTATATAATATATACAATATTTTAATAACAATGTCAACGAAGAAGCTGCTGCCCATTTCCGGATATAACGGGTGTAAAAAGAGCTGTCACTATAACTTTTGGATATAACTATACTACCTTTTCTCATTTTTTTTTTGCTTTGTTGTTATTTTTGCGACAAAAAAATAGGAAATGGTAAAAGTAGAAAAAAATAATTTTTAGTTTTTGGAAAATTAAAAAAAAAACACATTTCCAAAATGAGAAAAGGTAGTATAATCGTATCTCAAAGTTATAGTGACTGCTCTTTTTACACCATGTATATTCTCTACATTTTTGCAACACACGGGAAATACGGTTGATAGGGAGGCGCTATTTTCACTCCGGCAACCCACGGATATGGACAGCATATTCTGCTGGTAGTTGAGGCATCAGCCCGCCAGACTTGCCTCATCATTTACTTACTGATAAAATGTAATTAATTTTTTAGTATAAGTACAATGAACGGTTATGCATAATCTCTAGTTAGAGACGCAAGCAAAGTATTTATAAATTGTTAAATGGTTGCTTCCTGTTTTTAGCACTTAGGCCGCCAATTAAAACAGTTTTTTTTTATTTTCTTTTCATTAATATACCCATTATGTAATTATTATTATAATTACTAAACCAAGCATCCAAATTATAATAGAAATTCGTTTAATTCTCAATGTATCTGCATAGTGTGCTGCAAATGTTGCGTGAATATTGGTCGAAGTCCTCTATCAATTAACGCTGTGATTGAGCTTGTGCCTGCAGTATCCGCAGGCGGTGATAGGGTTAATAGGTATACTATATTGGTATATGATCTATTACTGTACATGGTGTAAAACAAATGAGTGATAATACTTTAAATATGTTATTGAATGTACTGTAGGTTCTTGGTGGAAATAAATAAATAATGAAATATCTATAGACGCTTCACACCACGTCAATCTGGCCCTGTGCTAAGTATCCGAAGAACTTGTATTACAGGTACCAGACAACGGAAATATATACATTTAATACTTTTATACTATACACATATTTAAGATTTTTATTATATTAATACACAAATTTAATACACATCCATGACCCAGGACAATTGAAAACTTTTTGTTCCCTCGGCGGGATTCGAACCCGCAAACACTCGGTCGAACACCTGCGCGCAGAACCACTGCGCTAGTCGTCATAAATAATACGCACAAAATGAATTTTCGCAACAAGCGTACATTTTGCTGCGGTAAAAAGTAGCCTATGTGATAATCCAGCATATAAACGACTACCGTGCTAAATATTATCAAAATCCGTTCAGTAGTTTTTACGTGAAAGAGTAACAAACATCTACATAATGTTCTGCGCCTGTCCTCTTGCCTGTCGCGTCGGGCACCCTGGGTTAGGAGAGTGAAAGGAAGAGGTCATTGTGTATTGAGCACACTAGGAAGTATTAAAATTACCCCCTCGTGGCTGGTTTCAACGAAATGGTTTCAAAGAAATCGGTTTGGGTGTTATTATAACTAGTGGAGATAACTATTGACTATAGGTACACTGTTCATCATCTATCACGTCATATATACGTACTAGTCGCCATTTTGGTCCAAATTTTTTATGACAACTAATGATGACTGGGGGTCATTGTCAGGTATTTGAAAGGCTGATTAAATGGCCGATCAGCTAACATTTGATTGACAAGCAATTCTGAACGCGATTGGTGAACGTAGCGAGTGAAGTTGTTGCGATTGATGTTCGCCAATGAGCGTTCAGAATGGCTTGTCAACTCAAAACCTGAAACCGGGATTAACATTATAAAATCTAAATAAAATGGAAAAAGGTTTAAAAGAGTTGTGTGTTTGAGTGAAGTCATTACGCTTATGTTTTAAGCTATATAGGCTATAATATTTACTATATGAATCAAAATCAAAATATTTATCGATGGGATTTATGAAACATCAAAGCGATATTTTTATCCGATTACACTATCACAACACCGCAATAGTTTGTCCATTATCCACTTTACTGCGGCGAAATTTTTTAAATAAATATTTTCTGTAGTCGGGGAGCCCAGAATGCTAAACTCACACGTACGTTATGGATACCTAGAAGGTCTTAGTGATAGGAGGTCTAGGGGTTAGAAGGAAAACAAAATAGTACATAAATATAATCATGATAGGTAGTCTTTTTTATTTTAGTGATGGAATGAGCGGCCATATTTAAACTTTGAAAAAAGATAATGTTATAAAATAGTAGGTAGGTATACAAGACAAGATTGAAAAGAGTATTACGCTGAGTCTAGTATTAAATATCTGAGAATCCCAATTATTTAAATACTGTGATTTACTTTATATTTTTTAAATAAGTTCCTGTCAGCTTACCCGACTTTCAGATTAATAATATTTGAGGTTGGAGATTCTTTGACACCTACTTAACATCTCCAACCCTCAGAATAATAACAACCTCTAATCAGATCTGACGCGTTGGATTAAATTTTGGATACTTTTTTAACCCCACGAATCAAATAAACAAACACGCCTAGATTACCAGAGGCATGTGGAACGCTACTTACGTCAAAAATCCCCAATAGGGCTCCCCTGCTTTTGCAAAAACCATTTTGCGGGTTCAACTTGTTTGCTATACGCCTGTTAACATTAATGTGCAAAAACTGGCCGCGAATAAAGCGGCACTTTACACGGAACGCCATAGCCGGCTCGTTATAAATAAAAAAAACAAGCTGTCAACGTAACTCGTTCGCGCCAATCCTATCTGTCAGTTTGAATGACGTACAAAAACGATGATACGGGAAATTTTAACATGTGTAAACTATGGTTTGTAAAGTTTATTTCGCAATTTTAGTTGATTGCTTTGCTTCAGTTTATGGCTTTGACCTGTCTGGTTAGTTACTGGGATCCCGCCTAAGCAACCAGTTTT
Organism: Celastrina argiolus; assembly: GCA_905187575.2. Lineage (NCBI taxonomy): Eukaryota > Metazoa > Arthropoda > Insecta > Lepidoptera > Lycaenidae > Celastrina > Celastrina argiolus. Next base: position 3,086,641 of record LR994596.1, read on the forward strand.
TTGACTTTCTGAGTCATAGATGTGTGTTGAACTTGTGATTAATACTCTAAAAATCTTAAATATTATGTGTATTTCTGTTATCTGGTAAAGCTGTAGCACATCGGAAAACGATACCTTTTGCCAGATTGACGTGGTGTAAAGCGTCCATAGATATAATTATATAATTTAAAAACACTTTTAATTTACTACTCTTTAAAAAGCACTTTTCATTTTACCCAAAGCCCATCTTGCCTTTAGAGTAAAAAAGTTAAAATATATCATCCTTAAAATATACCATTCATCAAGAATAACCCTCGAAATTCAACAATGTAATCACCAGGTACTGTATTGATGGACCCATTTGTAACTTTTCAATTAGGAGTTAGGCGACTATTGAGTAGGCGGTAGTGACTCGATTAATATCTGTCGCAAATTTAATTTCCGTACCCAGATCATTTTTAGCGAGCGGCCTGCGGGGCCACGAACGGAGCGGGCTTAAGGAAGTGAAAACGTTCACTCGACTAGAAGTGCCGAGCAAGGCTAATTGCCTATACACTTCTTTGTAAGAAGTACTAAAACAAAATATTTTTAAAAGTTACAACTAAAACCATTCCAGTTCCATTGGAATGGTCGTAAACTAGACTGAGCCTATTTAATTTAATAATCTGTATATTTGCACTAGCGCCTTTTATAAGTAATTTCTCGGCGATTAGATATGTAGTGTGCACTAAATTATACGAAAGGCGGGCTCCTTTTACCGTCAACAATTCTAGTACGTCTTACCCTTAGTACGTCTGTCTTAATACTGATTGAGTGGGGCAGCCCCCCACCAATTATAGTACTTATATTGTCCACGATATAGAGATCACCATTTAGCCAAACACTACATCCCTTCCTTATTCAGAAGTATATTTTAATAACTCTAAGCTACAGTTGTAAGATAGAAAAGTACAAGTATCAAACCTAGTCAAAATGCATATTCAGATTTAACCATAAGAATAACTTAATTTCCTCCCGATGTATGATAGCCATACTCAGCCTATTCCTTTCCCTTTCTTTTTAAATGATTTGGTGAAAGAGCATCTATGTATATAATAATTACATCAATGATCAAACGCTTTTAAAATCTTAGTTTAAAAAATTTAAGCCCAAAAGTAACTTTGATAGTATAATATAATATTAGCTTATTTACTAGCTTTTAAATTCCATCATATGAAATATTATATTAAACATTTAAGGCCCATACTTCTTGTTAGGAACAAAGTCTGTTACTATCCAGTAATGTATGACAAATAAAGACACAGATACAGAATATACCTTGTACATTATACATTGTATATCCTTAGCCTTTTTTTATAAATTTAATTATACTTAGCCTTTCCCTTTCTTTTTCTTTTTAATTGATTTGGTGAAAGAACATCTATGTATATAATATTTACATCAATGATAAACTCATTAAAATCTTAGTTTAAAAAAAATTAAGACCATAAGTAACTTTGATAATGTAATATAATATTAACTTATTTATTAGCTTTTAAATTCCAACATAAGGAATATTATATTAGTAACAAAGTCTGTTACTATCCAGTAATGTATGACAATAAAGACTAAGATACAGAATATACAAATACATTGTAACGATTTAGTTACAATTCTATTATGTAAAACTTCACAGAGATCAGTGACATGTCAGGACGATTCCATGATACTAACTGTTTGCTAATAGTCATACAGATGACACTAGGCTGTTCCTACATCGCGGCATCGAAACGCCGAGCCCTAGTAAAGAGGCTCACGTATGTAACATAATATGCTGTGCTGAAAAATAGTACGCAAGCAAATTGCCATAGATATAACTAATGTTTCTGACCTTTATTTATTACATTAATTATCTAATAAGATATTGATTCCATAAAATTCAACCATTTTAATTCCAGCCACCGAACGAACAGGTTTACTAGTATCTATAACAGTAAAACGCCATCTAGAACAAATTCCAATACTTGTTTCAATATCAGATATCAGATTGTCTCTCTTTGCTGGTGTTTTAATTGTATAATAATATTTTATGATGAATTCCCCATCCTACCTTTAATGACTTTCTGTTACGTCTCGGTACCATATTATGGTTTTCATTTGAGACTGAAGGCTCATACTGTCATTTGACACCTTGGTTACTACTCGGTAACATATGATTTTCATTTGAGAATGAAGGCACATACTGCCTTTCAACACCTTAGTTACCACTTGGTAAAGTATGATTTTCATTTGAGAATGAAGGCACATACTGCCTTTCAACACCTTAGTTACCACTAGGTAAAGTATGATTTTCATTTGAGAATGAAGGCACATACTGCCTTTCAACACCTTAGTTACCACTTGGTAAAGTATGATTTTCATTTGAGAATGAAGGCACATACTGCCTTTCAACACCTTAGTTACCACTTGGTAAAGTATGATTTTCATTTGAGAATGAAGGCACATACTGCCTTTCAACACCTTAGTTACCACTTGGTAAAGTATGATTTTCATTTGAGAATGAAGGCACATACTGCCTTTCAACACTTTAGTTACCACTTGGTAAAGTATGATTTTCATTTGAGAATGAAGGCACATACTGCCTATCAACACCTTAGTTACCACTTGGTAAAGTATGATTTTCATTTGAGAATGAAGGCACATACTGCCTTTCAACACCTTAGTTACCAAATGGTAAAGTATGATTTTCATTTAAGAATGAAGGCACATACTGCCTTTCAACACCTTAGTTACCAACAGGTAAAGTATGATTTTCATTTGAGACTGAAGGCTCATACTGCCTTTGTACACCTTGGTTACCAACAGGTAAAGTATGATTTTCATTTGAGACTGAAGGCTCATACTGCCTTTGTACACCTTGGTTACCAACAGGTAAAGTATGATTTTCATTTGAGACTGAAGGCTCATACTGCCTTTGTACACCTTGGTTACCAACAGGTAAAGTATGATTTTCATTTGAGACTGAAGGCTCATACTGCCTTTGTACACCTTGGTTACCAACAGGTAAAGTATGATTTTCATTTGAGACTGAAGGCACATACTGCTTTTGATCATCCGTGCTCCTATTCAATGCACGGTTCGCAGTTTAATCCGGGTTCGTACTGCCAGTATTTTATAGTAGAAGGGATGAGACGGTGAGAGATTCTAGAAGATATGAATGAAGCTCGAGGTCCTTGGTAGATTTTAGCCATTAAGGCTTGCTTAGCTCGCAGGTCGTAAACATTATCTGTACTCAAAAGTTGTGATTAGATTTGTACCTACCTACGTTATTCATGTTCTTCACAGAACAACATTTTATTACTTTATTATTTCTAATAAATAATAAAGTAATAAAATGTAATAAAATATGACACGTCATTTCAATTACCATAGCGTAAAATATAAAGTTCTTATCAGTGCTACTGAGTATTTGAATAATAATTAAAATATAACAACAATATAAATATAAATTTTAAGAACTATGATGGCAAATTTCCCTCTCCCAGGTTGTAGCCATACCAATGAGATACTTCCAGATTCTAACGTATATTACGGACGCCTTGTTTTGCTTTCCATCCGATTCCGGTAACAGTCATTCAAACCAGTGGCCAGCTATGCCGGAGCCATCTTTAAAAAGGTCAAGTACAATACACAATAGTAATCCATCATCCCTCAACATCGCATCCAGTGGAACGGACACCTGACACGGCTGGAGGGAGATAAGGCGCTGAACCAACCTGAACCAACCCTCCTCACACCTGTCAGATGCATGGATCATCTTCTTTTTCAGACTGTCAGGTTATCAGCCCGTATTGCTCTAAACAATTTAAAACAACTTTTTTTTTCTTTTTTACGCGGAAGTCCATTGTTCTCACCCACCACCTCTAAGTTCCAGACGAATTGGCCGACCATTTTATGAGAATTCAAAAAAAATATTTAAAACCATCATTGGTCACCGCTTTCCAAGCACTACATTATAAAATATTTCTAAAGTAGTTCTCACTCGTAGAATACTATATAGATTATAGTAGTAGATTATATAGCACGAGGAAAGGCCTAAACTTTTAATCCTAATAAAAGCTTAATTTTCAAACTCATTCAACCACATCAATATATAATATTCGAGTAGAATTGAATATAATATGTATGCAATACACAAGCAATAGGCAGTTTAAAAAATCCACTTACCATAATTCCACTGTCTTATAATATGTACAATGTACATACCTACATTCTATAGCTCTATCCTTTTGTCAAGTAATTATTGTTTAATTAGGTTTTTTCATACTCGGTAATTTGTAGATACTGACTTATTTGACATAGTATTTCAACACCATATTATAATGTTAATATTATGTCTTTAGAGCATAAGATTATTATAGATAGAAGGTTAATTAGAATATAACTAATATATTGAAATATGTGTAATAATGAGTATCTGGTGGTATTTAATAGCACACAACAAAGTTTATTTTTAGACTCTTGTATGTTTCGACTTTTGAAGATACAACCCAGTACTGAGATATATAAAACAGTACTCTCACAGACGCCAAATAAGTCTTGTAAGTCCTCAAAACCCAGTTAAAAATGCACAAGAGACTTTAGTTATGATTCAATCAAAGTAACAGAAAAGTCTTAGTTAAATAGAATAGTTCATTTACATCTTAACTTGTGCATTTACCATGTTTTTTGTTAATTATACACCGGTAGCAATGACTCTGATATCAATGTAAACCTTATCCTTCATTAATATTATTTAATAATAAAATATATGAAAATTAAGATTGTACCTACATCTTGGCTTAGCTTTGCATTGCTGTAATTGTCAAAGATTTAATTCCTGCATTGTATGTAACAACTTCATATTCATATTATAATTAAATAATTCATTCTGAAGCAGACGCTTTTTAGAATACTGCGTAGCATTGCAATATTGGAGCTAGATAAATTTTCCTTGCATTGTTCTATAATAATATCCAATATACTAACTCGCTTCAGACAGTTTGTACCACCCAAAGCTACATAGTATTTGAAACTTCTTTTTTTTTCTAATTTTGAATATGGGTTGTACTTATTCGCAGAAATGAATAACACATTTTTATAGTTTTCGGTCACGGTTAATTACTGATTTAGAACCCATATCTAATGCGATTAAACTAACATATAAATCTATTTCATCTTGCAGTCACTTGTAAGATACAAAGACAGTATTTATGAGAAGGGTTTTTAAAGGTTTCTGTTTATTCACTACAACCTGCTATATACCTATGTATTAACAAATTCAATAAACCAAGTAAGCCAGCCAGCCAGTCTTGTAAGGGGCTTACAATATCCTTGAGTTATTCATATATTACTTGAAATTTCAAGTGACTTCATATAATGAAACCTTAATTATTTTTTTAAATTAAAGGAATCCCAATTATGCATGGTGTATAATAATAATTAACATGTTGGTCTTAGATTATGTTTTGTATTAAGAGATATAATATAAACAACAAAACCAAGGACAGACTACATGTTTTTGCTTAAAAAGTAATAGCTGTTGCGCCTTTTACAGTATAACTATTACAGTTGCAAGTGCACCGCACAATACAACAATTGATGTGGACTTTATAGACACTGCCTATCTACGCTGTTTATCTAAGTTTAAACTATTAATTTAAGTTTATATTTCCATTTTACACATCATAGTTTACTACATACGTATACTATAACTAACTGTCGGTTCTCTAATCTGGATGCCTTATCGACCCGATATTACCATAATTATAATAAATATTTAAAGATCAAGTTTAAATTTTCCATATAATAATATGAACTGAGCTAGTATTAGAGTATTGTCAAGATCCACTATACGCACATATTTTAGTGCAATGTAATTACACTTTTGGAAAAACCCTTTTATTTGTTGGTCTGTTTATAACTAATATTGTAATGGAAAGTAACTAATTTATCCATCTTCCAACTATCGTTGCGTTATAGAACGGCAACTTTATGTAGTTCTGAACAATATGATACTGTCGAACTGATGTGATGATGGAGTCGAGAGATAGGCTCTTGCCTATCATTGCCTTTCATGAGGAATATCGTATCAAAATCGTGCTTGCACTTGTGAGAACAGTGTAATATTGAAAATCCCGATGAACCCTTAGACGGGCATTATGCAGCTTCCGCCATCTTCATCTTTTTTTATACAAACGTGTTTTATTAACTATTAATTTTTCGACATTTAGAGGAGCTAGAACTTTAGATGTCATTTATTTTACACGTCAACCTTTAATTTCAATAACGAATTCGCCATCTTAGACAACCATATAACTTTGTTATTTTATTACTCACTGTTGAATTCATCATATTCGTAGAATATTACTTATTTGAACGGATGATTTTAACCCCTTATCCTGATACACTTTTTGTGCCCAGTTTAATAGACTCGTATTAGGGTGTAATGAACATTCTTACTAAACAATTAAGCATTTTCTTATCTTTTAAACTCCTATGAAATGCAATACAATTACGCCAGTTAAACTAGTTTATAATCATGATACTTTAGTGTACTTTAGGTGTCAATGAGCTCATCCTTCCTTTTCAATTTAGTTTTTCAATACGCACGTGATTTACAAAATTAATTATTTTTTTCACTGACCTTATTACTGACTTACTAGTATTATAGGTTTATCCTCGTCGCCATTTGTAGTGTGCACTAAATTATACGAAAGGCGGGCTCCTTTTACCGTCAACAATTCTAGTACGTCTTACCCTTAGTACGTCTGTCTTAATACTGATTGAGTGGGGCAGCCCCCCACCAATTATAGTACTTATATTGTCCACGATATAGAGATCACCATTTAGCCAAACACTACAAGATATATTTTTTGCTGCGATATCATCGCGATTATTTTTCTGTAGGTTTTCATTCGCCGAGAAAGCTCATTGAAATCGCTTATGCAAATCGCTAGTGTAGACGGACACTAAGATATATCTAAACTCTAGGTAGGCTGAGTCTGTATATTATATTATAGTATTGACACCTTTATTTAAACCGGACCAGTAGTTAGGCGTTACGGAAAACAAACATACATATATTTCCAAAATCTTTTGACTTCGGCATACAAGCCAGCAAAAATAAAGTTATAATTACGACAGGCTACAACCTCACAGCAGCAATTCGACAGGCGTAATTTGAATAATTGTGTACAATACACTTACCAGCGATATTGAACACAATTTAACAATACACTTACAAGTGATATTGTACACAGTTGTATTGTACAAATCTCTAGTGAAAATGGGCACTTAGGTAAGTTTATTGACACTTACCAGCAATATTGTACAGAGCAAGATACATAATCTGTCGGGCGAACGCCTCCGCTTATCGCATGGGCTAGTGGTCGTGGCCCCACCCCCAGCGCCGATGTTTTAGCGTTTTGACACAAATCCTCCGATGATTGAAAATAGAACTCAAACGCTTTCGTCCTTCTTATGAATTCTTCTTATAAATTGAAATTTATGAACCCCCCTCCCTTGCCACCTACCGTCGGAAGAATGATTGATTCCTGTTTGAAATGAAAACAGTACCTATTGCTTATCATATCCTGGATCTGGTATTGTAGAACTTTAGGTGTGGGTTTTTGTGTAGGCATTTTGATCCCCTACTGAAAAGAGCTGAACGACTCGATGTATTTTAGCATGAGGGCAGAGAGTGGATATATAACAGAGACACGACCTAGTACTAGAAAATGGTATCACCCTAATACTGACAATTCGACTGGCTATTTTTGATTTCTTCGATTTCCAGGCACATTCCGGGAAGCGCCATCTAGCGCCACTATTGGAAAATACTAATTACTAATTTAGTTTTGTATCTTCTTCATAATAAGGAGTTGAATTTAGCTTAATGTTATGCTAAAAAAATATGCTTATCTTTATTTTAGTGTCAATACTACACTAAAATTAAGATAAGCATGTACTTAATTCGGCATAATACGAGTATTTACATTTTATAATTTACAAACGTTAATAGTAGTGACATCTATTGCAATTTTTTTGTATTAAAGATATAATGAATGGGATGGCCTATGCTTGAGGGTGACTTAGATTTGTGAGAGCGACACTGGGTATTCTTCTTTCTCTTTCTTATATATAAAAATTAATCGCTGTTCGTTAGTCTCGCTAAAACTCGAGAACGGCTGAACCGATTCGGCTATTTTTTGTCTTGAAATATTCGTGGAAGTCCATGGAATGTTTATACAGTTGTTTTTTGTTTTTTTATGCTCAACGGGCACGGGTCAGCTAGTATCAAAATAGAAAATGCAGTCGGATTTTCGTTTTTTGAATTACCGTTTTTTTCTTTCGATATCTGCATACACGGTGAACCCATAAACGGGCTTCCACTGTGAAATAAAAGTGTGATTGCCACGTGTTTATGGGGAGTTTACGACCCCCAACACGAATACGACCCCGGGCGAGCCTCGTAAAACATTATGACGTATTTATGTTTTTAAACGGCAACACTTAACCATTAAAGCTATAATCATGATAAGATTGCCACCGCTTAAGGGACAAGTACCCAATATTGTAAAAGTACAAGTATGTTCGTGGGGTAAGGAACAGTAGTCCCCATCAGCCATCTCTACTGTGGATGTCAAAATAAAAGGCTACTGAGGGTATATAAACGGTCTGCATCCAACTGTATTTTAATGTTATCGCAAACTACAAGTTTCAACCCGTATATCTGTCGCAGTGATCTGGTTGAATCCGCTAATTAATTGAATGACTAGCGCGTTCATTGAATCCTGTTTTTACCAACAAATTTTAGAATCCGAGACTAGGACAACCATTTAATATTTTAGTTTTAAACTTCAAAATTTCCGAATGAGTACTATTATAACGCACATTAAATTAATCAAAAAATATATCAACACATTGCAAGTAAATTATCTACACTATCTGTACGAGCTGTTTGACGCCATTATATAACCACGCTAGTCATTCAATCAAATAAGCAGATTCAATCAGATGACTGCGACATATCTACACTAATAATTATTAGAATTATAATAAACTTGTCGACCTCTGTAGCGTAGTGGTTGAGTTCAATATGAAGGTCGCGGTTTCGAATCCCGTTGAAGGAAACAAAAGTTTTCTGTTTTCAAACCTAATATAATAAATATAAAATAATATTTTCCGTGGATTTCAAAATAAAAGACAACTAAGGGTATAAACAAGGTGTAAAATAAATTTGTGATCATACTTTCGGGTATATGTGTCTCCTATGTAGAGTATACTGTGAAAGTACCAACGCTGAAAGACTTAGGTACTATTACTTTCATGTTCAATGAGAAATGGCCCAACATCATAAATTTGCCCATACAATAATTTTAAAAAGTAACTCTTTCAGTGCTGGTACTTTCACAGCAAACTCTACATACGGGACCCATACACACCCTAAAGTATTATCACTCATTAATATTACAGAATATATGTGACGGAATTGACGCGGTTTGAAATGTAACGTTTGGTTCGCCAAATCTCGACTCTGGGTCAAGGATATGGTTATATCCTCGCCGGTAAAAGACGATACAATAGGACAACTACAGCAAGGAAGCAATGCGTTAGTACTCACCAGGTCTGGAAGCGAACCTTTGGGCCGTTGAAGAATGGCGTCCTCTATGGTCGTTGTCGAATTTGTTATAGTTTCTTGTTTTCTTTAGATACAGTAGCCGGCCGGCTTTCTCTGAGGATTAATACAGGATTCCACACGCGGTGGACGTTAGATTACATCCTAAATCGGTAATTTGAAGCTAACTCGATTAGTCTGGTCCCGCGCATAATGGCGAATCGCTTGTGTGGTGGGTTCGTTTGTTTCACACCAATCTCGCGCGTGGCGCCAGGCTCGTACTGTGCAATGCGATTGGTTGAGATGTCAACATTGTATGTCTAACGGCCCAATGAGAATTGACGCGCGATATTTAAAAAATATTATTTATCAAACAAAACGATATAAACTAAACAATATAATATATTGTATACTTCTGTAAAATTGTACCGTAGAATTGATTTTTCTTCTACTCAAAATGGCGGATAAAAGCTATTTTTAAAGTAAATATTATAAAACCTTTATAAAGCTTCCTCTAACCATCCATCATGTTTTATCTGCAAAATTTCTTAAAGCAATATAAATATATCCAGCTGTTCACTTGCAAGTTGCAACGTACTATATTATGTAGGTACTACGGCCTCATAGAAGGTACGTAAATAAAATAAGTAAATAAAATCACTTATGAGGCCCACATTGAAAGGCACTAAACGAAATAAAAATATTTGGAATATGTCTATTAGTTTCATAGAGACAATAGAATATACAAAAAAATTTTGATCACGATTTACTTGTAACCTTCAACCAAGTGCGTTGATTATGATAATGATGGCCGGCTTTATTGATAATAGACCTACTCAGGAATTTATTTTATAATGCCCAAATGTATGCGCAAAACACGAGAGTTGAGGAAGAGATAGATCTCTTCCTCCTTCCATCCTTGCTTTTGGTACTTTATTTGGTAGATTACTTTGATACTAATCAGTATTAAAAAAATCGTTAGATCGTAACTTTTTGGACTCTTGACCATATCAATCAACTGAGAATCAAAGTAAATTAACGTTAATTTATTCGGGAGTACGCGGCACGATCGAATTTGAATCAAAATCCAATTAGTTTGGACAGTACGGCCCTGGTGCAGGACTGTCTACATGACCATCCGGCGCATGGACCTTTCTTGTCAGACAATCATATCAGATTGCATTGTCCTAACCAAACTGGAATACAACAGTTTTCGCGAGAATCCCCAAACCACTGAACCAAAACTTTGTGTAGATCAGTAATACTGATCCTATTCGTTTTTATGTCACATGTGAGGGTAGTTACACAGTAATCAGATAAGACGTAGCAAATCAGCAAACTGACGTATTCAGTTAATTTGAACCTTCGTACCCACAAGATAAGGTTCAAACTCGTCTCGTGGTTCTCGCAATATGTTGTGTTACCATTACTGTCGTAATTTCGACCCTCGTGCTTAGAGATTAAGTTCAGAATCGCTCGCTTGTTCAAATGTAAATATTAGCTGTCCTCTATTGAAGTTCTTGTGGTAGGAAGCAGGTGGTTTGGGGATGTTTAGAGCCCTAATGAGGGTAAGTTTACTGCCCTTTAATTAAAGATAGAGTAAAAAAGTAAGAATTGGAGCGTCATAATGACAATACTAGGCGCAAAATTTAAATATCGAACACTTATCTGCGGTACAGAAATCACAATTTTTATATTTTGTTTGTAATGGTGGCAACACAATCACATAATCTATAAAATTTGAATTGCCTAGCTATCAGGATTTACGAGATAAAGCCTGCTGACAGACAGAAAGACGAGCAGCTAATCGCTAAAACCCTAAAAAACGGTGAAACTTAAAAAAAAAGAAGATTTCAATTGTCAATGTCAAACTTTTTAATTTTCTTTCATCTCAAGGGAATCAATCATTGGATTATTCATCCCCCTCTCATCTCGATCATAGAAAAGAGACAGAATTAATTCTGGCAAAACAGCTATGGCCAATTCTTGCAGACTTAATATGCAGTCTGCATCCAACTGTATTTGAATGTTATCGCAAACTACAAGTTTCAACCCGTATATCTACACTAATATTATATTAAAGAGGGAAGATTTGTTTTTTGTCGACCTCTGTAGCGCAGCGGTTGAGTTCAATATGAAGGTCGCTTCGAATCCCGTTGAAGGAACAAAAAATATTTCTGTGTTTTAACATGTGTACTAATAAAATAAAAATAAATTAATATACAAGGTGTAATTTAAATGAGTGATAATACTTTAGGGTGTATATGTGCCTCCTATGTAGAGTTTTCTGTGAAAGCACCAGCGCTGAAAGACTTAAATTAATATACAAGGTGTAATTTAAATGAGTGATAATACTTTAGGGTGTATATGTGCCTCCTATGTAGAGTTTTCTGTGAAAGCACCAGCGCTGAAAGACTTAAATTAATATACAAGGTGTAATTTAAATGAGTGATAATACTTTAGGGTGTATATGTGCCTCCTATGTAGAGTTTTCTGTGAAAGCACCAGCGCTGAAAGACTTAAATTAATATACAAGGTGTAATTAAAATGAGTGATAATACTTTAGGGTGTATATGTGCCTCCTATGTAGAGTTTTCTGTTAAAGCACCAGCGCTGAAAGACTTACTTTTGACTTTCATGCTTCTATGAGAAATGCCCCAACATAATAATTTTTTCCATTCAATAATTTTTAAAATAGTAGTAGTATTAAAATTATAATTTCGATAAAATTGAGTTCAAACTGTCACTTAAACATTTTGGAATACGTCTTAAAGTATTACACATTAATCTAAAGATTCGTTTATATAATCAATGTTACTAGATACACAAAATGTTAAAATTATAGTTTAAACTCAATTTTCTGGGTAATTTTTGGCGACATATCACCTTCATGCATTCATGTCTTTAATAACGCCAATACACGCTAGGTATAGAAAAAATTATATGAGAACAAGAGAAGAGACTTGTCAATTAATTGAATAAATACTTTTTGGGCAAACAACAGAAACTAAGCATAGACAAGGACTCTTGAAGTTTGCAAAAATCTCGTTTCATCTCGCGGTCGAAACCCGTGCCTTATCCTCATTCACAAATTAAAATATCTGAAATATCATTCAGGGGTTGTTGAATTTAAAAAATACATTTATTGCTTTCAACTAGTAGAACAAGTGGTTTCGGTCCAAACGAAAATGGACTTTAAGCTAAAGGCGTAGACCTCAATATGGCGAAACGCGTTTTTATTTGATTTAAAACCAGGAGCACCTCTCGGTTGCGCGATTTAGGACTTTAATCCACCACGATACGGCATATTTAAGTTTGTAATTGCACCGACTCTGTACAAGTTTAAAGCATACCATGCCAGAATAAAATTCTTTGCTGGAGTCGAGATTTATACTGCTGTGTAGTGTTGTGGCTTGTCGATGTCGATAAAAATCGTTCTACAAAAATAACTAACAATTCTAAGTTACCACTTCTGTTATGTAACATGGCATTAAAATCAACAACCCATATTGAACGCTGTTTGGTGGACTATTATCAGACAGAAAGGAACAGACATATATTTTATAATTGCATCACGCTCGCTCACTGATTCAAATCGTATGTGAACTAATCGGTGAATTAATTTGGTGAATTAACCTTATCTGTGGAATTTTAACAAATCCTGCAAGTGCGAATGTGATGTAATTATAAAATAGGTATATGTCCGTTCCTTTCTGTCTGATAATGTTCCGCCAATCAGCGTTGAATATGGGTTGTGGATTTTAATGCCATGTTAGTTGATATCCCGGGGGTAAGTGTTCACAGATTTACATTAACCGTTGTGAAGTAAGATAGGATATTTCTGACTCTTTAATACAAAACTAGAGCAGCATGTTATTCTTTTTTTATCCCGAAAAATAGTATTCTCATGAAAAACTATACGCTTAGGCATAAAACTATATTACCTAGTATAATTCTCTCTCTGAATTATAGAAAATAAGAAAAACTAAAAATAGGTCACCCAAAGGTGCAGCATGGGGATAATTATCAAATATATTAACTACATCCCCTAATTCACTTTTAGTTTGATGTCTTTTCACCCCAACTATTTGATCTTCCTAAAATGGAGACCTTTCCAAATACCAAGTAAATAGTTCGTCAAAAACTTCTGAAACTTTTTGATGGCCGATTTGCAGAACTTCCGGGAGGGTCAGGACGATAAGTGAAATAATATTATGTTGAACAACTTTCTGTGACTTGAAATTACTTGAAATATTGATTCAACCTTTTCCTGTATTCAGTAGTACGTCATTTCCTATTTCAACTTGACTAAACAACTTGATTTCGGGTTTCATTTGGATTTTTTTATCGATTAAATGTAATGTAATGATAGATATTTGTGTGTGTTAATAAATAAATAAATTAATAATAAATAAATTAATAAAAATTATGCTGTTATAACAAGGTGTAAAGTAAATGAATGAATACTATAGGGTGTGTCTCCAATGTAAAGTTTAACTGTGAAAGAACTAACGCTGAATTCTATTAGAAAATTTGCCCATACGAAAAGTTAAAAAAGTACATCTTTCAGCACTGGTACTTTCACAGTAAACTCTATATATACGGGACCCATCCACACCCTAAAGTATTATCACTCATTAATATTATAGCTTGTATATCTGAACATGTTCAGGTTATAAAACCAAGCAGATAGAGATAAACATCTGGGTGAAGCCACAAATTGTATTTGAAATGTTATTTTTATTTTATTTTGTATTTGCACATTTCACTGACACAACATATTTTTTTCTTATATTTACTTCACTGACTTTATCCAGATGTTCGATTGATATTATTGTCTTTGCCTAAAAACTATACACATAAAAAAACTATCGATACCAGCACAACACTAGTTCTATCTAATGCCGCGGCTTAACATATTAAGAAGCTGAGCGTCGGCCAAATTTCGACAATTGTATTCATACATGTCTGAGCCAAGTTCTAAAACGTCCCCCAGGTCTTGTACGGTCTACATCTGCACAGGATTGTCTGTACCAACTGTGACTTGGACTCAATACTCCGGGGATGTGTTCAGAACTTGAGATAACACTCAAATAGAATAACGTTTTTAATAAAATTTAAAACTATTATTTACTTATACAAGGTATACAATAAATGACTGATACTATTTAGTGTGTGCCTCCTTAAAGGTACCTATGTGGAGTATATTGTTAAAGTCCAAGCGCTGAAAAACTTACTTTTGACTTTCATGTTTCTATAAGAAATGCCTTTATGTAATTTGGCCATACAATAATTAAAAAAAATCACCTCTTTCAGTCGTCGTATTTTTACATTAAACTCTACATAAGGGACCCATACGCACCCTAAACTATTATCACTCGTTATACTATATTATACCAATCAGAGAAACCATTTTGAATGTTAATAAACTTCTTGTTGTTCCAGGAACCGTCTCGAGAGCAACGCTGAGCACTGGTCTGCCCTCCTGCTCTCTCTCCGGGAGCTGACCGAGTGGGTAATAAGGAAAGAAACCGAGCTGAACGCTCTGGCACCAGCCAGAGGCGACCTTAACGCGTTAATTAAGCAACAGGTAAATAAAATGAACAGCTACTTTAGGTACTCGTTAATATCATGTACCTACCTTGAGAAGCTTTAATTTAAAAAATCGTGTTTTTTTGACGATTACCAATACTATACTATACAATAATAAGTAGTTTGGTCGTTGAAACATAATGGGACTTCTATTTGACAAAACATTAGCACAATTACATACTCTACTGAAGCATTTAAAATAAAAAAAATCCAGATTTTTTTTTACTACAATTTTAATTCATCGCATCCTATAAATTAGGCGCCTAAATGACTGGTAGTAATTCATTATATTTGCCAATTTATCATTTTAACATATTGGATCATCCAAACCAGTAAATAGTTCGTCAATACATCCCTACTTGAGCGTTCGGATAAAGAAAATAAAAATGTATCCACGTAAAAGCCATTCCAACAAAACTATCGACAATTCGATTCCACCTCACTACAGCGGGTAGCGAAATCGTTCTAAGCTTAGCACATAACAGCCACTGGAGTTATCGACAAAAACGGATAAAACAGACAAAAGAGATAAACCGTGATTTACAACGGCGATTCTTGTCGATGGACATTATCGATAATTTCTTCTACAACACTAATTTTTCTTTGTGCGTTTATAGATGTTTTAGATTTATTTTTAAATTTGAGTTAACAAGTGAAGTTTTGTTATTTAATGTACTTAATATTATGCAAGAGTATAAGTATAATCTATGTAATATATTTTCTGTTCGTTAGTCTCGCTAAAACTCGAGAACAACTGAACCAATTCGGCTGTTTTTAGTCTTGAAATATTCATGAAAGTCCCGGGAAGGTTTAAATGGTGCATCACAAACCGTTTCTTTGCTCAATGAAGTGGGCACGGGTACAAAGTAGATATATAAGTACGGGTCAGTTAGTAGAATATAATAATAATGTAAGATATTGCTTCCACTTCATACATGTTAAAGTTAATCCCGTGGAAGCCATAATTTTGCCGCTACAACGAGTAACATATATTATGTCCTTCCCCGTGTACTACTCTATATGTGTGCCAAATTTCATCAAAATCGTTCAAGCTCATTCCATTACAACACGTGTCTCCCCATGACTGCTTTTACGAAAAAGACTCTAAATAGAATTGTCACTCAATAACTTAGTAAGTCTAAATCAGCATCTAGCACATAGCCTAACATAACCTTATACTCTTTTAAAAGAACCCAAGTTCACAAGCGGAGAGGAAATATACGTAAATTGCTTTAATATCAATTTTAAACACATCTAGAGCTTCGTTTGTTGAACGAATTCATGTAAATCCGCAATATTCAATACAACTGTTAATAAATCTTATATTTTTATATCGCCAGCGGACCGCAGCGTTAAATTACCGCCGAAATTCGGCCGCCATGTTGGTTTGCCACAAAATGGCGTCGCGTGGAACGAATTTGAATTTTTTATTTAAATATCCAATTGCGGATTGTTATGTTTTTTGGTGGATGGTTTTACGTGTGTGTTTTGTACATGTCAAAATATGAACCATTTGTTAATATAGTTAACCTTAATGGTTTTTGGAGTGTTGAATAACAACATTTTATGTACCTTTATGTAAATTAATAATAAAAAAAGTTCACTTAGCTTTGTTGAAACATTTTTGGCATTTTTATAGTACCCAAGTGTGTGTTTAATCAATTTAATCACTGAGATTAAATTTTTTTTCAGAGGAGATTTTAAATAGACTAAAGCCTTGTTCGGACTAGGCTAGTATTTTAGTCTAGTGGCGAGTAATTTAGTAGCTAAACGTGTCTGAACACCAAAAAATTAGTCGAGTGGATTAGTAAGTAATTTAGTCGAGTCAATCCATTTTATTCTATTTTTTTTAGTAGTCTAGTAGCGAGTAGCACCCCCCACCACGCGTCCGTGCTCACTCGGCCGCCGGCTAAACAAGTCCGAACCTGTCGATTTAGTCGAGTTCATTAGTTGACGTGAAAATGTCGTTTCGCTGGAGCGAGGAAACTACTTTAAAATTTGTTTCCATTTATATTGAACATGATTGCTTATGGAATTTTAAGTCCCCGTGTTATATTGTTAGGTCATTTCTTCTATTGATCCATTTTCGTATCCACAGCTTCTTTTTATTAATCACGCAAATTTCCTCATCCACCTCATCTAAAATAGCCGTTACGATTAGCTTTATCAGTTTATTGACTTTATTACGCTGTAGGCTGTTCATCTTGCAGAGTACCACTGACTTGTGAGACGATTTTTAGGTAGTAGCGAATAGGCTACTAAATTACTCGCCACTAGACTAAAATACTAGCCTAGTTCGAACAAGGCTTAATAGTTATTATTCTATTTAAAATCTCCCATCCTGCTTTATTTAGATCAATATTTTCAATCCTTGACTAAAACCCACTGCGATTTACGTTAGATGTATCTGTCTTTGACGCAGCAAACTGCAAAACGGATGAACCGATTTTGGTTTAGTTTTTTTATTGGCTTATCTATACTGCCCTGGTAATTATATTATATTAATGGAGTAAGCCAGAATAAGGGCTTGTTTCACCAAGCAATGTTAAAGTATTAGAGTAGTAATCCTTCGTTAAATATCATGTTGTTCTTCTGGTAATTCCTATCAATGAGAAGGCATGAAATTGTAACAGCCCTTAAAACTAACATGTGTTGGTGAAATCAGGACTAAGCGATGTCGAGAAAATTGAACTTAAAAATAAAGCTTTAAGTGCCATTTTCTAGAAACCTCTTCTTCTGACTTACTCTTTTAATTACCAGCGCAATATAATGCTGGTGGATCTGGCACCATCTGCTCACTTACTGCTCAATAATGACAAGTTCCTCATCAATGCTATCCCATGGCACTACTTTCCTTACTTCTGTTCCCAGGATGACCACCGCGCCTTCCGGAGGCAGCTGGAGGACAAGCGTCCGGTGGTGGAGAGCAACCTGCTGAGCGGCCGGCAGTACGTGGCCAACGAGGCACCGCTCTCCGATACCAGTGATAGTGAAGGTTAGTGAGACTCATCATCATCTTCCACTCCCACTACATAAGCCTCCCCCAGAGCATATCATGGGGTAGTTGTCTATACTCGCAACCCCTACGTGGTCTAGTGGTTTGGAGCCTAGCTAGGAGGCCGACTAGGAGGTGAGTTCCCGTTTGAACAACAAATAAAAAAAAGATTAAAAATCGAAAACCCAACTTCGCAAAAAATGGGTTAAACAAGAAAATTCAATTTGAAATTCAGAAATGCAATAGGTAGGTACAAAAATGGTCAAGGTAGAGCCGTGGTCGCACCCGCTATTATTAGCATCGAACCTTGCAACGGCAGACGAATGATTTTTTTTTTTTTTTTTTCTTCGAAGGCTGGCCTTGTCAGGCCCTGACGTCACTGCGACCCTTTTGGATCTATTGTAACTCCTTCGGTTTAAAGTACCGTCCCCAGTCCTATGTTGCTCATGAAGCGAACTATATGGTGGGGGTCTACGCCGCGGAATTTCTCTGCTGTAGAGTATTCATGCAGCCCGAGGTACTTGCTCCTGCTTATATGAAGAGCTGGACAATCAAGAAGAAGGTGGAGGGGTGTCTCGTCTTTCTCCTTGCAGAATCTGCAAGTAATTTGGTCACCTATGCCTATCCTGTGAAGGTGTTTGTTTACCTTGCAGTGCCCGGTTAGGGTTCTGGTTAGGATTCTTAGTTGGTTCCTACTCATTGAAAGCGCCGATTTTGCGTGTCGTTTGTTAAAACCCGGGATCAGTGCTTTGGAGTGCTCTTGTCCTGGGGCCACAGCCCACTGCTCTATGCTTAGCTTGCGACTCCATTCCTTGAGCACTCGTTTGGTAGTGCTGGGAGGTATTCCACAGACTGGTTCTGGGCCATACATGGGGCTTTCAGCTCCCAGCCTTGCTAGTTCGTCTGCAGTTTCGTTGCCGGGGATGTTGCTGTGTCCCGGTACCCATACTAGTCGTATGTTGTTGTTACGTCCTAGTTTGTTTAACGTCTCGGTACAGTCCAGAACTAATTTTGATGTGATTTCGGCCGTAGTCAGTGCTCTAAGTGCAGCTTGACTATCGGAAAATATCAGGATATTTTTGTGGGCTATTTCCATTTCTTGGCTCTCTGTCGCACAGCCAATTATGGCAAAGATTTCAGCCTGAAATACGGTTGCAAACTCCCCTAAGCAGGCATATTTGCCTATTGAGGTCTTTCCACCGTAGAATCCAGACCCCGCTCGGTTGTCCTTTCTGGATCCGTCTGTGAACCATACGATGTCGTTCGGGTGGACATTTACTGGAACCTTTCCTTCCCAGTCCGCCCTGTTAGGTATGAGAACTTGATAGAACTTCGAAAAGCTGTGCACCTTAGTCATGGCGTCTGATGGCATAGCCGCGACCGGTGTTTCCAATACAGAGGCATCTAGTTGTCTCATCATGGTGGAGGCCCATCTCGTCCTGCCTGCCGTCCTGGCTCTGAGGACCGCTCTCCTGGCCTCCATCTGAACATGCAGATGTAGTGGAGTTAGGTCGATCAGAGCTTCAAGTGAAGCGGTAGGTGCCGTCGAGAGCGCTCCCGTGATGATCATACAGGCTAGTCTCTGCAAACTATTCAGTGTCTTAATGCTGCTTACTTGTTCAGCTTTTTTATACCACACTGCACAACCATGTGTGGCCATCGGTCTCACTACTGCCGTATATAGCCACAGCATTGATTTTGGTCGGAGGCCCCATTTGGAGCCAACTAGTATCCAACAGGACCCTAGAGCACATTTTGCTTTTTTTGTGATGTGCTCTATGTGTTTATTCCAGGTTAGTCTTTTATCAAGAATGACTCCTAGGTATTTAACCTCACTCGCGAACGCTAGGGTTTTTCCAAAGAGCGTGGGTGGTTTTAGTCCCTCTAGCTTTCTCTTTTTGGTGAAGGGTATTAATATTGTTTTATCTGCGTTTACAGTTAGTTTGGCCCTCTTGCACCAATTTTCGACGACTCGCAATGCAGACTGCATGAGCCCAGCCACTACTGATGTGCATTTGCCCACCACTAGTATTGCTAGGTCGTCAGCATATCCTTGAGCGTAGAACCTTCTATCATTCAGTTCCCTTATCAGCTCGTCCACTACCAGGGACCACACTAGAGGCGATAAAACCCCTCCCTGTGGACATCCCTGGGTTAGTCGGCTTCTGAGTGTCAATCCTGTAATAGTCGATGATGCTACTCTGTTGCTGAGCGTGGCTTTGATCCATCTAGTGGTCGTAGAGTCTATTGACGAATGAAATACTTATATGCTCTTTCAAGTTCTTTATATTACAATATTTTATACGTCATAGATTTCTTGTTATTTCTGTACTATTATTAATTTATCAATAGGTACACAAGCTGACCCGTGCCCACTTCGTTGAGCATAGAAACCATTTAAACCTTTACTAGACTTCCACGAACATTTCAAGACTCAAAATAGCCGAATCGGTTCAGCCGTTATCGAGTTGTAGCGATACTTAACGAACAGCAATTCATTTTTATAAATATTTAGAAGATTGTCTGTAATCGCTCTGACATTTGCAATAAAGAGTCTCAAACTTAAAAAGAACGACAATGGTCCACAGACGATATTTGTACTAATAACTCACTGCAAACTTAACAAGAATGATGACCACATATCGCCCTAACTCAATCTGCGTCGCCTATGCAATTTCTCCCCGTAACTCGATATAATCTCGCATACCTGTCAATATACTAACGAGGGGTAGTTTACACCCCATCTGGGGGGTGTGGGGTGATCTGCGGTGTATCGGCAAACGATTTAATGCTGTTAAAGACGCCTTGTGTGCATGTGTGTCTCCGATATTGTTTATTTGCCTTCACTGGAATCGAACCTGCGCTATATCTCATTCGATTTAATGTTTTTGAAATATAAAAAGGTGGCGCTGTGTAATGGATACACCTGTTTATTGTACGTGAATACGGTGCTTACTTAGCGTAATAATTTCTTTGGATCTTTAGCTATCTTATGGTGTAATTGAACTTTGGATATTACAATTAACTGGTGGTAGCTTGTTTATTATGTTGAATTTCCGAGACAAGCTTTTTAAGTTTCATTTGGAAATAAAATAGTTTGTTTTTTATTTAACTCATTATGAAGGCAAAAATTGTAAAATTTTGCCTTCGATCAATAATACACTAGATAATGTGTCCCATACATAAACAAGGCTAAAATCTGTCCGTGGTATATACCAATAGAGCTACATTTGACGAATGAATTGGTATATATGTCGCAGTTATCTAATTGAAATCGCTATTTCATTGAGTGACTAGCGTTTTTATCGAATGACGCGACGACTGCGGCATATACAAGGAACTGAGAACAGTTTTAAAACATTTCAAAGTTGATTCGGTGATTTTAAATCGTTAAAATGTACATAATACTTTACGACGTATTATAAAATGTATAATATGTGACAGTTAGAACTCAATTTTCTCGAAATCAGAATTCTGCTACATATCACCTTCATCCATTAATTTCTTCAACTATAGACACTGTGTTCGTTCTATATTATAATTCATAATTCATAATTCATTTATTTATTTGCCAAGAATATGGTACAGTTGGTGTTTACATTTATTTGAGTTCTACATATTCTACTATATAGTGTGCAAATATTGTCAGTATTGATAATCATCATCTATTTACTCAGCATCCCTATTTGATGAACGCTTAGAGGTTTGTGATGATGCTCCAGAATCGCCTAATAGCAATTGAATAAGCGCCATGATTGGTCATATGGCTGGAGTATTGACAATTACCGGCCTGCCCCCGAGCCAGGGATAATTGGTGTTCCCGGGATACATGGATAGGGATAACTGGTGTTTGATTGGAACAAGGAGGAAAGATTAGCCAACGTGAAATGTGAAAGAAAAAAAAGTGTACTTCAAAATTAATTTATTGCGGGACGCAATTCAAATACTATAAACAACATTTGACACTAACCCACTTTTTAAGAGGAAACACAATTACTGTTTTCCCATACAAAAATAGGGGTTTAGACTTTAGGCAACCCATGTTTTTTTTTGGTTAATGCCGCTAGTTTTCAGCGGCATTGTCCAGGGAGGAAACAGGTTACTCTAGCGGCTAGAGTAACATTTTTTTCCTGAATTATATAATCTACTAGCTGTGCCCTGCGACTTGGTTCGCGTACTTTTTGAGTGACTTAAAGCGCACGCAACGAAAGTCCCCAAATGTGAATAATTTTCCCCATTTTTGCAACATTTCTCCCTGACGCTTCGCTCCTTGGTCGCAGCGTAATGTTACATAGCCTAAAGCCTTCCTCTATAAAGGGACTACGCAACAAAAAAATAATTTTTCAAATCGGACCAGTAGTTCCTGAGATTAGCGCGTTTAAACAAACAAACAAACAAACTCTTCCGCTTTATAATATTCGTACAGATATTTACTATTAGTACGTCCCTATTTTTATAAATAAAATAAATATAACTTCAACCAGATGAAGTCAAATATATACATAAAATATAATATAATATAATATAATAGAATAATATTATTATATTATACATAAAAACCCACAGAATTGAGAACCTCCTCCTTTTGAAGTCGGTTAAAAATGCGAGTTTTGCTCTTTTCGAACTTTGAAGGCTTACTATATATTATATATTTAATATTTAGTAAACTATAGATAATTATGTTTATATGGTCTCTCTCTTCTCCCATCAGCGACCCGCGAAGAAGGCGACTCCCGGTACCGGTCTGCTGAGGAGCAGGCGCGGGAGCTGGCGCGCTCCATCCGCCGCGAGGTCACGAAGCTGGCGGACACCTGGAACACCCTGGTCGACCGCAGCGACGCCTGGGGCAGGTGCCTGGACGATGCTGTGCAGGTCAGTCTTAGATTAAGGACGTCCAATATCCATGGTCCTTACTGAGTCTCCAAACTTGAACTGAGCAGACGATGCTAGTGTCAATTTCATACTAATTTGGGCTATCACTATATTAGATTTAAATGAAATCCAAATCACCAAATTAAAAATTTACAGTATGTATGAAGCCCTCAGAAACTTTTAAACGCATTTGAATAATGTTTTAATGTAATTATGGTATTTATATTTAAACTTAGTGTAAAATTATGTAATAAAACTATTTTAATAATTTTAACTTGAAATGTGTACCTACAGCGCCATCTATGCGCGCTTAAACTAACAATCAATACATCGATCAAAGTCAAGTTTGTTTTAGTTAGCTGGGCAAATAATAGATGGCGCTTTCAACGGTAAACTAAATTTACAACTCGCAAATAAAAAATAAATCTACGCTTATAATTCGTAAAGGTTAACGTAAACAACATATTTTTAGTAATTAAATAAATAATAAACACGACCAAGTCCATTAGTTATTGAGAAAGCCGAGAAATGCATAGTAATTAAAAACAGGGGCGTATTACGCACTCAACCCCGATGTTCGGCGACCTGCCCACTTGACACGTATGCCTCAAAGGGGCTCTTGGCTCCGCCACTGGATAAACACATTTATATACGATTAGTAAAATATAGAGGTAGAAGAAAATACTAAGATTACTTAGGTACCCAATGTTTATAGAGTCTATGGTAATAGCAAAGACCACCATAGACCAATTATCGTACGTCCGAAATAAATTTAACCTAAACGTAAACAAACCAGAAACATATTTCATATATTTACTTATTGTGCACACTTATCAACACTTTCACAGATATGTTAAAGGATTACACTTCATTATCCAATACATTTTATAACAATTAAACAATACTTAATATTATGTATAAACATCAAATGAACAATTTTCACAGTTGAAATACGCCATTTTGACACTGCCGACTGTAGAATAAAGTCTATAGTCTTTGGCCAGTTGGCGTCACTGACTAGTCTATGGTTGTGTCAGCTTTGTTTACGTTTGGGTCAAATTTTTCGTCCTATAGTAAAACCACTTTGGGTAAGTTAATGGTAACAAACAGTCCACTTAATTTGAATAAAAAAACGAAAGTTGTATACGTGATCTTTAATACAAACAAAAACAAAAAACCTATTCAAACACTCCTCAATATCCGCATTGAGTGACTGACCCTTTACATCAATAGAACTGCATGAATCCTCGTTAAGTCTTCCTGTCTGTACTTAATGGTATGTAACAAAAGGGCTCATGCCCTGACACGCCCTGACCGGCTGCAGTCCAGATATTTAGTGATAATAAAACTGTTTTTGTTAATCTACAAGATGTAAAATGAATGAGTGATAATACTTTAGGATGTGTATGTGCCTCCTATGTAGAGTTTACTGTGAAAGTACCAGCGCTGAAAGACTTAGGGCGTGTTTCACCAAGCAATGTTTAAGTTCGTTAAATATCATGTTGTTCCTCTAGTAATTCCTATCAAGGAATGAGAAGGCATGGTATTTTAACAATCCGTTAACACTAACATGCGTTGGTGAAATCGGGACTTAGAACTTCCATGTTTCTATGAGAAATGCCCCAACATAATTTTGCCTATACAATAAGTTAAAAAGTACCTACATCTTGCAGCGCCTCCGTGGTCTAGTGGTTCAGAGCTTCGCTCTCGACCCGGAGGTCGTGGGTTCGATTCCCGCGTTCGAACAACTAATAATGTTGTTTTCAAGTTTGGTTAGGACAATTCAGGCTGATCACCTGATTGTCTGACAAGAAAGATGATTCATGCGTCGGATGGGCATGTAAAAAGTCGGTCCTGCGCCTGATCTCTCGCTAGTCGTGTCGGTTTACCGTCAGATTGGGTTATGAGAGTAAAAGGAAGAGAGAGTGCTTCTGTGTATTGCGCACACACTTAGGCACTATAAAATAACTCCTGCGTAGCTGGCCTGGTTTCAATGAAATCGGCTACCGACATCGAAATCGGTGAGGGGAGCTATTATTATTATTATTTTTGACATCACAACATATATACTTAGCTTTAGTTTAGTTTCTAGATTCATCTTGTTCCCTCTATTTATCCTATAAGTGTTGTGTGATGATAAAATAAATATTTTTATTCTTATTCTTATTCTATTATTATACAACTTGCAGCGCTGGTACTTTCATAGTAAACTCTATACACGGGACCCATACATACTCTAAAGTATTATCACTGTTTAGTCTTTATATAGCCAGTATAATAATCCTTACAATATAAAACAAACTTCTCTGTCGCATCTGTCTGTATGTTCGCGATAAACTTAAAGGCTACTGCACCGATCTTCAAGCTGTTGTCACCAATGGGTAGAGTGGTTCTCGAGGAAGGTTTTTGTGTATTAATTGGACCCGGTAGGTGGCACTGCTGGCAGTGCGTTAAGGTATTGTAGTACAGGGGGGCTTCCCAAGATGCCTTCGCTAATTATCGCTTACAAAGTTCGATAACAAAATGTATGGGATTTGACATAAGGTACGCTAAATGACATACCAAATAGCGATCATTTAGCGTACCTTATGTCAAATGCCATACATTTTGTTATCAAACTTTGTAAGCGATAATTAGCGATGGCATCTTGAGTAGGCCCCCTGAGCAATGCCGGGACAGCTGGTATTCAATTATTATAAAGCCTACTCGCGGAGTTCCTCGGTGAACCTTTGGCAACAGTCCGAAGTGCGACACTACACTACTCGTGCAACTTCGGGCCTTTTGACTCGGTACCAAAAACCGACAACAAATGGAAGTCACACGAGGCGAAGTAAAGTTTGACGAGGTAAGCCGAAGTGCATCTCTACACTATCCTATTCGTCTAATTTCGTTCAACTTCGCGAGTAGGTAGTGTAGAGGAAGGGGTAAAGAAGAGATGGTCGCTCGAACACACTAATATCAGAAACTACTTGTCCGATTTAGACATGGGCGCCGCGCCGGGTATGCCGCACCGATTTTGGCCGGCGCCGCCGCCGAGGATCCATCTCGGCGCGCCGAACGATTCTTGTGGCGTTTTTTCCCAATGAAACTGCTGACAATTCCTACTACCAGCTCGCCAAATGGCCGTCTATTGTCGCAGTCATCTGGTTGAATCTGCTATTTGTTTAAATGTCTAGCGCGTTTATTGAATGACGACATTTAATTGATTGATAGGCCGTGGCGCTAGTAGTCACCATAACAAATATGGCGGCAAACTGCTCGCACAGATAGTACATAAATTAGATATTTTTATTTTCATTTTCATTGACATGTCATGTCCTCATTTTTGAGGACTTTTTAAGTTGCGAACTTATGGTCAAACCTACCCCTACCAAACATTACAAAGTATGCTATATCCCATTCAATGACAATGCTACGTTCAGTCAAGACATTGAACGTAACATTAAACAACTTGACGAGTTGTCCTTTAGTCATTCAATTAAATGTCGTAATTTCGATAACGCGCTCGTCGTTCAATTAAACTGCTGATTCAACTGGTTGAATCAGCAGTTTAATTGAACGACGCGTAATATATATTATGTCGCAGTCATCTGGATGACTGCGACATAATATATATTACGCGAACAGGGCTACTAGGTAGTACAAATACATACGCGCCGAAGATGTCGTGGTGTAGTTGCACTAATAATATGTTATAGTTAAATAGATTATTGTAATTGGACGTTAATCATTATCCAAGGTGATTTTCGAGCCTCGAACTTCGAATGTATGTCTGTCCTGCTCGCACCCGCGCACAAATCATGCGTACGAGCGGGACAGACTAATATCCAAAACGTAGTAAAGGAACCCAATCTTCCATCGACCATGGCCTACCATCCCATACAATCTATTCTTACAAAAAAATTGCAATAGATGTCACTAATATTAACGTTTGTAAATTATAATATGCCGAATTAAGTACAAATATTATATAAATATTTTTTAAGCATAACATCACATAAAGTAAATTCAACATTAAGAAGAAGATACGAAACGAAATTAGTAATTAGTATTTTCCAATAGTGGCGCTAGATGGCGGTTTTCAGAATGTGTCTGGAAATCGAAGAAAACAAGAATATCCACTCGAATTGCCAGTATTAGGGTGATACCATTTTCTAGTACTAGGTCGTGTCTCTGTTATATAATATCTACTTTGTGCATCGGCCTAATTACTAGTTATTTGTCGCTTCAATTGGTCCGGTATCCGCGGGACTATTGTCTCGGATAATCTACGGTTAAATTAACTGTAATAATATGTACACAAACATCACTAACCTAACAAGATAAAGTTAAAAAACCTAAAACCAGTAGGGTTTTAGTTTTTTCAAAGTCGGTCCTGCGCCTGTTCTCTCGCCAGTCGGTCGGTTTACCGTCCCACTGGGATATGAGAGTAAAAGGAAGAGAGAGTCTTCTTCGTCACTTCTGTGTATTGCGCACACACTTGGGCACTATAAAATAACTCCTGCGTATCTGGCCTGGTTTCAATGAAATCGGCTACCGACACCGAAATCGGTGAGGGGAGCTATTATCAAAAACTAAATAAAAAAAAAATAAAAAAACTCCGACGTAGCGTGTAACATTCCTATCACACCTAACAAACGACCTGATGACCTTGAAGACCTGAACCGATTTCCACCAAACATAGCCAAGAACACTCTCGACTGGGTGACTTAATCACTAAGTGATCAAACCCCCCAAAAAAAAAGATAAAAAAAAACACTCTCGACTGATATACCTTTCACACAAAAAATACTACATTTAAATCGGATCATCCGTTTGGGAGCTACGATGCCAGACACACATACACATTTACACAGACACGTCAACCTTATAACACCCCGACGTTTTTGCGTGGGGGGTTAAAAACATACTTTAAAGTTATTTAGCTATAGGGAAATAAAATGAACTCGAGTTGTGAGGAAACTTTTTTTGGTTCTAGTTTCCTTACTAACAGTAAGTAGGTAGCTAAAGTTATCTACCTACTTAGCTACCTAACAGTAAGTAGGTAGCTAAAGTTATCTACCTACTTAGCTACCTAACAGTAAGTAGGTAGCTAAAGTTATCTACCTACTTAGCTACCTAACAGTAAGTAGGTAGCTAAAGTTATCTACCTACTTAGCTACCTAACAGTAAGTAGGTAGCTAAAGTTATCTACCTACTTAGCTACCTAACAGTAAGTAGGTAGCTAAAGTTATCTACCTACTTAGCTACCTAACAGTAAGTAGGTAGCTAAAGTTATCTACCTACTTAGCTACCTAACAGTAAGTAGGTAGCTAAAGTTATCTACCTACTTAGCTACCTAACAGTAAGTAGGTAGCTAAAGTTATCTACCTACTTAGCTACCTAACAGTAAGTAGGTAGCTAAAGTTATCTACCTACTTAGCTACCTAACAGTAAGTAGGTAGCTAAAGTTATCTACCTACTTAGCTACCTAACAGTAAGTAGGTAGCTAAAGTTATCTACCTACTTAGCTACCTAACAGTAAGTAGGTAGCTAAAGTTATCTACCTACTTAGCTACCTAACAGTAAGTAGGTAGCTAAAGTTATCTACCTACTTAGCTACCTAACAGTAAGTAGGTAGCTAAAGTTATCTACCTACTTAGCTACCTAACAGTAAGTAGGTAGCTAAAGTTATCTACCTACTTAGCTACCTAACAGTAAGTAGGTAGCTAAAGTTATCTACCTACTTAGCTATAAGCTACCTAACAGTAAGTATAGCTAAAGTTAGCTACCTACTTACTGTTTGGCGGATAGAACTAACGAGTACTTCTACTTGTTAGTCCTATCCGCTACAGTTCCCTGCCCGCGGCTGTTCGTTACCACTTACCACTCAGTTTGTTCCAGTTAGCCGAGAACGGTATTGGCTAAGTGCTTGGCTAACTAGTGGCTAGGCTAGCTGATATAGGCAATAGTTATAAAACACTAGCTGACCTGTGCCCACTTCGTTGAGCATACAAACCGTTTAAACCTTACCTGAACTTCCACGAATATTTCAAGACTAAAAATAGCCAAATCGGTTCAGCCGTTCTCGAGTTTTAGCGAGCAGTAAAAGTGTCCTTTAATCTTCTCGATCTTGCGAAGAGACTTATCGTGAGTATGTCTACTCAAATTTACGTCGTTGCTTCTAAAAAATGTTCTATGTTTTACATCAGAATATGCACAACTGCCAGTGATTCATACAACAGATGTTATACGTTTAACAGAAATTAGTGATAAAAATTACTGACGTAATTTTTGACTCATTTTTATCTGAACTTGTAAACCGTATAAAGTTTATTTTATACGGTTTACAAGTGTAAGGCTATTTTTGGTCTTGAAATATTCGTGGAAGTCCCGTAGGCTGATTAGGTATCTTGCAACAGCAATTGGACAGGCGTAAATTGTACAATTGTTTACAATATCGCTGTCAAACGTATACACTTGAGAGCGATATTGTACACAATTGTACAATATACGCCTGTCGAATTGCTATTGCGAGATATAATATAATCAGCCTGCCGGGAGCGTTTAAAAGGTTTCTATGCTCAACGAAGTGGGCACGGGTCAGCTAGTTCTTGTATATATTTCGTGACAAGTACACATACATATATATATTATAAGTCCACTTTTTTGTCTAGAGGTTCAATTATAAATGCGAATGCGAGAAACTCCTTAAAAGTCGTACGAATATCATCCATATTATAAAACAAAAATGTGCATAAAATAAATACTACACGGTTAAAGTATAAAAAAAATATACTTTAACCGTGGGGGGGACCAAATGGCAGCTATTCTGTGTCAAATAAAAAAAGAATCACGAAAATCGGATCATTAATCTCGGCGTAATCGGTGTACATACATACATAAAAAAAATTACCCAAATTAAGAACCTCCTCTTTGGAAGTCGGTTAAAAATTGACCCTTCAAAACGATCACGTTGTACCTACCTAAAGAAACTATAAGTCCACAGTCCTTCATACATCATGCGACAGACAGACAGCCGTGCGCTCGCATAATATTAACTCAAGTCCAAGCAAAGCCGGATACGGTAGTCAAATTATATGTACCATGGGGTTAGGGTCCACCACCAGAGGCCAAAAAATGGGTGATTGGTTTTAACCAAAAACATAGCAAAGTAAAAGTGGGTTAATATTAAGTTAATGTTGATTCTAAATTTGTTTATAGACATTGTAATTTGTATATAAAACTCGTAGCGTATGTAGGCACCTACGCACCCTGCAAAATCTACACTTCTACATTAATATTATAAAGAG
Organism: Celastrina argiolus; assembly: GCA_905187575.2. Classification (NCBI taxonomy): domain Eukaryota; kingdom Metazoa; phylum Arthropoda; class Insecta; order Lepidoptera; family Lycaenidae; genus Celastrina; species Celastrina argiolus. The sequence goes on from LR994596.1 coordinate 3,117,008, forward strand.
GAAAGATTTGTATATTTGTATGTAACGACTTAACTCAAAAAGTACTGGACGATTTTAATTATTCTCTTTTCATTAGAAAGCTACATCATCACTGAGTAACATAGGCTATATAAAAATCAATTGCTGTTCGTTAGTCTCGCTTAAACTCGAGATCAGCTGAACTGATTCAGCTATTATAACTCAAAAAAAATTATAGGTCCAAAATGACCTCAAGGAGTGAATCTTACTATGCTGGGGCTCGCGGCGTCCTAGTCTATACACAGGAACGCACTGGTCGATGACCTAAGTCCTGACTCATCTGTTTTGTGACTTATAAGGAGATCTTTAATCGTGATTTATCGCGATATAGTAACTAATTTATATGAGGTGCCAAAACAAAAAATGCTCTACGCGTCATTCTCTTCACATTATATTCGGCTTAATATATGTGTCGCAGTCATCTTATTGAATCTGGTTATTTAATTGAATCACTAGGCGGCTATATAATGGTGTCAAACAGCTCGTACAGATAGCAATGTGGTGATATATTTTTTGATTAATTTACTTTAATATACGTTACAATAGTACACATTCGGAAATTTCGAAGTTTAAAACTAAAATATTAAATTGTTGTCCTAGTCTCGGGTTCTAAAATTTGTTGGTAAAAACAGGATTCAATGAAAGCGCTAGTCATTCAATTAAATAGCTGATTCAACCAGATGACTGCGACATATGCACCATGAATCACAGAAACACTTATACAGGATAAGGAATAAGAATAAATTACGATCGTGGAATAACTAATATTGCTATATCAATGGTCCTGAAAGGTCGTCGACTTTTCCGCACTGAAAATTTTCGTAAACAAGCATGAGAAAATCACATGAAAATATGTGAAAATATTAATTAATCACTACATAACAATTACATTCGGTTATTGACTTTTGAACTAGATATTTCATATGAGAGCATAGAAACAGTTTGTGATGAACCGTTTAAACCTTCGCGGGAGTTCCACGAATATTTCAAGACTAAAAATAACCGAATCAGTTCACCCGTTCTCGAGTTTTAGCGAGACTAACGAACATACTTTGTGCGTGTAAAAATTTCTCAGGAACCGAACATTTTGCCGTGAAGTGAAGGACTTTGGTCAAATCTACATCTGTGCGAAATTTCATTAATATCCGGCCACTTGTTTCAGAGCCTATTCAATGCAAACATACATATAAATAATGCCTCTTAATAATGACAGGTTCTGCAGTGCTGGCCACTACAAATCAAAATAAATTTCGTTTGGCTAAGAATTCTAATTTCAAATTATTTTTATTTTAAAAACATGCAATTCTTTTTTCAAAATAATTATTTGTTTATTGATTGCTGTTACATGTTCACGCATTTCAGATGTTTTATATAGTGTAATTTTTGTTACAGGTAAGAGAATCCACCATTACTTCAAAATTTAATATCACAAGTGAGCGACTAAGGTAAGTTTTATATACATGTATATTTATATATGTATGTAGGATGTGAGAGGTATTTTTGTGGGCGTCTCTTTATATGGTTAGGAAATAATAAGTCACAAATTATAGTTCTTTATTCTCAGCCATCAAATAATTACATATACGTTAAACTATTTAGTAATTAATTAGATTACTATGGAAACGTAAACGAATTAGGTTTATAACTCGACAAGCCCTCTCTGCCCCGCGCCATGATGTCGTCGCCAATGTCATCTGTCATCGCTGTCATATGTGACACTTGTCCTCTACTTTTTTTTTTTGGTAATAGCAGTTGTCTATTGTCAATTATCACCAAACTCGTTTAGCTTTTTCAAACTTTACGTCTCATCTCCGACATGTACCTATATCTTTTCTCTCTATTATAAAGTTTAGCATTCTTTAAATAAACCGATATATCAAATGAAATACGGAAAATAGAGTAAAAGACCAGTATAATTACTAATCTGGTTATTACTACCTTCTCTGTATGAAATGTATTTTTTGTCAAAATCTAATTTAATATTTTTTAATCGCAAGAATAACAAAAAAACTTGTAAAAAATTTAATAATGCAGTTTTTACCAAGATTGGCTTCGCTCTTGTAAAAATCTAGGATTTATTATATAGTGTGTAAAAAAAGCAGTCACTATAACTTTAAGTTACGATTATACTACCATTCCTCATTTTGAAAATATCTTTTTTTTGTCAAAAATTAAATTTTTTTTTTTACTTTTCACCATTTCTTTTTTTTTTGTCGCAAAAATAACAATAAAGCAAAATATATAATTTTTTTTTAATTTTTGTAAGAAAAAAGTACATTTCTAGAATGAGAAAAGGTAGTTTACCTAATCATATCCCAAAGTTATAGTGTCTGCTCTTTTTACACCCGTTATAACCACGGATCCCTGTGTACGCGATGCGAATTCTCCTTATCAAAATTCAAATTTGACGAATAATGAGAAAGCTTATATTTAACCTAAACTTCCCATTGCAACTTGTGTTGGTGAGTTTACTTACATGCAACTAACAAAGTCCAACATTGAATTGCATAGTAGGTTCTAGTTCTTAGACATGTTAAAGTTACTAACTTAAAATGTATACGACGCTGCATTAAGATAGCTATTCAAAATTGAACTTTATGACTCCATGAAAGTGCAATCTTGTAGTTCAATGTTGTATAGTTCGTCCCTGATAAATTTAACCTAAAGGTTAAAAACAAACGGAAAACATCGAAATTTTCACGTCATATTCACTTATTGTGCACACTTATCAATACTTTCACAGGTATATTAAAGGATCACACTTCATTATCCCAATACATTTTATAACAATTAAACAATAATTAACATATTTAAACATCAAAATTAAATGAAAAACATTCACAGTAAAAATACTCTATTTTGACACTGCCGACTGTAGAATATAGTCTATAGTCTATGGATTCATAACAAACAATATTCATTGCATTAATATTGGCCAATTGGCATCACTGACTAATCTATGGTTGTGTTATAGACGGCTTTGTTTATGTTTTAGTTGAGTTTAGCTCGGATGTACTATAATAGATATCTTAAAAATTATGCGTGATGATGAGAGCTGACTCTAAGACTTATTGTACACGTTTTTTCGCCCTTTAGATTTTACTTACGGTTACGGGTCTTAACCCGTATTAATAAAGAAGTCTCAATCCCAGCCTCACTTAAGAACCTATTTGACAGATAAAACAACGTTTCGTTTCACATTTAAAAGTGAACATCTTTATTAATGTTGCATAGTACTTTCATTTATTTTCTTTTTATGCCGTAATATTAATTATAATATTAATTTTATTACAGACGAAACATTGAAATAAGTATAATCTATATTTTTCTATAATCTTTATTTTAACTATTTAAAGAAGAAGAAAATTAAAGTACTTAACATAAGTAAAGTTCTTTATTTTTAAAAGTAAAAGGAAACGTTGTTTTATCTGTCAAATAGGTTCTCAAGTAGAGATTGGGTTTTTTTTATATCTATGGACGCTTCACACCGCGTCAATCTGGCCCTATGCTGAGTATCCGAAGAACTTGCGTTACAGGTACCAGACAAAGGAAATATATTTAATACTTTTATACTATACACATATTTAAGATTTTTATTATATTATACACAAATTTAATACAAATCCATGACCCAGGAACATTGAAAAATTTTTGTTCCCTCGGCGGGATTCGAACCCGCGACCTCTCGATCGAGCACCAACGCGCTCAACCACTGCGCTACGGAGGTCGTCATTAGGTTTGAGACTTCTTTATATATTATACAGGCCTAAAAGTCAGGCCACAAAGTTTTACGCCGCAACCGTATGCTTCGTTTATGTCAACAAGCTCCTAAACAAAGAGCCATAATTATTGTCTACTTACGGCGAATTAGCCGCAGATCACGGCGATAAAACGTGTGTGTACAATAGGCCTAACCATTACGTAACTGTAAAACGTTAGAAGCGAGAGCTAATGTATCAAATATTCAAAACCTCTTCCCAGAACTCTCCCCACGTGCGAAGTTATTTTAACATCGGCCGGGAATCGAACTCGTGGCCCTAATTAATGTGGACAGAGATTGACAGACAAAGTTCCCGGGTTTCTGCGAAGTTGCCATAGAGTAATGTTGGGTATTTATTTGGTAATGTCTATTACAGAAACAAAAAAAAACTGCGTTTAAAAAAACGGTCGGTTTTTTTTTTTCACTTTTTTAAATTTATGTAGTGTCTCGAAGTCGAAGTAAAACATAAATCCTTTTCGTAGCTACGATGCTACATACAGACTGACAGACACCGTATTTATAATTTCCACCTCCTTTATGTGTCAAGAGTCTTTTTCGGGTAGGTGCAAAAAATCAAACACAAGTCCAAAGTTATTAAATATATTAAATTATTAATTTAGTTAAATTATCAACAACCAACACACAACAACAACAGTTGTTTTATTGCAACTTAATGCAAAGTATTAAACAGATAATAACTATTCTAGATTTCTTCTGTGATAGCCAGGTGAAAAATATAATATTTAGCTTCAAAAAATCATTTCGATCCCTTTCTATACTCTACCATAGAGCTACGGGAAAACCATAATATTAGAGTAATGTAGATATATTCAAAATACGCAGCAAAATTATTTTCTTAAAGTTGCTCCGTTCGCGATGAGGACTGTGACGTCCTCACTTAGCGTAATTCATTCATTTCTTATAATTAGAGATTTATGTGTGTAAAATGATTGAAGATAACAATTAATCTGTCTTTTTTACACAATAAATTTATTATCGTTAAAAAGACATTCAAATACGCTAGCCAATATTAATTTGAGTAAATGTTTAATTTCAAAACCGATAACTAAACGCTTCCGGGTTAGAGTTCGGTATCACTGAGAGCGGCGGCATGAGCGGAGCGGATGTATAGAAAATATAAGCTTTTAATTTTCTTCATAGTTCGTACAGTATAAAAAACATGTTTTTATCTGATTTTTAAAAAAATATTTATTTATCTGTAGTAAGTAAAACATATAAATAATAAGAAGATCAAATGAATAAATAATAATTATTTCAAGTTGAATCCTTTTATTGAAATAAGGCCAAATCTCAATACTTCTTTTTTTCTTCTTGATAGACTCTAGTTTGCTGTATTTTTCGACTAATGGGCATTACAAAGTATTTTTTTTTACAATAGCTTAAAAAAGTACCTCTTTCGGCGCTGGTAGTTTCACAGTAGACTCTATAGTCTATACACACTATAAAATATTGTCACTCATTAATATTATAGCCTGTATATTTAGGTAAACGCGTTAACCCGCCGTCACTGGCACCACGCCCTTACCCTATTTGTTTGCCCCAACAATTTAATACATTCTGTGTCCAAAGGGAGATATGATTTGATTTGTTTGCCCAAATTAATCGCATACATATTATTGACTGTGGAAATTCCTGGCTAGTTTACCACAGTGTTGTAAGCTTTTGAATATTAATTTTAGTTCCCTCGTAATTAATTCATAGTTTTGTTTGCTTATATTGTTACAATTTCGTGTAAAAGTTAAACCCTAATGTACCATTATTTAACTTATAAGTGTTAGTTTATTCAGAAATAAACAATTTTGATTATTAATTTAGCTGATGGAAGGAAGGACAATGATTTTGGCAGTATATGTATCATATATTATACTAATATTATAAAGTGGAAGAGTTTGTTTGTTTAAACGCGCTAATCTCAGGAACTACTTGTCCGATTTGAAAGATTATTTTTTTGTTGGATAGTCTATTTATACAGGAAGGCTTTAGGCTATATAACTTTACGCTGCGACCAATAGGAGCTAAGCGTCAGTGGGAAATGTTGCAAAAACGGAAAAATTATTCACATTTGGGGACTTTCGTTGCGGTCACTCAAAAACCACGCGAACGAAGTCGCGGGCACAGCTAGTGTATGTATATTTGTTTTTAAAAGGTTTCTAACCATAAGTATAAAAAATATCATTACCAATCCTCTATTATTAAAAAAAGTAAAAAATGCCAAGATGTCTCCTTTATAGTGTCTGTCGTATTAAATTAGCCTAAAATATTCAATGTCTCCTCACTCCTTATCCTCAGCGGCTATAATTGAAGTATATTGGCTTCCATTATCATCGTAGAATGTAGATAATTATATTTGTTCCCCGTCCACAGGGACAGGGGGCGATGGGGAGACAAAGGGGACGACGGGGGGACGAAAGAGGCGGGGGGACCATGGAAAAAATTAATGAAGCTCTCATAAAGCCGTAGTTTGTTATTTAATTATGAATTTACGAGCAGCGAGCGAAATTCGATAAGGGCGGTGGTATGGTTGGGTGGTTTCATAAGCGTAAGCGTATAGCAAAAGTGGCCAGTTGCTTGTGTATTCCTTTTGTTACTTCAGTTTTTGCTGTCGATACCGAATAGTGAAACGATAGTTAAATAAAGTAACGCGTAAGTTGTGACTGGTGGAGACTTATCATTCCGCCATGGAGTGACAATGACAACCTTTAAATAAGTCTACTAACTTTAATTAGCGTTTCTCAGCTCCTTACCAACGCTCTTAGATATTAAAAGTTATTATAGATAGTCTTTTGAATATTTAATTTTATTATGTTGGTAAACAAAAAATGTAAAACTAAAATTATTTCACTACCAATAACAATATTGAAGATATTAAACTATTAAATATAATGTGCGAATGAGAAGGGAACAACCGATTGTGACGTCACGTTCTTAACCCTACATAGACAATTCACAAAACTGTGTACAAATATTGTTTTGTGAGAAAGAGGCAGATAAGGATCGTCCTGGCTTCCGAAGCGCGCGCACGTCGTTACGCTGCCCGATCGCGCCGCGTTTCCGTTCCGTGTCGCGTCCGTGCCGACCACCTTCTACTGGAGCAGTTCACGACCACCTTCTGAGGGCGATCGGCAATCCGCGCTTGGTTCTTGTGAACTGAGTGTGGATTGCCGCCTTGCCGGGAAGATGAGCTGCCCGCCCGCCCCGCTGGGATTTTATCCCAGCGTTGTGGTCACGGGAGGCCAGTTCCCCCAAGCGCTCCCCGCTTGGTGAGACCACCAACACCAACGGAAGACCATGGCCGTCCGCGTCCCGACGTGGAAGACCGCCCTGCGCCGACCAGAAGGCGCGCCACCACCAAGACACCGAGCCTAGCTGTGACGGAGAGGACACCGTTCGCGCCGGGCCCCCGTCGGCATTCTCGCGGGGGGGTTGTGGTAGCCCCCCGCCCCAATGTCCGGCCGAGACCTGCTGCGCGTCCCGGATCCCACCCCGTCCAGCCGAGAAGTGCTCGGACTGACCGCAGCGCACAGAGCGCCGCCTCCAGGGCTGCGCCCCGTACCGCAGCCCTGCACCGCCGCCCTCATGCACCCGCTTGAGCCTGCCGCACCTGCCGTTGCTCCACACGTCCTCGGCTGTCGGTAGAGCGTCCAACCGCCGCCGACCACCACCGCAGACCATCCGGCCCTGCAACGCTGCCCACCGCAGCCCACTCCACCATCATGCCGCCAAGGCACTACCGCTGCCTGCTGACCTTCGCCTCGTCGCTGGGGCTCGCTCAGCACTCCTCGCCCGCTTGACGCTGGCGGAACCGGCCCTGCAGGTGGAGTAGAGTCACGGCCCCGCCGCGCTGAATCAACTGGCCCCTGGACGGGCTAGTATAACCGGTCATGCCGCGTCGTCTGGGCTGGCGTAGCCAGCCGGCCCCGCTTCCCCGCCTCTGACGCAGGTTTAACTGGCCTGTCCGCTCCTGGGGAGGGGCTAGTTCCCGGCCCCGCCGCGCCGTTCGACCGCTCTCCTAGCATGGGCTGGATCTACCGGTCTCGCCGCCCTGGACCTGCGACGCCGCCTCGCCTCGTCGCGCTGCCACCATGCAGCCAACCAAGACCGCATTCAGCGACGTCCCACCGCTCGCGACAAAGTCCCGCGCCTGCCTGTGGATATCCGCGCCATCCGAAGGTTCCTTGAGGGAAGGAACCTGGGTGACTGGCGAGGATCCCGGACAACGCCGCCTTACACCATGAGGGCGCCAGACGCCGCCTGCCGCCCGGCCTACTGGAGGGTTAGGCTGTACGGCGCGCGGGCGCGACCAGCGCCCTCTAGCAACGTCCTCGGGCGTTTACCGTTGGCATCCCCATGCCCTTTCCCACCATCATGGCTCCCGGAGCCCCCCCCACTCCCTGGTTTGGCTGGGTCCGCGAGTTGGTTAAAGACCACTCGTCAAAGTCTAGCCCTTCAGGTAATCGAGTTAATAAAGTGATTTTTACGACGGTTTTTCCTTGCGCCCTGACGCGAGGGTTTTGCCTTCAAAAAAACGTCTTGTCTGTTTTTATTTCAATCCCACCTTGGTTAGGGCTTTGGTCCGCGGGACGATGCGCGGCGCTCGGAGGAGTGGAACCACACACGTTCCTCGGTCTCAGGACCGGGGCCTCCACACGCCACATGTCGTCTCGCCATTCAGGAATAAGTCTTCCAAGGCTTCCTTCCCTTAGAGCCACGGTTTTCCCCTGCGTTCTGTCGCGGGGGGTTTTCCCTAGAAAAACAGAAGCAACACATACGGCTCGGTATCCTCAATACCGGGTCCTTCGACCCCACGTAGAGGGGCTCATTAGCCTCTGGTCGTGGTTCCCCTCGCTCCCGGCCACTCGGGCTAGGAGTGAGTGAGATGCAAATAGGTAGGAGGCAGATAATTTTTTTATTAAATTGCATATTAATACTTCTTAATTGTTATTTTAGATTTTTTGCATAATTTTATTAGTCCAAAGTAAATCTTAAAGTCGCTATTTAAAAATATTGTTTTAGGTACCCGATAACACATGACTGATAATTGCCATAAAAATCTGTAATTTTTTTTTAGTGTCGGTAATAACCTAACCTACAAAACATCTCAATATTTATTTTTTTGTTATTTTCCAGAAATTAAGAAATAGAGGACTGGTTACGTAGCATATAATAATAATAATTAATCTTTGTTTCGGGCTACATAGGCCCATATTTTAAATACTTTACAGACTTAACATATTATAATTATAACTGAACTTTATGACGTATTATGAACGACGACGTGATGTGCGCCTCGCTCCGGTCTCTCCCCCGGAACATATTATGCCCCTGCAATAGGCAGAGCCTGTCACGCAAATCGCTTCAGCTTATGAACATGGTCGCTGCCTTAGTCCAGTACATCGCTGCTTGATTAAGACAGTTGGTGGTACTGGCGGTGAATTTATAGTGATACTGGACAGCCACTGGGACTGGATTTATGATGGTGATACTGTCCAGCAGTCTAGTCAGTCAGTGCTGTCAACCTATTCAGTCTTCATATGACTGTTAAAATGTTTCTATGTTCTGCAGATATTTTTTTTTGTTTTTACTAACTAATAGAAATATTTACACACTGTATAAGTTATACAGTGTTTTATTCTTGCCTCTTAAGTGACTTCTATAGTGTCAGACAAGGAGAAATGAATTGAGGATGTATTATTATTACGGGTGTAAAAAGAACAGTTATATAACTTTGGGATATGATTCTACCTTTTCTCATTCTAGAAATGTATTTTTTTTTGGTTTTTCGTTACTCTTGCGACAAAAAAATTTCACATTACTTTACAATTTTAAGTAGACAGAATAAAAATCATATTTTTTGTCATACGTACCATACGTACCAATATTTTTTTGTCCAAAAAATAACATAATTCATAATATTTCCGAATTTGAAACTTATTTTTAAATAAGCCTCAGAATTTATTAACTTAATTAATTTTTGTTGACAAAAAGCTGAACCATACAATTATTTTTTATGCAATCCCAAATTACTTGGAGATCCCGTGTGGAGATAGGCTACTATTGAGGTCGTGGCATTACCATACGTTGCGTAAGTGACCTAACAGCCCAGATTTATAAATATTGTTTTTAAAGGGTCGATGCGAAGGGCCAGCTCGGGTGTTCTTTACCCTAATAATTAAATTCAAAGAAAAAGGCAACAAAATAAGGCATACGTTCTTTCACATCCATTTTCCTTAGGCCGTGGTTTCTGTTTGGCACAGTCATGCCGTAACATGGTTATAAGACCGAATTTTAAAAGGATAATTAGCCTTCTTTGATATATTTACAGATTTTTTTATATTCACAGATTTTTTTACAGATTTTTTTTATATTTACAGATTTTTTTATATAATCGGACCAATTTCTGAAAATATCAGCGCGTTCGATCTTTTATGCAAACAAACCCAAACTTTCAATAATCTTCTTCTTCTACATAATATAATATCTATCTTCTATTTCTATATACTGGGTGTAAAAAGAGCAGTCACTATAACTTTGGGGTAGGATTATAGAACGATTATAGACCTTGACTGATTCTAGAAATGAATTTTTTTCATTATTTATTTTATGGAAAAAAAAATATTATTTTAGTCGCAAGGCTGAACTGTTTGGAACAACGTTCTGCATTAAATTCTTAAATTTTATAATTTTTGCCTCAGTACGTAATGAACGTCTTACGCGTGCTATTGACCTCTCAGCGTAATCAGCTGATCGCTGTGTTGTGCACGTTGTACATTGCCTATTGAATTTTTTTTAATTTTTAAAACAGTGGATTAGAAGCAAATGACTAGTACCAATGAATATATCTCTTGCCTGGTTATTACCCTACGAAGTTAGTGACTGCTCTTTTCACACCCTGTATATATAAAAATTAATTGCCATTCGTTAGTCGCGCTAAAACTCGAGAACAGCTGAGTCGATTCGGCTATTTTTCAGCCTTGAACTATTCGTGGAAGTCCAGGGTAGGTTGGAACGGTGAGAAAATATGGAAAATATACTGGTTCTGCGATGTAATTGCATTTCATCACAAACTGTTTGTATGCTCAGCGAAGTGGGCACAGATCAGACAGTGTTAGTATTTTATATAAAAATTATTAAATAATAAAATATTATGATGTGACTTAACCGATACTTACTTTAAGAATGTTTTGAGTATTCGCCGATAGTCTAAAGTCTTTATTCATTGCTATTTGCTGGTAATGCGCCATAATGGTATGCGAATTGCGTGCTTTGATGTGTGTAGAATATTAATGTGCAATGGCATTAGCAGGAACCATTCACAGCTGCGTATTCGGAACTATACAATGAGAATTTACGTATTGAAAAAATGATTTATTAACTAAATATAAAGAAAATGAAAGTATACGACCAAATTCTAAAATAAAGAATTTTTGAAATAAAAAGTCTAGTTTTTTCTAGCAAAAAGTTTTGCTAGAAAGATATAAATGATACTGCTGCTGACCCGTGCACACTTCGTTGAGCATTGAAACATTTTTTTGATGACCGTTTAAGCCATCGCATCGCAAAGTTATTCCATGTATATGAACATAAAGAAAACATTCAATAAGCCCTTATACAAAAATGTGTGTGCTTTGATAGCGTTGCAGACACGTAGTTATCAATTGTTCCTGCTAAGCCCATGGGAATCGGCAGTACATTTTCGTTACTAATGACACTTTAGTTGTTTCACTTTAGTTACATTCTAAGAAAGATTTTGTGGAAAAAATTAACATTACGTTTTTAGTCTAATTTGTCTCACAGCTGATAGCATGGGCCGACGATGCATTGGTGATTGGTTTTCCTATGTTCATAGGCGACGGTGACCGCTTACCATCAGGTGGCCCGTCTGCATTTTCGTCTCGCTCTATAAAATAACCTATAAAAAAAAAGCATGAAAATGAATATATATTGTTAAGGGCCTGTTCCAGGAGACGCTCTGAACGTTCAGATCATTCAAAACGCTGACATTGACAGCTGACAGTGCCTGTGAAAACAGTTCAAAACGATCCTAAACAGTGCTAAAGAAACGCAAATCTGAACGAAAAAAATGTTATTTTCGTTTACTATTTTCTTTAGCACTGTTTAGGATCGTTTTGAACTGTTTTCACAGGCACTGTCAGCTGTCAATGTCAGCGTTATGAATGATCTGAACGTTCAGAGCGTCTCCTGGAACACAGGGTAAGAGAACCCATTATCACGATAATTTAATATTAAAAAGACAAAGTTTTGAGATTTAACTATATTATGTAAAAATAAAGTTGTTCACTTTTAAAAGTGAAACGAAACGTTTTATCTGTCAAACAGGTTCTCAAGTGAGGTTGGGTTTGAGACTTCTTATTAATACGAGCCTAAGTCGAAACCGGTCGTGTATTTAAAAAAAAAAAAAATAATTTAAAAAATAAAATATATATTTGTCACGTTAGGCAGTATGGTCTATGACCTTAGCCTGTTCATCATTAACGAACATAAAAAATATTTGTCACGTTAATAACATTACAATACACATTAAACAAAGATATATTTCGTGTAAGAAAGTGTATTATTACTGTGTACATTTGGTATGCATGAAGCTAACACCTTGGATCATAGGTTTGATAACTCAAAAAGTACTGTTCCCGTGGGATATTTTATTTACAGCCAAAGCTAGTAAAGTAATAACGAAACTATATTTTTTGCCAGACAAACACAGTGCACAATAATTTAAAACTGTGTGTCAGTATTTTTTTACATTGGAAAGCTCCTTCAAGGATAACAGGTTGGCTTGACCGGTTTTCAATAAACTCAGCGTAAAAATTAATAAATTAATTCAATTAGAATATATCCTGGCTTATAATTATTTGGATTTCAAATTTAAAAACTTTAAAAGTATTACTGTTTTCTGGTAATTAAACATAGGTAGGTAATATAGATTTTTTCGAATCTTTTTAACCCCCGACGCAAAAACGACGCCCATCGTCGTGTTATAAGTTAAACGTGTCTGTGTATGTGTCTGTCTGTGACATCGTAACTCCCAAACGTATGATCCGATTTTAATGCGGTTTTTTTGTTTGAAAGATATATCAGTCGAGAGTGTTCTTAGCTATGTTTGGAAATCGGTTCAGGTCTTCAAGGTCATCAGGTCGTTTGTTAGGTGTGATAGGAATGTCACATGTTAGTTTTAACGGCTTGTTAAAATATCATGCCTTCTCATTCATTCATGGGAATTACGAGAGGAACAACATGATATTTAACGAAGGATTAACTTTAACATTGCTTGGTGAAACACGACCTTAGTCTAGATTTCACCAACGCATGTTAATGTTAACGGCTTGTTAAATTACCATGCCTTCTCATTCATTGATAGGAATTACGAGAGGAACAACTTGATAGTTAACGACGGATTAACTTTAACATTGCTCGGTGAAACACGCCATTAGTCGGGGTTATTTTAAACCATCAGTAACTATAACTTAGTATGTTAGCGTGGTGTATGTTTTACATTCCTTTTGAGTTAAAAATTGTGCCAATTAACAACGAAAACAAAAGTTTAGTTTATTTGTGTCGCGACTCGCGCCGCCTGCGAGTCACTGCTTCTGTCTTTAGCACGTCTTAAATAGGGATGGGACTGTAGATATTATCGATAAAATCGTTTCAGCTATAACGTAAGCCTTCCCTAACGCACGAAATATTCCATCTTGATCCAATTTTAGCAATCTGAGATTTTAGCAACGAAAATATCGGCAAATTATAAAAAATGTTACCTTACTTGGTGTTCCATAAGTAGGTAACTCAACGACTACGCTAAATGACCAAACTGACGTTGGACGTTACAATAAACGACTTGACGAGTTGTCCTTTAGTGTTTCAATTTAATGTCGTCATTCCATTAAAACGCTAGTCACTCAATGAAATAGCGATTTCAATAAGATGACTGCGACATATAGATATTGAAAAATATTTAGACAACTTGTTATAAGTGGAGACTTCAAAAAAAAGAAGCAATGAAAATGACACATTGTGCATGTTAATATGATGTAATCTGTAAGAGGTCTGTACTCGCCACGTGGGTTAGCGGATGCAGAAGATGTCCGCGGAAAGGATATATACACGTTGATTCATGGTTCCTATATGAAGCCAAATATAGAAGAGGTGGACGCGTTTATAATTTTCTTTTGGCTCCTCATATAAATTACTTACCATAACGCGACAAATCACGATTAAAGATCCCCATAAAAGTCACAAAACAGATGAGTTTCAATCCTGGTATGGTCTTAGGTCAACGACCAGTACGTTCATGTGTATAGACTAGCCTTCGAGCCCCAGCATAGTAAGATTCACGTGGTCATTCCTTGTGGTAATTTTAGACCTTTGACTTTTTATCACACAAACAAAATATCTTCTTGTATATTAAAATGAATTGCTGTTCGTTAGCCTCGCTAAAACTCGAGAATGGCTAAACCGATTCAGCTATTTTTAGTCTTGAAATAAAAGTCCCGGGAAGGTTGAAACGGTTTGTATGCTCAAGAAAGTGAGCACGGGTCAGCTAGTATATTTAAATATTATGTCCTCTACGTGTCATTCTCTTCACACTAAATTCGGGTTACTATATTATGACCCATGAATCACCCTGTGTATTTCCGGAAGTATTTACTCCGGCACCACACGGAATCATCATCATCGATAAAATATTTAATAGATATCTTATTATCTATTGAATATTTTATCAATAAGATATTATATAAGATAGATATTCGAACAGCAGGAACTGTATGATCCAGAATCCGGCTGGGGAAAAATCAGAGCATTGGAAATCGAACTCTGCGTTATTACAACACAGCTCAAAATCACATACTCGAGCATTGTCAGATATTATGATATTTGACTTGAGACATTATTGTGTTCCCTTTTCAACTCTATAGTTAATTTTTACAATGCTCGCTGGCTGAATTTGCTACGAATTCTGGACAATATTTTTCCATAATCAATAGCTCACCTAAGTGTTTTTTCTTAATTTAGTTACTGGGTCAGCTACAATCAATTGACCTTCTATGTTCGCGTTGTTTATTTGGAACATGTTTAGTTGTAATAATTTTAACCTACTCCAAACCCTTAGTGACTTTCGAACGTATCAATATCGTATCGGTCAAAGCATAATCTTTGAACAGCTAATCTGTTTGTAAATATTATTACTATTTATGGATTAAATATTGTAAATTTACTATTAAATACACAAAGCAACAGATGTATAATAGTGACCTATTTTTGACCTGCATTGCCCAACATCCTACATCTGAATTCGATGACAAAGAAGATCCTTGAAATGAGGCCGGAAATATTGAACAGAAATTCTTCTATAATTTATTTAAGTCTACAATATCATGATTATTAGTAGATCAACACTGAAAACAATATTAATATGCACTACTTACTTTAAATTGGTGTAATGCAAGCTTAGTCTAGATATGTACTCAAAAATAATTTAATAGGTATTTAAATTTCTATAGTCCTTCCCCACTATTTATCATAACGCCCTAAAATAAGTCACAGTTCAGTAAACTAAAACAAAAGCGTCGATGCAAAAACCGCGAATCGACATAATACAATCGACGTCCCCTCACTAAAGTATGGCAGGACCAACAATAATGATTATGTAAATGTATGCGCCGGCGCAGGGTTTGCATTTGACGCCTCAGTGTCATGGCGGCCGGCAACGAGGCGCCCGCGCGCATGCGCCCCGCGCCGTAAAAAAGTTACGCTGTCAAACTTTGAATTTCGAACGAGTGTTTTTTTTATGTGTAAGCGTGCAGTATGTCATGGATACAGTGAATGGATCTGTGTTGTTGTGTTTCTACAATCTAGTATCATTTTACACCACACTCTCTGGCTATTGTGTATGTTACAATTTACAAACAAATCGACAGATATACGCGAAGTGATTCACATTTAACGATCATTAACATTGCGTTATACACCAGATTTTAGTTGGTTATTTGTTTACTTTACCGCACTTTTTGTAAAAAACGTTAATGCGCTTTTTTATTTCAATCTCTACATTTTCTTCGCGAACTGTTTTTCATAGTTTTATCAAATGATTCAAAATTACAATTCGCTAATAGAATGTATGTCAGCTGACTCAGTACCAAAATAATCGCATGAATGCTAGATCATAAATTGTTATTATTAAGTACATTCCTCATCTTACGCTTTATATTTCGATAGATAGGTACCTAGGGGACGTACTTTTAACTTCTACATAATATTTGAACCTATGATTTACCCCCCTTCGGGGGGAGAGTGGCCAAGCTAGTACTTTAAAGACCCAGCTACACGTCATATATATTATGTAGATTAACCTTAACACCAAGAAAAAACATGAGCGTTTTTACTTTTAAGCGTCCCTAAAAAATGTTTTTTGACTTCCGTACCTTATCACAGGGATGTAAGACAGAAAACATCTGTTTATCTTGTCCTGTTTAAGTGGTTCTTGGTCGTAATTAAAAGACTTTATTAGTTAAAAATCTTTCCAAATTTGGAATGTCAGATTGTATTGATAACCCCAAAAAACGATAAAACGCGTTTTTTGTCGATGACACATATTAAACCAACTTGTGTATTATGACCGTCATAGTTTGGACCTTAAATGAGGGCAATATAATACTCGCTAGTTGGTAAATAAATGACAAAATAATAAATAATCTGACAGAAGCTTGAGAATAGTTCTACATTTATCTAAATTCGAAGCATCGTCAAAAGTTACAGTATATTGACAAAAACGAGCAATTTAATTGAAAAACGTACAATCTACGTAATCCTGCAACCGTTTAAATATAAAACAGAGAGAAAGGCAGTTAGAAAGTTGTCGGAACAATACTGGACTATTGGGACAATCTACCACAATTGTCCACTTACATACTGCGTGTCAGTAGCTTAACAAAACCGAATTTTCGTCTATTTCACAAAGTAGTTAATAAATATATTTGTATGTTTTTTTTAAGTTCGTTCACATACTTTTGTTTTTATCTTTTTTTTATCGCCATTCGTCAACATACTACCTATCAAAAACTGTTAAAAACGTTAAGAATTTACACTAACTATATTTTTTTGTTAAAAAAAGGACATAAATTTATTGACAATAATGTCGTCCTTGTTAGTTTACAATTTTACAGTAACAATCATTACTAAATCAGAGAATCAGTATTTAATTAATCCTATTTTTACACTATAGTGCAATTAATGTTTACTCAGCTCTCTACATGGGTCAAATCATTAATTGTTTCACCAACTATAAAATGCTAAAAAAGACTCTAGTAGGTATATTATAGATATTGTCTAAATGTAATTTTTTTCACTAAAGGAACAACACGTTGCGGTAAAAATTAATATTATATTGTGCAAAAATATTGTCGAATGGAACATGCCCTAGAATAACTGAAATTTACAATGTAATCACATTTTTTGCCATTTTGTTTGAGTTACTTTGCAAATTATAAAACCTGTAATGGTTACTCAAGATATTGGATGTTATTGACCTTTTAATACATTAAACCTTACTGCACATGACAAATAACTGAAATTATAAGAATAGAAAAATTTTATTTGCACACACACGTCGACAATTTGATAAAATTTCATGTTTTTTATAATAATGGTATTTTTATGTTGTTTTATAGTATTTTCTTTCCTTTCTTACCCTCTTCTGTCAATAAATCAATGAAAGGAACTCTATAAGGCAGTATTTCTGCTTAAAACATGTTCTTTCAGACAACCTAATAAAATTAATATTAAATAGCTTTAAATCTACATTTGCCCTAAATACATTAGGGACTCCCTGGAACTCCAATATCCCTACAAAATGTTGTTCCAGCGTGAGAAATTCAAAACATAATTTAAATTTATATTACCATAAGAATATTAAGTAATGAAAATAAACATTTCCTCTTCATTATGCCTACTAGTGCTAACTTCGCTCACGCGAAATGGTGAAATAACACCCCGGCAGGCTGATTATGTATCTCGAAACAGCAATTCGACAGACGTAAATGTGTACAATTATTGTGTACAATATCGCTGTCAAACGTATACTTGACAGCGATATTGTATGCAATTGTACAATTCACGCCTGTCGAAGTGCTGTTGTGAGATACATAATCAGCCTGATTTTTAGTTTTTAGATTTTAGGGTAAGTATTTATTACTGGATGATAAAACGGGTGTAAAAATAACAGTCACTATAAATTTAAGATTCGATTAAACTAGGTACCTTTTCTCAGTCTCGATTTTTTTTTGCTTTTTCGTTATTATTGCGACAAAAAAATACGAAATGGATAAAATAAAAAAAAAACAAAATGAGAAGTGTAGTATCTCAAAGTTATTTTGACTGTTCTTTTTAAACTCAGTATTTACCTAGCGAAAGAATTTAAATCTGACCAGAAGTTCTTGAGATCAGCGCGTTCAAACTCTTCAGCTTAATAATATTAGTACAGAAAAAAAACCGGCTGAATTGAGAACCTCTTTTCTTGTAAGTCGTTTAAAAATAGAATGTTACTATAATTATTTACTTCTAGTTCTGCAAATTATCATATTTTCCATTCACTTTGGATTAGCAAGTTCAAAATTCAGTCAAGTTATAATATTATACAAACAAGTTTCCCCCGTCAGACTTCCAGCAGGTGTGTTGAGTTTGAAGTTGTAGCGGACAGGAGTGCTTTATTTAATGAATTTTATGACTTACTACCTTTTGCCCGCGGGTATCCGTGAACACAGCGTAAGTAGGAGAACAGTAGCAGTAAATATTGCAGTTAATTGGTGGTCATATAATCAGGGATAATAGGGAGCTACCGTAACCGAAACTATCGGATGTCCGATATAAAATATTATCCGTAACCGAAGCCGAAATAAAAAAAATTCTACTGTAAAAAGAAAAATTTAATTTATCCGTGACCGATATTATCCGAAACAAACGGATAACCCGAAAAAATATAATGTCCGTATCCGTATACGAAATTTCATTTCCTTTTCATCCCTGGTTTAAATACAGTACCATACCACACGATCATTATACTTTTTCGGAATGAAAAGTAGCCTGTGCCCTTTATAAAGGGTGGCAGCTTCCTGTATGAATAAATTTATCAAAATTGGTCCAGTCAACGCATAGAGAAGTAAAAAATACACACAAACCTTTATAATATTAGTGATTAACGATTATGAGCTTGATCACGCTTGACTAAAATATCATTGTCGACTTGGCCAAGTAACATGAATGTTACTTGGCCAAGTCGACAATGATATATATATACATATGTATATACTAAAAGATGGCTCTTCTTGGTGGGCTACGGTGAAACCCCAAAAAATAACCACCTAGGGTTAAAATGAAAGTGGTATCTTTATGACTTACTGAAAAAACTTTGTTAAGTTTTATTCACAAGTAAAATATGGATTTTGACCCTTATTTTCAACACAATGGGATTTGCCGTCTAATCTCCAATGTAGATATTCAAACGCCTAATTTGGCTTTAACATGCTTTATAGATCAACTGGGACCAATAGACCGCTTATCTATTGATCATGGACAATACTAAGCTCCCGATTTCGTTGAAACCAATACAGCTACGCAGGATACATTTTTATAATTCCGAAATGTGTCTCAAAATCGAGAGAATCAAATATTTATGCTATTTTCGAAGCAAAAATGAAGCAAATGTGCATTCAATAACAGAGCGTGTTCCAGACGCAGCTGTCAGCTGTCAAAAACTGTTCAAAACGCTCAGAATGATCACGCCATTTTGCATATTTTTACCTATCATGTTTTTGACGTTTACTTAGATTTCAGAGATTTCACTGATCTCGATGTTATTTTAAATTAAGGATCGAGCAAATTTATTCTAGATTCTTTTTTAATGTAGTTATTATTGTTAATTTAAAGTATAAATAGAATTTATGGGTTATAGAGGAAATGTTAAATTTTGACATCTGTCAGTCGTTCCACTAGCATTAAGAATGATCTGAGCGTTCAGAGTAAAAAGAGCGCCTAAAGGAACACGCCCACAAACAGCGCGCGATTAATACCATTTTTGACGTTCAGCAATCGATTGCGCGTCTGTCGCGCAATTTTTCTAATCTCTATTTTTACGTTATCAGTCGGCGGCCCTTTCATATTACAAATTTGCAACAAATTGTCTATGATGGTGACACGCTCGCAACTCGAATAAACCCTCGTTAATAAATCAGATTTAAAAAAAAGTCTGTATTGTGTGTATCTTCGATACTTTTTAGGATATAAGGTCTAAGATAATTTATTGCCAATTTTACATCAAAATAAATTTAAATACCTACACCGGTATATTTATATATATTTGATGTAAAATAACTCCAATATTTTCATCTGTTGTTGTAAAATTGCACATTATGGGAAAGTTTGCAATCGCATTTTCATCAGAAAAAGCACAAATCTATTTTAATCATACATGATCCCTAGATCATCAATAACGTTAAATGATTTACGGAAATGATTATGTCCATATATGGCTTAAGGCGTTCATTAAGATCTGTGTCAGATAGGCAGACACGATCGCTCTTAATTAAGATCTGCAAATGCTATTTACCTTACTAAATCAAATTACCAACATCTTGCGACATGATATGCCATGTTGGATCCAACATCAAATGGAAATGGATATCGTGTGAACCCAGGGGAGGTATTGCTAGTGTCCTCCAAATAGTAAGGGTGCCCAAACGATAATCGGTGACCGATTTTTTGAAAAATAGAATATAATATCTACTTATTGCAAAAGTACAAAGCACATGTCACACAAAGAGTCGCTTTAGAAATGGAGGAAAAGTCGGTCCGATTATCGGTCCTACAAAAAGTAGGATGTTTGTGGGCACCCTAAATTATGAATGTCTCGTGACATGTCATGTTGGATCCAACATCAAATGGAAATGGATATCGTGTGAACCCAGGGGAGGTATTGCTAGTGTCTTCCAAACAGTAGGTAAGGGTGCCCAAACGATAATCGGTGACCGATTTTATACTCACTGCAATAGTGCAAAGCCCACATCACACAAGAAGTAGTATGGAGGAAAAATCGTTCCGACTATCGATCAAAATAAACAACTTTATTAATGTTACATAGTACTTTAATTTATTTTCTTTTTATACCGTTATATTCATATAATGGATCACCTACAGAAAAACATTAAAATAAGTAGGTAAGTACAATCTACATTTTATAATCTTTATTTTTACGTTTTAAAAAAGAAAAAATAAAGTATGTAACATAAGTAAAGTTCTTCATTTTTAAAAGTGAAACGTTAATACGGGCCTTAGATGTCGCATGGTTTCCTTCTTAACACAGTCACACGCTTTGTGTATAAACATTGTGGTTATTTGTAAATAATGTTCGTAAATATTCGAGCCCTAACCAGAACAATAGGGCTCACAGGGCCCGTATTTAGGGCAACACTAAGTGTCCGCACTTCCTACTCCCTTGGTCCTTAAGTCCTAAAGTAATGCGGGTATTTGATTCATTTTAGGGCATGGTTAAACCTACAATGTTAATTTATCTTCTGCCATTTATTTCACATCAATGACTTTGACAGTATAATTGAATAATAGTTTTTCTTTTTTTTAATATCAGAGGAAAACAGAGTGTGTTTGTGTGGGGTCTCACTCAAGAAAATGAAAATGAAAATGAAAATGAAAAATCTTTTATTTCCAAATAGGTTAGTAACTAACACTTTCAGAATTGTCCTACATGATGACCTACCACCGGTTCGGGGACTAACCCGGCGAGAAGAACCGGCGTAAGAAACTCGCTCGGGGCCACCTTTTAGCAAAAAGATGGGAAAATTGTTCTTTTAAAAAAATATATATATAACAATGTTATAACTTAACATAAATTACAATTTACAAAAGTATACTTTATAAAATAGAAGTAGCCTCGAAAGTGGCCACCTTATTCCCAGGGTGTGCTATCATTAACAAAATCATTAATCTTATAATAAGCTTTAGCACACAAACGTTCTTTAACTACCTTTTTAAATTTATTGATGGAAAAATTTTGAACGTTTTCTGGGATCTTATTGTATAGGCGTATACATTGACCTTTAAAAGATTTGCTTACTTTGCTAAGTCTGATCATAGGTATATCTAACTTGTGTTTATTTCTTGTATTTCTACAGTGATTGTCGCTTTTCGTTTTAAAATTATTTAAGTTCTTTCTGACATACAGTATATTATCCAAAATGTATTGAGAGGCGACGGTCAATATTCCTATTCAAGTTCATGATCTTAGCCGGTTTAAATATAAATATTCTAGTTTAAATTCAGATTATTACTGGTATAATAAAAATCGAATAAAACACGGGCTTCGCTATTCATATACGAATACGCTCGTCATTTAGCGAAGCTTATGTCAAATCTCATAAATTTAGTTTTCGAACTACGTAAGCGATAATAGACAAATAGGTTCTCAAGTGAGGTTGGGTTTGAAACTTCTTTATTAATACATGCCTTACGGCCGAATACTGAAACGTTAGTTAAACTAATTGACGCTTAAAAGACACGCTATCCCTAAAGAGTGACTGATAATGGCAAATCACTAAGGAGTCATTTTTGAAAAATAGAAGAAGAAGGAATTTAAATAGCGTTTCAGTATTTAGCCATGAGCCTTTTGTACAAAAATTACCTACTGGCCAGCTGTTGCTAAGTTTACATCATCAGCTCAAGTCAAGCTCCCATTTTGTAATGTTGACCATAACAACGGTTGACTCACTTCCGCCGGCTCTCGAATGAAGCGGAACTAAACACTGCATTTGGCGTTGCTTTACCCGACTATGACGGAAGGAGGGTAATGATTTTGGCATATCAGTTGCAAGGCGTGCCTATGTTAATGAAATTTTCAATTAATGTATTAACTTAGGCCGAAAGAAACAGGTCCGTGATTCAAAACGCCATTGCTAAATTCGAAAACTAAATGTATAGGATTTGACATAAAAGTGACATACGAATTCTCTTGTCACTTAGTGAACCTTATGTCAAATCCCATACATTTTGCTTTCGAACTTCGTAAGCGATATATAGCTATGGCATCTTGAATCAGGGGCAAGGTATGTGATTGAAAATAGGTTATTAGGGTTACGCACACACATAGACTGCCAAAACCATTACCCCTTTGGCCGCAGTCGGGTATACCATAGTAAAACTCATAATCAGATTAGCAAGGCATTTCACTATGTTGTATGTGTAAGATCTTATCTATTTTTAGATAAATAGCATTCGTGAATGAACAGAAAACACCGCACTGCACTCTGTAAATAGCAATAAAACCGATAAGCTATTTCTGAACACGTAAAATAAACTATCCACTAAATAAAACCGTCGAGTTTCCGAACGGATGAACTGTCAGTTTTGCCGCGCGAACCAGTGATAAACGCCATCTTTATTCATTTGAATTTCGAACTCATTTGTTTTCATTGTTCGTTGCCATATTCACTTTCTGTTCATATAACGAAACGGTTATTCTTTGTGCGTTTTAACGTTTTGGTTGCGTTCGGATGTTTAGTTACCATAAGTTCTTCGTTGCGGCGCTGTGATCGCGCTATGGAAACTTAAATTAACCTATACTAAAGATCCTCAATTGAAGTGTAGAAGTTAATAGTTACTAAGCTCGGATGTACTATTTATTCATACAAATAAGTTAAATACTGGCAACTTGAAGACATGAATGTGATATGTCAGACAGTTTAAACTCAATTTTCTGGGTAAATTTTTTTTGCGACATATCACCTTCATCGATTCAAGTCTTCAATTAATTAGTTAGGTAACATATAGCGACAACCACAATTCCCTTATACGTAAGTTTCAATTCATCACATACAATTGAAATCGCAAATTAAACCGCTCCAGAACAAAGGAAACTTGCCATTCTCGTAAAAATTTAAATCGCGAATTTAGCGCACAACTGAATAAAAGTTCGTGACAGGCTTGTCGGTGCCAACTGTCCCCGAGTGTGCGGTGAATTTATCCGGCTACAATGCACATTTATCGGTGACAAATTCTGGAATAGGTAAGACGTCTGGAATGCCGAATGCATTGTGATATTAGATTTTTTGATTAAGTTTTATAAAATGTTTGTTAGTTAAAACTGAGTTTTAAAAAACCTGACTGCAGCGAAGCAAAAAGGATGGCTACCGAACATGGTATTCTATATCCCGGTTTCTGAAAGGCTGATCCAACCGTTGATCAGATTTCTCCAATGAGCGTTTAGGGGCCTTGCTCTCCAAACTGATTCGATAGTGCCGCGTACTCCCGAATAAATTGACGTTTGGTTATTTTGATTCTCTGTCGATTGATAAGGTTGATATGGGATTGATATGGGAGTACAAAACGACCCAACGATTTTCTTTAACCTGGTTAGTTTCAAAGCAATCCACCAACTAAAATACCAAAAGCCGTTGAGATCGAACTGATTCGATTCTCAATTGTCGGGAGTAAGCCTGCAGAGTGGCTTGTTAACTCAAATGTTAGCTGATCATCCATTCATGTCTTCAATTTATTTTGGAATACAATGTCGAATCTCAATTTAATTTATACCGATAATAAAACAACATTTTGAACATAAATCAATTATTACACGCGTGTAAAAAGTTGATCAATCTTACTTAAAGTGACATTAGCGAGTGTTGCAATAACTAAAAATAAAATTTCCCAAAATGGCGGCCGTCACAATGGCCGGCGCGTCGACCCCAATAAAAATAGCATTAAATTGTGCAGTATCATTTTTAAGACCCCTAATGAACTTTAAGACGTGTGGCGTAATCGCACCGATGTCACAATCGATAACGAAATCGAACGAAATCTTTCGTTATTTCCTGTAGAGATGGGGACATCATAAATAATGCAAATTATATTCACAAATTATAATATACCCGTAATTTAAATAAAGTTAAACTATTAGCTTTGTATGTTGGCATTTCGAGAACTTGTTAAGTTTCATTTGGAAATTAAAACATTTTACAATATTTGCTGTACATGGTGACATTAAAAATGTTATTTTAAAATGTATCTTGATAATAAAAGCTTACATTTTAAAAATATTGCAATTTATTTTTATTTCTAATCTGCGATACTAAAACAAAACTCCGAAATTCAGCATGTACTACATGCAAATACTTTCTGAGGCTAACAGATTACGGTCACATACTTGTTCTTCGAGATTGTTTTGTGCTGCCATTCTTATTTTAATGGCATCATCAATTTCCCAGGAGCAATCTCTATGCCAGTAAAACGCGATTTAAATGTTTAGTGCCACTTGTGAGAACACCATAAAACTACCGTATTACACGAGTGTATCGTTTGTTGAGGCGCAGGTAGAGGATTCATGTTGTGAAATAAGGGGGAAAGGCTCTAGTAATACCGTGATTTGGGCTAATATATCGCGGCGGTTCCGTACAGTATACTGATTTATATGTAACTATGTGCAACATTAACAAATAAATTTGCACGTTAGTCTTTTCCATTAAAAAAGTGGACGAGATGTGTCGCTGTGATGTTAAATCCTGCCTGTAAGAACCCCAAAAAAGGGTGTAATACTTATGTATAAGCTGATATTTACTTAGTTCTGTTCTTTTTACCGAATTATGTATATGACGTTGGAACATAGATGTATATAGAAGCCACAATTTCTATTATTATTTACTAAGAATGTGTTACCTTTAGGCATTACAAATATGCCATGCTTCACGTGGCTTCGTGGCATCAAAACAATGCGTCGTTTTGAGACGCATAGCGGATGTGCGACAGAAATTTTGGGTGGGGCAGACGTCACGTTACTTCACCACGTCACGCCCCAACACACAATAATTAATGTTACACATCAGTAAACTTATAAAGAGATAATATTATTTCGCATAACATCACAAAATATTTAGGTAACTTAATAACAGGATTAAAAATAACTAAAATAAAAATAACAACAACAATTGATACAAATAATAATTAACCTAACCTACCTCTAGATCTACCTATCTACCTACCAGTGTAGGTACTTCATCTCTTAGATACTTGTTTCATTTAATTCCATCTTGTATACAAAATACTTATGCACTATATAATACTACTAATTTAAGTGTTTGTTTTGGTATAAAAAATAACTACAATAAAAGTGTTGCTTATCAAAATTATACAATTGATCTCAATTTTAAAAAATGTACAAAATCAAATAAACAAATAAAAAGATACTCAAATACTTGGACATACTTTATTTATTGAATTATTTATCACAAAATCGCTGTTCGTAATCCGTATGAAAGTACATTACGCCTGCAGCTGGGCTCTAAACAATTAAATTACTGGAGTATCGCCGCAAATAATGAAAAACGGCGTAAAATAAAACTTGGATGGCTATATTATATTGTGTAGAATGTAGATAACTAGCTTTGTTTTCATCGAGTTTATTATCCGACGAAGCCAAAAGAAAGGGTAATGATTTACAGTATGCCTATACATGTATGTATGTTCAACCGATTCTAAGCCGCTGATCGGATTTTGATTAAAATGTAAATTCTTAAACATAGTGGGGTTATAGGGTTGAAGTTAAAAAGGCGAAAGTTGAAGACTGAAGATAAGTGTTTGTGATTAACGCACTTGAAACAGCTGGACCTATTTTGATAAAATTTGGTATTAAGGGAAAACACAACGGCCGTTTTTCAATACAGAACCAACTTGTTACATGCCCATCCGACGACGCATGGATATAATCAGGTGATCAGCCTGCATTGTCCTAACCAAACTCGAAAACAACATTTTTTGTTGTTCCAACGCGGGAATCGAACCAACGACCTCCGGGTCGAGACCGAAGCTCTGAACCACTAGACCACAGAGGCGTCGTAGTCCAATAATTGTTATAATAAATCATTATTACAGTATGCTAACAGGTTATTATGTAGAACGAGTTAATAGAAACATCCGTTTTTTGCAGTGAACGATGCGAAATATAAATCTTGCAATAGTTGCTAATAATTTACTCGTATTTCTAGAAGTTGCGCAAGAATCGTCTGCTGTTTTAACATAATATTCATATTTCTTGAATAATTTTTTTGCGCATACCACCTCTATGGCTCAATGGTTAGCGTCACGGGTTCGAATCCCGCCGAAGTAACGAAAAGTTTTCTATGTCTCTGGAGTAAGTATAGATATAGATATAATATACTATATATCTGACTGATTATAAATTTTATATTTTTCTTAGCACGATAAAGAACTATTAGGGCGTGTTTCACCAAGAGACGTTAAAGTTAACGCCATGTTAAATATCATGTTATCCGTCTCGTATTTCATTTGAATGAGAAGGCATGGTATTTTAACATGCCGTTAACTTTTATATTGCTTGGTGAAACACGGCCTTAGTATTCTGCACTTCTTTTACATGCATAATTGTATCATATAAAATGTGGAAGATTTCATCTTTCTTATTTTGCTGTTTGTTGGTCTCGCTAAAACTTGAGAACGGCTGAACCCATTCGGTTATTTAATATTCGTGGAAGTCCCGGAAAGGTTTAAACGGTTCATCACAAAATGTTTCTATGCTCAACGAAGTGGGCACGGGTCAGCTAGTAGTTAGTACCGTATAAAATCCTCTGATCGCGCAATTTTCGTAAAAAGATATACAGATTTACTTGAAATAAAATATCACGATGACTTGATAACGTTCTCTTTTCACAGTCGGTTAAAATAAACATCAAAACGTGAAGATTAAATCCCGCTAGCAAAGGAAATCTTTTTGCAACAGGACGCCTAGGTCTTGAGATCTATTCCTGGATAAGCATAACGTTTCCTCTAGGGCTTATTTAAGCACTATTTATTGAGATAAACCTAACTGATACTTAGACAAGTTAAGCCTGGAAATGACTGCCAGTTCCGTTAGACTTTATAGAATGTAGTTAGTTAGACGACCTCTAATATTTAAAATATTTATTGTAAGGATTTGTTTTTCGTAGAGCTTTGAAAGCTTAATCTATACGTAAACAAAATTATGAAATACGACCTAAAAAATGTGTCGTTAACTCATTGTATTCCATTATTATATGTTAAAAGTTTTCCTAGTCTATATAAATAGAAGGTTAAGAGTTATTAAGATATCATTTAGGAAATAAAGAGTGTGCCTTAATATAATACACTATGTACTTAGTTAATTTATGTAATAATTGTATTACTAAAATTAACTAAATAGTGTACAAAAGAGCCAAAACAGTTCTCGCTAGACCAAAGTCCAAAAATCTAGACAAATTCAATTATAAAAAAGGCAAAACAAACATGTCGGCGAACTGAGCGCGTCGGCGTCGGTTAAATCCTAGAACGCCGACAAATCACGCCCGCTTACATGTTGTGGCCACGAAGTTGAGCGACAGCGAACGCAACAGCGTCTGCGAACGCGACCGCGTCTTAATCTTAATATATATATTTCTTGTGTGTGTGTGTATGTGACTGAACTCCTCCTAAACGACTGGACCAATTTTGATGAAATTTTTTGTGTGTGTTCGTGGAGATTCGAGAATGGTTTAGATTTACAATTGGAACCGATAGGTGGCGCTGCAGTCAGTATGTCAAGCAATTAATTAATAAGGCAATACGAAGTTTGCCGGGACAGCTAGTTATTATATAAAACTACGGGGTCTTTTAGATGCGATATATCGTTTGTACTTGTGATTGTATTGAAACTAATAATATAAAATTTTAACCAAATTTCAAATCGCAGTTTTACATTTGGCTGAGTATATATAGGCATGAGGTATATTTTTAATGTATATTCATAGTCTGCTGAAAATAATAATTTTGAAGGACACATAATAATATTACTTTAAAAGCAAAACTAATTTCTAATTATTACTCTCGATACCAGTCAATTTTACGTTGTCTTATTAGGTGCACAAAATAATACAAGATTTATTCTCTGTATAGAAAATAACAATAGGGAGCATTAAAAGCCATAGTTAGCTTTATTATTTAACCTACACTAGCGCAAGCGGCTTGTCTGTGTTCTGATGATAATATTATATCCATAACATAACGTAAATAAATTGAACTCCTACGCGACAGTCGCCGCCGCAGTCGCTACAACTCGTGGCCACAACCGCCGGCTGGGTCCCTGCCAACAAGTCAGTTATTATTAAAATGTCTTTAAGTTTCCTTTTTGGTTAAGTTCAAACTTGGCAATGGTTGGTACGTCTTATTTGAATGCCTGCGATTTCAATCTAAAATTAGTTTAAGTACAACCAAAGTGACAGTGAGGCTTTAAACTAAAACCTTATAGACATAGTTTTCATTAGTATTCAAAATATTTACACAGTGGATAAGCTATTAGTCCCGTCTCCGCACCCCCTAAACACCCCTATGGCCCCTCCCTCCCTTCCAAAACAGGTCACTCAGGTACTACTGTGTTAATTCTATATTATACAGTACAGCAGCCGTATTATGATCTTTTACAATACCAGCCAGGTTCCAGGCAATTTAATAATACGGTCTTAAACTGCCTTGTTCTTTTTCATATTACAGCGACATGTTATACTGAATGGATCCACCCTAGTTTGGTAGTCTGAAAGTGACATTCGGAAGCAAGTCCAGTGTCACGTGTCCGCTAAGTAGCTGTCATCATGCAGTTAATATTATGTGATCCTAATACGAAAATTCCAGGCAGCCATGTTGTATTGCGTAAACTGGCTGGAATTAGGAGCTTGTAATAGGCCTGTTTCCATTTAAATCCAGCACTCTCCAGTCCCAACTTAATTATTACCATGTGCAGCAGGCTCACTTCCGACACAATCGAGATTCGAGTCATTTCGATCTCAACGGCTTTTGGTATTTTATTTGGTATTACTTTGAAACTAACCAGGATAAAGAAAATCGTTAGATCGTAACTTTTTGTACTCCTGACTCTATCTGATATCAATCGACTGAGAATCAAAATAAACAAACAATTTATTCGGGAGTACGCGGCGCGAACACTGAATCAAAATCGAATCAGTTTGATGGGTAAGGACCCTGAAATTAGCTAGCCGCGAAACGGAGCGAGATGGCTTCCGTATGTAGCATAATATCTGCTGTGTGTCATAAATTTCACTGTTTACCCAATATCGAATTTAATAGGTACAAAAATGGTCAAGGTAGAGCCGTGGTCGTACCTGCTAATATTATAAAATCTAAGCATCAGGTCACACTGAATTACGCTAGAAAAAAAATATTCGTCTGCCGTTGTAAGGCATCGAACCTTGCAACGGCTATTAGCAAATAGCGGGTGCGACCATGGCTCTACCTGGACCATTTTTGTACCTATGTATTGCATTTCTGAATTTCAAATTTAATTATTTTCTTGTTTCCTTTTTAGACCCATTGGTTTTGGTGAAGTGCACAGTGTTGAAATATTTCAGTTTTACAATCCATGAAAACTTTGGACCTAAAGATTATGTCCCGTCCCGCTGAACCCTATAAGGTTTAAGTCCGGTGAGTTACGAGTCTGAATGAATAATTAATTCGTTCACGGCGTCATTAATTTGCGAGATATTCCAACAATGAACATTCCCGCGCCATTTTTAGTTCCACACTTCTGTTTCAACACTTGATTTACACTTTTATTTCGGTTCATTTTGATTATTTTTGTTATTTTCGTTATTTGTCGCTGGAATTAAAAAGTGACAATGTAACAGATTGGCTGTTGTAACACACATTTACTGTGTTTTCACTATTTTAATAATAATAGTATACCGATTTCGGTGACGGTGGCCGGTTTCATTGAAACCAGGCCAGCTACGCAGGAGTTATTTTATAGTACCCAAGTGTGTGCGCAATACACAGAAGCACTCTCTCTGCCTTCACTCTCGTAGCCCAGTGGGACGGATAACCGACATGACTGGCGGGAGATCAGGTGCAGGCGCTTTTTACATGCCCATCCGACGCATGGATCATCTTTCTTGTCAGACAATCAGGTGATCAGCCTGCATTATCCTAACCAACTTGAAAACAAAATTTTTTGTTGTTCCAACGCGGGAATCGAACCCTCGACCTCCGAGTTAAGAGCTAGGCTCTATACCAGTAGACCTCGGAGGCATTAACTAATACAACGTCCCTTCACTATAGTAACATACATATTTTAATCTGTGGAATGTAGTGGTAGTGTAGATTTTGATGTAGTTTTTTTTATTAACAGCTCACTTGATCGCAGGTGTTCTCAGCTATAATTCATCATCATCAAGGCCCTAAATGGTTCCGTAAGGTTCGTTAAATGACATCCGAATTTGTGTGTCACTTAACGAAGCTTGTCAAATCCTAAATATTATTGTTTTCGAACTTCGTAAGTGATAAAAGCGATGTAATCTTTAATTAGGGCCCTTTTCGCTCACCACAATTTTTTTTTAATTTTGTTTAGTTACGATGATATGATACACACTTGTGTAGTTTCGTTATTTTTCACTGGAATTAAAAAGTGACAAAACAGATTCTCTATTGTATTTACTGTGTTTTCACTGCTGTAGCCGTACGTTTACTGTTTTTTTTTCATGGAGCTTTATTGTAAACATACATTTGCAGTATTTTCATGGAATTGTTTGCAAACGAGTAATTGGTGTGTAGTTTCCACGTATTTTTCAAATAAAAGAACATTGTAACGGCGAGTTACGACATATATTATGGTCAGGCTTTACTATTACACTAATTACTAGGCTAACTTCCTAAATGGATATTATACAGTAATTAGGGAGTTTAAAGCAAATAAACTATATTTGATAGTATCAAAACCCACTAAAACGTACTTTTCAAAAATATCACAGGATACAAAAAATCGTTTAAGCTTAATCGGATTTTGATACTGGTATGCACTGTTATAGGAGCTTTTGATTTTGAATCTATTTTTGGTGGGCAGATTTCTGTAGGTATGTTTTAGCGGGTTTTGGTACGAAACTAGCCAAACATTTTAAACATTTTTTACGAGGTTTCCTACAGTACTACTAACTCAAATTGATTGAAGCATTTTAGCGAATTGTAGTTTTATACCTCTCATTTCTCGGTAAATACTAAATACGCGTTTTGCTTACTCATTCAGCTAACATTTAAGTAAACAAGCAATTCTGAACGCTTATTGCTGACCATCACTCCCGACAACTTCGCTCACTCGTGAACCAATCAGCGTTCAGAATGACTGGTTAACACTAATCTTAGCTGAACGACGATTTGTGAACAACTTTATTAATGTTACATAGTACTTTCATTTCTTTTCTTTTTATACCGCAATATCTGTCGGCGTCGCGAGGTCGGGCGTCGGCGTCGCGACGTCGGCCGTCGGCGTTGCGGCGTCGGCCGTCGGCGTCGCGGCGTCGGCCGTCGCGACGTCGGCCGTCGCGACGTCGGGCGTCGGCGTCGCGGCGTCGGGCGTCGGCGTAGCGACGTCGGGCGTCGGTGTCGGGCGGCGCGGCGTCGGGCGGCGCGGCGTCGGTCGTCGGCGTCGCGAGGTCGAGCGTCGGCGTCGCGGCGTCGGCCGTCGGCGTCGCGGCATCGGCCGTCGGCGTCGCGGCGTCGGCCGTCGGCGTCGCGGCGTCGGGCGTCGGCGTCGCGACTTCGGGCGTCGGCGTCGCGGCGTCGGCTGTCGGCGTCGCGGCGTCGGCTGTCGGCGTCGCGGCGTCAGCCGTCGGCGTCGGCCGTCGGCATCGCGGCGTCGGGCGTCGCGACGTCGGCCGTCACCTATTTAATAATCAAAAAAAAAGTCCGTACAGTAGTCCGTAGCGACGTCGGGCGTCAGTGTGGCGGCGTCGGCCGTCGGCGTCGCGACGTCGCGGCGTCGGGCGTCGGCGTCGCGACGTCGGGCGTCGGCGTAGCGGCGTCGGGCGTCGGCGTCGCGACTTCTGGCGTCGTCGACGCGGTGTCTGACGTCGCGGCGTCGGCCGTCGTCGTCGCCCGACGCTACGACTGGGTTTGGGCGCAGCGTAATGTATAGTCTAAAGCCTTCCTCTATAAACGGACTATCCAACAAAAATAATTTTTCAAATTGGACCAGTAGCTCCTGAGATTAGGCGTTTAAACAAACAAACAATTCACATTTGGGGACTTTCGTTGCATGTGCTGCATAAACGGTTTATCAGTTGGTTTATTTAATCAAACACCACGCGAACGAAGTCGCGGGCACAGCTAGTTTAAGTATATAAATATTTGAGAATTCTTTAATACGGGCCTAAAATTGTTCTAATCAACACAAAATATACCCAGAGAGTGTTGTGGTTTGATAAGAAAAGTAGACGTGTTCCAATTTACATTTAAATTTAAAATACACATATTTTAGTTGACAACGATGATGTAATTACTTGTCAATAACAAATAAAGAAACACGTGAAACTCAACCAAAGTGCATGCTTCATATCTACTGTTGTGTTGATAAAAGTGTTTGTGTATATTGTAAGTGTCATAGTCAACACTTAACAACATACAAGCAGAGTCCAGTTCATGAAGAAGTCTTTTAGAAGGATAAAGAGTATTTACTGAGATCGGATGTTTTACGGTTATACAGGATAATTCATGATTCATATATTAAGCCGAATATAGTGTGAAGAGAATGACGCGTAGAGCATTTTAAGCTATTGCATAGCATCTATCGCGGGCCTTGAGCGTGGAGACCGAATCCAGAAATTCCGTAACGAAAATAACCTAACACCCCCCCACTCCGACCGGAATATTTCACAAGTGGACCTAAAAGCTTTTGTCAATTTGGGACAATATTTGGTATTAATATCCATTTAAGACATGAAATTGTTGTTTCCCGTTGGTTTTTGATACTTCTGAATAAAAGACGGTAATTTAAAAATACAAAACTAATATCCGACTGTGTTTTAAGCTATTGCATAGCTTCTATACTTTTTATTGCCATCTATCGATGAATAGCAGAACTTTTAATGACTTTTTTTTAAATATCACGCTTGTCTCTATAGTTCAAAACTCGAATCTAGGTGGCATTGGTTGTATCGGATAAGTTGAAATGCAATAAGTAAGTAAGTATGCTTTACCCCGGCAGTCCCCGAGTGCCACATGTCTTTTTTATTTTGGTACCGCATGTAAATTACTAATTATAAGTAAAAAAAACAAAAGGCTAATATAACCACAAGAACTGAATCTTACTATGCTGGGGCTCGCTGGCTCATAGTCGCACACGAACGCATTGGTCGTCGACCTAAGACCAACCACGATTGAAACTCATCTGTATTGTGACTTTTATGGAGATCTTCGTTCACGTCATTCTCTTCACACTATATTCGGCTTAATATATGACCTATGAATCACTCTGTATAGTTAAATAATATCTAAATAAGATTTAGTATCGCTAATTGCCGAATTGCCGCGGGAATTTTAAAGGATTCTTCTTCTTCTTTCATAAAAATGGCTCCCTAGTGATTTGCCAGTAGAACTCTAGTCGATGTGAAGTGTATAAGTGTCAAAATGCATCTCCCGACGGATCTGACGTGTGAGATTGACAGTGACAGTGAAGATGAGAAGGTGGAGATATCCGAGGAGGCGGAACTGCTGTACTACGAGCTGATGAGAGCTCTGGAAGAGGAGGAAACGGTAGGTAATGATCATGATGAGTTTTGTGGAAGGTCTTCAATACGACAGTAAAGCTTTTCCACTGACGCGGAGCAGGGCGGAGAGGAGCTTTGAGATGCCGAAATTGACCAATCACTATGCTCGTGCTGTTTCCGTGGAAACGGAGCGGAGATTTCAAGCATAGTGATTGGTCAATTCGGGTACCGCAACCTCTCCGCTCCGCTCCGCGTCAGTGGAAACGCAGCCTAATAGCTCCCAACACCGATTTCAGAGTCTGTGGCCAAACCTGGTACGCTGGAGTAATTTTTAGTGCCCAAATGTCTGCGTAATACACAAGGACACTTTCTGTTCCTTTTACTCTCGTAAACCAGTTGGTAAACCGACACGACTGGTCTCGCCAACAGGCGCAGGACCGACTTGACATGCCCATCCATCATCAAGGATCTTTCTTGTCACAATTTCAAGTGCTCACCCTGCATTGTCCTAACCTTACATGAAAACCATAATTTTAGCTGTCTCAACGTGGTATTCGAAGTTTGAACCCATGACCCATGTTGAAAATTGTGACGAAAACTACGCTCCTACTTACCGTGGGGCCTGATGGACGTGGTGTGTTGCGTGATATTTCCTATATATAAAAATGAATTGCTGTTCGTTAGTCTCGCTATGACTCGAGAACGGCTGAACCGGTTTGGTTATTTTTTGTCTTGAAATATTCGTGGAAGTCCAGCGAAGGCTTAAACGGTTTCAGCTAGTATTATTATAATGACAATCTTCAAATAGCCGTCGTAATATTCGGTTTATGTCATTATAAATAGTTTAACTGAACTCTTCTGCAACCTTGTAGTATTTAGGCAAAGGGCCTTATCTCCCTGGAGCCCTTATGTAGGTCAAAACTACATTCCAGTCCCTTAGGAACTGAGGTTACTAAAACAATAGATGCCCTTTGAATCAAAATAATATCTAAAACTAATTTTGATTAAATTTGGTATGGTAGTAGTTTGCTTGTTTGATTATCACATAGGCTATTATCAAGAGTCGACTGTAACATAAAAGGTAGAGCGTAAAAGGAGGAAATACTTTGGATTAGTACATAGGCTACTTTTTACCGCAGAATGTACGGTTCCTGCGGGATACAGCGCGTACGAATTAATTCAATACATTAGTGTCAAAGTGTGATATTGCCTTTGACATATCATATTAAAGTAATATCCTAGTTATTAAAAATGAACATTATGATAACTGATATTGACTTCAATATCACTTGCCATCAGGTGTCGAGATATCGGATCTCATAAGCCCTTCGAAGGGACGGATGTTCTCATGTTACAGTTCCCACAGAAGGTTTAAAAAGGGCCAAGTACTGAGTGATCAAAGAAAATCACAGACGTAAGCGATTTATATTTCACAAGTGGACCTAAAAGCTTTTGTCAATTTGGGACAATATTTGGTATTAATATCCATTTAAGACATGAAATTGTTGTTTCCCGTTGGTTTTTGATACTTCTGAATAGAAGACGGTAATTTAAAAATACAAAACTAATATCCGACTGTGTTTTAAGCTATTTCATAGCTTCTATGGCGGGCCTTGAGCGTGGAGACCGAATCCAGAAATTCTGTAACGAAAATAACCTAACACTCCGACCAGCACAGCGGTGATACGTTTTATTGCCATCTATCGATGAATAGCAGAACTTTTAATGACTTTTTTGAAATATCACACTTGTCTCTTTAGTTCAACAACTCGCCTCTAGGTGGCATTGGTTGTATCGGATAAGCTGATAAAAAATGATAAGCAATAGCTTTACCGCGCATTCCTCCTCATATAAATTACCTAGCTGACCCGTGCCCACTTCGTTGTGTATGGAAACCGTGTAAAACTTCCCGGACCTTCCACGAATATTTCAAGACCAAAAATAGCCGAATCAGTTCAGCCGATCTCGAGTTTTAGCGAGACTAACGAACAGCAATTGATGCCTATGTTACTCAGTGGTAATGTAGCTTTCTAATGAAAAAATAATTATTAAAATCGGTCCAGTACTTTTTGAGTTAAGTCGTTACGTACAAAAATACAAATCTTTCCTCTTTATAATATTAGTGTAGACTGTAGATTAATATAACTCAAAAAAAATCATAGGTCTAAAATGATCACAAGGAGGTTAATCTTACTTTGTTGGAGCTCGCTGGCTCCTAGTCTACACACGAACGCACTGGTCATTGACCTAACACCTGACCAGGATTGAAACACATCTGTTTTGTGATTTTTATGGAGATTTTTAATCGTGATTTGTCGCGTTATGGTACGTTATTTATATAAGGTACCAAAACAAAAAACACTCTACGCGTCCTTCTCTTCTCACTATAATCGGGTTGATATATGAACCATGAATCACCCTGTAGAACATTCTCCACTGTTCTTACTAATATCATTAACTGTATTTCTAAGCATTATAAATATCATCTTTCTGCATACTTTCCCCCACTTAAACTAGTTTTTTTTTTCACGCACAAATCCGCTACAAATGACCGGTCTGTATGTAGATAGGCTGCTTTTTAATTTTGTGGTGGGACTGGTACACCTGCTGTTAGTCGGCTTCCAAGGAAGATCAGGTTCCAAAACGAGGGTAAAGATTGAGTTAAAGGATTTTATGAACGAGCTTGATCGCATGGTCAATCTGCCGGCATACTCCCGGCACAATCGAGAATCGAATCAGTTCGATCTCCACGGCTTTTGGTATTTTATTTGGTGGATTACTTTGAAACTAACCAGAATAAAGAAAATCATTAGATCGTAACTTTTTGTACTCCCGACCATATCAATCAAAATATACAAATGTCAATTTATTCGGGATTACATGGCACGATCGAATCTGTATCAAAATCGAAGTTTTTTTTTTTGTTACTCTGTCACCCAAAAACTACTGAACGGAGTTTACTGTGATTTTGACTGTGTTTTGGTTTTGCTGATTTTAATCCCGAACCTGTGGGATACTGTATTATAAAGATCTATGGTAAAAGCTAGTTATACAAAAACGCACCACGCGACCAGATTGATGTGATGATGGCGGAGCGGTGTAATTGCATTTTATTTTATTTGTTTTACTAGCGGCACCTCGCTTGTGGTACAAGTTGCAGAATTGAGCGATTTCAATTACCAAGTTTCAACAGTATAGTATTTATAGTGTGATTATGTGACAGACATAATAGCTCCCCTCACCGATTTCGGTGTCGGTAGCCGATTTCATTGAAACCAGCTACGCAGGAGCTATTTTATGGTGCCCAAGTGTGTGCGCAATACACAAAGACACTCTCTCTTCCTTTTACTCTCATAACCCAGTGGGACGGTTAACCGACACGACTGGCGAGACAAGTGCAGGACCGACTTTTTTCATGCCCATCCGACGCATGGATCTTTCTTGTCAGGCAATCAGCCTGCATTGTCCTAACCAAACTCGAGAACAACATTTTTGTTGTTCCAACGCGGGAATCGAACCGACGACTTCCGAGTCGAGAGCTAGGCTCTAAGGCCCGTATTAATAAAGAAGTCTCAAACCCAACCTCAATTAAGAACCTATTATCAGATAACTAGAAAATAAAAAAACCGTTGGGTTTCACTTTTAAAAATGAAGAACTTTACTTATGTTACATACTTTAATTTTTTCTTTTTTAAAACGTAAAAGTATAGATTACACTTATTTTATTTTCAGTAATCTATAATATGAACATTACGGTATAAAAAGAAAAGTACTATGTAACATTAATATTCTTAGTTGTTCACTTTTAAGAGGAAACACCACGGTTGAGAGAAATGCAAAATAGGTATTTATAAAATCGATTGCTGTCTCGCAGTGCCATAGCTAGCCAGCACTAGCGCGATAGAGACAACTGCAACTTGGACTGAAATTATCTATTAAAAGTACCAGAAATCGACGTTTAGGGGATTCCTGTTTCATCCTCCAAAACTTAACCGATTTAAATATTTTTTTCTGTATAAGCTAAAAAAAGAATTGAGCTAGGTTCCTATTTTTTGATTTTGTTGTTTATTGTAGTCAAATCTGTTTCCTAGATATTTTAACATGGCGGAGTGTCTGGCCATTTTTTTTAGGTTTTTAAACGTCCATATCTCTTTAAATAATTAATTTATTAAAAAAAGGAAAAATAAGGACGTACAAACAATATCCATAAATATTCAGGAAAAAAATTGTTACTCTAGAGGTGTTATCCAGGGAGGAAATAGAAATCCCCATGACCCCTATTTTTGTATGGAAAAAAATTCGTGGTGTTTCCTCTTAAAAGTGAAACGAAACGTTA
This sequence comes from Celastrina argiolus, assembly GCA_905187575.2. Lineage (NCBI taxonomy): Eukaryota > Metazoa > Arthropoda > Insecta > Lepidoptera > Lycaenidae > Celastrina > Celastrina argiolus. Next base: position 3,155,706 of record LR994596.1, read on the forward strand.
TTTTATCTGTCAAATAGGTTTTCAAGTGAGATTGGGTTTGAGATTTCTTTATTATACGGAGGCGTCCGACAGAAAATATTTTTAAACCAAAAAAAAATGTTTAATTTCCAAGTGAAACTTAACAAGCTATTTTCGGAAACAAGAAAAACAAGCTACCACCGGTTCAACCACAGCAATAATTTAAGATCTTGATTTCTTTCTGTGGGTTTAACCCTAGCCCGCCGAGAAGAACCGGCGTAAGAAACTCGGACGGGGCCATCTTTTAGCAAAAAGAAGGCAAATTGTTCTTTTTAAAAGTATGTAACTTAATCTATATTAATATTATAATAGTTAGAATACAATTAGAGTAAATATAATATAACTCCATCAGCTTGTACCCTGCACCGCTGGGTACTCCTGCGTACAACTACTCTGCATCATCATTATAACGACCAGGAGGGGCGACGGAGACATATCGTACCTACAGCTGGTGCATTGATCGGTCCTTTCATGACATGTATTCCAAGTTCAATAAAATGTATAATGAATAAAAGATCGTTATTAAAAACGTAATGGGACGTTAAGCTAAATGTTAACAAAATCACTAAGGCCGTGTTTCACCAAGCAATGTTAAATTTAATCCTTCGTTAAATAACATGTTATTCCTCTCGTAATTCCTGTCAATGAATGAGAAGGCATGGTATTTTAACAAGCAGTTAACACTAACTTGCGTTGGTGAAATCGGGACTGAATCACAAATATACCGGGTGTAAAAAGAGCAGTCACTATAACTTTGGGATATGATTGAACTACCCTTTATCATTCTAGAAATGTTTTTTTTTAATAAGAAATAGGAAAAGTAAATAAAAAATATTAGTTATTGATAAAATATATATATGTATATATTGTATACATATATAAAAGTAGATACATTTCAGAAATGAGGATATCGTATCTCAAAGTACTTTAAAGTGATTGTTCTTAAACACCCTATTATTATAGGTAAATAGTTAAAAATAGTAATATTAACTAATAAAGCTTTCTCACCGATTTCAACGTTACAATGCCCAAGTGTGCGCGCAATGCGCTCAAGTTATGGAATAAGAAGAGTTTTGATAAAATGTTTAATATGCCTCCGAGACCAGACAAACGCAGGAGTTATTTATATTAATGCCTTGATGTGCGCGCAATACACAAGAGCTCTATCTCCTTAACTGTCGTAAACCCACTGGTTTACGTTAGTATCCGGTATCCGACACGACTTGCATGACCGACTTTTTACACGTCCATCCGACAAATAGATCATCTTAATCGTCAGAAAATTTTATCAAACATTTTTTTTGCCTTTTTGCACGGAATTCTTCATGGCAGGCTTTTTAAAGACCTGTACACCGCTGTACGTCTATATACTCTATACTTTATACTCTATAGACAGGAAAAGGTAATTTTACGTAAATATTTGCAGAGACAATATCGAGAACGTTATTATACGTTGTAATATTCAATTTCATGTGCCGTAATTCACGGTTTACTGCTCAAACACCGCTTATCTCACCCCGGCAGGCGTGCTGGGCTTTTGATATTCTAAGTTTCCTATAAGGGAATCTTAAATTAGGGGTCAATTCACTTTATCGAAGTATGCATGAATTACAGTTGCAAGTAACGTTATTAAAGATTTTTACGTTCTTGGCCTCCGATTCAAGATGCCATCGCTATTTATCGCTTACGAAGTTCGAAAACATAATATATGAGATTTGACATAAGCTTCGCTAAATGACATAAGAGATCGCTTGTCACTTAGCGAAGCTTATGTCAAATCTTGAATCAGGCATGTTTCTTTCGGTCTACGTTCATAGATTGAGATTGACAATTTCGTTAATAATGTTATTTTTTTGCAAACGAACCTTTTGAGTCTAGTATATTAATACCTGAAGACATGAATAGATGAAAGTGATATATGTAACAAAATCATGATTTTGAGAAAATTGAGTTCAAACTGCCACTTAAACATATTAGAATACGTCGTTAATTTTAAGTGCATTAATCTAAAGATCCGTCTCTAGAAACAATGTACTTAATACGTTACTACATATCGTTTAAGTGTGACAGTTTAAACTCATTTTTCTGGGTAATGTTTTATTGTGACATATCACCTACATCGATTCATATCTTCAACTGTCCCTGCCGTTTCAGCTAACGTCCACTGCTCGTCATAAGCCCCCAAACATATAGATTATAATCCAATCAATATTGTCTAGCAAATATTAAAAAATCTTCAAATCCAACCGTTTCGTTTAAAAACGAAAATCCACAGATAATGAATGAGTTCGGGGCGGTGACACGTGTCACCTGTCACTGTCAACGAGTTCGAATTTCGAAATAGAGGTGTTGTGTGCTCTGTGGTCGCGGCAACGGATGTGCACGTACAGCCGGATATTACTTTTTAAAATGGGGTGTGGTATGGACAAGGCCGTTTGTTGTCCGTGAATAACGTTATAAATACTTTGATTATTTAGCTATATATAGTACGTCCGAGATAAATTTAACCCAAACCCAAATATTCATTTGATGTTTAAACATATTAATTATTGTTTAATTGTTATAAAATGTATTGGATAATGAAGTGTAAGTGTAATGAAGTAATCCTTTAACATTTCGGTGAAAGTGTCGATAAGTGTTCACAATAAGTGAATATGTGAAAATTTCGGTGTTTTTGGTTTGTTTACGTTTAGGTTAAATTTATCTCGGACGTACTGTAGTTGATTACCACTCGAAAGGGTGCAGATTCGATTCCCAGGTTGTGGCTTGGACCAATGAGACGTGCTCTGATCTGAAGTGTCAACTTTCAACAAAAAGCTTAATCAGTAATTTGTGAAACTTTTTATGAAATGCTAATACTGTTGTGGAGCCTTTAGGTATTTAAGTTGCAAACGAGTTGAAATTTGGATTTCAAAGAAATAGTGAATATAAACGCGCCGAGAGCGATACGGAATGCCTTCAGTTTGTTTTTGTTTTAATTAGTTCTAATTAAAATGTTTTTTGTTTTAGGTAAGAACACGAGATAAGTACCAATGATGTCGGTAGGATGAATAGGGGGTTCTGATTCGATATGCCATCGCTATTAACACTTACCTACGAAGTTCGAAAACATGTATGATTTGACATAAAGTTCGCTAATTGATAAGGAATTCGTATGTCACTTGTAATACCTCACCGATTTCGGTGTAGGTAGCCGATTACATTGAAACCAGGCCAGCTACGCAGGAGTTAATTTATAGTGCCCAAGTGTGTGCGCAATACACAAAGACACTATCTCTTCCTTTTACTCTCATAATCCAGTAGGACGGTAAACCGACACGGCTGGCGAGAGAACCCATTGCCCAGAATGCCCATCCGACTCATGGATCATCTTTCTTGTCAGACAATCAGGTGATCAACTTCATTGTCCTAACCAAACTTGAAACTTGAAAACATTATTTTTTGTTGTTCCAACGCGGGAATCGAACCCACGACCTTCGGATCGAGAGCGAAGCTCAGAACCACTAGACCACGAAGGCGCTATAAATATAATGTCACTTAGGGAAGCTTATGTCTCATAAATTTACTTATCGAACTTCGTAAGTGTTATTAGCGATGGCATCTGGAATTTTTTTTTTTTTTTTTAATCTAATTTATTAACGAGGGTTTGTTCGCCTTGCGAGCATGTCACCCTCATAGGAACATACGATAAACATTTATGATCTAAACTTAATGCCTAACTTAACTAACTTATATAAAAATTTTGCCTCCTGGGATAAAGGAAAGGCAAGAATGCTGTTGCATACTCCAACCTCCCGAACATTAATAGTATATTGGCATAAAATCCTATATCTCTCAACCTCGTTCCGGACACATTCCGTTAAAATATGATAAGCATCTTCAACTACGTCGCATTCTGAACAGTTAGGAGATGTAATTTTTTTCATCAATGCGGCAAAGCTATTCAACGGAAGGTGCCCCGAACGAAGTCTGAGGCTCAGCACTAAGTCTTGCCTGCTCATATCGGCCTCATCAAACCAAGGATGTCGCGGCACAGTCGCTTGAATTGTTTTATACCACACACCCTTTGTTAGTGACCGTTCATCAAAATACTCTTTCCATAATCGGTATCCATTAGCTTTAACATTAGAGAGAATATTTGTATAATCTGGTAAAAGTTCAACTAAGTCGCCTTCGGTGGTTGCTTCTTTGGCCAAAATATCTACCTTTTCATTATCCGTAATGCCAATATGAGCAGGCACCCACTGTAACATAATCTCCCTACCAGTCGTAATCAACTTTATAATACATGCAACTATATTATATGCAATCGGCGTACAACGAACATTAGACAAACATTTTAATATATGTTGCATAGCACTCTTCGAATCACATAAAATTACAAACTTTTTGGTATTGATAAATTGTATATATAACAATGCTTTATAAATAGCCATTAGTTCTGCTCCCATAATAGATATATATGGATTCATTTTAAATTTGCCACATCTCCCACTTTGGGGATCTAGAAAAGCAGCATGGCATCTGGAATCAGGGCCTTGTACTTGAAACCTGGTAAGTAATCCTTACCCCCTTACTATAAAAATACTCACAATAAGCTTTACATTATTGTGTCCTTGTCTAATACGTAGGAAATGTCTCTTGAGAGACAAGGACAAAACACATTTTTTTTTATTAGTAAGAGAGTGAACACAAAATTATACTCTTTACATCTTTTAAAAAAGACTTTATAAAACCATTAACATTACTTATTTTGAACTCTATTATCATGGGAATTGAATACAAAATTAAGTTAATAAAAATATCCAGGAATGCTCAACCTTGGGATTCTTCTGGTGATAATAGTGTTATTGCGGACTCCTCGCGGGACGTGTCAAACATGTTTTGTGGTGGGGTATCCATGAGTTTTTATGTTTTATCGTGATTAATTTATGTCTTTTTACATCTTAAGTTTTACTTTTTTAGTGTTAGAGGAAACACAACGGACGTTCTTCCATACAGAAATAAAATCAAAACATAGCTCAAGCCTTTTTTTAATTTATAATGAAATAATACCTAAATCGGTTAAGTTTTGGAAGATGAAACAGGGGTCTCCGGGGTAAACGTCGATTTCTGGTACTTTTAATAGGTAATTTCAGTTCAAGCTGCAGTTGTCTCTATCGCGCTAGTGCTGGCTAGGTAGGGCATTGCGAAACAGATATTTAATAAATATTTATTTTGTATTTCTCTAGATGTTTACTCTTTAAGACTATCAATTCACACATTGGCCCTGGCAGAATATCAGTGCAGTGGGCTTGCTTGCTGTGAAATGCTGAGCTGGGGTCAATTTTTGGCATCATACAACATAATTATATTATTATTTTAGACACTAAGTATTGTTCTTTATAATGTTACATTGTGTTGTATGATGGTCAGAATAAAAATGTTTTCTTTCTTTCAATTCAACTCTCTCTCATAAAAAAGCTGAGCTCTCATTACGTTAATATTACAGTTATAAAGTTTTGTAACTGTGAAACTAATCGTGAATACTTGAATAGGTATTCTCCAGTTCAGATAACGTCGTGTGGCATATATTTTACACACATTTGACAAGTTTAGCGGGGACGTGCGGCGCGCTTGGGTAACCGTTGCGATATCATTTTGACATTTCCCAAATGTCACGTTCCTCACAAAAGGTTTGTAACGCCTGACAATCCTAATAAGAAGCAGCATCGTCAGTGTATATTATATTGTTTGAGGAATTTGAGATTAAAATTAAATTAAAGTTACCTTACATATTATTATAATGTTCTCCGCCGCTATGTCTATTCGCGATAAAAAAGACTAATATTATTGCCTCCTACACCGATTTCGGTGACGATGGGCGGTTTCATTGAAACCAGGCCAGCTACGCAGGAGTTATTTTTATAGAGCCCAAGTGTGTGCTCAATACACAGAAGCGCTCTCGCTCTTCCTTCACTCTTGTAGCCCAGTGGGACGGATAACCGACACGACCGGCGGGAGATCAGGCACAGAACTGACTTTTTACATGCCGATCCGACGCATGGATTATCTTTCTTGTCAGAGAATCAGGTGATCAGACTCAAAGACTGCACCGATATTTATGATGTTTTCACCAAAGGATAGAGCGGTTATCGAGGAAGTTTTTCATGTGGTTGACTCAGTAGGTGGTTAAACAATTTATTCTGAACACAACATTTTGGGTGAAGGGGTTCTGGAAAATGGTTTTTGTTACATAAACAATTATAATTTTATAACATTTTTTTTTTATTTTTTTGGGACAATTGTTCGTTTTAACCCCCGACGAGAAATGGAGAGGTGGGTGGAATTTTCGTTGAAAAATATCGTATAAGGGCTGATTATGATAATGAAATCCAGAAAGGCTAAACCAGTTACATAAAAATAAATAATTATTCGAAACACGTGGGACCCGGGCCCTCGTTAGTTATGCACAAACTGGTCCAGTAAATTGGCCCAGGATATTGACCGAGAATCTAGAGCGGGTTTTTTCGTCCATTTGCACATGCGAAGAATTACGCAAAGACACTTATTTTATGTTATAATCTACATCTACACTAATATTATAAAGAGAAAAGATTTGTATTTTTGTATGTAACGACTTAACTCAAAAAGTACTGGACCGATTTTAATAATTATTTTTGCATTAGAAAGCTACATTATCACTGAGTAACATAGGGTATATAAAAATCTATTGATGTTCGTTAATCTCGTTAAAACTCGAGATCAGCTGAACTGATTCGGCTTTTTTTAGTCTTGAAATATTCGTGGTAGTCCCGGGAAGGTTTACACGGTTTCCATGCTGGTTATAATAATTTGTTTATGGAATTTAAATTTAATGTAACCTAACAGCATGACAGCGCCAATACAATAGATTACTTCACTTCCTGATTAGTGCTTGGGCTGTTATGAAACATGTTTGTTTGTATGTATAATATGTCGCAGTCATCTGGTTGAATCCGCTATTTAATTGAATGACTAGCGCGTTCATTGAATTCTGATGAATACGAGACTAGGACAGGCATTTAATATTTTATTTTTAAACTTCAAAATTTCTTAATGAGTACTATTTTAAGGCACATAAAAGTAAATTAATCAAAAAATATATCAACACATTGCTTTCTGTACGAGCTGTTTGACGCCATTAAGTAACCGCGCTAGTCATTCAATTAAATAAGATTCAATCAGATGACTGCGACATATACATATATAAATACCACACAAAACAAAGACAAACAGACAGTAGCCGATGGTGCGGATATTGAAAGACATGAAAGAAACATAAAAGTCTTATACTGTCAAACGTAGATAAACCGTAATATGTTGCGAAACCGGCTATTCCCGGATAAATCCGGTTCGGATATCCGGCGGCCATGTTGTGACGTCACGCGGTTTATTGGGGACTGGGGGCGTGAATGAGGCTTAATGCGTCGCTTTATGCGAAAACAATGTAGGGATTGTAAAGGAATTGTTACATTTTTATGTACTGGCTTACGCTCGCGACTCCGCCCGCTGGGAATAGTATTCGTGATAAAATATATATCACTAGCTGTTCCCGCGACTTCGTTCGCGTGGTTTTTGAGTGACTTAAGCTGTTTATGCAGCGCACGCATTGAAAGTCCCCAAATGTAATTAATTTTCCCCGTTTTTGCAACATTTCTCAATGACGCTTCGCTCCTATTGGTCGCAACGTAATTTTATATAGCCTAAAACCTTCCTCTATAAATGGACTATCCAACAAAAAAAGAATTTTTCAAATCGGACCAGTAGTTCCTGAGATTAGCGCGTTTAAGCAAACAAACAAACAAACTCTTCCGCTTTATAATATTAGTATAGATTGCAATATGTAGTAAGGATTATCTACTCTAATATTATAAAGAGGAAAGATTTGTATTTTTGTATGTAACGACATAACTCAAAAGGCACTTCGGGACTTTGAATACATACATTTGGCGAGCGCTGCATAAACGGCTAAAGTCACTAAAAAACCACGCGTACGAAGTCGCGGTACACAGCTAGTATAGTAATAGTCTTGTCTCTTTCTAGCATGCTTACCCCCGTTTTATGAAGTAACAAGCTGACCGCTCATTGGTGAACATCACTCGCAACAACTTCGCTTCCTCGTTCACCAATGAGCGTTAAGAATGGCTTGTTTACTCAAATTTTAGCTGATCGATTTGATCAGCCTTTCAGAAACTGGGAGTTACACTTGAACTAATTTATATTTTTCTATTTAGCTCTTCATTAACCTGTCTTTCTCTCCAGCCTTGCAAGTGCGAGCGTGATCTATCATTAAAATACATGTCCCTTCCTTTCTCTCTGATTAATGTTACACCAATCAGCGTTCATTATGGGTTGTATACTTGAATGTTATGTTAGTTGATCATACATTTGAATAGCCTTTCAGAAACGGGCCCAGAGTACTTTTTTCGCTTGTATCTACTTTTGAGTTTTAACATATCTCCCAATACACGATATTAATTTAAACTATACGGTGTTAATGGCAATAATAATAATTTGTACGAAAGGTTTCAAGTGAACTTATTTAATTTGATAAGGCTTGTATCCATATTGTGAGCTTTTGAAAATACCACATGCTAGGTCTAGCCGCCCACTCGTCTAGAACCAGCCAATTAGTAGGACCGGTGCAAGTATCCACTTTCTCGTGATGAGATTTCTACTCGTTCATCATCATCGGCTGGCATATTTTATTGATTCTGTGGTACATGTAGAAGCCCAAAAGGGAGAACTCTGACTGAGCAAGGTGGTATGCTCGGTCAGGCCGAAGCCCACTGTACTAGTTTTAAGATCTTGTATATGTCACAGTCATCTGGTTGAATCTGCTGTTTAACACGTTAAGTGCGAAGCGAGGCCTAAATCACCCCTGATGCAACTTCCCTGTGGTGCGGCAAGCAAAAACGTGAGTTTCTCTGTCGTGCGAATGGCATAGCTTTGGTTTGGTCCAGTGTAGGAAAGAGATAAATATATATTTGAGATGCGCTAGTGGTTCCGGACTCGGTGGTGTACCTACCTTGGTACCGGATGTCTTAGGCCTCGTGCCGCACTGAATTAATATAATTTTAATGCAGTGCGGAACGAGGCTAAAACGTCCCATATCCCGTCGCGAGCTTCCCGCGACCAGTGTTGTGCATCACGTCGATTGGAGAGCACGTCCTTTTACAGCGCCGAACATGTCTAGACGATGAGTACAACATATATATTGAGATTTTTATAAAAAAAAGTATATTGATACTGATTTTTCAAGTTCTAATAAGTGTATTTTCTATTCTGTGAACCGCATTAAGATTTTCATATACAAATAGATAGATAAACCTTATGCATAAACCGTGATCCATTATTTTCTAATAATAAGTCTGTAATAGGTGCCTCTTAATGGTATAGAATGGAACGCTTCGTGCGCGAGTCCGACTCGCACTTGGCCGGTTTTTTTTTTCTTTATGGCCCTTCAAGCACAATTTAGATTATTAAAAAAAATGTATCCTTTGATAGCTTTGTGTTGTTTTGCCAGGTTTTGCCCTTAAAACGATCTAATGAGATATAAATGATCAAAATCGGTCAAGTCGTTGCGTAGTTAAGACAGTTTAAAAACGTCGATATTATTTTTCCCATCACTAATCTCAGCGAAAATTTGCCCTATTTCAGTGCGTTACGAGGTGTATAAGATCCCATATTTTGTTTTGCTAATAATTCCTAAACTAGCCATCAGATCCCGGGGCGACGGTGGATTAGGGTTCATCAATTCACTGTCTATATCAATAAGGACCAAAATTCTCATTTATCTTTGATTTCGCGCCAGAAAATAGATTTTAGTCTGTAAAAGGAGGTGGGGTCTAATAAACCGCGTGTCGCCCTAACGTCTGGTCACGGTACGGGCCGATTATACCTCGTGCCGCAGGAACGGAAAGTATGCAAAAATTGGTGCCGCAGCTAACGTGTTTGACTAGCGCGTTCATTAAATCCTGTGTTTAGGTACCAACAAATTTTTAAATTCGAGACTAGGACAGCCGTTTAATATTTTATTTTTAAACTTTAAAATTTCCTAATGAGTACTTATTATATCGCACATTAAAGTAAATTATTAAAAAAAATATATAAGTTTGAATTTTTTATTTTTTTTATTTTTAAAACGAAATGTATGGAATTTGACATAAACTTCTTGTTATAATAAGAATTATTAAGAATTTAAGATAATTTACTAAAATATAATAAGAATATATTAGATAAACGAGTAATGTCAATTTGTCTTTCTCTCCAGCCTTGCAAGTGCGAGCGTGATTGTGTAATTATAAAATATCTGTCCCTTCCTTTCTCTCTGATAAATGTTTGACCAGTCATAATGTATGGAATTTGACAAAAGCTTCGCTTAACGACATACACATTCGCTCGTCTCTTGAATCAGGGCCCTGATTTTGTTTTTAATAATTTTTAAGGTTTGGTATGGTACGGGACTCTATTACTAAGACGTCGTCTGTCCGTCTGTCACCTTACTTACTTACTTACTTACTTACTTACTCCCGACACAATCGAGAACCAAATCCGTTCGATATAAGTGGTTTTTCGTACTTTATTTGGTGAATTATTTTGAAACTAATCAGGAGAAAGACAATTGTTAGATCGTAACTTTTTGTACTCCCGACCATAGCAATCGACTGAGAATCAAAATAAACAAATGTCAATTTATTAGGAAGTACGCGGCATAATATGTATCTGAATCAAAATCCAATCAGTTTGGAGAGTAAGGCCCCAGGTTTTGTATCTCAAGAACAGTTATCGCCTCCGTGGTCTAGTGGTTCAGAGCTTCGCTCTCGACCCGGAGGTCGTGGGTTCGATTCCCGCGTTGAAACAACAAAAATGTTGTTTTCAAGTTTGGTTAGGACAATGCAGGCTGATCACCTGATTGTCTGACAATAAAGATGATCCATGAGTCGGATGGGCATGTAAAAAGTCGGACCTACGCCTGTTCTCTCGCCAGTCGTGTCGGTTTACCGTCCCACTGGGTTATGAGAGTAAAAGGAAGAGAGAGTGCTTCTGCGTATTGCGCACACACTTGGGCACTATAAAATAACTCCTGCGTAGCTGGCCTGGTTTCAATGAAATCGGCTACCGACACCGAAGTCGGTGAGGGGAGCTATATATATATATCTCAAGAACAGTGATAGCAACACCGTTTAATTTTTTACAAAATAATGATCTTTTACTAAAAAAAAAAAGTTCTCAATTAGGGCTCGCCCAATAGTTTCTTCGTTTAGTAGACTAGAAAGAAATTTTAAAGTACGGATCCTTCGGTGCACGGGTCCAACTCGCACTTGGCCAGTTAATTGAATGACCGTCTACTATTTAAACCGATTTCAAAGACGTATTCACACAAAAATGCTAACCACCGCTGGCTGCATTATAATAAACATGTATGGGTTTTTGCCGACCTTCTAACAGTAATCAGTGCTTATACGGCGGGACCAGATGCACGTGCCGTATATGGTGCATTGCATCTTACAAGTTCGTTAGGATAATTCTGTTTTTCCTGTAATGAGGGCTACCGCGACTAAGAACTTAGCACGGGACTGCATTGACGTGGTGTGAAAGAGTCTGGAGAATATTATCACATTTTTTTAAGGTTTAAATGCCTGATACTACAAAAGCCAGTTTCTCGAACTCTATTCAAATGATTGATCAACTAGCATGGCATTCAAAATAACAACCCATATTGAACGCTGATTGGTGGAACATTATCAGAGAGAAAAGAAGGGACAGATGTTTTATAATTCCATCACGCTCGTACTTGCAAGGCCCTAAAGGGACCTTACTCTCCAAACTGATTTGATTTTGATTCAGTTACGATCATGCCGCGTTCTTCCTAATAAATTGACATATTTTGTTTATTTTGATTCTCAGTCGATTGGTATGGTCGGGAGTACAAAAAGTTACGATCTAACAATTTTCTTTATCTTTATTAGTTTCAAAGTAATTCACCAAATAAAGTACGAAAAACCACTGATATCGAACGGATTCGGTCCTCGATTGTGTCGGGAGTAAGCCCGCTGGTTAAAACAGATTAGGTTGATTCAAAACGTATGTCAGCTATTCGGTTTGGTGAATTAACCTGTGGAATTTTAACCAGCCTTGAAGTTTATTTATTTATTTATTTTCCAAATTAAATTACAACATAAAGAGCGAGCTCGGTGTCCCATAAACCCGTGGGGTTTTCCCGTACACCGGCGCATCTATTATTTATCAAAGTGCGAGCATGATGTCATAAAATATCTGTTTCTTTCTCTCTTATAAATGTTCCACCAATCAGCGTCCAATATGGGTTGTTAATTTGAATGCTACGTTAGATGATCATACATTTGAATAGCGTTCCTATGTGTGTTTATTGAGCTTATCAATACACCGTAAAGCGGCTCGCTTGTAACATATAATGGCTTGCTTATCACTTATCAGTCAGTTCCGATTAAGGCGAAGTACACACGCGCAGCCAGATGAGGGAGAGAGGTAGATGGTGGAGAGAGACAGGTAACATTGGGCACTTTTTATTACCAATATTAGTGTACTAGATGTTTTCCGCTATTTCGTATGCGCAAAATTAAATCACGCGGGATACGTACATTTTGCTGCAGTAAAAAGTAGCCTATGTGTGAATCCAGCAACTACCATACCAAATTTCATCAAAATCCGTTCAGTAGTTTTTGCGTGAAAGAGTATTAACATTCACACTTACAAATTGTCGCGTACATAACATTAGCACGATTTGCATATAAATCATAATATTGAAGTAGAATTAGAAATAGAAAAAAGGGTATAGCCTGATACTGATTGCGTAAAAATAGCTATTAGCAAAAATCGTGCGATGCTTCATTTTTGCTATGACACTAGCGCCAATAACAATTTAGTGGCAATCGTAGGAACTATTTATTACATGTTATGTCAAACAAACTTAACATTACAACAACACATAATATTTCGCAGTCATCTGATTGAATCCGCTATTTAATTGAATGCGCGTTCATTGAATTCTATTATTACCAACAAATTCAATGAATCCGAGACTAGGACAACCATTTCATATTTTAAACTTAAAAATTTCCGAATGTGTACTATCATAACGCACATTAAAGTAAATTAATCAAAAAATATATCAACACATTGCTATCTGTACGAGCAGTTTGATGCCATCATATAACCACGCTAGTCATTCAATTAAATAAGCAGATTCAATCAGATGACTGCGACATATATATAATATACCTATATATTATATGCTCTACGTGTCATTCCCTTCACACTATATTCGGCTTGTTTTATGACCCATGAATCAACCTGTATAACAACTAATAGGTAAAATTGCATTCCGTCAGCAGTCAGCACTCAGTCTGTTTGTCCGTCAGAAGAATTATCGAGTGGCAGGTGAACGACCTCGGGGCCGATAACGTCATTAGCGGCGCTCTCGATTACTGTTCGTTATGACTGCTCAGCGGGGCAATTCACACCGGGCGAACGTGGAAATACCGGGGAAATGTAAACGGTGTAGCTCCAATTATCCAAACGGTAATATTATAATGTGGCCGGTTTCATTGAAACCAGGCCAGCTACGCAGCTATTATACAGGGTGTAAAAAGAGCAGTCATTATAACTTTGGGATAGGCTTATAGGACCTTGACTGATTTTAGAAATGACTTTTTTCATTATTTATTTTTTGAAAAAAAAAAATTTTTTTTCGCAATTTATTATTTTAGTCGCAAGGCTGAACTGTTTGGAACAACGTTCTGCATTAAATTCTTACATTTTATAATTTTTGCCCTAGTACGTAATGAACGTCTCACGCGTGCTATTGACCTCTCAGCGTAATCAGCTGATCGCTGTGTTGTGCACGTTGTACATTGCCTATTGAAATTTTTTTATTTTTTAAAACAGTGGATTAAAAGCAAATGACTAGTACCAATGGATATATATATCTCTTGCCTGGTTATTACCCCGCGAAGTTATAGTGACTGCTCTTTTACACCCTGTATAGTGCCCAAGTTTGTATGCAATACACAGAAGCACTCTCTCTTCCTTCACTCTCGTAGCTCAGTGGGACGGATAACCGACACGGCTGGCGGAAGATCAGGCTCAGGACCGACTTTTTACATGCCCATCCGACGCATGGATCATCTTTCTTGTCAGACAATCACGTTCAGCCTGCATTGTTGTTCTAACGCGAGAATCGAATCCACTACCTCCGGGTCGAGAGCAAACCTGGACGAAGAGGAGACGAAGTGGGCACGGCTCAGCTAGTACGTTATAGATATCTTAAAATAAGTGACAGTTCAAACTCAAATTTCCGGGTAATATTTTTTGCGACATATTCATCGATTCACGTCTTCATAACGTAGCCACGCCCTTCCTTACAAAAAATACTTTTTTCTGTATGTATTATGATTTATGTGGCTATGAAAGTAAAAGCTCATGATACAATCTACAATCTAGATTGTGGGTCAGATATCTCGCATTGTGCAGGCGTTGCGTCATCGCACGTGCAACCGTACTTATGAGCCGCCATTTTGAGGTTATGTTTTTTCGCAAATGCTGTTCCTTTGAAGGCCCTGATATCCTGTGTCCCTAGATATGTGACTTCTCGATCCACCTCCTCGCTCAAAGTCATGTTGCGTATTTATTTAGTTTTTACATTCGAAGTCGCTTAATGGTCGAAATTCGAGCAAAGGGGTAGGTAATCTGTTCAGGGCGGTTATAAGTTTGACGTGACTGACTGTGTGTCTGTGGCGCTTTTAAAAAATAAACAACTTTACTTATGTTACATACATACTTTTTAATTCTTTTTCTAGCGTAATATTCATACTACAGAATATTATACGAAAATATTAAAATAAGTACAATTTATATTTGTATAATCTTTATTTTTATTTTTGAAAAAGAGATAAACTACTTAAAAATTAAAAAAATACTAGACATAGCGTGTAACATTCCTATCACACCTATCAAACGACCTGATGACCTTGAAGACCTGAACCGACTCATAGCTAACAATACTCTCAACTGATTTAGGTACCTTTTAAACAAAAAAAAACGCATTAAAATCGGATCATCCGTTTGGAAGCTACGATGTCACAGACAGACACATACACATTTACACAGACACGTCACAACACCCTGTCGTTTTTGCGTCAAGGCATGGCCTAATATCCCATACAATCTATCTTTAATACAAAAAAATGGCAATAGATGTCACTACTATTAACGTTTGTAAAAATGAAAGTTTTTAATTTTTCAAACAGAAACAAAACGTTGTTTTATCTGTCAAATAATTAGATTCTCAAGAAGAGGTTGCGTTTACAAACCCTCGTTTATAAATCAGATTTAAGAAAAAGAAGAGGTTGCGATGGCAATTCTTGAGCTTGAGACTGGTTTATGAATACGGGCGTCAGTACCCAACATATTATCAAATATAAATATAAAACCTCTCTTGGAGGACAATAAAGACTATTGGGCATCATTGTCAAGCGTCATGTTGACATTACATTCTTTTAAACGTATTCACTATGCAACACTCAAGTAGAGGTTACGATCGCAATTCTTGTGTTTGAGACTAGTTTATGAATACGGGCCTTAGAACCCTACATATTATCTAAGCGATGACGTCAAAGCCCTCACGCCAAGCTCACTATATCTGTCCCTCCGGGGAACCGGCCCTACATCATTTACTAAACTTTCTTCACCCAAAACTCTTATTTTGTATATTCTTATCTAAACGAAATACAAGCCCGAGGGATACAGGCGCTGCCCGGAATTTGCCTGGCTTATCTTTCATATTTTCTGTCTGCCGTATGATGAGACATGTAATAGAATGTCTAATATTATTATCCTTTTTAAAATGTTATTTTCTCCTTTTGAGTTGGGTTTTTTTGTAAAGTTGCGGGCTTTTGACCAAACAACTTTAGGTAAAATGTGATAATAACAAATTCGATACGTATTCAGAATTGCAGCTATATGTAACGTGATATCTAATCCAATCTAATTTCTAGTTAAGATTCATATTGTAATTATTAATCGCTGTTCGTCTTTCTTACTAATAAAATAAAAAAATGAAAATAAGGTGGATGAATGTTAAGTGTGTGAACTAATATACGTATGTTTTAGGGATGATGGGAGTACTTAATACGGAGTATGCAGAGTATGGTTTATTATTATTTTGTGTTTTATATTTTTACCATTATGACACTGAAAGGAATGGTAATTTTGGCGATATGTGATGCAACGATAGTTAAACTGGGTAACGCTTAAGTCATCGCCAGCAGAGACAGTGACAGCCTGTGAAAGAAGGCCTCGTAACATTCATTAGAGTTTCAGTAGGGACCGCGTATATTTTACCTAAATTGCAAAACTGATATTACTAAAAGATATGTCTATGATACGTGATAATAGCAATAATAAACACACAAACACGTCAAACTTATAAGTTGATACTTACCACTCTGTTTTTGTCGGAGCTTAAAAAGTGACAATTTGGCGATTTACCTTCACAACCTCGTATCTAAAAAACTGCTACTTTTAAGTAGAGTAAAAAAACTTAGTAATTTTAGATTTTATAGTGACATAGATTTTTTTATGAGGTTCAGTTTATATCTAGCTTTTTAACTAACCTAAAGTGTATAAAAATTAGGTTTTATAGTATCGCGAAAACATTGATTTTTCAGATATTGAGATTTTTAGATACTCGTACGAGGTTAAGAAGGGACGAATTGCCGTAAGTCGATATGTAGGAAATTAGTTCAAATTAGTTTAGCGTACCAACATTGTTATGTGAATCTTAAGGTGAAATCTTAAGGTGGTGTGAAACTTAAGGCTCTATGGTGTCCTTTTTGAAACACTGCCAATTAGGTTTAAGAATTGAGATCTTGGTCAACTATTCAATGTCAATGGATCGTCAAGGAACTTTAATGCCCTCGTTCGCACAATCGCTTATTAATCGCGCAACAAACAAGACCAAGGGCAGGAAAAACTATATCAAGACAACTTTTAGAAAATATTATCAATATTATAATCCCATAGGTAGGTAGCTGAAGGGCTAAACAGAAGGGCGAGAAAAACCGACAATGACTTATAAAACAAAAAAAAACAAAAAAGGGAAATAAAATTGAATAGTGCTGAAAATCAAACAAATGGTCGCGCTTTAAAGACTCTTTTATATTAATAAGTATAATCTTACTAGCTGGCCTGCGCCCACTTCGTTGAGCATTAAAAAAATAAACCGTTTAAACATTCTCTGGACTTCCACGAAGACCAAAAATAGCCAAATCAGTTCAGACGTTCTCGAGTTTTAGCGAGACTAACGAACTGCGATTCATTTTTATATATAAGATGTTCTGCCCCCCCTGATTATGTAACTTTGGTGGCCTTCCAGTATCTGGAAATCGAATGTCATAAAAAAATAAAATGTCAAAATTTTCACTGAATCGTGTTTTAAAAAGTTTTAACGTCATAATTACAATTGATTTCAAGAGTAATTGGTGAAGTTCAATAGGCAACTGCAACGCATTTAAATCGCGCAATTCAAAAACGCTTATGCGAACGAGCGGTTAACTCATATTTTGATAAGTATTTTTTTCTAATATAAAAATATATCTGCAATACCAGAGGCGCCGTTCTAACAAGCCTCCAGCATACAAAGTTGTCATCTCACCCATCTGCATCACCTGAAGCTAATTTGACTAGCAAGTGCGTTGTATATGTATGAGCTCGTGACACGGCGATCGGTGTCGTGAATCGCACAGTAATATAACTGACTATTTCGTAGAAAAACTAAGAACGTTTTGAGATTACCTACTGATAAAAATCTTCTCTTGGTCCACGTAAATCCACGTGAATATAATAATAATATAATAATATCATATTTATGGACGCTTCACACCACGTCAATCTGACCCCGTGCTAAGTATCCTGAGAACTTGTGTTACAGGTACCAGACAACGGAAATATATTAATTACTTTTATACTATACACGTATTTAAGATTTTTTATTATAATATACACAAATTTAATACACATCCATGACCGAGGAACATTGAAACTTTTTTTTTGTTCCCTCGGCGGGATTCGAACCCGTGACCTCTCGCTCGAGCATTAACGCGCTCAACCACTACGCTACGGAGGTCGTCAAACTCTTATGTATATTAATATGAATGCTCTTACTACTTCAATCAACAATAAACAACTCCCAAACCAATTTCGGTGACGGTGGCCGGTTTCATTGAAACCAGCCCAGCTACACAGGAGTTATTTTATAGTGCCCAAGTGTGTACGCAATACACAGAATCACTCTCTCTTCCTTCACTCTCGTAGCCCAGTTGGTCGGATAACCGACACGACTGGCGGGAGATCAGGCACGGGACTTTTTACATGCCCATCCCACGCATGGATCATCTTGTTAGACAATTAGGTGATCAGCCTGCATTGTCCTAAGCAAACTTGAAAACAACATTGTTTGTTGTTATAACGAGGGAATCAAACCCATGACCTAGTCGTATGCTAGGCTATAAACCACTAGACCACGGTCCCATACAAAACAACGCTAAAATCTGTCCCGTGGTACATTTGTTACGAACTTTTCAAGTGAGCTGATATTCATCGAGACGGATTTCTTGTGCTGTTACATACAGTGTATTGTTCATCGACACCTGACTAACAGAAATATTTATAAGCTGTACAATGTTTTGTCCTTGTCTCTCAAGCGGTATTTGTAACGTTATCGAATGTCAACTGTAATTATATTTTCCAAGTCATTAAATTTTACAGTAACCATTACATGCATTCCAGTTGCAAGGAAATAACGTTATTAACGAAATTTTCAATCAAATTTCAGAGCTCTAGATCAAGATGCCATCGACGAATTTGCTCGTCACTTAGCAAACCTTATGTCAAATCCCATATATTTTGCTATCGAACATTGTAAACGATAATTAGCGATGGCATCTTGAGTAGGCCCCCAGGGCCCTGTTTCATTCGGCCTATGTTTGGTGGAAATCGGTTCAGGTCTTCGAGGTGATAGGTCATCAGGTCGTTTGTTAGGTTAGGATATAGGAATGTTACATGCTAAGGGCGTGTTTGACCAAGCAATGTTAAAGTTAATCTTTCGTCAAATATCATGTTGTTCCTCTCGTAATTCCTATGAGAAGACATGGTAATTTCAAGCCGTTAACACTTGGTGAAATCGGGACTGAACCGGGGTTTTTTTTTAATTTTCAATTTAGTTTATTATGCATCAAGTAACACAATACGTAACTCACACGTAAGCGGTAACCCGAGCTCGTGCGCAAGGCTGTTGCCAAGGTTAAGGAGACTCGCTGGTGCGTTACCCGAGCTGTGACCTAGGTCTGCCTAGGTTACGGCCTGGCTACACGTAAACAAAGTAAATATATAACAGAGACACGACCTAGTACTAGAAGATGGTATCATCCTATTACTGGCAACACGACTGACAAAGGGTGGGTCCAGGCACATTCCGGAAACCGCCATCTAGCGCCACTATTGGAAAATACTAATTACTAATTTCTTTTCGTACATATCTTCTTCTTAACTAAGGAGTTCAATTTATCTTAATGTGAAGTTATGCATATCTTTATTTTAATGTCAATATTTGAACTTAATTCGGCATATTTACATTTTATAATTTACAAACGTTAATAGTAGTGACACCTATTGCAATTTTGTTGTATTAAAGATAGATTATATGGGATGGTAGGCCATACCACAGTTTAAAAGAAAATTAGATCTTTATTACTGCCTTAAGCCTTCCTTATCGTAAACAACGCAATCGACATTTTTGGCGAAAATGAGTTAATAGTATTTTCGGAATCACCGCAACGAGATTTTTAATAGAATTTTCGTTTTATTGTTAATCATAAACATCATATGTATATGTAGATCCATTCAAACTAATAAGAATATTTGTCCATAAAAAAAGAAAATTACATAACTTTTGTGAAAGCATTTACATAATATAATAATATTATACTAACCCAACTAACAATCGAAATAATATGATCCCCAAGGTACAGTCTATCTTTGTGTCGAAGCATATACAGTTGCTTTACTCATATACGACTAACAATCGAAATGTGCTCCCGAAGATCCAGTCATAAGTATTATTTATCTCTTCCAGCGCGTCCGCACGTTCACCACCTCTCTCGATGAGCTGGCGTCCCGCGTGCAGACCGCCGAGGCGGCTCGTGCTGCGTGGCGTGCTCCCGGCGACGCGCGCGACGCACGGACCCAGCTGGACGCGGTCTCCCGGGCGCGCGCACAGCTTCCCCCCCTTAAACGGCTGGTGGACGAGCTGCGGGGCCAGGCGCAGGTCATGGCGAGGGACAACATACAGCTGCCAGAACACCTCCTGGGACGACTCGAGGACCTGAATACCAGGTATGTAGATACTGAATATTATAGCGAAGTAGCCGGTCATGCAGCCTTGTGGATTGACGAGAACATGTCATGGTGAGAGACAGCATAGCTGCCAGATCAGCTCCTCGGAAGACTGGAGGAAGATAGAATTAAATTAAATTTTTGGATGTTCATCGGCGGGCGGTGACATTCGTGATCATAGCGATAAACACTGCCTCAACCGCAAGCCTAGAGAATTGCACTTCTGTGTATCGATACAGCAGTGCAATTCTCATGAATGATAGTGACAATTGTCACCGCCGCCGCCATTTTTTTATTGTATATTCCTGCAGTCTCCCCAGGATCTGGCAGCTAGGTATGCTGCTCGTCAGATGGTCACACGGTTTGCATCGGCATACGCACGACCTGTCAGATGACAACGGGGAAATAATGAAGGGAGGGCTAATGAATTGCGTTTGTATCGCGCGGTATCATCGCTAATAATGAAGTATAAACGCCTCCGTGGTCTAGTGGTTCTGAGGTTCGCTCTTCACCCGAGGCCGTGGGTTCGATTCCCGCGTTGGAACAACAAAAAATGTTGTTTTCTAGTTTGGTTAGGACAATGCAGGCTGATCACCTCATGGTCTGTCAAGAAAGATGATCCATGCGTCGGATGGGCATGTAAAAAGTCGGCCCTTCGCCTGTTCTCTCGCCAGTCGTGTCGGTTTACCGTCCCACTAAGTTATGAGAGTAAAAGGAAAAGAGATTGTCTTTGTGTATTGCGCACACACTTGGGAACTATAAAATAACTCCTGCGTAACTGGTCTGGGTGAGGGGAGCTATTTTTTATTTGTTGTGTTGTAATGTGTATGACAAATCTCCATCTAACCTTCCTCCATCTTCCAGGGTATCAGGCCTCAGCGCCGGCGGCGAGGAGCGCGCGCGGCAGCTGGCGGGCGTGGCGCGGGACGGCGGCGCGGGGGCGGCGCAGGGGTTCCTCGCCGGCTCCGTGCGCTCGCCCTGGGAGAGAGCGGTCACGCCGGCCAACGTACCTTATTATATTAAGTGAGTGATGGGGTGTTTAGTTCCAGGGATCAATAAGAGATGGCGCTATGTCTGAATATGTCATGTTAGTTTTACGTCGGTTCTTCTCGGCGGGTTGAACCGGTGGTAGCCATTTTTTGTTGACTTTCCGAAGTGTAATTTGGATAAAAATATTTTTTATTTATTTTAATATAGAGATTTGTTCCTAAAGGTTACTGAAATTAGTACTTTAACCTATTCTATATTCATAAGGCTCATTTATGGAAGGAACATTCACTTTTCGTGTGCCATGAAAGTTTTATAGTGAATGTAATATGCGCTGTGTCGTACCTAAAAGTGTCCGACGAAAGTAGTATATTATAGTTCCAAAACTGGCCACATTGGCGCTAGAGTTGCAACGATGATGAAAATATTAAGCTTCATCTAGTTCGGATCAAACCGTCATATTATATTCAATTAATAAATTAATTATAATATTCTTGTAATCCTTTTAAACCCAATGTAACTTTGTAATGAAATAAATAAATAAATATTATTTCAAAGATACCCTCATGCGATTATGACGCCACCATAATTTATATATTTTGACGGACACTTTTCACAAATCCTATGACGTGACAGACACACTAGTCATATAAAATCGCCAAGCATCAGAGAATATAATATTGATATTATTATTACAATATTTTATGAACAAATTGTCCTTTCCAGCCACGAACTAGAGACCACTCACTGGGACCACCCGAAAATGATCGAGCTTATGAACTCCCTGGCAGACCTCAACGAGGTGCGCTTCTCCGCGTACCGCACCGCGCTGAAGCTGCGGACAGTCCAGAAGGCGCTGTGCAGTAAGTTTATAGGGATCTTAGGGAGATCCGTAACCGAATCCGAAACTATTGGATATAAAAAATATCCGTAACCGAATCCGAAATTATGGTTTCGGATACTATCGAGGGGCAGTTTTGATCGGCCGGCCGTTGCCTCGCATAATCCTATTCTTTGGAGGATTATAATTGGCTTTTTGTAAATTATTTATTATTGTTAGCTGTAAGCCACCCAAATAAACTAGAAAATTTAAAATAAATAGAATAAAATAATAACTAATATGTGACCAATTTTACAATTGCAAATAGATTGACATATTAAATGAATGTGTTGTGTTACGGAATCGATTGACTTGGTACAAAATGCGTCCTAAGTCTTTTGTATTTAGTTTTGAAATTTCTTAAAAATAATATCCATAACACCCTGGTTATTAAACCATTTTTCGCTACGCCCGTTCGACTGGTTGATAAGTATATTATACTTATCAACCAGTCGAACGCAATGCCGGGCGTAGCGAAAAAGCATGCTATTAGTCATCCAACTCGGGGGAATACTACACAATATTAAACTTCAACTACAAGTAAAGTACTTTAAACACATGTAAAGTTATTTAAATTGCTGAATTATCGACCTGTGCTGGATACAATTTAGTTTTTCTTAGTTTACGTTTTTCTTATCACTCAAAATGGAGTTATAAATATTTGAAACTAATATTTCATTTATTTACTTATTTATTGAAAAGGACACCGACAACATGTTGTGATAACATACATAACATTGATGAAACGGATCTGAAATTACGGATACGGATACGGATATGGATATTAAATTATTTTGGATTATCCGTTTGTTTCGGATAATTTCGAAATTAAATTTTATTCCTTTTTACAGTAGCAAACCTTTCATTTCGGATTCGGGTACGGTTACACATGTTTTATATCGGATATCTGAAAGTTTCGGTTATGGTTACGGAGCTCCCTAACATTCCTGATACATAGTTAAAAATCTAGTACAATTTTGCTTAATACTAACACAATAATTATTGTCAATTAATAGGTGTATGCAGCTGTTATTTCGAGCTATAAAAGCTATAAAAGCGATACAATTTGACATGAGTGTACTTTATGGTGCAAAAGGTGGTAACATAATATATTAATGTATTTCAGTGCACATGCTGCAGCTGCCGGCGGCGCTGGAAGCGTTCGACTCGCACGGCCTGCGCGCGCAGAACGACCGGCTCATCGACATACCGGACATGATCACCGTGCTGACGTCACTCTACGAGGTAAATATTTATTATTTTATATTATAACTAGCTGTGCCCCGCGACTTCGTTCGCGTGGTTTAATGACTTATACCGTTTATGCAGCGCACGCAACGAAAGTTCCCAAACGTGAATAATTTTCCCCGTTTATGCAACATTTCTCACGAAGCTTCGCTCATATTGGTCGCAGCGTAATGTTATATAGCCTAAAGCCTTCCTCTATAAATGGACTATCCAACAAAAAAATTTTTTTTCAAACCGGACCAGTAGTTCCTGAGATTAGCGCGTTTAAACAAACAAACAAACAAACTCTTCCGCTTTATAATATTAGTATAGGTTATTATTTTATTTCAAGAGAACCTTTTCCCGACAAAATGCCGACCTTATCATAAACAACGCAATCAACTTTTTTGGCGAAAATGAGTTAATAGTATATTCGGAATCACCGCAACGAGATCTACTAAGATCAATCACTCAATTTTTATCAGTCATGTTATCAAATATGTGGATCCGTTCCAAACTAATAACTAGTCTTTACCATCGTAAAAATATCATAAATCAACTAAATATGTACATAATATTACATCGCACATACAAAGTCCACATTGAAAGGCACTTTAAAAAAGAAAAATATTTGGAATATTCATTCCTATTAGTTTCATAGAGACAACAAAATATAGAAAAAACTTTGATCGCGATTTACTCGAAAGTAACTTCCAAGCAAGTGCGTTGTTTATGATAAGGACGGCAAAATAACGAACACACCAAAAAAAATTTGCAAAAAACAACGCCATCTAGTGAAAGACTAAGAAACTAAAATTGTATAAAAACTTCTCAAGTCAACAAAAAAGTCGAATCAAGTTTGCACATAATTTATAAGAAACATTTTATTCATTCCAGGTGATAGCAGCAGAGAACCCCAGCCTAGTCAACGTGCCGCTCTGCCTCGACCTGTCGATCAACTGGTTGCTCAACGTGTACGACAGCCAGCGGACCGGTCAGATCAGAGTGTTAAGCTTCAAAGTCGGGCTGGTGCTGCTGTGCAAGGGACACCTGGAGGAGAAGTACAGGTTAGTGGATGTGTTGATCAACTGGTCTCTCGACGTGTACGACAACCAGCGGATCGGTCAGGCCCTTGATTGAAGATGGCATCACTATTTATCGAAGTTCCAAAAAAAATGATATTTGACATAAGCTTCGCTAAATGACATACGAATTTGCATGCGTGATTAAAAATTAAACAAATCGCCATTAAAGATCAACATAAGAGTCAGGTGTTAGGTAAACGACCAGTGCGTTCGTGTGTATAGACTAGGAGCCCGCAAGGCCCAGTATATAAAGATTCACTCCTTGTGGTTATTTTAGAACTTTGTATTTTTATCGCGTTAATGTAAGTAGATTTATATGAGGTGCCAAAACAAAAAATGCTCTACGCGTCATTCTCTTCACACTACATTTGGCGTGATATATGAACCGTGGGTCATACTGTATGACATAATTACTTTTCCAGATACCTGTTCCGTCTGATCGCTGACCCATCCTGCCGAGCTGACCAGCGGAAACTGGGCCTACTGCTGCACGACTGCATCCAGGCAAGTGTTTAATACTTAAGTATCAAAGTATCAGCAGGCTTATTTCCCAATGGCTTTTGGGACTTAATTTGGTGGGTTACTTTGAAACTAACCAGGATAAAGAAAATCGTTAGATCGTAACTCTTTGTACTCCCGACCATATCAATCAATCGAGAGTCAAAATAAACGTCAATTTATTCGGGAGAATGCGGGACGATCGGATCTGAATCGAAGTCGAATCAGTTTGGAGTTTGGACACGTAAGGCCTCGATATTTTTTTTTAAACATTGTAACTCCTTAAGACAGTCGCAATACAAAAGCTACGGGGTTAACGTGTGTTTAATTAATATTCCCTTTTGAGAAGAGTATTTAGGTTTATGTGTTATCAATTTAATACTCGTACTTAAAACCTCGTGGTGATTTCTATTTAAAACCTAAACATATTTTTTTATCTTCAGGTCCCTCGCCAGCTGGGCGAAGTGGCCGCGTTCGGGGGCTCCAACATCGAGCCCTCAGTGAGGAGCTGCTTCGAGCAGGCCTCCGCCGGCGCCAAGGAGGGCAGCAAGGGGAACACCCTGGACAGGAAAGCCATCGGTAAGACATCTTAAGAGGACGACAACCGTTTTTCCATACATAAACTGTGTCTAGGCGACTACCTTTCCTCACTGGATAGTGCCACTAGAGTAACAATTTTTTCCTCAGTATCTACGTATACTATAAGTACGTTCGTATCTTTCATTTTTCCTCATAAATCAATTATTTAAAAAAATATGGACGTTTAAAAATCAAAAAAATATGATCAGATTTTCGACTGTGTTTTGACTTTCAATGGGGACTTGTGAAATATTATAAGTACATATTTAGTTAATGTATGATATTTTTACGATGGTTGTTATTACTTTGGAATGGATCGACATATATTTTGTATATGATTAACAATAAAACGAAAAGTATAAAAGCTATTAAAAATTGAGTGATTGATCCTGGTAGATCTCGTTGCGGTAATTCTGAATATACTATTCACTTTTCGCCAAAAATGTCGATTGCGTTGTTTATGATAGGCAGTGATGTAGTCCGAGCATGAGAGTAACCTGAAGTATCCTTACAGCCGGCGATAAAGAGAACAACAAGGAAGAAGCTGAGAAGCCGGTGGAGCGTGACGCCGACGGCCAGCTCCAGCTGATCGAGGCCTTCCACTTCCTCCAGTGGCTGCAGCGGGAGCCGCAGTCCATGGTCTGGCTGCCGGTGCTGCACAGGCTGGCCGCGGCCGAGCCCGCGAGACACCAGGCCAAGTGCAACATCTGCAAGGACTACCCGATTGTTGGGTTCAGGTGAGTTCAGGCCACCCAAGGACTTTACGTTTGGTCTCTGAGCTTCGATCAATTATACACTCGATATCTTGTCAGCACAAATCTGTTTAGGCGAATATCAGGTCACTTGAAAAGTGAGCACTTATTTCACTTAGTTTGTTTAGAAGAACACTATAGTACGTCCGAGATAAAAACCCAAACGTAAACAAACCCGTCTATGACACAGCCAAACACTAGTCAGTGATGCCAATTGGCCAATATTAATACAATGATTTTTGTTTGCTATGAATCCATAGACTATAGGCTTATATTCTACAATCGGCACTGCCCAAATGGCGTATTTTTACTGTGAAAGTTTTTCATTCAACTTTTGGTAACTCAAAATGTGAAAGTGTTGATAAGTGTGCACAATAAGTGAATATGTGAAAATTTCGGTGTTTTTGGTTTGTTTACAAACGTTTAAAATTTAACCTAATCAGGTTAAATTTATCTGGGACGTACAATACCTACCAGCGTACACACAACGTACGTACGTCATAATGCTTGAAATTGCTAATGTCACTACAAGTTTAAAAAAATATAATTAGCGATTTCAATTCACCAAATCAACTTTGAAATGTTTTAAAACTTTTGTCTCAGTTCGTTATTAAACAAGCTCTATAGGCTATTGATAGTGAAGTCTCAGCTTAGTATCTTATGTGCCCTTGCGAGTATCGGGAATAAGGACTTTGTAGGTTTGACTTCCGTCCCTATGATAGAGAATGTGACTTCTCACGATGAGCTCGCACTAAGCACAGGTTACAAGGGTCAATGCACTTTAAAGAAATAAAAGAGTCGCGCAATTATCAATTTAGTAGGTACCTAATGAAGTATTATTTTTCTTTAATTACTCTTAAGTTTTATAGACAGATATCTATAGTTTAAAATTAGGTTAAAATGTATTTAAATTGTATTAAAATACAATAATAAAAAATACGTAGACAAGCACTAAGTGTTAATTTTTTTTTTTTGTGTATAAGTTTGTGAGTTTGTATCTTTGTTACTTCTTGTGATAATATTTGGTATACAGAAACCTGACGGTAGATTAACACATTCTCCTGTTCCAGGTACCGCTGCCTGAAGTGTTTCAACTTCGACATGTGCCAGAAGTGCTTCTTCAACGGACGCAAGGCCAAGAACCACAAGCTGACCCATCCCATGCAGGAGTACTGCACGGCGGTAAGTTATATCTATGGAATTTAACACTGCGTTTATCTGGTCCTACACTCAGAACTTGTATCAAGGGTATATACTATATAAGTGTAAGTGCTTATATTTTTTATACCATACATATTATTATAATATTTAAGATTTCCATTATGCTTAGTACTCTAATTTTGTATTGATAAGTAATTAGTACATACCAAAGTTTAAAAAATTAGTACATATCAAAGGATGATCGAAAGTTTCGATCATCCTTTCAGTTTCGATTGGAAACGTCAATCAGCTAACATTTGAGTTAACAAGCCATTGAACGCTCATTGGTGATCATCACTTGCAACAACTTCGCTGACTCGCTACGTTCACCAATGAGCGCTCAGAATGTCTTGGTAACTTATACGTTAGCTGATCGGTGTTTTGATCAGCCTTTCAGAAACCAAGGATTAATGTCGCAATTAGTGACTTATTCAACGCGCAATAAAGTAAAAAATGGCATAATATTTGACATATATTTTTTTTAATCCGTAACATAACACTCGAATAAAAAACGAAACGTCACAACTAACGTTCTACATTCAAATGTGACAGACGACGTCAGGCGAAGACGTACGCGACTTCACCCGCGCCCTGCGAAACAAGTTCAAGTCGGCGCGATACTTCAAGAAGCACCCGCGCGTCGGTTACCTGCCCGTGCAGACTGTTCTAGAAGGTAAGTTGTCTTCTGTACCGCATGCACCATAAAGAGCTACGTGCGGATAATTAACAAATTTGAGAGCAGTTCCTCTGGATACCACCGCTTTTATTTCTAATAAGTGCATGTTATGATATACAAATTTAAATTATTAGTACCTACCTATACTTAGTTATTTAATCATTAAATACTTTATTATTACTAATCCTTAAGTTTTTGTCAAATATGTAATACTAACCCATGGACCATACAAGTCTGAAATAAAGAAATTTGTATTTGTACGCTTGCAGTTCATGAACATTTGCATTATGATCTATTTCTTACGCCGGCTCTTCTCTGCTGGTTAAGGTTGCTGAGTTTCCGAAAAAAATAAGGTTTTTTTTCTATTACCAGGTGATGCGCTGGAGTCTCCCGCGCCGTCGCCGCAGCACGGCAGCAGCGGAGACGACATGCACTCTCGCCTGGAGCTCTACGCCACGAGACTGGCTCAGGTTGAGCTCGGAGCCAGGGCCGCTGATACTCCTGACAGGTATACAACCACATCCATACGTATTATTACTCTTCCTTCTCTTACATTCTTCTGATTATTTTCGTTGATATCGGGCGCTCATGATATATCAAAGAGGTTTTGAGGCTGGTCACCTCTGTCGATCCTGGCTACACAGAAGATGAAGTGGTAGAACTGAATGGTGGATTATTTGCCCGTTAAAAATTCCTTGCATATTATAAATCATCCTCTCCAACGCAGCGTTGTCTCTTCGCGCTAAACTCATCGACTACTGCACCGATTTTCATGCTGTTTTCGCCAACAAATATAGTGCTTCTCGAGGTAGGGTTTGTTGTATTCATTCAACCAATGCGCTGTTAGTGCTGCTGCTGTCAGCGTCAGATGATGTATTCCATAAAAAACTGACGGTGAAGGAAAACATCGTGAAGAATCCCGCATATGGTTGGCCCCAAACGTATTGACCAGTTATTCCTCTGGACAAGACTATGTTGTGTGAAAATCGTATGCGCTGGCCCTGCAAGGCGCACTTTTTATTTCTAGCATCTAATTGATCATCATTATTCCAGTGATGAGGAGCACGCGTTGATCGCCGCGTACTGTGCCTCCCTGAACGGGGAGGCGCCACGCTCACCCGTGCACGTGGTGTCCGGCATACACCGGGAGCAGCGGCACGAGCTCGAGCTGATGATACGGTGAGTGTATCCTAGAGGTAGGGAAGATCCTGGGCAGGGATTTGGATAGAATAGATCCTGGAGATATTCTATTCTGGGGATTCTAGAGATAGGCAATATCCTAGGGCATGTTTGCCAGCAGTCACGAAGTCTGGTAGAACCGAAGCCTGAATTATTTATTCAGCCCTCATTCAAATTCCTATTGATGGCTTCTGGCATCTACGAAAGCAGCGAAACGAGTTGGAGCTGATGATACGGTTAGTTACTGGGGATCCTGGAGATGGTAGATCTTGTGACAAAGATGGAGATAGGAAAGATCCTGGAGTAGAAGAAATCCTGGACTCGGACTCCCTAGGCTCAATCACATTTGGCCTTTGACTGAAGGGTTTACTAAAGCCATGATTACAAACAGTACAGTACATCAAAATGATAAATGATTATGATCATATTAATATTCCGTAAATCTAGATTTAGTAATGTTCTCCAAATTTATTACTAATGCCTGCGTGGTCGCGTGGTCGCGGTGCGAGCCTAGCTCTCGACTTGAAGGTCGTGGGTTCAATTGCCGCGTTGGAAGAAGAAAAAAAATTGTTTTCAAGTTTGGTTAGGACAATGCAGGCTGATCACCTGATTGTCTGACAAGAAAGATGATCCATGCATCGGGGATCTCCCGCCAGTCGTGTCGGTTATCCGTCCCACTGGGCTACGAGAGTGAAGGAAGAGAGAATGCTTCTGTGTATTGGTACATGCGTACCTAGCCTGGTTTCAATGAGACCAGCCACCGTCACCGAAATCGGTGAGGGAGGCCTTATTATTACTAATGCAACAGATTTTTGTACACATAATATTATTGCCTGTCTAGCCTAACCTTAATAACCTCCAATTCCAGTGAGTTGGAGGAGGAGAACGCGAGCCTGCAGGCGGAGTATGAGCGGCTGAAGGCCAAGACGCCGGGCTCCACCCCCGAGGACCACGGCGACAGGAACGCGCCGCCGGATCAGGTAATAATATAATGATATCTACGACCACGACGAACGCTCCACAAAGTCAATCTGGCCCCGTCATAGGTATCCAAAGATCTTGTGTTACCACCACCAGAGGCACCAGACAGCGGAATCTTAATACTTATATATAATACACATAAGCAAGGCCTACCATCCCATACTATCTAGCTTTAATACAAAAAAATGCAAAAGATGTCACTAATAAAACGTTTGTAAATTATAAAATGTAAATATGCCGAATTAAGTACAAATATTGACATTCAAGGAAGATAAACATATTTTTTAAGCATAACATCACATTAAGCTAAATTCAACTCCTCAATTAAGAAGAAGATACGAAACGAAATTAGTAATTAGTATTTTCCATAAGATGGCGGTTTCCGGAATGTGCCTGGAAATCGAAGAAAACAATAATAGCCAGTCGAATTGTCTTTCTAGTTTAGGTCTCAGTTTCATCTACTTTGTGTCATAATTAAGACTTTTTATTTAAATAAATCCAAATTAAATACACATCCATGACAGAACGCAAAAAAGATTGTGTTCCTTCGGAGGGATTAGAAGTTATAATCCGCTGAGCACTGACGCTCCTAACCACTGCGCTACGGAGATCGTCATCTAGAGTATCCCAAGCGTGGTAGTAGGTGCAAAAGGACACAGCGCCATTTTTATTCTCTAGCGGTTTTCACCACTTCTTTACCTTGCAGGACATGATGGCCGAGGCTCGCCTGCTGCGCCAGCACAAGGGGCGGCTGGAGGCCCGCATGCACATCCTCGAGGAGCACAACAGACAGCTGGAGGCCCAGCTGACGAGACTGAGGACGCTGCTGGATGAGGTAATATAGCTTCTCATCATCCTGCCGGAGTAGTCCAACTAGCGTCACAATACGCCATCGCGCTATCGAAGTTTTCTAAGCTCGGCGCTGTAACGGGTGTAAAAAGAACAGTTATTTATAACTTTGGGATATGATTAAGTCCTCATTACACCGACGCATGTTAGTGCTAACGGCATGTTAAAATACCATGCCTTCTCATTCATTGATAGGAATGTCGAGAGGAACAACATGATATTTATCGAAAGTTTTATTATTTAGTTTAACATTGCTTGGTGAAACACGCCCTAAACTGCCTTTTCTCATTCTAAAAATAAAGAAATATTTTTTTTTATTTTTTTTTGCTTTTTCGTTATTCTTGCGGCAAAAAAAAAGAAAGAAAGAAAAAGGCAAAAAAAAAGAATAAAAAAAACATTCATTCCAAAATGAGGACAATCGTATTTCAAAGTTACAGATCTTTTTACAAAAATCTGAACGCTACTACAGTGGGCTTCGGTCTGTCCGATCATGCCGTGAGATCGAAAATCTCACTTTTAGGGTTTCCACTTTTCCCACATACTATCGTTATTTTGAAGATTTTCGTAATGAGTCATAAGATGTAATGCCTTCCGCGAATGCCACGCTAATTAAAGCACATTCACAGGCTGTCAATGCTTGGCAGAATGACAAGGACAGCTTGAATTGAGCGTCATTTAATGAAACTGTCGTTTCAGTATTCAGCAGTTGCCATAGAAAGTTGCGACGGTAGCCATAATATGGCTAAGTATCCATCGACTTTTTGTATTTCTTCTCCTCTCTAATTTCATCATCATCATCTTCCAGCCCGCGCAAGGCTCTCCCCCGGGCCGCACCGGCACTCTCCAGACGCGCTCCGTCACCGCGTCGCAGCTGGCCACCGATTCGCCGGCCAAGATGCACAACGGACTGTACCATGACGGACACACAAGTGAGTATTGCTAGCTTACAACTCCGTACGACCTTAGAATTAAGATTTTTCACGCACCGAATGCAGTACGCCGCCTTTTAATACTCTTAAACCTTACTCGTGAATCACTATCTATTGGTAAAAACAGCATAGGTGTACAGTATCGGTGCTGTAGTTTTCGCGAACAGACAGACATACAGACACGACAGACATTTTTTTTATTAATATGCGGGATGACGTGTGATAACCACGAATTTTAGAATTGAAATGTACAGGTTATGAAATTCTAACAGCAGCTAATAAATTATCGAAAAAATATTTTACTGACAATACATCCCCTATTTTGTAGTCGTAATATTTCAATAAACCTCTTTCGATCAGAATAAGTTGACAAATCTTGGACTGTAGACCAACGTAAGCTCTCTAGGCTCCATTACGCCCAAACTATCTGTAACTCAATCTGACATTGACAACTGCTCGACAAGATGGCGGCCGCGAACGCGAGCGCGACATGGAGCGGCCGCCGCCGCCGCCGCACGCCGTCCACTCGCTCATGCACTGCGCAGGTCAGACGCGACACGGCTCACATTCCTCCCATCATTTAAGCCCTATTCCTTATTCCAAAACTCCCCCTCCATTAAAGACCAGAGGGCCTATTACAAGTTTTTAATTCCAGTCAGTTTACGCCATACAATATGACTGGCTGGCATTTTCGTATTACGATCACTTATTCACAGCCACTCATCGGTCACGGCACGTGACACTTGACTGGCTTCCGAATGTCGCTTTCAGACAACCAAACTAGGGTGGATCCATTCAGAATTACATTTCGTTATAATATGAAAAAGAACAGGCAGTTTAAGGCCGTATTATTAAATTTCCTGGAAACAGGCTGGTATTGCAAAAGAGATACGGACCCAGGACGATCTCTGTCAGGACATGTGCGCTGAAAATTTCTTAATAACAATTGCGCTCTCGGAGCAAATTTCGGAGGTCGCCTAATCAATCAAGACAAAGTATTATGTCAATAACTTCTTAACTGGTCTAAGAAATATTTTCCCCTCTCTTTCCTTAAATGTCTGTCTAGTTGGTTCAATCCTCCTTTACAAGATAAATATAATATCCTTTACCTTCCTACTATCAACAAGCGAAGCCGTGGCGATAGATGTGTAGAGTGGCAGTGTTTACAGCTTCAAAATTGTATTTTTTATATTTGCCGTTTTGGTATATTGTTTTGTATTTAGCATGGCCGATTTTTAGTGTTGATGCTTTCAAGTTGATGTGTTTATTTCAGTTTGGTATAAAAGTGCATATTATATTTTTAGCATTGCGTTGCTTACGTTTTTTATTTATCTTAAGTTTGGTCTGTTATCCGTGTTTTTCTGGATCAGCTTTGAATTAATATTTTTTTTATTATTACATGCTAACGTACAGGACGCGTGCCTTGAGGTAACAACCAACTAAATGAAAATAATTATTATTTAATACTTTTATTGACCTTAGGGTTGAACCGATGTTAAGTTTTATTAGGAAATAAAAAAATTTCATTTCCACTAATATTGTGTATGTATTAAATACTCCAATTATACATAATGTATTCTTCTTTCCAGATGATCTGGGCAAAGCAGTAGAAGAGTTAGTGTCCGTCATGACGGAGGAGACCCACAGCACCGCGCCTCCACAATACATCAACGGCAAACCAGAGGAACCGGAAAAGTAGTCGCTGTCATACCTGACACCTGTCACGTCTGACGGCTGTCACACTTGACAGCTCGCGGCCTCCAGCTCTGGCAACATTGTTCACTAACCAAAGATTGTCTGTAGACCGCCACAGACTAAACAAACGTATTTTCCGTTGCACGTTTCCTATTTTTATTTTTCTAACTGACTCTACACTAACTGCACTAATGCTTCGTCTATACATAAGCTAACTCACTAACACCGAACCGAGCTTCTAACTTGGCGCGGGAATTTGATCCTTGTGATCGAGCCACTTGGTGGTCAGCGCGCGAGCTGATCGGCCGACGATAGCTCGGATTCGTAGAGACGATATTCGTATGCAACGCTTATTGTATAGATAAGGGCTTGCTATGTTGCAGTACGTATCGTGAGAGTCCTAGCCCCTGAACAATGGCGTCAGAGCAACTCTATCAACGAAAAAGACAATTTATTGAGCATTTATATTAATATATTATAGACATATATAAAGTACATATCTATTAGGGACAATCTCTGAGCTGTCATATCTTGTAAATTTTCCATATCATATGCTATGTAAAAACGAGCACATGTATAAAAGTCACGTAAAACGAAACGCGAGTCTGCCAGTCTTTGCGTTGGTTTTAAGGCGATGAGCTTTAAGTATAACATAAAGCTTTAATATTATCGCAACCTGAAACGATGAAAGCCTACGTTTTAGTGGAAAATATTGTTATTCGAGAACATTGGGCACCATGATTTTCCACTTTCCTACATCTCTATCGGTTATACTGCTATATCTTTCTGACTCTGCATCGTTGTTACGTGAGATAGATATAGCGTGTGACGGAGATGTAAGATTTCCGAAATGATTGGTCGATGTTCCAGTTTTTAGCTTACCCGTTTCCATATGCCAAAAACGGCGGTAGTTAAAGAATTTGTTAACGGTTTTGCAGTAGTATTAGTCGTAGTATATTGAGCATGTTACTATGTGCATATGTGTATGTTACATATATCAAGTTATCGAAAATGTATCTTTAGAACATAACCGGCTTCATGTTACTTCGAGGTTGGATGGTAGCTCTTTTAGTAAAATATAACCTAACTTTTTCACACACAACTCTTCCTAGCGTACCGGGTGTACCGGTTTTTGTAACGTCTAATTATAAGATGACGCCTACCTTTTTAGATAAGATATACTTACCTACGGAGAGACTTTTATACGATGTTAAGCAACTGTTGACGCTGACTTACAATAAGTACTTCCAGTTAACCATATCAATTTATATTGTTTTATAAATTAAATTGTCTATGAAATTTTTTGTTACGACATCACAGCATTTTTTAATGTGGCAATATTTTTAATACGTTTCGTTTTGCAAATTATTATAAGTTAATTGGGCTAATATAGATTTAAGATATACGAAAAGCACAATTAATCGATTACTTAATAAAAAATAATATGTACACTAATATATTGTTAATAATTTTATTGTTTTAACATGGTCGGTGAGTTTTGTTCTTCTATAATTCGATTGGCGAAAGTTATATAAAGAGTATTTCGAGCATTTATTTGTATATTTTACTGTTTTTTATGATGTTTTAGAAGTAAAATCCAAATAAACATTCTACATAGTACAATTTGTATTATTTCACCTACTTACTTACCTTTTTTTTATAAGAATATTTACTTATCTACCACTATTTATGTAGGTAGGTGGTGTGTGTAGTGTTAGGTCGAATAAATAACTTAACACGAAATACAATTAAGTATTGTTTATTCTCGCAGTAATACAGCGCATACAGTCCACACGTATATAACCATACACTTAACTAAACAGTTAAAGAAGGAGAAATTAAAAGGATGGCTAATTACTAATTTGTAGCCTAAAAACAATAGATCGCGTAACATAACGTGAGGCGCGACAAAGCAGCTGACGACACAGGTTCAGCGCACGGAAGTGATTTTCATACTAACTTGATGTGCAAGCCGATCGGGCGCTGGCGTGCCGTACAGAATTCCTGTTATCAATAGATAGGTACTTAAGGCGCAGCGCCCGGCGCGCGGGCGTCGGGCTGCAATACCTGTTCCCTATGTATTACAGAATATATACGTACTAATATTTTTAGTTATAATTTATTTGAAATGTATAGTTTTAGTGTTTTAATTACTTTATTCTATATT
This sequence comes from Celastrina argiolus, assembly GCA_905187575.2. Classification (NCBI taxonomy): domain Eukaryota; kingdom Metazoa; phylum Arthropoda; class Insecta; order Lepidoptera; family Lycaenidae; genus Celastrina; species Celastrina argiolus. The sequence goes on from LR994596.1 coordinate 3,191,862, forward strand.
TCTTGTTTATGTAAAAATGATTAGTAATTGTGTAAATATTTTATTTGTTTAGTAAAATTATAAAGATTAAATGTATAAGTAAAATGTTGTAAATAGCTGTGTATATACTTAATTTAAATGTTGTAATCATTGGGTGGTGGAGTATTGTTGGCAGTGCGACCTGTAACAGCGCTAGTTAGATGTCAGCAATTTGAAACTGATCATGGCGAAGATCTGTGGGCTTCTTTTGTATATCATGGTTCTTTAGTGCATATCTGCGTTGTCTATGTCAAGCCAACTGCGAAAGATGAAGACTATATGACATGGTTTTGTAAGGTTGAAGGATTTATTCTGAACCTAAAAGGTCATGTGATTATTTTGGGTGATCTTAATTTAAATAGTGCATCGATTTCCACTAAAAATTATTACTGTTATTTCTTAAGCTTTTGTAATTTGTTTGATGTGAATGATGTGATGAATGTGCGTGGGAGTAAATTGGATGTTGTGTTGGCTCAGAAGGGTGCTGATGCGAGTTGTGACTACATTCCGGGTGTAGAACTGGTTCCGATTGATTCATATCACCCACCCCTAGATATTGCAGTTCCTATTATGTCACGTAAATCTAAAGAGATTATTGAACCTAGTAACATCAAACATCAAGACTACAATTTTCCTAGGGCTGATTTTTTACAATTATATTATAGCTTGAGTTCCTCTGCGTGGCACGATGTTCAAGATTGCACTGACGTACGTTTTGCCACGGACAAATTTTATAACATTCTATATGGTGCTTTTGATAGATATGTTCCTAACAAAAATAGGTCCTTGGGTAATAGACGTTATCCGGTTTGGTTTACCGCAGATATTGTAAAAAGTATTAACTTAAAGATTCGACTGCACAACAAATGGAAACGAACTCGATGTGAAATTGCGTACACTCGATTTAAGAACTTGCGATCTGAATTAAAAACGAAAGTACAAGCTGCGTATAGCTCACATTGTTCCTCTATTGAGAGCAGGTTGTTCAAGAATCCCAAGCAATTCTGGCAGCATATATCGAATTTAAAATGTAAAGGAGGGTTCGAGCCAACGGTATCATTTAAGGGTTCCCACTATTCGGGAGTTAAAAGTGCGGAAGCGTTTGCTCAGTACTTTTCTAGTGTATTTCTCCCTACAGTGCCAGAACTTGATCCTGATTGCTTGTGTGAATGTTCTACGGGAATGAATGTACCTCTTCCGTCTTTGACCCCTGGTGATATTGAAAAGGCAATTGACAACCTTAAATCACAAAGCTCGATTGGCCCAGACAATGTACCTCCATTTATTCTGAAAGCGTGCAAAAGTGTATTTGTCGTCCCGTTATGTCACCTATTCAATACATCGCTCAAGACTGGAATATATCCAAGGCAATGGAAGCTTTCTAGGGTTATTCCAATCCCTAAAACGAACAATACATTATGTGTCGAAAACTACCGACCAATAGCAGTTTTACCTACTGTCGCAAAGGTTTTTGAGCTGGCCCTCCATAGCATTATAATGAATCGGATCCGTACATTTCTCGCCGATGACCAGCATGGTTTCCGACCTGGTCGTTCCGTTAGCACAAATCTTCTGGTTCATGTCGATATCATTTCTAAGGCTTTAGACTCCGGATATCAAGTTGACGTTTTATATTTCGATTTCTGTAAGGCATTTGACCGAGTAGATAACGATGTTCTGTTAAGTAAGCTGAGCTCTCTTGGGTTTTCTCCAAGCTTTGTTAGGTTTTTTGCAGACTATCTCCGTGACCGAATGCAATTTGTTAGATACGGCTGTTTTGAAAGTGCCTCTTACAGTACCCGCTCCGGTGTTAGTCAGGGTTCGGTGTTGGGCCCCCTCCTATTTCTGATCTTCATAAATGATTTAACCACTAAGGTTAAATATGCTAAATGCTTATTGTATGCCGATGACCTGAAGATCATCATGGTAACAAAATCGGTTCATGATTGTTTACTTCTACAAAAAGATTTGGATGCGGTGCAACGTTGGAGTATTTTGAACAACCTGCTGTTCAATATGGATAAATGTAGCGTAATGACGTATGGGCGAAAATTGCGTCCTATTATATTCAATTATACCCTGGATGGACATCCCATTACTCGCGTCTACAATATAAAGGACTTGGGTATATATTTTGATAAAACGCTGACATTTAGGGAACATATTTGTACTGTAGCCAAAGATAGTTTTAAACGATTAGGGTTCGTTCTGCGTAATGTTAAGGATTTTAAGAATCCTAATGTTATAAAATTACTGTATAACGCATTAGTACGCAGTAAGCTGGAAACAGATTCATGTGTTTGGAGCCCCTACACGGATACGTCTATACTGATCCTCGAAAAAGTACAGAAAGCTTTTCTGAGATACCTGTACAAAAGAGTATATGGATATTATCCTTACATGTACCCGACGGGCTACCTCTTAGGTGCTCTGGGATACCACTCCCTCGAAGTCAGGAGAGGGGTGGATCTCATGTATATAGTAATTAAAGTACTTCGTGGTTTTATAGATTGTCTGGAACTTCATACCCTCCTATGCCGCCTTAACGTGCCTGACAATTATCTGAGGTACCGACCCAGCCATCGACCCAAATTATTTGCTCTGCCGGCATGTCGTTCAGTCTCAAGAGCCGAGTCCCCACTGTGCCGGGCACTAGCCGTGCTTTGCGCCCTTCTGTCTGCCAACCCCGAATGTGATGTGTTTGCTGATATGTGGATGGATGTCAAGAAAGTTTGTTTGAAATTTTGTGAGAGAAAGTATGAAAGAGTTTCTTCTATAGTTAGTTAATTGTAATCTAAATCTAAATGTATTCTGTGTTCCTAATTACTTAGTTTATAATTTGTCAGTATGTTTAAATTGTACTTAGATATAAGTTAATTAATGTAATTGGGGTCACCCGTTTTAATTAACTATAAAATAATAAATAAATAAATAATAAATTAAATAAATACATATTATGTTAACTACTGTGTTAGGCCACATTTATATAAGTATTATCATACTACTACAATCATAGTATAGAAATACTATGTTGTTTAGATTTGATAGATTGCATAGAAATGGAAAGCAATAACGAGATAAATAACACAGAAAAAATTGTAACAATAGCGTTCTAAATTTAAAATTATAAAAAAATAAAATTACATGTTCCAGCCTCAAGAGTTTAATAAGAGATGTAGGTTATGACTTATGGTGTATTTATAAATATGAATACGATACTCCGGGAAGTTTCCTAAAAGTCATTAGAATCGTAGTTGCACTGAATAGAATAAGTTAAATTATGCAATTAAATTTAAAAAAATGTACGTATTTAATAATACGTATTAATATACGGCAGCGAAAAATTAAATTATAACATTTCAAATACTAGAAACATGAGTTGTGTGGTGATGCCAAAACGCTAATAAAACATCTCAAAGTACTTTGCATATTAGGAACTGGGTAGACCAGCTAAAGGTATTCAGTACCTTTATAATAAAACTAGCAACACAAAGTAGATAATATATTATAGAGACACGTCCGAGTACTAGAAAATGGTATCACCCTAATACTGGCAATACGACTGGCAAAGGGTGAAGTCCAGGCACATTCCGGAAACCGCCATCTAGCGCCACTATTGGGAAATACTAATTACTTATTTCGTTTCGTGACTTTTAAAAGTAAATTCAACTCCTAATTAAGATTAAGGAGTTGAATTTAGCTTAATATGATGTTATGCTTAAAAAATTAGCTTATTTTTATTTTAATGTCAATATTAATTGTATCTACTTAATTCGGCATATTCAATTTTTATATTTTACAAACGCTAATAGTAGTGACATCTATTGCATTTTTTTGTATTAAAGATAGATTGTATGGGATGGTAGGCCATGGTACGGGTACAATGCTGATACTAAATACACTAAAGAAAAACTGTGAACGTTGTAAGTATATAAAAACACAGCGACCCGCTCTGGCTTCGCACGGTATTTAAAATATTGTATAGCATATGTCACTCACTGAAAAAAATATTATAATCGATCCAGTAGTTATGAATTTTGATTTATACATTACTGCCCGTGGCCCGTGGTAAGATATACATATTTTCCATAGTACATAAATTTGATCTATCTCGTAAGTTTAGCCAGCATCAGCAATGTCAGCGCAGAAAAATATGTTTGTTACGACATCACATTACAAATCTTTAAATTTCTCAGCTTTTCTCTACTACCTATAATATGCATGTATTATATATTATATAAACCTTCCTCTTGAATCACTATTATTCTATTCATTAAAAATACAGCATCAAAATCCGTTCCGTAGTTTTAAAGATCTAAGCATACAAGGACACAGGGCACAGGGACAGAGAAAGCAACTTTGTTTTATACTATCCCTGTGTTCCAGGACCTGATAGTAAACGAAAAAAACGTTTTTTTCATTCAGTTTTGCGTTTCTTTAGCACTGTTTAGGGTCGTTTTGAACTGTTTTCATAGGCACTGACAGCTGTCAATGTCAGCGTTATGAATGATCTGAACGTTTAGAGCGTCTCCTGGAACACGGCCTATGTAGTGATTGTCACTATGTAGTGACATCAGAATTTTACTGATTACATCAGGTTCATAAAATTGTCAATAGATGGCGTTTTATTTTGACGAAAAATAAATCTAATCATTCACAAGGGGAGTTTTAGGTAATACAGGAAAACAATATTCTTAAATCAACTCATAAATTTATTATCTTTTATATTACAATGGGGATACTAAATATTTTATACAAATTGTATTTATCACATTTATAACTTTATCAGTCTAAGGTCAACTTTTGACTTAAAATGATGGTCGGTATGCGGCGGTCGAGGCCGCACTCTCTTTCATAGAAAACCCTCTCAAAGAAATGGAAAGGTGTTTGTTTGCGAAAAAACAGTTAGTGTATTTTTAAACTAAAAATATTAATTATATTTTACATTTATTGAGTCTACTAATCAGTGGTCTAAGAGGTCCTCAATCCCTACTTAAATTTTATTTTCTTGGCTTTGGTAGTTTGCGAGAAAAATATGACATCCCACAACCAAATCTGAACATCCTTTTGCTTTCATTAACCACAAAACAATATAACGAATTTTTCGAAATCGAAAATTTACATGTGTAAGGCAGGTATTTAATATCCAAAGGCACACATTTTTTCTGTTTAGAAGTTTCACATTTTAGTTTTTCATTTACTTATGAATTACATACATTAAAATTGCTTGTATGCAAAAAATTGCACATTTAGAATGATTGGGTTCATTTTACAATTTCTCAACTTTTAACAAAAGATGATACCATCATATTCATGGTATAATCCAAAATATATGAGGACAATCAAACTACTATAGACTCCATAGCTTTTTGATTATCCCCATAATAATTATATTCTCCCGTTTTATTCTCAACTGTAAATATAAGTATAGTAGGAATATCCATATAAGCTTAGTAGCCTGCTTTTAACATATTTAACCGTATAATATTTTTTTAATTTGGATAAAGACCTTATAAATTATTTAATATAACATCTAACAAAAATAATTACACATAATTTTCATCACACAATCCACTGCTTATGGAATGACGTCTAGGCAGAAAAATATTTGAATCAGAAAAGAATATAATATCTAGCAATGAAACAAATGTTTGCCGCTAAATCATTCCCCATTCTGTCACCTGATTCACCTCATACAATTTACGTGTATCAATGGATCAGCAGCAAAGATTTTTCCCACTTAACTGTGTATGTATTTATAAGCAGTAAACCAGTAGTATTTTTATTTGTAATTAATTTTACTAAACATTATATTTATCTGTAAGAATTCATTCTACTGCCTGGTCAATAATTACAAATTTGAAATGTAAACATTCAAATATAATTAATAACCAGCATACCATTAACTGTTTTTGCAGTCAAACTTTTACTGTTGAGGAGGTGCTTTTGTCTAATCCATTAACTAGTTGCTGTATGTCAGTTCTTGGTCGTCGGAACAACAAGACGTGAGGCTCTGGGTTATGCACCATGAAATGTAGCCAGCCAGGACTCTGTTGGACACCAAGGTTTCTCCACTCCGTCTCGGTCATCAGATGTGATTTAGGAACTAATCTTGCAATGTCCGGTGGTAGAATTACATGCCTGGAAAATAGATAATAATTGATATGGAAATTAAATTTGGAAGTCTGTGAGTGGACCACATCAATGAATTGTTTTTATCACGACAAAAACATATAATGCCTGCAATTGGAGGCAACATCTTGTGAATAAATGATTTCATAGTTGTCAAAACTTAGTTTTTATAACTATTGCTAACACTAATTGTACGATGTTAGATACCATAGCAACAAAATTATTGATATTAAATCTTAATGTTCAGGCACATCAGCTGATTAATTGTTATAAGTACTGATAAGAACCAATAACTAATATGAGGAACATAATTATTATACAACCTTGGTCAGATCTTTAGACCCATGATTATTTGTAGCTAGAATTGTATGTAGCTTTAAAGCGGTACATTGAACAGTAAAGTCGAAATTTCAAGAAATGTTAAGAACAGCTGTTTATCAGTGCAACTATAGATATTGTTATATTTTGACTGTATAACTACGTATAGTAACAGCTAAATAAGTTTTAAGTAGATATTACTTTAATATCAAAGATTTGTTTTAATGTAAGATATAAACATGATTCTAATCATGATTCCAGTTTCAAAATTCTTACCTGTATTCATAAACGTCATCAGTATATCTCTCCGAATATTGTATTTGTTCTACAGGCATTACTATAGTTTTTGGTGTAAAGCTAAGAGTAGGGGCAACGTTTTCCAAAATAAATGTATTATTATGCTATTTAATTTTCTAGTCGTAAATTCAAAAAATTGTTGGTTACTTTCAAATCTGACATTCACGAAAATTTATTCTGCCGAATATGCTGTCAACTGATAAATGTCAAATTGTCAATGTCACTTGTCAAACGCCATAGTTTTTTTAGTTACTTAATATAACGGCTACGTATTTTTAGATATTGTGCCATTCAGTATATTATCCATAGCTGCTTGCTAGCTAGCAGCTCTGGATATCTGAAGGGCTAGTAGGCTAAATAGTTAAATATCTAGCTAAAGCTAGCTGGATACTAAATGTTATTACAATACAAAATAGATAATAATATATTGGATTACTTCACATCCTGTTCTAAAGATCCTAAATTGCCGGATCCTCAAATGATAACGGAAAGGATTGTGCAACAAAAGAAACCTAACATACAATAATTTTGTTATTGATGCGCCGATAAAGATTATTATTATTCAATTTAATGGACCCCACTAGCTGTAGCAATTCAATCACGCACTCTTTTCAATAGGAGCACCATGATTTAAGGAATAAACAGTACAAAATACTTAATATAACTAATAAAATTAATCTAGTGTAAGTATTCAACATAATATTTTTTTATACTAAAGAGCAGGAGGATCATAATTTTGTAACAATTTAGAGTACAAGTATGTCGTAACTGTTAGTAATTATTCTTATCTATTATTCTTCTTTTGACATGCATGCCTGTTGCTTAGTAGAATTAGTATTGGGACAGTAGGATACTATATTTAAAATATAGCCTTTATTGCACCCTAGGTAATAAGTAAGCATATCTGGCTTTATCTGTCTTATTTTCCATTTTTCAAAAATATATTTTTTTAAACAATAACCATAAAATATGGATACTCGAAGCCTATTAGCCACCATTGAAGATCAGGGTTCAGATTGCCGGGCACCTAGTTTGCACGTCGATGTCCATTGAGGCAGACGATTGTAGACATGGCACTCATATCGTTAGAGTTGTTGCAGGACATATTGAAGGATGAGTATGCAGATGTCACCATCACGGAATATGAGGTCAGTAATCTTGGATTAAATTTTAATGTTATAAAGGTAGATTTTATAAAACCTTATTTACATTTACCACTTTGAAAATGGTAGTATTTTGAGCTAATTCCAAATGCTTTTTCGATGTTTTTTGCAAGTTCAACCCAGTTATTCCAGAGAGAAAATATTTGCAATGTCGTAATTTTTTTGTGGCATAAAAATGCACAATTAACATAGCTGAATGAACCAATGTGTTTTAATAATTATATTACTGCACCCTGATAACTAATTCCTAACGGTCGATAAAGATACTACGATAACAACAAAAAAAAATATAGTCAAAAACTAATTTTAGGTTCGGCAATAATAAGATGATATGGTACTTTAATTATTAATAAAGTGAAACCTAGTACTTTTTATGTTATTTATTAAAGATAGGTAGGTACTTAGTAATTTGTAAATTGTGCTACTCCAAAATCCTTTTCTTTCGCAACGACCGGTGTTGTCGTAGTTCTGCTGTTTATTCATAGATGTCGCCGCCGAGCGGAAATCCGCCAATCAACTCCCCTCTGAGAACTGAAGAGGTGTATTAGTATATATTTAACCCGATGTGATGTCCATTTGTCAATTACAATCTACTGAGTTGGATTAGATAGCTAATCGGAAACGATGTACGGAAATAGTTAATAAATATTTATGACCATTATATACAACACTATCCTTGTACAATAAAAATCGTTATTTTTAAAATTTAGAACACGTTTTGAAATTTCATGAAATTTTAATTGCAACAACAAATTTATTAGTATAAAATTATTTATTTTCTTACAAGATAAAGGCTTTAAATATCTCAAAAGAAGAACTCAAGAACAGGTATATTTTTATTGAGACCCTTATATTTTTATAGATACGTTTTATATTAATATCAAGTTCTATTTCAGGGAGCGCCAAGTTCGAAAAGAGGAGACAATTATACTTCCATGGTGTACAGAATAACTTTAAAAGGGTCTCGTAAACGGTCAGATGACGTTGGCGAAATACTAGAACCCTGGGAAGGTTCCCTCATCTACAAATGTCTACCAGAAAGTATTCTGCTTCGGGAAACCTTCAAAAGCGAGGAGCTGTTCTGCAATGAAGTTGCCTTCTACAAAAAAATATGGCCAGCAATGTCCAAGTTCCAAAGCCAGTGGAACATCGCGCATCCCTTCAAAGCGATCCCCAAATGCTTTCTGGCGCGTAATGACCTGGTCATCCTGAAGGATTTGAAGGAATTTGGATTCGTGATGCCCGACCGAAAACAAGGGTTTACTATAGAGCAATGTTATTACGTGCTCAAACATTTGTCCCAGTTCCACGCTTTGTCGTTGGGCATGAAATATTATGACCCTGAGGGATTCTTCGATCTACTAAACATGCAGGATGGGATTTCAGAAGGTAATATTATATCTTCACATCACATTATAAACTGTGTCACATAATATTTTATTTAAACTCGCAAATTCCCCAGCAAATTCTTACGTCTCGACAGCAGTCAAATTGTTAATTTCAATAATTCTCGAAGCCACCCGTAGACATCTAAAACTTATTAAAATCGTCCAGCTTTTAGGAGGAGTTCAATGACTTACACATGCATACTAAAATTATTATACTATAAATATTTCTTATTCGTACTTACTCGTAGATCTTCAAGGACATTGTAGGTAAAAAGCAAAATACTTAAAAATTTAATATACCTTGCTGTCTTCTAGTATTTTTCGTGACGGAGAATGTAGACTACTACAGAAGTTACTACACTGAAGCAATCAACAATGCAATCTACATGGTGGAAGAGGAACTGAAAGATTCAGCTGACAAAGATAAATATTTGGATAAGCTGAAAAGCTTTTGTTCGGAGGACTCCTTCTTCCAAGACATGGTTGATATGGTTGTGCCCAAGGAACCGCTCGCTGTGATCTGCCACGGCGACTGTTGGACTAATAACATCATGTTCAGATACGTCGATGGAGATATAGCAGAGGTTGTGATAAAAAATAAACCTGTTTCTTGCTCTTTACATTGCTCGTGTCTTCTTTTATGTGGTAGAAACTAGATACATGGTTGAAACAAGAAACTTAAAGATATTTTGCTTTAAATTATTTTTGACCTAGTTTTCTCCTGAATGTTATTTTAATCGTCTTCACCATAATGGAACAATTGGTTTATATCTAGTTGCAAATTTAATTTACCGACGTTTTGCTTTTTTCATTTTAATTTTAAGAACTTTTCTAATCATCCCATCATGTTCGTTAATAAGTGGGTAGGTAGTATTTATTTTCTACTTCACTCTGACATTCCTTTTACTTCTTCTTCCGTTTTTACTGTTGTCATTTTTTCCATCTTTATAATTTCCATTTTTTTCAACATTTTCAGATGTACATGGTAGACTTCCAGCTGGTGCGTTACGCGTCGCCAGCTATAGATCTAGCCTACCTGATCTATCTGTGCCTGGACCGGGAGCAGAGGTCAGAGCACAAGGCTTCCCTCCTAGAGTATTACATAGACGAACTTCACAAGAGACTGTCGGAGATGGGGGAAGGCAGCAATATTATGGAGAAAGAGACGCTTTCCGATATGTGAGTGACCTTGTTGTTTTTTGTTTTACCCATTTATTTTTATGCCTTAAACCCGGATTGCCTGATGTTATGGTTAAGATGCTTATTATAAAGTACATGAAGAATCATACATCTAGGTATATCGCGGTAATGTTTACATTCTTTTTTTTTTAACCAAAAAACGTCAAATTGTGCAAAAGGAATTATTTTCCTCTCTGTGCTCTTAAGCACCAAAAGTTCCATCTCATCAGACAAAACACTTCTGTTTCAGGTTGCAAGCAGAATTTAGTCGTATCAGTCGCTTCGGCCTGGGCACGGCCCTGGATATGCTCCCCATCCTCACCTGTGACAGCAACGAGGCGCCCAACTTGTACCAGGAGAAGGTGAGGTCCCCGGCTTCCCGGACAACTGGAGGGAAATAATTTCATCATCCGCTTACACTTGCTTAAGAGGCGCTGCATTATGCTTTTGTGCAAGACGGGCAATTCATGTAACATGTTAGACTACCCACGTGTAGTTGACGTTTCCACGTACGGAGGCACGGTAGTGAAGCAGCCAAGTCTTAATAAAGTTTTTTGGCTGCCTTTTGTGAATGCAAAAGAACAATTTTCAATTATTAGCGATCTATTTTTGAGACAGGAAAAACAAATTAAAATAATTTTGTTTTAGGAAAGTGACGTACCATCTCACGACGAGGCGAAGCCAGTGTGGACAGACAACGCATCTTGTCGGAAGAAAATGACTGACTTAGTGATAGAATTAGTGGACGAGGGACTGCTATAAGTCCTATTTAATCAAATATTAATTGTATTGGATATTATGCATGAATTTTATGCCAAGTGCTAAAAGTGATTTTTGTTACAAGCAAATTTGAATATTTAATATCAATTTGATCTGCGATTGTGACATTATAGTCTATTGTAATACGAGAAATGTTGAAACAGGGTTTGTATTTTAATTATAGCAATTTTACAGACTGACACCTTTTTTAGGTCAGACGATGCTTTAATGTATAACTATCTTTTTTTAAATCATTGATTTATCTATAAAAGTACAAGAAATCTAATACATCTCGACATACTATAAACTTACAAAAGTTTTAGTTTATTATAATATAGTTTGATTAATATCAGAATCCTTATTTTATATATTTTTTAAATAAATTAAGTACCTATACCTATTGTTATCAATGATAAAAATTACAATCTATTTGTTACTTTTTTTTATGTCTCCTTTGAACTTAATTAAATCTAATTTTGCCTATTCTAAAGAAGAGCCTTCAAATAAAACAAATATAATTATAGTCTCAGTATTTAAATAAAACACACAAAGCTGTAGTAGGTATATAAATTTATTTTAGTAAATATACATTTCGTATAACGTGTTATAATATAAAGGTAGAACCATGCGTTCGCAAAATTTGTGACTATCACAACCAAGTTAGACGAACAAGCCGCACGGTAGAGCGGTAGCCACGACTCTTTATTTTTTTTTGCTATAAGAAATAATTTAATTTATTTCTTTATTTTTTTGAACAAATAAAATAACGTTTTGTTTGTCTAACAAAAGTTTGCTATTTATATCTAATACGTATAAAAATCAGATCATTATATTAAATACTACACTATATTAGTAATGACTTCGATGTGCGTTTATTGACGGACGGAAAATTTACTTATAGCTTGAAATGTGCAAAATATTTGATATTTTTTTCATAATAGTATGTGTATAACATGTACACATATAATGTATATTACAAAAATAATAGCGACGAAAGATTTTTTTCTTTGCTATCAACGATTACCAATATTTTATCCGTATTTTTAATTAGTTAAATAGACAAAATTATTTTTTTATATTTTAGCTAAACGTCGGTGTATAATGTATTGGAAATATTTAGAATTATCACGTTAGTTTCTAAATACTCGCACAAGTTACCCGTACTTATATCTGGCACATTATATTCTTTGAAATGGTATTCCACGGGCTTAAAATAATTACAGATCTAACTGTTAAAATATTTTTATCGAAATCTTTAGATACTTCTGAGATTCCATCTCACGTTAAATAAATAGCACTGGGTCGGTTCGACTTGGCTTTTTTTATACATACGAAACTTTTAAATTACACTTTGTTCGCTAAAAAAAATATCAGTATCTAAAGGTTTCAATATCATCACGTCGCTCGTCGGATTTATTAAAATGGCCGACGAACATTTAATAATACTAGTAACGCCATTTAAATAGCATCAATATCTTCGACTTTTTCAATTTATTCCCATGCGTTTAGGGTATTTGTACAAACCACCTAGCTACCCAGAAAATCACTTGAAAGCTGACCTTGGATTCGGTTGAGTGGCGGTACCTCGTCCCTTAGAGGCCTGCGTGGGTCTCATGAACCCGGAAGGTCGGTTTGGTAACTTTCCAATCGGTCGCGGGTTCCCTATGGAACTACCACTGGAGGAGGAGCGAGACGCTGGCATTCGGGACGGGGGCTTCGGTGCCGCTTTTGGGACGGGTTTGGGAGGCGCAGGAGCCTTCTTTACCGTAGCCACTGAGGTGGAACTGTTGAGGGAGCTTCTGGAGCTGCGCAGAGAGGCCCTAGAGGAGGACCTCTCCACTCGAAGGGAGTTGGGTCTCTTCTGGAAGGGGCGCGAGCTCAGCGGAGTCCGTGGAGGTGTGCTCCTTTCTTTGGTTAACTTTGGAATTTCTGGCGTCTTCTTGGGCGTCGGTGAGTCGCAGTCGATGTTGCAGCCCGATGAAGCCCCCTGGGATGCGCTCTCCGAGTTCAGACTCTGCGTCTCCTCGAATCCTTCGTCGTTCAGTTCATGCTCGGTCTTGGGTACCCGGGGCGAGGTGGTTCGTTCGATCGTCGGAGTTCTGTCGAGTTTGGCGTTGGCCGATCTCCTGTAGGCGCTCCTAGACCAGACTCCTGTGGGAGTCTGCGTGGGAGACTTGAGCTCTCTGATCGCTTTCTGGACGTCCTCCTGGTTTATCGAGGTCTGTCGCCTCATCCTAGATTGGATTGCGGGTCTTTCTTTGGTCGGAGATTTCTCGGTGCTTTGGTTTTTCAATCGGTCCTGCCATCTTTTAAGTCGGTGCTCTTTCTCGTCCTTCGTCATTTCCTCCACAGGTTTCGCTACGGTCGGATCTTTTTGGGCTTCGACGGCGTATGAGGCTCTAACTTCCAATTTGGACGGCCGTATGACCTGCGTCTGAGCTATCAACTCAGGAGGACTGTCGACTTTCTTCTCTTCCTCGGGGGAGCTGACTTCCTGATTTCGTTTGTATCTCCTCGTCCGTCTCGCTGCAGAGAATCTGTCGAACTGTCCATCGCCTAGTATCTCCTGACACAAATTTTGCATGTCCGCTTTCTCTCTGTCGTTCGTATTAGAATTTATTAGAAGCGGTTGGAATTTTCGGCAGGGTTCTCTTTCTGGGGGTGGGTTGAACATTTTCCTCTGCACCGGTGGGGTCTCTATGTTATCGGAGTCTATTTCAACTCTGTCGCCCCTCTCGAACCTCTCCCTGGCGCCCGTAACTTTTATGTCTGGTAACTTCTTTTTGTCTTCTTCGGTTATGGAGACGAGCGGTTGCGGCGACTCGATCTGTGGTCTGGAGCGCTGTCGTCTTAACCTTCTCATCTCCTCGTTCTCTTCCGTTTTTCTCCAAGGCAATCTGTCCTTTGGCTTCGGTTGCACATCTGTAAACAAACACTTATGAATCTTACTCTCATATAAGTTTGAGGATAATCACGATGATGTATCCGCGGACGCTTTAAACCACGACAATCTGGCGGCGTGGTAAGTTTATGAAGAACTTGTTTTACGGTTACCAGACAACGAAAATTCACTCACTATAACATTTGAATATGATTATATTTATTTACCTTTTCTCATTCTAGAAATGTATTTTTTTACAGAAATATATTTTTTTAAATTTTTTGACAAAAAAAATACATTTCCAAAATGAGGAAAGGTCATATCTCAAAGTTATAGTGAACGTTCTTTTTACACCCAGTATATTTAATACTTTAATAACACTCATCCATGACTAACAAACACAAAAAAATGGATCCTTGGCGGTACCCGACCCAGCCACAGAGTCCGCGAGGTGGTGAGTATGTTTGTCTGTTACCTTCCACCGCCTCGATGGCGCGCACGACGTCGCTGTCGGGCAGCACGGCCGGCCGCCAGTCCGGGCGACTCTCCGGCAGAGGGTCCAGGGTTGTGCTGCGCTCGCTCTCTGTTGTATGTATAGATTTAGTAACATTGTAAACAATATATAGGTACTTTTAAAAAAATATAAATTTTCCATCTTTTATCTTTTTGCTAAAAGATGGCCCCGTGCGAGTTTCTTACGCCGGTTCTTCTTAGGGTTAGGGTTGAACCGGTGGTAGCTTGTATTTCTTGTTGGCTTTCCGAAAATAGCTTGTTAAGTTTGGATTGGAAGGTGATAAGATGTAGCAAAATTCTTATTTCGAGAAAATTGAGTTCAAACTGTCACCTAAACATTTTAGAATGCGTCGTTAAGTATAAAGTACATTAATCTAAAGATCTCTAGAATCAATGTACTTAATACGTTACTACATATCCTAAAATGTTTAAGTGATATAGTACGTCCGAGATAAATTTAACCCAAACGTTAACAAATCCGTCTATACACATCCATAGACTAGTCAGTGATGCCAATTGGCCAATATTAATGCAATGATTATTGTTGACTAGATGAATCCATAGACTATAGACTATATTCTACATTCGGCAGTGTCAAAATAGTTTCTACTGTCAAGGTTTTTTATTTGAAGTTTAAATATTACGTTAATTTTTGTTTAATTGTTATAAAATGTATTGGATAATGAAGTATGATCCTATAATATACCTGTGAAAGTGTTGATAGTAACACAATAAGTGAATATGTGAAAAATTCGCTATTTTTGGTTTGTTTACCTTTAAGTTAAATTTATCAGGGACGAACTATGTATACATAAAGTTGTTTGGCCACAAGCCCGCAACTTCAGTTTGGCGTACCTAAATTAGAATATAAAAATTCAAAAAGTAAAAAACATTAGGGGCATACGAGCAAATAAGTCGCCTAAAGGTAGCAATTATAGTCTCCCACGCCGTGACACATACGTGACAATCGACACAAATGTGAATGGCAACTCGACCTGTGTGTTCGATGTTCAACTTTATTGTATTAGCATAGAGGTATATATTCAGCACTCCGGACAATACGTTCCTAGCCTCGTCTCGAGCCACGCTCACGAGCCACGCTCACGAGCCACGCTCACGAGCCACGCTCACGAGCCACGCTCACGAGCCACGCTCACGAGCCTCGCCCACGAGCCACGCTCACGACTCTCGCTCACGAGCCGCGCTCACCTGAGTCGTGCTCCGCCGAGCGCCGGTTCTGCAGCCGTCTCGCTCGCTCGCGCACGTCGCGCCGCTCCTCTGCGGAATTCGCGCGCAGCCACGACTCGATCTTTTGGCGCCATTCTCTGTTGAATTATTTTTATTTCAAATATTTATGTACACACAATTATTTATATTGAGAACTTAAACACAACTTTCAAAAAACATACTAGCATAATATATTTAGAATGAATACGCGCATTACGTTTAACTTCTATGTCATAACTAAATAATTCAGAAGAATCATAATAATATAGATAGATTTAAAGATTTATCATTTTGTTTAAGTTCTATGTTTTGTATCTAATAGAGTTTTAGTCTATTAGATACAAAACCTATGTAATTAGTTATTAGTGCAAAATATCTACTGAAACAATTAATTTTACAATAATGGAAGAAAAGAAAAAATCATTTGGTCACAAATCAAGTTTTACAATCCGTCCTAAACTGCAATCGTTAATATGTTTAGAAGAATGATAATTATTATAATATTATTATATTATCAGTTTATTACTACATCTCTGTCAATATTTACTTGGGTTTGGGCGTCGCGTCCTGTGTGGCCGGCGTGGGCGACTCGGGTGCGGGCGTGGGCGTCGTGGGCGCGGGCGTGCGCTCACGGGGCACGTCCAGCCGTGCGCGGACTGGAGCGCGGCGTGACCACGACCGATCTGAAAACGATCATGTTAGAGTAGAAATAAAAAATCATTGCGTATATAGACAATTTGCGGTAAGAAAAGTGTCACATTATAACCATCATCAACATGAGGTAGCCACATACGCCATGTGTTATTCACATCAATATGCCTACCATAACCACAATAATGATCATACCCAGACTGCCCCAAGCTCGTCGATCCCTCGGATCCGTGTCATCAGGTGGTGCGGACGCTCGCAGGAATGTCAGAAGCCCTTCATCATCATGAGCGGGGCTGGCGCGGCTGCGGCGACGTAGGCTGCCAGTGGGCGTCACGTCTGAAAAGTGGAGACGATTTTACGTCTTTGGTCCTCTTTAATGTAATTTTACGGCTAAGGTGTCGTTGTACTTTTTAATGTGTAGAGACGTTTTTGAGTGACCAATCCCCGGTAGGAATAGAATGTCTTTCACGTCTATTGACTCACCACAATAGGGCAATGCTACTGTCTTTACTCAAAAGGCGGTGCATCCCCATCAGACGAACCTACTGCCTTTACTCAAAAGGCGGTGCATCGGCATCAGATGAACCTACTGCCTTTACTCAAAAGGCGGTGCATGCCCATCAGACGAACCTACTGCCTTTACTCAAAAGGCGGTGCATCGGCATCAGATGAACCTACTGCCTTTACTCAAAAGACGGTGCATCGGCATCAGACGAACCTACTGCCTTTACTCAAAAGCCGGTGCATCCCCATCAGTCTAACCTACTGCCTTTACTCAAAAGGCGGTGCATCGGCATCAGTTGCTACAACCTTTACTCAAAAGGCGGTGCATCGACATCAGACGAACCTACTGCCTTTACTCAAAAGGCGGTGTATCCCCATCAGACGATCCTACAGACCTTACTCCAAAGGCGGTGCATCCCCATCGGACGATCATACAGCCCATGCTCTGAACTCACCAGGAGAAGGCGACGCGTCGTGTTTCCGCAGCGAGCGGCGGCCGAGCCCGTTGCGGATGTCCAGCAGCAGCGACTCCATCAGCGACTCGCACTCCGACACCGGCGTGCTGCAGACGCTGCCGCCTGGGGAGTTATCGTCAAGGTCATTCTTTGTTTCTAACATATAAGGTCATTTTAAGCTTTGTTAAATCAAAAATTCAATTTAAATCCAAATTTATCTTGGTAATAGAAACTCAATATCATTCCTGTTCTTCACCACACTTTCAATAATATCAAAAATAGCATCAGACTGGTTCTTAGACAATGTCCATAATATGGTGTCAGCATAACTGTTTACCATTCCTATTCCTTCCCGCACTTCTTGTTGCAGCCTAGTCTTAGAGAACATCATACTATGTGGTGTCAGTGGTATTTCTGAGAGTGGCAATTCTGGCACTTATCAAACCATTAAGGTACTTATCATTCCTATAATTATCCCCCATTAGCTCGTCACACCGATTTCGTTGTAGGTGGCCGATTTTATTGAAATCAGGCCAACTACGCAGAAGTAATTCTATAGTGCCCAAGTGTGTGCGCAATACACAAAGACACTCTCTCTTCCTTTTACTCTCTTAACCCAGCGGGACGGTAAACCGACACGACTGGTGAGAGAACAGGCACAGGACTGACTTTTTACATGCCCATCCGACGCATGGATTATCTTTATTGTCTATTAGGTGATCGGACTGCATTATCCTTACCACAGAAACAACATAATTGTGATGGACCCTATGAGATTATATATAAGAAATATATAAGACTCTTTAGTATTTGAAAATAGAACTTTGTATTTTTAGTTTTATAGATTTGACTTTAGATTTGGATATAATTCTTTTACGTTCGGTTTAACATGTTTGCCTTTTAACTGTATTATATTTTAAATATACACTTTAAATAAGTTCGAGCCTTTGTTTACATTGTGTGTAGTAACCACGTTTTAGTAGAACCTTTTACAATAATATTTATGTTGTTCCTACGCGGGAATAAAACCTTCCGGAAACTCTGCCCAGCTCTATACCACTGGACCACGGAGGCGTGTCCACCATCACTAGCATTACCTCCATTCCTACTCTTCCCAGCACTGGCCACGTTGGCCTGGTCCCGCGCGCGGCGGCGGGCCGCAGCCTGCTCCTCGTTGGCGCGGCGTCGCTCGTTGTCAGAGACAGCCGAACGGAACTTCGTGCAGAACGTTACGAACGTCTGGAATATAGGATGTGTGTTTAGTGATTTAATGTTGAAGTCATCTTCTAAAAAAACAGTATTAAAATGTATTAAAGAATATCGTTACGCCGTTTCAGCCACTTTTTATGGCCACACTTGGCTTGTGTGTTGGCGAGCGTAATTTTGGAATTATTACAATATTCGCAGAAACGCTGCTGCTAATTTACGGATATTCCCTTTGTCGCCTTTGCGACACTCATGGGAAAGGGATGTGAAAGGTTGATGGGGTGGTGCAACTCATTCTTCAGCAGTCCACGTATTGGGGGGAAGAATATTGTTACATAATGTGGATATAGACAATGATTTTAATGACTTGATTCACCATAGCCATGATTACTAATTTGGAGATAACTAGTTGGAAGTATCATATTTATGGTCAAAGCCCAGATATGGGGTTTAATATAGCCAAAGTATTAAAAAGACCTACCTTAAAACACTCTTCCAGTTTGAAAGATACGGGGTCTTCACAGAAGAACTCGGCCAGCTGTTTCCGAATGTGCTCCACCTCTTCCATATCCTTATTCAGCACCGATACTTCTCTCTCTGCTACCTGAAATTATAAGTTGTTGTTGATTCTAAATAATAAGACACTAGACATAGAGTTTCTCTATGGGCTGTATGCCCATTTGCAAAATCTGATTTTAAGAAATTTTATTACTTGCATCACTATGTGACCAAAACTTAAGCGCTGTACATTCAGGTGTTTGACTCATATGTTGCTTTAAGTTGTGTTTAACTTTGTGTCCTAACTCTATATCTGTCAGAAACCAACCTGCAGGAAATTTCTCATCTGCTCTTTAATATCCTGCTGCGTGGTGGACTGTATCTCGCGCTTCAAGTTGTTGATCCTCTGCGAGAGAGTGTTGACCTTGTGTGCAAAGTGAGTCAAATCTACAAGAAACCAACCTGCAGGAAATCTCCCATCTGCTCTTTGATATCCTGGTGCGTGATGGACTGTATCTCGCGCTTCAAGTTGATGATCCTCTGCGAGAGAGTCTTTATTTCGTTGTTCAGCTGTTCCACGCTCGCCTTCGACGCCTCCTCAAGAACCCTGATGTCGTCGGCGAAGTGAACCAGCTCTTTGTTCTTGCGTTCCGCTTGCTGGAAAAGTGACGGTTTGATTATATTCTCTGATTTCTTACGTAGCACATAAAAGAAAGGTTGGAATTTTCTAAATAATAAATCTTACCTACGTAAGTAACTAAAATTCTCAAAATAACACGATAAAAATTAATTTGAAGGAATGGACACCCTACAAGGAGGCTCATTGAAGGTCACGTGACATTGGCTCGATTATGAAGCGACCTTTATTACTTTATCCTATCAAAATTTAAGGTAACATGTAATAGGTGTACAATTATCAATTAACTACTTACCATGGCGACATAATGCATGAGGTTCATCCCGGGCTTGTTCGCTCTTATGTCTGACAGCTTCTGCAGCGAAGACAGCTTGACGCCCGCCGCGCCGCCCGCGTAGCCACCAGCGTTGAGGAAATTCCCGGCAATGAGCGCGATGTATAGCACCTCCTGTAAATGATTGAAATAGGTATCAGGATCAGCTGCATCCATATGAACGAAGACCAGTACCATACAGTTAAAAACTACTTACTTAAAGTACCTTCGCCACTGAAACACCGATATGCCTATCAGCACACCGTCAATTATTGTTTTTTTTTGTTGTTGAAGCGAATTGATTAAGTCGATTGGTTTATAGACTTTACGGTGTATGGCTATAAAAGAAGAAGGACCTTAGGGTGTACCCTTATGTGGAAGAGAAACCAGTCCTAAGTACGGCCGTACGGACGATGGTGGTTATAGTTACTTCTTCACATGGAAAGAGCTGGACCACTTGGATAAAATTTGGCACGCAGGAAGCCATACATTCTTCAGCTCTTATCCTAACATAATATACTACTTTTTATCTCGAAAAATTCCATGGCTCCCTCTGGAGCCGTATGCAAACGCTGGTATTGAACCATGACCATTCACCTGTATAGCCCTGGACGACATCAGGTCGTCTCCAGCAACCAGCATGGCGTTGATGGCGCTCTCCAGGTAGCCGGCGGTGGAAGGCCACTCTTCCTTCAGCAGCATGCACTCGATGCGAAGCTTGTAGCTGTTATAAAATTAAAATTAAATTAAATACCATTTATTGCAGGCTGCATAGGCCCATATTATAAATACCTTAAGGACTAACGTACATAATATTTAAAATACTTTAAAACTACACTACACGTGTTGTCGGCGACGTGTAGCGCGCTTCATTCCGGAGTCTCCCCGGAACCTAGGTAGGCCACACCCGTCGGCCAGAACTCCTCCGCCTCAAAGGTCGACAGAAGTTGAGTCGGTACTCTCACCACAAAGCAACTGAAGTTGATGATTTTGGTAAATAATGAGTCTTGTTTGACCCGGAATAGGTAAAAATAATAATACGTTTTCCCTGGTCCTTTTTACTCACTTGGGCAGCTGTATCAACTGCAGCAGGAACTTCTCAGCATTCCCCAGCTTGGTGACGTCTCCGGTGAAGGCCTTCAGCATCTCGCACTCGTCCATCTCGGGCAGTATCTTCAGCAGACCTCGCAGCTTCTCCGTGCCGATGTCGTCATGGGACCCCTCGCGGATCAGCTGGATTATGTCCTCGTTGGAGCTGTGGGAATTCAAATTTGAGTATGTTGTACTGGATGTTTCCCGCTACTGCGAACTGTTATGTCCCGTCTCTGTAAGGAACGGAGCTGACACAGTGCTGAATAAGCACATCTTTAGTCCGCTTAGAGAGGTCTAGACTTGGTTGATGAAGTCAGTTGACTTCCAGACTCCTCTAGTGACGGTTCTGCCCAAGGGTCCTTTCAAAGTCTTTTATTGTATTACTGTTCTTATAAAGTGTGTGTGAATAAAAACCTTTTTTTTTACAGCTAAATTGAAGGAGGACCCTAACAGAACGCGCAAAATGATATGATATATAGGTACGAGAACCGTTCAAGTTTCCGGCGGTCAAAAGTAGCCTATGTGTTGATCCAGCGTGTAAACTAATACCATACCGAATTTCATCAAAATCCGTTCAGTAAATTTTGCGTTAAAACGTAACAAGCAAGTACAAACACACAAACAAACCTTTGCATTTGTATACTCGTAATATTAAATAGGACTAGCTGTCCCGCCGAACTTTGTTTCACCTTACAATAAAGTTTTTTGATATACTGACATCAGCGCCACCTACCTTTTTTATTTTGATATACCCCGTGTCACTGGTATAGTAAACACGAATCTAACGACACATTTGAAGCTAAAATCCATCGAGCCGTTCATGCAGAGCGTACCTACCAAACAAGTATATTAAACAAACATACATAACTACATGAGACATACTATCGAAAAACTTAACTTAATGATGGTAAAGTTTTTTTAAGTATTGTAGTAGTGTCTGTGGTAGTGTGTAGTTGTTGTAGCACAGTCAGGTACAAATAAGCATAACTTAACCATATTAATAGCTCCCCTCACCGATTTCGGTGTCGGGCCAGGCCAACCAGGCCAGCTACGCAGGTGTCATTTTATAGTGCCCAAGTGTGTGCACAATACACAAAAGCACTCTCTCTTCCTTCACTCTCATAACCCAGTGGGACGGTTAACCGACACGACTGGCGAGAGATCAGGTGCAGGACCGACTTTTTACATGCCCATCCGACGCATGGATCATCTTTCTTGCCAGACAATCAGGTGATCCCTGCATTGACCTAACCAAACTTGGAAACAACATTTGTTTGTTGTTCCAACGTGGTAATCGAACCCACGACCTCTAGGTCGCGAGAGAAGCTCTAAACCCCTGGACCACGGAGGCGGCAAACCATAACCATTAACCATATTGCATACCTTCTAAACTGCTTTAAGAATATATTGACATTCAAGCTTCGTTTCCCATCCAGGAGTGTAATTTCCGAAGGTTCCTTTCTCGGCTTCCTGTCTCCGGAGGTGTCGCAAATAGGGCTTCGGCCCAGTCGGGGAGAGGATCCGGCTGATCCAGTTGGTTGAACCTGACGATCATTTTTAATATAAAATATCTATGGACGATTCACATCTACCATCTGGCCCCGTGCTAAGTATCCGAAGAACATGTGTTACTGGTACCAAGAAATAAACATGTGTTACTGGTACCGGACCGCATAAATATATTTAATTTTTATACTATACTATTAAACTTTTTTATTTGATACTTTTATATTATAATATTTACACGTTTGGAGAAAATTATAGATCCGGACATTTCCGGACATAATTTTCTCCAAACGTGACACCCACGGGAATGATAGATATGTATTGAATTTGTGTATAATATATTAAAAATCTTAAATATTATAATAATAAAAGTATCAAATAAAAAAGTATAATTCCATGCATATGTGGCGGTACAACTAGCGCCACAATCCTGCATCGCGCTATCGAAGTTTTAGTCCGGCGCTATATATAATACGACATCTGAAAACTAGTACAGTGGGCTTCGGCCTGACTGAGCATACCATCTCGTGAGGTCGGAGATCTCCCTTTGGGGCTTCCACTTGTACTCCCACACATACAAGCCCATTGGCAGCAGAGTTTCCCTGGACATTGTAACGCTCGCCAACCCGAATGCTAAGCGTCGCGAGTATAGGCAACTGCCCTCCATGGAATAGTTGGGGGAGGCTTCAACGGTGGACGTTATGACGAGACTAGTAACTTGTTCACGATAGAGAGTGGAGAAACCATCATGTACTCCATACCTGCTGACAGAATAGCCCTTCGATCTCGCTCCAGTCCAGCTCGGCTTTGGGAGAGCTCTTGTGACTGGACGCCACTATAGACCAAATGTTATTCTGGCCGATGACCTGAAAATAACAATTGAAATTGAAAGCATAACAAAGAAGAATGAGATATACACAGTTCAATAATGTATCCAGTTGATTTATGAAGAAATAACAGACAGTTAGTTATGGATATACGAGGAGAAATAAGGGCTTGAAATATTATAGTATTGAATCGGTATAGCCATTGCTTTAACAAAGAAACCTAAAATTATTTTCAACGATTTCAACGAATGAAGAACATAATTATTAATTTTTACATAATATGCAAATGACACCATGAAAAAAAGAAATCAACGCTCGTGGGTTATTGAACTCTTTTGTTTTGGTCCAGAGTTCTATTTTCAATGATCAACACGTATCCTGTCACAGGTAAAATATCTGTGAACCCTTAAAAGAAGTAAGGTGCATTGGGGTAACTTCGGAAGAAAAAAAAATGGCGATATTCCGAAAATAGCAAATAAATGCCAAACAGAAAGTAATTTCGTGCTCTGGCAAAATGTTGCCATTAAATCGCCTCTCTATTAATGAATCGAGAGGCGACTTTATTCATCTTCCCCGCTTCAGTTCGTTCGTGTCGTTAGCTGGGAGTGTGTGTGCGCTAAGTTAATTTTTCCGAGCCAAAAGCATTTCAACCATTTTTTTTGAGATTATTGAAATTACCCCATATTGTTTTACACAGAAATAAAATTAGTTACGTAACATTTTGTTTCCTTTATAAAATCTTTGACGCTCCTATGAATAGGTTATGTTGCTCTAACTATGACCTTTAATAAACATTCGAAATAAACCCCGGGGGGTAAATTTGCTGACGAATTATACTCACTTTATTGCTCGGTATCTTGTTCCAGTTAATAGTCTTCATCTTGGTCTTGGGTATGGGTGTCTCCTGCTGGGGGAGCTTGATGTTCACCACCGGCGCCGGGGGTGGAGCCGGACTGGGGGGCGGGGGAGGTCCGCCGAGGGGTGGAGGGGGTGCGCGGGGTGGAGCGGGCGGGACCGGGGGCGCGGGTGGCGCCGGCGGGAGGGGGACTGGTGGACATGCTGAAATAAATATAAGGTGTAGTGATAAAAAAAATATTGATTGTATTGTAATCATTATTATACTTGTATAGGAAAAGAGCTGGTCCTATCTGGACACGTTTAGCAAAAGACGTGTAAAATAGTAAGGAATACGTGGAAACCTTTAAGAGGGGCCTTTGTGGACAGACAAGCTGTTCCACATAAACGTAGTCATAAAAAAACAATAATAAAGGCTATTTTGTTTATTAAGGGAGATCTCCGACAGACCGAGGTGGTATGCTTGGTAAGGCCGGTCCACTATCGTAGTTTTTAGATGTTGTATTATAAAGTGTCGAGCTTAAAAACATCTATAGCGCGATGCAGGAATGTGGCGCAACGGCTTGTTTAGAACGAATTTGATAAGTAAGGTCTCATTGATCAACTCACATAGAAAACTAGTGTGGGAATACGAGTGGAAGCCCCAAAGGGAGAGTGTCTGACCGAGCTCTCGCTCAGGCCGAAGCCCACTGAACTAGTTTTTCAGATGTCGTATAATATAGCGCCGGACATATAAAACATCGATAGCGCGACGCAGGATTGTGGCGCTAGTAGTACCGCCACACTCGTATGAAATTCGTTGTTTTACTAAATTGAAGTACATGAAGCGCGAAGGCGTTTTTGCATTTCAAGTCGCTTCTATTTGTAACTGATGTTAATTAGGAGTTCCATCAACATGAACAGCGAAGGCGTATAGGAATCCATGTTGTAGTCTCTACTAGGTACTTGTAACTGATATTAATTAGAATATCCATCAGCTTTAGTAACACTGGGCTTACCCCAAATAAAATGTGCACTTTTAAAAAG
The DNA here is from genome assembly GCA_905187575.2 of Celastrina argiolus. Classification (NCBI taxonomy): domain Eukaryota; kingdom Metazoa; phylum Arthropoda; class Insecta; order Lepidoptera; family Lycaenidae; genus Celastrina; species Celastrina argiolus. The sequence continues at coordinate 3,217,307 of LR994596.1, forward strand.
TCGCAGATCAAATTTACATGAGTGCTTTGAGTTTGTTAATGTTAATCGCCGTCCATTAGAAGATTCTTATATACCTTCCACCTACAAACACAAATCACTTGAGCATTTTCTGATTGTAACTGCTGTTAATCGCTATCCATTAGATCATATTTACACTTATCCAAAACAAAAGAAGTTATCTGGTAAGAACTTACCAGGCGGCGCTGGTGGTGGTGCTGGCGGCGGTGGCGGCGGCGACAGCGCCCGCTGTAGACTCTGTTTCCTCGCAGCACCGCCAAGATCACGATGTTGGCACGTGCAACCCATTTTGGCCTGAAACCCAAGATGTGTCTAACCGATTCTGTTGGAGTCGTTCTTCTGATTAGTTGAGACTGAGAAAGCGAACTATGAGATCGGAACGACCACCACCATAAATTGCTAAATTCTACGTAACCACCACGGTCATGTTTGGGGAAGGGTATGTTGAATTTCCTTATAAGACAACTGTGCCCGTGACTTCGCTTGCGTGGTTTTTGAGTGACTTAAACCGTTTATGCAGCGCACGCAAATAAAGTCCCCAAATGTGAATAATTTTAGCCGTTTTTGCAACATTTCTCACTGATACTTCGCTCCTATTGGTCGCAGCGTAATGTTATATAGCCTTAAGCCTTCATCTATAAATGAACTATGCAACAAAAAGGATTTTTCAAATCGGACCAGTAGTTCCTGAGATTAGCGCGTTTAAACAAACAAACTCTTCCGCTTTATAATATTAGTATAGAAAAGGTAGGTGTTTAAAGAATTGCTCTTTATTACTGTTAAGACCCATATGCTTTTGAAGTAAATAGTCGTTGGCTTATGGTGAATAGCAAAACCTTCTGAGTGACACCATCTATAGCTAAAGACTGTCAGAAATAGGGTATGGTTGAGTAGGATTGGAACCACTGTGAAGTGAGTAAGCTACAAATTACTGCAGTTAAGAAGAAGTTCGACAATATTGGCTAAGTTTGATAACCTATATTACTCTGTAACTTTCATCTCTATCTAAGGTCACCTGGGTACCTGAACGCTGGGAGCTCGCAGAAGTTTCGCAGCATCTTCTCTCGTCTCCAGCAGCGTGGCTCGGTGGACCAGCGTCTCTGCCGTGTCCCAGACGATGTCGCTGACGGCCTCCTTCGGGTCTATCCGCAGTAAGTGCTGGAGGATGCTCAGGAAGGGAATCTCTTGGGGTGTGTCCGAAACCTGAAGGTGAAAATAATAAAGACATTAGTTGTATTTTTAACCACTACTCAAAAAACTATTAGATTGATTTTATTAATTTAATTTATAACCATGGTTATTTAGATTTAGATCCACGGAGAAGTGGAGATAATGAATAATTTTCATTGACATATTTATATGTAAATCTATACTTTTTTTACAAGAGAAATTTTCCATCTTTTTGGTAAAAGATGGCCCCATGCGAGTTTCTTACGCCGGTTCTTCTTGCTGGGCTAGTTCCCGAACCGGTGGTAGGCATCATATAGAAACGACGTTCAGAAAACATTTTTTTTGTAAAATTTACTCTGAATAAAAATATTTGATTTAATTGAAATGAGTTAAAGTTATTCTAGCGAACGCCCTTTCTTCATTTCATAGTATTTTTCCCCATCTCCTGCACATATTTGTGTATTTGGTCTTTGGTCATCATGTATATTTTTTATAGATAATATTTCTATAGATAATGGTTAACCAGTTTTCTTCTGTCTCAGTTAGGTCTTACTTTCCATACCACTACCCCAACAGCCAACTCACCTGCTTCAGTATAGCGTAGAACACGTCCAGGTGGGAGTTGAGGTTGATGCCCCCGGGCCCCTGCGCCTCGTCACTCTCGCGCTGCTCGTCGAATACGTCCAGCTGCACGCCCAGGTCCGGATGGCTGGTCGCCTCATGTCTGGACCAGTGGAATTGATGTTTGGATATTATGGAAGAGATAATATTATATATTGAGAAAATTGTTGAATTTCATGGTGATTAATTTAGTAATTTAACCTCAACAAGATTAAGGAACTGTTTCACAGTATTTGTAGTAGCTTATCAGAGCTACCTGGCTACTAGCTACCTGACATTACAGGCCCTATATCTAATACTACATCATTAATATTCGACTAGGTATATTATATGTAGTAGGTTGTCTACAGACTATATGTTTACAAGGACCTGTGTGAATCCTTGAATACTAAAGATGAAGAAACGAATATTAAAGATATGTTAAATCTTTAGTAATGAGGCGTGTGTAATATGTAGGAGATCCCTACAAATCTACTCCAAGAGAAATGGTTTGGTTTAACGTTGAGCAAGAGCGATTTAGCATTTTTTTATCCATTGTAACATAAAAGTTCAGCAATTTTTATATACCTACGTTATAAGCAAATAAGGAACTTATTATATTCTAGAAAATGCTTATTCCAATATGTTTAGAGTATAAATAAAATAGTAATATACTACCAGTGGCGAACGCTGGTTCTGCCTTTCCTACAGAGGGAATCCCACCCTCTACTGGAGATGGATGAGAGTCTTTAAAACGTATGGGAAAAAACGTATGGGAAACCGACAGAAATGGAGCTATATAAACTCCACGGCACATTAAAGCCATCCTTAGCAAGATTAAATGAACCGAGCAATTCATCATACGTATATTATAAGACTCACACTTCAGACCTTTATTATATTAATTTAAATATTTCTAATAATAACCGGCGTATATATAAACCAGATGCTAATCATAATCGTGACCATACATGGTCAGAGGCACGCGGCGCCGCCCACGACTGACCACGTAATTATTACTAAGCTTCAAAAGATCTTTTCTACACTTTTTTATTTATATCCCTTACTCATTAATCCTTGTGAAACAATGTTCTGTTGAATCTGAGCAGGATTTTGGTAATCTTTTAAATAAAAATCTGTTCGTTAGTCTCGCTAAATCTAGAGAATAGCTGAACTGATTCGGATATTTTTGGTCTAGAAATATTCGTGGAAGTCCCGGGAAGGTTTAAACGGTTCATCACAAACTGTTTTTATGCTCTACGAAGTGGGCACCGGTCAGCTAGTTTAATATAGATCTCCTGCTGTTTTAAAACATCCGCTTACGTGGTCCAGTATTAGTTGGATGTTGGCTCTCAGGGTAGAATTCGATTCCCGCGTTAGAGCAAGAAGAATATCCAGTTTTGTTTAGACAATGCAAGCTGCTCTGAAGGACCTGACTGTTGGTGTCGATTAAACGTTCCATTGGGTTATGAGAGTAATAGAAGAATGAGTGTGTCCTTGTATATCTTCTATCTATCTTGGTCACTATAAAAATGACTCCTGCGTAGCAGCTGGCCCAACTTACCACGAAATCGTCCACCGACACCAAAATCGGTATGTCGGAACTCGGAACTATTTTAGTTATTATTTAAAGCCATATAACGCTGTGTGTTAAGTTGTATGGAGATCTAACTTTTCTTATAGACAGATCGGTTACTGAAACGCGCCATTAGTGGAATGGTAGGTATCTTTGGCTATTTAAATTTCAGTTGCACAAGAAGAACGTAATTGCTTACCTCAAATTGCTCAAGGTTGGCAGCAGACCGAGACCTGTAATAAAATAAAACCTTATCAACTCCATATTCTAAGTAAAGATTTGTATATGATGAGTAACGATTTCCGAGTGTAGAAACGGTAGGTCATATATGGTAAGGAATGTTTGTAAGTTTGATGACAATCATCTAAGCAGGTATTATTATCATAATTCCGGGACATCGCTAGGCTAAAAAATCTTTTCTATGCTTCAAAGTAATTAGAATATCAGCGTATTTTATGGAAAATCAATACAATCGTTTTTGAGATATTCAAAATTTTATTTTACATTCCTACATGCAAAACATTATAATATTATGCTGACGTTCAAGGCCAGACTTGGAGCCAATCTTAAAGTTATTCCTTCATTAATTATCATGTTATCCCTCTGGTATTTACTGTCTCTGAATGTATACACTGTCAATGAATGAGAAGGCTTGGTTGGTATTTGAACAAGCCGTTAACTCTAACAAGCTTTGGTGAAATCGGGACTTGTCAAGGTGACATCGCTATTAGCCCTTACGAAGTTCAAAATTAGCTAAGCTGATTTCAAATGGCCTGAGAAATTTAAGGAATATTCTTGTCCAAACTCACCAATAAACTCGTTCCTCACTCGGATCCTGTCGGGCAGGCGAGGTGCGGAGATGATGAGACAGTTGATGAAGGCCAGCAGCGCGGTCTTGTAGTCGATGGTGGTGGCGCCGGTCAGCTCCTCCACCACCACGCTAAGGCGGTAGCGGTCGCCTTTGAGAGTCTGCAGAGGGTAAGAAGAATTAAGGGGAGCTCGTGGTCTACATAGTACTACAGCTTATTACAGTTCATCTAGGGTTTCTACGGGCACTAAATAGTTGGCACTTGCAGGTGAACCACGGAATTAATTGCCCGGTAGAACAACCAGGTTAACTGCGTCGGTAGATCAAGGTCACGCCTGAATTAAGGTATGTTATATTTTTAACTGGCATTGGCCCACTTCACATTTCCACCACTGCAACTCCTGTGAGCCAGGATCGACAGCGGTAACCAACCACGACAAACCCTTTGATGATCTCAGGGGTGCCCGAGGGACAAGCTAAATCTGTCTTGGGACCCACTACGAAATCAATCAGAAGAAAAAAAGGGGGAGTAGGAAGCATTCCAGTTTTCCTCCCCAAGCTAGTGGGAGACAGTACAAAATTGTAATGACCCAAAAGTCCAAAAAAAATTAAGGGAAAGCACCACGGGAATATTAGATTAAGGTCTGTTAGTCTGTCAGGTAGATTTGCATATTAGCAGCTGTCTCACAAATACTCCTTAACTGATAAGGTGACATATAATAACTGTCCTTTATAATCTAACCGTCAGTTTTCCACAATAATAAAAAATATTTATCTGAATGTTGTGTCTTATACCTAGGCACTAAGTTTTTATATATTTTTCAATGTATTTTGATTTATTATGTATGTACTTGGTTGCTCATAAAGAGTTTGAGTTTAATATAGGTCTAAGATGCTGCCATCTCTAAAACCTGCCTCCTAGGACTGGAAGCGTAATTTCCCCGGATTTTAGAGATTTCAATACTTTTTTAATAAACATACATCTTGATTAAAATCTGGGGGTACGGGCAAAAAAAAATCCAGCGTACGCTCCCCGGACGGCTTTCAAACTAGGACAAATCCGGGGAAACCCGGATGGATCGCAGCCCTATCTAAGAACATTTGTGTCAATTCCTTACCTTATATCTGTCGAGGGTGTCGACGGCTCGAGCATATCCGTCAGCATTGTAGACGCACAGCGCAGACAGGAGCTCAAAAACCTGGAAATGTAATATAAAACATTAAATGCCTTATTAATATGCCACGATCCTATCTCCAGAACATATTATGCACACCATCATGTACATCAGCAGGCTCACTCCCGACACAATCGAGAATCAAATCAGTTCGATCTCAACGGCTTTTGGTATTTTATTTGGATTGCTTAGAAATTAATCAGGATAAAGAAAATCGTAAAATCGCAGCTTTTTGTAGTCCCGACCATATCAATAGACTGATAATCAAAATAAACAAACGTCAACATATTTGGATGTACGCGACACGATCGAATCTGAATCAAAATCAGTTTGGAGAGGCCCCTGACTCATAGTTAGACCTTTTCAACCTATGCCTAAGTAGTCATAAAGTTCTAATGCCAAAAAGGCTTACTTACATACCTATTTACACACTGTACAGGTTTTAAATTATGTTTATATACGCTGACGCCTCCGTGGTTAGTTAACTGATGACTATAAAGTTAATTTCATATCCAATTCTACTTCTATCGTAAGCTATTTGAACTGTGTCGATGGATTAGCGGTGGCCGTATAAAAGATATAAAATCATAAGGCTTAAGCAGTTCTTTGATCTCTGTAAATTCATTTTGGGTTGACCCGAATTGAGCCAAAACGTGAAGATGTCTTGTTTGAACGGATTAACCGAGCAAATACCATGCGGTAGTATCATGTTTGTACGAACTTCACCTACATATTTTATTGGTTTCGAAATAAAATCTCCGGTTCCACAGAGCTTCCAGTAGCAACATTAGTAAAGTCCTAACATATTTTTGTATTTATTAGGTTTAAGGATTGGTAAATTAATTCCGGAAAATTTAGGCACTGGGAACTTCTTGTATAATATAGGTAACGCCTCCGTAGTGGTTCAGAGCTTCGCTCTCAACCCGGAGGTCGTGGTTTCGATTCCCGCATTGAAACCACAAAAAAATATTTTTAAGTTTGGTTAGGACAATGTAGGCTGATCACCTGATTGTCTGACAAGAAAGATGATCCATGCGTCGGATGGGCATGTAAAAAGTCGGTCCTGCGCCTGATCTCCCATCAGTCGTGTCGGTTATCCGTCCCACTGGGCTACGAGAGGAAAGAGAGAGTCTTTATGTGTATTGCGCTCATACTTGGGCACTATCAAATAACTCCTGCCTAGCTGGCCTGGTTTCAATGTAACCGAAATCGGTGTGGGATGCATTATTATAATATATAAGGCAGCAAAAAAATTTATTCGAATTGTAATTAGAAATAAAACGCATGGTCGCACATGACCTCACGCCCAGCTTAGCTACGCGTCGCCAGAACGGTAGAACTGCGCTGCACGAGTATGTACATTCTTGCTACTCACTATCTTGGTGTTTTAGTGCCAACACCTCTGGATACATGGATTACAGATACAGAAGAAAACCCTAGAGCCGGGTGGCAGAAAGATTAAACATGCTTGTGTGCTTCTTTTTGGTACCTCAAGCCACGTAAGGTGCCTCGACCATGATATAGATACCGTTCAAATGTACCAGTTTCTTGACAACTGGAGGATACTTGGCTTACTTCTCTAAGCCCCGAGACATGGTGAAGAGACTTAGAAGTGTTGTTATAGTTGTGGGCTTCTGGATGTAACGGCTACTGCTTCTAGTGTTGGCATGCACCTGCTTATTGACAGCTAGAGTCTTAGTAGGCTACTTCTTCATGCTTCAAGGTATGGTAAGGAGTTTACCTGTTTCTTGACGGCCGGCGTCGGTGACGTGAGTGCGGCGGCGAGCTTGCCAGCATACTCCGCGTGCTCCACGATGTAGTCCAGACCCACGCGGCTCTCCATGCCCTGGAACAGGAGGGAAGAGACACTGAGAATGGTACAACTTTTTGCCAAGTGTTTGATAACATATTTATGCCAACTTTTTGCCAAGTGTTTGATAACATATAGGATAGGATGTGACATAAGCATCGCTAGGTCACGGAGTAAGGAGCTCTTCTATTTACAGTCTGTCGTTGTCACTGCTTGGCGAAATTATAAGGACAACACGTGAATTAATAAGCTCTACTAATGATGCCAGATATCGAATAATTACAAATCTTGATGAAATGATGCAGTTAAAGTTTTTATTGAAATCGAAACCCGCAACTCATTCAAAATTTTTCTGTATTTCCTATGTTATGGATTTCACATTCATTTAAAAATTTATGACAAACAAAGATAGCAATATTATCCGTTGTGTAAATATTGTTATTAGTAATAGTCATTAATCAACAAGGCGTAACCTGTAGACATTATTGCGACAATGATATCAATGCTAATACAGTATTAAAGTACTAGTTCCCCTCCCCCCTCCCCGAGGCGAGAATTTCTCGAATTTCGTCGACAATTCGCCGGGTGTCCTTAGCTCAATGCGATCAACATACCTGTTTGATAACAAGGCATGAGCGGTAGCGACATTTCTTTTGACGTAAATTGGATAGTATTAATTTGCTACTTTTATTTACACTTTTCCGCTTTTTATTACGTTTTAATAAGTTTTTACAAAAAAACGACCGGTTTCGATGAAATCACCATCAGAAGATTTAATCGCAACCCGTCGTGTCTTTGTTAAAAAAATATTAAAACGTAATAAAGTGGAAAAGTGTATATAAAAATGTGTGTTATTTTTGTGAACATGAATTTCCAACAAGAACCAACAGTACCTTCAATCAGTTATAGTATTAAATTGACTATGGTAATCAACGTTTAAGCGATTCGAAAGACATGCTACTGAATGCTAAGCACAAAATCGTATCGTCTGTGTGTTTGGCATTGGGCCAGGCCGCAGATGGACTGAGGCGATACGTATTTCATTCAGATCAGCTAACGAACTAAAGCTAAATTATGCATTTACAATACCTATAGCAAAAATCTAAATATGACTTAAAATCGGACTCAGATTGCGTGTTTGAATATCGTTCAGTGAGAACATTGACGCATCACGGCTGTAGAAGCGCCACCTTTTTCGATTAAATATGATCTAAATGCTTAGCTGTCGTCATAACCTGAGTGGATCTCCGTTTTTGCACAGTTTGGGTGTTACAGCTTAGACTGTTGTATTTATTTTTGTTTTTTGTTGTAACCTGGTTAGTTTTATTTTTATTGTTACATTTTTTTTTTCTCTCTTTCTATGTTCTAGCTGTTGTATGTAATAGTTTTATTTTATCTGGTTACTTTAAAAAAAACATTATGTAATGCAGTGTACCAAAATTAGCAAAATAAAGATTATTTTATTTATTTATTATTTAATTGTAAACAAAGCTTGGGCGGCTAAAATGCTTTCAGTTTGAATGTCACATATTCACTGCGCCTTAGCTGTTTGTTAAAAAAATAGTTTTTTTATTCAGAGCACATTGAATCGTAACGCAGTATAATTTAAGATTGTCACCTACAGCTACGTAAATAACATTCGGTTGTTTAAAATCGCTCCCTCTCCTCACTCGTACCCCACGCGGCGCGGCCCACGCGTGCGCCGGCGGTGGGCATTGCGCAGCTACCTGATGCGCCATCAGATATCTGCTATGTACTGTTGGGATGAATCTCGATAGCGCCAGCCGCCAGCACGTGCGAATAACCGTTAAACTGTACAACTTAAATATAGTTTTACCCAACTGCGTCGAAGCTGAGAAAGTTACAATTGTAATGATAACAGACTTCAGGAGGAAACACAACAGCTGTTTTTCCATAGGGAAACAAATCAGACAACCTCCGTAGCGCAGTGGTTGAGGGTTTGGGTGGTTGGTGGTTGGTGCTCGAGCGAGAGGTCGCGGGTTCGAATCCCGCCGAGGGAACAAAAAGTTTTCAATGTTCCTGGGTCATGGCTGTGTATTAAATTTGTGTATATTATAATAAAAACTTAAATATGTGTATAGTATAAAAGTATTAAATTTCCGGTGTCTGGTACCTAAACACAAGTTCTTCGGATACTTAGCACGGGGCCAGATTGACTGTGAAGCGATTGGTGTGAAGCGTCCGTACAAAAAAAAATCGGCATCATCTGTTATAACCTCTAGGGTTGTGTAGGGGGTCCAAACGATCCCCGTTTCCTCCCAGGATAATGCTAGAGTAATATATTATTTTCCTGAATATCTATTAGTACGTTCCCATTGTTTTCTTAATACCTATATTATTTTCCTGAATATCTATTAGTACGTTCCCATTGTTTTCTTTTTTTCATAAATTAATGATTAAAAGAGACGTTGAAAATTCTAAAGAATATGGCCAATTTTTTAGCTGTGTTCAAACACCCAGAAAAAAAATTTAAGGGCGTGTTTCACCAAGCAATGTTAAAGTTAATCCTTCGTTAAATATCATGTTCCCTTTCGTATTTCCTGTCAATGAATGAGAAGGCATTTTAACATGGCGTTAACTTTAACATTGCTTGGTGAAAGACGCCCTAAGCCTTTTGTTAGTTAATAATGTAAAAAGTACTTTAATCGGTTAAGTTTTGGAGAAGGAAACAAGAAACCTAAACGTCTTTCAAACGTTTGTTGTACTTTTAATAGGTGATTTCAGTTCAAGCTGACTGCAGCTCTATCGCGCTAGTAGTTAGATAGGGTAATGCTAGACAATAATGATCAGGAATTATTAGTATTGGTACATTAAAGTAATTTGGAAAACGAAAATAATAAAAACATTATAGGCGCCATCATGGAACAAGGTATCATGTTTTGCTTCGCTTAAGAATTTCTTTCTAGATTCTAGCTAGACCATTATCCTTTATAAACACTAGGTAGTTCCCGAGAAACAAACAAACACACACTCAGAGTACCGGGAACGAAACTCGACGCCGCTCGTTCCGGCGAGTGATGACAACCGATACATTCAGCGGCCAGCCAATGTCAAAACATTGCGATTCTTAAAACTTATTTATTACTAGGTGAACTCAATGTAATAAAAAAATAATAATGAATAAAAACCATTTATTTCAGGCTACATGGCCCATATTATATATACCTTAAATACTAACATACATAATAATATTTAAAATACTTAAAAACTACACTACACGTGTTGTCGGCCACGTGTAGCGCGCTTCATTCCGGAGTCTCCCCCAGAACCTCCGGTAGACCACACCCGTCGGCCAGAACGCCTCCGCCTTGAAGGTGGAAATAAGATGAGTCGGTACTCTCACCACAAAGGAACTAAAGTTGACCTTGTGGCGAGACTCCAGAGTCCAGACGCTCCACCCTCAAGGGGAGGGATGTCTTCTTAATGATTAAGGCTTTGTATAACGTCAAAGACCTTTTTTTTACGCCGAGAAATGCTACTTGCCGCATCCCGTGGTGGACGGGGATTCCTACCACTGTGGGGCTCGCTGCGTCCGTTAGGCCTCAGCCTCGAATTTTGCGGGCAGCGGGAGCGGCGGCGGCGCGGGTGCGGCAGGATCTTTTGCATATAATCAAATGGACCGGTTCTCTTAGACAGCGGCGCGGGAGCGGGTAACGAGTACCGCTCCCGCGCCGCCGCCGTTTCCGCCCCGCTGCCCGCAAAATTCGAGACTGAGGCCTTAAGATGGTAAGCGGACGCAGCCATACCCACTACAACTCGGCGGGACTCCGACAGAACCGCCGCCCACGGAGCCACGGGAAATATAATACAACCGCGACTCCGCCGACGGGCGCCTGCATTGTAGAGTTGCAGGTCCTTCTCATTGGGGGACGTCAAAGACCTAGAACGACTGGTGTGTTTGCCAAGACCTATCTTTTAATACCAAACACGAGACAATTATAATTTTTTTTCAAGTTAGATTTTAAGGTTTGATTTTCAAAATACACAATTTTTTGGAAAATAGCCTATGTTACTGACGTCATCAATACAAATCGATTGACACCTCATTTATTAAAATCGGACCAGTAGTTTAGCTGCTGCGACTTGCGAGGGAACAAACAAACATACATACTTTCTTTGGCTCTGGTGATGATGAATATTATTTTTCAATAAGACCAGTATTGAGAAAAATTGTTTTAAAGTATTCCAATGTTCACCATATCTGAAAGTTATTATTTATATGCAACAAAGTACAACCAGTTATACCGAAATGTTATGAAACAAGTGGTAACATAACTAATTAGTACAGTTTTTGTACGAAAAACATAAAAAACGGTTTATTATGTAATAAAACGTACAATTTGTCCGTCTGTATATTGCTGGCCTCGCCCCGCCAACACCATAGCGCCTTATACGTACTAACCATGATTTAGTTGTACCGAAGTCGATGTGGGATCGCTAGATAAAGCATTATAATAAAAAAAACTAAAAAAACACGCTTAATTGAATCGTCAATTGGTAATTGATATGTCGCAGTCATCAAATTGAATCAGCAGTTTAATTGACCGACTAGCGCGTTTATGAAATGACGACATTTTAATTGAATGACTAAAGGACGACTCGTCAAGTTGTTTAATGTTTTGACTGAACCTGAACATCTTTTAGCATAATCATTGAATGGGATATATTATAGCATACTATGTAATGTTTGATATGGGTGACTATCGTAACATAAAATGTCCTCAAAAATGAGGACATGACATGTCACACCAAATGAAAATGAAAATTATGCTTTATCCCATTCAATCCCTGCGTTCCAGTACCTGATAGTAAACGAAAATAACGTTTTTTTCGTTCAGATTTGCGTTTCTTTAGCACTGTTTAGGATCGTTTTGAACAGTTTTCATAGGCACTGTCAGCTGTCAATGTCAGCGTTATGAATGATCTGAACGTTCAGAGCGTCTACTGGAACAGGCCCAATGACTAAAAGACGTTCAGTAAGGACGTTGAACGTTACATTAAACAACTTGACGAGTTGTCCTTTAGTCATTGTCGTCATTTCATAAACGCGGTAGTCGTTCAATTAAGCTGCTGATTCAATCAGATGACTGCGACAGATACAAAGGCACAATTCCAAATTAACTAGACTTCTGGAAGTTGGTGAAAATTATGCTCAAAGTTTATTTTTATGTGTATATTACATACCGTAACATACATAGATGTTAAAAAGGTTTTTTTAGATCTAAGATTCGGTCCTAAATTTCAAACTTACTATACAGACCTCTTGTTAAAGTTAGACCTCCTTACATGCTGTCAATGTCACTGCTAGCGAAATGCAAGGATAGCATCACTTGAACGCCACTTAAACTATAGTTTGAGTATTCGACCGTTACAGTTTATATGAATCGTCTTGAGATCGGAAACTGACTGTGAAATTTAGATTAATCCACGTGTTTGACGTTTGTTTCATTAATTCCTATTTAATACTGTTACTCGTATATTTTGAATTTTCAGTAAAAGTATTTTTAGGAGACCTTCGTGAACCGACATTGAATTGAAAGTAATTTACATATTAATTTGATAAAACACAAAACATCTAATTAACTCGTAGAACGTACGGTTGGCATTGGATATTTTTATGAAAATATGTCAATCAAATGCAATTTTAATTATCAACTATTATGTAGGCTGGCAATTAAAAAAATGTACAAATATTTTGATTTCATGAATTGCTTAATGCAAAAAATTGTTATTATATTATTAACTATTACTGTAGGTAGTAAATAGTTAATCAGTCGTCATTCTATTTTAATATTATAAATGACTAGCTGTTCCCGCGACTTCGTTCGCGTGGTTTTTGAGTGACTTAAGCCGTTTATGCAGCGCACGCAATGAAAGTCCCCAAATGTAATTAATTTTCCCCGTTTTTGCAACATTTCTCACGGAAGCTTCGCTCCTATTGGTCGCAGCGTAATGTTTTATAGCCTTAAGCCTTCCTCTATAAATGGACTATCCAACAAAAAAAGAATTTTTCAAATCGGACCAGTAGTTCCTGAGATTAGCGCGTTTAAACAAACAAACAAACAAACAAACAAACTCTTCCGCTTTATATTATTAAGTATAGATAACTAGAGGTCCTACTGTAATCACTATTTGCCATAATAATATATTATATCGCCTCCGTGGTCTAGTGGTTCAGAGCTTTGAATTGAACTAGATTTTAATTTATTGGATGTTTTACTAGGTAGACTGGAAGAAACTGCTGTAAGCAGTAATAACACATTTTTGACCGACTTCCAAAAAAGGAGGTTTCTCAATTGGACCGTATACATTTATGTATATATTTTTTGTTCAATTACTTTTATTGCTGCATGTGTTCTTTTTATATACAAAAAAGAATGGTCTATTTCTGTATAGGCGCACATAAAAGGGGTTTTCGCGATACACTTCGCGCATTAGTTGACGCTCTAGAAGGCCAAGCGTGGCCCGGAGCGGGTAATCAAGACCAACGTCATGTGCCCTTGTACGAGAGGTATGGCGTCCGGTATTGAAGCTACCACTTACCAGACGCCGAAGACTAATAACATTTTTCTTGGATAAACCCCCCGCGACAGAACGCAGGGGAAAACCAGCGGTGCTAAAGGGAAGAGCCACGGAAGGCTAGACCTGAACGGCGACACAACAGGCCCCAGTCCTGAGACCGGAGAGCGTCTCGCGGAGCAAACAAACCAGTCAGCATCTAGTAATCTATGTCTATATATCGATGGCACAGAGCAGTGCACTGTGGCCTTGTATCGCCGGTTTAGTCCAACACGAGGTCCCCGCGACCCCGCCGCTGCCAGGCGCAGTGGGCCCGGCAGTAGGCTTTTACTCAGATTAATCATTCTCACGACGAAATTGAAAGTTTTTTTTGGTTAGTTAGTATGTCTTACTTGTTGGTGTCTTGAATTTGAATTAAATTACTGTACAATAATAAATTGGTCATTCGGTCGTCAAAAAAGGAACTGGGAACTAAGGCCTCAGCCTCGAATTTTGCGGACAGCGAGGCGGGAGCGGCGACGGCGCGGGTGCGGTTCTCGTTATCCGCTGCCGCGCCGCTGTTTTCGGGAACCGGTCCATTTGATTTTAAGCAAAAGATCCTGTCGCTCCCGAGGCCTTAAAAGCCGGAAATTTCTGGTGGAGAGGAGCAAGGGACAGGACCCATTGGAAGGAATTGGAGGAGGCCTATCAAGCCAATAGGCTCAGGGGACTATAGTTTTAGTTTTTGCAAATTTTTAAAACGATTTTTTATTCGATTTTAACAGGCTCCGTGCGGCGCGGTAGGTACCACTTTCTTGCCATACAAATAGTTGTTCAAGGTCATTAGCGTTATACAAAATTTGTGCGTTGATCAGTATCAGCCAATTATTATTGCGTTTAAAGGCCACATTATCACGTTATTACATACCTAATGTAAACTGTAAGAGATTTGACGAGATGATGCAGACGCGAAAAATTTGTTTCGGTACATCCAAAAATAGAATTAATTAATTAGAATTTCCTTTATCAGTATTAGCAAACAACCTTGGGAAGGACGTTTTACCATTAACCCAAAGACTTTGCATAATATTTCCTGCTGTATCTACGGATACAAATTATTTGATACGTTAAAAGTAAGTAATACATATCAAAACACCAAAAACGAACATTATCGGCCAAATTCGAAAAACTAGCGCCACGAAGAGTTCTAGTGAAAACTAGCAAAATTTGATGTATGAGAGAACCGGAGAAGTTCATGAGATGGGTAGAGCGTAGACATACGAAATTAAAACGAATTGATTTCAGACAAAAGTACAACAGACTTACTTCCGGCACAATCTAAACGTGTTGACATGACAATTCTAAAAGTGTTAGTATCTAACCGATTTGGAAATAAA
Source organism: Celastrina argiolus (assembly GCA_905187575.2). Classification (NCBI taxonomy): domain Eukaryota; kingdom Metazoa; phylum Arthropoda; class Insecta; order Lepidoptera; family Lycaenidae; genus Celastrina; species Celastrina argiolus. The sequence goes on from LR994596.1 coordinate 3,232,380, forward strand.
AGATTTTTCATTTTCAATCGAGAATCTAATCAGTTCGATCTCAACGGCTTTCCGTATTTTATTTAGAGGACTCCCGACCATATTAATCGACTGAGAATCAAAATAAACAAATGTCAATTTATTTGGGGAGTACGCGGTACGATCGAATCTGAATCAAAATCGAGTCAGTTTAGAGAGTAAGGCCCCAGTATTATCCTACATATTCCCGACTAGACGACTCCATATTTTATCTGTTATTTTCGTATGACATTAAGATCGTTTTACTTCTTTTTTCCACAGATTTTCCTACGTAATCTAGATCTTAGGCAATTCCGTTAGCACAAGGCAGGAAACATTCCAGACTAAGGGCGTTCAGTGTGTGCCCTTACCATATTAGGGCCGGCCTTGCCCAGAGGCCGAAACTCAGATGGCGTGCGACCTTAAGGGTCACTTATTGCGAGTAGATTCCACGGCACAGTAATGACACCAAAAACTGCACGTCCTTAGCAAAATGTAGCAAAGTTTTGTCGCAAATGTTTTGCCGTCGTACAGTATTTTCGCAGGGTCGCATTTAAGGTTACACTTAGGGCGAGTTTCACCAAGCAATGTTAAAGTTTACGCCATTGTAATATACCATGCCATCTCATTCATTGACAGGAAATACGAGAGGGATAACATGATATTTAACATGGCGTTAACTTAAAATTGCTTGGTGAAACACGCCCTTCGGCTCGTATAAATGAAACAATTTCAAACTAGGGCCCTAATTCTCAGGGCTCGAACTCAGTTTTTACTATCGGTCTGTCCCGCTCATGCAAATGAGATTTACCGCGCGTGCGAGCGGGATATACTAATATTCGAGCTTTTTTCCACTGCCCGAGAATCGTGCTCCAGGTCTTAAGAATTGCGATCGCAGCCAAGTTTCGTTACACTTTTAAAAAATAACAAACTTATCAAAGGGTTTTCGAGGTTGGTTACCAAGTACCAACTTACCACTGTCAATCCAAGACCCTGATTCAAGATGCCATCACCATTTATCGCTTACGAAGTTCGAAAACAAAATGTATGGGATTTGACATTAGCTTCGCTAAATGACAAACGACTTCATGTGTCAATTTCATGTGGAAGAGGAGTAGTAGTGGTGGGAGTGTGTGTTGGGGCAATTGTTAAAAATAGGCTTTTATATCAGCATAATGTACGGTTTTATATTTTATATTAAAATAGGTAATTGAAAAAACTTTACTATATATTTTCTGCTTTACATTTAGCTTTCCTGATGTTTGAAACATTATCCAGGGCACTCATCTCAACAAAACGGCTGATGGCAATCCGCAAGTGGCTTTAGTGGGTAAACCGGCCGTAGCGAGCCGGGAGCGGTGGCTACATGGGGTATGTAGCCACCGCGAAGGGACAATCCTTGGGGGAAGCGTAACGCATTTCTCGTGCAAAATAAAAAAAGGACTTAAAGTTCAACTAAAGGGTACCAAACTACCAACCTAAAATAAACTCATTACTCATTAATGTAGCCCTGTTTTTTGTCTGTCTGTCGTTGACCTCGTATCGGGTGTCGGACAGCGTTGTCGGCCAGTCGGATCGGGTGTCGGATACACTTGTTAACGGACTGGATCATTGAGCACAGCATGTGTCTGTGACCTTTACGATTTAGTTTGTAAGTAGTTTGGATTAGTATTATATTATTTTATGTGTGGATTATAGACATGGGCGCTAGGGTTCAGAACCGGGAAATCCCGGGATTTCCCGGTTCTTTGACTACTGTTATAGAACCGGTTCTCAACGCAAAAGAACCGGGATTTTCGGTATTTTCGGGATTTTTTTTACCTTAACAAAAAATATACGCAACGGGCTTAGAATAGTACTTTTGTATTTAAATTACACATTGTGGCATGTCAAGTTAAAGGATAATATATTTATTGCTATACAATGATTAAAATATCGTTATACATTCACTTCCATTGAAGTTTTACATAGATATAAACAATTTTTATAAACGTGAGTAATATTATATTACTAGCTTTGGCCCGCGGCTTCGGGCGTGTTGAATTATTGTATTCGTAGCAAAAAGTTCTTTACCAAATAACACTAGTACAGCTGCAATGTGGTTTAAAGGTAATGTTATAGTAATAATAAAAAAACATATTATGATTATTATTATATTTGAACCAATGCATATAAAAACTTAATAAATTTTTACACCTTGGGTTACATTATTGGAGTTTTAGTAATAGATCCCTTTTTTTTTTAAATATAATAAAGCCTGTGTTCACCGTTGATGGTGTAACTTTCCGACGGCGAAGAACGCTTTTAACTTAAGTTACGATGTTATTCAAAATATTCTTAACTGATTTTACTATCTCAACATATTAAAATAAATCTAGGGGAAATGTCTGCTCATTAAATATATATTTAAGCCAAAATCAAGATTTGGGGTCTATAAAGGCCATAGAACCTAAAAATAATAATTATGAAAAAAAAGTACTGTCTGTCAGTCGGTCCGTATGTGAGTCCGTACTGAATGGAATAAAATGAAATTTAGCAGGCCGATAGCTTCAAGCCTTAAGGGTTATGTAGGATATTATTATCCCAAAAACGAAAGGGTGCCCGTTGGATTTTCAAAAAACAGTAACTACTTATTTGATGGTATTTCGGTGAAACTACTCGTATTTAAATGAAACTCGGCACAAAGGTAGATTGGACCATGAAATTAATAACAGGATTTTTTTTGTTGGGAAACAAAAGGGTCCCAAGGGATCATAATTATAAAAGCTGTATTTTTGAACTTGCTTATAAAACAAAAATAAATTATAATTTTTTGTATCATCGTATTTATCTGTATTCTGATTTCTTTTAAAATATAACAATTAAAATAAATAATATAATCTTTTTGCTACTACTTATAAATAAAAATCGCAAAAACCAATTTTATAAGATATCTTTAAACTATGAATTTTTGTTGAATCAATTTATCTGTTGGATAAAGTTTTAACAATTTTGGAAGACCCATTTTTTTAGCCAGTAAAACTCACTTCGATATTACATTCAAAGGGTAAAAACTTACTTTCACAATATCAGCGTTTAAAATTTTAATTTCTGTCCAAACATTATACCGCATTTCGTGCGATTGGCTGAGCAGAAAAATAATTTTAATTTTTTTTATCAATACTTAATATTATTTCAAACGTGAAACTATGTCTGTTACTTTAAGACTCATGAACCGTTTTACCGATTTGGTTTAATTTTGGTACGGCAATAAGTTTATAATAAATAGGACTTATCAACGCCGAGGCAAAATTACCGAGCAAAGTAGGATTCAACGTCACGTATATAACGTGACGTTGATTCCTACTAACAAAATATGATTACTTATACTTAAACTTATAAAACTCCTCAGTTTTGGTTGGGTTTTTTGTACTACACAGTATTTTACAATATTATAAATTTTAATAGATTTACACCGGTAAAATAGTTTTTGGCTCATCGTAGATATAATATGCAATGTTTTATTTACCTTTTCAAAAGTAATAACTTTGCAAGAGCGGGAGGGAATCTGCTAAGTGTGCCTTATAGGCTGGCTTGTTATACATAATATACGCCTCGGAAAAAAATATTGTAGTGCGTATGATCTGGCCAGAAACTGGATAGTGGATAGTCATATGATTATTGGTATAACATTATCTTAATCATACTGTAGCCATAGAGTTATTTGATAAATAACTTTTTGTTACGAATACTATTCTACGCGCCCAAAGCCGCGGGAAAAAGCCCTAATATTAGAAACATTAAATTAAAAAATATATATATTATATATATATATATCTATGTAAAACTTTATCAAATGTTAATTTATAACGATATTTTAATCATTGTATAGCAAATGAATGTATCATACTTTAACTTGACATGCCAAAATGTGTAATTTATTTATAAGAAGTAGTTTTCGAAGCCATTGTATTTGTTTTTAGTCAAGTAAGAAAAAAATCACGAAAATACCGAAAATCCCGGGAAATCCCGGGAATTCCCGGTTCTGACTAGTGCCGGTACCGAAAATCCCGGTTCCTAAAACTATACCGGTTCTCGATACCCTAATGGGCGCCGCGCCGGGTACACCGCGGCGATTTCGAACGGAGCCGCCGCCGCCGATGATCCAACTTAGCCCGCCGAATTCTTCTGGTGATTTTTTCCGTATGAATATGCTGATAATACCTACAACCAGCACGCCAAATGACCGTCTATTGTACGAGTATCTATTACGCGAATGGGACTACTAGATAGTACATTTACATTCGCACCGAAGATTTCGTGACGTCGTTGCATTAAGATTTGTATGAATTTTGCGAACCCTGTAGACGATGATTATTTCCACGCAGGCGTAGCGCCGTAAAATATTCCGGCGGCGGCGCGCCGAAAAATCATCGTCAGCGCGCCGCCGCCGGCAAATTTTGCTCTATATATGTATATGCATCGGATGGGAACTTAATAACTTGGTCCAGCACCTGTTCGGTTAGTATTCATTACTATTAGTTTATGAACGCTGTCGTTTGGGTATTTAAAAAACTAATGTATAGTAATTATACACTGTGTTAGAAGTGCATAGATATAGGCAAAAGAAGTAGTTCAATCCGACAACATCGATGTGGAAGTTATAATATACTTGAGTGTTGACATAACGGGCTGGCACTGGCTATTGTCTTGTATAATAATGGATTCAGGGTTGGCCCTATTCAAATGTTTTAAACTAAGTAAAGAGTAAGGCAAATTAATCTGGTCACAAAGTAGATATAATATAACAGAGACACGACCTAGTACTAGAAAATGGTATCACCCTAATACTGGCAATTCGACTGGCAAAGTGTGAAGTCCAGGCACATTTAGAAACCGCCATCTAGCGTCACTATTGGAAAATACTAATAACTAATTTCGTTTCGTATCTTCTTCTTAATTAAGGTGTTGAATTTAGTTTAATGCGATGGTATGCTTAAAAAATATGCTTATCTTTATTTTAATGTCAATATTTGTACTTGATTCGGCATATTTACATTTTATATTTTACAAACGTTAATAATATTAGTGACATCTGTTGCAATTTTTTTTATTAAAGATAGATTGTATGGGATGGTAGGCCATGTCACACTGCATTAGTAAGGTCACACGCTAAGATAATGTATCTATCTGTTACAAACACTTGTTGGCATTCCACTCACCACGACAGGTCTCCGGCGGGTATGTAAATGACTTAATTTGCCAGTTGTAAGTGATCGATCGTGTCTGATACACTTTCAACACAATGATGAAATGTTGGAAACGAGCGATACCTAACGGTCGGTATCGATAACCTATCTATGTGTAACAAACGATTGAACGCCATACAATTAATCCAAAAAATACCACTTACACAAGGTGTAAAATAAATGAGAGAGAGACATCATAAATTTGCACATGCAGTGCTGTTACTTCACAGTGAACTCTATATACGGGACCCATACACACCCTAAAGTATTATCACTTATTAATATTACAGCCGGTATATTTCCTGACACAGAATGTTAGGTATTTGGTATTTTTCGGGATTCAAACCAGCTACCTACGGCTTAACCACTGATGCGCTTAACTGAAGTTGCTTTCATATAGCCCGTTTCAAGGACCTATTATTAATATCTATAGACACTTCACAAATCACACCACGTCTGGCACTGTGCTAAGTATCCGAAGAACTTGTGTTGCAGGTACCAACGACAACGGAAATATAATATATTTTATACTTTTATACTATACATATATTTAAGATTTTTATTATGTTAATTCACAAATTAAATACTCATCCATGACCCAGGAACATTGAAAACTTTTTGTTTCCTCAGCGGGATTCAAACCCGCGACCTCTCGGTAGAGCACCGACGCGCTGAACCACTGCGCTACGAAGGTTGTAAATCTATGTATAACTAAAAGTTATAAAGTACTTTGAATAACCGAATGTGTGAAAATTTCGGTGTTTTTGGTCTGTTTACCTTTAGGTTAAACTTGTCTATGGTTAAACTTAAAAGTAAACTTATTGTTAGCAATAGATAGATTATTGAAACGGACCGTTAGCAATCCACTGTTACTCGCAGTTAACCCGTTACCCAACCCTAAACTTATCGTAGGTCATCGCCACATCCGGCGTCGTGCGCGCTCCAAGTGCCCACTTCCGGTACGTCATCAGGTCCGTTTAGTTTAGGCTAACTCATAAACCACTAGGTCGATTTTGATAATTAAATCTAAACAATAAAGTTTCGATGTATTGATTGATTATAAATGTCAAACGCGTTTTGGCTGGTCCACCGTGCAATTCCAAAATCCCTTATCCCATTTTAGGAAGGGACTTCCATGATCAGTAATTGATAGAACAATATTTAAAGTTTGGACTAATCAACGTCCTCTGTAGCGTAGTGGTTGAGCGCATCGGTACTCTAGCAGGAGGTCGCGGGTTCGAATCCCGCCGAACAAAAAGTTCATGGATGTGTATTAAAGTTGTGTACTAATAATATAATAAAAATCTTAAATATACAGGATGTAAAAAGAGCAGTCGCTATAACTTTGAGATATGATTAAAGGACCTTTTCTCGTTCTAGAAATGATTTTTTTTTTCATTATTTATTTTTCAATATTTTTTTTTTTTGCAATTTCTTATTTTTAGTCGCAAGGCTGAACTATTTGGAACAACGTCCTGCATTAAATTCTAAAATTTTATAATTTTTGCCCTAGTACGTAATGAACGTCTTACGCGTGCTATTGACCTCTCAGCGTAATCAGCTGATCGCTGTGTTGTGCACGTTGCACATTGCCTATTGAAAATTTTTAAATTTTTAAAACAGTGGATTAAAAGCAAATGACTAGTACCAATACTACCAATGGATATAACTCTTGCTTGGTTGTTACCCCACGAAGTTATAGTGACTTTTTTTTTTACACCCTGTATGTATAGTATAAAAGTAATAAAAAATATGTTTACGTTGTAACTCAAGTTCTTCGGATACTTAGCACCAGGGGGACTTAAGTATTCGTTTAATTTTCGTTGAAATGTCTTCATTACTTTTAACCGAACAATTTTCCATGTATAGAACAATTTTCCATCTTTTTGCTAAAAGTTGGGCCCGTGCCAGTTTCTTACGCCGGTTCTTCTCGACGGGTTAGGGTTGAACCGGTGGTAGCATTTTTTTTGTTGACATTCCGAGAATAAATTGTTAAGTTTTATTTGGAAACAAAAATTTTTCATTTCATTTTCATTTCACCTCGAGAACTAAACCTACATTTTTACTTACTTACATATTGACGTTAGGCGTTTCCACATAAAGAGAACTCACAGAACCCAGTTGACGTGGACATCAACTAATGGCACGAGTGTAAGTCATGACAATGTCACAAAGACTTTTGTTAGAGGCTGTATATGGACGTGTCCATACATAGCCTTCTCCTTGTATAATACACTACTTATGTGATAAACTACAGGTATGCAATGAGGTCTATGTATAGCGTGTTCTAATATCTATATTTCTATATTATTTATTAATATTATAATGATAATAATATCTATGGACGCTTCACAACAAGTCAATATGGCTATCCGAGGAACTTCTGTTACAAGCTACGAAAATATATTTAATACTTGTATACTACACACATATTTAAGATTTTTTATTATATTATACACAAATTTAATACACATACAGGAACATTGAAAACTTTTTGTTCCCTCTGGATTCGAGCACCAACGCGCTCAACCACTGCGCTACGGAGGTCATCAAATATTATAAAGAGGAAATATTTATTTTTGTTTGTAACGAATTGGCTCAAAAAGTACGGAGGCGATCATAAGGCGAAGAGTAACCGCAACTAGCGCCACTCTTTTTAAAATAAATTTTACAAAGACACAAAGATCTTATTAAAAAAAGTAATCGGTTCAAAATTTAATTAAATATTTAAACTAATTTATTGGCATTACAGCTCTAAATCCTATACTGTATAAATTACTCTCGTAAGTAATAACTAAAACGGCAACTTTTGGCAGTTTTTTTTAGAGTAAAGGTAAGTATAGGATTTAGAGCTGTAATTAAAAGAGTGGCGCTAGTTGCGGTTATTCCTCGCCTTAAGTGGTTATCATCCCCGCATTATGAATTTATGTAGGACCTTTAATAATCGGACCGATTTTTCCTACATATTCGGTCGCCAGTTATCCCTCGTGCCCTTATCAAGAAAATGATACTTACGTTACTTATATCCCTTCGTCATTTGAGCACCTGAAACAAACAAAAATCGTAAGTTTTTTTGTAAATATCATTTAATAAAATTCAATGAAACGAATTAGCAAGTTTTTCTACGAAAATTACGGATCTGCATGAAAGTTGACGATGCCCGAAAGACATTGATAGTACTTACAAAACTATATAGATACTAAAGTAAATAGGGTTAAACCGGTGGGTGCTTATTGTGTTGAAATTCCTAGAATAACTTGTTAAATTTTACTTGGAAATATTTTTTTACCTACTCTCCTTTTCTACCCTGAGAAATGCTTTTAAATATTCCAACATTTTGACGAATGAAGAAAATTCAAAAAAATGATTTTAGTAATCGTTTTTTTAATCGATTAATTTGTAACACAGCCGCACCCTTTTTTTAGTTTCTCGTATAATTTTATACTCCGACCGTGTTTCATCAAGCGATGTTAAAGTTAACGCCATGTTAAATATCATGTTATCCCTCTCGTATTTCCTGTCAATGAATGAGATGGCATGGTATTTTAACATGGCGTTAACTTTAAAATAGCTTGGTGAAACACGCCCTTATCGTTCTATTTTGATTCCGTTATTGTTCCTTTGTTTCATTCTTACTGAATTACTCAGTGAAAAAAGACTTCTAAACATTTTTTTTCTATTTAAAAACAAACTTACTTAGTCTTACTTATAACAAACTACTACTTACTTCTTTCTTCTTATAAATAAAAAAGAAATTGCTGTTTGTTAGTCTCACTAAAACTCGAGAACGGCTGAACCGATTCGGCTATTTTTAGTCTTGAATTGTTCGTGGAAGACCAGGGAAGGTTTAAACGGTTTGTATGCTCAACGAAGTTGCCACGGGTCAGCTAATAGTCAATAAAAATCGAATTTTATGGGAATGCGATTATTAATTATTCATTTTTTTGTCAATGTCACGTACCTATCGCGAATTGAAGGTTCCACTGGCAGTAATTAGTGAGGACATAGTTAATTGGGTAAACCGGTCCGCTATCGCCAGGGGACACGAGGTCCCGCTATCGCTTCCGTGACTAAGTTGTTGACTTAACCTGTACAAAGGAATTCCGCACATAGTATAGCTATGAGCTATGGATTAATCTATACTAATATTATAAAGCGGAAGAGTTTGTTTGTTTGTTTAAACGCGCTAATCTTAGGAACTACGGGTCCGATTTGAAAAATCACGTCCTCAAGTATTGCTCATGTCTCACCAGTCTCACTGTATATTAATTCAAACATCCTATCTGTCATGTCTTATAATATGTCATGCAGTTTGCGGCGCTCGCCCGCCATTCTGTTTATTCCATCCTTTGTAGATCGATACGTTAGAAAGAAAGAAAGAAAGAAAGAAAAGAAGTTTTATTTTTAACTCACACAAAGACACAAAATATATTATATATATTATTTGTTATTGACTTTCTAGTGTTTGTAACATTAATAAATATTGTATATTAACATTTATAAACGTTGTTTGGACTGCACAACCTAATTCCTATAACCTACATCCCTATATCGACCCTTGCGGCAACCCTGCTTACTAGGCGCTACTGGCCTTGGCACAAACGTCAATAGTTTACACCAGGGTTCAGCTGTACTAACCATAGTTTTAACACGGCAAAGAGGCTTTTCCATATTGATTCCATGAAAATAGTTCCGCGGCAATATCTGGAACTAAATCTTATCACAGGTCTTTTTTTATGCAAAATGCATTATGCATTCCGAGTTCACTCGACTGAGAATCAAAATAAACAAACGTCAATTTATTGTAAGAATGCGGCACGATCGAATCTGAATCAAAATCGAATCAGTTTCAATATAACTAGATAATTTGGTTCCACTAATTAAAAACGAATAGACTGTACTATAATTTTAAAAGAAAATGGTTGCCCCTGTGAACTACAGAACCTGATTAACTAATGGCCGTTTCACACTTGGCCATTATTAGCCCTATTTTCTATTCAAGGCTAAAAAGTAGTTTAAACCAAGGTCACGCTTAATTTACTATTGTGGTCCTATTCAGGCCAACATTTTATAGGGTTTTACTAACGATTTATAGTTTTTTTTTAATAATAGCTCCCCTCACCGATTTTGGTGTCGGCCAATTTCATTGAAACCAGGCCAGCTAGGCAGGTGTTATATTATGGTGCCCAAGTGTGTTCGCAATACATCATGACGTATCTGTTACCTTCCCATTGGGCTACGAGAGTGAAGGAAGAGAGAGTGCTTATGCACACACTTGGGCACAATAATGCTGGCCTGGTTTCAACTAATAGTCAGGGTTCCCCCATACATGGTTTTCAGTTGATTAGTATCAAGCTAATTTTTCGTGAGTACCTTCATTTGGATGAGTCGCCCAAGAATTTCTTAGACGGAACTCTTGTCTGTGGTAGCTAACAGAGATAGGAAGAATAAAGTTTGTGGAATTTGTGATTCCAAAATATCTATTTTTTTTTTTGATAAATGTCAAGATAATGATCTAAATTATACGAAAAAATATTATTTGTCCTTCAAAATCTATGGTTTGATCAATGAGTTCCCTCTTGCCAACTTGTATCGATAACAAGGTCATCTTAAATTATTAGTAACCAGCTGATTTTGTTTTTATTACTTAGTTAATATTAATGTAATTCAACAGACATAATTGTCCTACAAATTGCGTGGTACGTTATCCCGGTCCTACGCTCGAAAGTTGAGCATTTTTTTTATCCTTGCTAACTATGTTAGCTACCACAATCGAGAGTTCTGTCCAAGAAATTCTTGGGCGACTCATCAAAATGAAGCTACTCATGAAAAATTAGCTTGATACTAATCAAGTGAAAATCATGTATGGGGGAACCCCGACTATAACGATATTGAATGTATCAGTTTATGGCTTACATTGTGTGACTGGGAACTTATTTTAATCAAAACAGGAAGCGATTAATTATGAAATTATAATGATAACAGATAAGATGTTACCTCACGAGGGCAACGACCGCTTATCGCGCTGATAAGCTCCCAAACTGCAGTCTTACTGACCCCAAAAGTAGGGAAACTTTCACATAGTAGGCTAAAGAATGTATGATAACGATAAACATAGGCTATTCGTGGTAATTAGCAGTGAATCATCAGTGCAAATGTCAATACTGATGTATGCGATTTGACATAAGCTTCGCTAAACAAGCTGGTATGTCGATTAAGGAAGCTTATGTCAAATCCAAATTTTGTTTTCGAACTTCGTAAGTGATAATAGCGATGACATCTCGAATCAAGGGCCGGTGTGACCCTACTCGATAAATTATAATCTTTATATGTTTTTTTGCCTCTTAGATAAACAATCAAAAATTCCTTGACGTTGAAACTGAAGAAAAAAATCCAAATAAACATAATGCTTTTCTCGGAATGTTGAAACAGAAAAAGTAAAAAATCGCTTTATGTTGACACTAAACTCCTAAACGGCTGAACCGATTTGAATGTTTTTTTTGTTCAAGTGGATTCGGTATTGGTTTAGATTCAGATTGGACCCCATATGTGGCGCTGTTGTCAGTGCTAAACTTAAATCTAGGGCGGTTTGAAGCTCGCCGGAACAGCTAGTATGTAATTGTTTAAAGAGGGTGATTCATAGTCCATATATTAAGCCGAATGTAGTGTGAAGAGAATGATGCGTAGAGCATTTTTTGTTTTGGTACGTCATATAAATTACTTTGCATAACCCAATAAAAAATGCAAAGGTCTAAAATGACCACAAGGAGTAAATCTTACTACTATACTGGGGCTCGCGGGCACCTAGTCTATACACACGAACGCACTGGTCGTTGACCTAAGACCTAAGCGCAATTGTAACTCATCTGTTTTGTGACTTTTATGGAGATACTTATTTAATCGTGATCTGTCGCGTTATATCAAATCAAAATATTTAGATTAAATTTTACAAAAAATATTTTCTTAACTTTTTTTCTACGAGTCTATTATAATGTCAACAAACTACTATGGTAAGTAATTTGTATAAGGTGCCAAAAGAATCTGCTCTACGCGTCATTCTGTTCACCACATTCGGTTTAATATAAGAACAAGTTGGCGAGAGATTTAATACACCCCGAGAAGTAGATAATCAGACTTAAAAGATGTCAAAAACTACAATTAGATAAACGGCAATAAAAGGTAAACTAGATGGAAATAACTGAGGGAGCATATGTTGATTTGCCTCTACAAAATAAGTATAACAGAAAGCCAAAACATCGGATTATGACTAAGTCAATCGAAGATTAAAATATAAAAAAAAATAACAGCCATGGATCACCCTGTATAGATTAGCAACTTGCACACCGGAACAAACAAAGTGGATCGATCATTAAAACCGATCGATCACAGACAATGGAGCTACGTAGGTATTGTCAACGTCACTGTCAACTGTGACGCGCCGTCACTCTGACACTCCCTGTGACGAAGGGTTGTCACTCATTAGATTAATAAATACTTGTTTTAAATTCAACAATACGGTATTTGCATTTATTATTAGTACACAATGGAAAAAATATAATAATATAATTACATTATACCAAGACATAAAAGACACATAATAACACTCCTATGTGTAATAATTTTATTGGGAAGATGAAATAAAGACGCAATTGTGTTTCTCTGAAAGTACATAAGAAACAGCATTTAAAGCCTTTACTTCAGGATCTTCTATTTACGGATAGAATAAAATAAAATATTATTAGGTGTGCCCGCGACTTCGTTCGCGTGGTCTTTGATTGACTTTAACCATTTATGCAGCGCATGCAACGAAAGTCCCCAAATGTGAATTGTTTGTTTGTTTAAACGCGTTAATCTCAGGAACTACTGGTCCGATTCGAAAAATTATTTTTGTGGCATAGTCAATTTATAAAGGAAGGCTTTAGGCTATATAACATTACGCTGCGACCAAAACCAGTCGGGCGTCGTCGTCGCCCGACGTCGCGACGCCGACGCCACGACGCCGACGCTGACGCCGCGACGCCGATGCCCGACGTCACGACGCCAACGCCCGACGTCGCGACGCTGACGCCCGACGCCGCGACGCCCGACGTCGAGACGGCGACGCCGAAACGTGTAGTTTACTTAGATAAGCATTGTACCCGTGCGAAGCCGGGGCGAGTCACTAGTCTTATATATGAATTTCTGTTCGTTAGTCTCGCAAAAAATTGATTTCCCCGTTTTTGCAACATTTCTCACTAGCGCTTCGCTCCTATTGGTCGCAGCGTAATGTTTTATAGCCTAAAGCCTTCCTCTATAAATGGACTATTCAACAAAAAAAGAATTTTTCAAATCAGACCAGTAGTTCCTGAGATTAGCGCGTTTAAACAAACAAACAAACAAACTCTTCCGCTTTATAATATTAGTATAGAATATGTTATGTCCATAACTAACACATATACTTTTTTACTCTGTCACCGTCCAAGGTACTTTAGGCTTGACCTCTGCGCCTACAAATATACCTAAGCACACTAATGATTGTTGAATTGATAATTAAAAAAACGGATTATTTTATTAACGCATCGTTATGACAGCCCTACATAAGGGTGTGAGCAGAGTGAGCACACGCTGCACGCGCTGGTCAAATGACACAATGACACCGAGCAGTGACGCGTGATGGCTGACAACGATGGCACACCCTGTGTCATTTACACTAGCGACCGGTAAACCGGGCTTGACAAAGATGTTTTGATAGAAAAAAATAATCATATTTCACACTATATCATTTTTTAAAGAAACCCCCGAATTGTGAAGTACAGAGCAAACTGGTGCAGAATAGGACCTAAGAACACTCGCAATTCCAAATCAAAACCGGTTTATCCGTTTGGAAGCCACACAGATACATCCTTTCTTTTTTTTATAATATTACTATTTGTACTATACACATATTTAAGATTTTTATTATATTAATACACAAATTTATTAATACACATCTATGACCCAGGAACACAGAATAAGTTTTATTCCTTCGGCGGGATTCGAACCCGCGACTGAGGTCTACAGAGGTCGTCCATCTTTATAACACCGTTTTATTTTTGACGGGGAATAATAACGTACTGGCACTTATTATGCCATTATATTTAATATTAATAAATCTAAGATATAGATCAATTGGAAGAAAGCATATGTATTGAAATATAAGAAGATCAGTCCCCACACACGTTCCTACTTAGGGAAGAACAAACAGACGGGGTCAAGAGTCGGCTTTCTCCGTGGGACTTGGGACAATATTGAATAATGGTCAGTCGGTACACTGCGTCTGCTATGTATATGTTGCAGGAAGTCTAGGCTCGCATTTTAAGTACAATAGTACTTCCGTTTTTTTTTTAATTGGTTGTTTTGAGGCCCGTATAAATAAAACAATCTCAATCGAAACCTCTACTTGAGAACCTATTTAACAGATAAAAAACCGTTTCGTTTCATTTTTAAAAACTTTTAAAATCGTAGTTAAAATAAGGATATTACCGTTCATTCCACCACTAAATTAAAAAAAATATCATATGTTTTTTTTCCTAAAAACTACTGTACAAAGGAAACTAAAATTTTATCCGTAACCAAAATTATCCGAAACAAACGGATAACCCGCAATAATTTCATTCATTCAGTGCAGCCACACACTTACACATACAAATATTGTATGTATTAATAATTATTTAAAAGTATTAATTATACCTATTTCCGTTGTCTGGTACCCGTAACCAGACTGACGTGGTGTGAAACCGTCCATAGATATTATTATCTTGTATGTATAATGTATATCGCCTCATCAGGCAATCCGTCTGCTCGTTTCTCTAATCACTAATGCCATGCATCATTACAACGACAAGGTCCACGTAGCATTATGGCTTGACCCTAATTTCCTATTTCCCACGATCTTGAGACATATCGACTCGAGTGTTTGCACTGTCACTTTCCGCGTGTTGCTTTGTGCGATTAGTTTGTTTAGTGTGAAAGCTATAAACATATTATTTTAGCTTCAGTTCACAGACAGGCGCGGCATTTAGATGGCAATATAAAAATGAAATGGCAATATAAAATGCGCTACACACAACTCATCATCATCACCATTATAGCTATGTATAGGAGCCCATAATGCTAAACGAGTTGAAAAACTCGTGGACAATAATTGTGGAGACTAGGGATGAAATGGATATAATATTTCGGATACGGATATGGATATGAAATTATTTAGGATTATCCGTTTGTTTCGGATAATTGCGGTTACGGATATTAATTTTTGGTTACCATTGACAGTAGAAAAACTTTTATTTCGGATTCGGTTACGGTTACGGATAATTTGTATATCGGATATCCGATAGTTTCGGTTACGGTTACGGAGCTCCCTAACATCCCGTGGAGACCTAGTAGGTTTTAGTGCAATAGGAGAAAAAAAAACATGTGATAGTTTTTTTTAAATTTAGTGGTGGAATGAGCGGAAATAGCCTTATTTAAACTTTGATTTTTAAAAGTTTGTAAAAGTGAATTGAAACCTTTTTTTTATCTGTCAAATAGGTTCTCAAGTAGAGGTTCCGATTGAAATTGGGATTCAAATTAACCGACTTTCAAAAAGAAAAAGATATATTATAATCCTATGGATTGATATCAAATTATTTCGAGTTATCCGTTTGTTTCAATAATTTCGGTTGCGGATATTAAATTTTGATTACCTTTATACAATAGCAAATTTTATTTCGGATTTTATATTACAAATTTAATTTTTATATCGCATATCTGATAGTTTCGCTTACGGAACTCCCTGGTGTCTACATGGTGAGGCGTAATCTCTAGTATTTTTACCCGACTTCGAGAATGGTATGTGGTCAAACTCAATGTTTGCAGAACACATTATGTCTTGTTTGTGTGACCCTTGACACCACCTAGCACCTGCACGCGAAATACCACACGTTCAGAATAACTGTAACATTTAACTAACCATTAACCTGATTGCATGTTTTGTTTAAGGCGAGGTGTATCGACGCGAAAATAGCAGAGCAAAAGGGCAAACAGAGCAAGCAAATACGCCTCATAAACGTTTTGGATACAAAAATCCCATTTATTCTTTTGGACCGTTGCGTTGTCGGAAATTTTATAGAGTAAAAAATTATTATTAAAAAAATATTAACTACTAGCTGACCCGTGCTCACTTCGTTGAGCATACACACAATATTTTCTCACCGTTTAAACTCCCTGGACTTCCACGAATATTTCAAAACCAAAAATAGCCTAATTGGTTCAGCCGTTCTCGAGTTTTAGCGAGAGTAACGAACAGCAATTAATTTTTACATATAAGAAGATAGGATATAATATTTTGAGGTTTAACCTTAATCATAAATAGGTAAACCAGTAGATGCAATGGGCCTCCTCTTGAATAAAATATAATTATATTGTGATTCAACAATACATCGCCTCCGGGGTCTAATGGTAGTACAACTTCGCTCTAGACCTGGAGGTCGTGGGTTCGATTCCCGCGTTAGAACAACAAAAAATGTTGTTTTCAAGTTTGGTTAGGACAATGCAGGCTGTTCACCTGATTGTCTGACAAGAAAGATGATCCATGCGTCGGATGGGCATGTAAAAAGTCGGTCCTGCGCCCTATCTCCCGCCAGTCGTGTCGGTTATCCGTCCTACTAGGTTACGAGAGTGAAGGAAGAGAGAGTTCTTCTGTCTATTGTGCACACACTTGGGCACTACAAAATAACTCCTGCGTAGCTGGCCTAGTTTCAATGCATCCGGCTACCGTTACCTAAATCGGTGTGGGTGGCATTATTATATTAGGATTCAAATTTGACAGTTCATCACGACACTAGCGCCACTAGGTTTGAAGTTGTCGATTTAATGGAACTGTTCCAATCCAATGTCGGCAATCTTTTCGAGAGAAGGACATTCCTTGACTCGCTCGGTGCATCGCCTTAAGGGCAATATGCATATGCGTCAGGTAATGATCACTTACAAAACACTAGCCAATATAATTTGAGCTCGACTTCTTAAATATCTTGCCAGCGACTACTAAAGATTGAGAGGTCAAATAGTTTGGTTAGTTCATATCCATTATACCAAGACCTGCCTGTATTAATGTTTCTATAGATTATTGAAGACTCAGGGGTTCTTTGTAAATTGGCGACACTTTGCCCTTAAATGTATGTCAATTGTCATGTGTTTATTTGAGAAGGCATTCGCGTGGATTGCAAACTGCAGTGAATATAACAAATATTAGGGCTTTAGGCTGCGTTTCCACTGACGTGGAGCGGGGCGGAGAGGAGCTTTCACTATGCTCGTGCTGTTTCCGTGGAAACGGAGCGGAGATTTTGAGCATTGTGATTTGTGATTGGTCAATTCGGCCACCGCAAGCTTCTCTCCGCCCCGCTCCGCGTCAGTGGAAACGCAGCCTTAGTCATATATGAGTGCACTAACTGATATAAAGCCATAATTAACAATACAGAGTTTTTTCTTCCTTTTGCGGGATTTGAACCCGCGATCTCCGGCTCGAGCTCAGAGCTCAATTTATTACAAATCAATTAACGGGAATTACCTGTCTGGCCCTAATTAACAATTTGAAAAGGAGTTAACTAACTCACTCCTTGACATTCCAAATTATAGTTTACGTTTAGCTCGTTATTTTTAACAAAGCTCGAAAATTTGTTCAAAATGCAAATTAAATAGAAAAAGTTAAATTGAATCTAAACGTTCGTCGTTTCAGCCTTTTATTTTGTCCACTGCTGGACATAGGCCTCTCCAATACATTTCCAGTGCGACCGGTCCATTGCCACCTGCATCCAACGTAACCCGGCAGTTTTCACCAGCAGAGCAATCGCGCTAAAAAACTTTCGCTGAAACGCAACCGAAACATGAACGTTACTCGACTTTATGACGTATTCGGTATCGCGCTATCCTTTGACAGCTAGGTAAGACGAAGCTAGACCGTAGTTGAAACTCAAACGCTGTCAAACAAAGAGTTCGTACGGAGCTAGTTTAACTCGCACGCAGCTCGAACGTTTGGAACAAAGTGATCGTATATAAGTTAAGTTTTTGAATCTAAATTGTGTAAAGGACCAAAAATGTTTAGCTGGATTGGAAACGAAACGCAGCTGAAACACAAACGAAACTAAGTTGAACCTCAAATGAAACGTTGTACAATAGCGCGATTGGCCTGCTGGTCGTCGGTCCATCTGGTAGGTGGCCGACCCACACTGCGCTTGCCAGTACGTGGCCTCCACTCTAGGATCTTTTTGCCCCATCGACCGTCCAATCTTCGTGCTATGTGGCCGGCCCATTGCCACTTCAATCTAAACGTTACCGTAAGAAAAAAGTGTGGCTGTGTTATTGACACGGCCGTTTCTTGAACGTGCAAACTTACGTAATCCATTATTTGATCCTTCAGCAGTCGAATGGTAATTGAAATTTGAACAGGGATGAAAGGATCATGTCAGTCAGGGATGAAATGGACATGAAATTTCGGATGCGGATACGGATATTAAATTATTTCGGATTATCCGTTTGTTTCGGATAATTTCGGTTACGGATATTACATTTTTACAGTAGCAAAAGCTTTTTTTCGGATTCGGTTACGGTTATGGATATTTTTAGTATCGGATATCCGATAGTTTCAGTTACGGTTACGGAGCTCCCTAACATCCCTGATGTCAATCAACAAAAACTTGATCAAAATCGGTTCATCCGTTTGAGAGCTTCGAATTACAATAACATCGTTTTATAATTGAAGACATGAATGGATGAAGGTATCACTATATCAAAATTCTAATTTCTAGAAAATTGAGTTCAAACTGTCACTTGAACAATTAAGAATACGCCGTAAAGTATTAAGTACATTAATCTAAAGATCCGTCTCTAGAATCAATGTACATTATACGTTATTACTAGTCACTACATATCCCAAAATGATTAAGTGGCAGTTTAAACTCAATTTTCTGGGTATTTTTTTTGCGACATATCACCTTCATCGATTCATGTCTTCAACAGTTTTCGCCGGGGGTTAAAAGCCGTTAACCATAGCGTGTTTAGGGATAGCTAGCAAGTAGCAACGACTGCAGCAGGGAATGAAAACTTAATCACAACTGTACCAGGCTGTGCCATCACTGAGTTTATTGAACCAGGCTTACACAGTTTATATTCCAGTGGAGTTCTAGTAAATAATACTAGGGCCTAGAAGTCCTGAGCCGTTAAAGATGCCATCGCTACAATCACCTATGAAGTTCGAAAACAAAATATAGACGCCGTAACGCCGACGCCGCGACGCCGACGCCCGACGCCCGACGCCCGACGCCCGACGCCCGACGCCCGACGCCCGACGCCCGACGCCCGTCGCCCGACGCCGCGATACCTATGCTATGCCCGACGCCGCGATGCCGACGCCCGACACCGCGCCGCCGACGCCCGACACCGCGACACCTGCAACGCCTGCTAAATAAAATGTCATGAAAAATTAAATATCATGACGTTATCCCTCTCGTATTTCCTGTCAATGAAAAAAATGTTAGTTATTTAGTATGCTCGAGGCATGGGAATTAGACCACAGGGTGTTTCGAGTGCTAACAGTCTACCCACAAGGTCACGGTCCCTAGCAGACTTTTAAATTGTACAATAATAAAAATAATATAATGGTTTTGATGATTAGGAATAATTTGGATTCGTCTCCCGCGGGCCAACGGCTTATCAGCTTCTTACATCAGGGAAGCTGCACAGAACAGACACGTGCCCACTCAGACGGCTGGTGGATTACCGATATACTGCAGCCGAATTGGGCGAAGATAAGTTCACGTAGACGCGACTGTTTTCTACCTATTTCTGTTTGGCATTGTAAAAAAATATGAAGTGTGTAGTGTACAGTGGCACAAATAAGCCCGAGTTTATGTGCAGCAGGCTCACTCACAACACAATCGAGAATCAAATCAGTTCTAACGGCTTTTGGTGTTTTATTTGGTGAATTACTTTGAAACTAATCAGGATAAAGAAAATTGTTAGATCGTAACTTTTTGTTCTCCCGACCATATTAACATATCAATCGACTGAAAATCAAAATAAACAAACGTCAATTTATTCGGGAGTTTGCGGCACTTTCGAATCTGAATCAAAATCGAATCAGTTTGGAGTGTAAGGTTTGGATGATATTCAACAATTAAGGGGTAATAGAGAAGCCTATAGGAATTTAGCTGTAGGAACCCACTGGTAGTTTTACTTTGAGGCAATCAATATTAAAGTTATGTTCTCCTTTTCAATTGAGGTTTTTATTTAAATTCGGAATATTTAAATAAAAATTACATAAATGTAGTCTAACAGCGCCACATTTATGTAACTTTTATTTAAATATCTGGTAAAAGGTATATTGGTATATCTATGAAAGTTTAAGTTTTATTACAATTTTTAACAAATTACTCAACTACTGTAACACTTTATTCGATTTTAGGTTGTAGTGTCATCAATGCATGTGTGCAAATGATCTATAACGCTTAATATAGTAATAATAAATAATATTATCGTCTCTTGTACCGTGGTAATTGGTTTAGAGTTCTTAATTACCAATTAAAGTAAGCCATTATGACATTTGCACTTATGACACTGCAAACAGAATTTTAATGAATACTATAATTCATTTAGGCCCGTATAAATAAAACAATCTCAAACCCAACCTCACCTTGAGAACCTATTTGACAGATAAAAAAACGTTTCGTTTCACTTTTAAAAATAAAGAATTTTACCTCAATGTTATATACTTAAATTTTTTTTCTTTCTTAAAACGTAAAAATATAGATTATAAAAATATACATTATACTTATTTTATTGTTTCCTGTAATCTATAATATGAATATAACGGTATAAAAAGAAAATAAATTAAAGTACTATGTAACATTATAAAAGTAGTTCACTTTTAAAAGTGAAACGAAACGTTGTTTTATGTGTGAAATAGGTTCTCAAGGTGAGGTTGGCTTTGAGATTGTTTTATTTATACGGGCCTTAAGATTCTGTTTGCCATGTCGCTTCTATAAACTACTCTTTGGTACAATGAACCGGAGATATTAAGTGAATTAATGCATGATGTTTGGGGCGAATCGATTTAGCGTAAACGAATGTGACCTTAATTGCGTAGACGTTTCGGTGCAATTTTCCTTGATTGTGTAACGCGCAGCATCATATTCTGTTGGTCTTGTCGAAGATGAATGGTTACTTTATTGATGCGTTCCAGTTGCAAGGAAATAACGTTATTAACGAAATTAACGAAAGAATTAAATCGCGTTTTTTTATCTATGAACGTAGGTCGAAAGAAATACATACTATTGTGTATTATTTTTATATTAGTATAATATGGCTAAAGGCTGTGAGCCTATCTGTGAGGCTATCGCCTCCGTGGTCTAGTGGTTCAGAGCTCCGCTCTCGACCCAGAGGTCGTGGGTTCGATTCCCGCGTTGGAACAACAAAAAAGTTTGTTTTCAAGTTTGGTTAGGACAATGCAGGCTGATCACCTGATTGTCTGACAAGAAAGATGATCCATGCGTCGGATGGGCATGTAAAAAGTCGATACTGCGCCTGTTCTCTCGCCACTCGTGTCGGTTTACCGTCCCACTGGGTTATGAGAGTAAAAGGAAGAGAGAGTGCTTATGTGTATTGCGCACACACTTGGGCAGCATTAAATAATTCCTGCGTAGCTGGCCTGGTTTCAATGAAATCGGCTACCGACACCGAAATCGGTGAGGGGAGCTATTACATACTAGGCTACTTTTCATCGCAGAAAACGGGCATGTCTGACCGTCCCCTACTCCGTGTTCCCCATCGTCCATAAATCATCCATTTAGCCCGACCATCGCCCGCAATTAGTTTGAATTACACACTTATTGATACATCTGTGTTCACCGGACTTACGTACGTCTCGATTGTTCTACAAATGTTAACATAGACCTATACAAGGTGTAACATAAATGACTGACAATATTTTAGTGTGTATGTGCCTCTTATCTAAAGTATACTGTGAAAGTATCAGCGCTGAAAGACATACTTTTGACTATAATGTTTCTATGAAAAATGCTTTAACATCATAAAGCTCATAGAATAATTTAAAAAAGTTAGTCTTTCACCGCTGGTACTTTCACAGTAGACTCTACATAAGGGTAAAGTATTATCACTCATTAATATTGCAATCTGTATAGGTAAACAAAACGAAGTAACCCCGAAATGGGCTATTGAATGAATAGTAAATTTATTTACTTCTGGGCCTATAAAATCAAAAAGATGAACAAAATCTAAAATAACAATTAGGATACGTTTTAAAACATTTTAGCGTTAAGCAATTAAATAAAATGGTCTAAATAAAATCTCTTTCTCGCACAACGGTATTAAAATTTGCCTAAGTAAGGTTTTGAATAAGGGTATAAAATGTAGAGTTTTATTACCTAGCCTAAAAATTCGGTTACATATTTTAATAAGATACATACATTATACACACATACATACCTACATTCATATTAAACTAACATTTGTTTCTGTTTTAACCCCATAATTTCGTTGTAGTTACATTAACCAATAATTTAGGGTAATATCGTTAGTCATATTGTTTGTTAATACTGTCCCTCCGTAGGGCCGTATTGAGATTTATCTGACAACGAGAATTGGATAATGCCGGACATAGGGCAATCTCTGCCCTTTACAGTTATTGTATGTATGCATTGCAATGTTTAACTACTTCTGTTGGGTTCCCATGGGCTATTGGTTAAGGCTTTATTAAAATTTTTAACCGACTCTTTATACATTAAAAGGGCGTGTTTCACCAAGCAATGTTAAAGTTATCCCTCTCGTATTTCCTGTCAATTAATGAGATGGCATGGTATTTTAACATGGCGTTAACTTTAACATTGCTTGGTGAAACACGCCCTTTTAATGTATAAAGAGTCGGTTAAAAATTTTAATCGTCTAGTACTCAATTTATATTTAAAAAAGAGACGAATAGAACTTTTGTTTTATATGAAAACGAGAATAATATTCTATTTCAATTGAAATCTTCTAAAGAGAAGTAGTATTAGAGCTTAAAAAGTGGACAACGACTCGCGATAGATGGCGTTGTGCGATTTTTGAATCGCGGTAACATGTCCTTATTCTTGACATTCTCTAATCTCTTAGATAGGTTTTATATATTTTTCTTCGCCGATCCTTTTTGCCGTACGGAACCCTTTTAAGACATGTCCTGAAATGCTCAGGTTAAGAAGTAAGGTTATTTATGTTTGTATTTAGGTACCGATCGAGCGTCCGTTTCATGTATTCAAATCAATTTGGTATAAGTTAATGTATGTCCGAATGAAATAGACTTGTCCAACAAAAGTCGTATTTTCAAAGTTCTTTATAGTCGATGTATTTTATAGCGTCCAAGTTCCTTTACCTTTTTCGGTAACGCAGAACAAGTTTGTGTAGTATAAAAACACTTTTTTCGTCAAAACAACCAGTTTTATTTACTACCGATGTAAAATAGTAATGATTTGGTTTATTTACATAACTGGCAGGTTTTAATTAATTTAAATCGAAAAGTGTGTTACAAAGTTGCGCCTGCGCAAATAATGGTAGATTTTCATTCTGATTTCATTTTGTGTAATTATATTAATTCAGTTATGTGGGGGAAATGATGATAATAATCCATTAATAGATTACTTTGTGTTTATTACATGCTATAATGTTATTATTTCTATTCGAAGATTTTTATTTTTATAAATCACCATCTAGGTTGACTAATCATACTTACTTTTTGCAAATAAACATTCACAAAAAATGGAGCCTATTGAAGCAGACATAATGAAGGAAGGATCAATCTTTGTTCGGACCCACTGACTAACTTTTTTAATTACTTTATTTTTAGATACATGACATCATCGAATAGCGGCTCTACAATTATTCCGTTTCCCGCCAAATTAAATGACATTCCTTCAAAATGGCGTTTGACAGGTGCGGCACGCGGCAAAACTCGACGCCCTATTTCCGTTTTTTCTCTTTTTTTTGGATAAATATAGGACTAACGCCCGCCACCCATTCAGCCAACAGCCACTTGCCCTAATTATATATTTGCTTACAAACGTCTTACGATAACGTTTAAAACTGATTCAAGTACCTATTAGTTTTGCGTCTGCAAAACTAATATTTGAGTCAGTTTTAAACGTTGTGAATTCCTTAGGAAATCCAAAAGACTTATGGACAAAAAAAAATGTTAATTTTGTTTTATCGGAAATGCCCGAAACATCTGTTTTGTAACATTTCTATAATAATAATTATTATGAATTGACCTTTTTCTGTAATTTACCTAAAAAAGTAAACACGAAAACAAATATGTAACTATACTGCTAGCGCTAAGGGCACAAAAATTTTAAGACAAAAAGAAATTACGACTCACCAAACTAGGGATGTTAGAGAGCTCCGTAACCGTAACCGAAATTATCGGATATCCGGTATAAAAATATCCGTAACCGTAACTAAATCCGAAATAAAAGTTTTCCTGCTGTCAAAGGTAACCAAAATTTTATATCCGTAACGGAAACTATCCGAAACAAACTGATAATCCAAAATAATTTCGTATCCGTATCCGAAATTTCATCCGTGCACTAAACCACGTTCGAAAACACACTTCAAAAGTATTATTCTTCAGTATTCATGCAAAAATACAGTCAAGTACCCAATTGCAAGTAATAAAATGAATGTCAAAATATTTATCGGAAACGTAAAATTAGGCTTCACGTCCAATGTCAGCGGAGGCATAAAGCCAGGTTATGTAAGTCACAAGGCCGTTCTTACTTCTGTGCCGTGTAGGGTCGGCAGGTAACTTTTACATTGACATTTTAAGGGCCAAGGTACTGTGGAATCATTTTTGATTACTTTCAACTACGGCCATAGTATAATCATATCCCAAAGATATAATGACTGTTCTTTTTACACCCTGTATGTTTTGTAGTCGGATTAAAGTACTAAAGTTTTTATTAATATTATAGTCTCATATTTATATTCTCACATTATAAAACAAGAAATATCGTACCGTACATCTGAGTGAAGGCATTGAATCAAGTACCTATAAAAAAGCGAATACAATTTCGAAATAAAATGATGAGTAACCGAAGACATTTTTTTATTATTTTTTAGACAAACATAAAGTGTTTATTTATAATAACATAACGTAAAATTATTTTAAATAAAATAAATAATCATCAATTATTTATACCTACTACCTACTATATTATGGTGTAGTACCACGTGCCAGCCTGCCAGTAGATTAAAATGCCATTAGCGAATTAAATTAATACATTACAATAAATTGTTTAGCTAAACTATTCAATGTAAATGTATTACATGTAATTACGGTGATCAATACAGATTACATACACACAACATACATGTATGTTACTAATTAGGGTTCCGTCTTAAACATCGAGAAGTTATCTACACCCGAGCGGCCTAGTGGGTAGACCGTTGAATGTTGATTAGCACTCGAAAAGTGCAGGTTCGATTCTCAGGTTGTAGCATGTGCCAATCAGGGATAAAATGGAAATATGAAATTATTTCGGATTATCCGTTGGTTTCGGATAATTTCGGTTACGGATGTAAAATTTTGGTTACCCTTGACAGTAGCAAAATTGTTATTCCGGATTCGGTTACGGTTACGGAGCTATCCCTGGTACCAATGAGACTTTTTCAGGTCTCTAGTACATTACACGGACGCTCCAACGGTGAAAGAAAACGTGAGTTGTTGACCCCAGTCATTCCTCTGGACTAGGCCGATGCTGTGAGAATGCCGTATGTGCTGGCATAGACGAATTACACATCCATGGTGCTGGGCAACCAACTGGCTCCAGTATAAGAGTGGTTACTTCGCTCGGAGAATACTGTATCATCATATAAAATTTACATTAAAGCAAAGGCCTACTTTGATCTACTTAATATTTTTTTATAAAAATGTTTTCTGAATGTCGTGTCTATGTGATGCCTACCACCAGTTCCGGAACTAGCCTAGATAGAGGAAGCGGTATAAGAAAAAAAGGTACCAAAAAGATGGAAAATTGCTCTTTCTAAATAAAAATGTCAAAACTAAAACTAAATAGGAAAAGTACCATATTTTACAGTACCTACAAAGATAGCCTTGAGGGCTACTTTATTCCCAAGGTGTCCTGTCATCCTGAAATTAATTTACAGTAAGCTTTCAGTATTCAATTAATTCGATAAAAACTACAGAACCTATTTGATATTCCCACCTCAAGCTTGGGGATTTTTACCCAACGCAACTATTCATGTATTCGCGACAAGTGAACAACATTTTTATGTCAATTTGAATAAATCTCTCGCTCAATAAATATTTTATTAATCCGGAACCGAGCCGTAAGTGTAAAAACATAGGCCATATTTTATAATGTCTTACACATAAGATATAATTATGTTATAACGATTGAATTTATAAAACACATCTTAATAAGTTGGCCGTTTGTTGAATACACAAGGACGGAAGGAAGGACCGGCTAGAGATCAGGCGCAGGTCCGACTTTTTACATGCCCATCCGACGGATCATCTTTCTTGTCAGACAATCAGGTCAAACAACATAAGCGCTGAAAGACCTTTTGACTTTCATGTTACTATGAGAAATGCCCCAAACTTATAAATATGCCCATACAATAATTTTAAAAAAGTAACTCTTTCAGCGCTGGTACTATCACAGTAAACTCTACATACGGGATTATTATGTTTTAGATACCTTCGAGAGCCAAGCTCTAAGCCACTGGGGTCATGAAATAAATTACAATAGATAGTATTACAATATTGATTGCTCCGCGTTACCAAACGATGATGGTATTCGGAATTGCCAATAGATAACTGAGATAAGCATCGAAAATGTCCATCTGATGGCATTGTGGTTTGGGCTGGTCAGCTTACAACATTAACCCCGATACACCAGCACCTTCGAAAGCTTTCAAGGTCATATGATAGTTTTATCCTGGAAAATGATGCAGTGCTCCTGTGGAAACTGTGTAAACCTAAGAATATATTATTATACTCATGAATATAATATAATCTAAGGTATAGACGGATGCGACGACGTGCAAAAGCTAGTTAGTGAGTTGATTTTTCAGTAATCAGTAATTTATTGAAATGAAGCTTATTCAAAAATCTGTTTTTGTAATTTGATTGTGAGTTGATTTTATAAATTGGTGTTTTATATCAAATCTAATCCAAATTACAAATCTATGTGTGTTTCTAAACGTAAAATATTACAATATTATATTTTGCGTTTTTTTTTTAACTTTATGCTGATATTAGCATAAATTTTATCAACTAAAAAGTTTAAATTTCTAAATGATACCATCATCAGACTTGATGTCAATGGGACCACCTGGAAAGCATACCTTATCAAACAAGAAAATAATTTTGCAAGTCGGTCTAAGAGTCTTTGAGTAATCGGTGAGCATGCATATAAAAATATTCTGACGGATTGAGAGCCTCCTTTTTTATAGTCGTTAAAAATCAGAGATGAAATGGATATGAAATTTCGGATACGGATATGGATATGATCGGATTATCCGTGTGTTTCGGATAATTTCGGTTACGGATATAAATTTTGGTTACCATTGACAGTAGAAAAACTTTTATTACGGTTACGGTTACGGATACTTTTTTATATCGGATATCCGATAGTTTCGGTTACGGTTACGGAGCTCCCTAACATCCCTGTTAAAAATGTACGGTTCTTTCTTTCCTTTTCCGCACACAAAGTCGAAAGCATCGTAGTTTGTAGGTAAGCCACATTCGGCATGTCATAACTGTACCGTTACAGTTGAAGAGCCCATCGCGATGTGTGTCAAAACTCGGAACAGGTAAACAAGCTTCCGACACACGACTTGTTACGTAAATACAAACATTATGCTGTCATAATACGACCTCGATAGCTCAGTGGTTGAATGCAGTAAACATCCGAAGGAACAAAAAAGTTTTCAGCGATTGAGGATCATGGATGTGTGTTAATAAATAACTTTGAAAAGTTGTTGGTCTTGGGTTCGAATCTCGTGTTGATGACGTATCTCTGTATGTGTGTCTGTCTATCTGTCTGTGGCATAATAGCTCCCGAACGAATGATTGATTAAGGGATTTCAATTTAGTTTTTTTTATTAATGGTGATCTATGCGAGTATTTTAGACATTATGCTATCATAAAACGACATCGATAGCCCAGTGGTTAAATGCAGTGTTCAAGCCGAGGTCACGAGTTCGAAAATCTGAATAAACAAAAAAATTAATTTTGCTATTATGTGTCATGGATGTGTTAATAAATAACTTCGACAACCTCTGTAGCGCAGTGGTTGAGCTCGTTGGTGCTTGAGTCGGGTTATGGGTTCGAATCTCGTGTTCTGACTCTATCTGTGGCGTTACATCGCACTATTGAAAATATATTAGAAAAATGGCTATAATCTTCGATATTCATTAGTTTGTTACCGAAATAAAGGTTTTTTCATAATTAGCAAATGTGTATCCACTTTACAAAAGTGGATTTCAAAATCTTTCGTCATGCCTATTGTAAACTATCTAATAAGGTGGGAAAAAAAAGTGCAAGTATTTAGTGTACTATTACTATAGAGGTCATTTAATTAATTTAATGTATTCAGACATTTTAGCTAAAAATACTATCAATGGACTTATCATGCTTATTCAAGGATCATATTTTAGTTAAAACGTTAGGCGTATTGTAACAGGTTGGCGTGGGCTTACCAGACTATTGTAACTGAAGGCTAAACATAGGCGCCATTTCGGGTGGCATGAGTACAATTTACGTAGTAATTATTTAGTAATGCGTGGTTTACTGTAATATTGTAGACCAGTTAAAATAACTTTATCTTAAGATTATACTACCTTTTTCTCGTTCTGCAAATGTATTTTAGTTGTCAAAAACATTTTTTTATATTATATTTATCTTCTATTCTTGAATGAAATGCTGTTCGTTAGTCTCGCTAAAACTCGAGAACGGCTGAATCAATTAGGCTATTTTTTGTCTTGAAATGTTCGTGAAAGTCCCAAGAAGGTTTAAACTTTAAACAGTTCGTATGCTCAAGGAAGTGGGCACGAGTCAGCTAGTATATTTTATTTATATATCATACACTGTTTCAATAACGATCTACAGACAACTAGAGTTACAAAGCCATAAATAAAATTGTAACAGCTGATTTCAAACTTTTGTTATAGATAGATCGGATTGAAAAGGCCCGTTAGACTTGTGTATTCTATCAGTAACTTATCCTAGTTTATATTTTGAATCAAATGCATTTGCTTTGTAGATTAACTAAGCATATTGTAATATGAATGGAGGATAGTAAATATTATGCTTGATATTGATATTAAATGTGTGTGTGTCGCCTGTACATGTACAACCTATGTGTAAGTGTGAGCGAGTTAGCTCTAAACATTATGGTAGATAGACCACTACATACCTGATACCTGTATACTGCATGCATGACGTATGGTTATGAGTTTGTGTGTGTGTGTGTGCAATAATAATAATAGCTCCCCTCACCGATTTCGGTGTCGGTAGCCGATTTCATTGAAACCAGGCCAGCTACGCGGGAATTATTTTATAGTCCCCAAGTGTGTGCGCAATACACAGAGACACTCTCTCTTCCTTTTACTCTAATAACCCAGTGGGACGGTAAACCGACACGACTGGCGAGAAATCAGGCGCAGGACCGACTTTTTACAGGCCCATCCGACGCATGGATCATCTCTCTTGTCAGACAATCAGGTGATCGGCCTGCGTTGTCCTAACCAAACTCGAAAACAACACTTATTGTTGTTCCAACTCGGGAATCGAACCCACGACCTCCAGGTCGAGAGCTTAGCTCTGAACCACTAGACCACTGAGGTGCATGTCTGTGCGTGTGTGTGTGTGTGTGTGTGTGTATGTGTGTGCGTGTGTGCGTGTGTGTGTGTGTGTATGTGTGTGTGTGTGTGTGGCAGCTCGGCAGCACATCGCGGTGTCAGCAGGGTGTTATTAATCAATTGTCTCGGCTAGGAATCGAACCAAGGACGCCCGGTCGCGCCGCACGCATTAGCTTAGGGCTATGCAAATTACACGGCACATGCTTGATACAGCAAGGTAATATAAGTTTCGGAGAGTAAACTAGAAGATATTATTCAATATTCATCTATACCAATATTATAAAGCGGAAGAGTTTGTTTGTTTAAACGCGCTAATCTCAGAAACTACTGGACACATTTGAAAAATTCTTTTTTTGTAGGATAGTCCATTTATTATAGAAAGGCTTTAGGTTATATAACATTACACTGCGACCAATAGGAGCGAAGCGTCAGTGAGTAATGTTGCAAAAACTGGGAAAATTATTCACATTTGGGGACTTTCGCTGCGTGCGCTGTGTGCGAACAAAGTCGCGGGCACAGCTAGTATGATCATATGTGGTCAAAAATCGATCATAATTCAAAGGACATGGATCACGCTCCATATACGTCTGGGCCACAAATTCAAGTAGCCAACCAAATATTTTTTTATATACGTTGAAATGAAAAGTTTGTATTTTTTTTAACACTGCTGACTGTAGAATATAGTCTATAGTCTATGGACATAAGAATAATTTTCTTTTTAATTCATAACAATAATAATTGTATTGTATTAGCATCACCAACTATTGTACTAGGGTTTGTTTACGTTTGGGTTAAAATTAAACGGGACGATCTATATAATAGATAGATACACTTTTTACTTATTTCTGCTCTATTGTTTAACCATTAATGGTTTTGTATCTCGTGAGCGACAGCCCTACCGGCGATCAGGCGTAATGGTTGGCTCCTTGTACAAAGAACTGTTGTCAGAATTCATTACCGCGATTTGCCGCGTGTCTAAACAATCGTGTGAGGGCAATATTTGCTCCGGTATCATTATTATATTAAAACGTAAAGTTGAAACATTATAATATTACCTATGGTACGATAAGAAATATGCCTACTGTACATCAATAAGATTGGCTGGCGTAACTCAACTAAATATCATATTAAATTATGTATTAATGTGTCAACGTGCGCAACGCCTCCGTGGTCTAGTGGTTCAGAGCTTCGCTCTCGACCCGGAGGTCGTGGGTTCGATTCCCGCGTTGGAACAACAAAAAATGTTGTTTTCAAGTTTGGTTAGGACAATGCAGGCTGATCACCTGATTGTCTGACAAGAAAGACGATCCATGCGTCGGATGGGCATGTAAAAAGTCGGTCCTGCGCCTGTTCTCTCGCCAGTCGTGTCGGTTTACTGTCTTATTGGGTTATGAGAGTAAAAGGAAGAGAGAGTGCTTCTGTGTATTGCGCACACACTTGGGCACTATAAAATAACTCTCTGCGTTGCTGGCTTGGTTTCAATGAAATCGGTTACCGACACCGAAATCGGTGAGGGGAGCTACTATTAATGTGTCAACACTCAATATGCTTCTCTATAAAAAAGTACTTCTTTTCTATTTAGTTTGCCGGTTTACCCGGTAAAGTAACTTTATGTTTCCGTCAACATTATTATTACGTGCATAAATTTAGCAAATAACATTATAATGAGAACGAACACAGCAATTCGTCTGACAACACAATAAACCCTGAATCGCGGTCGTTTTGTCCCACAGCCCACATACCGTCGGGTTAAATTAACCTGTGGCTGCCGCCTGTCATCCCGCATGCCTCGTTATAGAGCGGGTATTTTTGGCACATTGCAGGGTTGACACGCTTGTAAGATACCTAAGTTTTTTTTCACAATATATTTTTCACGACGCGTCTTTGGCTTGGTTAGCTTTTATTTATTATGAGCCTAAACTGTCCCACTGCTAGGCAAAGGCCTCCCCAGTGTCCTCCAGGGGGCCTATTACAAGCTCTTAATTCCAGCCAGTTTACGCCATTTAACATGGCTGCCTGGAATTTTCATATTACGAGCACACAATAACTGCATGATGACAGCTAGTTAGCGGACACGTGACACTTGACTTGCTTCCGAATGTCACTTTCAGACAACCAAACTAGGGTGGATCCATTTAGTTTAACATGTCGCTGTAATATGAAAAAGAATAAGGCAGTTTAAGACCGTATTATTGAATTGCCTGGAGCCAGACTGGTAATGTAAAAGATCATAATACGGCCCCAGGTAGGGTTACCATTTGACAGGCGTTTTAGGTTGAGACAGGCATTGGTATTAGACATGCATTTTCAAATTACGCGATGTCTTTTACTTATTTGTAATCCTACAGCGTTTTGCTTTAGACAGGCATTTTTCTGAAAAATCAGGCACATTAGGTACTATGTACAGGCATCCCTATTTACATATGGTAACCCCACCGCCAGGTATCTCTTTCCTGCGACACTGCTGCCTGGCTAGGGTGCGTCCAGTTATGGGATAGCGAGGTCGTCCGTCCTCTGGTACCCAATCAGTGCATATCTTTGCCCAGTATCTTATGTGCCCTTTATGCTTATAGAAATAAATGGGATACAGCATTGTATGGATAAGTTTTGGACAGTCATGAAGCTACACTACACTCGACCGATGTTACATATTATTATCTAATAAGGCCCAAAAACAAAAGGGTCAAAGTATTTGTCATTGAAAGCTTTTTAAATAGAGTGTAAAAAGAACAAGATTATACTACCTTTTTTATGTCAATCATGATATCCCAAAGTATATATTATGACTGTTCTTTTTACACATATTTGATTCTCATTAAAAAATTTGTGTCTAAATAAAGAAATGTAAAATGAACCACTAAAAAATTTGAAACGGTCATCAATATGATACACTAAATTGGAGTTAAGGCATCGTATTCAGGACTATCTGTCTGTCGACAACCCTATCTCCGCCAACAATAACTTCTTCAGCGCCACAAATCATTACAGCGCTGATGAGAGCGGCCGCATACCGCGCCGGAGGTGAGGACGGCCATCACACTTCGGCAAGCCACTTGGCGTAATGTCTGACATTCTTTATGGGACGAGCATACGAGTTACACTAGTCGCATGGACATTAAACCAATGACAATGTTAATAAGGGGGAACAAGCATTCGTATGCTTAGCTCGTGCTACACCACTTAAGAGGAAACATCACGCCTGTTTTCTCCCTGGATAATGTTGCTAGAGTAAGAACTGTTTTCCTGAAATCTATGTATATTATTTGTACGTCCCTATTTTGTCCTTTTTTAAATATACTAACTGTTCCCGCGACTTCGTTCGCGTGGTTCTTGAGCGACCATTTATGCATCGCACGCAACGACAGTCTCCCCGTTTCTGCAACATTTCTCACTGACGCTTCGCTCCCATTGGTCGCAGCGTAATGTTATATAGCCTAAAGACTTCCTCTATAAATGGACTAACCAACAAAAAAAGAATTTTTCAAATCGGACCAGTAGTTCCAGAGATTAGCGCGTTTAAACAAACAAACAAACAAACTCTTCCGCTTTATAATATTAAGTATAGATACATACCTATTTCATATTTCTCTCAACCGTGAGGTTTCCTATTAACACTAATCGCATGGACATTAAACACCAATGACAATGTTACTTACGGTGAAATTACGCCACAAGGCCCGTATTAATAAGAAGTCTCAAATCCAACCTCACTTGAGAACCTATTTAACAAATAAAACAAAGTTTCGTTTCACTGAACAGTTGACAATTTTATTAATGTTAATTTCTTTTCTTTTTATACCGTGATATTCAATACAATACAATACAATACAATACAATACAATACAATACAATACAATACAATACAATACAATACAATACAATACAATACAATACAATACAATACAATACAATACAATACAATACAATACAATACAAATATACTTTATTGTGCACACAACAAGTTACAAAAAAAAACAAAAAAATATACATTACAAAAATCAGACATGCACACAAAGGCGGCCTTATTACTAGATAGCAATTTCTTCCAGACAACCTTATGGTGTTAGAGAAAACAATGCTAGAGAATTATATAACAATATTCGATTAATTGCGGGTCCTAAGCCCCCTGAAGTACCCCTGAGATCAAAAGGTTTTTGAGGTTGATACTGCTGATCCTGGCAGTGATGGAAACATGTGGTGGGCCCTATTTTTTGAAAAGGAACGTATTAATAAAATTATTAAGGAATTTAAAAATTTGATTCAAATAAGAGCAAAATGAACGCTAATTTTAAAAGCGCAGGTTTTTTAGACAAAAATATCAATCTATTTTCAAAGGATTACAATTCCTAAGGGATCAGTTGAGAAAGACGTGAGGGTAGGTCGGGACTTAGTAGGCTGTCAAAGTGACAAGTGCGGTGTACAGGTCGGTATAGAAATACTTCAAGGGCTAAGGTTGAACGTTGAAAAAAAAATATTTATTTATTTTTAATTATAAGTTTAACCTATACCCCTAAGATTTTGAACTAAGAAACGTTTAATGCAAAAATATATAGTAGGTAATATTATAAAGCGGAAGAGTTTGTTTGTTTGTTTAAACGCGCTAATCTTAGAAAGTACTGGTTCTATTTGAAAAAATATTTTTTCGTTGCGTGCATGGGCTGCATAAACGGTTTAAATCACTCAAAAATCACGTGAAGGCAGTCGCGGGCACAGCTAGTAATAAATATTATAATCTATACTAATATTATAAAACGGAAGAGTTTGTTTCTTTGTTTGAACGCGTTAATCTCAGGAACTACCCGTCCGATTAGAATTTTTTTTTTTTTGTTATCTAACAAAGGGCTTGTACACAAAACTGCGATGCGACATCGCATCGCAGAAATAACGTCACACGCCCATACAACACGGGTGACAATTCTATGTGACGTCATTTCTGCGATGCGGCGTCGCATCGCAGTTTTGTGTACAAGCCCAAAAAACTATCTAGTCAATTTATAGAGAAAGGTTTAAGGCTATATAACATTACGCTGCGACCAATAGGAGCGAAGCGTCAGTGAGAAATGTTGCAAAAACGGGGAAAATTATTCACATTTGGGGACTGTCGTTGCGTGCGCTGCATTAACGGTTTAACTCACTCAAAAACCACGCGAACGAAGTCGCGGGAACAGCTAGTATTATTAGAAACGTCCAAATTAGTTGCATATTTTGTCAGTTGTACAGTAGCTTACTAACATTATTATAGTAATAGCTCCAGATTTCATTGAAACCAGGCTAGTTACGCAGGAGTTATTTTATAGTGCCCAAGTGTGTGCGCAATACACAAAGACACTCTCTTCCTTTTACTATCATAATCACAATTGGCGAGAGAACAGGCACACCAAACTTGAAAACAACGTTTTTTGTTGTTCCAACGCGGGAATCAAGCCCACGACCGAGGTTGAGAGCGAAGCTCAGAACCACTAGACCACGGAGGCTTTATTATATTGTTAATATCCTCCCTTATTCAAGATGTCATTGAATTCTTATGTTAAATGAAAATCTAAATAGAGTTTATTAAACTAATAAGTAAACTTAATGGTTCTGCAAGACGTATAACTGTGGTCGGTGCTTAACATTAAATAAAGACACGTACTAACTTCCTCCTCAGTTACTACTGCACGTTTAACTGACGGTTATGTTTAACTGTTACTCATTAGTTTATTTATACGTAATTTGGACGTGCATTTGATTTATACAGTGTGTAAAAAGAGCAGTCACTATAACTTTGAGATACGATTATACTACCTTTCCTCATTTCGGAAATGTATTTTTATTATATATTTTTTTGTCAAAAACTAAAAAAATTTTTTTTTTCTTTTTAACATTTCTTATTTTTTGTCGCAAAAATATATTTTTTTTGAAATTTTTGTAAAACAAATAAAAAAAAATCATTTCTAGAATGAGACTTTTCTCATATATAGGTAGTATAATCATAACCCAAAGTTATAGTGACTGCTCTTTTTACACCCGTTATTATGACGTATACATACTTTTTGTGGGACAATTAATCTGAAAGATCTTTCCTCCATATTTCTGACCGACTTAATGACGTGCTAGATTAAAAAAAAACCGTTTCGATTCACTTTTAAAAATGAACAACTTTACTTATATATAATTAAATTATTTTCTTTTTCAAAAAAGTTAAAATAAAGATTATGAAAATATAGATTATATTCATTTTAACTAGCTGTGCCCGCGACTTCGTACGCGTGAAAAAGTGATTTAGGGCAGTGTTATAATAAATCTGTTTTAAAAATATTTTTAGTTATAAAAACTGTCGTTGAGGTATTTAAAAACCTACTTTATGTTGACAATTCCTACTACCAGCTTGACAAACGACCGTGTACAATTACTATAATGCGAACGGGACTACTTGATAGTACGCTCACATACACGACGAACATCTAGTACTAAGATTTGTATGGATTTTGCGCCGCAGCGACTGCAGACGATGATCGTTTCCACGCCGACGCTGCTGGTGTGGCGACAATGATATTAAGACAGCGCGCCGCAAAATTTTGCGGTCTTTTCGGTGCGTAACTCCGACTCGCACTTGCTCGGTTTTTTTATTTATTAATAACCAAACATGTAGGTACTGATTATAAATCACTTCACTGTTAAAGTACTAACTGATTTTATACAGAAAAGTAGCAAAATATAGAAAGTCCCAAAAGAAAGAAAACAAACCTAAGTTGTACCTAACATAAAAAACATTCGGTCCATGATAAAAACTAAGAAATAAAAATATTAAGACAAATATAAATCTAACTTATATTGACATAACTTTTTTAGTTTAACGGTAAACACAATACTTATGTTAATCAAAATTCTATATATTATGCAGTTATCGAATACATAATTTGGACAAAGAAAACTATAAAAATGTACAGTAATAGTAGGCTGTAGTATGAATTTTAACGGACGGAATGAGAACTATAATATAGAATGCAAAATAATATTATACATTGCTAATGATGCACGCTGAGTATAACTCTCGGATAACGTATTGTATAAATGTAGGTACCTACTCAACTTTGCTATAATTGTATTAAAAGTACGGCATTTGGCGTATAGATAGATTTGTATAAGAGAATACTCTATCAATATATATATTTGACAAAAAAACCCATAATAATCACACTGTTAACACATATCCAGGGCAGGCCGCAAAAGGCTAGAATTTCAAAAGGTATCTCGATTGGAATCGAGTTGTATCAACAGTTTTCCCCTGTAACACAGTTTAGTAACTATCGAGATGTTTTTAACGTCTATCTTATTAAATAGAAAAAACAAAAAAAAGAGCAATATATTTATGAAAATCTTAAAACTGTTTTTAAGATTCCGTACCTCAAAAGGAAAAAACGAAACACATATTATAAGATCATTTCCATGTCCGTCTGTCTGTCAAGACCCTTTTACTCAGAAACGCGTGTTGTGATGAAAATTATATAAAATACTCAGGAACTACTGTTCCTTGAAGCAGTGAAAAAATCAGACTTCTTAGCCAATGCAATCAAAAGCAGTTGCTTATGTCGCTAAATTTCGTCATTTTCGACACTCGTAAGGGAATCAAAACCTAAAGGGTACTTCCCGTGAACTCAAAATCATAAAATTTGAAACCAAGCAACGTCTAAAACCATACGTTTTTAGTAACATTATATAGATAGTAAAAATATTTAGATTTTTTTAAACTTCGTACCGTTTGTCATGAATGTGTTTAATTGAAACTTATAACAAATACTTAGGTCTCTAATATATTCAAGCTGTAACTAAATCAAAATTCTATGTCAATCAGGTTTGTATGGAACTCTCGGTGTGCAAGTCCAACTCGCACTTGGCCGGTTTTTATTTATTTACTTATTACTAACCTACGCTAACAAATATGTATACAGTACCTACTTATCACAAAGGA
Organism: Celastrina argiolus; assembly: GCA_905187575.2. Classification (NCBI taxonomy): domain Eukaryota; kingdom Metazoa; phylum Arthropoda; class Insecta; order Lepidoptera; family Lycaenidae; genus Celastrina; species Celastrina argiolus. The sequence goes on from LR994596.1 coordinate 3,270,477, forward strand.
CTGTACAGTAAAAGTACTAACTATTTTTATACAAATAAAAATAACTTTCGTAATAAACTCAAGAAAAAAATCTTAGATTGTTCCTACCTAGCAAGCCTAAAACTAACAAATAAAAGTCACCCCCGCGGCCCCGGTGCGTTTGCTGCTAATACAATTTGAAGCGGCGCGCGCGCGCGGCGGCGCACGGCTCCCGGGCCCGGCGCGCGCTTCCTACAAACGTCCAGCAAAAACGACATGATCTTTTAATATTGTCATAACTTTTTTATTTATGAACCAATTTACATAAAACAAACACTAAATGTTAAGTGAAGCTTGCCGCAATATATTAGTGAAAAGTACATCTTAATCGGATAAGCCGTTTCTGAGATTAGCGTGCACAAACCCACAGACAAACAGACAAACAGACAAAAATTTCAAAAATCATAGTTTTGGGTACTATTGCGTAAATAAAGGTCCCCTATCATATTTTTTTTCAAATATCTTCAATGTACAGACACGACTCCTCTACAGATTTATTATATGTATAGATGTTTTCTGTAATCTATAATATGAATATTACGGTATAAAAAGACTTGAAATTAAAATACTACTCGTATGTAACATTAATAAAGTTGTTCGCTTTTAAAAGTTAAACGTATTTTTTTTTATCTGTCAAATAGGTTCTCAAGTGAGGTCGGGTTTGAGACTTATTTATAAATACGGGCATGAGTGTATACTGCAGAGATGAAGGCTGGTCTTTCATTAGCGGGAAGCCCTGGGTCCTTACTCTCCAAACTGATTCGATTTTGATTCAGATTCGATCGTGCCGCGTACTCCCGAATAAATTGACGTTTGTTTATTTTGATTATCAGTCGATTGTTATAGCCCGACCATACAAAAAGTTACGATCTACCTCGACCACCATATATAACACCAAAAGCCGTTTAGATCGAACTGATTCGATTCTCGATTGTGTCGGGAGTCAGCCTGCTAGTCTGTATTACCTATGGATTATGGGTTCGACAAGGGAGCCTCTGAGAAGCCGATGGGAATTGAGTTATACGAACTCCACTGGTGTACTGGGGCCTTACTCTCCAAACTGGTTTGATTTTGATTTAGATACGATCATGACGCGTACTTCCTAATAAATTGACATTTGTTTATTTTGATTCTCAGTCGATCGATATGGTCGGGAGTACAAAAAGTTACGATCCAACAATTTTCAGTATCCTGATTAGTTTCAAAGTAATTCGCCAAATAAAATACAAAAAACCACTGATATCGAACGGATTCGGAACGGCCCGCTGTATACTCGTACATAGGCTATATTTCAGTGCTAATGTTGGTGGTATTAGGTGGATAGCAGTCGTGATATACCAGCATGCCAGTAATACCACATCGTTAGTCATAGCGCCATGCATCTAGAAAGCGATGGGTCCCACGGTCAAAATATTTATTGACACGTTATATTATTTAACCAGACGATATAAGTTGACTCTCATTGCGCAAGACTTTGTGATAAATGACAAGTGCAAACAAAAAAAACACTATCCTCCGGTTTCCCGAACGCTCTTCAAATGTGTGATCAAATAACATAGCATTCAAATCAACAAACCATATTGTACGCTGATTTTAACCAATCTTGCAAGTGCGAACGTGATGTAATTATAAAATACTAGCTGTGTCCGCGACTTCGTTCACGTGGTTTTTGAGTGACTTAAACCGTTTATGCAGCGCACGCAACGAAAGGTCACAAATGTAAATAATTTTCACAGTTTTTTGCAACATTTCTCATTGACGCTTCGCTCCTATTGGTCGCAGCGTAATGTTAAATATAGCCTAAAGCCTTCCTCTATAAATGTACTATCCAACAAAAAAATATTTTTTCAAATTGGACCAGTAGTTCCTGAGATTAGCCGCGTTTAAACAAACTCTTCCGCTTTATAATATTAGTATAGATAATATTAGTATAACTCTGTCCATTCGTTTCTGTCTGATAATATTCCACCGGTCATCATGTAAAACAATTCTAAAAGTTTGGTGTTAGGGCGTGTTTCACCAAGCAATGTTAAAGTTAATCCTTAGTTAAATATCATGTTATTTCTATCAATGAATGAGAATGGTATTTTAACATGCCGTTAACATATGCATTGGTGAAATCGGGACTTAGTTTCTCACATATTTGGAAATAAAGTTTTTCATTTTAATTTTTTCAAACATCATTTATATGTTGCTGAACCCGGTGACTACGGTTCCGTCTCGCACTTGGCCTGTTTTTTTTTATAATAAGTAGTAACAACATTAGCTTTACAAAAATATGACAGCTGGGTTCCTGGAGCGCTATTTCTGTACCGGCGCCGGTACTGACTCACTTGACATTCCACTTAATCCCTCCATCAAGTGCTCATCATCATCACTCCGGCTCCAAGCTCTGAACCACTAGACGGATGGTTATATAAACAAAAGTCTATTTATTCGGGAGTATGCGGCACTATCGAATCTGAATCAAAATCGAATCTGGGGTTTTACTCTAACAAGGATAAAGAAAATCGTATGATCGTATACGATTTTCTTTATCCTGGTTAGTTTCAAAGTAATCCACCTAATAAAACACCAAAAGCCGTTGAGATCGAACTGATACGATTCTCGATTGTGTCGGGAGTAAGCATGCAGTTTGGAGAGTAAGCTATTTATTCGGGAGTATGCGGCACTATCGAATCTGAATCAAAATCGAATCTGGGGTTTTACTCTCCAAACCGATTCGATTTTGATTCGATCGTGCCGCGTACTCCCGAATAAATTGACGTTTGTCAATTTCATTCTCGGTCGATTGATATTTGATATGGACGGGAGTACAAAAAGTTACGATCATACGATTTTCTTTATCCTGGTTAGTTTCAAAGTAATCCACCAAATAAAACACCATTGAAAAGACATTTAATCAAAGTGAAGACTTTAAAAATTATGTAAGAAGCTATTCAAAAGTTTTTAAGAAAGTTTGCGCTGCAGCAAAGTCTCTTCATATTAAAAATAAAATTAAAAATTCAAACAATAAAAAAAAAAAAAAAAAAAAAACGTTTTATTTCCAAATGAAACTTACAAAGTTATTTTCGGAAAGTCAACAAGAAAAACAAGCTACCACCGGTTCAACCCTAACCCGCCGAGAAGAACCGGCGTAAGAAACTCGGACGGGGCCAACTTTTAGCAAAAAGATGGAAAATTGATCTTTTTTAACAGTATATATTTTTTACAATGTAAACTTAATCTATAGCCTACACATATTAATATTATAAAAGTTAGAGTACATATAGTAAATAAATATAAGCAGCCATCATGGTTGGCCACCTTATTCCCAGGGTGTGCAATCATTAACAAAATCAATTATCTTATAATAAGCTTTAGCACACAAACGTTCTTTGACTACTTTTTTAAATTTATTAATAGAAAAATTTTGAACGTTTTCTGGGATTTTATTGTATAGGCGTATACATTGCCCTTTAAAAGATTTACTTACTTTGCTAAGCCTGATCATAGGTATATCGAGCTTGTGCTTATTTCTAGTGTTCCTACAATGATTGTCACTTTTTGTTTTAAAATTATTTAAATTTTTCCTTACATATAATAAATTGTCCAAAATGTATTGAGATGCAACGGTTAGTATTCCTATTTCTTTAAACTTATCTCTCAGAGATTCAAATGAGGACATCTTGTAAATGGAACGTATTGCTCGCTTCTGCAGCACAAATATTGTGTTAATGTCGGCTGCATTTCCCCATAAAAGGATGCCGTAAGACATTCTACTGTGAAAATAACTGAAATAGACTAGTCGCGCTGTATCTTCGTCAGAAATTTCTCTAATTTTTCTGACTGCATATGCTGCAGAACTGAGCTTATCTGCCAGGTTGGCAATATGAGGACCCCACTGTAATTTACTGTCTAGCGTTATACCTAGAAACACAGTGGTGTCGACTAAGTTCATTTTCTCATCATTTAATAGTATATTGGTTTGTACTTGCCTTACATTGGGCAAACTAAACTTTAAACATTTTGTTTTATTAGAATTTAAGAGTAAGTTATTAACATTAAACCAATGTACTATTTTTGAGAGAGCACAATTTACCTCGTCGTAATTTGACTGTTGTCGCTTCACATTAAAAATTAGTGAAGTATCATCAGCAAAAAGTACTATCTCATGTTTATCCTTAACTAAATAAGGTAAGTCATTTATGTAGATGAGAATAAAATGATAAAGTTAAAACAACATGGCAAATCATTGCAAATGAAACTGGAAGAGTCGCCAGTCGGAACTCAGATTTTAAACTAAACATAGATAATAAAGTAATTACATCTGACAGTGAAGTTGCTACTGTTTTTGAGAAATTCTTCCCGGACATTCCAGTTTCAACAACAAAAAATTTGAATGCCTCTTCTGTTGATGCTGAATTACTGCTTAAAGAAAATGTAAAATAGTGTGAAGTCGACTTTCGATTTAGAGAAATAGGGCCCCAAGACATAATAAAACATTTTAATTTATTAAATCTTAAAAATACTGCAAATTTGTGGGGCCTATCTACTAAAGTTATTAAATCGATAGTCGACATTATCGCACCTTACTTTTCAGCTATTTTCAATGATTGTATTAAAATTGGCGTATTTCCTGATCTAATGAAACATAGTAAAATAATACCTCTTTTTAAGTCTGGTAAGTCGGATCCATCTAATTTCCGGCCTATATCTATTCTACCAACATTAAGTAAAATATATGAAAAATTAATACTTAATCAAATGCTTGCACACTTTAATGTTAATAATATTTCACACGAAAAACAGTTCGGTTTTACAAAGGGACGCTCTACAACAGATGCAGGCGTCGATTTGATAAGTTATATTTTTGAAGCTTGGGAGGGATCGCGGGATGTTCTTGGAATATTTTGCGATCTTTCCAAGGCTTTTGACTGTATGCAGCACACAACATTGATCAGGAAACTACACCACTATGGGGTAAAAGGTCCAGCTCTCACCCTTTTGAAATCATACTTGTCAAATAGAACTCAGAGGGTCGAGGTAAATGGGAAAAAATCCATAGGCTCTAAAATAGAGATGGGGGTCCTACAATACCCCTATTTTAGGACCTTTTCTGTTTAATTTATATAATTACCATTCCTTATTAATGAAAAACACGGGATAGTATTATTTGCTGATGATACGTCTCTTATTTTTAATATGAAACGGAAAAATATATGCCATGACGAAGTAAATAATGCTCTCTCAAAAATAGTACATTGGTTTAGTGTAAATATTCTTTTACTTAATAATAGAAAAACAAAATGTATAAAATTCACATTGCCTAATGTGAGGCAAACTGATACCAATGTACTATTAAATGAGGAACGTATGGAACTAGTGGATACTGCAGTATTCTTAGGTATAACGTAAGACTCAAAACTTCAGTGGGGCCCCCATATTGCTAGGCTGGCCGACAGACTCAGTTCACCAGCATACGCAGTTAGTAAAATTAGATAATATTCAGATAAAAGTACTGCACGTCTAGTGTATTTTAGTTACTTTCATAGTATAATGTCCTATGGTATTCTGCTATGGGGCAGTGCTGCAAATATATAAATAGTATCTTTGTGCTGCAGAAGCGAGCTGTTCGGGCAATCTACAAGCTGGCCCCCAACACTTCACTTAGAGAAAAGTTTAAGGAAACTGGAATATTAACTGTAGCTTCTCAGTATGTTCTCTCAAATGTTATATGTTAAGAAAAATATTCATCAATTTAAAAAAAATGTGACAAACATAATAAAAATACTAGAAATTAGTATAAACTTGATGTACCAGTGACTAGACTTAGTAAAATAAAGAATTCGTTTAAAGGCCAATGTATACGCCTTTACAATAGGATCCCAGAAAACGTTCAAAATTTTTCAAACAATAAGTTTAAGAAAGTAGTCAAAGAACGTTTGTGTGCAAAAGCATACTATAAAGTTTGTGATTATATCAATGATAGCACACCTTGGGAATAAAGTAGCCCCATGCAAGGCTTTTTTTTCTTTTTGGTAAAAGGTGGCCCTTTCCCGTTTTTTACGCCGGTTCTTCTCGCTGGGCTAGTTCCCGAACCGGTGGTAGGCATCATATAGAAACGACGTTCAGTAACATTTTTGTAAAATTTATTCTGAATAAAAAATTTTGACTTTGACTTTGACTTTGACCAAAAGCCGTTGAGATCGAACTGATACGATTCTCGATTGTGTCGGGAGTAAGCATGCAGTTTGGAGAGTAAGCCCCAGTAGTTTAGGAGATTCGAACCGCGCACTTGTGCGGCCACTGCGCGAGAGGTCATCGGCGTATAAATAATTGTTTTATTTTTAGTCCCTGGCCCAATAAAGTTTCAGAGAAACGAAATGACCGTGACACTGTGAGGCGTCAACATATTGCAACTATTAATGTAAGTATACTTTTCCTCGTATAAATGTCACCGTATACTTGATCGGTGTAAATAGTAATTGATGACATAAATGTGTTATTTAATGAATGCAACCATTCTCTATGGACAATTTCCATGTAGTGAAGCAACACTTTTCTCTATATTGTTTATGGGTGTTGCCGCCATCTTCCTTACATTGTATAATGTCAGTACCACATTAAATGTCTACTTTTAGCAGAGTTATCTTTTATTTTACTAAAGTAACCATAATATTCAACAAAATGGATGAAGGTGCTATGTCGCAAAAAATTTGAAAATTAAGTTTAAACTGTCACTTAAACATTCCAGAATATGTCGTAGGTACCTCATAACGTATTAAGTAATTGATTCTAAAGACGGGTCTTTAGATTAATGTACTTGATAAGTTACGACAAAACATTCTAAAATGTTTTCACTTAAACATTTTGAAAAAAGTTTGAAATAAATTTTCACGAAATCGGAATTTTCCCTTCATCCATTTATGTCTTCAATTATGGACGAATTTCCGTAACCAGTTGAGCCCGCTACAGATGATGAGACTACAAGCCCATGGAAAAAAATTGCCCTTTTGCTTTGCTTTATTAAACATAATATATGGATTCGTACACCCGTATTCTATCTATATACATATATATATCTATAGACGCTTCACACCACGTCAATCTGTCCCTGTGCAAAGTATCCGAAGAACTTGTGTTACAGGTACGAGACAACGGAAATATATTTAATACTTTTATGCTATACACATATTTACGATTTTTATTATATTAATACACAAATTTAATACACATCCATGACCCAGAACATTGAAAACTTTTTGTTCCCTCGGCGGGATTCGAAACCGCAATCTCTCGGTCGAGCACCAACGCGCTGAACCGCTGCGCTACGGAGGTCGTCATTCTATGAGGTCGTTTGTTTGAGCTATACCGAATTTGTCCAGACGCTGGTTTTCTGTGAAGTATCTGAGAAGCTGTATCAGATTAGATTACATTTCCCTACAGTTCCCGAGGCCGCGACTTTGACCTGTATCGCCATATAGAGATGTTGCGAAACAGCTAGCAGCCGCAAGGGCACTGCCTACTACACGCATCCCAAGTGATACACGCTGCGAGTTACTTTTAACTTTCCAATACTAATCTATCCCCCGGTTTTTGGGTGGCTGATCAAATCGTCGATCGGCTAACATTTGAGTTAAGAGAAAACTCAACTGGATAAACCCCTGGATAATGCCGCTAGAGTAACAATATTTTTCCTATGGACATCCAAAAATCTAAAATAAATGACCCGACTTTTCGTTGCGTTTAAACATCCAGGAAACAAATTTGACTGCAATAAAATCAAAACATAGGAACCTAGCTCAAGCCTTTTTTTAGTTTACAATGGAAAAAATATCTAAATCGGTTGGATTTTGGAGGAGGAAACGATGGAATCCCAAAAGTCGATTTCCTGTGCTTTTAATAGGTAATTTCAGTTCGTGCTGCATTTGTCTCTATCGCGCTAGTAGTAGTAGACAGCTATAGATTTTATAAATACCTATTTTACCAACCATGAGGTTTCCTAAGAGGAATGTCGTGCGACCACGGCTCTAACTTGACCATTTTTGTACCAATGCATATCTGGATTTCAAATTGAATTATTTTCTTGTTTCAGCCTTTTTAGACCCCCTTTTGCGAAGTCGGGTTATAGTTTTTTAAACTTTTATTTTATTAAATGTACATCTTTCACTGCAGTACGTGACTATCATTTTCTGTACATCCTTCACTGCAGCCAATATTGCAACACACTCCGCAGTCCACACCCAACCCATTAGGCACATTAAACAATAACAGACTATAAAACATAACTTAGCGTCATCGGCCATTTTGCAACAACGGTTAAGAAAAAAACACTTACTTTGTTTCACCAAGCAATGTTAATCCTTCGTTAAATACCATGTTGTTCCTCTCGTAATTCCTATCAATGAATGGTATTTTAACAAGCCGTTGACACTACGAGTAACATGCTAACGTTTGTTAGTGATAACGGCTTGTTAAAATGCCTTCTCATTCATTGACAGGAAACACGAGAGGGATAACATGATATTAAATTAAGGATTGACTTTAAAATTGGCACTTGACATTAAATTGTCTAATGATTAATATAATGTAGCAGGTAGCGGTTAATCAGTTTTTAATTTTTATTGATGTTATTAAAGCCCATCAGTCACCAATGTACTGATTGGAAGGTTTTATCATGATACTGATGATGAAGGGGCGTGCGTTAGTAATTTGTGTAAGTGAACCAAGGACTTGCGTTTTGTCACATACGAGTCAAGTGCTTATTGCAAATATTTGGTGGCCTCTGTGCATTAGGCTCGAAGTACATTGTCCGTAATCTCTCCGACCGGTGTAAACGCTGAAAATAGCAACAACGCAATAGAGTTGAAAATCGAATGTTGAGTTAATTGTTTTAATATTTTTACTTACTAATGTTTAGGTATGTAACTGCTAACATGATATTATAAAAAAAATCAAAATATGTACAATCTAAAACGTATTTCTTAACATTTACCTATAGATATAATAATGAAGATTGAAATTATTTCAATAAAATTAAATCAAAGAGATATAAAATAATTTGACTTTTAAATAAATTCAAGCCAATATTGATTACAAAAAGAGATGGACAATTAGCTTATATTTTTTGATTGCACAAACGAAATAACTTTCCTTCTGAATCTTTTGATATCTAAGAACGTGTTTCACCAAGCAATGTTAAAGTTAATCCTTCGTTAAATATCACGTTGTTCCTCTCGTTATTCCTATCAATGAATGAGAAGGCATGATAATTTAACAAGGCGTTAACACTAACATGCGTTAGTGAAATCGGGAAAATAAGTGTATCTCTAATCGATTAAGAATAAAATGTGATTTATTAAAATGTCACATTAGTGCTCCATTCTCACTACTGTATCGCAGATGTCAACGTTATCCAGCAGGACAGATTCCGGATGTAGTCCGAATCCGCGACTCCAAAACCACTGAGCTTGTAACTTTAAAAAATATTAAACTTTAAGAAATATTGTCCGTTTGCTTACATATTTACGCAATTTACACTCATACACCGACCTTGGATCCACCGAGCAGCAGGCAAAGCCACGGCAAACGGTTCCATACACCGACAATGTGCAAATAAACATGTACAATCAAAACACAGGTGACATGGTTTTCTCTTGATATTGCGTCGTAAGTCATAAGAGGAAGCGGTAAAAAAATTTAACAAACTCACTGGCAAAAACCTTAAATTTCGCAGCAATAAAAAGTGGCCTATGTTATTACCGTGGTCTCTCCTATATCTGTACTAATAAAACATATTATTGAAGTTCAGTAGTTACGGAGCCAATTCTATAATATCTTTTTATATATGTATTACCTAGTAAATTAACAAACTAAAACCATGTTTATTGACCTCCTCCTCTTGTTTTTAACCAATGACGAAAACAAGTGTTATAAGTTTGAGATTACACACTATTACACATTACTATACAGAGTAAAAATAATTATACACAACAATAATAAACTAATCAATCTGTGCAAAATGGCGCTCTTACTGCTTACATCAGCACCAAAATGTATAGCATTAGCTCTATAATCGGTATTCATCATTATGGCAGATTCATTAGTGACTTCTAATAACAGTATATCTTGTAACCTCCGAATTTTAAAGCAGTGAGAAGATGATCATAAACTTTTGCTAAGAACATTCTCGACCTCAGCTTTGAAAAAAAATGATAGACGGTTCAAAAGCTACGATGAAACACACGCCAAACTTATAACACACCTCGGTTTTCGTCGGGGGTTAAAAAACCGCTGCCGCTTGTGCCTTAAACTTATAGGTCAACAAGCGATAAGTGACAGCGTATTGAGCAAGCGAATTCCATCGGGTCAATGCCGATATAATCGTAACGTTTTATAAATCGATAATATTTAATTATGTCTTACCAAATATTAGATTTGCCCATCCTGATAAATGATTCCGAATAATTAATGATTGCAATCCGCAATGACGATTCCGTTTATATTGATCAACGATTTAGATTGTGTTTGGATATTATTAAAAACTAGTTGAGACACACTCTTAACTATGCTTCGTCCCTGATAAATTATTTAACCTAAAGGCAAACAAACCGAAAACATCGAAATTTTCCCTTATTCACGTGAATATTGTGCACAATTATCAACACTTTCACAGGAATCACAGGTATATTAAAGGATTACACTTCATTATCCAAAACACTTTATAACAATTAAACAATAATTAATATGTTTATAACATCAAATGGAAATGTTCCACAGAAAAAATACGCCATTTTGACACTGCCGATTGTAGAATATAAGCCTAAACGTAAACAAACCCGTCTATGACACAACCAAAGACTAGTCAGTGATGCCAATTGGCCAATATTAATACAATGATTATTGTTTGCTATGAATCCATAGACTATAGTCTATGGATTCATAGCAAGGTTAGGTTAGGTTAAATTTATCTCGGACGTACTATACAATAATAACGGTAAGGCTGCGTTTCCACTGACGGAGGACTGAGAGACTGACTGACGGAGGACGGATGAGAGGAGCTTGCATTTCGTTGCGGTATCCACATTGAAACCCGGCTAGCAGGAGTAGTTTTAGAGTGCCGAAGTGTGTGCACTGAATGTGGATACCGCAACGAAATTAATCAGAAGAATGAAGGGGTAGAAATAAAAAATAAATATTAAAATATCCAGCTACCAGAAAGCTTTTGTGCTCAAGTGGGATTCGAACCCATGAGTGCTGACGTTAGCACGGGCCCAACCATTGAGCCACAGAGGTCGTCAAATCAATATACATATTTTATGTTTCAATATAAAAATATTTTACTAGACAAAGAGGTGTGTGGGCTCATAGAAAGCTGTACGAATATTCTAAATAAGACAAACAAACGTATTGATAGACAAATTGTTTACTAGATAACTTTCGAACTTACGTAAACTTCTAATTTATCATCGAGATACTTCTATTATTTAATATTTTGTAACGCCAGGGGCCTTACTCTTCAAACTGATTCAATTTTGATTCATCAATCGTGCCGCGTAATCCCGAATAAATTGACGTTTGTTTATTTTGAGTCTTACTCCACTGATATGGTCGGGAGTGCAAAAAGTTACGATCTAACGATTTTCTTTATCCTGGTTAGTTTAAAAGTAATCCGTTAAGATCGAACTGATTTGAAAAAAAACATTCTAGAATGATAAAAGGTATATACTGTAATGTAAATCATTTACATTCAGCCCTGTTGGGACGGGAAGTGAGCAGGGAAGTAAGAAACGCGAGAATGTAAACAGGTGATTCGCGTTGACGCTGCCGTTGACATTGCCCCGCGCTCCCTCCATTGTCGGTTTTTCGCGCGGAAGTCAAAGGACGGTAACGCGAACACGAGCGAGTGAAAAAAATAAAAGAAGATCTCTCATGGCTACGTTTAGGACTCTCTTAAAAAATAAAAAAGGATCTCGACGTCAGCCATTGTTGCGAGTCATTTAATAAAGAAGTAGGAAGGCTGAATGTGAACACTCGCTCGCGTCGACGTTGCCGCGGAAATATTTAGAGCAACGTTCCCAGCAACAGCAGCGGCAGCGGCAACGGGTGAATGTAATGTACGGTTTACATTCAGCCGCTGCCGCTGCCGCTGCTGTTGCTGGGAACGTTGCTCTAAATATTTCTGCTGAATGTAAACACTCGCTCGTGTTCGCGTTACCGTCCTTTGACTTCCGCGCGAAAAACCGACAATGGAGGGAGCGCGGGGCAATGTCAACGGCAGCGGCAGCGTCAACGCGAATCACCTGTTTACATTCTCGCGCTTCCCACTTCCCTGCTCACTTCCCGTCCCAACAGGGCTGAATGTAAATGATGCATAAACCGTACATAATATAAAATTAGATATAATATCCCAAAGTTATAGTGACTGTTCTTTTTACACTCTATAGCTCATTGCTTGACCATTCGGGGATTACTTCTAATATGATGCTTACTAACTGGAAACCGGAATACAAGTGGTAACATTACCCACATTAATGTACTCACACCGTCCTACATCCTTCGCTAATGTCAGGGTGAACGCGGTTATTCGTGGAGTATTATAGTAATTGGTAAATGTTAATTTGTCGATAATTATTATTGGGTTTCCGCGTAGTAATACGCTAGTAGTAGGTCCTAGTATAGTAGGTAGGTATAGACAACAGAACTGAAGGCTGATTATGTATCTCGCAACAGCAATTCGACAGGCGTCAATTATACAATTGGGTACAATATCGCTGTCAAACGTATACACTTGGAAGCGATATTGTACAATTTACGCCTGTCGAACCGCTGTTGCGAGATACATAGTAAGTCAGCCGATTATTTATATGAAAAATGCTCATAGACTACGTTTCATACATTACAAATTACAACCAAAGCTTTAAAAAAAAACGACAGCGCCATTTTCAACACGCGAGATATCTAGACATGAGATATAAAACATACACAACCGAAAACAGAAATGACTACGTCGGTAGTAACGGTCCTATAAAGGGATGACGTATTAGAATTCTAAAAATACTAAGCAACATCTTCTATGTAAATAATTCTGTATTGTACTGCCATTTTTTCTGCACTCTTCTTCTTCTTCTTTAAAATGGCCTCCCTTAAGAAATAGCCAGTATCAGTGATTTCTAAACTCTGACGTTGACAATAACTATTTAGGGGGGGGGACCGATTGGAATAGTTTTCATTCTTTATTTACGCATGCCAGTCTGCTTAAAATGTTCTTGTGTTACTTTTAAATGTAACGTAAATGAATAAATTTCCTTTATCATTAATACTAAGTTACGGGAACCCCACGCCACTGATCTAATTTGACTTTTGAAACCAGCCCTAAAACATAATATCTAATGCTACATCTCAAGCTCAAATGCGACAAGGTGTTTAGGCAAAATTAAACTAAACTAAAAAGTGCCAAAAGAGTGATTTCGCTTCAAAAACATAACTCTCCTTCTACCGCAGTCGGGTAAGAGAATAGTTACGTCGTGAACGTTCACGCGGGGCTTAACGACAGCGTAGAGCATCGGTAAATTAGTTAAAGTAGTTAAAGTATTAAAATAAGTACTTAGGTATTTAATGTTTAGCTTATCAAGTATCAAAATGACTCACCAAATAGCACACTTCACGAGACACTCACAGAGCTCACTGACACTTTACCCCATCACTCACTACCCCCAGGATCAGACCTGAAACAAAACGATGTTTATATTAAAAATAATATTTACATACTATGTTACTTTCATTTATTATCAATAATACAAAAAACTCCTTAAAAATAACATATATAAATTAAAACTATTTTAGGTATAATATTATTATCTAAACTATAAACTAAACAAGTAATAAAAAAGGCTATATGTAAAAAACTATATCTAAATCGGCGGCCGCTGGTAATGTACCCAAAAGACTGGCAGTATTACCTCGCTGTATCGCTAAACTGATACGTTGGCCGAGGTAAGCGCCAGCCCTTGGGTCATTTGTCTTTTCCGTGAGTCTTTTAGAAAGGTCTTTCAAAAGGCGTTTAGCACTGGGACCCCATGGACCCAAAGTTTCAACACCAAAAGGCAGAAAAATGTATCCATCGCCGATGGATTCATATTTCCGCCTTTTGTGGGTCTCGGCGTGTGCTGCCGCCGCCCCCCCGCCGTCTTTGCAGTGGCCGTCACGTGTGACGCTGCCAGCGTATCCACGCAGGTAGCGTCCCACACCAGCGGCTTCCCGTGGCTCCATGGTACCAAAGACATACCGTCAGGTCTCCTGCCGTCGTCACGCACTATACCGTTCGGCTCGAGAGTGGCCGGTACGTTGACGGTGGCAAGAGCCCTGCGGATTATGTCGTTTATGGAGGCATGGCGAGACTGACGGCCGGCACTGCGACGGCAAGACAGTCCATGATGTCCCTGGCGGTCCACCGTGGCACCACAATGGCAGAGATGGGGTTCGTTGATGGCGGTACCTAATCGAAGGCTAACTGATAAGGAAAAAGTGTGGTTATCTAACAAAGTTCCGATATTAGATGACGGGAGTGCTTGGAGCCAGTATCCCGATTCTGGCTCAGCGGACGCTAAAAGGCGGGCGCGATCAGCCGGGGTGCAATTTAACAGGTCTGAATGTGCCAAATTAAGTAGTGGTTCATCCCAATTCTTTTGGATGTGGGTTTGGACTGGAATTTCGTCTGAGCAAAGACCACGCCAAGTAATAATGGCTTCCGGTAATGAGTCAATACCCACGCAGCCTAAAGAATTGAAAATAATTTTGGTGAAAAGTTTATGGATACTATGAGCTGATGACAGAAAAGCAGGAAGGGAGACACTGGACACCTTCCTGATGCCTAATCCGCCAAACCTAATGGGGAGAACGGCTTGGATCCAGGAAGTGTCGGAGATATTGCAGTTAAGAACATTTACTAATGTGTTTTTCAAGGTGAGGTCTAATTGTGAGAGAAAGTTACATACCTACTCCAGACAATGACTTATATAACTGTATAAGTAAATAGTATTTGAAAGTTAGGTTTTAAAAAAAGTTGTAAACATTTTTTCAACTTCTGTAATGTCTCCATCTCAATATTTTTTTTCTAAAAGTAACATTGGTAATTTAAACCCTTTCAATTAATAAGTTACAATCCAGTAACACGTTACATAATGAACAATAAATAATCATATAAAAGTATGATTAAAAGTATAATTAATCGAACGAATAAAGTCGTTTTGAATATAGAACTTATTATTTTTAATTTCGCTTTAAAAAATATGTGCAAAACGTTATTTTGAAGTTTGAATACAATATTATTATTTTAATTTAATTTCCTCAATACATAATTAAGTACGTCTTAAATACATTTTGCTTTATTTTACTTGCATTAGTCATAGAGATCGGCACGTTTATCCATATTTTGTTAAACGGACCGTAAAGCTTTGAACAATATTAACCTTAAAATATAATTAAATATAATTTCTGGGGTTATTGTAATGTTGTCAATTAACACTAACATTTTTCTTTTGTGTTAAAATTAAACGTGACGTAATATGCTTGTAGGAATAACCCATAAAATAAATAACTAAATTAAAAAATATAAAAAGAAACGATTTAGCGTGTAACATTCCTATCGCACCGATTTCCAGAAACATAGCTAAGAGCACTCTCGACTGATATACCTTTCAAACAAAAAAAACCGCAAATATCGGATCATCCGTTTGGGAGCTTAAGGCCGTGTTTCACCAAGCAATGTTAAAGTTAACGCCATGTTAAAATACCATGCCATCTCATTCATTGACAGGAAATACGAGAGGGATAACATGATATTTAACATGGCGTTAACTTTAACATTGCTTGGTGAAACACGGCCTTAATTGAATTTTCATAAGTCCTTGATACGAGATACGTATAAATTTCAAGGAAATCAGGAAATTTTGGAAATTGGTGAAAATTATACTCGAATATTCCGTTACATACACACATACATACAAACCAATAAAAGTGTGTTCATAAAAAGTAAGGAAACTTAATAGTTTCTAAATAATAATGAGTATTTTCCGTGAAAAAAGTCCCATAGCGTTGTGATTACGCTATGGAATGTTAAATCAACCTTAGGGCGTGTTTCACCAAGCAATGTTAAAGTTAACGCCATATTAAATATCATGTTATCCCTCTCGTATTTCCTGTCAATGAATGAGATGGCATGGTATTTTAACATGGCGTTAACTTTAACATTGCTTGGTGAAACACGGCCTTAAGCTCCCAAACGGATGATCCGATATTTGCGGTTTTTTTTTTGTTATCTATATACGTATCTCGTATCAATGACTTATGAAAATTCAATTTAGGCCGTGTTTCACCAAGCAATGTTAAAGATAACGCCATTTTAAAATACCATGCCATCTCATTCATTGTCAGGAAACACGAGAGGGATAACATGATATTTAACATGGCGTTAACTTTAACATTGGTGGCTTGGTGAAACACGCCATAAGCGTATTAACTATTTTTTAATTAGCAATAGTTTGATGCCAGCCCCCATAAAACTATAGCTAAACTGTTTATAGTTGAACGAAGTAACTATTAAGTAATCTGTGGTTTAACCCTAAACCGCAATATGGATTAGCGAAAAAACTGGTTAAACTTGTCCAGTTAGTAAGGTGCAGAGCCCACGGCGCGCGCGCAGCCTTGGCGACGCCCACTTCACATTATCTCGCACTTTCTAAAGAAAATTTTGACTATTTTACGTAATTCTTGACAGTTTAAACGTTTACCATATAAGGGCATTAGCGTTTAACTCACGTGCGTAACATGGTAGTGTTTTTACGCGATTACGGTGAAGCCAAACGAATGGGTAATGGTTTTGGCAGTACATAGTACGTTTGTTCCACCGCCTAAACCACTGATCCGATTTTAATGAAGGTAGTGTCAATTGATTTGTTAAAATAGCCAAGGTAACATAAGCTATATAATTTTCCTTAAATCCTTAAATTTACAAGTCCACATAATTGGGGCAGTCGGACGGATCTCCCGAGTCCTGTGGGCCAAGCAGGAACTTTTGACAGCTCCGTAAAAGTAACGTTATCGAATGTGAATTATATTGGTGCTGTAATGCTTGTCATAAAATCATTCGATAACGTTACTTTTACGCAGATATCAAATGTTCCCGATAGGCTTACTGACGTTGCCTGTGAATATTAACAGGGAGTTACAGGTGCGTTGTACCTAATCTGTTATTCTGCGATTATCCGGTCGTGAACTAGCGCCGAGTTAGTCACAGGCTTGACTCACATCCTCCAAACATGTACCTACAATCCACTCATAGTCCAAATATTTTAATTATCTACTAGTAAATAGGTAAATAGGTAATATTATTCGAAAACAAAGTGCTGTGATGCAAACGAAATTCGTCAGAATTCCGAGCTAACAAGTTTTAAAACTTGTTAGCTCGGATTTCTGAAACGACAGTTAAATTAAGTAGCTCTCAAGTCACATGCTGTCCTTGGGACTCTCTCCAATTTTCCCCGTTTTTGCAAAATTTTTCAATGACGCTTCGCTCCCATTGGTCACAGCGTAATGTTATATAGTCTTAAGCCTTCCTCTATAAATGGACTATCCAACAAAAAAATATTTTTTAAATCGGACCAGTAGTTCTTAAGATTAGCGCGTTTAAACAAACAAATAAACAAACAAACAAACTCTTCCGCTATATAATACTTATTAGTTTATTAGTAATTTAGTAAAGATATGTTTTTTAATAATAATTCTCCTACATAATGCCATACACGGATACATAAAAATAATAATAGGTTTAATAGATATCTTAGGTATATCAAAATTCTTAAATCGGAGTAGCCATTTAGTACAGGAAACAACCAATATTTTAATATTAATAAATAAAGTTCTCCTCGTATATTCGTCTATACTAAATAAATACTAATATTATAAATAGGACAGATTTGATTGTTTGTTTGAATTGGCTCCGAAGCTACGGTCGGTCTTAAACTGCCTTGTTCTTTTTCATATTACAGCGACATGTTATACTGAATGGATCCACCCTAGATGGTTGTCTGAAAGTGACATTCGGAAGCAAGTCCAGTGTCAAGTGTCCGCTAACTAGCTGTCATCATGCAGTTATTAATTATTATGTGATCGTAATACGAAAATTCCAGGCAGCCATGTTGTATGGCGTAAACTGGCTGGAATTAAAAGATTGTAATAGGCCCCCAGGGGGTATAACATAGGCTACTTTTTATTGCTGTAAGGTGTACGGTTCGTTATTTCAAGTAGCGGGGAACATTTATCTATATCACTATCACTAAAATTATAAAGCGGAGAGTTTGTTTGTTTTGTTTGTTTAAACACGCTAATCGCAGGATCTGCTGGTCCGATTTAAAAAAATATTTTTTTGTTGGATAGTCCATTTATAGAGGAAGGCTTTAGGCTACATTACGCTGTGTCCAAAAGGAGCGAAGCATCAGTGAGAAATGTTGCAAAAACGGGAAAAATTATTCACATTAGAGGGCTTTCGTTGCGTGCGCTGCATAAACGGTTTAAGTCACTCAAAAACCAAGCGAACGAAGTGGCGGGCACAACTAGTTAATCTATAAATGCCATTTTCTCGAAACCACCTTTCTGTCTTACCGCTCTATAATTACCAGGGCAGACTTGGACCCGGTAAGTGGCGCTGGGACAGCTTTATAAAGAAAATGTTAAAAATAATATTTATGTTGTATTAATACTTCCCCGGTAATTAATAGAGCAGTAACTCTGAAAAGGCGGTTTCCAGAAAGTGGCCCTTAACTCTTTATCTTCAATTTCCATTTTCTCGAAAACGCCTTTTCTGACTTCACTGTCATGGTCCATCGCTGCTAGTCATTATACGACGTTTACCTAGGCGTGACGTCACACTCGACGCCATGACACTTCGATCTGTTTTGGTGCACTATTGAAAATATATTGGAAAAATGGCTATGATCTTCGATATTCGTTAGTTTGTTACTGAAATAAAGGTAATAATTTGCAAATGTTTATCCACTTTACAAAAGTGGATTATAAAATCTTTGTTCATGCCTATAGTAAGATGCATAAGTGATTTTCGACAAACTATATTCCTTATCTATATTTCGTTGTAAATGTTGCGATGTTTCGACTTCAAAGTGAAGTTCAATACCAAATATATCCCCCCGAGTTGTAGAGTACAATAAATCCTGATGTACAGATAAGAATATTAATAGGATAGAAACGGCCAACTTCGAATATGGCAATACAGGTTTGGGTTCTGTATATTGGTCCATGAAATTGATTTATGACCTACTAGCTGTTCCCGCGACTTCGTTCGCGTGGATTTTGAGCAACTTAAACCGCTTATGCAGCGCACGCAACGAAAGTCTCCTAGTTTTTGCAACATTTCTTACTGACGCTTTGCTCCTATTGGTTAGTATAGATATGGCTCAGCGTCGCAGGCGGCAGGTCACGTGTTCGACTTCCACTGAAATAGCAAAATGTTTTCAGTGTTTGTGGACCATACATTTTTAAATATGTGTATGATAAAAATGTTAAACATAATATTTGAAGAATTGATGTTTACCCAGAAAATTTTGTGAGTTTTTAAGTACATTGATTATAGAGACGGATCTTTAGATTAATGTACTTAACACGTTACGACGTATTCTAAAATTTTTAAACGACATTTTGAACAAAATTTTTTTGAAATCAGAATTTTGCTACATATCACCTTCATCCAGTCATGTCTTCAATTATGTGTTTCCGTTCTTTGGTACCCTTAACACAAGTTGATGTAAAAGCATTCATAACATAATGCCTATTATGGTATAGTTTAATGGAAGACATGAATGGATGAAGATGATAATATTATATCGCAAAAAAAATCGAGAAAATTCAGTTCAAATTGTCATTTAATTGTCATAAAAAAAGTTCAAATTTAGAATCTTCTTCTTCTTTTTGCATATGCCCCTCCCCCCCACCTCTCAATAGGAGTTGCCAAGTATTTGGAATAAATAATTTAAATATAGAATAAACAGTATTCTAAAATGTTTAAGTGACAGTTTAAACTCAATTTTCTCGATGAATTTTTTTGCGACATACACCTTCATCCATTCATGTCTTTTCAATTGCATGATAAAATTTCCTTTACATTTAACAAAAACTGTTTTTTTTCGGCTACGGAATCCTAAAAAAGGCCTCAAAATAATCAAGAACAGAACACTCAGCACGTCACATAGTTTACGATTTGCCGAAAAGTTTTAATGTCGCGTGCTCTATTACTATAAAAAACCTATCAAAAGTCAAACCACGTGTGGGCCGAACACATCCGCTCACACATACACATCGATGTATCCACCAAACTAGCCTCTATTGCGTCGGAATAAAGTCGGAATTGATTTACAATTTAATACAATTGCATACGAGTATGACATTGAAATTTGAACTTTAATTTATGGTATACATAGGGTGTAAAATCGATGTTTAATTTGTTTATAGTCTTAGGGTCGTATAGACCATTCATTGCCGCCATACAAAGCGCTCCTTTGACAAAGCATTCTTATAGATATTGTATAAGTCCTCTGTAAAAAACAAGTATAGAGATTTAACATTTTTTTTTTACTAATACAGTAGTAGTATGGTATGGTACAGTAGAACTAATAATAGCTCTCCTCACCGATTTCATTGAAACCACGCCAGCTAGTTATTTTAAAGCGCCCAAGTGTGTGCGCAATACACAAAGACACTATCTCTTACTTTTACTCTCATAACCCAGTGGGACGGTAAACCGACACGACTGGCGAGAGAACAGGCACAGGACCGACGTTGTACACGCCCATCCGACGCATGGATCATCTTTCTTGTCAGACCATCAGATGATCAGCCTGCATTGTCCTAACCAAACTTGAAAACAACATTTTTTGTTCTTCCAACGCGGGAATCGAACCCACGACCTCCGGTACGAGAGCGAGGCTCAGAACCTCTAGACCACAGAGGCGTAGAACTAATACAGTAAGTATAACGGGTGTAAAAAAATAGTCACTGTAACTTTGGTATAAGAGTATTGAGTATACCTTTTCTCGTTCTAGAAATGTATTTTTTTTTACAAAAAAAAAATGGTTTTTTGTTATTTTTGCGACAAATAAATAAGAAATGGTAAAAAAAAAATATCTCAAAGTTATAGTGACTGTTCTTTTTACACCCTGTATTATCAAAATTTGTGAAACTCGAAAAAAAATTGTGCCAATTGACTTATTTGAATCCCCGACAAAACGGAGGGGTCTTGTGGGAACGAAGTGGAAACCCCAAAGGGAAATCACAGATCCCATGAGGTGGTATGCATGGTCAGGCTGAAGTCCACTGCACTAGTTTTCAGATGTTGTAGGTATGTGTAAAATAAATGAGTGATAATAAGTTAGGGTGTGTATGTGGCTCCTATGTAGAGTTTACTGTGAAAATACCAGCGCCGAAAGACTTACTTTTGACTTTTATGTTTCTATGCGTAGTGCATTATAAATTTACCCATACTATATATGTAAAAAAGGACCTTTTTCAGCGCTGGTATTTTTTACATTAAACTATTTGCTTTGCAACCCATACACACTCAAAGTGTTATCACTCATTAATAAACCGCCTTTAAACCGCCTGTAAACTGAGTGTAAACTGTCACTTAAACATTTTTGGATAATATTGTGTCATAACGTATTAACTACATAATATGTAGTCAATACGTTATGACACAATCTAATATAATATACTTAATATTATTAAGTATATTATAGATTCTAAAGACGGTTCTTTTGGTTAGATAAATGTACTTACTACGATACAACATATTTTCAAATGTTATTGAATGTACTGTAGGTTCTTGATAGAAATACATGATACACCTGATAAGATGATGACTTAGTCGAAACCGGTCGTGTATTTTATTAAGGGCCGATTTTTCAATCGTCAGATAACTTTTTGTTATAATATGTGACTTTGACAGATTTTGTATGGAACAAATGTCAAAGTCACATGTTTATTCAACAGTTAAAAGTTATCTGACGATTGAAAAATCGGCCCTTAATCTAATGTTAATCCATTATATATAAAAAAGAAAGTCGTTACCGGAGAAAAAGGTACGGTTCCCGCGAGGTTTAGTTCTACGCGTAGAAGGCTTAAACATTTAGCATAAAATATAATTAATTTATGCTAACGTAAAATTTTAATGGCGAACTTTAGTGTACGAGAAATATAAAAAATCGTAAATTTAGTGTGTCAGTGTAAATACACGAATAAATTATAATAACCTTATGCATTAAACAGGTAATTTACATACATTATTTTAATGATTTTGTGTTCGGGGAATACGAAGATGGAGTATTTATTCGAATGCAATACGTCTAATGTAAACCAGTGGTTCCTAACCTTGGGGTAATTACCCCCGCAGGGGTAAAACGGAGATTTTAAGGGGGTAACACGGTAGGATGGCACGAAATAGTATTAAAATAGCAATAAACAAAATAATACTCCGGTAAACGGTAGCACGGCGCTCTCATATTATCATATTTTCGTTCGAATTTGTGTGGTTTTATTATTTTAAATAAGTATGGGAATGGAGTTTACCCCTATAAACACAATTCCCATACTTTTTCACAGGGGTATCTAGTGATATTGAAAAGGTTAGGAACCACTGGTGTAAACTTAATTAAAAAGACCCCAACTTATCGTGTAACATTCCTATCACACCTAACAAACGACCTGATGACCTTGAAGACCGAAACCGATTTCCACCAAACCTAGTTAAGCACACTCTTATATACACTCACTGATATACATTTCAAACAAAAAAACGATCATCCGTTTGGGAGCTACGATACACGGTCGCATTTACAAGGCTAGTTAAAAAACCTCAGATAAGGTTGATTCAAATCGTGTGTCAACTAATCGGTGACTATAATGAATTAACCTTTAGGAATTTTAACTAGACTTGCAAGTGCGAGCGTGATGTAAATATAAAAAATCTTTCCCTTCTTTTCTCTCTGATAATATTCCACCAATCAGCGTTCAATATGGGTTGTTAATTTGAATGCCATGCTAGTTGATCATACATTTGAATAGCGTTTCTTACACCCTACAAAGCTGGGGCTGCCGTCTCTAAAACCTACCTCCCAGGACCGGAAGCGTAATTTTCCCGGACTTTGGAGCTTTCACCCCGGACATTTCAATACTTTTTTCATTCGCCTACATTTTCTATATTATAATATGCATGTTATAATATAGTATATATGTATATATGTCGCAGTCATCTAATTGAAATCGCCATTTCATTGAGTGACTAGCGTTTTTATCTAATGACGACATTATATTGAAAGACTAAAGGACAACTCGTCAAGTTGTTTATTGTAACGTCCAACGTCTTGACTGAACGTCATTTAGTCATTTAACGTAACTAGTTTTAAAATTACCTACTTATGGAATAAGTATCTAGTTAGGTGACATTTTTTTTTATTTGTGCTCATACTACCGATATTTTTAGATAAATCCATGCTGTCACACTATTTTATAACGAGTGTCGCACTTTATTGTACAGATTGAATTAAAAAAATATCAACACAGTGCTATTAGTTCGAGCTGTTTGACGCCATATTTGTTTCGGTGACTACTAGCGCCGCAGTGAGAAAAAATTTCAATCACCTGACTGACAATACAACATTACAATCCGCTAACTAATTGGACGTTGACTGACGATTGTTCAATCAATGTTCGGCCTAGTCTTTCAATTTAATGTCGTCATTCGATAAAAACGGTAGTCACTCAATGAAATAGCGATTTTAATTAGATGACTGCGACATATAATAAACCTTCCTCTTGAATCACTCTATTCATAAAAAAACCGCATCAAAATCCGTTGCGTAGTTTTAAAGATCTAAGCATACAAAGGGACAGAGGATGCGACTTTGTTGTGTACTTATCATTTTGAAAACGGCTTTTATCGAAAGCCCGGACTACTTAAAATCCCCCCGGACGCTCCCTGGACGGCTTCCAAACTAGGACAAATCCGGGGAAACCCGGACGGATGGCAGGCATATACAAAGCGCTCCTTTGACAAAGCTTTATAGATATAATATAAGGGAGACGGTTGTACCATACGAGTACATGCATAGACTGCCAAAATCATGACCCTACCGTGATAAAATTTACAAAGTACTATTAAAACCACAGTTAAAGTTTCGGTGTTATTTCTAACTGTCTCCGGAAACGGACCGATGTTTTGCGACACATTTATATTTTTGGAGAGAGACGCGGACGCAAATAGATCAAACGGAAATATTTAACTCAAAAATTAACCGTTAGCTTAACTACGGTTTAAAACTCAGGATATCGATTATTGTGACCTTGATTATATAAGCTAATTGAAGACTGTTATCGCCTCCGCGGTCTAGTGGTTCAGAGCTTCACTCTCGACCCGGAGGTCGTGGGTTTGAATCCCGCGTTGGAACAACAAAAAATGTTGTTTTCAAAGTTTGGTTAGGACAAAGCAAGCTGATCTGTCCTGACTGACCTGATTGTCTGACAAGAAAGATGATCCATGCGTCGGATGGGCATGTAAAAAGTCGGTCCTGCGCCTGTTCTCTCGCCAGTCGTGTCAGTTTACCGTCCCACTGGGTTATGAGATTAAAAGGAAGAGAGAGTTTCTGTGTGTATTGCACACAAACTTGGGCTTTTTGTTCGTCGGCGGGATTCGAATCCGTGACCGCCCGACGCGTTAAACCACTGCACTACAGAGGTTAGTCATTGTCAGTTTACTTACGTAAGACCACTTCCAAGAGACCTACTCTACAGAATTAAAAATCAATTTCCATCGATTTATTTTCACCAAATTATATCGTAAATATTCAAAACGAAAGTGAAGAAAGGCCGGTTAAGTTATCTGTCCAGTTAAAGTGACTCGGTTAATTATGTTTTATACGGAGCGGATGTTATTGGCCTTTCGTTTTCATCCGAAACATTTGGAATATTCGATGAGGGGCTTGGAATACCTTATGCACTGAAAGCTAAATTACAATTATTTATTTTAACCCTATACATCTATACAGGGTGTAAAAAGAGCAGTCACTATAACCATGAGATACGATTATACTACCTTTCCTCATTTTCGAAATGTATTTTTTTTTTTGTCAAATACTAAAAAAAATTTTTTTACTTTTCACCATTTAATTTAAATATATTATATCTAGCAATATCCCGCGAAATATTGCTAGATATAATATATTTAAATTGTATGCTATGGATTTTCGCAAAGTAACGCCTGATTCCATTAACTATTTTTCACCATTTCTTATTTTTTTGTCGCAAAAATAACAATAAAGCAAAAACATTTTTTTTAATTTTGTAAAAAAAGATGAAAAAAAAATACATTTCCAGAATGAGAAAAGGTAGTATAATCATATCCCAGAGTTATAGTGACTGCTCTTTTGACACCCATTATACATATATAAAAATGAATCGCTGTTCGTTAGTCTCGCTAAAACTCGAGATCAGCTGAACTGATTCAGCTATTTTTGGTCTTGAAATATTCGTGGTAGTCCCGGGAAGGTTTAAACGGTATCCATGCTCAACGAAGTGGGCACGGGTCAGCTATCTTCTATATAAAAATGAATCGCTGTTCGTTAGTCTCGCTAAAACTCGAGAACGGCTGAACCGATTCGGCTATTTTTAGTCTTGAAATAAAAGTGGAAGTCCAGGGAAGGTTTAAACGGTTTGTATGCTCAACGAACTGGGCACGGGTCATATCACACACGGTGGGCATACTATAACCTCACCTATCACGTCAGCTTTGCTTTTAAACCAAAAAAACTTTATCAAAATCGGTTCATCCGTCCACACACAGACACGTCAAACTTATTACACCGCTTCCTTTTTTTGTCGGGGTTAAAATAAATAAGACATGCCATCATTGTTACATAGAGTTATCATAGCTGTTAGTTTTCCATGTACTTGAATAAATAAATAAGTAAATAATGCTATGCCATTATTAATTAGGCTTAAAACAATGTCAAATATGACATTTGACGTTGATGCCTAAGACATGATAAATTAGTCCCCCCAGGGAGGCTATAAGGGTAGGACCTATTTATCTAGTTATAAGACTAAGGACGTGTTTCACCAAGCAATCTTAAAGTTAACGCCATGTTAAAATACCATGCCATCTCATTCATTGACAGGAAATACGAGAGGGATAACATGATATTTAACATGGCAACTTTAACATTGCTTGGTGAAACACGCCCTTATCCTATAGTACTAAATAATAATACGTCATTATGTACATACATCAACCAAAGTGTGTTATTGAACGTATGAAGGGAATAAGGGATCCTAACCATATTATGCTGTAGCACCACAACAATCATCATCATTTGAGTAATACAAGTAGGCTTCATCTACTGAATGAAGTAACAGCAAAAATATCCTTATGATTTTATGATTTTAATAACACACAATCACGTGAAAACCACAAGATCTCATTAACCACTGAGTTATACGTTTTTATAACATTTAACTTCCTCGTCGGTTCAACTATTTATAAACCGACTAAAGTCCAACACGCTATAAACTAACTTTTATTTATTTTGGAATGAAAATTATAATCAATATTTTTGTATTTTGCGTGTTTTTTTTGGGTTCATTTTAATGAAATAAAAAAAACTTTGTACAACTGGTGTCAAATAGCTTACAGGATCATGCCAACCACACCGTCCAGCCTGCAAATCCTGCAGTAATGCTTTATTGTTGCCGCTGGAGTTCGCAGGCTGGACCGTCAGTCTCTTCAGTGTTTTTCCTACCAAGCGAGGGCTGAAATATGAATTTTTGCAAAAAAAAATCTCCTATTACGCTACTTTTTCATCCCAAAAAGACCAAAAAGGTCGGAGCTGCGGGCAAAAGGTCGTAATAAAATACGTTTATTCGCGTTAAAGCACATACAACGTATTTAAAAGCATATAAGGATAACACTTAAAATCCTTGTCTCAACCTCGGCGCCAGCTGCAGCGTGACTCACTTGTAGATCAAAAACAGACATACATACACACACATACAGGCGGGCAGGGTCAAATATGTGCGTGTGCGTATTATGTAAGTCTGTAATTGATATTCGATTCCATAGATATTGGTAATCAATTTGTCTATATACAGAAAACTTATATTTTTGTAAAAATATCCTTTTTTTTTTCTTTTCAACAAAAAGGTAGGTTTTCTGAGTAAAAAAAATGGATTATATAACTAAAAACAGTATCCAATTATTATGTCCTAGAATCTGTATATAATAAAATAAATACCCTTTCTCATTCCAGAAATGACTTTTTTTTACAAAAATAAAAAAAAATGGTTTTTAGTTATTCTTGCGACAAAAAAACGAAATAGTATTTTTTTTAAGTTAAAAAAATACATTTCCAAAATGAGGAAAGGTAGTAATCGTATTTCAAAGTTACAGTGATTGTTCTGCATCGTAATTTTTGGATTTAAAATAAAAATACTTGTACAATCCAGATTTGTAGTTTTTAATGCAACACTTAATTATTATGGTTTTGGTTATCACAATATAAACACTACAGGTATCAGCTGATTAGATAACATCTAGCCACTTAAATCTGTGCAAGGCCTTCTGATAACAAAGAAAGTGGACATAATATTAGTGCATAAAAACACACGATTGACCTAATTAAAAAAAAGTTAGAACCTTAGCAGTGTGCCTACAAAGGAACAGGTAGAATTAGAATTAGGTTTTATCGCGGAATAAAATATACCTCATAGTACAATAATTGGCTTTAGCACTAAGTAGATAATAAAGCTATAGTAAGTGTTACCCCAAAAAACGAATACCTACATATAATAAAAAATATGTTTTAATTTTTGGTAACATTTTTTTCTTATTTTTTTATTTCTAAATAGTTTTAAAATTGAAAATATGGATAAATTGAGTTTTTCTACTTCATCATTAAATTATGTACATTTTAATATGTTTTTAAATTATTACTTATAATATTACACGTCGTGCAAAGTTAAAATAAAAAATATTGTACCTACTTACTTACCTAATTAAACTAACTTATTTAAAATAAACTACTAGGTACTTCATCTATAAACACAAATGTAGAGCTCGTTAATTTTTCATAATTGGATGTTACCTTCTTTTTGAGAAAAATATTTGAGAAAGTGTTAATATACCAAAAACCGCTATCTACTACAATTAGTAAATATAAAACTGTTATTGATAAACCTTATCAGATAAACGTTATTGTCTTAAACACTACAGTTTCAAAAAAAAAGTTAAAACTAGCAAAACTTGTTTTAGCACACATTAGTCAAGGGTAATACTCACAATTTTAAACGGTCACTAACTTCCGAATATTGTGTAATATTTGAAAAAGGAACGTACGTTTCACTGTTCGCGCGTTTTTGTTTTTTTTACCGCACAATGCGTGCTCCCGGCACAGACGTCGTCGGCTTACTGCCGCGCATTGTCCTTCGACTTTCACTCCACAAAGATAACACTAGGGTGTGGACTGGCCCTTAAGTTAAGGTTTAAATAATGAATATAATTATGTATTCAAAACTTCAACACAAATAATAAAAAATATATATATTGTAGGTGTAAAACGTAACCTTGATTATTTGCGACTCTACATTTGCTGTAACACTTTGTTTTGCCTAATATTATTTAGTTTACATAATTTATTGGTTGTATATTTTGTACGTACTCATAAATATTCGTAATAATATAATATTTTAAGTGTAATAATATTATAATTCTAGCCTACAAGTTGCTTACTTATAAGCTCTACCAAACTTATATTCCTGAAGCTTTGGGTGCTATGAATTAAAAAACATCCTAAAACTACATCTGCTAAAATCATTTTCCATTTTTTTTTATTTAATATAAAGTATTTCTTATTACCTACTTCATATAATGTAGATTGTAGCAACTCTATATTTACATTTATTCTTGTAAGATTTTGTTAAGTTTACCCGTAGTTTTCACTGCTCTACCAATAAAAATGTTAGAATATGTTAGAAACATTTCAAAAAGAACAAATAGGTCCCCAAACTCTACATTAGAGTCCTACTTTAAGATCGACTTCGTATTCCAGTGGTTTAGAGCTTGGCTCACAGCTTGAAACAACAAAAATTTTCTGTCTGATTGTCTGGCAAGAAAGATGATCCATGCGTCGGATGGGCATGTAAAAAGTAATCCTGCGCCTGTTCTCTCTCCAGTCGTGACCACCGTCCCACTGGGTTACGAAAAGAAAGGTAGAGAAAGCGCTAACATGTACTATGCACACATTTGGGCACTATAAATTAACCACTACCTAGCTAGTCTAGTTTTTAAAAAATATGTCTGTTCTTTTATGCAAAATGGACGAACCTGTATCTGAATTCATAAGAAAGCCCCGGGTAAACCCATGACTTTTATTATGACTATGACGCGTCCTACTCCATGGTGTTATGACCACCATGTAGACTGATAAGGAGATGTGAGTCAGCTTCAGGTGCAGTAATCTGCAATTGAAAATAACTGACACATTTTTTTGTATCGATAAGCTTATTTTTATTAGTGTTCCTTAGTACTCTAGTATCGCCCTGTCTGCCTGAGCTTGTGTCTTCTGTAAGACCTAAATATCAGTGGCAAAGGCTGGTTATCATTAAAACGGAAGCCCTAGCTAGTATATAGCCCGTGTAGGTAGGTATTTGAGGGTCCAACTTCAGGGCTAAGTGAAGCCGATGGGACTTGAGTTAGACAAGGTGTAAAATAAATGAGTGATAATATTTTAGGGTATGTATGTGTCTCCTATGTAGAGTATACTGTGAAAATACTTATGAATTTCACGTTTATATGAGAACCCAACATCAAAAAACATCCTATACAATAATTAAAAAAGTACCTCTTTTAGCTCTGGTACTTTCACAGTAAACTCTATATACGGGACCCTTACACACCCTAAAGTATTATCACTCGTTAATATTATAGCCTGTATAAACCCCACGCCGCTACGCTAAGTAAAATAAATGAGTGATAATACTATAGAGTGTGTATGTGTGCCTCCTGTGTAGAGTATACTGTGAAAATACCAGCGCTGAAAGAATTACTTTGACTTTCATGTTTCTATGAGAAATGCCCCAATATTTTGCCCATACTACAATTAAAAAAGTACCCTTTCAACGCTGGTATGAGTACTTTCACAGAAAACTCTATATACGGGACCCAAACACACCCTAAAGTATAATATTACAGCCTGTAGAGGTCAGCCAGTCGTCTAAATTCAAACATAATACGAATTTTAAATTATAACAGACTATTACATATTTTTCTATTTGAGTTTGATTTCTATTGCCTCTTTATACAATAAAAAATATTTCATTGTTATCTATGATAAAGATTGAGTGAGGTAATTGAAGTGTAAGTGTCAAGATACAGGGAAGAGATGCTAGAAGAAAAGCTAAAAACAACGATATGTCTCACAAAAATCAAAGGCAATTTATAAGAGTAAAAGAGATAACAGCCAATACATGTTTCACGTCTTCAAGTGGCTTATATAATTATTGCATTGGTTGAATTTTATATTTCTAAGGGCCGATTTTTCAATTGACAGATAACTTTTATCTAAGGAATAAATATGTGACTTTGGCAGATTTTGTATGGAACAAATGTCAAAGTCACATGTTTATTCCATAGATAAAAGTTATCTGTCAATTGAAAAATCGGCCTTATATGATTCAATAATCGTAGAGTGAGGTTAGGCAAAATCAAATCCAATCAGACGATGTAGTATGAAGATTAAAACTGTATAATGTCCTAAAAATCTATATTTACCAACCAGAGCCCTGATTCAAGATGCTTCGCTAAATGACAAGCGAATTCGTATGTCACCTAGCGTAGCTTATGTCTATAGGCGTGAGGGAAAAAAAAACTAGTACAGTGGGCTTCGGCCTGACCGAGCATACCATCTCGCTCGTATTCCCACATGTAAAATCCCATACATTTTGTTTTCGATGCGATGCCATCTGCCCCCTGGGCCCTAATTCAAGATACCATCGCTAATTATCGCTTACAAAGTTCGATTACAAAATGTGTGGGATTTGACATAAGGTTCACTAAATAACATACCAAATCGCGATCATTTAGCGTAGCTTATGTCAAATCCCATACATTTTGTTATCGAACTTTGTAAGCGATAATTAGCGATGGCATCTTGAATCAGCCCCCTGTACAGGGGCCATACTCTCCAAACTGATTTGATTTTGATTCAGATTCGATCGTGCCGCGTACTCCCGAATAAATTGACGTTTGTTTATTTTGCTTTTCAGTCGATTGATATGGTCGGGAGTACAAAGGTTACGATATAACAATTTTCTTTATCCTGGTTAGTTTCAAAGTAATCCACCAAATAAAATAGCAAAAGCGGTTGAGATTGAACTGATTCGATTCTCGATTGTGTCGGGAGTAAGCCTGCTGTTTCATTATCGTCTTAACAGTGTTCTTTGCCTTTAAGGTTTTCTGTCTGCGTCTTTTGTACATTCTTAATATGTTATATTTATGTTTTTGTTATATGTTTTTCAAAAGCAACCTTCGTTTGACAAGGAAGAGTTCTCTCCTCATTGTCCCCCCATTAGCATATCTATAAGGCGGTAAGTGTTTGTAATGCACCGGCTAGTTGAGATTCGACGCGCGTTTCATTATATAACCCTTGTTTACCGGAGGTCCGCGCAGATGTATCATAAATAGACAAAACATTTGATACCATTTTCCACAAGTGGCAGACGGAAAGAAAGGGCCTGCCACTTTCTCTTACAGGCAGCCTAGTAGGGTCAGGCAGAAAGTTCAAAAGGGCAGGCTGAAAGCCCAGAAGGGACAGGCTAAAAGTACTAATGGAGCAGGGAGAAAACCCAAAAGGCAAAGAAATGAGGCTAATGAAAGAATGGGCAGGCCCATTTTGTATTCAACTACACAGTAGCACACCAGATATCTTGATACTATAGATATCAAAAGCCATTGAGATCGAACGGATTCGCTTCTCGATTGTATCGGGAGTAGGCCTGCAGACCACACTGAAAGAAAACGTGTATATTTCTCAATCAGAAAGTCACGTGTTGAATGCGACCTCTAACTATAAATCTTCAAACTGCAAACCGGTAGTAACTAATAAAACTAAAGTAGTATAAAAAATCCAGAAGCCTAACTTACATTAAGTCCCGATTTCACCAATGCCTGTTAGTGCTAGCGGCTTGTTAAAATACCATGCCTTCTAATCATTCATTGACAGGAAATACGAGAGGTATGATGATATTTAATTAAGGATTTAACAAACAGTGTTTAGTGAAATTCCAAGGGTCTAAGTAATTTTAATGTTAAAATTGGACAAACCTCAGTGGTTTTAAACTCGTACTTACCTAAAAAGGAAATACTTGAACCCTTGTCACTTTATTGTCCGCCTATCGCCGCATTTACTGGTTTTTTTTTATTTATATCTACATCAGAAATATTGTATAGTTATTTTCTATTTGGCAAATAAAGGAAAAAAAAAACAAAAACGTGCATCTAAATTATATTTTACATCGTCGGTAATTCTGTTTAAGATTTGCATTCATTCCGTCCATTAGCTATTCCACGCAGCTTCTGCCTCCAATTACGTCCAACTGCAGTTCTAAGACTATTCATCATCATGAGCCCGCCTGTCTCTAAATATCTATGAAACATATCACATTAACACCACGTCATCTTGCCCCATGGTAAATTATATACTAATATTATAAAGCGGAAGAGTTTGTTTGATGGTTTGTTTAAAAGCGCTAATCTCAGAAACTACTGGTCCGATTTGAAATTTTTTTTTCTGTTGGATAGTGCATTTATAGAGAAAGGTCTTAGGCTATATAACATTACGCTGCGACTAATAGGAGCGAAGCGTCAGTGAGAAATGTTGCAAAAACGGGGTAAATTATTCATATTTGCGGAGTTTCGTTGCGTGCACTGCATAAACAGTTTAAGTGACTCAAAAAATATGTATAAAAGAATTATTCCTTTTTATAATCATAGTAACTAACGTGAGGTATCAAAAGATAGACAACCACGCGAACGAAGCCGCGGGCACAGCTTGTGTCAAATAAAGTTCTATTTATTTACTTTATTTATTTAGTAATATCTACAACTATTACTTAATGGCCTGTTTAAACGTCTTGGATAGACTGTCCCGGCTTCAACTTAATAATTTCTGGTCTGCTCGGATCTCCGTCGCCTCTCACAACATAAACTGTTTGTAGATTATCTTCGTATTTATTATTATCATAATAATTATTATGATTATTAACTGGAACTTCTCTATTGTAATAATTATAATTGTCATTCTGCACATATTTGTGATAATAATTTTGTTCTTTCACATATTTATGTTCTTGATATTTTTCTTTGTCGTATACATTATTTGGATTGGAAAATACAAACTTATTATTTGCAGGTTCATTGTACGTGGTTTTTACTACGAAATTGGAGGGAAAGGCAAATCCACGTGTTTTTCTATCGTTTTTGTTACTTTCGGGAAATTTAAAATTACTATCATCTTCTTCATAAAACCCATCATTATCAAACTCTCTATTTCCTTCTGGAAAAGTCCACTTCGCATCGTCTATAACATCTTCTAATGCATTAGAATTTGGTCTATTTTGAATACGTTTTTGTATTTCATTGGTTTTATATCGGTTGTGGTTGTAAGCTGAACCATAACTTTGTTGGTTTTCGTACAAATTGGGTTTGTAGAAACCATACTGTCCAGCATTTTGAGGATATGGGTTGAGTGGATTCTGGTCTGGGTTGTATTGTTGATTGGACAGGTGATTGTAAAACTGGTCCAAATTCTGTTGCTGTTGTGGAGAATTGAAGAACCTGTAAAATTATTAAGAAATTGAAACTAAAGTGTTTGCGTCGACAAAGTTATTATTTTGTATCCTCTGTTCCGATTGAAAATGACCTAAATGTAAGCAGACAATACGGGCGGCTGTTCCAATTTAAATAATTAACCGACAATTATTTCGACACATTCAATCGGAAGGCAGTACAAATTAACGCAGTGTAACTAACCTGAAGAATCCTCCATTATGGTTGTTCAGGTAATGCACCAGTTTCTCAGCGTCAGTGGGACATTGCGGGTAGGCGTACCGGCAGGATGCGGGGTTGCCCTGGGACGACACGCCCAGGTACACCGCGCGACCGAACACGAACAGTGGGTTTGTGGTAATACCAGTGTACGCTGATAGGAGCCTGAAAATAGAAAAAAAAGGCTGAATTGAGCTGAAACCTTGGTTTGGAAGTAAGAAGTTTATTTATTTACTAGCTGTAGCCGCGACTTCGTTCGCGTGGTTTTTGAGTGACTTAATGCAGCGCACGCAATGAAAGTCATAAATTTTCCCCGTTTTTGCAACATTTCTCACTGACGCTAATTTAAGTCGCTTTTTGACAACTTAGGTCATTCACGACTACAACAGTTACATTAATATAATGTATCCATAAACATTTAAAGACATGAATGGATGAAGGTGATATGTGGCAAAAAAAATACCCAGAAAGTTTAGTTTAAACTGTCACTTAAACATTTTAGGATACGAAGTGACGTATTAAGTCCATCGGTACTAGAAATGGATCTTCAGATTAATGTACTTAATACGTTGCGACATATTAGGTCGGGGAAAAAATTTCTTCGTATTTTATATAAAAATTCAAAAGGTTTTTTATAAAGTTCATTTATAATTGACTAAAGTATATAGGTGCCATTTTGTTCGATAACTTTTTGCCACCTTGTTGGTAGGGACAGGGTCCCATTGCTATAAAAATTTTGGGGCTTCTAATGAAAAAACTACGACAAGTGGCTTTGGCAATCTTGTGATGTGAGCCTGACACTGCCTAAGGAATTCTGCAGCGACCGAAACATGTGGAAATCTGAAGGTCAAGACTATACGGCGGAAGCATTAACACCTCCCAATCAGCCAAACTTCCGTAATCTTTGCTGAGTGGAGTGGAAGATGTGTGAGGTCCTAGCGTTATCACGGTGCAAAACCACACCGCTTCTGATGATTAATTAGGGCCACTTTCTCTCAACTTCTTGCTTTAATCTCATCAGTTGTCTCCGGGTAGAGGGATGGGTAACCTCCTGGGCTTTGTCAGCCTCGGAGCCGAGGGGAGCGCTTCAGTTTGCAGGAGCGCTCTCTCAATTTGATGGAAGTCCGGTGCCTATAGAGGTGCACCGGGCGATCGAGGGAGGAGTGGCCTGTGTTTTGACAGATCCAGGGCACTCCACCCAACATAACGGCTGATGGCAATTCGCAAGTGGTTTTAGTGGGTAATCCTAATAGCTAGACGGGAGTCCCACATACCCCTAGAGGATGAGTAATGCATTTCCCTTGCGACTTCAAAAAAAAGGTCTAATAATGGAAGTCATAGGTAAAACGGCAATACTCACGTCAACAGGGACTCCAGGCCAGGCACCGAGGGTATGGCCTGGCCCATCCCCCCGCTGGCCTCGCACAGCAGCCGCGGCACGCACTGGTAGTCGTCGTACTTGGCGATGGAGGTGAGCGCCTCCGTCACCGAGGAGACGTCCTGCGCGGCGAGTGACGGACGAGGTCCTGGGAGAGAGTGGGGGTTCAAAAATATAGACAAACGTGCGCACGATATATGCTACTGCTTGTACTGTTAAGAAATTGTACATTTACTAGCTGTGCCCACTTTTTTAAACATTCCTCATTGGTTTTCTTGGCCAAAAAATATAGCCTATAGCATGTGGATATCGACTGCGAACCGGCAATATGTCCTATATTAAATTTAGATGCAGCTGATTTATAATGTCTTGTCTCGATTATCTAATTAACATTATTCAGACAGAAAGAGTTCACTTTATAATAAATAAACAATATTAAAGTCAACTGTTATTTCATTTTATAAAAATTTAACTGTAATAATAGTTAAGTTTTTTTATGTTTCCTGAAAAATCTTGAAAAATAAGATAGGATAATTTTCCAGTTCACAGTCGATATGTCTCCTATATTTCTTGGTAAATAGACTATCCGAAGCTGAAAGATTTTTTAAATTAAAGTAGTTTATGAGATTAGCGCATTGAAACAAACTCTTCAGCTCTCTCATATAACAAAAAAGGATACCGAATACTTAAGTAGGAGGGTAGGGGTACTCACTGGCATAAAAGCTATCGCCATTATTGATATATCCTCCAGCGTATTGCTGAAAAGTCTTCTTCGGTTTCCTTCTGCGTTTCTTCTTGATGTTGCCTTGAAAGCCTGCACCGTCCCCGAACACCACAGGGTTCAGGTTCACCCCATCGGGGTCAAAATTCTGGTCAAAATTGATCAAGCCGTAGCCCCCACGTAGTTGAGTGTCGTTAGAATTGAAGATCTGCCTGGAAACATCAAAGATACCTATATAATATAAGCGTGTAAAAAGGACAGTCACTATAACTTTGGGATATTATGATTATACAACTTTTTCTCATTCTATAAATTTTTGCTTTTATGTTTTTCTTTTGGCTAAAATACATAAATTGTAAAAAGTATTTTTTTTTAGTTGCTGATAAAAAAATACATTTCTAGAATGATGAAGTAGTAGTACAATCATAATTATAATTGAAGACACCGATCGATGAAGGTGATATGTCGCATAAAAAAATTACCCAGTAAATTGAGTATAACTAATCTGTCACTTAATTGCATTGATTCAACAGACGGATCTTTAGGTTAATGTTCTTAATTAATATTAATACTTTACGACGTATTCTAAAACGTTTGAGTGACAGTTTGAACTTAGTTTTCTTGAAATCATAATTTTGCTACTTACCACCTTCACCCATTCATATCTTAAATTATTAATAATATCACACTTACGATAGTAGCTGTGATGGATCATAGCCAGTTAAGCTTTCCGTCGCATAACTTCCAGACAGACATAACAATAAACACAAAACAAACATTCCGATTTTCAAACTCCCTGAAAGAAAATCAAAATTGTACACTAGCGTAGACGAATAAATTTTTTATAAAATTTTCTCTATAACTTCTATGTTAATAAGTGACATTTAAATTGGTAGTATTAGGTATTATATAGATTAACAGCCCTGGATCAGGAGCTTTATACAGGCTGTAATGTTAATGAGTAATAGTAATAGCTCCCCTCACCGATTTCGATGTCGGTAGCCGATTTCATTGAAACCAGGCCAGCTACGCAGGAGTTATTTGATAGTGCCCAAGTGTGTGCGCAATACATAGAAGCACTCTCTCTTCCTTTTACTCTCATAACCCAGTGGGACGGTAAACCGACACGACTAGCGAGAGATAAGGCGCAGGACCGACTTTTTACAAGCCCATTCGACGCATGGATCATCTTTCTTGTCAGACAATCAGGTGATCAGCCTGAATTGTCCTAACCAAACTTGAAAACAACATTATTTGTTGTTCCAACGCGGGAATCGAACCCACGAGCTCCGGGTCGAGAGCGAAGCTCTGAACCACTAGACCACGGAGGCGATAAAATGTTAATGAGTGATAATACTTTAGAGTGTATATGGGTACCGTATATAGAGTTTACTCTGAAAGTACCAGCGTTGAAAGTGGTACTTTTTTAAACTTATTGTATGGACAAATTTATAACGTTGGTGCATCTTTCATAGAAACATGAAAGTTAAAAGTAGGTCTTTTAACGCTATTACTTTTACAGTATACTCTACATAGGAGGCACATACACACCCTAAAGTATTATCACTCATTTATTTTACACCTTGTAAACATTTGCATCAAAAAAAAAACATTTGCATCACAATTAATCTAAACAGTTTTGTTATTTTTTAATACTAATTGTAAGCCTACTTTACATTATAAAACTACGTACAACGCCGCGTGACGAGTCGGTTGGCAAAAAAAGTTTTTTTAAATCCTAACCTTACGTAATGCTTAAAAAACTAGTCACAAAATTGCATTCGGCAAAATATCACTTCTATATAAATTAAAGAGTGTGACGAATCTTACAAAATTATCGCTTACAAAGTTCGATAACAAAATGTATGGGATTTGACATAAGGTACGCCAAATGACATACCAAATCACGATCATTTAGCGTAGCTTATGTCAAATCCCATACATTTTGTTATCGAACTTTGTAAGCGATAATTAGCGATGGCATCTTGAATCAGCCCCCTGTTCGAACAATCTCCTAAAACTAATATTATAATATAAAAATATTTAGATACCGTTGTATTCTCACTGGACTTCCGAACGAAACTGGCCAGTCGCGTCGGCGGCAGACTGTAGGAGTCTGATCTCATCATCACACGGAGATGGTATTAGATAACGGAGAAAGTGGATCCTGCTTACTTATATAGCATGATGCTGTACCCATGTGAGGATATGGACTTATGGTGTTAAGCAACTGGGAAATACAGTGATGGGATGGGTGATGTTGGTGACGTATTGCTGTCAAGTGGGAGTTTTTGTCACTGCTCAGCGTGAGAAAGTTAACTACAATTTGTATGGCATCGAGCGCCCCTAGCGGCCGACTATGGTAACTAATTTGATCGCACTTGCTATATATTACATATCGTGTCAGCTCAAGAAATCCGTCTCCGCGAATATCAGCTCACTTTAAAAGTGAGCTGTTATTTCATTTAGTTCGCTTGGAACATTCGCAACTCAATCGTGTATACAAGGTGTAAAATATGTGAGTGATAATAGTTTAGGGTGTAACTGTGTATGTGCCTCCTAGGTAGAGTATACTGAAAGTACGATACGAGTTTCAGGTACCAGCGCTGAAAGACTTACCTTTGACTTTTATATTTCTATGAGAAATGCCCCAGCATCATTTTGACCATACAATAATTTTTTAAAAATAGATCTTTCAGCGCTGGTACTTTCACAGTAAACTCTATAATATACGGGACCCATACACACCCTTAATAAAGTATTATTACTCATTATAATATATTATATATTATATAGCCTGTTTTATGACAATGCCGCAACGCGTGCTTTAATTTAGATGTTTAAAAGTTTCCAGTGACATACTTGGCGATTTCAAATCACATAGAAAAGTTTCAAAACTTTTGCCTTAGTTCGTTATTAAACAAATGTAGCTCTATTTAGTTAACTTCTAGTAGTATTATACCAACCACGCGGACAGAATTTAGCCATGTTTTTATATGGGACACTAAGGTTGATCGAAGCTCAAATTAAAAAAAAAAGGGGGGACTCCCCAGAACGCATCGCTTTGTCGAAATAGCTGATAAACTATAGTGATTAGTGTGTCTCCAGGGGAACGACAGGTAAATACGTTCGATGCCAACCATCTGCGGGTTTCCTCACGATGTTTCGCCGGTAGAGCGTCCTGTATATTTTTTTACAGGCCTTGGCCCACCTCACATTCCCACCACTGCAACTCCTGTGAGCCAGGATCGACAGCGGTAACCAACCAAACAGGGGTGCCCGAGGATCAAGCTAAATCTGTCTTCAACGAAATTAATCAAAAGAAAAAAGAGGAGGAGTAGGAAGTAAGTAGTATATATAAGTATATAGACCGATATAGAACCTGGGATTGAAACCTGCAACCTACCGAATGCCAATTAACGATTTACCCACTAGGCCACGGATGCTCATACCCAATACCACCCACGAAAACCGACACTACCGGTTTTCCGGAACCTTGTTCCAGAAAGTCCATCGTGATGTCACGATCACATTGACCTTGGCGACTGGGTTTCATCATCAGCTCAACTGACAGATCTGACAGCACAGCGCGAAATAATCCCAAGTGGGTTGTGAAACCATACTTGTTCTAATGCAATGGAGTAGGTGCCATACCATTCTATTTGTAATGCTTAGTAGAATCAGTAGAATGTTTGTAGTATAAAAATCAATACATTCAGAATATTTTTTACAAAAGTGTTTTCTGAACGTCGTGAACCCAGCGAGAAGAACCGGCTAATAAACTCACGTGGTGCTGAAAATTGCTTGTTTTAAATGTCAAAACTGAAACTAAGTAACACAAAACTGTTTATATTGAAACGAAAACAAATAGCCAACTACAAAAAAGTTTTCGAAGCGCGACTTGGCAAATTTTTTTGCACAGGAAAATAATTCACATAGAAATCAAGAGATGCATAGACACCGATATGGTCAAGGTAGAGCTGAGGCATTTCTCATTTCTCCGGTCTCCGGATACCGGATCATAACGGGTGTAAAAATAACAAATACATGGTAAAAAGTAAAAAAAAAAAGTATTTGATCAAATAAATGAGTAAATGTAGCATAATAAAAAAATTGTGACTGTTCTTTTTACATTCTGTATGGTCGCATGCTCGCATCCGGCAGTAAACAAAGTGACAACAATGCTGCCGATTTTTGAGACAGTTACCTTTGATTGGAACAAAATTAAATAGCTGAACTGCGAAAATATCATTAAACTGTTTCCAAGTACAGCGGGCTTACCTACTCCCGACACAATCGAGAACCGAATCCGTTCGATATCAGTGATTTTTCGTATTTTATTTGGTGAATTACTTTGAAACTAATCAGGATAAAGAAAATTGTTAGATCGTAACTTTTTGTACTCCCGACTATATCAATCGACTGAGAATCAAAATAAACAAATGTCAATTTATTAGGAAGTACGCGGCATGATCGTATCTAAATCAAAATCAAATCAGTTTGGAGAGTAAGGCCCCAGGCCTCATACCCAATTAATGCGACATATCACCACTCACAATCAGCTGATCTACAAACTTGGTACAAAACGATCCTGAGCGGTGCAGATACAATAGTGTACGTTGACATTGAACAACCGGTCAGTTTCGACACGCCGGTTCACGCGTTACAACACTATCTGTCATAATAATAACATCTTTGCCGTTTATTGATGAAAATATGAAAAAAAATATGAAAATAGTCAGCGCTCTCCACCTATTAGTATATTATTAGAACGCATATGTGCCTGGAGTAGTCTGTCTCGCGCCTGACAGTTTGGGTCCACAGAATATCTGGAACTGTGGAGATCCACAGTCATTATCCTGAGTGGATACCATTTCGGCAATCGGTGCATTGCACTGCCTACCACCACTACCCAGACCTCATGGTTTTTTATTACATTTTCAACGTATTCCTGTTTTTTGTTGTTACTGTTTAATCTTATTGTCTTTTTTATGTCTTGGTGTATGTAATGATAATAATATGTTTTGCTTTTTCCCATTGTGTAGTGTAATTTTCGTATTGTTGAATAAACGTTTATTTATTTATTTATTAGGCCTTCCTGTACGTGGTAACTAATAGGTTGGGGAAAAAGTCTTTTCCCATTATACTCGTAGTATATATGAACTTGTCACAAAACCTCTTGGGCTATACCAATTGTATCTGGCTGATTTTGGTATCATTAAAAAGTTTTAATTTTACAGCAGACAATTCCAAATTCAAATTAGCCGACGCCATGACGCCGACACCGCGACGCCGACGCCGTTGGAGTCGTGGTGTCGGGCGTCGCGAAGTCAGGGGTCGGCGTCGCGACGTCAGGCATTGGCGTCGTGACATCGGGCGTAGCGACGCCAATGCCTGATGAATGGGTCGTGACGTCAGGCGTGTGTATGGGTCCCGTATATAGAGTTTACTGTGAAAGTACCAGCGCTGGACATTTACTTTTTTTTAAAATTAATGTATCCATGGGCAAATTTCTGATGTTGGCGCATTTCTCATAGAAACATGAAAGTCAAAAGTAAGTATTTTAGCGCTGGTACTTTCACAGTAAACTCGGCCCTTCGGTAATTTTTTTTTTTCACACCACGTCAATCTGCGACACCAGACAACGGAAATATATATTTAGTACTTTTATACTATACACATATTTAAGATTTTTATTATATTATACACAAATTTAATACACATCCATGACCCAGGAACATCGATAACTTTTGTTCCCTCGGCGGGATTCCAACCCGGGACCTTTCGTTCGAGCACCAACGCGCTCAAACAACTGCGCTACGGAGGCCGTCAGAATAGGACGAGCCGACCTTCCTTCCATTTCTCCGGGAACCGTCCGCTTTGTAGACAGCGATTAAATAGTTCCCGGAGATTATCTCCGAGGTGCACGAGAGCTATGGCAAGAACTCTCCCATGCACCCCGTCCGGACGGGTCCTCCTCTTACTACGAAGGCGGGACATAACCGCCTCCATTTCCTCGTCCCTACTGTACCCTACCCTACCTGTACCTAGTACCTACGTCAGACGTATAAAGAATAAATCGTACAGTTTTCTAATCTTAGGAATTCTACATCTATCACCAATTTAAATGCATCGTATTATGTCTCTCAAATAATACTTCCGACACGAAAATGTTGACGAGGGCCGGTTTTATTGTTATGTATTGTATTTTATTATTTTCATAGTGCTCAAGTGTGTGCGCTATTCACAGAAGCACTTGCTAGTCCCTCTTCCTACACCCTCGTAGCCCAGTGGAACGGATAACCGATACGACAGGCGGGAGGTTAGGCGCATGACCGACTTTTTAATTTTTATGCATATCTGCATGGATCGTCTTTCTTGTCAGGCCAATAGCAGGCTTACTCCCGACTCATTTTTAAAATTTAAACGAATCATTTTTTTATCTGTCAAATCGGTTGTCAAGTGAGGTTGGGTCTCAGACTTCTTTATTAATACGGGCTTAACTGTACATTCAAGGCTTTATACATACTGCCTTCAAATAACAAATAGCCACTCATTTTATGTAAAGGTTTTAAGTTATTTTAGGCACTATATATTATGTTACTGAATGTACTGTAGGTTGTTGATTGAAATCATGTATGTTACACAGTAATAAAACATTTGAATTACTTGCACTTTTTCGGCGTCGTCGCGACGTCAGGGGTCGGCGTCGCGACGTTGGGCGTCGGCGTCGCGACGTCAAGTCAGGGGTCGCGACGTCAAGTCTGGGGTCGGCGTCGCGACGTCAGGGGTCGGCATCACGACGTCGGGCGTCGGCGTCGCGACGTCAGGCGTCAGCGTCGCGACGGCGGACGTCGGCGTCCCGACGTCAAGCGTCGGCGTCGCGACGTCAGGGGTCGGCGTCGGCTTCGCGACGTCAGGCGTCGGCGTCGCGACGTCAGGCGTCGGCGTCGCGACGTCAGGCGTCGCCGTCGCGACGTCAGGGGTCGGCGTCGCAACGTCAGGGGTCGGCGTCACGACGTCAGGGGTCGGCGTCCCGACGTCAAGCGTCTGCACCCGCGACGTCAGGGGTCGGCGTCGGCTTCGCGACGTCAGGCATCGGCGTCGCGACGTCAGGCGTCGGCGTCGCGACGTCAGGCGTCGCCGTCGCGACGTCAGCGGTCGGCGTCGCGATGTCAGGGGTCGGCGTCGCGACGTCGGGCACCGGCGTCGCGACGTCAGGGGTCAGCATCACGACGTCGGGCGTCGGCGTCGGCGTCGCGACGTCAGGCGTCGGCGTCGCGACGGCGGACGTCGGCGTCCCGACGTCAAGCATCGGCGTCGCGACGTCAGGCGTCGGCGTCGCGACGCCAGGGGTCGGCGTCGCGACGTCAGGGGTCGGCGTCGCGACGTCAGGCGTGGGCGTAGCGACGTCAGGCGTCGGCGTCGCGACGTCAGGGGTCGGCGTCGCGACGGCCGACGTCGGCGTCCCGACGTCAAGCATCGGCGTCGCGACGTCAGGCGTCGGCGTCCCGACGTCAAGCATCGGCGTCGCGACGTCAGGCGTCGGCGTCGCGACGCCAGGGGTCGGCGTCGCGACGTCAGGGGTCGGCGTCGCGACGTCAGGCGTGGGCGTAGCGACGTCAAGTGTGGGGTCGGCGTCGCGACGTCAGGGGTCGGCGTCACGACGTCGGGCGTCGGCGTCGGCGTCGCGACGTCAGGGGTCGGCGTCGTGACGCGTCGCGGCTTCGGGCAACGACGACGCCCGACTGGTTTTGGTCGCAGCGTAATGTTATATTATAGCCTTCCTCTATAAATGGACTATCCAAAAAAAGAATTTTTAAAATCGGACCAGTAGTTCCTGAGATTAGTGCGTTTAAACAAAGAAACAATTCGCATGTGGGGACTTTCGTTGCATGCGCTGCATAAACGGTTTAAGTCAATTAAACACCACGCGGACGAAGTCGCGGGGACAGCTAGTAGATTAATATTGAGCATTGCTATTCTAAAATAACAGGCGTTTCTATATTATATGAAAATTTAAAATGTATACTGATCCCTTTTATGGAATATTGAGGACAAACTCCACTCATCTTATGGCAGTCGATTTCGACATAGTATGATCTTGGACTTACAAAAATGTCGTCTACTAGTATCCTCGAATGAAACTTTCAATACAATCTGTAATTCTTACGACTGCGTGTCGGATGTAATATTTTACACAAGGAAATGATATTAATCCAAGGGCAAGTAAGGGAAGTGCCTACAACTTTCATTGTGTATTTTTATCGCGACATTTTAGATGAAATATCACTCGGACAGTCGGAAGAACAAAGCAAAAGGCCTTTCACTATACCCAAGTTAGCAAGCTTTACATTGTAATAATAATAATGCCCGCACACCGATTTCGGTGCCGGTAGCCGGTTTCATTGAAACCAGGAGTTATTATTATAGTGGCCAAGTGTGTGTACAATACACAAAAGCACTCTTACTTCACTCTCGTAGCCCAGTGGGACGGATAACTGACACGACTGGCGATCAGGCGCAGGACCGACTTTTTACATGCCCATCCGACGCATGGATCATCTTTCTTGTCAGACAATCAGGTGATCATCCAGCGTTGTCCTTACCAAGCTTGAAAACAACATTGTTTGTTGTTCAATAGCGGGAATCGAATTCACGATCTCCGGGTCGAGAGCGAAGCTCTGGACAAT
Source organism: Celastrina argiolus (assembly GCA_905187575.2). Lineage (NCBI taxonomy): Eukaryota > Metazoa > Arthropoda > Insecta > Lepidoptera > Lycaenidae > Celastrina > Celastrina argiolus. The sequence continues at coordinate 3,315,422 of LR994596.1, forward strand.
AGGCCCCGGGGAGTGTTGCAGCTACATATGTATCATACATATTATGTAGCTGCAACACTGTATCTTCCGATTTTGTAATAATTAAATTTTTACTGTCATACACTACGTTACACATAAATATAAAATACGTTTCGAAACTCTAACGACGATTTATTTGTAATTAATTAGTTCAATAAAAGCCTAAGTTCTAAACAGGAATTGGACAAATGACAGATTGTTACATATTTGATGAATTTGGTCCAAAATGCTAAGATTATATCATACTAGATTATGTTCTGTTACGTAAAGATTTATATAATATTCGCTACTAATATTCCAAAATCAGGTTTGGTAAAGGAGGTTAATATTTCTAAACTGGAATCAAAACAGAACAGAGACAAAAATTGTAAATGAAAAATTTTTACTTTTATGATCTTAGCCTTTTAAACATTCAATGATAATACATAATGTATGCACTGTCTAAAATGACAAATGAAGTTCTTTTTAGGTTGAGGATTGTTTAAATAATCCTCTCATTAAGGGGGTTTGGGGTATATTTTTTGTATTTATTCATTTAAGTTACTCTTCATAAACAGTCATGTATTACGCCAAACTGATCTAGCAATTTGTACTTTTGTAGGCGCTCCGCTCAGTACATTACATAAGTAGGTACTTAATGCTATTAATGACATTGTACATTAACAATAACATAATACTGACATGCCAATTACACTTATATCAAACACTAGTTGACCCGTGCCCACTTCGTTGAGCATGGAAACCGTGTAAACCTTCCCGGGACTTCACGAATATTTCAAGACCAAAAATAGCTGAATCAGTTCAGTTGATCTCGAGTTTTAGCGAGACTAACGTACAGCAATTGATTTTTATATATCCTATGTTACTCAGTGATAATGTAGCTTTCTAATGAAAAAAGAATTATGAAAATCGGTCCAGTACTTTTTGAGTTAAGTCGTTACATACAAAAATACAAAAATTTCCTTTTTATAATATTAGTGTAGATAATTCAAATCCCCCTACACAACATTTCTATGGTTATGAATAGTAGGTTAACTAATATCTCTTATTAAATGTGGCACACCCTTAGTAAATGTGCAATACCTTAGCCCTACGACATTGTCTTGGGTTCAGTATCCCTGAGGATACTAATATATCCCCAAGAATACTACTAGGGTACACATAGTTATTAAGGTACATATTTTAAACATACATAGTATCATGGACCAATGTAATTGGTCTATGATAGTATTTTTATTTGTTCGAGAATGAGACTGTATAATAATAAACGATGTGATGTCGGCGAAGGACAACCGGAGTCCCGTCAAATGAAATTCGTACTCGTAATGGTGTATATTCAGAACACTAGTTTACATTCACAGTTTATAATATACTAGCTGACCCTTGCCCACTTCGTTGAGCATAAAAAGAGTTTATGATGAAATTCAACTAAAAAAAAAACAACGTGGAACCCGCAACGCGGGAACCCGGAACCCGCAACGCGGGAACCCGGAACCCGCAACGCGGGAACCCGGAACCCGCAACGCGGGAACCCGGAACCCGCAACACGGGAACCCGCAACGTGAAAACCCTGAACCCGCAACGCGGGAACCCTGAACCCGCAACGCGGGAACCCTGAACCCGCTACGCGGGAACGCTGAACCCGCAACGCGGGAACCCTGAACCCGCAACGCGGGAACCCGGAACCCGCAACGCGGGAACCCGGAACCCGCAACCCGCAACGCGGGAACCCGGAACCCGCAACGCGGGAACCCGGAACCCGCAACGCGGGAACCCGGAACCCGCAACGCGGGAACCCGGAACCCGCAACGCGGAACCCGCAACGCGGAACCCGCAACGTGAGAACCCTGAACCCGCAACTCGGGAACCCGGAACCCGCAACGCGGGAACCCGGAACCCGCAACGCGGGAACCCGGAACCCGGAACCCGCAACGCGGGAACCCGGAACCCGCAACGCGGGAACCCGGAACCCGCAACGCGGGAACCCGGAACTCGCAACGCGGAACCCGCAGCATGGGAACCCGAAACCCGCAACGCGGAACCCGCAACGCGGAACCCGCAACGCGGAACCCGCAACGCGAAACCCGGAACCCGCAACACGGAAACCCGGAATCCGCAACGCGGAACCCACAACGCGTAATCCAAACGCAGAACCCGCAACGTTCACGGAAACGCTGACAAAATATGGAATAAATAGTATCCTATGTCCGTCTACTTGCTCTAAGCTACTTCCTCACCAATTTTCAGCCATATCGATAAAGCCGTTCTTGAGTTATAAATAATTTAACTTACACGACTTACTTTTATACATATAGATGTATAGATTACTCCTACTAACATAAGCTAAGCCCGGTGAATGTCACAGTCGGTCCAGCCAATCCGGTGATCATTAGTTAGATGACGACGATGATGATGATGAAAAGTAGCCTAAATTAATCCTTATAACTTTAGCTATCTACCAGTGAAAGTCTCGTTAAAATCGGTCCAGCCGTTCCAGAGATTAGCCGGAGCAAAGAGAGACGCTGACAGACATTTTTTTTTTAAATTACATTTTCGTTTTCAGTAAATATCGTTGCCAATGCAAAAAAAAGCAGAAGATATCGTTTAAAATGTCATAATATGCATTTAGAAAAACGTTGCTAATTGAAAGTTACATACTGACACTTCAATTTTATTTATTTGTATAGATGTATAGATTTGGAAAACTTCTCCAATCTTGGCGTTTCCACTGACGCGGAGCGGGGCGCATAGGAACTTAGTGGTTCCCAAGCGGAGTGGAGCAGAGATTTCGAGCATAGTGATTGGTCAATTCGGGTACCGCAAGCTTCTGTCCGCCTCGCCCCGCGTCAATGGAAACGCAGCCAAACGTCTATAACGTCTACCGGTCGCCATGGTAACGGCGTTGTTTACAAATGGAAAACAAAAATTAGGAAATGCTATACATACCGTATTTATATCAGCTTAAACTATTTGGATTCATGTTTTTGTTAATCCTAATAATTTTATTACTCCAAATAGTTTAAGCTAATATAAAAACGGTATTTATAGCATTTCATAATTTTTATTTTCCATTTGTAAATAATGATGTTGACATGACAGCCGTGTCATATAAACTGCCAACGACGTGAATCGATCGAGCCCAGGTTCAAACCCCGTGTGACCATCACGTATTTTCTTCTTTTTTCTAATTTTCTGCTTATTTTTTTCAACATTTTCTTTCATAATAACCTTTTCGTAACAATAACGAACATACCGTAAAAAAAATTTGCGAAATTGGTCAAGCCGTTGTCGAAGCGCATACGATGTAAGAAATTTTGTAGGTCGTTTTTTTACACTTTGGGCTACATTTTTGGGGTTTTAGTAAGGAACCCTACTTTTTTTAAACATATAATATAGCCTATGTTCAGCGCAAGGAATGTAGCTTTCCAACGGTGAAAGAATTTTTCATATTGGTTCAGTGGTTTCAGAGCCTATTCCATTCAAACAAACAAACAAACAAACAAACAAACAAACAAACAATCAAACATTACCTCTTTATAATATTAGTATAGACACAAGTATTGTAGTATTGTCTATCTTACAGATCTTCTTTCTTACAGAAATACATCCACACAGTGAATCCAATGACTAAGAAATCATATGGACTTGTTGTAATAGTCTATTTGTATGTAAACGATGATGTACCTTACGGGGCAAAGTTTTTTCCAGGCCGCCATTTGTGTTTAGTGTGTTGTTTTCGCCAGTACTTCAAGTGTCAAATTCGTGTATTGTTAACATTATTTTTTAAAATTAAAGTCCTATTTAAGTAGTTTATTAGTTTGTAGGTAAAAATACATTATTAAATAGTTAAAGAGACAATGACAAACTAAGACCCTACAGCACTATGCATATGTCAATTCGCCATTTTGGTACTGGAGCACGATTCTCGGGCAGTGGAAAAAAGTTCGAATATTAGTATATCCCGCTCGCACGCGCGCTAAATCGCATTTGCATGAGCGGGACGGACCGATAGTAAAAACTAAGTTCGAGGCCTGAGAATCGCCGCCCTGTTCCGGGTAATAGTTTCTGGCTCGTATATTTTACGTTTAGGCCGGTCCACTTGATTTTTGGGCATTTTATGCCACGCCACAGCGGCTTATCGTCTAAGAGCCTGTGAAAACCAGACTTCCGTTATAGTATAAAAGCTAAAAATTTCTGAGTTCATGGTAAGAATGATGGCCAATTATGAAGTTTGGGTTGGGGTGGCTTTGGGATATAAATGGTACTAAAGGTGTGAAAAAAAATTCTACTTACGTCATATATACAATTATACATACATAAAGTGTGATTTTTTTGTATTACCTTCAGAATGTCATTAAAAATCATGACACTAACTGCCAGACACTTTACATGGTGGCAACCCCTGCCAGACACCCCTAATGTTCAAGAAATTATAATTCTACTTAGGTAGTATAAAAGCTGATTTTTATCCGATTTCGGCAAACCAAAAGGAAGGACGGATTTTGGCAGTCTATGTTTTTATGTATGTGAGTGTTTATATATGTATGTATGTTCCGTCGTAGCGTTTAAACTACTTGTCCGATTTTAATAAATAAGGTATGGATCGGTTGGTAATGATGACGCGAGTAACATTGATTAGGTATATTTTTTTTTATTTTTAGTTTTTTGAACATTAAACCTCAGAAACAAACTTAAAAAAAAATTGTCTCGTGTTTGGTATCAAAAAAAAGGCTTGGCAAGTATACTACGAATATGTAATTATTTTTTTTATTTTATTGTTTACAGCATTTTAAAATTTTAATTCAAATTAAATGTTTAAAATGCTTTTGTTGTACTAGTATTATGTAGGAGTTGTTTAGTTACTTTCTATGTAATGGTTAATTTAGTAAAAATATTTCATGTGGAAACAGAAAATATGAAATAAAAAAAACTATACCTTGACTTCGCTAATAAAATCCAAGCATCAGTTCACACCGAAATACGGTAGAAAAAAAGCATATTCGTCTGCCGTTGCAATATTGCCAATAGCAACCACGGCTCTACCTTGACGTCACATTTTTGTACCTATGCATTTCTGGATTTGAAATTACATTATTTTCTCGTTTCATCCCTTTTAGACCCCTTTTTTGCGAAGTCGGGTTTTAGTTTTTTAATCATTTTTTTATATGACATAGAGATGGTTAGGTTGAAACGCGTCATAAAGCGAATACAACATCCTCATACATCGAATACAACTTATACGTACCTATGTGAATAGTATTCTGTCCGTTCATCCGTCGACCATGGTGTGACGCGTGAAGGTCGAGCTACACGTGTTTTCCTTCATCGTTTAACAGCCATCAATATTTTTATGCCACCTATCAGTCTCCGCCACGCATACTTTAAACTTTACCATCAAATAAAGACGAAATGTAATTTAAATGTTGGCCATGACACCGGCCCACCTCACATTTCCACCACTGCAACTCCTGTGCAGCCAAGGTGTACAAATAATGAGTGAAATCAAATCAAAACATTTTATTTAGAATAATTTTTTACAAAATGTTCTGAACGTCGCGCGTCGTGTCTATGTGATGCCTACCACCGGTTCGGGAACTAGCCCAGCGAGAAGAACCGGCGTAAGAAACTCGCATGGGGCCACCTTTTACCAAAAAGATGGAAAATAATAAAGTGATAATACTTTAGGGTATGTATGTATATGCCTACTATGTAGAGTTTATTGTGAAAGTCCCAGGGCTGAAAGATTTATTTTTGACTAGCTGTGCCCGCGACTTCGTACGCGTGGAAAAGTGATTTAGGGCAGTGTTATAATAGGTATATCTGTTTTAAAAATATTTTTAGTTATAAAAACTGTCGTAATGTCGTAAGGTATTTAAAAAACTACTTTATGTTGACAATTCCTACTACCAGCTTGACAAACGACCGTGTACAATTACTATAATGAGAACGGGACTACTTGATAGTACGCGTACATACATGACGAACATCTAGTAGGTACTAAGATTTGTATGGATTTTGCGCCGCAGCGACTACAGACGATGATCGTTTCCACGCCGACGCTGCTGGTGTGGCGACAATGATATTAAGTGAGCGCGCCCCGCTGTTTTTTAATTTTGCGGTCTTTTCGGTGCGTAAGTCCGACTCGCACTTGCCCGGTTTTTTTATTTATTAATAACCAAACATGTAGGTACTGATTATAAATCACTTCACTGTTAAAGTACTAACTGATTTTATACAGAAAAGTAGCAAAATATAGAAAGTCCCAAAAGAAAGAAAACAAACCCTAGTTGTACCTAACATAAAAACCATTCGGTCCATGATAAAAACTAAGAAATAAAATATCAAGACAAATATAAATCTAACTTATATTGACATAACTTTTTTAGTTTAACTGTAAACACAATACTTATGTTAATCAAAATTCTATATATTATGCAGTTATCGAATACATAATTTGGACAAAGAAAACTATAAAAATGTACAGTAATAGTAGGCTGTAGTATGAATTTAAACGGACGGAATGAGAACTATAATATAGATGCAAAATAATATTATACATTGCTAATGATGCACGCTGAGTATAACTCTCGGATAACGTATTGTATAAATGTAGGTACCTACTCAACCTTGCTATAATTGTATTAAAAGTACGGCATTTGGCGTATAGATAGATTTGTATAAGAGAATACTCTATCAATATTATGACATATGATATTTGACAAAAAAACCCATAATAATCACACTGTTAACACATATCCAGGACAGGCCGCAAAAGGCTAGAATTTCAAAAGGTATCTCGATTGGAATCGAGTTGTATCAACAGTTTTCCCCTGTAACACAGTTTAGACTTTAGTAACTATCGAGATGTTTTTAACGTCTATCTTATTAAATAGAAAAAACAAAAAAAGAGCAGTATATTTATGAAAATCTTAAAACTGTTTTTAAGATTCCGTACCTCAAAAGGAAAAAACGAAACACATATTATAAGATCATTTCCATGTCCGTCTGTCTGTCAAGACCCTTTTACTCAGAAACGCGTGTTGTGATGAAAATTATATAAAATACTCAGGAACTACTGTTCCTTGAAGCAGTGAAAAATCAGACTTCTTAGCCAATGCAATCAAAAGCAGTCGCTTATGTCGCTAAATTTCGTCATTTTCGACACTCGCAAGGGAATCAAAACCTAAAGGGTACTTCCCGTGAACTCAAAATCATAAAATTTGAAACCAAGCAACGTCTAAAACCATACGTTTTTAGTAACATTATATAGATAAGTAGTAAAAATATTTGGATTTTTTTAAACTTCGTACCGTTTGTCATGAATGTGTTTAATTGAAACTTATAACAAATACTTAGGTCTCTAATATATTCAAGCTGTAACCAAATCAAAATTCTATGTCAATCAGGTTTGTATGGAACTCTCGGTGTGCAAGTCCAACTCGCACTTGGCCGGTTTTTATTTATTTACTTATTACTAACCTACGCTAACAAATATGTATACAGTACCTACTTATCACAAAGGACTGTACAGTAAAAGTACTAACTATTTTTATACAAATAACTTTCGTAATAAACTCAAGAAAAAAAATCTTAGATTGTTCCTACCTAGCTTGCTAGGCTTGCCTAAAACTAACAAATAAAAGTCACCCCCGCGGCCCCGGTGCGTTTGCTGCTAATACAATTTGAAGCGACGCGCGCGCGCGGCGGCGCACGGCTCCCGGGACCGGCGCGCGCTTCCTACAAACGTCCAGCAAAAACGACATGATCTTTTAATATTGTCATAACTTTTTTATTTATGAACCGATTTACATAAAACAAACACTAAATGTTAAGTGAAGCTTGCCGCAATATATTAGTGAAAAGTACATCTTAATCGGATAAGCCGTTTCTGAGATTAGCGTGCACAAACCCACAGACAAACAGACAAACAGACAAACAGACAAACAGACAAACAGACAAACAGACAAAAATTTCAAAAATCATAGTTTTGGGTACTATTGCGTAAATAAAGGTCCCCCATCATATTTTTTTTCAAATATCTTCAATGTACAGACACGACTCCTCTACAGATTTATTATATGTATAGACTATCATGTTTCTATGAGAAATGCACCAATATCATAAACTTTCCTATATATGACAATTAAAATTAAAGTGCCTATGTAGTTACCTACCTCTTTCAGCGCTGGTACTTTCACAGTAAACTCTACATACGGGACTCATACATACCTACCCTAAAGTATTTTCACTCGGTTTTTACCGATTTCTACAAAAGTAGAAGGTTACAAAATACAATTGGTAGATATTTGGTACGTCATACGGCGCGTTTCAATAACGTTTCGAACCTATATAACGGAGAATGATCACCAATTTTTATTTTTAGCTCTCAGCAAGATGACACTTAAAATGTGGATGAAAAAATTATTACGATACGACGTGTAGTTTCCGAGATAATTTTAAATTCTCGAAGATGACGTAATTTTCCAACGCCTGCTACGGGCCGCGAAATGCACAAATGTGTGTAAATTTACTCATTCGTGGTCTTTTTCAATGAAATAAAAACTAGTGTATTTGTATACATACAAGCTCTACTAGGACAACAGTTTTATACGATTTTGTATACCTGCAACCCCGGGGGAGGGTCGCGAGGTTATGTTGGACCCGACTTAATCGCCTCCGTGGTCAAGTGGTTCAGAGCTTCGCTCTCGACCCGGAGGTTGTGGGTTCGATTCCCGCGTTGGATCAAAAAAAAATTTGTTTTCAAGTTTGGTTAGGACAATGCAGACTGATCACCTGATTGTCTGACAAGAAAGATGATCCATGCGTCGGATGGGCATGTAAAAAGTCGGTCCTGCGCCTGATCTCTCGCTAGTCGTGTCGGTTTACCTTCCCACTGGGTTATGAGAGTAAAATGAAGAGAGAGTGCTTCTGTGTATTGCTTACACACTCCTGCGTAGCTGGTTTCAATGATATCGGCTACCGACACCGAAATCGTTCCCCCTATGTCCTTCTTCACGCTTTTTGGCGATTTTGTATATCTATTAACATTCTTCATTGATGGCGATGTATCTTTTCTTATAGGTTATCGAATAGCGGTCTATCTTTTCTGTATAGGTTATTAAACCGCGCAAATAATCACTCCTAGGATATTTCCACAATTGTCACGTATAGGTTAAAGTCTAATTTTTTTTTAACTCTCAGAAAACTTGAAAATAAATAATGTCTGAAAAAAATATTAAAATAATACGTCGTATAGTTTCCGAGATATACTTGTTTCAAATTCACGACGCGATGACGTCATTTTACAACACTGAAATTTTAAATGTCTATAAATCTATATCTATATCTATTGTAATATGTAATGTGGAAGAGTTTGTACTTTGTTTATTTAAACGCGCTATTCCAGGAACTACTGGCCAGATTTGAAAAAAATATTTTTTTGTTGGATAGTCCATTTATAGAGGAAGGCTTCAGGCTATATATATGTCGCAGTCATCTGATTGAATCCGCTATTTAATTGAATGACTACGGCCATTCTCCAGTAATAAATTTTTACGTGTCCCGGTCTTGTCTACTCTGTATTATTGTCATATTCATCTATGTTTTCTTTTTATTTGATAGATAGCATCCGTATCTAGCTGTAAACAAAAATATAGGCTTCTGCTTTAAGTGATTAAGACTAAATTATTTTAAGTTGCGTTGAAAAAGCACTTTTTTCTAATTACCGTAACGTGTCCCGACATCAACTTGATCTGAAAACTTCCTTGTAATTTTTTTTACGTACATATTTACTTGAATCCAATTAACTTTCTAAACAATACAAAGGATCGTGTATCGCATAAAAAAATATCGACTTAATAGGTCCAGTCTATAAATAATTATCCTGAAATAATAGCGTGTCTCATCGAATGTTCTAATTACCGTAACCCACACTGTTCTTGGGTGCACACTCCAAAGCAACAGGATTTGGGACATCACTGCCGCACGTGTCGCGACACCTCCGTCTGTGCCACGGCCCGACAGCCATCACAGGTCGTTAATGTTTGTGTGCCGCCAGTGAAGCACGTAAGTATATAATTACCGTAGCTTTGGTAATAGACTTTTCTAATTACCGTTGTTCTTATTTAAATATTTAAAATTTAAAATAGAACTAAGTTGATCATATAAATCTAGACAGTGCTTTGGCCTACGTAAGTTGTCTCAAGACAGTTTTTGCAAACTTTATTGGTTTTTGAAATTTTTAAGAAAATCTAACTTTTTCTAATTACCGTATACTAATTACCGTATTTTTCTAATTACCGTTGTATGAAAAATGAATACGTTTTATACGGGTTCAAGGGTTCCAATGGTAGTATGAGGGCACAATGAAAGTCCACCAAGTCATTTGGAGTTCCTCAAGACCAGATCTACTTGCAATGAGAAAGTTAAGAAGTAATGCGCAATTGATATATCAAGCAATTGATATCAATTGATTTTGCTAGCAGGTCCGACCACGGCCCTACCTTGACCATTTTTGTACCTATACATTTCTTGATTTCGAATTTGTTTTCTTGTTTTTTCCGAAGTCGGGTTATAAGTTTTTAAACTTTTATTTTTTTTAGGTAGATCCTACTTATTGTTCAAATAAATATTATTTGCGAAAATAAAACAATTTTTGTTTAAATTAACTAGTTTTACCCGATCTTTAGTTATAATTACATTATATTATGTAGAACTTATTAATCAGAGTTTTATATCATCTTTTACATATAATAAATAACTCTTTCTAATTACCGTAACATTAAATATTACACTTGTCTAATTAGCGTACCCATACAATTTTTAAGTCTCATTATCTCAAGAACTATAATAAACTGTTGCATGCCTCATTAATTATTGTATTTGTATCTTTCATTAGTTTTATATTTCAGTGTGTTTAATCCAGATTAGTAGAAAAAAAAACGGTTACGGTAATTAGGCAAATAACGCCAATCTGGAGAATGACCGACTAGCGCTTTCATTGAATCCTGTTTTTACCAACAAATTTTAGAATCCGAGACTAGGACAGCCATTTAATATTTTAGTTTGAAACTTAGAAATTTCCGAATGAGTACTAATAAAACGAACGTTAAAGTAAATTAATCAAAAAATATATCAACACATTGCTATCTGTACGAGCTGTTTGACGCCATTTTATAACCGCCTAGTGATTCAATTAAATAACCAGATTCAATAAGATGACTGCGACATAATATACATTACGCTGCGATCAATTAAATAGGAGCGCAGCGTCAGTGACAAATTTTGCAAAAACGGGGAAAATTATTTCATTGCGTAGGTACGCTGCATAAACGGTCACTCAAAAACCACGCGAACGAAGTCGCGGGCACAGCTAGTTCATTAATACTAGGTTCGCCTACGTGGACTAGTGGTTCAGAGCTTCGCTCTCGACCCGGAGGTAGTGGGTTCGATTCCCGCGTTGGAACAACAAAAATGTTGTTTTCAAGTTTTGTTTGGACAGTGCAGACTGATCACCTGCTTGTCTGACAAGAAAGATGATCCATGCGTCGGCGTCGGATGGGCATGAAAAAAGTCGGTCCTGCGCCTGTTCTCTCGCCAGTCCTGTCGGTTTACCGTCCTACTGGGTTATGAGAGTAAAAGGAAGAGAGAGTGCTTCTGTGTATTGCGCACACACTTGGGCGCTATAAAATAACTCCTGCGTAGCTGGCCTGGTTTCAATGAAATCGGCTACCGACGCCGAAATCGGTGAGGGGAGCTGTTATTACTAGGTTTTTTATATAGTAATAGTTTATTTCTATAGATGTATTACACAAAAAGACACATTGATAAGCCAAGGCGTGATAAAGACCCAAGAGTAAGACAAATTATATGTTCAAATGAACCCATTGCTCACATTTATATGACATTTGCACTAACGACTCACTGCAAATGAACTGGTGAGGAGTGAGGAAGGAGGACGTCTTTATCTGCTGTTGCGGCCTGCCTCACTGGTCCTCACTCCTCAGTGTGTTGTGAGTCTTACCTCGCGCTGTTGTGTCTTGTGCTGTGCGCGAAGTATGAAATCGAAGTTGTGATCGTAAATTTCAATTAGGTAAGATAATTGTATGTTACAACTATAATATATTAATAGTATAGTTTATAATTAAAGATGATTGTTAGCTTACATTATTTTGTTGTTTTCTTTTAAAGTGAGCAATAAATTTTTAAATATGTGTAGAATTATTTATATACCATGAAACTGTAAAAAGAGATAAGTTTACATGAAACTAAGCTATATACTTACGGATACTATTACATAAATAAATGAAGACATGAATGGATGAAGGTTTTTTACCAAGATTTGGATTTTTTTAACCAGATACCTAATTGAGACTAAAATGTCACTTAAAACTTTTTAGACAATATGTCGTAACGTATTAAGTACATTGATTATAGAGACGGATCTTTAGATTAATGTACTTAATACGTTACGACGTCATGTTCAAGTGACAGTTTGAACTCAATTTTCTCGAAATCATAATTTTGCTACATATCGCCTTCATCGATTAATATCTTCAATTATTTTAAATAAACTAGTGGTGGCAGTCACTTTGGTGTCACAGTCACAGTGCTTAGCGTAAAATAGTATAAAAATAAAATAAATATTTAAGGGAGGTTCACATTTTTTTTTCCGTTTGCCGGAGCCCTGTATGCGCCAGCCCAACTCGCACTTACTCTCGCCGAATTTTACGTACATGTTTTTATGTATTAAAACCCGCCTCAGTTTTTGTTACACAAAACTCTGTCTCTACTTTTTTTATTTGGTCAGAGGTCAGATCTCAGATCATAAATAAAACCAAATAGATTCTAGACACTTCTAGACGATCAATTGTTTTATGTATGTGATAAATACCTGGCTGACTGACGGATCAACAGCCTAAACCACGGACCAACCATTGATAGAAGCGACCTGAATCTTGCAGGGCGTTTGCCTGATCCAATCCGATTCAAAAAGGATTTTCCGAAATTACATAAGTCTTCTGCCACAAACACATCATGCGCGCAAAGCCGTAGCCTAAAGCTAGTTTAGTTTTAAGTACGTCAAGGTGCCATTTTAATCTTTATAGATATGTCTAGGCAACGATGCCCTACTTTTGTATTCTAAATTCTAGATGGTAATTTACTTGCTATAGCCAAAACTAGTTTTTTAAACTAGACCAACGAAAAGTTCGTTGATTTCTATGCACGGCGCTGAAGTCTGATTCAAGAATCCTATACATTTTGTTTTCGAACTTCGTAAGTGATAATTACGATGGCATCTTGAATAAGGGTCCTGTGCCGATTTCTATGAAATTTGTCACAGATATCGAGTAAATTACGGGAGTGACTTAGGCAAATTTTTATACACAAAAAGTAACATGCAAATTCTGTTGAACCAGAGATATTGCCCTCCACCTCAGTGGTATGGTTCCTATAACTCCATTCCTATGAGCTTCACTTACCCCTTACCTCTTGAAGACTTGAATTACTCAACTTTAAACCTTCATTTTCTTTTTATTTCGCAAGGGAAATGCATTACGCATCCTTCAGGGACGGTTCCCTAGGTGTATGTGGGCTCGCTACGGCCGGTTTACCCACTGAAACCAATTGCGGATTGCCATCAGCCGTTAAGTTGGTTGGAGTGCCCTGGATCAGGGATGTGGACAGGCCACTCCTCCCCTGACCGGCCGGTTCACCTCTATAGGGACCGTACTTCCATCAAATTAAGAGAGCGCTCCGGCAAACTGACGCTCTCCCCTCGGCGCCGAGAATGACAAAGCCGGGGAGGTTACCCATCCCTCTCCCGGAGCCCCGTACTAGACGTGAGATGGGCGGGCCGCAAGGCGACGCCTCCGCACCTCCGTCCTGTGCCGGCGAAACAGAAGATGGGTCCATCTCTCTGTTCCTCTCCGAGGCCTCCTTCTGCGAAATGACATATTCGCAAAAAACCTTACCCCATCCTAACCTTGTACAGCATAATGTTTCCTTTTGAAAAAGAACCAAGTGTCGCAACTGGCCCCTATGAAGTTAATAAAAACTTCGCACACTAAATACAGTCGAACTAAGCCATAAAACAGTTACTAAATCCTTACATTTTAGGCCCTACTAGCCCACACATAGTAAAGAAGTTTACAAAAATAGTGTGTTATGAAATTGTACGTGTTGAAGCCGAAAGTTGAACTTTACAACATACTTATTTAGGACAAGGATGTGCGAAGACCTGTAGGCTGTAGGGCGATTCTGCCAATTAAATCTTACAGTAATAATTTCGATAGTCTCGATATGTTCAAATTAGAATTCATTTATTTCCAAGAAATTTATTCAATAAGGTCTTACAATTATTTAGTTAAGATAAACAGCAAACAGCAAAAAGTTATTCTCATAGACGTGAAACTAACGTCAAACGCGTTGATCTACAAATTATAAACCCTGATTCAAGATGCCATCGCTATTTATCGATTACGAAGTTCGAAATCTAAATGTATGGAATTTGACATAAGCTTCGCTAAATGACATACGAATTCTATTCGCTCGTCATTTAGCGAAGCTTATGTCAAATCCCATACATTTTTTTAAACTTCATAAGCGATAAATAGAATTAGCAGTTAATATTAAATATTAATTAAAGGCGATTAATTGATAAATAATGAATTTAAAGCAAAATTAAAATCTAGGTTAAAAACTAGAATTTGGGTTAAGTTTACTACTGCGCAGTTAATAAAATATACGAGTATTATAAGCAATTAAAATAATAATAAAAAATGTATATCAACAGTTTTTTATTTTATTTTAAGCAATACAATACAATACAATACAAATATACTTTATTGTGCACACAACAAGTTACAAAAAAAACAAAAAAAAATATACATTACAAAAATCAGACATGCACACAAAGGCGGCCTTATTACTAGATAGCAATTTCTTCCAGACAACCTTATGGTGTTAGAGAAAACAATGCTAGAGAATGGGAGTTGCGCAAAAGTATATTTAATAAAATAAAAGTAAATAAAATAAAATAATACATAAACACAATAAATATATAATATATGTATACAATAAAATATAATATATATATCTATATATATATTATATTTTTTTATATATATATATATACAATAGATAAACCTACATGATATTTTAATTTATAATAATAAGTGTTAGTTACATAAGTTAAGGGTTGACACAATATGATTCCAGATAATGATTTTTTATAAGAGTTTTAAAGCGATGTATAGTTTCAGCCTGCCTTATATGGATAGGTAAAGAATTCCAAAGGGAAATGGATTTTACAATGAAAGAGCAATTAAAGTATTTAGTGCGGTGGATAGGAATGTCAAGAAGAAGATTAGATATAGATCGTAGTTCCAGTCTGTCAGAGGTACGGAAGTTAAAATTACTTTTTAAATAAGTGGGACAATGGGAGTCAAATAGGATGTTATAAAGGAAGGAGAGAACACGAGAGTCACGGCGGTAGCGGATTGGCAACCACTTTAACTTGAGGCGATACTCGGAGATATGGTCAAATTTACGTAAACCGAAAACAAACCTCAAAGCCAGGTTTTGAAGGCGCTCCAATTTGTTCAGTTGTTCCTCCGTCAAGTTAGTGAAAGAAGCGTCCGCATAATCTAAATGGGAAAGGAGTAGGGATTCAGCCAAAACTACCTTAGTGGGTATCGGAAGAACATATCGTAGACGTTTTAGGGAACGCCAGGTAGAAAAAACCTTTCTACTAATCTCTTGCAATTGATGCGTCCACGATAAATGTTCATCAAAGTACACTCCCAAGTTTTTAACCACTTTACTGAAAGGTATTGTTACACCATTTATAAGGACAGGAGGTAAAGAATCATGGTCAACTCTAGAAATTAGCCCGGGGCTACCAATTACAATTAATTGAGTTTTAATAGGATTAATAAGAAGTCCATGATTCTTGCTCCATTCACAAATATTCGACAAATCGTGATTCACTAGATCAAAAGCGGAATTCAGATTGTCCAAAGGAGACTGTGTGTATATTTGAAGATCGTCCGCATACAAGTGGTAGGATGATGAAATCGATATTGTTATAGGGTTTATAAAAATTGCAAACAGAAGAGGAGATAGCACACCACCCTGAGGCACGCCGGCATAGATATAACTCCAATCGGAGAAATAATCAGATGATTTAACTCTCTGCCGTCGTCCTACAAGGTAGCTACGAATTAAATTAATTATTGATGGTGAAAGATTTAAAGATGCAAGCCGGGCTAGCAGAATATCGTGGTCTATGGAATTGAAGGCATTACTAAAATCCAGAAGTGTGAGAATAGTAAGCATTTTATCATCCATACCTGACCGTATATCATCAGCTACCTTTACCAATGCGGTAGTCGTACTGTGACCAGTGCGAAAACCGGACTGGAACGGACTGAGTAAGCTGTTGTGGGTAACAAATTGCGTAAGCTGGTGATGAATGATTCGCTCTAAAACTTTTGATAAAAAGGGTAGGATGGAAATAGGACGGAAGTCAGACACAGTCTTAGGACAGGAGGATTTAGGTAAAGGAATTATGTAAGCTGCCTTCCAGGCATCAGGAAAGGTACAAGACTCTAAACATGAATTAAAAATGTGTGCAAGAACAGGAACAATTATATCTAATATTGGTGTGATCATTCTACGACTGATACCGTCATCTCCTACTGCGTTTGACGATATGGAAAGGATGTGCTTTTTAATCTCACACTCGGAAACTGGAACAGTAAGGAACGGATCAGAATTCAATATAGGTAGCGAAGAAATATAATTTAACGTTTGTGATTTAATTTTGGGGTCGAGATTAAAAGAGGAAGTAGAATGGTTATTAAGTGAATCTATATCTATATTATGAGAGTCTTGCGGTTCAGAGCATTTGCCCACGCCGAGGGATTTGAGAAATTTCCATGTTTTAGCCGGATCCCCGTTCTCAACGGAGGCGTGAATATGACGTCTTTGTGCGTCACGACACATCATATTACAGCGGTTCCGGATTTTAATATATTTGTTACGATATTCTTCTGTCTTTTTTATTTTAAATTTGGCTTTGGCTGCATGCTTAGCATTTATCAGAGATTTGATTTCGTCTGATAACCAGGGAGCGGGAAGATGTTTGATTTTAACGGGCCTAACAGGTGCATGAATATCATAAAGAGATTTAAGTTTAGCGTTAAATATATCAATTTTGTCATTAATGGAATCAGCTGAGAGTAAGTTTGACCAGTCTATGTTATGTGCGTCCTCCTCTAGGCTTTCAATATTCATCGAAGAGAAATTTCTTTGAAGAAGAGTTTTTACCTTAGCTTTGGGAGGGCGAACATTATAGGCGACATAGATAAGATCATGGTATGAAAACATATCAGCTGAGACTTGTCCATGCGTAGTAACACGATTAGGAGAGGAGACTATGATTAGGTCGAGCAGGGAAGGACGGGAACCTGGAAAGCAGTGGGTAGGATTCAGAGGTAGTAATTTCATATTATATGAATCTAAAATTGAACTAAGTTTAGTCGATCGACTATCACCCTTAAGTAGACAAGTATTGAAATCGCCCATTATAACACAATGATCGTAGTACGGTGTAAAAGCATCAAGCGTATTTTCAAAGGATGAGAAGTAATCATTGTGCATTGATGGGCAATAGTAGACCCCGAGTAATAATTTATTATAGTGCGATACCTGGACTTCTACCAGCAAAAACTCGAGAGCATCAGATGGAGGGGGTTGCGCTGACGAGCTAATAATAGTGTAGGACAAGTCTGAACGTAGATAAATCGCAACGCCACCTCCACCCCTCCCAATGCGGTCGTTGCGAATTAACTTAAAACCGGGTAAACTGTAGCATGTTGATGGTAAGCAAGGCTTAAGCCACGTTTCCGATATAAAGACAGCATCAACATTAGCCCGATCAAAAGACGCAAGCAAGTCGGGGTAATGAGCCGGAATGCTCTGTGCATTAATATGAACGGCCTTAAAACATTTGTTAACTGTGTTAAAATTTGAAGTTATGGTATCCCTAAGAGACATAAATGTGGCACTTTGAAAACTATCATCGCTGTTGTTAGAAGAAATGGATAAAAAATCATCTGAAGCAAATGAGTCAACACTTACATTCATGATAATAATACAAACTAAATATAAATAAAATATATAAAACACTATAAATATATTATCCTACAACAATTGAAATATAATTGGCCTGCAGCCCACTGTGTCATAAAAAAAAAACATAAGTATATAAATAAATTTGCTATAATAAAATTAGTAAATAAATAGAAAAAGAGTAGGTAGATAAATGGAAAGAATCCAAACATGCCTATTATTTTTTAGACACCTAGCTAAATATGAGCAGTTATTCTAACAAAATATAATTAGATTTAAGATGAGATGCTAGCCCAACACAAATTGGCAATTAAAATTTTAATGGAGTTATACTGAGATATAATAATAAAGTTCTAAGTACAAGCACAGCTTATTAGTTACAAAAATTACATAACAAAGATGCAATTTATATACATAATACTAGATTAAGAGAAATCAGTTAAGTACATAATGGCTCATGCTAAATTTCATGTCCACACACAAAAAACAAAAAAATATATATAATTAAAGTGACATTAGGAAGACGAAGAAGAATAACTATCACTCACTCCTGTCAGACGTCACCTAAACACATCTGTCAAAAGCTTCGTGTTAAAGAAAATGAAACAATAACAAACATTTTCAAAAAGTACAGATTACAAAATTAAATATGTTTCATTTTCGAAATACCGACAATTTGTGACAAAAGAAATTAGTGATGATGCATAGAAATAAGTAACTATGAGATCTAAGTATGGACAAAAAAATTATAAGTGAATGATTAATGAGAAGCGAATATTGGCAAAGCAGAATTATAGATTTATATGTATATATGTGAAGATTGAGAAAGTTACCATGCTATTATTTAAAGTATGTTACCCTTAGAGTATTTACTTTTTGGTTCGCCTTGGTCTTGTTCCAGTTTCATTTTTGGTTTTGGATGCCGGAACTTGAGATGTGACTTCTGCCATATCACCACAGAGATCAGAAATGGCATCCAACTCCGCTATGCTACAAACACTGCTTTTGGAGCCATCAGATCTAGCAACGAAAATAGAGCCATTATATGTCCAACACTTTGTAACACCGAAACGCTGTCTGGCCGCCAGGAACACTTCATGTCTCTTTTTAATTAAAAACTCTGATAGAGTGATGCCGGAATTTTTCAGGCTGGTCTTAGCCCTCCAAACCTCATTCCGATCAGTAAAATTCTGAAACTTAACCAAGATCGGTCTGGGTTTTGATTCCTTTAAGCGTCCCAAGCGGTGACAATATTTTACTGAAGAAATGTTTATGTCTTGGACTTTTAACTGGGAAGACAACAAAGATGCAATAGCTTCTTGTGCATCCTTTTTGGCTTCGGGAACTCCATGCACAAGCAAAATCTTTCTTCTGTGCCTCATCTCAGTTTGATCATAGGCATCCATCAATATTTGCAACTGAGCCTGCATCATCTTAAGTGCATTCAATATAAAATTTTTGAACTCACAAAAATCAGATGCCAGTGTTGTAGAGGTGTTTGTAGTCTGGACCGCATACAATTCCTGCTGGAACTCCATCATCTTCGAGTTAAACATCTTATTCATTTGTGTTATTGATTCTTGCAAGGACTCCATTGTAAACAAGTGGAAGAGAAAAATAACAGCAAATTTTGACAAAAGTGCAAGTGATATAATTTGTTTAAGAAAACAGTGTTTATATACTGTATCTTATTATTGCAATTATAGGAGATTGTGACACTAGTAGATGCAGGTATAAATTTTTACATAATATTGATTTAAAATAATTAATTTATAATTTTGGTTAAGGAGCAGTTAAAAATTCAACTTAACTTTTTGCACGCCTACCCCCGAAAAATAAATATTATATTATATATATCCTTGGTTATATAACAACAGATAAGCTACTTATAATAGCAAAACACGTTAAAATTTCAAGTATAGGTATTTTTTTAATTATTTTCTCCAAATCAATGCTTTGGTTTTATTTTCATAATTTTTCTTGGTGTTTTGGTTTGGTTAATATGGTTTAAAATATCTGCTTTCTTTGTGTACTTAAACCAATAAAATATGCCAACAAAACATATACCTACACGATTTTTCTCTGTCTTGGATGGAGAGTAGTTGTTGATGTTAATATTTAAGATTTGAATGGTTCTTCAGGACATAATATACCTATCTATGGCATAGCAATGATGCCAATAACCTTTTAATATTATATTAACAGGTTATTGAACTCATTCCCATGCAAAAAATATATAATGATAACACTATATATTTTCATTTCACATTTTCGTTACAATTTTTAATTGCATTTGGATAACCTGAATGTTTGATAAAACTTTTGCATTAAATTGTCAAATTGCTTAAAATAAAATAAAAAACTGTTGATATACATTTTTTATTATTATTTTAATTGCTTATAATACTCGTATATTTTATTAACTGCGCAGTAGTAAACTTAACCCAAATTCTAGTTTTTAACCTAGATTTTAATTTTGCTTTAAATTCATTATTTATCAATTAATCGAGTGCTATTTGACCTGAACAACGCATTGTATAACAACATGTCATTGACATATGAAGTGCCTCCAACTTATCATGAAGGCTTCACTATAAGTTATGTACTATTTGCTATTTCATTTTATCTTTCCTCACTAATTATGTTATAATTTTGATATTTCCAATTTATTAAATAATATCATAAAAAATTACAACATGAGTCCAAGTATAGAACTAGCGGAACTCCTAACACAGAACACGTGACTTTTAAACAATATTTTAAGGAAACTCGTTATAATTTACGAAATTAACGTTTCGTTTTAGTGACTTCAATCTTGTGCATACTGTTCATGTTTATCAAGATAAACCAAACTCCTGTTATCAGTATCTAGAACGCCTCAGACAAATCTAATGTAAATTACTTGAAATTTTTAATAAGATTCAACTCACGTGTCATGTTTATTAATGCACTAGCTGACCCTTGCCCACTTCGTTGAGCATAAAAAGAGTTTCTGATGAAATTCAACTAAAAAAAAACAACGTGGAACCCGCAACGCGGGAACCCGGAACCCGCAACGCGGGAACCTGGAACCCGCAACGCGGGAACCCGGATCCCGCAACGCGGGAACCCGGTACCCGCAACGCGGGAACCCGGAACCCGCAACGCGGGAACCCGGAACCCGCAACGCGGGAACCAGGAACCCGCAACGCGGGAACCCGGAACCCGCAACGCGGGAACCCGGAACCCGCAACGCGGGAACCCGGAACCCGCAACGCGGAACCCGCAACGTGTGAACCCGGAACCCGCAACGCGGGAACCCGGAACCCGCAACGCGGGAACCCGGAACCCGCAACGCGAGAACCCGGAACCCGCAACGCGGGAACCCGGAACCCGCAACGCGGGAACCCGGAACGCGCAACGCGTGAACCCGGAACCCGGAACCCGCAACGCGGAACCCGCAACGCGGAACCCGCAACGCGGAACCCGCAACGCGTGAACCCGGAACCCGGAACCCGCAACGCGGAACCCGCAACGCGGGAACCCGGAACCCGCAACGCGGGAACCCGGAACCCGCAACGCGGGAACCCGGAACCCGCAACCCGCAACGCGGAACCTGCAACGCGGGAACCCGGAACCCGCAACGCGGAAACCCGGAACCCGCAACGCGGGAACCCGGAACCCGCAACGCGGGAACCCGGAACCCGCAACCCGCAACGCGGAACCCGCAACGTGTGAACCCGCAACGCGGGAACCCGGAACCCGCAACGCGGGAACCCGTAACCCGCAACGCGGAACCCGCAACGTGTGAACCCGGAACCCGCAACGCGGGAACCCGGAACCCGCAACGCGGGAACCCGGAACCCGCAACGCGAGAACCCGGAACCCGCAACGCGGGAACCCGGAACCCGCAACGCGGGAACCCGGAACGCGCAACGCGTGAACCCGGAACCCGGAACCCGCAACGCGGAACCCGCAACGCGGAACCCGCAACGCGGAACCCGCAACGCGTGAACCCGGAACCCGGAACCCGCAACGCGGAACCCGCAACGCGGAACCCGCAACGCGGGAACCCGGAACCCGCAACGCGGGAACCCGGAACCCGCAACGCGGGAACCCGGAACCCGCAACCCGCAACGCGGAACCTGCAACGCGGGAACCCGGAACCCGCAACGCGGAAACCCGGAACCCGCAACGCGGGAACCCGGAACCCGCAACGCGGGAACCCGGAACCCGCAACCCGCAACGCGGAACCCGCAACGTGTGAACCCGCAACGCGGGAACCCGGAACCCGCAACGCGGGAACCCGTAACCCGCAACGCGGGAACCAGGAACCCGCAACGCGGGAACCCGCAACGCGGGAACCCGGAACCCGCAACGCGGGAACCCGGAACCCGCAACGCGGGAACCCGGAACCCGCGACGCGGGAACCCGGAACCCGCAACGCGGGAACTTGGAACTCGCAACGCGGAACCCGCAGCATGGGAACCCGAAACCCGCAACGCGGAACCAGCAGCATGGGAACCCGAAACCCGCAACGCGGAACCCTAACGCAGAACCCGCAACGTGTACGGAAACGCTGTCAAATTGAATAAATACTTAGTATCCTATGTCCGACTACTTGCTCTAAGCTACATCCTCACCATTTTCAGCCATATCGATAAAGCCGTTCTTGAGTTATAAATAATTTAACTAACACGACTTACTTTTACATATAGATGTATAGATTACTCCTACTAACATAAGCTAAGCCCGATGAATGCTCCCGTCACAGTCGGTCCAGCCAATTCGCTGAACGTTAGTTAGATGACGACGATGATGATGATGAAAAGTAGCCTAAATGAATCCTTATAACTTTAGCTATCTACCAGTGAAAGTCTCGTTAAAATCGGTCCAGCTGTTCCAGAGATTAGCCGGAGCAAAGAGACACGCTGACAGACATTTTTTTTTAAATTACATTTTCGTTTTCAGTAAATATCGTTGCCAATGCAAAAAAAAGCAGAAGGTATCGTTTAAAATGTCATATGCATTTAGAAAAACGTTGCTAATTGAAAGTTACATACTGACACTTCAATTTTATTTATTTGTATAGATGTATAGATTTGGAAAACTTCCCCAATCTTGGCGTTTTCACTGACGCGGAGCGGGGCGCATAGGAACTTAAGAGTTTCCAAGCGGAGTGGAGCAGAGATTTCGAGCATAGTGATTGGTCAATTCTGGTACCGCAAGCTCCTGTCCGCCTCGCCCCGCGTCAATGGAAACGCAGCCAAACGTCTATAACGTCTAACGGTCGCCATGGTAACCACGTTGTTTACAAATGGAAAACAAAAATTAGGAAATGCTATACATACCGTATTTATATCAGCTTAAACTATTTGGATTCATGTTTCTGTTAATCCTAATAATTTTATTAATCCAAATAGTTTAAGCTGATATAAAAACGATATTTATAGCATTTCATAATTTTTATTTTCCATTTGTAAATACTGATGTTGCCATGACAGCCGTGTCATATAAACTGCCAACGACGTGAATCGATCGAACCCAGGTTCAAACCCCGCGTTACCAATACGTATTTTCTTCTTTTTTCTAATTTTCTGCTTATTTTTTTCAACATTTTCTTTCATAATAACCTTTTCGTGACAATAACGAACATACCGTAAAAAAAATTTGCGAAATTGGTCAAGCCGTTGTCGAAGCGCACGCGATGTAAGAAATTTTAGAGGTCGTTTTTTTACACTTTGGGCTACATTTTTTGGGTTTTAGTAAGGAACCCTACTTTTTTTAAACATATAATATAGCCTATGTTCAGCGCTAGGAATGTAGCTTTCCAACGGTGAAAGAATTTTTCATATTGGTTCAGTGGTTTCAGAGCCTATTCCATTCAAACAAACAAACAAACAAACAAACAAACAAACAATCAAACGTTACCTCTTTATAATATTAGTATAGAAGATACCTACTTTTGCGTTAATTTGAATACAGACCTCGTTTCTCAAGGATCAAGCTCGTCATGATAAGTCAAGGATCTGGTTTTACTTTCCTTACTAATATCAAATCCATGTAAATGATGTCTAGAATTTGGCATTATACAGATAAATTCATTGTTCATATATCAAGCCGAATATAGTGTGACAAAAATGATATATGAACCTTGAATCAACCTGTACTATTTGTAGTATTTCTAAATCCCATAGCATAGATATGTTCGGACGCTTTATATCTAAATTTTTGCAATCTTAGGCCCGTTTTAAGAAATCACAAACTTAGACTCAACTCTGGGGTGACGTATCACTATCTCAACCTCAACTCAGTTTGAGGTCGTAACCTCAAACTGAGTTGAGGTTGAGATAGTTTTATTTATACGGGCCTGTACTTCCAAAAAAATCATGGGTATTGTAAAAGTTATCTAATTTTATTGGATACTTTTGTTTATATATGTGTTGGAACGGTTATCGGAACGGAAGAACCTGCATTAGTAGACCATATAAGAGTTTTACAATGCGATAGTATATAACACAACTAATTGCCGGTTTTCTAGGAATACAATTAGTTTTAGAATATTTTAATATTCGTCTCTATCAAAAACGTGTTGTAAATATTAGATTTAAGGTCGAAGACGACCTCCAAAATAAACATTGTATAGTTCAGGGCACACAACATTGAAACATCACGTTTTTCTTATCTACAAGGATGTCTGAATACCAGATTTTGTATACAACAGGACTAGGTGTAAGAAGGCAATTTCATTTACGTAGAATGAAATAGTTGAAATGTTATTTGGATGTACACTACTCTCTTAGTTTAAAAAACTAAAACCATCATCAGGTGATTGCAGGCAAAGCTGTGAGTAACAGCTAAAAATATTTACTACTAGCTGACCCGTGCCCACTTCGTTGAGCATACAAACCGTTTAAACCTTCCCTGGACTTCCACGAATATATCAAGACTAAAAATACCAGAATCGGTTCAGCCTTTCTCGAGTTTTAGCGAGACTAGCGAACAGCAATTCATTTTTATATATAAGAGACTAGCTGACCCGTGCCCACTTCGTTGAGCATTAAAAAAAACCGTTTAAACATTCCCTAGACTTTCACGAATATTTCGAGACCAAAAATAGCCGGTCGGTTCAGCCGTTCTCGAGTTTTAGCGAGACTTACGAACAGCAATTCATTTTGTATATACATAAATTTTACTACAACTACTTAAGCTCTTTTATTTAATCCAACATAAACAACACAGTCAAATTTTTTTTTTACTTCTTTACTTTAATTTATATCCCCTTGAGAGCGCTGTAGCAATTTTAACGTGCCGTTATGTAGCCTATAACTATAGCTTGGGCTTCCAATGATAGATACCTCATTTGTCTTATTAATTATGATAACTAGTTTAGAAGTACATACATACAGATCAAAATCATAATCCTCCTTTTTTCTTCGCCGTAGTCGGGTAAAAATAAATTATAGTATGGAAAATTATCCCAATCTGCTGTCTTAATGTGCTAATTGACTTTTCAAACGTTATGAGATAAATACCAACTGGAATTTGCGTATATTAATAAGGAAAATGAAAATAAAGTGATTTGTATATCCAAATCATTTTTTTTTTCATTTAAACCAGTAATTCCTGTAATTAATACGTTTACTTAAACAAACGATCTATTCCGCTCTATTAAATACCAATATTTGGTATTAAAAACTTTACGCAACATATTTATTTCTATGATTAAGTACCTATTTCATGTCCACATTCTAAATAACCACCACAGAGTATCTTATCGTGGTAAATGTAATTCACAACTAATAAAAAGATAATTAAGTGGTGTTACAACTTACAAGTTTATCGTGGTAATCGTTTACCATAAAACAATTAAATTACTGGATATTTTATTGCTGTAGATATCATTCCATAAGTGAACATGTACTGAAGCGTAGGTTAATTTTTAACGGAGTTGAAACTTTTTCATAGTTTGTTAATTACTATACTACCCAGTACCCTACTACAATAATAATATCTATGGACGCTTCACACCTCGTTAATTTGGCCCCGTGCTAAGTATCCGAATAACTTGTATAACAGGTACCAGAGAACGGAAATATATTTAATAACTTGTATACTATACATATATTTAAGATTTTTTATTATATTAATACACATCCATGACCCAGAAACACATTTTTTTTGTTCCTTCGGCAGGATTCGAACCCGCGACTTCCTGCTTGAGCACCAACGCGCTCAACCACTGCGATACGGAGGTTGTCGATAATATTATGAGATCAGCCTGAAAATTATCTGGCTATATAATGTGAATGCCTGCAGTTGACATTATAAATAAAAAAAATTAAAAAATGTTTTGTTGCCAAATGAAACTTACAAAGTTATTTTCGGAAAGTCAACAAGAAAAACAAGCTACCACCGGTTCAACCATAACCCGCCGAGAAGAACCGGCGTAAGAAACTCGGACGGGGCCAACTTTTAGCAAAGAGATGGAAAATTGATATTTTTTTTAAGTATACATTTTTTACAATGTAACTTAATCATCTATATAATAAATTAATATTTAAAATACACAACAAACAAAATAATGTGTAGTAAATGAGAATGCTCTACCGGCTGATGAATTAAATCCCCTGGCTGATGAATTACAATTATAATTAGATGAGAATGTACAGAAAAAGAATCTAATGTGTTTCAGGAATTTTGCCTGTCATTTTCATACAAAACCGATGATCGCCGACAACTAAATATTAGCATCGAGGTCACTCAGTACTAATGCTATCATTGTTATACAAGCAGTACCAATTAGCAATAACAAAAAAAAATTTAAGTCAGAATTTGGACTAACTAAATACCATAAACTCAATATTTCTGTGCTTATTTAGACTATTAAATGGACTCGTGTAAACTACAAATGATAATCCAATGAGACAAATAAGTATCTTATTAGGTAACTTATTGCTATCATCATTCGATTTACTACAGATGATAAAGTACAATAAAACGATAATGATAAAATCTAAAAAACCCACCCGAATGTCTGCAATGTTTTATGCTAAACCGAAATAAGTAAACGATAAAATGCACTCGAGATACGAGTGATAGATATGCTTAAGCCCGTGGTAGATTTTATCAAATCCTAGATACTGATGTATTATCTTAGTTGTAAAATATAGTATTTGCAGTAGTAGCTAACAGCGCAATTAACTTTTTTCAAAATTAAAGTGTTAATAGATACTCACACACACATAGTAAAGAAAAACTAAAAAGTTTCTAAAGAAAAAAGTTCCTGTGAGTGTATTAAAACATAAAAACATAATTTTAATAGGTAGGTATACATACTGTAATTTTTCACGTGGGACATGTTTAAAACTAGCTGTGCCTGCGACTTCGTTCGCGTGGTTTTTGAGTGACTTAAACCGTTTATGCAGCGCACGCAACGAAAGTCCCCAAATGTGAATAATTTTCCCCGTTTTTGCAACATTTCTCACTGACGCTTCGCTCCTATTGGTCGCAGCGTAATGTTATATAGCCTAAAGCCTTTCTCTATAAATGGACTATCAAACAAAAAAAATTTTTTTCAAATCGGATCAGTAGTTCCTTAGATTAGCGCGTTTAAATAAAGAAACAAACAAAGTGTACCGCTTTATAATATTAGTATCGTTCATCATGCCCGTTCAATATATCCCCTGTATAAGATTACATTCTGTATATACTACAACAATGTTTACATTTTCCAGAACCAAAAATGCCGCAAGCAGTTCTTAAGAGTCAGAAGAAGGAGGACGATCTAGCGAACTTGATAGGTCACTTTGGCAAATGGCAGTTCATATTGTTCGCGACGATATCAATAGTAAAACTATCCTCGGGATGGGTGCAGATGATGATTCTATTCCTGACGCCGAGCACCACGTTCAGGTGCGCCAACTTCGACAACGCGACGCAGGAAGCTGAGAACAACACGTGCTATGACAACTGCTTGTCCTACGATTACGACAACCATCCCATGGACAACACCATCGTCTCAGAGTGGGACTTGATATGCGAGAGACGCTGGCTGGCCAGCTTCACACAGACTATTCTACAATTCGGAATATTATTGGGCAGCATATTATTCGGATTCTTGTCTGACAGGTAAGATTTTTTACTATATGTAAACCATAAATTTATTACCTTTCTAGTAAAATACAGAATACTTGCACTTTTTTCCACTTTATTTGTTATTTTACAAAGTAAGTGTAGTTTGTGTTTTACTATGTAACATGAATTTCCACCAAGAACCCACAGTACATTCAATAATAATTACCTTTCTTGTTAAAAATTCAGTACAACATTAGATTATTACTAACCTCAAAATGTACCTATTTACCATATTTTGTATTAAATGTGGTATTTAGTTCTGTACCATTGTACTTGTTTAACCATGTTTTATGTTCATTTTATCTTTTCTCGGTGCATATGCACGATATTGTACTATGGTACTACTTAAATATTGTAAAATATTCTCATGTAAGTGACTTTGGTCTTTTTAACCGACTTCCAAAAAAAGGAGGAGGTTCTCAATTCGTCTGTATGTTTTTTTTTAAATAAAGTTCTTTAAACCTAAGATGTTAAACGGATTATGGTCTTCATAATCGATATGCTGTCTCTTCCCGGTTTATCCTAGGTTAGACCAAAGCCTTCTGAGTGACTCGTTGGACGAATCACTCAGAAGGCTTTGAGATCTAAGAGATTCGTGGTTTGACTATTTAAGAGGAAACACAGCGACCATTCTTCTATACAGAAACAGGGATCTAAGCGAATTACTCTAGTTACCTCTTGTGGCCTAATCCCGGAAGAGATAGGGAGTAATTTTTTTCCCCGTTTATCTATTATTATGTCTCTGTCAAAAGATAGAGACAGAAGGGGAAGGAAAACCTTTTTAAGTAAGTCTTTCGGCGCTGGTACTTTAACAGTAAACTCTACATAGCAGGCACATACAGATTACACACCCTAAAGTATTATCACCATTTTACACCTTGTATAGGCACCGTAATACTAAGTATACATAGCTCTTTATCACGATCAAAAATTCAGATTTACTGCGTAAGTAGTATTAAACGCGGTAACTTTAGAGAAAGTGTACCGCGTTTGATACTACGAAAAAAAAAAGTTGATCCATACGGATTTCGGTCGAACACAGTCGGATTTTACAAGCGTTTGATAGCGCTAATTTACGATAATCTAAATTTACAACATGGGTTTGAAAATTTCTAATTTTTCTTTTAAGTAGGTAACTGTTGGTAGTACACCAACACTTATTTGTAACAAAAAAATATTAAAATGTGTATTCTTCTGTGGTATTTCTTATACCTTTCGCACAACACAAATATGTGACACGGCTGTCTAATCATCACCTTGCTCATAGACCTTGTTATTTACCATGAAATGTTTCCGCAACTACAACTTCTAAAAATAATTCATTGCAAATTAATTTATTTAATGTATATTTGTTATATTGATTATATGAGAATTCTATTAAAAATCAATTTTACTTTAGGTGCCCAATTTCGAAAAGTTCGTCTACTAAACATTGTATCATCACAAACCTCAGTGTTCTAAATATAAAATATCTACTGTGTCAGAACCAAATTGTTTTTTTTCAAAAGGGCCAGTACTAAAGTCCAAATGCCGTTTTAGTTCCGTCGGACTTTTAAATTGTATCTTTTCTATTTCGTAAATACAGAAAAAAAAACTAAGAACCTATTTACTCACAGGGCCTTTATAGATTTTAAAAACATTACCCTAAATACGGTTGCTGTTCTAACAAACTAAATATCTAACCATGAACTTACTTAAAAATAGCGTTTGCAATATTTTATTCAAAAGGTCATATCAACCGTATACTTTAAATACAAATGATTAGATTATCTTTTTATTTTGCTATCTTTATTATCTAAAGGCCGAACACCGAAACGATAGTGAAATTAAATGGCACGTAGGTCACATGCTGTCCTTGTATTCCGCCAATCCTGTATACAGAGTGTCAGTGCTTCCTGCACTCCTAACTTTGACTAGCGTTTCATTCGGAAGTGATTCTAGTATTGTAAATAACGTCACG
This sequence comes from Celastrina argiolus, assembly GCA_905187575.2. NCBI lineage: Eukaryota > Metazoa > Arthropoda > Insecta > Lepidoptera > Lycaenidae > Celastrina > Celastrina argiolus. Next base: position 3,345,651 of record LR994596.1, read on the forward strand.
TGCTTAAATAATATTAGATGGCCTGTTTACAAGCTTACTAATCTGGGACATAAATTCAAAGATATTGTTAAATGTATTATTTTAAATCGAATTAAATAAGTCACAAAAAAAATATCTCGAGTCTCCTTTGGAAAACTTTCACTCTGTATAATTATTGAACCTGCCTAATTTAAGATGCCATCGCTATCTTCGAATATATATCTATCGAAGTTCGAAAACAAAATATATGGTATTTGACATAAGTTTTGCTAATTGACACACATACTTAATAATTATTAATTCGCTGGTCATTTAGCGAATCTTATGGCAAATTTCATACATTTAGTTTTCGAACTTCGTAAGCGATAAATAGCGATAGCGATCAGAATAAACAAACGTCAATTTATTCGGGAAAAAGCGGCACAATCGAATCTGAATCAAAATGGAATCAGTTTGGAGAGTAAGGCCCCAGGGCCCAGTTGCCCTAGGCAATTGATGACATAGTGAAAAATGTTTAGTTTTACTTCGCCTAGTTATCCTATATTTTTTTGTTGACGGGCTACTTAAACACGTGACCCAAGGTAATCCTTATCCTTTAATAGTTTAGTCTAGGCTATGGTTTATGAGTCCTTATTTGTATCTACATAGGTATCTTTATTCGCGTTTACATTGAGTTTGTATGTCATGGATTTCCGCCAGTAAAGTCTAATTTCTAATAATTTTCCTGTAAGTACTTACACTTGCATTAAAATGGATTTATTAACTGCGCAAGCAATAATTAATAATAATATAATATCTATGGACGCTTCACACCACGTCAATCTGGCCCTGTGCTAAGTATCCGAAGAACTTGTGTTACAGGTACCAGACAACGGAAATATATTTAATACTTTTATACTATACACATATTTAAGATTTTTATTATATTATACACAAATTTAATACACATCCATGACCCAGGAACATTGAAAACATTTTGTTCCCTCGGCGGGATTCGAACCCGCGACCTTTCGTTCGAGCGCCAAGGCGCTCAACCAACTGCGCTACGGAGGTCGTCATATTGGCTGTAGAGTCTTTTGAATATCAATCAACAGGTGGGCTGTGGCAGATTTACATATCTGTACAGGCTGATTCGTGGTTCATATATTAAACAGATTATAGTGCGAAGAGAATGACGCGTAGAGCATTTTTTTTTGGCACCTCATTATAACTAGACTACTTAATATAACTAAAAAAAATCAAGGGTCTAAAATGACCACAAGGAGTAAAAATCTTACTACGTTGGGGCGAAACGAAATTAGTAATTAGTTTTTTCCAATAGTGGCGCTAGACGGTTCCGGAATGTGACTGAACTTCTATTGGAAATAAAAATAGACAGTCGAATTGCCAGTATTAGGTCGTGTCTCTGTTATATATCTACATTGTGCTATTGCATAGCTTCTATTGAGGGGTTTGAGCGTGGAGACCGAATCCAGAAATTGCGTAACGAAAATAACTTTGACCGGCACAGCGGCGATACTTTTACAGCCATCTATCGACGAATAGCAGAACTTTTAAAGACTTTTTTGAAATATCACGTGTATCTTTAGTTCAACAACTCGCTTCTAGGTGACATTGGTTGTATCGGATAAATTAATAAAAAATGCTATGCAATAGCTTCACCGCCGCCGTCCCCGAGTGCCACACGTCTTTTTTTTCTTTATCCCTCTTTCTATTATATATCATAGTATATAATTTGTATTCTAATAATTATGTACATAATTTATATTCCCATCAACGTCATACAAGCTGTAATTGAGTAGCAGAATAACAAGTTTGGTCAGTTTATTAAAACCTGACAAACAATTTATATTATCAATTCATTGAAAGTTAAGTTAAACGATTTCATCAAACGAATTCAGATTTAAATATTAAAAAAACAATGAACGTCTACGGCCTACAATAAATACCCCTAATATTTTATTCAAATAAGATATTATATGAGACTAAGAACAAGATTTTAAAATAACTAAGAATCACTATAATAATATATCTCTGTTTAAATGTTACGAATAAACCCTGCGATGTCTCAAGAGTTCAGAAAGTTATGAATGGTCTGTCATGTGATAGTACTGTGTAATGATACAACATACAAGTGATAGAACCCATTATCAGGCTGTCCTGATAATGGGTTCATTCCTGACAGGCCATAAATAGGTTTATTTCGCTATTGACATTGATTTCCAAGTTTATCAACCCTCATGTATCATCATTCCAGATATTACGTCCTAGTTGCCCATACTCGCTACGCTTAAGAGACAACATCACGGTTGAAGTAAATACTAAAAAAGTAAAATCTATTGCTGTCTCGCAGTCCCTTGTCCTTTGGGGGAACCCTGTTTCCTCCTCCAAAATTAAAAACTCTTTTTTTTATTATTGAACGTCATATCCATGGACTATTTATGGAGATCCATAAATAATTCATATATTAAAAAAAGGAAAAAAAGGAAGTAAAAAAAACTTACAAAATAAAATATTAACTGCTTGTTTTTCTGTGGTAGTGTAATTAGTAGTAGATACTACAGCTGTCCTATTGAATCAACCAATAATGCTTACATTTTGTTTAATTCAAACCGCTAAGAGTTACTTTGTGTTTTCTCAAATACTTGTTAATTAAAATTATTGTGAACTAGTATTTTACTATCAAGCTCTCATTTCTATCTCACGTTAATACAATGGTTATTTATGGGAAACCTGTTATTGGCTTTACTTTTGTAAGATAGGTACTAATTTTTTAAAATTATTTGTATTATGCTGTTGGTTTTCATAATAAATCTATACTAATATTTTAAGCGGAAGAGTTTGTTTGTTTGTTTTAACGCGCTAATCTCCGGAACTACAGGTCCGATTTGAAAAAATCTTTTTTGTTGAATAGTCCATTTATAGAGGAAGGCTTTAGGCTATATAACATTACGCTGCGACCAATAGGAGCGAAGCTTCAGTGAGAAATGTTGCAAAAACGGGGAAAATTATTCACATTTGGTGACTTTCGTTGCGTGCGCTGCATAAACGGTTTAAGTCACTCGAAAACCACGCGAACGAAGTCGCAGGGCACAGCTAGTAAATTATATACTGACATAGATATTCAGGAAAAAAATTGTTACTCTAGCGGCATTATCCAGGGAGGGAACAGGGATCGCGTGGACACCTATTTTTGTATGGAAGAAACAGGCGTAATGTTTCTTCTTAACAGGCGCTTATCCGCAGAAACTCCGCTGCCCATTTCCGGGTATATATTTCCGGAGATATGCCCTCTGTCGTCTTCTACAACCCTCACGGGAAAGATGGTTGATGGGAAGGTCCTATTCTTTCTCCGGCAGTTTTCGGCAACTTTTACGAATACTGGGTGTAAAAAGAACAATCACTATAACTTTAAGATACGATTATTATAATATCTGTCCTCATTTTGGAAATGTATTTATTGTTTTTTTTTTTTGTAAAAAACTAAAAAAAAACTTTTTTTACTTTCTAAAATTTCTTATTTTTCTGTCGCAAGAATATCGAAAAAGCAAAAAAAAAAATTTATAACAAAATATAAAAAAAACATTTCTAGAATGAGAAAAGGTAGTATCATCACATCCCAAAGTTATAGTGACTGTTCTTTTTACATCCGTTATAGTAAATATTAATAATCACTGTACACCCTTGGCAACTTAAGTCAAAGACATACCAAATCTAATAATTCTTTGTTTTTCAGATTCGGGAGAAGACACACGTTCTTGGCATCATGTGTCTTTCTAATTGCGCTGGGATTCGCCGTCCCTTTCTCGCCCAGTTACACCGTATTCACAATCATCAGGTTCTTCTTAGGCGTCGCAACGGCGGGAACTATGGTTGTCTCTTTCGTGATCCTTATGGAATCCGTCGGAACGAAGTACAGAGAACTGCTGGGCTGTCTCTACCAGATTCCTTTCATCCTGGGCCACATAACGGTGCCTCTGTTCGCTTACTTCTTCAGAAATTGGAACGAATACACCTTGGCGTTGGCTGTGCCACCCCTGATATACTTGGGATATTACTTTGTGATATCTGAATCACCCAGGTGGTTGGTCAGCATGGGAAGAGTGGAAGAAGCGACTGCAATTGTCAAGAAAGCTGCTGAAATGTAAGTTAAGTTGCCTTGCAGTCATTGCGCACTATCCGCCGGTTTCCCGAAGTCTATTCAAATGAATGACCATCAACTAACATAGCATTCAAATCAACGACCCATATTAAACGCTGATTGGTAGAACATTATCTGACAGAAAGGAACGGACATAATAATATATTTTATAATTACATACATCACTCTCGCACTTGCAAGATATTATAAGTATTCCACAGATAAGGTTAATTCACCAAAGACGCAGTCCTCGCACGCCGGGCCCGAGTGGACCAGGGCGGGGGAATCACGACCAGGGGCTAATGAGCCCCTCTATGTGAGGACCAAAGACACCGATTAGTTCATACGATTTTAATCGGCGAGCGAGCGTGATGTAATTATAAAATATCAGTTCGTCCCTTTCTGTCTGTTAATATTCCACCAATCAGCGTTCAATATGGGTCGTTGATTTTGTGGCGGTACGGAGGCGTCAGAAACTATACATCCCATCAAAAACATTTTCATGTTAAAATGTTGCCAAGACGAGTCTACATAGGAAAATCCCGGTTCATAAAATTATACCGGTTCTCGATACCCTAGTCCTGACCGAGATTTTGTCGGACCGATAATAAATAATAATCTGGCAGCTTAAGCCCTACAATTGGTTGGTCAGCTTAGTCCTGACCGACAATTTGTCGGACCGATAATCGGTCAGCTTAGTCCACAGCTTAGGACAGCTTAGTCGTTACCGACAATTTGTGGGGCAGCTAAGTCGTGACCGACAATTTGTCGGACAGCTTAGTCCAGACCGACAATTTGTTGGACAACTTAGTCCTGACCGATAATTTGTCGGGAAGCTTTATTCTGACCGACAATTTGTCGGATAGCTTAGTTCTGACCAGGGCTTGAATAACCGAAAAATATCGGTAAAAACGGTTAACCTTTAATTTATGGTAACCTTATATAACGGTACCGCTATTATTTCGGTACCGCAAAATTATGGAATCTATAATTTTTCAGATACCTAAATCAGTAAAATAACGGTTTTATTAGTAGGTAGTCTTGTGTAAAGTTTCGAATTAACAACGTCGAGTCGCGTCAGTGCGTGCGACGCTGCTCTGAATTTTTTCGGTACCTAAATGATTTCGGTTACTGTAGCGACAAAATATAACGATAATGAGGTACCGTTAAAGAATAAAGGTATATTTCGTTATTTTGCTATACCGCAACAGTGAATTTCAACCGCTTTGACTCAACCTTTAACCATAGAAGCCCAATCATCTGCTTGTATCTTCAATAAAGTCGACCATCGTGTCCTCATTATCACTCCTGTGAGGAGTGACAATGAGGACGTCTTATTCAATTGCAAAATCTTATTACACGGAGTCCCAACTCAGCCGAGAACAATCGTCTTCAATTTTCGAAAATTGACGGTATTTCTTCCAGGTGTAGCCGTTGACGGGACTCCATCTTGAAATTTACCTAAAAATATAAATGCTAAATGCAACATTTAATAAACAAATCAATAAAATCAAATAAATCACAACAATAAGAAGTCAGAAACATTTGCAAAAGTTACACAAAGCCCAATTATACGTCATAATGACGTGCAACCTCGCTATTACAACAAAATGGCGGCACATACCCAGCTGATGTACTTATGTCCTGAGAGGTCTCAACGACTCCTGAGTTGGTTCGAGAATTCACCACGATCCGATGGAAACCGAGAAAGATACAGAGATCTTTCGCCACGGTGTACGTCAAATTTACGTAGATTGGGCTTCTAGGGTTAAATTAAAGCGATATCGTAATTTATTATCGGTATAATACGGAATACCTTTATATCTGTACCGCTTTCAAGCCCTGGTTCTGAGCGACAATTTATCAGACAACTTAGTACTGACCGATAACTTGTCGGACAGCTTAGTCATGACCGATAATTTGTCGGACAGCTTAGTCGAAACAATTGTATACCACATAAAAATTAAACTACGATTAGTCACTAAGGACTGCGAATCGTTAGAAATCTTAATACTTATTCGAATTTTATTTACAGGAATGGACGACCTACAAACAAAATAGAAGACACCCTGAAGAAAATGTCTGAGGACATTCGCAGCCAGGCGACTCACGCCAAGCCGAACTATTTGGACCTGTTCAGGAGGTCGTTATGGATGAAGACCATCAGCTGCTGCTATATGTGGACAATATGTGGTCTTACCTTCTACGGGTTCAACCAGTACATCAGTCAGACTAGCCCCGATCCGTTTGTGACGGTGGTCGCTGCTGGAGTGATACAGGTAAATTAATAGTTTTATGAAAACATAACAAAGCTAATCTATAATGTAAAAATGGATTGCAATATGTGTTGGTAAGCGCATAACTCAACAACGCCTGGACCAATTTGGCCAATTCTTTTTTTATTGTATTTGTTATGGGCAGGAGAAGGTTTTTATGAAATAAGATGTTAAAATAAGCAGAAACTTATAAAAAAGAAGAAAATATACGTAATAGAGGTTTGGACCTCCGCGATCCTTGGCCAGTCTATATGAAACGATTGTCATGGTAACATAATTGTTTACAAATTAATGGAAAATAATAAAAAAATCGGGCTCAATGTATGCTCAATGAAGTGGGCACGGGTCACCTAGTAATTTATAAAAAGAAATTAAGGAAGAAAATAAGAGTGAAAGACCTAGGCTTAGAATTAATAGCCTTTGTAAATATGTACTGAAATTAAATTTCGCACGCCATACAACTGCAATTTCCTAACAGCACATTTAATAATCTACGTGTTTGAATGAATGAAGTAAATTAATGTTTTATAATTGAAATTTTATATGATGTCTTTACAGCGACACGTTATTTACATAGTCCAATACTGTTATAAATGCTTCTAAAGGTGTATCCTTAATTATATCGTACTAATTTTTTAGATACCCTCAAATCTAATAGCGTTCTGGCTGATCAAGAAATTCGGCAGGCGACCAACAACAGCCACCTTCTTTGCACTCGGTGGTATCTGCGTGATCGTTTTGGGAGTAGTGCCTCACAAATTCTGGATAACCCTCACGCTGGGTTCCCTTGGAGTGAGCTGTGCTTCCATCGTCGCCACGTGCATATACATCTACACATCCGAAATCTTCCCAACGGTCGTCAGAAACATGGGCCTAGGAGCTTGTTCTACGTTTATGCGAGTCGGCTCCATGGTAGCTCCGTTCATATCTAATATGTCGTTGACAGTGCCTTGGCTACCTACCGTGGTGTTTGGGCTGGCTCCGATAAGTGCTGGATTAGTCTGCCTACTCCTCCCTGAGACTAGAGGCACGTCGTTACCGGATAGTTTGGAAGATATAAAAGTACCAGAGAAACAATAGGATTGAGTGTAGTAATTTAGAGCTGATTTGGCAAGGCTACTGTAGAAATAGTTTCTTTCTATGGAAGAATAGACACAATACACATTGTAAAAAAATGCTCTCATTTTCGGTTAGTATATTTTGTCTTGTGTAGTCAAAATGCACTTCTAATATTTTTACAGTGGCCATGCTACGCCTTCTGTACGCCTAGCGGGAACATTTGAAAGCTCCCTAAAGTAACGTTATCGAATAATAATTGTATGAAAGAGAATGACAGCGCCAATACAATTGACATTCAAATACTTTACGGAACATACAAATGCTTGGGTTACTGGCCCTGATTACCTAGCTCCGGTCCCTTTCCCGTCTCTCGAAATCAACCGTCATTGTGACGTTAAAACTTTTTAAAACACGATTTAAAAAGTAAAAATTCGTAATTATTTTGACGTTTTAATTTTGACTTTTTTTTCGGAGATAAGTAGGTAATATAGGCCCTAGTCAGAAACAATGAAATGTTTAATAGATTTTTGATAGAACTTGAGCTTAATTTTATCAGGGTATTTATGATTTATTAATAACTGTCAGCAGAACATTGATGCCATTTAAATTAAATAAATGGTCGCGACTTGTGACAGACCGACGTACAGACAGCAAAGTTATCTTATAACCTTTCCCTTTTTTCGTTTTGGGGTATGAAAACCAAAAAAGTGGAAATACAATATTTATAATTTATAGGTATTTTTAGTTAAATATTAAGGTATTTTTATCATTTTATTATCAACTAAGTAGTTATCAATTGTATTTTAAGAATATTTTTTACCAACTGTTTTATATGACTCGTCTCCGATTTATTTATGACTAAAGCTTTGTTTGTTTTTATGATCTAAGGCCATATTTATATAAACGCATTTATATTCCGTAAAACAATTATGAACATAAGACTTTAACTGTAGTACCTACAACATAAGATACAAACATAATATTTAAAAGGATTATCTTGGAAAGAATTCTGTGATAATAATAATAAATAGGTGTAATTATAACATATTTAATATGACAATAAAATACATTGTAATTATAGTTAAATAAAGAGTTTATTTTACAATGTTTATTTTATTTTTAGCACCTATTTCAGTTCATTTACTTTAAATACACTGTTATTAGAATCTGCTTTTACAATATTATTTGTACACACAATAAAAAAATAATTCCGTTTCTTTATCACATCGACTGCCCTTAAATAACATTCTTATCACATAACTTTTATACAGGCTGTAATAGTAATGAGTGATGATACTTTAGGGTGTGTTTGCCTCTTATGTAGTTTACTGTGATAGTACCAGTGCTAAAGGGCATACATTTGACTTTCATGTTTCTATGAGAAATGCCCGAATATCATAAATTTGCCCAATTTTTTTTTTCTTTCAGTCCATTCACAGTAAACTCTACATATGCTTCAATCAGAGCCCTGAACTTTAGCCAAGACATCACTAATTACGACTACGAAGTTTGAATACAAAAATGAATGGGGTTTAACGTAAGCATCACAAGTTACTTAAGCATCACTTTGTCACTAATCGATGCTTAGGTATATCAAATCCCGTTCATTGTTGATTTCTAATTTTGTCGCCGTATCGTAAGTCCCTTTTAAATTTAACCAAAACGTAAACGATCCAGGCGCCTTTGAGTTATTGGTGAACTTACATAAAAAATCCGATGAATTGAAAACCTCCTTTTTTTAAGTCGGTTAAAAATAGTTGATTATTACTTAATGAAATGAGGCGTTACCTATTTTACGAAAATTCAACTAACATTTATCGTATAAAATAGGATATATTATTGATTGTTAATGTATTTGACTGCAAAAGTACTGAAGTGGTATTGTTATAAGGAACCGATACATGAAGTAGACCACGTAGGCTACTTTTTACTCGTTTACTTTTCCGCGGACGAAGCCGTATGGCTTCTAGTAGCTTAAATAATTAAATTTATATTGCATCTAGCAATACCTATATATTCCACGGAGTTACTATTAACACTACCGTGGTCTAGTGGTTCAGAGTCTAGCTCTCGACCCGGAGGTCGCGGGTTCGATCCCCGCGTTGGAACAGCAAAAATACTGTTTCCAAGTTTAGTTAGGACTATGCAAGCTGATCACCTGATTGTCTGACAAGAAAGATGATCCATGCGTCGGATGTGCATGTAAAAAGTCGGTCCTGCGCCTGATCAACCGTCAGTCGTGTCGGTTATCCGTCCCACTGGGCTACGAATGAAGGATGAGAGAGCGGTTGTGTGAATTGCGCACACACTTGGGCAATATAAAAATAACTCCTGCGTAACTGGTCTGGTTTCAATAAAGCCGGCCATCGTTACCGAAATCGATGTGGGTGGGCATTATTATTATTATTTCGCAGGTAATTACTTCCTGTGCCTTGTGGTACCTATTGTCTTTCTTGCAAAGCGATCTTGGCTATGTAAAATGTACGGTGGACTATCGCAATAACATCATAACGAGTACCGATCGTCTACGTCGTCTCGCTGTCCTTTGTATTGTAAGTTAAATTTGTGTCTCCGTTAATCAATCAATCAATCAAGTCATTTATTTCCAAAAAATCTACATACTCAACTACAGTTCTATAGTGTACAAAGTATTATTTTTAAGAAATAAAGAAATGGGTTTATATTGTGTTTATTACTATTATAACTAATACCTATTTACAGGCCGTTTCTTTAGTAAAATAGGTCATTCGTACAATATTTTTCTTGGTATTTTTTTATATCGCTTTCTTTTCCTTGATTGATCCTACCTGGACCAAAATGATCATGATTCTCGCTGACATCCAGTGTTGTTACATTCTCATGTGGCTTCGCGACTTTGAAAGTATTTATAAGTGTTATGTAATATTTGGTCCTTACATATGAAATTGGCGTTTTGTATGGGAGGAACATAAAGGCGATTTTTTCATATTAAAATATATTTTATTAATCAAAGTATGTACCATTGCTATCTATACATCATTTTTTCATAACGCGCCTAAAGAAGTATAACTTCAAAAACCATTCGGACGGGAATCAATGAAATCTTTGAAAGCGGTTTGGACTGCCTCATCGGAATTGAATTTTTTTCCTTGCAAGAAGTTATCCAAATTTCGAAAAAAATGGTAATCTGTTGGAGCAAGGTCCGGAGAGTACGGTGGATGTCTTAGACATTCCAATTGAAGCTCCTCTAATTTGGTAGCCGTCTGTTGGGCCGTGTGTGGTCTAGCGTTATCTTGAAGCAGCAGTGGCGTAGAGCGATTGACAAGTCTCGGTTGTTTAACGGCGAGCTTTTCCATCATGGTTTGCAGTTGCTGACAATAGACATCAGCCGTAATCGTCTGACCAGATTTAAGAAAGCTATAGTGTACGACACCGGCACTAGTCCACCAAACGCTTACAAGTAACTTTTTTTTAATCAATTTTCGCTTGGGGCAAGACTTTGATGGTTCACGAGGGTTCAGCCATTGCGATGAGCGTTTACGATTATCGTACTGGATCCACTTTTCATCACATGTAATGATCCAATTTAAAATTCCTTCATTATTGTGCCGGTTGAGCAATGTAACGCAGCAGTCGTCGCGCGTTTGTCGGTTTGCTTCACTCAATTCATGAGGTACCCACCTTTCAAGCTTTTTCACCTTCTCGATTTGCTTCAAGTGGATTAAAATCGTTTTGTCACTAACACCGCAGCCTGTAGCTAACTCTGATGTGGTTTGCGATGGATCTGCTTCCACAATAGCCTTCAATTCATTATTATCGACCTTGGTCTCCGGCCGTCCACGGGGCTTGTTCTGCAGGTCGAAATTTCGAGAACGAAAGCGTTGAAACCAAAAACGCACCGTGTTTTCTTTTGCGACACCACCCCTCCTTCATCATTAATCCTTCACCACACATCATTAATCCTTCGAGCCGTTTCTGCAGCACTGGTGCCACGGTGGAACTCGTACTCGTAAATAATGCGATATTTTAAGTTTTCCATTTTGTGAAATGAGTGACGCAGAAAAAAAAGCAAAAGAGAAAAAAAAACAAATGAATTACGGTTTTCAAAACACAAAGGCATGAGTTGCTTAAATTGAGCTGTTTAAATTTGAATTTGAAATTCCTAACCAAAGAGGATATAATTATTTAAGATCCAAGTGGCCAGTAGGTACGACAAAACGCCAATTTCATATGTAGGACCTAATATATATTAAAACTACGATTACGTTTAAGGATAATAATATTACAAAATATTATGCATCGTCATCAGTTCGTTGATTAAATTATATTTCATAAAAAATTACAAGTCATAATGATAGTAGTTTTAAAATAACGACAAATTATGATGACAAGATGACTTGCAATTGGATTATTTTTCCTTTTTATTATCCTTTCGACGAGAAGTAATAAATGGTAAAAGGTAGTAGTTTCAGTTTTTGACAAAAAAAGCGTTTGACGTTATTTATGAATGGCCCCTTGTGGCTATTGTGTAAGTATAGTGTGTATTGTAAGCAATTTTATAAAAGCTTAAAATATTTTTTAAGTATTATTGATTTTATAATTAATTATTTCATTTGTTAAATTTATATGTAAACAATTTTATAAAATACTTGTAATATTTGTAAAGTTAAATAACTATTTGATTAATTAATTATTATTTAAATTATTTAATGTTTGAAATTTTATAATAATGTAAATATGAAAGGTATTGTACTTGTGACATAACATCCGGTTTATTATTTTAATTTTTATAAACCGGATGTACGCCCCTTTGGCGTGAACAGTGGGGCATGGTCTGGCCAGGGAGGGCCAGAACAGAGCTCGATGGTCATTCTGGTGGAAGCAATCTGAGGCAATAGACCCTGATAATAATAATACTGTTACATTGCTCTGTCAGTAAAATATAGTGCTAAAAGTATGGTGGTACAAGACTTTTATTTCTGGAACTTCCCTATAGCATGGCCTACCATCCCATATAGTGTATCTTTAATACAAAAAAAATGCAATAGATGTCACTAATATTAACGTTTGTAAAATATAAAATGTAAATATGCCGAATCAAGTACAAATATTGACATTAAAATAAAGATAAGCATGTTTTTTAAGCATAACATCACATTAAGCTAAATTCAACTCCTTAATTAAGAAAATACGAAACTAAATTATTAATTAGTATTTTCCAATAGTGAAGCTAGATGGCGGTTTCCGCAATTTCTAAGTTTACCCTTTGCCAGTCGCATTGCCAGTATTAGGGTGATACCATTTTGTAGTACTAGGTCGTGTCTCTGTTATATATCTACTTTGTGCCTATAATATTGCTACTGCCCGTTTGGAAGGAAATAAAATGCGTAATGTAACAAAAACTTTTATTGAATTCGTTAAAGGAATGTGTGAACTCCCACACTACTCAACCTAGCTTTACACAACATCAAGATATTAAAGATACACATTTTATATATTCACTGTCAACAAGCTTAGCACTTCACAATGTATTTCGTAAACTTTACAAGACTATACAGGGTGTAAAATAAGTGAGTGATAATACTTAAGGGTATGTGTGTGCCTTCTATGTAGAGTTTATTGTGAAAGTACTACCGCTGAAAGACTTAGTTTGATTTTCATGTTTGTATGAGAAAAGCCCTAAATTTATAAATTTGCCCATACAATAACTTCCAATCTTAATATATATATTTCTTGTGTGCACACGTATGTGACTGAACTCCTCCTAAACGACTGGACCAATTTTGATGAAATTTTTTGTGTGTGTTCGTGGAGATTCGAGAATGGTTTAGATTTACAATTGGAACCGATAGGTGGCGCTGCAGTCAGTATGTCAAGCAATTAATTAATAAGGCAATACGAAGTTTGCCGGGACAGCTAGTATACAATAAATGTTAACCTAATCATTATCACATACATTACAACAATAAGGGATGTAGAAAAAGGACAGTGACTATAACTTAGCGAGACGATTATACTCCCTTCTCTCATTCTAGAAATGTATTTTTTATATATTTTTTTCAAAAATAAAAAAAAATATTTTGACAAAAAATTTAAATGAGGAAAGGTAGTACAATCGCATCTCAAAATTATAGTGACTGTTCTTTTTACAACCTGTATAATATGTAAGTTTAAATAATGTAGTTTTTAAATATTTGATTGTCCTCTTTAATTGTTTCGTATTATAACACCTTTGATGGTCATCAGTGAAATATTACATAAACTAGAGGTACGACAATTAGCTAAACAAAAACTAGCATTTTTAAATAGACAATACAAAAATGTTAACCTATATTTTTAATGAGCATACATTTTTGATAAATAAGTATATAATTGAAGACATGAGTGGATGAAGGTGATAAGTAGCGAAATTCTGATTGAGAAAATTTACTTCAAACTGTCACTTAAACATTTTAAATAATTAAGTACAACAATCTAAAGATCCATCTCTAGATTATGTACTTAAAATTACTACATATCCAAGGGGCCTACTCAAGATGCCATCTCTTATTATCGCTTACAAAGTTCGATAACAAAATGTATGGGATTTGACATAAGGTACGCTAAATGACATACCAAATCGCGATCATTTAGCGTATCTTATGTCAAATCCCATACATCTTTTTTTCGGGGGTAGGCGTGCAAAAAGTTAAGTTGAACTTTTAACTGCTCCTTAACCAAAATTATAAATTAATTATTTTAAATCAATATAATGTAAAAATTTGTACCTGCATCTACTAGTGTCACAATCTCCTATAATTGCAATAATAAGATACAGTATATAAACACTGTTTTCTTAAACAAATTATATCACTTGCACTTTTGTCAAAATTTGCTGTTATTTTTCTCTTCCACTTGTTTACAATGGAGTCCTTGCAAGAATCAATAACACAAATGAATAAGATGTTTAACTCGAAGATGATGGAGTTCCAGCAGGAGCTGTGTGCGGTCCAGACTACAAACACCTCTACAACACTGGCATCTGATTTTTGTGAGTTCAAAAATTTTATATTGAATGCACTTAAGATGATGCAGGCTCAGTTGGAAATATTGATGGATGCCTATGATCAAACTGAGATGAGGCACAGAAGAAAGATTTTGCTTGTGCATGGAGTTCCCGAAGCCAAAAAGGATGCACAAGAAGCTATTGCATCTTTGTTGTCTTCCCAGTTAAAAGTCCAAGACATAAACATTTCTTCAGTAAAATATTGTCACCGCTTGGGACGCTTAAAGGAATCAAAACCCAGACCAATCTTGGTTAAGTTTCAGAATTTTACTGATCGGAATGAGGTTTGGAGGGCTAAGACCAGCCTGAAAAATTCCGGCATCACTCTATCAGAGTTTTTAATTAAAAAGAGACATGAAGTGTTCCTGGCGGCCAGGCAGCGTTTCGGTGTTACAAAGTGTTGGACATATAATGGCTCTATTTTCGTTGCTAGATCTGATGGCTCCAAAAGCAGTGTTTGTAGCATAGCGGAGTTGGATGCCATTTCTGATCTCTGTGGTGATATGGCAGAAGTCACATCTCAAGTTCCGGCATCCAAAACCAAAAATGAAACTGGAACAAGACCAAGGCGAACCAAAAAGTAAATACTCTAATAATAGCATGGTAACTTTCTCAATCTTCACATATATACATATAAATCTATAATTCTGCTTTGCCAATATTCGCTTCTCATTAATCATTCACTTATAATTTTATTGTCCATACTTAGATCTCATAGTTACTTATTTCTATGCATCATCACTAATTTCTTTTGTCACAAATTGTCGGTATTTCGAAAATGAAACATATTTAATTTTGTAATCTGTACTTTTTGAAAATGTTTGATTTGATGTATTGTTTCATTTCCTTCAACACGAAGCTTTTGACAGATGTGTTTCGGTGACGTCTGACAGGAGTGAGTGATAGTTATTCTTCTTCGTCTTCTTAATGTCACTTTCATTATAATTTTTTTTTTTTTTGTTTTTTGTGTGTGGACATGAAATTTAGCATGAGCCATTATGTACTTAACTGATTTCTCTTAATCTAGTATTTTGTATATAAATTGCATCTTTGTTATGTAATTTTTGTAACTAATAAGCTGTGCTTGTACTTAGAACTTTATTATTATATCTCAGTATAACTCCATTAAAATTTTAATTGCCAATTTGTGTTGGGCTAGCATCTCATCTTAAATCTAATTATATTTTGTTAGAATAACTGCTCATATTTAGCTAGGTGTTTAAAAAAATAATAGGCATGTTTGGATTCTTTCCATTTATCTACCTACTCTTTTTCTATTTATTTACTAATTTTATTATAGCAAATTTATTTATATACTTATGTTTTTTTTTTTTATGACACAGTGGGCTGCAGGCCAATTATATTTCAATTGTTGTAGGATAATATATTTATAGTGTTTTATATATTTTATTTATATTTAGTTTGTATTATTATCATGAATGTAAGTGTTGACTCATTTGCTTCAGATGATTTTTTATCCATTTCTTCTAACAACAGCGATGATAGTTTTCAAAGTGCCACATTTATGTCTCTTAGGGATACCATAACTTCAAATTTTAACACAGTTAACAAATGTTTTAAGGCCGTTCATATTAATGCACAGAGCATTCCGGCTCATTACCCCGACTTGCTTGCGTCTTTTGATCGGGCTAATGTTGATGCTGTCTTTATATCGGAAACGTGGCTTAAGCCTTGCTTACCATCAACATGCTACAGTTTACCCGGTTTTAAGTTAATTCGCAACGACCGCATTGGGAGGGGTGGAGGTGGCGTTGCGATTTATCTACGTTCAGACTTGTCCTACACTATTATTAGCTCGTCAGCGCAACCCCCTCCATCTGATGCTCTCGAGTTTTTGCTGGTAGAAGTCCAGGTATCGCACTATAATAAATTATTACTCGGGGTCTACTATTGCCCATCAATGCACAATGATTACTTCTCATCCTTTGAAAATACGCTTGATGCTTTTACACCGTACTACGATCATTGTGTTATAATGGGCGATTTCAATACTTGTCTACTTAAGGGTGATAGTCGATCGACTAAACTTAGTTCAATTTTAGATTCATATAATATGAAATTACTACCTCTGAATCCTACCCACTGCTTTCCAGGTTCCCGTCCTTCCCTGCTCGACCTAATCATAGTCTCCTCTCCTAATCGTGTTACTACGCATGGACAAGTCTCAGCTGATATGTTTTCATACCATGATCTTATCTATGTTGCCTATAATGTTCGCCCTCCCAAAGCTAAGGTAAAAACTCTTCTTCAAAGAAATTTCTCTTCGATGAATATTGAAAGCCTAGAGGAGGACGCACATAACATAGACTGGTCAAACTTACTCTCAGCTGATTCCATTAATGACAAAATTGATATATTTAACGCTAAACTTAAATCTCTTTATGATATTCATGCACCTGTTAGGCCCGTTAAAATCAAACATCTTCCCGCTCCCTGGTTATCAGACGAAATCAAATCTCTGATAAATGCTAAGCATGCAGCCAAAGCCAAATTTAAAATAAAAAAGACAGAAGAATATCGTAACAAATATATTAAAATCCGGAACCGCTGTAATATGATGTGTCGTGACGCACAAAGACGTCATATTCACGCCTCCGTTGAGAACGGGGATCCGGCTAAAACATGGAAATTTCTCAAATCCCTCGGCGTGGGCAAATGCTCTGAACCGCAAGACTCTCATAATATAGATATAGATTCACTTAATAACCATTTTACTTCCTCTTTTAATCTCGACCCCAAAATTAAATCACAAACGTTAAATTATATTTCTTCGCTACCTATATTGAATTCTGATCCGTTCCTTACTGTTCCAGTTTCCGAGTGTGAGATTAAAAAGCACATCCTTTCCATATCGTCAAACGCAGTAGGAGATGACGGTATCAGTCGTAGAATGATCACACCAATATTAGATATAATTGTTCCTGTTCTTGCACACATTTTTAATTCATGTTTAGAGTCTTGTACCTTTCCTGATGCCTGGAAGGCAGCTTACATAATTCCTTTACCTAAATCCTCCTGTCCTAAGACTGTGTCTGACTTCCGTCCTATTTCCATCCTACCCTTTTTATCAAAAGTTTTAGAGCGAATCATTCATCACCAGCTTACGAAATTTGTTACCCACAACAGCTTACTTAGTCCGTTCCAGTCCGGTTTTCGCACTGGTCACAGTACGACTACCGCATTGGTAAAGGTAGCTGATGATATACGGTCAGGTATGGATGATAAAATGCTTACTATTCTCACACTTCTGGATTTTAGTAATGCCTTCAATTCCATAGACCACGATATTCTGCTAGCCCGGCTTGCATCTTTAAATCTTTCACCATCAATAATTAATTTAATTCGTAGCTACCTTGTAGGACGACGGCAGAGAGTTAAATCATCTGATTATTTCTCCGATTGGAGTTATATCTATGCCGGCGTGCCTCAGGGTGGTGTGCTATCTCCTCTTCTGTTTGCAATTTTTATAAACCCTATAACAATATCGATTTCATCATCCTACCACTTGTATGCGGACGATCTTCAAATATACACACAGTCTCCTTTGGACAATCTGAATTCCGCTTTTGATCTAGTGAATCACGATTTGTCGAATATTTGTGAATGGAGCAAGAATCATGGACTTCTTATTAATCCTATTAAAACTCAATTAATTGTAATTGGTAGCCCCGGGCTAATTTCTAGAGTTGACCATGATTCTTTACCTCCTGTCCTTATAAATGGTGTAACAATACCTTTCAGTAAAGTGGTTAAAAACTTGGGAGTGTACTTTGATGAACATTTATCGTGGACGCATCAATTGCAAGAGATTAGTAGAAAGGTTTTTTCTACCTGGCGTTCCCTAAAACGTCTACGATATGTTCTTCCGATACCCACTAAGGTAGTTTTGGCTGAATCCCTACTCCTTTCCCATTTAGATTATGCGGACGCTTCTTTCACTAACTTGACGGAGGAACAACTGAACAAATTGGAGCGCCTTCAAAACCTGGCTTTGAGGTTTGTTTTCGGTTTACGTAAATTTGACCATATCTCCGAGTATCGCCTCAAGTTAAAGTGGTTGCCAATCCGCTACCGCCGTGACTCTCGTGTTCTCTCCTTCCTTTATAACATCCTATTTGACTCCCATTGTCCCACTTATTTAAAAAGTAATTTTAACTTCCGTACCTCTGACAGACTGGAACTACGATCTATATCTAATCTTCTTCTTGACATTCCTATCCACCGCACTAAATACTTTAATTGCTCTTTCATTGTAAAATCCATTTCCCTTTGGAATTCTTTACCTATCCATATAAGGCAGGCTGAAACTATACATCGCTTTAAAACTCTTATAAAAAATCATTATCTGGAATCATATTGTGTCAACCCTTAACTTATGTAACTAACACTTATTATTATAAATTAAAATATCATGTAGGTTTATCTATTGTATATATATATATATATATATATATATATAGATATATATATTATATTATATTGTATACATATATTATATATTTATTGTGTTTATGTATTATTTTATTTTATTTACTTTTATTTTATTAAATATACTTTTGCGCAACTCCCATTCTCTAGCATTGTTTTCTCTAACACCATAAGGTTGTCTGGAAGAAATTGCTATCTAGTAATAAGGCCGCCTTTGTGTGCATGTCTGATTTTTGTAATGTATATTTTTTTGTTTTTTTTTGTAACTTGTTGTGTGCACAATAAAGTATATTTGTATTGTATTGTATTGTATCTTGTTATCGAACTTTGTAAGCGATAATTAGCGATGGCATCTTGAGTAGGCCCCCTGAAATGTTTAAGAGACAGTTTAAACTCAATTTTCTGAGTATTTTTTTTTTGCGACATAATATCACCTTCATCCATTCATGTCTTTAAATTATATTATTATTTATACGTTTCAATATTTGGTAGATAAAGAGCCAGAGAAGCTTCTATTATTATCTTAAACACTAGTTATTAATTTTCTTAAATTTTAGTATCTTAACCCCCTCAGTTTTATTTCGTATGCGTCGGCCAATCTGCGAAACTCTGAGTAAGTAGTATGGCAGAGTTTTGTATAAGCTCTCTCTCTCTCTAGCACTAGGGTCCGTATAAATAAAACAATCTCAAACCCAACCTCACTTGAGAACCTATTTGACAGATAAAAAAAACGTTTCGTTTCACTTTAAAAAATGAAGAACTTTACTTACGTTACATACTTTAATTATTTTCTTATTTAAAGCGTAAAAAATATTATACTTATTTGAATGTTTTTCTGTAATCTGTAACTAAATATTACGGTATAAAAAGAAAAGAAAATAAAGTACTATGTAACAATAATAAAATTGTCCACTTCTAAAAGTGAAACGAAACGTTGTTTTATCTGTCAAACAGGTTCTCAAGTGAGGTTGTGTTTGAGACTTCTTTATTAAACCGAGGCTAGGATCAAATGGATGAGGTAGACAATTCAGAAAAGATTAAATATTTGCGTCGCAAGGAACTGCGAAGTGGCGTTTAGACAGAAGCAGACGTTTCGTTAGCACGCGAAATATTGGGGAGGAAAAATTTTATGATAATTCAAAGCGAAACTATTGAATATTCAAATTATCACGTATTATAATATGTGTCCAAAAACCCCCAGTCGTCTGGTTGAATCTGCTTATTTGATTGAATGACTAGCGCGCCTTCATTTAATGGCGTCAAACAGCTCGTACAGATAGCAATGTGTTGGTATATTTTTTTTATTAATTTACTTTAATGTGCGTTATAATAGTACACATTCGGATTTTTTTAATTTTTATAATAAAATATTAAATGGCTGTCCTAGTCTCGGATTCATTGAATTTGTTGGTAAAAATAAAATCAACCAGATGACTGCGACATCTACATGTTGGACAAGCAGAATAAAATTAGTCCAAAAAAGACGAGGAAAGGAGGGAAGGAAGGAAAGTTAGAGAAAAGAAATTAATGAAATATCATTTGCGCAAAATACTGCGGTGTGATAACGTTTGTTTCGCTGACATTCGCTACTGCTTACGAACGCGTGTACTGAGGGCGTAGGATGTGATAATAATACTAAATTACACAGCTAATATCAATATAACATGTAGTGTAATAATAACATTACATCAGTACAGTCAAAAAAAATATTACTAAGCAGTTTCAAATTATAAATTATTTTATATAATATAATTTTGGTTCTAAAAATATTACATATTCGTTACATTACATAAATTAAATATCATCATCTCCATGGAGAAAAAAATAAAACTATATTTATACCGTGGCAATAAAAAGACATACTTCTTCTTCTTAAATACTATACTTAAATAATTGACTAACAAATATTATTTATAATAAGAAATCTATTCTGTACAAATTAAATAATATATTCTGTATATCGACTGTGAACTGGCAAACTATCCTATTTTATTTTTGAAGATTTTTCAGAAAACAGAAAAAACGCAACTATTATTACAAACGCATTAATTTATATAAAATAAAAAAACAGTTGACTTTAATATTGTTTATTTATTAAAAATTAACCCGATATTCTTTTGTCTGAATAATTTTAATTCGATAATCGAGATAAGACATTATATATCAGCTGCATCTAAATTTAAGATAGGACATATTACCGGTTCGCAGTCGATATAACTTGCCAATTGAGTCATATAGAATCAAAAACAGCAATCTGACTTTTGACTTACTATGGGTACCGATACTACGTCAAAAGTCAGATTGCTGTTTTTGATTCTATACGACTCAATTGTTTTTTGACGAAACTTTTATGTCGTAATTAAAATTGTTCAAATCGCAGTACAAGCCCAGTCTCATACCTATATTTTGTTTATACTTATTTATTTAGTTTATATTAATTAATATATTTATATTATACCGATCGCTTCACTTGAGACTAATAATAATAATATCGCCACGTCAATCTGGACCCGTGCTTAGTATGCGAAGAACTTGTGTTACAGGTACCAGACAACGGAAAAATATTTAATACTTTTATACTGTACACATATTTAAGATTTTTATTATATTATACACAAATTTAATACACATCCATGACCCGGGAACATTGAAAACTTTTTTGCCCTCGGCGGGATTCGAACTCGCGACCTCTCGCTCGAGCACCAACGCGCTCAACCACTGCGCTACGAACTGACTGAAGCTATACTGCGAATTATGCTTTTTTTACATGAACACTGTGCTTAGTGCGAATTTTTATCACTGCCCAGCGTGACAAAGTTAACTGCAGTTTTTCTAGTATTGAATTAGTTACACTTTATGCCACTAGGGGCGTTGTCTGACGGCCTCCGTAGCGCAGCGGTCGAGTGCGTTAGTACTCAACCGAGAAGTCACATCCCGCCGAGAGAACAAAAGTTTTTCAATGTTCCCGGGTCATGTATGTGTATAACGTAATAAAATCTTGAATAAGTGTATAGTATAAGAAAAGTATTAATACCCCCCACCTTGGTAGGGCTTTGGTCCGCGGGACGATGCGCGGCGCTCGGAGGAGTGGAACCACACACGCTCTCCAGTCTCAGGACCGGTAGGCGTAATTTGTACAAATTGTTCACAATATCGCTGTCAAACGTATACACTTGAGAGCGATATTGTATACAATAATTGTACAATTCACGCCTGTCGAATTGCTGTTGCGAGATACATAATCAGCATGCCGGGCCTCCACACGCCACATGTCGTCTCGCCATTCAGGTATAAGTCTTCCAAGGCTTCTTTCCCTTAGCGTCATGGCTTTCCCCTGCGTTCTGCCGCGGGGGGTTTTCCCTAGAATAACATGAAATATTTTCGGCTCTGGTATCTTCAATGCCGTGGCCTTGACCTCACGTAGAGGGGCTCCTTAGCCCTTGGTCGTGATTCCCCGGCCCCGGGCCACTCGGGCTCGGAGTGCGAGGACAGCATAAGTAGTAAAAGTAATAAATATATTTGCGTTGTCTGGTATCTGTAACACAAGTTCTTCTATTTAGCACGAGGCCATGTTGACGTGGTGTGGAGCAGGCATACATAATATTATTATTATTGTTTCGACATTACATGAATCACATTGTCACGACGAGTAGTGCCAAAAACTTCCACTCGTTACACTTTGACGGTCAATTCTCAGATTTTGAACATTTTTGTAAGAGAACTGACCGGTCTACTGACAAGAGCGATTACTTGAGATCCATCTCGTCTTCTAGAAGATCCTCGCACTCCTTCTGCCACTTGTCGTCCTTGTTCTTCTCTGCCACCACTTCGTACTCGTTCAGTTCCGCTTCTAGTTCCTTCTCCCATTGTTCTAGAAGATATACAAGTTCGTTAACGTGCTTTACCAATAATTGAGAATGTATCGCAAAAATCTAAGTGAAGACACTTAAGAATTTAACGGCTGCATTCGATGCAGTCACTTCCTCCTTGTTAATATTTTGAGAAAGTCTCAAAGTAGTGTAAAAAGTGTTTAAAATTGCCTAATTGTACCTAAGGAGGTAACGAGCATAATACTTTATGACTATGTATATAGTTTTAATATTTTTTATCAAACTACATAGTAATTACGATCAATATTAGATGAATAAATCATTACATTTATTACATTCTTTCAACTTTACCTTTAATAGTAATTTTGTCATCTGACTCAGTGTTTTCTGTGTGAAATAATATTTGCGTATTACTGTGATAATAGAAATATGCATTTCTGAAGATAAATAACTATTAACATTAATTCAGATGTAACAGAAATAATTTAGGCAGATAGATATTTCTTACATTATTAAAAATATAATTTTACGAGTTATAATCTTTATAACGACTCCTGTGAGTTCGCAAAAGAAAAGGTTTTTTTTAATTTTACAGGAATTTTGTGAATAATCAATTTAATTTTAAGAATATCAATTTGTAAACAAAATTATGATTATATTTTGTTGGTAAATCAAATACAGAACATCTGGGGACAGACAAAAAAAAACAAGGCATGAAAACGAATCGTCGCAGTTGAGGCCGTTGACCTCGCGCTCAGCTGATTTAAAAGCAGCCGTTTTGAGTAACAAAATATATATTTCTCAAGTTCTTTATTTTGTCTGTAATTACTTAACTTATATGGGTATAAATTATACAAGGCTAACGAAAAATAAGTGATAAATAAATAACAACTCTCAATTTATTTTAGAATAATATAATTATTTCAATTCATAATAACTAGCTATAAATGCCATTAATAACTATTATATAATTTTCACTAAACATTTAAACCCGAGTATTGACAAAAGTGAAGTCTATACCACCTCTAGAAACAGACAGACAAACTCTTAGAGGAAGATTTTATAAACTATAAAACGTTGTACGTACAAAAGTCACGTTACAAGGAATACAAATAGTAAGTTTTAGGGGACCTAATGACGCAATAAAAACAACAGCATATTTGTAGAATACCCGCCTAAAGACAATTAACATCCGTCCGAAAGAGTAGTGTTGGCTGTAGAGCATCGTCTCTGTCAGACACTTCCAATGTGACACGCTCTCACTGCTTTGTGTGAAAGAGATAACGCTCTACAAGTCGACCCCCTTTTTTTTCAAAGGTGCATTCTTTCAAACACGTGCATTCTTTATTACTTACGTCACTTTTGCACGTATAACAATAACCGATACCTGGGGCATTTCAGATGATACACCTAATTAAAATGAGGGTTTATTGTCAGAACTGAAATAAGCGACAGTCGAGTGATCTAGCGCCAGAGAAATCCAGGGATAGTACATAATATATTGGCATAGTTGAACAACGACTGAATTCCGACTTCAAATCTTAAACCGTAAGGCCAGATTCTTTCTCCCTCTCTCATTCAATGTTAGAAAAAGACCGGCAGATTAAACTTAAGCACGACGTTACGTCGATTGAACGCGTTAATAAAATTGAGGCCTTACGTTCTTGCTAAGGCCAATTAGTGAGTTTTGACTTATACAGCTGAAACACACTCCTGAGTGTGGAGTTTTCAAAATTGTTACGTCGACACTCATGTGTTCCACTTTTAACACAGTTGTATTTTCCGTGCCCAATGCACCAATTGTCCGAATTTCGGATCATAACTCGCCGAGAAATGTCGAGATCGTGAATGCCGTCTCACACGTTTGAATTCAACCCAACTGGACTTCAAATCGTCGCCCAACCGTACCATTAAGTACCGAAGAGGATCAGTCGAGAAACAGATGACACGTATTCTATCCATCAATTATTGCTACGAGTTTTCTACGCGATAGGAATGTGAGCGTCCGCGAAGCGATCGTCTAGCAGTCGTCAATACTTCCATTACTTCTGTCATGGCCTACCATACAATCTATCTATAATACAAAAAAATTGCAATAGATGTCACTATTATTAACGTTTGTAAATTATGCCGAATTAAGTACAAATGAGCCTGCCCTTTTATATAATTTAGTGCACCCTACAACATCCTTTTATGCCTCCCAATATTCTCAACTTCAGTCTGTAACTCCAGAATAGAATTTTCACACAAAGTGTGTAAAAAGAACTACACAAAATTATACCTACCTTTCCTCATTTTGGAAAAGTTTTTTTTTTGTCAAAAACTAATAATATTTTTCTTTTTTACTTTTACCATTTCTTATTTTTTGTCGCAAGAATAACGAAAACGAAAAAAAAATTTTTCATTAAAAAAATACATTTCTAGAAGAAGAGGTAGTATAATTATATCTTAAAGTTATAGTGACTGCTCTTTTACACCTGTTATATCGTTATAATATTAATGAGTGATAATACTTTAGGGTGTGTACGGGTCCCGTATATAGAGTTTACTGAGAAAGTACCAGCGCTGAAAGAGGTACGTCTTTTTAAATTATTGTATGGAAAAATTTAAGATGTTGTCGTATTTCTCATACAAACACCAAAGTCAAAAGTAATTATTTCAGCGCTGGTACTTCCACAGTATACTTCATAGGAGGCACATACACACCCTAAAGTATTACCACTCATATTACACCTTGTATAGTAACTTTGCCATGAGCATATTTTATGAATGGCATCAAACCACTGGCAATTTTAACCACTCATTTGCACTTTTCCTCAGCGTAAGTATTATCTCAACCCCTTTCTTTCGGTTACCTTTAGCGACATCAGGACCCTAATTCAAGATGCCATATTATCGCTTACGAAGTTCGAAAACATTGACATAAGCTTCACTAAATGACAAACGAATTCGCTCGTCATTTAGCGATGTTTACGTCAACTCCCATAGGTACATTTTGTTTTCGATCGTAAGCTATAAGTAGCGATGGCATCTTGAATGGGCCCAGAATTGGAACTACATCCCAAATCATACTCATGCTTGCCAATTCACTTTCACTTACGCCCGGTTTCTGAAAGGCTGATCAATTGATCAAATCAGCTAATCTGAACGCTCATCGGTGAAAACAGTGACTGCGAAGTGATGTTCACCAATCAGCGTTCAGATTAGCTGATTTGATCAATTGATCAATTTGATCAGCCTTTCAGAAACCGGGCGTTACACTTTCAAAGATATTAACCAAAGATTATTTAGCTACCATCTGCAGTTTTCGAGATATCAACGACAACACAGACGCACGCTTCACAGACTACGGCGGACATCTAGGCCTGTACTATCACTGTTCAAACCTTACAAACTAAAATCTACACAACGAACATTATACTGATTGGAGTTACTAACATTTGTAAATAGATATAAAACAACGCCTCGTGTTGTCAGAGTTGGGACAGGTAAAATATGCTTAGACCAATGAAACACCACCAATTATTTCACTTCTTTTCGATTACTACTTATTAAATGTACTGTATGATCTTGATGGAAATACATATTATATATAGTAATAATACACTAAATACTTGCACTTTTTTTTCCCACTTTATTACTTATTTTACAATTGAAAACATGAATCGATGAAGGTATATGTCGCAAAAAAAAATTTTACCAGAAAATTGAATTAAAACTTACTTAAACATTTTAGGATAATATGTAGTAACGTATTAAGTAGGTACATTGATTCTAGAGACGGATCTTTATATTAACGTACTTATTTTCAAGTGACAGTTTGAACAAAATTTTCTTGTAATCACACTTTTGCTACATATCATCTTCATCCACTCATGTCTTCAATTATTTGTTAAAATACACGACCGGTTTCGACATAGTCTTCATCAGGTGTGACTAGGGTTACCATCTGAACGGTTAAAGCCGGTCTAGACCGGATTTTTACGTGTTAGACCGGACTCCGCCCCGATTTTACGTCAGACCGGATTATTGTCATAACTCACATGTCTAGAAACATATCTGAAGCTATAATAAAATATAAATATAATAAACATAAAATATCTAAAAACTAAAAATATGGGTCTAAAGTAAGTAAATAAAAACATACTTTAAATACTATGATTTTTATTTAATACAAGGTGCGTGACCGGACTTTTTTTTCAAAATCAGGACTTTTAGACATGTCGGACAGAATTTTGCATTTTTAGGCCTGGTAACCCTAGGTGTGACTATGTCGAAACCGGTCGTGTATTTAAACAAACAATTGTATAATAACTAATAAAGTGGGAAAAAAGTGTAGTTAGTTTAGTGTATTATTACTATATACTTCGGAGTAACGTTGAGCAATACCATATATGGTCATATGAGCAATATGTTGTTAAGACTAGGGCAATACAGATGCTAAACAGAAACCCAAATCTCGTATTTAACAAAGGCAAGTAAGTCAATGAACAATCAGCTCAAGTCAGTTGTCAAATTCAGTACCGAATTTAACAGTCACAAGAGATTTGAACACATTTTAGTTGCTTTTCAGAAACTAGGAGATATACTTACAATTTCAAATTACACAATATGAAGTGTCATGATCAAAACGTTTGATGCCATTTGACGCCATAAGAATACCATTTTGCTATTATAACTCATCGAGACTGTATCGCAACTGTATTATTGTAGGAGCCTAGTTCGAGTTTTTGTCACTGCTCACTGTGAACAAGTTAACTACAATTGTATATCGAAACAGCGCCCCTAGTGACAAACTATGGTAACTAATTCGATGCCAAACAAACTGTAGTTAACTTCCTTACAATTTCAATGACGAATGTAGTATAAACGGTTTCAAAGTAGACTATTATGTTATAACATTCAATAATTTAATGAATTAATAACACATATATTTTTGTGACCACAACCGGTCATCCTCACCGAAACTAAAAGCTAAGTATAAGCTAATTTAACACACCTTTATTGCCTGAACTTAATAATACTCTGTAGGTAACTTAAATGAACAAAGCTTTTTTAGGTAAAATCCCATGTTCGATTTATCTAAGCATCGTTTAGCCCATAATATGAAGATGAAATAATTGACTGACACATAGATATGTAGTGGCTACAGACTATCAATACCACATTAATAAAAAGACACCACATATACTTAATCCATGTTGCTGTCTTTCTCTGTCGAGTGGCGACTACAACGTGTCAGACAAACACAGCAACTTGTATTATCTTATCCGTGGTGTGTATATTTTATTAAGAAGGGAGATCCGTACATACATGTCCTGATTCTAAAATGTATACTTGCAAAATCCACATCAGGCGAACGAAATCTTATTATTCGTTACTAAAGACAGAATACGGAATTCAAAACTTACTTCGGAGTCAGTGAATGTGACTAAACGTCTGCTTTTTAGGCCCACTTGCACCAGGTCAAATAAATAACCCAGAGAATTATTTAGTTATATATTTTAACCCATCGTTACAGTTTAACCAAGAGTTATTTGGAGTAGTGAATATAGAGAAATCTGACAACACATTAGCAGCTTTAACATTGCTAACAGTAAACCAACTTTGGGGAAAAAATGGGAAGTGATAAAAAAACAAGCGTAATACAAGCAGATAGGCAAATAGATTAGCAATGTTAAAACTCTGTACATAGTGAGACCTAGCGCGAGGAATTCCATTCACTATACACCAACGCCTTTTAGCGTCAATATCGTGCCTTCTCGTTCATTACAACGAAGAACGAGAGAGACAACGTGATATTTAATACATGCATTGGTGGAGTTCACACTGTATCCCAGTCTCTTACTCAATCTTTTCTAAAACGTTAATCACGTAGACATTTGAAGACATGAATGGATGAAGGTGATATGTCGAAAAAACAATTACCCAGAAAATTGAGTTTAAGCTGTCACTTAAACATTTTGGGATGCGTAGTAACGTAAAGTACATTGATTCTAGAGACGGATCTTTAGATTAATGTAGGTACTTAATACGTTACGTCTATTCTAATATGTTTAAGTGACAGTTTGAACTCGAATTCTCGAAATCAGTATTTTGCTACATATCACCTTCATCTATTCGTGTCTTCATTTAATACGTTACAAAATGTATACGTCACAATTTAATATTGTCACATGAATACTTCATATTTGTAACATTTAAACATCTACGTGTTTTCCAACAATTACAATATACGCTCAGTGAATACAAATTCCTCTGAAGAACATTCTTAAACAATATACAACATTCATTCCACGTAAAATATTCGACATTTAGATCTCGAGCGTAGCGAGGAACGAGCAGGGGCGGATACAAGCCTTGTGCTCAGGCCCGGGGCACACGTGTCCTAGCTACGCCCCTTATCGACAACCGATGTGATGGTTTGACAAAATAATATATGCGACTACCATTTACATGTCCATAACAGACCGATCACAAACATGTGCCAATATCCCTTATGAATATATCTATGAGGTCCTCGTCCTAGGACAATATGGTGGCGCCACCATCGGCTGATTTTGTTGCCGTCCTTATTCGCTAATCCGCCCACTATGAACTTAAACTGACAACTTCAGTTTGAAATTTATCTTTTTTAATTTTTTCATTAAAGGGCAGCTGGTTTAGACATAAAGCTGAAACCAGTTGGACAGTATAGGTGGCGCCACTTGTGTTCTAGTGAACGAGGGCCCTAGAGTATGGCAGAGAGAAAAAACCGATGTATATACAATAACATTCAATATTTAGGACACGAAGCTATAAATATTGTCATATTATATATTTTCAAAGACACACAACATTTTAACAACGATGAAGATATGACATTAGATAAAACTTTATGTTACCGATATAATATCTCGCTGAAGCGTTGCAACATTATTTAAATATTATAACAAAAATATATTCGCTTTAACGCTAATGAAAAATAAATAATTTCTAACTTAAGTGATTGGTGTTCTATTAAATTATTTAATTGTGTAATAAATATTTATTATAAATAACGACATACAGTTTCGTAGCTACCATAGAATATACACGTCTTTACACTACTAGTATATGTTCGCTTTTACAATTTTCGAGGGACAGTAGATCTTCGGGGTACAAATAGTATTTACTAACAAGACTTTAAATTATTAAATTAAAAAAAAAACTCAGTGGCCCTCCCGAAAACCTACTTAGCTACGCCACTGGAATAATAAAACGCAAGGCGATAGTCTGTTCCGTAATTCATCAAGTGGTGTTTTTTATGATTTGCAGAACAGAAAGGCTTATATAGTATGTTGAGGGATACAAATTATATACGAGGTGTGTGTGAGATGAAGCGACCGTGATGACGTCATCAAGGCAGACCCAGATCCGTTCTCGCTTAAGCTGCATTCCAGAAAAATTCAAAAAACATAATATTTACAAACATCCTTGAATGTGTTATTCCTTACTTGGCAAAGATTGGCAGCAAAGAATTGTAAAGATTGAAGACATGAATGGATGAAGGTGATAAGTAGCAAAAAAAATTAACCAGTAAATTGACTTTAAACAGTCACTTATACTTTTTAGGATTTGTGGTATCGTATTGATTCTAGAGATGGATGTTTAGATTAATGTACTTTATACGGTACGACGACGTATTCTAAAATTTTTAAGCGACAGTTTGAACTAAATTTTCCCGAAATCAGAATTTTGCTACATATCACCTTCATCCATTCATTTCTTCAACAGTAAAAACTCATTTTAACGTATTATTGTTATTTAAAGTTTAATATTATCGATAAGGGGTAGCGCATATATTGCTGCCTATGAATATTCATGACGTCATATCGACACGTTTATAGACAACACACATCGTAACATGTATAGGTTATGGACCAGGTGATGCGGGCAATATGAATAATATCTGTATATATTGAGAATTGTTATAAAATAATTGTTTTTTACTCTGCCCAAAAGGTGATGGACTATTATGTATAATGCCCGATACAAATTAAGTCTTTGTATATTATTAAATATAGTCAGGGTTCCCCCATACATTGTTTTCACTTGATTAGTGTCAAGCTAATTTTTCTTGAGTAGCTTCATTTGATGAGACGTCCAATAATTTCTTGGACGGAACTCTAGATTGTGGTAGGTAACAGAGTTAGCAAGGATAAAAAAATCTCAACTTTCGGGCGTAGAACCGGGATAACGTACCACGCAATTTGTAGGATGTGTCTGCTGAATTACATTAATATTAACTAAGTAATAAAACCAAAATCAGCTGCTTACTAATAATTTAAGATGACCTCGTTATCGATACAAGTTGGCAAGAGACTCTTGGATCAATCATTTGTAGAACAAACAAGACCAAAAACAAGAGTTCCGTCCAAGAAATTCTTGAGCGACTTATCAAAATGAAGCTACTCACGAAAAATTACATTTGATACAAATCAAGTGAAAATAATGTATGGGGGAACCCTGACTAACAGCACTCTCGTGTTGGAAATATTTCATAATGACCGGGCATTACGTATAATGCTCAATTTATTACTTGGTCCATAATATATACATGTAGCCGCCAGCTCTTATCAAACTGCCTGTAGTGATGGTGAAAATCGCAAGTAAGGAAGAACCAGTAATGTAACCCCCGGTTTTCCGTACGCTATGTTAATCAATGATCAACTAACATGGCATTCAAATGAACAACCCATATTGAACGATGATTGGTGGAATATTATCAGACAGAAAGGAATGGACATATCTACACTAATATTATAAAGAGGAAAGATTTGTATTTTTGTATGTAACGACTTAACTCAAAAAGTACTTTTTTTTTTTTTTTTATGGAAAAAGGGGGCAAACGAGCAGGCAGTTCACCTGATGTTAAGTGAATCCTGACGCCCATAAACATCCGCAACTCCAGAGGAACTGCAGGAAGTACTGGACCGATTTTAATAATTATTTTTTCATTAGATAGCTATATTATCACTGAGTAACATATGCTATATAAAATTCAATTGCTGTTCGTTAGTCTCGCTAAAACTCGACGGTTTCCAAGCTTATCGAAGTGGGCACGGGTCAGCTAGTATTTTATAATTAAATCACGCTCGCTCGCTCGTTGATTCAAATCGTATGTCAACTAATCGGTGTCATTAGTTGGTGGTTAGCAGGTGAATCAATCTTATCTGTGGAATTTTAACAAATCTTGCAAGTGCGTGTGTGATGCAATTATAAAATATATGTCCGTTCCTTTCTGTCAGATAATATTCCACCAATCATCGTTCAATATGGGTTGTTGATTTGAATGCCATGTTAGTTGATCATTGATTAAAATAGCGTACGGAAAACCAGGAGTTAATCTTATAAACACTGTACTCACAAGTATCTACTGAGACTAATATACTATATGTATTGAAATTTTGAAAGTACTACATCAAATACATGGTTTTATTGTCTAATGTGATCAATATTTTCAAATTATATTCCCTACATTTGTTGTACATTACATAAAATGAAAACTACATGAATTGTTATGATATAATTGACGATTCAAGAGGAATTCCTTTTTTCTCTATTGGCGAGAGTGTTATTTTGTTTGCCAATATATTTAAAATCTATTGCTTAGTGCAAAAACCT
Source organism: Celastrina argiolus (assembly GCA_905187575.2). Classification (NCBI taxonomy): domain Eukaryota; kingdom Metazoa; phylum Arthropoda; class Insecta; order Lepidoptera; family Lycaenidae; genus Celastrina; species Celastrina argiolus. Next base: position 3,378,054 of record LR994596.1, read on the forward strand.
ACACGCATTCCTACAAATAAAAATATTTACAAAACTGATGAGCTATTTAATGTAACCTCGGTCTGAAGTCACTTTTCTAACGAATCCGATAGACACATTGAATAGCTAATCAGCTGTATAAACATTTCCACTAGTAGGAGAGTGAAGGATTGGAGATATGACATGTGCAATAACCTACACACAAAATAATTGCACACGAAAAAGCATTGCAAAAATCCCGCAAGTTGGTTTACAAGTCAGAAATGTTAAATCGGAAAAATTACACGAAAAACAAGAAGACAAAACGTATCAAAATAATCAAAGTCTTAATAAAAAAAAAAGGAAAAAAAGCATAAAACTTACCGTCATAATTTTCTCTATCAATTTTTAACGACTTTATTCTTTTCTTTGCATCATCTATGGACTCTTGGGATGCCTTTTCTTTAGCTATGAGGTTTGAACTCGCCGATTTGTCGCCTAATTTGAGCCAAAAATAAAATAAAAAATAATAATAAAAACTTATAAAAAAAGCAAGCTAATGAAAATGTAACTAGGTGTAAACTGGTAGATCGCATAGTATTTATTGAGAAAGTAGTAAAATAAAATAGTTATATCAACAGTTGAGGAAAATTAATTTAAACTACCCCCTGTTTCTGAAAGCCTAATCAAATTCAAGATATTCAATTTTTTTAATAAAACTTAACAAGCTATTTTCGGAAAGTGAACAAAAAGGCTAGTCAAGTTGTCAATCAGCAAACATTCGAGTTGACAAGCCAAACTGAACGCTCATTGGTGAACGTAGCGAGTGAAGTTGTTGCGAGTGATGTTCACCAATGAGCGTTCAGAATCGCCTGATATCTTAAATATTAGCTGACCGACGATATGATCCGCCTTTCAGAGACCAGGAGTTCTCTACTAAATTCTAACCTAGCGGAACGTGAACTATCCAATCTACCAGTTATATCAGCGGGGATATTCACCATTGTGGATCGCCTCAGATTATAAAAGTTATTAAACACTTCCTAAACAAAGTTTTTTTTGTCTGCAAGCGATTTAGGCTGTTGCGTATGTAATCGAATCCAAGTCGAAAATAATAGTGAATAGCTCCGTCGATCTAGTGATGCTACTACTACAGACCGACCAGCGGGCGAACTCTTGCATCTAATTTCAATGAACTCACTGGGATTTGTCAGTACGTCACGACACTAGCGCCACGTTGGTTTGGAATTTAGTGTCGATTTTATGGAACTAAATTAAATCAGAACTGCGCTGAACAGACAGCTGACACTGACAGCTCTGTATTGCGTTCGGTTTCATACTTTGTTGAAATCATGTCGATAGCTAGTAGCTTATGAGGAACATTATTGAAATTTTTTAGCAAAATCGAATACGACCTCGAACGCAGCTTTCCAAAATTTATTAGCGTATTAGTTTGCAGCATTCGAATCGGATAGGTGTTGGATCGGAATTAAAATTAGTTTCAGAGTTAGCCCCTTGGATCGGCACTATTTTTTTTTTGAGGCAGCCTTTCTATCTGTGCGATGGCAACGCAAGACCGCGATCCACCAGCAAATCTGCGAGTCAGATTTGGTGGCCACGCCCACTGGTCACGCGACTATCCATACTAAGCAGTGGGCTCGCGGGTTCGCGAGTGTAGTTCGTAGTCTCGGGTCGCGGTCTCGCATCGCACTAATCCGAAGGTCACCTTGAGAGTGAGTCACCATGACCTCCCAGTGGTCTACTCACCCTGGTCGTCGTCGGCAGGGCGCGCGGCGTCGGTCTCGTTGGCCTGGCAGATGAGCGACACGCGGTAGAAATAGTTCCGCCAGAAGTTCTCCTCCGTGATACTGGAACGCGAGGGCAGTGGAATTTAGATCATCGGCATCCCAATATTGTTATGACATTTCCAAGTTTCGTTAGGACAATGCAGGCCGATCACCTGATTGTCTGACAAGAAAGATGATCCATGTGTCGGATGGGCATGTAAAAAGTCGGTCCTGCGCCTGATCTCTCGCCAGTCGGTTCTGTTAACCGTCCTACTGGGTAATTAGAGTAAAAGGTAGACTCATTTTATTGCGCACACAATTGGACACTATACAATGTCTCCTGCGTAGCTGGCCTGGTTTCAATAAAAAATCGGCCCCCGACACCGGAATCGGAGTACGGAGCTATTAATACTAAAGCCCATTAAAAAAAAACCTCCTGTACTTTAATCACATCCAATTTAAACAGGAAGAACTTTTATTCATCCGAACCATGGATCATCTTTCTTGTCAGACAATCAGGTGATTCTAGAGAGAGTACTCGAGAGTTGAGATCTAAGCCACTCGCGCACGGCGGTGTCGAGTCAGTCGCGGTACTCACACTTTGGGCACGAGGTCGAAGCGCATCTTCTCCAGGTTGGGATCTTCGGCCATGATAGCCACCGCCACCGGATACATCTTGTCGTAGTCGAAGTCGAACTCCACACCCGCCGGCGGCGCGCGTACAAAGTTCCGCCGGTCCTGGGGGGTAAACGAGACTACTTTACAGAATATTCCAGAAAGATTTGCCGAATCAGCGGACACATTAAGGTACTCAAAAAAAATGGCGTTCGTGGCCTAGCCGTGGCCTAACCGTTGATTAGCACTCGACTTTTCGAGTGCTTATCAACGACACATCGATGGCATCTCGAATCAGGGCCCTGCACAAAGGTCCCTGGCCCTGATTCCAGATGCCATCGTTATTTATCGCTTACGAAGTTCGAAAACAAAATGTATGGAATTTGACAAGCTTCGATAAGTGACATACGAATTCCCTTGTCATTTAGCGAACTTTATATCAAATTCCATACATTATGTTTTCGAACTTCGTAAACAATAAATAGCGATAGCGTCTTGAATAAGAGCCCAAGTTCGATTGTCACAATATGTACCAATAAGACTATTTCAGATCTCAAGTACATTACACGGACGCTCTAACGGTGAAGGAAATCATCGTGGGGCCGACTATGTTGTGAGAATGCCGTATGTGCTGGGCAACTATCCGACATTTAAAACCACCTGTCCTAGGCAGGCACTATAGTATTTAAAGAGAGACTACTTCGCACGGAGAATACTGTATCAATCATCAAATAACAGAGAAAAAACTTAGGACTGATTTAGATCTGAAAGACCTACTTCCTGATTTGTTCATTGACCTAACATTAATAGAAGCAAAATCCTAACACACCGTGGGCTGCTGTGCAGTGAGCCGCTGCTCACTCACAACACAAGCCTACCGGAGCCCAGCCTCGGTAGGACCCACCCTCGCCTTATCTAGCCCAAGCACGGACCAAAGCACTTACCGTGGACAGCGACAGGCACTCCTCCTTGAGCCCGGCCTCGTTGGGGGCGCCGATCCAGGGTGCGACCGCTGACGCGCCGCCCTTGTCCTGGCCCTTGATGAACGCGTCCTGCTCCTTGTTGAACTCGCCCAGGATGCTCTGGAATGGGATTATATTGGGTCAATTTGATTTCGAACTAAATGTAATATGATTTACATAAATTACAAAAGTCACTTTGTCCCGATTTCACCAACGCATGTTAGTGTTAGCAGCTTGTTAAAATGCCATGGCTTCTCATTCATTGATAGGAAATACGAGAGGAACAACATGATATTTAACGAAGGATTAACTTTAACATTGCTTGGTGAAACACGCCAATGTTAGGTTGTTTCGGGTACCTAGGAACGGAACGGTACAGCTGATAATTTCGTACAAACAAGATTTGATTGATTGATTGATTAGATTATGCTGTCCCACTGCTGGGCAAAGGCCAAGATCTTCCATTTATCTCATTTTTGTGCCCTTTCCTGTGCCAACACTGGACAGCCGGCTGATGTGCATCTAAGTCGTCACGCCATCTTGTCTTAGGCCGGTCACAAACAAGATAGACGAGGAATAAAAATATAACATTTTACGTTCGGAAATTGTATTGTATTTAGTTTACTGTGTACATAACTCTTGTTTTTATTGATAAAATAGTGACGCCATATTAATTTTAATTGAAAATGGTTGGTTTTTATAGTAACATTAACATTGGTTTTTATGTGATTATGTTCAACCATGGGTCACTTATCGGTTAAGTTCGTACACGTGTACCAGTACATGAATACCGTATAATAAGCCGTATTGGAAATTGATTGTGTTCCCAAATAATACAAAATGGTTTCAAAAATTGTGTTGGTGAATATAATTGGGTGAATTTTTGTAAACTAAAATTCACCCAATTTTATTATTAAATAAAGTGAACATATAAAAATACAATATTCTAAGGACTATATTATGAAACTAAATCATGTGTCTACTAAGGCCCGTATAAATAAAGCAATGTCAAACCCAACCTCACTTGAGAACCAGTTTCAGAGATAAAACAACGTTTCGTTTCACTTTTAAAAGTGAACAACTTCATACATGTTACGTAGTACTTTAATTTCTTTTCATTTTATCTATACTAATATTATAAAGCGGAGGAGTTTGTTTGTTAGCTTGTTTGTTTGTTTGTTTGTTTGTTTGTTTGTTTGTTTGTTTGTTTGTTTGTTTGTTTGTTTGTTTGTTTAAACGCGCTAATCTCAGGTACTACCGGTCCGATTTGAAAAAATATTTTTTTGTTTGATAGTCCATTTATAGAGGAAGGCTTTAAGCTATATAACATTACGCTGCGACGAATAGGAGCGAAGCGTCAGTGAGAAATGTTGCAAAAACGGGGAAAATTAATTACATTTGGGGACTTTTTAATAAACGGCTTAATTTACTCAAAAACCACGCGAACGAAGTCGCGGGAACAGGTAGTATCGTAATATTCATATTGTAGATTACTGAAAAACGTTAACATTAATATTATATTTTTATAATGTTTATTATATAAAAAAAAAAGTATCTAACATAAGAAAAGTTCTTCATTTTTAAAAGTGAAACGAAACGTTTATTTTCATCTGTCAAATAGGTTCTCAAGTGAGGTTAGGTTTGAGATTGTTTTATTTATACGGGCCTAAGTGTATCGGCCCGCGACAATAGAATCACCCATATAAATTATTATTTCAAAAATCTTTACATCTCATTCAAAGCTTGTATATCAATGTTGGTCACAACAAAATGAAAAGCATGAATCGAAAGGGTTCACGATAGATTAACTAGAGGCTATTTTTTATTACTTCATTGTTTAGATCGTATAACCTATTTAATTTATTTCAAGAACCAACAAGAGTATGTGATACAACTGCTACTTGTATTGATAATATATTTACTAATCTTATTCCAAGTAAAAAAGATATAATTAATAAACTCAGCTCTGATCACTACGGACAGTTAGCTTCTTTTAATATATATTGTGACACTAACCTAAACGAAAATCAAGTGTTTATTCCTGTGAATACTAAACGTATTGAGAAATTTAGGAGTAATTTAAGTTCAAATATTAAATTATTAGATGGGTCAAATAGGTCAGATGAAGCTTTTAGTAAATTGTTTAAGATAATAAGAACCCAATTTAATTCAGTATTTACTCCTAAATCGGTTAGAAAAAGCAACAAAAAAGGTAACTTTATTGAGTGGGCAACTGCAGGAATTAAAATAAGCAGACAAAGACTATATGAATTATACAGTGAAAAATGTATAAATAACAGTGAAACTTTTAAAATATATGTTAAAAATTACTCTAAAATTTTCAAAAAAGTTTGTAAAGCTGCAAAGGCTCTTCATATTAGAAATAAAATACAAAATTCTAAAAATAAGATTAAAACTACATGGAAGATAATAGCTGGTGAGACTGGAAACGTCACCTGTCGTAACACAAATTATGAACTTAGTTTTGAAAATAAAAAAATAACTACAGATCTAGAAGTTGCGACGGTATTCGAAAAGTTTTTTGCTGACATTCCGGTCTCAACTACAAAAAGTCTAGATTCGTCTCCTGCAGCTGCTGAAAAAATACTTAAAGATAATGTAAAGGAATGTGATGTCAATTTTAAGTTCAAAGAAATTGATTCCAGAGAAATTGTTAATACATTTAAGATGTTAAATATCAAAAATACTGCTGATCTCTGGGGCATGTCTACAAAAATTATGAAATCAATAATTGACATCGTAGCTCCTCATTTAGCAATGATTTTCAATGATTGTACAAAGAGTGGTGTTTTTCCTGACTTAATGAAGCATAGCAAGGTTATACCCTTATTTAAAGCTGGGAATAAATCTGATCCGACAAATTACAGACCTATATCGATTTTGCCGACTTTTAGTAAAATATTTGAAAAATTAATTTTAAATCAGTTATTAGTACATTTTAATATAAACAATCTATTACATAATAATCAATATGGTTTTACTAAGGGTCGATCCACAACGGACGCTGGTATAGGTCTGCTTTGTAATATTTTTGAAGCTTGGGAGAGGTCGCAGGATGCGTTGGGTGTGTTTTGCGACCTTTCCAAGGCTTTTGATTGTGTTGAGCATGCTACATTGATCAGGAAATTAAAGCACTATGGCATAAGGGACTCAGCCCTCAGCCTTTTGAGTTCTTATCTTACAAATAGGATTCAAAGGGTGGAGGTAAATAGTAAACGGTCCACTGGGACTAAAATAGAATTAGGTGTCCCACAGGGATCCATTTTAGGCCCATTTCTTTTTCTCATCTATATTAATGACTTACCTTATCTAGTTAAAGATAAACATGAGATAGTATTATTTGCCGATGACACTTCACTCATTTTTAATGTGAAGCGACAACAGTCAAATTATGACGAGGTAAATAGTGCTCTCTCAAAAATAGTACATTGGTTTAATGTTAATAACTTATTATTAAATTCTAAAAAAACTAAATGTTTAAAATTTACTTTGCCCAATGTTAAGCAATTACAAACCAATATACTATTAAATGATGAGAAAATGAAACTAGAGGATTCCACTGTGTTCCTGGGTATAACACTAGATAGTAAATTACAGTGGGGTCCTCACATTGCCAATCTTGCAAGTAGGCTCAGTTCTGCAGCATATGCGGTTAGAAAAATTAGAGAAATTTCTGACGAAGACACGGCGCGATTAGTATATTTTAGTTATTTTCATAGTAGGATGTCTTACGGCATTCTCTTATGGGGAAATGCCGCCGACATTAACACAATATTTGTGCTGCAGAAGCGGGCAATACGTTCAATTTACAAAATGTCCTCTTTTGAATCTCTAAGAGAGAAGTTTAAACAAATTGGTATCCTTACCGTTGCTTCTCAATACATTTTAGACAATGTGTTGTACGTTAAAAAGAATTTAAGTAATTTTAAAATGAAAAGCGACAATCACAATAGGAACACTAGAAATAAGCACAAGCTAGATATACCGGTGATCAGACTGAGTAAAGTTAGTAAATCATTTAAAGGTCAATGTATACGCCTGTACAATATAATCCCAAATAACGTTCAGAGCCTCCCTATCAATAAATTTAAAATTGTAGTTAAAGAACGTCTTTGTTCTAAAGCTTATTATAAGGTCAATGATTTTGTTGACGATTGCACACCTTGGGAATAAGATGGCCACATGCAAGGCTACCTCAATGTACTTTATGTACTCTGTCTTTTGTTATAATATATAGATTAAGTTTTTACATTGTTAACATATTATGTTTACACTTTTTAAAAAAAGAACAATTTTCCATCTTTTTGCTAAAAGATGGCCCCGTCCGAGTTTCTTACGCCGGTTCTTCTCGGCGGGCTAGGGTTGAACCGGTGGTAGTATTTTTGTTGACTTTCCGAAAATAGCTTGTTAAGTTTAACTTGGAAATAAAATTTTTTGAATTTTGAATTTTGAATTTTGCTACTGTACGGCTTCTTTTAACTCATTTAGTAAATAATATAGTGAGTGTTGAAAAAAGTAGAATGAGGTTGTTGTTATCTGGATAAACTAAAATATAATGGTCGTTTGCATCTACCTTGACCCAAGTGCCCACTCTGGCACACCCCTGGCTACCCATACTCACACTTCAGGAACTTGAATCTTTATTTGGGATACAATTTGCGACACGACTGTGGGTATAAAGTAGACAGTGACCTAGTGGGTATAAAGTAGACAGTGTAACAGAGACCTCTAACCTACTAGAAAATGGTATAATCCTAATACTGGCAATTCGACTGGCTATATTTGTTTTCTTTTCGATTTTCAGGCACATTCAGGAAACCGCCATCTAGCGCCGCTATTGGAAAATACTAATTACTAATTTCGTTTCGTATCTTCTTCTTAATTAAGGAGTTGAATTTAGCTTAATGTGATGTTATGCTTAAAAATATGCTTATCTTTATTTAATGTCAATATTTGTACTTAATTCGGCATATTCACATTTTATAATTTACAAACGTTAATAGTAGTGACATCTGTTGCAATTTTGTTGTATTAAAGGTAGATTGTATGGCATGGTATGCCATGGGGTAGGTTAGTATCAAGACGCCATAAAAATCTATTTATAAATGTTCCACAGCTAAATGTAACCTGATATTTAACATGGAATTACATTACCAACGAGCGGCACAATAGATGGAAATGAATCTAATTACTCGAGGCTCCGTAGCCGAGCACCACTCAACCCCCGCCCCTCTTCCCGGGGGTGGGGGTGCCCCGATCCCCCCCTTGACCCAGTCGTGAAATTAGTTTAACGGGAACAAAGAGGCACTGGAGAGCTTTGAGTACGAACGATATTGTATCCTGTCACCGCTAGCGGAGCGAGCTCGCCAAACTTGTCGTACTAATTAAAACGCACGTACAAACCGGAAAACAACTAGAACCACAAAGTAGATATATAACAGAGACACGAACCCAGTACTAGAAAATGGTATCACCCTAATACTGGCAATACAATGCGACTGGCAAAGGGTAAAGTCCTTAGAAATTCCGGAACTCGGCATCTAGCGCCACTATTGGAAAATACTAATTACTAATTTCGTTTCGTATCTTCTTCTTAATAATTAAGGAGTTGAATTTAGCTTAATGTGATGTTATGCTTAAAAAATATGCTTATCTTTATTTTAATGTCAATATTTGTACTTAATTCGGCATATTTACATTTTATAATTTACAAACGTTAATAATAGTAGTGACATCTATTACAATTTTTTTGTATTAAAGATAGATTGTATGGCATGGTAGGCCATGCTAGAACGGACTGCACTAAACCGCACTGATATTACAAGACCGCATCAACTCAAAAAAGATCAAATTTGAGATAACACTTTCTAGATACGTAAAATTCAATGTTCGACGCGTCAATAAAACCGTCGTTCAAATAGTTCAAAAAACCACGGAGAGATGGCGTTATGAGACATTCTTAGTGATTCAATGCGCGTTCTTCCCCTCCCGCGCAATATTGCATCATCTTTAGTTACGGTTGAAGTTCGTGAAGTGAGGTTGTGTCGCTGTGCGGTAAAAACCGCATTATTTTGGATTACAACGATATTACTGAATCAGGTATGTATAAATTCAAGTGTTATTTCGAATTACTATATTATTGTTGATTTAAATCAAAATATAAACTTCTTGCATTTCGAGTTGCTACACTATCTTTAAATGACATAAATCTGATGTCGAGTAATATTTTGACTTACGACGTTCTTATTGGTTCAGTAAATAATTTTAGACTTAATACACTATTAATGAATGATTTTTATTTTGTAGGTTTTTGTAGTAAATTGTCATAATTTTCAAAATTATGTTAGAGGTACCTATAGGATTACTGTTCACGTAATCAAATAGTGGTGGCTACTTTTAATAAAAATATTCTTCTATTAGTTAAAAACTGATTTTAAGTTATTACACTCTAGGTGAAACAAAGAAATCATTATTTTTAGTAATTTTTAAACCTACTTTTTTATTTACAGCATGAACCGTGGGCGACGTTTAGTGGACATGGCGACCAAATCTAGATCTACAGGTGAGGATGACAAAGAAAACATAAACGAAGAAAATACTAGAAACTATTATATTTCACCCCTGCACAGTGATCAGAGTGATTTTGACGATTCGGACTGCGACCCTCATTTCATTCCTGGATTAAACGGTGAAGTTCCTAATTTACTTCAGGGTACTTCTACGAGACGGCAAAGTAGTTCTGCTTCAAACAGTTCTTCTTCAAGTAGTTCTAGCTCATCTTCGTCAAGTAGCTCAGATGATGAAGCAGAAAATAATTTAAATCCTGTTGCTTCTACTAGTGGCTCCACAGGTCAAATAACTACGCAGACAAATACTTCAGAAGTGCAGGAAATCGTGAGAGGCAAGAAAAGGGTGAGAAATGAAGCAAATTGGAAAAATAAAATGGCAAAAACACTTCGGAATTTAGGCAAAGACTACACGTCAAGTGGGAAAAAACTTGTACCCGCAAAGAAAATGGGTCCTTCGTGTGGAGATACATGTCGGCTAAATTGTAAAGCTAAAATTAATGAAACCCAGAGACAAGATTTTTTTAACTCATATTGGTCATTAGGAGACCTGCAAAAACAAAGACAATTTTTAATAAATCATACTTCACAAATTAAACCAAAATACAGATACTCATCTACTCAAAATTTCCGAAAATTAAATACCGCATTTTACTTCGAGCTCAACCACACTAAAATTAGAGTTTGCAAAACTTTTTTTAAGAATACTCTCGCAATAAATGATAGGCCAATTGCTACTGCGTTATCAAAAAAAACCGACACTGGATTTGTAGAAGAAGAATTGCGCGGAAAACATAATAATCATCGAACTGTGGATCCCGAGGTCAATGAAAGTGTGAAAAGTTTTATCAATAGCATACCACGAATCGAATCACATTACCTTAGAGCTCAGACATCAAGAGAGTACATTGCCTGTGACAAATCTTTAGCCGACTTATACCGAGACTATAAAGAAAAGCGTACAAATGAAACACTACCATTTGCGTCTCAATCTACTTTTAACCGTATTTTTAATAGAGATTTTAATATTTCATTCCACATACCAAAGAAAGATCAATGTGATTTGTGCGAAAGTTTTAAAAATGCTGACGAAGAAGGGAAGCAGAAAATAATTCAAAATTACGAAATTCATTTAAAAGAAAAAGAACTGTCCAGAAAAGAAAAAGAAATCGATAAAAATAGGAATGATAACACAATTGTTGCTGTTTACGATTTACAGGCTGTTATGCCGATACCAAAGGGTCAAGTCTCAGTTTTTTATTATAAAAGTAGAATTATTTGTTTTAACTTTTCTGTAAGCGACTTACATGCTAAAGATGTTGAATGTTATTTTTGGAATGAAGTAGAGGGAAAACGAGGTGCGATTGAAATAGGAACATGCATTTTAGATTATTTAGAAAAGATTACACAAGATAAACCTGAACCAGTAAACGTGATTTTCTATTCTGATAATTGTTGTGGGCAGCAGAAAAATAAATATCTTTTAACTGCCTATGCATATGCAACACAAAAATTCAACATCGCAAGTATTACCCACAAATTTCTTATTAGAGGACACTCACAAACGAGGGTGACAACGTACATAGCGTTATTGAAAAACAAATAAAACGATTCCTTAAATCCGGCCCTATCTATGTCCCACATCAATATGCCACCTTAATTCAGATAGCCAAAAAAACCGGACAACCTTATAAAGTTACAAACATGACCCATGATAAATTTGTTGATCTTAAACTACTTCAAGAACAGTGGGGTAGTAATTTTAATGTGAATGAGGACAGAATCCAAGTAAAGTGGCATGAAATTAAGGTGCTTCGTGTAGAAAAAGAACATCCAACAAGTTTCTTCTATAAGAATTCTTATGAGGACGAAAATTATTTCAAAGTAAACGTACGTAACACACGACGTACTGGAAATCAATCGGTTTTATTTCCGATGGATTTAATAGCAGCTTACACAAATAAAATTCCTTTAACGCAAAACAAAAAAAGGGATATAAAAGAGTTGATTGATAAAAATATAATTCCGAAGACCTATTATGAGTCTTACTATCGAAATTTGATTGACTAGTTTAAAGTAAAGTTAAAATTTTGTTAGCATTTAAGTATAATGATTGTGATTTTCAGACTGATTACAGTTTAAGGGTACACAAAGTGTTTTTCGTTTTTCTTTTCAGTTAATTATTGTTAAGTGTTTTTTTATGGTACCTAATTCCTTTGTTTTAAATAAGTTCAATATAACTTTTTTATTATGTTTTTATCATAAGTGACAAAGATTTGTATGTGATTTATAATGATGTAAAAGACTGATTAAATTTATTTTATTAGATAAGTATAAAACTTAAATTAAAAAGAAAACTTAAATAATGTTGATTTTCTATGTTTTTGTTACTTCTTAATAGTCATAAATAAGTGCCATTATGTTTGTGCTATATTATTTTGTAAAATACATATATTATTTTTCTTAAATTTCTATTTTTATTTACCTCCTAATATTTGTCTAAAGTAATAGGACTATAATTTGAAATTGTAATAACTCTAAAAAACTACCTAAAATCCTATTAAAAATAATCATTAATAGTTGTATTAAGTCAAAATATTTCACTTACAACGTAACAACTAAAAATAACTCATTTTATTTTTTAAATTGCTCCGATAATACAGTATTAACTCAAAAAATGGTTATAACTTGATAACCTATAATCTTTTAAACAATTCTTTAATACATAAATCCCTCAATCTGACCAATGAATCTTAAGTAAGTATTCACTTTTTCCTTATTTTTAAAGGAGGTCAGAAATCAGTTTTTTGTCATTCCCCTAAAAACGTTAATTTTGAGTTGATGCGGTCTTGTAATATCAGTGCGATTACAAGCTTCGCAAAAGTTTCGCAAAAGCACAAATTGGATAAGTGCCGATTTCATCAACGCTTGTCAGTATTAACGCCATGTTAAAATACCATGCCTTCTCATTCATTTACTGGAAACACGGGAGGAATAACATGATATTTAATTAAGGATTTAACAAACTGTGTGTTGGCGAAACGGGGTCTGAGTCCGTAAATAAATTTCAACCGTAAAAATAAAGATTATAAAAATATAGATTATACTTATTTTACTTATTATGAATATACCGAATCAAAGTAAATGAAATTGTACTATGTAACATTAAAAGTTGTTCACTTTCAAAAGTGAAACGAAACGTATTTTTAGTACTCAAGTAGATGTTGCGATTGAGATTGTAGATATTAAAAGTTAAAAAATCTAGTACCTACATTTGAACCTGTTACTTATATTAAATCAATTATAAAAGACGCATCGGAACTTAATATTACGACATCCAGTTTTAAAATTGACCGCACAATCAAACCGCCCATTAGACAACCGGTTAAAGCAATACTATGGCAAACTAAATCGAAAGGAAGGTGCAGAACATACAATTAGAATTAGCTCGCTTAGCTGTTAGTGTGACAATGTCTTTACCATTGTTGTAAGATTTTGAGCCGATTGCTACTGAGTAAGACTTTAGATATTTAATAATCCTACTGCTATTTAATAAACCTACTAATTTAAGACGTTAAAATTATCATAACTCTTAACATTTCCATAAAGTAAAGAAGTCTTAGAAAAGTCTCTTCTTAAAGTCTAGTCTTAAATTCATAAAATGGGAACAGGAAAGACGTACAGTAAACAAGAAGAAATAGTGATCGCCCAAAGCGGGGCCAATAGCTAGCCTTCTTTAGAACAAAAGTTGGGAGTTTTATGGCGTTGCTATACCAAAACTTGTCGTTATACTGTTAATCATAGCATATCGCCTACGTCGAGTGGTTCAAAACTTCGCTCTCGACTCGTGTCGGTCGTGGGTTCGATTCCCACGTTCGAACAAGAAAAAAGTTTGGTTAGGGAAAATACAGGCTGATCAACTAAATAAATAAAAAACAAGTAAAAAAGTTGCTCTTTCAGCGATGCTACTTTCACAGTAAACTCTGTAAACGGGACCATACACACCCTAAATTAGTAGTATCACTTATTTACAACCTGAAAAAATATAACCAAAGTAGTATACAACATTACATCAAAACAGTGCATCAGTATAAAACAACCTCAAGTTACATGCCTCTTTTGACGCTGTCCGGCGTTCTTTTTCAAATGAAATATTTAAAACGTGCCTTTTGTATCAGACAATAACAAGTGGTAGCTTTTCCACGACAATCGTTTGCGCCCGCTATCTGTCTCTCGCCCCTTTATATTCCCTGGTATAGCAGGCACGAGTAAGATAAAATCTTTCAAAATTTTCCTTTGGGTGCATGTATTTTGTAATTGTACAAAACTATATAAACATTGTGTATATTTTGATAACCGTAAAACTCAGGTTGTGATACATTTTTAAGTATTTATTTCATACAAACGCTTTTGGTGAATTAGGGGAGAAGGAGGTAAGACGGGGTAGCGGGTAAGACGGGGTACCTAGCGAAATCCACAGTTCAAACTGACCAATCACGCTCGTTCATTCGTCGTTCGATGCGCCGCCATGACACTTGTCAGTCGCCCGGCGATAGATGGTTCGCAAGTGCACGCGTGTCGAAAAAATTCAAAAAAAGTGTTTTACTGCAAATTGTTTATCATATTTTCTCCAGGTTTGACACGTGACTGTGGTTTGTTAAATAACGCTAGCTGGTGAGGTGTTGCTGTGATTGACACTTAAACTAACCTATAATAACGTAGGCACTGTGTTTTCTTAAGATTGCTGACTGTTTTTTTCTTTTGTTTTTATTGCTAGAAAATGGCTCTGCAGGCAAGATGGGGTAACGGGCACCCCATCTTGCCCCCTAATAACAAAAAAATTGTATTTGTTTGTTGTCAGTGAAAATGATTTTGTTTTTTGTGTGCTTATTGTAGTTTTTCTTTTTAGAATGGTTCGTGACTACAAACGCACCACCAACAGAGGGTCATGGTCCGAAGAATCCATGCGGGAAGCAGTTAAAGCAGTATTGGATGGAAAAATGGGTTATTATAAAGCAGCTAAGCAATTCGATGTGCCACAGACGACGTTAGAACGAAAAGTAAAGGCTGCTCGCTCAGTATTGAACGAAACATCTGATAGAAATTTACCCATACCAATTAAAGTACCATTGGGTCCTAGGCTGCCTGTTTTTTCTAAGTCTGAAGAAGATGAGCTTTGTTCTTATTTATTAGAAATGGAAGAAAGGCTATATGGACTTACGATTAAAGATCTAAAGTCATTAGTATATCAGTTAGCAATTAAAAATAATAAGCCTAATCCATTCAACACTGAGAAAGAAGAAGCTGGTAGAGAGTGGATAAATGGCTTCCTAAAACGACACCCAGAGCTTTCAATTAGAAAGCCTGAAAATACTTCTGCTGCCAGAGCATCTGGTTTTAACAAAGTTGCAGTAGAAAAATTCTTCAATTTCCTCGGCAATGTATACGATGAGCACCAACTTACGCCAGACCGTATATATAACTGTGACGAAACAGGGGTTTCTGTTGTGCCAAAGACAAAGTCAAAGATAATCGCTAAAAGAGGTCGGAAACAGGTTGGAGCCATAGTTTCAGCAGAACGAGGACAGACGGTAACGGTTGAGATATGCTTCAGTGCAGCTGGAAACTACATGCCACCTATGCTTATTTTTCCAAGAAAAAGGATGACTCCAGAGCTTATGGTGAATTCACAAGCTGGTGCTTGGGGCACATGTAGTGATTCGGGCTGGATTACTTCCGAGCTGTTCCTCCAGTGGTTTAAGAGATTTGTGATTTTCAGTGGAGCATCCAAAGAGAGACCCGTGCTTCTTTTATTGGATGGGCACAGCACTCACACTCAGAATATTGACCTGATCAATGAAGCCAGAGCTCATGGTGTTATAATCTTGTGTTTTCCTCCACACACGACTCACCGTTTACAAGTAGCGGATGTTGCGTTCATGCGACCATTGAGCGTTTATTATGAACAAGCCATTACAGCCTGGCTGCGGTCTAACCCTGGACTAGTCGTTACTATCCGCCAAGTCGCTGAAGTATTTGGAAATGCATTTGTTCAAGCAGCCACTATGTCTACAGCAGTAAATGGATTTCGCAAATGTGGGATTTGGCCCTATAATCCAAATGTGTTTTCTGAAACAGATTTTGCCCCTTCTTTGACAAGCGAGATCCAGTTAAATGACGGCCAAACTTCCACAAACCGAGAAGTATTTCAAGATATAACCAATGTCACTACTACTCAAACTTCGAACACAGTAGCTGCACAAACAGCTGATAATGCTGGGACTTTAACCAGAAACGTTGTTGATGACTCTTTGCCAGGGTGTTCCCACTGGAGTCCCAGGCTAGTTAATCAGGAACCACCATCAGCACCATATCAAACTAAAGACCAACCAGAGACATCACAAGCAGAACAAAATCAACCCAAACAGCGGACGCACTCATTAGAACCAGCTGAAAATCCTGTTCGTCAGGAACCAGAGACATCACAACCAGCTAAAGTGCCCACATATGATAAAAGCGACAGTAGCTTTGTTTTGACT
Organism: Celastrina argiolus; assembly: GCA_905187575.2. NCBI lineage: Eukaryota > Metazoa > Arthropoda > Insecta > Lepidoptera > Lycaenidae > Celastrina > Celastrina argiolus. The sequence continues at coordinate 3,394,502 of LR994596.1, forward strand.
AGTCCAAAACAACTCCTTCCACTTCCGCTTACTAAAAAATCCTTTCGTGCTACTAAAAAGCGTGGAAAAACAACAATCATCACGTCGTCTCCCTACAAACAAGAATTAGAAGTCAACGCCCAGAAGAAAAAAGATGCTGAACAGAAAAAACTAGTAAGAATAGAAACAAAGAAGAGAAGAGATGAATTAAACAAACAGAAGAATACTACAAAAGCTCATAATAAAAATTCAAAGAAGAATAGCCGAACAGCGAAAATAGCAAAACGACGAAGAGTCTCATCATCTGGAGATGAAAGTGAAGAAGGGGGGGACACACCATGTATGTATTGTGAGGAAATATATTCCGTTTCCATTGAAGGGTGGATATCATGCTCACTATGTGGAAGATGGTCTCATAATAGCTGCGCAGGAATAGATGATGATGATGACGAAGCCATCCACGTCTGCGGGTTCTGCCAGCCTAAATAATCATCTTTCTCTGTGATCATTCTCATCACCCCATCTTACCTCAGGGGGGTACCCCATCTTACCAGCACCATGGGGCAAGACGGGGCAAAACACCTTTTTTTTATTTTATTTTTTTTTTTCTCTTAAATGTTTAACTAAAAGTTCCTAATGACACCAAATATTAGAATAGTAATAATAAGTTGTTAACTTAAAAATAAATATGATTGTCTCACTATGTAATTTTTTATATTATTGACCTTTAAACCTTAAGTACCCCATCTTGCCACCCTCTCCCCTACTTACTTACTAGGTTTAAACGGCGAGAAAATATGCTGTTTGAATGCTCAACAAAGTGAGCACGGGTCAGCTAGGAGAGTGTTGATATATTTTTTGATTAATTTACTTTAATGTGCGTTATAATAGTACACAATCGGAAATTTTGAAGTTTAAAAATAAAATATTAATTGTTTGTCCTAGTCTCGGATTCATTGAATTTCTACAACACATACTTACAACCACAAAATAAACCGCCTAAAGCGCTATCAATTAAAGTAAAGAAACAAGGGGGCATAATCGCCAGTCCAGATTCTCTTTTGGTGCCGAAGATTACGAACCAGCCGTTGTGATCGCAGGCACGTCTAATATGAATATTGGAACAGAAAGTACAAACTCTCTAGAAACTATCGATATTCCCGGACCTTTTGCAGAAACTTCTTCAAGAACAGATTCCATCGAATTCAGTAGATCTATTAGAAATATTTCCAGCTTCAAAATACGTGAAACTATTTCGTTTTTGTATTGTATACCTTTTCTGCTATAACCTGAATACGTTAAGGTATCCACTTTGCCCGAACTTGATGTGGCTATAAAAAAGTTAGGCGATTCCAAAAAAAATATCAAGCCCTTTTTTCATATTATAATAGCCGAAAAACTCTGAATCCGAATAACACTTTTAAGTTTATTATAATGTTTGCAAGTTTATAGAGACAATAATGATATTGTTCTATGTTGCTATTAAAATTATTTAAACACTTGAGTTTTTCATTAGAATCCTAAATATAGTAGGTACCTCTAAATAAAACAAGAACTAGATCTCTGCGAGAGAACGTACTCAGTAAAACAGTAGCAAAACTCTCAACCGTGCCATCACCTCACATGACACCCCAGAAGACCAGGGGGGCCTACAGAAGCCGACTTACGAAGCAATATCAACAGTCCAAATGTGAGAACAGACGGAATTGCCACCACGCCCGATACATACGGACAACGCGGCTGTAGCTGGAACACTAAATCAAGCGCATGGAAAGTGTGGACTGTTCTTCGCGCTAATGAAAAGCATCCTTTTCATTACACTCTCGTGCAAACTCTAGAAGAAAGCGGTTATCAAAGACGAGTCCAGTTTGCCGTCTCTTGCTACATATGGATGTTGACAACCGCGACTTCTTAAAAAGTATCCTGTGGACGGATGAATCAAAGGGAAGGCATTGTAAACTTTCATAATTTTTTTTCATTATTGGGTCCTAAATAATGAAAACCCTAAAAAGAAAAGAGCGGTGACATATCAAAGCAAGTTTTGTGTAAACGTTTGGGCAGGACTAATTGGCAGTACACTTATTTTTCCGAATTAACTACGAGACAATTTGTATGGCAATCTAGACTTTGTAATAAATAATTTGACCGAAGTCATGGATGGACTTCCAAATATCCAGAATCAAGAGCCCATTGTTTTTTAAACAAGATGGCTGCCCAGCGCACTGGACTTTAGCAGTCCGGGAATAAATTATTTATCAATATAACTAAAAGTGTGTGATGAGTACCCAAAACTAGCTAGACATCAAGTTAGTGCTTCAATCTTGCCAGAATCCCTGGACACGAGTGAAAAAGCAAAAGCATTATCAGTAATCATGGTGCCGTATCTCATGACCTCTGAGGTCATTAATTCAAAAAACAAGGCATGGAGAGCCCTTCCTCCAAAACAAAAAGCAGAGGATTCCGAAAAATATCTCTTAAACTCCTACGGCTCCAAAATATTGACAGTTGCTGAGAGGAAGGAACTCTCAATAAAATTGGGAATAACAAACAATGGCAAAAAATTTACTGTTCTATGGCAAATGGTTGCAGAGAAAGCCGAGGCTTGGCTTGAGCAAAACTATGGTTATACTCTAGAATTAGAGTAGAGTGATGGCCACACTCCTTTAGAAGTTTAGGTTTTCTTTTCTTTGTTTTGTTTAGTTTTCATTATTTTCTTCATTTTTTATTTTATTTCATTTTAAATATTGCCTATTAGTTATAGTATAGATTACTAGGATCTTATTTTTAATTTAATTTTAGTCTTAACTTCATTCCTTATATTACAAGTTCCTGTACTGTGCCATATTAATTAGTATTATATTCTTTCTCATTTATTAGGTTAAATTATTTAGTTAAATCATGTTTATATTACACATGAAATTATATATGACTTTATATTCTGTCATTTTATTTTATACAATTTAATCTTATAATCTTAATTTCTTTAAATCTAATTTAATGTATCTTAGAATTATGTCAAATTATTTACTCAAAGCCAAAGGTATTCATTTTAGATTAGGTACATAGGTCTTTGACCGCAAAAAAAAAACACCGCCTGATTTATATCTCTGGAACGTGCTAAAGCTCTAGTCTATATCCACCACTGGATACATTTTTACCCTGCAGGGCGCTGCAAGCCAATTACTGCATGACCATGAGATTCCTATGGCTGTGGACTACTGTACACTACTAAAAGTGTGTGATGAGTACCCAAAACTAGCTAGACATCAAGTTAGTGCTTCAATCTTGCCAGAATCCCTGGACACGAGTGAAAAAGCAAAAGCATTATCAGTAATCATGGTGCCGTATCTCATGACCTCTGAGGTCATTAATTCAAAAAACAAGGCATGGAGAGCCCTTCCTCCAAAACAAAAAGCAGATGATTCCGAGAAATATCTCTTAAACTCCTACGGCTCCAAAATATTGACAGTTGCTGAGAGGAAGGAACTCTCAATAAAATTGGGAATAACAAACTATGGCAAAAAATTGACTGTTCTATGGCATATGGTTGCAGAGAATGCCGAGGCTTGGCTTGAGCAAAACTATGGTTATACTCTAGATCTAGAATTAGAGTAGAGTGATGGCCACACTCCTTTAGAAGTTTAGGTTTTCTTTTCTTTGTTTTGTTTAGTCTTAATTTCGTTTTAATTATTTTCTTAATTTTTTATTTTATTTCATTTTAAATTTTAAATATTGCCTATTAGTTATAGTTTAGATTACTAGGATCTTATTTTTAATTTAATTTTAGTCTTAACTTCATTCCTTATATTACAAGTTCCTGTATTGTGCCATATTAATTAGTATTATATTCTTTATACATGTCTCTGGCCACTGCCGTGCAAGAAGCGATTTGGTTGAAACAATTAGATGAAGATTTTTGGCCAGAATCATCAGCTATTCCGATTATTGTATATTGAGATAATCAAAGTGCCATTCGCATTAAGAGAGAGGATTGCTGCCAAACTAGTTCTAGTAAAATACCAAAGGAGTCAAGACATGACTGCAGACATTTTGACCAAAGGACACAACATAGACCAAAGCATGCAGCTTTCAGCAGAGCTATGTGTTAATGTTTCTGGTGTCTTAATCTTTTCTTATTTCATCAGTATACCGAAACCATTGAACAGGAGAGTAATTAATTTAAAAATACATCAATTTAAACAAGATTTCTAATAAATTATTTAAAAAATAAATGTATTAAGGTCATTGACAATAATCAATTATTATATTGAGAACTCAGTTGAAGTTATTTTATTTTAATTATTTTAGATAAATAATACACTCACTAATCTAGGGCAATAATTGATATTATAGCTGCTAGTACTTAACTTCACCTTATTGTTTATGACTTTATTTACACTCAAACATGGGACGACACAAGAAGAGACATAGGTCTAGTAATTCTTCTTCATCGGGTTCAAGTAGCAGTAGTGATGGGCACTCTAGGAGTAAGCGACAGAAGAAGGAATTAAAGAGGAAAAATGGTCGAATTGAAGAATTAGAAAGGTTGATACAAGAATTGAGAAAGAAGACTGATTAATTATCATACTGATACCACCTCAGAGGTACGCCCTGCGGTACTCTATGTGGGACGTAATGACTTCATACCTGATTGGATTCGTAATTTGGAAAGTGTGGTTAGCATGCATGGCTGGGATGAACGCACATTGATATGCAACTGCACATCTAAATTAGGTGGATATGCTAAAATCTGGTGCGAACACCAAGCTTGCTATGAAATTAGTTGGCAAGAGTGGAAAACCAAATTAATTGCATCAATCCCATTTCCTAAGAATAAATTATCACAAATGAGGGAACTTGTCAACCGTATCAAGTTGAAGGATGAAGACCCAATCAAGTTTTATTATGACAAACTAGGTGTTAGGCACCACCGATGCGCCGCCGCACGGCAAGCATCGACACTTTCTATCAATCCGCCGCGCGCGTCATTTACGCTGCGCATTTGCGTTTAAAATTGTGAGTATGAAAAGTATTGTAATGACAATACTTTTCATACTCACAATTTTAAACGTCAATAAACGTTAAGGAACCCCACTGGGTTTAATTAAAGAATCAGACGCAGAATACCTCACCACTAGGCATTGGCATGTCGTGCAACATGAGTGATGATGTGATAGCACAAGCAATCGTAGAAACACCTGAGGATAAACTGTCAAAAGTTGGAGCCTTAGCCTCAGCTGGCTGTCATGATACCAATACCTTAGTGAAGTATCTGGCAAGTATGAAAACATCCACTAATCATACTGAAAGTGAACCCCAGGGTGTAGGTATTGATTGTCCAGGGCAAAAGCCCAAACAAAGTTGTCCGTTGCTTCACTTGTGGCAAAGTTGGACATAAGACGAGGTTTTGTGGTAAGACAAAGCCGAAGAGAATTGATAAGCAATAGTGCAGATTTTCGGACTGGTCATGTTCAAGAAAATTGTTTTAAAAAGAAAAATGTAAAGAAAAGTTGTACGTTTTGTAATATTAATGGCAATATACATTAAAGAATGCAGAAAAAATAAATATATTTAAGATAAACATGTTAAGAAAATTCAGACGGAGAGCTGTAATGCATCTGACTTGAAATATTTTAAAACTGTCCCCATTAATGATTATTTGAAAAGCTTATAAATAGATTTTAGCAGTTCTTGTAACTTAATAAGGAAAACCCTATGTGACACACTCGATCTTAATTTTACAGTGAGCAATAATGTCATCAGAGGACTACAAGGGCGTGGCAGCTAGCTTGTGACTCTATGTTTTGCCTCCGGGGCTATGTTTGCCTACAGGACTATGTTTAGTAATGCGTAGTCAGTAGTAAAAATTATATCTAACATAATATAATAATAGTTAATTAATTCATAGTATTAGCAATAGGTCTACCTTTAAATCTAGGGACCCGCACCCTGCGTCGCGGCTTAAAGTTGCTGTCTACTCTCTGTCTTTATAGCAATAATGTTTGTTAGTTTGTCACGTGTCCATTAAATATTACTTCGATGGTTTTGAGGTTATTTTAGATTTCATGATATTACTCCGAAACTCCCGTTTTGTTCACAAACAAACTTTTATAGGATTTAATATGATCAGCGTATGCTATAAAAACAAGGTTTGGCCTCGGCGCAACTTAGTAAGTGCTGGTATTCATGGGTCTTCTCCTTTTCAAATTATTCGATCTTATGGTAAAAGATCACAAAATATATCATGTTAAATAGGTACATATTTAACCATGAACAAAACAAAACACCTTGGGACCCTTTGGATGATAGATTAGCGTGTCACAAGGGATCCTCATCTATCAAGAGTGACATCATCTGGTGTGGGATTAAACCAAAGATCACATCATGGGTTTTTGCAACAATAGATAACTGGTAATTTATAGAGACAAAAACGGAGTTGAATGGGACATCTTCAATGTTTGTAGAAATACGGGAGAAAATTATCTTCGGTTTAAAACGTGTATGAACGAGTGGTAACCGGCAAGCTTATTATGCAAAAGCTGAGCAATCACAAAAAATGCGCAATTTTTGTATAATTCGTATGACATACCTATCAACAAAAACATTGCAGAAGCAATCTAGTGACAGCACTGCCTCTACCGAACTATCGAGGAACTATAAATTGCGTCAATCGTTAAATCTCCTCACAACTGTCAAATTTTCATTTTTACAGTTGTGATTTGACAAGATCAGCGTTCAACGTCAGAACACATCAGCCATTGCAGGATGGTATGACTTCTTTGGTAAGAGCTGAATGTCCCATATTAGCCAGTAACAGACAGAAAAGAAGTCGAATTGTGCTGAAGTTCTAGTCTTTTAAACACAACAACGAGCAATAACCAATCGATCATATAGGTAATACGATTTTTTTAACGTTCAGCAATCGTTTATTACATCTATCGCGCGACGACTGCTAGATATTTGCTAATTGCTATTTTTACATAAAAACCCCGCCGCCTAAAACAAAAAACATAAATTGCAATAAAAAACACTTTATAGAGGAAATGGTTAAATGTGCAGATGTACAGACATTTTTCCGGTATAAAACTATCATAATTTCAAGAATTACTTTTCGAGATACATATTTCCAAATTAAAAGAACCGTAATAAAACGATTTAAAAATACCTTTAATAAATTCTCATAAAACCCTCGGTTTACCTTTCCTTCAGAAAGCAAATCAATCTTGCTATGTAAGTAATACTGACGGCGGAGGCTGATTAGATTTGGAAGCCTGCGGAGGGATATCAATTTAAATTCTCTGAAAGCATAAAATGGCGTTGCCCTTATATTTTAATTTAATACACATGAGACATAAAAGCTCACTACGTATTAAATATTAGTAAGAAATTTCAAAATTACAGAATTCATAATGACCTCGACAACCCAGAATCATTGAGAATTGATATAATAGAGGATCAGGAGTATCAACGGATAGAAAAATTATATAAAACTCAAGAGAGAGAATCTGGTTACACAATACTCAAACTCACATTTTACTTCTAGTTACCATGGCCTTACAATTTCTATGAGGTACAAACCTCCTCAACCGTCTCAGGTATCAGTCATGCTCTCGACTCCAAAATGTACCAAAAAATACCTGAGACATTATATTGTTGTAGTTTATCGACTCCTTCAAGATATAATAAAAATAAAATGGAGGCAAAACTTTGTTATTCGCAGGAGGTTTTCGCCAAATTTTACTAGTTGTAGTTAATGGGACATGAAATCATATTATAAAGGCTTCAATTATGCATTTTTCAATGTGGCCAAACTTTACTCGACTACAATTGGCTCCAAATATGAGAGCACACAATGATTTAGAGTTTGCTCAATGGATATTATAGGTAGGCGATAGATCAGCTAATGAAGATGGTGACGACCACATTGAACTGCCTCTCCGATGTGTTGTAGATAATTCGATGGTAGACCATATTTTTGGTGATACCCTTAACACAAATGATTATAAAAGTTATTCAATGAAAGCTATACTTATTACGAGATTATTGTTTTCAATTGAACGACTAAGTTGTCGATAAAATGCCCGGCCTGCTTAAAATTTATGAGAGTTCTGACGCTGTGGTTAAGGACTATCTTAATGATGTTTTAAACTATCTTGTAGAATTCTTAAATTCTATAACGCCTCCATCACACATTTTAAAATTAAAAATTGGTTGTCTAGTAATGCTTTTGAGAAATTTGCGTTAGCTTCACGTGTCATTGTTACCAAAATTGAAGGGGTGAGTGTACAAAGGTGTTATCTGACAAAATTTTAAAAATATACTTTTTCGAATGAACATAGGTTTTATGTGATGATAAATCGAATGATGAACTCAAAAAGCGCAAATTTTAATTATTTTCAGAAATACAGATCTTGACAAAGGTGATATCTGACAAACACGTAACATTACCGAACTGCAAATGTGGTATGAGCTGATACATTTTCGAAAGATCAATAACATTAATACATTTTGAATAATATAAGGTCATATCAATGTGCCTATTGCATATTCGCACGCATAACACGATTTTAAGTTTAAAAAATAAACAAAGGTGTTATATGTTCTTTATTATCTTTGTTGATACTAAATAATTTTTTTTTTTTTTAAATCCTTAAACCAATGGTGATTTCGTCTTTTGCCTTAACATGTAATAACCAAAAGGGTAAAATCTCTAAAGAAAAATAGCTGATATAAAAACACAGCTTGAGTACCTACATTGAAAAAGAGTCTCAATGGTATAAACATTTTGAATAATGATTAATTATTATTATTGATATAGTGTTACTTGCCAACAAGTTGTAACTTCACATATTTGACCTAGACCTTGTAAGTTGTAACGTTTTATTTATTTAAATAAAGCTTTTTCAAGTAATAATCATTATTCAGATTTTATTTTTCACATAAGACCTTTTTAATAATTAAATAATTATATAAACTTATATAATTTAAATATGATTTATATTCAATTAAACAAAGGTGTTATGTTCCTAATTTATCAATATTTATAAAACCAAAATAATAAATACCTTTTTTTGTATATTATCTAATAAGTAATGATATATTCAAGGCAAATAAATACTTTGGTTTTGTTTAAAACTTAAACCATATTAGTTACATCGATTAAATATTTTACAATTTTCAAACACCCATAATCCTATTTGAACTTTTTGTTAATTAACACCTTTGTCCACTCACCCCTTCAATTATTTGTGGTAGACAATAATCAAAAGCCAAGGACAGACTTTCGACAAAATCGGTCTATTTTTACCTAATCTAGTGTTCACCCATAGCCAGTTTTATGTTGCCTTCTCTCGAGTTCGAAGATTCGATGATATAAAAATTCAAATTATCAATACCACTGAACAAGGCTTGAAAGATGATTAAATATTTAACGAAAAATGTTATATACAAAGATATTTTATGATAATCAACTTATAAAGGAATATATATTTGCCAAATTCCCCCGGGTGAGTGCTGATTGTAAAATTACAATTTACATACTACCTAAATTATTTTAGATTTTAATAGAGAACAAAATTTTAATTTAAAGATTTTAGATAAGTACCTACTTACTATTTTTTTTAATTAGTAAGTACTTATCTTAATGTTAAAGTAAAAAAAGACTGAGTGCTTAAAGCAAAGAGGTTTACAGAGCCGTAAAACCATAAAAGTTATGTTTTGTTAATTTATGCAAGTTGATTTAAAATAAAAATTATTTGTGTAAAAACTTTTGCAGTTTTATTTACTATATTTAATTTTATTAAACACAATTAACTAGAACAAGGCATAGAAGCTACACGAATCTATGCCTTGCTTGCCTTTAATATTCCTTGTGAACTGATGCCTATAGAAATATCTACCTACATTTTGTACCAAGATGTGTATTATGAGTTGTGACTCATATTTTCACGCGAGCGAGGGCGGGTTTTCATCTAGTATATAATAATTACATTAATTATATTGTGTTAATTAGGTATTTGTTTATCGGCGCCTCACACTTAATGAGATCCCGTTTGGCGATTATTTTCAGTTCCACTCTGGTTCACCACACTCCACGGTTCTGCGTTATGATTTTGTCGTTCGAAGCATACTTCGCGATTTTGGGTTTGACAGCTACATCGCTGGTGTGCTCCGCGATACTGCTGGCGACATGGTGCGCGCTGCCGCGATGGCGCAGCACCCAGAATTTCATATCCGTGCACCAGATAGCGACGGGGTCACTGCATCACTGCGCGAGTTTCTCTGACGTCATTTTTACTATACGCCGCGGACCGGCGCCGGGCCCTGTTGTTCAGCTACGGGACGCTAGCTGCGATCCAGTGCGTCACCAACGGCGTCGGGCTGTTCCTCTCGAATGAAGTATTGTCTCCTTATTTTATATACTATACAACGATGATGATGATGATGATGTTGACCTACGCCATCTTGATGACGGTGAACCTGATGCTGTACGCGTGCATTGCGCGCGCGTTGCTTTCGTGCAGCGGCGCAGTGCAGAGCGCGCGGGGCCGACGCCTGGCGGGCATCGTCGGAGTGGCCGTCGTGACGGACGTGCTGGCGGTCGTGTTCTACTTCCCTAGCAATATAATATTTAGTTTTTTTGTATCGGTCGTCACGGGACATACTAACATAAGTTATATGTTGTCAATGTACACACAATTCATCTTTGCGGCGCGGCTCGTGGTGCAGACGGCAGCGGTACTGTTGAACGTGCGCTCCCGGCAGGAGTTCGCGAGGTATTTCCACACGAGAAGGAATCGCCGTCTGAACCGAATGATTTGAGACAGAGGCGCCAAACGCGTTACTTCGGGGTTGGGGTCGGTAGTTGAACACCAAGTGATAAATTTATAGTCTTGGATGATCTTAACCTATCTAGTATATTCATAAAGTGGAAAAAGCTTTTAGGTTATACCGCTGTGGAACACAATTGCACGACAATCGAATGAAGCACTTATTGGCACCGGCAATATATCCGATCTTCACGGGCCCGTGGTTTTAATAACGTTTACTCGCTAGCGGCTATGCTAGCGGCTGCTTTTTGTGTAGCGATCAACGACCTATTCGAGCAACCTAGAATCGATTCCTAATAAAATGAAAGTTAAAACGACTATAACACGAGTTCGCAAAAAGGGGTCTAAAAAGGCTAAAACAAGAAAATAATTCAATTTGAAATTCTGATATGCATGGGTACAAAAATGGTCAAGGTAGAGCCGTGATCGCACCCGCTATTGGGATTGAATATTTCAACAGCAGACGAATATTATGATTTTTATAGCTCTAAGTATTTTTAGATTTGTTTAGCGGGTACGACCACGCCTCTACCATTTTTGTACCCATGCATAACTGGATTTCAAATTGAATAATTTTCTTGTTTTAGCCTTTTTAGACCCCTTTTTGCGAAGAAGAAGAAGTCGGGTTATAGTCTTTTTAACTTTTTTTTTAATTTTATATTTTTCTGTTTCCACGTCAAATTATTAAATTAACCATTACATCTATACTAATATTATAAAGAGGTAATCTATACTAATATTATAAAGAGGTAATGTTTGATTGTTTGTTTGTTTGAATGGAATAGGCTCTGAAACCACTGAACCAATATGAAAAATTCTTTCACCGTTGGAAAGCTACATTCCTAGCGCTGAACATAGGCTATATTAAGTATATGTTTAAAAAAAGTAGGGTTCCTTACTAAAACCCCAAAAATGTAGCCCAAAGTGTAAAAACACGACCTCCAAAATTTCTTACATCGTGTGCGCTTCGACAACGGCTTGACCAATTTCGCAAATTTTTTTTACGGTATGTTCGTTATTGTCACGAAAAGGTTATTATGAAAGAAAATGTTGAAAAAAATAAGCAGAAAATTAGAAAAAAGAAGAAAATACGTGATGGTCACGCGGGGTTTGAACCTGGGCTCGATCGATTCACGTCGTTGGCAGTTTATATGACACGGCTGTCATGGCAACATAAGTATTAACAAATGGAAAATAAAAATTATGAAATGCTATAAATACCGTTTTTATATCAGCTTAAACTATTTGGATTAATAAAATTATTAGGATTAACAAAAACATGAATCCAAATAGTTTAAGCTGATATAAATACGGTATGTATAGCATTTCATAATTTTTATTTTCCATTTATAAACAACGTGGTTACCATGGCGACCTTTAGACGTTATAGACGTTTGGCTGCGTTTCCATTGACGCGGGGCGAGGCGGACAGGAGCTTGCGGTACCCGAATTGACCAATCACTATGCTCGAAATCTCTGCTCCACTTCGCTTGGAAACTCTAAGTTCCTATGCGCCCCGCTCCGCGTCAGTGAAAACGCCAAGATTGGGGAAGTTTTCCAAATCTATACATCTATACAAATAAATAAAATTGAAGTGTCAGTTTGTAACTTTCAATTAGCAACGTCTTTTTGAATGCATATGACATTTTAAACGATATCTTCTGCTTTTTTTTGCATTGGCAACGATATTTACTGAAAACGAAAATGTAATTAAAAAAAAATGTCTGTCAGCGTGTCTGTTTGCTCCGGCTAATCTCTGGAACGGCTGGACCGATTTTAACGAGACTTTCACTGGTAGATAGCTAAAGTTATAAGGATTCATTTAGGCTACTTTTAATCATCATCATCGTCGTCATCTAACTAATGTTCACCGAATTGGCTGGACCGACTGTGACGGGAGCATTCACCGGGCTTAGCTTATGTTAGTAGGAGTAATCTATACATCTATATGTATAAAAGTAAGTCGTGTTAGTTAAATTATTTATAACTCAAGAACGGCTTTATCGATATGGCTGAAAATTGGTGAGGAAGTAGCTTAGAGCAAGTAGACGGACATAGGATACTATTTATTCCATATTTTGTCAGCGTTTCCGTGAACGTTGCGGGTTCTGCGTTTGGGTTTCGCGTTGTGGGTTCCGCGTTGTGGGTTCCGGGTTCCCGCGTTGCGGGTTCCGGGTTCCCGCGTTGCGGGTTCCGGGTTCCCGCGTTGTGGGTTCCGGGTTCCGCGTTGCGGGTTTCGGGTTCCACGTTGCGGTTTCCGGGTTCCCGCGTTGCGGGTTCCGGGTCCGGGTTCCCGCGTTGCGGGTTCCGGGTTCCCGCGTTTCGGGTTTCGGGTTCCCGCGTTGCGGGTTCCACGTTGTTTTTTTTTTGTTGAATTTCATCATAAACTCTTTTTATGCTCAACGAAGTGGGCAAGGGTCAGCTAGTAGTAGATAAGTAACTAAACAACTCCTAGATACTACTTGTACCACCGAATTTTAGAAGTTTATTTTGAATTTAACAATAATATTATTATGTAAGAATGAATAAAATATTTAAATACATATTCATAATGTGCTTACCAAGACCTATCTTTTGATATCAAACACGAGACAATTATCTTAATTTCGTTTTTTTGGAGATAGTTTTTGAGGTTTAATTTTTAAAATCCAAAAATCCATGTTACTCGCGGCATCTTTACCAATCGATTGATACCTCATTTTATAATGAAAAAAAAGAATCTAAAATTTATTTTTTTATTTATTTACGCTTATTAATATTATTAAAAGAGTTATGATAATTTTACGTAAGAGCTAAGCTTATTTCGTTTACTCATTAATCATTATCATCTACTTTGTGCTCAGTATGGACAAGGGAAAGTAGATTGAAATACGAAAGCAATAAAGTTAGGACATGTTAGGACACGCTAATCTCAGGAACTACTGGTCCGATTTAAAAAAATATTTTTTTATTGGATAGTCCATTTATAGAGGAAGGCTTTAGGCTATATAACACTACGCTGCGACCAATAGGAGCATAGCGTCAGTGAGAAATGTTGCTAAAACGGGGAAAATTAATTACATTTTTTGGGCTTTCATTGCGTGCGCTGCATAAACGGCTTCAATCACTCAAAAACCACGCGAACGAAGTCGCGGGAACAGCTAGTTAGTAGATAATTTTATTGGAACTAAACATAACAAAATACGATTTAATAAAGTCTATTCCTAATCTTATACTATTTCACGATGCCAATAGAAGGAAACGTATTAAAAGCAGCATTCATAAAAGAAAATGTCGTTAGTAATAAAATGTCTGGCGAAGTGCCGAGACTAGATGCCAATAAGAAATCGATAAACGTGTTTGAAGTTGGAAAAAGCCTGCAAATTAATCAGGCCACGAAGTAAGTGAAATCGGGAGTGCCAATTTTCTTTTTCAAATTGCAAGAATCCCTTAGAAGCAAAATAACTGAAAATGCCACACGCGGCATTTTCTGCTTGTACAAAGCACCAAAGTGTCATGTGGACTTTACGTCAATCGAATCCGATAGAAGCTTTAACGAGGACTCAAAAAAAATGCATGTATGAAAATACAAAAAGTTTTACAAAACCTAGAGGAAGTTCGTAGAGCATAAATTTAAATAAAACGAGCACCATAATGTGAAAGCGATTTTCGTAATAAATATAATATACAGGCCAACTTTTGCAAATAAAATAAAAAATATGGGAGAGTTAAAAAAATATATACGAATAGTTCGGCTGCGCAATTTCAAAACCTAGCAAGGGACAAATTTCGAAAAAAACGTGTTTTTAGTAGACGCTAATGACAAGGCCATAACGCACAAGTTCGCAGTGTCAAATCTGTCAAAATATTAGTTTTAATGGAAATACAAATCTAGCAAGTCCACATCGCTTACAAAAAGTTGCCGCCAAAACAAATTCAAAACCTAGTATGGCACAATGGCAATATTAAAACCTAGCAAGGGACTGTTCCTTGCTAGGTTTTGATCTTGTCGTTGTGCCTTGCTAGGTTTTGAAAACTGTCGATTCGAGATAAATTTCGCGCCATATTTTAGTAAGTCGCAAAGTGTTGGCGTATGCGGATCATTCGTGTTTGTTCTTGCAAATATTTATTGTTTACGATGGCTCAAAGACAGTTTTATCGTTCGTCATTGATGTTTAAAGCCCTGAGGGACAAAAAGGAATGGTAAGTACAAGAATTTTAGTATACCTACAGTTAAGAACCTCGATAAGTTAAAGTCCAAGGGAAACACAAAATATTTTAAGTTATACAGGTTTTAAGTTATCAAGGGTCTAATACGTTAGGGATAGTTTAATATAGAGGTAGGTATGTACATAATATGTATAAAATATATAATATAATATAAAAAGAAAACTATCAACACCCACATTAATTAAATATGATTATTTTATTTCTGTATTTTATTGAACCAATCCTTCTGACGCATTCGAGTAAAAATAGGAACAAGGGTACATACATACATATTTTGTACATACCTACATCTATATTAAAGTACCCCTAACATAGATCCCTGATAACTTAAAACCTGTATAACTTTAAATATTTTGTGTTTCCCTTGGACTTTAACTTATCGAGTTTCTACCGTATATACAAATTGCTAAATGTCTATTTAATGCATTTTTTATGTTTGTAATGAATTTTACATTAATGTTACTCAGAAAAATATTCCACTTTCTATAATAACCTATTTTGTGAGGTTTGTTTGCTTTATAGATATTGTTTTTTTTCTTTTCAGCCAAAATTCTAACGTAGTCACCACAACTGAAAACGTCAACACTGCCTCCAGCAGCCTTGATCAACAACCCGTAACTGTATCCAATGATCCAATACCAGGTCCGTCAAAAACATCTGAAATTGATAACGATAATGTGTCCGAGATATCAGATTTATATGACAGCGACGATTCTGTGGCAGACCCTGACTTTTCAATAAGTGATTTATTTAGAGCTCCAATCGAATCAGACGACGATTTTACAGATCTCGTAAATTTTACAGAAACTCGACAACCTACTATTCGCTCAATACTTCCAAAATCCGACGATATACAACCTAATGAATCTATTTTTATTGCAACCTACCCTGATTCCATTATCTTCAAGGACCAACAACAAGCTAACAGTTATATATTCACAGATTTGACTGAAACTAATTCTCACATATTAGGTCGGACTGAAAAAAAAATTATAGAAAGAAATAAACTAAAACATCCATTTATTGAAGAGATGTGTGGTAATGGATGTAAACGAAAATGTAAATTATTTTCAATAGAGGAGCGAAAACATAATATATGGGAAAACTTTTGGAATTTGTCATATGTACAACGGCGGCATTTTTTAAATAAATGCATACGAATTGAAAATGTTAAACGACGCAAAGTTACAGAACCTAATCCTAATTCTAAGTTCTTTAAAACGGAGAGTCGATATTATTATTTAACAAAGGCTGGTGAAACTCTCAATGTGTGCCGAAATTTCTTTTTGAACACCCTTGGATTTAAAACAGATGCAGTAGTTACAGAATTGAGTAAAGCTATAAAGCGTAAAGCTTTTTACGAAGATGTGAAAGAGAACAGAGGAGGCAAGAAGAAGCGCTTAAATAGAAATGCTATTATGGATCACATTTTAAGCTTTAATCCAGCTGTTAGTCATTATAGACGACGTAATGCTCCATTAGCAAGATATTTACCACGAACTTTAACTCTTAACTTTATGTTTAATGACTTCAAAAAGAAAAACCCAAACGAAATTAAATTTTCAAAAGAAATATACCGGCAAACATTAAAAGATATGAATATTTCATTTAAATTTCCAAAAGGAGATAAATGTGCGATCTGTGGAGAGCTGGAAGAAGAAATGAAACAATATAGTTCAACAGAAATTCCAGAAAATGTAACATCGAAATATGATACTCACAAGGCTAAGGCTAATAAAGCTATTTGTAAATATCAATTAGATGCTGGAAAGGAAAATACTAACACCATTCGTTACTTTTCTATGGATTTGCAAAAAGTCATACTGTTGCCTGATATGCCAAAGGTAAAAGATTCTTTCTTTTTAAGTAGACTGGTTGCATTTAATTTAACTTTCGCACCCTTACAGAAAATGTCCAATATCAAAAGTACTTGTATTGTTTGGCACGAAGCTTGGGCCGGAAGGGATGCCAATAACATTGTAGATGCCTTTGTAGCTTTTCTGGAAAACCAAAGAGATCTGCAACATTTAATCATATGGTGTGATAATTGCACAAGTCAAAATAAAAATTGGTTTCTGTATACTGCCCTTGTAACTATAGTGAACTGTGGATTGTACGACATAGAAAGCATAACTTTAAAATATTTGACAAAAGGCCATACTCACATGACTGCCGATGGCGTACATGGCAACATTGAAACACATATCAAACGACAAATTGCGTTATTTGACTTCGAAGATTACAAGCAGGTTATATTTAAGTGCAGAAAAAATATTGCAGTTCTAGAAGTTAAAAAATCCTATCAATGGTCTAAGAAAAAGCGGTCTCCAAGACGACATGATGAGAATGACCTTTTAAAAAAATTCTTACTGAATCAAGTCGTAGAGGTTAAATTTATAAATGGATGCAGAAACTTATTCTACAAAGAAGATTTTAATGAGGCATATGTGGAACTAGATTTTTTAATGAAAAAGTTCAATGTTAAATCATTTCCTCCAATGGCCGATTCTCCAAGAGGAGTGAAAACGAACAAAAAAGATGGAATAGTCTCAAAATTAGTTCCACTTATGCCTATTAACAGGCGTCAATTTTGGCTTACATTACTAACCAATGATAAAGTTGAAGATCTTGTCGCTAGTGGGCAAAACGAGCATGACTGATTATTATTATTATCGTTATTTCATTGTTATGAGTCATATCATATTGTCATTATTTTGAAATAATTTTATATTTTTGTAAGTTTTACTTTGAGAACACTTTACAAGAGTTTATAACGAGTGCGTCAAACGCACATGGCTGCTTATCCTTATTAGGTGTTATTTTATTAATAAGTCCACAAAATATGTTATTTTATTGTAATATTTTTTTCCTTTTATAGACGTTTTTATTATATTATCAGATAATAATTGTGTTAAACCATTTTGTAACTAATACGCAAAGGGTATTCCTGATTCTCTTTATTTCGTTGTATTGAGTCATACCTACCATGTTATTGTTTTGTAATAATTTTATGTTTTCCAAAGTTTTTTAACAATACCAAATTGAATTGTGATTTTTGTTTTCTTAACATTACCAACATAATATGTATGTATGTTACTTATAGTGCAAAACGCGCATGACTGATTATACTTAATGATTATATTATTTTATCCTTAATATTTTGAGTTTTACTTTAGATTATTAATTTACTAAATATCCCACGAGATCAAGAAACTAATGCGGGAAAAATCGCAGTTTGCATTTGCAACAGGTTGCCGTAAAACCAGAAATCTAAACTTAGATTACTTACTAGGTTATGAACATGATAATTTGTTAAGACGTAGCTTATCAAAACCAGATATAAACCTAGTAAAGGCGTTTACTAGGTTTGAAAATGGTTTTTACGTCATCGTTTAAATACTTAGAACAAGTTTTTTGTTAGTAAGTGCTTTCTAACGTGCAGTATTATAAATACATGATAAATAATATCTTTACATCAAAGCCAAGGATATTCCGCAACTTTTCAGCCAACACCCATCATCATACCTTTTATAACTCAGCTGCGGCACGCGCTCAAAGTGGAGAACTAGTTTTTCGGCTCTCCTGTAAAATTTGTTCTATGTCCCTTACTAGGTTTTGATTTGGGACAGCCGAGTTGTATCTCATATATTGTAGTGTGTGTATCACCTCCCTATATATTGTATGAATGTTAGTAATGTAAGTTAGTTAATAAACGACAGTCGGGAACAAAACATCTTTTAATTAGTCTCCCCAAGCCTGCACATTGCAATAGTGCCTAACATTATCATTATGATTTAGGTGTCAAAAGGGCTTTAACAGTGACCCATTGTCCTAATTCAACGCTTATCATAATGGTCAGAAGAAAGGGAAAGGTAAACAAAAACAATTACAAACGCGAAAGTTTGTATGGATGGATAGATGGTTCTCTTTCACGCAAAAATTGCTGAACTGGTGTTGTAGCTGCTGGATAGTCTTTATTTGTTTGATTTTACATAAATTACTTTTTTTTGCAGTTCTATTACAGCTATAGCGAGACGGAACTCGGAAAACTTCGAAATAATCCGAAGTTTCTTCGTATACGAGTACAAGTATTAATAAGTTGGGGAGTGTAATTAATTTGCCGCGAGCTAAGTCGAGTTCAGTAGGCGTGACTGCGCTGGCAAATCCCTCAAATCGCCGAAACCCTAATCCTCCAGCTCATTCCGAGTTAAGAGGATTAAATAACACTCGGCCTGTTAAAGGGCGCTATATACAGTCCGATATTTTTATACGATCCGCCGCTTCAGATTTACCGAATCGACGCTACATAATTTTATTTTCTTTTTAACAATGACGTAGTACGTTATATGTAAGTTGTAAGAACCAGAAAATCCAGTAGAACACACCCGGGAAAACTAATCTAGGATATTCCGGGCAAGCAGATGACAACAGCCACCAACCGGTGGCAATGATTTTGAAAATCCCCGTCTGGGCAAAAAATTTAAAAGAAGATCCTTCAGGGCTAACAAAGTTTTAAAATTTGCACGCAGCACTTTCAGGGCTAACTATTAGATAATTGAAAAAATAAAAACAAGAAGCGAAAAAATTTAATTATAAATGAAAAAGAGCAAACCAAGGGTACATACCATCTAGATCTGTGGAAAAAAAAACTCCCACTAAATCAAAATAACAACATTAATAGCATATATTTTGTGGAAATACTTTTCAGAATAATCGTACCGTTTTTATCGCTCCCTAAGGGAAATCTGAAGGGCGTTAGTAAGTTACAAGAGCCCATCGACTTTACATTGATCAGTTATGAATACGCCTCAGAGAGTATAATTAGTTAATTCTGCAAAATCTAAAACAAGATCGATATAATATATACATAATATCACAAGGTAAATGAAACTTGATGAACTTAACTTGAAAAAAAATGAACTTTCGGGTCTCTTTATTAGTCTTAACTTGTCCCTGTTGAGAAGAGCAGGACCCAACTGGATACGAATGTTACAAGGCCTACCATTGTAGTTGAGATATCAGTTCAGTATATAATGGAAAAAGTAAAAAGCTCAAAGATAAAATTTTACTTCCTTGTTGCTACCCTTATTGTTGAGTCGATGACACTTTTCAAGGTGTTCTTTGATAAGTTACAACTGGAGTTACCTGTTTCCATGTTAGGTACTGTAAAATCCCTAAAAGAGATTCGTCAGGGAAAGTGAGAAATACCTGGCCTAAAGTATTTCACATTATGGACTGGTAAATCACCATATCCTGCTTCTACAAGGTATCACTTTAGCTCCAGACCTTAGAACTGGAATTGTCCGCAGTTTAGGACCTCTAACACAAGCAATTATTTTCCATGAGAGAAGAGATTGGTCAAGTACAAGGAATACTTAAGGAACTTGGAGGCTTCCTTTGACTATTGCAAGATCAACACAAAAGATTTATTTCTCCTATTTCTAAATAAGACGTGGAATGTAAAAGTTGATGATTTCTACTGGAGTTTCTCTGGTTCTTCTTTCTTCTATGTTGAAGCAATTACACTCATCTTATTCCACAAGATTTAAAGTTTAAAATTAAAAGTGGAGCTGATGTACTTCGTAAAGCTGAGGTTTTATTCCACGCAATGTGAAATACCTTGAAGACTAAAGTATTCTTTCTTAAATCATTGACAAAGGAGTGACTCATAGGAGAAGTGGCACCAAAGGAAAGAACTTAACTCCGTTTTCCACAAGCGTGCTACTCAGACTCAGCTTACTTTCACCCCCATTTGTTTTAAATAGGTTTCCAAAATGTCCTTTCTAAAACTTACCAAAAGTTTACGTACTGTTGATCCAGTTACTACAAGTCGCCCCTCTTTTTCCGGATTCCGAAGACGTATTTTTATACAATAATTCCTCAAGTATTAACAAACTGGGAAAACCAAATCAAAATTTTTCTACGGGTCCCATGCAATTGCAGTTCGGCCTCAAGAAGACTAAGGATTTTCAAACAACAAGAAGTTACTTGAATCAGGCACAAAAGAGTGGGGGGAACTAAAAGACGGAAAGTGAGTTCCTTGCGGATTCGTCCCAATAGGGGAATATAAAAAATTCTACAGCATTGGCAATTAATGTTCTGTCTTAATTATTCCTTTAACTTTTATTTTTGTATTCCTTACTAATATATATATATCATTAATTTGAAATATGTATTAAAATGTTAACAATACATATTAAAATTTTCTAATTGTCAGAGGAAAGATTGAAATGTAAGATGCTGACACATCTCAGACTCCTAAACACATTATAATAAAAACATAAATAATTTCCTCAGGCGAATAATACCGTACATCTATCTATCTCGTGTATTTTAACAACCTGTGAGATCCACGGGTCATTTACACTATACGCACCGTTATATAACCTTCGTATTGATCGCACCCCCAACCCCCGCGAGCTCCGACCAATCGCCGGCGAGGATATCATTTTTAATTCTACCCCTCTCTTTCGCTCTCGTCCGGCTCTGTCGCATTCGTCAGCTGATTACTTATTGGGATGAAACATATCAATCGTGATTATGAAATGTTTGATGACGCGTTCGATGGGATATTTCGATTGGGCTCCATACAAGCCATACATTTATGCATATTGTACAGTTTTTCCATACTGGCCGAGACGTCTTTTCATACATTTTTTTAACCTACTTGGTTTTCTTAAAGACACGGATTAAATGAATTCTCGTGACTCGTATATTCATACTTTTGCTTAATGGCTTTAATTGAACCATACAAACTACATACTATCATAAATTCATATTTAGTATTCATATACTGATATATTAACATTCTCACTTTATGCCTAACTGTCAAATAAGTTCATGTAGAAGACAAAGTAGATCTGTACCAGCCAATTAGGTTAAATATTTGTAATTTGTATAAAATCTAATACAAGACCATTGGAAAGGACATGAAGCTATTAGTTCGGATGCTAAACCAATAAAGGTAGCATTACAACAAGGAGTTCGTCGGCTGTATACTCAGCAATAAAGAGAGCTTAGAAAATACGAAGTAAAATGTTATATTTACTGCTTCTTAACATTTCGAATTTATAGTAACCAAAGCAATAAAAAATTCTATAAAACACCCTCATATCCGTCTCGTGATTAGGGTTGAAGTGTTAAATAATAAGTAAATTGGGGGAAAATTTTACGAGTGGTATTCAGGTGAACTAAAAATACCAATACGAATTACGAAAGTTGCAAAATAGTTTTATTCCAAAGTCTATGTAAGGTATTTAAGGCGAATGGTCAAGCAAAATGCGTTTTTCACGACTTTTAGGCTATGTTTTTCAGCTAAATTACAGACTGGGGAAATAAAGAAATTTTGTGTAATTATAAAGTGTATCTTGAAGTATATTGTTGTTGTCGATAATTTTGACGATCTTTACTCAGTAATCAGAAATACATTTTAGAAAATGCTATGACTCGCGTAAAATGAATATTTTAGGATGGATTTATTTTTGGTTTGGCTTATCCGTTTATAATGAATCTTTGCATGCATGCTTCTTTACTTTGTATCTTGGTGTTCATTGTCGATTTGTAACAAATACTATTGCAAAATAGAAGTTATATCATAAAAGGTCTTTGGTGCCTACTGTAAATCAAACACCACTAGTAAAGTATTTGCTCACAACATTTAATCAGGCGTTTAGTTATGGAATGCAACGTTGCCAGTTCGATGCAACCCATGTACAATGCAGCGTTGCCGTTCCGCACGGCGCGCACAGTAAATAAGCAGATAAGAGTAATACAATCTCGCGTGGTCTTGTTTTGATTTGACAAATGACAATTGACATTACCGGCTTGTATAAATTATATATTATAGTTTGCACATGTTGTGTGATTACGGTTCGACTTTGAAACAAACATAGGTAATAAAAGTATTCCGAAACAAAGTAACAAACGATTATTGAAGTTGCTATATAAAAGAAGAACTCGTGTTGCAAATCAGACAAAAGCAAAAGAAGCCAAAGCAAATGATATTAAAAAGTAAGTAGGTACCTATCTAATTATAAAATAGACATATTTTTTGATATTGTACCTATAATGTAAAGAATTTCCCGCGGTCCCATAGACTTAAAATTAGATATGAAGCTGTATTCCTGGTGACGATAGGTTCTATTAGGAGTTGGTCGCTATTGAGTTAATAGGTACCTACTTTTAAGTCTATGGAACCGCGGAAAGTCCCCAAAAGATCCCAAGATTCCGCCTGTACAGAAAAGATAAAAATTATGATGATCATCAGATGCATAATTATTTACAATTATAGTCTAGGTACAGACAGTGTCATTGTAATGTAAATGTTTTATCATACAGAATACTTATCACAGAGACATCAAACAATTACTCTTTACTGCTACACTATTATACAGTTAAACCTACAGTTATACATAATGTTAAAAAAATTGCTTGCCATGGAAATATGCCATAGCTCTGAAGCTATGAACCTGAGTTAATTATCAATAAAGGAAGCCGTAAAAAATATTAAAAAAACCATGTCTTTAGTCAACAAAATATTGGCTCCTACTGCGTGATTTTGCCTTTACAGTTCATTGACTTGGGTTTTTTTGTTGTTAAAAAATAAAAAATGGCATTAAAAATAAATATTGCTGTATTTGTGTCCTAGCTCAGAACAAGGGTAAAGAGGCAAAAGATCACACATGCTACAAAAATTATTCTGGTAATTTAGTAGCTTTTTTTTGACTCGTAGTACCCTTTATTTCCCTGTTTTCTACGTGTATTAGGTACTATTATATTACTCTGACTGAGGTATAACTAATAGTTATACTATTTCATAATTAATAATAAATCAAAACTAAATTTAGTTTTTTCTTTTAGGACCGTCTACAGGAATGTAGTCTGAGATCTTGGTGCAAGGGTTTAAAAAAAGTATAGAAATGCGCGTTAAATATCGGACGGGGACGCCAGCACGTATTCAAAAATAATCCAATCTAGACCTTATGAAAATTATACCGTTGAAAAAGTAGAATGCCGGAATCATTTACTTACAAATTTTTGTAATAGATTTTTAGCATTAAGTACAGATACAGAGTATTCTTTGAAATACAGAAAAAACATAACAAAATGAAGAATATTAGGTACCAGAAAAGTATCATTCAATACTCAAAAACCTTTATCCGTTCTGGATAAATCAATTGTTGGAAAAAGTCCACGCAACGAAATTAAACGGAACGAAGAAAAACGAATGAAGAGTCGGAAACTGACTCTGAAATATTTAGAGGAGATTGACCCAAGATGGAACAAACTATGGGGAAAATTGCTCAAAACCGGATATGGCTGAAGATATTATGCTGGAGAATTCAAAAAGAGTATTTTTTGAATTCTCCAGCATTTAGAGAGAAACGCCGAGGAAAGACAGAAAAAAAAAGCTGAAAGACTTCTATATGGATTGCATACTACCAGAATTAGTGGATCCTAGATATCTGAGAAATATACCCATTAGAGACCCACAGTATATAACAGAGGCTGTCAACAAAAAAATTAAAAAAGTCTAAAAAAAGAAAATTAGCCCCCTACCATTCAAGCCAACAAGTCCCATTGCCAACAAGGAAAAAAATAACTTCAAAAATAATAAACAAGTTTATTTAAATGAATATTTTTTTTTGTAACATCCTGTATGAATCATCGATAGACAAAAGTTTCCTGTGTAAGAAGTAAACTGTAAAAAATTAAACAAAATGTATATAATATAACGGGTATAAAAAAAGAGCAGTCACTATAACTTTGGGATATGATTATAGGACCTCGACTGATTCTAGAAACTTTATTTTTTGTAAAAAAAATTTTTTTTTTGCTATTTATTTTAGTCGCAAGGCTAAACTGTTTGGAACAACGTTCTGCATTAAATAATTAAATTTTATAATTTTTGCCCTAGTACGTAATGAACGTCTTACGCGTGCTATAGACCTCTCAGCGTAATCAGCTGATCGCTGTGTTGTGCACATTGTAGATTGCCTATTGAAAGTTTTTAAAACAGTGGATTAAAAGCAAATGACTAGTAGCAATGCATATATCTCTTGCCTGGTAATTCCCCCACGAAGTTGTAGTGACTGCTCTTTTTACAGCCTGTATATATTATATAAAGAGTATAAAAAGAGCAGTCACTATAACTGTGGGATATGATTATATTACCTTTTCTCATTCTAGAAATGTATTTTTTTTTTAAATTAAGAAATGGTAAAAAAAAAATATTTTTTTTTCGTTTTTGACAAAAAAATATATAAAAAAAATACATTTCCGAAATGAGGAAAGGTAGTATAATCGTATCTGAAAGTTATAGTGACTGCTGTTTTTACACGCTGTATATATATATATAAATTAGCAGTCATAAATTAATCTATATATATGGTAGGGTGTACGCTACTATTAAATTTCAAGGGTCAAAGGTCATATTTCTTTGTTATACTTTTCTTATAATTGGGTATCTCGAATTTGAGGTGAACTTACTAAAATGGCTCGACTAATACAAATAATAAGGGTTAAACGGGGATAAAATAAAAAAAATAATCTAAGTATATATTATTTAGTATATAAAATGTAGCCTCTGTTTATTATTAGTCTGCTCAACTCAGAGAAATATGCTAAATGCGCCATCTAGTGAAAATATAATTTGACATCCTAATGCACGCTACATTGAACTACTATTCATAAATAGATGGCGTTAGCTCCACGTCCAAACACTCAAGGTCATTTGCTTGACCATTCGTCTTAATATGCAATGTGCCGTAATTTTAACATAGTGACTTGGACTAAGGCAGAAATAAGCATTTTATACATAAATTTGAGAGGTCGTAAATCGAGAACTTACTATCGGAAGAATATCAATTTACAAGCACCAGTTTAAGGCGAATGGTCAAGCAAAATGCGTTTTTCACGACTTTTAGGCTATGTTTTTCAGCTAAATTACAGACTGGGGAAATAAAGAAATTTTGTGTAATTATAAAGTGTATCTTGAAGTATATTGTTGTTGTCGATAATTTTGACGATCTTTACTCAGTAATCAGAAATACATTTTAGAAAATGCTATGACTCGCGTAAAATGAATATTTTAGGATGGATTTATTTTTGGTTTGGCTTATCCGTTTATAATGAATCTTTGCATGCATGCTTCTTTACTTTGTATCTTGGTGTTCATTGTCGATTTGTAACAAATACTATTGCAAAATAGAAGTTATATCATAAAAGGTCTTTGGTGCCTACTGTAAATCAAACACCACTAGTAAAGTATTTGCTCACAACATTTAATCAGGCGTTTAGTTATGGAATGCAACGTTGCCAGTTCGATGCAACCCATGTACAATGCAGCGTTGCCGTTCCGCACGGCGCGCACAGTAAATAAGCAGATAAGAGTAATACAATCTCGCGTGGTCTTGTTTTGATTTGACAAATGACAATTGACATTACCGGCTTGTATAAATTATATATTATAGTTTGCACATGTTGTGTGATTACGGTTCGACTTTGAAACAAACATAGGTAATAAAAGTATTCCGAAACAAAGTAACAAACGATTATTGAAGTTGCTATATAAAAGAAGAACTCGTGTTGCAAATCAGACAAAAGGAAAAGAAGCCAAAGCAAATGATATTAAAAAGTAAGTAGGTACCTATCTAATTATAAAATAGACATATTTTTTGATATTGTACCTATAATGTAAAGAATTTCCCGCGGTCCCATAGACTTAAAATTAGATATGAAGCTGTATTCCTGGTGACGATAGGTTCTATTAGGAGTTGGTCGCTATTGAGTTAATAGGTACCTACTTTTAAGTCTATGGAACCGCGGAAAGTCCCCAAAAGATCCCAAGATTCCGCCTGTACAGAAAAGATAAAAATTATGATGATCATCAGATGCATAATTATTTACAATTATAGTCTAGGTACAGACAGTGTCATTGTAATGTAAATGTTTATCATACAGAATACTTATCACAGAGACATCAAACAATTACTCTTTACTGCTACACTATTATACAGTTAAACCTACAGTTATACATAATGTTAAAAAAATTGCTTGCCATGGAAATATGCCATAGCTCTGAAGCTATGAACCTGAGTTAATTATCAATAAAGGAAGCCGTAAAAAATATTAAAAAAACCATGTCTTTAGTCAACAAAATATTGGCTCCTACTGCGTGTAAAGTGATTCGTGATTTTGCCTTCACAGTTCATTGACTTGGGTTTTTTTGTTGTTAAAAAATAAAAAAATGGCATTAAAAATAAATATTGCTGTATTTGTGTCCTAGCTCAGAACAAGGGTAAAGAGGCAAAAGATCACACATGCTACAAAAATTATTCTGGTAATTTACTAGCTTTTTTTTGACTCGTAGTACCCTTTATTTCCCTGTTTTCTACGTGTATTAGGTACTATTATATTACTCTGACTGAGGTATAACTAATAGTTATACTATTTCATAATTAATAATAAATCAAAACTAAATTTAGTTTTTTCTTTTAGGACCGTCTACAGGAATGTAGTCTGAGATCTTGGTGCAAGGGTTTAAAAAAAGTATAGAAATGCGCGTTAAATATCGGACGGGGACGCCAGCACGTATTCAAAAATAATCCAATCTAGACCTTATGAAAATTATACCGTTGAAAAAGTAGAATGCCGGAATCATTTACTTACAAATTTTTGTAATAGATTTTTAGCATTAAGTACAGATACAGAGTATTCTTTGAAATACAGAAAAAACATAACAAAATGAAGAATATTAGGTACCAGAAAAGTATCATTCAATACTCAAAAACCTTTATCCGTTCTGGATAAATCAATTGTTGGAAAAAGTCCACGCAACGAAATTAAACGGAACGAAGAAAAACGAATGAAGAGTCGGAAACTGACTCTGAAATATTTAGAGGAGATTGACCCAAGATGGAACAAACTATGGGGAAAATTGCTCAAAACCGGATATGGCTGAAGATATTATGCTGGAGAATTCAAAAAGAGTATTTTTTGAATTCTCCAGCATTTAGAGAGAAACGCCGAGGAAAGACAGAAAAAAAAAGCTGAAAGACTTCTATATGGATTGCATACTACCAGAATTAGTGGATCTTAGATATCTGAGAAATATACCCATTAGAGACCCACAGTATAAAACAGAGGCTGTCAACAAAAAAATTAAAAAAGTCTAAAAAAAGAAAATTAGCCCCCTACCATTCAAGCCAACAAGTCCCATTGCCAACAAGGAAAAAAAATAACTTAATAAACAAGTTTATTTAAATGAATATTTTTTTTTGTAACATCCTGTATGAATCATCGATAGACAAAAGTTTCCTGTGTAAGAAGTAAACTGTAAAAAATTAAACAAAATGTATATAATATAACGGGTATAAAAAAAGAGCAGTCACTATAACTTTGGGATATGATTATAGGACCTCGACTGATTCTAGAAACTTTATTTTTTGTAAAAAAAATTTTTTTTTGCTATTTATTTTAGTCGCAAGGCTAAACTGTTTGGAACAACGTTCTGCATTAAATAATTAAATTTTATAATTTTTACCCTAGTACGTAATGAACGTCTTACGCGTGCTATAGACCTCTCAGCGTAATCAGCTGATCGCTGTGTTGTGCACATTGTAGATTGCCTATTGAAAGTTTTTAAAACAGTGGATTAAAAGCAAATGACTAGTAGCAATGCATATATCTCTTGCCTGGTAATTCCCCCACGAAGTTGTAGTGACTGCTTTTTTTACAGCCTGTATATATTATATAAAGAGTATAAAAAGAGCAGTCACTATAACTGTGGGATATGATTATATTACCTTTTCTCATTCTAGAAATGTATTTTTTATTTAAAATAAGAAATGGTAAAAAATATATATTTTTTTTTTTTGTTTTTGACAAAAAAATATATAAAAAAATACATTTCCGAAATGAGGAAAGGTAGTATAATCGTATCTGAAAGTTATAGTGACTGCTCTTTTTACACGCTGTATATATATATATAAATTAGCAGTCATAAATTAATCTATATATATGGTAGGGTGTACGCTACTATTAAATTTCAAGGGTCAAAGGTCATATTTCTTTGTTATACTTTTCTTATAATTGGGTATCTCGAATTTGAGGTGAACTTACTAAAATGGCTCGACTAATACAAATAATAAGGGTTCAACGGGGATAAAATAAAAAAAATTATCTAAGTATATATTATTTAGTATATAAAATGTAGCCTCTGTTTATTATTACTCTGCTCAACTCAGAGAAATATGCTAAATGCGCCATCTAGTGAAAATATAATTTGACATCCTAATGCACGCTACATTGAACTACTATTCATAAATAGATGGCGTTAGCTCCACGTCCAAACACTCAAGGTCATTTGCTTGACCATTCGTCTTAACAAATAAATAAGAAATAGCTGACTATATTTCTGCAACCAGTGACATATGGTCAACTGATAGTAACATAGCCTCTATATCGGGGACATTACGTATACGAATTTCAAATTAGTTTTGCAGTTTCATCTACCGAAGAAGTGCAAACTGATCATTTTGCGGTTAATATAGCACAAGCAATTTTTAATATTTTTACCAAAAGGAATAATACCAACAAGATAGTTACAGTCGTGACTGATAACGCTGCAAATATGAAAAAATCTATCGCATCTTCATGAGTATATCCATGTGTCCCTCACACGCTCAATTGTATTCTAACTCATTCCTTTCATGAAAAACAGAGTCACAGAGAGCACCGACAGAGGCAATCACTGCATGGGAGGACATACTCACGTGGTAGAGTGAAGAATTGAGGCAACAGATTGAAAGATAAAGAAGGGAGAAAAAAACCCAGGACCACAGGAATTTAACTTACCCTAGCAACTAAACTTGTCCCATACCCAGGACAGGAAATATACCCATTTATACCTATATGCTTGTCCGAGACAGCTTTGTCTGTGATGTAAAAGGCTTTCGGTCACACTAACATGCTCTAAAAAGGTTTCTTAAAGTTTCACCAATACATGTTAAGAGGAAACACCACGATTTTTTTTCCATACAAAAATAGAGGTCTAGGGGATTTCTATTTCCTCCCTGGATAATACCTCTAGAGTAACTATTTTTTTCCTGAATATTTATGGATATTGTTTGTACGTCCCTATTTTTTCCTTTTTTTAATAAATTAATTATTTAAAGAGATATGGACGTTTAAAAACCTAAAAAAAATGGCCAGACTGTCCGCTATGTTTAAATATCTAGGAAACAGATTTGGCTACAATAAACAACAAAATCAAAAAATAGGAACCTAGCTCAATTCTTTTTTTAGCTCATACAGATTTTTTTTTAAATCGGTTAAGTTTTGGAGGAGGAAACAGGAATCCCCTAAACGTCGATTTCTGGAACTTTTAATAGGTAATTTCAGTCCAAGTTGCAGTTGTCTCTATCGCGCTAGTGCTGGGTAGCTAAGGCAACGCGAGACAGCAATAGATTTTATAAATACCTATTTTGTATTTCTCTCAACCGTGGTGTTTCCTCTTAAGGTTAATCCTTCATTACATATCGTGTTATCCCTCTCGTATTTTCTGTCAATAAATAAGAAGGCATGGTATTTTACAAGCTGTTAACACTAACAAGCGTTGGCGAAATCGGTACGAGGTACCAATTTCACCACAAACTTAAACATTGCTTGGTGAAAGACGCCCTTAATCTGCTATAAGTATAAATAAGCAAAACTTAACAAAATTGTAATAAATCTTTACGGGATGCTCTTCACGAGCATCTTTTTTTAAATCTTAATATGTATACCGTGTTTTGCAACCTGGTGGTGGGGCTTTGCACGATCGTGTTAACATTATTGCTTGTGTTGTGTGGTGGTGGTGTTTTCATGTTTTTGCTTACGAGTAATAACATAAGCAGTGTGCATAAGCAATGTAGGAGGAGGGAGGTGCATCAAACGCATGCCTATGCGTACACTCACTCATCTGCTTGCAGGTTGTGGTTATAATTGTTTCGCGGGATATTGCTAGATATATTTAAATTTTGTCTTAATATACGTTTAAAACAAGTGGTATGCATGAAGCAGTGCTTTCAGTCGTTTCAAAAAAAGTAGTTTTGTGACCGCAAAAATGTCCAATCCCGAATGCACGTCTCTATTACGTATTAACGGGTACTACCCACGGGAGAGCACATTATACTAACACGACTCCATTAAGGGAAACTGCTCGAGGCCAGCTATTAAGTAAAGAACTAGCTGTAACTCTCGTCTACGCCTGAGTCTTTATATCCAAGTATTTTATAAATGAATAAAGACTTTTTTAGACTTTGAGTGACCGCAACTGGTCTACTTAAGGTTGTCGTTATTCGGTCCAGTGATTTTTTAAATTGTATATTTTTAAATCGTATTGATTGACGATGTTTCCATTCAATTTTTAGATACGATTATACTACCTTTCCTCATTTTGGAAATGTTTTTTTTTTTATTTTTCTTTTGTCAACAACTAAAAAAATTTTTTTTTTACTTTTCACCATTCCTTTTTTTTTGTCGCAAAGATAACAATAAAGCAAAAAAAATATATTTTTTTTTTAATTTTTGTAAAAAAAATACATTTCTAGAATGAGAAAAGGTAGTATAATTATATCCCAGAGTTATAGTGACTGCTCTTTTTACACCAGTTATAACATTATCCCTGTGTTCCAGTACCTGATAGTAAACAAAAATAACGTTTTTTTCGTTCAGATTTGCGTTTCTTTAGCACTGTTTAGGATCGTTTTGAACTGTTTTCACAGGCACTGTCAGCTGTCAATGTCAGCGTTATGAATGATCTGAACGTTCAGAGCGTCTACTGGAACAGGCCCACTATCAAGGGGCGCCCCGCCCCCTCGTCGCGCGGTGCCAGCTCGAGGGCGCGAGGTATGTCGCGCCGTGCTATAGGAATAGAAGACTACGGTCTACTACTCACATTCTCCTCCACAGTCTTCTTGATCTTGGCACCTGCCTCGCTGACCTTGGCGCCCGCCTTGTTCACGGCGGAGTACAGGAAGTTGCCGAGAGATTTCGCCCCGGCCACCGCCTTCGTCGTCACTGGAGGAGAGCAGAAGCCGAGTTAGTTGTAGCCTATGTCATACAGACAATAATCTAGAGACTCCGATTTAGCGCCCCGATTCAAGATGCCATCGCTGTTTATCGCTTAGGAAATTCGATAACAAAATTTATGGGATTTGACATGAGCTTCGCTAAATGACGAGCGAATTCGTATGTCATTTAGCGAAGCTTATGTCAAATCCCATATACATTTTGTTTTCGAACATTTTCCTATCGAATAAGGGTGTCATCTTCCAGCAATGTAGATGCCTTACCGCGAGGTCTTATATATCTTATAATAGCATATATTACTTTAACATTACTTATAAATTTTGTGTAAACGAATATGATCTCTATTTCTAATAATACACAAATTAAATTTGTGTATTTATATAATAAAAATCTAAAAAAATAATAAAAAAAGTGTTTAGTATAAAAGTATTTATTATATTTGCATTGTCTGGCACCTGTAACAGAAGTTTTTCGGATATTTAGCACGGGGCCAGATTGACGTGGTGTGAAGCGTTCTATGGACGCATATATTATTATATTATTTATTTATTATATTACTTATTTTATTATTATATAAGCGAAAATGTAATTTTGATTTGCTCGAAATCCAAAAGTAATGTTAATACTGCTACAAGACCTCGTGGTAAGGCCCCAGGAGCCATTTTTATAGTGCCGATGTGTGTGTCGAAAGGAAGACTCCTTTTACTTCCATAACCCAGTGGAATGGTTACGACTGGCAAAAAACAGCGGCAGCCTGCATTGTCCTAACCAAAAAGCAAACAATTTTAGTTGTTCCAACGCGGGAATCGAACCCACGATATCCGAGTAGAGTGCCAAGTCCTAAGCCACCCTTAACGTTGAATGAACGAAGAATAAAATGCGGGAAGCGATCAAAATAAATTAAAAGGTATTTAAAAATTTAATACATGAATCGATGAATCGGTTAGGTGTCGCATAAAAATTAAACCCAGAAAATTGAGTTAATAAAAACAGTCACTTACATATTTTAGGATATGAAGCAACGTATTAAGTAATTGTAACTATGTTATAAAAGTATTATTTTACGCTTCTTAGTTGTTGAAATCGGTTTTTTTAACGTACTTTCTTTTTATTTAGTATTTGCATAGCGGCTACAGAAATACATCATTTGCGACAGTCAACTATACTTTTAGTATTTGGGGTTATATTTTAGTGATAGACAGACAGACGACGAATTCTTAGTAGTAGGGCATTACCATTAGTGTGAAATGTAAATATTTTGTTAGCAGTAACAAGGTTTAGGTTACGTGAAACAGTACTTGGGGGAGACAGTGTTCAGCAGTGGAGGTCTTCAGGCTGATGATGATGATGATGATGAAACAGTAATTTAGAAGTAAAAGTAGTAAGGGTAGATTAAAAAGAAAAAAAAAGAAAATAATAAAAAAAACTAAAAAAACAATACCAACGCTCTTGCATGTCGGGCACATCGATGATATCCGACAACTTTTTGTGATGATCTGAAAATGTGCAGAAAACAAAAAATAAAACTCAAGCAATCTACTAAGCTTACCATACTCCACACCGATTGTGGGTGGCGATAGGCCTACGAGCAATAATCGGTGACCGACTTTCGCTAGATGAAAAATAGAACTTACTGATTGCAAATCCAACGTACACGTCATCAAAAAGTCAGTCTTAAATAATATAGAGCATAAATATGCGCGATTATTGGTCCTTCGAAAAGTAGACTGTGCGCCCACCCTCAATGTAATCTATACTAATATTATAAAGCGGAAGAGTTTGTTTGTTTAAACGCGCTAATTTCAGGAACTACTGGTCCGATTTGAAAAATTCTTTTTTTGTTTGATAGTCCATTTATAGAGGAAGGCTTTAGGCTATATAACATTACGCTGCGACGAATAGGAGCGAAGCGTCAGTTGAGAAATGTTGCAAAAACGGAGAAAATGATTCACATTTGGGGACTTTCGTTGCGTACGCTGCATAAACGGTTACTCAAAAACCACGCGAACAAAATGGCGGGCACAGCTAGTATATTATACTAGCTGTTCCCGCGACTTCGTTCGCGTGGTTCTTGATCGACTTAAACCATTTATGCAGCGCACGCAACGAAAGTCTCCCCGTTTTTGCAACGTTTCTCGCTGACGCTTTGCTCCTATTGGTCGCAGCGTAATGTTATAATATAGCCTAAAGCCTTCCCCTATAAATGGACTATCCAAGAAAAAAATATTTTTTCAAATTGGACCAGTAGTTCCTGAGATTAGCGCGTTTAAACAAACAAACAAACTCTTCCGCTTTATAATATTAGTATAGATAATGTAAACAAAAATAGGAAAATTTACCAAATTAATGCGATTTTTTTTCTATAATGCGCTACGATAAGTGACGTTATGAGTAAGTGAAATTTCTATGGGGGCCATCGCGTGCAAAATGGCCGCTAGAGGCGCTTGTAGCGTGAGGTCTCCGAAATGTCATATTTCACTTTTAGGGGGGTTAGGCTACGCGGGTTTATTAATATTAGAATTTACATTAAAATAACGAATATTTAGCAATACGTTTGATTTATTAAGAAAAAATATCTTAGTAAATTGATCCTTGATCGTTGTGACAGCTTTTCTTTCTTTCGGAAACTTTGTAACCCAACAAAACGGGACTTCACAACACTGCGGCATGGCCATACATCATTTTTAAACATCTACGGTTTTATGGTATAAAATGTTACCTAAATCATGGCCTACCATCTCATACTCTATCTTTAATACAAAAAAATAGCAATAGATGTCACTACTGTTAACGTTTGTAAATTATAAAATGTAAATATGCCGAATTATGTACAAATATTGACATTAAATTCTATATCTTTATAAGCATATTTTTTAAGCATAACATCACATTTAGCTAAATTCAACTCCTTAATAATTAAGAAGAAGATACGAAACGAAATTAGTAATCAGTATTTTCCAATAGTGGTGCTAGATGGCGGTTTCCGGAATGTGCCTGAAAATCGAAGAAAACAAAAATAGCCAGTCGAATTGCCAGTATTAGGGTGATACCATTTTCTAGTACTAGGTCGTGTCTTTGTTATTTATCTACTTTGTGCCTAAATGTAATATATTACACTCCTGGCCCCCGTAACAACAATCATTGATAGTCATACTTCGGGACCTCGCTCTAGAGTGCGCCGTCTATTTCATTACAACCGCTCTTATTGAGGTTTTTTACATTTATATCACATTGAATGGGAACGATGTATACTTTGCATATTAAATATTATTTTTTTGCTTCTGTTAGGTGCAATTGTAACAAGTTTTTATCATTTATCGATTCCCAAAAGCGCTTTTTTATGTTATTCTTCTTTACGAGAGCGACAGCAGCTCACATCTAAAGATACTTTGGCCACTTTGTCGTATAAAATTCAAGATCAGAGTCGTAGTTCTAGACTCAATTCTAGATACAACACGTCGACTGCCCTAGATGAATTGGCACACATTACTCAAACGAGATAAGACTAAAATACTACATAAATAGGTACGTAAATTACACGAGCAAAAATAATAAAATAAAACGACTAAAATATTTACAAGATGGTTGTTCTGTACTGCATAATGTCAGGGCCCTCATTCAAAATACTGTCGCTTACGAGTTACGAAGTTCGAAAAAATTGTATGGGATTTGACAATAAAGGTTCACTAAATGACATGAGAATTGTATGGGATTTGACAATATAAGGTTCGCTAAATGACATGCGAATTGTATGGGATTTGACAATATGTATAAGGTTCACTAAATGACATGGGAATTGTATGCGATATGACAATATAAGGTTCGCTAAATGACATGCGAATTGTATGGGATTTGACAATATAAGGTTCACTAAATGACATGGGAATTGTATGCGATATGACAATATAAGGTTCGCTAAATGACATGCGAATTGTATGGGATTTGACAATATAAGGTTCGCTAAATGACATGCGAATTGTATGGGATTTGACAATATAAGGTTCACTAAATGACATGGGAATTGTATGCGATATGACAATATAAGGTTCGCTAAATGACATGCGAATTGTATGGGATTTGACAATATAAGGTTCGCTAAATGACATGCGAATTGTATGGGATTTGACAATATAAGGTTCACTAAATGACATGGGAATTGTATGCGATATGACAATATAAGGTTCGCTAAATGACATGCGAATTTGTATGTCACTTAGCGAAGCTTATTGATAATAGCGATGGCATTTTGAATAAGAGCCCAGGCTGATGGCTAACTGGCTCCCCAGGAGTTGCAGTGTTGGGAACGTTCGGTGAGCCAAAAAACATCCATGACTTACCATTTCCAACTCCGGCCGGCTGGTCCTCCGTAGGAGTCCCTCCTCCAGAGGCGGGCCGGCTGTCCGCGCCGCCAGTAGCGCTGTGGAAATGTTCACATTACTTTCTCATTACTTTCTGCTTCATATTGCTCCAGAGAGGGAAAAATTTACTCCCGGGTTTCCGAACGCAATTCAAATGAATGATCAACTAACATAACTATGGCATTCAAATCAACGACCCATATTGATCGCTGATTGGTAGAACATTATCAGACAGAAAGGAACGGACATTTATTATTACATCACGCTCGCACTTGCAAGATTTGTTAAAATTCTTCTTCTTTTCAAAATGGCTCCTTTGTGATTTGCCAATGTCAGAGTGGGTTGGCGATTTGTTAAAATTCCACAGATAAGGTTAATTCACCAAAGACACCGATTAGTTGACATATTACGATTTGAATCAGCGAGCAAGCGCGATGTAAGTATAAAATATCTGTCCGTTCCTTTCTATCTGATAATATTCTACCAATCAGCGTTCAATATGGGTTGTTGATTTGAATGCCATGTTAGTTGATCATTCATTTGAATAGCGTACGGGAAACTGAGGGTTAGGATAGAAAGAATTTAATAAGAGCTTACAAACCAAGGTCAGTGGCCGACTTCCTTGAAACCAGGCCATCAAAATCAAAATGTTTTATTTCCAAATGAAACTTAACAAGCTATTTTCGGAAAGTCAACATAAAGGCTACCACCGGTTCAACCCGCCCGCCGAGAAGAAAGCGTGAGAAACTCGGAACGCTATATAGTGCCCGAGTGTGTGCGCAATACACAAAGACACTCTTATTTTCATTCTAGTAACCCGGTAGGACAGTTACAACTTAAGACACGACTGGCGAGTCGCGAGAGAATAGGAGCATAGATCATCTTTCTTGTCAGACAATCAGGTGATCAGCCTGTTTACACGAATTAACACTTAACACTCATTTAACGACATCTCTCAACAAAAATCCAACAAGCCGTTCATGCCAAACACATACATTATGTATGTATGTGCTCTCGAAAATCATAACTCTCCTGGCACAGTCGGGACTAGAGCACATCTTTATTGTAATAAAATTGATTACTAAAAAAGGATGGCTCTTACGAGGTAACAATAAGAAGTAAGAAAACTTTTTATAACAAGAAAACTTTTTAATTCTTAGTAGAAAAAGGCTGGCTCAAGGGAGGCTTTATATAAAATTATTTTTTAAATACTCTTGGAAGACCAGGGAAGGTTGAAAACGGTTTGTATGTCCAACGAAGTAGGCATGGGTCAGCTAGTCTTCTATATAAAAATGAACGGATGTTCGTTAGTCTTGCTAAAACTCGAGAACAACTGAACCAATTCAGCTATTTTTAGTCTTAAAATTCACTAGTTATAAATAAATGTATATTATATAGTCGTCAATAATCTTTAGTGCACATTTTGACGGTAGAAATATATATAACACTTTATAGGTACTTTATTTTTAAGGCCTTTAACTGAGAGATTATTTTACAACCTTGTGATGCATGTCATAAAATATTTGTTCTGAATATAAAACACATAAGCAGAAAGCAACTTCTCAATAAGCTATCCAACACTTATACCTGGTTTCTGAAAGGAAAATCAACTAATCAGTGTTTAAATCTCAGGCGAGTTTAAATTTAGTACTGAATTTGACAACTAACAAGAGACTTGAACACTAATTATAGTCGGGTCATTTTATACCGTGTTCCAGACGCAGCTGTCAGCTGTCAAAAACTGTTCAAAACGCTCAGAATGATCACGTCATTTTGCATAATTTTACCCATCTTGTTTTTGACGTTTACTTAGATTTCACAGATTTCACTGATCTCGATGTTATTTTTAAGTTATGGATCGAGCAAATTTATTCTAGATTCTTTTTTAATGTAGTTATTATTGTTAATTTAAAATATGTATAAATAGAATTTATGGGATAAAAAGGAAATGTTAAATTTTGTCAGTCGTTCCACTAGCATATAAATGATCTGAGCGTTCAGAGTAAAAGAAGTGCTTAAAGGAACACAAGGTTAATAGGTAACATTTGACAGTTTATCAAAAATGAGCGACGTAACGTTGTAACGACGTCATGATAAAATAAATATTTTCTTTTTGTTAAAACTGCAGAATTTGGAAAAAATTTAATATAAATCCCCCTTAATTGGGGGGTGGAGGGATGGGGAGGGGGGAGGAGGTGAAAAATATCTTCCAAACTAGTAGTCTCCCACCTTTAGGAGACTACTAGTTTGGAAGATATTTATGGTTGAAGTTTTGAGGTTATGTCTGTGTTTCCGGGATATTTCCAGGAGTAAAACAGGGGAGAAAGGTGGAGACGGCGGTAAGGGGACAAAGGAAATCCCCCCTACCCTCCCCTCTACTCAGCAACCACTAGTTAAGAAAATATTTACAATTGTAGTTTAGAGGTTAGATAAAACAGACAAGTTCTACGTGGAGTCGGAGTTGATAGATTTGTTTTTGGGACAATGTCGGTCTGTCACGTCTCCGGCGCTGCGGGAAATGCAGCCCCTTCGCCCATGCGTAACGAATGACGGAAACCAACACTTGCCTTAGACTTATCCTCGAAATATCAATAGCAAAACAATATCAAAATAGTATTATGGAAACTTACTATAGGTATATTATTTATTTTTTGTCAATTTTGATTTGAAACCAAAGCTCTATTGAGATATTTAAATACATTGGAAAACGAACGGTCAATATCTGTCAAAATGGCGGAATATACATAAGAATTTTTCGGAATTGAATTATTTTTTTACTCGAAAAGTACGTATTTCCTAAACTTGAAAAGTAGCGCAATAGCTTTCTAATTAAAAGATCTTTGAACCATAAAATTTTCATAAGCCTAAGCGTGGGGGCATTATACTAAAGATTAGCCCTTTTATCTGTTGAATAAACATGTGACCCTGACATTTCTTCCATACAAAATCTGCCAAAGTCATATATTTATTACTGAGATAAAAGTTATCTGACGATTGAAAAATCAGCCCTTAATGAAATAAACGTCGTTATAATGTTACGTAAGTTAACACTTTTTCTTTTAAAACACTTGGGACTTACTCAAAAAAATCGATTAATCTTTTAACTAACTATAAAAAAATGTTAATTTAAAAATCAGATTGAAGGAGTTAGATCCATGGTTTATGTTTGTAAGGGCCGATTTTTCAAGCGTCAGATAACTTTTATCTGTTGGATAAACACATTACTTTGACGTTTGTTCCATACAAAATCTGCCATAGTCACAAATGTATTCCTTAGCTTAGATAAAAGTGGACGATTGAAAAATCGGCCGTAAGAAAAAAAATTGAACTAGGAAATATTACATACAATACATCGCATTGATAACCTCCTTTTTTGTAGAAGGTTAAAAATAATGCTATAGGACAGGTATCATATTATTTAATATGACATTAGCCGGATTATTTTAAAAATTTGCATGACGTGTAACAATTCCGAGTCGGATTTGTTATTCGCTCTATTCAATGTTTTTAAGCAGGTTACCTCACTATGGAGATAAATTTGACAGATGTCAAATGCTACCTATTAAAATGACCCGACTGTAGTTGGTTTTATATTTGCATTCCAGATACCGGGGGAGATTATTAAACTGGCCCTTACTAGAAATATAGTAGAAAAGTGATAGTATGGGGTTTGAACAGAAATAATGAGTTAGTAAGTAGATATTCTAAAATTGCTTATTACATAATTAAAGTGATAAAAATATGAATGACTTTTTTATTTTAACCTCATTGTAACTACATTTTAGCAGAACTCTTTTTTCTCTCTTTCTGGGTTTCTGTTGATGTTAGAGATATTAGTAACTGCCAGAATAATTGCAAGAGTTGTGCTAATTTTTTGTAAGACTTACATAAACTTTGCAGTGTGAATTTAATGATATAATGAATCAGAATAAAGCATGATACTACATAGTTGATGAATTTAGAGAAAAATTGTGCCAATTGATAAATACCATGTGCTTCAAGCTGAAACTAAAGCTTACATACTATTTGAAGCTGGATTTAAATGTGCAATGATAAAGGTTACATAATAAAGTCCACTGGCTATTATATAAAAAAATGTTTTTTTCATATAAAAGCAACCTATATTACCACTTATTTTAAATACTTTCAGTTACTAGTTGTTCATTGCATCACTAATAATATATTAATATCATATTTGTCAAATATTTCTTTTATCTATATTCACTGTTCTTTTTATTAAAATACTATAAAAGTATTTAAAGAGCTGTCCTTCAATGTGCAAGTTGCAATAGAAAAGTTCTGAACTGCAAATAGTACTTTAAATGTGCTTTAAAAAACTACAGACCAATTTAACAGAACTCATTACTTCTGGGACCCCTCATACCTATTGTACCTCGAGTTATCATCGTCATCCTTTGCCTCGGGCTTCACTTCAGCCTCAGCTAGTTCTGCTGGCGCTATCTCGGCTTCAGCGGCACCTGCTTCATTCTTTCTCAACCCGGGTATGGGTATTCCGGAACTCAGCCACCCTGTCATCTGTGACTTGACATTGGTGATTAGTTCGAGCTTGCTGCCACCTTTTGTTGGGCTGTATAACAAAAAAAGTTTAATTAGAATGTGCAATTAAACGTTTGAAGGTAACAATTCAGTGAAGACATTACTTTTACACCTATATCACTTGACCCAAATACTTATTCTGAGCATAACTTAGCTGGATCAATACACATTATGCAACACTGAACTTGTGAAACGCATTTTATATCTGCATTTGTACATATTACTGACTGAAATGTCTCCACCCTTGCTTTGTTGTTAAGATTAAAAGGTTTTCATGATAAGTCATGGTAAATGACTACAATGAAAGTCACACATGTACATATAATAAAACCGCGTGAAAAATCAATACTTTCTACAAAAAACGTACGCGCTAATGTAAACAATTCACCTTTGTTTTTCGCCTTCGACCGCGGGCTCCCCCATAGGCTCCTTAGTGGGAGTCGGCACCTCCTCATCCTGGGGCTCGCCTTTGGCGGCACCCATCCACGAGCTGACCTGATTTGTGAGTCCCGAAAACATTTTGACGAGCACTAGTTAGCGATACCACAACTATAGAAGCACTATGTCTAACTATGCTGCGACAGTTTCGCACATGACACACGCGACGACTGTAAGGCTCCTGCAGAAAGCGTAATCAGCTGAAAAACTAAATGGAACACCGTAATCGACCAGGAAAAGAGGATATTTTCATTGCGCATGAACCAAATTTTACTTGACTTGCGCAACTTGCGCGAAATGCGAATGGTGTTTTGCGTTTTTTTTATGGCGGCAGGTGGGATTAAAATATATTGCCAGTTTACAGAATATAAATATATGCCCA
Source organism: Celastrina argiolus (assembly GCA_905187575.2). Classification (NCBI taxonomy): domain Eukaryota; kingdom Metazoa; phylum Arthropoda; class Insecta; order Lepidoptera; family Lycaenidae; genus Celastrina; species Celastrina argiolus. Next base: position 3,436,327 of record LR994596.1, read on the forward strand.
AGTTTCAAGAGTGAAAAAATCACAGACAAAAGAAGAAGATGGAAAACAGTGTTTTAAAAACGGTCCCATTAAGAGACCCACTCGCCAGCCGCCTCTTATTCTTCATATCCTTCTTCCCAGCACGAAACTCTCCCTTCTATTAAGAAATTACTCTTATCTATGCTCTCCCCACTGGTCTCTGCTTGCCCTTTGCTACATTACATCAAAAAGCGTAAAATTTTTTGTTATCCTCAAAACTCCCATTAGAAACATATTGACTCAGCCATGGTGTCGAGGGCTGCAAAGTAATTAGTAAAATCTTTTTTTTGTAAAATTTACTCTGAATAAAAATATTTTATTTGAATCAGAATTAGATATAGTAAGTATTGATTGAAGTGTACACTGTACAGGTAATTCCATAATCTATTTAAACTTACTTTTAACGATGTACAAAGTATACTTACTTTTAGCGAAGAAAAAAAAACTCTTTACAATCTTTTTTGGTAAAAATTTAAATGGTTTTCACATTCTACTTCAAATGGGCGAATAAAAAAGGCCGTTGGGCCACATGCGGCCCGCAGGCCGCAGGTTGAGTATAGTTGCGTTAACTGTTGAATAAATGTTTTTATTTATTTATTACTTGAACTTTGAACTTAATTCTTGACGATTTGTTTAAAAACTGAGTTTTGAAACCCTAATGTGCTAGCTAATAATCTGAGCCCTAATGACAAATTCCAAGTAAACGGAGTGTTAAAAACTTGACTCTGATAATGGTTTTATGCTCTACTACTATAAAAAAAACTATTTGACTACTTTACTTTTATCTATGGACTAGTCTGACGTTTCCAATTATTTACAAATCGTAATTTTTCTCTGAGGAAATCACAGCTATCTGAAATAACAATCTAAATGTAATTCTCAAATTTCAAGTTCTAGTGGTTCTAGCAATATTACGTTAATTTACTTATAAAGCTAGTGCGCAAATTTCAAAATGATGCGGCTATATTTAGGCAAATGCATCGAAGACTTGGACAAATTGTACACTGTACATGACTTGAAATCGAAAAGAGCTACCGTGTACGTATTCTAAAGCTATAAAAGTATATAAACGCATTAATCCACAAGGCCTAACACAATTTACTTTTTAGGTTATGCAAAACTGCCCAAAAACTTCTAGATGCTGCTGAGGAGGCACAGGATAAAGGAGACGAGGAGCTCTCTTATGTCCAATACATGAAGTATTTACGTGTCATCACGTATATAACTAAGGGCAAGGAGTACCAGAAGGATAAACCCTACTTCACAAGCATGATTGGTGCAAAAAATCCAAACAAAGCCTTGGATGCAGCTGATAAGTTAAAAAACAGCTTGATTGACAGGTACTCAAGGTTACACAGAGTTGTACAACATAAGTGACCTTTGAGGTGTTATTTATTACTATATCATGTTATTCTAAACTTACCATGTAAATATTTTTAAAAAATTTTTTTTGCATATTTTGTGACAAATTGTTTGTTGCAATCTAGCAGATGTGAACCTCAATATGTGTATGCCATTTTTTTTTATTTCTTTTTTGTTTGCATAATTGGGTAGTTGAGTGTAATTTGTTTATTATGGACTGCTCTGAAAAGTATGAAAGTTTAAACCTTATTTTTCAAGAAATTGCTGATTGTTTGAAGGATTGTTGAAAACCTCTCATTTTAACACTAAATTGCTTTAGATAGTCAGTAGCTTCTCAAAAACTATTGAGTGTTAGTTATACTATTCCTCTTGAAAACATTATTATTTTTCAGAGCACTTTCCATTTATGTATTCAAAAGATTTTATTTCTTTAGTAGAACATTTATTTGTTTTACATTTTTGTAACTATGTACAGACTATAAGCTATTTACAAGCTTTTATAAAAAGTCAAGTACCCTATATTTTTATTTTAATGCTAATAAGTCTATTTGCTTTAACTTTACTGTCAATCGTAAGTAAACAGTATCAGTAGACAGTACATGTCAATATAGACAATAAACATACACAATATGCATGCATAAGTAATACTCACTTTTAAGATAATAAAAAAACAATGGGATTGTCCTTTATAAGATAAGAGCTGAGTCACATTCCTAGCTAATGTTATTGCATAAAAAAGTCACTCAAATTTTCACCTTAAAATTTTCACATTTACAGTAGCAGTTGTTTGCAACTTTGTATGCAAAGAATGAAATTGAATTGGCTAAATATTGTACAAGAGCGACAATTCATTATTTAGAAGACAGTTAAAAGAGGACAGTCTCATATATTTTTTTAATTCAATTATTTTGAGCAATCAAATGTGTAATTTGAAAAATGTTTCAGATATGAAAAGGAACAGAAGGCTAGACGTCTAAATAATATCAAGGAGAATGAAATTGTAAAACAAAAAATTGAAGATGATAGAAAAAAATCTATGGAAATTACCCCTGTTAGTGAATTACCAGGTACAGACATGGATTAGATATAATGCAATTTAAATATCACTAATCAAAATTTTATGTTTTATGATATTTGGATAGCTCATAGCACCTTGTACCAATATAACAATGATCCCAGAAAACGTCTAGTAATCCTGTCTAGAACAAACTACAGACTGTACCTTGTCTGTTTGCAGGTCCAGATGAAGTGATGATAACCAGCGAGCAACTGTACTCGATACTGAAGAGTGGAAAGCTGAAGGTCATGATTCTGGATGCGAGATCAGGAAAGGATTACCAGGACTCACACATCAACCATCCTGCCTGTATCAGTGTGCCTGAAGAAAGAATTTCACCAGGGTATGCACTATTCTTTATTTTAATTTTTTTTTCTTATTTAGAGGTTTCTAGACTGTCAAACTAAAATCTAGTAAGAAGATCAAAATAAACGAAGAGATAGACATGTTATAAATTTTTTTTATCAATTTAATTAATTTGTTAGTCATAACCCAAAAACGCTCTCTATATCCAGAACCTAAGCTCTACTTTTTAACAAAAAATCTTCTAAATATTATAAATGAATAATCTACTGAATATCCAAACAAAAACATACAATTATTTTACAATAGACTGCAAAAGAAATCACATTTAACATAATATACTTTTTGTTTTGTATTGGTGTTTTCTCGTTTGGAACATAGGTGGCGCTCTCTCGATTGTAGATCACTCTATTGCAAATAAATAAAAATAAATAAAAAAAAAAAAAAAAAAAAAAAAAAAAAAAAGCCTTTTATTTCTTGCGTAAATTCATTACAATAAAATATTAGTACTTATATTACAATTCATGCATTAATATAATATTATAAAATTAATGAATTTATTATTATTAATGATAATTAATATCGATTTATTTATAATTACTTTTAGATTATTATTCATTATTACATTATATTGGTATTACTATTTATTATTACATTATATTGTTATTATTACTTTTATTTTAACCTTATAATTATTATTATATTATTGGCATGCAAGAACCCCTCTTATGTGAGGGTGAAGGCCTCCTCCAGATTTTTCCACTTTTCCCTATCTTTGGCTATCGTTTTCCAGCTTTTTCCCGCTATTCTAAGTATGTCTTCTTCCCATCGAGTTTTTGGTCTCCCTCTCTTTCTGATACCGACAGGACCCTGCCATGACGTGAGTCTAGAAGTCCAACGATCGTCCTCCATCCTGGCTACATGTCCTGCCCAACGCCATTTTAGAGTTTGTGAGAATTGAAGGGCATCTATAATATTAGTCTTTTTCCGTATATTCTTATGTGGGATTTTTTGTATTTTTTTCACATTTATGATGCTTCTTTCCATACTCCGCTGACATGTTCTAATTTTGTTTTTTACTGTCAACGTGTATTTCCATGTCTGGCACCCGTAGGTGATAGAGGGGAGCAAGCAGGTGTCCATAACTTTTTGCTTAACATGTAAAGGCATATTTCCTTTTAAAATTTCCTTCAAGCTCCAGAATTTTTGCCATGCGCCTGAGATTCTTCTTTCCACTTCTAATTCGTTGCTTTGCTTGCTGAAGGAAATTTGTTTTCCTAAGTATACATAGCTCTCCACATATTCTAATTGATTTTGATCCAGGTACAAGGGATATTTTTTGCTATTAGTCATGATTTTTGTTTTATTTAAATTCATTTGTAAACCCACTTCATAGCTCACAGTATTTAGGGAAAGTATCATTGTCTCTAGTTCTTTTGCGTTTTCGGATACAAGCACAATGTCGTCGGCAAACCTTAAATGGCTGATAAACTTCCCATTAATGTTTAATCCCGTTCTGTTCCAATTGACCTTACTGATGGCCATCTCTAGTACCGCTATGAAAATTCTCGGTGACAATGGGTCACCCTGTCTTACACCTCTTTTTATTTTTATAGGCGGACCAGTCGAATCAAGCTTTACTCTACTAGTGCAGTTGTTATATATATACTTAATTACTTCTATATATTTGTGTTCTACGTGCTGTGAGCTTAGAGCTGTCCATATAGAAGAATGCAAGATCGTGTCAAAGGCTTTCTGGTAGTCGATGAATGCAACATAAAGTGGTCTTTGGTACTCGCTGTATTTTTCAATTATTTGTTCGATTGAGTAGATATGATCTATCGTAGAATATCCACGCCTAAATCCGGCTTGTTCTATTGGTTGGTGTTTTTCTATACTCTTACTAATTCTTTTTTCGATTATTGATGAAAAAAGTTTGTAAAATGATGACAGCAGACTGATGGGCCGGTAGTTGCTTATATTCTTTGGATCGCCTTTTTTGTACAACAGGATCATGTACGACTCTGACCATTGAAAGGGTGTGATACCTGATTCTAATATAGAATTGAAGAGACGCGTCAAAGGGCCTGTAAGGTAATTACAACCTTCTTTTATTGCTTCGTTACTAATTCCATCTGGGCCGGGACATTTATTAAACTTCAATCTTTTTATTGCTTTGACAACTTCAAGCTCGTCTATTGTTTCTACATCAGAGACAACTTCTGTTGTTTGTTGTAGGTCGATATTATCCATTTTGGCCATATTGTTTTGTTCTTGGGAGGCATATAGTTTTTTGTAGAACTCTGTGGCAGTATGGATAATGTCGGACCTATCACATAAAATTTTATCTGATTCTTTTAGTTCCTTTATCCATATTTTGTGTGTATTAAGCTCCTTATATGCTCTTTTAACGCTACAAGTAGTATTTATATGTTTTTCTAATGTGTTAGATCGATGAAGCATATAATCTCTTTTTATGTTCTTGCTTATAAGTTTGTATAGCGCTTTTAGCTGGTTTTTTTGTGTCCGTGTTTTAGGTTTAGTTTCATGTAGTTGTTTTCTCCGATCCATAAGACTCCTGGTGTATGCCGATAACACTCCTGGGTTTGAGGCGTGTTGGTCGGGATTATATAGACATTTTTCTATGCCTTGAATGATTTTGTCATAGCTAGCTTGTATGGTAGCATCCTCTTGAAATTGTAGTTGGTCTTCGCATTTTTCTAGAGATGATTTGTATGCTACTTTCTCTGAAAGGGTCTTTAGTGGATTCTTCAAACATTGTTTGTATTTTATTCGGCTTTTCTTTATATTACGTAATTCAAGAGATGCTTTAATTAGTCTATGATCGGTCGGAAAGTTTATATTTAAAACTTGCACATTTATCACTGTTTTTTCAATGTTTGTCAATATGTAATCGATTTCATTTTTTGTGACACCATCTGGGGATTTCCACGTCCATCTCTGGTTTTTGGGTTTCTTAAAAAAGGTATTCATTATACTCAACTTGTGTTCATATGCGAAGTCTATCAGGCGTTCACCTCTATTATTTCTTACCCCGTAGCCGTATTTTTTCATTACCAGACGTTCCTCAGGTCGTGGTTGCCCTATTTTTGAGTTAAAGTCTCCCATGACTATCACGTTCTTTACACAGCTTTTTAATATTTCGCTGATAGTGCTGTAGAAGTAGGCCACCTCATCATCACTTGAGTTTTCTGTAGGCGCATAGACTTGGAGAATGTCTAATTTGTATCCATTTATATTAAGTTTCAGGAGAGCAATTCGTTCCGATATTCCGGTGAAGCACACAATATTTCTTTTTAGGTATTTTTTTACGATAAAACCCACACCATATAATCCAGGTGTCTCCCCAGTAAAACAAAATATGAAGTTTTCATGCTCTTGTATTGATGTGCCGACACGTCGGACTTCTGAAAGACCGATTATGTCGTATTCTATATTTTCTAAAGAATTCATTAGCTCTAATAGACGGTAGCTGGTTGATAAAGTCCTAACGTTGTATGCACCTACGTGAAATAAATTATTTTTTTCTTTTTGTTTGGTACTGGTAGGTTTTTCTGGAGGGTTTTGGTCTAGCTCTCCCGCGGTGACCAGCCGTAGTGGGAGATTTCTGGTGGTATTGCAAATGGTTTCTTTTAAATAAATATGAAAATTTTCATTAAACTTTTTTCTTACATCAAATGGTTTTTTTTTCGACGCAAGAGGGAGCTTGTACTGAACCAGTGTCACGGCTTGGCATTTGTACACTTATTAAAGTTTTTCTTTTTAGTCAATCTGCCAACGTGTTAGAACAGAACCTTCCACCAGAGTCACGAGTGGTGTGGTCTCAGCGTGCTACCATGGACCTTATAGTGATGCTGGACTGGCACAGTACAGCACTCATACCGGGGAAAAAGCTGCATCTACTGAAAACTATTCTGCTCAAGGTACACATACAAAACAATAGCAAATAACATAAAAAATAAAAAAAAAAACTATACCAAACTACAGGAGCCAACGAAATAAAAAAAACACATTAATTTGGTCAAAATTTATTTTTTTGTTTACAATTAGACGAATCGAAACAGAGTACAGGTTTACTAGCTATGAGAAATCAAAATATATTCTTGTTCCAACCCCCTTAACAATAAAAATAGTTACATACTATAAAATATTCTATGTTTTGTCCTTTCTAAAAATTTTCTATCGCATCAGACAAGGACAAAACATTGTTTTTTATTAAAATATAGTATATAATAAGTATAAGCAATGGGGGTAGTTTGTAATTGACCCTTGTTTTTGTGCAGTGGGACGTGCGCGTGCAGTACGCCCGCGCGCCGGTGGGTCTGCTGCGCGGGTACGAGGACTGGCTGCTGAAGTACCCCGCGCTCACCACCGACCCGCGCGCGCGCCCGCCCGACCACCACGCGCACGACGCGCACATGCTCGGTACGTGCCCGCTCTTGTGTAGGGGGACGTGCGCGTGCAGCACGCCCGCGCGCCGGTGGGTCTGCTGCGCGGGTACGAGGACTGGCTGCTGAAGTACCCCGCGCTCACCACCGACCCGCACGCGTGCCCGCCTGACCACCACGCGCACGACGCGCACATTCTCGGTACGTGCCCGCTCTTAAGATATGAAATTGCAAACCTGACTGCGCTGTATAAAGTAACACGGGGCAGGGGTTTCCATGAAATTAATTTAGCTTCAATTTGCATTCTCTGAGGATGCCAATCAATAAACGTAGCTAGGTAGGTTTAGAGCACCCAAGACTATAAATTTATCACTCGGTGTTCAACAAACGACCCCCAACCCTGAAGTAACGCGTTTGGCGCCTCTGTCTCAAATCATTCGGTTCAGTCGGCGATTCCTTCTCGTGTGGAAATACCTCGCGAACTCCTGCCGGGAGCGCACGTTCAACAGTACCGCGGCCGTCTGCACCACAAGCCGCGCCGCAAAGATGAATTGTGTGTACATTGACAACATATAAGTTATGGTAATATGTCCCGTGACGACCGATACAAAAAAACTAAATATTATATTGCTAGGGAAGTAGAACACGACCGCCAGCACGTCCGTCACGACGGCCACTCCGACGATGCCCGCCAGGCGTCGGCCCCGCGCGCTCTGCACTGCGCCGCTGCACGATAGCAGCGCGCGCGCGATGCACGCGTACAGCATCAGGTTCACCGTCATCAAGATGGCGTAGGTCAACATCATCGTTGTATAGTATAGCAGATAAGGAGACAATACTTCATTCGAGAGGAACAGCCCAACGCCGTTGGTGGCGCACTGGATCGCGGCTAGCGTCCCGTAGCTGAACAACAGGGCCCGGCGCCGGTCCGCGGCGTCCTCGGTCCCCGGCAGCACCAGCACCAGCCGGGCGTACGCGTGCAGCACGGAGCACAGCGTCCAACACAGCGAAAGAGCGAACAGACAGTCTTCTAATCTCTGCCGGACAGTGAAAATTGTGGTCCACGTTTGACAATATATAGTAAAAATGACGTCAGAGAAACTCGCGCAGAGATGCAGTGACCCCGTCGCTATCTGGTGCACTGATATGAAGTTCTGGGTGCTGCGCCATCGCGGCAGCGCGCACCATGTCGCCAGCAGTATCGCGGAGCACACCAGCGATGTAGCTGCCAAACCCAAAATCGGGAAGTATGCGTCGAACTGGATAATCATTACGCAGAACCGTGGAGTGTGGTGAACCAGAGTGGAACTGAAAATAATCGCCAAACGGGATCTCATTAAGAGTGAGGCGCCGATAAACATATTTGTTTATCGGCGCCCCACACAACCTAATCAACACAAAATAATTAATGTAATTATTATATATGTCGTAGTCAGATGACGAATCTCCAGTTTGATTGAACGACTAGCGAGTTTATGAAATGACGACATTTAATTGAATGAATAGAGGACAACTTGTCAAGTTGTTTGTAATGTAATGTAAATGTTGAGCGTAATTGTCACAGTACAGTTACAGCGCTGCCAAAAGTTACTGACGATCTCCGTATAGCAATGGAGAACAAATGTGTCTCCACTCTGGTCCTACTTGATTTTAGCAGTGCTTTCAATTCTGTTGATTTTGACATAATCCTTTCCGTCCTTGGCTCTCTTAACATTTATTCCTCAGTGATAGCCTGGTTCGACTCATATCTTCGGGGACGCTCGTGTCCGGTCTGACGAGGCTACCTCGGACTGGTGTGATATCGAAGCGGGTGTTCCCCAGGGTGGCGTTCTCTCTCCTCTTTTATTCTCTATTTTAATAGACACTATTTCTAAATTAATTTCTTCTTACTTCCATCTTAACGCAGACTAATTGCAAATATATCGTCATTCGCCTTTCGATGAGATTAATTCTGCAGTCACTGAAATTAACTTCGATCTACAGCGCATAGCGAATTGGGCTAAATCTTTCGGCCTGTTGGTTAATCCTAACAAATCGCAGGCTATGATCATTGGCAGCAGATGCATGACTCGCGTTCATATAATGTGCCCAGTGTGATGTATGATGGCAATGCCATTGCCTACACAGATACGGCTAAAAACTTGGGTTTAGTCTTTGACAGCGATCTTTCTTGGAATCAGCAGGTTTGTGAAGTAAGTAGAAAAGTCCACCATTCGTTGCACATCTTAAGAAACCTCCAAACCTTTTTGCCTACGAACACCAAAATTTTCCTTATCCAGATACTAATTTTCCCAATTCTTTATTATGCCAACTCCTTCTGCCTGGACATCACCGAGGAGCTGTTAACAAAACTGGAACGCTTGCAGAACCTTTGTATTCGGTTTGTGTTCGGACTGAGAAAGTTCGATCACATATCAGCCTTTCGGTTGAAACTCAGGTGGCTCCCTATTCGCCTTCGTCGCAACTCTCATATCCTTTGTCTACTTTATAATATTCTAAATAATCCTCTTTCTCTATCCTATCTTCTAGACCGATTTAACTTTTCTCGACCTCTCGATACCCCTTGTAGCCTACAAGGGGTATCGAGAGGTCGAGAATAGTTCTGACATTAGACCTACAAGTTGTAGGTCTAATGTCAGAACTATTCTTTCCATCCCATCGCTCCAACTTCTACTGTACATCACTAGGAGAAACTTAACCTTTATGTTATGTAAACAAATAATTTTTAATAAAATTCAAACACTGCATACTATTAGAAACTATAATAATATACACATACATCTATTAAAATAAATTAGTTCTAGCCTATTTGGATATATTTACTAAGCCTATAACATTTATAAACATACTTATGAAAAAATATTGTTCCTTCACAGTTTTCTTTTCGAGATGTAGGTATAACTTTTAGACGCATTCACTAAGCAAGGCATTTTCTGAAACAGTTATGTTGTAAATTGCAAAAAATTTATAAAATCAGATGATATTTATTATCAAATACAATATAATATTAAAATCTAAAAGAAAATGGTTTCTTCATGTTTTATTGTTGACACAGTGACAGCAGTATGGCATATAATGCTACCAATTGAAGTTGTCGCTAATTTCTAAAGAGCTATAAAAATACAGAGACGTTTTTATTTAGTTGGTTTGATCACGTTTGACAGACCACCAGAATTTGACAGACCACCAAAATCAACCTCTGACCTGGTGACAACTCTTTTCGAGTTGCTGTCTCTTTTACTCTCAGGCATTTGAAATTTGTAAGATAGATAGCCGTTTTTAGTTCTACTTTTATCACTCCTTCTATGTATATCCTATTTCTATGGATTTGTGCACAAAAACCGACACCCATCCGAAATGAGGCGAGTGGTCACGAGTGGTCGCGAGTGGTCACGAGCGACGGCGAGCGTAGACAAGTGGCGGCAAATGAGCCCTACACACGTTGGCGCTCGCCTTCACTCGGCCAGCTAGGCGAGCGATGACAAGGCAAGGCAAATACACTGTCTATACCACAGAAATAAATCAAGATAGAACGGTTACGATGTCGTATGCACTTACATTTCGCGCGTGTCATTTTTACGATAAGCCCCGCCCACAGTGTGACGTCATTTTCTTAGTGTGCGTGTCGAATAGTGAGGGGATACCCACGTTAGATTATCGATAGGTCTCTGGTTACTGGGTGGTCAAAACTTGTTCTCAAAATATTTGGATCTAGTTTGCATCCTAAAATAGAAGCCTAGCTATGGCTTATATGATATGCTATGGCTATGGCTATTTATTCCATTCCCAGACAGCGTTCCCGTGTGACTTGAAATAAAACATCAGTCACTATAAAACGTGGTAAAAGTTGAATTTCATCATAAACTGTTTTTATGCTCAACAAAGTAGGCAAGGGTCAGCTAGTCGTCAAATAAAAGTATAAAAAAGACATGCAATATATAAGTAGGCATATACGAACAAAAGTCTTTAAAACGTTGCATACATTTATTTTTATTACAATTAATTTAATTATCCTACAAATAATAATTTATTTTTAGGAAAATTAAATTAATTTATCGATAAGTCCAAAAAGTAATCGATACACGGTAGTGTCAATGGCCGTGTTCCAGGAGACGCTCTAAACGTTCAGATCATTCATAACGCTGACATTGACAGCTGTCAGTGCCTATAAAAACAGTTCAAAACGACCCTAAACAGTGCTAAAGAAACGCAAAACTGAATGAAAAAAACGTTTTTTTCGTTTACTATCAGGTCCTGGAACACAGGGATACACTATCCCATTCGATGGCCAATCACAGCACTTTATCTGACCTATGACCGCTACGATATTACCGATGCAGGTGATAATATTTTTTCGTAAAGTTCGTTGTACACTGCGCGCACATGTTACGCTTTTGAATACGAGCATTGTATATGAACAGCAATGGATATTAATTTCAACGAAAGACAATATAATTTATGTTCCTATTTAATGATCATGGTATAAGTAGAACAATTATTTGGTTTCTCAATTAATATGATTTTTAATGAATTTCAATACTGACTAGTGATAAGAAATGTTTTCTTTCTTCTTATTAACTTCGCTACTTTTGTTTTTGCAGTTGGAAACAGCACAATAAGGCATATTTTAGTATTATTTTTAATATTTTTACGGCGCGAACGCAGGTGCACGAGTCCCGTTGCGTAATGAAGCAGTTTTTTGATAAGCATGCAATATAGTGCATGGTTTTGACACGGGTGCCACGCCTACTTCGCCGTTCTATCTTGATTTATTTCTGTGGTCTATACGGAGCGTTGGCCGCCAATATGTATAGGCGGCTTTATATATCGTGCAAAGCTTGCAATGACAGTTTTGCAAAAGTCTCTTTTGTTTTATTCAATTAATATAAAATTTGTAAATATAATCTTTATAAATTATAGACGACATCGAGTACCCAAACTGGGCCGACCTCAGCCCGCCCGCGCTCCCCTCAGCGCGGCCGGCCAAACCCGGGGAGCCTACTGTGGACCGGAGCAGCAAGGTATACATTTGTTTGTTTATTTTGTATATTTAAATATCGACAGCGGCCTAGCCAACATTGAAAACGATGTTTAAAAATAATAATTAAACGACAAACCCTGTGATTTAGTGATAAAAAGTTTTTTTTTTAACTTACTCCCAGTTTCTTGAAGGCTAATCAAATCTATAAATATATAAAATAGGATTTAATTTAACATCGCTGTGAAATCAACTTGCGTTTCCGAAATGTTAATTAGTGAAAAATTTACTAATCACTGATCATCTATACATGTCATGATGTCAAGATAATCAGAGATTAGTAAATTTTTAGAAGTATGTTTTTTATATGGTCACACAATGTACGTCGTTCGTTTGACCGTCTAATATTTTGTTGAAAAGTGTGGACAGAATGTAAATTGTCTACTGCTTTATCGAAAAAAAAAAAATCAGTCGTGACGTTGAACGTTACATTAAGTAACTGGACGACCTTTAGTACCTTTAGCCGTTCAGTTAAATGTCGTCATTTCATAAACGCACTAGACATTTAATCAAATAGCTGATTTAATCATATGACTGCGACAGAGATTATGTCTAAGTAAGTACATACCGAACAAATGTATATGATAAGTTTTTTAATGTACATTACCTACTAGCAGTTTGTGATGAAATTAAATAAATAAAAAATACAACATACTGAAATTACTATTAAAACATGTAAACTCCAAAGTTAATTCGCCAAAAATCACTGATTACTTGACACAAGCTTTGACATTAGTATAATCTATGATTAGGCCTTATCAAGCTTTCCGGAAACCCAAAATAGAGTTTGACCATCGATGTTGTTCAAATCGAAACGTTGATCGAGCTTATTGCAACTAAAATTACACTTGACACGAGATTTGATCACTGATTAGTTAATTTTAGCGCTGATTTGCGTTTGGGAAACTGGGGGTTAGTAACGTAATTATATACTAAAAGCACAATATATGTATAATAAGAAAATACATTTCTAGTATGACAAAAGGTAGTATAATCATATCCCAATGTTATAGTAACTGGTTTTTTTTTTGCATCCGTTATATAAAATAGTTGGCCACTACGGACGGTGCTTCGACGCCATACTAATAGTAGTTAAATTCCTCACGGTGAGCAGGCGGCGGTAAACGCTTACCGCCGCCTGCATTTTGTTTATTTTTTTAGTTATCTCAGCCGATGGGAATATGCTTGAAATAAGTAATTTACAGATGGCAGCCGTGCAGCATTACACGGAACGAGCGAAGTCTCTAGCCGGCCTCTTGCAAGAGAGACAGCGCGTCGCAGACACCTCCCTCACGTTGGAGATGCAGAGGATAGAGGCTGAGCAGGTGAGAGGCACACAGTTTCACAACTCTTTCTAATGGATAGTGTTCACTAATTTCATTTTCAAAAGCTCATGGAATTGACCCAGGACCCTAGAGCGGGGACCTACCTAGCACAACGGATAGCCAACTGCTATCCAACGCGGCAATGCTGTCAGCTTGCTAGGTACTCTGCCAGAGGGGGACGACCTGCAGGGTTACTCCCGACGCATCAGTTCGATCTCAACTTGGTGTTTTTTTTCGTGGATTACTTTGAAACTAACCAGGATAAAGAAAATCGTTAGATCGTAACTTTTTGTACTCCCGACCATAGCTGGGCACCGTTAATCACATAGTTAACTTCGTTAATCGTTAATCCGTTACTAAAAAAGTTAGCTTCGTTAAACGTTAAACCGTTACATTTGGGAAGAATTAACGCAAGTTAACGTTAATCGTTAATCCGTTAAAATTCGCTGAAGGTTTAAGAAGTTAACAGGTTAGGAACAATAAAAGACGTGTATAGGTTATTGAAATGTATTCCCTTCATGAATATATATTACATTTAATTTAATTAAAGTTTTCATCCGATAGTGATGCTCGTTTTGCGGTTATAATGTAAATTTACCTAAAGAAAAAATTAAACAATTGCAGCGCTTGACGGTATGGCACTATTGTATTTAATGAACAGATTAATGAATATTATGTTTTCAACGAGGAATGCAATTTGATTTTATGTCCAGCCACAGTTTAACGAGACTTTGCGTTTTACCCTTTAAAGAGTGGGAGCTTTTTGATTTGTTAGCTGCTTTTGTTTCACTCACAACACGCACCTTGCGGCACTTGTCGTTTCATACTGGTCTGAATTAGTTTTTCTTGCCGCGCCCTGGTGCCTTACGGTAAATAGTGGGCATTGGATTAACGATTAACGGACCTCTGGATATTAACGGAAGTTAACGAGTCCGTTAACATTTTAAGATGTTAACTTAAAAGTTAATCCGTTAATGAAAATGTTAACTTCGTTAATTAACGATTAACGGATTAACGAGTTAATGCCCAGCTATGCTCCCGACCATATCAATCGACTGAGAATCAAAATAAACGAACATAAATATATTCGGGAGTACGCGGTACGATCGAATCTGAATCAAAATCGAATCAGTTTGGAGAGTAAAGCCCTTGGGGCCTTTTTCTATTTATAGAGTAGGTACTCTAGAGGTAGGTTAGGTTAGTCATTAGTTGTATACCTATTATTATTATCTATTATTACTAATTATTTTAATCCTATTATTAAGTTGCCACATAAATATTTTGTAATTTTGTAACAAATTAATATCATTTTTATTTCTCCGTAAACTAGGCAGGTACGTTGAAAGTATTATGTAAAAATATTACGATGATCCGTCGTGTACTTTCTGAGATATTTCAATACAGATTCTCGTCGCGATGACGTCACTGCACAACGCCTGCCACGGGCTATGAAATGTCTGTAAATTCATTTATAATTGGTCATTTTCAATTCAACAAAACATAGTGTATTTGTATAGATGACATGAATCGATTAAGGTGATATGTAACAAAAAAAATACCTAGAATTTTTTGTTTAAACAGTCACTTAAACATTTTAGGATATATTGTAGTAGTATATTAAGTACATTGATTCTAGAAACGGACATTTAGATTAATCTACTTAATACTTCACGACGTATTTCAAAATGTTTATGTGACATTTTAATCTCAATTTTCTTAAAATCATAATTTTGCTTCATACCACCTTCATCGATTCATGTCTCCAATTCTTCATTGTGGTCCCAAAGATTCCTGACCCTATATGGCAGTTCTACACCAACGCTTTGAACATACCAATGGAAGTACTGTTTCTGTTGCCTCATTTCCTTGTCCACCTGTCTTCTTCATACCATCCTTTTTTTAACCTTCGTAATTTCCCCTCTTTCTTCTTCTTTCTTTTAGGATACCAATGGGCTACCTTTTGTGTCCACTTCTGTGAAGCTCTCATCATATGCCTTGCCCGCCTATTTTAATTTTCTAATAATTCAATGTTCATTGACCTCGTTGTACCCGTGTCCAGGACTGGGAGAAGCTGAGACAGCAACAGGAGCAGACGCAGCGGGTAGAACTGAAGTCCGTGTTCGAGCTGCGCGAGCAGGAGATCATCTCGCAGCTGATGCAGCTGGAGAACAAGCAGTTCGACATGGTGAGTGACGTGTTCATAACGAATACCCGACTACCCGACCCGTGCCCACTTCGTTGAGCATAAAAACAGTTTATGATGAAATTCAACTAAAAAAACAACGCGGAACATTTCTTTTATATATATAGATGTATAGATTATTAATTTTCAAAATCAACAAAAACAAACAATTTTTTCCCTTTTTAATATTTACCTATTTCGTCATAATGTTATGATGCCTTACTATATAATGTTATGATGCCTTACTATTTGGTAACATATGCTTGGGCTACTTCAGAAAAAATCAAAATCGATATATGTTTCCATATAAATTTTGAGGAGTTCCCTCGATTCCTCACGGATCCCATCATCAGGTCACCACTTTGGTGATAATGGGACCAAACGGGAAGCACCAGCTTTCAAATAAATAAAAAATCATCCAAATCGGTTCACCCAGGCGAACCTTCTGAGGTAACAAATAAAAAAAAATACAGACGAATTGAGAACCTCCTCCTTTTTTTGGAAGTCGGTTAAAAATAAGAAATGGTGAAAAATAAAAAATATTTTTTTTTTGTTTTCGACAAAAAAATATAAAAAAAATACATATCCATAATTAGGAAAGGTAGTATAATCGTATCTCAAAGTTATAGTGACTGCTCTTTTTACACCATGTATATTTTTTAATTTGACCTCGAATAATGGAACGCTTTGCGTGGGATTCCGACAAAAACTTTTATACACTCTCTGTAACTGTACTATGTATCTGACGCTCGCAGGAACAAGAGAACCAGTCCCTCCGCGAGCAGCTGGAGGAGTATCAGCGACGGGAGAGGGAGGAGGCTGCGCGGCTGGCGGACACCCTGACGCGCGAGCAGCAGGACCCCAGCGGTGAGTATCAGTAGTAGTAGTAATAGTAGTATGTAGTAGATTAGTAGTAGAAAATGAAAAATCTCTCATTTCCAAATAGGTTAGATACTGAAATGTTGTACAGTCCCACAAATATATAATGTGTGTATTTATTTGTAATTATATATTTTCTTTATGTTTAATTATTACACACACATTGTTCAGTCACATAATATAACTAGTTTTTTATTTTTTTTAATTATAACGGGTGCAAAAAGAGCAGTCACTATAACTTTGGGATATTATTATACTACCTTTTCTCATTTTAGAAATTTATTTTTTATGATATTCTATTTTTTCAAAAAAAAAAAAATTTTTTTTTGGCTTTATTATTATTATTGCGACAATAAAATAAAAAATTGTAACAAGAAAAAATTTTTTTTTTTGTTTTTGACATAAAAAAAACCGAAATGAGGAAAGGTAGTATAATCGTATCTCAAAGTTATAGTGACTGCTCTTTTTACACACTGTATATTTTATCTATCTATCGTTATTTTACAAGTGCCTGGAGTAGTCTGTCTAACGTCTGACAGTTTGGGTCCACGGGATATCAGGGGCTGTGGAGCATCCACAGTCATCGACCTGAGTGGATACCTATTCTACAACTTGTGCATTACACTGCCTACCGAGCCAATCGCAGACCTCTAATTGGCTATACTTATTAGTCTTCCTCTTTCTTCTTATATTTTGTTCTTTTTATCTGTACGTTGTTGTTGTTTAATTATGTCTCTCTTACGTCTGTGGTTTTTCTGTTTTACTCTTGTATTGTTTGTGTTTATCTTTTCATTGTGTAGGGTAATGTGCGTTTTGTGGATGAAATGTTTATTATTATTATTATTACTTTGGAATGTTTAAGTAAAACGTCTACTTTCTTCCGATCCATCTTTAATAATAATAAAGCTTGAAGTACATTGGCTAAAAAAAATTGTAGTCCGCCTTATTCGATTAACTTTTAACTTTACATCTTATAATCTCGTGTGTCCGCCGGACACACGAGATTATAAGATGTAAAGTTAACTACATGCTAAATGCTATGATATAATATATTACCATCTATGATTTAATTAACACACTTCAACACTAAAACTTTTAGAACTGTCCTACATGAATACCTACCTCCGGTTCGGGGACTGACCCGGCGTAAGAAACTCGGTCGGGCCACCTTTTAGCAAAAATATGTGAAAATTGTTCTTTTAAAAAAATATATACCTATAAAGTTACAATGTTACAACTCAACAAATATTACAATTTACTAAAGTATACTATGTATATAGAAGTAGCCTCGAAAGTGGCCACCTTATTCCCAGGGTGTGCTATCTTTTATTAACTAAATCGAGAGAGAGAATCTGATAAGTCGAGTGGAGCTGTCAAAGTGCACATGGGACGAGTTCACTTACCGCTGTATAGAATGAAGAGTGGTTCTGGTGTGTGGTGTGTGTGTGGCATAAAGTCAGCGTGGCTAGTACCACAGCAGTATTTTTTTCAAAAGTAAGTCTTTCAGTAGCGCTGCTACTTTTCACAGTAAATCCTGTAAGCACATACACGCTATTATCACTTATTTATTTTACACCTTGTATTTGCATCCTTAAATGTTATTACTCATTTGTTTTACACGTTGTATACTAACCTGTGTGTATTCGCAGCGGCGGAGGTGGAAGCGGAAGCGGAGCGGGCGCGCGCGCGCAGCGTGGCGGCGGCGCAGGTGCGGCTGGACGCGGTGGCGGCGCAGCGCGAGCGCCTGCACCGCGAGCGGGAAGCGCTCGAGGCCGAGCGCAAGCGGAAACTCGCGGACGCCAGGAAACAGAAGCCGCCGCAGAACAGGGTACGTATACTGGCCGGCGCGGCGGCGGCGCAGGTGCGGCTGGACGCAGTGGCGGCGCAGCGCGAGCGCCTGCACCGCGAGCGGGAGGCGCTCGAGGCCGAGCGCAAGCGGAAACTCGCGGACGCCAGGAAACAGAAGCCGCCGCAGAACAGGGTACGTATACTGGCCGGCGCGGCGGCGGCGCAGGTGCGGCTGGACGCGGTGGCGGCGCAGCGCGAGCGCCTGCACCGCGAGCGGGAGGCGCTCGAGGCCGAGCGCAAGCGGAAACTCGCGGACGCCAGGAAACAGAAGCCGCCGCAGAACAGGGTACGTATACTGGCCGGCGCGGCGGCGGCGCAGGTGCGGCTGGACGCAGTGGCGGCGCAGCGCGAGCGCCTGCACCGCGAGCGGGAGGCGCTCGAGGCCGAGCGCAAGCGGAAACTCGCGGACGCCAGGAAACAGAAGCCGCCGCAGAACAGGGTACGTATACTGGCCGGCGCGGCGGCGGCGCAGGTGCGGCTGGACGCGGTGGCGGCGCAGCGCGAGCGCCTGCACCGCGAGCGGGAGGCGCTCGAGGCCGAGCGCAAGCGGAAACTCGCGGACGCCAGGAAACAGAAGCCGCCGCAGAACAGGGTACGTATACTGGCCGGCGCGGCGGCGGCGCAGGTGCGGCTGGACGCGGTGGCGGCGCAGCGCGAGCGCCTGCACCGCGAGCGGGAGGCGCTCGAGGCCGAGCGCAAGCGGAAACTCGCGGACGCCAGGAAACAGAAGCCGCCGCAGAACAGGGTACGTATACTGGCCGGCGCGGCGGCGGCGCAGGTGCGGCTGGACGCGGTGGCGGCGCAGCGCGAGCGCCTGCACCGCGAGCGGGAGGCGCTCGAGGCCGAGCGCAAGCGGAAACTCGCGGACGCCAGGAAACAGAAGCCGCCGCAGAACAGGGTACGTATACTGGCCGGCGCGGCGGCGGCGCAGGTGCGGCTGGACGCGGTGGCGGCGCAGCGCGAGCGCCTGCACCGCGAGCGGGAGGCGCTCGAGGCCGAGCGCAAGCGGAAACTCGCGGACGCCAGGAAACAGAAGCCGCCGCAGAACAGGGTACGTATACTGGCCGGCGCGGCGGCGGCGCAGGTGCGGCTGGACGCGGTGGCGGCGCAGCGCAAGCGCCTGGCTGCGCCAGAAGAAGGGATGTGTTTTTCGGAAGAATGTCTGTATCAATTATACAGACATACTTCCCGCTTTCGCCATTCTTCGTCTTTCTGTTCGTCACCGCTGCAGTTTGAGAGGTGTCGTTTGGTCCATGTTTACTGTGAGAGTGACTCTGGGTGTACTCAAATAAAAAACGGAATCGGGTTTGTTACTTTTTTAAATTATAGACTTTTTGTATCGGTAGCTAATCTGACTGTTGAAACGGTGGAACGAATGACCGCTGTCTGTCTAGTAGACCACTGTCCTTAGCACCTTTGAGACCAATGTTTAGAAAGTCGCGGGTAAAACTTAGTATCTATAATCTGGATTGATGTTTTAGGTTGAGGATGATGACATGGGATCTCCAGACGCCCCGGGCTCGGCCGGACTCAACCGTTCCCAGTCATCGCCCAACATAGCCAAGGTAAATGTTGTCCTGTTTTTAAAAACGTCAACGTGCACACTTTGCGTACATAAGCACGAACGCGTGCGTGCATGACCGCAAAGGCTTGCGTACATTATTTACGATGTTATAGTATTAAACTAGCTGAATGAAATGGAAAAAGGTGTTGGTGATAGAAAAGTGAAAATTTAGGATTGTACATACGCATTTTTAATGCCACATTAAGCAAAAAAAAAATATCCAAAAAATCCTTTATCATATTATATATAGGGTATAAAAAATATATAGTAGCTGATTCTCAGACCTACTGAATACGCAAATAAAATTTCATAAAAATAGGTCATGTCGTTTCGGAGGAGTATGGTAACTAACATTGTGACAGGAGAATTTTATATATTATATTAGACTAGCTGACCCGTGCCCACTTCGTTGAGCATTGAAACCGTTTAAACCTTCCCGGGACTTCCACGAATATTTCAAGACCAAAAATAGCCGAATCAGTTCAGTTGATCTCGAGATTTAGCGTGACTAACGACCAGCAATTGATTTTTATATAGCCTATGTTACTCAGTGATAATGTAGCTTTTTAATGAAAAAAGAATTATAAAAATCGGTCCAGTACTTTTTGAGTTAAGTCGTTACATACAAATATACAACACTTTCCTCTTACCACTTATAATATTAGTGTAGATATACAATGCTTCATATTCATTAATTTATTGGACTGTTAACCTCAAATCCCATTTCAGTATTGCACCTATTATACATAGGGCGCTATTCAATCAGTATACGAGGATGCGTTGCTAGGAATATGTTATTCGAGAACCAATACAATCACTTTGCTGAGTGACGCAAATTAAGCGATTCTACTGGTTCTTAATCCAAAATATTCCTCGCTCATAACTAATGGAGAAGCACCCTTATGCTCGGTTAAAAAGTTAATGGAATCAGGCGTTACTTTGCGGAAATCCATAGCATAAAATTTAAATATATTATATCTAGCAATATCCCGGCATGCGTTTGATGCATATGCGTACACTCACTCATCTGCTTGCAGGTTGTGGTTTTAATTGTTTCGCGAGATATTGCTAGATATAATATATTTAAATTTCACTCGGTTAAAAAATACTTTCGTTCTGCTTGATATATGAATTATCACCTAACCTATCTCCTGATCGTCATCAGCAGGCGTCTTCGGACTCGGACGAGGCGACGCCGCAGTTCGATCGCAGCACCAAGCCCAGCAAGGCGCCGCCGTCCAGCGAGCTGCGGCAGCGGGACTTCCAGCCCGTGTGGGGCGGCGTGGTGAGTGCTCGCCGATCTAACGACATAAACACTTTAGGGCGTGTTTCACCGAGAAATGTTTAAGTTAACCCCATGTTAAATATCATGTTATCCCTCTCGTATTTCCTGTCAATGAATGAGATGGCATGGTATTTTTACATGGCGTTAACTTTAACATTGCTTGGTGAAACACGGCCTTAACATTTCTCGGTGAAATTAACATTAACCGCAACTAGCGCCACTCTTTTTACAATGACACAAAGATCTTATTAAAAAAAGTAATCGGTTCAAACTTTAAGTAAATAGTTAAACTAATTTATTGCCATTTAATTACAGCTCTAAATCCTATACTGTGTTTACTCTCGTAAGTAATAACTAAAGCGGCCGTTTTAGTTATTACTTACGAGATATAACTATTATACATATATTGTTTAACTATTATATATTACTATAATAAATTACTTTAACTATTTACTTAAAGTTTGAACCAATTACTTTTTTAATAAGATCTTTGTGTCATTGTAAAAATTATTTTAAAAAGAGTGGCGCTAGTTGCGGTTACTCCTCGCCTTAAGTTAGTAAACCCTATCAATGAATGAGAAGGCATGGTATTTTAACACTAACATGCGTTGGTGAAATCGGGACTTAAGAGCGCGCAATCAAATTTCATCAAGTCGAAATCGCCGCGAGAGCCGATATCGACTCACACAGACGCAAAACAACACGCATGTGTGGGTTAACGCTAGGTCGAGCGTACGTAAAGCGTGCAAGTAATATTGATAGTTTGATCCTAATGAATTTTAATATTACCTACCATTTCAATAATTCTATAAAATGAAATGGTATTTAAGTTATAAAATACAAATTATACATACTCGACATGCTAGTAATCGCCCGCGGCTCAGTCCGCGTTACTGTCGAACCGTCGGGAACAACTTTCGCGCGATGTTTGTGTGAAAAGAGTTTCATGGTGGTTGGTTCAGTAGATGAGACGTGAAGAAGTAACAAACAAACACACGAACAAACAAACCAACTTTCACATTTATAATTTAGGATAAGTAAGTAATGAGAATTAAAAATTCAACAACCTAATTTTTATAAAAATATACCAAGTTATTTATTTTTCATCTTTGATGTCCAGAAATGTTTGTCCCTAAATATTTTACTGACCCACTTCCGACTACCCACTAAAATGTACTAAAATACTATTTTTTAGTGGGTAGTCGGGATGGACATGCTTTTTTCAGTGACAAAAATGTTGTCACTGAAAAATTGTTTCCTGTCACAACTATTAGGTAGCCAGGCACAAACAGGTAAGCTATACTAGCATTTTGCAACCGTCTGATTATTTAATGAAAATTAAATAAAATTAAAGATTATTTTATTAAAAACACGGTGGTTAAGGATTACCTGCGAAATTTGAAAAATAAAATATTGGTGCAACTTGTGTGCGACTGAGAGGTCCCAACCAACCATCTCATGCAATAGAACAGGACAGAGCATAGCAGCTGTTTGAAGTCTGACCATTTCAAGAAAGACAGTGCGCATGCTATATTTTGTTATTGGAAATGAAAAGGATAACCCATATAAAAATAACTTGTAAAAAGTGCCAATCCTTTCCAAAATAATATTGATTGTGATCACTATAAGATGTTGTTAGACCGACCGACTAACCCCTACTTGGCATAACATGTATCTTACAAGTTTTTACTGTAGAAGAACTAAGTAGCGAGACTTGGCAATTTTTACAAGATATGTTTTTGATGGGATCTCAGTTCTTTTTGTAGAAGATTTACTAAACGCGTGTTTTTGTCAAAAGGGCAAATATAGCTTTGTAATCCTATACATTTATATGTCATTACAAAGTTAATTATGCAGTTAGTTAGTCTAGATAATTCTACAGAAATATTTTTGTAGGTTTTTCCTTTATTTATACACTAAACACTACTTGTATTCCAAATTATAAGCTTCTATGTCTGCTAGAAGTGCCTAATAATTTTGATGATCGGTCAGTGAGTGATTGAGTCAGTGACAAAACTAAGAAGTTTGACAAGTTATAATTATTTTACTTCTGTTTCAAATTGAATAACATTTGAAATATACTGTGTTTATACAATGCTTTCCTAGTAACTAAAAATGCAGGCTTCTTTTAATCCACAACAAAGTTATAGGGAGTTGAAAGTGGCCTAAACTGCTTCGAGAAATTAATGGTACGGCCGTGCTCAAGTTGACAAAAGCACTGCCGTGCCCCCAGATACTCGGTTATATTGATGACAGTTACATTAAAGCAGACATACACACAGGGGCTGATGATGATTAGTATAATTTTTAAATATATAAACCACATCAGCTTTCAACAAAAGAAATTGACATCAAAATTTTTTGATTAATTTAGGGGCTGTGATATTACAGACAGACACACAGGGGCTGATGATGATTAGTATTATTTTTAAATATATAAACCACATAAGCTTTCAACAAAAGAAATTGACATCAAAATCTTTTAATTAATTTAGGGGCTGTGATATTACAGACAGACACACAGGGACTGATGATGATTAGTATTATTTTTAAATATATAAACCACATCAGCTTTCAACAAAAGAAATTGACATTAAAATCTTTTAATTAATTTATGGGCTGTGATATTACAGACAGACACACAGGGGCTGATGATGATTAGTATTATTTTTAAATATATAAACCACATCAGCTTTCAACTAAAGGAAACCGCATCAAAATCTGTTAATTAATTCAGGAGTTGCGAAATGACAGACAGACACACAGGGGTTGATGATGATTAGTATAATTTTTAAATATATAAACCACACCAGCTTTCTGCTAAAGAAAACCGCATCAAAATCTGTGATGAATTTAGGAGCTACGATATGAGAGACAGACACACAGGGGCTGATGATGATTATTATATAAATTTTATATTTTATAAATAAACTCTGAACACATTACACACCTTTTATGTGGTAACCTCTTAAAGTTTTTTTTTCTTTATATGTATTATGAACTTTGTAATCGACATAATATTATAATCTCTGTAAATTTTCCCAATTTCTTATAAATAAACGAAAATATTAATGCTCGTCCAAGCGTCAATTCTGCTCAATCGCACTACATGCGGACCAGGTCGGTGAACATTTATACGTTGTCGGTCCAGCGCAGAGCGATACGTCTACTCCTCGGGAATACCCAGCGCGTACTAAATAGATCGCGATTTACATGGCGCGAGCGCTTCGTTGAAAACAGGTAATTTTTAAAAATTTGTATAATGGGATAAACATCGGATTTTAATTAAATAAAAAATTGTGTCAAATTACCAACAGTATGATTATTAATTATAAAAATAATATCATCGAAGAAATTTAGTTTTTCCAGTAGAAATACAGCACTGTAAAACGTAAATTATGACATTTTTAAAAGATTTTTTATGCAGTTAACAATACTTTTAATTTTTTATATTTTTAATTTTTTATCAACTTTTCATTTAAGGACTTTATAATCTCTTTTATGAAAATAGAAATTAAACTATACTAACACGATTTAATTGTTATTTTATTTATCAAAGTGAGCTAAAATCGGCATTTTTGCGATTCGGCGTTACGAAATCTTTAAATTTACTCAAATGTACTACTTAAAACTTTAATTTTATAAAACTATTCCAAAAATAAAGAGTTTATCTTTATATATTTCTAATTGTTTTATTTAATTTAGTTATTTTATGCGTGTGAGGGGCAGTCAAAAATACCGAAAAACTGAAACTTCGTCGTAAATTGAATGCACGCTCTTAATCTTATATATAAAAATGAATATTTCTGTTCGTTAGTCTCGCTAAAACTCGAGAACAGCTGAACCGACTCGGCTATTTTTTTCGTGGAAGTCAAGGGAAGGTTTAAAAACGGTTTGTATGCTCAACGAAGTGGGCACGGGTCAGCTAGTATAAAATATAATCATATCTATGGACGCTTCACACCACGTCAATCTGCCCCCGTGTTAAGTATCCGAAGACCTTGTGTTACAGGTATCACATCAGGGATGAAATGGATATGAAATTTCGGATACGGATATGGATATGAAATTATTTCGGATTATCCGTTTGTTTCGGATAATTTCGGTGACGGATATTAAATTTTAAATTTATTTTTTTCCTTTTTACAGTAGGTAGGATTCGGCTACGGGTACGGATAATATTGGCCTGCATTGTCCTAGGCAAACTTGAAAACAACATTTTTTGTTGTTCCAACGCGGGAATCGAACCCACGACCTCCGGGTCGAGAGCGAAGCTCTGAACCACAAGACGGAGGCGCTTAATTTTTATTATTTTTGGAAATAGGCAGCAGCGTGTCCGCAAATATTGTTATTATTTTAACTGCGCTCGCCAAGCCGCCTGTCTAGCCTGGCGAATATAGGCAACTACCCCACATGAAATACCTTGGGGGAGGTTTATGTCCAGTCGAGGACGTCATAGATGAAACCACGAATGTTCTTTAAACTTTTCAAGTTAATTGTGGTACGTCATTTACAAAACGTGTCTGAGCTTAGTATCAAATGTCGAAGCGCGTGCCGACGACACATGGCTCGTGTCCGCGCAGCCACGTGTTCCGTCCTGGAGGCCTACTCAAGATGCCATCGCTAATTATCGCTTACAAAGTTCGATAACAAAATGTATGGGATTTGACATAAGGTACGCTAAATGACATACCAAATCGCGATCATTTAGCGTACCTTATGTCAAATCCCATACATTTTGCTATAGAACTTTGTAAGCGATAATTAGCGATGGCATCTCGAGTAGGCCGGGCCCCTGACAACTGAGTGAAATTGTAAAAACAATGTCTAATAAATAACGATCGAACGATCAGCAAGTAACGTGTCAATACACACAAAGAAACGGTACTTTACATGGTTGATACAACGTACGCTATGATACGAAATAATGCGAGTAGCGAAAAATATTCGTGTGTAACGTTTCGTTACTCGATACTAGATGGCGTACCAGTTACTCAGTAACGAATAACGAATACGTACGGTTTGCTACTCTAGCACACACACACGCACACACCTGCACGCACACACGCACGCACATACGCACGCACACACGCACATACATACACACACACGCACGTACACACGTGCAAATATACGCACATTAACACAAAATAGTACAATATCATAAGATCTGCTTAATATAAGACAGCTTCGAAACCCCGTTGTTCCCGCGACTTCGTTCGCGTGGTTTTTTAGTAACTTAAACCGTTTATGCAGCGCACGCAACGAAAGTCCCCAAATGTGAATAATTTTCCCCGTTTTTGCAACATTTCTCCCTGACGCTTCGCTCCTATTGGTCGCAGCGTAATGTTACATAGCCTAAAGCCTTCCTCTATAAATGCACTATCCAACAAAAAAAATATTTTTCAAATCGGACCAGTAGTTCCTGAGATTAGCGAGTTTAAACAAACAAACAAACAAACTCATCCGCTTTATAATTAGATAATGTATAACTGCATAATATGCAATAGTAAAATAATTCGGAGGGAGTTATTGCAACAATTTCACAAAAAAAATATTACTTATCCCTTCAGTTCTCTATGATGTTTCCACGACACGTACTACTCATGTACACCGACATCATCGCACGTGTGTCTTTTGTTAACCTCATTCACCATCCAGCGTAATTTCCCGCAGGTTTCTGTGAGGCCGTAGTGTCTCCCGCGGTAATTAAAACGTGTGGTGTCGAAACGAACACATTATTCGCCACGCGAGTCAAGTTGGGGACTGTAATGAGATTACTGCAAGTACCACCGGGTGAGCGCGCGAAAATCACAGGTCAATGTCATAATGTAATTAAAGACATTAGTGGATGAAGGTGATATGAATAGTTCGTCCCTGATTTATCCTAAAAGTAAACAAATCGAAAACACAGAAATTTTCCCATAATCACATATTGTGCACACTTATCAACACTTTCACAGGTATAATAAAGGATTAAACTTCATTATCCAATACATTTTATAACAATTAAACAATAATTAATATGTTTATAACACCAAATGGAAATGTTCCACAGAAAAAATACGCCATTTTGACACTGCCGATTGTAGAATATAAGCCTATAGTCTATGGATTCATAGCAAACAGACTGCATTGTATTAATATTGGCCAATTGGCATCACTGACTAGTCTTTGGTTGAGACGGGTTTGTTTACGTTTAGGTTAAATTTATCTCGGACGTACTAAAGCAAAATTATGATATTGAGAAAATTGAGTTCAAACTGTCACTGAAACATTTTTGAATACGTCGCAAAGTACTAAACATGCTGTAAAAAGAGAAACATTTGTTTTCAATAATCCGACGAGTGTAGCTGACCTTTAGACATATCGATTGACAGTCGGACAACGAACGCGTGCCGACTGTCGACAGACATACATAATAAATACCGCGGCTCCGTCCGAGACGCGCTACGATGACCACGTTATGTATAGTACGTGCGAGATAAATTCAACCCAAACGTAAACAAAGCCGTCTATTACACAACCATAGACAAGTCAGTGATGCCAATTGGCGAATATTAAGACAATGATTTGGCTATGAATCCATAGACTATACGCTTATATTCTACAATGGGCAATGTCCAAATTTGTATTTGTGTGATAGATTTTTATTTCATGTTGAAACTTATAAACTATTATTGTTTAATTGTTATAAAATTTATTAGATAATGAAATGTAATTCTTTACAATTCCGTTGAAAGTGTGCACAATACGTTACGTTTATCCTAATTTAAAATCAATTTTCTAGGTAAATATTTTTTTGCGACATTTGCGACAAACTGTCACTTTAAACATTTTAGAATACTTCGTAACGTATTAACTACATCAATCTAAAGATCCGTCTCAAGGATCAATGTACTTAATACGTTACTACATGTCCTAAAATTTTTAAATGACAGTTTGAACCCAATTTTCTGGATTAAATGTTTTTGCGACATAAATTTTCATCCATTCATATCTTCTATTATTGTTATGATATAATTTATATTGTAGGCTGACATATTATGCGTACTATGATAAATAGCCTTTAAATTTAAAAGATTACGGTTTCTGCACCGAGGGGGTCGCAGAAGTCGCGGGCAACATGTAGCGGCTAATATCTAATAATAATAATATATTATGGACGCTTCACACCACGTCAATCTGGCCCCCAACTAAGTATCCGAAGAACTTGTGTCACAGGTACCAGACAACGGAAATATATTTACTTAATACTTTTAATATTATACACATATTTAAGACACGACCCAGGGACATTGAAATTTGTTCCCTCGGCGGGATTCTAACCCGCGACCTCTCGCTCGAGCACTAACGCGCTTAACCACTGCGCTGCGGAGGTCAAACAAACTGAACTGTCGTCACCAACCCTAGTAAATATAACCCTCCCTTGTACAACTCAAACGACCGCCAGTCTGTCACCCGCCGCGCGCGACGTACAACGTAAAGGTTTCAGTGTCCGTAATCATTTCACAGAGGAAATTGAGCCATATGACAATACAAAATAAATTTAAATTCCCCCGTATTCAAGTGTGAAAGCGCTTCTGCAGTGTCCGTAATAATTTGCAAAGAAAATTGAGCCGTATTTTTCGTTTGATAAAATTTAAAATCGCGTTCATTAATGAGTGAAGTTTGAAGCGATCAGCTGATTTTATGTTTAAAGAAATTTAAACCGTATGACTAATCGATTAATGTTCATATTCGCGTAGTAATTGTGATACCGAGTTTTGTTCAGGTAGTTTTGTTTCGTTTGATGTTTTAGTTACCTGAAGTTCTACCGTAGCATGCTGCATGTGGCTATACCTTCGTTCGTTGCCACCTTCTTCTTATTGTACCTCCTGGTGATACTAGTGCTATTCTTCCCGCTGTCCAAGTATAGGACCACGTGAAAGGACCAAAAATCGAGCACTATATTGAATTCCTACGAAATATAAAAGAGAAAGCGGAATTAAATAAGCATCAGCAGGAAGAAGTCTGAAAACTCAATATGAATTAGCATTTCCAGAATAGAAATCCGAAATCTCGATATTAACAAACCTGACAGTGTTTGGGATAAAGTCCGAAAACCCGATAGTGCAGAAGAAATAATAGTCCGGAAAGAAGTAAAGCTTCGAGTAGTCGGGAATATCAATTAGTATCTTGAAGTCCGGGATCTCGATATCGCTGTTATAACTAAATTCCAGAGTCCCGATAACTAGGCAGAAAAGGCCGTAAACTCGATATAGCCTCTTGTAAAGTTGCGTTGCCTGCGTACGAAGCAGGCGTAGTGTATCGCTGTTATAATTTAAGTCCAGATCCCCGATAACTTGGCAGAAAAGTACAGCCATAAATATCAAACACGCGACCGGGTGAATCGCAAGAGGCATTGTGATTCGCTGTTATAACTAAACTCGAGTCTAGTTGGCAGAAAAGTCCGCAAACTCGATATAGCCTGTCTCAAAGTCCGCAAACCCGATATAGCCTATCACAAAGTCCGCAAACCCGATATAACCAATCACAAAGTCCGCAAACCCGATATAGCCTGTCTCAAAGTCCGCAAACCCGAAATAGCCTGTCCTAAAGTCCGCAAACCCGATATAGCCTGTCACAAAGTCCGCAAACCCGATATAGCCTGTCTCAAAGTCCGCAAACCCGAAATAGCCTGTCCTAAAGTCCGCAAACCCGATATAGCCTGTCACAAAGTCGGGAAACTCCGGTCCGTAAGAGGCAGCCATTGTGCGTCACGAGCTAAAATGTATACCGCTGGCGGTGATGGTGCTGAATGTGAAGGTGCGGCTCAAGCCGACCCACCCGCTGTGCTGGTTCAAACGTGTAAGTGGTTTCAAACTTTAAACTAAGGCTTTGCATAACGCCGATGACCTTGGACCTATTTGTATTGCGAAAAAGGGCGAAAGCGCCGACCAGAGCGCGTTACAATCGTATAAAAACTCAAAATTTGCAAAAACTAAACAATCGACATTCCCCTGGGTCTTGCCTCACTTAAAATACTGAAGTAATTTTCACACTCGCGTCACTAATATATAAAGAGAAAAAAGATTACATCGTTAAAAAAGGCATCGTTTAAGCTACTTAAAAACAAAAATATCATTTTATAAACCGACAATCCTCTGATAAATATAATGAATATTAATATCATATACTATTTTAGGATTTTTCAATTAAAATGCTTTCAAAGTACTACAATTTTCGGCTATTCGCGCGCACGCAGAATTAGTGATATTGGCTGAATCGGTTGAAGGCAATGTTATTCAATGTAACAATAATTTCATTGGTTGATGGTCCACTTCAAAATTAAGCTGCAAGATTCCACATTTCTGGCGAACATACATTTGCAAGTTGAAACCTTTGAAAAGGAAATAAATTGTAACAAAAAAAATGTATTCATAATATGAGTGATGGTTACTTGAAGTAAATTACTATTATTATTATTATAAATACCATAATAAAGATCACCCCCCGGTTTCTCGAATGCTATTCAAATAAATATAATCAACTAGTAAACAAGTCCCAAACTCAAATATCAAGAATTCCGATTACGTCCTCTACTTGAGAACCTATTTGACAGACAAACAGCGTTTCGTTTCACTTTTAAACATGGAACACTTTACTTGTGTTACATACTTTAATTTTTTTATTTAATATGTACCTATTCTAAATACGTTTTTTTTTTGTAATTTACAAGGATAGTCGGCGCTAGGGGACATCATATATTCATCACATGAATATTTACAATGTACGCACACGCACTCAGTGGGGGTCAAGACCGAGTCTATTAAGGGATTACAGTGCCCTTGACATTTCTGTTAAAAAGCCTTATTGCCTCCTTATAACCCCCGTCACAAAGTAGATATATAACAGAGACACGATCTAGTACTAGAATGGTATCACCCTAATACTGGCAATACGACTGGCAAAGGGTGAAGTCCAGGCACATTCCGGAAACCGCCATCTAGCGCCGCTATTGGAAAATACTAATTACTAATTTCGTTTCGTATCTTCTTCTTAATTGAGGAGTTGAATTTAGCTTAAAAATATTATGCTTATCTTTATTTTAATGTCAATATTTGTACTTAATTCGGCATATTTACTTTTTATAATTTACAAACGTTAATAGTATTGACACCTATTGCATTTTTCTTGTATTTAAGATAGATTGTATGGGATGGTAGGCCATATGCCCGTCGAAAACAGTCGATTTTGACCACAAGGCAGCCGCCAAAATGTAGTTGTACTAATCACATAAAGTAATCTGTTCTCTGCAAGTTACACTAATTACATCACGTTAACAGGATTACACGGTACATTATGCCTCGCTGATTTTATACATGCATATTATGTAATATATTGGATAGGTCATATCGTTTTGTAAAAGGACAGATTGAAGAAAACCGTTTGTACGATTTCCAAAAAATATCTTAACATATAAACTATAGATATATATTTTAAAAGAAAGTATCTTTTATTTGTGTGAAAATTTTAATGTTAAAAAAGTAATGTAAATTTTCAAAATTGAAACGCCTTGTTTGCCAATGTGGCTATGAAATATACTATGCGCTAAGTGTACTATGATCATAATATGCACAAATTGATTATCAATGTTTTGCCAATCAATTGAGAAATAATCAGATTTAGGTTTGACGTGTAGTTTTGTAATTAGGTGCAATTTAAAGAAGGTCGTTGGTACAATTTCCGCGTTGGAACAACAAAAAATGTTGTTTTCAAGTTTGGTTAGGACAATAATGCAGGCTGATCACCCGATTGTCTGACGATGATCTATGCGTCGGATGGGCATGTAAAAAGTCGGTCCTGCGCCTGTTCTCTCGCCAGTCGTGTCGGTTTACCGTCCCACTGGGTTATGAGAGTAATAGAAAGAGAGAGTGTCTTTTTGTAATCCGCACACACTCGGGCACTATAAAATAACTCCTGCGTAGTTGGCCTGGTTTTAATGAAATCGGCTCCCGACACCGAAATCGGTGAAGGGAGCTATAATTGAGAAATATTAGATTAGATGCTTCTGATCACAGATACGCCATTGCCTATTGTCCTCGGGACCTGTAACTCATCAGCTATCCTCTCCAGGGTCGCGGGCTCACGGGTCTCAAGAACCTGGGCAACACGTGCTACATGAACTCCATCATACAGTGCCTCAACAACACCGCCATCCTCGTCGGCTACTTCTGCAACGGCAGTTACCAGGAGAACGTCAACAGGTGAGCCACACATCTCTTACTCCATGTGAGATGTCGCCGACAGTTCCGGCTTTTGAACCTTATTGCTACGTGATAAGGACGAAAAGTGATAAACTTAATTTATAAATAAGGGGTTTTGAGGTTTGAGTTAGTAGCACCTTTGGAAACCTCGTAAAAATTGCTTTAAAATGCTTGGCTATTTTTGTACCAAAATAAAACATACAGAAATCTGCTCACCAGAATTCAAAATGAAAAGCCCCAATATCAGTGCATACCAGTATCTGTGAGGACTGAGGATTGGCTATTGATCATAGAAGACATGAATGGATGAAGGTGATATATGTAGCAAAATTGTGATTTTTAGAAAATTGAGTTTAAACTGTCACTTAAACATATCAAAATATGTTGTAAACTATTAAGTACATTAATCTAGAGATCCGTCTCTAGAATCAATGTACTTAATATGTTACTACATATCCTAAAATGTTTAAGTGACCGTTTTAACTCATTTTTTGGGTAATTTTTTTTGCGACATATCACCTTCATCGATTCACGTCTTCAATTATATCTAACCTAAAAATCATTATACAAGGAATATGTGACGCCATCTGTTCAGAAACGATAAAACGGAATACAATGAAAGCGATCAAACTATGGCTTATAATGAAATCCTTGAAAGTATTCTTTAACTTTGAAATGACTATCAAATGGATTATGTACTTTAAATTTGGGGGCACAAAATTCTACAAGGGGATTTAGGAGCATTTCTTATTATTACTTATATGTTCTTAAGCAATTTTTTGAGTTGGTATCATTCTTGCTGACTCTACAGTTTATTGTTGCAGGTCCTTTTTTTTTACGGGGAGGGCGGGAGAATCCCCAGGGACTCCTTGTGCTCCCTGCTAGGATATGTCCGACTCTACTGGGAAGCCCAGCAGCCTACGGACTAAACTCCCTCCTTTCACATCCTGCTGCTATCAAAATGCTGCACTCTTTTAAAACTGGCATAATTTTCTTTACTATCTATTTATCTCAACAACTTTTTTTTTCTTGATTTTTAATTATTATATTGTTGCAGGTCACACAGCACTCGCGGCGCCATAGCTGAAGAGCTGGCGGCGGTGGTGCGCGCCCTGTGGTCCGGCCAGTACAGGTTCATCGCCGCCAAGGATCTGAGGGTGAGGAGTAAACCTAAATACTCTTTGTCGAAAAGTGCATATATAACTTTGTAATCATATACATTTATATGGGATTTCAAAGTTAATTAAGCAGTTGGCGTATCTAGATAACTAGACAGAAATTCCAAAAATTTTTGGTTTTTCCTTTATTTATACACTAAACGCTACTTGTATTCCAAATTTGAAGCTACTATGTCTGCTAGAAGTGCCTAATACTTTTGATGATCGCTCAGTGAGTGAGTGAGTGGGTCAGTGACAAAACTAATATGTTTGACAAGTTATAATTCTTAAATTTCTGTTTCAAATTGAATGAAATTTGAAATATTTCGTGTTTATACAATGCTTACTTAGTAACTACAAATGCGGGCTTGTAGTTTAACCCACAACAAAGTTATAGGGGGTTGAAAATGCCCTGAACTGCTTCGAGAAAAGGATGGTACGGCCGTGCCCAACTTGGCTCAGATAGAATATTCTATATTCTAAGAATGCTCTCTCGATCGATCTGAACGGCGCCGGCACAAGCGCGCGCGAACAGTTACTTTGAACGTTCTAGCATGTTCGGACGTGCTCGCGCCACTGAGCGGTCTCATCAAAGCGTTCTAGAGATTGTTCTAGCTCTAGCTCTATGTTCGTTTGATGTAAATCGACCTCCACACAAACACACGAGCGGGGACACTACTCTAGCAACACTGGCGTGTTCATATGAGATCAGAGGTCTCCTATAGCGTTGAAGAGGAAAGGTTTTAATGGATAAAAATCTACACATACCCCTAACTCTTGTCCCCAAGAGAGCTTATGATGATCTTATGAGTTTCCCTCTCGTCAAAAAAACCAAACTCACTCAGTGTTATTACACGCGGTTTTTTGTCAGATACAGTACTTATTATATTCAAGACGAAAGATGACGTGACAAATTAAATTATCTTCTAGATTCCGTTCTTACGCCACTCACAATAGGGTTTACTTTCGCAGAGCGAGGTGGGCAAGCACCAGCGCGCGTTCCGCGGCAGCGAGCAGCAGGACTCCCACGAGTTCCTCACCATCCTGATGGACTGGCTGCATCTGGACCTCCAGTTCACCATCAAACAGCCCAACAAGGTCAGTATTAGCACTTCAAGGTCAATATTAGCTTAGGCAGGGATGCCTGGCCCCTGATTTAGATGCCATCGCTAATTATCGCTTACAAAGTTCGATAACAAAATGTATGCGATTTGACATAAGCTACGCTAAATGACATACGAAATCGCGATAATTTAGCGTAGCTTATGTCAAATCCCATACATTTTGTCATCGAACTTTGTAAGCGATAATTCGCGATGGCATCTTGAATCAGCCCCCAGGCCCCTGATTCAAGATGCCATCGTTATTTATCGCTAACGAAGTTCGAAATGTATGTAATTGACGTAAGCTTTGCTAAATGACGAGCGAATTCTTATGTCATATATTTTAGGAGCTTTCGAGTCCGAGCATAGTAAGATTCACTCCTTGTGGTAATTTTACGCCTTATTATTTTTTTTGTGAAAAAAAATCAAACAAAGATTATATATTATATATGCTCTACGCGTCATTCTCTTTACACTTTATTGGGATTACCATGAATCACCCTGTATATCAGAATATTGTTGTTTTTCTGTTCTATTGTTATATGACCCTTAGCCCCGACGTTGCACCGTTTACTGTCTTCACAAGTTCCAGTTATCTCAATTTACGACAACGTAACCGTAATATTCCAGGAGTCCCTGGGCGCGGCGGAGCGCGCGTGGGTGGAGTACACGCGGGCCCGCGAGAGCCTCGTGCTGCGGCTGTTTTACGGCCAGATGCGGTCCACCGTGCGCTGCACCGTCTGCGCCGCCGCCTCCGTCACCTACGACTCCTTCTCCAACCTGTCGCTCGAGCTGCCGCCGCACGCGCCGCGCTGCACGCTCGCGGTACGTGCACACACGCACACACATATATACACGCACACACACGACTCCTTCTCCAACCTGTCGCTCGAGCTGCCGCCGCACGCGCCGCGCTGCACGCTCGCGGTACGTGCACACACGCACACACATATATACACGCACACACACGACTCCTTCTCCAACCTGTCGCTCGAGCTGCCGCCGCACGCGCCGCGCTGCACGCTCGCGGTACGTGCACACACGCACACACATATATACACGCACACACACGACTCCTTCTCCAACCTGTCGCTCGAGCTGCCGCCGCACGCGCCGCGCTGCACGCTCGCGGTACGTGCACACACGCACACACATATATACACGCACACACACGACTCCTTCTCCAACCTGTCGCTCGAGCTGCCGCCGCACGCGCCGCGCTGCACGCTCGCGATACGTGCTCACACGCACACACGACTCCTCCAACCTGTCGCTCGAGCTGCCGCCGCACGCGCCGCGCTGCACGCTCGCGGTACGTGCACACACGCACACACATATATACACGCACACACACGACTCCTTCTCCAACCTGTCGCTCGAGCTGCCGCCGCACGCGCCGCGCTGCACGCTCGCGATACGTGCTCACACGCACACACGACTCCTCCAACCTGTCGCTCGAGCTGCCGCCGCACGCGCCGCGCTGCACGCTCGCGGTACGTGCACACACGCACACACATATATACACGCACACACACGACTCCTTCTCCAACCTGTCGCTCGAGCTGCCGCCGCACGCGCCGCGCTGCACGCTCGCGATACGTGCTCACACGCACACACGACTCCTCCAACCTGTCGCTCGAGCTGCCGCCGCACGCGCCGCGCTGCACGCTCGCGGTACGTGCACACACGCCACCAACACACGCACACACATATACATATACACACCAACACACACAAACACAGACATAAAGAAGTAACGCGCTAACTGAAAGCGGCGGGCACGTTCCTATGGTTTTATAAGGAGTCACAATGCTGTGCCCACTACGTGTCAGCAATACAGCTAATTAGTGAAATTATATATTTAGACGCCTCCGTGGTCTAGTGGGTCAGAACTTGGCTCTTGACCCGGAGGGCGCGGGTTCGAATCCCGCTGAGGGAACAAAAAGCTTTAAATGTTCCTGAGTCATGGATGTGTATTAAAATTGTGTATTAATATAATAAAAATCTTAAATATGTGTATAGTATTAAAGTATTAAATATAATATTTCCGCTGTCCGGTACCTGTAACACAAGTTCTTCGGATGCTTAGCACGGGGCCACCACGTGGTGTGAAGCGTCCATAGATATTATAATCTTATATTTGACACAAACTATTCCAGGATTGCCTCAAACTCTACCTGAACGGCGAGACGATACCGGGATGGAACTGCCCCAACTGCAAAGAGAAACGAGACGCGGTGAAGAAGCTGGACATCTCCCGCCTCCCACCAGTTCTGGTCATCCATTTCAAGAGGTTCTACGTAGACCCGAAGGAGTATATGTGCAACACGTACAGAAAGAAGCAGACCTACATAGATTTTCCCCTAGAGGACTTGGACATGAGGCAGTTTTCGCTTCAGTCGTCCGGCAACCCTATTTATTACAATTTGTACGCCGTGTCCAACCACTACGGATCTATGGAGGGGGGGCATTACACGGCGTACTGCAAGAGCAAAGACTACGAAAAGTGAGTAAAAATATAACAGTTATTATATCGGCTGTAAAAAGAACAGTCACTATAACTTTGGGATATGATTATACTACCTTTTCTCATTATAGAAAAGATTTTTTTTTACAAAAATTTAAAATACTTTTTTTTGCGACAAAAAAAAAAAGAAATACAGTAGGGCCTCGTTAATTCGAAGAGGCAAAAACAAGACCCTTTTCGGATTATCGAGGCGTCCGGATTATAGTTAATGCCATATTTAATGTTAATAAAACACATGTTTAACCTTAGTTTCTTTAATCAATTTTTAAATTATAGCATGTAGACAAAACATGTTCTGTTAGGCTAACAAACTTCAAGAGTTTGTCTTTCTTTTTCTTTATGTCGCCTACAGTCAACTGTCAACCTGCCTATACCAAACTTCCGAGCAATGACAGGGTAGCTGTCTCCCTTATCTAATATTTCTACAATCCTCAATTTGTCTTTTATTGGCAATGTCGAATATTTACGTGGCGGCGCCATGATGTTAGCGAGCGCGCTTAATTGACACTAGGTGTACGTGACATTTCGTGTAATAACAAAAGGGCGATAAACAAAAGACTGGCCGCGCATTGGCTCATGACGTTGGCCTCCCCCGCGAATCCCCGGCCGGCCGGATTACAGCGATCACCGAACAAGCGGGAGTCCGGATTACCGAGGCCCTACTGTAGTAAAAAGTAAAAATAAAAAAATAGTTTTTGACAATAAAAATACATTTCCAAAATGAGGAAGGGTAGTATAATCGTATCTCAAAGTTATGGAATACGTTGGCAGGCTTATGTCCAGTTAAGTAGTGGACGTCATAGCTGAAATGATAATGATAATGATGATGATGGATGACGATGATGGATGACGATGATGGATGATGGATGGCGATGATGGATGATGGATGACGATCATGATGATTACAGCCACATTTTCTCCTGATTGCAGGTGGCACAAGTTCGACGATCACCTGGTGACCGAGATCCCGCCGAGCGAGGTCAAGTCCAGCGCCGCCTACATCCTGTTCTACACGGCCTCGTGACTCGCCCGCGTGTAGACTGTGTGGATATATTTTTGTACGTTAACATAGGAGAGCCGTGGAGAATCGATATAGGTTATATTGGGAAATATTTTGTACAAAACAAGCTTTTTACCCTTACTGATGTGATAATATGCTCCCACGCCGCTGACGGTGGCCGGTTCCATGGAAACCAGAGTAGAAATTATCCGTTTGTTTCGGATAATTTCGGTTGCGGATATTAAATTATCGTTTCCTTTTTTTTTTAGTTTAGCTACTGTAGCTAAACTTTCATTTCGGATTCGGTTACGGTTACGGATAATTTTTTATATCGGATATCCGATAGTTTCGGTTACGGTTATGGATTTCCCTAACTTCCCCAGTGCACAATACACATTAGCACTATCTTCAATCTAGGACAACTTCAATGTAGGACAGTGTAACCAATAACCGACACGACTGGCGTCAGGTATTTTTAGTCGCGGTAATCGAACCGACGACCTCAAATTCGAGGAGCTTCGCTCTAAACCACTAGACCACAGAGGACAAACATGTAAAGTCAAACCAGTAGCCCATTAGGATGACCGGCGCGACTGACGAGAGATCAGACCGACTTTTTACATGCCCATCCAACGCATGAATCATCTTTCTTGTCAGACAATCAGGCGATCAGCCTGCTTTGTCCTAACGATTTCAGTTCAGAGCTTTGCGGTCGACATTGTCGACCGCTAAGCACTGAACCACTAGATCATGGAGTCGACCCCTACGCACCACTGGCAAAGTCTAGTTCTCTTGAGGGAAGCCCTAGCATGTTACTCTGGGCTTTTTGATGAGTGTCTTCTATAAAGATGGAAATCTTCCGTTCAAAGCTGATTGAGAATATAACATGTACCATTCTTTTGATTCTCCTCATCTCCTTATACATAAAAATTAATTGCTGTTTGCTAGTCTCGCTATCTCGAGAACGGCTGATATTTTAAGTCTTGAAATATTCGTGGAAGTCCCGGGAAGGTTTAAAATGTTTCTATGCTCAAGGTCAGCTAGTTAATTTGTATAACTTCGTTGGATTCCCCGATAGTCTCAAAGAGTGTAGTCTTGTAACTGTCAAATGTGTATTTGAATGTCTATATAAATAAAAAATTAAAGTAATTTAAAGATAACAAATATTTGTGTAACTTTTGTCGCCGGAGGGTAGAACTCTAGGGCGTTATACAATCAGGGCGCCTAGTGCGACTATTTGTCACTGCTCACGGTGAGGAAGTTAACTATAACTTGTTTGGCATCGAATTAGTTACCATAGTTTGTCACTAGGGGCGCTGTTTCGATGCCATACCATTTGTATAGTACGTCCGAGATAAATTTAACCCGAACGTAAACAAAGCCGTCTATGACACTGCCGTAGACAAGTCAGTGATGCCATTAGCCAATATTAATACAATGATTATCATTTGCTATGAATCCATAGACTATAGGCTTACATTCTACAATCGGCAGTGTCAAAATGGCGTATTTTTTCTGTGAAAGATTTTCATTTGTAGTTTAAACATTAATTATTATTTAATTGTTTTAAAATGTATTGGATAATGAAGTATGACCCTTTAATATACCTGTGAAAGTGTCGATAAGTGTGCACAATATGTAAAGATGTGAAAATTTCGATGTTTTCGCTTTGTTTACCTGAGCAGTGACAAAAACTCGCACTAGGCTAACAGGAACACTACTTTTCCAAGACGAAGTATTAATCCAGGGTATCGGCTTTCTGCATATGAACTTTTATCAAAATTGGTCCAGCCGTTTGCGCGTGAAGAAATAACAAACACACAAACTGTTATTTACATTAGTGAGATAAATTTTGTGAGAACCCTAATGACTAATCCACGGAACCCGCTTTGGAAATTCCTTAGATAGTGACAATTACCTATATAAAATAATGCTCGAATTATATATTGATAATTCAAGCCTAAAAGCTTGCTAACTTTTTAATCTTTTCTCCATGGTACAGTCGGCGACAGATCCGGTTTACCACCCTAAAGGCGAGATTCGTTTGCGGTCGATTTTACTTAGCTCCGCCTACTTGCACACAAGCATACTCGTAATATTTTGATTCTTGAATAATGAAATAGTGAATGCGCGTGCGCTTATATTATAGTAATGTTTGTTTGTTTATTGTAATCATTTTAATTTATTGGACTAAATACATATATTTCTTATGATCCCAGTTGGATTTTATCGCAGCTCCTAAATGAATCGACAGATTTTGATGCGGTTTTCTTTAGTTGAAAGTTGACGTGGTTTATATATTTTAAAATTATACTAATCATCATCAGCCCCTGTGTGTCTGTCTGTTATATCGCAGCTCCTAAATGAATCGACAGATTTTGATGCGGTTTTCTTTAGTTTAAAGCTGGTGTGGTTTATATATTAAAAAATTATACTAATCATCATCAGCCCCTGTGTGTCTGTCTGTTATATCGCAGCTCCTAAATGAATCGACAGATTTTGATGCGGTTTTCTTTAGTTGAAAGTTGACGTGGTTTATATATTTAAAAATTATACTAATCATCATCAGCCCCCGTGTGTCTGTCTGTTATATTGCAGCTCCTAAATTTATCGACACATTTTGATGCGGTTTTCTTTAGTTGAAAGCTGGTGTGGTTTATATATTTAAAAATTATACTAATCATAATCAGCCCCCGTGTGTCTGTCTGTTATATTGCAGCTCCTAAATTTATCGACAGATTTTGATGCGGTTTTCTTTAGTTTAAAGCTGGTATGGTTTATATATTAAAAAATTATACAAATCATCATCAGCCCCTGTGTGTCTGTCTGTTATATCGCAGCTCCTAAATGAATCGACAGATTTTGATGCGGTTTTCTTTAGTTGAAAGTTGACGTGGTTTATATATTTAAAAATTATACTAATCATCATCAGCCCCCGTGTGTCTGTCTGTTATATTGCAGCTCCTAAATTTATCGACACATTTTGATGCGGTTTTCTTTAGTTGAAAGCTGGTGTGGTTTATATATTTAAAAATTATACTAATCATCATCAGCCCCTGTGTGTCTGTCTGTTATATCGCAGCTCCTAAATGAATCAACACATTTTGATGCGGTTTTCTTTAGTTGAAAGCTGGTGTGGTTTATATATTTAAAAATTATACTAATCATCATCAGCCCCCGTGTGTCTGTCTGTTATATTGCAGCTCCTAAATTTATCGACAGATTTTGATGCGGTTTTCTTTAGTTTAAAGCTGGTGTGGTTTATATATTTAAAAATTATACTAATCATCATCAGCCCCTGTGTGTCTGTCTGTTATATCGCAGCTCCTAAATGAATCAACACATTTTGATGCGGTTTTCTTTAGTTGAAAGCTGGTGTGGTTTATATATTTAAAAATTATACTAATCATCATCAGCCCCCGTGTGTCTGTCTGTTATATTGCAGCTCCTAAATTTATCGACAGATTTTGATGCGGTTTTCTTTAGTTTAAAGCTGGTGTGGTTTATATATTTAAAAATTATACTAATCATCATCAGCCCCTGTGTGTCTGTCTGTTATATCGCATCTCCTAAATGAATCGACAGATTTTGATGTGGTTTTCTTTAGTTGAAAGCAGATGTGGTTTATATACATATTTAAAAACTGTACTGTATGTACTAATCATCATCAGCCCCTGTGTGTCCGTCTGTTATATCGCAGCCCCTAAATGAATTGAAAGATTTTGATGCGGTTTTCTTTAATTGAAAGCTGATGTGGTTTATATATTTAAATATTATTCTAATCATCATCAGCCCCTGTGTGTATGTCAATAAAAAATTAAAAAAAATAAAAGACAATTAAATAATATTTTTTTTATTTATAAATAACAATTACTTTATTTAACAAAATGTGAATAGATTTAAATCACGGTATTTCACAGTACCTACGGAACACATATTTCACAAAATAAGATCTCTAAATAAATACAATATTATAATTTTGGTTTAAAATACCTACATTTTGATATATTATACCTATCTACAACTTATTATTTAAAATGCTTAAAATACTATTTAGATTAGAACAGTGAAACGTAAATAAAATCGATACAAAACACATAAAAATCAACACTATACATGTATAAAACTGGCACAACATGAACAAGATCACATACCGTCATGATTTTTAAAAATTCTTTAATCTCAGCCGTTAGTGGGAGGACTTTTTAAAGCACGTTTACATACAACATTTAAGGATACATAAACAATTAAATTAACGATTTAAAATGAAATATCTCGCAAACGGCTTCCTTAATCTAAAAATAAATATATACAGTTTTGTCAAGACAAATTGTTCTTTATCAAGATTAAAAACAATTCAAATCAAAATAAATGTCCGTCATCCTGAAGTTTCAAAATGAATAGCAAGTAGAAAAATATTTTTAGAGATATATATAATTTTATATTGATTTATAGTACCATATCATAAAATATTGTTTCCTACAGTAAAGATTTTTAATATACAAAAAATATTTATAAAATATAAAAAATAATAATCTTAAAGCCGTATTCTTTTAAAGAAAACTATAAAATAGCTAAATTGTAATTGTTGAAATATCACAAAATAAGAGTCAATCAGTATTTTGCTAAACTCTACTAAAAATATGATCAGAAGCTAAAACAATAGTTATTTAGAAAATGCTGGATTAAAGAAGACAAATCTGAAAATAAAACATACAGAGGCAGAAATTTAAATCCGGCCCTGATTATATAAAAGTATTGTATTATAAATTTCTAATTTAGATTTTAATCAAAATCAATGTCCGCTAATTTTCAAATTTTAAACAATTAACATTTCAATAGGTATATAAGATAATGGATAACAAGATTAAAAATATTTTAGGTGGTACTTAACATAACTGGTTGAAACTTGAAAGAAACTTTACAATAAAACAAAATATTTTGATCATCAGGTAAACAAAAGAAATAACGAAAACTATAATATACAATAAACTATAATAACTGTAAAATATCACAAAAGGTTAAGCATAAAATAAACTTTTTATGTCAGTAATAAATTACTTGTAT
Organism: Celastrina argiolus; assembly: GCA_905187575.2. Taxonomy (NCBI): domain Eukaryota; kingdom Metazoa; phylum Arthropoda; class Insecta; order Lepidoptera; family Lycaenidae; genus Celastrina; species Celastrina argiolus. The sequence goes on from LR994596.1 coordinate 3,479,700, forward strand.
GTTACGTGTAACATTGACAACAAATCAATAATATTTAGAATTTATTTGTCTATCATTTGTATTAAAATCAACATGTGTAAATAATTTTCTAATTGTTTACACTTTTAGGAATAAGAAAATTAATTAAATTTTCTAATTGTTGGTAAGTAAAACAAACTGACGAAGTATTAAGGTATAATATTTATATTATATTAATTTTAAGTCAAAAGCACTTTTGACTAATTTTGCTAGTCAATAGTACTTTTACTATTGACTAGCAAAAAAGGCTGGTTAAGAGTTTTGACTGCAACATATTATTTAATTATTATACCTTAATACTTAGTCATTGCTCCACCGGCGTCAATAACAGCATCGAGCCGATCCCGCATAGAGCTCACAAGGACCTCGCAAAAGTTAGAGCCCCGAAACGAATTCCAAACCTCATCGCAGTGAGCGACGAGCGCAGGCTTAGTCCTTTCGTCTCTGTTGTCCCACGTTTGTGCACACATTGCCCATAGGTTTTCTATTGGGTTAAGGTCTGGGGACCTAGACGGCCATGGGACAGTTCTTATTTCTTGTTGCTGCTCAAGCCAATCTCGCACTACTCGCGCTCTGTGTATAGGACAATTGTCCTGAAAGAAATAAAAAAAAGGCACAGCGTCTCTCGGGTACACAGTGCGCACAGTAGGCAACATTACTTGTTGCAGCAACTCCGCATGGGACTGTCCGTTAGCCCTTCGGTCAATATATACTAGTTCTCCAGGACCTGCTGCACTCATCCACCCCCACATATTTACTATTATGCGCCCCGAGCTTTTATTTGGCAATACATTTCGGGGCTCATATCTTGTGTTGTTAGTACGCCATAAATTCAGACGGCCATGTTGGCTACTGGTGAAAGATTTCTCGTCTGAAAATATGGCGTAGGAGAAATCGAAGTCCCTATAATCACGAGCGAATTGGACTCGTGCTATTTTTTGTTGTTCGTTTAAAACAATTTTTTTTGAAGGACGCCGATGGTGAAAACCAATTTCATGGAGACCTCTTTGGACTGTGCGCAAGGAGCACGAAAATTGGTTAGCAAAAACGGCAGTTTTTGTAAAGGGTCGCTCGGTATATATTTCCTTCATTCGGTCTTTTCTAGGTGTATTTAAAATCCTTCGACGAGATGCACGAGGATGGTCGGTTGTTGATCCTTCGTCGGCGTTTCTATTAACCCATCGACGCACAGTAGACCTCTGAAAAAAATACAAAAAGGCATTAGGTATCTATATATTAGTAAGTGATGGATAAAGTTTTACGAGAATTGTGCGAACAGGGGATTGTAAAATTGGGCTTACATATATATTTTAGAATGATATTTTTAAATATATTGTTTAAGTATTATTGTAATTAGTCTTTAAGCACTGCTGATTGTTATTGATCTCATCTTTTGTATTATTATATACTCCATTATTTTATTTTGTCATATAATTTATTATTTTATAATATGATAATTATCATTTTTATTATTTGATTGTCTGTCTGTCTACGGTGTTCACTGAAAATTAGCGTTGTGAACTGTTAGGTTCGCAACAGTATGCTGAATGAATACATATTTGGTTATTTTTTTTCGTTTTTTTTTTATATTTAACCTTATTACGTTTATAATACTAGTAAGTTTTTATATTATACTTTCATATTAATATATTTAAGGTTATCTAATAGCCGAATGCTATTAAAATATATTTAAAATAATGTTTAGAAACTTATAAAATTAATTAGCTTTTAGCTCTCAGTTGTAGAGTTATAAGTGACATTACATTCGTTCCAAAGGCAGGTCTAACAATAAAATCAAAATAAACTTTTATAGCCTTTTTTATAACTAGTATATAACCTAGTAGGTATAATGTTATTATGTTAACAATTTACAAGATGAAACTATTTTTTCTGTGAAAAATTGTTTCATCTTTCATGAACTTATGAAAAAAGTAGAATATATTATAGTAAATATTCTGTAACAATGTTATAAAAAAACATTTACCTATTCCAGAATCCGTTACACGCGTAAGAGTTAAATACCTACTAAAGAATTCGTCCCTGTTTGCTAATGTGCAATAAATTATTAAAATTTTTAGTTCGCATTTGTTATAATTGCATTGGTTATTTTTTTAAATTAAATAGGTACTTATTTTGAACGAAGCTGACACAAAACAAAATATACACACAAAAATTTACAACAACAATAAATAACTGCGGGCCGAAATTGTATTAACAACGTATTATGTTTTTACTTTTTACCAATTTCTTGGAATACACAAATCTTATTTTATTATTTGTTCCGATGCGTTTACTAAAGGCTGATTAACCGGTTCCTCGGTGTGAAACGACAACACGTGCATAGAAACAATAGAAATGTTTTGTGCAATAAATCCAGACAGTGATCAAATAAAATAAACCTTATTCCCACGCAGGAATAATGCATGAGTCAGAACTCTCACACCTGTTATCTAAATTTATAAAATTGTTCGATTTAAATAATATAGGTATATTTTTTGAAACAGCTTCATTACGGTAATTAAAAATGTATTTATAAGCAAACATAATACCTACGCTACAATCTACATACGTGACTAATTGAATACCTATATATAAATTAGAACCTATATTTTTACTTATAACGGCTGGCTTGTCAGACTCTAATAATGAAAAAAATTAATTTATTATGAAAAACTAAACATTTAAAATATTACTAGCAGAGTGCAGACTCGTGTCCACTTGGTTGAGCATTTACATCGTGAAACCCGCAAACCCGCCACGCGGAGCCGCACACGGAACCCACAACGCGGAACCCTCATTTTTAGTTCTACATTATTAAAAAGATAGGTAGGTATATGCATATTATAAAATTTCATAAGAATCGTTCATCCGTTTCGGGGGAGTAAGATAACTTACACTGTGACACGAGAATTTTATTATCGTAGATAATAGAAGTACTATTATAATTTATTTATTTTTTATTATGAAAACCAACAGCATAATACAAATAATTTTACAAACTTAGTATCTTACAAAAGTAAAGCCAATAACAGGTTTCCCATAAATAAACATTGTGCTAACGTGATATAGAAATGAGAGCTTGATAGTAAAATACTAGTTCGCAATAGTTTTAAGAAACAAGTAGGTATAAAACACAAAGTAACTCTTAGCGGTCTAAATTAAACAATAATAATAATATTTACTCACCGAAATGTTCAATTCCCTGGATATTTCTGATATGTTCCGCCCTTGATCGTGAAGGAAAACTATTTGATTCCTTATGTCACTCGTCAAATTTGCAGGCATTTTTCCAGTCTATATGCACAGGTCAATAATAAGGCTATCAAAAACTGTCCAATATGAAAAAGCGAAGGTCTTCAGAAGTGCACTCAATCAGAATCCATAAAACACAGCAGGGGTCAATATTCAATCCGAAACGGGGCGCAAGCGAAACAAATTACAAAAAAAACACGGACGTTGACAACCAGCGGGGTGCTAATTGCAACTGATTGTTACATTAAACCAAATAATATTATACTTTGTTTATGATCGAACGCACGCCACAACTCTCCCGTGATTGGCTCAAATCTAAGGGAAGGCGGGGCTAGACTCTACGCTTACGCATCCGATTCTTTCGCCAAACTGGTAAACCGGATTTGTCGCCGACTGTACCAACATGTGATTTTTAATACTTGACAGATATTTTTAATTCATTTTACCTTTAATTCCCTGTTTTGAAGATCTTATCTAAAGACTTTTTGTTCAGAACCAAGTTATTGAATAGTGCTAAGGAATATATTATCTACCATCAAATTCAGCTCACAGTCTAGGCATTAAAGGTTTTTTTTTCTTAAAAGTATTATATTTTTCTATGAGAGTAGTATATTATTATTACCTATTAATTTTAATAGAACTACAAAGTAATTTTTACTGTTGTTGCCCCAATCCTATGGACGCTTACTCGAAATAATTACCTGTATATTATTATTGGTATAAAAACGACCAGTGATTTAAACTATTTAATGTTAATATTTAGTTTATAATTTAGATTCGTACTTATTGTATTTAAGAACTTACTTTTATCATTTGTCTAGCTTTCCTGTTTTTTTATTTATTTTGTAATGTAAAAAGCTGTTGCTTGAAAAGCTCTTATGATTGTTACATAACAAATGCAAATTTTGCGTTTTCTTATTGTTAATTTGGATGATTTTAACAATAACTTTGTGTTATAAATAATTCTAATGTAGTAAAAAGGCCACACGAATATAACTCCCTGACATGTCCCCATGGGCGACGCTGTAGCGCGAAAAACATGGATGCTTCGCGATTACAAATATTGTTGTTGTAATTTATTAATTTATTTAAAGCTGGAAGAACATATTAAAAATTATTACTGTCTAGTAATTGTTCACTGAAAAAGCATTCATATAAACATAAATAATCTTCTCTAAAACTTGACCATTTAACATAAATTCATCAGAAGTGCCATTATTTGGTTTGGAATATATTTTTGTTGGTGTATAAGTATTGTAAATAGTGTATATTAATTAATAAATTAATATGTAAGATTGTAAGATACTTTATTAAAATTCTTTGTTATTATATACATTTTTTATTTCACATCTTGACTTGGCATCTGGAAATAGGTGTGTAGGAAGGTGTGATATAAAAACAAAAAGGTCTGTAGTGCGTGAGAAATAAGGAATAATATTTATTAAGAATTACACAGAACAGAAAATACACCAGTCTACTAAAATTGAAGGAGTAACAGAGGATTAAGAAACAAAACGAAAATATCTGTCTGAACACCAGTCTAAGTCTCTAATACATTCTACTTTTTTCAGTTATCTCGTCGCTAGGCAACGGACGCTCTATCGCTGCGCGCGCACGTTCCGTTGCAATACTAACTACTTACTAATAAAAATTTGTGTCTGTACAGATAAAAATAATATTAATATGAAAACATATTTTTGTATATAATTTGTAAATAATAATATTAGAAAATAAAGATAGTAAAATAAATTAAATGAAAAGTAGATCGCTACATCACCCCCCTCCAGAGACCGTCAAGGGCGATAATAGTCGGTAAATTTAACACGACGTCCTGACCGCGTCCTTTTGATGATGTCCTCATCAGCGGGAGGTAAGTTCCGGTTATCCGCGAATGTAGTTTGATGATGAGTGTTAGTGTTTGGTAGAGTCTTTGGTGTGTCGTGACGAGTGTTAGTGATAGGTGGTGAGTGTGGTAAGTTGCCAAGGTCACTCAGTATGAAGGCCGGTTTAATACGGTCTATCGATACGGTAACCTGCTTGCCATTAACCAAAACCTTAAACACTTTGTCACCTCTTTCTAAAACTTTGTGAGGACCTGAGTATGCTGGTTTTAAACCGCCACCAGCAGTGCAGTCTCTCAAAAAAATGTGTGATGAGGAAGATAGTTCCTTATAAATAAAAGTTTTAAACCTACTATTGTGTCTAGCTGCAGGCGATGGATGGAGTTTCCTAACAATATTTCGGAGTGTTGATACGTACTCCGTCATATCACTGGTCTCATCATTCTGAAGATTGAAAAAATCGCCTGGAAGACGTAATGGTTGGCCGTACACAAGTTCAGCTGCTGAAGCCTGGGCGTCTTCTTTTAAAGCGCTGCGGATGCCTAACAAAACAAGTGGGAGGGAATCCACCCAACTATTATTTCCGTGGCAGATGATCGCAGCTTTGAGTTGACGGTGGAATCTCTCCACCAGACCGTTACAGGCAGGATGGTAAGCAGTAGTTCTGCGATGCTGAAAACCAGCGATCGTTGACAAAGTTTTAAATAATGCAGATTCAAACTGCCTACCTCTATCAGTAACGATATCAGATGGACAGCCGAAACGAGCTATCCAGCCGCTCAGTAAAGCCTTTGCTACTGTCTCCGCAGTTATGTCGGCTAATGGAATCGCCTCCGGCCATCGCGTAAACCGATCGACGGCGGTTAGACAATAGCGAAAACCTTGGCATAGCGGTAAAGGGCCCACGAGATCGATATGGACAAAGGCAAATCTCGCTGAAGGTAATCTGAAATTTCCTACCGGAGCAAAAACGTGTCTTGTAATCTTCGAGCGCTGGCAAGCCAGACAAGAACGAACCCACTCGCGGCAATCCTTTCTAACGCTAGGCCAAACATACCGATCAGTAACTAGTCTTACAGATGCCTTGGCGCCTGGATGGCTTAAAGAATGAAGACTGCTGAAAATGGCCATGCGCAATTCTTTGGGAACGTAGGGTTTCGGGGCAGGGCTGCTCACGTCACAGTATAGCTGACATGGCGAACCTGATATCTTGAGTAGCTGTAAGCGTAAAGAAGTACCACCAGCGAGCAAATGCTTAAGCTCGGGGTCCTCAAGTTGGGCTGCAGCGATCCTTTCAGTAGGGACAGGTTGGGAAATTTCTTCGACGCGCGAAAGAGTGTCTGCCACGACATTATCCTTACCGGATATATGCCGAATGTCCGTTGAGAACTGACCAATGAGGTCCAGGTGACGGAACTGCCGAGGAGAGCAATTTTCCTTACGAGAGTGAAATGCGAAAGTTAGGGGCTTGTGGTCTGTGTAAATAACAAAATCACGAGCCTCTAACATGTGTCGAAAATGTTTAATGCTTTCGTAAATGGCAAGCAACTCCCGGTCATAAGGCGAGTATTTATCCTGAGCTGAATTTAGTTTCCGCGAGAAAAAAGCAAGAGGCTCCCATGCCCCTGCACTCCGCTGCTGCAGTACTGAACCGATAGCCTTGTCAGAGGCATCCGTGACCAACGCCAACTTCGCGCTGCAGTCAGGATGAACTAAGAGCGCTGCTTCACAAAGGCTATCTTTACACTTTTGAAATGCTTCATGCGCCTCGGGTGAAAAATGTACAGGGTGTGAACCTTTTACAGATCCAGTAAGGAGATCATTTAAGGGTGTCTGATACCTAGCTGCCTCAGGAATAAACCTTCGGTAAAAATTAAGCATCCCGAGGAATCTCCGTAGCTCTCTTACGGTTTTGGGCGCAGGAAAGTTTTGCACAGCTTCGACCTTGGATGGTAATGGCCGTGTACCCTTGGCTGATATATGGTAGCCTAAAAACTTAACCTCCGACACACCAAATAAACACTTTGAGGTGTTAATGACCATACCGTAATCTTGCAGCCTGGCGAAGAGTTGACGCAGGTGAAGTTCGTGGGTCTCCTGGTCTTTAGAGAAGACCAAAAAATCGTCCAAATACGCGTAAGTAAAATCCAGACCCCTGAGCATCTCATCTACGAATCGCTGGAACGTCTTATTTGGTATTGATCGGCAATGGTCCGTGCATTGAGCATCCTATAGTCGCCACAGGGACGCCAGCCGTCATTTTTCTTCGGCGCCAGGTGGAGAGGAGACGACCATGGAGACTCAGATAAGCGGCAGGTACCGCATTTGATCATTGCCTCAAACTCTTCCTTTGCAATTTTTAATTTATCTGGCGCTAGTCTGCGAGGTGAAAATGATACAGGTGGACCTGGGGTTGTACGAATGTGGTGTACGGTATTGTGTTTAGGTGTGCGATGTAGACCCGGCGGGCGAGTAATGTCAGGAAATTCCCGTAGTATGTGAATGAATGCGGAATCACCAAGACTCACCTTCACCGAAGAGACATTATCCGAACGACGGGCAGGAAGCGCCGGGGCGGAAAGTGTTGTATGGTTGTCGATGAGGCGTTGATTTCTGCAATCAACAACCAAATTATAATACGATAAAAAATCAACCCCTATTATAGCCTTTGTTACGTCAGCAACAATAAATCGCCAAGCAAAGTCGCGGCGTAACCCTAGGTTTAAATTTAAACTAATAAAACCGTATGTCGATATTGGTGTCCCATTCGCAGCACACAATTGGTAACTAGTATTTTCCAGTCGTCTTGAAATCGCCGATCGGGGGTAGACACAGAGGTCGCTGCCAGTGTCGACTAAGAACTGCATCTTCGACCGTTGATCGGTGACGAATATGCGACCGGAGCTCGGACAATCATCGGTCGCACTTATTGATTGTCCCGCGAGTTTTCCGACTTATGATAGTCGCAAGGCTCCAAGCACCTCCGGGCACGATTTCCAAATTTTTGATGGTACCAGCACTGAGGATATTTTCGGTAGCTTGATTCTGACCTGGCTGAGTTCGACCGGTGACGTGAATGACTCCGGGAACGCTCTTTTGGGCGAGATAGACGTTCGACCTGAGAAGCCAGATTCTGCATCTGTCTGGTCAGTGCGGCGATTTCAGCATGCATGGTCGTGGTTTGCTGAGGACCAGTCGCCGTTACAGCAGACGTTGACGCTACCTGGGATCCAACTACGTCGTGAATCCTATCAGCTAGTTCCGCTAGCTCAGCGAGATCAGTTCTGGACTGCGAAGCTACGATGGCTTGGGTACTGGCGGGAAGTCGGCTCGTCCATATAGTACGCAAAAACTCTTCCGGTACTCCCGGGCCAGCCAGATTGAGGAGATGTCGGTAGAATTGTGTCGGTTTTCGGTCGCCCAGCTCTTCGTGTAAAAGCAGTTGTTTCACTTTCTTTTCACGTGACGCCGAAAGCCGTTTTATCAACTCACTTTTCAATTTCTCATATTTCCCGGTGGGTGGGGGGTCGGATATAATGTCTTCCACCTCGGACGCGTACTGAGAGTCTAAGTTGCCTGTGACGTAGTAAAATTTTGTTTCGTCTGATTTAATATTGGACAACATGAATTGCGCCTCCATTTGATTAAACCATAGTCCGGGTTTCTCTGGATAAAATGGAGGAATACGTACTCCCACACGGAACACATCTTGTTTGTCCTCAGTCATCTTGATGTTCGTCGGGGTCACCACTTGTAGGAAGGTGTGATATAAAAACAAAAAGGTCTGTAGTGCGTGAGAAATAAGGAATAATATTTATTAAGAATTACACAGAACAGAAAATACACCAGTCTACTAAAATTGAAGGAGTAACAGAGGATTAAGAAACAAAACGAAAATATCTGTCTGAACACCAGTCTAAGTCTCTAATACATTCTACTTTTTTCAGTTATCTCGTCGCTAGGCAACGGACGCTCTATCGCTGCGCGCGCACGTTCCGTTGCAATACTAACTACTTACTAATAAAAATTTGTGTCTGTACAGATAAAAATAATATTAATATGAAAACATATTTTTGTATATAATTTGTAAATAATAATATTAGAAAATAAAGATAGTAAAATAAATTAAATGAAAAGTAGATCGCTACAGGTGGAATGTTTTTAGCATTACTACAATTTTGTTTTTATTACATTATAGTGGTGGACAAAAGATTTGTACAATTAAAATTGAACATTTATCTTACTCTTAAAACATTTTTTGTTTTCTAATTTCCTGTTTTAGTGTGTCCCCTGGTTAGTGATACAAATCATCTATTGACCCTTGTAGGGTCAATTATTATATTCACAGCTCTGGTTCACTTTCAAGTACACATTCCTAAATGGGAATCCACATCCATGAAGTGTCTGAAATGATATGTGGCAATTGGCACACTCTTTAATAAAATTTGATATAGTCTTTGGAAAATCCCACTACACATTTTCACCACTGGAACTCACGAGTAGCAAGAATCAACAGTGGTAACTAACCACAAAAACCTCTGTGGCAGAGCAGAGGGACATCTTTATAAGACTTGGGAGTTGGGACTCGCAACAAATTTTTGACATCTACTCCATGTTCTCATCCTCCAGGCCGTTCATCAACATATTGATGTCTATCGCCACATTGTCCTCATCATCACTTTCTTCCTCTTCAGTGCAAAAGTCGTTGTTGGGTGCTTTATCTGTAAAAATGTAAAACTTTTCAGGATTTTGAGTGTTACCAGAATATTAAATTTTTAACTGGCACTTTGTCTTTGCAAAGTTCATGCTCATAAGTACCCCACTAATAATCCTGTATTTGCAGTAACAGTATTAAATACATTTAATAAATAAATAATGTGGGAATAGTAGGTGACCCAAAGGAAGATCTTGAATTGAGATTTTTTAAAGAAAGCTAATTGTGTTACTTCTATGCAGATAAAGAAAAATCTTGTATATTTATATTGTTATTACCCATGTAGTTGTGTACCCTAACAATAGTTTAAATATATCCCTTGGGTAAAATAACATATGTATAAAGCGCTAAACTGAGAAAAGTTTCAATATGTCATTTAAAGTTAGGGCTAATTGGTCCATAACAGATCTAATGACCTTGTACGTAACACTTTCATTAAAGTACTGTGCGGGCTATGCCTGCGATTTTGTTTGTGTGATTTTTGAGTGACTTAAACTGTTTATGCAGGACACGCAACGAAAATCCCCAAATGTGACTAATTTTCCCTGTTTTTGCAACATTTCTCACATACACTTCTCTCCTATTGATTGCAGCGTAATGTTGTATAGCCTAAAGCCTTCCTCTATATAATATGTATTAGTATAGATTTAGGTTAAGTTATGTGATGGTGAATACATTACTTACTTAAACTTGGAGTAGTCACCAGTAAATTAAGTTCCTCCATGTTGCAATCCATTTCAAAGTTATGATGCTGTTCTATTACTTCGACAGATCTACTTGAGTCCAATTTAGGTTTGCTTTGCATTAAATGTAAAGTAGAACTTTGCACATTTGTAGAAGCTGGACCAGTTTCATCTACGACGTATCTCGGATCTTTCGTTTCGTTTGCTGTGTTATTTAATAATTCCGCCTTTAAACTTTCTAATTGTAATCTTTCTATCTGGATTAGTAAAAGTATAAATTATCAGAAAGTTTATATCGTTTTCAAATACATATTTTAAAAATAATACTCATCATAATATCTTACTTGGAGGCAGTTCCTTTGTTTTTTTATCTTGTTCAGTGCGTCTAGAATCCATTTCTCCTCAGCGTAAAGTTGCATTTCTTCAGCAAATTTATTTCCTAATTTACTTTGCATATTTCTCAAAGCCATGGCACAATTTTTGACGATGTTTGATCTTGATATTATTGAATAATACAACAAAAACTATGTCGCAAAATACTATTAAAACTATAAACGTAAAGTTTGTTTTGTTTTTGAGGTTATATTATTAAACTTTTCTTTTTTATCCTACTTCTTCTTTTATTTCCTAAATAACGTAATAATATGCCTTATACATAGATTTATTATATTTAAACACCATTTTTTTATTTTATTTTAATATATTCTTAAGCGCGGGTCCTCTTCTCTATTTTTCTTCACTTGCGCTACAAATAAATTCGCAAGATTACTCTACCCACTGAATGCACTTTTGCAAGAAAAAAACATATTTTATAGCATCGAAGAGGGTAGTTATAAAAATATTATTATAACGCACACAGCAGACACATAAACGGGTACAGCTTCCGAACTTGAAACAAAGAAACGATTCGTTAAGACAAGTAAAGGAGTGAAGAGAAATATTTTACAAAAAATCATGGATTCAGATTACGAAGACTCTGATATTGATGAAGGGTGCGATTCAAACTTATGTGAGGGGTTCGAGGTATGTTGCAGAAGAGGCTCCGTTCCATCAGTGCTGCCCTTCGAAATTAATTCCCTGGAAGGAATAATATTGAAAATTATCGACCACTTCGACTTTCGCGTCGTTTTACAAGATAATAAAATAAAGAGTGCCATACTCGTGACATCTGGACTGACTTTGGCGGGCTCTTTGATTGGCAAACATTTTGGCGGAAAAATTGGCGCAGCGGTCGGCGGAGCAGTCGGAGGCATATGCGGCATTGGATTAGTAGGTACGTTCAATCATATTCCAATAAAATTTTAAAATATGTATTCTTACTGTTGTTAACTGTTCGATAACGAACACATAATGCGTGTAATATAAGAAATTACTTGGGTACATTGAAATATACTAATTCTATGTAACTTCCTTTCAGTTGTATCGATGAGGGACATATGGAAAGACATCAGAGAGAAGCTCGGCACAGTCTTTGACATTGTGTACGATTACTTAGCTGGACTGGGTATCGACGACTACAAAATGGCGGCCAAATTTCTGATGTCAAACAGTGCCGACAGTTCGCAGCTAGCTTTAGTTATAATGCAAGTAACCTCTGAAATCCTAGGTAAAAAAGTGCTGTCCAGCTTAACGACAGCATAAAAATATAATAGTTTGAGTTTAAGATAAATGATAAATCAAAACTTAACCGACTGTAATGAACATAATGATGACGTACCTACGATAATTTTTAAATAATGTTGTTTATTAGTTGTGTATTTTATACTGTTACTATTTTAACTTCTTTAAAAATAAAGAGAGGATTTTCGAGTGACCTTATTTTAGTCCTCGTACTACATTACTCTCTTGACAATTGACATGACTAGATAATTTTGTTAAATTTTAATTCTTCATAACTACTTACCTTATTTATTTACTTTACTTACCTATTGTTAGTTTTAAAATTTAAAGTCTAATTATGTTATGTGAATGTATTATTGTTAATTTAGATATTTAGAAAACAAAAAATATAGTATAAAATAAGCTTACAAACTTTTTTTTTGAGAACCCTTTAACCCTTTAATTCCATAATCCCATTACATATTCCCTGATTTTGAATCTCTGTCAGTAAAATGACAGGCACTAATCATTCTGTCGCTGCTCACTGACAATGGAAGAAAGAGAGGCGACACAGAAATATCATTTTACTGACTGAAATTATAAATCAGTCTATAGGTATATTTAATCCCACCAAAAACATTTTCATGTAAAAATGTTGCCAAGACGAGTCTATATAGCTTACCCTGTGAAAAAGTTATCAGATATCGTATAAAGCCAAGTTCTAGCAAATGTACCAGCACCTTGATCAAAATCTATTAAAAAGTGGACAAATCCCATGTAGAACCAAAGTTTTTGATCTATGCGCCCTTACTTTACTAGGCTTAGCTTCACTTACTCTACATTTCAGTTAAAACGTGATGCTTGGCCGTTTTATTTCACACACGATAAATGAATGCCTATAAAATCTTCGTAACGGTAGCAAAACGGCCAAGTATCACGTTTTAACTGAAATGTAGAGTAAGTGAAGCTAAGCCTAGTAAAGTAAGGGCGCATAGATCAAGAACTTTGGTTCTACATGGGATTTGCCCACTTTTTGATAGATTTTGATCAAGGTGCTGGTAGATTTAGGGCGAGTAGTCTTTAGAACTTGGCTTTATACGATATCTGATAACTTTTTCACAGGGTAAGCTATATAGACTCGTCTTGGCAACATTTTTACCTGAAAATGTTTTTGGTGGGATTTCATATATTTTTGTAAGTTGGTTATTGGACTTGTTTGAGTTTAAAAATAACCTATTTTGACCCCGGGCAATTAATTTCGCCTTATTCTTCGTCTGGAATTTAGATGATTTATTGTATTACTCTTTCATTTGATACCCATATTGTGAGAGTACCTGTGAAAAAGATAAATCGCTATTTTGGATTAAAAATAGCGGCATTCATGAAATCTTGTATGAATTGTATTTGTTTTCTTAAACTCTCTCATCATTTGTTAATTGTTACCCATATTGTAGGGGTTGATATGAAAACTATAAGTCTCCATTGTGGCTGTGTAACACCGAACTTCAATAAAACACCTCACTACTATAATTGAACTCTCTTTATACTGTATTCTTGTTTTTTTTTTCGAAAGTGCTATAACTATCCGGGTGGCTAGTTGTTTAGTCATAAGCTTGTTTAATAATTTTAGTGTTTGCTAAAATAATAATAATAATAATATCTCCCACGGTGACGGTGACCGGTTTCATTGAAACCAGTCCAGCTACGCAGGAGTTATTTTATAGTGCCCAAGTGTGTGCGCAATGCATAGAAGCACTCTCTTTTTCTTCACTCTCGTAACCCACTGGGACGGATAACCGACACGACTGGCGGGAGATCAAGCGCAGGACCGACTTTTTACATGCCCATCCGACGCATGGATCATATTTCTTGTCAACCAATTAGGTGATCAGCCTGCCTTGTCTAAACCAAACTTTTAAGTTTAAATTAAAAAAAAATTGGGAATCGAACTCACGACGACCACAGTCGAGAGCCAGGCTCTAAACCACTAGACCATGGAGGCGTAATAACTAAAATTGTATAAATAAATTGATCGTGTCATATTGAAACTTATAAAATTTTGTCATGCGCCAATCAATTAAAAGTCGATTAAGTACTTAATTTATGGTCACAAATACTCAAAGAGTATCGAAGTTTTTACAATTGAGACTACAAAAAATCTACGCATTTGGAGTTTTATGTAACGTTTGTTTTTCGTTTATTGATATCATTATAAAACGTTACCGACTGTTAAATGTTTGTGTTTAGATGTTTCACAGATCTGAACATAGATGTCGCAGTTAGGCACCTGCATCGCGCTATCGAGGTGTCGAACGATTTTTATATAAGATTATACGGATATTACATTAACACTGGGATCGTCCTGGCTCTCAGTGCGCGCGTGTGTCCCCGTACTCCGTGTCCGTGCCGACCCCCCACTGATTGCAGCCCAGAAACTCCATTCAGCGTCCGTACATGCACGTTCGATTTGTTTAAAATCGTTCGTGTATTGCGCTTTGCTGGGAGACGGTCTGCTTTCGCCCTGATCCCCGTCGGATCCCGTTCGACGTTGGGGTCACGGAGAGCTAGTTCTCCTGAGTGTGTGTGTGAGTTCAAGTTCCGTGTGCCGCGCACCTCAGTGTGAGTACTTTTCAAACTATTTTGTGTTCGTTCCCGAGAAAAATGACTCATATAAGTGTTCAGTGTTTTTATGCCGTTGATATTTCTTAGTAGTATTTTTATAGAACCTTATTGAAGAACTATAGGCCTATAACACTGCTGAGCCATGTCTACAAGCTGTTTTCGAGAGTTATTACGACGCGTCTCGAACGCAGGCTGGATGACTTTCAGCCTACCGAACAAGCCGGTTTCCGAAAAGGCTATAGTACCATAGACCACATACATACGCTGCGGCAGATTATACAGAAGACCGAAGAGTATAATCGGCCATTATGCTTGGCGTTTGTGGACTATGAGAAAGCCTTTGATTCCGTCGAAATATGGGCGGTCCTTAGATCTCTCCAGCGTTGCCGTATTGACTTTGACTCCAGCGTTGCGGTATATCGAAGTGTTGAAGTGTTTGTATAATAACGCCACCATGACAGTCCGAGTACAGGAGCACTGCACGAAGGATATCCCTTTAAAGAGAGGAGTAAGACAGGGGGATATCATATCCCCGAAACTGTTTACCGCTGCTCTGGAGGATTCCTTCAAGCTCCTGGAATGGCAAGGACTTGGCATCAACATCAATGGCGAATACATCACTCACCTTCGATTTGCCGACGACATAGTAGTCATGGCAGAATCGCTGGAAGATTTGGGGCGCATGTTCGGTGGCCTCAATAGAGTTTCTCAACAAGTGGGTCTTAAAATGAACATGGACAAAACAAAGATCATGCACAATGTCCATGTTGCACCCACCGCACTAACTGTTGGGAGCTCTACTTTTGAAGTTGTTGACGAATATATATACCTAGGGCAGGCTGTCCGTTTAGGTAGGTCGAACTTTAAGAGAGAGGTCAGTAGACGGATCCAGCTCGGCTGGGCAGCGTTCGGTAAATCACGCAACGTCTTCTCGTCCAAAATACCTCAGTGCCTTAAGACAAAGGTATACAACCAATGTGTGCTACCAGTGATGACTTACGGTTCTGAGACGTGGTGCTTCACGAAGGATCTTTTCAAAAGGCTCAATGTCGCTCAGCGTGCTATGGAGAGGGCAATGCTCGGTATTTCTCTACGTGATCGAATCAGAAATGAGGAGATCCGTAGAAGAACTAAGGTTGCTGACATTGCCCGTAGGATCAGTCAGCTGAAGTGGCAATGGGCCGGCCACATAACACGAAGATTGGATGGTCGATGGGGCAAAAAGATCCTAGAGTGGAGGCCACGTACTGGCAAGCGCAGTGTGGGACGGCCACCTACCAGATGGACCGACGACCTGGTGAAAACTGCCGGGTCACGTTGGATGCAGGTGGCAATGGACCGGTCGCACTGGAAATGTATTGGAGAGCAGTCCAGCAGTGGACAGTAAAAGGCTGAAACGACGACGACGATATTATATTCCTTTTATAAATTAAAGATCATCAGATCCTTATAATAAACATCCGAATATGGTGGTCCACCATATTATTGGATTCAAAAGCCCAGCGCCGCGACGCCAAGCGCCGCGACGCCTGCCGACGCCCAGCGTCGCGACGCCTGCCGATGCCCAGCGCCGCGACGCCTACCGACTCCCAGCGCCGCGACGCCTGCCGACGCCCAGCGTCGCGACGCCTGCCGACGCCCAGCGCCGCGACGCCTACCGACGCCCAGCGCCGCGACGCCAAGCGCCGCGACGCCTACCGACGCCCAGCGTTGCGACGCCTACCGACGCCTACCGACGCCCAGCGTCGCGACGCCTGCCGACGCCCAGCGCCGCGACGCCTGCCGACGCCCAGCGTCGCGACGCCTACCGACGCCTAGCGCCACGACGCCCAGCGCCGCGACGCCTGCCGACGCCCAGCGTCGCGAGGCCCAGCGCCACGACGCATACCGACGCCCAGCGCCGCGACGCTCAGCGCCGCGACGCCTGCCGACGTCCAGCGTCGCGACGCCTGCCGATGCCCAGCGCCGCGACGCCGAGCGCCGCGACGCCCAGCGCCGCGACGCCTGCCGACGCCCAGCGTCACGACGCCTACCGACGCCCAGCACCGCGACGCCAAGCGCCGCGACGCATACCGACGCCCAGCGCCGCGACGCTCAGCGCCGCGACGCCTGCCGACGCCCAGCGCTGCGACGCCCAGCGCCGCGACGCCTGCCGACGCCCAGCGTCGCGACGCATACCGACGCCCAGCGCCGCGACGCTCAGCGCCGCGTCGCCTGCCGACGCCCAGCGTCGCGACGCCTACCGACGCCCAGCGTCGCGACGCCTGCCGACGCCCAGCGTCACGACGCCTACCGACGCTCAGCGCCGCGACGCCTGCCGACGCCCAGCGCCGCGACGCCCAGCGCCGCGACGCCTGCCGACGCCCAGCGTCACGACGCCTACCGACGCCCAGCGCCGCGACGCCAAGCGCCGCGACGCCTACCGACGCCCAGCGCCACGACGCCAAGCGCCGCGACGCCTACCGACGCCCAGCGTCGCGACGCCTGCCGACGCCCAGCGCCGCGACGCCTGCCGACGCCTAGCGTCGCGACGCCTACCGACGCCTAGCGCCACAACGCCCAGCGCCGCGACGCCTGCCGACGCCCAGCGTCGCGACGCCTACCGACGCCCAGCGTCGTGAAGCCTAGCGCCGCAATGCCTACCGACGCCCAGCGCCACGACGCCTACCGACGCCCAGCGTCTCGACGCCTGGCGACGCCCAGCCACGCGACGCCTGCCGACGCCCAGCGTCGCGACGCCTACCGACGCCTAGCGCCACGACGCCCAGCGCCGCGACGCCTGCCGACGCCCAGCGCCACGACGCATACCGACGCCCAGCGCCGCGACGCTCAGCGCCGCGACGCCTACCGACTCCCAGCGCCGCGACGCCTGCCGACGCCCAGCGTCGCGACACCTGCCGATGCCCAGCACCGCGACGCCGAGCGCCGCGACGCCCAGCGCCGCGACGCCTGCCAACGCCCAGCGCCGCGACGCCTGCCAACGCCCAGCGTCGCGACGCCCAGCGCCACGACGCATACCGACGCCCAGCGCCGCGACGCCAAGCGCCGCGACGCCTACCGACGCCCAGCGCCGCGACGCCTGCCGACGCCCAGTGTCACGACGCCTACCGACGCCCAGCACCGCGACGCCAAGCGCCGCGACGCATACCGACGCCCAGCGCCGCGACGCTCAGCGCCGCGACGCCTGCCGACGCCCAGCGCTGCGACGCCCAGCGCCGCGACGCCTGCCGACGCCCAGCGCCGCGACGCCTGCCGACGCCCAGCGTCACGACGCATACCGACGTATCTTTTCAAAAGGCTCAATGTCGCTCAGCGTGCTATGGAGAGGGCAATGCTCGGTATTTCTCTACGTGATCGAATCAGAAATGAGGAGATCCGTAGAAGAACTAAGGTTGCTGACATTGCCCGTAGGATCAGTCAGCTGAAGTGGCAATGGGCCGGCCACATAACACGAAGATTGGATGGTCGATGGGGCAAAAAGATCCTAGAGTGGAGGCCACGTACTGGCAAGCGCAGTGTGGGACGGCCACCTACCAGATGGACCGACGACCTGGTGAAAACTGCCGGGTCACGTTGGATGCAGGTGGCAATGGACCGGTCGCACTGGAAATGTATTGGAGAGCAGTCCAGCAGTGGACAGTAAAAGGCTGAAACGACGACGACGATATTATATTCCTTTTATAAATTAAAGATCATCAGATCCTTATAATAAACATCCGAATATGGTGGTCCACCATATTATTGGATTCAAAAGCCCAGCGTCGCGACGCCTACCGACGCCTAGCGCCACGACGCCCAGCGCCGCGACGCCTGCCGACGCCCAGCGTCGCGAGGCCCAGCGCCACGACGCATACCGACGCCCAGCGCCGCGACGCTCAGCGCCGCGACGCCTGCCGACGTCCAGCGTCGCGACGCCTGCCGATGCCCAGCGCCGCGACGCCGAGCGCCGCGACGCATACCGACGCCCAGCGCCGCGACGCTCAGCGCCGCGTCGCCTGCCGACGCCCAGCGTCGCGACGCCTACCGACGCCCAGCGTCGCGACGCCTGCCGACGCCCAGCGCCGCGACGCCTGCCGACGCCCAGCGTCACGACGCCTACCGACGCCCAGCGCCACGACGCCAAGCGCCGCGACGCCTACCGACGCCCAGCGCCACGACGCCCAGCGTCGCGACGCCTGGCGACGCCCAGCCACGCGACGCCTGCCGACGCCCAGCGTCGCGACGCCTACCGACGCCTAGCGCCACGACGCCCAGCGCCGCGACGCCTGCCGACGCCCAGCGCCACGACGCATACCGACGCCCAGCGCCGCGACGCTCAGCGCCGCGACGCCTACCGACTCCCAGCGCCGCGACGCCTGCCGACGCCCAGCGTCGCGACGCCTGCCGATGCCCAGCACCGCGACGCCGAGCGCCGCGACGCCCAGCGCCGCGACGCCTGCCAACGCCCTGCGCCGCGACGCCTGCCGACGCCAAGCGCCGCGACGCCTGCCGACGCCCAGCGTCGCGACGCCCAGCGCCACGACGCATACCGACGCCCAGCGCCGCGACGCCAAGCGCCGCGACGCCTACCGACGCCCAGCGCCGCGACGCCTGCCGACGCCCAGTGTCACGACGCCTACCGACGCCCAGCACCGCGACGCCAAGCGCCGCGACGCATACCGACGCCCAGCGCCGCGACGCTCAGCGCCGCGACGCCTGCCGACGCCCAGCGCTGCGACGCCCAGCGCCGCGACGCCTGCCGACGCCCAGCGTCACGACGCATACCGACGCCCAGCGCCGCGACGCTCAGCGCCGCGACGCCTGCCGATGCTCAGCGCCGCGACGCCTGCCGACGCCCAGCGCCGCGACGCCCAGCGTCGCGACGCCTGGCGACGCCCAGCGTCACGACGCCTACCGACGCCCAGCGCCGCGACGCCAAGCGCCGCGACGCCTACCGACGCCCAGCGCCACGACGCCAAGCGCCGCGACGCCTACCGACGCCCAGCGTCGCGACGCCTGCCGACGCCCAGCGCCGTGACGCCTGCCGACGCCTAGCGTCGCGACGCCTACCGACGCCTAGCGCCACAACGCCCAGCGCCGCAACGCCTGCCGACGCCCAGCGTCGCGACGCCTACCGACGCCCAGCGTCGCGACGCCTAGCGCCGCAATGCCTACCGACGCCCAGCGCCACGACGCCTACCGACGCTCAGCACCGCGACGCCTGGCGACGCCCAGCCACGCGACGCCCAGCGCCGCGACGCCTGCCGACGCCCAGCGTCACGACGCATACCGACGCCCAGCGCCGCGACGCTCAGCGCCGCGACGCCTGCCGACGCTCAGCGCCGCGACGCCTGCCGACGCCCAGCGCCGCGACGCCCAGCGTCGCGACGCCTGCCGACGCCCAGCTTCACGACGCCTACCGACGCCCAGCGCCGCGACGCCAAGCGCCGCGACGCCTACCGACGCCCAGCGCCACGACGCCAAGCGCCGCGACGCCTACCGACGCCCAGCGTCGCGACGCCTGCCGACGCCCAGCGCCGCGACGCCTGCCGACGCCTAGCGTCGCGACGCCTACCGACGCCTAGCGCCACAACGCCCAGCGCCGCAACGCCTGCCGACGCCCAGCGTCGCGACGCCTACCGACGCCCAGCGTCGCGACGCCTAGCGCCGCAATGCCTACCGACGCCCAGCGCCACGACGCCTACCGACGCTCAGCACCGCGACGCCTGGCGACGCCCAGCCACGCGACGCCGGCCGATGCCCAGCGTCGCGACGCCTGCCGACGCCCAGCGCCGCGACGCCTGCCGACGCCCAGCGTCATGGCACCTGCCGACGCCAATCGCCGCGACGCCTACCGACGCCCAGCGCCACGACGCCAAGCGCCCGGACGCCTGCCTACGCCCAGCGCCGCGACGCCTGCCGACGCCCAGCGCCGCGACGCCTACCGATGGCCAGCGCCGCGACGCCTGCCGACGCCCAGCGTCGCGACGCCTACCGACGCCCAGCGTCGCGACGCCTACCGACGCCCAGCGTCACGACGCCTGCCGACGCCCAGCGTCACGACGCCTACCGACGCCCAGCACTGCGACGCCAAGCGCAGCGACGCCTACCGACGCCCAGAGCCGCGACGCCAAGCGCCGCGACGCCTGCCGACGCCCAGCGCCGCGACGCCTGCCGACGCCCAGCGTTACGACGCCTACCGACGCCCAGCGCCGCGACGCCCAGCGCCGCGACGCATACCGACGCTCAGCGCCGCGACGCCTGCCGACGCCCAGCGTCGCGACGCCTGCCGACGACCAGCACCGCGACGCCAAGCGCCGCGACGCCTACCGACGCCCAGCGCCGCGACGCCAATTTCCAATTTGCTTCAAGTGAAGCAAATTGGAAAGGTGAAAAAGCTCTAAAGGTGGGTACCTCATGAATTGAGTGAAGCAAACCGACAAACGCGCGTCGACTGCTGCGTTACATTGCTCAACCGGCACAATAATGAAGGAATTTTAAATTGGATCATTACATGTGATGAAAAGTGGATCATGTACGATAATCGTAAACGCGCAACGCAATGGCTGAACCCTGGTGAACCAGCAAAGTCTTGCCCCAAGCGAAAATTGACTTAAAAAAAGTTACTTGTAAGCGTTTGGTGGACTTGTGCCGGTGTCGTACACTATAGCTTTCTTAAATCTGGTCAGACGATTACGGCTGATGTCTATTGTCACCAACTGCAAACCATGATGGAAAAGCTCGCCGTTAAACAACCGAGACTTGTCAATCGCTCTACGCCACTGCTGCTTCAAGACAACGCTAGACCACACACGGCCCAACAGACGGCTACCAAATTAGAGGAGCTTCAATTGGAAATTGGAATGTCTAAGACAACCACCGTACTCTCGGGACCTTGCTCCAAGGAAAAAAATTCAATTCCGATGAGGCAGTCCAAACCGCTTTCAAAGATTTCATTGATTCCCATCCGAATGGTTTTTTTAGTAAAGGGATCAATGAACTACATAGTTAAATGATGGCAAAAGTGTATAGATAGCAATGGTACATACCTACTTTGATTAATAAAATATATTTTAATATGAAAAAATAGCCTTTATGTTCCTCCCATACAAAACGCCAATTTCATAATATGTAAGGACCTAATAACCCCTAAAAAAAGCATGTAGGTATATCCTATTTCTATGACTGGATGCACTCATAATCTACGATTTAACAATGTGTTTAGAAAAAAAAATCCCCCGTTTGTCATTGGCTATGCACAAAGTCCATGCCAAACGTAGTGATTATATTCTCTTTGTCCATGCCATTGATGCCACTCTAAAGAAAAAAAATATGTTTCTAATTTCTAATTTATTTTTATAATGACCACTTTTGCTAAATGTGCAAAAGGAATATTTATTATGATAATATCTATTGGCGTCTTGCCCTCATAAATCGTTACGAAAATAGCAGGTATTGACGCACAGTTTCACTTTTATAATTCACATTTCACAACTAAGATGGCACTTTCCAGACGTAATGTGACTATCGAAGGTTTCGATAGGTATTGGATTGAACAAATCATTTTGGAACTCGGTAATTATCACTTTGTTGTTTGTTACTCCTATTAATACTAGTTTAATTTACAGGGATTACGTACGGGACATTCGAATGCATATATACCTGCTGGGCTATAGTTCTATAACTTGTTTCTGATTATTACCACAAGCCTATTTCCCACTAATATGGAAAATTACAGACTTAGAAAACTGGCTGTCACACTTTGATAAACCATTAAAACGCTATTACCTGGAGAACACAACTATGCCAACTCTCAAGGTTTTTTAGTTACAGTCTTGTAACTTATAACTATGTATAATATTTCAGGTGACGAATATCACATACGAGTGGAATGGGATAAAACAACTGTTATTTTTACTGGAGCATTGGCAGTGGCAGGTGCCTTAGTTGGTGGCTATGCTGGAGGCAGGTTCGGTGCCGCTATTGGTGCTGGAGTGGGAGGTGTAGCAGGATTTTGTAAGTTTCTTTTTCTGGTAAATTGCATTAATGGTAATACACCTGTTGCTTTTAAGGAACATTGCATTTGTTTTGAAAATAATATACTTCCTTTTAAATGTCAATGATTATTTAATTATAGTTCATGTATTATTTGCTTGGAGTTTTAGCTTGGAAAATATATCTCAGATGTCCCAGACAATTTGAGCTCAAAATTTCAGAGTTTTAACAAATAATTTATTTATTTATTCTATTAGCTAAATACATTAAATTTAACATCATTACAATATTTCTTTCACTGGCTTTTTAGTATCATCGAGTGCTGATGACACATAGGTCTCCCCTAGCTCCTTCCACTTCTTCCTTTCCTGGGTTAGTCTTTGCCAGAGGTGTCCAGCCACTCTCCTAAAGTCGTCTATCCATCTTCTCCGTGGTCTACCTCTTTTTCTTTGTATATTGTTTCTAGATATCCACACAGTTGTTAACCCTGTCCACCTCTCTGCTTTGTCTCTTAGTATGTGGCCTGCCCAGTGCCCAACTCCATTTTAGTTTTTTACTCTTCTTGATAGCATCATCTTTGTTGTTTCTCTTATGTCTACTGCTCTCTTCCTATCTCATCTTGAGTTATTTTTAACTAATAATAGTTTTTAATTTTTGTCATGGTAACCAAATGTAATATATTTTTAAAGAATCATTTGTTATTTGCAGCATTGGCGTCACTTCGTGAAATATGGTCCTTAATCAGAGACAAATTGGAAGAGCTGATTTACATAGTATTTAATTATTTGAGGAGAATAGACGCAGTTGACTATGTGCGTGCATTCGACATCCTTATGGCCTGCACAGAGAGTAAAAGGGTACTTGTGTTTACAATCTTAGAATTTCTGGCTGAAAAACTTGGTGGGCAAGTTATTTCTAGTCTGACAGCCGCTTGATAATTATGTTAAAATATTTTATAGTAATTACTCTCAGGCATGTCAGTAATAATAAATTGGATTAACACGACAAGACACAAATAAAGTAGATGAAAAAAAAGTATACAAAATGTGTGTACACACAAGTGAGATTAAATTATATATGTATCAACATCACATGATATAGTTTTTAGGTCTCCCAAATTAATTGCTTTATTGTTAAAGTGTTTGTTATGTTTGATACCACTTTGTGTACCTGTAGAATAATTAAAATTGTAATATGAAATACCTAGTTCCAATGACTGTAGTGTACCTGTACTATTACTTTGTCGATTTAGCATAATTTACTAATAAATACTGTTAAACAATAATCCACAATAGTAGGGTTAGTAATGTTAGTTAAAGTTAGTTAGTAATGTATGTGATTTTTTGACATTTCGGCAACTATGTAAACCGTCCATAAATATAATTAAGTACATAATATTTGAATTTTGCAAAATTTATATTTACTGTGTTTTTTGCACTAGTGACTAGAGTAATTATCTAATAAGCGTTATTTATACCTGTTTTCATGTTTTAATTAAATAAATCTGGTACATAAATGTAATATAGATTTTTTTTTTGCTTAATTTTAACCCAAGACAAGGAATTCAGCTATATTAGAAGGCATAAAAATACGTTTTTTTAGTTTATAACTAAAAAGAAAAAATAAATTCAGTGAAAGAATATTAAGTATTATAATATTTTGGTTTGTGTTAAAATAAAACAAAGGAATGTTTCAATTTTCTTCATTAATGAAAATGTACATCAACTTGTAACAATGATATAATGTCATCTAATCTGTGTCTACCTTACATCAACAACCAATGTAATATATTTAATTATTTATATAAAAACAAAATACAGGCTCCAATGCCCATATCCTTTAAAAAACAATAAATTAAAAACATCAAAGTAAGTTTATAAGTTATGGTAGGCGGTATGGAAATTTTTGTTTTACTTAGTGTTAACAATAAATACTTATAACTTAAGAAAAAAGTCGTATGAAGATATTCTAAGAACTTTGTTCAATCAAAACAACACATAACATTAATAAATATACAATACTTGGTATTGTCATGATCACATAGTGAGGAACATAATAAAAGCTGTAAGCAAGTGACAAATGATTTACAATATTATTTAATTATTTAACTCTACCAGTTAAGCTGTTGTCTGTTATTTAATAAACAACCATATATTATTTGAATAAACATACATAAAAACCCTTTACAAAACTAAACAAGTAAATTTTCAACATTTACACATAGACAAGGACCCATGTAATAATAAAATTAGTTTCTCTTGTATATACTTCATACTGACAGTCAATCCTGGAGATCCAGCATCCGACAATGATTCAAAATCTTTGCCTACCACTCCATATTATTGCTAAAAGCTGGCTGGAATTGTGAGCTGGATAGGAAGTATGTATGTAATATTAAATAATTCCTTTTAAAAATCCTTTTTTTCCTTTTGCATAACTATTCTCACTACAAGCCTATTTGTCTTTAAAAGATCAAATAGAATGGACAAGGTTTAAAATAAATGAGTGATAATACTTTGCTACGTGTAAGTACCAGCATTGAAAGACTTACTTTTGACTTTCTTGTTTGTATGAGAAGTGCCCCAACATCATAAATTTTCCCATACAATAATTTAAAAAAAGTACCTCTTTCAGCGCTGGTATTTACATAGTAAACTATATACGGGACCCATACACACCATAAAGTATTATCAATATAGGGCCTGTATAATTACTTATTAATATTTTAATACATCTGTATTAACACTTGTGCAGACTTAATATTTAAGGCCGTGTACACGAAGGACCTATTTTTGTGACACCCCTAAAGATTACCTACTGAAAAGCTACTTATTATGTGTCATAATGACTTGAGAGCGACTCAATTTAAGTAGCCTTTCAGAGTTCCGTTAGTAGCGATAAACTACCTACATTTTTGTACTTGTACAGTTAAAAATAAATGTCATGTTATTCGAGATTATAATGCGCCCATAACTAATCTAGTGACTATTACTTTTTAATCGCAGTTAGTGAAGTAACACTTTTACTTAATTTGTCATTTAGAAGAGTTTTCTATCATTTTAAAGGCATTATGAAACCCTAGCAAACATGGGTCAACAAAGTACCAACGTCGACATTGGTAAGTAATGATTTTGTGGGATTAACTCCCTGGCAGCACGAAATGGAGGTTCTCTTGCCGCTGGCCGTGGTATTTAACCATATCGTTCAGTTAACGAGCATACACATTACAGTAAAAAAGCGAAGGAGTCACAATAAATGCAATGAGTCGTGGTGACCGACCTACGAGAATTGGGTCCTGCGCCACAATCCCATTTTATTTTACTTTGACTTTCAATATACTGTGAATAAAATGAAAAACATCTTAATCTTGATATCTACATATCGACTGTGAACAGTGTGAACTGGCAAATTATCCTATCTTATTTTTCAGGAAACCGAAAAAAACGTAACTACTATTACAAACGCTTAAAGTTTTACAAAATAAAAAAGCAGTTGACTTTAATATTGTTTACTTATTAAAAAATTAACCCAATATTCTTGTGTCTGAATAATTTTAATTAGATGATCGAGATAAGACATTATAAATCAGCTGCATCTAAATTTAAGATACGACATATTGCTGGTTCACAGTCGATATATAGAATATAGAACCTATCAATACAAAACATTAATTTGAAAACACTTACTATTTTTGCGGTTTTAACATAATGTAGACTGGATCGAAGACGTAAGATTTAATTAGAACTTAGGAGGCTCATTTATTTGCAGTATTCGTAAATGTTAGCAATATGTGTCAATCCCGTACATTTTAAAATTGTTATTTAAATTTTAAAATTATTATTTCGTCGGAACGACCATATGATATGTTTGCCAGGGTATACAGGGTGTAAAAAGAACAGCTGCGATAACTTTCAGGGTTCACTTATTCATCTAAAAGTATATTTTTTTTACTAAAAACTGTATGTACTTAGTCAAAAAATAAAATTATAAAAAAAAAAAATTTTGAATCAGAAAAGATAGTATAATCATACCCAAAGTTATTACAACTGGTCTTTTTTTACCTTTTATAATTATTAGGTTTTTAATTTACTAGATACGTAATAGGAACTATGGTATACTGAGATTTTAACATTACATCTAATAGTGTTTTGTGGAATGTATCTATCTATGACGACACCTCTAGGACCAGTGGTTTAGAGCTTGGCTGTCTACTAGAGAGAATCGTGGGTTCAATTCCCGCGTTGAAGCAACAAAAAATGTCTACAAGTCTGCATAGGACAATGCAGGCTGATTACCTGATCCGTCCCACAGGGTAAGAGAATAATGGTGAGAGTGCTCTTGTGCACTGCCCACACACTCGGGCACTACAAAAATAACTACTGCATGGCCGGACTGGTATTAAAGAGGTTTAGAACATAAATCGGCTTAACAACAAAAAAAATTAAGTACATACAACTTAAATATGCAGTGCAGTGGTAACCGGTATTGCTGCTTAAAGTTAAGTGCTTCTAAAATTACCTGCTATCATTGTCTTTGCTAAGCAGGCATGAGCACAACAGCACTGACTTAAGAGGCGCTTAATTTAAGTAGATTTTGATTATAGGGCCACTTGCCACTTGGGAAAAGTATTCAATATTTTGGAGGCCCAGGCGGGAACATTTGACAGCTACGTATTCGTATTCGTAAATTATTTATCAATAATTATATATAACTGTCATCATTTTTATACAATTCTCATTCAACAATGTTCCAAATACGTAGTTGTCAATTGTTCCTGCTAACCCCAAAATAATGGCAAGCAGCTTGTCAGTCAGTCTACTGGTTACTGGTTGTCTTTCATAGCCTTCTTAAGCTCCATGGCCAGTTTGTAGCCCAGCTCGGGGCGCCTGTCGCGACCCTCCACCATGGCCAACACCTGGAACATAAAACAAAATGTAAAAGCGTCAGCCAATACTTGAATCGTTTCACGCCGGTTTACTGAGAGGTTGTGTTATGTAACGGGTGTAAAAAGAACTCACTAACACTTTGGGATATGATACCCTTTTTCATTCTAGAAATGTATTTTTTTGCTTTTTACAAAAAAAAACATTTCTAAAATGAGTAGATCAGTAGGTAGTATAATCGTATCTCAAATTTATATTTACTGTTCTTTTTAAATCCTGTATAGACCGAAAGTGTATAGTTTATTTAATGTACTCAATGTATTTTGACTACTGTTTCATTATTTATTTTATTTATTCAGATAGATTAAGCTTTTACATTGTAAAATACTTATACTTAAAAAAACCCACCTTTTTGCTAAAAGATGGGCCCGTGCGAGTTTTTTACGCCGGTTCTTCTCGACGGGTTAGTATTGAACTGGTGGAAGCTTTTTGTATTGACATTCCGAGAGTAACTAGGGCCTGTATAAATAAAACACTCTCAAGCCCAACCCTGACTTGTGAATGAACCTATTAGACGGATAAAAAAACGTTTCGTTTCACTTTTAAAAGTGAACAACTTTATTAATGTTACCCCGGCTCCACACTACTTGCGAAGTTGAACGAAGTTAGACGAATAGGATAGTGTAGAGATGCACTTCGGCTTGCTTCGTCAAACTTTACTAGTACTTCGTCGTCCTTCTTCAAATTATGTAACAAAAGTAAAGTTCTTCATTTTTAAAAGAGAAACGAAACGTTTTTTTATCTGTCAAATAGCTTCTCAAGTGAGGCTGAGTTTGAGATTGTTTTATTTATACTGGCCTTAGTTTCATTGGGGGGATCCACCTGCGGGGGTTACCTTACCTCGTGCGACTCCACTATGACCCCGTGGTCCGCCAGCACGGCGTGTTTGGTGGCCTGTATGTCGGGCACGCTGACGCCGCGGCTGGCGTCGTCCACGAGCGTCGCGCGGTATCCGATAGCGAGCGCGTCGGCTATCGTCGCACCTGGGGGGGAGAGTCGACGTAAATACGTGTTCCGAAATTCTAGGCCCGTTTGTGAAAGGCTAATTAAACCTATGATCAACTATTTTTTCTTTCATATTACCGTTTTGTTATATACTAAACGCCGATTGGTGGAGCATTTATCAGAGAGAAAGAGGAGGATATTATATAATTACATTACGCTCGTACATGCAAGGCAGGTCAAAATGACAGAGACACTAAAAGGTATCGAGTAATTGAATTTTATTGCCGTCTCTTTTGAAGTCGAGCCAAGACAGTCCCCCGTTCCGAGCATGCAGCTAATGCTAATGGCAGAGGATGTCGGACTCGGCCACTCACCGACGCAGACGTCGTACGCGATGCCGCAGATGTATATGTCGGTGACCTGCCGCGCGCGCAGCTGGTGCGACAGGCTGGTGTCGCTCAGCCGCTTGTTGTCCCAGAACACCGAGTACGAGTCCACCTCGGGGTTCGTGCCCTTGTACACCTTCACGCCGTGATCCACCACCTGTCAATCACCATCACAATAAAATTTACGATTACAATAGAATTTATGATTAAACATGATGAAGTATTCATTTAATTTTAATAATTATAAAATTGAGATTGACACAATCGTGCTTAGGGTTATATGACAGGCGTCTGCCGCATTTGACAGGCGTTTTAAGGTTTAGACAGACGTGCGGCCGGCATTGGTATTAGACATGCATTTTCAAATTACGCGATGTCTTTTACTTATTAGTTATTACCTACAGCGTTTTGCTTTAGACAGGTATTTTCTGAAAAATCAGGCACATTAGGTACTATGTACAGGCATCCCTCTATTTACACATGGTAACCCCAATCGTGCTTGATATGCTGGTAAGTAAGAAATGGACATGGCTATGTTGTGGCCTCGGCCGTTTTTTATACATGAATACGGTCCTTACGTACTAAATTATTTCATTATTTAGCTTTACACGCCTTTTATATACCAAATCAGGTATAACAATCTCCCATCTAAATTATGGACAGTCCCCTGCCCATTTGTATGGACAGTCCCCTGCCCATTTGTATGGACAGTCCCCTGCCCATCGCCTTACAGACTTCTGTGCTACAAATCAGTGCCCCGACCTTGAGGTCCTTGTGCAGCTCGGCGCCCCAGGTGTCCTGCACGCAGTGCCGCGGCCACAGACGCTGCTTCATGGGCGGCGGGCCGGCGAACACCACCGTGTCGTGCGCCTGCGCCTTGTCCGCCGACACCTTGAAAAACATTGCCCAAAATTTTTATAATAATATCTATGGACGCTTCGCACCACGTCAATCTGGCTCCGTGCTAAGTATCCGAAGAACTTGTGTTACAGGTACCACACAACGGAAATATATTTAATGCTTTTATACTATACACATATATTTTTTTTATTATATTAATACACATCCATGACCCAGGAACATTTAACACCTAATTTTAATAATTAAATAGTGTTTTAGTAAAAATTTGCACGCCACTGGTAAAAATGTACATTTCGGTCGGTCTAGTTGGCGGTTGCAATTTTTATGGCGAATAGAGCTATATGTAAGGAGTCACTAACCAAAATTAAAAGTTGCGGAAACTCGTAGTTTTTTAGTTATTGAAAAAATAAAATTCGTATTTTTGTATGAAGATTCGACTACTTTTGACGTAATTTTGTCAGTTTTTTTAATATAGCGCCAAAGTCCTTTAAAGTCATTCATAACTACTAGTCAAATAATATACGATTTTGAGAAGTTTCTATTTTAGTTCAATTACTTATTTTCTCTGAAAAAGAGTTAAACGGACAGAATTCGCTTCTGGCACTCGCCGGCCGCTGCCGCGGCACGCTTCGCGGCTCGTGCGCAATCTTAAATGTCTCACCTAACCTAACCTAGCCATTTTTATTCTAGTTAAATCACCTATTTTCCTTAACTAGAGTGAATTGGGCAGAATTCGCTTCTGGCAATGAATTAAATAGAATATTTTTGCATTTATTTAAGCCATAAGGATGTGTAAAATAAGGCCTTTGGCGCCTTATTAAAAAGGAAAACTGTAAAAATTACGTCAAAAGTAGTCGAATCTTCATACAAAATACGAATTTTATTTTTTCAACAACTAAAAAACTACCAGTTTCCGCAACTTTTAATTTTGGTTAGTGACTCCTTACATATAGCTCTATTCGCCATAAAAATTGCAGCCGCCAACTCGACCGACCGTAATGTACATTTTAGTCGTAAGTTTTTAAAGGTCATATCAAGGACAATTGATTGTATCGAAAAATTTATTAAATTCATTCGTTTTCAAATACTTTTCATTATTTTACTATTGACAGATTACATTCAGTATAGTGATTAGGCAGAATATACATAATCTATTGTGTATTGTGCTAAATCATTGAAGCGTATAAGGCGAGGCTCACACAATATCACTGCTACTTTAGAAAATTATCAACACGATATACCTAGTCACTGTGACACTTTGTATCCGGTACGTTTTTTAAAAAGCTAATTCTATGATAATGACGTGAACTACCAATGTAACGGAATATATTTACCTATTCCCTAGGTGGCATTATTAGCTTATTATTATAATAATACTAGCTGACACATCCCCACTTTGTTGCGCATACAAAAAGTATTTTGTCACCGTTTAAATACTTCAAGACTGAAAATAGCCGAATCGGTTCAGCCGTTCTCGAAAGCGAGACTAACTAACAGCAATTGATTATTATAATATTGGCGAGTATTATGAATGCATTAAAGTTACTTAAAGATCACGTAGAGAAATACCGAGCATTTCCCTCTCCATAGCTCGCTGAGCGACATTGAGCCTTTTGAAAAGATCAAGCCTGTGATTCACACGAATACAGAGTATTACACCATACATTTTGGCCAAAGGCAGTCTTCTGGCATACTCACCGGGCTGGAGGGGTGCAGCTCCCGCATGTGCACGTTGTCTATGAAGGACACGTGGTCGGGCGGGTGCCAGTCCAGCGAGTAGAACACGCAGGAGAACGGCACAGACTCCAGCAGACGGTTGATCGGCTCCACCACCTGTGTCATTCATTTAGTGCGTTTTATTATTCCGAATCTGTCTGTCGAGAGAAAATTCTTATCATTGAAAATCAATCAAATTATAAATCAAAAATAAATCAAAAAAAGTCTGTGCTAACACAATAGAGTTGAAAATTCTATAGGTACACACACGAGTGTCGAGTTGTCAAATTTGACACTGACATTTGACGCGACTAGCGCGAATAATTACTAACACTGGCGACTTATATATACTATAGATATATACTATATTATATACTATAGAATTTTCAACTATCTTTCACCATTCTACCGTACTCGTTTTTCCATAAAACCTACTCTTAAAGCAGAGTTCGTCAACACACTCTGACATTGGCGACTCACTAAGGAGCCATTTTTGAAAAAGAAGAAGAACACTGGCGACTCACTAAGGAGCCAATATGAAAGAAAAAAATTAAAGTTACAAAGTCCTAAAAATGTGAAAGCAGTCAATTTTAGCGAAATAACAAATACGAGTAACAATGAAAATAATATAAAATTACATGTATAATAAAACCACCTCGAACCGTTTGAGTAACTTCTTTATTTTCACAACGTCCTCTTCTAATTCCACGTTCCAGCCCAGGATACCAGGTGATGCCAATACTGAGTGTCCGGCCTCCTTGCTCTTCCCCAAAAAGTGTCACCCGTCAATGTTCCC
The DNA here is from genome assembly GCA_905187575.2 of Celastrina argiolus. Taxonomy (NCBI): domain Eukaryota; kingdom Metazoa; phylum Arthropoda; class Insecta; order Lepidoptera; family Lycaenidae; genus Celastrina; species Celastrina argiolus. The sequence goes on from LR994596.1 coordinate 3,512,050, forward strand.
CCGCTATTCCAAACTATTTTCCCTCCCAATATCGCCCTCAGTATTGCCAACTCCTTAGTGTTCCCACTTAATTAAAATAATAAAAATTAACATAAAGTTACAATTTGACCACGACAAATATAATATATTAAAATATAAATAACAACATTTATAACTTTTAACAATCTTCTGAATATACATCCACATGTATAACGTAATAGTCAGTTTACACAGCGACGTGACACTGAGCAGATTTTAAGCATTTCAAAATTAGGAGGAAACACTACGAAATTTTTTCCATACCTAAATAGGGGTCTACGGGATTCCTGTTTCCTCCCTGGATAATGCTGCTAGAGTAACAATTTTTTCCTAAATATTTATGTAAGTATATTGTTTGTACGTCCCTATTATTTTCTTTTAATAAAAATAAATAAAATAAAAACCATTTATTTCAGGCTACATAATAAACATCCAGGAAACAGATTTGACTACATTATACAACAAAATCAAAAAATAGGAACCTAGCTCAATAAATTTTTTAGCTAATAAAGAAAAAAATATTTAAATCGGTTAAGTTTTGGAGGAGGTAACAGGAAGCCCCGAAACGTCGATTTCTGGTACTTTTAATAGGTAATTATAGTTCAAGTTGCAAGTATGCAGTATCTCAACCGTGCTGTTTCCTCTTAATCATCTTTTGTAGAGAGCGTTAAATTAAAAAATGCCTCCCCTCGTCGCGTGTCATGTAAGTAGACCCTAAAGGTCAAACCACACAAAAGTAACCACGAATAGACCTTGATTACGTTAGTACCGTGCAGTTGTGACCTTGGAACAAGCAGACAATGATTAAAAGATGCTAATAAAGATGAACGAAAATGAAAAATCTTTTATTTCCAAATAGGTTAGAAACGAACACGTTTAGGCCGTGTTTTACCAAGCAATGTTAAAGTTAACGCCATGCTAAAATACCATGCCATCTCATTAATTGACAGGAAATACGAGAGGGATAACATGATATTTAACATGGCGTTAACTTTAATATTGCTTGGTGATACACGGCCTTAGAATTGTCCTACATGATGACCACCGGTTTGGGGACCAAACCAACCTGACGGGAAGAACTCGCGCGGGGCCACCTTTTAGCAAATTTATACAAACAGTTTGTTACCTTAAACGCGCTAAAGAACTACTGGTTCGATTAAAAAAATCTTTCAGCGTTGGATATGGCCTATGTATCGAAGAAGGCTATAGTGACCCTTACATTTTAATAAAAGTTTCCCTTACCGATTTCGGTGTCGGTAGCCGATTTCATTGAAACCAGGCCAGCTACGCAGGAGTCGTTTTATAGTGCGTGCGAAATACTTTATGTATTTCGCACACACTTGGGCACACTCTCTCTTCCTGTTACTCTCATAGCCCAGTGGGGCGGTAAACCGAAACAACTGTCGAGAGAACAGGCGCAGGACCGATTTTCTACATGCCCATCCGACGCTTGACGCATCTTTCTTATCAGACAATCAGGTGATCAGCCTGCGTTGTCCTAACCAAACTTAGAAACAACATTTTTTTTTTATGTTCCAACGTGGGAATCGAACCCACGACCTCCGGGTCGAGAGCGAAGCTCTGGACCACTAGACCACGAAGGCTTACAGTTTACGCCAATAGGAACAGAATACCTATGAAGAATAATTCAAAATGGAAGGTTTTGTGACTATTTCACGCTGATGAAGTCGCGGGCACAGAAGCTACACAAAGAACAAAAATAATTCGATGTCATCCGCTGCGTCAATGGAGAGAATAAATGGAGAAAGAAAAAAGTTAATATTTATTTTATAATTTAAGTAATGTGAATAAATGTCTGAAAGTCTCTGAAAGGTTTTCATGAACCCAGAACCATCTAAACCAATACCACACGCTACAGTATCATGTTCTATTTATTCTGTGCCTTGCTACTTGATGCCCCGACCCAAAACTACTCAAAAGTTTAATGCAACCTAATTAATCAAACTGCATAGCCCCAAAATTGGAAACCCTCCAAAGTTTCAGCCAATCGAAGTACCGGGCGGTACCAGGCGCGGTTTCCTAATTGCACGAGGTGTGAAACGATTTCCCGCCTTTTGACAGGTTTTGATTAACCGCGTCGATAAAATGGCGTCTATTTTTGAATACCGTTGCTGATTTGGATCGATTAATCACGTGACTTGCAGTCCTCATTGTTGCAAATTGGTGTATTGCAGATATGCTTTGCAGATATATAACGAGAATTTGATTTATTAGAACTAAGACATATTTAATAGTTAACTGGCTGATTAATCTTTACTAAAAATCTCGTAAACTACACGACATATCGTAATAAGTTTTTCACTCCAAAATTCAAAATTCAAAATTCAAAAAAATTTTATTTCCAAGTTAAACTTAACAAGCTATTTTCGGAAAGTCAACAAAAATACTACCACCGGTTCAACCCTAGCCCGCCGAGAAGAACCGGCGTAAGAAACTCGGACGGGGCCATCTTTTAGCAAAAAGATGGAAAATTGTTCTTTTTTTAAAAAGTGTAAACATAATATGTTAACAATGTAAAAACTTAATCTATATATTATAACAAAAGACAGAGTACATAAAGTACATTGAGGTAGCCTTGCATGTGGCCATCTTATTCCCAAGGTGTGCAATCGTCAACAAAATCATTGACCTTATAATAAGCTTTAGAACAAAGACGTTCTTTAACTACAATTTTAAATTTATTGATAGGGAGGCTCTGAACGTTATTTGGGATTATATTGTACAGGCGTATACATTGACCTTTAAATGATTTACTAACTTTACTCAGTCTGATCACCGGTATATCTAGCTTGTGCTTATTTCTAGTGTTCCTATTGTGATTGTCGCTTTTCATTTTAAAATTACTTAAATTCTTTTTAACGTACAACACATTGTCTAAAATGTATTGAGAAGCAACGGTAAGAATACCAATTTGTTTAAACTTCTCTCTTAGAGATTCAAAAGAGGACATTTTGTAAATTGAACGTATTGCCCGCTTCTGCAGCACAAATATTGTGTTAATGTCGGCGGCATTTCCCCATAAGAGAATGCCGTAAGACATCCTACTATGAAAATAACTAAAATATACTAATCGCGCCGTGTCTTCGTCAGAAATTTCTCTAATTTTTCTAACCGCATATGCTGCAGAACTGAGCCTACTTGCAAGATTGGCAATGTGAGGACCCCACTGTAATTTACTATCTCTCTCCTATTCTACTCCTATTCTTTATTTTCAACGGAGTTGTTCAACCTCACAAATGTTTAGTTTTAGCTGGAGATTTAGCTGTTTTACGAATAGTATTCAGTTTTAGCTGTTTAGATTCGTGAATATTGTCCATTCTGTAGGCAGTACCCGCAGTAGGCACATAGAAAATGTACACGTATTATGTAGAGTGTAAACATGTAGAGTGAGAACAGCCACTATAACTTTGAGATACGATTAAATACTACCTATCCTCATTTTGGTAATGTACTTATATTTTTTTGTCAAAAAGTAAAACAGATTTTTTTTACTTCTTACCGTTTCTTTTTTTTTTGTCGTTAGAATAACGAAGAATACAGAGTTTTTATTTTTATATATTTATACAAAAAAAAACATTTCTAGTAGTATGTGAAAAGGTAGTATAATCATATCCTAAAGTTATAGTGACTTCTTTTTACATCCGTTATACGACAATCCATAACGTTGACATGTTATTGCATGTGACGCACATCATTGTATTAGCCACTTAAGTTACTTACATTTAAAATATTTTATATTACTTATTGCAGAACAAATTCAAGGTAAAAAACATAAAAATATGTAAAACACATCCTATTTTCATTCTCGCGTTTTATTAAACAGACACACAATCATCATCATCACCATTTCAGGTAATAGGTAGTAATAACAACATCCACAGAAACGCTGCTGCCCCATTTTCGGGTACCTATACTAATACTAGCTGACCCGTGCCCACTTCGTTGAACATATAATCCGTTTAAACCTTCCCTGAACTTCCACAAATATTTCAATACTAAAAATAGCCGAATCGGTTCTCGAGTTTTAGCGAGACTAACGAACAGCGATTTATTTTTATATATAAAATTATAAAGCGGAAGAGTTGGTTTGCTTGTTTGTTTAAACGCGCTAATCTCAAGAACTACTGGTCCGATTTGATTTTTTTTTGTTGTTAGATAGTCCGTTTATAGAGGAAGGCTTTAGGCCATATAACTTTACGCTGCAACCAATAGGAGCGAAGCGTCAGTGAGAAATGGCAAAAACGCGGAAAATTATTCACATTTGGGGACTTTCGTTGCGTGCGCTGCATAAACGGTTTAAGTCACTCAAAAACCACGCGAATGAAGTCGCGGGCACAGCTAGTTATATAATATTATACCTAACGTGACCATTTATTCTTGGACACAAAACGGGACATTGGTTTATTTCAATAATAGGTAGTCAGTGAAAAAACCGGCTAAGTGCGAGTCGGACTCGAAGGGTTCCAGAGGAGGGAGGAGCTGATATATTAAGCTGAATATAGTGTGAAGAGAATGAAAGTATTTTGGCACCTCATACAAATTACTCAAAAAAAAAATTCAAAGGTCTAAAATGAGCACAAGGAGTGAATCTTACTCTGCTGAGGCTCGCGGTCTCCTAGTCTATACACACGAACGCGTCCGTCAATCGCCTCCGTGGTCTAGTGGTTCAGAGCTTCGCTCTCGACCCGGAGGTCGTGGGTTCGATTCCCGCGTTGGAACAACAAAAATGTTGTTTTCAAGTTTGGTTAGGACAATGCAGGCCGATCACCTGATTGACTGACATGAAAGATGATCCATGCGTCGGATGGGCATGTAAAAAGTCGGACCTGCGTCTGATCTCTCACTAGTCGTGTCGGTTTACCGTCCCACTGGGTCATGAGAGTAAAAGGAAGAGAGACTAGATAGAGTGCTTCTGTGTATTGCGCACACACTTGGGCACTATATAATAACTCCTGCGTAGCTGGCCTGGTTTCAATGAAATCGGCTACCGACACCGAAATAAGTGAGGGGAGCTATTATTATACACGAACGCACGCTTTGTTGACCCAAGACTTCACCAGTATTTAACCTCATCTGTTTTGTCTTTTATGGAGATCTTTAATCGTGATTTGTGAACTATGAATCAACCTGTATATACCATTTTGCTTGAAAGAGCAGCAAACATACATCAACACATGTCAACTTTCGCATAATATTAGTATAAGCATATTTCGATATTGTACACGGGACTTTTTCTTTATCTAGGTATTGTGTTCTCAAGAGGATTGCGTCAGTATCGTAATAACGTTCTAGGAAAATGTGATCCGATACTTAAGTATGTAATTACTAGCTGCTGATGGCTATAACCATTTCCTTTGCTATTTTTACCCGACTGCGCCACATAACGGAGGGTTATGTTTTTCGCGACTATGTATCAGGGGCGTAGGTTGGTTCTCCTTGCAGGTAAACCCTATTTACTATGTATAGTTCATCCGAGATAAATTAAACCGAAACGTAAACAAAACCGTCTATGACACAACCATAGATTAGTGAGTGATGCCAATTGGCCAATAATAATGCAATGAATATTATTGGTTATTCATAATCCGTAGACTATAGACTAACTATATTCTACAGTCGGTAGTGTCAAAACAGCGTATTTTTTGATTGTTAGAAAATGTATTGGATAATGAAGTATGATCCTTTAATATACCTGTGATAGTACGATATGTAAATTATGTAAATATTTCAAAGTTTTCGGTTTGTTTACCTTTTATATACCTAATATCTACTTTGCCTTTAGGTTAAATTTATCAGGGACGAACTATAGGAAACTGGATAAGGGTCATAAAAGGGGATAGTACGCTATTGATGTATGTATATTTATATGTCGATAGATTTCAGCTTGAGAGGTGTATTATATTCGTGTTTACTGTGGGAGTGACTGCTTTTTTTATTTCGGTAAACCCGATTTTGTATCTCGCAACAATAAATCGACAGGCGTAAATTGAAAACAATATCGCTGTCAAACGTGTACGCTTGACAGCGATATTGTACCCAATTGTACAAATTAATTGCTGTTGCGACTTGCGAGTTATACAATCAGTGAGCCTAGTGCGAGTATTTGTCACTGCTCACGGTGAGGAAGTTAACAACACCTTGTTTGGAATCGAATTAGTCACCATAGTTTGTCACTAGGGGCGCTGTTTTGACCCATCCAAAAAAGCAAAGCAAAGAAGTGACAAAAACTCGCACTAGGCTTACTGCCCTGTGCCCGAGACTTCGTTCGCGTGGTTGCCGGAAACAATATCGCGATTAGCTTTTCATTGCTCACGGTTTCATTGGTTTTTGTTATTATGATTATTATAAAGGAATAATTCTTTCATACATATTTTTTGAGTAACTTAAACCGTTTATGCAGCCCACGCAACGATAGTCCTCAAATGTGAATAATTTTCCCCGTTTTTGCAACATTTCTCACTGACGTTTCGCTCTCATTGGTCGCAGCGTAATGTTATACCTATAAAAGACTTCCTCTATAAATGGACTATCCAACAAAAAAAAAATTCAAATCGGACCCGTATTTCCTTAGATTAGCGCGTTTAAACAAACAAACAAACTCTTCCGCTTTATAATATTAGTAAAGATTCCATAGAAAACATATCGACGGTTACAGCGTGTGTGGTCGGCGCTTACCATGGGGCCACGTTTTAGTGTAAGGACAAGGGTCATAGATAAGTTGGGTTTGATAAGAGATATCTGTATCGATCAAACGGCACTGCCCTTGCCGACTGACGTAACGTGTCGTGCATACGAGGGTTTACGCGGGGAATTCACTACCCGCAGGCTACAGGTATGTCCGATAGGCTTCGCTACGGGCACACCTGCAGGCTACAGGTATGTCCGATAGGCTTCGCTACTATTAGGGCTGTATCAGTCGCGGGCTGTCCGGCAGACTGCCCTGCGAATACATATTACGTCACGGTGGGTTCGCCTTCTATTTGAACAGATTTAAATTGAAGGAGGACCCGTCGTGTCTCTGTCAGCCCGGAGTTGAGGAGTCAGTTCCCCACCTGTTACTCGAGTGCCCAATTTTTGCAAGCAATAGGTACGATATTGAGCAGAAATTGGGCATCGCGATAACTGGTGGGAATACCAAGCATGCTGGGGGACAGCAAAAAGAGGGAGGTATTCCTGAAATACTGCACTAAAAAGAGGGAGGTATTCCTGAAATACTGCACTAAAAAGAGGGAGGTATTCCTGAAATACTGCACTAATATCGTGCAGACTGTCAATAAAAGGAATAGTGATGGTGTGGAATGAGGGTGATACACTGTGATATTTTTTTTTTTTAAATCTATACAGAGTTTTTACTGTAAATTGTGATGTAAAATTAATTTGAAAGTAAAAAAAAACATATTACGTCAATCTGGCCCCGTGCTAAGTATTAAAAGAAATTGAAGACATGAATGGATGAAAGCGATATGTCACACAAAAATATAACTCAATTTGAGTTTAATTCTCTTACACCTTTATCCACTCATGTCTTCAATTGTATTACGAGGACCATGTAAAAAAATATTAAATCAACAAAATTTTTGTGTTTTTTTTTCATTATTTTCCTTCATTACGTCGGTGAATAAGTGACATTTAAATTTGAAGCGTAATAGCCGCTCATACTGGGCCCTGATTTTCGTATCTCGAATTCGTTTCGAATGTTAGTCTGTTCTGCTTTCATTACATTGAATAAATTGGCTTACTCCCGACACAGTCGAGAATCGAATCAGTTCGATCATGAAGGGTTTTGGTATTTTATTTGGTGGATTACTTTGAAACTAACCCGGAAAAGAAAATCGTTACATTTCGTTGCGTGCGTTGGTTTAAGTTACTCAAAAATATCAAATATCAAAAAATTGTTCCTTTTTAATAATCATAATAACAAAAACCGACGTGAGCAATCAAAAGATAATCGCGATAGTGTTGCCGACAACCACGCGAACGAAGTCGCGGGCACAGCTAGTAACTTGATATTTTTGTTTTAACAGCAATTCAGGCAGGCCGACAGGCATTGTAAAATATCGCTGTCAAACTTGCTTACAATAAAAACTAGCCACCCGGCTAGTTATAGTCCGATACAGCTAAATCGGCCTGCATGCAACTAGTGAGTACCCTTTCGAAAAAAAAAATGCTTACAAATTACACTTGACAGCGATATTGTACAATTTACGCCTGTCGAATTGCTGTTGCGAGATATATAATCAGCCCGCCCGGCAAAAGTCACTTTTCCAACATATAAGATTGGAATTTATTTTGAACGACTTTACGAATTACATTCGTAATCTAGTGTCGGAAGTTTATATTTCTAAAACAAACAAAGTTAAAAACAACTTACAGTGTGAAAAAAAACACACATATGAAGGACATTATTTGGTTCAGTAAAAAGTTCAGAAGTCCTTATTTAAAGTCGGTTAAAACCAACTTTTATCGAACCAACTTTCCTGAAATAGATCAGCAATAAATAAATAAAACAACTTACCTCCGTACCATCTTGTTGAGCGTTGCACTTGCTGATGTTGAGCGTGCCGGATATGAAATCGTTCTGTACGTCCACCACCAAAAACGCACTCACAGGACGTACAATCTGTAAAATTTTATAAAAATACTAATTGCTCTCACATCAATTTTGGTGTCAATGGCCAGTTTCGTTAAAGCTATAGGCCACCTATGCAAAAGTTATTTTCTCTCCGCTGAATAAGAGCAAAATTCATCAAACTCGCCTAATTTAACAAATCAGTGTTGCAACATTGAAAACTATAATTGATATATTTTTACCTATTTTTTTTTCTGTTTTAATCAGTATAAATATACTTTATACAAGGTCAGAAGATTGTTATAAAAAATATGCATATTAAAAAACTGTGTGTTTTTCTTAAAAAAATATTGTATTCATAGATTCTGATGACATAAAACAACATAAGGAATTATCTCATACTTTTAAAGATTTATAGTTATGCTGCAGTTCAGTAGCAGTTACATAGATTTCTGACCCGTGCCCACTTTGTTGAGCATAACAATTTGTGATGAAATTCAATTACATTGCGGAACCCGTAATTTCTCAGAGTTTAAACCTTCCCTGGACTTCCACGAATATTTCAAGACCAAAAATAGTCTAATTAGTACACTAGGAGCACGATTCTCGGGCAGTGGAAAAAAGTTCGAATATTAGTATATCCCGCTCGCACGCGCGGTAAATCTCATTTGCATGAGCGGGACAGACCGATAGTAAAAACTAAGTTCGAGCCCTGAGAATTAGGGCCCTGGAGCACGATTCTCGGGCAGTGGAAAAAAGTTTGAATATTAGTATATCCCGCTCGCTCGCACGGTAAATCTCATTTGCGTGAGCGGGACAGACCGATCGTAAAAACTAAGTTCGAGGCCTGAGAATCGCCGCCCTGATCTTGAGTTTTAGCGAGACTAACAAACAGCAATTCATTTTCATATTGTTGTATTTGATATCGGCGTAAAAAGAACAGCACTATAACTTTAGGATATGATTATACTACATTTTCTCATTCTAGAAATGTATTTTTACTTTTTTATTGTTCTTGTGACAAAAAAAAATGGTAAAAAGTAAATAATTTTTTTTTAGTTTTTGACAAAAAAAATACATTTTCAAAATGAGGACAGGTATCTTTTCTCAAAGTTACAGTGACTGTTCTTTATACATCCTGTATACATACATATAGATAAAGATAATTATTTAAAAGTCTTTGCATAATTTTCATCTACATACCACTTTTATCCAATGATTCCAGCAAAATGTGAACTCTTCCTTGTTTATAAACCCATCACCATCTTGATCAAATACTTGGAACATGTGACATGCCTTCTCCTCCGAGAGTTGATAGATGTGGCCCTTGTCATTACGGAACAGAGCTTTGCAGATCAAGCGGAAATCGTCCAAGTTTAGTTTCCCGTCCCTAAATAAGTATGAATATTAAAGAAAATTGACAAGTTCAAAGTTTGTCTGGATTCCGCACCCCTAGCTTTTCAACCCTATTCCTATGTGATTTTTGAGGTGCATGAGTTGTGGATTGAACAATGAGCAACGGTTTTTGAGCAATGTATCTTTATATTCTGTCCAATTCATAAACTCTCTGTCATGAAAAAAACTCCTCAGAGTCAGAGTTCAATTCCTCAAAATACCACTCCTACAGTATGAAAAGTTGAATCATCTTGCATAATACATAAATTTACCAATTCCCCTAAAAACTTAGGATGCTATTATGGTCATTTTTGTCACTAAATAGCTTTTCTTTATTTACAAAAGTGTGATGTTGTTGACATACCCATCTTTATCGAAGGTTTCGTAGCACGCGTCCATATCTAGGAAACAGGTTTGTTCGACTGGTGCGTCGTTAGCAACCTCCTCCATCATTAGTTGGATCGAACTGAAACCTACCTGAAAATGCGCTCGCTTTTATACAACGAACGGTACCACTCCGTGATAGTCTTTTGACGAGAACAGCATAAAATTGCTCGATTACATACTAATTATTACTGCATCACTACCGCATCTTGAACTTTACCATTTTCGTTTCTTTTCCCCATCCAAAGAACATTTTCTCTTTCATAACTTTTTATCAAAAAAATTCACAACCGGGAAAATGTTTTGAAAATTGAGACAGAACGGGCCTTTATTTTTGACTGTTTTTGACATTGTTTTTTTTTAGTTTGGTATCGGCATAGAAATAGGAATTAGGATAAACATAATATGCTTTAGTTACCTATTAATAATATATCGCTCGTTTAAAACTACAACGTGGCACAACGAAAAACTGGAATTTTGGGAAAACGACTTTGAAACTTTTAAAATCTTATAACTTTTAAAGTAAGATAGCTACAAAAAAGATTATTTTGGCCATTTTAAACTTTACTAAGAAACTATGAATCTCAGTGAAAATTTCATTGATGTATAGATATTTATTTATGAAATAATAGTTTTATAAAAAAAAGTCCGTACATGTCACGTTCTTCCTATAAAAATAATGAACTTACTGACTGACAAAGGGGTATATCACGTTATAGGTAACAAAATAAAGATATTTAAGAATGTGGTACAGAATATATTATATAGTAAAAATAACACTGTTGAAATTTTAATAGGAGTATTTATTGAAAAAAAACTATTAGCTAAAGTGTAACTTACTAGTTTTATAATCGGTCTCACAAACAAATAATAACAAAAATAAGTAACTAAATTAAAACCCTTATTTTATTAGACTAAACAATCCTATGTCTAAAAATAATAATTTGACCTGATATTATGAATTATAGAAATATTAAAATTTACTATAGTGTCGTAAACGACAAAATTTGTACCAAAATAAGGTTCAAGGCGAGGAATAACCGCAACTAGCGCCACTCTTTTCTGTACATAGTTCATACTCGTACTTATAATTAGGTAGTACCTATTTTACAATAACCATAATGACTTAGATATAATAATATTATGTATATTGACTGTTTGAGAACCAATAACAGATACAGGAAATATCACATCTTTTTTTAGGATCAGAACTAGGTACTAATATTAATCTAAGATGGCATAACTCGTGAAAGGAGCATTGTTCTTCTTCGTCTTCACGAGCCTCACTCTGTGGTGTGTATGTGTCGCATTCATCTAATTAAATCAGCTATTTCATTGAGTGACTAGCGTTTTTATCAAATGACGACATTTAATTGAAAGACTAGGCCGAACATTGATTGTACAATCGTCACTCAACGTCCAATTAGTTAGCGGATTGTAACATAGCCCTTATATGAGAGCGGACATAAAATCAGTCAGCTGACTGAATTTTCCCAAAAGCGAATCTATCAACCCCGACTCCACGTAGTATTTGTCTGTCAACCCCTAGAGTGTATATTTAAGCGCGGAGGCGCGGAGGGAGAGCAGCCCCCGCCCGCCGTAACGAAATGCAGAAACCAGCTCTCGCCGTGGCGGCGGAGACCAGAAAGCCGGAGCTGCCTAAGGCGAGTGTTGGTTGCTGTCATTTGTTACGCATGGGCGAAGGGGCTGCATTTCCCGCAGCGCCGGAGACGTGACAGACCGACATTGTCCTTAAAACAAATCTATCAACTCCGACTCCACGTAGAACTTGTCTGTTTTATCTAACCTCTAAACTACAACTGTAAATATTTTCTTAACTAGTGGTTGCTGAGTAGAGGGGAGGGTAGGGGGGATTTCCTTTGTTCCCTTACCGCCGTCTCCACCTTTCTCCCCTGTTTTACTCCTGGAAATATCCCGGAAACACAGACATAACCTCAAAACTTCAACAATAAATATCTTCCAAACTAGTAGTCTCCTAAAGGTGGGAGTGGTAGGGGGGGGGTTTTCCCCCTCCCCCTCTCTCCACCCCCCAATTAAGAGGGATTTATACAAAAATTTTTCCAGCTCCTCCTTTTTTGGAAGTCATCAATGTTCAGTCAAGACATTGGACGTTACAATAAACAACTTGACGAGTTGTTCTTTAGTCTTTCAATTAAATGTCGTCATTCGATAAAAACGCTAGGCACTCAATGAAGTAGCTGATTTAATTAGATGACTGCGACATATGCATTTTCTTCCTGATCGCATATTATATCCGCAGCAATAGCATCTTAAAATGTAGCTATGTATTGGTCTATAGAGCTGAAAACACAATTTTCTTTGCCTGTACTACTTATTAAGTCTTTTGACAATTCGTTTAGAGGTACAGTCATGGTTGTCAAGGTGTGAGCTTCTTCATCATCTGCACTTTCTTCAATAGCTTTGTTGATGGTGAAATTCTCTCTAAAGGGTCTCTAACAGAATCGTCGCTATCCTCGATGATGTATTCCTCAGCTGAGCTTCTAGATGCTCTTCTGATGCCGGAGCTGCTAGAAGAATTTCTACGCCGACGCTTTTCTGAAGTTTTCTCATCTTGATGATAATTTTCATAAGCCATTTCCACTATTCTCCTTGATCGTGAATCGATCTTGAAAGAAAAAAAAATCTTTTTTAATAAAATATTATTATAAACAATGTGACAAAACGATGAATTTCTTAATATAACAGCAATATTTCAAATATATATCGTGACATCCCGTTATAAACGAACCGTAAATTTAAACAAGTGTAAAAAAATATTGCATACAACGTGACATGCTAACACAAGCCAATTTTATTTTCATACTTTTCAAAGGAACAACGTGTTATCAAAGTGATGACCAAGTACGATCAATTAATTCTTTAATGCTAGAATGCGACATAATAAGTGTGACACATTATAGAATTAAATAAATAAGTAATAAAATATTTACCTTTACTCCAAAAAGGTGTCATGCAGGTCGTGACACGTTGCTGTCTTATACCGCAAGCAAGTACTCTCACGCACTGCATTGTCACACTGAGGAGGCGCGTTGTGGAAATAAGCTTAGCTGCTAAACGGGGCAGCGCTACATCGTGACAAGCTCTCTCTTTTCCTCATACTTTTGTCGGTATTGGCTTAAATTGTACCACGTTTTTGCACTAAATAGATTCGGTTACGGTGAATAAAATGGTATCAATAACTCAAAATTGAGTTATGCCACTGTGACACGTTATAGTTTTAAACGAGCGATATAAAAATGCCTATTAATCTGGGGGTATCGGTTCGAAATAGTTGCCGAGCGACGTTTGAATTTTATTTAATAAAACGTAGAAACATTCGAATACGTACGCGTTGAGTATGTAACATTGAGTACCTATGTGTATGCCAGGCGCTTAGATACCTACTGTACCAAAATAGATTAAAATAGGTACATATATTTTGATAAATAATATAAACGATTTTATTTTTAATTTTGTTTCTAGTCGCTTTTTATAATTTTTTTTACTGCCTGGCTATATAATAAGTTGTCAACTGAGTACTGACAAAAAAAAGATGAGATAAAAAAAAAGTATTCCCGAAAGCGGTTTTACGTTTTGCATTTTTGATTTACTGTAAAATAAGCAAAATTTTACTAATTTTTATGCAAGTAAATAACTATTTAGTAGTCTTTGTAAGTAATTAGACTATTTTGTTGTAATTCTTTAGAGTTAAATATTTTTCTATTATGAATATGCTGATTGAGAGGGTACACGGTCTGCAAGCCACGAGTATTAGTCTCAATGACCGTTTTACCATCTTGGCGGCCGCAGCACCAGTAGCTCGAGTTACCAGACCCCGACGTGGAGGATTCCTAAACGTAAATAACAGAAATGTAGCCCACCAACTTGCGTACCGGATAGGACAACAAAACAGGCGGGTAAGTTTCTTGAAGTCAATAATGTTTCAGCACGCGTTGAATAATTCGAAATTAGAATTAATTTTCATTTATAAATTGATAAACAGAATTTATATACCTACAAGTTCAAATTTTCAACTTACCGTTGCTTGCGAAATCTTAAAATGTTATGCTGCTCACAATTGTTTAAATGTTGTTACTATTTATCCAATATCTAAGACCAAATAAAAAAATTATAGAGTATGTATAGCAGTCTTAATTTTGCCATGTTGTGTAATAATGCATTGTCACAGACACATGTGTGATTAAACTTCGTAAAACCATAAAAAAAGCTCTAGCTTTAAGAGCTGCAGAGCTGACCGACAGGGATAAGAAAGTCTTGTTTTATCTAGGCATAAGAGAAATAAGTAGTAATCTGTAATACCGAATCATACAACAAGATTGGTCAATTCCTTCTTTGCAGACTAAATTAATACTTAATAGTTAATAAGTAATGCCAAAACAAACCAATAGAGACAACTATAGCTTATTAACTAATCTGACCATATTTTTTAGGTTTTTAAACATCCTTTCTTTTAATTATTAATTTATGATAAAAAGACACACTAATAGTATATTATGTATACTCAAATGGTATTATCCAGGGAGGAAACAGAGGTTGCGTGGACCCCTGTTTTTGTATGAAAAAATGTCTGTTGTGTTTCCTCTTAAGACATTATATCACATATCAATGTTATAAAGGAAAAGAAAAAGTTTTCCTTCGACATATCTTATACTAGCTGTTCCCGCTACTTCGTTCGCGTGGTTTTTGAGTGACTTAAGCCGTTTATGCAGCGCACGCAATGAAAGCCCCCAAATGTAATTAATTTTCCCCGTTTTTGAAACATTTCTCACTGACGCTTCGCTCCTATTGGTCGCAGCGTAATGTTAGATAGCCTAAAGCCTTCCTCTATAAATGGACTATCCAACACAAAAATAATTTTTCAAATCGGACCAGTAGTTCCTGAGATTAGCGTGTTTAAATAAACAAACAAACAAACTCTTCCGCTTTATAATATTAGTATAGATTTTTATTTGGTCTGAATTAAAAGTTTATACTGTTTTAATAGAGAGGAATACAGCAGAGGACTGGCATGCCTGGTCTGAGACGTTATGGCAGTACGAACAGTCTGCCGGGTCTGAGGAGGTCCAACAGCATGGGCAACCTTAGCCAGAGAAGTGTGAAACAAGGATGGAGACAGTCAAACAACAACCTGAGGTAAGTCTTATTCTAGAGAATCCTTAATTCTAATCTAATAAATTAAAATGTAACCCCGGCACTCCGTGAGTAGTGTAGTGTCGTACTTCGGTCTGTTGCCAGTAGTGTAGAGGAAGCTTTATATTTTACAGTTATAAAACAAAATCACAAGTGTTACCAAATAAATGAAAATATACTTTAATAATATTTTATTAATACATATCAATTAATTCAATTTAAATACAATAAAAGCTCTTTATTTGCGGGCTATAATGTTCCATAAATATGCCGCGAATACAGAAACCGTGAAATGGAATGGTAATTTATATGGGATTATAGGGGATACGTTCCTAGTAACGTGACAAAAAAAACAAATAGGTATATAAAAAAATTATTCAATTGAAGTTTTTGAACATTTTAAATAATTATCTTTTTTTTTTTTTTTTTAATCTTTTATTGTTGAAAGAGTTTAGTCGGTGACCGACTATGTCACCCCCATGAGGCTTACAAACACATATAACTACTTATAAACTATTTTCAATAAAATCTATGTAAACATTCAAAAGAATTCTGGCCTCCCTAGAATTAGGTGAGGCCAGAAAACTATTACATAATCCTAAATTTTTTGAGTCCCCATGTCCCAGTCCACGACGGTGGGCTTCGCCCCGATCACATTCCATCAAAACATGTTGCACATGTTCCAATTATCTTTAGGCTTAGGCAATTTTACTCTTCGTAAGAAAGTACCTACTTAAGATGCTAATTCTGATTACATACAAACTTATTCAGGATCATAGTCTATAATTTTGTTGTTGTCCATGGGCTCTTCAATTGGCTCCTCATTCAAATCTAAATCAATCTCATCAAGAGATTTTCCTTTGTAAGTGTCTGCTTTTCCATCTTCCATAAGAATGAGAAGCTTTGATATTTTAGTGGTTTGGTATACGTCATCTGGAAATCTGTAAGACTTTTTATGTAGGTACTTCATTAATATGACCCATGAATGTAGCCAACTGCTCCATATCATTTTCAGACATGCTAAAAATTTGTGTTAAGGTGGCTAAATGTTTTCTTAGCCTTGTAGAGGATATTGCTTTAGGCTGTTTTGCCCCTGATAATTTGGCATGCTTTTCCAAAACTTTGTAGCCATAAATTGTATTGTTATAACCGGGATTACCAAACAAAAATTGGTTTTGTGTCAATGCAAAAAAAATATACCTAATCGACAATAATAATTTTATATCGTCTTGAACTTCTTTATTAAACAGAACTGGTACTCCGCGGCCGCGTTTACCTCTAATGACAACACGTTTAAAATTCTTTACCAGAATCCTTTCTGAGGCAGTAAGCTCACGATCA
The DNA here is from genome assembly GCA_905187575.2 of Celastrina argiolus. Lineage (NCBI taxonomy): Eukaryota > Metazoa > Arthropoda > Insecta > Lepidoptera > Lycaenidae > Celastrina > Celastrina argiolus. The sequence goes on from LR994596.1 coordinate 3,528,950, forward strand.
AACTCTTCATACTTATTATTATAATTATTGTCACTTTCTAAATAGTTTGAAGTTCTCCAGGCCTGCGCCTATTTAAGAATAAAATCCTAGAATACACAGTCTCTAAAAGTTGCGTATATGTTTCAGTAGTTTGTAAGGCTTCTTTAATTTTTATAGCAGCATCCAAGGATTTTTTATTTAGGTATTCTTTAAGATTTTTTATATCATTTGCTAAAGGCACAATAGTTATTCCACTTTTTCTTGTATAAATCTGTTGCAGCTTGTGTACCCATCATTTTTACCCGACTTCGGCGAAGCCAAAAGGAAGGGTAATGATTTTGGCAGTCTATGTATGTATGTATGTATGTTTGTATGTATGTATGTATGTTCCCTCGTAGCGGCTAAACTACTGGTCCGATTTTAATAAATGAGGTATCAATCGATTGGTAATGATGCCGCGAGTAACATAGGGTATAAAATTTTTCGAAAATTTTTGAATTTTGAAAATTATACCTCAAAAACTATCTCCAAAAAAAATTAAATTAAGATAATTGCCTCGTGTTTGGTATCAAAAGATAGGTCTTGGCAAGCACATTGCGAATATGTATTTGAATATTTTATTTATTATTAAATTTCATTGTTAAATTCAAAATAACGTTTAAAATGCGGTCGTAAAGGTAGTATCTAGGAGTTGTTTAGTTACTTACTATGCGTTAATTGAACGTTAGTTTAGTAAAAATATAATGTTATATTTGATGTGGAAACAGAAAAATATAAAATAAAATAAAAGTTTAAAAACTATAACCCGACTTCGTAAAAAACTGGTCTAAAAAGGCTGAAACAAGAAAAAATTCAATTTGAAATCCAGAAATGCATAGGTAAAAAATGGTCAAGCTAGAGCCGAGGTCGGACCCGCTAGCTCATAATATTCGTCTGCTGTTGCAATTATATTCAATCCCAAAAGCAGGTCCGACCTCGGCTCTAGCTTGACCATTTTTACCTATGCATTTCTGGATTTCAAATTGAATTTTTTCTTGTTTCAGCCTTTTTAGACCAGTTTTTTACGAAGTCGGGTTATAGTTTTTAAACTTTTATTTTTTCCAATTTGATTCAATAAGTTGAATCAAAGTTTTTAAGTCGGCTTCTATTTTGCCAGTACTTCCTTGTAAGGCCCTTGCTTTTCTAATGCACACATTATTGCAATATTGCAGCATTGTTTCAAGGTGGTGGACAGATTCATTGCGAACTTAGGTGTCTCATACCTATCTTTGTCTATGTCATAATTTCCCAGTATTTTGGTTGCTTGTACAATGATATCATAATTTATTATCATATCATATCATAACCCGGCGTCATGGGGGTGGAAAATTGTGACACGGACGTGGGGGCGGGGTCATCATTACCATTTCTCTATGTATTTGAGAAAAACGATATTTTTTGTAACATGCAATAATTTACTATTACAAGGATAATACAAAACCATAAACATAGTGAAAATACATACTTTTATTAATAAAAACAATGTTTAAAAAACTAATTACTAAAAATCAACAAATTTGGCTTTCCTTAGCAAAACTGAAATTAAAAAATATATTAAATTAACCAGTCTTTGGTTTTCTAATAAAGCCCATAAATATCTTCTTACATAAAATAACAAAAATAAATTAGTCAGACTCATTATTACCAATACAATTAGCACAGAAAGGCACTATATGTTGAGGGCAAATATGCTTGTTGTACATACGTGTGTAGTTTTACGATCTTTGCTTGCAGGACACACTTGACACCTCTTACGAACATTTGTTTTTTTTGCTGAGGGCTCCTCTGTAGATTCCTCTGAAAATTGGCAAATTTTTTTACGAAGTTCTCGTGGCAAACTTTGAACATTCCGGCGGACTTTCAAGTGATCACTAACAAGAGCAAGGCCTAGATTTTTCAAATAATGGCGTCGTTTTATGTTTGACTTATTGTTTATGCGATGTATTAAGAGTCCATTAATTGCCGTCATGTTTTGGAAGGCACATTGAGAGGTAAAACACATTTACGCGATTTTGTGAATTCAGGTGGTATTTGAGTCTTATTCTTACGCAGGGTACCAACTGACGTCAATTTATGTTCACTAAGCAGATGCTGAACAAGTTCATAACTGGTGAACCAATTATCAAACGTCACGTTACGATTTGTCTTGAATATGGGCTGCACGATCCGATCTTCTATATCAAATGGCTTGTTACTTGAAGAATATGGACCATCAGGCTGCTTTCCAGGATATATTTCAAGATTTTTGATGTAAAAGTTTCGGGCATCTACTAAAGCAAATATTTTTAGTCCATATTTGGCAGGCTTTGATGGAATATATTGGCGAAATTTACAGCAATGATACAATATAATATCCCCGCAAGTTGCTAATGCGCTGGAACCTTGTCTAATTAACACCCACGTGACGTCACCCGCAACACGTACAGCGAAAAAAAAATTCTAATAGGTAGTTAATTTTATATGAATAATATTTTTTTAACTATTTATGATCTTCAATAAGATCGGGTTAAATAAAGGCTGTCTCAGTAAGAATGCACTTTTAAATTTGGATATATTTTTTTGGTAACTTGGTGGCAGCTGAATATTAAAAATGGAACGCTTTTCAAAAGAAAAATGCGTTATGATTGTGAAAACTCATTACAAAACTAGGGAAAGTTACGCTGAAACCGCTCGCAAACTTCGCCAAATGATCAGACCGACCGGTACCTACGTTAAAAAGTGCACTCTTACTGCCCGTTTTCACCAACTGACTCCTAAACGATTCTTAAGTAAGTGACTCTTTAGATATGTGATCTCCTAAAATCGGCTCCTACCTAATTTCATTTTCACCAAGCTAGGTAACACTTAGCCTCAGAATACAGAACAAACCAGAAGGAGCCAACGGCCGATAATGTTCGCCGCCCGCTGTGTCCAGAAACAATACGTTACCCCCCGCATTCCTCATACTTCCCACCCGTACAGAGTTGCTAGCTTATAAAGAGTTCGCCTCTTTTAGGGAGAATTAAAAATCATGTTTCAAAATAATGCAATGTTTTCTTGTGGACAACAATACACTTACAGTTATACTATTAAATAAATATTAACAACTTAACTGTCCAATGAGTCACATATGACTCATGGTGGACTTTTGGAATAAGTTCATGAGTCACAGGTGACTCAAATTTATATGAGAATTCGGGATATATTTTTTTTATGAACGTGGGTAGGCGTGCAAAAAGTTAAGTTGAACTTTTAACTGCTCCTTAACCAAAATTATAAATTAATTATTTTAAATAAATATTATGTAAAAATTTATACCTGCATCTACTAGTGTCACAATCTCCTATAATTGCAATAATAAGATACAGTATATAAACACTGTTTTCTTAAACAAATTATATCACTTGCACTTTTGTCAAAATTTGCTGTTATTTTTCTCTTCCACTTGTTTACAATGGAGTCCTTGCAAGAATCAATAACACAAATGAATAAGATGTTTAACTCGAAGATGATGGAGTTCCAGCAGGAGTTGTGTGCGGTCCAGACTACAAACACCTCTACAATACTGGCATCTGATTTTTGTGAGTTCAAAAATTTTATATTGAATGCACTTAAGATGATGCAGGCTCAGTTGGAAATATTGATGGATGCCTATGATCAAACTGAGATGAGGCACAGAAGAAAGATTTTGCTTGTGCATGGAGTTCCCGAAGCCAAAAAGGATGCACAAGAAGCTATTGCATCTTTGTTGTCTTCCCAGTTAAAAGTCCAAGACATAAACATTTCTTCAGTAAAATATTGTCACCGCTTGGGACGCTTAAAGGAATCAAAACCCAGACCGATCTTGGTTAAGTTTCAGAATTTTACTGATCGGAATGAGGTTTGGAGGGCTAAGACCAGCCTGAAAAATTCCGGCATCACTCTATCAGAGTTTTTAATTAAAAAGAGACATGAAGTGTTCCTGGCGGCCAGGCAGCGTTTCGGTGTTACAAAGTGTTGGACATATAATGGCTCTATTTTCGTTGCTAGATCTGATGGCTCCAAAAGCAGTGTTTGTAGCATAGCGGAGTTGGATGCCATTTCTGATCTCTGTGGTGATATGGCAGAAGTCACATCTCAAGTTCCGGCATCCAAAACCAAAAATGAAACTGGAACAAGACCAAGGCGAACCAAAAAGTAAATACTCTAAGGGTAACATACTTTAAATAATAGCATGGTAACTTTCTCAATCTTCACATATATACATATAAATCTATAATTCTGCTTTGCCAATATTCGCTTCTCATTAATCATTCACTTATAATTTTACTGTCCATACTTAGATCTCATAGTTACTTATTTCTATGCATCATCACTAATTTCTTTTGTCACAAATTGTCGGTATTTCGAAAATGAAACATATTTAATTTTGTAATCTGTACTTTTTGAAAATGTTTGTTACTTATTGTTTAATTTTCTATAAGCTTGACAGATGTGTTTAGGTGACGTCTGACAGGAGTGAGTGATAGTTATTCTTCTTCGTCTTCTTAATGTCACTTTAATTATATTTTTTGTTTTTTTTTGTTTTTTGTGTGTGGACATGAAATTTAGCATGAGCCATTATGTACTTAACTGATTTCTCTTAATCTAGTATTATGTATATAAATTGCATCTTTGTTATGTAATTTTTGTAACTAATAAGCTGTGCTTGTACTTAGAACTTTATTATTATATCTCAGTATAACTCCATTAAAATTTTAATTGCCAATTTGTGTTGGGCTAGCATCTCATCTTAAATCTAATTATATTTTGTTAGAATAACTGCTCATATTTAGCTAGGTGTCTAAAAAATAATAGGCATGTTTGGATTCTTTCCATTTATCTACCTACTCTTTTTCTATTTATTTACTAATTTTATTATAGCAAATTTATTTATATACTTATGTTTTTTTTTTTTTATGACACAGTGGGCTGCAGGCCAATTATATTTCAATTGTTGTAGGATAATATATTTATAGTGTTTTATATATTTTATTTATATTTAGTTTGTATTATTATCATGAATGTAAGTGTTGACTCATTTGCTTCAGATGATTTTTTATCCATTTCTTCTAACAACGGCGATGATAGTTTTCAAAGTGCCACATTTATGTCTCTTAGGGATACCATAACTTCAAATTTTAACACAGTTAACAAATGTTTTAAGGCCGTTCATATTAATGCACAGAGCATTCCGGCTCATTACCCCGACTTGCTTGCGTCTTTTGATCGGGCTAATGTTGATGCTGTCTTTATATCGGAAACGTGGCTTAAGCCTTGCTTACCATCAACATGCTACAGTTTACCCGGTTTTAAGTTAATTCGCAACGACCGCATTGGGAGGGGTGGAGGTGGCGTTGCGATTTATCTACGTTCAGACTTGTCCTACACTATTATTAGCTCGTCAGCGCAACCCCCTCCATCTGATGCTCTCGAGTTTTTGCTGGTAGAAGTCCAGGTATCGCACTATAATAAATTATTACTCGGGGTCTACTATTGCCCATCAATGCACAATGATTACTTCTCATCCTTTGAAAATACGCTTGATGCTTTTACACCGTACTACGATCATTGTGTTATAATGGGCGATTTCAATACTTGTCTACTTAAGGGTGATAGTCGATCGACTAAACTTAGTTCAATTTTAGATTCATATAATATGAAATTACTACCTCTGAATCCTACCCACTGCTTTCCAGGTTCCCGTCCTTCCCTGCTCGACCTAATCATAGTCTCCTCTCCTAATCGTGTTACTACGCATGGACAAGTCACAGCTGATATGTTTTCATACCATGATCTTATCTATGTCGCCTATAATGTTCGCCCTCCCAAAGCTAAGGTAAAAACTCTTCTTCAAAGAAATTTCTCTTCGATGAATATTGAAAGCCTAGAGGAGGACGCACATAACATAGACTGGTCAAACTTACTCTCAGCTGATTCCATTAATGACAAAATTGATATATTTAACGCTAAACTTAAATCTCTTTATGATATTCATGCACCTGTTAGGCCCGTTAAAATCAAACATCTTCCCGCTCCCTGGTTATCAGACGAAATCAAATCTCTTATAAATGCTAAGCATGCAGCCAAAGCCAAATTTAAAATAAAAAAGACAGAAGAATATCGTAACAAATATATTAAAATCCGGAACCGCTGTAATATGATGTGTCGTGACGCACAAAGACGTCATATTCACGCCTCCGTTGAGAACGGGGATCCGGCTAAAACATGGAAATTTCTCAAATCCCTCGGCGTGGGCAAATGCTCTGAACCGCAAGACTCTCATAATATAGATATAGATTCACTTAATAACCATTTTACTTCCTCTTTTAATCTCGACCCCAAAATTAAATCACAAACGTTAAATTATATTTCTTCGCTACCTATATTGAATTCTGATCCGTTCCTTACTGTTCCAGTTTCCGAGTGTGAGATTAAAAAGCACATCCTTTCCATATCGTCAAACGCAGTAGGAGATGACGGTATCAGTCGTAGAATGATCACACCAATATTAGATATAATTGTTCCTGTTCTTGCACACATTTTTAATTCATGTTTAGAGTCTTGTACCTTTCCTGATGCCTGGAAGGCAGCTTACATAATTCCTTTACCTAAATCCTCCTGTCCTAAGACTGTGTCTGACTTCCGTCCTATTTCCATCCTACCCTTTTTATCAAAAGTTTTAGAGCGAATCATTCATCACCAGCTTACGAAATTTGTTACCCACAACAGCTTACTCAGTCCGTTCCAGTCCGGTTTTCGCACTGGTCACAGTACGACTACCGCATTGGTAAAGGTAGCTGATGATATACGGTCAGGTATGGATGATAAAATGCTTACTATTCTCACACTTCTGGATTTTAGTAATGCCTTCAATTCCATAGACCACGATATTCTGCTAGCCCGGCTTGCATCTTTAAATCTGTCACCATCAATAATTAATTTAATTCGTAGCTACCTTGTAGGACGACGGCAGAGAGTTAAATCATCTGATTATTTCTCCGATTGGAGTTATATCTATGCCGGCGTGCCTCAGGGTGGTGTGCTATCTCCTCTTCTGTTTGCAATTTTTATAAACCCTATAACAATATCGATTTCATCATCCTACCACTTGTATGCGGACGATCTTCAAGTATACACACAGTCTCCTTTGGACAATCTGAATTCCGCTTTTGATCTAGTGAATCACGATTTGTCGAATATTTGTGAATGGAGCAAGAATCATGGACTTCTTATTAATCCTATTAAAACTCAATTAATTGTAATTGGTAGCCCCGGGCTAATTTCTAGAGTTGACCATGATTCTTTACCTCCTGTCCTTATAAATGGTGTAACAATACCTTTCAGTAAAGTGGTTAAAAACTTGGGAGTGTACTTTGATGAACATTTATCGTGGACGCATCAATTGCAAGAGATTAGTAGAAAGGTTTTTTCTACCTGGCGTTCCCTAAAACGTCTACGATATGTTCTTCCGATACCCACTAAGGTAGTTTTGGCTGAATCCCTACTCCTTTCCCATTTAGATTATGCAGACGCTTCTTTCACTAACTTGACGGAGGAACAACTGAACAAATTGGAGCGCCTTCAAAACCTGGCTTTGAGGTTTGTTTTCGGTTTACGTAAATTTGACCATATCTCCGAGTATCGCCTCAAGTTAAAGTGGTTGCCAATCCGCTACCGCCGTGACTCTCGTGTTCTCTCCTTCCTTTATAACATCCTATTTGACTCCCATTGTCCCACTTATTTAAAAAGTAATTTTAACTTCCGTACCTCTGACAGACTGGAACTACGATCTATATCTAATCTTCTTCTTGACATTCCTATCCACCGCACTAAATACTTTAATTGCTCTTTCATTGTAAAATCCATTTCCCTTTGGAATTCTTTACCTATCCATATAAGGCAGGCTGAAACTATACATCGCTTTAAAACTCTTATAAAAAATCATTATCTGGAATCATATTGTGTCAGCCCTTAACTTATGTAACTAACACTTATTATTATAAATTAAAATATCATGTAGGTTTATCTATTGTATATATATATATATTTATATATATAGATATATATATTATATTATATTGTATACATATATTATATATTTATTGTGTTTATGTATTATTTTATTTTATTTACTTTTATTTTATTAAATATACTTTTGCGCAACTCCCATTCTCTAGCATTGTTTTCTCTAACACCATAAGGTTGTCTGGAAGAAATTGCTATCTAGTAATAAGGCCGCCTTTGTGTGCATGTCTGATTTTTGTAATGTATATTTTTTTGTTTTTTTTTGTAACTTGTTGTGTGCACAATAAAGTATATTTGTATTGTATTGTATTGTGGCATAAAGAAGTAACAAAAATTATGTGAACGTGTAGCAAAAACCCTAACCTCTAATAAAATGAAAAAAAAAATCGCAAAAGTTTGTACATGTACATATCAGAGTACATATTCTAAAAATAAGAAAAGTAAAGCCATGGATTTCTAGGATTAGGCTTAGTATTTGTATAAAATAAGACAAACATTAGAAAAATTAAACGGTTTTATTTTGAAAAATATTATTACTTAAGTATTAAAAAAAATTATACGTTGTGCTTTTCATTGTAGCATGCCAAACAAAATGCTTTTTTACAAGCTTTGCACTCTGTGTGCACTTGTTTAGCTTTATGAGCCAACTGCTCTAGAGCTTTTAGATTGGCATAGCAGCCGCTGCATCTTTTTCTAATTAATTTATTGTTTCTGATGTTACGCGGAATTTCTTGAAGACTGTGTATGTGCATATATGACTCATTGAACGTAGGAAAGATTTTTTTTCCTCCACGCTCATGTATCATATGTGAGTCATAAAATAAAATGAAGGAAATTAATACAAAACATATATATTTTTATTAAAATACTTTGTTTTACAATACATATACATTAATTAAACCCAACAAAATAAAAAACATGATGGACGTGAGGTAGGTATATATTTCTTTGTATGGGGACAGTTAAGTTGTTAAGATACCTACTCTTATTTAAATTTTATTCGCTTTTCTAGTAAAATAAAACATTATTTGTTTAAAAAATAACTTTATTTAGGTACCTTTTTGTTGTACAAATTTTTTATAATATTGCCGTTTTGATTCTGAGGCAATCGATATATTTTTTTGTTTTGACAAATGATGTAGTCTTATATGTAAATATTTTTCTATAACAGCCCTTATGAGATTATTTCTGTGAATACAAGTTCTCTCAACAACTGCAAAAATGTTATTTTTTCCTACAAATTGTTTGAAAATTGAAAGAACAATCATTAAATATTGGGCATCCGAAGTTATTACGAAATCTTCACTCGAAATTTTTCGTACATGTGCTTCACAAATGCAACATATTTCAAAAACACTTTGCGACGGAAAACAAAGACCACCTTTGTTTTTTAAAACAATTAGTTTGTGGAAATATAGAATATCGGTCGCTAACATTGATTCAATACAGAATTTACATTTTATCGATTTTGTCAAATAATGAGCTACGGAACCTGATATATAACCTACGATGTATTTCGATAAATCAAAAAGCTGAGGAAGTTCAGAAGATAATAATTTTGCTATGCTGCTGTCACTGTCTTCAACAGGAAGTGTTTGATCTGGGTCGAAGAGCTCATCATTGTCTTCGAATCTTTGCGAAAATGCTGAGGAATTTATAGCTTTAGTTGATGACGAACAATTTAATATACCTATGTTTTCAAGTGGTATGCAATTTCCGTTGTTGGAAGCTTTGAGTTCTAAATGACATAAAACTTTCCTGTAAATGAATTTAAATTGTTTAGCACGGAGGCCATAACGATAACCCCAATGGTTATCGTTATGGCCTCCGTGCATACGTATAACACCAAAAAGTAACTCCAGATGGTCTTGGCTACATTTGTATGTTGGAATAAATACCAACAGATTATCGGATACAATCAAACTCTGGTATAGGGATTTCAAACTCTCAATGCAAATAAGTAAACCCAGGAAACCCGTATGACAACTACATTCTACGACTGGTTTATAATTTTTCATTATTACCTGCACTTTTCTTCCATCTTTGTTAATTTTTCTTTTGACCACATTCTTAACTTTTAATTTTAAGATATAAGTTTTCATTATATCTAGAAAATTAAATATCATTTCTTTATTACGAGTGTTCAAAGGCTGCTTATAGTCGAATTGTTTCATGTTACGGGAGTTGAAAATGTCAAAGAGGTCATTCATATACATATTTTACAAAAGTTTCGGTGGCTTTGGAATTTTTAAATGTATGTAATTTAGCATCTTCGCGACAAAATTTTAGGGCTTTTGCTACACTATTACTTAGTACCTGACTAGCTAGCTTAACTTTCATAATATTATTACGGAACATTATATGTCTACGTGTAAGCTTATTAGCTATATGAAGTCCTTCATTTTCTTGAAGTTTGTTTAGGTCACATATTAGATTCCAATTGATTTCTTCTTCGTTCTCATCTAGGAATGTTTTTTTGGACTCAAAATGATTTCTAATTAATTTGATCATGTGAACTGAGTCTAAGAATATAGCTACGTCAGAGTCATCAACTGGGTGTTTAAAAGTAGTCTTCATTACACTATTGTGATCTATTTTACATCCCAATTGCTTCATCACCGTTATATTTGTCGAATGGCCATCAAATGTTAGGGACACAACTTTGACGCCAGCCTCATGGCATTTAATAAGGCATAATTTTATTAAATTAACTTTTTGCTCCGCATTTAAGCCGTGCACCAAGAAGTATCCCAAGGGTAATTTAAAATTATCGTTCACAGCATTTATCAAAAAGACGTACGCTTCCGAGGCTAAGGTTTGGCATTCAGATGAACCAGTTCCCATGTCGACATACCCGTAATTCTTTTTCCCATCCCATAAACTTTGACGTCTGATCGACATCTCATCTGCAATAAGTGCACAGATAATTTTATGTTCAGATGTTTTAGCCTTTTCCTTCAAGGCCTCGAAAGATTCATCGGAAAATCCAGGTTCTCCCTTTATATTGGAGTACCATTTACACAAAGTTTTTGGGTGTGGAAGGCACGTGTCAAAAGTTGCCCTCACATACCTATAGGCACTAGGCGAAAGAAAATTTAATGTCAAACAGAACTTTTTAATTTTTGTAGTATATTTAAATTTTTTCTTGTTTTGGACGCTCTTTTGTAAAAATTATTAAAAAAATCGGCTGCCACAACATCTTTTGAAAGGAGGTTATAAGCATCGTCGTTGACATAACGATTGTTCTTTAAATTCCTCAGTATATTCTGTAAAGACTCATTTCTTCTTTTTAGACGTCTGTTTTTTTGTTGCAGTGTTTTAATTTTTCGGACATATTTCTCACAAAATAATTGCTTTCGTCGATATAGGGCTTTTAATTTCACTTTTCTCGGCGTATCGAGGATTGAGTCCAAATCAGAGACAGGAACATCACCAATCAGCGAATCTGGTTGTGGAGATAGTGTAAATTTTCTATCCTGAAATAAAAAATCATCGTCAAACATGTATACAGACCATTTTCAAATATTATTGATTATAAAAATGTTATAGCCATGTTGTGTTAAATTTTTCAATCTTTAATTTGTATCCAGACCATATCATTTCCCAAGAAAGAACTGATTTCAGCGCAGTATAGTCTACAGATTGTGTAGCGTAGGTGTAGTTAAAGTGTAGACATAGCGCAATTATAGTTGAATGGCGTATTAAATATTTTTAAAGCGGTAAGAATGTTAGAAAAAATTTGAAAAAATGCAAAATACTAAATGAGGTAGGCATAAATTGTAACAATACGTACATTCATCTGTATCGCAGGGCCAGCTGAAAGTGCGCCTATGTGAGCCCCCGATTCTGCTGTTACCATGGCCATATGGTGTAATAAAATATTCTTAATAAAGGGACTTTGTAATTACAGCAAAGTTAATTATTCTGAAGCTATACAATAAATTAATATACTTAATTTGTTTGTAAAAAATATCTTTTTGAAATCCTGTACCAATCTACGTTAAAAACAATTTGTTATAATACGCACATCCTTATCAGCTAAAGGTCCGGATATTGATGTATCCATGAGGATCTCGTCTTCTTCCGATATTATGGCCATGTGCTAAAACCGAAAAAAATCTGGTATATTGCATCCTACTAATATAATAAATGTGAAAGAATGTAAAGGAGAAAGCCCATTTCAGGCCCAGAGCGGACAGCCATCTTAAGAAGCCTTAATTTCTCCAGAAATGTAACATAAAGAGACATGATTTTTGATAATATTCAAATAACCGCCACTATAATCAGTAATGTTTCAATATAAAAAGGAATTTTATTGAATTATTTGGAATCTAAATAAAACGTTGAGGTGAAATGTTACCCGATGATAAAATATCTTTACTCTAATCAATCAATCTGAATATCGATTTATAAACAAATAAAATAAACTCATGTAAAATACAAATAACGGGCTACTGTTGGTAATTCGGTAAAGAATTAATCAAAAGAAAACATTTATCTTAAAACCAATGTGTGCCAATGTTTACGTTTGTTACTTTATACGATAAAGATTAATAAAAAATCATATTATATCGATTGTTTTTTACGTAACCGATTTATCGATTTTATTTTTTTGCGACAAGCGGCAACACTGATGACTGAAATGTCATTTTTGTGCAATGCTCAGTGTGGATGCGTTTTGTTTTGTTTTCGATTTTTTCACCGCAATCTGGCTTTCTCGCCTGAACTTGTTTCAGCTTTCCACGTACGACTTTGGCATTGTTTTACTAGTTTTGTTTTCTCCTTCTACGATTACTTGGCCCTGGATTAAAGGATTACGCTATTTGATTGTGCATACATAAAATGATATGTCTGAAAAACATTGTATATGTTGTGGTAATAATGTTACCGAGAACTGTATTTTAGAGCCCGAAGAATTAAGTGCCATACAGCAGTGGGTTGCACCGCAGCAGGTAATCATAATATTATAATAAAATATTTCTATTATTTCGTCATCATGGTTTACTGTTGAAAATATTTATCAATTATGTTAATATGTTTTAGGTGTCAGGCGATAATCTTGTTTGCCACAATTGCTGGGTAGCAATAATTGCAAGTCTTGCACTACAACAAGGGCTATCTTATTATATCTTACTAATATAAATTATTGAAAATTCGAAAAAGGCCTTGAAAATAAAATAGACAAAAAGTTAAAAAAAAAAATCTACAATAATGGCGCCGTTTTAAGTTTTTTTCTCAGATATCTAATACTATTAAGATTTTAGAACATTCATTTTTAATGCGATTTTTTGATGTCCACATTGGGCCTGAGACACTATGGAGAGTGGGCTTTCTCCTTTGTTTGTTTGTTACTCAATAACGCTAAAAGTTGAAATAGATAAATAGATGAAACCGCATCAAAATCGGTTCGGTCAAACGCGAGATAATCGTGAACTTTTTTAAGTCAATTTAAAACCATTTAGATATTACAATGCTATCAAATTCATATACTTATCTACCTTATTTGGAAAAGATCCTTTTCGTAATTTTTTAAAACCACATTTTGTGTCATAAAAACAATCATCTTCAAAATGTTTTGAACAAATAACACTGCTTTTAGAAGGATTCCAAATTTCATCTAATCGAGCTAGTCTAATAATTTTAGTCCACTTCGCTCTTATAATTTCATCAGCGGGGAACCTGAAATGCCACTTTTAATAATTAGAATAATTTTAACACAATAATAATAAAAAAACCAACCATTTTATAGAATTTAACATCTGTCATATAACAAGTAATAATAATTATTTATTTGCCACTATGTTTACGTTAAAATATCTCAAACAATGTACCGAAACGGAAAACCTACTTTGCACTTAATTAATGCAGTATGTATTTATATACTTATTATATATTAAAATGACTTTAAATTATTTTAATTGTACTTGTTAATTAGTTTATCAATGTCAACTTTCTAAAAAATAAACCAGCAAAGGGGGAAAAGAAACCATCAAAACTGGCAACATTATCAAAATGGACTCGCTCAAATTGTTTACGTTAGGAACAAGAAAAAGAAATTCATTAATTAAAATTAGATGTAATTGAGCTACTTACACATGAAACGTAATCCCATCTTGTTTTTTTATTCTTCCAACTGCATTCCTGCAAGTAGGAACTGCACAAGACGGCATTATTAAATAAAATTAAACGGATTTGTTTACGCGTACGTCACACGGCGGCCACAGATAGACTAGTAAACCAAACGTTAAACTACACTCTTTGAGAGGAGTTTGTATAGCTTCGGTATTGGGTGCGTTCGCGGTTTCTGGTTTGTTCTGTATTCTGAGCACTTAGCTAGGGAACTCCTTGTTAGGTGACATATTTTTTTTTCTAATTTGCGCTCTTACTATCGATTATTAATCGATAAAAGTAACCATTGAAAATTCTAGTATAAATAATTAACATTTATATAATAAAACATAAATACATTCAAGTTAGTGTAGTTTTGCATGTTTTAGTAAATTATTCAGTGGTTTTAATAGCTAAATTAGTAAAACGATGACTTAAAGCGTGTTTAAAACTATACTGTAGTGTAAATTAAAAAGTAATAATGTCAGTTGTTCATAATATTTGGATTTGATCAGCTGTTTGCGTACTTTTCTGTGTTCAAAGTGTTACAGCTTCAAATATTTCATTTATTCCTTAGTAGTTAATTACTACATAGTTTTTATGCATTATTAGTATGCTTTAGTAATTACAATTATTTTATACAAAAGCAGAAAAGCGCTAGAGACTGAACTTTTCTGCAGACGAAAATGATATACATATTGGTTAAATTATTAGGCTCGCAGTATTTCAATTATTAAAAGGTATTTGTACAAATCAAATTATTTATTATCTAAACATACATAAGTACCTACTCAATTACATATAACCTTTAAAAATTTTAACTTAAGTATGTAATTTCTGTGAAAATCATAATATCTAGGATCAAAATGATGGGAGAAGCTTGTCTAATTTGTCAATTTTCTATTAATTGTTCTAAATTTGGTATTGACAAATCATATCATGCCAATCATTGCCAAATTTACTGTGGTATTAAGTTTAAGCCGTAAGCCTGCAGCTAGCACAGGAAATCTTTTTAAAATACCATACTGTCGCTCCACTGTGTTTCTTGTTTTAATATGTACTTCATTATATTTTCTCTAATGACTGCAATTCAAAATTGACCACAGATTGCAATTCAATTACCTTCTCTTACAAATTAAAAAATATATATATAGGGGAAACGGTATAGTTATTGGCCAGATAAGCGGCTACGAAATTTAAAATCTTTATTAAAATTAAAATTCCCAGTTAGAAATAAATAAAATTTATGCCATATGGTTATATACTAATGTATTTATCAAATATGTCATTGCACATACACTGTTATTAAACATTTTAGGAATGAAATTAACATAAAAATATAAAACTTAAAATTACAGTTATTAGCCATAACATTACAGTTATTGGCCGTGAGATCATTTAGTAATTAGCCACATCGACATCGTGAATTAAATAGGTGTAAACTGAAACTTTAGACATGTTTTAATTACAAAAACAATGGTTTTAGCTAATAAAACATGTCTTCTTCATCATCTTCTAAAGATTCAGAGTCATTATCATTTAACAAAAAGCATTTATGGCATACAAAATCATGAAGCTCATCATCATCTGGCAAATGCTCTTCGTGTTTATTAGGAATGCAATGACGATGATAGTAGTTTTTACAAGAATCACACAATAGGGACTTATTTTTAGCAGCTAGACGCCTGCACATATTGCAATAAACAACTTCTATATTTGATATTATCTTTGGTTTACTTTCTTTTTTAATTTCAGTTTTAAAATTATTTTCCTTTTCAGAGTTTTCATTTTCGGTCTCCATTTTATTATTTTCATAATTTTTGGTAACATTTTTTGATTTCTTTCCCACTCCTTTAGCTTTATCTGTCTTAACAGCATTTTTTTCTCGTGCAGCTGCCTTCTCCTCTCTTTTTCTTTTTCTCTCCAATTTTTGATTCTCTTTTTCTTGTTTTTCTAATTCTTTTTTTTCAACAGCTGATCTAAATTTATCGGAAGTAATGACAAAGGGGGATTTTTCCGTCTTCCGAATAAACTTTCTCTTATTTTCTGGGGCATTGTGTAGGTAATCATTTATTGACTTATTAAGATGAGTAGTTTCTGGAAAAGTGGTTACAGTAGCAGAAGTCGAAGGCTGGCACAAATCTGAATAATTTTTTGTAGGTGTCATAGTAATTTTTAGTGAGGTCACATTATTTACATTAGTTAGATTTACATTTGTTGCTGTATTATTAGCATAGTGTATTTCAATATCGGTTGTTTCCTTCTGCGGGCGATCACTTTGAAAGAAGGACCAAAGTTTAAACAATGTAGGAGACGTTTCATTCGTGCTGACACCTTGAGATTTTAGTGTTTGTAGCTGATTTATCATTTCGACTCCTATAATGTTTTCAAATTCTTTTAGGGACATGAGCTTGTTGTCATAACTGTACTCTTCTATATTTCTTGATGTACTTAAACATTTGGAGTAATCTAAAGCATTCTCATCGAAGGGACATAAGCCACATACTCGAAAACCATTTATAATAGTTTCAGGTTTCAACTCATCAATAACAGTTTTTAGGATAGTAGCGATGTTTAATTTTTTTACCACCTCTCCAATGTTTTCTGATTGAAATTTTCGAACTGCGTTACGGTATCTTTTTTTAATGGGCCCAAAGACGGAAACATCAGCTGGCTGAGTGATGCGGGTTGTATTGGGGTACAGAGCAACTAGTTCAACTCCTAACTCTTTACAAGTCAAACTAAGCTGCAAAGTAATATGGCTTTTGTGACCATCTATAAATAGAATAACTGGTCTTTTGATGTTTCTTTCAGTAAGGTACGGTGCAAATATTTCAGTAATAAACTGGTTGAAAACATCTGCCGTCATCCACCCCGAATCACTGCGTCCGATACCCCATTTAGGTGGCACTGACGTCGCAATCTTTTCAGGCAGTCGTTTGTAAGGAAATACAATTAAAGGAGGACAAGTTTTGCCGTCAGCGGAAAAGGTAAATAGTACCGTAACATTTTCTTTAGAGTTTCCTAGTTCCACAGAATAAACATTTTTGTCTCCTTTAGCGGCAAGTACGCGACCAGTAGAAGGACAGAGCTGAAATCCTGTCTCGTCAGCATTAAACACACGCTTTGGATCCTGAATTGCGTCCACCAGGTTTTGACTTGTCAAGTAGTTTCTTATTTCAAGAAACCATTTCTTTATGTCCGTTTCAGACACACAGGCACTAGCTTTAGTTACTCCCTCGCTGGTTCTTTTAACTAAACTGGGGTGACGTTTTAAAAAAGCTTTAAGCCATCCCGGACCAGGCCGATTATTGACAAAAGGGGTATCGCGTGGATTATCAGTTAAAAATTTTTGAACTGTGTCGAGAACATCATCTGACTTTCTAGGAAAGCCTTTACGAGCCATTTTAATCAACCACTCTAATATAGCATTTTCTTCTTCATATGTTAAATACGGCGTTGGCCCGAATTGGGATTTTGAAGAAGGATTTTTTAGTTTAAACTGTAAGGTACCTCTAGGTATATTATATTTTTTTGCTACTGCTCTCAAAGACATGGTTTTTGTGTTCACTTTTTCTAAAGCCTCGTCAAGGGCCTCCTTCGTATATTGGGGTATCTTCGGCATTGCTTTTTTCTCACGAATCTGATATAAAAAAATGAAATGAATTTAAAGATACTTTATTAAAAATAACCAAAATAAGATTATAGTTGTTGGCCTACTTTTTCTTTAAGTTATTTTTTCCAATTACACAGTTATTGGCCTAGGCTATTAACTATTCATAATGATTAGAAAATTCTTGTAATTAAATATGTTACTTATCGTTACGAAATAAGACGTTTTATTCAATAACAATGCTAGATGACTTTTTTTTATTTTTATTTAGTAACTGGCATAGGAGGCCAATAACTATAAGCTATTCAAAAAATAATGACAGCTATTGGCCACAACAAAATTTTGAGGTTATGACGAAAAAACGTTAATTTACACCCTAAATTTGTTTATAACACATAGCAAGACATTATTTTATAGAATTTTAATAACGGCACTAGTACTTATACTTTATAAAATATTGCATCAAAAAAAAGTATCAGCCTTAACATTTTATTAAAGAATATTACTTACGTTTTACCTCCGCCAAAATTTCACACGACGAAATGGAAAGTGTCAACCTAGCGGAATTTTGTTGCATCTATTTGACGGAGGACGAAAGTGTTGCCAGTAATTCAGTATTAAATATACTATTTTGGTAGGTTATTGCTTATTTTTGGACATCGAATTTGAAATGGCTGATAACTGTATAGGGGCTAATAACTATACCGTTTCCCCTACATAATTGAAGGCACTAAATATGTGGCACATTTATGATGATTATGATGTCCAAGTCAGTTACAATAATGGTGAAATCTTTAAATTGTTGCAGGTGGTTCTACGGACAAGATAAAATAAAAAAATAATATTATTAGGTATATTAAAGTTTTTAATGAGTGTAAAGCAACACATATTATACATAATTACAATAGTAACAAATCAAACTAAAACCATTAAAATGATTTTACATTAAATAAAGTCTAATTATTTACCATAATTTTATCAAACAAGATTTTCTACCTATAATGGATACTATCACCTTAAAGGTATGATAGTCCATAAATACCTTCTTCAAATTTGTGATACCTACTACCATTTTGATATAAAGTGGAGTGGCATGTTGATCCTGGCCAACAGACAAACTTCAGAGATCAGTAGATTAGCATCACATATTATAGTTTGTACATTAATAGACATATTATTTATATAGTCTTGCAGTTTCCAAACTATTCTGCATTATGGCCACCTGGTAACAAAATAATAGTAGTACTATGAATTACTTAATTATTCATTTTTTATTAAGTAATACATTATATTTGAACTATAATAATATTATATATTATAGTGTACTTTTACTTTTGAAACCTAGGATAATAAATAGTAAACACAAGTGTATTTAAGCATTAATTTAGTTTTGTTTTAGTAGAGATTAGGGAATAAGTTAACTAGGTGATTGTATTTTAATATGTGTACAATTTAATGCAGCTAATGACATTTGGAAACCAAGCAAATGAGTTCCTTTCTTACTGTTAACATAAAAGCAGAAACTTGTTTAACAATGTGTCAACAAGTCGCTACACTGATGCCAGACAAGTCACCAACCGTTGAGAAAAAATTGCCTGTGGCATAATATTATCTTAGTTGTTAATACTTGATTTTTAAGTGATAAGTACCTACTGATTTATTTCTAAAATTAAAAACTATTTTAGTATTAGGTAATAAAGTATGTTTTGCTGCCTGCTATAACTTGTGACATAGTTTACTTTTTGTATGAAATTGTATCAGAGAGATAAAAATTAAAATATCCAAGCAGGTAGTTGTACAAGTAATACAAATTGAAAATAATCACTGATTTGTTTTCGACATAATAATCAGAAAATGATACATTGCATTAGTAAGTAATTTCAAGCGTGTAAAATATAAATGAATAGTAACTACCAAGGTACTATTATGTTCATAGGTACTTCAGAATATGTTCAATTTTTCGTAAAAATACTTATTACGCTCTGTTTCGTCAACCTGTATTGCATGAAGAAGTCGATATCAACTATATATTACTAGATATTTATAGATTTCTTTGGCGACATAAACGGGGTATTTTCGGCAACAAATCCTTATTAAACAATTCAATAACTTCAACGGCGTCTAAATTTTCTAAAAACTAGCTTAGATCGTCTTCCATTTCAAGGGATTCAAATATTTTCAATCGCAATAATATTTGTTAGGTGACAGATATGAGTTAGGTGACAGTTAAGTAGTGAAATATCGGGCCCCTAGAGTTAGAGGGCTCCCTAAGGCCTTAGGTGACACCTAAGCGTTGGTGAAAACCATTTTTCTTAAGAGATTCCCTAAATAGCTCTTAAGAGACACCTAAAGTTAGGAGTCAGTTGGTGAAAACGGGCATCAGACACCCTATATATAATAATTGTATGGAACTTTTAAAAATAAAACCAAATGTTTCAATAATTTTCAACGTTTATTGGCACATTTTTAAAATCTAACCTAACCTAACTCTTCAACTCCACTCATATAATCTAAATCAGATTCAGAATCGGTTTGTGAGTCTGTTGTCTCTGATTCACTATCATCTCCAGTGTTGATGATGAATAATTTTATTCGTCTACTAATCTATCTTTACGCCCTGGTATACTTCTTCAAGTCTCTTCACATGATTTAACTCCTTTTTTCAATCATCAGGAGTGATTGACTGCAAAGCCTCCAAAGTTAATTGCTCTACCTTACTCTCCAACTGTTCTACATTCTTGTCAGAAACTCTTTGTTTTACGAGGTGCCATTAGGGTTGCCAACTGTTGAAAGGACCAACCCGGGAGACTTTGGGGAGCACGTGGAAAGAAAAACTCAATTAATTTTTAAATTTATATTTATTCTGCTTTCTAGCAGCATCTAATATTTTACGGTTTTTCATTACAAAATCGTAAAAGTTTTTACATGTATAATCGAAGTTTGTGAGTACCTACTTGTAATTCTGCTTTTATTAAAGAAATACTCATTCGGTTTCTTTCCTTGCTCCATGCTTGTTCCATTATGCTGAATTTTTCGCAAGAAGCATTAGAGACAGGAATGGAAAGAACAAACGTGACCATTTTTTTCAATTCGGAACAAGGATTCCTACCTTTTGATTTAGTAAAGAAGTCAACCCAGCGTAAATCCACTCGCTTTTCTTCAACGAGATGTGGCTGCATCTCACGCAAAAGTCCAAACTCATCGTAAAGTTTGTCACTATCTAAGTCAATATTTAACAATTCCTGGAGTCTAGTAATTTCTGACCATGTGATTGGCTCTTTTAGAGATAAAATTTTCATTGCTTGATATTCCGGATCGTCAAAGTTGTACCACTTTTCTAAATATGTTAAACAACGCGTAAAAAAGTTATTGACAACAGTTTTAAGATTTGTTTTTCGCTGTTCATCAAACTGCTTTAATAAATCCATGGCAGATTTACCATAAAATTGATCAGCTTGTCTGTTTTGTAGCTTCGTTCTCAGATCAATCATTATGTCATGAATTTCAGTGCTTGTTACTCTGTCGGATTCCAGAAGTTTAATAGCGTTCTGAAAGACTTGCATTATATTTTGCATAAAATAAAGAGTAAATAAGACTGCATTAGTTTCGGCATCACTGACACAAAAAGCCATAAATACTCAATGGGATTGAGGTCGCAGTTACAGGGTGGCAGTCTTACTATTTCGTGGCCATGGTCAGTAATTAAATTATCTACGATATATTTTTTCGGCGGTTTGTGGTTTTTTATTAACAAATACAATTCCGGTTTCGTGCAGTGTTCGGGAAACTCAATATTACGTGCTTGGAGCCACTCAACCATCGCTTCGCACCCTTAAAGTTAAACCGTTACTAAACGAAATTAGTTAACTTTACAGGAGAGCCAAAAGATTAAAAAAAAAATATCTGTTTTTAATAATTATTTTGTAATAGATTGTTATTTGATTAAACGTTTTAGGTTATTGAATATATATTTATGAACGTCACAGTATACCATGAGCAGAAATGTGAAATTATGTTTATATTAGAGATGCCACGAATATTCGGCAACTATTCGGTATTCGGATAATAGTACGTACTATTCGGCCGAATACCGAATAGCAAATCATGTAAAAAAAGACACGTTATTTTACTCAAAATTATGTATTTTTTTCCAAATTACAACATTTTAGTAGTTAAAATTAATCAGTGGTAAGTTGTGATGGATAAAAACGAGCTTTTCAGCATTTTTTGGTAGCAAACGATTGCGCTTTTCATCGTAAACGTTACCAGCCTCAGAAAATAACCTCTCACTATAAATGCTACTTCCAGGCGAAGAAAGATAAACTTTTGCATATTTCGAAAGGTTCGGGTATTGTTGTTCGTTTGCTGACCACCACTTGTAAGGATCGGCCTTTCGATCTAGGCGAACTGTTTTCAAATAAAAATCCAACACGTTTGCCACAGCATTCTTCTCCACGTCCTCCTCATCATTAGCAGTTCGAATATTATCTGTTTCTGTAGCGACTTCTTCAAAGCAGTTCCAGAAACTGTCGTGTATTTCAACAGTCTTATCATTTTCATTCAAGTTTCTTTTCTTACGCGCTGGAGAAGAATCGTCATCGGTACTACTTAGTTCATCACAGCTTTTTTTAGAGCTTCTAGAAGAATTTTTTGTTTTGCTCTTTCTGCTTGAACCAATCC
Organism: Celastrina argiolus; assembly: GCA_905187575.2. Classification (NCBI taxonomy): domain Eukaryota; kingdom Metazoa; phylum Arthropoda; class Insecta; order Lepidoptera; family Lycaenidae; genus Celastrina; species Celastrina argiolus. Next base: position 3,551,394 of record LR994596.1, read on the forward strand.
TAGAAAACTCGTTTTAAAGCGAGGATCCAGAAAAGTAGCAACCAGATATTTGTTTTTATCATCGAAGCTGAATCGCTTTTCTAGCTCGGCCTGCAGTGAAGATCTCATCGTGACTAAATTAGGTACTTTCTCAGCTGTCTCTTCTTTACCTAGATATTTTAATAAAGTTACTGCATGTGGAATCACTTCAGAGATGCAAGAAATACCTGAGCTAGTTATTTTTGTTATTTCTTCGAATGGTTTGAGGAGTTTGATACATTGTTCCAATAGTTCCCATTGAGCATGTGTCAGATTTATTAAAGTTTCATGATCTGTTATGTACAAGGCGACAGCTCGCTTTTGTTCTAATAATCGCTGCATTAAATAATAAGGTACCTGAGGGTATTAAGGCCTAGCTAAGGGAGATTTGTAATAAAATGAAAAATATCCAATATAATCAACAAGTTTTATTATTAATCAGTCATATAGTTCAATTACTACAGAGTTAAAACAAAAAATAGCTTCTCTAGCTTAAAACCAAAACAATATATAACTTTTTAAAAAACACAGTCTGTAGGCCTTATTATACTAGGGTAGGGTAAAAAGGCCTATACTTTAAACTATCTAAAAATCAACTTATACAACGTAAATTGGTATTCTTGAGATCAATAATCATTAATATAAAGCAATAGGAATCATAGTGGTATTAGAAAATTAAATAAATTGGCTTTATTCACAGCCACCAGGACATTGAAAGTCATCAGTGTCTTCTGCAGTCAAACCGACACACTCTTCGTTGTACCACTTAGAGCAACGTGAACATTTCCGCATTGCGTCTCTTCTATCTTCTTTGCAGGCATGGCAGTACCAACTCCCTTGTTTTTGTGATTTCCCTTTGACGGTAGTAGACTTTTTTGCAGATACGACTTTAGTTTTCTTAGGATTTAAAGCCTTTTTAAACTTCGTTCTTTCTTTTCTACCTGTTTCAACATCAGTAAAGTTTTTGTCTTGTTTATTTTTCTTTCTTTTGTTATCTTTCTCTTCTTTACTATTTCTCTTCTCTTGATTATATTTATCAAACAGATCTTTTGTGACTGGAGTACCTCGATAATTAATGGCTTTTCGTCTAACAGACGGTGTGGATGGTTGATCTTTAACAGGCGTAGGCATAAGATCATAAATGTTTTTTTTTGTCAACTGACTGAGAGGTAAATCATCATCAGATTCATCTGAACTGGAGCTTGTTCCATAAATTGTGCGATAATAGCTGCGTTGCACGGTTGTTTCTCTTGAGACCTGACTTGTGGATGTTGATGCTATAGCTGGTGATTGCTTAGTTTGTTCTGGAGTCGCAGGTCGAAGACAATCAACAGGTGAAATATTTGTAAGCCAGACATCGGGTATTGGAATCGGTGCCAAAATTGATGGTGAACTAGTAGTAGATTCTGAACTCTTCTGTTGATCACTATTAAGAGGTGGTATATTTTCTTGATCACGATCAGGCGTTGAGGCTCCCGATAAAATAGACGGTGTTGAAACTCCGGATTCTGAAACATTAGGATGTTCAAGAGCTGGTGCGTTTTCTTGTGCACCATCTGGTGCAGAAACTTCCGTTAAAATGGAAGGAGCAAAAGCTGTTTCTGGTATGGCCTGTGGGTTGAAAGGATACAAGCCAGTCGCTTTAAAGCCACTCGTGATATTGCTGTGTGTCATACATTTAGACCAAACGCTTGAGAGAATGATATTAAAGCGTGCTTTAGTAAGTTTTTTGTCTCTGTTTTGGTCCAAAAATGATAACAATTCAGCATCCCAGTGGTGCTCGAATGATCGATATACAGCTTTGTCGAGGGGCTGCAATTCATGGGTTGTATTTGATGGTAGGCAGTACAAGTTAATGCCAAGTGAATCGGATATATCGACTATGGAAAGATCTAAATGACATGCTGCTCCGTCAAATATCAAAAGACATGGTCCCTGGCTTTTGTATCTAGACAAGTGTTTTAAAAATATTTTAAAAAGTTCATTGGTCATATACCCCTTTGCTGATTTTTCTACTAAAGATCCTTGAGGCAAATTATCGTATAATTCTGGTTTCAAACGTTTCCCCTTAAATATGATCATAGGTGGTATGGCTGTGCCAAGAGCATTGACACATCCTGCGATGGTAACGCTTTCAGCATGTTCAGAAGACTGCAAATGAACTCTCTTAGCCCCTTTTTTGGCTAAAACACCTTGCTGGTGGTGAATAGTGAGACGGCATCCTTTCTCATCCATGTTATAAATTTTCTCGGGATGATCATATAAGTCATATTTATCGTAGATATCTCTCAGTGTTTTAAAATGGTCATCAACAATAAATCTATTTAACTTTTGGGCTCTAGCTGGGTTCATGAATTGCGCTTTTCTTAAGGATATTTCATGATGTCTTTTCATGAACGCTTTGAACCAGTCTTTGCCTGCGCGTTTGCCCTCTTTATTTTATTTTGCTCACAATACTTATACACCAATCGACGCAATATTCTTGGTGTCACAGGCAAACCCATTTCAGAATACCGGATGATCCTCTGCGCAAGTTGAGCTTCCTCTTCATTATTTAATATAGGTTTGCGTCCCAAACTTTTCTTTAAACTGCCAGACTGCAGATGATTTCTAATTGTTCTTCTAGGAATCTTATATCTCTCTGCAGCCTTATACGTACTTAAAGTTCCTCTTTGTACTGCTCTAACAGCTGCGATCAGATTGTCTTCTGACCACAATGCCCGTTTGGGAGGCATCGTGACCGTAAATACTGAAAACAATGATAAATAAATTTAAAATTAACAACTACGCACGTACCACCCACCAACAAACATTTTAAAAACGCGCTCCTACTTACATAGCAGTTAAAAAAAAAGGAGTATATTAAGGCCTACAGTAAAATTTTATAGGCCTTAATATCCGACAACCACATGGTTACAAAAAATAATAATAATATTTTTTATATAACTACAAGTTGTTTAATACGGTAGTCTAGGGACAAGCATACGTTAATGAATAAATGGACTGTCAATAAAGATTTGAAAATATCATATTTTTAAAATAACTTACGTTTTACTGAAGCCAATTTTTATAATTCGTGCCGCGCGACCGCCCCGCTGAATGATTTCGACGACACTGGCGGGGGGAGAAGCGCAAGCGGTCGCCTGCCACTTCGCAGCGACTTGTATACGCTCTGAGCTTGTGTGAGTGTAACCTTGAGTGTCCGCTACTCTATTTCGTACGTTTTTTGTTACTTAGGCCTTATTGCCCGATAGGCCTTATAACCCGCGGGTACCTTACGTAGAATTCCAGCGTGTGCTCACATCTTGTACTAGTTGGTGGTTTGGCAAGTTAAGTTCTTGTTGAATTGATTTAAGTTTCTGCTCTGCTAAGCCAGAATGATTAAAATGCGTAACAATTCGTCTCGCAGCAGCTATCATCTGTTGTACTTCTAGTTGAGATTGTAGCGACTGGTCTATAGCTCGTTGTAGTGAATGAATAAAGCACCTGCCTGAATCATATCCTGCATCTCGCACACCTTTTATCATATTAGAGCCACTATCATGGACAAGTAAATGGAGCTTGGATTGAGGAATATTCCATCTTTCTGTAATAGCATTGAGTTCTTTTGCAATATTGATACCAGAATGTGAGCCAGGAAATGATTTCATAGCTAAAACGCCATGTTCCAGAATGAACTCTGGAGATATCCAATGCGCAGTGAAGCTCAGAAAGCTCTCGTTATTGTGCTGGCATGTCCATATATCAGATGTCACTGATAATGCTGCTGCCTGTGAAATACTGGCTTCTATTTTAGCACAAATTCTGTTGTATATATCCGGAACAATTTTCTCGGTCATGTAAGTACGACCAGGTACTTTATAATGGGGCAAAGCGTTTGCCATAAGTCTCTGAAATCCAACTCGTTCCACAAGTGACAATGGTTCGTTGTCCAAAGCAATCATTTCGCCAATCAAGTAATGATATTTTATTGATTTCGGATCATTAATGTCCCAGAGCAATTTCCTTTCTGATGTTTCCTTCAGGGTGAGCTGCCGTTCTTTTGATCTGGACGTTCCAGGTTCTGCTGGCATCTCGGCATCGGTAGAAGTAGAAGTACCGCCCATGTTGCTGCCATTTGTCGATGGAACATTATTTAAAGCAGCGTATTGGTCAGCATGTTTAGTTTTAAGATGGTTTTTTAAAGAGGTTGTAGCTGTAAATAAAAAAACTGAAATTAATTATAATTAAATAAGTTATTTTATTTCCCTTTTAGAAAATCAAATAAATATAGGTACTTATATAAATATTTTCTTATAAAACTTTATGCCGAAACAACTACGGCAAATCGATCTCCTTTCTTTTGTAAGTAGGTATCTACAAATAGGTACAGTATAACAACAAGGTAAGTAGGTACGAGACATAACCAGTTCACAAACAACCACCTACCTACGTAAACGTATAAAGTGAATAAAACTATTTCGAAACTATTAAATTAATCTAACGTTTTACTTACTTGCTTTCTTTCCTTCTCCACCTCGTGAGATCTTGATGCAACATAACAAACACTGGGCCAGTTTATTATTTTCACTACAAATCTCATAATATTCCCATATGGGCGATTTTTTATTAACCGGTGTCATTTTATAAACCTTTTGACGAAAAAACAATTGAAAATGAACTAAGGAACTAATTTCTTAGCAAAATAGTAATTAAGTTTCTCTTTACGTATTATTAATATACTAACAAAGCGCTTCGTGACGCGTTTTACTCGCAATTACAACAAATACAAACCCCGACCCGCGCGCGCGTCGTCGTCGCCTGCCGCGCGAACGCAATGAGAAAAACAGGTTGTGACTTGTCTTATTCCAGCTAACGCGCCCCCGCCAAGCATGTACTTCGCGCCGAATATTCGGCGCCGAATATTCGGCGCTTCGGCCGACAGCCGTTGCCGAATATTCGGTATTCGGTATTCGGCCAATTCACTATTCGTGGCATCACTAGTTTATATTAATTATAATATTTATTTAAAAAAATATACAACTGTTTTGCAGTTATTATTTTTCAACGATTATTTTTAAATTTACTGTTGCTATGAGCAACGATTATTTTTAAATTTACTGTTGCTATGAGCAACAGTAAATTTAAAAATAATCGTTGAAAATAATAACTGCAAAACAGTTGTATATTTTTTTTTTTAATTTACTGTTGCTATGAGCAACAGTAAATTTAAAAATAATCGTTGAAAAATAATAACTGCAAAACAGTTGTAAATAGTGTTTCTAAACATTTAATTTTTTTTTATCATTAAATGATTTTGATTTATAATTAATGAAGTAAAATTATAATTTAACTTCATTAATTATACCTTATAGTTACCTTAATTGTATACATTTTTGGTTGTAAAAATAGAATAATTGGTTTAAATTACTGTTTTATAATCATTACAAAAAGATATCCATACAATAACTTGACTTCCAAGTTAAGTACTATGTTTTTTTTACTTGGTAGGCACTCTATAAAATCAGTCTTAAGTATTTGAATAGGCACATAACATACAACTATCTGTTGTCTTTATTAATATTATTAACAAATTTAAATTACCTACTTAACCCTAGGATGGTAACATAATTTTTACGACCACGCTTAGTAACAGGGGTACCAGGTCACCCCAGCTACTATGAATAAATAAAAACTTTTTTTTTAAGGTAAAATAAGACATTTTAATATAAAAACAAAATAAAGGAACACTTTCCTTGAGCTCAAGAAAGTAACTAGACGAAATAAAACTAGAAATGATTTAATTTTTCTAAATTAAAAAAAAATATACAAATTTCTAAGCGGTGTTCAGGGCACGCAGTTCCTTTGCATTTGGAACAAAAAATCTTTACTTTTTTGTTATTTTTTCAAGGACACAATGCACATCGAGTTTGCTTTAGTAATTTGGCGGGGGGTTCGCTTGCTGGAACTTCTTCGGGGACATTTAGAATGGCCCTTATATTTCCTGATGGTTGTTAAGGTTTTTTTTATAATAATTGGACTCTAAACGTCGTTTTATGTGCGACTCGGCTAGCTGTATTGCTAGTTCTTTTAGGAAATTACTTCTAAATTTGTTAGCTGGCGTGTTTGGATGTTTTACTTCTAGATAGAGAATCATAGAATTTATTCCTGCTTGATCTAACATGCCAAAGAAAAACGTAAGAGGCCAGCATCGAATATCCCTTGCAGTCGAGTAATTATGCATAATTTTGTCGAAAGTATCGAATCCTCTCTTTGTCGCATTGTAGTCATCAATTATAACGGCTAGCAATAAATATAAACTGAAAATAATGTATAAATAAAATACATGAACAAAAAATAATACCTACGTAGATAGTAACAGGGGTGTCGCATCACCCCACACATCCCTGCAGAACGAATTTGAGGTGTTGCTCCTTCCACTGCGTATCGGCTACTGATGACTCGCAGTAAAACAAAAGAATACAGAAAATGCTAGATCTAGATAGCCAATAGTTTTCGATAAATCCACGCGTGATTGCTTGCGTGGGGTGTTGGGTCACCCCTGTTACCCTCCTAGGGTTAAGTTGTATTAACTTGTAACATTTAACAATCACTTTTAGCTTGCAGTCTTACTGAAACCATTTCTCATGGATATCTTACACATAACAAATAGTAGAATCTTATAGCTATTACCATTATAATCATCAATATAGTATCAAAAAAACAAACATTTGCACCTATTTTTACTCCTTAAACATATACATAATGAACATTGAGAGGAAACACCACGGTTGAGAGAAATACAAAATAGGTATTTATAAAATCTATTGCTGTCTCGCAGTGCCTTAGCTAGCCAGCACTAGCGCGATAGAGACAACTGCAACTTGGACTGAAATTACCTATTAAAAGTACCAGAAATCGACGTTTAGGGGATTCCTGTTTCCTCCTCCAAAACTTAACCGATTTAAATATTTTTTTCTGTATTAGCTAAAAAAAGAATTGAGCTGGGTTCCTATTTTTTGCTTTTCTTGTTTATTGTAGTCAAATCTGTTTCCTAGATATTTAAACATAGTGGAGAGTCTGGCCATTTTTTTTAGGTTTTTGAACGTCCATATCTCTTTAAATAATTAATTTATTAAAAAAAGGATAAAATAGGGACATACAAACAATATCCATAAATATTCAGGAAATAAATTGTTACTCTAGAGGTGTTATCCATGGAGGAAATAGAAATACTCTAGACCCCTATTTTTGTATGGAAAAAATTTCGTGGTGGTTCCTCTTAATTATAATCATACTTAGGAAGGTATACATTCAAGTGCTTCACATTATGTGCGCAATAAATGCAAACTTTTCACAAAGGACATGGCTAATCAACCAATAATATTACAAAGAAAATATCAAATAATATAAATTATTAAAATTAAATTAAAATCTCCAAAATATAGGTAAGTTACTTTTAAATAAAATAACTACAATAATATTTTGCATTAAGAAGTATTAATGCAAAATATTATTGTAGTAAGATAGGGCATAACTTTGTGGTATAATGTTGCTGTTAATCAAACTTTTTAGATCCGCATTCTTTCTGTCACTTAATTGCAATCTAGCCTGAAATAAAGGCTCTAAATGAATATTTTCCAGGTTGATTGTGGTTCGTGTGCGCAAACGGTTTGCATTGTATTGAATTTCTTTGAAATCAGTGTCTGTGTATGAAGTTTTATAAAAGATCTTAACTTGATCTGAATCAATTAGTGGTTTTTCAAATTTAATTATTTTTATTTCACTCACTCTTACTGTCGCTCCGAGAGTGTTTTTTGTAAAACGACCACCGCACGCCTCAGTAAGACTTTTTATGTTGGAAAAGTCAGAAAAACACATTTCCGTCACGTTGTAAGGATTGCCTTTCTTTCGTGCAGTCCTTATAATAGTAACGAATTGATCTGGTGTAAAAATGGGACCAGATCTTAGGCACTTTTTCACAGCTTTTTCAATAACCAAGTGAACAGAATCATTCTCATTTTGAGTATGCCCTGTAATCAAATACTTGTGTGTGATCGATTTTATTTTAAGAACAGATAGAGCGTAAACATACATACTGAACATAAATTGATTCTTTTGTTGACTACAGCAATTGTCAGAGTAAAATATAAACTGTGAATCAGTGCTGTGAAGTTCAGATGCCTTTTTTCTCAAGTATTTGAAAACACACGTTGCTATTTCGTTGGCACCTCTCATTGCTTCGACTTCGTTCCAAACAAAGCAATCACAGTAATCCTTAGCTAGTTCAGTAATAGTAAAATTACTTACATTAAGCTTGCATTTGTAATATAAAGTAGAGATATCACCTTTAGGAAGAGGTAGCACTGCCTGCAGATCGTAACAAGCCACAATGAAGTTGTCTTTAACAGCTGATTTGTCTTTAGACTTTTCTTGTCGGCAAAGTTCTTTTTCTAGCTGATGTTGATTGTACTTATCCTGTATTTCGGTGTCTGGTTCAACGATATTTTTAAAAGCAGTGCAAAGTTCACACTGATCATTTTTGGGTACGTGGAAACTTATGTTGTAATCCTCATTGAACACCCTTCTGTAAGAGTGAATTTTGGCAGCTTCAACACCAGTCCGCATACAATCTGCTTCGTAATCAGCGTATATATCTGTAATACTTTTACCTCCATATATATATATTCACGAATTGTTTGTTGTCTCAAATAGTGAGATTCAACGCGTGGGATAGAATCTATATGCTTTTTAATTCCCTGTATAACATCTGATGGAGTTTTCTTCTGTTTTCCATGCTTGCCCCTTTTTTCTGGTTCAACAAACCCCAACTCCGACTTCTTTGTCAATACAGTAGCAATCGTTCTATTATTAATCGACAAAGTATTAGCAAAAAAAGTTTTACAGACACGCTGTGTAAGATTATCGATTTCAAATGAAAAGGAATGCTTAGGGCCTCTGTTACTCGAATGAACTTTATATTGATATCTGGGTTTAATTATGGAAATACATTTAGAAATAAAAATAAAATCTCTTTGTCTCTCTAAGGCACCCATTTTCCAAAACTCATTAAAAATGGTTTCTCGTTGTTGTTGTGCGATAGTTTCGCTACACTTCAAGCGACATTTTTCTCCACACGGAGGCCCCAGCATTTTCTTTGAAATAACTTTCTTTGATTGGGAAACGGAAGTATATTTCTGTCCGGAATTTCTAAGTTTTTTTGCTGTTTGTTGCTTTGATAAAGATTTCTTTCGTTTTCGTTTGTTTGATTCGCTAGTATCAGCCAAAACAACTGTATTTTGTTCGCTAGAGCCAGATGGAGCGGTTTAATTCTCGGGAACGATTGATTCAATATTTGGTTGGTAATTGTCAAGAGTTGGACTGAATGATATACATCTAGGTGGCAAAGGTAAAGCATAATCTGGGTCTTTATCTGTTTCATCAGGGGAAAAGTCACCGCCGTTCGATGTTCTAGATGAAGATCTTGAACAAGATGACGATGATGAACTTGAACTACTGCTTGAAGTTGAACATGTGGAATTAGACGAATTCGATCTTTTCCTAGTGCTGGGACCGGGAGTACAACCAGGCGAAACACAGTCAGCACTAGATTCGGGAATGTTGGTATTCTGAAAGTTGGCAATCATGCTCATATCACAATGTTTGTGTTGTAATGTGTCGTGATTACCAAATATTGTTGGTGATTCTAGTCTTTGGAATAGTGTCGGAGATAAGGATGGGTCTTCTGCTGATAACTCAGTCAAAAGATGACGTGTTATGCGTTTGTCGATATCCATATTATTCGAATTTACGTTAGACGTACTAAAAGCTGCCACAGAATGATCATTATGCAGTAGTTCTCCTCTAGGTTCTTCTATGCCTACAGCTGCCAAGATGCGAGATATTCGTGGGTTCCGTGAATAATCTGAAGCAATCATAATTTTATTAAATAAAATACAAATTTTATAATAATAAAACAACACTTTGGTATTTTCTTTAATAAATCATTAAATGCAATATTTTGTGACATAAACAGTAATTATGCCGAAAAATACATTTTACATCAAATATTGTACTCAAATTCTACCTAAAAGTTAAATGTAAACTGTAATCAATCATAATGTATCTGTATTGAATTTAGATTTTTGTTTTATTCTTTGGTTATGTGAATGAAAATTGTTATGATACCAATTATATCAATTTACTAATCATGTTTTCGAGAAAACAGCTCTAAACATGAGAATTAAACAGAGTTTAAACAAAAAGTAACGTTTTGTTAATTAATTCATTTATTTCATCATAATTTTAATAACAGGTAAACTGTAACTAAACAGAACATTACAGTGTAGATGTGACCATGAGAAGAACACTTACCTTTAATATGACAGGAATCCGTTCTTAAACAAATAATCACACTTCTTCAATAAAGAGATAGCACTTCACCTCGATAAACTTATGACAATTGGCATAGTCACAGTATGGTATTAAGAGAGTTGTCAGTTTTAGCGTTAAAAACAACGCCATCTATGGGAAAAATCGAGATATTGAAAAATCTGTTAATGCCATCTGAAAGCTTTCAAAATTTTAATATAGATGGCGTTCATAACTACATTTTGTAAAAATTTCGTTTAGTAACGGTTTAACTTTAAGGGCCCCCGCGCACTAGGCAGCCTGGCTGCGCAGCCAGGCTGCGGCAGCCAGAATATTTGCGCAGCCAGTTATAACAGCCAATCAACGACTAGTCTAGATCCTTCCGTCGAGCAATATGGACGTGGAAGAACTTATAATTATTGCTTACCTATCTCGTAAAAAACGCAAAATAAATAAAAGATACTGGATTCATCCTCTTTTTCTAGAAAGACACTCAAAAGGCTTATTCCAAACCTATTTCAAAGATATTCGCGCATTCCCAGACCGGTTTTTTAACTACACGAGGATGTCAGTGCAATCGTTTGATAACCTTTTGGAAAAAATGCGAAATTCAATCAATGGCATTGATACTCCTATGCGAGCATGTATAAAACCTGAAGAAAAACTGGTGATAACTTTGAGGTGAGTACGAAAATGAAAGATATTGTTAATCAGTCTCTTAACATTTATTAGGTATTTATTTCTTACATGTATGGTAATAAATTACCTAGTTCAAGTTGTCCTGTGTAGTAAATAATTCTAGTAATTCAGAACCCTGAGACACATCTGTTGCATTTGTGTCAGTTGGTGATAACGCATCAGTATAAACAGTATTATCTTGCCTGTCTGGAACAGCCGTAGAATACCCACGGCGGCCTTCAGTGGTCGAGGCTTCTGGTCTATAATTCGAGTGTGTCGAGTATCCATAGCGATACTGCCCACTGCTTGTGGTTTCCGGTCCATATTCAGTCGAGTATCCTTGACCTTGGCGATATTGTCCACTGAACGATGTTTGTGGTCTATATGATCTGGCGGCCGATGCTCCTGGTTCATAATCAACATTACGTTGGCGAAACGGACTAAATTCGGAATCGTGAGTTTGCATTTGAGCCCTTTTTATAACTTTAATTAACTCCATTTTTGTAGAAAGCTTACGATGTCTCGGGATGTTTTTAAAATCATCTAGAAGTGAAAGTATAAACAGTCTATCTGAATCAGACTCTTGCTGTCTTTCACGCTCTTCTCTCATTACAATACTTTCCCTTAATACCTGCACCAAATTATCGTCGTCACTTGTCTTCTTCTTTTTGGAAACAGGTCGTTCACCTTGAGTACTACCGCTGCTAGCGTTGGTTTCGGCAGTGCGTGTTTCATCCATGCTATTTTGAGTTTCATTAATTACCACGGTAGGCCGAAGAAAATGAAGTTGTTCGAAATATACGTATGGACTCTTACGCGAAGCTGCTGATCCACTTTTAATACCAGCTCTGCGTTTTACTTCCCTGCTGTAACTAGTCCTGATGTTCTTCCACTTGCTCTGTAGAGATTTACCTGAAAATTATATTTGTTCTTTGTTACAGATATCTTGCTACAGGATGTTCTTTAATGGAATTGAGTCATAATTATCGGATTGGACATACAACTGTCCGAGATATCATACATGAAGTTTGTATGGCGATTTGGGAGAATATGAAAAACAGTCATTGTTTCCAGAATTAAATGATCTCTTCATCGTGGCTTGAAATAGCAAAAGGTTTCAATGAAAATGCAAATTATCCCAATTGCGTTGGTGCCATCGATGGCAAGCATATAAGAGTGATAAAACCCAGCGATTCAGGGTCACTGTACTATAATTATAAAAAATATTTTTCCATCGTTTTACTTGCTGTATGCGATGCAGATTACAAATTCACATATATAGATGTTGGGGCTTATGGAAAATGTAGTGACTCATCGATATATAAAAAATCCATTTTGTATCAAAAACTTGTCAACAAAGATTTACAAATTCCGGAGAAGCGCCCCATATCAAATAATGGAGTACCGATGCCATACGTCATAGTGGGGGATGAGGCATTTGGCTTATGTGAAAATTTAATGAGACCTTATGGAGGTAGGAGTTTAACAGCGGAGAAAAGAATCTTCAACTATAGACTGTCTCGGGCAAGGCGGTACATAGAATGCACGTTTGGGATATTAGCCAACAAATGGAGAATTTTTCACCGCCCACTAGATGTCCGACAGGAACTTGCAATAGCCATAGTACAAGCCTGCTGTGTCTTACATAACTACGTGCGCGAAAGAGACGGGTATAGGTTTCAAGACACACTGTACGTTCCACCAGAACTGGAAATAACCGGTGGACCCACAAATAGAGGAAGCCGATCATCAGCATCCTATAGGGATTTATTTGCGGATTATTTTATTAATGCAAATCCGTTAGAATGGCAAAACAGATATGCATTAGAATAGTGCCTACCTATTTATCTAAATAAAACATTGAAGTGAAAATACCTAGTTAAGTACCAAAAAAGAACAATAACGAATACATAGTTATTCTGCGATACTTTACAAAAATATTGATTGGTGTTGCAGAATCCCCCTGTATTATACTGTATAATCCAGATAATAAAAATACATGCTTACCAAATTCTTTTTTGTCATTTTCTGATAAACTTTCCGAGCTCATTTGGTTCGTGATTTCTTCCCATCTTCTTTTCTTTAAATCCCGATCACTGTATTCTTCCGATGTTATATCCCAAATTGCTTTACGGCTTTCAATTTCCCGAATAAATTTCTCTGTATCGAAAGTCATCTCATCAAAGTTCGGAACGCAAAATACGTCTGGCTGCTACAACTAGTGCGCGGAGACTGACCGCAGCCACATACATTCAACTACATACGTTCTGGCTGCGCGCAGCCAGCTGGCTGCCGTGCATATAGGCGCGTTTCATTGGCTGCCGCAGCCGAGATTTCGTGGCTGCCTAGTGCGTGGGCTCCCATACAACGTCATATGTTTGACTGGCTGCCGCAGCCTGGCTGCCTAGTGCGCGGGGGCCCTAAAGGTGCGACTTGTTTTCTTGCACTCATGTTGGGAGTTCTATCGTCCTCTTTACTGTGGTAGGGGGCATTGTCCATCACAATAATACTGTTAGGGGGTATGTTAGGCATTAGTTTTTCTTGTAACCATTTTGTAAAATTTTCATCATTCTCAAATGAATGATGAAAATTTTACAAATGACGTGATAATCATCGGTTTTTGTATTTGCTTAAACATTAAAAGTGCGTTATCCACAAATCCTGACTCACTCCCAGCGTGAACGATTAAATTATCCAGCGGTGACCAGGGCTATCGTTTTTTCTCACTCCAACATCCGTAGCAGACTGCCAACAGCTTTTGACAGTGTAGTGGGCGTGGATCCAGGTCTCATCTAAATAAAATACTTGTTTTTTGTCAGCGCCAAGTGAATCATTTTCTTTCATGCGGCGTAAATACTTAGCCCTCCAAGCTTGAATATTGGGTCTTTCAATCAACACTAATCTCTTTTGGCTACATTTTTTAAATCGATACCCTAGACTTCTTTTCATTATTTTACGTAACGTAGTCTCACTTCCTCTATAATCTAAATCTTGTCTAGCAGCAGCCATAATTGTGGGTATTTCTTTGCGGACTGTGTACATAGAAGTAATAATATTTCTCAATGCTGATAGAGCAAATCCGTCCAAAAACTCTTTTTTGCCCCTTTTTTTTTAATTGGCGTTTTAATTTTACTGCCACTTGCCGTAGCAATTTTTTTTCGCGCCTTAATTTTGCCACTGTATTTTTGCTATCCCTGTAGCGCTCAATACACTCTGTGTGACCTTGGTTGTATGTTGTAAATGTTTTGAAATTTCAACTAGAATTGACTTCGGCATAACTACGTCATCACTAGTGTCAGATGCATTTTTGAGGGATCGAGTTATATTTTGAAGTAGTACCTTAGATTCCTCCTTCTCTTTTTTAAAATAATCGTCCACTTTAATAACAATTTCACGAGCACGACTGTGAAGTATTTTCCTACTAATTTTAACTATAACATTACAAAACTTTACAAAAATAGCTGCAAACAAAACAAGGTAACAAGAAAAAATAACAATAAAAATGTGCGTTGTCACAATTCACAACTCGATACGCGTACTTGCCGGCCGGTGTTGCTAACGGTCCTGAGTGTTCAATGTCACGACTCACGATATTACGTCATCAAAATGGCGGCCAGGCGCATTAGCAATTTGCGGGGATAATACTTTGATTAATAAAATATATTTTAATATGAAAAAATCGCCTTGTACGGACCTAATATATTATTAATACGTAATATTTTTGAACCAATCTAACTTAGTACCTACCTAATCTAATTAATCTGTTTTACAACATCGACATCGATCAAAAACATCACGCCGCACAGTGGTCCCGATTCAATAAAAAATCGGCATTGATGCTAGAGCCGCGAATTTTTTACTGTAGGTTGACACTAGGATAAATAATAAGACAAAAAAATATATTTTTAGCCTTCGATGACTATTTGTTGGTAAAAAAAAAATACTTTTTTTTGTATGGAAGAAATTATAGTTTTGTTAATTTCTCGAAATTCTTAAAAGTTGTCAAGATGGCGATCACACATGTTATAAAACGAGTTATTCTGAGTATTTCATGAGAAGATAGTTTGTACTTATCTCTGCGTACTTTTGAGTTATTGCGGATTGAAAAATCATTTTTTTTTGTATTAAATATGTCTTTCGTTTTTAATTACATAGTAACAGAAATGCTTAAAATGTTTGAAAATTCTAAATTTATTTTGTTTTTGTTGAGTTTGAAGGTACCCCAAGTAGGTAGTTACCCTAGTTACTAAGGTACCCTGGGTTTAGTTTATAATATTTCTTCATTTATGTGTAGTAGCTTAGTCCAAACAAAACATTTGGGTAAATAAAAGTCACATAATGTTTGGGTTAACGTTTTCTTGAGAAATCTCTGTGTCTTCTGAAAGTAATTCAGTGTTCAAGATCAATACGCTTGCCTCTGGGAATAACTGTTTTTTTAATCGAAAAAGTTTTGGTTTAATATGTGTGATGTAGGGATCTGAGCTAATTAAAAAGTTTTGTATTATATCCAAAATAGGTTGAGCTCTACCGAAATCCTGTTTCGGAAATCTTTATTTCGCGCTTCGGATGCTTCTTCAGAAAGGAATAAATGAAAAACTATCACAAATGTCTGCACCATCAATCAACAGCTTATGCACACTTGAAGGCATGTAATACCATGCGTATAAATTAATATAAAGTTTTCTGTTTCTTTGCAATAGTCTCTAAAAAGGCTAATATTAATGATTTGTCCAGATGATATAGTTTGTAAGACAACAGCAAACCTTTTGATTAAATCTGCGTCAATGCCAGTTATTTCGGCTGATAATTCGAAACTTGTGAAAAACCTTCGCGCTGTATTACCGTCGTTAGTGGTGCCAAATCCCTGTCTAACTATATCAATTATTAAACCAGTTCTTTCTCTAAAATCATCTTGGGTCAAATCAAATCAATCAACAAAAAAAATGTTTTTGTTTTCTTTTAAGGATTTGTCATCACCTCGAGCTCCCCACTTTTTAAAATCCAAATTGTAAGAAATATGTAATAAACATTCCATGCATCGTATCCACATATGAAGCGAGAACAAACCATATTTGTAAATATCATCTCTAACAGGTTGTTTTGACACAAACTCCAAGTCATTCATTTTACTCGGTGGAGTACCACATATGTTACAAACCGCTGCAGAAGAAGTATTTGAAACAATAGTAGAAATTTTCCTATCAATCATAGTCATGTACAAATCATGACGTATCTCTAGATTTTCTACAATTGACGCATTTTCCTCCTGGATCAAATCATTTGTTTCTTTTAAAAATTCAAAACCAATTGGACGACAGTAATTTGTTGAAGATGGAGTAGGATTCTCCCATAAGATGTTACCACTATCTTCTACCAAACGAAGCGGGACTAAACTTATCATAAATACTGAAGAATCATCAATATTTATGTCAGACAGTGACTTGTTTATAATTACTTTGAGACGATGACCCATGAAACCCCCATTTACTTATCAATTTTATTGACCTTGTGGTTGCTGAATTAAGCTTAATTACTTTTAAGATTCTTCTAATAGTCAAATCTAGTAGCGCTTGTAGTCGTATTTTAACTCCAGATTCGGTTGCAATTATATCTTCCTTCAAAGGATAGCTTTTGATAGGATGGAAGAACAAAAATATTTTCTGAAGAGAGAATTAATCTTAAATTGCGATATTGCCATTTTGACAAATTAGTTGATGTGTAAAGCGCTAACGTTTTATCGTCAGGTAGACTTAGCTTTTCAGTTTTTTTAGTAAACAAATGCTCGTCTAATTCACATTTTTCTTCATTTTGGTATAGTTTTTTGATTGAAGTCGCTAATTTTACTTTGTTTGATTCTTTCAATTTTGCACATAAAGCGTAAACAAATTCCTCCGCAGAATGATCTAAAAGTGTTAAAGAACGTCTTTTTTTCTGCCTATTAGATAAATCTTTATAAGGTTTTTTATTTACACTAGAACTCCATTGAGGCATCTACCTCCATGGTTTCATTAATTGGAACGTCTTCCTCGGTGTTAACATTAAAAACATTGATTAAATCTATATTTTCACATTTCGGCCAGTCAATTTCGGTCTCTAACCAATGTGAATTCTGATGCAAAATTGTATTTTGGGCTCTGCTAGAAGCAGACAATCTCTTTGTTACATTGCTTGTAAAATTATTACAAAATGATTTGAGAATACTCAAATCTTCGGAAGACATCTCGATTCCAATACGTTCGACAAGAATATTGTATAAATGTAAAGTACACCGCCACGAAACAGTAGATTGAACGTATTATTTTATGGTAATATGTGGAAAAGCATTTCATATTTCGCGTACTTACCTAACGGCGCGGCGGTGCCCTTGCGACTGTCTGTTTTGTAACAAACGCGAGCAAGTATCGAAATCGGGGTACCCCCGGGCTCGAGGGCGGGGGAAAGCAGACTGCCAGCAGCAGTTAATTTCTTTAGACTTTAGTGATTTCTTGCATTTTTGTTCGTTTAATAAAAAATATGGTTTTACCTAGGCGTGATATGGATCCTAAAAAGCGAAAAGTGGACAGTGAAAATAGGAGGTATTGTGATAGGATGCTGTCGACTACCACGACGGAATTAGTTGGTAAATTGGGCATTAATTGAGTTCTGAGGCTTTTTTCATAATTCTCAAAATTCATGTTATCGTGGTAGTCGCCTGATTTGGTAACCGCTTTAAAAGTCAGTAACGCATTTGGTACAAACCCTGCAAAGTCTCAGACCCTGCGTGGACAATTGCAACTCGCTGTCCTTTTGAAATGGGGTTTTTAGGCCCTTTGTACTACTGTCGGTCAAGACTTTTGGCGTAGAGTGCTCGTCTACGTACTATTCATCCGTATAGATAATAGGCCGTCCCACTTAGCGATATTTCTTAATTTTTTGTAAATATTCAATATGTTGCAAACCGTATATTTGAAGTCTTAATCATGTTTTCAGTTTTTTTTCCACCGAAACCCCAAACTCTTGACTATTCTTCGAAGACTTCGTTCTGAGCCTTTGAAGTTTATGTCTTCTTCTAGCTTTTGTTTTAGCTTGCTGACGGTAGGAAGCTCATTATTTAACGTGTGATGGTTGTGTATGCTCGAGCCTCTTAATTACGCTTTGGGCGAAGTTACCAATTTCTGTGACCGTTTTTGGTCTGGATCGTTTTTACCAGGTGTTCTGAAAACTGTTATCAAATTGGAGCTATTGGCTTGAGTGGTGATGTTTCTTACCGTTGCAACAGACGTATTTGTTTCCTCTGCTGTCCTTTTTTGATTTTACCCAAACAACTGATTATATCATTTATTTTCATGTTCCCCATCTTGATAACGTCTGAAGTGCGTCTTATGCGAGCCTCTTAATTACGCTTTGGGCGAAGTTACCAATTTCTGTGACCGTTTTTGGTCTGGATCGTTTTTACCAGGTGTTCTGAAAACTGTTATCAAATTGGAGCTATTGGCTTGAGTGGTGATGTTTCTTACCGTTGCAACAGACGTATTTGTTTCCTCTGCTGTCCTTTTTTGATTTTACCCAAACAACTGATTATATCATTTATTTTCATGTTCCCCATCTTGATAACGTCTGAAGTGCGTCTTATCGAACTGTCATTCGAATGACTGAGTAAAATACTCGTTGCTTTGTCAATCTTACTTTTTATTTGCTTCTGGCGCCAGTGTTGGAGGGATTTTGGTTATTCATAACGGGGTCGGAATCTATGAAATGTAACGCTCTATTTAACATTTCATACCTTCTTCGTGTAAAGATGCGTCTGAAAACTTCCGTTTTCAAGAGAGGATCGACAGAAAAACAACTAGTAATAGTTGGCATTTTGACGATCCCCAACATCATCCAGAACGAAAAAAGGCATAAAATCTCATGCGAATTTGTGGGGAACCATTCAGCCTGGAATGCGGCAGAAGAAATTTTCGAAGCATAAAGGTTCGTTTCGGCCACTATCAAACCTAAGACCTCGTCGTCCCAATAGGAACGAAAAGCGTCATAGGCCGAAGCGAAAAACCGAACCGAACCAGTACGCTCTGGCAGAAAATTTTGTTCTTGACCTTGAAAGGTATCCATAGGACGCGATTCAAAGTCAAGGTTCTGGCGTTCCAGGCTATTGAGAGCATCAGCTCCATCACTGGCGTCGACAAATTCATCCTCCTCATCTTCGCTGTCACTAGCAACCCTTCCTCGTTCAGTACTATCAACTGCAGCGGCACCTTGCAATCTCCTCTGTCGTCTCCTCACTACATCCATAGTAATCTCTAGTACTCTGTCCTCGCACACCCCTGACTCCCCTTCGGCCACCCCTTCTCCCACTCGTTCCTCTCCTATTGCATTCTATTCTATTCCGTTTATCTCTTTCACGCTCTCCAGATAACACATACAATGGGTGGGTATCCGGGGCCAAAAACTCCTCACCGTCGTCCAGCGGCACACCGGACTCATTAAAGAGCCGCAACACCACACCTTGCGGCTCCGTGATGGTGGCAGTGGCACTATGAAAGCAAAAAAATATATTTTTAGAATTGTTTTATACACAGGTATAAATTATTCGTAACAACATACAACAGCACACTTACGCAAGCGACAGTGGCGATCGCGACCGCTCGCGGACTGGTGGACTTTGTGAGGTCATCGGGTCGTCCTGACAAAAAAAAAAAAAATTAATACAACGAAGTAATTCTATATATCACTATCGTAAACCTAACAAAATAACCAATGCATACCATTCGCGACAGCCACTCGCGCTCTGGAGACGTGAGAGCAGAGTAAAGTGGCGCTACCTCCGCACTCGCTCCTTCATCACTATCTCCACCCTAGAACAGCCAACATAAAAAGCATAAATACACTGCAACCCATAAGTTTTATAAATATTATAAATATTAAATATAGTTAATATAGCTTCTGAGTAAACCACAGAGCAAAAAAGAAACATTACAATAATATTACACAACTTGTAAACACTATTTTTCTAGTTTTGCTGCAATAAAGATTTTCATTTATAAACACATACTACATATATATATAAAACCGTTACCACTTCGAAGAGTGCTGGCAGTCGCGAGGGTCCTGCCCTCGGGTTGCTGGTTTCATCCTAAAACATAAGATAAACGTCGATTCAAAAAACTGCCACCCAAAGCAAAAAATAAACGGGTAAAAATAAACAAAAAATTGGTTACCAACCTCGTCCTCCCACTCCGATTCCATCTCGGAACCAACCTCTTCATCAGAATTCTCGACCTCATCTCCATATAAGAGGTCGAGAAATTCTGATGGTGGTTCTTCGCCCGCGCGCCAAGTTGACATGCTTTATAATAAAACAAATAAGAAAAATTAATAAACGTAAAAAAAAATATCAAAATAATAACGTAGAAGTAAATGAAAATTCATTACGTGAAGCCACTATCACTATCGACATTATAAAAAAATTATCGATAATCTATCGACACTACGCAATCCCTATTCAAAACGTACGAAGAAATTGTTCACAGGCAAACTTCGTCCTTAGTACAGTACAAATAGAGTTCATTTCAGTCCGGCGGGAATCAAAATGGCGGGCGGCCATTTTGACTCCCGCCGGCCCCGCCGGCCTTCAAAATTTTTTTGGTTATTTTACTAAAATTAGACATAATACGACTATAAATCGTTTTGTAGACTAGTTATATTTACTTCTTTAGGCTTATTACTTCATTTATTTACAAACATAGTAAGAAAATCATGTCTAAATCAGTTCCATAGTAACGAATTTTTTCAAGTGAAAAATATAATTATTACGATGTATTTCTTTCAAATGAATTTATATTATTACTTATAATGAGTAAAATAAGCCATGTAATAATACAAAACAGTACTTACATTGTTGAAAACCACAAAAAACACACAAAATACGCACGAGACACTGCCCACCTCAAGCTCACTTTTGGAATGGCTGAAAATTATTGGTTGGCCACAGACAAAGGATTTTTGTTCATTCGAATTGAAGCTTATTTAGCAAAGGTTCTAACTAATCAAACTTCTTCATACAAAAGTAGTCTGTAAGTCAGGGGAATACGATGCTTAATAGAATAAAAGAGCGCGGTTTCATGCGACCGCTTGGGTCTTAGGCTCAACTCACACTGGCACAGAGTCGAAGCGAAGCGACGCGTCATGTTTTGCACGGCGACGCGCGTGTTCGCGCGGCGACGTGCGTCTGCGCGCGACGATGCTCGTATTAGCGCGTTCGGATCACAGTGCTGGACTAGTGACTTTCGAACATTCGTGAATGGTGCTCGCTCGGCAGTATACGATGGTTGATATCGATCTTATCATGATTGCGCTAATATCAGAAGTTGAAGAGGAAGAAAGTAAAATTATATCAGAAGCTGAGAATAGGAAAATAAAACGAAAATTTTGGGTTCACGAGTTATGGAAGAAAAGACATATTCTTGGCGAATTCAAAACACTTTGTAGTAACGATTTAAGCCAGGACCCAAGATATTTTTATGATTATTATAAAATGGGCTTAGATAAATTTGAAAATTTGGTAAATATTTTGAGGCCTCACATCCAAAAGCAAGAAACAAATTTAAGAATACCTATTTCCGTTGAAGAGCGGATATCAATATGCTTGAGGTATGTACGTAAATTTTTAAGAGCTATTATTGTTATTTTTGATCGACTATGACTCGGAAAACTGTGTTCGAATTCAGCGCAAGCATAGTAATACTGGACTTGATGAACGAGCGGTACCCCTTGTGTGAGTTTGATCGAGTACGAAACGTTACATCGCGTCTGCGTCACAGCCGAATTAGTATGGGAAATCGAACAGCGCCCCTAGCGGACGTATGGGGAAGTTTTGATTCCGACAGACGCGATAGTAACGTTTCGTACTCGATCAAACTCACACTAGCCCCTCGGATGTGTGTGCATTTGTTATTTCAATTTGCTTTTAAATGATAGGCGGTGGTAGTACCGTAACGTACCTAGTAGTTCTGTAATTTTGCGTGAGAAGACCTTTATAACATCAGTGGATTTTTCTCGAGCGTCGTCAGAACACCCTGCCTTAGTTTCGTTACAATATGATCGACAGTTTGAGAACACAAATAGGACAAAAATAAAAGCATTTGTTTTTATTTATATAGATTTATTTATCTTGAATCATAATTTTTACGCATTATTATACAAGGTGTAAGGAACAGTTCTCCAGAAACTGATAGCATGCATATATCACATCATTTTAAGCTAAAAACTACATGACATTATTTCCGGAAAGTATAGGTAGGTATGACAAAAAATAAGTATTTATAATTTTTTGGAGAACCGTCCCACCCTGTTTACTTAGTTTAATAATTAATAAATCAGGGCATTCATCAGCCATACATAACGTCATTCACTGTAGTCATTATCGCCTTCCCTCCGTTGCCGCGTCGTCATCCCAATCGGCAATGGTATGTACGGTGAAGGTGGCAACTCGAGATTTTCTATACGATAGCTCGAAGAAGTGCTATTTCCGAACTGATTAATGGTTGTGCAGTTGGTACTGGTTGACGTATTTGTAGAAGGAGTATAAGTGGTTGGTAGCTGTATTGTATAATAGCCGGTATTTGGCTGCATTGTATATGTGTTAACATTATAGTTGTTGACGCAAAGTACAAATTCATTATTGTTGACATTGGAGCATATGGACGTAACAGTGATAGCGGCATATTAAACAGCTCTAAATTTGGACAAAGATTACAAAATAATACGATTGCTATACCGCCTAATAAAAGGTTGCCAGGTATGATAGAAGAAATGCCACATGTTTTTGTAGGAGACGAAGCATTTCCCTTGTCCGAACACATTATGAGACCATATCCTGGAAATCAGGTGTCTGACAATCATGAAAAGAAAATTTTTAATTATCGCTTAAGTCGAGCAAGGCGCCTAGTAGAAAGTGCTTTCGGAATCCTGTCACAAAAATTTGAGGTTTTTCAAAAAAAAATAAAAATGCAACCGATGCATCTTGATTCTATGGTTCTTGCATGCACATGTTTGCATAATTACATAAGAGAAAATGACGAACTCGAAAACTTGCAATTGCCAAGTAATAGTATATTACAAAATATGCGGTCAGTCGATAACCAAACTACGTCAAATGCCATGGTGATCAGAGATAAATTCAAATCTTATTTTATATCCGAGCATGGGGCAGTACCATGGCAAAACGAAATGATCACACGATGTTAAAAAAGTGGTCATAATGTTACATTATTAAACACAACTTAATACTTCATTGGATTTACATCGCGTGTACATAAAATAAAGGGTGTAAAAAAATTACCCCCAGAACCGAAAGTGGGGAAAACTACTCGTCAATACAAACATTTTTTCCCAAGAAACCATACCTGGGAAATCAAGGGTTTCCAGGATAATCGGTTTCAAAGTATATACTTGAATTGATGATATTTCATACAATTCGTGTTATTTACCCTGTTACCGATTTCGTTAGCGATTTTAAATGCTGGTAGCATGATACAAAACACGAATATGTTAATATAACAACCAAATGAGTACAAACTACGCACCTAATTATCCCTGAAAAACTTGATTTCCCAGGTATAGTTTCTTGAGGGAAAATGTTCGCATTGATAAGTAGTGTTCCCCACTTTCGGTTCTGGGTTTAATTTTTTTACACCCTTTATAACTATTGTGTATGTTATGTAAATGTAATAATAAACAGTTAGAACTTACCAGAAATTTGCATTTCACCGCTTACTTTTTGCCAGGCATTTTTCCTACAATTTTTATCACTGTAGGTTTTCGCCTTGACGTTAAACAGACATTCATATTTCTGTACTAAAAAAATTAATTTTTCATCTTCGTCCATTGTCGTATAGTTCAGCACTGTCGTCCGTCCGTAGTGGTCGGCGTCTGACGCGTCACTGCGGCCGAGTAACGCGCGGCGACTCGCGAATCCGCTCGACTCCAGCCGAGCGTCGAAGCGCGAATGCGCGCGTCAACGCGCGTCGACGTGCGCTTCCATATTTACATAGCACAAATTTGTACTTAAATAATGGAACAATAGAGATGAATATGCTATAGGCTGAAAAATATAACGCGTCGCGTCGCTTCGACTCTGTGCCAGTGTGAGTTGAGCCTTAAGTGAATGGCGCGGTGCAAATGGCGCGGTCGCATGTGACCGCTTGGGCGCCAAAGAGTTAAGGCATGTTTTACTTTACCAAAAAGACTTTAAAGATTTTGGAGAAGGCAATGCAAAAATTTTGTATAATAAAGAGTTATAGACCTTAGGGCCTCTTTTATAGATGGACAATGATGTATTTTTTTTTTCTAAAGTAAAACGAGCTTCTCTTAATTTTTTATCTGTTTGAGTAAACTGAATTTTGCTAAACGGCTGAAAACTAAGCGAGTGAGCCAAAAAAGGAGCTATCTATATTTTTAAGATATTCACAGACCATTTGTGAATCTACCGAATATACGAAATCCCAAAAAAAGAAGAGACTTACACAGCCTTAACATCTCGTTATTTAGAATATCTTCCGGTTCGTCAGTCCCATCAAAAGAAGATTGTTCGATACACTCTGGTCCAGTGTTTTTCAATCTGCGAAGCCTTCTTCGGGGGGTCGCCGGCTGAAAAAAAAGTCGTGGTTCTTACACAACAAAAACACAATTTTAGTGAGAAGGATATGCTTGTTTAATTTTTAAAAGTTTTTCAAATTGTGGTGCCATTTTCGAAACGTTAATAATAATCAAATCGTAGCTTATAGACCTTAGGCCTCTTTAAAAAAAATAAAACAGGACACTTACCAAATTACTTTGACTTTCTTATGGTGACAAATATTTTTTATCCTTCATTACATCATGGTATAATGTGAACCATTTTAGAGTCGGTACGTAAACATCGTTGGTTCCCGCTCCACTTTTGGTAGATTCATTTATTTTCTTAAGTTCTTGGCTATATGTCGACCTGATTTTTTTTATTTTTGAGACAGCCTCCTTTGGTCCGAAATCACTTATGTTCATAGCCTCACAAATTTTAATAATAGCTGCATCTCTAACTTATTTTATGCGGTAGTTGTTGCATTTTGAATTATACAGGGTGATTGGAAGATGGGTGCAAAGCGTTAAAGCGCAGTTCAGATAATTTCGAACTATTTAAGGCATGGTTTTTTCTTAGACATAGTATGACCCATTTTTTTGAACACTTTGTTGTTTTTTTTTTGAGAAAATACCCAAAAGTTGATAGGCTATGCTAAATTGGGTTCGTATCGAAAGGACATTTTAGCAGAACGCCCTATTAGCAGATAGATAGCAAAGCAAAACGGCATATTAGCATAACGTCCTACTAGCAACATGACCTGGTAGCAAAACGTCCTAATATCAAAATGACACCTTAGCTGAATGGCCTAGTACAATTAAATACAAATTATACATATTCAAATAAATATAAATTCATGAACTTAAATCTTTAATACCAGGTTTTTCGATAATACAAATGTTACCTGTTTGCAATCAATAATCATCGAATATAATTAATTCTTTTTAAATGTGTCACTTTTTTCAAAAAATCAAATGCAGGAATTTTAGTTTCTTGCAGCTTCTGCAATTCATTTTCAAAATTTGATTCGAAAATAAGTTGGTTCTTTCTGCGTGGCTCTCTTTTGAAAAGTGCTCGCGCAATCTAAAATCTTGCCATTTGGCCTCTTTGCGGAGAGAGTTCAAAAACGATATGAATGTCGGTTTTGGTCTTATCTTCGAATTGAATCGTCGATTCGAACCCTCTAATCCATTGTTGGTGCGATGACGTTCCGTTGCACAGCTTAATACTTCTGGCGACATCTTCATCCATTGCTTCTCAAAATAAGCTGTAAATTCCCGCAAAGGTTCATTATATTTGACGGAATCCTGTATTTTTTCTTTAATATTATCCCAAACAATGTTTATAGATTCGGGCGGAAGGAGAGGCAGATTAGCACTTAGTCTTACTATTTCTCTACCAAACTGAATATCGGTTAACATCATGTTTTTATCATTTTTTATATCTTTGATTTTGGCTGCTTTACGCCATACAGCTCTGTTCATATGATAAAAGCATCCTGACAAGTGCGATTTTGGGAAAATAGTTTTGAAAGCATTCATCTGTGCTACTTCAAAGTCACATTTGTAATACGGAATATCTGATCCAAACTGGTCTTTAATTAGAGTGAATAATCTCTCATATGTATTTTGTGACTTATCAGGTAAAAGCGCATACAATAACGGCACGATATTGGTCATTTCGTTACAACTATCAACGTCAATGTATATGGTATATAGTTGGTATAAGGGGGGTGGCACATGGAAAGTGCCGTCTCCAAAAAGTTTAACATTTGAATTGAGGTTTTTCATTTGTTGAACACCCATTGGGGTGGCAAATAACAAAATTTTATTGACATTTTTTCCGTCAGCACATACCAAAAATTTGTCAGCCAAAATATGAGGTATCTCCACTTCATCAAGGTTTTTAAATTCCGTTTTTTGAATTTTTTAAAAATTTCTTCTTGCGCGGTACAATGTGTCTTTTTTGCTTACAAACGCTGGTATATTTTCAATATCTGAATTACATTCTCTGGAAAATTCCTTTTCGAAAATTTTCTGTATTGAGGTATACTTTCTGCACGCTTGTTTTTTGCATTCGTCGATAGCGCTGTCTACTCGTTTTTTATTAAAATTTGTTCTGCACGTATGCGCCGACGAATACAAAACCGCGGATTTTTCTTTATCGATAGTAATACTTGCGCTACATGCATCTCTGTTACTACACCTCCAGTTGGTTGAGCCAGATTTATTATTCAATGTTTTAAAATTGTACCGGTGACCTGCGTGTAATGGATAGGATTATATACGTATAAGTATATATAATATTATGAATAAAGTTAAAATAGAATTAGACGGTTTCAGATTAAACTTGACTGTTGTCATTTCCGGTTCCCGAGTAACATATTATAAGTTATTGATCGGTACTAAAACAGTCATGCCAACACCAATATTAATGCTGTATAGTTTATAATAAGATGAAAACTATGTTAATATGATATTATGATTTTGAGTATAATGTAAAATACTAACAGTCTATATTATAAAAATATAGACTAATGTTTAATGTGGTATCTGTAATAACAATTGATGTAAATATTATTAAGACTTCCGTTATAAACTAAGATATTACAATGTAATTGATAAATAACTATATAATTGATTATAAGTCGCTGATGTATTTAAATGTTTTGTGATTACTTAAATTTATATTTTTAAATAATTGTAATTGTGAATAGAAAATGTATTTAAGTACATTTTGTATTTATAATACCCTACATTTGTGGCAACTCTGGTATGTTATAAAAAGGGCTGTCACTGCTTCAAGTGTCTCTAGTTGGATCTGAAAGCTGAGACTGAGGTGATGTACTTGTTTCTGTAATATAGTTCTTATTTCTGTAATTTAATTCAATATTCCTTGATGTATATATATTGGTTATTCTTTTGATGATTTAATATTTCTGTAATGTTGTATAGCTTATAATACGGTTCGTTTTGATATCATTCGTACTTAAAGTGTATTTATAGCTATAAAGTTATTTCATATTAATTTGGATCATTATTCCGTATTATGTAAGTGTAGAAATTATAGAAGTATATAATATCGATAGTTTATATTGTTATTCGATTAGATATGTTCTATAAATAGAAATTAGGTCACCTATTAAATCTTATATCTACCCACATATTGCCTTATGTTATGTTCAATTAACAATCGGTATTTAAGTACTCTCTTGGTATTATATACCTTTCAAAACTATTAAAAGATATTATAATTATTATGTTCAGTTAAGGATTTACTGTTATAATAAGTTCCCTTACATTTTGAATTGCTTAGGGTAGGTACTTGAATATAAATGTATTTCTGTAATGATTAACTATTTAAGTCGAAATATCAATTGAATAACTATCAATTGAAACTCCTGGTAATAAATTACTATTAGTTATTACTTTTACTAAATAAAATGTAATAGTATTCTGTATAATAATATTTAATAGTAGCAACTGGTTGATAATCTTGTAAGTATCTACATTCGAAAATACATTGTGGAAAGTAAACCGTTACAATAAACTTTAGATACATTTTAACTTGGCTTTGAATTATTTTAGTAAAAATATAAATAAATATATAATATTTATATATCTCCTCATCACTATGTTAGCTATATTTTTATATAGCTAACACGTGCAACAAAACATTCCTTTTTGTGACTTTATATATACAAATAGTTCATTTGTTGAGGCGGCATAACTCGGTCCTGCGCCATTATCCATAGCAAGAATATTGTTTTTACAAAATAAGAGATACAAAAATAACCTGGGTGATACTACAAAACAATTAACCACTACGTTTATCAAGCCATCGAAATGAAATGGTATTTGTCATTGTGCCAACACATTTTAATCTTTTTCTTAAGTGGCCAGTACTTCAAAGAGCCAAAAATCGGCCATAAATAAAATTTTAACGGTACAGTTTTATTAAAATCTCTCATTTCTTCTTGTGTACATGACTGTCCATCTCGTTTTGATATTAGGACGTTTTGCTACCAGGTCATGTTGCTAGTAGGACGTTATGCTAATATGCCGTTTTGCTTTAAGGATGATCTGCTAATAGGGCGTTCTGCTAAAATGTCCTTTCGATACGGACCCGCTAAATTTTGGCCAAATCAAAAGATAAGTTGAAACTTTTTATTTTATTTACTTCAATCAATGTGTAAGCAATCTAGTAAAACATGTTCTATGCACCTGTGTCCTAGATTTTTTATTCTACAGCCGTTTAAGTTAATAAAAAATAAAAAAGTTTAAGTTAATAATAATATAAAAGTAGTAAAGTACCTTTTTAAAAACTTGCTTTAGTATTCCCCTCTTTTGAGGTATTATTTAAGGAGATATCTTTAAAACTAAGTAAATTACGACCATAAAACCATTTTATGGAGAAATAATATTTTTTAGGTTGTGTAATAGTGTAATTAAAACAAATTTTGTGACATAAATTACTTTTTTTCATGCTCAAAATGACTTCCACGATTTCTTATGCATGCGCGAACCCTGTTTCTCACTTCGGTTGTTGTGACTCATCATTATCTCCAGCTTCATTGTTTCAAAAGCGGAATTAATTCTTTCTACCAATTCTTCTCGTGTATTTATTTCTTTATTGGTGTAAACCAATTCCTTGGTCCGACCCCACACGAAGAAGTCCACCGGGGTCAGGTCTGGTGAGCGAGCAGGTCAAGGGATGGGTCCACCTCTACCAATCCAGCTTTCAGGGAAACAATTATTTTAATGTTCCCTCGCATTTAGCGTCCAATGGGCTGGACAACTGTCTTGTTGGAATATCCTCGAATTTGGTAGTGTAGTCTGGAGTCCCAAATATGCTGTTCACGTTCAGGGGTTAGAAAAGGTACAGAAGAAGTTCATAAAATACCTCGACTATCATTCTGGACACAGATACACAGAGTACACCGAAAGCACTAAACGGTATCGTATGCTCTCTCTGTGATCCAGACGTGACTACCTGGACGCTACTTTTCTATACAAAATAGTTAGGAATGAAATCAACGGCCCCGACTTATTACAAATGCTAAATCTTAAGGTTCCCCGTTCTACCTCCTCACGTTCCAAGGACACCTTCCTTATTCCATTCTGCCACACTAATTACGCAAAAAATACGTTTCTCAGGCGCTCTTGCTCACATTACAATAAAAAATTTAACGATGTTGACATATTCCTTACAAAGCTACGCAAATATAAGAAACAAGTGCTAGAATTGCTTTAATTTATAAATCTATATTTGACTTTAATTAGGTATCAATTAAGTGTATAGTCATATTATATTGTTTCTGATGGAGACTGTTATTTCACGATGTTTTTCTAAGTACTTAATTACATGTAGTAATTAATGGTAAAGTAGGTTATGTTGTAACTTAATATTAGTTTAAAATTTTGTAAAAAACAGTTTTTACCGTAATAAATAAATAAATTACTTCCCTATCGGTGTCGAATATTGGGCATCATCCGCCTCTAAAAGTTGCGGTAAATCATGCTGCAGGAACTCTAAATAATTTTCCCCATTTAAGGTGTCAGGTAAGAAGTGGGGACCAATTAAAGTTCTGCCACACATTCGGACCCACACATTGATAGAAAATTTTGTCTGAAACGGCCCCTGCTTTATCCAGTGCGGATTGTTCTCTTTGTCGGCCCATTCGTGTAGATCAGGGTAGGCGAACCTTTATGCATCAACGTGCCATTTAAAAAAAAAAAAGTTTAATGGGGTCATTCGCGTGCAATCAAATAATTTTGACTGATTATTTGGAAAATAATAATTATAAATACTATCAAAACTCTTTATTAAATAAAGTAAGCAAAAGAGGTACATTTTGGTATGTTTATATTAAATTTCAGTAAAATTACTGTGACTTCTGTTGCTGCAGGTTAGATGACAAATAATTTATGTTGGGGTTGTATGATCATCTGTCAAACGGTTTCTAACCGAGTTTTTAATGTTATTCATCTCTGAAAATAATGACTAGGCATATGTAGATGAAAACATGGTTAAAATAGCATGAGCCAGCTTCTTCAAACAGTTAAATGTGTCTGGTAGCGCATTCCATGTTTCCAGAAGTTCATTATTAGCATTTTTACTTAAATTACTTGTCGATCTTTCAGTTTCAATTAATTCCAACTCTTTCCTTGTTTCAATAATTTTTTGAATCCATATTGAACTAGATTGGAAATCAATCAGCTGCATTTCAAATTCTTCAACTTCCAACCAATCAAATTGAGAGAAGTTCAGTTTATGAAATGACCTCACATCTGGGTACATAATAAACTTGAGTATTTCCGACAATTCTTTGAACTGAGAAAATCTCCCTAAAAATTCCTTGATTAAAGAATCGATCACAGAAATAAATTCTTCAGTAATTTTTTCTTTGTCTGCTGTCTCGTGAATATCTAAATCATTCATATATTTTTTCAAGTTTGGAAAATACTTGTAGTTTCTTGTGATAAAAACTTGCAGTTTTGCCTCAAAAGCGCGAACGAGATCTATCATGGCAATAATTGTTTTGTTTGTCCCTTGAAGCTTTACGTTTAATGTGTTTAAATGCTGGCATATGTCTGTAAAAAACATCAATTTTGAAAGCCACATAACGAACGAAGTGGGTATTGTTCAATTTTTCCCTCATTTTGCAAAACAGTCTGATTTCTTCCAAGCAATCAACAAATCTTTCAAGTACATTCCCGCGACTCAACCAGCGAACACTATTATACATCAGTAAGCCATTATACACCGAGTTGACTTCGTCCAACAAAGCATCGAATTTTCGCTTGTTTAAAGCCTGTGACGAGATGAGGTTGACTATTTTTGTAACTACCGCCATTACATTATCAAGGTATACTAAACCACTCTTAGCACACAAGACTTGTTGGTGAATGATGCAATGGAATTCAAGAATCGAATGTCCTACGTCAGCTTCAAATAAACTTATGAAACTGTTTTTTTTACCCACCATCGAGCACCATCAGTTGTTACAGAAACAATTTTTTTATATCAATTTCTTTTTCAGCAAGCGAATTTTTAACTGCCGTACTTATATCTGTTCCCTTTGTAGTTGTTAGCAACGATTTTATTGCAATTAATTCTTCCTTAATGACGTTTTCTACGCAATACCGAGCAAAATCAGCTATACGTGCAGATTTAGTGACGTCAGTGCTTTCGTCAAGACATAGCGATATAAAAGAAGCATCTTTAATGTAAATTTTTTGTTTATCTGTTATATTTTCGGTCAGTTTTAAGATTCTTTCTTTTATTGTGTTTCTTGATAGAGGAGTATCTTTGATGCGCTGAATTGTCATATCTTTATTGTCGAAATCTTCAAAAAGAGAGGGCGCGCATGGTAACCAGGCTTCCTTCAAAAACTCACCTTCTTAAAAAAGGTTTACCATGCCGAGCAATGACATTTGCAGCCGCGTAACTGGCCGCGCTTGTATTACAATTTTTGCCAACAAATTTAATCATAGACGTTGACTGTTTATTTCTGTCATTCAATGCACTTGCAATTAATTCTTTTTGCTCTGCCTCGCTTTTTTGACTAACAGATTTATGATTTGTTTCAAAATGCCGTTTAACAGACGATGTTGTAGAACATCGTCTGTTAATTGGTTCGCCTGCCCTGGTGTAGATAATGGAAATTAGTTATACCCTCTCTTGAAAATTTACTTTCGTCCGTCCACAAGATCGATTTGAGGAACCATTCATCTTCAATATCTCTGTTGAGAAGTAAAACGGCAGCAGTGTGTGAAACGGCAAAACTGTATTCTTCTCTGGGGATCATTCTCTTCTAGCCCTTTGCACATCTACTGGTGTATGGTACTCCATGGAATGGGTAATTATCATTTCGATGTATTATGTGCCACACCTTCCATTGCGAAATGTTTAAATTCCGATCGACTGCTCTGGTGCTGGTAGTGGGATCCGCTTCAAATGCAGCCAAAATGTTTTCCTCTATATCAGGGGCGTGTCCGCCCGGGTTTACCCCAGGTTCACCATGGTGTAAACCCATTTTCAGCAAGTCGTCGAAATGTGTTGTAAAACACTGGGAGATTTGGTACCCTGCGATTAGGATAGCGCTCTTGATACATCCGTCTCGCCAAGTTTCCGTTACCATCTGCTCTGCCATACATGAAGACGATATCCGCATATTCCTGATTGGAATAACTTGCCATAGTTATTTAGTCCAGGAACACTCTTGAAAACTCAATACACCAAATCAACACGCGCAGGAGCGAAGGCTACGACTGAACATGGTGAAAGAAAATGTCCAAAACTAACACTTACAGGAGCGCAATGCTGCTCATTTTAGCAACGTTTTCGGTCTGATGGTCGTAATTTACTTAGTTTTAAAGATATCTCCTTAAATAATACCTCAAAAGAGAGGGGAATACTAAAGCAAGTTTTTAAAAAGGTACTTTACTACTTTTATATTATTATTAACTTAAACTTTTTTTATTTTTTATTAACTTAAACGGCTGTAGAATAAAAAATCTAGGACACAGGTGCATAGAACATGTTTTACTAGATTGCTTACACATTGATTGAAGTAAATAAAATAAAAAAGTTTCAACTTATCTTTTAATTTGGCCAAAATTTAGCATGTTTTTTTGAGAAAATACCCAAAAGTATAGATATATACTTTTGGGTATTTTCTCAAAAAAACATAAAAAATTGTTTAAAAAAAATGAGTCAGACTATGTCTAAGAGAACCATGCCTTAAATGGTTCGAAATTGTCTGTACTACCTGCGCTTTAACGCTTTGCACCCATCTTCCAAATCTTCCAATCACCCTGTATAAACACTCATGTTTCAAGTATTCTTGTACAAAAGCAAAGGTAGTATCATCAGCCCACTTCATTTTTACACAAAAAAAATAACACGTGCACACGGCCGCAACCTACAAATTTATGGACTGTACTAAACTCGCCCGTCTGCATGCCAGCCAGTTAAGTTGGCGGGGTGCGGGAGACGCGAGAGCTACTTCGCACTGAACTCGCCGTAAAAATAGGATCGAGGTCTATTCAACTTAACTTAATCAACAACTTACTAATTAACTCGCTTTTGCCGTTCAAACGACAATAACTACTTAACTCGCTGATGACGCAAGTTAACTCGCTACTGTACTTATTGAAGTGTAAATTGGGCTTTAGAAAGGGGCGGCCCCATGTCGTCGTCCGAATTTCGCCTCTTCAGGCGCGTCCTATCCGGTAATGCGGGCAGCCACTCGGAGTCCAGCGATATACCAGACATATCGCTGGAGTCCGAGAGACAGTCCTCGCTGTCATATCTAATGTTGGAAGGCTCAGGCATCAGCACGCTGCTCACGCGCGGCAAATCCTTATTCCCTCTCAAAGCCTTCTTCTCTAATAACTCCAGCATCCGGCGCCTTCCATCAGGAACCGGCTTCGAGAAATCAATGTCTTCGTCCGTTAGCAAGTCTGTTTCCGGCGCGGTTAGGTGCGCCGGTTTTGGACTCGCGCGCGCCGTAACGCCACTCTTCTTCTCCGCCGTCGCAACGGCCGCATCCTTCCTCAACGCACTAGTTGGCCTCTCCGTATACACGGGCCTGACCCCCGCTGAAGCAGAGGTGTGGGATTCCCCGGCATCGCTGCCGGGACCCACCCGGAGATTATTTAGACTGTTGCGTTCTGCCATTCTTCATAACACCGACACCCCGGGTCGCGGGCTAGTTATGGTGCAGCTCACCATCTCCAGAAGAGAATAACAAAAAATGAAGATACAGGAAGAAAAGACGGTGAAAGATAGAGTAAAACAAAACATAATAAAAACGAGAAGAAGATTATAAATAGAACCTGAATGCCTCCCCCCGAAAAAGACGCGACGAGAGGCACCCAGCCGTTGCCCAGGGACACCAACTAGGACGAACCGGTATCGCCCCCTCCATGGACCGCCTAGGAAAAGATATGGTTGTTGCATCTATAGGTACAAACCAGGAACTGCGCCTGTTTAAATTATATTCTATGACCAACACTGAAATTGTGTTGGTTAAAAACAGACGCTCATATATAATAGTAACAAACTGCTCTGTGTTATTATTTTCTACAAATGGCATAGGAAATGCATTTAGAAAAGCAGCTGCTATTTTAAAATCTGCCATCAGATTGCGACAACTACGATTAAAATATTCATGCCGGAATATTTTAAAATCCCTTTTAAAACGGCCATTTACAACTTCTTTAGAGTTTTAAGTCTTCTTTAGATTCAGGTATATGAGCTATGTATCCTTTTTCATGTAAGCTATTCATGCAGTCACGAAAACCTTTATCTAATACAAATACATCATTTTCATTATAAAAATCATTGAATTCGAATTCATTTAATAATGTATTCTTTATGGTCGCATCATTTGTTGTGCACTATATGGTCCGCGTACATCTATAACATATCTATTTCAAGCACAGAGGATAAATGGTTTAAATAAATTCCTGTATTTATGTCAGGAATATGTGTCCTTTTGAAATAAATAATTACTTTCTTTTTAAGTTTATATATATGTTGCATCAGCTATTGTGATTGCAGGCTTTTGTTTAGCTGGTGCATCAGCGTCACCAAAAATGTGATCGCCAATATATGAGTTCTTTTCAGCAACTTGCTCCCTCCTTATATGGGAAAACCCATAGATGCCTCCGTCATAAAAAAATATTCGTAGAAAATTAAATGAAATGTTTATTTGCTGTCTTAGTTGCAATAATATATTATAAGGTTTTCTTATCCAAATATACCGTAAAACTGAAGTAAATGGCACTTTTATAGGAACAAATGGCTCAGTCTTTCAATCATTCTTTGGGTAAACTTAGCAACTTAACAACGTCTATTAAAAATTATTTAAAACTTTACAGAACTAAATTTAGGAATAATAAAACTTAAAACAAATCCGTCCCTTAAGGCCTGAAACTGTGTTAAACGGGCGCCCGTCGCGGGGCCCGTCGCGTGGCCCGTCGCGTGGCCCGTCGCGGAGCCCGTCGCGGAGACCCGACTTACGCAGTGTCTCCAGTTTAATTATAACAGTTTGCATGTACAGTATATCGATGGAGAACTTAATATGTTATTACCTAGCAAAACGACGACTAGCACAAAAAAAAAGACAACCAGTGAGCCCTTTCGTTGAATCTAGGTTGTTATGCGGGGAATTTGTTGTAAAGTTTAGCAAATTAAGGGATAATGAAAATTTATTTAATAACTATTTTAAAGTTTCGGTTCAAGTCTACGACGAACTATTTTCAAAACTGGAACCGTATTTGAAAGTCAACAATCTCAAAGTAAGAGCTATATCAGTCATATCACCAATGGAGAGGCTGGCAATATAAATGCGGTAAGTAAGAAAAAAATAAAATTTTATGTTTGCTTATACTCGTACTAGTTATTTAAATTCTATTTGGTTCAGGATATTTATAAAACAGATCTTTACTTGTGTATTTTTATTATTAATACTAATTATTATTATTCCTTTGCTTATTAATCACATATTTTATAATCACAGTTCTTTACTCTTATTATTACAAATAATCATTATTTTTTCATAAATCACATTATATCACACTTCTTAAATATACATAGCATAATACATTAAAATCTATTTCACTGACCATCAATCATTCATAAAAAACTGTTGGCGGAACAGCCACATGGCTGTTAACTTATACATTCTTACAACTATTATAACATTATAACTAATTTTTTGATATATTTTTGTCATGCAGTCTTATTAATATTATTGAAGTCTTCTCTTCTCTTATACATAATATGAATACTTTGCACCAGTAATTAATCTTCTATTGTATCTGGATTGTGCGTTTCTGATCTTATATTTAATGATGTTAAATCAATCATACTAGATGTATTATGAGTTTCTGTTACATTAAGTGATGGTAAATCATCCAGTGTAATAACGGTTTCTTTTTCAATCTCAATCATAGCTTCTAAAACTTTGTTTCGGAATAATATTTTTTTAAAAGTACTAAATTTTTGGACGGTTGGTAATAAAGATTTAAAAAAATTCATATCTTCGTCATTATTGGCAACATTGCTCTCTTTGACACATTGTAACAATTCTTTTTCAAAAGAAGTTGGTGATGGTGCTCGTTTACGTTTTCGAGATGTTTTTGGCGATTCAGTTCCTGTTTCTTCATGATTATAATTTTGGACACTGGTGCTAGCAATATTATAATTTGTTGATGAGCTATCTTCTGCACTCGGTCCGTCAATAGATTCATCTGGTTCATTGCATGAATTTGAATTTAAAAAAGTTAAACTGTCATAAAAAATATATTTTTTTTCTGCTTTAGCACCTGAACCACATTTTATTTTTTTTTTGCTTGCTTTCACTTTCATGTAAGTATCTCTTGCAGTTTTCCAACGAGATTGCACTTTTGAGACTGAAACAATAAAATTAATATTATATTTAAGGTACTTGACAAGCGGACATACTTTCGTCGACCTACATTTGTCATATCAAGCCGGATCAACCACAATCAGAAAAATAGTAAAAGAAGTCTGTCAAATTATAAATGAAAAGTTGAAGCAAGATTGTATTCCAACATTTTCACGTGAGCGATGGGAAGAGATAGCATTAATGTTTTTGAGACAAGCAAATTTTCCCAACTGTATTGGTGCAATAGACGGAAAACATATACGCATTATAAAACCTCCTCACAGTGGTTCCCTTTACTACAACTATAAACATTATTATTCTATTGTCCTACTAGCAATGTGCGACGCAAATTATGAGTTTACCTATATAAATGTGGGTGTACAGGGTAAAGAATCGGATTCTGCAATTTTCACTCAAAGTCGCTTGTTCCAGCAAATGAATGATGACTTGTTGGATATTCCTCCTTCTAAAGAGTTACCTGTGCTACTCAATAATAAATCAACCAATACTGCAGCAACTGTTCCATTACCTTATGTTATTGTAGGAGATGAAGCATTTGGGTTATCTAGCCATATAATGCGACCATATGCTCGAGCTCTCAATTTGGATCATAAAAAAAAAATATTCAATTATAGGCTAACAAGAGCGCGGCGTTATATTGAATCAACTTTTGGTATCATGGCCAATAAATTTCGAATACTTCATCGTCCATTGAATGTTTCAAAAGAAAATGCCATTTGTTTTACTAAAGCCATATGCATTCTGCATAATTTTATTAGATCTAGACAACAAGTCGATAATATCAGCGATGTTGTCACCACACCACACCATATTCGTGACATTGACAGTGGGTTTGGGAACACCCAAAGAGATGCATACACAATACGTGATAAATTCGCTGATTATTTTGTCATGGATGGTAAGTTGTCGTGGCAAGATCGCAGTATTTTTTGAGAATACCTTCGAACCCAACTGTATAAAGTTACCTTTTGTTTAAGTAGGTACTTACCTGTCGGTATTACATAAATAGCAAGTACCTATGTACTTAGTTATATGTAAGTATATAATAAAGGATGTAGAAATAACCTTAACGAAGCCGTCAGACACGTATTCTCCTAGTTACTACGATCAATATTTGCTAAGGTACTATAACTGAGAAATGAACATTGACAGAGATACACGTTTATCACAAAAAACTGTTTAAAATGTAATTTGCTTTCTGATAAATAAACTTTGTCAAATTTTGGATACACACGATAAACTCACATTTACACTTTGTTTTGAGCGATATATTGTGAGATTCAGTAAAAGTGATAATTATGCAATAAAGTTATTCGTTTCCCTGCAATACCTACAATTAATTAATATGAAAATTAATATTCTGCTTGGAGCAAAACACATGGTCTTCGACTTTGTTAAGGTATGATTTATATCCTGTATAATAAATTATTTACCTACCCGTTGTTTTTTTTTCTGCATCATTGAAAACTTCGAAATTTTCAAATAATTCTTTGCAAATTTCGAGCCATGCTGCCGTCCGCGCGTCTCGGTCTTTATATAATTCATTCGCCTGGTTCCAAATGACAGGGTGAGAATGTACTTCTATAATTACTCTATCAGTATCGAAAGTCATTTTGTGAGCGCGTGCGCGGTGCGGCCTGTAACATTTAGCGCCAATAACTAAACTAGCCCATAAAAGAAAACAACCACACATTAATATTCAGTTGACACATTTACTACAAATCATTCTATTACTCTTACAAAGTCCATATTATCTATTATAGTTACATAATTTTGTACTTACATGTGTAAAACACACTTACACTTTACCAAACAGATGATTGTATTACCAAAGTTCGCCAGCAAGAGAGCCACCAGATGTAAGGCATCTGCTTTTATAGCCCCTTCCCCTTCCTGACCATATTTTTTTCTAGAATTTTCCGATAACCATAAACTAAATCAATTGACTTACAAACTTCACATTATTATTTTTAAGTTATTCAATGCCAGTATATTAAAATCATACATGTAATGAGCGGTTTTTATTTTGACAGTTCTACTAGTTTCAGAAAACTGCTGATAGATGGCATTAAACCTAAGTAATATGTCAAGTCCTGTGTAAAATGTCAATTTCCGCTTTGTTTTTTGTTTGTTTACCTTTCAACTTTCTTTCTTTCACTTGCAATAGTTTATTATTTATTAATTGTGCCCTGAGAAATAAACTAAACATGGCTAGTCCATGCGCAGTACAATTTTGTAAAAATATAGGTAACCACCGCTTTCTCCAAGATGAAACTCGGAGATCAAGATGGATAGAGGATATCAAACATATAAAAACAGGATTAACTATAAGAAAAAAAATCCTTCATATTATGTTCAACTCACTTTACGCCAGCAGATTTCATCTCTCCGTCATCACATTTGGCAAGAGCCCCAAGAGGTAAAATATTTATCTTAGCGTCGAGTCGAAAATACTCGGCAGCAGGCTGAAATTTGGCATGTATATTTCTTAGAATCTAAGTATAGGGGAGTACTAAACAAGAACTTCCCGAAATCCCTACGGAAACGGGAGAAAAGTGTGATTAATTATTTGTTTCAAAAATCAAATATATCGAAGCTAGCGAGCTATAATGTATGTAGGTTTCCTCGGAAGTGTAGGAGATCACTAAGAAAGGAATTTGAAAGGATTATTTTTGTGTATGAAACAGCATCTGGCAACTATTAACCACCCAACAAAGATTTTTTGACATATTACATTATGCAAGCGCCATCTTACGGTAGTCTCTGCA
Source organism: Celastrina argiolus (assembly GCA_905187575.2). Classification (NCBI taxonomy): domain Eukaryota; kingdom Metazoa; phylum Arthropoda; class Insecta; order Lepidoptera; family Lycaenidae; genus Celastrina; species Celastrina argiolus. Next base: position 3,591,244 of record LR994596.1, read on the forward strand.
CCTAAAAGTGACACTTCGAAAACCCCTCATTCTAATCAGAACAAATAATACATTAAATAATTATTCCTAGCATTTTACATAATCACATAAAATAAAAACGAGCGACAATTACACCCGCGCGTGTTTCTGTCGGTGCGCCCCGCGCCTGCCCCCGCAACGGGGACCGTCGCGGGGAGACGGGCTCCGTTGCGCGGGCGCGGGGCCTGCCTCCCCGTGACGGTCTCCCGCGCGGCTTTCCGCGACGGGTCACTTTTGTATGAAGCCGCGCGGGTGCCCGCTTAACTCAGTTTATGCCCTAAGACTTCTTTGGGAAAAAACAAAGCTTCCTTCTTAAAAAAAATAACAGTAATCAAAATTTTCAAATAATCAACAAATATAGAGATACTGTTTACTTTGGCCAGGTTACTTATTCTTTGAATTCACTTTGGCCAGGTTAGCTTTTAGAGCTGCAAGCTTCTTCTTGTGTCCACATCTATTACAGGGCCCTTACCCAAGATGCCATCGCTTAGTTACGTAAAGTTCTGTAGATACGTTATCTGTTTTGAGATAACGACATTGATTTCGTACCCAACATACACTAAGATTGCGCTTCGTCTTGGCGTAATTTTGAAACGTTTTGTCTCTGGTTCCGGCGCCTTATAACGTAATTTTCGCTGTCAAGTGTCAACTGTCAAATCCGTCACTAGACTATCATGTTACAAGACAACAAACTACCATGTGCCAGTGTTGCCAACCTAGGAGTTTTTCCCCTAAATTCGGTGGCAAAAAATTTCTACAAGCAGTTTTTAGGTGTAAAATTGTTTAGGTTTATATTTGGGGTCTCTATTTTTTTACTTACCTATAACGACCAAAATTTTAAAAGTCAATCTGTATAATAAATAATGTTGGTAGTGTATCTTAACGTATAATGGACATAATCACATTTTTATCAGGATTAATTTATTTTTATTATATTTATAGTTTTCAGTGCCATAAGAAAATTTAGGGATTTTTTTTAAGTAGTTGTTACCATTTTGGGACTTTTGTTGTAAGTTTGGACATAAATATTTATGAGAGTTGGTAACACTGCCGAATGGCCGACGAGTTGCTACTTAGATGTTTTTAACAATGAACTTGTATTGAAGCTATTAGTAATTAGTGAAGAAGATGTGTAATCAAACTATGAAGAGTGCAAAAAAGTACGATGCCATAGATCAGTAATACAATCACGGAGAAATTCATACATTAATAGAGGTTAACAACAACACAGGTAAGTAAATAAAACTTTTATGTAAAGTGTTTAAATGGAATGTTTATGCAAACGGCAACAATAATTATGGTAGAACAAAAAAGTGGTGCTTAGTAGGTATACAATTTAAGGCTTTTCGTACCTACCTGGCAGCCAGTCATTTATCATAACATCATATTCGATAATAATAAGTATAATATTATCTACTTCGTATGGGAGTAATGGGAGACTTTGTATATACTACGCAGTCACGAATATCAAATGGCTAAAGTAGCCATTCATACTGTGTACCTTGATCAATAAAATCGTCACCCGTAACATAACCATGTGAGTTAGTGAATGAAGTATGAATGTTAGGATCTTATTACATTTAGATATTATGTGCCGGCCTACCCTTATGGGAAATTGATTGGCATAATATTATGTAGGCATTGGCATAATAATATTGGGTATAATTGAAGTAACTACTGTATAAAGTCATTGTTTAATTAATCATTATTTATAAAACTTATTTGTATTTATATAACTTGATCCATATATAAACATATTATCATCACCTGTCTAGGTAACAATAAAATAACAAGTGGTTTTCACAAATCACAAAATGGATATGTTTAATTATAATTAATATATTTGTGTGAATGAAAGCACATAAGTCTATATCTATATTAAGTCCTGATAAAGCTAATAATATATATTTTTTCAGACAACGGCTGCAGCAGCCTTAATAGGACACATCACCTGCACCATCTAGTGCCTGCTGACCTGCAGCGATAAGGCATTGAAAAGAAAAATAAACAAAGAATCACGTGGGACACTCAAATTTTCAATATTGACATTTCATATTAATAAATATTTACATATACTGCCTGGTGTGTTTTTATCCCATTTTCATAATTATTACTCACAGTCAGACGGTGGGTGTTTAATTCCTACTTGTTATGGAACATGTAGGCTAGGTTCTAATCCTAGGTAGGATTGGAACCGTCATGTGAGTCGTTAAGTTATTAACAAGTAAATTTATTTAACTTTAAAGGGATTAAATTAATTACAAATACTGGAAAAAAATGTTTTATTAACAATTATTATTGTTGTATTTATTTTACTCTTAATTAATCAGTATAATGAGAAATAGTTTAGTATACTTAGATTTGTTAATTTTTACAGTTCCATTTGGCCACGTTTTATCTCATATTATCTTGTCTTCACCTACCAGTTTGCAGTACCTACAGATTTTCACTTGCTTTTGATGTTGCTTAATATAAGTAATTCACTTTGAAACTAATTATGCCAAAAACTGCTAAGATTTACAACAATTAAACATATTAATACTTATTTAGTTTCTAATGTTTTACAAGTAATTTGAAGCTTATGAATCAGTTTTCAATGTTTTATATGTTAAGATATTAACAAGTAAAGTTACTTAACTTTAAAGGAATTAAATGAATTACAAATAAGTACTGGAAAAAATGTTTTATTAACAATTATTATTGTTGTATTTATTTACACTTAATTAGTCAGTAGGTATAATGAGAAATAGTTTAGTATACTAAGATTTGTTTTTACAGTTCCATTTGGCCACATTTTGTTCATGAATGCTTTCTTATTCCTGATGAATTATTCTATTTACCTAATTCTAGTTCTAAAATATTTTTAATACAGTAAGCATTTCTTTTTCATTATCATCTCTTTCACTTAGCAGTCTTTAGCATTGGTTTTTATGTTTGCAAATCCGAGTACCTACCTACCAACCAAAGCTTAGTAATTTTGCCAAAATCTCATATTATCTTGTCTTCAACAGCAGTTTGCACTACCTACAGATCACTTGCTTGTAAGTAATTCACTAATTATGCCAAACACTGCTAAGTTTTTGGCATTGTTTTGGCATTATTTTGTTTGGGTAACCAACAGCTTATTAGTAATACATTAACAATACAGTATAGATAGGATCAAAGCCAGTAACAGGATATAAATCAGTTATCAATGTTTTATATCGGGAGACAACAAATAATGTCGGGAATGTCTTCTATTGCCTTCAATTACTGTATATATACGCCTCTCCTAGGTATATTCGTGTTGTGCGGCCAACAATAATCGCAAAGCACCTAAACTCTATTGTACTCTAAACAAGAATATCAGCTGATTAATAAATATCCGCCATATTGTTCGATATCGGAGTTAAAAGCACCTCTTTAGACTTCGTTATCTTGAAAACAATAACGTATAAGATAGCGTTCGACAAAATGTCAAAATGTGTAAGTTGGGTAGCAATTTCATATAACATTATCGCCAAGTTGAAAGCGTAAAAGTTTTTTGTTATCGTCTTTGACAAAAATGTACAGTTGGGTGGCACTACAAATATCGATTACGACTAAGGACGTCATTAGTCGTACGCAAAAGTCAATTCCATACATTTTTAAATAGCGTACTTAGATAACGACAAACGTAAAAGCATGTTGGGTAAGCCCCCAGTAATCGCCATATAGATCAATCTTCGTGTAACCAGAGTTTACACATCAAACACTGAATCCAGTCCGCCGTGGACTTGGTACTTGCATAGTCATCGAAACATTCTCTGCATTGAGTATTTTCTTTATCAGATTCAGTCTGGTCAGAATCTGATTCATCGATATATCTCTTGTTCACTTTCAGAGCTAAACCTCGGTCTTTTCTTTTTAGGAACTGATTTTTGGTTGCTTTTTCGAGGTTTGTCTGGTGTTTGCTTCTTAGCTTTACGTTTCAACTTAGCTTTCTGAGGGTTAATATGTTCTTCTGAATTTAAAACGGCAGCACCTTGCTTGCCTCTTTTGTATAATGGAACAGGAATTTTCGGGATAGGTGAACATTCGTTAAGATATTTACTGAAACTGTAGAAGTCATAACTCCGACTTCTACAGTTTCAACATAATGATTCTGAGAAAGTATGGACGGACTGACATTTCCTTCTAAGGGAATAATAATTGCGTCCGCTGCAAGATCTTCATATAGTAAGAACCCCAAATCAGGCTCCCGCTTCCTATTGATAGTTGACGACGATGGACCAGGCTGGGGCTCAACATAATATGAATTCACATCAGCATTAGCGTCGAGTTCTCTTGCTACTGGTTAGTCTTGAGCAAGGTTTCCTTCATCTACATTTTGAAAGCTGTTATCAGAGATAGCAAAGTAGCTGTCGGGAATAGCAGAAGGATTGTACGGGAAAATACCACATGCACGAAACCCATTCACAGCATTAGAAGAGGTAGCAGCGCGAGCCCATGCGTTACCTATTAATTTTCCAGCAATGTATCGATTTATTTTTCGATCTTTGTGACTCAACATCCAGTTTTTAGTTTCTGAAGCGAAGTAAGTTTTGAAAGGTTTAAAGAAACTCCGGTCAAGCGGTTGTAAAGCTTGTGTAGTGTGGCTTGGCAAACAGAACAATATGATGTCATTTTCTTGTGCTAATTCTAGTAAATCAATAGCAGTAGTGTGAGATGAATGCCCGTCAAATATAAGCAAAACCTTACGCTGTGGTTTTATTGGCACGAACTGTTCTTTCAGCCACTTTTGAAAGAGTTCTGAGTTGACGTAGGCAGATTTTTTGTTCATGTACACGTTGGCTCCGGGCGGAAGACCCTCTTGGAACTCTGGTCTTTTATTGACCCCCTTGATAATGACCACCGGAGGAACATAGTTGCCAACAGCGTTACAGCAAGCTATAATTGACATTGTCTCACCTTTTTCGCTAGAAGTGATGGAATTTACTACTTTGGCACCTTTAGTAGCAATAACTTTACCAGGATTATTGTTCATTTGAACTCCAGTTTCGTCGATATTATAAATTCGATCAGGTTTATCGATCAAATCATTTTCGGTTAGTATTTTCAGCAACAATTCAAACATTTTGTTTACTTCATCTCGATTTAATCCTTGAGCCCTTGCAATAGACAAACCTTCTGCCTGGCGAATACTGAGTTCTGGGTGTCGTTCAAGAAATGATTTGAGCCAGTGCTGACCAGCCATACGTGTCTCTTTGTTAAAAGGATTTTCCAAACCCAGTTTCTCGGCAAATTCAAAAGCGAGTCTTCTTACATCCTGTCGTGTTGTGGGAAATCCTGCCTTTTCTAATTTTTGTATGTGCGCTACGAGACGTTTCTCGTTGTCAAAGTCCAGTGTGGGATGTTTTCCTGAAAAAGAAGAAATTAATAGGTACAGAAAAAAAACTGACGATTCAAAAAAGACAAGTATGAAAAAACAAACTAAGAAGACAGTGCCTAAATTGAATTTGATTAGGGGAATTAATTCCTCTATTACTTACCCAAAGTAAGTTTTTCACAGTTTTTTTTAGCATATCGCCTCCTCAAAGTTCGAGATGGAATACCATAACGACGAGATATTTCATTTATACCGACTTGGCTTTTATCCATTTCCCCGAAAGCTTTGCAAAGGGCTTCTTCAGACCAAGCAGCACGAACGGGTTATTTTTAACCGACTTCCAAAAAAAGGAGGAGGTTCTCAATTCGTCTGTATGTTTTTTTTCCTTTTATATTTTCGCGGCATTTTGTCTAAAATAAAAAATGAAATTAGGTGATACGCTGCATTATTTTTTACAAGTACAGTGAAGTACGACATGAAAAGGTATAAACAGCTCATAAATAAACTGGACAGTAAATTTTCCTACTAAGTTGCATATTAACTAGATAGGTACGTTATTTTAAAAAATCTTACCTATAGCCTAAGTACCTGTAAATAAGTTATAGAGGATATATGGGCGTCTATACTCAGTCAATTGTGGGGCCTCTATCCTTTTTAGTAGGGATAGACGCCCCAGCAAATAAATAAAAATACTTAAATAATTTCGTAATTTTATAAACACACCATAAATATAAATGATACATACTATTCAAATTACAATACACACTTAAAACTTACCTTCGAAAACGAAAGTTCTGAACACGTCAAAATGTCACTGTCACAAGAATCATGCAAGCGCAATAAAATTTTGCAACGTTTTTTTAACTCAAGCGGCGACACGTGCAGTCCTGTCGAAACGCGTGCGCGGACTGAGCTGTGGGGGCGAGATCTGTCCGAGAAACTTGGTACTAGAGCGTGAATTTGGTTTTAAATTCTCTTTTTTTAAGGTGCGGCTACTATCCTCCAAGGGCGTCTATCCCACTTTTACCCTAAAGTATTTCACTTGATTATCGGGGTAGTTTTTAATACTCTCACGAAGTCCTTCCATTAGTATAAAAATGATCTCTTCAATGTGTTCTGTAGTAAAATTATCCAGGCTATACTCAGCAGTGTATAAATTACTGTAATTACATAACACCTCTTGGCATAAAATATTAGTACCTACCTATTTAATACTTCTTGCCTGGTTTTTTTAGGCACAACATTGCGCTCTGGATTCACGTATACTTGAAAAATTCAATGTCCTGGTGTTGCAGCTGCTTTTTTTATATTGGACAAAACAATATCTTGCTGGGGTCTTTCATCTAACGCTTCTGGCATAATATGTGACCTTACATCTTGAGCATGGTTCCAGCAAACTCTACAAACTTCATTCATGGATGGATAAACAATTAATTTAATGAGATGGCCATAGATACAAAACAACATAGATGAAAAATAAATCGAACACAAACAACTTAAGTTCTTTTAATGATTCAAATTGAGTATATACCTGTTGCTGCTCTAACAAACGAGCAATATTTTCCGGACTCCAATCTAAATCGTAAGTTGTACTGTCCAGACTCTGGCCACATACAGCACACATCAAAACAAAATAATTCATATGATCAAAGGGTAGAATTTCCTTGCCCTTTCAATTAAAATTCTGCGTCGATTTGTTCTTAGTATGAAACGCCCACATCCAACACAAATATTTATTTAGATTAATATAATATTGAATATTTAAGAAAAAAAATTATAAGGGACCTTTATTTATGCAATAGTACCCAAAACAATTTTTGGAAATTTTGTCTGTTGGTATGTCTGTTTGTCTGTGGGTTTGTGCACGCTAATCTCAGAAACGGCTAATTCGATTTAGATGTACTTTTCACTAATATATTGCGGCACGTTTCACTTAACATTTAGCGTTTGTTTCATGTGAATCGGATCATAAATAAAAAAATTCTGCCAATTTTAAAACATCGTGTCAAACTTGCTGGACGTTTGTAGGTAGCTTCAAATTCTATTCGCAACGAACGCATTGGGGTGCATGGCATTCGATAAACCTGAATTGCATTTCTTTATATTACCTAGATATAAAGATATAATATAGGCCCTATATTATATCTTTATAAAAATAATTGTATTTACAAACCCTATATTTTAGGGTTTGTAAATACAATTATTTTTGTAAATGCGTCGGATAGTTTGTTTTCAAGTAAGATGATATTATCTATACAAATAAATAAAATTGAAGTGTTCGTTTGTTTTTTTTTTGTTTTTTTGTTTGTTTGTAACTTTCAATTAGCAATGTTTTACTAAATGTATATGACATTATAAAGGATACTGAAAACGAAAATACACGATCAATGGCCGGGTCCTGAGCATTCGCTCTTGGTGGACCGCCTACTTAACATGACAGAAAAAGTAATAATGATTAATAATTATACACAAAATTATTTCTATATTATATGGAGGTAAAAAATGTGTACTACCTGGTGCCAAAAAACTTTGGTTTCGCAGGATTTGCTCCTGCTTGGCTCGTTTTTTAAGTTCTCCCAGATTTTTTTTTAATACAGTACAGTCCTGGGGATGCATTATCGATATGGAGTTAAATTCCAGGGCTATTTTGCCCCATTGCTCGTTTTGACTTCACAATAGAGAAGTATTTTTCCACCAAATCAATCGATGTAATTTTTTCGGTAGCTGAAAAAGCCATAGGGTCTCTTTTTCTTTTGTGTGCGTTTAGTACGTTGGCCATGTTACAAGCAGGATATGTATTTGTATTATGGCTGATATGTATTTCGGCAAGTTTCAGAATCCGATAGGCAAAGCAGGGTCAATAATAATAATTAATAAACTTGAAAATTCAAGCGCGCCGTACTCCAACAAAAACAGGAAAAGTTTTGACAATTTGAATATTGACAGAAACGAGAAAGGATGAAATGTCACAACCTCATTTTTGATAAAGTCGGGCTAATGAAAGTTGATACTGAAAAAGGGCGGCAAATTTAAAAAATATCAGCATGGCAGCCCTACAGTAAAAAGGAAAGTTTTTTTTTTATTTATTTGCCCCTATCGCGTGGACAGGGCTCGTTCATTGCTTTTTTATTCATTATTTCTTTTTTAATACTTCAGTTACATCAGTCTATATAAATATTACAGAATTACAGATATCCATTATTAATAATTTTCATTCAATTAATTACACTAAATAAATTACAATTTCTGGTTACAATTAAATTTAAAATACATAATTTATAAAATTAATTACAATTTCTGGTCACAATTAAATTTAAAATACAATAATTTATAAAATTAATTACAATTTCTGGATACAATAAAAATTTTAAAAAACACTTATATTACGATTTGGTTACAATAAAAGTTAAAATACAATCTGATTACGATTTTAAATAAAATTAATATACAAATTACTATTCAAGTACAGTCTCACATAAAACAATAAAAAACCAATTAAAATACAATCAATTTACAATTTACCACAGCACAATAACACAACAACACACCACTACCGTTCCTTTTTGCAACTGCCTGCACGATCTTGGTGCAGTATTTTAAAAACTCCTCTATTTTTTTATTATCCCCCAGCATGCTTGGCAGATTCTCACCCGTCATCGCGATGCCCAATTTCTGCTCAATATCGTATCTATTGCTACCAAAAATTTGGCACTCAAGTAACAGGTGGGGAACTGTCTCCGCAACTCCGGTTTGCCGCCGACTTTCAGACCGCCTTGCCGCTGACTTTGCCGCCAGCTTTACCAGCGGCCTGCAGTCGCGGTTGCAATTTACGCAGTAGTGTTGTGACTTTCGTTGAAATTAGACGTGTACGTAGAATCGATAGATGTTGGACTATTATATAGTTGCGTGTATCGCAAGTGTAGTGTTGTATGTCATTATTCATAAAAAGAACCGCAAAATCAAACGAAGATATTGGGTCAGACCAAGTCTTCGAAATAGGCCTAATGTGTCCCCGATACTTGAAGATTTTAGAAAGGACAACATAAACCGAAGAAATATTCGTTCGAAATTTAACACTTTTCTAAGGATCTCTAGTGAAGAATTTGAAATATTACTGAATTTAACTGGACCCATGATATCAAAAACAAACCGCTGGAGAAATGCTGTGTCAGCTTCCGATCGACTAGCAATTACTTTGAGATACCTGGCTACAGGAGACTCTTATTTTTCACTCGGTACACTGTTTAAAGTGTCTCCACAAGTTATTTCTTTAATAATTCCAGATGTTTGTCATACTTTGGTGTCTACATTAACCAATTATTTAAGGGTAAGTACAAAATATCCGTAACACATTAGGTAGTTAGAAACTGAACATCTACATTAGAAAACAAAACAGACCACATACATTCACTCAATTACGGCATGTACAAGACACAATTATAATATTTGATTTTATACTGTAGGGGAGAGTGCAATGGGTAACAGTGAATCAACTTTTTTGTAGAGCTAAATATTGCCACAATTTAACACTTTTAGAATGTGTTTTTATAATAAAGCCTGAGCAAAATCAATAAGGTACACACTGCCATAGCAATCTTAGGGCTACCATTCACAGGTTTATAGATATGACTATTTTTTTTAAGATAAAAAAATAGTCATATCTGATGACGCCATGTGACTATTGATTCATATTAAATACTTTTTACATTTTGGATGTCAGGGCAGAATATCTGATGGTGGAGTTCTACGAAATTCAACTTTATTTGATATGATACGAGATGGAACTTTAAGTCTGCCACAAGCGATTCCATTACAAGGGAGAAATACACCTGTACCTTTTTATTTCATCGGTGACGATGCTATCCCCATCTCACAGAATATAATGAAACCGTTTTCTGGATATCATGCAAAAGGATCACCTGAGAGGGTTTTTAATTATAGACTTAGTCGCGGGCGCATGGTTGTAGAAGACGCGTTTGGCATTTTATCTAATAAATTCAGAATTTTGCATTCACGCATTGGTTTACAAAATGAGAAAGCAAAAATTATCGTGATGGCTTGTGTGCATCTGCATAATTTTATGAAGAGAAATGAAAGAACTACTGATGGAGTTTTGAACGAAATGCAACAAAATATACCGCAGATCGCTCTAAATGTAGAACCAAGTGTAATTAGAAATGAGCTAAAATGTTATTTTCTATCGGAACAAGGTCAGCTTCCTTGGCAATATCAAATATAATGTTTGAAAGAAATAAAATATGATTATTCAAATAATTGTTTTATTTAGGAATCAGAAACATGTATCAATAATTTTAAGCTTTTATTAAAATAAAATAATTTAACCGAAAATATAAACATTTATTTTAGTTTTGAGCAAAGGCATTGCGTTTTTCGTCATTTTAATAATGTAACTTTAGTGTACATGGGCTGGGGTCTTCAAATCAAATACTGGATGTACTGCATTACTTTATTACACGTTAACTTAGGTAGGCGGAGGGCAGGCGACTAACTCACGCAGGAGTTATATCGTCGCTCGCCGCGCCACAAATCGCTGAATATACAAGATTCGATTACCGAGAATAATAACACACACTACATACACCCCCTTCTAAAAAAAAAAATGATTTATATAATTGATAAATAACAAAAAAAAATAAAAAATTAGCAAACATTAACATTTGGGAGTCTATTCTGTGACAAAACACTTAAATCTGTACCTTGACTACAATTTAATTCCTTCCTTAACATTTTCCTTGCACGTATAACACAAACTTTGTATATTAATATAGCACAAAATACAACAAGGATGACTGCCATAACCGTCACCGTGATGCTCAACACTTCCAATTTAAAATTAGTATTAGATGCTGTGGCGTGATTCGCTCCGTTTTGAGCGATAACAATTTCTTCATCTTTCTTTTCAACCGAATATGTTTTTCCCATTTTGTTAAATATTGTTTGATGCTGCTAACTTTAAAGTTTAAACTTTGTGAAATAAGCCAACAATCAAATTTATATATTATTATATATAATTAACTTGTTGAGCCGAGATTTGAAATAAAATGAATACAAATATTCCTAACAATTACTTATAACATTAAAATGTGCTGAGATGACATTACGCAACCTTCGCGTACCTACTTGCTAACAAAAATGCCAATGCACCATTAACCTAGTTACAGTCCAAAAATCTTACAGGTCTTTTAATTTTTCTGCCACTACGTGATTTCTGTAAAGGCGTGTACACATTAGCCTCACTATGCTGATCTAATCTACTGTCATGTCTAACTTCATTTTCTTCTAAAATATACGCAGGCTTAAGTCTATCAATCGACACATTACATTCTCTATTATCAATTAATATTTTAAAAACTTTACTATTTCTTTCTAAAACTTTATATGGCCCGCTGTACGGAGGCGTTAGCGGTCTCCGTACCGCGTCCACTCTTAGAAAAACATGTGAACAGGAACTTAGATCAGCATGCACAAAAGTACTATTACTATTTTTACATGCCCTTTTTATGGGCTTAATTTTGTTCAAAGTGTCTCTTAACTTACTTAAAAATGAATGTGGATTATCAATTTTCGTACTTTTATCCGAACAAAATTCTCCCGGCAACCTTAAACAATGACCCAGAGCAAATTCCGCCGCGCTGATATTATCAGTGTCCGCTTGACAAGCTGCTCTCAATCCTAACATGACCGTAGGTAGTTCTACTAACCATGATAGATTATTATTTAATCTAGCCACCAGAGCCGACTTTAAGGACCTATGCCACCTTTCTATCTTACCATTACACTGCGGGTGGTACGGGGTAGTTCTCGTTTTTTGAATACCTAATAATTTCATTAAATCTGTAAATAATTCGCTTTCAAATTGTCTACCTTGATCGGTGGTAATAACTTTAGGACACCCGAAACGACAAATCCATCCTTCATAAACTGCTCTAGCTACCGACTCCGCAGTCATGTCCTTCACAGGGCAAATCTCAGGCCACCGCGTTAATCTATCGATCATAGTGACGCAATAACGGAAACCGTGCTCGGTTTCCGGTAAAGGTCCTATTAGATCCACGTGCAAATGTTCAAAACGCTCGCTATGGTTAAAATCGCTAAGTTTCGAAACAGTGTGCCTAATAACCTTACTTCTCTGACACCTAACGCACGTCTTGGTCCAGGTCCCCACGTCCTTATTCATGCCTGGCCAAAAAACTTTTTTATTAACTAACGCACGCGATGCTCTAACTCCGGGATGAGAAACGTCATGAAATTTATGAAAAATACTTTTCCTAAACTGTGCTGGTATATACGGCCTAATATTCTGAGCTGATGTTTCACAATATATTTTAATATCGTCATTATTATCGAGCGCTAACTGTTTCCATTGCAATTTATCATTTGTTTTCATCAAATCCGCGAGCTCAGCGTCTGTCGCCTGTGCTCTCGCAACCTCCACGTATTCACTCGACCTCGGACATATGATACTCTCGATTCTCGATAAAGCGTCGGCCACCTGATTTTCAGTGCCTTGAATATGTTGTATGTCGCTTGTAAATTCGCTAATATACAACAATTGACGCGCTCGCCTAGGTAACTCTTTATTAGAACTTAATTTACTTAAAGCAAAAGTGAGAGGTTTATGATCCGTGTAAACTGTTAAATTTCTACCTTCGATTAATTCCCTAAAGTAAACTATTCCTGAATAAATTGCTAAAAGATCTTTGTCATATGTGGAGTACTTCTTTTGCGGTTCCGATAATCTTTTTGAAAAATATCCTAAAGGTTTCCAAGAATTTCCTTCCCACTGATTTAACACTGCCCCTATACTAAAATCTGACGCGTCAGTCATTAACCCTAATTTGGCACTAGATATTGGATGCGAAATAGTGACGGCATTTTTTAAATTTTCTTTACACACTTCAAATGCACTATTCGCCTCGTCTGTCCAATCAATACGCGTCTTATCTCGTTTTTTAGCCCCGTGTAAATACCTATCTAAAACTCCCTGAACTCGAGCCGCGTTAGGAATATGATTTCTGTAGAAATTTAACATGCCCAAAAATCTACGTAATTGTTCTACTGTCTCCGGTTTCGGATATGACTCGATAGCTTTAACTTTTTCCGGCATCGGACTTATGCCTTTTTCTGAAACTAAATAGCCTAAAAATTCTATAGAGGATTGTCCAAAAACACATTTACTTAAATTAATAGACATTTTATATTTACTCAACCTCTCAAAAATTAATCGTACATGTTCTCTATGTATATCGGGGTTATCCGATCCTATGATGACGTCATCTATGTACCCGAACACGACTGACTGACCTTTGCCCCCTGTACAGTCGCTGCCATAATTCAATTGTTCTATGCCTGATAAAACTGTATTATTGATAAATCTTTGAAATGTTTGTGCCGCGTTACGCAGGCCAAACGTCATTCTTGGAAATTCAAACAGCCCAAATGGCTCTACAAATATCTAACTTTGAAAAAAATTTCTTATTATGTAACCCATACGTAAAATCTTGTACCCTAGGTATCGGATAACGATCTGGCTTCGTAATTGCGTTTAACATCCTGTAGTCCCCGCATGGTCGGATACCACCATCCTTTTTAGGTACAATATGTAAAGGACTGGCCCACTCACTATTTGAAGGTCTACATATGCCTAGCTCTTGCATCAATTGGAATTCTTTTTTAACCCTATCGTACCTGTCGGCCGGTAACCTCCTGGCACGCGCGTGGACAGGTGGTCCAGTAGTCTCGATATGATGATACACGGAATGCTCTGGGACATCCTTGAAGGCTGGCGGGCGCGTGATGTCCTGAAATTGTTCCAGTAAATCCGCGTAAGGATGGTTGCTATTTATACTTTTAATAGTGCCGGAAAAATGTGTACTTTTAATTCCACAGACATTTAAACTGGTTACTGAATCGATTAACTTATTATTATACAAATCTACATTTAATTTAAAATTCTTCAAAAAATCGGCACCTATTATCGGCTGTTTTACATCACACACGACAAAAGGCCATTTAAATGACCGCCTTAGGCCTAACGATAATTCTAAATTACATACTCCATAACATTTAATTTCGCTGTCATTTGCAGCATACAACTTTAGATCGACTTTTTCGATAGGCTTTCTAACACACCACTTTGGGATGACGGAAATGTTAGCGCCTGTGTCGATCAAAAAACTATATTTCGTTAAATTATCTCTAATCAATAAACGATGGCTTTTGGTTACCTGACCTTGAGTACATCCGTCCACCGCGCCCGCATGTACTCCGTCTAGTTTCCCGACTGCTTGGCTCGCCACGCGCAGGGTTGCTCGCAGCGGCTAGCTCTCGATCTGTACCGAAAGTGAAAACGGCACAGCCAGTCCGGGTCCCCAGGTGCTCTTCTCGGCCGCGATGTCGATCTTCTCCTGAAATCGGTCCGTCTGTCGTTGCTCCTAGAGCGCCCGCGATCCCTCAGTTCGGCGCGAAGCGCTGCAACCTCCAGCTCCAATCTGCTCATCTTCTCGTCCGGCTGCTCATCTGTTTCCTTCTTGCATGACACGGCTGCCACATCCCCGACGTTGGTGTATTCAGTAATCTTGTCTGCCATGGCCGCCAGCTTATCCAGAGACTGATCTTCACAAACCGCCATGACTGCTCGAACTGATGACGGCATTTTCGACAACCACAGGCTCTTGAGTGTGTTGTCCGCAATTTGTGCGCTGCGCCCCAGATCCTTCATGCGCCTTAAAAACTGGGAGGGTCTTTGCGAACCCAACTCTGACATCTGACATCAACTTCTGCATTTGTCTTTCGGCACTCTCTTCATAAACCTGCAGCAGCCTCTCCTTAAGCGCCGTATACTTGTCCTGGGCGGGTGGTGACATCACGAGGTCGCTGACCTGCTGAATGGCCTCTTTTCCGAGTTTCGATATGACCAGGTTGAATTTGGTCTCTTCCCCCTGCTTCTGTGGGGCCATCACAGACTCGAACTGTGCGAACCATAACCTTGGCAAGTCTGTCCAAAATTCTGGTAGCTTGGTGGACACGCTTATCGATGCCAACGCCGCGCCTGACGCCTCTTCCTTGATCTCCGTGTCTGATGCTGCTGCTTTATTCATTTTTTTCTTTGATTGAGCCGATGAGTCAATAGCCGATGAGCTGATGAGCCGCCTGCCGCTGTACTCGCCACGTGCCACGCGCGCTCTTCGATTGCGTCACGCTAACTTCCTGTCGCCGTGCCGCGTGGAATTTGATCTCGAACAAAACTTACCCCGCAGCCAATGTCACTAACTACGCCGATTCCCTTCACTACGAACTTTCTTCTAGAGTTCTTCGTCGGGGTCACCAGTTTAGTGTACATGGGCTGGGGTCTTCAAATCAAATACTGGATGTACTGCATTACTTTATTACACGTTAACTTAGGTAGGCGGAGGGCAGGCGACTAACTCACGCAGGAGTTATATCGTCGCTTGCCGCGCCACAAATCGCTGAATATACAAGATTCGATTACCGAGAATAATAACACACACTACATAACCTTATTTTAATCTACATATTACACTATTTTCGGTTAAATAATTTTTTAAGACTTGTAACAGACTGTCACTTGTATTGACATCTGGGCTATTTTGCATTACATAGTCTGATTGAACAGAGTAAAGGTCTTCGCACATTATAACAACTCCACGCCAACGCGGCAGCAACTCTACTCACACTCTCGATGAGTAGTCAACTAGTTGATCCACCCAATATAAGAGTAGATAAGGAGTGGCCAACGCGGTGCCAACGAGTGGGTTATTCAACAGACAACTCGTCTAACCTCAGTTTTCGGTTAAATTTTGTCCAAAGAAGTCGTGTTGCTTATGAAATGTCGAACTTTACATTCAGTGAACTGGCGATTATAGCTATTATATTTGATAATGAAAATGAACGAAACAGCAGGAAAAGAAGATATTGGGTACATGATATGTTGCGACAAAGGAAATCAGAAGGGGAATATTGGAATATCCGGAAACGTCTGCTAGATGACGAAGAAAAATTCTATATCTATTTCCGTATGCCGAGATACTTGTTTTATTATAATACTTAATATTATTGAGGACGACATCTACAAAAGAAACACGCGATTTAGAGAAGCTGTATCACCGGAAGAAAAGCTGGCAGTGACATTAAGGTAAGCAATAAGAAACTTTTTTATAATTTATATGTATTTATTTATATATCAAGTTAAAGGATAAATCAAAGCAAAGCAATTTTACTTTAATTGTGTTAAGAAGAACCATCAACAATCGATTCTTCCATAGGCGTTGTATTTTGCTGTTGGGTGCTAGCGGTGCTACTACCGGTAGTACCTGCATTTAGGTTTTGAGTTGTGTAGCCAGAAGTTCCTGGTGCAAAAAAATCATCATAGTAACAGTTTCGATTATTTTGCAGTTCTTGTATTTCAGCTTCCGAAACTAAATTAAAAATTCTTGACTTTAAAAGTGCTTGATTATAGGTAGATAATTTTTTTACTGTGCTAGAAATACTTTAAAAAAATTTATCCATTTCGTCATTCTGCTTTCCATCTTCATCGTTTTTTTTTTTTTAATAAATATTCCATTAAAACCGCCGATGCACTTGTTTCTTGCAATTTCTTTCGTTTTGTCGTTTATGGAATGTCAGGAAACACTGATCTAGATGAATCGTACATAGACACCGAAGATTCAGGACGCTCCGAGATAATTGACGAGTCTTGAGATTCTTCATTATTAGTCACATTGGCAAGAATTTCCGCAGCAGATAAGCTATTTTCATCATCACCATCATCTGTGTTGTCCACTGACGTCACTGTAGACCGTTCTTTATAATGTGGTAATAAAAAAGACATTTCAGTTTCATATTGCCATTTTTTATTAGTATTAGCACTCTGACCACTTTTAGTTGCTTTCTTTTTAATGGCTCTTCTATGATATTCCCTTAAGTTTTGCCATATCTTCTTACATTCTGACGCTGTAACAAAATAATATAAATATAAAGAAAAATTGGTTGTTTCAGGTACTTGATTAGTGGCTGTTCATTTAGGACTATGAGTTCAAGCTTTCGGTTAGGCGAAAGTACCATCCGGTCGATATTAAAAGATGTGTGCAATGCGATTATAAATACAATGAAGGGGAAGTTCATGCCCACACCTACTACCGAAGACTGGAAAAGAATCGCAGATGGTTTCAATAAAAAATGGAATTTTCCAAACTGTATAGGTGCCATCGACGGCAAACATGTAAACATAATTGCCCCTCCTAGCAGCGGCTCGCTATTTTTTAATTATAAAAAACACTTCTCTATCGTCCTCATGGCTGTCGTCGATGATAAATACAGATTTATAGCTGTCGATATAGGGGCCTATGGCAAGAATAGTGATGGCGGAATTTTGGCATCGTCAAGATTAGGAAGAGCGATTGAAATGAATACATTTAATATTCCAACTGACACACCATTACCTGGTACTGAAATAATAATGCCACATGTTTTTGTAGCCGACGAAGCGTTTCCTTTAAAAAGGAATTTATTGCGACCATATCCACGTTCAAGTGGCATTTCAGAAAAGGAAAGAATATACAATAATCGCTTATCGCGAGCTCGCAGAGTAGTTGAAAACGCGTTCGGCATCTTATATCAAAAATTTGGAATTTATAATAAGAATTTGCATTTACACCCAAAATATGTTGATATTGTGGTCTTTGCGACGTGTATTTTACACAATGTCATGCGGTGTTATAATATAACATCCGATGATGAAGTCAACACAAGGCAGAGTTCGGCCAATAATGATGATGAACAGAGATTACTAAGTAATCTAAGTACAATTCCAGAAGATATAAGTGAATCTTCGGCATCTGCTTTTGAAACTCGTGATATGTTTGCAACTTATTTTCAATCTCCCGAAGGACGAGTTCCGTGGCAGCATTTAATATAGATCATGTATAATTAATATGTAATAATCGTAAGAAGTTGGTTATAATATTATTGGCTTATTAAGAATATTAAACAAGTTTCTATACTAAGCTGGGATTTTATTACTGATTACCTATATTAAATAAACGTAAGGCACTTTATTATAACATACAGAAACCCAAACTAAAAAAAATATATATATGACGTAGATTTAATATTTTATATCAGTAAATTCTGGGATTTTATATTACTGTATGTGAAAAAACTAATTTTTACGATAAACCAAGATTTTTCGAGTGTCCAAGTAGAAAATCGTAGGTACTGTTAACTGTACAATAACATACCTACTTTTTGGATGTAACAGGTTGAATTAAATTTTCTCAACAATGTACTTTAATGAAATGACTTATAAGTTTTAACATTATTATTAATATCTATTAGAATCACACATATTTATTTGTTCGATAGCTGAATTTCTGTAGATTATGGCAAAATCAATAACTCAAAAAAAAAATTCTTACCTGGTTGCGACAATACAATAGCGATTTCATTCCATGCCTTTTCCTTCTTATGTACGTCACTATATTTCGGATCACGAAGGTCGTATAGTAGCGGATATTTTCGCACTTCTTCTATCAACTTTTCTTTCAGCATGATTTTCGAAAAATTATCACCGTGTACCGCCAACGTGCACTCCGTCCTTCGATTCTATAGTGAATGATGGCGGGCGGGGGGAAGGCACGGGGCGGACGGGTGGGCTGGCAAATGGTTGCCCGTCACGCGTCAGTCGCAAACGCATAGTCGTTACGTGGACAACGTTTGGTCGTTGCGTGGACGACGTATGGTCATTGCGTGACAAACGTGTCGGGGTTGACCTCTAGTGTACGATGCGTAGGCCACTCGTTGTACACTACTTTATAATCATTTTTTGAAATTGAACCTTGAACATATGATACAGGGCTTAAATTTCAATGTCTAGCATAGAGTCGAGTCGCCGGTGAGTTGTTATAATGTGCGAAAACCTTAAGAGCGCGAAGTTGAGGGCGACGGTGACCTTGCTAACGTTGTAGGTTGGCCGGTGAAGTATCCTGGACGAACATTTTGATAACGAAGAGGCTGAGTAGTATTACTGGTATCAAAATTCATCGAACCCATTCTCATTTCTGCTTCATAGACAATATTCTGTATTTGATGTTGTACTGTACACATCGTGTAATGATCCATTTTTTCTCAACTTGCTACTTATATAGTCTGCAAATATAGCAGCATCATCGCGTTGCCTTGCATTAGACGTGATCTCCCTCAGTAATTGCAAAGCTTCATCAACTTCAGGTTCTCTCTCTATATTTCGCTTTCGTGAAGTCCTTGTCGAAGGTAGCTTAGTCTGGGGAGTGATATTATCTTGAGAAGACTGAAAATAAAAAGGAAATCTTATAAATAATTGCAAACAAGCTTCAATACTATATTTTGAATATATCCTATCAGTATGTAAATATTAAATAAAAACCAAGCTTATAAACATAACATGTATGTATACAATCACCACTGATGACGCCTATACAGGGTTACTGGCGAGACATTTGCAATACTTACAGGGAGTACGCGGTACTCGATTCTTATTATAAATATGTAAAAAAATTAGGTACTTACTTTTTGACCAAATTTTCCTTTAAAAAAAATATCATGGATACTATGAAAATTACGCCCGCACCGATGAGATGACTCATTTATAATGTAGGTACTTAGATGGTACCAGCGCGTCCATACGCGCAGTGTCCATGTGTTAGGTAAATAATGTGTAAGTTTAAGCTACATTTACTCAGTAAATAATTGATATTATTTCTTTATATATATTTTTTCATCTTACATATTGGCCATATATCACGTCCTCAAGTATTGCAAATGTCTCACCAGTCACCCTGTACACTCTTCACGAGCGCTTATTCCTGAATACTTCGTTTTCGGTAAGTGTTATGCCGACTACATAAGGTCAAAAACGAGAGTATGCTCGCCCGCGCTCCGTGGTATTATGTATTGTTGAAGCAAAAACTTTGTACCCCTATTAACGAAAATATTACATAACTAGCTGTGCCCGCGACTTCGTCCGCGTGGAAAAGTGATTTAGGGCAGCAGTTTAAATACATTTTTAGTTTATGAACTGTCGTACTTTGGGACTTTACGGTTAAAGTACTAACTTCCTTTAGACGACAAAATAACAAAAGTCCAAAAGAAAGAAAAAACCCAAGTCGTACCTAGCATGAAAACTAATAAATAAAAATATCATGAAAAACATAAATGTTACTTATTGACATAACTTTTCTAAAAATTTCAATTTTTTTTTTTAATATACCTATATATATAGTCCATCGCTGCTCTGGCGTGAGCCAGCGAATTTTTTTAATATACCTATATATATAGTTCATCGCTGCTCTGGCGTGAGCCAGCGAATTTTTTTTAAATACCTATATATATAGTTCATCGCTGCTCTGGCGTGAGCCAGCGAATTTTTTTAATATACCTATATATATAGTTCATCGCTGCTCTGACGTAAGCCAGAGCAGCGCAAAATTTTCTAATATACTTATTTATATAGTTCATCGCTGCTCTGGCGTGAGCTAGAGCATCCGCGAAATTTTTTAATATACCTATTTATATAGTTCATCGCTGCTCTGACGTAAGCCAGAGCAGCCCAAAATTTTCTAATATACTTATTTATATAGTTCATCGCTGCTCTGGCGTGAGCCAGAGCATCCGCGAAATTTTTTAATATACCTATATATATAGTTCATCGCTGCTCTGACGTAAGCCAGAGCAGCACAAAATTTTCTAATATACCTATATATATAGTTCATATCTGCTCTGGCGTGAGCCAGAGCGGCGCGAAATTTTTTAATATACCTACATGTATAGTTCATATAAGAAGAAAAGTTTATATATAGATCAAGTAGATTGACTATAAAATGAGATACAAATTTTCAGAATGTTAATGTCGGTACCAGCCAAACTCGATATTATGAGTTCTATAATAGAACTCTTTTATTATTTTTAGTCGGTTTACATTCTTTTATTTGACTTAAAACTATTTCTTCTCCTTTTTTAAAACTTGCCTATTTCATCATATTGTTATGATGGTATATATGGATACCTACTATCTGGTGAAGACAGGGGTGGTGAAGTGATGACTACTGTAATTGATAATATATATATATATTGTAAATGACAATAATATGCTTGCAGTATAAGCGATATCGAAATTTCCAAACGTATATCTTCTAAGACTAAATAGTAGTGGTATTACATTGATAATAATTGATTCAAAATTATGTTTTTAGTCGGATATGCTTATGTTACTCGAAACAAATACAAAATTACTATGAGTGTCCTTATAAATTTCGAGATGTTCCCTCGATTCCTCACGACGCCATCATCAGGTCTCCACTTTGATAACTATGAGACCAAGTTCGAATGTAATTGACGTAGTATATGCTTACGACGCATATGCTTGCATTCCTTTAAACAACGCTGAAATCTTCAAACCTGTATCTCTAAGGACTCAGAAGTTCTGTTCAGTACTTTTAGATCAAGGATATGGTGCAAAACCTTACTGTTTGGTAACATATGCTTAGACTACTTCAGAAAAAATCAAAATCAATATATTATTCCATATAAATTTTGAGGATTTCCCTCGATTCCCCACGGATCCCATCATCAGGTCACCATTTTGGTGACAATGGGACCAAATTTAAATTATACCCTACACAATACAAAGAAAATAATTAAAATCGTTTCATAAACGATGAAGATACCCGCGAAGAAACATAAAAAAAAAAAACATATATTTACGAATTGAGAAACCTCCTCCTTTTTTGGAAGTCGGTTAAAAATATTGTGTTGGTTATTTCGTGTTACAATCTACCTTTATGCCAAGTTTCATTTAAATACATTGAGTAGTTTGGCTAAAATACCGTCAAATAGGTAGCTACAATTTTTTAAAGATCCCGCGGGAACTCTTTCGTTTTTAGGGATAATAATTTCCAGTAATGCTCTTCAGATCATAAGCTACCTGCCTGCCAAATTTAATTAAAATACGTTGAGTAGTTTGGCCGAAATACCGTCAAATAGGTAGCTACAACTTTTTGAAGATCCCGCGGAAACCCTTTCGTTTTTGGGATAATAATTTCCAGTAATGCTCTTCAGATCATAAGCTACCTGCCTGCCAAATTTCATTAAAATACGTTGAGTAGTTTGTCTGAAATACCGTCAAATAGGTAGCTACAATTTTTTAAAGATCCCGCGGGAACCCTTTCGTTTTTTGGGATAATAATTTCCAGTAATGCTCTTCAGATCATAAGCTACCTGACTGCCAAATTTAATTAAAATACGTTGAGTAGTTTGTCTGAAATACCGTCAAATAGGTAGCTACAATTTTTTGAAGATCCCACGGGAATTCTTTCGTTTTTCGGGACAATAATTTCCAATAATGCTTTTCAGGTCATAAGCTACCTGCTTGCCAAATTTCATTTAAATACGTTGAGCAGTTTAGCTGAAATACCGTCAAATAGGTAGCTACAATTTTTTGAAGATCCCTCGGGAACCCTTTCGTTTTTCGGAGTAACAATTTTCAATAATGCTCTTCAGGTCATTAGCTACCTGCCTGCCAAATTTAATTAAAATACGTTGAGTAGTTTGGCTGAAATACCGTCAAATAGGTAGCTAACTTTTTGAAGATCCCGCGGGAACCCTTTCGTTTTTTGGGATAATAATTTCCAGTTATGCTCTTCAGATCATAAGCTACCTGCCTGCCAAATTTCATTTAAATACGTTGAGCAGTTTGGCTGAAATACCGTCAAATAGGTAGCTACAATTTTTTGAAGATCCCACGGGAACCCTTTCGTTTTTCGGGATAACAATTTTCAATAATGCTCTTCAGGTCATTAACTACCTGCCTGCCAAATTTAATTAAAATACGTTGAGTAGTTTGGCTGAAATACCGTCAAATAGGTAGCTAACTTTTTGAAGATCCCGCGGGAACCCTTTCGTTTTTTGGGATAATAATTTCCAGTTATGCTCTTCAGATCATAAGCTACCTGCCTGCCAAATTTCATTTAAATACGTTGAGCAGTTTGGCTGAAATACCGTCAAATAGGTAGCTACAATTTTTTGAAGATCCCACGGGAACCCTTTCGTTTTTCGGGATAACAATTTTCAATAATGCTCTTCAGGTCATTAACTACCTGCCTGCCAAATTTAATTAAAATACGTTGAGTAGTTTGGCTGAAATACCGTCAAATAGGTAGCTAACTTTTTGAAGATCCCGCGGGAACCCTTTCGTTTTTTGGGATAATAATTTCCAGTTATGCTCTTCAGATCATAAGCTACCTGCCTGCCAAATTTCATTTAAATACGTTGAGCAGTTTGGCTGAAATACCGTCAAATAGGTAGCTACAATTTTTTGAAGATCCCACGGGAACCCTTTCGTTTTTCGGGATAACAATTTTCGATAATGCTCTTCAGGTCATTAACTACCTGCCTGATTAAAATACGTTGAGTAGTTTGTCTGAAATACCGTCAAATAGGTAGCTACAATTTTTTTAAGATCCCACGGGAACCCTTTCGTTTTTCCGGACAATAATTTTCAATAATGCTTTTCAGGTCATAAGCTACCTGCTTGCCAAATTTCATTTAAATACGTTAAGTAGTTTGGCTGAAATACCGTCAAATAGTTAGCTAC
Organism: Celastrina argiolus; assembly: GCA_905187575.2. NCBI lineage: Eukaryota > Metazoa > Arthropoda > Insecta > Lepidoptera > Lycaenidae > Celastrina > Celastrina argiolus. The sequence continues at coordinate 3,615,276 of LR994596.1, forward strand.
AATTTTTTGAAGATCCCACGGGAACCCTTTCGTTTTTCGGGATAATAATTTTCAATAATGCTCTTCAGGTCATTAGCTACCTGCCTGCCAAATTTAATTAAAATACGTTGAGTAGTTTGTCTGAAATACCGTCAAATAGGTGGCTACAATTTTTTGAAGATCCCACGGGAACCCTTTCGTTTTTCGGGACAATAATTTTCAATAATGCTTTAAGGTCATAAGCTACCTGCTTGTCAAATTTCATTTAAATACGTTAAGTAGTTTGGCTGAAATACCGTCAAATAGTTAGCTACAATTTTTTGAAGATCCCACAGGAACCCTTTCGTTTTTCAGGATAATAATTTCCTATAATGCTCTTCAGGTCGTAAGCTACCTGCCTGCCAAATTTCATTTCATTCCATACAGTGGTTTTAGCGTGATGCGACGACAAACATTCCCATATGGACAGACAGACAGACAGACAGACAGACAGACAGACAGACAGACAGACAGACAGACAGACATTTTTTTCAAAAATGTTATTTTTAGGTTCTGTGGCTTTTATAGACCCCCTTTTTTTAATTTTCACTTAAATATTCTTAATGTACAGACATGACCCCTCTACAGATTTATTATATGTATAGATGAAATATGTATTTTAAATTTATTATGGTCGACCAACTAGTCATCTTAATTATAAGAATTTGATGGGTATAAGTACCCATCAAACTCTGAACAGCCACACACCTAGTGCTTACACTAGGTGTGTGGCTGTTCACCGGAACCGTGTTCAACCGGTTCCGGTGCATTCTTGTCATTAAGAAATGATAACGCCTTATAAGCAAACCATTTAGGCAATTGAACATCATCCCGTCCAGATCCACTCCTTTTAGATTCTTCATTAATTTGCGTTTTTCTCGAAAATAATGGCTGGATAAATTCTTCAGTTTTCTCTCAATTTCTGATGATGCTATGTTGAACACAGAAGCAATATCCCTAACAGCATCATTTCTTTTGTTGCGATTCTTGAAATCCATATGCCTTGGGTTCCACAATAGTTCATTTTCTTGATACTTTTCTATTAATAAAAGTACTGCACTATCATCCCAGTTAAATTCTGTCATTTCGTTATTTAAATAAATACGACAACACTACCACTCCGTATCGAAGCCGCAAGCAAACTGCCGCCGGCACCAAAAGCCGCGCGTGCCGCAGGTAAAAAGCCGCGTCTCCACCGGGCGAATGGGCTCGCGAGCCACATTCGGGTGAGCGATTCAGGCGAGGCGGGCTCGCGAGGCAGCCTCGTAGTTAGGGCTTGCAATATCCGTTCATTTTTACTATCCGGATAGTATGGATATTAATATTTTACTATCCGGATTATCCGGATAATACGGATATTTTTTAGTTTTTATTATAAATAAGCTTTTGTTACAAGTTTTAATCAGTCTCTCAAGCAAAATGACAAAGAAATAAGAAACTATACCAATATTTTAAGTAATAATCACATAAAAAAACTAGTACACTTTCTAAAATTATACAAACAAAAAACACTGATCATACCACATTAATAATTTGTATCTATTCTTTTCAAATTAAAACAATTATAATTAAAAGTGAGATCTTACATTTATCAAAAATCACAACATTCCTGCTCCTGCCCATTTTCAACAAATAGTGCCATCTCTACTCAAAATCGAAACATTTTATTCAGAATAAATTTTTACAAAATGTTTTCTGAACGTCGAGACTATTTGATGCCTACCACCGGTTCGGGAACTAGCCCAGCGAGAAGAACCGGCGTAAGAAACTCGCATGGGGCCATCTGTTACCAAAAAGATGTTGATGATGACTCGAATTGCTGTGTCTAAATCATTTGTTGAAGAAGTCGGTTGATGATGGCTGACTCATAAACCGGATGAGTTCTTCTTGTAATGTTGTGATAAAGCAGTTGAAGAAGAGCAACCTTCAGTATCTTGTGTATTTTCTGTTGAAGTTATGACTGTTTGATCTGATTGTTGTGTTTCAAAAAATGTAGAAATAATTTTAACAATCGTCAGTCTCACAGATTCATTCGAAGGATTTTCGAAATATTGAATTATTGTGATTTGTGAAGTAATTAAATAATTGCAAGTGATTGACTATATTAAAATAATATAACGCAATAACACTCATGTGTTTAACAACTTTTTATTTAATATTTAAAAGAGAAATACAACTATCCGTAATATCCGTAAAATGCGGATAATTATGCAAGTCAAATCCGGATTTGAAAATCGGCGGATATCCGGATAGTACGGATATCCGGATATCCGGATTGCAAGCCCTACTCGTAGTTTAATGGGAACATCGAGGCGGGTCTCGCGAGGCAAGCCAAGCCACCCCAAACCATTAGTTCCACCGAGCAATTCAAAATGGATAGTCGTGTTATTGCTGCAGCAGCTATCTTCCTATCGACTCACTGTTTAATTAAAAGGAAACAGGTATCAAAAACAAAAAAAAAGAAAGCCAAGACGCATGTGGATCAAAAGACTTTATGAGCGTCGCAAAGAATATGGTAGCAATCAACTTCTAAAGGACATCTAGCGAGGCTGCCTCGCCCGAGCATGCGCCCGGTGGAGACGCGGCTTTTGATGCATGAGCCAGCGGCAGTGTAGGGCGTAGTTAACTATATTTTTGTAATCTGATTACTAACTACGATTAAAAGTAGTTAACTACATGTAGTTAACTACAAATAATCAAACTACATGAAGAAGTTGTTAATTTGATTACTGTAATCTAGTAGTTATGATTACTTGATTAGCCGCGTACTGACTGACCGAGCCGCCTCACAAGGCAGCCTCAGACGTTTGCCGCGGTACGCTTGCCGCGCTAGGCGGCTTCGGTCTGTAAGTTTTCTAATCCGAGGCTGCCTCGCGCGGCAAGGCCGAGCCACGATGAGGCTGAGCCAGCATCGACGCTCAGTTTAACTTGAAGTCGAACATAGACCGCACGTGCTTATAGTTTGCTCTAGACCACCATGAGGCCGTACATTCGGAAGGCTGTCGACACCACTGCCTTTTTAATAATTCTACGGCTTGCAAAAAAAAGAAAACAGAAACCTAAACGTTTTTGGGTGAAACTACATATTATACAAAAATAGATTTTAATCTATTTTTGTATAATTTGTATGTGCTGGGAACAGATTGTTTGAAGAGTTGTGCTTCGATGATGAAGAAAAAATTTTTACTAGAATGAGTAAAATCGAATTTGACGATTTGTACTCTCTCATACACGCCAAAATAAGGAAGAAGGATACAAATTTTCGAGAAGCAATATCCGCAAGAGAAAGATTACACTGCACAACAAAATTGCAATTTTTGTCTGATGAATGACTTTTAACATTTGATGTTTACTAATTTGACGTCGCTTATTCTCGATATTCCCTCATTTTTTTTGTATCAGCTCTTGTTTACGAGTTACAGCTTTCAAATAAATATCGACGTATTACGGTGTTAGTTTGCTGATAGTTTATAGATTACTACGTTTTCCTAGTATAATTTGATATGGCATCGTCAAGAAGAGTTTGTGTGAATGATCCGAATCATATTTGTTTCATTTGTGGAGAGTATATGTTTAAAAAATACCGTTTGAATGTGACTACGTTCGTAACCGAGGCTTACAAAAATGACTTTCGTTACCCACTGGAAATTAAAGACAAGCCTTGGATTCCACAAAAGTTATGCAAAACATGTGTTGAGTGTCTGCGAATGTGGACAAATAAGAAAAGAAATATATTTAGGTACGTAACCGCTATGATCTGGAACGAACCCGTGGATCACCACGATAACTGTTATTTTTGCTTGGTGAACATAACTGGCATTAATCGAAAAAATCGAGCCAAATGGGTATATCCTTCCATACGGTCAGCACATAGACGTGCTTTGGAGTCCTAAAATATCACCTGAACCTCAAGCTGGTCCTTATCACGTTTTTGGCAAATAAGAAGAGTTTGGAGTTTTCTTCACGTGTCGAAGCCCTGATGAGTCACTTTCAAAGGCTCAGATGTAACATGAGTATCAAGTTACACTTTCTTCACAACCACTTGGACTATTTTCCTGCCAATCTTGGGGATCTAAGTGAAAAACAGGGCGAGCGATTCCACCAGGACCTTCGTACAACGGAAGAACTCTACCAAGGCTACTTGAACGCACATTTGATGGCTGACTATTGTTGGAGCATTCAGAATAGCTCTCTGCCTTCAACTTCAGCAAGAAAATCAAATAAAAGAAAGTTTTTTTCAACATAAAACTAAATAAATTAGGTTCATTACTGAATTTAAGGTGTTTTTTTACAAAAAGAACGATGTGTTATATTTTTTTAACTAGAGCTGATACAGAAATTTCAGTCACAGATTTAAAATCGTTATAAAAAATTGGACTAATATCATGTAACATAACCCAATCATCAGAAACACTGTTGTGCAGTGTTATTAGTGACGTTGCGATTTTTGGCCACAGGAGATTCTTATACCAGTCTACAGTATCTATTTCGTATATCAAAACAAAGGATATCGGTTATAGTTCCTGAAGTCTGTGATGCGATAATTGAGGTGTTGAAGGATTATGCTAAGGTAAAATAAAATAACATATTTTTTATTTTTTTTATTACTTAATCAAATTAAAAAATTAGACAAATATTTAATGATAAGGAGCTGGAGAAGGAGGAGGAAGCATTGGCGTCGGTGACGTAGGAGGCATTGGAGAGGTAGGAGGCATCGGAGACGTAGGAGGCATCGGTGAGGTAGGAGGCATCGGTGAGGTAGGAGGCATCGAACATGTAGTCGATGAGGAAGAGGGATGAGACACATATCTTATATTATTTTGTCCACCATATGACTGAGAATAATAATCATAACCACTGTATGCTCCCATGTCTGCATCAAAAACAATTTTATTTATTGCATTTTTTACGCATGCTAATGTAATGTTATCATATTTTTTTAACTCATTTTCTATATATTGTCCATATACATCATAGGGATCTTTTTTTTCCAATACACTATCGCTTGCACATTGTTGCAAAAGTGTTAATGCTTCAGATATAGCGTTATCAGAAAGATCATCACTTTCGTTCATTTTGGATCTCTTTTTAGCTCTAGTTGACTTTTGTTTTGGTCCTGTCTTTACCATCGAGTTTGAAGTTTCATTTGTTTCTTCATTATGACTGTCGTGTTTCGAGTATTATCCAAACCTGCATTCTGTAAAGATAGAAATTATAATTTTATTTTATTTACAGATACCATCATCCGAAGAAGAGTGGCTTACCATATCAAAAGAGTTTGAGAACAAATGGAACTTCCCACACGTCATAGGAGCAATGGATGGAAAGCATGTTATATTACAGTCGCCAATAAATAGTGGCAATGATTATATGACTGTTACAAAATGTTTCCAAGTATAGTGCTGTTCGCTTTAGTTGACGCTAACTATAAATTTTTGTACGTGGACGTTGGTAGCAAGGGACGTATATCAGATGGCGGTGTGTTTAAAAACACCAATTTATATAAAAAGCTTGAAAAGAAGGAATTTAACATTCCTCCGCCAGAAATATTACAAATGCCGTATAAAATTGCAGTGCCCTATTTTATTCTAGGCGATAAAGCTTTTGCTCTCAATGAGTACACATTGAAACCTTATGAAGGTACTCCAGAAAGAGGTTCAATGGAAAGGATCTTCAATTACAGGCTGTCCAGAGGAAGACGAGTTGTGGAGAATGCCTTTGGCATTTTAAGCTCCGTTTTTAGAGTATTGAGGAAGCCGCTACTATCAGAACCAGAAAAAGCTACGAAAGTCGTGTTGGCTACAATATGCTTATATAACTATTTACGTAGAGATCAAGCTTCCTCGCACAGGTTCACTCCTCCAGGATCATTCGATGACGAAGTTGAAGGGACGGTAACTTTAGTCTTTCTAGTCTGTGTATCTGGAGCTGTTTTCTTATTTTTTTTATTAATGGCTCCATACGCTTTATAGTCGTCGAATACGCTTTCTCCGTGCTTTCTTTTTAAATGAGTGACAAAATTAGACGTTGAAGGCAAAGTTCCGGATATTTTTACTTGTTTTGGCAAGCACAACATACACGAGCCAACTCGTTTGCGATCTGTAGAATCTTCTTTATAAAATTTGAAGAACTTTCCATCGATAATCCGTGGTAAATTTTCGTTTCATTTTTTTCCAAACTGTTAGAATTTGTGGTGAAAGCTTCTTGGCACAGTAAAATAAACTCTTCTGAGTGGCTCATACTGTAACACAACTAAAGAGCGCGCGCGCAGCAGTGTGTACGAAGTACAATATTTATGATTGTAGCAAACAGACGTGCACACTGTTAGAGGCAATTAAAAACACTGACATGCAGCGAGGGCTCAGGGCGAACGCAACGCAACAAGTCGATACATGCATGAAGTGGTCTCGAACGTAAATGAGCGAAATCGGTAAAGTTGCCAACTAAAATCGGTATATTTGTACCTAAAATCGGTATATTGACAAAAAAAGTTAAATTTTCAATCATATTCGTTTATTTAACCAAAAATCCACTTATTATTATTATTAATAACATAAAACTAACAACATAAAAATATAAGTATAAAAGTAAAAATTAGTGTACCTACTTAATAACTTAAATAGTCTAACACACTTGAGGCCGATTTTTCAATCGCCAGATAACTTTTATCTGTCGAATAAACGACTTGAACCAAAAAACATGGAAAGAAAAAAGTAGTCAAAAAAGTAATCATGTAATCGTGATTTCAACTACAATTTGTAGTTAGTAGTCAACTTAACTACTTTTTACGATTACTTTATGTAATTTGTAATCGTGATTACTTACTATTTAATGTAATCGTAGTTATTAATCAGTAGTTAGATTACATTTTGCCCAACACTGGCCGGCGGCATGGCCGGCGGCCTGGCCGCCGGGTTGGCCGCCTGCCGTGCCGCCGGGCATGTGTGGATGCGCCATAAAGTTTTCAATTACCTCTGTGCTCTCAATTTCTTCATCTTCACTATCGGGCCTCCACTCATCTTCACTTCCACTACTAAATGGTTCTTCATCTAAATCTTCCAAAAAACGCAGTATCTCTTCACTGGTATATCTTTTGGCCATTTTCTCGAATAGTTACAATTATTACATCAAATGAACTATTTATTCAATAAAATATCAATTATAACCTCAAAGAAACAATTTACTATGTAATCTAATTAGAGCTATTGACACTTGTTTGACGTTTGACTAATGATAAATTATTCTGTGATAAAAATGCATTTCCGTGTGTGTGCTCACATATGACCCATTGAACGTGGAGTTAAGAATTTATTACGCTACGTTCGTGAGTCATATGTGAATCAGAAAAAAAAAATTTTTTTTTTGTGTTGTAATACTGTTATAAAGCTTATATTAAAAAAAAAACAGTGGACGTGGGACTTTATTTTAACGAGTTGTATGGGGACAGGGAAGGAGACAGGGAAGAAAATCAAATAAGTAATGCTTCTTCCAATAATCTGTTAATCGGTTTAATTTTATAATTCCCATTAATTAAAAAATGCCTATAAATGTCTGGAATTCCAAAAGTGAAACGAGTTTCCACCTTTTAAATCTCGATTGCCCTGTGCTTTTCATTTTAAGGTTTTCACCATTTGCGTTTGTACGTGTTAATATAAAATCATAAAAAATTAAATTATAAAATAAATTAAAAAAATCGATTGGGTGGTTTCCCGACATACTTATACTACTAAGAGAAATACCCCGGTTTCACGTACGCTTTTCAAATGAATGATTAACTAACATACCATGGCATTAAAATCATCAACCCATATTGAACACAGATTGGTGGAATATTATTAGACAGAAAGGAAGGATCTTAACCCACGTAATTCCTGAGATCTCCATGACCGCGCCGTTGTGAACATTACGTTCGCGCGGCCAACTTGAAATCCTTACAACTTCTTTGTTTCTACTTCGACAATTTTTTGGTTCGTTCCCTTTGATTTTGACAAATTACGACAAATTTTTGAGCGATCATTTTTATTATTTTGATAGTTTGGGGGAGCAACCGAGACGCACACGCCTACTAGGACGGTTACTAGTATATATACATATATATATATTAACACGAATTCTTTCCAACAGCCGTTCAGCGTCCTTCAGCAGTCTTTCGCAAGGATTTTGGCGTGGTGGAGGCTTCCGACGTCGCGGTGGTCACATGGGCCTGATGAGAGGTCGAATGAGGTAATAAAAATTATATGGAATAAATAGTTTTTCCCTTTTAATGTATGTCTTCTTGGAAAAATAGTATATGATTGATAAATAAAGATCAGGCAGTTGTGAGAGAATGCAGGTGCAATAAAAAAAAACGTAAAAATAGTCTCTTGTTGAAGAAATATTTATAATATGTATGTAATGTAATCTAGTAAAATCGAATCTAATACCTTTATTTGGTATTTCTTTGTTTTGTAGCAATTACTTTATTTTTGGCCACTACTTGGCCTACAGCCTGTAGCAGTTTCGTAATTAAATAAGCGCTATGCATGAGATTGCAAATGTAGAGAAAGTTTTCTTTATATTCCTCCACTGGGCCCTAATGTCAAGTCCATTCGCAAAAGGCTTCGAGGTGGACGTCAGCAGCTCGTCGCTCGAATATTGCCACGCAGAGGTGCCTTACGGGGTACAGGAGGTACTGGGCCCAGGGCAAGAGATGCGCAGAGGGGAGGTCGAGGTAGAGGCGCTGTAAGAGGACGAGGTAATTGATTGCTTGTATTTCTTATCGAGTCCTGTAAACTGAGATGAATTGAATGAGTGTGAGAAACAGTTCAGTCCATTTAATTGCACGGTTGGTTTTGAAGCGAAACGCTAATATAAAAATATTTAAAAATCTGATTCGCACCACCAACATTTTGTGAACTCTAAATTGTTTTTATTTTTTAAAGATTATTTTATAATATAATTCGGAGTGTCATTGTTTATTATATAAGCTTTCTTTTTTTTATATGGGTGAGGTTTATTGTTTCACACAGAATAATAAAAAGGTACAGTAAGGATTAACATCATCATAAGCTTTCTTTATCTGTCACGTTCTCTAGTCAGCCAGTTCCTAAATTGTTCCTCCTCTGTTTTATCTGTTTGGCTTGTAGAGAATGAGCTGACGACCTGGTCCAATCGTAGCACTATGACCAAGGTGACTGACTGTTTAAAAATTCATCATAAAGTATATGAACATACTAAATCTTTTTTTACTTTGAAATAATGAAGGTCACTATGTTAGCTAATTATGTTAAGGGTTTGAAAACAAAATATAAGTAGAAGTCACGATTAAAACCGGAGGAAAGGGAAGGTCATATGATACTGACGCCTCCCTGAATCCCGCCCAAATGTGGCGTTAGGCCACCGGACGCCTGTGGTTGAGTCTCTGGGGGAGGAGGTTGCTGAGTCAGACCCAACATCCGGGCCTTCTGAAGGGTCTCTACCCTCATCTCCATGTTGGCCAGTCTTTGCTGGTTCTGCTCCATCTTCCGCTGGATGTCAGTAACCACGTTGTGGATCTCTTTCTGACGGTGCTGAATATCCGTAAGGGTGGACAGGAGCGCTGCCAGCAGGGAGCCGTCGGACCCTTCTGAGGTGAGTGGTTCCTCCTCCCCGTCTGTGTCGGACTTCTTTCTTTTGGAGATCCTCTCTGCTGCCCCTGATGTTGTGGGTGGCCTGGAGCTCGCTCGGGTGGCGTGCCTCTTTGGAGCCCCGGAGGTCCCCTCCGCTCTTCGAGACGCCCCTCCCCTGGCTCTTCCTGCGCCGTCCCCTGCCTCTGTAACCCCTTGCTTTAAGACTTCCCCTTTTGTTCTTTGTCGAAGTTTTTCTTGTGCTGCTCCCAGGAGCTCATCCTCATCAAATACCTCGTCTGCGTCCATTGGTCTGTTTTTTGTGTGTGTTCTTAGGTCTAAAATTAGGAACTTAATTAGGTCTAAAATCAATATTTATAGATTTATAGTACATAACAAACTGTGATCTCACTAATATCAAATTATAATCACTTTATTCAGACTTCATAATTTTACAGTAATGAACAAAAACAAGTACTTTATCTTTACTTCTATAAACATCAATCAAAGTAAAATAAAATTAAATCTTCCACTTCAATAACAAAAAAATGACAATCCTAATATTTGGTATATTTAGGAACTGTGTTATTTGCAGTCATTATGTACCTGTATGCAACATGACACCTCCGTGGTGTAGTGGTTCAGAGCTTGGCTCTTGACCCGGAGGTCGCGAGTTCGAATCTCGCTGAGGGAACAAAAAGCTTTAAATGTTCCTGAGTCATGGATGTGTGTTAAATTTGTGTATAATAAATACTTAAATATGTTTATAGTGTAAAAGTATTAAATATATTTCCGTTGTCTGGTACCTGTAACACAAGTTTTTCTTTTAAAAGTGCAAACATATTATGTATCCAAATTTAAAAAAAATATCAATTTTCCATATTTTTGCTAAAATATGGCCCCGTCCGAGTTTCTTACGCCGGTTCTTCTCGACGGGCTAGGATTGAACCGGTGCACATACAGGCCAAAATTATTTTATTGCTTTATTGTATTCTAATTCACACAGATAAGAAAATAATACAAGTAAAAAAAGAAATAAATATATTTTCACTAAAAAAAGTACATGGATATGAAAAAAAAGTAATACATTTGTCTAAAATTTTAGTCATTTTCGCTTTCTGAATAATTTTCTACAATGTATGGTTCTGCCGATATAAAGATGAGTTCGTATCGAAAGGATATTTTAGCAGAACGCCCTATTAGCAGATCATCCTCAAAGCAAAACGGCATATTAGCATAACGTCCTACTTGCAACATGACCTGGTAGCAAAACGTCCTAATATCAAAATGACACCTTAGCTGAATGGCCTAGTACAATTCAATACAAATTATACATATTCAAACAAATATAAATTCATGAACTTAAATCTTTAATACCAGGTTTTTCGATAATACAAATGTTACCTGTTTATAATCAATAATCATCGAATATAATTCTTTTTAAATGAGTCACTTTTAAAAAAAAATCAAATGCAGAAATTTTAGTTTCTTGCAGCTTCTGCAATTCATTTTCAAATTTTGATTCGAAAATAAGTTGGTTCTTTCTGCGTGGCTCTCTTTTGAAAAGTGCTCGACGCAATTTAAAATCTTGCCATTTGGCCTCTTTGCGGAGAGAGTTCAATAATAATTTTATAATAATTTATTTATTGCTATCTCCACAAAGGTTTTGGTATTTAAGCTACAATACAATTTCGCCCATAATAACATAATATAACCTTCGTGAGAGACCTGGTGTCTGTGCTAGGATGAACCTGTGTTACAGAATCACCAGGCTCCCTCTTTACAAATAGGTACAATTCAGTAAGTACTATGTTTAATTTTATACCGTTATGATTTAAGCAGAAAAATAACAAAATAACCGTAATGATAACCTTACACAATACAATTAAATCAAACCAATATAATATAATATAATATAATATAATATAATATAATATAATATAATATAATATAATATAATATAATATAATATAATATAATATAATATAATATAATATAATATAATATAATATAATATAATATAATATAATATAATATAATATAATATAATATAATATAATATAATATAATATAATATTATCATTATACTAAATTTTGATTGTTTCTAATAACTTTTCTGTGTCCTTGTATTCTAAAGTATGAAGCCAATTAAACAAGGTCTTTTTACATTGGTATCTGTTAAGATTATAGATGTTTAATATCTGGTTAGTCTTGTTATATAGGTACCCACCAAGAAAATCAAAATGTCTTTGGGCAAATGCAGTGTTAGTGCGTACAGTCGGGAACACTGTGACTTTCCGCCGTTGCTGTATAAATTTAAATGAATCACATTGGGTGTGTTGACGAAGAATAGTGGCTAGAACAAAGAGCTGACGTACTGATAGTACTCCACATATGTTATATACTTCTTTTGTGGGGTGCAAGAACGGCAGGCAACGACTAACTTTTAGAACAGCCCTCTGTGCTCGCTCTATTTTCAGCATATTTGTTTTTGCGGATCCACCCCACACTGACAAACAATAAGTTATGATAGACTCACAAAGGGCAAAATAGACCATTTTTATTATATGATAATCTGCGATATGTCTTATATTTTTAAATATGTAGATAACCTTTCTTATTCTAGAAGTTGTTTGTTCTATATGTGATTGGAAACTAAGATTACAATCAATGAGAACGCCAAGATATTTAATACTAGACACTCTACTAATTTTAGGACATGAGCACAGGGCAGAATAAGGGGGATTACATAAGTGAGCAATCATTTGAATGTCATTTCCGCTCGGAATAGAATAATTACCGATCGAAAATAACATGTATTTAGTTTTATCAGTATTTAGTGTAAGTTTAAGTATTATCCACGAAACAACAGTATTAAATCCTTGTTGAGCGAAATTTAGAGCATCCGCCCAGTTTTCAGCTGCAAAGACTATTGCTGTATCGTCAGCAAAAGTAATAATTTCCCCACTGGCCAATTTAAGATCACACAGGTCATTAATATATGTTTAAAACATGGACGGTCCAAGTATACTGCCCTGTGGGACTCCGTGTGTAATCAAAAGATCATCACTGACTACATCCCCAAGTCTTATTCTTTGTTTTCGATTTGAAGGTAACTATCAAAAATGTTAAGTTGGTCACCTCTAATTCCTAGGCATTCCAACTTCTTTAAAAGTATCTGGACGGACACTGTATCAAATGCCTTCGCAAGATCCAAAAATATAGCTACAACTTTTTTGTTATTATCAAGATTTGTTACAATGAAGCTAGTTAGTTTATGTACAGCGTCGTTAGTACAGCGATTGATTCTAAAACCGAACTGGGAAGACGATAACAATGAATTATTTTCTAAATATTTAATTAGTTGGTTATTAATAACTTTTTCAAGTAATTTCGACAATGTTGGTAGGATTGAAATTGGTCGATAATTATTCATACAGGATCCGTCACCAGACTTAAATATGGGGAGAACCTCCGCAAATTTCAATTCGTCAGGAAAAGTGCCTGTGCTAATTGCCATATTAAATATGTGCACCAAGGGTGGTATAAGGTACTGTCGATATCTTTTAAGAAAGGCACTCGATATATTATCTCTTCCAACCGAACATTTATTTTTTAGCTCTAATATTAACCTATTCAACTCTACTTCGTCAGTTGGAAGAAGAACAAAAGAATGTGGATGGGATGATCTTGGGAGTGGGACATTATTATTATTATTATTACTCTCCGGTTTTTATCGGCCAGGTTTTTACCAACTGTTATAAAGAAATTATAACAGTTGGTAAAAACCTGGCCGATAAAACCGACATTCATAACGATATGAATGTCGGTTTTGGTCTAATCTTCGAATTGAATCGTCGATTCCAACCCTCTAATCCATTGTTGGTGCGATGACGTTCCGTTGCACAGCTTAATACTTCTGGCGACATCTTCATCCATTGCTTCTCAAAATAAGCTGTAAATTCCCGCAAAGGTTCATTATATTTGACGGAATCCTGTATTTTTTCTTTAATATTAGCCCAAACAATGTTAATAGAATCGGGCGGAAGGAGAGATTAGCACTTAGTCTTACTATTTCTCTACCAAACTGAATATCGGTTAACTTCATGTTTTTATAATTTTTTAAAACTTTGATTTTGGCTGCTTTACGCCATACAGCTCTGTTCATATGATAAAAGCATCCTGACAAGTGCGATTTTGGGAAAATAGTTTTGAAAGCATTCATCTGTGCTACTTCAAAGTCACATTTGTAATATGGAATATCTGATCCAAACTGGTCTTTAATTAGAGTGAATAATTTCTCATATGTATTTTGTGACTTATCAGGTAAAAGCGCATACAATAACGGCACGATATTGGTCATTTCGTTACAACTAACTATGGCACATGGAAAGTGCCGTCTCCAAAAAGTTTAACATTTGAATTGAGGTTTTTCATTTGTTGAACACCCATTGGGGTGGCAAATAACAAAATTTTATTGACATTTTTTCCGTCAGCACATACCAAAAATTTGTCAGCCAAAATATGAGGTACCTCCACTTCATCAAGGTTATTAAATTCCGTTTTTTGAATTTTTAAAAAAATTCTTCTCGTGCGGGTACAATATGTCTTTTTTGCTTACAAACGCTGGTATATTTTCAATATCTGAATTACATTCTCTGGAAAATTACTTTTCGAAAATTTTCTGTATTGAGGTATACTTTCTGCACGCTTGTTTTTTGCATTCGTCGATAGCGCTGTCTACTCGTTTTTTATTAAAATTTGTTCTGGACGTATGCGCCGACGAATAAAAAACCGCGGATTTTTCTTTAACTTGCGCTACATGCATCTCTGTTACTACACCTCCAGTTGGTTGAGCCAGATTTTTATTCAATGTTTTGAAATTGTACCGGTGACCTGCGTGCAACAAAACATATTTTCCTTTTTGTGACTTTATATATACAAATACATAGTTCATTTGTTGAGGCGGCATAACTCGGTCCTGCGCCATTATCCATAGCAAGAATATTGTTTTTACAAAATAAGAGATACAAAAATAACCTGGGTGATACTACAAAACAATTAACCACTACGTTTATCAAGCCATCGATATGAAATGGTATTTGTCATTGTGTCAACACATTTTAATCTTTTTCTTAAGTGGCCAGTACTTCAAAGAGGTTTTTCCCCTTAGCAGCTCGAACAAGTACATTTTGCTGCGAGAAATTTAAGAATAGAAACTTTTTGGCTTGTTCATCTGATTGCCTATCAACCCATTGAAAAATCGGCCATAAATAAAATTTTAACGGTACAGTTTTATTAAAATCTTTCATTTCTTCTTGTGTACATGACTGTGCATGTCGTTTTGATATTAGGACGTTTTGCTACCAGGTCATGTTGCTAGTAGGACGTTATGCTAATATGCTGTTTTGCTTTGAGGATGATCTACTAATAGGGCGTTCTGCTAAAATGTCCTTTCGATACGAACCCATAAAGATGTCCAATGTTTCGGGCACAAATGTGTTTGCTTTTCTTTTTTTTACTTCACGCATGCTACTTAATAATGGATCCGAGCTAAGTAGAAGACGGTTGAATATGTCTTCATTGCAACTTTCTAGAAAATTTCCTCGCAAAATCTTGACGGTAATTTCTAAAGTGTTTGTTGCGAGCTTCTGCTGCCTCCTCAGAGCTGCCAGATAGGTAAAAGTGCTTTGTCGATAATGACTGCACCATGAACAAAAACTTTATGTAATGTTGGCGTCATAGGATGCCAATTATATAAATTTACGTAAAGGCGAGCCGTATCTAAAGCATATTTTTCATATTATATAGGATCAATTTGAAACCCGCTGGAAATGCCTTCCAATATAACTTTTAGCCTATAAATTAGTTCATAATCAATTCCCGTTATTTCTGAAGCTAATCATTAGTATTTCCGAAATTATGTTTAGGCATATCTACCAAAATACCAGTTTCTGTCCTAAATAGATCTTGTATATATTTCTTTTTTCGTGCTTCTTGGTCTTTTTCTTCTTGCGTTTTTCATTCTTTGTATTTTTTTACTTCTAGCTTATAAGCTAAGTGTAAAATACTTTCGTATATTCGAATTCTAGCATGAAGTACAGATATCCCAATTTCAATAGCTGCAAAATTTACTTCAGTTGTATAGTTACTTAAGTCATTAAAGTGTTTTGTTGTTTTGCCACAAATATAAATCAAATCAAATCAAATCAAAACATTTTATTCAGAATAAATTTTTACAAAATGTTTTCCGAACGTCGAGACTATTTGATGCCTACCACCGGTTCGGGAACTAGCCCAGCGAGAAGAAACGGCGTAAGAAATGGAAAATTGCTCTTTTTTAAGATTTACAAATGTCAGAACTAAAACTAAATAACAAAAGTACAGTAATTTTATAGTATTTAAATATAGCCTTGCAGAGGGCTACCTTATTCCCAAGGTGTGCTGTCATTCATCATTTACTGTATAGTAAGCTTTTGCACACAAACGTTCTTTGGCTACTTTCTTAAACTTATTGTTAGAAAAATTTTGAACGTTTTCTGGGATCCTATTGTATAGGCGTATACATTGGCCCTTAAACGATTTTTTTACTTTACTAAGTCTAGTCACTGGTACATCAAGTTTATGCTTATTTCGAGTATTTCTATTATAGTTTTCACTTTTCTTCTTAAATAAGTGTAATTTTTTTTTAACATACATTAAATTCGAAAGGACGTACTGAGAAGGTACAGTAAGAATCCTGTTTCCTTAAACTTTTCTCTAAGTGAGGTGTTAGGGGCCAGTTTGTAGATTGCCCGAACAGCTCGCTTCTGCAGCACAAATATATTATTTATATCTGCAGCGTTGCCCCATAGCAAAATGCCATAGGACATTATACTATGAAAGTAACTAAAATACACTAGACGTTCTGTACTTTCATCTGAATATTGTCTAATTGTATTAACTGCGTATGCTGCTGAACTGAGTCTGTCGGCCAGCCTAGCAATATGAGGGCCCCACTGAAGTTTTGAATCTAATGTTATACCTAAGAATACTGCTGTATCCACTAGTTCCATACGTTCATTATTTAATAGCACATTGGTTTCAAATTGCCTTACATTTGGCAATGTGAATTTGACACATTTTGTTTTTTTATTATTTAGTAAAAGATTATTGACACTAAACCAATGTACTATCTTTGAGAGAGCATTATTTACTTCGTCGTGGCATGTATTTTGTCGTTTCATATTAAAAATAAGAGACGTATCATCAGCAAATAATACTATCCCATGTTTTTCATTTATGAGGTATGGTAGGTCATTTATATAAATTAAAAATAAAAAAGGACCTAAAATAGATCCTTGTGGGACCCCCATCTCTATTTTAGAGCCTACAGATCTTTTTCCATTTACCTGAACCCCCATAAATCTGTAGTATTCTTAATATTTAACCAATTAAAGTTTTTTATTATGTCTTGGGGCCCTATTTCTCTAAATCGAAAGTCGACTTCACACTCTTTTACATTTTCTTTCAGAAGTAATTCAGCATCAACGGAAGAGGCATTTAAATTTTTTGTAGTTGAAACCGGAATGTCAGCAAAATATTTTTCAAAAACAGTAGCAACTTCAATGTCAGATTTAATGATTTTATCATCTATATTCAATTTAAAATTTGAGTTGCGACTGGTGACTCTTCCAGTTTAACACAACAGATTGATATGGGGCATTATCCATAACAATATTAACAATGACTCAGACAAATTAATTTCTCTCTAACCCACTACGTGAAAATATGCTTATTCATTTCTGAATGATAATCTTCATTTTTATTTTTACTACTAAAAATTAGCAAGGAAATCAGGGCCTGCATGTACAATTATGTATCTGAAAAAGAAAATAAAAACTAAGTATTATGTTAAGGTACGTTATGTTATCGTTAATATTATAAATAAAAGGCTAGACCTTTTTCCTTAAGAATTTTTTTTTTATTCCGCTGATGTGTAAAGATTGCCAGCACTTTTTTTAATTTATACGAACCATGTATGTAACTTCATCGAAATAAATAATATTTTTTCTGAGCTCATCTGGCAAGTTCCTATTCAATACATAGTATAAAAAAGTCGCTTTTGATGTATGTCTGTCCGTATGTATGCTTAGATCTTTAAAACTACGCAACGGATTTTGATGCGATTTTTTTTAATAGATAGAGTGATTCTTAAGGAAGGTTTTAATGTATAATAAATGCATAATATAGTAGAGAAACACTCATAAATTTAAAGGTTTTTAATGTGATGTCGTAAATAAGCACTTTTTTTGCGCTTATATTGCAAACGCTGGCTGAACCCTACGAGATATACCAAAATAATGTACTACAGTATTGTTCACCTTAAAAAGTTCAACAAAAAAGTCTGCGATGGTATATGTCTATCTCTTAGGGATAACCCACCATAACCATTTTTATCATTTACTAAAAAATGGTTATTTACGAAGTGATTTTAAACAATACAGCATTAATCCTTATCCAATTAAGTCGACGGCTGCTACGTACAGTATCGAAACTGCAAAACGTTAACTTTACAGGAGGGCTTTTTGAAGTTTGAAATCAGTTTTCAAAAAAATGTATATAACCATATTAAAAAAATATACTTATACCTAAATGGTTTTTACATTAATATTTTATTAGTTTGAAGACTGAATCATCATTTTTACTCATTTTCTAGATATTTCACTTTCAATGATGTACTAAGACATTATAATACGTACGTAAATTTAAACAAATAATGCTACTTTCGATAGAAGAAAATAATGGTTTTTAGTATTATTAAGGTTTTTGTCTAATTTTTTAAAGAAAAGAAAATAAACATGTTATCCATATATTCATTTTTATTATAAAAATACAAACTTTCAACTTAAACAAACAAACTTTAACTTATTAAGTAACAAAAATTAAATATTAAAACTAACAACATAATAATATAGACTTTCTAAAAAACAAAATTAACAGATTATGAAACTACTTTAGCTATGTACTAAAAAATATATCAATACCTACCTAAAAAATAAACCTTTTAAGGGAATGTAATCAAATTACCTAATAAAAGAAACAAAACATCAAAACTAAAAACATAATAATATAGACTTTTGAAAAATAAAATTAGGAAATTATTTAACTTTTGCTATGTATTAAAAAAAATATATCAATACTTAAAAAAATAAAGCTTTTATAGTAATGTAATCAAATTACCTAATTATAGTATGACATTAAAGTTGTGAGATCTTTTGTTACTTAAAATAAATCAGACTTAATAATATATTCAGACTTGTATTAAAGAGTATTACTAATTATCTTCTTCACATTCATTAACATCCTGGGTTACCTTGAGGTTCTTGTAAAAAGTGTGGTATTGCTTTGGAATGAGACTAGCGTTACAAAGCAACATTAAATCTTTGTACTTAGCATCGGAAATAGGTAAATAATCTTGATACAACTGCTTCAAAACTGTACCTCTGTACTCAAACGAGTTTTTCTTATTTCTACGTGTATGAACTAAAGTATTAAGCTCCAGGTAGTCAGATTCCAAATCATATTTATAGTAAATTACATTCGGTTCAGATTTCTTGACGTGAATTTCTTTGATATTGTTCCATTTCACATCTTGGTTCTGTGTATATTTTTTTCCAATTTCTGTTATCCAATAAAACTTTGAAATCAAACAATATATCTTGAGTTACTTCTAAGACACGATAGGGCTCACTATGTGTTTTAGCCCAGCGGATTAAAGCAAGATCGGGAGAATAAATGATTTTACCTTTTGCTGACCTTTCGATAAGTGCATGCACACTATCGGCTTCTTGCTGAGTGTGACCAGATTCCAAAAACCGGTGTGTGATGTTAATCTTAAGTTTGTTGCTAATATACAAGTAAAAACTATACACAACCCTGTTTCGGTTCTGACCCGCACAGTTGTCAGACCAAAAACGAAAATCTTCTGCTCTTTCTGCTACTTTAAGCTCTATAAAGTTAAGCAAACAGCTTGAAACTTCATTAGCACCGCAATAGCTACATTTTCAGGCCATAAATAGCAATATGCTTCCTTTTTTCCAGCGTCGAAGATCGTTAAGTTCATAACCGATAATTTTCTTTTGTAATAGAACAGTGACACCTCTCCATAAGGACAGTTCAGTATTTTTTGGAAATCAAAAGAAGCGCATACTACTTTTGAGCTGCTTTGAACGGCTTCCTTCTTATCATCCGCTTTAAATTTTCGTGCAATTTCTTTGTTTTTTATGTGTGTCTGTTGAGTTTGTATTTGCTCTGTAGACGGGGATTTTTCGTTAGAAAAAGCATGGCATTTATCACATAAATCTTTTTTGGGCATGAAAAACGCTATATTTAGGTTGTCATTAACTATTGATCTATATTGCCGCTCATTTTCTGCTTGATTTGTGTAGTTATTCAACTCTTGCCATTCCTTGTACATGGTGAACATCTTTGCAAAACTCAATGTGTTATCTAGATACAATTTACTACTGCTTTTTCTAGTGGGACTCAATTGGTTGAAATGACTTTACATGGTCACATACACTATGAATCATCTCTTCGTCGATTTTTTTTGGGTGGTTACTATTCCCTCTGTTATCTTTTCCAGTCACGCCAGTTTTATCGAGTTTGCTTTGAGCTGTTCTTATAAATTGGTCTGTCACAGCCAGAGTAGCACAAAACATTTTAAGACACACGTTTTTATGTGTATAAGTAAAATCTATTGGTTTTGGTAAAAAAATACTTTGTAGTAAACAATCTTCTCGAAGGTCCTTCTGTAGTTTTTCGGTTTTTCTCCGTTCTTTTAGTAAATTTATTGATGTATTCCCACTGCATTGCATGATCTGACAAATCCCAAAATTCTTCAAAAATAGTTTTTCTTTCGTCTTCTGTAAATTCCTGGGAACATTTTAATTTACAGGTATCAGGACAGGGACGTTTCATTTTTTTTTCAGGAACATTCTTACCGCGCCTTGTGATATAACTTTGTCCAGAATTGGTTAGTAATTTTCTTTTCACGTCGATCCACTGACTGACATGTCGCTTTCGTTTACGCCCAGGATCTGTTTTATAGGTGATTTTCCGTTTACAAGACTTGGGCGTACTAATGTCATCTACATCTGATAAATATATTAGAGAATTAACACTCGGAACATTCGGGATATCTGCAGTTGTTTGTTGATCCGTATAAAAATCTTTTGCGGATGTGGGAGATGGAATTGGCGTTAGTTCAGTGCTGTCAGGTATTATATTATGTATGTCACTTGCATAAAAGTTTTCGGTCAAATCTGTTGCCTTGATAGAATGTGTACTCGGATTGTCGGTTTCGTTATCATAAATTTCATTCAAAAACTTCCATTCCTCGTTCGTGTAGTTGTCAAGAACTGGAGATTCTGAAAGAAAGGAAAATACATTATGATTAAACAACTTGTAAACTATACTAAAACTATAGAAATTATAATAACAAATAATCGAACCTACGTATAAATTGATTAAAAGCTATAAGTGACGTAAAACACTATCGATAGTGGTAGTTTCGATAGTTACTCTCTGATTTTTGAGGAGGAACAGTATTGAAACTACCACTTTCAATAGTATACTATGATAACCTCAAAATATTGGACGTGTTCAGTTGTTTGCAAATAACAGCAAAAGTTTAATTAAAAATTATTATCTACGCAGTCATTGTTTTTAACTTTTACGTGTAGTTAAATACAAACTAATAAAAACAATATAAAATTACTTACCAGGCTTAGATTTTTCAATATCTACTGTTTCGCATAAATCTTTATTTGTTATTAAATTGACGAGATGTTTACCCCGACTAGTCATCTTTACTATTTAAAACAAAAAAATATTTAAAACTAACTTATATTAAAAAATCATGGAATACGTCCTTGCTTCGTCGCATCCCGTAGAAGACTGTCGAGTGTCGATACCGGTAGTTACATGCTGCGCTCGCGTCACACTATATCGGAACACTATTAGTATCTTAAATAAATTGTGCATTTATTATAGATCAATATGCTTTTTACAGCATGTAATTTAAGCGAATATTACCGAAGATATTACAAATTTAAAATGCAGGGTCGTGGTTGTTTACGCCGCGACGGTACCGACCCGCGGATTAGACTTGAGCGTTGAGTGTTTTTCACATGGCCAATTATATGTCGCGCTGTCAAGAGTAACGTCTAAGCAAAACATGTTTGTATTGGCTAATGACAAAAAAGCTGTGAACGTTGTGTATAAGAACATTCTGTAGTAGGTATATTTTTCATTGCACCCGTGCGAAGCCGGGGCGGGTCGCTTGTTTTTAATAATTTTGTCCAGGTATAGACTTCACGTTTTCCCGCAATTTGTGGTTTTTCTATTAACGTCATTCTGTAATTTTGACATTTTTTATATTTAAATCCTAGAGATAATAAAGCCTTGCGTAAATGTTCACGGCTACCAACCAGTAAACCCAAGTTATCCTCTTACGAACTTTACATTTTTTTCTCTTTCTTCAACAAAGTATTGCGAAAATATAAAGCCACTGACAACAGTGATTTTATATTAAACTAGCTGTGCCCGCGACTTCGTACGCGTGGAAAAGTGATTTAGGGCAGCAGTTCAAATACATTTTTAGTTTATGAACACTGTCGTTTGGATATTTAAAATCACTAATTTATAGTAATGCTTCTTTATACACGGTATTAGACGTGCATAGGCAAAAGAAGTAGGCCGATGGAGTAATAATAATAGTTTACTGTCAAATAATGGCCGTTTTTGTCGTAAATGTTTTGAGGTATTTTTTCTATGAAAATGCTAACAATTCCTACTACCAGCTCGAAAAATGACCGAGTATTATTAACCGACTTCAAAAAAAGGAGGAGGTTCTCAATTCGTCTGTATATATAATATTTTTTTTTCTTTTATGCGAACGGGACTACTTGATAGTACGCTCATATACGCGACGAAGATCTCTGTACTGAGATTTGTATGGACTTTACGCCGCAGCGACTGCAGACGATGATCGTTTTCACACCGACGCTGCGCTGCTGGCGCCGAGCGCCAAATTTTTTAAAAGTCTACTCTCGGTGCGCAATTCCAACTCGGACTTGCCCGGTTTTTTATTTATTAATTACCTACGCTAACAAACATGTAGCCTACTTAGGGACTTTACGTTTAAAGTACTAACTTCCTGTAGACGACAAAATAACAAAAGTCCAAAAGAAAGAAAAAACCCAAGCCGTACCTAGCATGAAAACTAATAAATAAAAATATCATGAAAAACATAAATCTTACTTATATTGACATAACTTTTCTAATTTAAATGTACCTATGACATCTCATTCATATCTTGAAAACAAACTATCCTACGCCTATACTTTATTAATCGTATTTGCAAAACCTAAGTATAATAATAAATTACTTCGCACAAAGTAATTATTATTTTCACTTGTACTGGAAAATAAGTATTACTTTGTGCGAAGTAAATTTAATTCTTCCTTTTAGTTTACCTTTTGAAGTCGTTTTTTTTTTGTTTAAAATTATTTAATTTTCAGATTTTTAGTGATGGGTATAGACTGAGTAGGGATAATTCTCGAATGATCAGACGACGATTATTTGAGGACGGAAAATGAAAAACAAAAACGATTAGATAAAAAAAAATAGTAGAAAGAGAAAAAGTCTACCTAGCCTAGCCTGGCGTAAGCCAGAGCGGCGCAATTTTTTTAATATATATATTATGTATATTGTATATACAGGGTGACCTGAAATTCGATACATTCCTTTGAAAGACAGAAAGTAGACCTCATGTACAGTAATATTTTTCATGACATCCCCTATCCGAAAGTTGATATTTACAAAGTTATTGAAATTTCAATTTTTTTTTCTTTTTTTTCGACTTTTTGACTTTGACATGACATATTTTTAAAAATGTTTGTCTTTTTAGTGATTTTTTTATGTATTTTAACCGTCAATGAGTCAAATAATATTTTTAAGGAATAAATATGGACAAACTAAGCGAGAATTTTTCAATATGAGACATGAAACTGAATTTTCTCTTAAGAAAAATGCACATATTTCTTAAAAACAGGTAATTTTCTTAAAAAAAATGTATGATACAATGCGTGCAAATATTCTAAATAACTTCCTTATCTCATTAGCTTTCCAAAAAGGTGCAAATGTCTACATAAAAATATGACGTTGTAGTAAACATAGAAGTAAAATGAAATAATGTCTAAATCTATTTATTTGCGAGAAGGTTAAAATAAAAGGAAAAACTTGAATTTAATTACGTTTATTTTGTTTAAAAAACATCAATGGTTAATTAAATTTAATAATAAATATTTTACTTTAGGTCTTGTTCAAAATGTGAGCCTCTGTTTCTGATACAGGCTCGTAGTCTTCTCCGTACCTCTGTTTTGATTATTCTGGTAGTAAGACTAGTTTTGATTTCTTCTGCTGCATTTCTTATGCGGCTTCTGAGCTCCTCTACATTAGTTATAGGTGAAGTATACACCAAAGCCTTCATATGACCCCAAAGATAAAAATCACACGGGGTCAAATCGGGACACCGTGCTGGCCAAGGAATTGGCCCGCCTCGACCTATCCAGCGATGTGGGTAAGTTTGGTCCAGCCACTGGCGTACGCCGAGGCGGAAGTGGGCCGGGCAACCATTATGCTGGAAAATCATATTACGACGAGTTTCTATTGGCACATCTTCCATTAAACCAGTAATCTCCTCTCTTAGGAAATGTTCATACATTTCACCATTTAAATTTTGAGGCAAAAAATGAGGTCCAACTAAATTATTATTAATTATACCCATCCAGACATTTAGACTGAATCTGGTTTGATGGGCTCTTTCTTTTTTCATCCTGGGGTTTTCTCCTTTTGGTGCCCAGTAATGTGTGTTGTGGAAATTGTTTATCCCGTCACGGTCAAATTTCGATTCATCCGTCCACAATATTCTTGAGAAGAAATTGCGATCCTCCATGTCTGCATTTATCATAAAACGGCAGAATTCCATTCTTCTAACCGGGTCTCCCTCTTCCAGCGCTTGGACAGGTGTGTAGTGAAATGGATGTAGACGCGCTGTGTGTACTGTAAACCACACCTTCCATTGACTCAATCCAAGTCTTCTAGCTGCTGCTCTTGTAGAAATAGAAGGATCATTTTGAAAAAGTGTTAAAATTTCTTCTTCTTCTTCTGGAGCATACAAACGAGGTCTGCCTGAATCGCCACGTCTTCTATCAACACGGCCGCTTTCCCGAATTCGTCGAAATGTTGTTGAAAACACTCTAACGTTTGGCACTCGTCGATTCGGAAAACGTTCAACGTATGTTCTTCGTGCAGCAGCAGCATTACCACTACAAAGTCCGTAACAAAACAAGATGTCAGCGTATTCATCGTACTCAAAAGCAGCCATCGCGAAACAAAAAAATCACAAGTAGAAGTAAGGGTGTAGTTTAAAGCAACAATACGTCCGTACACGGCAATAGTTGACTTAAAACTAATATAAGCTATTTAATTTGCTCTCTAAGCCAGTCGGTAACTCATTGACAAAGGGCCGCGACGTAAGTACCTGAAACATTCCAAAGTTTGAACAAAGGAAACAATTGAAAAAAAAGGTCGCCTCAGGTAGAGTAATTCTTGAGATAACGTTACCTGATGATTGTTTTGTCTTTGTTTATTACATGTTCATATTTTTATCTAGACATTTGCACCTTTTTGGAAAGCTAATGAGATAAGGAAGTTATTTAGAATATTTGTACGTATTGTATCATACATTTTTTTAAAGAAAATGACCTGTTTTTAAGAAATATGTGCATTTTTCTTAAGAGAAAATTCAGTTTCATGTCTCATATTGAAAAATTCTCGCTTAGTTTGTCCCTATTTATTCCTTAAAAATATTATTTGACTCATTGACGGTTAAAATGCATAAAAAAATCACTAAAAAGACAAACATTTTTAAAAATACGTCATGTCAAAGTCAAAAAGTCGAAAAAAAAGAAAAAAAATTGAAATTTCAATAACTTTGTAAATATCAACTTTCGGATAGGGGATGTCATGAAAAATATTACTGTACATGAGGTCTACTTTCTGTCTTTCAAAGGAATGTATCGAATTTCAGGTCACCCTGTATAGTTTAGCAGCGCGAAATTTTTCAATATATATATATATATATATAGTTTACTGAAACGCGAAATTTTTTGATATTATAGATCCAGGATATGGTGCAAAACCTTACTGTTTGGTAACATATGCTTAGACTACTTCAGAAAAAATCGAAATCAATATATTATTCCACATAAATTTTGAGGATTTCCTTCGATTCCTCACGGATCCCATCATCAGGTCACCATTTTGGTGACAATGGGACCAAATTTAAATTATACCCTACACAACATAAAAAAAAATTAAAATCGTTTCAGAAACGATGAAGATATCCGCGAAGAAACATAAAAACAAACATATATTTACGAATTGAGAAACCTCCTCCTTTTTTGTAAGTCGGTTAAAAATATTATGTTGGTTATTTCATGTTACAATCTACCTTAGTGCCAAGTTTCATTTAAATACGTTGAGTAGTTTGGCTGAAATACCGTCAAATAGGTAGCTACAATTTTTTGAAGATCCCACGGGAACCCATACGTTTTTCGGGATAACAATTTCCAATAATGCTCTTCAGGTCATAAGCTACCTGCCTGCCGAATTTCATTTAAATACGTTGAGTAGTTTGGCTGAAATACCGTCAAATAGGTAGCTACAATTTTTTGAAGATCCCACGGGAACCCTTTCGTTTTTCGGGATAATAATTTCCAATAATGCTCTTCAGGTCATAAGCTACCTGCCTGCCAAATTTCATTTTAATACGTTGAGTAGTTTGGCTGAAATACCGTAAAATAGGTAGCTACAATTTTTTGATGATCCCACGGGATACCTTTCGTTTTTCGGGATAATAATTTCCAGTAATCCTTTTCAGATCAAAAGCTACCTGCCTGCCAAATTTCATTTAAATACGTTGAGTAGTTTGGCTGAAATACCTTCAAATAGGTAGCTAAAATTTTTTGAAGATCCCACGGGAACCCTTTCGTTTTTCGGGATAACAATTTCCAATAATGCTCTTCAGATTATAAGCTACCTGCCTGCCAAATTGCATTTAAATACGTTGAGTAGTATGGCTGAAATACCGTCAAATAGGTAGCTACAATTTTTTGAAGATCCTACGGGAACCCTTTCGTTTTTCGGGATAACAATTTCCAATAATGCTCTTCAGATCATAAGCTACCTGCCTGCCAAATTTCATTTAAATACGTTAAGTAGTTTGGCTGAAATACCGTCAAATAGGTAGCTACAATTTTTTGAAGATCCCACGGGAACCCTTTCGTTTTTCGGGATAATAATTTCCAATAATGCTCTTCAGGTCGTAAGCTACCTGCCTGCCAAATTTCATTTCATTCCATACAGTGGTTTTAGCGTGATGCGACGACAAACATTCCCATATGGACAGACAGACAGACAGACAGACATTTTTTTCAAAAATGTTATTTTTAGGTTCTGTGGCTTACATAGACCCCCTTTTTTAATTTTCACTTAAATATTCTTAATGTACAGACATGACCCCTCTACAGATTTATTATATGTATACGGGCTATAACGTCTTATGGATTTTTATATGCTTGGAGTCGTTATAAACTAAATACCTAAGAATAGATAAAAAGCCGAATGTGTGTAATTTTTCAGGAGCTGTGACTTGGCAACAGACGAAACCAGTACCCACTAGAGAGGAATTGGACCTACAACTCGACCAGTACATGGCCAGCACTAAGTCCGCTCTCGACAAGGAACTGGAGGCGTACATGAATAACGCTATGGAGATGGAATAGTATTCGTGATAGTTGGTGTGCAAATCTGATCTGATTAATAAATAAACCAAGTCAATGGAGAGTGTTCACTAATATTTATTTTGAGCTCTCAGTAAACTTTGTTGAAAATAAATAATATCTCTGAAAAAAATATTGCAATACGTCGTGTAGTTCCGCATACATACTTGTTTCAAATTCTCGACGCGATGACGTCATTTTACAACACTGAAATGTGAAATGTCTATAAACTCATTAATACTCGGTATTTTTCAATGAAACAAAAGCTAGTGTATTTGTACAGATACAAGCCCTACTGTGATAACAGTTTTATATCTTGTAACAATCTCCGTTGACTTACGGGAACTTAAAACTCTTCTGATAAAATAAAATCAAAGCTAAAAATCTGTTAAAATAAAGGACATGTCTTGAGTGCCACTTAATTTTAGTAGCGTGTCTGCTAAGGGTATCGCTCAGCTGATTCACCTTACAGCAGATATAATAACAGCAGGTTTTGAGTAATAAAGACATTTTTAAAAGTCAATCAGCTGAGCGTTAGGTCATCAGCCTCAGTGGTGACGAACATTTGACAGACAGTTTAAATACCCTGAATTGGGATGTCAGTATAAAAACAAGTCTAAATTAATTTTTTCACGGCGCACCACAATCAACATGCTATCTCTTATTTACTTATAAAGCGTTATTGTAAATATATATTTTTGTAATAATAATTAACTAAGGATATTGTTTTTTTGTTCTACCCTCTTCAAGTTCAAGTTCCTGGTTTTAAAACGTGAAGAACTTCTAGAGGAAGATGACTAAACCTTGTCCAAAATGTTATTAGTTTTAAGTATTCAGCTGTAGGAATATCATACTAAATAAAATACTTTTTCGTGATTAAGTAGGTTATGATTTGTTAAAACGTTTGACGCCTATAAGTAAGAAAACATAAGTCAGATTACTTAATTAGTTTTTTTAAGTGACTACTCGATGTGCCTTTAATCTGACAAAAATGACTTACAAAAATCAATAGTTTTAAGAGTATTAACAAAGCTTGTGCATTTTGAAACTTCCATTTTGTACTGTAACAAAATAGTCTTAATTGTTTTTATTACACTTTTTAGTTAGAGTTCACCTCAAGGGTTGTTTTGTTTGCATCTTTAATATATCTATAGATTGATTTGAAGACATGAATTAATGAAAGTTAATAAGTAGCAAAATTCTGATTTCGAGGAAATTGAGTATCTGTCACTTGCACGTCTTATAATACGTCGCCAAGTATTAAGTAAATCCATCTAAAGATCCGTCTCTAGAGTCATTATACTTAATAAGTTACTACATATCCTAAAATGTTTAAGTCACAGTTTAAACTCAAATTTCTGGGTAGTTTTTTTTGCGACATGTCACCATCATCCATTCATGTCTTCGGTTGATTATTGAGATATGTTATAAACTTTATAAATAATAGTTATATCTGCAATGAGACGCATGTGAGCTTTGATAACTGTTTTATCAATTCACTATAGTATAGATTAGTCGCCAGAATGTTCTGAACAAAAATAATAAATTGCAAATATTTGTCATGCTGAATATACTATTTTACTCAAAAACGTCTAATATAAAAAACATTTCTTTATACCATAAATGGCGAACATACAAACTTAATCCTGTTTGGAAAAAAAACTGTCGGTACATTTTTAGTAGCCAAAGTACTTTTTTGCTAGCACTACGCTAGCAAAACGCTAGAACGGGATGGACATTTTTTTTAGTTATAAAAATGTCCCTATTCATAATTAATTAAATGTAACTTGTCCATATGTTATAGTCGACACTAGTAAGCTATCTTAGTAAGCATAATCGTTTTACAAATCTATAATTGTTTTATTTTTTGGGATAGAAACGACTTTTTGTTGGTCACTACGGGCAACTATTTTAAGACGTGTAACTCAGAAGAAGTTTCGTTATCACGGTGAGAAGTTGTTATTAATGGGAAGAAAAACTGTCTATCTATCACTGTAAATGTCACATGAGCGATCTAAGGTGTGATGTCAGAACTGTCGGATTGTATGGATTATTCGTAAACAAACAAGTTACTAGCTATTCTTTCACCATTTAAACGAAAATGCCTTATTTATTTCCCAGTTAAGTATCAATAATAATTCAGTACGATTGTGTGCATTGTACTTAAAAAAAAGTGATTAATTTGGGAATTATTACACAGGTGAGCGAATTAGTTTAAAAAAAAGTTATTAATTTGGGAATAAAATAAATAAAAACAGGTGAGCGAATCAGTTTCTATAATCTCATTGACCCCCTAACTATGTTATCAACTTGCAAAATACATAATAATATACAAACATCGAAACATTCATAAAATTTTGGGTAACGATCGTACGCTTTTAATCTGGAATAGCTTTAGAACCTAAAACCATGCATTTAAATTCAGCATAAAAACAGCGTTATTACATAACCTTGAATTGATTCAATGTGTATCTTTCTAATTTCTATTAAATCAGCTTTTTTGACACTTTTTCTTTCGAAGTTTAGCATGTAGATTACTCTTGGTCATTAAATTAGTGAATACCTACATTTTTATTGTATGTCGCCATAAAAACAAGAATTTAATCACAAACACAGATTTGACACCACGTAAAGCTTAGAGCGCCACCTGCGATTAGCTTTAAGTATTTCTCGCAATTTTAGAGTTCTTTATGAAGATTTAGAACAAAATGAAACTACAGTAATTATTGTTTAATATTAACGCTTATGCGTTAATATTAAACAATATTTGAGTCTGGTTGTTATCAACCAGACTCAAATATTACGTATCGACTTTTGTAAGTAGAACAAAGCTGGTAAAAAGAAATAAAAAAAAACTATTGAAGTATTTGCATTCATGCAATAAACGGGCCACTATAATATGAATATTTTTGTTGTATTGTGCCCACTAACGGCCTGCTTTTTGTAGGACCGATAATCGATCTGAGTGAATCGTGCCGATTTTTCTTCCGTATTATTTCTGACCGATTTTGCATGACAAAAATTATGCATATGTGTGCACTCTTATGGTCTCTAATGGTCGGTTTCTAAAACGCTATTAAAATGTATGATCAACTAATATACTTATACTATAATACTATAAAATATATGTCCCTTCCTTTCTCTCTGATAAACGTTCCATCAATCAGCGTTCAATATGGTTGTTAATTTGAATGCCATGTTAGTTGATTATACATTTGAAAAGCGTTTTAGTAACCGGCCCTAAGACTACTAGCTTTTAGTTATAAGTCATTTTGTTCAATTATAAAAACGGTTTGCTTTACGTATATGAAATACGTATGTAAATTGTTAAGTTAACATTGTTTGTTCACAATAAAAGTCAATTTTTTGTATACATTTTTATTTTTTTTAGTAAAACCATCCAATATATCCACTATAAGACGAATTTCCAGGGTAAGTCGCGGCGTAGGCCTGTATGACTCCCCACCGATTTCGGTGTCGGTAGCCGATTTCATTGAAACCAGGCCAGCTACGCAGGAGTTATTTTATAGTGCCCAAGTGTGTGTGCAATACACAAAGATCTTGTCTCTTCCTTTTACTCTCATAAGCCAGTAGGACGGTAAACCGACACGACTGGCGAGAGATCAGGCGCAAGACCGACTTTTTACATGCACATCCGACGCATGAATCATCTTTCTTGTCAGACAATCAGGCCTGCATTGTCCTAACCAAACTTGAAAACAACTTTTTTTGTTGTTCCAACGCGGGAATCCAACCCAAGACCTCCGGGTCGAGAGTGAAGCTCTGAACCACTAGACCACGGAAGTGTGATGATGTGCATAGCCATGCTATTGATACTCGTACCGTTGCTGCTAAATTGGAAGTCCGTAACGCTTTTTTTTATTAGGGATTCTGGAGTACGCAATAGGTTGCTCCTGGTGTCTACTAGGGATTCTATTCTGGATCGCCGACCGGTTTCTTGGAACTTCTGGTTACAAATACGCGGCCGGTGCCAGGGCAATCATAGGCCGCCATTACTGATCGCCCTATTCGATTAACTTAAAATCACACGGTTTGATGTATTTACGCGATTTCCTTCTGAATCTGGCGTGGTGCCAGTAGGTTGGGTGCTTCCTAGAGTTAGATTGGGAAGCTGAGCGATTCTGGTTTTGCAACACCATCTTTAGGTGTGACATTCGACGCATAAGTTCAGCTATCTGATGGTTCACGATAGAGCTTGGTCGTGCCGACATTGCTGCGACCTGCATAGCTGGTGTCGCTGTCTACTGATAGCTAGTGAGAGTGGACTCTATATGGTATGATGATGGAGCTAACATAGGAAAATAGACTACAATGAAAAATACTTTATGCTTCGGCAACTGTATTTAGAGAACTAACAAAAAAATAATCTATCACATAACATGTCAATATAAAACATTAAAAGATATAAACTCAGGTCTATCCACGGCGGAGTCGCGGATGTATGTAATGTGTCCCGCCAACGCCGGTAGTGATGGAGTGTCGCCGAGTTTTTAGTGGGTACCTACCCAAAGGCTGCGTCTGGTTTACTATCTCTTCGGACGCAGCGAGTCCCACATACCCGCGGTAGGAATCCCCATTTGCCTCGGAATGCTTAATGCATTTTTTCGGCGAAAAAAAAGGTCTATCCAGCCAGTCGCCACCATCTACGATTTGTTTTGCTTGTTTGGCGACTACGTCTAGCGTCGTCTTGTTCTGGGGCGCGAAGATTGCACGTTGCTGGGAAAGCGACTGGTTCATATCGTTCTGATGAACTCTGTCGACGCAAGGGCCTGCTTCCTGTCTCCGAGCTCTTCGTGACTCAACAGTTGCATCACCTGGCGTTCTCGGGATGCGGTGAACTTCTTGATTCGCGGCTAATAGGAGATATAATTACATAGCCATCGGTGTGTACAGGTGTGTACGGGTTACAGCTTTGAGATGGCGAATTATTATTCTCTGCCATAATATCCTTTCTTTCGGGGTCACGAGAAAAACGAGCGAGCTCATCTTTTTCTAATCAACTTATTGTTTGTGATGTTACGCGAAATTTCTCGAAGATCGTGACTAGAAGTGATGGAAATAGAAGATCTTGGAGTCAGAGAGAAGGAAGGTCTCGAAAGCACGTTAGATTCCATAGTTGTCGCTGCTGGCCTAAGAAAATGACGAACCAATTTTTCTTGAGCTTGTAAAACAGATAATTTCCGATCCTGGCTCCAACTCATTATAAATGCACCTAGTATTTACAACGGCCATTTGAAATAAAATGTCTATTGCGATTTTCTTATACAAAGTAAGGCTTTTGCGTAAAGGGCTATGAAAGGATGCGAGCTGGTCTGATATATCTATACATTTTTTGCGTCATTGTAGTCAACAACGTCGTCGGGCTTTAATTGGTACTACGGGCTACTATTGGTCTTATCAAATTTATTCTGGTGTATCAGAGCAGTTACTAAGCTTGGATAAACCTGGATCAGTTGTACTCCAACTCACTGAACCGCTTCTGAATGACGGTCGTCTGATAGTCGCCGATAAATAATTATTCCGCGTTCCGCTGGCAATATATCTAAAAGAACGGAAGACTGACCTTTGTGGTTACTCTACGCAAGAACAATAAAAATCTGGCAGATGAAGTGGTTCAGAAAAAACTAAAATATAACAAATTGCAAAGCAAAAAGAGAATCAGTATACAGTTTTCAAAGTTTCCATAGCGTTGATCTGATCAGTTCCCCAACACCATTCTACATTATTTTTCGTCATGGATGTAAGTGGTCTAGCTATAGTAGCAAACCCCTTGATAAACTTCGAAAGTATGACGCAAGGCCCAAAAACTGTCTGACCTCGTGGACATTATCAGGTGGTTTGAAGTCAGCAACCGCTTGTGAGGAGAAGGCCTTATTTCTCCAGCTGTAATCTCGTGACCCAAATACTCTACAGTCGTAGTCAGAAAGGAACACTTATGTCGCTTCAGTTTCATACCAGAATTTTGAATTAGTTCTAGGACTCTGCGAAGGTTGTTTAGACAGTCATCAACATCATCTCCCCAAACGATTACATCGTTAATCTAAACCTCTGCACATTTATGAATGACAGGAGAAAGAATTTCATTCATCGCCCTTTTGAAACACAGGTGGTGCGTTACACAATCAAAAACTCATCATTCGATATTGGTAATGGCCATCCGGAGTGACAAAACCAGTAAGTGGTCTCGATTGTGGTGATATTTTGATCTGGCCGTTGCAAGTTGCCAGAGCCGTTGGCATGGTCCAAACTGCAGAACACTGATTTCTTCGCCAGCCTGTCCAGAAGATCTTGTATCAGAGGTAAGGGATATCTTTCTCTATCTAGTTTAATATTGTTCACTTGTATTGCTGAAAAAAAATATAATATCAGTCTTTTACAAAGAAAATAGTCCAGTTTATGTACAACAGTTAAGGAACAATCTCACCCAATAGCCAGGAACTTATTCAATAGGCATCTCATGTTTTATTCAGGCAGCCAGGTATTGGTTGACCAAACACCACATATCACATTATACAATTATTACACCAAGCTTATTGTTCAAAAAAACACACAAATATAGAAAGTCATTGCCTTTTCTTAGATAAAGGTTTTAGTCCAGACCAGAGTAGTGTCCAACAGCTACAAACATAGAAATATCGCACTTTTCACAACTAACACATCAACACGGTTTAAATATTCCGAACGCTGTAGTTTTCTCTCTTATTTGCACAAAGTTCGTGTAAGTCCACTAGTGAGCGGTTAATAATCTCGCTTCTGAATTTGTTGGGTATAATAATAGTCAAATATTACAATCCACAAGTTTATTGATTTTAAAATGCACTTGTCCGTTGTAACAATCAAAACATTCAAAACAAGAGGTAACTACACAATACGCAACTCCGCCATGACAGACTATATCAAAAACTAGTGAGGGGGTATTGGAATAGTGTTGTCATATCAATTTATCGATTCAACAATAGGAACGTCGTCAATGGCCCCATGGACAAATGACTTAACGGACGGAGACCTGTTACGACGCCAAGAGTGGCGGACGGTGCTCAGGTTGGCTGACCTCTTCCGAGCCTGATAGCTGCGGGAGTATCTAACGACGCTACGCGTGAAGAAACCACGGCACCGATGTGCTTGTTGCAAAACCACAATTGCTCTGCTTCCCAATCCAACTATAGGGCCCGTATCTATAAATAAAGAAGTCTCAAATCACTTAAGAACCTATTTGACAGATCAAAAACGTTTCGTTTCACTTTTTAAAATGAAGAACTTTACATACCTACTTAAATTTTTTTTTAAAACGTAAAAATAAAGGTAATAAAAATATTGAATATAGGTAAATGAAATCTTTTACCTCTACAGTCGTGCTTTTTTTTAATAGGTAATCTGTATTTTTTGTTAAGACAATCATTGACTAGCATCTCGTTTGATACTATTTTTATTTTACTCTCCTTAATATTATTATCATCAGCAGTTTTTTCAGTACTGATAGTAACCTTTTTACAGAAACTGTCAAAAAAGAGAATAGGCAGACTTTTGATGTCTGTATCATTAGATAATTCTCCTATGTTATTATCTCAGATTAATAACTAAAGCATAGATACCGGGTAAAAAGCAAGAGCAGAGACATATTTCTGTTCTTGTCTCACTATACGACACATGCTAATGGGAAGGAAAGGGAAGTCTAGCTGTCCGTTACTTTATTTTTTTAGGCTTGTCACCACTTTGTGCAATCACCTCTGTACGAAATTGCTTACAAGTTGCATGTCAGCTAGTTTGAGCTAATTTGATGTCTTTATTCGAGGGACGTCCATAGTCGACATCACATGTCGATAAAAATGAAAATAAAGAAGAAGATATAATGTTTATACTATCTACCACAGAACAGATAAAGAGGTTAGAATGGAAATAGTTTCGAATTAGTATTAGAACACGCGTCGCCGCTGGTCTCCCACTCTTAATTCCACTACAAGGAAGTAACCCAATACGTACGAGCGTTACGCACACAAATAAACCTCACGCACTTAGATTGCTAATTTGTAATTGGTTGTCACACTAACGTAAACAATGCATCAGATGTACACTTACACACGCGCACTTTTCTCATACACGTTAGGGCGACCGAAGGTCGATAATTAATATCGATAAAATTATTTTCACATTTTTTGCAATAGTTCGGTTAAATTTTTAAGGGGTGACAGGGTACCGTACGACTAATGTAATGTTCTTAATATTCTATTTATTTATTTACTAGGCAAAAAAAACATACATTAATCACAGATATAACAATATAATTATAATAATGTCCGTATGAAATTTTCTTTTATTTCTTAATAGAAAGGTAAATTAAATAAACAATAATTGATGGTAATTATCAATAAAGAGAGTTGCTTAAATTATAATATCATTTTCTTATATCGACATTGTTTACATCTTGGTACAACACTATCGATACGCACGAAGTACCTAGAATTGAAGCTATCATTCGGCGTGCGCATTGTTCGCTGTGAATGCAATACATTGCGTACTCGCAAACACATTATACAAAATGGTACCCACGTATTACAAGCAATGGATAATTTTGCGCCTAAACACGAATGTATCGTTTTCGATCACGAAGTACATAATGCTATGAAAATAATTACTAATATCACATAAAATTAAGTTTTTGGACTTACCGGTGGAAAGAAATTCCTTCTCGGGCTACACTACACACTTGGCTTCTTTTCCGACACGTTAAATCAGCGCAACACGGCATTTTTAACGACTTTTTATGGAGCTCCGTACGCTGTCACAGTAAGAGTGTGACTGTTGACCGATGAAACTGGTTTCGGCTGACATATGATCATTTGATCATATGTACGGCGCGTCTGCCCCGCCTACAATGCCATTCTAACCTCTTTTACTCTTCTGTGCTATCTACCACCCAGTATAAATTACTTTCCTCTTAATCTCCGTCTATGTCTATTAGGCTTAAGGGATTTTAGTTTGCCCCAAAAAATATTCAAGATTTCTTCTTGAGGAAGTTTTCTAATATTATGAATAGGATAGGATACATTGCTTCCGCGTGAGTTTTTAATGATTTAAAAAACCTAAGTCAATAAGCATCTAATCTAAGAAGTATTAGCATCTTATATTCTTAGATATACTCGTACCTCGGTACTACTATTGCTAAAATATAAAGATTGTAACATTGTGATGCCGTTCAATATTCTGGAGGAATCTAATCTACTAAAACACTATTTAACTACATAAAAGAAACTATAAAAATAACAGTATATTTAGCGTTTGTAATGGACGTAATGCTATCTATTCAAAACAACGTTACGTGTAAAATCAATTTGACAAAATGAAGAATGTTGAGATAGAGGATATGAATAAAAAGTAAAGTCATATATACTTACACCATAATCAAAAGTCAGGAAGAGATTGCTGTAAGCAGTAACACCGCCTTTATGTACAATTCCTCTTAATGCACTTATCTACTAAAAAATTGATTGTATTTTATGTTCAAAAAAAGATTTTTTTATTCCTTTCTATTTCCATAATACTATTTGAAAAAACTATTAGATAAAAATTATAATATTATCATCCAAGTCATTCTTATCATCGCATTTTACTGTGTGTGTATGGAAATCGTACAGTGCAAGTAATATTTAATGGTGTAACAACACAGACACACACAGACATTTGACATTTCTAGCATTTGGATTGGGATAAGTAAAAAAAATGTATTCAAAAATATATTTATTACGTATAATAATATTAAATTAACAATGGTAAACAGCGCTTACAAACATACAAAAAACTGCACCAAAAATACAAAAAAGCTCTCTCTGTCTATCAACGCAGCATGCACTCCAGTTACGTAGGAGAGCCATGAATTTGACGATACAAATGGACCGACAGGACCGGATTCATACCTCGGCTTCACAGGAAACCCGTGTGCATCAACATCAAGGTGATACAATATTCTCGTTTGCAATAAAATAATTGGGGGTAAATGTTTAGAGCAAACATGACTCTATGTAGCTTCTGGTTTTGCAATGAACTCGAACCATTTTATTTTTGAAGCATGATTTTGTAAAAAACCTGTAAATACCAATTAGCAGATTAATTATATTTAACTTGGTATGGTAACATGGTACAGTTAAAATAATAAAAGTTAAAAGTACCGAATATATTATCTATTCAAACATAAAGTGATTATTTCGAAGGGCTATCGATATAGAAATGTACATCACTAGGAGAAAATTAATCTCTATGTTATGTAAACAAATAAATTTTAATATAATGCAAACACCGCATACTAGTAGAAATTATAATAATATACACATACATCTAATAAAATAAATTAGTTCTAGCCTATTTGGATAAATTTACTAAGCCTATATCATTTAAAACATACGTATGAAAAGATATTGTTCCGTCACAGTTTTCTTTTCGAGATGTAGGTATAACTTTTACACGCATTCACTAAGCAAGGCTTTTTCCGAAACAGTCATGTTGTAAATTGCAAAAACTGTAATAAATCAGATGAGAATTATTATCTATTACAATATAATAATAAAATCTAAAAGAAAATGTTTTCTTCATGTTTTATTGTTGACACAATAATAGGATGGCACATAATGCTACCAATTGAAGTTGTCGCTATTTTCTAAAGAGCTATAAAAATACAGAGACGTTTTTATTTAGTTGGTTTGATACGTTTGACAGACCACCAAAATTTGACAGACCACCAAATCGACCTCTGACCTGGAGACAACGCGAAAAATCATGAAGTTGCTGTCTCTTTTACTCTCATGAATCTTTGCATTTGAAATTTGTTAGATAGATCGCTGTTTTTAGCTCTACTTTTTACACTCCTTCTATGTATATCCTATTTCTATGGTTATTATCGTAGTTTTCCTTTTCTGTGTCATTTTGCTGTCGCATATTATTATCACAATTATCGTTAGCCGTGACGTTACCGTAACTTTCCTCTCCCAAGTCGTTATCCTAATTGTCGTAAGGCGTCATGCAATCGTAATTTACCTGTCTTGTATCCCTGAATTTTTCTTGTTCTATGTTGTTATGAAATTCTTCTTTATTGTTAGATGTTTTCGTTTTTTTGCCAACCCCTTTGCCTTTTTTTATACCTGATGGGTCTGGAACACCTGGAATACTCATTATATTGTATGTTGTTTTTTTTATATTTTCCATACTATTACCAAAATTAGTTTTTCAATTATCAGCAATTTTTTCTGCAGCTTTTTCTGCATTGTTTTTACATTCTTTCTGTGATTTATTGTTAGATGCTATCGATTTCCTAATCCCCTTTCGTTTATCGTTTATGCACCTGATGGACCAGGATTATGCAGCAACATCAACATCAGTTTCTGCATAATCATCAATTTCTGATGGTTGAGAATATAAACCTTAAGATTAATCAACAATTATATTAATCTACTACAAAAACAAAGGAACTTTAGAAAGTTTCTATAAAATGAATTCATAAATAAATAACATACATTCTCAATACTTATTGAGTAAAATTAAAAACATACAAAAACATCCTGTTTTAATTAATAATAAATAATAGGTTAACCGAGCCAATTAATGAAGGTGATAGATATTTTTAAATGTTCACTTATGAATTACTATAAAACATCTACTTATTACTTAAATAATCACAACCGTTAATCGTTGAGTCACATCATTGATTATAATAAAATTGCAATGATGTATTTATAATAATATATTTCGGAGTGATGTCTATTTGTGGGCGTCTCTTTATATTGTCAGGAAATAATAAGTCTCAAAAGTATAAATTTATATTGTCAGCTGTCAAATAATTGTTACAAACTAAACTATTTAGTGATTACTTAGATTACTTTGGAAACGTAACGAATTGGGTTTTTATCTTGACAAGTTCTCCCCACACCGGGGCTGATTACGCAACTTGCGTGGCTTTTACGGCCGAGGATATCAACCGTCATTGTGACGCTAAATCTTTTTAAAATTCGTTTTAATATCATATAATCATTAAAAAAACCGGACAGCTATGTCAAAAAATTGATTCCCACTTTGCCACTCAAAGAACGAACGAAATGCATAATTGACATTAATTTGGCATATTATTGTTATTTCATGTTTGCGTTAGCTTGCTTGAAAAATAACCTAACGGGTTTCACTTACCGTCAACATGTTGTTGTAACACACTACGCAGTTATTTGATGCGTCTGTAAATAGTGCAAGTGGTGCGTTGTTCGCTGGAAACGACAACGTTGCTGCGTTCATGAGACCGTGTTTACATTCTAGGAATGCCTTATCAGCATCCGGTGTTCAATGTATCGGCGTTCTATCGTTCTTTTTAGCCTTATGAATGAAGCCATTTAATTTATCTAAATATTCTATTGCTCTAGGCAAATGACTTCGGTAAAAATTTACCATGCCTAAAAATTTTCTTAATTTACTAACATTTTTCGGCTTTGGGTAGTCGATAATCGCTTGTATTTTAGTTTTTAATGGTCAAACACCTGATGTTGCTACCTCGTACCCCAAAAACTCTATATTCGTAGCTTTAAAAGTACATTTATTTAAATTTATTGTAATACCATATTCACTTAAGCGACTAAATACCTGTTCTAAGTGTTTATCGTGCTCCTCGTCACTATAGGAACCTACTAAAATATCATCACAGTAACAGTATAAAAAATCTAGTCCCGATAGTACAATATTAGTCATAAAACGCTGAAATGTTTGTGCCGCGTTTTTTAAACCAAACTTCATTCGCTCGAATTCATATAATCCGAAAGGCGTAATTATTGCGGTTTTACAAATATCGTCTGGGTTAAACAAAATATTATGATATGCCTTTATATGTCGATTTTTGAAAATAATGTTTTTCCTGTAAGTAAATACGTAAAATCCTGTACACGTGGGATGGAATATCTGTCAGGTTTAGTTATGGCATTTAGAGCTCTATAATCACCACAAGGGTGTACTTGTCCGTCTTTTTTGGTACTAAATGAACGGGGCTCGCCCAAGCAGATTTGGACGGCCTACAAATACCGGCTTCTAACATGTTATTAAATTCGTCCTTCGCAATTTTATAACGCTGCGGCGCTAATGGCCTTGGCTTACAAATAACATTATATTGATACGCAGGGTGCGTATCAATATAATGATAAATAGCATGCTTCGGCGCCTCTTTAAATGACATAGGCTTAAGTATGTCCGGGTATTTTTTTAAAATCTCATAAACTGGATGGTTATTATTTAACGTAGAAATAGCATTCGCGCAATGGTTTACGATCGTTCCACGTACTGTCAGGTTAGTTATTTTATCTACTAAACAGCGTCCATTAATGTCCAAAATAATTTTAAAATGATTTAGAAAATCTACTCCTAAAATCGGCTGTTTCACATCACAAACTACGAATGACCATTTAAAAGATCTCCTTAATTTTAACTCTAAGGTAAGAATTTTAGTGCCATACGTCTTAATTTTTGATCCATTCGCCGCATAAAGCGAATATTTAGAATTTAAATTGATATCTAATCCATTTTTTTATGACACTTTTTGGTAAAACAGAAATACGTGCTCCTGAGTCTACAAAAAATTTTAAATTGGATATTCTATCACTTA
The DNA here is from genome assembly GCA_905187575.2 of Celastrina argiolus. Lineage (NCBI taxonomy): Eukaryota > Metazoa > Arthropoda > Insecta > Lepidoptera > Lycaenidae > Celastrina > Celastrina argiolus. Next base: position 3,656,411 of record LR994596.1, read on the forward strand.
CAATTAAGCGGTAATCTGAAACTGCATCGCTTCCTGCTACCGGCTGCAGTTCTGCTAGTTTTCCAACCTTGGGATGGGATCTTCATTTTTGTTCACCCAGCTGCATGGGGACACGCACATGTATGCTCGTCCTCGATATTTCCAGTGGTACGTGCACAGCCAACCTGGACTCCCTGGCGTTCTGCGTGGCCTTGAATGTGAACGATCCCGCGAATAGTTCCTGGGTGGCCTGTTCCTGCTCCTGTTCCGGAATCTGCTTCTTCGTGCTTCTAGCTCATTGATTTTCAGGTTCATCTTCGCGATCTCGGCTATGATGGCTGCTACCTCGAAACTGGATGACGACTGCTGTTGCTGCTGACCACCAGTTACTTCGCTGATGAGTGTCCGGCTGATGAGGGTACGGGCTGGTGAGTGTCCATTATCTTGTCTGCTATTCCTGCTAATTCTTGCAAATTATTTGTCACTGTGTGACAATTGTTTGTCACATTCGTCACTGTGAGAACCACACGATCTTCAGAGTGTCGTCTTCAATTTTTCCTCTTGCTAACTCCTTCAATCTTCTTAGCAGGCTCTTAGACTCGGCTTCTGGTCACCAAGTTCACGTTCATGACGTCGAAGTTGGGCTTGAGTTGGTCGGGGTCACCACTGTTAAGGTATGTGTGTACTGGGAGCACAGTCGGGAACACAAGTGAAACACTCGGATGCAATAGACCAACTGTTTATTAAAATATAATACTTAACATATCCTGTCGCACACATATCTCACACACACAACTGTTCCTCGCACGCGTCAGCATTCACACACCTGCATACAGACCCCACAATTTCCTTGCAAAAAATGGACCTATGGAAAGTCCAAAACCTATTTTGATTACTCAGAAAATAAGTAAGTATTGACTATGTAACGTGCAGCGTATGCAGATATGCACATACGCATTTGTATGCATGTGTGATGTAGCCTGTAATGAGGTGCCCCGCTTAGTCTTTAAGACTAATTTTATTGTTCAGTTATAATTTAGTATCCGTAAGGGTATATTGCCCTGCCGGCACCTATGTACCAATACCTATGTGTACCTATGTAATATGTATACGTGGTAATATATTATGAAGTCCGAAGTGTAACTTTTATTTAACGACCACAAATAGGGCACACCCTTACAACTATATGTAGGTAATTGATAATTTTCGTTGTTTGGATGGCGTAATAACGCTTATTTCATTCACATTCGATAACGTTACCATGGCGGAGAGTATGTATAATTCAAAGGTTCATGTTTGACCAGTAGTATTACGTCTTCCTACTTTTGTTGTAACTGTAGAAGTTTTTGTAAGTTTTCTTATAGGCGTTGTTGGCTTTTCTGGATATGAAATCAAATCAAAATCAAATAGCATTTGGGTGTATGCCGGTTTTTTTTAATTTTTTTTATCGATTTGGAACGCCTCGGCTCGATCTTGGCCAGTCTTTAACGTCTTTAACGTCTAACGGTTGTCATGGTAACAACATTGTTTACAAATAAAAAATAAATACTATGAAATGCTATAAATACTGTATTTAAATCAGTTTAAACTATTTGGATTCATATTTTTTTTAATCCAAATAGTTTTAATAGTTTAAACAATTAAATTCCTAAATAATAATTATTAATTATCCAAATTTTTTTATAAGGTCGTTCATGATGCACAGGCTAAGGTCATAGACCATACTGCCTAGTCATTAGTTTTCTATCAATAAACGAACTACGGCTTACGGCTGCTCACCATGTGCTTGTCTTGCCAGTCATCTTGCTATGGCTAATAAAATAAAAAATCGTCATAAGTGGGGCTAATTTTACCCAGCTTAGGAAATTAAATTCGCCAAAGTCATAGATTAGAGTAATGTATTTAAAAATATTACGTGTCCGTTACCCCAGCCAGATATTGTGAATTTTGCTAACTTTTTACCTACGCTCAATTAGAGCATTGTCTTCTCTAATTGAGCGTTATATTTTCGTAATTTGCTTGATTATAGTTTTCTTGAAAAACGCAAAAAACAAATCCGGCTGGAGTAACGTTTCCAAACGTTACTCCAGCCGGACGTTTCTTTAAATAATAATATTTTCAAGAAAATTTTATGCGGATAATTTGAGCGTTCCGGGGCTGTAATTGAGCGTGCAAAAATTTCATTTGTATCTTGATCCGTTGTGAAGATATTCAAAATCCTGCTGAAATGACGTTTGGTGATTTCTTATATCTCGGAAACTGCTGGGTACAGTTCAACAATTTTTGGCACACGGCTTCGCCTGAATTTGCTTGAATTTGCTTGGCAATAAAAAAATGTTAATAATACACCATTTAAAAGTTATTCGATATTTTAGAAAAACTACTTAGCACGGCCTTACACTTATATTAATCGATCTAGAGACCTAATTCAAATCGTATATTAAAGCTCATATCGGTCTTCAATTGAGCGTAACTTTTCATAAAGATCCAAAAGGTAACTATCCAGTTATGAAGAAATTTACCCAGAAAAGCGCACAATAATAGTGAGAATCTTTAAAATCATTATTATGCCCATTTCCTATTTTTTGATGATACAAATAATTAGAGCGTTGCTTTAATTATATACAGGTAAATTTTTAGATGAAAACACTCAATATTTAAGGAGTTATGCGAAATAATAACAAATCAATAAATAAGGTTAACAACGCGACCAAGCTAAGATGGTCACAAAAAAGCGGCCGTTCTATACATTATGCTGTCATTCTGAAATGTATTGGATATTATCGGCTAGGAAAGTACAAGTATGTAAAAAATGTTTATGACATTCTCCATAATATCCTAATATAATCACATTTTGACATTTTAAACAAATTTTCAAATAAGTTTTTCGTAAATACGGGAATACTTGTTTCAAATAATTATGTACTTAAAAATCATTACATATTAACAGTTGGTAAGTTTAAATTTTTACTAAATACCTAATCAATACAAAGGCAGCCTAGTATTACTATAGTTTTACTATGACATAAGGGAATAGTATTTTCTATACTAATGAGTTTTTTTAATAGATACAGTTTTAGGATGTTTCTTAAACTTGCTCTCGTAGTAGGTATAGTACTATTTTAAATTGTTTTATTTTATGACATAAATCGTCGTACAAATTAGAATATCTTTTGAGGAATTGGAATTTAGTTATTTTGTAAATAACTTTTTCTCGCGACATCGTCCGAACGACATAAAACAATTACATTTTTTTGCCACAAATCACAATTCTCAATAAGGTTCTGCTTCTGTTTGTCGTAGTAATACCTTTAGGCTTCATGGATAAGGATATCGAAAACTAAGATTTTTTTGAAATCTGAGCAGAAATTATAATATCAGTATAGACTAGCTTTTGCCCGCGACTCCGTCCGCGTGGAATTAGTTACTACGGCAGCTAATAAATAATCTGTTTATTTTGTGTAGTGAAATGCCTCTCATGTTGGTACTCCGTCAAAATGAACTTCTCCATTGCCGCTCCACATTTAAGATACGTCTTCTTTGCTCCACATATTTAAAGATAAGCCAAAACGGTGAAAATTAAAAATGATTCTTAAATACTTATTCAACGATACTCCAATTGATATTGTGTGGTGCCCAGTAATCGCCAAATTGATTTTTCACTAATGTCACGTCTTTAGTGAGATTTGCTGTACAAAGAAGAATTGATTGAAATGGAAATTATAAAAATCGGCCCAGCGGTTTGGTCTGTATAATGCTTGAAAGGAACATACATACGTACATACACAGGCTGTTAAATACTATACAACTCCTTTGCGTCTCACAGTCGGGTAAAAAGGATAGACCACTATAGTGTCTTATATTTTATGTTTATTAAACTCCCTGTACATTGCTGATAGTTGTGAACTGAGAAGTCTTTTTTGTTGTTACCTTCAATAAACTTTATAACTCGCTAAAACCTTTAATTACTTATTAGATTTTGTTTTATAAATTTTCCCTACCTTTTTTGGATAGTTTCATTTAATAAAGTAGAGTTTCATAATATCTTAGTTTGTAATTAATTAAAATTTTAACACTTTTTGCCATACCAGTACCAGTACTATCCAATACATTTCAGAATGACAGCATAATGTATAGAACGGCCGCTTTTTTGTGACTATCTTAGCTTGGTCGCGTTGTTAACCTTATTTATTGATTTGTTATTATTTCGCATAACTCCTTAAATATTGAGTGTTTTCATCTAAAAATTTACCTGTATATAATTAAAGCAACGCTCTAATTATTTGTATCATCAAAAAATAGGAAATGTGCATAATAATGATTTTAAAGATTCTCACTATTATTGTGCGCTTTTCTGGGTAAATTTCTTCATAACTGGATAGTTACCTTTTGGATCTTTATGAAAAGTTACGCTCAATTGAAGACCGATATGAGCTTTAATATACGATTTGAATTAGGTCTCTAGATCGATTAATATAAGTGTAAGGCCGTGCTAAGTAGTTTTTCTAAAATATCGAATAACTTTTAAATGGTGTATTATTAACATTTTTTTATTGCCAAGCAAATTCAAGCAAATTCAGGCGAAGCCGTGTGCCAAAAATTGTTGAACTGCACCCAGCAGTTTCCGAGATATAAGAAATCACCAAACGTCATTTCAGCAGGATTTTGAATATCTTCACAACGGATCAAGATACAAATGAAATTTTTGCACGCTCAATTACAGCCCCGGAACGCTCAAATTATCCGCATAAAATTTTCTTGAAAATATTATTATTTAAAGAAACGTCCGGCTGGAGTAACGTTTGGAAACGTTACTCCAGCCGGATTTGTTTTTTGCGTTTTTCAAGAAAACTATAATCAAGCAAATTACGAAAATATAACGCTCAATTAGAGAAGACAATGCTCTAATTGAGCGTAGGTAAAAAGTTAGCAAAATTCACAATATCTGGCTGGGGTAACGGACACAAATATTACTCGAATATCACACACACAGTCCGCTGTCAAAACACTCGCCGTTAAACATGTGTTTGGCGAGATAATAGTGTATTATATTTAAGTGTAATTTTAGATGTATAAATGATTTAAAAAAAACTTAATAGATAACACTACTTTAATCTGTGAAAAATAAAATATATATCTGTGGTTGGAGTTCAACCAAAAAGAAGAAGAAAGTCATGAAACATCCAAGCCGCGAGCTCGCTAGCTGCCGCTTTCATTTGACAGTTCAAAGCTGTGTTCTTATGTCAAAATGCACTGTTTACAAGCATTTCGTTCCTTCTTTGAGTGGTAAAATGGCGGCCCGTGGACATCAATTTTTTGACATAGTTGTCCGGTTTTTTTGATATTTTAACTTTTTAAATCGTGTTTTACCACACACACATACATTTTTATTATATACCTACTTCTTGTATTCTAATTTCTGTTCTAGTTCTACTTTTTCCCTTTTATACAATTTTCTTATTACAATTTTTTCTATATACTGACGTTTTACAATTTTACTTTTAATACTTTGACTATTATTGATACACTTTTCTATTACATTTCATATTTAATTCTACTTATTACTCCTCTGCTTTCTGTTACAATTCCATTTCTGTTTCCTTTATTACATTTTTATTTGCTCTTCTGCCTTTTATTCTGCCATATTTTACAATTTCAAATTTTTGTTTGTGCTATACATTTATGATTTAACAATTTTTATTAACAATTTTGATTTTGCTATTACATTTTCAATTTAACAATTTTGATTTATTTACTTTTTTCTTCTCTAATTATTCTGCTATTTCATTTTTAATTAAGTTCTTCTACACTACTGCATCCAGCGCGGAAATCCTGCTGGCTGCCATTTCTACATTTTATTATTCACAATAAATTGCGTTAATATGTGGTTCGCCACCAGTAATGATCTACACCACTACCGATCCACATCTACTTACATCGCTTTCCAATGTTTGACATCATTTTATACAATACTTTAATAATACAACTGTTTTTTACTATACATACTAACTAATATTATATTCTTGTTTTTTATATATTTTTATCATGTTTTACTTTCACACATACTGTTTAATATTATCTGCTTGGGCCATATATGCTTTGTTATAAGTTACTATAACCATATACATATATGCTAAGACTGTTGTTGTTGTTGTTTTTTTTTTTTTCACATTTATTTTACACTACTTACAATATCATATCATTCACACTACTATACTTATATTGCTTTACATACATATTTATATTGTTTTCTAGTTTTGCATTGGATCCTTCATATTGTAAATTAATATTTCCAAATTATAATACGTAACATTTATTTCTTTAGCATATTTACATACTGACAAATATGGTAACCAAGGCAACCGCCATTGGTGTCACAGATAATATATATCAGTCCTCCGCCACTATTCTTGATGTACACCTGGCGCAGGTAAGAGCTGCTCCAAGTGTCGACGGCAGACTGTACCAGCATCAGCAGAGCTATTCACGAACAGACAACATTGCTTTCGAGACTCACTCAGGCGAACGAACTCACTTCGATAGCAAAATCATCTCACTTTACATTGCGATTCACGATGTCTCAGTTTGGTACTTTCGAAGTGAAGTGAGCTTGGAAATGAAGCTCTAATGTCTAGAGTTGTGACACATGTCGGACAACCATATTAAAATTTCTTGTTTATGGTTTATTTATTTTATAAGCCGTAATATGCATTAAACTGTGTCTGTTAAAGCTGATTTGCTATAAATAAACATTTTTTAACCTATTAAACAATTTTGAAACATGTAAAACTGAAAAATACTACAATTCAGTTTGCGTGATTCATTGAGTATAGAGTATAGACCCTATGTGACTCTGTGGAGAAGTGTCAACTGTCAAAGCAAAGTTTGTTTATATAATACGATAAACAAAACAAAGCGGCGGCCGGTATTGTGCGTATTTAGTTCATAATAACTTTATTAAAGATTGTTAAACATTTTGCTATTGTGAGAAATATTATTTCTTGGTGGAAGAGAAAATATGAAGTAAGTATTTCAATTTTATGTTATTTATCGTCCCCATTGTTTGTGTCCGATTATGTTATGAGCCTATGTTTTGTATTGTAGCCCTACAGAAAGAGCGTCTCATCCCTCTACAGCTCAAATTGAGATGCTCTTAGAGTTTTTGGAGAGACATTCCAGCGTGGCTTAAGGATTTTCAAAAGTTCCAAGTGCAAGGGAAGCCAGTAGAAAGAGCTGGGAACAACTTTCTATTAAATTGAATAGCATTGGGGGCTGCGTTAAAAGTTGGAAACAATGGACAAAGGTTTGTTAACCATATGTATCTTTTTTTTAGATCCTGTTGTTCATTGTAATATATTAAAATTAAGTGTTTGCATGCCCTTTTTTATGGGTTTTAGTATTGGGCTGACAAAAAGAGTGCAGTTAAAAAAAAGGCAGTTTCACGGTATCGGGCGCGAAATAAAACTGGTGGTGGAAGCGAACTCATTACAATTTCTCCAGTGGAAGAAAGAATAATCAGTATATTTGGGTGGTGAGGGTTTTGCTGTTGGTGATAGACACCTTGAATGTGAAGACATGTTGATGATGAAAGCCCATCATTGTTAGCCAATGAAGTATTGATGTCAACAGTAAGTGTTTTTAAAAGTATTTTAGTTGATGTGCCTGGAGTTAAATTTAAATTTCTTGATATTCCATTAATGACGATGGTGAAAAGTAATGATAAAAATTAAAGTCTAACAAAAACTATTTTAGGTTCAACAATCTGCAACACCAGATGTAGCCAGCCCCACTCATGATGTTCTAAGTATAAGTGTGTCACTATTCGAGGTATGCTATTATTATTATATTTAAGAAAGAAAATTATATGATATAATATGTAATTCTAATATTTTATTAATTAATAAAATATTATAATTACCATATATTATATCCATTTTGTCGTAGTTTGTATTAAATATTAATATTAATTAGTATAATGTATTCACAAAATAAAACACATTATTTATAATTATTATTACCAGTCATAATATATTTTAATTTTACTGCAACAACAGCCGTACATAGAGTGTTTACCTGGAACATCAAACTCATTGTCAAGACCCAGTGTTTTCCGTATGGTTACTAAATTCATATTATTATTTTTATCATTGCTTTTCTATTATATAAATCATTAGGTAATATAATAGGTATATATAAGATTATATCTCATAGGAGAATAAACTATTTTGTTTCTCTGTAAATAAGTAATTATAATTAACTTACAAAAATCATATTATACAATAAGCAACTTACTAACTATATGAAATATAATATGATACCTGTAAATAAGAGAAACAACAATTATGTTTATTGTAGTTCCTTGTATGTATTTTTAAACATATTGGGCACAATTTTATATTTTATCTTAATCAGTTAACATTTTCTTCTAAAATTTAAAAAAAAGTCTTCAAAAATTATTCTAAACTCATAAAAACCTATTTTAAATAAAAACTTGTACATATAATATTATTTAATTGCATTATTAAAACAATATTTTATCTGCATATCAGGTATCTCCAACCGTACCAGAGGCACCCACTGTGAGACCCCAAACGCCACCAAGGGCTAGTGGTGGCACGACGCCACAGTTACCCACTACTCCATCTGGGTCGCGGCAGCACCTGCGACGACCGTCGTAGTCGTCGTTTAGAGAGGTCTCCTGTATTAAGTAGTAAGTTTCATTTTCGCAGGCCACCACGTCATAATCTATTTTAAGAGAAGGTTGAAAATGATGCTATTATTTAAAATTATTATTTGTTACAGCTGCAGGTGGTGCTGCTCACAATTCCCGACGCCAGAGGCCTCTGTCACCTCCATCGCAGCGTCGATCACAATATGTTAGCCTGAGTGAACGTTTTCTGAGATTAGAAGAGCAGCGCATTGAAACCGAAAGGACCAATTCAGAAGCACGTGTTGAGATTGACAGAAGGAATTCAGAGGCCTTGATGTGCATTGGGGAAGGTTTAAAGTTGCTGGCTGAGATTTTTAGGAGATATTTTTTAGAAATTATTAAAAAACTTTTTTTAAAGAAACCTTATATAATATGTATTCGATAGTATTAATTGTATAAAAATAATGTTAGTAATTAGTAGTTTAATGCATTACAATGATTAGTAGATGAAATGATAGATACCTTTATAAATATTTAAGGAAAATAAAATTATATTTGAAATTATATGTTTATATTATAACTAGGTACTTATATAACTTTTCAATACATTAACAATTAGCCAAGAATATTTTTAATTGTAAAATTATAGAACAGAGATTAAAGGTAAATATTTTGTGCACGCCACAAAGTGTTAATTAAATCTAGACGGCTAGACTGTGCAATTATCTGCTCCGTTGCATTTAGCTCTGGGATGGATCTCTGTCCACGAGCAGCAGTGCGGAATTGCACTTTCTCCTGCAGCTCGCGGGCTTCCAAGGCTGGTGCAGGGAGCCCAGCACGATTACACATGTTGTGTAACACACAACAGGCTATCACTATTTTTGCTACTGTGTCTGGGTGGTAGTGAAGCACTCTGTGAACTACCTTTGAGTCTGTCTATTGCCCTCTCAACAGAGTTACGTGCTGTCATGTGTATCTGTACAGCCCGGCCGGTGTTCCTTCCTCTGCATTTGGCACTGGTACCATGAGGTAGCTGCGTTGTGCGTAGCCGGAATCTCCTGGAAGTTAATATAATATAATTAAATTCATGGGCTTACTTTTAATTTGGTTTTAATTTTGTTTAGGTAATAACAAAAAAAACTATTATATTATATCTATATAACGTTATAATTAAAATATAATATTATTATATAGGACATATTAATATGTCCGAACTCACCTAATAAATATACCATTTTATTGAATTACCATATCTAAATATATGATTTTGAATAATTAATATAAATTAATAATATGAATAATTACCAATTGGATGTTTCGAGCATGATTTCCTTTACGACAGAAGAAACGCTCCTCATTTTGTTGTGATCTTACCATCGTCACAAAGGTTCCATCATACATCCTATTACCCCTGGTATATGATATTTCTGGAAAAACTTAAAAATGGAAACGCGTTATTTTAGTGCTAAGTACCTTATGGATAGAAGCAATATCGCATTGTAATAATACTTAAGTTTGTGTATTGTAGAAGTACTAACTTTTCTTTTAATTTGAGTATTTCCAAGGAATTTTGCGAAAACCGAATATATTTTTTAACCACACTGGGGCTCGACAGTACTTCTACTACTTCACGAACACAGCGCGATACCGATGGCTGTGACATGAAGGAATTTACATCCTTACCACAAATTCTCTGGTAACTTCCAGTTGCAAAAAAAGCAAGGGCACACAACAACTGAAAAAAATTTCAATATTAGTCATAATTCATGCTAATATTACAAACCAAAATGTGACAAAAATTCAAATAATACATACCCTTTTTTACCGGTTCTACCCGGTTTTAACTGTTAATGCTCTCCTTCGCTTAGGATCTTTCATAAGGTGCTTGATATCACATATTAAACTATTTATCAAATCTTCAGACAAACGATAATTCTCTACAAAGTCTCTGTCCCTATTAAATATTTGTAAATCCCGAATATTATTAGCCTAGGTTCGACTGTCAGATAAATCTAAAGAATGCGCTTCATTTAATAAACTACTGAATAAAAACAAACAAGCCATATTATTATGAATTATATGTATTTTAGCTGATTGAAACTATTTTAGCACAATTTTACCGCACGTTAAGTTATTTCTTTCAACTAAAATGAACCGTTTCAAGTGTTTTCACACAAATTCACTCTTATCTCGCCACCTCTTGAGCAACTTACACGATGACAAGTGGAATGAGCTCCGAAAGTTTCAAATTACAGCCAAGTGAGGCGGGAATTTCCATGCGGAATACCAAGTTCATAGTTCAAATGTCAAAATGTTTACGCGCGAGGGTTCGTCTTATTTCCGCGCTCGAAATTGAAGCGCCACCAGCGCCTTCGCAAGTAATCGAAAGTTAGAGAATACGAAATTTGACACCCACCGCGGATTTAACTGTCGAGATGCGAAAACAATTTACGAGAATAGCTCTGCTGTTCGGACTTCATAATGTAGCCGACCCAGGCGACGTAATATAATCCCGAATTCCCACCTCTGGTTTCCGTAGGATCGAGCTTGGATCCGGTCGCCTGGCGCAAAATCCTTAGTAGCAGGTAAGTCGACGCTGGTCCTTGGAGTAGCCAATGGTGGTTTCCGAAACATCGCATGAAGCGACGTTCTTACGTCACGACCAAACATCAATTGGTACGGGCTTTGGACATCGGTGTTGGGGGAGCGTCTCAGTCGAGTCTTGATTATTATTAATTTAGTACTGAGGTCACCTTCCTCCCCCTCCATCGCACGTATTGCCTTTTTTATAGTCTGTACGTAGCGTTCTGCTTGTCCGTTTGTAGCTGGGTGGTAAGGTGCCGATGTTTTATGTACTACTCCGCATTTGTTCAGGAAGCTGGTAAATTGTTGTGAGACAAATTGACGTCCATTATCGGATACGAGTGTATATGGTATTCCAAATGTGGAGAATAATTCTTTGAGCTTGTTGATACACCAGGAGCTAGTTGTATTCTTGGTGGGGAAAATTTCAACCCATTTTGTATATGCATCAACAATTATAAAGAGCTGTTGTCCATGTATTGGTCCGGCAAAATCAATATGCAGTCTTTGCCAAGGTTCCGTCGGCTGCTCCCAGTGGTATATCGGTGCCTTTGATGGTTCATTTTGTTGTAAACGGCACGCTCTACAGGATTTAACCTTCTCTTCGATATCTCTATCGATGTTCTTCCAGTACACGTAACTGCGAGCTAAAGCTTTCATTTTCACCATACCGCTGTGTCCAGCGTGGAGTTCGTCAAGTACATGCTCATGTAAGTTTCGTGGTATAACAACTCTAGTACCTTTTAGAATGCAGTCGTCCTGTAGTGTAAATTCATTGTCGTTGTAACCTATTAAGCGTAATGATCTGCCATTTTGTAGGGCTTCTCTCAGGGTGTTTAATTCGTCGTCCTTTCTGGTTTCTTTGACTATGACTTCAGGGCTTATTTCTAGTACGTTTATTTGAGCGCGTTGAAAAGTGCAGTGTTGGTCTTCATAGGTTTCATTTACTGTTTCTACCGGGAATCTTGAAAGGTAGTCTGCGTTACAGTGTTTTGACGCGGGTCTGTACTCTACGTCATAGTCGAATCCTGACAGAAAATGTGCATAGTGAAATAGTCGCATGGTACTTAATGCTGGAAGTGTCTGATGAGGATGAAAAATTGAGGTAAGTGGTTTATGGTCGGTCAGTAGGGTAAATTTCCGTCCGTAACAATAAGGAAAAAATTTCTTGATACCCCAATAGATAGCTGTGGCTTCTTTATCTATTTGGCTGTAGTTCTTTTCACTCGTGGCTAAGGTTCTCGAAGCGAATGCTATAGGTCTTTCGGAACCATCTGGAAGTCTGTGGGAAAGTACTGCACCTAGTCCTGTAGGTGAGGCGTCGGTGGCTATTATTAATTGCTTATTTGGGTCGAAATGAGTAAGAATCCGGTCGCTCCCTATTTCTCGTCGCCAGATATTGTAAATTAATATTTCCAAATTATAATACGTAACATTTATTTCTTTAGCATATTTACATACTGACAAATATGGTAACCAAGGCAACCGCCATTGGTGTCACAGATAATATATATCACTTCACAAAACAGTTTTGGAATACCAATGCTTATTACATTTTAATTTTTAATATATATTTATTATTATATATTATTTTTATCTATTTATTATACTATACTTATATATATGTTGGAGTGCATATTATTGTGGATTGGTACTGGTGTAGGCCACCGTTGCACGTGCAATGGCGTCCCACTTACGCCTAACAGGACATTCCGCGCTGAAGGCGTTGTGATCCATTTTATTTGCTCCCTCTTTTTTGCAGTTTATACAGCACGCCTTTTCTCCCGTCTTCAGACTTTCGCACTGGGACTGGTGGTGTTCACCGGAGCAGTGGCTACATTTTTCTACACTTTCTTTGTTACAATGTCGCCTTCCATGTCCGTACCCTAGACAGCGCGAGCACTGTATTAGGGGGGACTGGTCGGCGACGCGGATTCTCTGCATATCTAGATAGACATAGCCCGCCTTAGTGAGACACTGCCACAGCCCCGGCGTAACCGTCAGTACCACGTGCTCGGTCTGATCATCTTTTCCCTTTTTCCTATACTTTACCGTCATCCTGTCCTCCTTGCCGCCAAGCAGCGACTGTATGAGGTGCCTATTTTGGGTCCGAATTCCTTCGAGGATATCCTCGTCGGAATTAACATTAAGCGCCCCATACATCACTACTTGGGGGTCCTTATTTTCCATCATTTCTACTTTAAATTTGCTTTTCCTACCTTCCAATTTACACTTAATTTTGTATCTGTCTTCCTTGTTACTGAAACCTATAATTACTTTTCTATCTTTTCCTTTTCTAATTCTGTCTATCTTTATCCCCTCTTTCCTAGCCTCTATAATTTTACTAACTCCTTCTACTATCTCCGCTCCTGACATTTTGTTCTCCTTATCTGTGACAGCTAAAGAGTGGAGGGTCACGCACCTCGGCTCCGGTGGCGAGGTCTGAAGGTCCCCACCACCGCTGACCGCACTCGCATATGACACGAGTTGCTGTTCTGCCGTAGCCCTAACCCCCCTCCACTCTTCAGCTACCGTTTCCAACTGTACTATATTTTCCTTAGCTACTTCCTCATTCTTCTCTCTGATCTCTTCCACTCTACCTATTACTGCCGCTCTGATCTTCCTGCATTCTTCTACCATTTCCCTATTTGATTTCTTAACTTCCTCAAACTTTCCCTCTAATTCACGTCTTAGTTCCTGGAACATTTCCAGAAACATGCTTTTGCATCCGCATTCCTTATTTACTTGGACCCCCTGTCCCGTCCCTACACTCTGTACTCCTACATCGCTACTATTCATATTCATTCGCTTCCTATTTATTACTGCTATTTTGCCAATTTGTTTTGTAACTTTTGTTATATTATCTGTTAAGCCTTGTTTTATTTCACTCTTTAAATTTCTTGACTGGTTTACTAAATACAAACTCTGTCTAACTGTTCTTGCTGTTTCTGCCAGAAGGGCATCCATTTGTCCAGCTGGGTCACGTGTCAGGGGGTCAACAATTGCATGGTCTTTTTCCGGGGTACTTCCCCTACTGCTTACTATACTACTATTACTCATACTTGAGTTTACTTCCAGTGATAGTTTTCTTTTCGTTACTGTTGTGTTTTCAATTTTTAGAGGCAATTTGGGAGTACGCATCATAGCCATTATTAAATGATGGACCGCTCTAAAAGGAGACAGCTGGTCCTGTGTCAATAAATATGTGTATATAAGTCCTAAAAATTCCTGTGTTGTGACTTGGCTCCGCTGGAGGTTGGCCTGTAGAACGCGGTACTGGAAGTTCTCCTGGACACCCTTAGCAATACGCCACCGCCGACCGGGCTAAAACGTCCCACCTCTTTCTCTCCGAACATTCATCCGCAAAGGCATTGTGCTCCCCGTTACCTTTCTTGGCCCTTGTGCAATTGATGCATTTGGGCGCTTCTCCTCGCTGCCACTTGTCGCATTGGGTCTTCATATGAGGACCCGCGCAGTGGCTGCATCTTTCCTCCTCCTCCTTACACCACCTTTTGGTATGTCCATACCCAAGGCAACGGGAGCACTGCACCAGCGGGCTCTGAACATACACTTTGACCCTACCCAAACCTATGTGGGCTTGGCCAACATCCATCCATCTCTTCCATACCTGTGGGCTCACTCTAGCCACTATATGGTTTTTGAGGGGGTTCCTCGCATTCTTCCTATACACTACTTCTACCTTACATTCCTCCCCCTTCAAACTTTCAAAGACGTTGGCGTTTTGATTTCGGAGCGCGGTCTTAAAATCATTATTGTCACGCTTCATTACGTCTCTAAAGATTAGAAGGGGATCCTTGTTTTTTACTTCTTCCACAATTAGACCCTCATTATTTCCTATTCTTTCTTTTACCTTGTCTCTTTCCTCCTCATTCACGCAGCCGACGACCACCTTCCTGTTTCTAACCTTTCTCACTCTTTCCACTTTTACCCATCCATCCTTCGCATCTACCGTCCTTCTTATCTTTTCAAGCACCTCTTCCCCTGTCTCGTGTCTTCCAGAGACGACTCTGGAAGACACCACGACTGAGTGCAAAGCCCTTGCTTCGGGGAGTCTCTCAGAGACTCCTCGCGAGGCAACGCTCGCGTATGTCGCTACTGCGGCCGCAGTCGTGTTGTTCTCCAGCTGCTCACTCAACTTTTCCATCCTTCTTTCACTCTCTTCTATTACCTTCCTGTTCCCTTCCATACATCTCCTCATTTCCTCCACACTTCTCATATTTTCCATTATTAACTTATTATTCTTTTGCAGGTTCTCCACCAGTTCGTCATTTGCAGCAGTCGTCAGTGCAGTTGGTTTGGGGAAGGGTGTAAAGGGCCCTGTCCCCTCTCTTCGTGCTGCCCTAGTTTTGTTTTTATAGTTCCCTGCTCCAGATCTTTTATAATCTTAAAGAGCCTGTCCAGCATCGCATTCACACCGTCCTTTATCTCTGTTTTAAGGTTTCGGGAGGTGGTTATATACAACTTAGCTCTGTTTAGATAGGCTCTATCTTCGTCTGTTTTTGACCTGTAAGACATGGGGGGGCTCACTGTGCCCTCCTCCACGTGTTTTTTACTATTTTTAATTTTAGGAATTGAGGATTCCTGGCTGCTTTGTGATTTCTCCGGAGGGGAGACGGCGCTAGTAAAGGCCTCGATTTTGTCAATACTCCTCCTTACTGCCGATTTTTTATCTGGTTGGGTTAATGACCTGACCCCGTCCATGCTGTCCCTACCAGGGGATGTGATAACAAAAGTGTCGCTTGCCCTTTTCGGTGTGTGGAACATTTTGTGAGTTGTTGGTAGACCGAATATGTTAAATTTAAATTTGAGAAAATGAATTAATGAAATAAATGATTAATAAAATGAAATAAGATAAAATAAAATAAATGTCAAAGTTTAAAATGTCAAAATAACTAACCTAGCAGCTGTTCCAAAAGGATACAACTGGTCCAATATTGTATATAATAAATAATATCAATTAAAATTACTACACTAACTAGCCTAACAGTTGCTCCTATATAGAGACAAGCTGGTCCTATTCTATAAATATATACCTAGCACTTATATATATAATGTTAATAAAGTGGTGTGTGAAAAAAAAAGTCCCTAGGTATGCAATGCAGTACACTTGTCAGGTAAAAGGTAAGTATTGGTGTACTGGTGATCTTAACAACTACAATCTTAAAACTAGCAGCTGCACCAAAAATTATGCAGTTGGTCCTAAACTATACTTAAACTAGGAAGATCTTTTTTATATTTTAAAATTAGGTTAAGTTCTTTTTCAGGTTTTTAATGCTATCTTCTGTGGTCTTCGATGTTTTCAGGTTTTCCCGTCCGGTTTTCCTTTCAGGTTCCGGCTTCCGGTTTTCTTTCAGGTGGTGTTCTTCTCCTGGTCCTGTTCTTGCTGGTGGCGAAAACCCCGTTCTTCTACGGCTTACAGGGGCCGAGATATGTTCCGGCGTCGCTGGTGTTCTTCGAAAACCAAGATGGCGGCCGTGTAACCCGTATTGCTCAACTCGGTCGTATAGGGCTTGTTTCAGGCAACACGGTGGTGAAAACCGCGTCCTTCTGCGACCTCCTGGGACCGAGCTATGAGCAGTTGAAGATTTTCAAGATGGCTGCCGATTTTTCAATTCCCCGTAACTCCTGAACCGTTCGTCGTAGGGGGGTGGTGTTCGGGCTTGATCTTCCTGGTTTTTTCAGCTCTATAAGATGTTCCTGGTTTTTTCCCTCTAGCTGTTCCCGGAAAATGATGATCTCGGATTTGTGTAAAACTTGGTGTGTGGGTAGCTGTGATGGTGCCAAATATCCTCCAAAAAGTCCCACTCTTCTGTGTCCTCTGGAAGCTGAGATATTCGGGTTTTTGTCCGGGATTTGACAGTTTGTCAACTGTCAAATGCGGACTTTGACAGCCTATATCACAGCAACCGTGAATCGGAGATACGTCGTGCTTAGGTTTGTTGAGTTTGTCTAGATCTCCTCTATCCGAATCTGCACTTTTTGGAGTGGAAAATTTTTGGGTTTTTTTTTCCAATTTTCCGGGAAATCTGGGTTTTTGATGTGTTGGACCGATGGCTGCGCTCCCCCGCTTGTCAGAGTTTTGATCCGCGCTTCTCTAGGGCTTTCCGTCTCGGAGTTATCGCCGTTTGAAAATTTTCAAAATGGCGGTCCAAATGTCAAACTTAAGTTTAGCAGCTTATAACTTCGTCAGTTTTTATTTGCGCGGATCAGGGTTTCCTTAGGTCTGGGGTTACCTTACCTTAGGTATAATTTTATGGGGGAGTTTGGGAGGGTTACAATCCCCCCAAAAATTTTCCAAATATCACTCTAGGTAGCTGCTCCTGCTCGCCACCTTTCAGGGGAGGTATCGCTCGCTGCTGTGGTCCTTTTAGTTCAGGAGTTATATGCAGTTGAAGTTTTCACAAAATGGCAGACAAAATGGCCGCCAAACGTTTATCCTTTATAACTCCTGAACCAATTGCCCAATTTGAGTGTGCGAGGTGTCTAAAGATAGGTCTCACCTTCTGCTATCTGTTTTTGTTGGTCCAGACCCTGTCGCTCCTGTGTATCCCGAATTATTCCAGGAAATTGCCTTTTTTACGATATCTCCTGTGTCCGTGGCCCTAGAAACGAAATTCTTGGGTCTTTTTGTAGGTGCTGGTTCCAGCTGTGAAGGCGAAGTGACCCCTTTTCTGGTGTTGCCAGTAATAAAAATTGCAATTTCCTGGATTTTTGATTTTTCTGGTCTGGTGAAAAATTTTTGTATGGGCGGCTTATTTTTTCTACTTTTGTCGTGTAGGAGGGGTGGTTTACCTAATTTACACGCCGTCAGATCCCACGCGTCTCTGCTTCTTTTGGTGTGAGATCTGCTTGAAGTTGTAATTTTCTAATTTGTATAACTCACCCCCCTTGTTGCCTAAAATTTTTCTTTTCACGGTTTTGTGGTCCTTTCAATGTGCTCTTCCCTTCACTGTGTGTAGCGATTGTGTAAGGCGGCGAAATCACCCACCTCGTGGGGACGCCAAAAACAAAAACACAAGGTCAATGCCACTTACACTATGTCTATAAATCTAAATTTTCCTACACTAACAAAGGTCCCTGTCCTGCACAATGTCCACTAAAGTTTTTAAAAATCCACTTATAACTATTGTTTTTATTGCACTTTTAAGTTTTAAAATTTTTGCACTTTCAGTTTTTTCAGGTTTTTTTGCACTTTTTACACTTTTTTAAGTTGTAACACAATCACCCGCGTGTGGGGGGTGCTTGGACGATTCCAACGACACCTTTTTTACGAAAATCGGACCAGGATTTCCCACTTTTTTGAATTTTCTTAACGCGGAGCGATGCGAAAAAGCTGTTGCTCGGTCAGCGGATGGCGTGAAACTCGTATATTTAGCGTTTGTAATGGACGTAATACTATCTATTCAAAACAACGTTACGTGTAAAATCAATTTGACAAAATTAAGAATGTTGAGATAGAGGATATGAATAAAAAGTAAAGTCATACATACTTACACCATAATCAAAAGTCAGGAAGAGATTGCTGTAAGCAGTAACACCGCCTATATGTACAATTCCTCATATTGCACTTATCTACTATACAATTGATTGTATTTTATGTTCAAAAAAAGAATTTTTATTCCTTTCTATTTCCATAATACTATTAAAAAAAACTATTAGGTATATAAAGTAAAATATTATCATCCAAGTCATTCTTATCATCCCATTTTCTTGAAATCGTACAGTGCAAGTAATATTTAATGGTGTAACAACACAGACACACACAGAGATTTGACATTTCAAGCATTTGGATTGGGATAAGTAAAAAAAATGTATTCAAAAATATATTTATTACGTGTGTATAATAATATTAAATTAACAATGGTAAACAACGCTTACAAACATTCAAAAACTGCACCAAAAATACAAAAAAGTTAACGTTAATCGTTAATCCGTTAAAATTCTCTAATGGTTATTGTTTTAGAAGTTAACAGGTTAGGAACATTATAAGACGTAGGTTATTGAAATGTATTCCCCTTCATGAATATTAAATGAATATAAAAAATATATTAAATTTAATTAAAGTTTTCATCCGATAGTGATGCTCGTTTTACGGTTATAATATTTGTACTAAAGAAAAAATTAAACAATTGCAGCGTTTGACGGTATAGCACTATTGTATTTAATGAACAGATTAATTAATATGTTTTCACGGAATGCAATATCTTTGAATGACTCTTTTGACTTCCATCCAGCCACAGTTTAACGAGACTTTGCGTTTAAAGCCGGGTACTCATTAGCGAACTGTAACTGTATCCTGCGTGATACAGTAACAAGGTTCTAGTGTGTACGCGTGTTACAGCTTAGGCTTGTGTTGTCGCCCGAACGCTTTCACCGAGCGTACTCATTAGCGAGCTGTAACTGTATCCTGCGTGATACAGTAACAAGGTTCTAGTGTGTACGCGTGTTACAGCTTAGGCTTGTGTTGTCGCCCGAACGATTTCACCGAGCGTACTCATCTTGCGAGTTGTAACTGTAACCAAACAGAACTGTAACGAAGTTCTAGTGTGTACGGGGAGTGTAACGAACGTGGAGCCCTGCCCTGAGGGCAGGCCTCAGTTTGTAACTCCAACTCCACAATGTCGGACGAAGTGTCTCTCGCCTGTTAGGGTTCCATAGCACCGGGTTTTCCCTGTAGGCGTCTATCAACGACACACATTTCTCCTCTGACCATTCACTCATGTCAAGAGAAATAAAAAGTAGATGGTTCGTAGCGGCTAGCAACAATTCCTCTTGACGTCCACGAGCGCACTGCGAGCGCCCTTTGATTCGCGCCAAAAAAATTTTGCTGTTTCAAATAAATTCTCTGCTTGTCTGTGCTCTCAAGTAGTGTGATTCAATCCGAATGATATGAGACACGTTATTTCTCTGTAATATTCAAACACGTACTGTCGCACACAACGAGTGACGCAAAAAACACTACTACAGGCCTTCTTCCTTCTCTTTCTACAACCGATAGCGAGCAAATACAGTTGTATGATGGGAGCAAAAATCCAAAATTTCAAATCACTCTAACTTCTTAAAAAGCAAATATTTTCGATTTGTAATCACTTTTTTTTATAAAGAATCCAATAATCGATACTTTTAGGACAGTGTTCATGATAAAAAGCAATAAAAAAAAGAGTGTAAATCTCAGATCAACAGTAGTTTGTGAAAATACAATTAATATTCTTAAGAATCAGCAGAACGATTTACGATTGATGTATCTGTAATGAATTCTTAGAAAATTGATAAAATACAGAAAGAACTAAAATCACCAGTTATGAACACCTAGGATCCACTTGTCCATACCCAGCGATCGACGTTACCCAGCATTGGACATCCAGTCATGGACAACGAACAACATAAACATAATTATGACAGGAATGAGTAGTATTTAGGATTTGTAACGAGACGAATGAATTAAATACAGTTTAATTTAAATTATTATTTTAATTAAAATGATAACAGGTACGTACTTATACACCATTAAGGTCATTCATTGCACAGCCTGTTACTTTAAAACTCTTTAAAATTAAGCATCAAAAACAAAATTACAAAAATCTTACTCAAAACCCGTAGTACTCGTAGAAATATCAGTCTTGAGATTTATTAAATACTAGCTGTGCCCGCGACTTCGTACGCGTGGAAAAGTGATTTAAGGCAGCAGTTCAAATACATTTTTAGTTTATGAACACTGTCGTTTGGATATTTAAAATCACTAATTTATACTACTTAATGCTTCTTTATACACGGTATTAGACGTGCATAGGCAAAAGAAGTAGGCCGATGGAGTAATAATAATAGTTTACTGTCAAATAATGGCCGTTTTTGTCGTAAATGTTTTGAGGTATTTTTTCTATGAAAATGCTAACAATTCCTACTACCAGCTCGAAAAATGACCGTGTATTATTAACCGACATCAAAAAAAGGAGGAGGTTCTCAATTCGTCTGTATGTATAATATTTTTTTTTCTTTTATGCGAACGGGACTACTTGATAGTACGCTTATATACACGACGAAGATCTCTGTACTGAGATTTGTATGGACTTTACGCCGCAGCGACTGCAGACGATGATCGTTTTCACACCGACGCTGCGCTGCTGGCGCCGAGTGCCAAATTTTTTAAAAGTCTACTCTCGGTGCGCAATTCCAACTCGGACTTGCCCGGTTTTTTATTTATTAATTACCTACGCTAACAAACATGTAGCCTACTTAGGGACTTTACGGTTAAAGTACTAACTTCCTTTAGACGACAAAATAACAAAAGTCCAAAAGAAAGAAAAAACCCAAGCCGTACCTAGCATGAAAACTAATAAATAAAAATATCATGAAAAACATAAATCTTACTTATATTGACATAACTTTTCTAATTTAAATGTACCTATGACATCTCATTCATATCTTGAAAACAAACTATCCTACGCCTATACTTTATTAATCGTATTTGCAAAACCTAAGTATAATAATAAATTACTTCGCACAAAGTAATAATTATTTTCACTTGTACTGGAAAATAAGTATTACTTTGTGCGAAGGAAATTTAATTGTTCCTTTTAGTTTACCTTTTGAAGTCGTTTTTTTTGTTTAAAATTATTTAATTTTCAGATTTTTAGTGATTGTGTATAGACTGAGTAGGGATAATTCTCGAATGATCAGACGACGATTAATTGAGGACGAAAAATGAAAAACAAAAACGATTAGGTAAAAAAAAATAGTAGAAAGAGAAAAAGTCTACTTAGCCTAGCCTGGCGTAAGCCAGAGCGGCGCATTTTTTTTAAATATATATATATATATATATATATTATGTATATTGTATATATAGTTTACAGCGCGAAAATTTTCAATATATATATATATATAGTTTACTGAAACGCGAAATTTTTTGGTATTATAGATCCAGGATATGGTGCAAAACCTTACTGTTTGGTAACATATGCTTAGACTACTTCAGAAAAAATGAAAATCAATATATTATTCCACATAAATTTTGAGGATTTCCTTCGATTCCTCATGGATCCCATCATCAGGTCACCATTTTGGTGACAATGGGACCAAATTTAAATTATACCCTACACAACATAAAAAAATAAATAAAATCGTTCCAGATAATAAAAGATATCCGCGAAGAAACATAAAAAACAAACATATATTTACGAATTGAGAAATCTCCTCCTTTTTTGTAAGTCGGTTAAAAATAATATGTTGGTTATTTCATGTTACAATCTACCTTTGTGCCAAGTTTCATTTAAATACGTTGAGTAGTTTGGCTGAAATACCGTCAAATAGGTAGCTACAATTTTTTGAAGATCCCACGGGAACCCTTACGTTTTTCGGGATAACAATTTCCAATAATGCTCTTCAGGTCATAAGCTACCTGCCTGCCGAATTTCATTTAAATACGTTGAGTAGTTTGGCTGAAATACCGTCAAATAGGTAGCTACAATTTTTTGAAGATCCCACGGGAACCCTTACGTTTTTCGGGATAACAATTTTCAATAATGCTCTTCAAGTCATAAGCTACCTGCCTGCCGAATTTCATTTAAATACGTTGAGTAGTTTGGCTGAAATACCGTCAAATAGGTAGCTACAATTTTTTGAAGATCCCACGGGAACCCTTACGTTTTTCGGGATAACAATTTCCAATAATGCTCTTCAGGTCATAAGCTACCTGCCTGCCGAATTTCATTTAAATACGTTTAGTAGTTTGGCTGAAATACCGTCAAATAGGTAGCTACAATTTTTTGAAGATCCCACGGGAACCCTTACGTTTTTCGGGATAACAATTTTCAATAATGCTCTTCAAGTCATAAGCTACCTGCCTGCCGAATTTTATTTAAATACGTTGAGTAGTTTGGCTGAAATACCGTCAAATAGGTAGCTACAATTTTTTTAAGATCCCACGGGAATCCTTTCGTTTTTCGGGATAACAATTTCCAATAATGCTCTTCAGATTATAAGCTACCTGCCTGCCAAATTGCATTTAAATACGTTGAGTAGTATGGCTGAAATACCGTCAAATAGGTAGCAAAATTTTTTGAAGATTCCACGGGAACCCTTTCGTTTTTCGGGATAATAATTTTCTAGTAATGCTCTTCAGATTATAAGCTACCTGCTTGCCAAATTGCATTTAAATACGTTGAGTAGTATGGCTGAAATACCGTCAAATAGGTAGCTACAATTTTTTGAAAATCCTACGGGAGCCCTTTCGATTTTCGGGATAACAATTTCCAATAATGCTCTTCAGATCATAAGCTACCTGCCTGCCAAATTTCATGTAAATACGTTGAGTAGTTTGGCTGAAATACCGTCAAATAGGTAGCTACAATTTTTTGAAGATCCTACGGGAACCCTTTTGTTTTTCGGGATAACAATTTCCAATAATGCTCTTCAGATCATAAGCTGCCTGCCTGCCAAATTTCATTTAAATACGTTGAGTAGTTTGGCTGAAATACCGTCAAATATGTAGCTACAACTTTTTGAAGATCCCACGGGAACCCTTTCGTTTTTCGGGTTAATAATTTCCGGTAATGCTCTTCAGGTCATAAGCTACCTGCCTGCCAAATTTCATTTAAATATGTTGAGTAGTTTGGCTGAAATACCTTCAAATAGGTAGCTACAATTTTTTGAAGATCCCACGGGAACCCTTTCGTTTTTCGGGATAATAATTTCCAATAATGCTCTTCAGGTCGTAAGCTACCTGCCTGCCAAATTTCATTTCATTCCATACAGTGGTTTTAGCGTGATGCGACGACAAACATTCCCATATGGACAGACAGACAGACAGACAGACAGACAGACAGACAGACAGACAGACAGACAGACATTTTTTTCAAAAATGTTATTTTTAGGTTCTGTGGCTTAAATAGACCCCCTTTTTTTAATTTTCACTTAAATATTCTTAATGTACAGACATGACCCCTCTACAGATTTATTATATGTATAGATTAAATTAAACTAAAAAACTTTTTGTGCTTTTTAAAATTATAGCAAATAACTCTCTTATTTTAAATCTTATTCAAAATTCAAAATCAGTAGTAGAAAAGCCGTAAGTAACAAAATTTATTATGAATAATCAATTTGAGATCAACAAAACAAAATCCTTCAAAATAATTAAAAATGAACAAAAGTTAAACAATATAGAAACTCAACTTTCCTATATACTAAGTAAACTCGTAAATATTAAAAAATACACAAATACCTATTATATACTAAATATATCAGGTAAATACTTTTCCATTTCCTTAATTTTATAGAAACCTCTTTTATTGATGCACACTGGATTATCAATCTTTTCTATAACTTGGTCCTCTTTGTACCATATTTTGTCAGGCTTTTCGGGACACCTGAATGAATTTCCCGTCGACAAAGTCATTGTGCTAACTTCATACTGATTTTCATTCACATTCTCTACTTTCCCAGGAAAATATTCACCTTCGTACAATACTATTACGTAACATTCCGAACTAATCTTTGGTCCCGCTACAGACTTTGAAGTATTTAATTTCATCAAAGGAACATCCATATCCGAATCAGAGGTATGAGAGCTATGTGAATTTGTTCTATAACGCTTAAGCTGTCGTTGTTGCCGCTTAGTAATTGCTTTTTGTTTATTATTTTTGTCTAAAGACAGCTCTATTCTATTTTCTTTTCCTTCTGAAAGATCCTCATCAATTTCTTCTAAATAGCTATCTCCACTTTCAGCATATTGGATCTCTAAATCGGAGTCTTCTGAAGTAGAATCACTATAAGATACATTTCTTTTTGTTAGTTTTAAATCTGATTTACCCCGTCCTTTGTTAACTGTTTTCTGTTTTTTTATTTTTCTTTCTTCTGCAGCTTTCTCCTTCAACATCCTCTTTTCTGTTCTTATCTTTGCTCTTTCGGCCTTTTCTTGTTCTTGTTTCTTCTTTTCTATTTCTTTCTTTTCGTGGTATTCTCTCCAAGCTTGGCTCGTTACAGCCGAAGGTATTTTTTCTCTCTTGATTCTCATTTTCTTTTTGCTATGCTCGTTTTCCGGCCAAAAAAGGTTTATTTTAAATGGTGATGGTACAATGATTCCCAAAGCAGCATCCATAGATTTTTTTTGAGGTGCAATTGTATCGCGATAGTTGCTTGGTCCCGGTATAGCAACGTTTCCAACCGAAGACAATTCGTTGGGTATTTTTGGAATTGAAACACTTTCGGAAATGTTGTTGTTGATGGTTGAATGTTCCTTGGTAAGTAATTTGCTATAGGAATTTGATTCGGGATTATGTTTCAGAGGTGTAACTGGATCAATCTTTTCTTGGATTGGATCTATAATGGCAGCAATTTCATCGCCAGTTACAGATGCATAATCGTTTACGAGCTAAAGCGCTTTTGGTGACATTGTAGACTGAAACTGTACATCTTCTTGAGATCTATTGGAACATTCATGAACAGTGGGGTTTTCTCCGGGTATTGAAACATTTAGCGATTCCTTACCTTGGTTTTGAGGCGGGACGTGGAATAACCATCATTTCCAGATCCAGTAACAGATGAATTATTATCGATTGGCTCAGGGGTTGTCGTTTGTAATGTTGGTTCAGAATCTGGCCGGTTATTGACTATTCCTGAATCGGTTGAAGGGATATTAAAACCTGATTGACTTTTGTTTTTGTCCCAAACAACATATAGAGACGTATCTTCGATAGGAAGACAGTATTCAACAGTATTTCTGTTTTTGTAGAAAAGGTCGTTGAATAATTTCAACTTTTCTTCAGAAAATACTTTAACGATATCGCTTTCTAAATACTTGACGAATGATGCCAATTCAGGATTTAATGTAACAGATTCTTGTTCCTCTTCTCTATGTTTAAGTTTAGTCATATCAATGTATTCGGGTCCAAACGGACATAAGCCCCCTGCTCTAAACCGTTTTTGATGCAATCTTCATTTAGTTTTGTAACTGCTTTCAGCAATACTGGAGCAAACTTTTTTTTCACTCTAAAGGTTCTCCATTTTCCATTCATTGACTGCTTGTTTCCAGAACACTTTTAGGGGTCGGACTGCCAAGTCCAACGGTTGTAGAATATGTGTGGAATTGGGGTATAAAGCAATTATTTCAATGCCATTTTTTGCAACAAAAGTTCGAGAGATGCAAAGGTATTTTCTGCTCTTCGAGCCACGGGTTGAAAATATTTGCTACGTATTCATAGAAAGTGCTGCTGCACATCCATCCACTTTCTGACTTCCCTATCGCCCAATTTTTAGGCACACTCGTTGCGATGTGTGACGGGATTCGTTCGTAGTTGTAAACTATCATGGGTGGGGCGAGCTGTCCAGCTGCATTTGCGGTAAATAAAACCGTTAGATTTTCTTTTTCGTCACCACATGCAGAGTAAAGATGCTTATCTCCCTTTTTTGCTACAACACGGCCTGGCTTTGGCGATAAAAAAAATGCACTCTCGTCAGCATCGAACACTTGGCTTGGGTCTTCTACTATTTCTTTTAAGTGATTTTCTTCTAAATAGCCATCTATTTCTTGAAACCACATTCTTATGTCTCTTTCAGATACGTTGTCCCGAGCCTTGGAGAGATTTTCTGGCAATTTTTCAGTCAAAACTGGGTGTCTTTTTAGGAACGATTTGCACCACTTTTTACCTGGTCTATTATTTGTAAATGGGTTCGATATTTTTTGATCGGCTATAATTTTTTGCACACTGTCTTGTAGGCAATCTTTTGATATGGGAAAGTGTTTTTCAGCTAGAGCTAAGAGCCACCTGACCAAAATGTCTTCTTGATCTTTTGAAAGGACCGTGGTAGGCCCCATTGCACAGTTTATTGGAGTCTTTCCTGATACTTTATTATAAAGTGTTACACGAGGCACCCCAAACGACTTAGCAGCAACGGCAATCTTCTCTCCATTGCGAACAGCGTTTAACGCTTTTTCCATCTGTTCGGGCGTATAGTCTTTTCTCGGAGCCATCTAAAAAAAGATATAAAAATCAGTAATGGACACTCATTGGATCCAGTGATCGACACTTTGTTCTTTACTGGTACATATACTTCAATTTGATTAATTTTGAAATATACTTAAACTGCATAGAAATAGAAGTTTAATTGGTGTGCCAACTCAAAAAGTTCCTAAGAAAATAATTATGGTCATGTGTCGATTACTGGGTAAAGTCTGTATATCAGAACCAGTAAATGACACCGGCTATAACTTTAAAAAATGTGTGCTAATAAGCGAGACGAATTACAAATTATATCTCTCATTTCAATACCAAGCTATAAAATAAATGAGAATTTAGTTACAATTAATAACAATCAAATGATTGAAAAAATAATAGACTCACCTTGTTAACGATTACGTTAGTAAAATTGGATTTTTCTCGAGGAGCACTAACTTGGTTTAATGTTTACCATCTTGAAACAAAATTACAGATGGCACTGACGTATATTATGAGG
The DNA here is from genome assembly GCA_905187575.2 of Celastrina argiolus. NCBI lineage: Eukaryota > Metazoa > Arthropoda > Insecta > Lepidoptera > Lycaenidae > Celastrina > Celastrina argiolus. The sequence continues at coordinate 3,684,093 of LR994596.1, forward strand.
CGAATTAGAGGATAATAAGATTAAGTGTTGCCACACCAAAATTTCAGTGTGGAAGGCTTGTTTTCTTTGAATAAAGGAAAAAAGTGTCCATTACTGGGGTTGTGTCGATTACTGGATTATTCACCCTATATGTGCATATATAATTAGAATATACTAAGTAAAAGCCATGCGCAAAAATGCTGTAGACCAGTGTAATCGTTCAATGGTCATTGGCGTTATACAAAGCCTTAATATGAAGTTAGATACATAATAATCATAATCGTTTATTTTCTATTAAGTTACCAAAATTCTTATGTTTAGGTCTTAGATTAGTAGAAAACATTCTGCTTTATGAAGCGTGCAAATGTACAACTGTATAATATTAGGTCCTTACATATAAAATTGGCGTTTTGTCGTACTGGCCACTTTGATCTTAAATATATCCTCTTTGGTTAGGAATTCCAAATTCAAATTTAAACAGATATTTACTCATGCATTTGTGTTTTGAAAACCGTAATTCATTTGTTTTTTTATCTTTTGCTTTTTTTTCTGCGTCACTCATTTCACAAAATGGAAAACTTAAAATATCGCATTATTTACGACACCGAGTCAACCGCTGCAGAAACGGCTAGGAGGATTAATGATGTGTATGGGGGTGGTGTCGCAAAAGAAAACACGATGCATTTTTGGTTTCAACGCTTTCGTTCTCGAAATTTCGAACGTTCCTGCAGCACAAGCCCCGTGGACGGCCGGAGACCAAGGTCGATAATGATGAATTGAAGGCTATTTTGGAAGCAGATCCATCGCAAACCACATCAGAGTTAGCTACAGGCTGCGGTGTTAGTGACAAAACCGTTTTAATCCACGAAGCAAATTGGGAAGGTGAAAAAGCTTGAAAGGTGGGTACCTCATGAATACCTCAAGCAAACCGACAAACGCGCGTCGACTGCTGCGTTACATTGCTCAACCGGCACAATAATGAAGGAATTTTAAATCGGATCATTACATGTGATGAAAAGTGGATCCTGTACGATAATCGTAAACGCTCAATGGCTGAACCCTGGTGAACCAGCAAAATCTTGCCCAAGCGAAAATTGACTCAAAAAAAGTTACTTGTAAGCGTTTGGTGGACTAGTGCCGGTGTCGTACACTATGGCTTTCTTAAATATGGTCAGACGATTACGGCTGATGTCAATTGTCAGCAACTGCAAACCATGATGGAAAAGCTCGCCGTTAAACAACCGAGACTTGCCGAGGCTCTACGCCACTGCTGCTTCAAGACAACGCTAGACCACACACGGCCCAACAGATGGCTACTAAATTAGAGGAGCTTCAATTGGAATGTCTAAGACATCCACCGTACTCTCCGGACCTTGCTCCAACAGATTACCATTTTTTCTAAATTTGGATTACTTCTTGCAAGGAAAAAATTCAATTCCGATGAGGCAGTCCAAACCGCTTTCAAAGATTTCATTGATTCCCGTCCGAATGGTTTTTTTAGTAAAGGGATCAATGAACTACCTATAAGATGGCAAAAGTGTATAGATAGCAATGATACATACTTTGATTAATAAAATATATTTTAATATGAAAAAATCGCCTTTATGTTCCTCCCATACAAAACGCCAATTTCATATGTAAGGACCTAATATTAACTTTACCAAATAAAAACATAATATTATAACGTAATTGTTAAAACATTAATTTCAAAATTTTAACACCCAAAAAAAATCATTACTTACCTAATAATATTATAATCATAAAAATAATAAGATAGTTAGGTTATTGAAAACGTGAAATTCGTGAACAATTATATATACCTATATTTAATTTTTGAAAAATGATGCGGAGATAAAAATTTACAAAGAAACTCTTAAAAAATGTCTACTAGAATTTGCTATTGAGAATCAGAGGTGTACAACGCAAGAGCTTAATGATAAAATTACCTTTGCAATTATTAGCAGCCTCAAAAAGGCTCACAGAAACACCACTAAGCAGACCAGTATATTTTCTGATAATACTCTAAAATTGATATCAAGACGTCAAGTCCTCCAAAAAATTAAACCTAAAACACGAAGCTTGAAAAATGAGCTTAAAGCTCTCTACAAATTAATTAGTAAATATATCCAGAACGATTACAAAACCCATCGTAAGAAAACCATCGAAAAACATGTCTTGCTGTCTGGTAGCTTAAAAAGAGCCAATAAAGAACTGCGATTACATAGGAATTGGATAGAAGGACTAAAAGCCTCAAAGGAAAACACCTACAATAGGCATGAAATACTTCAAGTGGCAACCAATTTTTACAAAAAGTTATACGAAAATCAAGAATCGAATTCGACTCCTACTGTAGAGCTTACGAGGGAATCACATATAGCAATACCAGTCATTGACGAAGCTGAAGTAATTAAGGCAATTGGTAAACTAAAATATGAAAAAAGCCCCGGACCGGACAAAATAACAAACGAAGCTCTAAAAGTAGGAAGCTACTACTTAACAGGGCCTATTACGCTTCTGTTTAATTTGGTACTGGAAACGACGGAGATACCTAAACAATGGACCGAGTCAGATATCATCTTATTGTATAAAAAGGGAGATCCTAATAATATTAGTAATTATAGACCAATAAGCCTACTGTCTTCGATGTACAAACTATTCTCCTCAATTCTAGAAAAGAGAATCCGAAGCACTGTAGACATTCACCAGCCTGTCGAACAGGCAGGATTCAGGAAAGGTTTTTCTACTGTGGATCATATCCACTCTATTGAATTGCTCATTGATAAATACCAAGAGTTTCACAGACCGCTCTACCTGGTATTTATTGACTACCAAAAAGCTTTTGATTCTCTCTACCATCATTCAATATGGGAATCTCTACAAGCGCAAAATATTGAAACACAGTATCTGAAGACCTTACAAAATCTGTATAAAAATTGTAATAGCAGAATTAGACTAGATACAATCGGACCTCCGATTAATATCAGAAGAGGAGTAAGACAGGGGGATGCGATTTCTCCCACAATATTTATAGCTGTACTACAACAAGTAATTGGAAACTTAAATTGGTCTAGACTAGGTTTGAAAATAAATAATAGATACATAAGTCACCTAAGATTTGCCGATGACATTGTTTTGCTCTCGGAGAATATAATCGAGCTACAGCTAATGATTAACGACCTGCATGTCGCAAGCCAACGAGTTGGTCTAGAAATTAATCGTAGCAAAACCAACATTATGACGAACTCTATCAAACACCCGATATTTCTGGATAATACACCGCTAGAGTACGTTGACACATTTATATATCTTGGTAAGCAAATCTCATTTCATAAACAGAGAAATGAACTTGAAATAGATAGAAGAATTGCAAATGCTTGGAAACGCTTTTGGAGCTTGAAAGAAGTTATGAAGAGTGACATGCCGGTTACTGTTAAGAAAAAAGTTATAGATACATGTATACTGCCCTCACTAACCTACGCTTGCCAAACATGGAAACTTACATACCAAACGAAATCTAAAATCAGATCTTGTCAAAGAGGCATGGAAAGAAGTATATTAAAAACTAGCAGTGCCCGCGACTTCGTTCGCGTGGTGTTTGTTTGACTTAAACCGTTTATGCAGCGCATACAACGAAAGTCCCCAAATGTAAATTGTTTGTTTGTTTAAACGCGCTCATGTCCCGTATATGACGCCCAACGCCGCGACGACCGACGCCTCGACGCCCGACGCCGCAACGCCCAACGTCGTGGAGCCGACGCCCGACGTCGCGACGCCGACGCCCGACGCCACAACGCCCGACGCCGCGACGCCCGACGCCGCGGTGCCCGCCACCGCGACCCCCGACGCCGCGACGCCCGACGCTGCGACGCCCAACGTCGCGACGACGACGCCCGACGGCGCGACGCCCGACGCAGCGACGCCCAACGTCGCGACGCCAACGCCTGACGCCGCGACACCCAACGTCGCGACGCCGACGCCCAACGCCTCGACGCCGACGCCCGACGTCGCGACTCTGACGGACGCCGCGACGCCCAACGTCGTGACGCCCGACGCCGCGACGCCTGACGCCGCGACGTTTACGCCCGACGCCGCGACGATCGCCGTCGCGACGCCGACACCCGACGCCGACTTTCAATCCGACGCTGCGCTGCTTGCGCCGACCGCCAAATTTTTCGGCGTCGGCGGTCTACTCTCGGTGCGCAATTCCAACTCGCACTTGCCCGGATTTTATTTATTAATTACCATATGCTTGCAGTATAAACGATGTCGAAATTTCCAAACGTATATCTTCAAAGACTAAGTAGTAGTGGTATTACATTAATATTTAAAAATATTAATGTAATACCACTATTACTATGGTTCATAAACGACGAAGATATCCACGAACAAACATAAAAAAAAACATATATTTTCGAATTGAGAAACCACCTCCTATTTTGGAAGTCGGTTAAAAATATTATGTTGATTATTTCATGTTACAATCTACCTTTGTGCCAAGTTTCATTTAAGTACGTTGAGTAGTTTGGCTGAAATACCGTCAAATAGGTAGTTACAGTTTTTGAAGATCCCACAGGAACCCTTTCGATTTTCGGGATAATAATTTCTAATAATGCTCTTCAGGTCATAAGCTACCTGCCTGCCAAATTTCATTTAAATACGTTGAGTAGTTTGGCTGAAATACCGTCAAGTAGGTAGCTACAATTTTTTGGAAATCCCACGGGAACCCTTTCGTTTTTCGGGATAATAATTTTCTATAATGCTCTTCAAATCATAAGCTACCTGCCTGCCAAATTTCATTTAAATACGTTGAGTAGTTTGGCTAAAATACCGTCAAACAGGTAGCTACAATTTTTTGAAGATCCCACGGGAACCCTTTCGTTTTTCGGGCTAATAATTTTTAGTAATGCTCTTCAAATCATAAGCTACCTGCCTGCCAAATTTCATTTAAATATGTTGAGTACTTTGGCTGAAATACCGTCAAATAGGTAGTTACAATTTTTTGAAGATCCCACAGGAACCCTTTCGTTTTTCGGGATAATAATTTCCAATAATACTCTTCAGGTCATAAGCTACCTGCCTGCCAAATTGCATTCAAATACGTTGAGTAGTTTGGCTGAAATACCGTCAAATAGGTAGCTACAATTTTTTGAAGATCCCACGGGAACCCTTTCGTTTTTCGGGATAACAATTTCCAATAATGCTCTTCAGACCATAAGCTACCTGCCTGCCAAATTTCATTTGAATACGTTGAGTAGTTTGGCTGAAATACCGTCAAATAGGTAGCTACAATTTTTTGAAGATCCCACGGGAACCCTTTCGTTTTTCGGGATAAAAATTTCCAATAATGCTCTTCAAGTCGTAAGCTATCTGCCTGCCAAATTTAATTAAAATACGTTGAGTAGTATGGCTGAAATACCGTCAAATAGGTAGCTACAATTTTTTGAAGATCCCACGGGAACCCTTTCGTTTTTCGGGATAACAATTTCCAATAATGCTCTTCAAGTCGTAAGCTACCTGCCTGCCAAATTTCATTTCATTCCATACAGTGATTTTTGCGTGATGCGACGACAAACATTCCCATATGGACAGACAGACAGACAGACAGACAGACAGACAGACAGACAGACAGACATTTTTTTCAAAAATGTTATTTTTAGGTTCTGTGGCTTTTATAGACCCCCTTTTTTTAATTTTCACTTAAATATTCTTAATGTACAGACATGACCCCTCTACAGATTTATTATATGTATAGATAAAGAAAATTCAAAAGATTAGACACGATAAGATAAGGAAAATAACAAAAGTTACAGATGCTCTATACCACTGTAAGAAACTTAAATGGCGTTGGGCGGGTCACGTAGCTAGATTGAAGGATGATCGATGGACTCACAAAAGGAAGGCGTGAGAAAGAGAGGAAGACCAGCGGCACGGTGGGCAGACGACATCACAAGGGTGGCAGGAGAAAATTGGGTAGAGACAGCTAAGAATAAAGAAATATGGAAATCTCTAGAGGAGGCCTTCACCTTCGAGAGAAGAGGGGTTCTTACTTTTCCAAACTGAACCAGTTTATTAATAATTTGTCTATTTATATTTAGTTTACATGTTAGTTTTAATTTATTTTTATATATTGTTAAAAAACTGTATTAGTTTTAGTAAGAAATATAAGGCTTTTTATTTTTTTTTTATTTTTTTTTTATATTTAATTTTTAATATAAAACTAGCAGACCCGTGCCCACTTCGTTGAGCATACAAACCGTTTAATCCTTCCCTGGACTTACACGAATATTTCAAGACCAAAAATATCCGTATCAGTTCAGCCGTTCTCGAGTTTTAGCGTGATTGATATCAAAAAAACGAAATACTGTATGATGGTATTACTGAGTCTCTGCTCACACATACACGACGATTGAATATTGATGGTGGTCCGGGCGAAACTCGTCGGTCCGGTGACGCCGGCAAAGAGTAACGTGCAGAGCGGACAGGTCTGGTGCCCACCAGCACGCGTGATCAGTGTGTGGCGATGTATTTATTAATATATTAAAATATGTATTCCATGTGGTGCGGCGCGTATAGATAGATTTGTATCTTATCTTTATTAAGGGTCAAGTAGTCTGAAACGAACCTCGGTCCTGAAGGCTGCGCGCGCGCGAACATATTCTTATATTAAAAGTTTTCGGTGTAAAGTGAACCAAATTATAAACTGTGTTGAATAGAACAATATACATAAACTTTAATTTGTGTTGATTATTAACCCCTCAAGCCTATAAGTGACCACCGAGGGTATTGCCGAAGTAAAGTTATATAAAGATTCTTAAATAAAAGTAGGTGTGTCAGATTGTCTTATTAATTCGTATTGTTTATGTAAACAAAAGCCCCTAGGTGTCCCATGACGCCCGCTCTTCGTCCACAATGGTCAAGTGATAAAGTATCATTATTATCTAAAATTATACAGCTATAATAATATATCTCCATAGAAAATATACACTAAAGTATACAAAATAAAGGAATATACAGTGTGTAAAAAGAACAGTCACTATAACTTTGAGATACGATTGTACTACCTTTCCTCATTTTGGAAATGTATATTTTGTCAAAAACAAAATTTTTGTTTTTTACTTTTTAAGTATGTACCATTTTTTTTGTCGCAAGAATAACGAAAAAGATTTTTTTTTTATTTCAGGTTCATATTAGTCATGGTACTCATTAAAGGATTTGGATTTTTAACTCACCTCGAGTAAAATGCTAAAAATTATACATCTTACTCCAATAAAAACTTGTATAAATTAGGTAAATAAATTGTACTTCCTGTCTATTACATTATTTTAGGACAAAAGATTTTAAAACTATTGAAATGTTCCATAATGTTGTACTTACGCTTCATATTGTTATAAAACCTATTAAGTTTAGCTTCTTTGGTAATACCAAATAAAATAACGAATATGTTGTATATACTTTTTGGGCCCACGAGAGTAGGATCGAGTGCTCGTAGGTATAAAGTGCTGGTCGCCGGCCTGTTTGCCGTGCTTACTCTATGTCGTAGAATGCCTTTCTTCTTTCGCCAGTCGGTTTCTCCGCTCGCGCGCGACCAGTCGCGCCATGCTTAGATAGCCACGATGACCAGTGTTGCCCTACTTGTGTTGCTCCTGCCCCTCATCAGGGCGCAGGACGAGTCCTTCGCCAGCTCCTTCCTATCGGGTGAGTGTCACGGAATCGAGGTCAGGCCAATTTGCCATCGGAATGCCGGACCGCTACATACGGGTTCTCCCGTAACGGATTTCTATGCATAATGTTTTTGCCGATTTCGTTAAGCACACTTCGATGTGAGAGACCATGAATGCTTGTCTACTGACTGAACTCTTGCCTGGCCGTACTATAATATGCATAATCACAATTTGTACCTTAACAATTAGAAAATAGAGATCAGTATGCGATGGGGATAAATACGAAAAATCGGCACGCCACTCCGTCAATGTGTGTTGTACCTTAGTATGCCAATAGTGTTTTCATTACAATATTGAAGACATGAATGGATGAAGGTGATATGACGTAAAATTATAATCGAGAAAATTGAGTTTAAACTGTCACATTTTACGATATGTCGAAACGTATTTAGTACATTGATTCTAAAGACGATTCTTTAAATTAATATAGGTATCTACTTAATACGTTACGAGATATTCTAAAATGTTAAGGTGACAGTTTGAATTTATTTTTTGAAATCGGTATTTCGCGACTTATCACCCTTATCCATTTACGTCTTCAATTGATACTTTATTTTGCAAAAGTTTTTACTTTATTTGAGGCAAATGGCTGAGTCATGCTCGAGAATGATTTCCTGTTGAATAATGGATAAAAGTGCGATTTATTCATCAGTATCAGACGTATATTAATATTGTATGTGGTGACGACTGCAACTGTGGGGCTAAAAGGAACGATCTACGTACTCGTTATCGAAAGAGAACTGTATGAAAAGTATGACAGCGTCCGTACAATCGAAATTCGATAACGTTAAGAACACATCGCTGTCAATTGTTCCTGGTAACCTGGTTCCTTGGAATGTTTTTAATAACTGAAACGTCGAGAAAAGTGAACCGCGATTATGATAACTAATCGTGGATTTTGACATAAGCTGGCTACACGTGAATTCGTATGTCATTTAGCGAACCTTATGTCAAATCCCATACATTTTTGTTTTCCAACTTCGTAAGTGATAACAGCGATGGTATCCTGAATTAAGGCCCCGCTACGAAAAGTATTAAAATAAAAAAATAATAAAATAGAATATGTAGTGGATAAACTAAACGAATTCTGAATGTGTCTCTTCAAAATTGATTAAATAAAACTGAATTTTTGCATGTGAAATCGTTGTAAGTAAAGCTTGTGTGTAGTCCTAATTATCAATATGTCGAAATGAAAGTAAATAAGGAAGTAGTTAGTTTGTATTATTGTTTTTTCATAATATAATTTACGCCAGGTTTTTTAATTTGTTTGCCAGTAGTTAATGTATTTTTGAAACTTTGTAAAGTAAATCTTACTCGTTTCTGGAAGGCAAATCAACGATCAAACTAATCAGTGTTCAAATCTCTTCTCAGTTTTCAGATTCCGTACTGAATTTAAAACTTGGTAAGGTTTTGAAAACTGATTTTTTTGAATTTTGATTTGCCTAACTATAATTAATGTTATAGCATTGATTTTTTTTAAATACATTACAGATAGGAACAATATTTAAAATAACAACAGAATGTATAATTATAGAGCCAATTAAAAGTTTTCGCTGGTAGTAACAGCATACACATTGACGTGAGCATAGATTTAAAACATAATAAAAACAATTTATAAAATGAAACAAAAGAATGAACTCTTAAAGTTAAAAAAAAGATTGACATTTAAATTCGGTTATTTCTACATTCGTACGGCTGCCCTGCCCGGGGTAGTTTCGTTACATCTTTAGAGACTGACTTCGAATTTAGATTGTACGGACGCTGTCATACTTTTCATACAGTTCATTAACAAGTGTGTGACATTGTAATTACACTGCAAGGCGTAGTTTATCAGAAATAACAGAAAAGATCGCTTTGAACACTTATCATATCAATACACAAAAGATTGTAAAGAATTTTTATATTAGCTATATAAAATGTTACCTAATTATATTATGTTATCGGCGAAGCCAAAAGGAATTATAAATATTTATTATAAATTTTAAAAATTAATAAAAAATAAATTGTAAGTATAATTGTGTTTTTTTACATATATATATAAATATAAAGATACATATATTAATTTAAACTAAAATAAAAAAATAAGAGCTTATCTACAAAAATTGTATTTATAATAAGGTAGATAATGTCATATAATGTGACAATAAAATGTTACAACAACATTCAACATAACAGCGTTGAGGCTGATGTTGATGATCGAAAACATACACTTTCTAATAATTATCAAAATTCTACTACACGGTGTATGAAATAAACCCGTTTTAACACGTAAAAGTTAAAATATTAACTCATGTCGAACCGTTACTTTTCTTTTTTTACTAACGTTTACGGAACGTGAATGCTAATTTACTATTTACATAAATCTGCGCGGGCGCAGTGCATGCCCAAAATAATTGTACACATTAAAAGCATTGCAGCCGAATTCTTTGACGGCTTTTTATTTCCTGACTCTCTGCGCCTCCAGAACTCATCATTATGTTTTATCTGTGTCTTCTTGATCTGCTAGATTCAAATCTTAAGTATTTTGCGCTTCAGGCTATGTTGCTCAGTACTCTAATTGTTTTTTTAAATCTTTTAATTGATGTTACTGTAGCGCCGTGGTGAGCAAATAATGTAAACGTCATAATATTTAAGAGGAAACACCACGAATATTTTATGATAGAGATATGGATGTTTAAAAACCTAAAAAAAATGGCCAGACTGTCCGCTATGTTTAAATATCTAGGAAACAGATTTGGCTACAATAAACAACAAAATCAAAAAATAGGAACCTAGCTCAATCCTTTTTTTAGCTAATACAGAAAAAAATATTTAAATCGGTTAAGTTTTGGAGGAGGAAACAGGAATCCCCTAAACGTCGATTTCTGGTAATTTTAATAGGTAATTTCAGTCCAAGTTGCAGTTGTCTCTATCGCGCTAGTGCTGGCTAGCTAAGGCACTGCGAGACAGAAATAGATTTTATAAATACCTATTTTGTATTTCTCTCAACCGTGGTGTTTCCTCTTAAGCGAGTACAATTAAAAGTTAAGAAAATTTTATTAAATATAAACTGAATAAAGTATTAAATATAACATGCGGTACGAGAATGGAACGTGTACAAAAAAAATTTAACTGCTCAAAACTCAAATATAAAACAATCCTAATTCTAATTTTGAATTGTGCACATATTTTTCATTTTCTTCGTAACGAGTATAAAGTTAAAAAATACATCCATTCATAAATCTAATTGTGATCGGAAGACAGTTTTCTAATTTTAAACACGATGCTAACTATTAATTTCGTATCCACTTGGTGCTAACGTCGCGTTTAAAATTAGATAACTGGCAAATTCCGTCCACATTCTAATTAGAGACAAGATTAGGCCTAATGCTCTTGTAGATGTAGTACCTACATTAAAATCGATGACTGATGGCTGTGGTGTGCACGACACGACTTATTATATTAATTTTGCAAGAGGCTCCTGGATAGTCAAAGTACGCTTTTTGCAGAGGCATCGCCATTTTTAAAGCAGTTGAAGGTATTTACAATGATCTACAGAATGTCAGGTGTTTTTGTGAATATTGTGAGTTTAGATACCGCTGGAGACGCTGACATGACTTTGATGAAAAAACCTTAACCGTGAACGTTATTGTTACTTTTTTGTCAAAATGTTCCAGTTACGGCTACAGGTGCACTTGACCCCGTGTGAACTAGACCGCGGGTCAATACAATAACTTGTTAGATAACTCTGTAATTCACATAATTACACATAAGCACATTACTACATACATTATTGATGATTAGGCTAATCTGTATACGTGCGCCATTATAGCTTCTATGTTTACAATCTTCTCTATTTTTCTCAAAATACTATATGAATATTAAGTATAATTGAAGACATGAATGGATAAAGGTGATATGTAGAAAAATTTTGATTTCGAGAAAATGGAGTTCAAACTGTCACTTAAACATTTTAGAATACGTCGTACATTAATCTAAAGGTCCGTCTCTAGAATCAATGTTACTAGTTATCCTAAATTGTTTAAGTGACAGTTTAAACTCTATTTTCTCGAAATCTAATTTTTTTTACATATCACATTTATCCATTCGTCTTCAATTATTATATTAGAAGGAGTATTTTTTTTTGTTAAATATCCTACTGTATAATTTGGCAGATTTGTAAGTAGTTTATCGTGTTATGTATTAAGAACAGGTAGCAAGCTGTGCCAGTGACCTAGACGGTTCACTTTGCTTATTTTTGGTTTTAGCATTAACAATATTATACAAGTATTTTGTGAAACTGTTCAAAGAATATTATATACGGCCGTCCCACTTATGTTTGCTCGACTTGGCGGGGGCACTCCTGTGCAGATTATACTACTTATTTATGTTACCACTGTAAAAAGAGAATGAGTAGCTACCGTGGTGTTCGGGGGTGTTAGATCAATTTATTATTTAACTAGTCCTATTAATACACTAAAACCTTACTCCAGGACCACTCTATCCATTAGTGAAAACAGCATTAAGATCGGTGTAGTAGTTTTTGAGCTTATCGCGAACAGACACAAAAAAGACGCGGCGTACGGCTGCAGTAAACACTCATACAGAGGACATAAAAAATAGGAGAAATAGGAATTTAGAAATAATACTGGAGAGTATTGCTTGTGGGTTCAAACTTCGAATGTGGTGTGGTGATCGTTGTTCGTGTCAAGTCGGACGCGAGGGAAATGTGGGCGTACGTACTTGCGGTGAGAGACCTAAGCCCTAGAAGAATGATCGTGATGATGATGAGGTGTGATCGTGATGATAGTAATATGGAATGATCGTAATGATGATGAGATGGAGTTATCGAGATGTCGATAGGAAGGAGTAATTGCGATGATGGTGAGATGTAGTGATAGTAATGATGATGATGATGAGATGTGGTCGTGATGATGAGATGTAGTGATCGTGATAACGAGATGTAGTGATCAGATGAACGTATGTGACGTGTCGTCACGAACGAGTAGCCTGACTCCTCGGCCGTTGACCGTTGAGAAAGCAGCAATTAGCGCCATATCGCCACGTGCTGATCTAGTAGACTCGAGTCAAACGTTCTGGATCAATTATAAGTGCTCCCACACTGGTGGTTTCGTTCAAACCGGTTCAGCTACGCATGAGTGCGGACTTGGTCGTGGATAGTACTTGACGACCTCCGTAGCGCAGTGGCACAGTGAGTGGTGCTCGACCGAGAGGTTGTGGGTTCGAATGCCGCCGACGGAACAAAAAGTTTTCAATGCTCCTGGGTCATGGATGTGTATTAAATTTGTGTATCAATATAATAAAAATCTTAAATATGTGTAGGTATACATAGTATAAAAGTATTAAATATATATTTCCGTTGTCTGGTACCTGTAACACAAGCTCTTCGGATACTTACCACAGGGCCAGATTGACGTGGTGTGATATATATATTATTATTATTATAGATATATATTATTATACTTAGTGATAGAACTATATTTCTTCCTTTACCTACTTTTATTACCCCAGTCCCAGTGGGACGAATAACCGACACGACAGGCGGGAGAACAGGCGCAGGGCCGACTTTTTACATGCCCATCCGACGCATGGATCATCAGAACATGGATGATCAGCCTGCATTGGCGTAACCAAGTTGAAAACAACATTTTTAAGTTGTTTCAACGCGGAAATCGCACTCACGATCTGGTCGAAAGCGAAGCTCTGAAATACAAGATCACGGGGGCGCTTAATATAGATTTATACAATGTCGTAAAGAAATGAGTGACAAAAATTTACTGGCGTAAACCTTTTATACTCAAAGTATTTGCAAACACTTGTATCATACGATTTTGGAGAAAATTGTATTTGAAACCCACGACCTATTGCAAAATATTATATTATACCAGACCAATGGACATAATATAATTATCATAGCGCTATGCTGTCAGCTATCGTTAGATCTTTAACTGGGTTCTCAGTAATAAATCATTTTATGTAAATAAAATAATTTGCGTGTCTGTACTTACGTGCACCTGTGGTATTTCACTTTCAGTTAATTTCTGTTATGTGTGGTTTCTTTTATCAGACAATTTAAATTCCTACTTCTCTTAATTTTAAACGTTTTATTGAGATAAAGATTTATTGAGAAAGATTGAGAGAAAGAACACGCTTTAGGACACGTGCCGAACACTCGTAAGATGTAGGGAGAGTAGACCGCCGTCGCGGCGTAGGAGAGGAAGTAATATCCCCCTTTCTTTTTCGTTTGTCACTTTGCCGGCACTCACACACGTATGATTTTTTATTATCTACTTTGTGCTTAAGATATGATTTATGCTATCATCATATTCAACATGCTATCATCATATCCATTAATCTATGTTTAGGTTTTAATTACAGAATCACTACTTTACACCAATTAGGTTTTGAGTAGGAAATGTTATATTGATTTGGGTATAAACCTAAAGACTCTTCTCAGATTCTTTATTAATATTCCCTATATTAATAAAACACACGCTAACACTTGAGCTGTTGTGTATTGCGAGTTGCGACTGTGTTAAGGAGTTACAAATTATAAGGGCCAAACACAATGCATAGCGCATTTAAAGTGTTTACACTAATTTATAACCATACTAGCTGACCCCCACTTCGTTGAGCATAAAAACAGTTTTTGATGAAATTCAACTAAAAAAAACAACGCGGAACCCGCAACTACTAAAATGGCTATTAAAAAATAAGGGTTGATCGTAGAAGGGTGAAAATTGAGGATTGTAAAAAAATAGAAATTAAAAATATTTTTAAAAAATAAAAATTTAGGGATGGACTACCCCTAACATTTAGGGGGATGAAAAATAGATGTTGGCCGATTCTCATAGATACCGGATAAGCACAAAAGATTTCATCAAAAATCGGTTAAGCCGTTTCGGAGGAGTATGGCAACGAAAACTGTGACACGAGAATTTTATATATTAGATTACCTAGTGAGCACTGTGTATGTATTTGGATAGATCTGACACAAAATACATTTAAAGATCAGTTACTACCCCAATAACATCACAAAGGTAAAATTTTCAACTATAATTTTCTTTTCGACCAACACCGACCAAAAAGAGAAATACCTAAATATCTACTACCGCAATGAACATGAATGTCCAAAATGTCCAAAATGACACAAAATCAAATTTTAGGTTCAGCAAATGGTCCCGAAACTATAAACCAAAAATAAAAACTTTAGAATTTTTGAAACCTAAAAACCTATTCCGACGGGTCTATACACTATGATATGATTTACCAATGCTAGTTGCGACGCAGTGAATTCTACTTCGTTTCGTTTTTCTTACTTCTAACAAGTGAAGCCGATAGGAATGGAGGTATAGGAGCCCCCTTTCCATCTGCACTTCTTTCCGATTCAATGTGATATAAATCCGACTAAATTAATGTGTAATTGCTTTATACCTATACAGGCTAAGTCCCGATTTCACCAACGCATGTTAGTGTTAACGGCTTATTAAAATACCATGCCTTTCATTCATTGATAGAATTAAGAGTTGAATTACAAGTGGAACAACATGATATTTAACGAAGTAAAACTTTAACATTGCTTGGTGAAACACGCCCTAAGGCCCTAAGGCAGCGGGGCGGGAGCGGCGGCAGCGCGGGAACGGTAGGATCTTTTAGGTACTTATAATCAAATCGACCGGTTCTCGAAAACAGCGGCGCGGGACCGGGTAACGAGTACCACACCCGCGCCGCCGCTGCTCCCGCCCCGCTGTCCGCAAAATTCGAGGCCGAGGCCTATGACTTCCCTCTGAAGGGTTACCACTGGTGCAAACCATTGCCTTTTGAATCGGACAATCTCAGTTGGATAACCATTAAAATGCGCATTTTGTGTTTCAAGAGGTTTGGGTAATAAAGTAGTTTAAACTTGAAAAACAGTCGAACCAATGTCTGAGGCCTCACACGTATTGCATCATGTCATCGATGGTTATTGGAAAGAGGTGACGTCACGTCTGACTTTCACCTTGTCCCCCTCCCACCAGCGTGTGATTCAAGTTAGGTAATTTCGTGTCGAACAGCCCCAGACATTGATAACGGTATTCACTTATTAATGAGGCAGACTTTAAATTCATAGATAAAGAAGAATGAAAACCGTTTATTTTATCATCATATATCATTATAGATATGACATTGATGTTTCATCTGTATAAATAAAAGTTCAATGCTTTCTAGAGATGCTGTATCGGCCGAAGAATGAAGCGCTGATAACTGAGTCTATTTGAACGCGCTAATCTCAGTAACTACTGGTCCGATTTGAATAATTCTTTCAGTTTTTGGATAATCGAGGAAGGTTAGGTATAGGCTATAAATCATCACTCTAAGACTAATAGGAACAGAGCACCAATGAAATGTTTCAAATCGGGAGTCATCGCGCGACTTCGCGGGCATTTAGTCATATTATGAGGTCACTGTCGTTCATTGGCGAAAAGACAAAGACAGTATGAGACTAGAATGCCACTAATCTATCGTTTCAATATTCGGCCAGTGGCGAAAGCTCCTTTAGGGGGAAGTCCTAGCCTGTATCAGGTAGGAATTTGGATGAGGACCTTCAAAAGGCAATGGGTGAGTGAAGCCGATAGGTGTGGAGGTGTAGGAACACCTAGCCACTGGAGTAGTAACATAGCGCCTCCGTGGTCTAGTGGTTCAGAGCTTCGCTCTCGACCCGAACCGACCGAATTTTGTTTTCAAGTTTGGTTAGGACAATGCAGCCTGCATTCACATGATCACCTGATTGTCTGACAAGAAAGATGATCCATGCGTCGGATGGGCATGTAAAGTCGGTCCTGCGCCTGTTCTCTCGCCAGTCGTGTCGGTTTACCGTCCCACTGGGCTATGCGAGTAAAAGGAAGAGAGAGTGTCTTTGTGTACTGCTTACACACTTAGGCACTATAAAATAACTCCTGCGTAGCTGGCCTGGTTTCAATGAAATCGGCTACCGACACCGAAATCGGTGAGGGGAGCTATTATTATTACAGTGGGATCACTGTATTAGATCCTTTCGTATTGGCCGACACTAACTTTCTAGTATTGCGGTAAACAAGTGTTCTATACGAGAGATACTTTCTCGTTCACTAATAAGGCACGGCTAAATACGGTCAGGTGCGAGAATTATCATAATCGTAGTAAAATGTAGTACTTAATTACTTCGCATTAACCTAGAAGTAAGGAAGATGTGCTCTGATTGACTCGTAAAATTCATTATTTTAATATATTATTTTGGGGTACAGTTATAATGGGTAACAACATTTTAGAACTCAGTTTATGACCCACGTTGATAATAGTTACCACTACCAGGCCCCTGATTCAATTTGCCATCGCTATCTAAAGCTAACGAAGTTCGAAAGCAAAATGTACGGGATTTGACATAAGCTTCGCTAAATGATGAGCGAATTCGTAAGTCATTTAGCGAAGCATATGTCAAATTCCACACATTCTGTTTTCGAACTTCGTAAACGATAAATAGCGATGGCATCTTGAATTGGGGCGGAACAATGTACGAGTAATAATAAAAGTTCGCTAAATGACAAGCGAATTCGCATGTCAATTAGCGAAGCCTATGTCTGATCCTGTACATTTAGGCCTAAATAAAACTATTTATATTATATACTAATATATCGATAGGTATAAATAAAACAATCTCAAACCCAACCTCACCTTGAGAACCTATTTGACACATAAAACAACGTTTAAGTTTCACTTTTGAAAATGAAGAATTTTACTTATGTCACATACTTCAATTTTTTTTTTCTTAAAACGTAAAAATAGAGATTATAAAAATATACATTTTACTTATTTTATTGTTTCCTGTAATCTATAATATGAATATAACGGTATAAAAAGAAAATAAATTATAATACTATGTAACAGTAATATTGATGTTCACTTTTAAAAGTGAAACGAAACGTTGTTTTATCTGTCAAATAGTTTCTCAAGCTGAGGTTGGGTTTGAGATTGTTTTATTTATACGGGCCTTAGTTTCGAACTTCGTAAGTGATCATAACGATAGCATCTTGAATAAGAGTTCTTCGAACGAATTCAAGATGCCATCGTAATTGTCATTTACGAAGTTCGAAAACAAATTATATCGGATTTGACATAAGCTTTGCTGCGTGACATACGAATTCGCTTGTCATTTAGCGAACCAGATGTCAAATCCCATACATTAGTGATAATTGCAATGAATCAAGGCCAGGACTCGAACTTTTCCTTGCAGAATATGCAAGTCCTCAAATTAAACTGAGTAAAGTTTAATTATATGTTAATGTGCATAAATAAATTGGACCACTAATACATTGTAATCAGTAATCATTCGATGGTATACTAAAATAGTAATTGGAGTTTGAAATCGTATTGATTCTTTTTGAGTTGGTTGTCCTACTTTACGTTGATGCGTTGCATCTTTTAACGTTGATTTAATTCCAATAAAAGCCACATCGATCGATGTTTTTGGTCCGAAGATGTTACCAATCATATTTTCAATAATTAGAATTTTAGAATTTCACACTATGACATTTTATAATTATATTCACATTGACATTCCTATACGATTAATATTATTTATTTATTTAATCAAAATTAATGTACGCTTATTGAAATGAAATCAAATTAAATCTTAAACTGACTACTAAAAATATTTTGTTAAATTTCTATGTAGATCTATCTTTAAATGCTGTGTTCACCTGTAATTAACTATTGTGCTAAAACTATGCTAACGGTATTATATTATTAAGTTATTAATGTAATTACCAGTTGTTAGTGTATCTATTGAATAAAAAAAATAAAATAAAAAAATCGTTGATCGATCATATTTTTTGTGAAATATAACTAAGGAGATTAAAATTCATTACTCATATTCCTGGTTCAGAAATTGATAAACATGTTAAAAGATTGGATAAAGGTGCATTTTAGTTGCAAGGAAAACATTATTAACGAAATCTTCAATTACATTCCGGTTTCTTTTTATTATAGGTATTATACTCAAGTTTGCATTAAAAACTTTTTGTTCCCTCAAACTCGGACCTGCGACCTCCACCATGAGCTACGCGCTCAAGCACTGCGCTACAGAGGTCGTCAGTACGATGCCATACAAATAGCTTCCTCACGGTGATCAGTGCTAAAAACTCGCACCGAGCACTCAGCACGCCATTAATAACAACAAGTGACACGGGTGTAGTAATTGCGCGGGGTGAGTGTACTTTCGTTTTCGGCGGACGATTTCTCCGCGCGGGGTCACTTGTAACGGTACCGCGCCGCCCGCAGGTGTGTCTATACTCTATTGTCCTGCGCCCGCGCAACTACTAAACTTAGCAACGAGGTATATTAATAAACCAGGCCAGCTACGCAGGAGTTGTAGTGCCCATGTGTTTGCGCAATACACAAAGACACTCTTCCTTTTATTCTCATAACCCAGGGGGACGGTAAACCGACACGACCGGCGAGAGAACAGGCGCAGGAGCGACTTTTTACATGCCCATCCGACGCATGGATCATCTTTCTTGTCAGACAATCGAGTAATCAGCCTGCATTGTCCTAACCATACTTGAAAACAACATTTTTTGTTGTTCCAACGCGGGAATCGAACCCACGACCTCCGGGTCCGTACCCTCCGGGTAGAGTTTAATGTCAAAGTAACAGCACTGAAAGAGGTCCTTTTTTTAAATGATGGGAAAATGATGTTTCGGCATTTCTCATACAAGTTAAAAGTAAGTCTTTCAGCGCTGGTACTTTCACAGTATACTCTACATAGGAGGCACGTACACACCCTAGAGTATTATCACTCATCAATTTTACACCTTATACAGTTTGTAAAAAGAACAGTTCTCACAACTATAACTTTGAGATACGATTATACTACCTTTCCTCATTTAGGAAATGTATTATTTTAAATATTTTTTATATAAATAAAAAAGAACTTGCTGTTTCTTATTTTTGCGACAAAAGAATAAGAAATGGTAAAAAGTAAAAAAACGAGTTTTTGACATATGAGGCAAATAAAAACCAAAATGAGGTAGTAAGTATAATCGTATCTCAAAGTTATAGTGGCTGTTCTTTTTACACATTGTATATCTGAAAATAGGCTGCATTCCTGATGGGCATGGGAAGCGTCCATAGATATTATTATTATTATTTATTGCAATCAGTGTTATATTTTTCTCCTACAAAAAATCGGTCACGATTATCGGCCGTGGGCCTTGTGATAATCTTAGATTGTTTAAAGTAGTAACAGGTTCATAAATAACTGTAAATTATTTCGTTAGAGCTGCTAAGTTGTTATACATTTTTATTTGATTAGGTTATTATTAACACTTATATTATTTATATATATATACTTACTAGCTGTCCCGGCAAACTTCGTATTGCCTTATTAATTAATTGCTTGACATACTGACTGCAGCGCCACCTATCGGTTCCAATTGTAAATCTAAACCGTTCTCGAATCTCCACGAACACACACAAAAAATTTCATCAAAATTGGTCCAGTCGTTTAGGAGGAGTTTAGTCACATACACACGCACACAAGAAATATATATATTAAGATATATATTAACACTTTTCATCCGCAAACACAAGGCAAACATTTAGTTAACGATATAAAAAATGCATAACCTGAAATGTTCAAGTGACAGTTTAATCTCAATTTTTTGGGTAAAAAAAATTTGCGACTTTTTGTTATTGCCTTCATCCATTCATGTTTTCAATTATACATACTGTCGGAAAACATAACCCTTCTGGCGCAGTCGGGTGAAAATAACTCATCAACATTACAAGTAACTCTCCGATCGTCTCGTATAATATGCGTGGCCTATATTTTTTCCTTTCGTTTTTATCGTAGGACGTAACGGGACGGAATGTCGGACGAGCGTGTTTTTGGGTTAGAAGCACAGTTAAATAACCGGCCAGTGACTCAACGTCTATCATACGTGGTCGTCCGTTATTGATGTGGAACGGTGGCGCGGTGACGCGTCGCCATGTCATCGATGTGTTATTCAAGGTGTTCAATTCGTCATAGAAACATGAAAGACTTTTATGTTTCTATGACGAATCCCCAACCTCATAAATTTACCCATTAAATAATTATAAAAAAGGACCTCTATCGGCGCTGGTACTTTCACAGTATACTCTACATATTATGAGACACATACCTACTATGTACTTTGTATTCCCTAAAGTATTATCACTCATTTATTTTAAACCATAAACACTGTGTGAAAAGAACAGTCACTATAATTTTGAGAAACGATTTTAATATCTTTTTCTATTCTGCAAATGTCTTTTTTTTTGCTCCTTCAGTGCTGGTACTTTCACAGCAAACTATACAGGGTGTAAAAAGAACAGTCACTGTGACTTTGAGGTATGATTATCCTACATTTCCTCAATTGGGAATGATTTTTCATATTATTTTTTTGTCAAAAACTAAAAAAAATATATTTTATTTTTTGTAAAAAAATAATTAAAAAAATACATAAATTTATAGAATGAGAAAAGGTAGTATAATCATATCCCAAAGTTATAGTGACTGTTCTTTTTACACCCGTTATATTATACGGGACCCGCAAACACTAATAATTACTATCACTCATTAATGTTATTCGGACTACTTTCGGAGAGTCAACAAAAAGACTACCACCGGTTCATCCCTAGCCCGCCGAGAAGAGCCGGCGTAAGAAACTCGGACGGGCGGGGGCGGAAGAGTCCATAGATATTATTATTATTATTACATTAAATAGCTCCCCTCACCGATTTCGATGTCGGTAGCCGATTTCATTGAAACCAGGCCAGCTACGCAGGAGTTATTTTATAGTGCCCAAGTGTGTGCGCAATACACAGAAGCACTCTCTCTTCCTTTTACTCTCATAACCCAGTGGGACGGTAAACCGACACGACTAGCGAGAGAATGGCGCAGGACCGACTTTTTACATGCCCATCCGACGCATGGATCATCTTTCTTGTCAGACAATAAGTTGATCAGCCTGAATTGTCCTAACCAAACTTGAAAACAACATTTTTGTTGTTCCAACGCGGGAATCGAACCCACGACCTCCGGGTCGAGAGCGAAGCTCTGAACCACTAGACCACGGAGGCGACCAACTTTACATGACTGCTTATACCAGTCTCATATGAGCTAAATATACAACAGTTTGTGGTAAAAATTATCGGAATGTTTTGAGCAGAAATATAGTCGTGTGGAACAGTTTTTGACATCTGGAGCCTTACTCTCCAAACTGATTTGATTTTGATTCAGATACGATCGTGCCGCGAACTCCCAAATAAATTGACATTTGTTTATTTTGATTCTCAGTCGATTGATATGGTCGGGAGTACAAAAAGTTACGAGTAGTTTCAAAGTAATTCACCAAATAGAGTACGAAAAACCACTGATATCGAACGGATTCGGTTCCAGATTGTGTCGGGAGTAAGCCCGCTGAGCAGAGAATAGAATTACGAATGATCATAATTTTTGGCGCTAAATACTGATATGCACGAGAATATGAATATTTACGTAGATACCTACCTAATTTTCGTTTGTGTCAGCCTAATGCTTACGCACTAATTTTCGCTTTCTACAATGTATAATCCATGCGACTTCTCTTTATGTAAGATTACACATTAAACACGAAATAACTATTTAGGGCGTGTTTCACCGAGCAATGTTAAAGTTAATCCTTCGTTAAATATCATGTTGTTCCTGTGAAAATTCCTATCAATGAATGAGAAGGCATGGTATTTTAAGAAGCCGTTGACACTAACATGCGTCGGTGAAATTGGGACTGAATCTATACTATTGTTTAATAATGAAGAGTTTGTTAACTTGAACGCACTTTCAGGAACCACTGTTCCTATTTTAAAGTGGGAGGCATGTATAAGGATTATGTTAGCCTTCACGCTAGCCCGCGATTGGCCCGCGAGCTAATTAGCGCCAGTAGCCGGGGAAAGCTAAGACATGCGCGGCGCCGGCGCAGGCATAACTTGTGTATGGGCGTCGCGTGCGCAGAGACAACAGAGGAATTGTAAACATGCCGAGGGGCTGAACGCCGTGGTCCAATGTGTCTTGGAGGTCGTGGGTTTGATTGTAGGTTTGACCCGTTTTGAAAAAAAGAGATATCACATTAATGGAACTACGAGTAAAAAGGAAGGTCGAAACCAATCTCATAATACACTAGCTGTGCCCGCGACTTCGTTCGCGTGGTGTTTGATACCGTTTATGCTGCGCATGCAACGAAAGTCCCCGAAAGTTTGTTTAAACGCGCTAATCTCAGGAACTACTGGTCCGATTTTAAAAATTATTTTTGTTGGATAGTCCATATATAGAGGCAGGTTTTAGGATATATGTATTACGCTGCGGACAAAACCAGTCGGGCGTCGTCGTCAACCGACGCCGACACCGACGCACGACATGACACTGACGTCAGAAGCCGCGACGCCGATGCCCGATGCCCGACGGCGTCGCGACGCCAACGCCCGACGTCGCGACGCCGACGACCAACGCCGCGGCGTCGGGCGTCGTGGCGTTGGTCGTCGGGAGACGCCCGACGTCGCGACGCCTACGCCCGGCGTCGCGACGCCTTCACCTACGCCTGACGTCGCGACGCTGACGCCGCGACGCCGACGCCCAACGCCGCGACGCCGACGTCCAACGCCGCGACGCCGACGCTTGACGCCGCGACGCCGACGCCCAACGCCGCGACGCCGACGCCCGACGCCGCGACGCTGACGCCCGACGCCGCGACGCTGACGCCCGACGCCGCGACGCCGACGCCTACGCCCGATGTCGCGACGCTGACGCCGCGACGTCGACGCCCGACGTCGCGACGCTTACGCCTGACGTCGCGACGCCAACGCCCGCCGTCGCGACGCCGACGACCAACGCCGCGGCGTCGGGCGTCGCGGCGTTGGTCGTCGGGAGACGCCCGACGTCGCGACGCCTTCGCCTACGCCCGACGTCGCGACGCTGACGCCGCGACGCCGACGCCCAACGCCGCGACGCCGACGCCCTACGCCGCGACGCCGACGCCCAACGCCGCGACGCCGACGCTTGACGCCGCGACGCCGACGCCCAACGCCGCGACGCCGACGCCCGACGCCGCGACGCTGACGCCCGACGCCGCGACGCTGACGCCCGACGCCGCGACGCTGACGCCCGATGTCGCGACGCTTACGCCCGACGTCGCGACGCCAACGCCCGACGTCGCGACGCCGACGACCAACGCCGCGACGCCCGACGCCGCGACGCCGACGCCTACGCCCGACGTCGCGACGCTGACGCCGCGACGCCGACGCCCGACGTCGACGCCCGACGTCGCGACGCCGACGCCCGACGTCACGACGCCGACTCCCGACGCCGCACCGCCGACGCCCGACGTCGAGACGCCGACGCCCGACGTCGCGACGCCTACGCCCGACGCCGCTACGCCGACGCTCGACACACGCGGCGCCCGGTCGAATCACGGCGAAACAATCTACATATATAGCAAATATATCTCCTAAAGTATTCATTGTATTTGCATGGTTTAAAGGGCAAAATAAATATAGTCTTCATGGAATGGTTTAGCCAACTAACGTATTTAAAATAATAAGAATTAATACCGTGATGGTATAAATATTTTTCCAAAAACCGCTTTATTGCCCATTTTTTGATCCTGTTAGTTATTTAGTAAATCTTAAGAGATAGTTGTCATGTACTGACATATGATCTGAATGCTGTCACAGACTTTTTTTTGATTATTAAAAAGGAATAATTCTTTTATACATATTTTTTTAGTAACTTAAACCGTTTATGCAGCGCACGCAACGAAAGTCCTCAAATGTGAATAATTTTTCCCGTTTTTGCAACATTTCTCCCTGACGCTTCGCTCCTATTGGTCGCAGCGTAATGTTATATAGCCTACAGCCTTCCTCTATAAATGGACTATCCAACAAAAAATGAATTTTTCAAATCAGACGAGTAGTTCCTGAGATTAGCGCGTTTAAACAAACAAACTCTTCCGCTTTATAATATCTCATAATACATTACCAGGAGGGGTTAGATATAGTGAGCTTTCATTCTTTTAAGCAGAGTAAAAAATCATTTAAAATGTCTCAAGCAATTTATGCATGCTCCCTGAACCGTACCTATCTTCAGATAAACCGGAAATGCTTTCTTATATTACTCGGGAGTATCTATGACATTAATCCGGCATCGGCATAAAAGTGCTGTGAATCGGCAATCTTATAAATAAAGGCGGTCTTCGTACCTTGACGCACCGATAGCAGCGCCACCTATCGAGTCCAAATACTACAGTAAAAACCACTACATCCCAAATACTACAGTAAAATTGCCCTCAAGGATCACAACATCCATGGGTACAAACAACATGAAGATCGGTGCAGCGTACCGATGAGACCTTTTCATATCTCAAGTACCAAAAACGTTTTAAAATGCCCTAGGTATACGCTGGGATACGACAACCGTATTTTACTGACACTACAGTATTTGAAGAGTTGTTACTTAGCTATAAGATACTGTATAAATCATCCAATAACGGATGGTGAAATCACCTCTATGCGAGTGTTCGACCGAAGGCAACTTTTTCGAACGGCGTATAACATTCTATGGGAGTGTGATCGCTGGCGAGGCGTGCTTAACAGCCTAATTTGTAAATCTGGAGTCGCATATTACGGTGACCTCGTGGACAGCGCTAGGAATTTCCGTGCTTTCAAGCGTTTCTGCCATAATTATTATTGGAAACATTCATCAACATCTCAAAAATTACAAACTCATAATTAGATTACAATGACATATTAATATATATTCCCGTGGTGCTTTCCCTTAATTTTTTGGCCTTTTGAGTAATTACAATTTTGTACTGTCTCCCACTTAGCTTGGGAAGGGAAACTGAAATACTTCCTACTCCTCCTTTTTTTTCTTCTGATTAATTTCTTTGTGATTTAGCTTGTCCCTCGGGCACCCCTGAGATTATATATATGACGACCTCCGTAGCGCAGTTGGTTGAGCGCGTTGACGCTCGAACGAAAGGTCGCGGGTTCGAATCCCGCCGAGGGAACAAAAAGTTTTCAATGTTCCTGGGTCATGGATGTGTATTAAATTTGTGTATAATATAATAAAAATCTTAAATATGTGTATATTATTAAAGTATTAAATATATTTCCGTTGTCTGGTACCTGTAACACAAGTTCTTCGGATACTTAGCACAGGGCCAGATTGACGTGGTGTGAAGCGTCCATAGATATTATTTATTTTATTTATTTTTATATCAAAGGGTTTGTCGTGGTTGGTTACCGCTGTTGATCCTGGCTCACAGGAGTTGCAGTGGTGGGAATGTGAGGTGGGCCAATGCCCGTTAAAAAAATCCAATAACGGATGAATCTTACTTTTTTAACTCGTTCCTTAATTATTTTCAGGTCTGCTGGACACACTGGACACGCAGGTGGACGCGAAGAACTGCCCCGGTGTGTGTATGCACGCGCTGGCCTCGCTCATCTGCTCGAACGTGCTGGAGGAGGTGGAGTGCCCCAACCCCTCCATGAAGTGCTGCGTCGATGAGCCCGCAGGTACGTACCCTGTGTTTTTTTAATATTGTGGCGGTACAACTAGCGCCACAATCCTGCATCGCGCTATCGAAGTTTTCTAAGTCCGGCAATATATATGTCACAGTCACTACTGTGACATATATTGCCACAGTCACAACTGTGACATATATGTAAAGAAAATGGTTTCTTTAATTTTAATATGCGCGCGCACCCCACGCTTTACGTGACATGTCTCACATGTCGCGTCTGACATTCTGTTATTATTGAAGATATTTAATTTTATTATAATTTATTTATGATTTAGTGTTATAGTTTATTAAGATGTGTTAATCGAGAGATGATAACAATAAACTTTTATTGTCGTTTCTTTATTTACAGGTAAGGTTATTTTAGTTATGTAAAGATTGTATTATGATTGTGTAACCTACTCGATGAATAAGATTACATACTTTATTTACAGAGAAACAAATGGAAGTTTTATTGTAATTGATTTAAGTGTCTTATAAAACGACAATACTTGTTTATAATGGCACAAAAATTGCAGTTTGCATTTAAATATGAGGCATCACAAACCGACAGTAAGACGAATGTGATTGCCATTACCTCCATTACAACAGAGAATAACAAAAAATATATACTGCTAGAAACTGATAGATACGCAAGTCGTCACATAGCACTAACTAAGACAGAAGCATACAAAAGAGTGAAAAAAAGTTTAAATCAAAGAAGTCAAGAGAGAACGATATGGATTTCATGCACGGATGAAATGTTACAAACTTATTTTGATGAAGATGATAATTTAATGTTTAATGATTTATATCTAAAAGAAATGAAAGAAATAGAAATAGTCGAAACTACTCAGAAAAACGAAGGTCAATTGAATCTGAAGAATATATCAGAAAGATTTATGATTGAAAAATTTGTATGTAAACTCTCAAATGCGAGACAATGGATAGAAACATTTGAGAATGAATGCAAACGATATGAAATTAAAAAAGATACAACAAAGATAGAAATTTTAAGATTATTGCCACAGTCACTAGCTGAACGTTATTTAAGCCATTTAGCGTAGTCGACGAATTACCTACTTATGGAATATATAGTTAGGTGACATTTTTTTTCAATTAGATGACTGCGACATATATTATACGATATCTGAAAACTTCGGCCTGACCGAGCATACCAGGAGACCTCACGCGACAGAAGCGCCCCTAGCGGCGATTTCACACTCGATGATAATGCTGCTCTAAAATTTAAGCACCTTTGTTACTGTTTTTTAAATGTATAGACAGCGGCAGCCTTAGGGGGTGGCGAACAGGGCCTAAGCCCAGGGCCTCGCTCTTGCAGGGCCTCGCGTCTCGCGTTAAGCAAAGGACAAAGGTCCATACATTTCCATAGGACCAAAGGGCCTCGCAAAGACCTGCCGCCCGAAGACTCGCAATGGATAAAGCCGCCGCTGTGTATAGATAAAGTAGTGTTGTTGTAACCGGCAGGCTGATTAACGATTTATGTTTATCGCAACAGTTTATATTGTATCTCGCAACAGCAATTCGACGGGCGTAAATTGTGTACAATATCACTGTCAAGTGTATACGTTTGACAGTGTTATACACAATTGTACCATTTACGCCCGTCGAATTGCTGTTTCGAGATACATAATCAGTCTACCCTTGTCTCGATACTGTGGCTGGAACTTGGAAGAATCCAAGACCGAATTCGATTGCAATGAGAAAATGCGAACTCTCGAAAAAATACCGATGACTTTAATTGGATGAAATTCCTTATAATCGACTCTAGTCTCGTGTGTGTGGTAAACCCTGCTTTGATAAAGTTTTTTTTGTTGGAAAGCTTATGTGATTTACAGTGTTCTGAGATATTATATAGGGCTCCGACACAAAACGATTTCGCGTATATTTGCGACCGATGTTAAACGAGTGTGAAAATAGGATATGCGACATCGTATCGCGGTTTTGTGTAGGATCCCATTCATCCTAACAAGTTCGCTCACATCTTCGGCTATTCGAGGGTTACTTTAAAATCTGTTATAGTTATAAATATAAATTCGGTATGTTTATTTATCTCCACAGGCAACGACACGACGACGACCACCCGACGGCCGTTCACGACCCGCTACACGACCACCGAGGCTGATGATGATGATGACGACGACTACACGACGCGCCCCCCCGACAAATACAAAGACAGTGGTAATTATTAGGTACACGCATATTAGGACATCACTAGTGATATAGGGAGTCTAGTGCCGTGCGGTGTCGATAATATCGCCGAGATAAAGTATGTAGGATAGTATAATAATAATAGCTCCTCTCACCGATTTCGGTGTCGGTAGCCGATTTCATTGAAACCAGGCCAGCTACGTAGGAGTCGTTCCGAGGCCCGGGGGCCCCGTATTACGTATTAAATTACGTAGGGCTACGCCGCTGGTAGTTGAATGGTGTAGATTCATTACACAGTAGTAATACCCAAATTTCGATGTCTCTCGGTACTACGTACACATAAAATTAAATCCAGTACAATAGCGTACTTTTTATGCGGTAAAAAGTAGCCTACGTATAAAGTGGTAATTTGCGTATTATTACTGTTGAATTAGGTATTCACCTGTACAACTTAATAATTATATCTATATCTATAAACGCTTCACTCACGTCAATCTGACCCTGTGCTAAGTATCCGAAGAACTAGACAACGGAAATATATATTTAATACTTTTATGGCATACATATATATTAAAGATTTTTATTATATTAATACACAACGCTGTGGAGGTCGTCAAAATAATACTCAATAACGAAACCCACAGGTAACCTAGGTTGCCCGGGCGTATGTGTGGAGTCGCACCTCACCCTGTACTGCGAGGCGTACCTCACGACGGGCCAGCTGTGCGTGTCCGGCAGACAGTGCTGCGTGTCCAAGGACAGCTACGGCGAGCGCCGCCCGCCGGGTTTGGTGGTGCCTAATGAGAAGAAACACGTCACGAAACGGCCCACTACTGCGGTAAGTTAAATATTATCTCACTTTTCACATTCTACTATAAAGTTGCACTTTATAGTAGAATGGCAAAATGGATTTTGATGGTACTAGATTCTAGTGTAAAACTTTTTATCCTAATTCGTATTTAAAATAGATAAAGGAACCTTCAAGAAGATTTTAAGTGACATGTTAGGTGATTTTCAAAACTACCTATTAATAGCAAAAAACGTTTAAAAAATGTGAGGTCGACTTTTTCGGGAACACCCTAGCCTAGAATAATTTGACATTGATTTTGGAATAAATAATGTGTACCATTTCACCATTAAGGTTTTGGTCGTGTTCATATTAATGTAGCGAGAGTTAACCTAATTTGCACTTAAACAAATGAACCTTATATAGGGGTCTTAGGACGCGTTTCACCGAGCAATGTTAAAGTTAACGCCATGTTAAATTAGTTAAATATCATGTTATCCATGTCGTATTTCCCGTCAATGAATAAGATGGCATGGCCGGTGCAACACGGCCTTAGGGTGTGTCTCACCAAGCAATGTTAAAGTTAATCCTTCGTTAAATATCATGTTACCCCTATCATCATTCCCATCAATTAATGTTAAGGTATGGTATTTTGACATTAACATGCGTTGGTGAAATCGGGACTTACTCTTGAACTTTAATTATTTATTGTTCATTACACATTTTGCTGGTCACTCAATTAAAACACATATATTGTCAATTCATAGGTATGGTCTTTTACTATCCCGAAAGTAAACTCTCGTTCATACGGACTAGGCCTCACGCAGAGACTGCCCGTCGAAAACATACATATCTTCCAGACACAAAACCGCTGACACTCGCACATTCACACATACACGGTCCCTACACTTACTTGATTTTTTTAATGTTTTTTTTTATTACCCCCCATATTTTCAGATGACAACAACGTACGCTCCAAAACAGCGGCCCGGCCACAAGTGCCGCGGCGACTGTATCAGCGGCATGTTCGCGCTGCTGTGCGACCGCGTGGACGAGGACGCTTCCTGTCCCGACGAGGGCACCTGCTGCCTCATAGAGGAGACCACCACGCGCCGACCGCCAGCGACGCGCCCCACCACACCTGTGAGTGCTGCAGCAGCTCCTACACCTAGTGACTTCTGTCCGACTGTGCAACCCTCCAAAAGACCACTGGTCTTAAGCCCACTCTTCTTTACAGACGCTAGTCATTCGGAGGGTTGGAGCTTGAAGCCCTAGCCTGAGCATAGGTAGGAATTTACAAAAGGGTCTTTAAGGGTAGACAAAGATGATAATTATAGAGTTATGGGAACCCAACGCTACTGGCTACTAATAGACGTATAATATAGGATGCAACCGTCCAGCAAAAACCTTCTGTGTGCTGAGTTCGAGACCTATGATATGAGATAGTTGATCTGCTTTTAAAAAAGGTATTTAATTCACGATTTTCTCAAGAACTAGAAGAAATAGCTATCGAGACAGGGTTATTACCATGTGAATGCCACATTTATATGAAAAGGTTTTGGATATACAACATTTCAAGGTCAGATGAAGATCATTGGATATAACCAACCAACTTCTACAACTAACATCAAGTGACGAGTGGTTGGTTCTTAAGTAGGTCTTAACATTATTGCTTTTGATGTTATTTGGACGAACCTTTGAATATATCAAGAAAGGCTACTGCCATAAAACATTTTAAGTGCCAAATCAAGACCTCCGGAGATAAACTATGGAACTCGTTAATGTAACACTAATTGTTTTCGTTGTTTATTATGAGACATTTTGTATCATGATTATTTTTTCTAAAAAAGGGATTTTTTACCCACTTCCAAAAAAGGCCTGTCTCAATTCGGCCTGTTTTTTTAATAATACATTTTGTCTCCACCCTTCCAGCCGTCGCTGCCTCAATGCCCGGGCTACTGCCTGCCCAGCCTCGTGGCCGGGTTCTGCGAGCGACCCGCCGTGCTGCTGTCCAACACGCACTGCAAGCTCAGCAACTTCGTGTGCTGCGACAACACCAGGTTCCGACCGCCATATTTGTTTAGTGTACACAAATGGACAGCTTATCTACGGCAAAGCACGTGCTTGACCATGACTTTCGCAGCAGTATCTTAAGCAGAAGGATAACTTGAGGATAGAACGTTTGGAGTCTCGACATAAAGAGAACTTTAGTTCCTTTGTGATGAGAGTTTCAACTTTCAACCTATCATTAACCGAATTTTGAGACGGAGGAGATCGGATATAACCGATTGTAGTCGTCTACATACGAACTCCCGAACACCTCGCGCCCCACATAGCAGAGCATAGGTGTTTACTCCGACTGAGCGAGGTAGAATGCTCGGCCAGATCGAATCCCACTGCATAGTTTTCAAAATGTGTACTATTCTGACGCACATTAAAGTAAATTAATCAATTCAATTCTATTTTAATCATTAAATTATCAACACATTGCTATCTATACGATATGTTTGACGCCATGATATAACCGCGCTAGTCATGATGACTGCGACATATATATATAGCACCGGACGTAAAAAAACTTCGATAGCGCGATGCAGGATTGTGGAGTACCTACCGCTACATAATTGACATACATAATCTATAAAAATATTAGGTATGTTGCAAGGCATTTATGACATGAGGGTATGCAGCCTGAAGTAAACGGCGTTGAATTTATTAATTCAAATAACATGTACCACGGTTCCAGGATCCCGCCGCGCACCACCACCACCACCACAACGACCACCACCACGACGCCCGCGCCCGCCGACCCGCGCCCCGACTGCCCGGGCTCCTGCATCGTCTCGCTGCTGTCCTTCACCTGCTTCCGTGAGTGGTGACGTGGCCTACCATCCCATACAATATATCTTAAATACAAAAAAATGCAATAGATGTCACTACTGTTAACGTTTGTAAATTATAAAATGTAAATATGCCGAATTAAAAACAAATATTGACATTTAAATAAAGAGAAGCATATTTTTTAAGCATAACATCACATTGAGCTAAATTCAACTCTTTAATTAAGAAGACGATACGAAACGAAATTGCCTGGACTTCACCCTTTGCCAGTCGCATTGCCAGTATTAGGGTGATACCATTTTCTAGTACTAGGTCGTGTCTCTGTTATATCTACTTTGTGGTTGTGACAATATTGTATAGTACGTCCAAGATAAATTTAACCTAAAGGTAAACAAACCGAAAACATCGAAAAATTCACATATTCACTCATTGTGCACACTTATCAACACTTTCACATGTATATTAAAGGATCATACTTCATTATCTAATAGGGGAAAGTAGGGAAATTGGGAACACTTAACTTCTAATGCTCAAAAATAATAGAAAAAAGTCAAAAAAATTAAAATCGTTTATTACAACATAATCATAGGTTATTTATCTTCTTAATAATGACAATAAACTTTTAAAAAATCAACGTTCTATTATAATTAGGACGGAAAACAAAAAACGTTGCTGTTCCTTTTTACCCGAAACCATTGGGGTAATTGAGACCACCCATGGGGGGAAATGGGAACGATATGGGGTAATTAGAAACTTAGTTCCTTTGGCACCTATCACAAATGTAACCCTTGCTAGTCTCGCCAGCAGTACATTTGTCGTGTGCCCAGAGGTTACAAATGCCGCACATGATCCAATCTTCAGTCGGTGGGGAAGCAATCTTACGCAATGAATTTGGTGTTATACCATAAAAACATTTGCAGCAATCAAGTACGTATTTTTCTAACTGATCTTCTTGTTCTTTATTAAATACTAGCTGACCCTTGCCCACTTCGTTGAGCATAAAAAGAGTTTATGATGAAATTCAACTAAAAAAAAACAACGTGGAACCCGCAACGCGGGAACCCGAAACCCGAAACGCGGGAACCCGGAACCCGCAACGCGGGAACCCGGACCCGGAACCCGCAACGCGGGAACCCGAAACGCGGGAACCCGGAACCCGCAACGCGGGAACCCGGACCCGGAACCCGCAACGCGGGAACCCGAAACCCGAAACGCGGGAACCCGCAACGCGGGAACCCGGAACCCGCAACGCGGGAACCCGGAACCCGCAACGCGGAACTCGGAACACGCAACGCGGGAACCCGGAACCCGCAACGCGGGAACCCTGAACCCGCAACGCGGGAACCCTGAACCCGCAACGCGGAACTCGGAACCCGCAACGCGGGAACCCGGAACCCGCAACGCGGGAACTCGGAACCCGCAACGCGGGAACCCGGAACCCGCAACGCGGGAACCCGGAAACCGCAACGCGGAACCCGAAACCCGCAACGCGGAACCCGGAACCTGCAACGCGGAACCCGGAACCCGCAACGCGGGAACCCGGACCCGGAACCCGCAACGCGGGAACCCGAAACCCGAAACGCGGGAACCCGGAACCCGCAACGCGGGAACCCGGACCCGGAACCCGCAACGCGGGAACCCGAAACCCGAAACGCGGGAACCCGCAACGCGGGAACCCGGAACCCGCAACGCGGGAACCCTGAACCCGCAACGCGGGAACCCTGAACCCGCAACGCGGAACTCGGAACCCGCAACGCGGGAACCCGGAACCCGCAACGCGGGAACCCGGAACCCGCAACGCGGGAACCCTGAACCCGCAACGCGGGAACCCAGAACCCGCAACGCGGGAACCCTGAACCCGCAACGCGGGAACCCTGAACCCGCAACGCGGGAACCCGAAACCCGCAACGCGAGAACCCTGAACCCGCAACGCGGGAACCCTGAACCCGCAACGCGGGAACCCGAAACCCGCAACGCGAGAACCCTGAACCCGCAACGCGGGAACCCTGAACCCGCAACGCGGAACTCGGAACCCGCAACGCGGAACCCGCAACGCGGAACCCGGAACCCGCAACGCGGGAACCCGGAACCCGCAACGCGGGAACCCGGAACCCGCAACGCGGAACCCGGAACCCGCAACACGGAAACCCGGAACCCGCAACGCGGGAACCCGGAACCCGCAACGCGGAAACCCGCAACGCGGAAACCCGGAACCCGCAACGCGGGAACCCGGAACCCGCAACGCGGGAACCCGGAACCCGCAACGCGGGAACCCGGAACCCGCAACGCGGGAACCCGGAACCCGCAACGCGGGAACCCGGAACCCGCAACGCGGGAACCCGGAACCCGCAACGCGGGAACCCGGAACCCGCAACGCGGGAACCCGGAACCCGCAACGCGGGAACCCGGAACCCGCAACGCGGGAACCCGGAACCCGCAACGCGGGAACCCGGAACCCACAACGCGGAACCCACAACGCGAAACCCAAACGCAGAACCCGCAACGTTCACGGAAACGCTGACAAAATATGGAATAAATAGTATCCTATGTCCGTCTACTTGCTCTAAGCTACTTCCTCACCAATTTTCAGCCATATCGATAAAGCCGTTCTTGAGTTATAAATAATTTAACTAACACGACTTACTTTTATACATATAGATGTATAGATTACTCCTACTAACATAAGCTAAGCCCGGTGAATGCTCCCGTCACAGTCGGTCCAGCCAATTCGGTGAACATTAGTTAGATGACGACGATGATGATGATTAAAAGTAGCCTAAATGAATCCTTGTAACTTTAGCTATCTACCAGTGAAAGTCTCGTTAAAATCGGTCCAGCCGTTCCAGAGATTAGCCGGAGCAAAGAGACACGCTGACAGACATTTTTTTTTAATTACATTTTCGTTTTCAGTAAATATCGTTGCCAATGCAAAAAAAGCAGAAGATATCGTTTAAAATGTCATATGCATTCAAAAAGACGTTGCTAATTGAAAGTTACAAACTGACACTTCAATTTTATTTATTTGTATAGATGTATAGATTTGGAAAACTTCCCCAATCTTGGCGTTTTCACTGACGCGGAGCGGGGCGCATAGGAACTTAGAGTTTCCAAGCGAAGTGGAGCAGAGATTTCGAGCATAGTGATTGGTCAATTCGGGTACCGCAAGCTCCTGTCCGCCTCGCCCCGCGTCAATGGAAACGCAGCCAAACGTCTATAACGTCTAAAGGTCGCCATGGTAACCACGTTGTTTACAAATGGAAAACAAAAATTAGGAAATGCTATACATACCGTATTTATATCAGCTTAAACTATTTGGATTCATGTTTTTGTTAATCCTAATAATTTTATTAATCTAAATAGTTTAAGCTGATATAAAAACGGTATTTATAGCATTTCATAATTTTTATTTTCCATTTGTTAATACTTATGTTGCCATGACAGCCGTGTCATATAAACTGCCAACGACGTGAATCGATCGAGCCCAGGTTCAAACCCCGCGTGACCATCACGTATTTTCTTCTTTTTTCTAATTTTCTGCTTATTTTTTTCAACATTTTCTTTCATAATAACCTTTTCGTGACAATAACGAACATACCGTAAAAAAAAATTGCGAAATTGGTCAAGCCGTTGTCGAAGCGCACACGATGTAAGAAATTTTGGAGGTCGTTTTTTTTACACTTTGGGCTACATTTTTGGGGTTTTAGTAAGGAACCCTACTTTTTTTAAACTTAGAATATAGCCTATGTTCAGCGCTAGGAATGTAGCTTTCCAACGGTGAAAGAATTTTTCATATTGGTTCAGTGGTTTCAGAGCCTATTCCATTCAAACAAACAAACAAACAAACAAACAATCAAACATTACCTCTTT
Source organism: Celastrina argiolus (assembly GCA_905187575.2). Classification (NCBI taxonomy): domain Eukaryota; kingdom Metazoa; phylum Arthropoda; class Insecta; order Lepidoptera; family Lycaenidae; genus Celastrina; species Celastrina argiolus. The sequence goes on from LR994596.1 coordinate 3,720,029, forward strand.
ATAATATTAGTATAGACAGCGCTCCGACCTTTGTTTCAGTTGTTTGAATAACGTCGTTTTTGGTATTGAGTATTTGGTTGCAGTTTTGCTTAATGTAAGCTTTTTGCTTCTAACATCCTCAATTACTAGGCGAAGATCTTCTATTTGGCATTTTGATTCAGTTTTTCTTATGTACTTTCGAGGCATCTGTAACAATTTGTTGCATCAAAACATTTTTACACAATCAACGGGTAGCAATAGGGGTAATTAAGAACGGAATGGGGCAATTGGGAACGTTTCCATTTACTCGCCTGGTGGCGTTCACAATTACCCGAAGTCGCCAATACAAATCAAAATGGACGCTACTCTCATGAATACATTCGATGAACCTTAAGTCATGTGGTGATTGAAAACTGATAGTACGTGTTTGATTGAAACGAAATATGGCGTATTTGAATTCACAAATATGATATTTATATCCAATACTATATATGACAAAAATTATAGCAATAATGCAAAAAAAAATGTTTCACTTACCGTGAATGTGCGCGTGCGTCCGTTCACTCCTAGCTTTGTTCACGTACTGGGGGCCGGGGGGCGCGGGGCGCGTCTGTTGCATAGGTTTGGAACGGTGTAGTGTGTGGGTAAGTATTACTTATATAGGTGTTCCCAATTACCCGCCGTTCTCAATTACCCTACTCTCCCCTACATTTTATAACAATTAAAGAATAATTCCCTTATTTAAACATCAAATGAAAAACCTTCACAGTAAAAATACGCTATTTGGACACTGCCGGCTGTAGAATATAGTCTATAGTCTATGGATTCATGTCCAACAATAAACATTGCGTTAATATTGGCCAATTGGCATCACTGACTAGTCTATGGTTGTGTCATAGACGGCATTGTTTACGTTTGGGTAAAATTTATCTCGGACGTACTATAGAGCCCAAGTGTGTGCACTACAACTACTATACTGTATTTCCGTTGGCGGAGCCATGGGCAAATATAATGACGTCTCTAAATATAGGTAAACAAAAACTAAATATTCTCAGAGCTCGGCCAACCATTGCGGTGCCTGGGACGGGTGGTTTGAAATGTTGTATGGTTGCCCAGCACTCATTCTCACAACATAATAGACGCTTAATCACTATGTTTTCCTTCACCGACATGTAGAACTAATAAACCTTTGATATTACAGGTAACGCAGAAATGACTGACGTGTTCAAGTGCAAAAAGGCGGGCACTCAGTGCTGCGCGCCCAAGTCGAAGGTGCTGGAGGCGATGGGCGTGAGCCGCAACGACTCGTACCCGCTGACCACGCCGCACCCGCCGTACAACACGCCGTACACGCCGTACACGCCGTACACACCGTACACGCCGTACACGTCGTACACGCCCGACGCGCACGCCGTGGCGCACACGCTGCCGCACACCACGCCGCTGCGTACGTATTTTTATATTTACAATAATTAGTTGTGTTATCTTATTAGTTATAGTATAAAAAATATTGTTATTTAGTTTTTAACTCATGTAACCCGTAAGGGAAGACTTTGTTTATTATTTTGTCAAATGTCAAATATTTCAATTTCAATAATAAACCAGCGACTCCGAAATGGGTGTGGGCCATTTCGGAGTCGCTGGTTGGTTTCGTTGACGAGGCCAACCACCTGGTCCCTGTTTCAAGATACCATTGCTATATAATACGAAGTTTGAAAACAAAAATGTATGGGATATGACATAAAGTTCGCTTAATGACATGGGAATCCGTATGTCACGTAACGAAGCTTATGTCAAATACCATATAATCTGTTTTCGAACTTTGCAAACGTGAAAGCGAGCTCATCTTGAATCAGGGCCCAGATTAAGTTAGTTATTCTTCGATGAACATTCACTGTCATTTTGAAAAAGTTCAAACGTCAAAATGACAGTTGATTTCCAGAAACTAGAAAGTTACGTAATCAGGGGGCAGCTACGCAGGAGTAATTTTTTGTACCTCTCTCTTCCTTTTACTCTCATAACCCAATGCGAAGAGAGAACAGGCGTTGGATTGACTTTGTGCATGCCCATCTGACGCAAGGATCATCTTTCTTATCAGACAATCAGATGATCAGCCTGCATTGTCCTAATCAAACTTGGAAACAACATATTTTATTTGTTGTTCCAACTCGCGGTCCGAACCACTAGACCACGGACGCTTTATATATATGATATGTAAGAAATGTGTCTCAAATAATGATGAATGTTTCAGCCCAGTACGAGCCTAACTACGTGACCACGCGGTCTCCAGAGAAGTACAACAAGTACGTGTGCGGAGTCAAAGGTATGTGTTTTATTCATGAGGTTCTCTCTACACGCCACGCGGGGCGACGAAATAGTTTTAAGAATAACAATATCAGAAATGCTGCTACCCATTTTTGAATATATATTTCCTCTGTCGTCCTCTACGACACCCACAGGAAATATATTCTTACTCTAACACCCTTTCGCAAGAAAATGCTTTTGAACATCCAATAAGGGATGGGGATCTTACCATTGAGTATGTGAGTCTGTCTGCTTCGTCCTAAGAGACAATGAATGGTCGCAGATCTTACTTACTAAAAACTCGGCAATACTCTTTGTACCAGCCTTGCTGTCCGCGGGATCGCGTGAGCACACACCGCGACTCCGCCGGCAGACGCCTTCCATCGTCCAGGCTCTTCCTGGTAAAGGCGATTTTGCTCCTACAGACCAAAAAGAAGCCCCGTCGTGGCTTGCATAAGTTCTTCTGTGGTGACGCAATAGGCAGGAGTACATTGCGTATTGCGACCAACTCAGCGCGATGGACGATGGTGTTCCCACACCCTGACCTTCCCTACTAAGGCGGAATGTTGCGGTCGTCATGACGGCCCGCCTTCGCCTTAGCCTTCTCCTTGGGTCGAGCGACTCCCTTTCCCTTATGCGTTCTGCCCGTTCCTTGGCAAAGATCACTTCTTCTGCAAAGTGCTCCATCACTCGCCATTTATCTCGCTCTTACTCTGACTTTATTATGATGTTTAATCAGCAGAATCGACCCACTGGTGTACAACTCATGCGTGTGTGTAGGTTCGTCGGGGCGGTCCGGGCGCGTGATGGGCGGCGCGGACGGCGCGCGCGGCGAGTGGTGCTGGCACGTGGCGCTCATCAACTCGCTCAACCAGTACCTGTGCGGCGCCGCGCTCGTCGGCACGCAGTGGGTGCTCACCGCCGCGCACTGCGTCACCAAGTGAGTGTCACCGCCCCCAACGTCGCCGGGTGTCACCGACGCATATGGTGTCACTGCCGCCAAATGTCATCAAGTGAGTGACTCTGGCTACAAGTGTCACCGTCACCAAGTGATTGCCACTGTCACCTAGTCAGTGATATTCAAAAACCTACAAAATATGGCCAGATTTTAAGCTGTGTTCAAACTTCACTTAAAACAATCCAGGAAACAAATGAAAGTACATATTATAATGAAATCCAAACATTCAACATAGATAACATAGGTCGAGCCTTATTTTCGTTTAAAATGAAAAAAGTACCTAAATCAACTAAGTTTTGGAGGAGGACACAGGGGTCTCTTGAAGCTCGATTTCTTTACGTTTAATAGGTAATTTCAATTCAAGCTGCAGCAGGCTCACTCTCGACATAATCGAGAATCCAATCTGGTTTTTGGTATTTTATTTGGTGGTTTACTTTGAAACTAATCAGGATAAAGAAAATCGTCAGTAATCGTAACATTTTGTACTCCCGAACATATCAATCAACTGAGAATCAAAATAAACAATCGTCAATATATTAGGAAGTACGCGACACCATCGAATCTGAATCAAAATCGAATCAGCTTGAAGAGTAAGGCCCCAGTTGTGTATATCGCGCTAGTGCTGACTGCTGGCTAGCTAGGACACTGCGAGACAGCAATAGATTTTATAAATACCCACTTTGTATATTATGTTATTGAATGTACTGTAAGTTCTTGATGGAAATACATGTCACACAGTAATAATATACAAATTATTTGCACTTTTTCCACTTTATTAGTTAATTAAGAGATTTATAAAAATACACGACCGGTATCGACTAAGTCATCATCAGGTGTAGGTAGATTTAAAATTTATAAATAATTCGTAAACATTGTGCAGTTAATATTAATGTTGCCTTCTTAGTGAATTTTTTTGTAGTATAATTTGGTAGAAAAAACTGCACAAAATTCAAAAAACTGTCGAAACTGGTCGTGTATTTTTATAAATCTCTTAATTCACTAATAAAGTGGAAAAAGTGCAAGTAATTTGTGTATTATTACAGTGCACTTTGTATTTCTCTGTCCCGTGGTGTTTCCTCTTAAGTAATGTTCAATTTGTCCCCCCAGCATCGTGCGGTCCGGCGACGCGATATACGTGCGCGTGGGCGACCACGACCTTACGCGCAAGTGGGGCTCGCCCGGCGCGCAGACGTTGCGCGTCGCCACCACCTACATACACCACAACCACAACAGCCAGACGCTGGACAACGACATCGCGCTGCTCAAGCTGCACGGCAAGGCCGAGCTGAAAGAAGGTAATGCACATCCACGACCCGGGATCACAGAAAAACTTTTTGTTCCTTTGGCGGGATTCGAATTCGTGACCTCCGGCTCGAGCACCGATGTGCTTAACCACTGCGCTTCGAATGTCGTCAATATTTTAGTTTAAGGAAAATTAAAAATCTTTTATTTCCAAACAGGTTAGAAACTAACACTCTTAGAATTCGGAGTACCAGCTGTATACCATGATTATTGTCATTCCAGTAGCACAGTAGCACAGTACTGTTAGGAAGGACCATGGTCGCATCCATTTAAATAATCTTTTTAGTTTTTTATACACTTATGTATTTATTAATCGTAGTGTACTTGTGTGTTGTGTATTATTAGTATATTATGTAATTAAGTATATTCTTTTGTTTTGCTGTCTTACGTCTACTTCTCCTTTCTTTCTTACTCTAGAATTGTCTGTGACAACTTGTAATTGGCCTTCTTGTGATATGTTAAAACTGTCCTGTATAATCTAGCTGTAAGTTTTCCTAAATAAATAAATTTTGAAATATCCAGGAGTGTGTCTGGTGTGCCTGCCGGCGCGCGGGGTGAGCCACGCCGCCGGGCACCGCTGCACCGTCACCGGCTACGGGTACATGGGCGAGAGTGAGTATACCACCAAGTTGTAGAGTTCATTTTTTTATGTCGCAATGGAAACGCGCACCCGGAGAGCCCTAGGGGTGTGTGGGACTCCTGGCAGATGCGGCCTATTACGAATGTCTTGCAAAAGCAATCCCAAATAATTAAACTATAAAATACGTAAAAATACGCCATTTTGACACTGCCAACTGTAGAACAAAGTCTATAGCACCTATACTCAACATGTGGTCCACCGGCATCTTTTATTTGCCCAATCTACAACACTTATCAACACTTTCACAGGTATATTAAAGGATTATACTTCATTATCCGATACATTTTATAACAATTAAACAATAATTAACATATTTAAACATCAAATGAAAAACCTAAAATTACGCTATTTTGACACTGCCGACTGTAGAATATAGTCTATGGATTCATGTAGCCAACAATAATCATTGTATGAATATTGGCCAATAGGCGTCACTGACTAATCTATGGATGTATAATGGACGGCTTCGTTTACGTTTGGGTTAAAATCTTGGACGTACTATACCTGTTTGCGGGCCTTTAGTCTATGGATTCATAGAAGTAAATAATAAGCTCTGTATTGATATTGGCCAATTGGCCGTCTATTTTTTACGTTCTATTCTATGTTTACGTTTGTGTTTCATCTATCTGGGACGTACTACAACCGGTTCTGATTTGTATTGGTGTTACTCCCAGCGGGACCCATCCCCCTGCGCGTGCGCGAGGCGGAGCTGCCGATAGTGAGCGACGCGGAGTGCATACGCAAGGTGAACGCCGTCACCGAGAAGATCTTCATCCTGCCCGCCTCCAGCTTCTGCGCGGGCGGCGAGGAGGGGAACGACGCCTGTCAGGTATGGATGGTGCTGCTACTGCAATAGGCTATACTATTTTTAAACAAAAATTCAAAATATTTTATTTCCAAATGAAACTTAACAAGCTATTTTCGTAAAGTCAACAAAAAGGCTACCACCGCGGCACCGGTTCAACCCTAGCTATTGCTAGCCCTAAGCTATTGCATAGCTTCTATCGCGGGGCTTGAGCGTGAAGACTGAATCCAGAAGTTCCGCAACGAAAATAACCTAACACCACCCACTCCGACCGGCACAGCGGTGATACTTTTTATTGCCATCTATCGATGAATAGCAGAATTTTTAAATACCTTTTTGAATTATCACGCTTGTCTCTTTACTTCAGCAACTCGCCTCTAGGTAGCATTGGTTGTATCGGATAAGTTGATGAAAAATGCTATGCAATTGCTTTACCGCGGCAGTCCCCGAGTGCCACACGACTTTTTTTATTACATGATTGCTTAGTACACTTAGCCCCGTATAAATAAAACAATCTCAAACCCAACCTCACTTGAGAAACTATTTGACAGATAAAACAACGTTTCGTTTCACTTTTAAAAATGAAGAGCTTTAGTTATGTTAAATACATTCAGTTTTTTCTTTTATTAAACTTATAAATTAAGTTTATAAAATATATAATAGACTTATTTTAATATTTTACTATAATCTGTATTAAACTATATTGCTGTTTAAAATGAAAATAAATTAAAGTACTATGTAACACTAATATAGATGTTCACTTTTAAAAGTGAAACGAAACGTTGTTTTATCTGTCAAATAGTTAGAATATGAGTTTAAAATCTAAGGTCAAATAGGTTCTCGAGTGAGGTTGCGATTGAGATTGTTTTATTTATACTTAGATACGAGTATGAGTAACTTCTCAGACCCAATAAAAATCTATATTCACAAATATCTCTGGAAGTGTGCATTAAAGTTCACAATTACTAAAATTAAAGTTTTTGTATACGATGTTTTGAGCGTTTTAAATGACCCGTGTTTATTTATTTCACTCGTTTTTATACAGGGCGACGGTGGCGGACCGCTGGTCTGCCAGGACGACGGGTTCTACGAGCTGGCAGGCCTCGTGTCCTGGGGCTTCGGCTGCGGCCGCAAGGACGTGCCGGGAGTCTACGTCAAGGTCTCCGCATTCATAGGCTGGATCAACCAGATCATTTCTGTCAATAATCTCTGACCGCCTTACTGAAGAAACGTGGACAAACATGTAATGCAAATATGGCTGCCATCCGCGGCTGGCTAAGCATAATTTGACTGACCGAGCAATATTTGACATACCGAGCAACATTTGACTGACCGAACAATATTTGACTGACCGAAATCGCTCACCGGTTACACAGTAACTTCCCTGCGCTACAGCCAATGAACGTTTGCCGCGCTAAGTGTTAACCAATAACGGCGCGGTAAGTTTTCAAAATATCAGATTCGAACGGAAATTCTGAATTACCCACACCCACCCCCGCAACTATTATCTAAGGTCTTTACGGTATTATGGATAGTCCAACCGGAAAATTTACATTAAATGATTAAGTTATAGACCTCACACATGCAAAATTTAACAGTTGAAACGTTTCATGTCGAAAAATACATTCCATTATGCATGTAACGCACACGATCGGTAGTAGTGATTTTATTGTTGTTTATAGAAACTTAGTAATAAAATTCCAAAAAATATTCTTTGATCCTGTAACGTTTGGCCAGTGATTTTATCCGTCCATACAAGTTAATCAAATCAACATCGTTATTTTAAATAAAAAAATAAAATAATAATATTGATGTGCAAAATATCTCCGTATGATATTGTTAAAAACTAAAAAACAATATTATCTATGTAACATGTTTAAAAAATTGTATTTCCCGTGTAAAACTTTAGAGGTGCAATATAAATCTAGCGTGCCTTTTAACTGTTAAGTAAGTAAACTTGTAAAAGTAAGATGATTATAGAAAAAAAGGAAGTTGCAAAAACTTTTGCTATAAAACTTTTAACCCCGTCTTAGCGGCAGGGGTTAAAACAATGATATCTACTGAATAAAAAGTTTTAGGTAATATTGTATGTAGATCTAATTTTATTATTATTAGGTTAGTTATTTATTTATTTTTGTCGGCTGAGACTTTAGAAAAGAACTTTGTAATATTTTCGACGAATATTACCTAGACATTTTATGAAACAAAAATTGTAATTATTCAAAATACAGATTCAGCAAAATATATCAAAACATGTGACCTTCAATGTTGACATTCTCCTGAAAAAAATTTAATTCTATTTACAACTGCGCGGACGATACTGCGCGTTAGGTGCTTAAAACAAGAAGAAACAATTCTAATCATGATTATATATGACTATATCCCTGTAAACTACGAAAGAAATGTTTAAACATACTGTCGCTTACTGTTTAAATATATAATTTGTAAGAAAGTATATACACCTGTACTTTTTTAAGTATAAAATAATTATAAAATTTTCTGGGTTCTATATTTATTTAAGTTATGTTAAACCTGCATTTATTTTTATTTATTATAAAGATTGACCAAAACGTACCTAAGCATAATATTTTAATCTGTCAACTTAAATATTATGATTTCTACATATATTTGGTCAAACATCGCATTTACAGTTTTTAAGTCAGTAATAGTTTTAATTTAATTTTACATTATTTAAATTTCATGTAATGTACTATTTATAGCAAAATATTATTATACTGCAACTATATTTAATTGTCATTTTAAAACAAGAGGCATTTAAGCCCTGAAGAAGAATTTTATTAGTTTTATTAACAATGTAAATACATAACGTTCTTAGTTTAGTAATTTATTATAGGATAAGTTTAGGATTTAACGATGACATTAATACAATTCTGTCCCACCTCTTATTTTTCCTTCTTTCTTCTTTCCCTGGCAAAATTTTAAAATGAATATTTGTGTAATGTTTTATTTTATTCTGTAGCACTGTTACATCGAATGTATAAAAAATAAAAGTATAAAAATAAATATCAATATTTGATAAAATGTTCGGTTTTTTATTTTTAGTTTAAGTAAGTATTAAAATGTTATAATGAGCCTGTTTTTCAATTTTTGCTTAATTGTCGCTAATTTCGGGGTTTTCGATCAGCGATAAACTTAGACGATACGGGATCGCTATTTTAATATTTTCCAATAATTTATAGGTATAGAAAAAATTACAAGTATGTATGTATCATAACTAAAGTTTTTTTCTTATTTAAAAGAGAAAAGAAACGTTGTTTTATCTGTAAAATAGATTCTGTAAATTACGTGTAAAATAGATATTTATAAAATCTAATGCTGTCTCGCAGCGCCCTAGCAAGCCCAAACTAGCGCGATACTGCAGCTTGAACAATTAAACATACAAGAAAGCGATGTTTAGGAGACGGAGAGACTCTATTATATTTTTATTTTACTTAAAAATGAAACAAAATGTTGCTAAAATGTGCATTTATTGTATTTATAAAATAACTTAAATTCACAAACAAATCATTAAAACTACTTTGAGTTTAATATGCTCTTGACTTTATAGTATATTAATTTGTCAGAATATAATACATAATGCATTTATGTAGTCAAAAAACCCTTAGAACTGTCTCTCTATATAATCATTTAGCTTTAAAAAAAAATTTAATCATTCACATTCGCTAATACTAATAGCCATATATTTGGCATAAAGCCGCGAATCCACTATACATTAATTGACGTGCAACACTTGACGCTCAACAAAAAACTCGCGATGTTGCGAGCTTGAGCTTACACGCAACTTGTTGAACAAATATCTCCCCTCATTTCAACATGTTGAGGCATGTGTGGCGCCAAAAGTTGCCTAGTGTAGACGAGGCTTAAAAATAGCACGCAAAATTAAATACTAAAGCTAATACTAGCCCAAAATACGTACATATTATATATTTAATAAATCTAATAAAGAATAAATGTCGATATATTGTTTATAAAACTAAAATTAATAATTTTAAAAATGCCTTAATACTAGTAAAGGAGAGAACTACAGAAAATAAGTCGGTAGTTTAGATTTTAAAGTTTGAAATATAGTACTCGCGTTGTGCAGTAAAGTAAAGGTTGAGTATACAGGTTACACACAATCTTAAATATATTTGTGTATTCAGTTCAAGCATAGTGGAAAACACAATAAATCTAATTTAAAATAGTTCAAACAGACATGATCGCTGCCTGGCATGGCATACAATCGAAAACCAGCATTTTATAATAACTTAAGTATAAAATACATCCTACTTTTTGGAAGTTAGTCAAAACAAAATTTTCCCTCTATAATCTGTTTCGATTCAATGTGATATAAATGCATTATTTTTATTTGTATTTAGATCACATTAAATTAGAGTAGAGCCATACCATACTATGTACTTTCATACAAATAACCTATATCGACTTTACAGTTAGAATTTTATTAATTTCACTTCTCGTCATCCTGTGACTATAAATATTAATAAATGAAAAAAAAATCCGTAAACTAAATGTTATTTACAACTTTACCGAGTCAGAATGTATTATTATCGTGAGACCAACCTGGGCATTTCATATACATAAAAATATAGAATCTGTGTTTGTTCCACTCAGGAAATTAATGTTTTAAGTCTGACCGGAGGGACGTGGCACGGAAGATAGACCTACAGACCTGATCATATATCATGAACATGTAGTGCATACCTTAGAATGAACGAAAATAACGCTACCTTCGTTCACATCCTGTTTTACGTGTATCTTAGGCCGAAAGAAACACAATTGTGATTGAAAATTTCGTTGATAACGTTATTTCCTTGCAACTGGAACACAACGTGTGTTCAAATCGGTATCGTCTTCATGTAGACTCGATATCATCGACTAATAGTATCATGACCAATTTCAGAAGTGCAATTAGCTAAACGTTTAATCTTCTATACACAGTACTTAGTCACGACCGGCAGGCAACATGTATACCGCGCCGTTTCCAACTCAATGTGCCTCATTCATACAATTGTCACCTAACGTCAGTGTTCCCCGTTCCTCTCCGCGAGTATTTTCTTGGCAGTATTGGGCGCGGGAAGTTTCGACGGCTTCTTGAAGGACATGGATCGGTTCACCTGGCTGTTCTCCTTGCCTTGCTCGTTTTGTTTCTGGAAAATACAACGTTGTAATAAATATAACAGGTGTAAAAAGAACATTCACTATAACTTTGGGATATGATTATACTACCTTTTCTCATTCTAGAAATGTATTTTTTTGTATGTGTAAATTCCGTCACGTCAATTTGGAGACATGATTTGTTTTCAATAAGGCAAAAGAACAGCAATAATAACACACAACTTTGATATACACTCTTCTACTTAATTAGTTTTTAATAGTTTTAACACAATAACACGTCCGGTTTCGATTAAATCAACATGCGGTGTATTTCTTGTAAATTTGGAAAAGTGTAAACAAAACTTGTGTGCTGTTATTGTGACATGAATTTCACACAAGAACCAACAGTAAACAGTAAATTCGATACGTTACACAAAATAACAACTTCAACAAATCCCTCTACTCTTCAACTCACCCTGCGTAAGTATATGTCAGTCTCCGAAGTGCACTTCACTATGGCGGCGGGCTCGCGGGGCGCAGCGCCGAGTCCCTGGGGCGTGGCGCCCGACCACTGGGGCGGAGCGCCGGGCGAGGAGGCGGAGTCCTCGGACGCGCAGGACTCGCTGTCGCTGTGGCCGTTGGTCATGTCGTCATCGAGTACGATCACGTCCTGCGTGTGAATTGTTGAGTGATGAGTTTAACAGCAAATATGATTAAATAAAAACACATGAAAAAAAGAAATATAATGTAACATAACATCAACACTCTAACCCGTGCCCCTATATTATTACCGTGAGTTGGACAGTTTGTCATCAAATTCAATTACTGGAACCAGTATAAAGCAGTTATAATATTTTCGCACTATTTGAAACTTCCCTGGACTTCCACGAATAGTTCGAGACTAAAAAAAGCCGAATCGGTCCCGCTGTTCTCGAGTTTTAGCGAGACTAACGAACAGCAATTATTTTTTATGTATACAGATATTATATCCATGAAGACTTCACACCAAACCAAATATAGGTAGCACACCAGACAACGGAATAGATTTAATACACTTCCACAAACCAAGAATCATAAGAAACTTCTTATCACACTATATCCAACTGTAGTAACGTCAGAACCTTTGTGACCGGCCTTCATTAAAAAAAAAAATAATAATAGTAAGCATAAATAAATAAAAAATAAATAAATAGCCTAAGAGTGGAGTATACTCACGTCCTCGTCGACGGGTTGCGGCGGCGGGCGCGAGTCGCGGTAGCGGCGCAGCACCTTGTCGTGCGGCGACGCGGCCGTCAGCCGGCGCGGGTACGAGTAGCGCGCGCGCGCCGGCGTGCAGCCTGCGACACAACACACATGTTTACTGCACGAGGTGTAAAATAAATGAGAAATACTTTTTGACTTTCATACATTTCAGACATCATACATTTTTCCATACAATAATTTAAAAAAAAGTATCTCTTTCAGCGCTGGTACTTTGACAGTAAACTCTATATACGGGACCCATACACACCCAGAAGTATTATCACTCATTAATATTATAGGCCGTATAGAAAGTATTATACGGCCGGCGATAGATCCGGTACACAACTTTTCGACCTTTACAAACATTATTGTTCAGGTTGAAAAGCAATAATGTTCAAAAATAGTTCAGGCGGAGCAGGCGATTGTACATATGACTCGTTTTTCAATTATGGCATGGAGTCGTCTAGTGGTTCAGAGCTTCTCTCTCGACCCCGAGGTCGTGGCTTCGATTCCAGCGTTGGAACAACAAAAAATGTTGTTTTCAAGTTTGTTTAGGACAATGCAAGGATCACCTGATTGTCTGACAAGAAAGAAGATCTTTTCGTCGGACGGATGTAAAAATTCGGTCCTGCGCTTGATCTCCTGCTAGTCGTGTCAGTTATCCGTCCTACTGGACTACGAGAGTGAAGGCTTCTATGTATTGCGCACACACTTGCGTACTATAAAATAACTCCTGCGTAGCTGGCCTGGTTTCAATGAAACCGGCCACCGTCACCAAATTCGGTGTGGGAGGCATTATAATTTAATTTTGTATTCATAATATGAGTGTTGGTTACTCGAAATAAATGACTATTTATTTATTTATTATTTATATTATTATGTGACTCGTGACTCGTTACTCAAACGAGATCTATGTAATGTAATTAAATTAATTTCGTATGTGTACCTCACCGCCAAATAAATCTAAATCAGTTTATAATATAATGTAGCTGTACTGCTCTTTCATGTTTGTGTATACTTCTATTCCCGCTAATGTTGGATGAAATAGCATGCTTTTCGCCACGCCTAGCATCAAGATCGAACATTAGCACGAAAACTCCAAATTAAACAAGAGAGCAGTTTAAGGTTTTAAAATTGAGAAAAAATAATTTGGCATCAATGTTTGTTTGACGTAACATTTAATAAATAGTTCCTATGAGCAAATTCCATTAAGTCCTCTTGGAGCACTGACCTGACGGCGAGTAGACGGTGTACTCGTCGTGCAAACATCTCTCCTCCAGCTGCTGCAGAGCGTCCAACTCCTGCACCAGAGCCGCGTGGAACTGTTCCACGCCGGTCTTCGTCGAGTCCAGGGTGGCGTCCTGCGCGGCGCGGTGGGTCGATAGCAGCTCGACACAGCGGGAGGCTGATGATGATAGCGCGGATAACTCCTGCGTGGTGGATGACGATTGCCGCTGGAATAAAATAAATAAAACGATACTGATTTATTGACATAAACAGTGTGTTCCTTTAAACGCTTCTTTTACTCTGAACGCTCAGATCATTCATAACGCACACTGTCGTTTCTTTAGCACAATAATGAAAATTATGAAATTTTCGATCTGATCGTTTGTAGCAAACTTTACTGCTAGTGGAACGACTGGCAGATGTTAAAATTTGACATTTCCCATTTATCTCATTAATTCTAATTATATTTTAAATTAACAATAATAACTACATTTCATAAGAATCTAGTATAAATTTGCTCGATCCATAACTTAAAAATCACATCGAGATCAGTGAAATATATAAAATCTAAGTAAACGTCAAATCAAGCTGGGTAAAAAAATGCAAAACGGCGTGATCATTCTGAGCGTATTGAACAGTTTTTGACAGCTGACAGCTGCGTGTGGAACACTAGTCAAAACAGTTCAAAACGATCATAATGTTGCTATAAAGTGCTAATGGAACGCTAATCTGAACGAAAAAACGTTATTTTCGTTTACTGTCAGGTACTGGATGGAACACAGGGTAATTATAATTGACTTTTTTAAATGTGAATTTTTTAATTTTAAATATGCGCAATGTATACTGCGTCCCTATTCTAAAATGTTTAGCTGAAATGCTTTTAATTTCGTAACTACTAAAAACGTTTTCAAATGGAAGCTGGTGAATACTCACGTCCACTTCGCTCAGTAGACCGTCCACCGCCTGCCGGCACGCCGCGGAGACGGTCTCTAACGCCGTCGTGACGCTCCCCGCGTGCGCCCGCGCCGTCGCCTCGTTCGAGGACACCAGGCGCGATGTATGACACTGAAAACGACAGTAAACATTATAGGAGGAAAACGAGAAGTCGAAGATCGATGTGTATTATTTTTGTGAATAATGTTACACAATTTTCGCGAACTAACCTCATTACTGATATAAATGTTTACCACTGTAAATATATATGTTATGCTGTATCCGGTCTGTGTCGGTGTTATTCTATGTAAATGACACAATAACTAATTTAGCAAACTAACATAGCTCCATCTAGCTCACAACTGCGGTCAGTCATTCCATCAATAATGATGACGTTGCGGTCCAACCACAATCCTATTCTATTGACTTCTTCAATAATGTTAAAATACTTGAAACCAACCAATATTGTAACCAATATTTAATCTGAAAACACTAAAACTCGAGCTCGGGTTTATTTTAGTTTTGTAGTTTGAAGTTTGTTTAGGATGCAGATATAATCGATTTTCTGCCGATTAATAATAATAATAATAATATCCATGGACGCTTCACACCACGTCAATCTGGCCCTGTGCTAAGTATCCGACGAACTTGTATTACAGGTACCAGACAACGGAAATATATTTAATACTTTTATACTATACACATATTTAAGATTTTTATTATATTATACACAAATTTAATGCACATCCATAACCCAGGAACATTGAAAACTTTTTGTTCCCTCGGCGGGATTCGAACCCGCGACCTCTAGTTCGAGCACCCAACGCGCTCCACCACTGCGCTACGGAGGTCGTCAAATAGTCGGAAATACCAAAAGTTACGATTTCTCGATCCTGCCCCCGCGTCAAATCCCATACATTTTTAACCGACATCCAAAAAAGTAGGAGGTTTCTCAATTCAACCGTATATAGTATGTTTTTGTATTCGAACTTCGTAAGCGATAAAAAGCAATGGCATCTTGAATCAGGGTCCTGGCTAGTTCTAAATTGAGCCACCGCGAGATCGTGCGCTAGCATGAGTGTCGGGAAGTCTTTGGACTTCCCGACACTCACTCGACTCTCTGTTGAGATCGAGCTGATTTGATTCTCTATTGTGTCGGGAGAAACCTACACTTGTGTATGTATTGGTATTTACCCTGATATCCTGCTCCGACTGCTGTAGGTCACTCAACAGCCGCGCCTTGAGCTGTTCCGCGACGCCCAGCACGCGCTCGCTCAGGCAGCTCACACTTGACTCCACGGCGGCGCTGTCTGTGGACACATGAATATTTTGATTTTAACATAAGATATTTCTCATACGTCCAAGGGTTTTGTTGGATTCCAACATAGGCTATAATTTATCCATTAAAGTACAGAGTTCCGGGGAAACTGTATTTATGCGGACTGAGCCGCGAGCCTCTTATGTAGTTAAGAAAATCACATTGGTCCGACACAATCAACGTTATAAGCAAGCTAAAATAGCTTCTTCGTCATCATCATCTTGAGTGGTAAATTTTAAAAATCTTTGCATCGACTTGCAAGACTACACAATTGAAGACATGAATCGATGAAGGTGATAATGTCGCAAAAAAAATCCCAGAAAATTTAGTTAAAACTGTCACTTAGGATGTGTAGTAACGTAAGTACATTGATTCTTGAGACGGATCTTTAGATTAATGTACTTAATACGTTACGACGAGTTTTATTACGTTTAAGTGACAGTTTGAACTCAATTTTCTCAAAATCATAATTTTGCTACATAATACCTTCATCTATTCATATCTTCAATTATAAGACTGATTTGATTGTTAGCATTGAACTTGCTCCAAAGCTACTGGACGGATTTAAAGAAATGTTTCGTCATCAAATTCCCACATTATCTCTGATGAACACAACGGAATGTCTTATGTTATATTTAATGCGAACGTTACCACTAAGATAAATTTACCTTGGTTATACTTCTCGGACAGGTCATTCAACTCGCTCACGCATCTTTCCGTCTCTTTCTCGTTATGTACATACTCCTCTTCTGCTACTTGCATCTCCCTCTCGTTTTCCGTCAGTAATTCCATCAGCATATGCACATTTCTGGACGTGCTCGCTTCGAAAGTCTTCTTCTGTTCTTCTATACTCTTTCTGTGACTCTCCATTACCACTTCTAGGTATTCCCTCTCTGTCTTCATGCGTTCATCTATCTCTTGTTCGACCGCCGTCTTTCTCTTCTCAATCTCCTCTTGTAGAAGAATCCTCTTCCTCTCTATCCATTGTTCTAGAAGCGTCTCTCTCTGGTCTCTCTCCCTTTCTATTTTCGCCATGTTGTCGGCTAATATTTTTTTATTTTGCTCCTCGTCTGCTTTAATAGCCTGAAAATATATACATAGAGTTGAACACAATTCGATTGATTTTATTAAAATATATTATGACAGAGAATGACCTCATTTAATTAATTTAATTGCAGGTATTCAAAATCATGTTTCGCAGTGATAATATAAGTACTTATTCTACAATTAGCCTCAGAGGCATTTAATTAAATAAACAATATCTTTGAATTATATTTTCCAATAATTGTATTATTTTAGTAGCATAATAAACGAGTATTGAAGAATTATAATGGTTAAGTTAGAGCCATGCGTTGATTATTATGTAAAAAACACTAACTTGCAAAACTCTCTGCACGTGTCGTGCGCGCGTGTCGGCCGTGCGTGCGGTGGCGTCACGAGCGGCGCGCGCGGCGGCGGCGTGCGCCTGCGCGGCGGTCGCGGCTCGCACGTGCGTCGCGCCGTGCGTGCTGCGTGTGGTCTGTAGCTGCGCACGCGTACTGGATACCTGTGGACACCGCAGATACGTTCAGACATATTGTATTTACTTCGATCCTACGGTCCTATACATCTATACATCTTTGTTTAAGATGGGAGTCCCAGTAGCAGGAGATACTGGGACTTTTTCAAAAAAAGAAGAATACTTTAGGGGCGTTTCGACGTAAACGCGAGGGGGCGACACTCGACTGTTTGATCTCACTGATTTGATCTCGCATATCGACGACAGCACATTTTCCACAGTTTCGACAGCACGCTTAGTTTGACACTTAAGTGTGAAAATACAACATAGCGTACGTAGTCAAGACGCATGCGATGGTTGGCGAGCACGGACGACGTGGTAATATCAACAGTTCGATCTCCAGTTTTGATCGCAGTCAGACGAACGGCTCGAACTGTACACACTAGTTTCATTCTGTTTTTCTTCATCAATAGTTAGTCTTACGACATAGATCAAGGCTTATTTAAGCAGGGCGGCGATTCTCGGGCAGTGGAAAAACGTTCATATGCGAATTAAAACATCGACATTCGGAAATTTTAAGAACGATGCACACTTGGTGTATTCTCAGAACACACTGAAAAAAATCCGTTTATTACTTATTTAAGCATAAGTGTGGAATGAGCAAAGAATAATCGTTCTTAGGCTGCCAGCATAAGTGTGAAAATTCTTTGTACATTTTTAAGTGATAAGAGTTCATTTTGTACAATATGCTTACCCTTTTTTCGCTGCTAAGAAAAATCGTTCTTGTTAGAGGGTAATAAGAGTAAAAATTATTTACTATTGCAAATTACTTTTATCAGTTGTTATATTTTAAACGCCTTATTTTGTACTTGTCAGAGCTTGTTAGTTGCGTTTTGCAGGTCGATGAAGTAACGTGTTTTCATTGTTTTACTCGACGAAATGTTTCGTATTTTAATTGTTTTGGTGGTGTGTTTAGGTACAATATTTATTAATAATGTTTGTTGTAGACGTAAATATATTAACTATATTTGTTTAATTTTTTAGTTCACATTAATAAATTATATAAATACTAACTGACCCGTGCCCACTTCGTTGAGCATATAAACCGTTTAAACCATCCCTGGACTTCTACAAATATTTTAAGACCAAAAATAGCCGAATCCATTCAGTCGTTCTTGAGTTATGCGCTTACCAACATACCTATTTTGCTATCCATTTTTGTATTAAAGAAGTAAGCTTCACTTCGACAGTTCGATTGGTAATTGTTCTATTGGTACTCCAGAATACGTGTTTCATTAATCGTTCGAACTTTTCGGTAGTAGAACGGACAACTTTATACATATGGCGGCTGGTAGGTTATCAAATTGGTGGTGCACTTTTCTTACTTAGCTTGTAAAAAACTTAGCGTAAAAAAACGCTATGGGAAACTTCAAAGTCATAAAGTGATTTTCTTGTAAATATTGTCCGAAATATTAATATTTTATATATAATATGTATTATATATTATAAACATGTCAACAACATTATTATGTATTATAAACATATCAATTACGTATTTCGTCAATCATAGATATTTAAAATAATTTTTACCCGACTTCGGCGAAGTCAAAAGGAAGGGTACCTTCATGATTTTGGCAGTCTATGTATGTATGTAGGTATGCATCCCTCGCAGCAGCTAAAATACTGGTCAAAATCCAAAAAATTCTAAATTCAAAACTTTTTATTTCCATAAAGATTATTAAATAACACTTATAGAATTATTTATTATTGTCCTACATGATGCCTACCACCGCGGCACCGGTTCGGAAATTAGTCCGGCGGCGAGAAGAACCGGCGAGGCGGCGCGGCGGTGCGGCGTAAGAAACTCTCGCGGGGCCATCTTTTAGGAAGGTCCGATTTTAATGAATGAGGTGTCAATCAATTTGTATTGTTGCCGCGAGTAACATATATACTATACAAATTTCATTATCTTAATTTAATTTTTAGATTATAATTTTTTAAGTTTAATTTTGAAAATCTAAAATCGTTTTTTAAACATTACACCCACTCTCAATAACCACGACAATTAAGTAATAAAAACTACCTTTTAAGTTGGTAAAATTAGTAAAAACTGTCAGCTGTGTACGGTCTTTTGTCGCTTTATAGCCCGCAATAAACTTGACTGTCGGCATCATGCATAGTGAACTTTCTAAGAAATTCGTTCTTTTGTTTACAAATTGGGATTGCTTGCACGTGTTGACTGTTTTTGACCATTATTAATAAGTAGGAGTCTTGGATTATCTAACGTTAACATATTCTTAGTTAATCACAAACTTTCAAACTGTAAGCATGGCTAGTAAAAGAAAATCACACATTCATATATACATACATACATACATTATACATACATACATACATACATACATCATACATACATACATTATAAATACATACATACATACATACATACATACATACATTATACATACATACATACATACATAAATTCATACATACATACATACATACAAACATACATACATACATACAAACATACATACAAACATACATACATACATATATACATACATACATAAATTCATACATACATACATACATACATACATACATACATACATACATAAATACATACATGTATACATACGTACAAACATACATACAAACATACATACATATATACATACATACATATACAATACATACATACATACATACATACGTACAAACATAGACTGCCAAATTATTTATTTGTACATGTGGATTCGGACATCTACCGGTCCTTACCACTCGTTGGATATCGGGGACTTTTACACGATTTACTTCGACTGTGAAGATCTGAGAATACACAAGTGTTCATCGTTCTTAAAATTTCCGAATTTTGATGTTTTATTCGAATATGAACTTTATTCCACTGCCTGAGAACCATGCGCAGTACGTGTTTTATAAACCGCTCGAACGTTTCGGTAGAATGGAAAAAATCATGAACAAATGTCATGCGGAAAATGTTCTAATAGCGAGAATCGCCGCCCAGATCATATTTTGACAGAGTTCATATATCTTCTGTCAAAATCTATACTAGTAGCTCATCAGCTGACTCTGAATGTACCTCACAGTATTATCTTTATCCCCTAAGTAAAATATAACTTACCCATTCCTCGAGCAGCGCTGTCAGCTGTGTGGACACATCCATCTGTCCAGCGTTCTTCAGGCACTGTGTGACAGCCTCCGTGAACTCAGACAGCGCTGTCCTCGTGGTGTTGTGGGAGTTCTGCAGCATGCTCGTCAGCGTCGAATGCTGCTCCGTGAGTGTTCCGTTCATGGATGCGTACAGGTTCTCTTTGGCTTGCCTCATCTGAGAGATGGATGTATATTATTAATTTCGCCAGCACAATGATCGAAATATTCACTATTAGATGTTGAAAAGAAAATCCTGCAGGAACCGTACATTTTGCCGCAACAAAAAGGAGCCTATGTTATAATTCGTGGCAAACAAACAATAAAATCTTTTCTCTTTATAATATTAGTATCGTCGCCCTGTGTTTGTTCGAAATACGTGTTGAATGTATCTTACAATTTATTTGTTTATAAATTAGTTATTTGCAATAAAAATTACAAACAGAACCCAGTTTATTCTACTCCTAGGAAAAAAACTCATGGATTATCACATTTCCGATTTGTTTTTTGACATAAGTAGGATAATAATATATAACGGGTGTAAAAAGAACAGTCACTATATTGATTATATTATTTATAATCTTAAAAAAAATTGTAATTGATTCTTACCATTTGCAATTGCTCAACCGTGTTCTTTATTAAATCTTCCATCTTTGTATTACTGTCCGAAAGTATTCCGGTACTGTCCGTTGTGTGGTTCTCTGTAAACCAACGCCCAATTAAATAGAAATTAATCATTTTTACATAGATATTTATGTCGTACGGGTACGAGTAAGGTATAACGTTTCCAGAACATTTCTCTGATACCAAATCCTTTTTGAAAAAAACATCTTTAGGAACTGCTCCGTTCCGATACTTACTAGTAAATCGGAACAGTTGCGTTCCGTAACTAGTTAATCGTAAGGAACTGCTCCGTTCCGATACAAGCTAATCGGAACAGTTGCGTTCCGTAACTAGTTAATCGTAAGGAACTTCTCCGTTCCGATACAAGCTAATCGGAACTGTTCAGTTCCGATACTAGTTAATCGGAACTGCTCCGTTCCGATACAAGTTAATCGGAACTGTTCAGTTCCGATAGTAGGTAATCTTAACAGTTCCGTTGACGGAACGAGTTCCGTGAACGGAACAGTTGTAATTAACTAGTATCGGAACGGACTAGTAAGTACCGTTCCAATGAGTTGGACCAACAGTTCCAATTAACTAGTAATTGAAACTGTTGGTCCAACTCAAGTATCGACGCTCTCAGCCCCTCGTGCCACGGATGTGATCGACATACCCAGCTGGTCCGCGGCCGCGGCGAGGTGCGCGGCGACGAGCTGCACCACGTCGGCGGCGGCGGCGCGCACGTTGCGCCGCAGCTGCGCCGACACGCCGCGGTAGCGCTGCGTCGTCTCCAGGTTGCGGCTCTCGATGGTGCTGTAGGCATTTTATTATCAGCCAAATGTACCACACATTCCAACTTTACACTACACTATTGCAACTCCTGTGCAGCTAGGATCGACAGTGGTAACCGACCTCGACAACCCCTTGGTATGATCTCGGGGCGTGTCCGAGGGATATGCTAGATCTTTCTTGTGACCTGAACGAAATTAATTAGAAGAATGAAAGAGAGGAACTGCTAGACATTGTGTTAGTATCCTCGTTTCCCCTCTGTCCCCCTTTAAAACACCCGAACATTGTTTATTAGGGGGAATTTTCGAGGACCGTGTCTACGGCGACGTGCAGTACTATAAACGATCAGAGTAGTTGACACGCTAAGCGTGGGCCGTGCCGCGGCGTACCTGCGCCTGTCGACCGCGTCGTGCAGCGCCGCCGCGTCGGTCGCCGCGGCGTCGGCGGCCGTCAGCAGCTGCCGCGCCTCGTCCGCCAGCGCGCGCTCCTTCTGCACGCGGTAGTTCACGAGGTAGCGCTGCTCGGAGCACTGCTGTTCCGTGCGGACTAGTTTCTGAAACATTTATCAATCATAATGACGACCTCCATAGCGCAGTGGTTGAGCGCGTTGGTGCTCGAGCGGGAGGTCGCAGGATTCGGACCTGCGACCTCCCTGCGACCTATTGAGTAAAAGTTTTCTGTGTTCCTGGGTCATGGATGTGTTAAATATTTGTGTATTAATATAATTAAAATCTTAAATGTGTTTATAGTGTAAAAGTATTATATATAGGGTGTGTATGGGAACCCATACAGAGTATATTGTAAAAGTAATAGCATTGAAAGAGGAACTTTTTTAAAATTATTTTATTAGAATATTTATAGTTTGAAGGGATGCGGGCATTAAGTTTGTCTGGCTGTCTGTAATAAATATGAATAAAACATCTTTATAATATAACTCACATTAGTAGTTTTGTGCAGTATACTCTGTGTGGTATTCAGCTTGTTGATCGTCTCAGTCAGCTGTCCCTCGGAGCTCTGCAGCTTACCCCGGACCTCCTCGAACACAGACTCCATCCGATCTCTCTCCTCCTCCATGGCTCTCTTCTTAAGGAGCAGCTCTTGGATCTCCTTCTTCTGTTCCTCTTGCTTGAACGTCATTTCAGCGTACGTCTCGTTTGCCAAGTATATACCTGAAAGGTTTATATCAGATGAGATAAAACTGTCCATAATAATAAAAATATCTACACAATACATAACTAATACAATTGTTTTTGTATCAGATGTATCAGACACTGGAAAGTCAGTTAAGTCAAACTTAATAAAAATATGCACTTTTTTGTCTTAAAATGGACTTTACTTCTTTGTACATTAACTTCTTTACTAATGAATATATTTACACAGTGAATACTAGGTATACAATGTTTAGTCCTTGTATGTCAAATGACTTTTCTAAAGTATCAGACAGCGAAAGAAAAATTGTATAGTAATGTCTAATTAACATCCCTAAGGTGTTGTCATATTTGTTCACAAATTTTTATCTGTAGCTCTCTAAAGTCTGTTGAAAAAAAATATATGAGTAAAAAATTATTGCGATACGACGTGTAATTTGCGATAAAGACTTATTATAAATTCTCAACGCAATGATGTAATTTTCCAACTCTTTAATTTACAAGAATTTCAAATGTCAGTAAATTCATTAATTTGTAGTATTTTTTAATGAAACAAAGACTGTATTGATTAGTTCAGTTGCAGATAAGCCACATATTATACCAAAGATAAGTACATAGTTTAAACAATAATAAATAACGAGATGTTTACCATTCTTATCCCTAGCCGCTTGCAAGTCCTTTTTCAATTTATCAATCTCCTCGGCATACTCTTTCAGTATGGCTTTCTTGGTCATCTTCTGGTTAATTTCTGGCTTGTTCTGGATATTCTTGGCTCGGTTGGCATACTCCAGCGTGCTGAGGGTCTCCTCTAGGTCCTTGTGTCCAGGGGAGATGGTCGCTATGATGGACGTCTTGGTGCGACCACCGAGAGACTCTTGGAGTATACGCGTGAGTTTGGATTCCCTGTAAAAGTTGGATTGTCATAAGTAACAAAGTTGAGCGTGTTGGTGAGAGGTCGCGGGTTCGAATCACGCCGAGGGAACAAAAAGTTTTCAATGTTCCTGGGTCATGGATGTGTATTAAAATAATAAAAATCTTTTTTTTTTATATATATTTTTTACAGAGGCATAGGATGTCAGCCTCATAGGTTCAGTCAATGTTCCCTACACAAGGGACAAATCCATAAACCTGTAATAAAAATCTTAAATATGTGTATAATATAAAAGTATTAGGTAAATATATTTCCGTTGTCTGGTACCTGTAACACAAGTTTTTCAGATACTTAGCACGGGTCCAGATTGACGTGGTGTAAAGCGTCCATAGAAAAAAAAACACTAAGAAAGAAGATGTTATTCGCGACTACGTACACCTATCTCGCCGCACTAAAAAGTAGCCTATTTCCTTTCCTGTAGTGTATTAGTGGAAAATGTATTTAAAACACATCCTAATGGTAAGTAGTAATGTGTATGTCTTGATTTATTCATTTTAAATATACAGAATGATTCATGGTCCACAAATATTAAGCAGAATATAGTGTCAAGAGAATGACGCGTAGAGCATTTTTTTGGCACCTCATATAAATTACTAGATAAAACTCAAAGAAAAATATTCTAAAATGACCCACAAGGAGTGAATCTTACTATGCTGGGGCTCGTAGGCTCCTGGTCTATACACACGAACGCGCCGGTCGTTGACATAACACCTGACGAGGATAGAAACTTATCTGTTTTGCGACTTTTATGGAGATCTTTAATCGTGGTTTGTCCCGTAATGGCAAGTAATTTATATGAGGTGCCACAACAAAACATGATCTGCGCGTACTTCTCTTCACACTATATTCGGCTTAATATATTATGTACTATTGCATATACATATTGTATATTATGCAATAATAAAAAAACAGATTTCTTCACACCTGCCTCTAGACATTTTAAATGTGCCAAATGGCAGTTTAGTGGGCTGCATGATTTAAAATGTAACTTTGAAAAAATAAAGACTTATCATTAAAGACTTTATTATTATTATTACATTCACACAGTTCTCGTATAACTAAAAGCTCGTTTTAGAGTACTCACCTGTAGGGTATGTGCGGGTGCCTCTCCACCAGCGCGGTGATGACCCTGCCCAGCGTCAGCAGGCTCTGGTTGATGTTCACGCACTCGCGCGCGCGCTCCCGCTTGGCCGGGTTGTCGGAGCCCGCCTTGCTGATGTTCTCGGAGCCGGCGAGGTCCACGAGGTTCAGTTTGCCGATCTTCACCAGCTCCTCGCCCTCGGGGCTGTTCTCCTTCATGTGGACGACGATGGTGAACACCGTGTGCGAGCGGCTGGGGGAAACGAATTCAATGAAAATAAATAAAATATGTTTATATCAGTGGGCTTCGCCGGGAACTAATAAACTATTTGTATCGAAACAACACCCCTGGTTAGCATTTAGGCTTCGCTTAACAACTGACGACCTCTGTAGCGCAGTGGTTGACCGTGTTGGTGCTCGAGCGAGAGGTCGCGGGTTCGAATCCCGCCGAGAGAACATATTAAAAATCTTAAATATGTGTATAGTATTAAAGTATAAATATATTTTCTGTTGTCTGATACCTGTAACACGAGTTCTTCTAATACTTAGCATGGCGCCAGATAGACGTGGTATAAAGCGTCCATAGATTTAAAAAAAAACTTCAGTTTGGTATCTAACACGACCAGGTAAAGCTTAAGTTGCGCAGATAAATAATTGATCTCTCTAGGATTTAGTTAGACACAAGGCATACATACAACATACATACATAGCCTGCCAATTACCCTTCTTTTGTTTCCCCCGTAATTGGGTAAAAAAAGAGTAAGTTACTTTTTTTTTATTCAAGAAAGAAACTATATACCTGGACTGGGCGTTCATGAGTGTCGAAGCCACTCTCTTCCTCTCCTGACCCTGCGCCATGATCTTGTACACCTCGTTTTTATTGTACACCTGAATAAAAAAATGAATATTAGCACATTAAACAAGTAATTCCAATGTTCTACGTAAGTTTGCTGAATGTTTGAAACATTATTGTGACTCGTGACAACGTCCAACATTTCCACCCATTTATCACCAACCCCTGTCCGTAGGGTGCCGGATCTTTCCCGGGAATGTAGTAAAAGTGGGAAATGGGCTGTGTTACCTCGGCAATTACCCTCTATGAAACACTTTAGAGGCTTACGTCCAGCAGTGGTGGTAGCTGAAACCACTAGCCACCAGCGACCAACTCCTATTGATTATATTTAAAAAGCAAAACAATCTTGACCGCTTCAGCTACATCCAACTTACTGTAATCTCCTCAAGGCCGTTGACAATATTGGATCCCTTCCTCGTGACACCCTCGTATATCCTCAGCTTGGAGTTGTCATCGGAGCTAGACAGAAGGTAGCCTAGGCTCCTCGTTGTACAGCTAGAGGTAATATCTTCAAGCCCGTATAAGCTAACTTTCGTAATAAAACAATTACGGTAAACGTAATCGCCTCGAGCCCGTGACTTTAGTAATATAACACTCACCGTAATCGCCTCGAGCCTGTGACTTTAAAATATATTATCACCGTAATCGCCTTAAGCCCGTGACTTTAGTAATATAACACTCACCGTAATCGGCTCGAGCCCGTGACTTTAGTAATATAACACTCACCGTAATCGCCTCGAGCCCTTGACTTTAGTAATATAACACTCACCGTAATCGCCTCGAGCCCGTGACTTTAGTAATATAACACTCACCGTAATCGCCTCGAGCCCTTGACTGTAGTAATATAACACTCACCGTAATCGCTTCGAGCCCGTGACTTTAATAAACCACTCACCGTAATCTCCTCCAAGCCGTTGACAATATTGGATCCCTTCCTCGTGACATCCTCGTATATCCTCAGCTTGGAGTTGTCGTCTGAGCCGGACAGCAGGTCGCACAGCTCCTCGTTGTACAGCTCGAGGTAGGACACGCGGACGGTGTACTCGGTGTTGGTGAGCCGCAGCTCGTCGAACAGCTGGCTGAGGGCGCGCGGGATGATGCCAGCCAGGGGGTCCTGAGAGCAATAAGGATTTTCAAAATTTTTTATTAATTTTGCCCATTACAAAAACATTTCGAGGAATAAAGTCGGTGATTATTTTTCTGTATATAAACTAAAAAAATATCCATATTAGTTACTTCTATTTTTAAAGAAATATGTATGTTTAACCTTAGTTTGACCTTCGATGACTTCATCATCACTGGAAAGCATTACTATCTTTACTTCATTCCGTATAGGGATTTGAGATTAGTATTTCATAAGACATTTAACACCATGTTGAATTTAACAATGCTCCTTTTTTAAAAAATTTTTATGTATTCAATGCTGCTCGCCGACGATGACGTCATAGATCCGAAAACTTTAAAACAATATTTATATAAGAATAATGAATTCTATTCTATTCTATTCTATTCTATTCTATTAAAAAAGACTAGCCAATGAATTTCATAAATATTTAATTTATTCCTATTTCAATGAAAAAAAATATAAAAAGTACATGTGAATTTTTTTTGGACAATGCCCATTGAGACAGCATTTAAGGGGGCCACGGCATTGCATAGCCTTAATTATTATTGTGATGTAATCGTTAACTTTCTGCTTTTTTTTAGTTCTTTTTTTTCCTAATATGTATTGTTGAACCGCTGTAATATGATGTGTCGTGACACACAAAGACGTCATATTCACGCCTCCGTTGAGAACGGGGATCCGGCTAAAACATGGAAATTTCTCAAATCCCTCGGCGTGGGCAAATGCTCTGAACCGCAAGACTCTCATAATATAGATATAGATTCACTTAATAACCATTTTACTTCCTCTTTTAATCTCGACCCCAAAATTAAATCACAAACGTTAAATTATATTTCTTCGCTACCTATATTGAATTCTGATCCGTTCCTTACTGTTCCAGTTTCCGAGTGTGAGATTAAAAAGCACATCCTTTCCATATCGTCAAACGCAGTAGGAGATGACGGTATCAGTCGTAGAATGATCACACCAATATTAGATATAATTGTTCCTGTTCTTGCACACATTTTTAGTTCATGTTTAGAGTCTTGTACCTTTCCTGATGCCTGGAAGGCAGCTTACATAATTCCTTTACCTAAATCCTCCTGTCCTAAGACTGTGTCTGACTTCCGTCCTATTTCCATCCTACCCTTTTTATCAAAAGTTTTAGAGCGAATCATTCATCACCAGCTTACGAAATTTGTTACCCACAACAGCTTACTCAGTCCGTTCCAGTCCGGTTTTCGCACTGGTCACAGTACGACTACCGCATTGGTAAAGGTAGCTGATGATATACGGTCAGGTATGGATGATAAAATGCTTACTATTCTCACACTTCTGGATTTTAGTAATGCCTTCAATTCCATAGACCACGATATTCTGCTAGCCCGGCTTGCATCTTTAAATCTATCAACATCAATAATTAATTTAATTCGTAGCTACCTTGTAGGACGACGGCAGAGAGTTAAATCATCTGATTATTTCTCCGATTGGAGTTATATCTATGCCGGCGTGCCTCAGGGTGGTGTGCTATCTCCTCTTCTGTTTGCAATTTTTATAAACCCTATAACAATATCGATTTCATCATCCTACCACTTGTATGCGGACGATCTTCAAATATACACACAGTCTCCTTTGGACAATCTGAATTCCGCTTTTGATCTAGTGAATCACGATTTGTCGAATATTTGTGAATGGAGCAAGAATCATGGACTTCTTATTAATCCTATTAAAACTCAATTAATTGTAATTGGTAGCACCGGGCTATTTTCTATAGTTGACCATGATTCTTTACCTCCTGTCCTTATAAATGGTGTAACAATACCTTTCAGTAAAGTGGTTAAAAACTTGGGAGTGTACTTTGATGAACATTTATCGTGGACGCATCAATTGCAAGAGATTAGTAGAAAGGTTTTTTCTACCTGGCGTTCCCTAAAACGTCTACGATATGTTCTTCCGATACCCACTAAGGTAGTTTTGGCTGAATCCCTACTCCTTTCCCATTTAGATTATGCGGACGCTTCTTTCACTAACTTGACGGAGGAACAACTGAACAAATTGGAGCGCCTTCAAAACCTGGCTTTGAGGTTTGTTTTCGGTTTACGTAAATTTGACCATATCTCCGAGTATCGCCTCAAGTTAAAGTGGTTGCCAATCCGCTACCGCCGTGACTCTCGTGTTCTCTCCTTCCTTTATAACATCCTATTTGACTCCCATTGTCCCACTTATTTAAAAAGTAATTTTAACTTCCGTACCTCTGTATGTAGTTCTAGCATTGTTTTCTCTAACACCATAAGGTTGTCTGGAAGAAATTGCTATCTAGTAATAAGGCCGCCTTTGAGTGCATGTCTGATTTTTGTAATGTATATTTTTTTGTTTTTTTTGTAACTTGTTGTGTGCACAATAAAGTATATTTGTATTGTATTGTATTGTTATGTTATTATGTGTAAGTTAGAGTTTTTTTTTTGTTTTATTTTATTATATTTTATTTAGCAGTGATAAATACTAAGGGTGTGTTTCACCAAGAAATGTTAAAGTTAATCCTTCGTTAAATATCATGTTGTTCCTCTCGTAATTCCTATCAATGAATGAGACGGTATGGTATTTTAACATGACGTTAACTTTATCATTGCTTTGTGAAACACGGCCTAAGTCCCGAATTCAATGTTAGTGTTAAGAAAACGGAAATGCTGTACTTACAGTAGGTACCTACATCATTTTCGTCTTCTTGCATCGAATTGTTACAATTAAAATAAATAATGTATATAAGTAAATATAACATATCGCGCCGTATCGATTCCACGCCAGTGTTGAGCCCATTTATTACAAGATCCACATCAACTTACGCTCTGCCACGTGGTCTCGTCAGCGGCCGCCTCCCCCACCATGGTGTGCGTCTTCCCGGTGCCAGTCTGTCCGTATGCGAACACGGTGCAGTTGTACCCCGCCAGCACCTCCTCGATGAGCGGAGACACCACCTCCTGGTACACTTCCACCTGGGAATCATGTCCATATTATACAAACTACACTAGTTATAATTGGTAATCCAAAAAATAATAAATAACTAGTGAGCGACCTCTTGTCCAGGTAAACTCCTGGAAGTTTTTGCGGCAAGACAACTCATCTATAAGAAAATTTTGTAACCTTTTTTAAACAATAAAAAAAAAAAAAAAAAAAGATTTTAGAACCATTCAATATTAAACTCAGTTGAATGGTTATACCCTCGCTTTACCGTACACAACCTCGTATTTATAAAACTACAACTTTTCAGTTGAGTAAAAAAACCTAATAATTTTAGATTTCATTATGATTTTTTTTAATGAGCTTTAGTTAAAAGTATATTTTTTAGATATGAGGTTGAGAAGGTAAAGCGACAATACGCAATTATTCATATTAGATAATAATTTACAAAAGTGCAGGTCGAATTCACGCATGAATGGTTCTGAGATACTTTTAGTTGTTATATCGGCAACAAAGATCATTATCATCTGTTAAAAATTCTTCTGCCATTTAAAAAATTAGCCTCGTAACAGTCAGATGGAGTCTTAAATGAAATTTTACAATATATCTGATGTAGGATGACAAAATATAATATTTTTGTACTGTAGTTGTAATAAAAAAATGTTATACAAAATTACAGCATCAACTTAAGTAAGCAACAATGCTTTTTGACAACGGTATAAAGGTATATAACTCCTTTCTTATCAGCTTTTCATCCCTAAATACATCTATCTTGATGGGCTTTACCCATCCATAAATTATGTCACATGTTAAGCTGAGGTTGACGAAGTGACATTGTAACCCCGGCTCCACACTACTCACGAAGTTGAACGAAGTTAGACGAATGCAATAGTGTAGAGATGCACTTCGGCTTACCTCGTCAAACTTTACTAGTACTTTGCCGATGAACTTCGTGAGTAGTGTGGAGCCGGGGTTATATTATGATATATGAGGGTGGGGGCTAGAATCTACCTCTGACAATTTACCTGTTTAGACTGTGGCGGGAATGCTCGGTCAAATGTAAATTTCTTGGTGTGCAGTGTCTGGTGCGATGGACGCACCACCACCTCCCGTCCATTGACAACCTCTATAACACCCAGAGACTTGATATCTTTCTCCCTCTGGTTTAGAGGCCTAAAATAAAAAAATTAAAAGTGAATAACTTGCCAGAAGCTATGAAACATTTAAAAAATATAATGCGATAAGGAAAATGCCTATATTTAAGCTATTCTACCAGAGAACAGCAAAACAAATTTCTTAAAATTGCTTTATTTTTCCACGCTGTCCATGATCCAGTGGTTAAGAGCTTGGTTTTCTGGAGTTTGTGGGATAGAACTAATTTATTTTGCTAAGGTCTTATTTGAAATGTAATTTTTAAATTCAATAAAATTTTAATTATTATTTTATAATACTAACAAATTAAGCAATATTTCACGGAGGAAATACTAGAAATAAGTAAAAAAACATTTAAAACTGTCTTTTATGAACAAAACAGTAAGAAACGTCTTTTAATTGATGTTAATATTTATATATCTATAATACTTTTTAAAATACAATGATTACATCTATTTTTAAACTAGGTTTGATATAGCATACAATAGAGTTTGGGGTCAGCAATCCAAAAAAAATACATGTATTAAAAACCTTGTTTCTGAAAAAACATTGAAATGAGGCTGTTGTTCATATTATTATAGCTTAATAACCTAAACCCTTTCATATTAATACTAAGTCGACATTCACAAATAGGTATCTCCAATAGTTTTTAAGTGCGAGCAATAATAAAAACAATTTCTACTAATATTGCAAAAAATTGTGGAAAACAGAAACATGTTTAATTGAAATTATTAAGAAACAAGATTTAAATTTAATAAAACTGAATATTCCCCTTTGTTTAAACAGAAATATCTGGTAAGCCATGGATTAAGCTCTGATAGGTTCAAATTTCATTTTTTTTTTAATTACAAAGAAAACTGATGGGGGACAAGACAACATGGGGAGCGCCAAGACGCAGATAAGTGGCTAACCGGAAAATAGTCTTGTTAAATAAAGTTCCGTGACGGCAGTACTTGTAGCCAGCCCCGAATCCCGTTTTATTTTGATAGGATTATATTATTATCTTACCGCTATATTTTGAGTACATTATACATCAAATTCTTAATTTAGTCTATTATACAGTAGCTACCTGAATAAAAAGCTAACATTAATTACTTTTGAATAAATAGCAACTGTTTATTATATTACCTAAGTCTTACAAACACTTGGATGTTCTGATTTTCTTTTCTCTCCTTTCGGTTAGCCTTTTCCGATGTCATCTTGATAAAACACACATAAAACACTTATTCTACAAAAAAATTGAAGCAACAACTGATTTTCTCCAGCAAAATATTAGAAAACCACTCCAGTAAACATTTATCAACGCAAGCGTTGGATTTTAGTCGTTACAAATTGAATCATTCAAATTCGAATCAAATCTGACGTATGAAGTTTGACAGTTGCAGCTTGGCGTCGAGATTAATGTTACCAGTTAACATTGCCTATTTAATACTTAGGGATATCTTAGACGGTCATAAAAATCAATACACATTTTTTGATATTGAATGGCCGTAGATAACAAAAATCTCTTTTTATCTGTTTTCTCCTGTCACAGTGTTAGTTACCATAGTCCTCCGAAACGGCTTGACCGATTTTTATGAAATTTTATATTCAAACTCAGTAGGTAAGATAAACGGCTATTATCTATATTTTAATACCCCTAAGTGATAGGAGATATCCACCCCAAAGATTTTATTTTATTTTTTGGACAAAAAAAATATTTTTTAATTATTTTTATAATGTGGCTTTAAAATACATACTTACAACCCTAAATTTTCCCTCTTCTATCACCAACCCCTTTTCCCATTTTCTAATAGTTGCTTTAATTATTTTCCACATGTGGGTTCCGCGTTGCAGATTCCAGATTCCACGTTGAGGGTTTCAGGTTCGAGTTCCACGTACCGCGTTGCGGGTTCCCCGTTGCGGGTTGCGCGTTGGGGGTGCCGCGATGTAATTATATTTCATCACAAAATGTTTGTGTGCTCAACGAAGTTGGCACTATACGTAGATATAGTCACAAAGTAGAAAATAAAGGTATAGTGTATAAAGTAAGACAATGGCCATCTACTGTACTGCAACAGCTATCTTCAGTGAATTTACTTGGTGAAATTATATATATATATTTTTAATTATTTATTATAATGTTATCTAATGTTTTAAGTAAAATCTAATTTGCAGGGGTAATAGTATAATAAGACTAGCTGACTCGTGCCCACTTAGTTGAGCAAACCAACCGTTTAAACCTTCCCTGGACTTCCACGAACATTTCCAACCTAAAAATAGCCGAATTGGTTCAGCCGTTTTCGAGTTTTAGCGAGACTAACGAACAGCGATTAATTTTTTTAAAATATAAGATGTAGGTATAAAAATGTGTTCTTTTCAAAAAAATTCGTACCTAATCATTTGCATGTAGTTTTAAACAAAGTTTCAGTTTAGATGGAAAATGAAATAAAAGCCAATGTACTATTTTAATAAATTTATACACTTATGCTAATTTTTTTTCTCGTTATATAACTAGGTATGTTTTGTTGATTATTATTTACAATAACAATATAAATTAAAATGTAATATTTACAATGCCATAGGTAGTTTATGTAAAATAAAACAAAATATTGGACAGTATGTTAAAAATAGTAAAAATAATATTATTAATGATCGAACTGAACACAGAAATTATATATAATATAAAAAATTTCACAGATAGTACGTATGTAATGCCTTTAAAACAAATAGAAAGGCATGGAAGGAACCAAAAACAGCATAAAGTATTTTTTTTGTTCTGTAGGAATAGAAAAGCAATTTGAGTTCGTCTATTATATGATGGTGGCATTTCCACATACTATTTTATACAAAATAAATAACACAGAGAAATAGCCCCTTAGAGTATACTACGTTATATTCTCTTTATATTTTGTTTTCAACAAAATATTCTAACCAATAAATAATATTATTAATCTGACATAATTTAAAACAAATTTAAAGATTTTCATACTTGACGCTAGATGGCGTTGTCAAATTTATTTTAAGTTTAGTCAGAAAAACAGTAGGTAATTCACATTCAAATTAAACGAAATTACATTAAATGTTTTGAAAGTTAAAATTCTTTAGATTAAATACTAAAAGGCAAACGTGGTCTTACATACATAATTTACAATTTCACTCTGAATAAACTATTAGCATGTTAGTTTAGTTACCTACGTGAAAACTATATAGATGAAATTAATTCTGGTGCTAAGAATATAAATAAAATTATGAAAGAATCACCGCGTAAAGAAAATGGCAAGACTTTTGACTAATAAGGTATTGGATACAGATGTTGACTATATGTAACGGTTCTTGTTCATTTATTAGAAAGTATCAACAGCTGATGTCGATTGTATTTGTTATAATATCTACCTACCTCTTTCTTTTCAGATTTAATCTAAACGAAAAACGATTATTGTCATTTGTTTATCGTAAAGAAATACAATGACAGAATAATTTGGCCGAATCGCAATGTTATCGTGAATAAGTCTTTAAAATTGCTTTGATCCCTAAGAAAAAATATTTTTTAAAACGTATTCACGTACAGCTACAAAAAACGGCAGTGTTCATAACACATCCATTTGGTTACGTTTAGATTAAAAAATGAATTTTAAGAGTTTACAGAGATGTATCAGCAGATGGCGCTAGTTGCGAGTAACGGTGGGCGCTGTTAGGACAATAGATGGCGCTAGTTGGAGTGGTTGCGCGCGGGGTGCGGCGGCGGGTGCGGAGGGTGTAACGCCGGGTTCGCCACGGCGATGATGCTGTCGCCACGCGCGGCAACCACTTGCGGCCGAGACTCTTCCGCGTCCTGTATCAAAGTTTATAGTTAGTACAAGTAATTTCAACGTAAAGAATAAATAAACCTACATATTTTTTCAAATATTTATTTTTGGTTACATTCTTAGTTCACGAATGTTACAAGTTATAATATGTGAGAGAAAAATATACTCGCTGTATGACCACATGAATTTTTATTTGTGGAGAGTATTGATACATATTAAATAAATATTTAACAAAGTAGCTTAAGGGCCGATTTTTCAATAGTCAGATAACTTTTATCTGTTGAATAAACATGTGACTTTGACATTTGTTACATACAAAATCTGCCAAAGTCACATATTTATTCCTTAGATAAAAGTTATCTGACGATTGAAAAATCGGCCCTAAGTATGAGACAAACCAACGACATTCCATCGCCCACATATATAATAATTATATTATCTTTTGCTCAGTACCTGCCTGTATATATTTATTTAAGTAATAGATGCAGTTATACAATATACATACCGGTGGTGGTGTGCTGGTACTGGAGTACGAACAGCGCGAGTCAGCATCATCACTTTCAGTCTTCACGCCCCACCAACTGAAAATATTATTCAATTTATTAATTTCCTTTTTACTGTAAATCTAGAACGCGCGATAAATTATTATCATCTTTCACGTACTTAATTATAAAATACCCAGATTATAAAGAATTTATTTACAGGATATAAATGTTTGGAATATTTTGTAGTTATGTGTTCTTTTTATATAGATATTGCCATAATCATAATCATTAACATAATATTGTATTTTTTTTATTTATTTGTAATGTTCAAATTATGGAAAAAATAATGTAGAATTTGACTTGACTTTGAATAGACAGATAGAGCGTAGGTACCGAACATCTGAGTAAAACCACAGCAAATAGAAAATGAAAAGCGAATACCTACACATTCACAATAAAAAAAAACGATGATTTCTAAAATACATTTTGTATTTGCTTTGTTCACCCAGTTGTTCGGTGAATCATATATCAATATCTATAGTCTTAGATAAAATGTGTAAAATATAACTCTTTATTATATTATATATATAGAAGTGTAGGTAAGTTTTTGTAAATATTACCTATGACTAGAACTTCTTGCATTTTCTGGACTAGTGCGTACGCTTCCTTCATCGTCCTGTAAAAATGTTTGCTATAGCAAAACAAAATAGTCATCATATCACCCTATTAATAATATCCTCGAATTAGATTAATATCTTCAAAAACTTTATTATCATAAAAACTAAGATTAAGTAAATTCATCTTGCGA
Organism: Celastrina argiolus; assembly: GCA_905187575.2. Lineage (NCBI taxonomy): Eukaryota > Metazoa > Arthropoda > Insecta > Lepidoptera > Lycaenidae > Celastrina > Celastrina argiolus. The sequence continues at coordinate 3,756,224 of LR994596.1, forward strand.
CCACTAGTTAGATCTTTTGGGACTCTGCGATAGATTATTTCTCTAAATACTTTACAAAGGATTCAGACATTCATCTAAATCTTATGTAAAGTATTCAGAAAGTAGTTATAAAACGGAAAGAAAATTAAAACATTTTAAAACGTCTCCAATGCGTAATTAAGTCTTAAATAAAAGTCCACTTTAATACTCTAATACTCAGTAAATTATTATTAAAAGAGTTGTAGAAGTCGTGTAAAAAGCTTTTAAGACTTAAATAATGCAGGAGACATAATTGTTTTAAGATTTTAGTAAACATGCTTCTACCGCCACCTATTGTGCTTAATTGGTAATCACTTTCCTTGTATTATCCCAGGAGCTCAATAGATGGCGCTTATCATTAAAATGGTAGACGCCATCTATTAATGGTAATGTTTATAATTATTAATAAGATTCAAAAGCAACTATTTGCAACAAAAAAATTAAATAAATGTGTCCTTACCGTGTAAACCATGACTATGTAAAGCGCTAAATGCAAAAAAAAAAGATTATAAATGCACGAACATGCTTACCGCTACTTTTGATGTTAAGTACTACAATTGTGTTTTTGTTAATATTTTTACAATAAATTATTAAATGGAAAGGTTATTTTTGACAATGATCTTAACGTTCAAATTACTAATAAGAATCTTTTACAAAAATAATCTTAAAGTCTTATTGGAACCAGAACTGTTGATCGAAAGATTTAATTATAATTAATTGAACTATAATTAAGGTACTATTGGAAAAAGTGTACTTTTTACATCAAGGAACTTGAAAATAGTGGTTTGAATATGAATCGTACTTCATAGGCTATTTGAGACATAAAATTATATATCGTTAGCTTCTTTTATTTAAATAAATTAATTTCTTATGAATAAAATTACTAAAACTATTGTCCTTTCGACTCAGGTACGTTCACTAGGTGAGGTCAACTTTAGTGGTTAGTAAGAACAAGTGTTTTACTTCCTAGTAGTTAATCTACTCTAATGGTGAGTGGACTGTGGTCCATAGTAGACAGTGGTGGTCTACTTTAGTGGTTAGTGGTCCATAGTAGACACTAGTGATCTACTGAAGTGGTTAGTCCATAGCGGTTATAGTGGCTAGTGTTAGTCGGTGAGGTCTATGGGAGTGACCTGCCGCGGCCGCTTGCTGGGCGTCTCATCTTCGTCTCTATCCCTCTCGTCGGTAGATGGCGTTGGTGGTAACCTAAAAAAATAACTTTTAGTATCGTTATACAATTAAATAATTAGGTCACAAAGTAGATATATAACAGAGACACGACCTAGTACTAGAAAATGGTATCACCCTAATACTGGCAATGCGACTGGCAAAGGGTGAAGTCCAGGCACATTCCGGAAACCGCCATCTAGCGCCACTATTGGAAAATACTAATTACTAATTTCGTTTCGTATTCTTCTTCTTTCAAAGAGTTGAATTTAGCTTAATGTGATGTTATGCTTAAAAATATGCTTATTTTTATTTTAATGTCAATATTTGTACTCAATTCGGCATATTTACATTTTATAATTTACAAACTAGATGAAGTAATACTTCATCCATGATTTACAAACGTTAATAGTAGTGACATCTATTGCAATTTCTTGGTATTAAATATAAATGTAAACAGACAATAAATCGATGTGTTTTTTAGGTTTATTTTATGTTCAAATATAGAAGTTTTATTATTGTTATTATGTTTATTGCGTTGAATAAGTAATATTTCAATTGGAAGTTACGTAGTAACTAATACTTAATCTGTGATTGGAAGCATTATACCTGTCCATTCTGAGCTTTGCTTACATAAGGATCACTTAGAATCGCTACGGAATATCTTTTGTTGCTTACGTAGGTAAGCAATGTATTTTATATAAAAATATATAAAAAAACTAAATAATACATGTAACGCGTTTTACGGCGCTATTAAGGTTATTGACCCCATACAGCTGATTGTATGGATGTTATTTAGGCTTACGTTTTCTGTGAAAACAGCTGCTTCTGTAAGGTTAATGACCTCAGCGCCGTAGAGGCCGCAATGTTAACTTATTGGTACAATATTTTTTATACATAATATCTAATATTATAATGTACTGATGAATTGGATCATAAAACAGTAAACGGATAAAGCGCACTGAACATCGATTTTGATTTATATTTGTTTTAGTGTCTTCATCCAGATGTTAGGGAGCTCCGTAACCGGAACTATCGGTTATCCGATATAAAAATTATCCGTAACCGAATCCGAAATTAAAGTTAAGCTACTGTAAAAAGGTAACAAAACTTTTATATCCGTAACCGAAATAATCTGAAACAAACGGATAATCGGAAATAATTTAATATCCATATCCGTATCCGAAATTTCATATCCATTTCACCGAGTGCTCTAACTGCGTATTATTCATAATATGAGGCTAAAGATCATGAGCTAGCCTAGACTGTGGGGTCCAGCAGGGCAATCGCGCTAAAAAACTTTAGCTGAAACGCAACCGAAACGTGAACGTTACTCGACTTTATGACGTATTCGGTATCGCGCTATCCTTTTGACAGCTAGGTGAGACGAAGCTGGACCGAAGTTGTAACTCAAACGCTGTCAAACAAAAAGTTCATACGGAGCTAGTTTAACTCGCACGCAGCTCGAACGTTTGGAACAAAGTGATCGTATATAAGTTAAGTTTTTGAATCTAAATTTTGTAAAGGAAATAAACACTAGTAAATTTATTGACGATTATGGTAAAATAATAGACAATTTCGAAAATCTTAGGGACGCATCCCTAATGTCTGACAAAAGGTTACGTTTCGTTTCGTCTGAGGTTAAGTAGCAATTGGAAGGTTAGCGCGATACTGAAGTTTGTGCAGCTGGATTGGAAACGAAACGCAGCTGAAACACAAACGAAACTAAGTTGTACCTCAAATGAAACGTTGTACAATAGCGCGATTGGCCTGCTGGGGTCTTTTTTTAGGGACCTCCCCCTGTCTCCCACACATTTTATAAAAGTTTTAAGTTTTGCCCCCGGTTTTTGGAAGGCAACTAATCAGGGGCCTTCCCTGATGTGTACTCACCCGTGCTTGGAGTAGTGCAGGCCGGCGCGGCGCACCAGCTGCCTCGCCAGCGGGAACAGCTCGTCCCGCCGCGTCAGCAGCGCCGGCACGCAGCGGCAGATCTGCGCGGCAGCCTCGTTCACCATCACCTGCATCAGACAATAAGTACCGTTATTATTATCCAATCGTAATGAACGTCTTACGCGTGCTATTGGCCTCTCAGCGTAATCAGCTGCTCGCTGTGTTGTGCACGTTGTACATTGCCTATTGAAAATTTTTAAATTTTTAAAACAGTGGATTAAAAGCAAATGACTAGTACCAATGGATATATCTCTTGCCTGGTTATTACCCCACGGAGTTATAGTGACTGCTCTTTTTACACCCTGTATATTAAATCTACCTTTTTTTGCGGGATATTACTAGATATAATATACCTACATATTTAAATTTTTTCCCCTTATATGTATTTTATTTTTTAATTACAATGCATATTATTGAAATTTGGTGAGCCCGTCTACATTAATTACATGACTCTATATTTAATCGGTAATCCGTTTATTGTGGTTTGAGCATGCATTATGTTAGTTATATATTACCTTAGATTTAAGTTCTAGTTTTATGTGTGAAGCGTCCATAGATATTATTAGTATTATTATTATATAGACAGTTAGTACTATGGTTTGCGTACATTTCAACTTTTAAAATCATGTTTGAAATGGCAAAATTTTTAGGCTTTAACTTTTTAAAATTTTTTTACGTCAAAATATGACAGTTGATTTCCAGAAATGGGATAGCCACCTAGGTTAGGTAACCAGGGGGCTGGACCCCCCTGATCAGCAGACGTCAGAAACTCAGAACTCGGAGACGACAAAAAATCACCTCATGTAACGTAAGCGGTTTTTCCGGTTTCCGCTTGCAGTCGAACCGCCCGTAGATCGCAGCGTACTTCCGGATCTCCTCCATCCTCCGCGGATCAGACTCCGGCATCATCATCACCAGCTCGAGGTCTTTGCACATCTTTTTCTTCGTATTCTGTGGCTTCGGCTCCAACTGGGGCAAATGCTTGCTCAGCTTCTCCGCCGCTGAAGCCAGCTTTTGGACGTGGACGTCTAAGAGAATGGGGGTGAGTTGGATTGGGGAGGTTACGGAGCTGGGGCTGGACCCCGAGGAGGCTGGGGGACAGGCGCTCTGGGGGGAGAAGGCTCGGGCCGTGGTGGTGACGGCGGCCGCTGGAGACGGAGGCAGGACTATCTTGGTAAAGGTATTCTGGTGAACTGGACTGACTGACTGACTGACTTCTCTCGACGCGTTGGACCCACAGCTGTTCTCTGGTGCGCCGGGAGAGGGGCTGTACATTGGACGATTGTTGTCTGGAGACGAAACGGACCTGGGTAGACTTGGGATGGCTGAGGGCATATTCAGTAGTCTTTGGTTGCATTGCATGAAGGGGTTCTCGGTGGGGCACAGATTTGGGACTATGGGGATTTGGAAGAGGGCTGGGTTGTTCACCCACTCCTGGAGGGCTTTTTGGAGTCTTCTGACGTGGAGGGGCTTGGACGCCATGCCGACTAGAGCCATGATCTCCAGGAACTCTTCCTCGCCAGCGTCGCAGAGCTGCTGTACGTCGTCACCACCTAAAATTAAAATTAAAAAAAATTAAAAAACTATCCACTAATCCATAGCCGTTCTGGCTGCAGGCTGCAGCTTAAAATACTTAAACAAACACTAATCGCCCTTTTTATAATCCAGATCTGATTTAAAAGCTGATTATTCGAAAACGGTTAATGAAGGCATTAACCGTTTTTGAATAATCAGCTTTTAAAATATTGATGATTCTTTGAAGGCGTATTAATTCGTAACCAAAAAGGCATAAAAAAAGAAAAATAAGGAATTATATTTGTTCAAGTCCTATCAACGTGCAATAATTGATCTACGAGTAATTATGAACTATTGTTCATAATTACTGATTCAAGCAAGATCTGACTTTTTTTTGGTCCGCTTGACATGAAATGCCCTATAATATGTAGATAAGTCCTTGTAGTGACTAGGTTATTTCAGATTTCTAAATAATAAATATTTATTTCTTGGTAAAGGTGAGTTGTATATTTTGGTTAAATAAAAAAAATGTTTTCACCCCCTGGACATCCATTCAACGAATACTCTACGTTCAAACAGCCTGGGTATTAATAGCATGTTTTACACTGTTTGGCCTGACCTTAATAGCTTTTTGGTTTTTTATTAGAACATGGCGCCAGATGGTATATGTTTTGCTGTTTCGTTTCTGAGGTCAACTTTCATTAGGTACATATTACATAGCTTGGGTATTTTTACAAAAAATAATTTCTATAAGTTTTAAACATAGCCTTAGAAACTTAAGAAAAAGAAACGAATATTATGAAATACCTACCTAAAGAAACAATGTGGCTAGGTAACAAAAAGAAATCTAAATATTTAGAAATCGTCAGATTTTTTGTGTAACCTAGTTAGGGCAGCAAAAAATGAATGTTTAATGTGTCTAGAAGGGCAAGTTCATTTGCGTCTTGCCAAAAACGTGAGATACTTAAAAAAAAGGATCGCTCACAGTTTTAATTTAGTCGAATATGCTAATATCTTACGTGACCATTTTGCAAAGGGGCCGCGCAAAAAAAAAACAATGAACGGCCAAACGCCGAACCCTTGCATTCGTCTCTCGAATTAAGAAATTAAAAAAAATACGCATTAGTCCTTTACACTTATGCAAAATTAGTTTTTTAGTGTCTTGAGTTTCTGACGATGAGAATCATTTTTTTACATCGTTCCTTCGAATCTATGATGAACTTTTTTCGCTCAACGCATCATCACTGATCATAAAAAATCATAAAAAAATCATAAAAAAGGGTTTTCTTGTTTTGATTATTTTGTGTGCCTTGTATATTTGGATTTTAGTTGATATTTGGATTTTGTAATAACTATGTTTTAAAAAGCTTTTTAATAAAATCTTGCATCACCCAAAACTGTGTTTGTTTGTAGACTTTTTAGTATCTTTGGTAGAAATAGGAATAGGTAGGTATTTACTTTTAAAGGATTTTATAAAATTTATTCCTACCCTACTATCCTACACCTAATACTAGGTAGAGAGGGCTAAAACATAATATAGGTATTATAGAATGTCTGTCGTGTAAGATAGATTTGGATAATTTTTGTCGTCCAAGTAATGATATTGTGATTTGTAGAACAGTGGAACTTGGAAGAAGAAAGAAGTTAATACATATCACCATATAGGTAGTTAACTTCTTTAATAACTTGTCAAAGCCATTTTTATTTCTTTATTTATACAATTTAAATATATTATATCTAGCAATATCCCGCGAAACAATTATAACCACAACCTGCAAGCAGATGAGTGAGTGTACGCATAGGCATGCGTTTGATGCACCTAACTTAACTTAACGAACATTGTTCGCAGAGTCAACATCCTGAGGATGCTCCGGGGTCGGAGCGAAACGCGCGTCGAGTTTTGCAACCTGCATGGTGGTGGGACTTTGCACGATCGTGTTAACATTATTGCATGTGTGGTGGTGGTGTTTTCATGTTTTTTGCTTGCGAGTGTACGCATAAGCAGTGTGGGAGGAGGGAGGTGCATCAAACGCATGCCTATGCGTACACTCACTCATCTGCTTGCAGGTTGTGGTTATAATTGTTTCGCGGGATATTGCTAGATATAATATATTTAAATTGTATGCTATGGATTTCCGCAAAGTAACGCCTGATTCCATTAACTATTTCTTTATTTGCCTATGTTACGCTCTGAAGATGTTAACTAGGGGCTTTGTTAGATGCCAATTGCCATACAAAATGTATTCAACTTCCTCACGGCGAGAAGTGACAAATTTTCGCACTCACCACACAATTGGCGGACCACATCTACAGACTGTAATATTAATGAGTGATAATACTTTAGGCATGTATGGGTCCCGTATATGGATTTTACTATGAAAGTACCAGCGCTGATTGCCGCTGAAAGAGGAACTTTTTTAAAATGATGATGTTGAGGCATTTCTCATACAAACATGATAGTCAAAAGTAAGTATTTCAGCGCTGGTACTTTCACAGTATACTCTACATAAGTGATAAGAGGCATAATAAACACACCCTAAAGTATTATCACTCATTTATTTTACACCTTGTATTTATTATCCAAAAACTTACCCATTTCTAATAGCGTGTCGTAATAGGCCAGGAGACTGGCCCTCTGCATGACTCTGTACAGCTGCAACTCGGCTTCGTTGGCGGGGGCCGACGTCACCACGACTAAAAAAATAAAAAAAATACATTTGAAAAAAGAATCTATTAAGTATGTTACCTACATAATATTTTGTCCGAGAATCCATCTTACTTGCACGTCCACATTTCTAAATTCAAACGTCCCAACTCCCAAATGATTGAGTTACCTAAATGAAATAGCTCTTAGCAAGATAAGATCCTGATTAGCTATAATCATCCTGAATCGGAAGAAGTGTGGCTTCTGACTAAATTAGGACAATTTAGTTACAAGACAATTTTTTTTCCTCAATATGAAGCGATTTGGGATGTCTGAATTTAATTAATTCTAACTCACTAAATTATTAGCGAGATTAGGTATAGGAAAAACTGCTCACTATCTTTTGAAACAAAATAGGTACCTGGAAAGTTATAAAAACTTATGTAGGTATTCATTAATTGTATCAAAGATATTGTAATATTCTGAAGCTAGAACTATTTTTATGTATCGCCACAAAACATATTATGGCCTAATTGGGATTATTTTTTGTCGATTATAAACTTTTAGTGCTTAGTTCTCAACCTTTACGGATATTAAAAAGAAAAAAAGCTGCCAACATTATTGCAAAACGCAGACAAGTTATAATTTGAAAATCGAACACTAAATCGATATTTTAATAAAGTCTGTGCGTGATGTAAGCAATTTTGTACCGCCTAAAATCGCGTGAGGAGACGCGCGGCAAAAAACTAACCCCTTTTAATAACAACCCCTCGCAATTACCAAAAGACTCGGCTTAACCGTTAGTGAACGAAAAAATTTATGAATAAAGACCTACCTATATAAAGGGCTCCCTTTATAATCGGAACGGGTTTACATCCAATACGAATTGAGCGCGGGAAAAATATCGACCTGGGTCGTCGGGCGTAAAAAATGTTGCCACCCTAAACTGTTTAGATGCACTCTATTGGGTTTGTGTCGTAGAAAAAAATCGTGGGGTGGTTTCATGTATTGGTGCAGGTAAAAAAAGGGTCGCCTAGCAAAAAAAAATACAATAGACCTGTATATAAGAAATTGTACATAAAATATAATAAGATTATGTTATTATTCTGTATTGAAGCGTATTACCTAGGCTAGGTATTATTTTACTAAATGTATCTTTTTTTAATTGAACATCTTTATAAGAAACAAAAATAATTAGGAAAGTTGAAACATTATTGTTTTTGCGGACTATAACATAATATTCTCATTATAAACTTTAAAATTGTCCTGCAAATAAAAGTTCATTCAAATATTTCAACGAATTAAAATTAGCAATTCCACATAAATTATGTTCAAACTTACAATAACAGGTAAGCTATCAATATTCCGTGGGACAAACAAAACAAAAACACTAGACGCAACATCATTTTTTTAACATACAACTGTATAAAGATACAGAAAAAATGTTAACTTGTTAATTTTTTTTCTACGCAACTCTATCTTACAACACTTTCTCAGGCACGAAAAAAACTTTGCGCAATGTCCAAAAAAAATATTTGCATAATCTCTGAGTAAAAAATCGCCACAGCCAAGCTTGTATGCAAATTATCTACCGACGGAGGGGTGGTTGGCCACATGTCTTATCCTTTTGTTTTTTTGTTGTCTTTTTTTCATTTTCAAAAATCTGTGACGTAGCCTTGTATAATTTAATCACCAATTGTGTATTACTCTCACGGTTGACTTTTTATAGTGTTTTTTATCTTGAGAACGTTTTCCGTATGCAAAAGAAGCAGTTGTATGCAAATTCGCCTAATTAATTTTTGACAACATATGAATGTTTTTTCTATATATGCACATCAAAGTTTTATAAATTTAACTAAAAAAATTTAAGCTTACAGCCGAAACTACTTGAAATGAACGTTTTTGTAATTAACTATTTATTTTAACTATTTAGTAAGTAGGTATAACAATTAGTAATCAGTAGCTTTCTTTATTTACACATAGAAAACATAAGATATACCTATAGATAATTACATATATAAAAATTAGATCTGTTGCAAGCTTTAAAAGTTTAGAAGTCTGCAAAATCTCTTTTTTTAATTTATCAGTGGCAATTTTTTCTGTTGGTTTGCAAAAACTTAATAATATTATAATATTTTCAGTAACAACGTTTTTTAAACCATTATTAAAGATTTATATATTTTTTATTGTTATTATCTAGATATAAGCTTCATTTACTTGTAAAAGTAGTTATTATAAATAAGTAATTTGGTAACGTATGGATTGAAAATATTAAATAATGTTTATTTATCAATTTAAATGTTAAATTCTTCACTGGGAATGATAATAATTATAATCTGATCTATCAAAAACCCAATCTCAGTTCCTACCTACGTTTACTATTTTAATTGCAGTTACTATTTCATAATAATTCCTTATTCAGTAAAAACATCAAAAAAGCTATTACCTATACCTAAGTAATTAAATATATTTTATGAAATGAAATTGCGATCCACTAAATTCCTGTGTTTATTTCTTTTTACTTCGTCGGTTAATAGCGTTTTTCCGTACATAACTTTTCATTAATCATACGCTAAAATAACTTTTACCCCTTTCCAAATTATTAACCTACTAACCCGGTATAAAATTCCACAGCACGAAATTCACATGAAAGTTAAAGGATTAAAGGAAAAAAATCAGTAAAAAGAATATTATAATTTATTCATTCTTGAAGACACTATTAAGCATATCAATCACATTGCAAGTGCTAAAAAATACCTAATCGGATGCGCAGTCACATCCCGAATTCACTGTCATTAGCGCTTTTTTTAAAGAGGGAACACTGTTCCTTTTTCAAATTCAAATTCGACGCGACAATGGCGTGTTTTTGTTTATCCGCCACAGACAATATTGTCTTCGGATAAAATTATTCAAACTTTTTAAGGTGACGTTTTGTTGCGTCTATAATTACTATAGAATTGCATTGGTATGAGAACGAGGCGGTATTTTCGCACGAAAATGTAAGTACAGCGATGTGGTAACAAGATAGCTAATTATAGACTTGGTGTCAAACTTGTCTTGGGGTGAATATTAAAGAGAAATTTAAGTTTAGTTAATCATCACAATGCCAATCTAAGCTTCCAGGATCTCTATTTCACTTTTTCACTACTCACAATAATTATTAAATAGTTTACCGCATCTAAAACTACCAAAGAGCGGGGGAGCAGAATGCCCGTGGAAATTGACGAATGTTTTACCACATCAATAAGAAGTAAGAACTAAGAATATAAAGGTATAACGGTGATCTCCACCTGTCTATAGTTCGTTAAAAAATACAAACAGAATACGGTAATGCTTCGTTTTTAATGTATTCCGGGAATCGTCGTTTATTTCAATAAGTACTTGCTTTACTAGCAATATGTTCGATGCTCTCTATCTGCCTTGTTTTATAATCTCAGTTTCTGATGTTAATATTTATTACATACCTCGTATGGCATGGGCAGTAATTTACCCTTCTTACACTTTCAATCTCAAAAGGAAATTATAAATTGTCTGTGGTTTTTGTTTTCAATTAAAAAAAAACTAGTGTTGTCCTCAGCCGGTCAACTTCCGTCGATTTTTTTCGATGACTAGACAATTTACATACGTGATGGGTGAAAAAACGCGGGATTTAAAATCGAGAGTGAGATCCGAGGCAGGTGCTTGTGTTTTTTGAAATTAATCAAAGCATCTGTTTTGTAATTACCTTTTGAAGGGTTAATCAAATATAATAAAGAAATTTTCGAATGTTTAATTGCGTTGTAAATTAAACAGGTGGTCGTCATCATTTCACTTCTAATGTATTGCAAGTTGTAGGTATAATTATTATAATTAATAATTATGACAAGATTCTTATATATACCTACCTACCTCAGGTTTTAATTTTGAGAGAAAAAAATTAATCTTTATACTAATTTTTTTTTAGTCAATCACAAATAATGTGGTATTTTCTGACGCTATTTAGACGTATAAGTATTGTTAAAATCTCTTTTACTGTTTTTATAAAGATTTTATATTTAATTTATATACGTCAAGTTTATGTCATAATTGAAGGTAAATTTTCTTGTATTATTTCGGCTGTAGCGATGTATTGGAGTTTAAGTTTTATTTTTTTGGAGATTCAGTAATATACACAGTAATCTACTAGTAAAATGTAGTTTTTATTAGTAGAAAGTTGTTCATGGTCCTTCGAGCCGGATTTACATTTCAAGTTATGTTTAAAGAGTTTATGTATATTTGTTAAAACAATCCCAGTTTCAGTTAGTTTATTGATTTCAGTTTAGGTAAGGTTGTTGATTAGGTATATTCTTGATGTTTAAGGTAGTTTTAGTTCAGATAGAAAGTTTTTTTTTTAACAATTTATTTTTTATTATGAACTTAGTTGTTCATGGCGGCCGGTATGTTAAAACCTCTTTTACTGTTTTTATAAAGATTTTATATTTAATTTATATACGTCAAGTTTATGTCATAATTGAAGGTAAATTTTCTTGTATTATTTCGGCTGTAGCGATGTATTGGAGTTTAAGTTTTATTTTTTTGGAGATTCAGTAATATACACAGTAATCTACAAGTAAAATGTAGTTTTTATTAGTAGAAAGTTGTTCAAGTATAGAAAAATACATTAATCACTTGAGCCATTTGGTACACTCCACATAATGATTGCTCATAATACCATACCTACAGTTTAAGGCAATATCTTAGGAGATATCGTAATACTAAAAATGGACGGACTAAAGTTTTTTAAACGGTTTCGCACCGACTGCAACAGGGCCGACTTATAGCAGTTTAGTTTAGGTAGAGTATTTTTGTTCACAAACACTGGCAAGCGAAGCCGTGGTCAAAAGGTAGATTACATACTTTATTAAAAAAAAAAGTAAAACGGCCAAGTCTGTTGTACCCCGGGGCGCCACTTACGTTGTAACACATGTCCCTATTACAGCCTCTAATTGATACCCCTAGTTAGCACCTACAACACATTCGTCCGTGGAAAGTGTTTCTACCGCTTGGTCAGTTAATACTTAATAGTGCTAGGGCTGGGAGTTGGGACAGTTATCGGTACATTGTCGTAGCTAGGGCAGGGATTATTTCATGTTTATCGATAAGAGTTAATTGATGAAATTAAATATTTAAAAAACATGACTATTTATTATACCTACTCCAATCGAATACAATGTAATGTTAATGTAAATAAAGCTCCATATAATTGGGCGGCTACAATGATTTCAGTTTACATGTCACTTATTCACCGCGCAGAAATAGCACATTTATTTGGTCGATTTTCATATTTTTACTTAGATTAATATCGCATTGAATCGGTATAGAGGATTTAACAGTTAATTAATTCGCTTTTAATTAAACACAGTCAATGTCTGTGAATAGTTTAATATTGACGTGTATATAATATATAAAATCACGTGTTGGTTTCTTTACTATGTAACTATTAATACAAAAAATATTACATGAACAAAAAGTACAGACAGATATAATTAAAATAAAATGAATGTTTATTTAAATATTTACGTACAGTTAGATACAAACGTTTATTGAATAAACCAACCACCTAATTACAAATATACTTCAAATGATCTAATAACTTTATCGATTGTGGGCACAACCCTAGCGCGGCCATCTGTCAGAAAGGGTTAGGGGTCCCTCCGACCCTGTTTACTTTGTGTCGACACACTGACACCGTTTGCGGGTTGACGGAAACTTGTTCTGAGGGTTAAAAAAGTGTATTGAATGTGCCTCAGCTTTTGGACATTATGAGGTCAAAAATATTTAAAACTTTTCAATATTAAGATTATTTTATACGACTTGGAGGATTTTCATTTCATTTAATTTCAAAACGATGCCAACGAAGTTGCCGTGGTTAGTATACTTAAAGTTTAAGTCGAAAAAATTAAATTTATAGTAAAAGGTAAATAAAAGTAAAAGTAGTAACATCACTATTCACTATAGTTTACTATGCGCCAGTGTTATTCAATATCTCAAAAGGCAGTATGGTCTACGACCTTAGCCTGTTCATCATGAACGAACATTAAAAAAAAAATCAATATCTCAAACCAAAATAAATTTTTTTGTTTTAGTCCATTGAAATGTTACATTTTTTAGGCCTTACCTTGCGTTTTTTAGAGGACGCAATTTTATTTTTTTGATGTGTAGGGGGGGTCAGTGTAAAGCTAAAACCAAGTTTGTGGGGTCGCCACCCTTGTCCCACGGCCGCCATCTTGAAAATAGGGGTTGAAATGGTATTTACGATATATCTCTTAAACTATTTATTTTATAAAAAAAAATTGTTAACATTTTTTGTTGCAAATTAAATTTTCTACAACTTTGCTCCAGTAACTTTTTGTCGTAGAACTATAAATAAAAAAGTTATAAGCGAAAATCTTCGGAAATTTGAGAAAAAAAAAATATTTTTCGATGTAACTTTTTTTCTTCTCTTCGGCTTTGTGTTTGACGGTTACTCAGACGACCCGGATGTCGCAGGAACAAAGTCTTGGGAACGTTTGCGCCGCACGAAAAAACACCAGTCGACAGAAGTAAAATGTGACAAGAACACCATACCGACGTTATCACAAGAGAAATTTCTTGGTAATGAGAAGAACAAATCTAACTTTATTATACTTCTTAAAACTGTATTCTCGAAAATGGGTTTCACTGTTGACCAAGCAGAATCAGACGCAGACGCTCTTATCGTTCGTACTCCTTTATTTAATACCGTTACTATTGTAGCTGAAGATATTGACATACTGATATTGCTCACAGCACTTGGCAGAAAATAAGCAAATGTATTTTTTTTTAAAACCATCAAAAGGACGAACAGCAGAACAATTATATAGTGCGTCAGGTTTTATGTACGGAGATGTCATTGCGAATAACTTGCTGTTTCTTCATGCTTTTTCCGGATGTGACACAACTTCAGCTCCATACAATATCGGTAAAATGAAATTTGTGAAAACCCTGGAAAAACATTTAGAGTTTGCAAGTGGAACGGCTTTGTTTCTCAACAAGAGAGTTGACCCTGCTTTGCTCACTGTAATTGGTGAACGTTTTTTTATCTCTTTATACGGTGGTAATAAATCTTTATTACCACATCTTTATTACCTTTATTATCATTATCATCTGATAATTCTCTTGACAGCCTAAGATACAAACAATTCGCCAAGGCAGTGACAAAAAGTACATTTAACTTATCCTCACTTCCTCCAACACAAGACACAGCTCGCTTTCATACTTTCTGAGTCTACCATCAGGTCCAGTCGTGGCTTGGTAATTATAATGATCCTGAAGACTGGGGCTGGAAAAAATGTGGAAAATTATTGATGCCTCTAAACCTCCAGCAGCCCTGAGCTTCTAAAATTGATCTTTTGCAAATGCAAAGGAAACTGTGGAGCGATGTGTGGATGCCGAAAAGCAGGAATGAAATGTTCTGCAGTGTGCTTCCATTGTTTTGGAGAGACTTGCAGCAACGTAATGGAACTCTCAGAATTAATAAATGAAGATGACTTTGATGATGAACCGCCAACATTAACACCCCTTCCTTCTCCAGTTCTCCCACTGGTATTTAATTCAGAAAGCCGATCAGAAGCTGAGCCCCAGCCTGGTCCATCGTAACGACTGAGGACGAAGTAGTTCTAATTTAGAAAATCACCGTGGATTATGCCTATTGGGGATACCACGTAAAAAAAACGCGCCTCTAGACTCTACCTCGTGGGTGGTGGGGAAAAGAGTCGATAATTAATTATTAATAATATTGCAAAATTTGTAATTAAAAAAGTTATAATAATAAAGTAAAAAAAAACAAAAAAAAAACAAACAATAACTGATGACTTATCACAGGTATAGGTATAGTTAAGAGTACTGAAAAATAGTACTCACTTCGGAGCGCTGTAAAACCTTAGCTTTTGACTTAATGAAAAAATGATGCGAATAAAAGTTGTTCCTCAAAAAACGATGTACAAAAATGGTCGAATATCATTTTTTCGTAAAATGATAAAAAAAAAGTTACATCGAAAAATATAATTTTTTTTCTCAAATTTCCGAAGATTTTCACTTATAACTTTTTTATTTATAGTTCTACGACAAAAAGTTACTGGAGCAAAGTTGTAGAAAATTTAATTTGCAACAAAAAATGTTAACAATTTTTTTTTATAAAATAAATAGTTTAAGAGATATATCGTAAATACCATTTCAACCCCTATTTTCAAGATGGCGGCCGTGGGACAAGGGTGGCGACCCCACAAACTTGGTTTTAGCTTTACACTGACCCCCCCTACACATCAAAAAAATAAAATTGCGTCCTCTAAAAAACGCAACCCAAAATGTAACTTTTCAATGGACTATTTCATATTCTCGCACAAGCCGGATTTATACGAAGTTATCGTTATCAAGCAAATGTATTAGTTATAAACAAAGTCCGCTTTTCTTCGATATTCAAAAGGAACGTTACAAAATACTCGATTGAAGACCGCTCAGCCACCTTTACGATCACAATCTAAACCTTTTTAGGCCATTTATTATTCATTCAAAAGCAATAACTCTTTTTATAAAGACAAATGTCCAGTCGCGCCCTCGTTCTTTTTTGCCTCCTCCTTTTTGTCTATGGTTGTCTATGGTCATATTTGACGTTCTCACGGAAGAGGATGAATGGTCTTAAAAAATGAGGAAGGGTTAAAATTATCTGTAAGGTGCAATGTGTGGGAATAATTGACCCCATGTGTTTTTTCAGTTTCCCGGAAGATGGACCAGCGGCCAACGGAGGGTTGAATCAAAATATGTTTTTAAATTTCAGCAATTAAACACTCTTTATGTGATCTAAGACATGGCGTAGTAACACATCGCCGCCAAAAATTTGTTTTTAAATTTCAACAATTAAACACTCTTTTATGTAATCTAAGATATGGCGTACTAACGCATCGCCACAACTATATTTATTACTTGTAGGTACACAGTGGTAAGGCAACGTGTCACCATGAATATTATAAACGAAATGTTTACATGCTGCCCATCTACCCAACGTTTCGCAGATAATTAAATTTTTAGGATAAGCTATTGTCTTACGTAATAATTGTTTTTAGTTTAACTAATTTAAGCGCATAAATATACTAAATTTTCTGGGTAATTTTTTTTTGCGCAATAACACCGTCATCTATTCATGTCTTCATTTGACATGCGAAAATTTCAAAAACACGTTGCTGTTAAATTATTCCTGCTCGTACTGATTCAGATTTTATTAACCCACCCACCGAGGCGAAAAAACGTCAAAATGAGAGGCAAACCACAATAAAACAAATAAAAAAAACCATTAAAGACGTACAAAAAACGCTGGGGAGTTTTTTCACCTGCTAGGGAGGCATTAAGAGGCCCAGAGTGACCGTGAGAATCGCTCAGCAGCTGAGGGACTCTTATTATCTTTAATCGCTAATTATCAAGGGATTTAGGTCTTTGCGGGTCAGTGGTTGAGCGAGAGCCGGATGACACAGGTTCGAATTTCGCCAAATGAACAAAGAAAAGGAGTGGGAACTGGTGATTGTAAGAAAAGGAGTGGGGCTGTGTAATGAGAACTGATAATACCTAGTCCAAAAGGACACGACCGTTAATTGGGTCATTGAATGAATATTTATTTTCGTAAAGTTATCTGACGATTGAAAAATCGGGCCGAAGTATTACATTATTTGTTTACCAGGGGGTTAATCAACATATCCTAGATCCCTAAAGAAAAAGAGTAAAAAAATTATTAACTGACATCGGGTGTTTTTTTAACTAAATAGAAATAAATAAATAAACGTTTGTTCAACAAAACGGATATTGCACGACACAATGAAGCAAACGCAATAGTATTTATTATTTATTAATATGATAGATATGATTGGCTTCCTGTACGAAATGGAATACAGATTACCTACTAAATAGTTACCATGTCTATCCATTGTCACAGTATACTTGATTATTTAACTGTGGTAGCAGTTTTAAGTATAAACATGTGTTCAATATTAATAAAAAACCTAAATCTCATAATTCAAAATACATCTGTCCTTAATGTCGTGTAATGGTCATCTTCGGGCGGAACATAAAAACTAAATCAAACAAAATTCATAGCTCAATAAAATTAAGTATAAATTGAAAAGACACATGCCGTTTCCGATTCACTTAAATGGGTTAACCGAGTAAAAAATTATTACCCACAGGCCGCAAACGAAAACGACAATTAAAAAGAAATAAAACAAATCCCTGGCCGTCACTGTCAAGAAAGGCGGGAAAACAACTGACGTTTGTGTTTTTTTAATTCAACAGGTGGCAAAGGGTTAAGCTAATGCTCATTGCGGTGAAAGCGTGACAAATAAACAATATAAACATGTGTTAAGAACGTTAATTAATTATAAGAAATCGTAAGCGATACATTAAAAAAAGGGATCACGAAAGGAAAGTTACTATGAATTATTAGACGACGAAAACGATCACCTGAGTGCTAAATACATATTATTTTATACCTTTATTAATTAATAAGTATTAAGTAGGTATACAGGGTGTAAAAAGAGCAGTCAAGAACTTTGGGATAGGATTATAGGACCTTGACTAATTCTAGAAATTAATTTTTTTCATTATTTATTGTTTGAAAAAAATTTTTTTTTTTGCAATTTATTATTTTAGTCGCAAGGCTGAACTGTTTGAAACAACGTTCTGCATTAAATTGTTAAATTTTATAATTTTTGCCCTAGTACGTAATGAACGTCTTACGCGTGCTATTGACCTCTCAGCATAATCAGCTGATCGCTGTATTTTGCACGTTGTACATTGCCTATGGATTTTTTTTTATTTTTAAAACAGTGGATTAAAAGCAAATGACTAGTACCAATGGATATATCTCTTGCCTGGTTATTACCCCACGAAGTTATAGATAACAACTCTAATAGAAAATACTCACTTTTTTGCACACAACACAAAGTTTACTTTCATTCTATTTTTTCATTTACTATGTACTTAAAAATACCTTTATAGGTTGTCGCTATACTGACAAAATAATATACTTACTTATAACTTAAAAAAACCAACAAAAGTGCGTATTTTACCGATAAATAATCGCGGAAATCGATTAGAATTGGATCTTTTGTATGGTACAAATCACACGATTCAGTGCCAATAACATACAAAAAAATCGGATTTGACACCTGTCAAATAAGTAGAGGTCCATGACCTTTCAACACAGATGCACACGAAACTGAACTCTATGCAAGAATACCAAAACATACAATTGGACGCACCGCAATGTAGGTAACAAAAGCATTGTTTTTTACGTTAAACTGTTATTGGATTTTGATATCTACTGCTTTATCCAAAGGTTTATGTTTGCGTGTGGCCTCAGACTGTCCATCATCACATCTGCCAGACAGCTGGTAGATAATATCGGACTTGTCAGTCCAAATCAAAGTAGATAGTAGGGTTAATTGTTTATAAGTCATAACTAAGATATAATGGAATTTGTATGGAGAAGATTAAGTTATAGAAGCAGGGCCCATTCAAGATAATCGCTATTATCACTTACGAATTTCGAAAACAGAAAAGTATGGGATGGGAGGTTCGCTAATGACAAGCGTATTCGTATGTCACTTAGCGAAGCTTATGTCATGGCCCGGGAGCCGTGAAAAATGCATCCTGCTTGAGTTTTCATAGAATAATTATATTCATATTATGTGAAGCACAAAATTTGTAAGTTTACCTTTTTTACGAAAGTTGCTTAAACAACCTGTAATAATAAAATACATAGAAGGAGTGTATAATATGTATTAGTATTTCTTAAAATCACGCTTTAATATACTCGTACATAGAATTATTAAAAGTAACACTAGCTGTACCATTCACATCTTACTTAGTCTACCTTCTTGTTCTTGTGCTTTTCTTACTCTACCATGAGTTTGTTTAATAACACATTTTCTTTCAGGTTCAATAAACAACAGTCATACACTTGTGGGTGTGAAAGCCTCAAACGGAGACCCTCCGACCTCACGAGGTATACTCGGTCAGGCCGAAGCCCACTGTATTAGTTTCTAGATGTTGTTTATAGCTTGGAAAAGTTCTCTTCTTCTTCTTGTGGCATAATATACTCTTCTTACTCTACCATAGCGTCCGTCCTAGTGGGTATATAGTTAATTAGCACTCGAAATGGTGCAGGTTCGATTCCCAGGTTGTGGCATGAACCAATGAGACTGTTTCAGTTCTCAAATTATACGGACGCTCTAACGGTGAAGGAAAACATCGTGAGGAAACCCGCACATGGTTGGCCCCAGACGTATTGACCAGTCATTCCTCTGGACTAGGCCGACTGTGTTGTGAGAATGCCGTATGTGCTGGATAACCATGCGACATTTAAAACCGCCTGTCCCAGGTACTACAGTATTAAAAGAGTGGTTACTTCGCTCGGAGAATGCTGTATTTTCCAACAACGGATGTAAAGGTCTACTCTACCGTGAGTTTGTTTTATAACACATTTTCTTTCAGGTTCAATAAACAATAGTCATATATTTGTGGGTACAGTGGAAGCCCCAAACAGAAATCTCCGACCTCACGAGGTATACTCGGACAGGCCGAAGCCCACTGTATTAGTTTCTAGATGTTGTTTATAGCTTGGAATAGTTCTCTTCTTCTTCTTGTGGCATTATACCCTTCTTACTCTACCATGAGTTTGTTTAATAACACATTTTCTTTCTGATACAACAGTCATATATTTGTGGGTACAGTGAAAGCCCCAAAGGGAGATCGCCCGACCTTACGAGGTATACTCGGTCAGGCCGAAGCTGTACTAGTTTTCAAGGGGCTGATTCAAGATGCCATCGCTAATTATTATCGCTTACAAAGTTCTATAACAAAATGTATGGGATTTGGCTACGCTAAATGACATACCAAATTGCGATCATTTTGAAGTACAGGACCGATTTTAATAATTCTTTTTTCATTAGTAATCTACATTACCACCGAGTAACATAGGCTATATAAAAATCAATTGTAGTCTTGCTAAAACTCGAGATCAGCTGAACTGATTCGGCTGTTTTTGGTATTGAAATATTCGTGGAAGTCCCGGGAAGGTTTACACGGTTTCCGTGCTCAACGAAGTGGGCACGGGTCAGTTAGTCTTAAATATTTCTGGTCTTTTGGATTCTTGGGGTGGTGTCTGCACCTCCTATTAGTTATGTTTGCGATGTGACCTACATATCTAATAGACACTCCGTGTAGTAAGGCAGTAGGGCTTACTGGGACAACAGTTTTAACCAATTTTGTATCCCTAGTAACATTCTCCTTTGGATCCGGTAGATGGTGCTGCTGTCAGTGCATCTTGAAACTTATTAAAATCGCCTTCGTGGTCTAGTGGTTCAGAGCTTCGGTCTCGACCCGGGGGTCGTGGGTTCGATTCCCGCGTTGGAACAACAAAAAATGTTGTTTTCAAGTTTGGTTAAGACAATGCAGGCTGATCACCTGATTGTCTGACAAGAAAGATGACCCATGCGTCGGATGGGCATGTAAAAAGTCGATCCTGCGCCTGTTCTCTCGCCAGTCGTGTCGGTTTACCGTCCCACTGGGTTATGAGAGTAAAAGGAAGAGAGAGTGTCTTTGTGTATTGCACACACTTGGGCACTTTAAAATAACTCCTGCGTAGCTAGTAGCCTGGTGTCAATGAAACGGCTATCGAGTGAGGGAAGCTATTATTATTATTGAAACTTATTCGAAGGTCCGAAGTTCGCCGCGCCCGGCAAGTACTAAATAATATAAAGAGAATCACATCAACAGTAAACATCAAACTCTATAATTATGATACTTAATCTCGTATTTACGACCGCATATGAATTAATGAGTATTGATGATAAAAACCAGTATGTTTGTCCCACTTTAAGTTTATATGGGCATACTTTTTGCCCGGAGGGCAAGTATGTAGGACATTAGGGAGAAGGGATACATTAGATAGTCTATTCTGTTAAAGGAGTCCTCTAGACGGGGCTGTGATCGCGAGATAGAATATAAATCAACCTATCCTTAAAATCCTGAGAGACAAAGAGGTTGCTTATTCCATTATTCCGCAAATAGAAAAAAATCAATTAGCTTATGTAACAGCTGCATTTAAAACCACTGAGGTCCAATGCTGCGTACCTACAGCGTCTGCAGTAAACCTAATATCTAGGTAGTATCTATGTTATAATATTAATGAGTGATAATACTTTAGGGTGTGTATACTTATAGAGTGTACTGAGTTTACTCATTTATTTTACACCTTGTATTTATAATTTTTTTCTAACATGGGTATACAATAATAATTATTATTATTATTAATAGCCGTTACTATCCCACTGCTGGGCAAAGGCCCAAAGGTAATTATTATAAATACATAATAATTATAACTAATAATAATTATGTTTGAGCAAAGGATTTAGTATCCAGTTCGTAACGCATTAAAAAAAACTATGGCCTTCAGCTTTCATAGATCCTTATGGTAAAGTATGAAAAACGAGCAGACAGTTGGAAAACGGTCGCCAGGAAATAATTTGAAGTATATCCTTCGCTGTTTAAGAATTGAATGCTCTCTAAAAACAAGCGAACAAAATTCGTCGCGAAATTGCAAATGTGTTTTGGCGCTAGCCGCCTATTATAAATAATTAATGAATCCCGCGCTTATGCACGATAAAATGCCATTACGGTTTTCATTGGGATTTGCAAAAACCCACCGCCGAACCCGTCCCCGCAAAAAATACGCTTAAAAGACTACGCGGCCATTGCTGAAATTCCACCACTTCTTGCTTCATCATTTGACTCCGACCATTATCTGTGGAATTAACGATTAAAAAAAACCACAGATTCGATAAAGGCATTCGCGATGTCGGCGACAGTTTTTGTCATAAACCGAGAATATGGAGGCGAAAAACAGACATAATTGCGCCATATAAATATTGGCCTCATGAAAATGCAACGGACATTATTGGAGCTAAAAAACAATATTTCATTGCACGACACGACAAAAACTATATCTCGGCATATAAAAAGCCCGTATTGAATTCCTTTCGAATGTGGTAAGTTTTAATAACTAAAATTACAGATGCGTGGAGTACAGACGGACATAATATCAGAAATAAAAGAAGCCTCGCCAAACAACCCATTTGCATCATCATTGTTATGAACAGACAAAGCGGTAGAAGGATCTTTAATTTTTTAGAAACTCCTTTGAATATTTGTTTTTTCGCGGCTTGTCCTCTATTTGAATTTCGAACGCATCTTTTTTATCGCTTGAATGTGCAATGGTATTTGTCTGGTAGCCCGTAAAATATTATCTTGACAATCGAAAGCTCATTTTTATTGTATTAATGGCAGTTGGATTAAAGATGGTAGAAAGCAATGACTATTAAAAAACTAATAAAATGCAGGAGAAATGTGTTTGAAAATACCTTGAACCTAGGCTGTTTTACAAAAACGAGTGATTGGCTGAGCAGGAGTTGAAGAAATATTAAAATTTTACAAAATTCTATTCTACATTTAGAATTTTGACTTTTACAAAATTTAAAAACTTAATTATAGGTATATTCTCTTTTATTTGCAGGGCTGAAGTGCAAAATTCGAAATAAAATTTTCGTATTTTTTTTTGTTTCAGAATTGAACTACACATGAACTCTACTAACATACAGTATAATCTTATTTTAATTTTCAGACTGGATTTCCTTTAAATATATAAACCTGCTAGAAGTTACTTTAAATTCCTAAAAGACATACTTTGAAAAGAAGCAATGAGTGATCAATTGTTCTCAAGTTGCGTCAAAATAGCAATTTAATAACTTAATTTAAACAATGATTACCATAGATAAGGGCATACTTTTTAATAACCTCTACATTTAAATATGGAACGCTAAAGGCGCCATAACGCGGGCTTGGCTCCAGTCGGTCTGGCTGCGTAAAAACCACGCATAAGTAAGGCACCAGTGGAGATCCTTGGGCACACTAAATAATATTCTTGTAAGCAAACATTTTGGATGCTATGCCAAGCTTATCAAAGTTATCTATATAAAATAGAAATAGTGCTAGAAGATTGTATATTATCTATTATGTGTACTTATTACCTACTGTATCTATATAATACTTATTGAGAAATAAGAATGTATCTACATACTACTTATTCTAGTTCTAAATTTTGGCGCAGTTTCTAATAACAGGTCTTACCTAATAATATTTTGTCATTGCCATTTTGGATGTTGATGTATGGATAAGATTTTTTATTTTTTTTAATTAAAAAAGTCAAATTAGTGTATCCTTTGCAATTTAGTATTACAAA
The DNA here is from genome assembly GCA_905187575.2 of Celastrina argiolus. Classification (NCBI taxonomy): domain Eukaryota; kingdom Metazoa; phylum Arthropoda; class Insecta; order Lepidoptera; family Lycaenidae; genus Celastrina; species Celastrina argiolus. Next base: position 3,779,839 of record LR994596.1, read on the forward strand.
AAAGCTTTCCTTAAGAAACATATTATTTCATTTATTTTTTACACACAATCGTTTAATATAATAATCGCCGCCATTTTGGAAGATTCAGGCAGTGTTTCACCAAGCAATGTTAAAGTTAACGCCATGTTAAATATCATGTTATCACTCTCGTATTTCCTGTCAATGAATGAGATGGCATGGTATTTTAACATTGCTTGGTGAAACACGCCCTAACAATAGAAAACCATGTCCATGGGTATTGGGTACCTACCCGACAATTTTGGGTAGAACAAGGTTACCGTAAATTGTCGGGAACCCGCGCCACGTCCCGCTCGGGCTTGGCTCGTTTTTTAATCCACCTTTTGTTCCATCGGGGCTGTTTTTCCCCGGACATAGTTATAGTATATTATACAGCATTGTTTTTGTCGCATTTATATACATACATTAACATAGTGAGGTTTTTACGGGCCTATGCATTTTTAAACGTAGCTTTGTCAACTGTTTTAAAAAATATTTACATACGAACATACATCTTTTTCTTCTTCTTCTATCTTCTTTTTCTTATATATAAAAATTAATTGCTGTTCGTTAGTCTCGCTAAAACTCGAGAACGGCTGAACCGATTCGGCTATTTTTGTTATTGAAATGTTCGTGGAAGTCCAGGGTGAGAAACGGTGAGAAATTACAGGTTCCGCGATGTAATTGAATTTCATCACAAACTGTTTTTATGCTCAACGAACAGGTCAACTAGTAATAATCTTTACATTTGTTGAAGTAAGTAGGTTTCTATTTTTTTTAAGGAAAAGTTACAGCTAGCACAGGTTTAACAATATAGAAACATATTAAGGCCAATTAAAAGGGTTGAAGGTTAAATAATCGTAAGGTAAAAAAAAAGTATGCTGTAGGAGCCTTACAACCTAACGACTTTTTAACCGACTTCCAAAAAGGAGGAGGTTCTCAATTCGTTTGTATTTTTTTTTTGTAAAAATGATGCTCAAATATTTCGCTACATACATACATAGATAACATACAAGTTACAACCCAAGCTTATAAAGGCGTGTTAAAATATGAAAGTCATTAAAAATGTTACATATGATATGTGATCATACATACCTATATCTACAATTTTCTTAAACGTTAAGACAAAGATATAAACCAGTAAACAGTAATTAAGGGTGATGAAAAAGTAATCTTTTATATTGTTAGGCACACATTGTAGATTGCATTGGAAATAACACAAGAAATAAGTACAGTTGGCGTGATACAATATGTTCAGTTATAATTTATCTTTTAGTATGTGTAATGTTATAACTTATCACTCTTGTTTCAGCCACAATAAAATAATGAAAATGATTATTTTTTATTGATGGGCCATATTATAAATAAATAAATAAAAATATCTTTATTAAACACATAAAAGGACATAACAGAGCCAAAGATTAACAAAAACACAGATATAACAATACATATTAAGAAAATAATTATGTAATAGCAAATTATAATTTTATTTTTTAGAACACAATTAAGGCTATGCAATGCCCACGCCACGTGTTTTAAGGGAAGACCCCAGGCTTCGAACACGGCAAGACATGGCGCCTGGTCTTCCAGGAAATAAGATATTGGCCATCCAGAGTCAGTAGTTCAAGTATCTGTAGTGTAATAATTCGTATCCGTACCCGAATACTGAAAGGCTTGGGGCGTGTTTCACCAAGCAATGTTAAAGTTAACGCCATGTTAAATATCATGTTATCCCTCTCGTATTTCCTGTCAATGAATGAGATGGCATGGTATTTTAACACGGCGTTAACATTAACATTGCTTGGTGAAACACGGCCTTAGGCTGCGTGTGCGTGATAAGCTGTTTTTTTTCTCATTTCTGGTCAAAAAGGTACTAGTCGTAATGAAGAATCCCACAACATAGTGAATAATTTTCCCCGTTTTTTCAACATTACTCACTGACGCTTCGCTCCTATTGGTCGCAGCGTAATAATATACAGCCTAAAGCCTTCCTCTAATAAATGGACTAACAAAAAAATAATTTTTCAAATCGGAACAGCAGTTCCTTAAATTAGCGCGTTTTAACAAACTCTTCTGCTTTATAATTAGTATAGATATGGAATTTGTCAAAAAAATAATTTTAAAGGTATATCTTAAATTTTATACAATTTCAACACGCTCCGGTCGCCGGTCCATAAAACGCCAGACAAATAGTTGGGAGCCTTCTTATTCACAGGATGACACAGTGGGAGTGACTGACAGACTTGAGTAGATAGTAGAGAGTAGAGTAGAGAGAGTAGACTAGCAGCTGTGTTTGCGACTTCCAAACGGAATAAAAACCTCGATTTTGAAACATTTTTCATTCTTGCTCTGCTCCTGTTGGATGACGTTGTTTATGACTATCGGATACTCCACAATATGTGATCGACTTTTTGCAGGTGAAAAATAAATAATATCAATTGTGCCCAATAAACAAATAGTACTTACTACGGTTTTCCGTAGCACTATTTGTTTATTGGGTCATTGTCACACACACAAAAAGTCACTCAAAAATAATAAGAAGAAAAAATCTGCCCGATAATCGATTCTACAAAAGGTAGGTATAGGCTTGGGTACACAATCCTTTTTGTACAGTAAAAAAAATAAAATACTCATGGCCGAATACTGAAATGATAACCAAATTATGCGGCGCTTAAATCACGAGCTGATCAAGTCATTCCGCCGAACTGTGACAGCGACAACCAGTGAATAGGAAGGCTCTTATCTAGTAGGCCGTGGGCACCCTACAGAAGTTTCCAATTCGGCGCTCTAACCACAGGGCCCCGATTCTCGTGCCTCTAAATCCGTTTAGAATCTTAGTTTGTTCCGCTCGTGCACTTATTTTGCGCGTGTGAACGGGACAGACTGACGATCGAATCGTAGTTCGAGTCACGAGAATCGGGGCCCTAATCTTGTCAATCCGCCGAACAGTGACAGTCAGTGAATAGGAAGGATCTTAACTAGACCGTGGGCCTAGCTTCAATAAGAATATGAAATCTTTATAACATTAGTAGTATCATGGACAAACTATAATAATTTGTCTATGGCAGTATAGAAAGAGCGCGATTCCTTGTTCGCGGTGAAGTGTACGTGTTTTTGCGCGCGCCGCATGTGAGCGGAGTTTTTCCGACCTTTCCACGGTTTTTCCGCCGCATACGCCGGAGCCACGCAAAAACTGTACGCCGACTGAACGCTCTTGATACTTGATGTATATGTTTCGTTCAAAGCACTCTTAATACACGAATTATTCGTTTAAATTCATGGAAAGTAACGACATCTTGAGAGACACTTGGTTCGCGAAAAATATACTAAGTTCAATAATAATAAAAATATATTATGTTATCGATGCGTTCTTGATGCTGTTTATAATACTTGTTTATATGAAAATATGTATCATATAATATTTTGTCTTTTATTAGGTAATAGGTTATATAGTATAGGTACCTAATAATAAAATTAAATTATATTTTCTATATGAGTTATGACTTATAACCAAGTACATACATTAGATAATAGATACGTCGATTTTTAAACCATTACAATAATCTACAGTAAAAAAAATATTATGGTCCGGATCTATTAGTAAAAGTATCATTAAGTTTTTTAGTATGTACAAATTGAACAAAATATAACTTTTAGTGGTTTAATATATCAGAAAATAATAATTAATGTAATAAAGTTTTTGCTTTTTAAGTAATTTGCAAAATTTATATAAATTAAAAGATAATGAGCAAAGAAATAAAATAAATTAAGTTTAATTTACACCAAGGAATGTGTAATAAATATGAAATATCAGATTTTGTAGATTCTGTGTGTAATTAGCAACATAAAAAATTAATAGGTAGGTAGGTACCTAAAGCTGGTTAAATTAATGACCGAAAATTATGATGATGGTTAAACCACCATATTAACTATGTATAAAAACTTTATAGAAGAATTCTATGACAAGGGAAAAATAGCGAAAATAAATTCAGTGTAAATAAATATTTTATTAAAATAAAAATATTAGTTTAAATCATCACGAATGCAACGTATCAAGTAAATAACAGTTTTGTATAATTACTAAATAATGTTCCAAGAGAAATAAAGTAAGCACTGTCGCCATACGCAAGTATCAGCACCACTCGAGCGCAGTAGGGGCATTAAGAAACTAGGTACAAAAACGTCCCCGAGACAAAGCGACCCGGCGCAGCGCGGCCGCAGAAAAACGCAAATTACGCCAACCGCTGCCGCGCGATGTGAATTTTCTTTGTAGCGCATGCTTTTTGTGAGAATGGAATTTCAAAATTATAGAGAATCGTCAAAATATAACAGTCCATTCCGCAATGCCCCTAGACGCGGCACAGTGATCGTGGGACGGAATGTTAAATCAACATCCTATAAGATCGCTAAAAGAATGGGGATAAAGCTGATATTTTATACAGGGTGTAAAAAGAGCAGTCACTATAACTTTGGGATGGGATTATAGGACCTTGACAGATTCTAAAAATGAATTTTATTCCTTATGTATTTATTGAAAAAAAAAAATTTGCAATTTATTATTTTAGTCGCAAGGCTAAACTGTATGGAACAACGTTCTGCATTAAATTCTTAAATTTTATAATTTTTGCCCTAGTACGTAATGAACGTCTTACGCGTGCTATTGACCTCTCAGCGTAATCAGCTGATCGCTGTGTTGTGCACGTTGTACATTGCCTATTGAAAATTTTTTAATTTTTAAAACAGTGGATTAAAAGCAAATGACTAGTACCAATGGATATATCTCTTGCCTGGTTATTACCCCACGAAGTTATAGTGACTGCTCTTTTTACACCATGTATATAAAAATGAATTGCTGTTCGTTAGTCTCGTTAAACTCAAGAACGGCTGAACCGATTCGGCTATTTTTGGTCTTGAAATATTAGTGAAAGTTCAGGGTTTAAACGGTATTTTTTATGCCCAACGAAGTGGGCACGGGTCAGCTAGTATTGTATAAAGATCGATTTATTAACGGGTTATTCCTACAGATAGTTTTATACTGACCCCAATAGATTAACGTCTAAACTGGTAAGATTTAGTTCCTCTAATTGTCGCGGGACTTTTTTCACGGAATGGACTCCACAATCCAGGAAATAAAAAGCAATTCCACATAGTTACTTCTAAAATTGGTTATATTGTGACTCTCCGATGGGAAAGCACGAGAACGCATGTCATTGTAGGAGCTACATAATGGATGTCTGGAAGAAACCACTCTAACGGTACAACCATCTATTTCCATTTGATTTTTGTCTACAGTCTAGGTTCTGTTTAATTGTGAAAATAAAAAAGATATTATTACACTTAGGTCCTTTTCAAATTAGTCGCGTTATGGGCACGAGGACACATTGTAATACAAAATATTATATGGATGGCAGCTACACATAATTATACCTTTATGTTTTGACTGTAACCTGTTGGTAGCTAGTAGCTACAGTTCAAATTTCTACACATCTTCTTCTCTTCTTATGTATATTAAAAATGAATAGCTGTTCGTTAGTCTCGCTAAAATTCGAAAAACGGCTGAACCGATTCGGCTATTTTTGGTCTTGAAATATTCGTGGAAGTCTAGGGAAGGTTTCTATGCTCCAAAAAGGGGGCACGGGTCAGCTACTAACACAATTAATAGGTATTATACAAATTCAAAACGTCATGACAGAATTTTGCTGCTTGTTATACCAACAAAACGGTCCACAGACAAGCAATATAATTTTTTCGTACGTTTGTCGATAATTTACTTCGTGTTGTCTATTCTGCCTTAAAACGATAAATAAATAAATTATTCTTACAAGACGCTAACTTTCGGTGGCAAAAAGGAAGGTTCATAATATATTTAACCTTATAAACATTTGAAACCGTTATCATGATTTATCGCAACAATATGTTAAAAAGGTGGTTTTAAAAAGTGAAAGCTTGAAATAAGTAGTTATTTAACACATTTATTTTCCCTAACCAGGTGCCTACAACTCAAAAAAGCGTCCATAAATTCTTCAAATAACCAAAATTTATGGCACAGTCCTCCGTTCACGTAATAGCCAAGAAAAAAAAACAATAAAATACTTATAATAAAGTATTCAAATTTATTGCACCTACTATATTTAAATTTTCAATTTTAATGCCAAAGGTGTTATAATTCGTTGTAAATTGGTTTAAGTGTTTTTATTTTCTTGTAATTAATCACGAATTAAAATAAGTTTTAAATAAAATGTGCAAAGTTTCGCTTTTTACATTTTTCTTTTGCCTTTATTGCTTAATTTGAGACAATAGATAATCTGCGCTAAATATTTTTTCCTACAACAATAATTATAATATATTTCAATACGAAGATCATAACTTCAATCTTTCGTTAGGTCGTTTAGCTATTATCTAATAAGTAATATCTTGTATTATAATCATAATGTGATATATATATATTATCTATGTATCTAGAATTACTAAGCTGTTTTTTAAGAATGATTTACAGTATTTTGTCGATTGTTAAATACCTAATATTTTAAATAGTTGCCTACGTAAGGAATTCATCATTGAAGTACAGACATTGGAATGTCTTAATTTTTAGGTATTCCTTTATATTTATCATAGGAATAATTTTTATATAAGTGTTATTAAATAGTAGTTATTTTGAAACATCCTTCGCATATATTTGAAAAACAAAATATTTTTATAATAACTCAAGAATGATGGCTGTAGAGGTATTTTGTTTTAATTAAAATTAAACCAGACCCCATTTGCATCACTGATTAGTGATTACCACAGGATAAAACTGACATACCTATTATTTATTTACATATAGTAGGTATGTGCCCGTATTAATAAAGAAGTCTCAACCCTAACCTCACAAAGTAAAAAGGAACGTTGTTTTATCTGTCAAACAGGTTCTCATATAATATAAACGGGCCTACTTTTTAAAAGCTTTTATTTAGAAATAAATAATTTTGTCCCTGACACCCGAATTCCGATCGAGACAAACGTCTGAAATCAAATCTTGCAAAAGTTTTCATTGAAGCCTCTTCCCGGTAACCGATTGACTGAAATTTATGGGGAGACATGATGCAATGGAAAGTTGATCATTACTCGATACCAAAAAGACACAGCACCATCGAGTTTGAGCTGGTTTGATTCGTCTTGATGAGTACTATGGTGCTAGATTGTAACCAGGGTCTGATAATCAGGGGGCAGATGGCCAGGAAAACTTGTATTTATAATATATTTTTTTTTCATTTAATAAAAGAACCCATTATTTCCCAGTCACATTTACAATTTAGATATAACATTATGTACCTATAAACGTAATTTTTTGTGAAATGGTTTTTGTAGCACGTTCAAAATGAATTATTGATATGGTTTTTCTTGTTTAATATTAATTAATGAAAGGTGTTAAATTCTTTGATGAATTCTTCATTTCGCTTTGAATAATAGTGCTGTAATGTTGTTGTAGCCAAATATAGATTTACATTAATGTATGTATTATGTATTGCTAATGCTTCAGTATTCTACATAAGCACGTAACTTATGGTGCTTAACCACGGCCTATTTTTTGTAGGACTGATAATCGAGCATATCGCTAATAATAACGATTATCACAGTAATACGGCAACGGCGCGGCGGCGTACCTACTGCCGAAATGCCAGCTAGTTATGGGTATAAAAGAAGAAGAAGGAAATTTTATTGTACCTACTAATTTTCCGCGGAGATTCGAATTTAGAATTGTGGAAGATGGAATTTTGTTATTAGAGAGCTCCGCGCGCTAAGTTTTCTCTTGTAGTTAAATAATTTAAATTATTATACAACATTTTTGTTTTATATTATATTTTTGTTGTTAGTGTTCTTTTATATTTTATTTGTAAATAGGTATATAGTTTACCCAAACGCAAGTGTCATTAATTATATAATCCTCGTAGAACAAATAAGCACTACAATAGGCAGATTTTTTCTCCATAATATATTATTCTGACCGACTTTTTATATGGCGCGTGCTTTGCACTATACCAATTACCAAGCGGTATGATTGACACCAGAATGGTCGCAATAGTTGTTTAAATAGGTACCTATTACATTAGGTTTTAGAAAAGTAAATAGTAGGTACCGCAGTTAATAGAGGTACATTGGAGTTAACAGTTTTAACGAAATTTTCAATCACATTCTTTCAGCCTAAGTTTCTTACATAAAATCAGTATGTGATTGAATCATCGTTATTTTTTTATTTCGTTAATATCGTTATTCCCTTACAGCTGAAATGCACCTTATGCACCCATAAGTAATGCTTGATATAGAAAAAGTATAATACGCTGTCTGAGATTGAAATTCAGGCAAAACACAAACTTTCTATGTTCATGGGTCATTGATGTGTATAATTTAATGAAAGTCATAAGCTTATGTAATCTGATATGTCCTTTTATAGGTACTAAAAGTATTTAAAATATATTTCCATTATCTGGTACCCATAACACAAGTTTTTTGAGAACTTACACGGGACCAGATAGATGTGGTGAGAACTCCGGAGTAGACATCATAAGATTTATTTCTACAGTATGTAGGTAACTATGCCTAATTAAATTAATGATTTTAGTATGTTGTGTTACTGCCTTTTAGTTTCGTTTAGAAGCACACCTACAATGACTTTTAGTACAAAATATATAAAAAAAAAATAAGAAAGGAAAAGCAAAAAAAATAGTCACATAAAAAGTGACAATTTTTTTTGCTTTTCCTTTCTTTTCGATACTAACGTTATTATTTTCTACCTTTATATTCCTTTTGTAAAACTCGTTTAATTTATTAAGTATTTAAACTAGTTTATCGAATGTTAAATTGTTATTATTAAGCTATACGTTTTTTAAATTGGCCCGGGACCCGCACAAAAATAATTAAAAACTTTTTTGCAATTATTGAAATATTTTTACCGGTCGTCGGCACTTTGACTCAAGACATATCGGGCGCGCTACATTTTTGGCGCTAATTATCGTTGATATTTACGGCTTCATTTTTTTCTTTGTAATTTATGACGTGAAAAAAGCTTGTTAAGATAATTGTGACTTACTGGTCCCATTCACGTTGCGTCCGATTATCTTATTGGAGCCGTTGGGCTGAGCGGGGGTGTGGGGAACGTTCCGTCCCGTTTCCTCGCTCGTTTCCATATTCTTCTCACTCGCACACATTAATCCAATCACAATCTCATTACAATTAAAAACACACGTAAAAAAATAAAAATAAAAAGAATAGTACGCGATTTGGCGCGAAATTCAAAAATAGAACGCGACGCTAGCTGTCAAAGCGCGCGCCGCGACTGAACGCATTTCGTGCCCCACAGCCCCACGCTGCAGCTTGCATGCCCCGCCCTATAGGTTCAGACCCCACGCTTCTGCCCTCACATAAAAAAGGATATAGGGGCACCGAATTTCATGTGTCACTATGTGAATGAATAAATGTACTTTGTAAAATGACTTGCTAAATTAAGATAGTTAAAATACAGTATAGACGATTGAAGTTTGAGGTTTACATGATAATGCAAAAAAAGGTAAAAAGTTAGACAAAGATGAAAATTATTATTTTGAATGTAAAGTGGTCCACCTTTTTTCACATTCATATCAACCTGTATACCGCGTGTGTGAAAATTACTTCAGAATTTTGAATTAGGCAAGACTTTTATTTTATGGAGCAAGAATTGGAAACTATTTTGTTATTTAAACGAGCAATTGACCCACAACTCATTCCTACCAACGCAACTCCTGTGTAGCCAGGATCGACAGTGGTAACTAACCCTTTAATGTGTGCCCGAGGGACATGCTAGGTCTTGGGACCCGCAATGAAATTAATTAAAAAGTAAATTAAAAAAAACCCCGACTTAGCGTGTAACATTCCTATCACACCTAACAATCGACCTGATGACCTTTTTTTTTCTTTAATGGCATGCACTTTGCTTTTGTGCATAGCCAATGACAAGCGTCGGAAACTTAAAAAAATAGGATTTACGGAAACGGAATGAAATTTGGAATATGGATTTCAGGACAAGTAGGTAAAATACATAAACTTAAAATAAACTATATACTTAGACTACTTGTCGGTACACAATATAATTTAGGAATAATAAGGTACTGTCTCAAAACCTTGAAGACCTGAACCGATTTCCACCAAACGTAGCTAAGACCACTCTCGACTGATATACCTTTCAAACAAAAAAAAACGCATTAAAATCGGATCATCCGTTTGGGAGCTACGATGCCACAGACATACACATTTAGGTACACCTAGACACGTCAAACTTATAACACCCCGCCGTTTTTGCTTCGGGGGATAAAAATTAAGATGGAGTAGGAAGTGATCCAGTTTCCCTCCCCATTCCCCAAGCCAAGTGGGCGACAGCCAAATCGTGATGACAAAAATTTACAAATCAAAGGGGAAGCGCCACGGGAATAATAAAAGATGTTTATAAAATAAATAAAAATCTTTATATGCAGCAATTCACCCATAATTTTATAAAACATTTTTTTTTATATCTACGGACGGACACCACGTCAATCTGGCCTCGTGCGAAGTAACTAAACTTGTGTTACAGGTACCAGACAACGGAAATAAATTTAATACTTTTATACCATACACATATTTAAGATTTTTATTATATTATACACAAATTTAATACACATCCATGACCCAGGAACATTGAAAACTTTTTTGTTCCCTCGGCGGGATTCGAACCCGCGACCTCTCGTTCGAGCATCAACGCGCTCAACCACTGCGCTACGGAGGTCGTCAGGTGATTCGATCGGATCTTGTTAATATAAAACTAATAATACTTATAAAAGAAATTGTCGACATTTATGTGTCCAGTCTTAGGCCGTGTTTCACCAAGCAATGTTAAAGTTAACGCCATGTTAAATATCATGTTATCCCTCTCGTATTTCCTGTCAATGAATAAGATAGCATAGTATTTTTACATGGCCCTAACATTGCTTGGTGAAACACGGATTAAAAATTTGAACAACATTTTATTTCCTGTTCGAGTTCATGTAAACAGAGATCCACTGCTTGAGCATTGGATTTTCATTAAAAAAACATCCAAATCGGTTCACCCGGGCGAAAGTGACAAACATAAAAAAAAAAATACAGACGAAATGAGGACCTCCTCCTTTTTTTGAAGTTAAAAATCGTCAGAGATGGCCGTGAGTATTCTATTGCTGGAACGGCCCAGGCTGTGCCAGAATACCGCCACCCGAGACCTTATGATGGCAAGTTCATGTCATGTATATTCTATTGTTACTCTCTCGGGTTCAATTTATGACTCACACCTTTGAAAGTAGAAAATAAAGTAATTTGCACATTTATAATAATGTTACTTACCATAAAAAACATAATATTTTCTATTTATCGTTTTCTTCACTTCTTTTTTCTTCTTCCCTGAGGCCATTGACTTCGAAGACGAAATACATTAAGAACGGATTAGATACTTAGTGTGAGTACCTACCTAATAATTTGAAGTAGCGTCGTTGCATATATTTCACATCATTGTAAAACAGCTTTCCGCGTACATAAACTGTGCAAAATTTCGTACTCCTCCGGACCCACAATTCTCGTAAAACTCAAAGTGTTGCTTGACATATTAAATAACTAGGCAAGTCAAGTCTAAATGAATTTCGTAGTGTTCAGTGATCGATTAGAACAGTGTTTCCCAATTAGTGGTACGTGTACCCCCAGGGGTAAAGTTGCATCAAGGGGTGCGCGGCTATCACTAAAGACGATTTCCAAAGTATTATTTTATATAACTTCTATATTCTCGTTATATAAAATGTCATTTTTTATATTTATTATTGCTATTCGCTATAGTTCGTCCAAGATAAATTTAACCTAAAGGTAAACAAACCGAAAACATCGAAATCTTCACATATTCACTTATTGCACACACTTAAATCAACACTTTCACAGGTATATTAAAGGATCGTACTTCAATATCCAATACATTTTATAACAATTAAACAATCATTAATATATCTAACCATCAAATGAAAAACCTTCACAGCAAAAATACGCTATTTTGACACTGCCGACTGTAGAATGTAGTCTATAATCTATGGATTCACGTGGCAAACAATATTCAATGGATTAATATTGGCCAATTGGCATCACTTTGGTTTACGATTGGGTTAAATTTATTTCGGACGTACCCAGGTTTGAGGTGTTTTTTGAAGTTTTATGCAGTAAAAACTAATTGGGAACAACTGTATTAAAATAATTAAATTAAGTAACATAACACATTCAGGCTGCATAATATAACCTTTTTACCCGATTTCAGCGAAGCCAAAAGGAAAAATTTGAATAATTTCGGCAGGTTATTTACAAGTAGGTATGTGTGTTTGTTTCCTCGTAGCGGCTAAACTACTCACAAATCGATTGACACCTTATTTATTAATATCCGCCATATTAATAAATGAGGTGTCAATCGATTTGTGATACCGCGTGTAACTTAGGCTATATAATTTTTTTGATAAAAAAAAATGATTTTGAAAATTAAACTTCAGAATCGAACTAAAAAAAAAAAAGGTTCGCGTCAACTCACACCGTAATGCGGTAGAAAAAATAGAACTTGAAAAGCATAATATTCGTCTGCTATTGTAATATTAATTGATGTCAATAGCGGGTGCGGCCACGGCTCTACCTTTACCAATTTTGTTCTCTCCATATCTATATATTATACAGTTCTTTCTATCTGAATTATTATTATCCCTATTTCAGCCCTTTTACACCCCTTTTTTGCGAAGTCGGGTTAAAGTTTGAGGACCTCTGTAGCGCAGTGGTTGAGCGCGTTGGTGCTCAAGCGCCAGGTCGAATCTTCCGCCGAAAGAGCAAAATGTTTTCTTAGTTCCTGGGTCATGGATGTGTATTCAATTTGTGTATTAATATAGTAAAATCTTAAATATAATAAAGTTTAAAACTATTAAATATATATTTCCGTTGTCTGGTACCTACCTGTAACACAAGTTCTTCGGATACTTAGCACAGGGCCAGACTAACTTAATTAATATTAAGTTTTTTTAAAGTCCGTTAACAAACAACCAAACTTTCTCAGTAATAGCACCTCCGCTAAGCCTCTTAAGGAGCTTTTCTTTTCAATTTTCACACGGGTCCGGTTGCAGTTTTTCCCGTAAGAAAAACTAGTTGTAGGTTCCCACGCTACGACAGTTAGACTATCATCATACATACTTCTAGCTAGCCATACACACAACCTTTCACCAGGAGGAAAAACCGATTCTGCCTTAACTGTCCGCACTATATTATTGACAGAAAAACTCAGGCCACTAACATGGCGTTGAGCGTCAAATGTTTCTTGTAACTGGCGATAGAGGACGATGTTGTGCTAGGTATTTTACTCAATCGCGGATGTATTATATTTCCCGTGGCTCCGTGGGCGGCGGTTCTGTCGGAGTACCGCCGAGTTGTAGTGGGTATGGCTGCGTCCACTTACCATCTTAACGGACGCAGCGAGCCCCACATACCCGGGGTATTAGTCCTTGTCCTCCACGGGATGCGGCAAGCAGCATTTCTCGGCGAAAAAAAAAGGTATTTTGCTCAAATTAAATCGCGAGAGAACAATACATTTTGTTTTGTCATAATAAGAAGTCGCCAGTCACGTGGTCATCATTATAGAGCATAACAAAAATTAAATAGTGTAACCTAACGCCATCTAGCGACGACTAGAGAAAACTAAGTCTAATAAGAATCAAAATATTGTGTGGATATTACTGGATATGACAATAATATTTTACGAATCATTTTTAATCCCCGACGCAAAATAAGTTTGACGAGTCTGTGTAAATGTGTATGTAATGAAAATCAGCGTTGCAAATTTTATTTTGAGTGGGCACTAATTTGGTAAAATTTCATGTGTTTTATTTTTTGTTACATTAAGTATGATTTTGTGTATATTTTACCAAATAAATTTCCTTTTCTTACTTTCTTTCTTATGTGTCTGTCTGTGGCATCGTAGCTCACAAACGGATGGTTCGATTTTAATGCGGTTTTTTTTTGTTTGAAAGGTATATCAGTCGAGCGTGTTCTTAGCTAAAAACAGCGAACTTATCGCTGTGTTCGCGGCCCCATGTCGCGTAGCGCTCTCGCGCGGTTTTCTCACGCTGGCCGAAGCACATCGCATTTTCTTCGGTAAGATGTCGTTTAGGGCGTGTCCTGACACCAGTCAAACCCTTTCACCTCAAATACTTTACATTATTCAAAGACTTTCAGTAAGTCTACCAATGCAATTATTTCCACTTCTAACTTTCACATAGTAAGACATTTTTATTGCTCTACATATTACTAAATAATATTTACTAAATTAATTTACTAAATATTAGACTTCTTTCTTCAACTTCAAGTTGGTAATAAAAATAATTTGTACATATTTAATAGGAAATCAAAAATAATAGGAAATATTTTTATTGAGCCTAATTAAATTTTCATCTAAGTATACGAGTATGCCTAGGTATACTACTAGATACTATTTGTAGATATCTAATACCTACTTTGTAGTTTCTTTCTATAGTACTGTACTCAAGTTTTTTCAAACAGTATTATTTTATGTACGAGTGACAAGTATTTCGTATAAATATTTAATTAAGCAAGTAAATTATGTACATTTGGCGATCGACCATTTATATTTTTTCTTAAAACAGAAATACCGAACTTTTTCGCGACGATTTCAAGAAAGCCAAGATGGCCATCGAGATAAATGCAAATCACTGAAAAGTAAAAACCAAATAACTCATAACAGCCGCCGAGAGTTATTGTGTTGTGTTTTTATTTAGATTCCCCAGACAACAGCTCGATGTGTTTTTACCCAAGTCTGAGAACTGGATGCTCCGCACGCAAAAACGAAGCTATAACGCCGATGGTAAAAACGCGGCATACGCATTAAATGCGTCTCTTTAATTTTCTTCAAGAAAGCGCGGGAGGAAACGGCGTAATGAGTGTTGCCAGACACAAAAACTATCTGTATAATGACGTCGCCCATTTATTGACTTCTTGTCGTTATAAAAAGTGCACAGTGTTTTAAATGTACGTCGCGGCACATGAGGCGTTCGGAATGTGAAAATATTTAAAATTTTGCCATTAAAATGCTAATTTACCACTTAATGAAGGTCAGTATAAGGTATCAGGGTGTGCAGAAGGAAAATTATAGTAACAAGCCAGTACTATTTATTTATATCAACCAAAATATTGCATAGAGTTATAGTAATAAATCAATGTATTTATTTCAATAAGTTTCGAAAAAAGACTGCATTTTCAGCTATACTTGACGAGAGAGATTTTCTTGGTTGATTTGTCTATTGTTTAAGTCTTGAATAGCAGAGTGACCATTAAACATTGGAAAATTGACGAAAAAAAACATCTTCTCATCCGAGCTTCGTCAATTACTCTACTCTCTATACTCGGCTTGTGTCCACATACGGATGATTACGTCGCCAAAAACCGCCGAAACTGGCCGTTTTAGCTATTAATTATGAGAGTAAATATAGTATAGGATTAAGATCTGTAATTAAATGCCAATAAATTTGTTTAAATATTTACTTAGAGTTTTTACCGATTACTTTTTTAATAAGATATTTGTGTCACTGTGAACATTATTTTAAAAAGAGCGGCGCTAGTAGCGGTTATTCCTCGCATTAACGAATGATTAACTTTAACATTGCTTGATGAAACACGCCCTTATTCTCCTTCAATCCCTATCCCGTATATTAGGTAGGCGTTTGGATGAGGGTATTTAAAAGGTAAGGGGAAAAGTGGAGCCGATTGGAGTAATAAGGACCCCACGCCACTGCTGTAGAGTTTGATAGATATTTGAATTTGACGACCTCCGTAGCGCAGTGGTTGATCGCGCGCGCTCAACGGGATTCGGATCCCGCCGAGGGAACTTTGTCTGGTAACACAAGTTCTTCGGATACTTAGCACGGGACCAGGTTGACGTGGTGTAAAGCGCCCATAGATAAGTATATTAAGAGAGTATATAAGAATTAAATATCTATAGTCCAATAAGCCAAGCAGGTACATTCGAAAGCTCAGTAAAGTAACGTTAACGAATAATACTTACTTGTATGAAAAGCGTGACTGCGCTAATACAATTGACAATCGATTATTTTACTTTACGGAACATTTTAAAATGTTCCTGCTTAGCGACTGTAGGCCAAACTAAAGATAATTTCAATAGATCATAATTTATTTGTTTCATTTAGGGCCGATTTTTCAATACTCAGATAAGTCGTCAAGTAGTAACCTGACCAATAAATCTGCCTGTTTATCAAGCGAATAAATATTTTCGAATTTTCAATCGTCTTTTATCTAGAGAATAGCTAGTGGTCGCCAATTGCTTAAAAACATCAATTTCATTAGATTCTGATGCCTAACGAAATTGACGAAACTGTTAAACATATCAGCTGACACAAACTTATCGCGGGAATAAAGCCTTAACTGGCTCTTCAAGCAACCGAGTTATCTGTCATGTGGATTATGCCTCTGATAGGCGTCAAATTCGACAGTTAACAACTATCTGGGTATTGAAAAACTCAAAGTATTGCTATTCGTCGAATAAACGCTACCCGGTTGTTTATCTGAAGTTTGAAAAATCGGCCCTTAAACGTTTAGTACATTGGGTTAAAAATAGGGTCACAGGAATGACATGAGACGGTTATGTCCGAATTCAAACTAGATAAAGATTTTTATTTATTTCATACAACGATTCTAGCGCGATTGTACCGCGCGATTGTACCCAGTTTTGAGCTAATAGCTAATAGTTATATAGTTTTCGTCGGACTCTTTTAAAGTTTTCTGACTTATGAGTCTAAGATATTCTTATCTCTTGTCTTCATTGTTTTCATCTATTATCTCTATTTTAAACACACTCTGACATTGGCTACTCACTATGCAGAAATTACTTAATCAATATCCTTCCTTTAGGATTCACCGAAGTCAGATGAAAAGAAGAAGAACGAGAGTTTTTTTGTCAAAGATATCCAATAACTCCTTCCCTAAAAAAGTTCACTTCACTTTAAAGTCACTCCTTCTCTGCGCATGTTTGTTTTTAAGCTATTGCATAGCTTCTATCGCGGGCCTTGAGCGTGGAGACCGAATCCAGAAATTCCGTAACGAAAATAACCTAACACCCCCCACTCCGTCCGGCACATCGGTAATAGTTTTTATTGCCATCTATTGATGAATAGCAAAACTTTTAGTGTTTTTTTTTAAATATCGAGGTTGTCTCGTTAGTTCAGCAACTCGCCTAGAGGTGGCATTGGTTGTATCGGATAAGTTGATAAAAAATTATATGCAATAGCTTTACCGCGGCAGTCCCCGAGTGCCACACGTCTTTTTTTATTTTATTTAGGTATTTAATCAATAAAAGAATTACTTACATAAAATTACTGGTTTTCCGCACACTGCTAAATGCTAGTCGTCGATTACAGGTAATAAGTATTTATATAATATAGGTTATTATTATATCTTTATATTAACAATATGTAAAGGTTTATTAATACAAGTTTGATCTCTTAGATTTTTACTTATGAGTAAGTATAATATTATCTAAGTTTGGTCGAGATTCTTTTCAGTTTACAATATTATGGTCGCGATATCCAATAAAGTCCGGACTCGTAGGCAGGGCTGCCAGCAAAAATATTTCCGATAAAGGTACGGTCCGATAACTGCAATCGATTTAAATCTACATACCACAAAAATAAACTTATACCGACCTGTTTTCGAATTCATCAATATTTTTTGGCTATCAGCAGTGGGCTTGCTCGCTGTGAAATGCTGAGCTGGGGTCCATTTTTGACATCATACAACATAATAATATTGTTATTTTAGATACTATTGTTCTTTTTATATTGTTACATTGTGTTGTATGATGGTCAGAATATTTTTTTTTCTTTCTTTCTTTCTTTCTATCAATATTTTAGTAAACCAGCAAAGCACAAGTGTGCAACGTTAAAAATAAACCTACATACTTCACATCAAAACATACTTTCCGTGCCCGAGTATTTTTTGTATCCAACTTTATGAAATGAGTTATTATACATCTAGGATACAACTTACCATCACGTTTTGTATCGAAAGATTCAATCTGGCAGCCCTGCTAGGTACAACATAGTCATAGCATGGACCAATGAGGGGTTTTCGAAGTGTCACTTTTAGGTACAGAGACTACCGTAAGATGGCGCTTGCATAATGTAATATGTCAAAAAATCTGTGATCTTTGTTGGGTGGTAGTTGCCAGATGCTGTTTCATACACAAAAATAATCCTTTCAAATTCCTTTCTTAGTGATCTCCTACACTTCCGAGGAAACCTACATACATTATAGCTCGCTTCGATATCTTTGATTTTTGAAACAAATAATAAACCCCTATACTTAGATTCTAAGAAATATACATGCCAAATTTCAACCTGCTGCCGAGTATTTTCGACTCGACGCAAAGATAAATATTTTACCTCTTGGGGCTCTTGCCAAATGTGATGACGGAGAGATGAAATCTGCCGGCGTAAAGTGAGTTGAACATAATATGAAGGATTTTTTTCTTATAGTTAATCCTGTTTTTATATGTTTGATAGCCTCTATCCATCTTGATCTCCGAGTTTCATCTTGGAGAAAGCGGTGGTTACCTATATTTTTACAAAATTGTACTGCGCATGGACTAGCCATGTTTAGTTTAGTTCTCAGGGCACAATTAATAAATAATAAACTATTGCAAGTGAAAGAAAGAAAGTTGAAAGGTAAACAAACAAAAAAACAAAGCGGAAATTGACATTTTACACAGGACTTGACATATTACTTAGGTTTAATGCCATCTATCAGCAGTTTTCTGAAACCAGTAGAACTGTCAAAATAAAAACCGCTCATTATACATGTAATTGGTCTATGGTCATAGTTATCCATACGAGTCCGGAATACTGGATAGAGCGACATCTAGCGTTCAATTGTGACAATTGAAATAGTATTTGAAGTGGTACTACTAGAGGCCACTAGATGGTACTTAAAATGGTATTCTACGATACTTAGACTGAGGGTTCCTCCTCAGTCCAACAGATGGAACTAGTGTGGATGTGTTTTTTACTATACATAGATATTTTGATAAGTTTAAACTTTAATTATTAATAGCATTGGTCCAAAGGAAGGTATAAATAATAATTTAATATCATTATATTAGTACATAAAGCAATAACTTCAGGTACAATTTTAAGGGTGAAATTTAAAGGATATTTCTCAAATGTTTAACAAACAACGAAAATATCAAATACAAGTATTTTTTTACGTTAGTTGTTTGTACGTCAACTACTTGTATGGACCCTGATCCACGTCCTTTATAGTTAAATGTAATTGAAAAATTCCGCGATACTGGCAGAATGCTTCGCTTCCGCAACTTTGTCAAAAATAAAAGAAGAAGAACATTAAATGACGTTGGTGACGACAGTGTCACTTGTCAGTGCCAAACAGGCTCAAACAGCAAACTTTTAACTTACGTAGAACGTACCTAACCATAGTAGTAACTAACAGTAGTGATTATATTCTCTTTGGTAACTAATACTTAAATCTGTGCAGCAAACATGCAGCAAACTCCCAAACCAGACTCGCCAAACCTATGGCCAAACCATTCTCACTTATTGTATTAATCTAAGGGCCAAACTCAAACTGTTCTTCTATAGATGAAACTTGAAAGTTGCGTGTTATTTTAAACAATATAATATTACTTTAATCTGTTTGTGTTACTCTAATTCATGGACAAACAAGTAACGACAGTAACTTCACAACATGTGTTTGACCACAAACTGAAAATTTCACCTTTTATTTACGTTCTTTCATAATCCTCCATAGTCCATAAAAATGTTTAAACAACTTTGAACGTGTTCTCAGACTTGGAAACGTATTTAGCAGTCATAGATTAGAGTAATTATTTGTTAGCAGTTTTCTTTGGTTTAATCTCTAGAATTATGTAGTTGTTTAAAGTAAATATCGAGGAATGGAAATAAAAATCAACATTGTCATTCATGTAAGTATTACAATGATAATGTGAGAAAATAATGGTACCAAAATCAAAAAATGCTTTATTTACATTAAATATTGGAAAAAAAATTGTAAAGAAAATTCTTCATCAAAAGTCTTCATCAATATCCATTTCGGTTCTTCAATTTCAGACATTTTGGCATCTGAAAATATTGTGTCTTCTAAATCTGAATCACTGTCATCACCAACGTTTATAATTAATTGTCTCTCTTATAAGTCTTTCTCACATGTCTGTCAACATGATTGACTTCTTTTCTCCAGTCATCTACATTTATGGACTGCTTTACGGGTTAATCTATCAATCTCCTTTTCAGACTGGTTTACATTTGTAGCCGCAACCTGCTTCATTAAGTTCCACACTTACTCAATTGGGTTATTTGGGTTAAATTCACATTCATATGGCAGAAACCAGAGCACTTCTTGACCATGTGATTGAAACAGTTGATCTATTTGATATTCTTTAGGCGGCTGATTCTGTAAAATTGAATACAGTAGAAACTCGATTAACTGGACTAATTATTGTCGTTAGGCATTTGGATAATCGAAAATCCGGATAATCGAATGTACTAAGAAAAGTGGGTTTTGTGCATACATATGTTGTACATACGATGTTATGTATGTTATTTATTATTATAATTTAAATTTTAAAAAGTAGTTAAAGAATGTTTGTGTGCTAAAGGTTATTATAAGATAACTGATTTTGTTAATGATTGCACACCCTGGGAATAAGGTGGCCAACCATGATGGCTGCTTATATTTATTAACTATATGTACCCTAACTTTTATGATATTAATATGTCTAGACTATAGATTAAGTTACATTGTAAAAAATATATACTCTTAAAAAAGATCAATTTTCCATCTTTTTGCTAAAAGATGGGCCCGTCCGAGTTTCTTACGCCGGTTCTTCTCGGCGGGTTAGGGTTGAACCGGTGGTAGCTTGTTTTTCTTGTTGACTTTCCGAAAATAACTTTGTAAGTTTCATTTGGAAATAAAACGTTTTTTTTTTTTTTTTTTTATTAAAAACAAAAAATACATATAAATGAAAATCAATGTTTATTAAGAAATTATTAGGAGATAAATCTTCTTAGATTATATACATACATGTATGTAGGTACATACTAAAATACTGCAGTCTTAATTATAAAATAAAATATTTAGGTACAAATGTGCGTACGTATCTATTATTTGCTTACATATTTGGTAATTTGCATTGGGTGAAAATGAAATAAAATAATAAGGTTAATATAGTTTAAAATATTTGGTAATTGTCATTTGACGTAAGCCACTTTTTCTCTTTATTGCAGCTATATCACAAATTCGTTTCAGCTGTAGTAAACTTACAGTATCACTCTCAGTTTGTTTTTCAAACCACTTGAGAGCTGTTTCCAGAGCATGAAGTGCTTCATCATGAGATGGTCCAGCATCATTTTCAACATCTAGATTTTCTTCTGTTTCGTCTTCTTGCATTTCCTGCTGTTCATTTCTCTGCAATATGTTTTCTACGATTTCGTCATCCGACATAATTTGAAAACCTTGATCATTACTGTCACAAGTGACCCACTCTTTCACATCACCATCATCACAATCCTTGCATATTTGTATCTTTAACATTAAATCATTAATCTCCTCCAAAATAGAATCATCCGAATCGGTTATTGAATTTTCAATCTCACGATTAAGTACTCTGTTCCCAGCTTTGTTCAAAGTCTTCCTTTCAATCAAATCCCACGCATCTACAACCAAGTAACAACACTCATTTCAATTCATTCCCTTAAAAAATGATAAAACAACTTCTACATTATCTTCATCAACAGATAACAATCTACGTGAAAGTTGTTTTCTATAAAGTCGTTTCAATGTTTCAATAACACTTTGATCCATTGGTTGTAGCAAGGATGTCACATTAGGATGCAAAAATTTTACTTTAAACTTTCCCTTTTCTCTCTCTAACAGTTCAGCCGAAGGATGGGTTGGCGCATTAGGGCCCGCGCGCACTAGGCAGCCTGGCTGCGCAGCCAGGCTGCGGCAGCCAGAATATTTGCGCAGCCAGTTATAACAGCCAATCAACGACTAGTCTAGATCCTTCCGTCGAGCAATATGGACGTGGAAGAACTTATAATTATTGCTTACCTATCTCGTAAAAAACGCAAAATAAAGAAAAGATACTGGATTCATCCTCTTTTTCTAGAAAGACACTCAAAAGGCTTATTCCAAACCTATTTCAAAGATATTCGCGCATTCCCAGACCGGTTTTTAACTACACGAGGATGTCAGTGCAATCGTTTGATAACCTTTTGGAAAAAATGCGAAATTCAATCAATGGCATTGATACTCCTATGCGAGCTTGTATAAAACCTGAAGAAAAACTGGTGATAACTTTGAGGTGAGTACGAAAATGAAAGATATTGTTAATCAGTCTCTTAACATTTATTAGGTATTTATTTCTTACATGTATGGTAATAAATTACCTAGTTCAAGTTGTCCTGTGTAGTAAATAATTCTAGTAATTCAGAACCCTGAGACACGTCTGTTGCATTTGTGTCAGTTGGTGATATAGCATCAGTATAAACAGTATTATCTTGCCTGTCTGGAACAGCCGTAAAATACCCACGGCGGCCTTCAGTGGTCGAGGCTTCTGGTCTATAATTCGAGTGTGTCTAGTATCCATAGCGATACTGCCCACTGCTTGTGGTTTCCGGTCCATATTCAGTCGAGTATCCTTGACCTTGGCGATATTGTCCACTGAACGATGTTTGTGGTCTATATGATCTGGCGGCCGATGCTCCTGGTTCATAATCAACATTACGTTGGCGAAACGGACTAAATTCGGAATCGTGAGTTTGCATTTGAGCTCTTTTTATAACTTTAATTAATTGTAGAAAGCTTACGATGTCTCGGGATGTTTTTAAAATCATCTAGAAGTGAAAGTATAAACAGTCTATCTGAATCAGACTCTTGCTGTCTTTCACGCTCTTCTCTCATTACAATACTTTCCCTTAATACCTGCACCAAATTATCGTCGTCACTTGTCTTCTTCTTTTTGGAAACAGGTCGTTCACCTTGAGTACTACCGCTGCTAGCGTTGGTTTCGGCAGTGCGTGTTTCATCCATGCTATTTTGAGTTTCATTAATTACCACGGTAGGCCGAAGAAAATGAAGTTGTTCGAAATATACGTATGGACTCTTACGCGAAGCTGCTGATCCACTTTTAATACCAGCTCTGCGTTTTACTTCCCTGCTGTAACTAGTCCTGATGTTCTTCCACTTGCTCTGTAGAGATTTACCTGAAAATTATATTTGTTCTTTGTTACAGATATCTTGCTACAGGATGTTCTTTAATGGAATTGAGTCATAATTATCGGATTGGACATACAACTGTCCGAGATATCATACATGAAGTTTGTATGGCGATTTGGGAGAATATGAAACAGTCATCGTTTCCAGAATTAAATGAAGAGAGGTGGCTTAAAATAGCAAAAGGTTTCAATGAAAATGCAAATTATCCCAATTGCGTTGGTGCCATCGATGGCAAGCATATAAGAGTGATAAAACCCAGCGATTCAGGGTCACTGTACTATAATTATAAAAAATATTTTTCCATCGTTTTACTTGCTGTATGCGATGCAGATTACAAATTCACATATATAGATGTTGGGGCTTATGGAAAATGTAGTGACTCATCGATATATAAAAAATCCATTTTGTATCAAAAACTTGTCAACAAAGATTTACAAATTCCGGAGAAGCGCCCCATATCAAATAATGGAGTACCGATGCCATACGTCATAGTGGGGGATGAGTCATTTGGCTTATGTGAAAATTTAATGAGACCTTATGGAGGTAGGAGTTTAACAGCGGAGAAAAGAATCTTCAACTATAGACTGTCTCGGGCAAGGCGGTACATAGAATGCACGTTTGGGATATTAGCCAACAAATGGAGAATTTTTCACCGCCCACTAGATGTCCGACAGGAACTTGCAATAGCCATAGTACAAGCTTGCTGTGTCTTACATAACTACGTGCGCGAAAGAGACGGGTATAGGTTTCAAGACACACTGTACGTTCCACCAGAACTGGAAATAACCGGTGGACCCACAAATAGAGGAAACCGATCATCAGCATCCTATAGGGATTTATTTGCGGATTATTTTATTAATGCAAATCCGTTAGAATGGCAAAACAGATATGCATTAGAATAGTGCCTACCTATTTATCTAAATAAAACATTGAAGTGAAAATAACTAGTTAAGTACCAAAAAAGAACAATAACGAATACATAGTCCAGGGGAAAAATATATCCCTAAAGCCACTAGTGCGGTTCGTACCCAACCAGCTACTACTGCTCTCGAAGCAAGTTTTACGATTCCTCGGGTAGAAATAAACAGAGAGTCTAAGCCGGCCTTCTTGTGGAAGACACGGTAATTAGCTTTTTAATCCAAAATACAGGATCTAGGTTTCTTTCTGAAGATCTTGATAATAACCAACCCGATTGTCTGTGACTGCTCCTGTCTACTACCGTAAACTGGCCAGAGAGTCACTGATTCTTCTTCTATTCTTAGATGATTTTCATCTACTCTTAGCAGTGTAAGATCATGTATTCTTCGCCCAGAGGCTAATAGTAGGATGAGGGATGTATGCCGTGATACTTCAAATAAGCTGTTCTCGTTTATTACTATGCTCGTCAACCAGAGCACCAACTGTGTTCTATATCCCAAATATATCTTCTTGTGGACGTAGGTCTAGAGATCTCTATGGCTTTGATCATATGTTTCACTAATGGGTGACCATAAATCTCCTCTCTTTTTAAAGGGTTAGCTAAGGTAGATATCACATATTTATGTAATTTAATTGTTCCTAGAGAAAGCTGTTTCAATCTACAGGGTGTAAAAAGAGCAGTCACTATAACTTCGTGTGGTAATAGCCAGGCAAGAGATATATCCATTGGTACTAGTCATTTGCTTTTAATCCACTGTTTTCAAAAATTTAAAATCTTTCAATAGGCAATGTACAACGTGCACAACACAGCGATCAGCTGATTACGCTGAGAGGTCAATAGCACGCGTAAGACGTTCATTACGTACTAGGGCAAACATTATAAAATTTATGAATTTAATGCAGAACGTTGTTCCAAACAGTTCAGCCTTGCGACTAAAAATAATAAATTGCAAAAAAAAAAAAAAAAATCCATAAAAAAATTATAAAAAAAATGTTTCTAGAATGAGAAAAGGTACTTTAATCATATCCCAAAGTTAAAGTGACTGCTCTTTTTACACCCTGTATACTTGTGTAACTAATGTGTTGTGCTACCCTCGCCGGATCAGGGTCATAGTAGGATGACGGATGTATGCCGTGATACTTCAAATAAGCTGTTCTCGTTTATTACTATGCTCGTCAACCAGAGCACCAACTGTTCTATATCCCAAATATATCTTCTTGTGGACGTAGGTCTAGAGATCTCAATGGCCTTGATCATATGTTTCACTAATGGGTGACCAGAAATCTCCTCTCTTTTTAAAGGGTTAGCTAAAGTAGATAATATCACAGATTTATGTAATTTAATTGTTCCTGGAGAAAGCTGTTTCAATCTATACAAGTAACTAAGGTGTTGTGCTACCCTCGCCGGATCAGGGTCATTCGGGTCTAAATGTAGTTGTCTACATCTCGCTACCAATCTCTTCCAAGTAGCAGCGTAAGTCTTCAAAGAAGATTTTCTCCATGGACTTTCTAATAGCTAAAGGTCCTCCTTAGGCCAAGAAGCTGTTATACGGGTCCACCCCGTACCTTCCAGGCCTCCAAGCGTAAGTTTCGAGCATCTGGTAGAGGCACATTCCTCGTTGCATCTCTCAGATGATGATGAAGATTGCGAATTTGAAATGGCTGGTCCAGAGAACTCCGTTTCAAGTCGGCCCTCCAGAACACCCGCTCCCAACGGGGGGTGATGAAGATGTATGTTCCGTGAGCTTTTCTTCAAATGTGATAGCACCCGCGGGATCAGCGCCGGGGGAGGAAATACCCAGCCTAGTTCGAAGACCCATGTTCTGCTGAACGCATCTATGAAAGCCGCCTCTTTGTCTCTCGCGTCTCGGGCCACATAAATCGGAACAACTCTTGAGAGAGGGGTTGCAAAAAGGTCTATTTGGGGGGTTCCCCACTTCTTAATTAGTAAGCTTGTCACCTGGTCCGATAGGTGCCAGTCTGCAAGCGATTTCTGACGTGATAGACTGTCGGCAATCTCGTTGTAAACACCCGGAATGTAGTAAGCAAATGTCTCTATGCTGTTCATGTACGCAAGCTCTAAAATATTCGCTACTAGATCTGTTAAAATACTGGATCGTGTTCCCCCTTGATTTCGAATGTAAGTCACAACAGTCTTGTTGTCGGACTGAATTATGACTCGTCGGCCTGTAGTTGAGGTAGCGCTATCTGAAAAGCTTGATACACCGCAAATAGTTCTTTGCGATTTATATGCCACGAAATCTGGTTTTCTGCCCATAACCCGCTGAGCAGCGACCCGTTGCCTTGAGCACCCCAACCGTTTTCTGAGGCATCTGTTGTAATGAATACTGTCTCCTGTCGTGTAAAAATTTCCCGTCCTTTCTGAAGATTCTTCAACCACCAAGCGCACTCTTGTAGAGCTTTTGACGGCAGTAGATACTTTTGATGTTGAGGAAGACAATTGGCTGCGCGTTGAAGATGTCTTGTGTGTAGTCTTCCCAGAGGGACTGTGAACGAAGCAAAGTCGAGCTTTCCTACGAGACTCTTTCCCGTGACCCAGTTCCAGCTTCGTGTCTTGGTAATCTTCAGAAGAATGCTTTTTAAATCGACGATCTTTCTGTCTGGCAAGGAGGCTCTGTTTCCTTCTGTATCCCACATTATTCCTAAGTATTCTATGTGATGAGTTGGTGGGCTTAGAGACTTTTCCTAGATTATTTTCCATCCCAGGTCCTCTAGGAAATCTACAGCGCGTGACGTTCGTAACGTTGAATGTAAACCAGTTGTCGGTCGTTACATTCCTGTTTGTTCCATGAATCGTACGCTTCAATTCTTTTACGAAATATTCACCTAAAGGTAAACCTCCAGTATTAGTCGCTTTTCCCAGGTATGGTATGGCATCAATCATGTAATATGTTCCACTGTCACACATCATTTCAATTTTGATGCCAAATTTCGCCGGTTTATTTGGAATGTAGATGCAAAATGTGCATCTGCCTCGAAAGCAGAGTAATTGCTCGTCTATGGTAACATTAGTCCCCGGAATATAATTATCACGACATTGTGTCATAAACATGTCCCAAATTATTCTAATCGGAGTAAAAAGATCACTCTGTGACCTTTGCAGTCGCAGATCTTTGTCATCAAATTGTAAACATCTTATAAGGAAATCAAATCTTTTGCGGCTCATAACAGCGACGTAACCAGATCCACAGTAGTTTGGATTGAACAGTTCGTCTGAAGTTTAATGGTTATCTTATAAAGCAGCATTTAAAATGAGAACACCCACAAGCGCCTTTATTTCTAAAATATTTGTATCGCTCCGTGTTAAGGGTTACAGTCTGGTACATACAATGTAAAAGAAAAAAGATGACTTTTTACAGATTTGATTTCTACATTCGTCCATTTCACTACTTCATCAAAAATATCATCAATAAAAAACTTTTGAAAGCATGATATTTCTCTCGTTAGTCCTCTACATGAACGGCTGGGTCCTCTAGCAGTGCGCACAATATTTATCGCAGAAATTCTAGTCGAAATGTTTCCCTTATTTGTAGCCCAGACGTACCGATTTTTACCACGTACATTCTTTTGAGGCAGATGTAAGATACTGCTTTGTGATGTTTTTAAAGTAGAAGTATTAGAGCTACTAAGAATACTACTTTGGGCATCTAAAAATACTTCAGGTGACGGACTTACATGAGTGTCTTCGGAATCTGGTTCATAATTTTCGTCACTTTGGACATCATCTTCCAGCATTAAATCTTCGGTTTCACTAGCAGAACCATCATTTAAATCTCCGTCACTCGCTCTTGGTTTAATAAATTGATTATAGCATCTTCATTTAACGAAGACATGGTAAAAATCTAAAAAAAACACAGTTTAAGTAAAAAATAAATACACGCATATCAGTAAAAAAACTAACGATAAAGCTAACCACCCCGGGTGGTCCACCCGTCGAAACGACGGAAAAGTCTGCATATACCGAAAACTATGGCACTTAACCGTACGACGCGTGCTCCACTTTAACGACCTCAACGGCGACTGAGTTGACTAGGCGAAACAAAATATTCGGACACGACATTAAAAAGAGATGGCAATATTAGTAGTTACATTAGTAGTATGCGCCGCCCGTCGAATCGACGAAAGTTAGCTATCTAGGGTTAAAGCACAATAATCTAAGGAATGAGCAACGTCATTTTCGATTGAAAGTATAACAAGGGCTGAAAGTAGTGATGCAACGGAACTGGCATAACGGAAGCAGAAACGGAAACGGATGTCAAAATGAAATCTTAACGGAAGCGGCAGCAGAAACGGAAGCGGATACGGATGCCTTAATCCTATGTAGAAAAAGCAAAATTTTGTATTTTTTTTAGATTTTTTATTATTTAATTTGTAGTTGTAAAATATAAATGGTTTGAGAAAAGGATTAAATGATTCCCCTCAAAGGATTAGTAGTCAAAATTAAATAGCAGCAAGTTATATTTAATAAATAGTAACTTGGCCGCTTTTTCACCTTTTAGCCTATTTCGATGTTTTTCATATATTAAACCAGCTCCGCTAAATAATTGCTCGCTGGCTACACTGCTGGGGGGAGCTGATAAGTATTGGCGAAGTATTGGTACAATATGGGGGTATTTGTGTGCATTTCCCTTCCACCACATAAAAGGATCCTCATGAAGAGGTAGTCTTTTCTCTTTCTTGTAATCCCGAAGGTGTGACTGTATCTCTAAGCCTTCGTTCAGACATGCGGGAATCGCGCGTTTACGAATCGCGCTGTTTGAAACCGCAAAATTGTCAGACACCGCGGTTGGTATGCGATTTTCGTGCGGGTATAGCGTGTGTGTTACTGTGGTTGCTCTTTAAAAAAAGAAAAGAAAAAGGCGGTATTGGGTGCATCCAGTATTATGTGACTGACTAGTACATGGTCAGTTCGTAACGTTATATCCCAATTTAAGAATGTATGATAACAAATTTTTTAACTATTTGAGAATGTCAATTAAATCTTTTGATGAACTAATTGAACTGATCAGGCAAGATATTTCAAGCTCTGAAACGCATTTAAGGCCAAGCGTGTCACCGGAAGAGAAACTCGTAATAACTTTAAGGTAAGTTTAATTTTGTTCTTCAAAATCAGCATAAATAAATAAATAAAATAAAAAAGCCATTTATTTCATGCATTCAAAGAATAAGCAATACACAGAGAAATTTATACATTTTTCAATATTAATTTACCTATTAATATTATCTAATAAGTACATAATAATATGTTGTAGGCAGTGTTGCCAGATACAAATTTTATTTTCCGGGAAGTATACCTATAAAAATCCGGGAGTCTTAAGGTAAGATTACAAAAAAAATCGGGAGATTTTTAATACATATTTTTATTATGTTTCTGTAAAATTTGGTCTTTAATTTCGAAACTGAAGCAATTAGAATTTTTCAAAATGTTTTTGGTATGCAGGACTCCCGATATTACCGAGGTAGAGAGTTGGTTCCGTAACTTTGTTTTCGTTAAATTTATTTGGGAAAACAGCCTTTCCACAGATGCACTTGAGTGTGGCAAGCACATAAAACTAAAAACTGTCGAAGTTAAATTTGGAAACATTTTGCTGCCATCACCCAAATGCATCTGGGCTATCTTTTTCCAGAAAGCTCCTACTTCTAAATTTTCATCTTCAGTGTTTAAATTCGTATTCCGAAGTAGCCGCCATTCGGTGTCAATCTGTTGGATAACATTTGAAGGAGCTATATTTGGGAACCTTCCCAATATGTCGGCGATGGATAGTATTTTGCCACTACAAACTTTTTTTGGATCCATAAACTCCATTTTTTTTTAAATTTCCATATCGTCTTCAAACGGAAATCGCTGTAATAGTTGTTTAATTGCCTCAATGTAAAACTCCAAACAGCGGAACTTGAATTTTTTTATCTCTTCGGGACTGATTGTTAATGTTGGTGAAGATAATGTCGCCCCTACTTCAGCGCCTAAATACCAATCTTTTATATCCATGTACTTTCTAGGATTTTTATAGTCGATGTTTTTGTGATCATTTCTTGAAATGTATTCATCTTTCACATAACATCCCAAAATTGTGTAGATTACGGTCATGACCCTGTTGTAAATTATGTGTACATTTGTATTTTCTGATTGCATGGTTCTGTTTAGTTCGTTGAATATACCTAAGGCATACGCCATAAATTGCAGATATAGCTTGTTCACTGGATTTTCTATCATTTTCAATATGTTTTCTGCAGCTTTAATACGGTCACTGAAAATAGCGTCTCTAAAGTACAACTTTAAGGCTTCGTATTGTTCTAGCAGCCTCTTTACTACTGCCTCTAAAGAGAGCCACCTTGTTTGGGAAGGTTGCAGCAATTTGTGTGGTTTTAGTTCCAAAAAATCCTGGAATTCTTTCAACAAGCCGGTACGTTTTGGGCTACCATTCAAATAGTTATACACATCCCGTGCTAGATCTTCGGGTTCTCGAGGCAATTTTAAGCAAGCGTTAGACGCTACAAGATGTACAGAATGGCATACACATTTCATAACGAAAAGGTGTGGTATGTCTTGTTTGAACTTCGTGGCAAGAGAATTGTTCTTTCCCATCATTACGTTGGCACCATCTGCGGCCAGCCCTATCATATTTTTTTTATATGGAATCCCCAATTCAGTCATTTTTTTTGTAATTATTTCATGCAATTTTTCGGCGTTACCTTCAAGAATTTAAAATAATTCAAAAAAATAATCTTCCACCTGAAAAAGAATAGGGTTTAATAAGTAAGTATACAAAAGTAACATATTTGAAATGTAAACTTTCCATTATAAACATAATATTTACCTTCAGATTACTTCGAGCAATCCTCACAATTACTGCCAAATGCTTTTTTGTACTTTTATCAGTACTTTCATCAGCTGTTAATGAAAATCTATTTGTCTGCATTGCTTCAACCATGATATCAACGTCACTTCTTCCCAACACCTCCGAAATAATTTTTGTTGTTTTAGTACGTCCACAGGTAATCCTTTTTGCGACTTCAGAATCTGGGCATACTGCTCTTATTAAATCTGGGAAATGTTCCATCACATTGATCGGAATATTATGTTCAACTATGAATGCGGCAATTCTAATTTCTGACTGTTTAACTAGTTTTTCTAACGATGTAGATTTTTTTGTTATCATCTGGTCTAGACTCTGTTGACCTCGAATTTTCAGCTTATTGCTTTCATGTTTTTTTGTCTCTTTATGTCTTTTAATATCATTTTTACCCCCTCTCGTTATATTTATATCGCAAGAGCACACTTTACAATAAGCGAAATCTGGACCTGAAAAGTATATTTTTTAATATAGCCTAAATATTCCAACAAAAAAGCGTTAATTTCTCAAGACGACAAAACTGCCGTACTTTAAGAATACTATTTTAAACTGGCAACATTTTATTAGGTCGCCCGCGCCATCAAGAAGCTAGCCGCCGCGCCACTACATGATGAAGTTGACAGTCAGCTGCCAAATTGCGAAAAAAGCCGCGTAGTTGAAAAATGAAACGAACACGGCTAATACGAATGAATAGGTTTTTGTGATCAATAAGTTTTTATCAGCGAGTATCTAAGAAAGGCTTTTATATCGCTTACCTTTATTACTTTTTGATAACCATCCCTCAAACAGATCATCTTTTTCCCAATCCGGCTTATAGCTGACACTGTATTTCTTTTTCTTTGAGGGTGTATTTTGCACCTCAATATCGCTCTCAGAACTAGACATTCTAAATTCTGACAATTACAGCTTAAAAACTTGTTTAAAATACTTAAAAACAATGATATTTAGTCCGAGACAACAAAATCACAAAAGCAAAGTGGTTGCAAATGCAAGCGAACAAAACTTTGCTCACTTCACATGACGCAATCTAATGCTGTTCATTTAAAATACCTTACTTATCCTTACAATTACTAGACTGAACTATGTCTCTTAATTTGATCGTATAATAATGAGAAATACCGGTTTGTCTGGACTCTGGTGTTATCTGAATTCCAAAGTTTTGCTATTTGATATTCAACTTTATTCCATTCTGTCAAGGCATACTTTACGCTACATACTTTACAAACTCATTACTTTTGTTGAGTATTGCAACTTGTGTAGGTTATTTCGTTTCACGCACTTAGACGCAGTGTTTTGTAGTAACTGTTCAAGATGTGGAAAAAATCGGGAGGTTTGACTGAGGATCCGGGATATCGGGAGACATTTACTAAAATCGGGAGACATCCCGGAAAATCGGGAGACCTGGCAGCACTGGTTGTAGGTAATAATTAAAATAATATTTAAATTTTATTAGTTTCGAACATTTCACTTATTATTATTTTGTAGTATTCTGTTATTTAGAAAATATGTATTTATATTTTGTACGTTAATTGTAGTAACTGAAACGTGACATCATTAAGTAACATAGTATTTAAAAAAAATCATATTGTATCTATTCCATAGAATAGACCATAATATACCATAATATACCATAGGTATACATTAATATTTTAACAAATTTTGATGTATTACTTAATTTAAAATTATATTTTAATAATTCTATTCACAAGGATTTAAGTTTCATACATTACATTTATACAAAACAGATATAATAATATTATGCATGAACCCTCTTTGAGGTATAGGCCTACTCTAGTGCTTTTTGATTTAGTTTTAAGACTAAGTACATTCATCATAAAAATATGTATTTAATTTGACTTGAATATTAAAATCTGATAATATTACATTTGTAGACATACCATATTTAATGACTTATATATAAACTTATAGCTATCTTTTTCTGCACTGGAGGGTTGTGGTCTACTGCTCCCACGGTGACCAGCCGTATTGGGAGAGGATGAGGTTGGGGAAACATTCTTTTGTCTTTTTTCTTCTTAGTTCTTCTTAGTCCCGACTGGTGGAAGCAACACACTTTGCAGACAAAAGAGAGGGACGCAAAAAGCCAGTAATATTTTGATTTTGTGATTTATTTTTCTTGGGTTGTTTCTCCTGTTTTTTACTATTTGACATATTTTCAACATTATTTGCCTCGGCGGACTCTGATAACAATATTTTATTTGGCTTTGTTTCCTTGGTGAAATATTTTTTCTGTGCCTTTATTGTAAATATTTTGTCATACCGAAGCATAACATTCTCACCAGACAAACGTCTTTCTTTAAGTTCCTCTTGTAACTCCTTCCGTTTTTGTAAAACATCAGGGGGGTAGTCTTCTTTTATGTAGATTTCCGTTTCTTTTAGATTCTTTTTGTTCTTGAAGATTTGTATCTTTCTACCAAGTGTTGTAGTAGTGACGACCACTGGTCTTATTTTGTTGTTTCCCTTCTTACCGATTTTTGCCACAGAATCGATTTCCCATTTCGGGCATTTAACTTCTTGTTAATGATCTCGTGAATTAAACTAAGTAGATCTTCGTAGTTACTTTCAGTTTCTTGAACTCCGAAGAATATCATATTTTTCTTCCTAATTTGTTTGTTTAAAATGTCAATACTTTTTTGTTGTGATTGTATTTTCATTTCAAGGCGTTTTCTCTTCTATTTGGTTGAATTTTTCATCAATATTTTTGTTTATGGTAGCGGTTATATTTTCTACCATGTCTTTAATTTCTCTCTTTTGCTGCGCTAAATCGCTTGGTATGCATTGTAAGATTTTAATTATGTCGTCCATTGTTTATTATTTATGTTACTAACGCTTTTACAACAAGTCGGTAATAGATGGCGTTGTAGTTTTAGGTAGGGTATAATGACTTGATAAATTTTTCAATAGTCTTTTGAGGTTAGAATTTTTATGAAGATATCGCTTACTTTATTTCATCTCGATTTCCACTTGAAGTAGTCTACCGCTAGCCCTTTTTGCACTATAACACTTTTTGCTATTACGATACACTCATTATTGTTTTTTCGAGTTTCACCATTGCACTTTGATTTTGATTATATCGTCAATAGTTTAAAATATTTTTGTACAATAACAATTCACATTCAGTTTTTCACTGTTCTTAACAATTTAACACAACTTTATAATAATAATAATAATAATCTTTATTCAGCACATACAATATAAAACCTTAATCTAGAGCATACAATGATTACTAACATATCAATGGTTTTATTAATACACATATGGTTGGATCGCAACCAGCAGCTTAGCTAGGTTACAGTGTAACCTGTGTTAAAGCTACTGGTCCCTTTCCCAACATCAAACAAATTGATATTTATCACATTTTAATAGGTATGATTCGTGCGATAACCAGAGCTTTACATTTTTAAAGAACAATTGTTAAAATTATTCTATATTGGAATCAATAAGAGTAAAGATAATTATTTAATATATAAATATAAATTCAATTAATAAATTCGTTTGTTCATTAAAACAAAAACAATACATAAATCCAATCGGGAATAATTTAAACAAATAAAAAAAAAAGTTTATTTCTACACAAAATATTGTATTAATTATAGTATATATATATATATGTAGTATGTTATTAATTAAGACCATGAAGTGATGCCAATGTGTTGATTTTAATGATGAAATGAATGTGAGATGTAATAGCAGTGATTGCCTGTGAATAGATGATTACAGTGTAGGACATATCAGTTTTTCAGTGTCTTCATATGTCAAGCCAAGGAGCCAATCATTGACAGCTTTTTTACAAGCTACAAAGTTAAGTTGATATATAAGAATATGTTTGTTAATTTTGTTATACAGGTACGGTGCAATGAAATAGTTAAATCTCATAGATTGTACGAAATTATACTTTCTAATATTACAAATTTTGTCTCTGCGCCGTTTATTTATATTTTTAAAAGTAGTAGCAGCATGTTGCAAAAGGATTGTATGCGAAATAAAGTGTTGCCTTACTGTCAACTCTCTGCAGTTTTTATAGAGTTCAGTTGTAGAGAAGGTATATTTTTTAAAGGTGCTTACCTTCAAGACGGCTCTTTGCGCTCGTTCGAGCTTAAGTAGACGAGCTTTGGGTGCACCTCCCCAGGAAGAAATACAATACGTGAGAATTGATTGGCATAGGGCCTGATAAACTTGTTTAACAATTTGTGGGTTAGCAACGTGTCGAAGCGTTTTAAATATATAAATTAATTTCCGTACTCTTGATTGCAAGAGATCAATGTGTGATGCAAAGGAGAGATTGGAATCCAGCAAGACACCAAGATATTTAGTTGTAGGTACTCGTGAGAGCCGCAGACAATTACAAGATTGAGAGGAATTGGGGCATATGTGAGCAGTTAAATTAAGTGTTGGAGGAGGTTGTGTAGATGCACGCAGGGAAAAGGTCATATAGTTTGTTTTGTCCGCGTTGAGCGTTAAGGAGTTTGTAGCCAACCAAGCTGAGACAACGTCAAATGTATTTTGTGCGGTAGAAAACACTTCAGCCCAGGAATCACCAATAATGGTAAGTGCCGTGTCGTCGGCAAAAGCTGTTATCTTGGTGTTTTTAGAGTTCAACTGGCATAATTGATTTATATACACAAGAAACAGCGTTGGACCGATCACACTTCCCTGTGGGACACCGAAAGTTATCGGGAGCTCTTTGCTTATGTAGTTGTTAATTTTAACACATTGAGTTCTCCCACTCAAGTAATCTGTCAGAATATCAAGCGATATGCCCCTGACACCAACCCCTTCTAGTTTGTTAAGAAGAAGAGGCACGGATACAGTGTCAAAGGCCTTTGCGAGGTCCAAAAAGATAGTGAGAACTTTCTTTCTATTATCTAAGTGTTTAGTTATGTGGTTGGTCAGGTCTAGTACAGCCTTTGAGGTGGATTTATTACGTCTAAAACCATATTGGTTGGGGGACAAGATATTTTTTCCCTCTAGATAATTAATCAAACGCTTATTAATTATGCGCTCAAGAATTTTGGACGTAGCACTTAAGATCGCAATAGGACGATAGTTGGTGACGAGGTCTTTATCACCACCCTTATGGATAGGATGAATTATAGACTTTTTAAAATAAGAAGGAAATGTACCAGAGTGAAGGCAAAGATTAAAAATGTGTGTCAAAAGCGGGATCAATTGTTTTTTAAAACGCTTTAAAAATGCTGTCGAAATACCATCCCACCCGATGGCACAATCTGTTCGTAGTGATAAGAGAATCGACTCTAATTCGTTATAGTCGGTAGGAAGAAAAATGCATGAGTTGCTGGGTTTGAGTCCTGCGTCAAACGGTGCTAGGTGTGCAAAGTGATGTACGGGTCTGATATTGGCAGCAAGCTCTTTTCCAATCGAGGCAAAGTAGTCATTAACGCTATTTATAGAGTCACCGGGAGTTGGGGAGGTATGGAGTAGATCATTGGGGGATAATGTAGTTTCTGTAGAGTTTGTAACGCGTTTTATAACCTGCCAGAGACGTTTATTGTCTTTACCGGCTTCAGCAAGTTCGTTCCTATCAAATTGTCGTTTTATCTTTTTAAGAATTTTGTTACAGAAATTTCTGTACCTATTGTAGGTTACTTTAAGGATTACATTATCAGGGTTTGACTTAACCAACTTATGCATAGAATCACGATTTCTCATGCAGCGTAGGAGGCCCGGGGTAATCCAAGGTTTGAGGATCCTTTTGCGCTTATGTACTTTAATAGGGATTGAATTGGCTTTTATGATTAGCATAAGAGAGTCAATCAGCTGACATGTGGCCTCTTCGGGGTCCATTAAATCAAAGATATATTCTAAGTTTAAGTTATCCATGTCTTGGTCTAGAGTTTCGTAGTTTATTTTATTGAAGACGGGATCGACTGTGTTTGTTGTAATTTTAGTGTATTGATTAAGACATAGTAAGACACTGTTGTGATCCGTAACTGATGAGTCGAGAACTAAAGTTAAGGCTTCTCTTTTAGTTTTTAGTAAGACGTGGTCCAAGCAAGTTTGGCCACGTGTAGGTAGAGAATGCGCTGGTAGAAGACCATGACTAGCTGTTAAATTGAGATATTCGGATACATGAGAGCTATGAGGTGCCCTGCCAATATCAATATTAATGTCCCCAATAATTACTACACTTTGACAAGAAGACAAGGAGTGCAGTACGCAATCTAGTGAGGCAATAAAATTTGCTATATTGGTATACGACGGTGACCGATAGATACATAACATAGCCAACTCGTTGCCCTTTTTTAAAAGCAGGCATGTACCATCATTTAGGTCGATCTCAGATATAGAAAACCTTTGGTTAGACTGGTCTTTCAAGTATACAACTATACCATCATTTTGATTCTTATTGTTAGCGGTATAGTGCGCAGTGTAAGTGTCGATAGCAGGAACCGATAGATTATCTTTAAGCCAGCATTCTGTTAAAATTATAACATCACAATGTAGATCAATACGATGCAACAGAGTGGTGAAGCTAAGAATATTACAATTTATTGACCTTATATTTTGGGTTAATATTTTTAGGTATTGCGCAGGTTTTTTTATAATTAATCTACAGTCATCCGGGCTACACGTCTTACTTAGCGATACAGAGTATTGATCAAGAGAGCTGGAAATGTCAAAAAAAGTATCGAATGTTAAACAGTTTGATCGCAGTCACACGAAAGGCCAACACATATAATATAAATATTAAGATCATATTAATACAAAGATACATAAGACGCATGGCAAATACATAATATGTAGACTGTTGGTATGGATTTATGATGTAGAGTAGACGTAATAATATTATTACTGTGTGAATGTTGTATGAGTTATAAAATTTGTTATAGATATACTGTGGGTTATAAATGTAGTGAGTAATTAGCTTAAATATATTAAACATTCCGTTAAATTCATAATACTTTCCAACGCCTATTTTATTAATTTTTTTAATTCTAAAATGTATTTCATTAGACTTAATTAATAATAACAATAAATTCAAAATAATAAAATCATAAAACAATAACTGCATGCAATAAAAGTAAGTATAAATTTCAATCATAGTAAGTAAAATCAAGTCTAGTCAATATTTGACATTATATTGATCTAATTGAGACATAGATTTTAAAACAATTGATGATTCGCCGTCTGCTTTTCTTATTAAGACCTTTCCATCCGAAATCCAGCAATATTTAATCTTGTTACATTTTCTTAGCTCTCGTGCATGATAGAATAGCTTCCTTGCGTTAGGTGTTAGATTTTCGGCTAAGTAAATAGGTTCATTACCGGCTAGTCCTGCGTGACTTAAGTTCATTTTATTAGTCGGATGTCTCATATTGTAAGTTTTGGTTGCCGTGAGTAGTGCATTTCGCATAAATAATTTTATGGAGTATTACACTATAATAGTATTTTTATTTATAAAATGATAACGGAGCCCATGTTAACTGTTGCACAGTAGCGCCACGAACCATAAATATATCATATAAAAAATCAGCATAAATATTCTCTATAAAAGTAGACGACTGAGAGCCAGAACTTAATTGCGAAGGTGACGGTGACAGAATAACAGGAGGAGATGATCCAGATGTAAAATATCCTTGCTGGCTTGTATGCTGTTGTCCATGTCCTTGCCAATACATAGGTGTGATCTGCTGAGTATTGTAGCGAAGAGGGGGCGGTAAGATTTGTCCTTTTTGTATTACTTGAAGTAATTCAATTTTTGTCGCTAAACGCCTATTTTCTGGCACTTTTTTGATTTCTTTGTATAACGATAAGCAAAAGAGTTTGTCGTCATCTTGTTTGGTAATACAATTTTCTTGAAATTCACCCTGGAATTTTTTTCGTGACTCGATGCTTTTTTCTATTAAAACAGCTATTTTTTCTTCTGGCACTTGTGTTTTCTTTCGTTTAGGAGGACGTATTTCAGTGGCTTCGGTTACATTGGCGTTTAGTTGACTTGTCTCCTCACTTTGCCTTTCATTCTGTTCTTCAATATTAGTTGTAGTGTCTTTATTACTTACACTATTCTGCAGGAAAGAAAGTCTTGAAAAATACTTATATTGGGCTCCTTTACGAGCACCTGAACCAGAAGGAGTCGTTTTTCCTTTTTTGTATTCTTTATTGTAGCAGTCTCGTATGTAAAAAACATGCGGAACTTCTGCAGATGCGGAAGCGGAAGCAGAGTTCTCTTGCAACACTAGCTGAAAGCCGATCTTGTGTCATCGAATTCCTCAAATATGTTTTAATAATTGGAAGCCTCGAAAAACTCCTTTCAGCAGACGCAACTGTTACAGGTGTAGTGGCAATTTTCAATTATATTTTTAAATATTTTTAATTACGTTTTGAATGAATGAAAGGTTAGCTGGAAGAAAATGCTACATAGCATTAAGTTCGCATTTGTACACTAATTTTAGTGCATTAAAGAATTTTTGAATTGAGGGAAACTAAGTTTATTTTCTTAATAAATAATAATTCAAGTTAAAAGTTTTAGTTTAGACAAGATAGATTTTAATATATTTTTTTTAATATTAGCTTGAGTTGTTGCGCGAAACCCCTCCAAGAGCGAGGCCCTGGGCGATTGCACAGTTCGCCACCCCCTGAGACCGCTGCTGTGTACGATAATCCAATGCTGACTGGGACTGACGTTTCTTCTGATACTTTTATCAATTGAATTTTACCAGCATTTATGTACAGTTTAGTGGCTGTGTATCCACGTTTCACCAATATATGTCACTGGTTTTTTGTTAGCCCCGATGTCGGTATTTTCTTTTAATTGTGGCAAGTGGCGAGCTCGCCATGCCACTATCTCTGGTCTTTCTATTGAGACATCTCTTTTTCTTAACCTTCCTATACTGGCGCCATATTTTGTGACCACCACACGGTCTCATGGACCGATATTCGGTGCCCTATTTCTTGCAGATTTACTTAAATAACCTATACAGATATTATTATTTTATTAAACTATAGGGTGTAATGAAACAATGGGTATAAATAAGTTGCTTTATTATTAATTAAAATTATAGACTATCAGTCTGTGAGTCATCAGCCTCAAAAATTAAACTTTTTTGTTTAACTACTACAAAAACAGAACTAAAACATATTTACTTCACTGTAACAAAAATAAACTTCTAAAAATTGAGAGATCACATATCAAGTGACATAGAAAACATATTTAAATCTAGTTATCATCAATATTGTTACATTCAGGGCATATCATAACCGCATGTTCTAGACAGAAGTGTTTTTTGCATTTAGCGCAGTTGTATTGGGTTTTGCAGTTTTTCTTCAATGAAAATATCCACATCGGCCAGTTATATTATTCTTAGATGTTACTGATGATTCTGGACCGTCTAATTGACATATTTCAGCTAATCTTAGCTTCATGGTTTAGGCAAGGATGAGATGAGAGCTCGACTTCTGAGTTGCAAATTGATAAATAAGATCATACGACAAACCTTCAAGGAAGAATCTGCGGTTGACTTTTTTGTTGGGATTGTTTTCTAGGTATATTACATATGCATTAATACCTGCTACATTCATCAAGCTGTAAAAATTACTAAAATAATAATAATAATAATAATAATAACCTTTATTTCGGGCTGCATAGGCCCATATTATAAATACCTTACAGACTAACATACATATTATTACACAATTAATTATAACTATTCCATCACGTATCACGGCGACGTGATGTGCGCCTCGCTCCGGAATCTCCCCCGGAATCTTCGGTAGACTACACCCATCAGCCAGAACTCCTCCACCTCGAAGGTCGACAAGCGATGTGTCGGTACTCTCACCACAAAAGAACTAAAGCTAACTTTATGGCGAGACTCCAGACGCTCGACCCTCAAGTTGAAGGATGTCTTCTTCAAGATGTAGCCCACGACATCCTCGACCTTCGTGGACCAGTGCAGGCGGGACACGTACAGCGGCGTGGTGGGTATTTCACACCGCAGACGCTGCTCGGGTCCGCAGGGTGCGGT
Organism: Celastrina argiolus; assembly: GCA_905187575.2. Taxonomy (NCBI): domain Eukaryota; kingdom Metazoa; phylum Arthropoda; class Insecta; order Lepidoptera; family Lycaenidae; genus Celastrina; species Celastrina argiolus. The sequence goes on from LR994596.1 coordinate 3,821,000, forward strand.
GCCGCGGTGGTTGCGGACGGCGGGCTTCCTCTTCTTTCTTCTCTCCACCAGTGTGAAGCCCTCCTCATCGCACCTCCTGGTCTCACCCACGTTAGATCGAGGAGGTTCTGCCTTACGGCTATCCTTAGCCTTGCAGCTCTTTATCACCCCTTTTGTTTTCACCCGCTGGGGAGGTGCGGGGGAGCGGGCAGTGACACCCGCAAAACTTTTCTGCTGAGTCGCTGGTTGACTCAGCTTCGGCTCGACCTCGAGGGGAAGGCGGGCGGGAGCGGCGGCGGTCGGTGACACGTCGGATTCCGCTGACGCGCAAAAGGTGTCAGCTTGCGCGCCGCGGCGACGCGTATTTACGAAGGTCGAATGCTCGGGTGACATACATAATGAATTATTACTTTTCATTTGCAATAATTCATTACGCAAATCACGGATGGTGGATTCCGATGCATTCAACCTACCTCGCAACTCGTCTAGCTCTGCCTTCATACTGTTGAAGTTCTTCAACAGGCTGGAGACGTCGACGTGGTCCATCGTCACCACCGGCAGCTTGTGGAGATCTTTCGCCACAAATGCCGGCACGTCGTCTGGATCCGTCTGCTTCAGCAGGGAGATGATGTCCTGCACGCTTCTCTCGGTGCCATCTCTGCGCCGCGATGTCATATTCGCGCTCTGGCCGAGCGTCTCGTACAGCAGCTGCTTGCCCTTGCAAATCTCCTCGCTGTTGAAGGTAGACTTGCAGATCTGCATGATGCTGACCTCGTCCATGGTGTCGATGGCATGCTGGATAAACGCCAGCAACTCATTGGCCACGAGCGCCATGGTGACGTGCAGCGGCAATCAGCCGCGCGATTCGCACAAATATAAATTAATATTTGTTGCTCGTGTATAACGCGGAGCGCGACCGTTCGCTGGCTCGACACATTACACACTATATGCCACCTGTTTGTACCTCGTGCAACATTGTACGTCTCGCACAATTTATCCACAGTGTCAACTCCTCCTTTGGTTCTGTTGTATTCCATTATGATCTCAGGTTTACCAGTCTCCTCGTCGATTTCAGAATCATCATAATGGATACCAGGATAACGTTTTATCCTTTCTTTGGCACATAAGAAACAAGACTGCAATTGCCTCGATGGCCAAATAGACTGGATTTCTCTGCTTGACCTCGTATATCAGAAAATTCTTTAGGCAATTTCAGTAAATTTTTAATCCGACAGCCTAACAGTTCCGTCGCTGAAATATTGGTGGGGTGACCATCAAAGGTTAGAGATACAACTTTAACTCAAGTGTCATGACATTTAGCCAAACAGATGCTTATTAAATTTTATTTTATGTTTACCCTCCAAACTATGAATTAGGAAATATCCCAAAGGCATTTTCCAACGCTCATTTAGGCAAACAAGCATAAAAACATAAGGCTGTGAGGCTTTTATATTACTAGTTGTGCCTGTTCCAACGTCTACATTTCCCAGACCTTTAATATTTTGTGGTCTTATCGCCATTTCATCGGCAATCAGTCCACATATTAACGTTTTGTCCGAGCTTTGGGACTTTGATTTTAAAAGTTTAAAGGATTCATCTGTAAAAACCGGTGATCCATCGATGCTGCGATACCAATTATACAACGTTTTTGGGTGTGGAAGACACGTATCAAAAGTATTACGAACGTATGTATTTGCTCGAGGACTATAGTAGTGTGTATTTTGGCAGAGGGCTTTTTTTTAAATTCTTTTCACCATGTTATTGAATAAATCGGCTGCGAAAATATTTTCGGACGATAAATTAGATACATCATTACTAATGAATCTCCTTTTTTGCAGTTTACTTAAAATTCCTTGAGTGATTTATTTCTCTTTTCGAGACGCCGGGTCTTTTGTTTTAAAGTTTTTATAACTTTTCTATGCTTAAGATTTAGGAATAAGCTTTTCTTCAACTTCTTTCGAAGAAGGGCTTTACTAGGAGTGTCTAATATATAATCGAATTCTTCGTCTGATGGGCGCCTAACATTCCCCCGTGACGTACTCTGTAAAATAAAAATTCTTATAAGTTCAAATATTTACAAAATTCTGGGTGCAAATAGAAAATTTTCAATCTAAAAATCTATAGTTAAAGGGGATTGTCCACTTTCTATAGACACTTTGGCCAATAGTGGACAATTAATTAAGCTAATAAAATTATATAAATTAAATACTTCATATCAGTAAAAAGGAGAATACAAACCTAGTTTTGTGTCAGACTTTATATTTAGTTAGGTTTTTAGGTGTTATTGAAAAATGTAAACATCAAATAAAACAACATACTTTTCATGAATATTTTAATAATCTGCTTCATAGGTTAGTAGTACATGATCAAGAAACTGGGCAGGTGGATTAATATGCTCTTGATACCTTGCCCAGCCTATAAACCATAAAATGGTCATAATAATATGAGCGCAGCAACCTACTGTTATTATTCCAATTATTATAAAACATAACCTATTGTTATTGCAATTGCGTAGTGGGCCAAAAATGTATGCAATATACATATATGCAATTGCAATAATATTTTATTGCCGATCTCCTTTCAACTCATCATAAATAATATAAACAAAATATAACCAAACGGTAGCGTCTCCTTTGCAACAAATCGGTTCCATAATTCACTCATCGCTGCGTTGACGTTTCATCTCTCGCCAATAGGTTGCCTTCAGGCATAAGAAGTTGGGAGTCCATGTTCATGCCACGGCTGTCGTTTGGGCGAGAGTCGGTTTCCATAAGTGTGCCGGGATCAACGTCAAGTGCAGTATCGGTGTCCATATAAGTGCCAGGGTCGTCAGAATGGGAAGAAGAGTCGGAATTCTTTGTAAAACGCCAAGTAGCAATATCTCACACGAAAATAATATTCACGAAAACAAAGCGAATGACATTGCATATTTTGACATATCGTATTTGCATTGCCATAATATAAAAAAGTTATTGCTCACGTCACTGATTTTAAGATTTAATATTAAAGAAACTATTTAAATAAATTCCATTCTAACAACAGTAAACTATTTGCGAATTTTTAAAGTCTATTAGCAACATTCAAAAACATAAAAATAGCATAAAATAGAGGCATGCCTCTATTTTATGCCATGACTATAATATTAAAATTTATAGTCATGACTATAATATTAAAATCAATTAGTTGATTTCTCAGAGCCTGACAATGGTAACACTGGACCAATGGCGACTTCCGAACATGGAAATTCAAACTAGAAACTATAAATAATTGTGTTTTTTGTTGTGTTTATTTACACAATTTGTTTTTCAAATAACATTAACAATAAATAAATAAAAAATATCCAATAAGTCAGTTTTTTTATAACGTCGTGTTCACGGATGGCCAGAAATGGACAATGCCCTTTAAAAACCCAATTTCAACACTTGATTGTAATTTTTTAAAGTTTGGCAAGTAAGTTTACTACAAATACTACAGTTGTCTAAAATTAAATAGTTTTTAACAACATAAGTATCTACAAAAATTTTTATATTCCTAGTCATATTGCTTATATACTCGTACATCGACAAAACCACACTCACCGATTGCCCATGAAAAGGTGAAACCTCATCCACATTATCAAATTGATCGTCTGTGCCTGTGCATGAAATATGTAAATCCTAAAAAAAGTAATTCTATTGTCATTTACTTTATACGAGTATGTTATCAACATCGTGTCACAAAATCTCAAAACACATTGGTTATAATAATTACTTAATTATTATACCTTAACAGGGACAGCATTTCGGCGCAATCTACAGAATCCACCTTGTGTTATGTACTTATCTTCATTCTTAAAATGTTATGAACATATTCGTGTATTTTTGGTTGGCTTCCAATATACTTCTCCACGACTAAGCCTTATATTTTTCACCCACTTGTCAGCAATAACAGGGTCCGTAGGAATCATTTGAACAAGAACACGCAATACTCCTATAAATTTTCATTTTAACAAGTGTGGAAAATAAGTTCGTAAACTTCTCAACTTTTAAGTAACACAATTTCAGGTATATGATCACACAAACACCTAAATGAAAGGACAAATTTAGCAACAAAACAAGTTTTAAATTGAACTATTCGAAGCATTCGTCAGTTACAGTCTGTCAAGAAACATTAGACGCAGTACAAAACGTAATCACGCTCAAAAGGTGTTTTTTTATTTGTATTTCCACAGAGAACTCTCTCATACATATAAAATAATATCACCTTACACATTTTTATCTCGATTTTATAAGGTTTTGATATTTTTAAAACGTTTTAAAAATTCTGTACAGTGTCTACACTTTTTTGACAAGCTAAGAAATGGGAAAACATTTTCTTATTCAGGCAGCACTGAGCATTGAATTGAAACGTTTCTATTTTGACTTAATTAACTACAAAATACTATGAAATACTACAGATGAAATGAATGTCCTCTGGTGACCAATCTGTAGGTACTTCACGTACAACTTCCATGCGGGTGATATTATAAACAGGAATAGAGGTACTAAAACCATTTTGAACAAGAGATGAGTGAGTCAAAGATGAGTTTGCATCTGTGGGGGATTTGAATTCAACAGATACTCTGTTGCGACCAACACCTTTCACACCGTCATTCAGTATACCTTTAAATGAGTTATTTTTTGAGAAATTGGCCAAATTTTACGGGGTGCAAAGTGGTGTTAGCAGATGATTCAATCTAAATCCTTGCCACATGGACAATTAAAGGGCGTTTATCCGTGCTGCGACGCTAATGAGGACTTTGAGGACCCATGAAGAATTTGAATGGTGCCCAGCGTGGCATACTGAGAGGCAGATTCTAAAAAGTTTTGTCGATGAAAATTTGTCTCTGGCGGTAGTAGTAACAAAGATGTTAGACAGACAAGTTAGAGACTTGGATCGCACTTGAATCTTTTTGTGATTCTGCTATGATTAAAAAAGAAACCACAGAGACAAAGAGAGAGATATGTGAGGCTACGTCAGAGGCAGGACAGGTAATAATAAGCGAAGGAACTAGGACTGTATGTGGAAGGAGTGAGGGGATCTCTGTATACAATGCAGCTAATGGTAGCGCTGTTCTGCCAAATTACAAATAATACGAGTATACTAGACTGAATGTTTCTAAAACATGAACGCATCGAGAGCACTGGCATGTTCATATGAGATTCCAGAGCTCTCTCATAGCGTTGAAGCGGACCACCGAGGGGTTTTTAGTGGGTAAAAAATGTAAAAATCTTCACATACCCCTAGCACATATCCCTAAGAGAGCTTAGGATGATCTTATGAAGCTTTCCCCCTAAAAAAAAAAAGCTTATTGCTGCAAAGCAACGGACCATCTTGGCTTGGCTTACTTGGTATGTATTGCCGAAAATTGCACTTTCCACGAAATTTCTGTCATCGTCACTTCATGAGCATCTCTTTATCGAAAATAGTTGGGCTGTTTATTTCTTATAAATTTATTGGTGTTACCCACAGTCATGATCAACAACTCATTACTGATGAAGTAAGAAAAACATTATGTGGGTAATCTTGAAGCAAAAACGGAATTTTATTGTTCTCTAATTATATTGGCAGATCTAGTTGTCACTGAAATTGTGGAATTTCTACTCCAAACAGCTCCGCCTTTTCTAATATACTTACTCCCTTGCTGGTTTGAAAACTGGCGATATGAAGAAAGGAACGTTATCGTCATCGCTGTCACTAAGTTCAGCGTCTGAATGAACATACTAATCGGTGACCGGTGAGATGTGGTAAATGGGTGAATTAGAATTAGAAGCCCCAGTCACAGGTTCCTCTTCGTCGACATTCAGAGGTGTTGGTTCTTCTATAAAATCATCCTGTCTGAATAAGGCTATATTGCACCGCACATGGCACGATAATAGAAGAAATGTTATCTATTTTAAGCCCTATACCATTCTTTAAACAGGGGAACCTCCTTTTCAATGTACCGAAAAGCCGTTCCACTGGATTTCGTGTGGTTATTTGTGAACGGTTATATGCAACTTCTGCAGTTGTCTGAGTGTTACTAGACCCCACTACCTTCAGTAGTAAGTAATTTGTAAAAAAAAATAATGTGATTTATTTAGTGAAATGTGATTTAAATTATTGCCTCATTATTGTAGATTACAAAAACATAGTCCACTGCAATAATGATGAATGTCCTTTATTTTTTTGTTTTAAGATAATTGGGTTTTAAGTTTATAAACGGTGTAAAAAAAATCAGTAAAGAAGATAATAAAATATTGTTTATTAACGTTGAAGTAAATGTATCATAAATATTATTTCTTTGGAAAACAATCATTCTTAGGGTATTATAAACTAACTAAAAATAGTCTAATCTTAAGTAAGTCTTTAAAAATCAGGACTATAACGATCACTGTCCACACTGCGTTGACATTCAATAATGATAGGTGTCCAAATTACTGTTTTAATTATCTTCAGATTCTTTAATACTTGCAGCATGAGGAAGAGCATCGTAATAACGTCTCGTTTCAGGCCTACAGAACTTTTTTAAGAACTGAAGGTCGTTATATTTTGCTGTTGATATAGGCAGCTTCTCTTTATAAACCAAACCAGGTAATTTGAATTCGCCCTCACTATCTGCCTTCATAGACCGAAAAGAAACTGGCGTGTTGACCACACTTAATTCCCATGGACTATTATTAAAATTCCTGAGAAACATGAGCCGTGGGTGTTCTTTCTGGATTCTAAATTCACGCACAGGTCTTATGGGAAAAGGACACGTTTTTATATAAAACGGTTTTAGAAATGCCCTTCCTTCCAGCCCTTGAAAGCATCTTGTGAGCATTCGATGACATTAAAAGGTTTCGGTCTCTGTCGAGCTCCACGCACATGTTCGGCCCATTCTTCAGGAAGTTCAATTCTAGCCTTTTGATTTAAGTACGCCATGTTACGATCGCACTCCATGTAAGAGTGCCCTCTTATCGGGAATATGACTGTGACAGATTCTAAGCGATTGCAGCAGTGAACTATGTAGTGTAACATTCTAAAGATGGTATAACTTTTATTTTGACCACCACAAGAGTCACAGAAAATTATAAGAGTCTTAACCTGTACCTCCATTTCATTAAATATGAAATGAAACAGATGAGAGGCCACATCGTCTGATCCTTTTTTTCCAATACTCTCATCGTAAGCGAAAAAATAAGATGAGGAATCGGCAAGTATATGAACATTAAACATAAAATAACTCAGCTGTCTTTTATAATATACATCGTTTGTAGTTATGTTCGGTACAGGAAGATTTTTTGAGAAATCCATTGCAATCGCTATTGATGTGACATCTTGCCTAGCTCTCAAACGAGCTTTTCTTTTACTATTGTGGCGTTTTGTCTTATCGGCTAAATAATAAAAAAGACAACACGTCAACAAAATATAAATTTATTGTTTTAACAATAGGGTCTGTGGGGCGAAAGGCCGATCTGGTTTTGCTGGGCGTGCTAAGTACTCTCCTGGTTAGGTAAGAGTAGGCTCCGTCGTTAACAGGAACGTCGACAGGAACGGATTGGTCAGCGTCTCCCAACAGCCGGCAGCTTCCTATGGCAGCTTAAGTCTGCTGCGTCTTGCGCCAATAATTTCCCCAAGGTCGGACCCCTATCGGGGTGTAAAGCGGCACTTGTAAATTACAAGGAAAAAGAAGTTTTAAGAAAATAACTAAAACTTTTTAAGTAGGTACACATCGTGCAGCCGCAACGCTGGCGGAAAACAATAATATGATTATTATAGGTCTATCTGTAACCGAGCGAGGCGGGCGAATGGATCAATGCTTCGAGAAACGACGCGCGCGTTGACCGTAGACGGAACTAAACGCGACAGCCAATCAGCGCGAGGCGTGCGACCATTGTACAGTCGCGCTAAGAAGTGTTACGTTAAAAATTTATTTTTTTTTTAAATTTTTAATTTTAATACATAATTTTTTTTTTTATAAAAACCAAACATGTAAGTGCAACGTTACACTATCATAAAAAACTTCAGCTCTCTTTTTATGTTCTAAGTTTTCAATTTCGAGCCTTCGAAGTTGAGACATAATCTCAGATTTTTCTTGGCCATCGGGAAGAGAAGCAATCTTAGTTTCAAAATGTTTTTTCTCAGCTTGAAATTCATCGCAAGTCGAACATGTATCCATCCTGGGATAACCGAATGATATGTTGAAATTTTTGTTGAAAAAGTTGCGATATGTTTCGTATGATAGGTACTTTGTTATTTGGATTCTTTTCATTATACATTTTATGAATCTTAGACAAGTTCAACTCATCCGATAGATGTACCATTTTTTACCATTAATTGTTTTTAGAGTGTCAATTTGCTCGTACATCAAATCAGTAGTTTCTTTAGAAAGCTTCATTTTAACATGTATCCCCCGTTTGTCTATTTGTACAACGCCATGCTCAGTCAGTCATCCCCAATCATACGAATCTTGTAAGAGTATTTATTATGTAAATTCGCATTTTCCTCACCTACTCGTGGACGACGACGTTGTACATTAGATACGGTTATAAGCCCGCTTAAATAACTATCGTGATCATACCTGTTCGCAAAACTATTAAACTGTCTTATTATTCTTGTCCGCTGCTCTTTATTTACTATTTCTAAACATTTAAAACGATTACACTTGCAGTCATCGCCAATTTCATGTCCTTGGAGTCGAAGTTTCTTTAAAACATCACTCATTCTTCCTGTCTGTTTTCTTTTTTTCGTGTTTCTATTCATTTCGTTGTACTCAGTCATTATATTATGAAAGAAAATGCTAAAATCCGTATAACATTACCATACAGAACGATAGACTCACAAAGACTGACAAAACAATTGACGTCGCTGATTTGACAGCAAGATCAGTGCGAGGTGCTGGACATTTATCGTTATTGCCGTGAAAACCTGTGACGCTGAGCGTTCTAGCCGTGTAGCCATAACATTAAAAACTGATTTAAAGCCTGACCAAAAAAATAGAAAACCTGCTCTGAGGGCTCTGAATGAACTATGATTATGGCAACATCTAGTATAGTCATACACTTGTGAATTGGCTAGTGAACATTTTTAGTTATTGTTTAATTTAATTTATACATTTATTAAAATTCAAAATCTAAATACTCAACAGCTTCATACAATATTTCATGATCTTCATGGTCAGAATGTAGTAATTCTTTGTCAGATATCTCTGACTCATTGTCACTTGTCGATGTTTCACTGTTACTGTCGCCAACATCTATAATAAATTGTTCGATTTCTCCATCGATTACGGGTCCCCTTTGTCTATATTCTTCTTCTATTTTATTTGTATGCTCACAACAATTACTCCATGTATCGGCAGTAATATCCTATAATAATAATTTCAAATTAGTAACTGTTAACAAAATATTTAATTTGATTAGTCGACATAATATGTGATATTTACCTCAAAACAGTTTTTTACAAGCTGCATAAATGTGGTATTTTGTAAACCAACATTCTTTGTGGCAACCTTCCCCTTTACAATGCCCCATATCATCTCAATTGGATTGAGGTCACAATGATAAGGAGGCAGTCTTAATATTTTGTGACCATAATCCTGTACCAAACTATCTATTTCATAAATCGGGTCAAGTTTATTTTGTTTTACAATAACCATTAGCATACTTTTAGTGGCATTAGCAGGGTAGGCAATATTATTTGATGTAAGCCATTCTGCAATTTCTTGTTTTCTATTAACAGTGCTAGGTGGCTTATTTATTTGGCTAGAATGATATCTAGCATTGTCCATGACTATACAGGTTGGTTCATGTAAATTGGGCATTAATTTATCCAATACCCATTTTTTAAAATTAACTTTATTCATGGCATCATGAAAATCTTCTTTTTTTTCTTTGTCATTATAAATTAATAAAGCATTCGGAATGAACCCAGTCTTGCCGCCACAATGGACAATTTTATACCTTTTACCTTTAGCTACAGATTTAGATACCCCAGGCTCATTTTCACTTTGCCAGCATTTTGCATGATTGAGTGAAGTATGAATATAACTTTCATCGAGATATACAACTGGCATGCCACTCTCCTTTACATCTTTGATTTCTTGTAAATATTTATCCCTCCATGCTACTATATCATGCCGCTCCATGAGAATTGTCCTTTGATTTCTACATTTTTTAAATTTATAACCTAATTTGTGTAAGAGTAAACGAAGAGACTCTCTGCCACCAACAAAATTTATGGACTCTTTCAGAGCTGCAAGTAACCGCTTCAAGCTCGGTACTTCTTTTCGGACGGTATAAAACTCTTGTATTTTCTGCCTAATTGCACACAGATCGAAATCATCCAGATTGATTTTCTTTCTTGTTTTTGGTTTATTTTTCTTAGGTGTAGAAAATACAACTGACGTCTGACCTTCTTTTCGTATTTTCATTACGGACGATCGGGATACACCTAAAACAGATAGAAGTTGTAAATAAAATTATTTACAAATGAGCCAATACAAATTGCACGCACTGTATGAGGTACCTACCAGTCATGTTGACAATTAGGTCCGTGATGTTATTTAGAGGAATCGAGTCCATTCCTTCAGACTTTCTTTCCGACAAGTAATTATTCATATTATAGATAACTTTTCTTAGCTGGATTTTAATAGTTTTCGGCATTTTAATGCTTAAACAACTCACTTTTCCAAGAAATATATCACACACAATCGAGAACACACTTTGACAGATAACAATTATGACATTTCTTAGAGACTGTTGCCAGTTGAAGAAATTAGTTCCAATGGTTTTCCGCAATATGGCGAGGTTTTTTATTTTATTGGTCGGCCTTTACCTCTGAACTGCAAGCGATATTGCTTGGTTTGTAAACAATATTTCTAACTACATAACCATGTAGTTAGAAATATTGTTTACAAACCAAGCAGTGACAGAATGGCATTACTGGATAAGATTTTTTTTTGGACATTAATCATTATCGAGTGGACCCTTCACATGTAATTTTCGTTTTATTTCAAATTTCGTAGGAATGTTATGAAAAAAATAACACCTCAGTCACAAAAGTATTTATTTTTTTATGTTTCATTTTAAATCAGAACTTTAGTTTCTTATTAATTTCTTATAAATAACATTAAAAATTACTATAAATTTTATTTCATAAATATATACAAATATAAACTACTCAAAACAAAATAGGGCCCACTTTGTTTTTTTCATCGGCAAAGAAAACTATTAAAAAAATATATTATTTATGGGTAGATATAGTGAGGGTAAAGTGTTATTAATTGGGTAAAACAATAAAATAATGAAAATAACTTTAATTTTCTTAAAAATACTCATTAACATGAAAAATGAAAAATTTTACATAAAAAATAATTATTTCAAGTTTTATTTTTGGTAATTTAACAAATAGGGCGGGTTACATAGGGGTGTCCTAGTATCGAGTGTGTCCTCCTCTACTACGAACGCACTCTCTGAGCCTGTTTGGGACACTCTCAATTAAGTGGGTGACATTTTCCTGGGGTATTTGCTCCCAGCACATTTTTAAAGCGTTTATGAGCTCCTGTTCACTGTGCACTTCACTATAATTAGCTTTTAGGCTTCTTTTCATCTGGTCCCATAAATGTTCGATCGGATTGAGGTCGGGGCTCATTGCCGGCCACGGTAAAACTGAGATATTGGCTTCAGATAGAGCCCTCTGGGTTAGGCGAGCCGTATGCGCACGAGCATTATCCTGCATAAGAATAAAATTATCGCCCACACGTTGTGCATAGGGGACGATATGAGGTCGGACCACACGCTCGACGTAGCTGGCAGCAGTTACGGTACCCTCGTTTAAAATTACCAGCTCCGTTTTACCCATTAAGCTGATACCGCCCCACACCATAACACTGGGCCCCCCAAACCGATCAGTCTCGCGGATGCAAGGGTTGGTAAAGCGTTCACCTTCTCTTCTCCACACTCGTATGCGTCTGTCATCACTTAAAAACTTAACTTTTGTCTCATCTGTGAAGAGTACAGTCCTCCAATTGTCCATGGTCCAATCCAAACGCTCACGTGCGAACCTAAGACGAGCTGCACGATGAGCCCTCGTGAGTTTAATGCGCACAACACGCACTCTGGATCGTTGCCCGTCTTCATGCAGTCTGTTCCGGACCGTTTGGTCACTTACCAGCGTACCAGTGGCTTCCCGGAGTCGATTTTGTAGAGCACGGGCGGTGACGGTGCGCTCTCTACGGGCAGATAATCGAAGGAATCGATCGTCTTGAGTCGTTGTGGATCGTGTTCTACCTGATCCAGGTCTCCTAGCTACACTGCCAGTCTCCTGATAGCGTTCCCACACATTTCTGATCGCTCGTCGTGAAAATCCAAGTCGTAATGCTACTGCTCGCTGTGACTCTCCCTCTTGCAACAATACCACAGCTCTTGAAGCACTTTCCATGTTCATATGGTTCCGAATACGTGGCATTATAATGCCACGTTATAACGTGCTCTAGTAACTCTTTTAAAAAAACAGTAAAACAAAACAAAAAGCGTCTGTAACGATAGTCGGAATACAACTGAATAAGAAATTGTGCATTGGGTGATTTTACTCAATTTGTTTTGCCTGGCCACTTGAAGGTAAAAATTAAAAAAAGTGTTGTTCAAAAGATCGATAAGAACTCATAAACATGTAAGTTTTACGGTGAAACACTTGAACTGGCCCATAAATAAGTTGAAAGCAACATGTATTACACTTTTTGTGAAAAAATCGTGGTGGGCCCTATTTTGTTTTGAGTAGTTTACTTTATTGACACCAAAAGAAAACATTACCTACACAGATAACATAAAATAATACTAACAAAAAGCCAATAATTATTATTGTATTAGTGCGTCTACTGCTATAACATGACCTTGTCTTTAAGAATTATAATATTCTAATAATTTAAATTATACTTTAATGGCTACCTGTAATGTAAGTTTTTTAATCAAAATAAAATTACAGTAAGTAAAAAATAACTCACCTGTTGAAGTGTATCCCTTGTTGTCCCGGGGTCATTCTTATCCGCCATGAAAGCAAACTCATCGTAAGCAAACCATTTTGATTTGTGAGTATCTTCAGGGGACTTACTCTCCAATCTGATTCGGTTTTGATTTACGAGTTTGATATGGTTCCGATTTTGATTTAGATATGATCTTGCGCGTACTCCCGAACAAAATAATATCAAAATCAAATTCGCGTTGAGATCGTGTGTTAACAAGTTACTGCTGAGTGCTTTAGTCTACGGTTAAGATTACTAAAAGTATGAAAAATATTTAATTTTCTTCTTTCAACCTATAAAATAATTAACCCCGTACTCTAACATTGGTTGGATAATTTTTTTTTGTCCTAAAACCGCAACCATAAACATTACTCGTGTATTCACGTTTTTTATCTATGACGATATGCCAAATGTTGACATTTACAATGATTGTTGATCATTAAAAAAGTTTTCAAGTTTTAAACTACCTACTGAAATTAATTATTCTTTCTATTATTTATTTACCTATTACTAATTACTTTTCATCAACTGCGACTTGTGACTTGCGAGACATAGGGGTGGGCCTTGCTTTGCGTTAGGCAACAGAGCTGACAGTGCCATTGGGTGTTCCTATTGTAAGCTTACTGTATGGAATATATAAAATAATAAAGTTATTACATGACATTAAGCAGAGTTTACACGAAGCCAGTAATGCTGGCGCCAGTCTGCAGACAAGCCAGCGTTGGCCTGGCCCTTGTTGTTTAGACGCGGCCAATCATTCACGGATTTTTTCTTCTGGTGTGCACACGTTTGGAAAAAATAATGAATACGCGGCAAAGGCTGTTGAAAAAGAAATGTTTAAGGAATATCTCTGCACTATTAAGAGAAGAGTTGATTGATATATTACAAAAAAAAGGAGCGAAACGAGTTTGGATAAGAAAATGGTTAAGCGATAGACCTGTAACTGGAGCTTCTGCCTTGTTGCTGAAACAACTAAGATTAGAAGATCCTTCTGAGTACAGGTTGGCGTTGCGGGTTACTGCTGAAAACTTTGATGAGTTGCTTTCGCTTATACAGAGCTCGATTCAGAGCCAAAACACTCTGATGAGAGATGCATTACCAGCAAAAATAAAATTAGAAGTAACGTTATCGTTCTTAGCATCTGGAATGAGTTATCGAAGCTTGTCATTTTTACCGTGTTTCTAAACCATCTATATCACAATTCATACCAGAAGTTTGTCGAACAATTTTATGAAGTATTAAAACAGTTTATTATGGTAAGTGTTTATTTATTTACTTAAAATTTAAATAATAAGACACACATTATTACAAAATACAACAAACATATATATTAATATTAAGCGTTATTGAAGGCTTGTTGAATGGCATCACTGTTGTCTACGCTTTCGCCGTAACTTTCATAATCATATGGAGTTTCTGGGGATATGACATTAGTAGTAAACTGGGAACACAAAGAAGAACATGTCGATGGACTGGACTCTGGAGGAGGGCAGATTGTAGGTGTTGTCAGAGAGTATTGGGGTAGTATGTAGGACGGAAGAACTTGTGTAGAATTCCAATTAGTAGGTAGCGTATTTTGCGATTGCTGAACCGATTATTGCACTTGATACGCATTCTTGGCTCGTATATCTGTGAGCATGCATTGAGTCAATATACTCTGTATTTTTTCCTTAGCAATGACTGCCTGTTCCTCTGTCAATTTTTTTAATTGTGCCGAGACGCTTTTTCCAAATAGGTCAAGGTCTGTTTCTTCGCAGCGTGTGTTGTCGTTAATTTCCCGTAAATCATTTATCATCTTAGATATCTGTGATAACTTGCTCCGCTTAGGTTTTGTGGGTGGGGTAAATCGAGGTGCCTCTTCTGCAGACTCATTTTCTAACCCATTTTCAGAGCGTGGAACCAACGATGGTCCTGGTTCATTGCTATTCGATAATCCTGATTCATTGCTATTTGGGGTATCCATGTTATCCTGTAATTAAACAAAATAAATTAATGTAATTGTAATGTTATAGATTTTTTTGTTGTGACTAAAAATGGTATTAAATAGGCCGCTTTAATTACTACCCATTTTTTCAGGTACCAAACGCAGAAGAATGGAAACACGGTGGAATTTCCGTTTATGTTATGGTTCTATAGACGGAAAACATGTGACAATTAAAGCTCCTCCTAAAAGTGGAAGTTTATACTTCAATTATAAAAAAACAAGCAGCGTCGTATTGTTAGCTATTGCCGATCACGACTACTGTTTTTCGTACATAGATGTCGGCGCGTGTGGTAGCGCATCTGATGGAGGAGTTTTGAAGAATTGTTCTATATACCAAGACCTGGAAAATAGCTTATTACCTGACAACGGAGTCATCGTAGGAGATGCGGCGTTTCCACTAAAGACTTATTTAATGAAGCCGTATCCAGGTGTAAACCTCAGTAAAGAAGAAAAAGTTTTTAACTACAGGTTATCTCGGGCAAGACGGATAATCGAAAATGTATTTGGAATCTTAGTTAGTAGATTCCGGGTATTAGAAAAGCCAATACTAACTAACTTGGAAACAGTAGATGCAATCGTTTGTGCTTGTTGTGCCCTTCATAATTGGCTACGAAAGAAATCAAATTCATACATCACCGCTACTTGTGTTGATAGGGAAGATGAACAGGGAAATATTCAGCCCGGTTCATGGAGGAGCCAAATACAAGCCCTACAGAGTATTGGCAATCAAGGTAGCAATCATTCAGCAGAAATAGCAAGAGAGAAAAGAGAAGTTTTAAAAAATATTTTTAATAACGAAGGAAGAGTTTCTTGGCAATTTAATAGCATACATTAAGGGCCCCCGCGCACTAGGCAGCCTGGCTGCGCAGCCAGGCTGCGGCAGCCAGAATATTTGCGCAGCCAGTTATAACAGCCAATCAACGACTAGTCTAGATCCTTCCGTCGAGCAATATGGACGTGAAAGAACTTATAATTATTGCTTACCTATCTCGTAAAAAACGCAAAATAAAGAAAAGATACTGGATTCATCCTCTTTTTCTAGAAAGACACTCAAAAGGCTTATTCCAAACCTATTTAAAAGATATTCGCGCATTCCCAGACCGGTTTTTTAACTACACGAGGATGTCAGTGCAATCGTTTGATAACCTTTTGGAAAAAATGCGAAATTCAATCAATGGCATTGATACTCCTATGCGAGCTTGTATAAAACCTGAAGAAAAACTGGTGATAACTTTGAGGTGAGTACGAAAATGAAAGATATTGTTAATCAGTCTCTTAACATTTATTAGGTATTTATTTCTTACATGTATGGTAATAAATTACCTAGTTCAAGTTGTCCTGTGTAGTAAATAATTCTAGTAATTCAGAACCCTGAGACACATCTGTTGCATTTGTGTCAGTTGGTGATATAGCATCAGTATAAACAGTATTATCTTGCCTGTCTGGAACAGCCGTAGAATACCCACGGCGGCCTTCAGTGGTCGAGGCTTCTGGTCTATAATTCGAGTGTGTCGAGTATCCATAGCGATACTGCCCACTGCTTGTGGTTTCCGGTCCATATTCAGTCGAGTATCCTTGACCTTGGCGATATTGTCCACTGAACGATGTTTGTGGTCTATATGATCTGGCGGCCGATGCTCCTGGTTCATAATCAACATTACGTTGGCGAAACGGACTAAATTCGGAATCGTGAGTTTGCATTTGAGCTCTTTTTATAACTTCAATTAACTCCATTTTTGTAGAAAGCTTACGATGTCTCGGGATGTTTTTAAAATCATCTAGAAGTGAAAGTATAAACAGTCTATCTGAATCAGACTCTTGCTGTCTTTCACGCTCTTCTCTCATTACAATAGTTTCCCTTAATACCTGCACCAAATTATCGTCGTCACTTGTCTTCTTCTTTTTGGAAACAGGTCGTTCACCTTGAGTACTACCGCTGCTAGCGTTGGTTTCGGCAGTGCGTGTTTCATCCATGCTATTTTGAGTTTCATTAATTACCACGGTAGGCCGAAGAAAATGAAGTTGTTCGAAATATACGTATGGACTCTTACGCGAAGCTGCTGATCCACTTTTAATACCAGCTCTGCGTTTTACTTCCCTGCTGTAACTAGTCCTGATGTTCTTCCACTTGCTCTGTAGAAATTTACCTGAAAATTATATTTGTTCTTTGTTACAGATATCTTGCTACAGGATGTTCTTTAATGGAATTGAGTCATAATTATCGGATTGGACATACAACTGTCCGAGATATCATACATGAAGTTTGTATGGCGATTTGGGAGAATATGAAACAGTCATCGTTTCCAGAATTAAATGAAGAGAGGTGGCTTGAAATAGCAAAAGGTTTCAATGAAAATGCAAATTATCCCAATTGCGTTGGTGCCATCGATGGCAAGCATATAAGAGTGATAAAACCCAGCGATTCAGGGTCACTGTACTATAATTATAAAAAATATTTTTCCATCGTTTTACTTGCTGTATGCGATGCAGATTACAAATTCACATATTTAGATGTTGGGGCTTATGGAAAATGTAGTGACTCATCGATATATAAAAAATCCATTTTGTATCAAAAACTTGTCAACAAAGATTTACAAATTCCGGAGAAGCGCCCCATATCAAATAATGGAGTACCGATGCCATACGTCATAGTGGGGGATGAGGCATTTGGCTTATGTGAAAATTTAATGAGACCTTATGGAGGTAGGAGTTTAACAGCGGAGAAAAGAATCTTCAACTATAGACTGTCTCGGGCAAGGCGGTACATAGAATGCACTTTTGGGATATTAGCCAACAAATGGAGAATTTTTCACCGCCCACTAGATGTCCGACAGGAACTTGCAATAGCCATAGTACAAGCTTGGTGTGTCTTACATAACTACGTGCGCGAAAGAGACGGCTATAGGTTTCAAGACACACTGTACGTTCCACCAGAACTGGAAATAACCGGTGGACCCACAAATAGAGGAAGCCGATCATCAGCATCCTATAGGGATTTATTTGCGAATTTTTTTATTAATGCAAATCCGTTAGAATGGCAAAACAGATATGCATTAGAATAGTGCCTACCTATTTATCTAAATAAAATATTGAAGTGAAAATACCTAGTTAAGTACCAAAAAAGAACAATAACGAATACATAGTTATTCTGCGATACTTTACAAAAATATTGATTGGTGTTGCAGAATCCCCCTGTATTATACTGTATAATCCAGATAATAAAAATACATGCTTACCAAATTCTTTTTTGTCATTTTCTGATAAACTTTCCGAGCTCATTTGGTTCGTGATTTCTTCCCATCTTCTTTTCTTTAAATCCCGATCACTGTATTCTTCCGATGTTATATCCCAAATTGCTTTACGGCTTTCAATTTCCCGAATAAATTTCTCTGTATCGAAAGTCATCTTATCAAAGTTCGGAACGCAAAATACGTCTGGCTGCTACAACTAGTGCGCGGAGACTGACCGCAGCCACATACATTCGCCTACATACGTTCTGGCTGCGCGCAGCCAGCTGGCTGCCGTGAATATAGGCGCGTTTCATTGGCTGCCGCAGCCGAGATTTCGTGGCTGCCTAGTGCGTGGGCTCCCATACAACGTCATATGTTTGACTGGCTGCCGCAGCCTGGCTGCCTAGTGCGCGGGGGCCCTAACAATAGACTTCGAAAATCAACATTGAAACGGACAAATACACGAGCTTCTTTTGTAGTAGTATGCGTGTGTCTTTAAGTGGCTTTATAATTTTGCTTAAATGTAATTTTCGTTTAAAATAAATAATAATGTGATTTTACTTACTTTACCTTTTTTCTTTTCCTTTTCTTCCTTTTCTTCTTTTTTTTCATTCCAATACTTCACCCACTCAGCCGCACCAATAGCATCCGGCAATCGCTGCTTTAATGACTTTTTCTTACCAGCTTTTTTATTGGAGATTCGGAAGGCCACAAAACTGCGTTGGAAAATGCAGGGCTTATTGGCATTTTTGTCAAGTCGGGTATAGAGTCCAGTTGTTTTGTGGTACCCTTATCTTTTAATCGTGTTACTTCAAGATAATTCTGTGGGAATACTTCTCTTTCTTTTGGCTGTTGATTCAGATTGGAACAGAATCAGCTAAATATATTTCCTCTAATAAATTTGGAGAAATAGGACTCTGTGTTCGATGTTCTCTTAAACCTGCACGACTGCACAGAGTATCATTTTCAAGATTGTTCTCTTGTTCTTCAGCCCGGTCATTTTCAATAGGTAATGAAACAGTGTCTTCGGTTTCTTGAACATTCTTCCTGATCTTTCGCCACACATAAAAAAGTTCCTTGGTTGACTCTTCTCCAGTCCAAAGTTCATCAGGATTGACTGCTCGGAACTTTCGAATAAGTTGTGGCATAAGAGATTCAAAATAGAGTGCATGTTCTACGCTTATTTCAGCTGGTTTAACGGTTTGGCGCTGTGTCTGCTTTCATTACTCATGCATTTCGTGAAATCTATAGCCTCAGCATTGAATGGATACAATCCGCATTTGCGAAATCCATTACGTATTATTTCAGGAGTTGCAGATTTCATTGCGATTCTTAGTAATGGAGCGAATTGAGCCCTGGTTATAACTCTATTTCCAGTCTCGCTTCGCACAAGTGAAAACTTGTGAACTTCCTTTTTCCATGAATTTTTCAACGGTCTAAAAACAGATACATCAGCTGGTTGAATGATGTGTGTCGCATTAGGATAAAGGGCATACAAAATAATTCGATTTTCAGTACAAATTTCGCTAACTTCGGAGGTAATATGCGACTTGTGACCGTCGATTAGAAACAGAGCAGGAAATTTAACATTGGATTTTCGTAGTGCTGGTAGTAATATATTGGCAATGTAACCATGAAAAACTCTGGATGTCAAAGGTAAATTATAAGGACGGGTAAAATTTTCCCGTTCTTTCAGGATCGTCTAGAATATCTACGGCATTTTGCCTAATTAAGAATTCTCTTAATTCAGAGTGCCATTTTCTAAGGCTTTCCTTTGTAACCCTGCTCCGCGCTGTGTTTATAGATTCAGCATGTCGCTGACTTATATCGGGATGCCTTTTCAGAACCTTTTGGAACCATTTTCGTCCAGGTGTCCCATTTTAAAAGGATTTTTTCGACCGTCTTCTTTTATTATTTGGCTAACAGTTTCCAATAAACGATCCTTTGTTAAAGGAATTTCTTTTTTAGCGTTAGGATTGATCCATCTGGTCAATAGTAATTCTTCTTGTGGAGTCAAAATTGTTGGTGGTCCCATTTTACGCTGCACAGGATGTCTCATTTTCAGTTTGTTTATAACAGTCGAGTGAGGGATTTGATATTTTCGACATGTGGGCCTTATTTTATCGCCTTTACTAATGTCTTCGAGACACTTATGTAAATCTTCCTCACAATATTTGAAAAAGTGTTTTTAGGCGGCATTTTTCATCTAAAACAATAAAAACTAAAGGTAAACTGAAATCTGGTCATCCTTAGGAGCCACTACATCGTACCAATAGCAAACCAGTGGTCAATTACTGGCACACTACAAATGATTTTAATGATAGGGGGGTACAAATCTTTAAATAGTTAAACCAAAGTATCGTTACGAAAAAAATATAAAAAAAAAATAACCATAGACCACCAGTCGCAAACCAGCTGGTCAACAATAGGAACCCAAAACAAGTAGAGTTCCAGTAGTTATCCATTTAAAAAAATACTAAATAATGGCATTTTAATTCAAAATAAATAATTCGTATTACTTAAATAGTTCCTGAATTTTATTAATAATACATTTTCGTAAAAATAATACTATAATAATGAGTAATTAATTAAGATACCTATAACTTACCACGTCCATGTGCGCTTCTAACTGTGATGGCCGCCGGAAGGCAAGTGAACGAGACACTGGTCTGAGAAACAGAGCAGCGTGAGGATATTTTTTGTTCACTCTCGCAAAAATGACGTTTGACATGTCGGAAACAGTCTAGGCAACTTATCAAAATAATAAGATTTAAAAAATATGCCCGGTATTTCTTATTTCTTTCAGTAGATCATGCGTGTGGTCAACCTCTGGTACCTGGTTTGGGACTGGTACACCCATCCTACGCAGTTCAAATGTAATTATTATTATGTTTTACTTTAAAGGTACTTACTTTACACTTAATGGTAATATCACTTTGGCGAGTCGGTTTCTTCATTATTAGTGTTAGATCCGTGACCAAGGCCTCAAATAAATCTTTTGTAAGGCGATAGTTCCGTTTAAATTCTTCATCATTTAGGTATATCCATTATAATAAATTATATAATAATAACACACATTTATTTTCTCCCACAGCAAGTACAATAGTATATATCATAGTAAAGCTAAAGTTAGATTTACAATACAATTTTTTATTTTTTTGCACTTGAAATGTGGGAAACTGGAGCCCAAACTAGGTTACCCTGTGCCTTGGGACTCCTGGCTCCCCCTTTCTAGTAAATATATACAAATTTCTAATAGTATTAGAAAATTGCATACTCACACAATTTTCTCTGATATAATGCTACTACTAACCACGTTCTTCCGGGCTTATTGTTTGTAAAAGGATTATGTATGTTCTGGTCTATCATTATCATTTTCACACTCTTTTTAAGCGTTTGGCAGAAAGTGCTAGAGCCCACTGAACAAGAATATTTTCCTCCTCTCTTGTAAGTACTCTACTAGGGCCCATAGTGCAATTTTCTTCAAAGTTCTACCAGTTATTTTGTTAAGAAGAGTAACTACTCTTCTTAACAAGAAGAGTAGTTACTGTTCTTAACTACACTCACTCACTCTCTCTCAGTGCTACACACTACACTCTGGGTCTAAATTAGAAATATTTTCAAAATTTAATATTTTAGAATAACATTCTTCTATAGTGCAACACAAAATTAATAATTCATTAGAAATATTTTCAGGCGCAACACTTAAAATATTTTTAAAATCTCTATACAAGCATTTAGCTTCCGAAATTTTACTCTCAAAGTTTTTACCTACTCTTCTGAGTCCGAGTTTAACAATGTAATCCTTATAATAATTTAACTTTTCATAAATGTTCGATAATTATAATTTTATACTCATAATCTTAATTAATTAATATCAATTAATTTGCTTATTAGATATTAGTACACTTTAGCTCAAAAATTAACATTAAAAAAATATTATAACTTACTTCTATAATATCAATATCATCATAATTATAGCTATACCTTATCGGTTTCACACCTTCGACTCGTCCAGTGCAGCTTCTTGAATGTCTCTGCGACGTCGGTAGCTCAAACGGGAGAGGACTAGCTCCAGGGCTTCATTCCGCATCTGCTTCTGCATCCAGCCAGTGTGCAGCCTCTTGTACAGCCAGAAGAATCCAACCAGGACAGTCAGCAGGAGACAGGCACGCATAATGGAGAGAAGGACGTTGTTCGTCTGGATGTGTTCCGCTGCCGCCTTAGCGTGGTTGTCACCTCAAGCAGTCTGGGCAATCACCACTTGTTCTTTACTCTGCGTTTTGCCCAGAATCTTCGTAGACCAGTCACGTTGATCGTCTTGTAGATGGCAGGATCACGTTTATGACAGGATCACGTTGATGGCAGGATCAGGATGATGAAAGAGTCACGTTCATGGTAGAGTTCCTAGTCAGTCACTGGCAGGGTTGCCATGAGGTGTGACTATGGGTAGCCACTAGGAATGTGCCAGAGTGTGCACATAGGTCAAGATGCAAACGACCAGTCAAGTTAATACCCAATTTATTAATGAAATCAAAAATACATTAGCAGTATATTGTGTAAAACTAAACAGTTGCGCAAATACTAAATACGCTTACTCAGATATTATAAGGTAACATACACACTAATGCTACTACACTACATACCTCCCCCAAGCACTCTACAGAGCAGAGACACTTGCGCGTACCACACGAAGAGTGAGGAAGCTGGAAAAGGCCTCAGCACGTTCTAAACACAAAATATGTTTTTTTTTCCGATTTCAAGTTCCCCTGACCCCTATTATTTACGGATTTAGAAAAGTTGTCTTTTTTTCTATTTCTGTACAGTTCAGATTGATCTCACCCTAAAACAATCATAACATGAATTAAATATTAATTAAAATCGTATTTTCATTATTGATTTTTAGGAAGGTATAAATTATACATAGCAACACCTAGAGAATTAATTTTATATGTGCAGTCAATTACCCCTACAACTCTGGGCAAGTTTGCAATACTGTAAAAATCATGAGTAACATTCAAATATTCTTGGCGTGATAGTATATAAATCAACTTCATATTTGCTATTTTAACCGTTACGTTACGTTATATACACACCTACGTTAGTACCAAAACCTTCTACAAATACAGCAATGATCGCAAACATACACACGCACCTAAACCACGGACATCGAAAATGAAAAAAAAAATGTGCGCACCATCTTTTTGCAAACTGAACAACGCATACGCTGATGGTTGTGCATCGAAAACTCAAACACGCGGTGGGTGATATCAGGTTTCCTTTGTACTGATTGAGGCAAAACCGGAGGTGGTGGAGAGATGAAATGTTTGAGAAGGAGTGATTTTATGAGGTTTGTACGGAAATTACGGTGAGAAAAAGTTGCGTGGTTATGTCTATATATAATAAATGAATTTAATACAACTATATTTAATAGTCTTTTAAAAAGGTGTTATTTTTGTCCACCCCACCCATCATGATATTGTAATCCAATATTAAGGTGGGTTTTGGGGTCCCTCGGACAGTTTGTTGTGTATTTCCATGGTATGTAGAGATAATCGCCACCCTATTCGAATCTCTCCATACCTCATACATCCTATTGACAGCATATTTCTTTTAGTGAGGATATGCAGGGCCTGTGGGACAAATTTTCGATCAGTCCGCAGAGTTCCCACACAGTCAAAGCTCAACGATCTGAGACGTCGAGCCAGACATGGGGACTGATAAAATTGTCCATCCCGAGCGTGTACCACTTGTATTCCAGCCCTTGAATCACCCGCAACACAGTTGCCGGAGTAGACACCTCCAGTGGACATTGTTGTTGTATCTGTGGAGATATTTATCAGCGTGAACTTTAAACCGCCATAGAAAGCCGGTTTGACATTCACAAATCTCATAGGTTTCGATACCCCTATTTGAAGCTTTATTAGGGATAAGCTAGCAGAACTCCAACCACCCTCTCCACTGCAAAAGGCTTTCGTCCAGGGCAATGTTCTGCGCTTGGAGTATACATGCTTTGAAATTTGTTGTTCAAGTGTAAGATTATTGGCTTAATCTTGTATAGTCTTGCCTCTGAATAGTCCAGGTTTACCGCACGCATGTTATCGTTGTCATGAAAATGTAAGCAATTTGCTTAACAATCAAAATCGATCGATGGACATGTGTGCCCTAAAACCTGGAGTACAAAATTGTAGCTACCTATTTGACGGTATTTTAGCCAAACTACTCAACATATTTAAATGAAACTTGGCACAAAGGTAGATTGTAACATGAAATTACCAACATAATACTTTTAACCGACTTCCAAAAAAGGAGGAGGTTTCTCGGTTCGGTTTATGTTTCTTCGCGGATATTTTCATCGCTCATGAAACGATTTTAATTTTTTTTGTGTTGTGTAGGGTATAATTTAAATTTGGTCCCATTGTCACCGATCCGTGAGGAATCGAGGGAAATCCTCAAAATTTATATGGAATAATATTTATATCGATTTTGATTTTGTCCGAAGTAGTCTAAGCATATGTTACCAAACAATAAGGTTTTGCACTATATCCTGGATCTAAAAGTACTGAACAGAACTTCTGAGTCCTCAGAGATACATGTTTGAAGATTTCAGCGTTGTTTAAAGAAATGCAAGCATCTGCCACTACGTCAATTACAGTCGAACTTGGTCTCATAGTTATCAAAGTGGATGCCTGATGATGGCGTCGTGAGGAATCGAGGGAACACCTCGAAATTTATAGGGACACTCATAGTAATTTTGTATTTGTTTCGAGTAACATAAGCATATCCGACTAAAAACATCATTTTTGAGTCTTTGAAGATATACGTTTGGAAATTATGCAGTGGCATAATTATGCTTGCAGTATAAGCGATGTCGAAATTTCCAACGCTATAGATATAATGATATCAATTACAATATGATGAAATAGGCTATATTATAGAACTCATAATATTGAGTTTGACTGGTACCGACTTTAATATTCTGAAAATTTGTATCTCATTTAATATATATTCAAAATTCTATTATTAAAAAATTTCGCGCTGCTAAGCGGTAAACTATATTATATATATAAAATATATATATATATATGAAAAAAAAATTCTCTTCCTACTATTAATTTTATCTAATCGTTTTTGTTTTTCATTTTCCGTCTCAAGTAACCGTCGTCTGATCATTCGAGAACTGTCCCTACTCAGTCTACCCATCACTAAAAATCTTAAAGTTGAACAATTTTAAACAAAAAAAAAACGACTTCAAAAGGTAAACTAAAAGGAACAATTAAATTTACTTCGCATAAAGTAATACTATAATTAATAGTAATAAGTATAATTACTTAGGTTTTGCAAATACGATAAATAAAGAATAGGCGTAAGATAGTTTGTTTTCAAGATATGAGATGTCATAGGTACATTTAAATTAGAAAAGTTATGTCAATATAAGTAAGATTTATGTTTTTCATGATATTTTTATTTATTAGTTTTCATGCTAGGGTACGACTTGGGTTTTTTCTTTCTTTTGGACTTTTGTTATTTTGTCGTCTAAAGGAAGTTAGTACTTTAACCGTCAAGTCCCAAAGTAGACTACATGTTTGTTAGCGTAGGTAATTAATAAATAATAAGTTTTAATTTAATACCTCAAAACATTCATGACAAAAACGGCCAATATTTGACAGTAAACTATTATTATTACTCCATCGGCCTACTTCTTTTGCCTGTGGACGTCTAATACAGTGTACAAAGAAGCATTACTTTAAATTAGTGATTTTAAATATCCAAACGACAGTGTTCATAAACTAAAAATGTATTTAAACTGCTGCCCTAAATCAGTTTTCCACGCGTACGAAGTCGCGGGCACAGCTAGTTTAACATAAGAATAAATTGTTTCATGCATACCTTAGTACAGAAGTCAACATTTTCATTTTCACTTATTATTTTTTGAGACTCTTGTTGTTCCTAAAAATTGCAAATATTATTAAACTAGTAATAAGAAATACATTTAAAATAATAGAAAATTTAAGTTATGTGTATGATTATTTAGCACTACCTCTATTCTTACACCATCACACCATCACAGTCAAACTCATTGAAGTCTATTTCGAATTCCTGCGGTATTAAATTGACCAGCTCCAGTCTCTGGCGCAGGCGACATAGGTCTAGGTCCTCCACCAGTTTTTCGACTTTCCTGCCGAAATTTGGACAACTCCTTCTTCGAATTTATTTTTGTAATTTTCCACTGGTTAACAATTTGTTTGTTGTCACGTATTCTTGTATTCATCATAGTAAATCTAAAAAAATAACATTTATCAGTAAATAAGTAAACCAACAAACCGAGACCACAGAGTTAAGAAATAAGGGTAATATGTATGTACTTGTTTTTCTGTTATTTCAACCCACGCTTTTAGTTTGGTTTTATTTGTGTTTGTAGATAAGTCCTTGTTTTTCAATAATCTTTTTAAATGGCTTGATTATTTCTCTCAAAAGTTGCTAAAAATGGCTTGATTATTTCTCTCAAAAGTTGCTTGTTTTTTAAAGTCTTATTTTAATGAAAAAATAAATAAATTACATAACAATTAAACAAAAACCTCGATGGTTCCTTTTAGCAAAACGATTTGCGTGTGGGTTGGTTCCTTGTTAATTTATTATGTTGGCTAAATTAAATGGGAAAAATAAAAGAATACCATATTATATTTATTTATATTTCCTAAGACTAATAAAATATTAAAGCAGAAAATGTAGTAAATAAACTTTAGGTAGTAAGAAGTTGCTAGTTTGTTCTTAAAATAATAATAATAGTAGTTAACTTGTCTACTTATTCTAATTAATTAAATAATGTGTGCATGTCTGATTTTATGTTTTTCTTAGTATATTTATATGTTACTCTGTAAAGATTTTGTACACAATAAAGTATATTTGATTTGATTTGATAATTAAATTCCACTTCAAAATTCGAGTCGCCCGAAAAGCCTTCGAGATCGTCCTCTACGCCTGCATTTCCAACTAGTTTTACATAAAATGTATGTGAATCTTGAGGAATCAGTTGTAACAGGCTCTTAAAATTATTAAGTTTTGCATCAGGGACAGGTTACAGAGGCTCCATCAATTCTCGCACTAGCACACTTTGTCGTCCACGAACATTTTTTTTATATATACTCGCATTGGATTTGTCTTTTTACAATTTTCCATAACCCGGATTTAATCATCTGGTATACACAAGGTGTTACATAAATGAGTGATAATACTTTAGGGCAGCCATACTCAACCTTTTTTTAACCTGGACCACATAATTGCTACTATTTATTTTTGCGGGCCGCAGTCATTTATCTATACATATAATAAATCTGTAGAGGGGTCATGTCTGTACATTAAGAATATTTAAGTGAAAATTAAAAAAAGGGACCCTATAAAAGACACAGAACCTAAAAATAACATTTTTGAAAAAAATGTCTGTCTGTCTGTCTGTCTGTCTGTCTGTCTGTCTGTCTGTCTGTCTGTCTGTCTGTCTGTCTGTCTGTCCGTATGGGAATGTTTGTCGTCGCATCACGCTAAAACCACTGTATGGAATGAAATGAAATTTGGCAGGCAGGTAGCTTAAAACCCGAAGAGCATTATTGGAAATTATTATCCCGAAAAACGAAAGGGTTCCCGTGGGATCTTCAAAAAATTGTAGCTATCTATTTGACGGTATTTCAGCCAAACTACTCAACGTATTTAAATGAAATTTGGCATGCAGGTAGCTTATGACCTGAAGAGCATTATTGGAAATTATTATCCGGAAAAACGAAAGAGTTCCCGTGGGATCTTCAAAAAGTTGTAGCTACATATTTGACGGTATTTCAGCCAAACTACTCAACATATGTAAATGAAATTTGGCAGGCAGGTAGCTTATGATCTAAAGAGCATTACTGGAAATTATTATCCCGAAAAACGAAAGGGTTCCCGTGGGATCTTCAAAAAATTGTAGCTACCTGTTTGACGGTATTTTAGCCAAGCTACTCAACGTATTTAAATGAAATTTGGCAGGCAGGTAGCTTATGACTTGAAGAACATTATAGAAAATTATTATCCCGAAAAAGGAAAGGGTTCCCGTGGGATTTCCAAAAAATTGTAGCTACCTACTTGACGGTATTTCAGCCAAACTACTCAACGTATTTAAATGAAATTTGGCAGGCAGGTAGCTTATGACTTGAAGAACATTATAGAAAATTATTATCCCAAAAAACGAAAGGGTTCCTGTGGGATCTTCAAAAAATTGTAACTACCTATTTGACGGTATTTCAGCCAAACTACTCAACGTACTTAAATGAAACTTGGCACAAAGGTAGATTGTAACATGAAATAATCAACATAATATGTATTTTTAACCGACTTCCAAAATAGGAGGTGGTTTCTCAATTCGTAAATATATGTTTTTTTTTATGTTTGTTCGTGGATATCTTCGTCGTTTATGAACCGATTTTAAATATTAATGTAATACCACTACTACTTAGTCTTTGAAGGTATACGTTTGGAAATTTCGACATCGTTTATACTACAAGCATATGGTAATTAATAAATAAAAAACCGGGCAAGTGCGAGTTGGAATTGCGCACCGAGAGTCGACCGCCGACGCCGAAAAATTTGGCGGTCGGCGCAAGCAGTGCAGCGTCGGATTGAAAGTCGGCGTCGGGCGTCGGCATCGCAACGTTAGGCGTCGCGCCGTAGGGCGTCGCGCCGTAGGGCGTCGGGCGTCGCGGCGTCGGGCATCGGGCGTCGGCGTCGCGACGTTGGGCGTCGCGGCGTCCGTCAGCGTCGCGACGTCGGGCGTCGGCGTCGCGGCGTTGGGCGTCGCGGCGTTGGGCGTCGCGGCGTTAGGCGTCGGCGTCGCGACGTTGGGTGTCGCGGCGTCAGGCGTCGGTGTCGTGACGCTGGGCGTCGCGGCGTCGGGCGTCGCGGCGTCGGGCGTTGCGCCGTCGGAAGTCACGCCGTCGGGCGTCGCGACGGCGGGCATCGCGGCGTCGGGATAAGCGTCGTGGCGTCGGGCGTCGGCGTCGCGGCGTCGGGCATCGGGCGTCGGCGTCGCGACGTTGGGCGTCGCGGCGTCCGTCAGAGTCGCGATGTCGGGCGTCGGCGTCGCGGCGTTGGGCGTCGGCGTCGCGACGTTGGGTGTCGCGGCGTCAGGCGTTGGCGTCGCGACGTTGGGCGTCACTGCGTCGGGCGTCGCGGCGTCGGGCGTCGCGGCGTCGGGCGTCGTGGCGTCGTGCGTCGCGGCGTCGGGCGTCGCGGCGTCGGGCGTCGCGGCGTCGGGCGTCGGGCGTCGCGGCGTCGGGCGTCGCGGCGTCGGGCGTCGCGGCGTCGGGCGTCGCGGCGTCGGGCGTCGCGGCGTCGGGCGTCGCGGCGTCGGGCGTCGCGCCGTCGGGCGTCGTCGTCGCGACGTTGGGCGTCGCAGCGTCGGGCGTCGCGGCGTCGGGGGTCTCGGCGGCGGGCACCGCGGCGTCGGGCGTCACGGCAGCGGGCACCGCGGCGTCGGGCGTCGCGGCGGCGGGCACCGCGGCGTCGGGCGTCGCGGCGTCGGGCGTCGCGGCGTCGGGTGTCGGCGTCGGCGTCGCGACGTCGGGCGTCGGCTCCACGACGTTGGGCGTTGCGGCGTCGGGCGTCGCGGCGTCGGTCGTCGCGGCTTTGGGCGTCATATACGGGACATGAGCGCGTTCAAACAAACAAACAATTTACATTTGGGGACTTTCGTTGCATGCGCTGCATAAACGGTTTAAGTCAAACAAACACCACGCGAACGAAGTCGCGGGCACAGCTAGTATATTAATAAAACTATATATTAAAAATATAAGCATTTATTTATGCTGTAATAATTAATGTGATTTTTGAAACTGCACCAAACTTATGACAATGATTGTTAAATCAGGCACATAATTACTGCATGCTACTCATACACTGCATACAACATCGGTGCTCGAATCAAATGCCAAGCTGAAATATTTACAATTTTTCAAGTCATCTATTATATAGTAAAAATATGCTTCGAAATATCTTCAATTCGCCTGACGCAGATGGAGTCTGAGAGCTGTAGTTGCCTGATTTGTGATATTATCTGTGTTTTATTGCTAAACTTGTCAAATAATATATTTGAAGCATTTATAAAACACTCTTTAATTATCTCAGCGTCAGTAAACGGTTTCATACGTTTTCCTAGTAAATATAACAAATTTCGTAGGACGCTCTTGTCACCGCTATATCTTGTGACATTGATACTGCCATAACATTCTGCTGTTGCTGCAATGATCTTTTGAAAGAATGCAACTTTTCTTTTCGCAATACAGACCCAATTGGAAAACTATCGCTAAACATCTTATGTTTTGTAGTGTAGTGTCGCATAATATTATATTTTTTTAATATCACACTTTCGCGACAGATTAAACATGTTGCTGAACCGTTTTTATTGAGCACAACAAAATACTCTTCTTCCCAATTGTCTTGAAACAATCTATTTTCATCAGAAATTTTACGTTTGCTCTTTAAAGATACACCAGCCATTATTATTAATTTCTTATCACAAATGGCGTAAAACGATTTATCAGCGGTAAGGTAGCCCGTAATACTTTAACGATATTAGAAAATAAAGAAATGATCGCGCTTGTTAACTAATTCACGAGTGAGTGACGGTGGACGCGTTGCAAGTTGCAACTTGCTTCGGGCGCGCATGCGGGCGGGCGGCAGGGCTAAGATGTCGCCTGATTCACTGTCGCAGTCGTCGTTTCTCGCCCGCGCGCCAAAGATTTTAAACTCCGCGCGCTAGTCAGGCGCTCTGCCCATATTCGTATGTAGTGTTCTGTAGGTACGCAATAGGGGAGAAAACATGAGTAAATGCGTCAAATAATTAATATGATAATTTCACGTAATTTTGAACCCTTACCACACATTACACTACTAAAATAAAAGTACTGGGCTATGCTGCGGCTCGGGCCGCATACAGGAGGTCAGCAGGCCGCATGCGGCCCGCAGGCCGCAGGTTGAGTATGGCTGCTTTAGGGTGTGTATATGCCTCCTATGTAGAGTATATTGTGAAAGTTAGCGCTGAAAGACTTACTTTTGACTTTCATGTTTATATGAGAAATGCCCCAATATAATAAATTTTCCCCAATAATAAAAAAAAAGGCCTCTTTCAGCGCTGGTACTTTCACAGTAAACTCTACATACCACCCTAAAGTATTATCGCTTATTTATTTTACACCTCGTAGAGTCTCCGTTGACGTTTTAAGGCACATTTAATTTTCGTAAAATCAGAATCGTTAGGAAGAAAGCTATGTCCCGATTCAAGGAATTTTGAATTTATTTGTATTAAAATTTAAATGTGACTGTGCAGACAACATATTTATAAGCATTATTGTTAATTTTATATTACGGTTCTGCCCGATGAATCAGACCATAAAATCAGATTCTTAACATGACTGTCGAGTCGTTCTGTAAATGCTTAATGAGACATGAAGCTACCTCTGTCTTTTTTTTCTCTCTCTACCCACACATTGCAATGAGCTTTTTTCTTTTTAAACTATGTGAAATCAATTCATAAACTTTTGCAGCAGATAATATTGCCATCTTTTCTCGCTTCATCAGTATATATATATATATCTATACTAATATTATAAAGCGGAAGAGTTTGTTTGTTTGTTTAAACGCGCTTATCTCAGGAACTACTGGCCTGATTTGAAAAATGATAGAATTAAAAAAATAGTACCACTTTTATCGCAGGTACTTTCTCAGTACACTCTATATATTTATATACGGGACCTATAGACCCCCTAAAGTATTATCATAATCATAATCATAATCATAATCATAATCATCATTTATTCACAAAATGTGGTTGACAAAGTTGTTACAGGGTATAAATAGTTCCAGCACATCTTACCATAACAATGGTGTGTGAATGGCAATTACTTAACATAATTATTAATATACTTGCAAAAAAAAAAACAGATTACAAAATTAATTAAATGTTTTAGTCAGATATTATATATAATAGTAACATATTAGTATTCATTTACTTAAATTAGGTTAAGTTATAAAATGTCAACATAATATAACACAGTACAAGTTAAAGGTTTCATGATAGAGTTAAGTTAAAGATACAGAAAATATTTTTTATAATGTCATCGATAATATTATGTAAATGTTAATTTTTTAAAAAATAATTCTGGAATAAATTTTGGAATTAACATATATTATTTTTTATATAACATGAATTCATTTAAATTATAAAAGCAGTTTTCTAGAAGCCATGTAGTCAATTTTGTTCTGTACGCGCTAAGAGGTAGGTGCTTAAAATTGTCCGGTAGCTTATTGTATATGTCAATAGCCTGTATAAATACATTCTTTTTATATATATTCAAGTTAACAATTGGGCGATATATATACTTATACTTATATCTATCATTTTTACGTTCTACTTCCGATTTAAATTTAAAATAATGTGGACGTGACCTAACAAAAATACATAGTTCTTTAATGTACATACAGACTAATGGCAGTATGTTATATTTTTTAAAAAGCGGTTTGCAACTGTCCATAGTTGAGGCACCAGAAATAGCTCTAATACATTTCTTTTGAACTCTAAACACCTTTTCAATCTCTACCGAGTTGCCCCACAGCAATAGACCATACGAGAGAATAGAGGAAACGTAGCCGTGGTACGCCGTTAGAGCTGCTTCGGTACCAACGGTTTGTCTTAATATTTTTATTGCGTAAACGAAACGGTCAATCTTGT
Organism: Celastrina argiolus; assembly: GCA_905187575.2. Classification (NCBI taxonomy): domain Eukaryota; kingdom Metazoa; phylum Arthropoda; class Insecta; order Lepidoptera; family Lycaenidae; genus Celastrina; species Celastrina argiolus. Next base: position 3,853,948 of record LR994596.1, read on the forward strand.
CACAAACATATTCTATGTGAACCTTCCAGTTACAGTACCTATCTATCATAATACCTAAAAATTTTGCACTATCTACTTCAGTAATTTTTTTGTTTTCGTATTTTATATCTAAATTAATTTGTCCTCTATTATAGTTTTGAAATTGAATAATTTGTGTTTTTTCGGTATTTATTTGGAGATTATTATTATTTAGCCATTGGATTATTTTATTGATTGTCAAATTAATGTCTTGTTCATAAGTTTCTATATTATTACATTTAATAACCAGAGTGGTGTCGTCTGCAAATAATATTGATTTATGGTGAGTCACCTTTGGAAGATCGTTTATGTACAGCAAAAACAGAACGGGACCTAATACGCTACCCTGTGGTACTCCGTATTCATTATGTTTATAATTAGATCTACTAGAAACTTTAGTATTATCTTCAATTTTTGTAGCTTCAACACATTGGAGACGATTCTTTAAATAGCTACTGATCCAAGTGATAGGACGATAATTATTAACATTGGCTTTATCTCCTTTTTTAAACAATGGCTTAACTATAGACTTCCTTCCTGAAGGGCCGAAACACATAACGCAAACTGCTTATTTTTGCGGCGCCGCAACGCCAAAATCGGCAGTTGCGTTGCCGCGTTGCGGCGTCGCGAAACAGGGCATTATGGTAGGGTAACCATTTTCTCGTGATTTTTGAGTGTGGATAGACGTCTCTCTGCGATGGATCGTAATAAACTTATTGCTTATTTGTTATTAAGAAGACATTATTCTATCTTAAAAATACGGCAAAGAAGATACTGGATACATCCATTAAGTAAGGGTATGAATCCAAATGGCGAGTTCTTTTCTAAAAAATACGAAGCATTAAAGATAGACGAAAAAAAATTTGTTGCCTACTTTAGAATGAGTATATCATCATTTGAAGAGCTATTAAGCGAGTTATCAAAATATATACAGAAGAAAAAAAATAAAGGAAGGAAACCAGTTACTGCTTTGGAAATGCTGGGCTTAACTTTAAGGTATTATATTTCAAATAGGTTTCTTATTTTTTTTTATTAATGTTTATGGCACTCGGAATCAAATGTTTAGTTTTATTTGTACCCCTGGCTTTATACACCTGTGGTACTAGCGGGGTGTCGATAAAAATTTTGCATCACTAGTGTTCATGGTTTGGGGGTACCTAGTGGTACAAAGCCAGGTTCAAATGAAACAAGACAGAATCAAATTAAGCTTTTTGCATTATACAATTTTCTTACTTTAAGAATACTTTAATAGGCCTTAAAAAATGTAATGATCAATTTAAGAAAAATCAAACTCCTCATCTTGTGAAACATAGGAAGTAGCTGACGTTTCGTCCAGTAAAAATGGTGTATTTATTGGACGTTGTTGGTTTGATGATGAGGTAGTCCTCTGTTCAGTAATCGAACTTCCAGGAGTAGAAGTGTGGTAGCCACTCTGAACCGTATTATCGTATCTCATTGTTGAATATCCTTGATTATAACCCTGATGCTGATATTCTTGATTATAGCCGTGATGTGTATTTTGATGAATTGAAGGTTGAAGAATGTCCGTTAATATTTGAAGCACCCGACTTTGAAATATCAATGTTTGATTCTCATTTAACGATTGTAGAGATGGTAAAATCCCCTTGAAAAAATTCAAATGTCTATTCTCCGGTGTTTTTAATATTGCCAATAAATCTTCTTCAATATCATCCTTATCATCTGCCTTTCGTTTTCGTGGTTGACTTTTATAACGAGGCAATGCCGTTATTTCATTCTCAATATCTCCTTCCGCTACACATAAACTGGAATCAGTTGCATTTTGTGAAACCTTTTTCAAAAACTGTAATTGTTTATTCAAGTGATATTCTTTAATTTTTGCAGCTCCAGCTCCTCATCGATTGCCATCTTTTAGTTTTTTTTGATATTTAGCAAAATTATCTTTTATGGCCTTCCACTTCTTGACTAAATCATTACCTGCAACAAATAACTTCACAAGTGAAAAATAGTAATAAAGACTAAAATTCCCTAAATTCCATTTATACTACATATAAAATTACATATAAAATTTGATATAACTTTCATAAGTACTTTCGGTCCATCCAATTTCATATAAATGGCTGGCCGCCGAAAAAGAACAATTTTCTGCTTTTTCTTGACTTAGGCAAGTTAAAAACTGATTGACCTTGCCTAGAACAACCATAATGTAAAATATTTCTTGAGTACTTCTTTGAAAAACTACCTGTCTATCTTTGAAAATCTATTCCTTTAGCAACACTATTACCTGCGCAGTTTGAGTTTGATTATACCTACATTTGTATTATTTTATTATTTGCCTACTAATTATTATTTCATTTTAGATTTCTAGCAACCGGCAGTGACTTTAAAACCATGCATACGAATTACTTCCGAGGAGCAAGTACAATAGCAAAAATTGTAAGGACAGTTTGTCGCGCCATATGGAAACATCTATCAAGTCAAAATATACCTCCTATAACAAAACAGGTTCTAGAAGATGTCGCTATTGAGTTTGACAAGAAAGCAAATTTTCCTAACTGCATAGGAGCTCTTGATGGTAAACATGTCCGTATTACATGTCCTGCGCACAGTGGATCACTGTTTTACAATTATAAGGGCTATAATTCAATAGTTTTATTAGCTCTTGTAGATTCTAGATATAGATTCATTTTTGTGGATATAGGAGCGTATGGCAAGGAAAGTGACTCCACCGTTTTCCAGAACTCTAAACTTTATGATTTGATTATGACACGCAAATTACCTATTCCTGTACCAAAGCCTTTACCAGGTTCTCAAAATGAAACTCCATTTGTTTTTGTAGGAGATGAAGCATTCTCAATTTCGAATAACGTCATGCGCCCTTACTCAGGGAAACATTTGTCGGTACAACAAAGAGTTTACAATTATCGACTGAGTCGTGCCCGAAGATATGTCGAGTGCGCTTTTGGCATCCTAGCCAATAAATGGCGCATATTTCATCGATCTATGAATGTGCAATACGAATTTGCGACAGACATTATCAAGGCATGTTGTGTAATGCTATATAATAAGGAAAGTTGTTTTTGTCACAACTTTGTTTTGAATCGAGATGGAGTACAAGCGACCGATGACATTATCTTTGATGATTCTGATCTGCAAATGTTGCATTTGCCCACAGCAAATGAAAATAATTTAAGCCCACATCTAATACGGAATGATTTTTGTAATTACTTTTCCAGTGATGTTGGCGCCCTAAGTTGGCAATTAAACAAAATATGAATGTTCGTATACCTACTCAGTTCAAAATACAAATAATACCTTAATACATTTGATTCAAACTATTTAACATGTTGTGAACTGCGAATAAACAATTTAAATGGCAATTTGGTTTTATTTATAGTATTTGTTTACCTTTTTGAATAAGAGCGCGAGAAAAAATATAATTTTAACTTAGAGACTCATATGATTAAAAAAAAAAAAGATACATGCTACTTACATTAAACTACAATTTTTACAATTTAAACCGCGGATCAGATTTTTACGTTTTTACTACAGTAAAAATTGTGGTTTTATTGTGAATAGTGATCGCGTAAACCTAAGACAATACTATGTTACTACTTACCCAGTTTTGATTTTTCGCTTGAGTTTTTTTCCTTGTAATCAACATAAACGGTCTCACAAATGCTTTTCCATGCTTCTTGTTTTATAAATTTGTCTTTATAGGTTTCGTCACTAGTATCCCACAAACAACGGTGTTCCTGAACCGAAGATATAAACAGATCGACGTCAACGTCAGACATTTTAATTTTAAAACTGCTTCTCGGTTGACACGTGTTGTTTGCAAGAGTGTTAGAAACAAACTGCATCCTTGTCAACAAGTATAACGTCATAACGCTGGAATTCATAACGTCGTGCGTTGCGGCGCCGCACCGCTATAGCGCACTGCCGATTTCAGCGGCGCGGCGCCGCAACGCGCTTATGTGTTTCGGCCCGAAATGAAAGATTGGTTAAGGCGCTCCCACATTGCCGTTATAAAATGTTTGTAAACATTTTATAACACCAAAACATTTACTAACAAATGTTAACAATTGTTGCACTTTGTTAGAAACTGTTACATGTTATAAGTGCTCCTACATTGATGGAAAATGTTTAAACATTTTATAACATCTAGTATTGGCTCGCAGTTTGGTTTCGCCTTCTGAGGGACGAGGACGTCTACACGAAAATGGAAGAAGATTTGCTCATTGGTATAGCTTTTATTTTTTGTTTAAAAAAGAAGAAAAAGCGCTCTTATTGGATGCGCCAAACGCTAAAAGCTAGAGGAAAATATAGTGCCACAGACTATCTCAAGGATTTGGGTATTGACGGTTGCTTAAAAGATTTTATAAGAATGAACAGTTCCGAATTTGAATATCTACAAAATTTAATTGGGGCAAAAATAGGCAAACGAGACACTACATTTAGAAAATCTGTAAGTGTGACGGAAAGACTTGCGGTAACGTTAAGATTTTTGGCAACTGGTAGCAGTTATAAAAGTCTTGGAAATGTGTTCAAGTTGTCAGACCAAGTGATATCTATTATCGTACCAGAAGTGTGCGAGGCTCTCAATGAGGTTTTAAAGGAATACATACAGGTAAGTCAAACAACATTTTTAATTATTTTTTTATTTACTTTTAATATGATCTAATCTAATCATACTTTAGGTAGGTACCTACCTTACCTTACTAATAATTTTTTTAATAATTAACAAACCAAACATGTATTTTTTAATTTTTGATTGATTCCAACAAATCGTTTAATGATTGGGTCGAATCTTGGCTTGATTCCGATAAATTAGACGGACTCTGTGTTCTTGCGCTGGTACGAGTATGTGTCCTGGAGTTATCCGAAGAACTGGTTTCAAATGAAGCCGAGGGACTCGGTGCGGTGTAGTATCCTCTCGAGCTACAGTCAGCATTATTTTCCGAAAAAGTGGATAGATTTGGTTCAGAGTTGTATCCCCAGGAACTACTAGCGGTTGGGTCTGTAAAGGTTGTTGGAAAATCATATTGTCCCATTGTCGCATTGTACAAAATATTGTTAATGTGATGTTGAGCAGTATTCTTAGCATGACTGTTTTTTATTTGTTTCAGTTTCATCGAGACATACTCTCCAAATGCGTCATTTTCATCCCTGCTTTTTCTAGATTCGTACATTCTTTGTAAAATATTTACAGCTTCTTGTTGTGTTGGATCTTGTTCTACTTCAGGCCGTCTTCTTTTCCGAAATGGTTTTGGGGTGGCGAAAGGCGTGCCCGTAGTTTCATTTACAGTGACAGTATTTCCTGTTTCGTTCAAACTGAGAGAGTTTTCTGAAGCAATTCTGTTTTCTTCGTTACCCTGAAAGAATAGAATTAAACGATAATTTCAAGTTATAGGCGCGTCATATTAGCTAAAATTGTAAAAAAATCTATAACCGCGATTTTCTTTTTCTATTACTTAACAACCCTTAACTGAAATCATATTTTTTTATAGTGTATTCTATTAATATTTCATACTTAATAAAAATATCCAATAAAATTTGTTAGAATAACGAGTTATAAATTTATTTTTCGCGCCTATTTCTTAATCTTCTATTTTTGTTCCAGATACCAACAACACCTCAAGAGTGGCTACACGTGGCAAATTCATTTGAAGAAAAATGGAATTTCCCAAATTGCTTAGGAAGTATCGATGGAAAGCACGTAGCCATACAAAAGCCAATTGATAGCGGCAGTGAATATTACAACTATAAAGGATTTTACAGCGTTGTACTTGTAGCGATAGTGGACGCAGAATACAACTTTCTGTACGTGAATATTGGCTGCCAAGGACGCATAAGTGATGGCGGAGTTTTCGCAAACACAAAATTTCGAAATAAAATTAACGACAATAGTTTGAAAATACCCAGTGACAGCTCACTACCAGGCAGAAACAAACCTGTTCCTTATGTGTTCGTAACAGATGATGCGTTCCCTTTAGAAAAACACTTATTAAAACCTTTTCCAGGACCACAGGATAGCAATTCTAAGGAAAGAATCTTCAGTTATAGACTGAGTCGTGCGAGGAGAACAGTAGAGAACGCATTTGGGATTTTGTCAGCCAGATTTAGAGTTTTACGAACTACAATATTATTAGATCCAGAAAAAACTACTACTTTAATTATGACATGCGTGCTACTGCATAATTTTATAAGAAAAACTGAATCGAGCATGATTTACGCTCCATCTCAATACTATGATGGAGATGACATAACTGGTACACGTATCGATGGACAATGGAGATTAGAACAGCAGCAATTAACACCACTTGAAGCATGTGAATCCCTGACAGATGATGGGAAAGAAATAACGCGGCCACGCCAACGCGGCAGCAACTCTACTCACACTCTCGATGAGTAGTCAACTAGTTGATCCACCCAATGGTCACTAGTGGACAACGCGGTGTCAAGGAGTGGCCAACGCGGTGCCAACGAGTGGGTTATTCAACAGACAACTCGTCTAACCTCAGTTTTCGGTTAAATTTTTTCCAAAGAAGTCGTGTTGCTTATGAAATGTCGAACTTTACATTCAGTGAACTGGCGATTATAGCTATTATATTTGATAATGAAAATGAACGAAACAGCAGGAAAAGAAGATATTGGGTACATGATATGTTGCGACAAAGGAAATCAGAAGGGGAATATTGGAATATCCGGAAACGTCTGCTAGATGACGAAGAAAAATTCTATATCTATTTCCGTATGCCGAGATACTTGTTTTATTATATACATAATATTATTGAGGACGACATCTACAAAAGAAACACGCGATTTAGAGAAGCTGTATCACCGGAAGAAAAGCTGGCAGTGACATTAAGGTAAGCAATAAGAAACTTTTTTATAATTTATATGTATTTATTTATACATCAAGTTAAAGGATAAATCAAAGCAAAGCAATTTTACTTTAATTGTGTTAAGAAGAACCATCAACCCTCGATTCTTCCATAGGCGTTGTATTTTGCTGTTGGGTGCTAGCGGTGCTACTACCGGTAGTACCTGCATTTAGGTTTTGAGTTGTGTAGCCAGAAGTTCCTGGTGCAAAAAAATCATCATAGTAACAGTTTCGATTATTTTGCAGTTCTTGTATTTCAGCTTCCGAAACTAAATTAAAAATTCTTGACTTTAAAAGTGCTTGATTATAGGTAGATAATTTTTTACTGTGCTAGAAATACTTAAAAAAAATTTATCCATTTCGTCATTCTGCTTTCCATCTTCATCGTTTTTTTTTTAATAAATATTCCATTAAAACCGCCGATGCACTTGTTTCTTGCAATTTCTTTCGTTTTGTCGTTTTTGGAATGTCAGGAAACACTGATCTAGATGAATCGTACATAGACACCGAAGATTCAGGACGCTCCGAGATAATTGACGAGTCTTGAGATTCTTCATTATTAGTCACATTGGCAAGAATTTCCGCAGCAGATAAGCTATTTTCATCATCACCATCATCTGTGTTGTCCACTGACGTCACTATAGACCGTTCTTTATAATGTGGTAATAAAAAAGACATTTCAGTTTCATATTGCCATTTTTTATTAGTATTAGCACTCTGACCACTTTTAGTTGCTTTCTTTTTAATGGCTCTTCTATGATATTCCCTTAAGTTTTGCCATATCTTCTTACATTCTGACGCTGTAACAAAATAATATAAATATAAAGAAAAATTGGTTGTTTCAGGTACTTGATTAGTGGCTGTTCATTTAGGACTATGAGTTCAAGCTTTCGGTTAGGCGAAAGTACCATCCGGTCGATATTAAAAGATGTGTGCAATGCGATTATAAATACAATGAAGGGGAAGTTCATGCCCACACCTACTACCGAAGACTGGAAAAGAATCGCAGATGGTTTCAATAAAAAATGGAATTTTCCAAACTGTATAGGTGCCATCGACGGCAAACATGTAAACATAATTGCCCCTCCTAGCAGCGGCTCGCTATTTTTTAATTATAAAAAACACTTCTCTATCGTCCTCATGGCTGTCGTCGATGATAAATACAGATTTATAGCTGTCGATATAGGGGCCTATGGCAAGAATAGTGATGGCGGAATTTTGGCATCGTCAAGAATAGGAAGAGCGATTGAAATGAATACATTTAATATTCCAACTGACACACCATTACCTGGTACTGAAATAATAATGCCACATGTTTTTGTAGCCGACGAAGCGTTTCCTTTAAAAAGGAATTTATTGCGACCATATCCACGTTCAAGTGGCATTTCAGAAAAGGAAAGAATATACAATAATCGCTTATCGCGAGCTCGCAGAGTAGTTGAAAACGCGTTCGGCATCTTATATCAAAAATTTGGAATTTATAATAAGAATTTGCATTTACACCCAAAATATGTTGATATTGTGGTCTTTGCGACGTGTATTTTACACAATGTCATGCGGTGTTTTAATATAACATCCGATGATGAAGTCAACACAAGGCAGAGTTCGGCCAATAATGATGATGAACAGAGATTACTAAGTAATCTAAGTACAATTCCAGAAGATATAAGTGAATCTTCGGCATCTGCTTTTGAAACTCGTGATATGTTTGCAACTTATTTTCAATCTCCCGAAGGACGAGTTCCGTGGCAGCATTTAATATAGATCATGTATAATTAATATGTAATAATCGTAAGAAGTTGGTTATAATATTATTGGCTTATTAAGAATATTAAACAAGTTTCTATACTAAGCTGGGATTTTATTACTGATTACCTATATTAAATAAACGTAAGGCACTTTATTATAACATACAGAAACCCAAACTAAAAAAAAAATATATATGACGTAGATTTAATATTTTATATCAGTAAATTCTGGGATTTTATATTACTGTATGTGAAAAAACTAATTTTTACGATAAACCAAGATTTTTCGAGTGTCCAAGTAGAAAATCGTAGGTACTGTTAACTGTACAATAACATACCTACTTTTTGGATGTAACAGGTTGAATTAAATTTTCTCAACAATGTACTTTAATGAAATGACTTATAAGTTTTAACATTATTATTAATATCTATTAGAATCACACATATTTATTTGTTCGATAGCTGAATTTCTGTAGATTATGGCAAAATCAATAACTCAAAAAAAAAAATTCTTACCTGGTTGCGACAATACAATAGCGATTTCATTCCATGCCTTTTCCTTCTTATGTACGTCACTATATTTCGGATCACGAAGGTCGTATAGTAGCGGATATTTTCGCACTTCTTCTATCAACTTTTCTTTCAGCATGATTTTCGAAAAATTATCACCGTGTACCGCCAACGTGCACTCCGTCCTTCGATTCTATAGTGAATGATGGCGGGCGGGGGGAAGGCACGGGGCGGACGGGTGGGCTGGCAAATGGTTGCCCGTCACGCGTCAGTCGCAAACGCATAGTCGTTACGTGGACAACGTTTGGTCGTTGCGTGGACGACGTATGGTCATTGCGTGACAAACGTGTCGGGGTTGACCTCTAGTGTACGATGCGTAGGCCACTCGTTGTACACTACTTTATAATCATTTTTTGAAATTGAACCTTGAACATATGATACAGGGCTTAAATTTCAATGTCTAGCATAGAGTCGAGTCGCCGGTGAGTTGTTATAATGTGCGAAAACCTTAAAGCCGCGTACAGACATCGCGAGGCGTGCGTCGCGAATGGTTCGTCACGCATGCCTCAACCTGAGGCATGCGACAGTACATTTATGCATGCGTCCCGAACGACACATGCTCAAGCTGAGCACGCAAACAACCACGCATGGTGTTCGTCAGTAAGAAAAATGGCTCCGGCAAGGCGACACGTGCAGATTGCAGTTGCGGCCTATATTATAGTGATTCATTCAATATTAAAAAAAAGAGAAAAGAAGAAAAGGCGCTGGTGGACAAAACGATTTTTTACAAATCGATTTCACTATGGGAAAAAACTATACGACGATATCACCTTTGAAGAAGATGATCAAAATTTTTTACGAATGTCAAAGGAAGATTTGGAGCGTCTTGCAAATTTAATAAGGCCTACCGTGGAAAAGAATAATACTTACATGCGTGATGCTATTTCTGTTACTGAACGACTTATGGTCACACTAAGGTTTTTAGCTACGGGTGATTCCTACGCGAGTTTACAATACTTATTTCGTATATCTAGACAAAGCATATCATCGATTGTTCGAGAAGTATGCGACGCTCTAATTGAAGGATTGAAGGACAGTATAAAGGTAAGATATAAATGAGCTCAATTATTTAATCACCAGTCTTTATTGTTTGATTAAAGTGAAAGTGCAGTAAATTCTTTATTGATCTTAAGTTATGAACAAGTCTGCATTATAATTAGAAAATGTACTCATGGCAAAAGGGTCGGCAGAATGAGTAGCATCTGGATTTGAATCCTGTGAAAACTCCATCGTTATATTTTGGTCATTTTGTAGAGGTTGGTGTCCCAAATTTGGGGGATTTGAGGGAACCGGATTTGCTTGTGTTGTCAAACTTGAAAGTGGAGTTGATGTATGTGGAGAAGAAATTAGAGAAGAATTGTATCCAGGAGTATAATATCCCATTGAATGTTGATGAAACTGACCAATGTCTGCTTGAAATAATACGTCCAATAATGCTTTTTTCACATACGGTACAATTCGTGGATCATATTTTCGTAACTCATTAGCTACATGTTGGCCAAATGAGTCATAATGGTCATTAGATATTTCACTTGTTTTTTTCAATATATTGTAAGCATCTTCAAGAGCAATATCTTCATTAATTGCCGCCGCACGACGTTTCTTTGGTCGTTTGTTTGCCCGCGTCATATTTGCTGTATTGTCACTGGAAGTTGAAGGTGCCTCACTAACATTTAAATTAAGATCAGAAGTATGAATTGTTTGTGAGTTTGAAGCAATAGTACTTGTATTTGTGGGCGAAGCCGAACCATCTTGAGTTTCCTCATTTAGACTTGGGTCAAAGTTCTGAAACAATTTTATTACGCATTAGGTTACTAGGTAAGTGCTGCCGCGACAAGTATAAATATATAAAACGTTTTTTTACAGCTGCCTTCCTCTGAAGAAGAGTGGCGAGTTGTTGAAGATGAATTTGCCAAGATTTGGGATTTCCCCCACGCATTAGGTGCTATGGACGGAAAACATGTCATGATCCAAGCACCTTTTAGAAGTGGTACTGACTTTCATAACTATAAAAACTATTTCAGTATTGTCCTGTTTGCGTTAGTAGATGCCAATTATAATTTTTTATATGTTAATGTTGGAAGTCCTGGCCGCATATCTGACGGCGGTATATTTAAAAACACACAATTATATCGGAAGTTAGAAAACCACCAACTAAATATACCACAACCAGAAGTATTACAGATTCCTTATGCTATTAAAGTCCCATACATGATATTAGGAAATCAAGCATTTGAATTGAACAACTACACCATGAAACCATTCAGAGGAACACCAGTAACGGGATCAGTTGAAAGAATTTTTAATTATCGCCTGTCCAGGGCGCGACGAGTGGTGGAGAATGCTTTTGGGATATCAAGTTCCGTCTTTCGAATTTTAAGGAAACCACTTCTGCTTCAACCAGAAACAGCCAAGAAGGTGGTCTTAACGATTATGTACTTACACAATTTTCTACGCAAGAGTCAGACTTCGAGAGATATTTACACACCTACTGGAACCTTCGACAGAGAGGTAAATGGAAATTTAGTTCCTGGAAGTTGGAGAATGGAACAGGAAGGTAATGCTTTTCAGCCCATCGATAATATACCGCGAAGACCACCTAACTCTGGTAAAGAAATACGATTGCATTTAGCAGAATATTTTAAAAACAAAACAAACTATACTCTCCCATGGCAAAATAATTATTAAAATATACATTATTCTACTAAGGACTTTATGAAACCAGCAAAATACGTTATTATAATCTTACCTCCTGGGGATATTGGCTATCTGAATCTATTGTGTTTTTTGGAATATCCTTATCGTATAAAAACTGGAACCATGTATATCCAAACCATTTTGAAATATATGTGCCGTCAGCTCCTGTAATATACATTAGTTACATTTACAATTTATAAATTAGAAAAAAATCGATATTATAGTCAATTGACCGTTTATTTATTTTCCTAACTTGACACTCCGACCATTTTATTTATTTATTAGGGCACACAAAACAAGCTACAATCACAGATACAAAAACATAGATGTGAAATATAAAATCTTAGGCTATATTATAACTCTTAGCATGTATGCACAGAAGGATTCTAATAATAAACAATTTTAATTTTGACGGTAGTTTATAATTTATTTCCAAAAAAATAGGTTAGATCAGAATGAGACTGAAAACTGCATTAGTGTTTATAATATTTACCTGATCCAGTAACTTGACTCTTCTTAACTCGAGATTTCTCCCGTCGAAAGGATCCCGTTAGGGATTGTATTTTTTTATTTAACACATTCATTACCACTACGATTTTCACGATGTTTACTGGAATGCCGCATACATTTTACGTTGGACTCGCTAGGCGAGTCGCCGGCGCTGCAACACGAATTGAATCGACTCGCCACGCGAGTTCAGTGGCATTGCGTTAGGGTAAAAACAATAATATGTAATTTTTGTGGCCGTGATAGTGTACGTTACGTGTTTAACGCAATTAAAAATTGTTTAACTGGTCTACGGTGTAATTTAACATACAAAAATGGCAAGAAACACTATAAATAATAGAAAAGGTAAGTTTGTTTCGTAATATATGCAGTGGCTGTCAATCTTTTTATTTTAATTGCGTTCAAATTTTTTTAAGAAGTATCTGATATATTTTTAGTGACATTTGTACCAGAAACAGAGCCTTACGACGACGATATAACTCAGATGGAGGAGGAGATACCAATAAAGCGACAATGCATCGAAGGTAACATATTAATTTAACCAAATTTAAAAAATAAGGAGGTTCTCAGTTTAACTATATGTGTGTATGTTTTTCAGAGGCTATCTTTTATTTGGCTAAACCAATTTTTATGGAATTTTCATTTACTTACTTAACTTTAACCAGTTTCAAACATTTAATGTAATTAATTTCTTTCCACAACATACCGACTCAAACTGGTTGCATTCATGACTATGAATAGTTTCAGATCATTCTAAAAAAATTAAAGAGGACTCTATGATGCTGTTTGAAAATAATTCTCAAGACTGGGAAGACAACAATGTTAACTATCAAACACGTGACATCTCAACAAATACGACTAACTTAAATCTTACTGAAAGCAGCACTCAAACTAAAAATATCGATAATTTAAATAATATACAGAGGGCCAACGAACGTTTTGGCATTTTTATTGGATGTGAACTCCAAAATGTGCCTATTTTTAAAAGGCGTTTTATTATGTATCAGATAATTAAACTGATTGAAAATAATTCAGAAAATATTTAAGGTCTGATAACTGGCACAAAATTTATAAATTGACTGAACCGCAGTCATGAAAGTTTGTTACTAAATAGTTTATTAATAATATGTTGATTAGTTACCTGAATTATTTGATCTATAAGACTGAGTTAAGTTTAAGGGCTATGTTAATGAAAAATAAATCTATAATATTATGTCTGTTAAGAGGAAATTCGTTAAGTAAATAAAAACATTAAATTAATCGAAACTCGTTTATTATCACACAACTTATATGATAAACAATTCAACTCAAAATAAATCAACAAATTTTTGGTAACACTCGTGTAATTATTGTTAATATTTATGATATGGCCTAAAACACTTAATGCACAATCCAGGCTGACCAGGGCAATCTTCGCATGCATATATGGTTTGAACCCTCTTTTTTAATGTGCGCCAACATTGATTGCAGCGCCTTCGCTTTGTTTTGCCGTGGGTATCTGTAGCTAATTTCATGATACAATGAACTTTATTTCTTAAGGGCACTTGTATTTCGGAAGGCAAATGAGGTTCTACAATTGATTTTATTACATTTAAGCGGAAATCATACAATGTTAATTTTTTTTTACTGCATTTATTATACAACAGAAAGGAGTTGACCAATAAAATTTGCATGATATGGAAAATCACTTTTTTATACCATCGTATAGACTTGTGCTCGCATGAATAATACGAGAGCATTTGGTCATGACGATCGATTGCTTTCATATTTTTATTATATTTAATAACCATTTGAGGCTTTATTTTTAATGTACCTCGTCGATTTCGCGTGTATTCCAAATTTCCATTATATTTACTAGATATGACCCTAATATCTCTTTGATCTTTCCATTTTAAGACACAAACATTATTTTTGTGAACAATACATAATTCTCCTTTTTTTAATTTACTTCCTTCGATTTCTTTAGGGTTATTTTGCCTCTTCTCTCGAAGCGTACCTGTGCAAAAGGTTTTATTGACATACAATTTTTCAACTAGACTGACGCTTGTATAAAAGTTGTCGATGAATAAATGGTGTCCTACATTTATAAAATTTGAAAGCAGATGGTCAACAACTTTTTGCACGTGATTTCTGCCGCCTACAACATGATCAGATGCACCGCCATATAAATGTAATTTTATAATAACCCCAAGCTGGTCAGCCAGTGCGTAGAACTTTAGACCGTATTTATGACGCTTCCCCTTCATGTACTGTCTAAGGTAAAACACCCAATAATCGACACTTTAACGTCGAGATTCGAGCATTTTTTAAATATCTAATTTGTTTATAGTAGTACACGATTATTTAATGCAATGGCTAAAATTTTAGGGTTTATTCTAACTTATTTTGAAGCAAAAAATGTTGTAATATTAATAACTTAGGAAAAAAAAACAAGATCGAATTAGGTTTTTTTAGCCTAGTTATCGACTGCTAAATTCCATAAATCGACACCCAGTAATCGTCGTGTTCTAATAATCGTCATCTAGTAATCAACATGTTCTATTTAACGTCATCTAAATATCGACCTAATCTCAAACACCATTCCCAAAAAAAAGGCTTATTAAGTAATTTAATCATTTTAATTAATTAAATAAACAAACAAACATTTTGAGTCCTCTATAATTATTTTAAAACAGTTTTATTTCTTTTTTTATTATGACAATTTTTAATCACTTTAAACACTTTTACTTAAACTTGCTAAGTTTCAACTTACTTAATACTAATCAACAAAACTTAATGAGATCTTCTTAGTGACATACAAAATTAAAATACCTAAGTACTTAATTATGATATTATCCAATAGAAATTACAATAATACGAAGTATCTATTTATTACTTAATAAAATTATGTCAGGTTTTGATCACAGACTCGTTACCTTAGTGTACTATTTAATTAATAGAATAGTTATTTGGCTTAAAAAGTCTTAAACAATTATTTTTTTAAAAACATAAAAATTAAATAAATTTAACACCTTACATTGTAAAAGGCAGATATTCTTTCATTTCTGGTATCGTATAAAAGCCTCTTTTATTGCATAGCATTGGTTTCGAAATTACTCTAACTATATCAAATTTATGGTACCAGATTTTGTCTTCCTTTTCCGGCCATTTGAAGGTATTACCCACTGAAAAAGTCATGGTGCTGATTTCAAATTTGTCCTTATCAATATTTTTAATTACGCCTGGGAAAAATTCTCCTTCGTATTGGATTATAACATAATCTCCACTAGAATATGTTTTTGCTGGCTTAGAATATTCGCTCAGTGGTATATATTCGTCTGTTAGTTCTTCTTCAATTTCCATGTTGTAGCTATCCTCACTTTCTGCATAGTTTACCTCGGTGTCTGTGCTGTCCGACGATGTGTCATTTGGTTTCGGTTTTGTAATCATATTTCGTTTCTTCTTCTTATTTTCTTTATCCTTTAGTCTATTTTGCTTTTTGTTTTCTGTCTCTCTCTGTTTTAACTGTCTTTTCTCTTCTCTTTCTTGGGCTTTAATTTCTTTTAGTTTTGCAGTTTCTCTTTTTTGTTTCTCTTTCACTTCATGATAATCCCTCCAAGTTTTACTTGTGATTGCACAAGGAACTTTTTCCCTTGATTTTCTTTTTTTACCTTTTTTATCTTCATCTTCTCCGGGCCAAAATAAATTCCGTTTGAATGGCGATGGAATATATGTATTTCCCACTTTATTTGCAACAGTTTTTGATATATTAGGGATTAACA
Source organism: Celastrina argiolus (assembly GCA_905187575.2). Taxonomy (NCBI): domain Eukaryota; kingdom Metazoa; phylum Arthropoda; class Insecta; order Lepidoptera; family Lycaenidae; genus Celastrina; species Celastrina argiolus. The sequence continues at coordinate 3,870,114 of LR994596.1, forward strand.
TATCTTTTAAAGGTGTTTTTTCTGCAGCATCTTGAAGAAAACACATTGAAGAAGTTGAAGCTAACTGAAGTAAACGTAATGTTTGCTTCGATGTACTTGGCTGATTAATGATCAAAGCTTCATTGGACTTTTCTTTGGATTCAGGTGTAATTGTCTCTTTTGAAGAAATTATTTCTACAGAATGTTCGTTGAGAGTAAATTTTGAAGTGCTGGTATTGGAAGTTGTCTGAAGTGAATCTATTATATCATTAACAGTTAACATATCATTAGACTTTTCTTTTGGTTCGGATCTGGTCGTCTCTTTTAAAGATGTGGATTCTGCGGCAGCTAAAGTTGAAGAAAAAGATGTCGAAGATACTGCAACTAAATCAGTCATGTTGGAACAACTCGGCTTATCCATAGTTGATGTGTTATTTGTTGCTTATTTTGATTCTTGTCTGCTAGTTAGGTTTGTCAGTGTGCAAGAATGAGAATGGACCCGTGGGGGTGAGGTTTCGATTTGCACCAGGTCGTCACACTCTTGTTACATAAAAGGGTATCAGACAATATTAATTAAATCTGATTCAGGAATCTAAAGGTTGCGTATGGTTCGAGTAACGTTTATCTGTAATGCGAAAGACTTACCGGAATGCTGCCAAGGGCTTCGAGTTCTTAGTTCTTCGGACCGGCCGGTCTATTCACACTTAGATTAGGTTCACCACGAAGCACACCAGTTCTAGAATTCGCGTACAGGAGGATTCTCTCTCGTGGAGAATAGATACGATAGCACAAGAGAGTAATCGATTCGTTTTCTATAGGTAACAGTTTTAGAGTCTATTAATCTAGTATTGATTGCGTCGCGTGCGCGGGTATTCCTCGACTGCCTCGCGAGTGCGATTTTGCCGCACGCTAATGGCGCGAAATACGGCGCTCGGATTGGTCAATTCGCAACATACAAACGACTCGACCATACGCGCGAAAATTGAAATTGAAATAATTTAAATTTATACGGAATAAATTGTTGCCAGTAAAATGTAATTACTGGTTACGATACATACCGCCCACCAAAATACGAGTAAGTATTTTCTCATCACAAAGAAAATAGAAGAGGTTAGGTGCAAGCTTTAAATCATTACAGAATAAATATACGATATGAGCAATAATGAACTAGCCTAACGAAAATAATACTAAAGCTAATAGTTACGTTTGAATTATTATAAGGTTAATCTACTTGATTAGGCAAAGGACAAAGCTTAGCTAGTGGCCTCGTAAGAAGAGTGCCATTTGCAAGTCGAACGGTTGCTATGCGTACAATTCCATCTGGACTCCTATGAATTTCATGAACGCGTGCTAAAGGCCAGTGTAATGGAATTGATGAAGTAGATCGTAAAATGACTACAGTCCCTACAGCCAACGGCTTTTCCTTAGTTGTCCATTTTGCTCGTTGCATTAACGAATGCAAATATTTATTTTTCCACCGATTCCAAAAATCGCGTTGGAAACGCTGTATTAATTGCCAACGCCCGAGTCGATTAATGTTAAGTGTAGAATAGTCCTCGTCAGGGACTGACGTTAGCGGTTCGAGAGTTAAAAAGTGTCCAGGAGTCAAGACGGTAAGATCATTCGGATCCGAACTGATAGGGTATAACGGTCGCGAGTTCAGTACGGATTCGATCTGAACAAACAACGTGGTTAACTCCTCGAAAGTTAACGTTTGGGTACCGACTATGCGGTGTAAGTGTGATTTTACGGCTTTAATTTGTATCTCCCATACTCCTCCGAAGTGAGGTGCGGAAGGTGGATTAAAATGAAATTCGATGTTATGTTTAACAGCAGATTGTTCCATAAAGGTATTTAGTTTATTAGACGCTCCGATAAAATTTGTTCCGCAATCGGAATAAATGGCTGAAACGCGTCCTCGTCTACCAACAAAACGACGAAGAGCTGCTATAAATGCATCAGTGCTTAAGTCCGAAGCAAGTTCGAGGTGAATCGCTTTGGTGGTAAAACATACGAATAAACATAAATAAGAACTGCCTATCTTAGCTCCTCGATGGGGCCCGAGTTTAATACGGAAGGGACCACCATAATCTACTCCTACGATGGAAAACGGTTTGACTTGATTCACGCGTACCGCTGGTAGGTCACTCATATACGGCGAAAGAGATGTCGGATTAGTTCGATAGCATTTCAAACATTGCGCTAAACAATGTCGAATGGCGCGTTTAGGTGAGAGAATCCAGAATTGCTGATTGAGTAAGTATAACAACGTATTAACGCCGGGATGACCGTTTTCGTTATGAAAAGCTTCAATAATCATATAAGTAAAACGAGAGGTTCGAGGCAACATGGCAGGGTGTTTATGTTCAAATTCGAGACCAGAGCGCGATAGCCTGCCGCCCACCCTAAGAACTCCGTGATCATCAAGGAAGGGGCTTAATTTTCGAAACTGTTTTGGAAGTTGAGTTACGGATTTTAACTGTGAAATCTCTTTATCGAAGTGTAAAGACTGAACTCGAATAACGATTTTTAAAAGAGCTTGATGTAGTTCAGCTTTACTGAGAGTACGTTTATCACTGGTGATAGTTTTAGTTTTTAAGAAATCAATAAACCGAGTAAAATAGCATAAGATGCGTTGCACCTTTCGAATACACGAATACCTATCAAGCAATTTATCGATAAAATGTGGATTTTCGTTCACGATTAACGTTTGAATTCGCTCTTCCGCATGAACATCACAACCAACATCAGAGATGTCATTAGAACTCGGCCACGTGTCTCTGCTAAAGGCTAACCAAGGAGGACCCGCCCACCATAGCGAGTTGTTAACTAGATCAGCTGGAAGTTGACCTCGAGAAGCGAAGTCGGCTGGATTGTCGCCAGATGGTACGTGATTCCAAACAGCCTCCGGCAAATTATCCTGAATGTGGCTCACTCTGTTTGCGACAAAAGTTTTCCATCTGTACGATTGAGATCGAATCCAAGCTAAAGCTACAGTGGAGTCCGACCAGGCAAAAATGTCAGTGATGGGCAAGTGAGAAAAGTACGTTTCTTTTACGATTTTTAAAATGTCACTGAGTAATACGGCGGCGCATAGTTCTAGACGGGGTAGTGAAACACGTTTCGTGGGCGCAACACGAGATTTAGCCATCACCATGTGAACCTGTGTGATATCACCGTTCACAGATTTTAAATAAATAACGGCTCCATATCCGCTTTCAGAGCTATCTGCGAAGCCATGTAGCTGATAGGCACTTGGCGAGGGCATGGCAACGCAACGAGGGACATGTATCGTTTTAACGAGAGGCAACTGCTGAACAATGCGATCCCACTGTTTGACGATCACCTCGGGAGGTTCATCGTCCCAGGATACGTTTAAAATCCACAATTTTTGAATTATAATTTTCAAAGACAGGGTGAATGGTGAAAGAAAGCCAAGGGGGTCAAAAATGCGAGCGAGTTCACTTAAGATATTGCGACGGGTACACGAACGCTTCTGAGGTGATACTTCGAAAGAAAATGTATCACTTCGTGGGCTCCAAATTAGTCCTAGAATCTTAAGAATGTCCGATTTGTCAATATCGAAAGATACCGCATCAGTAAGGCAGTGTTCCTTAGGAACATCTGAAAGTAAATCGGGTTTGTTACTTGACCACTTTCGTAATTCCATTCCACCTCGATTCAGCAAATTGATAATTTCAGTTTTTGCTTGACAGGCTAATTGAACGGACGTATTGCCCGTTGCGATGTCATCAACATACGTGTCATCGTTTAATATCGAACGTCCGAGGGGAAAATCTCCCCCTTCATCCTCAGCTAGTTGTTTTAAAACACGACAAGCGAGGAAAGGTGATGACGAGAGTCCGTAGGTGACGGTATTTAAACGATATTCACGAATCGGCTGTGACGAATCAAAACGCCAAAATATTCTTTGAAATTCACGATCGTTTGTATGCAACTGTATCTGACGAAACATTTGACGTATGTCGCAAATAAAGACAACAGGGTGGATACGAAACTTTAAAAGAATTTCCAAAATGCTCCGTTGCAACTTTGAACCGATATGTAAAGTTTCATTTAACGATTTGCCTGTTAAATCCTTAGCCGACGCATCGAATACAACACGTATTTTAGAAGAAACGCTTTCAGGACGAATAACGCAGTGGTGAGGTATGTAATACCTACCTTCCGATAATTCTTGAACAGGTACAAGGCTCATATGACCACTATCGAGATAGTCTTTCATGAACTCCGCATACTGTTCCTTTAATTTAGAATTACGATTAAGTTTATGCTCAAGAGAATAAAAACGGCGAAGAGCGAGTTCACGAGATCCTGGGAAGGAGAGATTATCTTTATCCTCTTTACGAAAAGGTAAGACCACAGTGTATCTTCCAGAATCATCGCGTGAGTGCTGGCGCGAAAAGATATCTTCACATTCGAGTTCATCATGAGTGAGTTGTGAAGATTTCGGTAAGGATTCCAGCTCCCATAGGTTCTTTACCTCACGGTAAAGGTCCTCGTTTGTAACGAGTAATGAAGTGATTTCGTTGCTTTTGTAGCCTACACTACCTAGAAGGATCCAGCCGAACACAGTATTGAGTGCAAAGGATGAGTAGAGCTTCCATCTACTTTACCAGGTAGAAGAAGGGACGAGAAAAGCTCAGCACCGAGAAGAATGTCGATGGGTCCTGGCTTATGGCAATTAGGATCAGCAAGCTGGAGACCGCATAGGCTCTGCCAAGATTCTTTGTTACGTGTTACGTTAGGGACCGGTCCGCATATGCTAGGTATAGTGAGTGCCTCGACGTCAAACATAACCCTATTATTTAAACCTATCACGAGGTTGACTACGCCTGATGATGATGAACAAGATTTACCGATACCACTTATTGAACGAGTAGAATTTCGAAAATGAAGGCCTAAATTATGTGCGGCCTGCTCGGTTATAAAGTGAGTCTGGCTACCACAGTCGATAAGAGCGCGCAAATTACGGTAGTTGCCCGCCGAGTCTTGCACTGAAACGATCGCTGTTGACAAGAGCACTACAGAGCTGTCACCTAGGCTCGTAAGCGCACGTACAGGAGGATTAGAAACGGATGGCTGAACGTGCACCTTCTCACGTGACTCCTCTGAGTTATCATGTAAGAGAGTGTGGTGCCTTTGGCGACACGACTGGCATCTAAAAATAGATTGGCAATTGTTAACGCGGTGTGATGATTTAAGGCAGTTGAAACACCAGTTATGCGCTTTCGCATATTCAGTACGGCCAGATACCGGTAAAGCAGAAAATGACTCGCATTTAGTAATATAATGTTCACCAGAGCAGTATCCACACTTTTGCTGGTACGTCGATGGCGGCGATGAAGCGGTAACGCGCGGTTTATCGGATTTCGATAAGAAAACAGACGGACGGTTTTGAGTAGCAATCCGAGTAGCAGCGGATGTACGCGGCTTGCTGATAGTTGAAGCACTAGTGGACTGATGCTGATGATGAAAATGTGAGTCGTGAACGAGTGCTTCACATTTCGAATATATAAAATCCTTCAAGGCAGTATAACACGGTAACTCACCCGAAGTAGTTGACTGATCAAACTCACAACGTGTCTTCGAGTCGAGTTTCGATAATAATAGATAACATAAAATAAAATCCCACTTGTCGGTTGGCAAATTAATACGATTGAGAATTGTGAGATTTTCATTAAATGTATCAAGCGCACGACGCAATTCAAGCGGCTTAGATAAATTTATATTAATATTCTGAATTTCTTTCCAACACGTAAAAGCAAGCTCCCGCGTATCTCGATAACGCGCAAGGAGCGTCCGATAGGCCTCCACGTAGAATGCGCCTTGAGCGGGATAAATACGGATAAGTCTCAAGGCATCACCGGCTAGAGTGGAAACGAGATAATGCATTTTTTCTGTGTTGGACAGCGATTTATTTTCATGAATTAACGAATTAAAAATATCAAAATATTCAGGCCACGCCTTAATATTTCCCGAAAATTGAGGAATCTGTATTTTAGGTAATTTAACAGACGGATAACTAATAGGTCGATCGGTGTAATCACTAACTTCTGAATTAATAGTATGTGTTAGTTGGCGATGAATAGCAATAATTTCGTAATATAATTTATCAAACTCCTCACGATAACTATCCTCTATCTCAACATCGTCCGGTTGTAATTGAATAATAATATCCATGTGACACGACTCGAACATATCAAAATGTTTATCTAACGTAGAATAATGCGCAAGAAATAAATCTAAAGATTCCGAAGTATGGATATCTTTCGCTCGCAGCGCCATCTCGTGGGTCGCCTTGACACGGCTGTAAGCAATCGAGCGCTGTTTACGTAAAATCGATACATCCATCGTTTCATCCGGATCGATCATCTTTCTAGATTTAAGTTTAGATAATGAAGCACGAGCTGCCTTACGAGTACGATACACGGACATTTTTAGTTTATATAATTGTATAAAAGCTGGGTAAGAACGGAGCTTGAAACTTAACGATATACCTAACAAAAAATATATATATTCTTGAACAACCGAAAATCAACCTTAAACGTATAGTGCTTTAAAGTTCAAAATTACAATGTCGTAGGTATGTTTAAACGGCTTCTAGAATATTGATAACGCTGCTAAGATGAATAGAATGTTTCACGCATGGAATTGTACGAAGTTGGCAACTATTGTAATTAGTCGGGTTATACGTATTACGAGAATATTAAAATTTAACAATATTTTAATACGACGATATTTCGATAGGATTTCAATTTAAATAGTTTTTTTATACACCAAATTACTCGTAGAAACAATGGTCACTAGTTCAATTTTGCTCGATATCGTATGAAAACAATCAAACTAATTGCGAGAAATATTTCACGAAGTAATATGCAAATATGGCGGTTTTATGAAATGACGCTAACGTTTTCTAAGGGATGAATTTACGAATTAAGTAAGAGAATAACGGGATTTTGGGACTAAGTTCCCGGGTTTCGGCACCAAATAATTATGTGCAAGAATGAGAATGGACCCGTGGGGGTGAGGTTTCGATTTGCACCAGGTCGTCACACTCTTGTTACATAAAAGGGTATCAGACAATATTAATTAAATCTGATTCAGGAATCTAAAGATTGCGTATGGTTCGAGTAACGTCTATCTGTAATGCGAAAGACTTACCGGAATGCTGCCAAGGGCTTCGAGTTCTTAGTTCTTCGGACCGGCCGGTCTATTCACACTTAGATTAGGTTCACCACGAAGCACACCAGTTCTAGAATTCGCGTACAGGAGGATTCTCTCTCGTGGAGAATAGATACGATAGCACAAGAGAGTAATCGATTCGTTTTCTATAGGTAACAGTTTTAGAGTCTATTAATCTAGTATGTGCGCGGGTATTCCTCGACTGCCTCGCGAGTGCGATTTTGCCGCACGCTAATGGCGCGAAATACGGCGCTCGGATTGGTCAATTCGCAACATACAAACGACTCGACCATACGCGCGAAAATTGAAATTGAAATAATTTAAATTTATACGGAATAAATTGTTGCCAGTAAAATGTAATTGTTACATAATGCTATTATGTATTTAAAACAACTAGATGTCAAAGATGACATTGACGTTGATGCCTAAGATAGTTTTAAGTTAGTCTCCTTGAGAGGCCCGGATAGGTTAGTGGGATCAGTGTACCTACATAGTTATTTATAAGATACTGTTTATTGTATTATCTACGTAGTAGAATAAAGTCTTATACGATTAACTAGAAGTGTATTATTATTAAACGTGTAATTGGATCCTGATAACAATAACACATATGCTGTGGCACTAAACATGGTGTCAGAAGAAGAAAAAGAAAATATTAACCAAAGAGAGGGTACGTCGAGAACGGCGAAAAAAGAAATTTCGAGACCGGCTGGGTGTGGTTCAACAACAATGACGACAATGGCTGCAAACGGAGTACAAAAGCTGGAAATTTCGACGGAAATCATCAACAATAATGCTGAAAACTTCAGAAAATGGACTCAGTCGTTCGAGATATATTTGCTGGCGTCGGGAATGGAGAAAACTGAAGACAAAAGGAAGATTGCTATTATGCTACACTCTATGGGTGAAAAAGGTCTAAACATCTTCAACTCCTTCAATTTGGACCTAAGCAGTTCTACATTCAAACAAGTTAAGGAAAAATTTGTTGAATACTTTGAACCAAAGAAGAATTTGACAGTTGCAAGACACAGGTTCTTCACATTAAAACAACGTGTGAACGAATCGTTGGACAATTTTCTGATGGAACTAGAAAATGCAAGTCATTCATGTGAGTTTGGTACGCTTCGTGAGTCCCTGGTGAAAGATATTCTCATCGCTAACATGGCCACAAACTTCTCACAAATTCGACAAAAGCTGCTACAAGAACAAGATCTCTCCCTGGAAAGAGCCAAGCTGCTGTGTAGAACACTCACTATGGCACAGAAGAGTGAAGATTCAATCAATGGGGGTGAAAGAAGAGAAGATGCCACCGTATACAAGATACACAGAAACCGTCCGAACAGTTCTCCGTCATCATCGTTTTCATCGCACCAGCATAGGAGAAAAACCAGATCTCCAGTGCCGCATTATCAACAAAGAAGATCAGCCACACCCGGGTCCAGAACAACGTGCGGGAGATGCAACACAACACATGCTCATCGCAACTGCCCAGCATGGAAGCATAAATGCAGGTCATGTTTTAAATATGGACACTTTACTAATTTATGTTATAAGAAAAATAATGTCAGGAATGTTGTTTCTGAATTAGACAACTCAAATCTCGATGATGAAGTAACAAAAAAAAGTGCTGAGAGATTTACTATAGGGACATTGTTCAACATTGAATCACAGAGTAATAGTAATGGCACAATTTTAAGTAAAAATGATAATTCTTGGCATTATTTTCTTAATATAAACAATAAAAGAGTAGATTGCATAATTGATACTGGAGCAGATATAAATATGATGTCTTTAGACACATGTAAAAGCTCAAAGTTGTATATTAAAAATAAAGACAAACAACAGTGTAAAAATTATAATATTTTTGCTTACAATGGTCATAAAATTCCCATAGTGGCAGTATCTAATGTATCCTGTTTATTAGATAATAAAGTAGAGCCTGAAACAATTACTTTTGTAATAACAAGTTTGAATTGTCCAACTGTAATTGGCTTACCAACTTGTATAAAGTTAAATTTAATAACAAAAAACTTCTCTGTAAATTGTCAAAATGACAATAAAATTGTGAAAAATATACATAACCTATATGAAAAAACATGTGACAATATTGTAATCAAATATAATGATGTTTTTCAGGGCCTAGGATGTCTTCCATATGAACACAGTATTGTATTAAAGAAGGATGCCATACCAAGAGTAGATCCCCCGAGGAAGGTACCGTTTGCTCTCATCGAGCCGTTAAGGAAAGAATTAGAAATCATGGAACAACTGGGAATTATACAAAAGGTTAACAAACCCACATTATGGGTAAGTAGTTTAGTCATTACCATGAAAAAGGCAGGAGGATTAAGGGTATGTTTAGATCCTAGATATTTAAATAAAAATCTATTGAGAAGTCATTATCCTATTAAAAATATTGATGAAGTGAGGTCAAAATTGTCTAAAGCTACATATTTTTCCCACTTGGATGCGTTCTCTGGTTTTTATAATATAAAATTAACAAAAGAAAGTAGTGATTTGTGCACATTTCAGACCCCATTTGGTCGCTATAAATTTCTACGGTTGCCCTTCGGGGTTAATACTGCAACAGAAATATTTTATAAAACTATGATTGATTTATTTGGGGACATTGAAGGCATAATTATTTGGTGTGATGACATATTAATATATGGGGAGACAATTGAGATACATAATAAGAGATTAGAATTATTTTTAGAACGGGCTAGGCAGGTAAATCTGAAGTTAAACAAGCTCAAGTGTAAGTTTCTTTTAGAAGAAATAACATATTTGGGTTATATTTTTAGCAAAGATGGTGTTAAAATTGATCCAGATAAAATTAAAGCTGTAAAAAATATGTCTACACCTAAAAATATTAAGGATTTACAAAGATTTTTAGGCATGTTAAATTTTTTAGCCCCTTTCATTGAAAACTTAGCAGACAAAACTAATGTCTTAAGAAACTTGTTAAAAAAGGATATACCATTCCTATGGGATGATAATTATCAAAAGTGTTTTGAATCACTAAAAGATATTATTACTAAAGCACCTGTATTAGCTAACTATAATTGCAATGTACCTTTAATTTTGTCAGTAGATTCATCCAAGAATGCAGTGGGCGCTGTAATCATGCAAAATAAGCGACCAATTGCATATAGCTCAAGAACATTGACAAGCTCTCAACAAAACTACGCTCAGATTGAAAAGGAATTGTTTGCTATACAGTTTGGTTGTAATAAATTTCATCAATATATTTATGGAGGTCTTGTTACCGTTCATACAGATCACAAACCTTTAATTTATCTCTTTAAAAAACCTCTTCATGAAGTGCCAGCTAGGTTGCAGAGAATGATGCTTGCGTTGCAAGGATATGACTTAGAAGTAATTTATGTACCTGGTAAACATATGTATATAGCGGACACGCTATCACGAGCTTCACTCACTGATACATATGTACCACAATATGAACAAGACTTGCAATATCATGTCAATTCAATTTTTTCTAATATTTCAGTATCAAAGTCATATTTAGAGTCAATTTTAAAGGAAAGTAAACAAGATGAATCATTTAATTTGCTTAAATCTTATATAAAAAATGGTTGGCCAACAAGCAAAAACAAAATTAACTGTTTGGTAAAATATTGGAATATTCAAAGTGAAATACATATAATGAATGATTTACTCTTTAAGGGCAATAGGCTCATAGTCCCAAAGGTTTTACAAAAGCAAATATTAGATAAAATTCACTGTGGTCATTTAGGTATAAATAAAACACTTAACATTGCTAGGGAAACAGTTTATTGGCCCAATATAAATGCAGACATTAAAAATTTAATTGAACAGTGTCTGGTATGTGCTAAAGGAGAAAGCCCACTCTCCATAGTGTCTCAGGCCCAATGTGGACATCAAAAAATCGCATTAAAAATGAGTGTTCTAAAATGTTAATAGTATTAGATATCTGAGAAAAAAACTTTAAATGCCGCCAATAATGTAGAAATATATTTTTTTTTTACTTTTTGTCTATTTTATTTTCAAGGCCTTTTCCGACTTTTCAATAATTTATAATAGTAAGATACTCGTAAAATAAGATAGCCCTTGTTGTAGTGCAAGACTTTCAGTTATTGTGGCAAACAAGATTATCGCCTGACACCTAAAACATATTAACATTAATGATAAATATTTTCAACCGTAAAAGATTTAACGATTAAACCATAATGAAAGAAATAATAGAAACATTTTATTATAATATTATGATTACCTGCTGCCGTGCAACCCATTGCTGTATGACACTTAATTCTTCGGGCTCTAAAATATGGTTCTCGGTAACATTATTACCACAACTTATACAATGTTCTTCAGACATTTTGGTATGCACAATCAAATAGCGTAATACTTTAATCTAGGGCCAAGTAATCGTAGAAGGAGAGAACAAAACCAGTAAAACAATGCCAAAGTCGTACGTGAAAAGCCGAAACAAGTTCAGGGCGAGAAAGCCAGATTGCGGTGAAAAAATCGAAAACAAAACAAAACGCATCTTTGAGCAACAAGCGAACGGTCGAGATCATTCGTTTGAAAAATGACATTTCAGTCATCAGTGTTGCCGCTTGTCGCAAAAAAATGAAATCGATAAATCGATTACGTAAAAAATAATCGACATAATATGACTTTTTATTAATCTTTATCGTTTGTAGTAACAAACGTAAACATCGGTTATAAGATAAATGTTTTCTTTTGATTAATTCTTTACCGAATTACCAACAGTTACCCGTTATTTGTATTTTACATGAGTTTATTTTATTGGTTTATAAATCGATATTCGGATTGATTGATTAGAGTTTTATCATCGGGTAACATTTCACCTCAACGTTCTACTTAGGTTCCAAATAATCCAATAAAATTCCTTTTTTTATTGGAACATTACTGATTATAGTGGCGGTTATTTGAATGTTATCAAAAATCATGTCTCTTTATGGTACATTTCTGGAGAAATTAAGTCTTCTTAAGACGGCTGTCCGCTCTGGGCCTGAAATGGGCTTTCTCCTTTAAACCTAACACAAATAAGGAACCTTTGAAGTGTTATGATATTACACAACTCCCTTGGGAACGAGTAGGGGTTGATTTATTTTATTTTGATGGGGAGAATTACCTTGTCTGTGTAGATTACTATTCTAAATATTTTGAGCTAGTTTCTTTACATAAGAATTACAACGTTGATAACGTGGTTAAAAACTTGAAATCGTTTTTCGCACGCCACGGAATCCCACGATCATTAGTGTCGGATAATGGTCCACCTTTCAACTCATGTAAGTTCAAATCTTTTCTGGTTGAATGGGACGTGGAGCATATAACCACGAGTCCTTATTATCCTCAGAGCAATGGTTTTTCGGAGAGCGCTGTAAAAGTATCCAAAAACATACTACGTAAATGCGCTCAGGATGGATCTGATGTGTATTTAGCATTGCTACACTACCGTAACACAGCTAAAAATGATTTTCCCAGCCCAGCATCATTATTAATGTCTAGGAGTTTACGTATGAATATACCTGTCCTGTGTAAAAAATTAAAACCGAATTTAGTAAAATTTTCTGTTTACAAAAAATCTTATGTCAAAAATAAAAACAAAATGACATATTACTTTGACAGATGTGCAAGGCAAAGGAATGAAGTCTTTAAGCCTGGAGATGACATTTATTTTAAAAAGAATCCCAAAGATTTTTGGACTCCTGGTGTAATACATAGAAATCTAGATTGTGGTAGGTCTCATTATATTACCGATATGAATGGTGTTATATATAGGAGAAATAGAGCGCATATTAGACATAGGAAAAATAGTTTAAAAAATATAAATCCTCCTTCCTCTTTTGCGGGTGACAGTAAAGATGAATTTAAAAAAATAGATCCTTATATTGGTCATGATACGTGCAATATACTTCCCATAAATCCTAGTTGTTTCACGAGTGAAAATTCTCAGGATATTAGTAGGCATAATGATAACTGTGTTCCTGTGGAAAGGCAAATAGGTACAGATTATGTTACCAGATCTGGTAGAACTGTAAAACAACCTAAATTGTACATACATGAGAAATTTAATTAGTAAGTTATATTTTGTAATCATGTATATTTTAAGCATTATTAAATTGTATGCGTTTCTCGAAAAAGGGAGATGTTACATAATGCTATTATGTATTTAAAACAACTAGATGTCAAAGATGACATTGACGTTGATGCCTAAGATAGTTTTAAGTTAGTCTCCTTGAGAGGCCCGGATAGGTTAGTGGGATCAGTGTACCTACATAGTTATTTATAAGATACTGTTTATTGTATTATCTACGTAGTAGAATAAAGTCTTATACGATTAACTAGAAGTGTATTATTATTAAACGTGTAATTGGATCCTGATAACAATAACACATATGCTGTGTCACTAAACAGTAATTACTGGTTACGATACAGTCAGTATATTAGATGTTCTGATATCATTTAAAGGGGCTGAATTTGCAACATTGTTCTCACTATTTCCTACTAGATTGAAAACATCTTCTTGAATCAAATCATCATCTTGCGCCGATCGGTTATTACCGTGAATTGTACGTTGAACTTTCTGTTTATTGCTAGCCCATATTATATACAGTGATGTATCTTCCTCATTTAACCGAGAATTCAATTCATCTCGACCTTTATAAAAAAGTTCATCGAAAAACTGCAACTTTTCTGTCCCCAACTTTGCCACTATTTCCTTTTCTAAAAAATTAAAAAAGAGTGTCTGTTCTGTTTCAACTCGCGGGGTTTCTCGAGACTTTATTTTAGATAGATCGATGTAGTCCGGGCCAAAAGGATACAAACCACCAGCGCGAAAACCATTCCTAATGGAATCCTCAGTGAGTGATTGCAACGCTGTTTTAAGGACAGGGGCAAATTTATCTTTTGTTAAATTTTTTCCTAAATTTTGTAGTTTCCAGTCTTTTACTGCTTTTTTCCAGAATGATTTCAGTGGTCTGAAATCTGAATACAGCCAAATCCATTGGCTGTAAAATATGCGTACTGTTTGGGAGTAATGCAATGATTTCTATGCCATTTTCAGCACAAAAATTTGACAAATGCAGGGTCAAATGCGATCGATGACCATCCAAAAAAAACACTATGGTTTTTGGATATTTTGCTGTAACAACCATGGATTAAAAATGTTCGCTATGTATTCGTAAAATGTGCTGCCACACATCCAACCACTTTGTGAACGACCAATCGCCCAATCTAGGGGAAACTGGGAGGAAATTATGGACGGAATTCTCTCATATGCAAATACCACCATAGGTGGTGCCAATTGTCCAGCAGCATTTGCAGTAATTAATACGGTTAAATTATCTTTTTCATCTCCGGAACTTTGGTAAATATGTTTGTCACCTTTTTTTGCTAGAACTTTTCCAGCCTTAGGCGACAAAAAAAAAGCGCTTTCGTCTGTGTTGAATATTCTTGCCGGCTGATCTAACACGTCTTTGAGATCTTTTTCGCGTAGATAAGATTCCACTTCTCCAAACCAACGCCTAATATGCTCTTCTTTAACAGCATCCCGAGCTGTCGTTAAATTTTGTGCCGTTCTCTCACACAATATAGGATGTCTATTTAGAAACAGTTCGTACCATTTCCTTCCCGGTCTATTGTCAGTAAATGGAGTTGTTTTCTTTTGATCAATTATGATTCGTTGTACACTATCGAGCAACTCATCTCTCGTAACGGGAATGTGTTTTTCAGCCATTTGGAGAATCCATTTTTCTAAAATAGCCTCCTCTTCCGTTGACAAATATGTTTTAGGGCCCATGGAACATATAACTGGAGTCTTACCAGAAATTTTATCGTGCAGTGTAATTCTGGGCACACCAAACTTTTTCGCAGCCGTTGCAGTTTTCTCTCCTTTTCTGACCGCTTCTACTGCCTGGGCCATTTGGAGAGGCGTGTAATTTTTTTAGGCGCCAAGCCTGAAAAAAAGCTCAGCTGTCGGTCATTGGAACGTATGGGATATCCAATCATCGACACGACTGTCGATTATTGGAAGCAATTTGAATATTTAACTGAATGACTTATATATTTAGAGTCCTGGACTAGGTTAGCTAAATGACATAATAAAGTGCACAAAATAAAATGAAAAGACTTTTCGACATTTGTCGAAGATTAGAAAAAGCAAAAAACAAATCTCCAACTACCGACATGCGTGTTTTGGCATTTTAATATAATATCACCCTTCTAATGAAAGCATTTAAATGTTGTGAATTTCTATCCTAGTGTCATAAATAACTAACATTTTCAGTAAAGCAAAACAATAAAAAGTTATAGGTAATTAATCTTACTCACCTCCTTAGCGATATCCCTAATAAAACTGGATTTAGTTGAAGATCTTCCGCAGTCGAAACCTATCAGTACGCCTTTTTGTACAAAATGGCCGAATATATAAAAAGTCATCTGCAATGACAGCTAGATAATTTCCGTCAATAGTCTATGCTTCAAATGCGTTCAGAAGTTAGAATATATTCTTATTTTTATTTGTAAACATTTTTAATGTCGGACAATGGTGCCTTGTCGAAGATTGGGTGCTTTACCTTAAATGCTAATCGCCCCCTCCATAATATCATTGATTCGTCAATTGTTAATTTTTGTGTTGGGTAATATAAAGAAATCATTTTTTCATTAAAGTAGTCTATAATATTTTTTACTTTTTCATAACTACACGTCACTTGTCCCACATACACACAAAGCATTCTTAAAATTAACATGAATCGATTTCTCGAAATTGCTTTTCTAAATATTGTTTGATTAAAATATTCATCGTTTTTCCAATAATCATTGAAGCGATTTAGTTTAACAAATCCCATATGAAATATGAGACCAAAAAAAAGTTTCATTTCTGCACATGTTACAGGCTTCCAAGATATTTTTCTGCTTCTTGTACCCGCTGCCGAGGTTTTTTCTTTTTCGCCATATTCGTTGGTACAGTCTTTAAGCATTTCCAACAGCTGGGATGTGCATAATGCGTCGAAATAATGAATGGGCTCATCAGCAATATTTTCTTTCAGTCCGGGGGACTTCAGGAATGGGATTTCGTTGGAGTTTTGAGGATTTCCGGGCATCCATGCTTCATCAGGTGCAACATAGTTTTGTGGAATATCTTCGACAAATTCGAAATCAGAGTCACCATCATTATCGGTCTGCAATTCATCAATTATGTTTTCCGACAATATTCCATATAATTCGGAATCCGTGATTGGATTTTGAGGTAAATGGATGAATAAATTCGTGTCTTCTCTGTTTTGTTCTTCATTTAATGAATCCATCATCACAAGTGCCTCTTCTATATGGAGCGTGTTCCAAGCGGGGTCTTCCCAGGAATGAGAAGTTCCAGGTACGGGGTTCTCGTAAGGATCCATATTACCTTGGACAAAAAAAATACCATTTTACTATTTCTTTAAATAATTATTCTACTTACATATTTTGTGAAAGAAGTGAGTAAAGAGAAAACAAAAGCTTTCGGTATTTATTGATTGCACGTGTTCACTAGTTAACAAGACAACGGCTTACTTGGATCATAAGTGGTTTTTAATTTTTGTTTTTAAGTTTCACATATAATTGTTCAATTGAAATTTATAACATAATAAATATTTCTTCTTTATAATATTAGTGTAGAAAACTTACCTTTAAGGCAAAACCACGTAGAAACAGTGAAAGACGATGTCAATTCTCGCAGCAGCAAATCTCGGGAGTCAGGTAAACAGGCCAGAGTCGTCACAAAGGCAAATTCAGGCGTCCAATAACACAAGCCAATCGTCACAAATGTAAAATCACGGAGTCCTAATGCACAATCCAATGTCGTCGATAAAATAAGCAGTATGGAGATAGAGAGAGCACGTCTGTTTACTAAGGGCAGCAAGACAGAAGTGAGGACTTGAACAAGATGCGTCGACGCATACAACTGAACGGTTCATAATTTCAAACAACAATAAACCTTAAACGAAAGTGCATACGGTACTTGCTAGACGAACGGCCGGTCACAGCAGAAAAAATAGAGAAAACCCATTGTTTGGCAGGCATAGCAGCGAACAATGGAACTAAAAAATAATGTCCATTACAAAATGAACCGTCAAAAGGGTTTAATTTTTTTGGAGAGCTTTCCACAAATCCAGTAAATAAAGTAGGTACCTAGACCGCCCGTCTTTTGTTTTGCCGGCTATTTTTTAACAATGCAAAGGTATCCTCTTTCAATTACAACTCTTAATTTAATAGACCGAGAGTTGAGTTTGTGTTTTTTGTACGTTTCTTTCAAAAAAACCGCAAGAATACACTCAAACACTTACGGCGGTTTTCAATATTCTATCTATCTTAATATTTTCTTATCTATCTTGAAATTTTGACACATTTTCTTACAAAATCTGTCAAAATTTTAAGATAGATTGAAATTTTGACACATTTTCTTACAAAATCTGTCAAAATTTTAAGATAGATAAGAAAATTTTAAGATAGATAGGATATTGAAAACCGCCGTTAGAAGTCTAAACAGAAAATTAAAAATATATATATATTTATATATATACAACCGAACGTATAACCGCCTCCTTTTTTTGAAGTCGGTTAAAAATAAAAGTATGTCTACCATATAAATTTTTCATTAATAAAAGTTTGAAAATCTATGACAGTGAACTCGCCTAGCGAGTTCAAGGCATTGCAGAATAATTTATTTTCTTTCGATTATAAACTGGGTCTGCACACCCGGCCCACCACGTAATTCTTTAGAATAGTGTATGTTTAGTCTTCAATATTATTTTAAGCAAAAAATTGCAATGCGTTTTGGAAAAAAAAAGGAAAAACACTGAACTCGCCGGGCGAGTCTACGGCGTTGGAACAAAATTTACATGGACTCTCCGGGCGAGTCGGTGGCACTGAATGTGTTAGGTTTTAAACTTTAATAAGTTGTAACTTTAAATAAATTTTTAATTCTTTTTGAATAGTCTTTCTCGCTCCTACAAACTTGTCTACCTACTTACTATCATGTAAACAATATTTACAAAGATCATGTCAATGTTATTGTATAAGCCTGTTTGTTTACAACTTGTGCTCACCTGCATAAGACCTTTACTTGTTGTGTAATAATAATTATTATCATTAAAATCAAACTTTGATTTCTTCTTTATTAACTGTGTTGATTTCACTCTATTAATAAGAATATAGCTAGTATAATAACAAGTTTTAAAACACATAATTTAATTATCAAAATACTGGAAGATCTTTTACTTTGAATCTCTTTTCTGTTACTAATACTGTGATTATAAAACCAGACTAATTCTGAACTTTACAATGAAATAAGTAATGATACTCATACTACCAGTTCACATCTTTGCGAAGCAAGTAGAATAGTCCATAAGATACACAATGCTCATCTGCGTTGGTTGGTTACCCAGCAAAGCTCATTCTATGCATCGGGCAAGCATGCAAGCTATGCAAGGCTATGCATCGTCCAGTCCAGCACTATCCCAGTGTATTGTCCATCTACAAATAAAACAAAACAGCAATACAAACGAACACTAAACTTTAAAGTTTATTTAGATTTTTGGGCAAGCAATTTCATGGAAACTTTGAAATTGTATTTACTTTGAAGGCTTCCAAATTATTACGAGGAATAAAAAGATTGCTACCACCTGTTACCAAAGCCATCAAGCTTATAACCAAGACCTGTCGTTGACTAGCCAATATCGTGGTTCTATTGTAAATCGTCACGTTCCCATTGTCAATCGTCACATTCCCATTGTAAATCGTCACATTCCCATTGTCAGCACGTTACCATCGTCAGCAGCGCTGTAATCCCATCAATCGTCTTTCTGCTATGCATATACCATGCTGCCTTTGGTAGTGGAGGCTCCGTAATATAATCTGTTCCGTCTCAACGTGATCTGAATGTCCGCAAGGCCATATCCAATCCAACAATTTGTAGGTACCCTGTAACCATCTATCTTGATTTTGCGGGTATATCCCACTCTGATTTCGGAACGTAGGTATTTTGTGGGCGTCACTTTATAGGATCAGGAAATAATAACACCAAGCTGAACGTGTTTATATTATGAACAATCAAACCTATTGCTACAAGTACTTAATGCAAAGCAGACATTGAACGTAAGCGAATTTAGTCAACTCTTTTTTTCTCCTGCCCCGCCTTCCCATCGCGCGCCACCTGCCCAGTCCTCTCTGTCATCGGTGACACACGTCTTCTCCTTCCTCTTTTGTAAGCGGCGACCGGCCTCTTGGCAAATATGACTAAACTTGCTAGGCTTTCTTTTTTTTTTTTTGCAAGCCTTACGTTTCAACTCCGACATAAATAATGTTCATTGAATATTTCACATATGTCAGATGATTTAGTGTAAAGTTTGTTTTGATGTAATATTTTATTTATGTCGTTATTTGAACTTGTATCTCCAGTATTTTGATTTATTATTTTCCATACAGCTTTACACTTATTTTTATTATTTGATATATGTTTTTTGTTTTGTATTTGTCTCGATTTATATAAACATTTTTTTAATATTAGAGAATAGTTTTTATAAAATTTGTTACATGTTTTATTTTTTATAGTTTTAAAGTACAGTATTCTTTTTATTTATGCAGGACTTTTTCAAGCCTTTAGTTAGCCAAGTAGATTTAGTTTTTGAATTGTTACATTTTTGTATTGAATAGACAGGGAAACATAAATTAAAAAAAAGAACAAACATTTCATAAAACTCTGCAAATGATTCCTTAAGAGTAACCCTCTCGTATACTTCAGAGAAGGTAAGTGAAGAGATACTGTCATAGAATTTTTTTATATTTTGTTGACAAAAATCCCTAATTTTTTCTGTCCAAGTTTTTGAACCTAGTTGTTTATTTGTGTAAAAAGTAAATATTTGACATGTTTCATGGTCGGAGACATAGAAATAGGATATACATAGAAGGAGTGTAAAAAGTAGAGCTAAAAACAGCGATCTATCTAACAAATTTCAAATGCAAAGATTCATGAGAGTAAAAGAGACAGCAACTTCATGATTTTTCGCGTTGTCACCAGGTCAGAGGTCGATTTGGTGGTCTGTCAAATTTTGGTGGTCTGTCAAACGTATCAAACCAACTAAATAAAAACGTCTCTGTATTTTTATAGCTCTTTAGAAATTAGCGACAACTTCAATTGGTAGCATTATATGCCATCTTATTATTGTGTCAACCAAAAAACATGAAGAAAACATTTTATTTTAGATTTTATTATTATAATGTAATAGATAATAATTCTCATCTGATTTATTACAGTTTTTGCAATTTACAACATAACTGTTTCGGAAAAAGCCTTGCTTAGTGAATGTATGTAAAAGTTATACCTACATCTCGAAAAGAAAACTGTGACGGAACAATATCTTTTCATAAGTATGTTTTAAATGTTATAGGCTTAGTAAATTTATCCAAATAGGCTAGAACTAATTTATTTTAATAGATGTATGTGTATATTATTATAGTTTCTACTAGTATGCGGTGTTTGCATTATATTAAAAAATATTTGTTTACTTATCAAAGAGGTTAAGTTTCTCATAGTGATGTACATTTCTATATCGATAACCGTTCGAAATAATCACTTTATGTTTGAATAGATATATTCGGTACTTTTACTTTTATTATTTTTAACCATACCATGTTACCAAGTTAATTAAAATTAATCTGCTATTTGGTATTTACAGGTTTTTTACAAAATCGTGCTCCAAAAATAGAATGGTTCGAGTTCATAGGAAAACCAGAAGCTACATAGAGTCATGTTTGCTCTAAACATTTACCCCCAATTATTTTATTGCAAACGAGAATATTGTATCACCTTGATGTTGATGCACACGGGTTTCCTGTGAAGCCGAGGTATGAATTCGGTCCTGTCGGTCCATTTGTATCGTCAAATTCATGGCTCTCCTACGTAACTGGAGTGCATGCTGCGTTAATAGACTGAGAGAGCTTTTTTGTATTTTTGGTGCAGTTTTTTGTATGTTTGTAAGCGTTGTTTACCATTGTTAATTTAATATTATTATACGTTATAAATATATTTTTGAATACATTTTTTTTACTTATCCCAATCCAAATGCTAGAAATGTCAAATGTCTGTGTGTGTCAGTGTTGTTACACCATTAAATATTACTTGCACTGTACGATTTCCATACACCAGCAGTACAGTAAAATGGGATGATAAGAATGACTTGGATGATAATATTATACTTTTTATCTAATAGTTTTTTTAAAATAATACTATAGAAATAGAAAGGAATAAAAAAATCTTTTTTTTAACATAAAATACAATCAATTGTATAGTAGATAAGTGCAATAAGAGGAATTGTACATAAAGGCGGTGTTACTGCTTACAGGAATCTCTTCCTGACTTTTGATTATGGTGTAAGTATATATGACTTTACTTTTTATTCATATCCTCTATCTCAACATTCTTAATTTTGTTTAATTGATTTTACATGTAACGTTGTTTTGAATAGATAGCATTACGTCCATTGCAAACGCTAAATATACTGTTGTTTTTCTAGTTTCTTTTATGTAGTTAAATAGTGTTTTAGTAGATTAGATTCCTCCAGAATATTGAACGGCATCACAATGTTACAATCTTTATATTTTAGCAATAGTAGTACCGAGGTACGAGTATATCTAAGAATATAAGATGCTAATACTTCTTAGATTAGATGCTTATTGACTTAGGTTTTTTAAATCATTAAAAACTCACGCGGAAGCAATGTATCCTATTCATAATAATAGAAAACTTCCTCAAGAAGAAATCTTGAATATTTTTTGGGGCAAACTAAAATCCATTAAGCTTATTAGACATAGACGGAGATTAAGAGGAAAGTAATTTATACTGGGTGGTAGATAGTATAAACATTATATCTTCTTCTTTATTTTCATTTTTATCGACATGTGATGTCGTCTATGGACGTCCCTCGAATAAAGACATCAAATAAGCTCAAACTAGCTGACATGCAACTTGTGAGCGGTGATCGCCCAAAGTGGTGACAAGCCTAAAAAAATAAAGTAACGGACAGCTAGACTTCCCTTTCCTTCCCATTAGCATGTGTCGTATAGTGAGACAAGAACAGAAATATGTCTCTGCTCTTGCTTTTTACCCGGTATCTATGCTTTAGTTATTAATCTGAGGTCGGAGAGTCCTAAATGACTTATTTCAGTTTCAAATAATTTAACGTTACTGTCAATTTGATCGAGACACGCATTTTGACGTGTAGTCGACTTTATGTGCATCTCTATATTAAAATGCTTAAATGTACTTATAAGTTCTTTACAATATTTATTAGGTTTTAAGGTATTAAAATTCCAGTCCCCGCATAGAACTAGTTTTTTAGACCTATTAGAGATTTTTCTAAGAAGTTGTTCCATTTTCTCTACAAACAGACCCGGATTACTGTTTGGAGTTCTGTAAATACATATTATGATAATTTTTGACTCTTTTAATTCGATTCCGCAACATTCAAATTCAAAATTACAGGAAATACTATTTATGTTTGTTAAAACTTTAAAATTCATTATGTCATTTTTTATGAGAATGCAAGATCCCCCCTTCTTGTGTTACGAGAAAATGATGCAACTAATTTGTACCCTTGTAATTTCATCAGATTTTCAGTTCCTTTTTGTATAAAAGTTTCAGTTAAACATATAATGTCAATCTGTTTAGACTGTCTTGATAAGTCAAACAACGCAAAGTCTATATCTACAATTTTATTTATCGCACCTGCTATGTTTTGGTGCAAAATTCTGAATTGAAATTTACTGTGTTTTACGAAAAAGCTTACTAGAATTAAGTATAGTGTACTCTATGGAATTATGTAATTTATTCGCGTCGCTTTGGTCTTTACTATGCTGACAACCTGACTTACTATCACTCATTAATATTATAGCCTTTATAGTATACAGGCTGTATAGTGTATATAGTTATTATAAAAATTGTATGAATAAATTTTGAAACAACCCAGATTCAAAGGACATGATTACTTAGATGTTATAAAATAATTATTTTAACAAGGAACCAAGTAGTGGGAGTCACTGTAAAAATATAGAATTATTTTGTTTTCAATACGCAACAAGAAACCAACCTGCTTGGTTCTATTTGTTATTTAAAATTTTAAAATAATACAAGGAACTATGCGGTTTGGTTCTTTATAAAAAAATATAAACTTGTCAAACTTTTAGGATTTTGGTGAGGGCACTGCCGTGCCTCCAGATTAAGTCGGCAGGTACTTACTAAGTCGGCAAGTTCTTTAATTACTTTCGAATGTCGACTAGAACTTTTGACGAATTACTGGCAAAAACACAGAATAAACTGGTCCATTGCAGCTTACGACGTGTGCCTATACCACCGATTGAACGACTGATGGTGACTTTAAGGTAAGAAAAAAACATATTTACTTGGTATCATAGTGTTTAATAAACATAAAAAAGATAAACTTTTCACATTATTCATCATTACGGTTTGCTGTTTGATACCCAGAGTAACCTGGAGTCGTATCATTGGTTTCATACTCTGAGTAACCTAGAGTAGTATAATTGTATGATGACGATGCATACGAGTCATGTTGCGCTGGAGATCTAATGTCATGGGAGTGGGAGGATGCCGAGCTACTCGATCTGTGATTTTTAATTTCGATGGCATCCCGCAAAACTCTCGACCTAAACTCTAGCTTTTGTTCTAAATCGAAAGATCTTAAAAGTGGACCCAACGAAGAGAAAAAAGACAGGTCGTCAGCGGCAATATCTGGTGTTTGATTACTGAGTAAAGTCAATAACTCTCTTTCAAACACAGAACTTTCTACGTTTGTTTCGCGCGGCATGTTCTTTCTTCTTTTTTGGATCCAAGGTCTTTGTGATGAGCTGGAATTATCAGCATGGGCATTCTGCTCTCCTTGAAGAGTGTTTGAAGAAGCTTGATGCGATGACATATCAGAATCTTGCGTATTTTCTGAAGGTATCGTATTATCCAGTGATGTCGTATTATCCATATTTTCTGAGGGTGGGAGGGACATAGTTTCGTTCAGTGATTCATCAACTTCGTTCTCATTTGATGGACTTAGGAAACTTAGTTCATCATAATAGATATATTTTTTGTACTTTGGTGCTGCACTACCAGAAGGTGTATTTTTCGTAGCTTTCTTTGTCCTAAAGTATGCATCTCTTGCTGTTTTCCATCGTTGTTGGATCAGTTTCCCTGAAATAATACAATCATGATTTTTTGTTTTCAGATTTTTGGCTACGGGTCGAACATATACAGATTTGCATTATTCATTTAGGATTGGAATTGCAACAATCAGTTTGATTGTGGACGAAGTGTGTAACACAATATGGGAAGCACTACATGATGAATGCATTCCAACAAAAACCTCTGATATGTGGACAGAAATTGCTAACGGGTTTCTACAAAAGACCAATTTTCCAAATTGCATCGGAGCTATCGATGGCAAACACATTTGAATCGTAAATCCAGAAGGTGGAAGATCAATGTCCTACAATAACAAGAATTTTTACTCCTTAGTTCTACTGGCTATGTGCGATGCAGATTATTATTTTACATATGTAAACATTGGATCATATGGAAAAAACTCGGACTCATCAATTTTCCAAGACAGTGCACTGTATAGGAGTCTAGAAAATAACACTTTAAATATACCAGGGCCTAAGCCACGGCTTTTGGTATATCTAGAAAAATTATGAAGCCATATGCGCGAAGCAATATGACCCATAAGAAAAAAATTTGTAACTATAGATTGAGCCGCAGTAGACGATATATAGAATCGACATTTGGTATAATGTCAAACAAATTCAGAGTGTTTCATACACCGATTAATGTGGGTTTTAAAGTTGCAAAGAATATAGTTAAAGCATGCTGCGTATTGCATAATTTTATAAGAATTCGCGATGGTTATCGTATAGAAGATACATTTACGATTGAGGGTATAGTTCGCAACAACGCTCTACGAGAACATTTTGCTGAATACTTTTTGAGCCCTATCGGTAGGGTGCCTTGGCAAGACTCATGTATATTTTAAATTTAAATGCTTTATTCGTCCCGTAGTACCTACACCTATTCCAAGATAGTAAAATAATCACCTACCAAGATGTTGTTTTTCTTCTTCCGACACATTTTCGAATAGTGCGAAAACAATATCGTCCCAGGATTTGTTTCTAGCATCTTTATTTTTATACAGTGGATGGGATGCATCCCATAATCACTTCGTCGACTTGTGTCCACATCGCGATTCACCATGACTGTTCACGCTGACGGTGTCCACTCGCCTCGACACTAGAACGCTCACTGAAGACAGAGGCGCGCGGGCGGCGGTGAGCGGCGACGGCTACGCGGCGCTGACGAGCGACGCGTACGCCCGCGGACAGGTCAGCGCTGACCAACGTACGCGCTGATAGCTACGCTTGATAACGAGCGAGCCAGCGAGTTCCGATAAGTCCTTGGATTTTTTTCGGATCAGTATTATTCATGGTTTCGTTTTGATAATAGCTCTCTTTCAAACACAGAACTAATATATTGAAATAATATAATTAGTTTTTAAGAACGTCTGTGTACTTTTTTTGCACCTACCCGAAAAAAAAACTTTTTATTTTATTAAAATAATTCAACATCCTAAGTGCTGAATAACTTTTTTATATATTGGAGCCTTTTACTTTGACAAGCTCTTAAGTCCTCTTTTAATTTTGAAATATGATGAAATCGAATCATTAAATATTTTTCTGCGATATATTTTATAAGACTTAATTTGTGTTCAAAAACTTAGAAACTTTGAAAATGATCATGCGAAAGTATGTTCATTTTCAAAGTTTATAAAAACGTATTTGTCTTCTACGAATTTCTCTAGATTTTTTGCAAGAATATATAAATGTTGTTTTTATTGTAAAATGTTATGTTTTCCTTTATAATCTTTCGTACAACCATTTCACACATGAAACAAATCTTAAACATATTATTCGAGGGAAAACGTAATCCTCTTCTGGTTTTATCAAGTTATGGAAATATAGGTTTTCTCCAGTAGATAATCGCGCAATACATGTTCCGCATTTTATTTTCCTTGCTGTGTAGTGGCATATGCTGCCAGCTAGGTTTCCAAATATTAATTTTCGATAGTCATTAAATTCTTCTATGTTTAAACCTTTTCGCTAAATCACTATGTTCTTTGGTAATTTCGTTTAGGAAATTTAAAGAGCTGTCAAAAGTGTCCTCTTCTTCTTCATGCCTGTATGCAGGAGTAGTTGTATTTATAATTTGTTTGGCCGACGTACAATTCAGTATTGATATATGCTCTAAAGGAACACAATTTTCAGTTGTGAGGCATCTTATCTCAAGTTGCGTCAAAAGTTTTCGGTAACATCCTTTGAATTGTTTAACGTTTGGATTGTTGTTGAATCCGGCCTGCATTCGTATGCACGAAAAGAACACCTCGAGGTGGTCTTGACTCAGTTTATAAGTAGGCAGAAAACGTTTTTTTTTTCATTTTGAATAAAAATGCTGCGAGTACTTAGCCCTTCCCCTTTCAATGATTTTCAACCGCTCTCTATCAACTGGAAAATTTCCGACAACCTGGAAAAAAGCTCGGGTCACACCCATACACAGGAAAGGAGACGAAAGTAGCGTTATAAATTACAGACCAATATTTATTCTTTCTTGTTTTTCCAAGATCTTTGAATCAGTCGTATGTCCTCCATACCTCACTCATCACATAGATCCCAACTTGAGTGATTTTCAACACGGGTAGACAGGGACGTTCTACCGAAACAAATCTTCTATCTTTTACAACACACTTTTCACATAAGGTTGATAAGGGTCTTCAGGCGGATGTAGTTTACACCGACTTCACCAGTGCCTTCGACAAAGTCTGTCACGCTCGTTTGGTACAAAAGCTCGAGGCGAGCGGGATTCACGGTTCTTTACTCAAATGGCTCTCCTCATATCTTGAGAGAAGAACGCAGCTTGTATGTGTTGGTGGTTACGAGTCATATATACAGGGTGTTTTGGGGATGAGTGTAGGCATTTTACAGATAGATAGGGTAGTTTTGCAGATGGGTAGCAGCAAAAAACTGCTTTTTTAAATACTTTACACTTTTTGGGTTATCAAGCTAAAAGTAGACACAGTTTCATATTAAATACAGTTTTTTATTATTTGTCGATTTAAACACATAACACATGATGAATTAAAAGTCTTACAACTACTCCGATAGCAAAAACAATCAAATTGTAGTGAAAAGAAAAAAAATCAAAAACAAATCTTAGTGACTTTCATACATTTCAATGTGTATTTAAAAAAAATGCGTTGATGAAAAATTATTAAAATTTTATAAAAAAAATGCTTATCTTTTTCACTTACTATTGTATGAAATGACAAGCTCCGCCCTAAATTAACTGAGTTATGAGGCTAACTAAACGCTACAACCCAATAAATTTTACTGAAACGGTGGCTTATGGTGGAGGCTCCGTCATGGTTTGGGGTAGCATATGTTTGGGAGTTACAGAGCTTGCTGTCCTTGAATGTGGTTCCTTAACAGCTCAGAGGTACATTACAGACGTTTTAGAACCCCATGTTGTGCCGTTTGCCCCATTTGTAGGCGAAGATTTTATTTTTATGCACGATAACGCGCGACCTCATACCGCAAATATCGTACTGTTATGAGGGAAATCCAAAAAGCCTTTTTAAAAAAGAACTTTTATTTTACACACGAGATATAAGGCAAAGAATATAAAAGAACTATGAACTTAGATTTCAGCGAGGCAAATGTCACGCGCGGTTACGGCTGAGGACTAGACTGACCGCGGGCGGACGGGACAAAGGATTATATACGGATAGGAACTAATACACACACGGGAAGGAATAGGAAGGGATTGCTTAGACTTAGGAAAAGTAGGGAGGTGAGCACTATTACATACATGGTGAGTATATAACAGCCCCCGGGTTAAGAATAAACTTATACCGGAAGGGTTAAGTTTATGGAAGAGCGGAACGGGTCCTAGGATGGGGAGTGTCAGATAAGGATTCTAGTGGGATTTCAGAAAATTCCTCAGGCTTCTCTTTTTGAGAAGTCTTAAATTCGAATTTCTTTAAAAATATTCGACATGTGCCTGGCTTCACAAAATATCTGCGATAAAGAAATACAGAAATAAAAACAAAAATTAAACAAATTATAAACAGAGTGGAATAGCTGTAATATTGACCGTATAATACAATATGTGGTTTTTCTATTATTTTATCTAAATTTTGCATAATATTATTATAAACCTCTACATTTTTATGTCTTTTAATTAAATCAATATCAATATCAGTCAAATTCAGCAAAAGGTTTTATTACATTTAATATTATCGGATTACAACAAGAATCGTTTAACAAATTAAAGTCAATAAAAATAGGTTGTACATTAATAGTTTTTGAATTAGACGGTATTAATTTTAAATCCCTTTTATAAGCTATACAATCTAATGGTAAATTTAATATGCCAGTCCCTAATAATATAATTTCTGTGCTATCAGACTCCTTACAATCTATAGATAATTTTGTTGGATTTGTGTATATATATAACCACCTATTGTTTACCAATTTTTGACAAATATCCATATAACCTATAAGAAATTTAGTTTCACAAAGAGAAGGTACAGATTTTAAAGGTTTAGAATTTATTTCCGACTCGCAGATCGGAGATGAAGAGCTAGAAAAAACATTAATATCATTGCATATATAATTAAAAGCATATAAAGACTTACAACTAATTAGATTATCCAACTTACAATATAATTCCCTATCTCTAGTTAACGCTATATATTTAGCCGACGGTACTATTGCGCTATATGTATCGTTGGCTACAACTACAGGATAAGGCATATTACGATAGATATAAAAGTTTCACAGACTTACTAATGGTATGTTCAAGACAAATACTATTTTGTTATTACTGTAATAAGATGCAATTTCGCTTACGCTTAATATGGTGTATATATTTTCTATTGACAAAGTTACAAGGAGTTGATGATAGTCAATCAAAAATCGGTAATTTTCGGCAAGTTCTTTAAACAGTTGATTTGGGGTTATTATTGAGGGATATAAAATATTGGACTTACTAAACATAATAGCGTTAATTATATCCTCTAACTTGAACGATAGAGTAAGCATGCTACTATCTAAAGAATTATATAAAATATTTAATAATTGATTAAAATAGGACCTTATTGCTAAGTTGTTTGAGACTATTGTTAAATTTTGTTGTGCGAGAGTGAGAGCTTGAACGGTATTTTTAATATTTAATTCATTACTATTAATTTTCTTAATAACTTCATTCAACGATGAAAGGGTTGATGTTGTTACCAAAATATTTTGTTTAACCAATTGTGAGATTTTAGTTTGATCGCGCTCTATTATCTGAATCGCCGAATTATAGCGAAGAGCGTCATCCTCGTCCATAGTACCAAATAAATGTTTGAAGGCTGTTCCAATTCCTCCAAACCATGCGGATCTTTTAGACCTGGATTCAATTAAATGTGAGATGGAATCGAAGTCGCGAATTATATCATTCACACGTACAGTCAGAGGTCCCAACAAGTTGTGACACTCGATATCTGTATAGAGATTAGATTGTTTACATAGCGTCTGAAGGTTGCCTATGACACCGTTCAAGTTTTTAATATGGGGTTGAATAAAATAAATATCTACAGGTATAACGACATTAAGGTGTCCGTCTACTATTCTAAGAGATCCGATGGGATCGAAATATATTCCGGATGTATTCATTGAAGTGTCGATGAATGGTGTAGAGCATTCTGAACTGTAAAGAATAAAAAAAAATAAAGACTAACTAACTTAATAATACTAGAATGTTATAATACTAATACTATAATAAAATAAAGGACTTATAACTAAGATTCACTGCGACGGGCTAGTTTAACCTCATCAAAGTGATGAGTTACGTGTTTCCGGTTAATTAGTAAGGTAAGTGTATTCCTACCGTTAATTTTGATTACTTGATAAGGGCCTTTCCACACTGGGGAAAGTGCCTTTCTTAGTCTAAGATGGTTTTTGACATATACATAATCGCCAGTGTGATACTAAATTGGTCTTGTCCGGTTGTCATAATAGGATTTTGAATTCTCCTTAGATTTATTAATAAATTCAATGGCTTTTCGTCGAGAATGTTGTAAACGGTTTTGTAACATACGAACACACTCAGGATATGTTGCTCCTGGAATTTCGGAGTAAACCGAGTTCGGTATAAAAGGTTTATTACCGAACATCAACTCATAGGGTGTAAAATGAGTGGTTGTGTGAACGGATGTATTGTAACTCAACATGGCCGTGTATACATATCGGGGCCAGTTGGTTTGTTCCTCATTAATAAAAGATTTTAAATATTCCTTTAGAGTAGAATGGCTCCGCTCGAGAGCGCCTTGTGTCTGCGGATGATAGGGTGAAGCCCACAGGTTTTTAATTCTAAGAAATTAACAAGTCTTTTTAAACAGATCAGATGTAAAATTAGTTCCTTGATCTGTTAAGATCATTTTTGGTATACCGAATATAGAAATATAATGAAGGAGACACTCACTGGTTTCTTCAGCAGTGGTGCTACGAATGGGATATGCGGAGGAAAATTTAGTTAAGTCATCTTCTATAGTTAAAATATATCTTAATTTCGCGGGACCAGCTTCTGGAAGTGGCCCAACAATATCGAGAGCTACGCGTTGACAAGGTTCTGTGGACGTACTAGTAATCTGCATAGGAGCACGATTTACTTGGCGAAGAGCTTTATTCTCTTGACAAGATTTACACTTTTTTACATAGGTTTCTATATCGTTCCGCATTCCTTTCCAGTAATAAATTTCTCTTATTCTATTATACATTCGGGTAGATCCTAAATGGCCCGCGATTGGTATATTGTGATTATCAAATAATATTTTCCTAATTTCAGTCGGAACCGGGAAGATGATTTTGTTGTGATATACTCTTATTTTTATTTGTGTGTTGTGGAACAGGTAAGATATTAAATATTTTAATAAATGAATGTTTTTCAAATGGGTTTTTCATATCGGATATACCTATTTCAACCGAGTTTCCAAAAATTTATAATTCGTTACGAATTCTCTTTAATGTTTCGAATATTTCTGGATATGATGCTTCATCAAAATCATGGACTTTATAAAATAATAAATAATATAATTTATTGTTGTTTTCGATTTTATGGAAACTAAAAAGTTCTCTTTCAGAATTTAATACTGCTCTATTTATTTCAGGATCACTTAAAACATTTTCAAGATATAAGTTGGACTCATCTAGATCGATGGATGTTGGAACGAGAAAAATTTTAGAGGGACATTTTAATAGGCTCTCGTTATATTCTTCAATAACGGTATTATAGTTTTTACTTTTATCAGCCATGGATTTTAAGAAAGTAGGATAATCGTCCACAGGAGTGTTATCTGGGCTCATGCTTGTGGACGGCGTCGGATCAACTGGTAATTCAATTTCCAATTGAGTTTCAGGTTGACTACTAGGAGGTTCATCGATAGCGGCGTCAGCAGTGTCGCCGGCTGGAATTAACACATCATCAGGAGGGACAGGAGAACCCGGAAAATCAGGAAGAGGATCAGAAGTTTCTACGGTAATTGGATCAGGGATATCAGGTAAGAGGTCTACAAGGTCTCTTTCAGGATCAAAAGATGGAGGAGTCACCAGCAAGTCTAACAGATCTCTATCTGGTGGGTATGGTTGTTCCTCCTGTACAGGCTGTGAAGGAGGTGGACTTTCGGCTTGTATTGGATTTACTGGGAATCGAGATAGAGCGTCGGCGTTAGAATTAATTTTGCCCTTTTTACATTGAATATCATACTCGAATTCCTCTAATTTTAGG
Organism: Celastrina argiolus; assembly: GCA_905187575.2. Lineage (NCBI taxonomy): Eukaryota > Metazoa > Arthropoda > Insecta > Lepidoptera > Lycaenidae > Celastrina > Celastrina argiolus. Next base: position 3,902,224 of record LR994596.1, read on the forward strand.
CGCCACCTTACTAACCTAGAACCTGGGTCTTTGCAGTTAAATAACCACTGTAATGGCTTGTGGTCTGAAATGATTTTAAAACGATTACCATATAGGTATGGGCGAAACACTTTGGTCCCGAATACTATAGCTAAACACTCTTTTTCAGTGACACCATAATTGCATTCCGCTTTATTTAGGGTACGAGAAGAAAATGCTATAGGGCGATCTTGATCTATAGGCCCTTGAGATAAAATTGCAGAAATAGCATAGTTGGATGCGTCACAGGTAAGTAAAAATGGTTTGTTAAAATCGGGGTAAGCTAACACAGGAGCACTAATGAGGTTTTCTTTCAGGGTTTCAAAAGCAAGTTGTTGTTCTTCTTGCCAGGAAAATGGAGTATCTTTCTTCAACAAACAGGTAAGTGTTTTGGCTATCTTAGAAAAATTGGGAATAAATCGGCGGTAATACGAAACAAGCCCTAGAAATGATTTTACATCTTTAGGCGACTTAGGTGTTGGAAATTTTGCTACAGCTTCTGTTTTCAGTGGGTTTGGCTTAACACCATCTTCGCCAATTATGTGCCCTAAATATACTACTTCTTTGCGAAGAAATGACATTTTTCAGGTTGTAATTTTAAATTAAATTTTCGAAGTCTATCAAATACAGCATTAAGGTTATTAATATGTGAATTGAGGTAAAATGAGTAAATTGTGTCGATACATATCAAACGCACCTAAGTCACGCATAAACAACTTTTGGGAAAATGCGTTTGTTTCTGTTTGCTTTATCCATGACACTTGAATACAGAGAGCTACACTACCAACACTCTCATAATGTTTACAGGCAGAATCATCAAAAAAATGGGTGAAACAATCGTCAGATTTTAAATTAAACCGGTTTTTATTTTGGACTTAAGCACTTTTGATGGAAATGATGTGGATTTACGCTTGTTTGAAAGCAACTGTTATTAGACTTAAGCGAATATGAAAAAATACAATGTGACTTAGGCCAGTTTGATGTAATTGAGTAATAAAGGGACGTATTTAGGTTTTAATCTTAGGAATAAAAGAAACACGTATATTTTTTATTTATTTCGGTACCAAAGACATAAACCAATCTAAATAGGTCAATATGATTGTATGCTTATCAGCTATAAGAAATAAAAGTTTCAACAATTACTACGTAGGTAGTTAGGTATTAACATTAATCATATTATCAATATCAAATTATATAATAGGTACCTACATTTAATATAATCAGAAGGCGATAATTCAATAAACCCTGATCCAATAAACGATAACGATTATTACGTTAAACAAAATCCAAAATTTCTTCTGGCAAGTAGTCACGATCATCTTCATCTTCTTGTTGTTCCGGCAAGTTTTCATTAAAAGCTAGTACAGTTTTGTAGTATTGTAAATCAGGCAAGTCACTCCAAGCTTGACCATAATGTTTTTCGAGTAGTTTTTTAACATCTGTTAGTTTTTCAGCTTTAACGTTAAATCGTGCTTCTATTATATTTGGTTGGATTCCGGATATATGTTTCCCACGTTTAGTTATGCTCAGTGGATTGCATATATCATTTCTGTATGACATTTCTCCTCGAACTAAAATTTTCCGATTATGTGATCTATTTAAGATAATACGCTTCGTTTTACTTATTTGGAAGTGCAACGTTTGAGTGGTTTTCAACACATCTTTGCATGCAGTCTTCCAATCAAAAATTGGCACCTCAGTGACTAAACGCCGGATAGTCGCATTAGACCCCATGATATCAATATAGGTCTGAGGGTTAGATATCGTCTCTAGTCGTTTTATTTGTTTTTCCACAAAAGCAAATACTCGATCGGGAGGAATGAAGCTATGCCCAGTGACAGGATATACTATTTCTACTTCTTCTATGTTTTGTGTTGTTTCATGCAGCCATTTAGCAACCATTCCCAGCAATATCGAATTCTTATTTTGGCCGCCGCAACCATCAGCAACAAGCCTTATCTTCTTTTTGCCATCAAGGTTTACTCGATTCAGGCAGTGATATAAGCAAGATGATATTTCATTAGAACCCTTGGCTGCCATGTCTTCAGTCCATATATACGAAAACACATTATCTTTAGTCAGTCTTGCGTGAGAATTTCCCTCGACAATTGTAAAATTATAAATGTAAAGTTGTCGCGAATAATACGCCGACTGGTCGGGTACTTTTGGTAGAGGTAAATTTTTTTGGCAGTCAAAGGACAATATGAGCAGTTCTGGATAATCTTCCTTTAATTTCTGAAAAAAGCATTTTGCTCTTATTTTGTGTATTCTATATTGTGTACGCAAACTCTGTTTTTCACTTTCGTTTTGAGCTATTTTTAGCTTTTCTAGCAACTGCAAACAGTCTGAACAGACATCTTGGCGCGGAGACCCAAATCCAATATTAAAAGAGGTGTTGAATACCTTCCTGAAAAAACTTTTAGTGACTGAATATCCCGGCATCGATTCGTCTTCATACATTCTGTATAGTTTACTTATATTTAGACTGGGATCCAGATATATTCTTTGTTTAACTTTGCCTCTGCAATAGTGACTTTCTAATGGCCGAAATTTCTTTATAAAATTCTGTATAGCTTCTCTCTTAGACCGAAATGCATGACGTTTACGGTCTCCTCCACGCTTTTCGAGAGCTGTTTCTCCTGTAGCTGCGTATCGATTGGAAACACCTTTAATACGGCCTTGTTTGATTTTTAAAATGCCACAAAATGCAGCGAGGCAGATCTGCCAATCATGCTGGGGGACAACAAGAAAAGAGATGAGTTTCTCAAGTATTGCACCACGATCATGCAGACAGTCAGTAAAAGAAATGTAGTAGTGTATAGTGTGTAAAAAACTGTGATATTTTATTTTTACTTTGTGTCGTATTTGTTGGAATGGTGAAAAATAATGTATGGATATTTGAATTATTGTAATTCATTTTGGATCGAGAATATTATTTATATGTTTTAATTTATTGAATGGAATTGTATTAGAAAATTTTAAGTATGTATTTTTAATTTGGTAATTTTATATTAAATTGTATTGTTAATTTTAGAAAATTTTGTATAATAACGTAAGTGATACTTGTGAAAAAGCAATGAACGAGCCCTGTCTATGATAGGGGCGAAGAATAAATAAAAAAATAAAAAAAAAAAAAAAAAAAACCGAGTCCGACCCTGTTCATGACATTTTAAAGTCACATCGCCCTACCGAAAACAAAGTGAAATTATAACTTATTACTTACAAATCTCGTTGTTTATTCTTCCTTTTTTCATTTTTATTAGGTTTTAACTTCTTTTTAGCTAATTCAGGCCTCACAACATTTATTTCTTCCTCCATAATACGATAAAAACGCAAGCGCACGATACAAACATAACGACAAAAAGCCAACAACTGCGGCCATGACACTGTGTAGGGCTGTCCGTCATTGGTCGAATCGGACTCAGGCGAGTTTGATTTCCAATGACGTAGTGACTTAGGTTTGTATGAAATTATTATTTCTACCTGTTACAAAAGACTTAAGCTGTTTTGATCCAAAACATCATTTATTTTTTTGTACAAAGAATTCAGCCAGTCAAAAATATTCATTCGTTACTATAGTGGACTTAGGCACGTTTGATATGTATCGACACAATTACAATGTCATCGAGGTAGACGAAGCACCGGTTACCTTGAAGGCCAGAAAGGCCTTCAAGGTAACCGGTTCATAAGTTTTTGAAATGTACTAGGGGCATTTTTGAGCCCCATTTGGCATACGATTAAATTGGAAGTGACCCTGAGGTACTGAAAATGCTGTCTTAGGTGCATCTTCGGCTGAAATAATAATCTGGTGAAAGCCGGATGCGAGGTCGAGTGTCGGGAAATATATTTTGCTTTTACCTAATTGGTCTAAAATTTCTGAAATTTGAGGTATAGGATAGGTTTCACCTACAGTTATATCATTTAACTTTCTATAATCTATAACTATACGCCATTTGCGTTGGCCATTTGAATCTAATTTCTTGGGGACCACCCATATGGGTGAACTCCAAGGGGATAGTGATGGTTCAATAATATTTTGTTCAAGCATTTGGCCTATTTGTTTCTCTACTTCCTTTTTGTGACATTCAGGAAATCTATACGATTTAGTGTTAACTGGAATATCATTATTTGTTCTAATTCTATGTTCAATTGCAGAGGTATGTGTAAGTTGATCACCAGGTAAATGGAAAACATCAGGATACTGGCTACAAAGTTCAAATAGAGATTTTCGTTCCTCTGTGTTTAAGTGATCTGTTTGAAGCTCATTTATCACCGCTTTAGATCTTTTAGATGTAAATAGACTATGTGCAATTGTTTGATATACAGGTAAGCTCAAAGGTTCGATAGGGAGATTAAGGTTTGTTTTAACATGTGCATAATTTTCGAAAGTGTTAGCAATGGTTAAATTAACACGATTATTATTTTTAACTTTAACAATGCAATTAGATATGAGTAAATTTTCAGAAAGATGTTGATTGGCTATCTCTCGCCTCGCCCTCTTTTAAATTAGTTTGTTGTACTAAACATTCAATTACAGCTTCACATCTAGGAGGAACAACGAAAAATGGATCAGAGAAAAGTAACTTAATTTTTAACGACCCTATATTTAAGGTATCGTTTGTATAATCTATCTTACAGCCGAATTTAGCAAAGAAGTCTGAGCCTATAATGCCATCGTAAGGTAAGTTTATATCTTTAATAACATGAAATTTAAAAATTAATGGTTTATTTTTGTTAAATTTTAGCTTGAATTGAAAATGACCTTCTGTTGAAGTAGGTTCGTCTCCAGGGTCAATACCCTTGAGTTTTAATGGTTCTTTAATTAGCTTTTGATCATTTGATATACTGGATTTTTTTAATAAACAAATAGATGAAACTGAGTCGATTAATAAGGATAAAGGAATACTTGAAACTTCGGTTTCTACGAACACGTGTGGTAAGCGTCGTTTGGTTGTGTCGATATTAATTTCATAGATTTCTTTTTTTTTAGGTTCGACGAGGGAGTCTTCGATTTGGGGCTGGTTACCCTGCTGCGTGACTCTAATAAATGCATCTCCGTTTTGGGGCTGGCTACCCTGCTGTATGATGCAAGAATTATTTTTTATGCCACCTGTAGTGACTTTAAGGGATGCATCTCCGTTATGGGGCTGGTTACCCTGTTGTATGATGCGAGAGATTTTTATAGGATTTTTAAATTGAGGATTATAGTTTTTTTGAATAATATTCTGATTCGTGTCGATTTTAGGATGCTTGGGTCCCGCACGACACGCATGCGAGACAGGTTCTAGTTTAAATTATCATCCAAATTAGATTGATCATCAATAGGTTGTTCGTCAGTATTTTCATTGACGAAATGCATTCGGTGTGATTGTGGCCGGAAATTATTATTGAATCTTTTATCATTGTACTCTCTTTTCGCACATTCTTTAATATCGTGTCCCGGCGTCTTACAATAGCGACAGAATGCAGATTGAGTGTTTAGTATGTACTTTAGTATGTGTTCGTTTAGGATATAAATATAGATATTGTTCTTAGTTCTTAAACACCTGGCAGCTATCCACTCTGGAAATGACTTGATATAATAAAAGATGTAATTCCGAAACTCTGTCTATATTCACTGAACTTATCCTAATACATGTTCCCTACTGCCCTGTCACTACGCAACTGGCGAGCCGTGGTCCGACACCACGTCGCCTTACATTTGTGTCAGCATTCTAGGAATATCGCACCCTTAGAATTATAGTGACCTATTCCAAAAATGTAAATTTTTGGGAAACGTTAAATAAGTTTTTTTTGTAAATGAAGGTTTACAATGAAATTTCATACAATTTATACAAATAATGGTTGAATTGGTTTCTTAACTTAGTTGTCTACATGTATTATGAGAAAATAAATTAATCGACTTTGATAAAGCATTTTTTTTTATTTTTTAAAAATTGGTGTCATTATTAGGTCTTTATAATATTGAAGCCCCAGTTTATTTTAAAGACTCTTTGTAATATAGGTCCCTCTATTTCTTCATTTTCTGCCAAAATCTTGGATTATTCCTAAATGTGTCCCTGTAATAGTAAATTTTAGATAATTTTTAAGGGTTGCGTTAAACAAAAATAATTAAAAATAATAAAAAAGTTTTATTAGAAACTGAATTTATTAAATAATCAGTACAGGTTTGAATTTAATAATAAACACAGTACTTTATAATCAAACGTACAGGACAGATTGTAAAAGAAAACAAAATGATAACTCCTAAACATAACATTTCTTAGAATCAATTCTAGTCTTTATAGTTTCTTATAATTAAATCACATTGCTTGTTTTACTTTAGTATAACAGTCTTCGAATAATTATAATCATGCACTTTAGTATTAGGTACTTATATTCTAATCAATCTTAAACATTCTCTGTAAAGTTATAATTATTAACTTTGAACAGTATTTCAACCGACTCTGAGTTAAACTAAAACGTATAAAATGGCATGAAACATACAAAATGTACTAGCTTATAAATCTCTTATAAAAATAAACTATAACATAATAAAGAGTAAATAAATATTTAAAAAATAGAATTATAAAAATTTGCGTAATAACTAGGAATTAAGTTTTTATTAATGAGATCACGTAAGTCAGTTTTCTTACGGTCACCTAACTCTAATCTTTGTAAGTATGCTTTGGTTATCGTAATGGCATCTATACCTTCCATTTTCTTTCGTTTGTTTCTCATATTAACCGTAATGAATTCTGTTTGAGTGTATGAAGTTTTATACGAAAACACGAATGGTTCCGTTTTACAAAATTTAAGAACTCTTATATTGTTCCATGAGATGTTTTGTTTGTCTACGTCTTCGTTAAAATTATAGCCCCATTTTTCTTGCAAAATCTTTAAATCTATAAAAAAGTCATAAGTCAACTCTTTCACGTTGAAAGGTTTACCAGTCTTGCGAGAGTTTTTAATTAATGTAATGTATTGGTAGGGAGTGTATAATGGTCCCGATTTCTTATTTCTTTTAATCTCTTTTTCTATGAGGCTGTGAACATTATCCCCTTCATTTTGGGTATGGCCCTTTACTAAGTATTTGTGAGTAATAGTGTGAATATTTTCGAATTTAGAAACAGCATAAGAATATAATGTTGTAATATACTTGTTTTTATTTTGGCCACAACAATTGTCGGAAAAAAAAGTGATGTGAAGAGTTTTGTTGGGATTTTGCTCATTTAAAAGGTGCAAATAATCGAGAATACATGAACCAATTTCATTAGCACCTCTTTTGCCTTGAACCTCATCCCAGAAATAGCAGTAAACATTATCATAAGCCCTTATCTCATCCACATTATTTCTTTTTTCGCTCTTCTTACCCTTTTTTACTTCTTCTGATTTCTTCATCATTTCCACTATGGTAAAATTAAGACAATTAAGTTTCGATTTATAAAAAAAGGATGACGTTTCTCCAGTGGGACACTGCATAACAGCCTGCAAATCATAGACCGCGCAAATATTTGTCTCATCAATATTCTGACGATCTAAACGTTTTTCTTGACGGCACAAGTCTTTTTCTTTTAGATGGTCATCATATTTTGCTTGAATATCTATTTTTCGAGCAGGGTTTGCTAATTCGTAATCTAAGCATAGATCGCATCTATCTTTTTTAGGCTGAAAGAAACCTATATTAAATTCCTTGTTAAAGATATTGTAATACAACCAGTAGTCACATGAAGGATTCTCTTCTTCTTTCTGTAGCTTGTCAAAATCTTTCCAAAGATCTATAATTGTCTTCTCACCACTTATATACTCTCTACTCGTAGACGCTCTTAAATAATAAGATTCAATCCTTGGAATCGAATTTATATGTCCCTTAATACTCTCAATGATATTCACATCTATTGGCTTCCTAGACACGTGCTTACCCCTATTGTCTTCACTGACGAAATTTTGAGGATCAGTTTTCTTTTTTATAGTTCTAATTTGGCGGTCACAAATGCCTAATGTATTTATGAAAAATGTCTTACAAACACGAATTTTATTATTTTTAACGGTAAAATAAAATGCATTATTTGGTAATCTAGGTTTGGCTGCATTAGTGTACTTATATTTTCGGCGAACTTCCATCATACATGATCTAAAATAAGATCTTTGCAAATTAATGTTACCAATAGCCCAATAACTCTCAAACAGTGTATGTCTGTCTGTATCGTTTATATTTTCAGAACATTTAAGTCTGCATTTACATGGTTCTTTTATACAACGGGCAGGTACGTTTTTGTTTGTAGTACACGACAAGTAAGCTTTACCAGAATTTCTTAGAATTTTTGCTACATTTTGCTTCCACTTTGTTGGATCTCGGGTACGTTTTCTTGATCTCCTAGCTAATTCCGGAAGAGTATTAACAGAGCTAGTATTTAAATCGTTATCCGAAGATAGTGAAGAACAAGAGGCTGATAAAGTAGATGCTTTTGTAATATGTGATAGTGATCTGTCGACTGCATAAGTTGGGTCGTTGTCACTTAAATCTACGTCACTTTCGTCCGAGTTTATTGGTGACTGATAATAATTACTTTTTACATTAGAAGTATTTGTCCTTCTTACGTGAGAAGTGCTGCTAGAGGAAGACGATGTCGATGAAGTTGACGATGATCGACTCGACGAAGAACTGCTGGTGCTGGACTCATTTCTTGATAAAATAGCTTGCTTAGAAGTCCCTGGTTCTTGGATTGATTTTTCAGTATTATTTATAGTTTGTACCTGATATAAAATAGTAAAATTGAGTATGCAATAAAATAGGGAGTGTTTAAATAAATAATCATATAAATTAACCAACTACACTGAATAAATAAAAATTTATAAAATATACCTCGATCATTTTTGTACTGAATAGAGGAAACGTCTTCGGGTCATATTCTGGAATTAGGACATTAGGCGAGTTCTCTATAACTGAAGAACTTGTTGAGAAGTTACTTTGTTTGTCAGGCGTACTCTCAATTATTATATTTTGATGCATTGGAGTACCAAGGATGTCTTCGGAATTGTTTGCAAGCGATGAATTACATGGCACATTCATATTATTTTCTTTATCGGTTTCATTACAATTTTTAGCATTCATCTTTAATTTTTCTAAAATGTAATCGGCGCGTCTCTTCATTTTACTAGTTACTTCCTATTAATATAAATCCTGGAACTGAGAATCTGTAATGAAATATAAAATACGTTAAACTTGTTCAGACATATTTATAAACACATTAGAATAGTTTAGTACCTATACAGACCCATGTCTAATACGGGCAGTAAATAATAATGGTAAATATTATAAGAGGGACTCAATAAGTAATGATTTTTTTTCTTAGCCATTATTTTCAGAACTTAAGAGACCGAATTAAAAATAGGTCTATAATTATTACCGTTTTTCAATCAAAGAGGGTCTCAATGACAAATAAGTCACAAGTTACGCAAGAAATTATAATATTATATAGACTCAATTATGAACAAAGTCTTTATAATGTTGAAAAGTATTCCGTGTACTTACCTTTACATTTAATCATGTAGCGGCCTATTTCGGATTAGGTCACTATAAAACTAAACACGCAACGACCTGCTCTGGACACTCGCGGCACGTCACTGCTTGCGTCCCTCTAAAACCGAACAAACGCGGCGAGTGGAGGGGAGTGAGAGAGACACAAGTATACGTTATTGTAGCTTTCTACGCCAAAATCGGTCCATGTTTTAATGAACATCGATAGTGACAGTCCTTTTAAGTCGTTATTTGAAATAAAGTCAAAATCATGATTTTTTGGATTAGGTCCCTATAATTCTAAAGGTGCGATATGTCGCAACAGTATTCCCCCTTTTGTAAAAAAAAAAGAAAATTTAAAATACAATTAAAAAAAAATTTTGATACACAAAATATCCTGTCCAATACAAATTACGTAGTCACTCTAACATTACATTTAACAAAACACTACTAGTGAAATCACTACAAAGTGTAATACAATACCATGCTATCGTTACAAGCATGCGCTGACGTTGCGTCTGGGCCAGTAGATAATATCATCGTACAATACAATGTTGACAATACTTAGAAACTAATACATTTATTAGGTACACGACAAATGAATTCGTTACAAAAAAATTAAATATAAAATACCCTTTTTTTTGGCTGTGGTACCCTAGGCCTACGACTTTGTCTTGGCATCAGTAGATAGTAGACGTCTACTACCTACCACTAGAGTAAACACATTAAACATAATATAAAGTTCAATATACAATAGGTGTTCCCACCCCCGTATTGTGAGGGTTAACTTGTTCTTTAACTCCATAACGACCTTGTTCAACTTTATTCAGAACAACGTTGATAACTTTGCCTTTAACATGTTTACTGCACTTTTTAATACACAAAAATAAACAAACACTACACAATATGGCTGTAATTACACAAACAAGTATACCATATACTTCAATTTTTCTTTCGAGCGCCGCTCTAGCGGAATTTTCAGATCCGGTCTGCGCTATAACAACTTGCTCGTTTTTGGCCTGGTAGTTACCCATATTAACAAAAATAGCCATATACTATATGCACTTCTGAATTGAATGCTATTATGTGAAATGTAGAGCTATATCATTGTATAATTTATACTCGAATTTACGTGCCTAAAAGAAAACGCACAGGTGGCTTTACGTGCCTACCACTGCGTGTGGTCCGAGTTACAGGCTTACCGCAACTATGTGCATCAGACGATTTCTCCTCGTTTTCTATGTTACGAGTTTCTTTACTTAAACTCTGGGGAATGTTATCTTTATGTAAATTGGGCTCTCCTAAAACATATCCCGGCTTAAGCCGATCTACTGAAATATTTACCTGCCTACTATTTAATTGTACCTTGAAAACTTTATCTGACCTACTTATAACGCGATAGGGGCCATCATAAGTCGGAGTTAAAGGCTTTTTTACTGCGTCATTTCTAACAAACACATGTGAACACGTTTTCAAATCCTTATACATAAAAAACTTACGTGAATCGCTATCCGCTCGTGCTTTGGGCCGCAAACTATGTATCATTTCTCGCAATTTTTCTACGTACGTGTAATAATCAAAGTGCGCTGTTCTACTTACCTCGTTGTAAAAATCGCCAGGTAAGCGCATAGGTTGACCTAACACGAGCTCTGCCGCGCTAAAACCGGTGTCACACCGACCAGCAGCACGGAGTCCGAATAAAACTGTGGGCAACTCGTCATCCCATGACGACCTATCTGTTAGTCTACACTTGAGAGCTACTTTAAAAGAACGATGCCACCGCTCTATTTTCCCGTTACTTTGGGGGTGATAGGGGGTGGTTCTTATTCTCTGAACACCTAACATTTTTAATAGGTTATTAAATAGTTCGCTTTCGAATTGCCTGCCTTGATCACTCGTTAACCTGGTTGGACATCCAAATCTACAAACCCAATTTTCATAGATCGCTCGAGAAACCGTTTCAGCTGTTATATCGCTAGTGGCTATTGCCTCTGGCCAAGATGTGAACCTATCTATAATAGTGACGCAATATCTGTTACCCCTCTGCGTTGTTTGTAACGGGCCTACAATATCGACGTGAATGTGTTCAAATCTTGCGCTCGGTGTAAACGATCCTAAGTCCGAAATAACATGACGATTCACTTTACTCTTTTGACACGGTATACAGCTTTTAGTCCAATCCAGGGGGCTGACAGTGTAGTTCCATTTGTTACGTTTTGGCGCTGCGGTCGAAAGCAAAATGGCGTCGTTTTGTGACGTCACACACGTCTATGGTCTATTTGTTTATGTGTCTAATGATCTATGATAATGATCTATGTTGTCAAAACTCAAATATGGCCGCGTGTAGTTTGTTAGTGATTTGTTTATCCTCGTTTCTTGCTTGATTTGATACAAAATATTCAATTACTCCGCATATTATTGATACATTATATCAATATTTTATAGTGTGTTAATTAATTTAGTGTAAATGTTGTTAGTTTTTCGTTTTAAGGTACTATTTAAGTCTTGTGTCGGCGGTTGCAACGCAACTATTAGTTCATGAAACGGCATTTTTCTTTCCCAAAGAACATTAATTTTAGAAACCTGTGGGCTGTGGCTGTCCTTCCTGGTGCCAACTATCCTTATCGGTCTCTCTAAAGAGCAACTTCGAAAACTTGTTACTGAAAAACACTTTCATTAATATCAATTTGACGAAGAAGGCCAAGATATTTAAACATTCTAATCCATTTCTCCTTACGGATGATGAAATACAGAGCACGGCATGCCTCTATCGTCCTGTGAATCAGGTGAGTTTTACTTTTAACACGTTATAGTTAGAGCTAGTGTAATATAAAGTATGAACAGTATAATATAATTATACTTAATCTTTGACTCATTAAGTTTGCCAATGTTTTTTGCTTTTGTATAACAATATTAATCTTAAATGTACTCATTTGTTTCAGACAGAAATACCCCTAGGTATACTCCAATGAGGATGTAAATGCTTCTGATGAAATGTTGGTCATTTGAAGAGGGTATGTATTAAGTACTATGGCATATTGACACTCATTCTATATGATATTTTAACATATCAAAAGATACTGAAATAGTTTTATTTTTGTGAAATACCAAGGTTTAGTGGTTTGGAACTTGGCTCAGGAATTGGAGGTTGTGGTTTCGATAACTTCATTGAAACAACAAAAAATTTATGTAACACTTGTTTGACATTTATGAAAAGATGGTCTTTTCATAAATGTTAAAGAAGTGTTATGGCAGTTTAAGCATATTTGATAGCAGAATAATAATGCAGTTTTATTTAGGGTAATCAACTTATAGTGCTGAAGAACAAAACTAGTTAATCTATTTTTGCCAATTAACTAAAGTTTTTACTAGAAACCCTCCTTGTTTTGTTGTTGTTGTTGGCCGGACTAAGTGACCAGCCAACTTATGTACTGTTTTTTCATCTTAAATATTGTGTTATTTATTTACAGAAGTGACTGATCATCTTTTGTGTCATCAAAGAAATGAAAACAATTGAAATAAGAGCACACTTCAAGTAAGGCAAGTGGCCTTAGAAACAGGAAATCCTGGACTTGTGTGTTACCATCACTAGATGGTTGGATTACGACATTAGAGAGTTTTAGGATAATTAATAAAATATTATTTAAAAAAATATTCTGTTAAATATTAATATTCTTGCTATATCAATCAGGGCTTATTAGAAATTTAGAAAAAAAATCAATAAATAAATGATAAATGTAACCTGTTTTTATTTTGTATTAGGTACTTAATAAAAATAAATTACCTGAACTACAAAAACCTACCTACAAAAAAAATCGATACCTTACTAAAGTATCGATAGCTGGACTCGATTATTCAACCACATATACAATGTGTGTTTGTAGTCTGTGATGTGCTATGGTCTGTGGTGTGCGGTCAAAATGACAGATGCTACAGTGCTGCCAAAACGTAACAACTGGAAACTCGGTAAAATATCACTGTCGTATCTGTTACGTAGTAACTAATACTTAATCTGTGGTCCAATCCCTAACGTCTTTGTTCATTCCGGGCCAAAAATAACGAGAGGTTACCATTTTTTGTGTCGTTCTGATGCCTGGATGACTAATATTGTGTACCGAAAGGAAAACATTATTTCTAAATTTGTCTGGTATAAATGGTCTAATATTGCCAGTCGAAATATCACAATATACAGGGTGTCCCAAAAATCAACGATAAACCGAAAACGGGTGATAGGCCAAGTCATGACAGTTATGAGAAAAATGTGAAAAAAAATCTTTGTCATGTATTTTTCACATTATAAGGACTTTTAAAAATATCGGAAAAACTGACACCCTGTGATGGTCTTTCATGTCCTAAGACTACAAATATTACTTTTTTGTGATTTTTTTTTCGGTATTGTAGTCATGACTAACCCTTCTGTAAATCACAATTCATAATTTAAACATACCTGCCTCAGTTTTCAATAAAATGGTGTGTTTTGCCCAAGATTAAATTCAAAATAATTACTACACCCAACTTTAATCGTCTGTACTGTAAAAAAAAATTACTACAGTATTTTGGCAAGTAACTTTAAAAGATGGCGCATTTAATCTGGATTCCAAAATGGTATGATACTTGCTGGATTACTTCTTTGTTGAGGAAAAAAAAATTTTTTTAACGGAACCGGATGTTAGGCCAACTCTGTTTAAATTTTTAAAATGTTGGTATTAAGTTGTTATGTGACGACGATGAGTGACGTCATCTTGTCTAGAGTGAGCGAGACAGACAGTGACGCTAAGTGCGGGTGCTTTTTTATTAAAAAAAAAATGTATTGCAGTGTAGGCATTTTTAAGACTTCAATTTTCAGGTATGAATACAACGCTCTTTTGAAAATGTGAGTGGTTGAGATACAGAACAGACGCCACCTTGTTATCAAGTATGTATGTAATTAGTTAGTTTTAGGTGCAAGTTCGAAATAAAAGTCAGTCAATGGATTTCTTCAGTTATTACTTTAATTTACAAAGATTTACAGCAAATGTTCGAACTGTTTGCCTTCAGCTCTAATGCAAGCCCTACATCTTCTTAAAAATGATCGCGTAATAAGACGGGCGTATCTTCTTGAATTAATGTGTTCAGCAGCTTCTGTAATTTTTTGGCGCAGCTCGGCTAAATCTCGAATTGGTTTAGAGTACACTTTTTCTTTTATTGTTCCCCAATAAAAGAAATCAATGGGATTTAAATCAGGTGAACGGGCAGGCCACGAAATTGTACCACCCCGCCCAATCCACCTATCGGGGTATTCTCGGTCGAGAAACTCTGGTACCACATGCTGCCGTAAATGTTTAGTGGCACTTCTTCCAACAAATCTGGTAATTGGTTCTGTAAGAAGTCCAAATAAACCTCGGCAGTTAAGTTCTCCGGTAGCTCAAATGGACCAATAACAGTACCATTCAAAATTCCCGTCCACATGTTCACCTTAAACCGGTACTGCGATCTGTCTTCCCGCATAAAATGTGGATTATCCACGTGCCATTCGTGCAAATTATGGAGGTTCATGTAACCATCTTTTTTAAACGTGGATTCGTCAGACCACAGAATTTTTTCAAAGAATCGCGGATCATCTCTGTATCTCTGCAACATCGTTTGACAAAATTGCAATCTCTCTGGGTAGTCTCGGGGTAACAGGCTTTGTACTCGTTGTACATGGTAAGGATGAAACTAGTTCTTTTGCAAAATACGATGTGCAGTACTTTTGGGCACTCCGATGTTCTCTTCAATCCCACGTACTGAGATACTCGGGTCTTGTTCGACCGCCTCGAGCACTTCGTCCTCGTAGGGTATGAAAGGCCTTCCCTCGCTGGTATTTTGATTAGGGAATCGACCCTCTAAGAGTGACCGATGCACGTTAATAAATACCCGATAATCAGGATGACGCTCAGCGTTTGGGTATCTCTCACGATACATTCTAGCTGCAGCATTAGCGTTGCATAAGCATTCTCCATAGATGAGATGCATATTGGTGTATTCTTGTGCGGTGTATCGAGATGGCATGATAACACACTACAATGGAATCACACACTACAACCGAAGATACGACAATAAAACAAGTCCAGGGTCGTCAGAAACGGGGCAGATAAAACCAAATCACAAAGCAAATCAAGTCCAATAAACAGAAGCACAGTTGTAAGTACGAAGTCAATACGGATACAGAAAGATGCGCAATGAACGAAAGATCGTAACGTACTGCAGTTTTGCACGTTCATCACTGTGTTGTCGGGTTGGCGTCACTATCTATCTCACTCGCACTGAGCGTCACTGTCTGTCTCGCTCACTCTAGACAAGATGACGTCACTCATCGTCGTCACATAACAACTTAATACCAACATTTTAAAAATTTAAACAGAGTTGGCCTAACATCCGGTTCCGTTAAAAAATTTTTTTTTTCCTCAACAAAGAAGTAATCCAGCAAGTATCATACCATTTTGGAATCCAGATTAAATGCGCCATCTTTTAAAGTTACTTGCCAAAATACTGTAGTAATTTTTTTTTACAGTACAGACGATTAAAGTTGGGTGTAGTAATTATTTTGAATTTAATCTTGGGCAAAACACACCATTTTATTGAAAACTGAGGCAGGTATGTTTAAATTATGAATTGTGATTTACAGAAGGGTTAGTCATGACTACAATACCGAAAAAAAAATCACAAAAAAGTAATATTTGTAGTCTTAGGACATGAAAGACCATCACAGGGTGTCAGTTTTTCCGATATTTTTAAAAGTCCTTATAATGTGAAAAATACATGACAAAGATTTTTTTTCACATTTTTCTCATAACTGTCATGACTTGGCCTATCACCCGTTTTCGGTTTATCGTTGATTTTTGGGACACCCTGTATACTTTTATTCATATTAGGTAGCAAAAACTTTTTCAATCGTATTGATGACGTATTATTAGAGTCTAAAAAACTTTTTATCTGATCATCGTTATCCTGATGCCATGCTAATTCCTCGTAGTCGACTACAGTCGGACACGTGATAGTCTCAACACGCGATAAGGCGTCCGCTACTGGAGTTTCGCTACCGCCTACGTGTAGAATACTACTTGTATACTCACTTATATACATTAACTGTCGAATACGTCTAGGTGTCTCTTTCTCGGAATTTATTTTGGTAAGAGCGTGAGTTAAAGGTTTGTGATCTGTGAATACCGTTAAAGTACGACCTTCAATCATGTTTCTAAAATGCATGATAGACATATAGATAGCTAACAGTTCTCTATCGTATGTACTGTAATTTCGCTGTGCCTGTGACAATGATTTTGAAAAATAACCTAATGGTTGCCATGCACTATCGACATACTGCTGTAAAACGGCACCAATGCATGTATTTGAGGCGTCTGCCATAATTGATAATGGGACATCCAGGGCCGGATGAGCGAGTGTCGCGGCGCTTTTAAGGCTATCCTTACACTGCTCGAAAGCTAACTCCGATTCCTTATCCCATACTATCCTACTTTTATCTTTTCTCTTAGCGTTGTAGTAGCGTTGCAAAAACTTGTTTAAATGCGCATGACTTTCGGCAGCTTTAGGTAAATGCGATCTATAAAAATTAACCATACCTAAAAATCTTCTCAAACTTTCCACAGTCTCTGGCTTTGGGTAATCTGAAATAACCTTAACTTTGTCGTCGAGTAGACAAATACCTTCTCGTGTGACTTTATATCCTAAAAATTCAATTTCACTTTTACCGAACAAACATTTAGATGTGTTAATTGTGATTCCTAATTTGCTAAATCTTTCAAATACCTGTTTTACATGCTCTTTATGCATGACTTCATTCTCAGACGCGATTATGACGTCATCTATGTAACAAAATAGGGAACTACGTTGCTCAACTCCCGTGCTAGAGTCTAATGACGATATATTTTCTAATCCTCGTAAAACTGTGTTATCCATGAATCTCTGAAAAGTCTGGGCTGCATTCCTCAGTCCGAAAGTCATACGGGTAAACTCATAAAGACCGAAAGGGGTAATTATCGCTGTCTTTTCTACATCCTCTGGAGCTATCCTGATAATATGATACGCACGGTTTATGTCCAATTTACTAAATATTATTTTACCTGTCAAACCATAAGTAAAATCATGCAACACCTTCCTAGGAACTGGGTATCTGTCTGGTGTAGTAACTGCATTTAATCTGCGATAGTCGCCACAAGGTCGAATTTGTCCGTCCTTTTTCGGGACTACATGCAAGGGACTAGCCCACTGACTGCTAGACGGTTGACATATACCCATTTCCTGCATTAAACGAAATTCATCTCTTACCTTTGTATACTTCTCCGGAGGGAGTGGTCGCGCGCGTGCATGCACCGGTGGACCTGATGTCTCAATATGATGATAAACAGCGTGATCAGGCGTGTCCTTGTAACACGCGGGTCTGGTAATCTCTGAAAATATACGGGCTATCGGTCTGAATTGTTTTAATCGAAGGCATGTTGTGACTTATGATGCTTCCTATCGCATATAAAGTTGTAACCTGATCAATTCATTTCCTATTATATAAATCAACTACTAACCTATGTGTTCTTAAGAAATCAGCGCCTATAATTGGCTTACTGATATCGCATATAACAAAAGGCCATTTGTAACTACGACGTAATCCTAAATTAAGTTCCAACGTTACAACACCGTATGTTTTAATTAATGTGCCATTAGCTGCATACAAAGTATATACACTCTTATCATATTTCTTAATATTACTAAATTTAGAAACAGGGACGATCGATATATCGGCTCCTGTGTCAATTAAAAAAATCATACCGCTTTTAGAGTCTGTTACACACAAATCTTGGCGGCTGCCCGATATCTAAAATGGTATTTGCATAACCAATCTGCGTTCTGTGGTGTGCGCCTGGTACCTCTTGAAAGTGAGCGAGATGTACTACTGCGACCTCGGAAATGGAAACCTCGCCGTTGTTCTCTCCCTCTAATCTCGTGAACTTCGCCTCTTAGGCTTTTGATCTCCATAGCCATGTTCCGCATTTCCGCCAGCAGTTCAGCATTCACCGTCGTATCGTTAGTTGAAGTCGACGGCTTAACTATCTCCACAATTTCTCCGCTCCGTAGGTTATCCATGATCTTGTCAGCCATTCCGGCGAGCTCGTACAGCTTGGCGTCTGCGTTGCAGCTTGCGAGAATTGCGCGTACCCATCCTGGCAGTCGCGACATCCACAGGTTCTTCAAGGTGTCACCGGCCGTGGCAGTATTCCTTGCGAGCTCCTTCATTTTAGCAAGCAGCCGCGATGGACGCTGCTGACCTAGGTCCATCTCCTTCACCAGCTTGTGAAATTGAGCTTCAGCACTTTCCTGATATACTTTCAACAGCCTATTCTTCAGAGCTGTGTAACGTTGCTGCGTCGGAGGATCATCGATCAGGTCTGCGACTTGGCTGAGTTCTTCCTTATCTAACTTTGCCAACACCAAATCGTACTTGACATTTTCACTTTGGTGTTGCGGTCCCACTACCGCTTTAAACTGGGCGAACCACATACGCGGCATATCGGTCCAGAACGAAGGTATTCTGGCCGATAGACTTATAGCAGCCAGATCGTGGTTGGTCTGCTGAGCCATCGGTTGCTGCACTCCGGGATTTGCCATCTTGCACTCACACTTATTATCCGGTACACGTGTACTTAATACGCAGAGTTCGTATGACGTAATATGTACGTGGCGCGCGGCGGTACGGTGAGTTGCGCGGGCAGTAGGAAACTTAAAACGCGTGGTCACCACTTTCGTATGTACTTTAGTATGTGTTCGTTTAGGATATAAATATAGATATTTTTCTTAGTTCTTAAACACCTGGCAGCTATCCACTCTGGAAATGACTTGATATAATAAAAGATGTAATTCCGAAACTCTGTCTATATTCACTGAACTTATCCTAATACACGTTCCCTACTGCCCTGTCACTACGCAACTGGCGAGCCGTGGTCCGACACCACGTCGCCTTACATTTGTGTCAGCATTCTAGGAATATGTCGCAACAAGTGGCATCTGAATTATTGTTATTGTTATTAAAATTAGTATTTGTTGAATTATTAAATCTCGGCTGATTTGTGGGTTGTGAAAAATTACGCGATGGTTGAGAATAAGATCAGGAAAAATTTGGTTTACCTCTAATATTTTTATTGTTTATTTTATATTCATTTGACAGACGTCTCTTATAGAGACTCTGTTGGATTCGCTCTTCTGAAATGGCGATATTTATCGCCTCATTTAGATTGCGGGGATCCCTGCATCTTACAATATTTGATATACAGGGATGCAAGCCAATAAGAAAATGATGTAAAGCTAAATCTTCCATAGCTGCTGAGCGGCCAGGAAGTTCCTTTAATTTACAATTTGACAGGGTTATTTCAGGTAAAAGTTGAGAAAGGTAAGTTTCGACACGTAATGAGTACTGAGTTACATTTTCGGATTGAGTTTGTCTGCTTTCTTGTAAGTCCATTAATATATGTGCGTAATGTTTGCGCTCACAAAATTGGTTCCGTAAGAATTCTATCGGGGCGGACATATCGGTTTTCTTTCCCTTAGGAGAGCTAAGTGGGGGTTTCTCGTAAGACGAACCCTCTACTGACTCTGCCGTCTAGGATAGGGATGTTTACAGTTAATTCTGTCATTTTTGAATGTTAAACATATTGGATACTGATTATTACAATTATATAAATCTTAATCTTATGGGTTTTCTTTACTGAACCCTATGACGACTATGTAACATGAGCAGACTTGTGGTAGTATAAACAACGTTCAGAGACTCACGATGAAATCAGCGCGTGGGCGATGAAGATAAGCACGGCGACTCGATGCATGCCTCGTAGCTGGATTGATTTGTCACTCGTACAGGATGCCACAGATATTTTTGTTAACTTTAAACACTTTTCTTTACACTTTTGTACACTTTTTTGGATTTTCGTTGAATGCACTATATTGCCTTTACACATACACTTTGCGCCCTTTCTGGAACACTTGCGTAAAATTTTTCGTAAAACGGAATTTTATTCGCGAATGTTAGATTTTTGGATTTTAAGGACACTGGGGATATCCTATCCCACCGCTGCCACCAAAACTGTTATGAGGGAAATCCAAAAAGCCTTTTTTAAAAAAGAACTTTTATTTTACACACGAGATATAAGGCAAAGAATATAAAAGAACTATGAACTTAGATTTCAGCGAGGCAAATGTCACGCGCGGTTACGGCTGAGGACTAGACTGACCGCGGGCGGACGGGACAAAGGATTATATACGGATAGGAACTAATACACACACGGGAAGGAATAGGAAGGGATGACTTAGGAAAAGTAGGGAGGTGAGCACTATTACATACATGGTGAGTATATAACAGTACGCAATTAATTTGAGGATGTCGGTATTATCGGTAGATGTCGGTATATGAACCCCATAGAACATATTGTGTGGGACATCATCAGGAGAAGAGTTCGAGCAAAGAATCCTGCTCCAAGAAATATCCAGGAGCTGAAGTTGATGCTACTGGAAGAATGGGAGAGTATTCCACAAGATATAATAAATAATTAAATTAAGAGCATGGGAAGGCGCATCCAACATCTCATAAGAGCAAGAGGAGGTAATACTCGATATTAAATTTGTATTTTTTACATAAATGTGGATGATTTTACTCGAAAACTTATTACTGTTATTTCAATGATTTTGTTTATTTCTACTTTTTGCCATTTTTTTTTATGTCACAAGTGTTTTATACCATAACTTTGTTTAATTTAAGTTTCTCATATATAAAGGATTAAATAAATGTACAAAAATACTTAAAAATATAAATAAAAAATATATATTCCTTAAGTTCCTCTAATTTTTCCGGCGTGTGTAAATGATAGTAGTAAAAATTACTCATAAAATTTGTTTTAAAATCGCGACTGTCTGAAAGCGCTAAGCTGCGCATGTGTGATTATGACTCTGTTTCAGATTTAATTAGGGATATGCGCAATATTTTATTGCCAAATAAATTTGAGACGGCAATTCAAGGTAGATTGCAACGGCTTAGGCAGGATAACAGTTCGATCGAGGATTACGGTAAGCAGCTCGAGCTATTATTTGTAGATTTAACGATTACACAGGCCAACGGAGACTCTAATGCTTTTAAAATATTAAGGGCGTGTTTCACTAAGCAATGTTAAAGTTAATCCTTCGTTAAATCATGTTATCTCTCACGTATTTTCTGTCAATAAATGAGAAGCCATGGTATTTTAACATGGCGTTAACTTTAACATTGCTTGGTGAAACACGCCATAAAGCCAATAAACGAGCGTATAGCGGTAAAAAAATGCGATGGTCTGCGTAACAGTCGCCTTAGCACTATTATAGCGGCTCGGAATTACCCGACGTTGAAAGATGCTATTCAAGGAGCTCTAGATGAGGTGTTGGATGGAGGCGAACATTCTATAAATTTTCATCATTATAGACACGACGTTTTTCAAAGTCCGAAATATCAAAATACATAAACATTATGCACCAGAACATAGCCGGTATGTTAAATAAAAAGGAACTGCTAAACGTAACTCTTAGAGAACTTTCTGAAAATGGTAAATCCGTAGATATTCTGTGCCTATCTGAGACCTTTGTCTGTGCCGAAGACATCTCAAATATTCATTTAAATTACTATAAACTAGAATCTGCTTTTTGCCGTTCTCGACAAAAACGTGGAGGTGTCTGTCTGTATCTTACTTAAAAATTACTTAGATGCCATAAAATTTGACGCTGTTGATGAACTTAGCACTGAAAATTCATTCGAATGTAGTGTTTTAAAAATACCAGAATACAACCTTATAGTAATTTGTCTTTATAGAACACCGAACTCTAATATTCATCAATTTCCAAATACGTTTGATAGGCTTTTATATAAATTACGAACATGGGACACAAGTAATATAGTAATAGTAGGCGACCTAAACATTGACATTTTAAAAAACACAAAAATAAAAAAAGATTTTACTAGTTTACTTGAAAATTATAACTTTTTTAATCATATAAATAAGGCTACGAGACAAAAATCTTGTACAGATTTATGCTTAAGTAATATAGAAGATGCAACTGGTGATGTAGAGCCTCTGGGTCTATCTGACCATGACACTGCACAATTCTTAAATATACCAATAAAAACTAAAGTCATAACAACACCATACCACTTTACATTTAAAAAAGATTTGAACACTGGCAATATTAGTAAATTCAAAAAATATATAGAAAACCTGACATGGTCGTCCGTTTATGCATCTTTAAACTTAGACGAGGCTTTTAATGATTTTCATGACACTTTGGTTATGATGTACAATTTATGTTTTCCTACAGTAAAATATAAAATTAAAAAAACGGATTCAAAAATTAAATGGTTAACCAAAGGATTAAAAACATCATGTAACATTAAGAGAAAACTGCGACTACAATATTATAAAAATAAAACTGTCGAAAATAAAAAAAGATTTAAAAAATATTCAAAGCTTCTAAGGAGATGCATTGAAATGGCTCAGAAAAAAAGCAACAATAGGTTTATAACAAATTCAAATAATAAGTGCAAAGCTTCATGGGAAATAATTAAAGGTAATACTAATCAAATTAATGAATCGAAAATTATAAAAGAAATACATTTTAATAATACACACATAACAAGCCTATATAAAATTGCAAATATATTTAATGACAATTTTATAAATTCCTCATTGACAAATTTAATTCATATTAATAATAATAATAATGATCGGCATAATAAATTCAACATATCAAACAATATAAATCAAAATGAAAATAGTATTTTCTTAATTCCGACCGATGAAAAAGAAGTGATAACTACCATAAAATCTTTAAGAAACTCAAACTCAACGGGATATGATGACATATCTACAAAAGTAATAAAAACATGTTCGACTGAGTTAGCGCCTATATTAGCCTACCTTATTAATCTATCCTTCGAACAGGGCATATTCCCTACTAAATTAAAAAAATCCATAGTTATCCCCATATTATATAAAAATGGCTCAAAAAAAGATACAAACAATTACATACCCATTACACTCATCCCTATCATATCAAAATTGTTTGAAAAAGTCATGCACAAACGACTTACCTCCTTTCTCGAAAAATATAATGTTATAAAAAAGAACAAAATGGTTTCCAAAAAGGAAAATCTACTGCATTAGCATGCTTTTCATTAATAAGAGAAGTAATTGATACTGTGGATAAAAAAATACCTGTTACTGCACTGTTTTTTGACATGAGTAAGGCTTTTGACCATGTAAATCATGATAAACTTCTACACAAATGTGAGCACTATGGTATCAGAGGTATAGCAGTGGCATGGCTAAAAAGTTATTTATTTTTATATCCCGTTGAGTTTGAGTTTCTTAAAGATTTTATGGTAGTTATCACTTCTTTTTCATCGGTCGGAATTAAGAAAATACTATTTTCATTTTGATTTATATTGTTTGATATGTTGAATTTATTATGCCGATCATTATTATTATTATTAATATGAATTATATTTGTCAATGAGGAATTTATAAAATTGTCATTAAATATATTTGCAATTTTATATGGGCTTGTTATGTGTGTATTATTAAAATGTATTTCTTTTATAATTTTTGATTCATTAATTTGATTAGTATTATTACCTTTAATTATTTCCCATGAAGCTTTGCACTTATTATTTGAATTTGTTATAAACCTATTGTTGCTTTTTTTCTGAGCCATTTCAATGCATCTCCTTAGAAGCTTTGAATATTCTTTAAATCTTTTTTTATTTTCGACAGTTTTATTTTTATAATATTTTAGTCGCAGTTTTCTCTTAGTGTTACATGATGTTTTTAATCCTTTGGTTTATCTATCTATTATTAATTGAATTCAAATCATTGGTAATGGTAGTGTAGTATCAACAATGTTTAACTTTTTTATTTTATTTTATTGTATTTAATAGGCATTGGACTTATTATGAAATTATTGAATTTATTATAATCTACAGACATTTAATCAATGAATCTCATCTAATAACTATGAGTCATTTTCAAAATATGTGTACGTCACGAAATTGTCAGTAAATTGTTTCGTTAGGAAATGTCAAGAAATTGTAAAAGTAAGGCCGTATTCAGAAGGCCGTATTTAGATAATACTAGCTGTGGCCGCAACTTCGTCCGCGTGGATTTAGATTTTTATAGTTTTGGATTTTTTGCTCGATATTTTCAGACTTTAATTTGTGAGGAATATCTTTATAAACTCGCATATATAGTATAGTAGGTACATATTAAGTAGAAAGAAAACAAAAATTAATTCAACATGAGTCATTTTTTTTTATAAAAAAAGCTGCATATCGAAAGACCGTCAGGAGTTTGTACTAGCCAACGAGGAAGACTTCTACATTTTTAAGTTTTCTAGTTATGGTCAATGTAGCAATTGACCATAACTAGAAAACTTAAAAATGTAGAAATACAAATTAAAAATATATTTTGTCTTCCTCGTTGGCTTGTACAAACTCCTGACGGTCTTTCGATATTTGTAACAATTTACATGTTTAACGATACAATCTTGTGGTACTATATCAATATCTTTGGTAACTTTTGGCTTTGTAAATTTCAAATTACCTTTTTGACGGATGCTTTTGAAGTAATTAATCTTATAACTTTTGGAAGTATTGTCAATCTGTTCAATTGTACCAATATAATATTTCCAGGTTTTTTTAATGTAATATCTAATCAACACAGTATTATTTATTTCCCATTCGTTTGTCTTGGTTTTTTCGTCCTCGATGTTACCTTGATTTCCAATGATAGGTTCAGTTTCAACTTCCCTGGCTGCTGTTTGAGTCAATATTTTCTCCGGTGTTGAATTATAAGTAACTATACTGCTAATGCTTGCACAAGGAGGCGAGTAGTCTTTTTGATTTATGAGATTTATCATTATCTTATCGTCATCAGCCATTTTCGATTCTTCGTCGACATTCATCTGTACTTCTCCTTTAATTTCTTTTATGTCTGTTTCTGTTTTTAGGCTTACTGCTTCATTTGATATCAATTGTGTTTCTGCATCTAGGATTTTCTCTACGACCATTTTTCTTTTCATAATTTCCGAGTCATTTATTTCTACTCTCAGCTCTTTTGCATGACTGTCCATCAATATTTGTGTATCGTAAATTTGCCGTTCATTAGCATTTTCTTTCTCTTTTCTGGTTTTCTTCAGTTCATTATCTTCTTTTACGGGTATTAATTGCATATTGCCTGTTTTTTCATTTAATATCATCTTTAGTTGTACTTCACTCAATATTTTCAACGGAATTTTAGTTACTTGGCATGACTTACTAATGCTAGTGCTTGCAAAAGGAGGTGAGTTCTCTTTTTGGTTTACTAGATCTATCATCATCTCATCATTTTCAGCATTATTAACCATTTCCGGTTCTTCATCGACATTCATCTTCACTTCACCTTTTGTTTTTACTCTCAGCTCTTTTGCATGACTGTTTATCAATTGGGTATGGTACATTTGCCCTTCATTGGCTTTTTGTTTCTCTTCTTTTCTTGCTTTCTCCAGGTCATTATCTAAAATCTGATCGAATTTATCAATGGTGTTTATTTCCAGGTCATTTTCTTCGGTAAAAACTTCAATGTGCTCAGTGTTAATTTCCTCAAAGTTCTCAACACTACCAGCATTTATTTCAAGTTCTTCTACATCGAGTATCTCTTCAAGCATAGCATCTTCTTCATAGTAAGTACTCTCATCTGAATCTGCATAGGGAATGTCGTCACTGTCATAATCATCGCTGTCAGACGAGTTTGACCTAAATCTTTTATTTTTTATGCGTTTAAAAGGTATTTTGTGTTTCCCGCTTTTATTTTGCGTTTCCTCTGATTTATGGGTTGATACTAAGTCATGTGTTTTCGGTTCATAACATGCACAACAACCCTTTTTAGGGCCGCAAAAGTCTCGATATAGGACAGAACCTTGCTTTGCAGTTGTGATAATCTGATGAATTCTCATTGTACCTGGCAACGCAATCAACTCATCGGGAACTTTTTGTTGCATTTCTCTTATTTCTTCTTCTGATATAAAAAAATGTTTTACCTTTTTTTCTGATTTCTTCAACATCTTGAAAGCGATGGTTGCATTAGGAATATCTGTTCCGCGAGATACAAGATCATCCAAAGTTCTTTTAACAGCTCCACCCACCCCATCTGCCGCCCCTTTCCCATGCGATGCTTCAAAAAAAGACCAGGAAGCATAATCCAAATGCCTCTCTTCAAAATTTTTACTAAAAAGATAAAAATTCTTTTTCTGTTTGTATTGTGTGGCGGGGCCATCAGAGTACATGTGCACAGCTTTTAAGGAAGGAACTATTTGTTTGGTATACTCTAAAATTGGTGATAGGTGAGCCCAAATCGCTCCAGGATCGTGGTCACAACATGGAGATACAGAACAAAAGGATGTGGGATTGTTGTTTTTACTATAAATTACTCCCGTATGGAGAGAAATTTGTTCTCTATTTCCACCGAAATGAACGGATTGTATTTCCTTATGTAATTTGCCGGCATAATTTTCTGAGAAGTCACAAATTATGACTACTTCATCCTCACATAGGTTCCGTATGCAGGTTTGTAGAGCCTTATGCTGATGACCAATATTGTAATAGTGCTTCTTGAAAACACTCAATTCTTTGTTAAATTCTTGAATTAGCTCGCCAATAGTACCACTTTTAATATCCTTTCCAACTTTTTTGGTAGTCATGGGTTTTCTTTCACCAGTTTTTAAAATCTTTATATACTCATGCTTTTTTAACCCCCACTCAAGCCAAGTGATATTGATGTTATTGGTATTATCTTCAAGAGAAACTGGAATGGACTTTGACATACAAGATGGGCATGTATTATACATACATTGTTTAGACGCAGGGTTGCAAGATACTTGCGTGACTAAATCGGTGACTTTACAACTCGGTATAATTTTTAAAGCTTTAAGCTTTTCGGCCTTCAGTATCAAATTGCTGTGTTTAACACAAGCACAAGTTTCGCGATCGTTGAGAGTAGGATTTACTACGTAAAATGGTCTATACCGAGTAAATGTCGTGTAAGAATCTTTTCCACCTTCAGACTTATATTTAGCATGAAGATTTTTCATGGAATCTAAAAGAAAACGTTTCTGTTGTTTGTCTTTTTTTAGCGTCTTACATTCTTTTCGGCCTGCTGTGGCACGGCTGACGTCATCGCGTAAAAAGAACGCCTTAATTTTTGTAATATTGTCTTTTTCTTTGGCCTCTTTCACTATATTATCATTTCTGATTCGCCCCTTTAATCCTAAAGTATTTGTTAGTTTGGTAGTCAAACTATATTTCTTTACAAGATCGTTGTTAACCACCTTTTTGTATATTTTTTTTTCATTGTTTGTGTCTGCATTGGTATACTGTAGTTTTAGAGATTCTGAAAGTACATTTAATTCGAAGACTTTTCGCTTTACTTTTTCTTTATCCTCTTCTCTTACAACAATCTCTTCGACAAAACTGCTTGCTTTTGACATTGGAGTTGCTTTTTCAAATTCTTTTTCATCAGGAAAATTGCTTTGTACAGGCTGGTTATCTGTGACTAGATTCCGGTTTTTAACTTTGAGAGATTCAATACATATTTTGCTTCTATAAATGCTTTTTTTCATTGCAACCATTCTTTTCATCATTCTGCTCACCTTTTCGTTAAGTTTTTTATTTTCCTGCTTAAGTTTTGTATTTTCTGCTCTTAGGTATTGTACTCGTTTAGCTGCATAGATTTCCCTTTTTCGCTTTATATCTTCTTCCTTTTTTAGCTTTTCTGCTTGCTTTTTCTTTTCTTTTCTTCTATGATTAGCTTCTTTCCATTTTTGTCTTCGAGCTTCTTTTTCACTATCAATGAGATCTGATATTTTTTTTTGTTTTTGTTTCATTTTCTCCAGGTGTTTTTTTCTTTTTTCTTCATATTTTTCAGGGTTTTGCTCTTTAAGTTTTTCAATGTATTTTTTTTGCCGTTCGGCACCGGTCAACGGCATTCTGAAACAAAAAAAAGCTATTAGATACATTTTTTTATAACACTAAAACTAAAAACAAAATTAAGTATCGCTAGTGGGTGGGAAAGCGATCAACACTAAATGCAATAAGGTATAAAAAAAAATTCATACAAACATGAATTTGATAGAGAACATCAAAACAAATAATAATAAATAAATATTTGGACTATTTGTGTAGAATTAAATAAAATTAAGCATTTTGTATCCATTAAAAGGTTTTTTTTGTTCAAATAATTTTGCGCGCGGTAATCTATATCAGTTTTTATAATAAAAATATTCAGTAGGGTACATAAAAATAGTTTGTAAGTAAACATTTATCGTTTCTCTCCCTTATTTTTATCGTTACATAAAACACACATTTTAATACATTATTTATATAATTTACACATGAGACCACCGCTTTACCGTCTACAATTTACTGACGTCAGTAAATGTCAGGAAATTGTTCGTCAGTAAACATGTAAATCTTAACCTAAAAATATTTTTACACAAAATGTTTTTTTGTCACAAAACATTTACTAGTAGAGTCATAATTTCAGTATATTACAACTGCGGTACGTGAATTCTCAAACATTTACTTACTTTTGTTGAGAAGATCTCGTCAGGAAAAGGTATTCATTATTTTTTTCACTATTTACACAGAACTTCTGCCGTGTCTCAACGACAAATAAAATGGCGGCACGTCATTGTGATGTTACTTTTCGTGACATGACCAGTGTTGCCAGTGATTAAAGTAAGATTCCCACTCTTCGTGATACAAAAAGTTGGTTTATTATGTCAATAAATCAATGTCAAGAAATTGTTACGATTACTATGGACATTTTTTAATTTTTTTATTCATAGTTTATTAAACGTAAATTTAAATAGTTTACCTGTCCGACATAACACTTAAACATTGCTTTTTAATTATGGTACAAAAACTAGTAAGTTTCGTACAAAAATCTGATTAAAAATTATATTGTTTCTAATGTCATCCCAATAGGGGACAATAAAAAATGTAAGGTGTCTTAAATTGTTACTTTATTTTCACATTCAACTTTTGCTAGGATTTGAAACGAAAGTAATTGCTTTTTATGAGGATTAATATGCAGCTATGTTAAGATTAGACTGTGAAATTTAAAAAACTGATTTATTTTAGTCATGTCATATTTGTTTTCAAATATTTTTTACGAGGACAAACATTTAGTAGTAATGTACACATATTTTGAAAACAACTCCTATGTAACATTAATGTTTAAATGACAATATTTATATTATCTGACATTGTTTATAATAAGTAATAATATTTCAATTAATATATTTAATATGGTAATTATTGGTATAGTATATATAGGTACTTAATGTTGTCTTAATCTAAATTCCATTAATGTATGTAAATTTAAGTAACTAAAATGAGCTTCTGAATCGATTGCCAAAAATGTGTAAATTCAAAACTCTTAGACTGACATAGAGGTATATAGGTATTACAATATAGACGATGCATGTTGAGAGGATATAATATGTTGCAAGTATTTTGATAATATCCACTTTGTAACTATTCTTTTTAATTTTACTACAAATATTTCCATGCCCTACGGGCAGAAATTGTGATTTGTGCCCACTGTGTGAAAACTATGTAACAACCATGTAACCAATTTCCGGAAATAAAGAATTGAATTGAATTGAATCTGTATGAAAATCTTATTTTTATTTTATTCAAAAAGGGACACCACTATTTATTTATTGTACATGTATTATTTATTTATTTTATTTATTTATTTATTTATAACACTTTATGCATTTCACAAAGGCGGGCTTAATGCCAAGTGGCATTCTCTACCAGCCAACCTTAGGGTGATACAGAGATAGTGTGAGTAGGCGCAATTATTTAAATTACAGAATTCGAATAGGCACAAAACAAAAAAAAATACAAAACATACATATATATATATTATGTAATACATACAAATACTTATACATTATAAGAACAATACACATTATAACAAATATGGATATAAGCATAAATAAATATCTATCATAAATAATAATAATACGAAATGTCAACAATAATTGGAA
Source organism: Celastrina argiolus (assembly GCA_905187575.2). Classification (NCBI taxonomy): domain Eukaryota; kingdom Metazoa; phylum Arthropoda; class Insecta; order Lepidoptera; family Lycaenidae; genus Celastrina; species Celastrina argiolus. Next base: position 3,932,867 of record LR994596.1, read on the forward strand.
AAGTAATCCTTATTCAGCCAACAAACTTAGGTATAATTGGCGAACTCTACGTTTAAAAATACTTATAGATGGAGACATTCTTATTTCTTGGGGGAGGGCATTCCAGAGAAGGGTGGATTGAATGTGAAAGGAGGAATGCACCAGACTAGTAGAGGACAAAGGAGTAGTAAATTATTGGTGGAACGAAGGTCTTTACTGTGAGAATTACAAAGGAATTTAAAATGGGGAGTTAAATAAAGAGGAGCACTGGGTGAGTGGAGGAGGGAATACAACATACATACCGCCCGTAGTGATCGACGTTGGCGGATTGGTAGCCACTGTAGCTTAGACCGATAGTAGGAGGGAGATATGGTCATACTTGCGAAGATTAAATATGAACCTAATACAATTATTTAACCCTTAGCCAGGTTGAGCATAGTTTTACATTTTGAGACTTAATTATGATAGATTAGTATTTAAAAAAACTTATTTCTTGTTTTTTATTTATTATTATTATTTCTATTTAAAAAACGCGGTGGTCACTATAAGTCCTCTGCCCAAATGAAAAAAAAACGACTCAAAGAATAGACTCAATCATATGCTCTAAAACTTATAAAACACAATTCTGCAGTATGCAAAGTTATACTATAAATATCTACTTGTGAAAATTCTCAAAACATGGTGTTGCACAAAGTGTAACTTTGCATACCTTACAAATTATTTTAGATCTTTTGACCTCTTTCTTTGTGCTGCAGAAGCGGCATCGTTTCCTAGTAGCTGCATTGTAAGGCATGTGATGCCCAACATTTCTTATTCTCACTTCATCTGCCACACCATACTGGCCCCCTCTCTTATTTTTGAAAATGACATGATCTCTAATCCTGGTGGAAAAGTTGTTTATGAGACTTCGAGCCAATCTTAGACGGAACTCCTTGTGGCTGCTACTGCTTGTCTTGTGTGTCATACTATACATAATATATGCATTTATGCAGGCCACTTCCAACATAAACCAAAATAATCTCAACCAATTATTCTTTGTTGATTTTCTCCCTATTGAGTTAACGACCTAAAATGATCTAGCCTATCTACACCCCCCATATTTCTAGTATATTGTTCAATTGCATATGGGCAAATCATTGGTGCTTTTTGGCCATCCTTTTGGGTTCGATGTATAGTAACTACTTTTTTAGGATCATATGCTGTGGTACATATATATACATCTTTTGTGTCACGCCACTTTATTACAGACACCGGGTCTGCATACTGTAACATGAATTCCCCAATCTTCAACTTGTTTTCTCTTTTGTCGCCTTTATGTGGTAAAAGACATGTTGGTAATCCTTTTCTGTTCACTCTGACAGTACCAACTGCATAAATTTTCTTCCGATGTAGCATCTCCATCAAAGGAAGGCTGGTAAAAAAATTTTCAAAAGCTATTAGGGTGTCAGCCTGCACCGTTCTGCACAACTCCATGACTACTTTAAAACCAAGTCCTCCATCACCATCTTCATTACTTTCACATTTGCCACTGTAAACATTGAATTGATGTAAATACCCAGTTTCAGAGTCGCATCTTGCCCAGACCTTGTAGCCTCTTTTGATAGGCTTTTTTGGCATATATTGTTTCATGGTACTTCTACCCTTAAATTTGATCATACTTTCATCGATTGATTGAGTCTGGGACTCAATACAATTATCCTTGAAACTTTTATTCAAAATATCCATTACTTGACGGATTTTACCCAATTTATCATACCCTACTTGAGTTCGCTGTAGTTCTCTGGCTCTGTCACTTAAGTGCAAGTTTTCTGTGATTTTTTTAAAACGTCTGCATGTCATCACTGCACTTATGACTATGGGTTATGGTAGAATGGGTCTGTAGACCAATAAAGTTCTACATCCGGCAGAGGATGCAAACCCATCATTATAACTATTCCCAGATAAGCTTTTATTTCTTCTTCTACAGTTACAGTCCAATTTAGTGACAACATGAACCTTGCATATTCATTTGTATTCTTTGTTATGATAGTGATTATGAGGGTCAGTTTGACGTTTGACAGAGTTAGCAGAGCTCCCAAAAAAGTTAATCTTAAAATTATTAAACAAGGAATATAGTGCTTAAATACATTTATTACTGTAGAATAATCCACTGTGAACAATTTAACATATAAGTTTAAAATAATAGTGCTAAGTGAACATTGCAAACAGTGAATTACAGAACCGGGTGACAGTCAGCTGTTTTGTACGTACCCACGGTAACTTGAACTTTATAATCTAACGTTCGACTTTTAAGTCTTAACTGTGTTTCTAATAATAATAAATATAAATATAAACAGAAATATAATACATATATAACATAATAAAATGCCTAACTATAAGTGTACCTTATGCGCCAAATTCGCCAGCATCACAGATAGTGCTAAGTGTGTTAAGTGCACTCGCCTTTTCCATCGTGGCTGTGCCAGGGGGTACGACCCCAAAGCTGCTGCAAAATGGTCTTGTCACACTTGTAAAACCCCAACCACTGGCACGCCCATAGCAAATAGTCAAGATTCACCAACAGACTATCTCGACGCGAATTTAACCACTTCACCGAACAACTCACTTGCTGAAGAAATAAGACTCCTCAGGGAGGTCATCACAACTGTCCACGTCGAGATACAGTCCCTCAGAAACGAGTTCACTAAACTTAGTTCCAGTGTATGCGAATCTAACATGCGATTGGATTCCGTTGAGCTGCGCGTGGCCGCAGTCGAGGAGCGGCTGAACGCGCACACGTGTGCGCCCGCGCCCGATCAGGCGGTCACTGAGCTAATCGATCAACTCAAAAGCCAACTGAATGAACGCGAGCAGGAGGGTCTGATGAACGATATTCAGATAGCTGGCCTGCCTGAAAGCGCAGGAGAAAATATTACCCACTTGGCAAGCTTAATTATAAAAAAAGTAGGCATTGATATCGACGAGCGCGAAGTCATCTACGTCATGCGTAAGGGTATCAAAAAAGCTAACGCAGTCGGCGAGCAACAGAGACCCCGACCAGTCATAGTTCGCTTAGCTCGTAGGACGGTACGAGACAGCATCCTCAAGGCGGCCCGCGTGAGACGTGGCCTGGATACCACCGGCGTAGTGGAGGGCGCGCCGCATCGTATATATGTGAACGAGCACTTATCCAAAACCAATCGCGCACTTTTCTACAGAGCCCGTGAGGAAGGCCGCCGCCTGAACTGGCGGTATGTATGGACCCGAGGTGGGTTCGTCTACGCTCGTCGTGACCCTGGCTCAGTGGTACACCGAGTCAAAGCGAGCGCTGACTTAAACCGAATTTTTGCCTCTGGTGCCGTTTGTCAATAAATTATATTTTTGTTCGTTTGTTCATAATTTTGTTTCTGTCAATTTTAGGATATATTACGTGTTTATATTATAATTGTTTGAATATTTGTACAAATATACTAGAATTAGGAGTACATTCAAATAATATATATTTTTTTGATAAATACAAGTCTCTGTTGTTCATGGGACTGCATTTAAATTATTGGAGTTTAAATACTGTAATGTTGTCTAATATTATATTTATGTTTGATATAGCAATCACATTACGGATGTGGAGGGGTAGTGTATTGGTTATTTCCTATTATAATTATTATGATTTTCGTCAAGACATTATTTTCATAAGGTGCGGCTGCGCAGACTTAACACTTAAAGCAATCTTACACACCTATAATATATTATATTATACAATCAACCTAATCGTATTGCTACATTTTATATATTTTTTTCTTATTAAGCGTGTATTCAATGATATTATAAAATATTATGATATTATATTATTATTATTATTTACGTATTTTTCCAGTATAAATTATGTTCTACTTAAATCTATGTATATCTTATGTAAAAATGTATAACATTAAAAAATTAAAAATTGGTTTTATAAACCCAGGTTCCCTAGGTACTAAGCACGATGAGCTATTGGTGGCTATCTGCAGACACAACTGTGACCTAATAGCAGTTAACGAAACGTGGATTCGCCCAGACAGGGAAGGGTGCACATTTAGAGCTCCTGGTTATCGCCTCGTGCATATACCTAGACCTGAGCACGTGCGCTCCCGCGGCGGTGGGGTGGGTTTTTATTTAAAAACAGGTTTAAGCGTTAGTACAATTAAACACGTTTCTACAACACCTAACGTTGAGCAGATGTGGCTCTCCTTAAAAACCAACGGTAAGGTGACTCTCATAGGTACAACGTATCGACCTCCCTGGCTTTCGGCCAAACTTTTTACAGATACTCTAACTGATACAATTAGTACCTTACCAGGTCATGACTTTTTGTATCTCATTGGCGATTTTAATATCAATTACCTAAATACTAATACAACAAATTACAAATTGTTAGACGAATTTCTGACAATACATCGAATGCGTCAATTCACGAATGAGGCCACACACTTTACCACTGACACAGAAACCCTTCTTGACTTGGTGTGTACTGATGCTAATCTTGGTCGCGTCTGGGTTGACCACATACCTGACCTTAGTAGCCATGCTTTCTTGACTTTCGAAATAGACGTACCTAAAGTTAAGACGTTAGCTAAGAAAATAACATATCGATCTACAAAAGATATAGAACCTCACGATTTTGAATATGTTATGAACTTGGTAGATTGGCAATATATTAAACAGCAGTCTAATGTTGATGACATGGTTCGTTTGTTTAATGAGAGTGTTCTGTGGGCATTTGATTTATTATCCCCTGTTAGAACAATTTAAGTTAAGGATCACCAATATCCATGGATAACTTATAATATTAGACAGTTGATGAAACGCCGTGATGATGCACAGAGACGTGCACGTAGCACAAAGATTGAGGCACACATCTGCTATTATAAGGACCTTAAACGCGAAGTTTCGAACGCGCTTACTAGAGAAAAGGTAGCATACTTCAATACTTACATAAATGCTTACATTGAGTCCCCACAAGTTATGTGGAAACACATTAAGAACAACATTAATGCGCATAAATCCAATTCGGATGTAATACTTCCAGACAATCTTCTTGATCCTAACGTCATTAAAGTCGACGCTTGCATTTTTTGATACCCACACGTTTAGCTCTTCTAAGTTTAGGTTTACTACTATTAATAATAATGATGTTCTAAAACATCTTAAGATGCTTAAATCCAACGCGATGGGTACTGATCACATAAATTTAGATATGTTGCTGATGGCTAGTCGTCTTCCCCATTGTCTAAGTGTCATCACTCAAGTAATTAACTTGTCTCTCACAACTCATACCTTTCCTAAGTTGTGGCGTATAGCGATGGTAAAACCATTACCGAAAAAAGAAAATGTGACAGAACTAAAAGATCTAAGACCTATCAGCATACTGCCTTGTATCTCTAAAGTAATTGAAAAAGTTATATGTGTCCAAATGAGTGCGTACATTGAAGAGAACTACGTGTTGCCCACGGCACATTTAGGCTTTCGTAGGCGGCATAGTACAACTACTGCATTGATTGACGTCGTGGATAATATACTCGCGGCACAGGATGCTGGTGAGGCCACTATCTTGGTGCTGCTAGACTTTTCACGCGCATTCGAGACAATAAATATACGTTTGTTGTTAGCGAAGTTAAAATATTATGGTTTCGAGGAAGGAGTCATAGCTTGGTTCTCTGAATATCTTAATAACCGAAATCAAATAGTCGAAGTAAAGCATAATAACGGAAATACATTGCGTTCAGATCCTAGCAGCGTAGTCAGAGGCGTGCCTCAGGGTACAGTGATCGGTCCGGAGCTGTACTCGGTATACTGCGCGGACATCATTCATTGCATACGGTTTTGTAAATTTCATGTTTATGCAGATGACATCCAGCTTTACATCACATTCAAGCCGTGTAATGTCATAGAGGCTGTAAGCAAGCTGAATGATGACCTGGCGCGGATATGTGAGTGGTCTGACAACAATGCTCTAGTTCTTAATCCAACCAAAACCAAGTTCATGATATTGGGTACTAAGCATCAGGTACAAAAAATTACAGCCGATCAGCCCATTGTCCGTATCAAAGATCGAGTAATCGAGCGAGTTTCGGAAGCGCGTAACTTAGGAGTACTCATGGACGAAGGCCTAAAGTTTGAAAAACATGTGGCAAAGACGGTAGGTAAATGCTTTTACAGACTAAAACTACTATACAAGATAAGAAATTATATCCCAGAACATTTGCGTAGTATCTTGTGTGAATCTTTAGTGCTTTCCAATCTTAATTATGGGTCCCTGTTTGCTCGCAAGGTCGAAATGTCTTATACAGAGAGTACAGAACGCATGTGCTAGGTATTGTTGTAACATCCCACCTCGTACCCACGTGACGCCATTCATAAACAACTTGTGTTGGCTTAAAATGGACGGCCGCAGAAAACTGCACTTCGCTACACTGTTGTTTGGGGTTGTTAAATCTAGAACTCCCTTTTACCTATTTGAAAAGTTACAGTGGGCTAGCGAAAAACATGGGACTGTCACCACCAGAGGCTCCGCATTTTTGCTTCACACTCCACGTCACCACTCCTCTGCATTTCGGGGTAGTTTCAGATACCTGGCAAGTAAAATCTGGAACAACCTGTTACCGCCATCTTGCCGAGCTCTGAAAAACACATACAATTTTAAATTAAAATTAAAAGCGCTTCTTCTTCACGACCAACTGTCTATACCCTAAATATTATTTCTTATTTATATTTAATACTGCCTATATAAAAATGACATTGTTATCTATTACATATATAAGTAATATGTTTATTTACTTCCTACTATTCCCTATTTTTTTTTTATTTTTTTTTTTTAATGTTTAATGTAACTACTTCTCACCGTTCCTGATGTAAGCCGAAACATAGTGGTATCCATGAAGTTCCAAGACGCTTGCCCGGTATCGACATTTTTCGATACTTATATTTTGTTGTGTTGTTGTAGCTCCCCGTAATAATAACATATTCTGTAGTTTATGCAGTCGAGCCTCGAGTTTACACGCAACGTATAGTATATAGTGTTCCTGAAATAATTAGTTTAGTCTATTAATATAGTATTCTATAATAATAAATTATCTAATTTAATTCTGAATTTATTTATAACAATTGTGTACTTTAAAAATTATCAACAATGCACTTACCATTTTACTGTTACTCGCATTACTATTATTATTCGTCATAACAAGATAATTGTATTAATATTAACACTTTATGTATGTATATTGTATGTATATAAGCCTGGTGTGCGTGATGGCTGATATTGTGGCCTGTGGGCGGTAGGGAAGTGCTGTGGCGCGGGCGCGCGTGCTCCCCACACAGCATCACTACAGCCACTGAGCCGAGGCATGGCCGCGTCACGGATGGTGTGAGCGCGCTATTGTTCAGCTAGCATAGAGTAGTTAGCAGCGCACACCACTATAATAATAATATTATATTTTCACTATATTATTTTTCCTTTGTTATCGTATGTAATGTATTGATTTATAATAATTTATATGGTTGCTTTCTGAGTCTGTCGTACGTCATACGATTTGGGGCCACGGAAGACCAGGTATCGCGGCGCGACGCGTCGCGTCGTGGTGATACACCTGAGTGGTATTCCATTTTGATTTTGGGCAATACCTACTACCTACACTTCCCACCGGATATGAACATGCTATTTGTTATTCCTTGTGTTCTTTCTTGTTACTTTTTTGCTGTGTTATCTGGTGTTAAATTTTGTGTTTTAAATACCTATGTATATCTTCACTTAATGTAAGAGTATGTATTGTCTAAAATGTCAAATAAAGTTCTATTTATTTTATTTATGATTATTTCACTGGGAAACATATTTTCAAAATAGTCAATTGGAACACTTCGGTTTGTGTAAACTTTGTTGGATTTCAATTTGTTTTTGAAGGTTGGAGCTGCAAAATTAGAAGTATCCAGTGACCACACCCTATTTTTATCTATTAATTCCTGTAGAGTTTCTAACTGTGGTGCACTAGATGGTGTTTGTTGGACAACTTCTTGTAGTAACTGAAAACAAACATTCCAAAATAAAGACATCTAAAAGGTAAACCTAATAATATAATTATAACCATACACTAGCTGTATTAGTATGATAGGCTATGGATATAGTTGTTACCTCTAATGCAGGATGAGAAGCCAATCGTTCTGTTTCTATTGATGAGGATGATGTTGGCTCTTGTACAATCATTGATTGCACAGGATCTTGCATTATTGTGCATGCAACAGGTCTATGATTAGCCATTTCTTCATCTTCATTTATTGAATATGATGGTGGATGTGGATCTGGTATTGGTGGTGTACAGACCCTATCTTCTTCCAAGATGTCTAATAGCTCAGAGCGTGTCAGTCCTTGTAAATTGTCCAAAGCTTCATTTATAGAAGACATTGGATAATTTTCATGCATTGTACTTCCATCGTCATCTGAATCGTCTTCTGAAGATGCATAAATCTCTCTCAAAGCCTTTTCAATTTCAGTATCTCGAAGATTTGGAGGATAAGGCCACTGAAATCAAATATTTTTGAAATAAAATTAGTTGATTTGGAAAAAAATTGGCGGGCAGTGGACGTATATGGACCACTTAGTTTCCACGTTCATAACTCCATCATAAACAAATCCTAAGTAAAAATAAAACAATTTATACCTTTTATGATCCATTAACTTTCTAAAAAGAATGCAACAGAGCACTTACCGTATTTTTTTTCGACATAATCACTTAATTTGCTTCAGCCAAAGGTCAAAAACACACAATATCACGATCGAAAATGTTGAGACCATGAAATGTCAAAAAATTGTTTGAATGACACTGACAGTGGCACTGGTTTAAAATTGACAGTTTCATAGACAATATTCGGATAGGCCTAAGCGGACTCCTGGAGTGCTCTGCCCGTTAGAAAAAAATAAATTATGAAGTGGTTCATATTCGTCCTAAGCCCTAAGGGTTAAGAGACGGTCTAGTTTGTTTAGAAGGTCTGCACTAAGGTCGAAGCAACAGACATCGCCGTAGTCGATTATCGGGAATATTAAGGACTGGACTAGTAACAACTTTATATTCGTAGGCAAAAAGTTTTTTAAACGATATAGAGTACACAAGGAACCGGTTACATTTCGACTAATATTGGCGATCTGGGCGCGCCAATCGAGGTTTCTATCAATGTGCAACCCTAGATCTTTAATACTGGAGCTAAATGTGATAGCACAGCCATCAAATGTCACAGGTGGAAGGGCTCCAATATTAACTCGGCCTAGTAAGCGCGGGCTGCCGATCAAAATAGCCTGACATTTATTTGGATTTACCTGCAATCTGAACTTAGTAGACCACGCAGTTATTGCATCTAGATCACGATTTATATCTCCAATAGCTTTAGACAGATTTTCAACTGTTTCATGGGTATAAATCTGCAGATCATCGGCAAACAGGTGAAACGAACATCTAAGTACAAGGCAGATGAAATTTATAAACAGCGAGAATAGAAGTGGAGAGAGAATGCCACCTTGAGGTACACCTGCTTCGATATTTAACCATCTCGAAGACGACTGATCTGTCTTAACACATTGTTGACTTCCGCAAAGATAGGAGGCGAACCACTATAATGCTTCAGGAGAAAGCTGTATATGGGAAAGGATTGCTATTAAAATGTCATAATTAACATTGTTAAATGCACTGGAGAAGTCCACCAAGACTAACAGAGTAATCTTAGATTCCTCCATGCCAGCTCTCACATCACTAGTTATTTTTTAATAAGGCAGAAGTTGTACTGTGCCCTGGTCTGAAACCAGATTGAAGTGGTGAGAGTATTTTGTTTTGGAATACAAACCTGGACAGTTGTCAATCATAACATTGAAACAAAGACAAACATAAACAATAGCTACTTAATCTAAACATAATATAAAGCAGAATTTAAGTTTTATTGGTATTATTGGTATACAATTATTATTTATTAGTTTACATGACATTACAATAGAGTCATAATAAAATATAAGATTTGTATTTTTGATTCGTTTCCCAATTTATAGAATGTGATATTATTTTGTTAACTTAAAAATGAAGAACTGTACGAAACTGTACATCAATTAGTCCGTTTCATTTCGGACATTTTAATAAAAAAGACTTATTGAAAATTAGTCATTTTGGTAAAATTTATTGTTGAAGTACGTATGTTATGTAGATCAGCACATATTGAAATTCAGACCTAACCACCCGGAAACAAACAGATTTGAAATATTTTAATGATATATTTAGTGTAAGTATTAAGTTGTATGATAAAATAAGTAACCTTTGCTCTGATACTTCGGAAGATAATTTAAGCAAAATGGAACAGTTCGACTTAAAAGTTGCGGTTGCTTTATTACCAATTTTTACTGGTTATGAGGAGACGACTAAGAGAAAAGAGAGAGAAAAAAAGAAAAAAATTACTATATTTTAAATATAAATATGTCGAGTGACGTGTAATTTTTTTTAAGTTTCCATACCTATAATCAGCAAAAAATATCGAACAGAACTGTCAAGTGGAGTGTGGACAGATTTTTATTGCAATTTTACCCCCATAAGTGTTTGTCGACGATTGACGATGTAATTGACTTCTGATAAGAATGGTGTTTTGTGTTGTACAAGGCAGGTTCATTTCATTTTATCGTTAAGAGCGTGCAATCAAATTTCATCAAGTCGAAATCGCCGCGGGAGCCGATATCGACTCACACAGACGCAAAACAACACGCATGTGTGGGTTAGCGCTAGGCTGAACGTCGCGCAAGTAATATTGATACTTTGATCCTAATGAATTTTAATATTACATACCATTTCAATACTTCTATAAAATTAAATGGTATTTAAGTTATAAAATACAAATTATAAATACTCGACATGCTAGTAATCGCCCGCGGCTCAGTCCGCGTTATTGTCGAACCGTCGGGAACAACTTTCGCGCGATGTTTGTGTGAAAAGAGTTTCATGGTGGTCGGTTCAGTAGATGAGACGTGAAGAAGTAACAAACAAACACACGAACAAACAAACCAACTTTCACATTTATAATTTAGGATAAGTAAGTAATGAGAATAAAAAATTCAACAACCTAATTTTTATAAAAATATACCAAGTTATTTATTTTTCATATTTGATGTCCAGAAATGTTTGTCCCTAAATATTTTACTGACCCACTTCCGACTACCCACTAAATGTACTAAAATACAAATTTTTAGTGGGTAGTCGGGATGGACATGCTTTTTTCAGTGACAAAAATGTTGTCACTGAAAAATTGTTTCCTGTCACAACTATTGGGTAGCCAGGCACAAACAGGTAAAGTATACTAGAATTTTGCAACCATCTGATTATTGAATGAAAATTAAATATTATTTTATTATAAACACGGTAGTTTAGAATTACCTGCGAAATTTGAAAAATAAAATATTGGTGCAACTTGTGTACGACTGAGAGGTCCCAACCAACCATCCCATGCAATAGAACAGGACAGAGAATAGCAGCTGTTTGAAGTCTGACCATTTCAAGAAAGACAGTGCGCATGCTATATTTTGTTATTGGAAATGAAAAGGATAACCCATATAAAACAAACTTGTAAAAAGTGCCAATCCTTTCCAAAATAATATTGATTGTGATCACTATAAGATGTTGTTTGACCGACCGACTAACCCTTACATCACAAGTTTTAACTGTAGAAGAACTAAGTAGCGAGACTTGGCAATTTTTACAAGATATGTTTTTGATGGGATCTCAGTTCTTTTTGTAGAAGATTTACTAAACGCGTGTTTTTGTCAAAAGGGCAAATATAGCTTTGTAATCCTATACATTTACATGACATTACAAAGTTAATTATGCAGTTAGTTAGTCTAGATAATTCTACAGAAATATTTTTTTAGGTTTTTCCTTTATTTATACACTAAACACTACTTGTATTCCAAATTTAAGCTTCTATGTCTGCTAGAAGTGCCTAATACTTTTGATGATCGGTCAGTGAGTGATTGAGTCAGTGACAAAACTAAGAAGTTTGACAAGTTATAATTATTTAACTTCTGTTTCAAATTGAATAACATTTGAAATATACTGAGTTTATACAATGCTTTCCTAGTAACTAAAAATGCAGGCTTCTTTTAATCCACAACAAAGTTATAGGGAGTTGAAAGTGGCCTAAACTGCTTCGAGAAATTAATGGTACGGCCGTGCTCAAGTTGACAAAAGCACTGCCGTGCCCCCAGATACTCGGTTATATTGATGACAGTTACATTAAAGCAGACACACAGGCACACAGACACACAGGGGCTGATGATGATTAGTATAATTTTTAAATATATAAACCACATCAGCTTTCAACAAAAGAAATTGACATCAAAATCTTTTGATTAATTTAGGGGCTGTGATATTACAGACAGACACACAGGGGCTGATGATGATTAGTATAATTTTTTAATATATAAACCACACCACCTTTTAACTAAAGAAAACCGCATCAAAATTTGTCGATCATTTAGGAACTGCGATATAACAAACAGACACACAGGGGCTGATGATGATTAGTATAATTTTAAATATATAAACCACATCAGCTTTCAACAAAAGAAATTGACATCAAAATCTTTTGATTAATTTAGGGGCTGTGATATTACAGACAGACACACAGGGGCTGATGATGATTAGTATAATTTTTAAATATATAAACAACACCAGCTTTCTGCTAAAGAAAACCGCATCAAAATCTGTGATGCATTTAGGAGCTACGATATGAGAGACAGACACACAGGGGCTGATTGATGATGATTATTATACAAATTTTATATTTTATAAATAAACTCTGAACACATTACATACCTTTTTTGTGGTAACCTCTCAATGTTCTTTTTTCTATATATTATGAAATTTGTAATCGACATAATATGTACCTATATAATCTCAGTAAATTTTCCCCATTTCTCATAAATAATCTAAAAATATTAATGCTCGTCCAAGCGTCAATTCCGCTTAATCCTACTACATCTCCTATACGCTGACCAGGTCGGTGAACCTTTATTCGTTGACGGCTTAGCGCAGAGCGATACGTCCACCCGTCGGGAATTCCCAGTGCGTACTAAATAGATCGCGAATTACATGGCGCGTGTACTTAGTTGAAAACAGGTAATTTAAAAAAAATTGTATAATGGAATAAACATCGGACTTTAATTAAATAAAAAATAGTATCAACTTACCAACAGTATGATTATTCATTATAAAAATAATATCATCGAAGAAATTTAGTTTTTCCAGTAGAAATACAGCACTGAAAAACGTAAATTATGATATTTCTAAAAGATTTTTTATGCATTTAACAATAAATATATTTTAATTTTTTTATCAACTTTTCATTTCAGGACTATATAATCTATTTTATGAAAATATAAATTAAACTATATTAACACGATTTAATTGTTATTTTCTTTATCAAATTGAGCTAAAATCGGCATTTTTGCGATTCGGCGTTCCGAAATCTTTAGATTTACTCAAATGTACTACTTAAAACTTTAATTTTATCTTATTATTCCAAAAATAAAGACTTTATCTTAATATATTTCTAATTGTTTTATTTAATTTAGTTATTTTATGCGTGTGAGGGGCAGTCAAAAATACCGAAAAACTGAAACTTCGTCGTAAATTGAATGCACGCTCTTAAGTTTTCTGAAGAAAACATTGTTTTGATACAAAATGAGTGACTTACCAGCAACTACAGTCGCCAGAGTGTGACTATGATTGAGGAAGGTCACACCTATCGTTCGGTTAACTTTAATTTAAATAATGGAATTTTTGTATGGGTGAGATTTCATTATTGTTATGTTATGGACTAGACCTAGAGATATGTGTCTCTATACTTCAGCCATTGCTCAAATGAACTTTCGAAAGAGGGCAAAAATATAGTAGGTAGTTTAATAACATGCAAGCTACTGCAATGGGTGCTTGTTATGGCTTCATCTTTGGTAGAAAGGAAGCTTTTTACTTCTGATGAACACTCAAAACCTTCTCGTAACTCTAATTGGCTGACTAAATCCTCATCACTCACTAAGGGGTGAATTTCTCAAATGGCTTTTTTTTTGTCTTCGTTGAAATTACTATTAAAAAAAGGGAATATTGTTGTAAATTATTTGTTCTAGTACTCGTATTCAATAGGTAGCTATAAGATTGTGGAAAAAATATAATATGCCTAGGACTATTACAAAGGTAGAAAAAAATTACTTAAATCTCTATTTTTATCAAATCGGTGCTGTCCCTCTACTTTTTTTACAAACAAATATGCTTGTATACCATCAAATATGAATAAGTTAAGGATATAACTTATATTATTTCATAGAATATTAGTTACACCATATTTTATTATACAGGGTGTAAAAAGAGCAGTCACTATTACTTCGTGGGGTAATAACCAAGCAAGAGATATATCCATTGGTACTAGTCATTTGCTTTTAATCCACTGTTTTAAAAAAATCAAAATTTGCAATAGGCAATGTACAACGTCTACAATACAGCGATCAGCTGATTACGCTGAGAGGTCAAAAGCACGCGTAAGACGTTCATTACGTACTAGGGCAAAAATTATAAAATTTAATAATTTAATGCAGAACATTGTTCCAAACAGTTCAGCCTTGCGACTAAAATAACAAATTGCAAAAAAAAAATAAAAAAAAAATATAATAAAAAAAAATAATTTCTAGAATCAGTCAAGGTGCTATAATCCTATCCCAAAGTTATAGTGACTGCTCTTTTGCACCCTGGATGACTAACGTTAATTAACGATTAATTAAAAAATAAATAAAATTTAAGAATTTAATGCAGAACATTGTTCCAAACAGTTCAGCCTTGCGGCTAAAATAATAAATTGCAAAAAAAATTTTTTTCAAAAACTAAATAATGAAAAAAATTCATTTCTAGAATCAGTCAAGGTCCTATAATCCTATCCCAAAGTTATAGTGACTGCTCTTTTTACACCCTGGATAATTAACGATTATAGTCACTTAGAGGCATAAATGTACTTGTCCTGAGAATTTTTGTCATATCGCTGGATAAAAGTAATTTAAGCCTTACTTTTCACCGACGAGTTGGACAGTCTCCCCACCCCAATTTTAATTTAGTCCTTAGTGTGTGCTTCCACGCAGTCAAGACGGACGTGTGTCAAAGAGCTGCATATTCCCGCAAACAACGTAAGTACGCCATTAAATATGCTCTCGGACAATAATTTTATACCATCGGTGGTTGAATTTTTTTAATGTAGGTAATGAATATTTTTAAATTGTTGTGATATAGAATGAATGTAGTAAGTGATTTAGCTTCATTATCTGCAACCAAATTTATCTTAAGTAAAATGAGTTTTTCTAATTTCCTAAAAAGTGTGTTTTTTCTCACGTCGCTGCTCTCATATCGGTGTAATCAGTGGTCATTTTAACCACCGATATGATAATTTACACCGAAATTATAAGAAAAACCAATCGGTGTCTTAAGTCTAATATAATAATATATTTTATCATCAGGTCCTGTAAAGACTTCAAAACACTCAAACCAATAAAAGTGCTTTACTGCTCTTACGTACGTAGTTTACTTGAGTACTGTTGCGAAGTGTGGAACCCTGTCTACAACGTTTATATCAACAGGATTGAGTTAATTCAGAAAAGGTTTCTAAGATATCTGCAATACAAATCTAGTGATAATATAAGTAGTTATGAATTTAGATGCAAGAAATATCATTTCCTTCCATTAAAGTACCGTCGCAACATTTCAGATTTAGTCTACTTAAACAAAATTACTAACCATGTTGTAGATGCCCTCGAATTACACAACAAAATTAAATTTAATGTACCTACTAGATTCTTTCGCACTTTTGCACCATTTTATATCCCTCCCTATAATACTAATTATCGTCGTAATTCATTCCTCTGTCGATCTATCGCACAATTTAATGATTTTTTACGCGATCATCCTAACGCAGATGTCTTTTTACTCAAATCTTTTTCTATTAAACAGCTTTTAACTACTGAATACTTCTCTGTCGATATTAAGTAAATAAATTGCTAATAATAGATTAGGTACACGTGACCGCTTCAGTGTAGTAGTGTGCTCTCAACTATTTATTATAAAATAATATAGATAATAAGTTGCTTATTTGAATTTTGAAAATAATTCATTTGCTTTGTTTCGTTCTTTGATGTACTCACCAAATATTTGTTACATATCTGTAAAAACTTGTAAATGGCTTTCTGTCTCTAATCTGTTAGTATTAAGATGTGTATAGCTGTAAGTTTTTCCGTATAAATAAAATAAAAATAAAATAAATAAAATAGGTGTTTCGTATCATGACCAATGCATAGTTTTGTCACATCGGATTGCTTTATCATATCGGTTGATAATTTTACCATATCGGTAAATAACTTTATTTTGTTTTAGAATGCCA
The DNA here is from genome assembly GCA_905187575.2 of Celastrina argiolus. NCBI lineage: Eukaryota > Metazoa > Arthropoda > Insecta > Lepidoptera > Lycaenidae > Celastrina > Celastrina argiolus. Next base: position 3,949,286 of record LR994596.1, read on the forward strand.
AACCTAAATGAGGAGGGGAAAAAAGAGAAAATGTTTGCTGGAAAGAATAAGAAAAGCAAAAATTATCATCATCAAGTGTATTTATAAAAAATATTATAATTATTATAAGTATGGAGTAAGAGGAAATGTGCTTAACCTATTAAAATCATTTTTAACAAACAGGACCCAAATTACGCAGATAACTAGAATATGTACCAAGACAAAAACAGAGCGTGTATATTCATCCAAATCAAAAAAAAAACACAACTCGGTGTTCCACAAGGCAGTGTTTTAGGGCCGCTGCTATTTTTAATGTAAATATATAAATGACTTGCCACGTAGCATTAAATATCCCATGACATTATTTGCCGATGATAGCACTGTAGTATTTACTTGTAATGACATGAACAACTACTAAAATGAAATTAATAAAAGTTTAAATAGTATTATTAACTGGTTGACATCGAATAATTTATTAATTAATTTAAAGAAAACACAAATCATGAAATTTCAACAAAGAAAGCCGTTAATTAAATCTTTAGACATTCACTACAAGGGAGAAAAAATAGAAGATGCTGAAGTTACTAAATTTTTAGGTATATATATAGAAAAGGACTTAAAGTGGAACAGACATTCGGAACATGTTGTAAAAAAATTAATCAATTTTCATATGCTTTACATCTCACATCAAAAGTTGTAAATGAAAAAGCGTTGCTTATGGCTTACCACGGATTTGTGGAATCTACTCTTCGGTATGGTATAATATTTTGGGGTAATTCCACAATGCGTGATGATATTTTCAAAGGGCAAAAGAAGTGTATACGAGTTATAGCAAAAATACATACAATTGAGAGTTGTCAGCAATATTTAAAAAAATACAATTTACTTACATTTCCTTCTCTATACATATACGAAGTGGTCATATTTGTGCGAAGATACCTTTCATTATTTACTCGGTTCACTGCTAAAAGGCTTGCGCATAAACTCTGCTGTTTTGAATCGAGAACTAGTCTACTTAGAAAAAGTATTTTTGGCATGTCTACAAAAATTTACAATAAAATACCACGGCATATCAAAGAAATAGACAGTATTCAGAAATTTAAAAGCGAATTAAAGAAATATCTCATTGAAAAATGCTTCTACAGTAGTACTAGTAGTCAAAGATATATTGAATAAATCTTTGACTACTGTTAATTACATAAATTAAATGACTGTATCTGATGCTTTGCACGCCACTCGACTGGCAGAATGTATAGACACATTGTTTTACAAAACTAAGATCCTTTGTACCCACTTACATTCATGCAATAAAATATAAATAAATAAATAAATGTATGTTTAAAGCGTAGAAACGAATTAGGGAACCCTAACATATGGAAGTAGCTGACTCCGCAACTCTCCAAGTTTCCCATCAGCGGTGGCCAGCGAGTTCCCGGAATCTTTAACAATAGCTTATTCTTTTAGGTCCCCATTGTTTTAATTCCTGGTTTATAATTTTTAATGTAATATTGTCACTTCATAATCCCACTTCGATTAGGACAGTCGCTTTTAGAATAATTAAATGTAATTAAAATAAGTTTAAGTTTAATAAATAATTAAACATTTTTTGTTTTTTTTTAAGTCCTCCGACTGTCGCAAACGTATTTGGCACAGTCTTGGAGGGTAGGATACTCGCGGGCCGGTTCGCTTGAGTAATTATCGTAATTATCATCACGCCGCGTGCCGCCCGGGTGGCTATTAAGCACCAGAACGAGTACACCCAGAACCTACGTGTGGCAGTCAGAGGAGAATAATCCAGCAATCGATTCGACCAGAGACCAGAAAATGCATTATATGTGAGTACACTAGAAGTTCTCGTGTTGCTCCTTTCTAGCCCTAAGTCTATTTTAAATTTCCACAATTTATCATCCTAGAGCTTCTAGTTCCCGAGAGCCTGAATCTTGGCAGGCGTGTCGGACGAAATTAGCAGATAGGTTTAGAAATACAGATAATATAGATATAGATTTTAATATTTGTGATTTATTTAATTCAAGTAATAAAATGGCACACGATCCAGATTCGATATTCAAGGCCCTTCGCCTAGTGCCGGAATTTAATGGTAATCCTAATACACGATTTATTCAAATTTGCGATCAATTAGTAATTAAGTATGTTAGTAATGATCCTGGTAGTGAGTTTTCTAATCTTTGCTTATTAAATGGCATTTTAAATAAAATAACTGGTTCCGCAGCAAATACTTTTAATTCTAACGGAATACCAGAAAGTTGGATAGGAATAAAAAAATTACTAATTAATAACTTTTCCGACCAAAGAGACGAAACAGCTCTGTATAGTGATCTCTCTTTAGCCGTTCAGGTCACCCCAAGAATTTTATGATCATTGCCAAAATTTATTCAGCACGTTAATGACATATTACTTTTCATTACACGAACGACTTGCTATAACTGTAGAAGCTAAGCGTGACTTATATAAAAAGGTTACCATGCAGGCATATGTACGTGGCCTTAAGGAACCACTGGGGTCCCGCATACGTTGCATGCGACCACCTACTATTGAAAAAGCCCTCGAATATGTACAGGAGGAGCTTAATACTATGTATATGCATAACCGGTTTGATTCAAAGTCATTTAAAATTTTATCTACGCCGCATACATCTACACAACGTACAAATTTTGTCAATGAAAATTATTCTACACCTAGTAATAATAAAAAATTTCCATTACAAGTAGGACAGAAGCCTTTTACACACATTCCACAGCCTTTTAAATTTAATGATCATCATCAGCACAGGCAACCCTCACATACACAAAGAATGTTCAGTGCACCACCACCGAATTATAATCCTCGTTGTCACATGTTTAGGATACAGCCTAAAAATAATTTTGCACAAAGACCATTTTATAATTCTAACTCACAGCCTAAACCAATGAGTGGTGTTAGCCACTTTGTGACACGACAGTTACCACCTACACAGCATACATTGACAGGACATAATTGGCAAAGACAGGGAAACCCTCCCCCGTCTAATTATTTTAAAAGCAGAGAAATGAATTTTAATGACTGTATGACTGACGACTATTCGACTGAAAACTATTCGACTGAAGACTATTCTGACTTTGATCTAGTTATTATAATAGTGAATATATAGTAGAATATCCATGTGAACCTGAATATGAAAAACACGTTCAACCTTCCACTACGTCACCCTTACAAAATAATACTGAAAATACACGTGATCAGGATTTTCAGAAAATTTCGAAATCCGACACCTTAAAATAGAAATTAATTTGCACACACAACGCCAACTTCCTTATATACAGATTTTATCACCACCGTTAAAATTGTTAATTGACACCGGAGCTAACCAATCCTTTTTAAGCCCTTCAGCAGTAGAACATTATTTTAAAAATTACCCTTTGAACTATGATCCATTTGAAGTAGTTAATGTACATGCCAAATCTAGATGCAACTATTCTATAACAATACCTAGTTTTAAAGAATTTAACAATCCAAATTCTGTAACATTTTATGTATATAAATTTCATGACTTTTTTGATGGACTCATAGGTACAGATCTATTAGATAAATGGGATGCGATTATAGATTTTAAAAATAAAACCCTTATTACTAAAACAGCTTCCAACCCTATTCACGTTTACGATTCTCGTAATGCAAATTTATTTGAAGACTAGCTGTGCCCGCGACTTCGTACGCGTGGAAAAGTGATTTAGGGCAGCAGTTCAAATACATTTTTAGTTTATGAACACTGTCGTTTGGATATTTAAAATCACTAATTTATAGTAATGCTTCTTTATACACGGTATTAGACATGCATAGGCAAAAGAAGTAGGCCGATGGAGTAATAATAATAGTTTACTGTCAAATAATGGCCGTTTTTGTCGTAAATGTTTTGAGGTATTTTTTTTTTGAAAATGCTAACAATTCCTACTACCAGCTCGAAAAATGAGCGTGTATTCTTAACCGACTTCAAAAAAAGGAGGAGGTTTTCAATTCGTCTGTATGCATAATATATTTTTTTTCTTTTATGCGAACGGGACTACTTGATAGTACGCTCATATACGCGACGAAGATATCTGTACTGAGATTTGTATGGACTTTACGCCGCAGCGACTGCAGACGATGATCGTTTTCACACCGACGCTGCGCTGCTGGCGCCGAGCGCCAAATTTTTTAAAAGTCTACTCTCGGTGCGCAATTCCAACTCGGACTTGCCCGGTTTTTTATTTATTAATTACCTACGCTAACAAACATGTAGCCTACTTAGGGACTTTACGGTTAAAGTACTAACTTCCTTTAGACGACAAAATAACAAAAGTCCAAAAGAAAGAAAAAACCCAAGCCGTACCTAGCATGAAAACTAATAAATAAAAATATCATGAAAAACATAAATCTTACTTATATTGACATAGCTTTTCTAATTTAAATGTACCTATGACATCTCATTCATATCTTGAAAACAAACTATCCTAGGCCTATACTTTATTAATCGTTTGTATATTTATTATACATTATTAACTGCAAAACCTAAGTATAATAATAAATTACTTCGCACAAAGTAATAATTATTTTCACTTGTACTGGAAAATAAGTATTACTTTGTGCGAAGTAAATTGAATTGTTCCTTTTAGTTTACCTTTTGAAGTCGTTTTTTTTTGTTTAAAATTATTTAATTTTCAGATTTTTAGTGATGGGTATAGACTGAGTAGGGATAATTCTCAAATGATCAGACGACGATTATTTGAGGACGGAAAATGAAAAACAAAAACGATTAGATAAAAAAAAAATAGTAGAAAGAGAAAAAGTTTAGCCTAGCCTGGCGTAAGCCAGAGCGGCGCAATTTTTTTAATATATATATATATATTAAAAAAAATTGCGCCGCAATATTATGTATATTGTATATATATAGTATACTGAAACTTGAAATTTTTTGATATTATAGATCCAGGATATGGTGCAAAACCTTACTGTTTGGTAACATATGCTCAGACTACTTCAGAAAAAATCAAAATCAATATATTATTCCACATAAATTTTGAGGATTTCCTTCGATTCCTCACGGATCCCATCATCAGGTCACCATTTTGGTGACAATGGGACCAAATTTAAATTATACCCTACACAACATAAAAAAAAATTAAAATCGTTTCAGAAACGATGAAGATATCCGCAAAAAACATAAAAAACAAACATATATTTACGAATTGAGAAACCTCCTCCTTTTTTGTAAGTCGGTTAAAAATATTATGTTGGTTATTTCACGTTACAATCTACGTTTGTGCCAAGTTTTATTTAAATACGTTGAGTAGTTTGGCTGAAATACCGTCAAATAGGTAGCTACAATTTTTTGAAGATCCCACGGGAACCCTAACGTTTTTCGGGATAACAATTTCCAATAATGCTCTTCAGGTCATAAGCTACCTGCCTGCCGAATTTCATTTAAATACGTTGAGTAGTTTGGCTGAAATACCGTCAAATAGGTAGCTACAATTTTTTGAAGATCCCACGGGAACCCTTTCGTTTTTCGGGATAACAATTTCCAATAATGCTCTTCAGATTATAATCTACCTGCCTGCCAAATTGCATTTAAATACGTTGAGTAGTATGGCTGAAATACCGTCAAATAGGTAGCTACAATTTTTTGAAGATCCTACGGGAACCCTTTCGTTTTTCGGAATAACAATTTCCAATAATGCTCTTCAGATCATAAGCTACCTGCCTGCCAAATTTCATTTAAATACGTTGAGTAGTTTGGCTGAAATACCGTCGAATAGGTAGCTACAATTTTTTGAAGATTTCACGGGAACCCATACGTTTTTCGGGATAAAAATTTTCAATAATGCTCTTCAAGTCATTAGCTACCTGCCTGCCGAATTTCATTTAAATACGTTAAGTAGTTTGGCTGAAATACCTTCAAATAGGTAGCTAAAATTTTTTGAAGATCCCACGGGAACCCTTTCGTTTTTCGGGATAATAATTTTCTAGTAATGCTTTTCAGATCATAAGCTACCTGCCTGCCAAATTGCATTTAAATACGTTGAGTAGTATGGCTGAAATACCGTCAAATAGGTAGCTACAATTTTTTGAAGATCCTACGGGAACCCTTTCGTTTTTCGGGATAACAATTTCTAATAATGCTCTTTAGATCATAAGCTACCTGCCTGTCAAATTTCATTTAAATACGTTGAGTAGTTTGGCTGAAATACCGTCAAATAGGTAGCTACAATTTTTTGAAGATCCCACGGGAACCCTTTCGTTTTTCGGGATAACAATTTCCAATAATGCTCTTCAGATTATAAGCTACCTGCCTGCCAAATTGCATTTAAATACGTTGAGTAGTATGGCTGAAATACCGTCAAATAGGTAGCTACAATTTTTTGAAGATCCTACGGGAACCCTTTCGTTTTTCGGAATAACAATTTCCAATAATGCTCTTCAGATCATAAGCTACCTGCCTGCCAAATTTCATTTAAATACGTTGAGTAGTTTGGCTGAAATACCGTCGAATAGGTAGCTACAATTTTTTGAAGATCCCACGGGAACCCTTACGTTTTTCGGGATAAAAATTTTCAATAATGCTCTTCAAGTCATTAGCTACCTGCCTGCCGAATTTCATTTAAATACGTTAAGTAGTTTGGCTGAAATACCTTCAAATAGGTAGCTAAAATTTTTTGAAGATCCCACGGGAACCCTTTCGTTTTTCGGGATAATAATTTTCTAGTAATGCTTTTCAGATCATAAGCTACCTGCCTGCCAAATTGCATTTAAATACGTTGAGTAGTATGGCTGAAATACCGTCAAATAGGTAGCTACAATTTTTTGAAGATCCTACGGGAACCCTTTAGTTTTTCGGGATAACAATTTCTAATAATGCTCTTTAGATCATAAGCTACCTGCCTGTCAAATTTCATTTAAATACGTTGAGTAGTTTGGATGAAATACCGTCAAATAGGTAGCTACAATTTTTTGAAGATCACACGGGAACCCTTTCGTTTTTCGGGATAATAATTTCCCATAATGCTCTTCAGGTCATAAGCTACCTGCCTGCCAAATTTCATTTAAATACGTTGAGTAGTTTGGCTGAAATACCGTCAAATAGGTAGCTACAATTTTTTTATGATCCCACGGGAACACTTTCGTTTTTCCGGATAATAATTTTCAGTAATCCTTTCCAGATCATAAGCTACCTGCCTGCGAAATTTCATTTAAATACGTTGAGTAGTTTGGATGAAATACCTTCAAATAGGTAGCTAAATTTTTTGAAGATCCCACGGGAACCCTTTCGTTTTTCGGGATAATAATTTTTTAGTAATGCTTTTCAGATCATAAGCTACCAGCCTGCCAAATTTCATTTAAATACGTTGAGTAGTTTGGCTGAAATACCGTCAAATATGTAGCTACAATTTTTTTAGGATCCCACGGGAACCCTTTCGTTTTTCGGGATAACAATGTCCAATAATCCTCTTCAGATTATAAGCTACCTACCTGCCAAATTGCATTTAAATACGTTGAGTAGTATGGCTGAAATACCGTCAAATAGGTAGCTACAATTTTTTGAAGATCCCACGGGAACCCTTACGTTTTTCGGGATAACAATTTTCAATAATGCTCTTCAAGTCATAAGCTACCTGCCTGCCGAATTTCATTTAAATACGTTGAGTAGTTTGGCTGAAATACCGTCAAATAGGTAGCTACAATTTTTTGAAGATCCCACGGGAACCCTTTCGTTTTTCGGGATAACAATTTCCAATAACGCTCTTCAGATTATAAGCTACCTGCCTGCCAAATTGCATTTAAATACGTTGAGTAGTATGGCTGAAATACCGTCAAATAGGTCGCTACAATTTTTGAAGATCCTACGGGAACCCTTTCGTTTTTCGGGATAACAATTTCCAATAATGCTCTTCAGATCATAAGCTACCTGCCTGCCAAATTTCATTTAAATACGTTGAGTAGTTTGGCTGAAATACCGTCAAATAGGTAGCTACAATTTTTTGAAGATCCCACGGGAACCCTTTCGTTTTTCGGGATAATAATTTCCAGTAATCCTTTTCAGATCATAAGCTACCTGCCTGCCAAATTTCATTTAAATACGTTGAGTAGTTTGGCTGAAATACCTTCAAATAGGTAGCTAAAATTTTTTGAAGATCCCACGGGAACCCTTTCGTTTTTCGGGATAATAATTTTCTAGTAATGCTTTTCAGATCATAAGCTTCCAGCCTGCCAAATTTTATTTAAATACGTTGAGTAGTTTGGCTGAAGTACCGTCAAATAGGTAGCTACAATTTTTTGAAGATCCCACGGGAACCCTTTCGTTTTTCGGGATAAAAATTTATAATGATGCTCTTCAGATCATAAGCTACCTGCCTGCCAAATTTCATTTAAATACGTTGAGTAGTTTGGCTGAAATACCGTCAAATAGGTAGCAACAATTTTTTGAAGATCCCACGGGAACCCTTTCGTTTTTCGGGATAATAATTTCCTATAATGCTCTTCAGGTCGTAAGCTACCTGCCTGCCAAATTTCGTTTCATTCCATACAGTGGTTTTAGCGTGATGCGACGACAAACATTCCCATATGGACAGACAGACAGACAGACAGACAGACAGACATTTTTTTCAAAAATGTTATTTTTAGGTTCTGTGGCTTATATAGACCCCCTTTTTTTAATTTTCACTTAAATATTCTTAATGTACAGACATGACCCCTCTACAGATTTATTATATGTATAGATATTATTCCAGCCGGTATGTCAAAATTGTTAAAAATTCCTATAAATTTTCATGATGGCAAAGCATTTATTGAAGAACAAAAACTTTCAGGTTGTATAATTAGGGAATGCCTTACTACTGTAAAAAATGGTAGAGGTATAGTTGAAATAGTTAATCCTAGTAAAAACGATATAATATTTTCAATGGATAGAGCAGCCTCAGCAGAATTAAATAATTTTGAAACTAATTTATCCAATCAGCCAAAAAGAGTTATGGAAGTTTTATCACGTTTACGTACAGAGCACCTTAATTGCAAAGAAATAAAAAATTTAGAGTTACTTTGTTCACAATATGTTGACGTATTTTACTTAGAAGGAGAAAATCTTACTTTTACAAATAAACTGAAACATTAAATTAATACTACTGACGAAAATCCTATTCATACTAAGACCTACAGATACCCATATGTGCATAGAGAGGAAGTACAACAGATAAATAAAATGTTAGAGCAGGGAATAATAAGACCTTCGAATTCGGCATGGAGCTCACCTATTTGGGTTGTTCCAAAAAAGGTAGACGCTTCAGGTAAGAAAAAATGGCGAATAGTAGTAGATTTCCGTAAGCTTAGTGAAAAAACAATAGACGACAAATATCCGATCCCTAACATAAATGATGTACTAGGTAAATTAGGCAAGTGTCAGTATTTTAAAACTTTAGATTTAGCCAGTGGCTTTTACCAAGTAGAAATGAACCCCAAGGACACTCATAAGACAGCTTTCAATGTAGAACATGGACATTACGAAATTCTTCGAATGCCCATGGGATTAAAAAATTCACCAGCAACATTTCAGCGCGTAATGGACGATATACTGAGAGGTCTACAAAACTCTATTTGCTTAGTTTATATAGATGACATTATCGTTTTTAGTACTTCACTCCAAGAACATATCATTAATTTACAAAAAGTGTTTCAAAGACTCCGCGAATCTAATTTTAAAATCCAAATGGATAAATCCGAATTTTTCAAAAAAGAAACAGCTTTCCTAGGTCACATAATTAGTTCCGATGGTGTAAAACCTAACCCGGAAAAAATTAGTGCAACCAAAAAATTTCCTATACCAAAAACCCCCAAAGAAATAAAACAATTTCTTGGTTTAATTGGCTATTATCAAAAATTTATTCCAGATTTCGCACAATTAACAAAACCCTTAACATAATACTTAAAAAAAGGTAGGAAAATTATTTTAAATGATGAATATGTAACATGTTTTGAAAAATGTAAAGTAGTGTTAACAAATGACCCAGTATTACAATATCCCGACTTTAATAAAGATTTTAACTTAACTACAGATGCTTCTAACGTAGCCATAGGCGCTATCATATCTCAAGGCCCAATAGGATCCGATAGACCAATTTGCTATGCATCTCGGACACTTAATGAAAGTGAGCAAAATTATAGTACCATAGAGAAAGAGCTTTTAGCAATTGTCTGGGCAACAAAATATTTATTCGGAAGGAAATTTAAAATTATTACAGACCACAAACCATTACAGTGGATGATGAATATAAAAGAGCCAAATTCACGTCTTACACGTTGGAGGTTACGTTTAAGTGAATACGATTGATTATACTGTCATATATAAGAAAGGAAAATATAATACAAACGCAGATGCTCTCTCTAGAACAGAAATACTTCCGCATGGAAGAAACTAATTCATTAATGCAAGAAATAGACGAATTAAATTCTTTATTAGGAAATCCATCTAATACAATACGTAGGCCTTAAAATTCTTCAACAATAACCGCTAGTGAAAAATCAAACTCTTCAACAATATCTGAAATAGAAAAATCTAATTCTTGCAACTATGACAGCACATAGTAGTAATGAAAATCCATACCAACACTTGAAGAGCCCCTTAATAAATTTCATAGACAAATAATTTTTACATTATAGATGGAGTTAAAAGAAAACCAGTAGTAACTAAGCCATTCGAAACCCATACAAGAATTAGTATCCAGTTAGGTAGGTCAAATTTAGAAATAGATTTAATAAATGCCGTAAAAGAGTATATTAGTCCTAAAATTAAAACAGCTATATTAGTTAACCCTCTTTCATAACTGTACACTATAATACCCATTTTACAGAATAAGTTTAAAAGTTCATCAATGAATCTTGTTTTAGTTAAAAAGGAAATAGAAAATGTAAAAGAATACCTTAGGCAGCAAGAAATAATTAAGCATTATCACGACGGAAAAACGAATCACCGTGGAATTAATGAAACTTATTTAGCTCTCTCTAGAAATAACTTTTGGCCAAAAATGAAAATTGAATTAACTAAATTTATATCAGAATGTGTAATATGTGGACAGGCAAAATATGATAGAAACCCCGTTAGACCCCAATTTAATGTTGTACCCCCAGCTACAAAACCCTTCGAAATTATTCATATGGACTTACTGACTATAGACAGTGTAAAATATGTAACATTCATCGATGTATTCACTAAATACGGACAAGCATATTACCTACGAGATGGTACCGCAATTAGTATATTACAAGCACTTTTACAATATTGCACACACCATGGAGTACCGCTAACTATAGTTACAGATAATAATGGAACAGAATTTAGAAATCAGTTATTTAACGAATTTACTCGATTACACAAAATTAAACACCACAAAATTTTAGCACACTCACCTAATGATAACGGTAATATAGAAAGATTTCACTCAACACTTTTAGAACATTATAGGAATTTTAAAATTACAACAAAGATAGTACAGTTGTTAACCTCATGCCTTATGCATTAATGCTTACAATAGTTCTATTCATAGTTTTACCAGATGCAGACCTTTTGACCTTTTAAATGGACATTTTGACCCAAGGGACTGCCTAGACATAGACATAACACAACAAATGTTACAACAGTACTTACAAATTCATAAAAAACAAATGCAAAAAGTATATGACATAGTTAATAGTTCATCTCTTAGCGATAGGCAAGCTTTAATAGATAATAGTAATAGAACACGCGAACCTGAAAAAGAATATGCACCCGGTCAGCAGATTTTTGTTAGAAACCCATTAGCCGCTAGACAAAAGACCGCCCCGCGTTACACACATGATACAGTACTTGCAGATTTACCTATACACATATATACAAGAAAGAAACGAGGTCCCGTTGCAAAGTCTCGTTTAAAACGGATCCCTAAAGCAGCTAATTTGTTGCAGGATACTCACGCTGACGCTAATGACAATACCCCTGGCACATCCTCAAGTAATCAAAATTGAAAGTCTTGATGATGGACCTGGACTACTACCGTACAGACTTGGACATATGAAAATTACAACCCATTATCATACATTTATTCAGTATATTAGACTTGACGACATAGAAGACAAAATTCATACTTTACAGGACCAATTACGAAACTTTGAAAACCAATTGACTAATGACACATATGCAGTTAATGAAATTCAAGTAAAATACTTGCTAAATAAATTAGATGACATATTTAACCAAATAAAATCCTTGGAACCTTCCAGAGCTAAAAGAGGAATCATAGACGGTCTTGGATCAGTTATTAAAAGTATTACAGGAAATTTAGACTATACCGATGCTTTAAAATATAATGAAGCCATAAAACTTTTAGAGGAAAATCAAGATAAAATTAGTAATACAGTAAATAATCAATTAAGTATTAGCAAGGAATATATAACGAAATATAATAGCATTTTAACAGAATTAGTAGATAATCAAAGTAAAATTAATAGTACGTTAATGTTAATTTTAGCTAGTAATAAGAATAATGATTTAAGTTTAATTAAATATGCCAAATTTGCACAGCTTTTGGTAATTTTAACAGAAAATGTAGACGATTTGTTAAATGAGTTATTAAGAATAGAAAATAGTATAGCGTTTGTTCATGCATCGAGCATGCATCATTCGATTATTAATATAGATATATTAGGTTGATAATATTGAAATCTTGAAAATATTTGGCTCTGCAGATCCAAATTCTTGTTATGGCGGAGGAATCTTGCATGAGCGTTTGAAATAATGAATTTGTAGACTGCTTTTCGACTCTGATTTATTACATATTAATATTTAAATGTAACATAATATTTTATTAATTATTTTAAACTGGCGCTTTTTGTGAAAGATGTTGAAAAAAGCTCTGTGTATGCTAGAAGCGGTGAAGTTCGCCGCAGATCGATGACCACGAAGTTAGCGCGAGCGTCAACAATGTTTTATTTCAATCACAGTTCAATTCTAAAAATCAAGATAACAAAATGAGTAAAATATTTTCTCGTTTTTATTATTCCTTATTACTAAAATATCTTCAACGATGTTTTCGTTTAAACTGTAACGTAAATTATTCATAACATATTTTAAGGACGAAAAGAGGCGCTCCACGCTCACTTGTGTAGTTGGCACTTCAAACTCCACCTTTGATAAAAGATATAGTTGAGGCTCCAACAAAGCTTTCCTATGCCAAAATAATAATATATTTATTGTCAGTGGTAGACGGGTATGGTTGGAAAATGTTTGTAATAGATTTGTGATATCAGCCCGAGTGTGCATATATCGCGCGCGTTTTTGAGATATTTACTCTCTTTCTGTTTGTGCCAACATCATTTCCACTTCGTCGCCTAGTACCACCGAAGAAGTACTCGGACCATACATATTTTCGACATCTTCTTTTAAACGTTAGGTTTGCCAAATCTCGCCACTCTGGGTCAAGGATATGGTTATATCCTCGTCGGTAATAGACGATACAATATAACAACTAACACCAAGGAAGCAATGCGGTAGTATGTACTCACCAGGTCTGGAAACGAACCCTGGAGCCGTTGAAGATAAGCGTCTTTTGATGCTCGTTGTCGATTTTCTTAATTACTTTAGTTCCAATAGCCGGCTGGCTTTCATTGAGTATAGTATACAGGATTCCACACGCGGTGGACGTTTTAGATTACATCCAACATCGGTAATGTTGCAGCTAATTCGATTTGTCTGGTCCCGCGAATAAAAGTGAAGTGCTCACGCGGCGCGTTCGTACGATTCTCACAAATCCCGAGCGTGGCGCCAGTCTCATACCGCGCAATGCGATTGGCTAGGATGTCAACATTGTATGTCTAACTGCCCAATGAGATTTGACGCACGATATTTGAAAATTATCATTTATAAAACAATACGATAAAAACGGAACACGTTTTTATATTTATCAAATTTGTATGAAAAGGTAATAGTCCATCGAAACGGTTCTTTTCTTTGGAAATTGTTTTGTAAATACTAAAGTATTTATTATAAATAAATACTACCTATTAAAAGCGGAAGCGACTTTTTTAATTATAAATCCACATTCAGTGTGGTGTTAATGGCCATCGTAGACGCTAACTACAATTTTATATTCGCCGATGTTGGTTGTCAGGGCAGAATATCAGATGGCGGAGTTTTCAGAAACACTTCTTTATATCAGAAACTACAAAATAATGAATTAAATATTCCTAATGACTGAAACCTTCCAGGAAGACAACAAGATGTGCCATTCGTATTTGTAGCAGATGATGCATTCCCATTACAAAGACACATCATGAAGCCGTATCCTGGTACTCACGGCAGGGGATCCGAAAAACGAAATTTTAACTACCGTTTTACTAGAGCAAGACGAATAGTAGAAAATGCCTTTGGCATTCTTTCAGCAGTTTTTCGTGTATTGCGAAACCTGATAAACCTGCGAAACCTGAACCTGATAAAGCATCTCTCATCGTAATGACCTGCGTATACCTACATAATTATTTGATGAAAAGGAAAGCTTCTAGGAGGCTGTATAATTCACCGGGCATGATGGACAGAATTGAAGAGGACGTCGTTATCTGGAATAACGAAGGAGAAATGTGGGCCGTTTATCATCATTTCTCCCTTTACCCAACACTGGACGAAGACACACTTTACAATGTGAAAAAAACCGGAAAGAATTTTCAGACTATTTTAATTTGACTCATATTTTGCTATGGCAAAACAATATTGTATAATAAAAGCGAAATGTACTTTATAAACTGCATAACAAACACTTTGAAGAATTAAATTAAATAAATAGACTAAAACATCTACTAGCCGCTTTGTAATAATACCCAATAAATAAACATAACTACTACTTACCAGCTTTTTATTTGGGTTAGAGTCTAAATCAATTGTTTTCCTCGGTTTATATTTGTCCATCAAAAAGTGCATACTTTTAAATGCATACCATTTAGAGTTATAAGTACAATCGGCACCACTACCTGATTTCGTACTCAAAGTTTTCTGCCTTTCTCGTCGGTAAGACGCAAGAAGCGAGTCCATCTTTTTTTTTAATTCTTCAACATTATGACATATCACGATTATTCCTCTTTATGGATATGTAAGTCCCCTCTCGCCATACTACCGATTTCTTTTCCTACTCTTTCACTGTACACGCTGCCAGACTTTGGAATTCATGACCTACAATTATCCGTGAATGTAAAACCCTCACATTACTTAAAAGAGACTAAGAGAACTTTTCCTACATATACATTGTTTGTAAGTTGTATTTTTATAGTGTTCATATGTCGGATCCCATAGACATCTTGCATTTTGGTAGGCTTCTATAATTATTAAACATTTTTTTTGAGGCCAATCCATAATTTTATCAATACGATACGTAAACTATCGCTAAAACACAAGAACACTTTGATGAGACCGCTCAGTGGAACGAGCGCGTCCGAACACGCTAGAATGTTTTATGCAACTGTTCACGCGCTCTTACGCCGTTTACATCGAGCGAGCGACCATTCTTAGAATATTCTATAGAATCTTTGCGAACGCACTAAGAACAACGAAAGAATGCTCTACGCCTGTTTACACTAGAAGAATTTGACGTAGTGGGGATAGAATGAGCATTCGCTCGTTTGGTGTAAATCCACCTTAAGATGTTTCTTTTAGCAAAATGCATGCTGAACTAGATTCATCTGTCAAACGGTTTCAAACCGAGTTTTTAATGTTATTCATCTCTGAAAATAATGACTCGCAGGCATATGTAGATGAAAACATGGTTAAAATAGCATGAGCCAGCTTCTTCAAACAGTTAAATGTGTCTGGTAACGCATTCCATGTTTCCAGAAGTTTATTAATAGCATTCTTACTTAAATTACTTGTCGATCTTTCAGTTTCAATTAATTCCAACTCTTTCCTTGTTTCAATAAATTTTTGAATACATATTGAACTAGATTGGAAATCAATCAGCTGCATTTCAAATTCTTCAATTTTCAACCTATCAAATTGAGAGAAGTTCAGACATCTGGGTATATAATGAACTTTAGTATTTCCGACAATTCTTTGAACTGAGAAAATCTCCATAAAAATTCCTTGATTAAAGAATCGATCACAGAAATAAATTCTTCGGTAATTTTTTCTTTGTCTGCTGTCTCGTGAATATCTAAATCATTCATATATTTTTTCAAGTTTTAGAAAATACTTGTAGTTTCTTGTGATAATATCGTTTCTAAAAACTTGCAGTTTTGCCTCAAAAGCGCTAACGAGATCTATCATGGCAATAATTGTTTTGTTTGTCCCTTGAAGCTTTACGTTAAATGTGTTTAAATGTTGGCATATTATGTCTGTAAAAAACATCAATTTTGAAAGCCACATAACGTCAAATAACTGTGGGTATTGTTCAATTTTTCCCTCATTTTGCAAAAAACAGTCTGATTTCTTCCAAGCAATCAGCAAAACTTTCAAGTACATTCCCGCGACTCAACCAGCGAACACTATATACAGGGTCTGTCGTAAATAATGGATAATCCGTAAACTGGAGTTGGTCTAGATGTGAAACTGTAAGAAAATCGTATTTTCTTGCCAGGGTTTCTAACCATATGAAAATGGCGTAGCAATAGTAATTTTATACTTTTTTATAAATTTCTCTAATTTTTTCGTTCATTCCATTGCTATTTCATCAAATTTAGGTATTTCTTTGTGTTTTTTTTAGTTTTATACTCCTGAAGACCTGTATTATTTAATTTTATATTAATTTCCAGTGTTTTTAACGTTAACAATTTTCAAAATCATCTTTTTATGTTTATTTTTCAACAATTTTTTTCTTACTGTCAACTTTGATCGTTTACTGTGAAAAAAAAAGTATGGCGCTATAGCTGACCATTATCTTTCTAAATTGTCTAGTATGTGTAGTTTCTAAAAAGGTATTACAATGTGTACTAATAGTGCCGGCAAATCAAATGGTCCATTTGATTTGCCGGCACTATTAAATGGTCCATTTTCGCTTGTTTAAAGCCTGTGACGAGATGAGGTTGACTATTTTTGTAACTACCGCCATTATATTATCAAGGGATATTAAACCACTCTTAGCACATAAGACTTGTTGGTGAATGATGCAGTGGAATCCAAGAATCGAATGTCCTACGTCAGCTTGAAATAAACTTATGAAATTGTTTTTTTTACCCACCATACTTGGAGCACCATCAGTTGTTACAGAAACAATTTTTTTATATCAATTTCTTTTTCAGCAAGCGAATTTTTAACTGCCGTACTTATATCTGTTCCCTTTGTAGTTGTTAGCAACGATTTTATTGCAATTATTTCTTCCTTAATGACGTTTTCTACGCAATACCGAGCAAAAACAGCTAAACGTGTAGATTTAGTGACGTCAGTGCTTTCGTCAAGACATAGCGATATAAAAGAAGCATCATTAATGTCAATTTTTTGTTGATCTGTTACATTTTCGGTCAGTTTTAAGATTCTTTCTTTTATTGTGTTTCTTGATAGAGGAGTATCTTTGATGCGCTGAATTGTCTTATCTTTATTGTCGAAATCTTCAAAAAGAGAGGGCGCGCATGGTAACCAGGCTTCCTTCAAAAACTCACCTTCTTAAAAAAGGTTTACCATGCCGAGCAATGACATTTGCAGCCGCGTAACTTGCCGCGCTTGTATTACAATTTTTGCCGACAAATTTAATCATAGACGTTGACTGTTTATTTCTGTCATTCAATGCACTTGCAATTAATTCTTTTTGCTCTGCCTCGCTTTTTTGACTAACAGATTTATGATTTGTTTCAAAACATACCACTATTCCAGAATATAAAACACACACCGCTTTAATTGTTTCAGTAATTGTTTCAGAATTTCTCCTGTGCGTTTTGTAGTGTTGGGTTTTAATATACTTGAGTGATTTTTTTTTTCGGAAAGGTTAACAACATATATGTTTATTCTATTGTTTTCTGTAACACAAACTATACTATTAGCAATGAATAAGGAGTCTGAAATTTTTAGTCAAGGACAAAACCTTCTTTTATTTCTTGGTTTGATACGGAGGATTCAATAATCTGTTCCGTTCTAGGTGGAATTACGTATGCAGGATCGTTGAAATTAAGTTTTAATGATGATTTGCTTATATGGAGCGAGGCTTTATTATAGTCTATATAACAGTGAAGTGCATTGAGCATATCGGATCCTATAATGCCGTCATAAGGCAAATGAATTTTGTCAACGACGTGAAGCATGTAAGATACGCGGGATTTAGAAAGTTTTAGTACGAGTTCAAAATGTCCTTTGGTAAGAATAGGATTTTCTGATGAATCAATGCCTTTAAGTTGGATAAGTTCTTTTGTAAGAAGAGGAAGGATTTGCATACATGAATGCTTAATTAGGCTCACAGATGATCCTGAATCTACGAGCAAGCATATAGGAAGTTTGGATATAGAAGTTTCGACGAGCACATGAGGTAAGAGCATCATGGCTGGGTCATTTGTGATTTCGAAAGTCAGCAATGAAGGCTGAACTAACTGGATTTAGAATTTTAGGATATTGACTCCCATGTAGCGGGGTCGTAGTATTTTTATTATTAAATTAATATAATAATATAATATAATATCTATGGACGCTTCACACCACGTCAATCTGGCCCTGTGCTAAGTATCCGAAGAACTTGTGTTACAGGTACCAGACAACGGAAATATATTTAATACTTTTATACTATACACATATTTAAGATTTTTATTATATTATACACAAATTTAATACACATCCATGACCCAGGAACATTGAAAACTTTTTTGTTCCCTCGGCGGGATTCGAACCCGCGACCTTTCGTTCGAGCGCCAACGCGCACAACCAACTGCGCTACGGAGGTCGTCAAATTATTAAATTGAGGTATCGGTTTTTAGTGAACCTGATCCCGTACGACACCTGAACGAGACGCTTATGCGTTTTTTGTTCCAGTGTCGACGGTGTCGTCACCCTCGGTCAGGCTGTTGACCTCAGGTTCATTTTCAGCTGGCTCAGAAATAAAATTAATTCTTTGTTGCGACCTTGGGTTTTGATTAAATTTAAATTTTTCGTTGTTATACTGTCGCTTCCTACATTCTTCTAGAGTGTGGCCAGGTGCCTTGCAGTATCTGCAAATGACTACCTCTGTGAAATTGCTTGTAGCCTGATTGAATTGGGACGGTCTTGGTAAGTTACGGTTAAATCTAAAGAATTATTGGTTATTGTTATTATTATTCATAAAATTCCCGGAATTCGGTTTCGACATTCGGGGTTTTTCCATTCGCGAGTTGGATTGTGAATTTTTATAAATAAATTGTTGATTTTTTTCATCAGATATTGCAGCGTTTACGGCTTCATTGAGAGTGCGTGGAGACTTACACCTGACGATTTTGAAATTCTCGGTGTAAGCCCCATTTGAAAATGGTGGAGTGCTAGCTCCTCCATTGCGGCTGTGCGACTTATCGTCTCCCGGCTTTTATTGCCGTGTGAAATTGATATTTCAGTAAGCAATTGGGATAAGCAGGTTTCTATTCTTAGGGCATACTGGCTTTATATGTAATGGTTTCAGTCGGTTGCTGTTTACATTCTCGCAAATCAGTAAGTAAATGTGCATAATGTTTGCGCTCACTAAATTGAGTTTTTAGGAAATCTTTCAACTGTGGCCAATTTACGAACTCTTTAATTGAACAGGCGATTTGTGCTTTGCCTTGTAGTTGACATCGACGCTTGAAAGGCAAAACTGCCTAAGCGACATTTATCAAAATGTTCAGGAGAGCTGTTTAAAGTTTTTTTTTTGAGAATAATGCTAATAAAATTGTCAATTCTTATCATACAGAAATAATTGTTAGACCATTGGAATCGTAATCAAATAGGCTATAATCTGACATATAAATGATTGACCTAACACTTTCAATTCGTGCTGTTTTGTCGCTTAGGTAAAAATTACACCAAAAAATTTTTCAGGTAAAACTATCTAACCGCCAGAGCTTTCTCAATTACAAACAGGTAGATTCATATAAATACTTCCGCGACTGTCTATACGAACAGGTTAAAATGAATAAGTTGTAATAATACTTATTTTGCAAACAGGAACAATTGACTAAATGATTTTATTTTAGTGAAAATACTCAAGAAAAATTATCCGAGTAATAATTATAAAGAATTATTTGCAAAACTAACCGACATTTTGTATGGGACATAAATGATGAAAACTATGATTGGTATTAATTGAGCATTTATTGTAAGTTTTTAATAAAAAAATGGCACGCATTAAAAAATAATAAGCCTTACAAATATTGGTTCCCTTTTTCAGGTCGGGGTAGGAACAAAACTTGAACGAAATCAAAACATATAGGTTTTACTACTCTTTAAAAATCTCAAATTAAATACTAGTACTCGTAGTATCAAAAAGTATTTTAACAACAATACGAATTATATTACCATAATTAGTCAGTCTCACTGTTAATTAAACAAGGCACATTTCACGCACAGATACCTATTTAAGAAATGACAAATAACTGGACTCATCAGACTTTACAAAGTTTTTTGGCGTCTACGCATTCGTAACTGTACCTACTAAAATTATACAATAAACACAATAATACTTTAATGTATCTATAAACGACATAACATACTAAAATGCAATGTTCTATTCCCTAAGTAAACTTCAAACATCTCTTATCTATGTACTAGATATCACAATTTGTTAGGAACCTTAGGTGTGTATTTATTATTATTTATTTTTTATTAAAGTTAGTAAAAAAAACAATGTAAGTAAGTATCTCTGAAAATAAATTAATCAAAACGTAACTTTGTTAACCTACACTATGTAATAAACTCTCACGGTTCTTGACATAAAAATGTTAGTTTATACGTTTCGACAGCAATGCACCTGCCGTGGTTGCGAGAAGACTAGTCTCGAGTAGTCTTCTCGCGACCACGGCAGTTGCAATGCTGTCGAAACGTCGAGTCACATCTTCACATTGCACCAATATAAATATTGCAATTTCTAACGGTGCTTACAGATCACGTAACATAAAACATTTTTATAAAACACATTTGGTACAGTATTGTTTTAACATAATGTGGACGTGTTATACAATCTGTACGCACTCAACACAAAAAAGGAATACAAAATTCAGTAATATCAATTAAAATCAGGGTCCTCTATATCTGACTCGGGTAATACGTCTTTGGCATTTGCATCGCGTGGAATGTTTACATACTCATTATGGAAAAAAGCTTTAATTATTAACTCTACACATAGTTTATGTAGGTCGTCATATATCTTCTTGTCTCGGATTCATCTTGTTACGTAAATCTGTAAAAACAACGAAAAATAATGCAGATGGCTTCGTATGATTTGATTTAGTGTTAAAATGTAAGCAGGAACATGAAAAATATTGAAATCCGGAAGTATTTACATAGTTTACTTACTTAATAATCCAAGGAATGTGATGTTTACTTACATTTTTCCCATTTACTAAGCGCCAAAATAGACGTAAATCGGCGAACGCGCAGCGAAACGACCGGTCTAAGCGACACGCCGCGGCTGAATAATGTTTTCGGATTCGTTCCGTTCACTCAGTGCGTCGTTCCTAACCGACGACTGTCACTATATTACGCTTCCTAAGCGCCATCCTTACTCCTGTTTCAATTTATATTTAAATAGACATCTTTTTGGTAGTCTGTTGCTAAATCATGAGCATTACTGCAGTTTACCAAAAAAGAATTTAGTGACTCCCTAGCGCCTCGTAGGGTTTAATAAATTTTAGCAATGTGGATAAATCTAACTCTGTCTTAGGCGCAGTTGGGTTTTGGTTTTTTTTTTGTACCTAGTAATGGGTCCAGGTTGAGAAGAAGGACCGCCGTCCTCTTCCATATCGTTTATAATTAATTCAGGCTTTTTAAATTTTGGGCTAGGAGCTCTAGCTTCTGAGATTTTTAATTTTATTATTTATCTAGACAATATGAAATTTTAATATAAAATAATTGCAATGACCAGGAATAGAAAAAACGAATCACTCACAGGAATCTGGTTACGGCGATGCACCTTATCATGTCTGGGCTGTGGCTCCCGCTCGGCTTATCGCGTTACAGTCGTCGGGCTCGGCGTGTCGGATTTCTTCGGAGAATTGCACGGCAGATTTGCACGGTGCAATATGGGATTTATTTCGAATGATTGTTATAGACGTTTTGTGTGCAAATTAAGGTAATAGTAAAGATTTTATGTCGATTTTATGTAAAGATTACAGAGTTCACTTGATGCTTGTGGCTCAACAGGAATTAGCACTTTCACAACACACTTCCCGCAAGGATATAGAACGTTTTAGTATATACCGGATTGTTTGGGCTAAGGAAGACGTTTTCCAGGGACTCGTCAAATCCCTTTTTCGCTGCCACCAATGTTAAGAGCCACCAGAAAAAAGGCATTAAAAAAAAATACAAATTGATTTTTGTTTCACACGTCTAGCGCGGTTGGACTTAGGATGGAGACTGAAGCGGATGGGAATGCAACTGGAGTTGCAGGGTTGACAGAAGGATAAGGCATACATATCAGGGCTGTAACAGCGCGCATATTAAAATGAAAGAAACCATTTTCTTTACATATACAGGGTGTAAAAAGAGCAGTCACTATAACTTCGTGGTGTAACAATCAGGCAAGAGATATATCCATTGGTACTAGTCATATGCTTTTAATCCACTGTTTTTAAAAATTTGAAAATTTTCAATAGGCAATGTACAACGTGCACACCACAGCGATCAGCTGATTACGCTGAGAGGTCAATAGCACGCGTATGACGTTCATTACGTACTAGGGCAAAAATTATAAAATTTAAAAATTTAATGCAGAACGTTGTTTTCAAACAGCAGCCTTGCGACTAAAATAACAAATTGCAAAAAAAAATTTTTTTTTTTCAAAAAATAAATAATGAAAAAAATTCATTTGTAGAATCAGTTAAGGTCCTATAACCCTATCCCAAAGTTGTAGTGACTGCTCTTTTTACAACATGTATATGTTGTAGCAATGTTGTGTGTTTTCTGCCGCTTTCACCTTCATGCCAGAGGATGCATGCAGCAATTTTATTTTTACCAGGGGGCACAAATGACTCATTGAACAGGACTAGATTTCTAGAGAAATAGTATTCTTTCGTTGTCAAAGTGGCAAGCAAATAGCTTTTTGCATTTCAACTGTAAATACAGCCTCCTTTCTTTCAGATTCTATGTTTTTCTGCTAATTGTAAATCTCTTCGGGAATTCCGTTTATTTTCTAAGTGATGTCCTATCATTAAACAATCTTCGCAATTGCAAGGAAGAGTTTTTCATGAGCTATTTTATGATTTTTTGCACTTAGTGCAATTATCTTGCGATAATTCAGCAGTTGATAGATTTAATTTCTTGATCATACGAGTAGTATAAAAATGAGTCCAACTACAAGTAGATAAATTGTTTGCATTACAAAACTGCTTATAATGTTTAAAAATTGTGGAGAAATTAATGCCTACTGGCAAGTATTTTCTGTTAGGTGCATGGTTACTATTATAATGGGATGAAATTGGATTGTATTTTAATATAAATTCCTTTAAACGGTCCTCATACTCCTGTGGAAACTTCAAATTGACGTCCTCGAAGATCAGGTGTGGCACTCACTTTGGGATTTTTATTGCACTGCAAATAATTATTTTTCAAGACTGACTGTACAGCTTCATCATTTGTAAAGCCCAAGGTCCCTAGAAAAAAAACTTTACATACTTTGATGTCACTGAGCGACCATACTAAGGTGTTGTGCTTTCGAGATTAGCTTTTTGTTTTTGTGCACGAGGTAGATAATTTACTTACACTCCTCGACAAAAAGTCGCGGCGCCGTTGCCTGTCTAAGTTCCAAAATTGTGTATGTATAGACTGTCTTTCAATCTCTGGAATATTTTGTATGCACTGTTTTTTACATGAACAAGGTGGCAATAGGGGATGTTTCAGTCTTTGTTTCTCTAATATAGCTCTTGGATCTCTATTTCGCTTAGGTTTCTTTATTGTTTGAGAAATATTATTATCTTTAAATGTCAGTTCATGATCGGATGTGAGGGTGCTCAGTCTTTTTTCCAAGTGGAATATGACTTGCAGTAGAAGTTGAAGGTGTTGGAGCAAAATATGGGTTGTATACTAAAAATCTATATGTTGCAGTTAAACTCTTATCAGAAATCAATGCAGGTTTTTATTAGTTGAGCATAAACTCCTTCTCCTAATTCTTCAGAAAGGCATTCGTTAAGTTGAGTATCAGTGAGTGGAACGATAGTACTTATAAAGTTTCTCGACTCTAAAACATCTTGAAAGTTATAACTTTCGTTCAAATTGTGGTTGTTACAGTCTATATTTTCTTTTTCTTGACAATCACTTATCACACTGGACGCAACAGTAACTGAGTCTGTGTTATTATAATGTTTCAAATGTTGTTTTGACAGTCTGACTAACATTTCATTCCGATTCGTACTCATTGTTACTCACAATTATCACAAAATAACTCAAATTAAAAACTAATAACGAATTATCAAAACAAATTACTCAGTGCGCGGAACACGACTAATGTAATCAAAACTACTCGAACGTGATGAACAAGGAAGAGGAATATAATAACGGCACAGGAAAGTACGAGATAGCAATACTGTTGTCGATTCAGCTTTCGCTTGTTGGACAAAAAACGCGCGAACTGCACGCGAGCAGTGCAAAAGACTGTATTTACCAACACATGAGCAAAACACTGTATTTACCAACGCATGAGCAAAATGCGTGTAGTCTATTTCGCCAAACCACTGTATACTTTGTTACAGTATTTTGTTTGCTCTATCTTGCAAAAAAACCGTTGAAATGAAAGTGTATCATAGGTACTAAACAGACTTCAAGAAACTGATTTGGCACTGTTAAGCGAAAACACTGTAAGTCATCTTACAGTCTTTTGGATTAGCACGGCAGAGGTTCCTTTATAACAAGACCTACTAATTGAGGTTGGAAGAGAAATCGCTCTTGTTTATCCCCTGTTCAAACTCAATAAACCCTAGTTTCAGACGAAATTTTGAAATTAAGCAGATTTTGAAGGCGGGAGAGAATCAACATCAATTTTATTTTTTGTCACTAATTTAACATATGTATTTTTACAATCGCAGTAAATCGAGATTTGCTGTTTCTTTTCCATACATATGGCAGAAGATAAACTCGCCTGCATTGGCGGTTTCATCAAGCGATGCACGAGCATCGTTAAAAATGCTAGTGGCACTTTTAAGGCAATTTTTAATTGATGTGACTTTACGTGCTTTCTTTTTGCCTTGTGTATATTAGCAGATGTACTGTCACAGCCTGTAAAAGCATGACTAAATAAAATTGATTGGGGGTCACCCGGAAAACATTTTGAATTTAACAGCTTTGTGATGTGTTCGTTCTTGGGTGGCGTCACAAGTGTGGCCTAGTTGAAGTACATTCAAAACATTTATGAATGGAACTCGAATTCGCTTTTATGGCCACCGCTGGCACGTTTTGCAGCGGTCGATTGGTTGAACTTAATTTTTTCTATGACTCATTCACATACTTTAACCGCAACGGCTGCTATTCCGCGTTCAATGTTGGCTTTGAACTTTATCAACGTCGTCGGCTTATTGGCATAGACCATATAACAAAGACTTGACGTAGCGAAAAATAAAAAATCGTCGTCCTGAAATCGCAGGAACGAGGCGGCCAATTAAACTGGTCCATTGCTTTAGATAACACGCTCATCTAACTTGTTCTTCAATAAATCAATTGTAACGTGTGCTGTGTGGCTTGTGGCACTCGATCAACTCGATTACATTCTAGAGAAATCAAAATATCTAAACCTAGTAACATCACTTAAGGCTCTGCCTGGTGCTGATCTTAACACAGATCACAATTTGCTACAAAGCAAGTTCAAATTATGTCCGAAAAATAAAATCATACAGAAACCAAAGAAAATAGATCTCTGTGTAATTAAAGATGATAAAAATTATAAATTTGAATTTAAAATAGTATAGATTCTAAATGGAGCAGTATAAAAATATTATAATAACAACAGATTAACATACACTAGAAAAATAGAAAATTGTACCTAGGAAAAATGGTTATCACTAGAAATTAAAGAATTAATTATAGAAAGCAGAAAATATTATAAAAAACAGATGAAGAAAGCTTACAGTACTATAAAAAACTAACTAATAAAATAATAACAAATTGAAGATACTGTAAGCAAAAGGAAATGGATTCGCCCACCAAACTACGAGTGAGTATTTTCTTATCAGAAAGAAAATAGAAGAAGAGGTTTGGTGCAAGCTTAAGTCATTAATGGATAAATAAATATACGATAAGAGCAAAGATGAACTATCCTAAGTTAATAATTACTTTTAAATTACTATATGGTTAATCTATTTGATCAGACAAAGGCCAAAGCGTAGCTAGTAAGCCTCGTAAGAAGAATGTTATTTGCGAGTCGAACGGTAGCTATACGTACAATTACATCTGGACTATGTATCTCTTGAACGCGTGCTAAAGGCCTGTGTATTGTGTAATGGAATTGATGAGGTAGAACGTAAAATGACCCTACAGCCATCGGTTTTTCCTTAGACGTCCATTTTGCGCGTTGCGAACGAATGCAATTATTCATTTTTCCGAGTCGATTAATGCTAGGTGTCAAATAGTCCTCGTCAGGGACGGACGTTAGCGGTACGAGAGTTACAAAATGTATTTTACGTAAATAATAATCGGAAGTCAAGATGGTAAGATCATTCGGATCCGAACTGATAGGTTAAAACGGTCGCAAGTTCAGCACGGATTTGATCTGAACGAATAACGTAGTCAACTCCACGAAAGTTAACATTTGGGTTATGACTATACGGTGTAAGTGTGATTGTACAACTTTAATTTGTATCTCCCATCGGGCTTTGCAACACTAGACGGAAATCCAGTCGCCGAACTTCCGCGGCGGTCAATCCGTTCTGTACGGTACCAGTCACACTGAATATTCAGTGGCAAAAAAGTGGCAAATGGCAATTCAAAAACACTAAAATAAGTGAATTAATCATGCATACGAGACCTCTTTAGCTATCGTGTAATTTGACGTTTGTTTAAGACTGCTACGCGATTCTTAGCCGATTGATATAGTCGGGAGTATCAAAAGTTACGATCAAACGAATTTCCCGATAGTAGTTAGTTCCAAATGGGGCCACCGCGACGTAGTGCGCTAGTAAGAGTGTCGGGAGTACCAAAAGCTGTTGATATCGAACTGATTTGATTTCGATTGCGTCGGGAGTAAGCCTGCTGATGTTGTTTTAATTTCTCGATCATCTCAAAACGCTGCTCCCGATTGATATTAGCATTCATTTCAAAATTGAAACCAAAGTCTTCAATCCAATCAAAATCTTTTTTTTTATTCTTATCTATTCTTTCTGGTCTTATCTTTTTTTTCTGCAATGTCGCATTTAAATAGGATGTATTAGACTTTGAAGCATTCAAATTAAGAGAATCACTAGACTGAGATGGACTAAGTAACTTACGGATGCACAGTAGGTATGACAGATTTGTGCATTCTTGTCGGTAATGATGGAAATTCTGTTATGTTATCGGACTTTTGTGTTTCAATTACTGATTGACTCTGCTTTCTATTCGCATAAAATTATTCAAGAGCTTTTTTATAAGTCACACTATTCTCACTCATATACTTCCGAATAACTTGCTCTTTTTTTTTGTAAACCGGGCAGCATATTATATCTAATGACATGTGCGCGCCTTCACAATTACTACATTTAAATTCCTGTATTTCACAATTTCCGTGATCCATACCACATTTAGGACACCTAATTTTGCCAAATTTTTTTGTGTCCGAATCTCCAGTAAGCCGAACATTGAGTCACGGAAAAATAATATATTTCAACTTGAAATAAAAAAAGGCAGCCATAGGCCATAATAAACTCAGGACGCTTATCGTTTTTAAAACATAATCTTACTGACTCGCTATCCACCCATTTACCCTGTTCATTCATACGTTTTAATCTTTTCAAGGATACAATTTCTATTGAGTTCAAACCTTCAAGCGATTCAAACACTTTTTTTCAGACATCTCAATATCGATTCCCTTAACAACTCCATAATAATTGGTCCGTAAACTGACATCTTATGTTCATATAATTTATTAATGGACTTTTCATAAGGTTTTCTGCCTGTTCTAAATTATCAAATTGGATAAATACTTTATAGGCACTTTTGTACCTAATCCGAATAATATTTTTAATATTTTGGTCCCGTAACAATTTTGCGAATGCCATTTGTTTAGGCAAAACTTCTAATGACGTCAAACAGATCTCATAAGTAGTTTGATAATTAATTTATGTTTAACAAAGATGAATTTGTAGTCCGTAATTTGTTTATCAACATAGAACCCGGCGAATTGCTCCTTAACAACCTATTTTTTTTTTCGGGTCACGGTAACAAATCCATCTTCACTACTTTCTCTCATCTTTTTTCACATATTTTATCACCATGCACCATAGTATCACACTGTTCTTTCTGTAAATTAATATTACACTCCGTCATTTGTTCAAGCTCCTTTTCATATTCTTCCAATATTTCATTGTCATTTTTATCACTCTCCTCACTTTCGCATAGCATCTCATTTTCCATAATAATTCCCTTATCGCAAGTGTAACCGCGTGCGCCGCGTTGAACAACAACCTACGCGCAACACGATAAACAAATACTCAACTTTAGACGCGCGCTCGCAGCGAAGGTGAGCACGGGACTGTAATGTTCTAATTAAACTTGTAGATTTTGATTTTTTATTTATTAAATTTAGTAGTAAATTAATGTTTGAATTTAAAATATGTAATGAAATTTTGATTTTAAATTCGACTCTATGTTAGGTATGATAAGAAATTTTATATCTAGGTGTTTTAAAAATTCTGGACCATTCCCCCACAAAGAACACTGGCTAAAACAATCGGCTAACAACTGGCTAAACACCTCACGAAACTAGGTCTGCTGGGTTTTGCTTAGACAGAACGTAGCTCCACTTGTGCCGGTACAGTCTTGTATTTCCTAGGGGGAAACCTTTGTAAGTTCTCGTGTAGGCACGAGACCTAACAAAGGTTTTTAATTGGTTAGAAGCTGTATTGGGCCATGACAATACTATTGTGGAATCCGTCCAAAAAATGACTTATGAAATTTTTAAGTCAGAGACCATTTTAGAGTGAAGTCTGCTGGCAAGAACTGTGCCACAAAATTAAGAGCTTTGTTAATAATGTCTTCATCGTGATTTGAGTTTTCTATTATTTTGCTCACCTAAATCAATGAAATAAGAAATAAGACGTCCCAAAACATATCTGCTCCTACTATTATATTGATAGGAGAAGAAATATAACAAGATGGGTCCGCTAATTATACATCAATTTTACAATTTATTTAAATTGTAAAATTGATGTATAATTAGCCCGCCAGTTTAGTCTGTTCCTCAGCTGTAACCGCGCGCGACATTTTTATCGCTCAAATCTAAGTTCATAGTTCTTTTATATCCTTTGTGATTAGAATTAAGCTGTACCAGGAGTGAATTAGTGTATTATACTGTCAGTATAATTCACTATATATTATATAGTGAATTATACTGGACATATTCCTTCAAACAAATTTGGATTCTTAACGAATAATAGAGATGAATGGAAGCGAAAAACATGTTGTGCCGACCCCATCTAGAGTGGGATAAGGGCAGGAAAAAAAAGCGGATGTCAGCATCTCCAAATTGTGAAGTATGTGGTGTTGCTGAGAATCTCCATCATGTGTTTGTGGAGTGTGTTCGGTACGAAGCCTTAAGATCAAAATTGTTTAAGTTTTTTAGAGTTAATTTGTATGACGTGGGTTTTGTGTTTAGTTTTATAAGGTTACCGCATACTGAATTTCACACTGTAGTAACATTTGTAAATAATTGTTTAAAATTAAGAGACCCATTTTATGTCGTCCATGTTATGATGAGGCTGATATAGCCTGTAGGTTACAAGTCTCCATAAAAAAAAAATATTTGCGTTAAATATAATTTCTTTATCTGTATGTCTATTTGTATTTTCCTCATAACAGTTTGGTGGCAGCGGTGGGATAGGATATCCCCAGTGTCCTTAAAATAAAAAAATCGAACATTTGTAAAAAAAAAATCCGTTTCACGGTAAATTTTACGAAAGTGTTTCCGAAAGTGCGCAAAGTGTGTGTGTAAGGGCAATATAGTGCATTCAACGAAAATCCAAAAAAGTGTATAAAAGTGTAAAAGAAAAGTGTTTAAAGTTAACAAAATATCTGTGGCATCATGTACGAGTGACGAGTCAACCCAGCTACGTGGCATGCATCGAGTCGTCGTGCTTATCTTCATCGCCCACGCAAATTCGTCGTGAGTCTCTGAACGCTGTTTGTATTATCACAAGCCTGCTTATGTTACATAGTCGTCTTAGGGTTCAGTAAAGAATACCCATAAGATTAAGATTTTATATCACGGTAATAATCAGTATCCAATATGTCGAAGCATTCGAAAACGTCAGAATTAACTGTGAAAATCCCTACGGCAGAGTCAAGAGAGGGTTCGTTTTACGAGAAACCCCCATTTAGCTCTCCTAAGGGAAAGAAAGCCGATATGTCCGCCCCGATAGTAGAATTAGATTTAAATACATTGTTTAAATTCATTAAACCATTCGATGGTGCAAGGGAGAGTGTAAACTCCTTCATAATTGATTGTAATAATGCTTATGATTTAGCCACAGAAAAACAGAACCCGATACTATTTCGCTATATTTATAGCCAATTACAAGGTAATGCCGAAATCGCTTGAGCAATTAAAGAATTTACAAATTGGATCCAATTAAAAGAACCAATTTTGTGAGCGCAAACATTATGCACATATATTAATGGACTTACAGGAAAGCAGACAAACTCAATCCGAAAATGTAACTCAGTACTCATTACGTGTCGAAACTTACCTTTCTCAACTTTTAACTGAA
Source organism: Celastrina argiolus (assembly GCA_905187575.2). NCBI lineage: Eukaryota > Metazoa > Arthropoda > Insecta > Lepidoptera > Lycaenidae > Celastrina > Celastrina argiolus. The sequence goes on from LR994596.1 coordinate 3,980,321, forward strand.
AAAACCCTGTCAATTGTAAATTAAAGGAACTAACTTCCTTGCCGCTCAGCAGCTATGGAAGATTGAGCTTTACATCATTTTTCTATTGCCTTGCAACCTTGTATATCAAACATTGTAAGATTCAGGGATCCCCGCAGTCTAAACGAGGCGATAAATATCGCCATTTCAGAAGAGCGAATTCAACAGAGTATCTATAAGAGACCTCTGTCAAATGAATACAAAATAAATAATAATAATAATATTAGAAGTAAACCAAATTTTTCCCGATCTTATTCTCAGGCATCGCGTAATTTTTCACAACCCACAAATCAGCCGAGATTTAATAATTCAGCAATCACTAATTTCAGTAATAATAGTTAATAATAATTCAGATGGCACTCAATCTGCACTCTGTCGCTATTGTAAGATGCCGGATCATGATATTAGACCAGTGCAGGTGTGAATGGCACTCTGCCTTGTATAGGGGTGTCCCAGGGCCGAATAGGGGTGTGACGAGGGCTTAATGGGAAATGACTGGGGGGAAAGGGGGTTTTGGATGGAATGCGGAGTCTAGCTGGGAGTGGGTGTTCCCGGGAGAGAACATGATTATGATCTCAGATGAATGAAGGTGTTAAATGAGAATGGTCGCGGAGGTGAATAGAGGTGTTTCTGAGAGTCAACGGGAGTTTGGCCTAGGTAGAATGGGTGTTTTTCGAGAGTGAACGGGGATGTGAATATGGGTCTTTAAGTGTGAACCAAACATTTTATTTAAAAATGTCAAAGAGTTAAAAGAATAGAATCAAAAAAGAATCGAATAGTAGGTACTACAATCTTAATTATTCTTATAATTATTTTGGACAAAAACTTTAATTTTCAGCCAGTCTTTATTATGTAGTAATTCTGGGTGGAGAGCTTTTAAGGCATCAGCTTCATGGCGCTTTGGAGCCTTTTTGGCTCTAATATGTGTTTTAAAATGGCTAATTACAACTTTTTTTTGGTTCATCCGTCCATGGCGCCAATACTCTTTTATTTTTTGTAGATCTTGAAGTATTGGATACATCCGCGAATGGTTGTGAGGTGTATGTAGCGTTTTCAGATTGGGTTTCCGGGATCTTGAGGTATATTATATGGCATGTCTTTGGCCATGACAGTTTCTGATTCTGGTAGTGTCATTTGAGTTTCAGCAAAGTTTAAGACGTCTTCTGTATCTACTCCTTCACCTTTTAGATTTTCTTCTATGTCGATATTGATCTCATCTAAAGATTTACCTTTATATGCATCCGCTTTGCCATCCTCCATCAATATTAATAATTTTGATATTTTTGCAGTCTGGAATATATCATAAGGCAATCTGTAATTTCTTCTATGTACTCCTGTTGTATGACCCATGAAATTAGAAAGCTCAATGTTCAATGTCATTTTCGGTCATATTAAAAAGTTGTGTAAAGGTTGCCAAATGTTTCCGTAATTTTGTAGAAGATATAGCTTCAGGATTTTTTGCCCCGGATAATTTCACGTGTTTTTGTAAGAGTTTATATCCGCATAAGTTTGTCAAGCTGGATGGTTTTGCAAACAAGAATTTATTGTTTGCATTGTAGGAAGGTGTGTTAAGTAAATAAGAGTCCAAAGTGAGCAAGAAATAATGAAGTAAATACACCAGCCTAACTAAAATTGAAGGAGTAGCAGAGGACAAAGAAACACAACGAAAATATCAGAATCAACAACAGTCTACTCACTAAAACATTCTCTTTTTTTTTCTAGTTATTTTGTCGCTAGGCAACGGACTCTCTATCGCTGCGCGCGCACGGTCCTTTGCAGAAACTAACTACTTACTAATAAAAATAGTGGAACATCTTTGTGTCTGTACAGATAAAATAACATTAATATGAAAACATCTTTTTGTATATAATTTGTAAATAATAATATTAGAAAATAAAGATTGTAAAATAAATTATATGAAAAGTAGATCACTACAGCATCAATGTATTATATTTACTTCTCACGGAAATCAATAGGTCGAGATCTTGCTGAACGTCTGTACTGAAAAGTACCGGGACCCCTCTTGATCTATTACCCCGAATCACAGTTCGTTTGAATCGTTTCACCAAAATCTTTTCGGCTGCAGTCAAAGTACGATCAAATTCTTCGTACTGGTAATCATTGTGCTCGTTCTCTACATAAGTACTAAACAAAAGTCCCTGTAGTTCCCCTGGACGTCTTCGGTTAAGAAGTAGAGCATGACAGAAAACAGTTTCTAGTAATTCGTTGTAAGCCGGTGTGTTATGAAAATTTCCTTCTTGTGTTAATTGAGCAGACGCATTACTTTATTCCATTTTTTAAGGTTCAAGTCATCCGCCGCATTACTGGATACGTCAAACTTCCAGCTTGATTCAATTAATTGGACGAGAACTCTTAGATCGGCTTGCATTTCAGCAGCTTTTACACTGGATTCTGTTTTGAGAATTCTCTTGATGGCAATACAAAGTCTTCAGCGTTAAAAGGCCTTCATTACTGCTTTCGTTAACCAAATCTGTTGATAAAGATAAATTATTTATTACCCATTACCCAGTATTGTGCCTGGAAGATTCTAAATTCTGCCGGAATGCATCCGTAACATTACCGGAAAACACAAGAATTGAGCAGCGTGGATAACGCACCTCGTACACACTGTGCAGTTGGATCCTGTCGAACAATGAGGCAAATTTTTTGTTCTCCGACGAGTGCCTGTTCACGAGGATCGGGTTGTTCAATCAACACAACGAGCGCAAATTTTCCATAAGTTCCTTTCGCAAAAAATAAAAAATTGCAATTTATTGGCAAGAAAAGTGGCAAGTGTTGTACTATTTTGAAATCTAGACTAAATGGGCCATCTTTTAAAAAAACTTGCCATAGGTAGTGTAGTAGTAGGTATTAGGTATTATATAGGTAGGTATTTTTTTTTCAACGTAAAGTGTCAAAGTTGACTGACATAAATATAAATTTTATAAACCATGACTCGTCAAAATTTAATTTATTTTACTTAGTTAACAATGATTATTACTTTAATTTGTAGTTATATTTGAGATAACATTATTAAAAAAATCATTGTAAAATTGTGAAAATTGCGCGATCACAGACAAAAATGCGACCAAGGGTGTCAAATTTTTTACTTTTTCGAAAAATGTCTATCATAGCTTGACTAAGTGACATAGTTTTTTTTTCTTATTTTTTTCATAACTGGGATACCTTGGCCTCTCGCCCGGTACCAGGTTATTGTTGAGTTTTGGGACACCCTGTATATACTAGCTGTTCCCGCGACTTCGTTCGCGTGGTTTTAGAGTGACTTAAGCCGTTTATGCAACGCACGCAATGAAAGTCCCAAATGTTATTAATTTTTCCCGTTTTTGCAACATTTCTCGCTGACGCTTTACTCCTATTGGTCGCAGCGTAATGTTATATAGCCTAAAGCCTTCCTCTATAAATGGACTATCCAACTAAAAATATTTTTTCAAATCAGACCAGTAGTTCCTGAGATTATAATATTAGTATAGATATAAACAATTGTAGATCTTATAAAATGTATATTTTGTCTAATTTTGGAATTAACAACTTAATGAAAGCGTTATGTGCTCTATTTTAAAAAATCTATAATGGATGAAGGTGTGCTATGGGTACATAACCCTTTTAAATAAGAAAAAAATTTAAAACTAAAAGTTTTACATTTTTTTCTTATTTAAAAGCTTAGCTTAGCGGAATTATGTATAAAAGTATTATGTTCCGTACATATAACCGTCTTCCATATCCGGAGGCAAGATAGTGCTCAACTTGGCGAGGCACTACATTGCCTCCTGATCTGTGTAAGATAAATAACATTAAATATGAACACAAGCACAGCATTTAAATAACTTTATATATACCTATTATACATATACCGCATGCACCCGGACAGATGGGCGACTGGTCGACGAAACAGAGGTCGGCCCAAGAAAAGGTGGCGCGACGAGCTAGACGCTTTCCATAAAGAGTGGCCAGCCATAGCAAAGGATCGGGACTCGTGGAAGAAGAGAGGGGAGGCCTTTGCCCAGCAGTGGGACAGTAGCGGCTATTAATAATAATAATAACATATTATAATTAGTAACTTTTAAGAAAGTAGTCGTTTTTTTAACCTATGGTAAAATTTATACAAAATATACTTACTGATATTCTTAATTCTTTATGTTAAACCATAGTTATGAAGTGATTATGACATCATTTTTTTTACAAATAATGTTTCATTATTACTTACTTAACTAAGAATACGATTTTTGCACAATACGTTTTACGGGAAATTATCTTAAAGTTTTTTTTCATCGAACAAAAAAGAATTTCAAACTTTAAAATTTGAATATCTCTTTTATTTCTGCCAATCACAAGCTATAATACATGTACTGCAATGTACATGTATTATACAAACAACAACTGTAATGTTTGCATAGAAAATATTAATTTCAAATTTTGAACGCCAATATTACGCTTTAATTTGACATTAATTTTCCCGCTCTTTTGAAAATTTGATGTAACGCGCTGCTTGCGGTTGTCAAAAAAATAGAATACCTACTTAACTAATCAATATTGCTGAATTTCATAAGCTATCAGGCAGGAGCTAATAAAATATAAAGAGTAAAACAATAAGTGGAAGCTGCACTCAGCCATAATTTGGTTTAGTCTCCAGTGAAAGACATTGTTCATGAAAAATATAACTTCAAATTTTGCCCGCGAAGGCAAGTTTTTTTAATTGTCATGAGAACTTGTTATTTAATGATACTAGCAATGCCCAATTTATGTAAAACTGATTACTTTTGTAAATTTGTATGCTAGCTATGTTTTTACAAAGATTTGAGTGTGTAAAATTGCGATTCGCGTAGTTAACAATTTTAGGCTGCAACTTTATAAACGTGTGATGTGTGTGTAAGGAACATCCAACCAAAACATTTCATGTAAAAATGTTGCCAAGACGAGTCTACATAGCTTACCCTGTGAAAAAGTTATCAGATGTTACTTCACATATTTCACCCTTGTTATCATTTCTTCAGGTTATGGGCCGCCCCATGCCTACAGTGTAATGTTATCCTAGTGTTTTGAAAAGTATTTAACAAGTAAATCGTAAAGTAAAATCGCGAGTAACTTTACCTCAATTTTAGCATACCGCGTTCGGGAGTAATTTCTACCTTTCAGCTATTTAGGTATGGGACAACTTGGCGAGGGCGTTTGAAGATAGTGGACTGACTAGGAAAGTTGGCTTGTTAAAAGAACTAATTAATACAAATTTCGAAAATAGTTTGTCAGTTGAAGACTATGTAAATAAGATAATGACAGCCACGCACAAATTGAGGAATATAAAATTGGATGATGAGTGGTTGGGCACATTAATGCTGGCAGGGTTGACAGGTTAGAAAGTTCTGGTATGAAGATTAGTGCTGATTTATTAAAAAATAAGTTATTACAGGAAGTGAAAACATTAGACACTACCGCACTTTATACAAACACAAAAAAGCCCAAAATTTATCAATTAAAACATGCAAAAGGCCCAAGATGTTTTAATTGTAATAATCATGGACATCTCAGTAAAAATTGTTGGCATAAAAAGACAAGTAATAATGAAAAATCAATTAAAAATACAGGATATGTTGCAGCTTTTTCAGCATTCACAGCAAATGATTTTAATTCATGTCATGTAGACTCAGGTGCACTACATACTACATCTATGCACATGACTATGCACCGGGACGGGCTCACTGATATCATTCCTTCATCCGTATCAAGCATAAGAATTGCTAATAACAAGGAATTAAAAATGGCAGCACTGAATTGATTCAGGTGAGGAATTTTATATGTACCAGAATTGAAAACAAATTTGTTGTCAGTCAGCAAAATAATTAAAAGTGGATGTAAAATGACATCTAATGAATATGGTTGTCAAATATTTAATTAGAATAACAAGTTAGTTGCTAAAGCTACATTAATAAATGAGACATATTTGTTGAATACTTGTAAAAACCAAGACATGTAAGCCATGATGACCAAGACAGATGATGAAACTTTTCTGTGGCACCAAAGGATGGGTCACTTAAGTTTTGTTGATCTTAGTAAAATACCGAACTGTACAGAAGGTGTTAAACTGTCACGAAGGACAGAAAATACCATTTGTGTAACCTGCCTTGCAGGAAAGCAGACGAGAAAACCGTTTTCCACTGGAGGCTCCCGAGCAACCAGTTTGCTAGAGCTTATCCACAGTGATTTATGTAGTCCAATATACTTCTATAGGAGGGGCAAGGTACTTTGTAACCTTCATTGATGATTTTTCTCGAAAAGTACATGTATATTTTATTAAGAATAAAAGCGAAGTCTTAGAAAAATTCATGGAATTTAAAAATAGAGTAGAAAATGAGTTAACTACAAAAATAAAAATTCTAAGAAGTGATAATGGAACTGAATAGATAAATAATAAATTTGATACCTACTTAAAGACACATGGAATACTGCACCAGACATCTAATCCATACACACCTCAGCAAAATGGTCTCAGTGAACGAATGAACAGAACATTAATAGAGCCCGCTAAATGCATGATTTTAAATGCCAAATTGCAGGTCACGTACTGGGCAGAAGCTGTGGCTACAGCTGCATATATTATAAATCGATCTCCCACTTGCAGCCTGTTTGATGTAACGCCCTTTAAAGTATGGACTGGGAAGAAACCAAACCTGAGCCACATGAAGATATTTGGATGTCTGGCAATGGTGCTATTTCCTAAAGAACACAGAAGTAAGTTAGATGTGAAGTCACGTAAACTAATTTTTGTTGGATACAGCAATACTACAAAAGGTTACAGGTGCATAGAAACAAAAAAAGGATTTATAAGTAGGGATGTAGTATTCCTAGAAGCTTCAATGGGAAGAAATAAATAAGAAATTAGTAAACTAGCGATAGTAGAAAATATACATAAGAATACAACAGAAAATTGTAAAGAAGTATTAGAGGCGAAAATCATTTACTTACCTCTGAGTGATAAGACCGAGGAATCTGTGGAAAGAAATATTAAGAATGAGATAAATGAAAGTCGAGAAACACATACACCTGAAGCTTTTCCTATATCAGATGATTCTGACCAATTTGTAGATATTAATGATGAGACATACTTACCTGATGAAACATTCGACTCTCCACCGATATCTATTATAACTCTGAGACCGCGGCAGCAGAGAATGAGAGTCATCGAGAATGATGTGTGCCAAAGTCCCTCATCACTAATATGTCAGAATGCTGAGTCAACAATGAACTTACTGAACAGTGATCCACAAAGCCGTGCAGAAGCTCTAAACAGTGAAAAGTCAAATGAATGAATGAGAGCTATGGAAGAAGAATATCAGTCATTGATAAAAAATAATACATGGACATTAGTAAACTTACCGGAAGGCAAATCAGTGATTCCCAGCAAATGGGTTTTCAAAGCTAAGATGGATGGCAATGGATGTATTACACGTTATAAGGCTAGGTTAGTGATTAAAGGATACAAACAAGTTAAGGGCATTGATTACAAAGAAGTGGTTCGCTATACATCCATTAGATTGGTCTAGCTGCCAAATATGGACTTAAAATACACCAGATGGCCGCTGTCACAGCATTCCTACAGGGAGAAGTTGATGAGAAAATTTACTTGACCCTACCACCTGACTATGAAGATGAAAATAAAGTATGTATGTAGATTAAACAAGTCAATATACTGATTAAAACAGGCTAGCAGGCAATGGAATAAAAAATTGAATACTGCTCTGTTATAAATAGGAATGACACGTTCAAGTATAGATCCATCCGTCCGTTTATTATAGTGTCTTAAATGAAAATAATATGTTTTTTATAACAGTATATGTAGTTGACATACATATTATGTTTTTTAACAATGAGGAAACCGCACGTATTATTAAAAATAAATTAAAAGAAAAATTCTTTATGAAGGATTTAGGAGCAGCCAAACATTGCATCGGCTTCAGAATTTCACAACAGGAAAATCAAATTTCTATTGATCAATCTATTTATATAGATAGAATACTTTCACGATTTGGAATGAACAATTGTAAACCAATGTGGACACCAGCTGATGCTAGTGCTAAACTAAAGAAAAAAAATGAAAGTAAAAAAGAAATTTTATATAATGTTCCCTATCAAGATATATGTAGTTGGTTGCTTGTTGTACTTGTCACAAGGGACTCGACCAGATATTACCTATATGGTCAATTCGCTGAGTAGATATAATAATCAACCTACAAATGAACATTGGGTGCCTTTGAAGCGACTCCTGAGGTATTTGAAAGCTACAACAGATATGAAACTGATTTACAAGAAGAGTGTCGATAAAAAAAATAAAAATAAAATAAAAATGCTTTTATTCAAAATTAAAACATAAAGTTTGTTTTTTGAAGGTCAATTTTGAAAATAAATTACAATTACAGTTACCAGTTACGATGGAAAGATATCAGGCTATTGTGATTCAGACTGGGGTAGTGAAATTGAGGATAGAAGATCCTGCACTGTAGTGTTGGGTAGGACTCGACTTGAAAAAGAGTTTGTAAGAGTAGCCTCTTTTTTGTCCTGAGCCAGTACAATGTCCCACTTCAAATGAGGCGAGGCGTACTGAACCATTTGAAGTTATTATAGTACGAAATATGCGCGCCTCCTGGCGCCTCAAATGTCAGACGCGACGTGCATTTGTCATGTCATTTGTTTGTTTAGTACAAATATTTTGAAATTATAAATCTTACAAGTATAAAAAATAAATTTTATGTGTTTGTACTTGTAGTCTGTTAGGTACTCTAACCAAATGATTACGATTATAAAATTTCTTAATTAAGTTAAATTAAAATAAAAGCGAAAGTTTGTGAGGCTGGATGTGGGATGGATGGATGTATGGTTGTTACTCTTTCACGCAAAAACTACTGAATGGATTTTAATCAAACTTTACAAGAATATAACAACGTTGAACATACATCAGAATAACATATAGGCTATAATTTATAGATTTATAGAGTTAATTATCCAAAATATAACGATAAGCATCAAGTAATAAATTTTTTTTTGAATTTGTACGATTAGATGGCGCTGTGCGATATGGTTTATTCGATATTATGGAAAAAACGCGACGTCACGGGTCGGGCCGCTAGTTTGTAAATAAAAAAGTAAACAACTATTATAAAATGAAAATATAATAAAGAAAAAATAAATTACAAATTACTATTTAAAAATAAAATTTGGGCAACTTTTTTCCCACTAAGCCTGTTCCTTCGTTCTGTGAGTACCTGACCTGCTTTACTAAACGTACGCTCGGAAGGCACAGAAGTGGGAACAATGCAAAGCCGTTTTAAAAATACTTTATAAAGCCTAGGGTAGGCCTCTTTTTTAGAGAACCACCACTTGGCAGGATCTTGGTGCCTTGGCAGCAGGGGTTCCTCTAGATATTTATCCACTTCTATGATTCCACCTTGAGCATCAAATTCATCCCATACCCTGTTTTTACGTTTATGGGGCGGCGATGAAGTTGGCTGCTCTATGATATATGCGGTTTCGATCTGAATTCGCCCCGCCATTGCTTTTAAATTACTACAGGCTCTCCCATTAGGCATATACATTTTCGAACCCAAATCTTTTAAATCTAGGATCTATTAATGTACTTTCAGCAAAGACATTATTTTCCTCGATTCCCGTAAACCTTGTGTTAATTTCGCCTAAAAGCACTTGAGCCATTCTTAACACACAGTCCGGATGTTGCGAAAATAAAAATTTAGACACCTCTTTTTTAAGGGCGTTTGATATAATTATACCTGAAAATAATAAAAAAACGATGTTAATAAGATTAGCTTCGATCTTTAAAACTACGCAACGGATTTTGATGCGGTTTTTTTAATGAATAGAGTGATTCAAGATGAAGGTTTATGTGTATGATACAGGTAGGTATATTGTTTAGTATCTGCATTGCACCCGTGTGAAGCCGGGGCGGGCTCGCTAGTTAACACTAGAAAGACGGGAAAATGCCTTTACCTAGAAAGACGACGAGGGGTCATTTGACCGCAAACATTTACCTACAATTTTAAAATGACAGACAGGTCGGAAAACATAAAAACTTAAAAAAATTATGCAAAAATATATTTTTTAATCTTTTACAATAAAGTTATGTTCATTTCTTACAATTTTGACAAATAATTATTTTCGATTGATTACTTTGGCCACATATTGGTTATTTGCAAGTGTCACAATTTTTTGCATCGTACGCGCACTCCTGGCATATAAAATTAAGAATTATTTTTCAAGTTCTTCTAATGTGATTGACCAATTTGTGTGACCAAGTACTCGCTGAGCTTCTGCTTCTGTACACGTGTCGATGTTACGAAGAATATAATCATCAAGTAACAGCTTCCACGCAGACGTAAACTTGTCGCTGATTAGCCTTCGAATAAAGGGCGTCGGTCCTGACTGTTCCCACAAAACATTGTGCCGTGCTCGTCGTCCTGTGTCCAGGTTCATTTTTAGAGATACTATGCCACAATACCCCTCGGAGACACCACATTGTTGTCATCAACAGTACGTGTAGCTTTTGTGATGCGAGTCCTGCGTATTCGTCTTCTCCCGCCTCTTCCCCTTCGTCGATTATGGCTTTGTAAAAAGTAATAATAAATAATTATACAATCTTATAAAAAAACAATTGGACAATTATAGGAATTCACAGATAACTAGATACGCAGATAATTATCTAGTGGCACGTTGTCACTTGATTCATCATCATCACTACTTGAAGAGCTTGATTCGGGAGTATTTGCCTCTTGTTCTGTAGCGTGTTGATCTTTTCCCTCGCCGTCTAATTGGTCTTCAGGTAAAGATTGTAAAGTTTCTAATATTTGACGATCGCTAAGCCTAGACATGGCAAAACATCGAAATAACACTGTTTGCGTAACGAAAATTTGACTTGGAAAGAATCTTGACAATAACAAATACACCTAACAACCGCCGCCATACGAAAATGATATAAATATTTTGATCTACCCCCTAATAAGATATAGTTTCATAGTGACCGCGCTGTATGGGTCGTATGACCGGTGCCGTCTTTCTAGGTAAACAGTGTTTTTATTCATTCTATGATCATCATTTCCACAGAGGGGAGGATGTTCGAGCGCCTATAACTTCTACATAGCAACGAGCAAGATATTCACTATTACCGACAAATTTATATTCCAACTACCCTATTGATAATTACACATATTGATAATTTTATATTTGCTTTGTCATTTCATTCCACAATTCATTCCCTTTTGTACACACAAGCTAGTTACAATGAATCTTTAATTTCAACCAACCTACTTTATAAAACATCTGTTTTGTATAGTAGCTACTATACAAAAAATCTATTAGTATTAAATCTAGCATATTGTCTTTGACACCATTTTTTGATAATAGTTTAAATTTAATAAGAGTTGGTGGTAGATTAATTAATTCAGATTACGATTTTAATAAAATACATCCTATTTTACTTCACTCCAATCATCATCTCACTAAACTAGTTTTTGAACGAGATCATATTCGTCACATGCATGCGGGGCCACAATTGCTACTATCGTTAATTCGAGAATCTATTTGGCCAATAAATGGCAGGCGTCTTGCGCGAAATACTGTTCATAGATGCATAATATGCAGGCGCCATCAAGGAAAGTGTTTAAATCCAATGATGGGCAATCTACCCGTACAAAGAGTTATGCCAGATTTTCCTTTTAAACTGTGGGTGTTGATTTTGCGGGTCCATTTTATATATTAAACAAGAGGGGACGCGTAATCAAGGCATATTTATGTTTGTTCATATGTTTTCGTTTTAAATGTTTGCATTTAGAAGCTGTCAGCGATTTTTCCAAAGATGGTTTTTTACAGGCGCTTCGCAGATTTATTTCTAGACGAGGAAAACCGTTAGAAATATTTTGTGATAACGGCAAGAATTTTGTCGCGGCAGCTAAAGAAATAGGCAACTTTATAAAGGCAAACAAACAAGTTATCTTGGATTTTGCAACTGAAGGTAACATTAAATTTATTTTTCTCCCGCGTACGCTCTGGAGGAGGATGTTCGAGCGCCTATAACTTCTACATAGCAACGAGCCAGATATTCACTATTACCGACAAATTTATATTCCAACTACCCTACATATTGATAATTTTCTATATTTGCTTTGTCATTTCATTCCAGAATTCATTCCCTTTTGTTCACACAAGCAAGTTACAATAAATCTACGGTTTCAAATGAATCTTTAATTTCAACCAACCAACCTACTATACAAAACATCGTTGCTATGTAGAAGTTATAGGCGCTCGAACACCAATTTAGACGACCTAGGGGATAAGTATAAACCCTATACTAAATCTTCATACACTAGAAAATACTCTGACAATCTATCTAACGGAGACTTCTCGGTCTTCGTTGAGCACTGCAACAAAGATACGAAAATAGGAAATATGAACCCACTCAGTCAAAAATTTTCAAAAATGCAAAGGGCATACACGAGAGATCTCGAGTTAATGCTCGAAAAATCAAAATTACACTCAAGCAGGCGGCACTGGCTAATGATTTTTTAAATGGCCAATTTATCCAAGAAAATAACTTAAGAGCTTACACACCAGCAGCCTCTGTGGAAGGGGTTGGAGTAGTTAGGTACATTCCTAAGGAGATTAGCAATAAGGAATTATTTGAAAAAATTAATTGTGACTCAGATATAATAGGAATTCGTAGGTTTATGAAGAAGGAGAATAACACATTAGTACCTTTAAATACAGTTACCATAACATTTTCTGTTGCATTATACTACCTCAGTGCATTTTCTTAGACGGATGGAGATTTAGTGTACATACTTACATACCTCCAGTTTTACAATGTTTTAAATGCTTATTATTTAACCATTCTGCTAAATATTGCTTTAATGAACAAGCTTGTTCTAGGTGCTCAGAAAATCACTATTGTAAATAATGTACATCTGAGTTATTAAAATCTAAAAATTGCTCTGGTAATCACTTGGCAATTACAAAAGAGTGTCCGGTTAAGGCTGCCAAAATTAATAAAAATAAGATTGTTAGAAATAATTCTACTTATGCAGACATAACAACTAATGTAGCATCTTTTCCTCCACTTAAAATACCTAAATCCCAGAATATTAAATCAGTACCAGAAAATTAACTTTAGCACAAGACATCATAAATAATAAAGATATATTAGAAGCTTTAATTAGCACTATTGTATGCACAGGTAATTCTAATGATATTAAGACAACAACTCATATAAAAGAAACATTTATTCAAAACTCAAATAAGTAAACATGGACAGTATTAATATTGTACAACATAACATTCAGAGGATAAATAATAAAAAACCTTTATTTCAGTCCCTTTTATTTGATAAAGAAATAGACATTGCTTTACTTAATGAAACTTGGCTTAAAACTTCAAGTGCACGGGTACATTTCCCTGGGTATAATTTTATTTTTAAAAATGCCAAAAATGGATATGGAGGAGTGGCAATAGCGGTAAAAAATTCTATGAAATATATCCAAAATCAGACTCCAAATTTCCAAGATATACAGAGTATTGCCATTTCCATAGAAACAAGCCTAGGTCTATTGCTGTCCTGTGTATTTATAGTCCACCTAAAAACAAAATTAGCATATCTAAATTAAGAAGAATAATTAACAGTATTCCAAAACCATTTATAATAGCGGGTGACTTTAATGCCTATCATGTAGCATTCGGTTGTACAATTAATAATACTAGAGGAAGAGATTTATATGAGATTATAGATGAATTAAATTTATGCATTATAAATACTGGTTGTCCAACAACAGTAGGCAGACCAAATAATAATAATAAGATAACAATAATATCTATGGACGCTTCACACCACGTCAATCTGACGCTGTGCTAAGTATCCGAAGAACTTGTGTTATAGGTACCAGACAACGGAAATATATTTAATACTATTATACTATTCACATATTTAAGATTTCTATTATATTATACACAAATTTAATATACATCCATGACCCAGGAACATTGAAAACTTTTTGTTCTCTCGGCGGGAACGAACGAACCCGCGACCTTTCGTTCGAGCACCAACGCGCTCAACCAACTGCGCTACGGAGGTCGTCAATAATTTATCGGCAATTGACGTTACTATGGTCAGACTTGGCTCCGTATTGTGATTGGTATGTTGGTGACGATCCTTTGGGAAGTTACCACTTTCCTACATTCACTAAAATTAAAATTTCTGCTGCTCATTATGACAAAAATAGTAATGTAAATAAATATATATGTCGGAGAAAACTAAGAATAGGATCGATCGAAGAAGGAGAATCTCTTGGCGTCAGGATCACGCTTGGACGTGTTCAGTGACAGTTGGCTATGACAGCTCGTTTGACAAGTGTCACTTATGTGAGCGATGACAGATGGCATTGTCGAAGGGAGACCTAAAACGGAGTGATGATATTCTCTTGGGAGGGACCATTGGAAGATACCGTGTGAAGCGGAGGTTCACACACGTTAGCCAATATGTCAGCTGACCTCGTCACGTCTTGAGATGAATCCGTTTGCATCCACGATCTGAGTTAATGTTTTAGAGTGAAACTATGTTGTCATACAATGAATATACCAGTACTGTTTGTGCGGCTTATTATTTCCTGACGATACAAAACAATCAACAGACGCCCACATAATACCTCCATTCCGAAATCAGAGTGGGATTTACCCGCAAAATCAAGATAGATTATAAAATTGATGGATTGATGGCCTTGCGGACACTCAGATCACGTTGAGACGGAACAGATTATATTACGGAGCCTCCACTACCAAAGGCAGCATGGTATATGCATAGCAGAAAGACAATTGATGGGATTACAGCGCTGCTGACGATGGTAACGTGCTGACAATGGGACGATTTACAATAAAACCACGATATTATGACAAGTTTGACGTGGCTAGTCAAAGACAGGTCTTGGTTATAAGCTTGATGGCTTTGGTAAGAGGTGGTAGCAATCTTTCTATTCCTCGTAATAATTTGGCAGCCTTCAAAGTAAATACAATTTCAAAGTTTCCATGAAATTGCTTGCCCAAAAATCTAAATAAACTTTAAAGTTTAGTGTTCGTTTGTATTGCTGTTTTGCTTTATTTGTAGATGGACAATACACTGGGATAGTGCTTGACTGGACGATGCATAGCCTTGCATAGCTTGCATGCTTGCCCGATGCATAGAACGAGCTTTGCTGGGTAACCGACCAACGCAGATGAGCATTGTGTATCTTATGGACTATTCTACTTGCTTCGCAAAGATGTGAACTGGTTGTATGAGTATCATTACTTATTTCATTGTAAAGTTCAGAATTGGTCTGGTTTTATAATCACAGTATTATTAACAGAAAAGAGATTCAAAGTAAAAGATCTTACAGTATTTTGATAATTAAATTATGTGAGTTTTAAAACTTGTTATTATACTAGCTAATATTCTTATTAATAGAGTGAAATCAACACAGTTAATAAAGAAGAAATCAAAGTTTGATTTTAATGATAATAATTATTATTACACAACAAGTAAAGTTACTTATCTCTGCAGGTGAGCACAACAAACAGGCTTATACAATAACAATTGACATGTTCTTTGTAAATATTGTTTACATGATAGTAAGTAGGTAGTTTGAAACTACATACTTAAATGTAATTTTCATTGGTGAGCTTAAAACAAAAAAAAAAAAGTATCTTTAAATAATGTGTTGTACATTGTTATTTATTCCTAAGCTGGCTATAAAAATATCTGTTAAAGTAAATTTGGAATACATATTACCTACAGATTTATCAGACTATTTTTAGAACAATTTAGATTACTTTTTAGAACAATATGCGATATGGAATAGTTTAAAATTCGTCTAACATGATAATATTGTTTCTGATATGAGTTTTATGGAATTAACACATTTTAATTTCATGTTTCAGAAGTTACTGTATGTAAGCTGGTACTAATGGTGAACAAGGCATCACACACTCAACGGTCCTAGAGTCTCAGAGGCCGTGGCAGTCCACTGATGCGGTGGAAGATTAGAAAGTTCATTGAGTGACTTCAGTTAGCTTCGGCAAACTTGGTGATTTTGTAAAAGGTTGTAAACGCACTAGCGAGTCTTCAGGTATTATGAATGACGAATGAATCGCCTCCGTGGTCTAGTGGTTCAGAGCTTAGCTCTCGACCCGGATTCGTGGGTTCGATTCCCATGTTGAAACAACAAAAAAGGTTGTTTTTAGGTTTGGTTAGGACAATGCAGGCTGATCACCTGACTGTCTGACAGGAAAGATGATCCATGCGTCAGATGGGCATGTAAAGGGTCGGTCCTGTGCCTATTCTCTTGCCAGACGTGTCGACTTACCGTTACGCTGGGTTATGAAAGTAAAAGGGAGAGAGACTGCTTCTGTGTATTGCGCACACACTTGGGCACTATAGAATAACTCCTGCGTAGCTGGCCTGGTTTCAATGAAATTGGCTATCGACGCCGGGGTGAGGGGAGCTATTATTATTATTATTATGAAGGACTCTGGGGTCCAGTGGTTTAGAACCTAGTACTCGACTTTGTGGGTTCGATTCCCGCGACAGTACAACTAAAAATGTTTATTTTTGTCAAGTTTAGTGAAGACAGTGCAATCTGATCACTTGTTATTGTGTGACTCTAAAGTAATAGCTTATTTTCATTCAATCAGTTAGATCATTGAAAGGAAATGAAATTAATTTTACTGCATAGTGAAATCTAACATTTTAATCTCATTGTTGTTTCTGATATTTAAACCGCGATAGTTTTGTTCTTGAGATACAGCCTGATTAAAGACAGACAGGCACAGCGAAGTCTTAGTAAATAAATCCCTAAAAGAACTTAATTTTAGATAGTCTGAACATTTTTTTGTGCTGTTTCATTTTGTGTACAGTGGATCGAGCTTCGAGCAACGCTAGCGACGCGACACGACGCGACGGAGCGCGGCGAGCGATGCAGCGCAGCGCGGTGGCGCGGCGGCGTCTGTACTTCATTGAAGTATCACATTCGAAACCAAAATTATTTGGTGAGCGTAATCGTTTATCTATCGACTGTAGTGTGATACTGGCGGAGTCGGGGTCTTCACAGACCATACGCTGTGCATGTGAAGCACACGGGTAGCCGCGGGTAACACAAATGTGTTAAGCGGTTGACGTATGTCGGCGATGGAGCCGTGTCATAGAAGTCAAATTCTGATGACAATATTTGACCTACCAGGCATCATTACGCAGCAGCAACCATTGGAAGTCGGTATCTCTTGGGGCAACTCAAGTAGGACGCGGAGCGCAGCTGGCGTGTGATGCTGGAGGTTGGGGTCTTCACAGACCACATGATGTGTAGTCAATGAGTGATGCACACGTGTTAGCCGTGGGGAGAACACGAAGTGTTACGCGGTTAACGTATTTCGACTAAAGAGCCCTGGTCATATAGGCATTACCTGAGACTTTGCGTAGTTTATTGTTGTGCATTAAAGAAGTTAAAGTATCTGTTGAGATTACTATTAGAGAATAAACTAGCAAATTGGTCTGAAATTGTAGAGTCAGGTTAGGCCGAGCAAAAGGCTTGTGATATTGCAGCTGGTTTTCTCTTTTACAGGAGCAGCACACGAGGACGTGTGACTGGTCAGAATGGCCGTGTCGGAGAAAACTAAGAATAGGATCGATCGAGGAAGGAGAATCTCTTGGCGTCAGGATCACGCTTGGACGTGTTCAGTGACAGTTGGCTATGACAGCTCGTTTGACAAGTGTCACTTATGTGAGCGATGACAGATGGCATTGTCGAAGGGAGACCTAAAACGGAGTGATGATATTCTCTTGGGAGGGACCATTGGAAGATACCGTGTGAAGCGGAGGTTCACACACGTTAGCCAATATGTCAGCTGACCTCGTCACGTCTTGAGATGAATCCGTTTGCATCCACGATCTGAGTTAATGTTTTAGAGTGAAACTATGTTGTCATACAATGAATATACCAGTACTGTTTGTGCGGCTTATTATTTCCTGACGATACAAAACAATCAACAGACGCTCACATAATACCTCCATTCCGAAATATATATATAAGACACTTAATTCAATTACAATAAAACTTCCATTTGTTTCTCTGTAAATAAAGTATGTAATCTTATTCATCGAGTAGGTTACACAATCATAATACAATCTTTACATAACTAAAATAACCTTACCTGTAAATAAAGAAACGACAATAAAAGTTTATTGTTATCATCTCTCGATTAACACATCTTAATGCAGTCCCTAGACGATCAAAATTGCTTGACAAGCACGTTAAATTAACGTGCTTGTCAAGCAATTTTGACCGTCTAGAACAAAGCTTGATGTGCTTGACAAGCAAACTCGATGCTTGACGTAGCTTGATGAAAAATTGTATTTTTGCAATGCTTGTCAAGCATGCTTGATCGTTTAGAACATGCTTGTCAAGCAACACATTCAGTGTACTACGGAACGTTATGGAGAGACCAGGTTGCCTCATTATCCATCCTCAAAATTTTTTTGAAATCATTGAGCTCCGTCAATTGTAGAATCTTTTGCAAATGCTCATGGGTAAATCTATCTCTTAACAAATACCACTGCTTAGACCATCGTCTTGTTCGTTTCTTTTTTGTTTTCTTCAACAAAGCAATTGTGAGAGCAAGAAAAGCCATATCTGCATCTAGAGACATTCTACTACTTTGCAAATGTTTATGTTTTAGCGCAAGTTCAACACTGGGTCACTCTATCCGACAAAATGATGCGAATGCTTGACAAGAATGTTTTTTGATGTCGTGGCCTCGTCAAGCATGCTTTTCAAGCACGTAAATGCTTGTCAAGCAATTTTGACCGTCTAGGGACCGCTTAATAAACTATAACACTAAATCATAAATAAATTATAATAAAATTAAATATCTTAAATAATAACAGAATGTCAGACGCGACATGTCACGTAAAGCGTGGGGTGCGCGCGCATATTAAAATTAAAGAAACCATTTTCTTTACATATATAGCAAGGCTAACTGGGATTTAAAGTATTTTAATATGTCAAAAGACCTATTTAAACTTTGTATATAACTATCAAAATCCTATACAAAGTTATAATTCCTTTTGTGGCATTCTTAATTCTTTAAGATAGGAATGTATACCAAAAGTTAGATTTAATGGTATTAACAAATTAAAAAGACCACCTGCTCCTTGGTGGAATGATACTTGTGAGAAGTCTGTAACATATTGTAAAGAGGCTTTGAGAATATACAGAAATAATTTGACTATGGATAATTAAACTACTCAAAACAAAATAGGGCCCACCATCATATTGTTTAAATTTTTGTCTTAGAATAACTCGAGAGGCAATTATTAGCAAAATTAAGTATTAAATTATGCAGTTGACATCTTTATGTGTCATTATTACTATTTTGGGTGACAACTTGAGCGTTTTATTCAAGTGGTGCACCAAAACAACGTGAAGTGACTAAAAAAACACAAAATGCACAAACTCTATCACTTGAGTTTTCAGTGCGACTGTTCGTTTAGTTCAAAAAGGTTGCTTTCTTGGACTGTTTTATTCCTGTATTAATAGTCATTAGTATGGCTGGCTCTCGTCGTCATATGGACCTGGAAACAGCAGTAAGAACGGTAGCTCTACTTCAGGAGGGAGAGTCCCAGAGATCTGTAGCAATACGTCTCGGTGTGTCCCGAAGAGCTATCAGAAATGCATGGGAACGCTTTCAAGAAACTGGGAGTGTTGCTAGGAGACCTGGAACAGGAAGAACTAGAGTTAAAACTGCTCACGAAGACCGCTATATCACGTTGACTGCACGCCGGGAGCGCACCGTAACCGCTCGCGCTCTACAAACACGACTGCAGCAATCTACTGGTACACGAGTGAGTGATCAAACCATACGCAATAGACTTCATGAAGATGGCCAACATTCTAGGACACGTGCTGTTCGTCTTAAACTTACACGGGCTCATCGTGCAGCGCGCTTAAGGTATGCTCGCGAGCATTCGGACTGGACTATGGACCAATGGAGTAACGTACTCTTTACAGATGAGTGTAAAGTTAAGTTTTTTAATGATGACAAACGTATACGCGTGTGGCGAAGACAGGGCGAACGTTATAAGAATACATGCATCCATGAAACTGATAGGTTCGGGGGTCCAAGTGTTAATGCAAGGAGCTATTTTATCTCCTATTATGTATAATTTGTATACTTCCCAAATTTGTAAATATGTTAATACTTTAAGTGTAAATATTTTGCAATACGCTGATGATATATTAATATATTGTATAAACCAAAATATAAACACAGCCAATGTTAATATTAATTTAGCACTTGGACAATTACTTAATTATTATAATAACAAACTTAAGCTCAATGTAAATTCTTCTAAAAGCTCAGTTATGTGTTTTGAAAGAAGTAATACTAACTAAGAAGTGACCTGTAACAATGAAAACATTCCAATAGTAAATGAATATAAATTTTTGGGTATAGTTTTAGACAATAAACTAAAGTTCAATTCACAAATAGACTTTATATGTAGTAAAGCCCATGAAAGAATTAACATTTTGCGGTGTTTAGCTGGAGTTTTTTCGGGCGCCTATCCAAAGATTCTTTCTATGCTTTATAAAAGCTTGGTTAGGAGTCACTTTGATTATAGTTGCCTAGCATACTTAAATGCTAGTGCTTGTCTTTTAAAGAAAATAGATATTATACAGAATCAAGCGTATCGTATTATAACTGGTGCTATGAGATGGACCCCTATAAACTCAATGGAAATAGAAACTGGTATACCTCCTTTGGTCTTAAGACGACTTATGTTGGCAAAGAAATATTTTGTTAAGATGATTGCAATTAAGTCATCATTACCTGTGAGAAAACTTAAAGTATCTGAAGAAGTTGACGACCTCCGTAGCGCGGTGGTTCAGCGCGTTGGTGCTCGAACGACAGGTCGCGGGTTTGAATCCCGCCGAGGGAACAAAAAGTTTTCAATGTTCCTGGGTCATGGATGTGTATTAAAGGACCATGCAAAACTTTGTATGGGCGCTCTCCCCACCCACCAACAGACTTAGTATTTGTTTTAATATGATTGAGGCGTCCTATAAAATAAAAATAAAACTTTTTTTTATCCGATTATATATTATATTTATATCGATGGGGTTTAAAAAAAATAAACATACAGAATACTGATTTTGTTAACCTTTTTATTTTGATTTTTCAATAATAACAACTCAATGTGAAGTAAATGTTATGTTTTTTATTAACATAATACTTTACATGAACACAAACATAATGTAATTACATAATGCAATACAATAACTACTGTATAAAGTATATTTATCACTATATAATTCACGGCAATAGAAATGTTTTTAGTACTCGTATTATAGTTATAGTTCGTCTATTATCACACTGGATAACAATTCTGCTGGCAGATTTAATTCCATGTGACGGCCTGCCCCCATATACCATATTATTGAGACTTATATATGAGCACATCGGCGTCCAGTCTCCATATTACTAAATCACAGTCCAGTACACATGCCAGGGTCAATCAAAATGCAATCAAAAGGTCCGATAAACGAGTAGGGGTCAGTAAAATCGTAAACAAGCCTATAACGCACAGGTAAATAACGTGAACACAGCGGAACGTACTAGACGACAATGCGCGCGCGCTGAGTGGGCAGTGGCACGGGACCGAGACAGAGGGAGCGGGGCGGGGAAGCGGCGAGACGAAACCGGTTTCTATTGTGTACCTCTCACTGTTGGTCTTTTACAATAGCTTTTTATTAGTTAAATAGTGTTCTAGTATATTTTATTAGGCACTTAAATGTGTTAAAAATAAATAAAAAATATTATTTTAATATGTTATTTGCACGAAAACCCCATATCTGCGGCGGATGTCGTCATAGTAAAAAATCATCCAGCTGGCAAGATGTATTAACAGAGACATCGCTCAGGTCTGTTGGTGGGTGGGGACGATTTTTTGCATAGTCCTTTGTGTATTAATATAATAAAAATCTTAAATATGTGTATAGTATTAAAGTATTAATATTAAATATATTTCCGTTGTCTGGTACCTGTAACACAAGTTCTTCGGATACTTAGCACGGGGCCAGATTGACGTGGTGTGAAGCGTCCATAGATTACTATTATTATTATTGTTTAAAACGAATCGTAGTCTCGGCTATTTGCCGGATGAATGACTCAGGTACGGGCTGGTGCCAAATATCCTGATTCATGTTAAGTGAAAAGAAGTGTTATGATTGAGGTGTAGAGAAAGATGAGGAGGGGTTAAGGAAACGACGAACTATTGAGCATGTATCTATGACGATATTATTATTATTATTATGTCTGTGTATAGCTTCCTTGCTCACGGGCAATTAAATCCCGGACCTTTGGAAGGCATGCGTGGGGCCGAAGCCAACACGCAGAGGCCCCGTTACACGATTTTAATTTAAATGTAATGTGACACTAGCCGGCGACTCTCCCTACACGCACCATGGGAGTGCGCCCACGGAGACCCACCGCTTAGTGTAGGACTATTGCAAGGAATGTTTATAAGAAAAGATTATGGGCTATAGGGGTGAGGGTCTAGTGGACTGGGTATCTAAGACTATGGAAGGACTATGGCGTTTGCCAGATACGACGTGGTTACATGTATCAGAAAGTTGGCAGACGGTGACTTGCCAACTCATTGTAATGGGCCCCTTAAAATGGTCGCACGCACGGTGCACCAAGGCGGCAACATTTACAGAGCGGCTTGAGGCAGGAGAGGTGTCGCTGGACTTTATACGCCGATCATTTGCACCCTCAGAGGGTCCCATCTCGACGCCCACTCGCCACTTACGCTTCACATCCTCCCTCCGAGCACGAAGCTCTCGCGACTCCACGCTGACCGGCCGGTTAAGGCAAGTCAGAGGTAGGGGCTGTTCTTCCTCAGTAATCACTCCGGCCGGCCAGTGAAGGCAAGCCGGAGATGGAGAACAGAGTCCTTCCCCTGGGAGCACTCAGGTACGTGTACTCAGGTCGCTACTCCCCAACAGCTCGCCACAAGCTGCCCTGCGTTTTTATTATTATTATTATTATATAAGTAGGTGGTCTAATAGATTCCTCTGTTCCCCCACAATCTATTTTTTGTGGGATTTTGCCTCAGACGCCGACGATATTACAGTTGGTTTTAAATATGACAAATGACATTACCTATTGTAGTGATCTATGGCCAATTTATGACAGTTTTGAAAGTTCTGTAGAGAAGAAAGATTTAGTAACAACTAGAGAGATCTGTAATAAAGATGAATTTCTAAGGTTAATAGAACAAAAATCTGAATTTTATAAAATGTATACAGATGGTTCCAAGACTGTGGAAGACGTCAAATCAGCTTAATATGATGTAAATCTGGATGTTACTAGATGTTTCCTTTTAAACAGAAAGTGTTCAATATATACTGCAGAATGTTATGCCATTTATATAGTATTATTGTATGTCAAATCCTGGACCAATGTAAATAATGTACTCATTATAACAGACAGCCAAAGCGCTTTATCGGCTTTAGACAAATTTAATTTAAGTTTTAAATGTAATTATTTGATATTTAAAATAAAAAATGTACTGTATAAGTTATATTGTAAGAATATTAATGTCGAATTATTATGGGTTCCCTCCCCCAGGCATACCTGGTAATGAAAAGGTGGATTTAGCTATTAGAGGACCTTACGATGAGGATCATACTGATACTTTAAAGATACCATTTACAGATTTCTTTTCTTTAATCAAAGTAGAAATATTGGATTTATGGAAAAGGACATGGAATGAAATAAAATGTACGAAAGGAAAATGGCATTAAAAAAGAATTTAATACTGATCCTTGGTATACTAAAGTTCCATGTGATTCAAGAATATTTACTTCAATTATTACAAGAATGAGATTCGGACACTGTATACCCTCTCATCTGCACAGATTAAGAATTATACAGGAATCTGAATGTCCCAAATGTGAATAAGTTAATGCTCATTTAAATCACATCATATTTGTTTGTAAAGCATTAAGTTTGGACAGACTAGGACTAGTTTCGGAAGTGGATATTATTTTTTAAGAAAATGAAATAAGTGTGCCCCGCCGCCCAGAAGACCTTTTATGTAACCCTTTATTTTATAAATCTTTGTTTAGATTTATAAAATAAATCTTTCTCCCTAGTTGCACATAACACTATGGAGAAAGTGTAGAGTGAAGTTTTTTTTTATTTAAAGAAAGACTATTTTTTGTTTTGTTAGATCATTATTTTATTGTTTGTTTTCTCTGTTTTATA
Source organism: Celastrina argiolus (assembly GCA_905187575.2). NCBI lineage: Eukaryota > Metazoa > Arthropoda > Insecta > Lepidoptera > Lycaenidae > Celastrina > Celastrina argiolus. The sequence goes on from LR994596.1 coordinate 4,004,696, forward strand.
ATTGTATGTATTTTTTGAGCCAAGGACTTAGTTTCCTGCTCTTAATAAATTAAAAAAAAAAATGTATCTGTCAACTGTACTGACAACGCCCGTTTTGTGTTAACCTTTTACATGCAATAAACGTTCTACCCATTTTGTTATATTTCGTCATTTATTTTCACCTAAATATCAACATGGTAGCAGAGCGTGGTTGATTGCTACACGTGGAAATAAAAGAAAAAGTAAGCGCAGTGAAAAATAAGAAAACCGGCCGGCGTATTTTGTCCGTCATACATTTGGAGGTTACACGGGGCGGCGTGCTCGACATCAGAAATAAACTAGGAAAAATAAATACGCATAGAATATGTCGAATTCAGGTTACAATCCATTTCACATCGACAGGCTAGTTGGAAAGGATAATTATGCCGACGATAAAGAAACCAAGACGAAATCTAAGTTGATTTTATTACTGGATCCTATTATTTACGTACACACATGTTCAGAATGCAAATACTTGTAAAGAAGTCTGGGGGAGTTTGGAACATGCTTTTGATGACAGTGGGTTATACAGGAGAGTAGCCTTGTTGAGAGACCTGATAACAACTACATTGGAATATTCTCAAAGCGTAGATGATTATGTTAATAAAATAATGTCGACCGCCCATAAGCTCAGAAATATTAAGTTTGATATTGATGATGAATGGCTCGGCACACTGATGCTAGCCGGTCCCCCTGAAGTTTATAAGCCAATGATTATGGGACTGGAGAGCTCTGGCTTCAAGATAAGTGCTGATTCTATAAAATCTAAACTCCTGCAGGAAGTTCAATGCTCCGATTTCAGCATTCTTCATAAGAAAAAAGTTAATTTAAAGAAATCAACATGATTCAACAAAGGTCTACAAAGGACCCCGATATTACAATTGTAACAAGCACGGACACTTTGCTAAGAATTGCCGTGCTCCGAGAAAGAAGACTGCAGATAATACAGAAGGAAATAAAGGTTTTGTTGCAGCATTTTAAGCATCTTCTCAGACAATGAATCCGGACCAGTGGTATGTGGACTCAGGTGGTTCCATGCACATGACTAATAGAAGAGATTGGATGTATGTTATTACAAGTCCACCGATACCTACCATAACTGTTGCCAGTAAGACACCGCTACCTGTGGAAAGTATGGGAAAGGTTAATTTATTGTTAAATGGTAAAAAGGAAAGTAAAATTATACATACCTAAACTTGCTGCAAACCTCCTGTCAGTTAGTGCTATGGTGAAAAATGGCTGTAATGTAAATTTTAGGGACAGAGGTTGTGTTGCTTGTAAAAAAATTACAAGTTGTTGTGTTCAGCCACACTAGTAAACAATTTATATTTATTAAATACACACATATTAATTCTTTGGTGAATAATCTCTAAAATCGCAGCAGCATTTGGATTATCTTCAATTAAAACATGAAAACGATTTATGATCGCCGCTGCTATATTGAAATAGTTTAACATGTTGGGAAGGGCTCTGTTATTATATACATTTCGTAACAGGCGAAAATCTCTTTTGAACCACTTCAACCACCCAACGACAGATTGTTATCAGTCTGGACTTATTGGCCTGATCCGTGGTTAGCTGTGTTTCATTTGGATACTTTGTTTCAGGCATATATTGTACGTATCCACAAGATTCCAGATTTCTTGCTGAGTCTCGAAAACCACGGTCCAGAATAAAAATATCTCCACTCCTATAAAACCAGTGGAATGCACTATCAGCATTATTAAGCATGTCGTTCATTATGTCTGCGTCAGACGTGGTGGCAGCATATGGTCCGTTAACTTTGATAATGTGTCCATCACAAGAAACCAAAAGGAACGGTTTTAGGAGGTTTCTGTATTTGTGATGGCTTTAAGACTTGCGTTGGAAAAAATAATTTCCACTTTTTTGCAGATAGATGTACGTGCAATCACAAGTCGTGATCGCTTTCCTTTCATCTTCTGGGCTTGATGGGTTCCCAAACAGATTGTTGGGTAGAAAAAGGTTCCTGTGTGCTACATCCTCACGGGAAATATGGTCAAACCCAACATTTAAGGGCACAAAATCTTCTAACAGAGCGTTACGTCCGATTATTAACCACGTATGAAACGCTGTTTCGCTACATTTTAAAATATTAGCGCCGCGCGTTCGAGTCACCTGGGGCCGTATTATGATCTTTTACAATACCAGCCTTGTTCCAGGCAATTCAATAATACGGCCTTATACTGCCTTGTTCTTTTTCGTATTACAACGACATGTTATTCTGAATGGATCCACCCTAGTTTGTTTGTCTCTGACGAGTATGAAAGTGACATTCGGATACAACAATTTTTTTTAATTAATTATTAGGTTTGGCATAAGTTGTGGATTTATGGTTTCCTAAAGTCATGACTCCTTCTCGAATCTTATCTCAAATAATATTACATTACTAATTTTCATAAACATGCTAGATACAATGTTTTTTGATTAAAAAAGAAAAATTTTGCTCGTATAGCCAATGTTAAACAGAATAAATTGGTAAAAAACCTCGGAGTTTCTAGTACGAATAATGGAACTGAAAAATGGCGGCAAATTTAATTATTTTAGTGTGACAACATTGATCGTGTAAGGAATTGAAATTTTGTAAAAACTTTATTATGACTTAAGAGGAAACTCCACGGTTGAGAGAAATACAAAATAGGTATTTATAAAATCTATTGCGGTCTCGCAGTGCCTTAGCTAGCCAGCACTAGCGCGATAGAGACAACTGCAACTTGGAAGATTGAAATTACCTATTAAAAGTACCAGAAATCGACGTTTAGGGGATTCCTGTTTCCCCTTCCAAAACTTAACCGATTTAAATATATTTTTCTGTACTAACTAAAAAAGAATTGAGCTAGGTTCCTATTTTTTGATTTTGTTATTTTTTGTAGTCAAATCTGTTTCCTAGATATTTAAACATAGCGGAGAGTCTGGCTATTTTTTTTAGGTTTTTTAACGTATCTCTTTAAATAATTAATTTATTAAAAAAAGGAAAAAATAGGGACGTACAAACAATATCCATAAATATTCAGGAAATAAATTGTTACTCTAGAGGTATTATCCATGGAGGAAATAGAAAATAGACCCCTATTTTTGTATGGAAAAAAATTCGTGGTGTTTCCTCTTAAGTTTATCATCTATTGATTATTAAGAATGGCGTAAGTATTATAAATTATTTGTGTTTCATTTATCAAGTTTATGGTAGATTTATGTGTAGTAAATAATATTATTAATTCTTCAAAAACTTTATTAGCATCCTACATAGACAAAAATATAAACAGGTGCCTTGTACAGGCGCTAAAATTGCTAAGATCGGTACACATAATATGTTCGTATGTACCTGCCTCTTCTAAATGAAGTATTACATATTATATATTTTATAATTATTTAATAGTGAAATATTTTGTAACAAATAACAATGAGACTAAAACCTAGCTTTAGTTCACAGGAGGTATTCTCGAGTCGTCGCCGAGTTTCATTCAACCAGCTAGAATCTTTAATCTTTCAGCTAGGATTCGGGGGTAGGCGTGCAAAAAGTTAAGTTGAACTTTTAACTGCTCCTTAACCAAAATTATAAATTAATTATTTTAAATCAATATTATGTAAAAATTTATACCTGCATCTACTAGTGTCACAATCTCCTATAATTGCAATAATAAGATACAGTATATAAACACTGTTTTCTTAAACAAATTATATCACTTGCACTTTTGTCAAAATTTGCTGTTATTTTTCTCTTCCACTTGTTTACAATGGAGTCCTTGCAAGAATCAATAACACAAATGAATAAGATGTTTAACTCGAAGATGATGGAGTTCCAGCAGGAGTTGTGTGCGGTCCAGACTACAAACACCTCTACAACACTGGCATCTGATTTTTGTGAGTTCAAAAATTTTATATTGAATGCACTTAAGATGATGCAGGCTCAGTTGGAAATATTGATGGATGCCTATGATCAAACTGAGATGAGGCACAGAAGAAAGATTTTGCTTGTGCATGGAGTTCCCGAAGCCAAAAAGGATGCACAAGAAGCTATTGCATCTTTGTTGTCTTCCCAGTTAAAAGTCCAAGACATAAACATTTCTTCAGTAAAATATTGTCACCGCTTGGGACGCTTAAAGGAATCAAAACCCAGACCGATCTTGGTTAAGTTTCAGAATTTTACTGATCGGAATGAGGTTTGGAGGGCTAAGACCAGCCTGAAAAATTCCGGCATCACTCTATCAGAGTTTTTAATTAAAAAGAGACATGAAGTGTTCCTGGCGGCCAGGCAGCGTTTCGGTGTTACAAAGTGTTGGACATATAATGGCTCTATTGTCGTTGCTAGATCTGATGGCTCCAAAAGCAGTGTTTGTAGCATAGCGGAGTTGGATGCCATTTCTGATCTCTGTGGTGATATGGCAGAAGTCACATCTCAAGTTCCGGCATCCAAAACCAAAAATGAAACTGGAACAAGACCAAGGCGAACCAAAAAGTAAATACTCTAAGGGTAACATACTTTAAATAATAGCATGGTAACTTTCTCAATCTTCACATATATACATATAAATCTATAATTCTGCTTTGCCAATATTCGCTTCTCATTAATCATTCACTTATAATTTTATTGTCCATACTTAGATCTCATAGTTACTTATTTCTATGCATCATCACTTATTTATTTTGTCACAAATTGTCGGTATTTCGAAAATGAAACATATTTAATTTTGTAATCTGTACTTTTTGAAAATGTTTGATATTGTTTCATTTTCTTCAACACGAAGCTTTTGACAGATGTGTTTCGGTGACGTCTGACAGGAGTGAGTGATAGTTATTCTTCTTCGTCTTCTTAATGTCACTTTAATTATAATTTTTTTTTTGTTTTTTGTGTGTGGACATGAAATTTAGCATGAGCCATTATGTACTAAACTGATTTCTCTTAATCTAGTATTATGTATATAAATTGCATCTTTGTTATACAATTTTTGTAACTAATAAGCTGTGCTTGTTTTTAGAACTTTATTATTATATCTCAGTATAACTCCATTAAAATTTTAATTGCCAATTTGTGTTGGGCTAGCATCTCATCTTAATTAAATTAAATTAATTAAATTAAATATCATTTAATTCAGGCTGCATAGGCCCATATTATAAATACCTTACAGACTAACATACATATTAAATATACTTAAGAACTACACTTTAACACGTGCTGACGGCGACGTGCAACGCGCTTCATTCCGGAGTCTCCCCCGGAACCTCCGGTAGACCACACCCGTCGGCCAGAACTCTTCCGCCTCGAAGGTTGAAAGAAGATGAGTCGGTACTCTCACCACAAAGGAACTAAAGTTGACCTTGTGGCGAGACTCCAGACGCTCAACCCTCAAGGGGAGGGACGTCTTCTTCCGGATGTAGTCCACGACGTCCTTAATCTCCATGGACCAGTGCAGGCGGGACACGTACAGCGGCGTGGAGCGTACTTCACACCGCAGGCGCTGCTCGGGTCCACAGGGTGCGGTGCCGCGATGGTTGCGGACGGCGGGCTTCTTCTTTCTTCTCTCTACCATTATGAAGCCCTCCTCATCGCACTTTCTGCTCTTGTCCTTTCCAGATTGAGGAGGCTCAGCCTTGCGGCTTTCCATAGCCTTGAGGCTCTCTTTCTTCCCCTTTGTCTTCTCCCGCAGGGGATGTGCGGGGTGAGCGGTGATACACGCAAAACTTTTCTGCTGAGTTGGATGTTGACTCGGCGACTGCGCGACCCGGAGGGGAAGGCTGGCGGGGGCGGCGGCGGGTGCTGACGCGTCAGACTCCGCTGACACGCAAAACGATGCGTCAGCGCGCGCGCCACCACGACGTGTGTTGACGTAGGCAGTTGAATGCTCGGGTGACCCACTTAATGAATTATTACATTTTAATTGTAATAATTCACTACGTAAGTCACGAATGGTAGATTCCGATGCATCCAATCTACCCCGCATCTCGTCCAGCTCTGCCTTCATACTGTTGAAGTTCTTCAACAGGCTGGAGACGTCGACGTGGTCCATAGTCACCACCGGCAGCTTGTGGAGATCCTTCGCCACAAAAGCCGGCACGTCGTCTGGATCCGTCTGCTTCAGCAGGGAGATGATATCCTGCACGCTTCTCTCGGTCCCATCTCTCCGTCGTGATGGCATATTCGCGCTCTGGCCGAGCGTCTCATACAGCAGCTGCTTACCCTCACAAATCTCCTCACTGGTGAAGGTAGACTTGCAGATCTGCATGATGCTGACTTCGTCCATGGTGTCGATGGCATGCTGGATGAACGCCAGCAACTCATTGGCCACGAGCGCCATGATCACGTGCAGCGGCAATCAGCCGCGCGATTCGCAATAATATAAATAATATTATATTTTGTTGCGTGTGTGAAACGCGGAGCGCGACCGTACGCTGGCTCGACACATTACACACTTAAAGCTAATTATATTTTGTTAGAATAACTGCTCATATTTAGCTAGGTGTTTAAAAAATAATAGGCATGTTTGGTTTCTTTCCATTTATTTACCTACTCTTTTTCTATTTATTTACTAATTTTATTATAGCAAATTTATTTATATACTTATGTTTTTTTTATGACACAGTGGGCTGCAGGCCAATTATATTTCAATTGTTGTAGGATAATATATTTATAGTGTTTTATATATTTTATTTATATTTAGTTTGTATTATTATCATGAATGTAAGTGTTGACTCATTTGCTTCAGATGATTTTTTATCCATTTCTTCTAACAACAGCGATGATAGTTTTCAAAGTGCCACATTTATGTCTCTTAGGGATACCATAACTTCAAATTTTAACACAGTTAACAAATGTTTTAAGGCCGTTCATATTAATGCACAGAGCATTCCGGCTCATTACCCCGACTTGCTTGCGTCTTTTGATCGGGCTAATGTTGATGCTGTCTTTATATCGGAAACGTGGCTTAAGCCTTGCTTACCATCAACATGCTACAGTTTACCCGGTTTTAAGTTAATTCGCAACGACCGCATTGGGAGGGGTGGAGGTGGCGTTGCGATTTATCTACGTTCAGACTTGTCCTACACTATTATTAGCTCGTCAGCGCAACCCCCTCCATCTGATGCTCTCGAGTTTTTGCTGGTAGAAGTCCAGGTATCGCACTATAATAAATTATTACTCGGGGTCTACTATTGCCCATCAATGCACAATGATTACTTCTCATCCTTTGAAAATACGCTTGATGCTTTTACACCGTACTACGATCATTGTGTTATAATGGGCGATTTCAATACTTGTCTACTTAAGGGTGATAGTCGATCGACTAAACTTAGTTCAATTTTAGATTCATATAATATGAAATTACTACCTATGAATCCTACCCACTGCTTTCCAGGTTCCCGTCCTTCCCTGCTCGACCTAATCATAGTCTCCTCTCCTAATCGTGTTACTACGCATGGACAAGTCTCAGCTGATATGTTTTCATACCATGATCTTATCTATGTCGCCTATAATGTTCGCCCTCCCAAAGCTAAGGTAAAAACTCTTCTTCAAAGAAATTTCTCTTCGATGAATATTGAAAGCCTAGAGGAGGACGCACATAACATAGACTGGTCAAACTTACTCTCAGCTGATTCCATTAATGACAAAATTGATATATTTAACGCTAAACTTAAATCTCTTTATGATATTCATGCACCTGTTAGGCCCGTTAAAATCAAACATCTTCCCGCTCCCTGGTTATCAGACGAAATCAAATCTCTGATAAATGCTAAGCATGCAGCCAAAGCCAAATTTAAAATAAAAAAGACAGAAGAATATCGTAACAAATATATTAAAATCCGGAACCGCTGTAATATGATGTGTCGTGACGCACAAAGACGTCATATTCACGCCTCCGTTGAGAACGGGGATCCGGCTAAAACATGGAAATTTCTCAAATCCCTCGGCGTGGGCAAATGCTCTGAACCGCAAGACTCTCATAATATAGATATAGATTCACTTAATAACCATTTTACTTCCTCTTTTAATCTCGACCCCAAAATTAAATCACAAACGTTAAATTATATTTCTTCGCTACCTATATTGAATTCTGATCCGTTCCTTACTGTTCCAGTTTCCGAGTGTGAGATTAAAAAGCACATCCTTTCCATATCGTCAAACGCAGTAGGAGATGACGGTATCAGTCGTAGAATGATCACACCAATATTAGATATAATTGTTCCTGTTCTTGCACACATTTTTAATTCATGTTTAGAGTCTTGTACCTTTCCTGATGCCTGGAAGGCAGCTTACATAATTCCTTTACCTAAATCCTCCTGTCCTAAGACTGTGTCTGACTTCCGTCCTATTTCCATCCTACCCTTTTTATCAAAAGTTTTAGAGCGAATCATTCATCACCAGCTTACGAAATTTGTTACCCACAACAGCTTACTCAGTCCGTTCCAGTCCGGTTTTCGCACTGGTCACAGTACGACTACCGCATTGGTAAAGGTAGCTGATGATATACGGTCAGGTATGGATGATAAAATGCTTACTATTCTCACACTTCTGGATTTTAGTAATGCCTTCAATTCCATAGACCACGATATTCTGCTAGCCCGGCTTGCATCTTTAAATCTTTCACCATCAATAATTAATTTAATTCGTAGCTACCTTGTAGGACGACGGCAGAGAGTTAAATCATTGGAGTTATATCTATGCCGGCGTGCCTCAGGGTGGTGTGCTATCTCCTCTTCTGTTTGCAATTTTTATAAACCCTATAACAATATCGATTTCATCATCCTACCACTTGTATGCGGACGATCTTCAAATATACACACAGTCTCCTTTGGACAATCTGAATTCCGCTTTTGATCTAGTGAATCACGATTTGTCGAATATTTGTGAATGGAGCAAGAATCATGGACTTCTTATTAATCCTATTAAAACTCAATTAATTGTAATTGGTAGCCCCGGGCTAATTTCTAGAGTTGACCATGATTCTTTACCTCCTGTCCTTATAAATGGTGTAACAATACCTTTCAGTAAAGTGGTTAAAAACTTGGGAGTGTACTTTGATGAACATTTATCGTGGACGCATCAATTGCAAGAGATTAGTAGAAAGGTTTTTTCTACCTGGCGTTCCCTAAAACGTCTACGATATGTTCTTCCGATACCCACAAAGGTAGTTTTGGCTGAATCCCTACTCCTTTCCCATTTAGATTATGCGGACGCTTCTTTCACTAACTTGACGGAGGAACAACTGAACAAATTGGAGCGCCTTCAAAACCTGGCTTTGAGGTTTGTTTTCGGTTTACGTAAATTTGACCATATCTCCGAGTATCGCCTCAAGGTAAAGTGGTTGCCAATCCGCTACCGCCGTGACTCTCGTGTTCTCTCCTTCCTTTATAACATCCTATTTGACTCCCATTGTCCCACTTATTTAAAAAGTAATTTTAACTTCCGGACCTCTGACAGACTGGAACTACGATCTATATCTAATCTTCTTCTTGACATTCCTATCCACCGCACTAAATACTTTAATTGCTCTTTCATTGTAAAATCCATTTCCCTTCGGAATTCTTTACCTATCCATATAAGGCAGGCTAAAACTATACATCGCTTTAAAACTCTTATAAAAAATCATTATCTGGAATCATATTGTGTCAACCCTTAACTTATGTAACTAACACTTATTATTATAAATTAAAATATCATGTAGGTTTATCTATTGTATATATATATATATATATAGATATATGTATTATATTATATTGTATACATATATTATATATTTATTGTGTTTATGTATTATTTTATTTTATTTACTTTTATTTTATTAAATATACTTTTGCGCAACTCCCATTCTCTAGCATTGTTTTCTCTAACACCATAAGGTTGTCTGGAAGAAATTGCTATCTAGTAATAAGGCCGCCTTTGTGTGCATGTCTGATTTTTGTAATGTATATTTTTTTGTTTTTTTTTTGTAACTTGTTGTGTGCACAATAAAGTATATTTGTATTGTATTTGTATTTGTATCTTTGTGGGAGTTTTTAAACTCCCATAGGGATATAGCTGTTGGATATAATAAATTGGCGCAGGCAAGAGAATACTCGAAACGATTATGGACTTCGCAGAAAGTCTCAACTCGATGGGAGAGGGGGCTATTAAAGATAGGAAAGCATGGTCTAATGTGAGTAGTGCTGGTATCTATTGTCTAAACACACACTTTGATATGATTCACAAATTACTGATAATATATATTTTTAGTATTGGATAGATTACAAGGCTAAACTTAAGAAATGAGTAGCTTCTATTCGTGCTGCCCAAAATCGCACAGGTGGTGGCCCTAGAGAAGTTTTGCCCTTGACCACCATGGAACAGAAAATTCTCAGTATACTCGGGGTAGATTTTGGAAGTGGGTTACCTAATACGCAAGTGGACCCATTTCCTAATGTGAGTGTTTTTACACATTTTAAGATTTATTTAAAAAAATGTAAGTAAGAATTAATTTATATAAAAATTATTTTAGCTAAGTCAGTTGGTACATATTGCACCAGGGTCACCACAGCCTGCACAAATAATTTTAATGGAGCTGCCACTAGAACCTACAGTGGAGCATGCAACAGTGCCTGCAACAGTACCTGAACCAGAGCCTGCGCCAGAGCCGAGAGGCGACAGTTTATTAGCCATCATATGGCTAGGGAAACCTTAGTTCATACATCACAGAATAGATTAATAGCAGAAAGAGAAAAATTGGAGCACCTAGGGAGAATAGCGAATTCATTGGAGCGCCTTATTCAAGCTCAAGAAAGGCATAATGAAACTCAAGGACAAATATTGAACAAATTAAATGAAATAACATTGGCTATTGAAAGGTAAGTTGAAAAATTGGGCTGACTCCATAATAATTTTCTATTCCTTAAATTGAGTTTTGCTTACCATGTTCACTTCATAATATTTTATGTTACTAATAGGTACAATTTTTATAGAATTATATACTTTTATATTAGCTTATTTATTAATTATGCAGTAACTAGCATAATGAAAATTTCAACAAATTTTTAATACTAATTATTTAAATATTATTATAAATAAAATACAATAACGTTTTTTACATAATTTTTTATTTAATAATTTGCAGAAGTGTGGGTCCTAGAAGACCAGAGTCGAGTGGTGAGGTTTCGTCGCACAGATGAGCCTTCTCTCAGCTCTTGTATTTTGACTGGAGCTGGGAGCTGATGAATGTGCATGTTGGTGAGTGTCTCCCTGAAGCCGCGTTTCCACTAGGCAACATTTGGCGCGCGACACGTGACGCTCAACAAGTACGGCAACGTTGCCCAACAGCGCGCGACGTTGCCAGCTGGCGCGCAACATGACGCGCGGCTTGTTGTTTGTTTAAAGAGCATCGTTAGTTGAGCATCAATTGTTGTCGAGTGGAGACGTGACGCGGAACAATGTCTGTAGTGTGGTGTAACGAACGAGTGCTCAAATTAATAGAACTGTACCAAAACTATGAATGTTTATGGGATACTGTTCACAGAGACTAAAAAAATAAATTAAAAAAACTAGATGCATGGGATTCAATAGCAAAAACACTAGATGTGTCTGCGAAAGAGGTTGAAAGCAAGGTACATACTCTTCGATCGCAATTCACTCGCGAGAGGAAGAAATTGAAACCTGATGATGACTATGTCGAAACCGGTCTTGTATTTTAATAAATAACTTGTGAAAAAACTAATAAAGTGGGAAAAAAGTTCAAGTATTTAGTGTATTATTACTAAATTACCTCTTTTTATATTTGAAAGTAAATCACTTTGATGAATGTACTTACCCAGATTTGTCATATCCTACGTCAAACCAAGTCGCTATAACGGATTTTAGAAGTCCATTTGACAAATTCTCTTTCGCTAAAATCTATAATATATTAGGGTATTTATTCGATGGCACAAATATCCAATTACACATTTATCACAATAGCATTATGTATCCCTCGTTAAGTGAAATAAAAAAGATATTAAAAGATAATCACGATTTACCGATAGCTGGACATTTAGGATCAAACAGGATGTATGATAGAATTAAGGAAAAGTATTATTGGAAACGCATGCGGGCTGACGTCGAAAACTATGTTAAATCATGTACTCTTTGCCAAGAAAATAAAGCTTTTAGACAAATAAATAGAGCCCCGATGCAAATTACTACAACATCAACTGCGCCATTTCAACGAATATCAATTGATATTGTAGGTCCATTACCGGAAGTAGGTACTGCAAAAATCAGATTTATAATGACTCTTCAAGATGACCTTACAAAATACTCAGTCGCGTATCCCATTCGAACAACCACAGCTGAAGAAACCAGCGAATGTCTAGTTCATTTTATTTCACTATTCGGAATCCAAAAAACAATACTCACCGATCAAGGTACCAATTTTACAGCCGACTTATTCAAAAAGACTTGCAATTTCTTAAAGATTAAACAAATCTGGTCTACTCCTTACCATCCTCAGACTCAAGGAGCACTTGAGCGAAGCCATTCAACGCTCAAGGAATATCTCAAATCATTTGTAAATGACAACCAAGATAATTGGTCCCGATATGTTTACACAGCAAAGCTATCTTACAATACAGCCGTCCATACTACTACCAAATTTACACCATTCGAACTCTTATTTGGCCATAAGCCATACCTGCCAGATTCTGTTTATAATACTGCTATTAACGATGCCACGTATCCAGAATACGTTAAAATGTTACAACATCGATTAAAACATGCTCGGGAAAAAGCAATGGAAAACTTAATTAAATCAAAGCAAAATTCTAAAACTTATTACGATAATAAAACAAAACCTGTGACTTACAAAATCGGTGATTTAGTTTATTTAAAAAATCACTTGCGTCTTAGAAAGGCCCTATCACCTGTATGGAAAGGTCCTTACAAAATCGTAAAAGTTCATGGCTTCAACACTGTATCTTTACGTGATCGAATCAGAAATGAGGAGATCCGTAGAAGAACTAAGGTTGCTGACATTGCCCGTAGGATCAGTCAGCTGAAGTGGCAATGGGCCGGCCACATAGCACGAAGATTGGACGGTCGATGGGGCAAAAAGATCCTAGAGTGGAGGCCACGTACAGGCAAGCGCAGTGTGGGACGGCCACCTACCAGATGGACCGACGACCTGGTGAAAACTGCCGGGTCACGTTGGATGCAGGTGGCAATGGACCGGTCGCACTGGAAATATATTGGAGAGGCCTATGTCCAGCAGTGGACAAAATAGAAGGCTGAAACGAACGAACGATTTAACCTAACCTAATCGGACAGCCTGCCCTAGGTATATATCGTCGTATTACTGCAAAAACCACTAATGTGACATTTTCTTGAAATTGTTTTTATCACAGTTTTAGAATTAATTTTTTATGCTTTACAAACTAGTAAAACCCATTTTTCTCTAGTAGTATCCATTACAAAGATAGATTTTGTGTATAGTTACTTAGTGCTCAATTTTTCATACAATACACAAGAAAAAACTGAAATATCGATGATTATTTTTTGATTTATGATTTATCTCCATGAAAAACCACTCATTGGTACATAACATTTTTTTGCATTAACATTTTAGTTTATAATAACAAATTTTGTTCTGAAAAAAACTTCCTATGCCCCAATACCTGGTATTTGCAATAGGTCATAGTTCCTTAACTATTTGATTTTTATCCAGATAAAAACTGTCAATCATCTTTAAAACTTTTTTCCAGACCGTATTCGTGTTAATCACACTACCATTAGTACATCCAATAAATTACATAATAACTTTATTGTTTTTACCTGTAACTTATTTCTATAGAAGAGAAACTTTATACAGCTAAACCTGTCTAAGTGCGCGTTCGAGCTTCACGCTGATCATTCTGTGCCTAACTTCATTCTGTCGCGACTCACGCGCCTCGATTTACGTTTCATGTGAAGGAGTTTATTTTTAATAAATTAGAATTTATTGTTCATTTATGTTAGATATTTGGAATAATTAAACAAAATGAGTGTAAGAAGCAGACGACTTGTTAGAATGGTAACAGGAAACCAGTATATGAACCATAAGTACCCTATATCAAATTGTTTTTATTCTTAGGTTATTTTTTACAAAATGTTTGGTTTACAGTAAAAATATTTTTTGTTTTTATAAGTATATCAATCGCTCAAAGTTGAATGCTAGTGTTATTGTTAAACTACGTACCTGGTATAATATTATCATAAGTGATCGAGTGTGTTTCTGTCGAGCCGATTGGGTTTTGGCGGCGTAACGATTTCAAACGTTTGATTGTCGCTGGCCCAAACAGGGCCCTGATTACCTAACTTCGGTCGCTTTCCCGTCTCTTGAGATCACTGCCATTGTGACGTTACATCTTTTTAAAACACGATTTAAAAAGTTAAAACGCCAAAATTATGACATATTCATTTTTTAAATCGTCTTTTAAAAAGATTTAACGTCACAATGACAGTTGATCTCGAGAGACGGGAAAGCGACCGGAGTTAGGTAATCAGGGCCCAGGGGGCAGGCCCATACATCGGTACCTACACACAAATCGTGCATGTTTTTATAGAAGAATAAAATTACACATTTTATTGTTATAAGTGCCTAGGAGCGGTGTCGCTATAAAATCATGCATGGCGTAGCTTATTTATAATAATTTATTTTTGAACCTGCAACGGCTTTGAGATTTAAGATTTAAATTATCTCAGACAGGTGGTTGATTTAAAGTCCTGGGAATGGAAGTAGTCCTTAGTGTTATTTGGTTAGTAAATAAGTGAATTTGTGAAAAAAAAACTTCATTAATCTTGATTTCAGTTGTCAGAAAAAACAGAAGTTTGAACTTTAAGTACCTGTGGTGAAAAAATTTTAGTAGAAATGAAAAAACAAATAAAGCTACTAAATTGAAGATTTTATGCAAATTTAGAAATGGTATAATACATTTATCTTACTACAAGAACATGAAGCATTTTTGTCACTATACTGATGCCGCAAACCGCCACCGTTAAGTACCGCCGAAGTAAGAAATTAGACATTACTTGCGCTATCGCTCGTGCATCGTGGCTTGACCTTATCACAGGCTTTGTAACTGTCTCACTTTATCGTTTCCGTAAAAAAGGGATGGATGTGCACTCCACACAAATCGCACTAGCGCTCGTGCGCAAATCAGTTCGTTACCCAGCGTTCCAAGCGATACCTGTGTTTTCCGTGCTTCCGAATTCTTTTTTCTTATACTACGTTGACTTGGCTTTTTTTGGACTCTGATTTGCTTCTTGACTTGACTGTGTATGATAACGAGCGATAGCGCAAGTAATGTCTAATTCCTTTCTTCGGCGGTACTTAACGGTGGTGGTTCCGCAAGGTCCAAAGGTGTATACAAAGTTGGCAAAAAGAATGTTAAGAAAGCTCCATACCATGTGAAAGAATTTAAATACCATGAATTTTACAACTTAAAACAACTATCCCAAACTATATAAAAAACAAAACAAAAGACTGTAATGGTAACAGAGTAAATTGGCTCAAGATAAAGAAAATGAAATTTATGCAAGGCGAAAACAGAGTATTTTTTAATTACGATGTTTCAGAACACTATTTAAACTTCGATGTTAAAGATATTCATTAAACATCCCCTAAGGTCACCCCGCAATCTACTGGTAGATATAGTACAAGAACCTTTAAGAGACGCGGCATTTCGAACTCTAATTCTGTGGAACCCCCTCCAACCCCTGAGAATGGGTTTAGTTTCCCTAATTTAGAAAAGCTTTATAACAAACCAATGCCAATTTCAACAGCAAAAAAAAGGATTTGATCATTATGTGTGAAAAAGGGATAACTCCTGAAGAATATCGCGGATGGTTTTACTGTCTGAGAGCAGAAAATGATATTATTGATCGAGCTCCAGATGCGGCACTATCCGAATCGGAACCTAGTGATGAAGAGGAATAGTCAGAAGAAAATATGACTATCCATAATGTCATTTTTTATCTCTATCTAAACTGGTTTTGGTAGGTTTGATAACATGTTATAAAATGTTTCTGATAATAAACGTAGTAATTTTAATAATTAACATTTGTTTATATAAAAAAAAAAATTCACAAAATCAATGCCGTGTATATCTTAATATATATATTTCTTGTGTGCGTGTGTATGTGACTGAACTCCTCCTAAACGACAGGACCAATTTTGATGAAATTTTTTGTGTGTGTTCGTGGAGATTCGAGAATGGTTTAGATTTACAATTGGAACCGATAGGTGGCGCTGCAGTCAGTATGTCAAGCAATTAATTAATAAGGCAATACGAAGTTTGCCGGAACAGCTAGTACTTTATAAAATTATAACTTATAAAGAACAAAAAAAAATTAAGCTACATTTATCAGGTTTCTTTTGTATTTCGTACAGATAAAACCGATTATGTTTCCAAAAAGAGCGTCATATCTAAAAAACTTAAGCTTTCTTTTTATATATTTTGAGGTTTCAGTTAATTTTTATATAAAATAAATATAAATAAAGTAAAAATACAGCAGCAGATACTTCACTTAATGGTATATACGAGAATGCAATTTTACTGCAAAAACCAGTTAAGTGACATGAATTACGTGATATCATATTTTTGATCACATTATTATCGATGAATTATAAAACATTTTGTATGTTTAATAAAATAGTCATAAACAACAATTATTGAAGCTTTGTATGCTATAAAATAAGTACACACAAGTCTGCGACTTTATACAAAAAAATATTCATAAACATTCAAATCAAGTTTTCTCAAAATAGGATTTTTGCACATTAGCGGTTTTTGCAGTAATACGACGATATATTCGTCAACCACTTCAAGAGTAGAGCTCCCAACAATTAGTGCGGTGGGTGCAACATGGACATTGTGCATGATCTTTGTTTTGTCCATGTTCATTTTAAGACACACTTGTTGAGAAACTCTATTGAGGCCACCGAGCATGCGCCCCAAATCTTCCAGCGATTCTGCCATGACTACTATGTCGTCGGCAAATCGAAGGTGAGTGATGTATTCGCCATTGATGTTGATGCCAAGTCCTTGCCATTCCAGGAGCTTGAAGGAATCCTCCAGAGCAGCGGTAAACAGTTTCGGGGATATGATATCCCCCTGTCTTACTCCTCTCTTTAAAGGGATATCCTTCGTGCAGTGCTCCTGTACTCGGACTGACATGGTGGCGTTATTATACAAACACTTCAACACTTCGATATACCGAAAGTCAATACGGCGACGCTGGAGAGATCTAAGGACCGCCCATATTTCGACGGAATCAAAGGCTTTCTCATAGTCCACAAACGCCAAGCATAATGGCCGATTATACTCTTCGGTCTTCTGTATAATCTGCCGCATCGTATGTATGTGGTCTATGGTACTATAGCCTTTTCGGAAACCGGCTTGTTCGGTAGGCTGAAAGTCATCAAGCCTGCGTTCGAGACGCATCGTGATAACTCTCGAAAACAGCTTGTAGACATGGCTCAGCAGTGTTATGGGCCTATAGTTCTTCAGTAAGGTTTTGTCGCCTTTTTTGAAGAACAGGACCACAACACCCCTGTTCCATGCCTCTGGCGTTTTCCATCGAGTAAGAAGGAATTGAAGAGTTTCTGAAGGACTTTTAGTACCGGCGTGCCGCCCGCTTTCAGAAGCTCTGTAGTGATTCCATCCTCGCCCGGAGCCTTGTTGTTCTTAAGCTGTTTGAGAGCTACCCTAATCTCGTACAGGCTGATGTCCGGGATGTCTTCGGTATAGTGTCGTGTTAGCCTGGCTCTTGGGTCTGCAGCTAAACTAGCAGGTTCAGCTGTCCATAGAACCTTTCTATCTCCCGTAGTACCTCGGACTTATTTGACGTTACGCGTCCATCTTCGGTCTTCAGCTTTGTCAACTGGCTTTGCCCAATAGATACGTCTCTTGCAAACACTTTGGAGCCTTGGTTCCTCTCTATTATTGTCTCTTTAATACGCTGGGTATTAAAAGAACGGATATCGTGTCGCAAGGACTTCGTAATCTGTCTATTGAGCTGCCTATATGACTCAGCGTCACTCGAAGTTTGGAGCGTCATTGAACGTCGACTAGCCATGAGGTTTCGGGTTTGGTCGGATAGTTTCTGAGGTCTATTTGTACGGTGGGTATTGAAAAATTTTGACCCCACCGTATGGACAGTTTCTACCAGCCTGCTATTTATATCGTCCACTGATGCGCAGCTGTCTAGCCATTGGAAGTGATTTGACAGTTCAAGTTGAAAGCTCTCAGGGTTTTGGATATGGACATTCGACGGTCGGAGCGTAGACTTCATCAGACGCGATCTCTCAAGTTTGACGTTGATATTCAACATGCCTCTGACGATTCGGTGATCACTTCCGGTCTTAACCCTGTTGATCACAGAGACATCGTTGAATATCTGCCACTTGGTGCTCATAATGAAGTCAATCTCGTTTCTAGTTACACCGTCGGGACTCAACCAGGTCCATTTCCTCTGCGGCGGCTTTTGGAAGAAAGAATTCATCATGAAGAGTCCTTCTTTCTCCATAAAGTCCGCCAGCATCTGTCCTCTGGGATTCCTCTGCCCAAATCCAAATGGCCCCACTTTCAGCTCATCATCGCTTCTGCAGCCCAGCCTCGCATTGAAATCTCCCATAACAACTGTGAAGTGTGTTTTAGGGCTACGTATGGCCCTACTGACGTCCTCGTAAGTAGCTTCTACTTCATCGTCTGGATGTGTTGACGATGGGGCGTATACCTGTACAATCTTCAACGAATATCGTTTTGAGATTCTCAGTACAAGGTATGCAACCCTATTTGACACACTCTCGATGGACATAATGTTGTTGATGAGAGATTTGTGGACGATAAACCCAACACCACCTTGGGACTTCTGTTCTCCCTCCCGGTAGTAGAACAAGTGGCCGGACTGTAAGGTTATCGTATCCTCGCCCTCTCTTCGGATCTCCGATAAACCAATAATGTCCCAGTGCAACTTGTTCATCTCCTCTTCCAGCTCTACGAGCTTCTCGTCCAACCTCAAAGTGCGCACGTTGTGTGTTACCAGGGCCAGTTGTCGTTTAGAAGGGGGGTGGTAGCCGGATCTCTTCCGGGGATTCTTAGTACCCCCCGCCCCGCCGTTACCGTGGCCGCTACCGTAGCCAGGAATAGTGGGGCCGCCGGGGACTAGGGGCCTGGTTTTCTGGTGCGTAATCATTATTAGGAGGAAGTTTAAGCCTACTGGTACCACGCTGGCTAGACGGGTTGGTACAGGGTTTTGTTTCGAGTTTTCCTTCTCTCACACTAGCTGTTGATGTGTGTGTGTTTCCTTTTAGTCGCCTCTTACGACTCCCCTAGGATAGTATCGGGGGTGGTGATAATTGTATTCTAATGCCGTCACCACACGGCAATATAATTTAAAAGTTATAGGTTGAAAATGGCCTGAACTGCTTCGAGAAAAGGATGGTACGACCGTGCTTAACTTCGCAGATTATAGACGTACATCCTCATCCTGTCATTTGGAACCAGGCGAATGAATTATATAAAGACCGAGGCGCGCGGACGGCAGCATGGCTCTAAATTTGCAAATAATTACCTATTTGAAAATTTCGAAAATTTCAGTGCCGCAGAAAAATCATAATATTAGGTCCTTACATATGAAATTGGCGTTTTGTATGGGAGGAACATAAAGGCGATTTTTTCATATTAAAATATATTTTATTTATCAAAGTATTTACCATTACTATCTATACACTTTTGCAATCTTATAGATAGTTCATTGATCCCATTACTAAAAAACCATTCGGACGGGAATCAATGAAATCTTTGAAAGCGGTTTGGACTGCCTCATCGGAATTGAATTTTTTTCCTTGCTAGAAGTTATCCAAATTTCGAAAAAAAAATGGTAATCTGTTGGAGCAAGGTCCGGAGGGTACGGTGGATGTCTTAGACATTCCAATTGAAGCTCCTGTAATTTGGTAGCCGTCTGTTGGGCCGTGTGTGGTCTAGCGTTGTCTTGAAGCAGCAGTGGCGTAGAGCGATTGACAAGTCTCGGTTGTTTAACGGCGAGCTTTTCCATCATGGTTTGCAGTTGCTGACAATAGACATCAGCCGTAATCGTCTGACCAGATTTAAGAAAGCTATAGTGTACGAAACCGGCACTAGTCCACCAAACGCTTACAAGTAACTTTTTTGAGTCAATTTTCGCTTGGGGCAAGACTTTGCTGGTTCACCAGGGTTCAGCTATTGCGATGAGCGTTTACGATTATCGTACAGGATCCACTTTTCATCACATGTAATGATCCGATTTAAAATTCCTTCATTATTGTGCCGGTTGAGCAATGTAACGCAGCAGTCGACGCGCGTTTGTCGGTTTGCTTCACTCAATTCATGAGGTACCCACCTTTCAAGCTTTTTCACTTTCCCAATTTGCTTCAAGTGGATTAAAACTGTTTTGTCACTAACACCGCAGCCTGTAGCTAACTCTGATGTGGTTTGCGATGGATCTGCTTCCACAATAGCCTTCAATTCATCATTATCGACCTTGGTCTCCGGCCGTCCACGGGGCTTGTTCTGCAGGTAGAAATTTCGAGAACGAAAGCGTTGAAACCAAAAAAGCACCGTATTTTCTTTTGCAACACCACCCCCATACACATCATTAATCCTTCGAGCCGTTTCTGCAGCGCTGGTGCCACGGTGGAACTCGTAGTCGTAAATAATACGATATTTTAAGTTTTCCATTTTGTGAAATGAGTGACGGAAAAAAAAAAAGCAAAAGAGAAAAAAACAAATGAATTACGGTTTTCAAAACACAAATGCATGAGTAAATAGCTGTTTAAATTTGAATTTGTTTTTTTTGAAGTTACCATCTCAAAATAAGTGTATTACTGAAAGACTTATTATGTCCAATTCCTATTCAATATTTGACCCGCTGGGCCTACTGAGTCCATGCACTATTCTGCAGTTTTGCAAAAGTTATGGCAATTAAAGCTTGATTGGGATGATCCTGTAACTAAGGAAATAAAGGAATCTTGGATAGAGTTTTCTAATAATTTAACTGCACTTTCAACTCTCCAGGTGCCTAGAAAAGTTCTTATTGGGGCTGACGTGAAACGTATCTAAATGCACGTTTTTAGCGATCTCTAGGTCGAATCGGGCGCGGTGGTGTGTCCGTCTTTAATAAATTCCACCTTCATAGCTTGCTGTCTGGTGGACTATATTCCATGTCTTGTCATTCGTTTGAGTGAGTGGTAATGAAGATAGCATATTTAATTCTTTAGCCCACTTTATAAATTCTGAAATAGGTTTATTCCTCTCAAGGATATTATGCTCACCGTTTTCAAATGATAAACGCTTAGCCGCCATTAAAAGTATAGGCGTGTGTGATAATTGCAGAAAGCAGAATGTTTTTCCAAGATAATCAATAAGCAAACAGCAAAGTATGGACCGCAAACTTCATATACAAAAGATGTTGATATTTTAGAGCTGAAAGCCTTTTTTGGCCTTTTATATTTGACTGCTGCAAAGAAAGATAACAGAGTATCAACTGATTTTTTGTGGGGTGTTTCTGGCAGTGAAATTTACTCAGCAATCAAGTCAAAAGAACGATTCAAATTTCTCACCAATGGTTTACGATTTGATAATCGTACGACCAGGGATACCAGAAAAGTCACTGATAAATTTGCACATATTCGGGATATTTGGTATGAGTTTATGAAAAACTGCGCTAGTTTGTATCGTCCATCTGTAAATTGTACTATTGATGAACAACTTGTAGGATTCAGGGGACGTTGCAAATTTCGAATCTATATTCCTAGCAAACCAGATGAGTACGGTCTGAAACTTGTATTCTTCTGTGATTCTTATAATCGAATCGTAATATCTGGAATGCCATATCTCGGAAAAGCCACGCCAAATGGAAGCAAACCTCTTGCAGCGTATTTTGTCGAAAATTTGACAAAACCTGTTCATGGTACTAATATAAACATAACCTATGACAATTGGTTCACGTCTATCCCGTTGGCAAACAATATGCTGGAAAAACACAAACTTACAACGGTTGGTACAATGCGCAAGAACAAAATTGAGATACTGCAAGATTCCATCGTGTCAAAGAATTATCCTGTGGGAAGCTCAGTGTTTCTATACAATACACATGATAAACTTCAGCTATCTACATATTGTCCAAAAAAAAATAAGTATGTGATGTCGAATATGCACTACGAATCAGCTATATCATAGACGAACGGGAAGCCAGAGGTCATTGAATATTATAATTCAACTAAAGCAGGAGTGGATGTAGTTGATCAAATGTGTCACAGCTACAGTTGTTCTAGACGAACCAAAAGATGGCCTTTGACTATTTTTTACAACATGCTGGATTTAGCCGGTATTAATGCTCACACACTTCTCAATTTCAATAAATTTTGGAATGGCAAAAGGCAGGAATCTGGAGCAGAATTCCTATACAAGTTGTCACTGGATCTAACGTTACCATTCATGAAAGAGAGACTCAACATTCCAAACTTACGACACAACATAAGAGACAAAATCGAAAGTGTGATCAGTGAACACCAAAAGCTACACTCTGATATAATCAAAGTACTCTCTGCCTGGTCCCAGCATTAGAAGAGTTGATAACACAGACTCCTTGAGTGATTCACGCATTGATGTAGAAGCAGGTTCAGAAGGGAGCCTCACGAAAACTAAACAAGGAAGATGCGGAATTTGTAAACCGAAAGGAGATAAAAAGCTTACAGCTAAATGTTCGAATTGTTCTGTGTTTACTTGTAAACTACACCGTAAATTGGTGTGCGTTAACTGTAGTAAGTAGGTAATATTTTGTTTGCCAAAAATTAATGCAAGTTGTTGATTGTAATTTGTTATTGTGATTGTTAATTTTCTGTATTGTGTAGTTTATATTTAAAAATATGTTAATTAAGTAAAGTAAATCTTTATTGTGTAAAGAATAGGGTACATTGGAGATCTTAATGTTGATTTGATAGTTAGGTTACAAACAAGTAACTTTGAAAAAGATCTCATTTTGATTTCAAAAATTCATATGTTTTTTTTTAATTTATAAACATAAGTTCCATGCCAAATTAAAGGCTTATCTGTGATCATACAGACATATAAAGACTGATAAAAATATAAAAAAAGTTTTTTTTCTTTTTACACTTTTTCACACCGCTTCAAAAATTACCATGATCTTGAGGACCCTTGTTCACACGCTAATTAAATTGTTTTATACTTTTAAAATCTAAACCTATGAATAAAAATATTAAAGAGCACGATCCATAATTATAGCATACACAATAAAAAAAGTATACTCATTTATTTAATTTACTCCAATAATTAAATCGGGTGTTTTTTACCCATTGTAGTCTTAGTAGTATACAAATTCATTGTAGCCTTTAAGTGTTAATACTATTCCCGCAATCTGTACCCAAGAAGTCACCCAAGAAGTCAATACCTAAAAGCGTACGATTATCACACGCTTCTGGAATTGCTGACAACTTTATTGGTAGCGATCGGTCACTAACAATGACTTCAACAGTGGTAATGAACAAATTCGTTTGCCTTGTAGTATCATCACTAAGTGTTAAAATTGTGTAAAAATCACTACGTTTTGTAACAAATTATGAAGTTGCGTACTGGCAATACTTGTGCGTGCCGCCTTGTCTAAGAACGCATACCCTTTTTGTCTTTTTATGGCAATCTCGATAGTCGCAATTTTCGCCTTGGTTTGTATAGCCGATTGCAACGCATAGAAAGATACTGCCTCTGGAGGAGTTTCTTTATTTTAACATGTATCACAGTTGGTCCGAAACAACCCCCCCCCCCCCCTCCCTCCGCGACCTCCGTACGGTTAACATCGTCTGACGTGCGCTCCGGGAATAAAAATCGTTTTCAGTGGTTTAAACCCAATAAGTGCGTGCTGAGTGTGTGTAATTAGCTAGGTAATGGTGTAATCAACGTTTACTGTAAGTTTTTGAAACACATTTGTCCGTAATTTGTTGGATTTAACTCGGTAAGTCTCCTTTGTTTCACTTTTTATCTGTAGGCAATAGGTAGGTAGGTCAAAAATTGTTGTTATCGGTTGCGCCTGCGCGGCGGCCGCCTTGTACGATCAGCTGATAGATTATTAATACTAGCATTCTTTTTTTGCTTTTGTATTTAAATTAAAAATATAATAATATTTACTGGTAACATTTTACGAATAAGTTTAAATAGCTTGCCATAATGTCGTGCCATAATATACCTCCCGATAAAAATGTAAACCCGTTTAATAAAAATGAAAAAAATTCCACGTTCGCCGCCAACTTCAACTGGGAAACGCTTGTTGTCCGAGTTATCGCCATCTTCCTTGTCTCCCGATGGGAAGCGCTATCAGCCTACTAGGGACGCCGTGCCGTCCCCCGTTACTTGCACTCTAGATACCAGTCGTTCTTCCGACGACGAGTGCAATAATTACGAACTAGTCCGCGAAGCATCAACGTATCTCACTAAAATTAATGAATTCGTGAACGATACCGTGTCGCGCCGCAACAACTCGTCAAATAAAACCAATATAATGAGCATGACACAAAAATTAACGGCTATTATTTCATTACTTGCCATAAAAAACTCATCACTGGAGACCAAAGTAGCAAAGTATGGAGCGGGATTTGCTTGCGTCTAAAATCACGTGTATAACACAACCGGTTACCGCGGCGCCGACGTCATCATATTCCGCTGCACTTAAACTGAAACTCGCGAAGTCAGTGCCGCCCGTCGAGACTCGTAAACCACTCCCTTGCGTTATTGCGTACCCCACGGAAGAAAAATCGGCGGAATTAAAATCCTCATCGGAGACTAAACAGGCCCTGATGAAAGTAATTAACCCGGCCGACGGCTTTCAAATTCACGGCGTTAAAAAAACTGCGAACTCGGGTGTAATTTTACGTTTAACAAACGAATCGCAAGTAAATAAATTAAAATCAGTCGAAGCGCTGAAATCGGCCGGTCTGCGTCTCGAGTCACCTAGCCACGAATTCTAATTAAAGATATTCCACAACATATTTCAGACGAAAACTTCCTACTGTCTCTTTACAATCAAAACATAAACGGCGAAATTAATGTGTCTCAAGATCAATTTATGAGCACAACAAAAATAATTAGGCGTCGTATTTTGAACATTGAATATAATAGAAAATGGATCGGCGTAGAACTAGACCCTAAGGTGCGTAAACATCTTATAGAAACTAAAGAAAAACTTTTTATCGATTGGGCGATGTGTCGCTTCGTAGATGACGTCGAACTCGTGCGCTGTATGAACTGCCAACAATACGGCCACATCGCTAAGTTCTGCCGGGATACAAATCCGTGCTGCTGTCATTGCGCGGAGAAACATAGCTCAAATTCTTGTCCTAGAAAAGATAAAAATGATTTTAAGCCCGTATGCGGTAGTTGTATTCGGTATAAAAAACCCAACGATCACCCGACCGGTTCCCCGGATTGTCCAACGTATAAAGCAAAAATGGAACAACTAATTTTAACAACCCGATATGGATAAGCTAAATATAGGACAGTTAAACCTTCACAATAACAAGCACGCGACGTTAGAATTAGAAAAGTTGGTTTCGGATTATAATTTAGACATAGTACTGATTCAAGAACAACATCAATGTGCCTCGTTACGCTCAAAAATTGTTCAAAGTAGTAACCAAGCTCATGTGGGTATATACACACCTCAGTCTAAATTTTCAATCACGGCCCTAACAAACCTCTCGACGTCTCACTGCGCAGTAGCGGAGGTATCGTGTCCTCAGTTTAGGTTATACGTCATTAGCTGCTATTTTCAGTACGCGGACCCCGTAGGCCCCCACTTACACCAACTTCGCCGCGTTTTACAGTCTCTCGCGGGAAACAAAATAATTATAGGCGCCGACGTTAATGCCTCCTCGCCCCTATGGCACGGCAAGCTTAGGTACACCGATCGTGACCGCCGTAGCGCAGTGCAGTAGAACGACTTATCGTACCTCGCCTGCTCCCCGGTGGCCCTAATTTTCATAATCAGCAGTTTGGTTTCACCGCCGGGAAGTCAACTGTTGACGCAGCCTTAAGCCTTAGAAGTTAGAAAAACAGTAAATTCATCGGAAACGAAATACGTGGTCGCGATCTCATTAGATATATCTGGCGCTTTTGATAATGCTTGGTGGCCGATGCTACTATTAAAACTAAAAAATCGAGGCTGCTACTCTAATATTTATTCGTTACTACTATTGAATAAATAAATTTATAAAGTATTTGTAAGTATTTGTAGGCATTTGTTGTTGGCAATGTGTATGTTTGATATTAAAAAAAAGAAGGAACTGTCAGATTTTTGTAATGTCAAAATTAATATTAAAAAGTTGTTACCTAGAAATCTAACTTGAGTTTTTATTTATTTAAACTATGGCCTAATATTTAACTAATAGTTACTTAATCTCTGCTAATCTTAATAGGTTATGGGCCCAGGCACTAATTAATAGTATATTTTAGTAAAAAGTTCAAGTTAAGAGCAAGATTAAAATCGATGAAAAATTAACCTAAAGATGGAGGTTACGAACGCAATGAAAATTGAGAAATTTGATGGAAAAAATTTCAAACAATGGAAATTCCAAGTGAAATACGCATTAAGAGCAAAAGGATTGAACATAGAAAAAGCAAGACCAGCGGAAACCAGTTCACAAGTGCAGTGGGATAAAGATGACGGCATGGCCATGTTCATCCTAACCTCATCGATGGATTTGAACCAAATATCTCTTATAGAAAACTGTGAAACTGCTAAACAAGTCATGACAAAATTAGAAGCTATCTATGAACAGAAATCAGAATTTAACAAAATGTTAATTCATGAAAAATTTTATCAATATTCATACAGCGCCAATGATACGATGGCACAGCATGTGTCCAAGGTTGAAAGCTTAGCAAAGCTGCGAGAAACTGGTGAGAAAATGAGTGACACAGCAGTAATCACTAAGATTCTGAGCACATTACCACCAACATACCGTTCACTTAGACAAGCATGGTTGTCACTAGATGAAGAAAGTCAAACAATTCAAAACCTCACTTCTCGTCTAGTAGATGAAGAGGCCAGCCTGAGCAATGATGCAAGTAATAATGAGACAGCACTAGTAACATCAAAAGGTAATTTTAAATCAAGTCATAAAAATAAACGGAACACCTCAAATGACCAGAGACCAACAAGTCACAGATTTGTATGTTATAATTGTAATAAAAGAGGCCACTTTGCTAAGGATTGCCGAATGCCAAAGAAAAAGTTTGATATGAAACCTAACAATATGTTAGCATTTAATGCTGGGTTGAATGAACATGATGAAGAGTCATGGATTCTGGATAGTGGAGCCTCAATGCACATGACCTTCAAGCGGGATTACTTCTGTGAGTTTAATAAGTCTCAGAACAATAATTCTGTCAAACTTGGTAACAAACAGAGTATCAATGTATGTGGTGAAGGAACTATATTAATAGACAGAAAGGTTAATGGTACATGGGCGAGATGTAAACTTGAAAATGTGTTATTTGTACCCGATTTGCGAAGAAATCTGTTTTCGGAAGGTGCTGCCATAAGGAGAGGATTTAAGATAATAAAGAGCTATGAAAAAGCAATGATTTAAAAAAATAATGTTGTTGTCATGAGTGGACATCTAACAGAGAATAACTTGTATAAATTAGATGTCAGAACAGTCAAACAAGAAGATTGTAATATTGTGCAAACAGATATAAAAATTTGGCATGAAAGATTAGGACATTTGAATATGAAAGAGCTTAAAAATATGAGTAAGAATGGTGTGATTCCTGTTGCATTGACTGGAAATCAGGAATTTGTGTGTGAAGCGTGCTTGTATGGGAAGCAAGCTAGACACCCCTTCTTGAAATCTACCCGAGGTCCATCACAGCCTGGTGAAATTGCATACAGTGATGTGTGTGGTCCTATAGAAAAGCCTTCTGTGTCAGGTATGAAATATTTTGTCTTGTTCAAGGATGGAGCAACAAGTTATCGTTATGTTTATTTCATGAAACATAAGAGTGAAGTATTTCAATGTTTTTTGAAGTATAATGCAATTATAAGAAACAAATTTAACCATGATTTGCGCATACTGCATACAGATAATGGTTGTGAATATGTGAACCATGAGTTTACATCCTTTTTGGAGAAGAAGGGAATAAAGCATGAACGCACTGCCCCGTATACCCTTCAGCAGAATGGGAGAGCAGAAAGAGAAATGCGTTCCATCATGGAAACTGCAAGAACAATGTTGTATGCGAAGAACATTCCTTTGAATATGTGGGCAGAAGCTGTTAACTGTGCCATATATTTGTTAAATAGAAATACATCAAATCAGACTGGGGATGTTACATCATTTGAACTATGGCATGGAATGAAACCTAACTTGCAACATATCAGAATATTTGGATCCATTGGCTATGTACATGTTCCAAAAGAAAAGCGAAAGAAACTTGACAAGAAAAGTGTAAAGATGTTGTTGGTTGGATATGACCAAGACAATTACAGGATGTATGATGAAAATACCAAGAAGATTACAATATCCCGAGATGTAAAGTTTGATGAATGTAGTACACAAGATGAATGTGGTACACAAGAAGTAAAACAAAGTTTTATTGAAGTGACAACTGAACAAGATCATTCTACAAGGCCTACCCCACAGGTTGAGTTTCAAAATGTTATCGATCAACAAGACAATTTACCTGAAGAAAGTAGTTCAGATGATAGTATGAAGAGTTTAGAAGAACTAGATGAAACTTATTTCCCTCCAAGACATATATGTTTGGAACAGGAAGAAGAGACAAATGTCACGTTGCGTCGTCGTCGAAATAATAACCTGGAATTAAATTTCACAGAATTTGAAATACCTAAAACTTATGAAGAAGCGATGAATAGTCCAAATTCCCATCAATGGAAGAAAGCTGTGCTTGAGGAGCTTTCCTCACATAAAGAAAATCAAACTTGGATACTAACTGATCGAACAGAAAAGAAACCTGTGTCTTGTAAATGGGTATTCACCATAAAGAAAAACAAAGGTGGAGAAATAGTGAGATTCAAAGCAAGACTGTGTGCACGAGGGTTCACACAAGTAAAGGGCTTGGATTATAATGAAACCTTCTCCCCCACTAGCAGGTATGACTCCATATGGGTATTGCTTAGTATTGCTGCGAGAGATGAATTGCAGATCGAGCTATTTGATGTGAAGACTGCCTTCCTGTACGGTGAGCTCTCCGAAGAAATATACATGGAGGTGCCAGAGGGATTGGAAGCACAGTCCTCAAAAGTATGTAAGTTTATTAAATCTATCTACGGTCTCAAACAGTCATCTAGATGTTGGAATAATAAATTTTGTTATTTTCTTGACATTTGCGGTTTCAAACAATGTCCATCTGATAATTGTGTATTTGTAGGATACTTTAAAGATGTAAAAGTAATATTAATTCTTTATGTTGATGATGGGTTGCTACTAGCTAAAAGTAAAGTTATATTATCTGAAATATTAAATATTCTTAAACAAAAGTTTGAGATTAAGATTTTAAATGATAATTCATTTATTGGTATGGAAATAAATATAGAAAAAGGTTGTATAAGCATAAATCAAAAACAGTATATTAAAACAATAATAAATAAATTTAATTTGTCGGATGCGAAAAGCAGTAATACCCCTGCTGATGTAAATGTACATTTATCTAAGAATACAACTAATGAGCCTATTAATTTCCCATATAGAGAAGCAGTGGGAGCTTTGTTATTTTTGTCATCTGTATCGAGACCTGACATATCGTATGCTGTTAATGTTGTTAGTAGATATGTCAATAACCCAGGTTCTTCACATGTTACAGCTGTAAAAAGGATCTTGCGTTATTTAATTAATTCTAAGGATATGTGTATTGTATATCAGGGTAATTTTGAATTAGTTGGCTACTCTGACTCTGACTTTGCTGGTGATTTGGACACAAGAAAATCTAATACAGGCTATATATTTTTACTGAATGGAGGTCCTGTCACTTGGGCTAGCCGTAAACAAAATACTGTGGCATTGTCCACAACTGAGTCAGAATATATGGCTGCTAGTGAAGCTACTAAGGAAATATTATGGCTTAGGCAATTTCTTTGTGATATTGGGGAGCCACAAGGCATAATAACTTTAAATGTTGATAACCAAAGTACAATTAAATTAATAAATAACCCTGTTTTCCATAGAAGAAGCAAGCACATAGATATAAGATATAATTTCATTAGAGAAAATGTTACTAAGAAAATTACACAGGTCTGCAACAAAAATGCTGTCTGGATATTTTCAACTGATTTCTATGTACTTAATTGTTTTGAACACTAAAAAAATACTCAAAAAATTCTAGAACGTAAGGTTATTTTACAAAACGCATTTTTTTTTTACAAAAAGGGTTTTTTGGGCTAACTTTTAGTCATAAATCATACCTATGATTATACCTTTAATTTTGATTACTATTTTTAAATATTTACAGGACATAACTACCATTTTTTTTTTATATGGAACCCCTTATTTAAGCTACAATAATAAATATAAACATGTTGTAACCTGAACGTGCGCGCTCCGATAGTATAGAACGTGGTGCGGTAACATTGGGTTAACTCGTTATTGTTTTATAGATCTTACAGTGTTCAATATAGTGCGATGTCGTCTGTGCGGAAGTGTGTAAACTCGCCTGACAGTTTCTGTTACATTTGTGGCAACAAGTGAATATTACGGACTTTGTAAAAAAAAGTATACTTCGCGTATTTTGGCTTAAAACTTGGAGATCAGGATAAAGTTTGGGCACCTCATAAAGTCTGCAAACGATGTGTTGAAGACCTTCGAAATTGGTTTAAACGCAAGAAAAAAGCTTTCCGATATGCGATTCCTATGATATGGCGCGAGCAAAAGAACCATAGTGATGATTGTTACTTTTGTTCGTGTAATGTAAAAGGGTATAACTCAAAACGGAAGCAGTCGATTTCTTACCCCAATCTGCAATCAGCTATTCGTCCCATCCCTCATGGGATCGAAATACCAGTGCCCAAGGTACCTGCTACCTTGGAAGAGATTCCAAGTTATGACGACGATGGTGCTGTACCTCAACCCGATGACCAGTCAAGTTTTGAATTTGAAGATTACAGCAGTCCGAAATTGTTTTCCCAGGGCGAGCTAAATGATTTGGTAAGAGACTTGAACCTTCCCAAAAATGCTGCTGAGTTGCTTGGATCGAGGCTCAAAAGCAAGAACTTACTTTTGCCGGGAGTGTCTTCCTCCTGGTTTAGATATCGTGAGAAGCAGTTTACTTCCTACTTTGCCCAAGAGGACGAGTTGGTTTATTGTACCAATATCGAAGGTTTGATGGATACATTTAAAATCTCATACGACCCAGCAGAGTGGCGTATTTTCACAGATTCTTCAAAAAGAAGCCTTAAAGCAGTTCTGCTTCACAACGGCGGTTTCTATGCTTCCATTCCTGTCGGTCATTCTGTACACCTCAAAGAAACCTACAAGAACTTGGAATTGATTCTTTGCAAATTAAAATATAAAGATCATGGTTGGCAAGTGTGCGGTGATTTCAAAATCTTGGGCATGGCGCTCGGACAACAATCTGGATTTACCAAATTCCCTTGCTTTTTGTGTTTATGGGATAGTAGAGACCGAACAAATCACTGGACCAAAAAGTGTTGGCCGAGGGAGCTTAAAGTTGAAGGAAGGTGTTTTCGTCGGACCAGATATAAGACGGCTTATGGCTGATCCACTATTCATCCCAACCATGACGGATCCTCAAAGAGAAGGGTGGATTGCCTTTAAAGAAGTTATAACGAAATTTTTAGGCAATAACAAAGACCCTGACTACAAACAAATCGTCAAAAGAATGTTAAAAGCATTTCAAGCTTTAGGTTGTTTAATGAGTTTGAAAGTACATTTTCTTTATTCCCACCTCGACTACTTTCCTGTAAATTTAGGAGACGTGAGTGAAGAGCAAGGTGAACGATTTCACCAAGATATTAAGGAGATGGAAAAAAGATACCAGGGAAGATGGAGCATCTCAATGATGGCAGACTACTGTTGGACGCTTCAAAGAGACCTTCCAGATGCTTCCCACAAGCGAAAATGTACCAAAAGGAGTCTCACTGGGAAAAAGAAATGTGTTTAGTGCTTACTAATTAATGTATTACATATAAAAAATAAATTTTGCTACGCAATTATAAATATATATTTTTTTTCATGTTTTAATATGAGATGATCACTTGTTTAACAATGATATTGTCAAAAAACGTGACGTTCTAGGACAAAATTAAAGTTATTTTCGAATTCAGCACATCCAAAAACATAAGAATTACACAAAAAAACCTAAACAGCTCTCAACTTTTTTTTTTTTTGCAGACTTGTGTTATTGATATTAAATATGTAGAGAGTTCAAATCAGTTAGCTGATTTCCTAACAAAAGCTTTGCCTGTAAATAAATTTAATTTAAATAGAGATAATATTTTGAGAAAATTTTGGTTGGGTGATTCAGTGTTTAAATAGAAAGAAGTTAAAGTTATGTACCTTATAAATTTAAGTGGGAGTATTGAATAAATAAATTTATAAAGTATTTGTAAGTATTTGTTGTTGGCAGTGTGTATGTTTGATATAAAAAAAAAAAGAAGGAACTGTCAGATTTTTGTAATGTCAAAATTAATATTAAAAAGTTGTTACCTAGAAATCTAACTTGAGTTTTTATTTATTAAAACTATGGCCTAATATTTAACTAATAGTTACTTAATCTCTGCTAATCTTAATAACTACACTCTTACTTTTCGAACGGCATAACTAAACTCCAACTCGGTCATAGCACTCACTCCAAGACTCTAACGTGCGGCTGCCCACAGGGTTCTGTAATTTCTCCTTATTTATGGAACATAGGCTTCGATGACTTCTACTGAGCCTCCCCCTTCCACCATTGTGTACATTAATAGGCTACGCTGATGACGGGCTTCTAGTAATTCAAGCTAATTCGCGCTCCGAAATCGAAATAAAAGCCAATAAATGCTTCAATTTAATATCAAGCTGGGGCCATAGAAATCGTTTAGAGTTTGCCGCGCATAAAACTTATCAAATACTTCTAAAAGGAACCCTACAGTCGACTCCATGCATTAAACTAAACAATATTAATATTAAACGTAAACAGTCACTGTGTTATCTCGGATTCTTTTTGGAAAATAAATTTACCTTCTTAGAACACATTATTCAGACAGGTGAAAAAGCAAAGCGAAATTTCTATGCCTTTACAAGAATATCGACGTCGACATAGGGTCTTTCATATAAAACCCTAAAATTAATTTATTCGGCTACATATCTAGGTAGTATATGCTACGGGGCTCCCGTGTGGGCCGACAGGGCAACTATCGGTGCCGCCAGACGCAAGCTATTACAAAGCCAACGTCTCGCGTTAATCTTTCTATGCAAGGTCTACCGTACCGTCAGCACGGAAGCTCTACCAGTACTCGCTGGGGTCTTACCCGTCGACCTTGAAATACAGCGTCGGGCAGCAATGTATTATCGTAATAAAAGTTTAACTGGCCCGTATTTCTTAAACGCACGTGACAGAAACAAAATATTAAGATTATTCGAACCAATAGATATTTCAATACAATACCTAATCTCCGAATGGCAGACGCGATGGGAAAACTCCACAAAAGGGCGCCACCTGTACAACTTTTTCCCATGTGTACGCGAACGACTCTCCATGCACTGGCTAAATATTGATCACTGCGTTTCACAATTCCTGACCGTTCATGGTAATTTTAAAGCGAAACTATACGGATTTAAATTGGTGGAATCACCTCTATGCGAGTGTTCGACCGAAGGCAACATTTTCGAACAAACGGCGCATCACATTCTATGGGAGTGAGATCTCTGGCGAGATGAAAGAACTACAATGCTTAACAGCCTAATTTGTAAATCTGGAGTCGCATATTACGGTGACCTCGTGGACAGCGCTAGGAATTTCCGTGCTTTCAAGCGTTTCTGCCATAATTATTATTGGAAACATTCATCAACATCATAATTAACCCCAAAAAATATTACATAAAGTCATAAATAGATTACAAAGACATAATAATATATATTGCCGTGGTGCTTTCCCTTAATTTTTTGGCCGTTTGTGTCATTACAATTTTGTACTTTCGTTTTCGTTTTCTTCCGATTTCCTTTTTCTACACACTTCGAATTGATGTCCCTTCTTCCCACAATATGTACATCTTTTCAGACCCTTTCGAAAATATTATTTTTGTGGCATCTTCCATTATTTTTGAGAGACTTTCTAAATGTTTTCCACGTTCTGAGAGTTCTGCGCACGATTTTATTTCGAAACATGGTATTTCTTTATTGTTTGCAATAGATAAAAGTCCATAAACAAAATCAAATTTGCTCCCCTTCTTTATTTTCTTTGTCTTATTGT
The DNA here is from genome assembly GCA_905187575.2 of Celastrina argiolus. Taxonomy (NCBI): domain Eukaryota; kingdom Metazoa; phylum Arthropoda; class Insecta; order Lepidoptera; family Lycaenidae; genus Celastrina; species Celastrina argiolus. The sequence goes on from LR994596.1 coordinate 4,039,175, forward strand.
GGAATGTTGCGATAGTAGGTCGCGCTTTTCACAAGGAAATGCGTCGATTTTTTAAATTACTTTGTTTTTTTGAAAATAACTCCAAGTAAACTTCGTTTGGATGCATCTTGGGCGCAATCGCACTTTTAATGGATTCTAATGCCTGAACTCCACTTTGGTATCACTTTTTACGCCACTCCACCAAGTAGCAGCAGGTTCCGCAAGAAATGAGATTAAACTTTCGAGAGGGTCTTCGTCGGTTTTTTTATAAATTGAAATATTTGTTATGAATTCTTCGACTTTGTTATAACACCGTTCGCCGTGGAATCGGGTTGCACACTGAGCAAAGCTTTAATGGCTCTCCGCTCTCGGCAGTCTTATCAGTCAGTGTACCTATTAGTGCAGTGAATTGTTCCGTCGTGATTATTACCATTTCTAATTTTATCTCAGCCATTTTATATAAATAATAATTACTTAAGCGATAGTATGATTCATCTTTTTATTTACGTTGGGCGCCAATATGGTGTTGCTATCTTAATAAAAATAACACAAGTATTCTGTCATCTCTCCAATCCGGGTTCAGACCTGGTCATAGTACCACCCCAGCACTGCTAAAGTTGACAAATGTGAGCGGGGATAGAGGACTCAAAGATCACCGTTTTGGTCCTGGTAGATTTATCCAACGCTTTCAATAATATTAATCATGATATCCTTCTCGAAATACTCTCCTGTATCCAAATTTCGCCCGAAGCACTGAATTGGTTTTCTACGTACCTTCAGGGACGCCAGCAATCAGTACGCACTGATCATTCTACTTCTACCTGGCAATATGTTCATTCTGGCGTCCCCCAAGGCGGCATTCTTTCTCCTCTCCTTTTTTCCATATTTATTAATTCAATCACTAACAGACTTCGCACTGCGTGTCACTTGTATGCCGACGATTTACAGCTTTACAGTCAATCAAGAGTGGAAGTTTTGTCGCAGGCCATTGATGCAGTAAACCAAGATCTAGATGCTATTAAGGATTGGTCAGTTAACTTTGGATTATCTGTTAACCCCACTATATATCAGGTCATATTAATCGAGAGTCCGCGGTCAATTAGTAAAGTGAACTTAAATTACGAGTATTTACCACAAGTCACTTTAGATGGTTCTGTTATACCCTTTAGTTCCAGCGTCAAAGATCTCGGGTTACATGATGATTCAACTCTTGATTGGAATACCCAAATTTCCCATGCATCTCAAAGTTCTCAGGTTACTGGAATTTTGCGATCACTTTACCGATTAAAACACTTTTTACCGACATCGACCAAGATTTTGCTTGCACAGACGCACATATTTCCTATAATAGATTATGGAGATGTGTGCTACTTTGTATCTTAATGCAGACAAACTTAATAAACTAGATCGTCCTTTAAACGGGTGTATTAGATTTATCTACAACTTGAAAAAATACGACCATGTCCCTTTCGCTCTAAGCTGAAGTGGTTGCCGATAAGGCAACGACGCTCGGCACGAGCATTGGGTTTCAATTTCTCTGCAGCAGTCATGATAAAAATCTTCGTTTTGCAAACAATACTCTTCTCTTGTGTCCGTCTCCCACAAGTCCAGTCTTATGCTATGCTCTTCTTTCACCATTCAGGCTATTCTACTTTGGAACGCTCTCCTTATAGAAAACAGGATGTCAAAAACCAAGGCGGCTTTTAAACACAGGGTCCGTGAGTGGTATAACAAACTCTTGGCAGAGTCTTAGTACCTATAGTATTTCCTTGCTGTCACAAATTTTCTATTATTGTAATTATTAATGTTCTCATACATATTTTTATAATAATATTATTAAGTGTTATAAATGTATTTATTTCATAAAGTATACTTATACACCTACCTTACTTACACTTATTCACTTATTCATAAAAAAAAGAGGGCTATCAGTACTCGTTACTGATCATATTAAACCAGTCCAAAGAAAAATTAAATGTCAATTGACAATATTTATTCAAAAAAAATAGGAAACTGGTGAGAAAATCAGTAACACAGCAGTAATGACTAAGGCCCGTATAAATAAAACAATCTCAAACCCAACCTCACCTTGAGAAGCTATTTGACAGATAAACAACGTTAGTATTTCGTTTCACTTTTAAAAGTGAATAACTTTATTAATGTTACATAATACTTTAATTTATTTTCTTTTATACCGTTCTATTCATATTATAGATTACAGAAAACAATAAAATAAGTATAATTATTTTATTATATTATTTTATATACTGGGTGTCCCAAAAATACCGTCTCATAGTGACATGGGAGATAGATCAGCCTTATATCTCCCGGATAAAATAAAAATGACCTTAGTAAAAGTTGCTTAGTTTTCGAGATATTTGGATTTTTTTGGTTTTATTCAAAATCTCCATTTTTAGTTAGTTTTTATTTCCGCATTAGTACAAATTCCTTTAATTTATTCATTTTAATTTTTTTTAAGTATCTCGAATAGTATAGTTGTTTGATGCATACAAAATAAACTTTTGTCAAATAGTAGTGTATTTTTTAAGAAAAAAATATTTTTGTGTTGCGTTTTAGCTCTCCCAAAATTTCGACCCAAATTTTGACAATCTGCCGTAGAAAAAAAATGTACTAAAGTAATCTGGCAAATTATTTTAAAAATTACTCAATTTATTGCAGATTTAGAAATGGTATAACACTTACATGAAAAATTTACAGAAACTTAGAAATTGCCATTTTTATCATTAAAGTCTAATTCAAGCCGGACTCAACTATGAAGTGAATATTCAATATTCAAACACAATGAAAAGGCCACATGTTGTCCTTTGTGTTCGGCGTTTGTGATCCTGTTCTTAGGTTAAAAACTGAGTGAGATAGCTGTCAATGATCAACGGTAATGTTTGTTAAAGGCCTAATAAGTGCAAGGGAGCGCGCAATATGCGCTACTCTCTTCCCACATTTTACAACACCGTGTTCCACGAACGATCTCGTGGACTTTAGTACGTTCTCTTCCGTTTTGTGCGATACACGTGTTATATAACATAAGTAAAATTCTTCACTTTAAAAGTGAAACGAAACATTTTTTTTATTTGTCAAATAGGTTCTCAAGGTGAGGTTGAGTTTGAGATTGTTTTATTTATACGGGCCTAAGATTCTAAGTACATTACCACCAACATACCGTTCACTTAGACAAGCATGGTTGTCACTAGATGAAGAAAGTCAAACGATTCAAAACCTCACTTCTCGTCTAGTAGATGAAGAGGCCAGCCTTAGCAATGATGCAAGTAATAGTAACAATAAAAGGTAATATGAAATCAAGTAATGGAAATAAACAGAACACCTCAAATGACCAGAGACCAACAAGTCACAGATTTGTATGTTACAATTGCAATAAAAGAGGCCACTTCACTAAGGGTTGCCGAATGCCAAAGAAAAAGTATGATAAGAAACCTAACAATATGTTAGCATTTAGTGCTGCGTTGAATGAAAATGACGAAGAGGCATGAATTCTTGATCACAATCATTGCTGTTATTAATATGGCAATGTTTATTTGTTATGTTTAAGTTGGCAATAATGCAAAGCATGAATATGTCATTCAGGGCCTGATTAACCCTTAGGCTAATTAGGCTGCAGCCTAGGGCGCGAGGATCTAGGGGGGCGCGGGCGCGCTGCTGAAATCGTGTCTACATTTTTCAACTAGACTGAGACAAAACACTAAATGAACTGTGAACTGAAAAAGCTTACTAGTCCCTGATTTTAACGAAACATTTTGAAATTTTAAAAAGCGCGCGTAAAATCAACATTGACTTGTCACTCAAATCGTTCGGTGGTCGAGTGAGTGAGGCGGCAACAGCGCAGCTCACCGCGCGCCATGAAAAACAAATCAACGACTCGCGGGGACTCCCCGGCGGCGGCGGTTAATAGTTTATACGTAGTAACTATTTAGTAATCTGTGTTTATACTTTGTCGCGTTTCATATGTTTGCCTTTTTTCGTCCGTCATACATATTATAGCTCGTGTGTATTCGTTTTTGGTGATATTTATTGTCCTTTATCGTTAGTGTTACCGTGTTTTTTTAAGACTATGAGTGTTAATGAGAATAGTTCGATAGTAAAAAAGCCAAGTGGAGCAGAATACAGAAAAAAGCAAAAGAAAAGGAAAAGAAGATAGAAAATGTTTTAAAACATACTCGTAAACTTGAAACATTTTTTACGAGCTCTACAGAAAGGAACGAAACGGTGAAGAATGCTGCAGTATCTTCAGTGATTTCTTGCCCTGGTCCCTCTACCGCGGAATGTTCACACGTTTCTCCGTCCAACACTAGCTCTACAGTAGTGAGGAGTGAAGACGAAATTATAATAGAAGAAAAGTCGTCCGTTCCCTCAAGTGACCCTGCACTGTGGCAAGTCAACGATGAATTTCGAGATTATATTGCTAAAAAAGGACTGCAACAGAACGAAGAGTTAGATTTTTCCCGATCAGAAAGGCAGTATAAAAATCAAAAAAGATTTCTATCTAAAAATATGTTTGAGATGAAGCTTGTTAATGGCGAAATTGTGAAGAGAAGCTGGTTAGTATACTCAGAATCCACAGGTCACGTGTTTTGTGGTCCTTGTAAATTATATGGAGGAACATCCGTATTTGCCAGAAGTGGATTTAACGATTGGAAAAATTCTCACTTAATAATTGATCATGACAATTCTCCGGATCATCGTAAGTGTTTGGGACAGTATGTATGCAGAGGAAAACTTTTACAGCGATTGGATACCCAAATAGTCAAACAATATAACGAAGAAATAACTTATTGGCGAAATGTATTACTACGTGTAATAGAAACAATAAAGTTTTTAGCTTCTCGTGGGCTTCCATTTCACGGTCAAAATGAAATTATTGGATCTGCACTAAACGGAAATTTTCTTGGCTGTATTGAGCTTATATCTAAATTTGATCCTTTCATGGCTGAACATTTGGTGAGATTCGGACAAAAAGGCAGAGGATCTCCATCGTACTTGTCATCCTCTATAGTCGATGAATTTATATTACTGCTCGCTGACGAAGTTCGACTTTCGATTGTAGGAGAAATAGAAAAAGCAAAATATTATTCGATTAGCATTGATTCTACTCCAGATATTTCACATACCGATCAGTTGACATTTATTATCCGTTACGTTTTGCCTGATGGAGAACCTGTCGAACGCTTTGTCACATTTTTACCCAATTGCGGTCATAAAGGTGAAGACATGGAGGAAGCTGTTCTTACGACAATCGATAAAACTTTGGGACTTGATATTAAAGACTGCCGTGGCCAAAGTTATGATAATGCTAGCAATATGTCTGGTCAATACAAAGGTCTTCAGTCAAGAATTAAAGCTGTAAATCATCTGGCTACTTTTGTTCCTTGTGCAGCGCATTCTCTCCAACTTGTGGGATCAGCTGCCGCGGAAAGTAGTGACGAATCAGCTGCTTTTTTTACACTGGAACAACAACTATACAATTTTTTTTCTGGATCTACAAGCAGATGGCAAATTTTAGTATCCAAATTGGATGAAGAATCGAAAGTGCTAAAAAATCTATCAAAAACTCGATGGAGTGCACGAGCAGATGCAAGCAAAGCCTTATACAGTTCATACAAACAAGTTTTGGAAGCATTAAACTCTATTTGCGAAGATAAAAATCAAAGTAAAGAGACCAAAATAGAAGCAAAAGCAATATTAGAAAAAATGAAAACTCTAGAAATTACTATAATGTTGTGTTTTTGGAACTGTGTGCTCGTAAAGTTTCAAATCGTTAGTGCACAGCTACAAGCAAGTTCTATTGATTTATCTGACGTTGTTACTCTTTATGAGACGTTACATGCTTATCTTGATACGTTGCGTGATGAAAAAGAGTTCGAAAATTTTGAATCAGAGGCAATCAAGAGATGCGAAGTAACCACATACAAAAAAGATTTAAGAAGAAGAAAGAAACCAAAATTTCATTTTGATGAAGTTCAAACGGGACATATTGAGTTAGAAGGGAGACGATCTTTCATCGTTGATAATTATTATGCAGCTATTGACTGTCTTAAAGTGCACTTAAAAAACCGGCAAATTATTTATAATACAGTAAGCACCAAGTTTGGTTTCTTATGGAAACTGTATGAACTAGACGACAGTGAATTTATTAGAAGCAAAGCAAAGGAGTTACAACAACTATATGCCACTGATTTAGGAGAAACCTTTGCAGAAGAATGCGTCCATTTGGCGCAGTTTTTAAAATCTGACACCGAGACCGAGCATTTTATTTCTGCCAGAACCCCAAAGGGTTTGTGGCAGTTAATAAAGAGTTTTAATATTTCATGTCTGTTCCCGAATGTAGAGATAATATTAAGAATTTTTTTGACAATGAGTGTTACCAACTGGTAACACTCATTGTCAAAAAAGGTCTTTTTCAGCACTTAAAAGAGTTAAAAATTACTTGCGCTCCACACTCCGTCAGCAAAAACTTGCAGCGCTCTCGTTATTGTACATAGAAAGTAATTTTCTGCAAACTATCAAATTTGAAAAAATAGTCGAAAACTTTGCAAACGCCAAAGCACGAAAAAGGACTTTTATATAAACTAATAATAATTGTACTTAATAATTACTATAATTTTTAAAATAAACAATTAATCAGTTGAAATAATGTTTCACTGGTATGATCTCATTCCATTCATCTTTTATTAATGACTAGAGTTCCACCCGCGGCTTCGCCCGCGTGGATTTCGGCTATATCGTGCGCCCTCGGGAACATTCAAGAATTTCGTGATAAAAAGTATCCTATGTTCTTTCTCAACCTATTACCTATGTTTGTTCCAAACTTCATTAAAATCGGTTCAGTGGTTTAAGCGTGAAAGCGTAACAGACAGACAGACAGACAGATAGATAGAGTTAAAGGACAACGTTGTTTTCGCTTGCAGTTCGATCTGAAAACTTTTATAGACAGTATGAACCATGATAAAATTATTCCTATTAGTAAGCAAAGTCAAAACTAATAATATTATCGGTCGGACTAAAAAGCAGTATATTATACTGCTTTTTAGTCCGACCGTCGTAAACTCGTAACACACCTGGCACCTAGGGGGCGCGTCCTGATAAATTAGCCTAGGGCGGTCAGAACTCTTGATCAGTCCCTGATGTCATTCAAATGTCAATGTTGGTATAAGTGCTTTTGCTCTCTTCCGTTCTAATCTTGTTAAAGTAACACATTGTAATAATTTTTACTTCAATAAAAGACTAGTGATTTCACTACAAAAGTTCTGCTTTTGATTTCAAAACATTAAATGCACATGACCTTCAAGCGGGATTACTTTTGTGAGTTTAATGAGTCTCAGCACAATAACTCTGTCAAACTAGGTAACAAACAGAGTATCAATGTATGTGGTGAAGGAACTATATTGATAGACAAAATGGTTAATGGTACATGGGCGATATGTAAACTTACAAAGTATTGTAGCATCACGTTAATCTAAAAACAATAAATAAAAATAAAAATAAATTAATATTGGTGTGTAGACTACGTCTCTCTTTACATCACGCACATGGATATGCAGACTACGTCGCTCTCTAACATCACGGGATGCGGAGTACGGGGCGCGGGCGCAAGGAGTCCAATATAAATTGGGGATTTCCCGCGTTAACACCAGAGAGTTTGCGAACCGCGCGCGAGCATTGTCCTGTGTTACGAGTATTATTGTTGCAATCCAGATTACATGTAGACTTGTTAATTGTAGTGGACTACTATAAGTGGATGTGTTATTATTGTTGCCATCCAGATTACATGTAGACTTAATAATTGTAGTGGACTACTATAAGTGGATGTGTTATTATTGTTGCTATCCAGATTACGTGTAGACTTAATAATTGTAGTGGACTACTATAAGTGGATGTGTTATTATTGTTGCTATCCAGATTACATGTAGACTTAATAATTGTAGTGGACTACTATAAGTGGATGTGTTATTATTGTTGCTATCCAGATTACTTACATGTAGACTTATTAATTGTAGTGGACTACTATAAGTGGATGTGTTATTATTGTTACTATCCCGATCACATATTATAGACTTATTAAGTATAGTGGACAACTATAGTATAATATATTTGGTTTAATGTAACAATTAGTTGCAATTGCACCCCGCTGGTTATCAACGTCCGTGTTTTTTTATTGTCATTTGTTTCGCTTGCGCCCCGTTTCGGATTGAATATTGACCACTGCTGTGTTTTATGGATTCTGATTGAGTGCACTTCTGAAGACCTTCGCTTTTTCGTATTGGACAGTTTTTGATAGCCCTATTGTTAACTTGTGCTTTTAAAGAGACTGGAAAAATGCCTACAAATTTGACGAGTGACATGGAATCAAATTGTTTTTCTTAACGATCAAGGGCGGAACATTTCGGTGAGTAAATATTATTATTATAATACATAGTACTATCTAATATATGTATAAAATTCTCGTGTCACAGTGTTAGTTATCTTACTCCTCCGAAACGATGGACCATAAGTAAACTCTTTCGTATTTGAAAATAGAACTTTATATTTTAAGTTTATAGATTTGACTTTTCTGTCAGATGTTGATATAATTCTTTTACGTTCTGTTTAACATGTTTGCATTTTGTTGTACTTTATTTTAATATACTCTTTAAATAAGTTTGAGCCTTTACATTCAGTGTAGTAATCACGTTTTAGTAGAACCTTTCACATTGTGCCGACCGTGACTAAAAATCCTGATGACATAGGCTTACTGATAGGTGCTGACTTTTGTGGGACAATTCTGACAGGCGACATTGTACAGCTTGACAATTTAACAGCCTTGGGAACGAAACTGGGGTAGTCGGTTCAGGGTCGGATTACGACACCAGAATCGTATAGTTTTTTGTCAAATACATTACATTGCCTAACGAATTTTGATATTTCTGATTTTTGGAATTTAGAATCACTAGGTATCAGAGATCCTGTAAAAGCGATAAAGGCCTCGGAAGAAAATATAGAGATACTTAAAATTTTTAGGGAAAGAATTAAGGTAGATAAAGATGGTCGTTATGAAGTGGCACTACCATGGATAGACGTTCCTCGTCCAGGTACTAATTATGACGTTGCACGAAAGAGGTTGGAAAAAATGGCTAGTCGTTTGAAAATATTAGGTAAGGTTTTTGATTATGATAACGTTTTTCGAGAATGGTTAAATTTGGGCATTATCGAAGAGTCACCAGACCAATCGGTGCAAGGTCACTATATGCCTCATCATGCTATAAAGGAATCTAGACGTGGTAGGGTAGAGATATTATTTAGCGACAATGCAACCAATTTTCGAGGTCTTGATAATGCGTTCGGAGCCCTAGATTGGAATGAAATTCACCGATTTTTATCTATCTCACGCATAAAATGGGTATTTTTACCCCAAGCACCGCCGTGGTGGGGAGGGTTCTATGAGAGATTGATTGTTTTCCTGAAACAAATTTTACGGCGAGTTTTAAATGTACGTCACCGTTACTGCCAGGATCTTCGTGAGCACTTACGAAAACGGTTCAGGGACGAATATATTAGCACTCTAATTCAAAGGCCTAGCAGGTGTCAGGATATGACGTTAAGGGTAGGCGATGTAGTTTTGTTAGAAACTGAGAGAAAGCAAGTCACATGGCCTCTAGCGGTTGTGGAGGAAATATTTCCACATTTGGAGCTACACTTAGACGATGTGCCCGAGATTACTACCGGTGCTATTTTTTCGGGGGAGTGTGATGGACCTTATGTAAACTCTTTCGTATTTGAAAATAGAACTTTATATTTTAAGTTTATAGATTTGACTTTTCTGTCAGATGTATATATAATTTCTTTTACGTTCTGTTTAACATGTTGCATTCCTGAGTTACCTGCCACCGGTGATAGTGATAATATCGTTTTGCCATCCATGACGCCGTCATATATTACAGTATACAAATACTGTGTCCATTACTATTATTTTCATAACGCCCATGGCTAATGACTTCTGTATCAGAGGCAAATTCAGGAACACCTGAAACTATTTACAAAGTAAAGCATATGAAAGCAAAAATGTGAAGAAATCGATGGTGTTGCCCGAACAAGCACGGAGTTCTACAATACAAACATATCATATATCATCATTACGTGTCATATTTTTGTAGATATGTTGTTAATTTATTATTTGTAATATTACTCAACCACTAAAAACTATTTATAGGTCATCAAGTTTTCGAACTGGACCTCTATCACTGCTGGCGTCCCTCAGGGTGGTGTCTTGTCCCCACTTCTTTTCGCAATTTTTATAAATTTCATTACCAAATCTATCTCCTCATCGTTTCACCTATATGCGGATGACTTCCAAGTCTATACTCAATCTTCCCTTATTAATCTATGTAATGGTATTAGCACCCTCAACAAAGACTTGGAAGCGGTATGTGACTGGAGCAAGCGTCACGGTCTCCTCATTAACTCATCAAAAACTCAACTGATTGCTATTGGAAGCCCTTGGATTGTGTCTAGGATTGACTGAATGAATCAATGAGTAATACGCACAAACTAAGTAATAGGTATTATTAATAATAAAAAAGTAAGTTCGCGTGGATGGCTGGCCGGCTAGTTCATTGATAAATACCGGCAACCTCGCGTCGAAGCTCAAGCAACGGAGCGGCGCCGACACCCACAAGCGCCCGCGCATAGGGCGCATCCTTTGATGCACGTGTTGCGAAATGCGCCGAAACAAATACCTCGATTAACAAAGCAGTACCGCTCTGACTGTCACAAGGGAAGTGTGCGATTGTCATGGCTTATATGCCCAGTATACCTCTCGGGAGTATGTGGCTATGCTACGTGCCTGTTATTTGTGTGGTGAAAATGCCAGTGCCGCTGTACGAATGTACGGAGAACTTTACCCGAACAGCCGACAGCCGCACGCGCAAACAGTGGTTAATGTGCATCAGCGGTTGTTAGACCACGGCTTGTTTCAAGTGCCAAGCCATAGTCAAGGACGGGGAAAGCCAGCGTATTCGCAGGACCTTTATGACGATGTGCTGGCATACTTTGAAGAGGATCCCCGGAGGAGCACAAACGATGCCGCTCATCATTTTAACATTAGCCAGTATTGTGCCTGGAAGATTTTAAATTCTGCCGGAAAGCATCCGTACCATTACCGGAAAACACAAGAATTGAGCAGCGTGGATAACGCACCTCGGATTGCACTGTGTAGTTGGATCCTGTCGAACAATGAGGCAAATGTTTTGTTCTCCAGTTCAGTTCAGAGTTCCTGTTCAACAGGATCGGGTTGTTCAATCAACATAACGAGCACTGGTGGGCTGTAAGAAATCCGATGGTGACTTGGCAGCATTTATTCCAGCACAGGTTCAGTCTGAACGTTTGGGCGGGAATACTCAACGATTGAATTGTGGGCCCTTATTTTATTTGAGGTCGTCTAACAGGATATTCGGAGCTAAATTTATTAAGGCATGTGCCTTAATAAATAAACTATATATAAATGGGACACCTGCAACGGCAAAGATGATTACAAATGAAACAAGCTTACGCGCTAGTGTCTCAGACGAAAACTTGAACAAATCTCAGCGAAATAAAAGGTTGAGATTGGGTGAGGAAGCTGAGCGTGATGCGATGGCCATTTTCAAGGATGAGATGGAATCAATGTTTAAAAAATTATTTGATGCCCAGACTCGGCGTCTTGAAAATCTTGAGGAAAACATAAAAATTATCATAACCCAAAAACCAGGACATACAAGCCACAAATCAAGACTTTCTAAAATCAATTAACTATATGTCCGAGCAATTAAAGGACCTTGAATCACAAAGAAAACTCTAACATGAAATTGGAAATAAACGGTCTAAATGAAAGAATCGACCGACTGGAAAATAATTTGATCAAAACTAGCATTGAGATAAGAAATGTACCTAAGACTTTTAGTGAAAATAAAAACAAGCTACTGGACATGATGTTGTCGCTTGCGAACAATCTAAATATTAAAATTGATAAATCACACATAAAGGATATCTCTGGACACTTCAGCAATAAAGACATCAAACAGTCAACAGTAGTAGTCGAATTTCAAAATACAATTGCTAAGAATGAAGTAATAATTGGATTAAAAAGTATTATGCAGACAAAAATAATTCACGATTACTGTCTACTCACCTAGGTTTCGGTTGTTTAGGTTGTTTTATCACAACCTGCCACACCTATCTACATTTCAGAATTATTGGCTCCCAAAATGAAGAAACTTTTCTATGAAACAAAAAACGTTGCAAAGGAAAACAATAATGCCTACTGCTGGATATCAAATGGACGTATATTGTTAAGAGAAAAAAATGGCAGTCCTTATTATTTGGTCAAGAAACAGGAACAACTCGAAGAACTGAAAAAATCTGAAATGAAATGCCCATAATAGTTAGTTTACTTACTTTTATCTACTTTTTACCCGACTTCGGCGAAGCCAAAAGGAAGGGTAATGATTTTGGCAGTCTATGTATGTATGTATGTATGTATGTATGTATGTATGTATGTTCCCTCGTAGCGGCTAAACTACTAGTCCGATTTTGATGAATAAGGTGTCAATCGATTCGTATTAATGCCGCGAGTAACATAGGCTATATAATTTTTAGAAAACTTTTGGACTTTGAAAATTATACCTCAAAAACTATCTCCAAAAAAAAATTAAATTAAGATATTTGTCTCGTGTTTGGTATCAAAAGATAGGTCTTGGCAAGCACATTACGAATATGTCATTATATTTTTTATCTATTATTATATTTTATTGTTAAATTCAAAATAAAGGTTTAAAATGCGGTCGTACAAGTAGTACGAGTATTTAGGAGTTGATACTTTCTATGTAATGGACAATTAAATAAAAATATAATAATTATTATATTTGATGTGGAAACAGAGAAATATTAAATAAAAAAAGATTAAAAAACTATAACCCGACTCCGCAAAAATGGGTCTAAAAAGTCTGAAACAAGAAAATAATTCAATTTGAAATCCAGATATGCATAGGTACACAAATGGTCAAGGTAGAGCCGTGGTCGTACCCGCTATTGGGATTATATATTTCAACAGCAGACGAATATTACAGATTTGTTTGGTCAAAATTTGACGTTTTAAATTTTTTAAATCGTGTTTTAAAAGATGTAACGTCACAATGGCAGTCGATCTCGAGAGACGGGAAAGCGACCGGAGTTAGGTAATCAGGGCCCTGTTTGACTTTCTCGGAGATCAGGATACTCCTCGAGAATCAAGATCTAATATGGATGAAGATAACTCTTCGGTATGTAAATAAAACATTATTTTTTCATATATAATATATTTTTTATTTAAATGTAGGTTTTTTAATAGTTCTCAGTAATTTAATCATGATCCCCTAAATAAAATAATCTTGCCACGGTACTTTGCCTTCATTTACGAAATAATTTGAGAATTCAAGCCACACATTTTTAGCATCACTCATAATATTTCAATGCAACTTTGTTTCAACTTTTCTTCTACCTGTAGTTATTAATTTACTTTTTCTTATTTAAATTTTGATTATTTGTTTAGTTTGCTCCGTAAAACATGACAGTTGACAGTTGTCACTTGTCAGCTGTCAGATGTTTGTCATGTAAGGTTGCAGTTAGATACACGCTTTTTGCTTTTGTTATTTGAATGAAATATTGTTAAGTTGATTATTATTTTTACTATCTGGTTTGGTAATTGGACTATAATCAATGTTACGTAAATTTTAGTTCGTTTTTAGTTTAGATTTTATATGAATGTGTTTTTGTATTAATATAGTGTACTTGATAAGTAATAATACTATTATATATATATTTTATTTTCAAATTATCTATTTATTGTGTAATTGATATATTTATTATATTTTTATATTATTGTATTTATTGGTTTTTGCTACAAAATGAATACTATTGTTGACTCATATTCTGATAACTTTCTCTCGTTGTCATCAAACAACAGCGACGAAAGTTTTTTAAGTGCCTCATCATTCATGCCTATCAGGGATTCCATCATCTCCAATTTTTCCTCAGCTGGCAAATGTTTCAACGCTGTTCATATCAATGCTCAAAGCGTTCCCGCTCACTACGCTGACTTGCTTACTGCCTTTGATCGTGTCAACGTCGATGCAATTTTCGTATCGGAGACATGGCTTAAGCCTTGTTTACCATCTACTTGCTACGGCTTGCCTGGTTACAAGTTAATCCGCAATGATCGTACCGGTAGGGGTGGTGGCGGGGTCGCAATCTATTTACGCTCTGATTTACCCTACACTATTATAAGTACCCCTCACCTTCGGACGCTCTTGAATTTTTGATTATTGAAGTCCAGGTAAGTCAGTACAATAAACTATTACTTGGTGTATATTATTGCCCATCAATGCAAATTGATTATTTCCAATCCTTCGAAAACACATTAGAATTATTTTTGCCTAATTACGATCACTCTATTTTGATGGGTGACTTTAACACTTGCTTGCTAAAAGGTGATAGTCGCGCAACTAAGCTTACTTCTATTCTAGATGCCTACAATATGAAGCTACTATCACTACTTCCTACTCATTGTTCTCCTGGTTGCCGTCCCTCTCTTTTAGACCTTATTATAGTCTCCTCACCTAATCTTGTTACAAAGTATGGGCAGTTATGGGCAGAGTTATTTTCATACCATGATCTCATCTATGTTGCCTTTAACGTTCGTCCCCCCAAAGCCAAATTAAAAACCTTTTTCCAAAGAAACTTTTCTTCTATGAACATTGAGAGCCTTAAGGAGGATGCACTTATCACATGTTGGTCGGAAGTAGTCTCTGCGGAATCTGTTGATGATAAGGTTGCCTTTTTTAATGCCGCTATTGTAGCTTTATACGACAAGCATGCTCCTGTTAAGCCTGTCAAAATGAAACATCTCCCCGCTCCTTGGCTTACAGATGAAATTAAAGCCTTGATCAGTGCTAAGCATGCGGCCAAAACCAAATATAAAAAAAGGCAGACCGAGGAATATCGGAGTAAATATGTAAAAATACGTAACCGATGCAATACAATGTGCCGTGATGCTCAGACGCGTCACATCCATGAGTCTATTGAGAACGGGGATCCAGCAAAGTCTTGGAAGTTTCTCAAATCACTTGGAGTTGGGCACTCTGAGTCTCAGGATTGCAATAACATTGATATCGACCTTTTCAAAAAACCACTTCACCTCCTCCTCTAACCTTGATCCTAATATTAAATCGAGTACATTACAACTCATATCCTCACTACCTATCCCTGCTTCCGAACCCTTCCTTACTGCCCCTGTTGCTGAGTGTGAGGTTATGAGACACATTCTGTCCATATCGTCGGACGCAGTTGGTGATGATAGTGTCAGTCGTAGAATGATTATCCCAATATTAGACATAATTCTACCTGTTCTTGCACACATTTTTAACTCCTGTTTAGAATCCTTTACTTTCCCTGATGCCTGGAAGGCAGCTTACATAATTCCACTACCTAAATCCTCCCGTCCTAAATCTCCATCCGATTTTCGTCCTATTTCTATCCTCCCTTTTTTATCTAAAGTTCTTGAGAGGATAATTCATCACCAACTTACTAATTATGTTACCCGTAATAACTTACTTAGTCCGTTCCAATCAGGCTTTCGAACCGGTCATAGTACGACAACCGCATTGGTAAAAGTTGCCGATGATATCCGGTCGGGCATGGACAATAAGAAGCTTACCATCCTAGCATTACTAGACTTTAGTAATGCTTTTAATTCCATCGACCATGATATTCTTCTGGGCAGGCTTGTGTCTTGTAACCTTTCACCGTCAGTAATTTGTCTACTTCGCAGTTACCTTGTGGGACGCCGACAGAGAGTCAAATCATCTGATTCCTTTTCTAATTGGACTAATACTTCTGTTGACGTTCCTCAGGATGGTGTATTGTCTATTTTCATTATTTATTAATTCTATTATAATGTCAATTTCTTCATCACACCACCTGTATGCTGATGACCTACAAATTTACACCCAGACGGCATTGGACGGTATCCATTCGGCTATCAGCTTGATGAATGACGATCTGTCGTTGATTTGTAAATGGAGTAGGAATCATGGGCTTCTCATTAATCCAGTTAAAACACAATTAATTATTATCGGTAGCCCAGGTCTACTTTCCAGGGTTGATCGAAACTCTTTATCTCCAGTCCTTATCAATGGTATTGCAATCCCTTTTAGCAAAGTTATAAAAAATCTCGGTGTGTATTTCGACGAACATTTATCTTGGAAGCCGCAACTAACAGAGATCAGTAGGAAGGTTTTTTCAACCTGGCACTCCCTAAAACGTCTCCGATATGTTCTTCCCATACAAACTAAAGTGGCTTTGGCGGATTCACTGTTTCTTTCTCTGTTGGATTATGCAGACGCTTGTTTCATTAATCTGACAGAAGATCAACTGAATAAGCTTGAGCGCCTTCAAAATCTTTCTTTGAGGTTCATTTTTGGCCTACGCAAATTCGATCATATCTCTGAATATCGTCTCAAGCTCAAGTGGCTCCCAATCCGTTTTCGTCGTGATGTTCGCGTCCTGTCCTTACTATACAATATTTTATTTGACCCCTATTGCCCCGTTTATTTGAAAACCAAAGGACAATGCGTCACTTTGGGCCCTTTTTTCAACTTTGTCCAACAGTAATGGCACTAATGCCATAATAAAGGTCTTCGGTTGTACTTCATATTATTATATGACAGTTAAATTGAAATCAATAAAAACATGGTGATTTCATACATTATATACAGTTTTTATAAAAGAAAGTCATTTTAGTTACACTATTTAGAACTCAAGAACGGCTTAACCGATTTGGCTGAAAATTGGTGGATAGGTAGTTTAGAACCGGGAGATGAACATAGGATCGGTATTTTTTATCCTGTTCCCCTGGGAAGAAAGTCGATAACTTAGTTTTAAGATTCATTTATTCAAATCCAAAATCAGCTTATTCAGCACGTCTTAAGGCGGAACAAAGTTCGCCGGGTCAGCTAATACTTATTGTTAGTGTAAAAAAATATCTAAGTACATGTACTTTAATTTTGGATTATGTATTTAATAAGTACTTATATACCTATAAATAAAATAAATATTTTATTTCTACATTAATGTCATAGTTATGCTCCTTCCGCGGCTGAGTTAGCGCAACGGAACCTTTTCATTGTTATTTTTTTACCTGCCGCGGCGTGGGCGCACATCTTCTCTCTCCCTCCCTCTCATACCCTTATCACAATAGGACAATGAAACTCGCTGTAGAATGGATGACGCGAGCGTCAGTCGTTGCTCGCAAGTTGTTTACTACGCATTACTGTTACTCGCTTGATTTACGATTTACTGACCCCGGCTAGTTAATTGACTGTGATATTCTATCTAATATTGTTACCCTGGCTAGCTTATGGACATTGATTAATTCTTGGTGAATAGTGAATTATTTACAATGGCAGAAAGCCGCTGTGTTATGTGTTTGCGACCGCGTATTATGCGAATAAGAAGACATGTTTTAGCTGACGACCTGCCAGCGAGTCAACCACAGCTTGCTCAATATGTTCAACAGAATGCATTGATCGAGGTACGTTTATAATTGTTTGTTCATTTATAATATGGCCATCTTTTAGGAAAAAGATGGGAAAATTGTTCTTATAAAAAAAATTGCTCAAACATTTTAATACATAATTATATTAATCTAGCAATATCTCGCGAAAAAAATTATTATAGCCACAACCTGAAGATGAGTGAGTGTACGCATAGGTATGCGTTTGATGCACCTCCCTCCTTCCCACACTGCTTAAGCGTACACTCGCAAGCAAAAACGCGATCTGCACCGCATCTTGGATGCGGCGCGTTTTTGCGAAGATATTCAAGAACATATTTATGTGCCTGAATATGTTAGAGCTCCGAACTCTGCAAGGCGTTGTATATTTAATGATTGCCACAACGTTCAACGTAATAGAATTCCAGAGACTATTAAAGTAAACATGCTTTGTTTACAGCGATTATACATCCCAGTAAATGCCAGAGTTTGCAAATATCATCTGAAAAGCAATGAATGGCTATCATTACGTGATCATTGTAATGTTTCGCATGAGTTCAATGTTGCGTTTTTCACAGACATGTCCAATATACTGATATCTGCTGTTAACCGAAGATCGCGACTTGATTTCGAAGCTAGGGAATTAATAAATCCCAATGAAGTTTTTTTGGACTGGACTTAACATCGAGCAATTGAATACTGTCTTGGAAGAAACTCCTACCCTGACGCATGTGGTGAACCGTTCGCGTACCATAATCGGTGTTTATTTGTCCAAACTCAGGACAGGAGAGTCTAATGAGAGACTGGCTACTCTATTTAATATGTCACGCAGAACCCTGGAAAGAAAGTTGGCATTAGCTAGAGAACATTTAACGACCGATTTTTTAACCCGTCATTTAGGTATGGATAACATATCCAGAGAAAACATTCTTGAAAGAAACTTGTTTTTACCAAAAATGATTTATGGTAATAAAGAAAACACAAAGACCATAACAATATGTGATGGAACTTATATTTACATAGAAAAAATTGCTAACTTTCTTTTTCAGCGTTTGACCTATAGCCATCACAAGTATCAAAATCTATTGAAACCGTTCTTAACCCTAGACACCTAACCTTCCTATATATACGCTTTAACCTAACCATTCGTCGATTCGACGAACAATTTTTAGCAGCGTATAATTTTATATAATTATGTGTTTGTTCGATAGTTTTCGTGGTTCATTAAGTAAAATATACATTATTTTAGTGAAATAAAACCAAATATAGTAGTTTGGTAAGAAAATATTTATTATTTTACGAAAATTTGTAAGATACTAAATTTTTGAGTAACATTGAAGACACTTAAATCTAAACATAAAATTTAGAAAAGAAAAACCAAAAGTAGTCTTCTTTTCTTTGGTAAATATAAATTATAATCGTCTTATTACTTTGTAAAACACAAAAAAAAAATATATTTTTATGCACATTGTACATGAAAATCAAATTTATGTTCACCACAAATTTCTGTACTACATTTTGAGCAATAACATTTTGTATGAGCACAGGCTACAGCTTTTTCCTTGTCTATACGCACTTTCGACTGGCTGAACATCATGTTCGATGATTGACCTTGACCTTCCTTGGTTTACACCCCTAATACATTTTTATCTTTTCCTTCACGTCGAGTGCCGAGACGGCATAGTACGAGTTTCCAGGCGGATATTGAGTCAGGGTTCTACCAGTTGCAGCTTCAGCGAGAGATTACTTTTTGTCCCATTACACTAGTATTGTGGCAGCAAATTATTACTGCTACTCTACTCGAAGTGCCATCTATGCTTGTTTCCAAACATGATGGGCCTGATTTTTAAAATTTCTTTGCGATAAGGTCCAAAATACTTGAATTATTACCAAAGACTTATTCATTTGGTATCGGGGGTATTTTTGACTCCAGTACATTGTCGTGCAGGTCAAGTTAAGAAATGTCTTCATAGTCGGAGACCTCATCTCGAGCGTCTCTTTCTTCACCATGTACCTACAATTAAAAATTCTGTTTCGCTGTTGGATGACTCTTCTAATTCACTGGCATCTTACTCATTCATTAAAAATTTCATTTGTAAGCAATCCTATAAAAGCCATGATAAAAACAGCTAAAAAGAGCAATCATTATTATCAAAATAAAAAGCATACACTATAAATGATTATACACAAACCCTAACCATTCGTCGAAACGACGACTATTTTTGTAATATTTCAAAATGGGAAGTACTTACCTGCCGGGCGTGGTCGCTATTCATAAGAGCTCGGCATACACTGAATTGACAAGTGAAGACTCGGAGTACGGTGTGCGCGTCGAAAAGAAATAGCGATATTACTGCGGCATGTTCGTCGAATCGACGAAGGTTAGGTGTCTAGGGTTAATAGTATGCAGTGACGGTTATATAATAGACGTTCTTGGGCCTTACGCTGCAACCAAAAGTGATGCGACGATTATGACACGCTTATGTACCGGGCTTCAGAGACAGTTTAGGAGATCTCCAGGCATTAGGGTATGAACCACATATTCCTCCAACAAAAGATAGACACGAAAATCAATTAACGACGGAACAAGCATGTCGTTGGGTGGTGGAAGCTGTTAACGGCAAGTTTAAAAATCGGTTTAAGCTCTTACGCCAAGATTATTTTAATAGAGCGCTGCCACATTTGTTCGTCGATTTTAAAATTGCTGCTGCTCTTATAAATGCCTTTTGTAGAGTAGCCATTGACCACAGGCTTCGTCATGACATATGGAACATTATAAATGAGAAAATCAACTCGCCTAACCTTTTATTTGACTATGTCACTATGAAAAACCTGAACCGACAGAGAGTAGCGTTCATAAGGATTGAAGCCAATCTCCCTCATTTAGAAGATTTTCCCCAATTATCTGAAGATGATGTTATTATGATTTCTTTGGGCACATACCAACTAAAACTTGCCAAATCATACGTTAGTGAGAATTTACGAGATGGTGGTGTGTACACAATCGAAATATATCGTGAAAACGAATTAAATGACTTGGAGCAATGCAACATTTTCCAAAATAACGTGTGGCTTCTAAGAGGACGTGTCCAGTCCCGACACGTTAGATCAAGGACATATTATACCTACATTCTAATTGACCGTGACCAAGTAGGAAGAGACGCTATTATACAATATTATTGTACATGTGTCACAGGGAGACGCACTATTGGAAGTTGCGCTTGTCAAAAGGGGAAAGAAAATATAATAAAATTAAAGAAAGCTAAAATATGATAAAGTAGAATGGCCAAAAGTTAACTGTAAAAATATATTAAAGTGTAGATTTACTAAAATCAAAATTCAAAGTAAAACGCTAAACCAATGTATTTATAAGTTTTATTGTATCACACTACTTATATTTTAATTACAAGAAATTAAGACAATTGGCAACTTAAACAGCTTTGTAATATTTTTACTGTACTAGGAATAGAATTTAAACAATAAATAATAAACTATGGAATAAAATATAATAGTTGTATTTAACAACCTGGTAATTTACTTTTTATTTTAAAGTACCAATGACATGATACTTTAGCAAATTAGAATATTTTTACAATATACCAATAATTTATCATCAAAATATATTTCCAAGTATTAAATATTAATAAATTATTTACTACTAAAACACTATAATAAAACGATAAAACGAGACATAATAATATTACTTAGCTACAACATAATATAGAGGCTTTCAGAAAATATGGTACTTATCTTAAATGTGTTCACTCAATATCTGGTTCAGAACTGAAGCCAATATAGCGGACATATTCTTTTATAATAATAAATTGGCGCCATTTACACCGGAAGATATAACACAATGACAATATTATTTTAAAGCGGAAGTTCGTAGAGTAATTTACAATATTATGAAATACTGAAATTGACATACAAAAATGTTTACAATGAATGTTCAATTATTTTCACATTATTTCAGAATTTAACCTTAATAATTACATTTTTATTAAACATCAAATTATAAAATTCTAGAACCGGAAATAATATACTGACATAAATGTCAAAGTGACTTAAAAACTACTTTGTTAAGAATTACATAATTATTTTTGTTTATTAAATTATTCACAAAATAATAGATTCATAGTTAGTTATAATTTAAATTTGTTACAAATTGCCATATTAATAATCAAATCTGACACGCTCATGTCGTCTCCTTAATCTGGTTTTTGGGACTGGGTAGACACGGAGACGGTTTTCATCGACCAGCAATTCATTTAGATGACATTATTCTAGATACATTTTAAGATCTACTTACTAAATAACAAAACTGTATGTCGAAATAATATAAAAAATATTTTCATTAAAAGTGTATTTTTTTACATTTAATGCGCCTAAACACCATTTTCGCTCTTGATTTGTACTTAACTGTCATATAATAACATTAAGTATACCCCATAAGCTTTCATATGGCATAAGTTTCATCACTGTTGGACAAAGTTGAAAAATGGGCCCAGCGTTCATACAAAAGTGGCCATGGTCCTTCGAATTCCGGCTTCCCGATAGACTAGAGCTCCGATCCGTTTCTAACCTTCTCCTCAAAATCCCTGACCACCGTACAAAATATTTTATTTCCTCCTTTACAGTCAAAGCTATTTTGCTTTGGAATTCCTTACCTGTCCAAATTAGGCAAGCTAAAACCTTAAATAAATTTAAATTGTTGATAAATAGTCACTACCTTGATATTAGTGTCAACCCTTAATATTGTTATTTATATATTTTTTACTCAGGAATTAGTATAGTAGTAGTAAGTAGTAGACCGTGTATAGTATGTTATATTGTATGTATTATATTATATTATTATTGGTGTATATGTATTAGTATATAACTTAATTATATTCTATATAATATTTATACATTATTTTTTATTTATTTATTATATTATTTTATACCTCATTTTTTATTTCATTTTAATTTATTATATTTTAATATACTTTTGCACATCACCTGCAATTCTGTGCTTCATGCTTTCCACTATCTCAGAAATCCAAAGGGTTGCCTGGAAGAAATTGCTTTAAAGTAATAAGGCCGCCTTTGTGTGCATGTCTGATTTAATGTTATTATTGTTATCTGTGTGTTTTTTACAATTATTTGTGCACAATAAAGTATATTTGATTTGATTTGAATATTTCCTTGGTGTCCTCGTTGTAAATTTTCCATGTTTGAATTTGTAGTATCATATCCCGATGTGATAATAGTGCCGTTCTCAGAATTTTCTTGATAAAAGCATTCCCGAGGCGCATAAGAACATGGCGTGTGTTCTATCAAAAAATTATGTAGTACACATGTAGCCATAACAATCTTTTCTATATTCTCTGGCTTTACATTTATTGCTGTATGGTATATTCGAAACCTTGAAGCTAAAATTCCAAATGCGTTCTAATATAGAGATGGGCAATCCACCTGGGTGGGTTTAAAGTCTGGTGGGTAAAAACCGGGTGTTTTGGGTTTATTGGGTTTAAACCCCATAAAGACCCAAATTTTTGGGTGTTTATGATTTTGTACTTCATCATCGTCATCTCAGCCGCAAGACGTCCACTATACTGGACATAGACAATATTATTATGCAGCCTACAGAATAAAAAACTTTTAATTTGATTTTGAGTTTATTAAGAAAGAGATGAAAGTAAAATGTAAAACTACAGTCAATCACTGTCAGATTCAGAGTTATTACAAGCGATGAATTGTATAGGTTCGATAGGCTCTATTTCGTCTAAACTGTTATGTTCATTTACTTGCTCAATGAAAGCTTCTAAGGTATTTTCTTCATTAAACTGAATGTCCTCGCATTCAGCTTTATGTTTAAGATTCCAGTTATAACAAATGAATGAAATTTTTTCAGTTCTTTCAGTTGTAAGTCGATTTCTTTTGTTATTATGTATGTAGCCTTGGATACTAAAGGAACGCTCAGTGGCTGCCGAAGTACAGGGAGCTGATAGAATACGAATCGCTACTTTGCTTAACTCAGTGGAACCACAAATACCTTTCCACCATATTAGGGGCTCAATGCTATCTAATGAGCTCCATACAAATCCTCTGGCCCAAAAGTTTTCTTTAGCTTTATAACACGCCAAATCTGCCATTACATTTGACAAACTTAAGTGTTGGCTTAAATTGTAGATAAACTCCATACCCTTAAGTTCTTCCTCTTGAGTAAGTTCGACTCCTAGAGTCCTGGGGTCTAGAATATATGCTGCAAAATGTATTGGCCTCATTGCCATATTGCATCTTGAAGATGCTGATGTTAGAATCTGCTGTTTGCTTTCTTCGCTCAATGTCGAAATCTCATTTAATGCAAAACGTATCTTAGCTTGTACATCTCTAAATGTAATGTATGTGCGATGCAAACGATTCTGGTCGCTCTCTAAGTAAAATATGCTTTCAGTGACTGGTTCCAAAATACTTATACATTCCCCTGTCTTCGTCCAGAAATCATCACTTAGAATTAATTCTTTAATATCTCTTGAAATTACCACATCTTCTCTAACTGTTAATATTTGCAAAGCTATCTTATTTGCTTTCAAACTTTTTAACGAAGTAACATGACTTCCCCATCTTGTAGCACAAGGCAATTTTAGTGTTTGTGTAGAATCTTCACCCTGCCTTGATTTTATCAACAAGGAACTTAATCGTTGACTCCTTTTAACAGTTTTTATTATATTTATGGCTTGCATAATAAACACAGTTACTTCTTGTATCTTTACAATATCTTGGCACAACAAGTTAAGGATATGTGCACAGCAACCGAGAGGAACAACATGTGGATATTTGAGTTTTGTTAATTCGAATGCCTTTTGTATATTTCTAGCGTTATCGCCAATAAGTACAAGAAACTTATTTGCTCCATATACTTTCATTACTTTTTCAACTTCTTGGCTAAGGTATTCACTAGTGTGAGGATTACTTTCTGTATTCAAACTTTTAACGTATGCAGGTTGAGGTTTTGATATAAGAAAGTTTATTATTCCTTCATTTCTTAAATTAGACCAGCCATCGCACTGAAGGTGTAAGTAACTACAAGCATTTAGTTCCTCATTTAACTCAAAACGCATTTCTCTATATATTTTATCTAAGTATTTTGTCGCTAAAGCTTTACGTGAAGGTATTTTAAATTTTGGTTGCAATTTTTCGAAAAATTGTATCCATAAAGGATGTTGCACCATCGATAGTGGCGTCCCTGTTACAAATATAGCTCTCGCTAATTCTGTTTTTATATGATTATCGGTGTCTTGAAACTCAGCATTTATTGTAGTGTTAGCAGACGACGAGGGGCTTATAAAAGAATCATTTGTCTCTATCTCTGACAGTCCAGACATTTTGGTTTTGGACGAGCTATCTTTTATAAGTTTCATAGAGTCTTTTAATGTTTCTGGAGATTTTGGACAAGTGATAAGATGTTGAAGCATTTTGGCAGCATTACTGAATTTGTAGACCTTATTACAAAGCTTGCAAGAAACAGACTTGTTTGGTAAAGTACGGTAGTGCTCCCATATGCGTAAATCTTTAGGTCTCCCCATTGAACCTAAAAAAATGAACGATGATTAGTTGGTCTGACGAAAATTCAACAATAGAGTGCCTATTTTTTTACAATGATTATTTCTTGTTATTTACAATAAATTTATTAAAAAAAATTAAAATAAATACAAAAAACCTTTGTAAAATTACATCTCCTCGGAGGATTAAACGCAGACGCTAGTTTATTATCGTATTGTTCTGTATTTTTCTCAGCAACTTCTTTAATTCGATTAGGTACTTACGCATATTATGTTAAAAATAAATATCTAGTACACATCTTAGGCTATCCACCATTATTATCCAATGACGACTCTCAGCTAACTATGCACTATCATCCAAAATAAACGTGTATGGAAAATTTTATCCCAGTCGGTTGAGGATTGAGGATAATTGCATCAACATACGAACATACCTACATACTTTTATTTACATAACGCAAGCTAAATAAAAGCTTGTAATAATACATCTAATTTTAAGTTAAAATTGTTAAGTGATCATGATATAATTGTATCATTCAAAAATCCACTTACCTTTAATTATTTCTTGTTAAGTATAAATATTATTTCAAATCTGCTCCCTTAATATGCACTTTTTTACTGCTTTTCCTACCTAACACGTTACCAGGAAGTCACGTTATCAGAGTCAGAGTAATAGTGAACACGTTTGACAGTGATTGTCGTCGCCTCATATTCAGCGTCGACGAATAGGGGAATCCCCAGTCATAATGTATTGCATGCGTGGCGGTCTTACTTCAAATCCATAAACAAAGAGATAATTACAGAACTCGATACTAGATGGCGCTGTTTTTGTTTGAAGAAAGTTTGCGGGCTAAAATACATAGAATTTCATCAATGACTTCCACAAAGAACAACATTTCTGTTTTTTCTAAGTCCGTATCTCTTCCGTATATTTCATAAGATATAAGCTTGGGCTACATTGTTATGCAACGTGATTTTGTCGCTGTCTTGCTAGCAGGGTTGACAGATATACGATTTAAATCGTACTCATACTATTATTTGTCTATTTTTTAATGTACGATCGTAAAGATTATGATCGTAATTCGCACAAAAACATACGACTTTTTGGTTACCTGGCAACATTTTTATTATGAAACGAACATGCTCACATCATCAGTCACATGCAACAATTTATTGGGGATTTCCCCTTCACATCTGGCAGTCCTGCTTGCTAGAATATAGGTAAGTCAGCCACAGTTACTGACGATCGATATTTAAAGGGTATTGTTTTTGTGCTAAATATTTCATAAAAACGTTATTTAATACTTTGTGGATTATTAATTTAGTTGATAATCACTGGAAGTAAAATGGATGCTAATTTGAGAGATCAAGATCTTCGTATAAAACAGTTATTAAAAGAAAATCTACGTAAGTACTCTTTTTATACCTAGGTAGGTAAGGTATAATAAACACAAAAGGTACTTAGATCGCGTGAGTTCGAAGCATTTATTCTAATAAATTTAATTTAAAATTGTAGAAAGAAAAAAATGTCTGCCAAGCCGTAGCCGAAGCCGATCTCCAAATATATTTGGCGATAGTGAGACCCAGTGTCCAGATGATTTACCCAGCGTCGTCGCAACAAAGAAAAAAAACGAGGATAAAGTAAAAGAAAATTTACTGAAAGAAGAAACAAACTGTTCTAAATGCTTAATTTATGGAGAAGAGGATAAAAGAAATGAGTATTTCGGACTGTTAGTGGCTCAAGAATTTAAATATATACGGCCATGTGTGCGAACGAGGTGTTATGAAGAAATTTTAAAGTATCTACGGGAAGCAAAAGGCCAACATGTTGATCAACTGCAACATGAAAACACTGAAAATTAATTACTTTCATTTTATTATATATAGATTTTTAAAATTTCCTGAAATATTATTAGTTAACGTTTTATTTAATATTGTAGAATTCATCAATACAATTTATAAAAATAATTTATTGGTATTACTTACATATTTTCAAAAAAATACGTAAAAACCTATTTTTTTGGGTGATTATGGGAGTTTATGGGTGTTTATTGGGTTTTTACCAAAGCACCGGGTTTAAACCCGGTGCTTTGCCCATCTTTAGTTCTAAACGATACGTCTCGCTCGAGACAATCGATAGTTAAATATTTTGCGTTCTCGTGTATGCAAATCTGTTTGTCTAAATGGTTTTAACATATCAACCCTTAAAGGAAATGCGTCATCAGCAACAAACACATATGGTAGGCACCTAGTGCTATTTTTGAGAGTTTCGCTAGGCGGAAGTTATAATTTTTTTTTCCTGTAATTTTTCAAAGAACTTAGTATTCTGTAATACACCCCCGTCAGAAATCCTTCAAAATCAGCTAGTAAAAATCTGTACTTTGCATCTACTACTGCCATAAGAACCATACTATGTTTCTTTTTGTAATTGTAATAATAAGATCCATTTTCACTTGGTGGAACTATGTCAATATGTTTTCCGTCAATCGCACCTAAACAATGAGGAAAATGACATCTATCTTCAATCATATCCGCAACCTCCTTCCATTTTTCAGTTGAATTAGGAAACTGCAACAACAAAATTTTATTTTTATTTTCAGATTAACTCTGCAGACATGAGTACAGAAAATAATAATACCGTTATTGAAGATGACACAGAAAATAATTTGAATTCTTCAAATGTGCCTACAAACGAATCAAGAACTAATGAACAGGATTTTTAACTAAAGATAGTCAAACACGTCGTCATAGATCTCCAAAAAAGTCCAATGAAGATAAATTAACCAACGAGGTATTAACTTCCGTGAAAGAACATTTTAAACGTCCAGCGCCACAAGAAGACCGCTATGATTTATTTGGTAGGACCATAGCAATAAAATTAAGGACGCTTGAGAAAAACCAGCGACTAATAGCTGAGAAAATAATCAATGACACGTTGTTTGAAGCTGAATTGGGAAATTTAAGTTATTGGTCACAGTATAGCACTGACCATATTATATCTAGTCCTAACCCATCATATATTTCTTCACCAACAGCCAGTACCAGCTCTAGCTCAGGAACAGTGCGCTCTGGACCGACAATGATACAACAATCTCAAACCGTACGTTCACTGGCTTATCAAGATAGCTCAGACTCGACTCAAAATTTCTATGTCGTTCACGTCCCTGAGACAACACCTGTGCTGTCGATTCCAGAGGAAACTTTATCAGCTTCGTCCTATTACTCTAATATTAACTTTCGCAATTTGTGAATCCTGGCATTTCTGATCTTAATGTTTGTTATATTTACATGAATATAGGGACTTATGTTACTAAACATCTATTATATAAGTGATTGTTATAAGATAAAAAGAGATAATTATTATTTAGTCAGTTTGTATACTATGTTATAACACACAAATATAGAATGATTACATACCTACGTTTTGCATTAAAAATACTCAAAATGTAACTGGGTTTTATTTAACATACCTTCAGATAATCCTTTTGTAAAACCCGATAAATTGCGTCACAGGTTTCTGGTATGATTCTTCCCAGAGCTTGAGGTGATATGATGGCAGAACATTTGAGACATTCATATGTTCTTCCTGTTGCAAGGAATCTTAATGTCACTGTTAGTCTTTCATGAGGCGATATAGCTTTTCTCATGATTGTATCCTGTTTTTCAATTAAAGGAGTCACCGCTGCTAACAGTTTGAGATACGTCTTTTCATCCATTCGTAAATAGTTGCGAAAATCATTGGGCTCAAATCTCAATCCTTTCAATAAGTTCACATGAGAGTACTCTTTTCTTTGCAATAACCATTGTTTGCACCATCGTTCACGGTATCTTCATTTATGTTTCTTTTTCTTTAGTAAAATAAACAATAAACCAAGAAACGCTACAGCGTCGATATCAAGCGCCGCGGCCGTAAGCATGGTTTCAAATGAAAGTTTGTGTAGGTTTACTGCTACGTGTATGTCCTCTTTTCAACTCAACTTTACCTGACAGGCGTAACTGCACAGGCGAACCTGTCAGGTGTACCCTAGTGTGTATGGCCTGCTTTAATCAGTATTGCACCACAAGTGTCCACGCAAATGATTGCCACTTTTACATAATAATATCCAACCTAACAAAATATATTTTACTTACCTTTTGTTCAATTCTTACTTCAATTTAAATGATAAAAATGGATTCTATTAATTAACTTATTAACAATATACACACATATTTAGTTTTAAAGTCCTTTATATGTAGTCTCTTGAACATTAATATAAGAGTTAAACACATTAACAGAAAACTAACTATAATGACTTAAAACACCAGAAGTACACTACTTTAATAAACTCATCATACTACTTTCTAGATGAAATTTTCTACCTGATATAATAATACTCACCGAATGTTGGCTTTTAGTTAACACACTTCTTCCTTCCCAGATTAGACTCATATATTATATCAATTCAAACTAATAGCATACATAATAAGTATGATGGCATCTTTTTATACATAAACAACAACTTAGTAACCAATATTCACATATTTAAACAAATACACAATATAACTTACTTAATAGTTTTATACAAATCACAAATTGTAAAAAACTGTTACAATAAAATGTTTCTTATCAAAATACTTCATCTTAAGAAGAATCATTACGTAAAATCATTTTATAACGTACTTTATCTTTATCAGTATCCTAAAAGAAAAATACTGTATAATATTTATTATTTAACTAATTGTCACATCAAAATATTTATAATCTCAAAAGTATGTATGCAACTGAATTGTCTCAACTGCAATATGTTAACATGCATTATTTTTAATACATATAACACAATTATCACTAAAAATACACTATTGTATATTTCATATAACATTATCTTTGTTATTATAGATATACAGTGTGACACAGTAATGCTGAAACCTAGGAAAAATAGTAAAAAGAACTTGTTGCTTAAAAAACAAAAAATACAATTATTGCTACTTACTTCTAGCTCATACTCACTCATTAATACAATATTCCTTCATCAGTTTTTTGTTTTCCGTTTATATTGACGAAACAACTGATGTTAGCGTCAAAAAGCAACTAGCGATACTAGTCAGCTACTGCCATAATTTTGTAACAAAAGTAGATGTGATCGATGTAGTAGATTGCTCTGACGGGACGCTGTGGGTTTGTACACACAAATGATTAACACGCTGCAAGAAAATAATGTGCCTCTGCAAAACTGGATAGGCTTTACTCTGTGACAGACAGCATAACTCTGTGTCTCAACTAATCAAACCATAGATAATACAGTATAAATGATCGCAACCGTTTAGTGTAGTTTAGTTTAGTTATCACCTATGGAGGAGGAAGAAGTATTAACATTAATAACGCGAGATCCAAGATTGAGTGTAAGACGTATTGCTGCACGGTTACAACAAAGCAATTGGACAGTTTGGAGAATTTTAAAAAGGGAGGGATTACACCCTTATCATTTTCGACGTGTGAAGGATCTTAGTGATACAGACAATGCAGCAAGAGCTGTATTTTGTTCGTGGATAATTCGAAGTGTGAGACAAGACCCACATTTTTCAAAAAAGATAATTTGGACAGATAAAGCCAAATTTACCAAAGCTGGTATCACAAACCACAGAAACTAGCATCTCTGATGCACCGAGAACCCGAAAGCAGTACGTAAAAGTTCATTCCAGCATGAATTTTCCGTAAACGTCTGGGCTGCCATAACGATCGTTTGATTGGGCCCATAGAGCCACCACCAAGATTGAATGGTGCTAGATTTCTGGAGTTTCTGCAGACACAATTTACTAATTGCCTGGCCGAGTTACCGTTAGTTTACCGTCAGCATATGTGGGTTAAGCTAGATGGTGCACCAGCGCATTTCTCGCTAAGAGTCAGAATTTATCTAGACAGCCATCATTCGCCGTGGATCGGTCGCGGTGGGCAAGTAGCGTGGCCGCCTCGTTCGCAAGATTCGATGCCACTCAACTTTTTGATGGAGCCATATAAAGCAAAAAGTTTACGCTACTGTACCTAACACAAGGAAAGAGTTAGTAAACAAAATAATGGCAGTCGCCGACGAAATAAGAGCCGATTTGGACATGGTGAGATGAGACGGTCATCAAGCCATGTCTCACAGAGAGCTTTAGCCTGCCTACAAGCGGGAGGTGGACATTAGAAGCAAAATTTGTAAATTTTTAAGTATAATTAGACAATAAAAATACTTATTAAAATATGCAGTGTTTTTTTTTTCATGATTTCCTTTAAACATTGCGTACAATCGTTTTTACTGCGTAGGGGTAGGGCTTTAGAGGAATTTGACATACATTAAACGTTGTATTACAGCTTAACTAAAATTCTTTAAATACAGTAAATAATAAAAAACAGTTATGGGGCCCTGTGTCTGTAGAAAAATGCAATAGTAGTAAAATTTGCACATGTTTTCTCTATTTTTTTAGAAACTTTATGAGACATATTTAAACTTTTTGTAGAAAAAATCCCTCTTTTGTATTTTGTTATGGCAGGCTATCTAATTACCTTTCATTTAAGGCTATATTTATGACAATAGGACGAAACTATTTCATTAACATATAGAAAGAGTCATTTTTACGAAAACAATAAAATGCCTGCCACATAGAGGCTGTTATACCCCTTACAATGTAAGCTATTGGGCTGACTAGACATAAGTCAGCGATATTATAAAGAATTTAAGTCGCCCATCGGCTGGACCTTCCAGTCTCTCCAATATTCCTAAGGAACACTTCTATATTCTGTAATATTTCTAAATCCCTTCCTATTTCTAAAAGTGTAATTTATTTGTACATTAAATTGTTTTAATTATAAAACCTTTTTTTAAAACGGGATTTTTGTGGGCCCGCATAACATTGGTGGCAGATTAAGGGATTTTTTATTGGAAAATACTCGGGAAAACGTCTCCAGAAAACTGTGAAATCAGTGTTAAGCAATTATTTGCTCAGTTCGCCTGGTGATTGAGTGCGTGTTAAGTGGAAAGAGGCTCCTGAAGGCATCCTGCAACAAGGATAACACTGCGTGCCGTGTGTCCTGTAGCCGACTCCTGCAGTATCCTGTCATCAGTCAGCTAAGTGGAAATTATAAATCATCACAAATCTAACACGCCATATTATACAAATATCCATCATACAAATAATACATTGAGAACGACGCGTTCCGCCGTGTCGCCGTGTCGTCGTGAGAGATAAGGCCACATTCCACGACTATAATGCTGATTCTGACCACCGTGATCGTCAATGTACATTGACGAAAATGTAAGTCTTTAGTCACTGTTTCCCAAACTTGAAAGCTCGTAGATATAAAATCTTTTGTGTTTTATAATTACTGAATTTGTGTGTGTAAAAAAATTACAAAGGCCTATTGAATTAGGATATTGATAGAATTTTATCTACAAATAATTATTGTCATTACATTGCAATTTTTCTACTAAGACATTTGATTTGAATCCTCGTTTAACGTTACCTACTATGTCAAAATCTAAGGAAGAAGTAATTCCACGCATAGTGCCAGCCGTTGACCTAAACATTCTAATTAAATTTATTGAAAAGTTTGACGGAAGTAGAGATAAATTAAACCCGTTCTTAAGTAATTTACGAATGCTTTAGAACTGGCAAATGAAGAACAAAAATTGATCATTTTTAAATATATTCTAAGAAGACTAGAAGGCCGCGCCGAATCAGCCGCAAATATTAAAGATTTCAATGAATTCAACCAACTCCAAGAGTTCCTTAAAACACAATTCGGAGAAAGGAAACATTACACACACCTACTTACCGACCTTCAAAACTATAAGCAAGGTGCCGAATCGGTCAACCCATTCTCATTGAAAATAGAGAGTTGCCTAAGCAAATTATTAACAGAAATTAACATTTCCATTCCAACTAAAAAAAAAGGTGAATTGGCCGGCCGAGTCGCTGCAATGGAAGATTTGGCACTCCACACATTTATCATCGGCTTAAACCCCAATATTTCAACAGTAGTTAGATGCCGCGAACCCGATAACTTAAATGAAGCAATCAATGTAGCCATATCCGAAGAAAAAATATACCATGCATCTAAAAAATCGATGTCACATACAAATGGCTACAGAAATAATTATGTTCCCAATAATAATTTTCAATCCTGAAATGCGATAAATAACAATTTTAAAAGAGAACGATATCCTCCGCGTCAAGACTCAAATTATTTTACTACTCCAGTAGTAAAATAATTTGAGTCTTGAGTACTGCCGATATTGTAAGAATCCGAGGCATATTATTGAAAATTGTCGTAAACGACAGTATAGGAATAACCAATTAAGGAATGATAATAATAATTATAATAATCCAGGCCCATCAACACTAAACCCTATTCACTTCACTCAAGATTATTCTAACTCCCAGAGAGTTGTAATAATTATCAAGATAATTCCCATGATGAAATTGATGAAGTAAAAAACTAAAGCAGGTCTCATTTAGGTGTCGTGTGAGACACAAAAATACTAAAATCGACACTAATGAAAATAATATTAAATCCCCTAAATCTTATAATACTAAATCCACTGAATCTAATAATACTAAATCCACTGAATCTAATAATACTAAATCCACTGAATCTTATAATACTAAATCCACTAAATCTTATAAAACTAAATCCACTGAATCTAATAATACACAATCCACTGAATCATATAATACTAAATCCACTGAATCTTTTAACACTAATTCCACGCAGTCTTTAGACAACTATAAATGTACTACTATTAAATCTAATAAAAAAAGAAATAATCATAACCTCATAAAAACTACAAAAGTCAAAATAACTCCATTAGAAATATATTAAATTAATACTAATTTTACAAATAAAAATTTGCCGCACGTCTTGTTTTATACTCAAGTCTCTGACATAACCTTTACTCTTTTAGTAGATTCTGGCTCTACTATTTGTTTAATTAAACAAAAGTCTATTGCACACCCACTAAACCTCATACCTGAACCAGTAAAAATCAAAGGTATAGATCCTGGGAAAGTAACACAAACTCTTGGTCATTTTAATTTTAAATTGTATTTTAGTAACAACAATTCTAATAAATTTATATCTTCTAAATTTCACGTAGTAGAACACTTAGATCTACCTTATGACGGTATCATTGGAAGCGATCTCTTAAACATATTTCGTTGTAATATAGTCAATATTAAAACGAAATATGTTTAGAATCGTGATCTCTTAAAAATTAAAGACTATGAAATTAAATTAAACTTTTATGAACCAACTAACCTAATCCCAGCTCGTAGTTAAGGACAGAACATTCGATAATAATATAATCGAATGTTCTGTCCTTAACCCTGAGCTAAAAGGAGGCTTAATACTAGATCAAAAAATATCTAAGGACTTATTAATAGCCAATTGTCTTGTGAAAGTAAAACCTAATAAAAGAATTAATTTGCCTGGCGTAAATACGAGTCTCGTATATCTGAATCACCAATAAATATCAAATCAAATTTAAATTTAACGCTATTACCTTACAAATCTACTGTAACTGATAGTAACAATTATTATCCTGCGATCATAAATGTAATTCATACTTTATCTTATAAATTACGCCGCGGACATTAATACTATATATTTTGTGCTGCAGAAGCGAGCTATACGTTATATTTATAAGTTGTCATCTTTTGAATCTCTGAGAGAAAGGTTTAAAGAAATAAGTATTCTGACCGTCGCATCTCAATACGTTTTGGACAATGTGTTGTATGTAAAAAAGAATATAAATGATTTCAGAAAAAAAAGCGACAACCATTGTATAAACACTAGAAATAAGCACAAATTAGATATACCAGTGATAAGACTTAGCAAAGTAAGTAAATCTTTTAAAGATCAATGTATACGCCTATACAATAGAATCCCAGAAAACGTTCAAAATCTTTCTATAAATAAATTTAAAAAATTAGTTAAACAACGTTTGTGTGCGTGTGTGGTTAATGATTTCATTAATGATTGCACACCCTGGGAATAAGGTGCCTCTATGCTAGGTTACAACTTTGTACACTTTGTTTTTATAATTTTACTTTTAAGTTATAACATTGTTATGTATATTATATATTTAAAGAGAAAAAGAACAATTTTCCAATCTTTTTGCTAAAAGATGGCCCGCGCGAGTTTCTTACGCCGGTTCTTCTCGCCGGGCTAGTTTCCGAACCGGTGGTAGGCATCATGTAGGACAATTCTATAAGTGTTATTTAATAACCTATATGAAAATAAAATTTTTTGAATTTTGAATTTTGAATATGAATATCCTATCATTTTCATACGACATAATAATATTGATTGAGACTTGGCTCACTCCTCAGATTATAGACTCGGAATTCATAGATGACAGGTATATTGTGTATAGGTGTGACCGTAACCGCTTATTGTGTAATAAGCGTGACGGGGGAGGGGTCCTCGTTGCTGTAAGTCGGGAGTTGAGGACGGTTGATATTTCGCTCAGCGGCCCGGCCGCAGCACTAGGTGCCTACGAACATGTCATCGTTGCGCTGCCGTAACTGCTCGCGGTAAACAACATGTGTTTAGCGCAGTCTACCTACCGCCGGGCGTCGCGGATGATATTTATATGATGCATCTCAATTGTCTCTATGAAATAATTTCACATGAAAATATTGAATCCTTTTATTTGATTGGTGATTATAATTAAAAACAAAATTACTACTTGCCAACACGGTATAGAACGCAGCATGCTTAGTATTAAGAAAATATAGAAAATACGGCACTCAAATATTAGGACAATCACAAAAGCTAAAGATGCCCTAACTTATTCTAAAAGACTTAAGTGGAAGTGGGCAGGACACGTAGCGAGACTTGAGGAGGTCAAATAGAATGAGGGTTTCTTGCATGTTTTTACGTAGACATTTAAAAATAAGTATAATCTGTATTTTTTTCAAAGCATGTTTTGTCACTTTATATTACTATTTAATTTTAAAAAATCCATGTAATGTAATCCAAATTTCAAATTCCTTTCTCAAGTCACTAAAATAACTGATCAACCATATATTATCAAATACGGGACGCACTATTCTTGTGTAACTCTATTTTTATGTGTTATAATTTGTAGCTTTATATTTTATAAAATGTTTAATTACATCCCTTATTGTAAGTCCCTTAAGTTTTGCAAAAGGACAGAAAGTTTAGAATCGCCTTTGGAAATGGAATCAGATGAAGGTATGATTACTACTCCGCCTAGAATAAGAATTAATTAAGTTTAGTAAAGTCCGATTTGTAACCCCGAACTATACGCTCAACCGTGGGGTCGTTATACCCTTTACAATGTAAACTATTGGACTGACTAGATTTAAGTCAAGTCAGCGATATTATAAGGAATATAAGTCGCCCATCGGCTGGACCTTCAGTCTCATTCCAATATTCCTAAGGAGCACTTCTATATTCTGTAATCTTTCTAAATCCGCTCCTATTTTGAAAAGAGTATTAAATTGTACATTAAATGAAGTTTTAAATAAATAACCTTTTTTAAAACGGGATTTTCGGGGTCCCGCACAACTGCTGATCTAGAATCTCGAGGGGTGAAGGCTGATTACATCAGCACGTCCACGTTTTGATGGTTAGGTCATTAGGTAAAATACCATTTCCCATCTTTCCGAATTTACAAAATAATTTATTTTTAGAAACAACTTTACACCAGGGACCGAAAAGGTTACCCATTTTGGTGTTTTAAACTGTTTAATTTATACGATTCTCTGAAAAACCCTAACATGCGCTTCAGCCGTATATACGGCTGAATCAACGGTATAAATAAACCGTTTATGAATAAGGTTCATTTTCGTTCGTTTTTCTGTGTTAAAAAAGGATGCGTGATAAGTAAGTACCGCGGAACGCTATTGGCTGAATTTGTTCCATCATGTCACAACTAGACTGGCGCACCATTTTACGCAAAAATGAGTGTGCGTTACAACTGCTCCGCCACGGTAGAAATATAATGAAAATGTTCGCCCAAAATTTAGGCGAAATTTGACAAAATCGATGGGTCCAAACCAAAAATTTGTCGAAGTAGAAACAAAGAAGTTATAAGGGTTTTAAGTTGGCCGCGCCAACGTAACGTCCACGATGGCGCGGCCATGGAAATCTCAGGAACTACGTGGGTTAGAGATCTAATTCTTTTTCTAGTATAAAGATTGAATTTGGCGAAAATTGTCGAAAAAGAAATTATAAAGTAGAAATCGATATTTTAAGAGATATTTATCTCAGAAGCCGTGGTGGCGCAGACGTGCACTTCGTGTTTCTTTGATGTTGATTATTTCTTTATATCATAAGACTTAGTACAAAAAACTGATACAGGAAGTAAGGGCTTAATATTTTGAAAGTAATGAAAGCAATAAATACAACGAAATGTTATTTAAACAGACAAATCGGACCGGAACAAAAAATAACATGGCTGCACCAACGTAACGCTTCTTTGTACGCTGATATCTCATTATCTGTAATTGCTAGGATTTCAGTTTTTATATCCATTTATTCGGCACATTAACCTGATTAGAATGGCATACCGTTTTACCCTCAGAATAGTTTTTAACGCGTGTAATCTCCAAAAATATGCTCTCTCGTACAATGTTTGAGTAGGGTAACCATAATTTCGATTTTATTTGAGAATAATTTTTACTCTACTAGACGAAAATGTGTCTATTTCTTAAATAATGCCAACAAATGGAATTATTACTATTAAATATTTCACACATAAACGTAAGTATGTAGTTAGTACCTATGCCTGTAAGCGGTCAGTTGTAGATATGATAATAATATTATGATAGGTAAGTATACTGTACCTAGGCAGGCTACTTAATATTATGGGTTTCTTGCCCTTGAAATTAAGTACATACTTATCTACGACAAGTATCCTCATTCCCTGCAGCAAAGCAAGCCGGCGTAACGCCGGTTTTCATAGAGACCCATGGCCGTGGTTAAGACTCGCTATTGGAATTAATATTATTCCAACGGCAGACGAATAATATGCTTTAGTTGCTTTTGTTGTTTAGTTGCTTTAGTTAATATGTTTTTGTTGTTTATGCTATAGTTTCAAATAATGGCTCAGATATGCCATATTAAGACATAGGATTAACCCCAATAGACGTAACAGTACTCCAGCCCGGCTCGGACGTAAGACACGTCACGCAGCAGCCAGCATCACGCGACGCCCGGTCGAATCACGGAGAAACGATTTTAATTTTGCTATATCCTAAAGTATTCATTATATTTGCATGGTCTAAAGGGCAAAATATGTAGTCTTCAGAAATGCTTAAGCAGAATAACGTATTTTAAATGATAAGGATTAATACCGTGATGGTTGATGGCATTCATTTAATTCAAATCGCCATTTCATTGAGTGACTATCGTTTTTATCGAATGACATATTTATATGTATATATAGTGTGTAAAAAGAGCAGTCATTATAACTTTGAGATACGATTATACTACCTTTCCTCATTTCGGAAATGTATTTTTTTTTGTCAGAAACTAAACTTCTTTTTACCATTTCTTATTTTTTTGTAATAATAAAAAAAAAAAATAAAGCCAAAAAAAAATTATATTTTAATTTTTGTAAAAAAAATATGAAAAAAAATACATTTCTAGAATGAGCGGGTGTTCCCCAGGGTGGCGTACTCTCTCCCCTCCTGTTTTCTATATTTATTAATATTATTTCCTCATTAATCAACTCAAATTTCCATCTTTACTCAGACGACCTGCAACTCTATCGTCATTCTAATATTGATGATATTGATTCTACACCTGCGATTTTTTGGGATATAACGTAAATAACGCAACGTATATAACGCAACGTTTACACATTGTGTAAACGTTGCGTTAAGTAAGCGTTGTGTAAACGCAACGTTTACACATTGTGTAAACGTTGCGTTATATACTTACTAGTATATAAAGCAACGTTTACACAATGTGCCTGTGGTCAAATATGATGGTACTATTATCGAATTCAGAGACACAGCTAAGAATTTAGGGTTAACTTTGGACAGCAATCTCTGCTGGAATCCGCAGGTTAGTGAAGTCAGCAGAAAGGTACACCACTCGTTGCACATGCTGAGGCGCCTTCAAAACTTTTTGCCTTTGCAAACCAAAATTTTCCTCGTCAAAACTCTCATTTTTCCTATCCTCGACTATGCCGACTCCTGCTACTTAGACTTTACCGAAGAGCTGCTAACTAAACTGGAACGCTTGCAGAATCTCTGTATCCGTTTCATTTTTGGTCTAAAAAAGTTTGATCACATATCAGCCTTTCGGATAAAACTCAAGTGGCTTCCTATCCGTCTCCGTCGCAACTCAACAACATATGGATCCTCTGTTTACTTTACAATATCCTGTATAACCCTCTCTCTCCTTCCTATCTTCGTGATCGATTTAACTTTTCCCGGCCCATTGATATCCCTTGTAGGTCCAAATTCAGAACAAACCTTTCCCTCCCATCACATCGCTCTAATTTCTACTCCTACTCCTTCACCGTTCATGCGGTCAGATTGTGGAACTCGCTTCCTCACACCGTCCGAAAGAGAAAAGATAGTATAATCATATCCCAAAGTTATAGTGACTGCTCTTTTTACACCCGTTATAGCTTCTCAAAACCGCTAAATTGTCCGTTTCTTTATGTTTATCCCGAAAGGCTTTCTTTTAATAATACCAAAAGTTGATTTTATACAATAAATGATAATTTATTTCAGTTTGTGAAGCAAGTTCAAAAATACAGTTTTTATATTATTGACACTATGGAAACACTTGTCTTTTTAATAAAATCATGTTAGTTACTTATTTAATGTTCTAATCTACTTTAGTGCCACGTTCTATAGCTTCGCGTCACTGTGTAAGCGATCCCCCCGCGCGCCCCGCCCGAACCGTTCGTCCACAGTCGCGCGCGAAATTCATCGACTTGCTTCAAAGTTATCGTCACTGCTCGGCTCCTATGTATCGTAGCGTTATGTTATGTATCCTATAACCTGCCTAGGAATATGGTCTACAATCGTAATAAGTTTGGTTAAAATCCCTTCCGTGGTTTTTGATGTTGCACATACAGACAGATATAGAGACAAAAAATATAGATGAGTGTATAAAAGAATTATAACCCGTCTTCGCAAAAACGGATCAAGGGCAAGAAATGCATAATATTAAGTAACCTTCCTGGGTACAGTATACTTACCTAACATAATATTATTATCCTATCTACAACTGATCGCTTACGGGCATAGGTACTACATACTTACGTTTAAGTGTGAAATAATGATTAATAATAATTGTATCGTTTGTTGGCATTATTAAGGAAATAGATACATTTTCGTCTAGTAGAGTAAAAGGTATTCCCAAATAAAATCGAAATTATGGTTACCCTACTCAAACATTGTACGAGAGAGCACATTTTTGGAGATTACACGCGTTGAAAACCATTCTGAGGGTAAAACGATATGCCATTCTAATCAGGTTAATGTGTCGAATAAATGGATATAAAAACCGAAATCCTAGCATTACAGATAATGAGATATCAGCGCGGCCATGCTATTTTTTGTTTCGGTCCGATTTGTCTGTTTAAATAACATTTCGTTGTATTTATTGCTTTCATTAGTTTCGACAAATTAAGCCCTTACTTCCTGTATCAGATTTTTGTACTAAGTATTATGATATAAATAAATAATCAACATTAAAGAAACACGAAGTGCACGTCTGCACCGCCGCGGCTTCTGAGGTAAATATCTCTTAAAATATCGATTTCTAGTTTATAATTTCTTTTTCGACAATTTTCGCCAAATTCAATCTTCATACTAGAAAAAGAATTAGATCTCTAACCCACGTAGTTCCTGAGATTTCTATGGAAGCGCCATCGTGGACATTACGTTGGCACGGCCAACTTAAAACCCTTATAACTTCTTTGTTTCTACTTCGACAAATTTTTGGTTTGGACTTTGGACCCATCGACTTTGTCAAATTTCGCCTAAATTTTGTGCGAACATTTTCATCATATTTCTACCGTGACGGAGCAATCGTGATGCATACCAAAAATGATCATAATTGCGTATGACATAAGTTATAAGATGATGTTATTTAATGCAAGCTCTCGTCCATTTTTGTTTATTATTGTTTTTTTTCCATTCTTAGTCTTTCCTTGATATTGATTTGGTAAAGAGCGAAAAGTTAATTCCCATCTTATTTTTTTTTCTAATTATACGGAATTGTAATTTAGGTAATTCAAATTACTATAAAATATAAGTATGTTAAAATATAAGTATAATATTAGTATAAAATATAAGTGCTGTGCATTGTGCAACATTGATTTGGTCACTTTAAACATTAGTTTAAAGTGACAAAATCAATGTTGCACAATGCACAGCAAGGCTATTGAAACCTCAAGTCAGTGATGAAAAAAACCGCTTTTCATAGATTTGATCCCAGCCACGGCTTGTACCACAAATTTTTTGTCTCTTTCGGTTATTGGCGCGGCTGTATTAAACGGTTTAATACCGCTTAAGACAAGCGCATAGTTAAAAACCCTTAATATGGATATTTAAAATAAAACGGTTTGTATTGATACCGCTACAGCCGTATAGCGGATTAATCGGTCCCTGCTTTACACACAAACAAACACACAGACATACAAACTTAAATAATAATATAAAACTTAACCTAATTTCTAATTCCATTCAATAAACATCATCATATACCAAAATAATCAGAACAGTCGCTTTTTAATTGTAGAAATAAAGTAAAAATATCGTCTTATTGTGATGTAGTATGTATTACGTAGTATAAGAAAGGATGTATTAGGTTAAATGAGTCAGTAATAAACGTAACTTCAATTAGAAAAGTCTTTTTTAATGTCCCATCCTCATAGTATTTAACTTTTACAGAATTACAATAATCGCAGATTTTAATATTACAAACTGCTCAACAGGAAATGTTTCCTGAAGAGTTTACAATTCTTAAATCAAATCAGACCTTACATAAAAATAATCGATTAATAAGTCTCTCATACCCCCTAATTCGTGTCGGTGGCCGTTTGGCAAACTCTAATTATTACGATTACAATGTAAAGCATCCTATTTTTAATGTGCAGTAAACACCATTTAACTAAACTTATCTTTGAAAAAGAGCACAAAACACTTTTTCATGCAGGGCCTCAATTATTGTAAGCAAATATATTTACGTCTTACCTACGTAAAAATCTTGCAAAACATTTTGTGCGTACATGTGTTCGCTGTAACACGTTTTAAAGCTCAGCCTGTTCAGATTTCTATGGGTAACTTACCTACTGATAGGACGTACCTTGAGTTTCCTTTTTGAATACAGGTGTCGATTATGCCGGCCCAGTGCTTGTAGCCGACCGTAAGAGGCAGTAAGCATACAAAATCTTATATTTGCTGTGCAGTGCACCTAGAGTTGGTGTCCGACTTAACCAAAGATCTTTTACGTAGAGTCATGAGTACACTTAGCGTATGAAGAGTTATCAACATGTTTGATACAGATAGAGGCGATTCTAAACTCCAGACCCTTAACGCCTTTACCCACCCATCCTTCAGATTTTTCTTTTCTTTCTCCTTCACATTTCCTCTTCGGACGAGCTCAGAGTTCGATTGTGAAATCGAACTTTTCATTTCTAGGCCGTGGGGCCTCAGCTCACCGAAATGAATATCGCTTCAACGACTGACCGAATCTAGAAGTAGACACAACATTTTTGCTTCTAATGAATATGTATCTCTTCTTCGGCAAAAAAACAAGTGGCGGATAGTTGGTCCAGACCTCAAGATTGGAGCCATGGTCCTGGTACGGGACTATGGAAACGACGGGACGGGGAAAGAGTCAAGCCTGGGACAGACAGTCGCAGGCGCAGTCGAGTCGCCGACATACGCAAGAAGACTGGCACCATAACTCGTGCCGCTTTCACTGCACTGACCTGTTCCCGAGGGAATATTATGTTCCTGCGAAGGACAGCGTTGCGCGCCCTTAACCGAACAGAGGCCCCATTGTGGCTTGCCTAGGCTTTCCGCTTCTACTGTCGCGATGCACCGGGATACGAGGCACATCGCGACCATCTCGGGGACTCAGTGCTTCCCCCGAGCCGACCCGAGCGTCCCGGCTACGGCGGTACGTTACGGTCATCATTGTTAACCGCACGTCTTCGCATGATCAGTTTGCGGAAGGTGTCGGGCGCTTCTTTGGCGGAAATCACCTTTTCCGGGAAGTGTTCGATCGCTTTCCACTCTTCCTCACTGCACAGCATGGCTTGTATTACTGGCAGTGAGAGGTCCATTCCGATTGCAGCTTTGAGTGCCGCACGCTGACCGATCCAAGATGGACACACCGTTAGGGTGTGATCGGCCGTGTCCCTTTCCTCGTCACAATGATGACCTCGCGTGTTGTCCTCTTTATTCACAACTTCCCACAGGTACCGACCAAAGCATCCGTGCTCGGTCAGCACCTGTGTGAGTCGGAAGGTGAGCACGCCGTTCTTCCTGTCGTACCAGGACTACCCCTAGAGGTCTGCACTTAACAATCAGAATACCAAGGCGTGTGGAACTAACAGAACTAACAGTTCGAACTAACAGAAAACATCTTCTAAAAATTACAGCTGCTGGCAAAACAAAGAAGCGTGGCGATATTTACGCAACAAGTTACAATGGCATAAGTTATGTCAAATGAATGGATAATAAAGGAGTACATATGTTGACTAACTTTTTTTCGCCTGCAGAAACTGATATCGTAAGCACCGCAAAGCTGGTTCAGCGGAAATTGGCGTAAGATGTCCTAGAATTGTGTCACATTATATACTAAAAATATGGGTGGAGCAGACCAGATGGATCAACGTAAGATGTGCTATGAAATAGATCGAAGATCGAAAATAAAATACTACCTTCGCCTTTTCTTTGATGTGTTCGACATAATAGTATCAGTAAATAGCGCACATGCCATCTAAACAATGCTACACAGTCCAAAGCACTTAGCGCCCCAATGGAAAAATCCTCCACCAGAAATAGATGCGTAAATTGTGAAAATATAATCTAAAAAAAAATATCCCCATGGTCATGATTTTTGAGAAGTTTATCCGGTAGAATAACACTGGTAAACAAATTTCTTAAGCAATAAGAAAGCATAGTTTTCGTACGCTGAAAACCAAAAATCGCTTAATGTTCTTCCGTGGCGTTGTTTTTGAATTCATTCGGAATTTCAGGTTTATATTTCCTCACGGGCCCCATGGTCCATTGATGAATAAAATACTTATTACTTTAAATTTATTATAATATTGACTTCAACTAAAATACAGTACAATAAGTATGAAAAATATGAGCGTCCACAAGTGAGGATGGAAACTTAGTGGGTTCACGTCGGCTACCGCTACGAACGTACTCGTGCGAAAGAGTGGGACGCATGTATAAACCCGTATGCGCCAGAAGTTGAAGCGCAAACACAGTAAGGAGAATTGCAAAGGAAGGTTTTGAAAGTAACAGAAAGTAATTAACTCCTTCCAAACACAGAAAACGTCGACCTACAAAATTTTAGATGACTTCAACATACTTATTATGTGCGATTCGCCTCACACTGTTAGAAAGGAGGCACCTACAGATGGCAAACTACTGGCGCAATTGAAACAGGATATTGATTATGATGGTAGTAGAAAAAATTCTCTACTAAAATATTGTATTTACTTTTAATAACTGCCGGTCCAACAAGCAGCTATTGATGGAAAAGTCTATAATAGCTCACAAAAGAGAACTATACCTGCATGAAATTATGATAAACCACAATATGCCAGAAGAATTACAAAAAGATGTAATAAAATATATTGATGAAAGTTACATTCATTCAAATTATAAGACTGAAAAGTGTTGGC
This sequence comes from Celastrina argiolus, assembly GCA_905187575.2. NCBI lineage: Eukaryota > Metazoa > Arthropoda > Insecta > Lepidoptera > Lycaenidae > Celastrina > Celastrina argiolus. The sequence goes on from LR994596.1 coordinate 4,084,150, forward strand.
AATCTATAGAAACCGAAACCTGTATACAGGGTGTAAAAATAGCAGTCACTATAACTTTGGGATAGGATTATAGGACCTTGACTGATTCTAGAAATGAATTTTTTTCATTATAAATTTAAAAAAAAATTTGCTATTTATTATTTTAGTCGCAAGGCTTGAACTGTTTGGAACAACGTTCTGCATTAAATTCTTAAATTTTATAAAATTTGCCCTAGTACGTAATGAACGTCTTACGCGTGCTATTGACCTCTCAGCGTAATCAGCTGATCGCTGTTGTTGTGCACGTTGCCTATTGAAAATTTTTTAATTTTTAAAACAGTGGATGTAAAGCAAATGACTAGTACCAATGGATATATCTCTTGCCTGGTTATTACTCCACGAAGTTATAGTGACTGCTCTTTTTACACCCTGTATATTAAAATTTCAAAAGGCAAGAGATATATCATTGTAAATGCAGGAAACGTCAAAAGGCTTCGTGTCTAATGCTCTTTTAGTATAAAGCGGTACAAATAAGCAAGAGGATTATCATTCTGAAATGAATAGAACCAATTTTACGAAATATGTTATTGATAAACTAATCCCAAATAGGTATTACGAATCAATCAAATGGTATTGTAAGCAATAAAGCTCCAACATCTGTGTGTAAAGTAGGAGAAATTAATCAATGGCTTACTGAAAACAACATTACTTATGATGCAAGATTGAGAAAGTAATCTCTACTGACATTAGTAAGAAAATATAAACCGGAACCGATATTTGAAATCGACGAAATTCTAGCGGAATTTGATCATACAGTACTAAGACTTCCACCTTATCACTGTGACCAGGGGGCTTACTCTCCAATCCGATTCGGTTTTGATTTACGAGTTTGATATGATTTCTATTTTGATTTAGATATGATTTGCGCGTACTCCCGAACAAAATCATATCAAAACCAAATTCGCGTTGAGATCGTGTGTTGTCACGTCACGTCCATAGTGTTAACAAGTTACTGCTGAGTGCTTTAGTCTACGGTTAAGATTACTAAAAGTATGAAAAATATTTAATTTTCTTCTTTCAACGTATAAAATAATTAACCCCGTACTCTAACTTTGGTTGGATAAAATTGTTTTTTGTCCTAAAAACCGCGACCATAAACAATTATTCGTGTATTCACGTTTTTTATCTATGACGATATGCCAAATGTTGACATTGACAATGATTGTTGATCATTTAAAAAAGTTTTCAAGTTTTAAAGTACCTATTTAAATTAATTATTCTTTCTATTATTTAGTTGCAGTTGAAGAAAAGTAATTAGTAATAGGTAAACTATTACTAATTACTTTTCTTCAACTGCAACTTGTGACTTGCGAGACATAATATATGGGTGGGCCTGGCTTTGCGTTAGGCAACAGAGAGCTGACAGTGCCATTGGGTGTTCCTATTGTAAGTTTACTGTATTGAATATAGCTATTACATGACATTAGTAATTTTAGTTTTTATAATGATGTATTACTAAAATATATAGTTGTTTTAATTATATAGCTGTGTGCATCTATAATAAAACTTAAATTTACAGGAACCTGAAGAGCCACTCCGTCCTGTAGAAGAAGAGGTTTTACCTGAGAATCCCACAGCTCAAGCAACCCAAGAAGAAGTGGTTGTTCCACTTTCATTTAGTAAGTTGACAAGTATATTATGAAATATTAAATCTGCCACATAAAAAAGAGCATAAAATAGTTGTAAAGTACAATATTTAAACTAAATGCTATTTCAATTTTAGGTCCTAGACATAGCCCACGTCGTCAAAGTCGTCGTATGCAGCAGACGCAACTCAATACTGAGAGAGAACGCCTCATCCGCTGTGAAAGGTTCTACTAAAACGTGATTACTACACTGAATGTAAAGGTTCAAACTTATTTAAAGAGTATATTAAAATAAAGTACAATTAAAAGGCAAACATGTTAAACAGAACGTAAAAGAATTATATCCACATCTGACAGAAAGTCAAATCTATAAAAGTTCATCCTCCCCATATTCGGACTCGTCCGATATTTCAATGGCAGGACTCTTCTCATCGTGTGGATGATTAGCCTGCTTATTTTTTGCTACGTCCTTAATCAAATGTCGGCGATTGCGACGGTAGATGCCTATTTTATTCTTTAGTATATATGAACGCGGTGTGTTCGCTTTTCCTACAACTGTTCCGCGTACGCGTTTATTATTATTTTCTAACATTGTTACGTCATCGCCGACATTTAACTCCGGCAGTGGCTTACAATGTTGATCATAGTACATTTTACATTTTAATTGTCTATGTAAGTATATGTTTCTCATATTGACTATATATGTTACTATGTTTTAGAAGATCTGGATGTACTGGGAGCCTACATTTCAGTGGCCGTCCCATCATAAGTCTAGCCGGAGAATCTAAATCGTCCCTCGGAGTATTTCTATAGCTTAACAAAGGACAATGGCGAAATATTATTTGATCTTTTTTTAAGCGTCTAGAAATGTCATATGAACGAAAACGATTATTTAATTTTTATACATTTTACCAATATATTCTAGGGTTTAATAAAAGCCGTAAAAAAACCGATTATTTGATTCACAAAGGTGACATTTAGTAAATCAAATGACTACCTTTATGATTTTCATAAATAATTGCCCCTCAGTTACTCTTAATATTGACATTTAATATTTTTTGCCAAATCCGCGGCGTGCACCGCACGACATTTTAATCTGCATATAAAATATAATATTTCATCTTACCGTATGAGTTGTGAGCATATGAGCTTATGTTCACAACACACGTCTATTAAATAAACTGATGTTTAGTTTTCAAAGTAATCGGGTCAAATGTTAAAAAGAAAGGATGTGGCACTTTTTAAATTAATCAGCAACATTTCTTACTTGTCAAACAAATGTCAATAGGTACCGTGTCAAATAATAAGTAGGTAGGTAGGTAGTTAGTGTATGGTGTTCCTCGCTGCCTTTCGTTTGTGATTGTGTTTTGTTTCGTATTGTTTTTTCCTCTATTTCGACCCGGCATGTTTTTGGACTTTGATTCTATGTGATTTGCTTTGTTATATGGACTCCGATATCCCTTTTCAAGTGTGACTTTGTGCTTTGCCTACCGGACTTTGATACTTCTACGCGATTTTGTCTTTTGTGGGCTATTTTCTACCTATAATGGAATCTCGCGGTTCCGCTCGTGATAGACTTACTAGAATCATGTGTGTTAACTGCGGAATTTGTGTAAATACACTTCGCCGATGCCCTGCCTTGGCACTAGATACAAGAGTCAGTGCAGTACTTTATAGCTGGATTATATCCAGCTAGTAGGTGGGGTAACACAATCACGCGGAAAAGACTATCACAGTGTTGTAACTCGTTATACGCAGCTTCATTCTCTAGTTTGTCACGCTGGTAAAGTGGTAAACACTCAAAAAGTTCACGGCTCAAAACACAGATGTCGCTACTTTACGTACAAAAGGTGAAAATGACTTGATTCTAATTTGACATTTGAGGATGCAAAACACGAGGTCGCCGGTTAGAGTTTATAATAAAAGTTTTGGTGGAAAAAGTGGTGTGATTGAAAGGTGACATACGTAAGTATTATTGCAATATTACTAGCTTTTAAGTAACGATATTGGTCCAACGTAAAACCAATTAATTTAAAAAATATTGATCAAAACAAATACATAACCTCAAAATCGCGAGGTGAGGTAAGACTATCAGTCCATCTGGGGCTTGACAAACATATGGTCTTGCCCCAAGTCAGGTATTAGAAACATTTTTTACGGAACTGTATTATAAAAATTACTAGCTGTCCCGGCAAACGTTGTTTTGCCATTTATAGTACTAGCTGTTGCCCGCGACTTTGTCCGTGTGGACTTCAGTTTATAGCGCGCGGTGTCAACAAAATTTGTTTCAAAAGCTTTTTAAAACCCTGTTTCCCCTCAAATCAAAATACCCAAAAACAGCTGTGCAGTGTGTACATAATATATTTTCATTATTTTAAATTAAACTTTATTTACGCCAAATTTATATTTTGTTGTTTATATTTCAGATGAATGCAAGATGGTCAGAAATTATGTCCGGAAAACAGATAGAGTATCTAAATACACGCGTGATGACTTGTTGGAAGCTATTGCAAAAGTAAAAAGTGGTGAATTGACGGCGTACAGAGCCTCTATTGTATATAATATTCCTAGACCAACAATAGTTGCAAGAGTATATGGTAGATATGGCAAAAAATCGGATTCTTTAGGAAGAGATACAGTCATTCCGATTGAAATAGAAAGAAAATTGGTAGAAAACTTACATCAAATGGAAATATCCGGATTCGGTTTATCAAGAATAGAAATTATAGAGCTTGTTGGCCACTACGTAACAAAAAACGAAATAAAAAATCCATTTAAAAATGGCATCCCAGGAGAAGACTGATTTTTGTCTTTCAAAAAACGCCACCATCTCTCTGTCAAAAAACCGCAAGCCGTGGAAAATTCTAGGAAAAAGCCTGCAATCCTTGGATTATATACACCTATTTTAAGTTGCTGAAAGACACAATGGATTTATTGAAATTACACGACAAACCTTCACAAATCTGGAACTTAGATGAAACAAGTTTTTGCAGAGATCCCAGTAAAACCAAGGTAGTGGTTTTGAAAGGATACGCTTCTACAAGAACTATAGCATCACCTGGCAAAAACAACACTCCGGTTTTACTGGGAATTAGTGCCGCTGGAAACAAAACTCCCCCTCTAATTGTTTACAAAGGAAAAGACATTTGGGACCAGTGGACGTCTGAGAATGACTATCCTGGGACTAGGTATGCGGCGACCAAGATGGTTGGATGGAAGCAGATGTCTTTGAGAGTTTTTTTGAGAAAGTGTTTTTGCCGACAGTGGGAGATAAACGACCCATATTGCTCATATATGACGGCCACGCTACACATGTAGGATTAAACATGATAGAAAAGGCACGTGAAGTGGATATCACTATCTTAAAAATACCCAGCACACACCAGCGACAATCTGCAGCCACTAGATTTGGCAGTTAATAAGTATTTTAAGGACAAGTGGGATCAAGCCCTTGTAAAGTGGCAAAGATTGCATGTGGGTAAAGCGCTGCCTAAAAAAGACTTCTCAAAACTTATTGGCGAAATTTGGGCTCAAGTAGATCCTAAAGTTTGTGTTGCTGGGTTCCGCAAGGCTGGTATTTTTCCTTTTAATAATAATGCAGTGCCCGAAGAAAAATTTCAACCAGACCAACTTGCGGAATATAAAAAACAGCTTGACCAAAGTACTCAGCAAACTCCAGGCCCCTCACGGGCCAAAGATTTATCCAAGAATGAAACTGAGATTCCGCCCGTGAGCAACATTCGTATTAGTGTTCCATTGCCATTTCCTTCATTGATTTCCCTCTTCTTGAATAAAGTAAATAATCATCATAAAGAAATCTCTGTAAAAGACAAACATCTTTTTGACGCTAAAACTGCTGAAACTACACCGTCTGTTGATAACAATGCAAAAAAAAAATACTATTATAGAAAACCGTGTAGTAAAGTGTAAGTATACTTTTGAAGAATTGTTGCTTCAGAAAATAAGATCAGGTTCACCACATAACAAACACAAACGTACAAAAGTTGCTAGCGGTGCCGAAGTAATTACTAGTGAAGAAGTTTTTAAAAAGCATAAACATATTGAAGAAGAAAAGAGGAAAAAAAATAAAGAAAAAGAGGAAAGAATGAAAAAAAAAATGGAGAAAAAATTAGCAAGAGACATAAATGTAAAATCTTGTAAAGAGAAAAATAAAGCAAAAAAAATACCATTATTGAAGAAGACGGAAAAAAGACTACAAAAGTAAAAATCTTGAAGGACAACAAAAGCAGTGAACCTAATAACAAATGTATAAGAAACGTAAAGAGACGAACATCGGCAAACAGTAAAAACAGAAAACTAGTCTATTCTTCAACCAGCGAAAGTGATGCTGACTTAGTACTAATGGATGAAAGTGAATTGGAAGAAACTTTAGAAGAAATGTTAAATGGTGAGGAAATGGCTATAGAAAACTACGAAGAAACGTTAGGTGATTTGGAAAATGATCACAATGTCGATTTACAAACAGAAACAAATAATTCAGATGATTACGATGATCCGCCCATAAGTACCGTTGTTGCAGGACAATGGATTTTGGTAAAATTTACTACAAAATCAAGCGTAAAACATTATGTAGGAATAGTTTCAAGTGTAAACCATGAGGGAATACCAACGGTAAAGTACGTCAGAAAAAGTGCTTGCAGAGACAGCGAGGATAATACTGCATTTATATACCCTGATGTACCTGACGTTTGTGAGCTCAGGCATCTTGATGACATTGTGTGCAAGTTACCCAACCCTATAATTGGGCGAAGAGGAAAAATCTTTTTTAAGATTTCCTTTAAAGGATATAATGTTACTTAAGTAGATATTTTAAGTTCTCGTGAAAGCATTTAATGCAAAAGTGAAATACCTACCAACAGTTCCTAATATACTATGTGATAAATACAGGGTGTAAAAAGAGCAGTCACGATAACTTTGGGATATGATTATAGGACCTTGACTGATTCTAGAAATGTCCTTTTTTCTAACTTGTTTTTTCAAAAAAAACTTTTTTTTTCTTTAATTTATTATTTTTAGTCGCAATTCTAAACTGTTTGGAACAACATTTTGCATTAAATTCCTAATTTTTATAATTTTTGCTTTAAAACGTAATGAACGCGATGCGCGGTCTATTGACCTCCACAGCTGACTGAGCGTAACTAATAGGTATTAATCTGTGGACTAAGCGCGCCGTCCGACTCAGAGTACCTATCGACTTCTTACCGATTTTGTAATATTGTACCTACATGCGAATACTAATAAGCCTTGTACCAAATGTATTTGTATTAAGTGTTAGTTATTTAACTCTAAGTTATAAACTAACTCTGGGTTAAAACCTGGTACAACTGGACCTTACACTTAGTGTAGTCACTATAGCGGACGGATCAATTGTTTTGAACTTGGACTCGAACTCCTAGATCGCCTGCATTGAATTTGTTATCATGACAAACTAAAACTTCCTTTATAACAAAACCCGTGTACCTACATACTAACTAACTTCTTAATGTCAATCGGCAATCACCGCTTTTTTAATGGAAATTACAGACACGAAGCGAAGATTCCTGAAATACAATTAATTAAAACGTAACATACGTACCTACACAGTTCAAATTCAAATTAATTAAGTAGGTATGTAAAACTACGCCTATTTACTTACGTGAATGAAGTAGATATTCAGTAGTGAGCACCATTAACTAAATTAATGGCTCACTGAGTCGCGTCTCCCATGTCGCGTCTCGTTAAAACTTTTAAAAATGTTCTTGTTGTATTTCGATAATAATAGTTCCTTGTTGTATTTCGATAATAATAATCTGAGCAGCATACCACAATATGATTACATGGACACATCACACAACACAACATTACGCTGATAAACAAGACCTTAGACGAATAAGTAATAGTAAAATAACTACCTAAAAATAACTCAACTCAGGCAACCATTTACCTCGAGATAAAAACTACAACTGAATTCGAAAATAGTTTTTAAAAGATGCCGACGATAAATAATTCTTTAGAAAATATTACCTATTTTCTTTCTTTCGGCAAATTCGTATCAAAGATTGACCGCCCGGCGCGGCGATATCAAACGACGAGGAATAAACACGTGCCGCCACTGCAGTGTTTCCACAATGAGGGGAAATTCCCCTTTCAAGGGGAAATTAGGGTCCAGAGGGGAAGAAAAGGGGGAAAGACTATAAAAGGAGAAATTGCGGGAAATCATAGATTAAACTTAGCTCTACCGTGGACTAGCGTGTTACCGTATGATATTCATTTACCTATTATGATGTTTATAGAATAAAAAGTACAGCGCCAAACTATGTAAAATTTTTATGGGACTAAATGACAGCTATTCTGCAGCGAATAAATAAAGAATCACGCAAATCGGATCATTAACCTAGAGTAATCGGTGTACATACATAAAAAACAGACCAAATTGAGAACCTCCTCTTTTTTTGAAAGTCGGTTAAAAAACGATAAAGACTTTTTTAATTACTACTTTAGTGAGTACACTAGTGCCAAAACTTAAAAATAATTTTTGAGTGGAAAAAAGTCCTGAGAAGGGGAAATCTAACTTGTGAAACTTAATCATTAAAGTGGAAACACTGGCCGCCACTCGCCGCCCGCCCGCGTTGCAGGGGCTTCCGGGGCTGCGGCGAGCAGCGAGCTACCTACGATAATAGTGAAGTGACATGTGAAAATTAACTTCGATGTAGTCGATATTTTTTAATAATTAATAAGTAACTTACTGTTTTATATCGATTCAGATAAGTTTCTATGAATTTCATACAGATACCACTAATTGAAAATAGATTTAAAAAGTTTGTAAGATTAAGAATTAAAGATGTTCTCAATTCTCATGATATTATTTAATAATATTTAATTGTGTTACTTAACTTTTTAATGATTCAAACACTTAAATGCTTATGAAAAAAATAGGTAATAATTTATCGATATCAGCACAAAATAGAAATATCGATACTTCTAACTATCGATACTTTTAGTGCATTGGGTGCATGTCTTAGTATTTGCGTAAAAGATTTTTTTTCGTAGACAGTCGCAGTTGGCACATGTGACGAGACAGTAATCCCATTCCCGTGTGGTTGAATTATTATTTATCCGCAATCATTTTATACCTAATCATCGTTTTAAATGTTTTAATTTTTGTGTTTATCGTTACGGTTTCGTTTCTTTTAGGTGTTTCTTTTGTGATTACTAATTAGTATTATTGATTTTTCACTGTTTTATTGTGTTTGTGCGTGACTTTAATTTTTAAATACCTTCGTCATACATTTAAGTACAGGTACCGCGTAAGAAGATGGTAGGTATAATCCAGAGGCATTAAGGATTTAAAGCACAACAACATTAGTGAGGTTATTATACGTATTTATTCTGTAACTGATTGATGTTTGATCGGTGTATTTTGAATTGTCGTTTCGCTGTTTGATTTAATTGTGTATTTTTTTATTTAATAATATTGCGAATGTCGTATAAACTTGTTCTTAGTCGTTATAGTCGCCTCCGCTTTCCAAAGCTTTAGCTTTAGCTAAAATGTATTTGTATTAAGTGTGTGTAACGACCCGAGTCGTCGAATGTTGTTGCAACGCGAGGTTCGATTCCCGCGTGAATGGATGTCTTTACATGTAAAATGTCGCACCTGCGCCTTGTTCTCGCGTTGGTCAATCGAGTTGGGTAAACCTCCCACTGGGTTATGGAAGTAAAAGGATAAAGAGTGTCCTTGAATATCGCGGTATTATTAGTATTAAAGTATTAACGCCTCCATCGTCTAGTGGTTCAGAGCATAGCTCTCGACCCGGAGGTCGTGGATTCGATTCCCGCGTTAGAACAAAAAAAATGTTTCTAAGTTTAGTGAGGACAATGCAGGCTAACCATGTGATTGCCTGATATGAAAGGTAATCCATGCGTACTGGATAGCATGGGCATGTAAAAAATTGGCCCTGCGCCTGTTCTTTTTCCAGTCGTGTCGGTTAACCATCCCGGGTTATGGGGAGAGTAAAAGGAAGAGAGTGTCCTTGTGTATTGCGCTCACACTTGGGCACTTCTGCATAGCTGGCCTGGTTTCAACGAAATCGGCTACCGTCATCGAAATCGGTATAAGGAACATGCAATTTTTAGCTTTATTCTAATAAGTTTACGTTTATGTTTATTTGAACACAATCAGCTGTTTTTCTCTATTTGCAATTCGTGCGGGGCGTGGCGCGTCCCTCCCGCGTTACCACACGGTACTGCCCGTGAGGTTGTGTACGTTTTACATTGCCTATTGTAAAAAAATAAAATTTTTAAACAATGGATTAAAAGCAAATGACTAGTACCAGTGGATATACCTCATGCCTGGTTATAACCCCACGCCAGAATAGTGACTGCTCTTTTTACACCCTGTATAAATGATAATACTTAATTAGGTTTAAAAATGTGCCATACCTATTGTTATTCCAAGAATGTAATGCAACGTTAATTTTGTTTCTTTACTTACTGACGTTAACATTTTTTACGTTAACAAGATTTTTTAAGATTTCCTTTGAAGCATTTAATGCAAAAGTGAAGTACCTACCAACAGTTCCTAATATACTATGTGATAAATATAAATATGTTAATACTTAATTAGGTCTAAAAATGTGCCATACCTATTGTTATTCCAAGAAATTATTTTTTTTTCTTTACTTACTGACATTAACATTGTTTTATGTTAACAATCTTTTTAAGATTTCCTTTAAAATATATAATGTTATTTAAGTAGATATTTTAAGTTCTCGTGAAAACATTTATGCAAAAGTACCTACTAACTGTTTCTAATATACCTACTATGTGATAAATATCAATGTTAATAAGTACTTAATTAGGTTTAAAAATGTGCCATATCTATTGTTATTCCAAAAACGTAATGTTATGTTAATTTTGTTTCTTTACTTACTAAGGTTAATATTGTTTTCTTTTTCTTTGTCATTATTATAAAATAAATGACTCTCTTTTTGATAATTTTATTAAAATTGTTGAAATAATAAAGTGATTTTCTTTATATTTAAGTTTTATTAGTTAGAACACATTTTCTCTTTTACAATCAACCATAGGCCACAGATAAAAAAAAATTGTTAAGAGACATTGATCATGCCAATTGAACGAGATTACATTCCTAACACAATAGATGGCGTTACTTGTTTCACTTACATATTAAACTATTTTAATACCTATAAGATTATAAAATTTACTTAATTACAACACACCCTCTTAAATTTTTAATCTTATAACCTCTACTTAACTAAATCAATCTTAACTCTAACCTGTTCTTCAAAAATTTTGTCTTATCCAGACTTTTAGTTAACATGTCTGCCAAGATAAATTTTGTATCAATTTTTACAATATCAATTACTTTCTTTTCATAATTCTCATTTATATAATGATACTGCACTTCGATATGCTTTGAATTTTTTGTAAAATTACCGTATTTAGCTATTGCTATTGCACCTGAGTTATCTACATACAATTTTGTTGGATCAACAAATTTTACATTAAATGAATCGCTTAGTAAGTTTTTAATAAAAAGTACTTCTGTCACTGCCTCTGACATAGCAGTGTACTCTGCGAAAGTTGAGCATTTAGTTACTGTATTTTGTTTACGGGTTTTCCAAAAAATTAAGTTTCCATACATTCTAATAATAAATCCCGTTGTGGATTTTCTATCCACATTATCACCTGCATAGTCAGAATCTACCATACAATCTAATACTTCTGTATCAACATTATCACAATATGTTAACTTTAGATCCTTAGTTTTATATAAATATTTTAAGATTCTCATTGCATATTTATAATGTGTTTGGTTATAACAACTTTGGTATCTACTCAAATAATTAACACTGTATGCTATATCTGGCCTTGTGCCTGTACTAATATACAATAATTCACCAATTATATTTCTGTACTTAATTCTTTCATCTACTTCTCTAGCTTGTTCTAATTTTAAATTTGTCTCCATTGGAGTATCATACAACTTCGTATTTTCAAGATTATATTTTGCAGCCAAAGATTCAATATATTTTGTTTGGTTTAGAGTCATTATACTTTTATCATCACTATAATCAATATCTATGCCAATGTAGCTTTTAATTTTACCCAAGTCTTTCATTACAAATCTTTTCATTGACCTAGTTTTTATATCATCAATTTTTATTTATCTTTACAACAAATTAGAAGGTCATCAACAAATATTAATAAATATATTGTATCTTTGCCTGCTCTGTTAACATATAAACAGTAATCATAGTTACTTCTAACAAAGTTTAAGGTTGTGATAAATTTATCAAGACACTCATACCATACTCTAGGGCTTTCTTTAAGACCATAGAGTGCCTTTTGCAATTTGTAAACCTTATTGTCCCTAGTTTCATAACCTTCCGGTTGATTTACATATACTTCTGACTTTACACGAGCATTTAAAAAAGCTGTCTCTACATCCATCTGTTCTACAAATAAATTACTTTTACAACTGTATGACAATAAAATTTTCAATGTTTGCATTTTTCCCACTGGTGAGTAAGCATTGTCGGTGAAATCATTTTGCTGAAAACCTCTTACAACTAATCTAGCTTTATAATCATTATTGTTTTTCCTATTAAAAACCCACTTTACATCAATAATCTTTCTATCTTTTGGCTTTTCAACTACTTTCCAAGTATTATTTTTATTAATATTATTTATTTCTGTATCCATTGCCATTTGCCATTGTTTATGATCATTTGAGTTTATCGCCTCCTCAAATGTATTTGGTACATTTGCATTAACATAGTTAATATATATAAAATGTGAAACTGGATTACCATATCTAGAAACTGGAATTCTCTTTCTTTTATTTAATGCTACTTCATCTTTATCATCATTTAAATTATCATCACTGAATTTATTAGGATTAGACTCATCTGCATCTACAAAATTTTCCTCACTTTCGTATTTTATTTTTTCCAATGTTTCACTTAAACTTTGGTCACTTTCTATGTCTTTGTTTTCCTGATAATCTAGTTTTTCTAAGCAAATCAGTTCAGTATTTTCTTCAACTACCTGTACGTGCCTAGCATTAATTATTCTATTATTTAATAGAACTCGATAACCATTTTCATTATATCCTACTAATACTCCTTCTTGTGCCTTATCATCCCATTTACTTTTTCTTAAAACTTCAGGAACCCTAACAAAAACTCTACTTCCATAAATTTTTAAATGCTCGACATTTGGCTTTATTTTGAAAAATATCTCATAAGGAGTTTTATTTTCTACTGTATTTGCAATGGTTCGATTTTTTAAATATGCTGCTGTTTTTATAGCTTCAGGCCAATACTTTCTGTGAATTTTAGCTTCTCTCATCAAACACCTACCTATGTCCATAGCAGATCTATTATACCTTTCCGCTACTCCATTTAATTCATGAACGTAGGGTGGACATGGTAATAACTCTATACCCTTTTCCCTTATAAAATTATAAATATCTTTGTTTAAGTATTCTTTGCCATTGTCACACTGAATTTTCTTGACTCTTTTGTTGAATTTATTTTCTATTAAATTTACAAATTCTATGAAACGGCTAACAACTTGAGTTTTACTTTTAATACAAAATATCCTAGTGCATTTACTATAGTCATCGATGAATGTAAGGAAATATTTCCCTCCACCATAACCAATTGTGTTATGTGGTCCGTTTAAATCAGTATGAATCAATTCTAAAACTTCAGTAGTCTTTGTTCTATTATTTTGAAATGGTACATTACACATTTTACTTTTAATACAATTTGAACATTTCATTTCTGTGCTTTCAATCTTATCAGGCAAACCATCTACTAATTTACTGTTAACTAATTTATTCAAATACTGAAAATTTACATGACCAAGTGCCCTATGCCATTTCTCTTTCTGAGTTAACGATACTGAATTTGCATACATCTCATTTTTTGTCACAAAACTTTTTATACAATACAGATTGTTTATTTTTTCAGCAACAACTATTAATTCTCTACTATCATTATAAATTTTTGCATATTCATTTCTAGCTACTATTGTGCAACTTTTAGTTATCTTTGAAAAGCTTAATAAGTTTTGCTTAATGCCTTCAACAAAATAGACATTTTTTAAATGCACTTGCTTTTGTTTATAATAATTCACAAAATAAATTTTGACTGTGCCCATTTTAGTAGCTTTTAACATTTTGCCGTCAGGCAGTTTTACATTGATTGGACTTTTCAAGTCTATAGAGTTATAAAAATATGTATCGTTATTTATTATGTGATCAGTACACCCACTATCTAAAAGCCAAGTAATTTCACTACTATTATAACTTTGTACTGTTTCATTTGACCCCCATACCTGATTTACTTCTGGATGACATACTTCAGCTATCCAAGACTCCGACGAAAAGTTGTTTGAAGATACACCACTGGACTGACCTTGACTTCTGGAATTATTTTGACCTCTGCCTCGGCTATGACCTCGGTAAGATCCACCTCTGTTGACAAGTCTCTGTAGTCCTCGATGACCTCTGAAGCTTTTTTGTCCTTGATTATATCCTGGACCGTGCCAGCAATCCTTCTTGAGATGGCCAGTTTTTCCACAGATAAAGCATTGGGCTGTAGTTTTGGTTGCAAATGTACTTACATTGTTTTTCTTGACCGATTCACTTGTCACCATATCTTTCTCTTTTATTTTAGAACATACGTAGTCAACCGTTCTTTGTTCTTCCGGAATCACATCAAGAAAATCACCAATATAGCTATAGCTTGGTGGAAGCGCTCTGAGTAGATATCTTAACTTCTCTTGTTCGTCTAATTTTGCTCCGGCCAACTTGAACTCATTTGTTGTTTTCTCAAAATCAACAAGAAAATCTTCAACGGTATTGTAATTCTTTAATCTGATCTCTTCAATTTTTCCTCTACATACTATTTGCATAGCGGTAGATTGTGTTATATATATCTTGTCGAATTTTTTTATCATATCATATGCGGTTTCACATTCGCTAACATATTCCAGTTGTTTATCGGAGATTGTACTCATTATTATAGTTCTTGCTTTTAAATCTTTCTTTTTCTGTACTGCGTCGGCACCTTCCGTTTTATTAATGACGACCTCGTTGCACTCTTTGTATTCCAACAATGTCACTAACCTTAATTTCCAGCTTGAATAGCTTGTACCATCGAAAATAGGTATCGTAATATCTTCTATCTTTGCTTGCTTAGCCATTTTGACGATAATACACTGTTTTTAGTGTAAATTTATGTATTTTCAAGACAATTATTTTCAAGACAATTATTTTCAATAGGCCGGTGAACGTGAACCTAACCTCAAATCTCAATCACATTTGTTTTATTTTTATTTTTAACTCCTCATTTCACTTTATTTTACTTCTAACACTGACTTTTTCTGTTTACTAACCACGCTCTGCTACCATGTTGAAATAATAAAGTGATTTTCTTTATATTTAAGTTTTATTAGTTAGAACACATTTTCTCTTTTAATATCAACCATAGACCACAGATAAAAAAAAATTTGTTAAGAGACATTGATCATGCCAATTGAACGAGATTACATTCCTAACACAATAGATGGCGTTACTTGTTTCACTTACATATTAAACTATTTTAATACCTATAAGATTATAAAATTTACTTAATTACAACAAAAATATTTCCCGAGTTCTATACAGATTTTAGTAATATGATAGTCTTCCCCCAAATAAAGAAAAAAGGTTCTACATCTCTGATTTTAGTTATGCGTTAGTCTTCCCCCAAATAAAGAAAAAACTGAATAACTATAAAACTAGACCCTATTATTCTGTTATGCACATAGTTTAAAATCAAAGTGGCAATATTAAAGTAAATGGTTTTTCTGTCAGAAGTTACAAAAGTAATGTTTTAATAGAGAAAAAAAGTAGTGTTAGTCTTACCCCGTTTATTGGGGCAAGACTAGCAGTTCATATGGTCTTTAGAATTCCCTAAATAAACCTAATTCTAGTATACTTGCGTAGAAATCAATATACTAGTGTTAAAAAGTAAAGAAATCTTAATTTAGTGTATATAGTCCTTTATCAGTGAAATTTCAGTGTAAGAACCGATTTTTCATTTCTAGAAATAAACTATGTTAGTCTTACCCCACCTTACCTTACCCACAAATAGTAAGTAAAATATATTTTACATCAAAAACAACTTACCTAATTTTACTCGTCACATATCAACAATAAAAACATTGTTGTTTATTGCTTTTATCATTATTTAATATTTTTAGTAGACACCAAGGTTTTATTAGTTTTGAACAAGTTGCTAAGTATTTAATTCAAGCAGTTTTTCAAAACAAAACAGTCATATTATAAATTAAGTCGTAAAACATTTTCTAGTACTATACTATACCTATTTAATTAAACTTTTTTTTTTAGATTACTGAAGCTGATTGTGTGTGTGAAGCATGCAGAGATGTTCTGTGAATGAGAACTTGCACCAAGCTTCTGGTAACAATGAGGAACAAGCGGGATCAAGACCAAGGGGACACACTGAAGTGTGTATTCTATGTGGCTGTTCTATTCTTAGACGACAAAGTGACAAAATATTAAGAGAGAATCCTACTGACCTGCAACAGAGTATGATTAATATTATACAGAGCAGAGTAATACCACAGCAGGTATTAAGCTAATACATTAAGTTTTTACTCTTTTATATTATATAGTTATTATACTTATATAATTTATCTATTCATCCTACTACTATCATAAAGGCGAAAGTTTGTAAGTATGGATGTATGGATGTTTGTTACTCTTTTACGTAAAAACTACTGAATGGATTTGAATGAAACTTTACCACAATATAGATTATACATCAGAATAACACATAGGCTACAATTTTTGAGGTTTCTAATGTGAGATCGTAAAAAAACATTTTTTTTGCGCTTACATTGCAAACGCTGACTGAATCCTACAAGATAGATCAAAACAATGTACTACAGTATTGTACAACTTAAAAAGGTCTACAAAAAAGTCCGTGATGGTATATGTTTATCTCTTAGGAATAACCCACAATAACCATTTTTTATCCTTTACTTTGTACGAGAAATAATGGCTTATTTACGAAGCGATTTTAAGCAATACAGTATTAATCCTTATCCAATTAAGTATCTTAAATACATTGTGCATTTAATAAAGATCAATATGGCTTTTTACAGCATGTAAATTAAATAAATATTTTCGAAGATATCACAGATTTAAAATGCAGAGTCATAGCAATTTCGGCGATAAATACCGTTTCGGTGATAAATACCGGCAGCGGCGCCAGGCGAACGGGGCGTGGGGGGAGCGGGGTAGGTGCGGTGGGGAAGAAGTGGCTCATCGCTGAGTGCGCGACCCGAACGCGTGCAGACGCGTGAGGGCAGACGTCGTTGACGGTTGTGTCCGTTTTGCGAATTTTCAAGGCACTAGCGATTTGATAAAAACGTATGGTCGCCTACTTTAAGTAATATAAGCCTAAGGTTAGTTATTGCCAGGTTTCTTTTTGGTTAGGAGTTACACGTACAAAAAGATACTTCATTTTTACGAATTAATTCATTGATAATTCAATTACTATATAATTAGGTTACTTACAGTTAATTATAACAAATTATATAAATAGGTTAATTATAACGAATTACTTCATTGATAATTCAATTACTATATAGATAGGTTACTTACCGTTAATTATAACAAATTATATAAATAGGTTAATTATAACGAATTACTTCATTGATAATTGAATTACTATATAGATAGGTTAATTAAATAGGCAAGGATTGCATTAAAGTACAATCATAACAATAACTACCGTACTGTATTTTTTGGAAGTATAGAAACAACACGTACTTAAGAATTATGCCGCGAAAGCGTAAGTCTAATCTTTCCCAAAGCTCTAATAAAGCTCGAACTATGAAAGTAGCTAGACTTAACGAGACGTTTCCACAAGCCGAACTGCGAAGGCTTAAACAAGCAGAGCGTGAGGCAGCTCAAAGAGCTGCTGAGACACCAGAGCAGTCCCAAGATAGACGTCGACAGCATGCTGAGTATCTAGCATCTCAACGGGCTGCAGAGACACCCGAACAGTCTCAAGCTCGACGTCCTGAGACACCCGAACAGTCCCAGGATCGACGTCGACAGCATGCTGAGTATCTAGCATCTCAACGGGCTGCGGAGACACCCGAACAGTCTCAAGCTCGACGTCAACAGAACGCTGAATATCTGGCATCTCAACGGGCTTCTGAGACACCCGAACAGTCTCAAGCTCGGCGTCTTCAGCAAGCGACTTACATAGGGTCCCAAAGAGCTACTGAAACTGTTGAAGCTGCTGAAGCTCGCAGACGCGCTGTTGCTGAAAGGGCACAACAGCGACGATTAATATTTACAAGAAACGCGTGGGGAGTATTCGATAAAGCTGCATTTGAGTACGATGAAACTCTTGATTACGAAAGCCACAAGCTTATAAAAATAGAAGCGATGAATAAAGAATGCAGATTTTGCGGTGCTCTTAAATGGAAAGAGGAAGCTGCAGGCATGTGTTGTTCGGGAGGAAAAGTAGTTCTTCCTTCAATAGACGAGCCTGTTGAACCTCTTAAAGAACTTTTTTCAAATGAAACAGATGAGTCTTGCCGTTTTTTAAAAAACATAAGAAAATACAATACATGCTTCCATATGACATCTTTTGGAGCTGATAACATTGTGTCGATGCCAGGATTTTGCCCGACTTTTACAATCCAAGGGCAAATATACCACACAATTGGCTCTTTGCTTCCTGCTACTAATACGCAACCAAAATTTTTGCAAGTTTATTTCATGGGTGATGAGGAAGCACAAGTTGATAGGCGTTCTGAGTACGTACCAGGTGTGGAAAGAAACACAGTTCAAAAAATACAAAAAGTTCTACATGATCACAACGTTTTAGTGCATGAATTTAAAATGGCTAAAGATAGAGTGACTAGCGATAATTACAAGGTCGTGATACACCCAGATCGTGTACCACGTGGTGAACACGAAAGACGATTCAATGCCCCGACCACAAACGAAATAGCTGCCGTAGTAGTTAGTACAGAACAAACTGCGTCTCGGGACATTGTTATTCAGGCGCACGATGGCCGGCTTACTAGAGTTCCGGACACTCATAGATTTTATGATGCTCTCGAGTACCCGATAATTTTTTGGAAAGGACAAGAGGGGTACAGTTTTGATATTTCTCAGACAAACCCAGTTACAAAACAGCCTATACCGAACAAAAAAGTGTCGTGCAAAGACTTTTATGCGTATCATATGATAGTACGTCGCAACAATTTTAATTTATTGCTTCGATGTAGGCTTCTCTTTCTTCAGTTTTTGGTGGACATGTATGTCAAAGTGGAGAGTGAGCGCTTAAGGTTTATTGCTTTAAACCAAACAAAACTGCGAGCAGAAAACTATATACATTTACAAGACGCGGTCAGGAATGATGCGGATTTAGATCCAAACAATTTGGGTCAATTGGTAATACTCCCATCGTCATTTGTAAATAGCCCGAGATATCTTCATGAGTACACGCAGGATGCGTTCACATACGTAACTACGGGAGGCCTGATCTGTTTATTACAATGACATGTAATCCCGCTTGGCCAGAAATTACTAAAGAGCTCATTCCAGGTCAAAATGCAACAGACAGACATGACTTAACAGCCAGGTTATTTAAAATAAAAGTACAAAAATTGGTTGCTCTACTTACAAAAGGTAAAATATTTGGAGATATGAAGTGTTTCATGTACTCGATCGAGTGGCAAAAAAGAGGTCTACCTCACGAAATGTTTACACAACAAAGATACAGTACATTGTACTTGTTCACCAATCGAAACTGTTAAAGAACATACTTACCTCGGTCTTGTGATCGACCACAAGTTTCACTGGGGTCCGCATGTTGACCATGTCTGTTGTAGACTGAGGGCTATCCTATCTAAATTATGCATACTCAAACATAAAATACCTTACAAAACTCTCAGACTTATCTATATGTCATTGGCGGATTCTGTTATAGGTTATGGCTTATCTAGTTACGGACGAACTTACAAAACGTAGCTGAATAATATATATAACTTACAAATAAGACTGCTAAAAACAATTGTTCCGTTAAAAATTAGATTGAAATATAAAGATAACTATCATTACTTGTTCCAGTATTGTAAAGTTATGAGTGTGTATGACAAAACAAATTTATTAATTGTAACCCAGTACGTTAACTATCTTAATGACTTAAACAAAAGAACAAGGTATGCCTGTTTACGTAAATTAGATAACTTGCCAATGTATGAAATACCTAAATGTAATAATGAATACGGAGAAGAATCTGGAATTGTATATTACCAAACATACTAAATAAACTGCCAAAATATTTAGTCCATAACATTCTTAATAAAAAAAGACATGTGGTTCGAAATGTACTAAAACACTACTTTATAAATAACCATAATTAAGCATATTGTGTACTTAGTTAAGTTCTAATATTTATAGTGTAGTATGACACCCTAGTAGTCATTATGACTGATACCAAGACTAGTCGCAGGTCTAGGGTGTCTCACGCACAGTCATTCGCTTTCTGCCACATCAAACATACACACACACACACACACAAACACACACACACACACACAGGTGACACTTTAGTAGTCATTAATGACTGATACCAAGACTTGTCGTAGGTCTAGAGTGTCACACACACAATCATTCTCGTTTCTACCACATTCTTATACACATACATCCACACATACATCCACACATACATCCACACATATAACACATAGTTAGTAATATTAAGTGTATTTAGTCTTTAACTTAGTTCAAGTGTAATTCTTACTTACCTATAATCATAATGACTCTGTTGTCAGCAACTCCTTATGAGTAAAATCTCTTAAGAGATTATAACTAGCATAAGTTAAGCAAATTATTTGTACTCAATTATTTTCGAGAAATAAACAGATTTTTTATTTATTTATTTATTTACGTGCACTTACTGCTGTGGTTGACGGAAAAATTACGCCCCAACCAAATTGATGAAGTCATAAGTGCGGAGATACCAAATCCAGAAAGTGATCGAAAACTCTACGATACTGTAACCAAAAATATGCTTCACGGTCCCTGTGGTGCACTAAATCCATCATCACCATGCATGAAAGAAGGAAAATGCACCAAAAAGTATCCAAGGGCGCTTTTAAAAGATACTCAAACTAACGACAAAGGCTATCCTTTGTACAGGCGTAGAGCACCAGGAGATGGCGGCCGTACTCTAAAAACCCGAGGTGGAACACAGGAAGTATTGGTTGACAATAGCTGGATTGTCCCATATTCTCCTCTTCTGTCTAAAATTTATAACTGTCACATAAATGTAGAGTTCTGCAATACGGTACAGGCGATAAAATATATTTGTAAATATATAAACAAAGGCAGCGACCAGGCTATTTTTAACATTCGACAGCAAGGGAATGTTAATATTGACCCGAGAGATGAGGTGCAAACGTATCGAGCCGGTAGATATGTTAGTAGTAACGAAGCAGCGTGGCGGATCTTGGGTCTGCCTCTGCATGAAAGACACCCAACAGTCACTCACCTTGCGGTTCATCTGCCTAATGGTCAGCGGATTTACTTCACTGAAAACAATTTTAGAGAGAGAATGGCCGCACCACCTAAGACGACACTAACTGCATTTTTCCTGCTTTGTCAAAATGACGCATTTGCAAAAACATTACTTTATGTTGACGTACCCCGCTACTATACACGGAACGTGTCGTCGAAAGAATGGAAACGTCGTTTACAAGGTACACCTGTCGACGGCTGGCCAGGTGTGAAGGCAGGAGATGCTCTTGGGCGCATTCACACAGTGCATGTTAGTAACTTCGAATGTTACTGTTTGCGAATGCTGCTGAATGTAGTACAGGGCCCCACTAGCTTCTTGGATCTAAAAACAGTTGACGGCCAAGAAGTTGAAACTTTTCGACAAGCGTGTGAGAAGTTGGGGTTGTTGGAAGATGACAACCACTGGGATGCCACAATGGAAGAGGCAGTGCTGTGTCGCTCTCCTTCGCAAATAAGAGAACTATTTACAATATTGATATGCACTTGCGGTTTATCCAATCCTCTTCAACTATGGGATAAGTATAAATCTGCATTATCGGAGGATATCTTGCATAGATTTGAAAGGATGGATCAAGTCAACAATGATCTATGTTTCAATGAAGCACTGAGACATATAGAGGACAAAATAATAACGATTTCCGGTAAGAAATTGTCCGACTTCGGTATGCCTACACCAGAGCGTCGAGGAGAGTTGTCGACCGATTTGATCAAAGAGCTAAGCTACGATATTGCTTTATTAGACGCTCAGGTCAGCGAAACTGAACCACGCCTGCTACCCGAACAAAAAAACATTTATAACAAAATATTACAACGAGTTGAGCTTGACAAAGGCGGCCTTTTCTTTCTTGACGCACCGGGCGGTACAGGTAAAACATTTTTGCTTAATTTGCTTCTAGGAAAAATTCGTAAGGACCGTAAAGTTGCATTAGCGGTGGCTTCCTCTGGGATCGCTGCAACATTGCTGAGCGGTGGACGAACGGCACATTCGGTTTTTAAATTACCTCTTAATCTGGCGAGCGAAGAAACCCCAACGTGCAACATCAGTAAGAGCAGTGCCCGTGGCGCCCTCTTGCAACAATGTATGCTGATCGTGTGGGACGAGTGCACTATGTCACACAAACGCGCCATTGAGGCGCTTGATCGCTGTCTACAAGATATTCACAGCAATCGAAAGTTGATGGGTGGTGTGGTAGTGTTATTGGCAGGGGATTTTAGACAGACTTTACCTGTTATCGAGAGAGGCACTGCAGCAGATGAAATTAACGCATGTCTAAAAGCCTCATATCTGTGGTCTAAAGTTGAAAAGCTTTATCTTACCACTAACATGCGAGTCCAGTTATTCAGCGATGTCGAATCAGGAGCATATGCTCAAAAACTGCTAGAAATTGGTGAAGGCCACCTAAACACCGACCAAGAAGGTATGGTTCTTTTCACACAGCAATTTTGTCATGCTGTGGAGACAGAAAACGAACTTATTGAACAAGTTTTTCCGAATCTGCAACAAAATATTCTTGACGAAAATTGGTTGTGTGAAAGAACCATATTGGCACCAAAAAATGAGACTGTTGCGAAAATAAATAAAAAAATCTTGGCCGAAATAAACAGCGAAACATCAGTGTATAATTCCATTGACACAGTTATGTCATCCGATGACACTACAAGTTATCCCGTAGAGTTCCTAAACTCTTTAGAGTTGTCCGGGGTGCCATCACACAAGTTGGAATTAAAGGTAGGTGTACCCGTTTTGTTAATGCGTAACCTGGATGCGCCAAGATTATGCAACGGTACTCGGTTGCGAGTTACCGAATTAGGAAGGCATATAGTGAAGGCTACAATTTTAACTGGAGAAGCCAAGGGAGACAATGTTCTTATACCGCGCATCCCAATCATACCCAACAACTTGCCATTCAATTTTAAACGCCTGCAGTTCCCATTAAAAGTCGCATTTTCAATGACGATCAACAAATCGCAGGGTCAAACCTTGAAGGTAGCAGACCTACATTTGGGCACGCCATGTTTTTCTCACGGTCAGCTCTATGTGGCTTGCTCACGTGTTTCCAAAGCGAAGAATCTGCATGTTTATGCTGAAGGAAAAAGATCGTTAAATGTAGTTTATAGGAGCATACTGCAGTAGCTACCTATAGACCTATGATTAGGGCTCTGCAGTGCTTAGTTACCGTATTTCTTACTTATTACTAGACTAGACGGGATGAACCTGAAGTCCACGCGAACGAAGTCGCGGGCAAAAGCTAGTATATTATAATGGTATAATCTTAATATCACAAAGTTATGCATACTTTCTCACATTTACAATATTAATTGTTAATTTTAATATTATGTAATAAGTATATTATGTAATAGGGAATTACCTATGGGATATTGATCTTTTAACTAACACAAATCTTTTTCAGATCAATGAATCTGATCGTGTTTGCCACTCTTGGTGGCTTCGGACACAAAGAGAAGCTCGACGTATGAATATCCTAGACAATGCTAGAACTCCTGTTGAACCTGTTGCTTCATTAGAATCTCATGTACCAATACATGATGGACTGCAGCCTTCAGAAGATGTTGAAACATCACACAGTATATCAGGTTCATTAGAACCTGATATACTGTGTGATGAATGATTATCATTCTGAACCTAATATGGCAAGCTTGGTTTTGCCAAACTACAGGAGAGCAGCAAACTCTAATAATCACTGTGTCTTTCCCAATTGCAAAAGTACTACTCTACATAGCATCACAGATAAATTGCGTGCTATTGTTTTAAGCAACCACAATTATTATTTACCTAACCTAGCTAGAGTTTGTAGTCCACATTTGGCAAGCAACTCATGGGAGATTTTGTATCACCATCAAAACAGTATGACAAGATTCACTGTGGACCAAATTCAACACGTTTTTTCTTTTGTAAATGCTTTTAATCCAACATTGGACTTTGAAAATCTTCAAGACATAGATGACAGTGTTTTTGAGTACTGGATAGGACGAACTAAACTGCAATTCAACAGTCTATTAGAAGAAGTGCCTGGTATCTTAGAGATACGAAGAGGGCCTTTAGGCTTAGCAGCTTTATTATTAAAAATGAGGACTGGAGATTCTGATGAAAGAATTTCTAGTCTAGTAAAAGTACCCCGCCGGACATTGGAAAACTTAATGGACAAAGTGAGGCATGTTCTGCTTCAAAATTTTGTTCCCAGAAACCTGGGCATCAATCATATACCAAGAAAAGATATATTAAATCATAATTTGTATATTCCAAATATATTATATGGTAATGGGCACAACGCAATTGTAATTTGTGACGGTACATACATATATATACACAAAAGCTCAAATTATATGTTTCAGAAACAAAGCTACTCAACGCATAAATATAGAAACTTATTAAAACCTTTTTTAATAGTAGCTACTGATGGGTATATTATAGATTGTTTAGGGCGTTATAATTTATAAAGCAATTACATCAGATGCTGAAATTATGTCTGCCTTATTCCGTGAGGGGTCTGCCCTACAGTCATATTTTACAAATGGTGATGTGTTCATTCTCGAGAGGGGCTTCAGGGACAGTATAAGTATGTTAGAAGGATATGGATTCAGAACTTGTATGCCAGAATCACTTTTAGAAGGCGAACATCAACTAACTACAGCACAAGCCAACAGAAGCCGATGTGTGACTATCTGCAGATGGGTGGTAGAGGCTGTGAATGGTCATTTCAAGAGAGATTTCAAACTCTTTAGGCAAAATTATTTTCATCGGTCTCTACCACACATGATGGAAAATTTTAAAATTGCTGCAGCATTATTAAATAGGTTTGGTGTTCGCTTTCAAGACAATATGTATGCAACCGAAATATTACAAATAATTAATGAAAACATTAATTTAGAGAATAATCTGGCAAATGCAGTTCTGGAATTAAATATGAACAGAAGACGATCTATCTTTCGAAACATAAATGCGGATCGCAATAATGTAAACTTCCCTACCCTGGAATACCGAGATTTAATTCTGTTCGCATTGGGGACGTATCAAATAAAACAAGCTCGCTCTTATTATGGCGAGCATGTTCGTTCCCAAGGCGGCTATAGAATAGAAGTTTGTAGTGAACCCATCAACATTTTTGATTTTCACCTCAGAAGTGGGGACACATTAATTAGAGGCAAAATAAAGTCACGCCATGTCAGTATGAGACAATATTACGTATATATTGTCATACAAAATAATGTACCAGGACGGACAGGAATTACAGCATACTGATGCAGTTGCTTGGTAGGTCGGCGGTCTGTGGGCTGTTGTGCGCACGTCATGACCCTGGTGTTCGAGCTACCGATCGAACAGCTCAGCATTTTACATTTCTGTAGAATAAGTATAATATCGCTTTCGCATTGTCTTGACCAGTTGTCGACACGAGCCCGATCGAATACGCTGTCGTGACAGCTCGTAACCAATTAACCATAAAACCATTTAACTGTTTCTCTATATTACACCAATTAACCATAATAGTTATATTAAACCAGTGTAGTTGTATTGTACGTGTGTTCAGTGCATAATAAAACAGTAAAACCAGTTCTCCTCTTTCGACTTACAACCAAATCGACCGCGTGCGTCGGTAACCTCAAACCACATCAGCTACGGGCTACCAACCCCCAAAGCTACCCCTTAACATGGTCCTTCGAGCCGGATAGGAATCGGGAAGCGAATTACTGAACCATAAAGTATTTCGAGTTTTCGGGACCTAACCTAACCAAACCAAAAACCAGTGACCAGTGACCATTAGTGTTCCGTGCAAACTATTGGATTGCAGTGAGGATACGTAAATATAATAATCATAAGGCGATACTCAGGTGAGGTCAAACCATTTATTGCTAATTTGATAATTTCGAAATGGAGAACCTATACGCTAATCAAATTGAGATAAGCGACTTTTTGTCGAAACTTTTAACCAACTTTAGGAAAGATGGATCTGAACGAAAAACTATGGATTATTGTAAGCGAAAATTGAATACTTTAGAGGAATATTGGGTAGAGTTTGGGCGTAACCATACGAAACTCTTGGATTATGCTATTCTTGACCACGTGTATTTTACCAGTAATTGTTTCGAAACCACGGAAAGAATATATTTAACCATTAAGGATTTAATTACCAAAACCATTGACAAGTTATTAACGAAACAAAAAGTAGGTAGGACGGAACAGCAGGCATTTCAGGAGGTTCGTCGTACTCCAAACGCACCAGAAAGAAGTCAACCAGGCACGTCATCTAGTCCTGAGGTCGTATACCGATCGTCGGGGGGCTACAGCAAACTAGATGAATTGATTAAAAAACAAACCATTAACTTTCGGGCTTTCATGCGTACGGTAAATACCGTAGAAGTAGACCAGCTACAGAACAAATGGGAGTTTGATGACACTTTAAAGTCTCTTCAAGCTCGATGGGCCACCGTCGACTGTTTACATTGGCAGATCGAGGGTGAATGTGATGAAGATGATGGGTGGTACCAGGCGGAATTCAATAAATATGAGAAAATCTATATCGATTTAAAGAAAACCATTAATACCAAGTTGTGGTCGGTATCTCATCGCGAAAAGTCCACGCCGCAAATGGATATCCCGGTATTCAGTGGCAATTACCACCATTGGATCTCTTTTAAAGATCTTTTCAGCGAGACCATTCACAAAAATCCATCTTTGAGTAACGCGCAAAAGATGCAATTTTTAAAGAGTAAAGTGACAGGGGATGCCGAGCGTCTCATACACCATCTTCAGATTAGCTCTGATAATTATGAAGTATGTTGGGAAATACTGAACCATCGTTATGGAAATAGAAAACTAATTTTTACTTCTCACATTAACACTTTGTTAGGACTGCCGAATATACAACACCAATCTTCAATCATGATTAAAAAATTACATGATGTTACCAAGGAAAGCCTACACGCTATTCAAAATTTAGGAGTAGACATAACCACATGGGACCCACTTCTGGTACATTTGTTAGGTCAAAAATTAGATAGTGAATCTTTTTCCGAGTATATAGAGTCGGTTAAAAATCCCAGAGAGCTACCAATTTTACAAGATTTTTTGATGTTTCTAGAGTCTAAATTCACCACTTTAGAGGCTTCTCGACGTAAACAGGAGCCTTCAAGCCAACCAAAACCAAATATACCATATAATGCCACGCGCCAAAACTTACCAAACTATAAAAAATCATTCCATTCAAATAATAACCATAATTCATTTACCAAGTACAATGCAAGTAATCAGAAACCGACGATGAATACGTTCCATGCGTCGCGAACAGTTTGTTGCATATTGTGTAATGCCGACCACGGCTTATGGCAATGCAGCAAATTCCTTCAAATGACCAGTGAACAGAAGTTGAAAACAATTAACCAGTATAATTTATGTAGCAACTGCCTTACGAACCATAACAATAGGGCTTGTTTTTCGAGTAAAAGATGCCGTAAGTGTCTAGGTACTCATAATACTTTAATGCATGAAGCTTTTGTAAATCCGAAGTCTGTTGCCGTGTCATCCAAGGCCAATAAGTATTTTAATAAATTACCACCAAGCGAACACGTGCCAACTTCCAGCCACGTGTCCGGGGATAATATACAAGAAATTTTATTAGCTACTGCCGTAGTCAGGGTCACGGGGGTAGATGGATCGCAGCATACCATGAGAGCTCTAATTGACCAAGGCTCTCAAATTTCATTAATGAATGAACATACGGCTCAAACTTTAGGCCTTGAAAGGAACCAATGTCGCGGTAAAATATTTGGGGTAGGAGAAAAGGAAAACCAGTGTAAGGGGACAATGGATATTGAGATTCAGTCTATGTATAATGACTTTTCGGTGAAATCTAAAGTTTTCATAATGAATAATTTAATTAAGAGCTTACCAAATAAAACATTTACTAAACCATTGTGGTCTCACATAAATAATATTAATCTAGCGGATCCCAAGTTCAATGAGAGTCGACCAATAGATTTACTGTTAGGAGCCGATTTATATAGTAGGATTATCTTGGGTGGTATCTTACGTGGGGATGATGAGGATCAGCCAATAGCTCAGCAGACGCAGTTTGGATGGCTGCTCTGTGGATCAATGAAACCATATTATATGTGTAATGTCGTTCTTCATAATACGGACGACTTACGTAGATTTTGGGAGACCGAGGAAATAAACCAGCCGATCGAGATGTCGAGTGAAGACCATGAGTGTTTAAAATATTTTTTAGAATCTACCAAAAGACTAGAAGACGGGAGGTATGAAGTCAGGTTACCGTTTAAACCAGAAGCCAAGGACCAGTTGGGTGCTACAAGACCAACCGCCCTGGCACAATTTCGTAATTTGGAAAGAAAACTTGAGAAAAATAGTCAGCTAAAAACTAAGTATCAGCAATTTATGAAAGAATATCGCGATTTAAACCATATGACCATTTCTCCCTCCGACACCTCACTCGACTGTTATTTACCTCATCACGCCGTCACCAAGGAGGGAACCGTAGGTGATAAATTTAGGGTAGTTTTTAATGCGTCCGCTAAGTCATCTACGGGAATCACACTTAACGATTTAATGTACACCGGGCCGAATTTGCAACAGGACTTACAAAAATTGATTTTAAAGTGGAGGCAGTACCCGTATGCTTACTCGTCTGATATTCAAAAAATGTACCGACAAATTAGGGTGCATAAAGATGACCAAATTTACCAAAAAATCTTATGGCGAGACTCTCCGACTCAGCCAATTCGATCATTTCAACTAACCACTGTAACTTATGGAACCAAACCAGCTCCGTTCCTTGCTATGATGTGTTTAAAGCAATTAGCTAAGGATGAGCATCATAATTTCCCTGAGGCCTCTAGAGCACTAGAAAATAATTTTTATATGGATGATTATTGCGGGGGTAGTTTTTCGCTAGAAAAGGCATTTTTACAAAAGTCAAATTTAATTAAGTTACTAAAATCCGGGGGATTTAATTTGTGTAAATGGATGTCAAATGAACCACGTTTATTGTTAGATGAAGAGGAAGGGGAAAATACTCGGCAGACCTATGAATTTAAACAACCTGATACTGCAAAAACCTTAGGGTTAGGCTGGGACCCGCATAAAGACCATTTTATATTTTCAAAATTACAAATTGATTTAGTATTGGAAGCTAAAACTAAAAGATCACTACTATCAGACATATCAAAACTATTCGACCCCTTGGGGTGGCTCACACCTCTAAGTACTTCATTGAAACTATTATTTAGAGATGTATATCTTTCAAAAATTGAGTGGGATGAGCCCCTACCGGAACCTATAAAATCTAAATGGGATATTTTGAGGGAGGATTTAAATTACATAGATACTATTGAGGTAAAAAGATGGCTAGGATTAGAACAAACCAATCAGACTATTCAACTGCATGGCTTTTGTGATGCGTCGGATAAGGCCTATGCGTGTGTGATATATTGTAGACTTAACCATAATGATTTAAACACTATTACATTAGTCGCGGCAAAGGGTAGACTCGCATCAATAAGCAAAACCATATCCACACCTCGGTTAGAGTTAATGGGTGCCGTATTGTTGGCACAATTAATAAAAAAGGTCCTAGAGTGTTTACCAGATTTTCATATACAAGTGTACTGCTGGATTGACTCTACAGCAGTACTCGGGTGGTTGCAAGGCGACCCAACCCGGTGGAAGCCGTTTGTAGCTAACCGCGTTAAATTAATTACATCTATAATACCATCGACCAATTGGAGATACGTAAAGAGTAAGGAAAACCCGGCTGATTGCGCTAGTCGTGGTTTAACAACCAAACAGCTCATTAAACACGAGTTGTGGTGGCAGGGCCCGTCGTGGCTGTCATCATTTAATATTGAGAATACCAACGAAACCACTTATAACACGGATTTAGACTTAAAAACCTCGTTTTTAAAACAAACTAATGTTGTGATCATTAACCAGAGTAATGAAATAATGTGTAACATAGTAATTTACCTATTAAATAAATTTAGTTCTATAAATAAAATCATTCGTATATTTGCGTGGATATTAAGAATACCGCATTCTCGGAAATCGGTTCATCAACCTTACCTCACATTGCACGAGCTGCGTCGCGCAAAAATGCTGATCATAAAATGTGTGCAACAATTGGTATTTAGTGTCGACTTGGATTATTTAAATAAACACAGTAAAGTACATTGTAAAAGTAAGCTTTTAAATTTAAATCCGATTATTGATAAAAACGGTATCTTACGTGTAGGGGGTAGGTTACGTAACGCGCAAATAACACCGAATATGAAACATCCTATTATTCTTCCTCACAACCATCGCTTAACCATTTTATTAATTCAAGAGGCCCACCAATTAACTTTCCACGGTGGAGCCAGACTAACATTATCACACTTAAGACATAGTTATTGGATTATAGGAGGATATAGGGCAACCAAACAGTGTACCAGACAGTGTGTTACATGTAAGAAACAGGAACCATTAAAACAATGTCAACTCATGGGAGACTTACCAGAGGCGAGAGTGAATCCTGAACACGCCTTTTACCATTGTGGTGTAGATTACACGGGTTTCATTGATGTGAAAGCCAGTAAAGGACGAGGAACGAGGACCTACAAAGGATATATCGCTATATTTGTTTGTATGGTGACAAAGGCTGTTCACATAGAAGTTGTCTCCGACTTAACCAGTGCTACTTTCTTAGCGGCTCTTCAACGAATGTCGGCTAGAAGAGGTGGACCTCGACATCTTTACAGCGACAATGGGACCAATTTTGTAGGCGCTAATAGAATGTTACAGGAAGAGATCGAGTATCTTCGACAGCTCTTCACCAACAGCAGCTTCCTATCTGACATAAATGAGATGGGTATCGAATGGCACTTTATTGCACCCTCCTGGCCAAACGCTGGTGGACTTTGGGAGAGAGCCGTTCGAAGTCTTAAATACCATCTGAAACGCATCGTAGGAAATCAAAAATTAACGTTGGAGGAGTATGCTACGATATTATCAAAAGTGGAAGCTTGTCTTAATACCCGTCCACTTTGTGCATTAACCGAAGATCCCGAAGATCTTGATTTCTTAACACCAGCACACTTCCTAACAGCCAGACCAGGATTGACCATAATTGAGACCGAACAAGATGCCAGAACCAGGTGGCACTTAACATCCAAATTATTTCTAGATTTATGGAAAAGATGGAAAGTAGAATATTTAACGATGTTGTCAGCTAGAAATAAGTGGAAGGAAGCCAAAACCAATATGGAAATCGGAGATTTAGTAGTAATTCACGAAGAGAACATTCCACCAGGCAAGTGGGCCATGGGGCGAGTAATAGAGACGCATCCAGGAGAGGATGGTCTGATTCGTGTTGTCACCTTGAAAACCAAGAATGGGGTTATGAAGCGGCCGACAGTCAAATTGTCTGTTTTACCAATAAATAACCAGCAACCGGATATAGACCAAACAACGCCCTCGGTTGTCACACCAGTAGAAGACGATAAACCTGAAAAAGAGGAGGAGAGAAGAAGGAGAAGAAAACCAAATAGATCAACATTCGCTATTGTAGCTACTGCAATTTTATTTTTTATGAAGCTATTTTTACCAATTACTGCTATTAACTATGACGTAAAAGAATTATCTTCAAACCAAACCTTGTATTTCGACCCAATAACCAAGATTCAGCTCATTAGGGACAAGTGGACCCTTGTGCTATATTATGATATGGAGCCCTACTGGGAGGGCATAAAATCTTACTCTAAAATTGAAACCTATTTAGATAAATTATGTACTACCATTGAAAACCAATCTTATTGCCGTATGATAACTTTACAATTACATAACGAATTCGATGAACTAAAATACTACAATGATCTGTTGTTAACTCAGCACTTTGACGTTCACGCCAGACAGCGCCGGCGCCGCAGAGGTCTTATTAATGGAGTCGGATATCTCGCAAATGACCTCTTCGGCGTACTGGACTCCCGTTTCGCGGAACAATACACCAGAGACATAGAAACTGTTCGACAAAATGAAAAACATTTATCTAGCTTGTGGAGAAACCAGACGTCAGTCATGGAAACAGAATTTAATTTAATGAAACAAATGAAGGAGGCCGTTGACAAGCAACACAAATTTGTTAACAAAAAGTTGAACGATTTAAAAAGCAACACCAACACCGTCCAGCGTGAAGTTCAAAATATGTCATACATTCAAGATTTTACATTATGTTCAATGGCCGGAAGCAGTTTACTTCAAACTTTACATAGGCACCAAGACGCGTTGTTAGATACAATTACTGATATTTACCACGGTCAAGTTAGCGTTCACTTATTGAAACCAGAGCAATTGAAGAGTGAGTTACGTACCATTTATGGCCAGATGCCTAGAGATATTACCCTACCAGTGAATAATATTGATTCAGATTTCCATTACATCTATAAACTAATAAAGGTTAAAAGTAGAGTCACAGAGAAGTATATTTTATTTGAAATAACATTTCCCTTGGTTAGTAGAGAAAGTTACCAGTTATACAAAATTTTACCCATACCTCACCAGATCGAGAATATCATGGTAACCATAGTTCCCGTATCAGATTACGTCGCTGTTGACTTGAAGCAAAATTCATACTTTCCTGTAACCATTAATGAATTGCATGCCTGTTTATACCATAATGAAGCCTACTTGTGTCAGCTATCTAAACCTATAATGTCAATAGAGAGAGATGAATGTTTTTGTGACAAAGACGAGGATAACCGCACGGCATGCAAAATTAAAAAAGGAACATGTGTGAACAAATGGACAGAACTACACTCGCCGAGACAATACTTGTATTTTTGTTGTAATACTTACACAATTAAAGTCATATGCGACGATCGGATTACTGTCAAACAGCTGAGTCGCGCCGGAGTCATTAGCATGGATCAAAATTGCATCGTTAAAGGAAAAGACTTTACGTTATATTCCTTGCGACAGCAATCTAATCGCCTGAACTATTCACCAGATATTACCGTACCAGAACTAGACCAGATTAACCACATTGTCAAGTTGAAAATCTCGGATACTCTGGATTTACCAGACAATCGGCAATTAAATACGTCCTTATCTATTCTCGGAGATCAAATAAAGGACTTAAAGATGAGTAAAGCAGAAGTTGATGATATATCGACGCACGATATTCATCATTACTCTATCACTTATGTGCTGCTGACTATAGCAATAGTCGCCGCTGCGGGCTGGTGTTGGAGACGCGGTCGGCGCTGTGCGCAGCCGGCTGCCGTGTCTCTTCGTCGCCGCGAGGAGGGTTCGAGCCACGACACGGACAGCACTCAACCACAACCAGCGTTACCACGTGAAGTTTTCCGTCAGCTCAGTGTTAATGATTTAAAATCTAGTGAGAATGATAGTGGTGTCGGGGTGCGCTTACAACAATTTGCCAAACGATGGCCTAGTGTGAAGTGTAGTGTCAGTGCGGGTAAAAGAGACGTACAAACGTCACCAATTCGCAATAAACGAGTAACTTTCGAAGACTCTTTAGTTTAGATTTTTATTGCATAATCATTTGCATAATTTTGTATTGTATACTTTATTATTTTTACTAAATACCATATTTTTATATTAATTTACCACTTTTTACTATTTTACTTGAAATTTTATGTTTTAATTTTTCGTAAATGTTTAATTAAGTTTGTAGTTTACGTAGTTAGAAGCTTAGTAAGTTGTGGATTACGAGTTGTCATTACCATTCGTTGTACCTAAGTTTACTTTCCTCTCATCTCAGGGGCGGGAGTATGTTCGAGCTACCGATCGAACAGCTCAGCATTTTACATTTCTGTAGAATAAGTATAATATCGCTTTCGCATTGTCTTGACCAGTTGTCGACACGAGCCCGATCGAATACGCTGTCGTGACAGCTCGTAACCAATTAACCATAAAACCATTTAACTGTTTCTCTATATTACACCAATTAACCATAATAGTTATATTAAACCAGTGTAGTTGTATTGTACGTGTGTTCAGTGCATAATAAAACAGTAAAACCAGTTCTCCTCTTTCGACTTACAACCAAATCGACCGCGTGCGTCGGTAACCTCAAACCACATCAGCTACGGGCTACCAACCCCCAAAGCTACCCCTTAACACCTGGTGTGGTATTTGGGGTGGGCCAGACACCAGGAAGATGCAATTCTAGCACCAGCTGAATTTTTAGACTCTATTGTAATAGATGAATAATAAATATGTCCTTGTTTTATTTAAATTACACTATAAATACCTTCGTCAGTTGATCAATTAATTCCTTTATAAAGTAACGAACTATTACTATTACCTTTTGAAAACTAAAGTACCTATTAAATACACAAGAGCAATTAAAATTACTATTAGGTATGATGACTATGATCAAAATAGTTCACCATATTTACCTACATTGTATTCCTCCAAGTAGGTACATAGTTAATTCTGACACTTCTAAAAAGAAATATTCCCGAGAAGGCCGAGTTTAATAAATATTACATCATAAAATTTATTGAAAATTCCCATAGGACTGAGTTCTCATTCCCATAGGAATAAATATTATATAATAAACAAATAAAATAAATAATACCAATAAAACATAACCTCAAATTATGAAGATTTTTATGATGTAATATTTATTAACCTCGGCCTTCTCGGGAATATTTATTTTTAGAAGTTAATTGGAGGATAAGTTCGCCATTGTCCTTTGGTCGGCGGCATGTCGGCGGCTGTCGTAGAAAAATACAAGCACGTCACTAAGTGTTTTGCCACACTAGACGGAAATTCTGTCGCCGAACTTCCACTGCGGAACGCCAATACATGTTATTGCATATAAAATACAAATAGCGGGCACACTACGCGGAAGATAGGTCGTTCCGTCGCGGACGATCCGTCGCTCGGAGCGGACTCGCCGCGTCTGCTCGGTCGTCCGCGCACCGATCTTCCGTTAGCGTAAGATCGGCAACGTCGCATTACAGGTATTTGTATGCATCGCGCCACATTCAGCGGATAACTCGCAGTGACGACGCACGCACAGGATGTTTTGAACGATTTATTATCGAAGTGCAGAATAGAGTTTGCCTTTGGGATTCTAGAGAAAAGCCGGATAGAACTGCAAAGAAACGAGCATGGGAAGAGATTGCGAAAATATTCTACGACAATTGGGATAGTGAAATAGAAACAAAACAGCGAGAACTTGGTGAGCACTTTATTAATTTTCTATACCTAGGTATATCTAATTATAAGTACTCGTATGCATGTAGGTACTAATTGAAACTATCATTTATATAAACCTATTTAACAATGATTATATCAGTCACCTTACCTAAATGAAGTTGTGTTGCCACTCTAGTTTACCTTCTTCCATAAAATATTTTTTAAATAAATCTCTCGTATTTATGGCATTAGAGGGTCTAGATGTATTACAGTTTGGTAATGTAGGTAGATCAGAAGTTAATAATTCGTCGTTGTAGTTCAAACCGTCTCGTCTCCGTACAAAGTTATGAAGAACACATGTTGTTTTTACTATCTCTGTAGCAAAATCCGGGTTAACAAGTATGGCCGTATGAAGAACTCTCCACTTGTTGCTCAATATGCCGAAAGTACATTCCACATAACGCCTTGCACGAGATAGACGGTAGTTAAACATACGTTTTTCTATGTCTAATGTTTTATTGGGGTAGGGTCGCATAACATGTTTATGTAAAGCGAAAGCCTCGTCAGCTACCAGTACAAATGGTAGTGCTGGGCCGGTAGTACCGGCCCATATTTTATCCTCGGGTAGGTGTAACATGTCATGGTAAAGTTTCTGTCCGAAATTTGAACTTCTAAATACATTACTATCAGCTTATTTTCCAAAAGATCCAACATCGATAAAAATGAAGCAATAATTAGAATCTGCGGCTGCCATGAGAACAATTGAAAAAAACTTTTTATAGTTAAAATAGTTAGATCCGCTGTTGTCAAGATTAATAATTCTTATATGTTTACCATCCACAGCTCCTAAACAGTTTGGAAAATTTGCGTATTTATAGAATTCTTCTGCCGCTTTTAAAAATGATTCCTTATTTGGCTCGGGCATTTCAAGTGGTTGCAGTACTTTCCAAATTACTTCACAAGTTTCTTTTATTATTTCTGCAACAGTCGATCTTCCCAGCAAAAAATCGTGAGATAAACTTTTAAAATTAATTCCGCTAGACAAATACTTGAAACAAAAAAAAAACGTTCAGCATCATCACGTTATCCCGCCAGTGGCTCCCCCAATCTAAAATAATTAATATCCTTCAAGACTACATTTAACAATGTTTCGCATCAATTCACATAATTTACTAGTGATGCCAACTCTCACCTTCGGCGTATATACAGAAAAGTGGCACCTTTGCCTTCCAAATTCGAAGTTAAGAGTTCACCTCGCTAATACAATATGTAAAAACATAGTTAAATGTAGTCTTGAGAGGGTCAACGAAGCGGAGTTTCCATATGTGGTATAGATAAATTATAATAATTATAATTAATCATTTTCTATTGGGGGCGCCACTATCGGAGCTATATCACCCTAAGCTAAGTTATTTTGACATTTTGTTGATACTTATATTATTTAATTTTACAGTGGATGAACTTCAAAAGAAATGGAAGCACTTAAGAGATTATTACGTAAAAGAAAAAAAACAAGATAATACAAGAAGTGGAAGTGCTGCACCTAAGAAACGTAAAAACTCGTACATTGAATTGCTGCGATTCTTGGATGTGGTGAAAGAGTCTCGGGTCTCATCGGGGAACATAAGCGCTCCGGCAGGTGATAATGACCAAAATGAAAATTCTTTTGATGAAATATCAACTAATACAAACACTCAACCGAGAAATGCAAACGCACAAGAAACTGTAACTGAGAATTTTATTCCACCTCAAATTGAAGAAGTTTCAGGGACCTCCCAAATGAAAAAAAAAACCTAAAATGACAGCCTTTCAACAGAGTTTAATTACAGCAATGAATAAAAAGCAACAATCACCTAAAGCAGCCGAAGAAGATGCCGACACGAAATTTTTACTTTCTTTACTTCCTCAAATTAAGAGCCTAAATGAAAGACAAAATTGTGAGTTCAGAATCGAAGTGATGAATTTGATTTATAAAATCAAATATCGTAACTCATTAAACATGTCTCATAATCAAACGTATTCTTACAACCATCCTGGCACTATAGTACATACGAACAATCACCTACAACACATAGTATACCTACAGGAGATGTGTCACCGCCGATGTACCAAGGATATACTACGAATACAAACAGTGCCAGCTACTATTCAACCATACAGTCACCTAAATCTATTGAAACTCAAATACGTCCAATTCAATCAGCTGAAACTGAAACAGCACACTCAATTGAGGAAATAGACGAAATATTTCAGAATAGGTCCACTTAATCGAGATAATAGAGGAAATGTTGCAGCAATTTAATTCAATAAAAAATTAAAAGTTGTTTTTTTTTTCAATAAAAAGTTAATATACTTAGTAATTAATCAATAATGTGTTTCATTTCATATAGTTCCTTAATATATATCTTACCTTAATGTAACGGTCAGCCTTTCTTCGGGAGGTATAGCTGTTCTAAGTTTTGTATTTTGCTTGGTAATATAGTCCTTAGTTAAATTCAGCAATACATCTAATGATTGTATGGACATACGATAATATTCGAATGCTTTATCTGGATTAAGTCTTAGTTGCATATACAGGGTATGAAATTGCCCAATTTCTAGTCGAAGAGTATTTAAGGGATGAACCCAATATTTACGCTTTCTTCTTCTCTCTCCTTCTAATGCCTCATAAATAGCTATCACTTCTATTGCATCCATCACGAATTCACGACCACACCGTATAAGCGCAGGCAGCCGACTGATGATCTGCCACTGAATAATAAGTGTGGCTGGTACCGTATAGAACGGATTGACCGCCGCGGAAGTTCGGCGACGGAAGTTCCGTCTAGTGTGGCAAAGCACTAAAGGTCGAGCGTCGAGCGTCGCCGGGCGAGCGCATGCGTACCCAAGCCGCCAACATGTAGGCGGGCAACACGCGCGGGCGCATGTTGCCGACATGATTCTTTTCATGCAGGCCGCCGGGTTGTGTCGCCGGGCTGTGTCGGCGGCCCGGCGTGCTCAGTGTGTATTGCGCTTATTGAATACAGAAATAAGATAGTCATGTTAGGCTCTGGCAACCCTAGTATTAGAATTATTGCTTAGTAATGCCTAGCTTACATTTTAGGGATCCCAGCAGTATTATGTTACCTGGGAACTCTAGGATTAGCTGACTACTTTTAAGACTAGAATAGAACATTCGTTGAGAGCATCCAACTCTGCTCACACGTCTCATTAGTTAATAGCCGCGTCCAGACCGGCCGAGCGCGGCCCGCGAGTCTGGCTCGCGAGCCAATAGTTCGGTCGGTGTGGACGGCGCTCGGGCTTCCTCGGGCGCACGTTGGCTCGCCCGAGCGCCGCTCGGCCCCGAGTCATGCGTTGTCGGTTTTGCCGATGCTCAAAGGCGGCTCAGTCTGAGCTGCTCGCTCGGTGTAGACGGACGTAAAGACACTCGCGACCCAATGAATGAAAAATGTATAAAGAAGACAGTATTCGCTTAATACAACTTTACGGAAGCTTCAAAATGTTATGGGATTCGAAAGATCCAGATCATTTAAATAAAAGTAAGCGAGAAGATTGCTGGAGGAAGATCTCTAATGAAATGAAGTTACCTGTGCCCGAGTTGAAAAAGAAACTTGACTCATTGACAGGATCATACCGACGCGAAAAGTCAAAGCAGAGAAAAAGTTATATCACTGGTTCAGGTAAAGATTCTTTTATTTATTTAATTATATTGAATGTTAGATAAATTAATCTCATTGTCAAATATCCATATAAACAACATTTACTATAGGACACACTAGGAAACGAAAAATACCTATAACGTCTACATATTTGTTACAGGCGCTGACGAAATTTATATATCGAAGTGGTTTGGTTTCAAATATTTTGACTTTATGTCCAATAAAGATGACACAGGAATCACAAAAGAAGGCGGAATAGATAACGTAAGTACTTTATTTATGTTTATTTTCAAAATTAGTTGAACATTAATATTGATCCTGCCATGGAATTATTCCGTTTGTTACAAAAT
This sequence comes from Celastrina argiolus, assembly GCA_905187575.2. Taxonomy (NCBI): domain Eukaryota; kingdom Metazoa; phylum Arthropoda; class Insecta; order Lepidoptera; family Lycaenidae; genus Celastrina; species Celastrina argiolus. The sequence continues at coordinate 4,123,608 of LR994596.1, forward strand.
GTGTTGCTAAATGTAGACGAATATCTTTAGCACTAACAGTGCCTCTGCGCGGAATGGCCGTTAGAGGTAATAGTGCTGTAGATGGAATATTGTTTCTCCATTGACCAGGAATAAATGAACCATCCACTTCTCTATCATAATATTCTGGTGGAATAGAATAGTTATTTCTTCGTAAGTAATTATATAAATACAGTGTTGCTAAGACCACTTTTGTAGCTTTTTCTGGCTCTAGGAGGATAGGTTTCCTAATGACTCTGTAGACTGAACTTAAAATACCAAAGGCATTTTCAACGACTTTGCGAGCTCTGCTAAGTCTGTAATTAAACACTATTTCTTTGGAACCCGCCTTTGGATTACCTTCAAATGGTTTCATAGTATATTTGTTAAGCATAAAAGCTTTGTCGCCCAATATGAAATATGGTATTTTCATTATGTACGGTATTTGTTGTGTGCTTCAGGAATGTTCAGTTGACCGTTTTCTAATTTTCGATATAAAATCGTATTTTTAAAAACTCCGCCGTCGGAAATACGCCCTTTACTTCCGACATTAACAAACAAGAATGTGTAATTAGCATCCACGAGAGCGAAGAGCACTATACTAGGAAAATTCTTGTAGTTGTCATAATCAGTATTTATATTGATGGGTCTTTGAAGAGTTACGTGTTTCCCGTCCATAGCCCCTATAACATGTGGGAAGTTCCATTTTATTTCAAATTCATTTGATACTGCTAGCTATTCTTCTTCTGTGGACGGTGTCTGCAAATAACAAAACAAACATTATTTTTATAGAGCAATCCTTCTCAAAAACTAGGACCGTCACAACAGTCTACGCCATGGCCACAACAACCCGAGCCATCCCCACAAGAACCCACGCCAACGCTACAAGAACCATCGCCATCGCCACAACAACCATTGCCATCGCCACAACAACCATTGCCATCTCCACAACAACCACTGCCATCGTCAAAATGTATAATTTAAATATGAGGCAGATAAATAAATAATTTGATTGATTAGTTACCATGACTTTTTATTTACTTAACGTAATCACTGAGGACGTCTATAATTGCATCACACGTTCCTGGAACTATAGTTGATATAGATTGTTTCGATACTCTAAAAAGATATTGAAGACTAGTATAGGAGTCTCCTGTTGACAAATATCTCAATGTTATTAGCACTCTTTCGGATACAGTTATTGCTTCTCTGTAGTTAGTGTCACATTTTTTTATTTTCATAGCCACTAAGGAGCACAAATATTCAATGTCTCCGCGGACATGCGTGTAAAATTTGAGACTGAATGGTCGATTGTTAGTTCCTTTAACAAACTGTTGCCGTATTGGTTTCGGTTTTGGTACAATTTTTTAATCCAGACTTTTCGTTTCTCTTTTCTTTTTTTTATTATATATCCAGACAACATAAGCGCCGTAGCACCTAATAATACGTGGTTTTCCATCGCTACACGGAGAGAAACTGAATGCTCAAACCGGCTCACCTTGGCTCGCGAGCCCGCTAAGTAAGTTCAGTTTAATAAATATTAATCTTTTTAAAAAAGTGTTTTACGCTCCCGTAAATTTCACTAGCGCAGTCGGCGCGGATTTTTCCCAAAAACGCGACTTTCAAGATTAGGACGACGAGGGGGAAAATCCAGAACCATCAAATAAATTTTGTCAAAGTGAAAAGCGGAGGCCGAAAGCGATGATTGCAGCGGGTTGGTGAGTACAACTTTTCACCTTCCTTACCTGTTCGTTATTTTCGGGATCAAACCTTGTCCGTATAACGTTATCTGGTTTTCAATAAATTTAAGATTAAGAATTGAATGAAAAATAAATTTAAATAAAATATTGTTTAAGTGTTAAAATATTAAGAAATAAGTAAAACGTTTAAATTTGAAAGAGATATTATGTACGTATATGTTGGATGTCAAGGGCGCATATCAGATGGAGGTGTTTTTAAAAACACTTCCTTGTACCGGAACCTTGAAAAAAAAAGCCTAAATTTACCGAATCCTGAAATACTACAAACTCCTTACAATGTGAAGGTACCGTATATAATTCTGTGTGATAAAGCATTTGCCTTCAGTGAATATACCATGAAACCCTTTTCGGGTAATCCAGAAAGAGGATCTATTGAAAGAATATTCAATTATCGTCTATCAAGAGCAAGGAGAGTAGTTGAGAATGCATTGAGATGAACAATTAGCCAGTGATTCTGCCTCAACCACGCAACAAGTACCTAGTGATTTGACTTCATCCACACAACAAGCACCTAGTAATTCTTCATCGTCCATACAACAAACACCCAGGAATTCTGCCTCATCCACACAACAACAGCACAACACATCATTCAGAAATAAAAGGCGCCGTAATAACGATGACACTGCCACATTAACAGAAGCAGTGGGATTACTCAAGCACAGTGTACAATATCTATCCAAGGAAGAAGACTGTTACACTTCTTTTCGGACCCACATTGCGTATGAATTGAAAAAATACGACTCGCGAACATTTACACTAGTAAAACATGCTATCAATAATGTTATATTTCAAGCTGATATGGGCCAATTACCTGGTATGGGTATTATACCGGTGCCTATTCAACGGATTTAACCAACTCTACCTCACGCCAAAGCAATTACAGCGACACGCCAATTCCAGCACAAACTGCACCTACATCAACAGCGGAAACTCCAAAGGAAGCGGAGGATAATCAAATTGAAATTTCTGAAATATTACGTTACGTTCAAGAACAAGAAGAATAATTCAGAAAATTCTTAATTATAATTTAATAAAACTTATTTAATACTTAAATTATAATTTTCTAAAATTTTAATTATCATAAATAATAAATAAGCAGATAAACATAAACGTTTTTATACTCACATTTTTATACTCACCTTCACATGATCCTTGAGAGCCTTGATAATTGCATCACATACTTCAATAATAATAGTAGATATGGACTGTTTAGATATGCGAAACAGATATTGTAAACTTGTATATGAGTCCCCGGTGGCCAAGAACCTTAACGTCACGGATAGCCTTTCTCTGGCTGTGATAGCTTCTCGAAAATTAGTATTCATATTTTTTATTTCAGGTTCAACCTTTTCAAGAATTATTTCAAAATCTTGCAAACTCATTCTCACAAAATTTTTGTCCCCACTTTCTTCATAATTTATATCTTCCATTAGCCTATTTCCACACTGTAATCTTTCACGAAACAATTTTTTCATCCACCATCTAGGTTTCCGTTTGTTTCTCTTTTTTTTATTTAAAATGTGTTGAATAATGACTAACGCCGCAGCAGTGGTGGTGCACGCAACCGCTAAGTTTGTCGGAGTCTAGGCGAATGACTGGGGCTCGCGGAGCGCTCGATTGACCTCGCGTACAGGTTCGCGGCGGTCCGTACAGGAGCTGTACGCGTATCCAATGTACGCGTGGACAGTGTTTCCCAACTACGCGTAACACAGGAACGCGCTATCCGTACGCACCTTCATATTACTAGGTTTATTACAGGAAGAGGGCTTTATAGATATAAACGCTTAAGGCGAGGAGTAACCGCAACTAGCGCCACTCTTTATAAAATAAATTTTACAACGACACAAAGATCTTATTAAAAAAAGTAATCGGTTCAAACTTTAAGTAAATAGTTAAACTAATTTATTATAGTAATATATAATAGTTAAACTAATATTATATATTTTATCTCGTAAGTAATAACTAAAACGGCCGTTTTAGTTATCACTTACGAGATTAAATACAGTATAGGATTTAGAGCTGTAATTAAATGCCAATAAATTAGTTTAACTATTTAGATAAAGTTTGAACCGATTACTTTTTTTAATAAGATCTTGTGTATTTGTAAAATTTATTTTATAAAGAGTGGCGCTAGTTGCGGTTACTCCTCGCCTTAATGTTCGGCATCTCATGCGCCCCCGAAATCTTTCAGAAAACCTTAGAAAGGATTCTTTTAGGATGTGAAGGGACCATAAATTTCATTGATGACATATTAATAATATATGGCAAAGATATAAAAGAACATGACAGAAGATTAGGAAAAGTCAAAGTCCTAAGGAAAAATAATGTGGTATTAAGTAATGACAAATGTTTATATAGACAGAATAAGATACAATTTCTAGGACACGAATTTTCAGAAAATGGAGTCAAACCTTTTCAGAAATATGTGTAGAGTATTCAAGAATTTCGAGCACCTATAAATATAGGTGAACTTCAGAGCTTCTTAGGTCTAATTAACTTTGTCGGGAAATGGATTCCCAATTTAGCAACAAAGACAGAACCCTTAAAAGTGTTGCTTCGTAACAACCAAAGTAAAGCATCAGATATTAGTAAGAACTGGAAATCTAAACAAGAATATGCGTTTAACGAATTAAAGTTAGCTTTATCCAATATTTCTACATTGGTTTACTACGATGTTGAGGATAGAACACTAGTAATAGCTGACGCAAGTCCCGTGGCATTTGGTAGCGTTTTGGTTCAAATAGATAAAAGGGGACCACGTGTCATTGCATATGGGCACAAGACATTGACCGACTGTGAACGGAGGTACTGCCAAACCGAAAAGGAAGCTCTAGCACTGGTATGGGCAGTGGAACATTTCCATGTTTTTCTATATGGAAAAAACTTTGAGCTCGTAACAGATCACAAGCCACTGGAGGTCATATTTGGACCATAGTCTAAGCCATGCGCTAGAATAGAGCGTTGGGTTTTGCGGCTTCAGACGTATGATTTCAAGGTAATGTATAAACCACGGAAGGAGAACATCGCAGACAGTTTGTCTAGATTATGTCACTTGGACAGATCCCTCATGTCACAAGTATCACGTTTTAACTGCAATGTAGCGTAAGTGAAGTTAATCCTGGTGAAGTAAGGGTGCATAGAACATGAATTTTGGTTCTACATGAGATCTGACCACTTTTTGATAGTTTTTGATTAAGGTGTAGTGTAGAGCTTGGGTTTATACGATATCTGATAACTTTTTCAGAGGGTAAGCTATGTAGGCTCGTCTTGGCAACATTTTTACATGAAAATGTTTTTGGTGGGATTTCATTTATTTTTGTAAGCTGGTTAATTACGAATACGAAATGTGAATATTTCCTAACAATCGAATAACATTCGCAGTAAAAAAATATCGTATACGACTGAAAACTGCCGGTGACTACTATCGGACCGATAACCGATTTCACGTGTTTTACATATTTTGTAATTTATACAGACAGCAATTTATTACAACCTGCTGCCTGCTACTTTGCGCTAATGCCTAATTTTACAAAAGTGGATAAAAAACTAATTTTCCTCTCATAAATATATCTTTCATCTACAAAAAGTCGGTCACCGATTAATAATCGGATTGAAATAGAACATTCTGATTTCAGTAGTGCAACGCACTCAAAATAAATAAAGTCGGATAGAAATTATATGGAGCAAAAATCTGACCGATTATCGGTCCTACAAAACGTAGGTCGTAGGTTTTTTATATACTTGTATAATATATAATATTCCTTTTATGTATTAAAGATCAGATCCGTATAGTAAACATCCATTTTGTACCGTCCACCATATTGGATTCAAAATGGCGGCATTTATATTTTAATTTTTTTTTGTTGGTTTTGTAGCAATAACAGCTTACATAAATAATATCAGCTTTCTAGGATTTCAGGAAGTACCTTATGAATTTTGATGATCTATAAATGAGTTAGTGACGAAATCTGGGGTTTTTAGACGTTGATAAAATCTAAAATATAACAGCTACGACATTCAAACTTTGTATGTTTCATGTCTTTACCAATGTCATTATATGTTGAAAATTTCAACTATTTAGCATCTTCCAAAGAAAAGTTATGACAGCTCAAAAAAACGACGAAACCTTTCGAGAAAAGGTAGGTAGTGCACTTGCGCTTCGCTTGGCTCGTCTTGACGGGGGCACGACCGTGCCCCCAGATGAGAGACTTAGATAAACAAAAGAAACAGCTCGGAAAAGAGTATGCAGATAAAAACCGAAAAGCCAAAGATTGTGAGTTAGTGCCGGGAGATAAAGTATACCTGAAAAATTTAAACAAAGATAACAAATTTAGTCTTAGGTATAATCCTGTGTTGGTGGAGATATTGAAGTTCGGAATGATTCTACTAGACAAATATTAAGACGAAATGTGGTACATTTAAAAAGAATTGAGGGGCATTAGCAAGTTCTAAATGACAAAGAGAAGGAAGGAGAGCATACAGGAAAAGGAAGCAATGAAAATAAGTAGAAGATAGGAACAGGTTAGTAAATAAATTAATAAACAAATAAATGGCTGTGACACTTGTAGGAATAATTATGAAGTGAATTTATAGCTGATTTCTAGTCTTATAAAATAAAAAAAAAATAAAAAACGTTTTATTTCCAAATGAAACTTACAAAGTTATTTTCGGAAAGTCAACAAGAAAAACAAGCTACCACCGGTTCAACCCTAACCCGCCGAGAAGAACCGGCGTAAGAAACTCGAACGGGGCCAACTTTTAGCAAAAAGATGGAAAATTGATCTTTTTTAACAGTATATATTTTTTACAATGTAACTTAATCTATAGCCTACACATTAATATTATAAAAGTTAGAGTACATATAGAAAATAAATATAAGCAGCCATCATGGTTGGCCACCTTATTCCCAGGGTGTGCAATCATTAACAAAATCAATTATCTTATAATAAGCTTTAGCACACAAACGTTCTTTAACTACTTTTTTAAATTTATTAATAGAAAATTTTTGAACTTTTTCTGGGATTTTATTGTATAGGCGTATACATTGCCCTTTAAAAGATTTACTTACTTTGCTAAGCCTGATTATAGGTATATCGAGCTTGTGCTTATTTCTAGTGTTCCTACAATGATTGTCACTTTTTGTTTTAAAATTATTTAAATTTTTCCTTACATATAATAAATTGTCCAAAATGTATTGAGATGCAACGGTTAGTATTCCTATTTCTTTAAACTTATCTCTCAGAGATTCAAATCTCTCAGACATCTTGTAAATGGAACGTATTGCTCGCTTCTGCAGCACAAATATTGTGTTAATGTCGGCTGCATTTCCCCATAAAAGGATGCCGTAAGACATTCTACTGTGAAAATAACTGAAATAGACTAGTCGCGCTGTATCTTCGTCAGAAATTTCTCTAATCTTTCTGACTGCATATGCTGCAGAACTGAGCTTATCTGCCAGGTTGGCAATATGAGGACCCCACTGTAATTTACTGTCTAGCGTTATACCTAGAAACACAGTGGTGTCGACTAAGTTCATTTTCTCATCATTTAATAGTATATTGGTTTGTACTTGCCTTACATTGGGCAAACTAAACTTTAAACATTTTGTTTTATTAGAATTTAAGAGTAAGTTATTAACATTAAACCAATGTACTATTTTTGAGAGAGCACAATTTACCTCGTCGTAATTTGACTGTTGTCGCTTCACATTAAAAATTAGTGAAGAATCATCAGCAAAAAGTACTATCTCATGTTTATCCTTAACTAAATAAGGTAAGTCATTTATGTAGATGAGAAAAAGAAATGGGCCTAATATGGATCCCAGTGGAACACCTAATTCTATGTTGGTCCCATTGGACCTTTTACTATTTACCTCCACCCTTTGAGTCCTATTTTTAAGGTAAGAACTCAAAAGGTCGAGTGACGATTCTCTTATGCCATAGTGGTGAAATTTTCTGATCAATGTAGCATGCCCAACTAAAGATGGGCAAAGCACCGGGTTTAAACCCGGTGCTTTGGTAAAAACCCAATAAACACCCATAAACTCCCATAATCACCCAAAAAAATAGGTTTTTACGTATTTTTTTGAAAATATGTAAGTAATACCAATAAATTATTTTTATAAATTGTATTGATGAATTCTACAATATTAAATAAAACGTTAACTAATAATATTTCAGGAAATTTTAAAAATCTATATATAATAAAATGAAAGTAATTAATTTTCAGTGTTTTCATGTTGCAGTTGATCAACATGTTGGCCTTTTGCTTCCCGTAGATACTTTAAAATTTCTTCATAACACCTCGTTCGCACACATGGCCGTATATATTTAAATTCTTGAGCCACTAACAGTCCGAAATACTCATTTCTTTTATCCTCTTCTCCATAAATTAAGCATTTAGAACAGTTTGTTTCTTCTTTCAGTAAATTTTCTTTTACTTTATCCTCGTTTTTTTTCTTTGTTGCGACGACGCTGGGTAAATCATCTGGACACTGGGTCTCACTATCGCCAAATATATTTGGAGATCGGCTTCGGCTACGGCTTGGCAGACATTTTTTTCTTTCTACAATTTTAAATTAAATTTATTAGAATAAATGCTTCGAACTCACGCGATCTAAGTACCTTTTGTGTTTATTATACCTTACCTACCTAGGTATAAAAAGAGTACTTACGTAGATTTTCTTTTAATAACTGTTTTATACGAAGATCTTGATCTCTCAAATTAGCATCCATTTTACTTCCAGTGATTATCAACTAAATTAATAATCCACAAAGTATTAAATAACGTTTTTATGAAATATTTAGCACAAAAACAATACCCTTTAAATATCGATCGTCAGTAACTGTGGCTGACTTACCTATATTCTAGCAAGCAGGACTGCCAGATGTGAAGGGGAAATCCCCAATAAATTGTTGCATGTGACTGATGATGTGAGCATGTTCGTTTCATAATAAAAATGTTGCCAGGTAACCAAAAAGTCGTATGTTTTTGTGCGAATTACGATCATAATCTTTACGATCGTACATTAAAAAATAGACAAATAATAGTATGAGTACGATTTAAATCGTATATCTGTCAACCCTGCTAGCAAGACAGCGACAAAATCACGTTGCATAACAATGTAGCCCAAGCTTATATCTTATGAAATATACGGAAGAGATACGGACTTAGAAAAAACAGAAATGTTGTTCTTTGTGGAAGTCATTGATGAAATTCTATGTATTTTAGCCCGCAAACTTTCTTCAAACAAAAACAGCGCCATCTAGTATCGAGTTCTGTAATTATCTCTTTGTTTATGGATTTGAAGTAAGACCGCCACGCATGCAATACATTATGACTGGGGATTCCCCTATTCGTCGACGCTGAATATGAGGCGACGACAATCACTGTCAAACGTGTTCACTATTACTCTGACTCTGATAACGTGACTTCCTGGTAACGTGTTAGGTAGGAAAAGCAGTAAAAAAGTGCATATTAAGGGAGCAGATTTGAAATAATATTTATACTTAACAAGAAATAATTAAAGGTAAGTGGATTTTTGAATGATACAATTATATCATGATCACTTAACAATTTTAACTTAAAATTAGATGTATTATTACAAGCTTTTATTTAGCTTGCGTTATGTAAATAAAAGTATGTAGGTATGTTCGTATGTTGATGCAATTATCCTCAATCCTCAACCGACTGGGATAAAATTTTCCATACACGTTTATTTTGGATGATAGTGCATAGTTAGCTGAGAGTCGTCATTGGATAATAATGGTGGATAGCCTAAGATGTGTACTAGATATTTATTTTTAACATAATATGCGTAAGTACCTAATCGAATTAAAGAAGTTGCTGAGAAAAATACAGAACAATACGATAATAAACTAGCGTCTGCGTTTAATCCTCCGAGGAGATGTAATTTTACAAAGGTTTTTTGTATTTATTTTAATTTTTTTTAATAAATTTATTGTAAATAACAAGAAATAATCATTGTAAAAAAATAGGCACTCTATTGTTGAATTTTCGTCAGACCAACTAATCATCGTTCATTTTTTTAGGTTCAATGGGGAGACCTAAAGATTTACGCATATGGGAGCACTACCGTACTTTACCAAACAAGTCTGTTTCTTGCAAGCTTTGTAATAAGGTCTACAAATTCAGTAATGCTGCCAAAATGCTTCAACATCTTATCACTTGTCCAAAATCTCCAGAAACATTAAAAGACTCTATGAAACTTATAAAAGATAGCTCGTCCAAAACCAAAATGTCTGGACTGTCAGAGATAGAGACAAATGATTCTTTTATAAGCCCCTCGTCGTCTGCTAACACTACAATAAATGCTGAGTTTCAAGACACCGATAATCATATAAAAACAGAATTAGCGAGAGCTATATTTGTAACAGGGACGCCACTATCGATGGTGCAACATCCTTTATGGATACAATTTTTCGAAAAATTGCAACCAAAATTTAAAATACCTTCACGTAAAGCTTTAGCGACAAAATACTTAGATAAAATATATAGAGAAATGCGTTTTGAGTTAAATGAGGAACTAAATGCTTGTAGTTACTTACACCTTCAGTGCGATGGCTGGTCTAATTTAAGAAATGAAGGAATAATAAACTTTCTTATATCAAAACCTCAACCTGCATACGTTAAAAGTTTGAATACAGAAAGTAATCCTCACACTAGTGAATACCTTAGCCAAGAAGTTGAAAAAGTAATGAAAGTATATGGAGCAAATAAGTTTCTTGTACTTATTGGCGATAACGCTAGAAATATACAAAAGGCATTCGAACTAACAAAACTCAAATATCCACATGTTGTTCCTCTCGGTTGCTGTGCACATATCCTTAACTTGTTGTGCCAAGATATTGTAAAGATACAAGAAGTAACTGTGTTTATTATGCAAGCCATAAATATAATAAAAACTGTTAAAAGGAGTCAACGATTAAGTTCCTTGTTGATAAAATCAAGGCAGGGTGAAGATTCTACACAAACACTAAAATTGCCTTGTGCTACAAGATGGGGAAGTCATGTTACTTCGTTAAAAAGTTTGAAAGCAAATAAGATAGCTTTGCAAATATTAACAGTTAGAGAAGATGTGGTAATTTCAAGAGATATTAAAGAATTAATTCTAAGTGATGATTTCTGGACGAAGACAGGGGAATGTATAAGTATTTTGGAACCAGTCACTGAAAGCATATTTTACTTAGAGAGCGACCAGAATCGTTTGCATCGCACATACATTACATTTAGAGATGTACAAGCTAAGATACGTTTTGCATTAAATGAGATTTCGACATTGAGCGAAGAAAGCAAACAGCAGATTCTAACATCAGCATCTTCAAGATGCAATATGGCAATGAGGCCAATACATTTTGCAGCATATATTCTAGACCCCAGGACTCTAGGAGTCGAACTTACTCAAGAGGAAGAACTTAAGGGTATGGAGTTTATCTACAATTTAAGCCAACACTTAAGTTTGTCAAATGTAATGGCAGATTTGGCGTGTTATAAAGCTAAAGAAAACTTTTGGGCCAGAGGATTTGTATGGAGCTCATTAGATAGCATTGAGCCCCTAATATGGTGGAAAGGTATTTGTGGTTCCACTGAGTTAAGCAAAGTAGCGATTCGTATTCTATCAGCTCCCTGTACTTCGGCAGCCACTGAGCGTTCCTTTAGTATCCAAGGCTACATACATAATAACAAAAGAAATCGACTTACAACTGAAAGAACTGAAAAAATTTCATTCATTTGTTATAACTGGAATCTTAAACATAAAGCTGAATGCGAGGACATTCAGTTTAATGAAGAAAATACCTTAGAAGCTTTCATTGAGCAAGTAAATGAACATAACAGTTTAGACGAAATAGAGCCTATCGAACCTATACAATTCATCGCTTGTAATAACTCTGAATCTGACAGTGATTGACTGTAGTTTTACATTTTACTTTCATCTCTTTCTTAATAAACTCAAAATCAAATTAAAAGTTTTTTATTCTGTAGGCTGCATAATAATATTGTCTATGTCCAGTATAGTGGACGTCTTGCGGCTGAGATGACGATGATGAAGTACAAAATCATAAACACCCAAAAATTTGGGTCTTTATGGGGTTTAAACCCAATAAACCCAAAACACCCGGTTTTTACCCACCAGACTTTAAACCCACCCAGGTGGATTGCCCATCTCTATGCCCAACACAATCAAAGGCCTTGGAAAGGTCACAAAACACACCTAGCGCATCCTGCGACCTCTCCCAAGCTTCAAAAATATTACAAAGAAGACCTATACCAGCGTCCGTTGTGGATCGACCCTTAGTAAAACCATATTGACTATTATGTAAAAGATTGTTTATATTAAAATGTACTAATAACTGGTTTAAAATTAATTTTTTAAATATTTTACTAAAAGTCGGTAGAATCGATATAGGTCTGTAATTTGTCGGATCAGATTTATTTCCAGCTTTAAATAAGGGTATTATAACCTCGCTATGCTTCATCAGGTCAGGAAAAACACCACTCTTTATACAGTCATTGAAAATCATGGCTAGATCCTTATCTAGCTAAAAAAAAATCATGGCTAGATCCTTATCTAGTTAAATCAATAATTGACATCGTAGCACCTTAGCTACGATGTCAATTATTGATTTAATAACTTTCGTGGATATGCCCCAGAGATCGGCAGTATTTTTAATATTCAGCAACTTAAACGAGTTAATAATATCTCTGTAATCAATTTCTTTAAATTTAAAATTGACATCACATTCCTGTACATTGTCTCTGAGTAATTTTACAGCAGCTGCAGGTAAGGAATTTAAATTTTTTGTTGTTGAGACCGGAATGTCCGCAAAAAATTTTTCAAAGACCGTCGCAACTTCTAGATCTTTAGTAATCTTTTTATCTTCAAAGGAGAGTTCAAAATTCGAGGTACGACAGGTGACGTTTCCAGTCTCACCAGCAATTACCTTTCATGTTGTTTTAATTTTATTTTTAGAATTTTTAATTTTATTCTTTATATGAATAGCCTTAGCAGCTGTACATACTTTTTTGAAGGTTTTTGAATAATTTTACATATTTTTAACATAAGTTTTAAATGTTTCACTATTATTAATACACTTTTCGTTACATAAATCATACAATTTTTGCCTACTAATTTTAATTCCTGCAGTTGCCCATTCAACAAATTTACTTTTTTTATTATTAATTCTAACCGTTTTAGGAGTAAATACTGAATTAAATTGGGTTCTTACAATTTTGAATAATTTATTAAAAGCTTCATCTGAGCTGTTTGACCCATTCAATAATTGAATATTTGAAATTAAATTACTCCTAAATTTCTCAATACGTTTTGTATTCACAGGAACAAACACAAGATTTTCCTTTAAGTTAGTATCGCAGTTGATACTAAAAGAAGCTAACTGTCCATGGTGATCAGAGCTGAGCTTATTAATTATTTCTTTTTTGCATGGTGTAAGATTGGTGAATATATTATCTATACAAGTAGCAGTTGTGTTGCATACTCGTGTAGGTTCATGAAATAAATTAAAAAGAAAGATCTAAACAATGATGAGAATCTAACAGTGGTGGAGGAGTTTAAATCTAATAAATTAATGTTAAAGTCACCACATATAAATAACTTTTTGTTAGACGCACATATCTTTGACAATAATTGTTCCATTATTTGTTCAAAGGTTTCGTATAACCCTGAAGGAGGTCTGTATACGCTTACAATAATAAGTTGACTCAACTCTATGCAGGCTACTTCAATTATTCGTTCAGTTGAGTCTTGAAGTCTATACGATCATTTCCTAGTATGGGAACCATAGTCCGATATCCTTTAGTTTTTAAGTTATGAGCAAAAAACAGCTTTTTTAAATATTTTACACTATTTGGATTATCAAGCTAAAAAATAGACAGTTTCATATTAAATACAGTTTTTTTATTATTTGTCGATTTAAACACATAACACACGATGAATTAAAAGTCTTACAACTATTCCGATAGCAAAAACAATCAAATTGTAGTGAAAAGAAAAAAAATCAAAAACAAATCTTAGCGACTTTTATACATTTCAATGTGTATTTAATAACTATAGACCAGGGCTGTCCAAATCATGGCCCGCAATAATCCGCGGTTTGGATTATTGCGGCCCGCAGAATATTTTAAATTTGGTTTACATTAATACATTAATGAGCAATTTTTAGCGCGACGAAATTCAAATGTTTTTGGGTATGTCCGATCACATCTCTATTCACTCGATAATTCGGGGAATTCCCCGAACACAAAATAGGTACCTACCGCGCATCGTTCATTAGGCATTGTTAGTCACTTGTGTTTCACCGCGACGAAAGTTTGGATTACGGAAGGTTACTCTCAAGTTATTAAAGACTTTTACGTTATTTTAAAGTTTTTAATCTCATCATGTCTGCAAAGAAGAGGAAGTTAAGTGAAGAAAACCGTACATTCAATGCGAAATAGGAGTTAGACTACTTTATGTCCTACAATAACAATAAAATTCAGTGTTTGATTTGTATGCAAGTTTTATCTGTAAGTAAAGAATATAATGTTAAACGACACTATACTTCTTTACATGAAGAAAAGTTTAAAAAACATGTCGGTGAAGCAAGAAAAGTTATGGTGACTGAGTACAAAAAAAAAACTAATACAACAAACAAGTATGTTTTCAAAAGTAAGTACTGAGAATGAATAAAACTTGGCTGCCTCATACGAGGTTTCATTACAATTAGCCAGAGCTAAAAAACCATTTAGTGATGGAGTTTTAATAAAAAAATGCGCAGTAGAAATGGCTAAACGCTTCATGCAGCCGAAATTAGCGGAAAAGTTTGAATCTGTTGCATTATCTCATCAAACGGTGGCACGACGAATAGAGGATATGGGTAATTATATTTCGAAAAGTTTATTTGATTGCTTTGTAGATTGCGAGTACTATTCAATATGTTTGGATGAAAGTACCGACCAGACCGATGTCAGTCAATTAACCGATTCGTTGCGATGTCTAATTTTGCTAACTTCTAACTGTGGCGTTGAACAAAAATATCGTGACACTGTTCAGTGCCCAACGCCATACGATTAGATGTCACGCATCTGTGTCTTCAGCTATGCGGAAAAGAAAACATTATTTTGTCCGTTTTTTACAAGTTTAAAGCTTCAATACTTTTAGTTTACATTAGAAATCAAACGTGAACGGTCCTGCACAGTGTTTTAAATCATTAGAAGTGGTAAAATAAGTGTATTTCTGGAAATGGACGGTAAGTGACATTTTAATACAGTAGTTCTAAACCTTTTTAACTTATTTTTCATTTTCTAAGGTTTTGCTTGATTATAAGATAGATCTAAAGGTGGCGGTTCGCGCCGCGACGGAGACAGGAGACTGAGACCGGAGACTGAGACCAGAGACAGCGACCATTACTTGACGTTAGGCAATATATACGCGACAGTTCGCGAGCGAGACAGAGACAGGAGACCGAGATGCGAGACAGGAGACAGCGAGACGGTCGCTGTTCCGGACCAGTAGTGTCTCGTGTCGCGCTCGTGAACGCACACGTGTTTAGATTTAAAAATGAGTTTTTGTGATGAAGACTGTGAGACTCTGATTGAACTAATCAGGCAGCATCCTCCGCTATACAATGCACAGTTAGACTCCTACAGAGATGAAAATTTGAAGGATAATATTTGGAAAAGCATAGCTGAAAGCACAAATAAAACAGGTGAGTTATTCTTATTTTGTTTATTTTGCATAAAATTAATATTTGGAAGGAAACATATAAGAAAGAAAAGGTGGAGTGGAATCAGCTCAAACAAGCCGTGTGACATGTTGTTCTTGCCAGTCTACTGCTCCTTGCTGTGACGTGAAGTAATTGGTTAATTTTACTCTAATATCGAGTCCGTTTCTGTTGGAAAACCCTCCGGTTCCACGTAATGAAACAAAATTTGAAGGCAAATTTTCTTTCTCTCGGTTCCATTGGTGTACGGGCATATGAGCATATTCCAAAAATCCATCTCTTAAAAGGTTATGCAAGCAACAGACAACCAAAATCATGTCAGTGCATGTTTCTGGCGCTATTCCAATAGGAGTGTAAAATATTCTAAATACCTGAGACAGCAAACCGAACGCGTTTTCCGACACTCGTCTCGCACGACAAAGTCGGTAGTTAAATATTTCTTTGTTTAAATCGTTTTTTGCAACTCTTCTAGCGTAAGGTTTCATCATAAAAGTATCAAGACTAAATGCTTCATCTCCAACTAAAAAGTGTGGTAATATTATGTTCGAATTTGGTAGATTTTTTGGTTCTGGAAAATTAAATTCATTTCTCATGATTTGTTTTCCCATTGTAGACTTTTGGAATATTCCACTATCTCCTTCTTTGCCATAAGAGCCGACGTCTACTGCAATGAACTTGTAATTATGCAGCCTTATTACGCAACTCGGTCGACATCAATGTCTAATACATAGAAACTTTGATGGCCGTTTGACACAAAACCGGACAAGGGGTATTACCTAACTTATGTACTACGCTTACTCGCCATCAAGTGAACTGACACCACAGATTATAGTAATATTTTATGAACTATTGTTGTAGTTCATTATTGCGTCTCTTAATGCTATCTAAATTCTATGCTAATATCCAATTACGAAAAATACTATGTACACGAAAAGAGTATTTTAGCACTATTTATTATGTACTTTTAAATACTAACACCGATGATTTATTTTAATATAAAATATTTAACTATTTCATATTCGCAATATTTGTAATGTGTATATTCAAAACGCTATCTGTCAATTTACTTGATAATTGCTAAAACAAATTACTTGAATATTAGAGTCATAGTCTTTATATTTATTAGGTACATAAGTAGTTTTAATAAGTGGTCTTCATAGATTAGAGTAATTATTTTAATATATTTTAATAGAGGTGGTGGTCCTATTGCAACCGTAGTAACTAAATTAATACTTAATCTGTGAATGCAACTTGAACTTATCAAGTAAGTAGGTACAAATACATTTTAATTTGTAAAATATGATTAACAGTAATTAAGTTGTCTAATGTTTTGTAATTTTTGTTAGTATGCCTGCACACAGAACGGTATCGGAGCGCCAGTTCCTTATGCTATTAGAATTTATGGAGGAAAATAGAGCTTTTGCTGTAGGACGGTTACTATCAATACCAGACGGTAAACAGAAAGTGAACCGTCAATGGAATGAGCTGGCTGCCAGGCTTAACTCTGTTGGATCTGGCACCACAAAGACCGCACAGAAATGGCGTGATGCAAGTCTCTTACGAGAAATATTTCTATCTTTGATAGAAACCAATTGTTTATTTTGACATTTTTGTTGTGTGTTGTGTTAACCTATTTGCTAAGTGATAAGGTAAGTAGGTAATTAAAGTTGAGTTAAGTAAAAACTGACTTATTTTTGGTTACAAGGATTTGTGATTATGTTGAATACTAGACAAACCTCAGTTACACTGCATAACTACAATAAAGATTTATAGTTTTGTCATAGTATTTTATAGCACAATACACATCACTTCTCCCCTAGTTACATAGGTATATACATTAATGGTTTAATTTATGTTGTTTTTGATTTTATAATTAGATACTTTGTCCTTTGTGCAGCTATCCATTAAACAGATCCATGTATGATAAAATGTTTGCTTTTACCACAAGTTGCATGTTAAAGTTAACAACTAACAGAAATATATATAGATAAATGTACAATTTGTAAGGACAAAAAATATATTTTGCAGTCATAGAATACAAACCTAAGTATGGCACTTAGGTTTATATTCTATGACTCACCCTCTGGTAATCCATGCACTAAGGATTCCTTTTAACTGTGGTTTCTTGTTGTCTTGCTTGCTTTGTTTATTCCACAGCCCTAACAATCCTAATCTAATCCAACTTTTGACTACTAGTGAACCTTTCTCTTACTAAAATACTAATGCAAACTTTTTTTTTTATTTAAGCTAATGCATGATTTTACATTTGCTAGTTTTGGACTGACCGCAAGTACGCTGTACGGAAAAAATGCGCAGCAATAACGTTGCATGCACGGGGAACTGGAGGTGGTCCACCCCTAAAAATAAAGCTCTCTCCCATTGAGGAGCGAATTAAGGCTTTAATGGGAAGGGTTGCAGTGGAAGGCAATGCGGGAGTGCGCATTGCAATTAACGTTAGTTAAGTTTTAGTGATATTATTTTAGGGTATGTATGTGGTTCCTATATAGAATTTATTGTGAAAGTACCAGCGCTCAAAGACTTAGTTTGACTTTCATATTTGTATGAGACAGTTAACTGTATATATGGAACCCATACACACCCTAAAGTATTGTCACTCACTTATTTTACACCCTGATAGTGTAATAATAACAGGTTCCCTGTCCCCATACAAATGTGTCATTGAAAGGTTCTACGCTCACGTAATCATTTTAATATTCTCTTTTGTGTCAAAACAAAAGTTGTATAGAAACACTTTTCTAAGAAGATTTTTGTAAAAAAAATAAAATAAAAAAATTAAAAAAAAATGATCACATGTGATTCATGCACGCATGGCAAAGGATCTAATATACCACGCCTTTTGAATCAAATATGATATGATCACATATGATTCAAAAAACGTATTATGTGTGTACATTGCAGTGCACGCTCATGAATCGTATATGCACTAAAAATAAATGATGTTTTTTGAGCAGGCAACACAAAAAACACTATGTTTTCTACGTGTGATGACGATGAAATGGTACCTACCTATAGCTGGAGAAGAGATGAGACATTGAAGCCTCGAATGAAGGTTGATTACAATACAGCTAAAAAAGGAATTGACGTTTCAGATCAGCTTGGTTCCTATTGTTCCCCTCTTAGAGAAAGCCTTACTTGGTATAAAAAAATCGCATATGATCTCATTTTTCAAGCCGCCATAGTAAACATGCGCGTCATATACAACGAACTTACAGGAAAAAAATGACTGTACTGCAAGATCAAGAAATAATTATTCGGTCTTGGCTCGGAGAAGCAGCGGCCAAAAAGCACCGCCTATGGCCTCCAACGCAAGGAACTACGTCCATCACAAGTCACCAACTAACAGAAATCCCTAGGAAAGACGGAAAACTAGTTCGGAAGCGGTGCTCTGCCTGTTATTCCAATATAAAAGCAGTTCAAGGCAATCCCCTTCGTGCCAAACAAGTAAACAAAGAATGCGAGATGTGTAGCAAAGCCTTCAGCTTGAGCTGTTTCAATGAAAACCATAAAAACGGATGTGTATTTGGACAAACAATTATAGTGATTTCAAGTTTAGTGTGTAAATTACGTAAATAAAGCTCTGTTATTTTGTAAACAAAAAATTCCACCACCAAAATTGACTCCCATGCACTAAAAAAAAAAAAATGCCAGATTTTATTTCGTTTATTTGTTTTTGATGATGTGTCCTGTCACGTCCCGTACAAAAAACGAAATTAGCCCGCCACGTTCTGATACAAAAATGTATCGGAACAAGCATCAAAAATTGTGCATATATGATTCATGAGCGTAACAGACCGAGTGAAAAAGCGTTCTAATGAATCATATATGATTCATTGGACAGGGAACCTGTTAATATTTGACTTGTGCTTGCTTTGGTTTGAAAAAGCTACTAGTCCAATTTTGATCAAGTTTGGCATGGATATAGTGGTAAATAGGATAATCCGTTTATTAGAAATTTTATTTTTACGCATATAATATGTGATCTATTTTTTTTTAAATTTAAGTAGCAGACTGTAGATTCATAGTTTTTTCTCAATCAAGAATAAGAATATATTGTTTAAAATTTTCCAGAGTAAATAGGTAAGTACATAATATATAAAAAATATTTATTGTATTTTCCAGATTGATACTGCATTGTCTTCGCCACCGCCACCACCTTCATTTGCCCTACAAGTTGCACCTCCTACAAACAGTAACATATTTCTTTGCTTTTTTGCACACATATGCATGCTTTTAATATTAAAAGAAGTAATAAGTAACATTTTATAATTTTTTCATCATCCAACATAAGAAAAAAACAATATTATTTTGTAAATTACAATATTAAATAACTATTTACTAGACTTCTGGCTGGCTTAATCTATGTGATAAAAATCTCAACAAGTGGCAGTAGAAATAGTAGGTAGCATACTGCAGTTTTAGTTTTCATATGATAATGTTTACAGCAAAAAGTGTGTAAAACTTTTTCTTGCTTTCAGATTTGCTTTCTGCTCATCTTGCCCCACATACTACAACACCGGTCACTCCACCTACTGGTGGAGTGACAGGTGTTGAGGCTACTGCCTGCAGTATTCAACTAGAAGGTACTAAATTTAAGCAATAAATGTTTATTACTATTGTCTACAACATTAGGAAACACTGTGACTTAGCATGACAGCATACACACAAATAATAATAATATAATTTATTTGCCAAAATATGGTTGGTACATTAGGATGGAACATGTTAGTAGTGATACACATATTATCTTAATAGCACTTAGCATAATATTATAATGGTCTTATAACTTTTTCAGATGCACCAGACAATACAGTATCTACATGGACACCATTTGGTAGTATAAAAATAAATATATTTTATGAACTAGCTTTTTCTCGTGTTAATTTTGGTATATTTGGCCTCTGCTCATTACCTATATTATATGGCCTATCGCATTTCTTCTATCTAACATACTAATAATTGTTCCAGAACTATTACACCATGACTATACACGCCCACTGCCACGCACAACATCCACGACCACCACCGCCGTCAGCACCACCACCGTCACCACCACCGCCGTCAGCACCACCGCCGTCACCACCACCGCCGTCAGCACCACCGCCGTCAGCACCACCGCCGTCAGCACCACCACCGTCACCACCACCGCCGTCAGCACCACCGCCGTCACCACCACCGCCGTCAGCACCACCGGCGTTGCCAGCACGACCACCACTAACACAGCAAGGAGACGATGTATGGTTTTAAGTTCTGCATACTTACTATACTATATAACCTATTATATATATTTTTTTCTTTTCTTTATTTTGTTAATTTAAACGTTCCAGATATACCACCAGGGCGGGAGGTACCGCAATGGGCGCTTGACATCGAGGAAAGAAGAATTGCTATCGATGATTTACAGGCACGCTCCATGGCGAGCATGTCCGAGGCGATGGCGAAAATAATTGAGATATTAAAAGTTATAGATTCTCGCAATCAAAAAATAATAGAGTTGTTAGAGAGATAAATTTAATGAAATGTAATTAAACTAACCGTCAAGTGATGTAGGTCCGTATTTAAATAATACGGGCTTACACCACTATGACAGAAACATTATTTTTAATGTCAATAGGTTTTCAAGGAGAGGTTGCATCGCAATTCTTGAGACGGAGTTTGAAGCTTGTTTACGGGCCTAAATCTCTTGTCCAGTTGGCAAATAAACTAGTTTGTAAGCTCGTTCTACCAACTGAGTAGTGGTCTGATAAAAAAAGTCTGATTAATGTGATTAATAGTCTGATTGATGCAATTAATAGTCTGATTGATGTAATTAATAGTCTGATTAATATTGTAAGTAAGTATGTTTATTCTGACAAGTTTATTGTTTTCTTTTTTATTATATTGATTTGTTATTTGCATTATTTTTTTTATTTCCCTTACTATAAGTTACTTTGAATTACTGTTAATAATATATAAAAAATTGTTACCATTTTCTTTTAATAATAATGGTATACTAGGTAATATTTTATTCTGTTTCGGGAGAAGCAATTTAAACAATTATTGTACATATTGGAGTTGTATATTAATTTCAATTGTTACTACTTAATACACAATTTTACATTCCATAACGTCTAGAGCACAAATGTGATGTGTTAACAATTAACTCAACACTTAATATGAGTTCAAAATAGGACATTTGTAAATTAAACATATTGCCTGCTTCTGTTACATAAATATTGTGTTTATGTCAGCGGCATTTTCCTATAAGAGGATGCCATAAGACATTCTACTATGAAAATAACTAATTTTTCTAACTGCTTAGTCTGCAGAACTGAGCTTACCTGCAAGATTGGCAATATGAAGACTCACTGTTAATTTAGTATCTACTTTTATACCCAGGAATACAGTTGAATCCTTAATTTCATTTTCTCACTTTCGGAAAGTCAACAAAAATACTACCACCGGTTCAACCCTAGCCCGCCGAGAAGAACCGGCGTAAGAAACTCGGACGGGGCCATCTTTTAGTAAAAAGATGGAAAATTTTTCTTTTTTAAAAAGAGTATACATAATAATATGTTAACAATGTAAAAACTTATTCTATATATTATAACAAAAGACAGAGTACATAAAGTACATTGAGGTAGCCTTGCATGTTGCCATCTTATTCCCAAGGTGTGCAATCGTCAATAAAATCATTGACCTTATAATAAGCTTTAGAACACAGACGTTCATTAACTACAATTTTAAATTTATTGATAGGGAGGCTCTGAACGTTATTTGGGATTATATTGTACAGGCGTATACATTAACCTTTAAATGATTTACTAACTTTACTCAGTCTGATCACCGGTATATCTAGCTTGTGCTTATTTGTAATGTATACACTATGCAAATGATGTACTCAATTAACGTTGGAAATCAACAGCAAATAAATAAGCTGGCAAGCCTATTGAGTAATGTTTGCTATTGCTTGTCGGTTTGTCCATAACCTTTCTACTACAGCTTCACGCCCATCTTCTATGTTCTGCTGATGTCTGATTAGCTGTGATGGTTGCATATTATTATCCTCCCTCAATTCTTCATCAGCAATGGAGGTGCGTGAGTCGTTGATTAAGTTATGTAGGACGACACAGGCATTAGTAATTTTACCTGCTTTCACTGGTGAGTAGTGCATGACCCTGAGTAAAATTTGAGAATTTATAGCCAAAATGTATCAGTTAAAAGAAAGGAACACTGATATACACATTAATTTAGTAAAATGTAGTATTTTGGGGAAGTAGTCTTAATGTATCTAGTTTATTTAAACTAGTCTTTAACTCGCTTACTGTTTATTCAATATAATCAATGTATTATATAATATCAAACAGTAAGCAAGTTAATGTCCAACTATTATAGCTAATAATTATTTTGGTTCAACCGTTTTAGCAGCTACTATGCCACAGACAAACATACAACAATAATATAAAGACTTTTATAACACTTCTCTGTTTGCGTCAGAAGTTTTAAATAATACAATTTTCTTATGCTTCATAGTAGGTATGCTAAAATCATTTAGCCTTCAATAAAAAAAACTAACCAGAGTAATATGTAAATTATACAGCTTATGTTACCCTGGCTGTTATTAAGAATATATTAATACTTCTCTCATACATACCTACATACATACAAACACTGCAAAAATCATTACCCTTTCTTTTGGCCTTGCTGTATTCAGGAAAAAATCCTTATGTCCAAAATATGTGTTAATAACACCAACCAACCTGTGTGCCAAAAGGCATCGCCAACGGGTTTTAAGTACCCCAATGCACCTTTCCACTACATTTCTTGTTCTCATATGTGAGCTTGTGTAGTGCTCCTCAGGGGAATTTGGGGCAGCACCAAGAATGGGAGTCATCATCCACCTTTTCTGGGCATACCCTGAATCACCTGTAATAATAAATTCTAAATAATATTTGTATTTAATATGGTAAAAAACTAAATACATACTATCCTGTATATAATAGAAAAGCTCTAACAAAATCTTAGATTATTATTTTTGAAATGTAATGGACCAGAGTGAAAGATGCTGGGGTTTTGTCACAGTTCATACTAGTACAGCTCCTAACACATTACCTACAGAATATTGAACTGTATAAACATGATTTATAATCTGTAAACATCATTAATGTAATATGAGATTTTAAATAAACAAATAATAATTATAAAAAAGCAATAGGTACACTGGATTTGTTGGTGACCATACATTAATTTTTGTTACTTACCCAATAGCCAGCATGCTTCTCCAGAAGCATTAATCTCTTGCATGTGTGAATACAATATAGAATTTTTCCATATATGGGAGTCATGGCTGGCACCACCAAAGCTGGCATCAACATACAGTATTTGCATATTTGCATCACATACCTAAAAGTATTAAAAAACTGATTTTTGATTCTGAGTATTTATAAAAAATATTGGTACAGCTTCTACATTAACATAATAAAAACTGACTTACAATCATAACATTTATAGAATGGAATTGTTTTCTATTAAAATAAGCTTCTTCGTGTTCTGATGGGCTGATTATAGCAACATGGGTGCCATCTATGCACCCTACTACTCCCGGAAATTGGAAATTGTCCATAAATCTAAAAATATGAAAACATTAATATTATTGTCTCGTTCTTTACAAAGTAAGTTAATATTATGGATTAGGTGTTGCCAATAATTGGATTAGTAACTATTTGTAGGCTATTTTTGTGTGTAGAGGAAAAAAATAATTAAATGACTAATTCAGAAGTAAGTAGGTACTTAAAAGACACAGAATCTTGAATTCCAAAATATAGGTGGAAACAAATTAATTTAGCTATAAAAAATGTAAACAAAAAACTAATGAATTAGCTTAGCAGCGAGAAAGTTTTTAGGTGTTATGTTATATAACTGATTGAATGTACTGTTGGTTCTTGATGGAAATTCATGTCAACAATAATATGATGATTTTATTGAAACCGGTCATGTTTTTGTAAAAACTTGTTTAAACCTACTGAAAAGTAGAAAAGTGTTAATAAAAGTTGTGTGTTATTATTGTTATATTATACATATAAGTATGGTAACTGGTAGGACCACAAATATGTTTTGAATAAATTGACCATTTTGTCTACAATAACTACAACAACGTAAAAATATAAAGATAAATCATTGGTGCTAAAGCCCTTGCAGCATACCTCAGTTACATATTTTCTTCTATTCTCTCATTATATAATCTAATGCTGTGGGGCAAGTGTCTAGAGTAATGTATGAAAGCTATTTCTTGCAATTACAATTATTAATCTGTATAATGTACATAAAGGTAAAAGATCAAAGCTTAACTTACTTATTTTTATTCTTTACTTAATCAAAGTTAATATTAATATTTTTAATTATATTATGCAAGAGATTGTTAAAGTAAATTCGTGTGTAAATACTAAGTAACCACTGTAATCCACATTTTGTGAATAAATGATTATTATGAATATAGTATAATTACTTAGCACCGCCAATACCTATTCATTATAACTTCTTGGTACTTACTTCCTAGCAACACCCTCGCGTTCTTCTCGTGTTCTAGGAAAATTTATATATTTCCTGTGAATTGAAGGGTGATTCAATGCCTCAGTTACAATGCTGAGGCATTTAGACACTGAGGATTGCGACAGCCCAAGCTGGTAAAATGCTCCGATATTTTTTTGATAGCAGCCATTTGCGTAAAATGCCACTGCTGCCAAAATCTACAATGTAAAATCACATCGTTTAGGGCCTATACCTCTAAGCTGTTAATAACTTTATAGAATTCAAGATACATTTCTTTTATGCTACTTACTCTTAACTCTGGCGGCACAGCGTTTATCCGTATATTGTCCGCCATAAGTGGTATTAGGTCGTCACATAATGCCTTGAATTGTGCTTTTGTGAGCCGGTAATGACCCACAAAAGCGTTTTCTGGTAGCATTAAGGGTTGGCTACTCGCCCTTATTTGCCGCCTTTCTAATATAACATTTTTTCGGAGCCTTTCCTCTTCGGCAGTTGCAAGGAGAATAGAATAGGCCATAATAATTTACTACCTACTAAAATAAAATAATATTCTGAGGTTGAGATTGTTAAGACTTAAACGTTTTAAAGGTAGATTAAAAGAGTCTTACAGCGTGCATAGATCAAAGTCGATCAAATTACTCTAATCTATGAAGTCGATGACGGGAGCTCGCAAGCTCTCGGCTTCATTTGACAGTTCCCATTTGATTACTTACGTCAAAATGCACTGTATAAAAGCATTTAGCTCGTTCTTTGAGGGATAAAATGGCTGCCACTCGACATCAATTTTTTGACATAGCTGTCCGGTTTTTTTAATGATTATATCCTAATAGATCGTGTTTTAAAAAAATTTAACGTCACAATGACATTTGATGTCGAGAGTCGGGAAAGCGACCGGAGTTGCGTAATAAGGCTGATGATCTACAATTGCCAGAAGAACAATTGAGTAATACTCCTTATAATTAAAATACAACGACCCACTATTTTCAGGGGCTCTTATTCTTACGTGCTTCCCATCAATAGCACATGTGCAATTGGGGAATTGCCATTTATCCCAAAATCCTTCAGATATAAGCCTAAAATCACTTTCTTTTGGAATAGGCATAAAAATTGGCACCAAAACAGTCTTTAAATGTTTTAACACCTCTTTGACTATTTGTGAAATATAAGAAGGTGATATACGAAATTCGAATGATAGCGAAGCATATGTTTCTCCAGTCGCCAGGAATCTGAAAAAATAATAATAATATTATTATTTATTACAGATTCGGAATGCCGTAAAAAATGGAAACTGATCAGGGACTCTTACAACAGATATAAGCGCAAACAAAAACAATCGACGGCATCTGCAGCACCTGC
The DNA here is from genome assembly GCA_905187575.2 of Celastrina argiolus. NCBI lineage: Eukaryota > Metazoa > Arthropoda > Insecta > Lepidoptera > Lycaenidae > Celastrina > Celastrina argiolus. Next base: position 4,150,006 of record LR994596.1, read on the forward strand.
TAAAAATTCAAAGTGGCAGTTTTATGAACGCTTAAGATTTTTAGAAAACACACCATCAGAACGGCAAAGTTGCACCAGTGTAGAACAAGAACAGCAAAGCTCCGCCAGTGTAGAAAAAGAAGTTACTAATACCTCCCCAGGAGTAGAACATGCAGATACTCCTCACGAAGCCGCAGATACGTCTGTACATAACAATCCTTCAAAGAAGTTACCAGGCACTTCTAAATCTACACAAGAGAAATCTAATATACCAAGTAACAGTTCTGCCAAGAATACAAAGAGAAAGAGACAAAAAGAAGATGAATTTATAAAATTTATGAAGGACAGACAGGAAAACCGAAATAGACAGCTGGAGTCATTAAAATCTCAAGAATCAGTTGATGATATATCGACATTTACAAAACATATTGAAATGATGTTAAGGAAATTGAGCGCACGTTCAAGAGCAATGGCAAAAACTGAAATTTTTAATATTGTCTCGAAGTATGAGATCACAGATATCGAGAGTCAAACTGAACGCCCCTATTCAAGTTTACCTTACAATTCATATTTTCCAACAATAGCGGCTTTATCAGGACCTCAAGCACAGAGTGATTCATCACGCCAGTTATCATATAATTCAAATTCATCATACAATTCATATTCTCCGATAAGTGCAGCTTCATCAGAATACCAAACACAGACTGGATTGATTGATTTAACATCTCGCCAATTACCAAATATTTCCGGTGAACCATTTCAAAGCAATTACAGTGAAATCGACCAGAATAATTTCGAGGAATTGGCAAACTTACCTTAAAGTTAGTGCAAATTTTTCTTTCACTGATATTCTTCCCTTTTCTTGCATTGATTTTTTCAGTAAATTTAATACGTAATCAAACTGTGTTTTATTCAGCCGAAAATACTTCCTGAATATATTGTCATCAAATATCAGGTGCTTCTTTACTAATAGCGAAAATGATCCTTCTTGACCTCTAGTTAAATATAAATCCATAATAGGTAATCGTCTTTCAGTTTTGTATTTGTAATAATAATATAAGAGCAAATCATCGTCTTCTTCTTCCTCCAAAAGCAGCTTCGTTACTTGGTTTTCCATCACGACACAAAACACCACTGACTTCATCGACAGACTCTCTTGAACTGAGCGGTCGTTCCACGACACTTGTCGCGACTTCGGTCTCAGCCTCGACCTACATGCAAGTACAGTACATGCCGAAGAGACCGAGACATTTGTCGCTGTCTCTGGTCTCAGTCTCCGGTCTCCGTCGCGGCGCGAACCGCCACCTTAAGAATCTTATTTTGGATTTCCTCGTAAAAAAATTAACTCTTTTAGTATGCAAATGAAATATTGGCAAGTTTAATTAAATAGATATTTACTTACAAAAAAATCCAAATTATTATTAATAGTGTCATTATTTATTTTTAAGAATTACGGAAAAAAAGGAAGTACATTCCCGAGACAGAAGTTGAGACTCAATGCGACGATGATGAAGAACAGAATTCGCAAACCTATTCACAACGCTGGGAACACTCAGAAAACTGGGAACGGGCTTCGACATGCACAGAAAAAAATATGATGAATAAGGCAACCAGCACAGAGAAAATTATTATGGAGAATGTAAATTACGTAGAAAATAAGAAAGATAATGTCCCTCATGTATTGGACATCCATGGATGTAAATATTTTGGCCAGTTGATTTCAAACGAATTATTGCGCTTCAACCCATATGACAGAAATATAAAAATGCAACAAATGTTAGATTTACTAAAAAAATAAATGCTTATTTGGTATTAAAATTAATTATAATTAAAATTAATACCAAATAAGCATAGATAGGGCAGTATAGAGCTGACAGGGCCGGGGTTAAGTAAAACTAGGTTTTGAATTGGATAATAATATTTATTAAAAATCATTACATAAGCTGTTACATAAATATACATTTTCTTGTTTCGTGTTCTGACAACACAACATCTCCAATTGCGAATTTTGCGTTGTATAATAGATACAAATAGATATGCCTACTTTTCTTTTAGTGTTTAGCTTATCATATTTAAATATTTCACCTGCACCTGCAGTTACCTACCTAAAACCTTAACCAATGTCACATCAACGGGTTTTAATATTCTTTTAATCCCGCTTACTGCGATGTGAATTAGATAATCTTAATCTATTCTTTTGACACTGTTATTATTTTTTAAGACTGATTTTATATTATTATTCATGTAAGTTAGAAGACTGATTTTTAAATAATGTTTATGGTTGATTTTTCAGATTATGTAAGAGGTTGATTAATCTTGTTTAATTTTAATCGATTCCGTGCGAAGGTATTTAGTAAAATGAAAGACTGTTTATTGTTTCAAAAGATTTATTAATATATATATATGTCGGAGTTGAAACGTAAGGCTTGCAAAGAAAAAAAAAAAAGAAAGCCTAGCAAGTTTAGTCATATTTCCCAAGAGGCCTGTTGCCGCTTACAAAAGAGGAAGGAGAAGACGTGTGTCACCGATGACAGAGAGGACTGTTGAGGGTGGCGCGCGATGGATGGCGGGGCTTGAGAAAAATGGAGTTGACTAAATTCGCTTACGTTCAATGTCTGCTTTGCATTAAGTACTTGTAGCAATAGGTTTGATTGTTCATAATATAAACACGTTCAGCTTGGTGTTATTATTTCGATCCTATAAAGTAACGCCCACAAAAATACCTACGTTCCGAAATCAGAGTGGGATATACCCGCAAAATCAAGATAGATGGTTACAGGGTACCTACAAATTGTTGGATTGGATATGGCATTGCGGACATTCAGATCACGTTGAGACGGAACAGATTATATTACGGAGCCTCCACTACCAAAGGCAGCATGGTATATGCATAGCAGAAAGACGATTGATGGGATTACAGCGCTGCTGACGATGGTAACGTGCTGACAATGGGAATGTGACGATTTACAATCTGAATGTGACGATTGACAATGGGAACGTGACGATTTACAATAGAACCACGATATTGGCTAGTCAACGACAGGTCTTGGTTATAAGCTTGATGGCTTTGGTAACAGGTGGTAGCAATCTTTTTATTCCTCGTTATAATTTGGAAGCCTTCAAAGTAAATACAATTTCAAAGTTTCCATGAAATTGCTTGCCCAAAAATCTAAATAAACTTTAAAGTTTAGTGTTCGTTTGTATTGCTGTTTTGTTTTATTTGTAGATGGACAATACATTGGGATAATGCTGGACTGGACGATGCATAGCCTTGCATAGCTTGCATGCTTGCCCGATGCATAGAATGAGCTTTGCTGGGTAACCAACCAACGCAGATGAGCATTGTGTATCTTATGGACTATTCTACTTGCTTCGCAAAGATGTGAACTGGTAGTATGAGTATCATTACTTATTTCATTGTAAAGTTCAGAATTAGTCTGGTTTTATAATCACAGTATTAGTAACAGAAAAGAGATTCAAACTAAAAGATTTTACAGTATTTTGATACTTAAATTATGTGAGTTTTAAACTTGTTATTATACTAGCTATATTCTTATTAATAGAGTGAAATCAACACAGTTAATAAAGAAGAAATCAAAGTTTGATTTTAATGATAATAATTATTATTACACAACAAGTAAAGGTCTTATGCAGGTGAGCACAAGTTGTAAACAAACAGGCTTATACAATAACATTGACATGATCTTTGTAAATATTGTTTACATGATAGTAAGTAGGTAGACAAGTTTGTAGGAGCGAGAAAGACTATTCAAAAAGAATTAAAAAATTATTTAAAGTTGCAACTTATTAAAGTTTAAAACTTAATTAGGGTTAACATGCAGAGCTTTTACAAGTTATCTTCTGTCGGGACACAACCAAGCAGAAATTCATGCCACGATCGAATGTCCCCATCGGGAGCCTTTACAATAGTTGAAACAAAATACAACAAGACATGTGTGTTAAATAAACAAAGCTTTGGTCATAATTAATCTTGGGATGCAATTAATGTGTTATCCCTTAGTCTTTACGTGAAGTCCGTTTTAAAGTCAAGTGCTGAGGGCTTGACAAATCTCTAGTTACAACAAATCTTAAGAGTAGTCAATAAATCAATAAATTGATCATGGGGTCTTGAGGGTTAACATAAGTAGGTAGTTTGAAACTACACACTTAAATGTAATTTTCATTGGTGAGTTTAAAACAAAGAAAAAAAAAAAAGAGTATCTTTAAATAATGTCTTGTACATTGTTATTTATTCCTAAGCTGGCCATAAAAATATCTGTTAAAGTAAATTTGGAATACATATTACCTACAGATTTAACAGACTTTTACTTTTTAGAACATTATGCGATATGGAATAGTTTAAAATTCGTCCAACAGGATAATATTGTTTGTGATATGAGTTTTATGGAATTAACACATTTTAATTTCACGTTTCAGAAGTTACTGTATGTAAGCTGGAACTAATGGTGAACAAGGCATCACACACTCAACGGTCCAAGAGTCTCAGAGGCCGTGGCAGTCCACTGATGCGGTGGAAGATTAGAAAGTTCATTGAGTGACTTCAGTTAGCTTCGACCAACTTGGTGATTTTGTAAAAGGTTGTAAACGCACTAGCGAGTCTTCAGGTATTATGAATGACGAATGAATCGCCTCCGTGGTCTAGTGGTTCAGAGCTTAGCTCTCGACCCGGATTCGTGGGTTCGATTCCCACGTTGAAACAAAAAAAGGTTGTTTTTAGGATTGGTTAGGACAATGCAGACTGATCACCTGACTGTCTGACAAGAAAGATGATCCATGCGTCAGATGGGCATGTAAAAGGTCGGTCCTGTGCCTATTCTCTAGCCAGACGTGTCGACTTACCGTTCCGCTGGGTTGTGAGAGTGAAGGGAAGAGAGTCCTTCTGTGTATTGCGCACACACTTGGACACTATAAAATAACTCTTGCGTAGCTGGCCTGGTTTGAATGAAATTTACTACCGACACCGAAATCGGTGAAGGGAGCTATTATTATTATTATGAATTACTCTGGGGTCCAGTGGTTTAGAACCTAGTACTCGACTTTGTGGGTTCGATTCCCGCGACAGTACAACTAAAAATGTTTATTTTTGTCAAGTTTAGTGAGGACAGTGCAATCTGATCACTTGTTATTGTGTGACACTAAAGTAATAGCTTATTTTCATTCAATCAGTTAGATCATTGAAAGAAAATTAAATTAATTTCACTGCATAGTGAAATCTAACATTTTAATCTCATTGTTGTTGCTGATATTTAAACCGCGATAGTTTTGTTCTTGAGATACAGCCTGATTAAAGACAGACAGGCACAGCGAAGTCTTAGTAAATAAATCCCTAAAAGAACTTAATTTTAGATAGTCTGAACATTTTTTTGTGCTGTTTCATTTTGTGTACAGTGGATCGAGCTTCGAGCAACGCTAGCGACGCGACACGACGCGACGGAGCGCGGCGAGCGATGCAGCGCAGCGCGGTGGCGCGGCGGCTAGACGACTGTCGTCTGTACTTCGTTGAAGTATCACATTCGAAACCAAAATTATTTGGTGAGCGTAATTGTTTATCTACTGACTGTAGTGTGATACTGGCGGAGTCGGGGTCTTCACAGACCATACGCTGTGCATGTGCACACGGGTAGCCAGCCGCGGTTAACACAAATGTGTTAAGCGGTTGACGTATGTCGGCGATGGAGCCGTGTCATAGAAGTCAAATTCTGATGACAGTATTTGACCTACCAAGCATCATTTCGCAGCAGCAACCATTAAAAGTCGGTACCTCTTGGGGCAACTCAAGTAGGACGTGGAGCGCAGCGGGCGTGTGATGCTGGAAGGTTGGGGTCTACACAGACCACATGATGTGTATTCAATGAGTGATGCACACGTGTTAGCCGTGGGGAGAACACGTCGTGTTACGCGGCTAACGTATTTCGACTAAAGAGCCCTGGTCATATAGGCATTACCTGAGACTTTGCGTAGTTTATTGTTGTGCATTAAAGAAGTTAAAGTATCTGTTGAGATTACTATTAGAGATTAAACTAGCAAATTGGCCTAAAATTGTAGAGTCAGGTTAGGCCGAGCAAAAGGCTTGTGATATGGCAGCTGGTTTTTTTTCTTTTACAGGAGCAACACACGAGGACGTGTGACTAGTCAGAATGGCCGTGTCGGAGTTGAAACGTAAGGCTTGCAAAGAAAAAAAAAAGAAAGCCTAGCAAGTTTAGTCATATTTCCCAAGAGGCCTGTTGCCGCTTACAAAAGAGGAAGGAGAAGACGTGTGTCACCGATGACAGAGAGGACTGTTGAGGGTGGCGCGCGATGGATGGCGGGGCTTGAGAAAAATGGAGTTGACTAAATTCGCTTACGTTCAATGTCTGCTTTGCATTAAGTACTTGTAGCAATAGGTTTGATTGTTCATAATATAAACACGTTCAGCTTGGTGTTATTATTTCGATCCTATAAAGTAACGCCCACAAAAATACCTACGTTCCGAAATATATATTTCTTTTCTTAAGTGTTTATTTACACAAATATCGATTTATTTTTTTTAAATAAAAAAAATCAATATTTGTGATATTCCCTGAAACAATTAAGGCACAGACCGGGAAATCCAGGGCAATCGGGACAGCCAGTTATAACAGAAACCCTTTTATTACTTTTTGTATAACATAGTCGACATCGTTTTCTAAGGGTATTATTACCTCTCTTTGGTAAGTTAGGGCGCTTTTAGTGTCACGCGGATTTGCTCACGCACGCGGGATTGGCCCGCATGCGTAGCATCCGCAAAGAACAATTTCATATAGGTATCTATTGTAAGGCCTCAGCCTCGAATTTTGCGGGCAGCGGAGCGGGAGCGGCAGCGGCGCGGGTTCTGTACTCGTAAGGCCTCGGTCTCGAATTTTGCGGACAGCGGGGCGGGAGCGGCGGCGGCGCGGATGCGGTACTCGTTACCCGCTCCCGCGCCGCTGTTTTCGAGACCCGGTCCATTTGATTATACGCATGAGATCCTGCCGCTCCCGCGCCGCCGCCGCTCCCGCCCCGCTGCCCGCAAAATTCGAGGCCGAGGCCTTACCCGCTCACCGCGCCGCTGTTTTCGAGAACTGGTCCATTTGATTTTACACAAAAGATCATGCCGCTCCCGCGCCGCCGCCGCTCCCGCCCCGCTGCCCGCAAAATTCGAGGCTGAGGCCTAAGGCCTCGGTCTCGAATTTTGCGGACAGCGGGGCGGGAGCGGCGGCGGCGCGGATGCGGTACTCGTTACCCGCTCCCGCGCCGCTGTTTTCGAGACCCGGTCCATTTGATTATACGCATGAGATCCTGCCGCTCCCGCGCCGCCGCCGCTCCCGCCCCGCTGCCCGCAAAATTCGAGGCCGAGGCCTAAAGCGTGATAAACGCACGCGGGACGCGGGGCGCTGTGCGGGGCGTCACCCCGGTGCGGGGTATCCGCATGCGTAAGCGCTGCCTACAACTTCAGTGCCCATTTTAGGCCCATAGCACACGGCGTTTTTTAAACGCGCTGACGACGCGCGTTTCAGGAACGCGCTTCTTCGGCGCCGTAAACGCTGATAGTTGCGTTTGCACTGATCAGGGACCGATTAATCCGCTATACGGCTGTAGCGGTATCAATACAAACCGTTTTATTTTAAATATCCATATTAAGGGTTTTTAACTATGCGCTTGTCTTAAGCGGTATTAAACCGTTTAATACAGCCGCGCCAATAACCGAAAGAGACAAAAAATTTGTGGTACAAGCCGTGGCTGGGATCAAATCTATGAAAAGCGGTTTTTTTCATCACTGACTTGAGGTTTCAATAGCCTTGCTGTGCATTGTGCAACATTGATTTTGTCACTTTAAACTAATGTTTAAAGTGACCAAATCAATGTTGCACAATGCACAGCACTTATATTTTATACTAATATTATACTTATATTTTAACATACTTATATTTTATAGTAATTTGAATTACCTAAATTACAATTCCGTATAATTAGAAAAAAAAATAAGATGGGAATTAACTTTTCGCTCTTTACCAAATCAATATCAAGGAAAGACCAAGAATGGAAAAAAAACAATAATAAACAAAAATGGACGAGAACTTGCATTAAATAACATCATCTTATAACTTATGTCATACGCAATTATGATCATTTTTGGTATGCATCACGATTGCTCCGTCACGGTAGAAATATGATGAAAATGTTCGCCCAAAATTTAGGCGAAATTTGACAAAATCGATGGGTCCAAACCATGGACGTACTAAATATAGGGACGCGAAATACCTACAAAAAAAACGTGCCAATTCTGTCACTAAACATGGCTGCCTTTGATTAGGGTTGTCACTTATAAAATTTGTAAATAACACTAAAATATACATGAATAATATGTTTTTTACAAAAATAACAATAAATATATATATACCTCAAACACAAATTGATCGTTGTGATAAGTTTTAAGTTAGCATATAAAGAATTTTATGAGTTATTCTTGAAAACGTAATACAAACCTGTGATTTTGTTTTTCCGCGAACCACACTGCAAAATGCAACAGACAGGCATCTTGTAATGTAAATACTTCACACTCCTACGTAATTTGAGAATTTAATTTCTTGTTTTATCTTGGTAAATTGCAATTTTCAAAAACGTAAACAACCTTTTGACAGCTGAACTACCATGAAACTCAGCGCTAAAGATGGCGGATTGTTGCACGAACCACAAATTGTCGAAGCGCAGTGACATTTGATGCCAAAATTGAAATATGTTTATCTCTTTCGTTCTTTTTCGTCAAGTGCAAATGCTTACAAGAAAAAAAGAGATCGATATAGTTTTTCGGCTCTGTCGCTGAAATGCATCATATTTGTATAATTAAAAATTGTATATGTCGACTGCGGCTACTCCATATTAACTATATATCTCTATGGTCCAAACCAAAAATTTGTCGAAGTAGAAACAAAGAAGTTATAAGGGTTTTAAGTTGGCCGTGCCAACGTAATGTCCACGATGGCGCTTCCATAGAAATCTCAGGAACTACGTGGGTTAGAGATCTAATTCTTTTTCTAGTATGAAGATTGAATTTGGCGAAAATTGTCGAAAAAGAAATTATAAACTAGAAATCGATATTTTAAGAGATAATTTACCTCAGAAGCCGTGGCGGTGCAGACGTGCACTTCGTGTTTCTTTAATGTTGATTATTTATTTATATCATAATACTTAGTACAAAAATCTGATACAGGAAGTAAGGGCTTAATTTGTCGAAACTAATGAAAGCAATAAATACAACGAAATGTTATTTAAACAGACAAATCGGACCGAAACAAAAAATAGCATGGCCGCGCTGATATCTCATTATCTGTAATGCTAGGATTTCGGTTTTTATATCCATTTATTCGACACATTAACCTGATTAGAATGGCATATCGTTTTACCCTCAGAATGGTTTTCAACGCGTGTAATCTCCAAAAATGTGCTCTCTCGTACAATGTTTGAGTAGGGTAACCATAATTTCGATTTTATTTGGGAATACCTTTTACTCTACTAGACGAAAATGTATCTATTTCCTTAATAATGCCAACAAACGATACAATTATTATTAATCATTATTTCACACTTAAACGTAAGTATGTAGTACCTATGCCCGTAAGCGATCAGTTGTAGATAGGATAATAATATTATGTTAGGTAAGTATACTGTACCCAGGAAGGTTACTTAATATTATGCATTTCTTGCCCTTGATCCGTTTTTGCGAAGACGGGTTATAATTCTTTTATCACTCATCTATATTTTTTGTCTCTATATCTTATATACAGACGTATGTGCAACATCAAAAACCACGGAAGGGATTTTAACCAAACTTATTACGATTGTAGACCATATTCCTAGGCAGGTTATAGGATACATAACATAACGCTACGATACATAGGAGCCGAGCAGTGACGATAACTTTGAAGCAAATCGATGAATTTCGCGCGCGACTGTGGACGAACGGTTCGGGCGGGGCGCGCGGGGGGATCGCTTACACAGTGACGCGAAGCTATAGAACGTGGCACTAAAGTAGATTAGAACATTAAATAAGTAACTAACATGATTTTATTAAAAAGACAAGTGTTTCCATAGTGTCAATAATATAAAAACTGTATTTTTGAACTTGCTTCACAAACTGAAATAAATTATCATTTATTGTATAAAATCAACTTTTGGTATTATTAAAAGAAAGCCTTTCGGGATAAACATAAAGAAACGGACAATTTAGCGGTTTTGAGAAGCTATAACGGGTGTAAAAAGAGCAGTCACTATAACTTTGGGATATGATTATACTATCTTTTCTCTTTCGGACGGTGTGAGGAAGCGAGTTCCACAATCTGACCGCATGAACGGTGAAGGAGTAGGAGTAGAAATTAGAGCGATGTGATGGGAGGGAAAGGTTTGTTCTGAATTTGGACCTACAAGGGATATCAATGGGCCGGGAAAAGTTAAATCGATCACGAAGATAGGAAGGAGAGAGAGGGTTATACAGGATATTGTAAAGTAAACAGAGGATCCATATGTTGTTGAGTTGCGACGGAGACGGATAGGAAGCCACTTGAGTTTTATCCGAAAGGCTGATATGTGATCAAACTTTTTTAGACCAAAAATGAAACGGATACAGAGATTCTGCAAGCGTTCCAGTTTAGTTAGCAGCTCTTCGGTAAAGTCTAAGTAGCAGGAGTCGGCATAGTCGAGGATAGGAAAAATGAGAGTTTTGACGAGGAAAATTTTGGTTTGCAAAGGCAAAAAGTTTTGAAGGCGCCTCAGCATGTGCAACGAGTGGTGTACCTTTCTGCTGACTTCACTAACCTGCGGATTCCAGCAGAGATTGCTGTCCAAAGTTAACCCTAAATTCTTAGCTGTGTCTCTGAATTCGATAATAGTACCATCATATTTGACCACAGGCACATTGTGTAAACGTTGCTTTATATACTAGTAAGTATATAACGCAACGTTTACACAATGTGTAAACGTTGCGTTATATACGTTGCGTTATTTACGTTATATCCCAAAAAATCGCAGGTGTAGAATCAATATCATCAATATTAGAATGACGATAGAGTTGCAGGTCGTCTGCGTAAAGATGGAAATTTGAGTTGATTAATGAGGAAATAATATTAATAAATATAGAAAACAGGAGGGGAGAGAGTACGCCACCCTGGGGAACACCCGCTCATTCTAGAAATGTATTTTTTTTCATATTCTTTTTACAAAAATTAAAATATAATTTTTTTTTGGCTTTATTATTTTTTTTTATTATTACAAAAAAATAAGAAATGGTAAAAAGAAGTTTAGTTTCTGACAAAAAAAAAATACATTTCCGAAATGAGGAAAGGTAGTATAATCGTATCTCAAAGTTATAATGACTGCTCTTTTTACACACTATATATATAAATATGTCATTCGATAAAAACGATAGTCACTCAATGAAATGGCGATTTGAATTAAATGAATGCCATCAACCATCACGGTATTAATCCTTATCATTTAAAATACGTTATTCTGCTTAAGCATTTCTGAAGACTACATATTTTGCCCTTTAGACCATGCAAATATAATGAATACTTTAGGATATAGCAAAATTAAAATCGATTCTCCGTGATTCGACCGGGCGTCGCGTGATGCTGGCTGCTGCGTGACGTGTCTTACGTCCGAGCCGGGCTGGAGTACTGTTACGTCTATTGGGGTTAATCCTATGTCTTAATATGGCATATCTGAGCCATTATTTGAAACTATAGCATAAACAACAAAAACATATTAACTAAAGCAACTAAACAACAAAAGCAACTAAAGCATATTATTCGTCTGCCGTTGGAATAATATTAATTCCAATAGCGAGTCTTAACCACGGCCATGGGTCTCTATGAAAACCGGCGTTACGCCGGCTTGCTTTGCTGCAGGGAATGAGGATACTTGTCGTAGATAAGTATGTACTTAATTTCAAGGGCAAGAAACCCATAATATTAAGTAGGTACAGTATACTTACCTAACATAATATTATTATCATATCTACAACTGACCGCTTACAGGCATAGGTACTAACTACATACTTACGTTTATGTGTGAAATATTTAATAGTAATAATTCCATTTGTTGGTATTATTTAAGAAATAGACACATTTTCGTCTAGTAGAGTAAAAATTATTCTCAAATAAAATCGAAATTATGGTTACCCTACTCAAACATTGTACGAGAGAGCATATTTTTGGAGATTACACGCGTTAAAAACTATTCTGAGGGTAAAACGGTATGCCATTCTAATCAGGTTAATGTGCCGAATAAATGGATATAAAAACTGAAATCCTATCAATTACAGATAATGAGATATCAGCGTACAAAGAAGCGTTACGTTGGTGCAGCCATGTTATTTTTTGTTCCGGTCCGATTTGTCTGTTTAAATAACATTTCGTTGTATTTATTGCTTTCATTAGTTTCGACATATTAAGCCCTTACTTCCTGTATCAGTTTTTTGTACTAAGTCTTATGATATAAAGAAATAATCAACATCAAAGAAACACGAAGTGCACGTCTGCGCCACCACGGCTTCTGAGGTAAATATCTCTTAAAATATCGATTTCTACTTTATAATTTCTTTTTCGACAATTTTCGCCAAATTCAATCTTCATACTAGAAAAAGAATTAGATCTCTAACCCACGTAGTTCCTGAGATTTCCATGGCCGCGCCATCGTGGACGTTACGTTGGCGCGGCCAACTTAAAACCCTTATAACTTCTTTGTTTCTACTTCGACAAATTTTTGGTTTGGACCCATCGATTTTGTCAAATTTCGCCTAAATTTTGGGCGAACATTTTCATTATATTTCTACCGTGGCGGAGCAGTTGTAACGCACACTCATTTTTGCGTAAAATGGTGCGCCAGTCTAGTTGTGACATGATGGAACAAATTCAGCCAATAGCGTTCCGCGGTACTTACTTATCACGCATCCTTTTTTAACACAGAAAAACGAACGAAAATGAACCTTATTCATAAACGGTTTATTTATACCGTTGATTCAGCCGTATATACGGCTGAAGCGCATGTTAGGGTTTTTCAGAGAATCGTATAAATTAAACAGTTTAAAACACCAAAATGGGTAACCTTTTCGGTCCCTGGCACTGATAATAGAAACGCGCGCATGAAGCGCGTATACGTGCATTTGAAGCGGTACAAACGCGCGTACAAAGGAGCGGAGTACGGGCAGAGGGGGTGGGGGTGCTCACGCCACCACTGCGCCCGCGCCTCAGTTGCAATAAGGTTTTATTGTGTGCTGCGCGTGTATTTCGTTTAAAATGGAACCCTTCGACACCGACCGCTTTATAACAGAAATAAACAATCGTCCAGCTACATGGAATTCACTACTGCCCGAATATTCAAACAAAGTGTTAAAAAGAAATGCTTGGGATGAATTGTGCCACATTTTTTATGACAATTTCAATGAAAAAACCAGTAAGGAAAAAAACCTGGCAGGTAAGATTTCTTATATTTATTTAAAAATAATGTATTATAGTTTATAGTTCGACGGTGCATAGAACAGTAAAACAGTAGAAAATGTAATTAGGTAGGTACCCTAAATTTTAGAATCTTGCCATGGTACTGCACCTTCATCACTAATAAAATAGTCAGCGTACATATTTCGTATCATAGTTCCGCTTAGTTGTCCCTGTGACCGTCTTGCACCAATCGAAATCAAACTTGCATCTTCAGGAGGATCTTCAAAACCAGCTACACTCAAAGAATTATGAAAATTATAACCGTCACGTTCACGTATGAAATTATGCAGTACACAACAGGCTTTCACAATAGCCACACTGAAGTCCACGCTAACGTTCAGTGGCCGATTAAAGATTTTAAATTTGTTGCTTAATATACCAAATGTACATTCAATGTATCGTCTGGCACGTGTCAAGCGGTAATTATATATTCTTTTCTGCCGTGGCAAGATTTTTCCAGCATATGGTCTCTGTAAATGTTGAGATAATGCAAAGCCTTCATCTCCAACAAACGTAAATGGTATTGGTACCCCATTATTAGATATTGGTCTCGCATTTGGTATATTATAATTTCCTTGCCTTATCTTTTTGGTCCATTCACTAAATTCATGTATTGTTGAGTCTGCAGCTTTTCCATAGCATCCAACATCTATATCGATAAATCTGTAATTTGCGTCACATATTGCTAGCAATACGATGGAAAAATATTTTTTATAATTAAAATACTCTGATCCACTATGTTGAGGTTTTATAACTCTAATATGTTTCCCATCGATAGCCCCAAGTAGGTTGGGAAAATTTGCGTATTTCATAAATCCTTCAGCAGTTTTTAGATGTGATTCTTCGGTTGGTTCTGGCATACAGATGTTTTTTAATTTATCCCATATTATTTTCACTGTTTCACGGACTATAATGCCTGCCGTCGTTTGTCCACACTTAAAGTCATAGTGAATATCTGAGAAATAGCAACCCGTAGCTAAATACCTGAAAAGAATAACATTATTAAAAATCACTTATTATCGTAAATTTTACATATTTTAATTAAAATAAACCTACAACTACTTATTTCAAATGAATTAAAATTAACCTAAAAAACAACTAAACTATTAACATTATTTATCGTTTTCAGTCATTGAACTTCAAAGAAAATGGAAGAGTATTAAGGACGCTTATAAAAGAGACAAAGCGAAGAACAATAACTGTTCCAGTGGATCTGGAGCTAAACCTAGAAGACCCTACATATATTCCAATTTGCTAACTTTTTTAGACCCGCTTTACGAAATAAGATCTCCAAGTCAAAATGATGATGCAGCACTGCGGAATAACCAAGACTGTGATTTTCAAAAACCACATTCACCAAAGAAGTCTAAAAAGACTCCAAAACATGAAGACCCACAAGACAAATTGTATGAAGCACTGACAGCAAATCTCAAACAGTCTAAGGAAGCAAATAATACAATTTTATCTGAAAATCCCGACAAACTGTTCTTAGTTTCGTTGGCTAAAGATTTTTCTGCTATCAAAGAGGAATTTAAGTTAGAGGCCAAAGCTGATATGATAAATTTAATTCGTAAATATAAAAATATGGGACAGTCATCGAGGACATTAAATGAAAATAGATACCAAGGTGCATTTCAATATGAACATCAGTATGGATACCAGTCTGGATATCAGTCTGGATCTGGATATCAGTCTGAATTTCAGCCACAATATCCAAGTAATCAATCAGCGCCAAGAAATGAATCTGTCAGTTCACTCCAAAATTTGGATAGCAATGAATCGGTTACAAATGACTCCGACATCATATCTGACATGTATGATGATATTGAATAAATCTTTTTCTCTTATTCATAATCTAAGTGCACTTATAACAATTTACGGTTGATTTTAAAATGTAACAGGTCAATAAATAAATAAATACATAATAAATAAATACTAGTTGTTTTCTTACCTCAATGTGATGAGCAAACGTTCTTCTGCCGATATACATGATCTCATTGCTGTATTTTGACGAGTTAACTCAGGTTTTAGAATCGAAAGAAGTTCTTGGAATGACGAATATGACATTCGATAACAATTATAAAATTTCTTCCATCTTCTATGTACTAACAATTTTTTAAAAGTTGTATGATAATGACCACCCAATCTTTTTTCACTCGTAAATGGGTCTATCCAATAAATTCGCTTTTTTTTACGTTTTTTACTTTTTAAAAGAAGTACTAAAGCCAACGTAAGCAGTGTTGTCTCAACCGACGCCATTGTACAACTGAAGAAGAGGAGTCTCTGATCAAAACGCAAAAGCTACGAGCGACTACAGCGCGTCTGTACTGCTGTATCTGCGCGTATACGCGCAGTAGAGGAACGTTTTACAATCGCCCCGTGTGCTTAAATTACAAGGTTGCGATCCAATCTCGTTTGAATCGCGTATAGGCGCGTTCTCTGCGCGTCGTCAGCGCGTTTAAAATACGCCGTGTGCTATGGGCCTTAGGCCTCGGTCTCGAATTTTGCGGGCAGCGGGGCGGCGGCGGCGGCGGCGCGGGAGCGGCAGGATCTTATGCGTATCGTCAAATGGACCGGGTCTCGAAAACAGCGGCGCGGGAGCGGCGCGGGGGCGGGCGACGAGCGGTGCCCTCCAGTCGAGCGGTGACCGTCCCGCGTTGCGCGTCTGCATTGTAGTATAGTGTTGTACTTTTTTTTGTGACGTTTCAAAATGTCCTCGGACGTGCAAGAGCAAATTATTTCGGCAATCTTTGAGAGGAGACCCATATGGAACAGCAAAGATGTGAACCATAAAAATAGAAGAATAATTAATCAATTATGGGAAGAAATAAAAAACGAACTGAATATTGAAGGTAGGTGAATATAAAAAATATTTATTATGTTATATACAATGTTTATTATGGTTTACAAATTAATTAGTAGCTAATGGGATTATTTACAAAATATTCTTTGAATTTTTCACGTATATATTGTGCTTGATAAGACGTCCGGGCGTTGGTTTGTAATCGTGTTTGTAATGTTTGTTGATTCGTATTGACAGTAATATAGGCAATGTCATTATCACCATCCTTATCTCGGATAATATTATGCAACAAACAGCAAGTTTTGATGAGTAATCTTGCATGACATTTGTTTGTCTCTATGGGCGATCTGAAAATATGCCACTTGGATCTTAAAATTCCGAAAGCACACTCAATAGTCTTTCGAGCCCGCGATAATCGCTTATTAAATAACTCATTTTGTGCATTAAGTACGCTTTGTGGATAAGGTCGCATCAAATATGTTTTGAGTGGATATCCTTCATCTCCAATAAAAACCATTGGTAGAACGATATCTGATGAGGGTAGATATTGTGGTCCTGGTATATTGTAGTTATTACTCTGAAGTAAACGGTTCAAATTAGAGTAATGGAATGTCCCTGCATCGCTTTGTTTCCCTCTTCCTCCAACTTCTATACAAATGAATCTTTTGTCAGCATCCGCGACCGCTTGCAAGTGCATCGAAAAGAAATGTTTATAATTATAATGCGATGATCCAGCGAACTTAGGATTTTTTATTCGACAGTGCTTGCCATCAATAGCACCAACGCAATTAGGAAATTGCCATTTTTCATAGTATTTTTCCGTTATATTTTTCAATAATTCTTCTGTCGGTTTTGGCATATGTAAATGTACCAAATTTTTCCATATAGCTTTACAAGTGCCATAAACTATGTTGGCCACCGTTGTTTTTCCCATTCTGAATGACAACGACAGTCTTTTGAAAGGCTGCCCACTCGCCAAAAACCTGAAAATTAAAGCATGTATATGTTAAAGTTATGTATGTAATAAATAGTCTGTTCGTTCTTTGTTTCAGTGACCGATTTAAAGAAGAAATGGAAAAATTTAAAAGATCACTATAGAAAGGAATTAAAAAAAAATCCTGCCCCTAGATCAGGAGATGCCGGAAATGTTAATCAACCCTCAAATTGGCAATATTTTTCTCAATTGAGGTTTTTGCAAGATGAAGTTGTACCAAATGTTACTGAGGGTAATTTAAGCAGTACTGAAGTAAGTAATCAGATGAGTAATGATTCTTTTGAGATAGAAGACATATCTGGAGAAAAATCTCAAGAAGATACAACCGGTCATAATGAAGAATCTTCTATTTATCCACAACAACCTTCTACATCCTCACAAGAGGCTCCTGTTTCTTCTCAAGAAGCTTCTACATCATCGCAAGAAATTTCTACGCCTCCAAGAGAAGCTTCTGCGTCACAACGATCAAGAAAAAAGAGAACAGCGAATGACATAAGAACTGAATTTTTAGAATTGGAAAGGAAAAGGATAAGACTGCTGGAAAATGATTTATCAAATCAAAGTAGAAACGAGGCTTCCAGAAATGAGAATAAGTCTGATGACTACTACTTTTTTATGAGTTTACTTCCACAAATGGAAAAATTCACGCCCGTTCAAAAGTTTAGAGTAAGACAAAAAATTAATCAAGCTCTTCTAGATGAGTTAAGTGTAAATGAAAGCACGTACCCTTCTAATGAATCATATATGTATGGGTATAGTACTCAACAATAGAGTTATATCAATCTTATAATGAAAATACTGTCAATAAATAACAAAACTGTGATTTAAATAGTTAACTAATCGTCGTACAAATGAGAACTTTAATTTTAGAAAGGAGATTTAGTTTCAAGATTAGAATAAGCGTGGAATTATTATACTGACCACTAAGTATATCGACCTTGTAATAAAAATACTGTAAATGAGTGAGAAAACTGTGATTGTAGAAATAATTAATCGTCGTACAAACGAAAACTGTGATTTTAAAAATAAATGACAAACTGTTATGTTACTTATTTCATACGAAACGTTTTTATATTATATTTTTCGTCAAAGATAAATAATTAAGGCTGATTAGTGTGTAGTAGGTATTTAATTAAAATTATTGTATCTGGGAACTTAATACCGATGCCAAACTATTTACTAAATTAGTAGGTACAACACTTCCTTTTTGAAACAATCAATAAATACAATTACAAATTACAATTTCGTTGTTTTACTTACCCAAGCGTTATGTATAATTTTTCTGCTGGAGATATACCTCTAAAACTTTTTGGATTAATTCCAGACTCTAAATCACTCTTGATAGTTTCTAGAATATAGTCAAAAGTTTCTACACTCATTCTGGTGTAGTCGTAGAATTTATCGGGATTTTGTCTCTGTTCTTCATAATTTCGATAAAACTCGCCATTTATTTTTCTTGCCCTATAGTAGGGATCCACTTCTTCTTTTGCCCAAAATAAATCGAGCATTAGGAATACATTTGAATCAAAAAGATGTTGTCGCCGATTTTCAGACATTTCGTTAGCGAATGTCGACAACACAACCACAAACACAACACTACACCGCTACAGTGCCGCGCGATCTGCCCGCTGGTTTCGAGAACAGGTATGCGTTGCCCGCCCCTCTCCCGCGCCGCCGCCGCCGCCGCCCCGCTTCCCGCAAAATTCGAGACCGAGGCCTTAGAGTCGAGCGGGGCGCACGCGCCGTATTGTACTACCGAAATGAAAATCGATACAGAACGAGTAATCATTGAAGTTCATCTGCGGCCCGTTTTGTGGGATAAACGCAATGAATTATACAAAAACAGGGACGCGAGGGAGGCTGCATGGAGAGATATTTTGAAGGAATTGGCACCTAACTACGAAAATTTGAGCGAAGAGGAAAGAAAAGTGGCGGGTATGTGTTTGGTTCATTATTTTATTTATACAAGCATCATTATTAATATAAGCATAATTATTTAATTCACAAATAACATCAAAAACCTTCTAAAACCTTTTGAGTTTAGTTAATTAATTATATATCGGTGTTGCCAGGAGACTTTTCCTTCATTGATAAAGTAATCTGCAAATATATCTCTGATATTACTTGCCGACGTATTACTACTTTCAGTCTGCTGCCTGGGTAGTGGTCCCGTAAAACCATTTGTGACAAATGTATGGCTGACCATGTAGCCATCCCGTTTCCTTATGAAATTGTGAAGTACACATGCCGCCTTGACTATTAATTGTGCTAGATCTAACTTGACAGTCATGGATCTGTGAAATATTCTAAATTTATTTGACATAATTCCAAAAGTGCATTCTATGTACCTTCTAGCTCTGGACAGACGGTAATTAAATATTTTCTTTTTGTAAGGTAAATTATCACGAGCATAAGGCCGCATCACATGTGATGATAAACCAAATGCCTCATCTCCCACTATCACGAACGGCAACTTTGCTCTTACACTAGATGGATAAGCTACTTCGGGGCAAATAATAGGCAACTCTTGCGGGTCAGGGATACCCAACGTGTTACTTTCCAGTTTCGTATACAATTGACTCCTTCTAAAGATGGTTGAATCGGCGTTGCTTCCACTGGTACCGACATTAATATATGTAAAATTATAATCAGCATCACACATTGCGAGGAGCACTACAGAATAATATTTCTTATAATTAAAATATAGTGATCCACTGTGCGGCGGCCGAATCACTCTTATATGTTTTCCATCAATAGCACCCAAGCAATTAGGAAAATTTGTATATGTGAGAAATCCCTCTGCGATTTCTTTCCATTTGATCCCATTAAGCTGTGGAATACATTCAGACTTTAGTTCAATCCATATTATGTAACAAACTTGTCTTACTATTTCGCTAATTGTTGCAATTCCAATCACATAGGAATAGTGTAGATCAGTGAATGTATTACCAGTTGCCAAATATCTGAAAACAAAAACAATATATTAATAATATGATAACATAATATATTAATAATGCTGACATCAGACATAAGACAGCATGCACCGCTCGAATTTTACTTCAGAAGAGAAATAAATACCCTTAAGGTGAAAGGGCACGGAAGTAGCTAGCGCTAGAAGTTTTTAATTCGTTTTAACTACAGTACTATAGCTACGTTAGATTTCTATGATTTGCCGAAAATGTTATCATAGGGGGGTATTTATGCAGTTATGATTTCATATGAAAAGTTCGAAGTACGCCGACGTGTGCACGGTGTCAGCGGGCAGCCGCCCTCGGAACTTCCGAAACACGACACCCTGCGGCCAGAAGTCCTCCTTCATGAAGGTTGACAGATGCAAATAAAGAAAATTTTTGTTAAAACAATTAAAAACTTACAGCGCTAGTGACTTCCGGAAGTTTTCACCTTAATTTTGATGATGGCAAATTTTACTGTAACAAATAAACAAATTTCCCGATTCAATCCGGTGTTTTTCCAAAAATCCTTAAATGAAGTTCTAATTATTTTTGTAAAAAATGAATTATTTCCATTCAGTAAAATTTGCCATCATCAATATTATGGGTACTTTTCCTTCAACTGCGGCCTTATTTTTCCACTCTGTATAGGTATATATATATTGCTTGATTTATCTAATGCTTCATGAGACAGTGTAAAGTTGACAACATGTGTGAATTAAGGAGGGCCTTTAATCGAATGCAGTTAAATTTCCAACTAATATCAGATTTGTACACACGGCCACAGATCAAGCTTCCCAAAACCAGTATAAACAGGACTCATGCGTTGTTTATTATCGTAGACGACTCGCCGCCCGGCGAGGCCCTAGCAAGTTCCGTTTATTGGTACTGGTTTTGGGTAACTTGATCTGAAACTGTGTGTACTTTTGCCACTTACTTATTATATTTTGTCATTTCAGACAAGAAAATACAACAACGCTGGCGAACAGCAAGGGACACTTACCATAAAGACAAGATATCTGAAAAAAATCAGCCATCCGGCTCTGGGAGTAAGAAGAAGAAGAAATATTCTTACTATGACATTTTGACTTTCTTAGACAGTACAACGGAAACTGCTGGAGAAGAGTCACTCTGTGAAGAAATGTCTGAACAAAGTAATTTAGAAACACCTAATGAGTCCACGCAACCAGGTACTTCACGTCAAGAAAGTTCTCAACTAACATCACAACGTAATTTAGAAACACGTAATGAGTCCACGCAACCAGATACTTCACGTCAAGAAAGTTCTCAACTAACATCACAACGTAATTTAGAAACACGTAATGAGTCCACGCAACCAGATACTTCACGTCAAGAAAGTTCTCACCCAACATCAAAACAAAAACAAGTAAAATCTAAAAAGCAAGCACCATCTGAATTTGAGGCACAGTTATTAGAATGCTTAAAGTCTAATCAACTGGAGCTAGAAAGTGAGGATTTGGCTTTCTTTCAGTCTCTGCAGCCTTCATTAAAAAGATTCACTAGATATCAAAAACTAATGTTCAGAACAAAAGTGTTAAATATAGTTATGGAAATGGAAAGTCAAACACAACCTGCATACTACAGTCCCATACCTACAACAAGTTCTAGTGCTTTTACTGAGCTTGACAGTTTGTCACCGATAAATCAAGATTGCCAAACCAATAGTATAATCCAGGATACTTCGAGTCTTAACGACAATGCTATTAGTTCTGCTGCAGTGAATGACAATGAAACTCTTATTTCGACTGAAAGCGGCTTGTTTAATATCACGTCTTATGACGTAATTTATACCCCAGCAACAACATCATCTACAGGCGAAAGAAATGTCAACGCTCAGGATACAAATTTACAAAGAAATGAATGATGTAAAATTTGATTTTTTAATTTATGAATAAAACTCTTTTTATTAAAATGAGTACGATTAACTTTTTTTCTCCAGTTTCTCTCTAATTGTTTGTTTAGTCATATGAGTGCGGTTGTACACACGGCACAGATCAAGTTACGCAAATCCAGTATAAGCGGGACTCCGACGGGTTACCTAAGTATGATAATACGCAAGGCGCGAGTTCCATTTATTTATGCTGGTTTTGGGTAACTTGATCTGTGGCCATGTGTACTTTATCAGATAAAAAAAAGGATTGTGTATGTAGGTTGAACGTACCAATCCCAAACCAATTAAGGACTTTTTTTGACTTTAAATTACTGTCATGTGCAAACCTATAACTTTTATCTATATTATAATAAGTAGCGTGTGATGAAAGGTAGGAATGATTCCACTTTAATGGTGACATTTTATGAGTGAAATAATCTTATTTTATGAAATTTCAACAATTAATAACCAATGACGCGTTACTTTACGATATTTCAAACAAAAAATCATTATTATACCGTTTATTTAGACTGGATAATTACTAGAACATGTGTTGTATGATGTCTCAATAGTTGACCACGATGGTCAACTACCGAAAAAATCATTGATTTTATTTTTGTTTAACATTTTTGCAGTTGACCAGAGTACATGACAAAATTTTTTTTTTGCACATGTAAATTTACACATGACAGTAATTTGAAGTCAAAAAAGTCCTTTACTGGTTTGGGATTGGTACGTTTATCCTACCTGTTCAAATCCCTTTCCACTAAATCATAGCAGGAAATTAAATATTTAAAATTTTAAACTTACCTTAATGTAATAGCGAGCCTCTCAATCGGTTGTATTGTAATCCTTCGTAAACTGCTTTTTTGTAGCTTATTCTCAATTTTACACAACAGTTCATCAAAAGAACGAATGGACATTCGAAAGTAATTTTTAAATTTACGTTCATTATTTTGTAGTTTTCCAAAGTGTGTAACAAACGCCCCAGCAAGAAGCCTATTTTCAAGAAAGGGATCAACATGTACTCTTGTCTTCTTGTTTCGTCGTTTGTAAAGTATGTAAGCGACAGATATTCTTCTGACATTGATCATTTTTGAACACGTCTATACCGTTACGCAGCCCGTAGAAAACTGAAACTCATGCTGCGTATGATCCGCAGCGTGAAATTTTACGCATGCGGTCCAATCCCGCGTGCGTGAGCAAATCCGCGTGACACTAAAAGCGCCCTTAGCGGGTAAATGTATATTTCCCTGTGACAGAGGCCGAGAAAGTTCTAATACACTTGGCATCGGTAATAATTCTTCCAATACACTCATTCTAAATTTATATAGCGAGGTTTTATTTATTGCGTTTTTTACATTGTAAGGGCGCGTACACATAGAACATCCGTTTTACAGGTCCGTTTAAACGTATATGTTATTAGCGTATGTAGTTGTATGAGCGAGTTCATACAGAATACAGTATTCCGGATCCAGTAAAAAATACTGATCCGAGAAAATAAGCAGCAATCCGTTTTACAGGTCCGTTTAAACGTATATGTTATTAGCGTATGTAGTTGTATGAGCCAGTTCACACAGTATTCCGGATCCAGTAACGGTACGTTCACACGGCGTCGAGTGTTTCTCTACCGAATCGGTTTTTTGCAGGATTCGGTTTAGTGGCATAAGGCCCATACCTCACCGAGATGCCATGGCGACGTGGCCAGCGACGTTGCCAACTAGTTCATACTGAGATGTATGACGGCTAATTCACTTGGCGACCGACTGGCGGCGTTGCCAAGTAGCCAGAGTAGCCAGAGTCGACCGCTCCGCATGCGGCGACTGGCGACGCTGGCTACCTGGCAACGCCGCCAGTTGTTTGCAAGTGTTTGTATGCTCCGTCACTCACTCAGTCGCCAACCAGTCGCCGCGTTGAACGCACGTCGTACTGAGAGCAAAATGTCGTTCGATACTGAGAGATTTATCATAGAAATTGAAAATCGGCCGTGTTTATGGAACAACGGATTGAAAGAGTACTCTGACCGCAACTTGAAAATTAAATGTTGGGATGAAATGGTGAACATTTTTAAAGAAAAAGAAGACATGACAAATGCAGAAAAAAAGGAACTATGTAAGTGCAATGTTTTATTAATATTTGTAAACTTATACATTTCTATCTTGCCATGGTAGTGGGTTATGATTAACAAAATAGTCTGCAAGTTTGTCTCGAACTGTTAAAGCTGTTCTCCCTCCTCTATTACGATTCTGATCTGTAGCAGGTTCGAACCCCGTTACTACCAAAGTATCGTCATATGAATAGCCATCTCTAGAACGTACAAAATTATGCAAAATACAACATGTCTTAACAATCTTCTTTGCTAAATCTATATTAACATTCAGTGGCCTGTGGAATATCCTCCACTTATTGGATAATATACCAAATGTGCACTCGATATAACGGCGTGCTCTAGATAAACGATAGTTAAAAATTCTTTGTTTGTAACTGAGATTGTGTCCTCCGTAAGGTCTCATGAGGTTTTCGTGTAGTCCGAAAGCTTCATCTCCTACAATTGTATATGGAATATTCTCACCATTTTCTATCAGTGGTTTGGCCTCAGGGATACTTAAAGAATTGCTCATGAGGTTAGTGTAAAAAGAGCTTTCCTTAAAAATTCCCGAATCGCTGCTTTTTCCATACGCTCCAACATCTATATACGTGAAATTATAATTAGCATCACATATTGCGAGTAAAACAATTGAAAAGTAATGTTTATAGTTGTAGTATAGTGATCCGGAATTTACTGGCTGGATTATTCTGATGTGTTTTCCGTCAATGGCACCAATGCAATGCGGGAAATTGGTGTTTTTTTTAAATCCTCTTGCAATGCATTCCCAATCATTTCCTGTTGTAGGTAATATTATAAATTGTCCTTGATGTTTGCATATAGCGTCACACACTTCTCTAACTATTGTACATATTGTTGTATAACCGAGTCTGTAGTTGTAATATAGTTCCATAAATGTACAACCTGTTGCAAGATACCTGCAAAAAAAAAATCTAACTTAAAATTTACTTTCAGCTGTTGCATTACAAAGAAAGTGGAAGAGTATCCGCGGCTGCTTCACAAGGGAAATTGGTCGCCAAAAAAATGTTAAGTCTGGATCTGGCGGTGGATCACGTAAAAGTGAATACATCTTCTTTAAACAGCTGCAATTCTTAAAAAATGTTGTAGCTGTAAAGGAACCTGAACACGAACACGTTGCTGATGAAGAACCTACGGAGAACTCTGAACCAGATACACAGATGGTACAACGTAAAAAAAAGATAAAGGCCACTACGTGTCCCGAAGATGATAAATTCCTTGAAACTCTACAGAGAAGCATCGAGACGAGAGAAAAAATTGACGAAAAAAATGATGACGAAGACAGATTATTTATGTTGTCTTTGGTAGGTACATTAAAAAAAGTACCTCCAGAAAGAAAAATGGATACGAAAATGAAGATAATGTCTATACTCGACAACGCAACTAAGCCTGTGTATTACCCCCAAAGCTCATGGTCGCAATCCCAACAAATGCAACAGTCTCCTTCAAGCTACCATCCTGGATATTCTACTCGTTCCGGAGGTTCTGAAATGTCACACACCCCCTTGTCGAATTTGTCAAATTACTCCGACGAATCAACCATTTTAGACATGTATGATTAAATTATAAATATATGCTTACCTCAATGTCACAAATAGTTTTTCTTCAGGACTTATAGATTTTCTTAATATTGTATCTTGTTTAGTTAAATCATTCCAACATAAACTCAATAATTCATCAAATGATGTTAGTGACATCCTCAGATAATTGAACATTTTTTCAGGGTATTTTCTTAAATCTTCATAGAGTTTGAGAAAAACACCGCTTTGGCTTCGGTTTGATACAAACGGATGTACCCATATTTTTTTCTTCTTTCGTTTCACCTTTTTGCGACGCTGGTAATAATATAATAACAGTGCAGTAATTTCCACGTCCATTCCTGACTGTGTCGAGACAGAACTGATGTATTGGCGACGCGATTGGGCGACTCAGTCTGGCGACGCAGGGACACCAGACGTAGCCATGGCAACGTCGCTGGCCACGTCGCCATGGCATCTCGGTGAGGTATGGGCCTAAGTATTTCAATGAAGGAGTTCACACATGCATTCGGTTTCAAGACACGACAAAAAAGCCGAATCTTGCTGAAGTTGACATCCGATTTTGCGACTACAAACCGATCCGGCGATACTGCAAAATGCAGATCCGATACAGTGGTATAGGGCATTCAATACATGCGTTCATACGATACACGCAGGGGTAGATTCGGTTTTTTGTCGGATCTTGAAACCGAATGCGTCGCACAAGCTGGGAAGGAGGGGTGGGCGGGAGGGACACACTGCACGTGCGCTTGCCAGTCGCCAGTTCTTTTCGCCCGCTTTGACTGACCGCTCGCTATGACGACGAAAAATATAAACGTTGAAAATTTAATTTCTCTTGTCCAAAATCGGCCAGTTTTATGGGACAAAACTCTCGAAATATACAAGGATAAAAACTTGAGAACTGCTGGCTGGCGAGAAATATGTATAAATTTGAATGAAGATTTTGAAGAAATGGAGGAGAAAAACAGGCAGGATTATGGTAAGTTTGTAATTTTTTAAAGTAAACAGGTTAAGTATTTGTACATTAGCAGTGTGTTACAAAATTAACGTTAGATTGATTCGTCTTGCCAAGGCACAGCTCCTGCTGTAGAAATAAAATAATTTGTGAATTCAGATCGTATAACATTAGCACATCGTCCACCTCGTGTACTATTTTGTTCATTGGGTGCATCTGTGAACACGTTAACCACTGATGATACATTGCTTGTTGTTTCTATGTTCGACTGTACACCTTCCATATCTATTATAAAATTATGAAGTACAGTGCAAGCCTTTACAATCGATATTGCTGTGCTGGTATCAACATCCAGTGGACGATGAAATATTCGCCACTTGTTAGCTAATATCCCAAAGGCGCACTCAACATAGCGTCGAGCTCTGGTTAATCTGTAGTTATATATTCTTTTGTTTCTATCCAAATGGTTTCCGCCGTAAGGTCTCATCAAATGTTGATGCAAGCCAAAACCTTCATCGCCTATTACTACAAACGGAATCGATAAATCGGAATCGTTTGTCAGTGGACATGCTGCCGGTAATTGCAAATCACCATCTATTAGTTTTTTCCAAAAAGTACACTCCTTGAATATTGTCGAATCGCATTCTTTTCCATACGAGCCCACACAGATGTATGTAAATTTATAATATGAATCAACCACTGCTAATAATACGATGGAAAAGAAATCTTTGTAATTCATAAACATGGAACCACTGTTGTTTGGCTTTTTTATCCTAATATGTTTACCGTCCACTGCACCAATGCAATGGGGAAAGTTTGCTCTAGTATTAAATCCATTGGCGATATATTCCCAGTCAGATATTGTGTTGGGTAATGTCATAAACTCCCCATGCAAATTGTTCCAAATAGCATTCGTTACTTCCTTAATAATGTTACTGATCGTAGACACTCCGACTCGGTAGGCGTAATGTAAATCCTTGTATGAACACCCAGAAGCCATATATCTGCAAGTAAATTTAATTATATTTTTCAGCTAAATCGATCGTAAAGAAGTGGACTAATATTAGAGACAGCTGGATGAGGAGTATTAATGAGAAAAAGAAATCAAAAAAATCAGGATCGTCTGCGACATGTCCGAGAGCCTACGTTTATCATCGTCAAATGTTGTTCTTAAAAAAAATTGTGTCGCCAGCTGACACACATGATAGTGCAACTATTGTTACACCAAACCCAGCAGACGATAGTACAGCCGCTACAGTTACATCAGATGTTACCCATGACAGTGCGATGGCTCTGGACAATTTATTCGGTGAAGATGTCGCAAATAATCAAGATGCTACAGATGAAAGTCAACAAGAAAGTAATAATGAAAATTTAGTAGGTGGTTCGAAAAGAAAAAAAAGCAGACCATCGAGGCAGAATTTAAACGTGTTTGATAAGAAAATGAGTGAGTTTATAGATTATCAAATGGAATGCAAGAAGAAAGAAGAAATGAAAGAAGACCGTAATTTGTTTTTCTTTAAAAGTCTACTTCCATCATTGGCAACGCTAAACGATAATCAAACATTAGAATTTCAATCAGGCGTCTTAAATTTATTGCAAAATATAAAGAACCGAAATGAATGGTCTCCTGCACACTCATCAACATACAACTGTCAACCAAATGTGGCACAATCACAAGGCTATTTTACATCGCAGTACCAAGCATCACCAGAGTCTCAAAGTATTCAATCGAATGCTTCTGATTTACCAGACTTTCATAATATGTAGTTGGGAAACTTCAAACTGTGTACCTACCAAGCGATTGTCTATAATATCTTAATCATATTTTTAATAAATAATTTAATTATAATAAAATACAGTATTTCAATCTTACCTTATACATATCGCTAATTTTTCTTCTGGTCTAATGCTTTTCCTCATATTTGTATCACGCTTTTTCAAATCTTTTTCCACTTTTTTCAAAAGATTATCAAATGTAGGTATAGTCATTCTAAAGTAGTTAAAAAATTTTTGTGGATCATTTCTTAACTGCTGCATTAGAGTTGTAAAGGCACCAACTGTTGATCTTCTTTGTACTATTGGGTTTAACCACAATCTTTTTCTACGACGCTGACGGCGATAATACCAGTATAGTATAGCAAGACTGTTCACGTCCATCGCTTCCAAATCAACGTGAGGAACTGTGCGCGCTCTTGCTAATAAAAGCCGGATGGTGAGTTCACACGAGATCCCGATACGAGGCCGTCGGATACGGCCAAGCAAGATGTGCTGTGTGAATACAACATTCGGTTTTTCCAGATCCGATGAAAATAAGATTCGGCAAATCGTGTCTCCATGTGAACGTACCGTAATACTATACTAATCCGTTTTATCGGATTGAAACCGCACGAGACTTTGCACGGGGGTGCGCGGGGTGCGACGTGCTACACACAGCCGCCATTTGCCGGTTTCATTCCTAGAGTAGTGCACGTGTCCAGTGCTATCATAATCATGGCAAGCAAGGCGTTTGAAAAATATGTTGAGCAAGAAGTTTTGATAAATTGTGTTGAAAGTAGACCAGTTCTTTGGGACAAAACACTGGAGATTTATAAAGATAAAATTGCAAAAACCGCAGCTTGGCGCGAAATGTGCGGTATTCTAAAGGAGGATTTTGAAGCTATGGAACAAAAAGAAAGACAAGAATTTGGTAAGTATTTATTTTATATTGTAATGGAGACATTTTTTTTTTATTTTAAATAGCTTCATTCTGCCAAGAAACTGACCCAGATTCGGACACGAAATAGTTTTCGAATTCCGTTCGAACTGAATTTGCAGTTCGACCACCTCGTAGCGTTTCATCATCAGGTAGGCTATTGAAATGAAATGCTTCAGATTCGGATGTGTTGCCATCCTTTAAGCCCTCTTTTTCCCTTACAAAGTTGTGTAGAACGGTACATGCCTTAACTATCCATATAGCTGTTGTTTTGTTGACGTCTAGAGGCCGGTGGAATACTCTCCACTTATTAGCAAGAATACCAAATGCACATTCAACGTATCGTCTAGCTCTGGTCAAACGATAGTTATATATTCGCTTATTTACGTCTAAATGCGTCCCGCTAAATGGCCTCATTAAATTTTCGTGTAAACCGAAACCTTCATCGCCGATTATGACGTAGGGAACTCTCGTTTCTGAGCCTGTTATTAATGGGCAAGGTTCTGGTATTTGTAAACTGCCATCTAGCATCATTTTCCAAAATGTCGACTCCTTGAATATTGATGAATCGCATTCTTTTCCATACGACCCAATACTAACATATAGAAAACGATAGTCAGAGTCTACGATCGCTAATAATATGATGGAAAAAAAGTCTTTGTAATTTAGGTACATTGAGCCACTTTTTGCTGGTTTTCGAAGTCTGATGTGTTTACCGTCCACTGCTCCTAAACAGTGGGGAAAATTTGCTTTTGTGTCGAATCCATTTGATATATGCTCCCATTCACTCACTGTTGTAGGAAGTCGCATAAACTCGTCATTCAAGTTGTTCCATATGCATCGTGTAACTTCCTTAATAATGTTGCTTATAGTTGACACACCGACACGAAAGACGTAATAAAGTTCTTGAAATGTACACCCAGACGCTGCATACCTAAAAAAAATAACTTAATCAATTACTATATTATTACACATATATTGACTTCCCATACAAAGTAACGTTAGTGACTGTAAGGGTTTAGTTTTAGTTAATTTTGTCTATTACTGATTATGTATATGTCTATGTTTCGTAGAGGTACTTCTCTATGGTCAGACTATTAAAGATGGCTTGATGAATAAGTCTTGTTTTATTATAAAACTATAAAAATTATAGTGACCAACAAATTTTGTATGGAAAGTCGAAATTTTTATGAGAGTTTTTAGCAAAGTCGTAAATCAAAACTCATACTTATATATATAGTACATAAATAAAATAAAATTAAACTGAACTGAACTAAATTATAAAATTACCTAATTAAAATAAATTGATTTAAACATTAGTAATACTTTTTTGCTTCCCATTATTTACTGACCGATTAGTTCTTGCACTGTCAATTTGACTTATCCACTGACCAATATGGTAATTAATTACTGACAAGTCTATTCTACCTTCTTATTCGCCTTTCACTTACTAAGCTATTGACAACCATCTTATATTATTTTTTACTTGCTTCAGGAAAATATGTTATAAAAAAATGGAATTCGACTAGAGATATACGAACATTGAGTGAAAAAAAGAAATTGAAGAAATCTGGAGCTGCTGCCTCAAATACCAAGCCTTACAAATATCACAATCAAATGTTATTTTTGAAAAAAGTTGTCACCCCAGGTGATACACACGAGAACGTCCCTGCTAATGACAACATCACGGAAACAGCAGAAAGTAATAAAGACAACGAAGATGAACCTGATCAGATTACGGAACAAAGTGGTAGTGACAGACAAAAGGAAAGACAAAATTTAGCCCCGCCGCAACGCAATCAAAAGAAATGTGAATGAAGTAGACGCCAAAATGATTGAATACATGAATGATCAGTTAAAAAAAAGTAAAAATGAGTTTGAAGATCCCAATTTATCGTTCTTCAAAGGTATTTTGCCGCAACTGGCTTCACTTAATGGCGATCAAATTTTAGAATTTCAGTCTGGAGTGATAAACCTTTTACAAAATATTAAAAGTAGAAGATATGGTCAGTCAAACTACGAGTGGCCTCCATATTCACAAAGTTCTAGCACTCCTCACTACCACACCCAAGGTTATTTTAGTAGGCCACATCATCTTGACTCTACACCATCAGTAGAAGGTTCGCCATCAGTAGAATCTACATTCAGCCAGGAGTCAGACTTGCCAGATCTGTCTATGTTTTGAAATAAATCTTCATTTTTGTAAACCTTTTTGTCATTTTAAATTTTAATTGATAATAACAAAAATTAAAGTTCTTACCTTAAAAATATCGCTAGTTTTACTTCAGGGCACAAGCTTTTCCTCCAGTTTGTGTCTTTCTTTTTTAAATCCTTTTCTAATCGTTTAAGAAGGTCATCAAAAGTAGACGTCGTCATTCGGAAATAAGTAAAAAATTTAGATTCGTCTTCTTTCAGCTGACGCACAACATCACCACGACAAAATCTTTGCCTTAATAGTGGATGTATCCAATAACGCCGGGGCTTCCTCCGCCACAGACGACGATAGTACCAATACAACACGACAACGTCCATTCTCGTAGAAAGTAGGCGATACACTGAAGAACGAAAGTCCAGTAGCGTCGGATCTGTTAAAATCGGTCCTGTAAATGCTGTGTGAATATTACCTCCAGTAGCGTCGGATCTGTTAAAATCGATCCTGTAAATGCTGTGTGAATATTACCTCCAGTAGTGACGGATCAGTTAAAAAGGATCCTGTAAAACGGATGTTCTATGTGTACGCGCCGTAAAGGAAATATCCGTTAACCAAACATATTTGTATTAGGTGTATTATTACTTTTTTGTACCAGCGCAGGGACTTGTGCTCACAACAATAATAACTGAGCATCTGATCATGCCGATCTATTGCCCGCATATATTTATTATATTTTATTTGTACGGCTGGTTTATATTTTATTGTGCGTACACGCCGACTAGTTGTTTGTTGGTAATTACTTTTGTGTCCAGTACTTATAAATTGTACGTCTCGTTTATCTTGCCATTTGGTTACTACATTTTTTTTACTGTTGTGTACTATATACGATTCACGGGTTTTAATTTGGTCGTTTTTACTCCTTTTGGATTTCCGATACGATTTGGTCTTAGGGTACCAGTCACGTAAGTGTTTTTGCCTATTAGTTCCTCAGCCAACCCCACGCTGGTATAAAAATTGTCCAAATATAAGGCATGCCCTTTTTCAATATATTTTTGCATAAGCAGGTGTACCACTTTTTTTGTATGATTTTTACCTCCTACTTCTACGTCTTGGGACCCTGCGTAGACATGAATTTTTAAAATTATACCATTGGCATCGGCTAATATATATAACTTAATGCCGTATCTATGGGCTTTACCTTTGATATATTGACGAAAAAATAGTCTCCCTTTCCACAAAATAAGAGATTCATCAATTGTTAACTCTTTCGAAGGGTAATATTTATATTGCGTTAACTGTATCATTAAACAAATCAATCAAAGATTTTATTTTAAAAATACTTTCTGTCCTTTCGTTGTCTTGTACGTTCAAAGCTCTTAAAATTAGGAAAAATCTATCCCTAGGCATAAATAGGCGTGGACTTAGGCGGAAAAAGTAATGAGTGGACCAATAGTCTACCATTCTATTCAGCTTTATTGTGCCCATGAGTAATACTATACCAATGAAAGTTTTTAATTCTGCGATACTTAGATCAATCCACTTTCTAAAGCGAGAATTTGGAGTACTCGCTGCTGTTTTGAGTTTGTTACCGTATTTATTTGTGGATTCCAATATTAAACGTAGAAAGTCGGAATTCAAAAACAAGAGGAAATAGTCCAAAGGACTTTGGACGTCCGCGTCATGTGGCTGCAATATACCACTTGTTCCCGTAAATGGTATGTTTAACATATCACTGGGATTACCAGGAAACCAACCGGTCGTTTCTTCTGAATTATCTTCCTCTGGATCTTCTACCTCTTCAGAGGCGTGAGAATTGTCGAAATTTTCTTCCTCGTTCGGAGTAGCTATACTTAGCTCGTTTAAAATTTCTTCATTATTTCCGCTCAGAATCCCATACAGTTCTTCGTCTCCATAATATATATCTATGCCTGGTATGTCATATTCAATTTCTTGTGGAGACATCATTAGTTCCAATTCCATGTTTACGAAATCTATGGCGGATGATGGTCCAGGTATGGGTGAGCTTGGAAAATCCATGACTAGTAAAGTAAAGATTCGTATGCACAGGCTGAAGTCGTCACAATAGCTGATCACGGAGTCCAGTTCAAAGCCAAAATTTTCACAACGCAATATCAGGGTCCAGTAACACAAGCCAAAGTCAACACAAATGCAGAATCGGAGTCCAGTAACACAAGCCAAAGTCAACACAAATGCAGAATCGGAGTCCAGTAACAGAAGCGAAAGATATCGGTAAGGTAGATAACAAGTTGAGCACACACGTCTGATTACCACGGATAGCAAACCAGAAGTAATTCAAAGGTTGCGCCTACGACTTGCCAAAAACATTTTCGTCTGACGTTTTTTGCTGCACCAGTAATTTTGTTGAATTTTTTTACTTATTTTATTCATATCTTGCGATATTGAGGCATCTTAGTCAAAAGAAGTCTACACGTGCAAGCAATCCCAATTGGTAAACAAAAGAACGCATTTCTTAGAAAGTTCACTGATGATGCCGACAGTCAAGTTTATTGCGGTAAAGCAACAAAAGAACGTACAAACCACACCTGTGCAGTTTTTACTAATTAATTCATTACTTTCGGAGCGGTCAACTATTGGTCCAAGTCTACACGTGCAAGCAATCCCAATTGGTAAACAAAAGAACGCATTTCTTAGAAAGTTCACTGATGATGCCGACAGTCAAGTTTATTGCGGTAAAGCAACAAAAGAACGTACAAACCACACCTGTGCAGTTTTTACTAATTAATTCATTACTTTCGGAGCGGTCAACTATTGGTCCATTGTTTGAAACAATTAGTGGATTTTTTTTCTTTTATGATCTAGTTTTGCAATTTTTGTAAAATAAATTACAGATTATAGAAGTACTAGCGACCCGCCCCGGCTTCGCACGGGTGCAATGCAAAATATACCTACTACAGAATGTCCTTATACACAACGTTCACAGCTTTTTTGTCATTAGCCAATACAAACATGTTTTTCTTAGACGTTACTCTTGACAGCGCGACATATGCTGCAACGTTAAAAGTTTGAACCTGCGATCCGGCCGGCCGCGGGTCGGTACCGCCGCGGCGCGTCATCACATTAGAAACCTTTAAATTTATCAGTGTTTCTCTACTATATTATGCATTTATTATACATATAAACCTTCCTTAAGAATCACTCTATCTATTAAAAAAAACTGCATCAAAATCCGTGGCGTAGTTTTAAAGATCTAAGCATACATACGGGCAGACATACAGTGAAAGCGACTTTGTTTTATACTATGTATTTATTCGCGGCAAAGTAGTTTTTTTGTAATTATTTTAATTAATTATAATTTTATGCAAAATAAACCTTAAACTCAGAGTAAATATGAAACAGCGTGGTATTTTTTCATAAATAATGTTGTATCATTTTTGGATGTGTAATTCTGAACCCTGTTAGATTTATAATTTATTATCATAATATGACGTTTTATTACCATATACACGCAACTTTCAAAAAGGTTGGTGACCACTATTCTTGTAAAAATCGTACTATATCCAGAAACGAAGGCTACGAGATTCATATACGGGACAAATGAAGATAGTTTGATTCTGGGCAAAATCTTTCTTAATGCTTCATTGAAGGAGTTATCATTGATTTAAAAATGACACACTTCCGTGTCTAACGCCACACGTAAAAAGAAATGGTGGCACTGAAACGTGCCATCCGCAACAAAACGGTTAATAATCTTCATACGTTGCATTTCGAAAGATTTTATAATCACGGAAGAAATGCTGGATTTAGTACCGTTTCATGGGACAACTAAAGGCAGTGATATATTTGCAGCAGTTAACAAAACCGTAGAAGAATATGGAGGATTTCGTAAGTGCTCTTGTATTGTGACCGATGGGGCAAAAGCTATGACCGGGACAGTTACAGGATTCGCGGGACTTCTAATACAAAATGACATTGATTGCCCGTTGTTGCATTGTATCATACATCAAGAAGCCTTGTGTGGAAAATCTTTGCGTCAAATGAATGCTATGAAAGTTGTTATAAGGATAACAAATTTAATTAGAGGTGGAAACAGGGCATTGACACATAGAAAATTTAGGGACTTTTTAGGTGAAATCGATGCAACCTATGGAGATTTACTATTGCATTCAGAAATCAGATGGCTAAGTGCTGGCCAGTGCTTGCAACGTTTTTTCGCCTTACGAAAAGAAATACCTTTATTTCTAAAAAATGAAATATCATCTGACACTTCCGAACTACAAAATAAAATGCAAGATCCTCAGTTCCTGGCTGATCTTGCGTTTTTAACTGATATGACGCAACACATGAATGAATTAAATTTAAAATTGCAAGGCAAAAACCACAATATCGCCAACATGTACGGAAATGTGAATGGATTCAGAAGTAAACTGAAGTTGTTCAAAACTTCTCTAGAACAAAATGATTTTTCTTTTTTTCTAAGTTGTAAAGAACATTATTTAGAGATGAAAAATTTTGAAGAATGTAATTTTTTGGATCACCTCAAATACATGGACGAAATAATCGTCGAATTTAAGCGGCGTTTTGCAGATTTAAAAAAAATTGAGAGTGATATAGCACTCTTCATTCATCCATTAACGATCGCAGTTGAGAGTGTGAAGATTGATTGTCAATTGGAACTGTGTGATCTGGCTGACACCCCTGGCATAGACCGACCCTATCCATCTGCAATATGCCTACACTCATCCCCAAAACACCCTGTATATTATCAAGATGAAACTTGGGTTAATGCAGGTAAGGCTAACATTTTGAATTTATGTACATATTACATTAAATTTAATAGTAATATTGAATGTTCAAGTACTATATTTATTTTTAGGTCATACTGTAAAAAAAACTTGGGTGGACAAGAAAGTCACATCAGCTCGGCAAACGTTTTTGGAGGGACTGACCACAGGATTAAAAAATCCATCTGGAAAAGGCAAACGTCTCATAATTAGCCATTTAGGTAGTAAAGAAGGCTTCCTGGAGGAGGGGCTCATGATTTTTGAAGCAAATAAAAATTGTGAAGATTACCATGATGAGATGAATTCAGTTTGTTTTGAGGAGTGGTTCGCTGGAGTCTTACCACAATTAAGACCAAACTCAATTATTGTGGTTATGGATAATGCACCTTACCACTCCCGAAAATTGGCAACGGCACCAAAAATGAGCTGGAAAAAAGCTGCCACTAAAGACTGGCTTTTAAATAAAAATAGTCATTATATTTTGTTTTGACTGCATGGAATTTTATCATTTATATAATATTATATTATTATTGATTGACTCACGTGTAATAAATTAATAAGGATTGTAAAGTTAAAAATGGATATTATTGATTGACTCACGTGTAATAAATTAATAAGGACTGTAAAGTTAAAAATGGATAGGTTTGACTAATTTTACTATTTATACGTTAAAATCTTAGAATTACTTTCATGGTTGTTAAATGCCTAAATGAAAAAACAATGATATGTAATGAAATATAAACTTACCCTTGTTAAATTTAAGTATTATATAGTTAAAAGTGCTGGACTTACACATTATTTATATAAACATCCCACTTTTAGAGCAAATAAATGATTGATTGATTGATTACGAACCAGATAGGGTTAAAGTTACACTTTTAGAACTGATTCCACATAACGAGTCATTAAATAAGTACGCTGTAGACGAAACGGCAGCACAACATGGGATCACCGTTTTAAGACTGCCCCCTTACCATTGCGAGCTGAACCCTATCAAATTGATATGGGCGCAGATAAAGGGGCATGTAGCTCAAAATAATTAAACCTTCAAATTGACAGACGTGAGAAATTAATTTAAGGAAGGCAATGGTTTAAATGCGTATCTCATGTTGTCAAAGAAGAAGAAAAAATGAGTAGATATGTTAATTGACAACATCACAGACACATTTATAATAAATGATACAGAAAGTGGCAGCGATTGCGATAGCGATGACGGCGACGATTTATAAAATAAAATATTACCAAAATACATATAGGTATATACCATACACGAATACCGTCGTATATATCCCATAGAGACACCTCTGAAGAAAAAAAAAACAACATGGAATCCCAGTTCCAAATTTGGGACTTAAGAGATAAAATGCATTTGTTTGGTATCAAGGCATATATTTAAGAAATTTTTATTCTTTGACTTTTTTTAGAAATTTAACTAATAGTTTCGGAGATATTGTAATGTCAATTTTGAATTTAAGTCATAACTCTTTAGTTAAGCAATCCATAATAAAACATAGATAATATTTTTACTCAGCTGACTAAATCATCTCAATTTGATATTTTCCACCACCAACCACAACCTATGACGTCATTTGTTTATCACCACCACCCTATTTCTATCGTCTCAATTGACGTATCATGACGTGGTTGGTGCATCAATAGAGTACAGAATTTACTGTTGCATTCAAACACACTTCAGTATTTTATTACCTATCATAATAGATGCACTACCCCTACATATTATTTTTTATTATTGACTTGTTTAGTTCGGTTTGTTTTCTTATGATTGTTTTGCTTGTAGTTACAATAATTGTGAAAATGTTTCAAGATTTTGTGACAAACCTTGATCTCTTCGTTGTTTTCAAAAACGGTGGCAGGGGTAGTATTAAAAGGTCCAAACTCTTAGTTGAATCAAGCGATGAACACGAAAAGTGCTTAAAATCGTTTTGTCCAAAATTTTGTTATTTAAATTTAAATAGAAGATGGCAAAACAACGCATTTTTTTACAAAAATAGTAAAAAAATGTATTTAAAACTAAAAATAACAAATGGTTACAGGAAAATATCATATGGCCAGACTTAATTAACTGTTTAACGGACAATAATGAAGATCATGCACTACCAAGTACATCAACTTTTTTAATTTTTTGATTTTAGCATGTTATAGCCATTAGTTTAAGCTTTATAAAAAATGGCCTGTATTGTAAATGGAGTTATTTTTTTTTTTTTGAAGAAATAGTAATCAAACGACGAGCGCTGTTTTGAGGTCCGATTTTGTTGCTGGTATGGTTGGGAGTGGATTTCTAGCCCGAACTTTTCTCGTGAGTTCATCCCATAGATGCTCGATAGGATTTGAGTCCGGGACGGAATATACGGGACAAATGAAGATAGTTTGATTCTGGGCAAAATCTTTCTTAATGCTTCATTGAAGGAGTTATCATTGATTTAAAAATGACACACTTCCGTGTCTAACGCCACACGTAAAAAGAAATGGTGGCACTGAAACGTGCCATCCGCAACAAAACGGTTAATAATCTTCATACGTTGCATTTCGAAAGATTTTATAATCACGGAAGAAATGCTGGATTTAGTACCGTTTCATGGGACAACTAAAGGCAGTGATATATTTGCAGCAGTTAACAAAACCGTAGAAGAATATGGAGGATTTCGTAAGTGCTCTTGTATTGTGACCGATGGGGCAAAAGCTATGACCGGGACAGTTACAGGATTCGCGGGACTTCTAATACAAAATGACATTGATTGCCCGTTGTTGCATTGTATCATACATCAAGAAGCCTTGTGTGGAAAATCTTTGCGTCAAATGAATGCTATGAAAGTTGTTATAAGGATAACAAATTTAATTAGAGGTGGAAACAGGGCATTGACACATAGAAAATTTAGGGACTTTTTAGGTGAAATCGATGCAACCTATGGAGATTTACTATTGCATTCAGAAATCAGATGGCTAAGTGCTGGCCAGTGCTTGCAACGTTTTTTCGCCTTACGAAAAGAAATACCTTTATTTCTAAAAAATGAAATATCATCTGACACTTCCGAACTACAAAATAAAATGCAAGATCCTCAGTTCCTGGCTGATCTTGCGTTTTTAACTGATATGACGCAACACTTGAATGAATTAAATTTAAAATTGCAAGGCAAAAACCACAATATCGCCAACATGTACGGAAATGTGAATGGATTCAGAAGTAAACTGAAGTTGTTCAAAACTTCTCTAGAACAAAATGATTTTTCTTTTTTTCCAAGTTGTAAAGAACATTATTTAGAGATGAAAAATTTTGAAGAATGTAATTTTTTGGATCACCTCAAATACATGGACGAAATAATCGTCGAATTTAAGCGGCGTTTTGCAGATTTAAAAAAAATTGAGAGTGATATAGCACTCTTCATTCATCCATTAACGATCGCAGTTGAGAGTGTGAAGATTGATTGTCAATTGGAACTGTGTGATCTGGCTGACACCCCTGGCATAGACCGACCCTATCCATCTGCAATATGCCTACACTCATCCCCAAAACACCCTGTATATTATGAAGATGAAACTTGGGTTAATGCAGGTAAGGCTAACATTTTGAATTTATGTACATATTACATTAAATTTAATAGTAATATTGAATGTTCAAGTACTATATTTATTTTTAGGTCATACTGTAAAAAAAACTTGGGTGGACAAGAAAGTCACATCAGCTCGGCGAACGTTTTTGGAGGGACTGACCACAGGATTAAAAAATCCATCTGGAAAAGGCAAACGTCTCATAATTAGCCATTTAGGTAGTAAAGAAGGCTTCCTGGAGGAGGGGCTCATGATTTTTGAAGCAAATAAAAATTGTGAAGATTACCATGATGAGATGAATTCAGTTTGTTTTGAGGAGTGGTTCGCTGGAGTCTTACCACAATTAAGACCAAACTCAATTATTGTGGTTATGGATAATGCACCTTACCACTCCCGAAAATTGGCAACGGCACCAAAAATGAGCTGGAAAAAAGCTGCCACTAAAGACTGGCTTTTAAATAAAAATAGTCATTATATTTTGTTTTGACTGCATGGAATTTTATCATTTATATAATATTATATTATTATTGATTGACTCACGTGTAATAAATTAATAAGGATTGTAAAGTTAAAAATGGATATTATTGATTGACTCACGTGTAATAAATTAATAAGGACTGTAAAGTTAAAAATGGATAGGTTTGACTAATTTTACTATTTATACGTTAAAATCTTAGAATTACTTTCATGGTTGTTAAATGCCTAAATTAAAAAACAATGATATGTAATGAAATATAAACTTACCCTTGTTAAATTTAAGTATTATACAGGGTTACCTCGTAAGTCGACCTAGATCCTTTAAGGGGCTATAGTTAAGATCATTTCTGACTGATTTGATTATGAAACACCCTATTCTAAATCCAATGGTTTTCGAGATAATCAAATTTTAAGTATTTTTCATAAAAAGTCACTTTTTCGCGTTTTGTTGTATCTCTTTCTTGTAATCTCTGCTCTGGTATATTTGTTTCTACGTTTTTTTTTAGAAGATGAATGGCCCTATCCATTTCAATAGAAAAAAACACAACTGCAGAATAAAAAGAGTCGCAAAAGATGGAGAAGAGTGAAAAATTAAACAAAAAAAAAACCTAAGATGTGTCTTTCTTTAAGCGATACTAAAAAAAAATCTATGGAAGTCATTTTGCAGATGAGCTTAAAAACATCTCCATTTTGTCAGCTATCCAAAAAGCTATAATATTTGAGGGTAACATCAAAAGCTCATAAAAAAACTTAGGTAAAAGGTAGAGCAGGTAGCAAAAGTTCCGGTTTTTTTGTTAAGTATCCATTTTTGGAAAGGGGTACGTGCAAGCGAGATGACATACGTTTTGTGTATGTAGGAGTGAAAAAAAAGATAATTGACCTACTTTGGATCACTAAACAAAAGATTTTGTTTAGTCTGCTCATGCGATTCGTCCGTGGTAGATGCGATTCTTGTTTGTGCTTTCTCTGTTTTATTTGACTCGGCTTGTATTTCTGGACTGATCCTGTTTCTTCTTTCTGACCTGTGCTTGTTTTGTGCTTCTGATTTGGAACTATTGAAAATGGCGGCCTATATGAACGAGGAATATGCAGATATGTTATTTTGTTACGGATATTCCGATGGTATATCATCAAGAGCTCGTGCCGAATACATACGACGGTATC
Organism: Celastrina argiolus; assembly: GCA_905187575.2. Lineage (NCBI taxonomy): Eukaryota > Metazoa > Arthropoda > Insecta > Lepidoptera > Lycaenidae > Celastrina > Celastrina argiolus. The sequence goes on from LR994596.1 coordinate 4,191,571, forward strand.
CCAACCGTCGTGCTCCAGATGTCAGTGTGTTTGATGGAGTTTACCGACGAATTAGAGAGACTGGTTCAGTTTCCAGACGACGGTCTGACCTAGGTCGTCCACGTGTTAATGATGACGACGAACAAGGTAACGATATAGTACAAAGATTTAGATCGGATCCTACTACAACAACGAATGTTGTTGCCCGAGATCTTGGATGCTCGCAGTGGAAAGTGTGGTTCACCGTGCATACAGCTGGATTATACCCTTATCATTATACGCCGGTACAAGTCATCGAAGAAGGTGATCCTGTGAGGAGGTTGGATTTCTGCAGATTTATGCTGCATGCCGATTTAGAAGACTCAAATTTTTTTAAACGCATTTTGTGGACTGATGAGTCTAAATTTGACAAAGATGGTATAACAAATTACCACAATGCTCACTATTGGTTCTCAAAGGCAGACGGAAATCCAAAAAAGAAAAGAGTAAAGGGATCCCAGAGGCGATTCAGTTTGAATGTATGGATGGGTATTGTTTGTAACCATCTAATTGGCCCATACTTTCTACCCGAAAATTTAAACGGAGAAACATATGAAAACTTTTTGACTGAAGAATTACCACAACTTTTGCTGAACTTACCGGCGGAAATTACCCAAAATATGTGGTTCCAACACGACGGTTGCCCTGCACATTACCGAAGATCAGTCCGACAATTGCTAGATACGACGTATCCCAATAAGTGGATTGGGAGAGGTGGCCCTACACCATGGCCAGCCAGAAGTCCCGACTTAACCCCCATGGACTATTACGTATGGGGTCACATGAAGACTTTGGTGTATGATGACCCCAATCCCATAACGAGTGTAGAAGTTTTACGCCAAAAAATAATTGATGCTGCCGATAAAATGAGAACTACACTAACAACTGGAGTCGTGAAAAGTGCTTTAAGAAAAAGAATGAGAATTTGTGTTCGAAACCGAGGCGGACATGTAGAAAATGAACTATAAAAACAATATTTAATAAATATTTAATGTTTACATTGTTTTGTTTTATTTTTAGAACCAACTAAGAATTTCATTTTAATGCGCGTAATTATCATCAAAGTTTTTTGTAAAACAAAACTACTATTACCCTATAATGTTATACCTTTTTGGATAGCTGACAAAATGGAGATGTTTTTAAGCTCATCTGCAAAATGACTTCCATAGATTTTTTTTTAGTATCGCTTAAAGAAAGACACATCTTAGGTTTTTTTTTTGTTTAATTTTTCACTCTTCTCCATCTTTTGCGACTCTTTTTATTCTGCAGTTGTGTTTTTTTCTATTGAAATGGATAGGGCCATTCATCTTCTAAAAAAAAACGTAGAAACAAATATACCAGAGCAGAGATTACAAGAAAGAGATACAACAAAACGCGAAAAAGTGACTTTTTATGAAAAATACTTAAAATTTGATTATCTCGAAAACCATTGGATTTAGAATAGGGTGTTTCATAATCAAATCAGTCAGAAATGATCTTAACTATAGCCCCTTAAAGGATCTAGGTCGACTTACGAGGTAACCCTGTATAGTTAAAAGTGCTGGACTTACACATTATTTATATAAACATCCCACTTTTAGAGCAAATAAATGATTGATTGATTGATTACGAACCAGATAGGGTTAAAGTTACACTTTTAGAACTGATTCCACATAACGAGTCATTAAATAAGTACGCTGTAGACGAAACGGCAGCACAACATGGGATCACCGTTTTAAGACTGCCCCCTTACCATTGCGAGCTGAACCCTATCAAATTGATATGGGCGCAGATAAAGGGGCATGTAGCTCAAAATAATTAAACCTTCAAATTGACAGACGTGAGAAATTAATTTAAGGAAGGCAATGGTTTAAATGCGTATCTCATGTTGTCAAAGAAGAAGAAAAAATGAGTAGATATGTTAATTGACAACATCACAGACACATTTATAATAAATGATACAGAAAGTGGCAGCGATTGCGATAGCGATGACGGCGACGATTTATAAAATAAAATATTACCAAAATACATATAGGTATATACCATACACGAATACCGTCGTATATATCCCATAGAGACACCTCTGAAGAAAAAAAATAACAACATGGAATCCCAGTTCCAAATTTGGGACTTAAGAGATAAAATGCATTTGTTTGGTATCAAGGCATATATTTAAGAAATTTTTATTCTTTGACTTTTTTTAGAAATTTAACTAATAGTTTCGGAGATATTGTAATGTCAATTTTGAATTTAAGTCATAACTCTTTAGTTAAGCAATCCATAATAAAACATAGATAATATTTTTACTCAGCTGACTAAATCATCTCAATTTGATATTTTCCACCACCAACCACAACCTATGACGTCATTTGTTTATCACCACCACCCTATTTCTATCGTCTCAATTGACGTATCATGACGTGGTTGGTGCATCAATAGAGTACAGAATTTACTGTTGCATTCAAACACACTTCAGTATTTTATTACCTATCATAATAGATGCACTACCCCTACATATTATTTTTTATTATTGACTTGTTTAGTTCGGTTTGTTTTCTTATGATTGTTTTGTTTGTAGTTACAATAATTGTGAAAATGTTTCAAGATTTTGTGACAAACCTTGATCTCTTCGTTGTTTTCAAAAACGGTGGCAGGGGTAGTATTAAAAGGTCCAAACTCTTAGTTGAATCAAGCGATGAACACGAAAAGTGCTTAAAATCGTTTTGTCCAAAATTTTGTTATTTAAATTTAAATAGAAGATGGCAAAACAACGCATTTTTTTACAAAAATAGTAAAAAAATGTATTTAAAACTAAAAATAACAAATGGTTACAGGAAAATATCATATGGCCAGACTTAATTAATTGTTTAACGGACAATAATGAAGATCATGCACTACCAAGTACATCAACTTTTTTAATTTTTTGATTTTAGCATGTTATAGCCATTAGTTTAAGCTTTATAAAAAATGGCCTGTATTGTAAATGGAGTTATTTTTTTTTTTTTGAAGAAATAGTAATCAAACGACGAGCGCTGTTTTGAGGTCCGATTTTGTTGCTGGTATGGTTGGGAGTGGATTTCTAGCCCGAACTTTTCTCGTGAGTTCATCCCATAGATGCTCGATAGGATTTGAGTCCGGGACGGAATATACGGGACAAATGAAGATAGTTTGATTCTGGGCAAAATCTTTCTTAATGCTTCATTGAAGGAGTTATCATTGATTTAAAAATGACACACTTCCGTGTCTAACGCCACACGTAAAAAGAAATGGTGGCACTGAAACGTGCCATCCGCAACAAAACGGTTAATAATCTTCATACGTTGCATTTCGAAAGATTTTATAATCACGGAAGAAATGCTGGATTTAGTACCGTTTCATGGGACAACTAAAGGCAGTGATATATTTGCAGCAGTTAACAAAACCGTAGAAGAATATGGAGGATTTCGTAAGTGCTCTTGTATTGTGACCGATGGGGCAAAAGCTATGACCGGGACAGTTACAGGATTCGCGGGACTTCTAATACAAAATGACATTGATTGCCCGTTGTTGCATTGTATCATACATCAAGAAGCCTTGTGTGGAAAATCTTTGCGTCAAATGAATGCTATGAAAGTTGTTATAAGGATAACAAATTTAATTAGAGGTGGAAACAGGGCATTGACACATAGAAAATTTAGGGACTTTTTAGGTGAAATCGATGCAACCTATGGAGATTTACTATTGCATTCAGAAATCAGATGGCTAAGTGCTGGCCAGTGCTTGCAACGTTTTTTCGCCTTACGAAAAGAAATACCTTTATTTCTAAAAAATGAAATATCATCTGACACTTCCGAACTACAAAATAAAATGCAAGATCCTCAGTTCCTGGCTGATCTTGCGTTTTTAACTGATATGACGCAACACTTGAATGAATTAAATTTAAAATTGCAAGGCAAAAACCACAATATCGCCAACATGTACGGAAATGTGAATGGATTCAGAAGTAAACTGAAGTTGTTCAAAACTTCTCTAGAACAAAATGATTTTTCTTTTTTTCCAAGTTGTAAAGAACATTATTTAGAGATGAAAAATTTTGAAGAATGTAATTTTTTGGATCACCTCAAATACATGGACGAAATAATCGTCGAATTTAAGCGGCGTTTTGCAGATTTAAAAAAAATTGAGAGTGATATAGCACTCTTCATTCATCCATTAACGATCGCAGTTGAGAGTGTGAAGATTGATTGTCAATTGGAACTGTGTGATCTGGCTGACACCCCTGGCATAGACCGACCCTATCCATCTGCAATATGCCTACACTCATCCCCAAAACACCCTGTATATTATCAAGATGAAACTTGGGTTAATGCAGGTAAGGCTAACATTTTGAATTTATGTACATATTACATTAAATTTAATAGTAATATTGAATGTTCAAGTACTATATTTATTTTTAGGTCATACTGTAAAAAAAACTTGGGTGGACAAGAAAGTCACATCAGCTCGGCAAACGTTTTTGGAGGGACTGACCACAGGATTAAAAAATCCATCTGGAAAAGGCAAACGTCTCATAATTAGCCATTTAGGTAGTAAAGAAGGCTTCCTGGAGGAGGGGCTCATGATTTTTGAAGCAAATAAAAATTGTGAAGATTACCATGATGAGATGAATTCAGTTTGTTTTGAGGAGTGGTTCGCTGGAGTCTTACCACAATTAAGACCAAACTCAATTATTGTGGTTATGGATAATGCACCTTACCACTCCCGAAAATTGGCAACGGCACCAAAAATGAGCTGGAAAAAAGCTGCCACTAAAGACTGGCTTTTAAATAAAAATAGTCATTATATTTTGTTTTGACTGCATGGAATTTTATCATTTATATAATATTATATTATTATTGATTGACTCACGTGTAATAAATTAATAAGGATTGTAAAGTTAAAAATGGATATTATTGATTGACTCACGTGTAATAAATTAATAAGGACTGTAAAGTTAAAAATGGATAGGTTTGACTAATTTTACTATTTATACGTTAAAATCTTAGAATTACTTTCATGGTTGTTAAATGCCTAAATGAAAAAACAATGATATGTAATGAAATATAAACTTACCCTTGTTAAATTTAAGTATTATATAGTTAAAAGTGCTGGACTTACACATTATTTATATAAACATCCCACTTTTAGAGCAAATAAATGATTGATTGATTGATTACGAACCAGATAGGGTTAAAGTTACACTTTTAGAACTGATTCCACATAACGAGTCATTAAATAAGTACGCTGTAGACGAAACGGCAGCACAACATGGGATCACCGTTTTAAGACTGCTCCCTTACCATTGCGAGCTGAACCCTATCAAATTGATATGGGCGCAGATAAAGGGGCATGTAGCTCAAAATAATAAAACCTTCAAATTGACAGACGTGAGAAATTAATTTAAGGAAGGCAATGGTTTAAATGCGTATCTCATGTTGTCAAAGAAGAAGAAAAAATGAGTAGATATGTTAATTGACAACATCACAGACACATTTATAATAAATGATACAGAAAGTGGCAGCGATTGCGATAGCGATGACGGCGACGATTTATAAAATAAAATATTACCAAAATACATATAGGTATATACCATACACGAATACCGTCGTATATATCCCATAGAGACACCTCTGAAGAAAAAAAATAACAACATGGAATCCCAGTTCCAAATTTGGGACTTAAGAGATAAAATGCATTTGTTTGGTATCAAGGCATATATTTAAGAAATTTTTATTCTTTGACTTTTTTTAGAAATTTAACTAATAGTTTCGGAGATATTGTAATGTCAATTTTGAATTTAAGTCATAACTCTTTAGTTAAGCAATCCATAATAAAACATAGATAATATTTTTACTCAGCTGACTAAATCATCTCAATTTGATATTTTCCACCACCAACCACAACCTATGACGTCATTTGTTTATCACCACCACCCTATTTCTATCGTCTCAATTGACGTATAATGACGTGGTTGGTGCATCAATAGAGTACAGAATTTACTGTTGCATTCAAACACACTTCAGTATTATACTATAAACACCTATCATAATAGATGCACTACCCCTACATATTATTTTTTATTATTGACTTGTTTAGTTCGGTTTGTTTTCTTATGATTGTTTTGCTTGTAGTTACAATAATTGTGAAAATGTTTCAAGATTTTGTGACAAACCTTGATCTCTTCGTTGTTTTCAAAAACGGTGGCAGGGGTAGTATTAAAAGGTCCAAACTCTTAGTTGAATCAAGCGATGAACACGAAAAGTGCTTAAAATCGTTTTGTCCAAAATTTTGCTATTTAAATTTAAATAGAAGATGGCAAAACAACGCATTTTTTACAAAAATAGTAAAAAAATGTATTTAAAACTAAAAATAACAAATGGTTACAGGAAAATATCATATGGCCAGACTTAATTAATTGTTTAACGGACAATAATGAAGATCATGCACTACCAAGTACATCAACTTTTTTAATTTTTTTATTTTAGCATGTTATAGCCATTAGTTTAAGCTTTATAAAAAATGGCCTGTATTGTAAATGGAGTTATTTTTTTTTTTGAAGAAATAGTAATCAAACGACGAGCGCTGTTTTGAGGTCCGATTTTGTTGCTGGTATGGTTGGGAGTGGATTTCTAGCCCGAACTTTTCTCGTGAGTTCATCCCATAGATGCTCGATAGGATTTGAGTCCGGGACGGAATATACGGGACAAATGAAGATAGTTTGATTCTGGGCAAAATCTTTCTTAATGCTTCATTGAAGGAGTTATCATTGATTTAAAAATGACACACTTCCGTGTCTAACGCCACACGTAAAAAGAAATGGTGGCACTGAAACGTGCCATCCGCAACAAAACGGTTAATAATCTTCATACGTTGCATTTCGAAAGATTTTATAATCACGGAAGAAATGCTGGATTTAGTACCGTTTCATGGGACAACTAAAGGCAGTGATATATTTGCAGCAGTTAACAAAACCGTAGAAGAATATGGAGGATTTCGTAAGTGCTCTTGTATTGTGACCGATGGGGCAAAAGCTATGACCGGGACAGTTACAGGATTCGCGGGACTTCTAATACAAAATGACATTGATTGCCCGTTGTTGCATTGTATCATACATCAAGAAGCCTTGTGTGGAAAATCTTTGCGTCAAATGAATGCTATGAAAGTTGTTATAAGGATAACAAATTTAATTAGAGGTGGAAACAGGGCATTGACACATAGAAAATTTAGGGACTTTTTAGGTGAAATCGATGCAACCTATGGAGATTTACTATTGCATTCAGAAATCAGATGGCTAAGTGCTGGCCAGTGCTTGCAACGTTTTTTCGCCTTACGAAAAGAAATACCTTTATTTCTAAAAAATGAAATATCATCTGACACTTCCGAACTACAAAATAAAATGCAAGATCCTCAGTTCCTGGCTGATCTTGCGTTTTTAACTGATATGACGCAACACTTGAATGAATTAAATTTAAAATTGCAAGGCAAAAACCACAATATCGCCAACATGTACGGAAATGTGAATGGATTCAGAAGTAAACTGAAGTTGTTCAAAACTTCTCTAGAACAAAATGATTTTTCTTTTTTTCCAAGTTGTAAAGAACATTATTTAGAGATGAAAAATTTTGAAGAATGTAATTTTTTGGATCACCTCAAATACATGGACGAAATAATCGTCGAATTTAAGCGGCGTTTTGCAGATTTAAAAAAAATTGAGAGTGATATAGCACTCTTCATTCATCCATTAACGATCGCAGTTGAGAGTGTGAAGATTGATTGTCAATTGGAACTGTGTGATCTGGCTGACACCCCTGGCATAGACCGACCCTATCCATCTGCAATATGCCTACACTCATCCCCAAAACACCCTGTATATTATCAAGATGAAACTTGGGTTAATGCAGGTAAGGCTAACATTTTGAATTTATGTACATATTACATTAAATTTAATAGTAATATTGAATGTTCAAGTACTATATTTATTTTTAGGTCATACTGTAAAAAAAACTTGGGTGGACAAGAAAGTCACATCAGCTCGGCAAACGTTTTTGGAGGGACTGACCACAGGATTAAAAAATCCATCTGGAAAAGGCAAACGTCTCATAATTAGCCATTTAGGTAGTAAAGAAGGCTTCCTGGAGGAGGGGCTCATGATTTTTGAAGCAAATAAAAATTGTGAAGATTACCATGATGAGATGAATTCAGTTTGTTTTGAGGAGTGGTTCGCTGGAGTCTTACCACAATTAAGACCAAACTCAATTATTGTGGTTATGGATAATGCACCTTACCACTCCCGAAAATTGGCAACGGCACCAAAAATGAGCTGGAAAAAAGCTGCCACTAAAGACTGGCTTTTAAATAAAAATAGTCATTATATTTTGTTTTGACTGCATGGAATTTTATCATTTATATAATATTATATTATTATTGATTGACTCACGTGTAATAAATTAATAAGGATTGTAAAGTTAAAAATGGATATTATTGATTGACTCACGTGTAATAAATTAATAAGGACTGTAAAGTTAAAAATGGATAGGTTTGACTAATTTTACTATTTATACGTTAAAATCTTAGAATTACTTTCATGGTTGTTAAATGCCTAAATGAAAAAACAATGATATGTAATGAAATATAAACTTACCCTTGTTAAATTTAAGTATTATATAGTTAAAAGTGCTGGACTTACACATTATTTATATAAACATCCCACTTTTAGAGCAAATAAATGATTGATTGATTGATTACGAACCAGATAGGGTTAAAGTTACACTTTTAGAACTGATTCCACATAACGAGTCATTAAATAAGTACGCTGTAGACGAAACGGCAGCACAACATGGGATCACCGTTTTAAGACTGCTCCCTTACCATTGCGAGCTGAACCCTATCAAATTGATATGGGCGCAGATAAAGGGGCATGTAGCTCAAAATAATAAAACCTTCAAATTGACAGACGTGAGAAATTAATTTAAGGAAGGCAATGGTTTAAATGCGTATCTCATGTTGTCAAAGAAGAAGAAAAAATGAGTAGATATGTTAATTGACAACATCACAGACACATTTATAATAAATGATACAGAAAGTGGCAGCGATTGCGATAGCGATGACGGCGACGATTTATAAAATAAAATATTACCAAAATACATATAGGTATATACCATACACGAATACCGTCGTATATATCCCATAGAGACACCTCTGAAGAAAAAAAATAACAACATGGAATCCCAGTTCCAAATTTGGGACTTAAGAGATAAAATGCATTTGTTTGGTATCAAGGCATATATTTAAGAAATTTTTATTCTTTGACTTTTTTTAGAAATTTAACTAATAGTTTCGGAGATATTGTAATGTCAATTTTGAATTTAAGTCATAACTCTTTAGTTAAGCAATCCATAATAAAACATAGATAATATTTTTACTCAGCTGACTAAATCATCTCAATTTGATATTTTCCACCACCAACCACAACCTATGACGTCATTTGTTTATCACCACCACCCTATTTCTATCGTCTCAATTGACGTATCATGACGTGGTTGGTGCATCAATAGTGTACAGAATTTACTGTTGCATTCAAACACACTTCAGTATTTTATTACCTATCATAATAGATGCACTACCCCTACATATAATTTTTTATTATTGACTTGTTTAGTTCGTTTTGTTTTCTTATGATTGTTTTGCTTGTAGTTACAATAATTTTATTGTGAAAATGTTTCAAGATTTTGTGACCAACCTTGATCTCTTCGTTGTTTTCAAAAACGGTGGCAGGGGTAGTATTAAAAGGTCCAAACTCTTAGTTGAATCAAGCGATGAACACGAAAAGTGCTTAAAATCGTTTTGTCCAAAATTTTGTTATTTAAATTTAAATAGAAGATGGCAAAACAACGCATTTTTTTACAAAAATAGTAAAAAAATGTATTTAAAACTAAAAATAACAAATGGTTACAGGAAAATATCATATGGCCAGACTTAATTAATTGTTTAACGGACAATAATGAAGATCATGCACTACCAAGTACATCAACTTTTTTAATTTTTTGATTTTAGCATGTTATAGCCATTAGTTTAAGCTTTATAAAAAATGGCCTGTATTGTAAATGGAGTTTTTTTTTTTTTTGTAGAAAAAGTAATCCAACGACGAGCGCTGTTTTGAGGTCCGATTTTGTTGCTGGTACGGTTGGGAGTGGATTTCTAGCCCGAACTTTTCTCGTGAGTTCATCCCATAGATGCTCGATAAGATTTGAGTCCGGGCTGTGCGCAGGCGAATAGAGGCAATTTCGACATCCTGCAAATAATACCATACGGAAACTGCAGTATGTGGACGGGCATTATCTTACATTAGGACGAAGTTTTTGCCGACAAAACGACGAAACGACGGAAGGGACGACATGATCTTGTAAAAATTTTTCTACGTATCGGTTTGCTGTTAATCCCCCGCTCTACCGCCAGTTTCTATGAAAACCAACTCGGTTGTTGCTTCCATTGAAATGCCCGCCCACACCATCCAGGAACCTCCTCCGAAAGCGACGTTTTCTCTAATGCAACACTGCGCGAAACGCGAAACTTTCTCCAGGTCTTCTGTAGACACGTCCTTGTATATCGCTACCATGCAGGCATAATCTGCTTTCGTCTGAGAAGAGAACGGAGCCCCATTGTTCGTCAGTCCAGTTCGCATGTTCTCAGGCAAATCTAAGACGAGCTACCCGGTGGGCTGGGCTCAATTTGGGGACAGTAGCAGGCCTTTTTGGCTTAAGGTTAGCTGCTTTAAGCCTTCTTCTGACTGTCCAGCCACTAACATCCACTCCTCGCGTTTCCCTGAGCTCTTGTTGGACTTGAACACCAGTTAGGCTCCGATTTCTCAGCGATGTGCTAACAATAAATCGGTCATCTCGCTCAGATGTGGACCTTTTTCTTCCGGATCCGCGTCTTCGCTGAAAGTTACCAATCTCTTGGTAACGACGGTAAACTCTAGAAACAGCAGACTGTCACATATTCAGCGCACTGGCGACTTTTCTCTGACTAAGGCCTTGTCGTAATGTCGTAATATATAAATAAATATATAAATAATAAAAAATTCAAAGGCTTGAGCAGCTTCATATCACATTCATCACAACAAGTGATAAAGCTGCTCAAGCCTTTGAATTTTTTGTCCATTTTTTGGAAGAATTTTGATTCAATATTAACGCAGGTTTACGATCAGTCACTAACTGATAAGGGTGGGACATGTAGAAAATCTTTTATATGGGTCAATTACCCTTAATTAGCATTATACTGTAAACAACCATTAAAAGGGTGATTAGCGATCCTAACATATTGTTGGTCTGTGATTGCAAAAATCAATAGAATGTTTGTTATTGTTTTGAAGTTAATACATACAGCTTTAATATTTTGTAAAAAAAATTAAATGATCCATAAAGTTTTTTTGCCAGTGACTTTCAACTGCGAGGATGTCGACTGAGTCGATTTTTTTGCTCACGATTTGTATTACCGAAAAAGACAGCAATATTTTCCATTATATTATCAAATTCATCATGCAAAAACATTGCATCAAGCAATATTACAGTGACAGAAACCTCAGCCAAAATAAAGTTAATAATAATGTCAGTAGTCATCTATAGTGATTATAAAAAGTTATCACTTATCAGTAACTGGGGATACGATGGTGCTTCTAATGAATCAAATTGCAAGCAAAAAGTCCAAACAGACGACGGATCTTTTGAAACTCAACTTGACGATTCGAGTTTATTCTAGTGGTCCTTGGTACCGATTAGATTGGTTTGCGGCGAACAAGTTATCTGGCAAGATGATTCCTCAAATTCATCAATTTGGTGTCGTCCAATCTTTATTTGAATTTGGGAAAGAAAACAAATTACCCTTTTTACGAGAAAAAAGTGCCATTGTGGAAGAAATAGCAAATTTATGGAATATGGAAGTTGGAGGAATAAAGATTTCTCTCTCTTTATTAATGACAATGATAGACGGAAAAGCAATATCAATTTTATGTGATACTTCATTTTAGAGATGCGACATTTGTAAAGCCACTCCAACTGAGATGAATAAAATTTACATTTAATTGCGTCAAAACCAACTGATCCAGATCTCTCTATATATATGTAATAAAATACCTAGCATTTTATTTGAAATAGGATTTATTACGTATTTAGAATAAATTGTTTTGAAGTCTATTTTTAAGACTGACAGAAATGATAGAAGAAAATGTTATCCAAGTAAGATACAGATAGAATTATTATTTTAATTATTTAAAGAATACAATATAGGAGGAACTAGAATAAACTTAATTGTCGTTTCTCGTATTTTCAGGTATTGTTTATTTTATATATTTTCTAAGTTGTTTATTGTATATTCATTTTGTAAGTTACTTATAATATACCTACTCGTATTTTCAGAGAAACAAAATGGTTTATTTTCCCTATGAGATATAATCTTATAAAACGACAATTATAAATGAACTCATTGATGAGTATAAGTCCGTTTTTGCTAAACATAAGTATGATATCGGCACTGTAAGTGGATATGAAGCTAGAATAGATTTATTAGTAGAAAAATACTGTAGCAAAAGGCCTTATAGATGCACTATAGAAGATAAAAAAGAGATTGAACAGCAGATAGCAAAATTGCTAGATAATAAGCTGATAGAAGAATCATATAGTCCATTTGCAGCACCGGTAACATTAGCATTTAAAAAAGAAGATAATAAAAAAACAAGATTATGTATAGATTTTAGAGATTTGAATAAAATTGTAGTACCACAAGCTCAACCTTTCCCGTTAATTGAAGATTTAGTGGTAAAGACCAGAAACTGTAATTATTATACAACTTTAGATGTAAATTCAGCTTTTTGGTCTATTCCGTTACGAGTCGAAGACAGAAAAAAAACTGGTTTCATAACACAAGAAGGACATTATCAGTGGACATGTCTGCCCTTCGGTCTAAAAACGTCATCAGCAATTTTTCAAAGGGTGCTAAGTAATATATTAAGAAAATATAAACTTACTGACTTTGCTGTCAATTACATTGACGACATTTTAATTTTTTCGAAGAATTTTGATGAACATATAAATCACTTGAGGATGTTGTTGGAGGCCATAAAAGTAGAAGGATTCCGATTAAAATTTATAAAATGCACTTTTGCCTCAGATTCCGTAAAATATTTGGGTCATATAATTCAAAATAACTCCGTACAGCCGTTAAAGGATAATATAATTTCAGTGCAAAATTTTCCTATTCCTAAAACTCAAAAAAATTTAAGACAGTTCCTAGGAAAGATTAATTTTTACGATGAATATATCCCAAGAAAAGCAATAATATTAGATCCTTTACATCAATTACTGAGAAAAGGTCAGAAATTTATTTGGTCTAGTGAGTGCCAAAAATCTTTTGAAGCGGTAAAAACGCTATTATGCTCAAAACCGATATTAGAGATTTTTGATCAGCTTTTACCTATTAATATTTATACAGACGCATCTATAGAAGGAGTTGGCGCGGTTTTAAAACAGATACAACCAGATGGGAAAGAAAGACCTGTAGCTTATTTTTCAAAGAAATTAAAAGAGAGTCAAAAGAAAAAGAAAGCTATTTATTTAGAATTATTGGCGATAAAAGAAGCAGTAACGTATTGGCAATATTGGTTAATAGGAAAATCATTTACAGTTTTTTCAGATCACAAACCTCTGGAGAACATGAATTTAAAATGTAGAACTGGGAGATTTAACTTATTATCTTTCTCAATATGAATTTAAAATAGTATACTCCCCTGGAAAGAATAATTTAGAGGCAGACTGCTTAAGCAGGAACCCAGTACTGGATTCTGATGTAAACACAGATGAACAATTGAAAGTTATTAACTTAATAAAGATTGAAGACATTTTAAAAGATCAAGAAAAAAATAAAGAAATACAAGAAGGAAAAGATAAATTAGTAAAGAAACAAAACATATACTTTAAAAAGGTCGGAAAAAGAGATAAAATAATTTTGTCAGAAGAATTCAGTTTGACATTTTTAAAAGATGTTCATGAAAATATGTGTCATATTGGGATAAACCAAATGCAAAAGACAGTTGGTAAGCTTTATTCCATAAGCAATTTGTCAAATAATATAAAGAAAATTTGCAGATCCTGTGAAACTTGTATAAAGAATAAGTCGAGAGGACATGATAAATTTGGGTACATGTCGCAACTAGGACCAGCCACGAAATCTTTTGAAATACTGTCCATAGATACAATAGGAGGATTTGGAGGTTCTAGATCATCAAAGAAATATTTACATTTATTAGTAGACCATTTTAGTAGATACGCATTCATTCTTACATCAAAAACTCAGACTGCTAATGATTTTATAAAGTTACTGTCTAACATAACGGAAACTGAAGAAATTGGTATGATTTTGACAGATCAATACCCGGGGATTAATTCGAGTAACTTCAAAAAATTTTTAAAAGAAAAAGATATACCCCTAGTATTTACAGCAGTTAACTGTCCATTTTCTAATGGCTTGAATGAACGTTTGAATCAAACATTGGTGAATAAGATTAGGTGTAAAGTTAATGAAAAAGGCAAAAAAAAAGCATGGACAAATGTAGCTAGAGAGTGTGTTAATAAATATAATGAGACTATTCACACAGTTACAGGATATGCGCCAACTTACCTTCTAAATGGTATCACTGATGTGACAATATTACCAAAAGAGTTTAGAAATAACCCATCGGATGATGATTGGACAAGAGATAAGAAAATGGCTCTTGATAATACAAAAAAACCTCATAGTTACAACAAAAAAGTATTCGACAGAAATCGGAAAGTATGTTATTTTGATGTAGGAGATTTTGTTTATGTTGAAAATGGAAACAGACTAAATAGATCAAAATTGGATGAGATATATATTGGACCGTACAGAATTATTGAAAAAGTGTCCAATTCAATATATAAGATAGACACAGGTCATAGAAAAATTGAATCAAATTATTTTCATATTACTAAACTGATTCCAGTACCTATATTTGATTTAGAGAAATGTTAATAAGAAGTAGTTAGTTTATATAGGTAGATTATTAAAAAATAGGATTTTTTTTCCCTAAGGGGGGAGATGTAATAAAATACCTAGCATTTTATTTGAAATAGGATTTATTACGTATTTAGAATAAATTGTTTTGAAGTCTATTTTTAAGACTGACAGAAATGATAGAAGAAAATGTTATCCAAGTAAGATACAGATAGAATTATTATTTTAATTATTTAAAGAATACAATATAGGAGGAACTAGAATAAACTTAATTGTCGTTTCTCGTATTTTCAGGTATTGTTTATTTTATATATTTTCTAAGTTGTTTATTGTATATTCATTTTGTAAGTTACTTATAATATACCTACTCGTATTTTCAGAGAAACAAAATGGTTTATTTTCCCTATGAGATATAATCTTATATATATATGGATTGTCATCATTCCACATATTATGTATGAATGCATTCTGCATATAGCTTACAGATTAACGATACAGAAATGGACTGTAAAGGAAGTCAAGTGCATAGTAAAAAATATTTGGAAAAACAGACAAGACGCATTCAAAAATAAATTGGGATTACTTATTTCAAATATTCAATTATTGGATGGGTCAAATAGCTCAGATGAAGCTTTTGATAAATTATTCAAAATTGTAAGAACCCAATTTAATTCAGTATTTACTCCGAAAACGGTTAGAACTAATAATAAAAAAAGTAAATTTGTTGAATGGGCAACTGCAGGAATTAAAATTAGCAGGCAAAAATTGTATTATTTATATAACGAAAAGTGTATTAATAAGTTAAACATTTAAAACATATATTGAAAATTATTCAAAAACCTTCAAAAAAGTATAATATAAAGCTGCTAAGGCTATTCATATAAAGAATAAAATTAAAAATTCTAAAAATAAACTTAAAATTACATGGAAGGTAATTCCTGGTGAGACAGAAAACGTCACCTGTCGTACCTCCAATTTTGAACTTTCCTGAACAAAGATAGCGCTCAAACAACGCATTCTATCTTACCAAGAAAAATGGTTGCTTTTTGCCGACTAACAGCGGAGATACACCACTGTCACATTCGGAACTAACCCACTTTGGCCACCCTTTAAAAACTGTAAAAAACTATATGGCATGGTCCCCTTAACACTTAGTAAAACTAATTGTTAAACAGAACCATGATACTTGGTACGTTTACAACTTACTCATTTTTAGTATGCAAACCAGAACCAATGTTCGTTAATTTCATCTAGCATACAAAGTTATCATATTTTATTAACTACCAAGAACCAAGAAGTTTGAGAAGAGCTGATAATGTCGAATAATTAAACTAATGATTGTACATAGGCTTACGAAAGAAGACTTTATGCCATCACGCAATTTAGAGACAAAAATCACAAAAAGAAAGAAGGCAGTAGATGGATCGAAAATAAGAAAGAAAAAAAAACTATATTTTTATAAAGGAAGTTATAATACTGTCCCTGTTACGGACAAAAGTGATGTTATTTTTGAAAAAGTGTGACAATCTAAAGATTGTAAAAATTTTATACCTACCTACTATATATTTAATTACTTATCTTATATAGCTCATAAGTAAACTTCCACAAACTGTAGTATATTTTTGTAGCTTATATAGTTCTAAGTAAGCCACCTCCTAATTCTCATTTTTTTATCAGATGCCGAGAACCAGAATCAGAAAAACTGATAGAGCATCGAAAGATGTATTTCTATACCAACGAGCGTACGAAGAAATTCCTGCCGGTGAATCCATAAGATCTGCTGCTGAAATGTTTGGTTTATGCCACGTTTCTTTGATAAGGTACAAAAACAAAAGAGAAAATTCTGAAGATGGGGTAACGGTATCGATGGGTTATAATTCTGCAAAAAAGGTTTTTTCTGAAGACCAGGAAAAGATTATTTCAAAATATTTGCAAAGATCAGCAGATATTTACTTTGGACTGTCGCCCAAGGAAGTACGAAGATTTGCATAAGAATTAGCTGTATCTTACAATGTAAACAGACCAGCCACTTGGGATGAAAATAGAAAATGGAACCTATGGATTTTGCCGTTTTCAGAAGTCTGAAAGAGCACTGGAAGAAAAGAGTGCACGAATGGAGATTATCTAATTTGGAAGCTCCAATACTAAAGAAAAAAGATTTTCCAAAACTTCTGAAAGAAGTAATTGACACTGCACTGAACGCAACAATATTCGAAAATGGTTTTAGGAAATGTGGGCTATTCCCGTGGAACCCAGAAATTGCGACAGTTCCATTAAACAATGAAAACGAACAACTCACGAATGTTGAGGAACGCAAAAGATTTTTAAAAGAAGGGCTTCGGTTTCTTGACCAAAGTCTTCCACAAACCAAGCTCATTATATTTCGCAACGGAAATAAAAATGAGGTGGATGAAAAAGATATCTCCCTGTTTGAATTGTTGCAAAATACAAAACTAGAAATAGACAGTGGTTTGCTAAATGCCTCTACTGCTACCAACGAACCTGCTAAAGACCGCAATAAAGATTTTAATCTGTTATCTACCCAAACGAGTGGTGAAACACCGCTCGCTTCTGGTTGTATTAACGAGAGCAATAACCAAACCACAGAAGGTAACAACCTGCCATCTGAAATAACACTCCGACTGTTCCTCGGACATCTCCTGGAAATAGCATGGACCATTGCCAAGCTGGACCTTCTCAGAAGCGAGCGGTGTAACGCCAATAGTTCCGATTCAAATACTGATGGTATTACTCTTGACAGTGAAAGTGAGTCTCAAAATGAGTGCGATGGAGAAAATATCAAACAAAGCAATCCTAAAAATCCAGTACAGAGAATTTTTTTTTCAATTAGATGACTGCGACATATATACCTCTGGTCTTATATAGGTAGTTCATTGATCCCTTAACTAAAAAAACCATTCGGACGGGAATCAATGAAATCTTTGAAAGCGGTTTGGACTATCTCATCGGAATTGATTTTTTTTCCTTGCAAGAAGTTATCCAAATTTTGAAAAAAATGGTAATCTGTTGGAGCAAAGTCGGGAGAGTACGGTAGATGTCTTAGACATTCCAATTGAAGCTCCTCAAATTTGGTAACCGTCTGTTGGGCCGTGTGTGGTCTATAGTTGTCTTGAAGCAGCAGTGGCGTAGAGCGATTGACAAGTCTCGGTTGTTTAACGGCGAGCTTTTCCATCATGGTTTGCAGTTACTGACAATAGACATCAGCCGTAATCTTCTGACCAGATTTAAGAAAGCTATAGTGTACGACACCGGCACTAGTCCACCAAACGCTTACAAGTAACTTTTTTTGAGTAAATTTTCGCTTGGGGCATGACTTTGCTGGTTCACCAGGGTTCAGCCATTGCGATGAGCGTTTACGATTATCGTACAGGATCCACTTTTCATCACATGTAATGATCCGATTTAAAATTCCTTCATTATTGTGCCGGTTGAGCAATGTAACGCAGCAACGCGTCGACGCGCGTTTGTCGGTTTGCTACACTCAATTCATGAGGTACCCACCCACCTTTCAAGCTTTTTCACCTTCCCAATTTGCTTCAAGTGGATTAAAACGGTTTTGTCACTAACACCGCAGCCTGTAGCTAACTCTGATGTGGTTTGCGATGGATCTGATTCCACAATAGCCTTCAATTCATCATTATCGACCTAGGTCTCCGGCCGCCTACGGGGCTTGTTCTGCAGGTCGAAATTTCGAGAACGAAAGCGTTGAAATCAAAAACGCACCGTGTTTTCTTTTGCGACACCACCCCCATACACATCATTAATTCTTCGAGCCGTTTCTGCAGCACTGGTGCCACGGTGGAACTCGTACTCGTAAATAATGCGATATTTTAAGTTTTCCATTTTGTGAAATGAGTGACGCAAAAAAAAACGCAAAAGAGAAAAAAACAAATGAATTACGGTTTTCAAAACACAAATGCATGAGTAAATAGCTGTTTTTAAAAATTTGGAATTCCTAACCAAAGAGGATTCTTTGGTTAGGAATTCCAAATTCAAAGTTAAACACGGTGCGTTTTTGTTTTCAACGCTTTCGTTCTCGAAATTTCGACCTGCAGAACAAGCCCCGTAGGCGGCCGGAGACCTAGGTCGATAATGATGAATTGATTGAATTAAATATATCCATATTTAAGATCAAAGTGGCCAGTACGACAAAACGACAAATTCATATGTAAGGACCTAATATTATAGCAGTTACTACAAATATTATATTGCAGTAATTGATAAGTTACGTACTGTATTATTTAGTAAAAAGTAGGTACTTATATATTTTTTATATTATTATGTAAGTAGTTATGATTATCTTGTTGTAAATTACTAGATATTTAAATAGAAATCAAAAAATTTTTTTGCAACAATAAAAATTACACAAAATTTGGGTAAGTCCTAAAAATCGATTTATTTTTACTCTATAAATACTCGACACTGGCAGAATAGTGCAAAACTCTTGCAACCTTGCATAAACTTGCAAAGCAGTTGCCAAAAAATAAAAGATGAGAAGAAGAGATGTCGTGGATGACATTGAAATATAATTTGAGTTATTTGAAACTTAAAAATATAAGGCAATGTAAAAATAATAAAAGATGTTTGAAATTAAAATTCTTGCTGAAATTTATTTCAAAGTTAGTCCGCGTTCAAACTAGCTACAGCCATAGCTAAGGCACCTTTTTTAGACTTGTTGCCTCCGATGAAACCCGAGGTATGACAAAATATACAGTCAGGTATGCCGGCTACATTGCTTAACTCCTCATTATTGAGGCCCCGCCAATCCTTGTGTAGCGGTTTCCTGGAAAATTCAATAGAAATTAGTCATGAAAATCAAAAAATAATAATTTGGTGAGCCAAATTATAGCCAACAAAAGCAGAATTTAACTTTGACGTGCCTCTGTGTGTCTGTCTGTAGCATTGCTTTCAAACGGATGAAGCATTTTTGATAGTGTAAGTTACTTTTTCAAATGGCTAGACCGATTTTGATAAATTTTATATATTTTATATACCCCACAAAAATTTATCAAAATCTTTTTTTTTATATACTGGCAAGTGCAGTTGTAACATAGTAACAATAGTTCAACGCTGCTGTATATTCCCGCCTTTTACGATACCCATGGAAAAGATGGTTGTTGAAGTGATGATGTAGTGTGTGTTGTAATTCTCAGAATTGTATTTTGTAAAGTTATACTGGTGGCGTGGAATATAATAACTCCTGCGAGAGTTATTCGTCTGCCCACCGTCCACTAAAATGGTCGTTAAATAAAGTAGTTCAGTACATCAAATATTTTATTTTTTGAAGAACCCAGTCAATGTTCACTAAAATGCAATTATATATTACTCCGGCACCGCACAGACCTATGCGTCAGCATCAATTTTATATGCATTTAAAGTAACATAGTGATTACAGCAGGTCAAAAAAATACATGAAATGAACAGAAAATTCATCATCTGCATGAGCAAAAAGCTCATCATCTCCTTACAACCATATAATTAAGACTACACTCCCAGGGCTTTAGCGGTTGTTACATAAAATACATTGTAAACAAAGTAAGCTCTTGCATCCATTATTAAACGATTTATACAGCGAAGATTACAGAATTTCACTGACCTAAGTAAATACTCTTTTAAATGTAGTGCTAACAGGCGGTTTTAAATGTAGCATGATTGCGCTGCACATACAGAATTCATTCTTACAACATAGTCGGCCAAGTCCAGAGAAAGGACTGGTTAATGTCTGGGGCTAAGAATTTGCGGTTTTCTTCAAAATATTTTCCTTCACCATTAGACTGTCCGACATCCGTAAAATGTACTGGAGATCTGAAAGTTGTACATGCCACAACCTGGAAAAGCTGAAATCTTTCGATTGCTAATCTGCCCTAGTAAATAATATAGCAGTAAGTCAGAAAGGTGGTTTGGTATCACAAATGGCACTTAAGATTTTCTCAAAACCGCCTCGTTGCCTCGCTAGGTATTTTAATTACTCTACATCAGGGTTTCCCAAACTATGGGTCGCGACCTACTGGTGGGTCGCGAGCGAATATTGAGTGGGCACTGCCTATAGTACCAACCGTCCGAGCCAGCGGGCGGTCGGCGTGGCGGGCGACTGACGACTGACCTGGCGACGCGCGATCGGCGCGCGTGCTGAGGGGAGCGAGACGGGCGGGAGGCGGACGAACGCATTTCGCGAGTCTTTTGTTTTACGAAGTTCATTTCGAGATGTGCGAAGTTCATTTCGAGATGTGTCGTGTTCGTTAGCGTGCGTTATTGTAATCTCATTTAGTTACGTTTGAAGATAATAATGGAAAAGTGGTTAAAACGGGTAGCAAAAACTACCTCGCCGCCGCCAGTTGATTGCGAAAATAGTAGTGAAAATACAGATGATCTTTTGAGTGACAAAAGCGGCACTGAGTATGACTTTCAAATGCCTTCAACAAGTCGCGTCGAGTCAACGAAACGTCGGAAAGTGGTGAGAAAATATGACCCGGACCCGGATATCTGAAATTAGGATTTACTTGGAATCATGATACGACAGATCCGCGTCCTCAATGTGTGATTTGCTACGAAATATTAGTGAACGAAAGTATGCGTCCAAGTAAGCTGACACGTCATATAGAAACAAAGCATTCCCATTCTGTAAACAAGCCAGTAGACTTTTATCAAAAAAAAATGTTAGAAAAGAAATCTTCTAAAAATATTGTTTCTCATTTCATTAATATCAATGAAAATACTGTATATGTATCATACCCTTATTAGCTTAAGAATCGCTAGAGCAGGTAAGCCTCATACTATTGGCGAAGACTTAATTAATTATAAAGTATTACCATCGATTAAAGATGCTGTTGGAGTTATGTTTGGAGAAAAAGAAGTAAAAGCAATCGAGCGCATACCACTATCGAATAATAATGTTGTGCGAAGAATTGACGAAATGGCTGAATGGACAGAAGATGAATTAATCCAGCGAATAATTAATAGTAAATATTATGCTCTGCAACTAGATGAGTCTACCGACGGCAAGGCCTATCTGAATTAATTGTTTTTGTGCGTTATATATGGCAAGAAGACGTGCATGAAGACATTTTATTTTGCAAGCCAATTATTCGTGGAACAGGTGAGGTAATTTTCAACGTAATTGATTCCTATATAAAAGGAAAAGGTATACGGTGGAGGAACTGCGTCGGTATATGTACTGACGGTGCGCGGGCAATGTGCGGGAAAAATAGCAGCGTGGTTACAAGAATTCTTGAACAAATATAATATAATATAATAATATATATGGACGCTTCACACCACGTCAATCTGGCCCTGTGCTAAGTATCCGAAGAACTTGTGTTACACGTACCAGACAACGGAAATATATTTAATACTTTTACACTATAAACATATTTAAGATTTTTATTATACTAATACACAAATTTAATACACATCCATGACTCAGGAACATTTAAAACTTTTTGTTCCCTCAGCGGGATTCGAACCCGAGACCTCCGGGTCAAGAGCCAAGCTCTGAACCACTAGACCACGGAGGCGTCAATGTCTCTATGCTTCGTGGACACACTATAGCCTTCATAGAGAAGCACTGGTTTCCAAAGCATTGCCTGATGATTTTAAAACAGTTCTAAATACAGCTCGCACATCCGGTGCAAGAATGACACAATTGCAGTTTTTTGAAAATTTGAAATTAAGTATGCCAAAAGTCTTGAAAATGTATTTTATATCCGGTGCAAAAACGACAGAACTCTAGTTCAACTGCTTACCAGCAGAGGGTAATTGTGCCATTCGGGAATCCCGCCAATTTCGCGAGTGGTGGTGACAATAACGCCCTATTGGTCAGTCGCGCGCGGGGAGCCGCCGAGAACGCTTGTGTCTGGAGCCTTATCGACGTAAAGGTAATTATGACAAAATATTTGTATTTTTATGGCGCAACAACGACGCAACTGTTATTTCTGTCGTTTTTGCATCATGTTACTGTTATTTAATACAGTGCAACAATGACATAAGTGACCATTGCGTTTATTTTGTACCTATGCCTATGCACCCTACGACGCAAATGACCTTCGTGTCGTTGTTTTCTTATACTTATTGCCAATGTTTACGTACTTACCTACATCTTATTTTACATAAAATGACGTTGCTTATTTCTTGAAATGAAATGTTATTGCCTTTCAGCTTAGAATGACGAGCCGTGCACAGCGATTAGCTCTATTAGGCAAGCAAGGTTATGTAGCTCCACTATTTTCACAATGTGATGCCGAAAACATCCCGCCGATAGATGATGAAACTCATAAAAATGGTAAGTCGAGTTAAGTTTTCATACTAACGTTAACGTTATTACGCATACAAATAAACATAGTATTCATAACTTAGTAAAGTCTTAGTGCGGGTCGGGTTATCTAGAAGTTAGCAAATCTAAATCCTCCCAAATTTCGCAAACAACTTTGGCATGTTATTTTACTAAAATAACGAAGTAATTGCAATACCACCATGTACTTACACAAAATATATAATAATAGTACTACCCACTTGATTATATGATTTCGGCCTAACCTACTTTTATATTATTTTAGACTTACAGACAGCGAAGCCGAAACCACAGAACTTCCCATCCACAGACGGCTCTTTGGAACCAACTGTGTCAAATACATCTGTACACTTTAGTGTTGAAAACGGACTAAACCCGGCAGTAGTTTTACAAAATAGCGAATCGTTTCTTGAGCTTGTTAATATGGAGCCAATAGCACCACTTGCAAGGCAGAAAAATCCTTTACAAGACTGTTCTGGAAATTATGATGGTATATACCTAACACTGAACAATATAGCATTTCTTTTATTTTTCATAAACACTCGCTCATCCCACAGCCATTCATCCATCACTTAAACTTTATTTATTTTTATTATTATTACTTTAGTGGGTACCTAATCCTTTGATTAGGTTAGCCATCGCAATAAGTTTTAGGAGAGTGATATTTACAACTTCTAAGCATTCTTTATTTATGTTTTAGGTTTAAGTTTAGGAAATATATCTCCATCAATGCTACAAGATACTAATGAATTTCCATTTGATATGGATACCGCCACTAGTAATATTTTACTTGATAAAGATGGTTCTGTTCAGGATGATTTTTCGCCAAATGAAAGTGGTGATGAATATAAACCTGTAGAAAGAAAACGCAGACGCCTAATATCATCAAGCTCAAACTCATCATCAAGCTCAAACTCATCATCAAGCTCAAGCTCATCCTCTAGCACCAATAAATTAACTACTTAATGCAATGGACCAAACAGAAATGACAGAATCACTTCTGAAAATAGTCAACAAATTGAGACAAATAATAGTAACACTGATACTAATATAGAATTGACATCACCAGTAAAAACAGGAAAAAAAAAGGCAAGAAATCCACATCTTTGGAAGAGAAATCAAAAGAAGGTGCTGAAAAATACAGGCAATGAGTATGAATCCAGTTCTGGCAAGACTGTTAATGCTAAAAGTATGAAACCACCGTGCACAGATAAATGCAGACTTTCTTGTTCTAAAAAAATCTCTGAAGAATCAAGACTTCAAATATTTAAGTCTTATTGGGACTTAGGATGTTTACAAAGACAGAGAGATTTTTTAAGCTCTTGCATCACACCTTTGATACCTGCTTGCCGACGTATAAGGACCGATGCAGTGAGACCAAGAAAAGCCAATTGTGGGTTCTATTTTATTAAAGATAGTAAGAGTATACGTGTGTGCAAGATGTTCCTTTTGAACACTTTAGGAATTGCAGAAAGAACTGTACGTACAGTTATTGACGCCAAAGTAAGCGATGTAGGAATTATTCCACAGGATAAAAGAGGCAAACACGGCAAACAAACTAAGATGGATGATGAGATTAAAGAATCGGTTCGTTTGCACATTAATTCTATTTCAAGAGTGGAAAGCCACTACCTAAGAGCAAACACTTCTCGAGAATTCATCGATGGTGGTTTAACTATTGCTCAACTTCATCGTCTGTACAAGGAGCAGCGGGCATCTGCAAATAAAGAAGCAGCCACTTACGATACATACGCTCGTATATTTAATACTGAGTTCAATATTTCTTTTTTCTGTCCAAAGAAAGACCAATGCGATCTTTGTGAGTCGTATAAATGTAGTCGTATAATTTATGACTTGCAAGCAGTTATGCCAGTGCCGATAGGAGAATCTTCAGCATTCTTTTACAGATCTAAGCTCAATTGCTATAATTTCACGGTACCTAATTCAAATTCAAATTCTTTATTTACACACACATAAAATATATACCTACAGACATTATTGATACATAATTAAATAATATATACCACGTCGATCTAATCCCGTGCTAAGTATACACTTCCTGCATTCGTCCTTGGCGAGTCGAAGATGTTCAGCCTTGCTTTAACTTTAAAGGTAGTTTAGGTTTTATGTTCATAGTTTAGTTTACTTACGTTCATTTCTTTTTAATTTTCAGATAACAGACATGAAAAGTAAGACCACATCGTGTTATTTTTGGCATGAAGGACTAGGTAATAGAGGCGCCATCGAAATTGGGACTTGCGTATATAAATTCCTCCAAAACTTAGCCCAAAATAACCCAAATTGTGATGTTATATTTTATTCGGACAACTGTTGTGGGCAACAAAAGAACCGGTAAGCATTTAGAGATTAGAAAGTACTTTATAAATACTCTGCAGTAAAGCCTTTTTGTAGAACTATACAGGCTCGGGCTTAGGCAATCTCCTTCACTGCTTTTTCTCATCTGTGTCTTCTTACATACACCATACTATCATGACTAAAAGAAGCAATAATTTTTGTTTCATTATTGATTGTGTAAAATTTTTAGGTTCTTGATGGCCATGTATTACTTTGTAGTCAACACACTGCCAATAAAGTCGATAACGCACAAATTTTTAATACGTGGCCACACCCAAAATGAGGGCGACAGTGCCCATTCTATAATTGAAAAGTCAATCAAAAGGGCTAAGAAATCTGGTCCGATATATACGCCAGATCACTACGTACAGTTAATAAGAAACGCAAAAAAGACCGGAAAACCTTTTATTGTGCACGAACTTAATTATAGCGATTTCTTTGATCTGAAAGCACTGTCCGAAGAAATAGGGTTAAACACAGCAACGATAAAATTATCAGAGGTAAAACTTATTCAGTTTACCAAAGCTGACTTTTATACGTATAAGATGCGTTACGACGAAGATTGGACTCAAGTCGATTGCAAAATCGTAAAAGGGCGATTTTCTAATAAGAGGAGTTCACTTTTGATGAATCAAATCACTTTGAAACCAGCATACACTTCGAAGATCAGTGTAGCTGAGCGAAAGAAGAAAGATTTGCTGCATTTGGTGGAAACTAACATAGTTCCCAAGTTCTACGAAGGATTTTTTAAGAGCCTACTTTAATTAAGTATATTTAAGTGAGGTTGACCTTAGTTCTATTTTAGTTAAAGGTATAGTGATTTAAAAGCAAGATCTCGTAATTAATTAGTACTATTTTTAAAAATGTGATTTAAAGACCAAAGTTACTATTAAAATAAATGAGCCATAAAAATATTGGTTTTAATGTTTCTATCCATAACTAGCTGCTGCCCGCGGCTTCGCACTTCCTTATCCAGGATAAAAAGGATAGCCTATGTTTGATTCCAGGTCTAGTACATAGCTAGCTACATCTATGCAATATTTCAGTTCAATCGGTTCAGTAGTATTGGCGTTAAAAAGGGACAAACATCTATCCATCTATCCATCCATTCATCCATCTATCCATTCTAATAACTTTCGCATTTATAATATTAGTGTGATAGTGTGACTAGACACATCTAGACTAGTGTCTAGACATGTGTCATAACTGACTAACAATCAAAATCTTAGCACAATAACGACGCAAATTACCGCGGCAATTTTTTTAATCGTATTTTTTGGTATTATTAACACTAATATTTGACACTTTATCCAATTCATTAACAAGCGTATGATCCAAATCATCATTTAATCAACAAAAATAATAAAGATATTCAAGCAAAATAAAAATATTACTGTTCAAATCTTTATTTGCCTCTCCTGAAAAACCATGTTTACTACAATAACGTCATTCTTGCACCGGATGTGCGAGCTGTAAAAATTGTTAATTAAATTAAAACAAGACCCTTGCAAGCTAGCTTATTTCAAAAGCTGTGTGAAGAAATGGGTAGTCTTCATACATCTCTCCTGTTGCATACCGAAGTTCGTTGGTTATCCAGGGGAAAAGTACTGACACGATTAGTGGAATTACGACATGAAGTTCTAATTTACTTGGAAGGAAAAACTGAATATACTGAACATCTAATGGACGAAGAATTTATTCTCAAGCTCACATATGTAGCGGATATTTTTTCGAAGTTAAATGAACTCAATTTGTATTTGCAAGGTTCAAACGGGTCAGACATTTTTGCGGTTCACGATAAAATTCGGGCGTTTATAAAAAAGAATTTCGTTTATAAAGAAGAACATTCATCATCATCATCATTTGTAATTTTTTGTCTTATTGTACTCAATAAATTTCTTAATTACTCAATAAACCGGAAAGAATAAGAAGTATCTTAGGCTCAGTACCTTAAGGTTTCTGGACTACGTTAAAGTATACTCACCTAAAAAAAAAATTATTTCTGTTTTAGGCTGCAATGAAATCGCCTAGCTACACATTTTCAAGACCCGGTTCGCCTAGCTCATTACACAATGAAGACATTTCTGTCCTCAATTTCATCTTTGATACGCCACGAAAATCGTTTTTAAAATCAAAAATTAGAAAATAAAAATCTTAAAAGGAAAAATAAACGGTTAACCGAGAAATGTAAATCTTTAAAAGAGTGTGTAATAAGATTAAAAAAATAGTTTAGGTGAGGATCAATTCCAAGAATTGTATTTGAAAGCCGAAGCAGCTGATTTATTCTCTAGAACAAAGAAACAAAAGAGAAATAATAAATTGAGAGTTGCTTATAGTCCTGACTCCTGCAGCAGGACTCCTGCTTTGAGGAAATTTGCCCAAACAGTATATTTTTACTCTCCTGCGGCGTACAAATACGTGCGTAAAACTTTTGAGGATTCTTTACCTCATCCCCGAACATTAGGGAAGTGGTACGAGAATTTTGATGCTGAGCCTGGTTTTCCAGGCGAATCATTCAATGTTTTAAAAAATAAAAGTTCTGCTTGTGGCTCAAAACTAGTATGTTCATTAGTCACGGATGAAATGGCAATCCGACAGTAAACTGTTTGGGACAAAAAAACCCAAGGTCTCGTCAATTACGGGAACGGCACTCTTGGAGAAGACAAAGTTGCGACCTAGGCTTTTGTAATGATGGTTGTCAGCCTAAATGAGAATTGGAAACTCCCGGTAGGCTATTTCTTTGTCAATGATCTAACGGCGGAGACCAAAGCCAATTTAATTAATATTTGTTTAACTAAATGTTGGGACGCAGGGGTCAATATAGTCGCGCTTATTTTTGACGGCTACTCATCAAGTTTAAATGCCGCCAAAATATTAGGGTGTAATTTTAAAGATATACAAAATTTATAAACAACCTTCAAGCGTGACACAGACGTAGCCGTATTTTTAGACCCGTGTCATATGGTAAAACTCGTTCGGAACACCTTTGAGTCCAAAAGACTTATAATAGATGACAAGGGCCGTGAAATAAAATGGGCAGTTCTTAGTTAATTTGCTGAAACTGCAGAACAGCCAGACATTATCATTTGCTTATAAATTAGGTATTTTCGTTTTTATGAAAGTTAAGCTGGCTACGCAACTGTTGAGTCAAAGTGTAGCCACATCATTAAAATTATGTGGCGAGCTGCTGTCATCCAAACAATTTTCCAATACGGAAGCTACGGTTGATTTTATATAAACCTTTAGTAACTTATTCGACATTATGAATTCGAGAAAACGTGGTCGCTTTGGTTTCATAAAACCTATTTGTGCAGATAATAAAAATGAAATTTTTGATTTCTTAATAAAATTAAAGAGTAGGTACATTAGCTCACGTAAAACATAGATATGCAACAACAGACGTAGAAATTCAGTTAGGATGACAATTTCTCAACGGCAATTAGTTACGTCTGTCCGTAAAACTGATTTCTTAGGATTTATTATTTGTATAGAAAGCCTAAAATATCTTTACTCAACTTTGGTAGAAACAAAAACTATGAAATATATCTCTACCTATAGACGGAGTCAAGACCACTTAGAGTTACTTTTTGGTATATTTCGGAGACAAGGCTGGTACAATAATAACCCCAACACCCAACAATTCCAGGGTACAAAAGGGCTTTAGGACACCTAGAACTACGATCTTCTTTGATAGGAAACTGCATACCGCTAGATAATTTCCCTATACTTACTTGCTCATCAGCTGTCGATAGCATAAATCGAACTATAGATCGAAATAACGTAGATATAGATGATTATGACCAACAAGAACTTTATTTAATTTCAGAACTGTACGATGGAGAAACTTTTAAAAACTTTAAGGTGACTCGTGGGGGTCATATACGCGTGTAAGAGACGTAAAGAAAAACTTGACTCTAAAAAGTGATAAGACAGCCGAACAAAATATCGAAATATTTAATAAAATGTTGAATAATTATCATCATCATCGTTTTTATGACGCTAACGATCAAATTATTGGGTACATCTCGGGGTGGGTCGCTAGGGCACTAATAAAAACCGTAAAATGTGAAGTATGTGTGACCGAACTGGCCACAAGCGAAAAATTAGGATTTCATAAATTAATTACACTCAAAGATATGGGCGGTTTATGTTACCCATCCTCAGAATTATTCGAAATCTGTAAAAGAACTGAAAAAGAAATTAAACGTTTTGTTAATATTAATCAAACTACACATTTTGTATCGGAAAATCAAATTATAAGTTAAAAATAAACATTATCAAGTCATTTATCCACTCAAACATTTTGTCGAGTTTGGAAATTCATTCAACAGAGCAACTGGTTACTTTTAATCACAGAACACATCTATTGAGGGCAATTATTGATAAATATTGTAATGTTCTTCATTATTTACATAAAACTGACCCAACAATATCTAAGACGACCAAAAGACAGAAACGAAACAAATTATCTTTATTTAAAGGTGTTTAAATTGATTATGTTCAATAAATAAAAAAACTGTACTTCAATTTTATTAATTAGTTTAGTTTTAAGATCTTTTAACTGTTTAAAAAGAGGCTTATTGAAGTTGTAAGTTTTATTTTTGTAATAATAAAATATTTACAAAAATGTTTACTTATTTTCCATAGTGATTTTGTTTGCTGACGCTACTTCAAATGTAGAGAGTCGGGAATTCCCGGCGTGCCCCGAAAGACGGCGCGGCGGCGCGAGCGCTCGCGCTAATTGACAAGCCCATTGCTCCATCTTTTTCTTTTGATGGCTTATTACTTCGTTCATATTTTGTGTAGTGTGTATTCGTATGGATGTAGGGTGCGTGAAAGCCCGTATTTAGTTGACAATTTGTAAGTGCATACCGTATCTTTCTTCTTTTTGTTTCATCTAAGTACACACATGGAGGTACCATATGATACTTTTTATAAAAAGCATTTTATTGTGTTGCAAATTGCAATAAAAACAAAGCAGAGTTGTCAAATCTGACATTTGCAAATCAGCTTGCATTACCACAAATATCTATTTACTGTACAGTTTCTTTAGACGCAAGCACTATAAATCTGCCTTGGAAATATATATATCCTTAGATCATCTTAATTTGTCTAATTCATAAAAAACCTTACCTTAATATAAAGCTAGCAGGAGCCACTGGTACTCCTTGAACTCTCCAAGAGTCTACTTTGTCATTGAATATGACATATTTTAGTTCATTTACTAAACCCATCTCCTCTTCTAGTTGAAACAGGTGGTCCTTCCACGGAAAGCATTCCTTGAAACATAATATCTGTCCAGACTCGTGCACATCTAATCTCTCTTCCATTGCTGACTTAACAAAGTCTCTAGTTGCTAACCAAATAGTTATGTAATAATTAACATGGTGCAAGAATTCCTCTTCTACCAATTTCATTGCATCTTCAAACAGTAAACTAATATTCACTGATTGTGACAAATTCCAGTTCGGATTCAACCTATTTACTCTGGCACTGAGATGTGTGTTGATGCGATACTTGGGTTCCGCCTCTGTCATCGGTACACCATTGTCAATTGCATCAATTTCTTGAATGAAATTCTCGTAAACTTTTTTGAATATTAAACATACATTCTCCTGTGTCAACGGGTAATCCTTAGGTGCTACTTCCTTTATAATTCGTTCTCCATAGAAAGCATAAACCAATCCAGCTGAACTTAACCTAAAATGATTAATAAAAATGTGTGCAGAATTACACAATTGCACTCATAATATGTATTAATGAAAAATAGGAATTTATTAATATTTGATCTCTAAAAAGTACATATTTCATCAAAAACTTACTTGATATTATACTTATCCCCCAACTCTGGACGTACAGTGCTTAGGGTTTCCTTGAAATCTCGTTGATGGTGGTCATACAACTTCTTTTGGTGATCAAACGATGCTCCAACATCGACAACTATGTCGCAGGTCTTGAGTACCTCCATGTCACGGCTTCTAACAATTTCAGCATCTTTGTACTCTGGCAGCTGGCGTAGCATATAGCACGCCAACACCTCGTCGCAGTGAAAAGTCCCATCGTGCGTGCCGATCTGTTCATGAAAACAGAACTGATTAAAAATTCTTAACAAAAAAAAACTAAATTTTGAATCTCTGTTATTTGTGTAAATAGAATTTACAAGCTACCTACACTATGCTTTCAGTGTTTTCAAATTCTTATAGAAGCCACTAAAGAGTTTTAAAGAATAAAAAGCTAATTATAAAATAAACCACTGACAAATTGCAGTCCACGAAATACTCGATTTTGAATATTACCTGCATACTTATAATACGATTGCACTTTGAAGAACTAAAACAACGATTTGAAATATATTTAGTAGACAATTTTAAGAGATTTCTAAGCATTCCACAAAATCACACGACCGACAAAAATATAACGAAAGAGTGGAGGTAATAACCAAGGAATAATAACCTTACTTTTACTTAAAATATCTATAGTGCACTGACGTAAATTCTATACTTTGTTCCACAAACTCAAATGTTAAGATAAAGATCAATAATTATAAACTTTTTTATAAAAGTTTCAGAATCCAAACCAAGCGACGACTTAGTACCTAATTGAATTGAAGTATTTTTAAAACACGGTACGACTCATGGCTTTATCCAGCTGTTTCTTCTTCTTCTTTTATTAAAGACAATTCATCGCTTTTCTGCCATATTTTGCCAGTGTCTTAGAATAAATGTTACATTTTAATAACCGATGGATAAGTTGCACATATATATTTTTTTAACAAAACATTCTTCCAATTTGAGAGTGGGGAGAGTTGTGTCACGACAAACGCACAGTTGTACAAATTTTTTTGCACACAAACATAATTTACCTTTTTAATATGAACAATAAAAAAACCTAAGCAGTAAGAACATTTATATTATAATATAAAAATAATAATAAAGGCCTTTATGCCGCCCGTATGTTATTTATGTCGTACTTGAATAAAATTTACTTTTTTTTTACTTAATATTACGTAATTTTAGTTTGGTGGCATGGCTCCTCTTCGGATAAAGATATAATATAAAAAAAATAATTGCTGTTCGTTAGTCTCGCTGAAACTCGAGAACGGCTGTATCGATTCGGCTATTCTTTGAATATTCGTGGAAGTCCCGGGAAGGTCTATACGTTTAAAAAGGATGGATGTTGAAGCGTAAACAGACCACCCAATAAACAAAAAATCCTATTGATGCTGTACCGATTCACTAAATGGTTAAAATCAATTAGATTTTTATGAATACGCTACTTACATTTTATAATTTTCAATTTTATACCTCGACTAAAAAGGAAATCCTCCATAGTATGATCTAAGGCCAATGTCTATGAAAAAAAAACCAAATGAAGAAAAGGAGAAAAAAACTAAGCCATGCATTGACTTTCGTGGATATAGCTGTTTTCTAGGTTCTTCATTTCCAGATAAAATCGCGAAAAATTCATGTTTGAAGTTCGAACACTAAGTTTTGAAATTTACACTTCAATCACTTCAAAATTTACCCTAAAAGACTACATACCTACCTACCAATATATTATGCCCACAATTATCATTGTATTCTGCCTATTAAAAAAAAAGCTATTCGACACTAGATGGCACTGCACAATTGAAATAAGACAATGATAACATAAAAATACGATGATTCTGGTCAAGTAACTAAGCAAAGCTTAATATTTCAGTTTAGTATAGTAGGTAGTCATTTTGTATACTTCCATTAAAATAAATATTAAAGGTTCAATAGACTAGATTTATACTTTTAAAGAAATGTTGTTTCGGATGTCTAATAGATG
The DNA here is from genome assembly GCA_905187575.2 of Celastrina argiolus. NCBI lineage: Eukaryota > Metazoa > Arthropoda > Insecta > Lepidoptera > Lycaenidae > Celastrina > Celastrina argiolus. Next base: position 4,225,085 of record LR994596.1, read on the forward strand.
ACGTTAGTAGTAGAGTCAAATTGTAGATATATAACACAACCTAGTACTAGAAAATGGTATCACCCTAATAATGCCAATTCGACTGCCTCTTTTTGTTTTCTTCGATTTCCAATAGATAAAGTCGAGGCACATTCCGGAAACCGCCATCTAGCGCCACTAATGGAAAATACTAATTTCGTTTTGTATCTTCGGCGATGAATAACCGCAACTAGCGCCACTGTTTATAAAATAAATTTTACAATGACACAAAGATCTTATAACGTAATATATAATAATTAAACTAATACCTACTATATGTATTATATCTTGTAACGGCCGTTTTAGTTATTACTTACGAGAGTAAATACAGTATAGGATTTAGAGCTGTAATTAAATGCCAATAAATTAGTTTAAGTATTTACTTAAAGTTTGAACCGATAACTTTTTTTTAATAAGATCTTTGTGTCATTGTAAAATTTATTTTTAAAAAGAGTGGCGCTAGTTGCGGTTATTTCTCGCCTTAAGGAGTTGAATTTAGCATAATGTAATGTTATACTAAAAAAAATTGCTTATCACTACTTTAATGTCAATATTTGTACTTAATTCGGTATATTTAAATTTTATAATTTACAAACGTTAATAGTAGTGACATCTATTGTCATTTTTTTGTATTAAACATAGATTGTATGTGATGGTAGGCCATCCACCCGTCGACGGAGTCGCGGAAGTATTGTTGTCCCTGTGGCTTCGTCAACGGCGGTGGAGTCGGAGTACCGCCGAGTTGTAGTGGGTCTGCGTCCATTTACCGTCTTACGGACGCAGCGAGTCCTACATATTCGTGGAGGGAATCCCCAATCCCCCACGGAATGCTTAAAAGCATTTCTATGCGATAAAAAAAAAGGCCATGGTGATATTTAAAAATAATAATGGCGGCGAACTTTCCATTAGAATTAAGCGTTATATTGTACAAAGAGAATCGATACAGTATATTGGCTGGGTGCACAATGACAGAGCCAACTAGCACATTTACATTATTGCTTTTTGAAATTGCTAGACTTTGAAATTTTTTGATAATCAGTAAACAAAATTATAATTTTAATGAAATGTTTACTACATAACATTAGAAGTATTTAAAGTTTACTTTTATTTTGACTACGTAAATCTACAGTGTCGATAGAATGGTTGACATTTTTTCCCGTCTAAAATGACAAAATTAAAAAAAAAATCAAGTAACACCATCTTTACAATGCTGTTTCTAGGAAAGTACGTTTTTTCGTTCCCGCTCTATCTACTTCGCACCCAGCGAACAGTTTCTTGACACACCAACAGTGGCGCCACCTGCCGGGCCCAAGTGATACCCACCTGCTGAAAGCAGCATGAATACCTATACCATAATATTAAAATAAATAGAAATCATTAAAAGCATAACGGTGATGGATTCTCGGTTGGCCATAGTTTCTCTTAATTGATAAGAGATGGCGCTGTATGCTACTAGATTTATATATTACTATTTTTGCCGCGACTTCGCTTGCGTGAAATAGTAATAATAATAATATCAATAGACGTATTACACCACGTCCATCTAGCCCTGTGCTAATTATCCGAAGACTTGTGTTACAGGTACCAGAAAACGTAAATATATTCGATATTTTATAGTATACACATATTCAAGACTTTTATTATATTTATACATATCCATGACACAGGAACTCAAAAAACTTTTTTTTGTTCCTTCGGCGGGATTCGATCCCGCGACCTCTTCTCTCACCACTGCGCTCGACCAGTGCGCTACGGAGGTCGCCAATATTTGACTTCCATCATTTTCTTTATTCACTATTTCTACAAAGCCATTATATTTTTTACTTTTTTTATTGTGACCCGCCTCCAGGCCTCCACCGCGTCTGTTCGCGATAAACTCAAAGATTGCACAGCATCACCCACTAGACCTCAATCACCTCATACGTTCTATTTAATACAACTAAAAGAAAAACTACTTTTAACGACAAAAACGAGTGTTATAAGTTTGACGTCACAAGTGTGACATAGCTTTAGAAAGAGAAAAAAAAATAGAATATTCAAACGATTCATATAACTCCCAATATTTTGACGACCTCCGTAGCGCAGTGGTTGAGCGCGTAGCGCAGTGATCGAGCGAGAGGTCGTGGGTTCGAATCCCGCCGAGGGAACGAAAAGTTTTCAATGTTCCTGGGTCATGGATGTGTATTAAGTTTGTGTACAATATAATAAAAATCTTAGATAATATGTCTAAATATATTTCCGTTGTCTGGTACCTGTAACACAAGTTTTTCGGATACTTAGCACGGGCCAGATTGACGTTGTGTGAATCGTCCATAGATAAAAAAAAACGATTTTATTAATTTTTTTCTTTCAAATTTTTTTTTATTCATCATAATCAGTTAACTCACTCACTGATTAACAAATCAGGGGCAAAAAAGTGTTATTATTATTTTTTTTATTTTAATATCTATACCGTGTGTACTGTGTACATATTGTGTAATTTGTGTACATGTATAGATCAAATCAAATCAAATATTTTTATTCAGAGTAAATTTTACAAAAAAAATGTTTTCTGAACGTCGTTTCTATATGATGCCTACCACCGGTTCGGGAACTAGCCCAGCAAGAAGAACCGGCGTAAGAAACTCGCATGGGGCCATCTTTTACCAAAAAGATGGAAATTTTCTCTTTTAAAAAAAGTATAAATTTACATATAAATATGTCAATACTAAAGCTAAATAACATAGAATGTACTATATATAAGTAGCCTTGTAGGGGGCAACTTTATTCCCAAGGTTAAAAGGTTACTTTAGGTTTAAGGTTACTTTCTTAAACTTATTAGTTGAAAAATTTTGAACGTTTTCTGGGATCCTATTGTATAGGCGTATACATTGGCCCTTAAACGAAAGTATGTTAGGTATGTAGTATTTTGCTAAAATGGCAATCGGTAATCTGTACTTTGTATCAGAGATGCTATCCGTAACTGAAAACCGATGCAATTTTTTCCTATGTAAAGGTTCGATTCCACCAAAATAGTGTTCAGAACATTTGTTAGCCAACAATTTTTTCAGAATTCCAGCTGTGCCAATTTGTATGTGTTCCAATTTGTTAATGTTGCGTTAGCGAGTCCACCGGAACAAACATCTGTTACGCACAATGTTCGCAACAGTTCAGAACACCGGTGGAATCGCACCTTAACATATCCGTAATCTGTATCTAAAAATGGCATAATAATATATAACGGGTGTTAAAAGAACAGTCACTATAACTTTGGGATATGAACTTTTCTCATTCAAGAAATGCAATTTATTGATTTTATTTTTTGCATAAATAAATTTTTTTTTGCTTTTTCGTTATTCTTGCGACAAAAAAATAAGAAATGGTAAAAAGTAAAATGATATATTTTTTTGGATTTGGCAAAAAAAAAATACATTACCATAATGAGGACAGGTAATTTATAATCGTATCTCAAAGTTATAGTGTCTGTTCTTTTTACATACTATATTAACATAGATATTAGAGTAGAATATATAACAAAATATTAAATTGAATATAAAAAAGTAGAGATCTCTACCTTTTTTAACGCCTACGTGCTCCAGTGGTTAAGAACTTGGTTTTCGTCTCGGCGATCGTGAATTCGATTCCCGCATGGCCACTGCTAAAAAGTTGTTTTCAAGATTGGATTTTAAACTATTATTGAAAAAAAAATATTAAAAAACACGCTTAATTTATAGTTTTGTTTTCGATGCGTATGCAAAATTTCAAATAAATCCGACTTCTGGAAATTGGTCAAAATAATGCTCTGATACATACATACTTACCAGGGATGAAATTGATATTTCGGATACGGATATTAAATTATTTCGGATTATCCGTTTGTTTCGGATAATTTCGGTTACGGATATTAAGTTTTGTTTTCCTTTTTACAGACAATCTTTTATTTCGGATTCGGTTACGGATAACTTTTTATATCGGATATCCGATAGTTTCGGTTACGGTTACGGAGCCTCCTAACATAGGTTATACCTATAAGTGAGCTTATAAAAGCGTGTTAAAATTGTAAAATAAGTTACGTTATTAATTAATTCACACTGTTACAATATGTAACACCGTCGTAAGTACAGTATATTAATGAGTTATAAAACTTTAGAGTGTGTATATGTCCTGTATATAGAGTTTACTGTGAAAGTACCAGCGCTGAACAACGTACTTTTTCTAATATTTTTGTATGGGAAAATTTATGAAGTTATGGCATTATTCATACAAACATTAAAGTCAAAAGTAAGTCTTTCTGCGCTGGTACCTTAACAGTATACTCTACATAGAAGGCACATACGCACCCTAAAGTATTATCACTAATTTATTTTACACCTTGTATACGATCTCTATGGCCCAGTGGTGAGTACGCCGCTCGGTTCAAATCCCGCCGAGGTAAAAATTGCTTACGGTATGATTATTATTATTATAATAAAAGTTTTTTAAATAATTTTACGTTGCGTAACGAAAGTTTGACGAATACCACACGGCCACGTTGACGTGATGTGAAGTGTCTATTATTCAAGTTGTAAAATAAATGAGTGATAATACTTTAGTAGAGTGTAGTTACTGTGAAAGTACCAGCGCTGAAAGACTTACATTTGACTTTCATGTTTGTATGAAAAATGCGTAATTGAAATAAGTAATTGCTAAAACGGCCAATTTTGGCGGTTTTTATGAGAGTAAATACAGTATAGGATTTAGAGCTGTAATTAAATGCCAATAAATTAGTATTAGTTTAACTAATTACTTAGTGTTTCAACCGATTACTTTTTAATAAGATCTTTGTGTCGTTGTAAAATTAATTTTAAAAAGAGTGGCGCTAGTTTCGGGTGTTGCCTCGCCTTAAGATCTTTTTATTTTGATACAGTTACAGAACTGTAACGTTACTCTATCCGGGTTAAAATAAATAGTTGGTGATTAAACTTATCTATCGAAAGATTTGGCGTATAGTAAGTTATTGTGTTGCAATCTGTGATCTATACCTCTGTAGCTCAGCGAGCGCATCGGTGCTGCCTGAGTTCGCGGGTTCGAATCCCGGGAAACAATAAGTTATCGAGTTCCTGGTATGATATCATCTTAAGGCCGTGGTTTCACCTAGCAATATTAAAGTTAACGCCATCTTAAAATACCAAGCCTTCTCATTCATTGACAGGAAATACGAGAGGGATAACATGATATTTAACATGGCGTTAACTTTAACATTGCTTGGTGAAACACGGCCTAAGTATGTGTAAAATATAATAGTTATAAATATATTATATTCCCGTTGTCTGGTACCCGTAACACAAGTTCGTTGATGGCTTAGCAATTAACCAGATTGACGTGGTGTGAGGTCGATTATAAAACAAAATCCTCTACTGCGTCTGTCTGTCTGTCTGTCTGTCTGTCTGTCTGTCTGTCTGTCTGTCTGTCTGTCTGTAGCTCAAGAGGGAACGCCTGAAATCTCCGTAAAGAAATCAATTGTCAATTACATATATGGTCCATGGTTATGTCAAGCTTTTCATACAAATATCATTCAATCAAATCAAATTACATGAAACTTAACAAGTTATTTTCGTAAAGTCAACAAAAAGGCTCCCACAAAATGGAAAAATGTTATTTTAAAAAATTCGATAACAAATTGATATCGAATATAGATAAATTATACAAGCGAGTTCTACAAAAATTTGCTTGTATAAACATTTAGAATTTCAGTCGCCCAAATAATCAGCTCTACAAAAAGTAGCGCCTCCGTGGTCTAGTGGTTCTGAGCTTCGCTCTCGACCCGGAGGTCGTGGGTTCAATTCACGTGTTGGAACAAGAAAAAATGTTGTTTTCATGTTTGGTTAGGACAATATAGGCTGATCACCTGATTGTCTGACAAGAAAGATGATCCATGCGTTGGATGGGCATGTAAAAGTCGGTCCTGTTCTTTTGCCAGTCGTGTAGGTTTTACTGTCCCACTGGGTTATGTAGAGTAAAAGAAAGAGAGAGTGTCTTCGTGTATTGCGCACACTTGGGCACTATAAAATAACTCCAGCATAGCTAGCTTGGGGACTGATTCATGATGCCATCGCTAGTTATCGCTTACAAAGTTCGACATAAGGTACGCTCTACATTTTGTTATCGAACTTTGTAAGCGATAATTAGCGATGGCATCTTGAATCAGCCCCCTGGTTTCAATGAAATCGGCTACCGACACTGAAATCGGTGAGGGAGTTTGCTACGGGCCTGCTCCAGCTCTATGTGACCCTGATTCATCATCATGACCGTGAGGGAAAGAGGAAGTAACATTTCGGCTGCATGGAGCTTTGATCGAGATTATACTCAGCGGAGCGCGTCGCAGCCAGCGGCCCACCGCCAGCGAGTAGCGGGCCGAGTCAGTACCGCGCTGGACTCGGAGCAGGTCGGACGTCATGCTCCCGCGCGCCGCACGCGCCCGAAAACACTCGACGCGCACCTCCGAAAGTGAATAAACCCCCGGACCATACCGCACAGAGCAAAACAACCAGAGACACATTCATCGTTTGAGGTTAGAATTTTTCCGAACGGTCCCCCGAAGTTCGCGGTGCGAAAATCTCAACTCTGCAGTTGCATAACAATGCAGCGAAGGCCGTATGGAAAAGTGTTTTTGTACGGTGAAAATTTCGCATCGGTTACGTTTCCACGTTTGAACCCGGGCGAGTTGACAAAGTTTCGCCCGGCGACTGTAATCTGATAATTCGAAATTTCTTTTTCGCGCCGATAAAGCGTGGGCGTGCTGATCGTCACGCCGCGTGTAAATATTTGAACTGTTTTTCGTATTTCGAATACTTAACTGCGGTTTCGTTGCTATCGGGAGTGTAGTGAGTGTGTGATTTTCAGATCTCGGGGAAACGTTGCTTGTATCAATTACTTCCCTATGTGATGTTTTACCTGAGCGCGGGTGTTGAGTTTTAGTTACATGAACCGCAGAGTGATACGATCCAGACACGGTGGAGTAGTGACACGGCGGTGAGCGCGGTTTGGAAGAATACCTTGTGAATGAGTGCTTAGTTCAATTCCGCAATCCGCAAAACTGTAAGTATTCAGTTTCTATACCTACATCGACTGTGAACCGGCAATATGTCGTATCTTAAATTTAGATGTAGCTGATTTTTAATGTCTTATCTCGATTATCTAATTAAAAATTATTCGGCCAGACAAATATAGGGTTAATTTTTTTAAAAAATAAATAATATTGAAGTCAACTGTTTTTTTTATTTATAGAAAAAATAAGCGTAAACGTATATCTAATAATAGTAACTTTTTTCTGTTTTCTGAAAAAACTTTAAAAATAAGATAGGATAATTTTCCAGTTCACAGTCGATATGCTAAACTATACAGACGCGAGTATTTAGGTTAAAGATATTCGTTTGTGATAACAAACTAATTAGCCTCCAATTAATTGTGACGTATTAAATGTGATTTCTATTTAGCTAAACTGATTGATGTTTTTTTTCACTATGTCTTGCCTACGGCGTTGCCCTTGATGAAATGAAACGGCAAAATTAATTCGAAGAAATTGATGGAAAGACTTACAAAGTAAAAAGTGATCTAAATTTGCGACACGCTGGCCACGTAAAGGCAAAAGAAAACACTTAAAAATTATGTAGATCAATTTTATCTTCAGGCATTTTTAATTTTTACGTCTATTTAAAGTATTTTTATTGAAAAAAATTATATTAATTAGGTAATTATCATTTCATGCATAATTTGTCTATTTAGTTAAAGGAGGTCGATGTATCTTGTGATAATTTAGTCATTTGCCTACCTGATTTTTGTCAGGTATTTTTATTAATAATCGTAAGTTTTTTTACACTGGTAGGCGCGTGACTTTTTCTTTTTCGTGAGATTGTAAGTTTTTTTTTTATATCGGAATGATTTTTTGCTTGACTTCTACTGTTAGTTATAATTTAAAATCGACATCTAGTTACTTTAATATAGTAGGTATAACGTATAGAAATAAACTGGAAACTCACATATAGAGCTATTAAGTATATTATTACTAATTTATTCGAAGTAAAAAGCTGTTAAATATTCATAATATTCATTAATAAATCGTTACATTGATTTAAAATTCAATTTCTTTGTCAAATATAGCTTAATAAAACCCTTATTTATATACCTAAAAAGTAGCTATTATAGGGAGACCCGTTAAAAAATAGTTTTTGTTCTTTGAATTTTTTGTTAAGCAAGTAGGTACCACTGTACCTACATTATAGTAGTATATATATTATACCTATACTAGCTTAGGCATTGTGCCTAATATTACTTCTTGTTGATATGTATTCATTAAATTTTTCATTAATTCTCCGTGGTCTAGTGGTTCAGAGCTTCGCTCTCGACCCGGAGGTCGTGGGTTCGATTCCCGGGTTCGAACAACAAAAAATGTCGTTTTCTAGTCTGATTGTCTGACAAGAAAGATGAAAGCATGTAAAAAGTCGGTCCTGGGGCCTTACTCTCCAAACTGATTTTGATTCAGATACGATCATGCCGCATACTTCCTAATAAATTGACATTTGTTTAGGTATTTTGATTCTCAGTCAATTTATATGGTCGGGAGTACAAAAAATTACGACCTAACGATTTGCTTTATCCTGATTAGTTTCAAAGTAATTCACCAAATAAAATACGAAAAACCACTGATATCGAACGGATTCGGTTCTCGATTGTGTCGGGAGTAAGCTCGCTGTGCCTGATCTCCCGCCAGTCGTGTCGGTTATCCGTCCCACTGGGCTACGAGAGTGAACGAAGAGAGAGTGCTTCTGTGTATTGCGCACACACCTGGGCAGTGGGCACTATAAAATAACTCCTGCGTAGCTGGCCTGGTCTCAATGAAACCGGCCACCGTGACCGATATCGGTGTGGGAGGCATTATTATTATCACAACACACAATATATCTACGGATATATTTTGACGACCTCCGTAGTGCAGTGGTTGAGGGCGTTGGTGCTCGAGCGAGAGGTCTCGGGTTCAAATCCGGCCGAGGGAACACAAAGTTTTCAATGTTCCTGGGTAATGGATGTGTATTAAATTTGTAAAAATCTTAAATACCTATGTGTATAGTATAAAAGTATTAAATATATTTCCGTTGTCTGGTACCTGTAACACAAGTTTTTCGGATACTTAGCATAGGGCCAGACGTCGTGTGAAGCGTCCATAGACATTATACTATATTGCAGATTAAAAATCGCCATCTATTTTTGGCTAGTCTACGGTCACCCATCCATCGACGCGCAGTCCTAACGTTGCTTAACGCATGAGATATGGCAGCCAATTAGTATAACCAATACGGACACAAAAACATGACTTCTCAATAAGGCCTTATTATTTAGGGGCCCCCAAAACGGCAGTTTAAATTACCTGACGCGTTCCGAAATGATTTGGTGTCACAATTATAGTGATGACTTCGGTTTCCAAATCGGAAGCGTTCATCATCAGGACATCGGGAATTTTACTGAAGAACAATCACACATTTTTGTCACCGCTCGCCGTGAAGAACTGAGATATGGTATGGCATCGAAAACGCTCCAATTTTAGTAATGGTAGTTTTTTTTCCTGCCCTTATCCCACTCTAGATGAGGTCGGCACAACATGTTTTTCTCTTCCATTCATCTCTATTATTCGTCATCTCAACATTAGGATGTTGCTATTTTAGCTGACACCGACTCCAAAAAGAACATTAATTGTAAATATACATTTATTTTTTAATCTTTATTATATTAAGGGATTTTTGTACAAAATTGACGATGTCAATCCCGTAAATACATTATAAAAGTATTATTTTATGCTTTTTAGTTGTTGAAGTCGGTTTTTTAAACGTAGTTTTTATGCTCTCTACATTTTTTTGTGTCGAGAGTCAATTATAAATGCGAAAGTGAAAAACTCCCAAATTTTCCGCACTGAAACTACATACATAAATATATCATCGACAAAAAAATATTGATTCGTTAAGAATTTTGTTTAAATGTGTTCTTAAAATAAAAAGTACAGCGCCAAACTATGTAAAAATTTTATGGGACCAAATGGCATTTATTCTGCGTCAAATAAAAAAAGAATTACGCAAATCGGATCATTAATCGGTGTACATACATAAAAAAACAGTATTGAGAACCTCCTCCTTTTTTTGGAAATCGGTTAACAAAACAATTGCATTGTGTGTTTTTTAATTAAAATCTATTAATTACACATTGCAATACTTACGCCCGGTTTCTGAAAGGCTGATCAAATTGATCAATTGATCAAATCAGCTAATCTGAACGCTCATTGGTGAAAACAGTGACTGCGAAGTGATGTTCACCAATCAGCGTTCAGATTAGCTGATTTGATCAATTGATCAATTGATCAGCCTTTCAGGGCGTTAGGTGTTCATAAGTAGGTACACTGTGAAACTTGCGAATTTGCGATAAATAAAGTTACAATATAAGTCGAGTCCCTCGCTCTCGCTCACTCGAAACACTCTTTCATGCAGCTGTTCAATGCCACGGTCTCACGGAAACTGGGCGAAATGGTTTTAGTTTATGTAAGCCCATAAATAGGATGTAAGTCCTGCGGGCTTACTCCCGACACAATCGAGAACCGAATCCGTTCGATATCAGTGGTTTTTCGTACTTTATTTGGTGAATTCTTTGAAACTAATCAGGATAAAAAAAATGTTAAATCGTAACTTTTTGTACTCCCGACCATACCAATCGACTGAGAATCAAAATAAACAAATGTCAATTTATTAGGAAGTACGCGGCGTCATCGTATCTGAATCAAAATCAAATCGGTTTGGAGAGTTAGGCCCCGGAACAACGGAAGCTAGAATCTATGGTCTATTGCCAACTGTCAAGACTCTGACAGCGACCACTTCCATTTGGATCTCTGATATTCGCGCTATTACTGATCTATTGCAATTTGTATTACTGTTTAATTAATAGAATAAAAACACTGAAAACTTATCATAGTTATTTATTTATTACTACATACATAACTGTTTATTAGTTGTTGATAATGAAATTTGCGTGTTCAATGTAGGTTGGCGGTCAGATTTCTCCGAAATATTTACGACTTTCCGGAACATTTCATTATATTTCGTTCGGAAATTTTAAATTACATGTCATATTGTAATAACGCGGTCCTGTGGCTGGTATTGAATGGGACTTTTGGTTCGTATGGGAATGAGAGGATATAGCCATTGTGACATGAAATAACAGGTTGTAATGTTACAATATAAGTTCCGCCGACTGATGACGTAAAAATAGCTATTAGTAAAAATCCCGCGATGTACGCGCAAGTGTTTCATCAAAATCGCTCGCTGTTGTGTTTGAATACACATTAATTGCTACATTTTTGCTACGACACTAGCGCCAAAAACAATTTAGTGGCAATCATAGGAACTATAAATTAAATGTTACGTCGAACAAATATTGACACCAATTTTTTTCAGAATTTTAAAACTTTAAACTGCTCTTCTGTTTAATTTGGTTTTCGGCGCTATTTCAAGTGCAAAAATATCCCATTTGCATGCTTTTGCAAGATATATATATTTATGTCGCAGTCATCTGGTTGAATCTGCTATTAAATTGAATGACTGGCGCATTCGTGAATCCTGTTTTTACCAACAAATTCAGTGAATGAATCCGAGACTAGGACAGCCATTTAATATTTTATTTTTAAACTTCAAAATTTCCGAATATGTACTATTATAACGCACATTAAAGTAAATTAAATATATCAACACATTGCTATCTGTACGAGCTGTTTGACGCCATTAAGTTACCGCGCTAGTCATTCAATTAAATAAGCAGATTCAATCAGATGACTGCGACATACCTACATACCTATATACGTAATTACCCTGCGGATTTCGGTGACAGTAGCCGCTTTCGTAGAAACGCGGATATTAATTTATAGTATGTGTGCACGCAATACACGAGAGCAATCTCTTCTTTTAATTTCGTAAACCATTGCAATGGATGAGGAAAAATACTGGAGAGAGATCTGGTGCTTTACTTTTTACACATCCAGCCGCTCGTTTCATTTACAATCTGGTGATGCATTGTCCTAAAATGAAAACATTGTTTAACGCGAGAATCGAATCCTCTACCTTCGGAGTCGAGAGCCATGCTCTATACACCACTGAAGTATCATGATTAGTAACTGATTCAACTTGTATTTCGTGAAACAACCTCTAAAACTTTAACACGAACTTTATTTAAAATGTTGACATTTTAACAAAACCTAACAAAAGCCGACCAGGTCATTTAGATATTTTAAAGAAAAAAAAAAATTGTTAGCCTGGATGTAAGTATAGCTTACAAAAAGTAGATGACACAGTTTCAACTCACGATCTATACGTTTACATTGTAGATTATCACTCAGTGCTGTTGATTGTTAGAAGTTGGAAAAGTAACGCGAAATATTCTGGGTTAAAGATTTGTGATAAAGACATTAGCAACACCAACACCTGTACGATTGTATACTAAGACTATCTGTTCCTCTCTTTCTCTCCGGTAAATGTTTCACCAATCAGCGTTCAGTATGGGTTGTTAATTTGAATGATATGTTAATTGATCATAGATTAGAGTCATATACCCCCGGTTTCTGAAAGGCTGATCGCAACAACTTCGTTCACTCGCTACGTACACCGATGACCGTTCAGAAAGGCCTGTTAACTCAAATGTTAGCTCAATCGACGCAATTTGATCAGCCATTCAGAAACCGAGTGTAAGTCTAAAGTCGCCTATATAATATATTGGCCGAGCGTTGCCGAGCGGCGGCCAACGCCAACGTGTAGACAGTGTATTTGCCTTGCCTTGTCATCGCTCGCCTAGCTGGCCGAGTGAAGGCGAGCGCCAACGTGTGTAGGGCTCATTTGTCGCCACTTGTCTACGCTCGCCGTCGCTCGTGACCACTCGCGACCACTCGCCTCACTTCGGATCGCTGTCGGTTTTTGTGCCCAAATCAAAGGCGCTCGCCTGCGCTCGGCCAACAGCGTCCACACGTTTGTATAGCCGCCATTGTATTATGTGACATTTATCGCTGTCAGGCCAACGTGTGGGCAGCTCTACAAATGCTCGTCTACATTTCCCACTTGTATGCATTTGCCGAATGTGTTGAAGATAGCAATCGCCTTGCACCTATTTGCCGACGCTCGCGTTGGCCTCCGCTCGGTCAATATGTATAGCCGACTTAATAATGACCGTGAGTTCTTCTCTCAGGTAAGTGCCGCGTTGGCTCACTCGAGTTCGAGTGTAGCCGTGGTGAAGGCTTCTCCTTAGGGAAGTTTGTATATTAGGTGGGCTAGTGTCTTTAAAACGTAAGAAGTAAGTGCAGCCGATAGGAATGGAGTTAAAAGAACCTCAACCCACGACAGACACTCGAGCACTACATTTACAAACGCCTCGTGGTATGTGGTTTAGATTCCTGCGTTTGAACAACAAAAAAATTGTTTCAAGTTTGGTTAGGATAATCTGGGCCGATCACCTGATTGTCCGACAAGAAAGAAGATCCATGCGTCGGATGGGCATGTAAAAAGTCGGTCTTGCGCCAGATCTGCCGCCAGTCGTGTCGGTTATCCGTCCTACTGGGCTACGAGAGTGAGAGAAGAGTAAGTGCTTCTGTGTATTGCGCACCTACTTGTGCATTATAAAATAACTCCTGCGTAGCTGGTCTGGTCCGTCTTCATAAAAATACTTACACTGGGCCAACTCACTTCACAATGTACAAAGTTTTGTTACATGTGTGTGAATAAATTTGTTATAACATTGAGGCGTAGTTTAGAATGACCTTTATGTGCTTCACAGAACTCTGTTCTTTGGTTTTGTGTCATAACAAAATCCACACTGACTACGTTTTATTGGCTTCACCTCTATAAGCTTGTTTTGAAATAATAATCCATAAATACTAAGTATTACTAAATAGTCGTTTAGTGACCAGAGGCAGTTATTTTGTCTATGTAGAAGGCTTAAGGCTGACCAGTTGTTGCGTCTTGATCAAGGCCTAATGGAATCGCAAGATTGTAGAGATGAGGGAACATAATTGAAATTTTCACAAGACATAACAAATGCTTTATTCACCCAGTGTCTCTAAAAATGCTGTTTTTTATACACTTTCTATTTACGTAATAAAAAAGGGCTTTGACAGACAGACAGACTGATAGACGGACAACAAAGTGTTCCGTTTTTCCCCTTTGAGGAGATTACGGAACCCAAAAAATTTAAATCGATTATTTGCCAATTCGACCATAAAAATTTAGATTTTATAAAAAAATCGTTAAAAATGACGGCTACATATTGTTGTACTAATATGACTTGTATTTACCATAATTCACGCCTTTAAACTGATAAAAAATGTTCCATAACGCACGTCTTAATAATCATAATATTTACTACTTAGTTCATTCCTATTATGTACAATGTAGGTACCTAATAAATAGTTCAATGACACTTGTCGTGGTTTCTAGAAATAACTAGTACAAAATCTAGATTACATACCTACATAGCGTAGTATGAATTTGGCGCGCCTTAAGTTCTTCTTCTTCTTAGTTAAAATGGCCTCCTTAAAAGATTTGCCAGTTGAGATTCAAAACGTGCCAAGTGTGAGTCGCACTCCACTTTCCACATTCTGTAACGCACGTAAAAAATATATTTTGTTGTATGGGAACCCCATATTGTAGAGAAGGTTTGCTAACATAGTATACATATATTATGTGTTTTTCAGAAACAACCGCCGAGTTTAACGCATTCTAATCGCTATTATAATATTTACATAGTCACGTAACACACAGACATGTCTGAAACAACGACCTCGCTGAAAACTAACTAAAAATAAAGTATCCGAACTCTTTCCACAATGGCGGACGACGACATTTCACTTTCAAAAAAAGAACTTCCGCGACTCTATTTTTTAATCTTACTGGCCAGTGTTTTTATGTAATCCTCCAAAAATTTTTACTATTGTAAATGGTGAAGTAACTCTGTATTATCCTAATTTTTTTTTATTATAAGTCTGATGTTTATGTTTTTAAGTTAAGTTTATATCTTGTTTTATTATATTATGTTCAATTATCTGTTGTATTAGGTTATCCTGTAATGATATTTGTGTGTGTTAATAAATAAATAAATTATCTGTGGTCCCGTCACGTCTAAACTACAGAAGTACAGACTACTGAATCGATTTAATGTAGATTTGATACAGATATATTTACCTCTGTGGCCCATTAGTTTAGAGCTTGGCTCTCGAGGTGGTAAGTTGAAACAATTAAAAACGTTATTTTCAAGTTTTGGTAGACTGATAACCTGATTGTCTAACCAGAGATGATCGATTTGAGGGCATGTAAAAAGTCGGTCCTGCAACTGTTCTCTTGCCTGTCGTGACTGAGGTCAAAGGTAGATGGTGTCATCATCATACTTAGGCACTATAAAACGACTCCAGGATATCAGCTGGCCTGACCTTCAAGATTCCATCGCACTTACGACGTTCGAAAACAAAAATGTATTGGATTTGACATAAGGTTTGCAAATGACAAGCGAATTCGTATGCCCCTTAGCGAAGCTCATGTAAAATCCCATACATTTTGTTTTCGGGTGATAATAGCGATCGCATCTTGAATCCGGGGCCTTACTCTCCAATTTGATTCGATTGTGTGAGCCTGCAGGGCCCTGGTTTAAACGAAAAGGGCCACCGAAGTCGGCGTAGAAACTTATTAGATGTAAAAAAATATTGCATTTTTTATTGGTTTCAACAGGAAATCTGCGTAGAAACTTATTAGTAGCCTCGGATATAAAAAAAAAAATTACTACTTACGTATATTTTTTATTCTATAAGAAGGACTTTATCGATTGACAATAATGTCGTCCTTGTTAATTTACAACTTTACACTAACAATTACTAAATCAGACAATCAGTATTCAATTAACCTAGTGTAAAAGTTGAGAGGCATCCGACGGATGTAAAAAAATATTGACGTGAAGTATTAAGTATTCGCAAAAGTCTAAAATTGTCGGCGTCTTGTGACGTTATAACATACGCCTACCGCTCTATCAATGTAGCACTGATTTGATTACGATAAACGCATAAAGCATGCACGATAACCCTGCTCTTATCTATTGCCCTGTTTTGTTATCTGTGAAATGTAAGCGGAAGTACGGCGGGCAACACTTAACTTTTTTTTTCACGCGAAATCAACCTGTGCACCCAGGTGGTACAGTCGAGAATGCGATGCATTGATCCGATCGGAGGTGTTAAAATGTGAGATGGAAATCTTGCACTGTATCAGTGTACAAATATTAGTGTTTTACTTGTCACCTATAGCGCCACCTGTGGGAATATTCTACAGATTATATTGTTTCTTTTTAATGTTAGAAGTTTAAACAAACATTGCATAAGGCAAAGAAAGGCTGACAACTTAAGTAGACATCTTAATTTCTTTAGGGCGTGTTTCACCAAGCAATGTTAAAGTTAACGCCATGTTAAATATCATGTTATCCCTCTCTAATTTCCTGTTAATGGATGAGATGGCATGGTATTTTATCACGGCGTTACATTGCTTGGCGAAACACGGCCTAAATCTTTTAAAAAAGAACTGTTTTGTGATCGAAATATATGTGTATGTAGCTTCATGTTTCATCATAATATAGATCACTCCGTCGATTTTGGAGACAGTCGCCGATTTTATTGAAACGAGATCGGAGTTATAGTGCTCAAGTGTGTGCGCAATACTCAAAACCACTCTTCCTCTTTCTCGGACACTATAAAATTACTCCTGCGCTGCACTGGTGTAGGAGGCTAGGATCTATTTAATAATTAGTTGGTATTACCAAGTTTAGGCAGTAATCATTCATTCTGAGTCGTAAGTGATGCTTAAACTAAACCGCAATTAGGTATTGCCATATTTTGGCTTGAAATGTATGAGATAAATGGATCTTCATGATTTATGGACTAGGAATTGCCATAAGCGGTGTTTTCAATTACGCTAGTGTGCCAAGTCCAGCGTTTAGCACGAAATACACGAACATTTATGTTAGGTATCATAGTTTACTTTAAATCATTTTTTTACACTTCATTAAATTAAGCATAAAATTAAGCAAAATGAATCACAATGATAAGCTACTACTTAGGAGTTACTAGTAGATCGTACTTTCGTAGTATTGTCCATTTTCCGGTGACAATAGTTATTTTTAATTCCTAACCTCAAAACTATTTGTTTCGCATACGGCATGTGACTGTGAAATAACAATTTTCATGATGCAATTACAAAAAAAATCGATAAAATTTAGTCATTAGCCTTAATTTGGGGTGGCAGAGCTAAAACCGTGCGGTCGTTTACATCTGTTGGGAAATACTAAACGTGACAAATGACTGACCGATCGCCACTAAAAATAGTTAGCTCTTGGCTGCACGTCACATTTTACCTGTTCTTAGTGCGTTTTAAAAAAGTACCGGCAAACGTTTTGCTTTAGAGCCTTGTCTATGGCAATTAGCAAAGTACAAATTCATGCGTCAAAAAAAAAACAATGGCGTCCAGGTTATCATTTTGAAATTCGAATTATCATTTCGCGACATTTTAAATTATAATTATTTGTATTACAAACTATAGTCAGTTCTTGAAGTACTTTCTAGATATTAATCAATTAAAATTTTATAACCCGTTCTACTGCTATTTGTACTGTAATAACAAATAATTACAGTGTATTATGTTACAAATTGCAAATTATTTTTTATTACAGCATTTAAATGTTGTATTTTCGCAAATTAGACTACTTATGTGCATAACTTTCAAATTTTTAACGATACTTAAACTTTATCTGTGACCTCATATTACTAAATAGGTTAAGAAATAGGTAATAATTACTATGTGAAAGCAATAATAATTAAAGTTTTAAATGTTTAAAAACACGTCATAAGTATAGTGTACATAAATTTTTTTAATCTGATTTTACTAACGAGGGTTTGTTATACCTAATATAATAATATTTATTCTTTATTAGATAGAGTTACCGTGCTTATATTCTGTTTTGTCTATAATCATTATTCCGTCGCGATAAAAAAATAATGTCATGTTTAATGTTGCCGCCTATAATGTTTCCAATTTCAATGTCACTCACGTAGGTATTCAACGCGCTCTATAGAAAAACGATGATAAATAATTAATTTGGTTGTTTTTTTGTGATAATATTAATAATTATGCAAGTACATTAATCTAAAAATCCATCTCTAGTATCAATGTACTTAATACGTAGCTACATAATATCCTAAAATATGTACTTAAGTCACAGTTTAAACTCAATTTTGTGGGTAAAAAATTTTGCTACATATCACCTTCATCCATTTATGTATTCAATTGTATCACATTAAATCAGAACGGACTTATCAGACTTTTTAGAGTAGGTACCATAGTTCAACGTAACCTTTACAGTTGACAATGAAATTTTAAATAAGCTTAAAATTTAATAACTGATTCATTCTACATAATTATTCGAACCATTTTGTAATTTTGCTATGTATAACTGTTAAACGTTTTGAACTTAAAAATGGCCGCATTAACCTTCTGAGCTTGCTTTAATGCGATAATTTATGGCAATGGGAAAAACCTGCTACGTCAAGATGGTACACCAAATTTGGTGGGCCACTAATGGCCTGTTTCAATATCCTACACTCGGGATCACTGTCACAACTCACAGCGTATGATTTTCAAACGCTAGTTATATAGGTATATGTCGCAGTCGTCTAATTGAATCCGCTATTTAATTGAATGACTAGCGTGTTCATTAAATTATATTTTTATCAAAAAATTCATGAATCAGAGAATAGGACCATTTACTTAATATTTTATTTTTAAACTTCAAATCTTTATTTTTATGTCAATATTTGGCGAGGAATAACCGCAACGACACAAAGATCTTATTAAAAAAGTTATCGGTTCAAACTTTAAGTAAATAGTTAAACTAATTTATTGGCATTTAATTACAGCTCCAAATCCTATACTGTATTTACTCTCGTAAGTAATAACTAAAACGGCCACTTTACTACACTTACTTTTAAAAAGAGTGGCGCTAATTGCGGTTATTCCTCGCATTTTTTACATTTCATAATTCACAAACGTTAAAAGATCTATTGTCATTTTTTTTGTATTAAACACAGATTGTATGGGATGGTATGCCATGCCCTAACCTATGAGGCATTTTAGCAACGAATATGCCTAAAATTTGTCTATCTAATATAAACACACTGGAAACGTCGTTTTACAAAACTATTCGGGTCTGTTACCGGTCGGTAGTACAACAGGTGTCAAGATTTACAATCGTTTTGATAACCCAAATACAAATCACTTAAGGTTAAAACTTGTTAATTGATTAACTGGTCTTATGTACTTTCATACAGAACGAGTTTTTCGTACAGTTAATAATGATAGTAATGTCGTAAAATAAATCAATATTAACTTTACGACAAAGTTAAAAATAATAATAATAGCTCCCGTCACCGATTTCGGTGTCGGTAGCCGATTTCATTGAAACCAGGCCAGCTACGCAGGAGTTATTTTATAGTACCCAAGTGTGTGCGCAATGCACAGAAGCACTCTCTCTACCTTTTACTCTCATAACCCAATGGGACGATAAACCGACACGACTGGCGAGAGAACAGGCGCAGGTCCGACATTTACTTTTTACAACCCATCCGACGCATGGATCATCTTTCTTGTCAGACAATCAGGTGATCAGCTTGCATTTGCAACAACCAAACTTGCAAACAACATTTTTATTGCTCCAACGCGGGAATCGAACCCACGACCTCCGGGTCGAGAGCGAAGCTCTGAACCACTAGACCACGGAGGCGATAGTTAAAAATACCTTAATATACTATGAATATTGAATAGTAATGTAATTTGTGTTGTACAAATATAATAAAAAGAATCCTTAGATGCTGCAATTATCGTCTGGGAACTGCTCTAAGCCGTAAGACCGCCGTTTTGCACGTTTAGTTTTTGTATCTGTACTGTTTTTATTGTCTAAATGAAAATTATTATTATTAATAATAATGTGATATTTGATTTAGGGACCTAGTACCTACGAAGGTGTTAGTTGCGAAACTTCATGGCAAACTAAAAATAATTAACAAAACATGTTTTTATATATTATCATAATATTAGAACTCTATCCTAGCTAGCATTGTTATAATAACTTAAAGAGCTTAATGTTTACCAGTTTCAAATTACGTTAAATACTAAAATTTTAAAACAGTTTACTAAAACAATTTCTTTTGCAACTTTTAAATCGTTTATTGCAAATTTATTGTTAATTTGTGATCATAATATGATGGAGAGATAAGAAGTACTTTCTCAGTAATATCTCAATTATCAGCATAATTTTCGATACCGCGGCCTCGGGATTGAGTTATTAGCGAGGTTTGATTCGGACCATCGATTAGCAGGTTATTACCTTTTTTTTATGTTTTGTGAGCTGGATACAAGTGCTTTGTTTTATGGAATTATTACTTGCCAGTTATTTTTATCGGTTATGGTATTGGATTTTAGGCAATTGGGTTCCGCTAATGGATTACATTTAAAGGTTTTACTAGTGAATCATTTAACTGTCGGAATTTGCATCTGATTTTTTTGTTTCTCCTGTCCTTACTGTGGCTTAGAAAAATGTTATCTTTTATAACACATTTTTATCGTTCACCGTTGCACGTATGAACATTCATTATAGAGTCATTAGACTTGTAAATAAATCCACTTTTCTTTGGAAAAAACCGCAACGAGCATCGTGAATAATAAATGAAAATTGATAGAAACTTCGGAATTTTAATGTACGAAACCAAACAAAAATATTTGGTTTAGTGAAATGACGCGGAACTTTTTAAACACGATTTAATATTGTTGTCATTTCTGTGGGTTTTTAAACGTTTTTAGTGTTCCCTGCCGCCAGTGTTTTGTTTAAATGACAGCTGTCAATGTCACTTTCTTTTGTTAAAATCTTCTAGTTTACGGTTATAACGTAACGTGTTTTCGAACATAGTTTTAATTTAGCGGTAATAAAGTTTAATAAACATCAATGGGATCGTATACTAATGTTATTTATGTTAACTTCTACAATTACCTATTTATTAGGAAGATAAACTTATTTGACAATCATATAAACTGTTAATTTGTGAAAGTGAATAATAATAGGCAGATATTGCGCACATACCATTTAGGTGAAGCCCCTAAAGCAAATATAAGTTTCACGTTTTGCTTTGTCACAGAGCCAAAAAGCAATCATAGTCCTATGATTGCCAGTTGTCTGAACTATTAATTAAATGTTACATTAACGCGAAATTGATTTTTCTTCATTTTAAAACTTTAAACTGCTCTCCTTTTTGGTTTTTGGTGCTAAATACCTATTAATAGGGTTGCCATCCGTCCGTGTTTCCCCGGATTTGTCCTTCTTTTGACGTTCCGGGGAGCGTCCGGACCGGACTGCCGATATCCGAATTTAGATTTTTAACCGTCGTTGAAGTTCAAGAGAAAAAAAATTGTGATTGCGCTACTTTTGGAAAATATATGAAATAAACCTATCGGTAACTAGTTGATACTTTAATAGGTCTGGTATAGTGTTTGTGTGTTACTATGATGTTTGTGTGTGTGGTGCAGTGTTTTGACGAGCGTTCTGCCACCTGATCGTGTGACCTACATGCATAGACAATGGCCCATTTGCGACCGCCAGCACCTTCCGAGAAGTGACAGAGTGGGTTGCAAGAGCCTGGAAGAATTTCGTGTCTTCTGCTGGATACATGGTTTCTTATCAAACCATATTTCGTCGTTTTACCTTCACAACCTCGTATTTATATACTATCTAGCTGTTCCCGCGACATCGTTCTCGTGGTTCTTGAGCGACTTAAACCGTTTATGCAGCGAGCGCAACGAAAGTCTCCCCGTTTTTGCAACATTTCTCACTGACGCTTCGCTCCTATTAATCGCAGCGTAATGTTATATGGCCTAAAGCCTTCCTCTATAAATTGACTATCCAATAAAAAAAAATTCAAATTGGACCAGTAGTTCCTGAGATTAGCGCGTTTAAACAAATAAACAAACTGTTCCGCTTTATAATATTAGTAAATCGATTAAATTACGAACTTCTTGTTTGATGTCGGTTAAACACATACCTACACGTCTCTTCGCAAGAGTGTTTCGTAGCTCGCAATGCAAATATAAAAATATAAAATGCAAAAGCTCTGGAAATCTGTATCTTTAACCCCCAGTTTCCCGAGCGCTATTCAAATGAATGATCAACGAACATGGCATTCAAATCAACAACCCATATTGAAAACGCTGATTGGTAGAACATTATCTGACAGAAAGGAACGGATATATATTAGAATTACATCACGCGCGCACTTGCAAGATTTGTCAAAATTCCATTAGTGTAGTAAATAAAGTTCAATTTTGAATAGCGGAACAAAGTGCTCGGCGCGTCAATGTGAACTGACGTTAAGTTTCGTTGGCAACAGCCTAAAGGCTGATGTCAGATTTGGTTTATTTTTTATATTTAAAGCGGTAATTATCTGATGCGTAATATTTTAAAGAGTATTTTGAGTACCGAATAAGTCTTGGTTTTATATTTAAGGACAGGGAACGATCAGATCGCATGATGGCAGCCACCCATGTCAGTTCATCATCATTTCAGCTATGACTTCGACCATAAGCCTCCCCCAAAGTATGGGGGAGACTATGCTCGCCACAGGGTTGGGGAGTTTTTAGATCAATCCGTGGAAACGCTACTACCAATTTCCGGATGTAATATGTTCTGTCGTCGTTTATGCCAAGAAAAGGTGCTATTTTTTCTCTTACACCCCATGGATAGAACTGCGAATACCCTAAGCGTATGTTATTTGTAATTAAAACTATTATTATTGCTATCGTCTAGAATAATAATAATAATGTTTATTTCATCTCCACAAATTACATTGGTTGTTAACATAGCCTCAAAATTTGGCAGAAATTGTAACTTGTGGGATATCTGGAGTCTAAACTAAGGAAAGCCTGTAATATAGAGATCTATTACTATACTACTGTTGTATTTTATTGATAGTTAACAGAAAACAGAAAAAATATTAACAGGACTTGAGAGTGTGCGATGAATAAAACGGTGTTGCATGCATGTGTGTGTGTATGTGTGTGTGTGTGTGCTTGTGTGTGTGTGTGTATGTGTAATTGCGTATGTGTGAGTGTGCGCATGTATATAATAAGTATGTGTTTGATTTTTGTAACCATACTTAAAAACTATCTTCTTGCCTCTAGTAATTTTTTGTGTCGTCTTATCTAAGTTTAAGTAACCAGTGAATGACTTTATTTTTGCATTAATTTTTTGTTAAATTGGACTTAAAAATATTTTATTATTTCCGTTGTGCTTCCTAACAAACGTGACTTTTCGTCATTTCAATTTTGCTGCCTCCCGCATTGCATGAGGAGGGATACTTCTTCTTCATTCTTATTTCATCTAGTATATCCCTTGGGCGCCTCTGAGATCATATCAAAGGGTTTACCACTGTTGATCCTGGCTACACAGGAGTTGCGTGGTGGGAACGCGTGATGAGCTATTTGCCCGTAAAAATACCCTAAGCTCTAGTTTTAATTGATTCAAAGTCAGCGACCGATAAAGCTAGGTCCTAAACGAGAAATACCAATCATATAACTAATAAAAGTCTTTCCAAAGAACCAGTTACCACGTGTTCACACTAAAATGTATTAAAACTAGTTTTGCGGATGTTACGACAGTTGACACGCCTTCAACGGTAGAACTAAACAGAAGTGCAAACACAGTCTGTAATATTAATAAGTGATAATACTTTACGGTCTGTACTTATATAGAGTACTCCCGTATATAGAGTTTTAGAGTTGAAACAGTTACTTTTTTAATTTTTGTATAGGAAAATTATGATGTTCGGGCATCTGTACATGAATGTCAAAAGTAAGCCTTTCAGCACTGGTAATTTCACAGTATACTCTACATAGGAGACACATACACGCCCTAAAGTATTATCACTCAATTATTTGACATCTTATATAGACCAGTGACTCGAAGAGCTATATTATAAAACGTTATATAGTATGTACGTCTACGTGGTCTTGACTGAAAGAGTCAGCGCTGGTATTTTCACAGTAAACTCTATTTATACGAGACTCTTACACACCCTAAATTATTATCACTCATTTATTTTTTACACCTTGTATGCATGCTCAGGCATGCTCCAAAACTTTGGACCGCTTTAGATGAAAATTAGTACAAATATAGAGTAGACCACGGGATATAGGTTACGTTTTATCGCGGCAAAATGTATGGTTCCTGTGAGATATCGTTTGCGAAAGTCGCAGGTGACATCTTGTCTATTAATCTAATAAATCGAAAACCGAATCGAACTGTGCACTTCAAAAGTCACAAGCATGAGAAGTAAAACCTTTTTAAAAGTTTTTAATCAATAATATAATAACAATAGTTTCAAAATAATATTATGTTTAAAGCATGCTATTCGTGATTTATATGTGTAATTTATGTGCATTCTTGCGTGAAAAATATTTGTTCAATATTAAAATATTTTTTATAAATTATGATGGTCTTAATAAAATAAAGATAGTTAAATACAAAAAAAAAATACTTCGCGACAGCAACTTGGCAAAATGCTTAGCATTACTTTCGCGTTTAAAAAAAAAACAACACCGAAACGAAATGAAAGAAGTTGCAAATTTTAAATTTTGAACTCTCACAATGGCTTATGAAGGGTTGTGAGTTAAATGAAACAGTTTGTTAATTGCACGAGACGTTGAACCCGTGTCGAGTTTCGTACAGGTATGGCGGTTACCATGGTTACTGGGAATGCAGGAAACTAATTGGAGTGTTCGGTAAACTAAGAAATTGCGTAAAATTGTCGCGCGACATAAATGTGATTACATCAAATCATTTCAATTAATATTGTTAACACGCTTTTATAAGCTTGGGTTGTATGTAGCTGTGCCCTGCGACTTCGTTCGCGTGGTTTTTGAGTGACTTAAACCGTTTTTGCAGCGCACGCAACGAAAGTCCCCAGATGTGTTTCACTTTTTCCCCGTTTTTGCAACATCACTGACGCTTCGCTCCTATTGGTCGCAGCGTAAAGCCTTCCTCTATATATGGACTATCCACCAAAAAAAGAATTTTTCAAATCGGGCCAGTAGTTCCTGAGATTAGCGCGTTTAAACAAACAAACAAACTCTTCCGCTTTATAATATTAGTATAGATATAGGTATATATATATATATATATATATATATGTATATATATGTAACGGAATCTTTGAGCATTATTTTCACCAATTTCCAGAAGTCTGATTCATTTGAAATTTTGCAAGCATATAAAGGACCAATGACAATGCAAATAAGTGTGATTAATGTTTTTTTAATTATAATTTTTTTGTTACGGTAAAAAAAAAATCCGATATTTAAATCCTTTAAAAGTTTCAGACTTACAGCGGACAGAGCCTTATAGAATGTTTATATTACATACATTCTAGATTATTTATATTTGGTACGTAGTAAAAATGCAATATTTAATTTTGAAAAAAAAGTTAGAAATAACACTAAAATTGTCCTACCGGGCCGGTCGCGTCGCGAGTATATTATCTAAGTATGAGGACTGTCCACAGTGCTGCACTAGCGTGGTCCCCGCATAATGACGTTGACATTCAGATTGCATAAGGAGCAACATCTGTTACAGATTTTATCCAGACCTGGTAATTTTGTTAAACGCACTAAAATATGAGAACTTGTAAAAGTTTGATGACACACTTCGATAAGCCAAATTATTTCTTAATAATAACTAATGGAACCTATCAAGGTTTCGAAAGTAAAGTTGAGGAAAAGTACTCTAAATTTATATGTAAAAAACTGGTAGTTCTTAAACAGGTAACCTCTAAAAGATATGCAGTATGCACTCTTTGCTGCGTTAAAAAAAAAACGCAAGCGGCATTCCTAATTTAAAAATCGATCTCGTTTTAATATTGGAAGTAAACGCGATCTTAGACAGAAAAAAAACTTAAATGTTAAATCGGTATCCGGAATCTTATCGTTATATTAAAAAAATGGTCTCATATAACATCATAGGTATATATTATTATAATATACGTTATTTAATTGGCCAGTTACTGGTTAAGATCTAATTCACACTAATTAATTTAATTTTAATTTTAATAAAATAAGGCATGTATGTAAGAGCTGCGAGCGGTACCTACTGGGCCGTGGCATTCCAAATTTAAAACCAAACACCTGATTGCAATATTTAATATTGACGAAATAATGATAAATAAATGTCAAACCTATATGTAAGAATATATTATGAGACTAATCAGTAAGTAATTCGTAATTAACACGTAATGTTTTAAGTCTAGGGATTATCTAAAAATGTCGCCATGGCATTTTAGAAGTTCTAATAATATGCGTAAGTAATTTGACTAATTAGAATTAAAGAAGAGCGAAAGTTTTCCAAATTTAAAATTGAGCGCAAATCGGTTTGAATCACGTAATGACGGATTTTACACCTGACAGGTGTGATTGTATATCTGCCTTGTACTGCGTTTTGCGAAATTTTCGTTATTTGCAATCAAATTTCTGTTTCTTCTTTCTCTCATCTTTAGAGCCACTGCGATCATTCGTTTCACGTAAAAACTTAAATAAGGCTAAAAATGATTACAAGTTTTTATATACTAAAAAAAAATTGTTCTAAACTTTCTAAAATTTGATATTAAATTAAAAAAAAAATGATATTACTTTGAACGAATTTGTGATTAAAATATCGTGGCGTTATGGGCAAATATAACATCTAATGGAACACTCAACACATAGACAATAATGGCGGACTTATACGTAATCTGTCATTGAGCTATGGCTCGTCTGAATCAGTTCTATTCTACTTTAGAATCAGATACCGTCGCCAGGGTATTTTTAACTTGTCGTAAATAGCCCGGCTGGCCCACTAATCAGGCGATAACGTTGGCGATATTGCGCTGCAGCTATTCGCAAGTGCCTGCTATATTTTGTACCTAAAGGGCCATCATGTCCTGCTAGTCCAGCAGCCTGTCAATATATCATCTATAGTCGCTTCACCGTCTCAACCTCGTATAAAGAAAACGACTTTTCAGTATAGTCAAAAAACAGAATAATTTTAGATTTTATTCTGACATGGATTTTGGATGTATACTGTACATAACTGAACCTCATTAAAAAAATCCATGTCGTAATAAAATCTATAATTATTAAGTTTTTTTACTCTAATGAACAGTTGTAGTTTTATAGATACGAGGTGACAAGCGACGCTATGGCATCAATACACACCATGGTCCTGATTCAAGATCGCTATTTTCACTTACGAAGATCGAAAACAAAATGTATGCGATTTGACATTAGCTTCGCTAATGACATACGAATTCGCTTGTCATTTATAGATCGCCTTTTACGATAAGGCGTAGTTTTGTTAAATGTGTGCGAGTGAAACTGTAGTACGAAGGCGTAGTTTAGACTGGTATCACGGATTGGTTACCAGAACTGTGTCTTTTTTGTTTAGTCTGAGGTCTTACCTATACTGCACTAAACACTACAATTGGTTGATTTCGCAATAGACAGACAGACATGGCAACTTTGTTTTGGTAATTTTACGAAGGACTTGCTAAATGTGATACTTATTATTCAAAAACCAACTGTTTTTGAATTAAGGGCCGATTTTTCAATCGTCAGATAAGTTTTATCTAAGGAATAAATATGTGACTTTGGAAGATTTTGTATGGAACAAATGTCAAAATCACATGATTAAACAACATACATTTTCAATCGTCAGATAACATATATATATTCAAGTTAGAGATGTAACGGATATCCGGTAACTATCCGGTATCCGGCCTATCCGGCCTTGTTTTCACTATCCGGCCGGATTTTTAAAAAATCTTATTATTTTATAAAGGCAAATCATACTCCAATAGGTTGTGGACACCGTTTATTTTTATAATCGCATATCAAAAATGTTTGTTTTATAAACAAGTGGCAAATTGTGATGAATAAATACCAAATTTTACGCGATAACACTCGAACGCCCCCGAGTCCACCCGATCTCCGGTTACGTGCGACCCGAATGCGCCTGAATATTTCCGATCTCGTTCACCGCGCCAATATTAAAATCAAACTTATTATTATAAAGGGTGTAAAAAGAGCAGTCACTATAATTTTGGGATATGTTTAAGTATAATCCGAAAAAAAAACATTTCTTTCTAGAAATGTTTTTCAAATGTTTTTCAAAAAATGTTGTAAAAAATTTCTAGAATGAGAATTTCTCAAGAATGAGAAATTCTCATTCTAGAAATTTTTTTTTTTACAAAAATTAAAAAAAAAAAAATTTTTCTTTATTGTTTTTTTTGCGACAAAAAAATAAGAAATGGTGAAAAGTTAAAAAAAATTTTTTAGTTTTTTACAAAAAAAAAAATACATTTCCAAAATGAGGAAAGGTAGTATAATCGTGTCTTAAAGTTATAGTTGCTCTTTTTACACACTGTATATTATCAAAAAGGCCGGATATCCGGCAGCCGGATATCCGGCAGCCGGATATCTGGCGCTCCGGCCTAGTAGCTTGCCGAATATCCGGTATCCGGCCAAACTACTATCCGTTTCATCTCTAATTTAAGTTATCTGACGATTGAAAAATCGGCCCTAAACCGAATTAAATCTTAATTTGTGTACGCGACGTAAATTGACGTCGCGTTATCTAAACGGATGAACTGATTTTGATCTAATGTTTTTATTAAATAGCTGGCTGTAGCGTTCATAGCTATAATTCATCATCAACAGTTCGCTCGTTGCTTAGCGGTGTTACAATTTTATTCTAAAATATATTTAATTAATGCAGACAAAGCTGCAGTACACAACCTAAGTACAACTTGAATATTTAACCAACCCCTATTTGAGTTTCGAGGGTCTAGAATTAATTTTGCTCAGCGAAATTCCCGTACTATGTTTGAACATTAAACATATAACATACAAGATGTCGTCGACCTGTTACATAGTAGAGCCCTATTTACAGAGAGATAATAAGCCAAGGCCGCGACCGGAGCGATTTTGACACGCGGAAGCGGAGAGCGGGATGCGGATTTCCGAAAGCTCATCTATGTCCTCGGGCTTAGCTGTCATATTTTTTTTATTAGGGATGATTAAAAATTGTTATAACCAGGTGCTAGTTGAAACCAGGTCAGCTTAGAATGTTTTTTTATATACATAGCACCTAACCATTTTGTACGTTTTCTCAATATTCGTCGAATTTTAAAAAATCACCGTTCTCGCTATACAAATCATACAAGTAAGGCGTTATACAGGGGATTAATCTCTTATCTTCTTCTTTCTTTCTTTATTTTTCTTCTTCTTATCTTGTCTTCTCTTGTATATAAAAATGAATTGCTGTTCTCTGAAACTCGAGAATGACTGAACAGATTCGACTATTTTTGGTCTTGAAATATTCGTGGAAGTCCAGGGAAGGTTTAAACGGTTTGCTCAACGAAGTGGGCACAGGTCAGCAGTATATTATATTTGGTGCTTACTTAAACACCTGTGTTACAAGCTCATGTCATTAAAACAGGCTCCTAAATGCAGACATTATCCTTATTTATTGCAGCAGGCGTCAGAACACAACTGAGGGTCAGGAGGTGGGGGGCAGGGCTCTGACAGGTTTGACAAACGACCACAGTCAGTGGAGGTTGGACAAATAAGTAATTGCGTTGTTTATGACCCGACCTCTGACTGCGCTTCTGTATGCCACTGCGCTGTCTGTGTACGGAACGCGCAAATTGTAGGACTGCGTTAAAAATATCGTACGTGTTAGGGTTTGTAGGACCGCATTGGAAAAAATATATCCTACGTATTGGGGATTGTAGGACCGCACTGTAAAAATTATCCTACGTTTTGGGGATTGTATTGCCGCACTGTATAAAACTATCGTACATTTTCGTATATCAACCTTACTACTGATGAGCAACATTTTCCGGCGGCGGCGCACCGACAGGTCATGGTCGGTGCGCAACGTCGCGCCGGCGTGGAAATCCATACAAATTTTAAAACAGCGATCCTACGAGATCTTCGGCGATGTTAGCGTACTATCAAGTAGTCCCGTTCGCGTAAAATAAATAATACACGATCATTTGGCGAGCTGGTAGTAGGAATTGTTATTTTCATGAGGGAAAACGCCACTAGATCCGTTCAGCTCGCCGACACCGGCGGCGGCGCCGGCGGTCCGAAATACTGTTAAAGCGTAGAAAGACCACGGAGGCGAATTATTCTTAGTAAAAAAGTATGAAATAATAACGGGTGTAAAAAGAGCAGTCACTATAACTTTGGGATATGATTATACTACCTTTTCTTATTCTAAAAATGTTTTTTTTACAAAAATTTCAAAATATTTTTTTTTTGCTTTATTGTTATTTTTGCAATTAAAAAATAAGAAATGGCGAAAAGTAAAAATATTTTTTTTAGTTTTTGACAAAAAAAATATAACCAAAAATGCATTTCCAAAATGAGGAAAGGTAGTATAATCGTATGTCAAAGTTATAGTGACTGCTCTTTTTACACCCTGTATATTCCCGTTGCCTGGTACCTATAGCACACCACTTCAGATCCAGATTATTGGAAGCGTCCATAGACCTACGTCCTCCGGTGCAGTTGTCTAATCCCCACAGCGGATATGTCGCAAGTCCAGGTCACTCACCGACGGATACAGCAAGTGCCTAAACGACCGGCTGCAGAGGGTTATGAGTTATGGCCTGAGCCGTAAACTGAGGAGGAAGTGGAATAGATAGGCCATGTTGTAAAACACTAGGACTTTCCGTGAGAGAGTTGGGACTCGCGTTAGAAAAGAACCGTGCCACTTCCTTCTAAGTGTTAAGGCGAGTAATAACCGCTACTAGCGCGACTCTTTTTAAAATAAATTTTACAACGACACAAAGATTTTATTTAAAAAAGTAATCAGTTAAAACTCTAAAAAAATAGTCAAACTAATTTATTGGCATTTAATTACAGCTCTAAATCCTATAGTGTATTTACTCTCATAAGTAATTGCTAAATTAAAGAATTGGAAGGCAACAAGTAATAATAATAATATCCATGGACGGTTCACAACACGTCAATCTGGCCCCGTGCCGTATCTATATATAGTATCGGAAGAACTTGTGTTACAGGTACCAGAAAATGAAAATATATTTAATACTTTTGTACTATATACATAATAAAGATTTTTAGTAATACATATAATAATATAATACACATCCGTGACCCAGGAACACAGAAAACTTTTTGTTCCTTCACCTTCGAACCAGCGACCTCCCGCTCAACCACTGCGCTACAGGTGTCGTCAAAGTGCGACCGATATTCTGTAATTTATGTGTGGCCCAGGCGTCCGCCATTTCACGCGGATATTACGCCATTTATAAATAGCCGTTTGTCGCATGGTGCAGGAGATCCCCGTGAAAGATGTGCACTGCCTGGGATCGCCAAAGCTAAATCCGTGGAATAGTCATCAGGGAAGCCCTGGGGGCCTATTACAAGCTCTTAATTCCAGCCATACAACACGGCTGCCTGGAATTTTCGTATTACGATCACATAGTAACTGCACGATGACAGCTAGTTAGCGGACACGTGACACTTGACTTGCTTCCGAATGTCACTTTTAGACAACCGAACTAGGGTGGATCCATTCAGAATAACATGTCGTTGAAATATGAAAAAGAACAAGGCAATATATGACCGTATTATTGAATTGCCTGGAACCGACATCACCTTTCATTTGTGTAAACTGAGTTAGTGTCAATTTCAAAGTTAATCCTTCGTTAAATATCATGTTATTTTTCCCCTTTCGTATTTCCTGTTAAGAATGAGAAGGCATGGTATTTTAACAAGCCGGTAACACTAACATGCGTTGTGTAGAAATTGTCATTGATAGGAATACCGGGAGGAACATCATGATATTTAACGAAGGATTAACTTTAACATTGCTTGGTGAAATAAAATGAAAAAAAAATTTTAGTTTACTATTACTTTATGTTGGAGAACACCAAGAAGGTCTGAGGCTTATGTTCTCCAGTGGACATCCTAGAGATGAAGTTTTGTAGTAATGCAATAACAGTAATATTATCTTGATATTAGATACAAATACAAGATTAATATGCCTAGGTAAAACACATATGTCATAGTTGTTTAAACACCAATCTAAAGTCTCTGCCATTTGGCACTCACTCCACGAAGCGCAACTTCAAGCCGGTTTTCTGTGAGACCGTGGTATCCTGGCGCCCCATTGTGCCGAATCATGTCTCTTACTACTACCATTATAGTAGGATTGCATTCTATAGCCACGTAAACATAATCATTTTGAAACAAATGCGTGCAATACTTGTCTCATCTACATCGGTAGTGTAGAGCGAGACAGATGTATGTTATTATCCAATTGTTATGTAAGTGCGACGACGACCTAAAATCAAATTAAGCCAAGTTCCGGTGGTGCCAGTGATAGCGAGCGCATAGGCGGTCCGTATAGCGTACGCATAAGCGGATAGTGCTACTCGTTTGTTTTCAATCTTTATAATATTATGTAATCCTATCTATCTAGATATCTACCTATCAGGCTGAATGAATTGTTCATGGATGGGTGTGATTGTCACAGCTTGCACTTGGACAATTGCAACAGAGGCATTATAAGTTACATAATATTATTTTTGAGAATTCATACGACTGATAAAAAAGGTGAATGATTCAGATCGACACTTTCATTCAGTTGTCGGTGTTGCAATTTAAAAAAGGTTTGTGAATAGCCTTTACTACTTTCAATGAATTATAAATTAATCGTTTTGATATCATAAACAAATTTGACACTAAACGAAAAGCATTAATGTAAGATTTATTTAGCAGTAAAGTTAACGTAGGCTGAAGATCAAGGATAACAGAGGTATAGTAAATTAAATATATTAATAAATTTAGTAAGTAATTTATTATATGATGTTGACAAGAATCATCAATTTAATATGTGACCTCACCTTGTAATGCGTGAACTTTATGATCATTACACATTTTTTTTTTGTTTTTTTGGCTTTAAATTAATGTCTACTTAGCAGTTTTTGCATGATTGCATGATCATTAATTGCAGTTCTTTATTAATATGGCGCCATACAATATATACTATCTAATAATGTAAATATTAATGTATGTCTTCTAACTCTTTAGGCTGTATGTACGCTAAACCAATTTTAGTATTTTTTCACTTTGAATCTCGGGAATACAATATAATGATAATTTTTATTCCGCAATGCAGTGTTTCCATTGGATCCTGACTTAGCAGCTAGTATTTCATATGTCTACAGGCTACCATATTTTTGCAATAAAAAAAATCGCTGTCAGTAGTACCACACAAACGGTAGCGTTAAATCGGTGCAACTGCTGGGAAAGTTTTCAAGGGTACAGCCGAGACATAGTGATGTGCCTGTGATAAGATAGTGAGGGGACTCTTATCGATATAATTCATCATGTGTTTTGTCGATAAAAGTTTAGGGTTAGGACTATTGTTTGTCTTATCGTAATATTTTTTATGAAAAGTTATCATAAAGGTTTTTATTAAACCCGGCTAGTAGAGTGGTATTTATTCTTCTTTTTTAACCCTAGAAGAGTAGCTACGCAGTCGCTCATCCGTCCTTCTTGGTTACAAGAGTAAAAGAAGAGAGAGTTCTTTTAAGTATTGCGCACACACTTTGGCACTATAAAATAAGTAGTGCGTCATGATCTAATCTGTGACGCTAGAAGAGATTTATTTAGTGTATTCGCAACATATTG
This sequence comes from Celastrina argiolus, assembly GCA_905187575.2. NCBI lineage: Eukaryota > Metazoa > Arthropoda > Insecta > Lepidoptera > Lycaenidae > Celastrina > Celastrina argiolus. The sequence continues at coordinate 4,258,957 of LR994596.1, forward strand.
GATGAGTTATTCTATGGTTTCCAAGTGTGTGAGCAATACACGAGAGCACTCTCTCTCCTCTACTCTTGTAACCCGGTGGGATGGATTACCGGCACGACTGGATCGCAGCCGACTTTTTACATGCCCGTCTGACGTACGGATCATTATGTCAGACAATCAAGTGCAATTGCATTGTTAACATTTCTTGTTCCATCGCGGGGATCGAACCTACGACCTGGGCTCTGATTCTCGTGCCTCGAATTTCGATGGAACATGATTGACGCGCGTGCGATACGAACAGACTGAGATTACGCTACGGAAATCGCAAAAACCTTAATGCTGTGTGCGAGATTTTTTCACTTTGCGTCGTGAAAGAAAATAATTTGTATGGCATCGACTTAGTTACCAATGTTACCACTAGAAGCGTTGTTTGAATGGATTTGTTGAACTTCCTCACGGTGAGGAGTGACAGGAACTCGCACTCAGCACAGGACACTGGACGTAGTTCGAACGCCCTTCAGGCCAGTGTGTATACTTTCCAGCGTATTGGCATATGTGACACGAGCCATTCTAAATGCTTGACCAGTGTGAAAACACACGGGAGTTAAGTAGTTAAATAAACGCAGCGTGTTTTCTAATTGCCAGTTATGAACTGAAAGTCGTTTGAGATCAATTAATTCTCTTATCATTATTTATTTGTTGTAGGTTTACATTAATCAATAATTACCTAGTTACCTAACTTTTCAGTGTGGTAAAATCAGTAGTGGTTTATATTCACTGTATAGATTGTTTTTTATGTATTTATTTTATTGTTTAAATAAATAAAGAAATAAATAACCTATTTAAATATGTTCGTTGGAAATTGACATAATATGTTATGGTTGCCTAAACTTATAATTAACTTTTTATTGTGCACGTTGCCGTATCCTTTTGGCAGGGACCGATTAATCCGCTATACGGCTGTAGCGGTATCAATACAAACCGTTTTATTTTAAATACCCATATTAAGGGTTTTTAACTATGCGCTTGTCTTAAACGGTATTAAACCGTTTAATACAGCCGTGCCAATAACCGAAAGAGACAAAAAAATTGTGGTACACGCCGTGGCTGGGATCAAATCTATGAAAAGCGGTTTTTTTCATCACTGACTTGAGGTTTCAATAGCCTTGCTGTGCATTGTGCAACATTGATTTGGTCACTTTAAACTAATGTTTAAAGTGACCAAATCAATGTTGCACAATGCACAGCACTTATATTTTATACTAATATTATACTTATATTTTAACATACTTATATTTTATAGTAATTTGAATTACCTAAATTACAATTCCGTATAATTAGAAAAAAAAAATAAGATGGGAATTAACTTTTCGCTCTTTACCAAATCAATATCAAGGAAAGACTAAGAATGGAAAAAAAAACAATAATAAACAAAAATGGACGAGAACTTGCATTAAATAACATCATCTTATAACTTATGTCATACGCAATTATGATCATTTTTGGTATGCATCACGATTGCTTCGTCACGGTAGAAATATGATGAAAATGTTCGCCCAAAATTTAGGCGAAATTTGACAAAATCGATGGGTCCAAACCAAAAATTTGTCGAAGTAGAAACAAAGAAATTATAAGGGTTTTAAGTTGGCCGTGCCAACGTAACGTCCACGATGGCGCGGCCATGGAAATCTCAGGAACTACGTGGGTTAGAGATCTAATTCTTTTTCTAGTATGAAGATTGAATTTGGCGAAAATTGTCGAAAAAGAAATTATAAACTAGAAATCGATATTTTAAGAGATATTTACCTCAGAAGCCGTGGTGGTGCAGACGTGCACTTCGTGTTTCTTTAATGTTGATTATTTCTTTATATCATAATACTTAGTACAAAAATATGATACAGGAAGTAAGGGCTTAATTTGTCGAAACTAATGAAAGCAATAAATACAACGAAATGTTATTTAAACAGACAAATCGGACCGAAACAAAAAATAGCATGGCCGCGCTGATATCTCATTATCTGTAATTGCTAGGATTTCGGTTTTTATATCCATTTATTCGACACATTAACCTGATTAGAATGGCATATCGTTTTACCCTCAGAATGGTTTTCAACGCGTGTAATCTCCAAAAATGTGCTCTCTCGTACAATGTTTGAGTAGGGTTAGCATAATTTCGATTTTATTTGGGAATACCTTTTACTCTACTAGACGAAAATGTATCTATTTCCTTAATAATGCCAACAAACGGAACAATTATTATTAATCATTATTTCACACTTAAACGTAAGTATGTAGTACCTATGCCCGTAAGCGATCAGTTGTAGATAGGATAATAATGTTATGTTAAGTAAGTATACTGTACCTAGGAAGGTTACTTAATATTATGCATTTCTTGCCCTTGATCCGTTTTTGCGACGACGGGTTATAATTCTTTTATACACTCATCTATATTTTTTGTCTCTATATCTGTCTGTATGTGCAACATCAAAAACCACGGAAGGGATTTTAACCAAACTTATTACGATTGTAGACCATATTCCTAGGCAGGTTATAGGATATATAACATAACGCTACGATACATAGGAGCCGAGCAGTGACGATAACTTTGAAGCAAGTCGATGAATTTCGCGCGCGACTGCGGACGAACGGTTCGGGCGGGGCGCGCGGGGGGATCGCTTACACAGTGACGCGAAGCTATAGAACGTGGCACTAAAGTAGATTAGAACATTAAATAAGTAACTAACATGATTTTATTAAAAAGACAAGTGTTTCCACAGTGCCAATAATATAAAAACTGTATTTTTGAACTTGCTTCACAAACTGAAATAAATTATCATTTATTGTATAAAATCAACTTTTGGTATTATTAAAAGAAAGCCTTTCGGGATAAACATAAAGAAACCGACAATTTAGCGGTTTTGAGAAGCTATAACGGGTGTAAAAAGAGCAGTCACTATAACTTTGGGATATGATTATACTATCTTTTCTCTTTTTTTTTTTTTTTTTTTAACAATTTATTGTACACAAGAAACACTTAACAATAGTACAAATTACAGAGAAAGACGACAAAAAGATACTGCTTATTTCTGAAAGAAATTTCTTCCAGCAGCCCTACGGAAGAGATATGGGATACAAGATATCAAATAGAGCGTGCACAATAACATACAAATACATTACATCTAAATTATATTAAAATCAGAATAGATACATGTACAAAAATAAATACAATAATTAATATAAATTATAATACATATATAATTAATGCAATAAAATAAATAAATATATAAATAACTACTAAATACATAAATAAATACGTATAAAATAAAAATATAATATATATAATACCGTTTAGTTATGATATGGATTGGGATTCAAAATAGTACTTCTTCAAACGTCTTTTAAATATGGCAATGGTGGGACTATCACGGACGGTGTGAGGAAGCGAGTTCCACAATCTGACCGCATGAACGGTGAAGGAGTAGGAGTAGAAATTAGAGCGATGTGATGGGAGGTAAAGGTTTGTTCTGAATTTGGACCTACAAGGGATATCAATGGGCCGGGAAAAGTTAAATCGATCACGAAAATAGGAAGGAGAGAGAGGGTTATACAGGATATTGTAAAGTAAACAGAGGATATGGGAGTTGCGACGGAGACGGATAGGAAGCCACTTGAGTTTTATCCGAAAGGCTGATATGTGATCAAACTTTTTTAGACCAAAAATGAAACGGATACAGAGATTCTGCAAGCGTTCCAGTTTAGTTAGCAGCTCTTCGGTAACGTCTAAGTAGCAGGAGTCGGCATAGTCGAGGATAGGAAAAATGAGAGTTTTGACGAGGAAAATTTTGGTTTGCAAAGGCAAAAAATTTTGAAGGCGCCTCAGCATGTGCAACGAGTGGTGTACCTTTCTGCTGACTTCACTAACCTGCGGATTCCAGCAGAGATTGCGGTCCAAAGTTAACCCTAAATTCTTAGCTGTGTCTCTGAATTCGATAATAGTACCATCATATTTGACCACAGGCACATTGTGTAAACGTTGCGTTATATACTTACTAGTATATCCCAAAAAATCGCAGGCTATGATAATAGGCAGTAGCCTATTATAGTAGCCTGCGATTTTTTGGGATTTACCAACAGACCAAAAGATTTAGTCCAATTTGATATGCTCTGCAGATCATAGTTAATACCAGCAACTGTATTAGAAATATCATCAATATTAGAATGACGATAGAGTTGCAGGTCGTCTGCGTAAAGATGGAAATTTGAGTTGATTAATGAGGAAATAATATTAATAAATATAGAAAACCGGAGGGGAGAGAGTACGCCACCCTGGGGAACACCCGCTCATTCTAGAAATGTATTTTTTTTTCATATTTTTTTTACAAAAATTAAAAAATAAATTATTTTTGCCTTTATTTTTTTTTTTTATTATTACAAAAAAAAAAGAAATGGTAAAAAGAAAAAATAAACATTTTTTTTAGTTTCTGACAAAAAAAAATACATTTCCGAAATGAGGAAAGGTAGTATAATCGTATCTCAAAGTTATAATGACTGCTCTTTTTACACACTATATAATATATAAATATGTCATTCGATAAAAACGATAGTCACTCAATGAAATGGCGATTTGAATTAGATGAATGCCATCTACCATCACGGTATTAATCCTTATCATTTAAAATACGTTATTCTGCTTAAGCATTTCTGAAGACTACATATTTTGCCCTTTAGACCATGCAAATATAATGAATACTTTAGGATATCGCAAAATTAAAATCGTTTCTCCGTGATTCGACCGGGCGCTGCGTGACGTGTCTTACGTCCGAGCCGGGCTGGAGTACTGTTACGTCTATTGGGGTTAATCCTATGTCTTAATATGGCATATCTGAGCCATTATTTGAAACTATTATTATTACTTCATCGGCCTCCGTGTGACCATGTATAAAGAAGCATAATACCCAAACGATAGTCTTCATAAACTAAAAATATATTTAAAAATACTAAAGTGCCCTAAATCACTTTTACACGCGTACGAAGTCGCGGTCACAGCTAGTACTTTTATAAACATCACGGATACAGAAATAAAATCTAGGTCTAACAAGGCTCAAACAAGAAAGTTAATATTAGGCAGATGACTAAAAATGCATAAGTACAAGGTCGGACTCGCTAATAAAATCTAAGCGTCACTTCATACCGAAATACGGTAACAAAGTGCCTTCTTGAAAAAGCATTTTATTCGTCTGCCGTTGGAATAATATTAATTCCAATAGCGAGTCTTAACCACGGCCATGGGTCTCTATGAAAACCGGCGTTACGCCGGCTTGCTTTGCTGCAGGGAATGAGGATACTTGTCGTAGATAAGTATGTACTTAATTTCAAGGGCAAGAAACCCATAATATTAAGTAGCCTGCCTAGGTACAGTATACTTACCTAACATAATATTATTATCATATCTACAACTGACCACTTACGGGCATAGGTACTAACTACATACTTACGTTTATGTGTGAAATATTTAATAGTAATAATCCCATTTGTTGGCATTATTTAAGAAATAGACACATTTTCGTCTAGTAGAGTAAAAAGTATTCTCAAATAAAATCGAAATTATGGTTACCCTACTCAAACATTGTACGAGAGAGCACATTTTTGGACATTACACGCGTTAAAAACTATTCTGAGGGTAAAATGATATGCCATTCTAATCAGGTTAATGTGCCGAATAAATGGATATAAAAACTGAAATCCCAGCAATTACATATAATGAGATATCAACGTACAAAGAAGCGTTACGTTGGCGCGGCCATGTTATTTTTTGTTTCGGTCCGATTTGTCTGTTTAAATAACATTTCGTTGTATTTATTGCTTTCATTAGTTTCGACAAATTAAGCCCTTACTTCCTGTATCAGTTTTTTGTACTAAGTCTTATGATATAAAGAAATAATCAACATCAAAGAAACACGAAGTGCACGTCTGAGCCACCACGGCTTCGAGGTAAATATCTCTTAAAATATCGATTTCTACTTTATAATTTCTTTTTCGACAATTTTCGCCAAATTCAATCTTCATACTAGAAAAAGAATTAGATCTCTAACCCACGTAGTTCCTGAGATTTCCATGGCCGCGCCATCGTGGACGTTACGTTGGCGCGGCCAACTTAAAACCCTTATAACTTCTTTGTTTCTACTTCGACAAATTTTTGGTTTGGACCCATCGATTTTGTCAAATTTCGCCTAAATTTTGGGAGAACATTTTCATCATATTTCTACCGTGGCGGAGCAGTTGTAACGCACACTCATTTTTGCGTAAAATGGTGCGCCAGTCTAGTTGTGACATGATGGAACAAATTCAGCCAATAACGTTCCGCGGTACTTACTTATCACGCATCCTTTTTTAACACAGAAAAACGAACGAAAATGAACCTTATTCATAAACGGTTTATTTATACCGTTGATTCAGCCGTATATACGGCTGAAGCGCATGTTAGGGTTTTTCAGAGAATCGTATAAATTAAACAGTTTAAAACACCAAAATGGGTAACCTTTTCGGTCCCTGCCTTTTGGAGGTTGGCGATCATTATATTTTATTTTACAGGCCGAAAGGAATTCTATCTGCCAGTTTGCTTTGCATTATCAATTGAAGGAGTTCATATTTTGATGTTGCACAGCATAGTCTAGTTCTCTTATTGATTTATTTATTTGGAATAACAACAGCCATCATCTTAATATAAGTTATAACTACAACAATGAGTAATGTAAGGCCAATAACAGTTATTCACCTATTACTATGGATTCCAAAAAAGTTTATAGTAATAAGTACATATTTCAATGATACAAGCTAAGTGATTACAGGCATGGCGACAAATTGTAAACTTACAATTAAATGTAATATAGTTTTTTATGGTGTAACGATCAGTATAGCTTCCATTTTTATTGAAAATTGTTGAAAAAACGTTAGATATTCTGGCGGGTTTGCGCACAATTTTCTCCCGTGAATTGCCCTGTGCATTGTGAAACAATAAGCTTTTCAATGATCTAACTCGCGCTAACGTAATGTGAATTACAACACGCAGGTGCACACACGTCATCATCATCAGACCTGTATGTGTGAAGCCAATTGTAGCCAAATAAATTGAAGTCCAATTCTACTGACCAGTCAAAACTCTAAATGCCGATTTCACCCGACACAATCGAGAATCGAATCAGTTCGTTCTCAACGGCTGACCAGGATAAATAAAAACCTTAGATCGTAACTTTTTGTACTCTCGACCATATCAATCGACTGAGGATCAAAATAATTTATTCGGAAGTACGCGGCACAATCGATTCTGAATCAAAATCGAATTAGTTAGGAGACTAAGGCCCCAGATTCTTGTTTGGACCTTTCGAGCGTTGACACACGTGACTTTCTACGTATGTATGTACGCACTACGCATGTAAAAACTACTAAAAAAACAACGCTCGAGGAAGCAACGCTCGCTACATATATATGTCGCAGTCATCTGATTGAATCTGCTATTTGAATTAATGACTAGCGCGTTCATTGAATTCTATTTTTGCCAACAAACACAATGAATACGAGACTGATATTTTATTTTTATTCAAAATTTCCGAATGATTACTACTATTTTCGATGAATAACGCTCATTAAAGTAAATTGTTAAAAAATATTGATATCTGTATTGTCTCTACGGAGAGTACAAAAGGTTACGATCTAACGATTTTCTTTATCCTGGTTAGTTTCAAAGCGATCCACCAAATAAAATACCAAAAGCGGTTGAGATCGAACCGATTCGAGTCTCGATTGTGTCGGGAGTGAGCCTGCTGTTTATAATTGTAACGACGAACACGTTAACGATAGATAAATTAATCGGTGCTCGAGTCACAGACTGTTATTCCACAAAGCAGTGATAGTGACATCACGTGAATAGGAGCTCTTTAACTAGCGTCTCAGTATTCGGCCTATTGAAAGTGAAATTAAAGTTTAAGTTAAATACGATTCTGTCATTAACCAAATATACGTGACGGAATGTGTGCGTTAAAGTAATTTTACATACAATATTTACTCAGGTATTTGTGGTAAATACTATATGTGTAGATGGTAAATATATCATGTGACTAGCAAAATGGACGTGCATACTTTTTACCGATTAAATATTACTGTGGTCGATATCCGCCCATGATTGAAGACATGATGATAGTCAGGGTTCCCCCATACATTGTTTTCACTTGATTAGTATCTTGTATTTCGGATTATCCGTTAGTTTCGGATAATTTCGGTTACGTATATTAAATTTTGTTTTCCTATTTACAGTAGAAAAACTTTTATTTCGGTTATAATATGTTACGGAGCTCCCTAACATCCCTGCTTCTGTGTATTGCGCACATAATTGGGCATTATAACTACCTGCATAGGTGTTTACCGTCACAGAAATGTGGGGAGCTGTTTAATATTAGTTTCCCAGGACTTAAAGGAAATGGCATATCTGAAATGTTTAAAGCTGTAGATAATTCGTTTTAAAATGCCTACCGCAATATGCCTGTCTAATCAATAGGCCAAGTAGGTCACTTTCCATTAATTAATTATTTATAGCTACTAATAACTGTTAGTGTCGTTAATATTTTTAATTTCTAGATAAAATATACTTTGCAACGTGTTTTTTGTTTGATAATGTTGAATTAAAAAAAAAATTATCTTATAGTCCTGATGCAAAAAATGGGTTATTAGTTTGAGGAGTGTGTCTGTCCGGGGCATGGTAGCTCCGAGACGGATAATCTGATTTCAGTTTTTTTGCATGAACGTAATAAAAAAATCTAAACATTAAGAGGAAACAAAGCGGCTGTTTTTCCAAACAGAAAATAGGGTCTACGCGACCCTTGAGGTGCCAAAACGAAAAATGCTCTACACGTCCTTCTCTTCACACTATATTCGGTTTGATATATGAACCATGAATCATTCTGTATAATTATTTAGGTTGAATAAATAAAAAGTTTATTGGTGCCAATCACCTTGATTGTACGAAATTCAAAATAATGTTTATTAGAACTAGGTACATACAATTTTGAAATAAAACCTATTAGTGAAGCCCTTCGTAGGTAGTTAAACCTGCAGTTCCTCTGAATATTGCGTACTATTTTACGAGGTAGAGACGAATCTTTAGATTAATGTACTTAATACTTTAGTATTCAAAAATGTTTAAGTTACAGTTTGAACTCAATTTTGTCGAAATCAGAATTTTGCGACATATCACCTTAGTCCACTCATGTATTTAATTACCACCAGCTTGGCTACTGCATGTTTATTGATTGAAAGTATACTTCTACTTAATTAATAGTATTTGACATATCGTCAACTTTACAGTAGAGCCAAAAAACTTTATAAATTTAGATTTTATTATGACATGGATTTTGTATGTACCTTTATACTGTATGTAACTGTACTTCATTTTAAACGAAATCCATGTCATAATAAAATCTAAAATTATTAAGTTTTTTGACTCTACTGTAAAGTTATATAGCACGTCCGAGATAAGTTTAACCTAAACGTAAACAAACCCGTCTATGATACAACCAAAGACTAGTCAGTGATGCCAATTGGCCAATAATATTAAAATGATTTTTGTTTGCTATGAATCCATAGACTATAGGCTTATATTCTACAATCGACAGTGTCAAAATGGCGTATTTTTTTTGTGAAAGATTTTCATTTGATGTTTAAACATATTAATTATTGTTTAATTGTTATAAAATATATTGAATAATGAAGTGTAATTCTTTAATATACCTGTGAAAGTGTTGATAAGTGTGCACAATAAGTGGATAAGGGAAAATTTTGATGTTTTCGGTTTGCTTACCTTTAGGTTAAATTGATCAGGGACGAACTATAGTTTTTTAGATACGAGGTTGAGTAGATGAAGCGATTTTAACTAAACTTCTACATCTATCGGTATTTCGTTAACTATTTAACTTTTGTCCACATGTCGAAGTACAAGATGGTCCGTTTGCATTCGTTATTAGCGTCGGTTTCTCAACGGTATCCAGCAACAAGTTTGAACCTGAATACCGTTTAGAAATTGGTGATTGACTTTTTATTCGACTACGAAGGATGGGTTATGATTTTGGCAGTATAATACATATCTAAACTAATATTATAAAGCGGAAGAGTTTCTTTGTACGTTTATACGCGCTCATCTCAGGAACTACTGGACCAATATGATTTTTTTTAATAGTCCATTTATAGAGGAAGGTTTTAGGCTATATAACATTACGCTGCGACCAATAGGAGCGAATCGGCAGTGAGAAATGTTGCAAAAACGGGGAGACTTTCGTTGAGTGCGCTGCATAAATGGTCGCTCAAGAACCACGCGAACGAAGTCGTGGGAACTGCTAGTTGTGTTATAAGCCCTTACACCGATTTCGGCGTATGCAGCTTACATTGAAACCTGTAGGCTTACTTGCGACACAATCGAGAATCGAATCAGTTCGATCTCAACGGCTCTTGATGTTTTTTATTTATTTATTTAAAGTCGCTTTTTAACAACGGAGGTCATTAGCGACTACCATAGTTACATTTATATTTATTTATATACATTTATATTTTTTACAAAGTTAATTGTCTGTATGTTACATCCTTGATCAGTTAAACAATCTTTAATGTTATCGGGTAATTTACATGATAATTTTTCTATAGTATAAGCTTGACATTCTTTATATTGAATTACTTTGAAACTAACCGGCATAAAGAAAATCGTTGGATTGCAACTTTTTGTACTCCCCACCAAATCTATCGACTCAGTCAATTGAAATGGTCGGTCAAAACAAACGTCAATTCCTTCGGGAATATCTATGCGGCACGATCGAATTTGAATCAAATCGAATCAGTTTGGAGAGTAACGTTTGCTGACGTTTGTTTATTTGGATTCACAGTTGATATAAAAGTTACCATTTAACGATTTTCTTTATTCTCTGTTTAGTTTCAAAGTAATCCACCAAATAAGACACCAAAAGCCGTTGAGATCGAACTGATTCGATTCTCGATTGTGTCGGGAATAAGCCTGCTAATAACATGACACGAGGTTAAAATTTTTACCCGTTCACAAAGCGTGCACAAAAGAAGTTTTCACTTCAACAAAAATTTCTAAACATAATTGAGACTTAATATTCTGGGTTAAGAAGTAATAAACTACAAAACTGGACACGGTTAATCAAAAGGTTATATTTAAAGTTAGTTGGCGTTAAGTCGCCATTGTGAACGGTCGTAAAATATTAATTTATTAGCTCCACGAAAACATGTGACTGTTATGTGCAAAATGAATTGTCGAGAATGTTGAATGGTAACTACATAGTTTTCAGTTAATAACACTCATATTCAGGTTGTAAAAATACAAGTTATAACAACTTTTAAATATGATTATACTTTTTCTCACTCTGGAAATGTATTTTTTTTCGTCATAAACTAAAACTATTTACAATTTATTGTTTGTTCTTAACGCGCAAACGGCTAGATCAGTTTGGATAAAATTTATTAAGCTGACACCCTGGAATAACATGAATTATTTATCCCAAAAAAGTACAGTATTTCCGTGGGATACCTATTACCTACTGTTTTTACGTGGACGGAGCCGCAGGCACATGTTAGTAAGGAATAAAATCTTTCTTTAGTGCCTAAAAATAAAAAATAAATAGCATATCAAGTCAATTAGTGTTAGGTCGTAAACATTCGAACTAATAAAATTTACATGCATTTAATGTTTTTATCTGCTCTTATCTAACACATTTATCATTTTATAAGCTGTCATGATCCAGTGGTTTAGAGCTTGGCACTCAATATCGTTGATCAGGTTCAATTCCCGCGTTTGGAACAAAAAAATGTTTTTATCAAGTATGAGATTGTCTGATAAGAAAGATGATCTATGTATCGGATGAGAATAAAAAGTCAGTCCTACCCGACATGTTAGCCATCCGAGTTGGTCTCTGGTTTAGGAGAGATAAGGAAGAGACAGCTCTTGTGTAATGCGTACACACTGGGGTACTACAAAACCAACGAAACCGGATTGCTTTCAATGAAACGACATTAATGAAGCTATAAAATAATTTTATTTATTTAAAAGCATGTAAATGAGTTTTTTTTTTACTTTTATTCAAAGTTTTTTTTCCTACGAAGCTGATCAGACACAACTTATGTATTTTGATTTCTTTTATGACGATCTTCTTGCTGTTTTTAAAAATTATTTTACATAATGTAACAACGCTGTAACCGTTAAAACCAGCGTTACATAATTGGAAGTTAAACCTATCCATTTAATTTAATCAAAACATAATAATTCATGTTAACTTATGAAAGAGATTTGCCGATACCAATATCCTGTGCTTAACACCTACCTCGTCGAAAGTGGGCTAGCTATTAGTATAATCTATGCTCGGTCATAGACAAGCCATAGACAAGTCATAGACAACCCATAGACAAGAACATCGATCGCTGTCAGCCAACACGCTCCGCTAACAAGAATCAGATTGACACGAGAAAGCAGCTATTTAATTATGCACTGTAATATATGGGACATTAGAGGCATAATTGAACTAAACATTGAATAAGTGACATTTGACATTCGCCATTTTGGATTTTTTTGTTCTTATTTCAAATCCCATTTTAAACGTTATTTATTTTAATTGATCGCATATTATCTAGATGTATAATTTATGTGTTTATAAATAAATAGTAATTTATTATAGGTACTAACTCAGGGACCTAACTAGACCTAGGACCTGCCCACGAGTGTAAATACTAGTGTTAGGTCTTGTAGGAGCTAATCGGCTTGAAATACGCCGTTTTGTCACGCGACCGGCAAATTATGTCACCTTATTAGCTAGTAATTCATACTACTTCAACTTGCTTCCGTGGTTAGCTAGATTTTAGTTGCTTTTTGTGATAAAACTAGCTGCCCGTGCCCACCTTGTTCAGTTCAGACCACCCATCTGACTGCGCTCCAAAACGATTGGATATGTGCGGTTTTGACTACAGATCGAACCGTCGTGCATGATTATAGTCACTTGAGTTGCGTTCGGTTAAGACCATCTGCATCTTACATTATGTGTGTAAACACGTCATAAGGCCGGTTAAAACTGTGGAAAATGTCATCAGATCGGACTGTGAGCTCCACGCATTCATGTACACGTCCGTTTCGGAGCGCGGATTGGAACGGCGAACTGGGCCCTGATTCAAGATGGCAGTGCTATTATCACTATCGAAGTTGGAAAACTAAATGTATTGGATTTGACATAAGTTTCGCTAATTGACATACGAATTCGCTTGTCATTTAGCGAACCTTATGTCAAATCCCAACCATTGTTGTTAGAAAAATCTTTCATTTCCAAATCGTTTAGATATTAACACTTTTAAAATTGTCCTACATGATGACCTACCACCGAACCTAAAATCGAACTTCGGTACCTAGTGATAATAGCGATGGGATCTGTACTAATGCTATGAAGCGGAAGAGTTTGTTTGTTTACGCTAATCTCAGGAACTACTGGTCCGATTTGAAAAATTCTTTTTTTGTTGGATATTCAATTTATAGAGGAAGGCTTTAGGCTATATAACATTACGCTGCGACCAATAGGAGCGATCAGTGGGAAATGTTGCAAAAACTGGGAGACATTCCGCAGAGAGTGCATAAACAGTTTAACGTAGGGTTTCTGAAAGGCTGATCAAATTGATCAATTGATCAAATCAGCTAATCTGAACGCTCATTGGTGAACATCACTTCGCAGTCACTGTTTTCACTAGTGATGTGCCGGATCGTAAAAAATGTATATCCGCGGATACGGATCTGAACACGGATATTTAGTGTAAACATCCGCGGATACGGATACGGATCTAAATATTCTTATTCAATATTATTAAAAACAGATTTAAGTTTTAGTTATTTCATTGTTATAAAAGTGATATTTTATCTTGCTTTCATTATAAAGATCTATCTATCTAAATGTTTGCAATATATTTGATTTTGGGTAATAAAAATAATCTGAAAGGGATTTTATAGTTTTTTTTAATAATTCTACTTAATCACCTGAAAAAGATCCGTAAAAGATCCGCGTGAAAAGTAACGGATACGAATTTTTCTATTACTTCGGATATCCGCGAATTACGGATAAGGATATTCGGAACACCACTAGTTTTCACTAATGAGCGTTCAGATTAGCTGATTTGATCAATTGATCAATTTAATCAGCCTTTCAAAAGCCGGGCGTAAATCGCTCAAAAACAACGCGAACAAAGTCGCGGGCACAGCTTGTCTTGGATAATAATGTAATGGTTTGTAAGACGCAGACTAGAATTAAAGAACTGTCAAATCATAATCCACTCCCAATGTTAACTTTAAATTAGATTTAAGAGTACTACGGGTTGTCGATATAACACACGTGTCGGTGTGTGTACGTAATGCGTGTCAACATTTATTCCAAGTTCCAACAATTAACGCGTTTACTCAACCCAATAAGTATAGACCTATTGGTATAATTTACATACCATGTGGTGTATAGTCCCAAGGTTACTACGTTATTTGGCATTACTTTTGGACGCTTCACATCACTTCAATCTGGCCCCGTGCTATTAAGTATCCAAAGAACTCGTGTTACAGGCACCAGATCTACCGAAATAGCAGGTGTAAAAAGAGCAGTCACTATAACTTTGGGATATGATTATACTACCCATTCTCATTCTAGAAATGTATTATGACAAAAAAATAAAAAATGGTGAAAAGTAAAAATTTTTTTTAGTTTTTGACAAAAAAAAAATACAATACCAAAATGAGGAAAGATAGTATAATCGTATCTCAAAGTTGTAGTGACTGCTCTTTTTACATTCTGTATACTTTTATGCTTTTACATTACTATACAAATTAATATACATAACACAGAAAACTTTTTGTACCGTCGGGATTCGAACCCGCGACCTCCAGCGTGAGCACTGATGCGCTCCACCGCTTCGCTACGGAGGTCGTCAAGATAATGATATAATAAATAAAATAATAATGATATTTTGGTCGCCGACAAAAAACTACCGTTTTCTTTTAAGATAAAATGTGTTTTAGATCGAATAAGTCGTATCGATAATCGAATAGGGAATCGATTAACGAGTAATCGATTACGGCTTAGCGCCGATAAGATTGTAATTAAAGATTAACTGTACAGTTAATTACTTGCGTAAGTTTTTTAACTTGTCCACCACAAGTACTACCTACTAGCGCCACAATCCTGCATCGCGCTATCGAAGATTTTCAAATCCGGCGCTATAATGTCGCAGTTATCAAATTGAAATCGATATTTCATTGGGTGACTAGCGTTTTTATCGAATGACGACATTAAATTGAAAGACTAAAGGACAACTCGTCGTTTTGTTTAATGTAACGTCCAACGTCTTTACTGAACGTCATATAGTCATTTGGCGTAGTCGTTGAATTACTTACTTATGGAATATATATAGCGTTCATACTACCGATATTTTAGCGATAAATGTTACTTTGCAAATTCTAGTAAGTATAAATAATTTACTGATAAATAATATAACATCGGCCGTCCGGTCCGGACGCTCCCCGGACGCCCTCAAAAGTCGGACAAATCCGGGGAAACCCGGACGATTGGCAACCTTACCTCAATAGATATTGCTAAACGTAAGTTTTTATGCCTTACATGAGTTACATGGCTGTTCACTTTGTTCTCAATCATAAAAAAATAACTTCTTAACCTTAAATTGCGCTCGTAATTAGTGTGATAACTGATAGGATATCCACCCTTCTATGCTTAGGGAAATCACAGAAGACTAACGACAAGTGGTGGATTATCTGGAGCATCATACATCTACGCATCACGCCCACATGGGCGCTGATGATGATGCGTATATTTCTAAAATATTTTTTTATTTTTAATCACCGATAAATAAATCTAATCGCAAAACATAAAATTAAGCCATCACTGTAAATAAAGAATTCAAATTAAATACCTAGTTCTATTCGAAATTCAAAGTTAATCTCGGTAATAACATCTAATGCCTACAACAAGATGTCTCGTTTATTTTTATGTTTCTGTCAAAACACGTTTTAAATGTATTGCTGTGACGATCACTTTATATATGTATAAACTTCAAACAAGTGAATCAGAACTGCCAAATATCTGAATATTATTAACATTAATCCTATTACTATTATTATAAATGTAAAAGTTTGTGCGTATGTTTGTTACTTCACGGCTGTGTCTATTTTGATGAAATTTGGTGTAGAAATTTAAGCTCTGAATTAGGAGGAAACAACGGCAATTTTGTTTCCTCTGAAAACTGTTTCCTCTCTGGATAATGCCCCAGAGTAACTATAGTTTTTCCTGAATATCTATATACCTATATTATTGTACTAATATATCCCTATTTTTCCTTTTTATCATAAATTTATTACTAAAAGAGGTGTTTAAAACCTAAAAATATGGTCAGATTTTCGACTCTTCAAATATTTTTATAAATTTTAGTACATTTTTATTGTAGAAACATAGCTCAAGCTTTTTTAGTTTATATTGAAAAAAGTATCTAAATCATATATTTATCAATAAGTTTTGGAGGAGGTCTCTTAAACGCGATTTCTTGTACTTTTTAACCCCCGATGCAAAAACGACGGGGTCTTATAAGTTTGACTTGTGTCTGTGTAAATATGTATGTATCTGTGGCATCGGAGCCCCCAAACGGATGATCCGATGTTAATGCGATGTTTTGTCTGAAAGGTTGAGAGTTGAGAGTATTCTTAGCTATGCTTGGTGGAAATCGGTTCAGGGGCCTTAGTCTCCAAACTGATTCAGATACGACCATGACATTTGTTTATTTTGATTCTCAGTCGATTGATATGGTCGGGAGTAAAAAAAGTTACGATCTAACAATTTTCTTTATCCTGATTAGTTTCAAAGTAATTCACCAAATAAAATACGAAAAACCACTGATATCGAACGGATTCGGTTCTCGATTGTGTCGGGAGTAGGCCCGCTGGTCTTCAAGATCATCAGGTCGTTTGTTAGGTGTGATAGGAAGTTTCACCAAGCAATGTTAAAGTTAACGCCATGTTAAATATCATGTTATCCCTCTCGTATTTCCTGTCAATGAATGAGATGGCATGGTATTTTAACATAGCGTTAACTTTAACATTGCTTGGTGAAACACGGCCTTAGTCGGGGGTTTTTTTTAAATTTTTAATTTAGTTTGTTAATTGAGAAATTAGCAGCGCTATGCATAACGACTTGTAAATAAACGGATTGATATTTTAAAACTGAAGACCGTCACGACACTCTAACCTCAGTCACGTCACAATTTGTCACAACCCACTATTGGCTGTCACGATATTGACCCCAAATATTTAGGACAAAGGGCATCTGTAATGGTCATTTATATTGTAAAGTCATTAAAGTGACAGAGCGAAGCAGCTGATTTCGAGTGACATTTGAAAGATGGGAGAAAATATTAAATTGGTGAAAATTTAAAATATTATATCATCATGTTACAAGACTGATCATGGGGCCAAAATGGCAGATTTCCTTCATATATTTGATACTACTATGTCGTAACTAAGTCCCGTATTAATAAAGAAGTCTCAAACTCAACCTCACTTGAGAACTAATTTGACAGATGAAAAAAACCGTTTCGATCCACTTAAAAAAAAGAACTTTACTTATGTTACATACTTTTTTTTCTTTTTTTAAACGTATAAATAAAGATTATAAAAATATCTAAGATTAAGTATACATATTTTAATTTTTTTCTGTAATATGACGGTATAAAAAGAAAATAAATTAAAGTACATGTAACATAAATAAAGTTGTTCACTTTTAAAAGTGAAACGAAACGTTTTTTTATCTGTTAAATAGGTTCTCGAGTGAGGTTAGGTTTGAGACTTCTTTATTAATACGAGCCTTAAAGTAAGAATAATGATTTAGCGTTCTATGTGATAAATTCAACGAGTTATGAAAGATATTCACTGCTTTATTATAAGCTTGAGGATATTCAAAATAGACGCGTGAACGCGTATCGCACTAATCAAGTTATAATTATTTTAATCATTATTTTATTAACATAATATTATATGTATTTGGACGTCGTTTGCTGCGACAAAATGAAAAATAAACCTAAAAAATGTAACACCTAGTAAATCTTATTTTTATCAATTAATTATACGTCATTTAATATAATTTCATTTCATGAACATGAAAATGTGATTTATTATTTCTATGGCTGGTCGCAGGTTTGAATCCTGCTAATGGAATTAAAATAATTTCAGATAAAAAAGAATAATGAATGTCTATAAAAAAATTGAGATTTATTAAAAATATTGCAATCGTAAATATTAATATTAAAATTATTTCTTGTTGTGTGGTTACACAAAATTTTGGATTACTTACCACGGCACTAGATTGTTGTGGTTTATGGATATTAATAACTCGTATTTGACGGCATAATATACTAGGAAACACGGCTTCAGATTACTGTATTGACGGTCTAAACTACACAGTTAAAACATCGTTTATCACCAATTATTGTTTGAAGGAGCCGGCTGACGAATTTGTCTCTATTGTGACTGGTGATGCTGGGCTCAATTGATGTGATGTCATCTAGGAAGAACATGGCTTAATATTTAGACGGGATAATAAAGTCTTTTTCCCTTTTATTTTCTTATGAGAAAAGATAGTTTGATCCGTGGTTCATATACAGGGTGTAAAAAGAGCAGTCACTATAACTTTGAGATACAATTATACTACCTTTCCTCATTTAGGAAATGTATTTTTTTGTCTTTTTTTGTCGCAAAAATAACAATAAAGCAAAAAAAAATTTTTTTTTACATTTTTGTAAAAAAAAATACATTTCTAGAATGAGAAAAGGTAGTATAATCTTATCCCAAAGTTATAGTGACTGCTCTTTTAACACCCGTTATCAAGCCGAATATAATGAAGAGATTGACGCGTAGAGCATTTTTTGTTTTGGCACCTCATATTAATTTTATCGTTATTAAACAACAAAATATACAAAGTTCAATATTATATACTTCTGTGAATTTTATTACGTATTACGTTTTTCGATATTTCCCTTTTAAGTTTTAAACCATTATAAAGCTCAAAGTTATCATTATGGTGCGTTCCATTTGCAAGGAAATAACATTATTTTGTCATTTAAGTACTTGTTATTTTTTTTTTTTTGGTAAGTTCACTGAGGTGAAAAAAAAAGCAAACGGCTTTGTATTCATCTCTTAATTAAAAAAAAAAACAGCAGTGCATAGTGACGAAATTAGAGCTGTAGCAAACCGTATGTATTCGTTACTGAGTAACGGGTGGTAACGGGTACGCCATCTGGTACCAGAAGGTATCAGGTACGAAAGTAACGAGTACTGATTGTTACAGAAACGAGTACATGCGGGGATGTTTTTTTTCGTTACTTTTACACCTCTAGACCAGTGTTTCCCAATCATTGTTTTGCCATGAACTGGTAATTTTTAACCGACTTCCAAAAAAAAAGGAGGAGGTTCACAGTTAGGCCTGTTGTGTATGTATGTAGGTACAGTGTACACCGCTCTGAGGTTAATGATCCGATTTTCGTGATTCTTTTATTATTCGATCCAGAAAATCTGTCATTTGTTCCTATAAAATTTTACATAGTTTGGCTGTAGTTTTTATTTTATGAACATATTTCACTTAATTTTTTAACGATTTTTTTTTACTAAATTGTAGTGCGATCGATAGATTATTTTTAAAACAAGGGGGGAATGTTGCGACCCGGTATTTTATTTTTATGGCCCGGTACCGGGTCGCGACCCGGCAAATGGGAATCTTTAGACGAAATTGAAGTCTGTAGGCGTTCAATTATTCCGAATTTGACCACTTAGAACGCAGAATATTTTATTATAACGAAGAAGTGATAATTTTAAGAAGCTGCTGAATAAATTATTATCCAATTAAGGAGAATCAAACTTGTTCGTCGTCCGTGGGTGTAGTATTGTTACATAATTCGACAATAAATTATTTTATTATAATTTTACTTGTAAATCATTGGTTTTAACTTACTTATTTTAGTCTGCATTTAAAAAGCCATTAATAACTCGCTTAGTTAAAATGTTTGTATGTATTAGTAGGAATGTATTTATATATGTATTACTATAGCTGTGCCCGCGACTTCGATCGCGAGGTTTTTGAGTGACCGTTTATGCAGCGCACGCAACGAAAGTCCCCAAATGTGAATAATTTTCCCCGTTTTTGCATTTCTCATTGACGCTTCGCTCCTATTGGTCGCAGCGTAATGTTATATAGCCTAAAGCCTTCCTCTATAAATGGAGTATCCAACAAACAAATAATTTTTCGAATTGGACCAGTAGTTCCTGAGATTAGCGTATTTAAACAAACAAACTCTTCCCCTTTATAATATTAGTATAGACATAGATCTATACTAGATAATACTAGAGGCCGCCCTCTGGTCCAACTGAAGGTGCGTTGCGTTTCAGCTGTAAGAAAATAAGGAAATTTGAGATCACCATTTTCTTTGGGTTTAAGTTCATACATAAAAAACATATTATGATTAAAAATTTCTTTTTTATATATATGTAGGTAAGTAAATAAACCAATCTTAGTTTTATTTATCTACTTGATATTGTTAATGAAATCTCGATGCAATACCGGATACCGGATATTCGGCAAGCTACTAGGCCGGAGCGCCGGATATCCGGCTGCCGGATATCCGGCCTTTTTGATAATATACAGTGTGTAAAAAGAGCAACTATAAGTTTGAGACACGATTATACTACCTTTCCTCATTTTGGAAATGTTTTTTTTTATTATTTTTTTTTGTCAAAAACTAAAAAAAATTTTTTTAACTTTTCACCATTTCTTATTTTTTTGTCGCAAAAATTATTATAAAGCAAAAAAAAAATTTTTTTTTTACATTTTTGTAAAAATAAAATCATTTATAGAATGAGAAAAGGTAGTATAATGATATCCCAAAGTTATGGTGACTGCTCTTTTTACACCCTTTATAATAATAGTTAAGTTTGATTTGAATATTGGCGCGGTGAACGAGATCGGAAATATTCAGGCGCACTCGGGTCGCACGTAACCGGAGATCGGGTCGACTCGGGGGCGTTCGAGTGTTATCGCGTAAAATTTGGTATTTATTCATCACAATTTGCCACTTGTTAATAAAACAAGCATTTTTGATGTGCTATTATAAAAATAAACGGTGTCCACAACCTATTGGAATATGATTTGCCTTTATAAAATAATAAGATTTTTTTAAATTTTACTATCCGGTATCCGGCCGGATACTGTGTCACTATCCGGTATCCGGCCGGATAGTGAAAACAAGGCCGGATAGGCCGGATACCGGATAGTTACCGGATATCCGTTACATCTCTAGTTATAAGTGTTGGGATTTTCATGTTTCATTTGCTGATTTTTCCCAAAGATTTTTTGCCTTAAATCTTTTTTTTTATAACGGGTGTAATAAGAACAGTCACTATAATTTTTTCTCATCCTAAAAATGTTTTTTTTTTATAAAAATAAAATTTTTTTTTGCTATTTCGTTAATCTTCTGTCAAAAAAATAAGAAATACTTACTTAGTAAGAAGTAAAAATTTTTTTTTTTAGTTTTTGAAAAAAAAAAGTACTTTTCCAAAATGAGGATAGGTAGTATAATCGTATCTCAAAGTTATAGTCACTGTTCTTTTTACACACTGTATATTAATATGTAGCTTATGTACGCCTATTAGTATAGTAACCTAACCTAACTACCTAGTTGTCAAACTGAGATAAGCTCTACAGATACAATTCTCCACGGCTCAGGAACGACCTGTGCAAAAACGCGGCAAAATGAGATCAAAGCGTCTATAATTGTTTGGACACGGCTGCCAAAAGTTTGAAAAAAATCGTCTAAAAATATGAGTCTATTTGTCTTGGGTTCAACGACACAGTTATCGCTTATCTTATAAGAACAGATTTTTGTGACTGTGCATGTAATTGCAATTTTTTGATCTTGTTAAGCAGTAACAGGAAATTTATATTAAAAACTAGCTGATCCGTGTCCACTCTGTTGAGCATACAAACCGTGTAAACCTTGCCTGGACTTCCACGAATATTTCAAGACTAAAAACAGCCGAATCGGTTCAGCCGTACTCGAGTTTTAGCGTGACTAACGAACAACAATTCATTTTTATATATAAGAGAAGAAGATTAGTGTGATAAGACTTAGGCAATTTATAAATATATGGTATGTCCGAAATTTTCACATATTCACTTATTGTGCACACTTATCAACATTTTCAACGGAATATTAGAGGAATATACTTCATTATCCAATACATTTAATAACAATTAAACAATAATTAATATGTTTAAACGTCAAGTGAAAAAAAAACACAGTAAAATACATACATCATTTTGACATTGCCGACTGTAGAATATAGTCTATACTCTATAGTCTATGGATTTACAGTCACAAACAATAATAATTGTATTCGCATCACTAAATAGTCTAAGGTTGTGTCATGGTTTGTTAACGTTTGGGTTTTAATTAAACAGGGCGTACGTATTTGTAGCCTTTCAGTGACGTTAGGTTCCTATAATTTCGTTCCTATCGGCTTCACATAGCCTTCACATAACACCTTTTGCAGACCTTCATCCAAATTCTTAGCACAGGCATGGCCTACCATCCCATACAATCTATGTTTAATACAAAAATGCAATAGATGTCACTACTTAACGTTTGTAAATTATAAAATGTAAATGTGCCGAATATTTTTAAGCATAACATCACATTGAGCTTAATTCAACTCCTTAATTAAGAAGATACGAAACGAAATTAGTAATTAGTATTTTCAACAGTGGCGCTAGATGGCGGTTTCTGGAATGTGCCTGGACTTCATCTATCGGAAATCAAAGAAAACAAAAATAGCCAGTCGAATTGCCAGTACAGTACACAGGTTAGGTCTTCCCTATGAAGAAGAGCCACCCTTAGCCACTGTCCCCTGTATTTTACCGTTATCTAAATTCATCTTTTTTTTTATTTGTTTTATTATTTATTAAGATAACAACAACCTTATTCAACTTATATTAACTTACACTTTATAATTTACCATCAGGTCAATTATAGTTATCCACTTAGATACTAGTTTACAGACATATTTAGTTATATAACTTTTATCTATGGAATAAAAATGTGACTTTGGCAGATTTTGTATTGAACAAAATATGTCAAAGTCACATGTTCATTCAACAGATAAAAGTTATCTGACGATTGAAAAAACGGCCCTAAGCATAAAAAAAATATACCTACATATAAATGCAAGGATAGCAAAGTAAAGTTTTAAAATCATTCCAATAGTTTCGGAACCTATAGCCTTCGGAACCTACGGCTTCACTAAAGTCTACAATCAAGCTCTAAATGCCGATTACAAAAATTTAAATTATTAGACGTAAGTACTTATTTTTTTTACACTAGAAGACCGACTGCTAATAAGAAAAAAAAGTGGAATTTTGTCCATTCATTTCGGTCGCCTAAAACTGTAAAATGACTTAAATATGAATGTATGACATTCCTACTACGATCAAACCGTCGATTTTAAAAACAAGTTTTTGGAATACCGGTACAGATGCCAAATCTTTCATATCAACAGCCTTGACACTGCGTATTCAATTTTATTTGATAAGAGGTTAACGCTTTGTGATGTCAGTGCACTATTTTAGTTATTCGTTATCATTGTGCTTACTTAGATGCTAAATACTTACGACTGTAAGATAGAAATTGCGCACGATTTCCTTTTGCAGCCGCAAATAACTACAAGACTTATATACTAGATACATTATGGGCCGATTTTTCAATCGTCAGATAACTTTTACCTAAGGAGTAAATATGTGACTTTGACAGATTTTGTATGGAACAAATGTCAAAGTCACGTGTTTATTCAACAGATAAAAG
This sequence comes from Celastrina argiolus, assembly GCA_905187575.2. Lineage (NCBI taxonomy): Eukaryota > Metazoa > Arthropoda > Insecta > Lepidoptera > Lycaenidae > Celastrina > Celastrina argiolus. The sequence continues at coordinate 4,282,909 of LR994596.1, forward strand.
TTATCTGACGATTAAAAAATCGGCCCTAAAAGTACTAATTAGTAATAATAACCTATGCTAACAATACTAGTGCGAGAGTTAGGCAAACATTACAACAACATACATAAAAATGACACCTCCTCAAAACTTGGTGTAAATATGCGAACATTAGGCCGTGTTTCACCAAGCAATGTTAAAATACCATGCCATCTCATTCATTGACAGGTAATACGAGTGGGATAACATGATATTTAACATGGCGATAACTTTAACATTGCTTGGTGAAACACGCTGTATAACATCAATGTACAGGGGACCAACTATCGGTTCTGATTGGGGTGACGAAATAAATAAATTCTTTATTAAGAGCAACTATGGCGCAGGTTCCAAAACTTCAGTGACGAATCGGTAAACTCCTTTTATTTGCTTCGGAATTTAAATGCTTATGTTCAGGTCGAAAAAGTTATTTAAATCTTTTAAAATTTCCATAGAAACCACATACAATAATTTTCAAAGAACACAGATACTTTTGATTCATAAAACAATCGAGCATCAGACAACATCGTATTAATGAATGAATATATTACCCCAGTGTACATAAAACAAGATTTTTACAAGCTTTTAAAGAAAATAAATAATGGACGCCTCGCCTTTGAGATAACAGATTAGTGCAATACTTATTTTGTTATTAAAATTATTCACGTATAGGTAAATAATTTTATTAATTGTCTATAAAGTTATTTATTGCAGAGGCATAATAAGAATATTTGAATATGGAACAAGTTTTTTTTATTAGTCGTATTATTATTTAGTAAGATGTGACGCCTAGTGTTTTAGATTTGTATAACTAAAGGCTATTTTTGGCTACCTATGTAAATAATCTGTATAATTCGATACTATTATTGTAGGAAAGATTTTTACTATACGTTTTTTATTGCGTTGTTGCCATGAAACTATTGTATATTTCGCAGGAAAATGTTGTTATAATAATAAATAAATTTTGCTTTTATAAAAAGTGGCTTGTTAGAGTTTGACCGGTCTGAAACTTTTAAAGATAGAAAATTTTAAATTCTCACACATATAAAATTCCTCGACGGACCAAGGGCATCAGCTAAGGACGGATTTTTAAAATTCAACCCATAGGGAGGCTTTTTAACTTTAGACTTAATCTAGTCTAGGCCTAAGTTATAACATATTAGGTACTAAAATATAATATGAAATAAATCGTTATCGTATTCAAATCGTTATTAGAATTAAATAAAATCAATTTGTATTGTACGCGGCTTAAAAGTTCAGTAACATTCGCGCGGGAAATAAGAACATGACATTTTGTTTTTTTTACGTTTAAGCATCAAAGCAAACGAAACTGATTGCTTGCGGTTTATACGTCAATTATAATTGGACGAGTGCATAATTCATATCGGATCCGATATCTGATTGATGGCCGTTTGAATTTCATTGTCCGATTGGATAAGTTATTTCAAATTAATTAGTGCAGTTTTTATTCAACTTGAGCAGTTATAGTCTTTTTTATTGAACTAGATTATATTAAATTTTGATCTTGTCGTTTGTGTGGCAATCTAGGGAAGTAAAAAACCTTTTTAATGTAGAAAAGTACTGTATTAAATAATTGAAATATTTATTTGGACAATGCAGTAAACAAACAAGGCAGTAAATAAATAAGTTAAAAAAAACACTGTGAAAAGAAAAACGATGATAAAAACAAAGATTTTGCCAGTTGAGCTGTGTGATGTCTACTTTTAGGTGTTGGATACTAAAGACTGACCATGTCTAGTTTTGAAATATATTAAGTGGGCCATTAGGCTTTCTGTGATTAGAAAAAATAATGTCAGCATATTTTATAACATGTATTGATGCAAAATGTTCGATTGGGCTCATCCTTAGTTTAGAAATCATTGGTTTATTCATAGTTTATATTTAATAGTTCTATTTCTTTCATTTTAAGTGCTTCATTTGTCTGTATCATCATTAATAGAAGTTATCATTCAAATTAATTGATAATAATCAATTTTAACATCATCATATAATGCGGCCATTCAGCAATATATTTATCTTGTTCGTTCATATTTTACGCTTGAACTCCAATAGGCTCCTAAATTAGACGTAAGTTTATTTTATTAGGCAAACAAATTAAGTTTCGTGTCTATCTGCGCGTGCGCATTTCCTGGTTCAAGTGTTCCTTGTGACAAGGGAGTAGAGTTCAATTTCTGCCACATAAACCGTTAGCCCTTCCCGTGAGTTGATTTATAACAGCGGTAAAATATTTCAATTGTGTATTTATGTGCGTAAGATTTATAAAGTAAAATAAACACGCTTTTATGTTTGCATGTATAATTAGATTCGATTTAAAATGGCTGCCGTTTGAATGTCTTCATCCATTTAGCTACGACATCTACTGGACATAAGCCTCACCCAAAGTATAATAATAATAATATCTATGGACGCTTCACACCACGTTAATCTAGCCCCGTGCTAAGTATCCGAAGAACTTGTGTTACAGGTACCAGACAACGGAAATATATTTAATATTTTAATACTATACCTACACATATTTAGGACTAGCTGTGCCCGCGACTTCGTTCGCGTGGTTTTGAGTGACTTAAACCGTTTATGCAGCGCACGCAACGAAAGTCCCCAAATGTGAATAATTTTCGCAGTTTTTGCAACATTTCTCAATGACGCTTCGTTCCTATTGGCGGCGTAATGTTATATAGCCTACAGCCTACCTCTCTTACTGGACTATCCAACAATTTTTTTTTTCAAATCACACCGGTAGTTCCTGAGATTAGCGCGTTTAAACAAACAAACTCTTCCGCTTTATAATATAAGTATAGATTTTTATTCTAATTAATACACAAATTGAATACACATCCATGACGCAGGAACATTGAAAACCTTGTTTCCTCAGCGGGATTCGAACCCGCAACCTCCGGGCCCGAGCCAAGCTCTGAACCACAATATGTATTTCCATTGTCGTCTTTTAAGGCACTCGGGAAAGATGGTTCATGAGGAGGTGCTATTCTTGAATTTGAATTTTGAATTCGAATTTAAAATTGGTGCTATTCTTTCTCCTGCACCTGGATAAAATGATATGATGGAAATCATTTATGATTAGGTTTTCGCGAGTGCACGATAAAACCTTTTACACACGGATATAAAACTAAATTGGTGAATCGTGATTTTTAAAAATACGATAGAAAGTTGTCAAACTGCCCAGTTGCGATAACTCGTAACTTTGAAGAAGTTGTTGTTGTTTAAACAAGGTACCTACGTAAAGCAACGATTTGCGAAAATATGACGATGAAAATTAAGTTAATATTCATATTGAATAACTACGTTTTAGAATGTAGCCTATCTAACTAGTCACTACGCATTAGACAGAAACACAAACTAGATTTTTATCTCATTTCAGTTACCTAAGGCCGTGTTTCACCAAGCAATGTTAAAGTTAACGCCATGTTAAAATACCATGCCATCTCGTTCATTGACAGGAAATACGAGAGGAATAACATGATATTTAACATGGCGTTAACTTTAACATTGCTTGGTGAAACATGCCCTAAGAGTTCATTTATTTATTAGTTAATTTCGTCGTAAAATATAAGCTTGTAAAATCGTATGAATTAAGTTGTTGGTTTTCACAATACTGGTCTTCACTTTAATATTAGTTGTACTTTAGTATTTACTTTAACATTACTTTTTTATATAAATTTCAAAAGTAATATCTATGTAACACTGCTATTTAGACGTCGCGGTAAAGCGCCTTGTCTTACACAAACCGTTATTTGTTACAGATCGCGCCGGAGCCTTGCGGCTGTAACTCTAGAGGTGTCCATTGAGCAACAACATGCGTCTGAGGCGTTCCACAAAACGAACTGACCAATTTGTTAAATAAACGACACGACATGTTACACTCGGATCTGCCTTAGATTTGGAGTTTGCGAACTTTGCCCCACAACGGGCGCCAGCCCCAGTTTGGGCGCCAACTGTGCGTAGTGGCATGCTGTGTTGAGCAGTGACGGCGCCCGCGCGGCTGAAATGGGCGCGGCGCGCCATGTTTCCGCGCACGCGCCCCTTGCGCTGGCTCATAGCGGCGCTCGCGCTGGCGTCGTGCGCCGCCGCGCCGGCACCCGAGCCGCGCGCGCAGCGCTCCGCCAACCTCAGCCATATCACGGGCACCTCGCGCACCATACAGATGTTCCTCAAGAACCGCTACCTGCAGCTGCTGCCAGATGGCACAGTCAACGGCACCACCAACGGCACCAGCGTTTACAGTAAGTGCTAATACTAAGTTATGTCGCGGCAGCACAACCGCATTTGAAATCGTGCGTTGTTAGTAGATTTATGATGGTATCGATTCGATTCTCGATTTCGTGAGAATCGAATAAGTTGGACCTCAACGGCTTTTATTGTTTCATTTGGTAGATAGCTTTGAAACTTACCATGATAAAGAAAGTCGATAGGTCGACTGAGAATCAAAATAAACGCCAATTTACTGGGAAATACGCGGCACGATTGAATTTGAATCAAAATCAAATCAGTTTTCAGAGAGTAAGCTCCCTGAGCTCATAATATTGGGAGTTGTGCTGAGTTGTGTGTATTAGTGATAGATGATAATAATAAATACGTATGTGTCTTAGTTGAAATCTCAAGAAAACCATTCTCAAATAATAGACCAGCTATTAGGGACGGACATACAGACAAACCGACGGACATAGCGAGAGCAATGTAGCTCACATGTTGATAGTGTGAAGTGAAACCCGAAATATGCGTGTGCCATAAACATGGTGTTAAATTATGATTCGACAAAAAACGGTTCCGTTAACTGTATTAGGTAATTAAGCCTAATAGCTGATGTGAAACAAAAAATAAAATGGTTCTAAATTCGAATCAATAAAAAAAAGTTTTTACTACTGCCATTAATGACCTCCTTACACTTTTTTGCCATAGACAAAATCGCTAATCCATGGCTCAGACGGTTGGTAGACGTGCGTAATTACTATGCGAAAATCTTTTAAAGTTTTTATGCATATATGTATATTACTCACAGCCTACTGTTAAAAACGAGAGTACGTGTAAAAACTTTATAGGCTTAGGGCGGGTTTCACCAAACAATATACAAGTAAAGTTAATACTTCATTAAATAACACGTTGTTCCTCTCGTAATTCCTGTTAATGAATGAGAAAGCATGGTATTTTAACAAGGCGTTAACACTAACATTCGTTAGTGAAATCGGGACTGAAGTTCTAATTTTAAAGTCACTTTTTAACACTTCTGAACCCACCTCAAGGCGAGATTTAGTTCATGTAGCTTTTTGTATTAATTTATAGTAATAAAGTACCTATACAGGCTGTATTATTAATGAGTGATAATACTTTAGGGTACATACATAGAGTTACTGTGAAAGTATCAGCGCCGAAAGAAGATTTTTTTTTACTTATTTTATGGGCAAATTTATAATAATGAATGTCAATAGTAAGTCTTTTAGCGCTGGTACTATCACAGTAAACTCAACATAGGAGACACATACACATCCTAAAGTATTATCACTCATTTATTTTACTTGTTATAGCCTTAAAAGTCCTACAAATGTCTCCCTACCATTACAAACTGGAAAACATTTGAAAGTCATTGAATAAACGCCATAGATAAGCTTATCTGCCCATCAACCGTAGACAATTTAAAAGAGAAATCAAAATATATGACGGACCACCGTCACTCCGCCCTGGGCGGTTGGAATTGAGTCATTTCAAACCCCCTTATAATACACCACTATTATCCCACCATTTAGGTGTCAAACAGTACACAACTGTTATTAATGCTTTTAATTAAATGAATTACGTTTAGGGCACCCACCCACGGAAGACTTTTAAACCGATTGTGTTGCAGATGCCACCATTCAAATATTATTAACCGACTTCCAAAAAAAGGAGGAGGTTCTCAATTCGTCTGTATGTTTTTTTTTTGTATTACGTGTGCTGCAACTGCAGACGAACTAGTAAAGCTGGGCGATGAAAGTCCCATGTATGGCCCAGAACCAGTCTGTGGAATACCTCCCAGCACTACCAAACGAGAGCTTAAGAGGAAACACTATGAAACTTTTTCCATACAAAAATAAGGGTCTACGGGATTCCTGTTTCCTCCCTGGATAATATTGCTAGAGTAACTATTATTTTCCTGAATATTCATTAATAATGTTTGTACGTCCCTATTTTTTACTTTTTTTATTAAATTAATTATTTAAAGAGATATGGACGTTCAAAAACCTAAAAAAATGACCAGACTCTCCGCTATGTTTAAACATCGACGAAACAGATTTGACAACATTAAACAACAAAATCAAAAAATGGGAACCTAGCTTATTTCTTTTATTAGCTAATAAAGAAAAAAATATTTAAATCGGTTAGGTTTTGGAGGAGGAAACAGGAATCCCCTAAACGTCGATTTCTGGTACTTTTAATAGGTAATTTCAGTCCAAGTTGCAGTTGTCTCTATCGCGCTAGCTAACGCTCAGCGAGACAGCAATAAATTTTATAAATACCTATTTTGTATTTAGGAAGGGAGCCGAAGACTAAGCATAGAGCAGTGGGCTGTGGCCCCAGGACTGGAGCACTCCAAAGCACTGATCCCGGGTTTTAACAAACGATACGCAGAACCTGCGCTTCTATGAGTAGGAACCAACTAAGAATCCTTACCACCAGTACCCAAACAACTGCAAGCTAAACAAACACCTTCACAAAAAATATCAAAGGTCTAAAATTACCACAAGGAGTGAATCCTTAGGGCTCGCGGGCTCCTAGTATATACACACGAACGCACTGTTCGTTTACCTAAGATCTGACTAGGATTGAAACTCAACTGTTTTGTGACTTTTATTATGATTACTTCCAAATGTTCCCACTCGGGTTACAGATCCATAATTAAGGAATTGCCTATATGTCTATAAAATTGTGCTTTTACATCTGTTTCGCATCACATATAAAATTGTCAGCAAGTAATTTAGTATTTTATAGAGACACAATTTTGCAGTAAAAAACATGGGAAGTGGATACATTACCATGGTACATACAACTAGGAATTGTTCCCATATTGTGTGTACATATTGTGTATAGGAATAATTAAGTACATTTTAGAGGAGCTTGAAAATAAATTAGTCTATTTCGTTACAGTTTTATAGACTGTATCTTTTTTACGCGACTACGATGCAAGAAGGGTAATGATTTTAGCTGTCTATTTCGTCATACATGTCCGTTTGTTCAGTAGCGCTTAAACTACTGATCTGATTTTAATGACTTTGTCATGATTCGTAATATTAGCTCAAGTGAGATAGGGTACATAAATACTTAATATTGAAGGGTTAAATATGTTGGGTATAATGATGGGATAAATTGTTACGTTATTACCATGAACGTTTTGCGCTAGAAAAATAAATAAAATGTTTTTTATATGACAAACACGTAAATATTTTCATTGCGTGCTGGCGATAAATTTTCCCGCTGAAAACGGAATGTGCATAAATCTCCCTCGCGTCTCCATTTTGTGCAGGATTTACTGCTGCTGGTCAGTGTCCTTGGTGGTAAGTCAGGGCTACGATTAGCTTAATTAATTATTACTTAAGTTTTACCCCTTCTTGGTCCAGTGGTTTAGAACTTGGCTTGGACTCAGTGGACGTGGTTCAATTCCCGCGTTGGAACAATTAAAATTTTGTTTTCAAGCAGTGCAGGCTGATTACCTAATTGTCGGACAGGAATGAGTGAAATGACCCATTTGAGTATAACCCTGTTGAGTATTTCCTGTACCTATTTTAACGACTTGTGTTGGTTAACCGTCCCTTTGAGTTATATGAATAGTGTTCTTGTGTATTGCGCACACACTTGGGCGCAATAAAAATAACTCCTGCGTTTCCATAAAATTATAACTTGTATAAAATCAAGCTTCTTGTTTAGTGTGTAATTAATAAAAATATGTTATTATTTTCTTTTGAATCGCGAAAGAAATTATAATAAAAACAAATAAGTTATTTTACAGTATACACTATGTATCAACCATCATGGTAAGCTAGAAAAAAGGAACAGCTTTGTATAAGAAGTTTGCTTACATTGGGAAACTTTTCATTCCCGCCAAAATTCCTAACAGCTGACTGTCAATAACTTCGTCTTCTTCTTTCTCAAAATATTCCTTGATGATTTGCCAATGAGTGATCTAAACAATACCTTTTCTAAACGGACACATAAACTAACCCAAATTAAAGTCTCGTTGAGCTTATCATTAAATATGGCACATGCAATAACATTTCGGGACTTGGCAGACTCTACCAAATTCCTGTCACGGACTTGTAAACTTTATTACTATGACAGTAAAGTTTAAAATAACGCATGTGCGAGTTCTTAGATAATTGTGTAGGACATTGACATGATCATCATTATTTCTGTCAAGTGGGACGTGTTCTGTCAAGAATTTGAGTGGCCATTTTGAATAGCCTAACATAAATGCCTAGATATTTGGATTCTCAACCTAGACTCGAACGAAAATAGAAATAACGCGATGTTAATAAAAAAAAATATTTTTTCAAACGAAACTTAACAAGCTATTTTCGGGAATTCAAAAAAATAGCAATCACCGCCCGCCGAGAAGAACCGGCCTAAGAAACTCGGACGGCGCCATCTTTTAGAAAAAAGATGGAAAATCATTCTCTTTAATTAATGTGACTATATAATACTAACTAATAATGAAATACTCCAATATATCTAAATGATATTTAGCTTTACTAATTGCCATTTATCGCGGTACTTCTACGGAATGGACACTTCAATTTCAAGCAAAAAAACAAAATAAAAATCGTCTGCAAGTATTTATACAGATGTATATATATTTGCAGACGAATTCTGTATCATATTTCGTTTCAGTCTCCGATAATATCAATAATAATCACAATTTTAAAGATTTTTTTTGAGTTCCATAACCTATATTACCAATAAGAAAAGAAAACGCGCCACAAGTAAATTTTAAAGCCAATATTACCCGGGCTATTGTTCCGAATCTATTACAATAGCTAAATCTACATCAATACAATCGAATCAGTAGTTTAGGCTACGGTGAACCAAACACATACATAGATTGCCAAAATCATAATTGCCCATAATGTGATTTCCTCTCAACTTTCTCAAAAGTACATGATTACTGATTAAAAGTTTTCAATGTCGATTAATCGATATAAACCATAAAAACACATCACTAGCGAGCCGATTCATAATGAAATAGTGATGTAACACGCTACAGGTGTAAAGTCTCGGATCCCATCGATCCGTCCGTCGGCAATGGTGTGAGTAGTGATGGGAGCATTCGGTCATTATATCTTGTTGATGTATTTCGATAACTCACAGACACTTTTACGCTTTCACTCACAGAAGTTTTGTACTAATTTACTCAATCATCAAATTGTCGATGGATGACCACGTCTTATGGATTTCAGCCTGGGCCCTTAGTCAAAATACCATAGCTCGGCTGCTTAAAATCAAAACATAGTAACTCCTTCCAACAAAAATGTTCAGGAGGGCCGAAAAACGGGTGGTCCACTTTGATTCATTGACCCGATGAAACTAGAAATAGTAGCGTTTGAGGTGTTTGAAGAAAAATTTGACTATATTGTTGATAATAGTTTGTAATACTCGTAATGGTGTTAGAGGTTAAGGTTACAGTTTAAATCGCTCGCACTTTATTTTTATTTGTGAATATTACCCAAATATAAATATAAATCAATATCAAAACTTAGTAACTTACTTACTAGGTTATTAATGCGTGTCACTGCAGTTAGGTACTAAATGAAATTTCGTTGATTTTTTAGTCGGCGCCAAATTCAAAACAAAGCAAGTCGGTTTTCAAATTCATAACTTAGTAAGTCAGTTGAGTTGCTAGGTTATAAATTTGTATTCTGAGATACTATGTTTATAATTTGTACTTCAGATAAATTTTCGTAATCATTCCAAATTGCTCAGACTTGCTAATTAATATTTTTAAAATTACGTAAGAAACTGGGTGTCTTAAGGTCCGCATCATATTGATACTGCCTAGTAAGTCGAAAAATGCCAAATACGTCTTTTTTTTTAAATACCCTGTTACTAGGTTTTGAATTTGGGCAGCCGAGCTATTATCACATACAAAGTTCGAAAACAATAATGTATGGGATTTCGTTGCTTTGCTTTCACAACCTCATATCTACAAAACTTTTGTTTTAACCCTAGATAACTAAACTATATTTACAGTTACATAGTAACTAAACATTCGTCGAGCGGACTACGCTGTAAAAAACGTGAATATTATTAAAAATGTTTAATAAAACCAGGAAATTGTTACATGTCACTTAAGTTTGGTTTAATATAAACTAAAAATAAGAGTAATAATAATTATTTAATTCATCATACAGCTACATATGATAATATTGTGGGAGCCTCGAATAGCTCTTTGCATTTTATGCAGCGATGTTTTGTCATTCTACGAGCTTTTGATGGACATGACATGACATGCAGATTTTGCGCACGATTGAAACAGTAGAAAAAAGAACTTATATGTTGAAACAATCGCCAAAAAAATTCTTGTATTATGACTTTAATATCACTCCGCAAAGTCACCGTCTGAATGCGCTGCCGCAGCCAGTGCTCCATCAGTTGATCTCCCACATTCACTAAAAAATCGCGCCCTGACATTGGTTTTTTTATGTTTATTGTTTTATTTGTGAATACGCATTAATAAATAAACAGATTTAGCATATAATATTATAAAAATGTATAGCAACTATCTTTATTTTCTGTTAGTACATATATTGGGGCACATCTGATAAACTGAGACTAATGCGCCATTATTATCATGATAAAACTTGATTATTTCTGATTTAGAATCTATAATTTGATGTTATTTACTCTCGCTTGGTTGTATAATAACGTTTTCTGAATCTAAAAATTCACTAGGACAATCTATAAAGCTCTGTTAGTGTCGTGATGATCTTTATCCCTCAAAATTTCCTCAGTCTACCGAATTGTCAGACCGCTTTTCGACCACATCTTCTGTTTCTCAGATGCTCAGTTCCTCATATCCGTTTATAAAAATTATAAAAATGTATAAAAAAATGGCTAATAACTTAGTTTCCTATGAACAAACAAAGAAAACTACATGTTTTCTAATTGAAGTACACAAAGTATATCTTTATATAATTATTTTTTATAAGTTTTTGGTAAAATATAGATAAACTATATTTATTATAAAAAATATTGTGTGTTTCTTATGTTATATAGAAAAAAATAATAAAAAAGTAATGTATACACCTTTGCAAAACATACTACGTAATTACTAAACTTTCGTCGACCGGACGACGATATGACCGTAATTCAATTTCTAATTATCGTATGATTGAAATTTCCTCACATGATGTACTAAATTGACTATTTAGGAAGGTAGAAAAAGATTCGTGAGCGGGGGGTACGAGGAACTAGGTGTACTCGACTATCGTGGGTAGTAGCGTAGTCGTGTAGACGAATGATTAGTTATCTAGGGTTAAATAAGGTTCAGTTATACCTACCTATACAGTGTACATCCAAAATCCATGTCATAATAAAATCTAAAATTATTAAATTTTTTGACTCTACTGAAAAGTTGTAGTGGTATTGATGTCGCAGTCATCTGATTGACGCCCGGTTTCTGAAAGGCTGATCAGATTGATCAATTGATCAAATCAGCTAATCTACCCGGCGCGGCGCCCATGTCTAGTGTTACACAAATAAAAATAAAAAAATACTGTCCATTAACCAGTAATCAAATGTAACAACCGAACCTTATTTGTACAAAGTCATCGAATGTCTTTTCACCATATAGGAACATCACTAATTTATTGTTTTCATTAGTGATGGGAATTCGACAGGTGTGAGTTTCATCACGTGATGTACTTGACACTGATTAAGCCAAACTCAAGTTCATTAGAGACTCCAACACTATATTAAAAGTTTTAATCAAAATTTATACAAGTCTTTGATTAAAAAGAACATAATTTGAAATTATATTCTGAAATATAATTTGGATGACGAGATAGGAACTTGCTATCTATTTTGTTTTGTGCCTTAGCGCACAGTAGCGCCACCTAACGTGAAATTAATACACTAAATCCTTCCTCGAGATCCGCGCTATACATTGGTAAAAACAGCATGAATATTTAGTTTTTAAGTTTATCGCGAACAGACAAACAGACAGACGGTCGATGATGTAGAAAGAAACCTCACAGGAACGTATATTACATATTTGTACGTACATTTTGCAACCGTAAAAAGTAGCCTATGTGTTAATCTATCATACTACTACCATATTAAATTTCATCAAAATCCGTTCTGCAGTTTTTCCGTAAAAGAGTCAAAATATTTTATTTCCAAATAAAACTTAATAAGCTATTTTCGGAAAGTCAACAAAAGGCTACCAACAAAATAGTAACAAACATACACTCACAAAGTTTTGCATTTATAATATCAGTGGAAATTATGATAAAACAACACATCAGTGTTGTACGGATGATGTCTAATTTCGAGTTGCGTCTGAAACTTATGTTTTAATTCATGATGTAATTAAAAGAAATAGGCTAAAAGCCGACATCGACTAACGTGCCGTAGATTGTCCCGGGATTAGCCAATAACGGCTAGTCATAAACTAGCCGGCCCGAAATAGCCGATTGTCGTCAAATTAGTCACGAACTCACTACGTCATCGCAGAGAAGACATGGAAAGAAAATTGTTGACAATTTCTTCGGGTAACTCTACATATTTTGTTTCTATGGATTTTGAAGTTATATTTCTTTTGGCGCGTTAGGGGAAAACGATGGGAGTAAATTTTGCAATATGGGCACTGACACGCAAAACCGACACCATGAAGTTAGGTAGTCAACATTTTATTACAATGTACGTGCACACAGACACGAAAAATCGACACCATGAAGTTAGCTTTTCAACATTTTATTACGATGCGTGCGCAGATTGACATGAAAAACCGACACCATGAAGTTAGCTTGTTACGTGCGAACATAAGTAGTGGACATACTTTTTTTTGTCTGTGTCATACTTCTTTTTGTGTGTCGTATCTGCGAAACGGATCATCATCAGTTCGATTACATAACAATTTGCCAGTTTCTGTTTTTTTTTTATATTTTTAAATACTTATTTATATCAGCACTCTAAATGGTGGTGAATAAGTGCCATTCTAATATTTATGTGGTGTTTAGGCTGTAAATTCGTCACGATCGCATCAGCCAGAAAACAGCCTATGTCCAGTGTGGGAGGAACAATCCATTTTCTTGTGGTGAAGATGCCATCTTCATATGGCGTTAGAAATATATTTCACAGTGTCGTTTACGTACAAAAGTTACTGGCGACTAAATCAAATGTCTATCCCACAAGAACCGTACAGTTTACAGCATATCGTCCATATAGATAGTACATAGAAAATAGCTAGATAACAGCGCGGTAGTTTTGACAAATTGCATAATAACGAGTGAATACGTAAATGATAGATAAAAGTGATGCTCAAGTCACATGCTGTCCTTGTCTTTCCGCCAAATAGTGACAGTGACAGCCTGTGAATAGGAGTAAACATTAATTAGCGTAAAAAAAAATTATGTGGTACACTTAGGCCCGAGTAAATACAACAATCTCGATCGACATTTCTACTTAAGAACCTATTTGACAGATAAAAAAAACGTTGAAACAGAAGAAATTTATGAATGTTACATAGTACTTATATTTCTTTTTAAACCGTAATATTACGTATTAAATATACATTATAGGAAAACATTATAGGAAAGCATTAAAAATAGTATTTCTACGATTGTTATTTTTACGTTCAAAAAAAGAAAAAATTTAAGTATGTAACATAAATGTAAAGTTCTTCATTTTAATAGTTTAAACTCTAAACGAAACGTTGTTTTGTGTGTCAAATAGGTTTATACGGGCCTAAGTATGAATTATGAATGTTGCTGATAGCCTGCTTGCAATGAGAGTAAAAACAAAATCTGTAATAAGACAATAAGATATCTGCATGGGACGTGTACAATATAATGGTACGTTCATACTGCGCGCGGGGACGCAGGCTGGATGCGTATAGTGTGTTGCAATGCGTAAATGTTTACTGAAAAATTGTTAACCTCTTCTTAACTTTAGGCCTGTTTCAATCATTACCTATCTGTAACTAAAAGTTAAATCATTTTTTGTATCGCATAACATATACTGTACCTAGCTTTAGTCTTGTTTCTCCTTTCTTCTTGTTCCCTCTAATGTGTTGTGTGATAATGAAATAAATAATTTCATTCCTATTTTTCTTAAACCACTTTGTATGCTTTTATCAGATATATAGGTCAAAAGTAGGTAAATGATCGCCAGTTCAAACTAAACCGGCGAGAAGAATTAGGATAAGAAAGGCCTTAAAGCTACGAATGCAAATAACTATAAATAAAAGCGACAAGGCGAAAATAACTTTCTCCCTTAGAATGGGTTTTATCTATGATCTTGCCAGTATGCGTTTAGGAATCGCAGCGATCGCAGCGTCTGTGCGTTTGATACTTTATCTGATCGTCCGAGATTTGCGATCTGACAGTGTAATTGAGATATATTTAGCGGACTGGTTTCGAGTTGCGCTACTGTATGCATTCTATTCTTTGTTTTCTTTATTTTGAGATTTCTTTCAAGAATTGTTTATCTTTGTACTTTATTATTCATTCATTTTCTTAAAAAAAACATGGCAATTTTGCATGTCCCAAGGCTTTAAATATGTTAAGTACATTTGCAGCTCTCCAGTCACCACCTATACAACGTGGAAATTTAATGAGTGATAATATTCGCGAGTTTCTTACGCCGGTTCTCGCTGAGGTAGTTCCCGTTAGTAGGCATCACATAGACAGTAGACACTACGTTCAGAATGTTTTCAAATTTTCGAGTTTTTCAAGTCGAGTTTTTTCTGAAAGTAGGGAGACTGAAAGAGTTACTTCTGTTGACGCATGTCATCGGACCACACCATGCCATGCCACCAACCAATCATAATATTTATTTCTCAGATTGAATCAGAATTATAAGGACTACTAGTTAGTTCAACGTCCACGTGTAGATATAAAAAATATATATTTGGCTGTTTGTATATTGTAAATATGTTTTGCATATAGCGTTTAAATACGTTTAATATTCCGTATATAGAGTTTACTGTGAAAGTACCATCGTTTATTTTTTACTTCCATGTTTCTAAGAGAAATGCCCCGTCATCATAAATTTTCCCACACAATTAAATAAAAAAGTACCTATACTACAGTCACTATAACATTGAGACACGATTATACTACCTTTCCTCATTTTGGAAATGTATTTTTTTTGTCGCAAAAATAACAATAAAGCAAAAAAAAAAATTTTTTTTTGAAATTTTTACAAAAAAAAAAGAAAAAAAAACATTTCTTAGGATGAGAAAAGGTAGTATAATCATATCTCAAAGTTATAGTGACTGCTCTTTTTACACCCGTTATACGGAATCGATACACAAAGTATTATCACTCATTAATAAAATAGCATGTATAACTAAATAGGCCTTTTAAAATGGCCGGGACGAAAATATAAGTAATATTAAAATGTACTAATTAGATTGTAATAAAATACATCCTAGATAGAGAGTTTGTTGGCTTCATAGCGTGATGGGCATAACCTATAAAGTATGTGGCTGCTTCCTGGTTTAATAAATACAATAAAACCAGGAATTTAATACTAATATGATAATATTATTATGTAATGAAAACCCTTAATATGTTTGTGATTGACGTATGTGAAAGAAAAATTGAGTTACGTATATATTTTTGTAATGTGTAGGACTTAGACGATCAAACACAGGAATAAATAAAATTATAAACGTTTTATTTCCAAATGAAACTTATCAAGCTATTTTCGGAAAGTTAACATAACAAACCAAGCTACTACCGGTTCAACCCTAACCCGCCGAGAAGAACCGAATTTACACATACATACATATTATCTATTAGGTTCTATATAAGGTCTTCAACCATTTCTACAGTCGATGCGGTCACGTGCTTTGTCTTAAAATATTTTGATGCGTCCTAGTGCAAACATAAAATGTTTAAAAACGTTACCTGTCCTTTTAACTTTGATGGCCTTCCTCCGATGAACATCGATTTAAAAAGTTCAAACGTCAATATGACAGTCGATTTCAAGAAAAAAAAGTTCAATCCTCAATATAACAGTCGATTTTCAGAAACTATAAAGCCACCGAAGTTGCGTTACCAGGGGACAGCAGTAACTTTCCTTATAGTAGGTACGTAATAATATATATGTCGCAGTCATCTTATTGAATCTGGTTATTTAATTGAATCACTAGGCAGTCATATAATGGCGTCAAACAGCTCGTACAGATAGCAATGTGTTGATACATTTTTTGTTTAATTTACTTTAATATAAATTATAATAGTACACATTCGGAAATTTCGAAGTTTAAAACTAAAATATTAAATGGCTGTCCTGGGCCCTAATTCTCAGGGCTCGAACATAGTTTTTACTATCGGTCTGTCCCGCTCATGCAAATGAGATTCAGCGCGCGTGCGAGCGGGATATACTAATATTCGAACTTTTTTCCACTGCCCGAGAATCGTGCTCCTGGAGCACGATTCTCGGGCAGTGGAAAAAAGTTCGAATAATAGTATATCCCGCTCGCACGCGCTCTAAATCTCATTTGCATGAGCGGGACAGACCGATAGTAAAAACTAAGTTCGAGGCCTGAGAATTAGGGCCCTGGTCTCGGATACTAAAATTTGTTGGTAAAAACAGGATTCAATGAAAGCGCTAGTCATTCAATTAAATGGCGGATTCAATCAGATGACTGCGACATATATATATATATTTTTTTATTATAACGTGCCTTTCATCTACACTATCTAAATCTATAACACTAATAATATTATAAAGAGGAAAGATTTGTATTTTTGTATTTTTATATGTAACGACTTAACTCAAAAAGTACTGGACCGATTTTAATTATTCTTTTTTCATTAGAAAGCTACATTGCCACTGAGTAACATAGGCTATATAAGAATCAATTGCTGTTCGTTAGTCTCTCTAAAACTCGAGATCAGCTTAACTGATTCGGCTATTTTTGGTCTTGAAATATTCCTGGAAGTCCCGGGAAGGTTTACACGGTTTCCATGCTCAACGAAGTAGGCACGGGTCAGCTAGCAATAAAAACAAAATCCCAAAATCTTTATCTTAAATAACCTTTCTCCAATTCTTATTTACGTCTAAAACTTCCAACCCAAAAAAATTCATTGACACATAATGAATACAAACAGACAAATTAATTATACATTTCGAGTCAATTAACACTTACGAAACCCCGGGTCGAGATTGACGTGGTGTGTACGACACAAATGAGTCTAAAGTGTCGTTTACGTCGTGTAGCATTTAAAAAACACACACAGCCGTCAAATCTAGTCCAATAATGTGAGCAGTTTAACGCCGATGTCCCCGATAAAGTGGGTGATATACACGTGACAGACATACATTGTCACCGGAGATTACTGTGGTTATTTTGGATGTTTGTTACGTTTTAAACGGGCTTTGTTTGAGGAAGAATCTTAAAAATCTTTTGTTTGATATGTAGTTTCGATTATAAATAGTTTGTGGCGATAATTAGAGAAATTATTCATGTAATTTTTACTCGAATCCGAAGCAAAAGGAAAGGGTTGTGATTGTGTGTGTATGTAAGTTTCACCGTAGCGCCTAAACTATGAGGTGATAATAGATTCGCAATAGTGGCCCGAATAATTAGACTATACAGTGTGTAAAAAGAATGGTTACTATAATTTTGAGATACGATTATACTTCCTTTTCTCATTTTGGAAATGTTTTTTTTTGTCAGAAACTAAAAAACATCTGTTTTAATCTTTACCATTTCTTATATGTCTGTCGCAAGAATAAGGAAAAAGCAAAAAATTATTTTTTTTACTTTGAAAAAAAATTTAAAATATATACATTTCTAGAATGAGAAAAGGTAGTGTCATATCCCAAAGTTATAGTGACTGTTCTTTATACACTATTTAAAAGCGTAGTCTAATTCTAAGTCAATAAAATAATGGCTTGAGTAATAGACTATATAGTATATACCTAGATATTAGTTGAAAATTGGAGTACTTTGTAACCTTCAATACATACTTGTACTACGATCAGTTCGTATACAGAGTTAATTTGTCAGAGTTAATCCCTGTCTTTTTGTGAAGTATTAATTGAACCATCGTTAAGCAGTAATATTCAACAGTAATCATGTTCGCTGGTAATAAGACAAGTTCTAATGACGCTTCAGACAGATTGCGGCCTGCGATAGAGATAAACCTCAGATTATAAAACAATAGGCAGATAGATAGCAATTCGCAACGAAAATATGGGTGTAGCTATTAATCAAATGCAAAATCAAAATGGAATACAAATTCACAATGAAAACGACGATTCGCGAAAGATAGGTTATAACTAGGGTATCGAGAACCGGTATATTTTTAGGAACCGGGATTTTCGGTACCGGCACTAGTCAGAACCGGGAATTCCCGGGATTTCCCGGGATTTTCGGTATTTTCGTGTTTTTTTTCTTACTTGACTAAAAACAAATACAATGGCTTCGAAAACTACTTTTTATAAATAAATCACACATTTTGGCATGTCAAGTTAAAGTATGATACATTAATTTGCTATACAATGATTAAAATATTGTTATAAATTAACCTTTGATAAAATTTTATTTAATTTAACGTCTCTAATATTAGGGCTTTTTCCGCGGCTTCGGGCGCGTAGAATACTGCCCAACTATGCGCAAAAGCGGTATCTCAATGGATGCTAGTTTCGAGATAATTGACGTTATGTAAAAGTGTTTTATTTTTTGCTTTATATTAAGATTTTTTGTTTATCAAGTAATATTTATAACGTAAAATTGGGTCTTTTTGTTATCACCATAATTGGAATATCGAAATTCTTTGTGTAAATACCTTATTCATGAGATACTGCTTAGTGAATTAAAAAATTAAAGTTTGAGTTACCGCTTTTTTGTTACCTCTTCTCCTACATGACTGTATATAAAAAGATATAAATCTTTTGTGTATAAAAAAATGAGTTATTTTAAAGAAAAAACTCAGTCAATATATGTTAACAAAATCTTTTATTCATAAAATTAGAAATGGCATACATAATATATAGCAAAAGAAACGGGTTCTATGAAATTTACTCAAATGATACAGGGAGGTCTCTCCAAAAGGACATTCTATTTTGGGGTATGATATTTTGAAAAGATTTCAAAATATTATCTTTTTTGATTTTAGAAATGCCTTCCGGAGCAGTTTTCTTTTTGCTGGTGGCAAAACATGAGCTTTCAAAATTTTATTACCGATTATGCTTGCAGTGATAGGGTCCTTATTGAATCCAGTTCTGTATATCAGATCAAAACTGCCCCTTTTGACCTCTACTTCGACCATTTCATTAATATATGGACGAGTTACAATTCGAGACAGTTTATACTGTGTCGTGTAATCTTCCCAGTCATAAAAATCTTAAAGAGTCATCTCTATAGGTTTTACTCATATAATGTATATAATGTATATGTAATACACCATAAAATGTATTAGAAATCCGATCGCATCGTTTATACAATAAGGGCCAATTTAATATGCCGTATCTCATGTAGTCCAAATAATTTTCGGATCATGTAACCATTGTAATACTAAGCGACATAGCGGTAAGTCAGTAGTTTACTCGTTGAACATAATATTTGCCGCTATTTGACTTAGAAAAAGTGTTGTTCTTTATTAAGAGATTTGGCGGTATTCAATAATACGGCTAGTTGCCTTCGTGATATTGATATACCTCTAATACCCTTAGTGATTTGAGGTATAACTGAGATAGGAAAATATTTCTTAAGGCTTTTTTCACATGTTCTGAACAAGATACTGCTAAAAGGCTTAGTTCATTAGATGCGGATTTTTTAAAGCTATCCGATGGCATAAAAATCAAGTTTTAGATTTTTTTTGAGATACCGCTTTTGCACTTAGTAGGGCAGAATAGTATTCGTAACAAAAAGTTCTTTATTAAATAACTCTATGGCTGCAGTATGATTAAGATAATGTTATACCAATAATCTTATGACTATCTACTATCCAGTTTCTGGCCAGATCATACGCACTACAATATTTTTTTCCGAGGCGTATATTATGTATAACGATTTGACAGCCTATAAGGCACACTTAGCAGATTCCCTCCCGCTCTTGCAAAGTTATTACTTTTGAATAGGTAAATAAAACATTGCATATTATATCTACGATCTATCATGAGCCAAAAAACTATTTAACCGGTGTAAATCTATTAAAATTTATAATATTATAAAATACTGTGTAGTACAAAAAACCCAACCAAAACTGAGGAGTTTTATAAGTATAAGTAAAAGTAATTATATTTTGACGTTGAATCCTACTTTGCTTGGTAGTTTTGCCTCGGCGTGGATAAGTCCTATTTATTATAAACTTATCGCCGTACCAAAATTAAACCAAATCGGTAAAACGGTTCATGAGTCTTAAAGTAACAGACATAGTTAGTTTCACGTTTGAAATAATATTAAGTATGGATAAAACATTTTAAAATTATTTTTCTGCTTAGCCAATCGCACGAAATGCGGTATAATGTTTGGACAGAAATTAAAATTTTAAACGCAGATATTGTGAAAGTAAGTTTTTACCCTTTGAATGTAATATCGAAGTGAGTTTTACTGGCTAAAAAGATGGATCTTCCAAAAATCTTAACAACTTTATCCAACAGATAAATTGATTCAACAAAAATTCATAGTTCAAAGATATTTTATAAAATTGGTTTTTGCGATTTTTATTTATAAGTAATATAATATAATATAATCTTTTTGCTACTAGCAAAAAGATTATATTATTTATTTTGATTGTTATATTTTAAAAGAAATCAGAATACAGATAAATACGATGATACAAATAATCATAATTTATTTTTGTTTTATAAGCAAGTTCAAAAATACAGCTTTTATAATTATGATCCCTTGGGTCCCTTTTGTTTCCCAACAAAAAAAATCCTGTTATTAATTTCATGGTCCAAT
The DNA here is from genome assembly GCA_905187575.2 of Celastrina argiolus. NCBI lineage: Eukaryota > Metazoa > Arthropoda > Insecta > Lepidoptera > Lycaenidae > Celastrina > Celastrina argiolus. The sequence goes on from LR994596.1 coordinate 4,304,069, forward strand.
CTACCTTTGTGCCGAGTTTCATTTAAATACGTCGAGTATTTTCACCGAAATACCATCAAATAAGTAGCTACTGTTGTTTGAAAATCCAACGGGCGCCCTTTCGTTTTTGGGATAATAATATCCTACATTACCCTTTAGGTTCGAAGCTATCGGCCTGCTAAATTTAATTTTATTCCATTCAGTACGGACTCACATACGGACTGACAGACAGACAGTACTTTTTTTCATAATTATTATTTTTAGGTTCTATGGCCTTTATAGACCCCAAATCTTGATTTTGACTTAAATATATATTTAATGAGCAGACATTTCCCCTAGATTTATTTTAATATGTTGAGATAGTAAAATCAGTTAAGAATATGTATTTTGAATAACATCGTAACTTAAGTTAAAATTTGAATGCGTTTTTCGCCGTCGGAAATTTACACCATCAACGCTGAACACAGGCTTTATTATATTAAAAAAAAGGGAACCTTACTAAAACTCCAATAATGTAACCCAAGGTGTAAAAAGTATACAATTTATTAAGTTTTTATATTGGTTAAATTATAATGATACTCATAATATGCTGTAGTGTTATTTGGAAAAAAACTTTTTGCTACGAATACAATAATTCCACACGCCCGAAACCGCGGCCAAAGCTAGTAATATAATATTACTCATGTTTATAAAAATTGTTTATATCTATGTAAAACTTTAATGAAAGTGAATGTATAACGATATTTTAATCATTGTATAGCAATAAATATATTATCCTTTAACTTGACATGCCACAATGTGTAATTTAAATACAAAAGTACTTTTCTAAGCCCGTTGCGTTTATTTTTTGTTAAGGTAAAAAAAATCCCGAAAATACCGAAAATCCCGGTTCTTTTGAGTTGAGAACCGGTTCTATAACAGTAGTCAAAGAACCGGGAAATCCCGGGATTTTCGGTACCGGGATTTCCCGGTTCTGAACCCTAGTTATAACCTATCTTTTTTTATATTATTAATATGTAGTAAATATTTTGCAACTTTAAGCCTATAAATACAGATTGCAGTTTACACTTTACATAATATGTAACGCTTTATACAAAAATAAGATAAAATCAGTATCTATTCATTCCTTAGGTCAGAAGTCCGAACATATATACTGATTTTATCTTATTTTTGTATAAAGCGTTACATATTATGTAAAGTGTAAACTGCAATCTGTATTTATAGGCTTAAAGTTGCAAAATATTTACTACATATTAATATTATAAAGGTAAATAGGAAAGACTAGAAGAAATATTTACGATATAGGTAAATAAGAAAGACTTCAAGAAGAAGATTTATGCATGTTTGTTACCAATAAACTCAAAACTACTGAAAGGATTTCGATAATTATTTCACCGTTAGTAATGTTAACCCTGAGTAACAAAGGCTATATTTTATAAATTATAAAGAGAGTAAAACCCAATATTTTCCGTGCAAAGCCGCGCACAAAAGTTAGGACATAAATGACTGAGAGGTTTAATAATTAAAGTGAACTACTATAGTGTAAAAAGTGCAAGTAGTTGTGTATTATTGCTATACTAACATATCATGTATATACATATATATACATATATATGTATTTTATTTGCAGTAATTTATTTATATCGCGCGGCCGCCTCTATGTATGAAACGCCTCTACTTTTGGTTTTGGCAAACCGGTCGCGTGCACTTACCGAATATGACGTACCGGCGTGCACAAAAACTGACAGCCGCACTCCCGACTGTCAACTTATCCTGTTCTCTTTCATGGAACAAACGAGCAGAAATCACCTGATGGTAAAAAGTAAAAAACCTCAGACTTCTGCAATATTGGAGCCGCATTAAAGGTTTACCGAATACTAAAACTATAGTTAAATTAAGAGGCACTTCTTGTGATTCCGCCAAGCAGTGACAGTGCCAGTCTCTGAGGAGGGATTATAAGGGTTTCAATTCGACGTTGTGGGTACACTATAAGCGTCATTTTCGATACTAACTATATTTTTCGATAATGCAAATTACAACCATAGTAGTGTCGCTTCGATTTTGCGCTAATGAGACTTGAACCTATCGCAACGGATTATAATGCTGTTTCAGGAAGTGAATTATTAAAATACACAGGTATTTCAAAACGAACAGAGATCTGGGCAAAAGCTAGTATGCAGTTAACAGAAGTATTTTCATTTAATACTGGCCACAGAAAAAAAACCTCTTGTCTATGGTCGCTGTAGGTAAAATATGGCCGGCGTGTTTATTTATTATGTCATTGTTGTATTGAATCCCATGTTCTACGCCTTCCGTCACGGCTAAAGACTTGTCATGTGGGAGGAACATACATAACATGTATCTTTATTCATTAAAAATATACACAAGAAATGCGAGGAATTTCGTTGGAAGAAAAATAATTGTATGATTCGTAACGATGATGCACAGTAGTTTAAAAATGGAACGCTGTAATTTCAAATTTAGAATTATGTAATAGTTTACACGCTAATATACCTAAGCTTGGGTTTCATGTATCTATGTATGTTCACAAATTTCCAGTAGTCAAATTAATTTGAAATTTTGAAAATGTATCAAGGACAAAAGTTTGTTAACTTTATTTATAGTAGATCTTGTGTCTTCTGAAATTATCAATAATTAGGATGTTTTTATTTAAGTAGCAAGGAGTGGATTTGATGAATGTCGTTCAAAAACCTGCCATCTTGCCTTTGAACGCTATCTTAGAATCAGGAGATTTGCACGATCAAAAGATAACATTAGGTACATTGAGTTAAATTAATAACACGTTAAAAAGAAAATCCCAAAATGTCGTTAAACACAAAATTATTCAATAGATTACATTGATTATAAAATATTTAGGACATTTATCTGTTAATTGGATGAATAATCAGAGGTAGACATTCGAAAAATATATGGCAAAAACATACGTTTCAATACTATGAAAAAAGAAAAGCATAGACAATAAACTTCAATGGAGCATAGACTACAAATCATCGTTAGTTCCCGCCACCGCGAGTCCGTCCGAGTTTACGACCTACCGACAAAGGAGTGTCTTGATTAAGAAATAATTCGCTTAGGAAATAAAGAAACCAGAATTTTATGTTATATGTTATATTAAGATAATAGAGAAGTGTATCTGATAGGATATAGTTTAAATGCAAAAACGATCGATGCTCAAAATATTTAGGAGTAACATTTTGGAACCAAAAAACGATAATTAGGTGACACTCAATTAAATTTGCTGTCCTTGTCATTCCGCCTAGGAGTGACAGTGACCGGCATAAGACTGTGAATACGAGGGTTCTTCAGTTTAATTACCGTTTCCTGAATAATAAGATCTGTCAACTAAGGCTAGGTTTATATAATAATCAGCAGACTCCCGACACAATCGAGAATCGTATCAGTTCGATCTCAACAGCTTTTGGTATTTTATTTGGTGGATTACTTTAAAACTGACCATGATCAGAGAAATCGAATCAGTTTAGAGAGTAAGGTCCCAAGATTTCAATAATTGGGTTAACCGTAGAAAGTATTTTCAATGTTCTGAATTGTCTTACAAACTTAATAAAATTATGTACCTACTTCGAAAGTAGAAACTATTTCTAAAGTAACTTGCTTTATTGTAAGTTAACAGTGAACGTATGTAAGTACCTAGTAAGTAGTATTAAAGTATACACATTCTCACCAGCAACGTAATATGACCCCACATATTTAAACTTGAAATAGTCTGTGGCAAACTAACCCAATAAATACTATGGCGATTATCACTGTTGAACATCTTAAACACATTAAAAAAAAGTAACAGTTGTTTACAAATTATTGTTTTCAAATGAACGCGTCGTCGATTTAAAAGACATTTAGCTCCATGATTTGAAAAGGGGTGTGTTATGGACACGGTTGTTTGTTGTGCGTGAAGGCTAGGGTAATATATTATTTAGCTGTCCAGTGTGATTGAAATTTGGATGGGGATGGTAAGATCATTAGCCATCTAAAGCGCTTATTATAAGGTCAATGATGGCCCACTCCGAGTTTCTTACGCCGGTTCTTCTCGGCGGGATAGGATTGAACCGGTGGTAGCCTTTTTGTTGACTTTCCGAAAATAGCTCGTTGATTTTCATTGGAAAATAGAATATTTTGTTTATGATTTAATTTTGAAGCAAAAACAATTTTAAATACCTCCACTAGGTATTAAAATGTAATGACTCTCTTTATTATATTGTTATTTAATTGACATCTAAGTAAATACACTTATAATATGTCAAATAAATAACAATTTTAAATAATGAAGATGGCTCCACTTTATTTATCTTTAGTGAACAAATTTAACTAGCGCCATCTGTATTAATGGCGGTTGTATTTTCTTGTTTTTTTTCGTTTGTCGCCGCTGATCTATTTTATTATGACGTTCAGTAGATCTTACCCTCAGATAGCGAGTATTATGAGATCCTGGGATAATTGGGCGGTTGAAAGAACAAGAATAGTCGGATGACCACAAAAAAATAGGTTAAATACTATTTAGTATTTAACCTATTTTTTTGTGGTCATCTATCAAATCTATTTAGATTAGTTATTATGGTATTAGTAAATGGTTGTGTGGAAGAAATTTTAATTGTTAGCGGTAATATCGCTATTTTTAATATTTCATTAATTAAAGTTTCTTTAATATTGCTACTTTTTGAGGACCTCCGTAGGGCAGTGGTTGAGCGCGGTCATGCTCAAGCGAGAGGTCGACTGTTTGAATCCCACCGAGTGAAGAAAAAGTCTTCAATGTTCCTGGGTCATGGATGTGTATTAAATTTGTGTACATAATACATTCAAAATCTCAAATATGTGTATAGTATAAAAGCATTAAATATATTTCCGTTGTCTGTAACACAAGTTCTTCGGATACTTAGCACGGGGCCAGATTGACGTGGTGTGAATCGTCTATAGATATTATTATTATCACTCGACAAAAAACCCTTATGTATAAATATAAAAAGGTTTTGTTGTAGTGAACTTCATCTATTTCTTGTCTACTTCTAAAGTCTAAGCTACTCTGGAGCAGGGATGTTAGGCAGCTCCGTAACCGTAACCGAAACTCCGATATCCGAAATAAAAAATTTACGAAACCGAATCCGAAATGAAAGTTTTGCTATTGTAAAAACCAAAATTTAATATCCGTAACCGAAATTATTCGAATCAAAATCCGAAATAATTTAATATACGTATCCGTATCCGAAATTTCATATCCATTTCATCCCTGCTTTGGAGGTAGAATACTGCGTACAGCAGGCTCACTCCCGACAGAATCGAGAACCGAATCAGTTCGATCCCAACGGCTTTTGGTGTTTTATTTGGTGGATTTCTTTGAAACTAATCAGGATAAAGAAAATCGTTAGATCGTTACTTCTTGTACTCCCTACCATATCAATCGACCGAGAATTAAAATAAACAAACGTCCATTTATTAGGAGGTAGCACGATCGAATCTGAATCAAAACAACTTTTTTTTTTCTGTTTTAGGGTTTTATGTTATTCTCTTCGCTGTGCTTTTCTGTCCCTTATGTGGTTAATAAAGCTATTTTTATTTATTTTTATTTAAATCCATATCAGTTTGGAGAGTAAGGTCCCAGGCGGGATGTGTCACTTAAATACTTCACTTCGATCGTTGGTAGTTGGTACAGTGTATCGCTTTACAGAGAATACAATAAACGTTACTGCGGTAGTTGGTGTTGTGTTACTGTTTGTAATATGTATTAGCCCACCCAGGACTTTACTTGTATGTAAAATGTAAATAAGTGACATTCGTTGCATAAATTCAGATTTTGATTTGACAGTGACGTTTGAAGTGACGTAACGCATTTGACCCGTTGGAAAATCAATATCGGTTTTGTTGACATTTAATGAACGAGCTAAAATAATCTATACTAAAGCGGATGAGTTATTTTGTTTCTTTAAAAGCGCTAATCTCAGGAACTACTGGTCCTATTTGATAAATTCTTTTTTGTTGGATAGTCCATTTATAGAGGAAGGCTTTAGGTTATATAACATTACGCTGCGACCAATAGGAGCGAAGCGTCAGTGAGAAATGTTGCAAAAATGGGGAAATTTTTTTCACATTTGGGGACTTTCGTTGCGTGCGCTGCATAAACGGTTCAAGTCGCTCAAAAACCACGCGAACGAAGTCGCGGGCACAGCAAGTTACATGATATAACCTTAAGCACATGCTTTATACATTCTCAAATTCGTTCCCTAAAGTTTGAAATGCAAAAATTCAAATTTTGTGTAGCGAATTATAATAGGATTGGCGTTGATTTCTGACTGAATGATTATTATGGTTATATTCGTTATAAAAATATTTTTATGAATTTATCCTCCACGGGTCAAAATAAATATATCACAAGGTGGTACCCCAGAGGACAAAAAAGGAAAAAGGATAGGCCTCTCAGAAGATGGGACGACGAAATTGTCCAAGTGGCTGGCAAGACATGGACCAGAGTGGCACGCCAAAGGAAAGAGTGGAAATGCCTGGGGAAGGCCTTTGCCAAAGGGAATATGGGTACAGAAACTGCGCTACTGTAAACCGTAAAATAAAATAACTAGATGAAATTTTTTTGTTCCGAATAAAGGCTATAAATAAATAAATAAAATTCTCCACGGGTGTGAAAAGGCACGCAGAGTCGCGCGCAAAAGCTACATTTATATAACTGCCTTAGGCGCTAGGATAGTTACGCTAAGATTTAAAATACAAGATTCCTTTTCCCGTACACAATATAATAAACTGTCATTTCTGTCGTCACAAAAAGCGGTAGAAAAGCGACCGGTCTTCGTTAGACGATCATTAGTTGTTTGTTTAAAATTTCAAATTTATAGAAAATCGACCAATTAGCACGACATACATTGCCTAGAATGTTCCGTGTTAATCGTGTTTTTAATTAAAATGGCGCTTGATGAAGAAAATATTTAAGCGTTAGAAATTGGAATCAACAGAAAATGCGTGTACTTTGAGAGACTTTAGTAGCATGTTATAAATAGTAAAAGTAAGTAAGTAGGTACCTACTTGCTTTCTTTACTTTTACCTTGGATCTTATATATCCCTTTGCTCAATGACGTAACAAAAAATATTTTTGTCTAACGAATGACAACATTCTTAATTTGGTTAAACCCTCCAAAAATATTTTGTTCTATGACAACAAAAAAAAATCTCTTTGTCTATGACGTTCTAAATTTAAAATTTGGCAGGACAATGCTCCCTATGCTGATGAGACGTCAAAGTGACGTACGATATGTCACGGTGACGTGAGTTATATGTCATAGTGACGGCAACTAACCGTTTTGTCAATATAGTTACTTTGTTCACTAAATCAGTTCGGTCAAAGAACGATTATGAGCCTAATATACTTTCTTTTTAATTTCTTTAAATTTAAATCCTCCTTGGTCTTCCAACACTTTTGCCGAAACAAAACGTATGCGCCAGTCACGTCGTTTTTCTATGAGGCCGTGGCATTTCATCCTTCAATCCAATCATGTGGTTAGGACCTATTTCATTTCGCGTCAAGATGGCTCTGAACCAATGGACCATGTGGGAGTTTACATTAATAAGTCAACAACAGCAATAAAACAATAATCGCCACACAAATCGATTAGTCGATATCTTAATAGATTGCGTGTAGGCTTAGCAAATGAGCTGTCGCTCGCCTACCCGCAAGTCCCGGGGGGGATCGTAATGCCTTGATTGATAACGCTGTGTGGTCCTACATGCTCGGAGATGGACCACCTGGGTTCACCATGGGGCTTGAGACCTAGGAAATATCAAATACCCATTAATACTTGGAGAATTGTAAAATTAGACGTTAAATGATATGAAATCTTTGTTTTGAATGGCCGACGCTGAAAGATGATGTTTCTGTATATGTATGTCTGTACTTATACACAAATATCTACTATACTCAATGGCATTGTAATTCCCAAACGAATAGATTGATTTTAATCCAGTTTTCTCTGGCCAAATATTTTTCTATGTGCCTTATAACACGCTTTTATAGGCTTGGGTTGTATGTGTAACTATGTAAGTATGTAGCGAAATATTTGAGGTTAATTTTCACAAATTTTCTAGAAATGTTTTTTTTTATTTTCGCATACCCATCGAGGACCAATTTCAATACAATTAAGCGTGTTTTCTTTTTAGTTTTTTTAACTATTACTTATTTATTATAGGTTACGTATGATAAAATTGTTGAAAATGTGTCAAGATAACCTTACTTACTATTTCCATATCGGACATTTTGCAAATTGGACTAGAACTAACATTACGTCGCAATATTTAATACTAATTATCGCCACGTCACTTTGACGTTTGACGCATGCTGTCACTTTCGAAATTGGAACGCGGCTGCGGCCAGTTTGACCAGGTCAGGTTCATTCATAGGCTGGATTCTAGACTGTACATTAAATATCCGTTCAGAACCTATTTCCTATAAATGGTAGCAAAACAACAATAATCAAGTCAGAAAAAGACGGAAATGGTGTATATTTTTATTAGGCTTTCAAAGTTGTCGAAGTAGATAATAATTTTACATTTTAGCTAGGCAATTTTAATGTCTAGCAGCTAGCTGGGACATAACCTACATCCATCCATCACCTTGTCTGTGATCCATCAAACTTTGTTTACGGCATTGAGTTAACCCATTTATAGCAGTGATAATAATGTGATGTAATGTACTAGTACTACTATTTTTTTAAACTAAAGGGCTGCATACTAACTTTGCTCTTATGTAAGTAATATTTTTAAAAACATAAGAGCTGGATACTATGTCCTTTGTTCTAATCCTAGTGATTTATTGAAAAATTTATTAACAGCTGGATTCTATTATAATAATAAGTTTTTTACTCTTGTAATTACTGTTTTTTTAAATATACATATTTAATAAGAGTTGGATACTTAATGCCTGCAGCACTTTTTGATTTTAAATTTTTAATCAATTGCAATTTTACTTGCGGGTTGTCCTATGAAGCTAGGGGAAACCTGTATAGGTATTTTAAGGGGAAGAAAAGTTATTTTTACGGATTTAGATTCAGCTACTTTACTTTTTCAACAAATAAATGATTTGAAAACCCATTAGGAGTTTTCAGATTATTATTAGGATTTTCGATTATTTGGTAATTGGTATGGCCTAAGGTTTTAGTACCTACTTAAAATTTTTTTTATTGGATCAATTTGAGATCTAGCCAAGTGCGAGTAGAACGAAGTTAACACGTATTTTATAACGTTTTTAGTATTTTTTATTTTTAACCCCGGGCGCAAAAACGACGGGGTGCTATAAGTTTGACGTGTCCGTGTAAATGTATATGTGTATGTCTGTATCGTTACTCCCAAACGGATGATCCGATTATAATGCGTTTTTTTTGTTGGAATGGTATATCTATCAGTCGAGAATTTTCTTAGCTTTGTTTGGTGGACATCGGTTCAAGGTCATCAGGTCGTTTGTTAGGTGTGATAGGAATGTTACATGCTTAGCGCGTGTTTCACCAAGCAATGTTAAAGTTAATCCTTCGTGAAATATCATGTTGTTCCTCTCGTAATTCCTATCAATGAATGAGAAGGCATGGTATTTTAACAAACCGTTAACACTAACAAGCGTTGGTGAAATCGGGACTAAGGGCGTGTTTCACCAAGCGATGTTAAAGTTAACGCCATGTTAAAATATGCCTACTCATTCATTTACAGGAAATACGAGAGGGACAACATGATATTTAACGAAGGATTCGCCACGCCACGCCCAGTCGGAGTTTTTTTTTAATTTTGAATTTAGTTATATTGTTATTTGTTCTTATTTAAGAACACTCACACTTGGCTCGCATGTCCATTGCCCTCTGTGACGCGCGAATCTATTGATGTATTGTCAACACTCATCAATACGACGACGTGACGGTGTGAATGGCGACGGATGTTGACAGGAAGCTCTATTCGACTGTCTGTATGGCGCAAGTGCGTAACTAATCTATTAAACCGTTGAACCTACTGAACGGATTGCGACAGCATTGACGTGATGATGGTACTCGTGGTCGTTCGATAATAATCCCCTAGACCCGGCACTATCATAAAGGAGGAATTTTTTAAGAGGAAACCTCACGGCTGAGGAAAATACAAAATAGGTAAAGTACAAGAAATCGATGTTTGGGGGATTCCTGTATCCTCCTCCAAAACTTAACCGATTTAGATATTATTTTTCATTATTCTTTTTCATTGTACGTTTCCTAACGTCTTGATGTGTAAACTTTTAAATATCTTTACATTTCAACTGTAAATTTAAATACTATGTTAGCCTATAGCTATCTAAGGCGGTCATTTCTAGACCTAAAAACTAAAAGCACTTAAGAGTTAAGACCTAAGTTCTAATGTCAGCACTCACGTCTAGACTCAGGCCTATTTATTACGCTAGGGCTGACACCTAATTAAATTCATAAATTACAATTAAATTAATCGATTTCTATTTATTTAGCAAATAAATTTTTATAAATTAAAAAATATAATTAGATTCATAAACATCACATTATAGTCCCCAAGTGTGTGCGCAGTACACAAGAGCACACACGAGCCTTAAACAGTTATAGTAAAGGTAGAGAGTACCTTTTCTATCAGCCTGTTGATAGACAAACAGTATAGCAGTTTTACAATTTGGGGACTGAACCCTCAAAATAAATGTTGACATTAGGCTTTGTATAACGCCAGTGACCTTGAACGTTTATTTGTATGGCGACAATGGGGTAACAAAAACTAGGGATGTTATGGATACGAAATATCGGATACGGCTATAAAATTATTTCGGATTATCCGGTAGTTTCGGATAATTTCGGTTACGGATATTTAATTTTTAAGGAATTTCAAAAGTAAAATACAAACGACGCATTTATATGGTTCAATTTGTTGAACTCTTTGCAATTGTTCGCGTGGTTTGTGTGTTAGCAGCAATACCAGCGGCCAGCCGATCAACACAACTTGTCATAACGTGTCTCAATTAGGCACCGCCCCTATCCGATATTATCCGTAACTGTTTTATCGGTTTCGGTTACGGATACGGATATTTTATTATACCGGATATCCGATAGTTTCGGTTACGGTTACGGAGCTCTCTAACATCCCTGGACATTAAAAAAGGGTGCACTTTGCATATCGTCGATATACCTTCTCAAACTCGTATAAAAACAATGTTTTCTTGATAATATTTAGCTTGTATTGACCTAAAGTATTTAAAACTTTTTTTCTATACTGTAGGTTAATACAAGCTAGATATAATACTTAACTGAACCCCATTTAAATAAAAATCCATATTATAATAAAATCGAAAATTATTAGGTTTTTTTAGTCTACTGAAAAGTTATAGTTTTATAAATACGAGGTTGTGAAGGTAAAACGATATGCTATTTTAAAACAAAAATATATTTTATATACTTACCAGACTTCAACTGACTGCAGAGTCGCGACGCCTAACCTAACCCTTCTTTTCGCCGTAGTCGGCTAAATTTTGATAGCCCTATCTAACTGCATCTAGGACATAAACTTGTAGCCTGTAGGGCTAACATAAGTCAATTAGTTTCAGCGATACTAGAGGAGCTCTAAGTGCTAACGTAAAAATAGATTATTAGCTTGGCCACTTAATTCATGTCTTCCGGGTTACTAATATTAAACCTCTGTAGCGCAGTGGTTGAGTGGTGCTCAAGCCGGAGGTCGCGGGTTCGAATACCGCGGAGAACAAAGAAGTTTCATGGATGTATATTAAATTTGTGTATAATTTATGTATAGTATAAAAGCATTAAATATATTTCCGTTGTCTGGTAACACAAGTTCTTCGGATACTTAGCACGGTGCTAAATTGACGTGAAGCGAAACGTTAATAGATTTTATTATTATTATTATAAATATTTATACTGTTACGTGAAGCAAAATGTTTTTGAAAAACAAACGCAATTGAAAAGTGTGTTATTTTCTCAAAAAAAATTAGTTCTTTATGTATACGTTTATTTGTATATTTGTTTGTTTATAATTAAATAAATAAGTGTTCCATTCACCCGTTTGTTCAGCTGACAAGTTTGAACGCGCCATAGCATTCCTTGTCAACCGTACATTTTCCCACTACACACAGTAGCATATTATATCCTTCCCCGTACTCTATATATTCGATAAATTCCATCAAAATCAGCACAGTAACCTCGGATCTTAAATCCAAAAAAATCCTTTTTAATTTATGACAGATTTTGTATGAAAAAAATGACAAAGTCACATGTTTATTCGGGTATAAGTTATTTGACGATTGAAAAATCAGCCCTTAGATAAATATATATACGTGTTTAATACTTTTATACTGTACGTTTTATACTTGATACTTTAATGATAACAAGTGCCAGGAATATACTCTTGTTTTCTCAACGGGATTGAACCCGCAATCCCGGCTAAAGCGCCAACGTGCTAACTATTGAGCACAACACGACCCAACTTATTTATCTATCGCCCAGGATTTGAACCAGTATACCTTTAGACAAAACCACTTAACACATCCCGGTAAAGGCTCTACTTTACATTAATATGGAAACTTCTATTAATACACCACGCGTAAACGAGTCATCCAAACAGCAATAAGTCACATTTTACTGTTTTAATTCACTAGTACTGTGATTTGACTGTGATTTCACAGTAATAGTAACCCGGTACCCCTGTCGGTCCATCCCGGGGTAAGCGGTCAAATACTACAGCTGTAAATCATACAAATTATAGTGGGGCCATGAACAAGGCGGGGAAACGCTTAGCGGATAGAAGTCTTCGATTCTGCGCCAACGTGATTTGGGCCTTATTCAATATTGACAGTGCCTACAAGCGATAATCGGTGACCGACATATTGTAGTTAAAAATGGAATATACTGATTGTGAACGTCATGCAAAAAGTCGGTCAAAAATAATATGGAGTTAAAAGCTCGATTATCGGTCCTAAAAATAGTGGACTGGGCACCCTTAGAGCATATATAAAGTCTGTGTTATTTACTGCTTACCTATGTATAAATAATCAATAATGTTGAAATAAAAAATATTACTTAAAAAAAGTTTCTGATGATCTCTTCATATTTTTGCACCCACTGCGAAATGTATCTAAACATGCTTTCGCTTCAGCTCATGCGCTACTCTCGTGGCCCCACAGTCCTTTCCATGAAGGGAGCATATCAGGTTGAGCCCACGATCTCACACCGTCATAAACTAAATTAATTCATTGAAATAACTGACTTTATGATATTTGAGGTGTATACAGTATAGTGAGTTCAGAGTTATTACCCCCGACGAAAACGGGGTGTTATGAGTTTGATGTATGTTGATCTTAGGATAATCTTACCTTCTTAGGTAAAATTGACGACCTCCGTAGCGCAGAGGTTCAGCGCGTTGATGCTCGACCGAGAGGTTGCTTGCGGTTTCCAAAACTAAAATTTTAATACCTTTGACACTTAGCAAAACTTTTATTTCGGATTCGGTTACGGATAATTTTTACATCGGATATCCGATAGTTTTCGTTACGGTTACGGAGCTCCCTAACATCCCTGATAATAATATATGGTTATAAAATAATATTTTGGCAATTGTTAAAAAAAATAAAACTTTTTTTATTTATTTTAACAATTAATCAATTAACAAATAAAAAACGTTTTATTTCCAAATGAAACATAACAAGCTATTTTCGGAAAGTCAACAAGAAAAACAAGCTACCACCGGTTCAATCCTAAACTAAACTGTTGTTTTTACTAATAGCCGCTGATATGTGAAGTTGCGTCAAGGGGTGCCCTTCACATTCCCCTGGGGGTCCATGTACCACTAATTGGAAACACTGGTCTAAGTAGAGTAGGTACCTAACTACCTACCTACCATAACAAATCTACTAAGGCCATTTTTGACTGCCAACAAAAATTTTGTGTCCGCCTGTCCGTAGCATTGTAAGTCACAAACGGACGAATCGATTTTGATCTAATTTTTTTCGTTTGTAAGCTACATTAGCTTCGGTGTCGGTGGCCGGTTTTGTCGAAACCAGAGCATCTAAAAAGTGCCTAAAGTGTGCTCAATACACAAGCCTACTTCGTCTTTTTAATCTCACAAACATAGCATTGAAATCATTTATCGAAAGTAAGTTCAGCATATCTCTTATTTTCCTTTTCTCGTAGCAAGTGAACTGACCTTCCTCAACCGATTGTATTTAAAGTTGTTTGAGGTCTCATTTCGCGGTGGTCTTACTTTTATTATGGTGGTCTCACTTATTTATGGTACATTGTTTTATATGCGACTGCTCGTTTTACATTAGGGATAGTTCGCACAGGTAATGCAACTTCACTTTTTACTCAGTTATCTATACTAATATTATAAAGCGGAAGAGTTTGTTTGATTGTTTAAACGCGCTAATCTCAGGAATTACTGGTCCGATTTGAATAAATATTTTTTTGTTTGATAGTCCATTTATAGAGGAAGGCTTTAGGGTATATAACATTACGCTGCGATAAATAGGAGCGAAGCATCAGTGAGAAATGTTGCAAAACGGGGAAATTTATTCAAATTTGGGGACTTTCGTTGCGTGCGCTGTTTATGCAGGTTTAACTCGCTCAAACACCACGCGAACAAAGTCGCAGGCACAGCTAGTTACTTATATAATACTTATAATCTAATTTTGATTAATATGACAAAAAAAGATAAGTTTCATTTGTTGTTTGTTCATTGATGTATGAAATTTGTTACATATTTAGTTGTAAGATTTCTTTTTACAATTATGTCAATTTTCATTGCAACCAGAGCAGGAGTTATTTTATAGTGGCTTTGTGTGTACGCAATACTCAGAATAATATCTATGGACGCTTCACACCACGTCAATCTGGCCCTGTGCTAAGTATCCGAAGAACTTGTGTTACAGGTACCAGACAACGGAAATATGTTTAATACTTTTATACTATACACATATTTAAGATTTTTATTATATTATACACAAATTTAATACACATCCATGACCCAGGAACATTGAAAAGTTTTTGTTCCCTCGGCGGGATTCGAACCCGCGACCTTTCGTTCGAGCACCAACGCGCTCAACCAACTGCGCTACGGAGGTCGTCATAATCACTCTTCCTTTACTCTTGTAGCCTAGTGGGACGAATAACGACTGGCGGGAGATCAGGCGCTGGACCGACTTTTTACATGCCCATCCAACGCTTGGATCATCTTTCTTGTCAGACAATCAGGTGATCGGCCTGCATTGTCCTAACTTGGAAACAACATTTCCCCCAACGCGGGGATCGAACCCACGACCTCCGGGTCTAGAGCCAGGCTCTGAACCACTAGACCACAGAGGTGATAAGTCAGTGCTTACTTTAGTAGATCCAGCGTATTGGGGCCTTACTCTCCAAACTTTTTGATTCAGATCCGATCGTGCCATGTACTCCCGAATAAATTGACGTTTGTTTATTTTGATTTTCAGTCAATTGATATGGTCGGAAACACAAAGTTACGATCTAACGATTTTCTTTATTCTGGTTAGTGTCAAAGTAATCCACCAAATAAAAACAACAAAAGCCTTTGAGATCGAACTGATTCTCGATTGTGTCGGTAGTAAGCCTGCTGGATGCAGGCTGGATGATCAGTATGGTCCTTAAGTGCTCGAAAAATCTCTACATTTCCTCACAATATATTCGAGACTGAATAATGGATGTTCAAGCTTCTGTCAGAGTCTGTTAAATAAGACATAAGATATGTACATACATTACATACAACAACTTCTGTTTTTACTATTTGCTTTCTCAGACAGAATGAGAGGTCCTACTTGACAGTTGCATCTCTTTCATACATTGAGTAATATACTTAATATACAGGGTGTAAAAATAACGGTTGTAACTTTGGGATAATACCTTTTCTCATTCTTGAAATGTTTTGATTTTAATCATTTCGCCAAAAAATCTTAAGTCATTACTCATTAGTATAACAGAAAAGCTAAAAAACTAAAAAAAAAAAAACCTTTGACTTAGCGTGTAACATTTCTATCACACCTAACAAATGACCTGATGACCTTGAAGACCTGAACCGATTTCCACCAAGCATAGCTAAGAACACTCGACTGATGTACATTTCAAACAAAAAAAACCGCATTAAAATCGAATCATCCGTTTGGGAGCTACGATGCCACAGACAGAACACACAGTTACACAGACACGTCAAACTTATAAGACCCCCTCGGTTTTGCGTCAGGGGTTAAAAATAAATAAATTTGAGTAAAAATAAATATTATACAAGGTGTAAAAAGAACAGTCACTATAAGTTTGAGATACGATAATGCGACCTTTCCTTATTTTGGAAATGTTTTTTTTTAAATATTTTTTTTTGTCAAAAAGTAAAAATATTTTTTTTTACTTTTCACCATTTCTTATTTTTGTGTCGCAAAAATAACAATAAAACAAAAAATATATTTTTTTGAAATTTTTGTAAAAAAAAAAAGTTTAATAATAAATACATTTCTAGAATAAGAAAAGGTAGTATAATCATATCCCAAAGTTATAGTGACTGCTTTTTTTACACCCGTCATAAATTTTCCATTTCGTACAGATCCCTGTTGCGTAAATCCGACTCTGCCTTTAACCGTTTTTTTTTAAACGAATAAATTATTACCATTAGCGTTCTAGTTATTAGCAAGAAATATTGCCTATATTAACAGCTACGCCTCAAGCGTGCCAATTTAGAACCGAGGCAATTAAAATTCTAAATCTCTTAACCTTTTAATACAAATGACTGTCGATGAAAAATAAAACTTCGTTTACACAGGTGAAATAACAACGCGTGAATCGCTTCAAGGTGATGTGATAATGTACATAATGGCTAATACCAAGGATGAAAGGCATATGAAATTTCGGATACGGATACGATTTTTTTTTTTTTTTTTATCCTGCCCTTATCCCACTCTAGATGGGGTCACGAATATGGATATGAAATTATTTCGGATTATCCGTTTGTTTCGGATAATTTAGTTTACTGATATTTAATTTTGGATACCTTTGACAGTAGAAAACTTTTATTTCGGATTTGATTACGGCTACGGATATTTTTTTATATCGGATATCCGATAGTTTCGGTTACGGTTACGGAGCTCCCTAACATCCCTGGCTCGGATATCCGATAGTTTCGGTTACGGTTACGGAGCTCCCTAACATCCCTGGCTAATACCTATTATCGACTGTACATTTTTATAACGAGTTGATAATCAATTACTTTTCGGTAAAAAAGTCACTTTTACCTAAACGTCTTTACTGAAGGAGCAGAGTTATGTACACAAATTTTCTACAAAACGATATGGGCATTATTCAATAATATCTAAGCTATATTATGATATATATGAATAGTTTTAATATATATCATATAGCTTAAATGTATTAAAATATATATCTATATCTATCTATGGACGCTTCACACCACGTCAATCTGGCCCTGTGCTAAGTATCCGAAGAACTTGTGTTACAGGTACCAGACAACGGAAATATATTTAATACTTTTATTAACTATACACATATTTAAGATTTTTATTATATTATACACAAATTTAATACACATCCACGACCCAGGAACATTGAAAACTTTTTGTTCCCTCGGCGGGATTCGAACCCGCGACCTCTCGTTCGAACACCCAACGCGCTCCACCACTGCGCTACGGAGGAATTAAAATAAAATATATTATAATACACGAATACTACAATGCCCATATCGTTTTGTAGAAAATTGGTGTACATAACTCTGCTGCTTCTCTACTTACTCTCTTCTTACTCTCTACTTACTCTAACTCGTTACTCTACTCGGTTTCTCTAACTTAAGGCTTGTCCCTTATTAAAGTTTCCTTATTACAACCAGGGGGCTGATTCAAGATGCCATCGCTAATTATCGCTTACAAAGTTCGATAACAAAATGTATGGGATTTGACATAAGGTACGCTAAATGACATACCAAATCGCGATCATTTAACTTATGTCAAATCCCATACATTTTGCTATTGAACTTTGTAAGCGATAATTAGCGATGGCACCTTGAATCAGCCCCGGGCTCTAAAGGTAGGAATTTGCAATAATCTATAGTAACTTCTAAGAAGTGAGTCACGTTGATTTTACTCTCGTGTGAATGAAGCTTAATATAAAACGATTACGCAAACAGAACTGTTACATTCTATAACCAATTACAAGTGTAACTGTATCACTATTAGTAGGCTCTGTAATTATACTATTATAGTGTAATTATAAGTTATTAGTGTTAGGTTTTTTGCGAAGTGAAATTTCGTATGGCTTGAATGTAACGATCAAATTTGGTCATAGTAATTATGTGTTTTGTCTTAAGGCTGGCGTGCTCGCGATTAGCTGAAAAATTTAGTACATAAAAACCTTTTTCATAATACTAGTCTTATTAAAAAATCATAAAAAAAATAGAATTACTCTTAATTATATTCTTCAGAGGTTTATCGTTTTATAAATTGATGGTTATGTTTTAATTTAGCTTAAAACGGTATACAAAGTACCTATAGTTATACTTTAGAAAATTTAACACAAATTATGGATATCTGTTGCACTGCTTTAACAACAAATGAATATAATGATCTATATGTCGCAGTCATCTGGTTGAATCTGCTTATTTGATTGAATGACTAGCCCGGTCTTTTAATGGCATCAAACAGCTCGTACAGATAGAAATGTGTTGATATATTTTTTGATTAATTTACTTTAATGTGCGTTATAATAGTACACATTCGGAAATTTTGAAGTTTAAAAATAAAATATTAAATGGCTGTCCTAGTCTCGGACTCATTAAATTTGTTGGTAAAAATAGAATTCAATGAATGCGCTAGTCATTCAATTAAATAGCAGTTTCAACCAGATGACTGCGACATATATATTAAGGGGCTCGACTACACCAAATGTGATTTTATGCGGCCCAGCCACATATTTTGATTAAGGTGATCTGTACGGGGATCGCTAACCATTATCATTTTATAATATTAAATAGTTACTTAATACAATGAACACACTCAGTTTTATATGTTACAGTTGCTTAAAATTGCACTTATGATTGATAAGAATTAAATCATTTCATTCACATCATCGTTTTAAATGGTGAATAAAGAATGATATCCCTACCTATTAATAAAGATGGGATGAAAAAATCGTGACAAAATTGCATTCGCGAGTTGTAAATGTATTTAAGAATAATAATGCACAATTACTGTACAAGTTTTTCTAATTGATTTTTAATAACAAGTTGTGTATTATATTGAAGCATTTCTTATAATTGTTATTGATACTTGGAAACACTTTAAACCGGTAGCATTTGAGGTGATGAGAGGAAAATGCGACTTATTCATTAGCTAGAACGTTTACATATTAATATCATAATTTTATAACCACATTTTTATGAAAAAAAAACTTTAACCGGACTTCGTAAATTATAGCACTAGCTGTTCTAACTTCGTATCGCCTTGGAATTTACTTAGGCACCGGGTAATGAAATTTCGGATACGGATACGGATATGAAATTATTTCGGATTATCCGTTTGTTTCGGATAATTCCGGTTACGGATATTAAATTTTGTTTACAATTTCCAGGAGCAAAACTTTTATTTCGGATTCAGTTACAGTTACGGATTAGTTTTATATCGGATATCCGATAGTTTCGGTTATGGAGCTCCCTCCCTTAGGCACAGACAGGAGCGCCACCTACCGGGTCTAATTGTGAATCCAAACCATTCTCGAATACTCTGGAATAGACAATAAATTTTATAAAAAATCTGTTCAGTCCTTTATGAGTTTAGTCACAGGCACAGGAAAAATAAAAATAAAATAAATAACGTTTTATTTCCAAATTAAACTTAAAACAAGCTATTTTCGGATAGTCAACAAAAAAACAAGCTACCACTGTTTCAACCCTAGCCCGCCGAGAAGAACCGGCGTAAGAAACTCTCATTTGGCCATCTTTTAGCAAAAAGATGGAAAATTGCTCTTTTTTTAAAGTAAATATATTTTTGCAATGTAATTTAATCTATACATATTGCCATCGCTGTTTAACGCTAGCTTCGCTAAATGACATACGAATTCGCTCGTCATTTAGCGGAGCTTATGTCCAATCCCATACATTTTGTTTTCGAACTTCGTAAGCGATAAATGCGTTAGCTAAGTTCTCTACCACGAGGGCGTCTTATCCATACAACATAATAAATAAAATAAGTTATTATCATATAATGAGAACCGAGTCTATTATCTTCAACCGATATTTTTAATAGACTAAAATCGATTTATTAGCCGATTAAAAATCGATTAAACAACAATGGCTACCTACTGTAACTCATCTAAAGTCCCGAATATATCAAGATTTGATTAGCATAATATTGATTTATTGAAATGTAACTTATGACCTTCTAACACGCGAAGGAGAACGTTAAAAACACGCTTGTATTAGGTCGACCAGCAGGCTTACCCGACACAATCGAGAATCGAATCAGTTCGATCTCAACGGCTTTTGGTGATTTATTTGATGGATTACTTTGAAACTTGTTCCCGACCATATCAATCGACTGAGAATCAAAATAAACAAACGTCAATTAATTCGGAAGTACGCGGAACGATCGAATCTGAATCAAAATCGAATCAGTTTGGAGAGTAAGGCCCCTTCTATTCTTCTAATATATTGTAAATTAAAAAAAATTACTATCTTCCAAGGATCGTAGCGAAATGAAAATTAGCATAATACAGTTTTGATGGCAATATATGGTACTCTCGAACTGATCTGATGATGGAACTGGAATTTTATGATGGAACATCGTGTGATAGCTGTTTTTGGATTCTTCAGAAAAGCCTTGGAATGAACTTTGACCTCGATTATTGCCGCCCTTATCATAAACAACGCAATCGTTATTTTTGGCAAAAATGAGATAATAGTATATTCGGAATCACCGCAACGAGATCTACCTGGATCAATCACTCAATTTTTAATAGCTGTTATACTTTTCTTTTTAAATATGTTGATACATTCCAAACTAATAACTAGTCATAACCATTGTAAAAATATCATAAATGAACTAAATATGGACATATAATATCGCAGATACAAAACATTGAAAGGCACTAAACAAACAAAAATATTTTGAATATTCGTATTAGTTTCAGAGTCAACAATATATAGAAAAAACTCGAAAGTAACCTCCAAGCAAGTGCGTTGTTTATGATAAGGACGGCAGATTAGAAGTCAAGGACTGAGATGAAACCCGAATATAGGCACTATCGAACTGCAGTGCAAGTCCCTAGGTTGAGGTGCTGGTCGCTGTGATCACGAATGTCACCGCCGTCACGTGGTCGGCTGCAATAGTTGTCAGTAGCGTAAAAACTAATCTTGGGGAATACCAATTCGGCCATCATCGCTATTACAGCCGTTGGAATATTGGTTATCGCGATTTTTGCGCTTCGATCTTTGGTTATCATGATATTTTATTTGGTTATCACGATTTTTGCGCTTCGATCTTTGGTTATCATGATATTTTATTTGGTTATCACGATTTTTGCGCTTCGATCTTTGGTTATCATGATATTTTATTTGGTTATCACGATTTTTGCGCTTCGATCTTTGGTTATCATGATATTTTATTTGGTTATCACGATTTTTGCGCTTCGATCTTTGGTTATCATGATATTTTATTTGGTTATCACGATTTTTGCGCTTCGATCTTTGGTTATCATGATATTTTATTTGGTTATCACGATTTTTGCACTGCTCAGATCAGCAGTTCATGAATCCGGAAGATATGAACTGGAACTGGTGTCTGCATTGTATTTCACACGTTTAAATCGTTAGTTTACGAACTTGTGTATAGCAGCGATACGCTATCGATGAAGTCCCTTGTCGTAAAACTTAATGGTTTACTTTATCAGGGACGCCCGTTCACGATAGATAAATAGGAACTCAACGCGGCGCGATCTTGTACTATCTCTGAGCTTCCTCTCGCATATAATTTCAATGGATTGAATTGGAATTTGACACTTCTCTTATCTTAAGGCTTTGTATAACGCCAATGACCTTGAACGACTAGTTGTATCATGTATGGCGCCGACCGGTTAAGAGACTAGCGCCAAAAACAATTTAGTGGCAATCATAGGATCTATTAATTAAATGTTACTTCAAACAAACATTGTCGCCAAATTCATTTTTCCGAATTTTAAAACTTTAAACTGCTCTCCTGTTTAATTTGGTTTTTGTCGCCTTTTAAACGATAAAGTTCAAGAGTAAAACATTTTGCGATATATGCTTTTGCAAGTACATAAAGGTACGATCCCACCAAAATAGTGTTCAGAACATTTGTTGGCCAACATTTTTTTCAGAATTCCAGCTGTGCCAATTTGTATGTGTTCCAATTTGTTAATGTTGCGTTAGCGAGTCCACCGGAACAAACATCTGTTAAGCACAATGTTCGCAACAGTTCAGAACACCGGTGGAATCGCACCTTAAAATAACGCCTTCGAGCGTGTTGAAAATTCATAAAAACTGGTTTAAAAAAACCGAGAGAAAATTCGCAAAAACTAAAACGTCCCCATTAGCAAGTAGCGCTTGCCTTGTCTTTCATCGAGTCAGTGAGTTTAATTATCGTTTCATTATTCGGCGGTAAGTGCCGTGAATCAAGGCCCTTGTGCCCCGAATGCGAATTCAAGATTAAACAGTAGTAAAACTTTAATGGTCGTTTTGATCCCACCGAAATCTGGAGCAGTAAAACCGTGAGTAAAACAGTTACTTATCACCGCTTTTGTTATCAGTTCTTTTATTGGTCGTAAAATAAGGGCACTTAAGGGTTAGATTTTGAATTCATTGGAAATGAAATCGTGTGAATTTTGATGCTCTAAATACATTGAAGTATTATATGGGGAGTTAAAATAGCACCTTCCCATAACCTACCAGTGAGTGACGTAAATGTGGAATATAACGGGTGTAAAAAGAGCAGTCACTATAACTTTGGGATATGATTATACTACCTTTTCTCATTCTACAAATATTTTTTTTATTATTTTAAAAAATAAAAAAAAATATATTTTACAAAAATTAAAAAAACAATTTTTTTCCTTATTGTTATTTTTGCTACAAAAAAAAATAAGAAATGGTGAAAAGTAAAAAATATTTTGTTTTTGACAAAAAAAAGACTTCTCGAAAATAAGGAAAGGTAGTATAATCGTATATCAAAGTTATAGTGACTGCTCTTTTTACAACCTGTATATCCGGAAATAAGCAGCAACGTATCCGCGAACATCGTTTTTAACTGTGTTCGCTAACCCGCGTACCAAACCAAGCATGACGAATTAACGAAAACTTTAAAAATGGAAATTATTATTATCAGGAAAAGTAAAATTAGAAAACAAAAATGTAAAACAATATATAATAGAAAACAAAATGTAAATGGATAATAATTGTAAATTAGTTATAAGAATAGAAATAAAAAAAAAAAACAAATAAAGAAAGACATAAAGAAAAGGAAATGAAAGAGTCCTGACTATGTTAGGGGCGATAGAGAAAAAAAAACAAATGCATTACCAAATTGAAGCCTTGCGTTGTTCGCGAACCAACTTTTCATAAGTCAAATCAAATTATTTTATTTCCAAATGAAACTTAACAAGCTATTTTCGGAACGTCTACAAAAAGGCTTCCACCGGTTCAACCCTAGCCCGCCGAGAAGAACCGGCGTAAAAAACTTGTAAGAACGTTCCCATAGACAAACTATGCGAATTAGTTCCTTAGTTCCGTATTTCGTGACCGAATGATCAAGCATGTTTGCTCCGGCCGTCAGTGGTTGGCACTATGTATTCTGTAGTATGTTATTTAGTAGTTAAAGTAAAAATAATATTAAAAGTAGAAAAAAGTTGCTATTTTATTTTTTTACTTACAAGATTTTCTCACATGCTGGAACTCATTCAAACATCATCAAAACTAGCGACTTGACTGTGCCCTTTGCATTTCGAGCTGGGAGCGAAGAAACAGTTATATTAAACTTGTTGGCGAGAAATGTCAAAAATTCGCGCTCAGCACAGTTTTTTTTCCACTTAACGTTGAATCTGATTACTTATCCAAAGGTCCTTTTATTGTAAATCCATTTTGTCGAATGCCTTCTTCACTTTCTTGATGTCGGCAGATATAATTTAGTTCGACCGGTTTTCTAATTGATATCGAATCGCTTAGGTCATCTCGAAAGTGCGACTAATTGCATTATTCAAGTGCTATTTTTAATTTATATGCCTGACTGACTTTATTTTGCGGTTGAACAGTTACATGTAATCATCTAAAACCTGCAACCCGCAACCTTTTTTTATTGAGTACTAGCTGTAACCCCGACTTCGTTCGCGTGGTTGTCGGCAACACTATCGCGATTATCTTTTGATTGCTCACGTTGGTTTTTGTTATTGTGATTATTAAAAAGGAATAATTCTTTCCTGGATATTTTTTGAGTAACTTAAACCGTTTATGCAGTGCACGCAATGAAAGTCCTCAAATGTGAATAATTTTCCCCGTTTTTGCCACATTTCTTACTGACGCTTCGCTCCTATTGGTAGCAGCGTAATGTTAAATAGCCTTCCTCTATAAATGGACTATCGAATTTAGTGGACTAACCTCTTTAGGCGTGGTTGTATTACAGTTTATTTTAATTTATATAACCAAGGCAAATTACTAAGTAATGTAATACTGGTGAGTTTTATGCCTGTTTCCACATACCTTTCCGGCATCGGCGCTGGGGCGACCGTTGATATGTGAAATGGGAGTCATCGATGTGTTAATAAGTAAAAAAGGTACCATGATGGTATTTTTTTTGCACAATTACATACATCTACATTACAGATTTTTATTAAAATATGGTCTGAAGCAAATTTTATCAGCATTATTTTGCGTATATAAAGTTATAATAACGTTTATTGTACCGAACATTTTTTCACGGGAGAAATAAATTACTTAAATGTACAGTATTTATACTTTCAGTTTTAAAATATTTTACAGCGGCTCTTGCGCTAAACACAGCTTGGTATCGCAAGAACCAGAAAATTTTGGTACTTAGAAATAGCTTGGATATAGTATGCGATCTAGTAGAGTTATACTACAGTATAACTTTTATACATAAAAGCTGATGAAATGTTTACGGGTTTTTACTTGTATTTAAATCTTACAATTTCATTCAAATTATAGTATTGGAAAAAAAACTTTAAATGTATATTTTTTTATTTCTTCCCCGGCAATTTCCGGTCGTGCGGTCACCGGAGCCTACCCGCGGCGCCGCCGTGCCGGACCAGTAGGTGGAGAACGGCCAATATTTTTTAATCTAATTGGGATGAAATAAATCAAGTTACAAGGAGCCGCCACGTGCAATCTTAATGTATGTTAATGTAGTTTATCGCGACACCTGAAGCCCAATTCGCGTAATTATTTATTTTAAATTCGCATTTGATTCAAGTTGCCGTCTCACTTTTAACATAATTTACAAAGAGCTAGAAATAAAAATTTGTGAACATTCTCCATTGAATACATGAATGGATTGAATGGTTTATTCAAATCGTATGTCAACTAATCGGCGTTTTTTGGTGAATTAACCTTATCTGTGGAATTTTAACCAATCTTGCAAGAGCGAGCGTGATGTCATTATAAAATATCTGTCCGTTCCGTTCTGTCTAATAATATTTTACCAATCAGCGTTCAATATTGATTGATTTGAATGCCATGTTAGTTGATCATTCATTTGAATGGCGTTCGGGAAACCGGGGGTCAGTATTTCGTCTTTTTTAATGTGATTAATATCTACTTTTTCGAGAAGAAAAAATCACATATCCCCAACACATCTAACATATAACACACATGTAACATATACCCCCGGTTTATAAATTTCGAGTTAGCAAACCATTCTGAATGCTCATTGGTTAACGTAGCGAGTGAGCGAAGTTGTTGCGAGTGATGTTCACCAATGAGCTTTTAAAATGGCTTGCTAATACATGTTAATCAACGATTTGATCAGCCTTTCAGAAACGGGGTTAGTATGATTTCGATTGCTAATTAAAAAGTAAAGCTTCCGTCTTATCGATGCATTTCCACTGAAGACCGAATTTCGTAAAATCACATCAACGGCTATGTTAATGTGGATAAGTGCAGAGGGAATTCCCAGCACGTGTGCTACTGTTTACCCAGAAAAAAAGTTAGTGTTCGAAAGCCAGTATTTGAATTGCTATGATCTTTCGGTTACTCGTATCAACGGACGTCAGTTCAAGTGCACAAAAAGCCTAATTATTCATTATATTTCATAATCATTATATTTGACTGTGGCATCGTAGCCTAAAAATTTTTTTACCGATTTTAGTCTAGTTTTTTTTATTTAGACTCTGACGTGACGTCTTCTTCACCTCACTTACTGCTTACAATCACTTACAATGTCAACTAATATAACAATGTAAACTGCTTACAATATTTCTTACAAGGACGGGATGATTTTTAACACGGTTTTATAAGCTGGGTTGTATGTAAGTAACGATAATCTTTGAGCATATTTCTCACTAATTTATAGAAGTCTGAATTAAGATAATTAAAAAATGATCATGAAAAAAAAATTAAATTTTGGCTTAGAATCAATGATAATAGCGTGTTTTTTTAGTTTTTTTAAGTATTACTTATTAGAATTTTGTTTAAATATCAACGTATTTCAGATTTTATTAAGTACGGAATATCCACGTTCTCTTTGCCGCCATTAAACCCAAAGCCACCGCCTACCTGAGTGACCTGTGATAGCGCCGATAGCGGTGACACCAGATACCCACAGAATATACAGGACTTACGACGGCGGCAACCACTTAGATACACAAAGTGTAACAGAAAAGAGTGATAAAAATTACCGGCGTAATTCTTGACATATGTTTTTAAATACGAAATGTCGCAAACATTTGTAAACCATATAATTTTAGATAAAAACTAATTAAGTTTTCAATATTTTTGGTAAAGCCCCACGCGATTTTTTTTTCGCCGGTTCTTCTCGCTGGGCTAGTTCCCGAACCGGTGGTAGGCATCACATAGCCACGACGTTCAGAAAACATTTTTTTGTAAAATTTATTATAAAAATATTATTTGACATTTTTTTTATAATACGTTGTCTTTAATTAACTTACGATTTACGTCTCCAATCCAAAAAAAAAGATAATTCATCGATTGTTTGTCATATTTCTGACCCTGATGATTCCTGATGATTGGTGTAACTATCCTATCAAAATTAACTTTTACTAACATTGGCAAGTGTGTGGAAGTTTTACACGTTGTATATTATTTCACATTTTCACTCGTCACCAATGTTGTGTCTGTATATTTATTACACAAAAATAACAAAAGGAGAACTTTTGGGGTGGAACGTAGAAGAAGCCATAATGAAACAAAAATTCGATGAAAGTCGACACACATAATAACCTATTTTTTTAAAGTCGATCAAAAACTATTTTCTGTATGTAATATTTATAGCCAAAAAAGTCACATAAACAGTAGCACAAAAGGTATTCAAAACACTATTAACTTATAATCGACCCACCGACTACGATTTAGAAGGTTTTGGGTGGTCACATCCTTGCTTTATGAGACACTAACAACATAATTCAGTTTTTATAATCGATATTATAAATTAATAGACGTCAAGCGAGAGATTTGTATGGATATCCATATAAAATTAATACACTAATATATTTTTATATCTAAACAAGTAATAAAAGATTTTTAGATTATTTATTTTATTTTATTAAATTTACTTTACCTTAAATAGTTTTTAACTATTTTGTTTTTAATTAATCATTTGTATTATTAATAAACATTTATGTATTTTTATATTTGAAATTGATTTAGATGTTATTTTTCTTTTCGTATAAATTAGAAAATCTCTATATATAGATTATATATATAGATATATGTAGAGATATATATAAATAAAAAATAAAATAAAATTATTATTTATCTAGAATCGAATTCTGATAGCAGAAATTCAATAACAATTGTTGTTTTGAGACTAGGTAGTATTATATTTAATGTAATTTGTCGATGTGTCGAATGTCACACGAATTGATGAAGGGTGACGAATTAATTTCTTTTATTTATTATGAAAACTTACAGCTTATGAAAAATGACAGTATGGAAACGTAAATGTACAATAATAAAGCCAATTAAAAGTTTACACTAATAGGTAACAATTTTTGAGGTTATTAATTGTTCTATAACTGCTAGGTATTAGTTTTAAGTAAAAACACAATATTAATCAATGCCATTCCAAACAGAACTTAATCTAAAACTAAAAATAACAATACTATACTATGACAATATAAATAATGAGAAAATTTACCTCTTACTGTCACTTAATCATTTTAGAGTACGTCGTAACGTATTTAGTATATTACTCTAAAGATCCGTCTCTAGAATCAATGCACATAATACTACATATCCTAAAATGTTTAAGTGACAGTTTAGACTCAATTTTATTTTGCGACATATTAATTATCACCTTTATCCATTCATGTCTGCAATTTATTGTATTGTATTTGAATAATTATGTTGCGTCTTTTTTCTATACATGTTATTATATAGTATTCTACTTTATATGGAATTTGAACTTATCGGATATGTTCACTCATTTATAAAGCTAATGGTTATTGGAAAAGTTACTGCAGAGGGGATGATAACATATTGTATTTATCTGCCAAAACTTTTTTCTAATAAAAATAATTAGCTATTTATTATTACTAGAAGTCGTTCTGCGGTCGAAAGAGGGTACATCTTGGCAAGATAGGGCTGGGACCGGTGCCGCAGCATGTCTAACATAGTAATGAAAAATCTGTAATTTCGTCCCTACAATGTACAAGTATTCACCTAGTATTCACCTAGTCCCTACATTTTATTGTTGCTTAAACAAAACTCATTTAGGATGGTTTTTACCATTATAAAAAATATCGGATAGCACTAATCTAACTAATCTAAAAAAACTAATCGCTGAAATACAACGCGAAAGTCAGTAAAAGTGACTAGGCTTAGGCTAGTAGACTTAGGCCGTTATCGGCCCATTTGGACGAGAGAATAAACTGTAATATTACTTTATATGTATTAATCTGTATCCTGCTTTTTTGTACTTTTTCTCTATCTCTATTTTTGTCTCATCTTTAAACATTATGTTGGCGCTTTGGCTCCGGTAAACTAGTACAGCTGATAATATTCAATTATGCGGTCAAGTGCCTGCGCCAAGTTCAACAACACTATATTAAAATTAAAAAACCACGGGCCAATTACTTTGTATCCAACTTTGTATGATAAAAAAACTTAAACGCGACAACGTAAATTATACAGCTTAATATTATGTTATTAAAATCTATTGCTACCTACTTCTCTCATAAAATCAATAGTTTAATCACTACTGTGAAACATCCATGGCTGGCTCTGCCAAAATCCTTACTCTTCCTATCAGCTTTGCTGGAGACGGGTAAAAATATGGACCAACTACTTAGTATCCAAGTTCGAATAAAAATAAACAAATTAAAAAATGTTTAAATAACGCTCATATTTTTAAGAAGTGAGCGAAATGATTATGGTGATTCAGCTTTCAAACAAATTAAACGAAATCAATATCGGTTCATCCGTTCAGGTGCTGCGATGCCACAGACACGTAACGTCAAATTTATCTGTTTTATCGGAGTTTTTGTCGGAGTTAAAAAAATATTTTTTCGTCAGTTTCGAACAAATTCCAAATTCAAATACCCGATGCATCGGCGAGCAAAGAACTCGCATGCGTGGCATTCGAATTTCAAAATTTAAAAACTTGTGTGGTCGCCATTATTCCCAACGCTGTGATTAAACAAGATGAAGATATCAAATTTTAAAGTAGAAAATTGGCCGACTCTCCCTTTCCTTATTTACATTTCTCGGCGATTAGCTCGGCCAGAAATTACTTTAATGTTCGCAAAATTATCTTAAGTGGCACCACCGTGTTGTATAAATTGGGGTTTTTATTTGTTTAAAGTAATGCGGAATTGATGCTCCTTTTTAATATTTCAAGTCTTTAAGTCTAAGATTAGGATATTATCCTGTTTTTATATCACTTTTATTAACTATATTGATATATGACATTAGATAACATTTTTGTACTTTTTGTTTCAAATCAGATCCTTGATTACTTGATTGCCATCGTCAGAGTGCAGAAAAGCTGGCAGTACAGAAGGTGAAAAGATCTTCACGCGAGTTTCGTGCAGAATAAAATTACAAAATTTTAAACTAAAAATTTTATTAGGCGTTATTTCGGTGGCTTTTTCTTCTTCTTTTGGCATATGCCCCCCCCCCCCCCTCCTCAATAGGAGTCGCCAACGTCAGAGTACAAAAAGATTAGCAGTACAGTGAGTTATATAAAGAACTTCACGCGACTCTCGTGCAGATACAAGTTAAATATTATTACAGAAGTGGCTTTCCAGTTTCTGAAAATCGACTGTCATTTTCGTAGGACGTTAATTGACAGTCGATTTCATCGAAGGAAAGCCACCAATATTAATTAATCAGGGGACAGTAATGACCATTCGAGAATATTCATTCAATATGTTTGTTTAATTGACCTCAACAATTGGGACAGATTTAAACCTGATACTATGTAAAATCTTGGTGCATGTAGAAGTCCTAATTACTAGAGCGATAAGGTTGAGAATACTTTAGCAGAAAACGTTAGCCTTTGACACTAATTCATTGAATGTTGCAACTGATAGGGTAATCGCCTTAGTAATCGATTTTTATTCGATACGCATTTATCATTCGATGTTCGCCACAAATCAGTATTTTTAGTTATACGTTTATCTCGCGGAAACCGTACCTTTTGCCGCATTATAAGGCCTCCCTGTCCTTAATGTCCAAAATCCGTTCTGTGCTTTAGGCGCGATTTCATAAAAGACAGTCAGACATATTTATTTCTAAAATATATTTTTTTTTGGTTCTTCGTTCGCGAGGTTTTTGAGTGAGTTAAACCCTTTATGCAGCGCACGCAACGAAAGTCCCCAAATGTGTATAATTTTCCCCGTTTTTGCAACATTTCTCACTGATGCTTCGCTCCTATTGGTCGCAGCGTAATGATAAATAGCCTAAAGCCTTCCTCTATAAATAGACTATCCTACAAAAAAATATTTTTTCAAATCGGACCAGTAGTTCCTGAGATTAGTTTAAACAAACAAACAAATAAACGAACTCTTCCGATTTTTAATATTAGTATAGATTCGATTATTCGCATAAATATTGCAATGAACTATTCTTGCAAATGTCAACATTTACTAACGCCGTGTTTACATTCACCGCAGTGAGCCATTTTGACATTTGCTCTGATGGCTCACTGCAAACTAAATGAACCATAGCTGATGAATATTTTCTAACAAGTTTGTGGTATTTGAACAAATACCTAAGCTCTAGGTGTCTAGCCGCCCTAGGGCTTCATTTGATACCTATTAGGTTTCAGTGAACTAACATGCGATTTGAGAAACTTGTCTATGGTTTTACACAACTATGGTACGAATTGGTACGTCCAGTTAAATTTTAACCTAAACGTAAATATCTATGATACAACCATAGACTAGTTAGTGATGCGAATACATAACAATAATTGTTATTGATTGCGACTATGAATCCATAGACTATATTCTACAATCGACAGTGTCAAAATGGCGTATTTTTACTGTAAATGTTTTTCATTTGATGTTTAAATATATTAATTATAGTTTAATTCTTATAAAATGTATTGGATACTGTGAAAGTACCAGCGCATGAAAGTCAAAAGAAAGACTTACTTTTGACTTTCATGTTTGTATAAGAAATGCCCCAACATCATACATTTTCCCATACAATAAATTCAAAAGTACCTCTTTCAGCGCTGGTGCTTTCTCAGTAAACTCTATATACGGGACCCATAGACACCATAAAGTATTCTCACTCATTAATATCATAGCCTGTATAGATAGGAAAGAAGACGTGGTTAAATGAGTATATTTATTGATTTTATTAACATTTATCGTAATAATACGTTACACTTGTTTCGTAAGCGATTTTGTATTGTCTATGGAATGTTTTAAACAATGTCAGCTGTGACCGGCCCGACCCGTATTACCATAGTGTATAGACCACACGAATTTACGTATTTTAAATTTAAATTACATTATAAACAAATATTAAGATGGGTAGTCTGTAGTCAATGGGCGGTCTATTATGATCTTTGTATAGCTTATGTCATGGGCCTTAGGTACTCTACAAACTGATTTGATTTTGTTTTAGATACGATCATGTCGCGTACTTCCTAGTAAATTGACATTTGTTTATTTTGATTCTCAGTCGATCGATACGGTCGGGAGTACAAAAAGATACGATCTCACAATTTTCTTTATCCTGATTAGTTTCAAAGTAATAAAACACGAAATAAAATACGAAAAACCACTGATATGTATCGAACGGATTCGGTACTCGATTGTGTCGGGAGTAGGCCCGCATATTACTAAAGATACCAAATCATACGGAACGGATTTATGCAAATCATATAAGTAGTTTACATGCTGGATTAAGGCTTTGTATAAATTACCTTGAACGAATATTTGTATGCCGATTAGAGCGAGTCGAAATTCTATATTTGAGACAAAATTTGAAAAAACTTAAACGTCTTGCCTCGTTTAAAATTCGAATTCGTGTGTCACTTTAGTGGAGCTAATGTCAAATCGCATACGTTTACATTTTTTTTTCGAATTTCGTAAATGACAATGACACTTACCTATGACATCTTCAACAAGAGCTCTGATAATGATGAATTATAGCTAAGCAGTAAGCACTCTCAATCTCGTCAGCTTACAAACAAAAAAATTAGATCAAAATCTGTTCATCCGCTTTGTACGATGCCATAGTAGATGAAGGTGATATACCTACGCAAAATACTGATTTCGAGAAAATTGAGTTCAAACTGTCACTTTAACATTTTAAAATATTTCCTAAAGTATCGAGTACATTAATCTAAAGATCCGTCTTTAGAATAAATGTATTTAATACGTTACAGCATATCTTCAAATGACAGTTTAAAGTCAATTTTCTGGGTAGAAAATTTGCGACAGAATATTATGTCATTATATACCTTCATCCATTCATGTTTTCATTTATGAAACCTTCATATTCTGTCTCAATAAATAGTTTAAGATATAATCCATAAAATATATGACTAAAACCTATAAAAATCAATGATATAACAGTACAGATATGTCTCGGTGATAAGACTTGCCGAAACCCCGAGGTCGGCGACCCCTTATCACACGTTACGTGATTCCTGATAGCCCTGGCGAAATTATACACTAGATTGTTTAAGACTGGGACTGACTTGAAAATTTTATAGAATATTTCATTTACCTATATTTGAAGACATGAATGGATGAAGGAAATATGTCGCAAAAAAATTAATTCATATTTGAATCGATGAAGGTCGCAAAAATACCGAGAAAATTGAGTTTAAACTGTCACATAACATTTTAGGATATGTAGTTAACGTATTAAGTACATTGATTCTAGAGACCGATCTTTAGATACTTTACGACGCGTTTTAAAATGTTTAAGGCGAGGAATAACCGCAACTAGCGCCATTCTTTTTAAAATAAATTTTACAACGACACAAAGACGTTATTAAAAAAAGTAATCGGTTCAAACTTTAAGTAAACAGTTAAACTAATTTATTGGCATTTAATTACAGCTCTAAATCCTATACTGTATTAAATCTCGTATCTCGTAAGTAATAACTAAAACGGTCGTTTTAGTTATTACTTACGAGATATAATATATAATATTAGTTTAACTAATATATATGACTATAATAAATTAGTTTAACTATTTACCTTAAGTTTGAACCGATTACTTTTTTAAATAAGATCTTTGTGTCATTGTAAAATTTATTTTAAAAAGAGTGGCGCTAGTTGCGGTTATTCCTCGCCTTAAGTGACAGTTTGAACTCAATTTTCTCAAAATGATAATTTTTATACATATCACCTTCATCCATTCATGTCTTATTTAACACGATTCTCGAGAGACATTAAAATGTAGGTGTATTCCATGTTTCTTGTTCCATCCGTGGGGTGCAGTAAGAATAAAATTGTATTTAGTTTTAAGCTTTTAAATAAATAAATAAAAATAAAACAGTACCTGCCCATCCACCATCCTCCCCATGGGTGTCGTAAAAGGCGACAGAGAGAATATACAGGGTGATTCACGGTTCATATATTAAGCCGAATACAGTGTGAAGAGAATGACGCGTAGAGCATTTTTTGTTTTGGCACCTCATATAAATATATTATTGAATGTACTGTAGTTTCTTGGTGGAAATTCATGTTTTATAGTAAAACACAAACTAGTTGCACTTTTTTCCACTTTATTTGTTCTTTTACATTAATAATTACTTAAAATACACGACCAGTTTAGACCTGATGATGACTATGTCGAAACCGGTCCTGTATTTTAAGTAATTATTAATGTAAAAGAACAAATAAAGTGGAAAAAAGTGCAAGTAGTTTGTGTTTTTACTATACCTCATATAAATGACGTGACAAATCACGATTAAAGATATCCATAAAAGTCACAAAACAGATGAGTTTCAATCCTGGTAAGGGGTTAGGTCAACGACCAGTGCGTTCGTGTGTATAAACTGGGAGCCTTGGAGCCCCAGCATAGTAAGATTCTCTCCTTGTGGCCATAATATTAGACCAATTTTTTTTTGTTATAAAATTTAACAAAATATATATGTCGATTCATCTTATTGAATCTTGTTATTTAATTGAATCACTAGGCGGTTATAAAATGGCGTCAAACAGCTCGTACAGATAGCAATGTGTTGATATATTTGTTGATTAATTTACTTTAATGTTCTTTTTATTAGTACTGATTCGGAAATTTCGAAGTTTAAAACTAAAATATTAAATGGCTGTCCTAGTCTCGGATTCTAAAATTTGTTGGTAAAAACAGGATTCAATGAAAGCGCTAGTCATTCAATTAAATAGCGGATTCAATCAGATGACTGCGACATATACATATAAATGTCCAACAATTATAGCTAAAACACGTTTTTTTACTGTCATAATGTCTCTCGGGAATCGTTTTTCACGAGAATTTTTGTCAACGAACGTTTTTAAAAATCACTGTGAAATTGTGTTCGCTTCAAATCGTGTATGTATTTGATTATTGGCTTCATTCAGATGCTCGGTGCACTCTTACTGTCTCTATCCTGAGAGTTTTATAATCTGTGACAGAATAATATATTATTATCGACCAGTATTATTGTATTTTGTATATTTTTGTGTATATTATCTTAAAAAATGTACATATAAAACAAAAATTCTTTTTTCATAAGTATTTTGGTTGGTGTTATTCGTAATCGAATAAAAAAAACCGGTAGCCATAGATAATATATTATTATATTTAGATAATAGATAACGTTTTCGCTATCAAATCCTAAAAACCCAATTCGGTATCAAAAGTGATTGATAGCTCATTTGTACGGAAATAAATTTGACACACCCATTACAAATTAGTCACTTTTTTTTCTACGTTATAAGTCAGTTAGACCGTACGTTTATTTATCATCATACGTCGACCTCCGTAGCGCAGTGGTTGAGCGCGTTGGTGCTGTTCGAATCCCACCGAGGGAACAAAAGGTTTTCAATGTTCCTGGATCATGGATGTGTATTAAATTTGTGTATAATATAATAAAAATCTTATATATAAAAATGAATTGCTGTTCGTTAGTCTCGCTAAAACTCGAGAACGGCTAAACCGATTCGGCTATTTTTGGTCTTGAAATATTCGTGGAAGTCCAGGGAAGGCTTAAACTGTTTATATGTTCAACGAAGTGGGCACGAGTCAGCTAGTATGTGTATAGTATAAAAGTATTAAATATATTTCCGTTGTCTGGTACCTGTAACACAAGTTCTTCGGATAGTTAGCATGGGGCTAGATTGACGTGGTTTAAAAACGTCGATATCTATTATTATTATGTAACATACGAAGAAATCCTAGAAACCTTCAATATTATTCAATTTTATTAAGAATCTCTAAAACAGCTTACACGTAGATTGAAAACATAGAGTTTTCTAGGAATGTTTGTGTCTGTTTGGTAGTTCTAAAATATCCAGACTAGTTATAAATAGTGATGCTATTGTCAGTTCACCGTCCTCGAAGGCCAGACGAGTGGGTGGTGATGAGATATTGATGATGAGGCCCAGTGGGGATCCAGGAGACTGGGACTGGACTAGGGGACTGGAAACCCCTTTTTTATTTGGCCTAACCTAACTATTAAGTTTTAATTAGGTTAAGTCCCGATTTCACCAACGCATTGTTAAAATACCATGCCTTCTTATTCATTGATAGGAACTACGAGAGGAACAACACGATATTTGATGAAGGATTAACTTTAACATTGCTTGGTGAAACACGCCCTAAGTTAAATAGTTTCAAGGATTAATATTAATGTTTTTTTTTCTTTTCAGGTAAGTTCGTATACTTTGTGCTACTATATATGTAAGTGACTTTTGTGTTTTACATTACCACTCATTTATTTTACACGTTGTAGAGAAAAGTTTCCATTCGAAATAACTCACACAAAATTAAAAAATTGAAACTATACATCGAATTGTTAAGCTTCGCTCTAAAAAAACCAAACTTCGACTTTTTAACCGACAAAAACTGACGGGTGTTACAAGACGTGTTTGTGTGTTTGTACCACCGTAGCTCGCCAACGGATGAACCTCTTTTTAAACTAGTTTTTTTTGTTTCAAACGTGATGTGTTTTGGCTCGTCATCATCAGGGGAATTACTCTCCAAACTGATTCGATTTTGATTCAGATTCGATCGAGTCGCGTATTCCCGAATAAATAGACATTTGTTTATTTAGATTCTCAGTCGATTGATATGGCCGGGAGTGCAAAAAGTTAAGATCTAACGATTTTCTTTATCCGGGTTAGTTTCAAAGCAATCGACCAAAACACCAAAATCCGTTGAGATCGAACTGATTCAATTCTCGATTGTGTCGGGGTAAGTCAGGGCCGCCGTCCGCGAATGTATTGCCGCGAGAAACGAAGTTAGACGAGCGTGCACGATAACTTCCGAAATCAGTTTCGGTATCGGCCAATTTTGGCCAAAACCGAAACTGCCACTGAAACTTGATTTTTAGCCAAAACTCGGCCGAAACCGAAACCGAACTTTCACTACTTATTTTGTTTATTGATAACCTTTCCATTTTTTTTTATTGATATCAAATCTTTTCCATTTTTCATTTGTTATCGAATTTCCTATTGTGAGAATCGGATCCCAGGTACGAACAACACAGATGTGATATAATTTCCCCCGGAACATGAAACAATAAAACTATTTTGCGCTCGCGTTCCCTGTAAACATTGTCCCAACAGTGTACTTTTGTTGCTGAACAATATGGGATGAGAATTTGAAATTATGTTGGACATTACCCGGGTATTTACATGTAAAGAACATACAGGGGGATTCATGGTTCATTTATTAAGCCGAATATAGTGTCATACTTCCTATTCCTCCTTTTTTTTATTCTGATTAATTTCGTTGTGGGTCCCAAGACAGATTTAGCTTGTCCCTCGGGCACCCCTGAGATCATATCAAAGGGTTTGTCGTGGTTGGTTACCGCTGTTGAAACTGGCTTACAGGAGTTGCAGTGGTGGGGGTTACAACGATAAAAAAATTATAATGGCTTTGATGTTTTTCGTACACTCTACGCGTTAATCTTTTCACACTATAATTAAAAAATGAAAATTGAAAATTGTCAAATGAAAATGAAAAATCTTTTTTTAATTTTCATTTGACAATTTTTTTTCAAAAATTTCAAAAATTGGCTTAATATATGACTAGGCTTGCCATCCGTTCCGTGCCATTTCCCGGATTTGTCCTACTTTGGACAGCGTCCGGGACGCGCCCGGACCGGACGGCTGATATCTGAATTTAAATTTTTTAGTATTGAAATTTAGTGGAACATGGTGAGGCGTATATTTGTTGGTTTTGGGCTCCGGAGTCCAGGTTTTGACGCGTAATGTCCTAGTTTTTTAATTTTGAAGATGGCAACCCTATATGTGACCCATCTGATTGAATCTGCTTATTTAATTGAATGTCTAGCGCGGTTACTTAATGGCGTCAAACAGCTCGTACAGATAGCAATGTGTTGATAATATTTTTGATTAATTTACTTTAATGTGCGATATAATAGTATTCATTCGGAAATTTTGAAGTTTAAAAATAAAATATTAAATAGTCTCGGATACTAAAATTTGTAGGTAAAAACAGTATTCAATGAAAGCGCTAGTTAAATACAAATACAAATCTATATTTTCAAAAAAATATTTAACAACAAACGGTCATTCAATTAAATAGCAGATTCCCATTCAACCGGATGACTGCGACATACATATACTACATCTGAAAACTAGTACAGTGGTCTTCTGCCTGACTCAGCATACCTCCTGAGGTGGGAGATCTCCCTTTGGGGCTTCCACTCCCACATACCTAAAAGAACACTCTCGATCACCGTTTCAAAGAAAAAAAAAATCTGACGAATTGAGAACCTCCTCCTTTTTTTGGAAGTCGGTTAAAAAAGTAGATAATATCGATTGATCGTTATTCGATTGGGAGCTACAATGCCTACATTTTCTTCGGGGTTTAAAAACAAAACTAGAGTATTTAAATAAATAACGGGTGTAAAATGAACAGTTATAACTTTTGTACATAATTAATTATCTTTTCCCATTTTAGAAATGTATTTTTTATAATAAAAAAAAACAGATTTTTCGTTATTCTTGCGACAAAAAAAGGAATGGTAAAAATAAAAATAAAATAGTTTTCAAAAAAAGACAAAAAAATACATTTCCAAAGGAAAAGTAGTACCTTTATTCGTATCTCAAAAATATAGTGACTGTTCTTTTTACACACTGTATGTGTGTAGACGGTTAACAAGTAACTCGAGAATCATTCGTTGATCGTTATTGAATCGCATAAATCATTTTAGATAATTGGCATTTGACATACAAGTCATTAGCAGGCCAATTTGCCGCTCTAACCTAGACCAGCGAAGGTTTTTAAACCTATTGTAGATATGTTATTAAAGATTTTTACCCGTTGCATATTAGAAATGATTATTAATTATAATATTATTTTTATCAATATCGTTTTGAGCACCCATACTCAACCTTATTTTTATAGGGGCCGCAAACATGTGTCAGCCATGGTGTCGAGGGCCGCAAGCTAAAACCATTTACTAGGCATTGATTGAAGTGTAGGTAATTCCAAGATAACTATGTACTTACTTTTAACACTCTTTCAAAACTTTTTGAAGATTTGCTAAGGGCTTACAATCTTATGAAGTAACATTTTAAATGGTTTTCATATTTTTTTACTTCAAATAGGCCAATAAAAATGGCCGGCGGGCCGCAGGTTGAGTATAGCTGGTTTAGAGGCTTAAAAGTTTGATTAGGGTGCATGGCGGCTTTTTTGGGGGGCCGATAACTGCATTTTGTCAAATATACGGAACATAACCGTGAAAGAAAGAAAGACAATGTGTGCGAACGAAACCTAACTCTCTCTCTATTCATCTAATTATAAAAGAAAGACAGAAGTAAATGAATAAAAAGAAAAATAACTAACCCTAAGTAAGTTAGGGGAGATAAAAAAAAACTCTTCACAAACTTACATCGCCTTCTCAACTTCCGTTCGTCTCGCTCGATCACGCTTTTCGTAACAATCTCGTAGCGATCTCTCCAAAGCAGGCGTGAAGCGGGGCAATCACTAGACCGACATGCTTGCAGGCAAGCCTAAATGTATGTCCTACAGGCTTCGCTACTATATTGAGATCAGGGATGTTAGGGAGCTCCGTAACCGTAACTATCGGATATCCGATATAAATTATTATACGTAACCGTAACCGAATCCGAAATAAGAGTTTTGCTACTGTAAAAGGAAACAAAATCTTATATCCTTGACCGATATTATCCGAAATAATTTAATATCCATACCCCTATCCGTATCCGAAATTTCATATCCATTTCATCCCAGATTGAGGTCACACGGACTTGCATCGGGCAGTCTGCCGGAATGCTCGCGACGGCATTATACTGCATAGACCTAATAGCGAAGCCTGTCGGACATAACCATACCAAAAAGTACGGTTTTCCGTACTTTTTATCACACAACCGTACCACTGTCATACCTCAGTGTGCACCGTACCTTTTTCATACCTTTGTTGTTATACTTATAATTAATTAAAAAAAAACGGTTACTTTGACCATTTTCAAACCGTACTATTAGGATAAAACCCGTACCTTTTCAGAAAGGCGGTCGTACTTTTTTGGAAAATCATACTGGCAACACTGGACATACCTGTAGGCCTGCGGGTATGCTAGACTAGTGAATGTCCCGCTTTACGCTGGGTTTCCACTGACGCGGAGCGGTGCCCGAATTGACCAATCACTATGCTCGTGCTGTTTCCGTTGAAGCGGAGCGGAGATTTCGAGGATAGTGATTGGTCAATTCGGGCTCCGCAAGCTCCTCTCCGCCCCGCTCCGCCTCAGTGGAAACCCGGCCTTAAATAAGTTTTCCTTTAAAATAGTATGAATATTTGGCGACCTGCCAATAGTTATGTCTGTACGTCATAGATCAAGGTCAGTCTTTGAACTCTACGTAATATGCGATGTACTACCCTATATGTCGGTGGCCATTTTTGTATGTCCAAATGGATTTTATGAATGAATTTTGAGTTGGCTTTATATGGCGCGATTAGTTGACGTCTCCATACAGGTAGTTGTATGGATGTATAATGGATACATATTTTTTAGGTCCTGCTTTTTAGAAATGGAACAAAATGGGCCCAATTTTTTTAGTTTTAAAATTCACAATTCACATGTGAATTTAACACGTTAGCTGCGGCACCAATTTTTGCATACTTTCCGTTCCTGCGGCACGAGGTATAATCGGCCCGTACCGTGACCAGACGTTAGGGCGACACGCGGTCTATTAGACCCCACCTCCTTTTACAGACTAAAATCCATTTTCTGGCGCGAAATCAAATATAAATGAGAATTTTGGTCCTTATTGATATAGACAGTGAATTGATGAACCCTAATTCACCGTTGCCCCGGGATCTGATGGCTAGTTTAGGAATTATTAGCAAAACAAAATATGGGATCTTATACACCTCGTAACGCACTGAAATAGGGCAAATTAATGCTGAGATTAGTGATGGGAAAAATAATACGCAACGACTTGAACCGATTTTGATCAATTATATCTCATTAGATCGTTTTAAGGGCAAAAACCTGGCAAAACAACACAAAGCTATCAAAGGATACATTTTTTTTTAATAATCTAAATTGTGCTTGAAGGCGCCATAAAGAAAAAAAAACCGGCCAAGTGCGAGTCGGACTCGCGCACGAAGCGTTCCATTCTATACCATTAAGAGGCACCTATTACAGACTTATTATTAGAAAATAATGGATCACGGTTTATGCATAAGGTTTATCTATCTATTTGTATATGAAAATCTTAATGCGGTTCACAGTATAGAAAAAAAAGGCGACCAGAAGTAGAAAAGAAACTGTCCTATTTATTCTGCCTCGGGCTTTAAAAATACACTTATTAGAACTTGAAAAATCAGTATCAATATACTTTTTTTTATAAAAATCTCAATATATATGTTGTACTCGTCGCCTAGACATGTTCGGCGCTGTAAAAGGACGTGCTCTCCAATCGACGTGATGCACAACACTGGTCGCGGGTAGCTCGCGTTGGGTGCGGTACGAGGTCAGGGGGGATATGGGACGTTTTAGCCTCGTTCCGCACTGCATTAAAATTATATTAATTCAGTGCGGCACGAGGCCTAAGACATCCGGTACCAAGGTAGGTACACCACCGAGTCCGGAACCATTAGCGCATCTCAAATATATATTTATCTCTTTCCTACATTGGACCAAACCAAAGCTATGCCATTCGCACGACAGAGAAACTCACGTTTTTGCTTGCCGCACCACAGGGAAGTTGCATCAGGGGTGATTTAGGCCTCGCTTCGCACTTAACGTGTTAAAACAAAAAAAAATAGGTGTATTGGAAGAAATATAAAATGTTTTTGCTCGTTTTGTACAGAGTCATGCGTGTGTCTGACTCGCACTTGGCCATTTTTTAACAAATTTAGGTAGTTAATGTAATAAATAGCAATGGAGACAACATATCACTGTGTGCTGAATGACTGAGTTATTTTACGACTTTTGTCTAGGACAGCGATTCTCAACATTTTCTTCATTTATCTAGGTTACAGTCGATAAGACTGAGTTTCCTTTAGACTCTAAAGCTTCGCTCTAATCTTTAGAGCGAAGCTCTCGCCTTTAGAATAGGGCATTGGGATGAGGGTATTCAAAAGGTAAGAGGTAAGTATATATCCGATGATGATCCGGCTCGAAAGACCATGAACAGAGTCCCGAAAAATATAGCTATGTACTTGAATAAAACCACAGTATTACTAGTCGATGACGTGTATGTGTTGGTATCCAATTTCCAATTCAAAAACTTAAAAATAATCTTTGCCTTTCAAGCTAAAATTCATGTAGAACTATTATATATTATTTGAATTAATAAAAAAAGGCAAACTTGACACATATAACAGTAAAAGAGGAAGCTTGCAAGGGCGTTTGAAATAATGTATTTGTTGACTGCTTTTCGACTCTGGTTTATTACATATTGATATTTAAATGTAACATAAAATAAAAATGGCGCTTGTTGTAAAAGATGTTGAAAGAAGCTCTGTGTATGACATAAGAAGTGAAGTTCGCCGCAGATCGATGACCACGAAGTAAGCGCGAGCATCAATACAAAATGGTTTACTGGCTGCCAAGTACGCAGGGGGCCTATATACTATCAAAAGTTTGAGAACCGCCGCGTCAGTTTACAATAAATTGGGTTCAAAATGGTTCACCCGCGGACTGATCATCAACTCCATCAGCACTTCCCAGAACAGCTCCGACGTGACACTAGATAGTTGGTACAGAGAATTAAATTAAACTAGTTTTAACCGACTTCCAAAAAAGGAGGTACTCAATTCAGTTAGTTTTTATGTATGTAAACCGATTACTAACGTTTAATGATCCGATGATCATAATAGCACCCAAAACATTTTTACAGAATAGCACCCAAAACATTTTTGCAGAATAACACCCAAAACATTTTTACGGAATAGCACCTAAAACATTTTTACAGAATAGCACCCAAAACATTTTTACAGAATAGCACCCAAAACATTTTTACAGAATAAC
The DNA here is from genome assembly GCA_905187575.2 of Celastrina argiolus. Lineage (NCBI taxonomy): Eukaryota > Metazoa > Arthropoda > Insecta > Lepidoptera > Lycaenidae > Celastrina > Celastrina argiolus. Next base: position 4,347,442 of record LR994596.1, read on the forward strand.
ACCCAAAACATTTTTACGGAATAGCACCCAAAACATTTTTACAGAATAGCACCCAAAACATTTTTACAGAATAGCACCCAAAACATTTTTACAGAATAACACCCAAAACATTTTTACGGAATAGCACTCAAAACATTTTTACAGAATAGCACCCAAAACATTTTTACAGAATAGCACCCAAAACATTTTTACGGAATAGCACTGCTGTGCAGGGCTGTGCTCTCATGTCGTGAAAGCCCATATCTCCGCGTTATCGAATATCGGAACTCGCGGGGTCTGCGGTGTACCGCCGCGCTGTCAACAACACAAATCAAAGGCTAGGAAATTAATGGATACGCAATCGTATTATTTTTCTTGACGTAACTAATTTTTTTTCGTCAAGCTTACGTCAATTCCCAATCATTTTGTCTTCGAACTTCGGAAGCTTAGGTCATATGATATGGATGAGCCTTAGCGACGATTTCCCTCTAGCCGAAAAAAATTAGCGCATTCACAAAAATAATTAATGCTCCCAGTCGAATGTCGAATCTCAAAATATACGAAATAATCTTTCTTTTGTGTAGTGTTTGTCACAATGGTGGTTTCTTTATCGTAGACAATATAAGTACTATTACTATATACGTTGGTGGGGGGTTCCCCCGCTCAATCAGTATTAAGACAGACGTACTAAGGGTGAGACGTACTGGAGGTTGTTGATGATAGACAGAGCCTGCCCTTTCGTAAAATTTAGTGCACACTATAATTTGTGATTATTATTTTGTTCAATTGTTGCAAAATTTCGAATTTCAAATGTGCAGTGGGGACGTCGATACATCGACTAAACATATTAATCGACTTGGTTTTTTGTTTATTCTGTGTTGGCTTTTGACAATCTACTTTATACCATCCAATTGTATATTTAAACTGGAGATATAATGTTCATGTTATAAAAGTTCTCACTTCTTGATTCTCTTATAATATATAACGTAAATAGTGCAAGTTATGTTTGTGTGCAAAAAAATTAGCTTGTGTTGTAAGTGTGCGTTTTGTAACGACACAACCCTCCCGCACCTCAATTTGCAGATAGTTTTGTTAGACAATTTTCGTGCGTCACTTATCCATGTGTATAAAAGGTGGTATTTAGTGTGTGTATGTGCATCCTATGTAGAGTTTACTGTGAAAGTACCAGCGATGAAATACTTACTTTTGATTTTCATGTTTCTATGAGAAGTGCCCCAACATCATAAATTTGCCCTACAATGATTTAAAAAAAATACCTCTCTGTGCTGGTACTTTCACAGTAAACTCTACATAGGAGACATATACCCACCCTAAAGTATTATCACTCATGGATATTATAGCCTGTATAATCTAATTTATGGTTAATAACTTGATGAAATAAAACTAGCAATATTATAACAGCGTCTCCACAGCTTCAGAACAATTAGGTGACACAATTGTCGGCGGCGAGTGGCGCCTCTGAACTGGGCCTGTTGGCTGTTGGCGTGATTATTGTTCACAGTGATTCACAATGACCTATATGTGTCGCAGTCATCTGATTGAATTAGCAGTTTAATTAAACGACTAGCGCGTTTATGAAATAACGACATTCAATTCAATGACTAAAGGTCAATTCGTCAAGTTCTTTAATGTAACGTTCAACGTCTTGACTAAACGTCCTTTAGCATAGTCGTTTGACCATAAAGTACGCGACTTAAAAGGTCCTGAAAAGCAGCAACAAATTTTTCTTCCCAAAATTATTTCGTGGTTTTACTTTTTTTTCCTTCATTTACCAATGAAAAGATACAATTTACTACACTTATGCAGACAAACATTTATTACAATATATCACATTTTAGAAATAATATAATTAAATACTTAATATAAATAGAACTTTTAACAATTTACTTATTTATGAGCATTGGGCTTTTAAAGCACTGAGGTTCGTGCAACACTATACAGACAATTACACAATATTTGTTAGTTGGTACTAGCACTTACATTTAGTAGAACTTGTTTCTTGTTTCTTGAACCAATTCAGTACATTACACATTGATAATTAATATATCAATTTGGATTTGGGGGTTACACAAAAAACAGGTTTAGACATTGCAGGCCAGTGACAAAAAATCGCGCTCAGCCTGATCCTGCAAATGCTTTTTGTCCTACAAATTGAACGTATTTCAGCCTCTATTGGAGGTCACTAGTTGTCGCTATAATCCATAACACCCGGTAGTGTTATTACATGACCTAATACTTCCTGAACTGTAATCCTGATTCGCTATGCTTGTCATAGTTTTTAATCGTTTTATTAACGAGCTGTCCCGGCAAACGTGCCTAAGGTGGCGACTGACATTGAATAATCACTCGATATAAAAAATAAATAAATAAATAAAAAGTCTTTATTTCAGGCATCAGCAATTCACCCATAATTATATATAAAAAAAATTGGACATGGATATGAATCGCATTTAAATTCGTTGCGTATATTGGCTAGCACAGGCTAGCAACGAATATTTGCTTAACTGTAGTAACTCGACTTTCCATGAATCAGAATACTTGGCTCAAGCCCGTATCTGTACCTATCATTTATCCGGAAAATAGCCGAGACTCCTATTCATTTAATATAATAATATCTTTATTTGCAAGAAATGTGGATGGAAACATTAATGTGATTATAAGGAACCCAACACAATTCGCTTATACATTTTAGCATGCAAACTATTCACTCGCTATTTGGAAAAAAGTTTCCAAGCGTGTTTAAATTGTATAAAACTGTTTTTTTTGAGACTCAATTAGCAAAAACTGCAACGATAGTCCCCTGAGTGTTACATTCAAAGTAATTCGTCGAAAAACCGCGGATACCGTCTCGGACGCTTGGACATGCCGAATATTCGGCGTTTGTGCAAAATGTTCTTAGCGCGCGGCCTGCAACGCCACCTATACTATATTCATTGGAAGACAGTTGCAGTCGTGTTTGAGGTTATTGTGAACAAATCAGACAGACAGACAGACAGAGGAGCGGAGGAAAATCGCGCCGTGCATTTGCCGCATAAAGTAACCTTCTTCCTTAAAGTAATTAGAATAGGAATAATTTTAGTGCATCATGCAGAATGCAGGTTCTGTTAACAATAATAATAAATTATAACAGCTCCCCTCACCGATTTCGGTGTCGGTAGCCGATTTCATTGAAACAAGGCCAGCTACGCAGGAGTTATTTATAGTGCCCAAGTGTGTGCGCAATACACAAAGACACTCTTCCTTTTACTCTCATAACCCAGTGGGACGGTAAACCGATAGGACTGGCGAGAGAACAGGCGCAGGATCGACTTTTTACATGCCCATCCAACGCATGGATCATCTTTCTTGTCAGACAATCAGGTGATCAGCCTGCATTGCCCTAACCAAACTTGAAAACAACATTTTTTGTTGTACCAAAGCGGGAATCGAACCCACGACCTCCGGGTCGAGAGCTAAGATCTGAACCACTGGACCACGGAGGCGCAATTAATAAAATTGTTAATAATAAAAATAATAGAACTTGAAAATATAAGATTACAACAGAAATACATGTTATGGTTTTTAAAATTGGTTCCTGTACTTGGCCTGTCCTGCAGAAGTTTTTTCAATGTTCTACGTTAAAGTCTTTGCTATTTGCTGTTGGACATAATCCCGCTACTACAGTAATGGTATTACAGTAAGCTGTGCTCCAACTTCGGGATTATGTCTTATTTGCATTTTGACTGACATGTGTGCATACATGCGGCTCACAAGTAGATGAAGCCAGGATGTTGCATGCTGTAATTTATTTTATTCATCATAAAAAAGGATGTGTAATAATTAGAAAATAATTTAAGCATGATTAATGGTTTCAGTTTGTTTATCCTAAAATACTAAATACTATCCCACGAGAACACTGAAGTTTTCGGAATAATAAAAATCCTATGTGGTTTCAGCTGCATACAATATGTTATCAAAACTGGTCCAATCAATTACGCCTGAAAAGGTAACAAAATAGGTACCAAATAATTTAATATACATAACCAATTGTAAGAAATAAATAATTGTATATTCAACAATACGAAAATTAAACTGAATTATACAATAAAACTACACAATGAGAAGAAACATATTGTTATTATTACATAGACCAATATAAAAGAGACGGTGTATTCGTCACTTTTATGCCTTGTTCTATATAAATATAATAACATAAGCAGTAAAATATAAAAGAGGGAAGACAAAAAAAACAAGAAATATACACGAGGCCTGTATATGTATAATTATTCTTTTTTTATAATAACTTATAGTTGCCCTCTATCGAATTCCTATATTTTCGCATTATTATTGATGTACGATGTTATTACTAAAAAGGACGATTTAATTGGCGAATGTTGAGCCCTAGAAATGGACTTAAAAGTGGACGCTTAATTTATTATTACAGCTATAATATTTCACGTATTATAGCTTGACATACAGCCTCGCCCTATTCAGTACAAGTGTCCACGGGAGGCGGCTGCGGGCAAAAACTGATTGAGACTTGATCCCACGTCGGTGTATTAGCGGCTCTTTTTGCCATGCGGTGCAAGCCACGAGTGCTAGCGGTGTCGGGCAAACGCTGGTCTTCAGAGGGGAGCCCTAGCCTATTAATAAAAATATGGAATATCTATGGACGCTTCACACCACGTCAATCTGGCCCCGTACTTAACTTGTGTTACAGGAACCAGACAACGGAAATATATTTAATACTTTTATATTATACACATATTTAAGATTGTTATTATATAATACACAAATTTAATATCCATGACCCAGAAGCATTGAAAACTTTTTGTTATCCCGGCGGGATTCGAACCCGTGACCTCTCGCTTGAGCACCAACGCTCTCAACCACTGTGTCACGGAAGTCGTCAGCCTGTATGAATTCGGTGGGAATTTGGACGACAGTCTTCAAAATATTGATTATGTGAAGAAAACTTTAAGTACTGTTTTACGAGACTGTGTGATATAGAACTGTTAAAATGTATGCGCAGAAAAGTGTTTTATTTTTCAATACCACACCAACAATTTGTAGTATTATTAGATTTAAAACTATTAACATAAAATAGTATATTTTCTCTCTTACGCACTGACAACAAAATATGCTGTTTCACGCCTGCTATAGGCGTTTAACAAAGCCAACAAAGCCTTAGAATAAAAAAAATAAAAAACTAAAATTTAAGCTGTTTTAAAATTCAGAAAAAAACGGCGTCACTGTTTGTTTGACATTACTATCTCAAATAACTGTCTACATTATTATCATAACATTTAATTAATAATTCCTACGATTGCTATTTTTACGTAATTAGTCGTAATTATTTTCAAACTTGTATAATATAAAGAAAATTAGGTTGCAAGTTATGATGCCGCCATATCATAACTTGCAACCTAATTTCACTAAGTTTGGAAGGAACACGTTTTAATTTTTTCTTATTTCTTTATAATAGAACAAGTTTAAAAATAAGTGTCACTATAACTTTGGGATATTACACCTTTCTCATTCTAGCAATGTATTTTTTTCTTCTTTAATGTTATATAATATATATATATATATATATATATGCTACCTCGCTAGTCGCTACCTCTTATAACTCAAGCCGCTAGTTTGACATAAGTATGTTATTAGTCATTAGTTATGCACCAATAGCGTTTCTTTTCATAACACGAGCTATCTAAAGCAGCCGCCTTCGTATCATTTGCATAAACCAATTGATGAAAAAAAAATACATTCGAATTTCAAACAAATCTAATTATACTTTTTTTTTCAATCATAAACACGATTAGAATTTGGCGGCAAACGTGTGAAACGAGAGGCGCCGTTAGACAGTTCTGTCTCTTTCTACTAAGAGTAAAAAGGGTTGTACATAAAATTACGATTTAAATATAGTCAATAACTATATTGAGAATTTGGTGAAATAAACTAGAAATCAGTTGATATATTATTGCATGAATGCAAATTGTCTCCGAAACGATCCAGACGTTTTTGATTAAAATTGGCACAGGACCTTAAGGAAGAAGGAACTAGTTACTAGAACATAAATAGGCTCCTATTTATCACTGTAAAATGTTTAAAAGGTTATTATTCTCTAAAATTATTCTTGCGAAGTAGCGGTTAACTTGCACAATTTAAATAAAGAATCCTTTAATTAAAAAAAACATGTCGATATATCGATAAAGTAATTACCGATTTAGCATTCCGTGTGCACCGACGTCATCGTCCTATCATTACCCCGCCACGGCTGTCAGTGCCCAATGACATATTATTTATTAACCGCGTCTATAATCCTTTAATAATTGTGAGAATATTGTAGACTTGTATATGCAGGTATTCATTTAATACCATTTTAATTGCGTTATAATACTACAGGTGGACTGCGTTAGCGGTACCTAATCAAAATTGTGTGTTTATCAACTCTCAGAAAAAAAAATGGAGATAGAGTTTTGTCAACCAAAACGATCGTCGGGTGACGATGTAACTTGACTATTGGGTGATTTAAAAAAAATATCTTGAAAATTCACAGCAACAACAGAAATAACAAATAAATTAATTATAATATAAAAACAAAATGCCAATTACAAGCTTTCACAAGTAAAAACAAACTACTTAATCTCAAACTATGCACTTGACCTTTTATAATACAAGAACTACAACTATATATTACTAAAAAAAAATCAAACAAAATTTTAAGTATAATTCAGTATATTACACAAGGTCTCAGGACAAATAAAAGACAAACAATAACTGACGCCGTATTTTGAGTTTCGTAGTTTATGCATGTAGAGCGCATAATAATATAATAGCTCCCCTCACCGATTTCGATGTCGGTAGCCGATTTCATTGAAACCAGGCCAGCTACGCAGGAGTTATTTTTATAGTGCCCAAGTGTGTGCGCAATACACAGAAGCACTCTCTCTTCCTTTTACTCTCATAACCCAGTGGGACGGTAAACCGACACGACTAGCGAGAGATCAGGCGCAGGACCGACTTTTTACATGCCCATCCGACGCATGGATCATCTTTTTTGTCAGACAATCAGGTGACCAGCCTGAATTGTCCTAACCAAACTTGAAAACAACATTATTTGTTGTTCCAACGCGGGAATCGAACCCACGACCTCCGGGTCGAGAGCGAAGCTCTGAACCACTAGACCACGGAGGCGATAAAGCGTAGAGCGCATGTTACTCGTAGAGCTCTTACATAAATAAAATACTATAGACTACATACATAAAATAATTCGCGACAGCACCTTACAAGGAAGATCATAGTATCGATACATATATGTGTAACTATACATACAGAGGTATAGTATATACCGGCCTCGCAGAGTTCTATTTCTACTAAGGCAAAGAGTTTTTTTGTTTCTGGCCAGCCCTCAGAGTACAAATACCAAAAAGAAACAAAACATTACATGGATAAAATGTATTCCAATTTTAAACTCTCTCTTGTTTATTGATATGGCGTCCCCGTTTTGTCTATGGACGTTGATTTTAAATTAAGAACACTATTATATTACTACCATTACCCCCTACTGGCAAACGTCGCGAGTTTTACAAAACGCAGCTCGGGTTACTCAAGTCCACTTGGAAATAAGACTTAAAGATAAGTAAATACATTGACGTTTCACGTGACAGGTGACAGGTGACAGGTGGGGTAAGATACTCTATGGCCAAAAATATGGGTTTATAAACTAAGTAAATAAGGCTAAAGTATATGAAGGTAGTCCTGCGACAACCGCGGAACTTAATCTCGTCGTATACATTTAGTTGTAGAAATAACGCGTAAATAGAAACAGCTGATCTCCGTAAATATTATACTATATAATGAATATAGTGTAAAATGATGAATGAATGACGCGTAGACATTTTTTTATTTTGGCGCCTCATAAAAATTACTTAACATATCGCGACAAATCACGATTAAAGATCTCCATAAAAGTCACGAAACAGCTGAGTTTCAATCTGGTCTGGTCTTAGGTCAACGACAACTGCGTTCGTGTATAGACTAGGAGCCTGTGAACCCCAGCATACTAAGATGTGAGTTTGGTCCTTGTGGTAATTTTAGACTTTTGTTTTTTTTTCAGTTATATTAAGTATACCAAAACAAAAAATGCTCTACGCGTCATTCTCTTCTCACTATATTCGGCTTAACATATTAACCATGAATTATCCTATATAGGATAAATTATCCGATATAGGGTAAATTATCCTATATAGGGTATATCGTCTGGCGATCACAGCGCCGCGTCTAGAGGACTAATGTCATAGAAAGGACTTTTAAGTTATTTTTATATAAAAATAATTAATAAGAGTATGATTTTTCACTCTACTCGTAGACGCAACGCGGAAGTGCTTGAAGATGCTGAAAATATTATGCCTGCGTAGCACGACGCCGCGTGAAATTCTTGATTCTTCGAATTCTTGCAATTAAATATGTACGTTGTTTAAAAATAGGGTTTATATATAAGCTATCCTCAAATATACGCACCCGGTGTGAACTGTACCTGAACCCTAATGGCTGAATTGCATGATTACACAATATGATGGTATAACGCGTTTTAAATATAAAATTACAAGAAATTAGTCAGTACGTATATTTGTCTCTTTCTATTATATTTTTTGCTTCATATGTCACCGTGACATAATGCTATGCCATTATTAATTAGGTTTAAAACAATTTTATGTCAAATATGACATTTGACATTGATGCCTGAGATATTTATCCTAGTACTCCCAGAGAGGTTATAAGAGTAGAACCTATGTAACTAACTAGTTATAAGACTTATAATAATATATTAAGTGCTTAAATAATAAAAATAACACATAAACCAAAGTGACCATTATTTTACGTGTGAATGGATCCTAATCATATGCTTTATATAGCATATTAGTATCTCAACAGTCACTTTTTAGTTAAATAGTTTTAAATAGAACTCATTAATATGTTAAAGTAAAAGTTCAGTATTATCTGTTTACTTTTGTGTAGGTTGTAGAACTTGTAAGTAGGAAGTGCCAACATTAAAATAAAAGTATTTAAATTCCTAACTTCCATTTGCGGCAAATGACCCTTGTAACAAAATAAAAGTGTAAATAATTTATGTTATGTAAATAGTTCCAAATCCCACACTAATGAAGATAGCTAATAAATTAACCGCCTAATCAACGTCCAGGAACTTTTTATTGTGAAGACGCTGTCAATCATGGTAGCCAATTAAAAGTGACAATCCAGTTTCCCACAGGAGCTACACGACGTTTATTTTAAAAGAAACTGATTTAAGGACGCGTCACAAAAGTCGAGAAGCTAGAGTTCATGTTACTTGCCTCATTTACTTACGTCTGTAGTCTGTGTTTACTGACGTGTAAATGAACCAAGTAACATGTTTGATTCGCAACTTTTATTTTAATTTATTACTTAAAGTACTTATTAGTGTTCTAACTTCTAAGGCTTACTTTAGTTAATAAAATAACGGTAATAATACAAAACCTTCATAATAATTATATCGTTTATATTCTATTAAGTATACATTAATAATATTAAGTACCTGATGTCTAGTACAGTCTATGTCCGCCATTTTAGATTTAAATGCTAATTCAGCCTGGTGTACTGATTAATTTTATAAATTGAATGAACGTTTATAATTAGCTCGTACAGAGATAAATCTAGAAATTACTTGAAGCTGTTCAACATTAGAGAAACCTAGACCGAGGCAACGGTGCATTTGTACTAATTATAATGTTATTTAAAGTTAGTATAGGGATACCTATTAAGCAGAGATATTAGGGAGCTCCCTAACCGCAACCGAAACTATCGGATATCCGATATTTAAAAATATCCATAACCGTAACCGAATCCGAAATTAAAGTTTTGCTACTGTAAAAATGTATTATCCGTTACCGAAATTATCCGAAACAATCGGATAATCCGAAATAATTTAATATCCGTATCCGTATGCGAAATATCATATCCATTTCATCCCTGTTATTAAGATAGCGATAACTAGATGTATATCAGGGATGAAATGAATATGAAATTTCGGATACGGATATAGATTAGAGATGAAACGGATAGTAGTTTGGCCGGATACCGGATATTCGGCAAGCTTCTAGGCCGGAGCGCCGGATATCCGGCTGCCGGATATTCGGCCGTTTTGATAATATAATATAATAATAAGTTTGATTTGAGTATGGGCGCGTTGAACGAGATCTTAAATATTCAGGCGCATTCGGGTCGCACGTAACCGGAGATCGGGTCGACTCGGGGGCGTTCGAGTGTTATCGCGTAAAATTTGGTTCATTACAATTTGCCACTTGTTAATTTTGAGTATTAAACTAATAATTAATAAAACAAACATTTTTGATGTGCGGTTATAAAAATAAACGGTGTCCACAACCTATTGGAGTATGATTTGCCTTTATAAAATAATAAGATTTTTCAAAATTTTACTATCCGGTATCCGGCCGGATACCGGATATGACAAGGCCGGATATGCCGGATACCGGATAGTTACCGGATATCCGGATTATTTCGGATTATCCGTTTGCTTGGGATAATGTGAATGTGTATGTGGCTGTCTGTGGCATCGTAGCTCCCAAACGGATGATCCTAATGGGTTTTTTTGTTTGATATACCTTATATTAGTCGATAGTGTTCTTAGCTATGTTTGGTGGAAATCGGTTCAGGTCTTCAAGGTCATCAGGTCGATTATTAGGTGTGATAGGAATGTTACACGCTAACGCCCGGATTCTGATAGGCTGATCAATTGATCAAATCAGCTAATCTGAACGCTGATGGGTGAACGTCACTTCGCAGTCACTGTTTTCACCAATGAGCGTTCAGATTAGCTGATTTGATCAATTGATCAATTTGATCAGCCTTTCAGAAACAGGGCGTATGATGGGGTTTTTTTTTATTTTAATTTAGTTTTCTTGCCGTGGTTTACGCTCATGCCGTCCTGTTTCATTCGGTTTCAACTAAACAGTTTTACACAGAAACTCGTTTAACATACAATTAACACTTTCTACCGTGTCCACTAGATTAGACTTATCTATGGATTTAATTTAACCAGTGGTCAACTGTTCTAATGGAAAAGGCGGTGATGAAGTTAACAGTTAATTTATTGTGTACAGTCGAGGAAATAAATCATAATATACGTTCTACACCACGTCAATCTAGCTCTGTGCTATGTATCCGAAGAGCTTGTGTGACAACGGAAATATATTTAATATTTAAGATAGAGAGAGAAGGAACACAGAAAACTTTTTGTTCCTTCGGCGGGATTCGAATCCGCGACCTCCCGCTCGAGCACCAATGTGCTGAACCACTGCGCTACAGAGGTCGTCAAGCAGTTGGATGATCCAACATTTTCGTTATTCTTGCGATAAAAAAATAAGAAATGGTAAAAAGTAAAAAAAAATTTTTTATGGAGGTGGAAATGAGGACAGGTAGTATTTCAAAGTTACAGTGACTGTTATTTTTACACACTGTATCTTTAAACCCCGATAAAAACATAGGGGTGTAGTAAGTTTGACGTGTCTGTGACGTGTAGCTCCCAAACGAATCCGATTTTGATATTTTTAGGGCTCTGTACCCAAAAGGGAAAAAATGGGACCCTACTACTGAGGCTGCGCTGTCTGTCATCAGGCTGTATCTCAAGAACGCTGATAGCCAGACAGTCCAAATTAAAAATACAACAAATCTATACTTTTTAATATTATAAAGCGGAAGAGTTTGTTTGTTTAAACGCGCTAATCTCAGGAACTACTGGTCCGATTTGAAAAATTCTTTTTTTGTTGGATAGTCCATTTATAGAGGAAGGCTTTAGGCTATATAAAATTACGCTGCGACCAGTAGGAGCGAAGCGTCAGCTAGAAATGTTGCAAAAACGGGGAAATTTTTTCACATTCGGGACTTTGGTTGCGAGCGCTGCATAAACGGTTTAATTCACTCAAAAACCACGCGAACGAAGTCGCGGGCACAGCTAGTTAAAAATAAAATAAAACAAATATTCAAAGGGGGCTTACATACAACAAACGTGACTTTTTGCTCGTTTTGTACGGAACCCTTTAAGCGCGAGCCCGACTCGCACTTGGCCAATTCCAAAATTCAGAATTCTCCCGACCGTACTGTTATTATTCAGAATCCACTGCCCTCAAAACCCGTGAACGCAAAGTTTAATCGAAATCGACACAGCCGGATGGGCTTTCTCATTAACCCTACTTCGATAGATTGATTGAAAAATTAACCTTCAAATAACATATATTGTAACTGTTATTGGACTTGAACTTCGGGTTAAAAGGCAGTTTAATTTAACTGTTACTTTTGTAGCTTCATCTTAGTTGGTAAGAGATTACATTACTGATAGGGACCATTCATAAATTACGTCACACGAATTCAGTGAGTTTTTTTATTAGTGATCTTGAAAAAATATTTTTGTATTTCCGTTGATAAAAAAATTTTACTAAGAAGTACTTTTTACCCAAAGGGCAAAAAACGAGACCCTACACAGGCTATAATATTAATGAGTGATAATACTTATCAATCAATCAATCAATCAATCAATTATTTATTTGCTTTAAAAGTGGTACAAAAGATGTTCAATACATAGATTACATTAAGAGCTAGCACTTTTAGCTAAACATTAGCATGCAAAATATTCTTATTTTAACTTTAAGAAGTCTAATTTTAATAACATGAATTATAATAGCATAACATTTCATCATTTAGTTTAATAACAATAATTACTTATTCTAATGGAATCAATTACATAGTGATTAAAGTCAATATAATTTTAAAACAGATAACAGTACCTTCTCATATTATTTAATATTATTGATTATTTTGATTTAGATTATATAATTCATTTATCGAGTAGAAATTTTTAATTTTTAACCATTTAATTATTTCATTTTTAAATTTATTATACGGTAGTGATTTTATATGAGATGGAATAGCATTATATACTTTTATGCACATGCCATAGTATTGTCCCTGGTACAATGCATTTTTCGGGATGACGTCAAGCACTAGCCTATCAGGGTTTCTCTTATTCCTAGGGTATATGTCACGTGCCTTTTTAAACATGTAGTAATTTAATTTTACATAATTTGCCAATTCGTAGATATACATGCTCGGCAAAGTCATTATATTTAGTTTTTGGAAAAGTGGTTTACAGGACTCATGCGGTGGTTTACCACAAATTGCTCTTATACATTTCTTCTGTGCAATGAATACTTTGTTTATATCTGTGAAATTACCCCATAACAAGAGCCCATACTTAAGCACTGAAGCCACATATCCATGATAGGCCGAAAGGACTGTTTGCATCGATGAAACTTGTTTAAGTTTTCCAAGTGCAAACACAAATCTGTTTATTTTTCTACAGACAAATTCTAAGTGGGTCTTCCAGTTCAAGTTCTCATCAATGTACAATCCAAGGAACTTCGTGTGTGTCACTATTCCGATACTCTCATTTGCGTACGTAATTTTATCACAGGTGCCGGGTTTTGTCCTATAATTTTTAAATTCAATAAAGCTAGTCTTAGCCAAATTTAGTTTTAAGTTATTATTAGTCATCCAGATAGTTACATTTTTTATTAAATTATGTATTTCAATGTCAGTATTAAGATTTTTATAATTTTTTATAAGTATGGATATGTCATCTGCAAAAAGGGTGCAATTATAATTCGTAATATCTGGAAAATCGTTAATATAGAACAGGAATAGGAGTGGACCCAAAACACTGCCTTGGGGCACTCCTACCCTATTGACTCTACATTTAGATTTCATGGCTCAAAGTATTTTAAAATACTTTGTTTGGTAATAGTCAAAACTTCCGTATATTGTTCTCTATTCGATAAATAAGATTCTATCCAATTCAAAGCAGGGTCTTAAGGGTCCTGTATGTAGAGTTTATTGTGAAAGTACCAGCGCTAAAAGAGGTACATTCTTTACTTATAGTATGGGCAAATTTATGATGTTGGGGCATTTCTCATAGAAACATGAAAGTCAAAAATAAGTATTTCAGCGCTGGTACTTTCACAGTATACTCTACATAGCACATACACACCCTAAAGTATTATCACTCATTTATTTTATACCTTGTAGACTCTTCTATCCGTTCGTCCGTTCCGAACCGTGACTGTCAGATAGTTGAAATTTTCAATTATGTATTTCTGTTAACACTAAAAAGAAATCTTCTATACAACAAACGTCATTTTTTCCTGTTTTTGTAACTTTCTTGCGCGAACTCTCTCTTGTTGCCGGTGTTTAATGTGACGTCACGATGTTTAGACCTCCACAGACTTCGTCAAACCCCTAAACGTGTGACGTAATTAATGGACAGTCCCTTAGTTACTCGCGCGGTAGTGACATTTAAATTGAAGGCATTATAGCCGCACATATAAGGCTTTGTTTACATTTAGATTACTTTAAATCGGAACGGAGCGGTAGAAAGCTTTATAACCCAAATAGAATTTGCATTTAAACAGTCATTTCTTCATATCAGATAAGCTCAATTCAGGAAGGCGTTAGTCTAGTGTTTAGGCGTTGGACCTAGATATGGTGTTCATTAAGATGTTTGTATAATACCCGATTTCACCAACGCATGTTAACGGCTTGTTAAATTACCATGTCTTCTCATTCATTGATAGGAATTACGGAAGGAACAACATGATATTTAACGAAGGATTAACTTTAACATTGCTTAGTAAAACACGCCCTTAGAGTGCCCACTGTCTTTATTAACTTTGTAAAAGTATATAGTAATTCTGAACCTTAAAAACCCACAAAAGGAAAAAACTGGCCCCCGATTCAAGATGACATTGATTTCCACTGCTTCAAGGGGCAGTAGATTTGAGTATTTAGTGTGATTTTCATCGGTCATGACAGACAGACAGACAGACATACAAACAACAAAGTGATCCTAAAAGGGTTTTGGGCCCTGATTCAAGATGCCATCGCTATTAATCGCTTACGAAGTTCGTAAACAGAATGTATGGGATTTGACATAAGCTTCGCTAAGTGACATGTGAATTCGCTTGTCATTTAGTGAAGCTTATGACAAATTCGTCTGTTTGCCTGTCATGAAAATCACACCAAATACTCAAATCTACTGCCCTTTAAAGCTGTGAAAATCAGACTTATTAGATAACGCAATCAAAATATACGGGTGCCTCTATTTTTCCTAATTTTCGACACTCGCAAGGGAATCAAAACCTAAAGGGTGAACTCAGAATCTTGAAATTGTGTACAAAGCACCAGCAGTCTTTTAATACAGATAAAGGAAAAATTGCAAATTATATACAATGTTTCCTTTATTAAATAAAAGTAAAAATTACATCGTATATTTAAATATTTTTCTTTTTTTTTCACTTTCGACCCGAAAGCCGATTTTTGATTTTACGTTTTCAAATCAGCCGAGAGATCAATGTTGTTAATGGTTTATTATTGCTGTTCGTTAGTCTCGCTAAAACTCGGGAACGGCTGAACCGATTCAGCTATTTTTGGTCTTGAAATGTTCGTGGAAGTCCAGGGAAGGTTTAAACGATGAGAAAATATGGAAAGTTACAGTTTCCTGGCTCGGTTTTTATTTTACGTTCTCAAATCAGCCGTGAGGTGAATTTTGTGAGCGGTTTATTCTCTATAGTAATATCGGTAGTTACTTACAAATGTAAGCAGTAAGATACAGGTTGTTGGTATTAAATCTGCTAGCGTCGTAAGTTAAGCAGCAACACACTGGACGCGAAGTGAAAAATTGACTCTCGGTAATTGTGTAATAACCTTTATTGTGTAAGTTAAGAGACGCGTTGTGTAAATTGTGTAACATACAAATCATTTATTAGCTTTTAAATATTGTCTAAGATTTTTTTACTAGGCCCCTGATTCAAGATCACATCGTTATAATCACTTTCGAAGTTCAAAAACAAAGTCAATTGCAATTCGTTAGTCTCGCTAAAACTCGAGATCAGCTGAACTTGATTCAGCTATTTTTGGTCTTGAAATATTCGTGGAAGTACGGGATGGTTTACACGGTTTCCATGCTCAACGAAGTGGGCACGGGTGGCTAGTAATATTATAAAGCGGAAGAGTTTGTTTGTTTAAACGAGCTGATCTCAAGAACTGGTCCGATTTGAAATATTTTTTTTGTTGGATAGTCCATTTATAGAGGAAGGTTTTAGGCTATATAACATTACGCTGCGACCAATAGGAGCGAAGCGTCAGCGAGAAATGTTGCGAAAACGGGAAAAACTATTCACATTTGGGGACTTTCGTTGCGTGCGCTGCATAAACGGTTTAAGACACTCAAAAACCACGCGAACGAAATCGCAGGGCACAGATAGTTTAATAAAAAAATCGCTTAGTGTCGTAAGAATTCGCTCTTCATTTATCTAAAACTCGAGAATGGTTGAACCGATTCGGCTATTTTTGGTCTTGAAATATTCGTCAAAGTCCAAGGACTGTTTTTATGCTCAACGAAGTGGGCACGAGTCAGCTAGTAATATAATATCTTAAATATGTGTTTATTATAAAATGAATTATTAAATATATTTCCGTCGTTTGGTACCTGTAACACAAGTTCTTCGTATACTTAGCACAGGGCCAGATTGAAGTAGTGTGAAGCGTCCATAAATTATAAAGTATTATTATTATTATCTACTAGCTGTGCCCGCGACTTCGTTCGCGTGGTGTTTGATTGCCTTAAACCGTTTATGCAGCGCATGCAATTTTTGTTGGATTGTCCATTTATAGAGGAAGGCATAACATTACGCTGCGACCAAAACCAGACGGGCATCGTCGTTGCACGACGCCGCGATGCGATGCCGACGCCATACGTCGCGACGCCGACGCCAGACGCCGCAACGCCGACGCCAGACGCCGCAACGCCGACGCCAGACGCCACGACGCCGAAGCCAGACGTCGCGACGCCGAAGCCAGACGTCGCGATGCCGACGCCCGACGCCGCGACGTCGACGCCCGACGCCGCGACGACGACGCCGACGCCAGACGCCGCGACGCCGACGCCAGACGCCGCGACGCCGACGCCAGACGCCGCGACGCCGACGCCAGACGCCGCGACGCCGACGCTCCCGCTCGCCTTCCCTTCGAGGTCGAGCCGAAGCTGAGTCAACCAGCGACCCAGCAGAAGAAAAGTTTTGCGGGTGTCACTGCCCGCTCCCCCGCACCTCCCCAGGGGGTGAAGACTAGGGTTCAGAACCGGGATTTCCCGGTACCGAAAATCCCGGGATTTCCCGGTTCTTTGACTACTGTTATAGAACCGGTTCTCAACGCAAAAGAACCGGGATTTTCGGTATTTTCGGGATTTTTTTTACCTTAACAAAAAATAAACGCAACGGGCTTAGAAAAGTACTTTTGTATTTTAATTACACATTGTGGCATGTCATGTTAAAGGATAATATATTTATTGCTATACAATGATTAAAATATCGTTATTATACAGTCACTTCCATTAAAGTTTTACATAGATATAAATAATTTTTATAAACGTGAAATTGTATTCGTCAAATAACACTACAGCTGCAATGTGGTTTAGATAATGTTATAGTAATAAACATATTATCAGTATCATTATATTTTAACCAATGCATATAAAAACTTAATAAATTGTATACTTTTTACACCTTGGGTTACATTATTGGAGTTTTAGTAAGCCCTTTTTTTTGAAAATATAATAAAGCCTGTGTTCACCGTTGATGGTGTAACTTTCCGACGGCGAAAAACGCTTTCAAATTTTAACTTAAGTTACGATGTTATTCAAAATATTCTTAACTGATTTTACTATCTCAACATATTAAAATAAATCTAGGGGAAATGGCTGCTCATTAAATATATATTTAAGTCAAAATCAAGATTTGGGGTCTATAAAGGCCATAGAACCTAAAAATAATAATTACGAAAAAAAGTACTCTGTCTGTCGGTCCGTATGAGTCCGTACTGAATGGAATAAAATGAAATTTAGCAGGCCGATAGCTTCGAACCTAAAGGGTAATGTAGGATATTATTATCCCAAAAACGAAAGGGTGCCCGTTGGATTTTCAAAAAACAGTAGCTACTTATTTAATGGTATTTCGGTGAAACTACGACGTATTTAAATGAAACTCGGCACAAAGGTAGATTGGACCATGAAATTAATAACAAGATTTTTTTTGTTGGGAAACAAAAAGGTCCCAAGGGATCATAATTATAATTATAAAAAATCTTTTTGCTACTACTTATAAATAAAAAATCGCAAAAAACCAATTTTATAAGATATCTTTAAGCTATGAATTTTTGATGAATCAATTTATCTGTTGGATAAAGCTGTTAACATTTTTGGAAGATCCATCTTTTTAGCCAGTAAAACTCACATCGATATTACATTCAGAGGGCAAAAACTTACTTTACAATATTTGCGTTTAAAATTTTAATTTCTGTCCAAACATTATACCGCATTTCGTGCGATTGGCTAAGCAGAAAAATAATTTTAAAATGTTTTATCCATATTTAATATTATTTCAAACGTGAAACTAACTGTGTCTGTTACTTTAAGAGTCATGAACCGTTTTACCGATTTCGTTTAATTTTGGTACGGCGATAAGTTTATAATAAATAGGACTTATCAACGCCGAGGCAAAACTACCGAGCAAAGTAGGATTCAACGTCACGTATATAACTTGACGTAAAATATAATTACTCCTACTTAAACTTATAAAACTCCTCAGTTTTGGTTGGGTTTTTTGTACTACACAGTATTTTACAATATTATAAGTTTTAATAGATTTACACCGGTAAAATAGTTTTTTGGCTCATGATAGATCGTAGATATAATATGCAATGTTTTATTTACCTATTCAAAAGTAATAACTTTGCAAAAGTGGGAGGGAATCTACTAAGTGTGCCTTATAGGCTGGCAAATCGATAACGATTACTCCATACATAATACGCCATACATAATATACGCCACGGAAAAAAATATTGTAGTGCGTATGATCTGGCCAGAAACTGAATAGTGGATAGTCATATGATTATTGGTATAACATTATCTTAAGCCATAGAGTTATTTGATAAAGAACTTTTTGTTACGAATACTATTTTACGCGCCCGAAGCCGTGGGTGAAAGCCCTAATATTAGAGACGTTAAATTCAAAATATATAAATATACGATATTTTAATCATGTATCATACTTTAACTTGACATGCCAAAATGTGTGATTTATTCATAAAAAGTAGTTTTCGAAGTTATTGTATTTGTTTTTAGTCAAGTAAGAAAAAAATCACGAAAATACCAAAAATCCCGGGAAATCCCGGGAATTCCCGGTTCTGACTAGTGCCGGTACCGAAAATCCCGGTTCCTGAAACTTTACCGGTTCTCGATACCCTAGTGAAGACGAAAGGGGTGAAAGAGAGCCGCAAGGCTAAGGAAAGCCGTAAGGCAGAACCTTCTCGATCAAATAAAAATCTTAAAATTGTTTAATTTTAAGATTTTTAGTGATGGGTAGACTGAGTAGGGATAATTCTCGAATGATCAGACGACGGTTACTTGAGACGGAAAATGAAAAACAAAAACGATTAGATAAAATTAATAGTAGGAAGAGAAAAAGTCGACCGCAAAATTTTTTCATATATATATATTTTATATATATATGTATAATATAGTTTACCGAAATTATAGCGAAATTTTTTAATAAATAAATACATATATATAAGAAGAAAAGTTTATATTTATTAAATGAGATACAAATTTTCAGAATATTAAAGTCGGTTCCAGCCAAACTCAATATTATGAGTTCTATAATATAGCCTATTTCATCATATTGTAATTGATGTCATTATATCTATGGAAATTTCGACATCGCTTATACTGCAAGCATATGCCACTGCATAATTTCCAAACGTATATCTTCAAAGACTCAAAATGATGTTTTTAGTCGGATATGCTTATGTTACTCAAAACAAATACAAAATTACTATGAGTGTCCCTATAAATTTCGAGGTGTTCCCTCGATTCCTCACGACGCCATCATCAGGCATCCACTTTGATAACTATGAGACCAAGTTCG
Source organism: Celastrina argiolus (assembly GCA_905187575.2). Classification (NCBI taxonomy): domain Eukaryota; kingdom Metazoa; phylum Arthropoda; class Insecta; order Lepidoptera; family Lycaenidae; genus Celastrina; species Celastrina argiolus. Next base: position 4,367,511 of record LR994596.1, read on the forward strand.
ACTGTAATTGACGTAGTGGCATATGCTTGCATTTCTTTAAACAACGCTGAAATCTTCAAACATGTATCTCTAAGGACTCAGAAGTTCTGTTCAGTACTTTTATTAATTTATTTAAGCATCATGCACATTTGTACATAGGCGGACTTAATGCCTTAAGGCATTATCTACCAGTCAACCTTTAGGTCATTTAGAAATAAAAATAAGTAGATGCATTACTTGTACAGACGAAAACATGTAAGCAGAAAATGAATAAATTACATTAATTAATAAATAGTAAAATAATAAATTACACATAACATATAAAATATAATAAATTAAATAAAGATTATAACACATAACAAAATAATACTAATAATAAATACAATAATATTATTAATAAATACAAATACAATAATATATAATTGACTTTTAGATCCAGGATATAGTGCAAAACCTTACTGTTTGGTTGTTACCAAACAGTAAGGTAAGCATATGTTTATGCTTAGACTACTTCAGACAAAATCAAAATTGATATATTATTCCATATACATTTTTAGGATTTCCCTCGATTCCTCACGGATCGGTGACAATGGGACCAAATTTAAATTATACCCTACACAACACAAAAAAAAATTAAAATCGTTTCATGAGCGATGAAGATATCCGCGAAGAAACATAAAAAAAAACATATATTTACGAATTGAGAAACCTCCTCCTTTTTTGGAAGTCGGTTAAAAGTATTATGTTGGTTATTTCATGTACAATCTACCTTTGTGCCAAGTTTCATTTAAATATGTTGAGTAGTTTGGCTAAACTACCGTCAAATAGGTAGCTACAATTTTTTGAATATCCCACTGGAAGCCTTTCGTTTTTCGGGATAATAATTTCCAGTAATGCTCTTCAGATCATAAGCTACCTGTCTGCCGAATTTCATTTAAATACATTGAGTAGTTTCGCTGAAATACCGTCAAATAGGTAGCTACAATTTTTTGAAGATCCCACGGGAACTCTTTCGTTTTTCGGGATAATAATTTCCAATAATGCTCTTCAGGTCATAAGCTACCTGCATGCCAAATTTCATTTCATTCCATACAGTGGTTTTTGCGTGATGCGACGACAAACATTCCCATACGGACAGACAGACAGACAGACAGACAGACAGACAGACAGACAGACAGACAGACAGACAGACATTTTTTTCAAAAATGTTATTTTTAGGTTCTGTGGCTTTTATAGACCCTCTTTTTTTAATTTTCACTTAAATATTCTTAATGTACAGACATGACCCCTCTACAGATTTATTATATGTATAGATTTTTACATCATAAGTTATTACTTCATAATTGCTAAGCTTCTTACCATCTTCTTACAAGGGCTTACGTCTAATGTTTTATCGCATCTGGTTCTAGACTTCAAGACGACACTAGTACTAATTGTAAGAGGATTTACTATTCTAGTTTTCCTGACGTACATTATTTATAAAATTCACACACGGTTTCTGAAAGGCTGATCAAACCGTCGATTAGCTAACATTTGAGTTAGCAAGCCATTCTGAACGCTTATTGGTGAACGTGGCGAGTGAGCGAAGTTGTTGCGAGTGATGTTCACCAATAAGTTTTATTAGATATTATGTATACGAAAAAATCCTAGAAAACTTAATATATTTTAAAGAATTCTAAAGTGCTGGCAATGTAGATTGAAAGCATAGAAGTTTTCTGGGAATGTTTGTGTCTGTTTGGTAGTTCTAAAATATCCAGACTAGTTATAAATAGTGATGCTATTGACGTGGTGTGAAGCGTCCATAGATATTATATTATATTATATTATTATAATGGCTGGGTTAGCTGAATGACGATTTGATCAGCCTTTTAGGGGCGATTTCACCAATGAAATTAAGGCGAATTGAAGGACGAAAATCAGTGATATTATAACTGTCTTTGTTATGCTTTCACGCGATTACTTAACCGATCGTCATGAAATTTTGAGCATATATTTTTGGAGGTATTAAAAAAACATAGAATATTTTTATCATATGTAGCCGCAGGCTAAAGCTGTGTTTCATAAAAAGCCCCGACAATTGAGATATTATAGAGTTTCAAAATCCACAGGTACACTGATTTTAAATCGATCATGAACGCAAATGCTTTGCTTAAAGTATTATCTGAAACTGTTGCCCTACACTTCTTTCGTGCAAAATATCCCGCACTGTAACCGTACATTTTACTGGGAAATAGCATAAACAACTTATGTGTTAATCCAGAGCGCAAACTGCGGGAAAGTGTTACAAACATATACACATACAAACTATCGCGTTTATAATTTAAGTTTTAAATATTACAAAATTAATCTTTAATATGCCTTTCTTTTACTTATCTTTTACACCAGTGATGTTATCCCGGCTATCTCTGAAGGAAAGTGCGCTAGGATTATCTGTGACAGCTCGCTGACAGCTGTCACTGTTGACAGGACACCTGACAGCTGAGGATTTGGTGAAAGTTGGACTAACCGATAATGGTGTTTAATTGCATCAAAGTTACTGTTTAGATGTTACTGCAAATGATCCGTTTTAATTTACTGTCAGTAGATAAAGATATTCTTTTTTTTAAATATTTTAAGCAGGGACGAAAGGATATGAAATTTCGGATACGGATATGGATATTAAATAATTTCGGATTATCCGTTTGTTTCGGATAATTATATAATTATATAATAAACGGTATTACGTTTGACAACGTTTGAACCGAAATGAAAGTTTTGCTACTGTAGTAGTGTACTCTTTTGGTATTGTCGTAATCGAATAAAACGTTGTACAAATTTTCTAAGTTGATATTCTAAATTCAAACGGTATAGCGTGGCCATTATCCATATACGGCGTGTACTATCTCACACCTCGCTAACAGAAAGCCGTACTGAATTTAAATTGGCGGTACACTTTACTCGCGCAGACGAGCCGCCACCGTAGCAGGTATCATAAACAACGCATTTGCTTGGAGGTTACTTTCGAGTAAATCGCGATCAAAGTGTTTTTCTATATATTGCTATATCTATGAAACTAATAGGAATATTCGAAATATTTTTGTTTTGTATAGTGCCTTTCAATGTGAACTGTGCGATATTATATGTACATATTTAATTAATTTATGATATTTTACGATGGTCATGCTTATGACTAATTTTATTAGTTTGAAATGGATCCACATTTTTTGTCCGTGATTAACAAAATAACGAAAAGTATAATAGCTATTAAAATTGAGTGATTGATCCTGGTAGATCTTGTTGCGGTGTTTCCGAATATGCGCGATTCGTGTCGTTTGCGTTGTTTATGATAAGGACGGCAGTACTGCAGTGCAATTCTCTAAGCGACCGGTTGAGGCTGTGCTCGTCGCTGTGATCACGAATGTCACCGTCACGTGGTCGGCTGCGATAGTTGTCAAGCGTAAAAACTAATCTTGGGGAATACCAATTCGGCCGCCGTTGGAATCTTGTCACGATTTTTGCGCTTAGGAATTGCACTGCATGCTGACAGTGGTAGTATGTCTGAAAGCTTGTTTCTCTTCTTAACACACACTTATACTAGACCAGACCAAAGGGACCAGATTGACGAGGTATGAAGCGTCCATAGATATTGTTATAATATACCTACAGTCGTAATAATAACAAAAATTATTTATTCGAACATTAATGAAAACAAAATAAAAATTGATCAAAATGCCGACCTTACTGCTAATTAAAATTAAATTAAATTAAAAAATAATGTTTGATATGGAAGTAGCGCGTTTGCACCGAGCCTTACTAAAGCCAGCATTCTATTAGACATAATTGATAGTATCGATATCGATTTTTGATAGCAGATTAGTGGTGCATCACTATTGGGTAGTGATGGGATAATTGCTGAAGGTTGTCGATGTTTATTGACGTTCATTGATGGGACTTGTCACTTAAAGAATTAGGACAGCACAGGCCAACGCCTTGTTACCATTAATTAATAATAAGCCAACGCTTCTAATAATTGTTGAAATGGAACACTTGGTAGACAATAGATATTATTTATTTAGTTTTGTTGGGTGAAAACGTGTAGATAAACAACTGATAGAAGATGCCATCGCTAGTGATCGATTACGAAATTCGAAAATAAAAACGTATGTGATTCGACATAAGGTCCGCTAAATGACAAACGAATTCATATGTCACTTAGCGAATCTTATGTCAAATCCCAAACATTTTGTTTCGAATTTCGTTAGTGATAATGATAACAAAGATGGTATCTTTAATTAGGGCCCTTTCGCGAAGGATGGTTCTCCTCCTGAGGGAACCCATCCAAGCCTGAAAAGTAGGTATTTGGATGACGGTCTTCAGAACAAGAGAAGATGACAGAAAGGGAGTTTGAGGAACCCCGCGCCACAGGAAAATATATTTAAGATTCTGACAGAAATATGTTTGAATAGAGATATAATATGATACACATTTTCCATTTTATTGATTCTAAAGACGATTCTTTAGATTATTGTACTTAATACGTACGAGATATTCCAAATTGTTTAATGACATTTTGAACTCAATTCTAATCGTCGAAATACTAAATCGAAACTTCTTCAAATCGGAATTTTGAGATATATCACCTTCATCCATTCATGTCTTCAAATATATCGATATGACAAAGTAGCATCACTATTCACTACAGCTGCATCTGTCATTTGTCGATCATAATGATGGGGTGTAGCAACTGATTTATTATCAACAACTTTCATAAATATGACTTTAATTATAATAGACAGAGATAAAATGCGCTTTCTAACAAAATAATTTAAACCAAAATAACCTCCGAATTGTCAGACAGGGAACGAACTGATGATGATGAATTATAGCTAAGAACACTCTTGATCGCGTCAGCTTTCAAACAAAAAAATCTGATCAAAATCGGTTCATCCGTTTGGAAGATAAGACGCTACGTACACATATATTAAACTTATAACACCCCATCAATTTCTTTGGGGGTTAAAAATATGTTTAAAAGACATCATTTTACAAAACTCGCACCTAAATATGAAACGATTATGACATATAACAAGATTTTAACATAAAAAGGCAAAATAAAAATAAAATAACCCATTTCGTATACCAGGTGTAACTAGTGTTGTAAACATTCGATATAATTATATCGATAAAATCTCGGCGTGTCGTGTGACCACAAATGAAGAGATCGTATAATTTTTGTGTAATTTATGTGAACGCTTTGTGAAGCCGAACTTATCAGATATTATCACTTTATGTCGCTAGTTATAGGGCCGCTTTTAATAAAATTACATAAGTTTTGACATTCCACGCCTCGAAAAACATGTCTGCTGTTTTTGTGTATAATTTAATTTAAGTGAACGTGCATTTTGGTGCTTATTAGTTATAATACGTAATTAAGTAGCGAAAAAAAAAACATTTTTGTAATTTTTGTAGGGTTTAGACTTACTGTCTACTTACTGTCTGTTAAAAATAAAAATTTTGCGCGCGTATATACATTTTATGGGATATAAAAATATAGATTTAATAAGAATTAATAATTAAACGAATAATTAAATCTATAAAAATATAGATTTAATAAAAGTAATTCTTATTAAATCTATATTTTTATATCCCATAAAATCTATAAAAATATAGATTTAATAAGAGTAATTCTTATTAAATCTATATTTTTATATCCCATAAAATGTATATCCTATACCTACAAATTTGCTTTTAATTTCATAAATAATTAACATTGATTTAAAATACCCACAAGTCAATGAGTTCGCTGATATATGGTAATCGATAAATCTACCTCTCAGCCCTGGCTTTTCTCGTAATCCTTTGAGTCTCAAAAGGCTGAGCTGTTGTAATTTATGTCGAGAAGTAATCCTTTAAGGTGCCGATAGCTGGAATCAACCGTAATACTACTTTATTAAATACTAGCTTTCTTCTAGTCCTTGACTCAAAATCAAAATCAAAACATTTTATTCAGAATAAATTTTTACAAAATGTTTTCTGAACGTCGAGACTATTTGATGCCTACCACCGGTTCGGGAACTAGCCCAGCGAGAAGAACCGGCGTAAGAAACTCGCATGGGGCCATCTTTTACCAAAAAGATGGAAAATTGCTCTTTTTTAAGATTTACAAATGTCAGAACTAAAACTAAATAACAAAAGTACAGTAATTTTATAGTATTTAAATATAGCCTTGCAGAGGGCTACCTTATTCCCAAGGTGTGCTGTCATTCATAAAATCATTTACTGTATAGTAAGCTTTTGCACACAAACGTTCTTTGGCTACTTTCTTAAACTTATTGTTAGAAAAATTTTGAACGTTTTCTGGGATCCTATTGTATAGGCGTATACATTGGCCCTTAAACGATTTTTTTACTTTACTAAGTCTAGTCACTTGTACATCAAGTTTATGCTTATTTCGAGTATTCCTATTATGGTTTTCACTTTTCTTCTTAAATAAGTGTAAATTTTTTTTAACATACATTAAATTTGAAAGGACGTACTGAGAAGGTACAGTTAAGATTCTAGTTTCCTTAAACTTTTACATGACTTTGCCTGCTGTTCGTCGTCGTCGTGTCGAGGCGATATAGGCATACTTTATACTTTTTTGTAAGATGGATTCTTATCAATATCAAATAATCGTGTTGGTTTTCTTCCATATTGTTTTTGATCGCCTTTTTATATGACGTGTGCCTTGGAATATTTCAATCAGTATTTTTTATTTTTAGCTACAAAATATCGGTCAACAATTATCGCTCCAAAGCTGGCAACAAGCTGGATAATATCATACGAGACTAGGATAAAATAAAAAAAAACCTTTTATTTCGTTATTTTACAATAAAATTATTATTATGGTATTTACATTAAATGAAAAAATAATAAAATTATACTCAATAACATTTTCAATAATTTATATAAACTTACTAGACATACTATTTAGATTTTAATTGTATTAATTGAATAGAAGATTGGAATTTTTACATAACATAACTTATATTTTATTACATAAAAAAATACAATTATATAATTATTACTTTGATTAAAATAATAGAGCAGTTTATTTCGTTTGTTGCCCGTGGTCCTATCAATCGAAAAATCGTTTAAATAATATTAAATTTTATTGGCACTGGTTTTACTGATTTAAGACATAGCAGTCTACACAGTCATAGTCCTTAATTTACAAAATCTTAATGAATTACGTAAAAAATTGTAAAAAAAAAATCTTTTAAAAAGAGCTTGAAGTTTCCTTTTTATTTAAGTAGCAAAAAACCCAACTTTATTTGTGTATTTAATTTATTAATCATATTTTATTTCATTATTTATCAATTACTGTGAAACATACAAACTTTTGTGTTTGTAAGTTACAAAGTAGTTTTAATTCTATAAACTTGTACTTACTTGATCGCACTTAAACATAATTAGTAATTACTTAACCCGCTTGCGCCATTTCATAAATAAATTACATTAGGCTCAGGGTTCCAGGAATAGTTTTATATTAAATAATCAAAACAATTCCAGTTTGTGCAAATAAACAGTGGTGTGCCAGTGTCGGTAAATCTGTCGATAAAATAATAACGTCATCCGGATAATTTGTGTAATTTTCCGTCGATGGTTTTCGTTATTGATCGTCAAAATATTCAATTATATAGATATATTTATAATGTGAGCACCGAAGATGCTTCTGCGTAAATCAATATTCGGCACCTACTTTTTTTCATAAATAACTTTCTAAACTATCAATGTTTATAAATTAATTTTGATTAATTACCGTTGAATTTTATAGGAAATGAATATTTTAAAATAAAACATGATATTATTTTAAGACATTACAGACTTAAGATCATCAAATTACAGTTCCAACTTAGAATATTCACAACCGTTACAGAATTATATTAAAACAACTTTGCGTCAACAACAGCGGTACTTGAAGATTATTGATACTTTATCGATATCTTCACATCCCTAACGAGTCCATTTAGCGGAAAGCGTTATTTAACATTGCAATAGTGTTATTGTTATACTAATTGTAAATAGCTCGAAATAGCTTGAGCCCAATTCGAGTGCTAGGCGGATATTTCACATTGTTGCGTTTGAAGCGATGTTTATCGATAATATTATCGACATTTATGCTACATCATTACGCTGCGTTCAATTTACTGCTGGATAAAGCTCAAGTCACATTGGCCGAGAATCCAAGAGAGGCGTCATTTTTAGGGCTCGGTATCTGAAGGTAAAAACTAGGGATGAAATGGATATGAAGTTTCGGATACGGATACGGATATGAAATTATTTCGAATTATCCGTTTGTTTCGGATTGTATCGGTTACGGATATTAAATTTTAGTTACCTTTTTACAGTAGCAGAACTTATTTCGGATTTGGTTATCCCTGGTAAAAACAGGATATTACTGAAACATTGCTGTCCGTCCGTCTTGTCACCGGGCTGTACCTCAAGAACGGTGAAAGAAAAAAAGAAAGAAAGAAAGTTGAAATTCTCAGAAATGATGCATGCCATGACTCATTTTTGAAACTCATCTGTTTTGTGACTTTTTTGGAGCTATTTAATCGCGATTTGTCGCGTAATGATAAGTAATTCAAATGAGGTGCCAAAACAAAAAATGCTCTACGCGTCATTCTCTTCACATTATATTCGGCTTAATATATGAACCATGAATCAACCTGTATATCACTTTTAACACCTTTTACCCGGAGTTAATTTGTCTCTAGCATAACGCCATAAAATTAGACGGCTCTTTATATGCTCGAATGCCTCATACGTAATGTGTATGCAAATGCAGTATGATTTCGATAAATAACCTCCTTACATACATTCAAACTCAATAGGTATTGCGAAAACCTGTAAAGTGTAAACCCATTTTGATGGTCATATGTCAAGTACAACAACATATTGGGGTCTTTAGCATTTGACATATAAAAAACTAATGTTTTGTGTTATGCGTTAAAATATACAAAAAATTAATTTAAAAACCAATATTTCCTGTGTTACAGTACTCGTCGACACAAACCAAACGAGCCTAAACTAGATAAATCGAGTAAAATTATTTTGGATGTCTTCTTGCCAGAAATAAGAAATTATACAAAAATCTATTAGCACCTCGTTAGCAGTTCCACACCTGTCGAGCAAGTGACAGAAAAACAATATGGCTGACAGCAGGCCAATCGCGCTAAAAAACTTTAGCTGAAACGCAACCGAAACGTGAACGTTACTCGACTTTATGACGTATTCGGTATCGCGCTATCCTTTTGACAGCTAGGTGAGACGAAGCTGGACCGTAGTTGAAACTCAAACGCTGTCAAACAAAAAGTTCATACGGAGCTAGTTTAACTCGCACGCAGCTCGAACGTTTGGAACAAAGTGATCGTATATAAGTTAAGTTTTTGAATCTAAATTGTGTAAAGAAAATAAATACTAGTAAATTTATTGACGATTATGGTAAAATAATAGATAATTTCGAAAATCTTAGGGTCGCATCCCTAATGTCTGACAAAAGGTTGCGTTTCGTTTCGTCTGAGGTTAAGTAGCAAATGGAAGATTAGCGCGATACTAAAGTTTGTTCAGCTGGATTGGAAACGAAACGCAGCTGAAACACAAACGAAACTAAGTTGTAGGTACCTCAAATGAAACGTTGTACAATAGCGCGATTGGCCTGCAGGTCACTTTTTAACTACAAATTTAGGCCCGTGTAAATAAAACAGAAACTTCTACAGTGATTGGAGCTCCGTAACCGTAACCGAAACTATTGGACATCTATTATTATTATATAATAAATTATTAATAAAAGTTTTGCTTCTGTCAAAGGTAACCAAAATATCCGTAACCGAAATTATCCGAAACAAACGGATAATACGAAATAATTTCATATCCATATCCTTATCCGTATCCGAAATTTCATATCCATTTCATTCCTGCTTGAGAACCTATTTGACACATAAAAAAAGTTTCGTTTCACTTTTAAAAATGAAGAATTTAAGTACTTTCATTTGTTACTTTTTTAAAATGTAAAATAAATATTAAGTATAAGAATATAATATTATACTTATTTTAATGTTTTTTCTGTAATGTATAGTATAAACATTATGGGATGAAAAGTAAAGAAATTTAAGTACCATTCTTTTAAAAGTGAAACGAACTGTTTTTTTTATCTGTCAAATATGTTCTTATGGTTAGTTTTGAGACTTCTTTATAACCGCGGGCCTTAAACCATAAGTAATTCTGTCCTAATATACGAAAATCGTAAAATCTGTCGGCGCCACACAACCGCTACCAGAATGAGCCACTTGCCAATTACTTTTTATCACCCAACAATTGGTAACACGAAAACATATTGATTGCTACTATTAAACTTATTATAGAGTACTACATATTAACGATACTTTAACGAATTCGCAACCAGACTTGGTGTGTTTAAAGTTTAGACAAACAACTAGTTGCTACGAAAAGTTAGTTATTTGTAGATTAGACGAAATTCTGTACCAAACTTTACTTTGTAAAATTGATGTCATTATAAATATTAGCGTTATCACAATTTTCATATAATTCTGTTTCGATTATTACTTGAAGACATGAACGAATGCAGTGATATGTCGTAATAGTCAGGATTCCCTCATACATGATGTTTTTACTAGATTAGTATCAAGCTAATTTTTCTTGAGTACCTAACTTCATTTTGATGAGACGTCAAATAATTTCTTGGACGGAACTCTCGATTGTGGTAGCCAACAGAGTTGCCAAGGATAAAAAAAATATCAACTTTCGAGCGTAGGACCGGGATAGCATACCACTCAATTTGTAGGACAATTATTATGCCTGTTGAATTATATTAATACTAACTAAGTATTTATAACATGATTGATATATTGCCAACTTGTATATTATCGATACAAGTTCGCAAGAGGGAACTCTTTGATCAAACCATAGGTTTTGTAGGACAAATATTTTATCTTGAGATTTAACAAAAAAAAAAGAATAAATATTTTGGAATCAGCAAATCCACAAACTTTATTATTGCTATCTCTGTTAGCTACCACAAGTGTTCCTGAGAGGACTCTGAATATAAAATTTATATTTCGAGAAAATTTTGTTTAAACTGTCACTTAAACATTTAAGGATACGTCGATACAAAGAACAACGAGGGTGGGATTCGAAAGTACATGAATTAGTTGGTCTGATTTCGATAATTTTCCGTTGTTTTAGGTTTTATCGAATGTGAACACCTCATATTCTGAATCTTGCAATTTCGTACAGAATTTTGTTCGAGAGGTACTTTTCTTGTCTCTCGGTCTTAACGCGAAAGTTTATATAAATACAGCTTGTCACATGGTTCATATACGCCGTATAGTGTGAAGAGTACCTCATATACATTTCTTACCATAACGCGACAAATCTCGATTAAAGATAAAAGCCACAAAACAGATAAATTTCAACTCTGGTCAGGTGTTAGGTTAAGGACCAGCAGACTTACTATCGACATAATCGAGAATCGAATCAGTTTGATCTCAACGGCTTTTGGTATTTTATTTAGTGGATTACTTTGAAACTAACCAGGTTAAAGTAAATCGTTAGATCGTAACTATTGTACTTCCAACCATATCAATCGACTGAAAATGAAAATAAACAAACGTCAATTTATTGTGAAGTACATGGCACGATCGAATCTGAATCAAAATCGAATCAGTTTGGAGAGTAAGGTCCCAGAGCCTGGGAGCACGCGAGCCCATAATTTATATGAGATGCCAAAACGAAAAGTGCTCTACGCGTCATTCGCCTCACACTATATTCGGCTTAATATATGAACCGTGAATCACTCTGTATATTGTTTGTTACTTTTTGACGCTATCACTACTGAACTTATGTTGACGAAATTTCATGAGCTAGTTATTGAAGCTGGATTACCACATAGGCTACTTTATCGCAGCATTAACAATAAAACGTATCTGCTCTCATGGTCCGCCATCTTTATTGACTATTTTTATGGTCAGCTGTTGTTTTTACGTTTGTTTTATGACTAAATTTGTCTATGGTTGCGAAAGTCTTTTGATGCTCCGGACTATTGCTTTATAAGGGGTTTCACAGTTTTTATTGTTTTAATGTGATAATAAAATAATTGTGTCATCTAATAAACTGCTGGTTTACAATTCATCGGGATAGGTTCTACGAGCATACTTATGGTTCGTCTATGACACAACCATAGACCACGACTTTGTTCGCGTGGTTTTTGAGTGACCTTAACCGTTTTAGTTTATACAAACAAACAAACTCTTCCGCTTTATAACATTAGTATATTAGTATAGAAGTATATATTACAATTTATGACACGCGTAAGTAATTACAACTACATTATTACGGCAAGACTGTTATATCTAACAGTACGGGCCCTGTGAGCTTTCTTACTAAATAAATGAGTCCATGTTTTAAGAGAATGGTTGTTTTCCATAATACAAAAATGTTGTACATGTCGAATACGCATATATTATTTATTAATACTTATGTTATAATGAGAAAAGATTTGTATGTTTGTTACGAGTCAACACAAAAGTACGGGATAGATTTGGATTTGGATAATTATTTAGTAATATTACACTCCCTTAGAAACATAGGCTGTATTTTTTATAAATTATAAAAAAATGTGTAAACCTTATACAGGGTGTAAAAAGAGCAGTCACTATAACTTCGGGGGGTAATAACCAGGCAAGAGTTATATCCATTGGTACTAGTCATTTGCTTTAAATCCACTGTTTTAAAAATTTTAAAATTTTCAATAGGCAATGTACAACGTGCTCAACACAGCGATCAGCTGATTACGCTGAGAGGTCAATAGCACGCGTAAGACGTTCATTATAACGTACTAGGGCAAAAATTATACAATTCAAGAATTTAATGCAGAACGTTGTTCCAAACAGTTCAGCCTTGCGACTAAAAATAATAAATTGCAAAAAAAAATTTTTTTTTCAAAAAATAAATTATGAAAAAAATTCATTTCTGGAATAAGAAAAGGTCCTTTAATCATATCCCAAAGTTATTGTGACTGCTCTTTTTACACCCTGTATATTGCGGGCATTTTTATACCTATGAGGCTGCGTATCCACCAGAGCTGTGCTGTGCTGTGTAGCGAGGAATGTGTTTTCAAGAACCAATAGAGTCGCTTGTCAAGATGCGATGCGTGATAAATTAAGCGATTCTATTGGTACCTAAAACACATTCCTCGTTACACAGCACAGCACAGCTCTGGTGGATACGCAGCCTTAAGAGTGTAGTGTCGGATCATTTTTATATGACTCTTCCGACACCAGTTCCGATTCTGAAAAAACTAATTAAATACTCCTACTCCGACGTCGGTTCCGATATATGAACCTCCGAAACACATGGATGTAACTAACATCCCTGCTAAAAATGTTTAAATGATTTATTAATATTCTACAATGAATTATTACTATCATTGGACTTAGAGGTATGACTAGGGTTGCCATCCGTCCGGGTTTTCCCGGATTTGTCCTATTTTGGAGAGAGTCCGGGGGCGTCCGGATGTCCGGCTGATATTCGAATTTAGATTTTTTTTAGTTAGAATTTGGTGAGGCGTATATTTTGGGCTCCAGAGTCCAGGTTTTGACGCGTCTTAGTTTTTTTAAATTTAAAATGGCAACCCTAGGTATGAGGCATAACATGTCAAAAAACTTGTATTAATATTCATAAGTTTTAATCATCTTAATTTGTCTTAAACATATTTTTATTATCAGTAATTTAGTAACTTATGGTCCACGTCATAGGCCTATGACAGATGCCTTTAGGGTCAGCTTACATAACGACGCGCGGAGTATAATGATGACCTTTAGCGACAATTTTATGACGAGAAGGCAAGAGTACCTATAGTGCCGACCAGAGCGTGTTAAATTCTATAATATGTAACGTTTTTTTTTTTAAACAAAATTTGCAAAAACTAACCTCAACTCAATACAGAAGCAATTTCCACACACGTAAAATTATGTTTTTTATTAAATATAAATATCAATTTATACAACGACTATCGTTAGATGAATATCATCTTTAAATAATTTTTGGGCTTTTTCAAAAAGTATTCTATTTTTCAGCTAAACGCGTGCACACAGCCTAAATCCCGATTTCACCAACGCATGTTAGTATTAACGGCTCGTTAAAAATTTATTTATAGGTACCTTCTCATTCAACAACATGATATTTAATGAAGGATTAACTTTAACATTGCTTGGTGAAACACGCCCTTAGCTATGTAGATCAGTAATTCCTACAGTAGTTTAGATGGACCCCCTCTACGGATTAGGGGGGGTCTACGTCGAGTGAGACAAAAAATGAGAGTCCACAATCGTATCAAATCAATTTGGTTTCGATAGTGAAGAACTGAAATTTCGGCTTGACATCACCTGTCGAAGGTAATATAAATTAATATAAAATTTGGCAAAGACTCAAAATAATTCCTGTGAATAACAACACTGTACAAATACAGATGTAATAAACTCTGACGTTGAATGTTTATTGTGTGATTATTATGTGCCAACATCTCATTTTTCACAGCGATGGTCACAGTGACAGTAACAGTAACAGTGACAGTAACAGTGACAATCACAGTGATAGTTAACTGTGACTATCACTGTGACTGTCACTGTTATTATCACTGTTACTGTCCGTAGGCGCTACGGTGGAACTACATAGACAATTAAAAAAAAAGACATGTGGCACTCGGGTACTGCCGCGGTAAAGCTATTGCATACTTACTTACTTATTGCATATCAACTTATCCGATACAACCATGCCACCTAGAGGCGAGTTGTTGATCTAAAGAGACAAGCGTGATATTTCAAAAAAGTCATTAAATGTTCTGCTATTCATCGATAGATGGCAATAAAAAGTATCCGGTCGGAGTGGGGGGTGTTAGGTTATTTTCGTTACGGAATTTCTGGATTCGGTCTCCACGCTGAAGGCCCGCAATAGAAGCTATGCAATAGCTTAAAAAATTATCTAGGTATACTGAAAGTGTCACTTCGCTGCATTCGTTGTGAACCAGCCCTAACCGCGGGTCTTCTTTCACGGAAAATACTAATCAATTAAAAAAAATCTCTTGTCTATGAGTCATAGCGCGCTCGTCCCACATTGATCCGCGGCGAACGTGCGACCGCGCACGCTGTCGTGAGCCATCACTGCCGTGACGTCAGCGCGAAAATCGCCGAACAAGGCCGAACGATGACCTCTCACGTGCTCTCAGTTCCGTTCACCACGTGGAAATAGACGCGATTTATGTTTTTCAATAAAACCTATTCATATCAAAGACACCATATGCCGGTTTCTGAGAGAATCAACATCAACTAACATGACATTCAAGTCAACAACCCATATTGAACGTTGATTGGTGAAACATAAGTCAGAGAGAAAGAGAGACACAGCTGATATTTTAGTTACTACATCACGCTCGCACTATTTACTAGCCTCGCGGCTGGTTAAAATAGCACAGTTAAGATTAATTCAAATCGTATGTCAAGTAATCGGTTCTTTTTGGTAAAAAGTAGATCCTGCGCCTGATCTCTCGCCAGTCGTGTCGGTTAACCGTCCCACTGGGTTATGAGAGTAAAAGGAAGAGAGAGTGTCTTTGTGTATTGCGCACACACTTGGCCACTATACAAATAACTCCTGCGTAGCTCGACTGGTATCAATGAAATCGGCTACCGACACCGAAATCGGTGAGGGGAGCTATTATAGATAAATATTGACGGTATGCGACAAGTTTAGAGCGCGGAAGACATCTCGCCAGCCGAGATAAGGCTGATACAGAAGCTGCACCTGCCTTGATAAACGGTATCTGTTAGGTAACAGTATCTGTAACCGTAATTAAAATAACTTTTGTTGAAACTTGAGGTTTTTATTTTGTACTCCATATACATTGGCACATATGATATTTGTGACATATATTTAAAAAAAAAACATTTTAAGTTTCATTAATTATATGACATAACCTAATATATAAAAGATATTAAGCCTATTTCAATAACAAAATTTTTTGTATAAAATAACAAAATCCAATAGAGGATTTAAAAATAACAGTCACTTAGATAGTATTATCTTTTCTCATTCTGGAAATTAAATCACTTTATTATTTTTATATAAACTTAAATATTTTTTATTGATTTTGTACAATATTTTTTTTGCGAAAATAACAAAAAAGCAAAACAAAAAAAAGAATGACAAAAGGTAGTTTGTATAATCATATCCTTTTGTGAAAACTTATTTATGGTTTATAGCTAGTACATAGTTAATTAAATTGTCGCAGTAGTTGTAAGTTTTATGAACATATAAAATAAAATAAAATCCCAAAATAATTGTGACTTTTTAACCCCTGACGCAAAAACGACGTCTCGTGTCTGTATGTGGCATCGTAGCACCCAAACGGATGATCCGATTTTAATGTGTTTTTTTTGTTTGAGCTCCCTAACATCCCTGCTTCGAACTAAACATACTTTAAGATGGCGTAAGAAAAATGGCGTCTATTGTAAATTTTTCCCACCGTCCCAACATTTCTCGGTCAAGCCTCTTGGTTTCGTCATTAAACTTTCTCCATAATTATTGTTTACCTTTATCATTTCATTAATTCCGTCAGACGTCCAGTGTTGAGATTACATCGAAACTTATTGCCGTCACGGATTTGAGATCTCATATTAATTAAATAGGCCCTGTTTGTTTTGACGTCTAATTTATTCTCACTGTTATTAAGTGAATTAGTTTATTCTATGAATGAAAATGTTACGGTTATAATAATTAATAATAACTGCCCACGGTGTTCTTAATGTAGACCGATTTCCCACCTATTTTGCAGCAGATTGTTCTATCATACAAATATGACCGATACCTTTAAAATATTAGTTTACTATAGTAGGTACGTCCGAGATAAATTTAACCTAAACGTAAACAAACCCGCCTATGACACAACCAAAGACTAGTTAGTGATGCCAATTGGCCAATATTAATACAATGATTTTTGTTTGCTATGAATCCATAGAGCATAGACTATAGGCTATAGGCTTTTATTCTACAATCGGCAGTGTCAAAATGTCGTATTTTTTCTGTGAAAGATTTTCATTTGATGTTTAAACATATTAATTAGTGTTTAATTGTTATAAAACATATTGGATAATGAAAAGTAATCATTTAATATACCTGTGAAAGTGTTGATAAGTGTGCAAAATAAGTGAATAAGGGAAAATTTCGATGTTTTCGGTTTGTTTACCTTTAGGTTAAATTTATCAGGGACGAATTATACAGTACTTAGCGTTGAAACAATTTATCATATACAAGTAGGTGATAAAGATGATGATTCTCAAAAGACATTAAGAACGTAGCTCTACCGTATTCTATTAAAATGTCCTACCTCAAACATATGATAGAAAAAAATATTTGTCGACCTCCGTAGCGCAATGGTGCTAAACCACTGCGCTTTGGTGCTCGAGCGGGAGGTCGCAGGTTCGAATCCTGCCGAAGGAACAAAATAGTTTTCTATGTTCCTGGGTCATGGATGTGTATTAAATTTGTGTATTAATATAGTAAAAATCATAAATATATTTAATACTTTTATATACTATAAAAGTATTAAATATATTTCCGTTGTCTGGTACCTATAACACAAGTTCTTCGGATTCTTAGCACGGGGCTAGATTGACGTGGTGTGAAGCGTATATATTATTATAATATTTTGCTGTAGGGTATTCTACAATCTGTATAATTATGACTACTAAAATCCAGATGACAAACCACGCGTCAAGATGATGAGCAAATGACCGGTATCCAGCGCGATCTGGCCAATTAAAAAAAGTTTAATGAGGCGGGAAAGTCATGGTCAGGAAGTCACACGTCAAGCTGATCGGGGTGACACGCCGTGGGTGGCCTGCACACCTCACTCCTTACTCCTAAGTCCTTTATAATGAACTAGCTGTGTCCGCGACTTTGTTCGCGTGGTTTTTGAGCGACTTAAACCGTTTATGCAGCGCACGCAACGAAACTCCCCAAATGTGAATAATTTTCCCCGTTTTTGAAACATTTCTCACTGACGCTTCGCTCCTATTGGTCGCAGCGTAACGTTATAATATAGCCTAAAGCCATAAATGGACTAACCAACAAAAAAATAATTTTTCAAATCGGACCAGTAGTTTCTGAGATTAGTGCGTTTAAACAAACAAACAAACTCTTCCGCTTTATAATATTAGTTTAGACTAGAAGTTCCTTCATCCGCGGAAAAATCGTATATTTTTTTGAAATAAAAGTAGCCTTTGTTATTCTAAATGATCTACTCTATGCCTGTTCCAAATTTCATGAAAATCGGTCGAGTATTTCGTAGTTCAATATTTCAAATCTTTTTGCTCTATAATATTAATAGAGACTAGCTTATGCTCGAAACTTTACACGCGTTTTTATCTTTTCTTATAGTCTTTATTATGAATATTACGTTTAAAAAGAAAAAAAAAGTATGTAAACATAAGTGACGTTGTTCATACTTAAAAGTGAAACGAAACGTGGTTTTATCTGACAAATAGGTTCTTATGTAGAGGTTGCGATCCTCATTCTTGAGGCCAAGTTGGAGAAATGCTCCGACTTAAACTAGATCCAAACTGTCTTCAGCTCATCACTATTACATCACAGACTTCGAAGCACATCACTAGTCATTACACCACAAATGAAGCACAACGCTAGTCACTACACCACAAATGAAGCACATCACTAGTCATTACGTCTCAGCGGTGTATCGATATCGACAAATTGCACAATTCACAGCTCCCTAATACGTATTAACACTAGTGATGGATAGGGGCTATTATGTGTAGGATGTGCCTGATGTCGACATATTTGGGACTGTCCTGTTTTTATAGTTTGCTTTTTTGTTGAGTTTGAGTCATGGAATTATGTAAAAAACATGTGTGTAATGTCATAGAGACACTTTTTACAGAGCATTTGGAGACATTTTTTTTGATGAGTCAATGTCCCCATCATTGACTCATTCATATATTATACATGAAAAAAGATGTAGTAACTGTGTATTATGTCAGTGTGGGCATCATAGTCTCATGACTACAATGACCGGGATTTTTTTTAGGGTGTCGTAGGCAAATGGCATAAAACGGAGTTTCTTACGCCAGTTCTTCTCGGCGGGCTAGCGTTGAACCGGTGGTATTATTGTTGACTTTCCGAAAATAGCTTATTAAGTTTCATTTGGAAATAAAATATTTTGATTTGATTTGGAGCCCTTATATATTCGTCCTGTATATCCGTCCGTATGCCACAGCCATTTTTCCGAAACTATAAGATTTATATTGTTGAAAGTTATTAAGATGCTCGGTGAATTCCATTAAGATTTTCACACAAAGATAGAAAAATAACAATATTTTTTTTGCGCTCCCTATACTTGAAACTGAAAGTAATTTTTTTTTCATCAAACCCATCTAAGGACAGGTTTTTAAATAATAATATAAAACTACATTTTATCTAATTTATTCAATAAACTAAAAAAACAGTTTTTTACCCAAGAAGCAGTATTAATATTATTTATTGTTTCAGTATCCGTTTATATTATATTATTCAGTTCTACATAAATACTTTTTTCTTTAGAACATTTTGGTATGGGCTAATATATTTTTTATATAATGTCATAAACTCATTTCTCTTAAATATACATATATATACATGAGCTTCTATAACTGCACGCCTTGTAAATGTTAATGAAAGTTGTATATTTGTATGGCTAATATACATTGTTATGTTAAATATTTCCAATAATCCTGGTGGTGTATGATTGCGTAGCCATATTCTTCTCTCTAAATAGTCCAGTCCTAAACAGTCCCCACTGCACTTCTCCTCCTTCTACTCGTAAACTGTCCAGTCCCGAACAGTCCTCAATAGTCCCGCGTGTGGTCACCGCGGCCGCCCCGGGCGCCGGCATCTGATCCGCTGCAATGGAATAACAATATGCGCTCATCATTCGTCATACTACTTCCTTGTTTACATACATACATACATTCGACAACCTCCGTAGCGCTGGTTCAGCGCGCGGTACCCGAGAGGTTGTGGGTTCGAATCCCGGCGAGGGAACAAAAAGTTTTCAATGTTCCCGGGTCATGAATGTGTATATATAAATTTGTGTATTAATATAATAAAAATCGTGAATATATGTATAGTATAAAAGTATTAAATATATATTTCCGCTATCTGGTACCTGTAACACAAGTTCTTCAGATACTTAGCATAGGGCCAGATTGACGTGGTGTGAAGCGACTATATTATTATATTATTATTATTAACTTCTAAGGTTCAAACCAAGTCAATTTTCATACTAGAAGTATCCGAAATTTCATATCTATTTCATCCCTGCTTAACACTAGCTTAATTCTACGTTATAAGTCCAAAGTTCTATTTTCTGAATTGTGGTTTCCCGGACTATATAGCCAGCCTAATGTATAAAACCCGAACATATCAAGCCCTGTTATTATCACAACAAAATGACATTGAACCTACTAACGACCATAATGGCAGAATTGTTTGTTGCATTAGTAGGGGAGCCCAAGTGAGAAGCTTAGTAGTAGCAAGAGCACGTCGGTTTAAGATTGTGTATTTTTATTTTTTATTTTTATTCATTAAGCATAGTAACAGACTACAGTGCAGGTACATAATATAAACTAAATCATAGTTAAAAATAGCGTTTTTCACTATGTAAGTATGATTATAATATAATCAATACTAAGTTATCATATCATAATAATTTTTGAAAGTTAAATAAGTATGTTCCCGCTCCTTCCACAAAATTAAAAACTATCATAAATTATTTTTGCTCCTATCATGAAATCTCTAGACAGGTCTCACCCTCTAGACTGAGTACACGTTTAGCATCCTGGGGGGCCAAGGACTGAGTAGGTACACGTTTAGAATCCTGGGCTTCCCTACTTGAGTTGACTTCCTTATGTCCCGTTACAGTTCTATTGTAACGGTAGCCACTAAATATAACGATAAAATATATATTTTATATCTAATAAACGTCGACACAACAATAAGCAAATTTATTTTTACTCAGTTCTGTATAACATCTAAATTTACTCGGCTAAACAAAGTTATATTCTATGCCGTTTCAATAGAGTTGAATCTAAGTTGGCAGAAGTCGATATTATTCGAATCTTGAATACCGATTTGCAACGTCAAACTAAACTGTTTTGGTTAAGTATGGGGCGGTTAAACGGATTTGTCGTTTATTTGCCATAAAAGGTGTTTTAGGTGAACATCGTAAACAGCCATGAATGAACAGGTATATAATAGGTAATAAGGACATGGGGCATAGTTAATCTCTAGGTAGGTTTGACCATAACTTCGCAACTTAAAAGATTCTCAAAAATGAGGGCATGACATATCACGCAAAATGAAAATTAAAATGAAGATTACAATGAAAATGAAAACTACTAGCGCCACTGCGGGAAAAATGAACTAAATTTCAATCACCTCACTGATTTTACGTCCGCTCTGTATAGAGGGCTTTGTTACAGTCCGCTAACTAGTTGGACGTTGAGTGACGCTTGTTCAATCAACGTAAGGCATAGTCAATCAATGAAATGTCGTCATTCAATAAACGCGCATTGAATTAAATAGATGATTCAATTATACAATTTAAATATATTATATCTAGCAATATCCCGCAAAACATTGCTAGATATAATATCATATTTAAATTGTATGTTTCGCGGGATATTGCTAGATATAATATATTTAAATTGTATGCTATGGATTTCCGCAAAGTAACGCCTGATTCCATTAACTATGATTCAATTAGATGACTGCGACATATATTATATCATAGTTGCAAACTATATAAAACATGCTATGGGGGTACACGGCTTCGACTCCGTAGTCCGTGGCAATGTTATGTCCAATTGTATATTTCTGTTAAAAACATTTTATATATTAGTATTAATAAGTGTTTGTCTGTCTGTTGCAGCGATACTTCAGCGTGCGACGTACAAGGTCGGCCTCCTGACGATCCAGGGGGTGTCCACCTGCCTCTTCCTCTGCATGGACGCCTGCGGGTTCCAGTACGCTAATGTAAGTCACCAGATTTTGGAAATATTTCCTTCGGATAACATACTACAATAATAAATCAATTTCGTTATGGGTCCCAAGAGAGATTTAGCTTGTCCCTCGGGCACCCCTGAGATCATATCAAAGGGTTTGTCGTGGTTGGTTACCGCTGTCGATCCTGGCTCACAGGAGTTGCAGTGGTGGGAATGTGAGGTGGGCCAATGCCCGTTAAATATCGGATAACATAAAAATCTGTGACAAAATGTGATTTATCTCATACAACGCTACAGTCATTATGCAGTATGTACGCCTCCGTGGTCTAGTGGTTCAGAGCTTCGCTCTCGACCCGGAGACGGGTACAATTCCCGCGTTCGAACAACAAAAAGTATCGGTTAGGACAGTGCTGAACACCTGATTGTCTGACAAGAAAGATCCATGCATCGGATGGGCATGTAAAAAGTCGGTCCTGCGCCTGTTCTCTCGCCAATGGCCCTGGTTTTAATGAAATCGGCTACCGTCACCGAAATCGGTGAGGGGAGCTATTATGTCAATCCCTATTCAATCGTATTGAATATGATAATATGTTTATTTGCTTTCTGAGAGAGAAGTCGCTGAGTCACGGCCCTGATTTAAGATAACATCGCTATTCGCTATTAACTTGCGAGGTTCGAAGGCAAAAATGTATACGATTTGACATAAAGTTCGCTAAATGACAAACGAATTCTCTTCACCCTTAGCTGTTTTCAAACCTCGCAAACCTTACGCTCCAAACTGATTTTGATTCAGATTAAATCGTGCCGGGTACTCCCGAATTAATTGACTTTTATTTATTTTGATGCACAGTCGATTAATATGGTCTGTAGTACAAAAAGTTACGATCTTACGATTTTCTTTATCCTGGTAGGCTTCAAAGTAAAACACCAAAAGCCGTTGAGATTGAACTGATTTGATTCTCGATTGTGTCGGGAGTAAGCCTGCTGTATTAAAAAAAAAAAACTATTTGTATGAACAAGACAAATAATAAGTCCTGATTTTACCCGACTTCTGCGAAGCCAAAAGGGAGGGTAATGATATCAATCGACTGAGAATCAAAATAAATAAAAGTCAATTTATTCGGGAGTACCCGGCGCGATCGAATCTGAATCAAAAGATTGAAGAAGAGGAGTCCGTGCATCTAGACAAGATTTAGTTTCACTAATGTCTCCGGTACCTCTTAGTTCTTTTACAGAAAGGAGTCTTGTACCCTACGCCATTAATTTAGGGATGTACAATACCATTGTATATCGATAGTAATAAGTCTCATTATTACGATCGCTTTTATCGATAAATTAATAAAATACAAATGATAGTCTCGACACTATTGAAGAAAATTGTTACGAATAAAATGTTCAGGAGATGAATAACTACAAGTTTGATTCTATATTTATGCGTTTCAGAAACGTGAAAATAACGTGTACATATAAGCGATGACACATGTTATTACTTGAATGGTTGTAAGATTCGCTTCAACTATCCACTTATGCATAATCATGTACACGGACATAAAAATTTGCATAAGAACTCTACCACGGTGGGCCGATATTTAGGAATCACTTTACGATATATTAATTAACATTGCACTGTTTTTTACGGTGTCGATAATATTTTAACGATAGTTTTCGAGTTCGCTCGAAGAAAGAACTCGTTTCCATCCAACTAGTGTAATTGGATGATATCGTATTACACTGTTGTAAACAAACACGAGAATTTGTAATTATTTTTTTATGTCGTAGTAAAACGGTTATGCTAATTCAATTTATAGGAAAATAAGTTCATTCATAACGTTTTTATTGGACCTTATAAACGAATTTTCGAGTTGTTTCTTTGTAGTAAAAATTGTCGTAAAATTTAACATTGCCGACAATAAAATTTGTTTTAAATAAATATCTTTTATGTCGTAAAAATAAAATACTGCGTCCAATCAATCACTGCTTACATTTTTGTTTAAAACTATTACTAATTATAATTATGTTTTGTGTTATTAAAAAAATTGTAAGAAAAAAAATATCTCGATTTAACACAAAACAAAATACAGTGTAAATGATGGAAATAGAAAATTACACGTTCCTTGTAAGATTTTCTGTTCGTCGCTGCTCTTTTGAACAAATTATCGATAATTCTATATCGATAGACCGTATCACATCACTATCGGTAGCCTGCTCAATAGCAATCAACGTGATAACGCAACCGCGCGGAAGCGACGTCGTAAACTCAAACACGTGCGGACACATCGCATGTGCGATCGAACAGGACAACACTAGCGTAATGAGGAGATCGCACGATATTTTTACATCACTATTTTGGTGCAATTAAATTTTTGTTAAAATGTTTATCGATATTTTTAAGGATATCGAACATCACTAGTTTATAAACTTTATAATTTGAAAGAAGACTAGATGTTATTGTGTAAGTATCCCACAGGAACACGGTAGACATACCATGACGTACTGACAGCAGCTCCGTCCAATATAACCTTCCTCAGGAACCACTCTATCTATTGGCGAACAGTATACAAATCGTTGCAGTCTTTGAGTTTATTGCGAACACTCATGCAAACATGAAAGTCAAAAGTAAATCTTCCACTGCTAGTACTTTCACAGTATACTCTACATAGGAAACACATACACCCTAAAGTATTATCACTAATTTATTTTACACCTTGTATAGCCTTCTTCGATATAAGGGCTATTAAACACTGAAAAAATGTTACAAATCGGACCAGTACTTCCTGAGATTAGCGCATTCAAACATACAACAATATAATATTATCAGGATGCAAGGATAAGATCTTTATATTTTATCAACAAAATCATCAATGTCATTTTATACTGTCTACAATTAGTAGAACATGTTATCAGAGTAGTGAATACAAATTCCTAGGTTTACGATTGTCATAATGTCGTGTAATAAAAGTAATGACTTCATGAGACTCGGGATCTTGTGGTATAATTTTTATTGTTACAGCGATAGTAAAACTACCTCAGATGTAACCCACGATAGTAAAGTACAGCCCTTTTTTATTACAAACAATAACAAGGGTAATCCTTTATTCGGGTTTGTCATTTTTTATTTTATTTTCTTACATAATAAACTAAATTTATATTAAAATAAATTAAAAATAATCTAAAATACCATTATATTTTATATCTAATCTTCATAAGAGAATTGAAAAAAAATACTTAAAAGTTTACAATGAGAGTGTCATAGATGGCGTTGTACTTCATTTGAATCGCGGTAACTGTTGCGTTACGTAACGTTACGTAGTGTCCTGAGATGTTCTTGTGTTGCTGTAACGTACATTCTTATTATATGACATCCTTACTAATATTATCATGTTAATTGTTTGTGAGTTGTTTTGCAATGTTTGTTTTTTATTATAATATATTTTATACATTATATAATAAAAACCTTAAATATGTGTATAGTATAAAAATATTTATTATATTTCCGTTGTCTGGTACCTGTAACACAAGTTCTTCGGATACTTACACCACGTCAATGTAGTCCTGTGCACTAGATTGACATGGTGTAAAACGTCCATAGATATTTTTATTATTATTATTATTAATTTAGCACGCTGTTAATTTTTTCGCGGTTCCTAAAAACTGGACAATTTCGCGTCCCACAGACGTGTGCGTTGTATTTGCAATCAGTACGTTCTGTTTTGCACCTGCAAAAACTCGGTCACCGATTATCGCACGGAGGTGGGCACTGGGCACCCTAACACAAAAGCAGGAGCCCTACTCTCCAAACTGCGAACCTACTCCCGACACAATCGAGAACCGAATCCGTTCGATATCAGTGGTTTTTCGTACTTTATTTGGTGAATTACTTTGAAACTAATCAGGATAAAGAAATTTGTTAGATCGTTGATTTTCAGTCGATTGATATGGTCGGGAGTACAAAAAGTTACTAACGATTTTTTTTATCTTGGTTAGTTTCAAAGTAATCCACCACATAAAATACTAAAAGCCGTTGATATCGAACTGATTTGATTCTCGATTGTGTCAGGAGTAAGCCACCTTGAATAACATTATCAAATAAAAAATGTTAAGAACGATACAGGTTGAATGGTGAGAGAAAGTAAAGTGTTGCCACAATCCATCAGACTACTTAGACAATAGACTGATAAATAGCTGGTATTGTTCACACGGATTATGAATAAGGCAGGAAAACGAGCTGATGGGTCTCCTGATTGTGATACCGTCATATCCCCATGACCGCCCATGACCGTTCATAACTGCCCATGACAACAACAGTGAGCCAAGTGCGAGTTTTTGTCACTGCTCACGGTGAGGAGTTAACTACAATTTGTATGGCATCGAATTAGTTACCATAGTTCGATGCTAGGGGCGCTGTTTCAATGCCATACAAATTGTATAGTACGTCCGAGAGAAATTTAACCCAAACGTAAACAAAGCCGTCTACGAGTATAACACAGCCAAGATTAGTCAGTGATGCCGATTGGCCAATATTAATTATTATTGTTGGCTACATGAATCCATAGACTATATTCTACAGCCGGCAGTGTCAAAATGGCGTATTTTTACTGTGAAGGTTTTTCATTTGATGTTTAAATATGTTAATTATTGTTTAATTGTTATAAAATGTATTGGATAATGAAGTGTGATCCTTTAATATACCTGTGAATTGATAAATGTGGACAATAAGTGAATATGTGAAAATTTCGATGTTTTCGGTTTGTTTACCTTTAGGCTAAATTCATCAGAGACGAACTATAGTTAACTTCCTCACCGTGAGCAATGACAAATACTTGCACTAGGCTCACATAAAACTTGGAACATCTTTAGGCCGTGTTTTACCAAGCAATGTTAAAGTTAACGCCATGTTAAATATCATGTTATCCCCCTCGTGATTCCTGTCAATTAATGAGATAGCATGGTATTTTAACATGGCGTTAACTTTAACATTGCTTGGTGAAACGCGGCCTTAGCGTACAAGCCAAAATTACTCCATCAACCTTATCCGTGATATTTCAACCAGCTTTGAATAGCCTTCCAGAAACTGGCCTTTAGAGGGTAAAAAAAAGTTTAAAAACTATAACCCGACTTCGCAAAAATGGGTTCTAAAAAGGCTGACACAAGCAAATAATTAAATTTGAAATCCAGATATGCATAATGTACAAAATGGTCAAAGTAGAGCCGTGGTCGTACCATACACATACAAAGACTGCCAAAATCATTACCCTTCCTTTTGGCTTCGCCGAAGTCGGGTAAAAATTATCGGGCTAATACTTCAGGATTCTAGCGATCGGTCTCCGCTATCTGCCGTAACCGCCACCCCGGCTCCACACTACTCGCGGAGTTCCTCGGCGAAGTACGGTGAAGTTCTAGCAAAGTTTGACGTGGTAAGCCGAAGTCTACACTATCCTATTCGTCTAACTTCGTTCAACTTCGCGAGTAGTGTGGAGCCGGGGTAAGGTTGCTCACCCCTGCATACTTGTAATCGACTTTTTATAGGTATGTAGGGTATAATTAAACATACTGATTTCAATTAAATAGTGCAATGCTAACAAAAGTACATCACAATATCTGTATGGATCTGTGGCAAAATCGGGGAAAAATCTGTACAACAACTTACCTGCATTTTGTATGCCGATAGACTACATTTTCATGTATCATTCTTTATTGCTTAATTCAAAGCGTGCCGTGCATACATACATAATTTAGCACTTAAAAGAAGTATTTTTTTCCGAGATGGTTAGATAATTTTTATGAGATCACTAATTTGTACCTTTATGGTGCCCCGCCATACAAATGACATACAGACTATAAAACCGCCATAAATTCAAGAGGACGATATTCTTTTTTCAAAGTGATAGATCTTCCTTTGCCATTGATAAAAAGACTTATTGGTCGTTAAGAAAATTTATTTGTTTGTGACGTAGTTCGCGGCCTACTCTTATTGGGCTTAGCAGGAACGATTGACAACTACGTAATCGAATGAGAATTGAAGACATGAATCGATGAATGTGATACGTAGCGATATTATGATTTCGAGAAAATTGTGTTCAAACTGTCACCTAAACATTTTAGAATACGTCGTAAAGTATTAAGTACATTAATCTAAAAATCCGTCTCTAGAATCAATGTACTTAATACGTTACTAGATATCCTAAATGTTTAAGCGATAGTTTAAACTAATTTTCTCGGTAAAATTTTTTGCGACACCGATTCATGTCTTCAATTATAAGATAACAGCGTCCATACAATTGGCAATCTATGGCGTTTATTAACCACGTTTGCAGTCGATGTGGTCACTTAGTTATTTTGTGTTTCAATATTATGTTCCTAACGCAAAGGCATAGTTTTGAAAATCGAGTGGCAACTCTATTGTACCTAGGTGTCTAGTGAGTTTAGACTTCCAGAGACTCTTCATTGAAACCATTCAGTCAGTCACTCTTGAAATTAATTCGAATCAATCGGAATGAGCGGTTTTTATTTTGACAGTTCTACTAGTTTAAGAAAAATGCTGATAGATGGCATTAAACCTAAGTAATATGTCAAGGCCTGTGTAAAATGTCAATTTCCGCTTTGTTTTTTGTTTGTTTATCTTACAACTTTCTTTCTTTCACTTGCAATAGTTTATTATTAATTGTGCCCTGAGAACTAAACTAAACATGGCTAGTCCATGCGTAGTACAATTTTGTAAAAATATAGGTAACCACCGCTTTCCCCAAGATGAAACTCGGAGATCAAGATGGATAGAGGCTATCAAACATATAAAAACAGGATTAACTATAAGAAAAAAATCCTTCATATGTTCAACTCACTTTACGCCAGCAGATTTCATCTCTCCGTCATCACATTTGGCAAGAACCCCAAGAGGTAAAATATTTATCTTAGTGTGCAATAAGAAATAATAATAAAGTTTATTGACATTAGACTTAAATTAGTTACATTTTTTTAATTTCTTAACCTAAATATAAGTATATCTTTATGTTTGTTACCTATCTTGGGTATCATAACTTAATGGAACCTTAGGAGTTCATACCTAAAAAACCAAACTTTTGTTTGCAGCTCATCGCCTAAAATTACTTAAAAGAAAAGCTGTTCCTTCTATATAGAAGGAACAGCTTTTCGTTTTAAACGTTTTCTTTGTAGTTATGAATAATTTCACTACCTGAAAATGGATAATAGCTATAATCTGGCAACCCTATTAACCACCCAACAAAGATCACAGATTTTTTTGACATATTACATTATGCAAGCGCCATCTTACGGTAGTCTCTGTACCTAAAAGTGACACTTCGAAAACCCCTCATTGGAATTTGACAGTTAATCTTGAACACGACTACTAAAGATTAGCCAACAGCCAACTGTTGGAGTAAATAGCTACGGTTCGACTATGTGAATTTTCTCTTTCGAGTGACGAATATAACATACATCACACCGCTCTACTGATCTACTTATCGAATTGTAAAAGAGAAAAATGGCTGACACGCTCCGTTCTAAGTGTAAAGTGACAGATTATTGAGATTAAGTTTGGAGGTAGCTCAAGCTGTAATATATTTTTTATAGCTTTAGTGTGACCGCCCACTTTTGTAGGACAGTTAAGATACTTTTCCATATTATTTCGGACGGACTTTTTGTATGACGTGTGAGTACTATTGCTTTGCAATCATATTCAATTTTTCACCTAAAAAGTCGGTTACCGATAATCGCTTCTGGATACCCCTGTGGTCCAGTGGTTTACTTTTCGACTACCGTGGGTTCTTTTCCCGCCCGTTAAAAGTTTTCGACGTTCATAAAATTTGTATATAGTATAGTAACAATCTTAAATATGTGTATAGTATATTAAAAGGAAACTACGAAATCTGTCCAAGCGTCTTTGAGTACCTAATCGGTGAGCATACATAAAAAATCTTCCGCCGAATTGAGAACCTCCTCCTTTTTTGAAAGTCGGTTAAATCAAATATATTTCTGTTGTCTGGTACCTGTAAGGTGTGAAGCTTATAGATATTATTATTATTATTATCAGGCGATCCGTCCGCCCATTTATCGATCTTTAAAAGCAAGCCGGAGCTCCGTAACCGAAACTATCGGATATCCGGTATAAAATATTATCCGTAACCGTAACCGAATCAAAATTAAAGTTTTGCTACTGTAATAAGGACCCCAAAATTGAATATCCGTTACCGAAATTATCCGAAACAAACGGATAATCCGAGTTAATTTAATATCAATATCAGTATCCTTATCCGAAATGTCATATCCATTTCATTCCTGTTTAAAGCTATAGCTATGTTATATCTATATTATGTGTGTCCTCTTCGATTTCTGTAACACCATTAAAGATGATAAAACCTAACACCATTTGTCAGAAGTCGCTTCATTAGGGCGGCATAGACGACGATTTTTCAATATGTAGTCTATGGTATAGACAATTTGTCATAGTGGCCAGAGACAACACAATTGTTAACTTATAACGATAAGAGTTTGGAATTATTCAAAACTTGATTATTTCCGCTGCGGTTAATCCCACGGGATCACTGTACTTTGTCGGGATATGTAGTTTATGTGTTATCCAGAGCCTAAACTAAATAGATACCTACTTACCACATTTAAATCTGTTATTAATTGTATCGTAGGATCTTGATGGAAATACATATTATATAGTTATAAATAGTAATAATACACTAAATACTTGCACTTATTTTTCACTTTATTAGTTATTTTACAAGTTATTTCTTAAAATACACGACCGGTTTCGACATAGTCATCATCTGATGATGAAAAAGTGCAAGTATTTAGTGTATTACTATATCATTTAAATCTGTTGCAATTTTACTTTCGTAAAAGTTAACTACATCCATATTACATAGATTCTCACAAGGTTTATTAAAAGTAGAATGAAACTCATTTGGTACGCCATCTTTTATAAATATTTCGTACTTTTTTTTAAATATATTAACATGCAAAAAACCCTTGAGTAATTTAATAAAAAAAACTTCATTCCGACTACTTAAATTAAATAGCCTACGTTATCTGGGCTATTCTTACGAATCGATAGACACCTTTTGCATTAAAATCGGATCAGTAGCTTAGGCGCTACGGTGAAACAAACTTGCATTAGAAACTGTCAAAATCATGACCCTTCCTTTTAGCTTTGGCGTAGTCGGGTAAATACTGTGTGTTATCAACCTGTCAAAACTTAGTTTAAGTTTTAATCAAGGTTAAAACCGTTGGTTAATCTTACTCCAATTCTATTGTAGTCGGTTAACCTTGTCAATATAACGGGACCGATCATTTGAATTTGGAACAATAGAATAGTTTTGATTTAAAAAGCAACCCTTGTCATCCAGTAGAAAGCGTGAGAATTCGGCACGAATAAGCCAGCTTGGCAGAGAAAAAACTTTAGCTGAATATCAATTACGAAATAATATAATATACGAAATAAACAAAAATATATGGGATTTGACATAAGGTTCGCTAAATGACAAGCGAAAGCGTATGTCACTTAGCAAAGCTTATCCCATTGTCACTTACGAAGTTCGAATTAAAAAATGTATGGTATTTGACATAATCTTCCGACAAGTGAAATACGAATTCACTTGTCATTTAGCGAACCTTACGTCAAATCCCATATATTTTCGAACTTTGTAAGTGATAATAGCGATGGCATCTTGAATAATAATAGCTCCCCTCACCGATTTCGGTGTCGCCGATTTCATTGAAAATTGCCATAATATGAAACCGGCCCGCTACGCAGGAGTTATTTTATTTTATAGTGCCGAAGTATATGCGCAATACACAAAGACACTCTCTCTTTCTTTTACTCTCATAACCCAGTGGGACGGTAAACCGACATGACTGGCGAGAGATCAGGCGCAGGACCGACTTTTTACATGCCCATCCGACGCATGGATCATCTTTCTTGACAGACAATCAGGTGATCGGCCTGCATTGTCCTAACCAAACTTGAAAACAACATTTTTTGTTGTTTCCAACGCGGGAATCGAACCCACGACCTCCGGGTCGAGAGCGAAACTCTGAACCACTAGACCACGGAGGCGCTATCTTGAATAAGGGTTGAACGTGAAACAGTAACAAATACCCATACTTAAACAACTTTCACATAACTCTGGGATTAAGTAAAACAGTGTAAATACATTGGCAGGATTTGCATGGAGTTATGAACCTGATTCCGAGTATGGTGTGGCTATTCACACCTGACTTAGTGCCTAGTGTTAGACTGTAAAGGTTAGTGCTTTTCTCGCAATGTATAAGGAAGCTACTTAGTACTTACAGTGTAAGCGTAAAATGAAAATTGTCAAGATTGAAACAGTTAGGGCGTGTTTCACCAAGCAATGTTAAAGTTAACGCCATGTTAAATATCATGTTATCTCTCTCGTATTTCCTGTCAATGAATGAGATGGCATGGTATTTTAATATGGCGTTAACTTTAACATTGCTTGGTGAAACACGGCCTTAAACTCCCACAAAAACAGGGTTTTAAGTTGGACGTGTCTGTTTGTGGTAACGTAACACCTAAGTATATATAAGTATTTTTTGTTTAATAGCTGACGTTTGTTTAAACAAAACATATTTAATATCTACTGAATACTTGACAATATACTTAAAAAATAAAAATAAAAACACTTCGTCAAATATGTAGCCTGTGATGGGCTATTATTATCTGTAACAAAACTGTACTTTTTTTTAAAAGTTGTTCAGTAGTTTAAGCGCTGCGGAAGAACAATTAAATATGCACCCAAAATTGAATTACTTTTGTATTTACCAATTGGTATTTGGGTGAAAATAGATCCTAGATAATAATTCGGTATTTGTCACCTTTTTAAAGTTTATATACTTATATATTTTAATCCAGACATAGTATGTAATAAAGAGAAACCAGTCGTAACGTGATAAACGAAAAAAAAATATTTTATATTATTTAGTTTTGTAATAAGGAACTTGAAATAGTTTTAACAACATTAATGTCAAAAATGTATTATGCTGATACTAATGTACCACTATAGAGTAATTAGTAAAGATCAGTCACACTATCAAAGACATAAGCTCCATAGACAAATTATACAGTTTTTTCTCGCTGTAACAAATAGATGTGCTACCAAAGTAGATTAAACTAAAACGCCTCCAAAACAAACGGTCGTAGATAATTTGTGGAAGAGGATTAATAGTCGAACTCCAGTGACAGCGCGGCGAGAAAAAAAAACTAAACGTCTCAGGCGCCGCGCGACAAAAACTCCCGCCAAAAAAAGTGTAAAACTTTGAACAAAATAGACGTAATTTATGTTCGAATTTCGAATTAACAGCATTGTCTGGTTTCGCTGTAATATTTATTTACGATTGTTTACCCTATTTTATGTTTTAATATGGTCAATTTATGGACATTCCTAATTCGAAATCGACCCTTTTGGGCGTTCAAATTTATAGCCCTAATGTTTATAAAATTGCTTCTTTTATACATTATGATATATGTTTTACTTGCTGTGTATTCTTTGCTGTGGTAGGTCATTAAGATATGATTTAAAACTTATTTAATATAAGTCAAATTTCCGACCAAATGAACAGGTTACAGGTTCCTTTTTGCAAATAAATTCACGACCTGCGTTTAAAACATTAGGTACTTACTTAATTTTCCATTAACCCCACGTCGTCAATATTGCGTCTCTATTTTTCGGGACAATGCTTCTATAATAAGTATATGACACTAGATGTGCCTGCGACTTCGTTCGCGTGATTTTTGAGTGACTTAAACCGTTTTAAATGCAGCGCACCCAACGTAAGTCCTCAAATGTGAATAATTTTTTGCAACATTTCTCACTGACGCTTCGCTCCTATTGGTAGCAGCGTAATGTTATATAGCCTAAAGCCTTCCTCTGTAAATGGAATATCCAACAAAAATATAATGTTTGAAATCGGACCAGTAGTTCCTGAGATTAGCGCGTTTAAACAAACAAACAAACAAACTCTTCCGCTTTATAATATTAGTATAGATTTTTGTTATTATATAAATATTTATTACTTTTGTCCTTTTCCTTTCTCGTTGAAGGAATTCTGCACCCGTTATATTCGAATCTGAAATCTCCGCTTCCAGCAAATCTTGAACTGTAGAAGTCGTCTTTACTTCTAAATAATTATTTAACCTATAATATAATACCTAATATAGTGTATTGAAATATTAATTCCTAAATATCAGGTGAGGCATGCTCGTTTAAAGACCATAAACGCGGATCGGTTACGCTTATTAATTCAAAAGCACTCAATTACTAGAGTCAATAATTTAAATGAAGCCACTCTGAGGCTGGAGCACCGTAAACTATGGAAAATATTATTTTACATAGTAGATATAGAATAATTACTAGATTAAACTTTTTTAATTGTTTTAACACTATTTTGCACACATTAGTACTATCAAAGATGGGCAAAAATGTATGTAGGAATTGTGTAAAAGAATAAAATAAAGATATTGTAAGCATCACATTTTTTTTAATTTAAATACGTTGTTATTGCAAAATTAAGACAAGCAAAAGTTATATGTTACGGTACAATATTATAATATCATATTGTACCTAGTTTAATTAAATGTAAAGTTGTAAAACTTACATTAGTAAATAAATTGGTGCTTATTTTACTAAAATTTACACAACGGACACCATATATTGTTGTCTTTGTTTGTCAACAGGCTTTTTCACGTATCAAAGACAGCATCTTGAATAAACGTATTCGTGGTTTAGATATTTTTATCAAAAACTAGCTGTCCCGTGCCCACTTAGTTGAGCGAAGAATCCGTTTGTGATGAACCGTTTAAACCTTCCCGGGACTTCCACGAATATTTCAAGACAAAAAAAAGCCGAATCGATTCAGCCGTTCTCAAGTTTTAGCGATACTAACGAACAGCAATTCATTTTTACATATAAGAAAAAGAAATGAATAAGATATAAGATAAGGAAACTTCAATGTGTTACAGTTATTAAATTAAGTTAACAATACAACTAGAGTTAAACATCCATATCTAGATATTGACCATCGATGTACCACTTAGGTATGTGCCATACATATCGACAATCTTATTTTTTATGCGTCTTCATTGTTGAAAGAATTTATATTTAAGTAAAGGGACCGAATCTTGTTCGTAGATTAACAGATTATTAATGATGATTAATAATATCAGATTATTGACTTGTCGGGTCTCGATTTCACTGTCATGAGGTTTTGTTTTAGTTGTATGTACTAATAGACTTTACCAGCTAGTTTGTAAGTACAATTATAAATGTTAAAATAAAAAACTCCTTAATTATACAAATTTGTATAATCATTTAAAACAAAAACTACTGGGGGACCAAATATCAGCTATTCGCGACGAATGAAATAAGAATTACGCAAATCGGATCATTGACCTCAGAGTAATCGGTGTACATACATAAAAAACAGACCGAAATGAGAACCTCCTCCATAAAGAAGTCGGTTAAAAATAAATATTCGCGTTCACTTGGTGCGTTAAAATAGCCTATTTGACAATACATAAATTTCGGTGTCGGTAGCCGATTTCATTGAAACCAGGCCAGCTACGCAAGAGTTATTTTATAGTGCCCAAGTGTGTGCGCAGTACACAAAGACACTTTCTTCCTTTTACTCTCATAACCTAGTGGGACGGTAAACCGACACGACTGGCGAGAGAACAGGCGCAGGTACGACTTTGATTCAACGCGGGAATCGAACCCACGACCTCCGGGTCAAGAGCGAAGCTCAGAACCACTAGACCACGGAGCAATAGCCTAAACTACTACCATACTTACGATAATTTCATAATAATCCACTTGACGCATCTCATATTCGGTTTAGTGATAGATTTTTT
Organism: Celastrina argiolus; assembly: GCA_905187575.2. Taxonomy (NCBI): domain Eukaryota; kingdom Metazoa; phylum Arthropoda; class Insecta; order Lepidoptera; family Lycaenidae; genus Celastrina; species Celastrina argiolus. The sequence goes on from LR994596.1 coordinate 4,403,469, forward strand.
TATTAAAAGCTGTCTCTCAGCATAATGTGACTCGCGTCTGACAAGTTCTAGATGTTTCAAAGTCGGGAACTGGGCTCTTTAAACATCGTGTGGTCCCTTTTAGGTCACCGCATGCATACCTAAATATTTGACCCAAGTTCTGATCTAAAAATATTGAGATTTAAAAGGTAGAAAAGATGAAATTACAACTACATATTTAAAAATAACTAAATACATTACAAATAATAATATGACAGTATCAGATTATAGAATACACATGCTGTAATATTATTGAGTAATAATACTTTAGAGGTTGTATGGGTCCCGTATACCTATATATATTACTAGCGGTTCTCGCGACTTGGTTCGCGTGGTTTTTGAGTGACTTAAACCGTTTATGCAGCGCACGCAACGAAATTCCCCAAATGTGAATAATTTTCCCCGTTTTTGCAACATTTCTCACTGACGCTTCGCTCCTATTGGTCGCAGCGTAATGTTATATAGCCTAAAGCCTTCCTCTATAAATAGACTATCCAACAAAAAAATAATTTTTCAAATCAGACCAGTGGTTCCTGAGATTAGCGCGTTTAAACAAACAAACAAACTCTTCTTTATAATATTAAGTATAGATTAGTATAGATAGAGTTTACTGTGAAAGTATCAGCGCTGAAAGAGGTACTTTTTTACTTATTCTTCTTTTTATTATTCTATTTGTCTACTACGTAGGCAAATACATAGTAGACTGAAGTTATTATCTCTCATTTATTTTACACCTTGTATGTGGGTGCCAAATGGGTGAAACCACTAAAGCTAATTCATAATCAAATCGAAATCATTACCACTCCTTTCTGTCGCGCAGTTCGGTAAAAAGCGAATATAATCTGCAAACATTAAGAACGTAGCTTTGCTGGGGCCTTACTCTCCAAACTGATTCGATTTTGATTCAGATTCGATCGTGCCGCGTACTCCCGAATAATTTGACGTTTGTTTAGTTCGATTCTCAGTCGATTTATATGGTCGGGAGTACAAAAGTAACGAGCTAATGCTTTTCTATATCCTGGTTAGTTTCAAAGTAATCCACCAAATAAAATACCAAAAGCCGTTGAGATCGGACTGATTCGAGCATTCTATATTTTTACTATATATGTATTTCGAGAAACTTTCATTTTTCAAATTTGTATTTACTTGGCATCACCTAGATATTTTTCAATAATAAAGTTTATTTTTATTTTATAACGGGTATAAAAAGAGCAGTCACTTTAACTTTGGGATATGATTATACTTGTCTCATTCTAGAAATGTATTTTTTTTTCTTTTTTTTTTTACAAGAAATTAAAAAAATATTGAGCTTTATTGTTATTTTTGCGACAAAAAAATAAGAAATGGTAAAAAGTAAAAAAAAAATTTTTAGTTTTTCACAAAAAAAATAATTAAAAAGTACATTTCCAAAATTAGTAAGGTTCTTTTGGTTTATCGCAAAGTTATAGTGACTGCTCTTTTTACACCCTGTATATCGAATCGTTAAATCAGAATTCAGATTCATCTAACTAGATTCGAGCGAGGCAATAAGCGAATTAGCATATCGCTTATGTTGCTGCTAGGATTTAACTCGTAATTTTAACTTCCTCTTTAGTTTTCACTCCTTATTTAACACAATTAAGTTTTTAGAAAGTTGTTCCATTGGAATGGAATATATTCAATTTACCCACACATAAAGAAAGGTGTATTTTATTGAATTAAGTTATTATATTATTAAAATAAAATCCCTCCGTGGTCTAGTGGTTTAGAGCCTAGCTCTCGACTCAGACATTGTGGGTTCGATTCCCGCGTTGGAACAATAATGTTGTTGTCAAGTTTGGTTAGGACAATCAGGCTGATCACAGATTGACAAGAAAGATGGTTCATCTTTTGTATTATTCAGCTCATCCAACGCAGGCTCCCAAACAGATGAACCTAATTAATTCTAGTGTTTTTTTTAAAGATGGCGTAGTTTTTTTTAGCTATAATTTATATCATCTTCAGTTCGCACGCTATTGACAAATCGGGATTACTAAATATTTAATTTTGTTTTTTTTTTATTTATCAATAATTGTCTAAACTGACTGTTATTTTTGCTGAGCGTAATGAATAGTGATGTTCTCTAACAATAATAATAGTGATGTTCCACTTCCCGGATCGTATCGATGAAACAAATGTCTGTTGAGACCACACTCGATCATGTAAATTGGCGGGAAAAGATTACGCCGCGATACAACACGGCATTTGGTACCATTACGATTATAATAGTAACTGTTCCTATACCTATATGAGTGCTTTATTTATAAAACTAGATTATAACGGGTGTAAAAAGAGCAGTCACTATAACTTTAGGATATGATTATAGTACCTTTTCTCATTCTAGAATTTTTTTTTTTTTTTTTTACTAAAACCAATTTAAAAAAAAAATTTTTTGCTTTATTGTTATTTATGCGACAAAAAATACGAGATGGTGAAAAGTACATTTTTTTTTAGTTTTTGACCCCAAAAATATAAAAAATTACATTTACAAAATCAGGAAAGGTAGTATAATCGTATCTCAAAGTAATAGTGACTGCTCTTTTTACACCCTGTATAGAACTGTTTTTCGTATATTTAACTTTTAACGGTGGGTTTAAGTAAAAGATAACATAAGCATCTTATCGAAACAATGAAAACACCATAAATATTAAACAATAAAATATTATAGGCCATTATTTTACAATTCAAACATTCGTAATCTGCCCTATCAGGGTCAATCGAAATAAAAAGTGTCTATCACATAAAAGGAAGACAATTATATAGATTAAGCCCAGGCCATAAAAGGATTGCTATTGCTTAAATTATGGTAAAAACATTGAATATCACCTTTATGCCGTCAGAACATGGTATCCACATTTTAAATTCCTATAAAGCTGATGTAGTGACAATCGTGGAAAGCCGTAAAATTTTATTTCTCTATCCTAATGTATTTACACCCTTTAAAATTGTAGATTACAAGATTTCCAGACGCCTCCGAGTGGTTTAGAGCTTGGGGTCCCGATTTGCAGGTCGTGGGTTCGATTCCAGCTTTGGAACATCTACTGATCTTGTTTTTATATTTGTTAGGACAATGTAAGATTGTCACCTGATTGAGTGACAAGAGTGATGATGAATGCTTCCGATGGGCATGTAAAAAGTCGATAGCTCTTGCCAGTCGAATCGACCATCAGTCGTAGGTACCGTGTATTGCTTACATACTTGGGCACAATGAACTCCTCAACGAAAAATAAACCAAATTATAATCGTGATAGAAACATTAAATAACCCTCCAACGGACAAAATTAAGTGATTATGAGTTTACGAAGGCTACATAAAAACATAATGATGTGTTGTCTAAAAACTAAATTATATGTTTGTTGAGGCGTTATAAAACCTAGGTTTAGCCTAACGTATTATTAGTATTATACAAACAGCCAATAAAATTTACCAAGCGTGTTTGTATTTTAGGTTTTGTATTTTTTTTAATATGTTCAGATTTTGTTGATAATATTTGTGTAGATATATTTTATATCATTAATATATATTATATCTCGCAATATCCCGCGAAACAATTATAACCACAACCTGCAAGCAGATGAGTGAGTGTACGCATAGGCATGCGTTTGATGCACCTGCCTCCTTCCACACTGCTTATGCGTACACTCGCAAGCAAAAAAACATGAAAACACCACCACCACACCAGCAATAATGTTCGATCGATCGTGCAAAGTCCCACCACCAAGCAGGTTGCAAAACTCCAGAGTTCCATTGCTAGATATAATATATTTTAATTTTATGCTATGGATTTCCGCAAAGTAACGCCTGATTCCATTAACTAGATATATTTTATAACTAAAGTTAATATTTTTTGTTACACTTAGATACTACATTATAATATATTACCACTTTTCATCTAAAAACAACAGTCATTTAATTATATGATTTAAAAACTACCTTTTCTCATGCTGGAAATGTATTTTTTACTTTTTAACATTTTTTTATGTTGCGAGAGTAAAAAAAAGTTTTTTTAAGTAGTAAAAATACAATTTAAAGAATAAGAAAAGGTAGTATAATTATATTCCTATATATATAAAGGTAGATATTTATATAGAGTAGATCGCGGGGTAGTAGACTATAGGCTACTTTTTGTCGCAGGAAATAAATTTTTTTTACCAAATAAATATACCTACAGTATACTATATTATAATATACTAGCGGACCCGTGCTCACTTCGTTAAGCATATAAACAGTTTGTGATGGACCGTTTTAACCTTCCCTGTACTTCCACGAATATTTCAAGACTAAAAATATCCGAATCGGTTCAGCCGTTCTCGAGTTTTAGCGAGACTAACGAACATCAATTCATTTTTATATATAAGACTAGCTGACCCGTGCCCACTTGAGCATACAAACAGCTTATTTTCTCACCGTTTAAGCCTTCCCGGGGCTTTCTGAATATTTCAAGACTTAAAACTAGCCGTTCTCGAGTTTTAGCGATCATACGTCATATGTGTCCAACGTCGTATAGCTGTAGTCGTTCGCGTGTGACGTCACGGGAAATGTCTAGTTATACATATAACCATATTAAAATCCTACGTAACACCCGAACTGGAGCGACGATATCACAGACATACACACAAACAGACATACACGTCACACTTACAAGACTCTGTTTTCTATTTCAAACAAAATATCAAAATTATAGAGTAAAGATTTTTAACATTCATCTGCCGTTCGTTAAAAATAAAATACTGTCAATTTGTAATGCCATTTGTTCTCATTAACGAAACCCAAAAACCAAAATGCATAATTCATCTGAGAGTCGCAAAAACTAGATAATGTGCCCGCAGTGCTTTTGTTAGACATATCGATGAACAAGTTTTGCACATCACTAATACCGGGAGGCTGATTCAAGATACCATCGCTAAGCATCGCTTACAAAGTTCGACTACAAAATGTATGGGATTTGACATAAGGTTAAATGACATACCAAATCGCGATCATTTAGCGCACCCTATGTCAAATCTCATACATTTTGTTATCGGACTTTGTAAGCGATAATTAGCGACGGCATCTTGAATCAGCCCCCTGGGGCCTTACCACAAGGTCTTATCAAGGGCCTTACTCTCCTAACTGATTCGATTTTGATTCAGCGGGCTTACTCCCGACACAATATAGAACCGAATCCGTTCGATATTAGTGGTTTTTCGTACTTTATTTGGTGAATTACTTTGAAACTAATCAGGATAAAGAAAATCGTTAGATCGTAACTTTTTGTACTCCAGGGCCCTAATTCTCAGTCCTCGAACTTAGTTTTTACTATCGGTCTGTCCCTCTCACGCAAATGAGATTTACCGCGCGTGCGAGCGGGATATACTAATATTCGGAACTAAGTTCGAGGACTGAGAATCGCCGCCCTGGGCGGCAATTCTCAGGCCTCGAACTTAGTTTTTACTATCGGTCTGTCCCGCTCATGCAAGCGAGATTTACCGCGCGTGCGAGCGGGATATACTAATATTCGGAACTATGTTCGAGGCCTGAGAATTAGGGCCCTGGCCATATCAATTGACTGAAAATCAAAATAAACAAACATCAATTTATTCGGGAGTACGCGGCATGATTAAATGTGAATCAAAATCAAATCAGTTTGGAGAGTAAGGCCTCAGACCAGGTACACAGAAGCATTCTCTCTTCACTCTTGTAGCCCAGTGGGACGGTAAACCGACACGACTGGCGGGAGATCAGGCGCTGGACCGACTTTTTACATGCCCATGCGACGCATGGATTATCTTTCTTGTCAGACAATCAGGTGATCAGCCTGCTTTGTCCTAACCAATCTTGAAAACAAAATTTTTTGTTGTTCCAACGCAGGAATCGAACCCACGACTTCCGGATCGAGAGCGAAGCTCTGAGCTCCTATATCACGGAGGCGATAAATAGTGCCAATAGGTCTAAATAGTAGCTGCTGATAAATGCATTAACTCCCTGTCGCGCTGTCGGATAAACAAAGAATAACCGTTTTCTAACGCATAATAATATTATGTAATGTATTTCGTAAAAATTTTTTGGTGCTATTCACCTATAGTTGTGTTTCACATAATCAACATAACTACTTTTAGAATTCAGCGATTTTTACTCCGTCACTTGCGCTAAATAACTCAAGCTTAAATTGTTACATATTTAACTCTAAGTTAACTCCCGAATATTACTCTTGGTTATTAATTTAACCCAGACTCGGACAAGTGGACCCAAGAATGTTCGCGCGTACAGAAATTTTATATTAGATGTTGTAATTTACGCTACTCTTGTGTTATTTATTTCGTAATAAATACGTCAATTACGGTCTAGCTGGGACAGATTTAGAACTCGAGTGCGGCAATGAAAAATATCAGCGAGCTGGCAACAATGTTCTCTGTGCTGGCAACACATAAAACTTTTCTCTGTGTAGGCAACACGTAAATTTTTTCTCTGTGTTGGCAACACATACATTTTTTCGATGTGCTGGCAACACATAAAAATTTTATCTGTGCTGGCAACACGGTGGCAAAAATTAAGTAATCCTCGAATTATTGTCACGCAGTGAGTGATGATGATGAATTATAGCTAAGAACTCGCGCACACATTAGATTTAGTTTAATTAGATTTAAAACAAAAAAAAATCATCAAAATTGGTTCATCCGTTTGGGAGGTACGAAGACACACAACTCCGTGAAACTTATCTATACTAATAATACTAATAATATTATAAAGCGGAAGAGTTTGTTTGTTTGTTTAAACGCGTTAATCTCTGGAAGTACTGGTCCGATTTGAAAAAAATCTTTTTTTGTTGGATAGTCCATTTATAGAGGAAGGCTTTATTCTATATAACATTACGCTGCGACCACTAGGAGCGAAGCGGCAGTGAGAAATGTTGCAAAAACGGGAGACTTTCGTTGCGTGCGCTGCATAAACGGTTTAAGTTGCTCAAAAACCACGCGAACGAAGTCGCGGGAACAGCTAGTATCAACTATTTTTATTTAAAATTATTCTCTCCGCTGACTGTACCCTAGCTTTACGCGTTTTCGATACGCCAGTCAAGTGACATTTGTATTCTGTGTCTGTGGCTAATACGACATGGCGGGCTGTCAAACTGTAAATGTCACTATTCGCTTCTGATTGTAGTGATGTGATTGAATTTACGATATTTTATCACGGTTACTGATTTTATAGAGTTTCTTGTAACATTTATTACGTTTAAAGTGTATTGCTTATGAAAACTATTTGTATACTACTTAAATATATCCTAATCACAATTGAAGACATGAGTGGATGAAGGTACATATATAAGTATGTCGCAAAAATTTTCTACCCACAAAATTTACTTTAAACTGTCATTTAAAGAAAGATCTTATGATATGTTGTAACGTAGGTATTAAATATATTGATTCTAGAGACGGATAATTAGATTAATACTATACGACGTATTTTAAAATGTTTAAGTGACAGTTTGACCTCAATTTTCTCGAAATCAGTATTTTGGGTATATCACCTTCATCCACTCATGTCTTGAATTCACTTATGTATATTGATATGGCTATTACAGAAGTAAATAAAAAAAATGGTCAGCATTGAGAACCTCCTCCTGTTTTAGAAGTAAAAAAATACTACCAAGAAGAAACATTAATTTAGATCAAACTTAGTTACAAATTAATTGGCATTACGTAAGGAAATACCCTAGACAAAAACATTTAAAAATCGTACAAAATGGCGTCATAATGAGATCGCAATTTGAACTTCTGGGAAGCGCAACCTATCTAGATCTTTCCAAGTATTTTGATGAGGGCTGATGAGATTTTGGTATATTGGCGGGTTGTTTACGACCATCTAGCCTGTCGTCTGCGAATCTAGTGATAATTTATAACCTAATAAACCTTTGACGGATTTCCGAACGAAAATTAATGACTTGGAATTCGACTTTAAATCGTGGTCTCGTTAACTATGTGTGGCACGGCCATCTTTCGTGGTAACAATCTTGGAGTTTTTATTTATATTTTACCTGTTAGTGGCTTGAAACAGGTCAAAAACGTGACAGGTGATATAACTATGGAGTTAATCCAATCAATTCGTTTTCTATCAAATCATGTTCTTTCGATATTAAACTGCGCACAATTTCTGTCCAATAAACCAGTTAAATAAGCTAATTATTATCCAAGATGTATACCGAGAGTGTAATAACTCTGTTTGTCTATGGCAGTAAATAAAATGGAATTGTAGCAATATTTTCGCGCGAGCTAACGGCGAGAGAAATGGTTTATCTACGGCGTTGACAACTTTCAGTTACAAATGAAAGCTATTAATAAATAGTTTAATATTATTGCGTTAGTTAAATGTCTGGGAAGTGTTGAACATCACAGCTAACGATATCTTAAGGCGAGGAGTAACCGCAACTAGCGCCACTCTTTTTAAAATAAATTTTACAACGACACAAAGATCTTATTAAAAAAAGTAATCGGTTCAAACTTTAATTAAATAGTTAAACTAATTTATTGGCATTTCATTACAGCTCTAAATCCTATGCTGTATTTACTCTCGTAAGTAATAACTAAAACGGCCGTTTTAGTTATTACTTACGAGATATAATATATAATATTAGTTTAACTATTATATATTACTATAATAAATTAGTTTAACTATTTACTTAAAGTTTGAACCGATTACTTTTTTAATAAGATCTTTGTATCATTGTAAAATTTATTTTAAAAAGAGTGGCGCTAGTTGCGGTTACTCCTCGCCTTAAACGATTTCTAAGAACAGATTGTTTTAAAAATCAGAAAAAAACTGTTATTAAACTGACTTTTTCTAATGTTTTTGTGCTTGATGTTATGTAATTAATTAATAACTTAAGTATGTACACGTCTATAAGTTGTGTACACATAAGTGCATGCGGTATATACATTTTTTATTATATATTAATGTTTTGTGGTTGGTGAGTCTAATAAAAAAAAAATTAAACAGTCGTCGATAAAATATATCGACATTTCACATCCCTAAAATCGATTTTATAACAATATAGGTTTGTTGCGTCTAGGAACTAAGTTGTTTATGAATAGTTTATTCACACCTAAACAATACTTGTTGCTAGCGGGATTTTACTGTAACGTAACACTTCAATTCTCTTCAAATTAAATGTATTTCTTGTGGTACAAATAGAAGTGAGAGTTTGTCTGTCTTTCTGTCTGTTACATTCAGCATTATCTGTAAAATTGAAGATTTGGTATGCAATCGGTATATTCATAGCTTATTACTGTCCAGTAGGCTTACTCCCGACACAATCGAGAATCAGTTCGATCTCAACGGTTTTTGGTGTTTTATTTGGTGGAAACTAATTAGGATAAAGAAAATCGTTAGATCGTAAATTTTTGTGCTCCCGACCATATACATCGACTGAAAATCAAAATAAACAAACGTCAATTTATTCGGAAGTACGCGGCATGATCGAATCTGAATCAAAATCGAATAGAGAGTAAGGCCAGCCAGCAAATATAGCAAAGTCAACAGCGTCTAAAGCGAACTAGCCTATTAATAACATTATATTATAGAGGTACAGGGCCTGTGTGTATTACAAATGAAATGTCATTTGTTAATGCAAAGCTAATGAGCTTTATTTCCAATTATTGCCATTACATTTAGTGCCAATTTCACTAACGCATGTTAAAATTAATCCTTTATTAAATATCATGTTGTCCCTCTCGTATTTCCTGTCAATCAATGAGATGGCATGGTATTTTAACAAGCCGTTAACACTGACATGCGTTGGTGAAATTGGCACTTAGTCCTAATTTCTGTTCGTGTTAACGGCTTGTTAAAATACCATGCCATCTCATTGATTGACAGTAATTACGAGAGGGACAACATGATATTTAATAAAGGATAAACTTGGACTAAGTACTCGTAGGTCATTAAGTGGAAAAGTGTAAATAAAAGTTGTTATTATTGCAAAAATAAATTATTTGCATTAGAAACTATCGACAAGATACGCCAAATTCATGCCTTCTATTTCCATAGCAATTTCAATGTTCCCGATCGCTAGATAACCCGTGTTTAGTGATGTCCTCCGATGCTATCGATAATATCGATCGTCGATAACCCGATGGCATCTTATCGATCCACGACCGTTATTTACAACTGGGGAAATATAAACATTATTGGAATGGAGAATCATATTAATATCGCAATTAGAAACCGGCGGTAACTAGTCAGACATGTTTCCATTTGAATTACACGGACTTTTATCGCCCGCAAACCACTTCGAGACATTTAGACATTTTCATAGGAATCGAGTGAATTTATTCGAATTGTATAAATTAGAACTGATTTATTTGATGTTTTCAATTATATGTAGGCTTGAATACATTTATTGGTGAATAAATAAAGTTTTCGCCTGGTCATCGGCGTTGGTAGTTGGGTCTGCAATAAAATATTTACTACACAACGAAAATAACACTTTTATAATATTTAAGATTTTTTTTTAGAAACCCAAATTTATTTTTCATAAATATATAAGTACAAACGTTTTCTTGAAAAAATTAGAACATACTGAATGCAAAGTAAGTCAGAAATTATTAGTTAAAATGTACGATAGTCATCATCAGGTGTAGATAGATTTTAATTTTTAAATTATTTGTAAATATTGTGGAAAGTTGCCACCATCAAGAGGCCCAGGGGGCCTACTCAAGAGTACTCAAGACGCCATCGCTAATTATCGCTTACAAAGTTCGATAACAAAATGTATGGGATTTGACATAAGGTACGCTAAATGACATACCAAATCGCGATCATTTAGCGTACCTTTATGTCAAATCCCATACATTTTGTTATCGAACTTTGTAAGCGATAATTAGCGATGGCATCTTGAGTAGGCCCCCAGAGCAATCTTGTTGAATATTATGGTTTTTGTATTAATATTATAAATGTTTTCTATTCTATTCTATTATTAAACAATACACATTCATCGCCCAGGAACACAGAAACTATTCCCATCGTCGGGAACCGAAGCCGCTGTCCGTGCTAAGTGCTAACCACTTAGCCACAGAGATCGACTTTATATTTAACAAGCTGACCCGTGCCCACTTAGTTGAGCATGGAAACCGTGTAAACCTTCCCGCGACTTCCACGAATATTTCAAGACCAAAAACAGCCGAATCAGTTCAGCTGATCTCGAGTTTTAGCGAGACTAACGAACAGCAATTTATTTTTATATAGCCTATGTTACTCAGTGATAATGTAGCTTTCTAATGAGAAAAGAATTATTAAAATTTGTCCAGTACTTTTTGAGTTAAGTCGTTACATACAAAAATACAAATCTTTCCTCTTTATAATATTAGTGTAGATTTATACATTATTTTACAAATCAATTAAGTGATAATGAACTTGTTGCGTGCGTTTTGATGGTCTCGAGATAATATGTCGCTTCGACGATTTTGTGTACATTACTTTAATGGTGGTTATTAAGAAAGCGATTATTTTAAATGAAACGACCAGTTTCAATGCACCATCCGGAGTGTTACCGGTGCGCATCAGGTGGTCATACAACTGTATTCCTCATCGGCTTCACGTTTACATTGACTCTCATACAAATACCCACACATACAAGGTGTAAAATAAATTAGTAATAATAATAATATCTAAAGACGCTTCACACCACGTCAATCTGGTCCTGTGCTAAGTATCCGAAGAACTTGTGTTACAGGTACCAGACAACGGAAATATATATTTAATACTTTTATACTATACACATATTTAAGATTTTTATTATATTATTATACACAAATTTAATACACATCCATGACCCAGGAACATTGAAAACTTTTTGTTCCCTCGGCCGGATTCGAACCCGCGACTTCTCGCTTCGAGCACCAACACGCTCAACCACTGCGCTACGGAGGTCGTCACATTAGTGATAGTGCTTTAGGATGTGTTTGAGCCTCCTATGTAGAGTGGCCCACTTCGTTGAGCATACAAACCGTTTAAACCTTCTCTGGACTCCACAAACATTTCAAGACCAAAAACAGCCGAATCGCTTCAGCCGTTCTCGAGTTTTAGCGAGACTCACGAACAGCAATTCATTTTTAAATATAAGTCTAGCTGATCCGTGCCCACTTCGTTGAGTATATAATAAACACTTAATGATGAACCGTTTAAACCTTCTCTGGACTTCCACGAACATTTCAAGACCAAAAATAGCCGAATCGGTTTAGCCGTTCTCAAGTTTTAACGAGACTAACGATCAGCTATTCATTTTTATATATAATAAAGAAAGATATGGTTAAGTTATGCACATAAAGTTTCTAAATGTTAAATTGTTTCTTTGATATTGTATGCTTATTCCAAATAATTATTACGTTACTAGCTGACCCGTGCCCACTTCGTTGAGCATACAAACCGTTTGAACCATCCCTGGACTTCCACGAATATTTCAAGGCTAAAAATAGCCGAATCGGTTCAGCCGTTCTCGATTTTTAGCGAGACTAAGGAACAGCAATTAATTTTTATATAGAAGATTATTTTTTTACACAGTCTAACTCTACTAATTCACATTTTTTTCTGATGCTCCTAATCTTCCAGTAAATATAATGTTTAAGTTCGCCTGATCACCCGCTAGTCGTATCGGTCATCCGTCCCACTGGGCTACGAGAGTGAAGGAAGAGAGAGTATCTGTGCGCACACACTTGGGCACTCTAAAATAACTCCCGCGTAGATGGTTTCAATGAAACCGGCCAACGAAATCGGTGTGGGATGCATTATTATTATTATCTTAAAAAAAATAGAAATGAATTACTAACCTACTATACAAATACAATATTTTATTAACCTACTGATTAATACGTGACTTAACTTCGTTAGCTTGTCTTCAATGTAAATAGGGTTAGTGAAAAGTCCTGTCACTTTTATCGATAAATCGATCTTATCGATAAGCGTCGTCACTATCCTGTCGAAGTCGATCGCTATCTCCTGATGAACCAATTACAAAACAACGAAAACATTGTCGTCTCAACACACTTTGATAAACGAGAGTGAGATGGAAAAGTTAACGTCTTATTTTGTTACTTAGTTCTTACTTTCGATTACTTAACACTCATGGCCCTGATACGAAGTTCGAAAACAAAAATACATTTTCTTGAATCAGTGTCCAGGATACAATTAGTAACAACAATATGTTTTGAGAACTCAAAATTAGTATTTATATACAGGGTCTAAATAGAGCAGTCACTATAACATTGGGATAGGATTATAGGACCTTGACTGATTCTAGAAATGATATTTTAATTTTTAATTAAAAAAAAAAAAAATTTTTTTGCAATTTATTTTTTAGTCGCAAGGCTGAACTGTTTGGAACAACGTTCTGCATTAAATTCTTAAATTTTATAATTTTTGCCCTAGTACGTAATGAACGTCTTACGCGTGCTATTGACCTCTCAGCGTAATCAGCTGATGGCTGTGTTGTGCACGTTGTACATTGCCTATTGAAAATTTTTAAACGTGGATTAAAAGCAAATGACTTGTACCAATGGATATATCTCTTGCCTGGTTATTACCCCACGAAGTTATAGTGACTGCTCTTTTTACACCCTGTATAATAATGAACGTTAAGTAATATTTTTTATTTAAGTAAAACCTCGTATCTAAAAAACTAAAACTTTTCAGTAGATTAAAAGAACTTAATAATTTTAGATTTTTTATGACATGGATTTTTATTTAAATGAGGATCAGTTATATCTAGCTTGCATTAACCTAAAGTATATAAAAATTAAGTTTTATATAGTTTAGGATAATACAAGTTAGATATTATCGAGAAAACATTGATTTTTTTAGATACGAGGTTGAGAAGGTAAACCGACCATTTATATTTTTTTGATTCGCATTTATATCTTCTACTGTTATTCAGAACGTGATATAACGTAAGGATGGATGAATAGTCTTGTTCACGGCAAACTACTGAACGGATTTTATTATTGTAGTAGGTAGTATAGGCTCTGGATGAATACTATTTTCCGTGGGTTAGTGGATTTCCACCGGCGGGGACGCGCGTGAAACCTAGTTTTTAATTATACTAAGATATCCCACGGGAACAGTAAACTTTATCAGAAAAAATCTAAATTGATTAAGCCGTTTGCACGTGAAGTACTACCAAACATACACTCACACAATATCGCCTTTATAATATTAACTAGCTGACCCGTGCCCACTTCGTTGAGCATACAAACCGCTTAAACCTTCCCTGGACTTCCACGAATATTTTTCAAGACTAAAAATAGCCGAATCGGTTCATCCGGTCTCGAGTTTTAGCGAGACTAACGAACAGCAATTCATTTTTATATATGAAGTTTATATTATATTATATTATAGATCTTCACTATAATATAATATAAACTTATAATATACATCTTCACTAAATGAAAGACACTTTTTAAAAATAACAATTTTCCATCTTTTTGCAATAAGATGTCCCCGTCCGAGTTTCTTACTCCGGTTCTTCTCGGCGGGCTGGGGTTGAACCGGTGGTAGCCTTTTTGTTGACTTTCCGAAAATAGCTTGTTAAGTTTCATTTGGAAATAAAATATTTTGAATTTTTAATTGAATTTTGAATTTTGAAAGCTGTGACACAAAAATGTAAATTACTATCTTAACTCTAAAGCAATTTTCATTTACAAAATGATGAATGATTTGCTTCAAATCCTTAACAATAGATCAGAGATAACATCGTCGACGGCGCCTGTAAATTGGGCGATAAGGATTGATCCGTCTATCGATATCGATAACGATGACGGCCTATGACATCACATCACTAGCGCTAGTGATGTAATTAACTCTGTCGATATCGAGCTGTTAATACGAAACTCCTGTAGATGGTTATCTCGTGATGTGTTTTGTAAATAAACACATTCACCAATTGACAACCTGTTTTTTTGTCGGTTTGAAAAAGAGCACCTTCAACAATACACTGGATATCGTGTCAGCACAAGAAATCCGTCTCGGCGAATAGCAGCTCATTTGACAAGTGATATGTTATTTCATGAATGCTTGGAACATTGCCAACGTCCACACGTGTCACAGGGCTTGATTTAAAATCGCTAATTATGTTTTAAAATTTTGTCTCAATTCGTTATTAAACAAATGCAGCTCTCTTGGCATATACCACTTGGACAGATTTCAGCCTTGCTTTTTTTTTATATGGGACGTTATCTTGTGTATGTTAATCGAAGATTTATCCACAACACAAAAGATTTGAAAAGAAAGCCACCAAATAGTTAAACAGGTTACAAATATACCCTTGCAAAGTCTGGGACTTTGCAACACAGGAAGACTAAGGCTGTGTTTCACCAAGCAATGTTAAAGTTAACGCCATGTTAAAATACCATGTAATTTCATTGACAGGAAATACAAGAGGGATAACATGCTATTTAACATGGCGTTAACTTTAACGTTGCTTGGTGAAACACGCCCTTGTTGTAATTGTGTTGTCGTATTGGAAAAGTGTCGTATTATACAACGTTTTAAAATATTGTAAACGTATCGCAAATAGCCCATATTGTACGCGTTCTATTATGTTGTCTATGGTATTATGGAGAATAACATTTAGAAATAGAATACATTTGTTTGATTTAAATATCAAATTAATTCTGACCGCCCGGGGGTCGCCTGTGCGAAATCGGATGGTTACCATGAGTTGGGAGTGTAGAGGACACACAGCATTGAGAATTGAATACGAAAAATAATTAATTGTTCTCCTCGTATAAAATATTTGTGTACATGTATAGTTTAAAAATATATCTATTTCGCGCTAATCTCACAATCTACTGGTGCGATTTGAAAAATTATTTCAGTGATGAGTAGCAAATTTATTTAAGAAGGCTACATGCTTTGATTATTACGCTCACGAATGGGAGAAAAAAAATTCGTCGTTTGTATTTCACTTTATGTCGTCTTTCTGTGTAAATTGTCCTATTGTAAATGTATTTCTTGTGTGCAATAAATTGTTACCTACATAAATAAAACTATTTCACGCGGTCCAACTCGCAGGCACAACCAGTTATTAATTAGCCACAGAATGTGAAAAATTGAAATAATTTTGCTCTTATTACGAACTTTTCCCGCCAACAATATAGCGTTAGCATTTATCATACATTTTATTTAACACCTCATATACACCTACGATCGATACCTAAAAAATATTAAATCACAAACTTGATTGCAAAAACATGTAATCAATACAAAAATTAAACCTAAACCCATTTCCAAATAAACACATAAACCCAATCCATGTAAGTATGTAGTCATAAAAATTTACGCATTCGAGATAAGAGCTTATTTTATTGGGAAAATGTCCGAAATAACATGAACGCGTGGTCACTCTCCGCTGGGTGGTATCTTCTGACAAGTGTCATTTCCTATTGTTACTTCCCAGGTGGAGTCTAGGAAGTTATGGGTCTTACCTAGTAAAAACTATTGTCCAACTAAAATTTGGGGTATGATACCAACATGTAAATAATTGAGAACCTACTTGACAGATAAAACAACGTTTCGTTTCACTTTTGAAAATGAAGAACTTTACATATGTTGCATACTTAATATTTTTTCTTTTTGTAAAAATAAAGATCATACAAATATAGATTATACTTATTTAATATTTTAATGTTTTTCTGTAATCTATAATATGAATATTACTGTATAAAAGAGAAATTAAAGTACTACATTAATAAAGTTGTTCACTTTTAAAAGGGCAAACGAAACGATTTTTTATTTGTCAAATAGGTTAAGTTTTTGAGACTTCTTTATTGCACAACTAATAAGATACACAACTAATAAGATAAACCTGTTCATAAAAAATACAAACAATATGTTATGTTAGAAATAAATATTTTCGCGACTAAGTTTATCGATAAAAAAAAAACAAATTTGCTTTCCGCATTGCCGAAAATGGGAACGAATAAAATTGTCATACGCCCATAGATTCTAAGCCAACAAACATCCAAACTTATGTTATGGGGACAAATGCACCCCGCGGGGACTCACCAATAAAATGTATGTAATAGGCAATTTGTATGGTGCCATACATAACGGTATGACTTGAACCAATTTACTTCTGAAATTGTACGGCTACCATGTATAGATGGCGCTGATCGTCGTATCGACAGGTTTAGAGTGCAGTAACGGATAATAGGCTACTTAGATGTTGTTAGCGAGTAAAAGGGCTGGTCTGATGCATGCTACTGTGGTTATAAACATGTGGTTTGTTTAAATAGAGTAATTTATCAATTTTTAACCATTTACTTTTCACTTGACGCACTTGAGCAAATATTAGAGATCTCTGAATATTAGCTTATTCGGCGTTTCGAGAAAACTGCCCGTCGAATTTAATGTCTTTTATATTTTAAAGAATCCACGATTTTTGCTATTATTTCCTAGTTGTGAAGTATCTATTATGTTAAGGGCGTGTTTCACCAAGCAATGTTAAACTTAACGCCATGTTAAAATACCATGCCTTCTCATTCATTGATAGGAAATACGAGAGTGATAACATGATATTTAACATGGCGTTAACTATAACTTTGCTTGGTGAAACACGCCCTTAGCGTGACTTTTCCGAGGGAATTGTTTGCTGCTATAAAAGTAAAAGCCTATGTTGCCTCGTGGTCTGTTCTATATTAGTGCTTAGTTACATCAAAATCTGTTGTATAATTTCGAATTACTCATTGATCGGTTTTGTTTGTTTCAGAAGGATCTCTCGGACGACTGCGTGTTCGAGGAACACTTGGAGGACAACAATTACAACACTTACTCGCGGATACGAGGCGAGAAGAAGACGTTCCTGGCGCTGGACAACCGGGGCAAGGCGCGGCGAACCCAGATCCCCGGCAACCGTCCCCTGGGCAACCTGTCCGGGTACGCCCTGACCATGACCATCAGGTCAGACGGGACCAAGCAGACACAGTGCCCTCCGAGACGACACCGCGGGAAGCTGAAACGCCCCCCACCCTTCCACAGGAACTGCCAGCGGCGCGTCCAGAAGCAGAACCAGCGAAAGAAGAAGCACAAGAAGCCGATAAAGCCGCACACGATGAACAAGAAGCGACATCCGAAGGCGAGGAGAAAATTCGAGAACAGCACGACGACGACGACGGAGGTGTACGACGAGTCCACCATGTCGACCATGTCCACCACCGACGCGGAGTTTTTTCGGTCGGGGACCGCGCAGGAGGCGGTCGGGCGCGCGTAGCCAGGTCCCTGGTCGTGGTGGGGGCAGCCGTTGCACTCGCACACTAGCACAGTTCCACTCGCGTGCGACTCTATGACAGGACTGGCCAACGGGTTTAACTGCAATGGAAATCGGCATTGCCGACTTGTCCCCTAACCCCCAGTTTCCCGAACGCCATTCAAATGAATGATCAACTAACATGGCATTCAAATCAACGACCCATATTGAACGCTGATTGGTGGAACATTATCAGACAGAAAGGAACGACAGATATTTTATAATTACATCACGCTCGCTGATTCAAATCGTATGTCAAATAATCGGTGTCTTTGGTGAATTAACCTTATCTGTGGAATTTTAACTAATCTTGCAAATGCGAGCCGTTCCTTTCTTTCTGATAATGTTCCACCAATCAGCGTTCAATATAGATCGTTGATTTGAATGTCATGTTAGTTGATCATTCATTTGAATAGCGTTCGGGAAACTGGGGGTGAGACTATTAGCCAGAAAATGTTAATGATTTGGATATCAACCCTCTTTAGGTGGATGCGAGTTGATATGCACCCATAATTGAAGACGAATGGTTGAAGGTGATATAACATCAGTACGTCGTTACGTATTAAGTACATTAATCTAAAGATCCGTCTCTAGAATCATTGTACTCAACACGTCACTACATATCCTAAAATGTTTAAGTGACAGTTTAAACTCAATTTTCTGGCTAAATTTTTTTGCAATGCCTTCATCTATTCTTGTTTTGAATTAATAAGTTTATTCGTAACGCATTTTATGAGCTAAATAGCCTTGAAAGCTCTGGTAAAGTTGGCCAACCCTGATCTATCATTCCCAATCGGATCCGTTCTGGAAGAACGGTTCTAGAAGCGTCGCTCTCTGACAATAACGGTCCCTAAACGCTTGTAATGTAATACTCAAAAACGTAGTAATTTTGGGCTCGCGACGTATTGCCTACCAAAGTTACTGACTATATTCCTAGTTCGCTTTAAATCTTAGTTGTATCGGCAAGATTCCAATTGTCTTAGTTATCGTGAAATTAACTTAGATGTAATTGACGACTTAATGATTAAAATGGATGGACTTGTTTAACGAGTTGAGATCGAGTGAGTTGGAACTGTGTTAGAGGAAGTTACCTGTTCGCGGCCCGATACGATCGCGCCGAATCCTATTTCTGGAGTACTCGGCCACTGCCGGCCGTCTGTTTGTTGTAACTCATCCATTTCCCTGGCCCCTGATATTTTATGTAATTAAATACTAATGGAGGAGCCTCGGATACCGTTAAGTAAACTATCACAAGTAAAAATCTAAATCGATAGTTATTCACGGTCGGCGGCATCCGACCGCCGGATCGGATGCTTGAATCGATACACTACCTCATATCGACAGTTATTTGTAATAAAAATGCCTGTTGGACGCCGTAAATCTGTCGCCGGCCGAGCGAGCGGGTAACGGAAGGTATTGTACTTAGAATGTGCTGAGGTGTAATTTCATAAGAAATTGACTGAATATATATGACTGAGTAATGTAGGTTGGTTTCTGAATAGGCTATGATAGGATTATGTGCGGTGGACGGCGTGCTCTGTTAGTTTAAGTGATTCGGTTCCGAGGCGACCGGTTCTTTTTCGAATCGCCAATATTTCGAAGCGGTCGTAACCGCTTTTATCTGGCTCGAACGGGAATCGCCTCGTTCCTTCCAAATTTGAATTAGTTGTAACGCGACGACGAAGTGACTACTAGCTGTTAGATTTAAAACGTGTATCTAATTTGTAAATTATTTATTTTCCATAGAGAAAGTCGTATTTTGTTAACGTTTTAGTTGATGTTTTTTTATTCTTGTCCCCTAGTTCCATCCGATGTAGATATGTAGGAGTCATACGCTTGTACTATTAGTGAGTCTTATTTGTATTATATTTGTACGCCGTATGAACAATGTTCGTGTTCTTTTTCATAAAAAAAAACTTCTTCATTGGATTGTCTATGAAAGTATGGACACTAACATTGTTGTCTATGGCATTTTAGTTTTCCCTCGCATTCATGATATGAACGTATGTTGAATCTGTTGTCTGCATCAGCGAACTTTTACTACTATTTTTATAATGGTGTTTCAAAAAAATAATTACTAATGCATTTAATACACATGCTACATAATACAAAATCATTAAATTTTAGATTTTAGAAAATCTATGTCCTATTTTGCATTTACTGAAAATGGACACCTTTTTAACATAATAGTAGAAGTATTACGAAGTTCGCTGGCGCCAGTGCGACTGTACTTTAAGAAATTGCAATAAGCTTTATGATTGTACCTACGTGCGTTAAGGGCCGTTTACATGATGCCAGTGGATGTAACACTCATTCTTATCAGATCAAACTTTTTTAACTCTTTGAAATTATCGAGTCGCAGAACAAAGCTTGCGTCATGAAAATGTATCCTTTGATCGAATGTTAATTTATATTTATTTATGATGTATGTATTAGTTATAATGTAGTTATATTTAAGCGTCTGTGCTCGATAAAATACCAATTTAAATTGTATAAAATAAAGTTATCCAGGAAATATTATGTAGTAATGCTTGTTTTAAATATTGTAAAATATTTGATTTTTCGACAATACCTACGTTAAATTTTATAGTATATTATAACCCCGGGTTACAAACACATTATAAAAATGTACAAAATTGAGACATACAGAATTATTAGTCTATAATTTTTGGCAGAATGGATTATACCATAAAACAATTTTATAGTTCCGTTATTATTATTTATAATATACCTAGACAATTTTTATAATATTAATGCGGCTGGTTCGTATAGCAAGAACATAATATCCGAAAGTGATCAATTGTAAAACTAACCCAAAAGTTCCTTTTCTCCATATATTACCTAATTACCTAATATTATTATAGATCTGTTCAGTCATAAATATACTAGGAGTTTGTAAAAATATTTGGTTATTTAGAAATTAAGAAAAAGGACGATTTAAATTCAAAAGCTCGATCCAGAATCACTGGAAAGGTGTTTTACATACGTCTTGCTACCTGCATTACTGAAGATCCAGCTTGATCAGTGTAAATGAGCCTTAAATTAGACTTGACATTCGTGCGATATAGATAACTCGTAAGTCTTCAAGTTTAACGAGTTATCTATTATGATTTTATATCATCATAGTATGTTTCTGGCTGAAACTGTTAAGAAAAAAACATATCAATCTCACTCTTCTCGATAAAGTCTGGCTGCACATGCTTTTTAACCAACATTGGAGGTTTTCTTTTTACATTATTAATTTATTTCACAAATAAATATTGTTCTATCGTGGCTATATTTTTATTTGCATTTTTTTCATTTAGAGCTGGATACTAAGTCCTTTGCTCGTTTGCTCCAATGCAACTTGATTTTTTTTACATTAGTAACTTTCAGTCTTTATACGACTTTTTTTTAAATTAATTTATTCATGACATATAGATACAAGTCCTTCAGCCGTATACATTATTAAAATAGAGAAACGACTTTTTAAAAAATGTGTTGCCAGGCTGAAAATGTTGTAACTGTTCCGAGTGTGTGAGTTTGAGTGATTACAATTTGTAAAATACTTATTTGTACGTTATTTATACACATGTGCCATAAATACCTAATTTTACCTTACGATTTGGGGTTACGTTGATTTTTTGTTTCGCACAATATGGGAGTCATTCAACGACTAGCTTAGGGGTCATTAATTTATTACGTAAAACAAACTTCTAACCCTCCTGCCCTAAATAAGAATAAATCATGGTAAGACGATTTTTACTTTCTTGCCCCCTCCAGTGGCTAAATGAGACTAAAATAAAACCCGGTCGACCACTCCTTAATCGTCTTACGTAATACATGAATGACCCCTTATAAAATACTCTCTTTAAAATGGATTTTAAATATGGACTTGTATTGATTCATACAAAAATGTAGACGCTTTTTTGTTCCCACCTACTATACTCCGTTCCGTTTCAATGTGATATTAATGTCCACAAAAATCGACCAAATGTTTGTTTATTGCGCGGAAAATGACATTTAATTTTGAAGCATTTTAACTGTCCTTAATGACTCTTGTTTACATTAAAGGTGCGTTCCAATAGCAAGGACAAAACGTTTTGATCGGAATTTTCAATCACATTCTGATTTTTATGTATGAGCTTAGAGAGAGAGGAACAGAAATCAGATTAAAAATTTCGATCAAACGTTATTTCCTTGTATCTGGAATAACTTTTGTAATCTGTTACGATTTGATGTGAAATGTAAAAAAAAAAAAATTTACATAGATAGCGCGCTGATTAAGTGACAATTGGAAGCACTGCAGCCCATAATAAGTTTTGTTTACATCACATTGAATCAGAACGGAGTATACTACTCCCTGCCCCGAGTTCCTGGAGGGTGGAGCTAAGGGGTTGAACAGTATTAATTAATTAATTTCGATGCCTTTACATTTTTTACAACAAAACGGTATTCGCGGTTGCAATGTACAAATTTTAAACCTTCGTTCGGAATAAAATCAAAATTTTACTTATACGTAGTTTTTACCAAAAGATTGATCGAAACTTTTAGACAATAACTTTATACAGCCTCTTATACTAAAAAATAAACAATAAAATGATTCTTTGAAATCGTCCGCTGTTTTATTTTAACATCCTTTATTCCTTTTTAACCCCCGACGGAAGAATGACGGGGTGTTATTAGTTTGACGGGCCTGTGTGTCTGTATGTGGTAGCGTAGCACCCCAACGGATAAACTAATTTTAATTTAGTTTTTTCTGTTTGAAAGGTGAATTATCCTTTTTTTTCTTAGACTCATGTTTGATGAAAATCAGTTAGCCGTTTCAAAGTTGTGAAGGGCTTAAAGTGCCCGCCCATGTGTCTCGTGCTCGCTCCTACAAGTATTGGAAAATTGGAAAATTGGAATATTGTCTGGCAAGGGTTGGAACTATCAAAAATTTATGGCTGATCAGGAAACATAATACTTATCTACCCAAGCCTTATATATAAAAATCAGCTCTATACTACGTAAGTAGAATTATAATTTCATAAACATTAAGGGTGTTTGGCAAGGGATCACCACAATGTTCAGTGTCTGGCAACTAATGACGATTGACGTGATTTTTAATAAGTGACCATGGCCGTGCATCATGCAGGTTACATTCGCGCGGTCAACTTAAAACCCGTAGTTAGCTTTATTGTTTCTACTTCGACATATTTTTGGCCTGTTCCTTCGATTTTGACGAATTCAGTCAAAATTTTGGGCGAATATTTTTATAATTTTTGATAACTTGGCCGAGCAATCGTGATGCACACCCAGTAATCAGTATAGACAAAATAAAATTATCTTTATATTATATATTATATATTGTGCACCTTGCACATCTAGAAACACACGAACAGTGTGTTCCTTTAGACGCTTATTTTACTCTTAACGCTCAGATCATTCATAACGCACACTGTCGTTTCTTTAGCACAATATATTGAAAATTATGAAATTTTCGATGATCGTTTGTAGCAAACTTTGCTGCTAGTGGAACGACTGACAGATGTTAAAATTTGACATATTCCATTTATCTCTTAAATTCTAATTATATTTTAAATTATCAGTTTAGCGATACAGCGAGGTAATACTGCCAGTCTTTTGGGTACATTACCAGCGGCCGCCGATTTAGATATAGTTTTTTACATATAGCCTTTTTTATTACTTGTTTAGTTTGTAGTTTAGATAATAATAATTTACCTAAAATAGTTTCAATTTATATATGTTATTTTTAAGGAGTTTTTTGTGTTATTGATAATAAATTAATAAATTAACAAAATAATATAATGTATGTATATTTTAAATTAACAATAAATAATAATAACTACATTTCTTAGGAATCAAGAATAAATTTGCTCGATCCATAACTTAAAAATAACTAAATAACATCGAGATCAGTGAAATAATGAAATCTAAGTAAACGTCAAAAACATGCTGGGTAAAAAAATGCAAAACGGCGTGATCATTCTGAGCGTTTTGAACAATTTTTGACAGCTGACAGCTGCGCGTGGAACAAAACAGTTCAAAACGATCATTTACCCTGTGTTCCAGTACCTGATAGTAAACGAAAATAACGTTTTTTTCGTTCAGATTCACGTTTCTTTAGCACTTTAGGGAATCAATATGATCGTTTTGAACTGTTCTTACTCGTGTTCCACGCGCAGCTGTCAGCTGTCAAAAACTGTTCAAAACGCTCAGAATGATCCCATCTTGTTTTTGACGTTTACTTAGATTTCACTGATCTTGATAATATTATTTTAGAGTTATGGATCGAGCAAATTTATTATAGATTCTTTTATTGTAGTTATTATTGTTAATTTAAAATATAAATAGAATTTATGAGATAAAAAGGAAATGTTAAATTTTGACATCTGTCAGTCGTTCCACTAGCAGTAAAGTTTGTTAGAAACGTTCAGATCGAAAATTACATTATTGTGCTAAAGAAACGACTGTGTGCGTTATGAATGATCTGAGCGTTTAGAGTAAAAGAAGGAACACGCCCATTGATGATAAACAGTGCTAATGAAACGCTAATCTGAACGAAAAAAAAGGCTTTTTACGTTTACTATCACCTGATAGTAAACGTAAAAAGCGTTTTTTTATCCCTGTGTTCCAGTACCTACTGGAACACAGGGATAACATAATACAGGTTCTGAATGAGCAAACATAGATTTTTTTATATTATTTATGAATGAAACGAAGCCATATGTACATAATCATTAAAATAAAATAATTATACAAATATAATAAAATTTTCTACAAAAAAATAAATAAAAAGTTATAGCGTATAATCTTTATCTATACTAATACATATAATATAAAGATTTTTTTTATCCTTACTAAGTCTGTTAGCTACCACAAACAAGAGTCCGACCAAGAAATTCTTGGGCGACTCATCAAAATGAAGGTAGGTACTCACGAAAAATTAGCTTGATACTAATCAAGTGAAAACCAAGTATGGGGGAACCCTGACTATTATCCCCTTCAAACGAAATAAAAATAAAGAACATCAGCTGAATATTGATGTAGGCATTAACGTCACCCTGCAGCTTTCACAATTGGGTTACATTTGAGTCGGTAAAACCACTATACATATCTGCCTCTTGTTTTATTGATTATAATTAAGATTTTATTATTTTATTTTTAATTAAGATAGAATAAATAGAATAGATAGATTGAATATCAAGAAAGTATAAAATTTTATATTTGAAAAATCTTTGTTCAAAAAAGGCGCCTTCCTCTTCCCGCCAAAAGAGCAAGTCTGCCGCCATATTGTTATTTTTGTGTTACCAGTGTTTAAATTTTTTCAAGTTTTTTAAGTCTTATATTTACTGTTTTGTAACAAATCGTAATATTAAATGAAATGAAAATGAGATGAAAATATTTAATTATTAAAAAAATATTTTAATTGCGCATCAAAAGTTTCACATACTTACACAGAATAAAAGTAATCAATCAATACAAAAACACGACAGATACAAAGTCGGTGTTTTATATTATTAGAGTATATTAACAATTTCTTACAGACAACCTTTGGAAGATAAAGGATAAAATTCCTGGATAGGAGTATTGTGGTTTTTAAATAATTTAATTACTTATTTATTATAATGTATTTTTACTACACAATAAATAAACTATAAAATGGATGATAGAGTACCTACAAATCTTAAATAACACTTGACACTTATGAAGATAGTACTTCTTAAAAGGGATCTAAATGAATTTAATGTTTTTGCTTGTTAAAACAAGCTTTATTTTTGTAAACTAAAAAATATCGTAAAAAAAAATTATACTAGAATACATTTTGACACTACCTACTAGAAAATATGTACCTAATATTTAATTTAATTTTTTAGTGCACCATAATAGTGCTGTCAGTGATCTATGCTGGCCGTAGCTTCGGATACATAACAGATAACACGGTGCCAGATTTAAGTGGCGTGAACCTATAAACGAATACTTATTATTATTCTATAGACGTATACATATTATTATTATTCTAAATGTTATTAAATTTATATTATACTAACTGATAATGTGGTTCTTAAATAATAAAATTCAATATCAAATAATACTTAAAACAATTTTTATTCAGGCAATCAACTCCCATTTCGCTTAATGTCAGACTTTATCGAGTTGCGAGTGAAGGTCGCACGTATCGCTCGATATTTTTGCTCGTTGCGCCGCCATTTTATTGTCTACTCGGACTCACTAGTACTGACTTGACATCTTGACGATTCGATGTGATACAGTGCCTCGATTTTTACCATCAAGTTTAGCGGGAAAGTGATCTTTAATCGTTAATCGATATGAAGAGAACATCATCACTAGTTTGGCGGTTTTTTGATCGCGTAGAAGAAAATAAACGGTGTGTTGCAGTGGTGTGCAAATTATGTGATACGCAATATAAATACTTCGGAAACACGACTAACCTACGGACACATTTAGTGAACAAACATCCGATTCAGTGGGAGCTTCTGCAAAACGGCACCTTGGATGAATCTACTTTCCGTTCAGCGTTCGAGCAAGATGAGAGCAATAATCATAGCAATTCCTCTAAAAAGAAGAAATTCGGTAGAAGCTACAAAGATGAAGTACGTTATTCCGTGTCAGTTGACCTTAATAATGAAGGAAATAATACAACAGAGAACAAAATGCCCATAATAGCAATTCACAGGGTATTTATTTATTATTGTTCAGAATTTAGGTTACTTTGGCGTAGATTCCGATTTGTTTACAACACGTTAAATCGATATTTTGGTGTAATAATTTAGTTGCAGCCTCTAGCGAATCGAGTTATATAATAGGGCCGTGCTAAATTATTCATTGATTAAAAATGATAATCGATTATAAGTAGGTACTATGCAATATGCCGATTATTATTATCAGATTACAATTTACATAGGGTTATCATAATATTCCCTTGAGATAAAAGTTCAACTGCACTGTTCATGCAAATGGTTGATTTTGACAATTAAATGCTTAACAATAGTCTTAAGTCACTCATAATTGCTGATCATTATTGTCTTTTCTTTTCAGGTTAATACATTGGACCAATCTGATGATGATATTGGTCAAACCAATGATGATGACATAAGTGTTGTTCACCTAGAGTCCCGAGGCTCAGATGAAGAATGGTTGAACGAGGAACTGTATGACACAGTGGAGGCGTACGAACCCAAACACAAGAAGATGAAGTATAAGAAAATCAAACAAGAAATGGGATCACCAAAAGTAGCTAGTTACTATGTTAGCACACCCAAAGTCAAATACCAAAAAACCCCCTATGTCCAAGAGAGTCCGAGAAAAGACGAGTACAGTGTGTTCGGTGAATATATTGCAAATAAACTTAGAAAATTAAAAAACCCAAACAGTCAAGCAAATGTGCAGCAGCTAATGACTACTTTACTATGGGGCGCCGAATATGGGATGTATGAAAATGTGGAATCAGTAAAAAGGGTTATATATCATACTATGAATGAAATGCCCGTTCAAGAGCTGGAGGTAATACAATCTGACCAAATTATAGTTCAGCAGGATCCCAAAGCTGAAGAAACCCCTTGAATACCAAAGATTATTAAGTCTATAGTTTACCTAATGTAAATAATTATTTGGTTTTATTTCATTTGACTAGAACATTTGATTTATATATTATGTATATTAATATTTCAAATGGCTAACACTGATCCGAAACTCTTGCAAGAGGAAACATTTTTACTAATTTAGTTTCATTTTTATTTGAAATACAGAATCATCTGAAATACCTACCTTTATTATGTAACACATACTGTCAAATTCAAAAGCAATAAGTATTTCAATCAAGATTTAAAAAGAATAGAAAATTGTATTTTTTGTTTGTAAAACTGTATAATTAAATTTAAATATATTAATGCTATTTGTAGTTCTTTTTGCCCTATTCCTATAAATCAAAATGATTGTCTTTTGTAAGTGAAAAGTATGCAAAGTACCCTTAAATAGTTTTTCACTTCGACATCCTAGGCATAATATTTGAAAATCAAATATTATGCCCAGGTGAGGTAATAAATGAGGTAATATATTTAGAATATGTATTAAATTTAGTAATCTTAGATTAGTAGAAAATATGAACGACTATCTTATTATGTTAAATCTAGCATCCCACAAGACGGGATCTGATCTCTTACTTAAACATAAATTTTGGAATAGCTAAGAGTATCATGACTGGTTTTTAAAACGAAACTACAATAAAATTTAATAAAGACGATCATTTGTTTTTTCCTGTGATAGAGTATCCATTATTCATTGTTCATCCATTGTTTTAGTTCATAATCGTAATCCATATAAATATATAAAAGAAGAAAGTAGGACTAGTTAAAAAAACTCAAACCTGAATTTTCTGAAAAAAATACGGATTAGTGCTGCAGTGTACTGTCAGTGTCAAAAAGACAACCAGCTGGTACAAAAACATGGCGACGCTCAGCCGGATTTTGCGAAAAACATTAGTGCAAAATCAAATAAACCCTTATTTAAAGCGTAACTTGAGTTCAGTGAAGTGTAATAAATCATACAATAATGTGATTTCTACTTGTGCGTGTTTAATTGGTGGTGGCGTTTTGTTGTATGGTGCTAAAATCAATTATGGGGAAAACACCGTGTACGCGCTCAAAGCAAAGGTATGTTTTTATTTAGGGAAATCTATTTTTGTACAGTGACACACATTATCGCTGGCTGAAAGTGGATAGCGAAATATTTTTTGTAATCATTAATTCCAAATTATTATTACTATATTACGTAGTACGTATATTATGCACCATCTACTATTAGGTATTATCAAAAGTGTTTGCAGAAAATTACCTAAAACCGGCTTTGCAGAAATTATATGCTACCTTCTTTTATGTTACATATTTTAAATCAGTATAGGTTTTTATGTTTAGTAATACATATGACCTAGGTATTGTTTTATTATTTTGACTAAAATGCATTTTATCACTTGGATAATTTCATTATTTATGTCAGGAAGAGAGGTGTTAATCTTCGGAAAAGAAGTGTTTGGTGCGGGAATATAATGTTATATCAATTGTTGTCTTACAATGTGTGCAAAAAAGTGAGACATTTTGCTATTCATTATGAAAGATTTAGAGCAGAGTTTCCCAGTTAGTGGTCACAGTACTTCCAGGGGCATGTGAAATTGCTTCAAGGTTTATTCATAATAATTAAAAATAAGAATTTCCAAAGTATTATAGTAATAATAATAAATTTAAATATTTTTTTATTTATTATAGAGCCCACAATGAGGGTGATGCAGGTTCCATAAGAATTAATCTTTTTTAAGTGGTGGCACAGCAAAAACTAAATTACCACTACTATAGAGTAGGTATTTAAACTTCTTTGAAAGACAAACTCAACTAGGCTTAACAAAATCTCTACTAGCCTTTAGTAAAACTTGTTTATTAATACAGGCCTTACTCTCTTAGTACTTACTTTTCATAACATTGCTATTTCCTATTCCATATAATGACATAATATTGATGAAATTAAACAAATTTAAGTATGGAATCTCTCAATCTTTATGACATTTTTAAAGTAAATTTTAACCAAATAGAATTAATTTTTTTTGCTAAGATTATTGTATGCAAACTAACCATGAGTTTTGAATATAATTCCCATAAATGTTACAAAATAATCAAAATGTGAGAAATTATATACCAACTTAAAAAGAATTGCTGCGAGTATTAATATTCATAGAAATTACCATAAGCATATTATATTGCTTCCAATAACCCTTTTCCTATCGTCTTCACTTATCTCTTAGTCCTTTTCTTTTGAATTCTCTCATCCAAATTCCTACTTCTGAGTACTGCAAGCTAAGGCTTTCCTCAGAAGGAGAACTAGCCTTTATAATTGAGGCATGGAATTTACAAATGAGCTAAGTGCCAAAATAAAATTATTGAGAAATTGAATAAAAATGCATTAGCTTTTCAATCAACGTTTTATTTGGATTAATAATATGAAAACAGAAATCAAATAGGTACTGTTTACACATGTACCATTTAATAATATTAGTAGTAAGTTATTTCTGAAAACAAATCAATATTATTTTAATCAATAAAGAAATGGGTCAAATGACAAGATATTTGCTTTACATATGGGCTAATTACCATGTTAATTATTGTTGGGGCTAAGTGCCAATATTCTGAAATAATTAGTTATTACACAAATTCCTGTAGAATTCTTGATAATTTTCTGGCAAGTATTCAATCATACTTTCTAAGTCCTTCTTCTTTTCTCTGCTTATAGTATTTTTAGCCACAAGTCGACGTAACTCCACATTTTTTAAGTCTGAAATAGATTTCCCTCTTTTCAATACATTTATTTCTTTCCATGGTTCCAAGTCTCCTAAATTTTCTTTTACATGCACTACACCTGGCTTATCTTCCCTTACTAACAACCGAGATGCTGTTGAGATATACAGTTTTTTAGTCACAATTATGTCATCTGCAGCAGCTTGGAGGTCAAAAAAACAGTCACTTGTCATATCAATCACCTGGAAAGGTTTTGCTGTATTTTTTGCACCAGAAATTACTTTTTTTAGGTCCTGAGGTACATAACTTTTCATAACCTTTTTTCTTTTTTCTATGATTCCAAAGTCTCTATCACACTGTAGGAAACTATGACCTGTTATTAAAAATTTCTGTTCGATTGATTTAAAGTGGCCATTTGCCACTAAATACATCAATAAGAAAAGCATCATTCTGTTTTTATTTTGGCCGGCACAGTTATCGCACCATATTATAAGATGGTCCTTTTTTGTAATTATTCCTTTATTTATAAAAGTCAGTAGGCATGACGCTATTTCATTGCCTCCTCTGCTACAGATTCCTTCATGCCAAAGACACATGAAAGAGTTCCCAATATCAGCCACATTGATGCATAGGTTATAACAGCTAAGCTGCCGTTTGTAAAACATCTCTGAGTGAGTTAGAGTGGGCACGAAGAGCACCTGCTGAAGATCTATGGCTAGTGTGACAGTAGTACTACCTGGTAGTTGAGACTGCTGCCTATCTATGCCCATTTGCTCACGGGATTTTTCTGCTTTCCGGTGATGTAGTTCTAAAGCAATTTTTGCAGACCGACTACCTGAATTTTGAGAACGCACTGTTGCCGACAAGCGATCACAAACTTTACAAGTATCAGTCCTAGGTCTCTTGAACTTTAAATTAGGAAAATCTCTCAAAAATATTTTTCTGTAAAACTTATATGATACTTGGTTATCAGGGTGCATTTCATTAAAGGATTTAAAACACCTATGTATATTCAAATCAGGGCTAAGATACTCTTTTGAGCTTTTTGCTCGTGTATAATGACTCTCATCTCGGGGGAACATATTAATGTGATCTTTAATTCTCAGCACATCTAATTCAGTATATTTTGATGTTTGGTGTGAAGTCCTTTTGTCAGTAAATGATGTATCGCCATGCTTCTTTTTACGAATCATTGTCTCTATTTCTTTTTTAGAAATCGCAAAAACATCCATGAATGTTTTTTTGCAAACTGGTACTAATGTGCCATCACCTTTAGGTATAAAATAAAAAATAGTAGCTTGTCGTCTACTTTCAGATGGTACATCATAATTACCATGTCGGCGTCGCTTAATGTTATGCAGATGCAACAGCCCCATCAAATATGTTCTTTGTGTTTTTAAACCTTCTCGGTAGAACTTGTCAAATAAAGTTAATTTCATGTCATGGTCTATTGTATCGCATTGGTTCTTACATTTGCATATTTTCTGCAACAAAGATAGTTGATTAGCGAAGATAAGATATTATTAAACTAAACAACTTTAAGAAACAAAAACAATGTACTAACCAGCATAGAAGGTGGTTTTTTTGGCGGCATGACTTTTCCTTTCCTGCTAACATAACTCTTTCCTCTTTCTTTCAAAGATTTTCTTATTAATGTTTTATTTTTAGTTTTACTAGAATCACTCATTTTCACAATACTCTCTAGTCTCTATTATATAAATTTTAACAAACAAACAAATCACAATGAATAAAGAAACTTTTATTCATTGACAAATCACCACCAAACGATTGTTTTGACTTTGACATTTACTACGATCAAATACACGCGCGACCCATTTGTAAAGAAAAAATCTTTGGCACTTATACCCAACGCCATCTATGAAAAATTACCAAAATTAGAATAAAATGTTGTAGGCACTTTGCACCTATGACATGAAATGGCAGCACAACATAGATCCTTTGAAAGGTAAAATTTAAATTTTGCTTTTTTTGGCACTTAGCCCATTTGTAAATTCCATGCCTCAATTGATGACTGATGATCAAAGAAAAAATGAAAAATCGTTTATTTCCAAATAGTTAAATTAAAAACTAACTGTCCAAATACAAATAATTCCTCCCACACTGATTTTGGTAGCAGTGGCCAGTTTCATTGAAACCAGGCCAGAGTCATTTTATAGTGCACATTACACAGAAGCACCCTCTCTTCCTTCACTCTAGTAGCAAGGTGGGACGGATAACCTACATGTCTGGCAGGAGATCAGGCACAGGATCGACTTTTTACATGTCCATCCTACACATGGATAATCTTTCTTGTCAGACATCAGGTGATCAGCCTGCATTGGCCTAACCAAACTTGAAAACAACATTTTTTGTTGTTCCAACCCAGGAATCTAACCCAGACCTCCAAGTAGAGATCTAGGCTCTAAACCACTAGACCCTGCAGGTGGCATCAAATACAAATAGGTTAGAAACTAACTAATTGTTGATGATGACCTACAACCAGTGTGGGGACTAATTAACGGGCATATTTTCTACTAGATAAGACATTTCAGAGTTATCCATTATTACTTGACAACCAGTATAATATCAATATAACAAGAAGTAAGTTCCAATATGTATCCTTGAATTAGAATATGTATTGCTACTAGTTCTCTTTAACCACTTTTAGATTTTATCCTTTGAGTAGGCTTAACGATGACAATTAATATTACATTCTAATGAGTGAGATTTTATTTGGAGTAAACTTTTTGGTTTTTTCTTGCTGTTGATATAAAACATGAAATAGAGATGATATACTATAGTAAAACTTGCTGCAAAATAATAATAATCATTTCACATATGATGTCCACTAAGGTATGATGTCACTAGTAATTGACCATGTACCTGTAGTTGACCATTAACGCACATAAACCGATAAAATAAGAATTCGCGGCAATGTTTTTAACAAATTCCATTTAAAGTAGTCAGGGCTGCCATCTGGCCAACGAAGCGCTTGAACTGTGCGTCCATATCTGTTAAATATTCCTAATGGCCGCGAGTTGTTTATTGAGTGATGCATCGTAAATCTATTATTCGTTTTTTTTTACATATTTCTTAAAGATTAAAAAAGTTTGATTTTAAATATTAGTAACATTGTCACCTAGTTGATGGTAAGATTTTATTCCTTTCTTTTCGCTTAAAGTTTACTTATAATGATAATAGATATTTAAAATTTTGTTAAGATTGAAATACGGGGGTGGTCCACTACTGATTAGGTTTTACCATGAATGTCTAGTAATTGACCATGATGGTCAACTTCTGATATTTCTTTTACCATGTTATTATACTGTATGTAATAACATATGAAGAGCAGCATTAATTAAAATGAACTATTGTAAATATTACAAACTATTGTAAAACGTAAATTTCTCTTATTTTGCTTCATAATTAGCAACCAACCCAATTAAAACTCAAGCATCCTAATGGTCATCTACTGATGCAAAATATGGTCATCTACTAGTTTTTTGATGGTCAACTAGGGTCATTAGGTCGGATAGCGACCAGTTAGTGGGGTTGGGCACTTTGGATGAGAAAAAAAAATTGTATACGCATCCAACATGATATCTTTTAGTGTAAATTGGTCCTAATTATAGTCTAGTTCGCATATAAAACCTAAAACTTTACACTTGCATCCATAAATTATTAAAAAATGACGATTAAGTAAAAATATAGTCAAAACTTCGGTTAGCGACCACTTTTATCAGTTTGCAACCATCTGTGAGCTAGTTTGCGACCACAATTTTAATATTAAGAATATGCAAATAAAACAATTGTAATTAAGTTTTTACAACATCTTTTTTTTTATTTTATAATAAAACAAGTACAGAAAAATAATTATAAAATCAACAATCTTAAATTTAGTAGGAACCATGTTTTAATAGCATTTCAATTTAGTCAAATTATAAAATTAACCACATAAATCAAAATAATATAGTATTTATTCAACGTAAGGTAAAAAAAATCAACGTAAATATTTTCTAACATAATAATTTGTAATAATCATTTGGTTTGGTTTAGTTTACTACTATAAAATGTTAACACTTAAAGGACTACTTATTATTATATGACATTATATGTTTTATATAAACATTATTTTTTTACTTAATTATAAAATTTTTGGGACTTATAAACTTTTTTGAAACTTTTGGCAAAAGCTTTTTTAATCGTCAGCTATGCATATGTAACATTTGAATTGTTTATCCATAACGTCAATGTATGGCAATCCAACGAAGGTAGTACATTTTAAGTGGTACCACCTTTGACAAAAATCGCAACCTATATTTTTCTCTTCGTCTTCTTCAGCGTCACTTATCAAAATATTTTCGCACCCAGTGCACAACTGTTTTAAAACTTGGTTCTTGTTTTTTTTGTTTTTAGTTACCGCTGCTCGGGTCCTGACTTGCGGCTTCGCGTTGATCTTTAACTTCTTCTCCATTGCTGCATCAGCTCTATTTTGTTTCCTTTTCAACGTAGCTGCCTGTTTCTCTGTCTTTAAATTTTCTTTATCTTGGTAAAATTTTCGCCACGCCCCAGACGATATAGCAGCAGGTGTTTTTGATTGTTTCGGTTTAGCTCGTTGTGGTGGACTAGGGATAAACAAATGTCTGCTAAAAGCTCCAATTTCTGATATCGACATATTTTTGGGAGGAGGTATTACGACCACATCATCCAAAGAAACTAGTGAACCTACTTCCAAGTAACTGTCCACACCCGTTCCAGTTAAGTGGAGCGTTGATAAAGTGTCATCAACCGTCATATTTACGCCTATATCTATCGGTATTTCTTCTGCAAGATGCATTTCGATTGTCCGATTATCAGTGGGTACTGCTACTTCAGTCAGATCATGCGTGAATAAGATATTATCAGGTGCCAGATTGTCCTCTGTTCTGATTATTTCGTCATCAGGAAATGATAGAATCTCCTCAAATGTGTCGTGATTAACTCTTGGCAGCAGGAACCTTGACTCATTGGTGACGGTCGTTACTTCGGGATGGCTCGGCTTTTGAAGAGTGGGTGTGGAGGCGGAATGAACTTCTGCTGTGACAATAATTGTATGAGACTCAGCTGTATTATTTTCAGTATTAGAGGTTGTTTCAAATCTGTTTTTATCATTTGTGCTAGACAAAATGTCACTGATATTAGTCAAAATTGACAATGATGGATCAGTTATGGAAACTCCCTCTGTAGAATATTCCATTTGGAGGGATGTGGACTGATCAACGGAATTGTCTGTTATATCTTCCGAATCAGTTTCTTGATTTGCAGTCTTTGTTTTTAATTTACGCAGCTCTTTTAAAATAATACTGACATTAATCTTTTTTTGTTTTAATACCGGTCTCAGGTGTTTTAGTACCTTTCTGGTACTAGCAAGATCCATATTAGTTATGTCCTTTGATGGTTGCGTCGGTTCTTTGTGCACATTCTCAATAGTATTTAGGACACATTTACTGTAATCCACTGCATTAGGATTAAAGGGGTATAGGCCACATTTTCGGAACCCGTTTTTTATATTAATATTCATGTTTGTGTCTTCTAAAGTGTCTCGAAACAACTGACAAAAATTCGTTTTAGTAACGCACAAATTTACGTTTTCTGGTTTTGATAGAAATCTTCTGACGACCGCCTTCCACGAAGACTTAAGTGGAGCAAAAACGCTTACGTCGGCTGGTTGGAGCATGTGTGTTGTGTTTGGAGGAAGGGCGTACAAAATGATGCCAAGTTTCTCACACATGACACTTAAAACCAGTGACATGTGCGACTTATGACCATCAACCAATAGTAATATGGGCTTTTTTATGCAGTTACGATCCACTCAATCATTAAAATCATTTGTAATGTATTCAAAAAATACATCTGAACGCATCCATCCACTTTCTGATTTGCCAAGACACCATTCTTCGGGCATGCTCTCTACAACAGCTCGTGGTGGGCGAATGTACGGAAATACAACGAGCGGTGGACTCACTTGGCCAATGGCATTGAAGGTGATTAGCACCGTTAAGTTGTCCTTTTCGTTGCCCGTTTTAATTTGATATAAATTTCGGTATCCTTTCGGCGCTAAAACTTTTCCGGTTTTAGGACACATAGAAAAACCACTCTCATCGCCATTGAATATGCGCTCTGGGCATTCTAATATGTCTTGATTATTGGCATCTTTCAAGAACTTTTCTAATTCATTGAACCAAGTTCTTATGGATTCTTCGCTTACTTTTGCTCTAATTAATTCCTTCAGCTGCACGGCATGAAACATCAGGATTCCGTTTTAGGAAATTTGTGTACCAGGTCTGTCCTGGACGATCGTCTGTGAAGGGAGTCTTAGTACCGTTGTCTTTCACAATTTTCTGAACTGTATCCAATAGCTCCTGTTTTTTTACCGGGAATCCACACCTTGCTATCGTTAAAAGCCACTCTTTAACCTGCTTTTCGCCTTCTATGCCTAGTACAGGATCTGGTCCTCTCGTCTCGATTACATCACGTCTCTTCCCACTAAGCCGATCTTGAATTGTGGTCCGAGGGATTTGATACAGTCTACAAGTTTCTCTTATTCCCTTGCCTTCTTTTCTTATATCATTAAGAGCTTTTTTTAAGGCTTCCTCGGTGTACTGGACAGTTCTTTTTAATTTTTTTTGATGTACCCAA
The DNA here is from genome assembly GCA_905187575.2 of Celastrina argiolus. Taxonomy (NCBI): domain Eukaryota; kingdom Metazoa; phylum Arthropoda; class Insecta; order Lepidoptera; family Lycaenidae; genus Celastrina; species Celastrina argiolus. The sequence continues at coordinate 4,440,738 of LR994596.1, forward strand.
ATTTGTCTGGGGCGCCATCTAAAAAAATGGGTATATGAAAATTTTGTTTTGTCTGTTGTTTATGAGTTATTAAAAAGGTGAAAAAGGAAATAGGGTTTATATTTAGTATTTACCAGATTACAACCATATTGTTGCCTGCTAAAATAATTATTGCATCAACGAACCAAAAAATCCTACGTGGTCGTATACTCAATACATTTACCATACTTATTTCAGTTTACGGCCGCTGTTTCTCTCATACTAAATTATGGTGGCCGTAAACCAATGTCTTTATTTCAATTATGTGGGTATGCGACCACCTACTTAGCACTTAATGTTTGGGGGTAAATAAAATAAATTTCTGCCAAAGGAACTGGTGGTCGCTAACTAAAAAATTGTATCTCTATACTTTTACTACGCTACATCTTTAAATTCAACAATGTAGTTCAAACCATAAGGATTAAACTAAGTTAAACAAAAATATACTGTGACAGTCGGATTGCGACCACATGGCCGCAATTCGGCATTTTTGGTAAATATGCACTTCGGTTATCGACCACTGGATTATATTTAAATTTTACATGTAAAAGTAACAAAATACTGCTGAATAATTACGAAAACATTATCATTTCACTGATTAAACGCCTAACAGGTATGTGAAATATGATATAATTCATGAAACATACCTTTGAGCTCCGCGCGCCGTGTTAAGTTTTGTCTTCAATCACCACACAACCACACACCACTGAGTCATAGAGCGCACTGAGGAATTTTTACTCAGCGCACGGTTAAACCTATTGTTTGAAAATGCGTAATTTTTTATTTGACAGTTATTTAGAAAACCTGTAAGATTTTTTTTATTGTGATTACCTCTAGAAATGCTATTATTTTGATTTAAAGAAACATAGTTCGTAAAATGGTCGCTAACCGAAGGTGGTCGCGAAACCGACTAAACGACCCTACTAAATCTCTAATAGTAGATTTTATTTTATTTTTTATTTTTATTCAACCATTGTTTAAGTAAAAATACTGGTTCATTTGTTTAATGACTTCTAAAAAGCTGACAAAAAAACTAACAGTTCTTTGAAATAAGATGGTAATTAAAATGGAACATTAAAAAATGAAATTTTGCGTCCTTAAGTCATCTACTGGTGCAAACCTTACTAGACTTATATTTATAATATAAGTCTTATCAAAAGTATTTCATGGAGGATAGTTACCTATACATACTTGCCACACTTGGCAAGTAGGTAAGGAAGCCCAGTGTGAAGATATAAAATATTATCCGTAACCGTAACCGAATCCGAAACAAAAGTTTGTCTACTGTAAAAAGGAAACCAAAACATAATATGCGTAACCAAAATTATCCGAAACAAACGGATAATCCGAAATAATTTCATATCTATATCCGTATCCGAAATGTCATATCCATTTCATCCCTGGTGAAGATAATACAACAATGTTCGCAAAACCCTGCTGCACATTTCTAGATACATATTCCTTCTGTCGCCATTTACAACTCCCAGTTCCAGATTAACCACATATTTAATGCACATCTTTGCCTGAGCGTATTTTTTCATGTGAAACTTATTAATATTATATATAATAATTATTTGTGACATAATTATTATGTACATAATATAGATTATGTCACAAAAAATATAATTTTTAATAAATTGTATTTTAATAAAAATTTGCACGCCACTCAAAGGCAAAATAAGAGAGCGATTTACCAAACCTGTAACACCATATTGTACCTTATTTAAGCAAATAAATGATTTCTATTTCTAAACGTGAAAAGTTACTACTTTTCATTGAGACAATCCACGCCAGACACTCGGTACCCGACTATTTTCGGCGTAAATAATTATTAATTTCATACCGTAAACGCAGATTTTCTACGAAAACTTGCTTGTATAAACGCGTAGAAATTCAGTCGGCGTGATAATCAGCTCTACAAAATATCTGCCGTTTATGCAGGTCAGAGAATTTGCTTAATCCGGCACTGACAACACCCATGGTGGATGGTTGATGGGGTGAAGTCATTCCGACTCCTGCACCCCACGAAAATGTCGCTGTGTCTAGTTTATACAAACGATGTACACACGTGTTGAGCTGCTAATGAGTACCCGGCTCGGTGGCAAGTCGGACTTAGAGTAATTACACAGCTTTTTATCAACAAAATGTGTGACATTTAGGAGCATACAATTGAAAAAAATGTAAGTGAGTGTTATAGAACACTCCGACGCGACGCCATCTTTCAAATAAGTTGATACAATCTAGGAAGTTACTACGAAACTCAGGCCCGTTTAAATTTAAAACAATCTCAAACTCAACCTCACTTGAGAACCTATTTGACAGATAAAACAAAACGTTTCGTTTTACTTCTAAAAACGAAGTAGGTACTTTACTTATGTTAAGTACATACTTTAATTTTTTTCTTTTTCAAAACGTAAAAAAAAGGTTATAGAAATATAGATTAAACTTAATTTAATGTTTTTCTGTAATTTATAATATGAATATTACGGTATAAACAGAAAAAAAAATATAGTACTATGTAACATTAATAAAGTTGTTCACTTTTAAAAGTGAAACGAAACTTTGTATTATCTGTCAAATAGGTTCTCAAGTGAGGTTGGGCTTAAGATTGTTTTATTTAAACGGGCCTTCGATAGAGGCAAAAGTCTTAAAGTTGATACTTATTTAGCATTTGTATTAGCATCGAATTTCGGCGCGGTCTCTAGTTTTACTAATTGGGTAATTTTAGGTTAAATAGGGAGCCCACGGCCTACTCTGTGTGGCCGACCTTTTGTGGGTGAAAAATAGAATATGCTGATTGGAATAGTGCAAAGCGTACGTTATACAAAAGGTCTGTTAGAAATAAAATGCAGGAAAAATCGGCCCGATTATCTAGATTCGTCTTACAAAAAGTGGCGTGTGCGCTGAGAAAAAGCTATTTCCTATTTTCCAAGACCTATATATATATATATATATATATATATATAATATATTATATTTGTTGTAATGTCACGGCATTCAGGTTTATATTCATTTATTAGTTATTATGCTCAGCGTAGAAGTTACATGTTATTTAACTAGGTACACAGGTCCTACTCTTATATACCCTCTTGGCCGACTGTTACAGACTATGTTAGGTATCGCTTTCATGTGGAAGGAGTGGTCTGTTTGCCAGATCCAACGTAACGGCTGATGGAAATCCGCAAGTGGTTTTAACTTTTATTATGTACCTTCATACCTCTAGAGGACCCACCCTGGGGGATGCCTAATGCAATGAGGATTGTCAATTTTTTTTTAATTGTGCCCATTACAAAAACATTTCGAGGAAATAAGTCAGTGATCATCTTTCTGTATATAAACTAAAAAAGTACCCATTAGTTACCTACTTATATTTTTAACCTTAGTTTGACCTTCAATGACTTCATCACTGGAAAGCATTACTATCTTTACTTCGTTCCGTATAGGTATAATTAGTATCTCTTATGACACACCATGTCGATTTTTGAAAATGCTCTTTTTTATGATTTTTTTTATGTATTCAATGCTGCCCGCCGACGACGACGTCATAGATCCGAAAACTTAAAAAAATATTAAAAAAAAAGTAATCAATGAATTTCAAAAATATTTTTTTTAAGTTTGTTCATGTTAAACAGGCTAAGGTCGTCAGTGTTGCTTGTAGAAAACTTATTCACTAGCTTTGGTTAGAAAATTCACCAGACTTAGGGGTTTTTTAAGCTAAAAAAATCACCAGATTGATTCACTAAATGATTTAAAATGAATAACAAGTGAAATAATTTTTTATTGATAAAACAATGAATAAAAATAAACATAAATAAAACTAAAAATCAACTTTAAATACTTCTGTTGGTATTTCCTCTTCGTCTTGATCTATTATTACTGCAGAAGTAGACGGCTGAGATGTATCATCACTTTTGTCAGAATTTTTCAATTTGAATGAGTATTTCGAATTGCTTCCAATAGCAGTAATTACATCAGCCGGGAGATCGTTATCGTAACAGTTCCTTTTCATTATCTTTAACTGGTTTCTAATAAAAAGAATGCTATTACGAGTATGTACAGTCAATTTGTTTCTTAATTTATTTTTGACGACATTCATAGTACTAAATACCCTTTCCACTTCAGCATTAGAGTGAGGAAGTGACAATGCGGATATACGGTACTGGGTTCAAGTGGGCTTCTATTTGAATAGTCAAATAATCTCTGTCGTTCGTTGCAGCCGTCGGTATCAGTACTATAGAGTACTGAACCGACTGCAATAGTGCAAATAGAACGAAGCAATGTCATAACGTGCTTAGAAGGGCGGCTGGATTTGAGTCTTCACTTTCAAAACTCTTAACTCCAATTTGAATAATAAATATCCTGAATAGGATACTCCTTAAAAAGCACATATAAAGGCGATTACCCTCATCGGCATACATAGAATGAAGTAATTCTGCTGTATAACAATTACCTTTGTTCAAAGAGAAATGAATTTGAGTTCTTCCCATTGAGACAATATTCTGGTTACGGTTGCCTCAATGGACAGCCAACGAGTATCACAAGAGCGCAATATTTTTAAAGGCTTCTCGCTTCAATTTATTGTCTCATTTATATCTTTGTACTCATCATAGGTGAATGTGAGAACCAATTATAAGTTTCTCTAATGATAAACTCTATATTTCGCGGTAACGTTTTTTAACCAATTGTAAAGAGTGGCATACACATCTGACCAGGATTAAATTACGTACTCCATATTCCGTCTTTAAAATGTTATGGTGTACCATTATTGACTCCAGTCATGACAGAGGCATTATCTACTCCAATTCCAATGAATTTTTTTAATAGAATACCATGTGCCTGTAAACAGTTTACCAATGCAGTAACAATTCCACGAGCATCTGCGCTCCTCAATGACTCCAATGCTAAAAATGCAGATACAACTTTATTTTGCTTGCAACTAAAGTATCTAATTACTATGCCTAATAATTTTGATACACTGAGGTCAGTGGATTCATCTAATAGTACACTATACTTTTGTGATTCAATATCTTCCAATAGCATCTGTTTGAAGTGTGGAGCTAACACATTTTTTATTATTGCACTGCATTTCGTTCTGTGCATTTTCATGTTCATATCACTCTTTGAATCCGTTATACATTTTTTCAATGCTTCAGTTAAGTGGTCAATTTGCTGTATGGATGTGTGTTCTGCAATGAACAGGGACAATGTTCCTTCAATTGTCAATACGTTTGTATTATTTGACGCCTCCGTGGTCTAGTGGTTCAGAGCTTGGCTCTTGACTCGGAGGTCGCGGGTTCGAATCCCGCCGAGGGAACAAAAAGCTTTAAATGTTCCTGAGTCATGGATGTGTATTAAATTTGTGTATTAATATAATAAAAATCTTAAATATGTGTATAGTATTAAAGTATTAAATATATTTCCGTTGTCTGGTACCTGTAACACAAGTTCTTCGGATACTTAGCATGGGGCCAGATTGACGTGGTGTGAAGCGTCCATAGATATAAAAAAAATATATATATTATTTGTCGGTTTTTAGACACTAAATCAGATTTATCTATATGTTTTTTTGTTTCTCTGTGTTTCTTAATATCGCCAATTCTTGCAAATATTTCACAACGGCAAAAAATACAAAAAGCTTTTGTAGCATCGTTTGCTACAGGACGTAACCAAGTCTTGAACTCTTCTTGAACTTCCCATTCTTTCCGATATTTTTGAGAATAAAGTGTCTTTTTTTTCAGTGGCACATCCATGGTAAGGTGAACCAAAATACTCCACAAAAACCCACACAAGAACTTAAGACTTGAATGATTTCGATAAGTACTGTTTCCCACTTTCCCGAATGAAAACTAGCAACTAAACACAATCAAAGTAATGCAGCAGCACTCGCCCATACAATACTTTCATAAATTACATAATTAGTGTTTACATGCAAAGTATGATTTTGTAAGTTTCTCAGTACGCTCATACTATCTCTAGCTATTATCCAATTTCTGTACCCTTGACTTTGATGTTTTATGTGTTTCAAAGCAGCAAGAATAGCCACAGCTTCAGCAGTAAATATAGTACTATTCTGGTCAAGTTTACAACCAATACCATTATTCAACGAACTATCAAAGAATGCATAAGATACACTACTTTCATTTTTTGATCCATCTGTATAGAGAACACGATGATCAACCCATTCAGACAACTCATTGTAAATCTCCTCTTTTAATGATAATTTCGGATTTATATGTATATCGGGAAATTTTGAATTAAAATTACCATCATAACATGGCAATACAGAATTTGTGAATTTGAAAATATTAGAGTCTTCAAGAATTTGTATCAATTCTGGAAAGTGCTGCAGAGTGTATAGCTGTTTGTGAACCAATGAGGGAAGTAAATTTAAAAATAGGTTTAAAAGACGATCGCTTACACCTTAAACACTGTTTAACTGGAGGAACATATTTCCTGACTTCATGTCGCCAACGATCTAAATAAACGTATTCAGGTAGCTCTGTCGAAGCAAACGTAATCGCAACTGTCTGTGATGGCTCGTACTTTATGCCATCATTACATGCATCATTACCACCACCTCTCACACGTCGCATAAAGCGTCGTACTTGGACAACATTTGGTACACAATCTAAAGATGAAAAAAAATTTTTGTTACCTAATTCTGCTGGAACATTTGTTAAAACTCCTGTTACCTCTGAATCTTGTGCAGGAATAGATGCAGCCATTTTTAGTTCGTCTTAAAGTTTGGAATTTTGCAAAAACATACTAGCGTTATTTATAGCGTCAAAAGTAACTCCAATTTTAAACTTGTTAATAGGCCGAAGATGCAGAATTCCGGTACAGCAATATTTCCGAATTGCCAGAGACAATTTTAACCTGTCTGCATCCGATATGGGAACATCATACTTGTTATGCGCCAAAAACACCACAAATTCAGTTTTATTCGAGTTTTCCGCATATTTTCTCATATAGTTTTGCATTTTAAATATTTTGTATTTGTCACTTTCATATTCCTCGTCTGACTCTCCTGAACGTGGGTCACTTCCACCACCTCATCTTTTTTGCGTCTTTTCGCACCCACATTTACACTATTTACATAACTTTTTTTTTAAATATTATTAATCATGCGATCAGTCTGGGCGACTATGAGCAGATCTGTTGTGTGGCTTATGGCAGGAAGACGTTATTCCCCATTGGGAGTATGTCTATAAAGTTTATATGGGATCTTATTCCAATGTGTCTAAGTCCAGGATATTTCGCCTTTTAAGGCGTTTTTTGCAATCTCTGAGGAGGAGCATTTGGGCTAGCTGGTTCGGATGGTTTTTTAACCGAAGTTTGTACTTTCTGCTGAGCATCTGTATTTCCTCTTTGACAGTCTGAACACTCAAGAATTCGTGCACTTGTTTTAATGTACCAGGGGGCGTTACATATCTGTTTCAATATACAGTTTTGCGTGCGTTGAATTAGCCATTGGGCAGATTTACTTAACTTAACTTTTAATTATATAATAAATGACTATTTATAAAACTATGTTCAAATAAACAAAAGAGTTGGTACGAAGAATATTAAACAAATAAAGTTTCAAATTCGCGCCTCTTTACTGCAAAGGTTCCCGCCGTTTTTTCCAAAAAAAATTAATTTATATTCTTTAAATACCCCATTTCAAGGAAAAAAAAGTACATGTGATTATTTTTGGACAGTGCCCATTGCAAATTAAAAAAAGGTATCGCTGTCATACGTCACAGTATGTCAAAGTGACGTTGACAGTACACAGTTTTAATTCTAGTACATGGATATTCTAGCGGTACTACACGCTGTCCAGTTTCGCAATCTCAGTATACCATCTTGGCAGTATCGCAGCATCGGCCGTGATCGAGCGTGGAGGACCGGAGACGGGCGGCTAACATCTAATGCGGTTAGACCTGCTGGCGATGTACTGTCAGGTGGATTGAAATTGTGTATACTCGGTACCAAATAAATGTGATTACTTATACATGCTGTAATATTAATACGTGATAATGCTTTACGATGTATATGTGTCCCGTATACCTATATAGAGTTTACTGTGAAAGCCAGCGCTAAAAAAGTTTTTTTTTTAATTATTGTATGGCCAAATTTATGAAGTTGGGGCATTTCTTATCGAAACATGATAGTCAGAAGTAAGTCTTTCAGCGCTGGTACTATCACAGCTAGCTCTACATAGAAGGCACATACACACCCTAAAGTATTATCAAGCACTTCTTTTACACATGTATAATGTAAGTACTTGAATAAAATATTTAAAATAAAACCAAATTGATGTGTCATCGCTTTTCTTTATGGTTTAAAGCGCACTGAATAAGCGTTAGGCCTAATTCCCATAAGCACATAATCGGTGGCCGATTTTTGTAGGTGAAAAATAGAACATCCGATTGCAATAGTTACAGCACGTCATTAAAAAAGTCGCTAAAAAATAATACTGAGAAAAAATCTGGCCGATCGGTCCTACAAAAACTATACATACCACGGCATACCTACTTTGTGTACCATAAACGTTTTTCTTTTCTGTTACGTAGGTATAATACCTTATTTTCTTGTCCCTTGTCTAACTAGTCACTAGTGTTGTGCCGCGCAATTGCCGTCGATATCGATAGACATAAATCTCCCGCACGTCAATTTGCTGCGCGGTGGCGCGTCCGCGGCTATCATTATACTAAACGCGTGAAAATTGCTAGTGCTGGGCTTGTTTATAGACTGGATTGGTATTAGATTTATGATTTATAACGTAGATTTGATTCAGAAAGGTGTCGTGTTAGGCGTAAATACTTCAATAGGAAACAATTCATGTATTTGAAAAGTATTGGTAATGCTGTAATTATACTGACACGCATACAATAAAACCAAATTGCTGATCCAGCTCTGTACTAAGTGATTGAGAGAGAATAGTAGGTAATGAGGCGAGACTCCGGCCCCTTTCTCGCCATACAAATATTCGTTCAAGGTATTTGGCGTTATCTAGTTGGTCCCTGATAAATTTAACCTAAAGGTAAACAAACCGAAAACATAGAAATTTTCACTTAAATACCTGTGAAAGTGTTGATAAGTGTGCACAAATTGAGCACACTTATCAACACTTTCACAGGTATATTAAAGGATCATACTTCATTATATTTAAAATTAAATGAAAAACCTACACTGTAATAATACTCTATTTTGATACTGCCGACCGTAGAATATAGTCTATAGATTCATGTAGCCAACAATAATCATTGCGTTAATATTGGCCAATTGGCATCACTGACTAATCTATGGTTGTGTCATAGACGGCTTTGTTTACGTTTGGGTTAAATTTATCTCGTACTTATAGCCTCAATACGAGTATGTCCAATTTTTAAGTTGTCAATCAGTAGAGACATATTTTTTTAAAATAAAAATCTTTTATTGGCAGATTTCTATCGACACCTTACCCATCCCTATTCCCTTTATCCCTATCACTCGAGGCGTCAAGGACTTAAGCCCTATTAGTGAGGAGACTGAAAGCCCTATAGTTTACTTTCAACCGTCCATCCACCGCGGCTAAGTGTTATAATTTATATTTTAGTACTGGTTCCACTTCCTTGTACTAACTGGAAAGGTTAGATTGAAAATTGTCTGGTGGCTATGGTCACTGATAGATAATTAGTTCCTTCGATTAAATTGCCATTGTGTTATTTGTATATTATTCTATGTGTGTGTGCGTTGTCTTTTATTTGTAGCAAGTAGTGTGAATTGCGTTTGTGTGCCGTCGTGCGATGGCAAACTTACAAGGGGGCCACGGAAGACCAGGCGCCATGGCTCGCCGTGGTCGTTTTCCTTTAAATGCATAGCGGGGGCATTGCATAGCCTTGTTTGAATTAACTTTCTGTTTTTTTTTCTATTGTCTTAATATGTGCGAGTTAGTGTTTTCTTAACCTGTGGCTGTGTTACATGTCCCTTTATGTGTTTAATAAAGACATTTTTACTTTATTTATTTTAAAATTAAATCCTATAACTTGGTTTCATAAGGTGCTTTCCGCTAGTTTGCCAAATGAAATCATGCGGAAACCGTGCATCTTACTGCCTTCAAAAGTAGCTTATGTGTTAATCTAGCACGTAAACTACTACCATACCAAATTTCATCACAATTCGTTCACTCGTTTTTGCGTGAAAGAGAAATAATAATAGCTCCCCTCACCGATTTCGGTGTCGGTAGCCGATTTCGTTGAAACCAGGCCAGCTACGCAGGAGTTATTTTATAGTGTCCAAGTGTGTGCGCAATACACAAAGACTCTCTCTTCCTTTTACTCTCATAACCCAGTGGGACGGTAAACCGGCACGACTGGCGAGAGAACAGGCGCAGGACCGACTTTTTACATGCCCATCCGACGCATGGATCATCTTTCTTGTCAGACAATCGGGTGATCAGCCTGAATTGTCCTAACCAAACTTGAAAACACCATTTTTTGTTGTTCCAACGCGGGAATCGAACCCACGACCTCGGGCCGAGAACGAAGCTCAGAACCACTAGATCACGGAGGCATTTCAGGAAAGAGAAAATATATTAGTGGTATATGTACATCGGCGGCCGGCGTCGAACCTGTGACACTTTTCTCTTTAGTAATGTCTGCCTCCTACTCCGGTTCTGGTTCCGACTTCGCTTCCTGTTCAATTAACGTCACATCCATGAGCTCGATTCCCGCGTTCTACTAACTAGAAAAAAATGTTTTCAAGTATGATAAGGACAATGCAGGCTGATCAAACTGATTGAAAAGAAAGATGCGTCAATAATCCATGCGTCAGATGGGCATGTAATTCGGTCTGGTCATGGCCTACCATTCCATACAATCTATGTTTGTAAATTATTAAATGTAAATATGTCCAATTAAGTACAAATAATGACATTAAAATAAAGATAAGCATATTCTTTAAGCATAACATCACATTAAGCTAATTTCATCTCCTTAATTAAGAAGATACGAAACGAAATTAGTAATTAGTATTTTCCAATAGTGGCGCTTGATGGCGGTTTTCGGAATGTGCCTGGTACGAATGTGTACTATATCTATTGGAAATCTTAGAAAACAAAAATAGCCAGTCGAATTGCCAGTATTAGGGTGACACCACTTTCTTGTACTAAGTCCTGTCTCTGTTACATATCTACTGTCTGTCTGGTGAAATTATTGAATGTCAATGTGAATGTTTGTTACTTCTTCATGCACAAAAGGTTGGACCAATTTTGATGAACTATAATGTAGGTATACAGGAAGCTGATAGTAAGGAAAACCGTCGCGACTCTTCGATGCCAAAGTGAGCGATAAGGAAAACTGTTGCTCCATTTCAGACCTTGGCGAAAAACCGCATTAGAAGAGCACACCTGATTAATAATTCAGAGTTTTGCGGTGTGGTCAGCGGTCAGGCGTCATGATGATTCAGATAAGGACAGATTCGGATTGCGTAAGTCGTGAATCATGATGATTAGGCCTTTCGAGGCATACGCAAAGGTACTAGGCTTATTGTTTGCGCATTGGCTTCGTTGACGTATGTTTCTTTATGGCTCAGGCTATAAATGGACTGGACTTAACCTTTTACTTACGCGCTCAACCACTGTAGCGCAGTGGTTGAGCGCGTTGGTGCTCGAGTGGGAGAGATTGCGGGTTTGAATCCTGCCGAAGGAACAAAAAAGTTTTCTGTATTCCTGCCTCCTGGGTCAAGTATGTGTATTAAATATGCGTATAATATAATAAAAATCTTAAATATGTTCTACAGTACTCTTACTGTATGTACGATATATATATACTTACTAAGATCACTATAGCATACTCGTACAAGTAATTAATGGGCATTTTTCAAATCTTTTGACCCGTTACTAACCTAAATGACATATTTTTTTGTGTTAATTATGGCATTATTTTCCATATTGTTGAATAGCCCCATTAACAAGCTTTTCATCAATACCACATATTCTATATTTGAACGAGCAATTAAATGGAAAAATGTGTTTTTCTAGACCCCTTAGGACAAAAGTCGTTCCAATTAGCAACTCATTTAAAATGTGTTTTTGAATAAAAGAAACAATAAAATTATATTTTATTGTTTTCTCGTATCAATCTTATCAGTTTCATTGTTAATGAGAAAGAGCAAAAAAAAAACAACTTTTATCGTTTTTCCATAAAAAAATGATTAAACTACCTCCAATTAGTAACATTTGTTTAATTTTGTACCCGAATACTCTGTAATAATTAAAAAATCGCAAGGTATATGACAAATAAACAATATTTATTTATTACTTTACTCGTCTTCTTATAAATTAACAATTAAAAATTACTTTTTCTGGAAAAAATCAGACTGCAACAGATTACTAATTGGAATTCTTACGGCCGAATACTGAAACGTTAATCAGCTGAATAGCCTTTAAATGTAAGCATCACTCAAATTTAATTGACATTCACAAACGCTGCTCAACCAAGTTCTGGGTACACTCAGCTAAGTGGACCTGTAAGCAGCTGTTAAATATTTACGTCATGGCAACATTCACATTATCTCATTTTACGCAACATCGTCTAATTGTATATTATTTACTGCCTTACACAGTTAAGCCTTAACAGTACAAAATCAAATATATTTTTATTTTTTACTTGTTAATATAATTAATTAATTAGGTTTAATCAATTAAACCTCAAATTTTTGGCCAATAATATAAACAATATGGAAAACTTAATGTAAACAATAGCAACGAAATTGTCTTAGAACGGAACACTTTTGAAAAGTGAGTGATACTGCTAAACCCGCGATTTTCAACAATCAAACATTTTTCAAAGAAATTTCCATCTTATAAATTTTATTATGGAGGAAAAAAAGAAACGTGGGTCTAATCATATAGTGGCGGAAAAGAATATACTGCTGGAATTAGTAAAAAAGTGAGTATTAATTACCTATAATTAATATCGAATGGGTAATAGTATACAGTATTTTGATTAGTAGCAAACTTGTTTTAGACTTTATAAACAAACTTTTCTAGATATCAACACCTAGAAGAGAATAAGGAAACAAATTCTAGTATGATTTTAAAGAAGCGAGAGGCTCGGGATAATTTTTGCAAGCAATATAATGCTGTTGCTGCTAGTGAGTTCCGGACATGGCTGCAACTCTATGAGAACCTCAAACATCGGTCTAAAAGGAACATTGCTAAAGCCAATGTAATAATTCCCATGACAATACATAAAACTAACACGTATATAATATAATATGCATAGTTTTATCTTGTATCTCTAAAATCACATTTTTACTTTCAGCGCCTTCAGTTTTATGAAATAACAAATAATATTAAAGAAATTCTAACTAAAGCTTCAGTAGATAAGGTTGGTAATTTATATAAATGTAGTTGTGTAAAAAAAGATTTAAAGCGCTATCTAGTTACATAAATTTAACAAGATAATTTGTGTTTTACACTGGTGGTGGATCTTGCCAAAGCACTTATACAGACAATAATAGCATTGAACAGACTGAGGCATCACCTGCTATATTCTACGAAAGTATTGAGATTGGTAAACAATTCCATAATTTTAATTATTAAAAAGTATCATTCATGCATTAATTTTTATTTCATTTTGATTTTAGATTATCAATATAATATTACTACCATGCCAGAAAGAAGAGGTTCATTCACTGTTACATACAACCAAACTGAAAAAAAAAAAAAAAAAAAAAAAAAAAAAAAAAAAAAAAAAAAAACTAATTATATTTTAGGTATGTATAAGACATAAACATTTGTTTCAGCTTTTTAATGAATTGAAACCAATGACTATTTTAACATAGAAAAACATGAAAATAAAGTGCTTACTTATTACTAATCAACATATTATTACTTTAATAGATAAACAAGAAGTTGCTAAGACCACCACCACATTTGATCAGAAACGTAATGTTATACTTTCAACAACTGCATCCAAACCAACTGGTAATAAAATATAATTTCCAAGGGCAATAATTTTGGTATCATTATAGAAAATTTATAATAAATTAATATAATATTTGGCCACCTATATCATTATATGATACTGCCATAAGCATGTAGATAATAAACCTTTTTTACTAAAATGTGACAAGGTATAATGCAAGTATATAAATATATTATTGGCAGCGTTGTAAATTATTAATTTATTTCCATGTCTGGAACCTTTTAAAGTTGTTTGTATTACTTGCAGAACGAAATTTTTGTGGTGTGGGGGGTTAGGTTAGTCTACAGATATTATTTATTTGTAATTAATAAATATTTTTTTCAGAACAAGTAAAACCCATATGTAAGATATGAAACAACATTAAACATCAATATTTTAAAGCAAAAGTACAGAATGCAAAAATTGAAAGAAAGAATTTAATAAACAAGAATAAGATGGAAATAAATAAAATATTGAGATTAAATTAGATGCAATTTTCTAAAAAATAATAATGTGTAGTTATTATTTTGTATAAAGACTGATCTAATATACTTTTGTTAAGCTCATATTATTTTGTTAAGTTATTGATTTTGGTTAAAAAAATATTTTATAAAAAGGATTTCTAAATAAATATACTGTTAAAATTTTAAAATGTGTATTAATTAGAATAGATCTAACAACAAAATTTTGATTAACATTTAAGCCTTTGGTTAGCATAAGGTTGTGGTTACCAAAGTTCCACTTCGTCCGTTTCCAGTCTTCTATATTCAAAAGTGTTAGTTCTACTATAAAAACATCCTGTCTGGATAAGGCTATATTGTGTAGCACTGCACATGCCACTATGATAGGAGGAATATTGTTTATTTTTAGTCCTAGACCATTCTGCAAACAGGGAAACATCCTTTTCAACACACCAAAAAGCCGTTCTACTGGTTTTTGTGAACAATTATATGCCACTTCTGCAGATGTCTGAGGGTGTAGTAGTGGAGTCAGCAAGTAGGGCCGACATGGATAACCGCTATCACCAACACTGTGAAGTTGTCAAAATCCCCTCTCTATAGCTGAGCACACAACTATGAATGATTAAATATAGTACTGTCATGTACTTATCCAGGCCATCTTGCAACTACATTTCTGAGTTCTGAATCACAAACCTTTTGGACATTTAAAGAAAAGTAGCCATCATGGACAACTTTATTGGCGTGTTGGCATATTTATGTAAAACGACTTCATATTCGCTCTTTAGCCGTCACTTTATTAATATTTGGTCCACTGGCTGTATTGCTCTGTTCCTTCTTGTGCACGATTTTATCGAGTTCCCGAATACAGACTCCAAATACAAAACAGTCGCTTTGGAAACACGGAACCGCGCACGAAACTCCACATCATTATAGTTTTCAAATGCTTTACAACATTTCGGCGACTCACGAACGGTCTTTCATGATCAAAAAGAGAAGATAACGACGATAAAGACATGTTTAACTATTTACAAACACTTTTTAATACTCAGTTGTAGATGTAAGAGACCTCTTGACCACTCTTAAACATAAGCGACGCTCAAATCAGTTTTGACAGCTAATTACGGTTGAGTGACGTTCCAGTATACGATTTTTTCACTGAGTAACGCTTATGCGGAGTTTGAGTGCAACTTATTTCATGGTTCACTTAAATCTAACTATCGCTTACAATTTACGTTTGAGTATACGAATTTTGTATATGAGTGCTACTCAAAAATTTAAATAACACTTAAATATTTGAGTTGCGTTTCAGTATTCGGCCGTTAGTTACTAATAGGAACATAAAGTTGAGTTCACAGATGCTACTTTTTTATTAACTAGTCTACTTATTACAATTTAATCAGTCTTAATTGGAATCACAAAATATCAACATATGTTATATTAAAATAGCACAAATGTTATATTAAATTAATAACACAGTATTGGCGAAATGAAGCCATATAAATTTTAATATCTATACATTACAAAATTATACATAAAAGTATGTGTATCAAAATGAAAGGTCAAAATAACCGCTCAGCTGTAAAATATTTTAATACATTTTAAAACTATTTGGTACCTATGTACAAGGGATGTTGCGAATGCTGATTTTTTCACATCCGCGGATGCGAATGCGGATGCGGAGTTTTGAGGGCTTACATCCGCGGATGCGGATGCGGATGTTTAAGATATTATGTAAACCATCATCATGTAAATAAAGTCTATTGTCTCTTTTTAGTGCGGTAAGCGAGTAACTCCTTTTTGAGTACAGCTTCAATGTTAATTTTATCTGGCATTTCTGTACTCTCGTCTTCACTCGACGAATCTAACACCATAGCAAGGTCGTTTTGTAAACATGACTTTCTTTTGAAACCTGATGTTTTTCCGTGCAATCATACATTTTTATTCTTTTAGCTCTTTCGGTATTGGTATTAAGAGATTCAAAAACGTCATTCTCAGTATTTATCATCTTCAAAATCTTTAATCTTTTCTTGAGTCATCGGTGTAAAAATTTTTCACTCATAGCGAGGATCTAAAGTAGGTGGCGATGATAAATAAATTGTTTTCTCTCAAGCTTTGTTGAAAGTTCATTTTTCAAAGTCGTAGCAGCCTGTCGAATCGGATCAAACTCTTGTGATCTTGTTAAATAGTCATCAACTTTTTATACAAGCATTTGAATTATTGGGATCACAGATGAAATAAGAGCGTGAGAGCTGCTTAGTTCCCGTTGCTTCCTCAAAAGGTCCCAGTAATTGAATAAAACTTTCAATGATTTTCCATTCTTCTGGCAAAATAGGGTCAATTTCATTATCATTCATGTAAAGACTCAGAGCATCCTTCAACTTAGTAGAACGTACTGTTCCATCGCGTAACACAATCTTGGAGCACTTTCAGATGCGGTTGATTCAGTCTGTCCTGAATTAATTGCAGTTGTTTCTAAGCAATGGTAGAATGATTGAAATGAGTCGAAATTTTCTTACATTTTTGTTTTAGTATTTTTGTCTTTTCCTGGGAACCACATGAATGATACTCGCATCCGCATGAACATCCGCACTGATTAATGCGGATGTGGATGCAGATGTCAAAATTTATGCGGATATTCCGCATTTGCGGATGCGGATGCGAATGTTCGCAACATCCCTGCTATGTACCTATCACATGTGTAGGTAACTCATCTATATTAATATTATAAAGAGAAAAAATTTGATTCTTTGTTTGTAATATTATAAAACGATAAATCTTCTAAAGGGTTTTTTAATGGCTGATTGAAATTTGTTAATTATTATTTAAGTATCAAATTTTTACACAAAGGTATCATATTATAGTATCAAATAGGGTATTTTCAATAATATTTTAAAGCTGATCAGTTACTTTGGTCAGTCATTAGAACACTGCTGAAAACGACAGAACTATAATTTATTTGCTGTTAGTGTTAGGATAACTATGCCTATTATAAATATTTTGTTTTAATTTATTTTTAAATGTGCTTAATCTATCTAAGAATATACAAATATCGGGACAGCCGCTTATAGCGTTATTTGTTCTGCACAATCTTCTGAGTGGTGCAAAATGACCGAGGTTAGTTCTGGCAATCTTAATGTAAAATGGTTTATATTTGTTTTTTCTTGGTAGTCTCATGGGAACATTTATATAAATTTTACTTAGTAGTTCTGTACTATCCGTGACACCACTCAAAAGCTTGTGCAGAAAAATTAACGTTCTTTTGCAAATCTAATTACTGGCAATAAATGTGCCCAGATAGCTTAGGGTTCATGGCAATTGTTATCAGAAATTGTTGCAAATGTTTGACATTTATCATTAAAAATATTGCACCGGTATGAATCGTAAAAGAATTTTTGGATGCACCAAAATGAATCGATTGAACCTCATGTGCATATTTGCATTCGTAGTTTTCCGAGAAGTCACACAATATTGCAATCTCACCCTTCTTTAGATTCTGAACACATTTTCGGTACTGTTTTTGCTGTTCTTTCCAATTATAAGAGTGTATTTTAAAGTTTGGTATTTTTTCTAAAAATAGGAACTGTCAAAAGATTGTTGCCACATCACAAAAAATACTTTGCAAACTATGATTTCTTTTTGGAAGTCGATAAAAAACGACGTTACTTACCTGAAATTCCGGTTTTCTCGAAATCCGGGACAAAACAAAATTTGATTTATTTTCATATTTTTATGTAACAACAAATAAACAAAAGATAAAATTAACAAAACTATATATTGTGTTACTAAAAAATAAAATATTTTAATATATGTTTCTAAGAATATTTCAAGATATGACATTCCAAAGTAAGGAAGGTATACAGGGGACATGGTGAAATTGGCACACCTGTAGTAACATTTTGTTATTTTATTTAAATTTTTAATTTCATTTTCAATTATTTTTCTATTTTATATTACTTTTAATGAAATTTGCTACCGATTGCCATCTACGGCAACATTTTTACTTGTTCTCATTTAAAAATATAATAGCACCAAGTCAGGGGAGATCTTGTTTTCGGCGTGGTCAAAAGATTTGAAAAATGCCCTAATATGTTTTCCTATGACCGTTAACCCGTCCTTCTCATACTTACCACGGGGTCAGATTAACTTCTACAGATATTATTATTATAAGCCAATAACTATAAACATCAAATATTATTTTTAAGTAAAACGTCCTTTGTCTACGAGTCACTGTGATGATGATGATGAATTATACCTAAAGAACTCTCTCGATCACGCAGCTTAGACAAAAAATATCAAAATCGATTCATCCGTTTTATAGCTATACTACAAAGTACATAAACACATATATTATATTGATATAAGACCCCTATGTATTCGTCGGGTATAAAAAGGCAAGATGTTAAAATCTTTTATATTTTGCTCAATTTTTTTACATTAAAATACCTACTTAGGTAATTTAAAAAATATCCACTTACTAGCTTATGAGACAAAACTAAGCGTTATGGGTCAGCTCGGTTATTTGACCTGAATTGTCCAGGGATACTCAACTATTCGTCTCGGTTTTGGAACACACAAAGAGAAATAATGATATGAATTAATAAAATATTCAATCCTATATTTCATTATTTAACATTCTTCTGAAATTGTTTTATGACTGCAAGCGACTGATTGACCAACAAACGACTCTTCAGGACCACATCATTATTCTGAGGATCCACTAAATTAGGAGTCTAGATATTTCTTGATAAAGTAAAAATGACGGTGAATAAATTTTTAATTGAAAAGACGTAACATACGTCACGCTCGAATTTTGAATACTAAATTTTTTTTTAAAAGAATACCAATTAGGCCAAAGAGTTCTTATACTAATTTTATTCATGTTATAAAATGAAGCAACGACTAAATATTATTTTTAGGGTTCCATTATCGCAAAAGTAAAAACGTCACCCCTTTATTTGACTATGTTTTCGCTTTCGTTGTTTTTCATAATCATAATCATTTATTTGCTAGAAAGTAAATTACAATTGTAGTAGTAGTAAATTAGTTTTGTAGTAAAGTAAATTACAGTTCTTATACTAAGATTAGTGGCAAACATTCTGCTTTATAAAGCGTGCAAATATGTAATAATATAATTTTACTTAACTTTAAATAATTATATGTTATGAGAAAAAACTACCTATTTAATAAACATTACAAATTCTAACCAAGTTTTTAGCTACATATTTATTTCATATTTCATTTGCTAATTTTAAAATCATTTTAAATTAAAAAATATCAAGATTTAACACCACATATACACATAAATACATACTTTCATTAACAATTATAATAATTATGCATATGCTTTTTTTTTAATATCACTTTCGTAACTTTCATAAGTACCTATCTATAATATTCACAGACTGCTCTGACTGGCCGGTGTCTACTTACCCTTGTAACTTGGGCTATGTTATGACGAATAAGGAAACCGCTAATTTAGCAATGCCATTTCCATATAGTGTATACTAAAGTCTTCCATATTTTATGCTAAATATGTCAGCTGTAGGACGTAACAGGAGAAAGTTATAGCCCAAAATATATTACGTCTGCACTCTGCTTTATAAGTGTTGGCACCACCCTTACATGTATTAGCCTGTTTTGGGAACGAAACTTGACTGGTGTAAAGTGGTATTATTAACTACTAGCTGTGCCCGCGACATCGTGGTTTTTGAGTAACTTAAACCGTTTATGCAGCGCACTCAACGAAAGTCCCCAAATGTAAATAATTTTTCCCGTGTTTGCAACATTTCTCACTGACGCAGCGTAATGTTATCAGATATTATAAATTAATATTTCAAATTATAATGCGTAACATTTATTTCTTTCGCTTATTTATATAGGTACTAACAAATATCGTAACCCAGGCAACCGCCATTGGTGTCACAGATAATATAATATATCAGTCCTAGCCTAAAGCCTTCCTCTATTATATAAATGGACTATGCAACAAAAAATTCTAATCGGACCAGTAGTTCCCAAGACATAAACGTACGTACGTACGTTTAAACAAACAAACTCTTCCGCTATATAATATTAGTATAGATATTATTCTATGTATATTATATGTATATATATATATGTATAAGGCTCATTTTATATTGGCGCAGACTTGAAGCGCCATGTTTTCCATAAGCGTGTGCTTGTTGCAAGTGATGATCACCAATGAGCGAATGGCTTGTTAACTCAAATGTTGATGGACGATTTGATCAGCCTTTCAGAAAGCGGGGGTACCAGTAACAATGGCGTGAGGTTCCTATGACATCATTTCTATTAACTTCACGTTTTACTCTCCTTTTTAAGATTTTAACCCAAATTCTTCCCTTTGAAGCATTAACAGGCTTTTCTCTGAAGGAGAACCAGTCTCGCCACTGATGAGTAACCAACATCAAAATGTTGGTAATTCCTGCCATCGGCCCGCCTCATAGTGCCGACACTGCCGCTGTATATGACTATTTTATTACTATATTTATTTCGCACTAATTGCTGGTGGGAACCAAGTGAAGCTAACATTCAGTTAAGATATTGAGCTGTGTCAACGAACTCACACAAATACCGCAATGGAGGTCCATTGTTTAGTATTGTCTAGTATTTGTAAAATCAAAAATTGGAGTAAAATAGCCCATTAAAATCATTGAAAAGGCTAAGTACTAAGCGGCGGCGCGGGGTTCCTTTGGTTGACCTTCGCCGAAATTCCTACCTATTAATTATTATACAGGCTAGGGGACCTCTGAAGGAAAACTAGCCTTTGTCACTGCTACCCACGTATAACTGGACTATAGGCGTCACTGTAATAACATGTCCCGTGCTGGAGCGATGTGAACTCGTCAACTAAATATATAAAATAAAAAAAATTGTCTCTGCACCACCCTATGGTTGACTGGAAGAAAATTCCCTTTGGCATTAAGTCCGCCATTGTACATAAAGTGTGAAAATAAAAAATAAATAAATAAAATAAAAAATTATACTTATTTAAAATTTCAAATAGAAATTTAGCCACTGATGGCTGAATGTGTTGTGTTGCCAGAGGTTTAAATCCCGCAAAGCAATAGCTGTTTGTGTTCGAAGGTCGTTGTATCATGATCTGACCACCATCGCTGCAGTATGATTTCAATTAGTTTGCTGTTTGCGTTACGACATGATAATGTGCATTTCGATTCGATTAGTTGATAATCTATCTCTGTGGATCAGTAGCTGAATGTGTTGTGTTGCTATCTCAGGCTAGGGCTTGCCTCTGAAGGAAAACTAGCCTTTGCCACTGCTACCCACGTATAACTGGAAGGCGTTACTGTAATAACATGTCCCGTGCTGGAGCGATGTGAACTCGTCAACGGGGCGCGCGCGCACGATGCCGCGATCGTGACTGACCATCGCTGCAGTATGATTTCAATTAGTTTGCTGTTTGCTTTACAACTTGATAACATGCATTTATATTCTAGGGGTTTATGAACGACCCCATGTCTCACTGGTTGAGTATCCCGCAAAGGAATTTATGAAAAAATTTAATACAAAAGCGGTTTGTGTTGGAGGTCATGTATCTGAATTCTGACCATCGCTGCAGTATGATTTCAATTAGTTTGCTGTTTGCTTTACAACTTGATAACATGCATTTATATTCTAGGGGTTTATGAACGACCCCATGTCTCACTGGTTGAGTATCCCGCAAAGGAATTTATGAAAAAATTTAATACAAAAGCGGTTTGTGTTGGAGGTCATGTATCTGAATTCTGACCATCGCTACAGTATGATTTCAATTAGTTTGCTGTTTGCTTTACAACTTGATAACATGCATTTATATTCTAGGGGTTTATGAACGACCCCATGTCTCACTGGTTGAGTATCCCGCAAAGGAATTTATGAAAAAATTTAATACAAAAGCGGTTTGTGTTGGAGGTCATGTATCTGAATTCTGACCATCGCTGCAGTATGATTTCAATTAGTTTGCTGTTTGCTTTACAACTTGATAACATGCATTTATATTCTAGGGGTTTATGAACGACCCCATGTCTCACTGGTTGAGTATCCCGCAAAGGAATTTATGAAAAAATTTAATACAAAAGCGGTTTGTGTTGGAGGTCATGTATCTGAATTCTGACCATCGCTGCAGTATGATTTCAATTAGTTTGCTGTTTGCTTTACAACTTGATAACATGCATTTATATTCTAGGGGTTTATGAACGACCCCATGTCTCACTGGTTGAGTATCCCGCAAAGGAATTTATGAAAAAATTTAATACAAAAGCGGTTTGTGTTGGAGGTCATGTATCTGAATTCTGACCATCGCTACAGTATGATTTCAATTAGTTTGCTGTTTGCTTTACAACTTGATAACATGCATTTATATTCTAGGGGTTTATGAACGACCCCATGTCTCACTGGTTGAGTATCCCGCAAAGGAATTTATGAAAAAAATTAATACAAAAGCGGTTTGTGTTGGAGGTCATGTATCTGAATTCTGACCATCGCTGCAGTATGATTTCAATTAGTTTGCTGTTTGCTTTACAACTTGATAACACGCATTTATATTCTAGGGGTTTATGAACGACCCCATGTCTCACTGGTTGAGTATCCCGCAAAGGAATTTATGAAAAAATTGAATACAAAAGCGGTTTGTGTTGGAGGTCATGTATCTGAATTCTGACCATCGCTGCAGTATTATTTCAATTAGTTTGCTGTTTGCTTTACAACTTGATAACACGCATTTATAGTATAGGAGTCTATGTTTTATTTTACGACCTTTATGGCTCACTGGTTGAGTGTGTAGTTTAAATCCCGCAAAGCAATATCGGTTTGGGTTCGAAGGTGTATCTGACCACCATCGCTGCAGTATGATTTCAATTGACGACCTCCGTAGCGCAGCGGTTGAGCGTGTTGGTGCTCTAGCGAGAGGTCGCGGGTTCGAATCCCGCCGAGGGAACAAAAAGTTTTCAATGTTCCTGGGTCATGGATGTGTATTAAATTTGTGTATAATATAATAAAAATCTTAAATATGTGTATAGTATAAAGTATTAAATATATTGCCGTTGTCTGGTACCTGTAACACAAGTTCTTCGGATACTTAGCACGGGACCAGATTGACGTGGTGTGAAGCGTCCATAGATTAAAAAAAAAGGGTTTACTCTTAAAACTCCCCTTGCCAAGCCGCCTACCAAGCTTAGCGAGTATAGGCAACTACTCCCCATGAGATATAACTACTCCCCATATTGTGCTTGTGTAGGGCTGCCATCCGTCCGGGTTTCCCCGGATGTGCCCTAGTTTGAAAGCCGTCCGGGGAGCGTCCGGGCGGGGTTTAAGTTGTAGTCCGGTCGAAGTCAGGACTAAAACTTTCCGGTGCCCCTAGATTTTAATCAAGATGTAAGTAAGTAATAAGGTAATGAAAAAAGTATTGAAATGTCCGGGGTGAAAGCTCATAAATCCGGGGAAATTATGCTTCCGGTCCGGAGGCAGGTTTTAAAGATGGCAGCCCTATGCTTATGACCAGCAGTGGACATAGCTGAATAGCCAAAGCATTAAATATGAATTTGGGATTCATCATAAATTCATTTATTCTGTGGTTTGTGAACCATATTGTATGCAGTGCCTCGTTATTTTGTATGCTTCGCTCTCGACTCGGAGGTCGTGGGTTCGATTCTCGCGTTGGAACAACAAAAAATGTTGTTTTCAAGTTTGGTTAGGACAGTGCAGGCTGATCACCTGATTGTCTGACAAGAAAGATGCATGGATACTTCGGATGGGCATGTAAAAAGTCGGTCCTGCGCCTGTTCTCTCGCCAGTCGTGTCGGTTTACCGTCCAACTGGGTTATGAGAGTAATAGGAAGAGAGAGTGTATTGGGCACACACTTATATACTATAAAATAACTCCTGCGTAGCTGCCCTTTTTCAATGAAATCAGCTACCGACACCGAAATCGGTGAGGGGAGCTATTATTATTATTATGCAGTGCCGGATAAAGCAAGCGCGGGGCCCGTAGCAAATTCTCTGACCTGCATCTAAGGCAAATATTTTGTAGAGCTGATTATCAGGCTGACTGAATTTCTACGCGTTTCTACAAGCAACTTTTTGTAGAACTTGTGCGTTTACGGTATGAAATTATTTACGCCAAGGAAATAGTCGGGTACCGAGTGTCTGGCGTGGATGGTCCCAATGAAAAGTAGTAACGTTTCACGTTTTTGTGACATATATATTAATAAGTTTCACGTAAAAAAATACGCTCAGGCAAAGATGTGCGTTAAAAATGCGGGGCTCCTTTCGCGCGGGGCCAATAGCAATTGCTACTCTTGCTATATGGTTAATCCGACACTGATTGTATGACGTAAATCTGAATTAGATCATGACTTATCGATGAGCTCCTATTACAGGGAAAACCGGTTAGTCACTATATCTATTATCTATATTCAGCGCAGGTCTACCGATGACATGTCTATCGATGATCCATCATCGGTTCTTTAGGTGGCAGAACGTAGGCGCGGCTCGACTGCCTTACATTTTGTTTGGTACTTTATTAAAGTTATTCCTCTTCTTTTGTCATATCTTCCTATTGCTTGGTGAAACGCCCTAAGGCCGTGTTTCACCAAGCAATGTTAAAGTTAACGCCATGTTAAAATACCATGCCATCTCATTCATTGACAGGAAATACGAGAGGGATAACATGATATTTAACATGGCGTTAACTTTAACATTGCTTGGTGAAACACGCCCTAAACTGTGACGACCTCTGTAACGCAGTGGTTGATTGCGTTGTCGCTCAAGCCGGAGGTCATAGGTTCGAATCCCGCCGAGAGAACAAAAAGTTTTCAATGTTCCTGGATCATGCATGTGTATTTTTATGTATTTATATAATAAAAATCTTAAATATGTTTGAAAGTATTAAATACATTTTCTTTGTCTGTAACAAGATATAGATCTTCGGATACTTAGCATCGGGACAAATTGACGTGGTGTGAATCGTCCATAGACGTTATATCTTCTTCTTATATGTAAAAATGAATCGCTGTTCGTTAGTCTCGCTAAAACTCGAGAACGTCTAAATAGATTCGGCTATTATTGGTCTTGAAATGTTCGTGGAAGTCTAGGGAAGGTTTAAACGGTTTCTATGCTCAACGAATTGGGCACGGGTTAGTTATCATTATTAACTTAAGTTGTATCCAAAGTAAAATTTCAAGATGGCTTCCCACTGAGGAATCTAGCAGGTCGCGCCGTAAATGCCATATTCGGGAGAATGCCTGAGATGACCTGCATAGTTAGACTATTAACGGGACGGAATATCTGTAAGTTATACCTTATTATAATCCGTGGTTGAAATTTACCATATTTTATTTATAGCTAGCCGTCCTGGCGAACTTTGTACTATCTTAGAATTAGCTTTCTTGCCCCTCATTTTTCCTGTCAATGAATGAGAAGGCATGGTATTTTAACAAGCCGTTAACACTAACATGCGTTGGTGAAATCGTGACTAAGGGCGTGTTTCACCAAGCAATGTTAAAGTTAACGCCATGTTAAAATACCATGCCTTGTCATTCATTGACAGGAAATACGAGAGTGATAACATGATATTTAACATGGCGTTAACTTTAACATTGCTTGGTGAAACACGGCCTTAATATTTTAATATTTTAAAGATTTATAAATATGATAGGTAGATAATAATTTTAAAAAAACTTACGTTGTTACTACACTGGGGTTCCTACATAACCTAGTCGTTTGCACGTGAGCAATTATAAAACATACATTCATAAACATTCGTCTTAATAATAATAGTGTGATACTTTTGACAACTTTTTGACTATGTCTGTACTTTGTTGCTACATACCTACACTCATCCGTACGTCTTCAAACAGCTATTGTAGGTATTATAAAATACTATAAGCAATGAAAGTTTTAAAATTTATTTCAAAACTTGGACAAGATAAGATGGCCATTTTTTTCCTAAATTGCTTAATTCTTACATGAGTTATTTAGTATGTAACAGTAGCATGTGTATTAGATAAGCTATTTTTAAAGACTGAAATGAAACATGGACACTTAATGATATTTAATGGCCGCGTAATCGTGGCTAAACGTAAAAAAATAAAACTGTCACTCGGATTGTTTATGGTCGCAAATATGGTAGCGGTCATTTGAACGTCGCACACAATTTATAGCGCCCATTAAATATAACATGTCCAGTTGTTTGAATACGATTAATAATGAAGGGGTTCTATTGTGTACAAACAAAACATGATCTCCAAACAAATTATAACATTATCCTGTCAAACGGTATCGTAAAGTGTGAACCACAAAAAATTGTCACACGCTGCCTGCTGCGGGCAGAGAGTGGCGGAGCGTGTCGCGAGAGCTTATCGGAAGCGGATAAAAAAAACCTAAAACGAACTTATGTAGCATATATATTACTGTGGCTTATTACAAATCTATTATTACATTTCTTATTCACAACAGATCAGTAGGATCTGTTGTGAATAAGAAATGTATTATTGTATAAGAGTTAAGTCGCGCTTATAAATAGTTTAAGAAAATATCAAGTTTATTTACATAGGTCCACATGCTCGTGTCTGGGTTTGCTAATAAACCCAGTGTTTAAGTGATACCAAATTATGTCTAGTGTAACAGTATTTAGGAAGTTAGGATCTAGTAGTCTTAATTAGCGTCCTAAATGTGAATAAGTGTGGCTACTGGCTTCTGAGTTCTGGGGGCCTATTACAAGCTCTTAATTCAGGCCAGTTTACGCCATACAATATGGCTGCCTGGAATTTTCGTATTACGATCACTTAATAACTGCATTATGACAGCTAGTTAGCGGACACGTGACACTTGATTTGCTTCCGAATGTCACTTTCAGACAACCAAACTATGTAGGGTGGATTAATTCAGAGTAACATGTCGTTGTAATATGAAAAAGAACAAGACAGTTTAAGACCGTATTATTAAATTGCCTGGAACCAGGCTGGTATTGTAAAAGATCATAATACGGCCCCTGGCTGACTAATGGCCAGTTTCAATAACTGATGTAAGTCTATATATATATATATATATATATATATAAATGAATTGCTGTTCGTTTGTCTCGCTAAAACTCGATAACGGTTGAATCGATTCGGCTATTTTTAGTCTAAATGTTCGTGGAAGTCCAGGGAAGGTTTAAACGGTGAGAAAATATGCTGTTTGTATGCTCAACGAAGTGAGTACGGGTCAGCTAGTTTTTTTTAGATATATGTAAAATATGTTCCAAATTTTTGTTTTAACAAAGAACGTTTGAATTTATAAGAATGAATAACCATGAACAAGAATTAATAACACATCGTTCAAATATCCTCGCTTTTTATTATTACTTTTGAATTTTGCCCTTGAGTGTACAATAGTTTTACATTTTAAATCGCTCCGCCACTACAAAGCCACACCTTTATATATGCGTTAAAGCCGCCACGTAGGTGGTCCGTTCCTCGAAGCACCCTCGTAGTCTTTAATAGGGGTTGCCTGCGATTCAACCACTCTGATTCACTTTAAATCGTGATACAGATATTATCTCCGAGTATTTTGTTACCGGTGAGTGATACCAATTGCCGATTTGTTTCCTGTTTCTAGAGCAATAAAAATACTGAAAAAAGAGAGATCACACTTTGTATGTGATGAGCTGTTTGTTCGTAAGGGTGGTTTATTAGGTAATAATAATAATAGCTCCCCTCACCGATTTCGGTATCGGTAGCCGATTTCATTGAAACCAGGCCAGCTACGCAGGAGTTATTTTATAGTGCCCAAGTGTGTGCGCAATAAACAAAGACACTCTCTGTTCCTTTTACTCTCATAACCCAGTGGGACGGTAAACCGACACGACTGGCGAGAGAACAGGCGCAGGACCGGCTTTTTACATGCCTATCCGACGCATGGATCATCTTTCTTGTCAGACAATCGGGTAATCAGCCTGCATTGTCCTAACCAAACTTGAAAACACCATTTTTTGTTGTTCCAACGCGGGAATCGAATCCACGACCTCCAGGTCCAGCGAAGCTCAGAACCACTAGACCACGGAGGCGCATATCTTCATTAGGTTGAATGCATAGTCGAGACGATACTAATTCAAATTTATAAAGTTCCTTAAAGTTACTGTAATCTGTTAGAAAAAGTGCAACTCATTGAGCGTTTAGAGTGCGGTCGCGTAACGAAGGAACGAAATTATACCCATTTTGTTTACATTAGGTTCATTCATTCATAGCAGTATTACGGCTGCTACAAATATGAGAGATACACGAGCATACCTAATCGAATAACGGCTAATTTTATAAACTATGCATATTTTATTAGGGAATGATTTTCAGATTTAGTTATTTATTAGTCTTCAAATGCCAATGTGCATTCTTTTTGGCCGGGTGTTGTACTGTTTGTTAATATGAGTAGCTATAAATTCTACATAGTAGACTCGTTGTACAGCATGTCACGTTCGTGTAAGCGAATCCGCGAAAGACCGAATACAATAAATTCCGTATCCGAGCGAAAGTGAAAAAAAAAAACATTCGTATCAGTTCACAACGTGAGGGTAATGTTTCGGAGAAAAAAGTGAACACGCCGGGCGGGAACAAAACAACATGGCCGACTCTTGTTCACAACGGTTCTGTTAACATGCTCTGTAATTAAAATATACTGAGGTTTCAGGTTCGAATACTCGTGACCCTTAGGCTTCGCTCACATTGGCGTTGGAGTTGAACCGTCTTATTAAGTTTAGGGCGTGTTTCACCAAGCAATGTTAAAGTTAATCCTTCGTTAAATATCATGTTGTTCCTCTCGTAATTCCTATCCATGAATGAGAAAGCATGGTAATTTAACATGCCGTTAACACTAACATGCGTTGGTGAAATCGCGACTTATTCTCTTAGCATATTCATATTTTTACTATAATATACACAAATTTAATACACATCCATGACCCAGGAACATTGAAAACTTTTTGTTTCCTCTGCGGGATTCGAACCCGCGACCTCTCGCTCGAGCACTAACGCGCTCAACCACTACGCCGCGAGGTAGTTGTCGGATGAACGTGATACACGGTAGCAAAATTCTGATTTCGAGAAAATTGAGTTCAAACTGTCACTTGAACATTTGCGTCGTAACGTATTAAGTAGATACATCATAGCTCTATCTTCTAATTGTAAGGTTGTTATGATTATGCATCTTATAGTAATAATAATGCCTCCCACACCGATTTCGGTGACTGTGGTCGGTTTTTTTAAATGGAAACCAGGCCAGCTAGGCAGGAGCTATTTTATAGTACCCATGTGTGTTCGCAATACACAGAAGCACTCCCCCTTTCTTCACTGTCGTAGCCCGTGGGTCGGATAGCCGACACGACTGGCGGGAGATCAGGCGCAGGACCTACTTTTTACGTAATGTTATAATGCCCATCCGACGCATGGATCATCTTTCTTGACAGACAATCAGGTGATCAGCCTGAATTGTCCTACATAACTTGAAGACAACATTTTATGTTGTTCTATCGCGGGAATCGAACCTACTACTTCCGGGTCGAGACCGAAGCTCCGAACCACAAGACCACGGAGGCGATAAAGCAGACTATAGTATGTAGTATGCGGCGCGTGGACGCCTGTTATGTTCTTCCTGGCGAATGTATGCAAAAAATTACGTACGAAAGGTGAAAATGAAGCGCTGTTGCCCATTTCTAGATATATTCCCTCTCTCGCCCTTTGCGACACCCACGGCAAAGGTGGTTTACGAGGAGGTGGTATTCTTTCACGTCACCCCACGGATGATCAAAACCAAATAAAGTATATTTCTTACTAGTTGTGCCCGCGACTTCGTTCGCGTGGTTGTCGGCAACACTATCGCGATTATCTTTTGATTGCTCGCGTTGGTTTTTGTTATTATGATTATTAAAAAGGAATAATACTTTTATACATATTTTTTGAGTAACTTAAACCGTTTATGCAGCGCAACAAAAGTCCTTAATTTTCAAAAAATGAACAATTTTCCCCGTCTTCGCAACATTTCTCACTGTCGCTTCGCTCCTATTGGTCGCAGTGTAATGTTAATATAGCCTAAAGCCTTCATTTATAAATGGATTATCCCACAAAAGAAGATTTTTTTTAAATGGGACCTGTAGTTCCTGAGATTAGCGCGTTTAAACAAACAAACAAACTCTTCCGCTTTGTAATATGTGGTGAAAAGAAAAAAATCATAAAACAAATCTTAGTGACTTTCATACATTTCGATGTGTATTAAAAAAAAAATGTTCCCATACTAGATAATGATCGCATAGGCCGACCCTATCCATCTGCAAAATGCCTACACTCATCCCCAAAACAACCTGTATATATCGTTGCTGTCTCTCTACTGGCTATTCCCGGCCAAACCGGCCCTCACGTCACCATACATTACGCTGCATTCAGGTCCAGGAGTCTGTATGTAATTGATTCAGTTACGTCCGAAACGCTTAGCACTAATCGACTGGAAAACGAATTAGCGTCAACCTCGGGGGAGACATTCATTTGTTTTTAGCCGACGAAATTAGGGGTGGTTATGTGAAGTGTGGGATAGTTTTTCTTGACTTTGAAAGTACTCGAATCTCGATCACATCAATCGATTCGATTGTTCTTAGCTATGGTTACTGCTTGAATAGGTGTGACGACGTTAACAAATAAACAAAGATTTAATGATTTCAGGGTAAAATAGATATAAAATGGATTTTAAATACTGATATATATACTTTTATAAAAAAAATGGTGATTATTAAGATTTATAATAAATTAAAAGATTAAAATAGTGCAAGCGGCCATTTTGACTGAAACACCGCATTACAGCGCATGACGTCACGTCTAGGTAAAACATCACTGTCATGGTCCATCGCTGCTGTCATTATATATTACTCTTTTATCTGGGGGCACGGTCGTGCTCCCGTCAAGACGAGCTAAGCGAAGCGAAAAGGCACTACCTACCTTTTCTCGAAAGGTTTCGTCGTTTTTTTGAACTCCCATAACTTTGCTTTGGATGATGCTAAATAGTTGAAAATGTTAACATATAATTACACCAGTAAATACATGAATTATACAAAGTTTCAATGTCGTAGCTTTATTATACTTTAGATTTTATCGATGTCTAAAAACCCCTGATTTCGTCACTGATTCATTTATAGGTCATCAAAATTCTTAGGTTACTTCCGGAAATCTTAGAAAGCTGAAATTATGTATGTAAGCTGTAATTGCTACAAAACCAACAAAACAATTATTAAGATGTAAATGCCGTCGCGGCGCTGGGCTTTTGAATCCAATATGGTGGACCACCATATTGTATTCAAAAGGATGTTTATTATAAGGATCTGATGATCTTTAATTTATAAAAGGAATATTATAGCGGTCGTAGGTTTTTTATGTACCATACGACCTACTTTTTGTAGGACCAATAACCGTTCAGAGTTTAGCTCCATATAATTTATGTCCGACTTTATGTATGTTGAGTGCGTTGCACTACTGCAATCAGTATATTCTATTATTCATCTAAAAAAAATCGGTCACTAATTATTAATCGGTGACCGACTTTTACCGAAGATGAAAAATATATTATTATATTATTTATGAGAGGAAAATTTGTTTTTATCCACTTATTTAAAATTAGCGCGAATATGCAGGCAGCTAATAGTTGTAAATTGTCGGTCACAAAGGAGATAATATAACTGTCGGTGTATGGAACAGGTCCGGCACAAGTTGTTAAATTTCTTTTCTGTAAAGTTCTTTGTATGCTTAGCATTATTATAATGTGATTTGTAAGAAAGTAGCTTGTCAGTGACTCAAAATATTCTATAGAATTCTTTGTGCTAGTTACCATCATCACTACTACTATTAGGTATAAGGTGCTGTTGAAAATACTAGCTGGTATTAGCTAATATTAGCACTTATCACAGTCGGCAGGCGTAGCTGCGCTGGGCGTCGGCGTCGCGACGCTGGGCTTTGGCAGGCGTCGCGGCGCTGGTTGTCGTGGTGCTGGGCGTCGTGGTGCTGCCGACGCCCAGCGCCGCGACGCCTGCCGACGCCCAGCGCCGCGACGCCTGCCGACGCCCAGCGCCGCGACGGCGAGCGCCGCGACACCTGCCGACGCCGAGCGCCGCGACGCCTACCGACGCCCAGCGCCGCGACGCCTGCCGACGCCCAGCGCCGCGACGCCTACCGACGCCCAGCGCCGCGACGCCTACCGACGCCCAGTGCCGCGACGCCCAGCGCCACGACGCCCAGCGCCGCGACGCCCAGCGCCGCGACGCCTACCGACGCCCAGCGCCGCGACGCCTACCGACGCTCAGCGCCACGACGCCCAGCGCCGTGACTCCGAGCGCCGCGACGCCTGCCGACGCCGAGCGCCGCGACGACGCCTACCGACGCCCAGCGCCACGACGCCCAGCGCCGCGACGCCCAGCGCCGCGACGCCCAGCGCCGCGACGCCTACCGACGCCCAGCGCCACGACGCCAAGCGCCGCGACGCCTGCCGTCGCCTAGCGTCGCGACGCCTACCGACGCCCAGCGCCGCGACGCCTACCGACGCCCAGCGCCGCGACGCCCAGCGCCACGACGCCCAGCGCCGTGACTCCGAGCGCCGCGACGCCTGCCGACGCCGAGCGCCGCGACGCCTGCCGACGCCGAGCGCCGCGACGCCTGCCGACGCCCAGCGTCGCGACGCCTCCCGACGCCTCCCAACGCCCAGCGTCGCGACGCCTCCGACGTCTAGCGCCGCGACGCCTGCCGACGCCCAGCGCCGCCACGCCTGCCGACGCCCAGCGCCGCGACGCCTGCCGACGCCCAGCGTCGCGACGCCTGCCGACGCCCAGCGCCGCGACGCCTGCCGACGCCTACCGACGCCCAGCGCCGCGACGCCTGCCGACGCCCAGCGTCGCGACGCCTGCCGACGCCGAGCGCCGCGACGCCTGCCGACGCCCAGCGTCGCGACACCTTCCCACGCCCTTCGCCGCGACGCCTGCCGACGCCTACCGACGCCCAGCGTCGCGACGCCTGCCGACGCCCAGCGCCGTGACGCCGAGCGCCGCGACGCCTACCGACGCCTGCCGACGACCAGCGTCGCGACGCCTACCGACGCCCAGCGCCGCGACGCCCAGCGCCACGACGCCCAGCGCCGCGACGCCTACCGACGCCCAGCGCCACGACGCCAAGCGCCGCGACGCCTGCCGACGCCTAGCGTCGCGACGCCTGCCGACGACCAGCGCCGCGACGCCTACCGACGCCCAGCGCCGCGACGCCTACCGACGCCCAGCGCCGCGACGCCCAGCGCCACGACGCCCAGCGCTGCGACGCCCAGCGCCGCGACGCCCAGTGCCACGACGCCTACCGACGCCCAGCGCCGCGACGCCTACCGACGCCCAGCGCCGCGACGCCTACCGACGCCCAGCGCTGCGAAGCCCAGCGCCGCGACGCCCAGCGCCACGACGCCTA
The DNA here is from genome assembly GCA_905187575.2 of Celastrina argiolus. Classification (NCBI taxonomy): domain Eukaryota; kingdom Metazoa; phylum Arthropoda; class Insecta; order Lepidoptera; family Lycaenidae; genus Celastrina; species Celastrina argiolus. The sequence continues at coordinate 4,474,620 of LR994596.1, forward strand.
CTGACGCCCAGCGCCACGACGCCCAGCGCCGCGACTCCGAGCGCCGCGACGCCTGCCGACGCCGAGCGCCGCGACGCCTGCCGACGCCCAGCGCTGCGACGCCTCCCGACGCCCAGCGTCGCGACGCCTCCCGACGCCCAGCGTCGCGACGCCTACCCTGTCCAGCGCCGCGACGCCTCCCGACGCCCAGCGTCGCGACGCCTGCCGACGCCCAGCGCCGCGACGCCTGCCGACGCCCAGCGCCGCGACGCCTGCCGACGCCCAGCGCCGCGACGCCTGCCGACGCCCAGCGCCGCGACGCCTGCCGACGCCCAGCGCCGCGACGCCTGCCGACGCCCAGCGCCGCGACGCCTGCCGACGCCCAGCGCCACGACACCAAGCGCCGCGACGCCTGCAGACGCCTAGCGTCGCGACGCCTGCCGACGACCAGCGCCGCGACGCCTGCCGACGCCCAGCGCTGCGACGCCTCCCGACGCCCAGCGTCGCGACGCCTCCCGACGCCCAGCGTCGCGACGCCTACCGACGCCCAGCGCCGCGACGCCTCCCGACGCCCAGCGTCGCGACGCCTGCCGACGCCCAGCGCCGCGACGCCTGCCGACGCCCAGCGCCGCGACGCCTGCCGACGCCCAGCGCCGCGACGCCTACCGACGCCCAGCGTCGCGACGCCTGCCGACTCCCAGCGCCACGACGCCCAGCGCCGCGACGCCTGCCGACGCCCAGCGCCGCGACGCCCGCCGACGCCCAGCGCCACGACGCCCAGCGCCGCGACGCCCGCCGACGCCCAGCGCCGCGACGCCTGCCGACGTCCAGCGCCGCGACGCCCAGCAACGCGACGCCCAGCGCTGCGACGCCTACCGACGCCCAGCACCACGACGCCCAGCGCCGCGACGCCTGCTGACGCCCAGCGCCGCGACGCCTACCGACAACCAGCACCACGACGCCCAGCAACGCGACGCCAAGCGCCGCGACGCCTACCGACGCCCAGCGCCGCGACGCCTAAATTAACTGAAGATAGCTTCTTAATATGGTATAGATTTTCCTTGTCTGGTGCATTTTATTTAATGTTTTCTTTTTTTTTGTATCATTTGAAGTAGATGTTATTACTAGGTGTATGCTTGCAGTCTTGATATTCGTCCGGTATACCTTAAATCTGTCCATTACATTCACTGCGTCCATCACATTACCTACAACACCTATAGAGGTTATGCCCATTACATTTGATTTTCCATCTGCTGAAGTTTTTACAGCAAATTCAAACCACAACCTCTCCATATTTCATGAAATGTTCAGAAAAATATGTCGGTTTGAAATATTACTTTTTTATTGTACCGGTCGTGTGTTTTAATAAATCTGATGTTAAATAACTAACAAAGTGGAAAAAAATGCAAGTAATTTGTGTGTTATTACTGTGTCATATGTTTATGAATTTATTATAATTATCATCGAGACATTTTTGCGTTTTTTTTTTTTACAAAAATATATAATAACATTATTTTTTGCATATAATATAATAAAGGACTAAGAAAGTATAAATAATTATAATTATCATCGAGACATTTTTGCGTTTTTTTTTACAAAAATATATAATAACATTATTTTTTGCACATTGAACAACTCTCTACTAATAAAAACTACATTTTACTAGTAGATTACTGTGTATATTAATAAATCTCCAAAAAATAAAACTTAAACACCATACATCGCCACAGCCGAAATAATACAAGCAATATTACCTTCAATTTTGACATAAACTTGACGTAATAAAATTAAATATAAAATCTTTATAAAAACAGTAAAAGAGGTTTTAACATACCGGCCGCCATGAACAACTTAGTTCATAATAATAATAAATAAATATATAACTAAAACTTGCTAGGGCGGTCAACTTAAACAGTTAAATACTTTTACCACTTGAACTAAAACTTATTGAACATTAATTAGCATCAAAAAACCTTACCTAAATTAACTCAATTAACTAACTTAAAACTTACTACATCTTAACTAAATAAAAACATTTATAAAACCTAACTGAAATTATTTTAACAAATGAACATAAACTTTTTTAACTTTACTAAATCCTATGAAAAACTTATAACAAACTTAAGAAATTCATTATACTATAGTTAGGTACTGAAATATACATTAAACCATAAACCGTTAATATACAATAAACAGTGTTACTTCCTGCATTAGACTGTGAGTTCAAAAGTAAAGCAACGACAAACGCGTGTGAGTTTGTACAAACAACGACTGACTGAACTTACTACTTGTAGAAAAACTTTTAAACCTATAACAAAATAATCAAAACATAAACCCTTGAACTGAATGTAAACTTTATCATTAAAATACGAACCTTAAATACAAAATGGTTATAACTAACTAAACACTATGTTTTGTATCTTCCCTTTGGATAACTAAAGCGTCCATCGTCTGGATGTAAACCAGTAAGTTTATATTTCTTTTTAACTATATATACTTTTATAAAATAACTTATTCCTAAATGTAAATATTTCTTATGCCTTCCTCCCTTCACTATATTACAAACTTTCTTTACTACATAGTGTACTATTAAGTCGCTACTATTATTATTTTCCTTTTTAGATGACCTGTGGCGTAAAACTCTATAATAGTTAGAACCTAAACTTTTTAATTTGGGACTAGGTCCTGACTGAACCCTCGGCCCCAACAACTTCTCTTTGTTTACTGTATTATTTATATATTTACAATTATAATCTTTGGAAATTAAATATTTTCTTTTACCTATCCTATGTTTCCTTTCTAACTCCCAAAAACGATCAAGGCCTTTGTCCTTACCGTTATGAAAACTTCCTGACTTACTCGGACTTTTATGTGCTATCGTCTTACTGGATGGTAACAGAGCTGTTATATTATTACCTAGGACCTGAACTTTACCTACTAAACTGAGACTGGGGTCGAGACGGGATATCATCCAATAAACTACAGATGACTTTAGAGTCACCTGATCCACGTCAAGACCTGATACTAAATTAGTTCCTGGTATTTTCCTATGTGCTAACCTTTGCACTGCAGACTCTGTTACAGATGATGCTCGAGACTCTTGGACTGAAAGAGATCTCTGCTCAACTAACGTTTTCCTTGACTGTACTGGGGCAGTAGCCAGTAATATGTCATTCAAGGGCATTGAATGTCAGAACTGTGACATGATGTAGCTACTGGGGGAATTGGAATTAAAATATTACTAATTTTTGGAGGCTCATTTTTTAAACTAGAACTAGAACTCTCCTCAGCTCGAGGAAGAATTTTGTTACTACTAAAATTAAGCAGACTGTGTTTGTGGCACTTTGTTGTACCTGTGCACTGGTGATGATACTGTCCCGAAGCTAAATGTAACTTATTGGTTTGTACAAACTCTCGCCGCGTGTCAATGCTTTCCCTAACAAACTCTTTACAAGTTTGTATCTGATGCCGACCTTGACAACACTTACTAACTAGGGAAGCAGTTGCTCTAGCATGCGATAAGTTTGCAATTGCAATCGATTTTTTAAAATTACTTAACTCCTTTTTCAATAGTGTTTTGTAATCGATGTACAATTCTTCTACCTGATCATATATATCCTCTGTGATGTATTCGGATTTCTCTAGAACTTCAGCGTTGACATTTAATAATAAAGATTTGTGGTTGAAAATAAACATTTGCCGAGACTTCTCTAAACTATCTAGTTGCGATTCCGTAAATGATCTATTTATTTTCCCCTTCGGCAACTGTTTGAAGCTGATGTGAGCTTTATTAATTTTGCTTAAAATATCTTTTTGCATAACTATTGCTTCCATCTTTATTACTTTTTGACAATGTTTTTATCTATTGCTTCCATCTTTATTACTTTTTGACAATGTCACTTTACTAGAGAGAGAGAATAGGGTTCAAAATCACTCACTCCGGGACTTGTACTATGTACAAACTATTGGGTGTTCCGGCTCGGCCGCTCAGAGTGTAGACGGACGCCTGCTCCAGCACCTTGGATTCTTCTGCTTCCGGAGTCGCTGCTGTTGCCGAAGTTACTGCTCCGGCCACCGGCTACCAGGTTGCTCCTCGCCCCCTCGTCCGGTCGCAGTATCTCGTCCGGTCGCAGAATTCCTCGCTGATCGTCAGGCTGCCAGTCCATCTCCAGTCTTCCAGGGCCCCAGATTTTTCCCCAAAATAGTGCACAGGTCACAACGATATGTTTGACATCGAAGGACCATGAACAACTCTCTACTAATAAAAACTACATTTTACTAGTAGATTACTGTGTATATTAATAAATCTCCAAAAAATAAAACTTAAACACCATACATCGCCACAGCCGAAATAATACAAGCAATATTACCTTCAATTTTGACATAAACTTGACGTAATAAAATTAAATATAAAATCTTTATAAAAACAGTAAAAGAGGTTTTAACACACATAATATAATAAAGGACTAAGAAAGTATAAATACTATGTACCTGTTTTGCCTAATAGTTGATAAAAGTAAATAATTAAGAATTAGTCATTGTTTTATACCTAAAACCAACATTTACCAGCTGACGGTGGTAAAACCTAGCATATACTGAATTCGAATGGTAAAAACTCGAAAAAATTCTCGTATTTTCTGAAATACTAACATTTACCAACTCATGTCGGTAAATCCTAAGATTTACCGTAGTTCGGGCTTTTACAGTAACATATACATATATTATAGGTAATACTATAAAGTTAGAAACCAATTTTTAAATAGAACAGAATATACTTCTGGAAATTAAAGCTTCAACTAAAGAAAATTGTGTTTGTACAACTCTTGTTAAGGGTTCCTAGGTACGGATAATTTCTGTGACCGACTTTTTGTAGGAACATACTGATTTATATAAGATTCATACTAATCAACGTCATAATGTCGGTCGCAAAATCGGTCAAATTTGTATGGCGGAAAAATCGGTGGAAAAGTAGTCCGTGGGTAGTCACCTAACTGTTGGGCTGTTAAATACACGACAACTGAGGTTAAGGATCAAGAAAAATTGCTTTGGAGCCATAGACAATTCACTCAATTTCACAAGCCAATCTACTACAGACGAATTTGAGTTCTATTACAAGAGTTGAGAGTTCATTTTATTTACCGGTCTTTAATGAGGACTTAAACGCTATGGAGTTGCGCTCAATTGAAAAATTCCGGGCGGGTGAAATGTCTTGGGGCTGACAACCCCCGGATTTATTTCCGTGTGGGAACTTGTATGCGATTTATGGCAAGTTTTCAAAAATGGAACACTTTTGGAGAAATGGTTTTTGATTTTTTTTCGTCGTTTCAGCTATGTCGTTTGCTCGACATAAGCTTTTGCCAAAGTATTTTTTGGGGTAGTTAATAATAATAATATCTATGGACGCTTCACACCACGTCAATCTGGCCCCGTGCTAAGTATCCGAAGGACTTGTGTTACAGGTACCAGACAACGGAAATATATTTAATACTTTTATACTATACACATATTTAAGACTTTTATTATATTAATACACATCCATGACCGAGGTACATTGAAAACGTTTTGTTCCCTCGGCGGGATTCGAACCTGCACCTCTCGCTCGAGCACTAACCCGCTCAACCAGTGCGCTACGGAGCCACGCTTGACAGGCGGGTTGGCGAGAGAAGTGTTAAAATGTCAGCGGAAACGCTGCTGCCCGTTTCCTTTTACGACATCCACGGGGAAGGATGATGAGGAGGTGCTTATTTGTTTGAATTTATACTTGACTGACTAACCTACTTTATAAATATAAAAATAAATATAATTAATATGCTGCTGTGGTATTTAGGCAACTCCGATTAGTATCGGAGTTGCCTAAATACTAATAGCCCAATATTGATAGAATATTCAAATAAAACGGCGCTCATGCTGTCGTTATTACTTTAGCAGTGACAATGACCTCTCACCTAACTTTAATTAGCGATTCAGTGTTCGTAAGAGATACCTTTGATGTTATGTCACTGGCACACTAACATTTTTTTTCAAGACATTCCATATTCAAATCCTTAATATTCAATTTAAATTTGGAATGCCTCAGTCAGTTCATACTTCGAACACCGAACCACACGCATTGTTTACAGATAACCATCGCTCCGTCAATCACCCCCGTCAATTTATTTCGGACAAATCTGACCCTTATACGGGGTGTAATAAATACCAGAATCCGATGAGGGGATATAATTTATGATTATGAGTACCAATTGGGCCGAGTATGTAGGTTGTTTGACATAATTTTCCTAGTACCAATATTCTCATTAGTGAGGTAAGCGTAATAGATTGGTGGTAATTTATTTGTTTTACTTTTTTTTTGATGCACTGCTAGCAGCGGCACCTACCAGGCACAATTAATAGACTAAAACCTTCCTCGAAAACCACGCTGTCCATTGGTGGAAACAGCATGAATATCGGTGCAGTAGTCTTTGAGCATATCGCGAACAGACAGACAAATAGATGAGGTCAAGGACCACTTAATGATAATATTATGTAAGGAATTAAGGATTAAGAGCCAAGTTGGATTTAGGTAAGTACTTGTAATGGATTCAAAATACTCTTTCAAATTTTTATCCTTAAATCACAAAATATAGTTTATCCAGCAGGAGATGTTTCATGTGACTTCGTCCGCAAATAAGGAAATATCGCAATAATCATGCATTGCCACAATAACAAATGGCCGAAGTTATTCTGCGTCGTCTCTATATGTGTTCTGTACCGAACATAAAAGTAGGTCCAGTAATTTTGGAGCTTATTCAATGCAAAGAAACAGTTTAATAGGCCTTTTTTTTAAACTGACTTAAAAAAGTTTTCTCTGTTCTGTATATTTTTCTACATAGCTGGCTGTTTATCTATAGCCTAATAGAGAGAAAATAAATCTGCAGTTTATTAGAGCTAGGAACTGTAAAGAATATTATGTAGTTGTTGGTATACTATATCATTTAATATTAAATCGATTTAAGTGAGGACAAGCGATTAAATTCGAATTGCAATCTAAACAGCAGACTATCGATTTATCGCCAAATTAACATTTTGAAAATGGAACGTTATTCGAACAGCATTCGATATTTAAAATGGGACAGTCTTGTACGTTGATTTATATGTGCCGACTGCCAGGTAATGACTTCGAAAGTAAGGACGAGTGCCTAAGAACATTTCGTATAAACGTTCTTCATACAACTTACAAGTAAACTGACTTTTTCTCGTCGACCCCATAGCGTTTACGAGCGGACAAAGTTGGGCAAAATTCGAGTAACCCAACAGGGAAGTCTGGAAAAGAAGTCTTGACGCGCTGTGATCGAGGGAAAAAATGTTAAATCAACCTATTCTATAAGATAGTCAAGAAAAAAGGGGCACCTAATAGCTATTTACTGAGATCGGGTGTTTTTGTTTTACGTGTAATAAAGCAAATAGTTAAATATCGACCACCAATATATCTGAATAAGATTCCGTGCAACAAACACAGGACGTGTGTAGAATCCTGTTTCTATCATAGAACGGACTCTAGGTTCTTCACACGTTTAAAAATTGTTTAGTTTAATTAGGGCCTGTCTTTTGGCCAAAAGGCTAAAATTGCAGTAGTCCTATAAACTGCTGTAAACGGGGCCTGTCCCTACGCCCGTACAAGCCGGCACGGCGATCTAATAAATCTCAATCAAGATAACAGATACGATATGATTGGTCTGCTGTCGGCGAGATCCGGGAGATATTACATAACTAGATCCACTCGGTAATGAACTGATTTTTTCTCGCACTTGCACTTACTTCGTTAGGCGGCCATTTTGAAAATTTTGAATTTCCAACGCATAGTGATGTTCCGTATTTGAATCAGGGCTTGAATAACCGAAAAATATCGGTAAAAACGGTTAACGGTATGACGTCATACCTTAAAATTATGGTAACCTTATATAACGGTACCGCTATTATTTTGGTACCGCAAAATTATGGTATCGAAATTTTTTCAGATACCCAAATTTGTAAAATAACGGTTTTATTAGTAGGTACTAATAAAACCCGCCAGAGTCACGCCGATTGCTTTGGTCGTAGAATCTTGTGTTAAAAATTACTGACAGTCGTGCGGAGTGCCCTGCCTGTAACGCAGCGTACTGCGTAGGTACTTAGTTAATAGTAAATTGCTAAATAGTTTTTAGTAAATAGTTATTAGTAATTACTAAATAGTTTTTATTTAGACAGTTTTAGTTATAAAACTTGGGAAACAGTTAAGTTAAGGTTAATTAAATTACCTATATACTACTTGTTTAAAAAAAAATCATAGTGCGTAGAAATTATGTTTTATAATGTTTAATTATGTTTTATTGGTGCGTTAAGAGCGTGCATTCAATTTACGACGATGTTTCAGTTTTTCGGTGTTTTTGACTGCCCCTGACATGCATAAAATAACAAAATTAAATAAAAAAATTAGAAATATATAAAGATAAACTCTTTATTTTTGGAATAGTTTTATAAAATTAAAGTTTTATGTAGTACATTTGAGTAAATTTAAAGATTTCGGAACGCCGAATCGCAAAAATTCCGATTTTAGCTCACTTTGATAAAGAAAATAACATTTAAATCGTTTTAATATAGTTTAATTTCTATTTTCATAAAAGTGATTATAAAGTCCTTAAATGAAAAGTTGATAAAAATTAAAAATATATGTATTGTTAACTGCATAAAAAATCTTTTAAAAATGTCATAATTTACGTTTTTCAGTGCAGTATTTCTACTGGAAAAACTAAATTTCCTCGATGATATTATTTTTATAATTAATAATCATACTGTTGGTAAATTGACACTATTTTTTATTTAATTAAAATCCGATGTTTATCCCATTATTCAATTTTTTTAAAATTACTTGTTTTCAACCAAGCGCACGCGTCATGTAAATCGTGATCTATTTAGTACCCGCTGAGAATTCGTGAGGGGAGGACGTGTCGCTCTGCGCTGGACCGTCAACGTATAAAGGTTCACCGACCTGGTCAGCTCATAGACATGTAGTGCGACTGAGCAGAATTGACGCTTTGACGAGCATTAATATTTTTATGAGAAATGGGGAAAATTTACAGAGATTATATTATGTCGATTACAAAGTTCATAATATATAGAAAAAAAACATTAAGAGGTATGTAATGTGTTCAGAGTTTATTTATAAAATATAAAATTTATATAATAATCATCATCAGCCCCTGTGTGTCTGTCTCTCATATCGTAGCTCCTAAATGCATTTCAAATTTTGATGCGGTTTTCTTTAGCAGAAAGCTGGTGTGGTTTATATATTTAAAAATTATACTAATCATCATCAGCCCCTGTGTGTCTGTCTGTAATATCACAGCCCCTAAATTTATCAAAAGATTTTGATGTCAATTTCTTTTGTTGAAAGCTGATGTGGTTTATATATTTAAAAATTATACTAATCATCATCAGCCTCTGTGTGTCTGTTTGTTATATCGCAGTTCCTAAATGATCGACGAATTTTGATGCGATTTTCTTTAGTTAAAAGGTGGTGTGGTTTATATATTTAAAAATTATACTAATCATCATCAGCCCGTGTGTGTATGTCTGCTTTAATGTAACTGTCATCAATTAACTGAGTATCTGGGGGCATGGCAGTGCTTCTGTCAACTTGAGCATGGCCGTACCATCAATTTCTCGAAGCAGTTTAGGCCACTTTCAACTCCCTATAACTTTGTTGTGGATTAAAAGAAGCCTGCATTTTTAGTTACTAGGAAAGCATTGTATAAACATACATAGTATATTTCAAATGTTATTCAATTTGAAACAGAAGTTAAATAATTATAACTAGTCAAACTTCTAAGTTTTGTCACTGACTCAATCACTCACTGACCGATCATCAAAAGTATTAGGCACTTCTAGCAGACATAGAAGACATAAGCTTCAAATTTGGAATACAAGTAGTGTTTAGTGTATAAATAAAGGAAAAACCTAAAAAAAATATTTCTGTAGAATTATCTAGACTAACTAACTGCATAATTAACTTTGTAATGTCATTTAAATGTATAGGATTACAAAGCTATATTTGCCCTTTTCACAAAAACACGCGTTTAGTAAATCTTCTACAAAAACAACTGAGATCCATCAAAAACATGCCAAGTCTCGCTACTTAGTTCTTCTACAGTAAAAACTTGTGAGATACATGTTATGCCAAGTAGGTGTTAGTCGGTCGGTCTAACAACATCAATATTATTTTGGAAAGGATTGGCACTTTTTACAAGTTTTTTTTATATAGGTTATCCTTTTCATTTCCAATAACAAAATATAGCATGCGCACTGTCTTTCTTGAAATGGTCAGACTTCAAACAGCTGCTATGCTCTGTCCTGTTCTATTGCAGGGGATGGTTGGTTGGGACCTCTCAGTCGCACACAAGTTGCACCAATATTTTATTTTTCAAATTTCGCAGGTAATCCTAAACCACCGTGTTTTTAATAAAATAATCTTTAATTTTATTTAATTTCCATTCAATAATCAGACGGTTGCAAAATGCTAGTATAGCTTACCTGTTTGTGCCTGGCTACCTAATAGTTGTGACAGGAAAAAAGCATGTCCATCCCGACTACCCACTAAAATTAGTATTTTAGTACATTTTAGTGGGTGGTCGGAAGTGGGTCAGTAAAATATTTAGGGACAAATATTTCTGGACATCAAAGATGAAAAATAAATAACTTGGTATATTTTTATAAAAATTAGGTTGTTGAATTTTTCATTCTCATTACTTACTTATCCTAAATTATAAATGTGAAAGTTGGTTTGTTTGTTCGTGTGTTTGTTTGTTACTTCTTCACGTCTCATCTACTGAACCAACCACCATGAAACTCTTTTCACACAATCATCGCGCGAAAGTTGTTCCCGACGGTTCGACAGTAACGTGGACTGAGCCGCGGGCGATTACTAGCATGTCGAGTATGTATAATTTGTATTTTATAACTTAAATACCATTTATTTTATAGAATTATTGAAATGGTAGGTAATATTAAATATAATTAATTATAGGTAATTCATTAGGATTAAAGTATCAATATTACTTGCACGCTCTACCTACGCTCGACCTAGCGTTAACCCACACATGCGTGTTGTTTTGCGTCTGTGTGAGTCGATATCGGCTCTCGCGGCGATTTCGACTTGATGAAATTTGATTGCGCGCTCTTAAAATACTATCTACGTTAGTTAGTAGACGACTTGTAACATGTACCTTAATATTTGTTTCATAACCAGGAAATAAACATTTGGAATATTTAGTTTCTCTATCATACGCAAAGTATACGTAAACTGCGTTCTTACGCTTCCTTTCCATGACTGTGAATTAGTTAATAATATATTATAAAAAATAATTTTAAACAAAAAAAAACCGACTTCAAAAGGTAAACTAAAAAGCAAAAAATAAATTTACTTCGCACAAAGTAATACTTATTTTCACTTAAATAAATAAATTTATTCTATAATTTTGAAGTCGGTGCCAAGTCCAGCGTTCTTTCATAATTTTAGTATATAGTAATAGTTACATTGATAGTTGTATATTGTTTTCTGATTCTTTTTTCTGTGACTGCCTACATATATTTAGTAATTTGATATTGCAGTAAGGTATTTGAAGTACTTACTTGGCACCGACTTCAAAATTATAGAATAAATTTATTTATTTAAGTGAAAATAAGTATTACTTTGTGCGAAGTAAATTTATTTTTTGCTTTTTAGTTTACCTTTTGAAGTCGGTTTTTTTTTTGTTTAAAATTATTTTATTTAAAGATTTTTAGTTAAACAACGCTGAAATCTTCAAACGTGTATCTCTAAGGACTCAGAAGTTCTGTTCACTACTTTAGGTCCAGGATATGGTGCAAAATCTTACTATTTGGTAATATATGCTTGGGATACTTCAGAAAAAATCAAAATCGATATATGTTTCCATATAAATTTTGAGGAGTTCCCTCGATTCCTCACGGATCTCATCATCAGGTCACCACTTTGGTAAACACTGGTACAACACTGTAATTGACGTAGTGGCGTATGCTTGCATTTCTTCAAACAACGCTGCAATCTTCAAACGTGTATCTCTAAGGACTCAAAAGTTCTGTTCAGTACTTTAGGTCCAGGATATGGTGCAAAATCTTACTATTTGGTAACATATGCTTGGGGCACTTCAGAAAACATCAAAATCGATATATGTTTCCATATAAATTTTGAGGAGTTCCCTCGATTCCTCACGGATCCCATCATCAGGTCACCACTTTGGTAAACACTGGTACAACACTGTAATTGACGTAGTGGCGTATGCTTGCATTTCTTCAAACAACGCTGCAATCTTCAAACGTGTATCTCTAAGGACTCAAAAGCTCTGTTCAGTACTTTAGGTCCAGGATATGGTGCAAAATCTTACTATATGGTAACATATGCTTGGGTCACTTTAGAAAACATCAAAATCGATATATGTTTCCATATAAATTTTTAAGGAGTTCCCTCGATTCCTCACGGATCCCATCATCAGGTCACCATTTTGGTAACCACTGGTACAACACTGTAATTGACGTAGTGGCATATGCTTGCATTCCTTTAAACAATGCTGCAATCTTCAAACGTGTATCTCTAAGGACTCAGAAGTTCTGTTCAGTACTTTAGGTCCAGGATGTGGTGCAAAATCTTACTATTTGGTAACATATGCTTGGGCTACTTCAGAAAAAATTAAAATCGATATATGTTTCCATATAAATTTTGAGGAGTTCCCTCGATTCCTCACGGATCCCATCATCAGGTCACCACTTTGGTGACAATGGGACCCAACGGGAAGCACCACCTTTCAAATAAAAAAAAAATCATCCAAATCGGTTCACCCGGGCGAAAGTTCTGAGGTAACAAACATAAAAAAAAAAACATACAGACGAATTGAGAACCTCCTCCTTTTTTTGGAAGTCGGTTAAAAATAAGTTAGCAACGTAACACGACGTGTAAACTGCAACGAAATTAGCGAGCGAATGAAAGATCAAGGAATAGCAAATTGCAACGAATACCACTAATCCCGTATTGTGCAAGTCTTGACAAACTGTAAAGTTTCGAATTGACAACGCCGCGCCGCGTCAGTGCGTGCGACGTTGCCGCGTTGCTCTGAAAATTTTTTCGGTACCGAAATGATTTCGGTTACGATAGTGATAAAATATAATGATACCATACCGTAAAATAATAAAGGTATATACCGTTATTTTGCGATACCGCAATGGTGAATTTCAACCGTTTTGACCATACCTTTAAATTATAGCGATATCGTAATTTAGTACCGGTATAATACCTTTATATCGGTACCGCTTTCAAGCCCTGATTTGAATTAGGTTTCTGGACTCACTGACTGCAGCGCCACATACCGGGTCCAATAGATACACTAAACTTCCTATTCGAATAAAATCAAAATCTTTAATTCTACTCGTTGTTCTCGATGTACACATCTTCTAAATAATTTTTGGTGTTCGACTCCATTAGTTAAGATTTAATAAACGTAAAGAACAATTATATAAACATACATAGCTCACGAGTAATTTTTCATTTTTGAGTCATATTTTTAGAGTTATTGCTTCTACGAGTAAAGCGAGAGGATTTAAGCTGATGGAAAAAGTGGAGCACAGCAGGCTTACTCCCGACACAATCGAGAATCGAATCAGTTCGATCTCAGGGGCTTTTAATATTGAATTTCGTGGATTACTTTGAAACTAACCATAAAGAAAATGATGTGAAAGAAAGGATAAAGAAAATCGTTAGATCAGATCGTAACATTTTGTACTTCCGACCATATCGATCGACTTAGGGTCAAAATAAACAAACGTCAATTTATTGGGCAGTGCGCGGCACGATCGAATCTGATTCAAAATCGAATCAATTTGAAGAGTTTGAGGCCTGAGAAAACTAACTGAGAATTATGCCCCCCTGGGCCATAATTCTCAGTTAGTTTTTACTATCGGCCTGTCCCGCTCATGCAAATGAGATTAACCGCGCGTGCGTGCGGGATATACTAATATTCGGAACTAAGTTCGAGGCCTGAGAATCGCCGCCCAGCAGAGCTATTCACGAACAGACAACATTGCTTTCGAGACTCACTCAGGCGAACGAACTCACTTCGATAGCAAAATCATCTCACTTTGATTACAAAACAAGGCCGATAGAGCGCACCGAACATGTGAAGCCAGTAAGACAAACTAAATTTAAAAAAAAAAGTTTTTTTAAATTTTAGTTTAGAAAACAGAAGACTTTCTAGTCTGTTGTTTCTAGATGTTCGGCTCACCCTATCTGCCTTGTTTTGTAATCTGTGCTTCACTTTTGATATGTACCACCTTAAATCCTCTGGCAATAATCCTAGAAGCAATAACTCTCAAAATTAGAAGCTACTCAGGAACGCGACGCATAATATTGTGTTCATTATCGAACAGTTAACAACAGTAACGCCCGGTTTCTGAAAGGCTGATCAAATTGATCAAATGAGCTAATCTGAACGCTGATTGGTAGCATCGCAGTCACTGTTTTCACCAATGAGCGTTCAGATTAGCTGATTCGATCAATTCGATCAGCCTTTCAGAAACCGCGCGCTAAACTACCACTATACCAAATTTCAAAATCAGTTCATTAGTTTTGGCGTGAATGACTAACAAACATTATAAACGTTCGCGAACCACAGTTATGCTGTGCTTTACCAAATAAATATTTTAATCTTTCTATTTGACTACCGAGCTTCGATAGCGATACATAGGTTATATATTGCGCTTGTCGAGTGAAAAATGTTTTATATTGGAGGGGTCCTGTACAAAAATTTGGAGTATTTCATTGTTCGATAAAGGACTTGACAGCACAATAGATAGAAGTAGGGTTGTCTCCCCGGCGGTGGTGTGGGGCTCCTATCGGCTTCTATTACCTCTAAACTGGAAGACTTGATAAAATTCCTACATCTTCTTCAGGTTTTAGGTTTAAAGATATTTATTATCAATAATGGCGAGATGCCACTTATGTGACAACATTGTTTTACTTATTAAAGTGTAATTCTTGTCTCATGTACGTTCGTTAGTCTCGCTAAAACTCGAGAACTCCGATTCGGCTATTTTTAGTCTTGAAATATTCGTGGAAGTCACGGGAAGGTTTACACGGTTCATCACAAACTGTTTATATGCTCAACAAACACGGGGCACGGGTCATCTAGTTGGATAATATACCTATACAAATTGAAAAAAAAAACATTTCTAGAATGAGAAAAGGTAGTATAATCATTATATCCCAAAGTTATAGTGACTGCTCTTTTTACACCCCGTGCAAGCTAGGGTTGTCCTCTAATGAGCTCTTTAAATTAAAGAAAAAATTACTATTATACAGGCTATAATACTAATGAGTGATAATACTTTAGGGCGTGTATGGATCCGGTATCTATAGTTAACTGAGAAAGCACCAGCGCTGAAACGGTTACTTTTTAAAATTATTGTATGCGCAAATTTAAAATAATATTATGATGTTGGGGCATT
Source organism: Celastrina argiolus (assembly GCA_905187575.2). NCBI lineage: Eukaryota > Metazoa > Arthropoda > Insecta > Lepidoptera > Lycaenidae > Celastrina > Celastrina argiolus. The sequence continues at coordinate 4,490,124 of LR994596.1, forward strand.
TCTCATACAAACATGAAAGTCAAAAGTAAGTCTTTTAGCGCTGGTACTTTTACAGTATTACTTTACATAGGTATAAGGCAACAAACACATGCTAAAGTATTAGCACTAATTTATTTTACACCTTGCATAGGCTAGGGCTTCGTAAGAGGCAGTCTTTGCGTCTGCTAGCCACGATCTTTGTAAGCAAGAAGGTGGAGTAAGGGACACGTTTACGCTGAAGAAAACAAAGACATATTCTTTTGGTCTATATTTAGGGTTCCAGTACCTTAAAAGGAATATACGGAGTCCTTAGGATCCTCATAGGATAGTTGTTCTACTGCCTGTTATCCTTTTGCACACAAGTGTCGACACAAGTGTCGCTAAAAACCATCGAGAATAGAATAGGAAAGATATTAGGACACTTACGGCACGACAACTGTACTATAGTAATAAGGGAAGGTAGAAGGCAGAAGAAAACGTGGAAGGCCGAGAAGAACTTTTATGGACCAGGTGTAGGAGAAAGTGATGGTCGGGTCGCATCAGGAGGTCAAGAGAAGGAGTACAGAGAGGAATGGAGAAAACTCCACCGACAAGCGAAGCTCTTAAGTTAGAAGAAGAAGTGTCACTTAATAGTAAATTTCTCAAGGACTACTCTAACCATCAGGGGGCTGATTACGCAACTTGCGTGGCTTTCACGACCGTGGGCTTCAACTGTCATTGTGACGTTAAATCTTTTTAAAACACGAATTAATATGATTTTTTCAATGATTTTATCAAATTAAAAGTGTTAAAAAAAAAATTTACGTCACTATGTCAGTTGATGTCCACGGTCGTGAAAGCCACAGAAGTTGCGTAATAAGGCCCCAGATCCTGTATCAGCAATTAATGACCAATACTCAGGTCTACTTACTGTCCCTTGGAGCTGTGAAAGAATCAATTTTTAGCCAATGCAATCAAAAGATTTAGCCGTTTATGACGCAATTTTCTGCTTACATTTATACCACATTGAATCGGAACAGTAGTTTATCCGATTTTTCTGCCAACCCTGGATATAACATTGATGTACAGTTTACGGCATAAATCACTGGAGTTTGTTATCGTCTAATATATGTATTGAAAAGCAATAAATCTTCACTTTTAAATATTTTGTCGCCGAGATAAGTGTGGGATAAGCTAATTGTTAGTTAATAATGTATAATGTGTGTATGTATAATGTAAAACTGGTTGATGAAACAGATAAAACTGTTTATATGTTTCTAGTGTGTAGTTTAAATACTTTTTATTAGTTGGTTATCTTTAAAATCTGTTCCCACATGCTAAACATTTTAATAGTTAATGATTTATCGACATTAGTGTTGACATTTTTAGGGTTTTCATTTACTTAATTTCGAGGATTTTGCCTAAATTCGAGATTATTGACGACTGCTGCTTCGATTGTAATGCGAAAAATGAAATCCTGCGGGGTAAAAAATAGCCTATGTGTTAATACTGCATGGTAATTATTACCATACCAAATTTCATCAATATCCGCGTTCTGGGGTTGCGCGTGACCACGTGACCTCACGATCTAGTGATCACTGACCATAATGTGAGGTATCGCTACGACAGGTCACACTCTAATCGGTAGGAACAAATCTAAGTAACGTTACCGAATAGTATCTGGGGGGTCAAATAAGATGCCATCGCTAATTATCGCTTACAAAGTTCGATAATAAAATGTATGTGTTTTGACTTAAGCTACGCTAATGACATGCCAAAAAATGACATACCCAATTGACGAGTAGTCCTTTACTCATTCAATTAAATGTCGTCATTTCACAAAGGCGCTAGTCGTTCAATTAAACTGCTGATTTAATTAGATAGATGACTGCGACATACAGGGTGTAAAAAGAGCAGTCACTATAACTTTGGGATAGGATAATAGGACCTTGACTGATTTTGAAAATGAATTTTTTTCATTATTTATTAAAAAAAAATTTTTTTTTGCTATTTATTATTTTAGTCGCAAGGCTGTCCTGTTTGGAACATCGTTCGGCAATAAATTCTTAAATTTATCATTTTTGCTTTAGTACGTAATGAACGTCTTACGCGTGCTATTGACCTCTCAGCGGAATCAGCTGATCGCTGTGTTGTGCACGTTGTACATTGCCTATTGATTTTTTTTTTAATTTTTAAAACAGTGGATTAAAAGCAAATGACTAGTACCAATGGATATATCTCTTGCCTGGATTCCATTGTCGCCTTCTACTACACCCACGGGAAGATGGTTGATGGGAGGTGCTTTTCTTCGGCTCGGATGAAGGTTACAAATGATGTAACTTAGAACTTAGATCTGGTACTTAATTGACCACCCACGGCTAATGAGAGATATCGAATACTTAACTTTATCGTTAACTGAACGGTGCAACGTTTAACCTTATCGTGAACAATTGAATACCCGTGGAATTTTAAGCCTTTATCGCCCTAATTTGTTTAAGGGTGCCCTCCCACGAGCGATAATCGACTTTTTATAGGTGATGGCAATAGAACATTGCAATAGTGCATCGTCAACGTCTTTACGGAACTTTCAAATGTTCCTGCTTGGGCTACTGAAACATCTTCACGGTGGTAGGCATAATGTAGAAACGACGTTCAGAAAACATTTTTGTAAAATTTATTCTGAATAAAAATTTTTGACTTTAAATTTGACTAAATGAAAGACACTTTTTAAAAAGATAAATTTTCCATCTTTTTCCTAAAAGATGGCCCCGTCCGAGTTTCTTACGCCGCGCCGGTTCTTCTCGGCGGGCTAGGGTTGAACCGGTTATTAAGTTTTATTTGGAAAATAGCTTATTAAGTTTTGTTTGGAAATAAAATATTTTGAATTTTTTGTATTTTGAAATAGGTTTAGGCGCTAAGGTGGAACAAAACACACATTATCATTACTCTTCCGTTTGTCTTCGGCGTCCCTCGTGGTCTTGGTCTTTGAGTTACATGGCCGCTGTACTTAAAACTATGGGGTCTCATTTAGGTAATTGTATGAGGGCCTTGAAAACGTAAGGGGCAAGTGAAGCCGATATGAATTGAGTAATGACGACCTCCGTAGCGCAGTGGTTGAGCGCTTGCTCGAGCGAGAGGTCTCGGGTTCGAATCCCGCCGCGGGAACAAAAAGTTTTTCAAAAGTTCCTGGGTCATGGATGTGCATTAAATTTGTGTATAATATAATAAAAATCTTAAATATGTGTATAGTATAAAAGTATTAAATATATTTCCGTTGTCTGGTACCTGTAATACAAGTTCGTCGGATACTTAGCACGGATCCAGATTGACGTGATGTGAAGCGTCCATAAATAATATTATTGTATTACTGTTATAGTAATGGGAACCCCACGCCCTGAATGGTATGCATTTCATATCGTAATAAAAAAAAACAAGCAATAATTTATACGAAATAACGTATTCGATTATCGATATATTTAGCGACACTCCCCACAGCTAATTGTCAGACTTGACGTTAATTGTGCTAAGTGATGTACACATATCGATATTTTTAATTATTGAGCATGTGTTCGGACGCCAAATTTGGCAGATGCGCCTGTGCAGTCCTCCATCATGGCTGACAGGTTTGATGGATCGACCGGAATTTTTGTAAATATTGTATTAAACTAGATGTGACGTTTACATGCGAGTTATATTGTTAACTGTTAACCAATTATTATCGATTAATGGTTAGCTAGGGATGTGCTTGTATGTTTTAAAATATTTCTAGTGTTGTGTTATTGGTATTTTGAATTATGACAATAATGATTTAGTTATTTTTAAGTCTCTCATAACGGGTGTAAAAAGAGCAGTCACTATAACTTTGGGATATTATTATACAAACTTTTCTCATTCTAGAAATGTATATTTTTTTACAAAAATTTCAAAATTAGAAAAATTTTTTTTTTTGGCTTTATTATTATTTTTGCGACGAAAAAATAAGAAATGGTAAAAAGACAAAATAATTTTTTTAGTTATTGACAAATAATAAAATACATTTCCGAAATGAGGAAAGGTAGAATAATCGTATCTCAAAGTTATAGTGACTGCTCTTTTTTACACACTGTATATTATGTAAATCACTAGTCTAATTTAAACATTAATAATAATAGTGATATATCAACATGTATGTTACAACTTTTTACGGTAGAACAACTAAGTAGCAAGACTTGGCACTTTTTACAAGTTATATTTTTTATGGGATTATGATTTTTCTGCTATCATTGTTATATATTTAACCTAGTGCATTTTATACTAGGTTACCTACATATGACTTTAAAATAATTATATAATACGAAAGTAAAATTGATTAAAAGAAAAATACTAAATCTATCGACATGTCCCATCCCTACTCCCATTGTGCTGTCATAATCACAGCCGACGTATATTGGTGCGTTTTGACAGCGCAGGGGATCCGTTTAGGACTGTCAAACTAAATCGCCATCGATCTTGGCGAGACACTTACGGGAATCACATTTTTGTGTCTGACTTCATTAAATCCCCCACAGGACACAAGAGATGTGTGTTGGGGTTAAGCACGTATCTCTTATGTTTTCCAGATTAACAAAGAATTGAAAAAGTCAGAGATTTTAACAAAAAATAAAAAGTTTAAAAAGAGCACCATAACTTTGGGATATGATTATACTACCTTTTCTCATTCTAGAAATGTATTTTTTTTTTCATTTTTTTTACTAAAATTAAAAAAATATATTGCTTTATTGTTAAAAAAATAAGAAAAGTTGAAAAAAAAAATTTTTTTTTGTTTTTGACAAAAAAAATACATTTCCAAAATGAGGAAAGGTAGTATAATCGTATCTCATAGTTATAGTGACTGCTGCTTTTACACCCTGTATAAAAATCAATGCCACTTTTCGTTTTAGGTTTATAATTAACAACGCCTGGACCGATTTGGCTAATTATTTTTTTCTGCGTTGAAAGTTTCGCGTTGCGGGTTCTGGGTTCGGGTTTTTGTTTTTTTTATTAAATTTCATCACAAAGTTCATTTTATTTGCCGTTGTGTTGTGTTCGTTAATTCTTATGTTTTCCAGATTAGCAAAGAACCGAAGAAGTTAGAGATTTTTGCATTCAGTTTTATTTGCCGCTATCGTCGATCAAGAATACACTAGACAACGTGTCCCATTATCTAAACGAGTCGTAAGCTACACTCTCACCTTACTTAAGTAAAACTTAAGTTTCAGTACCTCAATACAGATTTAGATTCCGGTCAGCGGTCGGGGCAAAAACGTCGGCGATTTGTGTTAGGTTTAACAAATATCTGATTCCGTTATTCAACGTTTACACACGACGTTATGTCGTACGACATCCTACTTTAATATATAATTCTAGTCCATAATACCTCCTTTTTTTTCACTTCATCCTTGTTGGGGTTCAACTCAACCAAAACAGTGGGGTATGTTTTCGTTGGGGTTGTTATAGGTTTGACATCACTCTCTGTGTGCGTGTCTGTATCATCGTAGCTCCCTAACGGATGAACCGATATGGATTTACTTTTATTGTTTGCTAAATTGATCGTGAGCGTTAATAATTAACTTATTTTTTGACAATCCGGGGGTTACTTTAAGAAAATGTAAAGATAAATTTAAATTCGATAATTTAGTAACGGACATTAAATGAGAGCTAAGCATTGCTGGAGATTGATTTGGAGATGGAGATTTACATTTTTGTATACGTTACATAAGCTCTTAATGTAAGCGAGGCCTTACATTATATGAGCGGTAAAACTAAAAAGTTGAATATTCGCTTAAAAATTAAAATAACCCCGTGCTATGCTTACATCAATAATTCATTTATTATACCTTACTAATAACTTTTTTTATTGTTGGGTCTACCATGACTGATTTGAAAATACACAAATAAATAATAGTGTCAAATGAAGCTCTGCTTTCGACACAATTTTCGTGTGCCTTGGTCGTTTTAAATATTTTTTTTTAGTTCGTTGGTAACTAACTAAATCTTTTTATTTACGTTTGGATTAAATTAACTAAATGTGAGTTCGATTAAGAGTATATATCGCTACGAATTACAACCTAAACGAACCGCATCGTATTCGCGTGCAACAAACCGCCGTCCATAACACATCTCATTATCTGAATCTCGCAACGGAACTACAATACGATATATCGTATCGTACACTGTAAACCATTAGGGAATTAGTAAATCAGCGTTGACATTCCTGTCCCCTCATCCCCACCACGGCAGCCCACCAAAAAACAGCGACAATGGCCATTACGTATACAATGGTCTCCCGCGGGATCTATTTACTAATATTATGACAGGTTTTATCCGATTGTCGTCCTTTGTGGAGGTTTTTGATTTTTTTAATGTATTTTAATGTGGATCAACTAAAATATAGCTTTGTAACGCGTCGCCATGCTTTTGTAAATGATTTTGACTCGGCAAAGCCTAAGTCCAGATTTCACCAACGCATGTTAGTGTTAACGGCTTGTTAAAATACCATGCCTTCTCATTCATTGATATGAATTACGAGAGGAACAACATGATATTTAACGAAGGATTAACTTTAACATTGCTTGGTGAAACACGCCCTTAGGCCGTGTTTCACAAAGCAATGTTAAAGTTAACGCCATGTTAAAATACTATGCCATCTCATTGATTGACAGGAAATACGAGAGGGATAACATGATATTTAACATGGCGTTAACTTTAATATTGCTTGGTGAAACACGTCCTAAAGGAGGTAATTATTTTGACCGTCTTTTTTATATGTTTAGTCCCGACCGATGCTTACTCCCGACGCAATCGAGAATCGAATCAGTTCGATCTCAACGATTTTAGGTGTTTTATACGGTGAATTACTTTGTTTATTAACTAACCATGATAAAAAAATCGTTTGATCGTAACTTTTTTTTACTTACCGACCATATCAATCGACTGAGAATTAAAATAAACAAACGTCAATTCATTCGGGAGTACGCGGCACGATCCAGTCGGAATCAAAATCGGTTTGGAGAGTAAGGCCTTAGTACTAATATTGTTCCGATTTTAATGAGATGTCAATAGATCGTGATCGTAATGTAAGCGAAAGTAACATGACTGCTCCTGACCCGTGCCCACTTCGTTGAGCATAGAAACAGTTTGTGATGAACCGTTTAAACCTTACCTGGACTTCCACGAATATTTTAAGACTAACCATAGCCGCATTGGTTCAGCCGTTTTCCAGTTTTAGCGAGACTAACGAACAGCGATTCATTTTTATATATAAGATATAGAATATAGATAGATAACAAATTATACCTTTGTTCCAGGTACGTAATGCAGGAAGACTAATTCATACACCTGTCTCTCTTCGCCTAACTCAACCTGAATACGCAACATTCCTTCTCTACGAACACGGGTAAGTACTTACATAAGTATTGCTAACAAGCAACAACTAGAAATAATATTTCGTCCAACACGAATTGCATCGATTGATTTAATGTTAACAAGAGTTTAAGTTGCGTGCCCGCGATAAGCTGAAACTTGGAGTACTTTGAAATGATTGTAAACAAAATAATCAAATTCTACTTTAATGTTTTTTTAATTTCGATATAAATGTGTCATTGTAAGTATCATTGGGAATAACTGACATTTAACCCTGTATTTATCAAGTCTCAAACTCGGTCTCAAAAATTGAGATTGCGACTTGCAACCTCTACTTCATTGAGAACCTATTTGACATAATATAAAACGTTAAACACTTTTAAAATGAAAAACTTTACTTATGTTACATACTTTAATGTTCCTTTGTTTTTGCAACGTAATATTGATAATATCTAGGTACTAATATTATAAAGTAGTAGTAATTCTTTTTTCATTCGAAAGCTACATTATCACTGAGTAACATAGGCTATATAAAATCAGTTAGTGTCGCTAAAACTCGAGATCAGCTGAGCTCATTCGGCTATTTTTGGTCTTGAAATATTCGTGGAAGTCCCGGGAATGTTTACACGGTTTCCATGCTCAACGAAGTGGTCACGGGTCAGCTAGTAGATTATGTATAGATTTTAAAAACTTGAAAATATATTTTTATAATCTTTATTATTATTAATTCAGGCTTTAAAAAGCTACATTATCACTGAGTAACATAGGCTATATAAAATCAGTTAGTGTCGCTAAAACTTGAGATCAGCTGAGCTCATTCGGCTATTTTTGGTCTTGAAATATTCGTGGAAGTCCCGGGAATGTTTACACGGTTTCCATGCTCAACGAAGTGGTCACGGGTAAGCTAGTAGATTATGTATAGATTTTAAAAACTTGAAAATATATTTTTATAATCTTTATTATTATTAATTCGGGCTTTAAAAAGCTACATTATCACTGAGTAACATAGGCTATATAAAATCAGTTAGTGTCGCTAAAACTCGAGATCAGCTGAGCTCATTCGGCTATTTTTGGTCTTGAAATATTCGTGGAAGTCCCGGGAATGTTTACACGGTTTCCATGCTCAACGAAAAGTGGTCACGGGTCAGCTAGTAGATTATATATGTATAGATTTTAAAAACTAGAAAATATATTTTTATAATCTTTATTATTATTAATTCGGGCTTTAAATTGGTAGCACTACATCCGGTCGTGGTGAGATTTGAATATCACTTTGAATTGAGATGGAGTGAAAAGATTAAAACTCAAAATGTGGTCAACTTTAAAGTTTAAACCATAATTTTAAACAACTCTCACTGATTTTTACTCGTTTTCTCTACCCTTTCAAGGGGGATTATTACAATCATGTGTTATGGCGGCATAAATTGCAAATGGCGGCGCAAATCCGCTAAGCCTCGACGAAACGGACAGACAAATAAATCACAATCCACAAGTAATTCTATGTATGGAGCTTTCCAAAGACTGTATAAGGATGCTTGGGTCAAATTTTGAAGACCCCTCAGTATGTCTGTCTGTCTGGAAGTTAGTTGATGTCTATTAGCTGTGTTGTTTAGTTTACAACAGACAAACAGTAAGATGAGTTAAAATGCGCTTGTTGCATAGAATCTACGTTCAGATGTCGGAAGCTAATGTGGGAGTCGGCAAGCTTACTCCCGACACAATCGAGAATCGAATCAGTTCAGCCTCAACGGTTTTTGATATTTTATTTGGTGGATTACTTTAAGACTAATCAGGATAAAGAAAATCGTTATATAGTTACTTTTTGTACACCCAACAGGATGAAGAATATCGTTATATACCTAGTTACTTTTTGTACACCCAACCATATCAATCAACATAATCAACCATATCAATCGACTGAGAATTAAAATAAACAAACGTCAATTTATTCGGGAGTACGCGGCACGATCGAAACTGAATCAAAATCGAATCAGTTTGGGGAGTAAGTCACCAGCGGGCCGACTTCCGACACAATCGAGAATCGAATCAGTTCCATCTCAACGGCTTTTGGTATTTTATTTGGTGGCTTGCTTTGAAACTAACCAGGATTGAGAAAATTGTTAGATCGTAACTTTTTGTACTCCCTACCATATCAATCGACTGAGAATCCAAATAAAAAAATGACTATTTATTGGGCACGATCGAATCTGTATGAAATTGTATCAGTTTGGAGAGTAAGGCCCCTGGTCTATGCCATTGCTGCTCGCGCGATGGTCGTGGGATCGAAATTCGAATCCCAGCGAAGAAAGTATAGTAAAATTGACAATATTTGTTGCGTTGTAGTAAAATATTAAATATGTTTCCGTTGTCTGTATCATACTTTACAGTTTTCGAAAACAATTCGTTAAGTCTCTAGGCCAAATCAATCACCCACTTTCGTTATAAATAATATGATTAGTTTGATACTGATTTTCATCATCTCAACTTTCCACCCATATTAGTCGGTAAACAATGTCCCTTGTCTGTCACATGTGGACTTTCTTCATTACACGGCTGTCCGCGACCGGTACATAAATATGACTGACCTGGATTAGATCTTAACTTAGACCAAAGTTTACTCTCGAAACTAATTTCAATTACGATCCAATACCATTTCGATTCCAATGCTGACTGAATTATGTTACTCTCGAAAACAAGGATTGGAATCTATACTTATATTATAAAGTGGAAGAGTTTGTTTGTTTGAACGCGCTTATCTCAGTAACTACTGGTCCGATTTGAAAAAATATTTTTTTGTTGGATAGTCTATTTATAGAGGCTTTGGGCTATAACATTACGCTGCGACCAATAGGAGCGAAGCGTCAGTGAGAAATGTTGCAAAAACGGGAAAAATTAATTACATTTGGGGACGCTGCATGAACGGCTTCAGTCACTCAAAAACCACGCGAACGAAGTCGCGGGAACAGCTAGTAGCTCTATAAAACTGACACTCAATCCCAAACGAATTTGGCGCTAGTTACGCGGCGAACTATCAAATTCATTTTCAAAAAGTTTTGTTCTAGAGTTGGCTTAAAGGTAGCAGTAACGAGACAAATGTAAAGTTAACTCGTATTTTGTTAGTAATATTGCGCTACTGCCGCCGTCTATGAAACATTAATAAATGAAATCTCGTTTCGGCGAGTTTTTATCAAAAGTGCGAAGCGAGCCATTCTGTCTTTTAGGTATGTGTAGTGTGCACTAAACTATATAAAATGGTCCGTCCGTCCACCGTCTACCGTCAGCAACATCAGGTACGTCTATCTGTTAGCACGTCCATCCTATATGTGACCGAGAGGGGGGCAACCCCCACCAAGGTATATAGTTATAATATATTGCCCACGATAAGGAGACAACCAGTTACAAACACTACAGTATGTTTACACTAAACGAATTTTATAGAGTGGGTATAGAATCAGCATTCGTTCGCTTAACCCACCCTCCGCCCTAGTTACTGTTTGGCTTCACAAAGTTTCATTTGCTTTTGGCCCAAAAGTCTTTTACTTCCTATAATCAATATTATCATAAATGGGAATTTCGGCGTCAGTACGTCGGCGTGCTGTTATAAAGGGCGTCAAAATGACCAATAAATTGACGTCTACAGAGAAAATACTTGTTCGTAGAGGGTGCCTCGACATAAAGTTGTAACGATCTCTGCAACTACGTTTGCCTATTACTCAAGAAGTTCTAATAGTTTGTAACGCGATTTAGTATGTCTATTGACGATATCGTTACATATGTAAATATCATAACATGTATCTTTAAAGTTTTCAGTCAGTTGAAGGCTTATGTAGTTAACAAAAATAAGCCTCTTTTTTTAATTGTTTGAGGGTTATGCCTGGCGAAGTCGGGTAGACAGAAACCTTACGTCAAAATTATGTTCGAGCTCGCTTTGTTCGTATAAATGTTCAACCTTAACCACTGTATTAAATTAAGGGCCATTTATACCCTGGACTTTTGTAAACATTTAGGTTGCCATCCAAATTACCTATTTTATAAACAAAATGTAGCCTACGAACTAAATGTAGCCTGCAGGTGGTCTTATGTCATTATCGTTTTTGCGCTGCGATCAATCATCTTTAGAGATCCCACGGTTGGAAAAAAGTTTCTGTGATCTGAATTGTTTCAGATTTTTTTGGTTTTTCTTTTAAATGTTTGGAATGGCTTTTTTCGGTTTTTCTAGAGTTTTATAGGCTATGTTGTGCTCTTTACGAATTTCAACACCGCCACCTTGTGTTCACATTATATTGTTTGTCCACATTATATTCACGTGTGAGATACATGTTTATACTGAACCATGTTGTAAAATTCTTTTCGCGCTTTTTGCGGCCAATCAGGGTCATCGTCTATGATGTCTTGTTGTCGGCTATGATTAAGCCGTTTAACCATCCCTATTATTATTATACTTATGTAGGGAGTATAATTTTTAATCTATAATTTAAGCTTACCATACTTACACTTATTCTACAATAATAATATTTATTGGGTTGATATTATATATTGATTTCAATATTGAACAGTTTTCTTAATAACTAATGTCTTTTTATTAGATACAGATGCACTTTTACAAATCAAGAACACAGTCACAGCAGTGACACCAAAAACATAATTTATTTTCCTTTGTTCTTCGGATTATTTTTATTCTATCATCCTTTTAAAGCATCCTTAATTATTTACATTTTTTTTTTATGAAAGATTTTTCTTCTCAGGAGTGTCTGTATATATGATGCTTTTACGTTTTCTACTCCCTAATCGCACCATGATTAAGGAGTAGAAAAAATATGTTTTCGGAAAATGTATCTCTTCAGGTAAAAGAAAACATTGGTTGGATTCAGGTTGGTGGTTTGTGCGTATGGTAATGGGCTATCAATCACATTCTATAAATTCAGTCTCAGGAGATTATATTCACTAAGCGGCGAAATTCCGGTGACTCTGAATCCAGACTGTATATTGTCGTTTGTAGCTGCCATTGGCCAATATTTTTAACGAGTCTGGAATATCATTAATTGTTATTGTTTTTCTAGGGTGACAAGCTAGCCAATTGTCGCTGGCTTTATTGAAGTATTTCTTCCGAGGGCCGTAAACGCTTCTGTCAAGCGGTTGTAGTTTGTGGCTACAGGGTATGTCGAAACTGTAACCCCGTTGTTCTTGAAATAATCAAGCACCTGGAGAGATAGATGTCAGTCGTGGTTGTCCAATAGCAGAAGAATAGGCTTTTATTTACTGGGTTCAACGTGCTTCACCTAATGCTTTGCGTATTTTGAAAACTTTGCTTCTTTCATCTACCCCTAATGGATTAGCGTCACTTTCGGAATCTACAGGACCTGCACCAAGAAAATGTACTCTTGGAAATACAAACGAGGACAGTATGTTGCCGATAGTTAAAATTGCTACTGCAATGTGACTTGGGCTGAAAGAGGCATTCTTTCAGCCAAAGTCATTTTGGCTAAATTAGGCACGTGAGCTTCATCACATTCATTCATGAGATTCATGATTCATGATCACATAGATTTAATCGTCCATAAACTGTTTTCAAGTTAATAAGTAACTCACTTTTTGTTGAACGACGTAGCTCTATATAGGATTGTAGCTTGAGGTGATCTCATTCTCCGAACTGATATAAAATTGTCTTCTAAAACTTAGAATGTGAGAAAATTCAGGTTTCCGATCCAAACGCTCCGATCTTCATAAAAGTTATTTGAGACATTTTTTTTAATTTCTTCAAATTTGTGTTTGTGACATTGGACAAGACTTTTCAATTATTTCTTGTCACTAAAAGCTTAATTTCAAGACTATGGTTTTGGACAATATTTTTCATTTTCGTTTTCATTTCATTTAAAATTGTCAATAGGTATACCTATGCATATTCGACCGTTCGCAATACGAGATACAAATCTGATAGCTGTTAATGGTATTACGGAAGCCAAGGCTTGATTGAAGATGTATTCTCTTAATAGAAATCCTACAATTGAGTCCAGTATTATCACTTGATCCTTCTTGGGGTAACAAATATATGACGTCACGTTTGTATAATTTGAAGATTGACTGACAGGTGACTGGGACATTGTGTTTGTTTGAGACATTGGGTTAGTAAACAACATTGGGCTCTGTGACATTTTTAAGGGTCTCCTTTTACCAGGAGTTACCCTTTTCACTATTTGACTCGTTTATTCCTTATCTTTATGAACGTAAGCAAGTCCAGTTGCGAAAACCTACGAAGTCCGCTGTGAGCGCCCACGCAGACTGATGATTTTTTCATTATAATAGTGTAACATTTTCGAATTATAAAACCTTCAGAAAATAAAATTCGCAAACTTGGGACATACAATACTTCATGCAGTTCACTGGTTTTCCCATTGTCCATCAACACATCTCTTGATTAACAAATGCCTGAGACTTCCACAAATTGTTTGTTTCCAAAATAAATGATTTCTGGTTGCATTCAAATAATTCCAAAAAGAACTGCTTTCTAAATGTCATGTACAGGCGCTATCCATGATCCATCAATGCATTTTCTTCAGTATTATACGAATCAACTTCTACATTAAATACCAATATAATTTTTCAAGCAATCTTTTTATTTGCTATGGCATCCGTCTGTTACAAAATGCTCAACTCACAGTTTGCATGAGCTATTTGATTTTTGGTTTATCTATTTGTATAAACATTAAAAAGTGCTTCTCCTACTTAAAATCTTTAGCTTCGTCTATTTTTATTACTAGCACTTAGAAATTTTGCATTGAGATGCAAACAGTGTTTTGAATAAATAGAAAATAAGATGTCTAGTATTCAGTGCATTCTTTCAATTTATCACACAATTTTTGTTTAATCATCATTTAATTTCAGTTCAATTGAAATAAATTCGACCGTGACCTTTGTAATAAAGTGAGCAATAAATATTGTCAATAAGACGATGATATATGAGATAACGAAATCATTGAGTTAATATCCTGCTAAACGCGAATCGTCATAATTAAAGCGCTAGACATCAAGTGTTTGCTAATTTTAATGACTGCAGGTTCTTTCGGGCTTAAATAACGAATAAGGTCTAGAATAATATTTAACGGTAATAGATTTGTAATAAGAAATCATTTTGCGGTGGACGAATGTGACATAAGAATACTAAAAATATAATTACATATTATGTAGTATGTAAGTTCGCTTCTTATAAATCTGAACAGTTATACGCTCCGAACATTCCGATGTTACACTCACCTCCACTACATAGTAAAAATATGTCAAATTAGCCAAATAATTATTGTACTGGCTCCATAAATCTATTTTGGTTGGAGGTACATCTTCCTTTCCTTGGGTATTTACTGTTTATCGAATAGAGATTAGTATTCGCTTTCTATACTTGACGTTATTACACGATCACCTTGTAACTTAAGAGCCTCATGAATAGTGTTTCAGTATTCGGCGGTTAAACACCTTTTGCGTTAAACAACCAAAGTTACCCACTTTGCCTTGCAAATGATAATATGTATTGATCTAATCTCCGCTTTCACTAACTTGTAGTACAGGGTACGAAACTAGCTGGTGAATTTGTTATCGTTGATAACAGTACAGGTTTAATTGTAAACTATATTATTGTGCAACTAGTAACAAGTTAGTATGGTGTTGACACACTATAGACATCATTTTTACTGCTTATATCATGTGAAAGCACAGTTTTGAGTTGTTGACTGAAATACTTTTTACATTTTTTGATTCCATGGAAAACAGACTTCGAATCCAAAATCCAATGTGCCACTTGCGTTTGGAATATTTTAAAATATTATCAACATATTACTTTTAATTATCAGTTGCCCAGGCTTGATATCCACAGTTCTCTTCTCCTTGTTTATTCGTTCTGTAGTATGAATCCTGGTTGTTTTTGTCCAAACTCCAGGCTCTCGACGGTTTAGGACTGCGGGAGTGGTGTCTATGGATAGCTGAAAGCGATCTTAGTCTAGTCTAGATCTAGTCATGTTGACTGTTTATATCCTCTTCATTATTACTATTTTTATTAGACACCGATCATCGTTATCATTGACGCTATCATTTTCTACCAGTACACACACTTGTTACAGTCTATCTATCTGTCTACTGTAAACTTTAAAAACTTTTTAGACCTACTTAGGTTATACGGGTTATCTCTCGAATATCTCTCGGTGAATTTTTAATGATATAGTATTTTGCACACAAATATTGTGCCTCTAGTATGCGCTGTACCGTGACAGCGCATTTTGTTAACTGTCACTGTGATATAATTATAGCCAGGAGTTATCGTGTAGTAGACTGACGGACTCGTGGGCTGAGGTCAGAGTGAGATATTATTGTGACGGTGTCAAATGCAAAACCTCAAAACTTAGAGCTTTGAGCTTCGTATTTTCCATAGAACTCGTTGTAGGTCGGATGAGATATTATTGTGATAGTATCAAATGCAAGACATTAGTTGTGTTAATTGAAGCCCTATTTATGGCATGGTTTACTCAATTACATGTCTTGCCTTTTATCATGTGATCTGACGGTCAAAGTTATTCAAATATTTATTTATTTAATTTTAACATTAAAATTTCCCGTAATAGGAATCGAATAAATATTTTCTCAATTTTTTCGATCCTGTTGATATATTGGTTGTATGTAATATGGACAAGGCGTCTATTCCTGGTTAATTTTTTTTTTTTTTTATCAGTTTGAACTGAGATATTCGTAATAATCTGTAGAAGTATTGGTTGACTTGATCCTCGCATGTAGCAAAGTGCGCAATTTGTGCAAGCTCTTTGTGTAGGTTACGAGTTGCCACAGCACTGTGTAAATTGATTTTATTTATTATACAAATTGCGTTTCATGTTTTTGGCCGTTCAAAAAACTTAAATAACTTACTGTGTGTTGAAAATAACAGTAAATAAGTATTTCTTCTAATATTTGATATATAGTTTTTTTGTGATCTTATACGGAAATGCTACTCTAAAACTAGTAAAATATTTTGAAAAATATTCTACAAGTTTTTGCAGCACTTCTCCTGTCCTGTTTCGTGGATATACCTTCGCTATGCAAAACGTTTCCCGTTAAACCCTGTGTGGTCTACCCACTGTCAGCATCCCGGCGCGTGATGGAGCTAACTCAGCTGTAATTAGCGGGCAGAACCAACAGCCAGAGGCTTCAACTTCGAGGAAGTCCACGGTGAATATACTTATACTACTCAGAGGAAAGATTTATTTGGCTAATGGATGAATTTGAAAGATTTCATAGTAATATAAGACGATCAAATTTACATTTATTCTCACAATAAGATTCAATTACATGTTTGAAGTGACAGCCTACTCAAGATCTGGGGCCTACTCAAGATGCCATCGCTAATTATCGCTTACAAAGTTCGATAACAAAATGTATGGGATTTGACATAAGCTACGCTAAATGATCGCGATTCGGTATGTCATTTTGCGTACCTTATGTCAAATCCCATACATTTTGTTATCGAACTTTGTAAGCGATAATTAGCGATGGCATCTTGAGTAGGCCCCAGATTTCAACGGCTGCAATAGCGATGATGGCTGAATTAGTATTCTAAAAAAATATAATAATATAGAATAATAATTATTTATTGACATAATCGTTACGTATAACAAATTCTATGAAGACTGACATAGACACCGAGAGCAGAAAGGACATAGGGACAACGACATACTTTCTAAAGCGGCAAAATGTAACAAGTGGGATAGCAGTACTGTTAAATGAAGATTTCGAAAAGATTATATCCCAACAAAAACATTTTCATGTAAAAATGTTGTCAAGCCGAGCCTACACAGCTTACCCTGTAAAAAAATTATCAGATATCGTATAAAACCAAGCTCTACACTACACCTTAATCAAAATCTATCAAAAAGTGGTTAGATCTCATGTAGAACCAAAATTCTTGATCTATGCGCCCTTACTTCACCAGGCTTAACTTCACTTACGCTACATTGCAGTTAAAACGTGATGCTTGGCCGTTTTATTTCGCACACGATTAATGAATTCATATGAAATGTTCGTAACGGTAGCAAAACGGTCAAGTATCACGTTTTAACTGCAATATAGCGTAAGTGAAGTTAGGCCTGGTGAAGTAAGGGCGCATAGATCAAGAATTTTGGTTCTACATGAGATCTAACCACTTTTTGATAGATTTTGATTAAGGTGTAGTGTAGAGCTTGGTTTTATACGATATCTGATAATTTTTTTACAGGGTAAGCTGTGTAGGCTCGGCTTGACAACATTTTTACATGAAAATGTTTTTGTTGGGATTTCATTTATTTTTGTAAGCTGGTTAATGGACTTTTTTAATTTAAAGATAAACTATTTTGACCCCGGGGCTTTACTTTACTATAATAGAACAGTCAGCGCCTTAGCCTAGTGACGCCTAGTGACGTCGACTGATGTCACCGTCAATATTATACCGTGTAGGTACTTAATAAACTTTCACCGCAATTTTGAAGAGGTAGAGGCGGATTTTCAATTAAATGTCTCGTCCATATTTCTTATTATATAATTAATAAATATTATATAATTATAATTTATATTTATAATATATATAATATATTATAATTATATTATATATAAATATTAATTATAAAATATACATTATTTTATTGCTGGAGTGAAACTTCTTATTTGGATATTCTAGGATGCCACTAGTATAAATTCAACACTCGAGAATTCAATTCGAGAATTTGAGAATTACTTATAAATACGAGGGAGATTGCCTTTAATAAAGCATGTTGATACTTATTGAAATAATACAGTAGTTTATAATAATATTGTATGTAGACGATGGTCACCGCCATCTGTTGGTCACTAGAGGTACTAATTCTTGTACGGCTCTTATAAACTTAAGCGAAGTGCAGATACCTAAGTGCAACTTAGCATTTTTGAAGGAAAAAAAATGTATTTATTTTTATTTTTGAAAAATAGCTATAAGGTTTTCTTTTGATTATGGCCATCTTTAAACGTCATGACGTGACGTGTTAAAAATCATATTATTATTATGTTAATAGTCATAAGATTAAACACTAAAATTATTTATACATTGATCGTTACCATCTGTTAAATCTGTTGATAAATGTGTGTTCAGATGTTTCACAGTTCCAAACATAGATTGCGCTGTTAGCTAGCTAAATCGCGCTATCGACGTGTCGAACGGTTTTTACATAAGATTCCCTCTAATTTCTAAACTCGATAATTACGTTATTATAACATCAGCGGGAGCTTATGCCGGACCGATTTCAAGTGATGGACGTAATATTTTGATTTTTGTACAAAACACTGATGACAACAAATTATTACTTGCTGCCTGTTAATTCTTACGTAATGTATACTTACCAAATAAATAATACCTAATTTTAAATAAGTGGATAAAAAACTAATTTTCTCATAGATATATTTTTCATGTACAAAAAGTCGGTCACCGATTAATAATCGGAATAAAATAGAACATACTTATTGCAGTAGTGCAACGCACTCAAATGAATAAGGTCGGATAGAAATAATATGGAGCAAAAATCTGACCGATTATCGGTCCTACAAAAAGTAGGTCTTATTTTTTTATGTACTGGTATAATATTGTATAATATAATATTTCTTTTATGTATTAAAGATCATATCCGTATAATAAACATATTAAACATCCATTTTGTACCGTCCACCATGTTGGATTCAAAATGGCGGCATTTATATTTTAATAATTTTTTTGTGGGTTTTGTAGCAATAACAGCTTACATAAATAATATCAGCTTACTAGGACGTCAGGAAGTACCTTATGAATTTTGATGATCTATAAATGAGTCAGTGACGAAATCTTGAGTTTTTAGAAATTGATAAAATCTAAAGTATAATAGCTACAACATTCAAACTTTGTAGGTTTCATGTTTTTACTAGTGTCATTATATGTTGAAATTTTCAACTATGTAGCATCATCCAAAGCAAAGTTATGAGAGTTCAAAAAAACGACGAAACCTTTCGAGAAAAGGTAGGTAGTGCCCTTGCGCTTCGCTTGGCTCGTCTTGACGGGGGCACTGCCGTGCCCCCAGATATTATACAAAGAACTTACAAAAACTTCAATCCGACATGAGTCTAATTTACCTAATCTGACTTAAAAACAGTATATTTTATTTTTACCTCGAGGTGCGGAGGTATATGAATACTTATACTTACCGGGTTTGTGTAAATAATAAGACTTATTCACCGTGACCGTTTATTGTTAGCAAGTTACACTATTGCGAGCTTAGAACGAAGTGTCTCATCACAAAAGAAGACTATTTATATAAGGTTAGATGTTTAAAAATTCCTATACAAATTGGGGATATTGGTGCCGAGTGTAAGATGCCCAGATGATGCAACAATGAGTGACAAATAATAAACTGTTAACAACCAATATAACTTAATATAAAATATACAATGTGTAGGCACATATTAAACGGAAATAATAATAGTTTCCTATTGCATTTACAATAATGCAGTGAGAAACTTTACTACTTATGAACTGATTCAACTTTCGACACAACGCTTCTCTCAGCTTTTACATAATCACTTCTAGTGAAAATAGAACAATATAAAACTCTATAATAATATATTCCTAGGCACAAGATAGCAGAGATAAACATATTTTTGTGACAAGCCAAAAACTCGTAAGATGAATGCGATATTTGCTAAGGTCCAACTTACTTTAAAGAAAACGCCCGGTACTAAATAGGTATGTATGTTCCTTATTTAAATCTGTAAATAGTAATGTGCCTACAATTAATAAAATATCGATTAATATTATTAATATTATCTATAATAATCCGTTTAGCTGTATTCCACTTACAACTTACAAGTAAGTGTGAAAATATCGATATTTTAAAAACCAATTACACAGTAAGGTGTACACAGTAAATAATAAATTTCATTCTTTACGATAATATTTTGATCTTATTGTCTGTCCTTTACGAAATAGTTTAATTAAGTTATTTCCATATTTTAACTGTAAATTGATCACAGCATGGTCCTTTTATATAAAGTGCTCGGGGCCATTCGTTGTACGATGTAGACATAAAATTATCATAGCGATTCGATTCTATCTGCTCGCGTTTGTATTTGACTAAATGGTTCATTGTTGTGTCCCACATTAAACTACGGGGGTTGAGGTTACGTGTATATGGGAAACTTTTGAACACAGTGTTAGTTGTACAGATGTACAGCCTCGAGCATTTTAAATGCAAATTAATTCGATTGGGAGGCCCGACAAAATATTCTAGAAATTGCAACTTGAATCTTTATATAATATTGAGCGCCGAATGGTATAAAATTAAGAATCTGTATGTAATAGTTTTTCTCCTCAAACAATTATGAAGCCATGTAACAACTTCATTTTATATTCAAACGTATTAACAAAGCAATTTATAACACACTGTTATGGTCATCCAGTATTAACTTTATACGTTTAATTAAACCACTGTTATGCAATATTTAACCGCGGCATAAACGACATCGCCCACGCGTGATTATTATCGATAAAAATGTACACAACACTATAATTTAAAAGTAATTTGAAAATAGAATATGCATAGTCTATAAAAACAATACATGATAGTCTGCTTAGTATGATAGCCATAGACTATCATGTATTGGTTTTAAATACCAAATTAGACCAACGTAGATTCTTTATAATTATGTTTATCTGCATCGAATCCATTCATTACATTTTTAAAATACCTGTATTTATTTATTTCTTGCCTGTCTTTTATTTGTTATAGTCGTGAATTCTGCCATTAAAGATTATATATAGATTATATACATTTAAAGATTGTATACCTTCTTTAAAATAAAACATTATTGCCAACAGTTACCCCAATATTTCGTGTTTCCCCAACAGTTATCTTAGAAAGTACAGTCAAAGAGAAACTCCAGGATCGTGGACGATACATCAAAGCTCATAATTCGTACCTTTATTAAGTCGTCCCAATCATAAATACACAGTAATTTTAACTCCGCCTTGTAATTTGACGGCAATTTTAACGCCGTTTAGTGTTTATTGTGATTTACAGTAATGGTTAGCGTGAGTTATGTTCCGATGCGATCTGGAATTGACAAGTACATATTAGTGAACTGGACAATTTATAAAAATGTCTATCCCGATGTGCATTTCTGTATTTTTCTTGTAAAGCGTGTAATAGCATACTAATTGCTTAGTATAATATATTTCTACACACTGTTATTTAACACATATAAATTGTTTATTACTTTATATTTATATGTCAATTTTATTTTTCTAATGAGATGTAAAGTTTTATTATGTAATGCACCAAAATCTCGTATTATATTAACCGACTCAGTAACTTCACCTGTAAGTGAAGTCCTGTCAGAACTATCTCATGGCGACTCTTGATGTTATGTTGAAACACTCAGTTAAAGTAGGGTTCCAAGATCTTCTGACAAGCTTCTTCTTCTTCTGACAAGCTGACAACTAAGGTTATCAGCGACCGCAACAACAAACTAAATTAAACTGTATAAATTACAATATTTAAGAAATTTAAGAACGTTCGTACACATATTCGGATCAGTCAACAAAAATAACTATCATCAGTAAAATTAAATAATGTCTTTCAGAACTATAAAAAAAACAATAAATAAAAATTTCTTCTAGACTTTTTTTAACGACATCTTAAGGGATGGCTGGGCAGATGTTTGAGACAACAATCGTTTTGTTACGAGGGGTTTTGATTGCAATATTTTGACCGTGAATGTGTATTGATTTGTGCTTATCAATCAATTCATCAGCTAAGCCTTTTTGTTGACTTTCCGAAAATTGCTTATTAAATTTCATTTGGAAATAAAATATTTTGAATTTTGCAACATATACACAGATTCTGTTATTAGCTATTCTGGAGACAAATCTTATTAAAGTCGGATTGATTACCTTTGATAAGGCTCTGTATATTCTTTTAACAGTATATTATCCACAGCATTTATTATAATGAGTCATTTTGAGTAGCGACAGCATATCAAAATGAGGCGACTGATTTTGTTAAGTGGCATATTATATGGAGATAGGTCATTATGGGCTATGTTTGTGTTGGTCTGGGCAACGTTGTTCCCGTTATTCCAGACTTATCTCTAAAAAACGTTATTTTGCCTATATCTAGGGAACGCCTTACCGCAGAGAGGTGTGTAGTGGTTCCGTTTGTAGGTCTGGGTGTGCTCTATATTTTTGTGTGTGATGAGTTTGGGTCTCGGTAAAACCAGTTATTATGGACGTTTTCCTTGGGAAATTGTGTTTTACGTTTTTTGAAAAAAAAAAACCAGGAGGAGTCTTTTCCTTTTTGTGGGGTTATTCAGCACTCTAGTCGGCCTATTTTTCATCCTATCAGATCCGCATTTGAGTACTGTGGCTGGTCAAAGTTAATTTTTTAACTCACTCCCGTTGTGTGATAAAATTTTTCTTTCTTCGGAATTTTGTTTCCTTATCCTACTTTTTTACTACTTTTCAATGTCACTGTCACTGTATAACTCCCACTTCGAGGGGACGCTTAAAACTAAAACCCAATGTCAAACCTGCTTGATATTGGTCTATAATTCTAATTTTCGGTACACACTAAACGGTCACTATCCCGCACAATATAATTTTTTCCTACTTTTTCGAATTTTGATTGCGGAGCGTTTATAAAAAGATGCTTCCCGGTCAGCAGTTGGCCTAATACAGGATAATCCCTTAACTGTTCTTTGTGCCCTGATAAATCGTGTCTGTTAAAGCTTTGATTACTCCTTCATGAAAATCAAATTTATTTGCATAGCTTTCATCGTAACAGCTCAGTTTGAAGTCATATTGAATCAGTCTTACAGTTTGAGTCCGTAATAATTATGTATTTTTATGATTATATCTAAACTAATTGTAGTAGTTCCTTTTTTAATTTTTGTTGCGTCTTTTTAGTGTCGTAAAATTTCTTCTTTCTTTTCCCCCGGCACCTATATATCATAACTTTCAACTATCATTACTCAGATAAAAAATGTTAAACATGATTCCGACGACATTCAACATATTTAACTAACTAATTGCTGTTACACAATTAGTTATAATTATGGGACGTTACGCGTCGTTTACATGTATGATATAAACTACGCGGGACATCACTAAATCTCTGTTTATCGGGTACATGTGTGTGGGAAAGTGCACAGTATACGGTACGATCAAAATTATTCAATCTAACACAGGACCTCTATGCCGACGACACAAGGATCACTTTCACAGAAAATACGAGGTTAAATAACACGGAACTGACTATATAAATGTACAGTATTATAATTATTATTTGTATTTATGGTTTACAAGTGACCTGTTGAACTTACATGTCGCCAGTCATCACTAAAATTATTGTGAAGAATTTCAGGATTACTTAATTTTAGTCTTTGAATCATAATAAATAGATCAATAAGGCGACCGCAGTCTCTATCTATACACGAGCTATAAAATAGATATAATTTATTAGGCGAAAATTAAACAAAGTCGACCTTTTTTTAGCTGTAGAACTTAAAACCAAATTGATACCACTTTATGATTGAAAAAAATACAGTATAGCTACTTTCAAAACTACTTTTATTTTACTATGAGAACTAGGAAAAACAACGTATGGCCCGCTACCTGCACACTTTATGCATAATCATATTTTGTACCTCAATAGAGATGCTATAATATCTACGTTTTACTCAACGGT
Source organism: Celastrina argiolus (assembly GCA_905187575.2). Classification (NCBI taxonomy): domain Eukaryota; kingdom Metazoa; phylum Arthropoda; class Insecta; order Lepidoptera; family Lycaenidae; genus Celastrina; species Celastrina argiolus. Next base: position 4,514,207 of record LR994596.1, read on the forward strand.
AAAAAGGTTTATTATTATTCTGAAATAAAGCACTGAACATTTGAAGTAGAGCGAAAGACAAGAAATTGCTTTGGTTGGTGTCAAAAGAGACTTTTTTAGTTTTATTTGCTTCACGGCCTCCGAAGCCTGTATTGCGAGGCCTGCTCCTCGTTTACTATTAGGAAATTGTTTAAACGAACCTATCAAAATATATTGTCTTAGAAAATTAGGTACATGTTTATGTTTATGGCGTTGATTACGTAACTACAATATTAAAACAATAGACTTAATGTAAATTGTTAACAAATGGGGCGTGACGTTACTACGGCGACTTTAACAATGAGGTTTTGTACTTAATGTCTCCGAGTGGCCATTAATTTCATTATTATGTAAATCTTCTGCATCATTGGGCGGTCCGTCGAGATGGCGAAGTGATTTCCACTACAATGACATGATGCGTACAATTTCTTCTACTTTGCGTTCTTTGTAGGAATGTTGTAAATATGATATCGGTTCCTAGATCTAGATATTAGATCCGTCATTTCGTCTTTTTCAATTCCGTTCCTTTGTCATATCTCTCTACTTTCTTGCTTTCTCCTGGAGATCGGAAGTTAATAATATTAGTCTACAACATATACATGTTGATTGTGCTGTCGAACACAACGTAATATGTTTACATGTTGTACGCGCCAACTCTGGAAACGACATACAATAATAAATTAAAAACTTGTAAAAACATACCACATGAAAATACTGATAGTATAAGTACATATATATTTTATATTATAATAAATATCACTACTATAAAACAAAGTCGCCTTTTCTGTCCCTATATCCCTATGTGCGCTTAAATCTTTAAAACTACGCAACGGATTTTGATGCGGTTTTTTCCAATAGATAGAGTGATTCAAGAGGAAGGTTTATATGTATAATACATGCATAATATACTAAGGCAACATAGCTAATTTTAGAGGTTTCTAACGTGATGTCGTAAATTAACCTATTTTAGCAAAAACGCTGCCTAAACTCTAAGAGTTAGATCAAATTAATGTACTACAGTATTGTACACCATAAAAAGGTCTACAAAAAAGTCCGTGATGGTATATGTTTATCTTTTAGGGATAACCCACATTAACCATTTTTATTGTTTACTTTTTACGTGAAAAAATGGCTTATTTACGAAGCTATTTTAAGCAATACGGCATTAATCCTTATCGAATTATGTACCTTAAATACAGTGTGCAATTAATATAGATCAATATGGTTCCTTACAGCATGTAAATTAAACAAATATTTTCGGAGATATTACAAATAAAAAAAAATATATATGAATTTAGATATTCCAAAGATAGCAGGAAATCTTCATAGTAAGTATAGGGAAAGAGGAATTGTTTTACTCCAAATTTAATGCGTGCAGGCCAAGGGCAGTAATGAATGAATCAAAAATACTGGATCGATTTTAATCATGTTTTCATTGAGTGACATAGGCATATATATATTTTGCAAAGTCGGAGCGAGCCGCTATGTTTTTATATACAACGTTCATAGTTTTTCTGTAGTGTATTTAATTTAGTATCAGCATTTCACCCGTGCGAAGCCGTGGCGGGTCGCTAGTATTGAATAAAAAGCGTCTATTGGATGGGGCAGTTTGAGCTACAGCGGCAGTTGGCGATCATGGTGCGTTTTTTACCAATTGCGGGATACACCTTATATTCTTTTATAGCCGACGATATCCGGCAGCTTTAGAGGGTTAACTTTTTAGTACATTCTGTCGGTACATGTACTCGTCCATATACCACTTTACGCATCTTTCAGTCTTGCAAGTGTCGTTTGAGCTCTAACCACTGTCGAGTGATTGTTCGTGTGTATTTTGCAACGAACTTAATTGGTCATAATTATAACTCCGGTCTCTGCTGACACTGAGGTGGACGGGCAGGTCTAATAAGACAACCTCCGTTGCGCAGTGGTCCGGATCCTGCCGACGGGACAAAAAGTTTTCTGTGTTCCTGGGTTATTATGATAAAAATCTTAAATATGTTTTATAGTATAATATATTAAATATATGACGGCGATTTATGGAATATACATTGACATCCATATGACTCGAAGATACTATGAATTTCCATTAACTTCTCACGGTCAGTAATAAACATCTTATTAATGAAAATAGACCTTTTCTCCGCAAACCTTAGATAGAGTGGCAAGTAAAGTCTTAGTTTGTCGAGGTTATCCATATCAGTTTTCAATTCTGCGTCCATTGTCCATATCACTACTTTCATCTGGCTGTTTTCCAAGGTCATCAATAATTTTGTGAAGAAATCAGGTTTAGTTATATCCGTTTCTCCTAGACATAAGTCATCCAGACCAATCAACCTATCAATTAATTTACATTTGTCTCCAACAAGTGCAGGAGGTGATACATTTAAGATGTTGTCCTTTACTTCTACGGTATCATCTTGGAGAGTGTTGTAAATACCATAACAATTTGGGAACAGATGCATCAGGTAAGAGAGTATTCCACCAGACCCCTCAGCCAAAGTCACTATCAATCCGGACTGTGTACTGGTCAGCCGATCGAACCCAGCTACACACGTGACCAATTTAGATGGAGCAGTACTGATTCGTCCGATTCTTCGACATATATGGTGTATGTGTCGTGTCCACAGAGGAGAAAACTCACTTCCTAATATTTCCAAATTCTGCAGGTTGAGTTCAAATGCTCCAAAGTCTATCTCATGAGGTATCGTGGGACACCATGGTCGGGAGATTGACTGATCTTGGAGTATCTTAGATGTCAAAATCACTACAGGTGTGATGTACTCATTTAGTTCTGACTTGATCTCCCTCCAAAATGCGATTGAATCTTTTTCATAAATCTTAATCAATTTGAAGAATCCTTTGGTATAGATTTTAGGGATTTGCTTGATCCAATTTCCAAGGCCCCCAGTTACGAACATAGGTATTGCTCCGATTCCGTTCTTCTTTGCGCGGGACACTGACTCATGGTCAAGAGTAGGGAGAAAGAAGTTTCTCCAAAGATACGCCTGTTTTGGTAGATTATCATCAGTAAATACGGTCAGCCCACATGCCAACCAGAACTTGTTCCTATGAAGATTTATGTACCTCTTCAATCCAACTGCCAAGACACTCTGAAGCCCATGGACCTGAGTCACAGTTGAATGTTTCTCGATTCTAATCTGGAGTAGTTCAACCAACTCTTCGACTCTCCCACAATTTACTGTCAGGTACGCCAAATGAGTCATCAAATCTCGAGGGTAATATGAAGATTGACCTAGAATATAATTTACAAGTTGCCTACTATTCTGTAACAGTCCGACAATAAGATAGTTGATATCACAGGATCTAAATTCGGACATGAAATTGCTCCCAAGTCTCTCTGTGACATCTCCCGCTTTGTCCAGTCCGATTGACTCTGTGGCTGAATTGTTCTCAAAGGTAGATTTCTCCGCAGTAGCAATCCTTCTTCCGATACTTACTGATAATGCGGTTATGCTGTCAAGAATGTTTTTATACCGTTCTTGATCCGTCAGTTGGGGTACACCTGGAGTGACATAATTAATTGGTACATATCGATTTTCACCATCTAGATGGATCTTTCTGTTCTTTATTAGATACGTACAACTATAACAGTTGAGGGGTATTGCATAAGTGTCACTAACTGGTATTCCAGAGCTGCACCTCTCAATTATAGAATTTTGAATAAAAAGAAATATTTCTTGGAAGAACAAATTATAGTCCTCATTTCCCCTCAAGGCTTTTCCTAACAAGTTTGTATTGATATTGACATGCGTCGCGATATTCGTGTTTAATGAGTACAGTGCAGACCTTTTTTGGGAAGATGCTTTAAATCTGTGTTCATAGCTCCCTCCGAAGTTCTTTCCACACCAGTCCTCAAGAGGGACGGTATGAAACTCAGGAGGCAAACTTGTTAATTTATCTCGTATCATAGAGTCGAGGAGAGTGACTATGTTGCTATCGGGGTCCATCCGGTCGATATATGTCCTTAAATAAAAGAGTTTGGCTATAGCTTTGGTTGTCGGGTTAGGACTGATCACTGTCAGCTGAGGTTTTGTCATCTTCTCTGGAGTGGAGGATCCCAAGTAAGGAGGATAAGGTCCTCTTATTTGAAGTGCCGACTTTCCGTCTGTTCTTAATACGTGGGAGGTTTTTGCTATCACGCAATCGGTTCTCAACAATTTCGGCAACTGGTCATAATTGATTATCATCACCTGCTCACTTGGAACTGGACTTGTTATACCTTCTATAGGGAATCCCCATGTTCTTTCCCTTAGCCTGTTGGCCACAACAAACGTGCACTGTTCTGCAGTGAGATGCTCAATTACGATGTGGTTGGAATTAATGGGATTCTCTGATCTTGAAATCCTCCTTTTCACTATGTCCACTGCCTCTTGGTCTTTGGTTCTTCCCAGTGTGAAGATATTCTTATCACGGTCCTCATCAGTATTGATTAGTCTGTTGATAGTCTGGATGTTAGAAAAGCTTCCGATCAGTTGAAGTTGGATTCCTTCATTCGAGTTTCTCAATATCTCGTGGGCAAGATTTGCTATATAGGGCCTCATAGTAACTAATGTTGTGCAGAGAGATATCAAGTCCTCTCTACTGACACCGATCAGTCTGGTTACATTCGGATTTGTTACATAAGAGGGTAGAAACTCTTCAATTATTTCCCGAGCTTCTCGTTCAAAGTTTGGTAACCCTGTTATATTCAAACTATACATGTCTTCCACTAACCTAACACAATCTATTTCAGCCTTGATCTGGAAAGGCGCAATATGAGTTAGGCAACTTATAACTTCGGTATTGACAGATTTAATTACCTGCCAAATCTTGAGCCATATTGTTAATGGATCGGAGAATCCTCTTTGGCTGTGCTGGAAAATATTAGATATCGGGAATCCCCCTAATATAGATGGGAAATTGAGCAACGCTTTGAGAAATTTGACAGATTTATTCACAGCTAATCCTTTCCTTCTGAAAATGTTACATGTCTCCAGAGAATTAAAAAAGAAGGGTATGGATGGTGATGAGTAATTCCGCGATATGTTTTCAGTACAGGTTGAGGCACTTGTCAATAGAGAATGGGTAGAAGGAAAGCCTTCGTTGATATCAGGAATTAATCGATTTAACCTTTTAAGACTATCGTCCAATCTGATCCCTTTGTAAAATCTGACTTTGGAGTATTCAAACAGATTCTTGGAATACCAAGTCTCCTGTAATTTGAGCTTGAGGCCGCCACGGTCAAAGAGATTGTATAAAGTGTTTAACAACAACATTATGCTCCTCAAGGGGTCAGTCTGTTGCTCCTTTGACAACATTATATGTATTACTTGGTTGTCTCCTTGTCCCATCGTCTCACCTCGTATTTGGCATTCATCCAATGCGATTTTAATGATCATGATGGTTGTAATCGTCCATGCCTTTTGTCTCATTCCTTCAAAGCCCCCTAATTGATCATAGTGGCAGAATTCCCCCTCCTCTGGTTCGCCATGAATTCCGATTCTTGGTGGGGTCAATCTAGATCCTAATAATACCATGCACCGGTTGAACCAGAAGTGCGAATCAGAATATAAGTTCTTCCTGCCGTGGAGCTCATCCAATTCTGAGAACACATATTTATTGAGGTCGTGCCTTTGGAGCTGATTCCATTTTGTAATATCTAAGTTGATATTATACTGTCCAGATTTTGATATGGTAGATGCGACCTTATCCATCCGCTTTGCAACTTCCAACTCCGTATTGGTCATAGTCTGTTCTTTAATAAAAGGCAATACATTATCGCTTAACGACTTCTCTAAACAAACTTGGAATAACCTCATTTCATACGTCTGTTTACAAAATACCCTTCCATCCATGTTCAACTCTCTCCTTTCGACACAATTGAACTATGTCGTCTCTCTGGTGGTTGTAGTGAAGGGCCTCTTGATCCGCTATCTTCTTTAATAGTTCGCCTTCGTTACCTTTCAGGTATCTAGATAGTACACGCGGTTCATAGGTCCCAGAACCCCTCGGTTTATTTTGATTATAAAGGATCTGGAAGGCACAGGGGTCATATGGTAGAAACCACTCCTCTCTAGGAGGTGAACATGCAGTATCTTTCAATAGGTCCCTCTCATCCAGTTCGAGACTCAAATCGTGATTCTTTAAGAGCTGCACGTGTTTCCACTCTTCCAGAGAAATCCTTCCAAGTTCTGCTGGACTGGGTAACCTAGATTCCTCTAAACAAGTTGTTAGTTCCTGACAGGCTGCAGGCGATAATATCAGGTTTGGGTACTTCCCCCTAGACTTGAAGTAACCCAATGTATAAGATTTTCTGAACATGTAAAGGGTCTTTCGAGCTAATACATCATCGATACTGATTTCTTTAGTTGAATTTATTCTGAGTTTGGCTATTCCATCGGTTGGGTTTAGGACCGGATGTCCATAATTTTTACATAGGTTTGCAAAATAGAAGGAAGAACGGATCCTTCTTTCCGGGTCATTAGATAAGTATCGACATGAGACATAGTTATTGAATTCTAATATATCTGATTGAGAAACACCAAGTTCTTCTAATTCGTTTAGCACTCCATTTTTAAGACTAGTGAATCCCAGGTCATTTATCGGGCTCGAGACAGTTTCTCCTATCACAAGTGAGTCCCAGTTCTTCATCACTCCGAAAAATGCATTCTTATACTTCTTCCTAAGTGCCATAAGGAATCTGTGCATTCCTTCATAATATTGGGTGAGACCGGGACTCTCTTCATCGATTTCTTTTATACAAACATGGAGGTAGATGTAAAATCGAGTCTGTAAATTATCCAGGCAACAAACAAATAAAGTAGTAGGATAAAGCCACTGTCCATTCTTTTCATCGACGATGATGGTTAGTTCTTTTTCAATATAAATACGAGGAGAGACTTTGAAAAACGTGCCTAAAGAGTGTTCCGTACAGGTTATCATTTGTTTAATGGACTCAACTTGTTCTTTTACTTGGTAGAGCAATATTGTCATTGGGTTGTTGAATATGTGTCTTATTCCATAATCCATCAAGCCCTGCAGAATACCTGGTCCAAAGTATGATTCGTGGTGTATCTTAAGATTCCAAAGCGCTGCCTCCACTGCACCGTTCAGAAAGTTATGCCCCGTCCAAATGTCAGTAGTTTGGTTAGTTCTGGTTTCGTTTATTGTACTTTCCACAAGATCCCACGGGCAGTTGTTTAGTTCCTCGAAAGATTTAATCGACGGGAAATTTTGAGTTAAATAAAGCTTGACTCGCTTGTGTCTATTACAATAGAAATCTGTATTGTATAAAATGAAGTTTACCTCATCATTAGTTATTGGCGAGTTGAGGTGTCCCTCAAAATAGCAACGATTAGATGAATTAGTCATGATTTCTCGTGCAGGTGTTGTTTACAACAATTCTTGCGAACGAAGGCGCAGGCGCCGTCATATATTTCCGTTTTCAGGTACCCCTAACACAAGTTCTTTGGATACTTAGCACGGGGCTAGATCGACGTGGTGTGAAGCGTTTATAGATTCTATTATTATTATTGTCCAGGCGACAAATTCGCTTCACCGTCGGTTCACCCGTCACCGTCGAATGAGCGCGCATCCCTAAACAGTCGTGACGCTCTGTGTGGATCCGACATAATGTAGCTATTTTGTTGCATATTATTTTTATTTATTTATTTTTATGGGACAACAAACAGTGTTCACTATATATCTAAAAAAATAAGCCTTACATATTGTATTATTCATGGTGATACCAACACCACATCCACAGATTAAAGCCGCGACATTACTCGAAATGTGTGTATGATTGTAGGTGTGCATGTGTTTATACATGTATTGGTGTGTATGTGTGTAGGGGGTGAGTGGCACCCTATGACCAAGGACTTGGGATCAGCTTATTGTATGTGTTGTAAGCTGGCAAAGTCAAACCTAAATTCGGAGATTTCTTTTTATCTCAAATGAAGCGGTGATAAGTTCGCTGATGTTATCATTTAATTCTTTTAAATTATATGTTAGTTCCAAACGCAGTTCAGCAAACATATTGTTGATTTCCGTAGACAATGATTGTTCCATATGTTCCTATGCCAAGGGGATATCACCATCGGATCTTTTCCCTTTGCTTTGGGTAATATTAAGTATGACGGAATCATTTTCAGCAGAAAGTTCTCGAATCGAATGATGCGGCTTGTATGGTGAGCTGATCATACTTGCCTCCACGCATATAAACAATTACACACTAGCAAGACAGACATAATGGTACACCCCATTATGAAACAGAATTCAGTTCGCATTTCGCATTACTCCATAATTTTGTTCAAATTGCTATCACTAGGCTGAAAATTCTTTCAACGACTTGAAGGTGATATGAGGTGATATCGAGAACTCCGCTAGATTCCTAAACATACGGGTTTCCACCGGCATTCTATATTTTCAGCACTTGCAATCATTAACCCTCAATTCACTAGGTGAAATTTACTTACGTAAACAACTTCTATGAGTCCCTGGGACTCGCCTATTTGAAATGAATATTTTTATCAAATAAAACAAATTTTATTAACATTTTTTTTAATAATCTTCTTAAGTACTTAGTCTACTACATAAGAAAAAATAACAAAACTTAACAAACTTCTGAGATCATCTTAAAAATTAAAGAAATGGCACATATCAGACTTTTAAAACCATGATATTTTTAAAGTTTTTATAAACAAACAATTGCTCTAAAAATTAAATAAAAATTACATTTTTAAACCAATAAAGGTACATAAAATAAAATAAAATCAACTTAAATGTATGCTTCCATACAAAAAAAAGAAACGTGCATTGGGTTCCTTACACTATATATAAGCAACGTCGGCTTATCTTTTTTGAGCAAGTTAAACATATCGGTTACAGACATTTTGTGCATAAATATGCAGTATTTGTTCTCTTCTTGTATCTTCAGTGTCCGAGTTTTGAAATTCCTCGTCTATAGATATGGCAGTGCTCGACTGGCCAGTGTCTTGTTCAGTGTTACTACCATTTTCTTGGAGCCGGGTTCCAGAATGGAACCTGCCCCATCTTCGTTCAGATTAATAAAATCACGCTTTCGAGCCATTTTACAATAATTCTACAACCAAAAAATAAAATATTTATAACTTAAATCATGTTCATAGCAAATAAATCATCAATTTATAACTTGGAAAAATAAAATAAACATAGCATAATTCACTTGTATGAGTCCCTGGAACTCCTGGAACATGTCCTCTCGGCACCGTGTCACTCGCGCCACCACATGAAGGTACTGAGACACTGGGGAAACTAGCTGCTAAGACTTTTGAATTAAGGCCATTTTAAATTTCGATGTGAGTCCCTGGGACTCAGGAAGTGAATTAAGGGTTAAAATGTTGAATCAAAGATTATAACATTTTTCTATATTATTGGAAACAAATGTTGCAAAGGTTGAGAATAGAATTAAAATGTTCTATAATCTATAAATAGAAGACGGAAATGCTACGTCCATGTAAAATGTTGTAACATTGTTTATTCTTGTCTGTGGTATTAGTTTTTGTCTATGACAACAATGGGCATGTCTGTCTTCCAGTGTTCCATTAAATCATTTCAATTCGAACAAGCAATAAGTAAGGCCGAATACGTTTACGCGGGAGCTCCATAGACAATAAAATTTGAATTTCGAGTTGAGTCGATATTCGAACACGTTTGGTTTTATCTATGGTCATTCAAAATTTCGAGACGTATTAGGGCAAGCGCTCACTTTTACAATTTTAGTTCAGATTCAACTAATTTATGTAACACAGTAACGATACACATTTTAATTTTTTATACATAATTTATTTAAAACCTGTTTCGTCTGGTAGACAAAAAACCAATTTAGCCTTTGAGTCAAACTTCAGAATATAAATTTGTTATAGCAATATCATTTCCCGGACTAACTGTATTGCAGTAAGAGCACTCATCACATTACGAGCAAAGCGCAAGTAACCAAGTTTTTGGTTCCTCTGCTTCATAGTGATGTAGGCTGCCAGATAGAAATGAAAAGCTTTAATAGTTGTGGACTGTATATTACACGTATTACAAAATATGAAGGTCATCTACGACTGATGGTTGGTTTAATAGTACAATTTTAAAATCTATCGCACGGCTGTGTGCGCAGGCGCATGCGAATGCCCCGCGCGCCCCACTCGCGCCGTTGCGACTTGTGATTTTTTTTAAATTTATTTATTTAAGGCTTAATTAACAGCTAATACATAATTTTAAAATGCAAAATTTGTTAAATTAATAAAAAATGTTGTATAGCCAACAACATCAGTCTCAACTTTCAACAAAGACTGATATAAAATAAGAAGATCTTGACTCTCTTGAAGATGTCCAAAAAGAAAACAGCAACAGTGAAAAATAGTTTTAAATAAATCAATATTTAAAATATTTATCTATGTATCTTATCACAGTAGCTTTTCAATAGCAGGATAGAGCGACAGAGGAACTAAATAGCCATATACATTCTTTATTACTTACTAAATAGGGCCGCCATATACCTACCAGGACGAAGAATAAATGTTGACATTTGATATTTTTAAATTGTGTTTTTTAAAAGTTTAAACTTCATAACTATGGTTGATGTTCATTGACAGGAAGGCCACGAAAGTAATCGGGCTGCTGATTTAATTATCTGTAGTCTGTCTTTACTTACAACAGCTCACTTTGTACAATAGATCAGTTCTGCAGACAAATCTGAACAACAGTGGCGCGGGCGGGCTGCTCTAAAATGAATCACACAGACAGAGACATTGTTATAAGTTGTAACGGGTTGTTCCGTATGAGTACGTTTACTTATTGTTGACACTTGGTAGTGTAATAAGTATTAAATTTGATGTAACTAATGATACCCGATACTAAGGGGGTGTTTTACCAAGCAATGTTAAAGTTAATCCTTCGTTGAATATCATGTTATCCCTCTCGTATTTCCTGTCAATGAATGAGAAGGCATGGTATTTTAAAATGGCGTTAACTTTAACATTGCTTGGTGAAACACGCCCTAATGGTAATAGAAACCCCAAACAAATAACACGTCGGGGGTTAAAATCAAATCGAACCTTTTTATTTCTTATAGGTTTTTAAATAACACTTCTAGAATAGTCCTACTACTAATATGCCTACCGGTTCGAAAACTAGCCCGGAAAGAATAAGGGGTATTACTTAATGTTTAAATTATTTTTACCGTATTATGCTATATAACATAATATTCCTGAAGGAAGACGAGTTAGTTTAATAGTCTACTAGCAAGAAGGAGGGCCCTGGGCCCTAATTTTCAGGCCTCGAACTTAGTTTTTACTATCGGTCTGTCCCGCTCATGCAAATGAGATTCACCGCGCGTGCGAGCGGGATATCCCAGCAAACATTTTCGTCATATAATTAAACATTTATATGACCTTGAGTCTTATTAAAGTTATTTTACAGTAATATTTTTAACTCTTCGTCATGTATTGGTGCATTATCTGACCAAATAGACGTATACAGTTTTTGTCGTATTATAATGTCATATAGACGTTATTTCGATTTTCTTATACGATCGTCATATAATAGTGTCTACGAAGACATCTATAAGACTTGCATATACAACTTTTCGTCGTGTAAACGTTTTCATAGTATAAACGTTATAATACTGTCAATTTAGTCATATAATTACTTTTTATACGACTGCTAAACGGATAATTATTGTTTAAACGTAGTTTTTGTAACCATTACATATAATTCGTATATTAGTATTACGAACGACCTCTATACAACCTAAAGTATCGCAAACATGATTACACGACTGCTTTATAATTAATAGTCGTATTAAAGGTTTATAATAACCCTGTATACCACTTCCACCATATTGAAATCGTATTTATTATATTTATTTAGGTTCAAAATATGGATCTTAAAAAGTGGAATAGTGTTAAAAGAAGTGGTGGATTCAAAAGAAAAGTTAAAAACAATTATAATTCGCTTCAATCACGTACTTTAATACAAAGTGATAGAGCTCAAGCTGGGAGTGCAGAAAATAGAAAGGGTTCCGTATCACATTTAAATGCAAGATTTACCAATCAATTTAACCAAAATTCTACGATTATACCTTGCAGTTCTTTTGCCGAAGTTGAGGGCTCTTGTTTATTTTCCGAAGATGACGACAGTTATTCATCGTCCGAAAACGAAGATAATGTTGATAAAATAGATACTTCAACCGAAAATGATGACTTCAGAGACCATTATAAAAAGTGGGCTATAGATTTTAATATCACACAAGTTGCATTAAAACAATTAAATGTAATTCTGAACAAAAGAATGCCCTGCATAGTCCCTTTAGACCCAAGGACGCTTTTAAAAAGTAAAAAAGAAATACAAATAATTGTTATCGATGATGGTCGTTACTGGAATAATGGTCTCATAGAATGTTTAAAGACTATTTTACAATACCTAAATGATAAACCGAAATCCATTTCGCTAAATGTGAATATTGACGGACTACCATTGTTCAACAGCTCTAAGCATCAAGTGTGGCCAATATTATGTAACATCCACGAAAAACCAAATGTACCCCCTTTTGTTGTGGGTATTTATGAAGGAACGAGTAAACCATCAAATGTATCCGCATTTTTTCAGCCTTTTGTAAGTGAATTACAAGAATTAATGTCTAATCATTTGAAAATTGCATCGGAAGACTGGGTCGATACATTGATCGAAGTTAAAGTCAGAGCCTTCATATGCGACTCACCAGCGAGAGCCTTGGTTAAAGGTGTGTGTGTCCGAATAATTATGTAATTTAACATTTTCTGTTAGGTTAGGTTAGGTTCCAATTAACTTTTTAAGATTTTAAGTAATGTTATATTGAAACTTGAAACAGTCATCCCGGTCAAAATCGGCCGGAAACTTAGGCGTAATATTGGCGTAGGCGTAACCGGCTCAGATGGCCGAGAGGTGGCAAGCGCTGTCTATCATAATTATGATTATAAAACCGATTCTGTTCTGGAAAAGCAACCGGAATGTAGAGAGTGAGAGGTTTTCACTTAGTGGTAGTAATTTAAATAAAAGTCAATGATATTAAACTTTTGATCACTGACTATATTTATATTTTACAGGGGTATGCAACTTTAATGCTAAACATGGTTGCTTGAAATGTACAGTGGTCGGCGAGTATAGTCATAAATCGCACACGGTCTTCTTTCCAAAGACTGATTGCCCACGAAGAAATGACGCGGACTTTCGTTCTAAGAAATATGGATGTCACCACAAGTACGATTCTCCTTTACTAGCATTACCAATAGATATGATCGAACAATTTCCAGTAGGAGACTCTCTACATATTATTGATTTGGGTATTATGAAACGGTTATTAATTGGCTGGAGAGATGGAAATTTCGGAACTCTCATTACAAAATGGCCTACAAATGTAATAGAAAAAGTTTCTCAATTTTTACTATGCTGTCAGATGCCAAAGGAAATACACAGGAGTGTTAGAAGCCTTAAAGACTTGTCACATTGGAAAGGTTCCGAGTTCCGTACATTTTTGCTCTATTTAAGTTATGTGATATTAAAGGATGTCTTAGATAATGCAGCATATCACCATTTTCTGCTCTTTTTCTCAACTGTAACTATTTGTACAAGCGAGACACATTTTCAACTTCTACCAGTTGCAGAAATAATGTTAAAGCAGTTTGTTGACAATTATGGCAAGTTTTATGGCCAAGAGTACATTACAAGCAATGTTCACAATTTAATACACGTAGTAGAAGAAGTGAAGAGATTTGGAACCTTGCAGAGCTTTAACGCTTATCCTTTTGAAAATAAATTGAGTTTAATAAAGAGAATGATCAGAAAAGGAAATCAGCCACTTCAGCAAATTGCTAATAGATTATTAGAGAGACAATATAACATTGAAGTAGAGAACTTAATAAACGATACTAATCATAACTACCCTACGATAAAGAGTTACAAATATGGAAGTAAACTTAAGACAGTTATTCAACTAGAATCCTTTATCCTCTCAACTGATAATAGAGATAAGTGGTTTTTGACTAATAACAACCACCTTGTTGAATTGCGTTCCGCTACTTGTAACGAGGGACATATTCTGATTATTGGAAATCGAATTGAAAACTTAAGAAATGATGTTTTTGAAACGCCTATGAAATCTTCATATCTTAATATATTTGTGATATATGAGAACGAAATTAAGCAATCTGAAGCCATATATAATATTACTGATATCAAGTGTAAGTTGGTTAGTGTTTCATACAACTCAAATATATATTTTGCTCCGCTTACTCATACATTTAAGAAATAGGTAATAAAAAGGCAATGAAAATTGTTTAATTTTTTAATTTACCCCCAGGAACGTAATTATCTCAAAAAAGGACACTTAATACAGCTAGTTAACTAGTAATAATCTCACAATAGAATATACAAAACTACACAAAAACAGGTAACTTATAAGTACATATAATTATTAAAACTAAAAATAAGACTTTGGTGAATTTGCGTTTCTGCGAATTAATCGCGTTTAAAAGCGTTAATCGATACAAACCTATTTTAAACGTTCGATATTAGGTACTTTTATATTCTTAATATAATCTTACAAAAATCAGTCTTAGTCCAAGAAGAATAAGAAAGAAGTTAACAAAATCCAAAAAAATATATTAATATAATTATCTCGTAAGTGAAAAGATTACAAAATTGGTTTCTTAGGTTTACGCGAATATTACACATTACAAATGAAACAACTTTTACGGATTTTATCGCGGTATATTATCATTTTAGTTTATCCCGACGTTTCGGACTCTAAACTAAAATGATAATATAAAATCCGTAAAAGTTGATTTTACGGATGGAAGATTACAAAATTACAATAAAAATTATAGCACGTTAATCGATACAAACCTTCTGCTTTAAACTTGCAAGATTAGGAACTTTTATATTATTTTAATTATCTAATAGTCTCATAATAACTATAAAAAATAAAAAATCACAAATAGAAAATGCGAAATCGCAACATAACAAATAATAAAATTCAGTAATCTTTTTAATTGCTAAATAATTATATAATTATGAAGACTTCTAGTTAACACACACAATCCTCAAGATTCTGTTAACTAGAAGTTATTATCTAATTATTTCGCAAGAGAAAAGTTTTCAAAACTAACATAAAAAATATAAATAAACAGGAAACTTTAAACTTTATATTATCGAACAACCGAACAAATAGGCAAATAATCAAATAGCCACCGTGGAATTGATATATTCGATGGAATGAGAGGGAGTGGGTGCTTTGTCGTGACCATCCGTATTCGCGATCATCACACGATCACCACTTGATTTGAATCTAGCTGGTTAAATCAAGTGGTGAGTTAGTTTCTTTCTGAAGTGGTGGTGTATTTTCTTGCTCTCCATTCAGGACATTATGTTGCTCTACAACTGACTGGTGATTATTTTCTTGCAACACTTTAACTCGTTTTGGTCTGTTCTTTTGAGCAGAAGCCCTCAGCATTCTGCATTCATTTCTTTTAATAGCGTGCCTCATAACCTTTTTAAAAAATAATTCGCAGTCTGGTATTGTGAAGTTATTGTCAGATTGGTGTATTATTTTAAAAAATAATGTTATAGTTTTATTATAAGATTTAAAACATATTTTTGGGTCTCCTCTGGAACCTCCAGACCAAGAACATTGGGTCATAAATTGCCGAGTGAACATGGCATCCACCAAGGCATAAGCGTTATTATATGCGCGACCTCTGCCTTTCGTACAAGTAACAGAAAGTAGCTTTATAATATTTTCTTCAGCTTGTGGATTATTTAAACGTTCCTCTAAACTTGTGAGTTCCTGTAGGTTACTTATAATTTTGAAATTGTCTTTATTATTGTCCTGACGATTAAAATCTGTTACTGGTACCAAAATACGAGTCACTAATTCTTCTAATTTAGTGTCCAATAAAGCAAGTTTTTGTAGAATACTTTGTTGATTATCAAATAGTACTTGAATATTTATTTCGTTTGCTGATGCCATACTTATTAATTGGTCGAGTTTTTGGGCTATATTGTCTAGTTTTTCAGAATTACTTTCTGGGGCTCCTGTGGTCTCAGTGGCTTGATCGTAGGGTATTTCTATAACTTCAATGGCTCCAATACTGGCATTTTGATTATTTAACACAACGTCACTAGTATTTTCCTAAAAGAAACAAATAAAACAGATAAAATTTTATATATAAAATTTTTTATGTATAAAATTTTTTTATAAAAAGTTTGTAAACTTCCCTTACGTTTTATTTCTAGAATAAAAACCTATGTACTTCTCAGATTTTAAAGCTATTTTCGTACCAAATAAACGTGAAAAAGTAACAAAAAAAAACGTTTTATCATTAATTATAAAGCGTTTCTGTGACATCGACGCACAAATGAAAACCACGGATCTAGTACATGATTCTGGACGCTCCAGTGGTGGAATTTTTCGTCGGCAATTTCCAATTTCCTATTTTTTCTATCGTCGAGAATAACGAAAGATCCTAATGACAGAAATGTAAATATGTAAAGTAAATAACTTACCGATAGACAGCTATTTACCAGGTCGTTCAAATTTATTTGTTTATTGGTTTTGTTAGGTCTTTGGGTTTTTGCAATAATCTCCTGGTCCGTATCCGTGTCGGACATATCCGACATAAGAGCGATTTGTTGTTCGGAAATTTCATAATTGGGAATATTATTTCGCTTCACGATACATCGCATCGATTTCCAATTTATTTCTGGTGTAGAATCCTCAGCCTTAATCAAAATAGCCTCATTCTTCCGTGGCCAATATAAAGTTCCGCGATGTTCCCAATTAGCTGGGACAGTTGTTAATAAAGAATTACCATTTTCTGTGGTCTCCACTATTTTAAAAGGCATTTTTCTAAAAAAAATAAAAATAAACAAGTTATAATGGACAACTAAAAAAACTTACTAAGTACAAAAAGTATCTTATTAAAAATAAAACATTAACACTTTAATAAACGTATCTATAACGCTTTATTGGTTTTGAAATGTCAAATAGCCACGCGCCCACTAGCTATTACCAACCCACAACTACTGAGTACTGAGTACTGACTGACTAAGAGAATGTGTGTAAGTGAGAAAGAAAGATATATTCTGCGTAGTAGGCCAGCTCTACACACAGACTGTTGTGTTCCCTGTTCTAACATTGTCCGAGCGCGTCCGCGCATGCATTAACAGACGCAACACAGTCACACTCTACACAGTTTTATCGGCACGCACATTTTATCGATTATATAATATATAATGATAATGATATTAAAATTCTATTCGGATTAAACAGATAAATTTCGCTACTAACAACTAACATAATTAAAAAAATAATTGTAAAATTCTAAGTTTTTAAAGATATTTTTATCTCTCGTACAAATATTACTAAAAACAAACATCCAAAATAAAAAAATAAATAAAAAAAAAATATATATCCACAGACGAACATATAAGCTCCGCCTTTTTGGAAGTCGGTTAATAAAATAAATATTACCTATTAAGTTGAAGTTTCCAAAATTCTCATAATTTATTTAATAATTCAAATTTAAATAGGTTTGTATGATTAACTAATAATTATTAGTAATATTAATATTACAATATTCACATTCGTCTTCTGGAAAATGATTATAGATAGCAAAATATTTGCAATGGGGGCACCAAAATAGACCGTAACGTAACATTATTTTCACATTGTTGTCTGTTAAAACAAAATGTAACGGCCGTCTATTTCCACGGACTATCTGGTATCCACACCCATAACATCGAGAGCAAAAGATAAAATGAGTTGATGGCCACGGCCATTTCAAATTTTCTCTTTTCATTTCAATAAAGTCCATCTTTGTTAAAAACTTATCAACATCCGCATAAGCATAAATCATTGTGGGGTTTACCTAAAACAAAAGTTTTACTTAGACTTAACTAAGTTCTAAGGGCTGGCTAGGGCTTTTTTATTGTCAGTATTGATCCCTAAATTAACATCATGGCGTACATATATATACAATGAACTTGCAGCTTATACGTCTGGAAGTTATATAGCTGTCTTATAACGCCGTCCCATAATAAATTATTGATAGAAATATGTTAAAACATAAAAATTTTGAAGGCGCATTAAAAATTTGTTAAAAACTTACCTCGCATTAATCAATAAACTTGATTGCGCAATTGGTTTACCACCGATGAAATGAAATGTATCACCTCAAATAACAAATAAAATGCAAAATGAACTCAGCTGTCATAAACACTGCTAAATAAGTATTCGTGTTATATAAAAATTTGTTCAATATGATCTTTAACTGACACTAACACACCTTTACATCATATTGTGCGACTCGAAGTCGAATACAAGCCGCAACAGCTATCATTACACGACATATTGGAGTAAAATCACCGACGTGTATATGACTACTATGCGACTAAATAGGTTTATATGACTGTTACACGAAACTCTTAGCACCTTAAGTTGGATAAAATGGGCCCAAATGCCGTCGAGTAAACGTCCTTATGATGTTTATACGATTATAATAAATACCTTTAAGTTACTACCAAAACGTTTACTCGACGTCTAAAATGTTTGTTGGGATGTGTCATTGTAAGTATCATTGGGAATAACTGACATTTAACCCTGTATTTATCAAGTCTCAAACTCGGTCTCAAAAATTGAGATTGCAACTTGCAACCTCTACTTCATTGAGAACCTATTTGACATAATATAAAACGTTAAACACTTTTAAAATGAAAAACTTTACTTATGTTACATACTTTAATGTTCTTTTGTTTTTGCAACGTAATATTGATAATATCTACTAATATTATAAAGAGGAAACTCAAAAAGTACTGGACCGATTTTAGTAATTCTTTTTTCATTCGAAAGCTACATTATCACTGAGTAACATAGGCTATATAAAATCAGTTAGTGTCGCTAAAACTCGAGATCAGCTGAGCTCATTCGGCTATTTTTGGTCTTGAAATATTCGTGGAAGTCCCGGGAATGTTTACACGGTTTCCATGCTCAACGAAGTGGTCACGGGTCAGCTAGTAGATTATGTATAGATTTTAAAAACTTGAAAATATATTTTTATAATTTTTATTATTATTAATTCGGGCTTTAAATTGGTAGCACTACATCCGGTCATGGTGAGATTTGAATATCACTTTGAATTGAGATGGAGTGAAAAGATTAAAACTCAAAATGTGGTCAACTTTAAAGTTTAAACCATAATTTTAAACAACTCTCACTGATTTTTACTCGTTTTCTCTACCCTTTCAAGGGGGATTATTACAATCATGTGTTATGGCGGCATAAATTGCAAATGGCGGCGCAAATCCGCTAAGCCTCGACGAAACGGACAGACAAATAAATCACAATCGACAAGTAATTCTATGTATGGAGCTTTCCAAAGACTGTATAAGGATGCTTGGGTCAAATTTTGAAGACCCCTCAGTATGTCTGTCTGTCTGGAAGTTAGTTGATGTCTATTAGCTGTGTTGTTTAGTTTACAACAGACAAACAGTAAGATGAGTTAAAATGCGCTTGTTGCATAGAATCTACGTTCAGATGTCGGAAGCTAATGTGGGAGTCGGCAAGCTTACTCCCGACACAATCGAGAATCGAATCAGTTCAGCCTCAACGGTTTTTGATATTTTATTTGGTGGATTACTTTAAGACTAATCAGGATAAAGAAAATCGTTATATAGTTACTTTTTGTACACCCAACAGGATGAAGAATATCGTTATATACCTAGTTACTTTTTGTACACCCAACCATATCAATCAACATAATCAACCATATCAATCGACTGAGAATTAAAATAAACAAACGTCAATTTATTCGGGAGTACGCGGCACGATCGAAACTGAATCAAAATCGAATCAGTTTGGGGAGTAAGTCACCAGCGGGCCGACTTCCGACACAATCGAGAATCGAATCAGTTCCATCTCAACGGCTTTTGGTATTTTATTTGGTGGCTTGCTTTGAAACTAACCAGGATAAAGAAAATTGTTAGATCGTAACTTTTTGTACTCCCTACCATATCAATCGACTGAGAATCAAAATAAAAAAATTACAATTTATTGGGCACGATCGAATCTGTATGAAATTGTATCAGTTTGGAGAGTAAGGCCCCTGGTCTATGCCATTGCTGCTCGCGCGATGGTCGTGGGATCGAAATTCGAATCCCAGCGAAGAAAGTATAGTAAAATTGACAATATTTGTTGCGTTGTAGTAAAATATTAAATATGTTTCCGTTGTCTGTATCATACTTTACAGTTTTCGAAAACAATTCGTTAAGTCTCTAGGCCAAATCAATCACCCACTTTCGTTATAAATAATATGATTAGTTTGATACTGATTTTCATCATCTCAACTTTCCACCCATATTAGTCGGTAAACAATGTCCCTTGTCTGTCACATGTGGACTTTCTTCATTACACGGCTGTCCGCGACCGGTACATAAATATGACTGACCTGGATTAGATCTTAACTTAGACCAAAGTTTACTCTCGAAACTAATTTCAATTACGATCCAATACCATTTCGATTCCAATGCTGACTGAATTATGTTACTCTCGAAAACAAGGATTGGAATCTATACTTATATTATAAAGTGGAAGAGTTTGTTTGTTTGAACGCGCTTATCTCAGTAACTACTGGTCCGATTTGAAAAAATATTTTTTTGTTGGATAGTCTATTTATAGAGGCTTTGGGCTATAACATTACGCTGCGACCAATAGGAGCGAAGCGTCAGTGAGAAATGTTGCAAAAACGGGAAAAATTAATTACATTTGGGGACGCTGCATGAACGGCTTCAGTCACTCAAAAACCACGCGAACGAAGTCGCGGGAACAGCTAGTAGCTCTATAAAACTGACACTCAATCCCAAACGAATTTGGCGCTAGTTACGCGGCGAACTATCAAATTCATTTTCAAAAAGTTTTGTTCTAGAGTTGGCTTAAAGGTAGCAGTAACGAGACAAATGTAAAGTTAACTCGTATTTTGTTAGTAATATTGCGCTACTGCCGCCGTCTATGAAACATTAATAAATGAAATCTCGTTTCGGCGAGTTTTTATCAAAAGTGCGAAGCGAGCCATTCTGTCTTTTAGGTATGTGTAGTGTGCACTAAACTATATAAAATGGTCCGTCCGTCCACCGTCTACCGTCAGCAACATCAGGTACGTCTATCTGTTAGCACGTCCATCCTATATGTGACCGAGAGGGGGGCAACCCCCACCAAGGTATATAGTTATAATATATTGCCCACGATAAGGAGACAACCAGTTACAAACACTACAGTATGTTTACACTAAACGAATTTTATAGAGTGGGTATAGAATCAGCATTCGTTCGCTTAACCCACCCTCCGCCCTAGTTACTGTTTGGCTTCACAAAGTTTCATTTGCTTTTGGCCCAAAAGTCTTTTACTTCCTATAATCAATATTATCATAAATGGGAATTTCGGCGTCAGTACGTCGGCGTGCTGTTATAAAGGGCGTCAAAATGACCAATAAATTGACGTCTACAGAGAAAATACTTGTTCGTAGAGGGTGCCTCGACATAAAGTTGTAACGATCTCTGCAACTACGTTTGCCTATTACTCAAGAAGTTCTAATAGTTTGTAACGCGATTTAGTATGTCTATTGACGATATCGTTACATATGTAAATATCATAACATGTATCTTTAAAGTTTTCAGTCAGTTGAAGGCTTATGTAGTTAACAAAAATAAGCCTCTTTTTTTAATTGTTTGAGGGTTATGCCTGGCGAAGTCGGGTAGACAGAAACCTTACGTCAAAATTATGTTCGAGCTCGCTTTGTTCGTATAAATGTTCAACCTTAACCACTGTATTAAATTAAGGGCCATTTATACCCTGGACTTTTGTAAACATTTAGGTTGCCATCCAAATTACCTATTTTATAAACAAAATGTAGCCTACGAACTAAATGTAGCCTGCAGGTGGTCTTATGTCATTATCGTTTTTGCGCTGCGATCAATCATCTTTAGAGATCCCACGGTTGGAAAAAAGTTTCTGTGATCTGAATTGTTTCAGATTTTTTTGGTTTTTCTTTTAAATGTTTGGAATGGCTTTTTTCGGTTTTTCTAGAGTTTTATAGGCTATGTTGTGCTCTTTACGAATTTCAACACCGCCACCTTGTGTTCACATTATATTGTTTGTCCACATTATATTCACGTGTGAGATACATATTTATACTGAACCATGTTGTAAAATTCTTTTCGCGCTTTTTGCGGCCAATCAGGGTCATCGTCTATGATGTCTTGTTGTCGGCTATGATTAAGCCGTTTAACCATCCCTATTATTATTATACTTATGTAGGGAGTATAATTTTTAATCTATAATTTAAGCTTACCATACTTACACTTATTCTACAATAATAATATTTATTGGGTTGATATTATATATTGATTTCAATATTGAACAGTTTTCTTAATAACTAATGTCTTTTTATTAGATACAGATGCACTTTTACAAATCAAGAACACAGTCACAGCAGTGACACCAAAAACATAATTTATTTTCCTTTGTTCTTCGGATTATTTTTATTCTATCATCCTTTTAAAGCATCCTTAATTATTTACATTTTTTTTTTATGAAAGATTTTTCTTCTCAGGAGTGTCTGTATATATGATGCTTTTACGTTTTCTACTCCCTAATCGCACCATGATTAAGGAGTAGAAAAAATATGTTTTCGGAAAATGTATCTCTTCAGGTAAAAGAAAACATTGGTTGGATTCAGGTTGGTGGTTTGTGCGTATGGTAATGGGCTATCAATCACATTCTATAAATTCAGTCTCAGGAGATTATATTCACTAAGCGGCGAAATTCCGGTGACTCTGAATCCAGACTGTATATTGTCGTTTGTAGCTGCCATTGGCCAATATTTTTAACGACTCTGGAATATTATTAATTGTTATTGTTTTTCTAGGGTGACAAGCTAGCCAATTGTCGCTGGCTTTATTGAAGTATTTCTTCCGAGGGCCGTAAACGCTTCTGTCAAGCGGTTGTAGTTTGTGGCTACAGGGTATGTCGAAACTGTAACCCATTTGTACTTGAAATAATCAAGCACCTGGAGAGATAGATGTGAGTCGTGGTTGTCCAATAGCAGAAGAATGCAGTTCACTGGTTTTCCCATTGTCCATCAACACATCTCTTGATTAACAGTTTATCAATGCCTGAGACTTCCACAAATTGTTTGTTTCCAAAATAAATGATTTCTGGTTGCATTCAAATAATTCCAAAAAGAACTGCTTTCTAAATGTCATGTGCGCTGAGGCGCTATCCATGATCCATCAATGCATTTTCTTCAGTATTATACGAATCAACTTCTACATTAAATACCAATATAATTTTTCAAGCAATCTTTTTATTTGCTATGGCATCCGTCTGTTACAAAATGCCCAACTCACAGTTTGCATGAGCTATTTGATTTTTGGTTTATCTATTTGCATAAACATTAAAAAGTGCTTCTCCTACTTAAAATCTTTAGCTTCGTCTATTTTTATTACTAGCACCTAAAAATTTTGCATTGAGATGCAAACAGTGTTTTGAATAAATTGAAAATAAGATGTCTAGTATTCAGTGCATTCTTTCAATTTATCACACAATTTTTGTTTAATCATCATTTAATTTCAGTTCAATTGAAATAAATTCGACCGTGACCTTTGTATTCAAGTGAGCAATAAATATTGTCAATAAGACGATGATATATGAGATAACGAAATCATTGAGTTAATATCCTGCTGAACGCGAATCGTCATAATTAAAGCGCTAGACATCAAGTGTTTGCTAATTTTAATGACTGCAGGTTCTTTCGGGCTTAAATAACGAATAAGGTCTAGAATAATATTTAACGGTAATAGATTTGTAATAAGAAATCATTTTGCGGTGGACGAATGTGACATAAGAATACTAAAAATATAATTACATATTATGTAGTATGTAAGTTCGCTTCTTATAAATCTGAACAGTTATACGCTCCGAACATTCCGATGTTACACTCACCTCCACTACATAGTAAAAATATGTCAAATTAGCCAAATAATTATTGTACTGGCTCCATAAATCTATTTTGGCTGGAGGTACATCTTCCTTTCCTTGGGTATTTACTGTTTATCGAATAGAGATTAGTATTCGCTTTCTATACTTGACGTTATTACACGATCACCTTGTAACTTAAGAGCCTCATGAATAGTGTTTCAGTATTCGGCGGTTAAACACCTTTTGCGTTAAACAACCAAAGTTACCCACTTTGCCTTGCAAATGATAATATGTATTGATCTAATCTCCGCTTTCACTAACTTGTAGTACAGGGTACGAAACTAGCTGGTGAATTTGTTATCTTTGATAACAGTACAGGTTTAATTGTAAACTATATTATTGTGCAACTAGTAACAAGTTAGTATGGTGTTGACACACTATAGACATCATTTTTACTGCTTATATCATGTGAAAGCACAGTTTTGAGTTGTTGACTGAAATACTTTTTACATTTTTTGATTCCATGGAAAACAGACTTCGAATCCAAAATCCAATGTGCCACTTGCGTTTGGAATATTTTAAAATATTATCAACATATTACTTTTAATTATCAGTTGCCCAGGCTTGATATCCACAGTTCTCTTCTCCTTGTTTATTCGTTCTGTAGTATGAATCCTGGTTGTTTTTGTCCAAACTCCAGGCTCTCGACGGTTTAGGACTGCGGGAGTGGTGTCTATGGATAGCTGAAAGCGATCTTAGTCTAGTCTAGATCTAGTCATGTTGACTGTTTATATCCTCTTCATTATTACTATTTTTATTAGACACCGATCATCGTTATCATTGACGCTATCATTTTCTACCAGTACACACACTTGTTACAGTCTATCTATCTGTCTACTGTAAACTTTAAAAACTTTTTAGACCTACTTAGGTTATACGGGTTATCTCTCGAATATCTCTCGGTGAATTTTTAATGATATAGTATTTTAATGATATAGTACAAATATTGTGCCTCTAGTATGCGCTGTACCGTGACAGCGCATTTTGTTAACTGTCACTGTGATATAATTATAGCCAGGAGTTATCGTGTAGTAGACTGACGGACTCGTGGGCTGAGGTCAGAGTGAGATATTATTGTGACGGTGTCAAATGCAAAACCTCAAAACTTAGAGCTTTGAGCTTCGTATTTTCCATAGAACTCGTTGTAGGTCGGATGAGATATTATTGTGATAGTATCAAATGCAAGACATTAGTTGTGTTAATTGAAGCCCTATTTATGGCATGGTTTACTCAATTACATGTCTTGCCTTTTATCATGTGATCTGACGGTCAAAGTTATTCAAATATTTATTTATTTAATTTTAACATTAAAATTTCCCGTAATAGGAATCGAATAAATATTTTCTCAATTTTTTCGATCCTGTTGATATATTGGTTGTATGTAATATGGACAAGGCGTCTATTCCTGGTTAATTTTTTTTTTTTTTTTTATCAGTTTGAACTGAGATATTCGTAATAATCTGTAGAAGTATTGGTTGACTTGATCCTCGCATGTAGCAAAGTGCGCAATTTGTGCAAGCTCTTTGTGTAGGTTACGAGTTGCCACAGCACTGTGTAAATTGATTTTATTTATTATACAAATTGCGTTTCATGTTTTTGGCCGTTCAAAAAACTTAAATAACTTACTGTGTGTTGAAAATAACAGTAAATAAGTATTTCTTCTAATATTTGATATATAGTTTTTTTGTGATCTTATACGGAAATGCTACTCTAAAACTAGTAAAATATTTTGAAAAATATTCTACAAGTTTTTGCAGCACTTCTCCTGTCCTGTTTCGTGGATATACCTTCGCTATGCAAAACGTTTCCCGTTAAACCCTGTGTGGTCTACCCACTGTCAGCAGCCCGGCGCGTGATGGAGCTAACTCAGCTCTAATTAGCGGGCAGAACCAACAGCCAGAGGCTTCAACTTCGAGGAAGTCCACGGTGAATATACTTATACTACTCAGAGGAAAGATTTATTTGGCTAATGGATGAATTTGAAAGATTTCATAGTAATATAAGACGATCAAATTTACATTTATTCTCACAATAAGATTCAATTACGTGTTTGAAGTGACAGCCCAGGGGGCCTACTCAAGATGCCATCGCTAATTATCGCTTACAAAGTTCGATAATAAAATGTATGGGATTTGACATAAGCTACGCTAAATGATCGCGATTCGGTATGTCATTTTGCGTACCTTATGTCAAATCCCATACATTTTGTTATCGAACCTTGTAAGCGATAATTAGCGATGGCATCTTGAGTAGGCCCCAGATTTCAACGGCTGTAATAGCGATGATGGCTGAATTAGTATCCTAAAAAAATATAATAATATAGAATAATAATTATTTATTGACATAATCGTTACGTATAACAAATTCTATGAAGACTGACATAGACACCGAGAGCAGAAAGGACATAGGGACAACGACATACTTTCTAAAGCGGCAAAATGTAACAAGTGGGATAGCAGTACTGTTAAATGAAGATTTCGAAAAGATTATATATTATACAAAGAACTTACAAAAACTTCAATCCGACATGAGTCTAATTTACCTAATCTGACTTAAAAACAGTATATTTTATTTTCACCTCGAGGTGCGGAGGTATATGAATACTTATACTTACCGGGTTTGTGTAAATAATAAGACTTATTCACCGTGACCGTTTATTGTTAGCAAGTTACACTATTGCGAGCTTAGAACGAAGTGTCTCATCACAAAAGAAGACTATTTATATAAGGTTAGATGTTTAAAAATTCCTATACAAATTGGGGATATTGGTGCCGAGTGTAAGATGCCCAGATGATGCAACAATGAGTGACAAATAATAAACTGTTAACAACCAATATAACTTAATATAAAATATACAATGTGTAGGCACATATTAAACGGAAATAATAATAGTTTCCTATTGCATTTACAATAATGCAGTGAGAAACTTTACTACTTATGAACTGATTCAACTTTCGACACAACGCTTCTCTCAGCTTTTACATAATCACTTCTAGTGAAAATAGAAAAATATAAAACTCTATAATAATATATTCCTAGGCACAAGATAGCAGAGATAAACATATTTTTGTGACAAGCCAAAAACTCGTAAGATGAATGCGATATATGCTAAGGTCCAACTTACTTTAAAGAAAACGCCCGGTACTAAATAGGTATGTATGTTCCTTATTTAAATCTGTAAATAGTAATGTGCCTACAATTAATAAAATATCGATTAATATTATTAATATTATCTATAATAATCCGTTTAGCTGTATTCCACTTACAACTTACAAGTAAGTGTGAAAATATCGATATTTTAAAAACCAATTACACAGTAAGGTGTACACAGTAAATAATAAATTTCATTCTTTACGATAATATTTTGATCTTATTGTCTGTCCTTTACGAAATAGTTTAATTAAGTTATTTCCATATTTTAACTGTAAATTGATCACAGCATGGTCCTTTTATATAAAGTGCTCGGGGCCATTCGTTGTACGATGTAGACATAAAATTATCATAGCGATTCGATTCTATCTGCTCGCGTTTGTATTTGACTAAATGGTTCATTGTTGTGTCCCACATTAAACTACGGGGGTTGAGGTTACGTGTATATGGGAAACTTTTGAACACAGTGTTAGTTGTACAGATGTACAGCCTCGAGCATTTTAAATGCAAATTAATTCGATTGGGAGGCCCGACAAAATATTCTAGAAATTGCAACTTGAATCTTTATATAATATTGAGCGCCGAATGGTATAAAATTAAGAATCTGTATGTAATAGTTTTTCTCCTCAAACAATTATGAAGCCATGTAACAACTTCATTTTATATTCAAACGTATTAACAAAGCAATTTATAACACACTGTTATGGTCATCCAGTATTAACTTTATACGTTTAATTAAACCACTGTTATGCAATATTTAACCGCGGCATAAACGACATCGCCCACGCGTGATTATTATCGATAAAAATGTACACAACACTATAATTTAAAAGTAATTTGAAAATAGAATATGCATAGTCTATAAAAACAATACATGATAGTCTGCTTAGTATGATAGCCATAGACTATCATGTATTGGTTTTAAATACCAAATTAGACCAACGTAGATTCTTTATAATTATGTTTATCTGCATCGAATCCATTCATTACATTTTTAAAATACCTGTATTTATTTATTTCTTGCCTGTCTTTTATTTGTTATAGTCGTGAATTCTGCCATTAAAGATTATATATAGATTATATACATTTAAAGATTGTATACCTTCTTTAAAATAAAACATTATTGCCAACAGTTACCCCAATATTTCGTGTTTCCCCAACAGTTATCTTAGAAAGTACAGTCAAAGAGAAACTCCAGGATCGTGGACGATACATCAAAGCTCATAATTCGTACCTTTATTAAGTCGTCCCAATCATAAATACACAGTAATTTTAACTCCGCCTTGTAATTTGACGGCAATTTTAACGCCGTTTAGTGTTTATTGTGATTTACAGTAATGGTTAGCGTGAGTTATGTTCCGATGCGATCTGGAATTGACAAGTACATATTAGTGAACTGGACAATTTATAAAAATGTCTATCCCGATGTGCATTTCTGTATTTTTCTTGTAAAGCGTGTAATAGCATACTAATTGCTTAGTATAATATATTTCTACACACTGTTATTTAACACATATAAATTGTTTATTACTTTATATTTATATGTCAATTTTATTTTTCTAATGAGATGTAAAGTTTTATTATGTAATGCACCAAAATCTCGTATTATATTAACCGACTCAGTAACTTCACCTGTAAGTGAAGTCCTGTCAGAACTATCTCATGGCGACTCTTGATGTTATGTTGAAACACTCAGTTAAAGTAGGGTTCCAAGATCTTCTGACAAGCTTCTTCTTCTTCTGACAAGCTGACAACTAAGGTTATCAGCGACCGCAACAACAAACTAAATTAAACTGTATAAATTACAATATTTAAGAAATTTAAGAACGTTCGTACACATATTCGGATCAGTCAACAAAAATAACTATCATCAGTAAAATTAAATAATGTCTTTCAGAACTATAAAAAAAACAATAAATAAAAATTTCTTCTAGACTTTTTTTAACGACATCTTAAGGGATGGCTGGGCAGATGTTTGAGACAACAATCGTTTTGTTACGAGGGGTTTTGATTGCAATATTTTGACCGTGAATGTGTATTGATTTGTGCTTATCAATCAATTCATCAGCTAAGCCTTTTTGTTGACTTTCCGAAAATTGCTTATTAAATTTCATTTGGAAATAAAATATTTTGAATTTTGCAACATATACACAGATTCTGTTATTAGCTATTCTGGAGACAAATCTTATTAAAGTCGGATTGATTACCTTTGATAAGGCTCTGTATATTCTTTTAACAGTATATTATCCACAGCATTTATTATAATGAGTCATTTTGAGTAGCGACAGCATATCAAAATGAGGCGACTGATTTTGTTAAGTGGCATATTATATGGAGATAGGTCATTATGGGCTATGTTTGTGTTGGTCTGGGCAACGTTGTTCCCGTTATTCCAGACTTATCTCTAAAAAACGTTATTTTGCCTATATCTAGGGAACGCCTTACCGCAGAGAGGTGTGTAGTGGTTCCGTTTGTAGGTCTGGGTGTGCTCTATATTTTTGTGTGTGATGAGTTTGGGTCTCGGTAAAACCAGTTATTATGGACGTTTTCCTTGGGAAATTGTGTTTTACGTTTTTTGAAAAAAAAAAACCAGGAGGAGTCTTTTCCTTTTTGTGGGGTTATTCAGCACTCTAGTCGGCCTATTTTTCATCCTATCAGATCCGCATTTGAGTACTGTGGCTGGTCAAAGTTAATTTTTTAACTCACTCCCGTTGTGTGATAAAATTTTTCTTTCTTCGGAATTTTGTTTCCTTATCCTACTTTTTTACTACTTTTCAATGTCACTGTCACTGTATAACTCCCACTTCGAGGGGACGCTTAAAACTAAAACCCAATGTCAAACCTGCTTGATATTGGTCTATAATTCTAATTTTCGGTACACACTAAACGGTCACTATCCCGCACAATATAATTTTTTCCTACTTTTTCGAATTTTGATTGCGGAGCGTTTATAAAAAGATGCTTCCCGGTCAGCAGTTGGCCTAATACAGGATAATCCCTTAACTGTTCTTTGTGCCCTGATAAATCGTGTCTGTTAAAGCTTTGATTACTCCTTCATGAAAATCAAATTTATTTGCATAGCTTTCATCGTAACAGCTCAGTTTGAAGTCATATTGAATCAGTCTTACAGTTTGAGTCCGTAATAATTATGTATTTTTATGATTATATCTAAACTAATTGTAGTAGTTCCTTTTTTAATTTTTGTTGCGTCTTTTTAGTGTCGTAAAATTTCTTCTTTCTTTTCCCCCGGCACCTATATATCATAACTTTCAACTATCATTACTCAGATAAAAAATGTTAAACATGATTCCGACGACATTCAACATATTTAACTAACTAATTGCTGTTACACAATTAGTTATAATTATGGGACGTTACGCGTCGTTTACATGTATGATATAAACTACGCGGGACATCACTAAATCTCTGTTTATCGGGTACATGTGTGTGGGAAAGTGCACAGTATACGGTACGATCAAAATTATTCAATCTAACACAGGACCTCTATGCCGACGACACAAGGATCACTTTCACAGAAAATACGAGGTTAAATAACACGGAACTGACTATATAAATGTACAGTATTATAATTATTATTTGTATTTATGGTTTACAAGTGACCTGTTGAACTTACATGTCGCCAGTCATCACTAAAATTATTGTGAAGAATTTCAGGATTACTTAATTTTAGTCTTTGAATCATAATAAATAGATCAATAAGGCGACCGCAGTCTCTATCTATACACGAGCTATAAAATAGATATAATTTATTAGGCGAAAATTAAACAAAGTCGACCTTTTTTTAGCTGTAGAACTTAAAACCAAATTGATACCACTTTATGATTGAAAAAAATACAGTATAGCTACTTTCAAAACTACTTTTATTTTACTATGAGAACTAGGAAAAACAACGTATGGCCCGCTACCTGCACACTTTATGCATAATCATATTTTGTACCTCAATAGAGATGCTATAATATCTACGTTTTACTCAACGGTAAAAAGGTTTATTATTATTCTGAAATAAAGCACTGAACATTTGAAGTAGAGCGAAAGACAAGAAATTGCTTTGGTTGGTGTCAAAAGAGACTTTTTTAGTTTTATTTGCTTCACGGCCTCCGAAGCCTGTATTGCGAGGCCTGCTCCTCGTTTACTATTAGGAAATTGTTTAAACGAACCTATCAAAATATATTGTCTTAGAAAATTAGGTACATGTTTATGTTTATGGCGTTGATTACGTAACTACAATATTAAAACAATAGACTTAATGTAAATTGTTAACAAATGGGGCGTGACGTTACTACGGCGACTTTAACAATGAGGTTTTGTACTTAATGTCTCCGAGTGGCCATTAATTTCATTATTATGTAAATCTTCTGCATCATTGGGCGGTCCGTCGAGATGGCGAAGTGATTTCCACTACAATGACATGATGCGTACAATTTCTTCTACTTTGCGTTCTTTGTAGGAATGTTGTAAATATGATATCGGTTCCTAGATCTAGATATTAGATCCGTCATTTCGTCTTTTTCAATTCCGTTCCTTTGTCATATCTCTCTACTTTCTTGCTTTCTCCTGGAGATCGGAAGTTAATAATATTAGTCTACAACATATACATGTTGATTGTGCTGTCGAACACAACGTAATATGTTTACATGTTGTACGCGCCAACTCTGGAAACGACATACAATAATAAATTAAAAACTTGTAAAAACATACCACATGAAAATACTGATAGTATAAGTACATATATATTTTATATTATAATAAATATCACTACTATAAAACAAAGTCGCCTTTTCTGTCCCTATATCCCTATGTGCGCTTAAATCTTTAAAACTACGCAACGGATTTTGATGCGGTTTTTTCCAATAGATAGAGTGATTCAAGAGGAAGGTTTATATGTATAATACATGCATAATATACTAAGGCAACATAGCTAATTTTAGAGGTTTCTAACGTGATGTCGTAAATTAACCTATTTTAGCAAAAACGCTGCCTAAACTCTAAGAGTTAGATCAAATTAATGTACTACAGTATTGTACACCATAAAAAGGTCTACAAAAAAGTCCGTGATGGTATATGTTTATCTTTTAGGGATAACCCACATTAACCATTTTTATTGTTTACTTTTTACGTGAAAAAATGGCTTATTTACGAAGCTATTTTAAGCAATACGGCATTAATCCTTATCGAATTATGTACCTTAAATACAGTGTGCAATTAATATAGATCAATATGGTTCCTTACAGCATGTAAATTAAACAAATATTTTCGGAGATATTACAAATAAAAAAAAATATATATGAATTTAGATATTCCAAAGATAGCAGGAAATCTTCATAGTAAGTATAGGGAAAGAGGAATTGTTTTACTCCAAATTTAATGCGTGCAGGCCAAGGGCAGTAATGAATGAATCAAAAATACTGGATCGATTTTAATCATGTTTTCATTGAGTGACATAGGCATATATATATTTTGCAAAGTCGGAGCGAGCCGCTATGTTTTTATATACAACGTTCATAGTTTTTCTGTAGTGTATTTAATTTAGTATCAGCATTTCACCCGTGCGAAGCCGTGGCGGGTCGCTAGTATTGAATAAAAAGCGTCTATTGGATGGGGCAGTTTGAGCTACAGCGGCAGTTGGCGATCATGGTGCGTTTTTTACCAATTGCGGGATACACCTTATATTCTTTTATAGCCGACGATATCCGGCAGCTTTAGAGGGTTAACTTTTTAGTACATTCTGTCGGTACATGTACTCGTCCATATACCACTTTACGCATCTTTCAGTCTTGCAAGTGTCGTTTGAGCTCTAACCACT
This sequence comes from Celastrina argiolus, assembly GCA_905187575.2. Lineage (NCBI taxonomy): Eukaryota > Metazoa > Arthropoda > Insecta > Lepidoptera > Lycaenidae > Celastrina > Celastrina argiolus. The sequence continues at coordinate 4,547,293 of LR994596.1, forward strand.
GTCGAGTGATTGTTCGTGTGTATTTTGCAACGAACTTAATTGGTCATAATTATAACTCCGGTCTCTGCTGACACTGAGGTGGACGGGCAGGTCTAATAAGACAACCTCCGTTGCGCAGTGGTCCGGATCCTGCCGACGGGACAAAAAGTTTTCTGTGTTCCTGGGTTATTATGATAAAAATCTTAAATATGTTTTATAGTATAATATATTAAATATATGACGGCGATTTATGGAATATACATTGACATCCATATGACTCGAAGATACTATGAATTTCCATTAACTTCTCACGGTCAGTAATAAACATCTTATTAATGAAAATAGACCTTTTCTCCGCAAACCTTAGATAGAGTGGCAAGTAAAGTCTTAGTTTGTCGAGGTTATCCATATCAGTTTTCAATTCTGCGTCCATTGTCCATATCACTACTTTCATCTGGCTGTTTTCCAAGGTCATCAATAATTTTGTGAAGAAATCAGGTTTAGTTATATCCGTTTCTCCTAGACATAAGTCATCCAGACCAATCAACCTATCAATTAATTTACATTTGTCTCCAACAAGTGCAGGAGGTGATACATTTAAGATGTTGTCCTTTACTTCTACGGTATCATCTTGGAGAGTGTTGTAAATACCATAACAATTTGGGAACAGATGCATCAGGTAAGAGAGTATTCCACCAGACCCCTCAGCCAAAGTCACTATCAATCCGGACTGTGTACTGGTCAGCCGATCGAACCCAGCTACACACGTGACCAATTTAGATGGAGCAGTACTGATTCGTCCGATTCTTCGACATATATGGTGTATGTGTCGTGTCCACAGAGGAGAAAACTCACTTCCTAATATTTCCAAATTCTGCAGGTTGAGTTCAAATGCTCCAAAGTCTATCTCATGAGGTATCGTGGGACACCATGGTCGGGAGATTGACTGATCTTGGAGTATCTTAGATGTCAAAATCACTACAGGTGTGATGTACTCATTTAGTTCTGACTTGATCTCCCTCCAAAATGCGATTGAATCTTTTTCATAAATCTTAATCAATTTGAAGAATCCTTTGGTATAGATTTTAGGGATTTGCTTGATCCAATTTCCAAGGCCCCCAGTTACGAACATAGGTATTGCTCCGATTCCGTTCTTCTTTGCGCGGGACACTGACTCATGGTCAAGAGTAGGGAGAAAGAAGTTTCTCCAAAGATACGCCTGTTTTGGTAGATTATCATCAGTAAATACGGTCAGCCCACATGCCAACCAGAACTTGTTCCTATGAAGATTTATGTACCTCTTCAATCCAACTGCCAAGACACTCTGAAGCCCATGGACCTGAGTCACAGTTGAATGTTTCTCGATTCTAATCTGGAGTAGTTCAACCAACTCTTCGACTCTCCCACAATTTACTGTCAGGTACGCCAAATGAGTCATCAAATCTCGAGGGTAATATGAAGATTGACCTAGAATATAATTTACAAGTTGCCTACTATTCTGTAACAGTCCGACAATAAGATAGTTGATATCACAGGATCTAAATTCGGACATGAAATTGCTCCCAAGTCTCTCTGTGACATCTCCCGCTTTGTCCAGTCCGATTGACTCTGTGGCTGAATTGTTCTCAAAGGTAGATTTCTCCGCAGTAGCAATCCTTCTTCCGATACTTACTGATAATGCGGTTATGCTGTCAAGAATGTTTTTATACCGTTCTTGATCCGTCAGTTGGGGTACACCTGGAGTGACATAATTAATTGGTACATATCGATTTTCACCATCTAGATGGATCTTTCTGTTCTTTATTAGATACGTACAACTATAACAGTTGAGGGGTATTGCATAAGTGTCACTAACTGGTATTCCAGAGCTGCACCTCTCAATTATAGAATTTTGAATAAAAAGAAATATTTCTTGGAAGAACAAATTATAGTCCTCATTTCCCCTCAAGGCTTTTCCTAACAAGTTTGTATTGATATTGACATGCGTCGCGATATTCGTGTTTAATGAGTACAGTGCAGACCTTTTTTGGGAAGATGCTTTAAATCTGTGTTCATAGCTCCCTCCGAAGTTCTTTCCACACCAGTCCTCAAGAGGGACGGTATGAAACTCAGGAGGCAAACTTGTTAATTTATCTCGTATCATAGAGTCGAGGAGAGTGACTATGTTGCTATCGGGGTCCATCCGGTCGATATATGTCCTTAAATAAAAGAGTTTGGCTATAGCTTTGGTTGTCGGGTTAGGACTGATCACTGTCAGCTGAGGTTTTGTCATCTTCTCTGGAGTGGAGGATCCCAAGTAAGGAGGATAAGGTCCTCTTATTTGAAGTGCCGACTTTCCATCTGTTCTTAATACGTGGGAGGTTTTTGCTATCACGCAATCGGTTCTCAACAATTTCGGCAACTGGTCATAATTGATTATCATCACCTGCTCACTTGGAACTGGACTTGTTATACCTTCTATAGGGAATCCCCATGTTCTTTCCCTTAGCCTGTTGGCCACAACAAACGTGCACTGTTCTGCAGTGAGATGCTCAATTACGATGTGGTTGGAATTAATGGGATTCTCTGATCTTGAAATCCTCCTTTTCACTATGTCCACTGCCTCTTGGTCTTTGGTTCTTCCCAGTGTGAAGATATTCTTATCACGGTCCTCATCAGTATTGATTAGTCTGTTGATAGTCTGGATGTTAGAAAAGCTTCCGATCAGTTGAAGTTGGATTCCTTCATTCGAGTTTCTCAATATCTCGTGGGCAAGATTTGCTATATAGGGCCTCATAGTAACTAATGTTGTGCAGAGAGATATCAAGTCCTCTCTACTGACACCGATCAGTCTGGTTACATTCGGATTTGTTACATAAGAGGGTAGAAACTCTTCAATTATTTCCCGAGCTTCTCGTTCAAAGTTTGGTAACCCTGTTATATTCAAACTATACATGTCTTCCACTAACCTAACACAATCTATTTCAGCCTTGATCTGGAAAGGCGCAATATGAGTTAGGCAACTTATAACTTCGGTATTGACAGATTTAATTACCTGCCAAATCTTGAGCTATATTGTTAATGGATCGGAGAATCCTCTTTGGCTGTGCTGGAAAATATTAGATATCGGGAATCCCCCTAATATAGATGGGAAATTGAGCAACGCTTTGAGAAATTTGACAGATTTATTCACAGCTAATCCTTTCCTTCTGAAAATGTTACATGTCTCCAGAGAATTAAAAAAGAAGGGTATGGATGGTGATGAGTAATTCCGCGATATGTTTTCAGTACAGGTTGAGGCACTTGTCAATAGAGAATGGGTAGAAGGAAAGCCTTCGTTGATATCAGGAATTAATCGATTTAACCTTTTAAGACTATCGTCCAATCTGATCCCTTTGTAAAATCTGACTTTGGAGTATTCAAACAGATTCTTGGAATACCAAGTCTCCTGTAATTTGAGCTTGAGGCCGCCACGGTCAAAGAGATTGTATAAAGTGTTTAACAACAACATTATGCTCCTCAAGGGGTCAGTCTGTTGCTCCTTTGACAACATTATATGTATTACTTGGTTGTCTCCTTGTCCCATCGTCTCACCTCGTATTTGGCATTCATCCAATGCGATTTTAATGATCATGATGGTTGTAATCGTCCATGCCTTTTGTCTCATTCCTTCAAAGCCCCCTAATTGATCATAGTGGCAGAATTCCCCCTCCTCTGGTTCGCCATGAATTCCGATTCTTGGTGGGGTCAATCTAGATCCTAATAATACCATGCACCGGTTGAACCAGAAGTGCGAATCAGAATATAAGTTCTTCCTGCCGTGGAGCTCATCCAATTCTGAGAACACATATTTATTGAGGTCGTGCCTTTGGAGCTGATTCCATTTTGTAATATCTAAGTTGATATTATACTGTCCAGATTTTGATATGGTAGATGCGACCTTATCCATCCGCTTTGCAACTTCCAACTCCGTATTGGTCATAGTCTGTTCTTTAATAAAAGGCAATACATTATCGCTTAACGACTTCTCTAAACAAACTTGGAATAACCTCATTTCATACGTCTGTTTACAAAATACCCTTCCATCCATGTTCAACTCCCTCTCCTTTCGACACAATTGAACTATGTCGTCTCTCTGGTGGTTGTAGTGAAGGGCCTCTTGATCCGCTATCTTCTTTAATAGTTCGCCTTCGTTACCTTTCAGGTATCTAGATAGTACACGCGGTTCATAGGTCCCAGAACCCCTCGGTTTATTTTGATTATAAAGGATCTGGAAGGCACAGGGGTCATATGGTAGAAACCACTCCTCTCTAGGAGGTGAACATGCAGTATCTTTCAATAGGTCCCTCTCATCCAGTTCGAGACTCAAATCGTGATTCTTTAAGAGCTGCACGTGTTTCCACTCTTCCAGAGAAATCCTTCCAAGTTCTGCTGGACTGGGTAACCTAGATTCCTCTAAACAAGTTGTTAGTTCCTGACAGGCTGCAGGCGATAATATCAGGTTTGGGTACTTCCCCCTAGACTTGAAGTAACCCAATGTATAAGATTTTCTGAACATGTAAAGGGTCTTTCGAGCTAATACATCATCGATACTGATTTCTTTAGTTGAATTTATTCTGAGTTTGGCTATTCCATCGGTTGGGTTTAGGACCGGATGTCCATAATTTTTACATAGGTTTGCAAAATAGAAGGAAGAACGGATCCTTCTTTCCGGGTCATTAGATAAGTATCGACATGAGACATAGTTATTGAATTCTAATATATCTGATTGAGAAACACCAAGTTCTTCTAATTCGTTTAGCACTCCATTTTTAAGACTAGTGAATCCCAGGTCATTTATCGGGCTCGAGACAGTTTCTCCTATCACAAGTGAGTCCCAGTTCTTCATCACTCCGAAAAATGCATTCTTATACTTCTTCCTAAGTGCCATAAGGAATCTGTGCATTCCTTCATAATATTGGGTGAGACCGGGACTCTCTTCATCGATTTCTTTTATACAAACATGGAGGTAGATGTAAAATCGAGTCTGTAAATTATCCAGGCAACAAACAAATAAAGTAGTAGGATAAAGCCACTGTCCATTCTTTTCATCGACGATGATGGTTAGTTCTTTTTCAATATAAATACGAGGAGAGACTTTGAAAAACGTGCCTAAAGAGTGTTCCGTACAGGTTATCATTTGTTTAATGGACTCAACTTGTTCTTTTACTTGGTAGAGCAATATTGTCATTGGGTTGTTGAATATGTGTCTTATTCCATAATCCATCAAGCCCTGCAGAATACCTGGTCCAAAGTATGATTCGTGGTGTATCTTAAGATTCCAAAGCGCTGCCTCCACTGCACCGTTCAGAAAGTTATGCCCCGTCCAAATGTCAGTAGTTTGGTTAGTTCTGGTTTCGTTTATTGTACTTTCCACAAGATCCCACGGGCAGTTGTTTAGTTCCTCGAAAGATTTAATCGACGGGAAATTTTGAGTTAAATAAAGCTTGACTCGCTTGTGTCTATTACAATAGAAATCTGTATTGTATAAAATGAAGTTTACCTCATCATTAGTTATTGGCGAGTTGAGGTGTCCCTCAAAATAGCAACGATTAGATGAATTAGTCATGATTTCTCGTGCAGGTGTTGTTTACAACAATTCTTGCGAACGAAGGCGCAGGCGCCGTCATATATTTCCGTTTTCAGGTACCCCTAACACAAGTTCTTTGGATACTTAGCACGGGGCTAGATCGACGTGGTGTGAAGCGTTTATAGATTCTATTATTATTATTGTCCAGGCGACAAATTCGCTTCACCGTCGGTTCACCCGTCACCGTCGAATGAGCGCGCATCCCTAAACAGTCGTGACGCTCTGTGTGGATCCGACATAATGTAGCTATTTTGTTGCATATTATTTTTATTTATTTATTTTTATGGGACAACAAACAGTGTTCACTATATATCTAAAAAAATAAGCCTTACATATTGTATTATTCATGGTGATACCAACACCACATCCACAGATTAAAGCCGCGACATTACTCGAAATGTGTGTATGATTGTAGGTGTGCATGTGTTTATACATGTATTGGTGTGTATGTGTGTAGGGGGTGAGTGGCACCCTATGACCAAGGACTTGGGATCAGCTTATTGTATGTGTTGTAAGCTGGCAAAGTCAAACCTAAATTCGGAGATTTCTTTTTATCTCAAATGAAGCGGTGATAAGTTCGCTGATGTTATCATTTAATTCTTTTAAATTATATGTTAGTTCCAAACGCAGTTCAGCAAACATATTGTTGATTTCCGTAGACAATGATTGTTCCATATGTTCCTATGCCAAGGGGATATCACCATCGGATCTTTTCCCTTTGCTTTGGGTAATATTAAGTATGACGGAATCATTTTCAGCAGAAAGTTCTCGAATCGAATGATGCGGCTTGTATGGTGAGCTGATCATACTTGCCTCCACGCATATAAACAATTACACACTAGCAAGACAGACATAATGGTACACCCCATTATGAAACAGAATTCAGTTCGCATTTCGCATTACTCCATAATTTTGTTCAAATTGCTATCACTAGGCTGAAAATTCTTTCAACGACTTGAAGGTGATATGAGGTGATATCGAGAACTCCGCTAGATTCCTAAACATACGGGTTTCCACCGGCATTCTATATTTTCAGCACTTGCAATCATTAACCCTCAATTCACTAGGTGAAATTTACTTACGTAAACAACTTCTATGAGTCCCTGGGACTCGCCTATTTGAAATGAATATTTTTATCAAATAAAACAAATTTTATTAACATTTTTTTTAATAATCTTCTTAAGTACTTAGTCTACTACATAAGAAAAAATAACAAAACTTAACAAACTTCTGAGATCATCTTAAAAATTAAAGAAATGGCACATATCAGACTTTTAAAACCATGATATTTTTAAAGTTTTTATAAACAAACAATTGCTCTAAAAATTAAATAAAAATTACATTTTTAAACCAATAAAGGTACATAAAATAAAATAAAATCAACTTAAATGTATGCTTCCATACAAAAAAAAGAAACGTGCATTGGGTTCCTTACACTATATATAAGCAACGTCGGCTTATCTTTTTTGAGCAAGTTAAACATATCGGTTACAGACATTTTGTGCATAAATATGCAGTATTTGTTCTCTTCTTGTATCTTCAGTGTCCGAGTTTTGAAATTCCTCGTCTATAGATATGGCAGTGCTCGACTGGCCAGTGTCTTGTTCAGTGTTACTACCATTTTCTTGGAGCCGGGTTCCAGAATGGAACCTGCCCCATCTTCGTTCAGATTAATAAAATCACGCTTTCGAGCCATTTTACAATAATTCTACAACCAAAAAATAAAATATTTATAACTTAAATCATGTTCATAGCAAATAAATCATCAATTTATAACTTGGAAAAATAAAATAAACATAGCATAATTCACTTGTATGAGTCCCTGGAACTCCTGGAACATGTCCTCTCGGCACCGTGTCACTCGCGCCACCACATGAAGGTACTGAGACACTGGGGAAACTAGCTGCTAAGACTTTTGAATTAAGGCCATTTTAAATTTCGATGTGAGTCCCTGGGACTCAGGAAGTGAATTAAGGGTTAAAATGTTGAATCAAAGATTATAACATTTTTCTATATTATTGGAAACAAATGTTGCAAAGGTTGAGAATAGAATTAAAATGTTCTATAATCTATAAATAGAAGACGGAAATGCTACGTCCATGTAAAATGTTGTAACATTGTTTATTCTTGTCTGTGGTATTAGTTTTTGTCTATGACAACAATGGGCATGTCTGTCTTCCAGTGTTCCATTAAATCATTTCAATTCGAACAAGCAATAAGTAAGGCCGAATACGTTTACGCGGGAGCTCCATAGACAATAAAATTTGAATTTCGAGTTGAGTCGATATTCGAACACGTTTGGTTTTATCTATGGTCATTCAAAATTTCGAGACGTATTAGGGCAAGCGCTCACTTTTACAATTTTAGTTCAGATTCAACTAATTTATGTAACACAGTAACGATACACATTTTAATTTTTTATACATAATTTATTTAAAACCTGTTTCGTCTGGTAGACAAAAAACCAATTTAGCCTTTGAGTCAAACTTCAGAATATAAATTTGTTATAGCAATATCATTTCCCGGACTAACTGTATTGCAGTAAGAGCACTCATCACATTACGAGCAAAGCGCAAGTAACCAAGTTTTTGGTTCCTCTGCTTCATAGTGATGTAGGCTGCCAGATAGAAATGAAAAGCTTTAATAGTTGTGGACTGTATATTACACGTATTACAAAATATGAAGGTCATCTACGACTGATGGTTGGTTTAATAGTACAATTTTAAAATCTATCGCACGGCTGTGTGCGCAGGCGCATGCGAATGCCCCGCGCGCCCCACTCGCGCCGTTGCGACTTGTGATTTTTTTTAAATTTATTTATTTAAGGCTTAATTAACAGCTAATACATAATTTTAAAATGCAAAATTTGTTAAATTAATAAAAAATGTTGTATAGCCAACAACATCAGTCTCAACTTTCAACAAAGACTGATATAAAATAAGAAGATCTTGACTCTCTTGAAGATGTCCAAAAAGAAAACAGCAACAGTGAAAAATAGTTTTAAATAAATCAATATTTAAAATATTTATCTATGTATCTTATCACAGTAGCTTTTCAATAGCAGGATAGAGCGACAGAGGAACTAAATAGCCATATACATTCTTTATTACTTACTAAATAGGGCCGCCATATACCTACCAGGACGAAGAATAAATGTTGACATTTGATATTTTTAAATTGTGTTTTTTAAAAGTTTAAACTTCATAACTATGGTTGATGTTCATTGACAGGAAGGCCACGAAAGTAATCGGGCTGCTGATTTAATTATCTGTAGTCTGTCTTTACTTACAACAGCTCACTTTGTACAATAGATCAGTTCTGCAGACAAATCTGAACAACAGTGGCGCGGGCGGGCTGCTCTAAAATGAATCACACAGACAGAGACATTGTTATAAGTTGTAACGGGTTGTTCCGTATGAGTACGTTTACTTATTGTTGACACTTGGTAGTGTAATAAGTATTAAATTTGATGTAACTAATGATACCCGATACTAAGGGGGTGTTTTACCAAGCAATGTTAAAGTTAATCCTTCGTTGAATATCATGTTATCCCTCTCGTATTTCCTGTCAATGAATGAGAAGGCATGGTATTTTAAAATGGCGTTAACTTTAACATTGCTTGGTGAAACACGCCCTAATGGTAATAGAAACCCCAAACAAATAACACGTCGGGGGTTAAAATCAAATCGAACCTTTTTATTTCTTATAGGTTTTTAAATAACACTTCTAGAATAGTCCTACTACTAATATGCCTACCGGTTCGAAAACTAGCCCGGAAAGAATAAGGGGTATTACTTAATGTTTAAATTATTTTTACCGTATTATGCTATATAACATAATATTCCTGAAGGAAGACGAGTTAGTTTAATAGTCTACTAGCAAGAAGGAGGGCCCTGGGCCCTAATTTTCAGGCCTCGAACTTAGTTTTTACTATCGGTCAGTCCCGCTCATGCAAATGAGATTCACCGCGCGTGCGAGCGGGATATACTAATATTCGGAAATAAGTTCGATGACTGAGAATCGCCGCCCTGATTCAAGATGCCATCGCTATTTATCGCTTACGAAGTTCGAAAACAAAATGTATGGGATTTGACATAAGGTCCGTTAAATGACAAACGAATTCGTATTTGTTAATGTTATCTGTTTAGTAATCCTCATTTTATAGTATTAAGTAAATTTTTATCCCATTTTTTTAATTATTTGGTTGGATAAGGATTTCGTCCAGAAAAACTTAGCGCCAGGTCATAATTTAGCGTGACAGCTGGTACATTGTAGCGGTGGTACTACCATCAATTTTTTAATAGGCTTTGATTTCGTTCGTGAAAAAAACCATTCGATTGCAAAAACATTCCTACACGACCTCTTAAAGTTTTAACCGAGTATTTTTATTTGTTTATTAAGATAACAACAACCTTATTCTACTTATTTTAACATACACTATATAATTTACTATAAGGTCAAAAGACTTATTTAGATAAACTAAGTATTAAAAGAAAGTATACATATAAATGGAAGGATAGAATTTAGCAAAATAATATTATACAGCAACAAAAGAAGGTAGGAAGAAAAGTAATAATTCACCAAGCGTACAACCGTCCACAGCCGGGCATGTTACTTTCGTGATAAAAGTGAAGTAATGCCGGTAATTTTAATATTAAATAGCTGGAGAATCACGAACTATAAGGTTACTGGCCATCCTTTCAAGATAGGGCTATCGTGGATGTAAATTTCAGTTCCGCGTAGGGCTTGCCCCTCTTATCAAGGTTAATAAGGGGCATGAATTAATTCGCGCGAACAATATGTTGTATCTCCAATCTACGTTGTGTGTTGTACGTCACAAAGAGAATATAATCACTACGTTGTACGTCATTTCTGTTTGCGAACTCTCCTCTTTTGTTCGTGTTATTGTGTACTTTCAAATATTCTCTGGTATGTTTCTAGAGTTACAGTTTCTATATTAAATCTTCATAAACAAAAGCAACATTAAACTGAACATTTGACACTTTTAATAATATCTTTCCACAACAATGCCCGGCCGACATGGCCGGCAATATCCTTCTATTTTACAGATAACTTAGGATATATTCCAAAACCATACATTAATTCTTGTGATCAATTAACTATTGTTTAAATAACAATTAATTAAGAATTTTTAGAGAAAAACAACTAACAACTATAGATGACAGACATTAATTGACATTACACATACAGAAAACTAAATGCAATAAATATTATATTGTTTATTATTGTAATTATATTAATAATTAATCTTGATTTTAACAATAATATAAATGCAATAATTAATAGTATAAAATATACGAGTTAAAAATGAGATTTGACATTTCATTTGACTGTTTGTCACATAGAAAATTTAAAAACAATAATCATATTTGAAATTGATTGTAAGAATAGTACAAAATAAATGTTTAAGTGTACAGTTTAAAATAAAAAAGTAATAACAATCAAATTTCTAAGAATGAATTCTGCTACATCTACTATGTGCATAATCATATTTTGAACTTTATAAATCGAAAAAGGAGATCTTTATGTAGTGTGGTGTTGGAAAACACGAAAAAAAAAACTGGCACGTTTGGCTCTGTGTCAATGTGAGTCGAGCCTTAAATTTTAGTATAATGTTAATGCTATCAATCAGCTAACATTTCAGTTAACATGCCATTCTGAATGCTCATTGATTTTTACGGGAGTATGGCCCAGCACCCAACACTGCAACTCCTGTGTAGCCAGGACACTGGTAACCTACCTCAAAAACCCTTTGATATGTCAGGAGTGCCCGAGGGTAGGTATGCTAGATCTGTCTTGGGAGCCGCAACGAAACTAATCAGAAGAATGAGGGAGGCGTAAAAAGCGTTCCAGGTATTTTCTCAAAAATTGTGATGACAAAAAGTCACAATTGGAAAAGGGGAAAAATAAGATTATGTTTATACCATATCGTAAACGATGGCAATAATACTAATTGTCATTGTTTAGGACGTTCATTGGTGAACATCACTCGTAACAACTTCGCTACGTTAGCTTTTAGAAACGGGGGGTAAATCTGCAGATTTTGATGGAATGGCCCAGCTGCAGCGGTCTCCATCAAAGTTCCGTCAACACGGAAACACCTACGAGGTACGATGTGGCACGGCGCCTACGCGATAACGCTACATCGGTTATCTGACTTACGAGCCCGATTCCTGTGTTCCCCGGTGTGCGCATTGTTTACTGGATTAACCATGTTTTTACGGAAAACGAGCCGGTTTTCTGTAAGGCCGTAGTATTTCTTGGCGGTGCTGGTTAAATCGTTTCGAAGCGCTGCCGCGTAGTACGAAAACATTATGATAACCTGATTTGAGTTATTCATTGTTACTGTATATTATGAGATCCAGCGCACCTTCGTTTGAATCGTCTCGAAGATTTTCAAAGAATAGCTTTCTTTTGGCTTGTGCCAAAGGTCATCTAGTCTATTTTTTTTCTGGCGTGAATGGCTATATAAATAAATAAATATATATATTTTCTTGGGGAATATCATCTAAAAGACCATTGTGCCTCTCATTAATCTTCTATTGCAAAATATCCCATTTTTCTTCTTTCAGAAAAGAACATCCTTAAAATCTGTTCGGCTTTTAGCAAAAACTGTTATCTTATTAGGTCGGAACTCTATTACTTTTAAGCCTTACGAATAAGCTACTTTTGAATCATCATAGAACTAAAACATATCAGTGTGATCTACTTCGTCTGCAGTGTTTTTGCGAGACTTTTTAATGTTATCAATGAAGTTTTAAAAGTACACTTTACCAGTAGATTCCAATTTGTCCGAAGTCTGTTCTCTCATGTTGGATAACCGTCCCACTGGTCTACGAGAGTAAAGGAAGCGAGAGTGCTTATGTGTATTTGCACTCACTTGGGCAATATAATGTTACATGTTACCTACTTTTTCCAAAAAGTACAGCATTTAGACAGGTGGAGACGCTAATTGAGGATAGTTTCGTTCATATTTATGACAGAACATCACTTAATACCTATTAAGCTAAGATAAGATCTAAGCTCATATCCAGGTTGGACACAAGGAGCTCTTTAACCAACTCTAATAGTTAGTGGAAACATCTTATGAACGGCGTATTGTTGTAGTTTAATAGGTGTTGAACATGCCGAGAATTGTTATGTTACACGTAAAATATAGATTTTGTTTGCATCGTATAGTAGAAAAAAGTGCTAAAAAATTATTTATTTGGTCTAGTTCTTGAGTTATGTTTTATAAAATACATAGTTCGTATAAAAATAAATACACCATTAAATTTCTGGTAGGTTAGGCTACCCTTGGAGGCTTGTTTAGCTACTGTTATTGTGGCTCAACTTCTGATAGACAAATGATTGTGATTTTGAGAAGTAATTTACTTGAAAAATGTGAACCTAAAGACATGTAATTTTAGTGAATGGTTGTTTTATTTATAATTTCTATAAATATGCTTATTAAATATACCTATCCTTAAAGTAATTTTCATAGAAATCTATCAAGACTTTAAACATATTATGAAATGGATGAACTCTTTATCTCTATTAATAAAAATAATCTTAATATATTTAAATGCGTAAATAATCAAATTACAATCATTTTTGTTACTAACAAACAACTAGCCTGGTATTTGATAATAATATACACAAGTCTTCTATAAACTTAATTCCTCATTTAATTTACATAAAAAAAGGAACAGTTATTTCATTTATGGCTTGGTTCCTGCTTGCATAGGGACATTTAACTACTTACTTATAACTTCTTCTACTCCTAATAGGCCATCTGCAGAAGAACCTAATAATGGATATTTTTCTGGCAAAAATAAGCCGCAAGTACAGGACTGTACTTCAAGTCCATATAGCTCCATATAATTATTTATAGCAACATGTTCATTTATTATGCCATGGTTTCTAGCACGAGATGTTAATGCTATTGTCATCAGCATCTCGAAATACTCCTTCATCTGGTATTCCATCTGGGGCTTTGGGCAGTGAAAACATGTGAGTTCTGTGGTGCTGATTAAAGGAATCCCTCTTTTTGCTGTTGCTTTTCCTTTCCTCGTTGAAAGTTTTGTTATCCCAGCATGTATTTAGTTGCTCTGCATTCCTGTTACAGAATGAGCTCAAACAATTGAATTCCGCGGTTAATTTAAGCCATCCTTTTAACAGTCTGTTATATTTTTTAAGGTACGTAATGTTGCGTTAGGATTTTAACAAACATTGTTTAGTGAAACTAGACCTTATAGCTACATAAACTTTTTAAACCATTCTTTTTATTCATTGCGTTTATATCGGTCTGATAATTTATACCTATCGAAGTGTGTTCATCTCGTAAACACATTGTAAAAGTTTTTATGGTTCATGTCCAATGACTATTGGACATGAACCACTTATGGAAAATTTTGCTTCCTAACATTAACCTAGATGAATAACTTTTTAAAGTGTTACAAGTGCCTACAGTATACATATAAACCTTCCTATTGAATTAATCGAAATTAGTTGCGTTGTTAATCTGTAAACATTTGTTATTTTTTAACATGGGCCAGCCTAAATATTCGTTAATGTTTCTTTATTTATCAGTTTTGATATTTGACTATCCGACGCATAGATCATATTTATTTATTTACACTTTTTGTATTTGTACAATGGCGGACTTAATGCCAAAAGGCATTCTCTACCAGTCAAAGGGTGGTTCAGAGACAAAATAAACGAAAAGGTGCTGCAAAACGATGAAAGAAATAATGTAAAATAATTAAAGGAATAAAATGAAATTTAACACAATAGAATGCTAATATTTCATAATACATAATATGTATTTTAAAATATAACACTAAATATACCATATTATTATAAAAAAAATAAAACTACTATAAGGCATGTAGCCTTATAGTATTTTTATTTTTTTTACTATACTGTACTATAATATTATACAAATACAAATATAAATTATGATATACCTACATTATAATATAAAAATAATAAATAAATATATAATTAATAAAGATGATAAAATAAAATATATTTATTACATTTCTGCCAAAAAACTAAAGATACCATTGACGGACCCACCGCTTAAAAGTTTCTCTAGTTGAAGCCAATCTGATTTCCAGAGGGAGAGCATTCCAGAGAAGAATAGCCTGTATGTGGAAGGATGAATGGACAAGACTAGAGGTATGAGAAAGACATAGGAGAAGGACATTGCTTGATGAACGGAGGGTTTTGTTATGATTATTGCAGAGGTTTTGAAAGTGAAATGTCATATAAACAGGGGAATATGGAGAGTGTAGGAAAGAGTAAAGCGTACATAGGGCGCGAAGTGACCGACGATGGCGTATTGGAAGCCACTGCAGCTTGAAACGGAAGGAGGAAATATTTCTAACCTTACTAAACTTGCAAACAACATTTTTTGTTGCTTCAACGCGGGAATCGAACCAGTCGAGAGCCGAATTGCTAAATATTATATTGATACGTATCCGTTAGCTTATTTGCAAGTATTGTCTTCATTTTTCGATATACATTAAGTAGAAACAAAATATCGAAATAAGCTGTACGGCACTTATTAGAAGATCGTGGAATCCTTACTCACATTACTCAATATAACATTGCAGATTATTCAACCGCACTCAAAATAGAACTTAATTTGTCTGCGCGCTAAAATTATTGCGCATTTCACACACTCAAGTTGAAGATCAAGACACGTTGATTGATTTAGATGTTTGTTACTTGTATTTTATCTTAATTAAACAATGTGATCACGCGAGATTGCCGTGATCCTGATCAGCCGATGAAATGTCTGAAAGATTGATGCATTATGTCTACGACTTTGGCTGATGATATGGCGTATTTTTGACCTCCGTTAAAAACAGTGGCGTTTTAAGTTGACATATCTATGTCCAACATGATATGAGTAGAAAAAATGCATTTTTATCATCTTAAATCGCAATAACCTAATACTATACCCCGTTGAGATTCAATGAGATATAAATGTAAACAAAGCTTTATTATGTCTTCATTCCGATCACAATTCACGGGATAACATATACATTCTCGCGCATCCAGAGGAACATGTTTACTTGGAGTTTGATTAATTTGTATTTATTTTTTCATTCTTTACTAGCGACCCGTGCCCACTTCGTTGAGCATGCAAACAGTTTGTGATGAAACTCAATTACATAGAATAAGAACCCGCAACATGACGTCCGTGGAATATTTTCTCACTGTTTAAACCTTTCCTGGACTTCCATGAATATTTCAAGACCAAAAATAGCCGAATCGGTTCTGCCGTTCTCGAGTTTTAGCGAGACTAATGAACAGCAATTAATTTTTATATAATATAAGAAGATGTACATTATTCTAAAACTAACTTATAGTAAGACAAACTGTAATTGATTTACATAGGTGTGCTTACCTATCTCTACAAGAGATCTGTGCCAGCAGACCTATGACAGGACATTTATCTGTTATTCGGTTTGGATCTGGTTATAATAACTTAGATGAAGTCAAGTTTTCATTTGTTAGTGTTAATTTTGTAATTTTGATTTTTATAAGGCTGGCATTGTCGATTTTGACACAAACCAGTAACACACTAGCGGGGACCCATGTTGATTTTTAGCTATCTAATTGTGATGTGACAACTCTTTGTTATAATAAGCACTGAATAGTAGCACTGTCTGTCTGTCTGTCGGTTAGTCAAAACAGTTGACTAACTGCTTTTGTTCCGAGTGTTTACAATTTGATTCACTAAGCTAAATATTGCAGTTATCAAACAAAATGGGCATGGAAGTGAGCCGTGTGGCCCCTCAGATTAACGCAGATTAATGCAGGACGCAACTCCGGGCTGACAGAGACACGACGGGTCCTCTCTCAATTTGAATCTGTTCAAATAGAAGGCGAACCCGCCGTGGCCTATCATAGACGTCTTCATTGCATGGCAAATAGTCACTGTCATCTTCAGAATTATCTCCTAAGTTACTACTTATGGTGGTTGTCTCTATCTCACTGTGGTCAAGGGTTGTTATATCATGAATATCTGTCTAGGGACTATTTTCTTGCTTTATCTCCTATCCAAGGTTTAAAGACACGACAATTTGCCCTTCACCTTTCTTCACTACATGTTTCTCCTTCTCTTCTTGCTGTGAGAATACAATGTCCCTTTTTGTTTCCACCACCACATTCTTCTCAGGATATTAAAATTCGGTAACCTTTCACATTCTCCTCATATCCGAACCCTTCTCTCCTTTCGGATCCCACTTCAGTCTCTTCTTTTTGGAATGTGTACATATACTTCTGTACCAAAGGCTCTACTCATAGATATTATTCCCAGTCCATACCTCAAATGGAGGTCGCCCATCGTCATGACTCTACCCAGCCCTGTTCAACACGAACACTGCAGTATTTATGGCTTCGGCCCATAATTTCTTTGGTAAATTTCTCTCATGTATCATTGTCGTGGCCGCTTCCACCAATGTTCTATTTTCTCTCTCAGCCTTTCCATTCTGTTGGGGTGTATGGTACTACTGTTTGGTGTGCACTTACACAACTTAAACATTGCAAATAAACATTGACATAAATTTTTAAAATATTTTGTATTATTTTTCTAATGCATAGTAACAAAGTAATGAGTAATTTTATAAGTCTCACTCCACTAGGTATACACTATACACTAATAAACTAACTCAAAAGGTTTTGTTCTTTTTAGTCTTCTGACTATGTCTGTATTGTCTAAGAGCTGAATAGCTTACATTATTAGTATATTGCTATATTTGGCACAGCCCCAGAGCTGGATACCATAGGTCCATACTGGCTTAAGGACTTGATTATATAGAAGTATTTTATTGTGTACTGACATCTTAGAGTGTTTACCGAGGAGTCAATACATTTTCTTATATGAGTAGGGCGGTTAAGGTAGTAATAAATGTGCGGAGTGCTAGATCCTCCATCGCAGCGACTCGGCCAATCAGTTCGCCCTTTTCTTAGTCGGGAATGGAAAGATTAATTTCCGGTAATAATTTGTTTCAACAACTTTCTATTCTTAATGAGAACTGGTTTACTGATTGGTACCCTGTTTGCAATTTTGAAGATCGGTTAGTAAGTGTTTGTAATGTGTTCTTTCTCCAAACTGTGTTTTGAGGAATTCTTGGAGCTGATAAAAGTCATTAAATCTTTTATATTAGCGGCTGACTCGGCGCGGCCATCCTTCATTAGGGTAACCTGGGGACAAGCATACATTAATTAATAAACGGACAGCTACTACAGGGTTAAAAGTATATTATTTTCAAATAAACTTACCTTCTACTGAAGCCAATTTTTACTATCCGCGCCGCGTGACCATTTCGCTGAATGTTTTCGACTGCAAGCGTTTGTCCACTACTTCGCAGCGACTTGTATTCGCTCTGAGCTTGTGTAACCTTGGTCGTCATTTACTGTATTTCGCACGTTTTTTGTTACTAAGGCCTTATACAATTTACATAGATATCGGCATTCTTGAGAAGTATTTCTTGGAATTTCCGGTTTATGTCTAACGTCTATCTCGTCCAGAATTTTTCTTAATTATACCCTGGATAACCCAGATATCGTACCGACTGCGCTAAATATATTTTCGACGCCTGAGTCTCCAAAAAAGCTTAGTAAGGTGGTGGCTTCAATTCCGATCTATTTGCACGACTGCAGAGTCAGCATTTAGTTTCCCTGAACTCAGTTTCTATGTCACTAACGATTATGTTTATTTATGTTGCAGCGACGACTGCAAAATCCATCGATGATTATGTAGCGATGTAGAGGAAATATAAACATGTAGAATAATCTTCATTTATAAGATAATATTAAAGATCCACACACCCTCCACAGTCTCAAGAGTCAAAAAAACAGATGAGTTTGAATCCTACAAAAGTCTTAAGGTCAACAAACAGTGCGTTCGTGTGTAGTGCTAGTGTGCTAGTCACTCAATGAAATAGCTGATTTAATTAGATGACTGCGACATATAGACTAGAAGCCTTCGAGCCTCAGCATAGTAAGATTCACTCTTTGTGGTCATTTTAGACCTGTATTTTTGTTTTTTTTTATTTTTACAGGAAGCCCTGAGTCACTTTTGTGTAACTTGACCCAGTTGTCGGTGCATTCCATTTTTTTCTTTTTTTTTCTTTTCGGAGTCTGCAAAATCTTTGTCTACTTTCCGATCCTTTATTATTTTTATGTCGTATATTGATTGTTCAATTTTTTTACTCGTCATATGGAGCATTTATTCCACACTTAACGTTATGGGTATCTCGTGCTTGAAAATACATCCGATTGGGGGATGAAAGTGTCCTTTATCAGGTTAAATAATTTATCAGTTTAAACAATATATTCGAAAGTTAGTATATTTCATTGCGATTTATTATTTGCTGCTTTCTAATAACATAATCCATCTCGTATTGTTCGCTGGTTAGGGGTAATTTTATTACCATTATGAGATAATTCGATGTTACTTTTACTCTGACACGTAGGATTTCATAGACGATTGATGTTCTCAGGTGCTACGGGCACGGATACATCTTGGAATCTAGCTGCTACACTGTTTAATTGTCCCCGCGATTGATCAGGCGACAACATCTGCACTTCTAAGCATCCTTGATAAATGTCTGTCACAGTGCTGACGAGGCTTTCTTAAACCCTTCTGAGGTTATGTAATAGATTGTTTATAGATATAGCGATGGTGATAAGAGACAGTGATCCTTTTATTACATTGGTTTCCATGTATTTAGAAACTAAATGTACAGTTGCAGATATAATAATAACAAACGTTATGTTGTTATACATAAATAATACGTATATTACCCACATAAATACTAAATAATGTTATAAATAATTTTATTATAATTTAGGCTGAATAATTCTTATCCGCTTCAATGATCGATGTCTGATTTTTTAGAAGAGTAAGAAGGTGAGCTTCGTTTTCTTGGCACGTATCGATGTCTGGATAATATTGCTAACCGAACTTATTATTTATGGTACCAAATAACGCGTTTCCAAGTTTTGCAATTGCATTAATTAGTAGTCTTTTTTGTAGTTTAGTAGTTCGATGGTTTGGACAATAATAACTTGTTGTAGTGTCGGATTTCATCATTTTCCATTTTTTTAACATCATTTATGTTCCTTGCAACACGAATGAAGATTTTCTATATATTTTTCTAAGTTGACCACCGACTTTTTTGTCAGTCGCTGACAAGTGTCATCCTTGCTGATGATGCGCCCTTCACTCTCGACCGAGAGTTGTCAACTTGAAGGGTTCGCCTACAGATTGTGCTCATATTTTCTGTGGAATAAGTCCAAAAGTAAATACATTTTATATTAATTTAGTAACCCTATTGAAATTAGTTTGAGAATAAGCCCCCTGAGCCCCTTAATCAAGATGCCATCGCTATTATCACTTACGAAGTTCGAAAACAAAATGTATGGTATTTGACATAAGCTTCGTTAAGTGATATAATAGCGATGGCATCTAGAATCGAGGCTCAGATAAAGAATAGAAAGTTTACATGATTATATACTTAAAACTAAAATATCTAAAAGGTATCGGTAATGTTAATAGACAATTTAGTTAGGGGTGGAATTCAAAGATAAATTCATTAAGTACATGAAGACATTTCGGTTAGGGTTAGAGTGCGACACGGCTAAACTGTTAAGTAACAGATCACCGTACATTTACAGTTAATTAAAAATAAATCTGCCTTCGCGTCTGTCACTCTGTCCCAGGAGTGACTGGGGTGGTAATAATAACTCACAGAGTAGGGATGCGCCGTACATGTCGATAAACGTTGAGTAGAGTCGATAGTTTTTGAGAACAGGAGTCCTGAAATAGTAGTCAGTAGCTTACTTTTTTTACTACGGGTTGTTTAGAATTTTCATAAGTCCGTCCGAAATAACGGAAACATTAAGGAAAAAAAAATGTTTTTAATAAAAAGTGAACAACTCTTTGGTTGCTTATTAATTTATCATTTGGCACCGAATTTGGTGAAATACTAAATCAAATAATATTTTTGATGATATTTTACAAAATACTTTTGAAAACTCCATCGTGCCCCGGGATAGGGACACTACGGGTACACATCTCCGTTTTGAAAGGAACATGTTAAATCAAGACGCTATTTTCATCCTGCGTAGATGGTCCAGGCTGAGGCTCTGAGATAGAAGTTTTCTGGTGTAAAGGTGTCGATGTTGTAGGTAAAACAGGTTCTCTTCAAAGGGAGTGGTCAGTGGGTGCTGAATTTCAGCAGTTACAGGAGCTGCTTCAGGCTCATTATTTGTAAACTGTTGTTGCCACAGCAAAAAAATCTGAATCTCTAAAATTATATTGGTGAAAAGGCAATATCCCACATTTTCTGAATGCATTAATTGTTGCAGCTAAATGATGATGAAAAATAAATATAAGCATTTTGACCCCGTAGCCATGTCCTGTTATGCCTCCATGTCTAATAAAAAATAACACAAAAATGAATCCTAGGTCAGAGTGATTTTGCTCAAAACATATTAATAGTTTATGTTACTAGTAATACACATAAAAAACTATAGTTATAATCTAAACACTAGTTACGGTAACTTTAGGTAGTAGGGCAGGTTAGTAGTACCTATATAGCAACCTAAAAAAAAATATGCTTGCAAATGTTGTTTGGTTTATTTATTCATAAGTGGTAAGTTATTTATCGATAAATAAACCAACATTTATTTCTACGAACTATCGACAGGTGACATTTTCTCATCCCTAAGGTTCATAGCTCTCCTAGCTTAATTATTGTCACGATCCACACTAATCCTCTCACCCTTGCCCTTCGCGGCAATAACTTTAAACTCTAAACATCACTATTTAAATTTAAACCTAAAGCCCCCGTTTGAAAGTTGAAAGTGTTTTACTAATTGAAAATACTGCAGATGCAAATATTTATTGATCCCCTTTGACGTTTTAATCTTGTGGCGAACCGAAGTCGTTTGTTTGGATCATCTGCTGCTTCTCGAGCGCTATTGTAAATACGTTTCGATATTCAAAGAAATGGTAATAATGATATCAATTGCTGGCAAAGTAAAATGTATCACGGTTTGCTTTCACATGACTTTTTATATTTTTTTTATTATTCTAAAGGTGTTAGTAAATTGTAAGTAAGTAAAGTAAAGGTGGCAGTGTTAAAGTCTAAACTGTGTCTAGTTCTTGCCTGAAGAAATTGTAAGTTTAAATTTCTCTGATTTCTCTGTAAAACTATATATCACACATACACACTTTTTGAACTAGTTTTTATGTCTTGTCCTTTGAGAGGTACAAAGTTTTCTTTCATTCTGTCTTCTAACGTTTTATTCAAACGTCAATGTTTTAAAGGCAGAAATACAGTTCATGATTTTGATCTTCTAATACAAATGACACGTCCTTTTTCACGCTTTTTTATGTTTCTTGTTCTGGCTTAAGCAGAAAATAAGTAGCCTAAAACCTACACTTTATATTCCACGCTCTTTACTATTTAATATTAGTTGAACTCTGGGAAAGGTAATCCTAAAATGTTTAATGAATCACTTGGGTTACTAGCGTGTCGATAAAGTAATATCTATACGCGCGAATTGTGGGCATGTTAGTAAATCTCTTAACTCTTAATGAATAAGTAATAACACACCGTCAATTAGGTTAGCAACAGCTACCAATTCTTTATTTGCGTTGTATATGACAGATCTGTAAAAGTAACTCTCTTGTTGTTTTATAAGTTTGTTGTCAGACTTTTAACACATAACACATATTTGAGTCGTATAGCCTTTCTGCGTTGATATAAAACATTTCCTTTGAATAAAACTTGAAGTTTTTGATTACTTGCATTTATAATCTTGGTACATGTCTGTGTACTCGAGACTTCTTCGAATTCTTTTTCTAATATTTTTATTATATTTATTTATCTCCATCTAATTCTTGTTAATTAAATACTATTGGAATTGCTGCGTCGTAACAGATCCCTCGATCCGGAAACCCCCGCATCTATAGATACTAGATACCCACCTTTACTTCTCTCTATGTTGTAATACTTGTTAGGAAATTGACATTTAAAGGGGTTAGAAGCAGAGTCAAGAGAGAATTGTGAATTTAAAGATGGTATTGACACTAAAACATTGCTTCCCCCATCTGAGGGAGGGACTCCGAATAGATCCATCCGGGAATCTGGATACTGATACATGGGATCCCGTATCTCATGCTGTATGATATTCAGATGATTTTATCTCACCAAAAAATCCAAAAGAACAACGAGTAGAAATAGTATCTTTCCAGAACAAGGCCCCTGTTTCCAGATGTGATTTTTGATCCACACTCCAGATTGAAATGTTGGCACCTATACTGAATTTAGAAGGAGATGCCACTTGAGAACAGTCAGGTAAAAGAGGAAAGCTATGAAAGGTCGTACTCACATTCTCTCTGAGTCTAAGTAGACTAGAGAGCGGATGTATCATATTGTCTGAGACAGAGTTATTAGGTTGTAGAAGTCTTTGTAGACTGTCCTCATCGAGCTTGATGTCAAGGGGAACTCCCATTGGACGGGCATTCACAGAGGATGACAAATTAAAAAGAGGTAAAAGTATAAAAATGAAGCTCATGCTGCCAGATAAATAAAGATTTATCACAAGTCCGAGGAGATGTGATGTTCTCACTATCTGCATTATTTTTTAAAACCTTTTATTCCTAAAACAATAAAAGGTTTTTTATGATCTGACAAATTTTATTGTAGGTAGGTTACTAGTAGATACTTGGTTTTAGTAGATACTTATTTGTGTCTAGCAATAAAATTATTAACTAGTTATTTATAGAAATTACAAACCTTTTGTTTTAATGAACATCATTGGTGCCTAGTAAATATTTTCAGCAAGTATCATAGTTGGTATGTATCTGTTTATTTACCTTTCTCTAGTTATTTATAGAAATTAAAACCTTTTGTTTTAATGAACATCATTGGTGCCTAGTAAATATTTTCAGCAAGTATCATAGTTGGTATGTATCTGTTTATTTACCTTTCTGTTTTGTGTTTAATTTTATCCGAAATTAAGGAAAGAATGGTGGCTACGGTAGCTTTTTTCAGACGAAATCTTCTCCAAAATTAAATGTCATCCCATGAATTAAAGTTATCAGGCCTCTCTCGTAAAGTTCGGGGTTTTCTTCCAGATGGATGTAAATAATTAATGAATTGAAATTCTTCCTCGATTGCTAAGTCGTCAATAGCTTCAAAAAGATCCATTTTTATAGATTCTGATCCTAATGAAATAAACGAAACTGTCAAACATAACATCTGACACGAACTTATCGGGGAAATAAAGCCCTATCTGGCTCTTCAAGCAGCAGATAACTTTATTCCTTTAATAGGTTATTTAACTGGTGTAAAAATTATTTGCAAGGGCGAAAGTACACTGTTAAAGTAGGAAATTCTACTAGTAGAAAGGTCGATGTTACAATCGGCACAGCTCAAGGCTCGGTAATTGGCCCATTGCACTATCTGTCTTATGTAAACGATGCTGAGAATGTAATCAAACACAGCTCTATTTATCAATATGCTGATGATACTTGTCTCGTAGTCGCCGATAAAAATCTAAATGTAGCTCTTCAAAAATTACAAGAAGACTTTACTGCATTAAGTGAGTGGTCACATGATGCAGGGTTAGTACTGAATGCCCAAAAAACACAACTTATCCACATAAAGTCTGGACGACAACCGGCACCGCAAGATCTTAAACTTATAGCTCATAATTCACTGCTTGCATACGTATCCGAAAATATCTAAATGTACTTGCACAAATATAGAACAAACAGATAAAGCTACCTACCTCGGAGTCATTATAAACGAACACTTCAACTAGGGCCCGACAAATTCTATATAATATATTTCACAAATATCGACCATATTTGTGAAAAGCTAAGACTATTGCTCCCAAAATTTTCCATAATTAAACATAAAGTGCCCTATACTATTTTACTTAATTTATATAACGCATTAGTTGACTCAATAATATCGAATGGGCTCACGAGCTACGGAAGAACTATTAAAACTTATCTAAATAAAATATATAATTTACAACTAAGATTAATAAAAGTAATAGTTCCAAACAAAATAAAAAATAAATTTAAAGAAGATTATAGAAAGTTATTTGAATTCTGCAAAATATTGCCAATCAACACAAAATTTAAATGTCTAATTCTTACAGAAAATATATTTAATACAACAGTCATTAAACCAGTCACATCTAAATTATGTCTACGAAAAATTACAAATAAAAAAAGCAGTCACTATAGCAAGTACTAACAAGTATGGAGAAAGAACGGCGGCATACATTGTACCGCGACTATACAATGAACTACCGAAACAAATAATTAATGAAATAAACGAACATAAATTCGCTGTATATAAGTCGTTTGCGTACTTCAGGAGATACTTGAACATCTTTAATTAAGGCATCAGCTTTTCTTATGGGACTTGGGATATTGTTAGTTTTCATTTTTGCATCTGTTCTTTGTAATTTCTTCTTTAAAGATTGAATTTTCCGCTTCATTTGAACTATAGTTTCTTCCTGTTTTTTTAATTTTTCTGTATGCTTTAGCTCTATCCTTTCGTATGGTTTTTCTTCCTACTTGTCTTCTCTCTGGAGGTACTACGACTAAGTCGTCATCTGATGGTGGCGGCGTATTACTTATTATATTTGCTAAACCTTTTTTCTTTTCCTTGTATTTTTTGATGCATTTTTCCAACATTTTCTCTGTTTTCGCTTCTCTCTTTCGGTCATATCAGCAACTCTCTTCACTTTCATCTCTGCCTTTTTCTTTTTATAATATTCCCTGTCCTTCGCTCTTTTAATTTCTCGCTATTCTTCAGTCATCTTATCCAAAAACTTTCTTTTTCTAGCATTTGCCATTTCTCTTTGACGCACATAAGCTGCGCTATCCTTTTTAAGCTTTTTTTCAGTCTTTTTCTTATTTTTTTCTTTATCAGTAGTCTTCATAATGCTGGTAATAAAAAACGACGAAATTGTACAATAAATTATTGAAAATTGTAAGAGAATCGCCTTTCGAATCATCAAATCATCATTTCGAGAACGCAACCATCATTTCGGGAACGTGCTATCATGTCCGGGAACGTTACCGGAATGAGCGTTCACGAAATGACGATTTTAAATAAACGCGCGTTTTTGTCATACGGCGGCCATCTTAAAAGAGGCCTGTATTTGTAAATAGTAAAATATTTGAGGTTACTTTGTTATTGTGTGTCGTAAAACAACTTTCATAAATAAGTTAAAAGTATACCTATACGTTCCCGAATTGACGAACTATTAATGAACGCTCAATGAATAATGAATTAAAAGATACTTACCACTTTTTTTTAGTTTATTTGACGAGACGGTTTTATTATTGTTTACTTCCTCTACTGACGTTTGACAATCTATGGCTGCGAACACTTTAATTATTATTTTTTTTCGATTATAGATGCGTTCACGGAAATGACTTGT
Source organism: Celastrina argiolus (assembly GCA_905187575.2). NCBI lineage: Eukaryota > Metazoa > Arthropoda > Insecta > Lepidoptera > Lycaenidae > Celastrina > Celastrina argiolus. The sequence goes on from LR994596.1 coordinate 4,573,382, forward strand.
ACTCTATCAGACAAACTATTTTTGCATTTTTATAATTAAAAATAAATACGCGTCTTAATGTACGATCTTCAACAAAAAGTTCAAAATATTTATGAAAACTTTGAGCTATTAACACCTATCAGTACTTGTAATATCATATTTTTAATGCAAATTCTAGTTTCTAAAAAGTGTAAAAAAAGATATTTATTTTTAATTATAAAAATGCAAAAATAGTTTGTCTGATAGAGTACAAGTCATTTCCGTGAACGCATCTATAATCGAAAAAAAAAATAATAATTAAAGTGTTCGCAGCCATAGATTGTCAAACGTCAGTAGAGGAAGTAAACAATAATAAAACCGTCTCGTCAAATAAACTAAAAAAAAGTGGTAAGTATCTTTTAATTCATTATTCATTGAGCGTTCATTAATAGTTCGTCAATTCGGGAACGTGTTTATTACTTTTAAAGTGTACACTCAAAACAAGTTAGTTTTAGTATTTTAGTATTTCTTTTTTTTTTGTATTTTAGTATTTCAATAAATTTAAGACTTAAGACATAATTTGCTGGCAAAGCAAATTCTGCACCTTGATGATTTTGAGCCATATCTCGATTCGACATATCTATATATAATATATAGATAGGTGACCCGTTTAAGACTTCAGTCTTTATTTCCAGTTCTTTTTCTGCGAATGCTTGTTGCAATTTATACAATTTTCTTTTAAATTATATTTCTTCTTGAAGCAGCTGTTTTTTTAATTCTTCTATATCCTCTTTTTTGTTAACATATAATAATGTTGCAATAATAAATGCATAACTGGTGCATAATGAGGACATAACTTCAGCCCTCCGTATTTTTAGTTATTTGTGGTCTTCAAGAAGAAGACCACAAATGAGATTCAGGATTTCCCCTTGTTGTAAAATCATGAAATAAGAAAATGCTTTTAGAACAAATGTGTTTCTGATAATATGAATTGTTTAGTTAAATAAAAAAACCTACTGGGTTTAGTTACAGCTTGGGATGTTAATGGTTGTATTTCTATAGTTACTGGTTCATCGATGATTGGATAAGAGACTATGATTGGATGCTCAACGAAGTGGGTACGGATCAGCTAGTGTTTAGATAATAAATCATTTAATTTGTACAAATACCATTTAATAATTGTTTTAAGACTTCAGTCTTTATTTCCCATTCTTTTTCTGCGTCTGCCAGTTGTAAATTATACAATTTTCTTTTAAATTATACTTCTTCTTGAAGCCGCCGTTTTCTTAGTTCTTTTGTATCCTCTTTTTTTAATTAACATTTTTATAACTGAAACAAAATGAGGACATAACTTCAGCCCTCCGTATTTTTAGTTATTTGTGGTCTTCTTCTTGACCACAAATGAGATTCAGGAGTTCCCCTTGTTGTAAAATCCTGAAATAAGAAAATACTTTTAGAACAAATGTGTTTCTGATAATATGAATTGTTTAGTTAAATAAAAAAACCTACTTGGTTTAGTTACAGCTTGATATGTTGATAGTTGGTATATCGATAGATACTGGTTCATCGATGATTGGATTGGAGACTATTATTGGATGGGAGACTGATTGGACTGGAGGAAATAGCAAAAGTCACTGTTTGTCTTATTTCAAAAAATTCATTCGCTTCAGCTATAATATTTTCATATTCGGTTGTAGTGTAAATCCTGTCATTTTACGTTTAGTTTCATTAGAAAAGGACATAAGTCCATGATTTCGTGCCTTTTTCTAACATACTTCTATTTTCATTTGCCTTTTAAGTTTATTTGTGAAGATGCGCCCTTTTCACATGGAATATGTCAAAGCTTAAATAAATAAAACGATGTCAAAAAGTGATATTTGAAAAGAGTGTGACTCGTGCTCTTTGAGAAATGACAGGTTCAATTAGATTATTAGTCGTTAAAGTGTTATGAGTAAATGTCTAAAGCATGATATCAAAAAAAAGTTTACTAAAAACCTACGCTCCTTCATCCACGCAAATGGTGGACATATTAGTAAAACTCCTAGCTCTGAATGAATTAGTAGAACTATTAGTCGATAAAGTGTTTATAAACTAATGTCTACTGCATGAGATCGAAATAATTGCAATCAGCGTTGTGCCGTTTGTTAACTCAGCGTGTCAGCGCGCCGCAGAGGAGGTGTCGGGTTACAGAGAAAGTGAGATAAGGACACTCCGACTGATATACAGCTGAATATTTACATCCTGTGTATGAATAGCTTGACGATCTATGTAACTCAGTGCTCAAGCCGCAGGTCGTGGGTTCGAATTTAGCAGAACAAAAAGTTTTCCGTGTTCCTGTTCTTCGGAAACATACAGATTTGAAGATAGATAGATAAATTGTGGTTGCCGGTAGCAGTTTATACTCTTCAAACAAAACTATATTATCAATATGAACAAGATATTTCAGAAACACCGTGGAAGTGAATGTTACAGGAGAAGCAAAAAAATGGTATTTTCTGTAGATTCAGAATCTATAAAAATACGAGTAATCTACAGATAATACGACTTATAACAACAACACTGCGTAAAATTAATAACTACAAAATTTAAAAAATCTAAATTAAAACATTTCAAAGTTAATTTAGTGATTTATAATCGTTAATATTGTCACTTAATTTGTTTAAGTGATTTTATAACGATTATAAATCACCAAATCAACTTTGAAATGTTTTAAACTTTTGTCTCAGTTCGTTATTAAACGAATGTAGCTCTATTGGCATATACCACGAGGACAGATTGTAGCCTTGTTTTTGTATGGGGCACGTTATGTAGTGAGTTGTTGATCGAAACATGTGCAGTAGAATGAAAAAAATCGTTTTATTTCCAAATGAAACTTAACAAGCTATTTTCGGAAGGTCAATAAGAAAAACAAGCTACCACCGGTTCAACCCGCACTGGGCAAAAATATAGAAAATAATATTTTTTTAAAGTAGGTAGGTATATATTTTTTACAGTGTAACTTAATCTATATATATTAATATTATAAAATTTAGGATGCATGTAGTAAATAAATATTATGAGCCATTATGGTTGGCCACCTTATTCCCAGGATTTGCAATCATTAACAAACTAAGTTATTTTATAATAAGCTTTAGCACACAAACGTTCTTTAACTACTTTTTTAAATTTCTTAATGGAAAATTTTTAAACGTTTTGTGGGATTTCTTGTCTGACTGTACGTAGCGAGTGCTGGTGACACACAGACACACTAAGTACTCACTACATGAAACTCTGTAGTCTGGTCGGTAAAGGCAGGCTCACATTACTGGTGCAAGGTGTTCGGTGCGACGACAGTATTGTTACTTAGGTACTTAAGTTTTATTTTTTATCGACGTTTTTTCAGCTGTGACGTCCAGTGCTGATCATAAGACCCCTAAAGTATTTAACGCATATACTCGCCACGCTTGGCAGGCGGGTTGGCGTGCGCAATATTAAAACAATAGCAACGTCAGCGGAAATATTCAAGGCTATTGAGGCTATAAAAACTGCTGTATAACTTGAACTCTCTTGATTCCTTTTTATAGATTTTGACTTACACTTGACAGCAATATGCCATATTTATTACATTTGTAGCAACGGGGCTCTTTTCCACGTTGTTTCTTGTTACCCTTATTCCTGAGTTTATAGTTGGCAACAAATGGAGAGGTGTCATTTTATACTTTGATATAAAATGGAGTATTTTTCCCGAACGAGCTTTTCAGAGGATTACTTGACGACATTTTGACACGTTATTTGAACGATATTTAGTGATATTTCATGCAGTAGAGTATGTATACCGTACCAACTATATTTACAATTTATATTTTAAGATGTACCTTTTGAAAGAGTAACAAACATACATCCACACATACAAGCTTTCGCATTTATAATAGGATAGTAGGATATAATGGTAATAGTACAGATATGATTGTATGCAACAAGTATATTAATGAGATATTCAATTGGATTGGTGATTACCTTATTACCAATGATATATCTAATACGGTATAAAATAGAGATAATAAACGCCGGATGCTTCCACTATCTCAGCTGTTGTCAATATATTCAGAAGTAGCTGGAGCATTAACTTATCAGTGAATATTTTTCGAAACGATCGGTTTCAAGGCAACTAGTCTATATACTTTTATTTTATTAGTATTAAAAAACGAAGAAGATCATTTGAAATGTAAAAATATGCTGAAAAACTTCCATTCGAACACCATAAAATGAAATATGTTTTAATTTTGTTGTTAATTTATTTATGAATAAGCGGTGCTGGCGAAATTCGTACCGCCTTAAAATTAAGTTTCTTGACGAACATACAGCGGATGGACTACTAGTTCCATTGATACACTAAAACCTTCCTCGAGAACCACTCTGTCCATTAATGAAAACAGTGTGAAGATCGGCGCAGAAGTATTTGAGTTTATCCCGAACAGACAAACAGACAGGATGGATGATTTTGTTTTACAACATGTACAGATTACAAACCTAAGTGTAGAAATATAATCGAAAACTCGAAAGTTTGTAGTTAATGTAATCTTATCAATATTATTTTTGTTCGTTGGTCTGGAATTTCCAGCCCATCTGAAGCTTTTGTGTTAGATTGGAAAGCTATAAATACTCTCGCTGACTTCGAATACCCTTTTTTGGTAAGATCACGTACGTATTCATAAACTCATAGCAGGCGATATGATATCTAAACATAACCCGCACGTAGCGGTATCTTCAACTCCTGTCAGTATAATTTGTTATTATCACATTCGGGAGTTATCGGGTGTTAGATATGCAAACTGCCCCGATAGACTCCTGCTGATATCCTTACGACAGCTTATCTAAACGCTGATTATACCACTCTATTGGGTGTCTACCGTTGGTTCTCGAAGCGAACTGAACTCGTATTCATATAATTGTGGTTTATTCTTTTATTTGATAGATGGTCGTCTGGAATGATGTCAGTGTTAGTATTCTGCATATTTACAAAGTAGTTTTTCAATATCTGTGTTTAGTGAATGAAAACACATTCTCTCCCTATCTGTCGTCTAACAAAATTATTGGGACACATTTCTTGATTACAAAGTTTGTGCATAATTCACACATGACAACATTCAAGAATTTTTTTGAGCTTGACAATAAAAGGTTTTCATCATCATACAATAGTAGTTATATTATTGTTTACGTTGCTTATACGGACACATTTATCAGCATGATTAGGTACTTTAGAAACTAAATTTCTTAAGTAATCTTTCAAATTTGTGATCTAGCAGTAGTATTCGTTATACTATAAGGTATTTGATGCACGAATATTCTGTTACACTTTTACTGGAAAAATATACGATTGACTTTTGCTTAACCTGATTCTTACTTTACTTTGCAATAATTAGGCGGATTTGGGTCATAACCCGATGTAATTAATAAATAACTACTAAATACTTATTTACATTTTCTCTTCCTCCGATTGATATAACTAAAGTTGTGTTAGGTACAAGCCGCATTAACTGCCCGGCTAACTATTTGTTCATAAGATGCCCCGGGCAAACTAGTGTACCGACACTCGGGAGTTTTTTAGGCACCGGCCTTTTCATATTTTAGTTTAATTTGAGTTAATGAGCTATATATATGATTCTGAGTTTTCAGACCGAAACTTTCCTCCATCCCCATTCATCTATCTAAACATTCTTACGCACATTGTCAAATCTAGAGTATTTTTACTCCTTACAGGATTGCATGCATTTCGTATAATCTGTACTTATATAGTAATTCCAGAACTTTCAGTTGCAATTATTAACTTTAACAGTTTAATAACGTTCACTGCGATTGTTAGATTTTAAGGAGGAAAAGTAACTTTGTTGAATCATTATACTTTATTTGTACTGTGGAATACTCGAATTAAAATATTACTAAGTGAGTACCAGTGGTAGGGTCTGTTCGATCGCCGAAGCTGCGGTTGATTGTAACAGGTGTGGATATGTTCGGGATGCGGATAGGTGCACGGGTATTTACAGTTAATATGCTAAAATTTACTTGGTTGTACTTTTTGATCATTTGGCTTAGATTCAACAAGATCCGCCTGAAACACAGTACACTTCTAGCTGACACGTCATAGTCTCATTTATCAGTATGCGTTACAAAATATTATATAGGTACTTCTCTTAACTAATAGTTATTAGATTAGTTTGCTTATAAATCTGGCTCCAGAGTCCATATACCACTCCGATTTATTAAAATTGTCCCAAGGTCCCAGAAAAAAAAATTAGCACTACCCCCGTTTTCAGTAGGATTGATGATTTGCGAATTCATTAGCTTATTTTTGCATTTTTTGCTTATTATAGCCCGGGTTCTTCACATTTTGTAACATCTTCTTTAAAATGGCCTCCATTCCATTACATTCGTTTTCTTTAATACGACAAAAGTTACAAATGGAGTTGTCAACTATTCTTGCTTAGCCTATAATATGTAATGTTTTTTTTTTTGGGATTTAAAAACAAAAGCGAAGACACAGGACGGAGTTACTTGTAAAACTATTAACGTCACGAATGAATGAAGTCGTGAGCGGCCGGCGCAGCCTCGGGGCAACAATTAAACAGCAGAATTATAGAATAAATCAGCCCGTGCCTATATTGAGTCATTTGTAACAGCCCACCGATTGAGGGTAGAAATTATTATTGACTATTGAGTACTCTAGACCACAGACTTAAAAATGTGATCCGCTGCGCTATTGTGAACTTCAACTTACAAGAAATTAATGTATAGATCGAAGTTCTTATCGGACTTAATACTTGAGGAGTCTTCTAATAATGAAATAATACTACTGTACTTTTGACCTTTTGTTACGATTACTGATCAATCAATTATCAATATTTTCAAGCTAGCTAATTGTCCTAGTGAATCTTCCTGAGGTGCCAAATCTTTTTCCCCCACTGGAACCATCTGAACAATCTGAACAATTTTCCTGTACTCCAAGAACACTCTCTGTCTCAATCTTCTCCAATACTAGTAGTGTTGACAATAGACTTTACTACTGGACATGTAGTCCGTTCGTAATGGTCCTTCTTATATTTATGTGACACTTCTCTTCTGCCAGTCTTACCTTTATCTATAGCCACCACGCACTGTCGAACGCCGTCATGATGTCCAATAAAACCATCAAAATTATTAATTTACATTCTATTCTAAGCATTGCTTTTATTTGGTTCATTAGCACGAAAAGGTCGTTCTCGGTGCTCCTCTGTGGTGTAAAGCCATTCTGGCAGTTACTTAGTCTCAGAATTAAGTACCACCTGAGACACGGGGTAAAACCCTGTCCTCCTAAAAGAGGGCTTAAAATAATAAAAAAATACTTACCCGCTTTCAAAAATAGTTATTACTAAAAACAATGCGTTATTTATTTGTCGCCCATAAGAAGAAACGGGCGTGGGTCGGCACTTATTCACACAAATCGTACTTCGCCCAAAGTAGGTACTCTCCTAGCTGCTGGCAGCTGAAAGTGAAGCGCACGGTCAGCCCGTTGGGGGTAAAAAATATCATAATTACTTATATGGGTACCTAACGATATATGATTATTTTAAGGATATAACAGCAATTAGAGTACTTACCATTATACGTCTCGTTAGCCATTGACACACATTAGGTTCTTAATAACACATCGTTATGTAGGCGGACCACACATTACTAGAATGTAGCACAGTTTTACAGTTTAATGTATTTTCAAAACATTGATCCATATCAAAAAAGGACAGCAGTGGCAGTAGCTTTTTTAGAAGAGCTTGGAGACGGGTGTATGTGTACCTAAACTCTTTATCTACATGAATTTCGTATCTCGAACTAAGTTTTGATTATCAGTCCGTTTAGCTTGCACGCACCTAAAATTATGCATGCTCGAGCGGGACTGACTGCCACCATTCAAAAAGATTCTGTTCTGTTCAGCGAGCCTCGTAATGCATAGTTCCTAATTCGATGCCAAACAAATTGTAGTTAACTTTCTCACCGTGAGCAGGCAGGTGACAAAATCTCGTACTAGGCTCACAGACTTACTAGGCACAAATAGTCACTGATCAGAAGGATTAGAAGAAAATTTCGAAATTGAAGTGAGTTATAGAGTTCGACACAGCACTAGCACAAAATTGAAAACACTAAAACTATTCAAATCTAGTACGAGTATATAAATAGTATGTTTTTATAAAAGTTGCACATGACTTGTCGCCATTGAAATCGTATTGATTTTGGATATGAACTGAAATTATTTTCGAGAGTAGGTCCACAGGTCCATGAAATATGTAGTTTAGTAGTTTTTGCATGAACGAGCAACATTTATACATCCACAATTCCTCACAAACGTATAATTATATGTATAGTGAGTTTAACTTTTCTCTGTTCCGTATGAATTCCTCGAAACAGATTTCCTAAAACAACAGAACACATGGTCACCCTTGTGGTGTGTGCTGTTTACCCTAATGCCGTTATAATGACAAAACCAAACGCTTAGGTGTGAACGAGACCTTGGCTAGACTGCAGGTTACTGACTAGACTGATCGATCATGGTAATCAGGGTTGAACTGTTTCTGAACGAAAGTGAACGAGCCGACGTATCGCGTGATGATAAGCGATTACCGCCGCCTTTAGACACCTGAGTCAGGATCAGTGAAATACGGAAATATTATCAGTGTACTTAACACAAAAGCAGAAATAAAAACACGAAAATTTTCAAATTGTCGTTTAAACCTAATGACTAGAGTAATTGAAAAACTATATATTCACAATAATAAATAAATAAATAAAAACGTTTTATTTCCAAATGAAACTTAAAAAGCTATTTTCGGAAAGTCAACAAGAAAAACAAACTACAAGTGAATATCCTATTATTATTATACTACTTAATATTAAAATTGCGTAAAAATTTACTGTTACACCAATCAGATCATTTAAAATCATTTCGTTTTGCTGTGCTACAGATCCATGCCCAGATATGAAATAAGATATGAATTTGTCTCTGATCTCCATGGCATATGTTCTGATTTGGCTGTCAAATGACCTTATATTTTGTAACACACTATTACTTGGCAATGACTAATTTAAATTTTTTTTGTCACGTTAATAAAAGCATCCCAAGCTTGTTTTTCCGTATGGTAAAGAGTATACAGGCTGTAATATTAATGAGTAATAATACTTTAGGGTGTGTAAAGGTCCCGTATGTAGAGCTTACTCCTGTGAAAATACTAGCGTCTTTTAGCGCGTTATAATTTAATACTTAAAAGTTGCGTAAAACAATGTTGTAATATGATACTCCGTCGACTATATACTATAAGAGCTCTATTGTATAAGCACAGAACTCCTATTAACCGTACAGTGGCAACTACTGAAATCTATTGTGGAAACGTAGCCTTAGCTGACAAGTGGTTTCACTTAAATAGTTTTTAGAAATTTCAGGGATATAAATATATTTTTAATGGTGATGATTCAGCGCGTTCAATATAACAAAATTATGACCACGTTACCAATAAATAAATTTTAGCCAAATGTTTATTTAAGCATACCGATAAAGATATTTTTATTTTCAAATCGCAAAATGTAACAATTAATACATACTTTATGCTACAAGTAAACGCGTTGAGAGGACCTTCAATTTGTCAATCTTTTAAGCTCTCTGCTAGGATTGCCAACTTTTTTTTTAAATACAGTTTATCTGACTTCTAAGGAGGTAAATAAAGAGTATGGACTTAAAAAAAGAATATCATTTATTTTACACCTAATAATAAGAGATAATAACGATGTTTCTTATTTGACGCTTTCGGTTTTCACCAAGTACAGATTTCCGATAAGCAGTACAAGTGCATTATATTCGTCAAATGCCACCCATTTATAACATCTGTAGCGATATTTCTCCTCGTGTAAGTCGTGAGCGCTTTCTAGGTCGTATTAGGTCCTCTCTTAATGATCTAACAAGGCTATGTATTATCTAGGTACCCTAGTTTATGTTGATGTTATACAACACTGGTACTGTAATACAATTTCTATAGGTGTGGATAGATATGTTAGATAGGCGGTTTGGCAAAGCATTGACTTCTTTACTTTCTAATAATATTGTAAACCATTCCGTATTGTTTACAATGCCTGTTTCAATATCTATCTATAATTAAAAGTTAAAAACAAGCAGTCTGCAAATAAAATTTTTGATATATAGGTACGAATGAAATACACAAAAGTACAGCAAAATTATTTAAATAGCAGATTGATACTATTTTTGGCATCAAGAAATAAGTATAATGTTGTATTTTGAGAGTGGTTAGCCCTTTTTTCTTCCTTTTTTTATAAAAAGGATTTTCGTACTTATAAAGACAATGACAATCCTATAGTACTCTTACATATTAATTACAAAAAAATATTATACTAAAAAAACAGAAAATACTTAATACTAGATAGGTACCTACTACAGTCTATCCTTTTAGTTAAAATCAAACCTTACCAACATTCTAGCCGCATCAGAGTTTGGTTCGGCTAGAATGCTGTGAAGAGTGCCTACGTTAAATAAATAAAAAAAAAATTAATAGAATGTAGTAAATATGTAGTTGAAATCAGTGGTTAGCCCTTAATACAAGAGCGTGGCCTAGAGGTAGACCGTTAATCAATTATTATCACTAGAAATGAACACTCGTACCCCAGTGGGACTATTTACATGCCTATCGGACGCATTGAACATCTTTCTTGTCAGAACCGAATTTAAAAGCAACATTTTTGTTGTTGCAACGCGGGAATCGAATTCATGAGAGTCGGGAACTAGGCTCTAAACATCTAGATTACAGAGGCGTTAAGAAGTAATAAGAATAGGCTATGGGCCAAACCCTCCCTCCTTTAGGCGTCTTCCGTAATAAATGAATGGCACGAAACATGTTTGTACACTGCCTGGCTTGACAGCTGGCGCGGGCCCAAAATCCTGTCACTTAAGGTCCGTGCTGAGAGTACAAACGGGACGGGTCAGGAGATGGAACACTTGGCACGGCGTTGAACCGTTGACGTTATTGATGGCTCCAGTGTTAAACCACAGAATAACGAGTAGTGCTAGCTGTAGAGGGGATTCTTGTAGTAATTCGAGCGTGCCAGATTAAGAAAGAAAAAGAAAAGAAAATTTATTTGGTAAACAAAAGCAAAAAAACATTAAAAAAAAACTACAAAATTTATCAAATCGGTCTTCACTAAGATAATGTTGCGAACACAATAGTTCACAATGCTGATTTTCAGTGAACACCGTAGACGAACAAATAAAAATTATATGGGTGCAAAAGATGAAATTAATAGCAGGCAGCGGCACTTAAAAACTAAATATCATAAAACGCGTCATTCTCGTCATACTACATATATTCGGCTTATTAATATAATGATCTATGAATCACTCTTTATAATTCCTACAAGCTAACTTTTTATGTAAGGGAGTGCTTTAGTGGCCGTAATATACACATTGCGTAGTATACTTTTTGATAGAGATTCGTTCTTGGTATTGTATCTAGTACTAGTAATTTGGGATTTCTTTTATTTCTAGGATAAATTTCACTTGCACGAAGTAAAAAAGTTAAAAAGTAACATTTTTTAAAAAGAATTATGGAAGAATTTTGAACAGCCTGTGGCGGCTAGTTAAGATAAAAATACACTCTGTATATATGACAACTTATAATTATTATACTTATACTAGTACTACACTGTAGTAGTAATATCTCGCCGAGAAGCGCCGTGATGTAGAAATTTAGATGGGCCGATAATCCTTGCGTTCTCTAGAAGTCGTGGGCCATTTGAAGACTGATGGTTATCCACAGATCCACAAACACTGGTGGGTTCATGCCTAGTTTATCCCAGGACAAACTTCAAGGGGAAAGACAAGATGGTAAAACGGGAGAGTAATAGTATTACCATGAATTAGTAAATGTTTAGAATTCTGGGCATATTCCCCTAAACCTATTTTCATTCCTAGGCCTGTATGTGTGTTAATAAATAACTCTCAAACTCGGTCTCAAGAATTGCGATCGTAACCTCTACTTGAGAACCTCTTTGACAAAACAACGTTTCGTTTCACTTTTAAAAAATGTACAACTTTCCTTGTGTTCTCGAGTAGAGATTGGGATTTTATTTTATTAAAACGGTCCCTAATGCGGAGGTAGCTTCTCAGAATTGTGAAGAATGTGTTGCTGAGGATGTCCATCATAATACTCGTATGTTTATAGAGTGTTCAGTACGAAGCCGTGAGATTTGAATTGTTTAATCTTTTTAAATGTAATTTGGTACGATGTGGGTCTTATGTTTAGTTTTAATTTGCCGCATACTGACTTCCGCTCTGTGGTTACATTTGTTAATAATTGTTTAAAATTAGGACATTCATATGTTGCTTATATTGCATGTTACGATGAGGTCAATATATCTCTCTATCAGGAATTTCCCGAGCTGCATTATAAAACTGCGCAAGTGGGATATTTTATTTTTGGGTACATCCTGCAATATATATATATATTTTTAAACGATCCAAGAATTACAAACAGCCATATTTATCATATGAGCCAAGAAACGTTGAGTCCATTTTTAGTGCGATACCTATAATGACAAACGGCTAACATTCTGTCTGCGAGATCGACCTCGCCCATGTTGATATTGTAATTGCGTATCACTCTTAGCCTGTAGAATTCGACGTATATGTGCTCCCTTTTACACCACTTTTTGCTTATATCCATTTCATCGTCAGCCTCTACTGATGATAACAAAGTGGCAGATATGTTGTCGGACCACTTAGTCAAAACTATAGGTACTTTGGTCACATCCAACGAGTACTTGAACACTACCTCTACCACTTTAAGACCCGATCGTCTGTCACATTTTGAGTTCTATTGGATAACCTTTTCGATTTTTATTTAAAGTACCAGTACAGTAAGTTTGGCGATTTAATAATTTTACAGCAAAATCGTACGAGTTATAAGAATTGTCCATATATAGACACTGTGTCTCGAGTGCAATTTCTCTTCCAGTAGCATTAAAACTACTTTTTTAAATTTTGCCGCTAAGGGAATTCGGTTTTTCATTACAGTGCCTGTGTACATCCTAGTCCTTTGATTTTCAATTTTTCATTAGTGAAGTATCCAGGAAATATTCCAGTTTCCCTTCCCAAGCATGTGAGAGACAGTACAAAATTGTAATGACCCAAAAGTACAAAAAAATTAAGGGAAAGCACCAATATAGATTATTATGTAATTGTAAGCTAATTATGGTCTCGTTACCCTCAAGAAGTTCGGTTTTTTGCCACGTCTTAACGTTTTCAATTTTAGTTTAAATATTCTTCGTTGTCATTTTCTCAGCTGTTTGTGGTGGTTTAAGTAACAATTTTTCTAAAATATGTAAACGGAAATCATATAAATTTATTTTGTTGTTTATACTATATTTATTATATGTATATAGAACGCATTTCTTAAACTCATCTGCAGTGTGTGGAAGAATATCTTTTTATACCATCGCATGGTTTTTCTTTCGCTGGTGTAGTAAGAAAGCATTTGATCTTGCAGATCCACACCAGCCAAAAAATTGTTATTATGTACGTAATTGTTATAATATATGTAATTGCTAATGGTTATACGAGAACAGCGCCTCTTTTATTAGTGACTTCCGTCATTTCGTTCTCGTGCTCTGTCGATATATAAGCACGTATTGCTCGTCTTTCCATTTACCTATATGTACACCATTTAAAAACAAAGACTTATTTTTTCCATTTCGCAACGTGACAGTACCGAGTTCTATTGGATAACCTTTTCGATTTTTATTTAAAGTACCAGTAAAGTAAGTTTGGCGATTTAATAATTTGACAGCAAAATCGTACGAGTTATAAGAATTGTCCATATAGACACTGTGTCTCGAGTGCAATTTGTCTTCCAGTAGCAATAAAACTATTTTTTTAAATTGATATGAAATTTGAGGACTGTGCCATCTGGTTCTGCAAGTACGTATAACTTTACGCCGTACTTATGGCGCTTATTTTTAATATACATAGTGCCTAAACTGGAGAAGTCCATACGACGCCAATAGGGCAAAAAGGAGGCAACGCAATATTATCATAAAAGGCTTACGTGACATATATTCAACACACAAACGAAAATGACAGAATGGTGCCCAAATTCAAATAATTACGTGATTTCTGTTATGTCATTGTGTGGATGCCACTAGGAGAAAAAACTATATTTTGGAATTGGGCCGTAGTCAGTTAATGAAAAAGTCCACGTGTGACAACATTGGGGCTCTGGAGAATATAATCAGCTTCCTTGTTCTGGAAACTGTTGAAATTAGTCTAGGATTAGAATTGTATTTATATATGTACAATTCTAATCATAGACCAATCCGATTCCAATGTAATTTTTGTTCCCATGCATTTGCTAATCTCAAAAACAATACCGCTTATATTGGATTTGAATAGATTCATAAAATTTACACTCAATTTTAAACCAATTTGGCGCGAGTGTCGTATTCAAGATTAGCCAACTGTCAACTTCTATTTATTATTGAATGCACTGTAGGTTCTTGATGGAATTTGTTTAAAATCTCAGTCTCGACGTACCGCACCGTTCAAGGATTAATTTTACACATCGTAAACCTATAAGTTTGTTTCTATTTTGAAACACGTACTCGGCGCTAATCACGAGACGGTCGTAAACTCGCTGTAAAAGTTTTATGGTCTCTGTTATTGGACGTCTACCGCTTGCTTCAATTCTTTGACCGCCTTTCTAGCTCAGTGGATGAGCGGTGATCAGTGATTTGACTTTAAAATATTTTTGTGACTTACTGTTATCATACATAATAATCAAATTAGATTACTAACGGCCGGTTTCTGTAAGGCTAATCAAATCTATAATCAACGAACATGGTATTCAAGTCAACAACTCCTATTGAATGTTGACTGGTGAAACATTTATCTGAGAGAAGAACAGATATTATATGTATATTTACATCGAAAGGCTGATTTAAGCTTAATTCAAAAAGATTAGTTGACGTACGATTTGAATCAACCTTATCTGTGGTATTTTACCAGTTTATTTATAGTAAAGCAATAGAGGAAAGACAATTCTTATACATAATAATAAGTTGAATATAAATTCTTTTAGTTACTTATACAATAATCAGTCACGAAATTAATATAATGTAATTTTTTTAAAACACAATCAACACAACCACTTACCACTTTTAATTTATATGTCTTATAACCCCTCGTCTGTGGTTTGTGATTTTTCAAAAAGCCGTTGTATGTGGAGGCCTCTTGGGTGGTCTCGAATTACGTCATCCGCGCGAGGATCAAATTACAAATATTTCAAATATTTTGTTTATGAGCTTATTTTAGATTATATAAACAATATGTCGTTAAAATCGCTATGAAACAAGCTAACATATACTTATAGATTGGTTTAGTTTGGCCTTGTAATGTATAACTTATTCCAAATTGAAATTAGGTAAAACTTTTTTTTCCCCATTTTTTGGTATTAAAGTCGTTGAATTAAAAAATATATAAAATATTTTATCCAAAAGCTTTTTTCGTCCTCAGGTTTATTCATATTACTTCCCATTATTAGTAAAAAATAAGACACAATACATTCATTGTTTATAAACCACAAGCGTTATAAAAACGCGGTACTTGAACGGGCTCGACCGAGGCAATAAAAAAAGGTCTTGTTTACACTTCAATTCCGAGAACTCCATTGTCGAGTGGCCGGGAATGTTACTCATTGTTTATTATGGTTTATAATCTTATACACAAACGAAAGTTGAAGCGTTAAAACTGTTTTGTTTATTAGAAATCAAACGATGAAAAAAACACTAGTTAATACGAAAAAATTTCAAATCATGTTTGATGCAATAACAATTTTTGTATAAAATATTTATGATATTCACATTATAATGCATGAAATATTGTTTGTTAATTACTTACCTATCCAATTAATAGCACAAAACACAATTCACAGCACAAAACAAATATATTTTAACAATTTTCTAAAAGACGGTTGGTGTAAAAAAACAACAATGACCGACGTCATTTTCATACGGCTCGTATTTCATACTAACAGGTTCCATAGATTAAAGCAAGTTCTTAAAGGACAATCTATATATTTTTTTAAAAATTGGCACATCTGTGGCAAAGAAAAACACAAAAAGCCGTCAACTGTTGAGAAATCTATTTTAGTATCGCCATAGTATCGCGCACCCGACTCTAGGAGTCGGCTCCACAGACAGCGGTTTTTTTGACAGCGCTCTAGGAGTCGGCGCCACAGACGAGGGGATAAATGTAAATAATAATCATTAATAAGTAAATTAACAATTAAATGAACAAGAAACTAG
Organism: Celastrina argiolus; assembly: GCA_905187575.2. Taxonomy (NCBI): domain Eukaryota; kingdom Metazoa; phylum Arthropoda; class Insecta; order Lepidoptera; family Lycaenidae; genus Celastrina; species Celastrina argiolus. Next base: position 4,589,702 of record LR994596.1, read on the forward strand.
TATAATACTTATAAAGGAACAATTATCACAAAAATTTTACATAACCAGTATTAATAAAATAGTTTAAACACCATACAATTGTTATTCTTAACAAATTATATTAATATAAGAATTATAAATTTTCTTCAGTTGGTGGAGCTTCTCCTTGTCTAGTATACCTACTGAAAGTGAAAAATATATTACTTGCAAATGTTTTTAAGCAAGTATTGTGATGAAGAGATTTTGTAAATATCTTTTTTGTTCTTTTTTAAGTCACAATTTTTTAAAGAATTTTATGTTACCTGTCTTGTTAATCTATCTACACTCTCAGCCAATAATCTAAAACTTCGTGCTGTAATCAATGACGCTTCTGCCTTCATTTGCTCTATGTCTAAAATCATTATACGAGACTCTTGTAATGCAGACCTGTTAGCTGAAAAATAATAATTTTATATTTAACTAATTGTTAAATAATGCAATAAATGTTCTTGTTGATTTTTTAAATTACATTGTGCAGGTGGTGCAGGTCTTACTGCAGCATGTCTATCCCATCGTCCCTGCCCAACTCTCCTCAATCTACCTCTAGTACCTATGTAAAGAAAAATTTGCAGAAACAGCTTTAGAATATTAGCAAAAAAAACAAAAATTGTGATAAATATCAACTACCCATTGGTTGAACAGGTATGTGGCCTGTTTCACTAGGCACTGGTGATAGTGCTGCATTAATTTCAACAGTCTCAGTCGTGGCACTATCATGTGCTGGCAGTGTAGGTAGTGTCTTCATATGCAGGCTGTCCGGCACTTTCATGTGGGGCAACGGTGTCATCAACAACTCCAACATTAGATATAACAAAATACCTAAAAAAATCAAATCAGTGTACCAAGTAAACAATTTTCTTAATAGTTATGAGTACCAAATATTACATTATAAATACCTATATATTTTTGTGTAAAGAATATCTAAGGATAAATATAGTTAACTTACACTGAGTCTAGAGCTACAGGGTTTCCTCCATCAACAAAGTCATTTTACTCACACTCCACATTATTTAATTCCTTTAAAATGTAATTACAGAATTTTATAAATGTTGAACTATGGAATACACATTTTATGACATTTAAATAAATAATAACAATATCTCACATCATCTTGCCTTACATATTGGGTATGGGCCCAACATCCTTCCTTATATAAAAGCCACTTTCTCTTCAATTGGTGTTAGGGATTGTCCGGTGTTGGGACCTGGAGGTCCCAACAGGGCAGGTCCACACCTGTCCTCTGGTGGTTGGCATTTATTGATGTTGGTTTTGCCCGAACCTTCTTTTTAAGGTCATTCCATACCTGGATTTTTTAAATGTAGTTATTGTTCTCTGTAAAACACTGCATTATGTATGCATGTTACATAGATGCTCAGGCCAAATAAAAACTTTCTATTTGGTCTGAGCATATTAATAATTGTCTGTGTATTCACTTATTACATGGCTTTGCCCACTATTTGCTTGTCCTTTCAGGACCTTCTGCATTCAATATCAGAAAGCATTCTGCCCACAATCTTGCAGAAAAAGCTCGCGCCTCTTTCGATCGAACTCTTCCCAGGGCCAAATCCTTATTTTTTTATAAAAAATCGACAAGAAGCGACAATTGTGTCACTGTTGTCTGGCGGCGGCGTTGCTCCATAATAAAATTAGGAAGACTAAGGAGTTGTAGTAATTTTATGAAACACAGCTAAGTAAAAGTCTTAGACTGAATATAAAATTTTCAAAAACAAAACAATAAACATATCATTCCATCGTTTCGGGTGTTACATTTGTACAACCAAAGTAATTTTTTTATCTATTTAGAAATTATATGTTAGCAATTAAAATGTCTTATTCTCTACGTTTTTAACTGTTTTATCTTAATTGTAAAATTAGTAGAGTTTAGCATATGTATTATCAATTTTGTAAGTCGAAAAGTGTGCGTTACGGGTGTTTCACGATTCTGCCTCTATGATCTGACCGTTACATTTATAAATATGAAATTCAGCAAATTTTCTAATGGCAACTTTTTTTTCAAAATTACAGGCCTCCTAAAGTTTAATATTTACTATCCAGCTACCACATAATTACTGTCACAAATAAGGTTTTACTATTTTTTATAAGTTTTTCTTTGTTTCGGGTGTTACCATGGTTTTGTTTCGGGTGTTACGAGTACAAAAGTTAAACACTTTATAAGTACAAAATCGGTGTTTTATTAATTTAGGTACTATAAAATAAGTAGGGAAAGGGATAAACATATATATAATGAACTCTCTTTTAACATAAATTAGCAGCTTCAATTAAAAAAATCTACTGATAAACAAACATAACTACAATAAATTCTTCTTTAATGTAGCCTTATTATGAGCTTCTTTAAAACAAATAAAACTAAGTAAACAAAAATAAATCCGACAAACTTTTAGTCACATTATTTGAATTTCGCCGTCTTCATCAGCAGCTTTTTGACATATTGCTGCATATCACTATGCATTTTTTCTCTTCCGGAATTAACTTTTGCTAAGACGAAATCTCCAGGTTTTATGGATTCTCCTTTGCTAAATTTTGGAGGGAATTCTTCCTCAGAGTCTGAATATACTTCGCTATAGCGAAGTTTTTTCTTAACATTTTCATCTGTATTAAAAATACCTGTCGAACAGCTTGGTTCATCAGTGAAAGTAACGTTATCGTTATGCTCCATTTCCGTATCACAATCAATGTTTGCTCTTTATCTAGCATTTCCTTCTGTTTTTGTCTTCTAATCGCATCCCTTTCTTTCTCTTTAGTGGAAGCCCGGGCAAGACGCATATGTTAAGGGATAATGTAAATAAAACCACAATCTTATAATCAATAGAACCCTTTGTACTTTTAATTTGTACTATGTTTATTCATCTTTGGATAGTAATAACATAAACTTAAAAACTTTAACTTTTTCTATATCAATTATGAGCATTAACAAAAAGTGTCAATTATTCGCTTTGCCCGGGGGGGTCGGGCAAAACGGATACGCCCCAAGGGCAAAAAGGATAATGATGAATTAGTGAAAATCAATCTTCGCATTTATCACAGAAGTAGCTGCCAACTCCTACATAAGAAGTGCAGCTTCTACATTGATTAAACTGAATCCAGTCTTCGGCTGGTGGTTCAGTGTATTTGTCAGCCCACACTAAACAGTAAAAATCTGATTTTGGGTTTTTGTTCTGTTGCTTGACCGAGGGTCTTTTAGTCTTAGTCTTGCTGGGGCCTGCTAAATCTGAAATCCTGGTCTTCTTATTAATAGCCTTCTGAAATTTTAATGCTTGCTTGGCTTTGACGGGAGTAGACGTCAACACCTCTGATTTCTGCCTCTTGTGTTTGCGGCCTGTTTTAGGAGCAGCCATAGTTGGAATAGGTCTAATTTGAAATGGCGTAAGACTTGCTACAGATACTGGATGATTTTCTCCTAGCAAATGAGCTGATCCTTCTTCCAGTATATTGGAATTAGGCAAAGGTGTAGTAGACCTTTCAGCCGCTATTTCTGAAATAACTGACTGTGTAGAAGATTCAGCTACTGCCTCCTTTGCGGTCACTGTTGTTGCTGGAGAATCATTTAAAATGCAGACAGTCACAGTAGACGATGTGCCATTAAAAGGATCTGAGCCCACTGTCGAAGCTGCATCATTTACAGGACCTTCAGCAAAAGGACGGTCGGTCATCGTCGCTGGAGCGTAATCTTCGTCTCCAAAAACATTTGGATCATAAAGCCAAATTCCTGATTTTCTAAACCCACTAACTGCATTCTGGACCGATGCACTTTTGGCGTACGCTCCCCGAAATAGTTTTGCCATATCGTACTGGTTTACTATACGGCCTGGGTTTTTGAAAGGTATTCTACTCTTGTTCAAAAAATTTTTTAAGCGGTCCATACACAGCCACATCTAGAGGCTGCATCCGGTCAGTTGTGTGTGGGGCAAATGACAAAAAGATGATGTGATTTTTTGATGCAAATTCTAAAGCTGGATAAAATTTATGCGACTCGTGATTATCGAGCAGTAGTAACACTTTTCGGTTTTTAGTTGGACGAACCTTCTCCACAAAATATTGCAACCAATTCAAAAAAGCTTCTCCATATATCCAACCGTCGTCAGTCACGGTGGCTTGTGAGCCTGGTGGGGCATTATCTAGAAGTCTGTCTTGCATACTTTTGCGCGCAAATATGAAAAAAGGGGGAACAAACGTTCCAGCTGCATTGCAACAACATATAACAGTGGTTAATTGACCCCTTTCTGCACTGCATACCACTCCGACTTGTCTCTTGCCTTTGATAGACAAAACCTTAGGTGGTTTAGATGTACTACTCTTTATTCCGGTCTCGTCCATATTATATATTGTAGTTACATTGAAGTTGTATTTTTCTATTAGGCTCCAATAATAATTAGAATAAAATAACTCCACCTGTGGCCTATTTAAGCCTCTGGTTCTTGTTAAAGATGTTGGCTCTGGCTCTCTTAGTACAATTTCTGGGTGTCGACGCTTGAAACCAGGAAACCAGTCATCTCCAGCTTTGCCATTTTTAAATCGATGAGAAATATGATTTCTTTTTGCATAATCATACACTAATTCTAAAAAATCTGAACGAGTTAGCCCAAAAAATAAACTATCCAATTTCTTAAGATACAAACACTGTTCTTCTTCTTGTTCTGGACTAAAAACTGATGTGAACCTACCCAATTTCTTTTCTTTTTCCCGTCTTGACATGCCTCTGCAAAGTTGTAAACGGAATTCCAAACTTCTTTGCGGTTAAATTTATAGATTGTCGGTCGTCTTTTACAGCTCTTATTGCTCTATCGAGTGTTTCTTCTGACCATGCTGCTCGATTAGTTTTGCGTTTATAATTAAACACCATCTAAAACAAAAAAGGCAAAACATGATCTAGAACTAGCGTTTCAGCTACAGTTTAAACAACTTTCTCGCCAAGTCCAAACCGAGACTCTTCGTATTGCGGATAGGTAGTTTTACCCTGGTATACACGGAAATCACAAATAAGTCCATCGGGATTGGCGAGAACAAAAGCCATTAAACCTTCGGGGTTAGGCTTACCTGGGCAATACTGTTTTACACGGCAAGTGCCAGTAAATGGTATGATCATTTCGTCAACACACAACTTTTAATTTTTTATTTTCGGCAAGACATTTTTAAACGGGCATTGGCCCACCTCACATTCCCACCACTGCAACTCCTGTGAGCCAGGATCGACAACGGTAACCAACCACGACAAACAAAAATAATCTCAGTGGTGCCCGAGGGACAAGCTAAGTAGTAGGAATTATTCCAGTGTCCCAAGCAAGTGGGAGACAGTACATAATTGTAATGACCCAAAAGTCCAAAAAAATGAAGGGAAACCACCACGGGAATATAGATTATTATGTAATTGTAAGCTAATTATGGTCTCGTTACCCTCAAGAAGTTCCGTTTTTTGCCACGTCTTAACGTTTTCAATTTTAGTTAAAATATTCTTCGTTGTCATTTTCTCAGCTATTTGTGGTGGTTTAGGTAACAATTTTTCTAAAATAATATGTAAACGAAAATCATATTAATTTATTTTGCTGTTTATACTATATTTATTATATGTATAAAGAATTCATTTCTTAAACTCATCTGCAGTGTGTGAAAGAATATCTTTTTGTACCATCGCATGGTTTTTCTTTGGCTTTGGAGAATATAAGTAATAGAATCAGCCTCCTTGTTTTATTTTTTATTTTTATTTAATAATTTATTGCACACAAGAAAATTTTACAATAATACAGTTTACAAAGAAAGACGACACAAAGGTACTGCTTATTTCTAAAGAAATTTCTTCCAGCAGCCCTACGGAGAGAGATGGTATAAAAGATAGCGGATAGGACGTGCACAATTATAAATATAATATTACCTTTAATATAACCATAAAATATTATAATAATATATAAGTTTAATATCATAATACTAATCATAAATAATATAATAAATACTTAATGCAATAAATATAATTATAGGTATAATACATACATATATACATACATAAATTGATGGCGGTATTTATATGGACTGAGATTTGAAAAAGTGCTCTTTCAAGCGTCTTTTAAACACAGTAATGGTGGGACTGTCACGAATGGTGTGGGGAAGCGAGTTCCACAATCTGACTGCATGAACAGTGAAAGAGTAGGAATAGAAGTTGGAGCGATGGGATGGGATGGAAAGAATAGTTCGGACATTAGACCTACAAGGGGTATCGAGAGATCGAGAAAAGTTAAAGCGGTCGAGAAGATAGGATGGAGAAAGAGGATTATATAGAATATTATAAAGTAGACAAAGGATATGAGAGTTGCGACGAAGGCGAATAGGGAGCCACCTGAGTTTCAACCGAAAGGCTGATATGTGATCGAACTTTCTCAGTCCGAACACAAACCGAATACAAAGGTTCTGCAAGCGTTCTAGTTTTGTTAACAGCTCCTCGGTGATGTCCAGGTAGCAGGAGTTGGCATAATCAAGGATTGGGAAAATTAGTGTCTGGATAAGGAAAATTTTGGTGTTTATGGGCAAAAAGTTTTGGAGGCTTCTTAAGATGTGCAACGAATGGTGGACTTTTCTACTTACTTCACAAACCTGCTGATTCCAAGATAGATCGCTGTCAAATACCAAACCCAGGTTTTTCGCCGTATTGGTGTAGGCAATGATGTTGCCATCATACATCACATTGGACACATTATGTAAACGCCGAGTCATATATTTGCTGCCAATGATCATAGCCTGCGATTTGTTAGGGTTGACCAACAGACCGAAAGATTTAGCCCAAGTCGCTATACGCTGTAGATCGGCGTTAATTTCAGTAACTGCAGAATTAATCTCATCGAAAGGCGAATGTCGATATATTTGCAAGTCGTCTGCGTAGAGATGGTAGTTAGAAGATATTAATTTAGAAATAGTGTCAATAAAAACAGAGAATAAAAGAGGAGAGAGAACGCCACCCTGAGGAACACCCGCTTCGATATCACACCAATCCGAGGTAGCCTCGTCAGAGCGGACACGTTGCGAGCGACCCCGAAGATAGGAGTCGAACCAGGCTATCACTGAGGAAGAAATGTTTAGAGAGCCAAGGACGGAAAGGAATATGTCAAAATCTACAGAATTGAAAGCACTGCTAAAATCAAGTAGTACCAGAATGGAGACACATTTGTTCTCCATTGCTAGACGGAGATCGTCAGTAACTTTTAGCAGCGCTGTAACAGTACTGTGACCAGGGCGAAAGCCGGATTGGAAGGAAGAAAGCAATTTATTAGAGGATAAGAATTGGGAAAGCTGTTTGTGCACAATGTGTTCAAGGACTTTGGACAGGTAGGGTAATATGGAGATTGGCCTGAATTGAGATAAGGAAGAGGGATTAGAGGTTTTTGGAAGTGGGATGACATTAGCACGTTTCCATGCCGAAGGGAAGGAACTTCGGGCTAATGAAAAATTAAAAATGTGAGTAAGGATTGGCAAGAGCTCTGGAAGGATAAAGGATACCATACGAGGGCTTAGGTTGTCATTACCTACAGCAGTAGAGGTGATAGCTATGATATGTTTCTTAATTTCATCCTCAGTGACAGGCTTAAATAAAAACGGGGAACAAGGAGGGAGAGGAAGGGAACCAAGATGGGAAATTGTATGTGTTTTTGTAACCTGGTCGACAATTACTGGTGGAACAGAGAAGTGAGCATTGAGTTCATTTAAATTGACTGAATTGTCAACCCTGGTGGAGGACTTGCCAATGCCGAGAGTTGACAGAAATTTCCACAGCTGTGATGGGTTGCTTTGATCTATTGAGGAATGTATATGGCGTCTTTTTGCATCTCTACACAAGCGACTGCAACGATTCCGCAGAAACTTATACCTGGCAAAATTTTCGTCTGTCGGCCGATTCCTGTATCGCTGCATAGCATGGTTGCGTTTAGCCATAAGGGCGATAATGTCTTGCGTCAGCCAAGGTGCCGGTGCATGTTTTAATTTTACTTTTTTGACAGGTGCATGTGTATCAAATAAACGAGTGATTGCATCAGTAAGAAGTGTCACCTTTTGGTCAATATCGGTGACCGAGTATACAGGAGACCAGTTGATGTCAGCTGCGTCGCGTTTAAGAGCCTCCAAATCTATAGCCTTAAAACTACGTAGGAAAACAAATCTAGCTTTACGCCGGGGAGTTCTGATTTTTAAAGGATAGAAAAATAAGGTCGTGATGTGAAAGGTTGGATGGAAATTGGCCAAAGGAATCGATAAGATCAGGGGACGAGGTGATGAGAAGATCTAAAAGAGAAGGAACACAATTTGGAGTTTGATGGGTTGTTAAAAGAGGAAGTATGTTGAGGTTATAAGAGGAGAGTATGGAACGCAATTTATAGTGTGCGTTACCCAGGCAAAATGTTTTGCTTTAGAGAGATGAGACTTAAACAAATAATTAGTGTATCATGAGGAGCAATTTGTTTACTAATAGCAAAATTTGTTTGAATTGTAGTTTTTAAGTTATTTGAGAAAAACAAATTTTGCTGGAGTAACGTTTGAAACGTTACCCAGGCAAAATCGTCTTTCAAAAATTAGTTTCAGCACGGAACCAAATACATGAATAGATAGCTTTTGTTGAGTAGTAAATGTTTATAAATAGCAAAAATTGTGTGTGGTATAGTTCTTTAGTTATTTAAGATTTTGCTGCGGTAACGTTTTGGGATTTCCCAGATCTCGAAAACGGCTCAACGCAGAAGTTTGAAAAAAATACCAATAAAAGACCTTAATTTGTTTAAATTTGTTTAATCATTAGTTTTTGATTTGGTTGACGTAAACCAATGTAATTAAATGGTTTCAAAAATCAGAAGAAGCGGGTTTACATGTAAACCAATACACTTATAACCAAATAAACAGCTGTAAAAAATACCCGTGGTTCGACGCTTGTTTACAGCAGAAATATTAGATTTCATACTTTACACATTAAGAAGATAAAAACAAATTTGATTTATTTTAGACTGGTCGTACTTTAGCGATCAAATACGCAGTTCCCATAACATTAAGAAACATGGCATACTTTAAACAAATTAAAATGATTCCTGAAAATTCCTTCCTGTTAATTGCAGCTTTGAATTACGGCTCTAATGAAAAAGTTATCTCAAAAACAAGATTATGTCAGCAATTCTCTAATGAGCCGACCAAATTGAAAAGGTCACATAAAAGCGACCGCACCATACATAAGCGCAACCATCTGAAATGAACAGGATAATATAGATGTTTTGTTAGTACAGTTGAATACAAAAGTTTTCTGGTCAGGTTAGTTAAAATAATAAAATGGTTAAGATTCATTATTTTTATTTAAAAAATCAGTCTCATACAAATTATATGTATTGCTTTGCCTTAGCATCAACATTTTTAGAGAAAAATCACAGATAAGTTATAACCTACTTACTTAATTTTAATATTTGGATACATTAATAGTTTGTACAATTTTCCTTAGGAGGTACTAATAACGTAGGTTGATAGGTGGACTCCATTTCACCTCGACTCACAGTATGGCATTTTAATATGAGTTTTGTTACGTGTTACTTAGAGTGAATATTTTAACATTACATGTGACTGCCACAGGTGGATAACCCGTGAACCAATCATTGTCAAAGCGTCGTAACCTTCTTTTAACTTAATGTTGAAATATCCACTCTAAGTAACACGACATAAAGCTCATATTTCAATACCACAGTGTGACTTGAGTTGGAATTGAGTCGGCGTTGTGTGTGTAATGTGCAAAGCACATTTAATGTTTTTTTTTACAAAATATGTATTATCGGCTTGCCTATATTTCTTGCCCTTATGAGGGACGGTTTCGAGCATATTCTATAAAAAATGTATATAATCACAAAACTTTTAAATGAGAAAACAACAATATAATAAAAATCTTCCAACAATTATATAAAAAATAAACAACTTTTACACTTATGTACCTATTTAAAAATATAGGAAACAGTACAGTTTTTATCATTAATAACTACTAATATCACTCATAATCACAGATTCGTACCTAATTCAATAAAATTTGTGTGGTCATTGGGACCGTATAAAATTATGTGTTTTATGCTTCCAGTCTCTAACGTTTTAATTACCTACACTAATGAATATATAATCAAATGTGGCATTATGGAGTTTTTGCATTTCTGTAGTTTACAGTACAGATCATCGTAACATTCATATTGTTGAGTTTTCGTTCTGTAACAGTATGCTCTGTAATGTCCAATCAATGTGGAACTTGATGGTGGGTCAAAATCAATTACTGCCAAAATCATATACTGTTGGCCATTTAACTCTATATTAATGGGTATATCATTCAGGTTAACAGACATGTCATGTAGTTCGAAGAAAAGTAATGGTTTTAATTCATATGTAAAATATACATTTCCTGTCTCGCATACAGGACACAGTGAAACATTATCATTATTAATACACGATGTGGCAGATTCTTCCAAGAAGTCAATACCCTTTTGTGTTATAATATTTATATTTAAAGATATATATTTACAATCAATTTTCTTTGGTTGTAATGCATTTGAGCATGTGTCATTTGAGCAACACCTCTGTCTGGTGGCAGAAAAGTATATGTTGCTCATGAATACCTGTTCTAAAATCATTGTTATATTACATTCACAACTGATAATATTTTGCTGTGACTTTGTTTTATCAAAAAGGTCAATCAATAGTTTGTCACGAAGTTCATATAATCTTTTGCAAGTTTTTCTCGTATTAGATAATACTTTTATGAATGTTGTTAAACCATCGCTAGCACTATTTAACTTTTCTCTGAAAGCAGGCCTGTCTTGATAAGCTACACCGAATGCTTGCGCGAGGGAATCAAAAGCACAAGTGTTTGTTATAAGTACCCTGTTTTGGTGTACATAAGAATATGCGACGTTACCATTCTGTAATATGTATATGGAGGTAGCTTTTTTTGATTTAGGAGTGGGTATGGTAAGTCCCCGCCAGTTTTCAACTTCTATAGGTTTATTTTGAAAAATTGATTGAATATCAAAATCTGACGTATCAGTTAGGTTCTCTTCTTCTTCTTCTTTTTCAACTGACTTCGGTGCAGAATCAGATATAATTAACTCTGCTGAGAATGAATCTCGTTTTTGTTCGTGTTTGTCTCTAATTTTTACTATTTTTCGTGAGAAATACTCATAATTTGTTTTGCGTTTTTCCTTTTTGTTTCTTAGTTTTAAGGCCTGTTCTTCTTTGTTCTTAGTATTCTCGTGTAAAATTTGACTAGAGCTTAATTTTATGGTTCCGTTAATAAAACTATAATGTTGTATAAGAAATTCGTCTAACCGGACGCGTTCAACTTTGGTCTCAAAATATATAGTTTTGATGTCCTTAAAATGATTTTCTACATTTGAGCTGCTGGCATAGTCTTTGGCTCCAGGAAAATAATCAGTCATAATATTGCCCCACAAAGGTAATTTTTTCAAAAGTCTTTTAAGAGTGTTGTTAATTTCCGGCAAAAAAAAAGCATTTTTCATTGGTGTAGATTCAATTAACTGTAAATATAATAGTTCTGTATTCATAATGTCATCATAATATTTTATCAAAGGCATAGGGCCACCGTGTTGCTCACTCTCTTCATCTTCTGTTACAAAATATATTTCTTCGGAACTGTCCTCTCTTTCATTCTTTTCAATTTCGTCTGTGTGTCTTAGATATGTTTTTATTTGGTCGCTCAATCGTTTCAATGCTTGTTCACATTTCGATGCCGTATAATCAAGATCGGTACTTATATATTCATGAAGAGAAAGTGTGATTACATCTTTAATAATTAGTTTTACTTCGTCATAGCTTCGTGATTGTAGTATCAATTTGATGCAATTGATATAAAAATATTTGCATGTTTCAGAAGTCTTGTCAAAACAACTTTGTGTATACAGTTTTTTTAAAAAATGAGACTTATCAAGTCTGATGTAACAAGCAGGTATCTTGCCTTTTTTTTCCTCAACTATTGCAAAACATTGTCTTAAATAGTTATTCAAGTCCGTTTTCAAAAAAGTTTTCGTTATGGCCGCTATTAAAGCAGAAGAATCATCACAAATTATTTCATTTGGAAGGACTCTTCTGTTTAACCATGTGCTTAGCCATGTGGCTATTGTTTCTGTTGTGTGTGAGTTAGAGCACATATAACAAATTGGAACACTAGCACCCAAGGTATATGCTACGATGGCATATAAGAAAACATGTTTGGGATTTTTATATTTTAAAAAATCGTTTGCTTCGGGTGGCTTTATTGGTTTAAATAAAGATCCAGTGGCATCAATAGACAGGATTTTATATTTGTCTTCCAAGATGTCATCGTAATATATACTTTGCTCAGTAGTCCAAAAATACAATATAAATGGAACAAGAGACATTTTTTTTATGAAACTGTCATACGGTGGGCTACAGGTCATGGCATACAGTGATAAAATAATATTTTTATCAAACTGAAGAGCGCTTCTAGCTTCATGCCGGTATTTCCTCAAATTTAATAATTTAGGCAAAGTTGGCGGTTCTTTTGGATTATCCATGCTCATAACTTCATCGGCCGTTGAATTTCGTACCCTTAAAGCCTTAATGTTTTTAAGTTTTTCTTTGTGCAGATTAACCCGGTGTGAAGTTAATTTATTTTTAATTCGAGGGTCATGCCGAAAGCCTTTTTTCAAATTTGTAAGAATAAGCGTTACTTTATAAGAATTATCAGCTGTTTCGGGGGATATTGTCAAGAACAGACTAGCTTTGCATTGCGTACAACTTCCTGTACATGTGATGTCGTTATTTTTGAGATCAGTAGGCACGTAATTGTTTTTAAACGAGAATGTGCATTCTAAATCGGTTTTAAAAAATATATGATCTTGCATTTCGTTGGTCCACTTATTTTGTGCGAGATGGTGGGATTCAATAGGCGCAATTTTATAGTAGTCATATTTACTCATTTCAAAAGAAACTGTTAAATCAGAAGGAGCTTCTACAACTGCATGCAATTGTGTTCGATTATCTTCACAATCTCCGCGAGAATTAAAAAATAAAACTTTATTTCTCTTCGCAGATATTTGCAGGGCTGCTTTGCTGACTTCGTGATTAAACTGAATACGCAGTTCTTGTTGTATGTGGTCATAAACTTCATTTGAGATTGGGGGAATAGAAACATTAAATATATCTTTATATTTGGAGAACACAACTCTTAGGTCGTCAAGGGGCACTTTTACTTTTCGGCCTGCCATTTTATTGTACCTGCTGGTACTTCACTGGTATGTGTGATTTTCCGAATATAAAATGAACTGACATGAACAACGGTGTGAGTTGAGGCTTGCACATTCTGCTCCCGAAGCCATGAAGTGCAACTACCTGAAAAAAAAGCAAGGCACACATCACATTTACATTAATATTTTCATTACCTATCATTTTAAAAATCTAGTACACTTGTCTCGCCATTTGCGCAGAAAGACATTCGCACGAATGGATACTTGCGCATAAAGACATTTGCGAATGCACACTTCAGTAAAAAGACTGTAGGTGTACAGTACCTTCAGTCTTCTCAAGATATTGCGCGAAAGGACATTTTAGCAGATTAAAAAGGGTGTCGTTGTTAAGGTTGGGATCGCCAATTACCAATATGCGATAAATGCCGTAAAAAATCCAAGATGGCTAAAGATAAACCGCTTAAGCGCTTGCGCAGTGATGAGCTGGGTTTTGTTAGGCGTGGCGCCATTCCTACGCTTTGTTGTACGTATACTGAATTTCGTGTGATCTGATTGCAATTAATGTGTATATAAAGTACCGTGTATGAAACAGCACATATCTAACTAGGTATTGTAACACTCGTGTATAATACCCCTCATTATACAAGTTTCATAAACTATCATTACCGAATACTCACCGGACTTGTCAAACACACTTCAATATAATTGAGAATAATACTAGATTCGTTAAAGCGCTTGAAACTTTATGACAGTATAGCTTAAACGTATAAAAACTGTATCCTTTTTGTTTTGTTTACGTTAAGTCTAAGAGCAATATCACAACGCGATTGCCTAGCATGGCGTAGGTATAGAATAATTAAAAGTTAAAGCCTACCACTGAGACCGCCACGTTGTTATTTTAGCCAATAATCACACACACAGTTTTAAGCAATAAAGAGATGAGTCTGTCGTAAAACAATAATATTTCATATTTTGCGCGATATTCTGGTTCAATATTTCCATGATAGCCATTGAAATGATAAAAAAACTATATACTATATTTTCCTAATTGTAATGAAGAAAATGGCAAAGTTTTTTTTTGTGCCGGGGCTAATTGTGTTTTGGGTCACATTTGACGAGTTTTCTTTATTCTGATTCACACCAAAAAGCGTACATTAATATACGCTGAATGACTATTTTATACTGAAACACAACTGTACTGTAAAATAAAAACATTTAATACTCACATCGTTCAAAGACGTCGTCGTACACACACACATAAACCACAAGCACTTCTCTCCAAAACACTTGGTTCACGACTGATTGTTTCATTGGTTCGGTCGGAGCTAGCGTACCCATAGATAGAGCGTACTCAACTACTCACAGCTAAAGAGTAAGTAAGACAAGGCATATAGCTGTTGCGTTGCATTGCACACAGCGATGCGCGCTGCTCTGACTAGCATCAAGAACGTTAAAACGTTTTTAGCGTGGCTTTGCGTTGTGGTATCAAAATAAAACATTTGGTTTAACAGAAACAACAAATTAAGTACTAAAAATATAGCTACATGTATATATGTTTGTATTGTTTTAAATCACACTATAAATTATACACTATGATATTACACTTTTATTAACTAGTAAAAATTGTGTAATATGGTACTGCACTTAAAAAATATTAAAAAATCGGCTTCACGAATAACGTTTTTCTGCTTAACTGTACAAAACATCGGTTACCAAGCTGCTAATTTGCGAAGATTACCCGTACGTACGGTGCAGTCGCTTTTACGTGACCTTTTCAATTTGGTCGGCTTATTAGAGAATTGCTGACATATTCTTGTTTTTGAGATAACTTTCATTAGAGCCGTAATTCAAGGCTGAAATTAACAGGAAAGAATTTTCATGAATCATTTTAATTTGTTTAAAGTATGCCATGTTTCTTAATGTTATGGGAACTGCGTATTCGATCGCTAAAGTACGACCAGTCTAAAATAAATCAAATTTGTTTTTATCTTCTTAACGTGTAAAGTATGAAATCTAAAATGTCTGCTGTAAACAAGCGTCGAACCACGGGTATTTTTTACAGCTGTTTATTTGGTTATAAGTGTATTGGTTTACATGTAAACCCGCTTCTTCTGATTTTTGAAACCATTTAATTACATTGGTTTACGTCAACCAAATCAAAAACTAATGATTAAACAAATTTAAACAAATTAAGGTCTTTTATTGGTATTTTTTTCAAACTTCTGCGTTGAGCCGTTTTCGAGATCTGGGAAATCCCAAAACGTTACCGCAGCAAAATCTTAAATAACTAAAGAACTATACCACACACAATTTTTGCTATTTATAAACATTTACTACTCAACAAAAGCTATCTATTCATGTATTTGGTTCCGTGCTGAAACTAATTTTTGAAAGACGATTTTGCCTGGGTAACGTTTCAAACGTTACTCCAGCAAAATTTGTTTTTCTTAAATAACTTAAAAACTACAATTCAAACAAATTTTGCTATTAGTAAACAAATTGCTCCTCATGATACACTAATTATTTGTTTAAGTCTCATCTCTCTAAAGCAAAACATTTTGCCTGGGTAACGCACACCAATTTATAGGCACGAGAGTCTGATTTTAAGAGACATGTGTTGAAGTCACCTGCGATTAGAGTATAGTCGAAATTAGAACACTGAGCAGCTAACAACGTCTCCAGACTGTTGAAGTAGTCTATACGCAGATATGGGCTATAAACCACACAGAGCAGCACTCTTTTGTAGTTTAAGATGACTTCAACACATAAGTATTCAACTGAGCCCGAGTAGCGGTTTGGTGAAGCAGCAACAATTCTACTAACTATGTCACCACGCAGATAAACCGCCACCCCTCCACCGCTTTTACCCACGTGATCATTACGAATCAGCTTATATCCCGGCAGAGCATAAGAAGTAGACGAAAGAGAAGGCTTAAGCCAGGATTCAGACACTAAAATGGCGTCTACGGGGGAGTGGCTGAACATTTGAAGAAGATCCGAGTGATGGCGTGGAATGCTCTGGGCATTGACATGAACAATGTTGAAGTTATTAGGAAAAGAGGAAAAGACGCCATTCAACTGTTCAAGAGTAGAAGGGGAAGCCGAACTCCCGTCATCACTATCCACACTGCGAAAACTATCAGACGAAGAAGAGCATGAGAAAAATGTATCATTAAAAATATTATCGGTTAAATCCATAGAACCATCAATATAATACTATAAAATATACTAATATATGGTATAAATAATACTAATAAATAATTATAATAATAATACTAGCGCTTATCATACAAAATACCTAATCAGCAATATTAATAAATACAACCCATCTTAGCTCACCGTAGAAATGACAGGATAAAATTACACACTTACAACACAGAGGAAAAAAAAAAAACAAAAACAAAAACTTTTGCTCTGGCAACAATAAAGTTATGAAGGCTAAAGACTTATGACATTAGCATAAGACGTACTTCAAATTAAAAAAAAAATCTAAATATATAAGTCTGACAGATGACATTGACACAAGTGTCGGATTATTGATATTTTGCAATGTGACAGAAAAGAATATTGTGATTTAATACAAAATTAACGGGTGAACATAACTAAATAATTAAACAACCGTAAATTTTCACCAGAGATACAATAGAAAAAAAAATCAATCAGAGCAATTATTATGTGAAACATCTAAGAGAAGACTTATTCTATGAGAGTAATAAAAATCTATTATTTGGGGAGAGTGCCTCAACTAAATCTTTTTAGCACGGCGAGAGGTTGATGTTGCTCTGCTAGTGGGCTTAATCTTCGTGTTAGGCTTGGACAGAAGCCCATCACTCTTATCCTATGGGGGAGATGTTGCCTTAGGATCTTTGATAGCGGGGTACAAGGCCATTAGTTTTTTAAGCTCTTGCATGGACTCTATCTTCCGCCGTGTCTTGTCAGGCAATATGATTGCGATCTTTCCCTCCGTTGACCAGCAACTACTTACTCCAAAGTGTTGACGCCCAGTTACAAACACTTGGTGCCGTGACTTAGTAAGAAATTCCGAAACCGCAATGCCAGTACTCTTGAGCTTACTCTTGGCATCCAAGGCCAGACGTCGCTGCTCAACATCACGGAATCTAACTAGTACTGCACGGGCTTTGGTATTTGGAGATCCAAGTCGATGACATGACTGAATATCATTAGAGGTAAACTCAATGTGCATTTTGTCACTAATGATTTTAGAAATAACATCAAATAAATTTTCAGTATTTGTTTCAGCTATGCCATGAAATAGAAGTATTTTTCTGCGAAGGAATGCTTCATGCCGGTCCAGTCCTAAAGCTAGCAGTTCAATCTGTACTTTGAGCTTTGAGAGGGTTTGCCAAACAAAAGTCTTAAAATCGTTAAACTCACTCGTTAAACCGGCCAAGTCTGGTGGTGAAGGTGCTGAAGCAACATTGTGGAGACGCTGCTCATAAGACCCCATGCGTGATTGGAAGAGTGCAGCCAGATCCTCCATGTTAGCAGCAAGTTGAGCTGACATATCCATTGTAGTTGATGAAGTGGTGTGATGACTTTTTGAAGTGATTAAATGTGTTGAAGTGGTGGAAAATTTATATTGTGGCGAGCAAAGAAGGGTTTAAACTATAAATTTGTGCAATACATATATTATTTTGGTAACTATTTATATTTTTAATTTATAAACTATGACCCAGACTTTAAATTAGGAGTGGTTGCTACGCCTACCCTAAAAAAAAAAAAAAAAAAAAACTGTTCTGGAAACTATTGAAATTAGTCCTAGGATTAGAATTGTATTTATGTATGTACAATTCTAATCCTAGACCAATCCGATTCCAATGTAATTTTTGTTCCCATGCATTTGCTAATCTCAAAAACAATACCGCTTATATTGGATTTGAAGAGATTCATAAAATTTACACTCAATTTTAAACCAATTTGGCGCGAGTGTCGTATTCAAGATTAGCCAACTGTCAACTTCTATTTATTATTGAATGCACTATAGGTTCTTGATGGAATTTGTTTAAAATCTCAGTCTCGACGTACCGCACCGTTCAAGGATTAATTTTCGTCATAAACCTATAAGTTTGTTTCTATTTTGAAACACGTACTCGGCGCTAATCACGAGACGGTCGTAAACTCACTGTAAAAGTTTTATGCTCTCTGTTATTGGACGTCCACCGCTTGCTTCTATTCTTTGACCGCCTTTCTAGCTCAGTGGATAAGCGGTGATCAGTGATTTGACTTTAAAATATTTTTGTGACTTACTGTTATCATACATAATAATCAAATTAGATTACTAACGGCCGGTTTCTGTAAGGCTAATCAAATCTATAATCAACGAACATTTCAAGTCAACAACTCCTATTGAATGTTGACTGGTGAAACGTTTATCTGAGAGAAGAACAGATATTATATGTATTTTTAGGAATCAGGAGTGAATTTACTTAAAAAAAACAATAATTTATTACACACAAAAACATTTATTTACTTTGAATTTAATAATTTAACATTTAGAAATCAAGGATCACATTTAACACAATTATTTAACAAAATTAATGTAGGACTCACGATTATACAAAACACACCGACAATCAAACCAGCAGAGCTTCCGCACGGCAGTAGGATCGAACGCAAAAGGTAACCCTTACAAACTAACGCTCGGTTTTATATCCTGACGAGGAGGGATGGGGCCTCTCTCCCACCACCGATATTGAAGGTCACGCTAACCTAACCTAACCTAACCTAACTGCTAACACGGCCTCTCCTGACTACGCGTCGCCCACGACTGCGTCCTGGATGTCCGGAAGGGCCTCGCATTGAACATCTGGCACTGGGTCGACCAGTGGAGATGAGCCGACATCCTCGTTTGCTTGAACTTCGCGTGAAGTGCCTGGCTCGCCACACTCGTTCTCTGGATCAGCACTATCTCCAACTGTAGGACAGAACAAGCAGAATTACCACCACACATCCTTACTTACATCTCTTACAAGGCCCCTGCATACATCATCTCATTTTAACCACAAGCATAACATGTCATATCATCATCATTCCGTCATCTTATTTTGGTCATGACCATTTTTTACACAAAATTGACAAACGTCCCGCAGTCCGTTGTCCAAAAGAACGCCGTTCGACGAAGTTCGTTCTGTACTTACAATAGCGATCGTCCCGCAGTCCGACGCTAAGAGGTGCGTCCCGCAGTCCGCCCTCACACGTGAAAGACCAGACATGTGCGACAAGCGTCCCACAGTCCGCTGCCTAGAGGAACGTCCCGCAGTCCATCCTCACATGTCAATACTCACGTTCAAAGAATGCGGAGCATGTGTCAGGACACCACTCTCCACGCCAAGGCACCATATGCTGTGCCGCAGCTTGAGTAGTTTTGCCGTAGGAGCCGTTCAACAGTCGCAGCTCGTACCGTCCACCTGGCAATACACGAACAACCCGGTAGGGCCCTCGCATTCCTGGGTCCAGTTTGCCGGTTGCCTGTGAAAACTTGATAACAAAGACCAGGTCCTCTACATTAAAAGCCTTGGGTAACCGCCGGTGCCGGCTTACGTAGGTGTCCTGTGCTACCTTGTTCCGCTCCAGTAACTCTGACGCCCTCTGTCTGTGTAGCTCGAGTCGCGCTTCTCGACTCGTAGAATTTTCAATAGCCACATCACGAACAAGGGACCGAATAACGGGAGTTGTAGCGTCGGTTCCTATTAGGAGGTTCAATGCTGACATTTGCGTGGTCTTGTGTTTCGTTATGTTAAGAGTCAGCTGTAACTTCCACAACGTTTCTGACCATGCATGCTAACTTGTGGTTAACTTCTATGCGAAGCATATTAAGTACGGTCCGAGCGTACCTTTCCACCTGCCCGTTGGCGTGGTGCATTTCGGGTGTAATGTAATGGATCGTGGAGCCCATATCGTTAAGGAATTTAGTAAATTCTGACGACTCGAACATTCTGCCTTTGTCCGTTACAAAAAGCTTAGGCACGCCAAAAAGTGAAATAGAATTTGTTACAGTTTTTAATAATTCTGCTACATCCTGTCTGTACATTGAGTAAAGTAGCGTGAATTTTGAAAAAGCGTCCACAATTAAAAGAACAAATTTATAGCCATGGGATTCGGGAAGGGGTCCTAGGGTGTCTAAATTTATAATTGAAAAAGGTGTTTCAGGCTTTTGCCAGGAAGTTATATTTTGAAGGGGGGCTCTAGGTACTCTTTTCTTGGAAATACAAACAAGACAGTGATTTATGTATTTCTTTACAAAGGGTCTTAAGCTGGGGAACCAGAAATGCTTCAAAATAAGGTCTAAAGTTTTGTCAAAACTAATGTGACTATGTTCGTCATGAAATACACGTAATAGACTTAGTCTGTGTCCCTTAGGTATAAAGCAAAGTAGCCGCGACTCCTCCTCACCTACCGGTGTGTATTTGTAGTACAAAATGTCGTTACGTAAAATATACCGGTTAGAGTCGAGGCTACCTTCATTAAGCCTCTGAATAAGTTGTCGAGTCTCGTCGTCAGCTTTCTGTGCTATCTGAGCCCAGTTACGAGGTCTACTAATATTATTAATTTCTAAGAGAGGATTTCGACTCAAGTAGTCCGCGTGGGACATCATGGACCCTTTGCGATATTCAATGTCAAAATTAAAGTCCTGTAAGTAGACCCACCAACGTGCTACTCTCGGGAGCAGATCCTTCTTTCGTTCAGTGGCTTTGAGGGCATTGCAGTCCGTTACAATTTTAAATTTAATTCCAATTAAGTAATGCCTAAAATTCTGCAATGCTCTCACAACCGCTAAAGTCTCCAATTCGTAGGAGTGGTACCTGCTCTCAGCACCCTGGGTTACTTTGCTAAAATAGGAAACTACTTTTTTATTATTATCATCGTGATATTGCATAAGAACAGCCCCATACCCAATACTACTCGCGTCGGTATGGACTTCTGTAGGGAGGCAAGGATTAAATATGGCCAAAATAGGCTCCGTTGTAAGTCGCGTTATAATTTCCTGTCGGACGGTTTCTTGTTCTGGGCCCCACTTAAAGACTACGCCCTGTTTTGTTAGCATTGAAATGCAACGCGTAATTGTAGCAAACCCTTTTATATAACGCCTAAAATAACCGGCGAGTCCTAAAAACTGTCGGACCTGTTTGACGTTCTGAGGGACTGGAGAGTTAACTAATGCGTTAATTTTGGTAGGACTAGGTTTGACCTGACCTTCGCTTATAATTCTGCCTAAATATTCGATCTCAGTTGTTAAGAATACACATTTATGAAGATTTATGGAAAACCCAGCGTCTGTTAAAGTTTGTAATACGTCACGCAATAAAACTATTCCTTCGCTAACCGTGTGACTCATCAGGAGTACATCATCAATATATACAAGGACATTTCCAGCGTCAATGTGTTTACGAAGTGTTTTATTAATCAACCTCTGATATACTATCGGGGAATTACATAATCCGTATGGCATCTTTAAGTACTCGTAGTGACCGTCCGGTGTTACGAAAGCGGTTTTGCGGATCGAAGATGGACTGACGCGAATCTGGTGGAAGCCAGTTGCCATGTCTAGTGACGAGAAACGCTTGATCATCTTATCGCCTAATCGATCAATATGATCGTCAATTAATGGGAGCGGATAGCGATCCTTCACGGTTATTCTGTTTAAGGCTCGGTAGTCGACGCACATTCTTTCCGATCCGTCCTTTTTCTTAACCAGAATAATCGGACTGGAATATTCAGATTCAGACTCCCTTATTATGCCTTTAGAAAGGAGATCATCAATGATGTCTCGAACTTTATGTTTTTCGGTTAAGGATAGTTTGTATGGACGGTACACTATCGGTACGTCACTAGTTAAATTAATTTGCATTTCACCCGTAGTTACTGTAGTGGTAGCAGTACCGGAAATAAAATAGTTCGAGAAATCATCAATAACCTTCAACAGGAAATCGCGTTCTTTTCCCACTAGTGGAGTCCGAATTAATTGTTGGCTAGAAGTGTCTACCGTATTAATGCTTGAGATGCGCTTGGGTGCGTAATATACTGCGCGTCCCTAGTTCTAACATAGGTTATGCCCTCTCGGTTTAAAACGTCGGTCCCCACTATAATTGAAGTGGATATGCAAGACGAAGGCACTACTACTAGATCCGCTTCGATTGAGATATCACTGAACTCAATAGTTAAAGTAACATACGAGCTAGCAGGTATTTCATGGTCACTTAATCCCTTCAGCGTGCATTTAACTGGTTTTAAGCAATGGGAAAAATATTTTAACACATCCGAGGAGATTAAAGACACACCAAGGGCAGGCCTCCGTCACTCCATGTACTTGCGCGCTATAATTACCTACCGCCCGACCGAGCGGTCTCGGGCCACCGGAGGCCCAAGCTCAGTGCGGTTGTCGCGAGCGAAGCGCACGGGTGTTTTTACATTTTAATTCGTTCGTACGCGCCTTACGATGCCTTCTGGTACTTTATGTGCTGTAGATGGGTGCAAATCAAGTAAAAGAAGGGATAAACACCTTTTGTTTCTCCCAAATTTTGATTCTCCCTGCCCTTGTTTCCCAAAACAATATCTAATAAAACTTTTTGTTAGATTCAGGATTTTTGCTACACTCAAATTTAATAATAGAGAATTTAGAAAGGGTAAGAAATTTATAAAAAATTATATTAAAATAAAACATATGTAACTTTAATTTTTTTATTTTATTTTACCTACACACTGACGTCTATAATAATTATGTTCTATCTAGATTGCACAGTACAGCACTAATTTAGGACTGCCACATATAAGTCAGAACATATTCACAGTTCTCAATAACATCGACACAAAAAGTTATGTTAATTTAATTTTATCAAAGAGGCAGCCCTGCGATTGCTACGTGATCGCGCGGTGCGAAGCAATCACAGCTATACGCTTGAGCATTAAGGCACAGTTTAGCATGCAGTGGTGGCTGACGCGACGGAGTAGGCTATTATAGCAGTAGGTATTGGAAATTTTCTATTGAGTGAAGTATCTGGTAACTATTTAGTAATCTGTGCCAAGGGCACCGCTATCGATTAAAACATCGATAGGTATACCCTGTACCACTGCAGTTGTTATGTCCCGGTTACGGTCCCGATAAGAACTATATTCCTTGCAAAGATTAACGTTACGCTTCTGCGGTTGCGATCTAGCTTTAGCAAAACAAGAACTTTCTAAATGCCCGGTTTTCTTACAAAACGTACAAGTTTTGTTTAAATCGAATGATTCACCGACCGGTTTGTTATTCTTTTGACAATTAAAACTCTTGTGTCCCGTTTGGTTACAAGTAAAACATTTAACTTGGCGACTAGTCCGTACATTCGACAATTCGGTAAAACGTGATTTTCCCATAAACGATTGATGTCCCCTGTTTTGAATTTTATCTTGTTTCGGTTTCTGATATATGGATAAAAACGAAACAATACTATCCGGTGACAAGTTAGCATTAGCCGCGGCGGCGCGTACGTGTGCATCGTTTATGCCCCGAATGACGATAAGCGTCATTAATTCCTCGCTTAATCCCTTAACAATTCGCAGCCGTAAAATCACACGCCGAGCGTATTCACTATAAGAAGAGTACTTATCGGAATTCGTATTCATTGTTTCGAATAAAATTGTTGCGTAATCTAACTTCTTGGAACATAAAGGTTTAAACTCGCGTTAAAAGCTACTCCACGTCCTGTCACAGGTGACCCACTCGTTCAGCCACGCCTTAGCGTCTCCTTTAAGACTGTTAGCAACTCGCGACAGGCACTCACCGTCTCCCCAATTATTAGCTAGCTGTGATCGATCGACCTCATCACACCACGTGTCGATATCGTGTATGGATGGATCGAAGCTTGAAATATAATAGTTTTGAGACCGTCCTGGAATTATCGATTGTAACGCGTCGACAATGACTTGCGTAGGAGTAGAAGCGGGAAAGCCGCTTCCCGGCCGCCCTTTCGAGGACGTCGAAGCCGAATTATTTTCGATCGCGTCTAAACGTGTTAAGATAGTGTCCAACGTATTATCAAGCGTTGAACGCCTGCTATGCGACTCCGAAACCTGCCTACTTGAACGCAAACGCGAATGTCGTGAGCGCAACGCTAAATCCGTATTTGAACTCAATCGCGAACGGTCGCGGGAATACGAGCGATTAATTCGTGATCCATGCCGTATTAAAGGAGGCGTACGTGTACGTCTGCGCGAGCGGCGACTAGTATAATTTTTATTCTCACGTTAACACGTTTACTGCGGCAAGTAAAATCATAACATTTCATTTGGTGCGGCGGCGGGCTAAAATGCGCCCCCAATGATATTTCCGCCAGTGCGTGGCAGGTCTTTCTAGACCCACTGGCACTAGGATAGATTAAATTGCTATAACTTTGTCGAAACATAATGTATACATTTTATTTTATATTGTTAGAATGACCTTGAACCCAACTTCCTTAGGTTTGATTCGCCCCGGGATTTGATAAACAGGAAATGAGAAATAAAGCAGGAAAAGCGGCAGGCCGATATCGACCTGGACCGCACTAGAAAGTATTTTCAGTAGTGATGGGACAGAGAAAAATGAGGGGATATAGAAAATAAAACAGAATTATCGTAAGAGAACTGAAAAATGTTTTTATTTACTTATGCCTGTCTTGGAAACATGTGACGCAAAGGTTTTGGTTGCATTTCCTGCAATATTTTTTTATTTTCTTAACTTTTTTTTTTGCTTGGGTACTATTCAAGGTTTTTCGCAGTCTGTCGTAGCACCCTGCACAATTTCTTCGTTTAGCGCTCATCTCAAGGATATGTTCATTGTCGTTAGGTATTACTTGATTTTCTGAAATGATTTTTTTTTTGCTTAATTCCGTGTGATTTATTGACCATTTATGAGTTTTACCACAGAACTCGCGAAACTGAACAACTTTCCCCAGAGAACATAGGTCGAAATATGAAAAAAAAAATTGGCCCTCCCTTACAAAATTGACAACCAGCTGATTGATTTACTATTACTATCGGAGGTCCAAAATTTGTTTTTATACTTCTACCTATGTTCTTTGGGGAAAATTGTTCAGTTTCATGAGCACATTCACCTCCTTCAGGGTTGATACCCCCTTTCCGTTACACGCTGTATAAGGTCATTTTTAATTAAGTGAAAATATTTTAAGGGTGTGTTCTAATCATTAAACTGAACAACTTTCCCCAACAAACATGGGTCGAAATATGAAAAAATATTTTTATCTACTAAATCAGTCAGCTGGTCGGCAATTTTGTATAGGAGGCCCAATTTTTTTTTCATATTTGACCCATGTTCCTTGGGGAAAGGTGTTCAATTTCATGTGTAGAGCACACCCTTAAAATATTTGCACTTAATTTATAATGACCTTATACAACGTGTAATTTCAAATGCACAAAACCTCTCGTGGGGTAACTCAGCCCATGTAACTGAACAACTTTTGGAATTTGGCAAAAAAAATTGGTTTTTCATACAAAATGAGAAATTAATCGGGCCCATCTGTATGAAAAATCATTTTGTTTTTGCGAATTTCCAAAAATCTTGAACAAAAATTGTTCAGTAACATGGACTGAGTTACCCCACGAGAGGTTTTGCGCATTTGGAATTACATATTGTATAGGTGTTAGGGTAATCACCGTTGTCCTTCAAGGAGGTAACTCAGTATCGCTTATACAACAACTTTCCTTATGGGACCCATGTTGAAAGCTTAAAAAAATATTTTGACTTTCATACAAAAAAATCTGATTCAGATTCAGATAGTTTATTGCACAAATACAATTTTTAATCAGTTAATCGGATTGGTTAGTATGGGAAGCCAACATTTTTTTTTGAGATTACGACATGAGTCCCATAGGGAAAGTTGTTGTATAAACGATACTGAGTTACCTCCTTGAAGGACAACGGTCATAACCCTAACACCCTGTGTATATAGGTATATAATTATGTATATATGGTGTATAATATAGTGGTAACAGGGCCTAATATCTATTTTGTGCAATCAGGTAGACCCCGTAGACCACGTAAAGCGTTATTTTTATGATAAATGCAGCTGACTGACCCGAAATAGGAACTCGCATCATTTGTTAGTGTGTAAGTAAACAGTGCCATAACATACCATAATAGAAGCAGTAGTGCAAAAAACGCCATACATTGCTCGCAGAAAAATAGCGGAGTCAGCACAAAGCTCATGCACGAAGACCATGCGCAGCCACCGTACTGGTAATATGTTCAAAATAATGACAATAGTTACCTGTTGCAGATGTAGAACGTCTGATGATGTTGAAACACGCGAATGTAGGAATCACCTTCAACAATGATCTACATATGCCTACAGTGATGTTACACGTCATTATACTTACTATCAGGGCGTATACTTTTTCCAGTTAATGATTGCATTAATGCCTCTGTAAATTCTTTTTTTGAAACCTTCTTATCATTTTTCATGTTGTATGTGATCCACGCGTTTACTAACGCCATGCCAAACAAATATTCCATACCCACTTTTCTGAACCATTTGAGCCCTCTTTTTAATGTAGAATAGTATGAAGACATTTGGTCGCTGAAGTCAACTCCTTTTTTGTTGTTATTATAAGTTAAGACACATGTAGGCTTTTTTATATCTTCATTCGTCTTCTTATTTTTTTTGCCAGTGTTGACAAGCACATCTTTGTCCTCTTTGAGAGTAGATAGCATTAGAAGTTGCCTTTTGTCAACCCATTTAATAACTTTAACGCCATTTTTATTCATAGCTCCTTTGATTTCGCCCTTCTTCAACTTTAGTGACACTATCTCCTTAGGTAGCCCCCTTCGATTTGATCTTAGGGTACCGCAATAACGGGTTTTGTGAGATAGGAGTTCTTCCGCCAATTCAATTGAAGAGTAGAAATTGTCTGCAATTACTACACGACATTTGTTCTCCAGCCCTTGAATGAGTTTCAGTACGGTAACTTTACCATGATTTTGTTCACGGCCATTTTCTCCCTTTCCAGAATAAATTATTGAATTATATGTATACCCTTCTGGTGTGCATAACTTGTAAATTTTAACACCATACTTGTGTGATTTGTTTTTAATGTATTGTTTGAATTTCAGCCTGCCACGCCATGGTATCATTGATTCATCTATAACAACGAATTTACCGGGCGTTAATACTTCTTGGAATCTGCTGTTGAGCATATTAGCCAAATCATGAATTTTCTTCAACTTATTTGTATTGTGGATGGCTGACGAATCATCACAAAAATGCCAGAATTTTAATAATAGTAGAAATCTATCCCGAGTCATTACAGATACAATATATTCGTTTCGATATATTGATTTTTTTGACCAATAGTCATTTATATGAGGCACTTTGTTCAGACCCATTGCGAGTAGTACCCCCAGAAACTTTTGCATTTCTATATTATTCGTAGCTTTCCATGATAATAACCGAGATTTTGTTTTTATTTCGTTATTATTTTGCTTTTCTGTGATGTATTTTAACGCATATTTATTAGTTTCTGTAACCATTTTATCTATTATTTCATCAGTTACAAATAAGGAAAAACTACCTGCAGGAGATATATCTTCTATAGGAATATTAAAAGTGCTTTCATTTAAAGTACACGCTTCCAACTCAGGGGTCAAATCTGTGATAGCATCCCATTCATTGACACTATTATCCTGTGCATCTCCCTCTTCCTCTAAAACATCATTATCTATATCCGATACAACTTCACTTGCAGAGTATTCATCACTCTCATCATCGCCTGTGTCACCACTTTCCTCCTCTTCATCTTCCTCCTCAGTATTTTCCGTTTCTTCCTCTCTTTCTGCATCTTCATGTTCCTCTTCAGCATTTTCTGTTTCTTCCTCTCTCTCTGCTTCGTCATTAAGTGTTTCTTTCTGTCTTTTATTTTCTTCAAACTGTTTATTACGTTTTTCGTCATAAAAACCATCATTTTCATTGCTTTCAGTTAACTCTTGCGACATACTGTCTTCAAAAGAATAAGTGAATATAAGTTTTGTCTTGTTTTGACTTGTATAAGTTGGATCTTTCCTTTCTATTTTATTTTTCTTTTCTATCATTTTATTTTTGTTTCTTAGATTTATCAAGTCATGATATTCGCTTTCATCTATTTCGATGCCGTGCATAAGCTTAGAAGCTGATAGATTGTTTAGCGAAGGACTGCATCCTCTTGAGCTATACATACTAAATCTGTCCACTGGCGATGAGCGAGGTGAAGACAATCCTTTTGATGTCTGTGGTGTAGGTTTATTTTTAAATTCTGTAATGCAAAAAAAAAGGTAAGTGGAATAAAATTAATGTACACTAATATTATAAATATGAAAGTTTAGATGTATGGATGTTTGCTACTCTTTCACGCAAAAACTACTGAACGGATTTAGATGAAACTTTACAGTAATATAAGTAAAAACGTCTGCTGTTGACAAAAATAAGTTTACTGTGACTACCACATACAACTACAACGACATACAACCACAACCATACCAACAACAACATGTAACCACACCTACAACCACATATAACCACAGCCACATTTACACTCGGCTCAGGTGGAACGTGCGGCCGGCGTTCATCGATTTATAAGAAGTTATCACGTCAAAAATTATATTGCAAAAACTATTTACTGTAGAACTACTACTAACTATTTACTGTGTGTAGAAGGCTAGTTTTTAAGAATAATAATTTTCATAAAGGATGGTTTCACATAAAAAATCTCCACGTCATTATGAGTCTAAGGCTGATATGTTGATATGTTTAGGTAGTAAACAAAACTTACCGCTTGTGCTTCGTTTTGCGTGCACATTTGTTTCCAAATTAGTTTTATTTTTCTTAGTGGGAAAAATTTCTTCACTGCTGTCACTATCACTGTCAATAACTGCAGGGCGAATTAATCTATTTTCCAAAATTTTTATTTTTCTACTTCTACTAAATCTGTCCACTGACGATGAGCGAGGTGAAGACAATCCTTTTGATGTCTGTGGTGTAGGTTTATTTTTAAATTCTGTAATGCAATAAAAAAGGTAAGTGGAATAAAATTAATGTACACTAATATTATAAATGTGAAAGTTTAGATGTATGGATGTTTGCTACTCTTTCACGCAAAAACTACTGAACGGATTTAAATGAAACTGTACAGTAATATAAGTAAAAATTAAATAAAACATGAAATGTGGAAATATGTTGACAGATGCTCGGCAGACTATAGTAAAAGCAAAGAAATCATTTAAATTAAGACATACCGGTTTTAGTTTCATGTGAAAACGAGACTGGTTTGAGAATATTAAATTTTTTTCCACTGGGGCTACTGTAAACGTCCTCTGTTGACAAAAAAAAAAGTTTACTGTGACTACCACATACAACTACAACGACATACAACCACAACCATACCAACAACAACATGTAACCACACCTACAACCACATATAACCACAGCCACATTTACACTCGGCTCAGGTGGAACGTGCGGCCGGCGTTCATCGATTTATAAGAAGTTATCACGTCAAAAATTATATTGCAAAAACTATTTACTGTAGAACTACTACTAACTATTTACTGTGTGTAGAAGGCTAGTTTTTAAGAATAATAATTTTCATAAAGGATGGTATCACATAAAAAATCTCCACGTCATTATGAGTCTAAGGCTGATATGTTGATATGTTTAGGTAGTAAACAAAACTTACCGCTTGTGCTTCGTTTTGCGTGCACATTTGTTTCCAAATTAGTTTTATTTTTCTTAGTGGGAAAAATTTCTTCACTGCTGTCACTATCACTGTCAATAACTGCAGGGCGAATTAATCTATTTTCCAAAATTTTTATTTTTCTACTTCTACTAAATCTGTCCACTGACGATGAGCGAGGTGAAGACAATCCTTTTGATGTCTGTGGTGTAGGTTTATTTTTAAATTCTGTAATGCAATAAAAAAGGTAAGTGGAATAAAATTAATGTACACTAATATTATAAATGTGAAAGTTTAGATGTATGGATGTTTGCTACTCTTTCACGCAAAAACTACTGAACGGATTTAAATGAAACTGTACAGTAATATAAGTAAAAATTAAATAAAACATGAAATGTGGAAATATGTTGACAGATGCTCGGCAGACTATAGTAAAAGCAAAGAAATCATTTAAATTAAGACATACCGGTTTTAGTTTCATGTGAAAACGAGACTGGTTTGAGAATATTAAATTTTTTTCCACTGGGGCTACTGTAAACGTCCTCTGTTGACAAAAAAAAAAGTTTACTGTGACTACCACATACAACTACAACGACATACAACCACAACCATACCAACAACAACATGTAACCACACCTACAACCACATATAACCACAGCCACATTTACACTCGGCTCAGGTGGAACGTGCGGCCGGCGTTCATCGATTTATAAGAAGTTATCACGTCAAAAATTATATTGCAAAAACTATTTACTGTAGAACTACTACTAACTATTTACTGTGTGTAGAAGGCTAGTTTTTAAGAATAATAATTTTCATAAAGGATGGTATCACATAAAAAATCTCCACGTCATTATGAGTCTAAGGCTGATATGTTGATATGTTTAGGTAGTAAACAAAACTTACCGCTTGTGCTTCGTTTTGCGTGCACATTTGTTTCCAAATTAGTTTTATTTTTCTTAGTGGGAAAAATTTCTTCACTGCTGTCACTATCACTGTCAATAACTGCAGGGCGAATTACTCTATTATTTATTTCTCTTTTATTGCTTGCCATCGTTGATTTTATCGAACGCTACGTCAGATCAGTTAGATAGCACAACACTAAATGGCGGGGCGCGCATTCTGTGCGGTATCGGGTCGCCAGCTGCCTGTTGGGAGGGCGGGCCGAAATAGGCCCACTGCCGCACTCGCGGATGTTTTTTCACCGTCAGTGCGTGGTAGGTCGATAAAAGCCTGCCGTTATGTTTTGATGGGAAGCACCTACAATTTTGACCGCAAGATGAAATATATATTTGTCTCTGTCGAATTTTTACAAACACCTAAGATAATCATTTCGCACAAGCGAGCGGGACATAGTTTTCTTCGTCCGCACCAGCTGAAGTACCGCGGCAGGCCGATATTGGCCTGTTACGCAGTGAACGTGTTAAGAAACCGAACTAGAACGAGAACGCTCGCGGGATACGCTGCGCGACGTGTTATTACGACTACGACGCTCATGGCGATGCCGGCGTGGTTTGTCTCGTGATCTACGCGGTTTCATTGTAACCGTACAAGTCTAAATAACAAAAATATCTCACAAAAATCTAAGAAACGAGGGTACACAGAAAATAATTCTAAAATAGTCAAAATAATTGGTCCAATGTGTTCCTTGATCGTATAAGAAAACGAAACGGTGTGGGCAAGTGGATTTTTTATCCCACGCCTGATTTTAGGAATCAGGAGTGTGAGAGAACTTAAAAAAAAA
The DNA here is from genome assembly GCA_905187575.2 of Celastrina argiolus. Lineage (NCBI taxonomy): Eukaryota > Metazoa > Arthropoda > Insecta > Lepidoptera > Lycaenidae > Celastrina > Celastrina argiolus. Next base: position 4,621,382 of record LR994596.1, read on the forward strand.
CAATAATTTATTACACACAAAAACATTTATTTACTTTGAATTTAATAATTTAACATTTAGAAATCAAGGATCACATTTAACACAATTATTTAACAAAATTAAAGTAGGACTCACGATTATACAAAACACACCGACAATCAAACCAGCAGAGCTTCCGCACGGCAGTAGGATCGAACGCAAAAGGTAACCCTTACAAACTAACGCTCGGTTTTATATCCTGACGAGGAGGGATGGGGCCTCTCTCCCACCACCGATATTGAAGGTCACGCCTAACTGCTAACAGTATATTTACACCGAAAGGCTGATTTAAGCTTAATTCAAAAAGATTAGTTTACGTACGATTTGAATCAACCTTATCTGTGGTATTTTACCAGTTTATTTATAGTAAAGCAATAGAGGAAAGACAATTCTTATACATAATAATAAGTTGAATATAAATTCTTTTAGTTACTTATACAATAATCAGTCACGAAATTAATATTATGTAAGTTTTTTTAAACACAATCAACACAACCACTTACCACTTTTAATTTATATGTCTTATAAATGAAGGGTACAGGGGAAAAAGGATCATTGTCAAAAGTGAATCATTGTGAGAAAATGGAAAAAACTTAATTTACTTTGCATCATTATTTATTAAACAATTTACTACAGCAGCAATTAAAACTTTTTATTATAGCATATACTATAATTTAGTTTTAAATTCTTTATTATTTATTTACTTGTAATTAACTTAAGGATAAAGAAAATTTTGAAAATATTACTTGTAACAAAGATCATAGTCAACTGACATTGATCTTTCTTTCCAAGTTTAGTATTTATTTATTTTAATTGTAGCACAATTTAATCAAAATATTCTAGTTATTTGTAATAACCATATTATAATAATAATAATTATTACTGACAATATTTAGAAGATAATATTTAAATTAGCATAAGAAATAAACATGTAAAAAAGATCATAGTCAATGACTTTGATCCTTATAACATGTACACATAACAGTTAACACAATATACTTCATGCTCCAAAACGACCGATAAAAGTAATGTTATTTTTTAGCTAGCTGTGCATAAAAATGTTGTGCTTCAGGTTTGCAAAACTTTTTTAAACATTGCAAGTCATCATACTTTTCCTTAGATATTTTTATTGGAGTTGAATAAAGATTTTGGATGCTCTCCATATCAGGCATTAAAGGTTGTCCACGCTTTACACATATGTATGAGTCATACCTTCCACTATACTGATCGGATTTTATTAAAATTTGATTTGGTGCATTTTTAATTACTGCTAATTGTCGAACTGGACGGGAAGCAAAGGGGCATTTATTGACAAAGTAGTTTTTAAACACCTGAGAATAATTTTTAAACATAAACAAGTCACAATTAATAACTTTGAAAGGTTCAGGAAAATTTCGTGCTTCAGCAAACACTTTGACCCAATCAGATGGCAATTCACACGGTGTTTTTTTATTGATAAGTCCCATGTTCTTATCACATTCCATGTAAGAGTGTCCTCGCACAGGGAATATGATAGAAATTTTGTTGAACCTTTTTTTAATATGCACTAAATAGTAGATGTAGCGAAATACGGTGTAGTTTTTATTTTGACCGCTACAGCTATCACAGAAAAATTGAATTTCATCTACCTCTTTGGGAACAAATTGTGTGATAAAGTTATCTAGCAGTGATACAACATCATCAGATCCCTTTTTGCCTTTTGTTTCATCATATACATAGAAATATGAAGACCTAGTAGAAAGTTTGTGTACATTAAATGAATAAAAGGAAAGTTGTCTTTTAAAATACACGTCATTGGTAGGCACATTAGGAACTGGAAGATTTTTTTGGTAATCAAATGCAAACGCTTCAAACTTTGGATTGTGTTGTGCCTTTAATCTAGCTTTTCTTTTAAGCTCATAGAATTTATCAGCTTTATGTAGATGAAGTTTTAGTTGTATCTTGAGATTTAAAAGCTCTGTTTGTTTCTCATTAGAGCTAGATCCGTTCAATGCTGCTATTTTTACATTCATTTCATCGCAAAATGAACATGTATCAGTCCTGGGGTAACCAAAAGAAATGTTGAATTTCGATAGAAAGATGATGCGATAACTTTCATAACTTATCTTTATGGACGGATGAGCTTGAATAAACATATTATACATTTTTTTAATGTTCAAATCTTCTGGCAAATAAATTCTCTCAGAATCATGTATACTATAATGGGATTTTCTTCCCTTGAATGAAGATATATGTTGCATAAAAGCTCTTTTTGTTTCTTCAGGTAATTGATGTGCGTGATTGCTGTGTTTGCCTCGACAATCTGGTTTAATTTTCCCTGTAACAATAATAAATAATTATTAATTAAGAAAGTAAATGCTAAACTAATTATAAATCGTGTGCCAAATTCATTGATTTATCAAGGCACTTACCATCTTCGCTAAGGGCTTTTTTGATATTTTGCATCCTTTTATTTGTGATGCCGAATATACTCAAAAAACCTTTGTAGCAGACAGGTTTCTCTATAGTGTTACCCTCTACAGTATACCGTACTTTATATGCATACGAATGCGTATGACTAGTGTCTGGATTTGATAGACGGCTTCTACGCTGTTTCACTGGTAAAACAGAAACTAGACCACTCAAGTACAGGGTTTGTTCGTCGTGACTAGCTGCACTGTTAAAGTTCTGTATTATTTGAAGTCGTGCTGAATCAGGTACTTCCTGAAAACACTTATGCCTGCTACATTGACAGTCTTCTCCAGTGGCATGGCTTGCCAAACGAAGCTTCTTCACTACGTCAGTAGAACGAAAAGTCTTAGGTCTTTTCTTAGGTTTATCTGTTACGCCGCAATGTAGACATTTCACTTTCACTGTTAGACATGTTTATTTTATACACATGAAATAAATTTAATTAACTCTAATAATTGCATAAAGTTCTATAAATACCGCGAAAACAATGTACTTACGAAACCACATACGATACAGACAGCCACTGACAGCCAGCTGTCAAACTAAAAAAGATCAATGTCCATAGACAGTGATCTTTCTTTCTGCAACTAGGGTGACATTGATCTTTCTATGATACGGCCATACAATCTTTTTTTGAGTCCCTTGTGTACGATGATCGTTTTATGCGTTTTTCGTTAATATGGACAGAAAGGTTTTTTCATTTTGCACTAGATGGCATTATTAGTTTGTTTTTATCGAAAAGTTGATTATGATCCTTCTTCCCCTGTACCCTTCAAATGTAAATAATAATCATTAATAAGTAAATTAACAATTAAATGAACAAGAAACTAGTATAATACTTATAAAGGAACAGTTATCACAAAAATTTTACATAACCAGTATTAATAAAATAGTTTAAACACCATACAATTGTTATTCTTAACAAATTATATTAATATAAGAATTACAAATTTTCTTCTGTTGGTGGAGTATCTCCTTGTCTAGTATACTGAAACATAAAGTGAGATGGAAATTAATTAAAATAACATGATATCTTGTGAAAAATATATTACTTGCAAATGTTTTTAAGCAAGCATTGTGAGGAAGAGATTTTGTAAATAATTTTTTGTTCTTTTTTAAGTCGAACAATTTTTTAAAGAAATTAATGTTACTTGTCTTATTAATCTATCCACACTCTCAGCCAATAATCTTAAACTTCGTGCTGTAATCAATGACGCTTCTGCCTTCCTTTTCTCTATGTCTAAAATCATTATACGAGACTCTTATAATGCAGACCGGTTAGCTGAAAATTAATCATTTTATATTTAACTAATTGTTAAATAATGCAATAAATGTTCTTGTTAATTTTTTAAATTACATTGTGCATGTGGAGCAGGTCTTACTGCAACATGTCTACCATCGCCTATCTCCCTACCCAACTCTCCTCAATCTACCTCTAGTACCTATGTAAAGAAAAAATTGCAGCAACAGCTTTTGAATATTAGCAAAAAATTGTGATAAATATCAACTACCCATTGGTTGAACAGGTGTGTGGCCTGTTTCACTAGGCACTGGTGATAGTGCTGCATTAATTTCAACAGTTACAGTCGTGGCACTATCATGTGCTGGCAGTGCAGTGTCTTCATATGCAGGCTGTCCGGCACGTTCATGTGGGGCAACAGTGTCATCAACAAGTTCAACAACTCCAACATTAGATATAAAATTATCAGTGTACCAAGTTAACAATTTTCTGAATAGTACCAAATATTACATTATAAATATATATTTTTGTGTAAAGAATATCTAAGGATAAAGATAGTTAACTTACACTAAGTCTAGAGCTACAGGGTTTCCTCCATCAACAAAGTCATTTTGCTCTCACTCCTCATTATTTAATTCCTTTAAAATATAGGTAATTACAGAATTTTATAAATGTTGAACTATGGAATACACATTTTATGACATTGAAATAAATTATAACAATATCTCACATTTGTGTAGGCAAATGGATCTTGCCTTACATTGGGTATGGGCCCAACATCCCTTCCTAATATAAAAGCCACTTTCTCTTCAATTGGTGTTAGGGATTGTCCGGTGTTGGGACCTCTACCTGTCCTCTGCTGTTTGGCATTTATTGATGTTAGTTTTGCCCGAACCTTCGTTTTAAGGTCATTCCATACCTGGATTTTTAATGTACTCGTAGTTATTGTTCTATGTAAAACACTGCATTATGTATGCATGTTACATAGATGCTCAGGCCAAATAAAAACTTTCTATTTGGTCTGAGCATATTAATAATTGTCTGTGTATTTACTTATTGCATGCCTTTGCCCACTCTTTGATTGTCCTTTCAGGACCTTTTGCATTCAATATTAGTGAGCATTCTGCCCACAATCTTGCAGAACAAGCTTGCGACTCTTTCGATCGAACGCTTCCCAGGGCCAAATCCTTATTTTTTGATAAAAAATCCATAATAATATTATGAAGACTAAGGAGTTGTAGTAATGTTATGGAAACACAGATAAGTAAAAGTGTTAGACTGAATATAACATTTTCAAAAACAAAACAATAAACATATATATCCTTTCTTAAGAGCACAAAACAAAAAATCAAAATTTCTTCTTCTTTTAACGGATGTTAAAGCAACTAGTGCGCACGCGCAAGTAAATTTATTGACGGTTATGGTAAAATAATAAACAATTTCGAAAATCTTAGGGTCGCATCCCTAATGTCTGACAAAAGGTTGCGTTTCGTTTCGTAATTGGAAGGTTAGCGCGATACTAAAGTTTGTTCAGCTGGATTGGAAACGAAACGCAGCTGAAACACAAACGAAACTAAGTTGAACCTCAAATGAAACGTTGTACAATAGCGCGATTGGCCTGCAGTTTTGCGAGTGCGCGTGTGGTGTAATTATAATATATCTAGCTGACCCGGCGAACTTTGTTCCGCCTTAAAGGCAATAAATAAGCAGTTTTTTTTTTAATTTAAAAAAATACAAAAAAAATTAAATACCTACATTAATCATTCATAATTATTCCTGTATTTTAGTACATAGGTTGTTCTTCATTTAAGTACCTTGTGTGATACACGACATTTTTTGATTTATTATCAGGCGCAAAAACAAACAACGCAGATGGTCTTCCGACCCGTGAACATGCCACGTATAATTGAGGCATGGAATTTACAAATGAGCTAAGTGCCAAAATAAAATTATTGAGAAATTGAATAAAAATGCATTAGCTTTTCAATCAACGTTTTATTTGGATTAATAATATGAAAACAGAAATCAAATAGGTACTGTTTACACATGTACCATTTAATAATATTAGTAGTAAGTTATTTCTGAAAACAAATCAATATTATTTTAATCAATAAAGAAATGGGTCAAATGACAAGATATTTGCTTTACATATGGGCTAATTACCATGTTAATTATTGTTGGGGCTAAGTGCCAATATTCTGAAATAATTAGTTATTACACAAATTCCTGTAGAATTCTTGATAATTTTCTGGCAAGTATTCAATCATACTTTCTAAGTCCTTCTTCTTTTCTCTGCTTATAGTATTTTTAGCCACAAGTCGACGTAACTCCACATTTTTTAAGTCTGAAATAGATTTCCCTCTTTTCAATACATTTATTTCTTTCCATGGTTCCAAGTCTCCTAAATTTTCTTTTACATGCACTACACCTGGCTTATCTTCCCTTACTAACAACCGAGATGCTGTTGAGATATTCAGTTTTTTAGTCACAATTATGTCATCTGCAGCAGCTTGGAGGTCAAAAAAACAGTCACTTGTCATATCAATCACCTGGAAAGGTTTTGCTGTATTTTTTGCACCAGAAATTACTTTTTTTAGGTCCTGAGGTACATAACTTTTCATAACCTTTTTTCTTTTTTCTATGATTCCAAAGTCTCTATCACACTGTAGGAAACTATGACCTGTTATTAAAAATTTCTGTTCGATTGATTTAAAGTGGCCATTTGCCACTAAATACATCAATAAGAAAAGCATCATTCTGTTTTTATTTTGGCCGGCACAGTTATCGCACCATATTATAAGATGGTCCTTTTTTGTAATTATTCCTTTATTTATAAAAGTCAGTAGGCATGACGCTATTTCATTGCCTCCTCTGCTACAGATTCCTTCATGCCAAAGACACATGAAAGAGTTCCCAATATCAGCCACATTGATGCATAGGTTATAACAGCTAAGCTGCCGTTTGTAAAACATCTCTGAGTGAGTTAGAGTGGGCACGAAGAGCACCTGCTGAAGATCTATGGCTAGTGTGACAGTAGTACTACCTGGTAGTTGAGACTGCTGCCTATCTATGCCCATTTGCTCACGGGATTTTTCTGCTTTCCGGTGATGTAGTTCTAAAGCAATTTTTGCAGACCGACTACCTGAATTTTGAGAACGCACTGTTGCCGACAAGCGATCACAAACTTTACAAGTATCAGTCCTAGGTCTCTTGAACTTTAAATTAGGAAAATCTCTCAAAAATATTTTTCTGTAAAACTTATATGATACTTGGTTATCAGGGTGCATTTCATTAAAGGATTTAAAACACCTATGTATATTCAAATCAGGGCTAAGATACTCTTTTGAGCTTTTTGCTCGTGTATAATGACTCTCATCTCGGGGGAACATATTAATGTGATCTTTAATTCTCAGCACATCTAATTCAGTATATTTTGATGTTTGGTGTGAAGTCCTTTTGTCAGTAAATGATGTATCGCCATGCTTCTTTTTACGAATCATTGTCTCTATTTCTTTTTTAGAAATCGCAAAAACATCCATGAATGTTTTTTTGCAAACTGGTACTAATGTGCCATCACCTTTAGGTATAAAATAAAAAATAGTAGCTTGTCGTCTACTTTCAGATGGTACATCATAATTACCATGTCGGCGTCGCTTAATGTTATGCAGATGCAACAGCCCCATCAAATATGTTCTTTGTGTTTTTAAACCTTCTCGGTAGAACTTGTCAAATAAAGTTAATTTCATGTCATGGTCTATTGTATCGCATTGGTTCTTACATTTGCATATTTTCTGCAACAAAGATAGTTGATTAGCGAAGATAAGATATTATTAAACTAAACAACTTTAAGAAACAAAAACAATGTACTAACCAGCATAGAAGGTGGTTTTTTTGGCGGCATGACTTTTCCTTTCCTGCTAACATAACTCTTTCCTCTTTCTTTCAAAGATTTTCTTATTAATGTTTTATTTTTAGTTTTACTAGAATCACTCATTTTCACAATACTCTCTAGTCTCTATTATATAAATTTTAACAAACAAACAAATCACAATGAATAAAGAAACTTTTATTCATTGACAAATCACCACCAAACGATTGTTTTGACTTTGACATTTACTACGATCAAATACACGCGCGACCCATTTGTAAAGAAAAAATCTTTGGCACTTATACCCAACGCCATCTATGAAAAATTACCAAAATTAGAATAAAATGTTGTAGGCACTTTGCACCTATGACATGAAATGGCAGCACAACATAGATCCTTTGAAAGGTAAAATTTAAATTTTGCTTTTTTTGGCACTTAGCCCATTTGTAAATTCCATGCCTCAATTGACCATGGGAAAAACATGAATGTTCTAGATTTATACCACAAACTTTTAAGGATTGGCCTTGTGATTTGTTGATGGTCATGGCAAATGCAAGACGTATCGGAAATTGAAGTCTTTTAAATTCAAACGGCATATCGGTTGGGATCATGGGTATCCTCGGAATGAGAACTTCCTCACCTTTGAATTTTCCTATCATTATCGTAGCGTAAATTACATTGTTCATCAATTTTCTAACCACCAAACGCGTACCGTTGCACAGTTTTGGTTGGTTTATATTTCAAAGCATGATTACTACGGAGCCAACCTTTAGGCGTAAATTGTGCGGTGGTAAGCCAGGCACGTCCAAAGAGTTTAAAAATTCAATTGGATAGTTGGTGGCTTCATCTTCATTTGTGACGCAGTCAATAGATTTGAATGAATGCATTGTTCCAATGATCTTATTTTGAATTATGTAGTTTAGGTCATCTACATCTTTATTCTAAGCCGCTAAAATTGCTCGCTCACTCAACCATTCATTATTTTTGTAGTTAGAAATAATTTCTGGAAATACATTGTTGATAAGTTCGACTTTTGATGAGACAAAATTACAGAAATTATTTGGAAATGATATTAATCCGCTCGATTCATCGACAGGTACTTGACCATTACCGATAGTCAGCAATTGCTCCGAGAAATCTTCAGCAGATGTATCATTAAGCAATGTAACTCTCATGTTTGTTGTCAGTTGCAGTTTCTTCACATAGCGCTATAGATTTGACGATTTGAGGCAAGCGTTTATTTCGTCGGCAGCCGTAGTTCTTGGATTACTGGCAGTATTTGGCGGAAATCGCCAGACAGTAAAATCATTGCTCCTCCAAAACATCTCGAGTCATTGCGTAAATCTTTTAATGTTCGGTTAAGTGCTTCTAATGCACGTTTATGCGCCATTGTGCATTCGTCCCAGATGATGATTTTCGATACTGCTAAAACTTTGCCCATTGCTGAGTGTTTTGCAATATTACACGTTGGTTCTTCAATAGTTTGAAGATTTAACGGTAATTTGAATGCTGAATGAGCCGTACGGCATCGTTCTAACGGCTGCTATTCCAGAAGAAGCAACTGCAACCGCTATGTTAGATCTCGTCCGAACAGTTGCTAAAACTAGTGACATGAGGAATGTCTTACCAGTTCCACCAGGGGCATCTAGGAAATTTTCTTCTTTTCTTGGTAACTCCTTTTGTTGGTAATTCAATAGGGGTACTATCGTTTGAACTACTAAATCTAATTCCTGGTGATCATATTCACGTTCCCGTTCCAATTCTCGATTAAATGCGTCATTAATTTCACGAAATGGTGCTGGCATTCCTAACCTGATTAATAAATTACCGCACATGAGGTAACACATATCTTCGATCAAGAGTAAAGCACGATTATGTATCTCATTCATCTCAATATCTTGATTTCTGGAACTGACACGAATTTGATGTAAAATATCTTCTGACATATTATCCTTGTATTTGAGCCACAGGTTACATGGGTTTGATGGAAAACATGTCGAAATTATGATAGCGAATAATGTGCGTATCTGACTTGGAGATGCAGAGATAATGGCTTCAGCGATTGTCGTATCCCAATGACTATCGTTTTCTAATAACTTCAATTCTTCACATGCAGCACGATATGTTGGGAATATTACACCATTAACAGTTCGTAGTGACTCAAATGACGTTGGCCCACGCACATTTACCAGCAACAACCGCAAATAGAAACATTCATTATTCTTTGGATAAACTGTATACATACGACCAAGAGCATCAGTAGAACGCACATCTGGATACCCAGGAACCGCATCGCCTTGATTCCGTCTTTGAAAATTCTTCGATGAAGCATTCCAAGTATAATAACGTGGCATCTCCGAGTAAAACAAAGTTCGTGCAAACTGATCGCTTTGGCAGATTGCAAAAAAACTGGTCAATGTAGTTGCTGGAGGTGTTTCAGCACGTTGCGTAGCATTCGAAGCCGTGAAATATACTCGTTGACCATTCTCCAGATGCACCGCCAAATGCGTAACAGTAGGATGACGTTCGTAAATGGGAAATGCAAATATCCGCCAAATCGCTTCATTACAGTTCACTTAACGACCAACTTGATAGCGTGAAAGGAGAAAGCCCATTTCAGGCCCAGAGCGGATAGCCGTCTTAAGAAGACTTAATTTCTCCAGAAATGTACCATAAAGAGACATGATTTTTGATAACATTCAAATAACCGCCACTATAGTCAGTAATGTTCCAATAAAAAAGGAATTTTATTGGATTATTTGGAACCTAAGTAGAACGTTGAGGTGAAATGTTACCCGATGATAAAACTCTAATCAATCAATCCGAATATCGATTTATAAACAAATAAAATAAACTCATGTTAAATACAAATAACGGGTCACTGTTGGTAATTCGGTAAAGAATTAATCAAAAGAAAACATTTATCTTACAACCAGTGTTTAAGTTTGTTACTATAAACGATAAAGATTAATAAAATGTCATATTATATCGATTATTTTTTACGTAATCGATTTATCGATTTCATTTTTTTGCGACAAGCGGCAACACTGATGACTGAAATGTCATTTTTCAAACGAATGATCTCGACCGTTCGCTTGTTGCTCAAAGATGCGTTTTGTTTTGTTTTCGATTTTTTTCACCGCAATATGGCTTTCTCGCCCTGAACTTGTTTCGGCTTTTCACGTACGACTTTGGCATTGTTTTACTAGTTTTGTTCTCTCCTTCTACGATTACTTAGCCCTGGATTAAAGGATTACGCTATTTGATTGTGCAAAATGTCTGAAGAACATTGTATATGTTGTGGTAATAATGTTACCGAGAACCGTATTTTAGAGCCCGAAGAATTAAGTGTCCTGTGTCATACAGCAGTGGGTTGCACGGCAGCAGGTAATCATAATATTATAATAAAATATTTCTATTATTTCTTTCATTATGGTTTAATCGTTAAATCTTTTACGGTTGAAAATATTTATCACTAATGATAATATGTTTTAGGTGTCAGGCGATAATCTTGTTTGCCACAATTGCTGGGTAGCAATAACTGAAAGTCTTGCACTAAAACAAGGGCTATCTTATTATATCTTACTATTATTAAATAAATTATTGAAAAGTCGGAAAAGGCCTTGAAAATAAAATAGACAAAAAGTCTACAATAATGGCGGCATTTTAAGTTTTTTTCTCAGATATCTAATACTATTAACATTTTAGAACACTCATTTTTAATGCGATTTTTTGATGTCCACATTGGGCCTGAGACACTATGGAGAGTGGCTTTCTCCTTTCATCGTTGGTATTCGAGGATTGTAATACAAAAACCGCTATATCACTGCCTTTCGTGACATATTTGCAAATATATTTTATGGACTTAACTGAATTGCAGTATTCAACGTTGCAATGTGTCTTGAACGATTTAGAAATAAGTGGCGAATATGGAACAATCCAACTGTTGTCGACAACGAAATTTATTCTTTTCACTTTCGTTGTGACAGTTCGACCGTTGTCATCTGGTGATTGACGCCGATACAGCGGATAACCATCATTGCCAGTGACAGTCTCCGCCGTTAATTTCCGAGGATATTGTTTAGAGCACTTTCCATCGACCATGCAAGGTGATTGGGTATTGATGGCACCACACGGTCCATGAATCGTTGATGATTGACAGACCTACATGATGTTGTTACTACTAATATAGTAGTAACAATGTACATGATGTTGTTACTACTAATATAGTAGTAACAACATCATGTAGGTCTGGATCGACTTCATAATCAGGAATCTCGGCACATACCTATGATATCATCTAGTTGGTCAGGCTGAATTCTTTCCACTAACCAAATAAGAATGTGTGCGTGCGGCAGGACTCGCTTTTGCAACGATTGAATACATCCAGCATCGAGTATCTCCAAAGACGCGTTGTTTAACCTTTAACTATGGTCGTTACAATTTTGTTACACTACTATGGACGTGCGGCCTCACAGACCGCTATCTTTACGCGCTGGTTTCTATCTGTATGAGTAAGTATTGTATTATTTTTTGTTTTTGTTTCTTAGAAGAGTTACTAATTGTTAATAAAAGATGAAAATTTATTTATTTTAAGCTTTTTCTAACAATATGACAGTCTTAAGTCACTTTTCAGACTTTTTAGCTTGAGATCACTTTATACAGATATTATCACGAGAAAATGTCTTTTTTACTTAGTTTAACTACTTTTACAATAAAATATAAAGAATAAAGGACATAAAAAACTTAACATAGTCTTCTCAAAACAAAACATAAAAATTTCGACATACGCCCAACTTGGTCATATTTATTGGCAGTCTTTGCATAGCGGCTTAGAGCATTGCAAGCATATTGGCTGTTTACAGCCCACACAAGTATGGGTCGTCTTTCGCTTTATCTTTGGCGGGCATAGTTTACACGTCTTACGCTTAGGAACTATATTTTCTTCACTCGATGGCTCCTGGGATGACATATCAAGACCCAAAACTCGTTTTAGCGTCATAACTAATTCATTTGGCAAATGAGGGCTTATAGCTCTTCTTTGCATGTGTGGAACCACCAGGGATCGTGCTAATTTCTTCAGAAATTTACCTCTTTCTAGTTCTTTGCCTTGGTGTTGATTGAATAAAATGTAAGCATTTATTCCACACAAGTCCAGAACTCTGTGAAAAATCACCATAGGCCACCTTCTTGTACGGCGACTGCTCGAATAAATTGAACATTTTTTGTCCGTTTCATCTACCTTTGGTGGAATTATAGAATAATATAATCTCGGGTTTTTTCGTATGTTCATCAACAGTATTATCGTGATGCATAGACGATATTAGGAGCACAGCTTTATTCTTCTTTGGTACATGAGAACACAGAGTTTTGTCGTTCGTAAAACCAAATAAAGTTGAACCAATCTCTCTAGACTTTTGTGCCTGAAATAAATTCGGTATTTCTCTTTTATTCTTTTTCAGAGTCCCAACATACGTTAGGTTACGCTTAGACAGTTCATCTACAACTTCAATAGACGAGAACCAGTTATCTGCTGTCACGTTACGATTGGTTCTTTGTAACGGCTGTGTCAAGCGTAGCACGCATTGAGTAGGAACAAGGAATTTTTTCTCGTCAGCTGATAGTCCGGCGCCATCGCTACCTTTTCCTGAATATAAATAACCATTATAAAAGTAAAAGGTCTTCGCATCACACAAGGCACGAATAAGTAGGCCATATTTACCGGGCTTCTGGGGCATGTACGAAATCATGTGGCTTCTTCCACGAAACTTCACTAGCATCTCATCAATAGTGACACATTCACTGAGTTGATATAGTTTTTGGGAATTAGCGATAAACTTATCAAATATTCCAGAAATAGCAGCCAGTTTATCGGTCTTTATTCTCTCAGCGCGATCTGCTGGGTTGTCAAAACGTAGGCAGTTCAGAAGAACTAAAAATCTGGTTTCTGACATACAGCACCTGAATATTTCGCAACCAGTTCCATCCGTAGCAAATATGAAACTGGTAGATTCGTGATTTGATTTCAGGGCGGCAGAGTAGTATAATAATCCTAATAAGGCATTGAGTTCTATCATATCCATTTCTTTTAATTCTGACCTGTCTTGCCGCTTGAATTTGGCTCTGAACTCAGCGATTTTGAAGTTAGTCCATGTCAAAATGGTTTGTCGCATTTCATTATCAAAAAGTTTATTCCAAATACTGATTGGATCTTTCTTTTCGTCTTCAGTCAGGTGCAGAATAGATCTGTTCAACACAATATTATGCTGTGGAGTGCGGACTCTTCTGGAAGGTGGTTCAGTAGCCCATTTGTAGCGATTTTTACCATAATTGTACTTCAAGGGCCGTAACTGTGCAATAGGTATATTGTCGTCATCTGAACTTTCACTATCCGATCTCCTTACGTCTCCGTCAGCTTTGGTAGTACTCCCACTTTCTTCAATAATCTCTTGTTCACTCGAGTGATTTTCTTGAATGTCAGCTTCATAAAACAAACAATCATTAACATCCCCATCGCTGTCGCACTGATCTGATTCTAAAAGCAATCGTTGAAACTCGTCTTCAAAAGAAGGATCATCTAACCGCAATGTTTTACTGGCTCTTTGCATCGACAAACTCGATGTTCGTTTGCCTGCAGTCGTTGGTTGATCGTTTTTTGACATTTTAGTGTACAAAATCTAAAACAAACAAAATCACCGTTAGTTTCAATTTATAACACAAATGTGGACGCGCGGTCTCACAGACCGCACTCGAAATATAAATCGAAATTACTCACGCAACATTCAGCTGACGACGTAACCTTCACTCTCAACGGTCGTTTCGCCACTGAAACCGAAGCTACTGAGACCGGCGTACGCGTAGCCTACGCGGCGTAGGGAATGCGGGTGAAGGAGGGCACGATAATCACAAACTGCAAGCGGCCTGTGAGACCGCACGTCCATAGTTAAAGGTTAACTATAAAGTTCATCAGGGACCGAATTTTTTGCCTGAATATACGTGCTGTGATGTCATGTCTATCACTTGATGTTTGTCCTGGAAGCAGCAATTGAGTAATTTTTACCCATTTTGGATTACAGGTAAAAGTAATAAAGAGATCAGGCCGACCGTAATGACGAACATATGTCATTGCATCTTGTGCATATTCATGCATATGATAATAATATCCCTCCCTCTTCCTCTAAAGTCCCTCCTAAAAATCACTTAAACATTTTAGAATACGTCGTAACGTATCAAGTAAATTGCTTCTAGAGACAGTTCCTTAAATTAATTGAAAAATTAATTGAAAAATTTTGCCACATATCACCTTCATCCATTCATGTCTTTAATTGTTATTATCAATCAAACCACGCTCTGCCACCGTATTGGGTGAGGCCAAATAGCGTTATTTTGTGAATCTTGTGTCGCAGAATTTCGGTCGCAGAAGTTGTGGTGCAATGGTTTCGTAGAACTTTTCTATGAATGCAGCAGAATTTCTGAAGAAATAAATGAATTCTATTCTATTCTTCTGCGACCGAAATTTTGTCAAACTGTCAAGTTCCGCTTGGAAGAAGTGTTAGGTACTTTAATTCTTTAGTAATATTAGAAACCTACTACTTACATATCTTTAGTACCGACGGAAACACCTAGATCTGGCGCTATTTTGCATGTTACTTATAAGGTGTTAGAATTAATGATGGTAAGCTGTTCTAAACTACTAAATCTTGTCAGATAATAACAGGTAAGCGATTGATATTAATGATTTCGAAAGTAAGGATAGGCCTCTTGAAACATTTTGCATAAATCTTGTTCGTACAAGTATAATTTATTATTATTATACTGTTTGGATCTACATACAAAAATAACAAAGTAACATTGAACACATATTATTGTGCTACCAATTATAATGTCACCTATTTCTTTACCGATCAAAAAAAGAATATAAGAACTCATTAGTGTTGTGGAATTAATGTTTTTTTCGATTAGATCTCAAATTAGTGAATTTACTTTGTCTAATTGTTGCACATGTAGTGTTTATGATCTCGCGTACCGTAAACGTCACGTCTCCCTAACGGGAGACACGATGGAGTTATTTTATCGTCTAAACAGGGCCTGTCCTTACGACAATAAGGCAAGTAAATGATTGATATCGATTAAATCGATTATTATTACTCGATACGGAATCGATATTTCATTAATATTGATAGTGATTGGCTAAATTGATTTTGATGTTTTCACTTTGAGATTTGTTATCTAAACATCCAGGCAAGTAGGCTAACCCTAACGGCATAGGCCTTTACAATATTACGTAAATAAGGGGACCACGGAAGAACCAGGCGCCATAGCTCGCTGTGGCCGAAGCCTGAGTGGCTTCCCTATAAACGCATGTTGTAAAACTTTAATTTTCTGTTTTATTTTATGTCTTGCCATCTTAACGTTCTCCAAGTCGAGAGCTAAGCTCTGAACCACTGGAATATAAGGCGTTAGACTGTTTTTGATGTCAGAATGTTATGTATATATATACTCTGAATAATTCAGAATGTTATGTATATATATACTCTGAAAGAAATTATGAAAAAAAAAAGAAAAATCAAGGGAATCCACTGGATTTTGTTGATATTTGGCACTTTCTGCTTGCTGATAGTGATGGGTTCCTATTACTCCATTCGAATAAAACTTGGCTAATCTTTTGAAGCTCCTAACTTCCAATGTCCCTCTGAAGAAGGACCAACCGTCGCCACTACTGACGTTACCCATATACTGGGGCCTTACTCTTCAAACTGATTTGATTTTGATTCAGATACGATCATGCCGCGTACTTCCCAATAAATTGACATTTGTTTATTTTGATTCTCAATCGATTGATATGGTCGGGAGTGCTGAAAGTTACGATCTAACAATTTTCTAAGTTATCTTATTACTTTGAAACTTATAAGTATATATTATCCTTATAAGTTTCAAAGTAATTCACCATATAAAATAAGAAAAACCACTGATATCGAACGAATTCGGTTCTCGATTGTGTCGGGAGTAGGCCCGCTGATGACGGTTGATACAGATGTGCTGATATATATTCAATCGCCTGTTCCAGCCTCCAGAGGAGCTCTCCCGCTCCGTGAAGCTGACGTCACGGGAGCGGCGCTTCATCAAGTTCGCGAGCGTGGAGCACGGCGGCCAGCTGTACATGACCCCGCAGGACTTCCTGGAGTCCGTGGTGGAGCAGGAGCCCCGGCGTGAGTACAGCCGATAACTAAAATAAAATAACCTGATAAGGTAAATTATAATAATAATAATAATAAGTCCACTAGCACCTCACCCCTATAGCCCATAATCTTTTCTTATAAACATTCCTTGCAAAAGTTCTACACTAAGCGGTGGGTCTCCGTGGGCGCACTCCCATGGTGCGTACAGGGAGAGTCGCGGGCTAGTGTCACATTACATTTAAAATTAAATTGTGTAACGGGGCCTTTTCGTGTTGGCTTTGGCCCTTTCAAAGGTCCGGGATTTAATTGCCCGTGAGCCAGGAAGCTATACACAAACATAATAATGATAATAATTATCTCAACTACTGCCTTTTTGTTGACTTTACGAAAATAGCTTATTAAGTTTTATTTGGAAATAAAATATTTTGTAATAATTTGATCATCCCAAAAACACTACACACATCCCTCAAAACACTTAACATACATCCACTCACATACTCCTGCAAAAAGCCGTCATTCTTAACACGTGCCGGATCGTCGGGAAATTTTTATCTACAAATAGTTAAAAAAACATCGCACCTGAAGTTTTTTGGCCACAAGTCCGCAGCTTCAGTCAACCCGGCAAGGGAGAAAAGAAAAAAAAACAATAATAATAATATTATCCATGGATGCTTCACACCACGTCAATCTGGCCCCGTGAATACTATCCGAATTTATATCGGAAGAACTTGTGTTACAGGTAGGTACCAGACGACGGAGATATATTTAATACTTTTTATACTATACAGGCAGTCTTCGTACTTACGGCATGTTTTTTTTTTTTTTTTTTTTCTTTCTCATGTCCCCTAACATGGTCAGGGCTCGTTTATTTTCTTTTCTTTTAATCATTTCCTTTTTTATTCTTTTTTACATTTACAATTTGCTTTTTTCATATAGTTTTCCAAATATAATAATTTACAAATTTTAAATAATTTCCAAGTACTTACCAATTTCAATTTAATTCAATAATTAACATTTCTAAATAACCGAATACCAGTAAATTACAATTCAAAGTAAAATTTTAAAATTCCAATTACAACTAATAAAAATTTCCTAATATCATTAAAATACAATACAAATTAAAATACAATACAAATTAAAATTTCCAAAATACCAATAATACAATTAAAATAAAATTACTATATAATACATTCTGATTCAATTTTTAATTCCAATTTTAATACATTTTCGGTAAAAGATTCATGAGCATAAACAATAAATTACAACTAAAAATTTAACATCATTACACTGAACAGCACATTTAAAATTACATATTTTACATAAAATTCCAATACAATATACTACAATTAATATCACAGTTTGTCATCACACCACACCGTCACTGTTTCTTTTATTTACAGTTTGCACGATGTACTTGCAAAACTTTAGGAAATCCTCCCTCTTTTTACTGTTTTTTTACTTACGGCATGTTAGGTTCTCGAAATACGAGACGTAAATCGAAACTACGTAGGTCGAGACATATTTTTTCACATGTAAAATTCAAGGAGTAGGGTTAAAAAAAACCTGCAATTTATAACAAAGAATACTTCATTATCAAAAGTAAGTTCTTAAAATAAATATATATGCACTTATGTATATATAGCTAGTTATTTTTGGTATTTGTGTGTTATTAATTTTAATGTTATAAAACTTTAAAATGTAATCAAAATATGTGGTAGTATGGGTATTTAGGTGGCATAGTAACGGCAAACGCTATCAAAGATAAAAAAAACGATGCTGGAAATCGAAACAAATGGCGTATGTTTGAGGAATAGTGTCAAAACATTGTTTGACGTAACTTGAAACGACTTAAATCGAAACGACGTTAGTCGAGGACTGCCTGTACACTTATTTAAGATTTTTATTAAATTATACACAAAAATACACATCAATGACACGGGAACAATGAAAACTTTTTGTTGCCTCGGCGGGATTCGAATCCGCGACCTCTCGCTCGAGCAGTAAAATATGGTTCCCTTAATAGGGTTATATAGGGTTATACCCTTAATATGGTAATCCATAGACCAATTATTACATGTATAATTGGTCCATGCTATTACTAAGACTCCGCTGTCCGACCGTCCCTGTCGCCTGTGCCCCGATTCTCGTGAACTTCGTGCATGTCCCGCTCGTGCACATATGATTTAATGCGCGTGCGAGCGAGACAGACTGACGATCAAATCGAAGTTCTAGTTACAAGAATCGGACCCTGGCTGTATCTCATGATCCCGTCGTAGTAAAAATTCGGATAGTTGAAATTATAACAGATGATGAAATTCTGTTGCGGCCACAACAGCAGATACAAAAAAACAAAATAGAAATTATAGTTAAGCTCATAAACTACAATCTACATTTCTATGCAAGGTGTTAAATAAATGAGTGATAATACTTTAGGGTGTGTATGGGTCTCGTATATTTTATTAACCTAAAGTCTTCCAGAAAAGAATTTTATTTTAAGTATCTATATGTATATATGTACATTTTAATAATATCTCCATAGAACACAAAAATATACAAAATACAATAACGGTTTATAATTATATATTATTTCTTTTTATTTATTTTTACATCATGCACATTTTGTACATAGGCGGACATAATGCCTCAAGGCATTTTCTACCAGTCAACCTTAATATTATATCCTATATACTCAACAGAAGTAAATACGTTACCCTTACTTTTCCAGCCCGCCTCAAGCGGCGCGTGCTCACCACTAAGGAGGTGGAACATCTGAAGGACCAGGTGCCGGCGCTGAAGAAGGGCTCTCCCCAGATGTTCAGGAACTTAAGGGACAAAGGTATGATACACTTTTTAATATATAAGAGCTCCCCTCACCGATTTCGGTGTCGGTAGCCGATTTCATTGAAACCAGGCCAGCTAGGCAGGAGTTACTTTATCACTATAAAGTAACTCCTGCCTAGCTGGCCTGGTTTCAAGTGCCCAAGTGTGTGCGCAATACACAAAGTCACTCTCTCTTCCTTTTACTCTCATAACCCAGTGGGACGGTAAACCGACACGACTGGCGAGAGAGCAGGCGCAGGACCGACTTTCTACATGCCCGTACGACGCATGGATCATATTTCTTGTCAGACAATCATGTGATCGGCCTGCATTGTCCTAACCAAACTTGAAAACAACATTTTTTGTTGTTTCAACGCGGGAGTCGAACCCACGACCTCCGGGTCGCAAGCGAAGCTCTTAACCACTAGGCCACGGAGGCGAATCACTTTTGAAGACATAACTACTGTCGCTGGGAGGTGCTGGAGTATGAATAGCAACCGATCCACCATCTTTCCTGTGGGTGTCGTAAAAGGCCAAATTATTAAATATTCAAAAAATCCTGCATCGCTCTATCGAAGTTTTTTAAGCCCATCGCCATTTATACAACATCTGTAAACTTCTACAGTGATCTTCGGCCTAACAGAGCTTACCACCTCGTGAGGTCGGAGTACCACCTCGTGAGGTCGGAGCACCACCTCGTGAGGTCGGAGCACCACCTCGTGAGGTCGGAGCACCACCTCGTGAGGTCGGAGCACCACCTCGTGAGGTCGGAGCACCACCTCGTGAGGTCGGAGCACCACCTCGTGAGGTCGGAGTACCACCTCGTGAGGTCGGAGCACCACCTCGTGAGGTCGGAGTACCACCTCGTGAGGTCGGAGCACCACCTCGTGAGGTCGGAGTACCACCTCGTGAGGTCGGAGCACCACCTCGTGAGGTCGGAGCACCACCTCGTGAAGTCGGAGCACCACCACCTCGTTAGGTCGGAGCACCACCTCGTGAGGTCAGAGCACCACCTCGTGAAGTCGGAGCACCACCACCTCGTTAGGTCGGAGATCTCGTTTTGGGGCTTCCATTGTTCCCACAGTGATATTCGCCACTACTGAAGTTAATAAAATAATTTCACGGTTTAATGTCTGGCAATATATAATATTTATTTTCTAATTATATTGTTCAGGTATCATCTCGTACACTGAGTACCTGTTCCTGCTCTCCGTGTTGACAAGTGAGTAACCACATTTTTATAGAAATCGTTAATTTGACATGAGCCCCGGTTTTTAATACATGGCCTATGTTACCGGGGCTATTACGTATTAGGAATCTATTAACAGCCCTTAAATAAAAACAGATTATTTTTAGGCGTTAGCTGGCGTAGCCTTCATTGCTGCGCAGATTTTTCTGCAGCGCCATCTAGTTTTACATCCAAAAACTAATTAAAATTACTGACCGAAGCCCGTCCTATCTTAACTCTTGAGTTACACATACGCACACCATTGAGAGTATTTTTATTTAAAAAAGTCCTATAGACGCGGCTCTGGTTTCGAGCGACGAATATTAAATCAATCTATCTTATATGATACTCAAAGAATAGGGTATAAGGTAATATTTACTGAGATCTGGGCACTGATTTAAGATGCCATCGCTACGAAGTTCGATAACAAAATGTATGGGATTTGTCATAAGCTTCGCTAAGTGACACATGAATTCGCTTGTCATTTAGCGAACCTTGTGTCAAATCCCATACATTTTGTTTTCGAACTTAATAAGCTATAAATAGCGGTAGCATTTTGAATCTGGTCCCTGGTGTTTTTTATTTACTAGTTATTCCGTAATAACTAAACTAATAACTAAACACTTTCCTCCAATGTATCTCAGTAAAATTTAGTTTCACTCATTGCCATGGAACTTTTTCGAAAAGAACTGTAGTTTTATTTGCTACCAACCACTAGATATATAACAGAGACACAACCTAGTATTAGAAAATAGTATCACCCTAATACTGGCAATTCGACTGGCTATTTTTGTTTTCTTCGATTTCCAATAGATGAAAGTGTGAAGTCCAGGCACATTCCGGAAACCGTCATCTAGCGCCACTATTAGAAAATGCTAATTATTAATTTCGTTTCGTATCTTCTTCTTAATTAAGGAGTTGAATTTGGCTTAATGTGATGTTATGTTAAAAAAATATGCTCATCTTTATTTTAATGTCAACATTTGTACTTAATTCGGCATATTTACATGTTATAATTTACAAACGTTAATAGTAGTGACATCTATTGCATTTTTTTTGTATTAAACATAGATTGTATGGGATGGCCATGCTACCAAGTTAACAAATATGTAAAAAAATGTTTTCCTATTTTTCAGAACCAGCATCTGGGTTCCAGATCGCGTTCAACATGTTCGATACCGACGGCAACCAGAGGGTTGACAAGAACGAGTTTCTAGTCGTAAGTGGTTCTATACTACTGTTCTTGTTCAATGTGATCGTTATGTAAACAAAGTATGGGTGGCCGTAATGCCATCAACCGACGACCTCCGTAGTGCAATGGTTCAGCTCGTTGGTGCTCGACCGAGAGGTAGCGGGTTCGAATCCCGCCGAGGGAACAAAAAGTTTTCAATGTCCTGGGTCATGAATGTGTATTAAATTTGTTTATTAATATAAAAAAAATCTTAAATATGTGTAGGTATAGTATAATAGTATCAAATATATTCCCGTCGTCTGGTACCTGTAACACAAGTTCTTCGGATCATCACGGGGCCAGATTGACGTGGTGTGAAGCGTCCATAGATATTATATATTATTATATAGTGTATTGTTCATCGAAGTATCTAATTATTAACAGACACATACAATGTTATATTTTTAATGTTTATCAAGTAGTAAAACTTGTCCTCTAGCTATAACGGGTGTTAAAAGAACAGTTACTATAACTCTACGATGTGATTACCTAAACTACCTTTTCTCGTTCTAGAAATGTATTTTTTTTTTTTAAATTAAAAATAATTTTTTTGCTTTTTCTTTGTTTCTTGCGACAAAAAAATAAGAAAAAAAAAATACATTTCCAAAATGAGAAACGGTGGTTTAATCGTGTTTTAAAGTTAAAGTGACTGTTCTTTTTACATACAATATAAATTAAACTAAATATTTTATATGTCGTCACTCATAATATAATGCATTCATAGTGTGTACGCACTTCCTTTATATTGCATGAACAATAGACCACAGATTATATATTTTTTATAGCTGTCCTTTTTATATTATTTTAATTTTTTGTTTTTATTAGTTTGCATGTTTTCTGCGATGTGTATTTAGATACAACGGCTACTGGGCGGTTCTTTGAAGGAGCGAAAGGACTTGGATCCGCACAGCCAAAAAGCAGTGAGTTTGTGTCTACTGTATACTCTGTTCTGATTGAATGTGATATTAATGTAAACAAAGTTCAGAATGGGGTGGCTGTAATTTTACATATTCACTCTTATTGAAAGAAAATCAGTGACGCATTAATACAGTCGAATTTAAATTGTTGTTTGTTTTTTATCATATTGAATCGGAAAGGAGTAAACAGGCCAATTCGCGTAATTTTTTGGGTTGGCATGCCGTCTCACACGCATTATATCGTCTGCGAGAGAGACAAGAGACCCTTGTTTGAAAAAATACTTACGGTAATTGTGCCTCCAATCCTATTGCGATGTATAGCGCCATCTATTGACAATATTGAACACTTCAATGATATATCACTAGCTATCGAACTGTAGCCATGCGGTAGGGCTCCGTAAAGTAACGTTAACGAATAATCATTGTATAAATCCGGTACTACTGTTCTATCCGGTACAATCCGGTACTTTCCGTTTTTACCCTCTGGGTACGGCACTCTATAAAACGATCGACCGGTAGTATTGTAGGTATACCTTTTGTCACAAAGTATATATATAACAGAGACACGACCTAGTACTAAAAAATGGTATCACCCTAATACTGGCAATACGACAGGCAAAGGGTAAAGTCCAGGCACATTCCGGAAACCGCCATCTAGCGGCACTATTAGAAAATACTAATTTAATTTAAAGTAAATTCTTAATTATTAAGGAGTTGAATTTAGCTAAATGTGATGTTATGCTTAAAAAATATGCCTATCTTTATTTTAATGTCAATATTTGTACTTCATTCGGCATATTTACATTTTATAATTTACATCAATAGTAGTGACATCTATTGCAATTTTTTGTATTTAAGATATATTGTATGGGATGGTAGGCCATACTTATTTTCAATAATTAATTTAAATACATATTAAATAAGATACTATTTATTTTATATGTATAACAAAATGTTTAAAATTTATTAGTATTAATATCTACACCGCAATTGGAACGATTTCGTTTAAAGATAGTGTAAAATTTTGATTAGACCGAAATTGTAGTTTGAAAATTGTTCCATAGATGGCGTTTTACTTGTAATCAAAGTAATGTGCAATAGGAATTATTCTTCGCGACCGAAAATATAAACGCAATAATTTATGTTTCATTAATCACATATAACTAGAAATAACAAGTAACCATTTTATGTATGTAACATCTTATATTTACAAAATATTTTAACAATATGATAATCCCTACCTACACAAAACACAGCACTTTGTACACTACCACTGATATTGTCTATTTAAAAGTTACTTTGGGAGGTAAAGTTAGGATTCTTACAGACCGGAACAAAAGATAGCGCAGAAAATAAACCTTTATATATACAATAAAGATGAAAATCTAACACATCAGCATAATTGTTTACATTTTAATTGCTGCTTTGAAGTGGATTTTCAGCTGTATTTTACGAATGCAGAGTTCTATTTTCAGCACGGGTTTTTAGCTTAATGACCTACTGGTTGATGTTGAGACTAAGGTGCTTGAATGTTTTATGTTTATAAAATAGTCACCTTAGAGTGAGAGGTATTGTCCATTTACAACATCTCTTTCATTTGGGTAGCTACAAAATTGTATGCGTATTGATTATTGTATGTATATTTTAAATGTTTCTGTATCATAATAAGATTTTATATTTTTTTAATATATTAGTATTGTGTTTCTACTTTATTATCCTTTTGTCAATAATTGTATTAAACTGTTTAAGAAATTAAGTTAAGTATGAATGTTGCTTTTTAATATTTGTTAATAATATTTCTAATGTATTCTTTGCTATTGTAGCTGCTTTCGTTAGTATCTTCAAGCGCCCAAAAAACAACTGGTCCCAGAAAAAGAGACTCTAAGCATTCGCTAGTAAGTCCAAAGTCGCTGAAACTAGAATGGTGTTGAAGAGTTTGGATCAATTTTTTTTTATCATTTTTCACCAGAAAACTTTCTTCATCATAAAATAACAGCAACTTGTTTATACAGGGTGTATTCAAAACTAAAATAGATACATTTCTAGTGACTGGAGGGAACAAGATAAATATAAATGAAAATTTAGTATTCGAAAATTATATTATGCTAGGTATAAGGATAACAGTCGCGGTTGTATTATATTTCCCGTGGCTCCGTGGGCGACGGTTCTGTCGGAGTACCGCCGAGTTCTAGTGGGTATGGCTGCGTCCACTCACCATCTTAACGGACGCAGCGAGCCCCACATACCCGTGGTAGGAATCCCCGTCCTCCACTGGATGCGGCAAGAAGCATTTCTCGACAAAAAAATATAAAAGGTTTATGGTGGGAGGCATATTATGACAGTGCGAGGGTGTCCATACTTAGTGACAGCTGTCAGGAAATGTCAATCATGATATATTTTCTGCTAAATTACATTTTTTTGTCATACAGTATGTACTTACGTACTATTGAAGACGATGGTAAAATATTATATCATTTGAATAAAGTTACACCCTGTAAGCAAAAAGTTTGCATGAGACTATTTTCTTTTCAGAACAAGACATTTTCTTAATTCATTCAATCATTTGACAATTGTTGTTTATCATTTCGACATGCATGTTATTGCGATTCTCATCATCCAATAATGATATCTGTCCTTCTAAACTGTACTCCATAATATTTACAAAACTAAGGATTCACATTTGTTATGAGGGCGCATATACATTGTACATACTTATAACAAGCGCACAACTCGCACCTTTACCCATAATATTATTGTTACTAACGGCATGCTTAAAAAGGAATTTTAAAACATTTACCCTCTCGCTAATAATGTCATGTGAATTTTATTAGTAAGGGGGTTTCTGGTTTCCACGAGTGATACAATATTGTTTCTAATGTTTTTAACTATATACTAAACTATAACTTTAGGTTACTACCTCAAAGTCGTTAATAACTGGTATAAAAGTTGGGCCTTTTACTTAAACACATTGAAAAAAAAACAGTCCGCTGAAAACGTATATTATAACTATTAAGTTGTTGTCGTGTGTTGGATTTTCAACTCTTATTGTAGGTACTTAATACGTAGAGTTCTATTTTCAGCACTCTGATTTTTAAGTGGAGATTCACGTGTGATTCATTTTAATTTAACATGAAGGTAAAACGGACCAAAACTAAAATTGAAAATTATTCAATATCTTCTTAATCTGTGATATGGTTTGGGTGATCCTTAAACATCATCAAACAACACGTAAAAAGGAGAATTAGGGTGAACTAGAGATTTTACGAAAGAAGAATTTCGGTTGCATAAACTGAGAATTCGGTTTTGAACTCATTTTGCGTCGCCACCGTATGAATCAAAATGGAATTTCTATGAATACGAATGCAGAAGAATTTTTTCTTTAGTGGTCCGTCTTATCTACTAACATTCCTTCCCTATGCCCCAACCTTTAGCTCACTAATCTGCCTGATTGCTCTTCAATATCATTAAAATCGGTTCTGATTCCAGATGGAGAAGATCTTCAGCTATGCGTGGAAGGACAAGCGTGGTATGGGGAAAGACGGGGAGAAGAAAGATGGCGCGCCCCAGGAGAGCTACGTGAACGACGACCAGGGGCTGCAGAGGCGCCACAACACTGATACCATGTTGCAGGTTCGTCGATTGAGCTTGACATCCACTGCTGGATATGAGCCCCTCAAAGGGGCATGCCAAGTCTCCATAGTAATTTAGGCCCACAATGCACACGTATGTAGACTACTGATAATTTATTGTAGTAGGCAATACTGCCGCCCTTATGAAGAGTGCAATAACTAGGTTTTGACTAGTTTCGAGATATTGGCGGTTAAAGATTTAATTTTTGTTTTGTGTGTATCTTTGTAATTATGAAAGCTATCGACTTGAAACTTTTACTAAACAACAGATAAAATAATACTTAATCTTATGTAGTATATAATATATGTACATAAGTTTAAATATACACTAAAAACGCAATAATGTATTTATCATTAGGACTTATGAATTGTTTTGAAATAGCATTCCTAATCATAATGAAGGGCACAGGGGAAAACCATGCAATGTCACTAAAACAATGAACTGAGATATAGTTAAATTAACATTTTGATCCGTGAAAAATGTTACAAAAAAAACTTAAATAAAACAAAGACATAATAATTAATGAAGAAAATATATTAGTTTTGGGTGTGTAGTACAAAAAAAACATGTTGCTTGTACTTCTTTAGTTAATAGAAAAAAACTAAACAAAAGCAGAAAATACAGGAAAAAAATATGCTATGTCCATCCAATTGTTATTGTTTATGCATCACTATATTTAATCCGTAAGAAGTATTTCTTGGCTCTTGGTCCACAAAACTTTGACAAAGCCTGGATATCCATAAATTTTGCCTTTGAAACTGGAAGGCTCTCCATGTACGACTTTTCTGGTAGTAAAAACTCCGAGATACCAATAATATAATCATGAGACTTCAACTTTTGTTTAGGTCCCATGAGAACAGATGATGTCCAGGCAGAATTGTAATGTTCTCTATGAAAAATTAATCTTGGATGATCCTTTTCAATCCTGATTTCTCTTATGGGTCGAGATAAGAAAGGACATGTCTTCTTATACATAGGTGACAGAAATGATGTCCATTTTCTGGCAAGTGCTTGGTCAACTTAAATCACATGAAAGGGAGATGGCTTCTGTCTAGCATCGCGAATCACTTTAACCCAATCATTAGGTATTTCACACGGTGCTTTCTGGTTTATGCAACCCATATTTCTGTCACACTCTAAATATGAGTGTCCACGAATGGGAAATATGATTTTGATGACATCCAAACGTTTTGCATTGTGTACAACATAGTGTATAAAACGAAACACGGTATAATTCTTGTTTTGGCCACCACAAGAATCGCAGAATATCACCAACTCCCGAACATTTATATCAAGCTTAGTAAATATATAGTGATGAAGAAATGAACATACTTCATCAGATCCTTTTTTTGCTATTGTTTCTGGGTAACAGAAGAAATATGATTTTGATGTAGATAATTCATGGATGTTAAAAGTATTTAAGGTCAATTGTCTTTTATAATATACATCATTTTTGTGGTAATGTTCGGCATACTCAAATTTTTTTGAAAGTCCATTGCAATAGCTTCCTTCACAGAGGATGACTGACACTGAATCCTAGTTTGCCTTTTTCGTTGATAGAAAACACCTGCCTTA
Organism: Celastrina argiolus; assembly: GCA_905187575.2. Lineage (NCBI taxonomy): Eukaryota > Metazoa > Arthropoda > Insecta > Lepidoptera > Lycaenidae > Celastrina > Celastrina argiolus. The sequence goes on from LR994596.1 coordinate 4,649,539, forward strand.
ATTTTATGTAACTTATTCTCAATTTCTAACTTATTTATTTCTTTTTCAATATCACCTTTTTGTAGTTCATTGGAATTCTTCAGATTTACTTTGAGAGCATATTTTTTAGCTATAAATTCATCACAAGTACTGCATGTGTCACTTCTTGGATATCCAAATCCTATGTTAAAGTTATTTACGAATATGGATCGATATGTTTCATAGGATAGTTGATTTTTGTCTTTGAACATATCATACATCTTTTTGACATTCAACTCTTCGGGCAAATAAATTTTTGAGCTATGCTGTAAGCTATAATGACTTTTTCTTCCACGAAATGACCCTATATGCTCCATGACCTTAGATTTAAGTGCTGAGCTAATTTTCTTTGGGCGGTTATTATGTTTACCTCGCATGTCGGTTGGGGCTTTACCTGCTATGAGTAACGATTTTTTTATTGTACATACTCTTTGCCTTGTTATTCCATGTATTGCAATAAATGCAGAAGCACATACTGGTACATCAAGAGTTTGGATTTCGTCCAAACTCTTGATGTACCAGCAAATTACGCCTACAGAGTGAGACTTGCTCACTCTGTAGGCGTAATTTGCTTTATGTAACTTAGCTTCATGCTCATCTTTCCTAGGTCGTCTTCTTTGAATTTCTAAAACACTTATTAGACCACTTAAAAAAAGGTTTTGTTCATCCCTAGACGACAATAGATTGAAATATTTCAAAATTCTGGTCCTCTGTTCGGACTTTCGGGTAGTGGACCTGGTATCTATATTAATGGACACTAGTTATGGTCGAGACCCTTAAATGGACAACCAATTATAGACATAGCCATAGATAGACTACTGGTTATGGACAAGAAATACAAACAATAATTAGAAATATTTTTATTTGTTAACCAAATATCACAGTTTTCTATGTAATAATCAGACTTTGAATCACATTTTTTCAGTTTTAATTAGTTATAGAGTAACTAATTAAAACTGAAAAAATGTGATTCAAAGTCTATACCACAAAACATATTTAACGAAATAAAAAAACTAAGTCTTATAAAATAATAAACAATAATAACATTATGAATAAACCTTTCTTCAGGAAAAACAATTATAAATCTACCCTTATTATTATATTATAGAAATAGATCAAAACGTAAAAATCGAGATCAAAAAAAAAATAAGTCGTAAAAGTATGAAACTTTTTCATGTCTTTTACTTCATAGTTAATTAATACTGGTTTCTGAATTTTCTCCACAATATCTTGTTCTTCATACCAAATGATATCTTGTTTGTTAGGCCATCGATAAGTGTTGCCTGTAGAAAAAGTCATAGTACTCACTTTATAGTGATTTTGATTTACGTTTTCTACAACACCAGGGAAATACTCTCCTTCATATTTAATAATGACGTAGCAACCTTCTGATATACTCTTTGTTTTCAGTTAAAATTTATTTTTCTGGGTTATATTTGTTTCCACAGTTATTTTGCTCAACGGTTCATTATCAGATTCAGTTGCGGATGAAGTGTCAGCCTTAAATTCATCTCCTATTTTCTTAGACTCAGGGTGTTTTCCTCTTTCAGGTGTCTCATTCAGAGACTCATTAAATTCTTCTTCATTTATGCTGTCATCACTTTCCGCATATTTAACTTCCGTATCAGTATCATCAGATGAAATTGGTAAGTCTATTTGTTTCTTGGACTTTTTAAGTGTGCGCTTTTTTTTTTTAATTCTTTTATTTTCCTTTTTTTCTCTTTTCTTGCATCAGCTCTTCTTTCCTTTTCTAATATTTTTAGTTTTTTTTCGTTTTCTTTATTTTGGTAATAAGTTCTCCATGCAGTACTTCCGATAGCACAAGGAATCTTTTCTTTTAACTTTCTTTTCTTTTTATTCAATTCATTTTCACCGGGCCAAAAAAGGTTTCTTTTGAAAGGAGAGGGGATTATTACTCCACCTTTAATAACCGTTTTCTTCTGAGTCTTTTTTGATGTTACAGAATCAGCAGCGATCACATCTAAATTACTTTTGGACGTGCTAGGTTCAAGATCCTTTCGAGAAATCTTTTCAGTTTGGGTTGAAGGGCCTGTAGTCACATTAAGGAAATCTTTCGATAATCCAGGGTTGGAGTCTTCCTGATAAGTTGCTTCATAATTATCGTTAGGAGCAGTCATTTTAAATTGATTTAGAGCTGTGCCAGTAGTCTCTTCAGAATGAGTAGTAACTTCTGATAATTTTGATTCAGATTCAGTTTGAGCAGTTAATGTGGGGCTTACATTCAAATCAGAAGTATCTGTAGACACCGTGTCTAGTGTACTCTCTTTTCGAGCTATTATTTCAGAGATATGTGGTATGATACGAGTATGTTCTGCATTTGGATCTTGAGATACGCCTGATTTGGGATCAATTGTCGTCAGTTCGGAGTTTATTACAGGGTTCGGTGTCATGTACGAAGAAGCTTTAGACGTACTTGGTTTGGGTTGTGATGGCTCTGGGTTTATAGTCATGTTTGAGAAATCGTTTAAGTCGGGGTGAACTTCATTTTGATCTATGGCTTCCATTTGGCTTTGTTCTGTGGAGTCATAAGCGGTCACTGTCGACTGTTTGTGTATTTCGATTTGCTGAGAACCCGCAGATGATACATCAAAGTTTTTTGCCCATATGACATAAAGTGACAAATCTTGTTCAGGAACTGTTGAGATTTCTGATTCCAAATAAGAAAAAAAATCTTTTTTTGCGATGTCATCTTCAGTTTCTTGCCGTTGCGAGCGTTTGATCTTAGTCATGTCTATATAATCGGGTCCAAATGGGAATAGTCCTCCAGCACGGAAACCATTCTTTATGGATTCACAACTGAGAGATTTTAAAGCACCTTCTAGAACGGGTGCAAAATATTATTTTTTAAATGTTTGTCCTAGGTTTTGAAATTTCCATTTAATAACAGCTTTTCGCCATAAAGACTTTAAAGGACGAAAATTTGATAGGTCCATGGGTTGCATTATATGTGTGCTGTTAAAAGATTTTTCTCTCTTATATAGCTTTCGGTTTCACTAAACCATTTTATTATATCTTTTTCGGTAACATTGTCTCTTGCTGCTGTCATATTCTGTGCAGTCCTCTCAGAAATCAATGGGTGTCTTTTTAAGAAAAGATTGAACCATGTTTTACCAGGCCTATTGTGAACAAATGGGGTCTCAATATTTTTTTCAGTAATTATTCTTTGAACGCTGTCTAATAAATCGTCTTTGGTTACTGGAATGTGGCTGTCTTGCATTTGTAAAATCCATGTCTCAAGAATATGTTCTTCTTCTTTTGTCAAATAGGTAGAGGGACCCATAGAACACACCAATGGACTTTTTCCAGTCATTTAATTATATAATGTGATTCTGGGCATGCCATATTTTTGAGCGGCGTAGGCGATTTTCTCTCCATTGTTTACAGAGTCTATTGTTTTTTCATTTGTTCATCAGAATAATTTTTTTTGGAGCCATACCTGGAAATGATTGTAGGGCTTCGTCAATTAATTTACCTATTGCGACTTTTGCAAAAGAACAGATTTCTACTACTCTCGTTCTTATTCCTAGGATAAATCATTAAAATATATACCGACGTAAAATGGATTAAATACATATAGCCCGTCATACGAAGGAATTTAACAATTTTATACAAAGCTATCACGAAATAATCCGTACAAAACTTTTTGTCCATTATTGGATATTTAGTACAAATCCATTAATGAACATTTGATGTCCATTTAGGATTGCCAACTTTTTTTGACAAAAAAACGTATTAACTGGTTTGGATAGGAAAAGAATAAAGTATTAGGGAGAAAAGAAAGTATTTTTAAAATTTTATGTTTTTATTGCTTTAAAAACGTATTTTTGTGTGCTTTTAGCACATGCTAATAATTTTTTGGTATCTTTAAATGTTGCAAAGCTTGTTTGACAATCAACATTTAAATTTAAATAAATAAACAATTCGTTTTTTTTGCCGTGTGGTGACGGCATTAGAATACAATTATCACCACCCCCGATACTATCCTAGGGGAGTCGTAAGAGGCGACTAAAAGGAAACACACACACATCAACAGCTAGTGTGAGAGAAGGAAAACTCGAAACAAAACCCTGTACCAACCCGTCTAGCCAGCGTGGTACCAGTAGGCTAAACTTTCCTCCAAATGATTACGCACCAGAAAACCAGGCCCCTAGTCCCCGGCGGCCCCGCTATTCCTGGCTACGGTAGCGGCCACGGTAACGGCGGGGCGGGGGGTGCTAAGAATCCCCGGAAGAGATCCGGCTACCACCCCCCTTCTAAACGACAACTGGCCCTGGTAACACACAACGTGCGCACTTTGAGGTTGGACGAGAAGCTCGTAGAGCTGGAAGAGGAGATGAACAAGTTGCACTGGGACATTATTGGTTTATCGGAGATCCGAAGAGAGGGCGAGGATACGATAACCTTACAGTCCGGCCACTTGTTCTACTACCGGGAGGGAGAACAGAAGTCCCAAGGTGGTGTTGGGTTTATCGTCCACAAATCTCTCATCAACACATTGTGTCCATCGAGAGTGTGTCAAATAGGGTTGCATACCTTGTACTGAGAATCTCAAAACGATATTCGTTGAAGATTGTACAGGTATACGCCCCATCGTCAACACATTCAGACGATGAAGTAGAAGCTACGTATGAGGACGTCAGTAGGGCCATACGTAGCTCTAAAACACACTTCACAGTTGTTATGGGAGATTTCAATGCGAGGCTGGGCTGCAGAAGCGATGGTGAGCTGAAAGTGGGGCCATTTGGATTTGGGCAGAGGAATCCCAGAGGACAGATGCTGGCGGACTTTATGGAGAAAGAAGGACTCTTCATGATGAATTCTTTCTTCCAAAAGCCGCCGCAGAGGAAATGGACCTGGTTGAGTCCCGACGGTGTAACTAGAAACGAGATTGACTTCATTATGAGCACCAAGCGGCAGATATTCAACGATGTCTCTGTGATCAACAGGGTTAAGACCGGAAGTGATCACCGAATCGTCAGAGGCATGTTGAATATCAACGTCAAACTTGAGAGATCGCGTCTGATGAAGTCTACGCTCCGACCGTCGAATGCCCATATCCAAAACCCCGAGAGCTTTCAACTTGAACTGTCAAATCGCTTCCAATGGCTAGACAGCTGCGCATCAGTGGACGATATAAATAGCAGGCTGGTAGAAACTGTCTATACGGTGGGGTCAAAATTTTTCAAGACCCACCGTACAAATAGACCTCAGAAACTATCCGACCAAACCCGGAACCTCATGGCTAGTCGACGTTCAATGACGCTCCAAACTTCGAGTGACGCTGAGTCATATAGGCAGCTCAATAGACAGATTACGAAGTCCTTGCGACACGATATCCGTTCTTTTAATACCCAGCGTATTAAAGAGACAATAGAGCGGAACCAAGGCTCCAAAGTGTTTGCAAGAGACGTATCTATTGGGCGAAGCCAGTTGACAAAGCTGAAGACCGAAGATGGACGCGTAACGTCAAATAAGTCCGAGGTACTACGGGAGATAGAAAGGTTCTATGGACAGCTGTATACCTCGGTCTCAGCTGAACCTGCTAGTTTAGCTGCAGACCCAAGAGCCAGGCTAACACGACACTATACCGAAGACATCCCGGACATCAGCCTGTACGAGATTAGGGTAGCTCTCAAACAGCTTAAGAACAACAAGGCTCCGGGCGAGGATGGAATCACTACAGAGCTTCTGAAAGCGGGCGGCACGCCGGTACTAAAAGTCCTTCAGAAACTCTTCAATTCCTCCTTACTCGATGGGAAAACGCCAGATGCATGGAACAGGGGTGTTGTGGTCCTGTTCTTCAAAAAAGGCGACAAAACCTTACTGAAGAACTATAGGCCCATAACACTGCTGAGCCATGTCTACAAGCTGTTTTCGAGAGTTATCACGATGCGTCTCGAACGCAGGCTGGATGACTTTCAGCCTACCGAACAAGCCGGTTTCCGAAAAGGCTATAGTACCATAGACCACATACATACGCTGCGGCAGATTATACAGAAGACCGAAGAGTATAATCGGCCATTATGCTTGGCGTTTGTGGACTATGAGAAAGCCTTTGATTCCGTCGAAATATGGGCGGTCCTTAGATCTCTCCAGCGTTGCCGTATTGACTTTCGGTATATCGAAGTGTTGAAGTGTTTGTATAATAACGCCACCATGTCAGTCCGAGTACAGGAGCACTGCACGAAGGATATCCCTTTAAAGAGAGGAGTAAGACAGGGGGATATCATATCCCCGAAACTGTTTACCGCTGCTCTGGAGGATTCCTTCAAGCTCCTGGAATGGCAAGGACTTGGCATCAACATCAATGGCGAATACATCACTCACCTTCGATTTGCCGACGACATAGTAGTCATGGCAGAATCGCTGGAAGATTTGGGGCGCATGCTCGGTGGCCTCAATAGAGTTTCTCAACAAGTGGGTCTTAAAATGAACATGGACAAAACAAAGATCATGCACAATGTCCATGTTGCACCCACCGCACTAACTGTTGGGAGCTCTACTCTTGAAGTGGTTGACGAATATATATACCTAGGGCAGGCTGTCCGATTAGGTAGGTCCAACTTTAAGAGAGAGGTCAGTAGACGTATCCAGCTCGGCTGGGCAGCGTTCGGTAAATTACGCAACGTCTTCTCGTCCAAAATACCTCAGTGCCTTAAGACAAAGGTATACAACCAATGTGTGTTACCAGTGATGACTTACGGTTCTGAGACGTGGTGCTTCACGAAGGATCTTTTCAAAAGGCTCAATGTCGCTCAGCGTGCTATGGAGAGGGCAATGCTCGGTATTTCTCTACGTGACCGAATCAGAAATGAGGAGATCCGTAGAAGAACTAAGGTTGCTGACATTGCCCGTAGGATCAGTCAGCTGAAGTGGCAATGGGCCGGCCACATAGCACGAAGATTGGACGGTCGATGGGGCAAAAAGATCCTAGAGTGGAGGCCACGTACTGGCAAGCGCAGTGTGGGACGGCCACCTACCAGATGGACCGACGACCTGGTGAAAACTGCCGGGTCACGTTGGATGCAGGTGGCAATGGACCGGTCGCACTGGAAATGTATTGGAGAGGCCTATATCCAGCAGTGGACAAAATAAAAGGCTGAAACGACGAAACAATTCGTTTTTAATTAAATTTATTGATGCTCTATTTCTCTCTTCTCGCCACTTTAGATTCATTACTGAAAAAACTCTTTCAGTGAAAGCTGAACTCGCGGGAATGGAGAGTAGGTAAGTTTTTTTTTTTTTATATATTTGGTAAGCTATCAGATGCATTTTTAAGTATATATTGCCATTTTTCTGCTGTACTTTTTACTGAAAAGTCTTTGTCATCATTAGTAATTATAAATAGTTTCCAATTTCCGTTTTAAACATTTCGTTCAGTAATTATAAATCGTTAAGTACCCATAATTTAAGTATTTTGTTTTACGCATCACAGTAAAGGTTGAAAATAAAGTATTTTTACAGACTTTATTTGTATGTAAAAGTATATAAAGTATAATCATCAAAAATAAAGTATTAGGTATACGTTATTATAAAGTATGGTTGGCAACCCTATGTCTATTACTAGACCGCGTGGCCCAAAATTATCCTAACAAATTTATAAATAATCGTAAAAGAATTGCGGTCAAAATTGAATATCTAAAAAAATTAAAAAAATAAGGATCGACATTTGTCCAAGACTGGTGATTCCTCAATTTTTATATACAGTAATGAACATATTGAAAAAATCGCGTCTGTCTTGTCAAGAATATAATTTTGTAACCTAGGTCTAATCTTTATTTAACCATGCACCTAAAAATAAAACCGATGTTGGGTAAATCGCAGGGCTTGAAAGCGGTACAGATATAAAGGTATTATACCGGTACTAAATTACGATATCGCTATAATTTAAAGGTTTGGTCAAAACGGTTGAAATTCACCATTGCAGTATCGCAAAATAACGATATATACCTTTATTATTTTACGGTATGGTTATACCTCATTATCATTATATTTTATCACTACCGTAACCGAAATCATTTCGGTACCGAAAAAATTTTCAGAGCAACGCGGCAACGTCGCACGCACTGACGCGGCGCGGCGTTGTCAATTCGAAACTTTACAGTTTTAATGTCAAGACTTGCACAATACGGGATAAGTGGTATTCGTTGCAATTTGCTATTCCTTGATCTTTCATTCGCTCGCTAATTTCGTTGCAGTTTACACGTCGTGTTACGTTGCTAACTTATTTATAATATATTATTAACTTTAACTTATTTATAATATATTATTAGTAAGTAGTAGAGTAATGCATTACTTTCAAATACCGCATTTGTTAAGGCCCCCATTAGACACTCAGTTCCTGCTAAATAATCTTTGGACTTGCTCAAGTGACAGAGCTCGTCATTAACTTTAAGGTCTATAAAACCAGGCGTCGCCAAGTAAGATTGCAGCGCTTAAGAATTAACAATCATTACCAGCGCTGTACACAAAAACCAATTTTTATTTTGTCCCGTGCAATTGTCACACCACAGTGTAATTTTTTTCACATCTCTTTCCGAAATAAGAAAAGTCAACAATGCATCTATTATATTACTGGCATCTCGACCCATCATTGCTTCATGCCACACAACACATTTGCTGTTTATCTTTGTATATTGGTGCAAATGTTAAATTAAAAGCAACCAGACGGCTCAAAAACAATGAATCCCTAATTTTTGGCATATCTGGCAATAATGTCACTTTTTGAAGATCCATAGAATAATAGTGTTTCTCAGTGTCATTGCCTTTCTTCGCATCTTCTTTGTAATTTTTTATAGCTTTTGCAGCTTTAGTCTTTTGTTGAGCGAAATCATTCTGCAAATTTTCACTTCACTTCCATTTTTAATTTTTTCCTCGAAAACTCCGCAATCAACACATTGGTCTCCTTTGGGATATTTTATTGGTGTCCTTGATAGACTAGGTTTCTTGCCACCTCGATTCTCTTTAACATCTTCGTAGAAGGGTTTCCGTTTTACAGCTCTACTTAGTTCGGTAATAACACCATCAGTACGATGTCCCAGAGTATTCAGGAAAAATGATTTACAAACATTTTGCTCTTCATTCGAGAGACAAAAGTAGTAATACCTCGACTCGTTTTTTACGTGTTTTCTGTCTGAGTTAGGGACGGATGCAGTCCACTGAATCTGTACACATTTGTTCAAAAACTGGCGACGCTGAGTACCTATAGTTCATCTTCCAGTAACCCTTCCAAATATCATCTCGCTGTTTTTTTGTGAAGTCATTGCAACGTCGTCTACATTTACCGTCGCACATTTTAGGAATCATGGGATGCATTGTTTTATTCTTTATCACCTTTGCAGTTTCTTTGGGGTTGTCTGAAAATTCGATTACTGTACACGTATCAAATATAGGGCCTGGATACATTGCATTAAACCGAGCTGGTGGACGGTAGTCATCTGCTTGTTCGGAGTCAAAATTGCCATTTCTGGTTCAGGGGATTGCATTTGAGGTGGCCCCACCACTGATTAGTAGCTGATTTTCGATAGCAAACGTAGGTTCCAGAAGATCGAGATCTCCAAAAAAATCTTCGGAATCACGTTTATTTAGTGCCAAAGGTATATAGTCGGGATCAGCTACGGAATCATCGCTCAAGTAAGCAATATCAAGTCCAAGATTACTATCATAAACTATACTATCGCAGAACATCGCTTCATCTTCGACTGATGACCCAGGGTTAGGATTGTCATAGTAGTAACCAGGTTGGTCAGTATCAGCTGTTTTGGCTTCATCATCATTTGCTCTGAAAGCGAAAAATATTAACAAGCTAAACACAATGCAACCAACACCGAAAAACTTGTTGTTATAAACTTAGCGTTTACAGTGGATAATTAATTTAGCAAAACATAACCTTAAAATAAGCGAAATTGGCTTTAGCACATTCATTACACCAAATCAAAAATACCACAGACAGTCAATTAGTGTTTTCTTAGTTATAATGCAACGAAAATTTTAGTTTCAGGTTATGTCACGTTTATTTTACATTTTCGTAACTATAGGATAGGAGTAATGAAAAGTTATTTCTTACCTGCAATCGTTTTCTTTCTGCAAAGCACGCATTATACGCCTGGACCGATGAAATTGCAAATAACTCATTATATATCATGGAGCGAAACACTCGTGTGCTGCGTGTCACTGCAGTTACTAAATGAAATTTTGTTGATTTTTTTGTCGGCGCCAAATTCAAAACAAAGCAAGTCGGTTTTCAAATTCATAACTTAGTAAGTCAGTTGAGTTGCTAGGGTAATAAATTTGTATTCTGAGATACTATGTTTAAAATTTGTACTTCAGATAAATTTTCGTAATCATTCCAAATTGCTCTGACTTGCTAATTAATATTTTTAAAATTACGTAAGAAACTGGGTGTCTTAAGGTCCGCATCATATTGATACTAATATGACGCGGACCTTAAGACACCTATTATTATAGTAAGTCGAAAAATACCAAAAACGTCTTTTTTTTTAAATACCCTGTTACTAGGTTTTGAATTTGGGCAGCCGAAATGTGTGGCCGGGTTCGAAATATTTTATTATAATAGATTCAGCAGCAATAAGATGACTATTAACTATGTTTACTAAGAAAGACATGAACGACCAATTTTTATTCTGAGCTGCACAATTATCAACCCATAAAACAAACTGTTTGACATCACGATTGTATACAAAAAATGATTGATATGTAGAAATTATGTCTTCTTGATTCCGTCCGGAGACAGTCTCGTTCCACAATACAGCAAAAGGCACATTTGTACCAGAACTACTTCCAAGGGGGACAAAACTTTCGTTGAAAGCAATAAGGCGTGGGCAAAATATAGCAGACTTGAACTGATCCATTCTTGGGAGCATTATTACTTTCTGTAAATCTACAGAATAGTAAATGCAATACTCGTCAGTAGAAAATGCTTCCTTGTCATTCTGGTATTCTTTTCGCGTTTCCTTATAAATCAACTTATGTTTATTATATTGAATACACAGTTCACAATTTTCTGCAGTGCATTCACCATGTGATATATGCAGGGCACATTGCTCGCATTCCTCAATAACGAGATGAGCAAATGAAATGTTCATTTCTTTAACAACTTGGCGATATGTCTCAAGAGATATCTGCATATTAGTATATCTTTCTATAAACAACTGGTGCATCATCGTAATATTTAAGTCACTGGGTAAATAAAGTTTATTGGAGGAATGTTCGCGGCGATAATGTGATATGGTTGGTTTGAAACTTTGAATATGTTCTTCAATTATGTTTTTGTCGATTACATTTTTACGTTTGTGGCTTCCCTGTTTGTCTCTTTGGTCATCAATTTCCTTACTGAGCATCAAATGAAGGTGTCTATTATTTGTTGACCGAGCGTTGTCAGAAAAAAAACCTGACAAACTTCAATTTTTTCATTATCAACACAAAAATGATATCGGTAAGAGACATTCCTTTTTTTGGTAGGCCACATTCGTTCGAGTTTTTACGGTATATGACTCAACCATCCCTTTTATAAATAACCCTCTTGACTCCCAATTCAAATTTTTGTAGCGGTCATTGATATCTACTCGCGCTTCTTCTGTAAACACTTGTAGTACACTTTTTTCTACATTTATCATCACTGCATGGTGGTTTTAATGCTAATTTTGCATCAGCGCTTTCTTTTTTTTTTTTTGTTTAAAACGTTCACCTACTTTTATATCATATGCTCGTCTTTTCCTCGGTTGGCCTGATTTGGTAAATCCTTTTTCATTTACAGGTTATTACAAATTCATCCATATTACCACCACCAAAATAATATTGGTGGTGATAATATGGATGGAGATTCTACTTCCCCGTTTTTTCCGTTTGCAGTTTCCGTATTTTCTTTTTCTCGTCTGTCATTGACACGTTGTTCTTCTATCTGTTCTATTGTTTGTATTTTCTTCATTCCCTAATGCATTTACTTGACTTGTACCAAGTTCAGAATCTGGCCATAAGTCTTCGGAAATAATAACATCAAGATCCTTTTGTATTACTTCTGATTGATTTGATGCACCTGGTCTATTCGTTTGGCTACAGTGATTGTATTTGGAAGTACTTGTTTGATTATTATAAATTTCTGCATTACATGTTATAACTCTTTGAACAGGTTTACTGCAATTGAATAAATCAGAGTCGGAATCTGTGCAATCAGCAAAAGCAATGATCAGGTTCATAATCTTTGTCTTTCACGCTATCATCAGAATCTTGAAACAAGTCAACATTACAGCCAACACAATCATCTTCGTCGGAAAATAAAAGCTGTTCATAACACTTCAAAGATTGACGAGTAACAATATCATGTTCTACTTGTTGAGTTTTAGAAACAATATTATTTAAGTCAATTTTTGAAACTATGCTAAAGGAATTACAATATTCATTTCGAAAATCAAAAATCGTCTTAAAATCGTTGTAATCTAGAGGACGGGACCAAAGTTTATTTATATCTGTAAAATTTGGTTCTTTTTGAAAACTATATTTCTGACTGTTTCACAAGAAATAACTGAATATTTTATTATAATCTGAATAACGAGGACCTATGCTTCCTAATTATGTAAATAATTCGACGAAACAACTTGAAATGTATAAAAACAAAGTACTTGAAAATATGCGACACTACTCCGTAAGAAAAAATGATCCACAAGCAAACTTCGACCTTAGCTATATACAAATAAAGAAACAAATTACCGCACACGTCGCCCCGCCTCACTGGCTGGTACTCGTCGATACGTTCGACCGCTTCGGTTGTGTCACACAACTTGTGAGCACGAACTACCGAGCATGTACGCGGGCGCATGTCGTCATGCAATGCTCCTTCTCCTCGCACCCATCGCGGCCTGTTTACTACTGGTAACCGCAATAACTCGAAGATAATTTGCGATTTTATTTGTATAAACAATTTCGAATTGTCAGTTTTTTCTTAACATAAGTGCCAATAAGTTTTAGTAAGTATAATATATTTAGTAAGCTAGATATTTTAAGTAATAAGTTTCCTTATGATAATTGCAATAACTCTTACTTTTTGCGCTTATGACTAGTAAATGTGCCTAAAATTTATAATTTATCTTTTGCTAAATTGATAGCTTCTATGCAAATATGTGCTTCGTAATTGTCCACGATTAGCAGGGATGGGTTGTCTTTGCTGCTTTGTGTGTGTTCAATGTAATGTTGCATCGTTTTTAAAAACAGTGAGCTGTTCATCCATCCCGAGGGACTAGCAAGCCCCAAAGTGCTTGTCGGAGCGCCGTTGAGCATATGTTGCTCAAAATGCACGCGGGGGAAAATCAGCACAGGCGGAAGAGCATAACCTTGGGCATTTATTATGTAGCAAGTTGTAACAAGTGTCCCTTTTTCACCACTTGTTACCTTACTCACCTGTTTTTGCCCTCTGACAGCGAACACTTTACTCGACTTTTGAACCGTCATTGTATTGGTTTCATCTAAGTTGAAAACTCGTGTTCCATTTCCGAAGCATTGATATCTCATCAACGCTGCTTCGAGGTTGTCAAAGAAAATTTTGACATTGTGTTTATTAAATGAAGTAGCTCTGCTGAGACTACAGCCTTCAGGTGTACGAAGACTCAAAACTGCATTGCGTTTTCTAAACCCATGATACCAGTAAATTCCAGCTTGCTACAAATCAATCCACTTCTGTGGTACCTTTAATGTTGTTTATGACGGCCAGCTCATATGTAAGCTGCCTTACATCTGCTATAGTTAGTCCATAGAACATTTGACTACATTTGATAATGTAGTCAACAAGTGACTTCTCCTGCTCGTCACTGAAAATTTTGTTTACTTTGTAATTCGGTGTCACGAGTGCTACCATCGCTACTTGTTACTTTTTTGAAATAGAGGAAAGTGACCAAATATGGAATACCATTTTATTTTAGCGATATAAAAATAAAACTTCATTAAATTTAAAGCAGTTTAATGTTATTACTAATCGGTTATATATTTGTTTGAAGTAATTAACAGTTTTTAATCAAAAATATTAGTAATTAGATTAAAATCTAACACAAAAACAAAAATCTCAAAAGAGTAACCAAATATGGAATAGGTACCCATATATGGAATATTCACAATCACCATGTGATATATGCAGGGCACATTGCTCGCATTCCTCAATAACGAGATGAGCAAATGAAATGTTCATTTCTTTAACAACTTGGCGATATGTCTCAAGAGATATCTGCATATTAGTATATCTTTCTATAAACAACTGGTGCATCATCGTAATATTTAAGTCACTGGGTAAATAAAGTTTATTGGAGGAATGTTCGCGGCGATAATGTGATATGGTTGGTTTGAAACTTTGAATATGTTCTTCAATTATGTTTTTGTCGATTACATTTTTACGTTTGTGGCTTCCCTGTTTGTCTCTTTGGTCATCAATTTCCTTACTGAGCATCAAATGAAGGTGTCTATTATTTGTTGACCGAGCGTTGTCAGAAAAAAAACCTGACAAACTTCAATTTTTTCATTATCAACACAAAAATGATATCGGTAAGAGACATTCCTTTTTTTGGTAGGCCACATTCGTTCGAGTTTTTACGGTATATGGCTCAACCATCCCTTTTATAAATAACCCTCTTGACTCCCAATTCAAATTTTTGTAGCGGTCATTGATATCTACTCGCGCTTCTTCTGTAAACACTTGTAGTACACTTTTTTCTACATTTATCATCACTGCATGGTGGTTTTAATGCTAATTTTGCATCAGCGCTTTCTTTTTTTTTTTTTGTTTAAAACGTTCACCTACTTTTATATCATATGCTCGTCTTTTCCTCGGTTGGCCTGATTTGGTAAATCCTTTTTCATTTACAGGTTATTACAAATTCATCCATATTACCACCACCAAAATAATATTGGTGGTGATAATATGGATGGAGATTCTACTTCCCCGTTTTTTCCGTTTGCAGTTTCCGTATTTTCTTTTTCTCGTCTGTCATTGACACGTTGTTCTTCTATCTGTTCTATTGTTTGTATTTTCTTCATTCCCTAATGCATTTACTTGACTTGTACCAAGTTCAGAATCTGGCCATAAGTCTTCGGAAATAATAACATCAAGATCCTTTTGTATTACTTCTAATTGATTTGATGCACCTGGTCTATTCGTTTGGCTACAGTGATTGTATTTGGAAGTACTTGTTTGATTATTATAAATTTCTGCATTACATGTTATAACTCTTTGAACAGGTTTACTGCAATTGAATAAATCAGAGTCGGAATCTGTGCAATCAGCAAAAGCAATGATCAGGTTCATAATCTTTGTCTTTCACGCTATCATCAGAATCTTGAAACAAGTCAACATTACAGCCAACACAATCATCTTCGTCGGAAAATAAAAGCTGTTCATAACACTTCAAAGATTGACGAGTAACAATATCATGTTCTACTTGTTGAGTTTTAGAAACAATATTATTTAAGTCAATTTTTGAAACTATGCTAAAGGAATTACAATATTCATTTCGAAAATCAAAAATCGTCTTAAAATCGTTGTAATCTAGAGGACGGGACCAAAGTTTATTTATATCTGTAAAATTTGGTTCTTTTTGAAAACTATATTTCTGACTGTTTCACAAGAAATAACTGAATATTTTATTATAATCTGAATAACGAGGACCTATGCTTCCTAATTATGTAAATAATTCGACGAAACAACTTGAAATGTATAAAAACAAAGTACTTGAAAATATGCGACACTACTCCGTAAGAAAAAATGATCCACAAGCAAACTTCGACCTTAGCTATATACAAATAAAGAAACAAATTACCGCACACGTCGCCCCGCCTCACTGGCTGGTACTCGTCGATACGTTCGACCGCTTCGGTTGTGTCACACAACTTGTGAGCACGAACTACCGAGCATGTACGCGGGCGCATGTCGTCATGCAATGCTCCTTCTCCTCGCACCCATCGCGGCCTGTTTACTACTGGTAACCGCAATAACTCGAAGATAATTTGCGATTTTATTTGTATAAACAATTTCGAATTGTCAGTTTTTTCTTAACATAAGTGCCAATAAGTTTTAGTAAGTATAATATATTTAGTAAGCTAGATATTTTAAGTAATAAGTTTCCTTATGATAATTGCAATAACTCTTACTTTTTGCGCTTATGACTAGTAAATGTGCCTAAAATTTATAATTTATCTTTTGCTAAATTGATAGCTTCTATGCAAATATGTGCTTCGTAATTGTCCACGATTAGCAGGGATGGGTTGTCTTTGCTGCTTTGTGTGTGTTCAATGTAATGTTGCATCGTTTTTAAAAACAGTGAGCTGTTCATCCATCCCGAGGGACTAGCAAGCCCCAAAGTGCTTGTCGGAGCGCCGTTGAGCATATGTTGCTCAAAATGCACGCGGGGGAAAATCAGCACAGGCGGAAGAGCATAACCTTGGGCATTTATTATGTAGCAAGTTGTAACAAGTGTCCCTTTTTCACCACTTGTTACCTTACTCACCTGTTTTTGCCCTCTGACAGCGAACACTTTACTCGACTTTTGAACCGTCATTGTATTGGTTTCATCTAAGTTGAAAACTCGTGTTCCATTTCCGAAGCATTGATATCTCATCAACGCTGCTTCGAGGTTGTCAAAGAAAATTTTGACATTGTGTTTATTAAATGAAGTAGCTCTGCTGAGACTACAGCCTTCAGGTGTACGAAGACTCAAAACTGCATTGCGTTTTCTAAACCCATGATACCAGTAAATTCCAGCTTGCTACAAATCAATCCACTTCTGTGGTACCTTTAATGTTGTTTATGACGGCCAGCTCATATGTAAGCTGCCTTACATCTGCTATAGTTAGTCCATAGAACATTTGACTACATTTGATAATGTAGTCAACAAGTGACTTCTCCTGCTCGTCACTGAAAATTTTGTTTACTTTGTAATTCGGTGTCACGAGTGCTACCATCGCTACTTGTTACTTTTTTGAAATAGAGGAAAGTGACCAAATATGGAATACCATTTTATTTTAGCGATATAAAAATAAAACTTCATTAAATTTAAAGCAGTTTAATGTTATTACTAATCGGTTATATATTTGTTTGAAGTAATTAACAGTTTTTAATCAAAAATATTAGTAATTAGATTAAAATCTAACACAAAAACAAAAATCTCAAAAGAGTAACCAAATATGGAATAGGTACCCATATATGGAATATTCACAATCATTAACAAAAATGTCTATTTTTGTTATTTGATATTATTTATCTTAATATTTTATTTGCATTTATTTGATTTAATTGATTTTTCCAGACGGAAAAATCAATTAAATCAAATAAATGCAAATAAAATATTAAGATAAATAATATAAGTGACTTAGCGCACTTGCAAAAGTCATATTAGTATCAAAGTCTAGACCACCACAATTATAATATATCCAGAGCCCACACATTAGGCATTTTATCCAGCTCTCTTAATAGAAAATCTTCTCCACGTCCATTAATAGAAAAAAAGCTTCAAACAGAACATACATTTAGAATGACCAGAGTCAGGAGATACTTGGTCTATCAACTCATCATGTTCACTGCTATCATCAAACTCGAGAACGTCCTCTTCCCTAGAGTCTTCATTATCACAAAAATAACTAAAAAACGAAGGAAAATAAGGATGATCATTATTTTTCTTCCTTTGTTTGTTCTTTTTCACAGTTTTCTTCTTATTTTTTTACTAGTTTACTTTAATTTTCTCGTATATTAATTTTTTTAGGGTGTAGATATTATAACTGTTGAAACAGTTCTTATCTTACTCTGTTAAATACTTTTCTTCGTTTTCCCGAACGAGTTTTATAGGTTCTGCCTTTTTCCTTCATTCCAACTTTTGTTTCTAGATTAATTGTGAAGCCGATATTCTAAAAACAAACATAGCATATGATTTTTTAGTAAAATATTTGCAAGTATGTGTCGGGTGAAACATAAAGATCCAATTATGGAATATTCCATAATATAGACACCGACGACATTCCATATTTAGATTTTCATAGTAGTTCAAACTCGTCTAAGTATTTTTTAAGTCACAATATTTAAATTACAAAATAAATCAAAATATTAAAAATAAACATGATATCGATATACCAAATGGTATAATACTATCAACATACCTAGTAAAAGATAATACTCATTTGTTACTTACCTTTGAAATTTTCTGCGAGACTACAAAACAAAACATGCCTGACAAGCGTTCGCGCAATTGACATGAATGGTGTGGATGCGTTAGCAAATAGGCCGAATGATATTCTTAGAGAAATTAAGAAATTCCATATTAGGATACTATTCCATATTTGGTGACTTTCCTCTATCTTTGCAGTGTAGTGTAGGAAATATTTTGTGATTTGGCCACTTTCCGTATTTTATTTCCATATAAGATGAGATCAATAGCATTTTTCATTTGTTCCTCACTGGTGAGGCCAATATTAGTTTTTCTTATTCTATTGCGAGGCATGGTTAGTCTGTAAACAAAAATCAAATAAGTGACGTGAATAATAGACTGTTCGGGGCACAGTGGTTACTTGATGTGGTACAGTGGACCGCGATCCACTGTGACCCATTAAGAAACGGTCCACTGTTACCCATCACGCCATATTTGAAAACTCAACACGTTTTTGCACGTTACATAACCTGTACGAAAAGTCACTATCCTGATTTTAAGACCTAATTAGATTGTTATATCTATAGCGTAAAAACATTTGAGCAATTCTTAAACGCTTATGTAAAAATCATTTAATCAAAACACCAGAAAAATAGATATCGTACTGACAGTCAGCGAGGTAGCGGTTACGTGTCCATGCACGGCCGGAGCGCAGCGACAACTGAGGCAAGGGGGGCGAGTTATGATAAACAACAGAACCGAAACTACTGAAGATACAAAAAAGACGTCTAAGGCGAAAATATAGAGCTCATTTTCCTGATTACGGATATGGTCTTAAGTCAATTTGGCCAAAAATTCGACTTATTGCACTCTTCGTTCGGACGGCAGAATAGCAACAATTAATTATTTTTTTAGTTTACCAAAAGTCTATATAATTGCCATCCAATTATATAGACTTTTGTCGACTTTAAGGAGATTGCCCATTTATGGTTTCGTTTTGTTCTGGAATTAAAATCGTGTAAAAAATTATTACTTGTATTATAATAAAAAACTTCAAAGATTTGAGCCGTAACTTCGCCGGATTAAAAAAGTTAAATAAATAAGTCACTAAACATTTTTTCCGTTAATTTATGCCATACGCCATGTTTTCCTTAGTTGCCAGTAAAAAAACGATTGAAAAATCGATGTTTTTTGAGCATAATTATTTATTTACAATTCGGAACAACATTTCCATAATTCAATGTGGGAATCGAATCTAGAATAATAAACAATTATAGAACGAATAATAATAAATAAATATGTTGATAATTAATGTAATAAAACAATTTAAAAACTAAACCGATTGTTGGTAGCGAATAATCAATATCTAAATATCACCTGAATAGCAACACTTTTAAGACGATTTGACAATTACTGTTTTATGTCATTCACTGACGTTTGTTTACAAGTTGGTCGAGTTGACTTGACTAATTAAAGACAAAATATTACGTTTTGTAATTTTAAGATGAGAATTTAAATCTACTTTGAAATATAAATTATCTAAGTTACAGTCCCAATATAAACAAAGTGTTTTACTAGGAGATATGTTATTTAAATTTAATTGTTTACTTGTATTTTCTGAATTTAATATTATTAGTTTTTTCAGATTTTTGTATTTCTGACATATGATTTAATTGTAAATATTCTTACATAAATTGTAAATATCTTAAATTTAGGATTGCGCTCTAGTTTACGTTCTAAGAAGAGAAATTGACATTTAGCCATCGCGTAAGAGTCACCTAAGCACGCGGGAGAGTCCTTCAATGGTATAGTGACAACGAATTGGCCACTGTCGTTACGACGAGTTGTGTTTTGAAAAAGTTGTTCGCAAGCTTGTTCTTCTAAAGAAAAAGAGCTACTACACTTAACTGAATCAAGCTCCTCGAAACGCGTTAGTTGTTCACATACCTCATTGGAAAAATGACATTGAGAAGAATGTTTAGGTCCATGAGGTAGAGACACGCAGCCTGATATGAGCCAACCTAATTTTGATGATTGTAATGTAGGTTGGTTTTTACCTAAATTAACTGTATGGGTACATAAGAGGCATATAGTATCAAAGCCGGCAATCTCCACTTGGTACAAATTTGAATTATCAATAGAAAAGATTTATTGTCTTTACCAAACATAAAAAATAGTTTTCAATGACGAATTTTTGGTTCGTAGCAATTTAGCATACTTTTATCAATTAAATATAGATGTTCTGTAACTTATAATTTAATAATTTTTTTAAAATTAAAATGGAGATTACCGGATTTGAAATGCACTTGTGGAGACTGCCGACTTTGATATAGATAGTAATGGATATTGCCGTAATTGATTTGAACGATCCCATTTTGTTTTCGTGATTATAGCGTCACTAACCAAATTTGGTACTTGATTGTCGGAGTTATGATGATGTTATAAAAATATTCAGTGCCATGAAAATATTGATTTCAGAAATAAAACCCAAATAAAATTTTATGATAATAGTATTAATCTACAAAAAATCAGATTCAAATTTTTAAGTCTGGGGAATCATCTTGGCATTCGCATAGTGTATCAGAGTTTCGTTGTCATCCGAGGGGATGACATCCTCGTTCATGTTATTTTCAGACAAAATCAAATTTCTAAAATACACAAGTTCTTCATCATTCATTCAGCTATCTCCGTAGTGCGTTTGCAATAGCTTTTTAACGTCTGTCAATTTATTATTGTTTAGTTTTCCCGAAGAATTAATTTCTGGTGGATTTAGCATGTTAATAGTTTTGTTCTTTCTTGTTACTCCTCTAAATGTTCCTTCATTTAATCTATAGTAAAGATCCCCTTTAACTACAACGTCAACTTTACTTTTTGTTCTCCGAATATAAAATAGCTTGGACTTCTGAAATGGAAAGTGCCATGAACCAACATCTTTCAGTATAGTTTTTAAACTGTCTCTCCAATTATACACCTTGCAGTTCAATAATGGTACTGTACTTTTTAATAATATTCAAATAGCCTTCAGCGTTTTTAATTATTTCCCTTTTGCGGACATCTTTTTCAATAAGTCCAAAAACCCTATCTGGTGGAATAAAGGAATGGCCCACCACCGGAAAAATTAATTCAATATTTTTAACATTACTTGGAGCTATGTCCGTAAGCCATTTTGCTAGCATGCCTACCATAGTAGTGTTTTTGTTCTGGCCTCCACAGCCGTCCGCAATCAAACGTACTTTAGTAATACCCGTCCAATCCGTCGAAGAAACCCGATGATATACAGCTGATGCTATTTCATTTGAGCTTTTAGCGAACGTGTCCTCGGTCCAACAATAGGCAAACGTATTCGCTGGAGACAGTTTGGCCTTTGAACTTCCCTGCACTATTGTAAAATTATACAAATACAACAGCTGCCTTGAGTAATAGGTACTTTGATCCGGTAATTTTGGCATTGGACTGTTTTTTTGGCAATCAAAACAAAGGGTTAACATGCCATCTTCCTCTTCTTGAACTAACTGAAAGAAAGCTTTCGCACGCAGTTAATGTACTCTTTTCTGTATCATAGTATCGCTTTTTTTTTATCTCGTCGCTTTTTTGGTACGTTTTTATCAATTCATCGTACTGAAGACATGTTGAGCACACATCGGTTCTGGGTGATCCAAATCCCAAATTATAAAAATTGTTGAAAACTGTTCTGAAATATCCTTTTTTTACTTTTAAGTTATCATCTGCTTGAGCATTATACATTTTATACATTTTGTTAATGCTTAGTTCAGCCGGCAGATAAAATCGTTTTGATTTTCCTCGACAATAGTGGCCTTCATCACAACTAAAAGAATTAATGAAACTTTTTACAGAATTGAGTTTTTCTGCAAATTTATGGTGTTTGTGATTACCACCACGATTTTCAGGTAGTAAAGTGCCAGACTTGAAAAAATGTTTCATGATTGTTTGAACCCTGTGTTTTGTAATATGTAAAATGTTTAAAAATGCCTGTTGACAAATCGGAACGGTACATCTTTGACTTAAACAGTTCATTTTATACTTTGTTTGTAAAAGTTTTTGTCTTTGTGGGCCCTTTGTTCCACGTCGCCTCTTAATATTTTTTGGTTTACAAAATTTTTAAATGAATGCGTCCTGTTTGGATTTTTCTTTATGATTAAAAAAACCATCATGGAAATATTTAACATCAGTCATAGATAAAGTTCCACATCTGAATGCTTTCGTGTCATGTCCACATCTTGGCCTCTCAGGAAGTTGCTTCGATGAATACCTACGAGATAAAAGGATAATAAAATAAATGAATGTTATTTAATTTAAATCCACCAGCACAATGATTACGTTGTTGTTGTTTTTCTGACGTAAAATTTGGGAATTAGTTCTATGATAAAAGTGTTTTTTTTTTAATGTATATTAATGCAATGAATTTTGCATTGTCAATAAAAGTAAGTTAAAATAATCTCCCATACCTATAACGAAAGAAATACAAACATTAAATACCTACATTATATACTATTCCAATGAATTCAAATATGAACAGTAATAATTAAGCAAGTATCAAAATAGTTAATGTCAATAAACAAACCTATCTCTTTTAGCCACATTTTGTTTCCAATTTTCTGGGATTCTTTTTCTTTTTCTTGACTGTCTAGGTGAACAAGGCTGAACTAAATTATCCATAGTTTCTGTTTTTCACAAATTATTTTACTTTTGAAATAGGAATCACAGTAAAACTTATTTTTAACCACGTGCAGATCTTCGCGTTGTAAAAGCAGACGCCATACTAAATGCCGATCTCTGATTGGTCGGAACGGAGACTGCCATGTTTGAAAGAAACAATAGCGGAGATTGCCGATTTTGTTACCGACATACAGGTTTAGACCGCGTTTTGTATAGGAGATTTCCATCTTTGAAGTAATTGTATTTTGACGTAATAAAGAATTAACCATATTGAAAATACTGACATTGTTAACTTTTTTTTTTACTTTATTGGAGATTGCCGGCTTTGATACTATATGCCTCATTATTATTAAGACGTCCCAAAATATTTCAGCGCCTACAAGGATGTCAACAGCTGATGGCACATAAAATTTAGGATCTGCTTACTGAAGACCTGGAGGGATATTAATAAGTTTTTTATCCACGTAAGACCCAGGCAGTGACTGTGTTATGCATGGCAAAATAAAACAAGTTATGTTCGCCTTGTAACCGCCAAAACAAGACTGTACAGTAAAGACTACAGCTTTCTGAGGTTTTTGAAATTTTACCATTGATACCTGAGACTGTGGAGGTTGTACCTTCCTTGGACAGGCCCAGCTTCTCACAAAGATCTCGGGTGATAAAGTTGGAAGTGCTGCCATTATCCAACAGCAGCCTGACAGGATGTAGCTTCCCATTGACGTCCGCTGCATTCGCCATGGCTGTGGATACCAGTACAATGTTCTGTTTTAGATGTTTAGATGATTTAAATATTTCTGTTTCTGTATTAGTCAATACAATATTGTCTGTTGACTGATTATCTGAATCCCTATGTAAGAGGGTATTATGTTTAAGAGTGCAATATTTGCAATGTGAAAGTTTACAGCGCTTGTCTGTGTGACCTGGCCGTAAGCAATTCATACATACATTGCTTTCTGATGCTTTTTTAATGCGTGAATCGACATCTAAATTTCTGAAGGATTGACAACTAAATAATAATGTTTTTGTGAATACATAACACAATTAATGTTATTATTAGATGAGTAAGAATTATTATTATTAGAGTTAGGTATTAGTTTTAAAAGTTGTAGTTGTAAGATAGTTTTTATTGTATATTTTTAATGAGATTTATTTAATATTTTTCCAGTTCAGGGCCAAGCCTTAATCATATAAATGATCAAAGTCTTAGTGGAAATATTCAAAAATGATCAAAGTCACTGTAATTGTTGCAGATTAGTAAAATAATCTTCACTAGTGTTTTGTGTTTTCTTCCCTCGGTAAGTTTCCACTTAGTTAGACATCTCACCAGTAAGTCTTTAAAGGAGCAAAAAAGGCTACGTCTAGGGGCTATTTATATGGGAGCAAAATTGTTTTAAATGTTGTAAATCACTGTACAGACCCTTTTTAATTGGAATTAGCTCACTGTAAGATATCTCAGGTCCATTAGTTTCTTGAATTCTTCTCGACAATGACATAACTTTCCCAAGGTCCATTATATGATAGCCGGGAATTAACAATTTGGCAGTTATCATTGCTTTTAATACTCAATTCCGAGACTGGCCTTGTAGCAAATGGACATTGTTTTTTATAAAGGGTGCTCAAAAAAGAACTCCACTTGTGGAATATTTCCTGCTTTGCTTCAATAACATGAAAAGGGCAAGGCCGTGAGTCTCTAAAAATTATTGCCCAGTCTTCTGGAAGTTCACTAAATGTTTTTTGGTTTATAAGGCCAAAATCTTTATCGCATTCCAGGTAGCTGTGCCCACGTTCTGGAAAGGTCACAGTTACTTCATCAAAACGCTTCTTATTGTGAACAATGTAATGCAAATATCGGATCATTGTAATGTTTTTATTTTGCCCTGCACAAGAATCGCAAAAAATTGCAAGCTTACGGCAGTCGGTGGGTAAAATGTTTCAAATGAAATAGTTCAACATGGAAACAACTCCATCTGCACCTTTGTGGGCGATTATTTGTGAATATGAGAAAAAAATTGATTGCCACGTTGAAAGTATGTGAATATTAAAGCTGTACACTGAGAGCTGTCTACGATATTACACATCATTGGTGGTTATATTTGGTACTGGTAGATTTTTTGCAAAGCAAAAACAATAGTGTTATACCTTCATAACTTAAATCTTTCTTTGCATTACTTTTAGCCAGCCTTTTTCTGTTATAAAAAGTTGCAGCTTTTAATTTGTGTAACTTGTTTTTCTTCTGTAGTAATTCTTTTTGTTTCATGAGAACTGTTTTTCTTTCTTCATTTCGTTCTCCATATAACAAACCGTATTCAGTATAAAAAGCATACTGAATCGAACCATCCGCTTTTGGATCTATTATATCTCGTCTCATCTGGACCGCCCTCCATCCATGTATCCCATAAATTTTCCGATTTGTATACCACATATATTGGCAAAAGTTGGCCAGACGCAGTGCCACTAAACATCAGCGAAATTGATGTTTAAGAATTATTAATAATGCGCTCTGGATACTTGCATCCTCTTCTATATATACTTATAGTTTTTATTACCGGGATCATCAGTAAGGTTTGTTTCATCATAATTTATGATGCAGTCTGCAGGAACTCCCTCAATAGTTTTAGTATAGTGTTCAAAAAAGTTATCTATGTCGTGGCATGTTATCTTAGCTCGGTCTGCGGAGATATTCGCAGATTTGCGGTTCGAAACTAACTTACTATGTCTTCTTAGAAAATTACGGGCCCAGTCAACCCCCGGTAAATTGTATTTAAGCCGATATATATTTTTACCAATTTTATTGAGGTATTTTTGGGCAAAATTATGAAGATCTGTTGTGTCAAAAGGAAACCCCCATTCTCCTATCAACAATATAAATTTGAGAAATACGTTCTCTTCTTCGGAAGTAAATAGTGTCGGATGACCAGCGCTTGCTTGTGTACAATTGACATTACGAGTTTTTCTACTCAACGTACTTTTTGGAACACCGTATGTATTCGCTGCTTCAGTTAAGGACATTTTCCCGTCCTTTACACAATTTATTGCTGTTTGAAGTTGATCATCTTCGTAATTTTGATACGGCAGATATGCCTTTCCTTTTCGAGTATTAGTATATTTTCTTACATACGTACGCACCATGTTTAAAAAACTGTAACAAAATAGTAACTGTAACAACCTACCTACCCTTAAATACTCGAAAATGTCGTTTGGGGTTATTTGGTACACTTCTTAGTAAAAGGACTACCAGCCTCGAAAGGGGCTATTTGGAATTTTGTTTCAAATAACCCCAAAACGTTTTCGAAAAGCCCCAATTTATAAAGCAAAACAAATATGGCGATGTAAACACGTTAGGAAACGACAGTATAAATCATTAAAGTCACTAGAAAACGTACGATATGTGACAAATCCCATATTCTTATATCTTACCTCCAAAAACTTTTCGTAACACACCAAAAGTAGACCAAGCATAAATAGGTACAATTTTGACGTTTTTTTTCGAAATTAGTTTTGGAGCACTCACGATAGTTTAATAACCTCGAAATTTCGTCCCCCACTTCAGTAATAGTTGAAGTATTGCCAGACGAAAAAATAAATTGTAATATGTACCAGTAAAAAAAAGTTATAAAGTACCAAAACTTTTATTTTATTATTTTTAAATAGCCCCATGGTTTCCAAAAAGCCCCTCCTTTCGGTATAAAAATATATAGTTATATTTATATTTAATTAAAAATATTCAATAGGGTAGGTACATAACATAAATATAATCAATCATTAACGTATTTTTTAGGTATCTATGTGCTAAACAAAAAACTTACTTTTTATTGATTTTAGCGCAATTAAAAATATTTGAGGTAATCGAAAATGATCATAATGAACTTTTATATGAAAATGAAAGAATTCTAAAAGCTAATTTAATTTCTAAAAGTAGGTAATTGAAATCATTTTGGATAGTGTTGTCGTTGCTAATACTAGATTTGACCAAAAAAAACAAGTTACGCTAAAAACATTTAAAAATAAATGTACAAAAACTTTAAGATTGCTGACGGTACCGATACTTTTGCACTGTTTAGACGTCCACATAAACTTACCCATAGTACCGCCAACGGTCAGTTACTGCCAGGGCTCAATCTTATTTGGTAATCAATACAATGGCGACGTATAAATAAACACAGTCTCAGCTCGCTTACTCATAGTGCAAATTGTAATCATTCGCTCTCTTTCATACGAACATGTGACGGACACCATTTTAATTTATTTTTTGTCATTCAAATAGTGCAAATAATTAATAATTATTTACTTACGCATGAAACGTGATTCCCTGGGATTTATTTGTGTTTCTTGAGTTATTATTAGAACACTTTTTGAAGGCACAGGAAGGCATTTTTAAAGGTAAACGCAGAGTAAATGATCCTTAATGGCAAAAACAAAAAACGGGTATGCAACGTGCACCGCTCACTGCTTTCTACAAGCGACTTTCTACAAGACGGGAAGAGTGAGCTCTCGTATGACAAGGGCGCATCTAACGATTTAAATCTCTGATCTTACAACATTTTGTGCATATTTTATATTATAAGTAGAGTCCGACCGAAACTAGTTTTCCGGCCGAAACCGAATGTTCGGCCGTGGCGTCAGTTTCGGCCGAAACCGAAACTCATGTGGTGAAGTATATAAAATTCCTTAAAGTACTGAAATTTGGTGCATTTTACCTATTATTTTGTATTAATTAGGGCATAAAATGGAAACACAGTATATTAAGTTTGTTGTAATCATTTATTTAGGTAATATTAGATAAAAATATTATTAACATTTTTTTTATTAAGTTCTCGTAATAAAATGCTTATCAGTTCTAATCTAGCTAATCAATCAGTAATCTTTAGTTTAGAGTTACTGTTTCATTTAAATAAAATAAAATAAATAAATAAAGTAATATAACTTAAAAACAATGAAAATGCCAGGGACTCATAATGAGATTTCAGGACTTGAAAACTATCCTAAACAATCTAATGAATATATACAAATTCACTCAACTCACTCCGTAGATTATGAGTTCTGGGCGTGACTCCCTAATGTTAAGTGAGGTCACTTAACATGTCGTTTTAGCCAAGCTAAACGATATTCTGACTTATCCGTGTATGGCGCAGTGTATTCCTTGACGTTCCATCTGTCTGCACGTCCGTATTCGAATACATGGTTGCGCGTGTTGTGCCAAGAATTGGGTACGTTCCGATAATTCCCGAAAGAATATATGGCGTACGGTCGCGTAGCTCCAATTTCATCTTTCCTCACTCTGAAGGAAAGGATTAGTGACGCTAAAACTTGTCGGGCGTCAATTTCGCTTGCAGTGATAATCTGGTTATTCCTGCTCTCTGCGTAAAACACGTCGGGAGACACCTCCTGCTCTACAGGTTCGATCACGGTGTAGCAAGTGAGCGCTAACGCTCCTTCGCTGCTCTTCTTAACCTGAGGCGAGATCTTAATCTTCTCCTCCGTGCGCGCTAATGCTAAGGAAACTTTCTCAAACAGATCACTGTTAAATTGAAATTGTACGTACTTCGTCGGAAAGGAGTCCTCCATGATGTTAACACTCTCTAAGAATGCAACTTGATCATTTGTAAGAGTGGCGGCTCGAGCCCAACCAAGGCAATTCCTTGTAGGCGTGCCAGCGTTCTCCTCCAACGGCCTGACGTCTAACGGTAAATTCCATGTTCTGATACCGGGGGTAGATGTTACCCGCAGGTCTTCTTTAATCCTTTGCATACATACAATAGGACAAGGCATGGACATGTACATCCAATGGTTATCTTCAGTTATGCGACCAAACGTCCCAGCGACATTGGGCCAAGATGGTGTTACTAACTTGTACCGCAATGATGCGTTGTCAACTACATGGCCAAGGGCCTTGATGTAGGACTCGATAGGGGTAGGTAATTGGTGATTGCCAGATAAAACCTGACTTGCAAATGAATCCTCAAGATAACTGGGCATCCCGTCTTCTTGTTTCAGGGAGACTAAACGTGCATATAAGCACATAACGCAATAGTACACCCAAGCTGCTTTAGAAACGTTTTTCGCGAAAAACGGTTGGTTAGAGGCTATGATATCATATTCTCTTTCCACCAGAGGGATAAATCCTTCTGTCGTTATCGCGAACTCATTCGTTCGGCGGTAGGGCGCTACTCCGGGGAATCCCATCATGTCGATGTCCGAGAACATCGGTTCATTCCGGGTTTAGTTGCTGTGGTTGACAATCTCGTCGGCTTCGGCACATCAGTTGTTGAGGTAGGTGGCGGCAATGGCGGCCCCGCTACATTTTCCGATCCTTTGGATCGTTTCCCAAAGACCCGTGTCTTTTGACGCGGTCTAAACTTCGTCCGTTGTGACGCTTCGTCACCAGCATTCTCCGATTGCGGTTTAAAATCTCCAAGTGTGGTTGCCATCGTGGCGAGTCTCCAAATTGCCAATACAATTTGGGGATACTAAGTATTGGTATTTTGAGATCTTACTGTTTAATACTTTGGTTTGTATTTATACTTAAAAGAATAATCAGTCTCTTTTACCTACATCTTAGATAAAAATAATAATTACTAAAATTACATTTACACTCTAATTTCCAGTCTCAACAAAGATAATCAAAAATCACATATTATTTAGAATTAACAAAGATGCCTAGATCACAATTAGTAGGACAGTCATACTTACATTTAGAATTAGGTACTAACTACTAAACTACATTAAAATTGAAACATTTAAATTGAAAACAGTTATAAAATCAAATAAAAAAAAACTTCTAAATATCTTATACTTAGGGTTACTTTTTTGGATTTTGCGTATTATTAATATTCATAATTGAAAAGTATTATATTGTACGCCCAGAAAACCAGTTTGTCTACATTTTCGCCATGTAAATTATTGCGACGATCCGAGTATATTTGGCCAGCAGCACTGAACAGCTGCTCACTCGGGACACTGGCAAGTGGAGCTGAAAGATATTTTAAAACAGCACTTCTCAATATTGGATATGGACTGCTGTTCCAATAACTGTATATGTCAGCATTGCGTTGTAATAATGGCTCCGACAGGTAAGTCTGAATCTTTTCTTTCAGAAAGTGTTTTATATCTTCTTCAGATTCTGTGGTCTCTGTTTGACTAGACGTATTGTCGTGCACATCCCAAATACTCTCTTTTTCTTGCTGTATGTGGTGAGCTTGCGAGATAAATGTAGTTGAAGCCAAAGAAACATTGGCGTTATCATTATCAGTGCTGCGGGATGATTGCATGCTGACTTCAGACTCAGTCAAGAAAGATATTAGCTCTGTAACAGCAATGTCTACTTCATTGGAATTGAGGTATTTAGACTTGAACCTTATTATAATTATAACCACAATCTGCTTGCAGGTTGTGGCTATAATTGTTTCGCGGGATATTGCTAGATATAATATATTTAAATTGTATGCTATGGATTTCCGCAAAGTAACGCCTGATTCCATTAACTATTTGAACCTTGGGTCCCATATTGTAGCTACCATCAATGAAGGGAGTTTTTTCAATGACGAAAATCTGATGTTCATGTACTCGTATAGTGAATTTTTCATGTTGGTCATCATTTCGTTGTCACTTTCACAGCGAACTTGCAATTTCCGGTTTGATAACGATATCAAAGGTATGACAATCGAAATGCATGCATTATCAAATGATAACTCAAGGGTGGCTTCATAAAAAAATGTCAACATGGATGTGAGGTTCTTTACAATGACCCATTCATTAGATTGAAGAGAATCAATCCTACCATGTTCAACACTATAAGTTTACTGCATTTTTTTGTTCTAAAAGTCTTTAACTTGTCGGGCGTCAATTTCGCTTGCAGTGATAATCTGGTTATTCCTGCTCTCTGCGTAAAACACGTCGGGAGACACCTCCTGCTCTACAGGTTCGATCACGGTGTAGCAAGTGAGCGCTAACGCTCCTTCGCTGCTCTTCTTAACCTGAGGCGAGATCTTAATCTTCTCCTCCGTGCGCGCTAATGCTAAGGAAACTTTCTCAAACAGCTCACTGTTAAATTGAAATTGTACGTACTTCGTCGGAAAGGAGTCCTCCATGATGTTAACACTCTCTAAGAATGCAACTTGATCATTTGTAAGAGTGGCGGCTCGAGCCCAACCAAGGCAATTCCTTGTAGGCGTGCCAGCGTTCTCCTCCAACGGCCTGACGTCTAACGGTAAATTCCATGTTCTGATACCGGGGGTAGATGTTACCCGCAGGTCTTCTTTAATCCTTTGCATACATACAATAGGACAAGGCATGGACATGTACATCCAATGGTTATCTTCAGTTATGCGACCAAACGTCCCAGCGACATTGGGCCAAGATGGTGTTACTAACTTGTACCGCAATGATGCGTTGTCAACTACATGGCCAAGGGCCTTGATGTAGGACTCGATAGGGGTAGGTAATTGGTGATTGCCAGATAAAACCTGACTTGCAAATGAATCCTCAAGATAACTGGGCATCCCGTCTTCTTGTTTCAGGGAGACTAAACGTGCATATAAGCACATAACGCAATAGTACACCCAAGCTGCTTTAGAAACGTTTTTCGCGAAAAACGGTTGGTTAGAGGCTATGATATCATATTCTCTTTCCACCAGAGGGATAAATCCTTCTGTCGTTATCGCGAACTCATTCGTTCGGCGGTAGGGCGCTACTCCGGGGAATCCCATCATGTCGATGTCCGAGAACATCGGTTCATTCCGGGTTTAGTTGCTGTGGTTGACAATCTCGTCGGCTTCGGCACATCAGTTGTTGAGGTAGGTGGCGGCAATGGCGGCCCCGCTACATTTTCCGATCCTTTGGATCGTTTCCCAAAGACCCGTGTCTTTTGACGCGGTCTAAACTTCGTCCGTTGTGACGCTTCGTCACCAGCATTCTCCGATTGCGGTTTAAAATCTCCAAGTGTGGTTGCCATCGTGGCGAGTCTCCAAATTGCCAATACAATTTGGGGATACTAAGTATTGGTATTTTGAGATCTTACTGTTTAATACTTTGGTTTGTATTTATACTTAAAAGAATAATCAGTCTCTTTTACCTACATCTTAGATAAAAATAATAATTACTAAAATTACATTTACACTCTAATTTCCAGTCTCAACAAAGATAATCAAAAATCACATATTATTTAGAATTAACAAAGATACCTAGATCACAATTAGTAGGACAGTCATACTTACATTTAGAATTAGGTACTAACTACTAAACTACATTAAAATTGAAACATTTAAATTGAAAACAGTTATAAAATCAAATAAAAAAAACTTCTAAATATCTTATACTTAGGGTTACTTTTTTGGATTTTGCGTATTATTAATATTCATAATTGAAAAGTATTATATTGTACGCCCAGAAAACCAGTTTGTCTACATTTTCGCCATGTAAATTATTGCGACGATCCGAGTATATTTGGCCAGCAGCACTGAACAGCTGCTCAGGGCGCGTACACATAGAACATCCGTTTTACAGGATCCTTTTTAACTGATCCGTCACTACTGGAGGTAATATTCACACAGCATTTACAGGATCGATTTTAACAGATCCGACGCTACTGGAGGTAATATTCACACAGCATTTACAGGACCGATTTTAACAGATCCGACGCTACTGGACTTTCGTTCTTCAGTGTATCGCCTACTTTCTACGAGAATGGACGTTGTCGTGTTGTATTGGTACTATCGTCGTCTGTGGCGGAGGAAGCCCCGGCGTTATTGGATACATCCACTATTAAGGCAAAGATTTTGTCGTGGTGATGTTGTGCGTCAGCTGAAAGAAGACGAATCTAAATTTTTTACTTATTTCCGAATGACGACGTCTACTTTTGATGACCTTCTTAAACGATTAGAAAAGGATTTAAAAAAGAAAGACACAAACTGGAGGAAAAGCTTGTGCCCTGAAGTAAAACTAGCGATATTTTTAAGGTAAGAACTTTAATTTTTGTTATTATCAATTAAAATTTAAAATGACAAAAAGGTTTACAAAAATGAAGATTTATTTCAAAACATAGACAGATCTGGCAAGTCTGACTCCTGGCTGAATGTAGATTCTACTGATGGCGAACCTTCTACTGATGGTGTAGAGTCAAGATGATGTGGCCTACTAAAATAACCTTGGGTGTGGTAGTGAGGAGTGCTAGAACTTTGTGAATATGGAGGCCACTCGTAGTTTGACTGACCATATCTTCTACTTTTAATATTTTGTAAAAGGTTTATCACTCCAGACTGAAATTCTAAAATTTGATCGCCATTAAGTGAAGCCAGTTGCGGCAAAATACCTTTGAAGAACGATAAATTGGGATCTTCAAACTCATTTTTACTTTTTTTTAACTGATCATTCATGTATTCAATCATTTTGGCGTCTACTTCATTCACATTTCTTTTGATTGCCTTGCGTTGCGGCGGGGCTAAATTTTGTCTTTCCTTTTGTCTGTCACTACCACTTTGTTCCGTAATCTGATCAGGTTCATCTTCGTTGTCTTTATTACTTTCTGCTGTTTCCGTGATGTTGTCATTAGCAGGGACGTTCTCGTGTGTATCACCTGGGGTGACAACTTTTTTCAAAAATAACATTTGATTGTGATATTTGTAAGGCTTGGTATTTGAGGCAGCAGCTCCAGATTTCTTCAATTTCTTTTTTTCACTCAATGTTCGTATCCAGGCATCTCTAGTCGAATTCCATTTTTTTATAACATATTTTCCTGAAGCAAGTAAAAAATAATATAAGATGGTTGTCAATAGCTTAGTAAGTGAAAGGCGAATAAGAAGGTAGAATAGACTTGTCAGTAATTAATTACCATATTGGTCAGTGGATAAGTCAAATTGACAGTGCAAGAACTAATCGGTCAGTAAATAATGGGAAGCAAAAAAGTATTACTAATGTTTAAATCAATTTATTTTAATTAGGTAATTTTATAATTTAGTTCAGTTCAGTTTTTTTTTTAGGTATGCAGCGTCTGGGTGTACATTTCAAGAACTTTATTACGTCTTTCGTGTCGGTGTGTCAACTATAAGCAACATTATTAAGGAAGTTACACGATGCATATGGAACAACTTGAATGACGAGTTTATGCGACTTCCTACAACAGTGAGTGAATGGGAGCATATATCAAATGGATTCGACACAAAAGCAAATTTTCCCCACTGTTTAGGAGCAGTGGACGGTAAACACATCAGACTTCGAAAACCAGCAAAAAGTGGCTCAATGTACCTAAATTACAAAGACTTTTTTTCCATCATATTATTAGCGATCGTAGACTCTGACTATCGTTTTCTATATGTTAGTATTGGGTCGTATGGAAAAGAATGCGATTCATCAATATTCAAGGAGTCGACATTTTGGAAAATGATGCTAGATGGCAGTTTACAAATACCAGAACCTTGCCCATTAATAACAGGCTCAGAAACGAGAGTTCCCTACGTCATAATCGGCGATGAAGGTTTCGGTTTACACGAAAATTTAATGAGGCCATTTAGCGGGACGCATTTAGACGTAAATAAGCGAATATATAACTATCGTTTGACCAGAGCTAGACGATACGTTGAATGTGCATTTGGTATTCTTGCTAATAAGTGGAGAGTATTCCACCGGCCTCTAGACGTCAACAAAACAACAGCTATATGGATAGTTAAGGCATGTACCGTTCTACACAACTTTGTAAGGGAAAAAGAGGGCTTAAAGGATGGCAACACATCCGAATCTGAAGCATTTCATTTCAATAGCCTACCTGATGATGAAACGCTACGAGGTGGTCGAACTGCAAATTCAGTTCGAACGGAATTCGAAAACTATTTCGTGTCCGAATCTGGGTCAGTTTCTTGGCAGAATGAAGCTATTTAAAATAAAAAAAAAATGTCTCCATTACAATATAAAATAAATACTTACCAAATTCTTGTCTTTCTTTTTGTTCCATAGCTTCAAAATCCTCCTTTAGAATACCGCATATTTCGCGCCAAGCTGCGGTTTTTGCAATTTTATCTTTATAAATCTCCAGTGTTTTGTCCCAAAGAACTGGTCTACTTTCAACACAATTTATCAAAACTTCTTGCTCAACATATTTTTCAAACGCCTTGCTTGCCATGATTATGATAGCACTGGACACGTGCACTACTCTAGGAATGAAACCGGCAAATGGCGGCTGTGTGTAGCACGTCGCACCCCGCGCACCCCCGTGCAAAGTCTCGTGCGGTTTCAATCCGATAAAACGGATTAGTATAGTATTACTGGATCCGGAATACTGTGTGAACTGGCTCATACAACTACATACGCTAATAACATATACGTTTAAACGGACCTGTAAAACGGATTGCTGCTTATTTTCTCGGATCAGTATTTTTTACTGGATCCGGAATACTGTATTCTGTATGAACTCGCTCATACAACTACATACGCTAATAACATATACGTTTAAACGGACCTGTAAAACGGATGTTCTATGTGTACGCGCCCTCACTCGGGACACTGGCAAGTGGAGCTGAAAGATATTTTAAAACAGCACTTCTCAATATTGGATATGGACTGCTGTTCCAATAACTGTATATGTCAGCATTGCGTTGTAATAATGGCTCCGACAGGTAAGTCTGAATCTTTTCTTTCAGAAAGTGTTTTATATCTTCTTCAGATTCTGTGGTCTCTGTTTGACTAGACGTATTGTCGTGCACATCCCAAATACTCTCTTTTTCTTGCTGTATGTGGTGAGCTTGCGAGATAAATGTAGTTGAAGCCAAAGAAACATTGGCGTTATCATTATCAGTGCTGCGGGATGATTGCATGCTGACTTCAGACTCAGTCAAGAAAGATATTAGCTCTGTAACAGCAATGTCTACTTCATTGGAATTGAGGTATTTAGACTTGAACCTTATTATAATTATAACCACAATCTGCTTGCAGGTTGTGGCTATAATTGTTTCGCGGGATATTGCTAGATATAATATATTTAAATTGTATGCTATGGATTTCCGCAAAGTAACGCCTGATTCCATTAACTATTTGAACCTTGGGTCCCATATTGTAGCTACCATCAATGAAGGGAGTTTTTTCAATGACGAAAATCTGATGTTCATGGACTCGTATAGTGAATTTTTCATGTTGGTCATCATTTCGTTGTCACTTTCACAGCGAACTTGCAATTTCCGGTTTGATAACGATATCAAAGGTATGACAATCGAAATGCATGCATTATCAAATGATAACTCAAGGGTGGCTTCATAAAAAAATGTCAACATGGATGTGAGGTTCTTTACAATGACCCATTCATTAGATTGAAGAGAATCAATCCTACCATGTTCAACACTATAAGTTTACTGCATTTTTTTGTTCTAAAAGTCTTTAACTTGTCGGGCGTCAATTTCGCTTGCAGTGATAATCTGGTTATTCCTGCTCTCTGCGTAAAACACGTCGGGAGACACCTCCTGCTCTACAGGTTCGATCACGGTGTAGCAAGTGAGCGCTAACGCTCCTTCGCTGCTCTTCTTAACCTGAGGCGAGATCTTAATCTTCTCCTCCGTGCGCGCTAATGCTAAGGAAACTTTCTCAAACAGATCACTGTTAAATTGAAATTGTACGTACTTCGTCGGAAAGGAGTCCTCCATGATGTTAACACTCTCTAAGAATGCAACTTGATCATTTGTAAGAGTGGCGGCTCGAGCCCAACCAAGGCAATTCCTTGTAGGCGTGCCAGCGTTCTCCTCCAACGGCCTGACGTCTAACGGTAAATTCCATGTTCTGATACCGGGGGTAGATGTTACCCGCAGGTCTTCTTTAATCCTTTGCATACATACAATAGGACAAGGCATGGACATGTACATCCAATGGTTATCTTCAGTTATGCGACCAAACGTCCCAGCGACATTGGGCCAAGATGGTGTTACTAACTTGTACCGCAATGATGCGTTGTCAACTACATGGCCAAGGGCCTTGATGTAGGACTCGATAGGGGTAGGTAATTGGTGATCGCCAGATAAAACCTGACTTGCAAATGAATCCTCAAGATAACTGGACATCCCGTCTTCTTGTTTCAGGGAGACTAAACGTGCATATAAGCACATAACGCAATAGTACACCCAAGCTGCTTTAGAAACGTTTTTCGCGAAAAACGGTTGGTTAGAGGCTATGATATCATATTCTCTTTCCACCAGAGGGATAAATCCTTCTGTCGTTATCGCGAACTCATTCGTTCGGCGGTAGGGCGCTACTCCGGGGAATCCCATCATGTCGATGTCCGAGAACATCGGTTCATTCCGGGTTTAGTTGCTGTGGTTGACAATCTCGTCGGCTTCGGCACATCAGTTGTTGAGGTAGGTGGCGGCAATGGCGGCCCCGCTACATTTTCCGATCCTTTGGATCGTTTCCCAAAGACCCGTGTCTTTTGACGCGGTCTAAACTTCGTCCGTTGTGACGCTTCGTCACCAGCATTCTCCGATTGCGGTTTAAAATCTCCAAGTGTGGTTGCCATCGTGGCGAGTCTCCAAATTGCCAATACAATTTGGGGATACTAAGTATTGGTATTTTGAGATCTTACTGTTTAATACTTTGGTTTGTATTTATACTTAAAAGAATAATCAGTCTCTTTTACCTACATCTTAGATAAAAATAATAATTACTAAAATTACATTTACACTCTAATTTCCAGTCTCAACAAAGATAATCAAAAATCACATATTATTTAGAATTAACAAAGATACCTAGATCACAATTAGTAGGACAGTCATACTTACATTTAGAATTAGGTACTAACTACTAAACTACATTAAAATTGAAACATTTAAATTGAAAACAGTTATAAAATCAAATAAAAAAAACTTCTAAATATCTTATACTTAGGGTTACTTTTTTGGATTTTGCGTATTATTAATATTCATAATTGAAAAGTATTATATTGTACGCCCAGAAAACCAGTTTGTCTACATTTTCGCCATGTAAATTATTGCGACGATCCGAGTATATTTGGCCAGCAGCACTGAACAGCTGCTCACTCGGGACACTGGCAAGTGGAGCTGAAAGATATTTTAAAACAGCACTTCTCAATATTGGATATGGACTGCTGTTCCAATAACTGTATATGTCAGCATTGCGTTGTAATAATGGCTCCGACAGGTAAGTCTGAATCTTTTCTTTCAGAAAGTGTTTTATATCTTCTTCAGATTCTGTGGTCTCTGTTTGACTAGACGTATTGTCGTGCACATCCCAAATACTCTCTTTTTCTTGCTGTATGTGGTGAGCTTGCGAGATAAATGTAGTTGAAGCCAAAGAAACATTGGCGTTATCATTATCAGTGCTGCGGGATGATTGCATGCTGACTTCAGACTCAGTCAAGAAAGATATTAGCTCTGTAACAGCAATGTCTACTTCATTGGAATTGAGGTATTTAGACTTGAACCTTATTATAATTATAACCACAATCTGCTTGCAGGTTGTGGCTATAATTGTTTCGCGGGATATTGCTAGATATAATATATTTAAATTGTATGCTATGGATTTCCGCAAAGTAACGCCTGATTCCATTAACTATTTGAACCTTGGGTCCCATATTGTAGCTACCATCAATGAAGGGAGTTTTTTCAATGACGAAAATCTGATGTTCATGGACTCGTATAGTGAATTTTTCATGTTGGTCATCATTTCGTTGTCACTTTCACAGCGAACTTGCAATTTCCGGTTTGATAACGATATCAAAGGTATGACAATCGAAATGCATGCATTATCAAATGATAACTCAAGGGTGGCTTCATAAAAAAATGTCAACATGGATGTGAGGTTCTTTACAATGACCCATTCATTAGATTGAAGAGAATCAATCCTACCATGTTCAACACTATAAGTTTACTGCATTTTTTTGTTCTAAAAGTCTTTGCAGCATTAAATACGTGCTGTTCCACCTCACCTCAATGTCTTGCATCAAGGCATGCTCTGGCAATCCACATTGTTTCTGACATTCCGTCAGTTTCCTGGTTGCTGGCTCACTGTGATGGAAATGGCCGACGATTTTTCTACATTTCTTTAAGAGATCTTTTATGTCGTCTTCTGAAAATACCGCTTGTTTTATGACAAGCTGGAGCGTATGTGCGACACACCCTATAGATTCATATTGATCACGCATCGCGTGAACCATATTAGCGGCATTGTCACGTAGGACTAGAAATATCTTGCCTTGCAAAATTTTCGTTCGATATATTGACTGGTATGGTCTTCTTCTAGCACACATGCACCTAAAATCACTTTAAGACGTTTATCATTTATGATGAAATGAGCTGTGAAACTGAGAAGTGAACATGTCTTACATGCGTTGGTCCAAATATCTGTAGTAGCACTCGCCCACTTACTCTGTGCCATTAAATCCTGTACTTTTGATCTAATTATTTCATATGTTTTAGGCATAAGTGACGTTCCAAAATATTTTTCAGATTTCAACCGATATTTGCGCACTCCTTGAGGATCAGATAAATTAAGTCGGCGGAATGCTTCACCTTCCAACAAAGTATAAGGCAGCATGTCCACAATTATCAGATCCATTATAGTTTTGTCAATCCTTTTTGTAATTTCATGATCATCAGGTCACAGTACAACTTTCGGTTTAGAAGTCAAACTTGTAATGGTTGTCTGAACAAGAGTCGACTGAACTAAGCTCGATTGTTGCAATGATACGCTCAAGTCTTGCTTCACTTTTGAAATCGTTTAATTCTGATAAACGTATCCATTTTCATGAAATTTTGTTAAATGCGTTGAATTTTCGCCTGTATCCATTTTCATGAAATTTTGATAAATGCAGATTCAGTCCGTGTAATGTTTGTTTTTTTGGTTCGTGACTTCCTTACGAATAGGACTTGCTACATATCTTGCAAACAGCTTTTGATGTATCACTGATACTTTTGTCAAAGTACTGCCAAATCGGATTTTTTTCTTTTTGGGACATTTTACTCTGAAACAATTTAAAAATAAAACCGTAATAATAACAATCGGTCAATAGGTCATCGGAATAAAAAACAAATCTTGAAATAAGTTTACCTACACTGATAAAAGGATTTATTTGTATGATAATTGATAATTAATTTACTAGCAGCTAGTAAATATTTTGTTGGAATATATTATAGTCAAAGAAATACTTTGTCACAGCGAGAAAATTGTTCATTAGAACAGATTCATTCGACGCATACGGAATGATTTTATCGTAGCTAAGAAATCTCATTTTAATAATAATAATAATAATATATCATTTATTTCCATTTTAGTTATTACACCACCTAATACACGTACAGAAAACATAAACAAAATCATAAAATTAAGGAAGTAAAAAATTAAAAAACAAAGCATATTCTCTTAAAAATAATAACAAAAAACTAAATAAAATAATAATTTGGCAGTGCAATGCCCAAAAACAGAAAAGGATATCACTCAGGATATGACAGCGACAGTCGCCGCCGTCCCTGGTCTTCCGTGATACCCTACCCCCACTTAAAATTAACAAGAGAAGGTGAAAAATAACAGTTCTTTAAATATATTACATATTATACTTATATAAAATATTGTTATGTAGGTTGTTATGTAGGTTGTTATTGTGTTGTGTTTATAAGCGTAAAATACTTATAATATTAAAATAATATATGTTGCTAATAAATATATTTAAAAAATAAAATGAGAAGAGTAACAATAGATATGATACGATTCTAAAATGCCTTTCTTTTTAATAAATTAAAAAATAAGCACCTATACATATAACAAACATTTAAGTAGAACAATATAGGAGCATGGAAACTTAATGTCACGTGTTTTTCTAAACTAATTAGATATTTGTAGTTGTAATAAGTAATCCTTAAATTTAATCTTAAAGTTATCTATAAATTTTAAAGCTCGTAGCGGAGGCAGAAGGTTATTCCAGACCTTACTGGCAACATGCTTGAAGCTTCCTCTAAACGCTGCGGAATGGTGAGGTTGCAAGATTAGCAAATAGCTCGAACCCCGGGTGGTCATGGATGGCTGACTGTCACCAGCCCACTGCAGTTTATTGTAAAGGTAGAAAGGTGTTTTGAGCTTTATGACTCCAAAAAGAAGGGTAGCAAAGTGAAGCTGTCGGCGATAATCCATATTAAGCCATCGTTCATTATTTATGTATGGAGAAACATGAGTTCTAGGAGGGATAGTCAAACAGTATCTAGCACATACACGACAATTTTTTACAACCCTACACATACGTCAATAGTATGTGTAGGGTAAAAAATTGTCGTGTTTACATGTATGCCGACGATACTTGTTTAGTATATATGGACAAGGATATTAGTGTAATAGAATGTAAAATTCAAGAAGACCTAACTAACATTATCAAGTGGTCCCACGACAATGGCATTATTATTAACATAAATAAAACTAAATGTATGCATATTTGTTCACCTTATCTTCGATGCACTAGTCGATTACCTAATATAGTAGGGCATACCTATGAATGTATGCATAACAACGGTTTAACGTGTAACTGTGCGAGCATTGAAGTGGTGGGAGAGTATCGATATTTAGGCCTAATTATTGATTCATGTTTCTCATGGAAAACACAGGTACAAATATTATGTCATAAACTTAGAGTGGTACTCGTTAAATTTCATTATCTTAGTTTAATATTGGACAGGGGAACGCTATCGGTATAATTGAATGTCATCCGCGTATACATGGTATTTACAGTGGTGTATGTTGTGAGTGATATCTGCGCAGTAAATACTAAATATTTGAGGTCCGAGAACTGACCCTTGGGGCACTCCTCTGTCCACACTGCATGGTTCCGACCGTGTAGGAACACCCTCGACATTTCGAATTTCTACGACTTGAGATCGATTTGTAAGGTAACTAGAGAACCAGGATATAGCATCGTCGTCGAATCCGTAATATTTTAGCTTGGAGAGTAGTAGGGGAATATTTATTGTGTCGAAAGCGCGCGAGTAATCAAGAAGAACCAAAATAGTCCCCTCACCTATATCCTGTGCGCTAAGTATGTTGTCAACAACATCAAGGAGTGCAGTTGTAGTACTATGGCTTTTACGAAAACCTGATTGTACTGACGGTAAAATGTTATTATTTTCTAGATATTTAGTTATTTGGCTGCAGACGATCTTCTCAAGTATTTTCGACATACATGGTAAAATACTTATAGGTCTAAGTTCTTTTAAGTCAGTCACATTGTCCTTTTTAGGTATAGGTTTCACTATAGCACGATGCCAGGTTTTAGGAAAAGAACCATTTATAAGAGAAATATTTATAATTTTAGTGATTTAGTGATCTAACCTGAATTCTATATAAATCTCACAGGATAAAGAATACATGAATATAATTGTAGGTTATATTATCCTCACAATAATTTATCAACGAATGAAATAGGTATTTAATTATTCATTAGAAATGTGAGAATGAAGGAAAAATAGTAGAATATATTATATAACAAATT
This sequence comes from Celastrina argiolus, assembly GCA_905187575.2. NCBI lineage: Eukaryota > Metazoa > Arthropoda > Insecta > Lepidoptera > Lycaenidae > Celastrina > Celastrina argiolus. The sequence goes on from LR994596.1 coordinate 4,691,839, forward strand.
AAACACTTCACATTTTTCATTTACAATATATTTTTTACATGTGACATGATTTATTAATACAACAACAAAACAAAGTTTTTGACTCAATATTAAATTAACTATAGAAATTATTCAAGTACAGAAATAAAACAAAACTTACATGTAATCAGTTCCATCAAAACATAACCTCTAAAGAATGTTTGCGTCGGACGCACATGCACTGACTAAGTTTTGTTGCTACACAGCTACGAACGGCGCACGAAAATTCCCGAACAGGGCCGACAGCGTTGCCGCGGGAAACGAAGTTAGGCGAGCGTGAACTTGTTAAAGAAGTTTCGGTTTCGGCAAAAGTTTCAGCTGAATTTGGCCGAAACCGAAACTGCCGCCGAAACTTGATTTTTGGCCGAAACTCGGCCGAAACCGAACTTTCGGTCGGACACTAAATATAAGTAGGTTCTGTTCGTACTGAGTTGTTGGAACATTAATTTGTATAATAATGGTCACCAAATATTAGATGATGTTTTTAACATAATGATGTTTTATTTATCAATAGTAAATGCTGAGAGTTTAATGTATTGCTGTACAAATCCTGACACTTAGGATTGGGATCCAAGTATTTTGGATTTTAACCAAAATGATTTTGTTTCAGGTACATTTTTTTGGCAAAAAAGGTTCTTCTGATCTCAAGTTTGAAGGGTTTTGTCGATTCATGGAAAACCTGCAGACGGAAGTCTTAGAATTGGAGTTTAATGAATTCTCAAAAGGTACATATGGTTTTATTATATATGTATAGTATAATATAAAGTAAGTATAACACATCCTTGCTTTACATTCACAACCTCGTATCTTTCTAACTGCAACTTTTCAGTAGGGTAAAAATTATTTTCATATTAGACACAAGTTCTTCTGATACTTAGCATGGGGTCAGATTGTCAACGAACACAGAATGGCAAACAGGATATTATTTTTATAATATGTAAGGATTAATAAAAAGGAAAAACGGTAGACCTCTCATGAAGATAGAATGACTAAATTGTTCAAGTGGCTGGCAAGACAAAGACCAGAATGGCATGTCAAAGGATAGAGGCCTTTGCCAAGAGGCATATGGATACAGAAACCGGGCTACTGTAAACTGTAAAATAATTAGATGTAATTTTTTGTTCCGAATAAAGGCTATATATAATAATAATAATAATAATAATAATAAAGAATTAATATATTACAACTCACACTATTGTATTATATTACAAATGCTACATGTAGTATATTTGTTTCAGGACAAGAAACAATCTCTGAAGTGGATTTTGCCAAAATCCTTCTCCGCTACACATATCTAGACACAGATGAGTATGATATGTATCTTGACCGTCTATTGGACCGGTTGGATGAGAGAGGCATCAGCTTCTCTGAGTTCAAGACTTTCTGCCAGTTTCTCAACAACCTCGAGGATTTCACCATTGCAATGAGGATGTACACGCTGGCCGATCATCCGATATCCAAAGGTAAGATTAATTATACTGACTATGTATTTTTTTAGATTAGAAAGCCACACCCACAGAAGGATTTCGATTACAGGATTATTTTTAAGTATTAGTTTTAATATTTATATAATCAGCAATGATTTCAAGCAAGAAACAAAACTACTCTAGGTTCTTTGGTGTCCAGTGATTATTCAAAAAAAGTCTATTACTACTGTGAGTTACTTTGATCTTACCTCTTAAAGTAATTTTTGTCTTGTGTAAGAGTAGACTAAAATTATCTAGCTAGAGCAATAGCTCTTTGTTTTAAATGACTCTTACACTTATTTACTATATTTACTTTAATTTTCTGTCATTACATATAAGTAGTCCATTGCAGTTAGGAATCCATATTCCTTAAACCAGCATTAATTAGATGCAGATGAAAATCAGAATTAAGCTGAGAATGAAACTATCTCTCTAGGTATGGAATTTCCTAGGAATTGCTGCTTTCCTGGTCTTTAAAATAGCTTTGCGTGCGTACATGTAGCTGAAATCTATTGTTACATGAATCCGGTCGCAACTATGAATCCCAGCCTTTCTTTTTTTATACCCTTATTTTTTAAGGTTTTTAAGGTGCACGAGTCTCGCACTTAGCCGATTTCTTCTTTAACATTGTTAATTTTCTAAAAAGATAATGTGGTTTAACTATAAAAAAACGCTTGTACACAGTGACTGTGGAGAATGGGGACCCATGTTTTTTTATGATAAAGTACAATGGTTTATACTTTTGTTAGTATTATTTGTTAGGATTTAGGCCTGCCCACGGCATAAAGGAGAAAGCCCACTCCATAGTGTCTCAGGCCCAATGTGGACATCAAAAAATTGCATTAAAAATGAGTGTTCTAAAATGTTAATAGTATTAGATATCTGAGAAAAAAACTTAAAATGCCGCCATTATTGTAGAAATATTTTTTTTTTTACTTTTTGTCTATTTTATTTTCAAGGCCTTTTCCGACTTTTCAATAATTTATAATAGTAAGATATAATAAGATAGCCCATGTCGTAGTGCAAGACTTTCAGTTATTGCTACCCAGCAAATGTGGCAAACAAGATTATCGTCTGACACCTAAAACATATTAACATTAATGATAAATATTTTCAACCGTAAAAGATTTAATGATTAAACCATAATGAAAGAAATAATAGAAACATTTTATTATAATATTATGATTACTTGCTGCCGTGCAACCCACTGCTGTATGACACTTAATTCTTTGGGCTCTAAAATACGGTTCTCGGTAACATTATTACCACAACATATACAATGTTCTTCAGACATTTTGGTATGCACAATCAAATAGCGTAATCCTTTAATCTAGGGCTAAGTAATCGTAGAAGGAGAGAACAAAACTAGTAAAACAATGCCAAAGTCGTACGTGAAAAGCCGAAACAAGTTCAGGCGAGAAAGCCAGATTGCGGTGAAAAAAATCGAAAACACAGATTAAGTATTAGTTACTACGTAACAGATGCGACAGTGATATTTTACCGAGTTTCCAGTTGTTCCGTTTTGGAAGCACTGTAGCATCTGTCATTTTGACCGCACACCACAGACCATAGCACACCACAGACTACAAACACACATTGTATAAGTGGTTGAATAATAGAGTCCAGCTATCGATACTTTAGTGAGGTATCGATTTTTTTCGTAGGTAGGTTTTTGTAGTTCAGGTAATTTATTTTTATTAAGTAATACAAAATAAAAACAGGTTACATTTATCATTTATTTATTGATATTTTTTCTAAATTTCTAATAAGCCCTGATTGATATTAGCAAGAATATTAATATTTAACAGAATATTTTTTGAATAATATTTTAATAATTATCCTAATAAAACTCTCTAATGTCGTAATCCAACCATCTAGTGATGGTAACACACAAGTCCAGGTTTTCCTGTTTCTAAGGCCACTTGCCTTACCTACTTGAAGTGTGCTCATATTTCAATTGTTTTCATTTCTTTGACGACACAAAAGTTGATCAGTCACTTCTGTAAATAAATAACACAATATTTAAGATGAAAAAACAGTACATAAGTTGGCCGGTCACTTAGTCCGGCCAACAACAACAACAAAACAAGGAGGGTTTCTAGTAAAAACTATAGTTAATTAGTAAAAATAGATTAACTAGTTTTATTCTTCAGCACTATATACCCTGAATTAAACTGCAATAATATTCTGCTATCAAATATGCTTAAACTGCCATAACACTTGTTTAACATTTATGAAAAGACCATCTTTTCATAAATGTTAAACAAGTGTATTTAATTAATTGTTTAACATTTATGAAAAGACCATCTTTTCATAAATGTTAAACAAGTGTACATACATTTTTTGTTGTTTCAATGAAGTTATCGATACCCACAACCTCCAATTCCTGAGCCAAGTTCCAAACCACTAAACCTTGGTATTTTATAAAAATAAAACAATTTCAGTATCTTTTGATATGTTAAAATATAGAAAATGAGTTTTGAATGTTGAGAATTCATATAGAAAGGACATGTGCGGCACATGTCCTTTTTTATATATACATTTTTCTGAAAAAAAACAGAAAGTGAAACAGTTTCTCGAAAGTGAAGCGAGAAAGCACAGGTTCTTCGTTTTCAGTACATTGTATCCTGTATTGTTTACAAAACACTTAGAGAACGGTAAACGGGTTCTAAATACAATTTTACCGTGTCCTTCCTGGCATTGGGCCAGTGATAAGGTAACTTGGGAATATTATCCAAAAAGTTGTGTGCGTTTTGAAGTTTCCGTTGTGCACTAGATTGTAGCGTTCTGACCCTAAGTGTATTCTGAATTTCTTGACAACTTTACCAGATGACTTTTTGACCCAAGATTGAATTGTGAGTAGTGTGTATTTGCCGGTTCTGGCTCAAGCGTCAGAACCGGCGGATCTTAGGCAAATATAGGGGTTGGTCGCCTAAAAAAAAAAAGTTTGGTGTCAAAATAGGGGTTTTCCGTTACGCCCGATCGTTTTAGATTTTGCATAAGGAAAGCACTAATAGCAGTCACTACACTAATCGTTAAAGTCCTCAGTGTCTAATGACCATGCGCATCACGCGTATTGTCATGAACGGTCATCGCATAGTTGAGTTAGGGGCACATTATCCATGCTATCTTCACTGCTGCTGTCAATAATTTTTTTTCCTTTGCCTTTCGTTTTTCCTTGCCTGACCTATTTCTTATTGCTTTTCATATCTTCATCCTCACTAGTTTCGCTACCGTTCAAAACTCTTCTCTTGACAGACTTTCTAATATAGTTTGTTTCTTTTCTTTAACTTTCTTCTCTGCAGCGTTCTTTTCTTTCCCTATCTTCATTTGTCGCTTTCGTTCTTTTTCATCTAACTGCTCCTTTAATGGAGTTGATATGAGAATAATAGTGCTGTTTTTTAACACGTCTCTGTATTTTATTGTCTTTTGTGGTATAGGACTTAAATCTTCTAAAATACGTCGTGAATCGATATCTTTTCTGATAACTTCATTTAAAGCAGCGGAAGGCGTGTCTTTATTTCTTTTGCTGTTAAATGGTATTCCCTTTGCTGTATTTTTAAAAAAAATGTCACCAGGATTCTGGTCGGTTCGACTCAGGGGAGTATGAGATCTAATTTCATTCGACCGGTCTAAAATTGATGGTGACGATGGCAGACTTGGAGTGGATTCGTCATGTACAATTGCTGGTTCTATAAACTCATTTTCGACTGATTGTCTAAATTCCGTGTATGCTTCTTCAATTATAGGATCAGTTAAAATATCTTCGTCGTCGAAAATATGAGGATTCAATGGATATATCCCAGTCATCTCAAATCCCTTGACAGCCTTTTCCATTGTAGCAACTCGAGTATAAGCTTTATTAAATATTGAAGCTAAGGTCAAGCGTATTTTTTTCAAATGAATCCACTTTCATAAATAAATTACACTCTCAAGAATATGTTGATTTTAGTGGCTCATAAAATGTTACATCGAGTGGTTGCATCTTATGCGATGTATGAGGAGGCAGAGATAAGAGATGGATTCCATTTTCGCGACAAAATTCATATGCGTTGAGCGATTGATGACTGCAATTATTGTCTAGAATAAGGAGCGCCGGATTTTGCTTATGAGCACCAATATTTGTAGCAAAATGATGCAACCATTTCGTGAAAAGATCTTCATTTATCCACCCAGATTTAGAGCATTCATAGATTGCGCCTGGTGGATCACCAATTTTCAGGGAATGTTTAATTCTTTGTCGTGGATAAATAAACATCGGCGAAACATATATTCCTGTGGCGCTAAATGCACATACAACTGTGATGTTCTGGCCACGTTCTGCACTTGTAGCCTCTCCGACTTGCTTTAGTCCTGTTGGAGCATAAATTTAACTGGTTTTTGAAAGTTGCTAATGCCCGTTTCATCAACATTAAAGATTCGATTGGCTGGAAAATTATGCTTTGTCATAAGTATCTCTAAGTTAGTAAAAAAAATTGCTATTTCGGATTTGTTAAATCCCAAAACCCTGTTTATACTTGTTGGCTCGGAAAGCCTCAAAGAAATTCCGGGATTTCTTTTCAAAAAGGAATACACCCAATTTTCCCGCCATCTTTTTCTCTGACGACAAGATATTTTTAATGTTTTTTGCAACGGCAGAGTCATATGCCAATTTACGCAACTGTTGTTGAGTTATCCCATAAAACTTCTTTGCCATTAGAGTAATAAATGAAACCATTTCTTTCTCTTCTTCTTGTGTAAATGTGGCCTTTCTCCTCATGGGTGGGTCATAATTTTCTCCCCATTTAAGTCGATCCCTAATTGTAGATTCGGGGATACTAATAAATAAAAAATAGTTTCTAGCAGCTGCTTTTATTTTGCTTCCGTTTCGTATAGCCTCAAGTGCGACCTTCAAATTTTCCATTCCAATTCCATGACTTCTTCTTTTTCTTTTGCAAAGATTGGTCTATCTAAAACGGAAATAATACATAAAGCTATACGATGCCACACACAATTGTTTATCGTAAACTCAATAAACTCATAGGATATAAATAAAATACCACAAACAGATTCAAATAAGTTGAAACTGTGTGTCGAGAACAGGAAAGTCTCCGCTTGCCCGCCACACTGCCCGCTCTATCGAGATCTCGTCGCCGTTCTCAGAGAACAATCTGAGTCCGTCATCCTTTCCAGCTGCACAATCAGAATCCGTGTTTCGTGCGTAAAGTCGTCGGTTTTGGGGACATTGAAGTCCCCGGAGATCGTCGTGTTAAAAAGCAAAGTTTTGCCCCCCCCCCCCCAGAATACGTGGAGCTGGACGGACCTGACGGTCCGCCGAGGGATTCTCCTGTTAAGGTACCCTCACTAAGGTAATATATTTTTAAAATTTGCCATGTCCATACACCTTAACTCCGACACCTCGGGTCGCGGTCTCTTTTTACTGGTGTGAGCTCACCAAACAAAGAGTTATATAATATTTGATGATGCAGATGGGGTAATAACGACTTCTGCACCAACATCTGGAGAAAAAAAAGTAAAACAGCTGTAAAAATTATATATTTTCAATATTGTTTTCTTCTATAAATAAACAAAACAAGCTGTTCCACCAAGCACACCTATGAAATATAATTATTATCTTCAAGTGTATAACCACATTATAAAATAATAATATGATATTATCCGATTGTAGGTTAATACCTGAAATCGGGTAACATCATAATTTTTACTCATAAAATATGCCATGCTTGTTTATCTTAAAACATACCACGGTTAAAAGTAATATTGAAATAAACTTAACTACACACATATATTAATATACGTACTTATTGTGTATATATTATATTAATATACACAATAAGTACTTTACTACAATAGACAACCTATAATACAAAAACACCTAACGAAAAGCCGGCAAACAACGGCAAAGTTATTATAAACATCATATCAGACTGTGGATGCGTATAATTTGTACTGTGTACGTATATCCTGGAAGAATTAATCTTCAGGATTATTATAATATTATATAACACTCAATATAATTGTTTAAAAATACATTTTTACTTACATTTTAAAGTTGAAACTTGCAGACGCTTCGAAACAATCAACGCAGTTACTTGTACCAATAACACTTGACTTACGAATTTAATTTTTTTTAGAATGTTGCTGTCGCCTGACGTACTGTTTTACCAACCAAACGACGCGATATTTAATAAAGAATCATCACACTTGTGAAGCTCTTGAACACTGCCACAGATAAAAACACGTTTCTGTGAATCGAGTCATCTGGGCTTCCATAGTTCCAAACCGTTAGTCCAAAAGATTTTTGCGCTAAAGGTTAGCGCAAAAAACTTTTGGGCGACCATAGTCGCCCGCACTTTTCAATCTGGCTTTATACACATTTCCACTCTTCCTTTTATAAACCCATTTTACATCAATTCACCTTTTTGTTTTTGGCTGGTTTATTAACTAATGTCCATGTTTTGTTTTCTACCAGGCTGTTCATCTCACGGTCCATGGCTGCTTTCCATTCATTTGCATCATCATATTTCATTGCCGCCTGAAAATTTTCTGGGGGCATCGCAGTAGTTTACTGTGATACAATAATAGCCAAACTCATCACCAAATCGCGTTGGCGGTTTAACTTGTCTTTGTGGTCTCCTCTTAATCATGTCTTCATCAATTTTTACACTATCGTTATTAACTAAATAATAATAATAATTCGCCTCCGTGGTCTAGTGGTTCAGAGCTCTTGACCCGGAGGTCGTGGGTTCAATTTCCCGCGTTGGAACAACAAAAAATGTTGTTTTCAAGTTTGGTTATGACAATGCAGGCTGATCACCTGATTGTCTGACAAGAAAGATGATCTCTCGCTAGTCGTGTCGGTTTACCGTCCCACTGGATCATATGAGTTAAGATTAACTTCAAATGAATTAATTTCAAGGTGTCTATCACTAACAGCAAATCTCTAACAACCCATTATACCCAGAATCCTTTATTCCACTGAAGAAATAGCTGTGACTTCGCTTTTACCACCAGTTTTATTTTGGGCCCAAAATCGTGAAACTGTCCGTTTTTTGTATGTTTTGCCAACATTTACTTTTAATATAATAAATACAATAAACAAATCTAAAAAAAAGAAACATATTGATAACAGACCTTTGTGCATTGTTTCCAACTTTTAACGCAGCCCTCTATGTTATTTAATTTAATAGAAAATATTTTTGCCAGCTCTTTCCACTGCCTTCTTCCTTGAGCTAGGAACATTAGAAAATCCTTTAGCAAGGCTGGGTCGTCTCTCCAAAAACTCTAGCTCAAGCTTCTCAATTTCAGCTTTAGACGCATGAGACGCTCTTTCTGCTACTATACAAAACATTTGTTGTAATATGTACATAATATACTCGTATTCAGACGCGAACATTGGGAACGATAAATAATTTAAAATTGGACAACTTACTTCATATTTTCTTTTCAACCAGAAATAATATTTCTTAGGGCCGATTTTTCAATCGTCAGATAATTTTTATCTTAGGAATAAATATGTGACTTTGGCAGATTTTGTATGAAACAAATGTCAAAGTCACATGTTTATTCAACAGATAAAAGTTATCTGATGATTGAAAAATCGGCCCTTACAATAGTAAAATGTTCCACAATCTTTAATAAAGTTACTAGGACTAAATACGCACTATGCCGCTTTGTTTTCTTATGTAAACAAACTTTGATATGACACTTCTCTATAGAGTCACATATTATGTATTGTTTAGTTTTACAGGTTTATAAATTGTGTAAATTGTAAGAAAATGTTACTTATTTTTTCCATGATAATTGCATAAAATATATAGCGCTTTCTCTAAATTACAAAACAAATCTTCCCCTGTAGTCGTTCCCTTCAAACTACATACAACAACACAAAGCTCCTCATAGACATCAAAGTTCTTATCGATGATATATTAAAAGCGGGCACTATCTGTTACGTCATTACTTTCATCGGTAGCTAAAGAGAACCATTCAAATTCTTGTGCTTTTTCCCGGAGTTGCTGAAATAAATTATAGCCCAAATCTTCAGTTCGCCGTGTACACGTTCTTGCAGAAAGACTAATATTTTCAAATTTCTTTTTTTGGTCGGGGCACTCCTCCTCCAGCCATAACTAAGGCACATTCTTTTATAAGGTCGCTGTCGGTAAACGGTCGGCCCGACTTCGCAAGAATTTACGCTACCCTTAAACTTGCACGTACACTCGACTCGTTACTTTGAACTTGAACCTTAAAAACATTTTGTTGGTTCTTAACTGAAGATTTGAGTGCGTTAATTTTATTTTTCCGTGATTCACCCACCAGGCATGAAATCTTAGCGTTTACGTTATATTCTTTTTGTATAGCAAGGGTTTTTTGACAAATTAAGCATAACGGTTTGCCATTGCAATTAACAAAAAAGTATAAATCTGTCCATGCATCGTTGAATACCCTCTTTTCTTCTATTAACTTCCTTTTTTTTGAAGCCATTAGCATGTAACAATAAAAGGTCAAAACAAACGTCATCCTTAGGCCCTTTTTTATGTATTGGCGAGATAAAAGCCGATTTCCACATAGGGGGAAATGAGCAGGATTTGAGCGATCTGTTAAAAAGAATTGTCAGAGGAATTGCAATAGTATTAGCGGTTACATTTATCATTTATTTATTTTTTCTCTAAATTTCTAATAAGCCCTGATTGATATAGCAAAAATATTAGTATTTAACAGCATATTTTTTTAATAATATTTTAATTATCCTAATAAAACTCTCTGATGTCGTAATCCAACCATCTAGTGATGGTAACACACAAGTCTAGGTTTTCCTGTTTCTAAGGCCACTTGCCTTACTTGAAGTGTGCTCATATTTCAATTGTTTTAATTTCTTTTACGGCACAAAGGTTGATCAGTCACTTCTGTAAATAAATAACACAATATTTAAGATAAAAAAACAGTACATAAGTTGACCGGACTAAGTAGAAAACAGGGTTTCTAGTAAAAACTATAGTTAATTAGCAAAAATAGATTAACTAGTTAAAATACTGAAATTTGGAATATTTTACCCATTATTCTGCATTAATTAGGACATGAAATGGAAATGGAACACATTTTATTAGGTTGGGGAAAAAGTTTTAGCATTTTATAAAAAAATTCAAAAGGATTTTTATAAAGTTTATTTACAATTGACTAAAGTACATATATAGGTGCCATTTTGTTTGATAACTTTTTGCCATCTTGTTGGTAGGGACATGATCCCATTGCTATAAAAATTTTGGCGCTTCTGATGAAAAAACTGCGACAAGTTTTGGCAGTCTTCTTGTGATGTCAACCTGACACTGCCTAAGGAATTCTGCAGCGACCGAAACAGGTGGAAATCTGAAGGTGTAAGGTCAGGACAGGATGTATTAACACCTCCCATCCGAACTTTCGAATCTAATCGAATTCGAATCGAATCTTTAGCCACTCAGCAAAAATTCCGTTATTTTTGCTGAGTGGCAAAATAAAAGTTGTGTGTTATTATTGTTATGTTATACATATAAGTATAGTAACTGGTAGGACCACAAATATGTTTGTGACTAAATTGACCATTTTGTCTACAATAACTACAACAACGTAAAAATATGAAGATAAATCATTGGTACTAAAGCCCTTGCAGCATACTTCAGTTACATATTTTCTTCTGTTATCTCATTATATAATCTAATGCTGTGGGGCAAGTGTCTTAGAGTAATGTATGAAGGCTATTTATTGCATTTACAATTATTAATCTGTATAATGTAGGTACATATAAGGTAAAAGATCAAAGCTTAATTTACTTATTGTTATTGTATCATTAATCAAAGTATATATTAATATTTCCTTCATAAGGTCTTTAATTTTACTAACGTTGCCGTGCTTTGGGTCAGATTTGACCGAGTTGTAGAATTATACTGAATGAACCAAAATTAAAGATAATTTGTTTATTGGACATACTTATACATAATTACTATTTATTTTCCTATTAATTATAATATATAAAAGTTAAGCAAAATATACTAATATTAAAATATAAATAATAAAAAATGCAAATAATATTATATCTTACTACACTGGGTACATATAATGTTTTTTTGCATACGAATTTCTTAAAATCTACACAGATCAAAGGTGTTTTATTATCAGTTTTAGCACATAGTTGGCAACGACTTCTTTTGGGAGCCTTCTTAGCTGAACAAATTTTGTTCTCCTCTTGCTGGGTCGAAGTTGATGGAATATGTACATTTACACTTGATTGACGAATCTTTTTTGCGATTTCTATTGAAAAAGGTGCCCTGGGTAATGCTTTTCTGTTTTTTATATATGGTATAACCAACTGCATTCCTAAGTTTTCCAAATAGTGTCGCCGTTTTGCTAAGCAGCCTTCCTTCCAGCTGCTGTTGACAGTTGTGAATAATATAAATGCATTGTAGGCTGATATGTCTACCATATTACTAAACACTACTTGTGGCCATCGTTTGGTTTTCCTTTTGCAACTGTAACAGGAGACAGCTTTATCTAATGTATCCACGCCACCCTTACATTTGTTGTAATCTAAAATAATCTCCGGCTTTATGTCGGCGCGATTGCTCACTTCTAGGCTGTGATGCAATGTGCTGAGAAGATTCACAGATTTTTTTTTTTGGGTATGTAAGAAACAAGTGTAGTGTCTTTGGTAAAAGCAAAACATGAGGAGTTTAATGGTCTTCCTTTTATTGCTACTATTTCGGGAGGTAGCTCCGGCTTATTCTTTCGTATAGTCCCTACGACAGTGATGTGTTTTTCTAACAGTTTTTGCCCAAGTTGGTGCGATGTAAAAAAATTATTAACCGTAAGATTATGCCCTTTCAGGCCGCGAGTCAAATCAAGGACTACACGCATGCCTTGATTTTTTTCTGAGACACCTCCTATTTCTTTGCCCGTGTAGCGTTGGATATTCCAAACGTTCCAAGAGTTCAGACTTAAAACTTTAGTAGTGTTACTTTATTTTTTATATTTATAGTATTTGTGTATTTTTTTCCTTTGGTGAAAATGTAATTATTACTGTTATTATATTACTAATATTTACTATATAAACATAAACCTACAAATAAAAGTGATTCTGTTTAAATTTACAATGTTAATTTAAAAAAATATACAAAAATGTGTAGACTTTTTACGATTACACAGTTTAATATAGCTAATAATCTAGTTTTATTAGTATTTTACAATATGGACCTATAGTTATTAATGACATATCCTTTTATTCGTTGCATTATAACATACAAAAAACGACTTATATTAACAGCGTATAAAAAGATATGTCCATATTTTTTGGTTTTTTTTTTGGAGAGCCAGAATTTCTATTAATTATATTTAATAAATTTATAAATTATGACAATACTAATCATTTTTATAGTGCAGAATGAATGTAGGGCTTAATATAATGTTTTTATTGTTTCAAAGTAAAAACGGACATGTATGACTTAAACGTGAAGGGCAGCCTTGATAGTCAGCGTAAAAACGGTCAACTTGTGGCAGAATCACATAAAACCCAAAATTTGATGCCATATTTAGCTGGTTTTGATGGCATGTACTGTCGAAATGGACATCTTCCTCTGAATGCCACAAGCTGTTCATCTACTGTTACATTTTCGGAAGGATTATAATATTTTGGTAACAGGTCAACCCACTGATCCCACAGATCTCGAATTGGCGTAAATTTATCCAGCAGTCGCCGTTCAGATCGAGTTTCTCTATTGTCAAATCTAATCAACCTGGATAATTTTTTGAAAGTTTTTAGTAACATGACTGCCCCAAAAATAGGTCTTCCTTTCTCACTATCCCATAAGCTTTCGGAACTTTCATTATTTGATCGAAATACACCAGATAGTAATAGTAGCCCAATGTATGCAAACAGATCAATATCACAAATGTCATTCCAATCATCAGCGAAAATACGCTTACCTTCCAAATTAGTATATTTGAATATAGTGTGTATCAAAGGTGGAGGGAAAAATAATTCAAAACTTGATTTTTCTTCTATGGTAATCCTGGAGCAAGAGTATCGTGTCAAACCTGGTATCAAGTTCATTACGTTTTCTCTGGAAGCTCTTCCACAAGACTGGGTGACTGGGTTTCTAGAATATTTTATTTCTCCATTCTTTGACGTCATTGTTGGCACCGGCAGTGATGCACTGTCACTAACCGAGCTATCAGATGGTTCAGCTGCTTCGATATAATCTTCTGTTTCAGAACAAGATTCATTACTATCCGACATCTCTTCTAATAACACCGCTTTTATATCACTGTCACATTTTTACAAGCAAATAAATATTTCTCCACTGTAAACTTGGGTACGTGTTGTTTTATTCGTGTAAAATACAACACTAAGTATTATGTGGGTACTTGTATGAAACAAAAGACCCTCTCATACAATAAGTTACACGAATACATAAACAATTCGGGCGATAACAGATACATTATGCGCTTATTATTAGTTGAGGTCAATTCTGACCCGAAGACCGTTAGAGTGAAAAAATTCATATATGGATAATTATTATAATTTATGATAAACTAATTCTGTTAATAAATAAATTAAAAGTCATACAATATCAAACTCTTTGCACGCTTATTTTCTGATAAAATTACATTTTTATACCAAAACGACCTTATGAAGGTTAATTATATTATAATATGCAAGAGATTGTTATAGTAAATTTGTGTGAACTATTTAAAAGTAGGTACATGCTAAGAAACCACTGTAATCCACATTTTGTGAATAAATGATTATTATGAATATAGTATAGTTACTTAGCACCACCAATACCTATTCATTATAACTTCTTGGTACTTACTTCCTAGCAACACCTTCGCGGTCTTCTCGTATTCTAGGAAAGTTTATATATTTCCTCTGAATTGTAGGGTGATTCAATGCCTCAGTTACAATGCTGAGGCATTTAGATACTGAGGGTTGCGACAGCCCAAGCTGGTAAAAAGCTCCAATGTTTTTTTGATAGCAGCCATTCGCGTAAAATGCCACTGCTGCCAAAATCTACAATATAAATTCACATAGATTAGGGCCTATACCTCTAAGCTGTTATGAACTTTATAGAATTCAAGATACATTTCTTTTATGCTACTTACTCTTAACTCTGGCGGCACAGCGTTTATCCGTATATTGTCCGCCATAAGTGGTATTAAGTCGTCACATAATACCTTGAACTGTGCTTTTGTGAATCGGTAATGACCCACAAAAGTGTTTTCTGGAAGCATTAAGGGTTGGCTACTCGTCCTTATTTGGCGCCTTTCTAATTTTACATTTTTTCGAAGCCTTTCCTCTTCGGCAGTTGCAAGAAGAATAGAATAGGCCATAATTAATAGGAATTGGAATTAGAAATGCTCGGAGACAGAAAACTTATGAAAAGTAACAGGGTTAGAATGGAAAATCGCTCGAAATAAACAATAAATAGTAAGGCAATTAAGTACGCCAAAGTATTACTATGAAGTCCGCCTGCTGTCAGAATAATTTACCTACTAAAATAAAATAATAATCTGAGGTTGAGAGTGTTGAGACTTGAACGTTTAGGTAGGTTTAAAGAGTCTTCTTGCTTTTATCAATGTCGATGATGGGAGCTCGCTAGGTCACGGCTTCATTTGACAGTTCCAGTATTGCTCGTTCTTTGAGGAATAAAATGGCCGCCACTCGACATCAATTTTTTGACATAGCTGTCCGGTTTTTTTTTTGACATTTATACTTTTAAAATCGTGTTTTAAAAAGATTTAACGTCACAATGACATTTGATGCCGAGAGTTGGGAAAGCGACTTCGAGTTGTGTAATCAGGCCGCAGGTATATTCTGGTTTGGAAAAACGCGGGCAAAAGGACCAAACGTGTATATAGGTATACGAAACCAGTGTTGCCAGCTCATTTCCAAATTTACCCAATTTATTCAGGCACAGGTATGTTACTTACTGCCTGGGGACTCAAAGATTTTTAATTTAGTTCCAATGCTTATTCCATTTTGCTTTTATATTTTTTGTCCTAGCGACAGCAGAAATATATAATGTTTGACAATTTCGTCGTTCTTGAAATCAGTATAGTATAGGCTTAGACTAAGCCTATACTATACTAATTTCACTATATTATTTTTGGATCCTATTACTAAGCCGCTTAGTAATAGGATCCAAAAATAAAACAAGTAACTTAAATTTTATTTTTTTATCGTGCTTTGAATAAAATGAATTTAGTGTATGTGTTTATGTGGTCAATTTTGTTTGCAATGAATAACGTATATTCAGATATTTTTTACATATAGCCTTAATTAAAAGTAAATAAGGGTTCAGAAAAATAGAACGATCCGAATAATCGTGTCCATCATTAAAAAAAAGTCCAATACGTTTTTTAAACATTCTTGTATTAGATAATGCAATGGATTTTTTATAGGTTTTTTTTTTCATTACAACAAATTTTCGTAACATATTTTGACGGATACTTCAGACCACCCTTAATCCTTTAAGTACTAAAGGGTATCTTCAACTTTCTTACTGGCATGCAGTGAAATAACGCATTGTTCACATTTAATTTGTGCATCCAATGATTTTATAACAAGGCTATGCATATTATGACTTTTCGGAAAAATTAGATCGTCAGAAAAAAAAATCGTCAGTCTTGGTGGATCAGCTAAATAGTTGTGGTGTTTAAGTACAACAAATTCAGATGCTAGGGATTGCTGAAGATTCTCGTTATCTTCTATTGTGATTCGTTGTGTTGATAATTGCAATTTTGGGCTTCGTACTAGTAAATATATTTAACTCCATCACGGATATGTAAACCCGTTGACAAATGTTTTAATTGTCCATGTTGTTCATGGATACGTTTATAAACAGATTGGAACTAACCAGCGGTGTGGTTACTGTTAAAAGCTTCCTTTGCCCGGATACCCCAAAGAAAATCTACAGGTGATCGTGACTAAGTTCAAAGGTAGACTATACTTATATTTTTTTGGAATGTGTTCTTCATACAAAAATAATGAAATTTTAATACAAATCTGGATCCTTACCATAAAAGTTACACCCGCCAATAATAATTTATTTTATAATTTGTTTAACAATAATTATCATATTAATGAGTGATTACCAACAAGGCACTCGGTGTTGAATCTCCATACACAGCCGCATCACCGATAATTACCAAGATCTTCCTATCGGTTTCGGACAGATCTTTTTCTCTCAAAGTATATTTCACAACCAAGACCCTTTAGTTGTTCCGTCAGAGAGAGTACTACTGATTCCCCTAAACCAATTTCTGTATTAGTTTTTTTCCTGTACATAAATCAAACTGGTATAAGTATCAGGTTGAAGACTCACATAATATGTATACACAACATTTTGAACCCCCATTTTATAGGTTTATTCATGATGTTGTGCTCTTTGAATTTCATCCAATAATTCCGTGTGACGAAATAGCCGGTTACTTTTGGCGAATGCAATAGTTTTTGATGTTTGTGACCTGGATTCTCTGGGGCCCAGTATCGGCTATTTTGCTTTTTAACGTGCCTATTTAAATGAAAATGGGCTTCATCAGAGAACAGAATATTGTTAAAACTCCAAAATTGCTCAAACATTGTTTCGACGAAAACTCGACGTAAATTGTGAATTTTGTAGGGGTGCAGTTTAAAATCTTGCTTTAAAATGCGACGCTCTTGATACAGCGAGCTCAGCTGATCGCTTTCGAGTTGATTGACCGGCATCGCGTAGTACGGAAGCTCTAACTTCGTCAATAGTTTCCTGTGCACGTACAGTCCTTTGATGTCCTCTAAGCTTTTCATTCAGAGCTGAACCGGTAGCCTCGAACTTGCTAACCCATTTCCTAATCACACTTTCACTCGGGCACTGATTTATGCTATGCAATCCGTACTGAGCGCGAAATAAACGGCGAACAATAATGCACGAATATATGTCTCTTGACGGCAGTTCGAACGGTCCATTCAGTTGTCCGTCAAGTATTCCCGACCACATGTTTACACTAAAACGGTGCTGGAAGGTCGATTCTCTGGCGGTGTGAGTATTTTTACAATGACCCAATGGCAAATGTGCGCAATTTGAATATTAAATATTCCGGTTCTCTCGAATTGCGACTCATCACTGCACAAAATTTTATCAAAACATCCTTGGGTCCTCTTCCTCTTTCTTCAACATGGGTCGGCAAAAATCAACTCTCAGTTGGTAATCAGTAGGCATTAAATATTGCACTCGCTGTAGGTGGTATGTATGGTATCCTTCTTCACGAAGTATTTTTTGTGTGGATGTTCGCGGTATGTTCATATTACGTACCATCGCTCTCGTACTCGTCAATGGATTCCGATTTAGTGTCTCTATACGGGTGTAGCTTTAGATTTTTATGCAAAACGGGATGTTGCGATGATCTATGCACATTCAAGGCACTTGCACGCTTCCGAATTGAGGGTCAGGATCATCACAAATAGACTAATTAACCCGTTCCACGGTCTTTTCACTTCTCGATAACCTCGGACGCCCGGATTTGGCTTATCGAACCAGTCTCTTGAAACTTTTCTACCCATTTTCGAATGAGAGATTTGCTTGGAGCATGTTTTAAATTATGAAAACCTCAAACATTTCAAAAATTACTTCGCGCTATAGTTGCAGACCGTTTTTGTAAAATTCAGGTACGATCTGCTCCCGAAAGACGCACCACAGCGACTAAATTCCGAAGAGCCTACCTATCGATTGACGTAACTTCAGCGACGAAGTAATATGATGATTTATTAATAAAAATCAACAATCCCTTAAACCTCGGGACTAAAGGGGATTGTCCACTTTCTATAGACACTTTGGCCATTCGTAGACAATTAATTAAGCTAATAAAATGATATAAATTAAATACTTCATATTAGTAAAAAGGAGAATACAAACCTAGTTTTGTGTCAGACTTTATATTTAGTTTGATTTTTTGGGTGTTAATGAAAAATGTAAACAACGAAATAAATCAACATACTTTTTATGACTATTTTATTATTCTGCTTCATAGGTTAGTAGTACATGATCAAGAAACTGGGCAGGTGCATTAATATGCTCTTGATGACTTGCCTAGCTTAAATACGATAAACGGGACATAATATGAGCGCAGCAACCTACTGTTCTACGGCCCACTATGCAATTGCAACAATAATATTTTATTGCCGATATCCCTCCAGTATGCTCATCATAAATAATATTTAAAACAAAATATAACTAAACTGTGCGGTCTCCTTTGCAACAAATTGGTTTCACAATTCACACATCGCCATGCCACGGTTGTCGTTTAGGCGAGATTCAGTTCCTGCCGTAACACTGTGGATTTTGAGAGGACAATTCTCTGATGACTCTAATTTTCCTAGGAATAGATATCTCTGACCATCCGGCTCGAAGGACCATTATGTAGACTCCCAGATGAAATGAAAATGAAATGAAAGACTTAATGACTGTGGTCTGTATATTATTACAAGATATAAGGTCGTCTACATCGGATGGCTGGTTTGATGGAAAGTATTCTCAAAATCTATCGCACGGCTGTGTGCGCAGGCGCATGCGAACGCCCCGCGCGTCCCGCACGTCCCGCACGTCCCGCACGCCCCGCTCGCCCCGCTCGCGCCGTTGCGATGTAGCCGCAACAGTTACCAAACAAAATATTTGTTGTAATATGTACATAATATATTCAGACGCGAACATTGGGAACGATAAATAATGTAATACATATTGGACAACTTACTTCATATTTTCTTTTCATCAAGAAATAATATTTCTTACAATAGTAAAATGTTCCACAATCTTTAATAAAGTAACTAGGACTAAATACGCACTATGCTGCTTTGTTTTGTTATGTAAACGAACTTCGATATGACACTTCTCTATAGAGTCACATATTATGTATTGTTTAGTTTTACAGGTTTATAAATTGTGTAAATTGTAAGAAAATATTAATTTATAGCTAATCAGCCATAAAGTACTTTTGAGTACTGATGCTATAAAATTAATAAGATCAAGAAGTTTTGCTAATATTTTTGTACACTTAGAAAGTTAAAAACAAAAGCTGTGTTAAAATTATTTTTATCAAAATAAAATTTACGAAAAGAAGTCTACTTTTGTGGCTCTTCCTAAAATATCAATATTTCTACATGGTTGCCTGTTAGGCGATTCCTTGAGATAGTTATTGATGCGCCAGCTTTCGAAGAGAGGCTTTTTTGTGTTACCTATTATGTTTATATAAATGCGTGCTTGTTTTTATAATGCTGGGAATACAGGCTCTAAATCTTTCCATTCCTCCAGCGGGTTAGATTTTAAAGCGCGTACTGGATTAGCCTAATAAATTGACACTTTATCGACATTCAAGGTTTTTTACGACGCTTTTGCTTACCAACTGCAAGTAGTTTGTGATGTGACCAAAAATCTAAATCTTCGTTCGTTGTTTCATCTTTAGACCCACTGGTTGATATTGTCATATTTTCTTTAACCCTTCGTATGCCGGGCGACAACGCGCACAACAAGTGCTGTCTGCTGCCGAAATTGGAATGCGCGCAGAAATCTATGAAAAAAGTAATATATGAAAAAAGATTTTGAACTATGAACGTAACGTATAACTATCACACAACTCATAGCTCTTGATGCCGAATAGTGCTTGCTTTGGAGCGAATACATTGTATCAAACTTAACCTCCCTTTCCAAAGCAACATTTCACCAAGGCTTAAGTGCTGCTCAGAAACGTCAATGTGATCATTATCAGACTCTAAAATTTGGCGAATAGACTCTACATACTCTTCATCTTCGCTACCCGAATCAACTTTAAGAGCCTCGGCAAGATCCGAAGGTAAAATGTCTTCGTAACTGTCTGCATTTACTATATTTATACACAATCACAAAGTAATCACGAAATTGTCTATAATAAAAACCTCTCAAAACAGAAAGATTAAATATAGTAACATCATGTACAGAACCAGGCCACCGGGCTACAACATTCATAAATTTCAAATCAGCATCACAAACGGCTTGAACATTTAATGAAAAGTAGCCTTTTCGGTTTCTAGGCGAAGAGTTCCTTCGCCTATACGTCTGTGATCTGGAATAATATTGTTTAATGTAGACACATTTATCTTTTACATAATTATTGATGACTTCATTATAAAGCTTTTACTTACTTGGAGATTGTATCCGTATGTGAGTGCAGTCAATTGCACCCAGGACACGTGGAAACTTACTATATTGATAAAACTTGTCCACATGATTAGGGTGCATTAAAGTAACTGTACCGCAGCTTTGTTTAGACGAAATCTAAATGTAAATTCAGCATCAGTTAGGCACTGAGAATAATCAATACGGCAATAGCTTCTTCGTGATCCTGGTGGACCTTCGTCTCCGTCAGTATCATCAGTATCCCCATTATCCCAATCTGAGAGGTGCTCCAGCACTTCAAAATCACTACCACTATCACTAGACATTAAAGTTCCGGCCATTATGTTCTATTTAATTCTTTTAGTAGTTAATAAGCCAGATAAATATTTTTTATACAGTAAATAATCCGAAAGATTAATTAAAATCGATGAAAATTTTAGGTTCGTAAAAATAGATTATAAATATAAGAAGATAAATAGATTTGTCAAAGTCAAAAGATCGATTATTGATACTCATCCAAAGACTTTTTCCCACATAGGGCGATCCAAGTATGTAGTTGTAGAAATGGATTAGCGCCCTCTAACAAATAGATTGCATTTTCGGATTGGCAAAGCAATATGTGGTTTGGATATTAAAACAGTTTTGTAATTTTTAGATCGAAAACAAAACAACATATAAAAGATGCAAGTATTAGGTCCTTACATATAAAATTGGCGTTTTGTATGGGAGGAACATAAAGGCGATTTTTTCATATTAAAATATATTTTATTAATCAAAATTAATCAAAGTACCATTGCTATCTATACACTTTTGCCATCTTATAGGTAGTTCGTTGATCCCTTTACTAAAAAAAACATTCGGACGGGAATCAATGAAATCTTTGAAAGCGGTTTGGACAGTCTCACCGGAATTGAATTTTTTTACTTGCAAGACGTTATCCGAATTTCGATAAAAATGGTAATCTGTTGAACGATATTTAACAATTTTTAAATTACTTTAAGCCTGTAATCACAGTAACTTTGCTTCCTGGAGAAAATGTTGTGTACCGTAAAAAGCGTTATACAACATTTGCTGGATCATGTGAATGCCTAGCTTCGTGTACCAATGACAGTTATTATTATTTATTTATTAACACACACAAATATATTTACAGGATCCCAAATAAAATAGATAATTGAACACAATATAATTAAACAAGATATAATCTTAAAAACTCAAACAGACTTCCAATATAAAAAATATGATAAAAAACAATAAGCGGCTCTTGTGAATTCACTCAGCGTACACGTAAATAAATCAATATGGTTAGACAAAACGTTGAGCGCTCGCAGCGCGCGCGGAACCAGCAGCAGCGGCGGCCGGCGCTGGCGCCGCGCTTACTCGTCCGGAACACACAACACAATTACTGCCTCGAGAACAGGTGGATTGTGCATTTTTTATTGAAAAAGGGATCATCCTGGCAACACTGGCAACAGCTCACATTAGCTCCGTGATATTTATTTCTTAAAATTATAAATTCTACTTGGATTACTCTAAAAAGTGATCAAATAAGCTTTAATTGGGACAATAAACAAGTGAAAGTGTTATCTCGGTGCTAAACGGATAATTAACTAAAATAATACACAGTGACTAAGTGACAATAAACTAAGTGCTACGAGCAGTTCTACGAAACCTACGTGTGCTACAATAATAATAAATGGTCTCTTAGAGACTCAATATCTTCAAACCAAAACAGTGTTATTAGTATTTATGCCCAAAAAGTGTCGCAAAAATTGGTTTTAACAAAATACACAAACAATTATTTTTAAAACAAACTATGTCGGTATTATGATATATTTTTCAAACAACATAACGTATAAAATCTACGCAAATATACTACAATAATTTCGCATAACGTTGTAGAGGGACCGCTGGTCTAGTGGGACGACTGTTAAGTAATACATGAAGAATTCGACTGTTCGAGGGTTCGATCCTGCCTATTCAAAAGTTTTTAAAAATTTATTTTCCAAAAAAACGGTCTAGTTAAACTGGATTTAGCGAACAAATATTGAGAAGTCGATTGCCACCTTGTTTATCTTTCTGTATCTCTGCCTCCTGACTACTAGGTAAGATGCCACTAAAAAGAACGCCAACGAAGAACAAGAAGGATGATAAGTCTGTCTCAAATATTATTTTATCTGCGAAACAGAATCGACTATCTTGTAGCTCAGAATACCAGACACAAACAGACACAATTTTAAATAAATCGGCTTCAGAAACAGATTTGTCGCATACCAGATCGAGTACATTCCAATTCACTACTCCACCCGACTATGTATCTATGCGGAACAAGAGGTGTAGAGACCGGATGGAGGATTCTCTTTCTACACAACTTGATGAATTCCAAAATGAAATCAGATCACTATTTATATCTTTTACTTCGGCACAGTCAAAAGAACTAAAAAATCTCACTACTCAACTAAAAGAAATACAAGTAACTAATTATAATATTGAAAATTCAGTCGCATATCTGACGTCGCAGAACGACGAATTTAAAAAAAGAATTATAGATTTAGAAGCACAAGTAAAGCAGGATAGACAATATATTACTTTATTAGAGAATAAACTTGAAGAGATACAATTACAGGGCCGCAAGTCTAGTTTTGAAATTAGAAATGTTCCTAAATTAACCAGTGAAACTAAAGAAGATCTGATTGACATGACCATCAATCTGTCTAAATCTATAGAATGCAATATGTCAAAATCAGATATTTATGATATATATAGACTAAAACCGAAATCTGGTCACTCCAACAGCACCCCAATAATTGTGGAAATGAACTCAGTAATGATGAAGAATAATGTTCTAAAATCTGTCAAAACATTTAATATAAGAAATAAAAACAATAAGTTATGTTCTAAACATGTCGGACATAAAACTCAAGTTGACACACCCATATACTTATGTGAACATCTAACACCTAAAGGTTCACGACTGTTTTTCTTAGCTCGTGACTTAATTAAGACTAAAAATTTCAAATTCTGCTGGACGGCCTACGGAAAGGTTTATGTAAGAGAAAATGAACAAACACCTGTTATACAAATATATACTGAAAGCCAAGTACGCGAACTACTTAACGGACCATCTCAATACAACCCAGGAATGTGACTATATGAAACAATAATAATTATAAGTTTGTTGTCAAATACTTTAATCATATCTACATCTGCATGTTATTTTATAGTTTACTATGTAATAATGCTGCCAGCAATTAAGAATAATTATTTTGTACAATTTAATTTTACCATGATAACACTCTACACACAATATTTATATAATAATTACTATCAATCCACTACAAAAAACTTTCCTCTAATTAACTTAAAATTCCTTTGCTACTCAAAATTCGTTAGAAACTTGCCGGTAAATATAATAATAATTAATTCGCATGAAAATAGAATATTTTTCATAATTTTAAAAATCAACTTTCTTAACTCTTTTTATCTTTTACAATGGATAATGAACTCCATAATTTAAACGAAATAGACAGTCTTAATATTGCTCGTGCAATTTCATGCAACTGTGATGAGCTTTCTAAGCACTTGACAGTTCATAATAAGGATTTGATAATTATATCTCAAAATATACGCAGTATTTATTCCAATTTCGATGATTTTCTTATTACATTATCCAATCTATCTATTCATCCTGACATATTAATTATGACTGAATGTAGATTAAGTCCAAATAAACCAATACCCCACCTGGACAACTATACTTGTTACTCTACATCAAATCATTTGAACCAGAACGACGGAGTTGTGGTATACATTAAACAATCTTTGACCGCACTGGTTAAAGAAATTAAACTATTACAAGCATCATGCCTTCAGGTCGATGTGCTTAATAACACCATATATTGTATTTACAGATCCCCTTCAAATACAAACACAGATAATTTTGTAAATTCACTCTGCTCCCTTCTCGATCCTATAAATATGAATAGGAACATTATAATAGCGGGTGATATAAACATTAATATAACACAAAAGTCTTATGAATCTAACCAAGAATACAACAATAGAACGCACTATCTTAACTCACTCTCAGTATATGGTATTCTTGCTGGACATACTCTACCTACTCGAGAAAAAAACTTTTTAGACCACTTTATGCTAAAAATTAACAAAATGAAATTTTCTGCCGTTATCGCTATTCTAAAAACAAGTATAACAGATCACTTCACTACTCTTCTTTGTCTCTCAAAAACACAAATCTTCAACCCTACTTGTAGAACTAAAAATAAAACGGATCTAGATAAAGCTCTTCTTGATTTAAAACAAAAAAATACTAGCTTATCGGATTTAGTGAATAGCGATGATCCAAATTATATTACAAATTTCTTAATTGATGAACTTACTGAGGTCCTAAAGAATAATACTAAAATTATAAAAATTCCTAAATCTAAACTAACACTAAAGCCATGGATTACTCCGGGAATTTTACGATGTATAAAACACCGTAATAAATTACAACTGGTATTACGCAAAGAGAGTCATAATGAAGTATTAAGAGTAACATACATACGTTACAGAAACCATTGTAATAATCTAATTAAAAAACTCAAGCGCAACTATGAGGAGGAATTGCTGAGTAAATCTCTTAAAAACAACAAATTACTTTGGAAAAACATAAAAAATATAACTTACAGCAGCAAATCACACAAAAATCATAATGAACTTTTGACTATCAAGCAAAACCCTCAGGAGTCAGTTAATTATATAAATTCATACTTTTCTAATGTAGGTGGAGATCTTGCTAATAAAATGTTATCAAATTCTTCTCCGTGTTATGACACTACAACGAAAAATAGTTTCACCCCTCTTAATTCCTTCGCTATGCTGAAGACCGATGCTGACGAAATAAAGCGTATACTTACAAACTTGAGATCAAATAGTGCACCTGGTTGGGACGAAGTTCCTACAAGCTTCTTAAAACTTGCCGCAGATGAACTAGTACCATTACTTGTTCGTGTCTCAAATCTCTGTTTTGAAAAAGGAGTATTTCCGGAGCGTTTAAAGAAATCAATAATTACACCAGTTTACAAGAGTGGCGATAGAGACGGTGTATGTAATTATAGACCAATATCTGTTCTTCCAGCAATCTCTAAAATTTTGGAAAAACTACTGAATAACAGACTTATTAATTATTTAGACAAATATCAATTGTTATCTGCATCTCAATTTGGCTTCAGACGCGGTAAATCCACGGAAGATGCAGTTTTAGCCCTTAGTAAAATCTTGACTGAACAAATCGATAGAGGACAAAAATGTGTAACAGTGTTTTTAGACTTAAAAAAAGCTTTTGACACCGTCTCTATACCCATTCTTGTGGAAAAACTAAAAAATATAGGAATCAGAGGTACGGAACTATCCCTTTTTGAGAGCTATCT
The DNA here is from genome assembly GCA_905187575.2 of Celastrina argiolus. Classification (NCBI taxonomy): domain Eukaryota; kingdom Metazoa; phylum Arthropoda; class Insecta; order Lepidoptera; family Lycaenidae; genus Celastrina; species Celastrina argiolus. The sequence goes on from LR994596.1 coordinate 4,717,903, forward strand.
TTCCGAAAGACAACAGAGGGTAAAGATTAACCAGTATATCAGTCAAGATACTACAGTGACATATGGCGTACCTCAGGGAAGCGTATTGGGACCTACACTCTTTCTTATATACATTAATGACCTCTGCAATCTCAATGTCATAAATGCTAAAATTGTTTCATATGCGGACGACACGGCAATTGTGTTTACGGGAAAGAATTGGCACGAACTTAAACATATAGTAGAAAATGGTATGAGACAGGTTGCACAATGGTTAAAAAATAATCTGCTGTCTTTAAACACGGCTAAAACGCATTATATGTGTTTTAGCATCCTCAACCGTAGCCAACCTGGACCAGAATATTCTATAAAAATACATAACTGCCAACACAATATATATTTATCCCATTGTAACTGTCCTCAGATAGAAAAAGTTGACAAGACTAAATATTTGGGAGTGATTGTTGACCAGAGGCTATGTTGGCATCCGCATCTGGAACAAGTTGCATCTAGAATAAGAAAATTGAACTGGCTCTTCAAAAATTTACGATATGTAGTTCCCAAACCATATACCCAGGCAAATGATCGCCAGCCCACTCGGAATATTATGAAAGAAATATATACGGCTTTGGCTGAGTCTATCATGGTCTACTGCATACCGGTGTGGGGAGGAGCCGGCAAATCTAAAATACTGGAAGTAGAAAGAGCCCAACGCTCGTTACTAAAAATTATCCATTTCAAGAAAAAAAGAACGTCAACAGATGAATTATATAATACAAGCAAGGTAATGTCAATTAGAAAACTATATATTTTAATGACAATATTAAAAAAACATAAAAATAAAGATATCGATATTACTAAAAATAAACGTAGCAAAAAAAACAGAATAGAAATACCTAAAATAAAAACTGAATTTGCACTAAAACAATTCGTAAATAAATCAATTTTCTTGTATAATAAGATAAACAAAATTCTAGACATAAGTAACAAATCCAATTACGAGGTCAAAAAATTAATCCGCGACTATTTATCTAAATTAAACTATGAAGAAACTGAAAAACTAGTGGAAAATAATAAAATATAGCTATTATTTGGCACGTAATAACTACTTATAAATTTAAACATCAAATATACACACTGGCATGCATTCACATTACTCTCACACACACACACACACACACGCACACACACACACGCACACACACACACACGCACACACACACACACATACACATACACACACACTCACACTCACTCACACAGTTAAGCTAAATTAGATTAGATAAAGAGAATTTATTATAAAGGCATTAAATTTATTTCTTTTAAAATATTCAAAAATGTTATGCACTCTACTTAACTTTTATCACTGTTATTTTTAATTGTTTTAAATATTTATATTATATTCTATTGTATTTGTGTATTGTTTTAGTCAGTATTTTTATGTTAGCTGTGGAATGATCCTGGTCACCTGATACAGGCGTAAGCTTACTAGGTGACTATGATTTCTACTCAATTACTGTAAACTGTTTTTTGGAAATAAACATTTTAATTTTTTTTAATTTTAATTTACATCGGAAAATTTTAAATAAGTACATGGCGGCAGGCACCTCCCTACGCAGTTCCAGTTTGTAATAAACTGACATACCCAGTACAAACAGAAGTATCGGACAAATTTATTTTGTATTCTGTCTATCATAAGCTTATATTTATTTTCATGTGGCGACCATATAACTGAATTACATTCAAAGTGGCTCCTCACAAGTGCTTCGTATAACATTCTTATAGCTCCGATTTTAGTGAACTTGTTTGTTAGCCGTAGCACTAACCCCAGATTACGATGCCCTTTTTTGCACACTGTAGTGACATGTTTACTAAAGCTTACGTCTCAGGTTAAGTTAGTCCCTAACCTCAGTGTCACTTCCATCTATTAGGTATTGATAATGACTAGGATTTCGCGCGCGTGTGTACTAATAGCACAGAACACTTCGCCACATTGAATTCGAATTTGTTGGAGGTGCCCCACTGTAAGGCCCTCCCTATCTATGTCCGTTTGTAATACCGATGGTCCGAGTTTTTTCTTATTGTATGAGCTAATTTTAAATCGTTTCTATGGTAACATAGTTTTATAACATTAGTGTAGGGACACAGTGCTCACATTGTATTAAGCGTAGGCAGTATGGTTGTAAATTAGTGTAACACTTTAAATGCGCTATGCATTGTGTATGGCCCTTATTTTTGTAACTCCTTAAACAGTCGCAATGAAATACCGTGTTAAGGTCCTTTCGCTGATTCCACTTATGATGTGTTGTAATCTGTGCTAACAGATTTAGATCGTCTAGATAAGTACCGAACATAGAGTGGAATAACACCTCTGAAGTCCTGAGTATGTCTGATCCCGTTCTAATACGGAATTTCAATCCATTGTTTATTAGCTGATTATAAAACTTTAACATCGGTGAACCGGAGAAACTCCACTTATACTTTCCTTTATTTTCTTTCCACATCCCCACAATCAAGAGTAATGGGAAATATATCTATTGAGTAGACCGTTGTTAGCGACGCGATTACTATACTTAGCGCCGCACTGTTTTTGCCACTTATTTTAGTTAAAAAAAAAATGTAAATATTATAGTATTATTGTCTTTGGATTTTACCGCGTTTTTTTGCCGCGCGCGCGCCTAATAGCGCGCCAAGCGCCCGGCAGTCTACACTCACGATCGGTCGCGTAGGTTGCATTTGTGCATACCTACCACTTTTTGTCTAGTTTTAATATAGTTCAACTGTGTTAATCTATTTGGCTTTAAATTGTAAACTTGGACTACTTAGTGTGTGATATAATAAACAAATTTTCATCGTACATCCAGTCGCAATCATTGCTTCCTCCTCCCGTCGCCTACAAAAGCTGGTCTTCGAGCCGCATCGTCTACAATAACCGTCTATAACCAGCACGCGATGTTTAATACTCCGCCACACGATATGGTACGAACTCGTGGTGCGAGGCAGAGAATATTGCAAACGCAATCGGCGCGGGAGGAACCGTATGGGGATGTACGAACTACCGGGGACCACGAAATCAGTCATAGGTCGGAACCTGACTGTCGTGGATCCATAAAATCCGTGAATAAGTCACAAACTAAGTCCAGAATGTCGTCCAAGAGATTCGAATTTGAGGCCCAAAAGAAACTCGTCGAGTTAGAAGCCGCTGAAGCCCTAGCCAAGATACAAGAAGGACTCATCGAACGAAAAATGGCGGCAAAAATTGCAGCGCTAGAGGAACAGTTTTCGTGCAAAAGTCTAGGCTCAGAATGTTCGTTTCTATCGAAAAGAGTGGAAGAGTGGATAGAAAACGGCGAACAACATACACAGAATGTAAATATTGTAAATAATAATAATATTCAACAAGACGCCATCTTGTCACCGCGCGCATCGAGTCCCGCCATGTCGGCAACGGCGCGCCGGATCGAAGTCTCGTGTTTCCCGCCAAACTCATGCGCACCGCCTCAGTCGGAATTTGAAAAATTAGCGCAAGCGCTAAAGGATGTTGCTGTGGCCGCAACTACTAACAGCGCAAATGCGGGTATGATCAGTAGACTGTGCACCCCAAAAGAACTGCCTACCTACTTCGGGGACCCCATGGAGTGGCTCGCCTTTAAGCAAGCTTACGAGGAGTCTACAGAGGTGTGCAATTTTAGCGCAAAAGAAAACATGTGGCGCCTACGGAAGTGTCTCAAAGGAGCGGCAAGAGAGTCCGTCACCGCGCTCCTCATCAGTGCTGCTGACCCGGAGGCCGTGATGTCAACTTTAGAGCTGCAGTTCGGCCAACCGGACATTATTTTGCCGAAGATTCTGCGCGAAATACGAAAGCTGCACCCTGTGAGTCTGGAATACCACAAAGACATTGTGAGTTTTTCAATTAAAGTTAAAAACTATGTAGCTGCAGTGAGGTGTCTGTCCCAGGAGGAGTACCTACGCGGTGTAAATATAACGTCCCTAATTCTGTCCAAATTGCCCCCCATATTGTTGTCCAAGTGGAGTGATTACAGTTACCCCATATTAAGTGTAAATAGTTCAAAGTGTAGACTCGAAATCCTGTCCGAATTCCTAAGTCAAGAAGCTACTAAAGTCTCCAAAACCTCAGTGTCCCTCTGTTTGCCAAATGACGATATTAAGAACCGTAAGTGTAGTGACTCTAAAGTTTTGTTAGTTCATAAAACTGTAAGTAGTAGTAAGTGTAAATACTGTAATTTAACCGTGCATAGTTTGCCGGATTGTAAAATGTTTTTGAAATCGCTGCGCAAAGATAGGTGGCAGTACGTAAAGCGTGTCGGTTTGTGCTACAAGTGCATAAACGGTCGACACAGCCGGGAGACCTGCCCAGCACCAGCGTGTGACGTCGACGGCTGCAACGAGTCGCATCACAGGTTGTTACATTTCACCTTGCCGCAGCATAATGTAAGTACTGCACAAATGTCTAATTTCGAAACTCAGGTACAAAATGTCAAAAATGTTAACACCTGTAGATCGCAGGAACAAAATGTGTCTACTGTGAATACCTGCAGTACTTCACAATGTTTACTAAAAGTTGTCCGTGTTAATGTTCACGGCCCGAAAGGTATTATTAATTGTATTGCTATGTTAGATGACGGATCTAGTATTTCGTTAATAAGTAGTGAATTGTCAAATAAGTTAGGTTTGTGTGGTTATAAACAAAGTTTAAAAGTATGTGGCGCGTGGAATAACACCGCGTTAGAGTGTAACAGTGCGGTGGTACGTATGGGGATATCGAGCGTCGACGGTCACGAGTTCGAATTCACCGCGCGCAGCATAGACGAGTTGAACCTACCGGTGCAAAACATAACGTCTATAGATTTTTGTAAATATAAACATTTAAGTCAAATTCAAAATAGGTTTACTAGAGGAATGTGCAAACCGGACATTTTAATAGGTCAAGATAATTATAATTTATTATTGCCGCTAAAAATTATTAAAGGCAAACCGAACGAGCCTTACGCTACACTTACCCCCCTAGGTTGGTGTATTCATGGTCTAGTGTCTAACTTACCTTACGTGCCTCATTCTGCGCTGCTGGTCTGCGAACATCCTACCGTCCGCGTACCCTCCGCTAGCGAACTTACCTTGCGCGAGATTCACGAAGACGTTCGTCGTTCTTTCACTCTAGAGTCGATGGGAATCAGTACCAAACCGCGTGAGAATGCTGAAGACAGTCGCCCGGGCAGTCGCCCATCTGGAGCAAACATCCACATTGATAGACGGGAGATGGTACGTAGGGCTGCCGTGGAAAAATGTAAATAGTAAAATGCCGGAGTCGCTACCGCACGCTGTAAATAGATTAATTAATGTCGAAAAGAAAATAAAATGTAATTCCGAATTCGCTGCTAGGTATACTGATAGAATTCAACACTTGCTCGATAACGATTTTGCTCAAGAATTATTACCCACCGATACGCCGGCACCACGAACGTGGTATCTACCACACTTTGGCGTTGACAACCCTAATAAAAAGAAGCTGCGCTTAGTGTTTGATGCAGCCGCTAAAAGTCACGGAGTTTGTCTCAACGACTACCTTCTACAGGGGCCGGACCTCTTAATGTCTTTATTCGGTATTATGTTACGTTTTAGAGAAAACAAGATTGCCGTGTCAGCTGATATAAAAGATCAGTTTCTTAGAATAAAAATTATACCCGAAGATCAAGACGCACTACGGTTTCTATGGCGAGATCGCGCTAGTAAATGTATTAAAACTTTTGTTATGACGTCGTTGATTTTCGGCGCGAATTGTTCCCCTTTCATAGCTCAATTTATTAAAAATAAAAACGCAATTCGGTTTCAGTCTAGTATGCCGGACGCGGTCCACGCGATTTGTCAACAACATTATGCGGACGATTACATAGATAGCGTAGAAAACGAAGAAACCGCAATAAAACTCGTAAAAAACATTAGTCATATTCATAGTCAAGGCGGTTTTGAAATTAGGAACTGGACTAGTAATAGTACAGCCGTATTAAATAGTTTGCCGAAGGAATTATTAGGTGCGTCCGCGGTTAAGTTCAGTTTAGACCAGCTGGACGAAGGTGAACGAACTTTAGGTTTAATTTGGCATCCGAAAGAGGATAGTTTAGGTTTTGACGTATCTTTTAAACGTATACCTATAAATATTATAAGCGGAATTAAAATACCTACAAAACGCGAAATGTTGCGGGTTATTATGTCTGTATTTGATGTTTACGGATTTTTGTCACCTTTTACAATAAAAGGTAAAATATTACTTCAAGATACATGGCGGAGTAATATTCAATGGGATGACGAAGTAACAGATTGTACATATATTAAGTGGAACGAGTGGTTACAAATTTTAAAACGCGTCGATACAATACGTTTGCCGCGTTATTTTCAAAATGTAAATAAACGAAGCGGGAATGCACTCGACGCACCGAATAGCGAGTGCCCCCCGCCTGCGCCCGCGCGCGCTCCCCTCTGTCGCCCCCCGCCGGCGCCGTGCGCCCGCGCGCACCCGTCGCCCGAGAGGTCAAAGACATGCGATAGCGAAACAGCTGACGCGTGTACCTATGTTTCAGGCGGTTATAATAATTTACAATTGCACATATTTTGCGATGCGTCTACAAAGGCTATGTGTGCCGTTGCTTACTGGCGCTGGATGTCTAATAATAATATTCGCGTTGCGTTTATTGCCAGTAAGTGTCGAGTAACTCCGTTAAAACTTACGTCGGTGCCACGCTTGGAATTACAAGCGGCGCTTCTCGCGGCCAGGCTCGCTGATACTATCCGAAAGGAGCACAACATGAAACCCGTAAAAAGGTATTTTTGGTGTGATTCTAGTACGGTGTTACATTGGATTAGAAATGACGCGCGCTGCTACAAATCATTTATCGCTCATCGCTTAGGGGAGATAGATGAGCTGACGAATATGAATGAATGGAGATACGTACCTACTAAGCTAAACGTCGCTGATCTTGCCACAAGAGATGTTTGTGATTTTTCTGTTTTTAATTTAGATAGCGAGTGGTTCCGTGGCCCGAATTATTTATATACCGATGAGTCGTTATGGCCGACGGATTTTTTAGTACCTAAAGTTAGTAATGATGACCTTGAGTTTGTAAATACAGTCCACAATATAGTTATTGAAAATTTACCTGCAGTACCCGATCCGTTGCGTTTCTCATCGTGGCTACGGTTACTCAAGTCCACATGTATAGTTATTTCTTTTGTATATAAAAAGTGTATGAAACTAACCGGTACTATAGACGGTGATATGATGTCGAAGGCTGAAAGGCTGCTAATTAAATACGCGCAGTCACAGAGCTTCTCCGAAGATATACATAGTCTAAAAAATAATAATTTTGTAAATAAAAAAAGTAGATTACTTACCTTGTCTCCATTTATGGACGAACACGGAATACTCCGCGCTGGTGGCCGCATTGATGCCGCTCGTGATGTCCCGTTCGATGTGAAACGTCCCGTCATACTTGACGGTAGGCACCACGTCACGCGTCTTATTGTCAAACATTTTCATGTTCGCGCCGCGCACGGTAACCACGAGACAGTGGTAAATAATTTAAAACAAAAGTATTGGGTATTACACATTAGGCCGACAGTCAAGCGTGTAGCTATGGATTGTATGCTTTGTAGAATTAGGAAAGCACAACCCAGACCACCTAGAATGGGTGACTTACCGGAGGCACGTCTGGCGCACCATCAGAGACCGTTTACATACTGCGGGCTCGATCTGTTCGGTCCTATCGAAATTTCAGTCGCTAGAAGAAGGGAAAAAAGATACGGAGTACTTTTCACGTGTTTGACTGTTAGAGCTATTCATATTGAAATCGTTTCATATTTGACGACGGACTCGTTGATAATGGCTCTCCGTAGAATGGCCTCTAGACGAGGATGGCCGCTACACTTGTATTCTGATAACGGAACTAACTTGAGGGGAGCAAATACCGAAATTAAAAAGTCGATTCATAATTTAAGTTACGACACGTTACAGTCCACCGCGATTAATTATGGCACAACCTGGACCTTTATACCTCCCTCCAGTCCGCACTGGGGTGGGGCATGGGAGCGCCTCATTCGGACTGTAAAAAGTTCACTGAAGGTTATATTAAATGAGCGCGCTCCCCGTGAGGAAGTCTTACTCACACTGATGGCTGAGGTCGAACAGATTGTGAACGGTCGCCCGTTGACTCACGTGAGCGTGGAACCAGGATCTGAGGAGGCTCTTACACCTAATCATTTTCTTTTAGGGTCGTCGTCAAATTTACCAATTTTAGGAGAGTTCGATGACTCCGATTTATTTTTACGTAAGCAGTGGCGTATAGCGCAACGCCTTGCTGATATGTTTTGGTCTCGCTGGGTAAAGGAGATGCTGCCGCAGCTGATCCCTAGGAGTAAGTGGACCCAGGAAGAGACACCTTTAAAAGTAGGCGATTTTGTTGTGGTCGTGGACCCAAACTCCCCGCGAAACTTGTGGTTGCGGGGAACGGTAGAGTCAGTTATGCCCGGAAAAGATGACCGGGTGAGAGTGGTAGACATTCAAACTAGGGCTGGAATCTTAAGACGCTCTGCGACCCGCGTCGCACGTATACCCATGGGTTAGGAGTGCTGTTCCAGCACTGGGGTGGGGAATGTTAGCGACGCGATTACTATACTTAGCGCCGCACTGTTTTTGCCACTTATTTTAGTTAAAAAAAAAATGTAAATATTATAGTATTATTGTCTTTGGATTTTACCGCGTTTTTTTGCCGCGCGCGCGCCTAATAGCGCGCCAAGCGCCCGGCAGTCTACACTCACGATCGGTCGCGTAGGTTGCATTTGTGCATACCTACCACTTTTTGTCTAGTTTTAATATAGTTCAACTGTGTTAATCTATTTGGCTTTAAATTGTAAACTTGGACTACTTAGTGTGTGATATAATAAACAAATTTTCATCGTACATCCAGTCGCAATCATTGCTTCCTCCTCCCGTCGCCTACAACCGTGCTGTAGCAATTAGAAGTATATCTCCTAGCTCTTTAAGAATGCCTTGTACCTGCCCCGGACTACGTGCATCCTTCAAACAACTCACGACCTCACTCGACATAGGGAGCATCTGTATGCTGTTTAATAGTGCGTTTGCAAGCTTAGTATGGTATTTATCCTCTAAGGTCAAGAGAATTGCTTGGGTTAGTGGACCTAAACTTCTAATTACGGCAGTGCGCCTCTCTGGAGCTAATGTTATACCTTGAAGCAAAGGGATGTGATGATTTACGAGTCCGTATTGAGATATACTATGGGTGTTATCCCTTGAATCCTGTTGCTTGACCTCACCTCTAATATCCCTTTTGGCCGGTCTTTTGGCAATGGATGAACGTACCCTAAATCGAGTGACTCCCGTTCTCACCTCATTAAAAAAGCCTATAAACAATGTCATACGCTCGATAATAGTAGTGGCGATTAAGAAATTCAAAGAAATTCGCTGAGATTTCACCCTATCTACGACTGACTGCACCGATATTTGGCTTCCATGTATTGTTGCTATGTAAGCTCTATACCTGTCGTATCCCGAGGGATCGTGCTCCTCTTTACGGAGGCATGTAAACACTGTCATTAAAAACCCAGCTATTTCATCAGACAGGTCTATGTCCACTATATAGCGAGCCATTTCACTTTCAACTTTTTGTTTAGTTTCATCGCCAAGTTCAACTAGGATGATTTCAAATATTTTGATGATTTTTGCGATCTCCTCATCTCGCTCCCGCGTTTTCTCTTCTTCTTGAATTTCCATCGGTTGACTGGTGCTCTGCATTTTCACGTATGTTTTCTTAATAAATCAATACTTAAATGCGATTCCCAAGTTGTTTAATTAATGTTACTATCTGTTACTGCCTCTGCGCGATTATGACGTCATCTATATAATTAAACAAAAAATCCAATCCCTGTAATACAACAGTATCCATAAACCGCTGGAATGTTTGAGCAGCCTTTCGTAACCCGAAGGTCATTCGCGGAAACTCAAACAGTCCGAATGGCGTTATAATCGCAGTTTTCTCTATGTCCTCCGGGGCCACCGGTATAAAATGATAAGCCCTATTTAAATCTAACCGCGTAAAAATAGTTTTATTTCCCGCTAATACATATTTAAAATCCTGTATTCTCGGAATCGATCGATAACGATCTGGTTTCGTTATCGCATTTAACCTCCTGTAATCACCGCACGGCCGGATATCTCCATTTTTTTGGGTACCACGTGCAGTGGACTAGCCCATTCGCTGTTAGACGGTCTACATATACCTAATTCTAACATATGGCTAAATTCTTCCCTTACCTTCTTATAACGATCTGGCGGAAGAGGCCTGGCCTTAGCGTATACAGGTGTTCCTGAAGTTTCGATATAGTGACAAACAAATTTTTACAATTGTATATAAATCTTAGTATGTAAGCAAATGTTCTAATTAAACTTGTATAATTTGATTTTTTATAAGAAAGGCTTTATGATCAGTATTAAGACTTATAGATTGGATATGTGAGAGGCTCTGGGACTTCAAGACCAATAAGACGGATTGATGTGCAAGAAGGTTGACTGAGAGTGTTGATCAAGGGACTAGAGGATGAGCTCTCGAAAACTCCCGAGGCTGGCGAGGAGGCTTTCCATCTCTGGGATTTAATATTTGTTGCTCTAATCTCCTTTCTCCAGCCCGAACTAAATGTCGAAGAAATGTTATCAGTGGAGGAAGACAGACGATCACTAAGATGCCAGAAGTCGCTGATATCAACAGTTGCCTGACCCAGCCCCCCCACCAAGAAGTGCTAGAATTGATGTCAGGGTTGGTTTGAGGAGGGAGCGAGCGATAATATGTTGTCTGAGTAGAATCCCCATTGAGTTCTATCTGACTGTATAGCTTGATCCCTTGATATGCATCAGCCTGTTTAATCAGACTAACCTTTGCCATGGTTACGTCGGGATGGATGACACGGCCTGTTATGGGGTTGATCCCACTTCCATTTGCACCCGGAAGCCATGAGGCTGCCAGGGAGTAATGAGTCCATTGAGGATCCTTATACAAATTTCCTGTAACAGGCTCTGTCCACAGTGTCAGATTCTCCGTAGGATGATGGACCTGGTACATCCCACATTGAATGTTGAGTGGGAGCGATAGTTCGAACTGTGTTGGAGAAGGAGCAGTTGATGTGACCAAGAAGTTTCCAAATTGTTCAGAGGCTATGTTGGTATATGACCCTGATACATATTGGGCAACCTTTCTAGGAAGATCTGGAGCTATAAGAGCTATCCATTTTGCCAGCATGGACTCACAGATCACTTTCTGAAGCAATCCTAGATTTTTAATCATCTGATCAACCACGAACTTCTGCTCATACCGGAGTTGTGCATAATTAATTGTCCTTCTGACATCATGGGCAAATTCCCATATGTCGGCTTCTCTCTTAACCCGGGTAGGATCTTGAGATAGAAAACGCCGCAGTCTTTTGGTGGTCTGATCGATGAAAGGGGATCTTTTACTTCTCGCCGGTGTGATCGGATATGCAAAGAGACGAGTCCTCCAGTTGATGGACCCTGTATCTATGGAGATCAGATATCCTCCTACACTCCTCTCAATAGCATACCGTGTGTCAGAGAAAGTACAATTGTAAGGAGACCTGGTAGGGTCAATAGAAAACTGGAGACTTATTGAAGGAAGAGAAATCAAGACATTGGAGTCCCCCTCTGTTGAAACTATTCCTGCCGTAACACTGTGGATTTTGAGAGGACAATTCTCTGATGACTCTAATTTTCCTAGGAATAGATATCTCTGACCATCCGGCTCGAAGGACCATTATGTAGACTCCCAGATGAAATGAAAATGAAATGAAAGACTTAATGACTGTGGACTGTATATTATTACAAGATATAAGGTCGTCTACATCGGATGGCTGGTTTGATGGAAAGTATTCTCAAAATCTATCGCACGGCTGTGTGCGCAGGCGCATGCGAGCGCCCCGCGCGTCCCGCGCGTCCCGCACGTCCCGCACGTCCCGCACGCCCCGCTCGCCCCGCTCGCGCCGTTGCGATGTAGCCGCAACTGTTACCAAACAAAATATTTGTTGTAATATGTACATAATATATTCAGACGCGAACATTGGGAACGATAAATAATGTAATACATATTGGACAACTTACTTCATATTTTCTTTTCATCAAGAAATAATATTTCTTACAATAGTAAAATGTTCCACAATCTTTAATAAAGTAACTAGGACTAAATACGCACTATGCTGCTTTGTTTTGTTATGTAAACGAACTTCGATATGACACTTCTCTATAGAGTCACATATTATGTATTGTTTAGTTTTACAGGTTTATAAATTGTGTAAATTGTAAGAAAATATTAATTTATAGCTTGTAGAAGTATTGTTGCAGAATATCCCTTAGGATATTTATTCTACCTATATGTCGATCTGTCCGTCTGTTCTTATGTTCGGAATAAAATTAGTCAGTCCGTATGTCTGATATATTTGTTTCCTACGGCTTACTAAACCAACAAATACTCCGCAAACGGGGATCGAACCCGTTGAGTAAGCAATAGTAAAAGGATAGGTATATAATGCGTGAAGCGCTTAACACTGAATAACGAATATATATATGATTATAAAGAAAACAATATGAGATACTTACGGAATGAGATTTATTTAAGATGATTAAATACGATGAAAGATGAACACAAAGCACAATGAAATTATAGAAATATGAAATAGAATAGAAAAGCAAAGATTACAATGAATAGCGAATAGATATAACGTAGGCACAGATCAGAAAGAAGGGACACAAGCTATGAGAATGAAAGTCAAAAGCGGAGTGCGCGCGCGCTGGTCGTCGCTGCGTAGCTCGGCGCGCGGCGACACGGCCGGTTCTGTAAAGGAGACGGACACACGGCGCGCGGAGCGATAAGCGTAGCGATTTTGTCTTTCTAATAACAAATATCGCTACAGTACTCCCCGGCTGAGTCCGTTGACTACGGACGATAGTAGTCTGGGAACCTTACTGTTCGACCTACGGTACGTTTCGGCTCTGGAGTCACCGAAGTTGTTGATGTACTATCCTCGAGCGAAGATGATGGATCCGTAGAGGGTGTTGGCCATTCTCTTGTCATGTAGGCTGGTTTGAGACGATCGATGGTCACTGTCTGCTCCTGTCCCCTGACATCAATGGCGTATGCCTTATTACCTCTTCTTAGGACCTTGTAGGGACCAAGGTAAGCTGGTTGCAGAGGTTTGCGTTCTGGACCTTGGCGAAGATATACGTGAGTGGCATCCTTCAGGTCTTTCGGTACATAAAATGTACGGTTTCCGTGCCATGACGTAGCTTGAGGGCTCAGTCGGCTGAGATGGTTACGTAACCGGTTTCCGAATTCCGATAGGTCTTCGACTGTACCACCGTTGCTCGATGTGAAAAATTCTCCGGGTAGACGAAGTGGCTCACCGTAGACGAGTTCTGCACACGATGTACGCAGGTCTTCCTTCCAGGCTGTCCGAATGCCCAGAAGTATGTACTATCGGCAAAGTTTCGACCCAGTTAGTCGTGGAGTGGCAAGAAATGGCAGCCTTCAGTTGCCGGTGTAGTCGCTCGACGAGTCCGTTGGCAGCCGGATGATAAGCCGTTGTAGTGTGATGAGTAGCGCCTTGAAGATTTGCTAAATTCTTGAATAGGCTACTCTCGAACTGTCGACCCCTGTCGGTCGTAATGTGTTCGGGACAGCCAAAACGGGAAACCCAGCCAGCTATAAAAGCAGCTGCGCAGGATTCCGCGGTGATGTCGCGTAGTGGGTAAGCCTCCGGCCAGCGTGTGAACCTGTCAACAATCGTGAGACAGTACTTGAAGTCACTCTTCTGTGGCATCGATATGATGTCCATGTGAATATGGCGATAGGGTGCTGTCGGTAGCCGAAATTGCTTGAGAGGTGCAGCGGTGTGCCGTCCAATTTTGTTGGATTGGCATTGATGGCATTCTTGACACCACTGCCGACAGTCCTTCTTGATCCCAGGCCAAACGAACCTCTCTGTGACAAGGCGAACGCTCGCCTTACTTCCTGGGTGGCTCAAGCTGTGCAAAGCTTTAAATACGTGACGTCTTAGTGTCGGTGTGATATACGGCCGAGGCTGTGGAGTGGACGTGTCACAGTAGATAGTGACGCAGAACCAGGCATGTTCATCTTCATAATCATAATCATAATCATCATTTATTCACAAAATGTGGTTGACAAAGTTGTTACAGGGTATAAATAGTTCCAGCACATCTTACCATAACAATGGTGTGTGAATGGCAATTACTTAACATAATTATTAATATACTTGCAAAAAAAAACAGATTACAAAATTAATTAAATGTTTTAGTCAGATGTTATATATAATAGTAACATATTAGTATTCATTTACTTAAATTAGGTTAAGTTATAAAATGTCAACATAATATAACACAGTACAAGTTAAAGGTTTCATGATAGAGTTAAGTTAAAGATACAGAAAATATTTTTTATAATGTCATCGATAATATTATGTAAATGTTAATTTTTTAAAAATAATTCTGGAATAAATTTTGGAATTAACATATATTATTTTTTATATAACATGAATTCATTTAAATTATAAAAGCAGTTTTCTAGAAGCCAAGTAGTCAATTTTGTTCTGTACGCGCTAAGAGGTAGGTGCTTAAAATTGTCCGGTAGCTTATTGTATATGTCAATAGCCTGTATAAATACATTCTTTTTATATATATCCAAGTTAACAATTGGGCGATAAAGCTTATACTTATATCTATCATTTTTACGTTCTACTTCCGATTTAAGTTTAAAATAATGTGGACGTGACCTAACAAAAATACATAGTTCTTTAATGTACATACAGACTAATGGCAGTATGTTATATTTTTTAAAAAGCGGTTTGCAACTGTCCATAGTTGAGGCACCAGAAATAGCTCTAATACATTTCTTTTGAACTCTAAACACCTTTTCAATCTCTACCGAGTTGCCCCACAGCAATAGACCGTACGAGAGAATAGAGGAAACGTAGCCGTAGTACGCCGTTAGAGCTGCTTCGGTACCAACGGTTTGTCTTAATATTTTTATTGCGTAAACGAAACGGTCAATCTTGTCACAAACATATTCTATGTGAACCTTCCAGTTACAGTACCTATCTATCATAATACCTAAAAATTTTGCACTATCTGCTTCAGTAATTTTTTTGTTTTCGTATTTTATATCTAAATTAATTTGTCCTCTATTATAGTTTTGAAATTGAATAATTTGTGTTTTTTTGGTATTTATTTGGAGATTATTATTATTTAGCCATTGGATTATTTTATTGATTGTCAAATTAATGTCTTGTTCATAAGTTTCTATATTATTACATTTAATAACCAGAGTGGTGTCGTCTGCAAATAATATTGATTTATGGTGAGTCACCTTTGGAAGATCGTTTATGTACAGCAAAAACAGAACGGGACCTAATACGCTACCCTGTGGTACTCCGTATTCATTATGTTTATAATTAGATCTACTAGAAACTTTAATATTATCTTCAATTTTTGTAACTTCAACATTGGAGACGATTCTTTAAATAGCTACTGATCCAATCGTTAGCTACACCTCTTATCCCATATTTATCTAATTTGTAAAGTAGGAGACCATGATGGACAAAATCGAAAGCTTTGCTCATATCCAGGAATACGCCTGTCACTGGTATTCGGTTATTAATACTTTCTGTAACTAGTTTTACTAAATTGAAACAAGCTAGTGAAGTTGTACTATTTTTACGAAAACCAAACTGCATATCTGTTAGAATGTTTTGTCTTGTAATGAAATTCTGAAGTCTATTTAGCATAGCTTTTTCAAAAATTTTTGAAAAAATTGGAACTAGTGTGATAGGACGATAATTATTAACATTGGCTTTATCTCCTTTTTTAAACAATGGCTTAACTATAGATTTCTTTAAAATATCAGGAAAACTTCCTTCCTGAAATGAAAGATTGGTTATAAAACTTAGTGGTTTGCAAATAAATTTTGCACATAGTTTAATCATTTTAGTATTGATATCATCAACCCCTACAGAGCTAGAATTATTGAGACTATTTATAATTGTATATAATTCTAAAGGATCAGTTGGATTCAAAAATATTGTATGTGCATGTGAGGTCATAGTCTGATTTATATAGGAAATGTCAAAATTAAAATTACTGTTGTGGGTCATATTTATATAATGTTCATTGAATATTTCACTTATGTCAGATGATTTAGTGTAAAGTTTGTTTTGATGTAATATTTTATTTATGTCGTTATTTGAACTTGTATGTGTCTCCAGTATTTTGATTTATTATTTTCCATACAGCTTTACACTTATTTTTATTATTTGATATACAGGGTGATTTTGAAATCATTGGCATCCTTTTAAAATAAGAACCTACTCGTGATTCATAGTACTTTCCCTAAATACGAGGCAAATCCATTAATACAAAAACTGTTTTTTTAAAAACCCAATAAATCATTATAAACACTTTGTTTATGTGCAATAATACATATTAAAATTAAAATAAAGGTTGCAATTTTACTACAAAAAAATAAAAATTTACGATTAAAATTCAAGTATCAAACAGGCTTACTTTACTTTACTAATGCGACGACAAAAGGCGCGCGCTATTTTTGTTGCGTAGATTCATTCAAGTTAGCCGGGCGGCGTTGTTTGATACGTTCAAACAACGCCGCCCGGCCTCTAATAGGGCGTCCGATGCGGTTACACCTGCGCCCGCGCCCCGTCCCACCACCCCTTTCGCATTTCGGCAATGCACGTGTTCACGCCGATGCCAATCAGTTCCGCATTGTCTAATAGCGTGTTATGACGCACGTCGTCTCTCCGGAACTATCGTGCGCGCAACTTGACTGGACAAGATTGTAGTGAATTGGATTTTGTGTGTACCTAGTGTTACCTATTTAATAACAAAGTGACTACAAAATGCCTCGACCGCGTAATGTGTAGGGACGATACACAAACGAACAATACCTACAAATGGTTTTATTATACGATCTCACGAACAATTTAGTGTTAACACAGGAAATGTTTCAACACCGATTCCCAGACGCGCCAAATCCATCACGAGATCGCATTTTGAGGACAACTCAGAATCTTTTGGATTTTGCGTCATTTCATGTTCCAGTGCATGCCCAGGATCGTGGGAGACCGCCAGTCTACCCTATGGCACTTTACCGCCAAATACGCCGTTATTTTATCAGCAACCCACAGGCTAGTACTAGGCATGCAGCGCGACGTTTTGGAGTAAGCCAGTACTACGTTTGGAAGATATTGAACAGTTCGGGTCAACATCCTTATCACTTCCAAAAGGTACAGGAGTTGGCGCTAGCCGATTACGCGCCCCGACTACAATTTTGTAACTGGCTGTTACAAAATCTTGGCGCAAATATCTTGTGGACGGATGAAAGTACATTTACAAGAATCGGTGCGTTCAATATTCACAACGAACATTGGTGGAGCCAGCGTGGACGTAACCCTCACAAGACTCGTCGCGACTCTTTTCAACACCGATTCACAGTGAACGTATGGGCAGGTATTTTGAACGATAGAATAATTGGTCCGCATTTCATTGAAGGAAGATTGACCGGGGAGAACTACCTGCAGCTACTGAGAGAAGTTGTGGAGGAACAGTTGGAGGATGTACCGATCTCCAATCTAGCCGGACTGTACTACCAACATGACGGCGCCCCAGCGCACTTTCAACATGCCGTCCGTGCTTATTTGAGTGAACGTTTCGGCGAGCGCTGGATAGGTCGCGGTGGGCCCGTGCCCTGGCCAGCTAGATCTCCCGATCTCACACCACTGGACTTTTTTTTGTGGGGCGAAATCAAAAGACTTGTGTACGAAAGTGAAAGTGACTCGAGAAACGAACTCAAAAACAAAATCACCGCTGCGTTTGATAAAGTGAAGTCCCAACGTTTTGTTTTAAACAGAGTTAAAGACAATCACAGGCGTCGGGCTGAACTGTGTGTCGAAAGAGACGGCGGGCACTTCGAACAGTTATTAAAATACGTGTAAGTGAGGACTATCTTAAAATTATTGTAAATAGCTGATTTAAACTGATTATTGTAAATATTGTGATTCCAACTTTTTAAATACGCCAAAATTACGACAAATAAGGTAACAAACTTAAGTACCTACCTACCTATTTCTTTTTAATATTATTTTACTGATTAGTTTTTTGTGTTTGTCTTAGTTTTGACCGTCCTAAGCCGGTCAAAGTATGAAGGGAAAGTTGTTATCATTATCTTTATCAAGTAAGATTGTCGGGCGGCGCAGGCGCAGGCGCGGTGGGGCGGGGGCCGCGGACGCGAGTAGGTACTCAAGCAATTCTACGAGCTATACTGTTATAGTTCGTTTAATTCAACATGATACTTGACTTAATTATGTTTTTTTTTTGAAAAACTTATTTATAAATATTTATGCTATTAGGTTCCCACAAACACATTCCTTAGTATGAGTACAATGATAGGTTGAATGGATGCCAATGACTTCAAAGTCAGGGTGACTTGTAGGCTATTGAGATCAATAGCCTACGAAAACAATTGCAGTTCGTGTGCTTCGAAACATTCTTTCTTTAACTCTATAACTTGTTTCCTCAGCGATTGTAATTCACATAAGGACTTTTCATTACTCATGACTGGAGATTTTGGAGATAATGTTCCCTCAGAGGGATTACGACTGTGGTAGATATCTTCCAAAATGATATCATTTATATCCATATGTTTTCTGTTCGTTGTTCTTGATTTTCTTAACGTTACATTGATATCATCAAAGTTTTCCATATTGTAGATTAAGCGCCCTCTAGGGTCTAGTAGTGCAACTAATTTGTAAAGTGCCCTCTAGTGACAAGTTGCAAAACTTTAAAGATCTATAGATCCTAGTTCGTGAGGATAGAAGATAGTGTCCAAGTATTTCACTAGATGGCAGCAGTTTTGTATGGAAAGTTTGAATTTAACGACTTGTAGATAAATTAATTTAACCAAATTTAGTAATTTCACTTTAAATTCTTTCACTGCGTAATATTTTGTTAACTTTTATTATAGTTACTCACATAAAGTTTCGATTTTTAAGTTCTGTTCACGTTTCACTAATAATTTTGGATAAATGTTTTAGCACTTGTTCAAAGTTTTAAGCACTGTTTATTTTGTATCTACACTATAGTTTCTTGAGATAACAATTTCACTGTAGAATCAAGACTTAGTCTTGATTTTTTTTCACTTTTTATTAGAAGTTTCAACAATTTACTAATAAATTCGATTTTTTGTCAAGAGCTCAACTTTTATACGTGCTACGATGCAGAGCGCCATCTAGCGTCTCATGATGTGATGATCCATACTGTAGCAAGTTTTGTAGCTCTGGGTCACTCTGTTGAAATCCTGCTAAGGACTTGTATTCAACAGGAGTCAGTGCAACCTCTTCTATCCGAGAAAGAGTGTCAGCCACGCAGTTCTCTGTTCCACCGATGAAACGAATATCAGTAGAAAACTGACTGATATAGTCCAGGTATCGGAACTGACGAGGAGAACAGTTGTCACGGCGCGTTGTGAAGGCGAAGGTTAGCGGCTTATGGTCCGTGTAGATGGTAAAAGTCCTGGCTTCCACCATGTGCCTAAAATGCCGTATAGCTTGGTATATAGCCAACAGCTCACGGTCATACGGGCTATATTTGGTCTGTGCTGGGCTCAACTTCTTGGAAAAGAAAGCGATGGGTTGCCAGCCATTTTCCGACATCTGCTGCAGTACAGCACCTATGGCTTTGTCTGATGCGTCGGTTTGAATAGCCAGCTCTAGCTTCGGGTCTGGGTATGATAAGATGGCAGCCTCCGATAGACTCTTCTTGCAGAGTTCGAAAGCATGTAGTTGATCGGCTGTGAAGTTGACGGGCTGCGAACCTTTGACCTTGGGTCCTGCTAGAAGAGCATTAAGTGGTGCTTGAAAAGCTCCTGCACTGGGAATGAAGCGACGGTAAAAATTCACCATCCCCAGAAATCGACGAAGCTCCTTCACGGTTTTAGGCTGAGGAAAGTCTTGAATAGCCTGTACCTTGGTTGCATGTGGGCTAATACCTTCGGCGGAGACAGTGTAACCCAGAAAGGTAACTTGGGACTGTCCAAACACACATTTCGATGTGTTAATAAGGACAGCGTAGTCCTCGAGCCTCTGAAATAGCTGTCTAAGGTGCTGTTTGTGCTGTTCCTCAGTCTCGGAGAGCACCAAAATGTCATCGATGAAACCGTATGTAAAGTCGAGATTCTGCAGATCTTCATCGATGAAACGTTGGAAAGTTTGAGCCGCATTTCGGAGACCGAAAGTCATATACGGGAACTCAAACATTCCGAACGGCGTTGTGATGGCTGTCTTCGGGATATCCTCTTCACAGACCGGTAGTTGGTTGAACGCTTTCACCAGATCGATGGTGCTGAAAATGCGCTTACCAGCTAGGTGGTAGGCAAAGTCTTGAATGTGCCTAACTGGGTAGCAATCTGGAATGGTGCGCGCGTTCAGGCCACGGTAGTCTCCACAAGGCCTCCAACCATCGTCCTTCTTTTTAGCCAAATGTAATGGTGAAGACCAAGAGCTCTGAGACGGTCGTGCTGTACCGTTCTGTACCATCTCTTCAAACTGCTTCTTGGCGATAGCAAGGCGTTCAGGATCCAAACGGCGAGGGTGGCTTGATACAGGTGGTCCCGGAGTAGTCCTGATATGATGGACGGTATTGTTCTTGATAACTCTGTCTTTACCAGCTGGGCGAGTTATATTCGGAAACTCACGAAGCAACTGGTGGTATACAGAGTCATCGTAAATGGTACGTACCGATGCTATGTTGTCGTTACCACGTTGATGAGGAGTAGACACAGAAAGTGACGTTAGTCCATCGACCAATCTCTGGTTGCGGCACCCGACAAGCAAGTTGTAAAAACTTAAAAAGTCAACTCCGATGATTGCTTTTGTGACGTCAGCAATAGTAAACCGCCACTCAAATGCACGTCGAAGTCCGAGATCTAGCTTGATGGTAATAAGCCCGAAGGTAGAAATAACCGTACCATTGGCAGCAAACAGCTCGTAGGTTGACTTGGTACTCGCAGGCGCTCGAACAGCTGATCTTGGGAAGACACACAAGTCAGACCCGGTATCTATGAGGTACTGTACCTTCGACTTCCGATCAGTAATGAAGAGTCGGCCTTGTTGTTGGTAGCAGCCGCTGACGGCCTCTAGTGACTGCTTTTGGCGTTTCCCGAATGGAAGGTACACGGGGCTTTACACTTCTTAGCCTTAGTGCCAAAAGAAAAATGGTACCAGCAATGAGGATGTCCGTCGGGGCGTTCGCGAGAATGTGAGCGGTGGCGTGAGTGGCTGCGCTGGCGGTACTGTGAACGGGAACGTGGCGAGAATCTGTTACCGCGCGTTAACGTTTCTAAGCGTTTTGTGAGCTCCTCAACCTTTAACTCGAGAGAGCTTTGTGAAACGGCAGAAGTACTAGCGACTTGCGGTTGTACGATGTCGTTGACACGGTCTGCTAAATCCGCTACCTCCTCTAAATCCGCTTTCCGCTGCGACGCTACAATAGTCTGAACGTGTGGTGGCAGCCTACTAGACCAACTCGTAAGAAGTACATGATTAGGTATGTCGGATCCCGCCAGACTTCTTAAATAACGAAGAAATTGACTGGGCTTCCTATCGCCTAACTCTTCGTGCTGCAGTAGACGCATAATCTTCTTCTCTCGTGATTGTGAAATGCGTTTTATTAACTCTTCTTTTAATTTGTCGTATTTATTACTCGACGGTGGATCAATAATAATGTCTTTCACAATCCTAGCATGTTCCTGGTCTAACTGGCTAGTAATAAAATTAAATTTGGTAGCATCGTTACTAATACCAGAAATTGTAAACTGGGATTCTAGTTGCGCAAACCACACTTCAGGTTCTTCAGGCCAAAAAGGAGGAATACGTACGCCCACGCGGCATAATTCGCTCGCGTTAATGTGTCCACCGGCCATCCGATCGCTTGCAGCGGCGCGTCCGCCCGCCATCTTGTCGCTTGCGCCCGCTTCGTCTTGCATGACTTTGAGCGTTGTCGGAAGGTCACCACTGTAGAAGTATTGTTGCAGAATATCCCTTAGGATATTTATTCTACCTATATGTCGATCTGTCCGTCTGTTCTTATGTTCGGAATAAAATTAGTCAGTCCGTATGTCTGATATATTTGTTTCCTACGGCTTACTAAACCAACAAATACTCCGCAAACGGGGATCGAACCCGTTGAGTAAGCAATAGTAAAAGGATAGGTATATAATGCGTGAAGCGCTTAACACTGAATAACGAATATATATATGATTATAAAGAAAACAATATGAGATACTTACGGAATGAGATTTATTTAAGATGATTAAATACGATGAAAAATGAACACAAAGCACAATGAAATTATAGAAATATGAAATAGAATAGAAAAGCAAAGATTACAATGAATAGCGAATAGATATAACGTAGGCACAGATCAGAAAGAAGGGACACAAGCTATGAGAATGAAAGTCAAAAGCGGAGTGCGCGCGCGCTGGTCGTCGCTGCGTAGCTCGGCGCGCGGCGACACGACCGGTTCTGTAAAGGAGACGGACACACGGCGCGCGGAGCGATAAGCGTAGCGATTTTGTCTTTCTAATAACAAATATCGCTACAAGCTAATCAGCCATAAAGTACTTTTGAGTACTGATGCTATAAAATTAATAAGATCAAGAAGTTTTGCTAATATTTTTGTACACTTAGAAAGTTAAAAACAAAAGATGTGTTAAAATTATTTTTATCAAAATAAAATTTACGAAAAGAAGTCTACTTTTGTGACTCTTCCTAAAATATCAATATTTCTACATGGTTGCCTGTTAGGCGATTCCTTGAGATAGTTATTGATGCGCCAGCTTTCGAAGAGAGGTTTTTTTTGTGTTACCTATTATGTTTATATAAATGCGTGCTTGTTTTTATAATGCTGGGAATACAGGCTCTAAATCTTTCCATTCCTCCAGCGGGTTAGATTTTAAAGCGCAGACTGGATTAGCCTAATAAATTGACACTTTATCGACATTCAAGGTTTTTTACGACGCTTTTGCTTACCAACTGCAAGTAGTTTGTGATGTGACCAAAAATCTAAATCTTCGTTCGTTGTTTCATCTTTAGACCCACTGGTTGATATTGTCATATTTTCTTTAACCCTTCGTATGCCGGGCGACAACGCGCACAACAAGTGCTGTCTGCTGCCGAAATTGGAATGCGCGCAGAAATCTATGAAAAAAGTAATATATGAAAAAAGATTTTGAACTATGAACGTAACGTATAACTATCACACAACTCATAGCTCTTGATGCCGAATAGTGCTTGCTTTAGAGCGAATACATTGTATCAAACTTAACCTCCCTTTCCAAAGCAACATTTCACCAAGGCTTAAGTGCTGCTCAGAAACGTCAATGTGATCATTATCAGACTCTAAAATTTGGCGAATAGACTCTACATACTCTTCATCTTCGCTACCCGAATCAACTTTAAGAGCCTCGGCAAGATCCGAAGGTAAAATGTCTTCGTAACTGTCTGCATTTACTATATTTATACACAATCACAAAGTAATCACAAAATTGTCTATAATAAAAACCTCTCAAAACAGAAAGATTAAATATAGTAACATCATGCACAGAACCAGGCCACCGGGCTACAACATTCATAAATTTCAAATCAGCATCACAAACGGCTTGAACATTTAATGAAAAGTAGCCTTTTCGGTTTCTAGGCGAAGAGTTCCTTCGCCTATACTGTGATCTAGAATAATATTGTTTAATGTAGACACATTTATCTTTTACATAATTATTGATGACTTCATTATAAAGCTTTTACTTACTTGGAGATTGTATCCGTATGTGAGTGCAGTCAATTTCACCCAGGACACGTGGAAACTTACTATATTGATAAAACTTGTCCACATGATTAGGGTGCATTAAAGTAACTGTACCGCAGCTTTGTTTAGACGAAATCTAAATGTAAATTCAGCATCAGTTAGGCACTGAGAATAATCAATACGGCAATAGATTCTTCGTGATCCTGGTGGACCTTCGTCTCCGTCAGTATTATTAGTATCCCCATTATCCCAATCTGAGAGGTGCTCCTCTTCTTCTTTTAGTAGTTAATAAGCCAGATAAATATTTTTTATACAGTAAATAATCCGAAAGATTAATTAAAATCGATGAAAATTTTAGGTTCGTAAAAATAGATTATAAATATAAGAAGATAAATAGATTTGTCAAAGTCAAAAGATCGATTATTGATACTCATCCAAAGACTTTTTCCCACATAGGGCGATCCAAGTATGTAGTTGTAGAAATGGATTAGCGCCCTCTAACAAATAGATTGCATTTTCGGATTGGCAAAGCAATATGTGGTTTGGATATTAAAACAGTTTTGTAATTTTTAGATCGAAAACAAAACAACATATAAAAGATGCAAGTATTAGGTCCTTACATATGAAATTGGCGTTTTGTATGGGAGGAACATAAAGGCGATTTTTTCATATTAAAATATATTTTATTAATCAAAGTATGTACTATTGCTATCTATACACTTTTGCCATCTTATAGGTGGTTCATTGATCCCTTTACTAAAAAAACCATACGGACGGGAATCAATGAAATCTTTGAAAGCGGTTTGGAGTGCCTCATCGGAATTGAATTTTTTTCCTTGCAAGAAGTTATCCAAATTTCGAAAAAAATGGTAATCTGTTGGAGCAAGGTCCGGAGGGTACGGTGGATGTCTTAGACATTCCAATTGAAGCTCCTCTAACTTGGTGGCCGTCTGTTGGGCCGTGTGTGGTCTAGCGTTGTCTTGAAGCAGCAGTGGCGTAGAGCGATTGACAAGTCTCGGTTGTTTAACGGCGAGCTTTTTCATCATGGTTTGCAGTTGCTGACAAAAGACATCAGCCGTAATCGTCTGACCAGATTTAAGAAAGCTATAGTGTACGACGCCGGCACTAGTCCACCAAACGCTTACAAGTAACTTTTTTTGAGTCAATTTTAGCTTGGGGCAAGACTTTGCTGGTTCACCAGGGTTCAGCCATTGCGATGAGCGTTTACGATTATCGTTCAGGATCCACTTTTCATCACATGTAATGATCCGATTTAAAACTCCTTCATTATTGTGCCGGTTGAGCAACGTAACGCAGCAGTCGACGCGCGTTTGTCGGTTTGCTTCACTCAATTCATGAGGTACCGAACGAAAGCGTTGAAACCAAAAACGCACCGTGTTTGCTTTTGCGACACCACCCCCATACACATCATTAATCCTTCGAGCCGTTTCTGCAGCACTGGTGCCACGGTAGAACTCGTACTCGTAAATAATGCGATATTTTAAGTTTTCAATTTTGTTAAATGAGTGACGCAGAAAAAAAAGCAAAAGAGAAAATAACAAATGAATTACGGTTTTCAAAACACAAATGCATGAGTAAATAGCTGTTTAAATTTGAATTTGGAATTCCGAACCAAAGAATATATATTTAAGATCAAAGTGGCCAGTACGACAAAACGCCAATTTCATATGTAAGGACCTAATATATATTCTATCGGCAGCACCAGCATAAACAATAATTTAATTTTGAGAATTACCCCACATTCATCGGTCAAGATGTACAGTACTCCCAAAGTAATATAATGCGCATAGAAATCTTCGTAATTGTTCGGCAACGGTCGTATGTCCCGACCGTCAGAAGACGATATATATATATAGAGTGGTTAAGTGCATTCATGCATAATTTAGTAGAATTATGTGTTTTGTTCTAAAAGAGATAAATATTAATTTATCAGTAACGAAATTTGATTCGATAATTCCATGTAAGTAAATGGTGAGAAAACCACACGACTGCGAATATGCTACAGTCTTTGTTGTATTGATTCACTTCGAAGATGATATAGTACTTTTGAAGTGTCTTACTGAAGCTGGTGTAGCGATGGAAGAAAAGAAGGTTTAAATAACACAAGCTTTCAAACACAAGTATACATTAAAATCTTAAAAATCTAATCATTAAAGTGTCAGTTCAAAAGTATTTACAGCACTGACATTCTAGAATAATACTACAATAAAAAAAAAATTAATCA
The DNA here is from genome assembly GCA_905187575.2 of Celastrina argiolus. NCBI lineage: Eukaryota > Metazoa > Arthropoda > Insecta > Lepidoptera > Lycaenidae > Celastrina > Celastrina argiolus. The sequence goes on from LR994596.1 coordinate 4,744,098, forward strand.
GAATCAGGGAGAATCTCTATTCCTGACATCGTAGATTCATCAGAACTTTCGTTATGCTCTTGTTCATTTACACTCTCCCCACTGCTATCACCTGTGTAAATAATCATTTCATCGTAAAAACCAACAATTCTTGGCTCAAATTTTCTATATTCATCTTCGCATTTAACAGCATGATCACAAACATTTTTCCATTCTTCTGGTCCTATATTATTGATTTTTTCTAATATACTATCTTTAACTGACGTGACAGTCATTGCAATATTATTTTTGGCTACGTGTTGCTTTATTTGGGACCAAATATTTTCAATGGGGTTAAAATCGGGATGATTTTATGGGCAATCGTATAATTTTATGCCCTTGTTCCTTCATTATACGGTCAATGGCAAATTCTGTGTATTTTTCTTTATGTCGTTTTATAATTTCATATAAATCGGGTTTCAGTTTCTTTGAGTCATGCGTAATGTTGTGTTGTTGTAACCAAACTATCATTTGTGGTTTAGGTGTGTTTGAGTTTGGTGGTTTCACAGACAACTTATTATGATATGGGGCGTTGTCAATTACCAACACACTATTAGGAGGCAAGTTGGGTATCAATTGATTGCGTAGCCAAGTTTGATAACGTTCCGCTTTTATTTCTTTATGATAGTCACCTTCTGTGTCGACACATTTATGTAACATTAGAGCCCCTGGGACGAAGCCTTTTTCATTGCCTGCGTGTACAATAATTATTCGCTCTCCTTTGGAAATGGGTTGTTTGATACCTTTTTTGCTGCTGTCTTGCCAAGTTTCACCCTTAGTATGTGATGTATGCACGTATGACTCATCCATAAACACTAATGTTTTTACCAGAATTCCTCAGCTGTTGTATTTCTCTGAGATATTCGATCCTTTTTAAACGTATATCCTGCTTTTCCATAAGTAACCGTCTGTTATTATCCGTTTTTATAAACCTAAACCCCATATATTTCTAGATCAGCCTTAAAGACTCCGCACAGCCTTTAAAGTTAATAGCTTCGATCAACTTTTTTCTCAAATTATTTACAGTTGGGAGTTCTTTAAGCGTCAACTGAAAATTGTATATAATATTACGAATCACACAGTAGTCGAAATCATCAAGCCCTAGCCGAAATCTACTTTTAGGTTTTCCTTTTTTCGGTGTTGAAAATTTCATTGATTGATTCTGGTTTTTTTTCGTTTAAAATAATACTTAAAGTTCGTCGTGAAATTCCTGTAACACGGTCCTGAACTTTTTTTAAATAATTATCATGTTCTCTTTTGAAAACATTGGCTTCATTTAAGAAATAAAGGTACACATTAAATACCATCTGTCGTGCTTGTGACTTAAGCGGCTTTCCACGTTTAAATTTATCCATCTGAAAGCAAATGGTATGGGCAGAGTTAGGCATATTTTTATTTATTTGTTGTATTATTGCATTATGTAGTAAAATAACTTATGATATTATTTATTTATATATCTATTTGTTTATTTATTTGTTTATTAAATGTATATAAGCCTAAATATTAATATGTATTTAACGTAGGTATGTTTAATTTTTTAATATAAAAAACCGTAAAAAATGTTAGTACCTATATTTACCTATTTTATAAAAAATAAATTATTTAAATTTGAATAAAATAATTAAAATTGAAATTAAATTTACCTTTATAAACAAAACCAAGAAGGGTGTGTAGTAGCAGCTCTATATAGAAACATAGAAATAACACGTGCAGTCACCACCAATATATAAAGATGAGTGACGGACCTTTAACTGACCGGCGATTGCCGTAGACAGCTTGAATTGTTTTAGATTGTGTAAACATGATATTGACTCCTATTCCTTTCGATCAAAGTGGAAAATCCAAGTGCATTGTTTTATGCTGTTAGTATTCAATGATTCGGAAGTTTCCGGGAATACGACCATTAGCGAAGATCTGCATGTGCATTATTAATTTGGGAATACTGTACAGTACAGTTTGTACAGCTTTATTCCGTAGGGTTGCTTTTTGGTTTTTTAAGTACTGCCGGAATATCAAACGCTCACGAAATAAAACCACTGAGTCATCTATTGATAGATTTTTAGAAGGATGGTATACAATGGGTTACCTTAATATTAATAGGGACAGTCACGATATATTTTGTTTTTTTGTAAAATATAGGTCTATAACTAATTGACAACGTCGTTTTTTGTTATAATTACCTACATTTAATAATATTAGACACATATCTTACAAATAATTTATAAAAAAGAAATTAACATTTAAACAAAGAAAACAAAATTGTTGGCTATATGAGAACGGTAATAAAAAAAATGTAACATTTTGTTTGGCTTCTATAAGATCTTGAATCCTTCTCGGCATGCTTTCTATTCACTTTCTAGCAGTATATTTTATATTGGGGTTGTGATGCCACACATTTATTAGCTTTTCAATAAGTCTTACCTTGGTAGCTATGATTTCCTTGGCAATTTCCGCCTTGGTAATTTCCCATAAGTTTTCTATGGGGTTCATGTCTGGATCAGGCCAATGTAAAACTGGAATGATGTGGTCTTCTGAGAACTTGGTTACACTTCTCGCTTTATGGCATGGTGCTGAATCGTGCATAAACACGTAACCATCCCCCTCTGGGAACCAATCCTGTAGTTGCGGCAACGGACGAGTTTCTAGGACTTACTTGTATTGGTCCTGTCTCATGGTTCCCTAGACAATATGGCGCCGCCCAACTCCTTTAGCGCTTATGACAGACCATACCATAATTTTAACTGGGCGTTTAACACGTTCCACTATGCAGTCAGGCTAAAATCTCTAACGTTGACTCGTCTGAGAAACAAACCTAAAAAAGGTTCGATATTTTTTTCTAAATATGATTTGATAATAATTATAGCATACAATATAATTTTGATTAGAACTGACCTTACTCCAGTCTTCAATTGTGTTTAGGCGATGCTCGCGAGCCCAAGCAAGCCGTTTCTTCTTCATCGCGTTTGTCAACTGCGGTTTTTTAACTGGCCAATGACCTGTCAGGCCTTCCTCTGCCAATCTTCGCTGAACAGTTCTCTTGGAAACTGGTATCCCAGATTCCTGTACCATCTGGGTTAACAGACTTGCACTTTCTTTCTGTTTTGCAGACAGATATCCCGAATTTTCCTATCGGACCGTGGTGTTGTAAGTCGTTTTCTTCCACATTTGCCTTTTTTTTGGTAAAAAGTGGCTGATTCTGGTCTAAATTTATTATTATTTTATTGACACAATTGACAGAAACGCCAGCCAGTTCTGCTGTCTGCCTCTGAGAATGTCTTGTGTGCAGGAGAAAGGTTTTAACCCCGGATTTTTTTCTAGGAGTCAAATCTACCCCTCGACCCATAGTCAAAAGCTGTAATAATAAAAATAAATTAGTTTTATTCTAAAATTCACCCGCAAATAAGTATAATTTTAATAACAATAAAATAATACTTACTTGCATTTAATAATTTTGTCACAAAATTACAAAAACAATGAGTTTGGTTATCACTTTTACGAGTATGAAGGACTGCGCATCTCTCTCGTTAGTAAAATATTGTTACAAAATCAACAAATACCTTAATACTTGAAATTCACTTTAAACTTGAAATATAGATCTATAGTGGCCATAAACATATATTCCAATAACACTTGCAGCACTTAAGAAAACAGTTAAGTGTGCCCAAAAACAAAAAATGGTAAAATATTTGACTGTCCCTATTAATTTGGCAACCCACTATATGTACGAGTATGTTGGCCATACGCTGGTTAAAATATTTGATTAAGTCATATATTTTAGACAGCCTGGGCCCTGGTTACGTAACTTCTGTGGCTTTCCCGAACGTCGACATCAACTGTCATTGTGACTTTAAATCTTTTTAAAACACGATTTAAAAAGTTAATATGTCATCATTTTGATGTTTCTGCTCATTTTCTTTGAATGCTGAAGAGTGGATGTTTTTTCCAGTAGTCTGTTATCCGGTTAATTTTGATAGTTCTCATGTGAAATAATATCCCATAAAATATTTTCATTTCAGGAACAGTTGTATCTCTCCATAGTTTCATTCTGCTTTTAGTATTCAGTATCTCTGACTACTAATTCTACTAAATAACTTAGACGCGTACTTATTAGTCTTTTCGACCAACATTTCAAAAAGTTAATCAGGCAATGAAAAAAAAATATCTTCAGACAATATTTTGAGGTTTTTTTTCTTCTTCCTTCAAAATTAAATTAGCAGGATAACAATCACTCCATTCTTCATCTGTTGATTATCATCTTCGTCAGTTTCTTTGACCAAAACTCTAATATATATTCCTCATGACTTTCTTTATCTATAGTATAGATGAAGAAAGTCACGAATCTATACAGATTCTATACCATCGTCATCTAATTCATTTTTACCATCGTCATCTGATTCCAGCAAATCTATAAGTTATTCTTCTGTCAATAATTTATCAGACGACAATGTTGTGACTGATTTTTGTTCTATATCTTCACCTTCAAACATATTTTTTATTGTGTCCATAATATCAAAACCTTTTATTGGTTCATTTAAATCTGGTGGGTCTATCTGTGGGCATTAGTAGGTTATCTTCACCGTGTTGCAAAGATTTGTCTGAAACCGTAGACACATTTTCTAGAATGTCTGTTAAAGTTACCCTACCAGCATGTACATGTAGTTGACTGTTGTCACGGTTTCGAACCTGAAAAATTAGATAAATGTTAAAAACATCCAAATCTATTTTTTACGTAGGTAAATACAATATACTAATTTAATAAATTCTTACGCTTGTGGTTTGGAAATTCATGAATGCTATAACGCCGACTCGGTGTCGTACAAATAAAACAAAACTCCATCAATTATGTTAGAACATTAACAAATCAAAACGTTAGAAGTTCTTAAAAAATATTTATTTCGATTTCGAAGTTTGCCAACCCAGTTGCCTCGCTACAATTTATGTAGAGGTGGTCGGATCTCTAGCAAAATGTTCCAATATTTCCTCTTTCACTTCTGCAACATAACGAGGAGGTCTTCCTGCATCATGTCGCCTTTGATGAATAGCGTAACGCCGCGGAAAAAATTCCAGCACTTGGTTCATTATTTGGACGGAGAAAACGACTCCGGTACTCTTCCCGTGCAGCGGCTGCGTCGCCATTACAGAAACCGTTGCAAAATATGTCATTTTGGTAACTAAACTTGATCAGAAGGAATCGCAAATAACACGTCAGCTCCCTCGGGACGAGAAGCGTTAACTTAACAAAAACTCTTCCTAATGCTCTTTTAACAGACACGTACCCGAAAAGTTACGCAGAAACCGGTCTCGAATCTTTTTTTTTTTGAAACCGACTATTAATAGAGCTCTTTTTCCTCCGGTAACTACTTCCGAAATTTGACTACCTGATTACCTACCTAACCCTAAACAAATTGTAAGGTATAGAAATGGAGTTGAGTTATTAAATAAATAAAATAAAAAAGCCTTTATTATTTCTCACTCATTTACAAAATATATTGATTTGCATGCATTCTATAAAATTTTTAATTAATTACATTAGTTATATTTATTTAATATTATTTACCTATCATTTTATCACAATCAGTTACTTTTAATTATATTAAGATTATACACATGCTTAATTATCCATTTATGAATATTATTGTATTTGTTATTTACTTTATATACATTTTTTGAAAAATAATTACAATATAATAAATTTATTGTAATTATTTTTATTTTTATCCTATTTTAATTTTGAATGAGAACCCCTTTGTAGGGTAAAGGCCTCCTCCATTTTTGTCCATTCTTCTCTATCTTTTGCCTTTTCTTGCCACTCTTCTCCCGCTATTTCTTTTATATCGTCAGTCCATCTTCTATAAGGCCTGCCTCTTTTCCTTTTCCCTTTAGGTCCTTTCCATAGAACGGCGACGCGCTTCGACCATCGTGAATCTTGTATTCTGGCTAGTGTAGTTGAGTTATTATCTTACCTTTAACAGCTGCTTGTGAAGTTTATGCTCACAAATTATACCTTTATATAATATTTATTCAGGACACCCATAAATAACTTGATTGTTTTTATTTGTATTCTTGTAGTACATTCTACATCGTTAACTACTAATCCTTCCGCCATGTTTTGGAAGTAGTGTTGTGAAGTGTATTTTTTCATTTGGAGGTTGGCCTGGGACGGTCGGTAGGTGCATCAATTTTTCTAAAATGAGGGGTTTTCGAAGTGTCACTTTTAGGTACAAAGACTACCTTAAGATGGCGCTTGCATAATGTAATATGTCAAAAAATCTGTGATCTTTGTTGGGTGGTTATTAGGGTTGCCAGATTATAGCTATTATCCATTTTCAGGTAGTGAAATTATTCAATAAGTGGTTAAGTCGCTGTAGGTATGCTGTTTCGTACACAAAAATAATCCTTTCAAATTCCTTTCTTAGTCATCTCCTACACTTTCGAGGAAACTTACATACATTATAGCTCGCTGGCTTCAATATCTTTGATTTTTCAAACAAATAATTATTAGGTTAAGAAATTAAAAAAATGTAACTAATTTAAGTCTAATGTCAATAAACTTTATTATTATTTCTTATTGCACGCTAAAATAAATATTTTACCTCTTGGGGCTCTTACCAAATGTGATGACGGAGAGATGAAATCTGCTGGCGTAAAGTGAGTTGAACATAATATGAAGGATTTTTTTCTTATAGTTAATCCTGTTTTTATATGTTTGATAGCCTCTATCCATCTTGATCTCCAAGTTTCATCTTGGGGAAAGCGGTGGTTACCTATATTTTTACAAAATTGTACTACGCATGGACTAGCCATGTTTAGTTTAGTTCTCAGGGCACAATTAATAAATAATAAACTATTGCAAGTGAAAGAAAGAAAGTTGAAAGGTAAACAAACAAAAAAACAAAGCGGAAATTGACATTTTACACAGGACTTGACATATTACTTAGGTTTAATGCCATCTATCAGCATTTTTTTAAACTAGTAGAACTGTCAAAATAAAAACCGCTCATTATAAAGGTCTAAGTATATTAGATTTTTTTATATAGATAAAAACCGACCGTTTGTGTGCGTCCACACTGAATGCGCGGTGGCTGGAGCCTGAGGCGGGTGCGGCAAGCGGGGGCGTGCGGTAGCCACAGTGACGCGCGAGCTCTTGGGTTCTTGATTGGTTCTTCTTGGTTATCAGGTGTTGCAAACTATGGACGACGATTTGTTATTTTTAATAGACAGTCCGATCATAAAATGGGTGGTGTTGAACACTAAAGATGGTGTGCACGAAATAAATCAAAACAGATAAATAACCTGTGAATTTTCTAGTTTATATGAAGAATTAAATCATACCGTACTTGAAATTTCGCCTTGAAATTTATTTTTTTATTCATTGAATGTATGTGTATTGCCAGAGGAGTTCCAGCGGGCAGTGCGCATCTGCACGGGCGTCGGCCAGTCCGCTCACCTGGTAGACACGGTGTTCGCGATATTCGACGCGGACGGCGACGGCCGACTGAGCTACAAGGAGTTCATAGCCATAATGAAGGATCGCCTGCATCGAGGATTCAAGGTATGTATGCACCAGCAGCTCCATACTCTGTTTGGATTTTTATATTAATTTACTACATTTCCTGTTACTTCGTACGTGGAAATCACAGTGACGTACAATTTGGTGCGGTAAAAAGAAGCCTATGTGTAAATCCAGCATGTAAACTACTACCGTACTAATGGTGTAATAGCTCCCCACACTTTTTTTCAACATTCTCATTTCGTTTAAACTGGGCCAGCTACGCAGGAGTCATTTTTATAGTGCCCAATATGTGCGCAATATACAAGGACATGAGGATGAAAGTAAAATGAGGGAGCTCCTTTTACTCTCATGATCCCGTGGGACGGTAAACCGACACGACTGGCGAGAGAACAGGCGCAGGACCGACTTTTTACATGCCCATCCAACGCATGGATCATCTTTCTTGTCAGACAATCGGTCGGTGATCAGCCTGCGTTGTCCTAACCAAACTTGGAAATACTATTTATTTTATCCAACGCGGGGATCGAACCCAAGACCTCAGGGGGCCTACTCAAGATGCCATCGCTAATTATCGCTTACAAAGTTTGATAACAAAATGTACCTATGGGATTTGACATAAGGTACGCTAAATGATCGCGATTGGGTATGTCATTTAGCGTACCTTATGTCAAATCCCATACATTTTGTTATCGAACTTTGTAAGCAATGGCATCTTGAGTAGGCCCCCCGGTTCGTGAGTCACGCTCTATACCACGACGGCGTTCAAATGGAATGGTATTACGATTCTATTAACACCACATTAGTTTAATAAGCTTTAATATAGCTTATTAGTTTAATACGCTTTAAAATAGTTTGCGCAGTCAGGATGTATGTCTTAAGTTTTTCATAATTAAACACTAACTTTGTCTTTGTTTTTCAGTCGTACGCAAAAAATGAAGGCTGGGAAGCGTTCAAGACGTGTGTAAAGCAGGAAATGAAGAGTGCGGTCTAATATTAGAACTGCATTCACTAGTCATACTAACTACTAGTCAACATGCATTAACTGCGTGCATGTTTAACGATGCGAGAAGGTCAACAACTATACAAATTTCCCAAGTTTCCTTGCGAATATAATTGGCATGCAAAGGAAAGTACTGTAAAAAAAGATGTTTTAAATTACGACTTAAAAACTTTACAAGTTAAAGGAATTAAAAATAAAATGTTTTTTTATCAAACTTTGTCAGCTTTCTAGTTTCTGAGAGCTGACAAACTTGGCTACACAAAGTTTTTATTTATATGTTGTGTTTTTTTATGTTTTTATCTGTAACTTACTTTTATAACGTAATTTTAAGGTGTAGTACGTCCAAGATGAGTTTAATCTAAACGTAAACAAACCCGTCTATGACACAACCAAAGACTGGTCAGTGATGCCAATTGGCCAATAATAATACAATGATTTTTGTTTGCTATGAATCCATAGACTATTATAGGCTTATATTCTACAATCGGCAGTGTCAAAATGGCGTATTTTTTCTGTGAAAGATTTTCATTTCATTTTTAAACATATTCATTATTGTTTAATTGTTATAAAATGTTTTGTATAATGAAGTGTAATCCTTGAATATACCTGTGAAAGTGTTGATAAGTGTGCACAATAGGTGGATAAGGGAAAATTTTGATGTTTTCGGTTTGTTTACCTTCATGTTAAATTTATCAGGGACGAACTATACTTTCCTTTGCAGGCTAGTATACGTGTGAAACAAACAGGCACTGTAGGCGATATCCAATACTATAAGAGATAGATGGAATGAAAATAAAATACTGAAAGGAGTTGAGAGCTCGATTTTGAAACATTAGATTTTTCACTATCTCATATAGTTTAGAATATCGCTTACCATGTCCATTTTAAATTTTAGTCCTGTATATTGCTGATATACTATTTAGACGACATCATAGCCTAAATCATCGTCACCCCTCCAGCATAATTTTCGAACACGAGCGGATAATATGTCGACAAACGTTTCGTTGGCACTTACCGTGTTTGATTTGTACTTACTTTTAATAGATAAGCACATTTTTGTTGTGTTGTGTGTACATAGGCCATTTTTGCGCCATTGTCATTCATTTTGAATTTGCTTTTGTAATTAAGTATTATTATAATTAATTTAAAGTATTATAAGAGTTCCGATAACTCAAATATTCGGTTTTATTCATAAAGCACCAAAATGTAGTCACTAATTTTAAATTATAATTAAAGAAGCAAATAATTTATAATGTCCGCGGAACTGCTGACAGATGTAAAACATCGGAGTCAGCCGAAAGTTGGATTGTACATTGTATTTGAGGTGGCACTTCCATAGATTACTATGCCAAAAGACGCGGCATTATAACTTTGCTATGAAAAGTAAAAAGAAATATTACAGTCAAAGATCTCTCACCCAGTGTCGAAATTATATTAAATTAAATGTTATTTAATATTGTTTGTATTAATAAAGTAAAATTAATTTAAAATATTTGATACAAATGTAATTTGTATTTTATTGTAATGTAATTAGCGCAATATATTTAACAGTTAACACGTTCACTGTGCCTGCACCACATGTGGGTCATTTTGAGATTGAGTTCATACGTGTGTGCACCACTTATGGGTCTTACCTCCATAGAAATTTATAACATTTTTAAAGGATACACGTGTCAGTTTCTTATCGTTTTTTTGCATACACGCAGTGCTGCCAGGTCTCCCGATTTTCCGGGAGTTCTCCCGATTTTAGTAAATGTCTCCCGATATCCCGGATCCTCAGTCAAACCTCCCGATTTTTTCCACATCTTGAACAGTTACTAAAAAACACTGCGTCTAAGTGCGTGAAACGAAATAACCTACACAAGTTGCAATACTCAACAAAAGTAATGAGTTTGTAAAGTATGTAGCGTAAAGTATGCCTTGACAGAATGGAATAAAGTTGAATATCAAATAGCAAAACTTTGGAATTCAGATAACACCAGAGTCCAGACAAACCGGTATTTCTCATTATTATACGATCAAATTAAGAGACATAGTTCAGTCTAGTAATTGTAAGGATAAGTAAGGTATTTTAAATGAACAGCATTAGATTGCGTCATGTGAAGTGAGCAAAGTTTTGTTCGCTTGCATTTGCAACCACTTTGCTTTTGTGATTTTGTTGTCTCGGACTAAATATCATTGTTTTTAAGTATTTTAAACAAGTTTTTAAGCTGCAATTGTCAGAATTTAGAATGTCTAGTTCTGAGAGCGATATTGAGGTGCAAAATACACCCCCAAAGAAAAAGAAATACAGTGTCAGCTATAAGCCGGATTGGGAAAAAGATGATCTGTTTGAGGGATGGTTATCAAAAAGTAATAAAGGTAAGCGATATAAAAGCCTTTCTTAGATACTCGCTGATAAAAACTTATTGATCACAAAAACCTATTCATTCGTATTAGCCGTGTTCGTTTCATTTTTCAACTACGCGGCTTTTTTCGCAATTTGGCAGCTGACTGTCAACTTCATCATGTAGTGGCGCGGCGGCTAGCTTCTTGATGGCGCGGGCGACCTAATAAAATGTTGCCAGTTTAAAAAAGTATTCTTAAAGTACGGCAGTTTTGTCGTCTTGAGAAATTAACGCTTTTTTGTTGGAATATTTAGGCTATATTAAAAAATATACTTTTCAGGTCCAGATTTCGCTTATTGTAAAGTGTGCTCTTGCGATATAAATATAACGAGAGGGGGTAAAAATGATATTAAAAGACATAAAGAGACAAAAAAACATGAAAGCAATAAGCTGAAAATTCGAGGTCAACAGAGTCTAGACCAGATGATAACAAAAAAATCTACATCGTTAGAAAAACTAGTTAAACAGTCAGAAATTAGAATTGCCGCATTCATAGTTGAACATAATATTCCGATCAATGTGATGGAACATTTCCCAGATTTAATAAGAGCAGTATGCCCAGATTCTGAAGTCGCAAAAAGGATTACCTGTGGACGTACTAAAACAACAAAAATTATTTCGGAGGTGTTGGGAAGAAGTGACGTTGATATCATGGTTGAAGCAATGCAGACAAATAGATTTTCATTAACAGCTGATGAAAGTACTGATAAAAGTACAAAAAAGCATTTGGCAGTAATTGTGAGGATTGCTCGAAGTAATCTGAAGGTAAATATTATGTTTATAATGTAAAGTTTACATTTCAAATATGTTACTTTTGTATACTTACTTATTAAACCCTATTCTTTTTCAGGTGGAAGATTATTTTTTTGAATTATTTGAAATTCTTGAAGGTAACGCCGAAAAATTGCATGAAATAATTACAAAAAAAATGACTGAATTGGGGATTCCATATAAAAAAAATATGATAGGGCTGGCCGCAGATGGTGCCAACGTAATGATGGGAAAGAACAATTCTCTTGCCACGAAGTTCAAACAAGACATACCACACCTTTTCGTTATGAAATGTGTATGCCATTCTGTACATCTTGTAGCGTCTAACGCTTGCTTAAAATTGCCTCGAGAACCCGAAGATCTAGCACGGGATGTGTATAACTATTTGAATGGTAGCCCAAAACGTACCGGCTTGTTGAAAGAATTCCAGGATTTTTTGGAACTAAAACCACACAAATTGCTGCAACCTTCCCAAACAAGGTGGCTCTCTTTAGAGGCAGTAGTAAAGAGGCTGCTAGAACAATACGAAGCCTTAAAGTTGTACTTTAGAGACGCTATTTTCAGTGACCGTATTAAAGCTGCAGAAAACATATTGAAAATGATAGAAAATCCAGTGAACAAGCTATATCTGCAATTTATGGCGTATGCCTTAGGTATATTCAACGAACTAAACAGAACCATGCAATCAGAAAATACAAATGTACACATAATTTACAACAGGGTCATGACCGTAATCTACACAATTTTGGGATGTTATGTGAAAGATGAATACATTTCAAGAAATGATCACAAAAACATCGACTATAAAAATCCTAGAAAGTACATGGATATAAAAGATTGGTATTTAGGCGCTGAAGTAGGGGCGACATTATCTTCACCAACATTAACAATCAGTCCCGAAGAGATAAAAAAATTCAAGTTCCGCTGTTTGGAGTTTTACATTGAGGCAATTAAACAACTATTACAGCGATTTCCGTTTGAAGACGATATGGAAATTTAAAAAAAAATGGAGTTTATGGATCCAAAAAAAGTTTGTAGTGGCAAAATACTATCCATCGCCGACATATTGGGAAGGTTCCCAAATATAGCTCCTTCAAATGTTATCCAACAGATTGACACCGAATGGCGGCTACTTCGGAATACGAATTTAAACACTGAAGATGAAAATTTAGAAGTAGGAGCTTTCTGGAAAAAGATAGCCCAGATGCATTTGGGTGATGGCAGCAAAATGTTTCCAAATTTAACTTCGACAGTTTTTAGTTTTATGTGCTTGCCACACTCAAGTGCATCTGTGGAAAGGCTGTTTTCCCAAATAAATTTAACGAAAACAAAGTTACGGAACCAACTCTCTACCTCGGTAATATCGGGAGTCCTGCATACCAAAAACATTTTGAAAAATTCTAATTGCTTCAGTTTCGAAATTAAAGACCAAATTTTACAGAAACATAATAAAAATATATATTAAAAATCTCCCGATTTTTTTTGTAATCTTACCTTAAGACTCCCGGATTTTTATAGGTATACTTCCCGGAAAATAAAATTTGTATCTGGCAACACTGCATACACGTATGAACAATAAACTAGAAAAAGTAACTGAACAATGTCCGGGGGACATTTCGATGGGATTCCCAAGGTATGAGTATGTAAAGTTATTACATTTTTCAGTAGTATTAGAGTAAATTGAAACCGACTTATTTAGCTTATTTTTTTTTATTACAGCGAAAATGAGATTTATAATATAAGTAAATAAAAAAAAATTAATGACAAGCATTATATGTATAGCATTTTGTACATTGAGAACATTCAGTATCGGTCCTTTTGGCTTTTTTCTGAGCTTAATTTGACAACTAGATTAGATTTTTGATAATTAATTTGACAACTAGATCAGATTTTTTACATCTCTATTTGTCAAAGTCACTGTCAATATAAAAAGAAAGAAAAATAATTAACGTGGAGTGATAAATTTACAATTCATACGTGAGTACACCACATGTGGGTAGATGAAAATAAAGTTGGTACGTGTGTGCATCATATGTGGGTCTTTCAATTTTTTTTAAATAAAACCAATTTGAGGGGCTTAAATGGTTTTATGTTTAATAATATGTCATAATATACACTTTTCATAACTTATTATAAAAAAACGTGTTTGCACGTGAGGGGTCTACCTAGCAATTTGTAGCTACACTGTTAACGTGTTAAGGACCAGTTAAATATATTGCGTCAAACTTCTGGTCTGCGCTTATGTACGATTTTTATGTACGGTTTTAGGTGCCCACTCATGAGCGATAATCGGTGACCGACTTTTAGTAGGTAAAAATAGAACACACTGATTGCAATTGTGCCACGCATATATACAAAATGTCGGTCAGAAATAATATTATGGAGGAAAAATCTGCCTTAGGGCACCCACACATAAACACGATACGACGTCGCGTCGTACAACGATGCGGCGTCGTTTCACGATACGACATCGTGTCGTGGAAATCTACAATGAGCATCGTAAAAAAACACAACATCGACGTGCCACGCACGTCGTACACAAATGAATTTTCGCACACCTCTTTCCATGTTGTTGTTTTTGAATTTTTATTCTTGTATTCTTCAGATGTTTTGTCCCATAGTACGGGACGCTGATCGATTAGGGTAATTAAATGATCGACGTCAATAACATCCGTCATCTTTTTTTTAAATAACAACTGCACAGGATTGCATCGTGAGTTTCTAACGTCACGAGGTCGTATCGTGCATCGACACGTTACGACTTCGTGACGTAGATTTCCACGACACGATGTCGTATGTGAAACGACGCCCCATCGTTGTACGACGCGACGTGGTATCATGTTTATGTGTGGGAGCCCTAATTCCTACAAAAAGTAGGTCGTGCATCACCCCTATAGGGGTGGGCACCCTTATCGAAACGTGGAGCAAACGAGGACTTATTATTGTTCACGGGATGAGCTTCTTTTTTCGTAGGGTACATGCAATATTTTTTTTGATCTTGATGCAATAAAGTGAAGCGACTAGAAGTTTGGTGCTATCGGTATCTGTGGAATCTCATCTCAATCTCTCTTAAATTTTAAATATTTGTGGGTAATTATTTGAAATTTGGTTAACTTCTGACCTAATTTTGAAAGTGGTGTTTTTAGTTACAAATCGATACAGTTTATATTCTTTGCTGTGTATATAACATCTACTTTGCTGCATCTAAAAGGGCCAGTCACTTTACTTGATATTTTAAGAGAAATATACGATTTTTCAAAATCAGTGCTCTAGGGACTGATGGGACTGTATAGGGACTGACAAAAAACATTGTTATTATATCAAATCACATTTTTATTGAAAATCAACTGTAATAACAAATTTTCTCTTGAGTTCACAAAATTCTATGAACTTATAATCACAACATTTTTCTTATTCATTAGGTATTACACATGAAAATAATGTACTTATTAATATTTCTTAGCAATCAAATTGCACTTTAAGTTTAATACTTTAAGTAATTAACAAATATTTTAAATAATCAGCCTTTTAAAGTTCTGAGTAACTAAATTTTAATTTGAACACAATATTCAGACTTTCATTAATTATCATGAGATCACAAATATTATTAACTTAACCTATCTATTTAGTACCTCGTATTAATTTTTTATCACTTCTCGTAAACACTAACTGGTGTTTTAAACTTGTAAAATACTGTTCCTCTCTTGACAATTAGATTAGGTATTGGCAGTTCTTCTATGACGTCTTCGTAAGGCACGTCAGCGATATCATTATCATTTATTTTAAATTCTGTGCCATCTTCATTGCTAACTTTTAGAAATGTAACTGTCAGCTCTCCTTCATCATCATCATATTTTTTTAGCAAATTGCGGCGTATCGGTATTCTTTTCTCCCCATTATTAACTTAACTAGGACGTAATCTCCACTGCCATAGCTCGTTTTAGACTTTTCTTGTGCAATGTGACTCACACTTGCTAACGGCATATCATCTTCAGAATCCGTGCAAATATCTGAAACTTGAAGCCGCTGTGTATTGGTTTGGTACGTTATAGTCCCCAAGTTATAATCATTACAATCAACATTATCACAGAAGCAACTTAGTGATTTCAAGACAAGTTTATTAGGGTTATAAATATGACCCGAGACTTGATGCACTAAAAGAGTTCCTTTAAATGCTTTCTGCTCTTTCTCGTGTTCCTATATCATCCTGTTAACTTTTTCTATGTCAACATCTTCGATAACAGAAATCTGTATATTTGGACACCTTTCTCGAAGTACAGCTACGAAGTAACTTACAAGTAAGTCACAGTATTTGACATTGTCAACTTACCTGAGGTATAATGGCTGAAGCAGTACGTGTATAATTATTTATAATATTTACAAAATTATATTTAGGTACAATAATTTGATAAAACAAAACTGATCAGACAGGTGCTGCCACCAGGCGCGACGTCATATCTATAAGAATGTAATGGGGTCATTCATTAATCACTTTATGAACATTATTTGACCATCTCCCTTGATGACACAATATGAGGTTTAGGACTAACCTCCCCCATTGACTAAAATCACCTCACGTTTCGTGATTTGAAGGGTCCCCCAGGTTCCCCTCCCCTTGATTTTTTGACGTGATTAATGGACAGCCCCTTAGTGTTTTGTATGCGTCACGATTGCTCTGCCAAGTAATAAAACTGATGAAAATGTTCGTCCAAAATTTTGACGACATTTGTCAAAATCGAAGGGTTCAAACCAAAAATTTGTCGATGTAGAAACAAAGAAGTTATATGGGTTTTAAGTTGGCCGCGCGAACGTAACGTGCAAGATGGCGCGGCCATGGAAATGTCATTTAACAAATTCAAATCAAGATTTTGTCGAAAATTGGCGAAAAAGAAATTAGAAATTGATATTTTAAGAGATATTTACCTCAGAAGCCGTGGCCGCGCTGTCGTGCACTTGGTGTTTCATTAATGTTGATTAATTATTTTTTTATAACTTAAGACTTAAGTACAAAAAACTAATACAAGAAAAAAGGGCTTAATTTGTCGATATATAGTAAAGTGAATCGTATTCAATTACGAATTTCTGTATCCACTCGGCCTGCCATGCTCCAAGTAAGTTTTCGATGATAATACAACGGACGCTATTAGTAACTGTGTCTTATTAATTATGTTATTAGTGTGTTTTATGTTTAAAACAATTCTCTCAGTCTTATTGTACTTAAAATATTGCTCATATTCTAATGTCATTGTTTGCAAGGTGCTATGAGCCTATAACAGAGTGTTACATTTTAAAATTAAATAAATACTTCAAGATATTGTTGTACAATTATTACTATATTACATCACTGTGGTGATGTAGTATTTTTATTAATCAACAGACCCCTTTCTCCTGTGCCAATATAATTCATAAAAAAAATATTAGTGTTTCGTTTTGGCACCGTTCTGAAAATAAAGATATAGGCGCTGTAGGATACAGTTAATTGAATCAGGCATTATATTCTATAGTCATATTATATCTAGCAATATCCCGCCAAAAATTATAACCACAACCTGCTAGCAGATGAGTGAGTGTACGCATAGGCATGCGTTTGATGCACCCCCCCTCCTTCCCTCACTGCTTATGCCGTATGCGTACATTCGTATCTCACGACTGCGAGACGGTCACTAGGTTGAGGTCTAAGCTCTAGATTGGGCGCGTCGTCCTCTGGGGCAAACTGCTCTAATCCTGCTCTGCTTTCCCTGTACCACTCCGGCGGTCCACCCTGCCAGGTGAGATCCTGGTAACCCCGGGGAAGGCCCAGCGGAGGCTGCCAGCGACAGGAGCGGTGAGACTGCCTCCCCAACATTTGCTTTACCTATTATTACCCTGTAATTGGTAGTGGGGAGAGTGGGGAGACTCAAGTTCTAGTGGGGACGACTGGTCCCAAGGCTATGACGTGCTCGGTGCAGGTGTTGTTTACATTAATTGTTGCGTACGAAGGCGCAGGCGCCGTCATACACATATGGTTGGATCGCAACCAGCAGCTTAGGTTACAATGTAACCTGTGTTAAAGCTCCTGGTCCCTTTACCAACATCAAACAAATTGATATTTATCACATTTCAATATGATTCGTGCGACATCTAGAGCTTTACGTTTTAAAAGTACAATTGATTAAATAATTTTATATTAGAATCAATAAGAGTAGAGATAATTATTTAATATATAAATGTAAGTTCAATGAATAAATGAGTTCGTTGATTGATTTTAATACATAAATCCAATCGGGAATAACTTAAATAAATAAAAAAAGTTTATTTCAACACAAAATATAGTATTAATTATGGTATGCTATTAATTAAAATCATGAAGCCAGTGTGTTGATTTTAATTATGAAATAAATGTGAGTGTCCTACTGTGATAACAGTGATTGCCTGTGATATAGATGATTGTAGGACATATCAGTTTTTCAGTGTCTTCATATGTCAAGCCAAGGAGCCAATCATTGACAGCTTTTATACAAGTTACAAAGTTAAGTTGATATAAGGTAGGTATGGCAATTAACGCCCTATTTCTTATAACGCCCGAACTACAGAAAACGTACTTTAATTCGAGTTATGCGCATGAGCGCTCACACTCACATAGAATACACCAATAGAACACACCAATCGCGAGCACTAGCTTCTCGCGTCGCCATCTTGCCAGTGACGCGCTGTGTTTCATAGACGTCGGTCGCAGGCGGCACTATTGTAAAAAATTGCTCCACAAAATTGTAAGTTTCCAGTTGTTTTATTGTACATTTTTGTTTAGTTTTACATTTTACCTGTAGATTGCTATTGTTCATATCTTGTTCATATGTTCATATTTAATGCAAAACCGTTCGAAGGCGAAGAACTCAAACTCGGATATTAACGCCCAGTCAAAAAACCGTTGGGCGCTATTGGCCTTCCATGGGCGTATTGAAAATTTGAAAAAATTGTACCTAATTTAACTATTTAGCAATTCTAAACTAGTAACTCGTTTAATATCGGCATTGTGAAATGAAATATTTATTACAAAATAATGTCCTGAATCTGTCATCAATATTATTGTAAGGATGGGCGTTGAGAGACGAATTAAAGATGTAACTAGTTCACTGATCAGATTTATTGTGTGTTAAATAATGAGCGGTTACATACTTATATACTAAGATAACATATGAGATACTACATATTTATCACTACACTACACCTCCCTCCTTTAAAAAAAATAAAATAATTCATAAATATTATTTTATTTTCTAAAATATACCTTCTTTACTTAGCTAAAACATTACATTTAAGATAAAAGAAAAAATACACAATATCCCATGATTATACAGAATAATTAATCAAATATTGCTTACATAAGTTCTATATAATTTTGTTCTATTTTTGTGAACAGTTTCAATTTTACCATCTTTAAATATTTTAACATTTGGTGCTACATCTTCTAAAACTTTAAATGGACCAATATAAACATTCTGAAATTTATTACAATTTTCATTTCGTACAAGAATTAAATCATTGGGTTTGTAAAAAGTTGGATTTATTTGTTTATCATAATTTTGTTTCCTTAATACTTTTGACATTAATAAATTTTCCCTAGCCTGTTCCTGAGACTTTTGAAGTCTATATTTTAAACTTAATGGATAGTCATCAATATTATACAGAGGGTCAACTTGTTGACATAAATTAGTAGGTAATTTACACAGTTTCCCAAAAACCAATTCGTATGGAGTGTAATTTGTAGATGTATGTACAGTAGTATTATAACTAAAAGACCAATACGGAATCCAAGTGCTCCATTCCCTGGGATTATTATCAGTCTGTATACGAAGATAAGCATTTAAATTTTTATGCGTATTTTCAAGCGCACATGATATGCGGTTGAAAACAACTGTTTAATACCGAGTAATTTACAAACTTCACTCATTGTTGATGCTATGAATTCTGAACATCTATCAGTCGCAATTTCTCGCGGTATACCATACCTTAAAATGAAGTTTTCCACGAAAGTTTTTGCTACGGTGACAGCGTCCTTACGGTCTATAGGATATGCTTCTACGAACTTAGTGAGTTCGCACTGAATAGTAAAAATATAAACCTTACCATAATAATCCTTATCTAGGGGCCCAACTATATCTAAAAAAATCTTATCGAATGCACCTGTGGCAGTGCTCGTTATAACCATAGGCTCTTTAACGGGCAAGGAATGCTTTTGCATTTGGCATTTCTTACATTAATTTACAAATTCCGTTACGTCACGTGTCATTCCAGGCCAGAAATAAGATTTTTTAATGTTATTTAACATTCTTCTTATTCCTGCATGACCACTAGTTGGTAATAAGTGGTAGTCATTAATTATTACTTTTTTATCGTCATTACAAATTATTCTCTTTACTCCTTTAAGAATATGTAACTGTGGTCCGGACCATGAACTTTTATTATTTATCTCTTTTGACAATACGTCAATAAATTCATTATTACTTGCAAGTTTTATAATAAGAGATTTTTAATATTCATTTTATTACAATACTGCTCCAGCTCACTCACATATGCGTCTCGCGCGATACATGATCTGACATCTGGACAGGTATATAATCTCTTTTCATTTTCTTTATATAAAAATCTATCGTCACTTTTTAATTTAGTATTCATAATACTCATTTTTCTCCGTGATACTAATAATAATTCAACACAATTTGACGGCATTGTAGACATTTCCACAACTTTCGGTTGATCAAGCCGAACGTCGTTGATAGAACTAGGCAAAGTCGACAAATTTTGGTGAATTTTTTCCTGACTTTCTAACTTTTTCCGTTGATTTCTTGTCATAACATTAATTACTCGCTCACTCATTCCTTTCAACTCTTCTGATGTAATTTGTATCCTCGATAATGTGTCTGCAGCAACATTATCTTTACCTGATTTTTCAGAAAACAATGAATTTCAACTTTATACAGATGCTTCAGGTACAGCAATAGGTTCTGTTTTATGTAATAGCGACGGTTGCCCAGTCGCATATACAAGTCGTAGTTTAAATAAAGCAGAATTAAACTATCCGACTATAGAAAAATAAATGCAATTGTTTGGTCTATTAAATATTTTCGTCCTTATTTGTATGGGAAAAGGTTCAAAATTTTTTCAGATCATCGCCCTTTAATATATCTATTTAACATGAGCAATCCTTCAAGTCGTTTGACTATTCGTTTAATTTTAGAAGAGTATGATTTTGTGATTGAGTATATAAAAGGTAAGGTACTGTAATAAAGGCGGAGAAACTAAGCAATTTTTTAATAGTTCAAATGACTTGGCACATTCATGTGTCCAAACAAAGTCAAAAATTTTTCTTAGTAATTTATTTAAAGGGATTACTATTTCTGCAAAATTTGGAATAAAACGACGATAATAATTTGAAAAAGCAACAAAACGTCTTACGTCATCCGAATTTTTTGGGATAGGATAATTTTCTATAATTTTTGTTTTTGCTGGGTCAGGTTTTACTCCGTCTGCACTAACTACATGCCCCAAATACAATAATTCTTTAACAAAAAATTTACACTTATTAGGATTTAATTTTAAATTTACCTCTCGCAGTCTTGTAAAAAAGTCAATTAAGTTTTTATTATGGCTTTCTATATTACGTCCAATACATACCAAATCGTCCATATATAATAGACATCACTATCATCACTATCACTACATAGTATAAAACAAAGTCGCCTTTTCTGTCCCTATATCCCTATGTGCGCTTAAATCTTTAAAACTACGCAACGGATTTTGATGCGGTTTTTTCCAATAGATAGAGTGATTCAAGAGGAAGGTTTATATGTATAATACATGCATAATATACTAAGGCAACATTGCTAATGTTAGAGGTTTCTAACGTGATGTCGTAAATTAACCTATTTTAGCAAAAACGCTGCCTAAACCCTACGAGTTAGATCAAATTAATGTACTACAGTATTGTACACCATAAAAAGGTCTACAAAAAAGTCCGCGATGGTATATGTTTATCTTTTAGGGATAACCCACATTAACCATTTTTATTGTTTACTTTTTACGTGAAAAAATGGCTTATTTCGACGGCCGCTAAGAAGATTATCGAAAGTGCAAAAATGGCGTTTTCGTTTTATTGCATTTTTGGGATATGGATATCAAGCTATAAACCCACATATTTTTTTTTTTGAAAACCTATTATTTTGGATGTTTTACCGTTAAATACTATCGAAAATGCATAATACTGACGTACAATAACATCGATCTTACCATGTTCGATACTCTTAATGCTCAGCGGTACGCGCGTGTTTATCGAAATTACCCACTTCGATAGTTTTCATTCAAATTAGAGCAAGTACGCGCGTGTTTTTTCAGGTTGAGTTTTAGATTATTATTGTTTTATTTTAAGTCTAAAATGAAAAGAAGAGGCAAAGAATTAGTAAATATAGTAAAAAGAAGTACAGAAAAGTCATCAGATGATGTTACTTCAAGCCCAATTAATTATGACGAACCCGGTAAGTTTCTTATTATCTGTGATTATTTATCGATATAATTGTTTATTTTGAAGCTAATGTGTAAAATTTTGAAAACTTGGCCTACCTACTTATTATAAAGGAATTCAATTATATTGAGAGTGAAGCATACATAAAATATTTTAATAGTTCTTTCAAAACTGTGGAATGTGGTAGATTTGATACTTTATTAAGACATGTTACAAATAACGTGTATCGAATCTACCACTTTCAATAGTATTTTAAGATTGATAGTTAGCGAGTTCTATCGAATTTACCAGTATCGATAGTATAATACGACAAAACAAAATTCGGTTCTATGGAAATTACCACTTTCAATAGTATTCTTTGTAATTGATCTTTACAATCCTATAGGAAGTGGGACATTCGATAGTTTTCTTTGTTTTATAGGTATAGAATTTACCGCTTTCGATGCTTTATCGTGTTAACGCCTAACATTATCAATTGTTAATAATATATATTATATATATTATAATGTTTTTTCCGATATTTTCAGCGTCTACTGTACGTGGTCAGTACTCGAATGAGGAATGGAAATATTTGGATAGAATATATTATGAGGAAAATGAGAGCGGAGAGTTTCCTTAAAAAATATTATTCTGAAAATATTAGTTACTTTAGACAGTCATGAACTAATGAATCTACTCCTGTACCATCGCCAAACTTACAGACTTCGTTTAACGCAAATGTAAAACGCAAATACAGAAGAACAAAGCGAAGAACTTGATTTCTTATTCTTTAAAATGGCCTCCCATAAGGAAAAGCCAGTATCAATCTGTGGTGTAGACGTTAAGGACGCCTTTTTTGTCTGTGACAATAACTTTACGTACAAGTAGGTATTTTGTGAGAGTGAGTCCAAGGAGAAATATTTAGAACTAAAAAGTATTCAAATATAATAAAATATTTAGTAAGCAAGTAACATTATATTATCTTCCCATTACCTGGAACAAAACACAAAAATGATGTTAGATTATTGTTAGTATTGAATATGTCTTTATTCAAATCTACAATTTAATGTTATTAAGGTTAGTTAAATAACATAGTATATCAACAAAGGGGGCATGAACCAAGGACAAAAGGGATTGGAAATCAGAAGGACGAGGGATATTAGGGGGTAGTGAATCATATAGTGAGTATGTATGGTTTGGACAGCTAAAAATATGTTCGAGAGTCCCTTCATCAAATCCACACTCACATAGAGACGAATCTCTAACTCTAATTTTGTTAAAAAATCACTGGAGTACAGGAGTGGTCTAAACGCAGGCGGCAGACGGTAGAGGTAACTGATTTTTTGGCCTATTTATATTTAAAGGCTTCATCAACACCTGGTTTTGGAGAGAAAATTAAAGTAAAACTATTTC
Organism: Celastrina argiolus; assembly: GCA_905187575.2. Lineage (NCBI taxonomy): Eukaryota > Metazoa > Arthropoda > Insecta > Lepidoptera > Lycaenidae > Celastrina > Celastrina argiolus. The sequence continues at coordinate 4,767,677 of LR994596.1, forward strand.
CCGATATAGATCATTCCAGTCTGAAGTCAAATGCTCCATAGCCAAAGGGATTAGGTCACTACAGTAAAGTTTATAATGAGAAAAACCCCCTGAATGAGTGGCATGATCGTCTAAGCAACTGTTATTTTCTCAGTCTATCGTAGTTGCCTTCAGGTATAGCCTGCCAAGCTAATCTCTTTTGTGCTAAAATTAAATATCCGTATATCTCGAAAATTAGATATCTATGATCTATGAAAATTAGATATGTTGAATTAGTCTGGATAACAAGCCACAGCGGTATATCAGGTAATGAGAGTGCAGACTTCTAAGCGAAGCAAGCCACTCATTCAGGGAGTCTTTCTTAATATAAAGTTTACTGTAGTGACCCTTTGGCCATGGAGCATTTGACTTCAAACTGGAATGATCTATATCGGGAAATAGTTTTACTTTACTTTTCTCTCCAAAACCAGGTGTTGATGAAGCCTTGTTTTTTTAAAGGTTTAAAAATCGGTCACCTCTACAGTCTATCGTCTGCGTTTAGGCCACTCCTGTACGTTGTGTTTTTAACAAAATTAGAGTTAGAGATTCGTCTCTATGTGAGCGTGTATTTGATGAAAGGACTCTCGAACATATCATGTTTAGCTGTAGAAACCGTACATAATCACTATATGATTCACTACCCTATAATATCCCTCATCCTTCTGATTTCCAATCCCTTTTGTCCTTAATTCATACCCCCTTTGTTGATATTCTATGTCATTTTACTAACCTTAATAATTTTGTAGATTTGTGTGTCTTTATTCAATACTAAGAATAATCTAACATAATTGTTGTGTCTTGTTCCAGGTAATGGGAAGATATAATGTTACCTGCTTACTAAATATTTTATTCTATCTGAATACTTTTAAGTTCTAAATATTTCTCATTGTACTCTCACCAAATACCTACTTATATGCAAAGTTATTGCCACAGACAAAAAAGGCGTTCTTAACGTCTACACTACCGACTGATACTGACTATTCCTTATGGAAAGCAATTTTAAATAATAAGATTTAATTTGTTATTCTAACTATATAAATATTTATAGAGGTTATAGCTATCCCATTAATTTTACGTCATAAGCAACCAAACTGACTTTAATATGTGCCTAAACTAATTATTAGTATGGTTTGCTTGTTATTATTTCTTACTTAACTTTATAATTTGTACGTTACTTTAAGAAGAAGAATCTTTTATATTTTATTTATTAAAAAAAATTATATTAAGTAGGTATTCTATAAGTTGATACTGAATAGTTATAGTTAAAGATGGTACAAAACTGTGATCATAAATTTTTCATTTTTGTTACAAAAATTATAATATTTATGATTATTAAAATATGGTATTTTATTAACACCTCACTAGCTAGATACCAAATAATTACAAATATACCGAAATTCGACAAAATTTACTTTTAGTCTGCAAAAATTGATCTCACAACTTAATTGAAAGTGGCATAATCGATGTTTCAATAAAAAATATATGTCAAAGATTAGCGAAACAGGCACATTCGATGGTTCAGTAAAAATGTACGTCGAGTAATAATATCGAAATTGGTACATAAGATAGTAGTCATGTGAGTTTTGTCATTAAAAATTATCGAAACTGGTACATTCGATGATTTTTTTTTGTGTAGAAACAAGGTAAACTGTTGAATGTGCAATATTAAAGAAACTATTATAGTTATTAAAATTTATAGTAGGTAGTATAATAGAGCCAAGCATTCCATGTATAAAACAATCGTTACATAAAATATTCTGCTTAAAGGTTTCTTAAAAATCGCAAATAAAACTTAAAACCGGTCTCCTGTAAAGTAGTGATTTTGCACTTTCGATAATCTTCCTAGCGGCGGTCGATTTACGAAGCTATTTTAAGCAATACGGCATTAATCCTTATCGAATTAAGTACCTTAAATATTTATTTTATTTATTTTTATTTTATACACTTTATGCACAATGTACAATGGCGGACTTAATGCCACAGGGCATTTTCTTCCAGTCAACCATAGGGTGATGCAGAGAAAAAATTAAAGAGACGGTGCTTAATCATAATATGGGAGATAAAAATATGTACAGACAACAAGAAAAATTATTTTTAAGAGTAGAAGGAAATATAACTAATAGTACTAATACCAATTATATATTATAAACAATATTATATTATATGATATAATTATAACAAATACAGATTAAAATAAAATACCACATACTATACTATATAAATACACAGTTACACATATACATAATATTAATATATACATTCGAAAGTAATATATATCTATAATCTATACTATTCATAAAGATGATATTACAATGATTAGGATTCTGCCAACAGATTAGAGTACCACTGTCGGAGCTTCCGCTTAAACGTTTCTCTAGTTGTTGCCATTCTGATTTCAAGAGGGAGAGCATTCCAGAGAAGAATTGCTTGTATGTGGAAATAAGAATGAACGAGACTAGAGGTATGAGGAGGGCACAAGAGAAGGGCATTGTTTGATGAACGAAGGGTTTTATCATGACTATCACAAAGGTATTGGAAATGAGATGTTAAGTAAGTGGGAGAATTGGGAGAATGAAGGAAAGAGAAAAGCGTACACAGGGCCCGTATTGAGCGACGTTGGCGTATAGGGAGCCAGTGCAGTTTGGTGCGAAAGGAGGCTACATGGTCATATTTCCGAAGATTGTAAATAAATCTGATGCAGTTATTTAGAAGCCGGTCATATTTATCGAGCTTGTCCGCATTGAGGTCAAAATAGCACACGTCACCATAGTCGATTGTAGGCAAAATAAGAGTCTGAACTAGTAAGACTTTAATAGTTACTGGTAGAAAATTTTTGAGTCTATAAAGGGAGCGCAATGCACCAGTAACTCTCTGGCTAACGTGAGCTGTTTGCGATTGCCAATCAAGAGTGGAGTCGATGTGCAAGCCAAGATCTCGAACGCAAGAGCTGAAGTTTATAACAGACCCATCGAAAATCACAGGTGGTATGGAGCCTATATCAACCCTGGATAAAAATCGTGGACTGCCCAATAATATCGCCTGGCATTTACTAGGATTCACTAGCAACCCGAAGTTATTACACCAGTCTCTAATGGTATTGAGATCTCTGTCAACCTCCTCTATTGCACTCGCCAAATTCTCAACTCTTGATTGGCTATAAATCTGAAAATCGTCTGCATACAAATGATACGTACAGCGAAGTCTGGGAGTAACAAGATTTATAAATAATGAGAAGAGTAGAGGAGAAAGAATACCGCCTTGAGGCACGCCAGTGTCTAGATGACGCCATGATGAGGTAGACTGTTCCGTGCGTACTGACTGCTGTCGCCCACGAAGATACGATGAGATCCAATTTAGCGCTTCAGGCGAGATCGTTAGACTCGAGAGTATTGCCAACAAGATATCATGATTTACGTTGTTAAACGCATTTGAGAAATCTATCAAAACTAAAACAGTTATTTTAGAGTTCTCAATGCCCACTCTCACATCATTGGTCACCTTTAGTAACGCAGAGGTGGTGCTATGTCCAGGTCTGAAACCAGATTGAAGTGGTGACAAAATATTGTTATCTTGGATAAACCTGGACAGTTGCTTATAAGCACAAGCCTCAAGCACCTTGGACAGGTAGGGGAGAATAGAAATGGGGCGAAAATGTGATGGATTAGTGGGATTGGTAATTTTAGGTAGAGGGCGAACATAGGCTTTGCACCACTGCTCGGGGAACTCGGAAGATTTAAGGGAAAAATTTATAATATGGGTTATAACAGGTAAAAGATGTTCTTTAATCATGGTGATCATTTGTCGACTTATTCCGTCATAACCAACGGCCTTAGATGCTATGGAAATTATCGTCTTATCGATCTCATCTGATGTAATTGGTGCAAATTGAAAAGGGGCTATATAATTTGGACATGGTAAGCTATTTAAAAGACGAATAGTTTGGCATTTTGTTTCAACATCAAGTGTGGTAGATACGGAGAAGTGCAAGTTGAGATCTTCCAAACTAATGGTCCTCGGAATTTCTGAATGATGTGATTTTCCTATGCCGAAGGATTTTAAAAATTTCCATGTATGAAAAGGTATAGAAGATGATAAATTGTCGAGAAAATGGCGGCGTTTTGCCTTCCGTATCATCTGGTTGCAGCGATTTCTGGCAGATTTAAAGTTTGACCAATTGGTTTCACTGCGATCCCTCTTAAACTTCCGAAACAAGCGATCCCTACACCTCATCGCTGTACGGATATCATCAGTCAACCAAGGTGCAGGCGGATGCTTCAACTTTAATTTCCTGGTAGGCGCATGTACGTTATACAATAGCGTGATTTGTTCATTGAAAATCCTAACCATTTCATCAATTGAGGTGGCATCTAGCAGTGGTTTCCAGTCTATATTTGCAGCATCGGTACATAATTTATTTTTATCAACACTGCCAAAACAACGTCTATTTATAATCCTAGGTGATATTTTGGGAGGCTTTAAAACGTATGAGAGATAAATGAGGTCATGGTGGGAAAAACCAGAGGCGGGAAGCTGCCCATGTGCGTGGACAAGGGAAGGATCGGCGATGAGCATCAGATCTAGCCAGGTGTTATCACCATTAGTGTTGTGATGTGTGGGTTGGAGAGGTAGCAGGTGAAGGTTAGCAGATGTAATCAAATTATGGAGTTTAATCGGACGGTGAGCGGAGTGGTTTGTAAGGTCAGTATTAAAATCGCCCATGATGACGTGGTGTGTGTATTCCGAACCCAATGAATCAAGGACTGAATCAAATTCCGAAAAGTAGTCAATAGCGGGAGGGCAATAGACCACTCCTAAAGCCATTTTAGTTCCTCTGACACAAATCTCCAGAAACATATATTCAGCCGTTGCAGATTGTTGTGCAGGAGAGGAGGCTATGACTTTATATGGCAAATCCCGACGGAGGTATATTGCAACCCCACCTCCACGTCTATCTATACGGTCATTACGGATAAGGACGAAACCAGGTAAGGAGAAAGAGGTGGACAAGAGGTTTGGTTTGAGCCAACTCTCGGAAATCAGAATGGCGTGAATGTTATTACCAGAGAAAGATTCAAGTAAGTCTGCATAATGACTTGGTATGCTTTGTGCGTTTATGTGACAAACATTAAATAGATTGTTGTTTTGTGTATTAAAGCATTGAGCTAACGCTTCACCCAACGTATTACCTACGGAATCAAAACTATCGTCAGCATGAAACCCAGAAGAATCATTGGCAGAATAAAATGAATCATTATCAGAAATAGACATAGGTACTTATTATTAATAAAATAAATATATATAATAAATAAAATAAAATAATATATTAATAAATAAATAATATTATATTATATTGATAGCGATCTAGATGCAAAAGAAAACGAATCTAAATTGTTACTCTGCACCATCCGCCAACTGACCTTTATAAATTAACAGAAAGTACAAAAAAAAACTATCTTAAAATATTGTGACTTATCAATATTTGTTACTTAAATATCCATAATGTGTCAATTATAGACTACAAGTACTTGAAAATAAAAAACAACTGAAAAAGAGTTTCTTTGTGTGGAAAAAAATAAATAAAAGAAGACATTTGACAGTTTGACAGCTGTCACTTGACACATTGACATTGTAGTCAAAACATTATTTAACAAAGCAAATTTAAAACTTTCGAAATTCAAAATTACCCTTAGATTTTATTAAAATTTTGTTAATGTGAGGCACCAGAAAGTAAACAAATAGAACAGAAATCGAAAATACGTATGGAACCTACCAGGGGCAGGGGGCCATTTTGAGTCATATTATATGGATCAACAATCACAATAAACTTCACAAATAACCACACAAACCTACAATTTAAACATATACTTAAATTTATGCTGAGGAAGACGTCCCTGAAGAAGATGCCTTGGGGTGATTCGACATAAAGGACTGGAGCTCATCTATGGTCATCACCTTATGTCGCTTCCCATCTGGAGTCTTAATTGAAACAACGCCGTCCTGCGTCCAGCAAGCCCTAACACCAAAGTGCACCCGCGCCATGTTGAACAGTGCCTGTCGTGTCCTGGTCAGAAACTCCTTCATTGAGGTTGAAGTGCCTTTCAGTTTGGTTTTAGCTCTCCAAACAGCGGCCTTAGTTTCATAAGTGGCAAACTTAATCAGAATAGGGCGAGTTTTGCTTGGCTCAGGGCTACCCAGTCGATGACAAGCTTTGATTGAGCCTTTAGAGATGTCCGGCAAGCCCAGTTTGTGGTGTATAGTATTCAAGAGAATAGTAGTGCAATTCTCACCACTCACTTCCGGCATTCCAGAAAAAATCAAAGTCTTCCTGCGTGATCTGGACTCAATAACATCTATGGCATTTGAGCATTCAGTAATCTGCTTCCGGAGAAGACTAAGAATGGAAAATGTTATGTCCCTAAAAGTGCGGAATTCTTCTGCAACCTTTGCAACGGTGTCTTTAGCTGTGCCGCACTGTAATTGGGCTTGAAGTTCATCCATTTTCTTCATCACCAATTCCTCAAGACTCTGTTGTGCTTTCTGAATTTCCGACAATTGAGACATCTTCTAAGTGGGTTTATTTAAGTGTTTAAAAGAGATCAGTGGTGTTAAATATCAAGTTAAAGTCAGCTGGCAGGTGGTTTCTTGAATGTGTATAAATGCTTCACATATATTTATACAGATTATAAGCTTTTATAAAACTGTATGTATTGTGCACAATTTTCATAAAACTATGTAAGTATTTTTGGTAAAACTAATTATTTAATAAAATTTACTACAAGTTATGTGTTTACACTTTTTTAGCACCTACCCGAAAACCTAATAAAAAAAAAATACAGTGTGCAATTAACACGTTAACAGTGTAGCTACAAATTGCTAGGTAGACCCCTCACGTGCAAGCACGTTTTTTTATAATAAGTTATGAAAAGTGTATATTATGACATATTATTAAACATAAAACCATTTAAGCCCCTCAAATTGGTTTTATTTAAAAAAAATTGAAAGACCCACATATGATGCACACACGTACCAACTTTATTTTCATCTACCCACATGTGGTGTACTCACGTATGAATTGTAAATTTATCACTCCACGTTAATTATTTTTCTTTCTTTTTATATTGACAGTGACTTTGACAAATAGAGATGTAAAAAATCTGATCTAGTTGTCAAATTAATTATCAAAAATCTAATCTAGTTGTCAAATTAAGCTCAGAAAAAAGCCAAAAGGACCGATACTGAATGTTCTCAATGTACAAAATGCTATACATATAATGCTTGTCATTAATTTTTTTTTATTTACTTATATTATAAATCTCATTTTCGCTGTAATAAAAAAAAATAAGCTAAATAAGTCGGTTTCAATTTACTCTAATACTACTGAAAAATGTAATAACTTTACATACTCATACCTTGGGAATCCCATCGAAATGTCCCCCGGACATTGTTCAGTTACTTTTTCTAGTTTATTGTTCATACGTGTATGCAAAAAAACGATAAGAAACTGACACGTGTATCCTTTAAAAATGTTATAAATTTCTATGGAGGTAAGACCCATAAGTGGTGCACACACGTATGAACTCAATCTCAAAATGACCCACATGTGGTGCAGGCACAGTGAACGTGTTAATATAGATCAATATGGTTCCTTACAGCATGTAAATTAAACAAATATATTTAGTATCAGCATTGCACCCGCGCGAAGCCGGGGCGGGTCGCTAGTTTATCATAATTAAGACCTGATAATATGATAAACTAGCATTATAAATAGACATTGCCCTTGAAAATGCACTAGGACTGGTTTTAAGTCCCATTGGAATCTTTTTCATTTGATATTGTTTGTCAAATGTGAAAGCAGTACATTTTCTACTATTTGGATCTAATTCGAACTGGTAATAACTATTTTGTAAATCAAGATGACTGAAATAAATGGCACCTGAAAGCGAATCTAAAATTTCGACTATATTTGGAAGTGGAAAACGATCATCTGCAACATTTTCGTTCAGTTTCCGGTAATCCACCACTAGTCTGTATTTTTTGTCGTTAGAATCAGATTTTTTCGGAACCAAAAGTATAGGACTCGACCATTCACTGGTTGTTCCTTCGATGATGTCATCCTGTAGCATTTTTTTTATTTGGTTTTGGATTTTTCCTTTTTGGGATTTCGGTAAACGGTATTGTTTTCGATAAACTGGCACAGTGTTATTTTTTAATACTATTGATTGCTTATAAATATTACACGTTCTTAAACTGTCACCTTCTAAATGAAAAACGTCGGAAAATTTTGCACATATTTTCTCAATTTCTAACTGCTCTTCTTTATTTAAATAATTTAATTTTAACTCATGGAGTAACCTTTTTACTCTATCTGCAGAAATGTTAGCCCGATCGAAAGAAAGTAATGAATAATCCTTCAAGTTTTCTATTTCAGGACAGAAAAAACTTAAACTAATAGCTTCTTCTCGTGTATTTAATATTTGAATCGGTATTTTACCGTTCTTAGGTGTCGCAATACATCCAGCCATAAAAACACCTTCACATAATTGTTTAGGCAAAACCAAACATTCATCTTTCATACTTGTCGAAATAAAATGCAAGGATTCACATCTGGGTAATAAATTAATAAATTTTCCACCACTTACACTCTGTTGCAATTGTAAACTAATTTCAGAACCATTCATTAATAAAGTTAAATTCTAAATCCAATTTAGCGTTATACTTTTTCAAAAAATCCAAACCTATTATTCCATCGCTTGCGCAACATAACTCTCGGAAAACATGAAACCTGTGTACGAATTCCATGTCCTTAAATGATAACTTTAAATCAACAAATCCTACAGAGCAGAGCTCACCACACACACCGTTTATTGTTACATTGCCTTTTTTGAACGGAATGTTATTTCGATGCAACGTTTCATATTTTATGGCGCTTAGTGACGCACCCGTATCGACTAACCAATTACAAGATTTTGTACCTAATGCTAAGCAAATTGAATTATAATTATTAAAAGAACAAATTATCGCATGGCTATCCTGTTTATTCACGAAAAAATTGGTTGACGTTAGATTCATTAGGCGAACTGGTACTTAAATTTTGTGTATCACGAACCGAGATCGATGTTACATAGTTTCGTCCACGATTACTATGAGCGTTATTATTATGAATGTACGTACCTCGTGAGCCTCGGTTACCTCGATAACTGCTATAGTATCTGCCTCGCGGCTGCGTCCGTGCTCGAGTAGACTGGCGGCTACCAGCCCCACGCGACCGGAACTGGCCACGCTGGTTGTAGGTACCGTGAGCCTGAAAACATCGTCCTCTAGATATGAGACATTGTTACGGGGGTATTCTCTGTTAGACAATTTCATGATGCTGTCTCTTGGCCACATCGATGTCTGCTCGTCGGCCGCCTCACGGATAGCATCCTTTAGGTTATTATAATTCCTGGCAGAAATTATAGTACTTATATGTTTGTTTTGTAACCCGGTTGCAAATCGCTTTATAGCCATTTTTTCATTCAACGGCTTGAGCACATCATATTTTTTTGTATCACACTCGGCCTGTGAAATAGTCAAATTAACAAATAAATTTTCAATTTCCTTACCATAGTCCTCGATATCACGTTGATTTTGTTTACACCGCATCAATTGTTCTTGTAAAGCTGTAAAAGACTGTTTAGAAATTAAATATTTTTTCATGTCATCAACAAGGAGTTTTACCGTACCATAACTTTGATTTAACCGTAATTTGGCATTCTCAGATAACCTGGTTTTTAAAATAAAATTAATAAGAATAGGTTGCGATTTATCATCCAGCAGAGAGCCATATAGCTCAATAGCAGAGATAAGCTGCTTCGTTACATTTTCCGTATCATTCATGACCGGTAGTAAGGCCACTGCCGTTTTTAAACTAAAATACTCCATTTTATCAATTACTTCAGTCGAGCTACACAAATTTTTAATCTCGTCAAATAATAAATAGAGCCTTGACGGCGCTGTGGGCCAATCTTTACAAGATAAGTTCTTATTTCTAACAAGCAATTAACTATAATACTTTTCTAAATTTTCTGCCATCGATACATATTGGCAAAAACAAAAATAAGGTTACATACCATTAAATCTAAAGTCCTCTAAATAAGTAATTTTTTTTTGTATTTTACGTTATTGCAGTGAACCGCACTAAATATATTTATTGATTTCATTTTATTGAATCACTTTTCACATTGAGACGCACTTTTCGGCTATGCTATTGTGATGCCCGCCTGGTCATCCTTGGTACGCGATCCATGGGTCTCGTGACGTCGCCTGAACCAACTGCTCGATCTCTGAAGACTGTGCTCGTTTATCTCCAGTCGTATCCAGTCTCTATGACATCTACCATAAGGCCGAATCGCGAAGAACAATAATATGATAATCAGTATGAGACATATCACTCCCAGGATATAGGTGATGGCGCTGGTATGCTGATGCACTTGCTCCAACCAAGACGCATTGGAACCACCGCAGACCGCTAGCGCTTTGTGCGATGATCACAGTTTCCTCTTTTGACTGCTGCTTACCCATTTTTTATTCACAAAATAAGTATCTACGAACTCAAGAGAACGTCCGTCGCGGTTATTAATAGACAGTAATATTAATGAACACATAATTGAAACGATGTGATAATGTTTAATTCGGATTGGAATTTAATAATGAAGTTAAAAAAAATAATGTTATAGGTCCCTTGTATTTTACTAAAAGTCGCAAAAACGTTCATATTAATTTATTATACATAACAAATGGAACAAATAGTCACTATTGTTATATAAAGAGTTTATCGCGTTTGGTAAGCAAACAACTTTCAAATCATCATCATATGGTTTATATTTGTGATGGATGTTTATTATACTTTCCTACAAGTGAAAGATTATCAAATCACTAACAAAATGACTGTTCTCATGTAACTGTCGAATTACCAAGTAACGAAAAAAAATTTTTAAATTGGTTTGCAGAACCAACATCTAACGATAAACTTAGGTTTGATCATTTTGAAAGAAACTTAAAAATACCTTTTGTAATACAGGGTGTTTTGCACATGGACCGACATGATTTTTTGGGGGGTGGGGGGGGGGGGGGGGTCATGTGCTATTTTCCCCCGTGAGACCCAATATCCTAAGTCTCACGGTAGTCTAGATATGTTTTTTTTTAATTTTTTTGAAATCTACCCGAAATCTTGCCTTTAAATCGTCCTAACTTTTTTGTTTGTGGTTATAATACCACAAAACAAAGTATGCTTGTATTCTACAATGTTTTCTAATTCTAAATAAATCATTACATGTTACAATTGATATCCACAAAAAAACTTCTGAGCTTTCAAAGTGGTAAATCGGTGTAAATGTTATGAAAAGTGACAACTTATCAATTCATTTAAAAAAAAACTAAAGTTCATTTTGAATTTAGCTTTTTTTAAAAAAGTTCTTTACTTATTACCCTTTCTAACGATATGCTACATGATATAAGAAACCATTCTTAAAGTGGTCAAATTAAGCTTCGTTTGCCTGAACACGCACTCTAACAATGTAACTGGTTTGAACAATGTAACCAGTCAATGTAAATGTTTGGGCTGGTGTTATTGGGCGAAATCTTGTCGGCCCATATTTTTTGCCAGAACGACTCAATGGAAACAATTATTTAGAGTTTCTTCAAAATGATTTACCTGAACTGGTACTACCAGTTTTAGAAGATGTGCCAATTGTTTTTCAAAATGATGGCTGTCCGGCACATTACCAACGAACGGTACGAGAGCATTTAAATAATGCATTTCCAAACTCGTGGATTGGTAGAGCTGGCCCCATTCCATGGCCAGCACGGTCCCCAGATTTAACACCCCTGGATTTCTACGTATGGGGACGTGCAAAAGAGTTAGTGTATGCAACAGAGGTGCCCACAAAAGAAATTTTAGTGGAACGAATAAACACAGCATTCGTAAAAATGCAAGAGGAAATGCGGCTTTTAACTACAACCTCGGAAATAAGAAAAAGGTGTCGTGCATGCATAAGGTGTGGAGGCGGCCAATTCGAGCAAACTTTGTAATTTTAATTTAATAAAAACAACTTAACATAAAAAATGTATTTTCATTATCTTGACCCTAGCAACAAAGTATCTCTTAGGTCGACCCCTGATGTATTATTTCTGTCATGTAGCATATCGTTAGAAAGGGTAATAAGTAAAGAACTTTTTAATAAAAAGCTAAATTCAAAATGAACTTTAGTTTTTTTTTAAATGAATTGATAAGTTGTCACTTTTCATAACATTTACACCGATTTACCACTTTGAAAGCTCAGAAGTTTTTTTGTGGATATCAATTGTAACATGTAATGATTTATTTAGAATTAGAAAACATTGTAGAATACAAGCATACTTTGTTTTGTGGTATTATAACCACAAACAAAAAAGTTAGGACGATTTAAAGGCAAGATTTCGGGTAGATTTCAAAAAAATTAAAAAAAAACATATCTAGACTACCGTGAGACTTAGGATATTGGGTCTCACGGGGGAAAATAGCACATGACCCCCCCACCCCCCAAAAAATCATGTCGGTCCATGTGCAAAACACCCTGTATATGCAGATTTTGAAGCTTTTCTAAAGCCAGTCCATTCATGTGCTAACAATTCATCTAAGTCTTATACCAATAGCATTGAAAAGCATGAACCTTATAGCTTCGGATATTATATAAAGTGTTCTTATGATGATGAAACTTTATCAAAATATGAAACTTACAGCGGACCCGATTGTGCAAATGTGTTCATGAGTAGATTATATAATGATATACGATTAATTTGTAGTAAAAATAACTTGCAAAAAGCTGCTTATCCTCTAACTGATGAAGACAAAAACAAAATTGATGATTGTTTCATTTGTTGTATTTGTGAAACAATTTTAGGTGAGGATAAAGTTTTAGACTTTGATAGGAATACTGGAAATTTTAGAGGTGTGGCGCATGACTTATGTTCAAAAAAGTTTAGGCCTCCTAATTTCGTTCCAGTATTTCTTCATAATTTAAGTCACTATGACTCACATTTTATAGTTCATGCGCTCAACTTTGTTGAAGAACAAGTTGACTTGATACCTCAAAACAAATAGAGATACATTTCTTTCACTAAAACCTTATTTATTAACAATGAAATGTTTAAATTGAGATTTGTTGATTCACTGAAATTTTTGCCTTGTAGCCTTGATAATCTGGCATAAAATCTTAAAGATGAACAGTTTCATACACTCAAAATGAATTTTCCCAACAACCTAGACTTTGTTCGTTTAAAAAGAAAAGGTGTTTATCCGTATGAATTCATGACATCTTATGATAGTTTAAAAGTGATATCCTTACCTAGTCAAACCATTTCTATAGCACATTAACTGATTCTAATGTATCTGATCATGATTACAATCATGCACAAGATGTTTGGAACCACTTCAAATGTTCAAATATGTTAGATTATTCTAACTTATACCTCAAAACTGATGTTTTACTTTTAACAGACATATTTGAAAATTTTAGAGATATTTGTAGAACTTATAAATTAGATCCAGCATACTATTATACTGCACCTGGCTTAAGTTGGGATGCTATGTTGAAGTATACTAAAATTGAATTAGAGCTATTAACAGACTTTGATAAAATAGCGTTCATCCGAGCAGGTATTCGTGGTGGCATATCACAATGTAGCACTAGATATGCTAAGGCAAATAACCAGTATATGACTGGTTATGATAAAATAAAATCAAAATCTTTTCTTGCATACTTTGATGCAAATAATCTATATGGTTGGGCAATGTCTCAATACCTTCCTGTAGACGGATTTGAGTGGGTGGATCCTGACATCGACTTTGATATTCCTGATACATGTGAATATGGTTTCATTTTGGAAGTTGATTTAAAATATCCCGATAAACTTCACGATTTGCACTCCGATTTATGTCCTGAAAATATTTGTATAGGTAATACGAAAAATGTAAAGTTAGTTCCAAATTTGAATAATAAAACAAAATATAAAATTCACTATAGAAATTTGAAACAATGTATTAAGTTAGGTATTGAACTAAAAAAGGTTCACAGAGTTTTAAAATTTAATCAAAGTCCTTGGCTACAAAAATATATTGATTTCAATACTAAACTAAGAACAAAGGCATCATCAGATTTTGAAAAAGATTTTTATAAACTTATGAATAATTCAGTTTTTGGTAAAACTATGGAAAACATTGAAAAAAGAGTAAATGTAAAGCTTGTAACCCATTGGGAAAATCAAGGTAAGTCTTTAGGAGCACAAGACTTAATAGCAAAACCAGAATTCCACAGTATGTCAATATTTTCAGAAAATTTAGTAGCAGTTCAATTACGGAAAACAAAAATTGTACATAATAAACCTATTTTCTTAGGGTTTTGCATTTCAGATATTTCAAAAACCCTCATGTATGAATTCCATTATGATTATGTTTTGAAAAAATTTGGTGAGAAAACGAAATTATTGTATACTGATACTGATAGTTTTATATACCAATTTTTTACTAATAATTTATATGAAGATCTCAAACCTGATTTGATGTTAAGGTTTGATACATCAGATTATACATCCGATAATTTATTTGGTTATCCTAGAATAAACAAAAAAAAGTTAGGGTATTTTAAAGATGAAAATAATGGTGATATTTTAGAAGAATTTGTAGGACTCCGATCGAAAATGTATGCATTTACAGTAGATAAAAAGTCATCGCAAAAGCGAAGGGTGTGAACAAAAGTGTTACAAAAAAGTTAGAATTAGAAAATTATAAATCTTGTCTTTTCAATAAAAATATTCAAAATCATACCATGCATATGTTTAGGTCAATAAAACATACAATACTCAGGAAATTAATAAAACTTCTTTGTCATACCAAGACACTAAGCGCTACATATTACCAAATCAAATCGATACGTTGGCATGGGGTCATTATAAATTGAGAGAACTGTAAAAAAAATGTACTTATTTAGTTATATATTATTATATTTGATAATGTTATCATGTTTTTTTTTTGTTATCACATTTGTGTCAATGCTTGTTTTTTTTTGTATTTTTTTTGATTATTTAGTATTGTGTTTAATTAATATTTGTATATATTATATTATAAAAAAGAATATGAGATTTTTTTTCTTACCACCATTGTATTGTAATGTTTAAGAACCATTAAAACTGTTTAAAAAGATAAAAAATACTCATTGTTTTCTTATACCTCGTCTAATCCACACGTGACAGAAATGAATCATTTTATTCATCCATTTACTGCAATAGTTGCAGGACCTAGTGGTTGTGGAAAATCAAATTTTGTTACTTTATTGAAAATATGAAAGAAATATGTAACACTTCATTTTCCCAAATAACATGGTGTTTTGATGAGATGCAACCTCTATACAATTTGAAAAATGTTAACTACTTTCAAGGATTACCCGACTTAAGTATGTTTGATGGTAATGAAGCCAATTTGATTATAATTTTATTGATGATCTGATGAGAGAATCTGATGAGCGAATTGTAGATATATTTACAAAAGGGAGTCACCATAGAAATTTAAGCGTATTTTACATAACTCAAAATCTTTTTCATCAAGGAAAAGGTCAAAGAGATATTTCTTTAAATTCGAGCTATATCATTTATTTTAAAAACCCCCGTGATAAAACACAAATTCGATATTTAGCTCGTCAAGTCTCACCAGATAATGTAAGATTTGTTCAAGATGCTTATAAAGATGCAACGATTGATGCACATGGTTATTTGATGATAGATCTCAAACAAAACACCAATGACGTGTATCGTTTTAAGACAAACATATTCAATGATAAAACCTGTTCAGTTTATGTACCAAAAAGAGGGTGTAATGTAAATATGATAACGTCCAACAAAATTCTGTCATTTACAAATAATGTTGGGTAGTGTAAACACACATAAAGATCTGCTCGTTGCATTGCACACTTTAAAACCAAAACATCAAATAGTGAAATAAATTGTATATGTGAGTGTATTCATAATGTGCTGCAAGGCAAAGTTCCATTGAAAGAAAAGGATAAAAAATCTTTAAAACAACATATAAAATTACTCCGCAAGCTTGTTCATAAAACTACTACCAAAGTTAGAAAAAATATAATTGTTCAAAAGGTGGTGCATTTCTACCTATTATTTTGGGTTCCATATTGAGTGGATTAGTTAGTGGTCTTGTTCAAATCGGCGTTCGAACATCGAAGTGAACAGACGTGTACATCATATCTTCTCCAGTTTTAACTATCTAGTTCAAGCAAAAGTGCTACTTAAATCTAACACAACACTAATCAAATTTGCATCAACAGTGTTACAGTGATATTAATTATTGCACCGGCCCGCGCGGACTGGCTGTTGCGGTAACCGCTCTTCGCCCCTGGGGTAAACAAGAGGAGACCACTCGCGCCTATTTTTGCGCTCGCTCGTTCCGAACAACCTGTTATGTGCATGCAGTGACGTCATCGCAGCTGTAATGTAAAGATGAGTGCACAACAGTCGCCGGCCGCAGAGAATGTTCGTGTATGCAACAGAGGTAGTGGATCCTTTTCTGATTTACGTACTATAGAAAAAGAAGATTTCTTTATCACGCAGAGAAAGAGGAAGCAAAACTTTGATGTAGATTTTATTATACAAGAAATGAGTGATCTACGTACTGAAATGAAGAATTATTTTCAAGTATTCGGCGATAAATTAAATGAAATATCTACGAACTTGTGCCAAGAGATTAAAGAAGTTAAAACCGAAATAAAAAACATTAAAAATGCAACTGATATACTCACTTCTGAGCAAAATGTCATAAAAAATGATATTGAAATGTTAAAAAGTCAAAATTCTAATTTTCAAGAGCAGATAAGTGTTCTCCAAAATGACTTTTTAACTCAAAGCACAAATTTACCTCCTAACACAACTCAACCACAATACGATTGTGAGTCCATGGCCTTAGAGATACAAGAACGCGTCAAACGACAACTTAATATTATAATTGTGGGTATATCTGAGTTAAATGATAAAAATGGCGGAAAAAGACAACATTATGATATAAATCAGGCGCATAACTTGATTCAAACAATCTACAAAGACTGTCCGCGCCCTGTAAAATGCATGCGTTTGGGAAAATATAACCCGAGTGAATCTCGATACCTAAAGGTTTGTTTTCAACATCAAGAAACGGTTCTACGCATCCTACGCAATAAATCAAAGCTCGCAAATGATAAAGTTCGCATATTTCCCGATCAAACACCCATGCAATTAAAATATATGAAGACACAACGTGAAGAACTTTTGCGGCGCACTAATAGTGGTGAAAAGAATCTCATGATTAAATATGTAAATGGCATTCCAAAAATAATTGTTAACGCAGCAAAAAACTTCACGCAACACACACCGATCAACACAACTACGATGTCTCCGAATTAAATAACGTTACATACCAACATGTAGACAGCTATCTGAATGTAAATACGTCATCTGCATCTTTGAGATTCTTTTATGCTAATATCCGTAGTTTGGTAAAGCCGGGTAAACATGACGAATCAAAATGTATACTAAAAAGTTATCGACATATTATACACATTGTGTTATTAACTGAGACCTGGATAAAGTCAACATCTGAAGCTAATATATTACAAATACCGAACTATACGCATATACAGGGTGTAAAAAGAGCAGTCACTATTCTGGCGTGGTGTTATAACCAGGCATGAGGTATATCCACTGGTACTAGTCATTTGCTTTTAATCCATTGTTTTAAAATTTTAATTTTTTGCAATACGCAATGTAAAACGTACACAACCTCACGGGCAGTAGCGGGTAACCACGCCCCGCGCCGGTTTTCGCGCGTACAGGTGCATCCAAACGAATTGCAAATAGAGAAAAACAGCTGATAGTGTTCAAATAAACATAAACATAATAGAATAAATCTAAAAATTGCATGCTCCTTACACCGATTTCGATGTAGGTGGCCGATTTCGTTAAAACCAGGCCAGCTACGCAGAAGTGCCCAAGTGTGAGCGCAATACACAAGGACGCTCTCTTCCTTTTACTCTCCCCATAACCCGGGACGATTAACCGACACGACTGGAAAAATAACAGGCGCAGGGCCGATTTTACATGCCATTGCTACGCAGTACGCATGGTTTATCTTTCTAATCAGACAATCAGTAAACTAAGAAAATACTTTCTTTTGTTCTAACGTGGGAATAGAACCCACGACCTCCGGGTCGAGAGCTATGCTCTGAACCACTATACGATTGAGGCGATAATACTTTAATATTAATAATACCGCGATACTCAAGAACACTCTTTATCCTTTTACTTCCATAACCCAGTGGGAGGTTTACCTAACTCGATTGACCACCATGAGAACACGCCGCAGGTTCATATTTCATGTCGACAATAAGGAGATGTTCCAACGCGGGAATCGAACCCACGTCCTCCGCCAAGCCAAGCTTTATACCACCTGTTAGCGGAGGCGACTATAACGTCTTAAGAACACGTTTATAATAATAATAATATCTATGGACGCTTGTTTATGCGACATTCGCAATGCTCATTATTATTTAATAAATTAAATTTAAAACTTAAAATTAATTGAGATTGTGACACAGTAGGTAGCTTCTTAGTTTAGTTTACAAACGAAAAATATGGTCCGACAATTAAATTGACCAGCAAGTCGACAATTTCCAAATTCACCGATCAAACATCATTCAGTTACAGAATAAAGACGTATTAAAAACCTGAATAACCAACCTTGTTGTGTTTTAAATCCTCAATGCCTCTGCAATATACCTAAAATCTTCTTACGCGGTACTTAAATGGCGTATGGCGTAGGTATTTAAAAATGAAAGTCACACACAAACACATTTAAACAGTGAAAAATAAATAATACTAATTAGTAATCACAAAAGAAACACCTAAAAGAAACGAAACCGTAATAATAAACACAAAAATTAAAACATTTAAAACGATGATTATAAAATTATCGCGGAAAAATAATAATCTAACCACACGGCTTTACTGCCACGTGCCAACTGTCTACGAAAAAAATAATTTACGCAAAACATGTACCTACCCAATGCACTAAAACGCAAAATGCTAAGCATGCACCCAATGCACTTAAAGTATCGATAGATTTGGATATCGATAATTATTAGGTACCTACCTACCTATTTTATTTTTCATACGTGAATAATTTTAATGTTAAGTAACATAATTAAATGTTTAAAATTTAATACTTCATTAAGTTACCGTATACTCGCATTAGGTAATAATGAGATCATCTTTAAATCTTAATATTACAAACATTATTAATCTATTTTCAATTAGTGGTCTGAAAGATATTCATAGAAACTTAGCTGAATGAATGTAAAACAGTAAGTTACATAGTAATTATTTAAAAATATCGACTACGTCGAAGTTAATTTTCATAGGTCACATCACTAATAGGTAGTAGGTTCTTTCGCCCGCCGCCCCCCGCGCCCCGCAATCCCTTGCAACGGTCGGCGCGGGAGGCCTTTGGTGTGCATATTTCCCGCGCGGGAATATGCACTTTATTACAAAGTAGCAGAAAGTAGAAAATAGTATTTTCTAAAGAGTTGTTTGTCGGTATGTTTTAAACGTCGACACAAAGTATTTTCGAATTCAGTTGTAGTTTATATCTCGAGGTAAAATATTGGTTGATTTATTTTTTAGTTAGGTATTTTTTTACATCATAGGTAGATTGTGTTTGAAAGCGTAATGTTGTGTTGTGTGATGTGTCCATCTAATGATAATTATTGTGTTATGCTGCTTGGATTGCTAGGAACTATTGTTATCGAAATACGAATTTTAAAAGTTTAAGTGAGACGTGAGTCGTGACATTGTAGATGCGACTAGCTACATCATTCACGTAAGTAAACAGACGTCGTTTTACATACCTACTTAATTAATCTGAATTTGGACTGAGTAGGCTACGTTTTAAATAGGTATCTTTCAGGAATCTTCGCTTTTATACATCGTCTGTATTACAGTTAATAATTACAGACTCTGTAATTTCCATAAAAAAGCGATGATTGCCGATTGCCATTAAGAGTTAGTTAGTATGTACACAGGTTTTGTTACAGAGAAAGTTTTAGTTTGTCATGATAACAAATTCGAGCGAATACCTATACGATGCAGGCAATCTAGGAGTTCCAAGTTCAAAACGATTCATCCGTCCGCTGGTGACTACACTATGTGTAAGGTCCAGTTGTACCAGATTTTAACCCAGAGTTAGTTTATAACTTACGAGTTGAATACCTAACACTTAATACAAACACATTTGGTACAAGGCTTATAGTATTCGCGTGTAGACTGTAGGTACAATATGTATTACAATTACGGTAGGGAGTCGGTAGGTACTCTGAGTGAGCGCCGCGCGCTCAGTCAGCTGAGGAGGTCAATAGACCGCGCATCGCTTTTCATTACGTTTTAAGGCAAAAATTATAAAAAATAGGAATTTAATGCAAAATGTTGTTCCAAACAGTTTAGACTTGCGACTAAAAATAATAAATTAAAGAAAAAAAAATTTTTTTTGAAAAAAAAAAGTTTTAAAAAAAGTGCATTTCTAGAATCAGTCAAGGTCCTATAATCTTATCCCAAAGTTATCGTGACCGGTCTTTTTACACCCTGTATACAACATACGGAAGGACAGTATTGGTGGTGGCATATCTATGTATGTACATAATAGTATTAAATTCGATGTGAGGGAGGAGCGTTACGAATGTGGCAATAATTTTCTATGGATCAATTTAGTAAAACACAATCTAACTATTGGATTAATTTATAAGCCCCCCAGTACCAATCTTCGTGATTTCCTCAACATTTACACATTACATCTCTAAAAGAAAAAGAGCAAAACCATTGTCTTTGGGGATTTTAACATTGACTTACTACGTAATGAACGAATAGCTGCTGACTACACAGATGTCATTCAAGAATCAGGGCCCTAATTCTCAGTCCTCGTACTTAGTTTTTACTATCGGTCTGTCCCGCTCATGCAAATGAGATTTACCGCGCGTGCGAGCGGGATATACTAATATTCGGAAGTAAGTTCGAGGCCTGAGAATTGCCGCCCAGGTTACTACATAATAAATAATTTACATGAGGATTACTGTACTCGACAAACTACAAACTCAAGAAGTATTATAGACCACGCATGTACGAATATGTTTGACACCAATATTCACATGGCAATTATAGAATCAACACTCTCGGACCATAAACAAGTATATTTAGAAATTCAACAATACAAGCAAATATTAATTAAAAAATCTCAATATAATAAAATAAACTATGAAAGACTGTATGAAAGTATCTGTAATGAAGATTATGTAGAAGATAATTATACACACTTAGAACACTATATTATATGCAAAATAAAGGACTCAAAACAAATAAAATATAAAATGTTAAATCTACCACAAAAAGACTGGATTAATAAAACAGTAATTGAATATATTCGTGAAAGAAATCGGCTTTGGTACATTTATTTATCGGACCCAGAAATCGCAGAACACAAGTCAAAATATTTAGCTGCAAAGGTAAGGGTAGAAAAAAAGATTAAAGAAGACAAGAAAAAATACTATTATGACGCATTTGACAAATGTCGTAAAAATCCTAAGAAGATGTGGGAGCTACTAAATACTCTTGCACGAAATAAAATAGTCGACTGTTGTTCTCCTCCTAAACTTGTGATAGATAATAAGGTATTAACAAATGGTATTGATATTTGTAACACATTTAATGACTATTTTGCTACCATCGGTTCTTTATTAGCACAAAATATATTAAATACGTATCCAAATCAGCATATAACTTTAACAACTACAATAGATTCAAATAAACATCTTACAGATTTAGAACCTTGCACCGAAGATGAAATAATAAAAATAATTAACAGCTTAGATAATAATACTAGTAGTGGAATTGATGAAATCACAACAAAATCTATTAAATGTATTAAAAATCTTATTATCACTAACCTTACTAACTGCATAAACAAATGTCTTGCCTGTGGTGTGTTTCCGGACAGTCTAAAAATCGCGAAAGTAACCCCTTTATATAAGGATGGGCCGAGGTCTGATCCTGGGAACTATCGGCCTATTTCTGTACTGCCAGTAATTTCCAAAATTTTTGAAAAGGTTATATATTCTCGTCTATACAAGCACCTAAATAATATTGATTTTCTCTACACATACCAATACGGATTCCGACCACAATCTAATACACTTGCAGCTACATTAGATTTGATAACTAAAATAAAGGATAATATTGATAAAAAGCAAGTTGTCTTGGGTATATTTATAGATCTCAAAAAAGCATTTGATACTGTTAGTCATTATATCTTACTAAAAAAGTTAAAACTCATAGGAATTACCTCAAATGCTCATAAAATGTTTCAATCTTACCTCACTAATCGACAGCAAATAGTAAAGCTTGGTAGTTATGAAAGTAAACCTGTAAATATATCATGTGGCGTTCCCCAGGGCTCGGTCCTGGGCCCATTGCTCTTTCTTATATACATAAATGACATAGGGGCTGCTGGATTGTCTGGAAATGTGTCGCTCTATGCCGATGATACATGTCTTTTTTACTTTGGCAATTCTATCACTGACATTATCTCCAAAGCGCAAAATGATCTTAACATATTGAACATGTGGATGAGACAAAATTTGCTGACTATAAATATAAGAAAAACATCGTACATGATTTTCCTAGCAAAGAATAAAAAAAATATCAACTTATCCAAATCTTACAATAAATAATGAAAATTTACAACGATCAAATCAGGAAAAATATTTAGGCCTTGTTTTAGATGGTGCACTCACATTCACACCACATATTAAAAACGTGAGATCTAAAATAGTTCCCCTTATAGGAGTTATACGGGGCATTTCAAAATGTATACCATTTAATATAAGACTAACTATATACAACACATTGGTGAAACCGCACTTGGAATACTTAATCCAAGTGTGGGGTCAAGCTGCTAAAAGTAATAAATTAAGTCTTCAACGAACTCAAAATAAAATTATTAAAATCCTCTTTAATTATAAATACTTAACCCCAACTGATGTTATTTACAGAAACACTAAATTGCTTAATCTTCAACAGTTATATATATATCACACATGCATTATAATCCGTAAAATACTAACATCTTCAATACACTCACAAATATCATTTCAAAAGAAAAATCACAAATATCACATTAGAAGAAAATATGATTTAGAAATACCATTTGTTAGGACCTTATACGGAAAGAAAAATATACAGCACGAAGGTGCTACAATTTACAACAAATTGCCTAAGGAGATTAAAGATTCTCCAAGTATGCCGATTTTTAAAAAACGATTGAAGCAACATGTTGTTAATTGTAACATTAAAGTTTGAGTTGTCTACATCATTGGATTAGGATAAATTATTATAATTATTTAAATTTCAACGCCTTGTAAATTTTATATTGTTACCTGTTTAAATTTCTCTATAAGTGAACAATGTAATGTTTTTTTTGAGAAATAAAATAATTCTTTAAACTGAAAATGGAACACGCTAGGAAAATGATACTGGTAGATCCAAGTTTCATTGATAAAATAAAGGAAAGGAATGAGATCAATGAAAATCCAAAATCACGATTATATGCTGAAATGCAAAATATTCTTAGAAGTAACGATAACGATAGAAAAAAATGGATTTTATATTTACAAACTTTACAAAGGTATTTGCATTTCATTGAAGAAGATCGCCAATCTTATCAACTTTCGATAGTAACTTCAAATATGGATTTATCTGAAACACTGTTACCGCCTGAACCATAAAAAATAAAAAAAAACATAATATTCTAAACGGCGCGAAACAAAGTGCTGTGATTTGCCGCTGAGAATAGCGCGATATTAAGGTATTCTGTGATTGGCCGCCGATGATTTTTAAACGCAGACGCATAGAATTTTCGCTCCATTTTGTACGCATTATTATAAAATTATTTAAAACCAATGTAATTAATTATAAAACACTACCGAAGAATATACGCTTTATCAGTCTGTTTGCTGTTTTCTCTTCACTCCTCAAATAATAATAAACATCACGCAGCCATACCAGCAGAAACGCATAAAATACTTCAACATTTGGTCCATCGGTCCTGGATATTGGAGAAGATTATTATTTGAGAGACGCTATTTGGTGGAGAATATCGGCATACAGTGCATCATCGGTAAGACGAGCCAACCAAAATTACTCAAACCTTTACCTTTTCACCTATTTGATACCGGAATTTTATCAATTTCAGTGCCTACGATTTGTGCCTGCCGGCTGACTTACATACTATCGTCTTTGCTTACAATTTACGCTTCATTTCAAACAGTAAGTACTTACAGCTTTTTACTACAGTGCAATGACTAGTTCTGAGCAAAATATTGATGATATGTTACGGGATTTGAGGAAGAAACGAGGGTTTATAAAGTGTAGGTTAACAAACACAAAAAAAATATGTTTCCTCCTTTCAAAACGTTGAATTAACTGTTTATCAGCGCGCAGAGTTAAAATTGCGTATTCCCGGAGCTCAAAGTTTGTTGAATGATTTCAATCAGATACAAAGTAAGATTGAAGATCTCGTACCGGAATCGGAATACGATAAGTTGATCGAATCGCGCGCAGAATTCGAAAAGGAATATTATGTAGTTCTTGCTATGTTAGACTGCATGGTAAATCCCGACAACTCCGATGAAAGGTCCGTCAATAAATCATTTGAGTGCTCCTTAGTTCATGAAGGTAATAATCATAGTGGTGAGTTTGTTAAATTGCCTACGTGAGTTTCGCGACACGTTCATGTCTCTTATTCATAATTCTAAAACAATACCAGCCATTCAGAAATTTCATTACTTAAAAGCTAGTTTAAAAGGCGACGCTAAGGTAGTTATTGAAAATGTAGAGTTTTCGTCTAGCAATTATCTAGTCGCGTGGGAACTTTTGTTACATAGATTCAATAATACTAGATTAATTATTCAAAGTCATATTAAAGCTATCTTTTCCATTCAACCAATAACAAAGGAGTCGTCTGTGCAATTAAATAAATTAATTGACACTATATTAAAGAACATACGATCTCTTAAGATTTTGGGTGAGCCGACTGAGTATTGGGATGCACTAATTATTTATATTGTTGTGTCAAAGCTGGACCACGCCTCAGATCGCGAGTGGGAACAGTATAAAAACATATTTTATAAATCTAACACAGACGCTAAAATACAGTTAAGCGACTTATTAGACTTTCTTAAAGAAAAGGCAGACTTATTAACTACTCTCACCGTTAGTCACTCCAGTAAAGTAAGTACAAGTAACGTAAATAAAAAATCATTTTATAACACTAATTCTAAAGTTCATTGCAATATAATAGCTGAAAATAATTACAATACAAATAGCAAATCACAAAATAAAAAATTGCGTTCGCAGATTATTAAGCCATGTTTAATGTGCAATAGTCAACATCCGTTATATTCATGTCAAACATTTCTTAATCTTAATTCACAAGATAAGTTAAATTTTATTAAGGATAAAAAACTATGTATTAATTGTATGCGCTTTGGTCATTCCGTGGAGACTTGTGTTTTTGGCCCATGTAGAAAATGCGATCAAAAGCATAATACGTTGATTTGTGATGCTATTAATTTAAAAAATAACACTGTAACGTTGTATGGATACGGTTCTAGTAAACTTCAGCCGGTTTCAGTGATAGATCCGAGCGCGAGCAGCTGTTATAAATTGCAGTCACATAATACGCACTCACATAGCGATTTATGTAATAATCAAAATAAAACATTTTGTCCGGAGCAACTCGTCATGTTGTCGACGGGATGGTCGAAGTATGTGGCGAATCGGGTGAGTATTACAGCGCACGTGCTGTTTTAGATAGCGGCAGCGAGCGTTCTTTTATCTCACAATCGTCATGTAGCAAATTAAATATACGCATTTTACAGTCCACACAACAAATACACGGTGTAGGTAATTCTATTACGCGGTGTTCGCAATCATCTAACATTGAGTTAAAGTCGCGCGACGGGAGCTTTACTGCCCGTATTCAATGCTTAGTGTTGCCACAGATAACTTCAAAGTTACCTACCACTACGCTTAATTTACAATATTTTAATATTCCTCATAACTTATTATTGGCAGATCCTTATTTCTATGAACGCCAGGATATTGATTTATTATTAGGTGCGGATTTATTTTGGGATTTGTTGACTGATGGAAAAATTCGTCTTAAAAATGGTTCCTATATTCAAAATACGAAATTAGGTTGGATAGTTTCCGGTGTCGTTTAATCTGTTCCGTATAACCAAAAGGTAAAACATGTCCATTGTAATTTTTTATCACAGTCAACAGATATGGTTTCACTCGATAAATTAGTTAGGCGTTTCTGGGAGTTGGAGGAATTGCCTATAACTTCTAATGAAAAATATTCGAATGAGGAGTCCGCATGTGAGGAACATTTTATAAAAACAACTAAAAGACTTTCGGACGGACGTTATTGTGTTAGTATACCGTTTAAAAATTCACCTAAAACTTATATAGTACACGCGAACAAGCGACTAAACGCTTTTAGGGCCCCCGCGCACTAGGCAGCCAGGCTGCGGCAGCCAGTCAAACATATGACGCTGTATGAGAGCCCACGCACTAGGCAGCCACGAAATCTCGGCTGCGGCAGCCAATGAAACGCGCCTATATGCACGGCAGCCAGCTGGCGGCGCGCAGCCAGAACGTATGTAGGCGAATGTATGTGGCTGCGGTCAGTCTCCGCGCACTAGTTGTAGCAGCCAGACGTATTTTGCGTTCCGAACTTTGATAAGATGACTTTCGATACAGAGAAATTTATTCGGGAAATTGAAAGCCGTAAAGCAATTTGGGATATAACATCGGAAGAATACAGTGATCGGGATTTAAAGAAAAGAAGATGGGAAGAAATCACGAACCAAATGAGCTCGGAAAGTTTATCAGAAAATGACAAAAAAGAATTTGGTAAGCATGTATTTTTATTATCTGGATTATACAGTATAATACAGGGGGATTCTGCAACACCAATCAATATTTTTGTAAAGTATCGCAGAATAACTATGTATTCGTTATTGTTCTTTTTTGGTACTTAACTAGGTATTTTCACTTCAATGTTTTATTTAGATAAATAGGTAGGCACTATTCTAATGCATATCTGTTTTGCCATTCTAACGGATTTGCATTAATAAAATAATCCGCAAATAAATCCCTATAGGATGCTGATGATCGGCTTCCTCTATTTGTGGGTCCACCGGTTATTTCCAGTTCTGGTGGAACGTACAGTGTGTCTTAAAACCTATACCCGTCTCTTTCGCGCACGTAGTTATGTAAGACACAGCAAGCTTGTACTATGGCTATTGCAAGTTCCTGTCGGACATCTAGTGGGCGGTGAAAAATTCTCCATTTGTTGGCTAATATCCCAAACGTGCATTCTATGTACCGCCTTGCCCGAGACAGTCTATAGTTGAAGATTCTTTTCTCCGCTGTTAAACTCCTACCTCCATAAGGTCTCATTAAATTTTCACATAAGCTAAATGCCTCATCCCCCACTATGACGTATGGCATCGGTACTCCATTATTTGATATGGGGCGCTTCTCCGGAATTTGTAAATCTTTGTTGACAAGTTTTTGATACAAAATGGATTTTTTATATATCGATGAGTCACTACATTTTCCATAAGCCCCAACATCTTGTATATGTGAATTTGTAATCTGCATCGCATACAGCAAGTAAAACGATGGAAAAATAATTTTTATAATTATAGTACAATGACCCTGAATCGCTGGGTTTTATCACTCTTATATGCTTGCCATCGATGGCACCAACGCAATTGGGATGGTTTGCATTTTCATTGAAACCTTTTGCTATTTCAAGCCACCTCTCTTCATTTAATTCTGGAAACGATGACTGTTTCATATTCTCCCAAATCGCCATACAAACTTCATGTATGATATCTCGGACAGTTGTATGTCCAATCCGATAATTATGACTCAATTCCATTAAAGAACATCCTGTAGCAAGATATCTGTAACAAAGAACAAATATAATTTTCAGGTAAATCTCTACAGAGCAAGTGGAAGAACATCAGGACTACACACATCGGCATATTTAGCAGAACACAAAAAAAAGGTCCATAATTTGAAAAATATGGTTTATTTTTAAAATCTACTTACTATACTTTTTTTATAATTTAAAGTTTCATTTGTTTTATTTAAAATGAGATCATATTAAGAACAGATTTTGCGAGTAAAGGCTATTTGTGAAAAAAGGTACATTTTTGAACTTTTCATTGTAACCGGGAAAAGTGAAAATTAATATTAAAATATCAATTAATTAAATTAGAAAAATGGTGATTCATATCGCGTATTTCCTTCACGTGCTCTTATTAAAGTTTCTACCCGTCTAGGCATACTGAGAATTATGCTATCGATGGTCTCCTGGGATAGTCTCTGCCATTCCCCAACTACGGCGATTCGCAGCTCATCCACGTTGGCAGGAACTGGAATTCTGGACTTAACTTTTCTTTTCAGCAAGTCCCAAACGTGCTCTATTTGGTTCATATCTGGTGATCTCGCCGGCCACTCCATAACAGTTATATTCATATCATTAAGATAAGCTTGGGTTACCCGAGCGGTATGCGGCCGAGCATTATCCTGCATAAAAACAAAATCGTCACCGATATATGGGGCAAACGGTACGACATTTTCTTCTAAAACTTCTCTGATATAGCGTTCTGCAGTCAGACTCCTCTGTCAATCACAACCAAGTCTGTGCGAGCTCCCAAACAAATGCCCGCCCAAACCATTATTGATCCACCACCGTATGCAACTGTAGTTTCAAAATTTGTCTGAATTCTCTTTTGTGTCTGTATATTCTTTGCCTGCCGTCAATTTGATTTAAGAGAATTCTGCACTCATCACTAAACAATACCTTACTCCATTGGTCCGCGTTCCAAAGTCGATGTCCTGAGCAAAAGTTAACCTGTTTCTACGACGATTTACCTCGAGCCTTGGAGCCTTTGCGGGCACAAATGAACCCAAACCAGCTTCTTCGAACCTTCTTTGTGCCGTACGCTCACTTACGGTTACACCCCGCACCGCTTCTAACTCATGTCGGGCTTGGACGGCCGTCAAACGGGGGTTTCTACGTACAAGAAGCCGAATGAAACGATCATCCCTACTCGAAGTGCGTCTTTTTCTGCCTTGTCCTGATCTTCTCACATAAGTACCGGTCTCCCTGAACCGTTGGATACTGCGATGGATCGTTGAAACTGGTCTACGAAGATCTCTGGATATCACTCAGTATGTTTGACCATTTCTTCGCATTTCGAGTGCCCTAGCAATCTCCGTTGGGGCTAAGTCAGGCATTATTCAGACCTCAACTCCAAAAAGATACGCGATTAAAAAAAAGTAACAAAAAACAATATTTCAATGAAATTTTAAATCAAACTCAAAAGGAAGAAATGTTCTAAGTTCGCCCCAAACAAGGTGTATTTGAATATAATTTAAACAATTGCATAAAATGTGATGTTCAGTTGTTTTCTTAATTTGAAATTATTTATTTTTAAATTAAATGACGTATAAACCAGCCAGCAACATTACATGATACTGAAATCAAACCTTTTTGTTATGTTCCGCTAAATATGCCGGTGTGTGTAGTTACAGCAGGGAAGTAAAACGCAGAGCTGGTATTAAAAGTGGATCAGCAGCTTCGCGTAAGAGTCCATACGTATATTTCGAACAACTTCATTTTCTTCGGCCTACCGTGGTAATTAATGAAACTCAAAATAGCATGGATGAAACACGCACTGCCGAAACCAACGCTAGCAGCGGTAGTACTCAAGGTGAACGACCTGTTTCCAAAAAGAAGAAGACAAGTGACGACGATAATTTGGTGCAGGTATTAAGGGAAAGTATTGTAATGAGAGAAGAGCGTGAAAGACAGCAAGAGTCTGATTCAGATAGACTGTTTATACTTTCACTTCTAGATGATTTTAAAAACATCCCGAGACATCGTAAGCTTTCTACAAAAATGGAGTTAATTGAAGTTATAAAAAGAGCTCAAATGCAAACTCACGATTCCGAATTTAGTCCGTTTCGCCAACGTAATGTTGATTATGAACCAGGAGCATCGGCCGCCAGATCATATAGACCACAAACATCGTTCAGTGGACAATATCGCCAAGGTCAAGGATACTCGACTGAATATGGACCACAAGCAGTGGGCAGTATCGCTATGGATACTCGACACACTCGAATTATAGACCAGAAGCCTCGACCACTGAAGGCCGCCGTGGGTATTCTACGGCTGTTCCAGACAGGCAAGATAATACTGTTTATACTGATGCTATATCACCAACTGACACAAATGCAACAGATGTGTCTCAGGGTTCTGAATTACTAGAATTATTTACTACACAGGACAACTTGAACTAGGTAATTTATTACCATACATGTAAGAAATAAATACCTAATAAATGTTAAGAGACTGATTAACAATATCTTTCATTTTCGTACTCACCTCAAAGTTAGCACCAGTTTTTCTTCCGTTCAATTAGCCTGTCAAGCAAAAACTGAAATTATCAATTTGCTGAATCGAGGTGGAATGGAATTACGAAAGTGGTCAAGTAACAAACCCGAGTTACTTTCAGATGTTCTTAAGGAACACTGCCTTACTGACGCGGTATCTTTCGATATTGACAAATCGGACATTCTTAAGATTCTAGGACTAATTTGGAGCCCACGAAGTGATACATTTTCTTTCGAAGTATCACCTCAGAAGCGTTCGTGTACCCGTCGCAATATCTTAAGTGAACTCGCTCGCATTTTTGACCCCCTTGGCTTTCTTTCACCATTCACCCTGTCTTTGAAAATTATAATTCAAAAATTGTGGATTTTAAACGTATCCTGGGACGATGAACCTCCCGAGGTGATCGTCAAACAGTGGGATCGCATTGTTCAGCAGTTGCCTCTCGTTAAAACGATACATGTCCCTCGTTGCGTTGCCATGCCCTCGCCAAGTGCCTATCAGCTACATGGCTTCGCAGATAGCTCTGAAAGCGGATATGGAGCCGTTATCTATTTAAAATCTGTGAACGGTGATATCACACAGGTTCACATGGTGATGGCTAAATCTCGTGTTGCGCCCACGAAACGTGTTTCACTACCCCGTCTGGAACTATGCGCCGCCGTATTACTCAGTGACATTTTAAAAATCGTAAAAGAAACGTACTTTTCTCACTTGCCCATCACTGACATTTTTGCCTGGTCGGACTCCACTGTAGCTTTAGCTTGGATTCGATCTCAATCGTACAGATGGAAAACTTTTGTCGCAAACAGAGTGAGCCACATTCAGGATAATTTGCCGGAGGCTGTTTGGAATCACGTACCATCTGGCGACAATCCAGCCGACTTCGCTTCTCGAGGTCAACTTCCAGCTGATCTAGTTAACAACTCGCTATGGTGGGCGGGTCCTCCTTGGTTAGCCTTTAGCAGAGACACGTGGCCGAGTTCTAATGACATCTCTGACGTTGGTTGTGATGTTCATGCGGAAGAGCGAATTCAAACGTTAATCGTAAACGAAAATCCACATTTTATCGATAAATTGCTTGATAGGTATTCGTGTATTCGAAAGGTGCAACGCATCTTATGCTATTTTACTCGGTTTATTGATTTCTTAAAAACTAAAACTATCACCAGTGATAAACGTACTCTCAGTAAAGCTGAACTACATCAAGCTCTTTTAAAAATCGTTATTCGAGTTCAGTCTTTACACTTCGATAAAGAGATTTCACAGTTAAAATCCGTAACTCAACTTCCAAAACAGTTTCGAAAATTAAGCCCCTTCCTTGATGATCACGGAGTTCTTAGGGTGGGCGGCAGGCTATCGCGCTCTGGTCTCGAATTTTAACATAAACACCCTGCCATGTTGCCGCGAAGCTCTCGTTTTACTTATATGATTATTGAAGCTTTTCATAACGAAAACGGTCATCCCGGCGTTAATACGTTGTTATACTTACTCAATCAGCAATTCTGGATTCTCTCACCTAAACGCGCCATTCGACATTGTTTAGCGCAATGTTTGAAATGCTATCGAACTAATCCGACATCTCTTTCGCCGTATATGAGTGACCTACCAGCGGTACGCGTGAATCAAGTCAAACCGTTTTCCATCGTAGGAGTAGATTATGGTGGTCCCTTCCGTATTAAACTCGGGCCCCATCGAGGAGCTAAGATAGGCAGTTCTTATTTATGTTTATTCGTATGTTTTACCACCAAAGCGATTCACCTCGAACTTGCTTCGGACTTAAGCACTGATGCATTTATAGCAGCTCTTCGTCGTTTTGTTGGTAGACGAGGACGCGTTTCAGCCATTTATTCCGATTGCGGAACAAATTTTATCGGAGCGTCTAATAAACTAAATACCTTTATGGAACAATCTGCTGTTAAACATAACATCGAATTTCATTTTAATCCACCTTCCGCACCTCACTTCGGAGGAGTATGGGAGATACAAATTAAAGCCGTAAAATCACACTTACACCGCATAGTCGGAACCCAAACGTTAACTTTCGAGGAGTTAACCACGTTGTTTGTTCAGATCGAATCCGTACTGAACTCGCGACCGTTATACCCTATCAGTTCGGATCCGAATGATCTTACCGTCTTGACTCCTGGGGGCTTACCCAACATGCTTTTACGTTTGTCGTTATCGAAGTACGCTATTTAAAAATGTATGGAATTGACTTTTGCGTACGACTAATGACGTCCTTAGTCGTAATCGATATTTGTAGTGCTACCCAACCTGTACATTTTTGTCGGAGACGATAACAGTAAACTTTTACGCTTTCCAATTGACGATAATGTTATATGAAATGGCTACCCAACTTACACATTTTGACATTTTGTCGAACGCTATCTTATACGTTATTGTTTTCAAGATAACGAAGTCTAAAGAGGTGCTTTTAACTCCGATATCGAACAATATGGCGGATATTTATTAATCAGCTGATATTCTTGTTTAGAGTACAATAGAGTTTAGGTGCTTTGCGATTATTGTTGGCCGCACAACACGAATAAACCTAGGAGAGGCGTATATATACAGTAATTGAAGGCAATAGAAGACATTCCCGACATTATTTGTTATCTCCCGATATAAAACATTGATTACTGATTCATATCCTGTTACTGGCTTTGATCCTATCTATACTGTATTGTTAATGTATTACTAATAAGCTGTTGGTTACCCAAACAAAATAATGCCAAAACAATGCCAAAAACTTAGCAGTATTTGGCATAATTAGTGAATTACTTACAAGCAAGTGATCTGTAGGTAGTGCAAACTGCTGTTGAAGACAAGATAATATGAGATTTTGGCAAAATTACTAAGCTTTGGTTGGTAGGTAGGTACTCGGATTTGCAAACATAAAAACCAATGCTAAAGACTGCTAAGTGAAAGAGATGATAATGAAAAAGAAATGCTTACTGTATTAAAAATATTTTAGAACTAGAATTAGGTAAATAGAATAATTCATCAGGAATAAGAAAGCATTCATGAACAAAATGTGGCCAAATGGAACTGTAAAAACAAATCTTAGTATACTAAACTATTTCTCATTATACCTACTGACTAATTAAGTGTAAATAAATACAACAATAATAATTGTTAATAAAACATTTTTTTCCAGTATTTGTAATTCATTTAATTCCTTTAAAGTTAAGTAACTTTACTTGTTAATATCTTAACATATAAAACATTGAAAACTGATTCATAAGCTTCAAATTACTTGTAAAACATTAGAAACTAAATAAGTATTAATATGTTTAATTGTTGTAAATCTTAGCAGTTTTTGGCATAATTAGTTTCAAAGTGAATTACTTATATTAAGCAACATCAAAAGCAAGTGAAAATCTGTAGGTACTGCAAACTGGTAGGTGAAGACAAGATAATATGAGATAAAACGTGGCCAAATGGAACTGTAAAAATTAACAAATCTAAGTATATTAAACTATTTCTCATAATAAATACAACAATAATAATTGTTAATAAAACATTTTTTTCCAGTATTTGTAATTCATTTAATCCCTTTAAAGTTAAATAAATTTACTTGTTAATAACTTAACAACTCACATGATGGTTCCAATCCTACCTAGGATTAGAACCTAGCCTACATGTTCCATAACAAGGTAGGAATTAAAAACCCACCGTATGACGGTGAGTAATAATTATGAAAATGGGATAAAAACACACCAGGCAGTATAAGTAAATATTTATTAATATGAAATGTCAATATTGAAAATTTGAGTGTCCCACGTCATTCTTTGTTTATTTTTCTTTTCAATGCCTTATCGCTGCAGGTCAGCAGGCACTAGATGGTGCAGGTGATGTGTCCTATTAAGGCTGCTGCAGCCGTTGTCTGAAAAAATATATATTATTAGCTTTATCAGGACTTAATATAGATATAGACTTATGTGCTTTCATTCACACAAATATATTAATTATAATTAAACATATCCATTTTGTGATTTGTGAAAACCACTTGTTATTTTATTGTTACCTAGACAGGTGATGATAATATGTTTATATATGGATCAAGTTATATAAATACAAATAAGTTTTATAAATAATGATTAATTAAACAATGACTTTATACAGTAGTTACTTCAATTATACCCAATATTATTATGCCAATCCCTACATAATATGCCAATCAATTTCCCATAAGGGTAGGCCGGCACATAATATCTAAATGTAATAAGATCCTAACATCATACTTCATTCACTAACTCACATGGTTATGTTACGGGTGACGATTTTATTGATCAAGGTACACAGTATGAATGGCTACTTTAGCCATTTGATATTCGTGACTGCGTAGTATATACAAAGTCTCCCATTACTCCCATACGAAGTAGATAATATTATACTTATTAATATCGAATATGATGTTATGATAAATGACTGGCTGCCAGGTAGGTACGGAAAGCCTTAAATTGTATACCTACTAAGCACCACTTTTTTGTTCTACCATAATTATTGTTGCCGTTTGCATAAACATTCCATTTAAACACGTTACATAAAAGTTTTATTTACTTACCTGTGTTGTTGTTAACCTCTATTAATGTATGAATTTCTCCGTGATTGTATTACTGATCTATGGCATCGTGCTTTTTTGCACTCTTCATAGTTTGATTACACATCTTCTTCACTAATTACTAATAGCTTCAATACAAGTTCATTGTTAAAAACATATAAGTAGCAACTCGTCGGCCATTCGGCAGTGTTACCAACTCTCATAAATATTTATGTCCAAACTTACAACAAAAGTCCCAAAATGGTAACAACTACTTAAAAAAAATCCCTAAATTTTCTTATGGCACTGAAAACTATAAATATAATAAAAATAAATTAATACTGATAAAAATGTGATTATGTCCATTATACGTTAAGATACACTACCAACATTATTTTTTATACAGATTGACTTTTAAAATTTTGGTCGTTATAGGTAAGTAAAAAAATAGAGACCCCAAATATAAACCTAAACAATTTTACACCTAAAAACTGCTTGTAGAAATTTTTTGCCACCGAATTTAGGGGAAAAACTTCTAGGTTGGCAACACTGGCACATGGTAGTTTGTTGTCTTGTAACATGATAGTCTAGTGACGGATTTGACAGTTGACACAGTTGACACTTGACAGCGAAAATTACGTTTTAGGGCGCCGGAACCAGAGACAAAACGTTTTAAAAATGACGCCAAGACGA
The DNA here is from genome assembly GCA_905187575.2 of Celastrina argiolus. Taxonomy (NCBI): domain Eukaryota; kingdom Metazoa; phylum Arthropoda; class Insecta; order Lepidoptera; family Lycaenidae; genus Celastrina; species Celastrina argiolus. The sequence continues at coordinate 4,803,568 of LR994596.1, forward strand.
AGCGCAATCTTAGTGCATGTTGGCTACGAAATCAATGTCGCTATCTCAAAACAGATAACGTATCTACAGAACTTTACGTAACTAAGCGATGGCATCTTGGGTAAGGGCCCTGGACACTTTTTAACTCTCGAACCGCTAACGTCAGTCCCTGACGAGGACTATTCTACACTTAACATGAATCGACTCGGGCGTTGGCAATTAATACAGCGTTTCCAACGCGATTTTTGGAATCGGTGGAAAAATGAATATTTGCATTCGTTAATGCAACGAGCAAAATGGACGACTAAGGAAAAGCCGTTGGCTGTAGGGACTGTAGTCATTTTACGATCTACTTCATCAATTCCATTACACTGGCCTTTAGCACGCGTTCATGAGATTCATAGGAGTCCAGATGGAGTCCAGATGGAATTGTACGCATAGCAACCGTTCGACTTGCAAATGGCACTCTTCTTACGAGGCCACTAGCTAAGCTTTGTCCTTTGCCTAATCAAGTAGATTAACCTTATAATAATTCAAACGTAACTATAGATCTCATAATTTCTATAATTCAGCAACTTTCACAATCAAACATAATTAAAGTACCGTCCAACGATGCCGCTTCTTCAAAAAGTTTTGTAAATCATGGCCAGACAGGACCACTCAGAAAATCAGTCTTTGGTGATTCAGTGGAATTGCCGGAGTATTAATAGTAAAAAAAGTGACCTAATTTTTTTATTGAATAGATTCAAACCATTTGCAGTCTCTCTTCAAGAGACTTGGCTTCGTCCTGGATTCAATTTTAGAATACCAGGACATATCTGTCTTAGAGAAGACAGAACAGATGGGTATGGTGGAGTTGCACTAATTCTTAGGAGATGTGTACCTTTTGTCCACATACCCATCCCTAATCATAGTAACAAATTTTCTATTATTGCTGCTAATGTAAATAATATTTGTTTTGTAAATATGTATATACCTCACCCTTCCAATGAAGTATTTGACAATATTTGTAGCATTCTCTCTTCCCTCCCCCGTCCTATTTTGGTCATGGGAGATTTCAATTCACAACATTCTATGTGGGGAAGTTCTAAGTCTGATTATTATGGGGCTAGAATCTTAGACATCCTAAATGATAACAATTTATGTCTTTTAAATTCTGGTTGTCCTACTAGGAGGACACAGCCCGATGAGGGTATTAGTGCACCAGACCTTACCCTTTTTTAATGGACCCATGTAAAAGGTGGGCCCGACTTGTTCCCCCTATCATAAACAGGGACAATTATTTACTTTATTAATTTTTACTTTCTTTATCGTAGTATGTTTATATTTTATATTTATTTGCAGTTTCTATCTTTTATTCATGTTTTATTATTTCAATTTTATTTATTTATTTACTATTATTTTGTTTACAACATTTCAAATTTTTTACATCTATTCCTTACTATCACATGTGCGCCCAGCGCAGAATCGCCCTTAAGCTGCCATTGCTAATCCTTATTACAATATAATTTTTACCAATTTGTGGTCTGCCACACCACCGTCGCCGGCCCACGCCAGCCACTTCACAACACATTGCATACACTATTGTTTTACATTCCAAATTGTTCATATCTGTTGTTTTTTCTTTTGCTATACAATTTATTTCTATATCTTGTTACATTCTTGTCTTAATATGTTCAAACTATATAATTTATTGACTAATTTAACATTTTTTATTTTTTGCTTACAGTTTTTATACTTCTTGTTTACTTTTCTAATACATTTATTTATTTCTATACATACATTTCCTTTTTATTTTAAGACTTAATTGTAATTTATTTATAACTAGGTGGATTACAACTGATTTTAATATTGATACTATTGTTTTTTACATCTGGTTGCTATTGCTTTGTTGTTTTTATCTATTATTTTGTATGTCGACCTTACCCTTTGTAGTCCCTCTCTTACTCCTACATTAAACTAGTGGCCTCTATCGTCTTCATATGGAAGCAATCACTTTCCACTAATTATTTCATTTCCTCAAAAAATAGGTGAAAAGAGGTTTAAGGCTCCTCCCCGACTAAAATATAGACTTAAGGATGCCAACTGGTCACTATTTGGAGATAAAGTTCAACAAAATTTATCAACCATTCCTCCACTAAACGACAGCAGTAATCTTATCTTTGCTGAAGCTTTTACACAGGCCCTACTACAGGCTGCTGATGAAGTTTTTCCTATTAAAAATAATAGTGGCAATGGGTATATTCCATCACCACCTTGGTGGGACAATGAGTGTTCTGCTGCGGTAGCTGAGAGAAAGATAGCAGAAAAAAATTATAGAAAAAATTCTACACATCAAAATTTTGATATTCTCAGTAATCTTATAACTAAAACACGTAAATTATTAAAACAAAAAAGATTCAATGGCTGGAAATCTTTTTGTGCTTCAATTTCACCAGACATTTCTCCATCTGAAGTTTGGCAAAATATTCGTAGATTCAGATCTGCTTTCAAACCTTCAAGACCTTCTTTTATGGATAGCAGTACAATTGATTTGTTTCTTGACAAATTAGCTCCACCATTTGTCCCATCTATAGAGAATATTTCTTTTGACTTACAGCCTTCTCTCCTCTTCCAGCAAGATGGTAGCGATTCATTCATTCCCTTTAACCTTACAGAACTCAAAGGGGTTCTTTCAAAACTTAAGGACTCTGCCCCAGGTTGTGATGGAATTCCATATTCTTTTCTTCAAAACCTGAACGACTCCTGTCTTTGTTATTTTCTCAGTTTAATTAATTCAATTTTAAAATCAGGTAATATTCCTTCATCATGGAAAATCCATGAAGTTATCCCAATACATAAGCCAAATAAACCAATTAATGATCCATCATCATACAGACCAATTGCTTTAGCTTCAGTTATTTCCAAAATTTCAGAACATTTAGTTAAAAATAGACTTGAATGGTTTATTGAGAGTAGGGGGTTACTATCTCCGAGCCAGTTTGGATTTAGGCGAGGCAGGAGTACGATGGATAGTCTTAGCATTTTCATGACAGACTTAAGATTGGCATTTTCAAACAACAACTCTGTGTTAGCAGCATTCCTAGATGTATCTGCAGCATATGATAATGTCAACCTTTCAATTCTGAAACATAAAATGATTAATCTGCATATCCCAAAAATTTTTATAAGGTTCACAATAAATCTTCTCTCGGGTAGAATGCTTAAAGTATTATCAGAAGACTCTTACCAATCGCGTGTTGCCTGGAAAGGTTTACCCCAAGGCTCAGTTTTAAGTCCCTTTCTTTATAATATTTATTCTCACGATCTGGAAGCCTCCCTCAAGGGTAAAGTTAATACACTGCAATACGCAGATGATTTACTGCTATACGTTTTTGGTAATTCTGTTGATAACATGTCTGGTACTATGACGTATTCCCTTAAGCTGTTAAAAATCTGGCTTGACAATAACTCTCTAAGCCTTTCAGTTTCTAAAAGTATTATAGTCTTGTATATGTAATGCAGTAGCTCTCCATAAGTTAGATATTATCCAGTCTAAGGCTCTGAGAATAATTACTGGGGCTATGCGTTCGAGCCCTATTAACGCTTTGCAGGTCGAATGTTCTGAAGCCCCTCTACACCTCAGACGACAATTTCTTTGTGACAGGTTCCTGTTTAGAGCATTTGAAGTCTATAATCATCCTCTTTACTCTAAGTTACGGTCTCTGTTGGAATGTATGGATTGTCCGTATTGGGCTCATAAATCGCCACCATGCCTTATTATTAGTATCCAAAAATACTTAGCTCTTCAAGCTCCAACACATAGATCACAATTCCTTCCTATATTTTGTGTTAACTATAATGTCTTAACTTTAAATCCAACTATTTTGTTTGATTTCGGTGTTTATAAACAAGATCCTTCTGCCAATGCCAATTTTATGAATATTATTGACAGTGACAGCCGATGGAAATATTGCCATTTAATTTTTTGTGATTCATCCAAACCCGGTCCTGAGGAGTGTGTTGGCGTTGGCGTTTTCCATCAACAGTTTGGCATTGTACAGAAAATAAAATTGCCTCCAGAGACTTCAGTATTTACTGGAGAATGTTTTGGTCTGTTAAAGTCTTTGGAGTACATTTTAATCATGAGGTTAAAAAATTCAATAATTTTTACTGACGCTAGAAGTGCCCTCCAAGCCTTGGAAAGATTTCCTTTTAGCAGTAACAAAAATAATCATCCGGTCATTATGGCATGTCGTGAACTCGTGAATTATAGTATGAATGTTGCAACAAAAATTACACAGTTTCTTTTGCTTGGATTCCGGGGCACGCAGGTATCTTTGGCAATACCAAGGCTGATGGGCTTGCTAAGGCTGCGGTCAATGACGGAGATCTGGTTCCGTACAAAAACTTTTGCTGTGATTTGGCACTTCTTCCTAAATCCCAGTTATTTAATTCTTGGACACACATTTGGCGTTCTTCAAGTCAGACTAAGGGTCGATATTACAGCACGATTCAGGTGGATATACCCACTAAACCGTGGTTTTCGAATCTGACGTTTGGTAAAGCTATCACTTCGACCCTTATTCGTATGAGGCTAGGCCATGCATGCATTCCTTTGCATCTGGCAAGGCTTAATATTTTGCCTAGCGATATATGTGAGTGTGGCAATGACGTTGGGGCTTTTAATCATATATTCTTTGTTTGTCCTCGACATGACCGTTCCGCTTTTATTTCCTCGCTTTTGTCCATTAAAATTCCTTTTCTTACTTCAATTTCTGTCCTTTTATCTATTATAAATATTGATGTATATAGAATTTTAGCAACTTTCATATTTTATAACAATATAAAATTATAATCATTTATGTACATAAATACTAAATTTTCCTGATCCTTTTCCAAATTCCGTTCCAATATCCAATCTAATTTAATTAATCCATTATCACACTTCCTAACCTTTTTACATGGCTGACGCACAAACCGTGCAGGCCAAAAAATGGGGAAAAAAAAAAAAAAACAAAGTCACCCTTACGATTATAATAATATAATATAATAATATAATATCTATGGACGCTTCACACCACGTCAATCTGGCCCCGTGCTAAGTATCCGAAGAACTTGTGTTACAGGCACCAGACAACGGAAATATATTTAATACTTTTATACTATACACATATTTAAGATTTTTATTATATTAATACACAAATTTAATACACATCCATGACTCAGGAACATTTAAAACTTTTTGTTCCCTCAGCCGGATTCGAACCCGCGACCTCCGGGTCAAGAGCCAAGCTCTGAACCACTAGACCACGGAGGCGTCGTAATAAAATTTTGTTAACGTGAGTCACAAGAAAATAAACAACTTTACCTAACTGTGTACGGGAGATGAAACCTGCCAGGGGCAGGGGCAGCTTTTAATCATAATAGAAAGATTTGAATCACATTAACCTCACAAAAATAAAAAATAAAACCACACAAACCTAGGTCAAGTTTAAACATGTACTTAAGTTAAACTGAAGAAGCTGATGCCTTGGGGTGATTTGATATAAGGGGCTGGAGCTCTTCTGCGGTCATCACCTTATGTCGCTTCCCATCTGGGGTCTTTATGGAAACAACGCCGTCCTGGGTCCAACAAGACTTAACACCAAAGTGCATCCGTGCCATGTTGAACAGTGACTGCCGCGACTTGGTCAGAAACTCCTTCATTGAAGTTGAACTGCCTTTCAGTTTGGTTTTGGCTCTCCAAACAGCGACCTTAGTGTCATAAGTGGCAAACTTAATCAAAATAGGTCGAGTCTTGCCTTGCTCAGCGACACCCCGCCTATGACAAGCTTTGATGGAGCTTCTAGTGACGTCCTGCAAACCCAGTTTTTGTCTTGTCTTGTGTCTTTGCAACCGTGTCTTTAGCTGTGCCGCACTGTAATTGTGATTGAAGTTCATCCATTTTCTTCATCACCAATTCCTCAAGACAATTTTGTGCCTTCTGGATTTCCAACAATTGAGACATCTTCAAATTGGGGCAAAGTGATTGTATAAGTGATTCAAGGGATTGGTGGTGTTAAATGTCAAGTTGTTAGAGTCAGCTGGTAGGTGGTTTCTCAAATGTGTTTATTTGCTTCACATATATCTATGCAAATATTATACTTCTATAAAACTGTATGTATTGCACACAAATTTCATACAACTGTGTAAATATCTTTGGTAAAACTTAATATTTATTAAAATTAATTACAACTTATGTGTTTGCACTTTTTTAGCACCTACCCGAAAATCAATCGAATAACGTTCGATCTGATATTCGTTCCGCAAAATAACGCGCGAAGATCGCTTGGTGCGGCGCGAGGGGTACGGGGCGACGCGCGCGCGCCTGTCCGATTGTCAGTTCGGCCGCTGTTCGTTAGTGGAGAGGACGTTTGTGAGTGACTTTGTGATTTTTAGTATAACCAATAATTATTATGTTTTTGGCTTTAAAAAGCGCCACATAAGATGTCACGGTCAAAGAAAATAATAAACATGATAAGTAAAGAAGACGAAAAAATGCCTGAGAAGTGTTTCTCATTTTCGAACGATTGTTTGTATGGATGGTATAATACGATGGAGGTAATAAAACTGTCCCCGATGAAAGCGCAAATCTAACTTGTTCAACCAACCAGCCCATGTTTACCAGCTCTGTTCAATCACTCGAGGATATTGTCAGCAATCAACCTACGCCATTTTCCTTGGATGTACCTTCTAGCTACGAAAACTCGCCTCTGATTCAAATTGAAGAGCTTGAAATGTCTTATAGAACGATCCCTGTTCATATTATGGAATTATCTATACCAACACCTATGCCGTCACCTATAATCTTTTACGCAGCACCAGTCCAACAAAAGGGTTGCAAGAGAATTGAAGAGCAAGGACAAGAAAGACGCTGAAGATTCGAAAGGACTCATCGTTGCGGCAGTGTTTGATTTTGAGAAAGTTCTGAACTGCCCTCACGGAAATATAAGCACCTTTTATTACAAAATGAAGCTGTCTTGTTTCAATTTCACTGTTTTTGATATGGGAAAAAAGAAGCCCGTATGTTATATGTGGGACGAAACTGTAGCCAAACGCGGAGCAAATGAAGTTGCCAGTTGCCTTCTAAGCTTTATACAGGCTAGTGTAGAGCAAGGCGCTAAAGAGGTTCGATTTTGGTCAGACAATTGTACTGGTCAAAATCTAAGCCTCGTTGTGTTTTCGTTATACGTTTACGCCGCGCAAAAGTTTAATATATCTATTACACACCGATTTCTTCAGAACCGACACACCCAAAATGAGGGGGACAGTGTTCACTCCGTGATTGAGAGAGCATCCCAACCTAAAACTATTTATAATTCTGATGAATGGCGTTTGTTGGTGAGATGGGCTAAATGTGAAGGTGAGCCGTATGTGGTTCGAAATGTAACCCAGAAGGACGTATATGACTTTAAAAGCCATGTTAATAACAAGGTTTGGCTCAAAGACATCATGGGAAAGAAGATCTCTTGGAGTACTATTCGTGAAGTTAAGGTTAAGATGGTGGTGATCCTAACAAACTATTTTTCAAATGTGATCTCACTGAAACTAATGTGCTGGTTATCCGCGGCAACACAAGAAATACGGTACAAACTGAACTGAAACCTGTCTATTCTGGACCAATTAATTTACCTATTGCCAAGTATAAAGACCTAACTGATATGTGTAGATCTGAAGTTATTCCGACAGAAAAAATTCACTGCTATGTCGTACCAATATTAATAATAATATTTTTATATTCGTAATCTAAGTTTAAAACTTGCCATATCTGCGATATATGCCTTATTCTATTTGTAAAAGACTGCCTAGAATAGGTTGCAGTTTATTTTCTATCTTTGATATTTCAAAGATAGATAATTAATCAATTGCAACCTTATTTTAATATTAAGAGGTTTTGAGAGAATACCTATTTTTTCAGTATTAAGTAAGTCCTAATTTTTTTTATATAAATGAAAAATTCACTGCCTAGTCGTATTAACATTAGTAATAGTAGTTAATAATAATATTGTTCATATTCATAATCTAATTAAATTAAAACGTGCCATATCTGCGTTATACGCCATAAACTATTTCTAAAAGACTGCCAAATATCAAAGATAGATAAATAATAATGATAAGTATTTTAATATTACGAGATTTTGAGAGAATATTTACTTATTAAGTACTTAAGAATTTCTAATTTTTTATATATTTTTTTGTTCCTAACTACTAAAAAGTGCTGTGATACTCGTATTAAATACAAGCTAATAGTTTTGTTGCCTAGGTATATTGAAATTTTAATAAACGATTCCTAATAAAAAAATATTTTGTTTTATTTGTCGAATATCTAACTTAGGACTTTAAACATAGGACTGGAACGATAAAGGAATTTTTCAATAAACAACGAACTATACTAATATGAGACGTCATTTATTTTAAGTTTTCCACGAAACAACGTACTATGTTCACACCGGACCCCTGCTCTTCCGCCGTAAAACGCACTATGTTCACAACGCACGCCTGTTGGTTCACCGTAAAACATCGTATGTTGATGTCGGACTCACTAAATCGTTAAACATAATGATACTTGAAATATGTATAATAGCATTTATTTGAGCTTGGGGTTTAAAATAACATACTAAAAATTCAAAATCTTAAACTACACAATTCAAAAGTTACACGACTTTACAACTTTGATGGCCTGTACTGAATAATAGCAATTCTTCAAATCGGACTTTATTCTACGGATAAGTCGATATGGTTATTCTTCATCTGAAGAAGATAACGGAAATCAGTACTTCATCGATAACCTCTTGAGACCCTTGGTACACATATGTGCACCTTTAAATAATTCAATTTCTGACTAACCGTGATATCATTTGATAACAATAGTAATTCCATAAGTAACTAAAGACTCTAGACTTTTGATTTTTGTACATAGATAGCGCCGCAAAGAAAGTTTTTTCAAATATTTTTTTATTTGAAATTTATCGTTTGACATTTTTTCAAAAAACTGTCACTTGCAATCTTTGAATTGTGATAAAAAATGCAATTATTTAGTTTACTTCCATATTTTTGTGGATTTGTGTTGTCGAATCACTGGACAAACGAGTAGAAGGTGAGTTTGGATTATATTTTAGTTTTTTACCCTCTAATTGTTGTCTTGATTTGTAGGTACACATATGTGTACCTCGGGATTGAAGCTTAGTTTTGTTATCACGTTTGACTATTTTTCAGCACGAACATAACCAACCGGGAGATTGCGAAGTTCCTAAATAACAGTGACATTTACTTTGTGAATACGACGATGATAAAGAATATTTGTTTCCGGATGTCTTACGACCTCTTCAAGAGTAGGATGAAGCAGAAAATAGTGAAGAAACACGTGATGAAGTGGCCCATTTCTGTAGAAGTAGGTACAAGTACATCACGATTGTTGTGGCGGAAGAACGTAATGTTCTGCTGTGGGCAAGATATTAGAAGATATACAATATCTCAAGATGTAATGAAACCAAGTGCTAGGAGCTAGCTAGGAGCGGGTATTGTGGATAAATCTTGTCGCACAATTAACTTTAGCTGTATTATGTATACACATGGATTCATTTACGAATCGGAACGTGGCAGAACTTTTGCTGAAAAAATATATTTTTTACTGGACCCGTGATAACAAATAGAACTGACCCAGTAGTGAAGAAATTGACGAACGATGAGGCGTTAGAAAGGGGACAATGGGATGAAAAAGTAAGAGATGATGAAAATGTATGGATCTTGAAGTCGTAAGTTGGAGGCCGTCACAATGCTGGAGAGCTTCTGTTCAGGTAGCAATCCTGCAGACACCTGCAAACGATGGTATGAAACAAAAGCACAAATAAGATTTATCCAGGCCAGCAGCAAATAAAAGTTACAAATCCTGTATGAGTGGGATCAATCTGTGCGACAAACTAATTGCTTACTATCAACGTGCGATGAAGATAAAAAAGTAGCCAGTATGAGCTTTCTGCCATTTTCGTGGTTGAGGTCAATTGCTGGACCAGGTATACCTGTTATTGTACTGCAGAAATGATCCAACACAAAAATAAGTTAGGTTTACTTCAGAACAGACTTGATATGGTCTAAACGTTGAATGATGGAAGGGTTGAACCCAACTTCCTGCTTACAGGATCCCGACCCTGTCCAAGCTTTAGCTCTTCGACAGGATCCTCAATGTTTACTAAACCACACACACAAACACCGGCTGGTTTTACCACTACCACTATCAGAAGTGAGACTGAACAAAGTGGGTCATCTGCCATGACTTGGAGACAGCAAATCCACCTCAAATACGGATATGCGATGTGCTCCTCACGTTGCCCCACTGTGTGTGCAAAATGTAATTAGTACCTATGTGCGTTCAAAAATTATAGTTTAGAAAACTTATCACATATACATCCATTTTGGACCATGTTGAGACCCAAGGTACACATATGTGCACCATCTATTTTTAATACAAATAATAATAATAATTATTTGAAAAATAATTGTGTGTCTCATTCATACCCCTATAACGATAAAAAACCACATAAAACATTATAATCATAATTGGTTAAAGTTCAGGTCTCAAGAGGATAAAGGCGATACTACACCAAAAAACAAAATATTGTTAAAACAAATTCTGATGACCCTATTTGTTCCGACGAAGATGAAGATAATGTTCCATTAAGCACATTTAAAAAACAAAACATTAAAACGCCATTTCAAGAATTTTTGTCAACGCCCAACTATGCAATAGTAAAAACTAAAAACCCACGTAAAAAAGCGATGAACTATAAAGGTCAAAGAATTATGAAGGACTTATTTACACGAGATAAAGATGAGAAACAGAAAAAAGGAAAGCAGTTGTCAATAAAAAAATGCAATAAGAAACAAAAAGAAATTGATGTTATAGATAAAAATATACCTAAAGGCAAGGAAAGAAATATTAAGGAAAAACGAACAGAGCGTAAACGAACGACTAAAGAAGGAAACAAAAATATGCAAAAGAATAAAGAAAATGAAGATGGAGAAGAGTGGTACTGCCACGCATGCTGTACATATGAAAAGTTGGCTATGCGACTCTGTAGTAATTGTGAGAAATGGTTCCACGAGGAGTGCGTAGGTGCAAAAAGTGATAAAGAATTTACTTGTCCAGATTGTTAAATTTAATGTAGGTATACAATACCAAAGCAACCAAAGACTGATGTTAGATGTTACATTTAAAATATTGCATCTTAATTAAGTAGTAGGTGCATCATTTTTGAAAATAAGTAGATATAAGTTTCTAAATGTTATATATTGATTTGCCAGATCTCACTTTTATATACTGATTCGCCTGATCTCATATAATAAGTATTTTTAGAAAATACTTAAGTGCTTAATGATAATAACTGTCATCGGCGGGTATAATTTTCCCAGCCTTAGGGCGCTATTGTCCGTTGTTGTTAAATAACGCCCAATGTATGTTCCATTATAATATTTTTTATATAAATGTAAACAGTGACTATGCTGTTTTTTCATAATTGTTAATGTTAGAACTTAAAAAGTTTTATGAAAAATTATTATAATTAGAAGTTTCAAGTAACTTGAAGCGTGTGAAAAACTGTCAAAGTTTTTATGTTAAATGTTGATTTGCTACATTCCTTTATATCCAATAAAGAATTTTTTATATAATATAATAAGGCCGTGTTTCACCAAGCAATGTTAAAGTTAACGCCATGTTAAAATACCATGCCATCTCATTCATTGACAGGTAATACGAGAGGGATAACATGATATTTAACATGGCGTTAACTTTAACATTGCTTGGTGAAACACGGCCTAAATGTTTTATTAGATTATTTAAACACTAGATTATTTTTTTCGCGTACAGCGTCTGATTTTGCAAGCGGGCGCTAATAAAAACAGTATTTTAATAAGGCCAAAACAAGGTTTTTAAAATGATTTTATTAGCACGGATATTCAAATAATTACCCCACTTAACTATCATCTTTCAATTGTCGTGTTGCTAAAGGATTCGTATGCGAAATAGTGTTGCCTTACTGTCAACGCTCTCTTACAGTTTTTATAGAGTTCAGTTGTAGAGAAGGTATATTTTTTCTTACCTTCAAGACGGCTCTTTGCGCTCGTTCGAGTTTAAGTAGACGAGCTTTGGGTGCACCTCCCCAGGAAGAAATGCAATACGTGAGAATCGATTGGCATAGGGCATGATAAACTTGTTTAACAATTTGTAGGTTAATAACGTGTCGAAACGTTTTAAATATTTAAATGAGCTGTTGTTTACTACTTTTAGGTCACTGATTTCAAGTCTACCCTCATTTTTTCTGTAACAGCTCTAGTTTTCGAGATACAGCTATCAGTCGTATTTTTGTACTAGTAATATTTGAAATTCAATTCAAGCAAGCAGTTTTTTTCAACAGTCTTTTGTTTAACAATGTCTGCATCGAGAAGTATCTGTAAAACCGATCCCAACTATTTTTGTAATATCTGTAGTGAATACACTTTTAAAAATTGTAGACAAGTGTGTCGGAGTTCACAAAAAGGGTGTATTTTGATTATTTTGGAATTTCTTTGGACACCCGTGACAAGTACTGGACCCCGCATATGGTATGTGAAACATGTGTGGAGTCTTTGAGACCATGGACCATTGATGTTGTCATACTTCCAGCAGCTTTGTTGTAATATGAGCATCAAGGTACACTACCTCCATAGACATTTGGACTGTTTCCCTGAAAATATTGGTGATCTGAGTGAAGAACAAGGGGAACGGTTCAATCAAGACATTTTCCTACGGAAGAACGATATCAGGGTCACTAGAATGCTCATTGGAGCATTAAAAACAGCCCTTAACAGAACCAGGCCAAGCAAGAAAATCATATAAAAGATTTTTTTTTTATTTGTAGTGATTGTTTTTCTATTGATTTCCTTGAGTAAAAAACTCTTTTCTTGAAAAACGTTTTTTTTTATATCTCAAAAACTAAAGCTTATACAAAAAATCTGACTTCAGATCTGAAATGAGCACCCCGTAAATACTTAGTCTGGCCATAAACACTGTTACAATTAAAAATAAATAAAATATTCGATTTGAATTTGGAATCTGTCATTTTCACATGATTATTATTCATTGTGATATATCATGTTGGCGCCATTACATTGTTTATTATTTTGCGATATTGAAATGGAGTGGGGGTGATAAAGAGAACAGAATCACTGTTACACAAAGTAGGTATGGAGCCCAATGCAATTTTTAAAACTCTCCATACGCTTGGTATAAGCAAAATGTTTGTGTACCGGGCTACTAATAGGTACAATGAGACCTCCTCTGTTTGTGACAGAAAAAGATCTGGCCGTCCACGCTGTGTTCGTACGGAAAAGGTGGTTAAGGCAGTAAGAGAAAGAATTCGAAGAAATCTGGTTCGAAAACAAAAGATTTTATCTCGGGAGATGAAAATAGCCCCTAGAACCATGTCGCGTATTTTAAAAGGCGACTTAAGACTTTCAGCCCATAAGAGACGTACTAGTCATTTTCTAACTGATAATTTAAAAAAGATTAGGATGCTAAAATCAAAACAATTACTGAAGCGGTACGCAAAGAGAGGTCACAGAAAAATTTTGTTTACTGATGAGAAAATTTTTACAATTTCAATTGTAAAAATGCACAACATTTTAACAAGCAAAATGACCGTATTTATGCTCAAAGCTCTAAGGAAGCTTCCCAATTGGTTGAGATAGTGCAACGGGGGCACTATCCGACGTCAGTGATGGTTTGGTTGAACCGAGTGGACAACTGGAAAGTGGAAGAGGGTCTCACGAGCTCTGACCACAACGGCATATCCTTTGGCATCAAACAACAGAAATCCTCAGGCACGAACATAATACGAACCACACGCATATTTAACACGCGCAAGGCAAACTGGAGTCAATTTCGTGAGAAATTGGCACAGTTGATGTCAGACAGACAATTGACTGCACAGGACATTGACTCAATACACAGCACACAACAGATAGAAAACACAGTAGACAGATACACACAAGTGATCACACAGACATGCAGAGACACTATGCCAGCCAAGAAGCACACTCAGAAATTCACCTTGTCGTGGTGGAATGATGAGCTCGCGCAGATGAAGAAGCAGGTGTCCACAAGGCGACGCAGGATCAGGAATGCAGCGCCAGATCGCAGAAACCGCGTAGTCGGATTGTACCTAGAAGAAAAAGAGAAGTACGAAAAGGCTGTGAAAGATGCGCAAGTTGAAAGTTGGAAGAACTTTTGCCAGAAACAGGATAGGGAGGGGGTATGGGAGGGCATCTACAGGGTGATGAACAGAGCAACCAGGAGGGAGGAGGATCTGCCCCTTACCAGGGACGGTGAAACCCTCGACGCCCGAAGCTCTGCAGAATTGTTGGCCGGTACCTTCTACCCCGTGGACCAGGAAAGTGATCACAGCGAGGAACATCGACGGACCCGGCGACGCGCGGAGTCTTTAGACACCGAAGCGTCGACGGGCCCGGGCGACCCTCCTTTCATCATGGAGGAGTTGAAGAGAGCCGTCGGGTCCTTCAACCCCAAAAAGGCCCCCGGGGTGGACGGTTTCACGGCGGACATCTGCCAGCACGCTGTAGAATGTAACCCTGAATGGTTCCTTGCACTGCTGAACAGGTGTATGACTCTTGCCTGCTTCCCCAAACAGTGGAAGCAGGCAACAGTGGTAGTACTGAGAAAGCCGGGCAAGGAATCATACAGAGTACCGAAAGCCTATCGCCCGATTGGCCTCTTACCTGTTCTTGGCAAGATCTTCGAGAAGATGCTGGTCGCTCGACTCAGGTTTCATCTGCTGCCCAAATTAAGTCCCCACCAATATGGCTTTATGCCCCAGAGGAGCACCGAAGACGCCCTCTATAGACTAGTGAACCACATCAGAAAGAAGAGGGAGGAGAAAAATATTTCTGTTGTGGTATCGCTTGACATAGAGGGGGCCTTTGACAGTGCTTGGTGGCCAGCCATAAAGGTGCGGTTGGCGGAGGTTGGGTGCCCGGTGAGCATGAGGCGGGTGATCGGCAGCTACCTGAGTGAAAGAAGCGTGAGCGTAAGGTATGCGGGTGTGGAAGTGAGTAGGGAGACCAACAAGGGATGCGTACAGGGATCCATCGGCGGACCTCTCCTGTGGGATCTCTTGTTGGACCCCCTACTATGGATGATAGAAGAGAACGAGGTGTTTTGCCAGGCCTTCGCCGACGACGTTGTAATAGTGTTCGATGGAAAGACGGCGCTGGATATAGAGGTAAAAGCCAACAACGTGCTAGAGAAAGTAAATGAGTGGGGCCAAATTAATAAACTGAAGTTTGCCCCACATAAAACTCTAGCACTATTATCGACGAGAAAGTTGAAATACGATAGGCCGCGTTTGAAGATGGGGGGTGTGGATATTCAGTACCATGAAAATATTAAAGTACTAGGCCTAACTATAGACGCAGGACTCACGTTCAACACACACATCGGCATAATCTGCAAAAAGGCTATCGGCAGATACAAGGCGTTAGCAAGAACCGCGAGAGTAAGTTGGGGGCTTAACCCCCAAATAATCAAGCTTATTTATATTGCCGTCGTAGAGCCTACTATCCTGTACGCGGCGGCAGCATGGGCGCAAACAGCGGAAAAGAGGGGAGTCCAAAAGAGGCTTAACACCGTGCAACGGGGTTTCGCCCAAAAGATCTGCAGAGCATATCGGACTGTCTCCCTGAACTCTGCTATGCTGCTGGCTGGGATACTTCCTCTTGACCTCAGAATCCTCGAAGCATCGAAGCTTTATGAGATCAAGAAGGGAGTGTCCTGCCCGATGCTTAAGGACAGGGAGGTAGAGCGAATGGCTCCAGCGGTCCAGGCCCCCCATCCAGCTGAGCAGGTGGAGTTAAGATTCGGACTGGTAGACGAGGGCACCTATCCTGACGTGGTCACCAACCACGAACAGCGGATATATACGGACGGCAGCAAGATTGAGGGCAAGGTCGGAGCCGCACTTTCCGTTTGGAAAGGTGAGGCCGAGGTCAAAACCGTCAAGCTTGCGTTGCCGACGTATTGTACCGTCTACCAAGCCGAACTCTTGGCGCTCCATAGAGCAGTCACCATCGCCTGCAAGAGTGGAGTGACGAAGGTTGGTATCCTCAGCGACTCCAGAGCGGCCCTTCAGGCGGTCACACTTGAACGTTCCCCTAGTTTGCACTGCCAGGGGATGGGGGGAACCCCATCCCCTGGCAGTGCAAACTAGGGGAGCCCTCCAAAAAGCTGCATTGCAGAGGCGGGAGGTTTCCCTGTTTTGGATTAAGGCGCACGCAGGGCTTAGGGGGAATGAAAGGGTAGATCAACTTGCCAAAGAGGCCGCTCTGGGCTCGAAGAGAAAACACGACTACGACCTATGTCCTGTCTCATTCGTCAAGCGTATCCTAAGGCAGGACACGATTGCGGAGTGGGACAGGAGGTATGTGTCGGGAGGGACAGCCGGAGTCACGAAACTCTTCTTCCCCAATGCTGCCGCGGCGTACAGAATAGTCAGGAAAATAGACACTACACACCACACCACACAAGCACTGACGGGTCACGGCGGTTTCTCCTTCTATTTGAACAGATTCAAATTGAAGGAGGACCCGTCGTGCCTCTGTCAGCCCGGAGTTGCGGAGTCAGTTCCTCACCTGTTGTTCGAGTGCCCGATTTTTGCAAACAATAGGTACGATATTGAGCAAAAATTGGGCATTACGATAGCGGTTGAGGAGCTGCCTAGCATCCTGGGGGGAAAAAATCGGGATAAATTCCTAGATTTTTGCACAAAAATTGTAAAAGTGGTGAGCAAAAGAAATGGGTCTGGAGTGTGACAGACGTGTTAACTTGAAATCTGTGATACTAGGCTAAGGAAATTGCATTATTGTATTTGGAAATTATTAACATTTAAATCGATGACTATTATTGACATGTAAATTCTATTATTTGTAGTATTTACTTATTACTATTGAATTGGATTTTTATTTTTATTTTTTTTGACATTTTAAAATTGGGTATTGTTTGTATAATATTGCGTTGTTTTTTTTGTTTAATTAATTGACATTGTTTTATAATTTTAAAAATATTTTTATGTGTAAGTATTAGTAATAAAAATGGTTATTGTAACTGGTAATATGAGAATAAGAAATTATAAAAATTGTAAATAAAAGAAAGAAACTGTAAATATACATAAGAAAAATAATTAAAATGGGAAAAGACTATTAAAAAAGAAAAAGACAATAAAAATAAAGAATTAGCAAAGAAAGATAAAAGAAAATAACGAGCCCTGACAACGTTAGGGGATTTGAAAAAAAAAAAAAAAAAAAAAAAAAAAAATGATGGTTTGGTGGCAGGGTTGCCAACTCTACGTCTTGTTACGTAGATCTACGTACCCGTTTTACTTTAAGCCTTTCTCGCAAACCTACGAACTTTAGTCCCAGAATCTACGTATTTTCTATCAAAATTGTTCATATTTGCAAAATATGACTGAATGGGTAAAAAAATTAATAAACGTTCTGTTTCATACTAACGCACACCCCTCGCCTCGCCACTCAACACGTCGCGCCATTCATTTGAAACGGAGGAGCCATAAATTAAAAAAAAATGAAATGTGACATGACCGACCGCGTGTCACGTGTGGCGTGTGTAGTGTAGTAAACCGTCAAAGTGAATCTTCATAACCTAAAAAAATATTTCGAACTAAGATTTCGAAGGTGTTGTTTTATTTCGATATTTTTCAACTTCCTGCTCAATTTAATTGGATTCAATTATGGAAATAAGCAGTGACAGTGAGGAAGAGCAGAATGTTCTCCTACTAAAAAAAGAAAGCTGCATTATGAAAAAAAATACTTACAATTGTGGGGAAAAAAAAAATATTCCAGTTGGATTAAAAAAAGCAACAAAGGAGATTACTATTGTTATTGTAATGTCTGTAAGTGTGACTTGAAATGTGGTGGAGGTAAAAGAGTTTTGACAGTCTACTTACTTTACTGGTGTGGTATTTTTTTTTTGTTTTAAATTATTTACTTGCTTTTCTAATAAAGTGTAAGAAAGAATTAGGTAATGTAAATATTCTGAATGTAAGTTTATTTAATCATCAGATGTGAAGGGTAATGGTTTCAGTTTCAGATTATTACTTTACAGCCAGCATTTACACATGATAAATGTGAAGTCCTGTTGATGCTTTTGTTTTTACTTTCATTCAGGTGCAGTACTTCAACCTACTATTACTTCAATGGTGCCTGGGTCTGCATCAAAGTCATTCACAGATAAAATTAAGTCTGGAGAAATAAAGATGGCATGTTTCCTAGCAGAGCACAATCTACCATTTAGCTTAGCAGATGATCTAAAGGATCTTATACAATCAGTTGCCCAAGATTCAAAGCTTGCATCAGAATTAACTTTTGGAAGAACAAAGGCACATGCTATTGTTACAAATGTTACTGGTAAAGTAGCAGAAAACCAATTAATTGAAATATTACAAAAAAATAAGTTTTCACTAATAGTTGATGAGAGCACAGACAGATCATCAATTAAACATTTGGCACTTATTGTAAGAACTGCAGTTGATTTTCATGTTGAAGATAGTTTTCTATGTCTAATACCAGTTGTTGATGGTACGGCTACAGCTTTACATAATGCTTGTACAAAACATTTTGAAGAGAAGAATATTCCATACAAGGAAAATATGGTTGGATTTGCAGCTGACCAATTCCATGTTTGGACAACATCATTCCTTGTCAAAAATTTTTGCATAAGATATTCCGAATCTGTTTCTAATAAAATGTATATGTCACTCTTTTCATCTTTGTGCCTCATATGCTTGGAAAAAATTACCACGAGGTGTAGAGGACTTTGCTCGTGATGTTTACAACTATATACAGAATAGTCCATAACGTATTGGAGACTACAAAGAGTTTCAATGTTTTGTAAATATTAAACCACATAAACTATTACACCCTGCCCAAACAAGGTCTGTCTTTGTTACAAGTTGTGAAAAGGCTTCTTGAACAACTACCAGCATTTTATATATATCTATGGACGCTTCACACCACGTCAATCTGGCCCCGTGCTAAGTATCCGAAGAACTTGTGTTACAGGTACCAGACAACGGAAATATATTTAATACTTTTACACTATAAACATATTTAAGATTTTTATTATATTAATACACAAATTTAATACACATCCATGACTCAGGAACATTTAAAACTTTTTGTTCCCTCAGCGGGATTCGAACCCGCGACCTCCGGGTCAAGAGCCAAGCTCTGAACCACTAGACCACGGAGGCGTCGAAACTATATTATCAAAGTGCTGTGTTAACTGACAGATTACTTGCAGCTTAATCAATCCTTGATAAATATCTGGTACCAACCACAGAATTATATTTAGAGTTTTTAAGTTTTGTGTTGCCATACTTCAATGATTTGAACAAAGAAATGCAATCTGAAAGTCCAAAACTCTACTTGCTATATGAAGAAAATTTTATAACCTACAAGACTATATTGGAATGTTTTTTAAAGCCAGAATATTTGGAATTAACTGAACAGGAAAAAACAAGCATGCAAGTCCATGACAAAGTTGCAGCATTGGAATTATTGGAATTAAAAATATTGAAAATTGATTTTGAAAAAATTGAAAACCATTTACCCCTTAGAAAGACATTTTAGGAAGACATTTACTTAGGAGGCAATGTTGCTGCTTATATACTATAATGAACAGAAACAGTATTCATCCAGATTAAATAAGACAGTTAAGACAAAAATGGACTTTGCGATTTGGTTGAGTGCTTGATGCAAGTGTTCGGCTAGTTTTAAAGTTTTGCAAGGATTTTTGTATACATTTGTGATTTCTATCTTCTTATTTGTTCGTCTATTGTGTTACTGTGTTGTTTATGTGTTGTTCTACTAACGTAAGTAGCTTTAAAATATAGTTTTATCATGGATAATGATCCGCCGGATCCTGGCGGCACGCGAGGTTATGTTTGTGTCACCCCGCCAAATGGCTTAGGTACTGTTCCAGATGTGGATATGGAGAATATCCCAAATAAACGTCCCAGACATAATCCACCTTCCCAAAATGCAGACAACACTGTTAATAACCCAACCAATACCCAATTTTTCTACGCAAAACCAGAATTTTTAAATAAACGTAAATATACACTTAATGACTCTTCCCCTTTTGTAGTACATGTGTCTAAAGTAGAAAATAATAATAGTATGATCCGCCCCATGGAATTTGGCCGCTTTCTTTTTCAAAACAACTTTTCCTCAGTTGCTCTGGGTGGTGTGAAACGTATAGGCAGAAACCGTGTATCTGTAGAATTTAAAAACTCAGACAACGCCAATAAATTTCTGGAGTCGTCAGTATTAGCTGACGCAGGCTTTTCTGCTTCAATCCCTTCATTTAATGTGTCGAGGATGGGAATAGTTAGAAACGTAGCTATAGACATTGGAATGGAGGAGTTTGCTCTTCACTGTGTAGTACCTACTGGATATGGCGAAGTAATAAAGGCTCGTCGTATGTGTCGTAAGTCAACAGATGCTAATGGCAGTATTACATGGTTACCCACACAAACAGTAGTTGTTACTTTTAATGGGCAAAAATTACCGCCTCATACATACCTATTTTATACATCCCTACCCGTTGAACTATATAAACTACCTATCATCCAGTGCAACCGTTGTTGCAGGTTTGGTCACGTCAAAACTCTCTGTAGGTCCGATCCTAGATGTTACAAGTGCTCTCAACCTCATGAGGGTAACACTTGTGACAGTCCAGATGTTACATGCCTGTTTTGCTCTGGCCCACATATGGCCAATGACCCCAAATGTCCTGAATATATTAGACAAAAAGAAATAAAGGTTGTCATGTCAGAGCAAAATATTTCATATGTTGAGGCTTCAGCTAGGTTCCCTAATGTGCGTAGAGCATACAATGACATTGCGGCTAGACCTACAGTTACTCCCCCACCACCTCGCCAGTACAGTCCTTCTCCTACTCCTACTACTTCCTATAGAAAAACTGTTTCTACCCCACGACACACAAGACCCATTCCCCAGGCGGGTTACAATCGAATTGCTCACCAATCCATTATTCAGGAACCTACCTTGGAAACACCTAATGGTGTTGCCATTCCAAATAACTCTCTATCCATTAATGACAATTTTCCTGAACTTCTATCTTCCCTTTTACTAAATTTAATATCCCGTTTCAGTGATACTGGGATGGGTATGTCAAATACTCTTCGTAATAATTTAACTCAGCTGATAAACATAACAAATTCATCTCTTAATAATAATGGATCAGATGACTATAATTCAATGGAACAGTCGTAGTGTTAGAAACAAAACTCATGATATTTTATATTTAAATAGTAAATTCAAACCCCTTATTTTTGCCATTCAGGAGTCTTGGTTGAAGCCAGGGTCTCAATATAGAGTCTCGGGCTTTTCCTGTCTCCGGGATGACAGGAGTGATGGTAGAGCTGGTGCAGCTATTTTAATTTCAACTTCTGTAGTTTTTAGTGCTATCCCTCTTCCACCACACAGTAACTTTAACATTGTTGCTGTTCGAACTTTTGATATTTCTTTTGTATCTATTTACTTACCCAATCCTAACCCTGTTGTCCTCTCCGAACTTTTTTCTATTATTAACCGTATCCCTTCTCCAATGGTCCTTATGGGTGACTTTAACTTACAGCATTCTTCTTGGGGTTCCCACCATTCCGATTTCCTGTCTAATATCTTCCTTGATTCTGTGGATGATTTAAATCTTGTTATTTTGAACAATGGAAGCCCGACTCGTAGGGTGATCCCTCCTCAGAATCCTAGGTCTGCCGTAGATTTATCCATTTGCTCCCCTTCACTCTCTTCCCAAATTTCCTGGTCCATCCTTTCAAATTCATATGGCAGTGATCACTTTCCTATACTTCTATCTCTTCAATTTTCCACTATTCCAGCAGTAATTAGAAATCCACCTAGATTTAAATTTAAAATCTCAGAAGCTGATTGGCCACAATTTGCATTGCTGGCTGAACAGAAAATTAATTTTTTGTCAACTGTAGATGAACATAATGTTTTTGCATTATATCCCCTTTTAACACAAGCACTTCTTGATAGTGCAGCAGCTACCATACCTACTAGAGTCTTAAATGTCAATCGTGTTTCTTCTCCCCCTTGGTGGGATGCAGAATGTACATTGGCATGCAAAAAACGCAAAGACGCGGAAAGAACCTTCTCTAGAGATATGACTATCGAGAATTTTAGCAGCTATAAAAGGATAGCAGCAGAAACCAAAAGGACCCTTTCACACAAGAAGCGTGTAGGGTGGCATAGATTTTGTGAGGGCCTGGCCCCCTTATCCTTGCCATCTTTGGTGTGGAAAAATCTAAAAAAATTTCGTGGCTCTTCCTCTTATAATTCAAATCCCCTGTCTAATGACCCTTTGCCTTGGATTTATGAGTTCTCCCAAAAAGTGGCTCCTCCTTGGGTACCTACTCAAGAAGAGTGCCCTAACCTAGGATTATCCCCCGTTTCACCTTGTAACGAATTTGAGGCTTCTTTTTCTGTAGAGGAGTTCAAAATGGTCCTTAATTCTCTTTCAGATTCATCTCCTGGTGCTGATGGTATCCCATACTCCTTCATTGTGAAATGCAATAGTAACACTCAAAAAATCATACTAGACTTTCTAAATTGTATTTTTCATTCTGGACATCCTCCCGAAGAGTGGAAGTGTCAGACCATCCTTCCCATTATAAAGCCTGGTAAACCTGAAAATAATTCATCTAGCTACCGTCCCATTGCACTTTCTTCTACCCTATCAAAGATCCTGGAACATCTTATTAAGAACAGGCTTGAGTGGTTTTTGGAAAGTAAGGGCATTATTTCGAGAAGTCAATTCGGGTTTCGTAAGGGTTTTAGTACCATGGACAGCTTATGCACATTAGTATCCGATATTCGAATAGCCTTCTCGAAACAAGAGTTTCTGGTTGGGATGTTTCTGGATGTTTCTTCCGCATACGACAATGTACTGCTTCCAGTACTCAGGCAGACTATGCTAGAACTGAGTATACCTGTGAAGATAGTCAACTATATATGTAATTCAATTTCATGTCGTACAGTACTTGTTTCACATAATAATTCACATCCTATTAACAGACTAGTGTGGAAAGGCTTGCCGCAAGGCAATGTTCTTAGCCCGATCCTTTATAGCATATATACCCACAATTTGCATTTATCTGTTACCTCTTTTTGTAACATTATTCAGTATGCGGACGACATATCCTTATACATCTCTTCCAAAGAGATATCTGATGCCTCTGCTCGACTTAATTCTGCTCTTTACTACCTGAGTCAGTGGATGGATGACCATGGATTGGGTATTTCAGTAGAAAAAAGTACAACAGTTGTTTTCTCTAGACGAAGGTCTATACCCAACATTGAAATATCCCTAAATAATCAAATTTTCCCAGTTATGGAGTCAGTTAAATTTCTAGGTGTTTATCTCGATTCAAAGATGACAGGTGTTCAGCACATTAATCATATAATTAAAAAATGTGAAAAGAATATTAACATTATCAGGTGCCTTTCTGGAGTTTGGTGGGGCTCACATCCCTACACTCAAAAACTTATATATAATGCTTTAATTAGAAGCCACTTAGATTATGGCTCTATTATCCTTGAACCCTGTCATAGATCCGCACTTCTAGCACTGGACAAAATTCAAGCAAGGTGTCTACGTCTAGTACTGGGTGCTATGAAGTCCACTGCCAATAATGCCCTCCAAATAGAGTGTGCTGATCCTCCCTTACACTTCCGGCGCCAGCTCCTTTCTGACCGTTTTCTTTTTAAAGCTTTCCAACTTTCGGATCATCCTCTAGTCCCGAAACTTCAAACTCTCTCTCAATTAGTAAATACTTCATCTTATTGGGTTCATAAAACCCCACCCTGTTTGATTAAAAGCTTTTTTAAATTTACTAACTTACCCTGCCCCGTATACCAGAGTAAGATGCTTCCAATTTTTGAGATACCATATGAGGCTCTAATTAAAACCCCGACTATTTCCTTAGATTCTGGTATTATAAAAGGTACCGAAAATGCAAACCAAAAATTTTTGGAAATAGTTAATACCAAATATAAGGACTGGTATCATATCTACACTGATGCTTCAAAGTTATCACCACAAGGACATGTAGGGGCTGCAGTTTGGATACCAAAAGTTAATGTGGTGCTTAATGCTAAATTGCCGTCCCAGTCATCTGTCTTTACGGGGGAAGCAATTGCCATACTAGAGGCTCTATTATTCATTGAGTCACACCGTCTAAGCAACTCTGTAATTTTTTCTGACTCGCATAGTTGCCTTCAGGCTTTATTAGCTAATCCCTTCTGCGCTAAAATTAAATTTCCGTATATCTCGACAATTAGATATCTGCTTCTGCAATGTGTCTCTCAAAATATTCGTGTTGAATTAGCCTGGATACCAAGCCACTGCGGTATATCAGGTAATGAAAGTGCAGACTTCTATGCAAAACAAGCCACTCATTCAGGTGGCCTTTCTCAATATAAACTCTATTGCAGTGACTTAATCCCTTTGGCTGTGGAGCATTTGACTTCTGACTGGAATGAATATTGGGCTTTATCGGGAAATAGTAAGGGCAAATTTTATTTTTCTCTCCAAAATCAGGTGTTGGTGAAGCCTTGGTTTTTTAAATATAAAAATGCTAAAAAATCTGTCACTTCTACAGTCTGCCGCCTGCGTTTAGGACACTCATGTACTCCAGTCTTTCTTAATAAAATTAGGATCAGAGATTCTTCTCTCTGTGAGTGTGGATTTGATGAAGGGACTCTCGAGCATATATTTTTTAGCTGTCCAAACCGTACATCCTCACTATATGACTCACTACCCCCTAATATCCCCCGTCCTTCCGATTTCAAATCCCTTTTGTCTTTAGTACATACCCCCTTTGTTGATGTTCTATGTAATTTCATTAACTCTAATAATATTAAACTGTAGATTTGTGTGTCTTTGTTTTATACTAACAATAATCTAACATAATTGTTGTGTCTTGTTCCAGGTAATGGGAAGATATAAAGTTACTTACTAAATATTTAATTTTATTTGAATACTTTAAAGTACTTTTCCTTGTACTCTCACAATATACTTACGTATAAGCAAAGTTATTGCCACACACACAAAAAAGTGTTAACACCTACACCTTAGCATAAATACTGACACTGGCTATTCCTTATGGGAGGCCATTTTAAAGAAGAAGAAGAAGAAGACAAAAATGTCTTGAATTTTACATTGAAAGTCTTAATCAAATAAAAATCGCTTTCCCTTTGAAGATGAGCACCGACAAAGATTGAAAAACTTAAGGTTTTTAAACCCCGACACATTGCTGGACTCAATTTAAAACGTTCTGTACCGTATATAGCTCATTTAGGGCAAATGTTTCCAGGTAATATGTTTATCATTAACTTCAAATATTTCATTTATGAATTGAGTCTGCATCTTAGTTAAAATAGATTAATTAATTATTTAAAATATCTTATTTCAATTAATTTATTCGTTTATAAATTAATTAATTAATATATTTATTTTCAGGATTATGTCCAACAAATTTAACAGAATTAGACCGGGAATGGAGAGCTCTAAGAAACACTAATCTTCCATTTCAAGAGGCTAATCAAAGCAGATGAGTTTTGGCGTCACATTTCAAAAATAAGAAAAGGAGATTTCTCTCAAATGTTTCCTTTATTGGCTCAATTTGCACAAAATGTATTAACATTGCCACATAGTAGTACGAATGTCGAGCGACTGTTTTCTGCGATAAATTTGATGAAAACTAAGATAAGAAACAGGCTTCACACTGACACGCTCACAGGATTACTTTATACGAAAAGTGGCTTAAAAAAACCGCGAGCCTTCGCAGGAACACTTAAAGCATTTTAATAAAAATATGTGTAAATTTAATTTGCCTGAAAATGATATTATATTATATTAAAAAAAAATTCAATAAAGTGATGACACTGAAAGTAAACTTGTTTAAATTAACTACAGGTGGTAGAGGTTTACCAGAATCTCATGGCAAATAAGCCAAACTTTATACACAAATATATTAACATCTATTCATTATTTAACCTTATTTATTTCATACTCTATGTACAAATATATAAATATCTTAAATTAATATTTGCATGTAAAGTTTGGCTTATTTGCCATGAGATTCTGGTAGACCTATAATTCATAGATTTTTTGTTTGATCACAGTAATTTATTTTTAAATTTATTGTTTGTCTGCTGTCTACTACTTTTAGGGTAATATAAATTGTCGTTTTTATTTACTTTTACTAACCCTACTCTCTTAATTTCACTCAGAAAAAAAGTACGTAGATCTACGTATTTTCTATATGGCAATTTCACATTTCTACATAATTTTCTTTATCTGACCTACGCCTTTTTTTAAATTCGAGTTGGCAACACTGTTTGGTGGGGTATTAGCTATGAAGGATTGACTGAGCCATACTTTTGTGAAAAAGGAATCAAAACGTCGGCACAAGTGTATCAAGATACCATTCTTGAGAAGGTAGTGAAACCCCTTAACAAAACTATGTTCGATAACCAAGAATGGTCCTTCCAACAAGACCGAGTCTTCACCAGCTCATAAAGCTCGCTCTACGCAGTCTTGGTTGGAAACGAACGTTTCGGACTTCATAAGAGCTGAAGATTGGCCATCGTCTAGTCCCGATCTTAATCCGCTGGATTACGATTTATGGTCAGTTTTAGAGAGTATGTCTTGCTCTAAACGCCATGACAATTTATAGTCTGTATAGCCTCAACGTTTAAAGGACTGTATTGCAGCTAACGGCGGCCACTTTTAATAAACTTTTCATATTTTAAATACCTTTTTATTTATGAATAAAACTAACACACTGTAAAAGAAGAAAAATATATATTTTTCTTTGTATCAGTATTTATGGCAGGACTAGGTATATAACATAAGTTATAATTTTTCATGCAACAAAAATGCTGTTCCCTTGTGTTATCATTTACATCCAACGTTAAAATAATAGAATATAACGGAAACGAGAAAGCCCATTTCAGGCCCAGAGCGGACAGCCGTCTTAAGAATACTTAATTTCTCCAGAAATGTACCATAAAGAGACATGATTTTTGATAACATTCAAATAACCGCCACTATAATCAGTAATGTTCCAATCAAAAAGGAATTTTATTGGATTATTTGGAACCTAAGTAGAACGTTGACGTGAAATGTTACCCGATGATAAAACTCTAATCAATCAATCCGAGTATCGATTTATAAACAAATAAAATAAACTCATGTGAAATACAAATAACGGGTCACTGTTGGTAATTCTGTAAAGAATTAATCAAAAGAAAGCATTTATCTTAAAACCAATGTTTACGTTTGTTACTATAAACGATAAAGATTAATAAAAAGTCATATTATATCGATTATTTTTTACGTAATCGATTTCATTTTTTTGCGACAAGCGGCAACACTGATTACTGAAATGTCATTTTTCAAACGAATGATTTCGACCGTTCACTTGTTGCTCAAAGATGCGTTTTGTTTTGTTTTCGATTTTTTTCACCGCAATCTGGCTTTCTCGCCTGAACTTGTTTCGGCTTTTCACATACGACTTTGGCATTGTTTTACTAATTTTGTTCTCTCCTTCTACAATTACTTAGCCCTGGATTAAAGGATTACGCTATTTGATTGTGCATACCAAAATGTCTGAAGAACATTGTATTTGTTGTGGTAAATTAGGTGTCAGGCGATAATCTTGTTTGCCACAATTGCTGGGTAGCAATAACTGAAAGTCTTGCACTACAATAAGGGCTATCTTATTATATATTACTATTATAAATTATTGAAAAGTCGGAAAAAGCCTTGAAAATAAAATAGACAAAAAGTAAAAAAAATATATTTCTACAATAATGGCTGCATTTTCTCAGATATCTAATACTATTAACATTTAAGAACACTCATTTTAATGCGATTTTTGGATGTCCACATTGGGCCCGAGACACTATGGAGAGTGGGCTATCTCCTTTATTAAAACCAAAGGTAAAAACAGTTATTATACCTACCTCTATAGATATTGATTAGTCGAATGCTTATGTCGAAGAATCTACTGTAATCAGGGCGGTGATTCTCAGGCCCCGAACTTACTTCCGAATATTAGTATATCGCGCTCGCACGCGCGGCAAATGTCACTTGCATGAGCGGGACAGACCGATAGTAAAAACTAAGTTCAAGGCCTGAGAATTAGGGCCCAGAGAACGTGAAAGAACTTTACATTCATTCTTAAAATTTTCTAACAAAAATGTAAATTATTATTTATTAAAGTTTATTATTACGATAAAAACAGTTACGATGATATTTTTGTAAGTCTCCGAAATCTTAGAAGTGAGTTAGTGGTCGAAGGAGTAAAAGAACTTAGTATTTCTGACTTTAAAAATATTTTCGACAGTAGGTAGTCATAGGTTTACTAAAATTTATAATATGTTAATGTACCTTTTCAATAATAGTGAGATATGAATTCATATATACAAAAACATTTTGATTTTTCCTACAATGAGTGAAATTCCTAAAATATTAAAAGAAAACCATTTTTCATCTGGTCATTCAGGCTCGAACAGAATGCTAAAACGAATTCAAGAAAAATATTACTGTCGAAATATGCGGAGTGACGTCGAAAACAATGTTCGTAAATGAGAGTTATGCCAAAATAATAAAGCCCTTCGTAAATGTAATCGTGTTTCAATGCAAATAACCACAACATCAACCCAACCTTTTGAAAGCGTAGCATTGGATATATGTAGTAGGTCCGCTTGCTGAAGCCGGTAACGCCAAGTTAAATTAAATACTTATCCTTCAGGACGATTTAATCAAAGTATTCAGCTGATCTAATCTATAGCATCACAACTGAAGTAATATCCGAATGTCGGATTTTATTTCCCAGTTCGGTATTCCGAAACGAATAATGCTACATTTCATTCAACAACAAACTTCACTCCATATGAACTCGTATTTGGTCATAAAGCAATTATCCCAACATCTATTTGAATCCTCATTAGAAGTAACTTACAACACTTATGCCAGGGTCCTTCAACAAAGGTTGAAACTTTCTAGAGAAAAAACTATAGAAAATATCTTAAAATCAAAAAATATTTCCAAAACTTATTATGACTAACATTCTAGACCGGTTAAATATATAAGACTGGTGATATGGTTTATGTTAAAAATTATCTTCGTCTTCTTAAAGCATTGTCAGCAATCTGGAAAGGTCCATATAAAGTCGTTAAAATAAATGGTAACAATTCACTTACCTTACTAGTGAACAGACGACACGTAAAATATCACTACGACGAAGTCAAATAGGCTGAAAATAATATTGAATAGATTTAGATAGTTTTTATTAAATAATAATAATATTAATAACTGTATGGAAACTATAAATTCTAACTATGTATATCTGTAATCATATGGATGTAAATTCATTTAAAAGCAGTCCTATATAATATGTGAAACATTTTAATATGTTTTATTTATAAAAATCTCCCAATACAATGTGAAACTAGCCTCTTTTTGGACAAATAGATATATAGCAAGAACTTACAAAATTAAATAGTAAGTGGTTATTTGTAGAAACTTAACCTATAAAAATTGATGTTGAATGTCCTTCGGAAATGTCTCAGCATAAAATTATTGGAACTGGAATATTGAACTTGCAGACAGACTGCAAAGGTTAATAAAATAATAAAATATTCTCATATAAGTCCTATTCTAACTTAACTATTAAATAAATTTCTCCGGAGATAAGATAAAATGTTATTGATGATCCCTGTTGTAACCCTGAAAAAATAAATTAAAATCAAAATCAACTGCATTAAAATTAACAGATATAAATTTAGAGAAATTCACTGATATTACTAATAAACAAATAATTACCGAAGTTAATAAAATTTCTCTTCGTTCAGATTTGCGTTCCTTTACCACTGTTTAGCACCATTAGGATCGTTTTGAACTGTTTTCAGTTTTCACCCATGCTCCACACGCAGCTGTCAGCTGTCAAAAACTGTTCAAAACGCTCCGAATGATCCATAGAAGTAGGATATACATAAAAGTAGAGCTAAAAACAGCGATGTATCTCACAAATTTCAAATGCAAAGATTCATGAGAGTAAAAGAGACAGCAACTTCATGATGTTTCGCGTAGTTGCAAGATCGGAGGTTGATTTTGATTGTCTTTCCAATTCTGGGGCCAGGGCCCTGGGCCCTAATTACGTAACTTCTGTGGCTTTCTCTACCGTCGAAATCAACTATCATTGTGACGTTAAATCTTTTTAAAACACGATTTAAAAAGTTAATATGTCATAATTTTGACGTTTTAACTTTTAAAACACGATATAAAAAGATAAAATAATCAAAAAAACCCGACGGCTATGTCAAAAAAATTGATGTCCACGGGCCGCCATTTTACCACTCAAAGAACGAACGAAATGCATAATTGACCTAAATTTGACATACTATGTAACCATAGATGAAGAATATACATAGATTTGCTACAATACGTCAATAAAGTGTGTGAACGAGATCACAACATACAAAAACTTTAAGGAAGGAAAAGGATGGCGACAATATTGCCTGTCTTTGTCAGAGTTCCTGTTTTTGTTTGTTGGGCACAACTGCTATGTGCCCAACAAATCAGTTGACAGTTCGGTCACAGCTTGTATCTTCCAGGATTTTTAGTGAATAATAGTGATCTAAGTGGTGAAAATAAAAAGAAATTTAAGTGATACATAATACTAACCCTGCTTTACATGGATATATGTTAAATAATCGGCTGTAAAAGCCGTACTGAGCAAAAAACACGAAATATTTCCTATCATGCGTAAGTACAATTTTTAGTAACAAATACCCCTTGCTTTGATAAAATATCGACAGGTTGTGTTCCGTAGCACACTAATAAGCTATTAATAGGTTATTGTGAATAGAAATAATGAATTAAAATGTTATTTAAAATTACGATAATAAATGTATTAACCAACCAATGAATGTGACAAGGTTAAATTGTCATCCTCGAAACAAATGTCAGGCAGTCCGCCATTTTAAACTACTTTTTGACTTAGTAATGTTAAAGATTTTATGGGGATACCAGCTAAGGTACTCATAATTTACCCTAAATGTGAGGTCTTTTTAACCGACTTTAAAAAAAAGAGGAGGTTTCTCAATTCGACCGTATATATATTATATTTTTAATTTTATTATTCAATGTTAAGCTGTGCAATAGTGAAACTGTTGTTACAGATTTCCAAAGGACTCTTCAACCCGCCAATTATAGATTCGTGCCACAGGCCGACAAAACTAGCAACCAACCAAATATACTCGAGTATGCTTTAGACATTTTGAACAAAGTTGTTTTAGAAAAACAGCAAATATGACATATTCAAACCCGTTCTCTATTCCTACGCGTCATGTCATCGAGCAGGTTAGTTACTTTTATGGTATTTATTTACGTACTCTAAAAGTGATTATTATAATGTTATAAACATATTATATTTTGAGTCTTGAGTAGAGCCTACTGAAATTTACTTACATAAGTTCACTAAAAGTACTATTTTTTACTGTAAAATAACGATGGAAATGGAAATCTTGTCTACATTTAACGAACGCCTCTACTACTCCTATTTTATATATTATTGCTTTGTTTTAGGAAAGCTGAAGAATTTCCATTCATGAACTCTTGAACTGCGATGAATAGTCGAATGAGATTATATCTATAAATTGTAGTTGGTATAAGAAATAAATTAAAAATTTATATGTCCCCGGAAATGCTGGTAAGGGATCCACACTATATACATGCATGAAAAGGAAAATACCAAATGCTTAAATGGGGAGGAAGAAATTCGTGCATCTACTTCCATAGCAAACGGTATGAATACAGTTACGGAAATAATCATTTTGAATAACAACCCATATATGTTGTAATAAACCAATAATTATAAAAAAATGCAAATATTATAGTAAAATCATTTAAATAATGACTATATGCACAGATTACCTTTAAATACCCTATTTTTTATTTTATATACTTTTTTACATATAAACTTTATTAGTTATTTTACATTAATTTAAAAAAAATTATATTTGTTAAAATACACGACCGGTTTCGACGAAGTCATCGTCGGTGTAGGTATATATTATAATAAAGTGAAAAAAAGTGCAAGTACATAGTTTGTGTTTTATTACTACATAAAAAGAATGTCCGCCAAGAAATTATAGTACATTCGATAACATAAATAGAGTACCGACATACATAAATTATTATTACGTCCGCGTCTGTGATGAAAATAATTATGATGTAAAGACGTTTTTTTAAAACCTTGGGTTTTGTTGAATACCTGTTTTGGGCATACAAAGTAGCAGCCAATGCTATTTTGTATGCGCAAATGGGAACCGTTGGTACATTTACACGTCATAAACGTAACATATTATTTCCTGCTTTATCCGTTCCAAATTTCTTAATTTAATGGAAACAAATATATAGATGAACAAACTTTCTCTCATTAATAAATTTGTATTTTACTGTTCTGTACTAATCTTTGTTAGTCCCGAGTAGTAAGATTCCTGAATAAATTGGGTATATTTAAATGGGGTTGGCAACACAGATATTGTATATACTTTTCGTTTGTCCCTTTCGGCTGTGGCACTGTGTCAAATCTAGAGGATTCTTTATCTAAGTATGTAACCCACTGGGAATTGTGAAATGAAATTCATTCATCATATTAACATCCCATCTGCTTATAGCTATATAGCTGATTGCAAGATATTTATATAAAAAAAAAATAATAATAATAAAAAAATATACATACATATAATAAAAAAATATATATACATACCTACAATATTTTTAATATATTTAAGTTATTTTGTCTTGATGCAACTTAACCTAAACAAGTTAATAGGTACGAATGAATTGTAATTTGTAAATGACTAGCTGACCCGTGCCCACTTCGTTGAGCATACAAACCGTTTAAGCCTTTCCTGGACTTCAAGACCAAAAATAGCCGAATCAGTTCAACCGTTCTCGAGTTTTAGCGAGACTAACGAACGGTAATTCATTTTTATATGTATATAAGTAGAAGATAATCAGTAATTAAGTTGTCTAACAAATCAACAAGCTGTAGATTTTGTAATTTTTGTTAGAATGCCAGCACATAGAGCCATATCAGACCGCCAGTTCCACATCCTAGTAGAAAATATTTAAGAAAATCGAGCCTTTGCTATAGGACGTCTACTGTCCACACCTGACAGTAGACAGCAAATGCACCGGCAATGGATTGAGCTGGCTACCAGGCTTAACTCGGTTGGGTCTGGCACCACAAGGACCGCACTGAAATGGCGTGATGTAAGTCTCATATCCATGAAATATTTCTATCTTTGATAGAAACCAATTATTTATTTTGATTATTTTTGTTGTGTATTGCGTTAACCTATTTGCGTAGTGTAAAGATAATTAAAAGTTATGATAAGTAAAAACTGACTTATAATGGATTATACAGAGAATACTAGACTAACCTCAGTTACACGACACAACAGTGTTTCCCATCCATCACTTTTCCCCCAGTTGATATACATTAATTGCTTAATTTATGTTGTTTTTAATTTTATAATTATATTTTATTTTTATTAATTTTATACTTTGTCCTTTGTGCAGCTATCCATTCAATATACAGATCCATATGGTATATATATTTTATATTATATTTTATTAAAGCGGAAGAGTTTGTTTGTTTGTTTGTTTGAACGCGCTAATCTCAGGAACTACTGGTCCGATTTGAAAAAATATTTTTTTGTTAGATAGTCCATTTATAGAGGAAGGTTTTAGGGTATATAACATCACGCTGCGTCCAATCGAAGCGTCAGTGAGAAATGTTGCAACCAACAAAAAAACCAACGTGAGCAATCAAAAGATAATCGCGATACTGTTTCCGACAACCACGCGAACGTAGTCGCGGGCACAGCTAGTGTGGTATAAAATGTAGGAGTTTTTTTAAAGGCAACAGATACAACTAACATAGAAATAAGCCAAAAACGAAACTGATAAATGTACAATTTGTAAAGACAAAAAATATTTTTGCACATACTTAGGTTTATATTTTATGACTCACCCTCTGGTAGATTAGTGCATGGATTACTTTTAATTGTGATTTCTTGTTGTCTTGCTTGCTTTGTTTATTCCACAGTCCTAACAAGAAAAACCTAATCTAATCCAACTTTTGACGACTAGTGAACCTGTTTCTTACTAAGTTCTAAGTAATTCAAACTTGTATTATTTAAGCTTATGCATGATTTAACATTTCTGGTAGTTTTGGAGAGAGCGCAAGTACGCCGTACGGACGAAATGCGCTGCCATAATGTTGCATGCACGGGGAACTGGAGGTGGTCCACCCTTAAAAATAAAGCTTTCTCCCATAGAGGAGCGAATAAAGGCCTAAATGGGAAAGGTTGCAGTGGATGGCCACGCGGGAGTGCGCATTGCAATGAATGTTACTAAGTTATAGTATTTATCTGTATCTTATTAGTTCTCGGCGCGATCACGCGCTCGGCGCACGGACGTAGAATAGAATAGAATAGAATAGAATTCATTTATTTCCAAGAAATTTGTACAATCAGGTCTTACAATTATTTAGTTGAGCTCTAAATTTCTGCCTCTTGGGCGTGGAAATATTGTTAGAAAATTGTGCATGCTAAATTATCAATTAATGTTAGGTACATGCATATTTCATAATCACTTAAAAATATTACAAATTCATTTTGTGCAGGACTAATCTTTTAAATACATAATATTTTATTTAAAATGGTAAGTACATTACTTTAACAAGCTTATAGTTTATTTTTATTTTATTATTTCATTGTAATATAATATTTAATTAATCAATTTCAGCAACCCAAAGTAGGCTGAATTTTTTTTTTTCTAACGTTACTGAAAACCAAAGAGGATCTACCAATCACAATTTTAATTTTAATACCTACATACCATAGTTTAATAATTCTTATGTCACATAATCTAATACTCATAGTCACATACAATTTCATAACTACCATACTGTTATATTAACTTGATATTATACATTTTGTTACAATAAAATGTTAATTATAGTGTCTAACTGTCTAAACAATATCATCACAAGTATAAATTGAATGTCAGTTGGATTTATTAAATAATTGAATTGAATGTTAGATGTCCTACAATAATAATTAAATGTCAGTATTAAAATAAATTAATAAAATATCATCCTAATACAAAATGTCAATTACAGTACTTAGTGATTAAATTTTAAAATTGGCATTTAAGTATACCTACAAATAATACCAATACATTTTAATTACTATTGCAATGATTAACCTTTTTCTTATTATGATTTATGTTCTAAAAACTCATTTATTGTGTAAAAACATTTTTCAGTAAGCCAGTGTGCCAGCCAGCGTGTGTTAAGTATCGTGTGTGGTTGTAGTGTGTTACTAAATAAATAAAAAACTTTACTGTATAAAAATCGTGCAGTGTAAGACTATAAACTTTTTGTATAGACTATAAACTCTAACCAAAGACGAAATAGTCAAGTGTAATGGTGGCTGCGAGCTACATATAACAAAAAATGTTTGCGTAATTATAAACAATTATCAACGGAGGAAAAGTGTGAAGAATGCTTGAGCACTAACACCTGTTCTACTTCCCAAATAAATTTAAACCCAAGTGAGAAGTCGGGAGAGAGGATACTAGCGGAGGTTAACAAAAAGCTGGAAGTGATTTATAATATGGAAAAAAAACTTGTGGAGCTCGCTGAAACCGTCGACTTTTATGCTGAAATGTACCAGGACATGACAGAGTTTAAGGAAGCGGCCGAAAATCATTAGAACAAAAAAATGATTATTTGGAAAAATGCAACAGAGCACTTTTAGAACTTACAGCAAATTAAAGGTGAGGTGAGCACCTCGCCCCACATTCTACAATGCCTGTCACTCCACCAGTAGTGCAGTATTCAACTACAAGGTACTAAATTAAGGCCATAAATGTGTATAATTGGCTACAACATTAAGGAATACAATATGCATCCATACATTAAAATTACTTGGCATAACATTATAAATATACTTTTTCAGATGCATCCACAGTACCAGGCAATATACTTAGTAGCTATGTGGACACCATTTGGTAATATAAATATATTTTATTAACTAGTGGTTCCCCATTTTAATTTCGGTTTTTCAGCCACTGTTCCTTTTACCTTATTACATTTTATCTATATCATAGTAATAATTATTTCAGAACTATTACACCATGATTATGCAAGCCCACCACCACGCACAACAACCACCACTACCACCACCACCGCCGCCGTCACCACCACCACCACCGTCACTACCACCACCGTCGTCACAACCACCACTGCCGTCACCACTACTGCGGTCATCACCACCGGCGTCGCCAGCACGACCACCACTACCACAGCAAGGAGGCGGAGGCGAAGTATGTTTTTAAGTTCTGCATACTTAATATACTAACCTATTATATAATTTTCTTTCCTTATTATTTTGTTTGGTTAATTAAAACATTCCAGATATACCACTAAGGCCGGTGGTACCTCAATGGGCGCTTGCCATCGAGGAAAACAGAATGGAAACCGAAAAATTACAGGCACGCTCCAAGGCGAGCATGGCCGAGGCGATGGCGAAAGTAATTGAACTACTACAACTTATAGATAGCCGGAATAAAAGGATAGTAGAGTTGTTGGAGAGATAAACTTAATTCCATCAAAAACATAACAAACATAACAATAACATAACATAGCAATTCTTGAGACAGAGTCAGAGGACTGATTCAAGATGCCATGGATAATTATCGCTTACAAAGTTCGATAACAAAATGTATGGGATTTGACATAAGCTACGCTAAATACGAAAGAATAAAAAACAAACAAGTAAAACATTAAAAATACCAATGACTTAGAAATCCTATGGACTTGTTGTAATAGTCTATTTGTATGTAAACGATGATGTACCTTTCGGGGCAAGTTTTTTCTAGGCCGCCATTTTAGTGTATTGTTTTTGCCAGTACTTCAATTGTCAAACTCGTGTATAATTGTTAACATTATTGTTTGAAATTAAAGTCCTATTTTAGTAGTTAATTAGTTTGTAGTTAAAAATACTTAATTAAATCGTAAAAGAGACAATGACAAACCAAGACACTACAGCATTATGCATATGACAATCCGCCATTTTGGTACTGTTCCGGTTAATAGTTTCTGGCTTGTATATTTTACGATTATGCCCAGTCTACTTGATTTCTTAGTCATTGAAAAATACACTTAACGAGGTCTATAGTCCGAAAAAACCGCGGGAAATTTGATCGCGTGCAGTTGTGTTTTTTTGCAGCAGGGTGATACTGTATATATTTAGTTATTTAGTAGTTTATTAAGTAAGTTTTGTTCTTCTTCATTAGTTGGTAAGTTTTTTAGTTGCATAATATGTGTCAACGCCATCTATCGGCGTGAGCTGTCATCCTGTACGCCGGCCGACACCAACCTGAAGCGAGCCACGGGACTCCACACACTGCGTGCGCGCAACGCGATCTAACTTCGTGTACATCGACTATAAAACCCGCCATCACAAATTATGACAATATACGCATGTTAACTCCTGACAAGGAATGTTGTTTTTCTTTATCCCTCCAATAGTCAAATTCGCAAATTAACAAATTGGTCCTTTGAGCCGGATCAATTTAAGGAAGCAGCGATTGGAGTGGAAATACGCAAAAGGAGAATAATATATCAAAAGGAGAATAATACGAATAAACGTTACGTACATACAACGTACAAAAGGAAGATTGGTCAGGTCTGGTTTTCAGTCTATCCTAATCCCATTCCATTACTCTTTTATTAATATCGTTTTATTTTAGATACGCGCCCACCGCATTGCAGTACATCAAACAACTGTAAGTACCCTTGTTTATTTCCCATAAAATCTCAAAATGATTGGTGATGACGTAGCGCATTTCAGTGAACCTAGCATGCTGAAGAGTCCCCAAGTCAAAGTCAAAGTCAAAAATTTTTATTCAGAATAAATTTTACAAAAATGTTTTCTGAACGTGGTTTCTATATGATTGCTAACCACCGGTTCGGGAACTAGCCCAGCGAGAAGAACAGGCGTAAGAAACTCGAATGGGGCCACCTTTTAACAGAAAGATGGAAAATTTCTCTTTTAAAAAAAAAATATTATGTTATGTATATATTTACAAATATGTTTACATATAAAAATAGTCAATACTACAACAATGACCAAAAAAAAGTACATTTTTATGCAATTAAATAAAAGAAAAAAAAAAGCCTTGCAGGGGGCTACTTTATTCCCAAGGTGTCATTAATATAATCATCAACTTTATAGTAGGTATGCTTTTGCACACAAACATTCTTTGACTACTTTCTTAAACTTATTGTTTGAAAATTTTTTAACGTTTTCTGGGATCCTATTGTAAAGGCGTATACATTGGCCTTTAAACGAATTCTTTACTTTACTAAGTCTAGTCACTGGTACATCAAGTTTATACTTATTTCTAGTATTTCTATTATGTTTGTCACATTTTTTTTAAATGATGAATATTTTTCTTAACATATAATACATTTGAGAGAACATACTGAGAAGCTACAGTTAATATTCCAGTTTCCTTAAACTTTTCTCTAAGTGAAGTGTTGGGGTCCAGCTTGTAGATTGTCAGAACAGATCGCTTCTGCAGCACAAATATACTATTTATATCTGCAGCATTGCCCCATAGCAGAATACCATAGGACATTATACTATGAAAGTAACTAAAATACACTAGACGTGCAGTACTTTCATCTGAATATTGTCTAATTTTACTAACTGGCATATGCTGCTGAACTGAGTCTGTCGGCCAGCCTAGCAATATGGGGGCCCCACTGAAGTTTTGAGTCTAACGTTATACCTAAGAATACTGCAGTATCCACTTGTTCCATACGTTCCTCATTTAATAGTACATTGGTATCAGTTTGCCTCACATTAGATTATTTATACTAAACCAATGTACTATTTTTGAGAGAGCATTATTTACTTCGTCATGGCATATATTTTTCCGTTTCATATTGTATATTATATATAAAATAAGAGACGTATCATCAGCAAATAATACTATCCCGTGTTTTTCATTAATAAGGAATAGTAAATTATTTATATAAATTAAAAACAGAAAAGGTCCTAAAATAGACCCTTGTGGGACCCCCACCTCTATTTTAGAACCTATACCAAGTACCGAAACACACGGATTTAATAAGGAAAAGGGGATCTCTGAAAGCACGGCTTACTATTTTTGAAAAATTTGTAGGCAGATTTAAAAATATTTCATTAACCACGCAAGAAATTTCTAAAATTAAATTACGCGTTCAGGCCATATCTTCAAAGTATTCGGATTTTAATAACGTGCAAACGCAGATCGAAGAATTAAGTAACGATCAGGGGGTCTACCCGAGATATCGTTTGTCGCTATCGAAGTACGCTAATTAAAAATGTATGGAATTGACTTTTGCGTACGACTAATGACGCCCTTAGTCGTCATATTTGTAGTGCTACTCAAACGACCATTTTTGTCGAATACGCTAACAGAAAACGATTACGCTTTCCAATTTACGATAATGTTATATGAAATGGCTACCCAACTTACACATTTTGACATTTTGTCGAGCGTTATCTTATACGTTATTGTTTTCAAGATAACCAAGTCTTAGGAGGTGCTTTTAACTCCGATATCGAATATAAATATCCGCCATATCGGATTTATCAGATGATAGTCTTGTTAGTTGCAGTACGTACGTAAGAGTTTTGGAAATTTGAAAATTAAGTAATAAATACTAATAATGCATGCTTTGAGCTTATTGTGGGCCGCACAACATGAGAATACTAGGGAGAGGCGCAAAGAGAGGCGTGTATTCAGACAATTAGAGGCAATCGAGGACATTCCCGATAATCTTTTTGTTCAGCAATTCCGGCTGAACAAAACATTGTTCAGAAGCCTCTGTGCGGACCTGCATACCGCAAAATTAAAGGGAAATTTCTTTAGAAATTAAGGTAAGTAAATACATCATCGAAGTACTTAACTTTTTAACAACTAAACAATTATTTCTCACATAAGTACTATCTAATAAAAAAAATATTTTATAGACTATTAAATGTTTTAAATCATGGTGTATTAGCAGTATTACTTATTGTGTTTTAGATATTGTGCGCCCTTCGCTTCTTTGCTACATGGTCGTACCAAAAAATTGTCGGCTTAGGCCTTAATCTGGCGCAACAGACAACTAGTCGCTGCATCAGAGAGGTAGTGGACGCGATTAATGATCCTTGGATGGTGGGCCGGTGGATCACGTTTCCGCAAACACAGCTAGCAAGATCTCAAATCAAAGAGATGTAAGTATGTTAATATTGGTAGGTATTAATTGCATTTTAGTACTACAATTACTTTAAGACAACAGAGGAAGTCTCTAGCACTATAGATTTAAGAAATCATGAAAATACCATTATTCAATATAATAAACAACATTCACTTAAGCTGGTGCATCAAAATATACAAGGAATGGCTAGTAAAGAACTAGAAATTGAATTATTTTTAAATAATAATGAAAGAAGATGTAGTGACAAAAATTGAGAAAGGTATGCTGAGATGGTTTGGTCATGTCGAGAGAATGGATGACGAACGATTGACGAAAAAAGTGTATAAGGCGAGTGTGAATGGAAGTGTGGGAAGGGGTAGACCTAGGCGGACGTTTCAAGACCAAATTAGAGACGTCTTGAAAAAAGGCCAGGTCAAGAGTACCCTAAACCGAAGAGCGTGTATGAAGAGAATAATGAAAGTGGACGAAGCGAAACAAGTGTGTAAGGATCGTAGCAAGTGGAAAGAAGTGGTCTCTGCCTACCCCTACGGGAAAGAGGCGTGATTGTATGTATGTATGTATGTATAATAATATAGATATTTTGTGTCTCACAGAACATTGGTTCAAGAAAAATGAAATTTTGTTAAATTTTAGTATGCACCAGCTCGCAAGTTTTTTCTGCAGAGAAAAAGCGATAAGAGGTGGTTCGCTTATATTAATTAACAAGAATTTAAAATATAAAGAACGTAAAGACATAGTGAGCCTCTCTACAGAAATAACAACTGAAATAGCCTGCATAGAGATGGGAGACTTTATTATTGTAAGCGTATACAGGCCTCCATTAGGATTATATGATTCATTCGAAAAAAATATGGAAATATTATTAACAAAATTATGTGAATCTAACAAACAAATACTATTATGTGGTGATTTCAATATCAATATTTTAGAAAGTAATTCTACCTCAGTTAGATTCACATCCTTGTTAAAATCATATAATCTGAGTAATTTATTTCTAGAACCCACTAGGATCAGTACCAACTCTGCTACATGCATTGATAATATATTTAGTAACATAGATCCAATTAATAAAGAAATTATCAACATGCTAAGCTCTGATCACTGTGGACAGCAAGCCATTTTCAATATAAATTTTCAATTTTCAATATAAACAGTAAATGTAAACAAATAAAAAAAGACAGAAATACATGTATACCAATAAATGTTAAACGTATTGAGAAGTTTAGAGGTAGAATTAAGGCTAACATTGGTCAATTAGAATTTCATTATAGCCCAGATAGGGCATTTGATAAACTATTTCAGTTGATTAAATATCATTTCGATACTATTTTTACCTCTAAGACAGTAACCATTAACAATTTGAAAAGTAGATTCAAAATGTATGAACTTTATAATGAAAGAACATTTAATCAAAGTGAAGAATTTAAAAATTATGTAAAATTATATTCTAAAATATTTAAGCAAGTTTGCTCTGCAGCTAAATCTCTTCACATTAAAAATAAAATTAAAAATTCAAACAATAAAGTAAAAACTACATGGCAAATAATTGCAAATGAAACTGGAAAAGTCACCAGTCGCAACTCAAATTTTAAATTGAATATAGATGATAAAATCATTAAATCTGACAGTGAAGTTGCTACTGTTTTTGAAAAATATTTTGCTGACATTCCGGTTTCAACTACAAAAAATTTAAATGCCTCTTCCGTTGATGCTGAATTACTTCTGAAAGAAAATGTAAAAGAGTGTGAAGTCGACTTTCTATTTAGAGAATTAGGGCCCCAAGACATAATAAAAAACTTTAATTTGTTAAATATTAAGAATACTACAGATTTATGGGGCCTATCAACGAAAGTTATCAAATCGATAGTCGATATTATTGCACCTTACTTATCAACTGTTTTCAATGATTGTATAAAAAGTGGCTCTTTTCCTGATTTAATGAAACATAGTAAAGTAATACCTCTGTTTAAATCTGGCTGTAGGTCGGATCCATCTAATTTCCGACCTATATATATTCTACCAACGCTAAGTAAAATATATGAAAAAATTATACTTAATCAATTGCTAGCACATTTTAATATCAATAACATCTTGCATGATAAACAATTCGGGTTTACAAAGGGACGCTCTACAACAGATGCAGGCGCCGATTTGATAAGTAACATTTTTGATGCTTGGGAGGGATCGCGGGATGCTCTTTGAATATTCTGCGATCTCTCCAAGGCATTTGACTGTGTGCAGCACACAACATTGATCAGGAAACTAGGCCACTATGGGGTAAAGGGTCAGGCACTCGCCCTCTTGAAATTATACTTATCAAATAGAACTCAGAGGGTTGATCAAGGTAAATGGAAGAAGATCTGTAGGCTCTAAAATAGAGATGGGGGTCCCACAAGGATCTATTTTGGGTCCTTTTTTATTTTTAATTTATATAAATGACCTACCCATACCTCATAAATGAAAAACATGGGATAGTATTATTTGCTGATGATACGTCTCTTATTTTTAATATGAAACGACAAAATACATGCCACGACGAAGTAAATAATGCTCTCTCAAAGATAGTACTTTGGTTTAGTGTCAATAATCTTTTACTAAATGATAAAAAAACAAAATGTGTCAAATTCACATTGCCAAATGTAAGGCAATTTGAAACCAATGTGTTATTAAATAATGAACGTATGGAACTAGTGGATACATGGAGTGCTACTACACTAGTACTATTGCACGTCTAGTGTATTTTAGTTACTTTCATAGTATAATGTCCTATGGCATTTTGCTATGGGGCAACGCTGCAGATATAAACAATATATTTGTGCTGCAGAAGCGAGCTGTTCGGGCAATCTACAAACTGGCCCCTAACACCTCACTTAGAGAAAAGTTTAAGGAAACAGGAATCTTAACTGTACCTTCTCAGTACGTCCTTTCAAATTTAATGTATGTTAAAAAAAATTTACACTTATTTAAGAAGAAAAGTGAAAACCATAATAGAAATACTCGAAATAAGCATAAACTTGATGTACCAGTGACTAGACTTAGTAAACTAAAAAAATCGTTTAAGGGCGCCTATACAATAGGATCCCAGAAAACGTTCAAAATTTTTCAAACAATAAGTTTAAGAAAGTAGCCAAAGAACGTTTGTGTGCAAAAGCTTACTATACAGTAAATGATTTTATGAATGACAGCACACCTTGGGAATAAGGTAGCCCTCTGCAAGGCTATATTTAAATACTATAAAATTACTGTACTTTTGTTATTTAGTTTTAGTTCTGACATTTGTAAATCTTAAAAAAGAGCAATTTTCCATCTTTTTGGTAAAAGATGGCCCCATGCGAGTTTCTTACGCCGGTTCTTCTCGCTGGGATAGTTCCCGAACCGGTGGTAGGCATCAAATAGTCTCGACGTTCAGAAAACATTTTGTAAAAATTTATTCTGAATAAAATGTTTTGATTTTGATTTTGATTTATATATATTGTAATAATAAGGTGCTAAACAAATACAAACTTCTATACTCCACTAGTAAGATTATTATGACTAATTGGCTAAGGTGAATTTTTTTTATATATTTCAGTAGATATAAAAATAGATTTTTTATTACAGGTTTCAGAGTAAGTACAATTTACCGGGTTTAATAGGGTGTATTGACTGTACCCACATTGCAATTCACCAACCTAATGAGGAGAAACATATATATTTTTAATAGAAAAGGATATCATTCTTTAAATGTTCAGATGGTAAGTAAACACCAATTCATTTTATAAAATAAAATTGCCTTTATTATAATTTATTCCTAAAGGAGAAAGCCCACTCTCCATAGTGTCTCAGGCCCAATGTGGACATCAAAAAATCGCATTAAAAATGAGTGTTCTAAAATGTTAATAGTATTAGATATCTGAGAAAAAAACTTAAAATGCCGCCACTATTGTAGAAGTATATTTTTTTTCCTTTTTGTCTATTTTATTTTCAAGGCCTTTTCCGACTTTTCAATAATTTATAATAGTAAGATATAATAAGATAGCCCTTGTTGTAGTGCAAGACTTTCAGTTATTGCTACCCAGCAATTGTGGCAAACAAG
The DNA here is from genome assembly GCA_905187575.2 of Celastrina argiolus. Taxonomy (NCBI): domain Eukaryota; kingdom Metazoa; phylum Arthropoda; class Insecta; order Lepidoptera; family Lycaenidae; genus Celastrina; species Celastrina argiolus. The sequence goes on from LR994596.1 coordinate 4,848,157, forward strand.
ATTATCACCTGACACCTAAAACATATTATCAACATTAATGATAAATATTTTCAACCGTAAAAGATTTAACGATTAAACCATAATGAAAGATATAATAGAAACATTTTATTATAATATTATGATTACCTGCTGCCGTGCAACCCACTGCTGTATGACACTTAATTCTTTGGGCTCTAAAATACGGTTCTCGGTAATATTATTACCACAACATATACAATGTTCTTCAGACAATTTGGTATGCACAATTAAATAGCGTAATCCTTTAATCCAGGGCTAAGTAATCGTAGAAGGAGAGAACAAAACTAGTAAAACAATGCTAAAGTCGTACGTGAAAAGCCAAAACAAGTTCAGGCGAGAAAGCCACTTTGCGGTGAAAAAAATCGAAAACAAAACAAAACGCATCTATAAGCAACAAGCGAACGGTCGAGATCATTCGTTTGAAAAATGACATTTCAGTGACTTGTCGCAAAGAAATGAAATCGATAAATCGATTACGTAAAAAATAATCGATATAATATGACTTTTTATTAATATTTATCGTATATAGTAACAAACGTAAACATTGGTTTTAAAATAAATGTTTTCTTTTGATTAATTCTTTACCGAATTACCAACAGTGACCCGTTATTTGTATTTTACATGACTTTATTTTATTTGTTTATAAATCGATATTCGGATTGAATGATTAGAGTTTTATCATCGGGTAACATTTCACCTCAACGTTCTACTTAGGTTCCAAATAATCCAATAAAATTCCTTTTTTTATTGGAACATTACTGATTATAGTGGCGGTTATTTGAATGTTATCAAAAATCATGTCTCTTTATGGTACATTTCTGGAGAAATTAAGTCTTCTTAAGACGGCTGTCCGCTCTGGGCCTGAAATGGGCTTTCTCCTTTACATTGTGTATGTTATGTAACACTTTTTATACAACATCTTTTTAAGTTCAACCATAACATGGCCTACCATCCCACACAATCAATGTTTATTCCAAAAAAAATTGCAAAAGATGTCACTACTATTAACGTTTGTAAATTATAAAATGTAAATTTGCCGAATTAAGTACAAAATATATTGACAATAAAGATAAGCATATTATTTAAGCTAAATTCAACTCCTTAATTAACTAGAAAATTCTTCATTTTCTAGTACTAGGTCATGTATCTGTTATTTATCTACTTTGTGACCATAAGAAATTTAATAATATATTTCTTTGCATTTTAGGTATGTGATTCTGACCTCAGAATTTTAAAAGTAAATTCCAAATTTGGTGGAGCTACCCATGATTCGCATATATCGCACCTTTAATAAAACAACGAAATAACTCAAAATTTGTGTTTTTCTAGATTTTATCAAAAAATGAAATAACTTTGCCAGCCGCGTTAGTTCACTCGAACAGCCGCTGCAATATGACGAAAATGACGAGTACAGATGACAGTCCGTCTCTTTTTTACAAACGCGCATCGACAGGTTGATTCCGGTAAAGTGATTGAATTCAGTAATGCGCCGGACTTGTTCGAAGTCAGACCCTCGACAATTTGTGTTATAGCGGAATAACACTGAATATATCAGTGTTTTACTAATAGGTAAGTACTTTATTTACTTCTTTTTAATTAAATAATGATTGCTTTCAGACTTATCCCACTTTATGACAAATTTGTTCGCAAGTCATCACATAATATTTACGATTTAATGTTGTTTTTTCGAAATTGTTTTTATATTATTTAAGTAGTATTTGAAATAATGCCAGTTATCTAATCAAAGTTTAACAAAAAATTTGAGTGTTTTAAGTATTGGTTCACTATTGTACTATAGGGTCATGCGGATGCTGAATGTTTTGGAGTTGATTTCCTTTATTATTAAATACAATGTACAGTGTTTGTTATTGTTCAAGTTATTTCAGTTATTTGGTAAATTATTTGTCGACTTAAGAAAAAGGATCTCATTGTCAAAAAGATTTTAATATGTAGGTAATAATAATAATAAGATACTGTTTAGGTATACTTTATATAAAAATACTATGGAAAGGCAGTCCCCAGCACAGCTTTAATTGTTTCAATAAATCTATCGATTTTATACCTATTTTATACTAACACGGGCTTTTAAACATTTTCAGTAATGACGTCTTCGAGGGCCCGAAAAATTTTGGGTTTAATAACGTTAAATGAATTAAGGAGTACTGATGTAATCAATGAGAATTTATATATCGAAGACTGTAATGAACCAGATGAGAAGGTACCTACCTAATGATCCGTGAATTATTGTTCAGTTATGGTTTGAATTATTTATTAACAAACAATTAGTTATTCATTGTGTTGGCCTTTGTAATTATTAACACTTGCTCAAGGTATATTATAATAATATTATGTACTTATTATTTCAGATACCAAATGAAAATGATTGCACTGACGAGACGAGTAATGAGTGTGAATCTGAATTTACTGAATGCTTAGAAAAAATTAACAAAGAGGTAAGTAAAATAGTTTATTGTTGTACCTATACAAATAGTAGGTATGTCAGATTTTTAATGAAATGGGTCATTGTTAGTAACACATTTTACACTTATATTTACAGGATTCCAAATTAAAGAAAATACTTGCCAATAAAAGTTTGGTACCTTTTTACGATAGTGACATTACATTAAGCGATAATGAGGATAATTCTTCACAAAATGTTAACACCGAGGCCGAAGCTAGGAATCAACATAAAGGAGGTGTCTCTCAATCATCTTCGAGTTCCTCGTCTAGTTCAAACTCAAGCTCGTCGTCCTTTTCGTCCCCAAGCTCAAGTTCTGATACTGATTCTAATAGTTTAAAAGAAGGGCAAGAAATATTCCAGTCCTTGTCTAGGAATAATGTAGTGATTGATGAAACTGATGAAGATGTTACAGAAAACACTCCTCCGCATACCAGTACAAATGTATGTAACGTCAGACGTTTTATTATGGATAATTTTATACATATTTCTAAAATGAACCAATTATGTTAATATTTTATTAATATTTCAGGTGTCAAGCATCCGTTCTACTAGAAATCGCAGACGGTATAAAAGTTATGTAATATCTCCTTTGTATAGTGATGAAAGTGATGTGGATCTTAGTGATACAGATCCAACTTTTGTAAACGTGCAGTCTCAAAAACATACCAATTATTTTTTTGATCAATCAAGCTCCTCCTTATCTGATTCTATAAATTCTTATAGTTCTAGTTTAAAGATAGGGCGTAAACGTACAAAAAATTAATCGAAGTGGAAACAGAATACAGTCAAACGTCTGCGTAATAAAGGTAAATCTTATGTCTCTATGTCACTATCTAAGAAAAACGTTTCAGCTCGGTTTCTTAAAGAACCTTGCACGGACAAGTGTAAGTAAGGTTTACTCAACCTAACTATCGCTAAGTTAATGTGCCATTTATTATTGCCATTTTATATTATTATTTCTAATAATGAGAAGTTTAAACAGAAGACTGATTTGAATAATAAAGAATAATTTAAAGAACTTAATGTGTTTTTTATTAATTACAATACAATGCAACATAATATTATTTTATTCATTCTTAGTTGCTTTATATTTATAAAAAAACGTACCAATTTGGTATAGTTCCTTTATTTTTTATTTTTTTTACCCCAATACTAAAATAAGTCTTAAAAATGTATGTTCTTAAAAAAATTGCAACATAAAACTGCAATAATTACAATTGCAACATTTTAGTATCAATAACGTTTTGTAATAAAGTGAATTAACAACGAACTTTATTTTAAAAACGGTTTTTCATAATTTCTTATTATAATAAAAAAAATAAAACGAGCAATATCTTATAGCTAATTAATCGTATTATCCTTCAAAGTCTACAGATTGACATAACCATTCAAATATTTAAAATACAAGTTTTTGAAGTGTACCCTGCGAACGCGTAAAACTTTAAATGCATTTTCCCACAAAATGTATATTTTGAGTTATTTCGTTGTTTTATTAAAGGTGCGATATGGTCGGCTAGTCATGTGGAATCTTATATGCGAGAACTACACACAAGAGGTGAACGTGTTTGGTTATTAGGTAAGACATGATTATAAAAAGTTGTATCTATGTACTTAAGTAAAATAGCCTTAAGGCGAGGACACAAAGATCTTATTAAAAAAAGTAATCGGTCCAAACTTTAAGTAAAAGGTTAAACTAATTTATTATAGTAATATATAGTTAAACTAATATTATATATTATATCTCAATACAGTATAGGATTTAGAGCTGTAATTAAATGCCAATAAATTAGTTTAACTATTTACTTAAAGTTTGACCCATTACTTTTTTTAATAAGATTTTTGTGTCATTGTAAAATTTATTTTAAAGAGAGTGGCGCTAGTTGCGGTTATTCCTCGCCTTAAGCGATTAACACAAATTATTTCTTTTCAGGGGATTCAGGTTATCCACAGCGACCCTGGCTAATGACGCCAACATTGAACGCGAATGCAGGATCCCGGCAGCAAATATATACTACGCGCCACGTTCAAGCCCGCTCATGCATTGAGCGCTGCTTCGGACTACTCAAAGCCCGTTGGAGGTGCCTGCTTCGAGATCGAGTTCTCCACTACCATCCTGAGATGGCTAGTAAAATAGCCAATGCATGTTGTGTGTTGCACAATGCAATATTGATTGATGCATTGACTACACACATGACATAAGAGAAAACCCTCAGGATGATGAACTTGGTGGTGATGAACTTGACATCGAGCAGATCACAATGATGCATTAATTCGTGGCAGGGCTATGCTCAATTGTTTGATTGAGCGAATGAACTGAAATTCTCCAATTACTAATTTCGTTTTGTATCTTCATCTTAATTAAGGAGTTGTATTTAGCTTAATGTGATGTTATGCTTATAAAATAGGCTTATCTTTATTATATATATTATTTAAGATAAACATGAGATAGTACTATTTGCCAATAACACTTCATTAATTTTTAATGTAAAGCGACAACAGTCAAATTATGACGAGGTAAATAGTGCTCTCTCAAAAATAGTACATTGGTTTAATATTAATAACTTATTATTAAATTCTAAGAAAACTAAATGTTTAAAATTTACTTAGCTAGGCTGGCCGACAGACTCAGTTCAGCAGCATATGCAGTTAGTAAAATTAGACAATATTCAGATGAAAGTACTGCACGTCTAGTGTATTTTAGTTACAAGGCTTTTTTTTTCTTTTATTTAATTGCATAAAAATGTACTTTTTTTTTGTTAATTGTTGTAGTATTGACTATTTTTATATGTAAACATATTTGTATATATATTTTAAAAGAGAAATTTTCCATCTTTTTGGTAAAAGGTGGCCCCATGCGAGTTTCTTACGCCGTTTCTTCCCGCTGGGCTAGTTCCCGAACCGGTGGTAGGCATCATATAGAAACGACGTTCAGAAAACATTTTTGTAAAATTTATTCTGAATAAAAATTTTTGACTTTGACTTTTGCCCAATGTTAAGCAATTACAAACCAACATACTATTAAATTATGTGAAAATGAAACTAGAGGATTCCACTGTGTTCCTGGGTATAACAAAATATATATAAAATACACAAAATATGTGTTCCAGTCTGAAAGCACATACTAAATGCCAAAAACATATTAGTTTATTTAGTGATGAGTTAGGTAAGAATCTAGGTACATACCTAAACAGAATGTGTAACGGACAATTAATCTCCAATTTTTGTATGCCCGGAGCTACTTATAAAGAAATAGTAAACAGGGCCTTAACTATGACTTATTGTCCTAATACCACATTGATAATTTTAGTAGGACGAAGAGGAAAACTAAACAAAATGCAAATGTCAGAATTATTAGAATGTTTATTTGCTGTTAAAAATATTACAGACATTGTATTGTTCACTTTTCCTTATATAAAAATGTTGCCACAAAGTAGTAATAAAGAAAATTTAAAAAGACATGAATTGAATAGCCTATTGTATAGTGCTATTAACAATAATTGTATAGTTTTAAATGACACATAAAACCAAAAATGTCAGGTTGTAGATATAAATAATTTAAGCTTTAAACTATGTAGTATGAGCATAGGTAAATATTATTTATCTAATTTCTGTAAAAGACATATAGCTAGATTGCTATTAAACTTTTTAAATGCGTCACCAGCCAAGGATTTGGCTTCTTTGACTCCTGCTTTTATTGAGCAGAATACTAATGATAGTAGAAACGATTTGGAACATGTTCCAAGTAATTATTTAAATTAGATAATAAGACAATGGAGGATGTCTCTTGCAGGAATAAGTTAAGTTTACATGTAGAAAATCCTACCAAAAACATAAACTATTCTAGTAATAGCAATAAATCTAATGTGATTAATTTGGTGCATCAAAATTTACAAGGAATGGTAGGTAAAGAATTTGAAATTGAGTTATTTTTGAATGAATTTAATATTGACATTATTTGTATATCTGAACACTGGTTCAGACAACATGAACTCATTTTCAATTTCAATGATCACCAGATAGCAAGCTCGTTCAGTAGAGAAAAAGCCATTAGAGGCGGCTCTTTAATATTAATTAGAAAAAACCTAAAATTTAAAGAACGTAAAGACATTACGAGTCTCTCAACTGAACGAGTAATTGAAGTAGCCTGCATAGAGTTGAGTCAACTTATTGTTGTATGTGTATACAGGCCTCCATTAGGTAGTTTTCATGAATCTTAAGAAAATGTAATTATTTAGTTTAAATAGAGATAGGGATTACATTGAGGGGGTGTTGGCAAAATACAATGTAATCTGTATCGCTTATAACATTGTTATGTTGGCAACACTTTGAGAGATAAAAAATATAGCGTAGTCTTTATATTGTGTGTAAAGTGTGTAAGAATAAAGTCACATTCTTAATTATAAAACCACTTGTTTTACTGATTTTCCATCAGAGCTAAACCGAAGCAATCTAAAACACCTTCTGCTATATCGTCTGGGGCGTGGCGAAAATTTTACGAAGATAAAGGAAATTTAAAGGCAGAGAAACAGGCAGCTACGTTAAAGAGAAAACAAGATAGAGCTGATGCAGCCAATACAGAAGAAGTTAAAAAAAAACGGAAGCCGCAAGTCGGGACCCGAGCAGCGGCAACTAAAAACAAAAAAACAAGAAAGAAGTTATAAAACAGTTGTGCACTGGGTGCGAAAACATTTTGATTAGTGACACTGAAGAAGACGAAGAGAAAAATATAGGCTGTGATTTTTGTCAGAGGTGGTACCACTTTAAACTATCTTCGTTGGATTGCCATACATTGACGTTATGGAAAAACAGTTCAAATGTAACATATCGTCGGCGTCAGTGCAGGGACCTTGTAACTACAAGTTTAAGTAAAAACATTTTTTTCTTCAAAATGGTTTTATAACATATCCTGCCATCTACTGATGACGGTAAAACAGTACAATTCTGTACCTCGGAGGTATACATATAATAGTACATACTTAACTCCACTTTTTTTGGAAATATGCTTTTTTACACTATTAAAATCGGGAAAACCAGTTTCACTTAATGGTAAATGACATTAAATCCTATTACATCTATTGAAAGAAATATCCAATCGTATATGACATTAAATCCACACTAAAGGTAAGGAACGCGGTAAAAAAATCAACACCAGATATAGTTAAAAAAACAGTACGAAAATATATTGGCAAGGTACCTAAATATGAGAGCCATTATAGTCGAAACAGAACAGACACTATCTTGTAAGCCACCTTAATTTTGATAAATTAAATTATTTGTATTTGAGAGTTCTGTGCTGTAGAGGGTATACCGAAAGAGAATATGGCAAAGGCGTGGCTACACAGACATATTTTTAATAAAGAGTTTAATCTCGTTTTAATCCTCCTGCTAATGACACTTGTGATGATTGCGATACGTATGTTGTCAAATACAAAAATGCAACAGATGAAACTGAAAAAAATTATAATAAATCTTTACATAATGAACATCTTGAGGAAAGCAGTCTACGATACACGTTGATAAAATATTTGATAAGATGACAGCATATTTTTTTCAATAGAAAGCCACGGTCCCAAAAAAATGCTAACAGTGGACCTACAAAAATATTTACCCACCTTATTTAAATAATGGACAGAGTTTTTATTACAGAAAGTTTTGGAATTTTAACTTCACAATTATGGATTCAGTACCCAAGGAAAGTTTGGTGTTTTATGTGGTATGAGACCGTGGCAGGAAGAGACAGAAACGAAATGGCATCAGGAATAGTGAAGTTTTTTGAGCCGCTAAGCGATGGCGCATTAAAAAAAGTAACAGTATGGAGCGACAACTGTGCGGGGCAAAATAAAAACATTTATTTGATGATACAATATAATTTTAACAAATACTCGTATTAATAAAAAATAATGTTAAGTTTGTTGCAATATCTTTAAATCTACTATGTCAAAATTGCATTTAAAGTTTCGTTACGCGCATTTTTGCATGTCCTGTAAATTTTTTGTTTTATCAGTTTTAATGTTGTATACCTCTGAGTACAGAATTTAGTACTTTCTGTCAATTCAGTTAAATTAGTGCTGTACCTTGTACCTGCAGTTTAAAACTATCATTAGTGTTTACACTAATGATAGTTTTATACACACAGCTGATAATCCAGCCCAAATCCAGGATGATGACCTTCTTCCGTCGTTGCCAATTAAACTGGAGGCTGGTGAGATTATGACACAGATACAGAATGACGCCCCTGAACCTTCACTAGAGCCGTCCACTAGTTCTTCTAATCCATATGAACCATCGGATTCTTCAGTCGCAATAGTAGTCACTAATAATATTCCTAACATATTGACTGGCCATTCAGATACATCCCAACCATCTACAAGTTCCTTTCCTATGACAAGTCCTTTATCAGTTCCAGTTCATGTCATTTCTCCAGTTCCCAGAGGTAAATTTGTAAGTGGCCAGGGTAAACGAAAGCCAAAGAAACGAACTACAACATTCCTTTTGACCAAATATGTTAGAAATAAAACTCAAACGAGCTGAGACTTAAGCTAAAAAACCAACTCGTAAAAGAATCCAGGCAATTACTAAATCTCTTTATGCTAATGAAGACAGATGAAGATGGTCTTGATCAAGAAGTCGAAGAAGACGATTGTGCCTGTATATACTGCAACGACCTTTACTCGCGTTAAAAGCCTGGTGAGGGGTGGTTGAGGTGCATGAAGTGCAGTCGTTGGGTTCACGCGGCCTGTGCTGATTTGCCAAAGCGTACCAAAATATTTGTTTGGGAATTGTGCAATTAATTTTTGTTGTTTATTATTGTATTCATGTTGAAGGCTGTGTATGTCATTTAGTCCACATACGGTTTGTGGCGTTTTGTCCATATGGTTTGGAGTTTGGACAAAATGAATTTTTCTTGATCTCCATTTAAGACTAATTATTTTTGTAAGTGTTGATTTATGTGACAAATCCTTTAAGGTATGGGTAACCAATTAATATAAGCAAACTTTTATAAAAAAATTATGTTCCTGGGGTGAATAATTCAGTAATCGACACAACCCCAGTAATGGACACTTTTTTCCTTTATTCAAAGAAAACAAGCCTTCCACACTGAAATTTTGGTGTGGCAACACTTAATCTTAGAGAACTAACCTCTAATTCGCCTCATAATATACGTCAGTGCCATCTGTCATTTTGTTTCAAGATGGCGAAGTAAACATTAAACCAAGTTAGTGCTCCTCGAGAAAAATCCAATTTTACTAACGTAATCGTTAACAAGGTGAGTCTATTTTTTTCTCAATCATTGGATTGTTATTAATTGTAACTAAATTCTCATTTATTTTATAGTTTGGTATTGAAATGAGAGATATAATTTGTAATTCGTCTCGCTTATTAGCACGCATTTTTTAAAGTTATAGCCGGTGTCATTTACTGGTTCTGATATACAGACTTTACCCAGTAATCGACACATGACCATAATTATTTTCTTAGGAACTTTTTGAGTTGGCACACCAATTAAACTTCAATTTCTATGCAGTTTAAGTATATTTCAAATTTAATCAAATTGAAGTATATGTACCAGTAAAGAACAAAGTGTCGATCACTGGATCCAATGAGTGTCCATTACTGATTTTTATATCTTCTTTTAGATGGCTCCGAGAAAAGACTATACGCCCGATCAGATGGAAAAAGCGTTAAGCGCTGTTCGCAATGGAGAGAAGATTGCCGTTGCTGCTAAGTCGTTTGGGGTGCCTCGTGTAACACTTTATAATAAAGTATCAGGAAAGACTCCAATAAACTGTGCAATGGGGCCTACCACGGTCCTTTCAAAAGATCAAGAAGACATTTTGGTCAGTTGGCTCTTAGATCTAGCTGAAAAACACTTTCCCATATCAAAAGATTGCCTACAAGACAGTGTGCAAAAAATTATAGCCGATCAAAAAATATCGAACCCCTTTACAAATAATAGACCAGGTAAAAAGTGGTGCAAAACGTTCCTAAAAAGACACCCAGTTTTGACTGAAAAATTGCCAGAAAATCTCTCCAAGGCTCGGGACAACTTATCTGAAAGAGACATAAGAATGTGGTTTCAAGAAATAGATGGCTATTTAGAAGAAAATCACTTAAAAGAAATAGTAGAAGACCCAAGCCTCCAAGTTCAATGCTGACGAGAGTGCATTTTTTTTATCGCCAAAGCCAGGCCGTGTTATAGCAAAAAAGGGAGATAAGCATCTTTACTCTGCATGTGGTGACGAAAAAGAAAATCTAACGATTTTATTTACCGCAAATGCAGCTGGACAGCTAGCCCCACCCATGATAGTTTACAACTACGAACGAATCCCGTCACACATCGCAACGAGTGTGCCTAAAAATTGGGCGATAGGGAAGTCAGAAAGTGGATGGATGTGCAGCAGCACATTCTATGAATACGTAGCAAATAAATATTAAGATGTACAGTTTCAGTCTACAATGTCACCAAAAGCGCTTGAGCTCGTAAACGATTATGCATCTGTAACTGGCGATGAAATTGCTGCCATTATAGATCCAATCCAAGAAAAGATTGATCCAGTTACACCTCTGAAACATAATCCCGAATCAAATTCCTATAGCAAATTACTTACCAAGGAACATTCAACCATCAACAACAACATTTCCGAAAGTGTTTCAATTCCAAAAATACCCAACGAATTGTCTTCGGTTGGAAACGTTGCTATACCGGGACCAAGCAACTATCGCGATACAATTACACCTCAAAAAAAATCTATGGATGCTGCTTTGGGAATCATTGTACCATAACCATTTAAAAGAAACCTTTTTTGGCCGGAAAACGAGCACAGCAAAAAGAAAATGAGAATCAAGAGAGAAAAAATACCTTCGGCTGTAACGAGCCAAGCTTGGAGAGAATACCATGAAAAGAAAGAAATAGAAAAGAAGAAACAAGAACAAGAAAAGGCCGAAAGAGCAAAGATAAGAATAGAAAAGAGGATGTTGAAGGAGAAAGCTGCAGAAGAAAGAAAAATAAAAAAACAGAAAACAGTTAACAAAGGACGGGGTAAATCAGATTTAAAACTAACAAAAAGAAATGTATCTTATAGTGATTCTACTTCAGAAGACTCCGATTTAGAGATCCAATATGCTGAAATTAATTTAAAGTAAAAGTTTATTAACTTTGCCCAGACAGATTACTGTTAATTGTAACATCTTAAAATAAACAGACCTTTGGGCCAGCCCTTTGTTTATAAATACTAACCAGAACGGCTTGTTGATACTTATCCCATGCTTCTGTATGTTCTCCTTAGTTCTAGTAAGACCACAGAACAGATAAATAGTAACCTCTTTTATCTGTTCTGTGAGTAAGACTGAGAGTTAGTAACTAATAAATAAAAAGGGGAATTTACTAGATCAGGACAGCAAACCTTTACCTAAAGTCTATTGCCGTCCCGCAACTGCCCGAAAACCGATAGACAACTGCAGCTTGATCTGAAATTACCTATTAAAGGTATGAGAATTCGACGATTACTGTCTTTTCCTTCAAAACTTAACCAATTTAGGTACATTTTTCAATATAAACTAAATTGTTTCTTAGAATTATAATGTTTCGATTCAATCATAAAATAAACTCCAATTTGTTTCCTGGATGTTTAAACAGCCGAATAACTGTAATATAAAATATAAAATTGTAATAAAATATTAAATTGTTACTCTAGCGGCATTATCCAGGGACAAAACAGAGGTCGCCGAGACCCCTGTTAAGAACACAACGGCCGTTTTTGTGAGAAAAAACGGCCGTTGTGTTTCCTCTTAATACAATACAGCTGAAAATTAAATATGCGATGACAGTAATTTGCATTAGCCAGAGTCATATTTTCTAAACTTTAAATAAAGCTTTGAATAAAAAGAAGAGAATGGAAGGTCAGAAGTATCTAGGGCAGGGTTTTTCAACCAGTGTGCCGCATACGGTTTCAAGTGTGCCGCGACCAAATACGAATCAAAAAGAAATATTTCGAAGTCAATTCTGAGGGAACGAGACGCGTAGAGCTTGCGCTTTCCGTCGCTATAGTAACGGAGCGAAGGATATAGGGCGGGGGCGCGGGCGGGTGAAGCGTGTTATATATAACCACACCCTTACAATAGTACGAATAGAGAATATTCTTTAAGTTAATGTCGCCTCTACATTCATACATATTCATTGACGGATTTCGCTGTCGCCGCTGCAACATACATAATCATTGGTAACAAAGAAACAATATTCAGGGAAACGAAATGCTGACTCCGCGCACGTGTAACTGGATCGGAAGTGTAGCCGCCACCTCACTTTGCCTCCAACCTCGAGCAAGTCGATAGTTTATATAGTAATTAACTTTTATGTAATAATTTTTGAGTCTTTTCAATAAATTTAATTTTGGAAATTGGTTTTTTTTGAGAGACTCAGGCGTCGAAATTATATTTGGCGCAGTCGGTAGGATTTCCGGGTCCACCAGGATAAAATTAGGGAAAATTCTGGACGAGATAGGCGTTCCCAGCCGAACCGGAAATTCGAAGAACTTCGTCGCCCGAGCATCAAAACTTCGATACCTCTCAAGAATGCCGAGATCAATGTGAGTACACTATTATTTCAGTGATTGCTCCTTTATATCCTATGTTAGTTTTAGATTTTTTTATTTCAGCACATGTTATAAAATTTTCGATCCTGAAAATTAACGAGCAGTGTAGGAATATATTATAGGATTAGTATTCAGTAGTATTTTATAGGAATTAATTTTTCTATTTGATTAATTGAATTGATTTTCATTTGAAAAATTTAATATTAAATATTGACTTAGATATTTAAATTTAAAGATTAAAATTAAAGGAAATTAAAATAATTTTTCGATATTAAAATTTAAAAATTAAAATTAAAGGAAATTAAAATAATTTTCCAAGTAAATTAATAATTAATAATTAGAATATATATTTTATTAAATGAGTAGCAGGGAAAATTTACTTGATCAATTAAGGCAAATTGACGAATCAAATATTAGCATAAATATGACCAGCCTAGACGATATCTGTAAAGCCCTCCGATTGGTTCCTGAATTTGATGGGAATCCTCATGTTTTAGTAAGATTTATTAATATATGCGATCAATTAGTTGCGACTTATGGACAGGATGGTAATCAATTAATTAATTCAGGTCTTTTAAATGGAATCCTTAACAAGGTAGTAGGTGCTGCTGCACGCCAAATGAATTCTAACGGTATCCCTAATGATTGGAGTAGTATACGTAATTCTTTAATAAATAATTTTGCAGATCAAAGAGACGAAACTGCACTTTATAATGATTTAGCTTTATTAACCCAAGGGTCTAGCACACCGCAAGAATTTTACGAGCGTTGCCAAAACTTATTTAGTACAGTAATGACTTATGTTTCACTGCATGAATCACTTGTAACCACCATTGACGCTAAACGTGATCTTTATAAAAAATTAACCCTTCAAGCATTTTTACGTGGATTAAAGGATCCATTAGGTTCTCGTATTAGATGTATGCGTCCCGAAACAATTGAGAAAGCTTTAGAATTAGTTCACGAAGAAGCTAATACCATGTATATTCAGAATAGAAATTCGCATATGCCAGATAAAAAGCCTAGTGATAATCATCAACCTTTTAAAATGCATAGTAATCAATTTCAGCCCTTCAGGCCTAATAATTTTAACATGCCCGGTCCATCAAGACCACAATTTATGCATAAGCCACCATCTTTTCCTCAGCATCAATTTAAAATGCCCTTTAATCAATTTAGAATGCCAACGCGCACTCAGCAAATTTTTTGTGCACAACCTAATAGTCATCAACATGGGTTTCAAAATCAATCTAGACCGCAACCTTCATTTCAAGGCCCTAAGCCTATGAGCGGTGTATCTCATTTTATTACCAGAGAAAGACCGATGCAAGCAGGTACTAGTGGATGGAATTGGTCCAAACAGGGTAATCCGCCACCCTCTAATTATTTTAAAACGCGCGATGTAAATGTTAATGAATGTGCAAGCTACGAAAATGACGATTCTGATTATTATAACTATTGTGACTACTATGACTATAACGGTTATTACGATTCTGACGATTATTATAATGATTATTGTGAAATGGTTCCGTATGAAAATCGCGAAAGCCCTATAGTCGAAGAGTTAGACGAACATCCCCAATCTGTACAGAAACCATCATCATCATCTAGTGAAAATTTTCAAAAGGCTCAGAATACAAAAAAGTTAAAATAGAATTAAATCTTCAAACACAACGCCAATTACCATTTATTCGTTTTTCACTTATAGGAGGATTTTCCTTAAATTTTCTTATAGATACCGGAGCAAACCAGTCCTTTATTAGTCCCGAAGCTGTGGAAAAATACTTTTCACACATTCCATTAAATTTTGATCCATTTGAAGTCACTAACGTTCATGCGACAAGTAGAAATGATTACTCTATAACTATACCGTGTTTCCAAGAATTTAACGATGACTGTAATATTAAATTATTCGTTTATAGATTCCATAAGTATTTTGACGGTTTGATAGGAATGGACTTTTTGACTAAATTTGAAGCTAAATTAGATCTTAAAAATTCAAAATTAATAACTAAAAACGCTATAAATCCTATTCGGTTATATAATTCACGGAATTTAAATTTGTACGAAAGAGTTATACCTAGTGAAACCTCTTTACTTCTTAAATTACCTATTAACGCCGCTGACGGTGAAGTTTTAGTACCCGAACAAATAATTTGTAATTGTCTAATAAGTGAATGCGTAACTACAGTAAAAAACAATAGAGGAATAGTTCAAATAACAAACTCTACGAAAAACGATGCAATTTTTTCATTAGATCATCCAACACACGCTACCATTTTTAATTCAGAATTTTCACAAGATTTTTCACACCGTGCTAGTGACGTCATACCACGCTTACGTACAGACCATTTAAATGCCGAAGAAAAAGCTAATTTAAATGCATTATGTGCTAAATACGCCGATGTATTTTATATCGAAGGCGAAACTTTAACATTTACGAATAAAATTAAACATAAAATCCGTACGCACGATGAAGTCCCCGTTTATACAAAAAGTTATCGTTATCCTTATATTTTACGTGAGGAAGTACAAGATCAAATGTCTAAAATGTTAAGTCAAGGTATTATTCAACCATCAGAGTCCGCTTGGAGCTCTCCGATTTGGATAGTCCCTAAAAAGATGGACGCCTCGGGAAAACAAAAATGGAGATTAGTCATAGATTTTCGGAAACTTAACGAAAAGACTATTGACGATAAGTATCCCATACCAAATATTAATGATATTCTGGATAAGTTAGGAAAATGCCAATATTTTACTACTTTGGATTTAGCATCAGGTTTTTATCAAGTAGAAATGTCAGAAGAAGATATCCATAAAACTGCTTTTAGTGTAGAAAATGGTAAATATGAATTCCTTAGAATGCCAATGGGTTTAAAAAATAGTCCTGCAACATTCCAAAGAGTCATGGACAATGTCCTTAAAGGCCTTCAAAATGTTATCTGTTTGGTATACCTAGATGACATCATAGTTTTCTCAACATCATTACAGGAACATATAATAAATCTAGAAAAAGTTTTCCAAAGGTTACGCGAGTCTAATTTTAAAATACAGTTAGATAAATCAGAGTTCCTCAAACACGAAACCGCATATCTAGGACATATAATTACAA
This sequence comes from Celastrina argiolus, assembly GCA_905187575.2. Lineage (NCBI taxonomy): Eukaryota > Metazoa > Arthropoda > Insecta > Lepidoptera > Lycaenidae > Celastrina > Celastrina argiolus. The sequence continues at coordinate 4,864,340 of LR994596.1, forward strand.
GAGACGGAATAAAACCTAACCCCGACAAAATAATTGCTATACAAAAATTTCCTATCCCTAAAACACCTAAAGAAATAAAATCATTTTTGGGTTTAGTCGGTTATTATCGTAAATTCATTCCCGATTTTGCTAAGATCACAAAACCATTAACTTCATGTTTAAAAAAAGGAAAGAAAATAACATTTGATACAGAATACGTTAACAGTTTCGAACGATGTAAGACACTTTTGATTAATGATCCAATATTAATATACCCAGACTTTGAAAAAGAATTCATCCTCACAACAGACGCATCGAATTTTGCTATAGGCGCGGTTCTTTCACAAGGAGCCGTTGGATCTGATAAACCAATAGCGTACGCTTCTCGTACTTTAAATGATAGCGAAGTAAATTATAGCACAATTGAAAAAGAATTGTTGGCTATTGTGTGGGCAACGAAATATTTTCATCCTTATCTTTTTGGTCGTAAATTTAAAATTTTAACAGATCATAAACCTTTGCAGTGGGTTATGAGTCTCAAAGAACCTAATTCTCGCTTAACGAGATGGAGATTAAAATTAAGTGAATTTGATTTTACTACTCAATATAAGCCTGGCAAAAAGAACACGAACGCCGATGCTCTTTCTCGTGTCGAAATCTGTAACGAAGAGATAAGCTCTATTATAGGAAATCCTCGTCTAAAGCATCCGTAGCTGTAGCCGATGACTCTGAAAGTACTATGACCGCACACACCTCTAATGAAAACCCAATTCTTGAAATACCTATATCATTTGATCCTTTAAATAAATTTCATCGACAGTTAATTTTAAATATTGTAAATGACGTAAAGAAACGCGCAACCGTAACCAAACCATTTGATACTCACACTAGGATATCCATACAACTATCAGAATCAAATTTAGAGACAGACTTAATTAATGCAATCAAAGAATACGTAAACCCTAAAATTAGGACCGGTATACTTATTAACCCTCCATTAGGTATGTACAAAATTGTCCCAATATTACAAGAAAAATTTAAAAGCTCTTGTATGAAAGTTTTAATCGCTAAAGTTGAATTAGAAAATGTCAAAGAATATTTAAGACAACAAGAAATTATTCGTAATTACCACGAAGGAAAAACCAACCATCGTGGCATAAATGAATGTCATCTTGCATTATCAGCACGTTACTATTGGCCTAAGATGAAAGAACATATAACTAAATATATTAATGATTGTACAATATGTGGCCAAGCCAAGTACGATAGGAATCCTATTAGACCTAAGCTCAATTTAGTACCACCAGCTACAAAACCTTTGTACACATGGATACTTTTACAGCTCAAAATGAAAAATATGTAACCATCATAGATGTTTTCTCAAAATATGGACAAGCATACTTACTTAGGGATGGTACTGCACTTAGTGTCATACAGGCTTTATTAACATTCAGCACTGATCATGGCTTACCATTTACTATTATCACTGATCAGGGTACAGAATTTAATAATCAAATGTTTTCAGAATTTTGTAAAATTCATAAAATAATTCATCATCAAACTTTAGCTCATTCCCCTAACGCTAATGGTAACATAGAACGTCTTCATTCGACTTTGCTTGAACATTTACGAATATTAAAATTAAAACAACGTGATCAACCTGTAATTAATTTAATGCCTTACGCTTTAATTGCATATAATAGCTCAATACATAGTTTTACTAAATGTAAACCTTATGATCTTATTTTAGGACATACCGATCCACGTGATCCTATTGATATCGATTTAACAGCTCATTTACTTCAACAGTACATGCAATCCCATAGAGAACAAATGAAACAGGTTTATGACGTTGTAAATGAAAATTCATATGTTGATAGAGAAGCTATTATTGAAAGATGTAATAAATCTAGAGAACCGGAAGTAGATTATGAACCAGATCAGCAGGTTTTTATTAGTAACCCTTTAGCTAGTAGATCTAAACTCGCACCCAGATACACTCAGGATACTGTCCTAGCTAATTTGCCTATTCACATTTATACATCAAGGAAAAAAGCTCCTATAGCTAAAAATAGGTTGAAACGAGTCCCTAAGACCGCAAATTTGTTACAGAATGCTGATCATGATGTTTCTCACAACGACACTGGCTCTCGAGATAAAACTTGAAGAACTTGGAGAGGGTCCGGGAATTTTACCTTTTAACTTAGGTCCCATGCGACTAACCACTCATTACCATACATTTTTGCAATATATAGAATTAAGGGAAATAGATTCTAATATTAGTTTGGTACAATCGCAGTTAAGCGAAGTTAGAAATAAGTTAAATAATATTACTTATGCTGTCTTTGAGTCTCAAATAGATTATTTAAGTAATAAACTAGATTTTGCATTGATGCAATTAAAAACCCTAGAACCCATAAGGTTCAGGAGAGGCTTAATAGATAGTCTTGGGTCTGTAATAAAAAGCATAACCGGAAATTTAGATTATTCAGATGCCATTAAATATAATGAAGCTTTGTCAGTACTTATGAAAAATCAAGATAAAATAGTTATTGAGCAAAATCATCACATCAGTCTTAGCAAAGATTGGATGGATGAACAAAATAAAGTTATTTCTAAAATTGTCGATAATCAAAATGAAATTAATAAAACATTAATTATGCTGACAAACCCTGACTCATTTCCTTCGCCGGACATAATTAAATTTGCTAAATTCGCACAAGCATTGGCAATTAGCAGTAATAACGTAGATAGTTTACTAAGCGAAATAAGTAGGATAGAAAATGCGCTTGCATTTTGCAGTGCTTCGCGCACTCATCATTCTATGATTAGTATAGACGTAATGAAAAATATGTTAAGTAAGCTTAAGACATTTTATAATAAAGAACAAATATTAGATTTAGAAATTAGAGACTATTATGACATAATTAAGTCAGTATCTTATTATAATGGAGATCAATTAGTTTTTGCTTTCAAATTTCCTATAGTTTCAGTACTTAAATATAACTTTTATAAATTAGCTATCGTTCCTAATAAGTATAAGCAAGCTATTATTCCTTCCTCTCCATTCCTTGCAATCGCTGGTAATATACACGTGTACATAGAGGCAGAATGCCCGAAGTCAGGCATGAGGTACATATGTGAAGATGAGCTGAACCATTTACTCAAACCCCATCCGGATTGTATCAGCAACATCGTTGAAGGAAAATTAAACGAAGATAAAAGCTGTGAAATGACTACTGTGAACCTGATGAAACCAGCAATGGAAAAACTTGATGATCGCCACTACGTCATCGTGTTCCCGCAGTCAACTCAAGCCCGTTTGTCCTGTGAACGAGAAGAACTTATTAATCTTAATGGAAGCTACCTAGCTACGATACCACATTCCTGCAAGCTGCACACAGAAGAATTCACAATTGTCAACACCAACGATCACATTGATGGACAGCCCATGAAAATCTTAAGAAATTCAGCACATAATATAGAAGAGCCCACTTCATCATTTTATATTAAAACTAATTCAATCAGCCTGAAAAAACTTCATGATATTCAAGATAAACTTCATCATCAAGAACCTATTCAGTTAGAACAAATTCCAATGTTCTATAGTACAACTATTCCTTTCTATACTATATTATCAAGTGCTATTGCACTCACTATAATAATTTTGGGCAGAAGACTGTTCCTGAATAGAAGAAAGAAGAATCAAGAAAGAAAAGAATCCACTCAGAGGTCATGTCAAGAATCAAACTATGCTGAACCTGGACCAAGGAAAGATCAGAGCAAGCTGCCAATGACATTTTTTCCCGCTGTTCAAAAATAGTCATTGATCTATGGGGGGAGATGTTATATATAACCACACCCTTACAATAGTACGAATAGAGAATATTCTTTAAGTTAATGTCGCCTCTACATTCATACATATTCATTGACGGATTTCGCTGTCGCCGCTGCAACATACATAATCATTGGTAACAAAGAAACAATATTCAGGGAAACGAAATGCTGACTCCGCGCACGTGTAACTGGATCGGAAGTGTAGCCGCCACCTCACTTTGCCTCCAACCTCGAGCAAGTCGATAGTTTATATAGTAATTAACTTTTATGTAATAATTTTTGAGTCTTTTCAATAAATTTAATTTTGGAAATTGGTTTTTTTTTAGAGACTCAGGCGTCGAAATTATATTTAGCGGCGCACGGTGGCCGCCCGCTTGTTTTTGTTTTGTTTAATTCATTCGTCCATTTATCGTGCGTTCGCGCAGTCTTGTGAAACTTGTACCGTTATTCTCGCTGCATTACACCAATCTCGCTGTGTATAGTGTGAGTATATTTTTTGTTAAGACACGTATAAATTTGCGTTCTAACGAGACCTTCAACATGGATAAATTCGTAACTCGTAAGTCAACTGATGGTCAACAGTCATCGAGTCAACCTGTCGTCAAAATTCAAATTCAAATTCAAAATATAAAAATCGTAAAAATACTTTTGGTCGTAATTTGTTTATTATGTTACGATACGTATAGAAAATAAGTTTTATTCAATTCTGTACATGGGTTACATAGTTACAGTCAAATACATAGCTGAGGTCACCGGTGCACCCCATGGCGCACAAATACAGAAAATATATTTTCCGGTACCCGGCGCCGCGCCGGCCACCCCGCCGGCCACCCGCTACACCAGTAGTGCGCTCGCGCTTACGGTGATAGAACGTGTGTTACTAGATCAATTACGTTCCTACTATCTTAGCTGTCATCATTTTCTTATTGAATAGTTAATGTGCGAGCCTTTAGATATGGATTTAGCTATGGAGGACTTCGAATTTACGCAGGATTAATGGAAGCAAATCAACGCGTTAGAAATTTCTTTTTCGATCGCTTCTATAAACAATGACGCTCTCGTAGAATCGGATAGTGAACCCATGCAATTACCGAAAAAGAAAAGACGTTTGGTTATCGCAAGTGATAGTGATAGTGACAGTGAGTCGGCTGAAAATTTTGTTGCCGCCAATACATCGCAAAATGACCGTATTTCCTCAAAATGGTCGAGGCCAAAAAGACGACAGCCATCAGTGATTCCTTTCACCGAGTTCGAGGGTATGAAACCTCCATATTCTAATTTGCTGAAAGAAGCTGGCCTTGACCAGTATTATGATCTATTGGTGCCTGAAGAAATTCTTGAAATGATTGCTGAGCAGACAAATTTGTTCGCAAGTCAAAACATCACAGCCAGGCAAACAAAGCCTGGATCAAGGTCTCATTCATGGAAGCCAACAAACAAGACAGAAATAAAACAGTTTCTTGGGCTGGTCTTGTTTATGGGCGTAGTAAAGCTGCCGAAATTAGCTTATTATTGGAGCAAAGACAAGATACTTGGACAAACTTTTCCAGCCACCGTTATGAGTAGGAACCGCTTCGACTTACTACTGCAATACCTACACTTTAGCGACAATTTATCTGTCGGCAGAAACGATCGTATTGCCAAAATAAGACCTTTAATCGATGCTCTCAATGCTACTTTCCAGAAATATTATTCGCCTAAAGAAGATGTTTGTGTGGATGAAAGCCAAGTACCTTTCAGAGGTCGAATAATATTCAGGCAATACAATAAAAGTAAGCGACACAAGTATGGCATGAAGCTATTTAAGTTATGTACTGTTCCCGGATATACTTGCAAACTTAATTTGTATAGTGGGAAAAACATTGACGCAATAAATACTACGGCAACAAATGTGGTGATGGCACTATGTGAAAATATATTTGACAAAGGACACACGCTAGCAACTGATAATTGGTACACTAGCTTGCAACTGGCTTATCGGTTATTGGAGAAGCGAACCCATTTAATTGGCACATTGCGAAAAAACAGAAGAGGATTGCCTAAGGCTGTTGTTGATTCGAAACTGCAAAAAGATGAAACAATGGCTATGGAGAATGAAGATGGAGTAACAGTGCTTAAATGGAAAGATAAGAGGGACGTGCTTATGCTGTCGACAAAGCATTCCGACAAAATTGCTGTGGTGGTGAAAAAAGGCAAACAGATTCGTAAACCAAAAGTTATTTTGGATTATAATAAATCGAAAGGGTCTGTAGACATGAGTGACCAGATGGGTGCCTATTCTTCGCCATTGCAGAAAACCGTAAAATGGTATAGAAAATTGGCAATAGAACTACTTCTAAATACGGCAGTTGTAAATGCTTGGGTCATGTACAATGAAAATAAGCAGAGCAAATCTTCAATTGTCGACTTTAGGAGGGCTCTCATAAATTATTTGACTCGGCCAGCAGATTCCCAAGAAATAATTATCAATGAAAGACCTAAAAGACTCAAGCATGTTCTAAAATTAAAGGAAGAAAAAGTAAGAGACACGCGTCGTTTTTGCGTGCAATGTTATAAAGATTGAGTACAGGAATTTGGTCGTAAAGTAGCTAAGAATAAAGCTAAGAAAGTGAGTACGTACTGTGTGCAATGTAGGGGGGAGCCTCACTTTTGTCTAAAATGTTTCAATTATGGCCATCGCTAATATGTTGATGCTATAAAAGGTTTCTTATCTCATCTTTTACAGCATGTTTTGTCAAATATTATGGCTAATTATTCATATTTCTAATGGTTGTTTGTAATTATGCTTACTAATGAGAACTTTATTTTATTTTTCAGTAAAACTGATTTTTATGTTTGTATTTCATTAAAAAATAAAGACTGCTAATTTTCGTTTAAATAATAAAGACTAATTTGAATTATATATCCCACCAAAAACATTTTCATGTCAAAATGTTGTCAAGGCGAGCCTACACAGCTTACCCTGTGAAAAAGTTATCAGTTATCGTATAAAACCAAGCTCTACACTACACCTTAATCAAAATCTATCAAAACTTGGTTAGATCTCATGTAGAACCAAAATTCTTCATCTATGCGCCCTTTCTTCACCAGGCTTAACTTCACTTACGCTACATTGCAGTTAAAACGTGATGCTTGGCCGTTTTATTTCGCACACGATTAATGAATTCGTATGAAATGTTCGTAACGGTAGCAAAACGGTAAATATAAATATAAATTATAAAATATACATTATTTTATTGCTGGAGTGAAACTTCTTATTTGGATATATTCTAGGATGCCACTAGTATAAATTCAACACTAATAATAATTCGAGAATTTGAGAATTACTTATAAATACGAGGGAGATTGCCTTTAACAAAGCATGTTGATACTTATTAAAATAATACAGTAAGTCTATAATAATATTGTATGTAGACGACGGTCACCGCCATCTGTTGGTCACTAGAGGTACTAATTCTTGTACGGCTCTTATACACTTATGCTAAGTACATTCACCTAAGTGCAACTTAGCATTTTTGAAGGAAAAAATGTATTTATTTCTATTTTTGAAAAATAGCTATAAGGTTTTCTTTTGATTATGGCCATCTTTAAACGTCGTGACGTGACGTGTTAAAAATCATATTATTATTATGTTAATAGTCATAAGATTAAACAATAAAATTATTTATACATTGATCGTGTAATATTTTCGTTTATTGTTATCATTATAACCTTACCGTCTGTTTTTGTGTTGATAAATGTGTGTTTAGATGTTTCACAGTTCCAAACATAGATTGCGCTGTTAGCTACCTAAATCGCGCTATCGAAATGTCGAACGGTTTTTACATAAGATTCCCTCTAAACTCAATAATTACGTTATTGCAACATCAGCGGAAGCATAAGCCGGACCGAATTCAAGTGATCGACGTAATATTTTATTTATACACACTGATGATGATGATGATGACAACAAATTAATACTTGCTGCCTGTTAATTCTTACCTAATTTTTACTTACTAAATGAATAATACCTAATTTTAAATAAGTGGATAAAAAACTAATTTTCTCATAGATATATTTTTCATTTACAAAAAGTCGGTCACCGATTAATAATCGGAATAAAATAGAACATAATGATTGCAGCTGTAGTGCAACGCACTCAAATAAATAAAGTCGGTTAGAAACAATACGGAGCAAAAATCTGACCGATTATCGGTCCTACAAAAAGTAGGTCTTATTTTTTTTATGTAAGTACTTGTATAATATTGTATAATATAATATTTCTTTTATGTATTAAAGATCATATCCGTATACTAAACATATTAAACATCCATTTTGTACCGTCCACCATGTTGGATTCAAAATGGCGGCATTTATATTTTGATAATTTTTTTGTTGGTTTTGTAGCAATAACAGCTTACATAAATAATATCAGCTTACTAGGACGTCAGGAAGTACCTTATGAATTTTGATGATCTATAAATGAGTCAGTGACGAAATCTGGGGTTTTTAGACATTGATAAAATCTAAAGCATAATAGCTACAACATTCAAACTTTGTATGTTTCATGTTTTTACTGGTGTCATTATATGTTGAAATTTTCAACTATGTAGCATCATCCAAAGCAAAGTTATGAGAGTTCAAAAAAACGACGAAACCTTTCGAGAAAAGGTAGGTAGTGCCCTTGTGCTTCGCTTGGCTCGTCTTGACGGGGGCACTCCCGTGCCCCCAGATCCTGAATTTTTATTTTGGTTACTTTTTTCGCTATCTTTCATTTTTTCAATTCCTTACAAGGTATGTTTGTCCCACTGCGCAGTATAGTTCTACAGCGCCGTGCCGGTCACGGAGTACGAATAAAGTAACAGTCAGTATGGCCGGCGGCGAGAAAAACTAGTTTGAATATGACTATACGTTGAGGTCACCGGTGACCCCCATGGCGCTATGATAGAGGAAGGGTGAGGTCACCGGTGACCCCCATGGCGCTATGATAGAGGAAGGGTGAGGTCACCGGTGACCCCCATGGCGTTTAGCGTGTTAAAAAAACACCTCTCTACAAAACATTTTCATCTCTTGGACAAGGACCTACAATACTTTCAACATTTGCTGAAATCTCAAGCCCAGCAATCTACAAGTCTTACCAAGACAATGACTATATCTGACAAGTGTCAAGAGGCAAGCTATCATGTGGCGGAGCTTATAGCAAAAAAAATTAAACCACATAATATTGCAGAAAATTGAGTTTTGCCAGCTTGTCTTCAAATTGTGAAGACCTTATTTGGGGTTGAAGCTGAAAAGGAGGTGTTGAAAAGTCCTGTCAGATAATACCATCAGTAGGCGCATAGAACACATGTCAGAACTCAGAAGATATTGAAACACAAGTGATAGAAAAACTACGAATTGTTCGCACATTCGCCTTACAAGTTGATGAATCAACTGACACACGTGGGAAGGCCCAGCTGCTGGCATTTATACGTACGGTCGTTGAAGATGATTTTATTGAAAACTTTTTTTGTTGCAAAGAACTGCCCGAAACAACAAGAGGTGAAGACATATTTAACATTTTGGACACATATTTGAAATCCTCTGATTTATCATGGATTGATTGTATTGGAATATGTACCGACGGAGCACCTTCAATGACAGGTTCTGTAAAAGGATTTGTTACTTTGGTGCAAGAAAGAAATCCAAATATTGTGCTGACCCACTGCTTTATCCATATTATATATATATATATCCATAGATACCAATGCTTCCCGCATTGGTATCAAAAACTATGCTGAATGATTTGAAAACGGTGTTAGAAGATGTAGTACGGGTTATAAATTTCATTAAGAGTCGTCCATTGAAATCTAGATTATTTAAACAAATTTGCCAAGACATGGATTCAGCCCACTACATGTTGCTTCTTCACACCGAGGTAAGATGGCTATCAAGAGGACGTATTTTGTCCCGCGTGTATGAACTTAAGGAAGAGTTATTAATATTCCTCACATTGGAGTCATCAGAATTTGTTAATTTATTCAGCGACGATACATGGTGCACAAAATGGTTTACCTGGCAGATTTATTCGAACATCTTAACAAATTAAATGCAAGAATGCAGGGACGAAATGAAAATATTCTGACGTCATCAGATAAAATAAAAGGAAAACTAATAAATATATTGATTAATAAAAAAAACAATCACGTATTTTCTTTGTGTTGGTTATTAGGGTTTCTTACCTTTCCTTTCCTACCTAATCAATAGGACTCCTACGTCCGTTTAACATAAATCAAGGCCTCTAACGCCTGCCGAATTCTCCATGCATTAGTCCGACCCACAATTTTGTTTTACTGATGTGCCGTGAAAGTTTACTAAAACTAAAAGTGTGCCGTTGGCTCCAAAAGGTTGAAAAAGTCTGATCTAGAATTTATACAAATAAAACAAGCACAACTCAAATAAAATAGAGTAATTATAAATACAATCTGGAAGCACAAAATATTCAGTAAATCTGTAATCATATATTTTCTTCTTCTACTTTTGTTTTTGACAATTGCAATTTTTTTTTTCATAAGGTAGCTAAGCATCTCAGAATAAAGAATCCTATGATTCTTTGTTCTGAGCTAAGCATACAACCATTAAGGTATCAAGTTACTTGATATTTTCGCCATGTAAAAAGTCTAAAACTATTCTACACTGGGGCAGAGCAACCAAAATTAAAATAAAAATAAAGTCCGACCCGATCTGGTTTTCCGGCCAATACCGAAACCTCGATAAGGTTGAACACTACAATTTTTTTGTCACTGCCTGTGTGTGTGTGTGTGCCTCAATGTTTATATTAGTTGGCCGGCCGATTATCTTAACCGAGCCCGAGACTCTTGTTTAACCGTCGACCGTCGATTATAGTGGTTCGGCTGAACTTTTGACGTCTTTAGGGCGTGTTTCACCAAGCGATTAAAGTTAACGTAATGTTAAAATGCCATGCCTTCTCATTCATTGACAAAAAATACGAGAGGGATAACATGACATTTAACGATGGACTAACCTCAGATTAATAACTAAAGCATAGATACCGGGTAAAAAGCAAGAGCAGAGACATATTTCTGTTCTTGTCTCACTATACGACACATGCTAATGGGAAGGAAAGGGAAGTCTAGCTGTCCGTTACTTTATTTTTTTAGGCTTGTCACCACTTTGGGCAATCACCTCTGTACGAAATTGCTCACAAGTTGCATGTCAGCTAGTTTGAGCTAATTTGATGTCTTTATTCGAGGGACGTCCATAGTCGACATCAAATGTCGATAAAAATGAAAATAAAGAAGAAGATATAATGTACTATCTACCACCCAGTATAAATTACTTTTCTCTTAATCTCCGTCTATGTCTATTAAGCTTAAGGGATTTTAGTTTGCCCCAAAAAATATTCAAGATTTCTTCTTGAGAAAGTTTTCTAATATTATGAATAGGATACATTGCTTCCGCGTGAGTTTTTAATGATTTAAAAAACCTAAGTCAATAAGCATCTAATCTAAGAAGTATTAGAAGTCTCAAAGTCGGTTTCAATAATTGTGATCGCAACCTATAATTGAGTACCGTACGGATGTAATATAAGATAATTACAATATTCTGAACTGTGACTTTATAGCATAAACATTAGAAACTATATATAATATATTGTGTTCCTGATTGTGTACCAATTACCCATAAACGGTTCTACGAATCTACAAGTTTCATTTGGAGACTCCGGTTGACTCACGCCAACATCACGTACCTACCCCAAAGGCCTATTTGAAAGTATATATAACACTAATCTACTAGACTAGCTGACCCGTGCCCACTTCGTTGAGCATAGAAACAGTTTGTGATGAACCGTTTGAAACCTTCCCGGGACTTCCACGAATATTTCAAGACGAAAAATAGCCGAATCGGTTCAGCCGTTCTCGAGTTTTAGGGAGACTAACGAACATGAACATGAACAGACTGATAGAAATAGCCTGTTATTAAAGTTTTAAATCTCAAGATTAGTAGGTATTAATGTAGACTAGAGGCCATTGCGTGGCAGGAGTCACGCGGCAGTAAAAATTAACTATACATTACGTATATTTTTATTACTTACTTAAGTCTACAAAATAATATTAAAGTAAATTAATTTTACTTAATTTTCATTGAATGATGGGAGACCGAAACTTTCTGGTTTGAATTGCTCTATAGAATTCAATATAAGAGTGGCTTCTGGTACTAATTTGTGGTCTAATCTTGGATCGGGGACCATTATAACCTGCATGCCTGCACTGGACGCCGCTTTTACTCCATTTATAGAATCTTCAAATACTAAACACTGAAAATAGCAATATTAAGGTTAAACATCATAATATTGTTTAGTAGCTAATTATAGCATACCATAATAAAACTGTGGAGGTATGTAGTACCACTTGAAGTTATAAATAAAACTCAGTATTCGGTATAGGAATGTGTATTTACAACCTACCTATTGCATTTCACTCACTCCTAGCTAGAGTGGCCGGGAGCGGGGGAACCACGACCAGGGGCTAATGAGCACCTCTACGTGGGGTCGAAGGACCCGGTATTGAGGATACCGAGCCGTATTAGTTGCTTATGTTTTTCTAGGGAAAACCCCCCGCGACAGAACGCAGGGGAAAACCGTAGCTCTAAGGGAAGGAAGCCTTGGAAGACTTATTCCTGAATGGCAAGACGACATGTGGCGTGTGGAGGCCCCGGTCCTGAGACCGAGGAACGTGTGTGGTTCCACTCCTCCGAGCGCCGCGCATTGTCCCGTGGACCAAAGCCCTAACCAAGGTGGGATTGAAATAAATAGACAAGACGTTTTTTTGAAGGCAAAACCCTCGCGTCAGGGCGTAAGGAAAAACCATCGTAAAAAACACACTTTATTAACTCAATTACCTGAAGGGCTAGACTTTGGCGAGTGGTCTTTAACCAGCTCGCGGACCCAGCCAACCAGGGAGTGGGGGGGGGCTCCGGGAGCCATGATGGTGGGAAAGGGCATGGGGATGCCGACGGTAAACGTCCGAGGACGTTGCTAGAGAGCGCTGGTCGCGCCCGCACGCCGTACAGCCTTACTCCAGTAGGCGGCATCTGGCGCCCTCCGTGGTGTAGGGCGACGTTGTCCGGGGCCGCCGTGGATCCTCGCCAGTCACCCAGGTTCCTCCCCTCCAAGGAACCTTCGGATGGCGCGGATATCCACAGGCGGGCGCGGGACTCCGTCGCGAGCAGTGGAACGTCGCTGAGTGCGGTCTTGAACGGCTGCGTGGTGGCTGCGCGACGAGGCGAGGCGGCGATGAGAGGTTGGTCCGCTAGCGTGGCGGGGCCGGAAACTAGCCCCCCCCCCCTTGGGCGGACAGGCCGGTTAAACCTGCGTCAGAGGCGGGGAAGCGGGGCCGGCTGGCAAGACCAGCCCAGCCGACCGGTTATACTAGCCCGTCCGGGGGCCGGTTGATCCAGCGCGGCGAGGCCGGCAGACTCTTCTCGATCCAAGCGGGGCCGGTTCCGCCAGCGTCAAGCGGGCGAGGAGTGCTGAGCGAGCCCCAGCGACGAGGCTAAGGTCAGCAGGCAGCGGTGGTGCCGTGGAGGCATGATGGTGGACAGCGTTGGGCAGCGGTGGGCAGCGTTGCAGGTCGGATGGTCTGCGGTGGTGGTCGGCGGCGGCTGGACGCTCTCCCGACAGCCGTGAGCGTGTTGACCAGCGGCAGGTGCGGCAGGTGTGACTGCCGGGTGGTGGGCAGGCTCAGGCAGGATGCCTGAGAACGGTGGTGCAGGGCTGCGGTGCGAGGCGCAGTCCTGGAGGCGGCGCTCTGTGCGTTGCGGTGAGTCCGAGCACTTCTCGGCTGGACGGGGTGGGATCCGGGACGCGCAGCAGGTCTCGGCCGGACATTGGCAAGGGGGGCTACCACAACCCCCCCGCGAGAATGCCGACGAGGGCCCGGCGCAAACGGTGTCCTCTCCGTCACAGCTAGGCTCGGTGTCTTGGTGGTGGCGCAATTTAATTTTATTTCATTAATAGGAATAATTCTTAGAACAATATTTTTTTTAAGGTTTTAAGTTAAAATAAACTAATAATCTTCAAAATTATTTATAAAGAATATTTCTTTAAGCCTTAACATATTCTTATAATTATATAACTTAAAATTTGCAATTTTATATCATTTTTTTACTATGTTCTCAAGGTGAGGTTGGGTTTGAGATTGTTTTTTTATAGACGGGCCTAAGTCCTTTGCTTCCAATCAATGTTTTCGTAGTGTTGCTGTAATAAAAAAAACTCTCACTCTCATGGCACGATATAGCAAGGCAAGAATAATAACGAATAACGAATTTGGCAGCCGGGACTTCCAAAAAAATCTTAATACTAATTTATTATCTAAACTTAAATATAAGTTTTTTATTTAAAAAAAATTAAATAAAATTTATAAGATTGTATTGTAATATTTTTTTCAGGCATATTATTATTAATTTTTAACAAAGTTTATGGAGAGGTAAAAATGAAAATTAGTGAACATTCTCCATTCTTTTTATACATAATATTATATTTGTATTATTTAGCATTTGTATTATGTACCTTGTCTGGTGAAGGGTGGTCATCAAATTTTGCTGCAGCCACAAAAAATATGTCCGGATATGGTTTCCCTCTTTTCACATTTGGATCTGAAGATCCCCATGTCTTGTAAGTGAATAAATCGAATATATCTTTATGATGGACCACTTTCATGTTATAAGACTCAATACTGCTGCTTGTCGCAAGGCCCATCGGTATTTTATGTTTCTCAAGGTGACGTAAGAGCTTTTCGACCCCTTAAAATAACAAGAATACAATATAGTATGTACATGCTTGCCGCATCCCGTACAGGATGGGGATTCCTACCACGGGTATGTGGGGCTCGCTGCGTCCGTTAACATGGTAAGTGGATCTGCCATACCCACTACAACTCGGCGGTACTCCGACAGAACCGCCGCCCACGGAGCCACGGGAAATATAATACAACCCCGATTCCGCCGGCGAATATATTATGTACCTATTGGAATATTAATTATCCATTTGATTCTACTTTAGATTACTTTAGACAGATTAGAGATAGGTAAATAATATGAATGTAAAAGAAATATAAAACATCTCGGAGAATCATAGATTTCCTATCATTAAACCAATGTATAAAGTAGTTCTCTAGTAAGGTTTTAGTATGTATATTATTTCCAAAACCCTTAGTTATACCATAAGCACTTACTTTGTTTTCAAATAGAAAAAAAATGTTTTAAAATAATTTTTCATTGTGTTAATCAGTAAGAATGAAACATATGGTTTAATACAATAAGATACAAAAGGTTTACTTAGAAATCAACGACAACAATCAATTTATCAACATCAATGGAATTCAAATAGAACGATAAGTATAAATTTTATTTATTGAACGACAAATTAAAAAAGTGAAGGTGTTAAAAAGCGGTCTAAGCATTTAAAATAAATAAATCCATTATTTATACTTATTAGATTTTTAGTAAAAAATTATCGATTATTTTGTGACGTCCCTAAAATATGTCATCTGCTTTTCTTTTCAAAAGCTTTTTTACGAGAAGCCCTTCGAAATACTTTTATCGAAATATTTTTAGGGCCGATTTTTCAATAGTCAGATAACTTTTATCTGTTGAATAAACATGTGGCTGTGACATTTGTTCCATACAAAATCTGCCAAAGTCATATCTTTTATTCCTTAGATAAAAGTTATCTGACGATTGAAAAATCGGCCCTTAGTAAAATTGTGTATTTTTTATATTTACTATTATGACTAATTATATAAATAAAAAATGCGTAATTATAAAGCGGTGTTTATAAACGCGCCATTAATCCCAATCTTTATTTTTATTTTTTATAAATATGTTAGCTGTTGCCCTAAACATTTTCATAAAGTCCATATTTGCCCTTAACCCTCGGCGTACAAGGTGAAAAATACTCCTCACCTGTACAACGCGGGGTTAAAATAACCCCACCACAACCCCACCATGATTTTCTTTTATTTTAGTGTTTTAATGAAATTCATTAAGCTAATTTAAGTTTTTAAGAGTATTTATTATATGATGCCAATAAATAATATAGAAAAACATACAAAAATATACATTTATTAAAAAAAAACACACAGTTGGAAATCATTACCTTAAAATTAACATTTTTCTAACTAGCTTCAAATAAATCCATAAAATAAAAAACTGTAACAAAAACGTTATTATTTTTGTTTTTAGTTAAATAAACATAAAATTATATGTAATTATAAGAATCACAATAGGTTAAAAGATTGAGATTATTTGTTACCTAAAATAACTCAATTTTAGAGGTTTATATACCACTTTGTTCTGCCAACTTTACCATAAAAAAAATTTCTGATGTCGATGGTGTATCTTCTGCTGTAGCTTCATTGTTCAACTAATTATCTTCCAGAACCTTCGCTGAGGTGGTCAGTTTCGTCCTCGCTACTAGGGTGGAATATTATGTCATTATCCGACACACATTCCTACAATAACGCCGCCGAAATTAGATCTCCATTCATTTTATTATGGTGATTGAATATCTGTAGCTACTATAAACACAATTTTTTATAATTAAAACACATATTCCATCTAAAAATAATTTAAAACTGAAACAAGGTATACTTACTATTTAGCGACGTCCCGTACAACGTGGGGTTAAAAATGCCCAGGAGCCGCTTGATGTGCGTGCACACACGACCATGGCGCGCGGGGTATAAATCTAGCGCTATGAATCGACGCGGGAGGTCTTAAGCTTCAGCTACTGAGAAAATCGAATCGTTTTGTTGCATTTTTATATTAAATAAATGTATTTTAAAAATGTTGGGGTTAAAATAATCCCACGTCGTACGCCGAAGGTTAAGACCATGCAAATAAAATGAATATTTTATAAAATTATGTTTAAAATGAAAAAGGTTGTTTTGAACCAGCCCACATCGCTGGCGGACGGTACTATTACTATAACATAAGGTACTTAAATTACTATAAAATAACACTACACCTTTGAAAATATTGATATAGAAGTTTTTGCCACAAACATTTTACCCGGACTACAAGTCAAACCCCACCCGGGCGCTTCCCGGACGCTCTCTAAACTAGGACAAATCCGGAGAAAACCGTACCGATAGCAAACCTAGTTTAGTATAAAGTATTAAATGTATAGAAGACATGAATGGATGAAGGCGATATGTCGCAAAATTCTGATTTCGATAAAATAGAGTTTAAGCTTTCACTTAAACATTTTGGGATATTATTATGTAGTGAGATATGAAGTAGGTACATTAATTCTAGAGACGGTCGACGGATCTTTAGGGCGTGTTTCACCAAGCAATGTTAAAGTTAATCCTTCGTTAAATATCATGTTGTTCCTCTCGTAATTCCTAATAATGAATGAGAAGGCATAATATTTGGAAAAATGTACATTTTTTCAAGTTCAAGTTTTTTTTAATATACCGCCAAAGGCCTTTAAAGTCATGCCATAACTACTAGTCAAATAAATAATATACCCCCCCCCCCTCCGCGAATACTTTTTTGAGACTTTATCAGTTTTTGAGATATAAATTTCGAAGTTCTATATGCCACGCAAAGTGTTAGCGACAAATTATTTGTGAGAACTTTCTACCCATTTTCTCTGAAAAAGAGTAAAACGGGCAGAATTCGCTTCTGGCACTCGCCGGCCGCTACCGCGGCACGCTTCGCTCGGCTCGTGCGCAATCTTAAACGTCTCACCTAACCTAACCTAGCCATTTTTATTCTAGTTCAATCGCCTATTTTTCTTAACTAGATAATCGGACAGAATTCGCTTCTGGCAATCTTAAATGTTTTTTTTTTATTTCACATTTTTATTATTTTTATTAATTAAAAATAACACTTCTTATTTTATGTATGTTTGGTTTAAAAACGTTAATCGAATTAAATAGAATATTTTTGCATTTATTTAAGGCTGTGTAAAATAAGGCCTTTGACGCCTTATTAAAAAGGAAAACTGTCAAAATTACGTCAAAAGTAGTCGAATCTTCATACAAAATACGAATTTTATTTTTTCAATAACTAAAAAACTACGAGTTTCCGCATTTAATTTTGGTTAGTGACTCCTTACATATAGCTCTATTCGCCATAAAAATTGCAGCCGCCAACTCGACCGACCATAATGTACATTTTATCCTAATGTACCTACATAATATGTACGTCACTAGTCACTACTTATCCCAAAATGTTTAAGTGACAGTTTAAGCTCAATTTTCTCGAAATCAGACTTTTGCGACTTCATACATTCATGTCTTCAATTGTAGGATCACGAATATGGTAAAATCATGATTATGGCATGATGTTTTTTCACGCTCAACCTACACTTTGACAGATAGGTACTCAGTAGTTTGTCGAAAATTTTTAACTACTGCACTTACCTGGCATTAACTCTGATTTCGGAAATAACTCTTCAAACAATTTCCTAGTTTCCTTCATAAACTCTTCAACGGTCAACGGTAGTTCCAGAGCGTCTATAATAGACTGAGCAAACTCCTTGCTTTGTTGACCCATTATTTTAGATTTTAATTCAAACGTAAATTTCTTGCCGTAACGTGACACCACCTTTTGAAACACAATAGTATATAAATCTTCTGTATCTGAAAGCACAAAGATGTGTGAAAGAATTAAAGAAATTATGACTTTTCAAAGATTCTTAATTTTGTCACTGACTCACTCACTCACTCACTCACTCACTGACCGATCATCAAAGTATCAGGCACTTCTAGGAGACAGAAGATTCAAATATGGAACACAGTACTAGTACACACAATATAGTAGTAGTGTTTAGTGCATAAATAAAGGAACAACTTAAACATTTTGGAATTTCTGTCTAGTTATACTAGATACGCCAACTGCATAAATAACGTTGTAATTGTATAGTAAACGTATAGGATTACAAAGTTATATTTGCACTTTTTGACAAAAACACAAGTTTTAATTATCTTCTACAAAAAGAAATGAGATCTCATCAAAAACATAACTTGTAAAAAATGCCAAGACCGCTACTTGTTCTTTTGTCATAAAAAGTTGTGAAATTCATGTCTGGCAGTGTGTTCCTTTAAACGCTTCTTTTACTCTGAACGCTCAGATCATTCATATCGCACACTGTCGTTTCTTTAGCACAATAATGTAAATTTTGAAATTTTCGATCTGATCGCTTTACAGTGGAACGACTGACAGATGTTAAAATTTGACATTTCTCGTTTATCTAATAAATTCTTATTATATTTTAAATAACAAGAACACTATAAAATAATCCTCATTAACCAGTGGAACGAGGGGCTAGTTAGTCGGTCGGTCTAAAAACATCTTAGGTATAGTTTTCATATCAATATTATTAAAAATATTTTATGTTTTAACTAAATAGTAGATTGTATAGTCATTTACGTACAATTACATTCGCCGACTCATAGACCGTGCGAAGAAACTAGTCCAAAAATGTCCTAGTTTGTTTTGCGTCAATTTCTAAGTATCCGGGTTCTAGGTGTTATTATTTTATGGTGTTTTAAACATCTTAACTCGTCGTCGTGTGTGTTATTACATCGTAATATCGTAATAGAGGCCAAACACAAATCAGCACTTTAAATAAAGCCGGAAAAACGTAAAATCCATCTATAGCTATCAAGTCACTCGCCTTTTAGCAATTTTTTCAGTATAGGTAATTACTTAGTAGGGATATTGTATCCGGGGCCATTTATTCCGAAAATCTTCAGCAAAGCAACGCAACCGGCATATTATGTTCTTCTCTCGGGCACTCGGTCAGTTTTTTCAGTGGGTTAATAAATATTGAATGCAGTACTACCATGGAGCTACCGTTTTAATAGGTTAAGGGCGTGTTTCACCAAGCAATGTTAAAGTTACTCCTTCGTTAAATATCATATTGTTCCTTTCGTAATTCCTATCAATGAATAAGAAGTGTTAGAAATTTAATTGTTATTACTTCTAAAATTCTACACTTAAGTATTTATTTTGTACGGTCGTCACAACTCACAATCGAGTTCAATTATGATTATTGTTTTTGAAGTCTAGTGTTAAATCTAAGATTATGTTGGCAAGTTTCACCTTTTTAACTCGTATATTTTATTCTATTAGTTATTGCATTTATATCGTTGTTAAAATCAACATTAATTATTAATATAAATAATTGCAATTCTAAATAATATAGTATATTGTTTAGAATTGTAATTGCTTTGGGTTTTCGGTATGTGAAAAAAAAAGAGAATGTCAAATGTCAAAAATTATAATGTCTATGACTATCTTGAAAAACACTAAACAGGAGTTATGATGTTTTGATAAAAAAAGGAATTCTATAATTATTATAGTTAATTGTTATTTTAACAATAGTTAATTGATCACTGTATGGGTTTGGAATGTATCTATTCAGATTTTATTGTATTCAGCTTGATTACTGAAAATAGAAAGATATCATCAACCACGTGTTGGGCATTGTGAAAATATCAAGGTGTAAAAATATTATTTAAACGCTTTGAAGATTCAATTGGGTACTGGTGTTTCTCTTTCAGAAGGCATGGTATTTTAACAAGCCGTTAATACTAACATGCGTTGGTGAAACCGGGACTTAATATTCCTCATAATTACTATAGTCTGCTATTGATCTAACATAGGTATTTAAGAGATAATGAATAAAAAAAACTTACTTAGTAATAAGCCATCCATATCAAATAAAACGTGAGTCACTGGTTTAAAAGACATATTTGTAATTATTAAAGTATTTTACTATGTCGTAATGTTTTAGATAATGCGTCTGATACTAAAATGACGAGCAAACAGTATTGCTTAAAATGATACATAGGTACACTTACACCATCCATCATCCATGCAAACAAAGCTACGTAATTTTAGGTGTCTTTGCGTCATTGATTATACGAAGGTCAAATTAAGAATAATAGGAAATATATAAAAAAACACGAGTCGGACTAACACACACAAGGACGGTCCCGTATCGTACCTTTAAATTTTAAAACAACGAATGAATGAATGAATAAATATACTTTATTGTCCACAGTGCCGGTTTTAGCACAACCAGCGCCCTGGGCGAAATTCATACGGCGCCCCTTATTTTACTCGCGCCTTTTAACTGCAAAGCCATTCCAAAAAACTGGCCAAACACGAATTGAATTCGCACTCAAAGATTATTATATCATATAGGTATAATAATCTTTCGCACTCTAAGGCCCGTACAAATAATTACTCTAATCTATGGGCCCGTATATATAAAACAATCTCAAACCCAACCTTACCTTGAGAACCTATTTGACAGATAAAAAAAAGTTTCGTTTCACTTTTAAAAATGAAGAATTTTAACTATGTTAGTACATACTTTATTTTTTTTCTTTCTTAAAACGTAAAAATAAAGATTATAATAATATACATTATACTTATTTTATTGTTTCCTGTAATCTATATTATGAATAAAACGATACACAAAGAAAATAAATTAAAGTACAACTTTATTAATGCCGTAATATAAATTAAAGTACGGCATTAATAAAGTTGTTCACTTTTCTTCTTCTTCTTCTTCTTCAAAATGGCCTCCCTTAAGGAAAAGCCAGTGTCAGTGTCGGTTGTTCACTTTTACCTCAGAACAAAGATCATATGGAACTGTACTAATAGTTCAATTTCACACGGCAATAATAGTAGACTACCTGTCTCTTTCTTACAACAAGAGTTTTAAGTAAGAAATAAGTATCTACACTCTTTTTATCAACGCCCCCTTTATTGGCTGTGATATACTTCTGCTGCCACCGACGCCATTTTACATGTCACTTTGTTTACATGTCAAACGTTGTTATTGTGAGATTTTTAGGGTTTTTGAGTGATTTTCGATTTAATTACTGCGCAAAACTGTAAAATAATTCTGAATTCATTATATTCGGTAACACGAAGTCCTCTGTAGTAAGTTGTGGCCTATGCAAAATCACCGGTAAGTAGCTAACATTTATTTAAATTGTTGTATATTGTTTAGTTTATTTGATATATAGTGTTTAAAAATCAATTTCTTTGAGTTAGCTCAGTTGTGGGGTATAAAATCCGCAATATTCTTAAAAAAAAGAAAGTGGGCAACCCTAATCCGCCATGTTTGTATTCAGTTTTGTTTATTTAGGTATGCAGGCAAAGTACATGCTTATGCCAGTTCCATATGATTCTTTATTCTGAGACTTTTACAAGTGAAACGAAACGATGTTTTATCTGTCAAATAGGTTTTCAAGGTGAGGTTGGGTTTGAGATTGTTTTATTTATACGGGCCTAAAAGCTCCATACCAGCAAAAAAACATTTTAAAGATTTTATAATAAATGTTGAATTTTCAGAATCCTGTACTTGTGATGTTGTTACAACGATGTTGTCAACGGGGTACCCTATATAGGTTTTGATACCCTTGATAGTGTCCAAATTTTATAGAATGCACTGAATAAATTTCCGTATCTTTTTTTTACGTAAATTTAGCAGTGTGAATTTTCACGATTTCATGGGACCATAGACGAGTGTACAGTTGAAATTTCAGCTTGATACCTCCATGTATCCACGAAATATAGGGTCTTGACATATAGACAGACAGACGGATAACTACAGCTTGGCAAAAAAGAGTCTGACGCGGTGACAGCGGAAACTAAAATTTTACACATGAGGCAACACTACTGAACATGTCAACTACTAGTACATTCTATGTCAAAAGTCCGTTCACGCAAGCTGTTTACATCGATTAATTATAATTGTAGCTCAAATTAGCTCTTCTGAATTGTTCAGAGTGAACAAAACTATTCGTAGTAGTGGTAGAGCAGTGATTTATAAAGTTTTATTGCGATGTTTGGCTCAATTTGAAGCAGGACAAATTTAATCACAAATAGGTAATGTTTATCAAAGAACTGCCGATATGACAGGTATTTATCCCTATTTATCAGCATAATAAGGTTCCTACATATGTTATTATATTGCATATGAATTTATAGTTTTGTTTAAACTATATTTCAGTGATTTTTAGTCTTGTTTACAAACATCTGATTTTGAGGTTATGTTTTTCCGACTGACAATTAATGTATACTTCAACACGAATAACAATGATACTTGAAGTTATTATTACATTATTAAAATTAAATTATTTACATATTATGTTTTTTTTTTGTTTTAGGTAATTAAAACAATTTATGAAGATAATGAACAGCTGGTAATTAACCTCAGAGACGACAGTAGCAGCTTTGAATCATCAGAATCAGAATATGATTCTGAAGTTGCAGGAAGCTCCAGCGATATGACAATGTTTTCAGGCGTAGAATATTTAGACGAAACTTTGTTAAACTCTGATTAAAGTATTATAGAAATACGTAATATTTAGTTTTATTGTATACCCACTTTAAAAAAAACTTGTGTTATAAGTCATAATATTATAGTAATGCCGTGAATAATATAAGTATAATGAAATCTATATTTATATTATGGTTCCGTTTGACGTCCAAAGTCCTTTATGAGAGTACATCGCTTGCTACCGATTGCAGTCCATAGATGTCGTACCGTACCGTTACCGCTCCCAGCGCCACCTTCCGTTAAATCTGTGAACTAAGTGAAAGCCACAAGCCGCCATCTTTGATATATCAGATCATTGTTGCGTCGTTTTTGCAACCATGCAGTCGCTAAAAACTTACTTATTTAAGTTGTAAATTTAACTTAACTTTTAATTTTAAAATCTATTTAAAACAAATTTTTGAGTTTTATAAAGTCGTAAAACCGTTACTGATCGTCAATAGAGTTCATTATGCAGTTTTTTACCGCGTATCGGGTAGACGTAAATCACGCGATCGGGATATCGCGGTGAAAAGTTCGTCGTTTTGAACTCGTTATTGGCGGCTACTGTAGAAGATGGAGCAGAAAATCTCTTCGCCGTTTGAAATTAGGATCGAAGCAAAGGTTTGCAGCCGCATTTGGTGAGTGACATGATAAATTTTCACGATTATGCGGCGGGTACTAATGATCTACTTCTTGAGATCGTGCCTAATTCGGTGACCTGTATCATAGCGTGATATCCGAATAGTATAAAAGTAATTAATTAACAAGAAATGCTATTTTTAAACTTTTACGACTACCGCCATATTTGGAACGGAGACGTATTACCTAAAGTGTAAACGTATTCATACAATAAACCGCTGTCTTTTACATTTCAAATGGCTATGTAAATATATTAATACAAATATTTCATTACTAAATCGAATTTTCCATCCGTTACATCATTTACGTTTACTTCGCGGAGGGTAGTAACATATTTTTTGCGAAGTTGTTCAGCTCTTTTCTATTGCTAATTGAGCCAGTACGTACAGTTCTGCAGATATTTAGTTTAAAATACATTATACTTATAACATTTCTGATCGAAATATATCGATGTTTACACTTGTAACATTTGTGATCAAAATAGATCGATGTTTACATTCATAACATTTCTGATCAAAATAGATCGATGTTTACACTGATAACATTTCTGATCCAAATAGATCGATGTTTACACTCATAACATTTCCGATTCAAATAGATCGATGTTTTCACTCATAACATTTCTGAACGAAATAGATAGATGTTTACACTTGTAACATTTGTGATCAAAATAGATCGATGTTTACACTCATAACATTTCTGATCCAAATAGATCGATGTTTACACTCATAACATTTCCGATCCAAATAGATCGATGTTTTTACTCATAGCATTTCTGAACGAAATAGATCGATGTTTGCACTGGAGGTACCTACAACTTTTCCAGACCTTCTATAGGTACGTTAAACGTCTTGACTGTTCGGTTCTAACAGTAGACGCCTGAAAATATTTTTAATAAACATACCCTAAGCCTATATAATATAGCTTAGAAAATTCATGTTTATGCAGACGCAGATATCTAATGCTTGACAAGCCAAGATAAAAAGTAGGCGGACTGGATAACATACATTCAGGTTACGAACACACAAGTTCTCTGGAACCATCATTAATAAATAAATCGTGGGTATTCGAACAAAAATTATACTGGCGATCCAAGACTTTGCGAGCCATCCTCACTCCTTAAAAAAGAAGGGGGGGGATATAATATATTATATAATATGACCACATAATATATAAGAGATCAAAACTTTACTGATTTTAATATGACTAATAGAATTATTTCAAACTGAGACAAGTGATCGAATAAAATGTACAGTCGGAAGCCTCACATAAATTATCATTTTTTAAAAAGAGGTATTGTTATGAATTTAAACTATGTACAGTTGACGCCATCTCAAATATTATCAATAAAGTGGTAGAAATCCATTGTACAGTCGACGCCCTCACGATATTAATCAAAGTCATTAGATTTGCAAATCTCGTTCATTTTGTAGTTGTGGCTAAAATACCATTAAATATATAACACGGACTGTTGGTATGCTTGATATATAAATATCGACCGAGATGATGAAATACATGGCCTTCTAGTACAGTACATCAAACCAAGATTCAGGCTTCAACAATTCTAAAGGTTCTAAACTTTGGCTGGTTTTGAACTATAAATGTCAGCTTACCGAGGACATTAAAATTTATAAATAATTGTTGGCTATTACATAATACCAACTGCAGTAGTTCAGGCTATAAATTAGCATCTTAACCTAAATCTCCCGCGCGGGGAAAGGTCGTATCACCTCGCAGTCAAACTGCAAAGTCAATATTTATGGTATACAATACGCTATACAAATTCCCTGTTCAAAAAGTCAGTAAGTACAGAAGGGTTATTACAATACATTAACTAACAGCTGACAGTTTAAGCTGGTCTTCTACCTCTTGGAAGTTAGGACTATAATATCACCTTCGAAACTGAAAAATTTGCCTCCTAACCTTCATCCCGCTGGGACAGGTCGTATAGCCGCGCACTTACACTGCAAGAGTAATATTTAAGGGACACAAAACCTATACAAATTCCCTGTCGAAAGTCAATAGGGACAGTACAAGTTCATTACAATACATTGACTAATAGCTGATTGTTCAAGCAGGTCTTACTCCTCTTGGGACTATAATATCAGTGTCGAAACTATTTACCTCCGGGTATAGCAGGATTGCTGTTGGCTGAAACGCCAAACATTTGCGCCTATTTACTTTACGTATACCAGGTCCTATGAAAATCGGGGCAGTGGTCTGTTTGTCGCACAAACGGATTCAGCTTTACAGAGTATAATATTAATATTATGTCCACTTTGGCCTTCGAGTCATTGTCGACGCTTTCTTTACCTATGTCCAATATACAAAGTCTAAAGTTTTATAATGGCACACATCATAATACAGATTTCTTAACGATGATATAAAGTCAAGAGCAGGCATACATCCTAATACAAATTTCCTATCAATTATATAAATTCAAGAGGTTTATAATGGCATAGGTACATTATAATACAAATATCCTGTTGATGATATAAAGTGAAGATGTTTATAATACCACATATTCAAATACAAAGATTGATGATACACAAACAATATGTTTATAATAGCACACGTTCTAATACTAATACAGGTATTGATGATACGCAAACAAGATGTTTATATGATGGCACACATCCTAATATAAGGTTTCTATTGATGGTATACATTCATGAGCTTTATAATGGCATACATTCTAAGACGAGGTTCCTGTCGATGATACGAAGACAAAAGTTTTATAACGCAGATACAGACGCACATCCAAATATGTTGTATTTATTGAAAACCAAGATATTCCAGACGTACTAGAACTCATGGTCTCTTGTCTGTAGTCGACTTTGGGTCAAAATCAGTCCTAGACTTAAGGGTCGAAAGCTCGCACATTACAGCTTCAAAGGCTACATAAAGCTCGGTACACTCACCATGACACTTTAATAAAGTTTTATTCAAAAAATAGATACTGTATATGTGCTAGAGTTTATGGAGTTTCCTGTGCAGCTGGCGGTTGGTCCCTCATGCAGGTCTCGCCTCATAGGGTTTATCAACTTTGCAACCTTCATCACCCCAATCGCGAAGGTTGCTTGCCTAACGCTGGCACGCTACAGCTTCAGTAAAAGTGTATGGAACACTAATCGCAACTACGAAGTTCCTGTCAAATGTAAGATACTGAAGACGTGATGCAGCTTATGGACATCTGTTCCCTAATTGCCGGTCTGTCACCTAGCAAGATCTTTGCGACGATTTCCACAGTCCTGGAAAGGATCAAAGGCGACATAGTCGGTAATATTATAACTTATTTATCTTTAATTCTCAGGAATAAGTCTAGATTTGCAGAGAGTTTCTATTACACTATTACATAGCGTATAGTACTTGTACCATCCAGGTAATATATTTTATTCATAGAACCAAAAGTGTCACACGATGGCATCGAATAGTAACTAACTTTTTAACTTTGCAAGACGTTTTTAATTGCATTCAACCCTTACTAGTAGCGGAGTCTATGGTGCTAAAATTTTGTGATACCCCAGTTGCTTGGAATGTAAACTAATCCCCACTGGCGGTGCAATATTTCTATCTTGGTGAACGCCTCAGGTACTTTTACAGTTTTCCTCTCAAAATACGTATTATGTCATAAAGCTATATATATATATATATATTTTTACGCTACGCCTGGAAACTTACATCAGTAGTAATTATTGTGATGTCGGATTACGTGAACAAAAATATATTCTTAAATAAAGAATTAAATACTCGACCAGTCTCTTGACACACAGTAATACTTGATAGGTGTAATTGTGATTCTTTTATTACTTTAAAACTTTATCACATTGTTGCATTATTCACAAGCCACCAGAAGATAACAAACACGTCTCTCATAAAGGACTTTGGACGTCAAACGGAACCATAATATATACATTTTACCTTCCAATAAAATGTGTATTATGTTCCTTAACGTCCAAAGTCCTAATAAGGGCTTCCTGGTGTCCATCCTCATAATTATGAGACACTTACAATGATCTGATATATCAAAGATGGCGGCTTGTGGCTTTCACTTAGTTCACAGATTTAACGGAAGGTGGCGCTGGGAGCGGTAACGGTACGGTACGACATCTATGGACTGCAATCGGTAGCAAGCGATGTACTCTCATAAAGGACTTTGGACGTTAAGGAACATAATACACATTTTATTGGAAGGTAAAATGTATATATTATAAAGCAGAAGAGTTTGTTTGTTTGTTTGATTAAACGCGCTAATCTCAGGAACTACTAGTAATATTTATATAAAAATAAAAAAAAGTTTATTGTTGCCAAAGTTGATTGTATAAAGAAGTAGATACTAATAATGTTTCTTATAAAAAGGTACATACAATTTTAAAATACACATTAGAGTTGCATCATGAGTGAAGCCCTGTTATCCTTGATATGCTGGTAAACCTGTAGTAAGGGTTAACATACCCTTTCCCTCTAGATTTTAAATACTGTAAACTTAAGTGTTAAATTTAAAATACATTTTATTAATAGAATAAAACTGTGTGTGTGTTTATATGTCACGTTCATCTGATTGAATCTGTTTATTTAATTGAATAACTAGCGCGTCTTAGACATCGTTAGTCTTTAAGAACGATATCATATTTCAAATAAAAGATATTTTATCATTAAGTATAATTATTTAGAGTAATGTAACCTATACTCGTTTAAATAGGTCAAAACAAAAAAATTACAAGTATAAAATTGTTTAAATTTTTATTATTATAATAAAATAAAAGATATTTTATTATAATATTATTATGTTAATTAAGGTCCCTATAATCGTTTAAATAGGTCAAAACTAAAAATTACAAGTATTAAAATTGTTTATAGAGGTGTTATTGAGGGTTGCCACTAAAAAAGGAAAAGCGACCTCATTTATTCCACACTCTTTTTTGCCAAGCTTTAAGTGATTTTATTAGGGTTCCGTTTTAAATTTTATTTTCGGGGTACCCTAGAATTAGAACCCTAAAAAGGCAATAAGAAAAGCTCGTGTTCCCACTAAGAATTGTTAACATAAATTTAAATGAGGTGCCAAAACAAAAAAATACTCTATGTGTACTCTTCATACTATATTCGGCTTGGTATATGAACCGGTTCATACTTCATCTATGGGTTCATAGGTTATTAGGTTATGAAAAAAGTTTCTTCGCATTTTATATAAAAATTCAAAAAGGTTTTTATTAAGTTTATTTTATTTACAATTGACTAAAGTATATTGGTGCTATGTTGTTAAATAACTTTTTGCCATCTTGTTGGTAGGGTCATGATCCCATTGCTATAAAAATTTTGGGGCTTCTGATGAAAAATCTGCGACAAGTGGTTTTGGCACTTCTCTTGTGATGTCCACCTGACACTGTCTAAATTTCTGCAGAGACCAAAAGAGGTAGAAATCTAAAGTTCAGGACTATACGGCGGATGCCTTAACACCTCCCAGCCAAACTCAAGATGTGTGAGGTCTAGCGTTATCATGGTGAAAAGACCACACCCCTTCTGTTGATTAATTCCGGCCGCTTTCTCTCATCTTCTTGCTTCAATCTCATCAGTTGTTTTAAGCACAGTTCAGAATCGATGGTCCTGCCTGGCGGTAACAGCTCATAATGAATAATGCCCTTCCAATCCCACCACACACACAGCATCACCTTGTTGCAAGTTAACCCGGGTTTCGCCACAGTCTGTGAAGCCAGTGGGTCGACACTTCCATATAAAAAGCCAGACCGCCAGGCCAGTCACTAAAAATACGACTTTATTCCGTTTGAAATAAAGTCTATAATTGAATAACCGCAAGGCTTCAAGTTTGTTATGCGAATCATTACCAACATACAGAAATTACAGAATCTTTTTTTTGAGTACTCAAGGTTGGTAGCTTTGGAAAAATGGCGTTATGTCACTTTTTTGGTTGTTTGAAAATTGTATAAAACAGACTTCTGAAAAAATTGATTTTTGCTTGAATATCAAGTGATTTGGCTATTCAATTTGTGCTTCTATGTTATGTTTTGTTCCGTGTCACGGATTTCGTGTGTTTAATTACATTTTCACCGACTCCTTGAAAAGTGAGATTGCAATATTATTTTCGTTCGTTTCGAAAATATTTCAACTAACATGGAAAGTCGCATCTACAAGAAGTGTGCGATTTGTGGAGTACGTAGACTCCCCAAATCGAGAATATTTCTTGCACAATTTCCTCTTGACCCTGATCGGTAAGTCTTACAATTTTTGTACCTTT
The DNA here is from genome assembly GCA_905187575.2 of Celastrina argiolus. Taxonomy (NCBI): domain Eukaryota; kingdom Metazoa; phylum Arthropoda; class Insecta; order Lepidoptera; family Lycaenidae; genus Celastrina; species Celastrina argiolus. Next base: position 4,894,381 of record LR994596.1, read on the forward strand.
GCATGTAATGTCACCATAGGGGTTTTGGCACTCATTGTGTTGGTATGTATTTAAATCAGTAATAAAGTCTAAGTAATCCATCCATATTATAATATAAAACTTGTAACTTGTACCTCTTATGCTATTTACTTTTTAAAGAGGAAAGATTTTATTGCTTTCATTGAATACAACTCGGACTAAGACTATTGGATCCATTCCAAAACTTCCAGTATAAGAATGCTATATTATCCAGCAATAACATAGGCTACTGTTTTGATTCCTGTGAGAACTAAGACTGCTTTGAATGAATACAAACAAATTATATACCTTTCAGATGTCGATTATGGGTGAAAGCATCGGGCATTGAAGATTTAGTTTATGTGCCAATTGAAAAGTTGCATAAGCTCAAGTTTATCTGTGGTGACCACTTTGCCCGTCAATGCTTTAATGCAAAAGGGAACCGGTTGTTAGCCAGTGCAGTGCCAACTGAAGGTCTCATGAGAACCCCTTTATCTGATGACCTTTTTACTGAGTTTCCTTTGCATATTAAATCTTATGATAAAACTAATCCTGCTGGAAAACATATAGGTGAGTGACCATTGCAATTTTTTTAATATTTCGGGTTCCATACCCAAAGGGTAAAAACGGGACACTATTACTAAGACTTCATTGTCTGTCTGTCTGTCACCAGGCTGTATCTCAAGAACCACTATAGCCACTATAACAAAAAATCCTAAAAACAAAATAAAATTAATATATAAAGGGTGCTCCCATACAACAAACATGATTTTTTTAAACTATTTTGCTCTATATCAGTAATGGCAACAGTTAGGCACATAGTTAGGGTGAAATTTTCACGAAGGCCTGAATTATGTGTACTTTAATAATTAATAATAACATTAAAATAAAATATAAATTTAATGGACACCTAAATACGAAAAACAAAATTTGTGGCCTATTTTTGCTCTATTTAACAGTAGAGAACCCTTTGTGCGCAAGTCCGACTCGCACTTGGTCGATTATTATGTATGAAGTCAGTCAACCTAGGCAGATTTTGGAAAAACTTTTCTCCTTTTGATTTCTTCTAAATTCTAGTGGGATAGTAAACATCTTAAACCTTATGCATTTTTTCCAGATAAACTTTTGTCTACTACTGAAAATACAAGCACTGAAATAAATGAGACAGAGGCACATATTTATCAAGGTAGACATTTCTTTTTTTAGTGTTCCGTACCCAAAGGGTAAAAATAGGACCCTATTACTGAGACTTTGATGTCTGTCTGTCTGTCTCTCTAGGCTGTATCTCAATAACCCCTATAGTTAGACTTCTGAAATTTTCACAGATTGTGTATTTCTGTTGCAGCTTTAACAACAAATACTTAAAATAAAATAAATATTTAACAGTGGCTTCCCTACAACAAACATTTTTTTTTGGGCTTTTTTGCTTGATATCAATAATGAAATTTTCACAAAATCTTCAATTATATGTTTTATTTAATAATTAATAATAAAATAAAAGTAAAATAAATATTTAACTCGGAGTTTCCATACAAAAACACAATTTTTGTCCTATTTTTACTCTATGACGCGACGGTACGGAACCATTCGTGCGCGAGTCCGACTCGCACTTGGCCAATTTTATTTTTCTATTGTATTATGGAATAGTTGTGGAAATTATCATAAGGTTAATCAAAAATGATTTTAATTTTCAGGTGGACCAGTGCTTACTAATGTCTATAAAACATATGGTACTGATAATTTTGTACCAATACCTTCAACATCGAAAACTCCTACACACTTGACATATAAAAGAAAAAAAGGAGGTAAGAAATAGTACTATTTATACTTAATTGCAGCCCATTCACCGTCATTGATGGAGAAACAACGAAGTCTTAGTAAAAGGGTCCCGTTTTTTACCCTTTGGGTACGGAACACTAAAAAAGAAAGTATGTGGCACCTCAGTATTGTTCAGTGCAGCACTTGGCGGTGAATGGGTTAACACCCATTCAAGGTAAAATTCTGTTTTGTTGTTGCCCCACACTTTAATTATATAAGAAAATGTGTGAGAAAAGTACCTGTGGAATGGTCTGTCTGTTTTGCTAGGTACAGCAAAGGAATTTTGAACCCCTATCCTTATGGATTTTTCCTCGACGAGGAGTAAAATAATAAAAACCGAATGACATTATATAATGCTGGCGACGCCTGCAACAGTCATGAGCCGGACCCAGGGAACTAAAAAGAAAATGATACACAAACAGAAAAATTATATTATATTCTTACCTACTGGGTGTGACTCATAATGCTTAAACAATAAGCAATTATGTACCTAATTAGTAAAAAGTAACAGAAATACCACAACAATAATTAGTTCTTCTAACAAAAGTTGTTGGAAGAGTTTTATTTTGTGGAACAGAGAAATAATTTATAGAAGAATTAACAAAAATATTCCCTATATTAACCTTTAACCTATAATTTCAGTAGAAATGTATCCTATGGCGGACGATGAAATTTCGGTTCAGAACACTGGTAAGTTTTGAATCTTTTGTTAAAAAAAACATATTTTCCCATTGTATGCCATTTTAAACAAAACTTATATTTTACTATTATCTCAGTTCTGTTATTATAAAAATTATAACTATAAAGATTTTGTTTGAAAATTCATATACATTCCAGGAACCACAATGCAGATGGGGGGTGAAGAAATTCTGGTGCAAGGCTATAAAACATCAAGGAAAAGTCAAACAAATGGTATGTATCAAATTAAAATTAACATTCTTATTACTCACAAAACAAACATCTTTTTCATTAGATATTCTAGGTGAAAGGAAAATGCATTATCCATCCATACTAATATTGTAAATGAGAAAGTGTGTCTGTTGTGACCTCTTCACGCTTAAACTGCTGAGCCAATTTTGCTGAAATTTGGCATGAAGATACTCTGAGTCCCGAGAAAGGACATAGGATAGTTTTATTCCGGAAAAATGTACGGTTCCCGCGCGATTAACGAATTTTGGCGCAACGTAATTGCGTGCGTCATCTAGAGTTTCATATTCCTGATCTGTGAATGTGTATTTTTTGTTACAGATGAAATAACTTTAACCAAAAGAGAAAGGAGAATGTTAAAACGTCTACAAGAATCAAAAATCACGATAAGGAGAATGGCAAAGTCCTTATTAAATTTAGATAAATTAGACTCTGATATTCTTAAATCAATTGTGGAAAATGCAGTCAAAAATTACAAAAAAGCCCCACACGGAAAACGATGGCAACCGCAAAACAAAACCTACGCTCTGTCTATCTTCAAGCGTTCTCCTAAAGCATACCGGTATTTGCAAAAAATGTTACCACTCCCAAGCACACGATCACTTCAAAGGCTTTTAAAAGAAATCCCTATGGAACCTGGCATTCATTCTAAGATTATACAGATATTAAAAGAAAAATCGCATGAAATGGAAGATGACGAAAAATACTGTGTTTTATTGTTCGATGAGATTGCCTTGAAGAAACGACTGATCTATAATGAATCACTAGATAAGGTTGAAGGCTTTGTTGACCTGGGCACTGGTGAAAGTATGGGCAGAAACAACAAAATTGCAGGACATGCCTTGGTATTCATGATACAAGGCCTGAAACGAAATTTATAATATATATATAAAAAAAAAAAAAAGAAATTTAAACAACCGGTAGCGCATTATTTTGTTGAAGGAACAATAGAAAGTGAAAAGTTAGCAGTATTGATAAAAAATATTGTGAGAGCCATACAAGAGGCTGGATTCAATGTTCTTTCGACTGTTTGTGACCAAGGCCCCACTAATATTGGTGCCATTAATTTATTAAGAAAATTTAGTGGCCTGAGTACTGAAGCAAACTATTTTCTTATTGATGAACAAAAAGTATTTATAATTTTTGATATTCCACATCTTTTTAAATCGATAAGGAACAATTTTTTCCAAGCTGGTATAATGGAGTACAAAGGGAAAAGGGCGAAATGGTGCCATTTGCAAGAAGCAGAAGAGAGGAATAGGAATTTTTTGAATTTCAAGAAAATTACTCCAACAGTTGTGAACCCTACATATAAAACTAAAATGCGTGTTAAATTTGCAGCTCAAGCAATAAGCAACACGATGGCCGCGGTTTTGAAGATGATGGCATGGAGCGACCCACGGTCAGAAGAGATCAACGATACTGCCTATATTGTTGAAGAAATGGACAAACTTTTTGATTGCACAAATGGACCAGCATCGCCAAAAGATGTAAAAAAAGGAATCCGGGAAAATGTTTCAAAAAAAACAAAACACGAGGAATCTTGGAATTATTATCTAAAATATATTCATACAATTAAATTTCTAAAGTCAGACTCTCAAATACGTTTGAGAAATGTGCGTTGCATCCATGGTTTAGAAACTTCTTTAAAGTCATTAAAAGATATTTGGAATGTGTTACACAGAAAAGCTAGTTTCAAGTATTTAAATTTACGCCAACTTAACCAAGATTCCTTGGAAAATTTCTTTGGGAATATTAGACAGCACAGCATAACAAACAGAAATCCAACATGTAGTCATTTTAATGCTGCTTTAAAATCCAGTGTGATTTCTGGATTAACAGGGCCACATAGTCGTGGCTCAAATTGTGAAATTGACTTTAATAAACTGTTTATATCTCATGCAGAATTAACTAAAAAATCTGAGTCTGATTTAATGCTTAAAGGTACGTGTCTAAATGAGAATTCTGATAATGAAGAGGCAGATGTTTGTTATCCTATGCTGTCGCTGCCTGAAGAACCTGAGATTGAGCATGTCGAAATTTCGTTTTGCAATTTTGAGGAACAACCAATTGTATATGTTAGTGGATACTTAGCTGCAAGAGTTCTTAAAAAATTTGATTGTGAAAGTTGCAAATATTTTCTAAAAGAAGAAAATCCAGATCTAAATGAGCCATTATATAAATTTATATCATTAAAAGAATGGTGGCAAGATAAGATTTCTCTTACTTATCCAAAAAAAGAACTTTGTATTTTAGTGAGTGAAGCAAAAGATGTTTATGAAAGTACAATTGTGCCTGAGCTACATCAGCTTCATATTGCCCAATATTGTACCTTGCAATTAAGTGTCCACTGCAATATGGAATGGTTTAAGTGTAGTGTTCACTCTAACTCTGTACATGAATATTTATTGACATTTTTGAGCAAATTATTTATAAGAAAATCTTGTAAAATATTTAATAATGAGTTCTTAAAATCCGAAATTGATGTCTCGGACAGAATTAAAAGAGCTCAACAACAAAATAAAGACCACTAAATTTGTATGTTGTGTATTTTTTTATTATGTTACACGGGTAGATATATTTAAACATGGATTTTAGATTTTTTTTATTTGATTATCCATGTTTAAGTATTTTCTTTCTGTGTAACATTCACTTTTACTCACAAAAAAACCCCCGAGGCCCCACCTACCCCTAGAATATTATCGATAGAAAGGCCCAACACTAGTATCGATATTCGATAATAATTCATAACTAGTCCACATCACTAGAACTGTCAAACTATGATATGTCTGAAGGTTGGCAGTACTGTTTGTCGGTGATCTAAGAAATCTCTAAGTTGGTACAAGATGCAGTCTAACCATAGATTAGAGTAATTATTTTAATATAGAGTCTAACTGTCGATGTGTGCGTGAGCTCAATTGTTTTTATGGGAGTGCGGTCTCTTAAAACGTAGTGATTATATCAGGGGGGGTCCACTTCGAACAAACGCTACGTTCCTACCTACAGTCTTAGTATGTATGTACTTTTCGTCGAACATTCCTCATTCGCCTTTTTTTTTTTTTTTTTAAGTTCGTTCATGATGAACTGGCTAAGGTCGTAGATCATACTGCCAAGTCATTAGTTTCTAAAATTCTATTCCGTGTATTATTATTTTTTTCTTAAGTTTTTATTCCAGTATTATTATACGTCTTCAGTTTTTTCTGTCTCATTTGTTTCTATTCCGTAGTTATTTATTTTTTTTCCTTAGTTTTTCTTCTAGTTAAATGTCTTCAGTTTTTAAAAGTAAAAAAGTATAGATATAAATAATTTGTATTTTTAGATGAGAGTGTAAATAGAATTAAAAAGGCAATAAGAAAAAATGTCGCAGCAGAATAAAGAGTAAACAATCGAATAAAAGACCTAAGTACCTAACACCAAACAATAAAAAAACATTAATTTCTTTACACCAGCAACATCTTATTTTTTATTGCAGTTGTCTTGACTGTATACTTCTCAATTCTAAAGCGTCATATTTTCTCAAATATATTATATTTTATTACACTAATTAAATATTGTATGTGTAATGATATTAATGTTTTTTTTTATTGTTTGGGGTTAGGTTGATTACCATCTTATTTTTTATTACTTGTGTTGTCTTGACTGTGTATTAATTAGGTACTCAATTATATAGCGTTTATTTATCACATTGCCTCAAATATATCATATTTTGAGGCAATGTGATATTGAGCGTCTAAAGATATTCTTATTAATACATTTACGGAAATAAAAAGTAAAACATAGTTAAAAATTCCGATGCATGCAACTCATACGTGACACAGCTTAAAGATCTTGCTAAATTATAATTTAATTAATTACTTATATAAAAGGCAATGAGGTCGACCGTAAGAAAATATAAACATTTAATAACATAACAAACGTATTATAAAATAAAGAATATAGAAATATATGACTTTATTCAATTAACAAAACACAATAAGATTTTTAAAAAATAACCTAATAAATAAAAACTATTGTAGGTTAATTAAAGTATGTAGTAGTTATTAATTATTTAAAGTGATATGATCTTAAGAATTTAAGAAAGCGTTTTATTAGATTGATCTTTAAAACAATTAAAGCTGTCGTTAAAGATATCCTCGGATAAAGCAGCTACTATTGTATTAAATAAATATCTTTGTCATAGGTAAAGTCCATTCCGTGAAAAAAGTCTCGCGACAATATTAATTGGGACTTAAACATAAGTAAATAAATATTATTATATTGAAGGTCAGTATTTTAGGATTTGTAGGAATAACCCGTAATGTCGGTGAATACTGAATACTAGCTTTTACCTAGGTATTCTCTCTTAGATTATTTAATCTAAGTATTCTCTTAAAATATTTAACATGCCGTCGCGCGATTAAAGCGCCGCGTCTAGAGGACTCCTTTCCGAGGAATCCTGGATTAGTTATGGAAGCTTGTAACTGTAACTTTTAAAATGTTAAGTACAATAATAATCATTCATATGCTGTAAGCGTACATCGAAGCAAATTCCGTTCTAATTATTTTTTTGCACATTCAACACTTGCAGATTGTTAAATTAATAATTAAAAGAAGTAGAAGAATAAAAAATATATTTTGAGAAAAAAATGGCTGCCGGCTGCAAAAAAACTGAATTTATTAACTTCTAAAACAAGTAATAGTAAGTGTAAGATTTAAGCATTTAAGGCGCACCAAAATATATTAAGTAAGTATAATAACGTGTATTACGAATACACCATAGATTAGAGTAATTATTTTAATAGAGGTAGATACGCCACTTCCGCTTGTTTGACGGTTCAACATTGAACGTTTGATCTAGCGCCACCATGTTTTGAGGAAGTGGTACTAAATTCTATATATATATAAAAAATAGATATTAATAAATTACTTCAATTTGCTGCGGAATTAGTCTGTTAGATTTTTATGTTTCAAAGACCTTAGTTTTTAGAGAAGTGTTTATTTGTTAAGTTTCATTAACAAATAAACAATTCTTACAAAGTCTTTGAAACATAAAAATCCAACATAATAAAACAAAACATAACCAAAAATGTAAAATATTTTATTTTTATATAATAAGGAACTCTTTATACCTACTGATACATTTTAATTGCATACTCTGTTCGGATCCAATTTAATACAAACATAAACGACAGAGATACGGTATTATAATGCTACAATAATTAAAACATCACTTATTTACCGTAGGAGAAAAATACTGCAAACCCATTAAATTGGTGGATATAAACTTTTCGTTAACGTTTAGTACAATTGGATCTTAACTGAGATTACAACTGTAACTTCTTACATTATTAAATAATTTTAAATTTAGTTTTTCAGGCAATTTTAACAAAATACATCATCAAAACATAATAGTACCTACTATGAAATGTCTTAAGATACACATTTTGTGTTATGAGTAAATTACGTGATATTACAAATGACCATACGTTAAACAAACATTAAATATTAAAATATTAATTATTATTAGCTTTTTTTTAAAGTTTTGTAGTTAATTTAATTTTTTTATGTTATGGTTTAATCATTAACTTTCTTTATTTCATGAACATACTAAAATCATCAAATAAATGCCAAATTCGTATAACACACTACACAAAAAATATTCTGAGGAATAAGAAATATAACATGACCAGGAATTTTAACAAAATACATCATCAAAACATAATAGTACCTACTATGAAATGTCTTAAGATACACATTTTGTGTTATGAGTAAATTACGTGATATTACAAATGACCATACGTTAAACAAACATTAAATATTAAAATATTAATTATTATTAGCTTTTTTTTAAAGTTTTGTAGTTAATTTAATTTTTTTATGTTATGGTTTAATCATTAACTTTCTTTATTTCATGAACATACTAAAATCATCAAATAAATGCCAAATTCGTATAACACACTACACAAAAAATATTCTGAGGAATAAGAAATATAACATGACCAGGAAGTTATTTATAAATGAACGATACATCGTTATTACATAAATCTTGCCAGATATCATTTCTTATATAATTATCACAAATTATTACTTAAATACAAAGTGTTATTTTCGATTTCCCATAACTTTAGAGTATTATCACTATAATAATATGAAAACATTAGATGGTTACTATGTGTGGTACTATGTGAAATCAAATTATGTTTATAATATTCGACACACCTCATTAAGGCGAGGAGTAACCGCAACTAGCGCCACTCTTTTTAAAATGAATTTTACAATGACACAAAGGTCTTATTAAAAAAAGTAATCGGTTCAAACTTTAAGTAAATAGCTAAACTAATTTATTATAGTAATATATAGTAGTTAAACTAATATTATGTATTATATCTCGTAAGTAATAACTAAAACGGCCGTTTAAGTTATTACTTACGAGAGTAAATACAGTATAGGATTTAGAGCTGTAATTAAATGCCAATAAATTAGCATAACTACTTACTTAAAGTTTGAACCGATTACTTTTTTTAATTAGATCGTTGTGTCATTGTAAAATTTATTTTAAAAGAGTGGCGCTAGTTGCGGTTACTCCTCGCCTTAACATTATACTTAAAAATTGAAACAGTTGTTATTTTTATAACTATGCAATTTAGATCCTGGGAAATGATATAATATATTATCGTAATATATGAAAGACACGAGTTTAAAGAAATTCCGTTTTGATAAGAGTATAAGTACATAGGCAGAGGATTAAAATACATAATATTATTAAAATAAATTGAAGACATTACCAGGATAATGACATATTCTATACATTTAACATTATTACACTTCGAATCCAGTTATCAATCACTAACATTAGCATTATTAAAAAAATATTTAAAAAATCAACTATAATGCTTTCTTGTAACTTAGAACAATATCATATTATAGAAGCCTACGGTCAGACCTGCCTAGTTTTCATGTACGATTTAATAATTTTGCTTTGCAAATAATTGTAATGAAAACTAAGCCAATTCAGACTTTGGCTTGGGCAATATAATATTATTATTCTAAGTTCTAAGAAGATATTATAGTTTAAGTTGCTACATAGTTTTATGTATTTATGTATTTAGATTTTACATTTTTTTTTGTCTTTGAACTTGGCTCTCATTTCACATTTATATTTTCGTTGGCGAGTATAAAGAATATAATATATAGTTCGTCTCTGATAAATTTAACCTGAACGTAAACAAACAAAAAACACCAAAATATTCACATATTCACATATAGGCCAATTGGCATCACTTACTAGTTTTTGGTTGTGTCATAGACGGGTTTGTTTACGATCAGGTTAAATTTATCTCGGACATACTATAGTATATATCTCGTGGTAAATATTCTTTATACTCATAGGTATATTATTATATTGAAGACAAGAATTAAATAAGCACGTCGCCAATTCGTAACTTAATTGCAGAAGGATAATAATTTCGAATACTATATTATTATCCGCATAGATAAGATTAATATTATATTAATCATTTAATTTTGCCAGTCTAATTGCAGTGCATGTTGCGCGCCGCGACATCACTTTCTAGGGGCGGCAACGGGGTTCGTATTCATCAGTCATTTCTTTTTAGTTAGGCTTCTTTACGCTTGTCTTAGTGCTCAGCATTGATTGACACATTGAATACATAATACTGAAAAAATAAAAATAATTTGTTTAGTATACAAACTATTGAATGAACTTTATGGTTTTGTGATGATAATATAAATTAATTATACGAGGTTTGTTAAATACTTAAACAATATATTATTACAAACTGGTCATTTATTATTAACTTTGTGATGCAGGGAGAGTACAAGTATTATATTATATTTTATTATAAATGTAACTATATTATATAAGACAAAATATATAATAATAATAAAAATATACATTATTCTAATAGGTACTTATAACAATAATAATGCATTTTATATTTTAGGTGTGTACTAAAATATATATCGTTTAGAAAGTTAGATAATGTCGTCGTTACTAACAGAGTATATATGCTTTATGATAGATAGGCCAGTATGGTTAGCTAATAGCTTATTAATATTATTAATTTGACTGGGGAGTCACGGCGTTTGTTGCTAAAGCGTACTAGTCTACTACAGCTGATCACATTACAACACTTGACATATGAATGTCTGTTTGTTTGTAACGCTTTCAAGCCAAATCTACTTAACCGATCATCGCGCACATTGTATGCGCGTGCGTGATGCGGGCAAAAGCTAGTATTACATATATTTATTTCTCTTTAGAGTAATGTAAAGTAAGTGCCTGCATTCCCTCTGTTAGTTTCTTATGGCAAGGTTTAAGAGTTCAAAATTGCTACTGCATCGCTGTCACAAGACATTCCAGGGCATCACAATACACAGTTACTAGTTACACACCAGTTACTTTTGTCAATAAATGAAAAATTTCTATTCAAATGTTCTGATGAAAATGTTCTGATTACCTTTTTATTTTATTTTCAATATTTTGTTCACTGTTCATACAGAACTCACTGGAATTATAATTTAGCAAATAATGTCAAAATTAGATCCCCGTTAATGTTACACAAACAAATTGCAGGCAACAATTATTATTTATTATACATGAATAATGTTGCAATTAATATTTTAAAGTAATATTGCATTTAATAATAATAATAATTAAATACTATTTAGATTGATTATGACCAATCAAAATGGTCAAACCGTTTTTTACGAATTAAGCTATTTTTAAAAGAAATTTATTATTTTGCTCACCTTCATACTAATATTTTCAATATTATGTTTACTGTTTATTCAGAACTCACAAGTCGTGATTTCTTGGACACTGAAAATTAAAAAAATTAAATGTTAGAAAAGGTAATATTATTATGTAACATGTATATTAGCAAATAATGCAAACAATGTAATACATATTACGTAATTTTTTTTTTAAGTTAACATGTATTAGCAAATAATGCAAACAATAAGGTATGTTTGTTTTAAGCAAACATATACCTCTTGATGCTGAAAAATATAAAAATCAGAAATGTATTTTTTTTAATTGATCACGATGCAATAATATATTTCGGCAAAAGTACATATAAAACTTCTGCACCAAATTATGATTTTTAAATAATGTTAATGGTTAAATGGTTCAATAAATTAGAAAAAAAATGTGGCTTCAAAAAATTTACTTCTTGACACTGAAAATTTTAAAATTACATGTTACAAAAGATAATATTATGTGTCATTTTTTGTGTGGAATTGTAATTTAGCAAATAATGTCAAAATTAGATCCCCGTTTATGTTACACAAACAAATTGCAGGCAACAATTATTATTGATTATACATGAATAATGTTACAATTAATATTTTCAACTAATATTGCATTTAATAATAATAATAGTTAAATACTGTTTAGATTGGTTTTGACCAATCAAAATGGTCAAACCGTTTTTTACGAATTAAACTATTTTCAAAAGAAATTTTATTAATTTTGCTTACCTTCATAATAATATTTTCAATATTATGTTCACTGTTTATTCAGAACTCACAAGTCGTGACTTCTTCTTCGTTTTTGGACACTGAAAATTTAAAAATTTTAATGTTAGAAAAGGTAATATTATGTATAATTTATTTTTTAGTTAACATGTATTAGCAAATAATGCAAACAATAAGGTATGTTTGTTTTAAGCAAACATATACCTCTTGATGCTGAAAAATATAAAAATCAGAAATGTATTTTTTTTAATTGATCATGATGCAATATTATATTTCGGCAAAAGTACATATAAAACTTGTGCACCAAATTATGATTTTGAAATAATGTTAATGGTTAAATGGTTCAATAAATTAGAAAAAAAAGTGACTTCAAAAAATTTACTTCTTGACACTGAAAATTTTAAAATTACATGTTACAAAAGATAATATTATGTGTCATTTGATTATACATGAATAATGTTACAATTAATATTTTCAACTAATATTGCATTTAATAATAATTAAATACTGTTTAGATTGGTTTTGACCAATCAAAATGGTCAAACCGTTTTTTACGAATTAAACTATTTTCAAAAGAAATTTTAATATTTTGCTCACCTTCATACTAATATTTTCAATATTATGTTCACTGTTTATTCAGAACTCACAAGTCGTGACTTCTTCGTTTTTGAACACTGAAAATTTAAAAATTTAAATGTTAGAAAAGGTAATATTATGTAATATTATGTAAGATTTAAGCGCACATAGGGATATAGGGACAGAAAAAGCGACTTTGTTTTATACTATGTAGTGATGATACTGTGTAAAAAAATACATTTCCAAATTGAGGAAAGGAAGTATAATCGTATCTCAAAGTTATAGTGACTGTTCTTTTTACACCCTGTTTAATACTGTGTCAACAAAATGTATATTTTTAAATATTATAATAAAGAGGTTGTCCTGTATACAAGGTGTAAAATAAATGAGTGATAATACTTTAGGGTGTGTATGGGTCCCGTATGTAGAGTATACTGTGAAAGTACCAGGACTGAACAAGATACTTTTTTTATTATTATTGTATGGGCAAATTTATGTTGGGTCATTTCTCGTATAAACCTGAAACTCAAAAGTAAGTCTTTCACCGCTGATACTTCCACAGTAAACTCTATATAAGAGGCACATACACACCCTAAAGTATTATCACTAATTTACTTTACACCCAGTGTAATTTTTTCTTTTTTTTTACAAAATGTAAAAAAAAAATTTACTATTATTTTTGCGACAAAAAATAACAAATGGTAAAAAGAAAAAAATTTTTTTTAGTTTAGTCAAAAAAAAATTTAAAAATACATTTCCGAAACGAGGAAAGGTAGTATAATCGTATCTAAAAGTTATAGTGACTGCTCTTTTTACACACTGTATAGTTAGTAATCAACCAATTAATAATGTCTTTTAAGGCTTAATTTATTTCTCTTTCATAAGTATTATAATTTTCACATTTGATCAGTATTGTAGTGTAATCATCAAATAAGACACACAGTAGCCATAGTTATGTCATTAATATTGGCTAAGAAAAGAAATGGACCCAGTATGCTTCCCTGTGGTACACCTCTTTGAATAAGTTTATATTGAGACTTATTATTTTGTCTTACACTTTTTACATTACTTAGGTAGTTTAAAATAGATGTTATAATAAAGTAAATAATCCACACATGGCTACTATACTTAAACTAGGTAGTATGCAGATTATACAATATCTAAAATAAATTTGTGACAATTGTCTACTACTCGTATAGAGGTCACTGAAAATAGCAACGCTGAAAGAGTTGTAAATTTTTATACGTCTGTATGGTAAAAAGTATTAAATATATTTCCATTGTCTGATACCTGTAACATATATTATGTGTGGTGTGAAGTATTCAAAGATATAATAATAATAATTATTATAGAATAATGTTAACTCAATAAGAAAATGATTTTTTAATGAGTTCACATTTATTTTGGCAACTAATGCCAAATTAGGTCTCCGTTTGTTTTATGCAAACATATTGCAATGATTGTTACATTTTACTAATATTGAATTTTAAATAATTACTTAATATTGTTAAAATTGGTCCAAACATTTTGGAGAAGTTTGTTTCAAACTGAGTATTTTACAGATTAAACCATTTTCTTAAATAAATAGTGTGCTTACCTTGTTTCAAAAACCATTAATGACCAGCCCAGCTTGTGTTGACCTTCGATTTAAACCTATTAGGTTTCTTCACAAATACCATTAAGAAGTATCCACACTGTTCCTCTTGAAGCTGAAAAATATTAATAAAAAAGTTAGAGGTACTAATAATAAATCAAAAAAATTTACAATAATATTATCTATATATATAAAAATGAATTGCTGTTCTTTAGTCTTGCCAAGATTTGAGAATTGCTTAACCAATTTGGCTTTTTTTGGTCTTGAAATATTCATGGAAGTCCAGGAATGATTTACATAGTGAGAAAATATCCTCAACAAAGTGGGTACGGGTCAGCTAGTATTATCTATATATTATATTTTAATAGTATTCCATTCTAATGGTGTTATGTATCCATGAATATTAAACAAATTGTCAGAAGACACACATAACAGATAAAATGTGTTTACAGCTTTGTATCAGATAAAATATGAAAATATTCAATAAGAAATATAACAAGGTAAATCAGAGGAAAGGTAAATTAGAAGAATTGCATTACCCATAGTATGTGTGTGATACATTATACATAATTAATAAGTTGATGTACAGTACACTTTGTAGATTACATCTGTGGACTCCTTAAAAATAAGTAGTTGGTTTTGATTGGTTTACTCACCTTTCTTATATCCTGCACTTAACATAGATATTAACAGCAGCTATGAATTTGCACAAATTTCAACCAAGCTTCCAAAATATTTTTGAATTTTCTTGGATTTGGAAAACGATGTACAACCTAAAAGAAAATGTTAATAATTAAATTAAAAAAAAAAAGAGACTGAAGTATGATCAAACATCTATAAGTATAATATTTTAATTGCGTAGTTGCAAATGTTATAAAACGTTCTTATAGTAGGTACATACAATAACACCTCGTGACATATTATTGTAATATTATAGACGAATTTTTGTTTGTTATTATTATTTGTTTATTACTTTTTTATATAAATACAAACTTTGGAATTATATCGCCGATTTAGTATGTTTAATTGTTTATGAACATTTTTACGAGGTTATGTGATGTAAAACGTGTATTCCCTCTATTAAAATAATTACTCTAATCTATGGATTATATTCTCTTTGTGTGAAGCCTGACCGGCCTTTGACCATAGATTAGAGTAATTATTTTAATATAGGTAGATCCGCCACTTCCGGTTGTTTGACGGTTCAACATTGAACGTTTGATCTAGCGCCACCATGTATTGAGAAATGGTACTAAATGCTATAAATATATATATATATAGATATTAATAAATTACTTCAATTTGCTGCGGAATTAGTCTGTTAGATTTTTATGTTTCAAAGACCTTAGTTTTTAGAGAAGTGTTTATTTGTTAAGTTTCATTAACAAATAAACAATTCTTACAAAGTCTTTGAAACATAAAAATCCAACATAATAAAACAAAACATAACCAAAAATGTAGAATATTTTATTTTTATAAAATACGGAACTCTTTATACCTAGTGATACATTTTAATTGCATACTCTGTTCGGATCCAATTTAATCTAAAAATAAACGACAGAGATCCGGTATTATAATACTACAATAATTAAAACATCACTTATTTACCGTAGGAGAAAAAATACTGCAAACCCATTCATTAAATTGGTGGATATTAAACTTTTTCGTTTAGTTAACTTAACGTTTAGTATAATTGGATCTAAACTGAGATTACAACTGTAAATTCTTACATTATTAAATAATTTTATATTTAGTTTTTCTGGCAATTTTAACAAAATACATCACCAAAACATAATAGTACCTCCTATTAAATGTCTTAAGATACAGATTGTGTTATGAGTAAATTACGTGATATTACAAATGACCATACGTTAAGCAAACATTAAATATTAAAATATTCATAATTATTAGCTTTTTTTTAAAAGTTTTGTAGTTAATTTCATTTTTTTATGTTATGGTTTAATAATTAACTTTCTTTATTACATGAACATACTAAAATCATCAAATAAATGCCAAATTCGTATAACACACTACACAAAAAATATTCTGAGGAGTAAGAAATATAACATGACCAGGAAGTTATTTATAAATGAATGATACATCGGTATTACATAAATCTTGCCAGATATCATTTCTTATATAATTATCACAAATTATTACTTAAATACAAGGTGTTATTTTCGATTTCCCATAACTTTAGAGTATTATCACTATAATAATATGAAAACATTAGATGGTTACTATGTGTGAAATCAAATTATGTTTATAATATTCGACACACCTCATTAACATTATACTTAAAAATTGAAACAGTTGTTATTTTTATAACTATGCAATTTAGATCCTGGGAAATGATATAATATATTATCGTAATATATGAAAGACACGAGTATAAAGAAACTCCGTTTTGATAAGAGTATAAGTACATAGGCAGAGGATTAAAATACATAATATTACTAAAATAAATTGAAGACATTACCAGGATAATGACATATTCTATAACATTTAACATTATTACACTTCGAATCCAGTTATCAATCACTAACATTAGCATTATTAAAAAAATATTTAAAAAATCAACTATAACGCTTTCTTGTAACTTAGAACAATATCATATTATAGAAGCCTACGGTCAGACCTGCCTAGTTTTCATGTACAATTTAATAATTTTGCTTTGCAAATAATTGTAATGAAAACTAAGCCAATTCAGACTTTGGCTTGGGCAATATAATATTATTATTCTAAGTTCTAAGAAGATATTATAGTTTAAGTTGCTACATAGTTTTATGTATTTAGATTTTACAATTTTTTTGTCTTTGAACTTGGCTCTCATTTCACATTTATATTTTCGTTGGCGAGTATAAAGAATATAATATGTATATAGTTCGTCTCTGATAAATTTAACCTGAACGTAAACAAACATAAAACACCAAAATATTCACATATTCACTTATTGTGCACACTTATCAACACTTTCACAAGTATATTAAAGGATTACACTTTCTTCTCCAATACATTTTAAAACAATTAAACAATAATAAATAAGTTTAAACATCAAATGAAAATCTTTCACTGAAAAATACGCCATTTTGACAGTAACGATTGTAGAATACAAGCCTATAGTCTATTGGATTCATAGAAAACAAAAATCATTGTAATAATATTGGCCAATTGGCATCACTTACTAGTTTTTGGTTGTGTCATAGACGGGTTTGTTTACGATCAGGTTAAATTTATCTCGGACATACTATAGTATATATCTCGTGGTAAATATTCTTTATACTCATAGGTATATTATTATATTGAAGACAAGAATTAAATAAGCACGTCGCCAATTCGTAACTAATTGCAGAAGGATAATAATTTCGAATACTATATTATTATCCGCATAGATAAGATTAATATAATATTAATCATTTAATTTTGCCAGTCTAATTGCAGTGCATGTTGCGCGCCGCGACATCACTTTCTAGGGGCGGCAACGGGGTTCGTATTCATCAGTCATTTCTTTTTACTTAGGCTTCTTTACGCTTGTCTTAGTGCTCAGCATTGATTGACACGTTGAATACATAATACTGAAAAAATAAAAATAATTAGTTTAGTATACAAACTATTGAATGAACTTTATGGTTTTGTGATGATAATATAAATTAATTATACGAGGTTTGTTAAATACTTAAACAATATATTATTACATACTGGGCATTTATTATTAACTTTGTGATGCAGGGAGAGTACAAGTATTATATTATGTTTTATTATAAATATAACTATATTATATAAGACAAAATATATAATAATAATAATAAAAATATACATTATTCTAATAGGTACTTATAACAATAATTATGCATTTTATATTTTAGGTGTGTACTAAAATATATATCGTTTAGAAAGTTAGATAATGTCGTCGTTACTAACAGAGTATATATGCTTTATGATGGATAGGCCAGTAGTTTGTTCACTGTTCATACAGAACTCACTTGAATTATAATTTAGCAAATAATGTCAAAATTAGATCCCCGTTAATGTTACACAAACAAATTGCAGGCAACAATTATTATTCATTATACATGAATAATGTTGCAATTAATATTTTAAAGTAATGTTGCATTTAATAATAATAATAATTAAACACTATTTAGATTGGTTTTGACCAATCAAAATGGTCAAACCGTTTTTTACGAATTAAGCTATTTTTAAAAGAAATTTATTATTTTGCTCACCTTCATACTAATATTTTCAATACTATGTTCACTGTTTATTCAGAAGTCGTGATTTCTTGGACACTGAAAATTAAAAAAATTAAATGTTAGAAAAGGTAATATTATTATGTAAAAATTTTAGTTAACATATATATTAGCAAATAATGCAAACAATAAGGTATGTTTGTTTTAAGCAAACATTTTACTATACCTCTTGATGCTGAAAAATATAAAAATCAGAAATGTTTTTTTTTTATTGATCATGTTGCAATATTATATTTCGGCAAAAGTACATATAAAACTTGTGCACCAAATTATGATTTTGAAATAATGTTAATGGTTAAATGGTTCAATAAATTAGAAAAAAAATGTGACTTCAAAAAATTTACTTCTTGACACTGAAAATTTTAAAATTACATATTACAAAAGATAATATTATGTGTCATTTTTTGTGTGGAATTATAATTTAGCAAATAATGTCTAAATTAGATCCCCGTTTATGTTACACAAACAAAAAACAAATTGCAGGCAACAATTATTATTGATTATACATGAATAATGTTACAATTAATATTTTCAACGAATATTGCATTTAATAATAATAATAATTAAATACTGTTTAGATTGGTTTTGACCAATCAAAATGGTCAAACCGTTTTTTACGAATTAAACTATTTTCAAAAAAAAAATTTATTATTTTGCTCACCTTCATACTAATATTTTCAATATTATGTTCACTGTTTATTCAGAACTCACAAGTCGTGACTTCTTCTTCGTTTTTGGACACTGAAAATTTAAAAATTTTAATGTTAGAAAAGGTAATATTATGTAATATTTTTTTTTTAGTTAACATGTATATTAGCAAATAATGCAAACAATAAGGTATGTTTGTTTTAAGCAAACATATACCTCTTGATGCTGAAAAATATAAAAATCAGAAATGTATTTTTTTTTAATTAACATGATGCAATCATATTTTATTTTGGAAATTTGAGTACATATTAAACTTGTGCACCAGCTTATGATTTTAAAATAATGTTAAGGGTAGGTAGTCCATCAAAGTCCGCGCTTTTAGGTTTTTTAAAACAATCTGATACACATGCAAAAGTGTTTTGAGTTCTGAAAAAAATATATGTATTATTTAAGGATATAATATATTAAAATTCGTAGGTATTCAGTTACAAGATTTAGTAAACTTCACTCGATAGAAAAATATCGTATTTTTATAAAAAATCGTCTCTTTTCGTGGCGGGTTTTTCAATATTATGACTAAATTACTTATATTTAAAATTAGATTATTGTACTCAAATAAAGCTGCTAAATATTTCAAAGTTACAGTGACTGCTCTTTTTACACCAAATGGATCATCTTTCTTGTCAGACAATCAGGTGATCAGCCTGAATTGTCCTAACCAAACTTGAAAACAACATTTTTTGTTGTTTCCAACGCGGGAATCAAACCCACGACCTCCGGGTCGAGAGCGAAGCTCTGAATCACTAGACCACAGAGGCGACACTAGACACTAGGTAGTATGCAGATTATACAATATCTAAAATAAATTTGTGACAATTGTCTACTACTCGTATAGAGGTCACTGAAAGAGTTGTAAATTTTTATACGTCTGTATGGTAAAAAGTATTAAATATATTTCCATTGTCTGATGTAGTGATTGAATTGTCATTGTGTGGTGTGAAGTATTCAAAGATATAATAATTATTATTATTATAGAATAATGTTAACTCAATAAGAAAATGATTTTTTAATGAGTTCACATTTATTTTGGCAACTAATGCCAAATTAGGTCTCCGTTTGTTTAATGCAAACATATTGCAATGATTGTTATATTTTACTAATATTGCATAATAAATAATTACTTAATATTGTTAAGATTGGTCCAAACATTTTGGAGAAGTTTGTTTTAAACTGAGTATTTTACAGATTAAACCAATTTCTTAAATAAATAGTGTGCTTACCTTGTTTCAAAAACCATAAATGACCAGCCCAGCTTGTGTTGACCTTCGATTTAAACCTATTAGGTTTCTTCAGAAATACCATTAAGAAGTATCCACACTGTTCCTCTTGAAGCTGAAAAATATTAATAAAAAAGTTAGAGGTACTAATAATAAATCAAAAATTTTTACAATGATATTATCTATATATATAAAAATGAATTGCTGTTCTTTAGTCTTGCCAAGACTCGAGAATTGCTTAACCAATTCGGCTATTTTTGGTCTTGAAATATTCATGGAAGTCCAGGAATGATTTACATAGTGAGAAAATATCCTCAACAAAGTGGGTACGGGTCAGCTAGTATTATCTATATATTATATTTTAATGGTATTCCATTCTAATGGTGTTATGTATCCATGAATATTAAAGAAATTGTCAGAAGACACACATAACAGATAAAATGTGTTTACAGCTTTGTATCAGATAAAATATGAAAATATTCAATAAGAAATATAACAAGGTAAATCAGAGGAAAGGTAAATTAGAAGAATTGCATTACCCATAGTATGTGTGTGATACTTTATAATTAATAAGTTGATGTACAGTACACTTTGAGATTATATCTGTGGACTCCTTAAAAATAAGTAGTTGGTTTTGATTGGTTTACTTTCTTATATCCTGCACTTAACATAGTTATTAACAGCAGCTATGAATTTGGACAAATTTCAACCAAGCTTCCAAAATATTTTTGAATTTTCTTGGATTTGGAAAACGATGTACAACCTAAAAGAAAATGTTAATATTTAGATTAAATACCAGAGACTGAAGTATGATCAAACATCTTTAAGTATAATATTTTAATTGCGTAGTTGCAAATGTTATAAAACGTTCTTGTATATTATTGTAATATTATAGACGAATTTTTGTTGGTTATTATTATGTGTTTATTACTTTTTTATTTAAATACAAACTTTGGAATTATATCGCCGATTTAATAAGTTAAATTGTTTATGAACATTTTTACGAGGTTATGTGATGTAAAACGTGTATTCGTAATACACGTTATTATACTTACTTAATATATTTTCGTGCGCCTTAAATGCTTAAATCTTACACTTATTATTACTTGTTTTAGAAGTTAATAAATTACCTAATTAAAATACTGATTTTAATTTTTTTGCAGCCGGCAGCCATTTTTTTCTCAAAATATATTTTTTAATTCTTCTACTTCTTTTTATTATTGTTTTAACAATAGGCAAGTGTTGAATGTGCAAAAAAATAATTAGAACGGAATTTGCTTCGATGTTTGTAAGCGTATTGTACTTAACATTTTAAAAGTTACAGTTACAAGCTTCCATAACTAATCCAAGATTCCTCGGAAAGGAGTCCTCTAGACGCGGCGCTTTAATCGCGCAACGGCATGTTAAATATTTTAAGAGAATAATTAGATTAAATAATCTAAGAGAGAATACCTAGGTAAAAGCTAGTATTCACCGACATTACGGGTTATTCCTACCAATCGTAAAATACTGACCTTCAATATAATAATATTTATTTACTTATGTTTAAGTCCCAATTATTATTGTCGCGAGACTTTTTTCACGGAATGGACTTTACCTATGACAAAGATATTTATTTAATACAATTGTAGCTGCCTTATCTGATATGGATATCTTTAACGACAGCTTTAATTGTTTTAAAGATCAATCTATTATAACGCTTTCTTAAGAATGTTTATTACTTTAAATAATTAATAACTACTACATATTTTAATTAACCTACAATAGTTTTTATTTATTAGGTTATTTTTTTTTAATCTTATTGTGTTTTGTTAATTGAATAAAGTCATATATTTCTATATTCTTTATTTTATAATACGTTTGTTATGTTCTTAAATGTTTATATTTTCTTACGGTCGACCTCATTGCCTTTTATATAAGTAATTAATTAAATTATAATTTAGCAAGATCTTTAAGCTGTGTCACGTATGAGTTGCATGCATCGGAATTTTTAACTGTGTTTTACTTTTTATTTCCGTAATTTATGTATTAATAAGAAAATCTTTAGACGTTCAATATCACATTGCCTCAAAATATAATATATTTGAGGCAATGTGATAAATAAACGCTATATAATTGAGTACCTAATACACAGTCAAGACTACACAAGCAATAAAAAATAAGATGATAATCAACCTATTACTATAACACGAGTGTTAGTAGTAGTTAGTTAGAGTGAGTTATTATTATAACACGAGTGGATATATTTTGTTTTAAGAAACAAAATATATCCACTCGTGCAAAGCCGGTACGGACCACTAGTACTATATATTCGGTATGTGTGTTTAGAGTGTAGAACGCGTGAGCGTTTTGTATTAACTTCACACAAAAACATTTTTATTACGGAATATAAACAAATAAGACAAAAAAAACTGAAGACATTTAACTAGAATAAAAACTAAGGAAAAGAAAAATAACTACGGAATAGAAACAAATGAGACAGAAAAAACTGAAGACGTATAATAATACTGGAATAAAAACTTAAGAAAAAAAATAATAATACACGGAATAGAATTTTAGAAACTAATGTCTTGGCAGTATGGTCTACGACCTTAGCCAGTTCATCATGAACGAACTTAAAAAAAATAAAAAAAAGGCGAATGAGCTTTTGAGAGGCTAAGTACTTAGGAAGACTGTAGGTAGGAACATAACGTTTGTTCGAAGTGGACCCCCCCTGCCTTTGACCACGATCTTTTTAGCACATTCTTGTCGTTCGTGATCCAATTTTCACACCAGTTATCAGCTTCTTCAAAAATGGTTTGGTTTCATTACGTCGTAATTTTTTCCAGGCTTGTGTTGCATTTTTACCTTTCTTGGTACTAATTTTAACAATAAGAAAAACGAATTAAAATATCACATTTACCTAATTTTAATTTGGAATTGTCTTATATATTTTTTAATGTCTTCTGTATTTAATTAAAACTTTTTAATGATACCAAAATCAGCATATAATCAGATACAATTGGTATAGTCCAAGACATTTTATGACAAGTTCGTTACATACTATATTGCAAAAATACTTTTTCCCCAACCTATTATACCAGTCAGTCACTATAACTTTGTAATACGAATAAACTACCTTTCCTCATTTTGAAAATGTACATTTTTTTATTTTTTTTACCAAAATTTTAATTTTTCCCGAAATTGAGGGAATGTACGTATAAAAATAGAAATAGAGCCGTTCACGAAGGGGCGCCTGGGGCGTGAAAGCCACGCAAGTTGCGTATTATGGCCCCTGATTACGCAACTTGCGTGGCTTTCACGACCGTGGGCTTCAACTGTCATTGTGACGTTAAATCTTTTTAAAACACGATTTATTATGATTTTTTCAATGATTTTATCAATTTAAGTGTTTTAAAAAAAATTACGTCACTATGTCAGTTGATGTCCACGGTCGTGAAAGCCACAGAAGTTGCGTAATAAGGCACCTGATCTCGATGTTATTTTTAAGTTAGGGATCGAGCAAATTTATTCTAGATACTTTTTTAATGTAGTTATTATTGTTCATTTAAAATATAAATAGAATTTATGGGATAAAAAGGAAATGTTAAATTTTGACATCTGTCAGTCGTTCCACTAGCTTAAGTATGATCTGAGCGTTCAGAGGTATGGCCCAGCCCCCTGATTACCTAACTCCGGTCGCTTTCCCGTCTCTCGTGATCAACTGCCATAGTGACGTTACATCTTTTTAAAACACGATTTAAAAAGTTAATATGTCATAATTTTGACGTTTTAACTTTTTAAATCGTGTTTTAAAAAGTTTTAACGTCGCAATGACGTTTGATCTCGAGAGATGGGAAAGCGACCGAAGTTAGGTAGTTAATATAATGTCTGTAGCGGCCTTAGCGGGTCGGCCATCTTGCCGTGTTATTTGTCATCAGGAGGCGATATGAAATTCATGCAGGAATGGGTAGTTTGTTTTAATTTGTTGTACTAAATTGTTTCTTTGAAGTAATTATATATTGGTATCAAAAAAAAGCTTATATAATCTAGTTTATTACTATGTAAATATTATTGAGGTAAGTTATGAAATATTTCGTAAAAACTTGTAAATATTAAATATTTTACTCAAATTTCACCAGTGTTGTAAAGTTCAACATTTTTTTGTACTTTATACGATAGGAGTTATAATTTAGTTTTAACATATTCTAATTCCCTAAAATATCAGCTTTATACAGGTATTTTTTAATTTGCCATAACAGTTGTATTTTGTTAGAAAACAGGCTTTAATCGGTGACGGCATTGAGCGCTCGACCGCTTTAGTACTTCCGCGAGCGCTGGGGCGCTAGGGCGATGGCAGCTGTCAAAGTCTAGACGCTAGAAAGGGTAGGTAATCAGTATCAAAGATTATTATTATGATCAGTATTTATTAAATTGAGTAGGTACCTACTTAATGTTTTGTTTTCCTAGAAACGAAGTACTACTACTTGTAAACAACTTACGTAGTAACTAATACTTATTCTGTATTCTGTACTCGATACTACCCCGTATTATATTTTAATGTAGGTAGCTACTTACTCTGTGCTCAAGACTAATAATCAAAGATTATCATATCTAATAATCTTTGCCGAGAATTCACAAGTGTTAGTAGTCAGAAGTTTTTTGTTTGCATTTGTAGATTTAAACTTACTAAAAGCATAAAGAAATGAAAATTAAAGAAATACTTAAAACTCTTGACAGTGATGACGAGTATCCAGGTATGTTCTGTAATACCTAAATATATATATATTATTTTTTAATGTGTCTGTTAACTGTTTACCCTATTGTTTATAAATAATCACTTATGGAAACAGTAGTATTTTTTATTACTACAATTATTAAACTCTTAACTTTTGAACACTTTTGAATTTTAATTAGTCTCTTGTCAGTTTATTGTTAGTATGATATTAAGTAGGTACATTATGTTACTTGACTTGAACTTATGAGTGTACTGACACATACAATTTAACTATATTACACAGCTAGATGACAATATACCTAATTCTATTAATTTAAATGTTACTAATTTAGAGTGCATTA
Organism: Celastrina argiolus; assembly: GCA_905187575.2. Taxonomy (NCBI): domain Eukaryota; kingdom Metazoa; phylum Arthropoda; class Insecta; order Lepidoptera; family Lycaenidae; genus Celastrina; species Celastrina argiolus. The sequence continues at coordinate 4,920,003 of LR994596.1, forward strand.
TAGTAATAGCTGAAATTTTATTTGGTCAGCCAGTCCTCTAACTAATTTAAAACAACATAACTTTCAGATGAATACAGTGAAACTGCAGGCATTCCTGATTACCTAAATGACTGGCGCTATGATAAAATTCAATTCAAATGGATTGAAAAAAATCAAACACAAAGAGAAACAAACAAAAGTAATATCAGATCTGAAATATTGATATTAAATAAAAAAAAAAATCTAATTGTAAAAAAAGGTGTTATGAATGAGCAAGATTTGTATTGTTTAAAAACTATTGCAAAAACTTGTCCAAATATATTGGTGTGGTACACAAATTTTACTGTTTATAAGGATTTGCAAGCTTCTTATAACTTTTTACATAGTTGCTTAGTGACCAGCTAAAAAATGAAGCAATTTTTTTTATGTATTAACTAAACTTTTATAAATATTTAATATTACCTGTGTTTAGAGGGAATTAATGAATAAAGATTTTTATGTCATACTTCTATGTCTGTTTTATTATAAGTATACGCCTCTAGCTCCTGATTTTCATTTAATATTACAGTTTGTAACCTTTTGCTAGGTAAATTTTTTATAACATTAAGGGCAAATGGTATAAGTTCAACTAATGGTGTTCTAATAAAATTTTCCTTCTTTTTGACAACCCGATAGCACTGTTTATACAAAAATATGTGTGTGAATCCATCTCTATAAAACTTTGCCACTTCCTTCCAACGGATATCACTCCAAACCTTGTAAGGCATATGTCTCAACCTAAAAATAAAGTTATTATGAAGTATAAGATATGGACTTGAACTTATAAAGTGTAAATATGACTAACTAGCTATTCCCGCGACTTCGTTCGCGTGGTTTTTGAGTGGCTTAAGCCGTTTATGCAGAGCACGCAATGAAAGTCCCCAAATGTAAATAATTTCCCCGTTTTTGCAACATTTCTCACTGACGTTTCGCTCCTATTGGTCGCAGCGTAATATTTTATAGCCTAAAGCCTTCCTCTATAAATGGACTATCTAACAAAAAATAAATTTTAAAATCGGACCAGTAGTTCCTGAGATTAGCGCATTTAAACAAACAAACTCTTCCGCTTTATAATATTTATAAAGATCAGTATCGCATATTTTTTAACAACCATGAAATAACTTGTTGTTGTTATACAACCTGAAGATCATCAAACTTAATATGTATTATATAAATTACAACTATTTACTTTTTGAATATATTTTTCCGCAATTTATTTCTTTTGACATCACGCTTAACAAACAGCTGTACATGTAATAAGTCGTACCAATGGTACTGTGCAGCAAAACGTCTACACTTGATTTCCTTATGTATTTTGTCCCACACTGAAATATCAAATTTTTGGTTTTTTAGTTTTTTCAAAGGCAAACCAGTATGTTTCATTAGAAGTTTAATTAGTTTTGTTTGTAGAGGCAGTGTCCATCTTGTTTTTTCGAATTGTGTTTCTTCTGAAAAATAAAATGTTTTATGAAATTACCCATTATTTTATATATATTTGTACAAGTGATACCTTTAGTAGACTCAAGTTTATAATATTGCAATATAATATCTATAATAAATCTTATATATATTATATAAATTAATTGCTGTTCATAAGTCTCGCTAAAATTCAAGAATGTTGACATTGCCACATTCTTTTGGCATCATGAGGATGTCAAGAACAGTGAACTAAGGACTAAATTAAGCAGAAGTTCACTGCAAGTTTAATAGAAATAGACTATAAACATATTCTTACTGTGATAGTTCAGTTACCTTGCTCGTTTTGCTTCAATCTTTTATAAATACCTCTAGGATCTCTCCCTAGTAAAAGTGATATAGTAGGCACAGGATTCTTTGGCATATGATACAGACATATAGCCATGACTTTCTCCTCGTGTGGTGTGTAAAACCCTCGAGCGTGAAAACTATAATGCACAACAAAGTGTCTGTACACTTGATGCATATTCCTTTGTAGTCCTTGTGCTAGGAAAGCAGTAACAAATCTTCTAGCACATTCCTCTGCAGTTTGTGGATTTCTAGATTTATTAATGTTCTTCCATCGAGCAAGGCAAATTGGTGTATCTGGTAAATTAAATAACTAAAAAGACAAATCATAGGAAAAAGAAAAATAAAATAGTACCTAATTTCCACCTTAATGTTGGTCCATTCAAGTTAAATTACACTGTGTAAAATATATGTAACATAACTGTAAACTAGGACTTAAATTAAACTTACCTTTCTTAGCTGTTTCCAATTTTTTTCCATTTGGATACTTTCATCTGATGATATAGCATCTGTGCGAAAAGAATCTTTATCTTTATCACATCCTTCCTTTTCGTGATGTTCATTATCAAAAACATTCTTTGTGAGACAGTTAGATTTTTGATACCATGGTTGCTCCCAAGAAATCACCATATCATTTCGTCTCGCTAACAATATCTGAAATACCAATTAATGCATCAGTAGTTATATAGTCCGAACAAGATAACAGTTATATCTTCATAAATTAATCATTAAAATAGTTATTTCGGGAGTTTAGCAGACAATATTTTTATACTTTACCTCCATAAACTCTTCATCTTCCATTTGAATCTGATCTAGATATATCAATACTTCGTCAAATGCTTCGGAATCTGTTATATCATCTATAGCAGAAATTCTGCTTTCTAATACGGAGGGCATGTTATTTAATTTCTATTTTCTAAGCTTTTTTGGATTTTTAGGTTATGTCATATGTGCAATGCTCAGAATAAAGAATATGATTCTTTGTTCTGAGGTGCAATGTTTGGTACCTATATTGTCAGTGTGTTCCTACTTCCTGTGCTTCTTTTACTCTGAACCATGGGGGTGACACTCAGTACATGCTCTGAACCTTAGATCCTTAGATAAAGAATCCTAATCTATAGATTTGACACATTGCCACAGCCGACAAGGACAAACGAAAAGTATATACAATATCTGTGTTGCCAACCCCATTTAAATATACCCAATTTATTCAAGAATCTTACTACTCGGGACTAACAAAGATTAGTACAGAACAGTAAAATACAAATTTATTAAAGAGAGAAAGTTTGTTAATCTATATATTTGTTTCCATTAAATTATGAAATTTGGAACGGATAAAGCAGGAAATAATATGTTACGTTTATGACGTGTAAATGTACCAACGGTTCCCATTTGCGCATAAAAAGTAGCATTGGCTGCTACTTTATATGCCCAAAACATATCATACAACAAAACCCAAGGTTTTAAAAAAACATCTTTACATCATAAATCATAATTATTTTCATCACAGACGCGGACGTAATAATAATTTATGTATGTCGGTACTCTATTTATGTTATCGAATGTACTATAATTTCTTGGCGGACATTCATTTTATGTAGTAATAAAACACAAACTATGTACTTGCACTTTTTTCACTTTATTATAATATATACCTACACCGACGATGACTTCGTCGAAACCGGTCGTGTATTTTAACAAATATAAAAATATTTAAATTAATGTAAAATCACTAATAAAGTATATATATTATGTAAAAAAGTATATAAAATAAAAAATAACCGGTTTAAAGGTAATCTGTGCATATAGTCATTATTTAAATGATTTTATTATTTGCATTTTTTTTTTAATTATTGGTATATTACAACATTTATGGGTCGTTATTCAAAATGATTATTTCCGTAACTGTATTCATACCGTTTGCTATTGGAAGTAGATGCACGAATTTCTTCCTCCTCGATTAAGCATTTGGTATTTTCCTTTTCATGCCTGTATATAGTGTGGATCCCTTACCCGCATTTCCGGGGACATTTAAATTTTTAATTTATTTCCTATACCAACTACAATTTATAGATATAATCTCATTCGACTATTCACCGCAGTTCAAGAGTTCATGAATGGAAATTTTTGGAGTGACTTTTACGACTTATATTCACTATACGTCTTCCAATAAATATTTCTTCGGCTTTCCTAAAACAAAGCAATAATATATAATATAGGAGTAGTAGAGGCGTTCGTTAAATGTAGTCAAGATTTTCATTTCCATCGTTATTTTACAGTAAAAAAATAGTACTTTTAGTGAACTTATGTAAGTAAATTTCAGTAGGCTCTACACAAGACTCTGAATATAATATGTTTACAACATTATAATAATCACTTTTATAGTACGTAAATAAATACCATAAATAAAAGTAACTAACCTGCTCGATGACATGACGCGTAGGAATAGATAACGGGTTTAAATATGTCATATTTGCTGTTTTTCTAAAACAACTTTGTTCAAAATGTCTAGAGCATACTCGAGTATATTTGGTTGGTTGCTGTTTTGTCGGCCTGTGGCACGAATCCATAATTGGCGGGTTGAAGAGTCCTTTGGAAATCTGTAACAACAGTTTCACTATTGCACAGCTTAAGATTTAATAATAAAATTAAAAATAAAATATATATACGGTCGAATTGAGAAACCTCCTCTTTTATTGAAAATCGGTTAAAAAAGACCCCACTTTTAGGGTAAATTATGAGTACCTTAGCTGGTATCCCCATTAAATCTTTAACATTACTAAGTCAAAAAGTAGTTTAAAATGGCGGACTGCCTGACATTTGTTTCGAGGATGACAATTTAACCTTGTCACATACATTGGTTGGATAATACATTTATTATTGTAATTTTAAACAACATTTTAATTCATTATTTCTATTCACAATAACCTATTAATAGCTTATTAGTGTGCTACGGAACACAACCTGTCGATATTTTATCAAAGCAAGGTGTATTTGTTACTAAAATTGTACTTACGCATGAAAGGAAATATTTCGTGTTTTTTGCTCATTACGGCTTTTACAGCCGATTATTTAACATATATCCATGTAAAGCAGGTTAGTATTATGAATCACTTAAATTTATTTTTATTTTCACCACTTAGATCACTATTATTCACTAAAAATCCTGGAAGATACGAGATGTGACCGAACTGTCAACTGATTTTTTGGGCACATAGACACAAAGAGAATATAATCACTATGAAGTATGACATAGCAGTTGTGCCCAACAAACAAAAACAGGAACTCTGACAAAGACAGGCAATATTGTCGCCTTCCTTTTCTTTCCTTAAAGTTTTTGTATGTTGTGATCTCGTTCACACACTTTATTGACGTATTGTAGCAAATCTATGTATGTATTCTTAATCTATGCTTAGATCATACTTAATCTGTGCCTTAGTTAAAGAATCCTCTAGATTTGACACATTGCCACAGCCGAAAGGGACAAACGAAAAGTATACAGGGCGTGTTCCTTTAGACGCTCTTTTTACACTGAACGCTCAGTGCGGCGATTCTCGCTATTAGAATATTTTCCGCATGACATTTGTTCATGATTTTTTCCATTCTACCGAAACGTTCGAGCGGTTTATAAAACACGTACTGCGCATGGTTCTCAGGCAGTGGAAAAAAGTTCATATTCGAATAAAACATCAAAATTCGGAAATTTTAAGAACGAAAAACACTTGTGTATTCTCAGATCTTCACAGTGGAAGTAAATCGTGGAAAAGTCCCCGATATCCAACGAGTGGTAAGGACCGGTAGATGTCCGAATCCACATGTACTAATAAATAATTTGGCAGTCTATGTATGTACGTATGTATGTATATATGTATGTATGTATGTATATATGTATGTATGTATGTATATATGTATGTATGTATATATGTATGTATGTATGTATGTATGTATGTATGTATGTATGTAAGTATGAATGTATGTATGTATGTATGTATGTATGTATGTATGTATGTATGTATGTAATAAAACGGTTTGTATTGATACCGCTACAGCCGTATAGCGGATTAATCGGTCCCTGTTCAAAATTAAACTTAAAAAACGATATTCTAAAAAATTCAATTAAGACAATGAAATTTATATAGTCTAATAGTCTATGTTACTCGCGGCAACAATACGAATTGATTTACACCTCATTCATTAAAATCGGACCTTGCTAAAAGATGGCCCCGCGCGAGTTTCTTACGCCGGTTCTTCTCGCCGGGCTAGTTTCCGAACCGGTGGTAGGCATCATGTAGGATAATTCAATAAGACGTGTTATTTAATAACCTTTATGGAAATAAAAAGTTTTGAATTTAGAATTTGTAGAATTTTGACCAGTAGTGTAGCTGCTGCGAGGGAACATACATACATACATACATACATACATACATACATAGACTGCCAACATCATTACCTTCCTACCCTTCCTTTTGACTTCGCTGAAGTCGGGTAAAAATTATTTTAACTGTCTATAATTGACGAAATACGTAATTTATATGTTTATAATACATAATATTATATATAAAATATTAATATTTCGGTCAATATTTACAAAATAATTACTTAATGTCTTTGAAGTTTCCCAAAGCGGTTTTTTAACGCGAAACCGGAACGCAACATATTGTCTATGTTAAGGTTCACTGTGACAGTTCGATTGGTAATTGTTATAGTGGTACCCCAGAATAAGTGTTCTAAGAATTGTGCAAACTTTTCAGCAGAACGGAAAAATTCATGAACAAATGTCAAGCGGAAAAAATCTAAGATATTTTCTTATATCGTATAACGTTGCTTTAAATAACGTATCTACATAAGCTTAGACTATTTGGATTACCAAAAATATTAATCCAAATAGTTTAAGCTGATATAAATACGGAATTTATAGCATTACATAATTTTTATTTTCTAAATTGTTTACAAATGGTAAACAATTTTGTTACCATGACAACCATTAGACGTTAAAGACGTTAAGGCTGCGTTTCCACTGACGCGGAGCGTAGAGGAGCTTGCGTTACCCGAATTGACCAATCACTATGCTCGAAATCTCCGCTCCGCTTCGCTTGGGTTGGGCACCGCTAAGTTCCTCTCCGCCCCGCTCCGCGTCAGTGGAAAAAGTATTACTGAACAGTGAACTGTCAAGTGTCAAATGCGTTCGAGTGTGCAGTTCTGAGAATACACATGTTGTGCATCCTTCTTAAAATTTCCGAATTTCGATGTTTTATTCGAATGTGAACGTTTTTCCACTGCCCGAGAATCGCCGCCCAGATCATTCATAACGCACACAGTCGTTTCTTTAGCACAATATTGAAATTTTCGATCTGAACGTTTCTAACAAACTTTACTGCTAGTGGAACGACTGACAGATGTCAAAATTTAACATTTCCTTTTTATCTCTTATATTCTATTTTAAATTAACAATAATAACTACATTATAAAAGAATCTATAATAAATTAGCTCGATCCATAACTAAAAATAACAACGAGATCAGTGAAATCTAAGTAAACGTCAAAAACAAGATGGGATCATTCTGAGCGTTTTGAACAGTTTTTGACAGCTGCTTGTGGAACACGAGTAAGAACAGTTCAAAACATAGATGAAGAATACAAAAACGATTGATGATTCTTTAAAGTGCTAAAGAAACGCGAATCTGAACGAAAAAAACGTTATTTTCGTAAACGTTCAGCTACTGGAACACAGGGTTAGAGTAAAAATAGATTTGTATTTACTATTTAGAAAATATTTATAAATTCTAAAATAAACGCAACTACAAACATTAAACAAGAAATGTCAGTTGTCAATGTCAATTATGAATTACGTCATACGCGTTTTTTTTTTTTAAATAAAGAAATAAAGCATACGCTCCAACAATCCACTGAATCGATTATTATTGAAACATGAATGAATCCATTGATTTGGGTCTTAGATTATATTATACTCATGAAAATTTTCTAACAAATCATTCTTTTAATTTTGGTGCGGGGAGGGAGGTCTATACAAACGCCCACTAAGAACATAAGGTAGTACTTAGATTTGTTAATTTTTACAGTTCTATTTGGCCACATTTTGTCATTAATGCTTTCTTATTCCTGATGAATTATTCTATTTACCTAATTCTAGTTCTAAAATATTTTTAATACATTAAGAATTTCTTTTTCATTATCATCTCTTTCACTTAGCAGTCTTTAGCATTGGTTTTTATGTTTGCAAATCCGAATACCTACCAACCAAAGCTTAGTAATTTTGCCAAAATCTCATATTATCTTGTCTTCAACAGCAGTTTGCATTACCTACAGATTTTCACTTGCTTGTAAGTAATTCACTTTTAAACTAATTATGCCAAACACTGCTAAGTTTTTGGCATTGTTTTGGCATTATTTTGTTTGGGTAACCAACAGCCTATTAGTAATACATTAAACACTTGACCGTTAGTTAAAGTTTACAACCTTGAGAGTGGCAACACCTAGTTTCCATCAAATCTTTTGTCCTTTTCTTTCCTTTTTAACCTTTACCTCTATCTATCTCGCTCGCACATTCCCCACCAGGTAGTGTCGAGCTGAAAATTAAGCTCTGACACCTGCCTCATTGGCGTTAAATTTTCTATCAACAGCGGTTCACTTTCGATACTATAGTCATAATCGAAGTGCTGCCGCAGGATACCCGGTGAGTTCTTATAATTATAACTTTATTGAACCTCTGAAACTCATGGAAAGCTTCTAAGCTCTAACGGTTTTTACCGTTTGCATACTATTCATAGAATTTTATATTCTTAAATATCCAAGAAATAAGGAATCTTTCTTTGTTTCAGAGAATGTTATACTTATTTTATGTTGTGTCCTTTGTAGTGTCAGGAGTTACTTATTGCAAAGTGAATTAATATATTTCTGTGGATAATTTAGTACTTTTGTCGGTATTATGTGGGTACCTACATAATATTTTGTGTCGTAAGAAAACGTGCTAACGTTTGTAATAGATTTGGATAACTTTTGCGTTGCAAATTTACAATCGTACTACCCACATTTAATTGATAATTCTTTAAATAAAATTTAAATGTTCACTTTGTCGCACACTATTTCTCCTTCCTTTTAGTTATAATGGATAATACAAATGCAAAAACGTCCATACCACGTTGAACACACCGGTTCTCGTCACCGAAGTTAAGCAACGTCGGGCGCGGTCACCCATCCAAGTACTAACTTGGATGGGTGACCGCCTGGGAATACCGCGTGATGTTGGCTTTTTGTTGGTTGCCAATCTACGGCAGGGCCCTCTGGTTTGCAAATCGAACGTTCGCATCGTACTTAACTAAAAAAGGGGGGGTGGGGCAAACATAATACAATATGACCTGTTATAGAAGTTATCGAACGAAGTAACCGAACTTCGCAGACATATTTATGAAGGCGAACCTTCTTGTATAAATCATCAAGGATCTCAGGATTTTTCTACCATTCCTAATGATTTAACTTTTTTAAAAATGAGGGTTATGATCAAATTTCTTTATTAAATATTAATGATTATGAGGTTCTAAATAATTGTGATCTATCTGACAATAATACTAATAATGAGATTAGTACGAATTTTAATTTTGAATTACACTGTGGTCGAAGGATCAAATCCCGCTATATGATAGATTGACTTTTTAGTTAAATTAAAGGAACCAACGACATCTAAGGGCCCAGAAAATTATTATTTTGAAATGCTAAAAAAATAAAAAATAAGAAAAAAAAAACATTCAACATTTCTGTAAGAATGAGTAGTTTGATGTCAGTTATGCTGACTTACAAAATCTTTTTAATAATTATTCCCCGGGTTTTACCCAGTTGGAAATTAATGACGAAGTTATGGCTTATGATGGTCAGCGTCGCTTTGCTTACAGTGACAAATGTTTTGATGCTCTTTCCTTCTGTATTTTAAAACAAAAAGAACTGTTGCAAGATAGCCTAAATAAACTTATATCCTGGGCGCGAGATAGTTGTAATACTGTAAACGCTAATGAGTTACATAAAAAAGTTGTTGAGCTATTTAAACAACTGACATTAGTCTTAGAGAAAACAGATGGTGTATGAAAATTTTTTATCCCACTTATTTGCCTCGCAGGCATTAAACAAAAATAATTATCACCCCTCGCAGGGGTTTGATAATAATCATAGAACACACTCTCAGAGTACGTTCCAAAGACAGCCCCCGCAGGGCTCGTCGTATACCCAACCCACGCAGGGTTACTTTTATACCAGACCCACGCAGGGTACATTTGGCACCAATAGGCCTGAAAATAAAAGCACACGAGGGTCCTTTCGACCCCGTGAAGTTTCACAAAACAGACACGAGCCTGGTACAGGAATTAGGAGACGTAGTCCCCAGGATTCACAATCGGGGAATAGGCGACGTCGATTCTGACCACTTCGAGGCGGGCCAATTAATTTTTTTTTGCATACCGGTTGAGATATCTAGGTGCACATCGCACACTTTTAAAAGATATCCGAGGGTACCGCATACCCTTTCAAGCGAGACTCCCTCTCTTATTTCTCAAAAATCAAGGACGTTTGACGACTCTAGAGTCAGAACCCATGTCCGACAGTATATCACAAATGATTCGGAAAAGGGAGTTCTGGAGGAGGCTCCTCTTTTTTTTGGAGCTTTATCTCGACTATGTTTTTAGTCCCTAAAGGAGACGGCACAAACCGATCCAATTTTCAACCTGAAAAATCTAAACTGGTATGTCGCAAATCAGCTATTCAAACTAGTTAATGTTTCGGGTGCCAGGGTTTCTCCAATGAAACGACTGGTTGTGATAAAAATAATTATAATAATAATATATTGTATAACGGGGCCTCTGCGTGTGGCTTCGGCCCCACGCATGCCTTCCGGGATTTAATTGCCCGTGAGCAAGGAAGCTATAGCTATAGCTATAGCTTTTTTAATTATTATTATTATATCTGTATACACAGACATAATAATAATAATTATCACCCTTCGCAGGGGTTTGATAATAATCATAGAATACACTCTTAGAGTACGGTCCAAAGATAGCCCCCGCAGGGCTCGTCGTATACTCAACCCACGCAGGGTTACTTTTCTACCAGACCCACGTAGGGCACATTTGGCACCAATAGCTTGGAAACAATAGCACACGAGGGTCCTTTCGACCCCGTGGACCAATGGACCAATTTTCAACCTGCAAAGTCTTAACTGGTATGTCGCAACTCAGCCATTCAAACTAGTTAATGTTTCGGGTGCCAGGGTTGAAATATTTATTTGCATATTGACATTTGACAAAATACAAAGTCTACCCTTACGGGTGTACATACAGTGCGTTTAAAACTAAATATAATATAAAGTTTCTCCAACAAAACGACTGGTTCTGCAAAGTAGACCTTTCGCAAGCACACTTCAATGTGCCCATCTGACACAGTCACAGACGTTTTCTTCGGCTAGTGTACAAAGGGAAATTACTGCAAATGGCTTGTCTGCCGTTCGGCCTCAGTACAACTCCGAATATCTTCGCAACACTTTCGAATTGAGTGGCCCAAACTTTAACGGACGAAGGCATCAGAGTCCTAGTATAATTTGGACAATTTTTAGTAGTACACCAAGAGTACCAGACACTCACATGTGCAGGTCGTCCTTGCACGTCTAAAAGTTTTTGGGGTGGCAGATAAATTATCAAGTCAGTGACTAATTCCCAAAAGAAATTAGTGTTCCTCGATACCCTTTGGGTCACGTGGTTAAACAAAAATATGCTCCCCAACGGGAAAATAGTTTACTTACGCTTACGTCTCGAGGAAGTTCTACGAGATGTAACTTAAAGTCTTTAGAGCTTAATAGACATATTGAATTTTGCGAGCTTCGCAGTTCCATAAGGCAGATTACACTTTCGAGAAACCTTGTCTTACCTCAACAAAGTCCTATGATTGATGTTGTGATATTGCCAACGGAGTTACAAAAGGAGATGAGTTGGTGGTTAGAAAATTGTCATGGGGAATCGATGATTCATTTTCCAACAGCGGAACATTTTCTAACGGTAGACGCATCAGACGTTCCGTGGGGAGCTCTTCTGAAAAAAAAAAAAAACATGATTTAGGTAGAAGCCCCACATATTCCGGGCAAATACAACAGTCATGCAGACCATCTTTCTCGTCATCAGCGTCCACCCGAGTGGCATCTGCTTCCCCAGGCTATAGAGAAAATATTTCCAAGGTTCGGTGTTCCTCTGATAGATTTGTTCGCGTAGGAACAGGTAAATATGGTCATGAATTAGGTATTTGTCACTAGAACAGAAGGACTATGATAGCAACGTTTCACCGTGCATTATTCCGAAAGTCCTGAAACACCAGAACCTTGCACGAGGAATCTATCTCCTCGTAGACCCCTTGAGACAAGCTCAAGAACGCTCGTTCCCAACGGCACTGGAGGCACGAGCAATATAGCTCCACCCTTCATAGTCAAGGATCTCTATCACTGTTGATATTTTGCAGATTTACATATTGTAGAGGTACTGGCTTACAACACGATTAATCTTCGTAAGTCCGTGGTAGCCACTTTAACTAACCCTAATAATGCCAGTAATTTGAGTTCAGACGTGTAAGTATGTCATATCTTAAAAGCTATAGCTTTACAAAACCTGTAAGGAAAAGTATTTGGGATCTTGATATTTTAATTACATACTTGCGCATTATAACTGTGAACGAGGCTAGTATATTTGCTTCTTCTCGACATACAGCAACTCCTATAATACTTTGCTCTGCCCGCAGGGTCCATGAACTTTATTAACCACAGATACAAAACATTATGTTGAATAAGCCAATTCTTTGGTTTTATGGCCTGTTTTTGTACCTAAAACCGACACTGCCACGTACAGGCAGTCTGGATGGTGTTTTATTGCAATAATGAGAATAAAAAACCTTGATCCAGTATTTTGGGTAAAGCTGGAGCACGCCAAAGGCGGCCTCTCCATACTCTTATCAGTTCACTACTGTCTAAACTAACTGTCCACTAGACTGCATCCTGTCGGGGGGAAACTTGAGGTCAAAAACGGAATTTACACGTTTTTACCGTATATCTGATGTTAATAATAGCGGTTTTATACGCTTGTTTAACCCTGCTTAATTATACTATTATAAAGTTTCAATTTCACACAACAATGACCTTTGCATTAGGTTAGCCATAATTAAGCTACATACCTATTGCCTTCAACTTATAAACTATATTGAATTACTTTAATAATTGTAAAAATTGTCTAATCATATTTTGTGAAATCAAGATATTTGTTTACTGTAACTAATAATTCCATAAATATTTTATTATGAAAGTAACCAAGTTTGGTTTGTACATTATAACAATTATAATCTCTTTATAATTAAGTTACAAAATTATATTAATATTAGTAACACTACTGCACTGATATTTATTTTTTATTTCATTTTATTTGTACAGTAACATATGCCTATGATGGGTACATTTTATGATGTTGTAATAAATGAGTTACAATTAAATGATAGTAATATGTATTATACAAATTGTATTATATTCTCGCTCAATAGGTTAATATTGATAATCTAAAATGCCAGTTGTTTCAACACAGCATTCTATTTTAATTTATACTGAATATTCTAAAACTTTCAGTTTGTATGCATTACATTATAATGTCAAAATCACATTGGCGTCCTTATACAGATTTAATTTACCCACCAGGCGATAACAAACACGTCTCAAGGTTGTAAACTTTAACTAACGGTCAAGTGTTTAATAGAAGTGTTTTACCTGAAATAAAACACATATTAAATACTTACCTTAGTTAAAGTTTACAAATTTAAATTCTGCCTGGCAGTTCCTCTCGACTCAATGAGGCAGGTGTCAGAGCTTAATTTTCAGCTCGACACTACCTGGTGGGGAATGTGCGAGCGAGATAGATAGAGGTAAAGGTTAAAAAGGAAAGAAAAGGACAAAAGATTTGATGGAAACTAGGTGTTGCCACTCTCAAGGTTGTAAACTTTAACTAAGGTAAGTATTTAATATGTGTTTTATTTCAGGTAAAACACTTCTATTAACAATACAGTATAGATAGGATCAAAGCCAGTAACAGGCTATGAATCAGTTATCAATGTTTTATATCGGGAGATAACAAATAATGTCGGGAATGTCTTCTATTGCCTTCAATTACTGTATATATACGCCTCTCCTAGGTTTATTCGTGTTGTGCGGCCAACAATAATCGCAAAGCACCTAAACTCTAATGTACTCTAAACAAGAATATCAGCTGATAAATAAATATCCGCCATATTGTTCGATATCGGATTTAAAAGCACCTCCTTAGACTTCGTTAACTTGAAAACAATAACGTTTAAAGCGGGGTCACCAATAAAGCGGGGTTCACCAGTAAGCGGGTTGCCTGGAGATCTACCCACTTCAAATAATATATGAAGGTGCTGGGGCGAGAGAAATTCGAGTTGCGGGCCAAACTTATTTATTACACATTTATCTCAGAGCTGACAATATCGTGAATAAATTATAAATTGATAAACTTCAAAATGTAAACATGTCAAAAATTCTTTTTAAAATAAACATAGAGTAAAGTGTACAAAATATAAAGAGTTTTATAAAAGCTACGCTACACGTTTAAGATAGCGCTCGACAAAATGTCAAAATGTGTAAGTTGGGTAGCCATTTCATATAACAATATCGCCCATTGGAAAGCGTAATAGTTTTCGTAGCACGTTACGTTTGGGTAGCACTACAAATATCGATGACGATTATGGACGTCATTAGTCGTACGCAAAAGTCAATTCTATACATTTTTAATTAGCGTACTTCGATAGCGACAAACGATAAAGCATCTTGGGAAGACCCCCAGATCATTCTTATCGCAAATTGTCGTTTCTTTAGCGCATTTTAATCACAAATATAGAAATTTTCGATCTAATCGTTTGTAGCAAACTTTACTGCTAGTGGAACGCCTGACAGATGTTAAAATTTTACATTAAACACTTGACCGTTAGTTAAAGTTTACAACCTTGAGAGTGGCAACACCTAGTTTCCATCAAATCTTTTGTCCTTTTCTTTCCTTTTTAACCTTTACCTCTATCTATCTCGCTCGCACATTCCCCACCAGGTAGTGTCGAGCTGAAAATTAAGCTCTGACACCTGCCTCATTGGCGTTAAATTTTCCATCAACAGCGGTTCACTTTCGATACTATAGTCATTATCGAAGTGCTGCCGCAGGATACCCGGTGAGTTCTTATAATTATAACTTTATTGAACCTCTGAAACTCATGGAAAGATTCTAAGCTCTAACGGTTTTTACCGTTTGCATACTATTCATAGAATTTTATATTCTTAAATATCCAAGAAATAAGGAATCTTTCTTTGTTTCAGAGAAAATCATTAATTAACTTATTTTATGTTGTGTCCTTTGTAGTGTCAGGAGTTACTTATTGCAAAGTGAATTAATATATTTCTGTGGATAATTTAGTACTTTTGTCGGTATTATGTGGGTACCTACACAATATTTTGTGTCATAAGAAAACGTGCTAACGTTTGTAATAGATTTGGTAAAGATAAAAATAACTTTTGCGTTGCAAATTTACAATCGTACTGCCCACATTTTATTGATAATTTTTTAAATAAAATTTAAATGTTCACTTTGTCGCACACTATTTCTCCTTCCTTTTAGATAATTTTAATGGATAATACAAATGCAAAAACGTCCACCGTTCACCACGTTGAACACACCGGTTCTCGTCCGATCACCGAAGTTAAGCAACGTCGGGCGCGGTCACCCATCCAAGTACTAACTTGGATGGGTGACCGCCTGGGAATAATACCGCGTGATGTTGGCTTTTTGTTGGTTGCCAATCTACGGCAGGGCCCTCTGGTTTGCAAATCGAACGTTCGCATCGTACTTCCCTAAAAAAGGGGGGGTGGGGCAAATATAATCGCAAATATGACCTGTTATAGAAGTTATCGAACGAAGTAACCGAACTTCGCAGACATATTTATGAAGGCGAACCTTCTTGTATAAATCATCAAGGATCTCAGGATTTTTCTACCATTCCTAATGATTTAACTTTTTTAAAAATGAGGGTTATGATCAAATTTCTTTATTAAATATTAATGATTATGAGGTTCTAAATAATTGTGATCTATCTGACAATAATACTAATAATGAGATTAGTACGAATTTTAATTTTGAATTACACTGTGGTCGAAGGATCAAATCCCGCTATATGATAGATTGACTTTTTAGTAAAATTAAAGGAACCATCTAAGGGCCCAGAAAATTATTATTTTGAAATGCTAAAAAAAAAAAAAAATCCAACATTTCAATAAGAATGAGTAGTTTGATGTCAGTTATGCTGACTTTCAAAATCTTTATAATAATTATTCCCCGGGTTTTACCCAGTTGGAAATTAATGACGAAGTTATGGCTTATGATGGTCAGCGTCGCTTTGCTTACAGTGACAAATGTTTTGGTGCTCTTTCCTTCTGTATATTAAAACAAAAAGGACTGTTGCAAGATAGCATATATAAACTTATATCCTGGGCGCGAGATAGTTGTAATACTGTAAACGCTAACGAGTTACATAAAAAAGTTGTTGAGCTATTTAAACAACTGACATTAGTCTTAGAGAAAACAGATGGTGTAAGAAAATTTTTTATACCACTTATTTGCCTCGCAGGCATTAAACAAAAATAATTATCACCCCTCGCAGGGGTTTGATAATAATCATAGAACACACTCTCAGAGTACGTTCCAAAGACAGCCCCCGCAGGGCTCGTCGTATACCCAACCCACGCAGGGTTACTTTTATACCAGACCCACGCAGGGTACATTTGGCACCAATAGGCCTGAAAATAATAGCACACGAGGGTCCTTTCGACCCCGTGAAGTTTCACAAAACAGACACGAGCCTGGTACAGGAATTAGGAGACGTGGTCCCCAGGATTCACAATCGGGGAATAGGCGACGTCGATTCTGACCACTTCGAGGCGGGCCAATTAATTTTTTTTTGCATACCGGTTGAGATATCTAGGTGCACATCGCACACTTTTAAAAGATATCCGAGGGTACCGCATACCCTTTCAAGCGAGACTTCCTCTCTTATTTCTCAAAAATCAAGGACGTTTGACGACTCTAGAGTCAGAACCCATGTCCGACAGTATATCACAAATGATTCGGAAAAGGGAGTTCTGGAGGAGGCTCCTCTTTTTTGGAGCTTTATCTCGACTATGTTTTTAGTCCCTAAAGGAGACGGCACAAACCGATCCAATTTTCAACCTGAAAAATCTAAACTGGTATGTCGCAAATCAGCTATTCAAACTAGTTAATGTTTCGGGTGCCAGGGTTTCTCCAATGAAACGACTGGTTGTAAAAATAATTATAATAATAATATATTGTATAACGGGGCCTCTGCGTGTGGCTTCGGCCCCACGCATGCCTTCCAAAGGTCCGGGATTTAATTGCCCGTGAGCAAGGAAGCTATAGCTATAGCTTTTTTAATTATTATTATTATATCTGTATACACAGACATAATAATAATTATCACCCTTCGCAGGGGTTTGATAATAATCATAGAATACTCTTAGAGTACGGTCCAAAGATAGCCCCCGCAGGGCTCGTCGTATACTCAACCCACGCAGGGTTACTTTTATACCAGACCCACGTAGGGCACATTTGGCACCAATAGCTTGGAAACAATAGCACACGAGGGTCCTTTCGACCCCGTGGACCAATGTCCACACCATTGGGACCAATTTTCAACCTGCAAAGTCTTAACTGGTATGTTGCAACTCAGCTATTCAAACTAGTTAATGTTTCGGGTGCCAGGGTTGAAATATTTATTTGCATATTGACATTTGACAAAATACAAAGTCTACCCTTACGGGTGTACATACAGTGCGTTTAAAACTAAATATAATATAAAGTTTCTCCAACAAAACGACTGGTTCTGCAAAGTAGACCTTTCTCAAGCACACTTCAATGTGCCCATCTGACACAGTCACAGACGTTTTCTTCGGCTAGTGTACAAAGGGAAATTACTGCAAATGGCTTGTCTGCCGTTCGGCCTCAGTACAACTCCGAATATCTTCGCAACACTTTCGAATTGAGTGGCCCAAACTTTAACGGACGAAGGCATCAGAGTCCTAGTATAATTTGGACAATTTTTAGTAGTACACCAAGAGTACCAGACTCTCACATGTGCAGGTCGTCCTTGCACGTAAAGTTTTTGGGGTGGCAGATAAATTATCAAGTCGGTGACTAATTCCCAAAAGAAATTAGTGTTCCTCGATACCCTTTGGGTCACGTGGTTAAACAAAAATATGCTCCCCAACGGGAAAATAGTTTACTTACGCTTACGTCTCGAGGAAGTTCTACGAGATGTAACTAAAAATCTTTAGAGCTTAATAGACATATTGAATTTTGCGAGCTTCGCAGTTCCATAAGGCAGATTACACTTTCGAGAAACCTTGTCTTACCTCAACAAAGTCCTATGTTGTGATATTGCCAACGGAGTTACAAAAGGAGATGAGGTGGTGGTTAGAAAATTGTCATGGGGAATCGATGATTCATTTTCCTTTTCTTTTAACAGCGGAACATTTTCTAACGGTGGACGCATCAGACGTTCCGTGGGGAGCTCTGCTGAAAAAAAAAAAAACACATGATTTAGGTAGAAGCCCAACATATTCCGGGCAAATACAAGTCATGCAGACCATCTTTCTCGTCATCAGCGTCCACCCGAGTGGCATCTGCTTCCCCAGGCTATAGAGAAAATATTTCCAAGGTTCGGTGTTCCTCTGATAGATTTGTTCGCGTCGGAACAGGTAAATGTGGTCATGAATTAGGTATTTGTCACTAGAACAGAAGGACTATGATAGCAACGTTTCACGTTGCCTTCTCACAGGTATGGTACTTTCCCACAGCACGGGTGTTCCCACCACCGTGCATTATTCCGAAAGACCTGAAACACCAGAACCTTGCACGAGGAATCTATCTCCTCGTAGACCCCTTGAGACAAGCTCAAGAACGCTCGTTCCCAACGGCACTGAAGGTACGAGCAGTATAGCACCACGCTTCATAGTCAAGGATCTCTATCACTGTTGATATTTTGCAGATTTACATATTGTAGAGGGACTGGCTTATAACACGATTAATCTTCGTAAGTCCGTGGTAGCCACTTTAACTAACCCTGATAATGCCAGTAATTTGAGTTCAGACGTGTAAGTATGTCATGTCTTAAAAGCTATAGCTTTACCAAACCTGTAAGGAAAAGTATTTGGGATCTTGATATTTTAATTACATACTTGCGCATTATAACTGTGAACGAGGCGAGTATATTTGCTTCTTCTCGACATACAGCAACTCCTATAATACTTTGCTCTGCCCGCAGGGTCCATGAACTTTATTAACCACAGATACAAAACATTATGTTGAATAAGTCAATTCTTTGGTTTTATGGCCTGTTTTTGTACCTAAAACCGACACAGCCACGTACAGGCAGTCTGGATGGGGTTTTATTGCAATAATGAGAATAAAAAACCTTGATCCAGTATTTTGGGTAAAGCTGGAGCACGCCAAAGGCGGCCTCTCCATACTCTTATCAGTTCACTACGATCTAAACTAACTGTCCACTAGACTGCATCCTGTCGGGGGGAAACTTGAGGTCAAAAACGACATTTACACGTTTTTACCGTATATCTGATGTTAATTATAGCGGTTTTATACGCTTGTTTAACCCTGCTTAATTATACTGTTATAAAGTTTCAATTTCACAGTGACCTTTGCATTAGGTTAGCCATAATTAAGCTACATACCTATTGCCTTCAACTTATAAACTATATTGAATTACTTTAATAATTGTAAAAATTGTCTAATCATATTTTGTGAAATCAAGATATTTGTTTACTGTAACTAATAATTCCATAAATATTTTATTATGAAAGTAACCAAGTTTGGTTTGTACATTATAACAATTATAATCTCTTTATAATTAAGTTCAAAAATTATATTAATATTAGTAACACTACTGCACTGATATTTATTTTTTATTTCATTTTATTTGTACAGTAACTTATGCCTATGATGGGTACATTTTATGATGTTGTAATAAATGAGTTACAATTAAATGATAGTAATATGTATTATACAAATTGTATTATATTCTCGCTCAATAGGTTAATATTGATAATCTAAAATGCCAGTTGTTTCAACACAGCATTCTATTTTAATTTATACTGAATATTCTAAAACTTTCAGTTTGTATGCATTACATTATAATGTCAAAATCACATTGGCGTCCTTATACAGATTTAATTTACCCACCAGGCGATAACAAACACGTCTCAAGGTTGTAAACTTTAACTAACGGTCAAGTGTTTAATAGAAGTGTTTTACCTGAAATAAAACACATATTAAATACTTACCTTAGTTAAAGTTTACAAATTTAAATTCTGCCTGGCAGTTCCTCTCGACTCAATGAGGCAGGTGTCAGAGCTTAATTTTCAGCTCGACACTACCTGGTGGCTTAGATAAAGAATCCTATAGATTTGACACAGTGCCACAGCCGAAAGGGACAAACGAAAAGTATATACAATATCTGTGTTGCCAACCCCATTTAAATTTACCCAATTTATTCAGTAATCTTACAACTCGGGACTAACAAAGATAAGTACAGAACAGTAAAATACAAAATTATTAATGAGATAAAGTTTGTATATCTATATATATTTGTTTCCATTAAATTATGAAATTTGGAACGCATAAAGCAGGAAACAATATGTTACGTTTATGACGTGTAAATGTACCAACGGTTCCCATTTGCGCATACAAAGTAGCATTGGCTGCTACTTTGTATAAAATAAAATAAATAAAAATAAAAAACGTTTTATTTCCAAATGAAACTTACAAAGTTATTTTCGGAAAGTCAACAAGAAAAACAAGCTACCACCGGTTCAACCCTAACCCGCCGAGAAGAACCGGCGTAAGAAACTATATGCCCAAAACATACCATACATGATACAACAAAACCCAAGGTTTTAAAAAAACGTCTTTACATCATAATTATTTTCATCACAGACGCGGACGTAATAATAATTTATATATGTCGGTACTCTATTTATGTTATCGAATGTACTATAATTTCTTGGCGGACATTCTTTTTATGTAGTAATAAAACACAAACTATGTACTTGCACTTTTTTTCACTTTATTATAATATATACCTACACCGACGATGACTTCGTCGAAACCGGTCGTGTATTTTAACAAATATAAAAATATTTAAATTAATGTAAAATAACTAATAAAGTAGGTATATACGTAAAAAAGTATATAAAACAAAAGGTGTTTAAAGGTAATCTGTGCATATAGTCATTATTTAAATGATTTTATTATAATATTTTTTATAATTATTGGTATATTACAACATATATGGGTCGTTATTAAAAATGATTATTTCCGTAACTGTATTCATACCGTTTGCTATTGGAAGTAGATGCACGAATTTCTTCCTCCTCGTTTAAGCATTTGGTATTTTCCTTTTCATGCCTCCTATAGTGTGGATCCCTTACCAGCATTTCCGGGGACATTCATATTATTAATTTATTTCTTATACCAACTACAATTTATAGATATAATCTCATTCGACTATTCACCGCAAGTCAAGAGTTCATGAATGGAAATTTTTGGAGTGACTTTTACGACTTATATTCACTATACGTCTTCCAATAAATATTTCTTCGGCTTTCCTAAAACAAAGCAATAATATATAAAATAGGAGTAGTAGAGGCGTTCGTTAAATGTAGACAAGATTTCCATTTCAATCGTTATTTTACAGTAAAAAAATAGTACTTTTAGTGAACTTATCTAGGTAAATTTCAGTAGGCTCTACACAAGACTGAATATAATATTATGTTTATAACATTATAATAATCACTTTTAGAGTACGTAAATAAATACCATAATAGTAACTAACCTGCTCAATGACATGACGCGTAGGAATAGATAACGGGTTTAAACTTGTCATATTTGCTGTTTTTCTAAAACAACTTTGTTCAAAATGTATGGAGCATACTCGAGTATATTTGGTTGGTTGCTAGTTTTGTCAGCCTGTGGCACGAATCCATAATTGGCGGGTTGAAGAGTCCTTTGGAAATCTGTAACAACAGTTTCACTATTGCACAGCTTAAGATTGAATAATAAAATTAAAAATAAAATATATATACGGTCGAATTGAGAAACCTCCTCTTTTTTAGAAAATCGGTTAAAAAAGACCCCACTTTTAGGGTAAATTATGAGTACCTTAGCTGGTATCCCCATTAAATCTTTAACATTACTAAGTCAAAAAGTAGTTTAAAATGGCGGACTGCCTGACATTTGTTTCGAGGATGAGAATTTAACCTTGTCACATACATTGGTTGGATAATACATTTATTATTGTAATTTTAAATAACATTTTAATTCATTATTTCTATTCACAATAACCTATTAATAGCTTATTAGTGTGCCACGGAACACAACCTGTCGATATTTTATCAAAGCAAGGGGTATTTGTTACTAAAAATGGTACTTACGCATGAAAGGAAATATTTCGTGTTTTTTGCTCAGTACGGCTTTTACAGCCGATTATTTAACTTAAATCCATGTAAAGCAGGGTTAGTATTATGCATCACTTAAGATTCTTTTTATTTTCACCACTTAGATCACTATTATTCACTAAAAATCCTGGAAGATACGAGCTGTGACCGAACTGTCAACTGATTTGTTGGGCACATAGCAGTTGTGCCCAACAAACAAAAACAGGAACTCTGACAAAGACAGGCAATATTGTCGCCTTCCTTTTCCTTCTTTAAAGTTTTTGTATGTTGTGATCTCGTTCACACACTTTATTGACGTATCGTAGCAAATCTATGTATTCTTAATCTAAGATGCCTACCTTAGATAAAGAATCCTATAGATTTGACACATTGCCACAGCCGACAGGGACAAACGAAAAGTATATACAATATCTGTGTTGCCAACCCCATTTAAATATACCCAATTTATTCAGGAATCTTACTACTCGGGACTAACAAAGATTAGTACAGAACAGTAAAATACAAATTTATTAAAGAGAGAAAGTTTGTTCATCTATATATTTGTTTCCATTAAATTATGAAATTTGGAACGGATGAAGCAGAAAATAATATGTTACGTTTATGACGTGTAAATGTACCAACGGTTCCCATTTGCGCATAAAAAGTAGCATTGGCTGCTACTTTATATGCCCAAAACATATCATACAACAAAACCCAAGGTTTTAAAAAAACATCTTTACATCATAAATCATAATTATTTTCATCACAGACGCGGACGTAATAATAATTTATGTATGTCGGTACTCTATTTATGTTATCGAATGTACTATAATTTCTTGGCGGACATTCTTTTTATGTAGTAATAAAACACAAACTATGTACTTGCACTTTTTTTCACTTTATTATAATATATACCTACACCGACGATGACTTCATCGAAACCGGTCGTATATTTTAACAAATATAAAAATATTTAAATTAGGACCGATTTTTCAATCGTCATATAACTTTTATCTAAGGAATAAATATGTGACTTTGGCAGATTTTGTATGAAAGAAATGTCAAAGTCACATATTTATTCGACAGATAAAAGTTATCTGACGATTGAAAAATCGGCCCTTAATGTAAAATCACTAATAAAGTATATATATTATGTAAAAAAGTATATAAAATAAAAAATAAGGTGTTTAAAGGTAATCTGTGCATAAAGTCATTATTTAAATGATTTTATTATTTGCATTTTTTTTAAATTATTGGTATATTACAAATTTACAACATTTATGGGTCGTTATTCAAAATGATTTCCGTAACTGTATTCATACCGTTTGCTATTGGAAGTAGATGCACGAATTTCTTCCTCCTCGTTTAAGCATTTGGTATTTTCCTTTTCATGCCTGTATATAGTGTGGATCCCTTACCAGCATTTCCGGGGACATTTAAATTTTTAATTTATTTCTTATACCAACTACAATTTATAGATATAATCTCATTCGACTATTCACCGCAGTTCAAGAGTTCATGAATGGAAATTTTTGGAGTGACTTTTACGACTTATATTCACTATACGTCTTCCAATAAATATTTCTTCGGCTTTCCTAAAACAAAGCAATAATATATAAAATAGGAGTAGTAGAGGCGTTCGTTAAATGTAGTCAAGATTTCCATTTCCATCGTTATTTTACAGTAAAAAAATAGTACTTTTAGTGAACTTATGTAAGTAAATTTCAGTAGGCTCTACACAAGACTCTGAATATAATATGTTTATAACATTATAATAATCACTTTTATAGTACGTAAATAAATACCATAAAAGTAACTAACCTGCTCGATGACATGACGCGTAGGAATAGATAACGAGTTCAAATATGTCATATTTGCTGTTTTTCTAAAACAACTTTGTTCAAAATGTCTAGAGCATACTCGAGTATATTTGGTTGGTTGCTAGTTTTGTCGGCCTGTGGCACGAATCCATAATTGGCGGGTTGAAGAGTCCTTTGGAAATCTGTAACAACAGTTTCACTATTGCACAGCTTAAGATTTAATAATAAAATTAAAAATATAATATATATACGGTCGAATCGAGAGACCTCCTCTATTTTTGAAAGTCGGTTAAAAAAGACCCCACTTTTAGGGTAAATTATGAGTACCTTAGCTGGTATCCCCATAAAATCTTTAACATTACTAAGTCAAAAAGTAGTTTAAAATGGCGGACTGCCTGACATTTGTTTCGAGGATGACAATTTAACCTTGTCACATACATTGGTTGGATAATACATTTATTATTGTAATTTTAAATAACATTTTAATTCATTATTTTTATTCACAATAACCTATTAATAGCTTATTAGTGTGCTACGGAACACAACCTGTCGATATTTTATCAAAGCAAGGTGTATTTGTTACTAAAAATTGTACTTACGCATGAAAGGAAATATTTCGTGTTTTTTGCTCAGTACGGCTTATATAGCCGATTATTTAACATATATCCATGTAAAGCAGGGTTAGTATTATGTATCACTTAAATTTCTTTTTATTTTCACCACTTAGATCACTATTATTCACTAAAAATCCTGGAAGATACGAGCTGTGACCGAACTGTCAACTGATTTGTTGGGCACATAGCAGTTGTGCCCAACAAACAAAAACAGGAACTCTGACAAAGACAGGCAATATTGTCGCCTTCCTTTTCCTTCCTTAAAGTTTTTGTATGTTGTGATCTCGTTCACACACTTTATTGACGTATTGTAGCAAATCTATGTATTCTTCATCTATGACCTGGTGGGGAATGTGCGAGCGAGATAGATAGAGGTAAAGGTTAAAAAGGAAAGAAAAGGACAAAAGATTTGATGGAAACTAGGTGTTGCCACTCTCAAGGTTGTAAACTTTAACTAAGGTAAGTATTTAATATGTGTTTTATTTCAGGTAAAACACTTCTATTTCTCATTTTTAAAATATACTCTAATTATTAAATTTTTACGTTCGAACAATCATGAAAAAACGAAAAACAAACAATTAAACAAAAAAATCAAAATCGATGTAAATGGGGCTAAATTTAGCCAACCTAATTTCTACGGTGGTCATGCTACAGCATTGCTACAGCCTACACCGCCAGAAAAATAGACTTATCGGCATTCACTAACAAAGAAATAGAAGGAATTGTCATTTTTGATTCCAGTTTCTCTGCGTCAAATCTAGTTTATGGTACATAATGGAAGGAAAAATTATCATCGGTATAAACTACCTATCAACAAACCTATGCATTTTTTGTATTAGAAACAGCAATTTTTATGAAAATAAATCGAAACTAAATACGAAATAGTTTCCATATTATATTAAGTGGTTTATCAATTAACAATGCAAAAAGGTTGACATTTACAAGTCGTGTTTATAGCAAAAGTGTTGTTGATGTTTACAAGAACTAACGACAGAAATTATAACGATGGAAGGTCCAGGAATGAGTTTATTTCAAGGTGCACCCAGTTTCCACATCAACAATAGTGCACAAGATAGACTAGAAGAACAAGAGGAGTTAGAAGATGAAAAAAGAAGGAAGGAGGAGGTATGCATTTGAATAAAACTTCAAGTTTACTTATTTATTGCTTACACACTTATTCCTTGTTTATTTTGTTGTTTTTATTTTTTAGCTTCACCACCAGCTTGCTAATGCTTTTGACGATTTAGATCTGAACTTAAACGATGATGAAGCTAGTTCAGTCAATATGAGTGGTAACCACACAATTGAGGTACCACAGACCAATGGAGGTACTATTTTAAACATTTTATAGCCTTGGTTCCCTTAGTTATAAAAAATGTATACACTGTTTATGCTATACATTAGAAAAGTTTTTGACAGTCAAGGGCAAAACATTTATAAGCTACTCAAGTTTGTAAATATTTATATAATTTGTAATACAAATTACAAACTAGTATTCATCCCTCAGTTATTTGTAATTGCTATTATCTAGACTACTTTGGTGATCAAATAACACATTTCAAATTAAACTCTTTTGTTTTAAAAGTATTAATATCAATTAATTATAAAAAGTATGTTTTCCTTCATTTCTTTGGTCTATAGTTAAGAGACTCCATTAGCCGGACTAACTAAAACTTAGTTAGTCCGGCTAATAGAGTCTCCACCATAATTTATTATTGCTTACGGATAGTATTCAAATATTATTGCAAATTGGTACATTACCAGCGGCCGCCGATTTAGATATAGTTTTTTTACAAATAGCCTTTTTTATTACTTGTTTAGTTGATAGTTTAGATAATAATAATTTACCTAAAAAAGTTTTAATTTATATATGTTATTATTGCAAACATAGATTATTTGTTTGTTTTTATTAATATTTAAATAGTAGGTATGTACAATAATTTAACATGCTTTCTATTAATTATTTTTTGTATTTATAAATTACAACTTTTGGTATTGTTTTTTTTTATTTTAGGACAATGCATGCTTTATAGTAAAGTAGATATTTAGGTCTAAATAATTTTATTGTTCCAATACTTAATAGCTACAATTTTTATTAAAAAAAAACTTTTTATAAAAGTAAATAGCTCATATTAGGAAGGCTATTATTGTGAATCTATTGACACCTCCATTATTAAAATGGAACCAAACTCACCACCCTTCCTTTTGGCTTCATTGTAGTGCCAAAAGGTAAAAGGGCAAAAAAAAGAATTTCACTCTTCATCATTAACACTAATGTATGAAATATTTTTTGCAGTAAGAACCGGTCTTCCTCCAACTTATAATGAGTCACTCAGCCATCAATTCTCTGAGTCACCAAAATATTATGAGACACCCAAGAACCATATCCAGCATTTAGGAACCCCAGAAGATCTAAAACTCCCCTATAGTCCATATGGAGCAGGGGACGGCCATAACAACTTCTACCATCAGGAACTAGCTGGTAAATAAAACATTACTTAGTTTCACTTCAGACTCCTCCTTCATTCTTCTGATTAATTTTTTTGCGGGTCCCAAGACCAACTAGCACGTCCCTCAGGCACCACTGAGATTATATCAAAGGTTTTTGAGGTTACCGCTGTACATCCTGGCTACACTAATAATACAAAGCAATTGACACCATAAGGGTGTCAATGCTTTGTATTATTATTAAGAGTAAATGATTAGTGTTATGTTCTAAAATAATTTTTCACCAAGTTAGTTAAAAGATAAAAATTTAACTAAGTATGCCATAGTATTCTACAAAACAAGTATGCCATAGAATGAAAAATAAGTCGGTTTAAAAACATTTTATAGTATAAAAACATGCACATATTTAATTTTTGAATGAATGACCTAACTTTAAATGATGATAAATGAA
Source organism: Celastrina argiolus (assembly GCA_905187575.2). NCBI lineage: Eukaryota > Metazoa > Arthropoda > Insecta > Lepidoptera > Lycaenidae > Celastrina > Celastrina argiolus. The sequence goes on from LR994596.1 coordinate 4,947,717, forward strand.
TTAGCTTTCAATGTGTGTCAAAAGTAGATTAAACAATTTTTTTTATTTACAGGACATTTGAATGGTATAAACAACTTTGATGGACTAACAAATGAAAAGCTAAAAGTAAGTGAAATAATTATAACTAAGCATTAAAATCCATTATTGTTAAGCTCTGTACAATTAAAGGTGTATTACATTCAAGCAATAAATAAAAATGTATGGTTCATGCAGGCCATGGCAGGATATCAAGGAGAGTCTTTACTGTTTAGACACATTTTGTTATAATTTCGATAATTCACACAATACCCCTATAAATTATTGCTGTGTTATTCTGTTGTATAGTCCAAGATAAATTGAACCTAAACGTAAACAAACCCGTCTATGACAAAACCAAAGACTAATCAGTGATGCCAATTGGCCAATATTAATACAATGATTTTTGTTTGCTATGAATCCATAGACTATATCCATAGGCTTGTATTTTACACTCGGCAGTGTCAAAATGGCGTATTTTTTCTGTGAAAGATTTTCATTTCATGTTTAAACAAATTAATTATTGTTTCATTGTTATAAAATGTATTGAATAATGAAGTGTAATCCTTTAATATACCTGTGAAAGTGTTTATAAGTGTGGACAATATGTAAATAAGGAAAAATTTCGATGTTTTCGGTTTGTTTACCTTTAAGTTAAATTTATCAGGGACGAACTATAGATGCTTTATTATTATGAAGTTTATTTAAAATCTGTTCCGTAATATTTGTGTGAAAAAGCCAAAAATATTGATACTTATAAAATTTTGTGTTTATTACTAGCTGGCAAAATTTGTATCGCCTTAGAATTGAATTTTTTTGAAGCACTGACAGCAGTGCCACCTACCGGGTCCAATATAATACAATAAAACCTTACTTAAGAATAAGCCTCCCAAACCGATTTCGGTGACGGTGGCCGGTTTCATTGAAACCAGGCCAGCTACGCAGGAGTTATTTTATAGTGCCGAAGTGTGTGCGCAATAAACAGAAGAACTCTCTCTCTTCCTTCACTCTCGTAGCCCAGTGGGATGGATAACCGAAACGACTGGCGGGTGATCATGCGCAGGACCGACTTTTAACATGCCCATCCCGACGCATGGATCATCTTTCTTGTCAGACAATCAGTTGATCAGCCTGCATTGTCCTAACCAAACTGGAAAACAACATTATTGTTGTTCCAACGCGGGAATCGAACCTATGACCCCGGGTCAAGAGCGAAGCTCTGAACCACTAGACCACGGAGGCGTTGTTTATCACATACAGATAGACAGACACTACAGACGACTTTGTTTTATGTTATGTATGTATTTTGAAATATATTCACAGATGAGAATGAAGGAGAGCCAACAGGCAACGGAGACTCAAAATGATAATTTCAAGAAGGAGATTGACAGTCTTCGGGCTCGGCTCCAGGCTGCTGTGCAGGATAAGGACAAAGCTGAGCTGTCGCTGCAGCAGACACATGATTTACTTGGTAGAGTGCTCATTCGTCGTATCAGCTATGACGCCCGCTAGATATACGCCCGATTTCTGAAATGCTGATCAAATTGATCAATTGATCAAATCAGCTAATCTGAACGCTCATTGGTGAAAACAGTGACTGCGAAGTGATGTTCACCAATCAGAGTTCAGATTGACTGAGGGCCTACGCCCGACACAATCAAGTACCGAATCCGTTCGATATCAGTGGTTTTTCGTATTTTATTTGGTGAATTTCTTTGAAGCTAATCAGGATAAAGAAAATTGTTAGATCGTAACTTTTTGTACTGCCGACCATATCGATCGACTGAGAATCAAAATAAACAAATGTCAATTTATTAGGAAGTACGCGGCATGATCGTATCTTAATCAAAATCAAATCAGTTTGGAGAGTAAGGGCCCCGATTTGATCAATTGATCAATTTGATCAGCCTTACAGAAACCGGGCGATGGCCTCCCTCAAAGTATTTCATGGGGGGTAATCACCTACTCGCAACGCTTGGCGAGCTCAGTTTTAAAATGTGAAAGACAACTTGTGCCTTTAGATTCATGTAGTATACAGAGAAAGTGACATTGAAATATTAAAAAAAGGCGGATTTTGGCGCCAAATTTATATCTAATATATAAAATTCTCGTGTCAGTGTTACCATACTCCTCTGAAAGGGAAAAAAATTGGTTTGAGAATCGGCTATTATCTATTTTTCATACCCCTGAGATAAGGTTTGCCCAACCCTAAAATTTGTTTTGTAATTTGTTTTTTATAATGTAGGATTAAAAAAATTCGTACACCACGCACGTACAACCCTAAATTTTCACTCTTCTATCACCAACCCCTATTTTCTAATTGTTGCTTAGGGTTCTGCGTTGTAGGTTCCACGTTGCGAGTTACGCGTTGCGGGTTCCGCGATGTAATTGAATTTCATCACAAACTTTGTATGCTCAACGAAGTTGGTACAGGTTTCATAATAATTACACAGTAACACAGTCGGTTTTTTTAGTCTTCTAAATTACGCTTTTCTTGTTTTGTAATATTAATATTGTAATTGTTTCTACAGCATCAAGCAAGCACACATCAATTAAACATGAGAAGCAGATATCTTCTATGATGGAGAAGATGAAAATGTATGAAGCCGAGAAACAGCAGATGCATATCGATCTGGTGGCAGCTAATGTTGCTTTACAGGAAACGCAACAGAGACTACAAACTATGCAGGTATTTAATGTCTTGTTAGTATTGTTTTACCCGCCAGCGCCTATAGGAGGGTTATATTTTCGAGAATATATATGTTTGTATGTATGTCTATATATTTGTGTACCAGCGTGAACAGCTCAATGGATTTGAGAGATGTTGTTAGAGTGATGGGTCGGCTTTTTCAGCTTTTTACTGGGTCCATAAAATTAATCACACTTTTGGATATGCATATAAAAGCTCCAAAGATTCCGTTACAGACATAGTATGTCTCATTAAAATTTTATCTAAATGTAAACAAACCCAAAAACACTGAAATATTCACATATTCACTTATTGTGCACACTTATCAACACATTCACCGGAATATTAAAGGATCATACTGCAGTATCCAATACATTTTCTAACAATTCATTCATTCAAATCTTAAGAGCTAGGCTCTTGTCGGTGGAGTAATCGCCATGTTTCTCTGCCCTGTGCTTTACTTTAGACCTCTTGATACGACCCAACGTTTATCTTCTCCTTTATTTGTTCTATATGTATAACTTCTCTTAGGTTTTCCTAACAATAAAATAACAATTAAACAGTAATTAAACATTTTGACACTACCGACTGTAGCATATAGTCTATAGTCTATGAATTCATAGTCGTAAACAATGATCATTTAATGTATTTGCATCACTAACTAGTCTATGGTGGTGCCATAGACGGGTTTGTTTACATATGTTATTGAATGTACTGTAGGTTCTTGGTGGAAATTCATGTTATATAGTAAAACACAAACTATAGTTCGTCCCTGATAAATTTAACCTAAAGGTAAAGAAACCGAAAAAATCGAAATTTTCCCTTATCCACTTATTGTGCACACTTATCACTTTCACAGGTATATTAAAGGATTACCCTTCATTATCCAATACATTTTATAACAATTAAACACTAATTAATATGTTTAAACATCAAATGAAAATCTTTCACAGAAAAAATACGCCATTTTGACACTGCCGATTGTAGAATAAAAGCCTATAGTCTATGGATTCAGAGCAAACAAAAATCATTGTATTATTATTGGCCAATTGGCGTCACTGACTAGTCTTTGGTTGTGTCATAGACGGGTTTATTTTCGTTTAGATTAAATTTATCTCGGACGTACTGTAGTTTCACTTTTTTCCACTTTATTTGTTATTTTACATTAATAATTACTTACTTAAAATACACAACCGGTTTCGACATAGTCATCATAATATTGTGTAGGTAAAATTAATTTTGTTTACGTTTGGGTTTGTTTACGTTTGTGTTAAAATAAACGGGATGTACTATACAACCCAAGCTTATTAGCGTGTTAAAACGAAGTAATCGTTATTTTCAGGTGGCACACACACACGACACTGACGCGTTGTTTAGAGAACAACAAGACAGGTATGTTTAATGTGACCTCTGTGGCTTAGTGGGTGTCCCACAAGTAGTCAATAATTCAAATCCAAAAGAACATAAAGTTATGTGACGACGATGAATTATTGACTCCATATGGGGCAAGTTATAATAATAGCTCCCCTCGGCCAGCTACGCAGGAGTTATTTAATAGTGCCCAGGTGTGTGCGCAATACACAAAGACACTCTCTCTTCCTTTTACTCTCATAACCCAGTGGGACGGTAAACCGACACGACTGGCGAGAGATCAGGCGCAGGACCGACTTTTTACATGCCCATCCGACGCATGGATCATCTTTCTTGTCAGATAATCAGGTGATCAGCCTAATGCTGATAGCTGCCAAGCAGCCTATGGGACATGTTGCAACTTGTATAATGTAGTAGAAGTTCTTGTTTGTAGAACTTGATCACATATAAAACTGTTTAAATATTCACCGATGTGAGCACAGGACAGCTAGTCTAGTAACCTGGGGCCTTGCTCCCCACAGTGATTTAATTTTGATTCAGATTCAATCGTGTCGCGTAGTCCCGAATAAATTAACGTTTGTTTATTTTGATTCACAATCGATTGAGATGGTCGGGAGTACAAAAAGTTACGATCTAACGATTTTCTTTATCGTTGTTTGTTTTAAAGTAATGACAAAATAAAACACCAAAAGTCGTTGAGATTAAACTGATTCGATTCTCGATTGTGTCGGAATTGAGCCTGCTGATGATGAAAATATTTTTTTCTTTATAAGGTGATTTATTTTATATTTATGTTTTGTGAACAATATAGGATTCATTCGAATCAAGGCAATCGTGTATCTACAACAAAAATGTTGTTACTTATAATTCTTAACTTTCAGACATCGAGAGGAAGTGGACAGATTGCAGACCGATTTGATGAAAGCCAAAAATAGACTCGAAGAAAAGGTGAATTTTACTAACTAATGCAACTTAAAATTAAACTCACTCTGTCTTAAAATTACAAAATGTATAAAAAATATTTTTTAATATATTTAATATACAAAATCTATATAAATTATAAAATTACAAATTCAATAGTATGTTCATTGCAATATTAGGTAACTTTAAAGCCAATTTTAATTCATATAATATATAAATAATATAACTGAAGACATGAATGGATGAAGGTGGGTCACGAAAATTTTTTACCCACAAAATTGAGTTTAAACTGTCACTCAAACATTTTAGGATGTGTAGTAACGTATTAAGTGAATTAATTCTAGAGACGGATCTTTAGATTAATGCACTTAATACTTTACGATGTATTCTAAAATGTTTCAAGTGACAGTTTGAATTCAATTTTCTCGAAATCAGAATTTTGCTAAATATCACCTTTCATGTCTTCAAAATATGAGTAAACAAATGGACCAATTAGTTTTTGTAATAACATTTTTATAAGATAACCATTGTCCAGTGGCAGCAATCCTCAATATTAAATACGAGATACATTTACATATTATTATAATATTAGAGAGTTAAAATAAATAAAAAAACTTTCAGGAGAACGAAATAAAAGTGCTGGAGAAAAGATGCGTGGAGCGTCAGAAAGAGAAGGAGGATATACTGATAGAGAAAGGAGCCGCTATTGACCGCCTGGCGGGAGAGTTGCAGGCGGCGCAGCGGCGGGCGAGAGAGAGAGATGTGGGAAGAGATCAGCTGAGAGAGCTGGGGGTAAGTGTGATAGAGAGAGAGATGTGGGAAGAGATCCGCTGAGAGAGCTGGGGGTAAGTGTGATAGAGAGAGAGAGAGAGAGATGTAGGAAGAGATCAGCTGAGAGAGCTGGGGGTATGTGTGATAGAGAGAGATGTGGTAAGAAAACAGCTGAGATAGCTATATAGATAGGGCACGAGTGAATGGGTTCATATGTTCCTTGTTCCTACACGATATTTGTGGTGTAATTGATATTCGGATAGTAATTACACTAAACTGTACTACATTAAGCTGTATTACACTAAGCTGTATTACACTGAGCTGTATTACACTAACATTGATCCACATTTTTTGTATTCGTTTTTAAATGCGTCCCTATAGAAGCAGTAGGTAATTTTTTTTTTTGTTTGTTTTCAGTCGAAGTTGGAAGTGACTGCGCACGAGTTGGTGCTGAGCCGCAAGTCCCTCGCGGCCAAGCAGAAGGAGTTCGACGAGTTCCGCGCTGCGCTCAACCAAGTGCTGCTGGACTGTCTGCCGGACACGTTCAATATGGGTAGCTACGACTTGGCTATATCATGGCCTACCATCCCATACAATCTCTGTTTAATACAAAAAATTGCAATAGATGTCACTACTATTAACGTTTGTAAATTATAAAATGTAAATATGCCGAATTAAGAACAAATATTGACATTCAAATAAATATAAGCATAATATGGGTAGGACATGTCACATGGCTATATCATGGCCTACCATCCCATACAATCTATGTTTAATACAAAAAAATACAATAGATGTCACCACTTTTAACGTTTGTAAATTATAAAATGTAAATATGCCGAATTAAAAACAAATATTGTCATTGAAATAAAGATAAGCATATTTTTTAAGCATAACATCACATTGAGCTAAATTCAACTCCTCAATTAAGGTTGAATACTAATAGTATTTTCCAATAGTGGCACTAGATGGCGGTTTACGGAATGTGTCTGGAAATCGAAGAAAACAAAAATAGCCAGTCGAATTGCCAGTATTAGGGTGATACTATTTTCTAGTACTAGGTCGAGGTCGTGTCTCTGTTATGTATCTACTAATTGTGGCTATATTTAAATAAGTTTCATTTGGAAATAAAATATTTTAATTTTAAGTTTAGTTAATTATAGTATATTTTTTGTTATTTAGTTTTAAACTCATTGCATGTACATCCGTAAGGTAAGACTTTGATTATTAATTTGTCAAATGTCAATATACACACATATTATAAAATTGTGTGTTGGGACCTCTGCGTGTTGGCTTAGGCCCCACGCATGCCTTCCAAACATCCAGGACTTAATCGCCCGTGAGCAAGAAATTCTATAAACAATAATTATAATTGTGGACATAAATAATTAAATTGTGTATTTGTTTTATTAGGTTCTACAGGCGACCCCCCCTCGCCGGGCAGGCTGGCAACATTGAAAGAGGTATTGAGTCGGTACAAGCAGCAGGTACAGAAGTTGCCAGCCCTACAGGAGCAGTTGGCTAAAAGGTATTGAACCCATTTGGTATGTTATTATATCACCTATTACATTCTAGAAATGTATTTTAATTTTTTATTTTACAAAAATTTTTACGAGGTTTCCAATGGTGCTACTAACTCAAATTTGATCCAGAAGCATTATAGCGGATTTTGGTTTTATATCTCTCATTGTTGCGACTGATAATTTATTATTATAGTACAAATAAAATAATAATATTTCTAGAATGAGAAAAGGTACAGTAATATAATCATATCCCAAAGTTATTGTGTATGTCTTTTTGCACCCAAAAAAAAAAACAATTTTCCATCTTTTAACAAACAACAACTGTCCGATGGCTTTTATCGGCTGGTTAGGGTTGAACCGGTGGTATACCTTTTATGTGTTTTCATCTGGAAATAAAATATTTTGCATTACAGGGACAAAAGATTGGAACACCACAGGAAACAAGAGTCGGAGATGCGGTCCAAACTCGAGGAGTACAAGGGGGTGGAGCTGCAGCTCAACTCGCACATCGCGGTGCTGAAGAACAAGGTGGAGCTGCTGAGCGGGGGCGGGGAGGAGGCGTACAGACACGAGAACCTGCAGCTGCGGAGAGACCTGGAGGACGTGCGGGCTGAGCTGAAGAGTGTGAGTGATGTTTGGTTTAATAATAATTATATAGTTCTGTTCCTCCCAGATAAATAGAAATAAATAAATAAATAATATAATTTATTTGCCAAAATATGGTAGGTACATTAGGCTGGAACAGGTTAGTAGTGACACACATATCTTGTTGGATTATCTCGACGTGCAAATATTATTAGAATTTAATAAGAACCTAAAGGCATGGCCTACTATCCCATACAATCTATCTGTTTTACAAAAAAAAATACAATAGATGTCACTACTATTAACGTTTTTAAATTATAAAATGTAAATATGCCGAATTAAGTACAAAAATTGACATTAAAATAAAGATGAGCATATCTTTTAAGCGTAACATCACATTAAGCTAAATTCAGCTCCTTCATTATGAAGAAGATACGAAACGAAATTAGTAATTAGTATTTTCCAATAGATATAGTGATACCATTTTCTAGTACTAGGTCGTGTCTTTGTTAAAACTTTGTGGTGAAGGTAAACAAACCGGAAACATCGAAATTTTTACTTATTCACTTATTCTGCACTCTTATCAACACTTTCACAGGTATATTAAAGGATACTTCAATATCCAATACGTTTTATAACAATTAAACAATAATTAACATATTTAAACATAGAGAAGGAAGGAAAATATAGAGCATGTTATTATTAAGACTATGACTTATAAGACTATATTATTATTGTGTTTTAATTATTTTTTTAGTTTTTAAATTAATTATATGTTTTTATTTTAATATTTTACTAAAAAATCTGAAATTTGGTTAGTTAATAAATATAATAAGTGTCTGTGTAATAACTGTCAAAAACAAAATCTATTGCATGCTCGACTGGAAAAGCTGTTGCCTGTTGATACCAAACTTATTGTAACACCAATATTATACTCAGTATATGCAATAAAGAATTCTTGGTCTAAACATGAAATGAAAAACCTTCACAGTAAAAATAAGCTGTTTTGACACTGCCGACTGTAGAACATAGTCTATAGTCTATACTCTATGACACAACCATAGATTATTCAGTGATGCCAATTGGCCAATATTAACGCAATGATTATTGTTGGCTACATAAGTCCACATGTAGCCAAGTCGGCGAGAGGAGCTATTATTATAAACATTATTTTTTTAAACATAATTAAGCTTCTTGATGCTTACAGGAGGAACTGAAATTCGCCGAATTGGAAATGGAGTACGAGAAAGTGAAAGCGGAGAAGGGCAGCCGCGCGAGCCTCGTGCAGGAGGCCAACGCGGACCTGCTGCGGGAGCTGCAGCGGTACGGCGACCAGCTGAAGGACATCAAGAAGGAGAACTGCGAACTCAAGAATTTGTACCTTCAGGTATTATATTGTCTTATATTAATGAGTGATAATACTTTAGGGTATGTAAGAGTCGCGTATATAGAGTTTACTGAGAAAGTACCAGCGCTGAAAGAGGTCCTTTTTATAGATTATTGTATGGGAAAATTTATGACGGTGCATTTCTTATACAAACATGAAAGTCAAAAGTAAGTCTTTCAGCGCTGGTACTTTCACCATATACTCTACATAGAGGCACATACACACCCTAAAGTACTCATTTATTTTACACAGATTGTATAGTCGCTGACATCTGTGTAAACATAGCAGATATTCGCTGGGATCGAAGAAGGTGGTTAGGGAACTGTGAGACGGTTGCGGCGCGCGCAGTGGCCAGAAAAGGAACTTTCTGGAGACTAGTTAGTTCTAGGTGGAAAATAATTATGTAGTTCAACGACTGAACTCTTTAGAAAATACTGCAGAATAAACTTTAGAACCCACGTTTATTAAAATACTAGCTGACCCTTGCCCACTTCGTTGAGCATAAAAACAGTTTATGATGAAATTCAACCAGAAAAAACAACCCCTAACTCGGGAACGCGGAACCCGCAACGCGGGAACCCGGAACCCGCAGCATGGGAACCCGAAACCCGCAACCCGCAACGCGGGAACGCGGAACTCGCAGCATGGGAACCCAAAACCCGCAACGCGGGAACCCGGAACCCGCAACGCGGGAACCCGGAACCCGCAACGCGGGAACCCGCAACGCGGAACCCGCAACGCGGAACCCGCAACGCGGAACCCGCAACCCGGAACCCGCAACGCGGGAACGCGGAACCCGGAATCCGCACCATGGGAACCCGAAACCCGCAACGCGGAACCCGCTACCCGGGAACCCGGAACCCACAACGCGGGGACCCGGAACCCGCAACGCGGGAACCCGGAACCCGCAACGCGGAACCCGCAGCATGGGAACCCGAAACCCGCAACGCGGGAACCCGGAACCCGCAACGCGGGAACCCGGAACCCGCAACGCGGGAACCAGGAACCCGCAACGCGGAAACCCGGAACCCGCAACGCGGGAACCCGGAACCCGCAACGCGGGAACCCGGAACCCGCTACGCGGGAACCCGGAACCCGCAACGCGTCAACGCGGAACCCGCAACGCGGAACCCGCAACGTGGAACCCGCAACTTGCAACACGGGAACCCTGAACCCGCGACGCGGAACCCGGAACCCGCAACACGGGAACCCGGAACCCGCAACGCGGAACCCACAACGCCAAACCCTTCCGTGAACGTTGCTGGTTCTGCGCTGTCAAATGGAATAAATAGTATCCTATGTCCGTCTACTGGCTCTAAGTTACTTCCTCACCAATTTTCAACCATATCGATAAAGCCGTTCTCGAGTTATAAATAATTCATTTAACTAACACGACTTACTTTAATACAAAAAGCTGATGTAAAGATGAAACTAACATAAGCTAACGCCCGGTGAATGCTCCCGTCACAGTCGGTCCAGCCGATTCGGTGATCATTAGTTAGATAACGATGATGATGAAAAGAAGCCTAAATTAATCCTTATAACTTTAGCTATCTACCAGTGAAAGTCTCGTTAAAATCGGTCCAGCCGTTCCAGAGATTAGCCGGAGCAAAGAGACACTCTAACAGACAGACAGACATTTTTTTTAAATTGCATTTTCGTTTTCAGTAGCAAGAAAAAAAAAAGACAGAACAGACAGACGTTAACTTCGCACAAAGACAAATGGCGACAAAAGACATAATGGTGTCTTATCATGACGTTTACGATTTTTTTTTATTGTTCGTGAATTATGACCATGGATCTAACTCCTTCGATCTGATTTTTAAATTAACATTTATAATATATTCTTATTACAACTTATAACTTAAGTACTTTTTTTAAATAGGTATATTTATAGTTGTTAAAAGATTAATCGATTTTTTGAGTAAGTCTCTAGTGTTTAATAAGAAAAAGTGTTAACTGACGTAACATTATCACGACGTTTATTTCATTAAATCATAATTTGTATATTATATTTAAGATCGTTTATCAGTGAAAGCAAATCGTAAAAAAACTCATATTGGTTATGTTGACAATAAATATCTAATAATTATTAAATAAAGTTTAGTAAATTCTGCAGTTTTAACAAAAAGAAAATATTTATTTTATTATGTCGTCGTTACAACGTTACGTCAAATGTTACCTATTAAAATGACCCGACTATTTATTAGTGGTGGACAAATAGTTTAATGAATCCAAATAGTTTAAGTTTATGTTAATACGTTATTTATAGCATTTCATAATTTTTATTTTCCATTTGTAAACAATGTCGTTACCATGACACCAGTGTCATATAAACTGGCAACGACGTGAATCGATTGAGCCCAGGTTCAAACCCCGCGTGACCATCACGTATTTTCTTCTTGTTTCTAATTTTCTGCTTATTTTTTTCAACATTTTCTTTCATAATAACCTTTTCGTGACAATAACGGCATACATATTGGTCAAGCCGTTGTCGAAGCGCACACGACGTAAGAAATTTTGGAGGTCGTTTTTTTACACTTTGGGCTACATTTTTGGGGTTTTAGTAAGGAACCCTACTTTTTTTAAACATATAATATAGCCTTTGTTCAGCGCTAGGAATGTAGCTTTCCAACGGTGAAAGAATTTTTCATATTGGTTCAATGGTTTCAGAGCCTATTCCATTCAAACAAACAAACAAACAATCAAACATTACCTCTTTATAATATTAGTATAGAAGTATAGATAATTTGCATCGTAGCTAAGAGACTATTCTGGATCAAAATATGTAGTAAATTTAATTTTAAATTACTCACACAGGAAATGAATTATGCTTGATAGCTGAAAGATAAAAAAATCATTACGCTAAGCAAAGACTGTGCCGTGTCTCTTGCGACAGTTCATCTCGGAGCCAACGCTAGTTTGGACTTTTTTTTGTTTGGTCTGTTTGAAATTATTTATTTTATTCATTTCAGGTTTGCAGCGCTCGGGACGCAGTAACGAGAGAGCTTAAAGACGCCCAAACCATGACTCAAAGAGAAAAAGAACTGTACAGAACGCAAGAGAGAGACCTAGTGGAGAGGGTTGAGAGTGAGAGACGTCAAGTGGAGAAACTAACGGCGGAGTTGACAGCGGCCAGACAGGAGTTAGACCGGGCCAACAGCCGGATATCCGAGCTGCAGACAGAATTCACGGACAAGCAGAGAGAGTTTACTGACAAGCTAAACAAGTTTCTTGAAGGTATTGTGTAGATAGATTTTATTGATATTCAACTCTAAAAATATTTTTCAAATAAGATTTGCCGTTCCTTTCTATAAGCGTATTCAACCAAAAACTTCCGCTAGTATAGATTTATTTAATTTTTTATACGCCAGTATAGGATAAACAATAAAGCAAAAATTAGCTCCTTAATGTAATGAAATAAAGAAATGAATGGATGAAGGTGATATGTAACAAAATTCTGATTTCGTGAAAATTGAGTTCAAACTGTCACTTAAACATTTTAGAATACGTCGTAAAGTATTAAGAACATTAATCTTAGGATCCGTCTCTAGAATCAACATACTTAATACGTTACTACATATCCTAAAAATTTTAATTGACTGTTTATACTCAATTTTCTGGGTATTTTTTGCGACATCACCTTCATCCATTCACGTTTTTAATTATAAGAATACTGGTTTTATTAACAAACGGAAGTGGTCCTAATAGATGTTCCTAGATAACGGCAAATCCAATCAGCTTCAAAGTTATATTATTAATATTGCAGACGAAAAGAGCGCTATGCGTAAAGAAATAATTGCGTGTATACAGTGCGACAAACAACTCAAACACATACGGAACCTCGAGGAGCAGATTAGCAAATACAGCGTTCGATTGGGTATGTAATATTGTTTATGGTGGCGACCAAAATTTGGGTTTTGGTTTCAAATCTGGCAAAATACTAGAAATAGAACTTCTAATAGATAAATATGAAATAGATGTATTATGTGTTACAGAAACATGGCTTAAAGAAAATAAAATGCAATTTAATATAAATGGTTTTAAGATAGCCAGTGTGTATAATAGAGTAAGCGCGGAAGGTGGAGGATGCTTAATTTTAATAAAAAATGGTATTAAATATAAACAACGTAATGATATTGTAAATTACTCCGTTGAGAGAATATGTGAAGTAGCATGTGCAGAGATAGATACCTATTTGTTCTTATGTGTGTATAGACCCCCAGCTTCTGACTTTAAACAATTTTTGACTATAATGGACGACATTTTATCTAGAATATATGTTAGTAAAAAACAAATTGTAATTTGTGGGGATTTTAATGTTGATATGCTCGTAGAATCGCCATACAAAAATAATATTTTATCTTTATTTAAATCTTTTAACCTGGAATACTTATTTAGAGAACCCACACGGATCACTCCTACATCTGCAACTTGTATTGATAACTTTTTTACAAATTGTAACGTTATAAATAAAAATGTTATAAATGGTGTGCTATCTGACCACAAAGGACTAATTGTTAAACTTGAGAGAAAGGTGTCAAATAAACCTGTAAAAGTTCAAGTTAGGCATATAACTGAGAATAGACTAAGGCTATTCAAAGGAAAGATAGACAGCATTTTACAAAATAGTGTTATACCTGTATTTGACTCAGATATTTTGCTTAGTACTCTTTTGGACATTATTTTAAAAGAATTCAACCTAATATTTACAAAACGCCAAATAACGATAGGTAAACCCGTTTTCAATGACTGGGCTACCAAAGGGCTAAGGAAAAGTAGGGACACACTTTATGAACTTTACAATCAAAAATCTTACTGTGAAGATGAATCTTTTGTTAATTACGTCAGACGATACTCTAAAATTTTTAAAAAATGCTCGATTCAAGCTAAGTCTAATAAAATCCGTAGTAATATTTTAAATTCAAAAGACAAAATCAGAGCAACTTGGAAAATAATAAATACAGAAACTGGTAGAAATAAATATAATAATGATAGAATAACGTTAAAAATCAATGACGCTCTGGTTTCTGAGAAATTCGAAGTTGCTCAGTACTTGGAAAACTACTTTGCCAGTATACCACAAGATATTACCAAAGGACTCACACCATCTACTGATAAAGCTTTAAATTATCTAAAAAAATATGTACATATTCCGATAGATAAAGACTTTAAATTTAAATTTATTAATAACAATGACATAAAAAAGGCGTTTAAAATGATCCAAGTTAAGAACACAGAGGACAATTGGGGCATATCAGTCAAAATATTAGCATCTATTATGGATACCATTGCGCCAATATTAGTTACTATATTTAATTGTAGTGTGGAAAATGGAACGTTTCCAGATTTAATGAAAATCAGTAAAATAACACCTTTGTTTAAGTCAGGATGTAAATCAAACCCTAATAATTATAGACCAATTTCAATTCTTCCATCTTTAAGTAAGGTTTTTGAGAAAATACTGCTTATTCAATTACTGGTACATTTTAATAAGTTTAAAATATTTCATGATCGACAGTATGGATTTACCAAAGGAAGATCGACAACTTCCGCAGGGGCTAAATTGATATCAGTAATACTTGATGCTTGGGAAAGGTCACAAGATGTTATAGGAATATTTTGTGATCTTTCCAAAGCATTTGACTGTGTTGATCACGACATCCTTATATCAAAGCTTAAATTTTATGGAATTTTTGGTAATGCATTAGATCTCATTAAGTCGTATTTGTCTGACAGAATTCAAAGGGTATCAGTCGGAGGTGTAATGTCGTCTGGATCATTAGTCGAAATCGGAGTACCACAAGGTTCAATACTAGGCCCTTTCTTATTTCTTATATATATTAATGACCTACCGTATATGATGGATAAATATGCTGAAGCAGTCCTATTCGCGGATGATACCTCACTATTATTCAAAGTTAGCCGTAGGGATAGTGAACTAGTACAGGTTAATACCACTTTAAGTAAGTTACATGAGTGGTTCAATACAAATAATCTAGTTTTAAACGCGAATAAAACTAAATGTATAAGATTCTCATCGCTTAGTAATAAATTTCCGAATTCTTTAATAAAAATAGATAATATTAATATTAAGTTAGAAGAAATCACAACTTTTTTGGGAATTAAACTGGATTCTCGTCTACAGTGGGGAAAGCATATTGAAAGTCTGTCAGATAAATTAAGCTCTGCTGCCTTTGCCGTTCGTAAAATTCGTCAACTCACTGATGTTGATACAGCTAGATTAGTTTATTACTCGTATTTTCATAGTGTAATGTCTTATGGACTGTTATTGTGGGGATCAGCCGCACACCTTGATTCCATATTTATTCTCCAGAAAAGGGCAGTTCGAGCAATATATAAAATGAAAACCTGTGAATCTCTTAGGGATTCTTTTAAGAAAGTTAATATACTTACCCTTCCTTCGTTGTGCATATACGAAGTTATTATGTACACTAGAAAAAACATAGACCTATTTGATAGAAAATGTGACATTCATGACCGTAACACTAGAAATAGGAATAAGCTTCAGGTACCAACTTATAGACTTAGCAAAACTAAAAAAACATTTATGGGTAACTGTGTCAAGTTTTATAATAAAATACCAACTATTGTATCTGATCTTAATGAGACTAAGTTTAGGCAACAAATTAAAAGAGTCCTCATATCAAAGGCTTACTACAAGATACAGGATTATATTGATGACAAAGATGTATGGGCTTAATCTGACTCTGCACTATGTTTCTGCACACTGGCTGTATTGAATATTATATTAAATTATATATATAAGTTAAAATATTATGTTAATTGGAATAATGCTATGTTGATAATAATTAAAAGATATGTTATACCTAATATACAAATGTATTGCAGTATTTAGAAATTGACAAATAATAAAATTGTACCTTTTGACGTCAAAAAGCGTTGTAAAACCTATTTTGAATAAATGAATTGAATTGAAATTTCAGCCAGTTTCGCACGACCCACGAAACTAAGGCCCGTATAAATAAAACAATCTCAAACCCAACCTCACTTGAGAACCTGTTTGACAGATAAAACAACGTTTCATTTCACTTTATAAGTAAACAACTTTATTAATGTTACAAAATACTTTAATTTCTTTTCTTTTCAAACAGTAATATACATATTATAGATTACAGAATGACTTAGGGCCGATTTTTCAATCGTCAGATATCTTTTATCTGTTGAATATACACGTGACTTTGACATTTGTTCCATACAAAATCTGCCAAAGTCACATATTTATTCCTCAGGTAAAAGTTATCTGACGATTGAAAAATCGGCTCTTAAATGTCTTAAACAAGTATAACCTATGTTTTTATGATCTTTGTTTTTACGATTTAAAAATGTTTTTTGTTTTTATTTATACTGAAACTAGAGCTTAAGGCCCGTATTAATAAAGAAGTCTCAAACCAAACCTCACTTGAGAACGTATTTGACAGATAAAAAAAAAGTTTCGTTTCACTTTTAAAAATGAAAAATGTTGCTTACTTTATTTTTTTTTTCTTTTTTAAAACGTAAAAATAAAAATTATAAAAATATATATTATCTATAATATGAATATTACGGTATATTAAAAGTACTATGACTACTATGTAACATTAATAAAGTTGTTCACTTTTAAAAGTGAAAGAAGTATTTTTTTGGGTTTGAAACTTTTTTAATTAATGCGGACCCAAGTTTCGGTAATGTATTTTTTAAAAAAAGGAAAAACGTGACACAATTTTTTTAGCATTTCACAAAAAAATACATTTCTAGAATGAGAAAAGGTACTATAATCATATCTAAAAGTTATAGTCATTGATCTATTAACACCCTGTATAATATATTTGTTGCAGCCGCCCAAGAAAGCAACGAGACACTAATGAAAGAGTTGAAAGGCAAAGCGGAGTTCTTCCAGAAGTATATCCTAGAGAGGTACCAGAGGCTGTCGGAACAGTGCTCGGTCGCCACCAACACGGATAGTCGGATGGACTTGCCGGAAGGTCGTTTGTCGGATTGGAAAGGCGTACCGGAGGGAATGTCTGATAAACGGACTGGTTTACCCGAAGGCCGGATAAGCGTGTCGGAGAGACGGAACGAACTGTCGGAAAGTCGGAATGGATTGTCGGATCGGACGCACGAACCGGACGGCCGAGACGGACAGGACACACCTGACACCGATAATGATGACGATTTAAATGCTAAGGTCTGTATTCCTAGTATTATGTTGTATTCAGGATTTTTTTCTATATTGAAATACATTCAGTTGAAATATTCATATATACTTCAAGTGTCGTCTATTAGTGCATTATTAAAAACAATATCATGAAATGCGATATGCATTTAAGTCAAAAACACTTTTTGTCATTCAAATTTTATATTGTTGAATAGAAATACATAAACCTGTAATAAATAGGAATATTTAGAATGCAATTAAAAATTATAAAGTAATATAAAATATAATCTCGTTGATTTTACGAACATTGAATAGACGAAGATATTTTTAGACAACATTTGAAAAGGACATTGTTAATAATTTATCTACAAATACAGTTAAACTTGGACTAACAGCTAAAGTATAAAATGAGTTGACTAAACATTTTGTTTTAAAACTTTGCAGACGGCTCTAATGATGAAAGAGAAAGCGATAAGAGATCAGATCGCGGAGAAGTTCACTCTAGAAATGAAAACCATCGAGATGAATTGTGCCAGAAGACTGAAAGAAATGGAGACGGAACAGCTGACCGCGGTGACGAAGCTGAAGCATCTACTAGAACGAAAGGCGAAGGAGGTTGATACCCTGAAGGAGTTTATACTGGCCGAGAGGGCTAAGGTCGCGCAGATCCTTGAAGCGAAGGAGAACGAGATATCTGTATTGATTAAAGAACATAATGAGTTGCAGGTATGTATAGTTCGTCCCTGATAAATTTAAACTAAAGGTAAACAAACCGAAATATCGAAATTTTCACTTATTCACTTATTGTGCACACTTATCAACACTTTCATAGGTATATTAAAAGAATCAGGCTTAATTATCCAATACATTTTATAACAATTAAACAACAATTACAACAACATAGGTATTTAATTATCAAAAAACCTTCACAGTAAAAATACGCTATTTTGACACTACCCACTGTAGAATATAGTCTATAGTCTATGGATTCATGTAGCCAACAATAATCATTGTGTAAATATTGGCCACTTAGCATCACTGACTAATCTATGGTTGTGGCATAGACGGCTTTGTTTACCTTTGGGTTAAATTTTTCTCGGACGTACTATAGTAGGTTTAGCAGAAATATCTATGACAAACAAGAAACTTAATGAGTTGTGAATATGTATAGCGAATATGTCCCGTTTCATTTAAAGCGAAACGTAACAAACTCTTCTATGACAACCATAGACAAGTAAGTGATGCTAATACAATACAAGGATTATTGTTAGCGACTATCAATCCATAGACTTTATTTTATAGTCTGTAGTGCTTATTTCTACTCAGAAAGTTTATTCAATAGATGTTTAAATATATAAATTATTGTTCAATTGAAATATAATGTATTGGATAATGAAGTATGATTCTTTATCATTTCGGTGAAAGTGTTGATAAATATACATAATATGTTTACGTTTAGGTAAAATTTTAGATTTAGGTCGTGAAGTAAATTATCAAAAATTGTTAGGCCTTTTTATCCATTATTGGATAATTTAAACAGTATTTTACGAGTGACATAACCAGTTTTTGAGTAATGTAGTGCCTGGGTCAGATGGTTTTAAATGTCCTGTGGCCTAGGTGGCCTAAGCCTATACAGCATTTTACTGCTTGGTCACCAATGTGCGTGTTTCCTCACGATGTTTTCCTGCAACCTCTCAAGTGCCAACCTACAGTCTACCCGCTAGGCAGGCACACAGGATGCTTTGGCTACTTACATATTTTAAGCCTTAATGAAATAAGTACCGATAAAAGGTTGTAATTTAACTCTTTCCTTTTGATATTTAAAACATGCGGTATACATTTTTTAATTTCCAGGTGGAATGTCAGAAGGCGGTGGACAACTGTGGTGAATGGAAACACAAAGCTGAGAAGTACAAGGACAAGCTGTCTCAGCTGGGCTCGTTGGAAGACCTGCTAAAGAGAGAGAAGGACGATTGGAAACAAAAGACCAGCTCGGAATGTCAGACGCTACGGAACAAAGTGATGGAGCAGCACTCCACGATCAGCCACCTCGAGCAACAGCACGCGAGAGCCAGCGCTGAGTACCAGACGTTGCTCGAGAAATACAAGAATGTGAAACGGACGGTTTTGACTTGCAAGGTAACTTGAAAATGCAAGGTACTCAAAAGTTTCATTCGAAGTGTAAACCAGAATGCGCTAGGAGGGTTATGTTTTTTGAGAATATGCATGGTTGTTCAATTTCAAAGCTTTTATTCGCCGATAAGATAATATTACAATGAAATTAATTTATATATAATAATATTTATGTTGGATCAGCGTGTCCTTTTGACAAAGGCCTCCTCTGTCTCCTTCCATCGTTGCCTGTCCATTGTCAGCCTGACAAACATTTCGTATTTAAGGAAAAAACGTCCAAAAGCGAGTGCAGTGATCATATATCCCTACAGCTATATATAGCACATAACCTCATGTATGTTTGTATGTATGAATAATAATGACATGAATGGATGAAGGTGATATGTAGCAAAACTATGATTTTGAGAAAAAGTTCAAACTGTCACTTAAACATTTTAGAATAAGTTTTCTTTTTAAATTCGTAAATTAATGAGAACATTAATCTAAAGAACCATCTTTAGAATCAACGTACTTAATACGTTACTACATATCCTGAAAAGTTTAAGTGACAGTTTATGCTCAATTTTTTTGCGCGACATATCACCTTCATCCATTCATGTCTTCAATTATAAAAGCTATTAAAGATTTGAGAATCCATTAAAGATGGCGACACTTTCGGATCTGAAAGATTGTCTATTAAAAGAGCAGTCACTGTAACTATTTTAAAAGTTAGTATTATAGTAATACAAAATCGTATTGATTACTGTTATCAAACATTTTCAGGATTACATAGCGAAGAAGGACACGCACGTGCACAGCGAGCTCAACAGGATACAGGACGAGTACCGGAAGATATTCGTGAAGCTGCAGGAACAGATCGACCGCCACGTCCACACCAGGCTCCAGGGGGAACGGAGGTCCAGGCCCGAGCAGGAGACTGATGTGAGTTTTGAAGTTACAGCTTCTGAAAGGTTTTTATGAGCAAACTTCACTAAGGCCCGTATAAATAAAACAATCTCAAACCCAACCTCACATTGAGACAGATAAGAAAACGTTTCGTTTGAAAAATGAAGAATTTTAAGTATGTTATATACTTTAATTTTTTCTTTTATAAACGTAAAAATAAAGGTTATAAAAATATACATTATACTTATTTTATT
Organism: Celastrina argiolus; assembly: GCA_905187575.2. Classification (NCBI taxonomy): domain Eukaryota; kingdom Metazoa; phylum Arthropoda; class Insecta; order Lepidoptera; family Lycaenidae; genus Celastrina; species Celastrina argiolus. The sequence continues at coordinate 4,968,430 of LR994596.1, forward strand.
GTTTCCTGTAATCTATAATATGAATATAACGGTATAAAAAGAAAATAAATTAAAGTACTTATTAATAAAGTTGTTCACTTTTAAAAGTGAAACGAAACGTTGTTTTATCTGTCAAATAGGTTCTCAAGGTGAGGTTGGGTTTGAGATTGTTTTATTTATACGGGCCTTAGTTACGTAACGCGTTACGGCGCAAGTCGTTCTGGGTTAAGTTATTACACCGACGCACACGTTTTTGTTTTTAATTATTAAATTGGCAACATTTGGATGTGAGAGATAATTTGAATGAAGCGTTGCGTAGATTAGATGTTAGAGGGCAGAAGTGCGAATTTGATTGAATTAGAGTTGAACCGCGGTGATAATTTTTTGTATTGACACTCGAGAATACAAATTTTTCTATATAGGGTGTAAAAAGACTAGTTACAATAACTGGCATATGATTATACTAATCATATGCCAGTTATTGTAACTAGTCTTTTCTCATTCTAGAAATGTATTTTTTTCTTACATTTTTTTCTTTTTCCTTTTCGTTCTTTTTACTAAAATATTTTTTTACTTATGTACCAAAAATATATAATACACTTCCATAATCAGAAAGCGTAGTATATTTAAATGTCAAAGTTGTTATATCTGGTCTTTTTACACCACGCAGAAAACAGTTTTTAGATTATTTTTAATTATAGTGTTTACAAAGAAACTATGTATTTGACACAAAAACATTGTAAAATAATGTCTGTAATTGTAGCTGAATACACAATATTATGTAGTTTAAAATGACTTTAATATTTATTATGAAAATTTACTTTTCAGTACACAGAAAAACTAAACGAACTCTCGCATGACTTCGCCCGCCTAACCCAGTCGACTACGAGAGACACACTCGACAAGAATAAATGACAAAATATAATTATAGGATTTAAAAGACATTTTAAGTTTGTTCTGCTGAATAAGCTCAAGTATTTTTATGACAAATAAATATGTAATATATTAAGTAGGTTTATTGTATACGATGTCTATAGACAATACGTTTTAAATAGGGACTTAGTAACAGAAATAGTTTTTGTATTTTCAAGTACAGGTGAAGTTTGCCCCAAATATGGCCCCACTAATGTGCCCCAATGTGACTAAAATGACGCTTATATGTGCCCCAAAGGGTGATCAGTACTGTTTGACATATTATTGTGATATGTCATTAAACTTAGTGCTTCTCGCCCAGGGCCTGTCAAGAGGTCATCGATATTATCAATTAAGAAGTTTGAAAATAAAAATGTATGGAATGTAACATAAGCCTCGCATAACACACGAATTCGTCACGTGTCTTGTCACTTAGCGAAGCCACAAAGTAGATATATAACAGAGACGACACGACCTAGTACAAGAAAATGGTATCACCCTTATACTGGCAATTCGACTGGCTATTTTTGTTTTCTTCGATTTCCAATAGATAAACGGTGAAGACCAGGCACATTCCGGAAACCGCCATATAGCGCCACTGTTGGCTTAATGTGATGTTATGCTTATCTTTATTTTAATATCAATATTTGTACTTTATTCGGCATATTTTCATTTTATAATTTACAAAAGTTAATAGTAGTGACATCAATTGATATTTTTTTGTATTAAACATTGATTGTATGGGACTGTAGGCCATGGCGAAGCTTATTTCAAATCCCATTTATTTTCGAACTTCGTAATCGATAATACCGACTGCATCTTGCTTAAGGGCCCAGTAGGGTTATTGACAATTCCCGTTCGAATGAGATTCAAAAACTTACCACGCGGTTATTGGATGAAGCTTCGGGCGGCCGGCGTTTATTGGCTGTTTCGCTGGGAAGTTGAAATCTGAGTAGAAGTATACTTTGTGAATCAGGCCCTAGCTGTTCAAAGTTCCAACTTTGGTGTCTAAGGCCCGTATAAATAAAACAATCTCAAACCCAACCTCACCTTGAGAACCTATTTGACAGATAAAACAACGTTTCGTTTCATTTTTAAAAGTGAACAACTTTATTAATGTTACATAGTACTTTAATTTATTTTCTTTTTATACCGTTAAACCCAACCGGTTTGAGATTGTTTTATTTATACGGGTCTAATTTCACAAAAAGTTTTTAAACTTGGTTTTTGATGTTGCGAATTTTCTGAGACTTAAGCCGAATTCTTAAATGCTACTTAGTTATATGCACAGAATGAGACCACAGCCGCAATTCTCGAAATTTTCAAAAATATTCAAACTAATACTCGCCATGAATTATAAATGAATCATCTCTCGTCATCGATTTTGGAGTATGGACCAATCAAAAAGCGTTTTAAGATTATGTGAGTACCATTTTTCTGTTTTACGAGATTGCAACGTAACTATTATTGTAAGATTTTATTACCAGAGTCTACCTACTGAGTGTATCTTAATTTAAGTAGCTGTTTTCGTATTCGGTCGTTAATGTTTATGGAGTATGGACCATCTCAAATCAATTGCTCACCGTTCTTGAGTTGTTATTTATACACGAAATTAGTTTTAAATCTTAAAGTACAAATATGACCAAGTATTAGGAAAGTGTCAAGATTAGTATTTACATAAAAATTATTAGGATGTGTGTAAGATTATTATTACAACTTCTATTTACACGTCCGCGGTTTGCGGACACAAAATTGGGGAAAATATCAAGATAATGTAGTACAAAAGGTCAAAGGAAAATAACAAAGACATACTGTATTGATATATTTCTATTTCTAACCTTTTGTTTGGTAATTCTCTATTATTTTTTTACATTTCTCTCGCTAGTCTATTCTGCTCTGTTTCATAATTCATTCCATTTTTAGTTATACCACCAATCGACATATTCAAGCCAAGTACTTAATTTAGACAGTTTGATGATAAGACTTTAAAAAAAATCTCTCAATAATATTTTTATCTCGAATAATTAGTATATTTCTGTTTCCAAAATATGTAATATATACTCATTTCGATTCAAATGTGACCTAAATGTAAATAAAAAATGCAATTGGGACAGATTGAGAGGATCAGATTAAGAGATAAATTTTTCTTTATTTCACGGTGAAAGTGACATTTAAATTGATGGCATTATAACCGTCCATATTGAACTTTATTTACATTTCTATCACATTGAATAGAAATTGAGTAAAATTGAAATTGCTCATTGAGGACGAAAGAATAATCTTATTATAAAGTTAAAGGTACTTAATTCTATTTATATAAGAGAATATTATTGTTTACAAAGAATTGTGTTTTATGTTATGTTTAGACAATGAGCAATGGATTAAGTAATTATAAGGTCCATTTCAGTTGTAAGGAAATAAGGTTATGAACGAAATTTTCAATCACATCCTGTTATTATGTATGAACAGAAATTTAATTAAAAATTTCGTTTGTAACGTTATTTCGTTAAGACTGAAACCTATAGAAGTTTTTGTAAAAATAGAGTATAAAATTTTTCCCGCCGTGGCAGTTAAATTAAAAATACATTTTAGTGCCTAACATTTTTATTATAAATAATAAGTATACGTGTTAAAAATATGTTTTCATAACTTATACTTTATAATAAAATATTGAAATTGTTCAGCAAAAGTATATGTAAGTTAATTAAATACTGTAAATATATTGTATATCTCAGAAAAATAGTTTTGTGTGATGGTAGAAGTCTGGAACTTTCTTATTAAATACAATTTGAGGAGACCCTGTGATATCGCTGTATTAATAAGACAGTATTAAACAGTTGCAGTGCAGTAAACACATTCCTTCTACTTTCCAAGTATCAATTAATGTTAATCCAATATTGTGAATGTATTGTTGCTCAGTTATATGTTATATTTTTGTTATTTGTATAAATAAGCTTAGAATTCGCAAGTTTGTCGCAGACATATTTTTTTCAATTTGTAAATAAAACATTTTAAAACGTTTGTGTTTTTATTTTTTAATGTAATATTTTGCGGGGACGAAGGGCATTTTGGAAACAGCGCAGGGTATTTCTTTGCCTCTGATGTTGACGGATAGTTGTGTGCCAGATTTCTTCAGATGTTCCAATACGTAGCCCATAGCGACGTTGCCTCCTAGAGATGGACTGGGGCAGCCGCTTGTGACGTTTCCGATGGTACTCCCTTTATCGTCCTTCAAAACGGCGCCCTTTCTCGCCGGTGCACCGGATTCTAGTCTAATACCTACTCGCCTTTTCTGAACACCTTCCTTGATCTGGCGCACTATGATCGACGCTCCGGGAAAGTTTTCCTCTGTCCTGCGTCTTTTGGCAATGAGCCAAGTCAAAGCGGCCTCCACGGGTGTAATGTCTTCGTTAATATCGTTACCATACAGACACAGCCCAGCTTCTAGACGCAAAGAGTCCCGCGCGCCTAAGCCGGCTAATTTCATGACTTTAGATTGAAGTAGGGCTTCGGTAACTTGGTTCGCTTGATCGGCGGGTATGGATATTTCTACTCCGTCCTCCCCTGTATATCCACAGCGTGTTACTCGACAGTCCACGCCGGCCACTTTACCAGTTTTAGAGGTCATGAACACTAAATCTTCTATCGACAAATCGGTTAGCGGCTGCAGTATGGAAGCCGCGTTCGGTCCTTGCACTGCGATCAAAGCGCGTTGGCTGACATCCCAGAACTCTATCTTCACATCTTTTCCCTTCTTCTTGTACATTTCGGATGTCTCTTGCATGTGCTGTTTGTCCACTTCTAAACGCCCCGCGTTGGACACAATGTACAGTCGATCGTCTGCTACTTTGGTTACTATCAAATCGTCAATGATACCTCCTTTCTCATTCAGGAAGACTGTGAGCGAGCTCGATCCGTTGGCCATACCTTTTAAATCCACGGGGCATATAGACTCGAACCATGCGACACTATCCTTGCCGTACACGTTGGTTTGCAGCATGTGAGACACGTCAAATATCGAAGCACTCTTCCTCGTAAACAAATGTGACGCGGACACAGTCATATCGGAATATTGGACTGGTAAAAGAAATCCAGCAAAATCCACCATTTTGCCTCCATTCTTAACATGTAAGTCGTATAGTGGTGTCTTCACAGTTTTGCCCTCGCTGTAGAACCGATTACATAGTATGTTTGTCAAATTTAAATAGTTTTTACCGCATTTACTATATGTGAAAGCGCAAATATTTTTGGTAAACATTTTAAAACAACTTGTAAGAATGTGTTGTAATACTATACTAGTACTGTATATGTGAGATCGAGTAATGTAACATTTATCAAATTGAGTCAAAGGTCAGTTAGTTAAGAAAGTTAATAATAAATTAAGATAAGGATGGAGTATTTACAAACTGTTGTTATTGTAATGAGGATTGAAAAAAACATTCATATCAAATGATGAAAGTGTTACTAATATTATAAATTAAAAAAACTGTGTTGTGCTTGCTGAATATGATATTTAAACTTAAATGGATCTATTGCAATTGGTTACTAAAATTCATATACAATTAATTATTTTAAAAAATTGCTTAACCCATTTAAGTATATATGTAAGAGTAAAATAAAAACTTGTGTTATTTAAAAATAATATTTATTTACTATCACTACAATTAACCGTCTTCAAATACTCTTCATGAGTAAGCAACTCATTTTTCGTGGTATCCGAAATTGCTATACTGGACAGCATGATCGCAATGAATCCGTCGGAGTCAGGTCTCTCTCTCAAAAGCTGAGGGCGCTTGACTAGCTCCTCATTCACTTCAACAAGTGTTCCTTTCATTCCACATGGTATTTCAAAGCTGCTACCATCTTCCCATTCAACACGGCATAAAGCAGATGTTGGTATTAGCATCTGGCCACCTTTCTTGCCTTTGCCTTTTACGGTATTACATAACCTGTCAACTTTACCTATAGTAAAGTTCAACTTGTACTCATCTGGTCTTTTGTAAAAGAAGTGACTTGGTGCAAGGCATAACAAAGTGATTCTGTTGGAATGGAACATTAACATAATATCGTTATTGGGTATGCCACCTACATTTAGAATGTAGCGTTTACTGAAGTATCTGTCAGTAAAAGATTTATAAGTGTCTTTTGCAGAGAGGTCAATGGAATTCAAGATGTCGTAGCCCATGTTTGTTTTTATGCTTTGTGCTGTTCTTGTGCTATTATTCTCGCGCGGATGGCTGCGTGCTTGCGAGCTGCTTCCTCATTATTCGCCTTTTGGCGTCTTATTCTCTCCCCTTTGAGACATTTTCTCATATCTCTGTCATAATCGTTGCAATATCCAACAAATTTTCTGAAAGGATGCTACAAAACATACGAGACAATTTGATTAATTAGAAAAAACTCATTGAATAGACTGCAATCGTTGAGTTATCTATTTGTTTTGAACAATGGAGTAAATTATTATGCAACACGACCAATTTTCGAACAAAAGTATTTTTTATTAATTATGCTTGATAATGGACATCCATTATCAGATAAAAGGTAATATTATTTTGTTTTACGGACGTACGCATTATTTTGTAAAATATTATTAATCTTTTAAGGAGTTTTTATACCAACCTCAACATGGCAATCTTGCAATAACTTTATTAAAACATTACATTCATCAGTGTGCAAATGTGATGACAAATCTGTGTGCATAACGTGACTTTATTATATTTTTAAACAATAGAAATAAATTAATAATTTAATTCGTTTGAAAATAAAATACCTAACCTCAATTTCTATTTATGATCTATACGTCAATGTCATAAACATGGCAGACGGCAGAACATTAAGAATTACTTCTTCGTCTTCTTTTCATAAAAATAATACCCAAAAAATTATTCAATGAACGCGCGCGGATTCAATCAGATGACTGCGACATATACATTTATTTAAATCAGATACCTACTTATAATATGTAGTCTGTTGAGAGTTAATATAATAATAATAGCACCCCTCACCGATTTCGATGTCGGAAGCCGATTTCATTGAAACGAGGCCAGCTACGCAGGAGTTATTTTACAGTGCCCAAGTGTGTGCGCAATACACAAACACACTCTTTTTCTTTTTACTCTCATAACCCAGTGGGATGGTAAACCGACACTACTGGCGAGAGAACAGGCGCAGGACGCATGGATCCGACGCATGGATCATCTTTCTTGTCAGACAATCAGCCTGCAGTGTCCTAGCCAAACTTGAATACCACATTTTTTGTTGTTCCAACGTGGGAATCGAAACCACGACCTCGGACCACTGCCGTGAGCGAAGCTCCGAACCACTAGACCACGGGGGCGAGTTATTACGGTTATATCATATCATATTCTTAATAGAAGTGTTTTACCTGAAATAAAACACATATTAAATACTTACCTTAGTTAAAGTTTACAACCTTGAGAGTGGCAACACCTAGTTTCCATCGTATCTTTTGTCCTTTTCTTTCCTTTTTAACCTTTACCTCTATCTATCTCGCTCGCTCATTCCCCACCAGGTAGTGTCGAGCTGAAAATTAAGCTCTGACACCTGCCTCATTGAGTCGAGAGGAACTGCCAGGCAGAATTTAAATTTGTAAACTTTAACTAAGGTAAGTATTTAATATGTGTTTTATTTCAGGTAAAACACTTCTATTAAACACTTGACCGTTAGTTAAAGTTTACAACCTTGAGACGTGTTTGTTATCGCCTGGTGGGTAAATTAAATCTGTATAAGGACGCCAATGTGATTTTGACATTATAATGTAATGCATACAAACTGAAAGTTTAAGAATATTCAGTATAAATTAAAATAGAATGCTGTGTTGAAACAACTGGCATTTTAGATTATCAATATTAACGTATTGAGCGAGAATATAATACAATTTGTATAATACATATTACTATCATTTAATTGTAACTCATTTATTACAACATCATAAAATGTACCCATCATAGGCATAAGTTACTGTACAAATAAAATGAAATAAAAAATAAATATCAGTGCAGTAGTGTTACTAATATTAATATAATTTTTGAACTTAATTATAAAGAGATTATAATTGTTATAATGTACAAACCAAACTTGGTTACTTTCATAATAAAATATTTATGGAATTATTAGTTACAGTAAACAAAATATATCTTGATTTCACAAAATATGATTAGACAATTTTTACAATTATTAAAGTAATTCAATATAGTTCATAGGTTAATAGGTATGTAGCTCAATTATGGCTAACCTAATGCAAAGGTCATTGTGAAATTGAAACTTTATAACAGTATAATTAAGCAGGGTTAAACAAGCGTATAAAACCGCTATTATTAACATCAGATATACGGTAAAAACGTTTAAATGTCGTTTTTGACCTCAAGTTTCCCCCCGACAGGATGCAGTCTAGTGGATAGTTAGTAGTGAACTGATAAGAGTATGGAGAGGCCGCCTTTGGCGTGCTCCAGCTTTACCCAAAATACTGGATCAAGGTTTTTTATTCTCATTATTGCAATAAAACCCCATCCAGACTGCCTGTACGTGGCAGTGTCGGTTTTAGGTACAAAAACAGGCCATAAAACCAAAGAATTGGCTTATTCAACATAATGTTTTGTATATGGGGTTAATAAAATTCATGGACCCTGCGGGCAGAGCAAAGTATTATAGGAGTTGTTGTATGTCGAGAAGTAGCAAATATACTAGCCTCGTTCACAGTTATAATGCGCAAGTATGTAATTAAAATATCAAGATCCCAAATACTTTTCCTTACAGGTTTTGTAAAGCTATAGCTTTTAAGACATGACATACTTACACGTCTGAACTCAAATTACTGGCATTATCAGGGTTAGTTAAAGTGGCTACCACGGACTTACGAAGATTAATCGTGTTATAAGCCAGTCCCTCTACAATATGTAAATCTGAAAAATATCAACAGTGATAGAGATCCTTGACTATGAAGCGTGGTATATACTGCTCGTGCCTTCAGTGCCGTTGGGAACGAGCGTTCTTGAGCTTGTCTCAAGGGGTCTACGAGGAGATAGATTCCTCGTGCAAGGTTCTGGTGTTTCAGGACTTTCGGAATAATGCACGGTGGTGGGAACACCCGTGCTGTGGGAAAGTACCATACCTGCGAGAAGGCAACGTGAAACGTTGCTATCATAGTCCTTCTGTTCTAGTGATAAATACCTAATTCATGACCACATTTACCTGTTCCGACGCGAACAAATCTATCAGAGGAACACCGAACCTTGGAAATATTTTCTCTATAGCCTGGGGAAGCAGATGCCACTCAGGTGGACGCTGATGACGAGAAAGATGGTCTGCATGACCGTTGTATTTGCCCGGAATATGTTGGGCTTCTACCTAAATCAAATTTTTTTTTTCAGCAGAGCTCCCCACCGAACGTCTGATTCGTCTACCGTTAGAAAATGTTCCGCTGTTGGAAAATGAATCATCGATTCCCCATGACAATTTTCTAACCACCGCCTCATCTCCTTTTGTAACTCCGTTGGCAATATCACAACATCAATCATAGGACTTTGTTGAGGTAAGACAAGGTTTCTCGAAAGTGTAATCTGCCTTATGGAACTGCGAAGCTCGCAAAATTCAATATGTCTATTAAGCTCTAAAGATTTTTAGTTACATTTCGTAGAACTTCCTCGAGACGTAAGCGTAAGTAAACTATTTTCCCGTTGGAGAGCATATTTTTGTTTAACCACGTGACCCAAAGGGTATCGAGGAACACTAATTTCTTTTGGGAATTAGTCACTGACTTGATAATTTATCTGCCACCCCAAAAACTTTCAGACGTGCAAGGACGACCTGCACATGTGAGTGTCTGGTACTCTTGGTGTACTACTAAAAATTGTCCAAATTATACTAGTACTCTGATGCCTTCGTCCGTTAAAGTTTGGGCCACTCAATTCGAAAGTGTTGCGAAGATATTCGGAGTTGTACTGAGGCCATACGGCAGACAAGCCATTTGCAGTAATTTCCCTTTGTACACTAGCCGAAGAAAACGTCTGTGACTGTGACTGTGGCACATTGAAGTGTGCTTGCGAAAGGTCTACTTTGCAGAACCAGTCGTTTTGTTGGAGAAACTTAATATTATATTTAGTTTTAAACGCACTGTATGTACACCCGTAAGGGTAGACTTTGTATTTTGTCAAATGTCAATATGCAAATAAATATTTCAACCCTGGCACCCGAAACATTAACTAGTTTGAATGGCTGAGTTGCGACATACCAGTTAAGACTTTGCAGGTTGAAAATTGGTCCCAATGGACGACCGTGGACCAATGTCCACGGGGTCGAAAGGACCCTCGTGTGCTATTGTTTCCAAGCTATTGGTGCCAAATGTGCCCTACGTGGGTCTGGTATAAAAGTAACCCTGCGTGGGTTTAGTATACGACGAGCCCTGCGGGGGCTATCTTTGGACCGTACTCTAAGTGTGCCGTCTCCTTAAGGGACTAAAAAAATAGTCGAGATAAAGCTCCAAAAAAGAGGAGCCTCCTCCAGAACTCCCTTTTCCGAATCATTTGTGATATACTGTCGGACATGGGTTCTGACTCTAGAGTCGTCAAACGTCCTTGATTTTTGAGAAATGAGAGGAAGTCTCGCTTGAAAGGGTATGCAGTACCCTCGGATATCTTTTAAAAGTGTGCGATGTGCACCTAGATATCTCAACCGGTATGCAAAAAAAAATAATTGGCCCGCCTCGAAGTGGTCAGAATCGACGTCGCCTATTCCCCGATTGTGAATCCTGGGGACCACGTCTCCTAATTCCTGTACCAGGCTCGTGTCTGTTTTGTGAAACTTCACGGGGTCGAAAGGACCCTCGTGTGCTATTATTTTCAGGCCTATTGGTGCCAAATGTACCCTGCGTGGGTCTGGTATAAAAGTAACCCTGCGTGGGTTGGGTATACGACGAGCCCTGCGGGGGCTGTCTTTGGAACGTACTCTGAGAGTGTGTTCTATGATTATTATCAAACCCCTGCGAGGGGTGATAATTATTTTTGTTTAATGCCTGCGAGGCAAATAAGTGGTATAAAAAATTTTCTTACACCATCTGTTTTCTCTAAGACTAATGTCAGTTGTTTAAATAGCTAAACAACTTTTTTATGTAACTCGTTAGCGTTTACAGTCTTACAACTATCTCGCGCCCAGGATATAAGTTTATATAAATATGCTATCTTGCAACAGTTCTTTTTGTTTTAAAATACAGAAGGAAAGATCACCAAAACATTTGTCACTGTAAGCAAAGCGACGCTGACCATCATAAGCCATAACTTCGTCATTAATTTCCAACTGGGTAAAACCCGGGGAATAATTATTATAAAGATTTTGAAAGTCAGCATAACTGACATCAAACTACTCATTCTTATTGAAATGTTGGATTTTTTTTTTTTTTTAGCATTTCAAAATAATAATTTTCTGGGCCCTTAGATGGTTCCTTTAATTTAACTAAAAGTCAATCTATCATATAGCGGGATTTGATCCTTCAACCACATCACAATTATTTAGAACCTCATAATCATTAATATTTAATAAAGAAATTTGATCATAACCCTCATTTAAAAAAAAGTTAAATCATTAGGAATGGTAGAAAAATCCTGAGATCCTTGATGATTTATACAAGAAGGTTCGCCTTCATAAATATGTCTGCGAAGTTCGGTTACTTCGTTCGATAACTTCTATAACAGGTCATATTTGCGATTATGTTTGCCCCACCCCCCCTTTTTTAGGGAAGTACGATGCGAACGTTCGATTTGCAAACCAGAGGGCCCTGCCGTAGATTGGCAACCAACAAAAAGCCAACATCACGCGAACATTCCCAGGCGGTCACCCATCCAAGTTAATACTTGGATGGGTGACCGCGCCCGACGTTGCTTAACTTCGGTGATCGGACGAGAGCCGGTGTGTTCAACGTGGTGAACGGTGGACGTTTTTGCATTTGTATTATCCATTATAATTATCTAAAAGGAAGGAGAAATAGTGTGCGACAAAGTGAACATTTAAATTTTATTTAAAGAATTATCAATGAAATGTGGGTAGTACGATTGTAAATTTGCAACGCAAAAGTTATTTTTATCTTTACCAAATCTATTACAAACGTTAGCACGTTTTCTTACGACACAAAATATTGTGTAGGTACCCACATGATACCGACAAAAGTACTAAATTATCCACAGAAATATATTAATTCACTTTGCAATAAGTACTTAACTCCTGACACTACAAAGGACACAACATAAAATAAGTTAATTAATAATAACATTCTCTGAAACAAAGAAAGATTCCTTATTTCTTGGATATTTAAGAATATAAAATTCTATGAATAGTATGCAAACGGTAAAAACCGTTAGAGCTTAGAATCTTTCCATGAGTTTCAAAGGTTCAATAAAGTTATAATTATAAGAACTCACCGGGTATCCTGCGGCAGCACTTCGATAATGACTATAGTATCGAAAGTGAACCGCTGTTGATGGAAAATTTAACGCCAATGAGGCAGGTGTCAGAGCTTAATTTTCAGCTCGACACTACCTGGTGGGGAATGAGCGAGCGAGATAGATAGAGGTAAAGGTTAAAAAGGAAAGAAAAGGACAAAAGATACGATGGAAACTAGGTGTTGCCACTCTCAAGGTTGTAAACTTTAACTAACGGTCAAGTGTTTAATATGTAGTACTTATGTCAATGGCTTGAAGGTCCTAATAGGTTTTCCTTTTAAGCTTAAGTAAAAAACTTCAAGTATGAGTTAAATTCTAGGTCATTTCATTCCAGGGATATTTAGCCTTTAGGGATAGTATATTATATTCAATTTCATAATTCATTTTAGTTCATTTTATGTGATATAAATATTAATTTTTAAAATTGAATGTAATTTTATGACTTTTAGATTCGTTTAAGACGTTCTGGAAAGACCATAATATTTCCCTATAGTTTTTCAAGAACGTCTTATATAATACGTAAGTTCCTTAAGTTCACCAGCCTCTTAAGTGTATATTTTATATACGTATCGGTATAAATAGGTAACTAGTTTGTTGAAAATGAAACAAACAACAACATTGTTTATTTATACTTTATTTTAATATTCACAATGTCTCGTTTCTAACAGAGATTCAGGGTAGACCGCATCGCAAATCTTTTTCACCCCCCCCCTCAGCACGCGCCATAAATTATAATAAATAGTACGTAACAACTTTCACTAACAAACTTAATGACTAGAATATTAAAATTGCTTTTGACATTCGTATAAAAATAATGTTAATAGGAAATTGGATGTCTCTTGCATTTTCTACAATAAAACACAAAGAAAACCGTCACCGTCGGGAACAAGCGATAGCAAAAAAAATAAAATGCGATTTTCAACAAAAAAAATCCAATTAAAAAAGAAATGCATAATGTGCCCAAATTGTCTATGATTTGCTAAAGGGCTACATACGGTCCAGCGCCGCGACCTTGAAGCATCGGCGGAAAATATTGACACTAATGACGGCCATAATTAGTTGGACCTGCGGCGCTGGACCGCTTGCCGCTTAAGTTGACAAGCTGGGTGTGTTTCAACTTTTGGGCATGCCTTGCGGTGTGGATGTTTCGACCATCTTCTTGTATTTGCCCACGAGCTCGGGGAGGTCGTAGGCGATGGCCACGTCGAGACGGTTGATGGGGCAGCCGCGGAAGTAGGTGCAGGTGGCAGAGAGCTGCTGGAACTCATACAGGGGGTTCAGACGGAAGAAGTCCCGGTACGTCTCCGGATCCGGGAGGTCATACCTAAAAAAAATTGTTATAACATTACTTGATATTCCAAATAGTTGTACAACCGTGAAACGTGACTTTTATGGAGATCTTGAATTGTGATTGGTCGATATGTAATTTATATGAGGTGTCAAAATAAAAAATGCTCTATGCGTCATTTTCTTCACACTATATAATATAATATTATGAACAATGAATAACTCTGTATATTATACAAAATCTGAAATCTACTAGATACAGGCTTCGGACTGACTGAGCATACCAACTCGCTCGGTCGGATTATCCTTTGGGGCATTCACTATACCTACATTTGGTAACACTCGACAAGAAAATGCCTTCTCTGTTTTAAAAACAACTCTTCTAGTACAAGCAAAAACACGTAGCCAATAAGCGTACCTTGAAATATTCGTAAGCGTGCTCAGTCCCTCGTAGATGTGATAGTTCTGCGGGTTGTCTATGATGGCGTCGGATATTAGTTTCCTGTTGCCGAAAATGGTCTTGTGGTTGTAATAAGTAGTCAGGTAGCAGTCAACCATCTTCGCGTGGTTCCTGACACGAACCTGTGGATATCGAAATATGGCATTAATGTTTTCGCCGGGCTAGTCCCCGAACCGGTGGTAGGCCATCCATAATAAAGCCATAAAGGACAATTCTTAAAGTGTTAGTATCTAACCTATTTGGAAATAAAAGATATTTTATTTTCATTTTCATGTAACTCAATGGACTTAAACGATTAGTGGCTTATAATTTTGGGTCGTGACTCACAGCGAATCTCCTGGCACTGGCTATCTTATTCTCAATCCTTTTATCGACGGCGTATCTCAGATCCCTGAACAGCTCCTTCTCTTGGGCCTGCAGCAACCTCGCCGGAGCCCCGGCCTCGTACGGCAGGGACCAGAGCGACACCGTGTACATGACCGGGGGCTGCGCGGAGCTCATCAGAGGCGATATGTTCCAGATCAGCGCGCTTTGCACACGCATCAGCTCTTCAGGCTTGACAGTATCAGCTTTGTTCAGGACGATGCGCGTCTGGAATAGAATAAAATCATAAACTGTACCTAATTTATACGAAAATAAAGATGCATATTATGCTATGAGGATATACAAGAAAAAACGCGGCGCATCGACTCTGTGCCAATGTGAGTTACGTTTAGTCGTGAGTAACTTCAATCCAATTCCTGTCAGAGCCATCAGGAATATCATCTAATTTAATTTGACTCATCAGTTTGATAACAATATAATAACTTTGCTTTATACGCCCTTGACAAGCTGCTATACTATTTCTTACAAGTAAAACTGAGGGCCGGTTTCTGAAAGGCCAATCAAGTCTACGATCAACTAATATGGCGTTCAAGTTAGCAACCCATTTAGAATGCTGATTGGTGAAACTATATGAATGAAATGCATGCATGCAGCCTACCGCTGGTCCAATACGACCTCGGCCACGGGGCCCACGCCCAGCATACACGATTATGATGTCAGTAGTCCTAATTCTTAGTATTAACATAAAAATAATTGCATTTCGTCTATATGATGTTCTCACCTGCGACTCCCTGCCCTTGAGCTGGTCGAGTATGGCCTCGGTCTCGGGGCCCACGTCCAGCTTGGAGGGGTCGTACACGAGGAAGATGATGTCTGCGCGGTCGATGAACCACTGGCAGGCGTCGTTGAAGGGGAACACGCGCGACACCTGCTTGCGCACCTCCAGGATGCCGGGGATCTCTACTATGTTCACCTGCGGGAGGACACAGCTTTACATTTTTTGCTGATATTTATATTATACCAGCTGTGCACGCGACTTCGTTTGCGTCGCTCTAAACCGTTTATGCAGCTCACGCAACGAAAGTCTCCCCGTTTTTGCAACATTTCTCACTGATGCTTCGCTCCTATTGGTCGCAGCGTAATGTTATATAGCCTAAAGCCTTCCTCTATAAATTGACTATCCAACAAAAAAATATTTTTTCAAATCGGACCTGTAGTTTCTGAGATTATCGCGTTTAAACAATTAAACTCTTCCGCTTTATAATATTAGTATATAGAAGTATAAATAACGTGTAAAAGAAATAAGTAGGTAATCAAATTATAGTGGCGCAGTTCTTGAGTTACAATTTATACGAAAAATTTGAAACAGTCATATTATTCATGGTAAATTTACATGAGCCTGAATTTACGTTCGCTGTCACAACTCACAGGTATCCATTTGGAACTTTTAGTTATATAGATAATGAATAGGTTATTTGAAACCGGCCGTACAATTTGAAAACGCACTTATTTTACGAACCTAATTAGGAAAAGAAAATGAAAATCATTTTATACAAACCAACGCCCAACATACGACAGGAGTTGGTTTGTATAAAATAATTTTCATATGACATTTCACATCTTCACATCAACACTAAAATTATGCCAAACCTTTTCCAGCAGCTTGCTGGGATACCTCAGCCCACGGAGTCGCTCCTCCAACCCCTGGCCGAACTTCTGCAGACCGGAGAATGTCCAGTCCGCGGCCAGTTGCGTCCCGTCCAGAACTTCCGGCTCCTTGCCATGCATCAGGATATTGAAATATGCCGGCGATGGCTCGGCGCCTACAACGGAGAGACGTTCTACGGTGACTGACAAGCAAATGACCTTGACAGTAAATACTGTTACTGCCTCAGGACAACAGCAATCGTTATACACATAGATCACTAGGCCAATCAGGAACACAACAAAAGCTCCGTAAAGTAATGTTAACGAGTAATAATTGAAGAATGAATAGATGCAGGTGATATGTAGCAAATTTATGATTTTAAGAAAATTGAGTTCAAACTGTCACTTAAACATTTTAGAATACGTCGTAAAGTATTAATAAGAACAAAATGACATCTATATACTATAATTAATTGTAAAAAAACCTTTTGAATTTTTTGTATAAATCCCCTTTTTCCCCAACCATATACATGATTCATGGTTCAAATATTAAGCCGAATATAGTGTGAACAGAATGACGCGTAGAGCTTTTTTTGTTTTAGCACCTCATAGAAGTTACCTAATATGACTCAAAAAATTCAAAGGTCTAAAATCACCACAAGGAGTGAATCTTACTATGCTGGGGCTCGCGGGCTCCTAGTCTACACACGAACGCAGTAGACCTAACAGCTGACGAGGGTTAAAACTCATCTGCTTCGTGACTTTTATGGAGATCTTTAATCGTGATTTGTCGCGTTATGTAAACAATTTCCATATATGAGGTGCCAAAACATGCTCTACGTACGCGTCACTCTCTTCACATTTTATTCGGCTTGATATATGAACCATGTATTAACCTATATACAAGGAGCATGATCACTTGTACATATTATATACTCTTGGGAAACAGGCTGTAAGTATATGTTGCAGTCTCTTAACATGTCAAAAGTAGTTTTAAAGAATTCAGTTAAAACCATATCATTACCTGTTCTCAAAGACCACTTGGTGAATTCAATGCCAGTCAGGTAATTCAAAATGGACGATTTGCCACCGCTCCACGGTCCCATGAAGAGCACTAAAGGTTTCGAGAAGATTTCAGGGTCACCGAAATGTCGGTTACTCAGGTCCCTGTACTTGTATAAGCCCTCGAGGGGCTTAATGGAATTCTCGTACAGCCTCTTCAGGTCTCGAAGGATGATCTCCGCTGACTTCTCAACGGTGAGTTCCGCTTCGCTCGCGTCTTCGTCCAGACGGAGGATTTGGATGATGTGGTCGCGCGATCTCAGGTTTTCAGGAATCTCTCCGATCTGTAATTTGCAAATAGATCACATTTATACGAATTTTGGCAGATACGGGCAAAGAGATTCTCATTATTTGGTTGATATTCTTGGGTTTTTGTGGCTCCTTAAGTTTCCATAGGCGAAGGTAGCCTCTGACCTTCACTTATAGAAACATCGAGGACATGTGGGAGTTTATCAGCTCCCTTAGATACTACATAACATAGAAGTTTCCATACCAGTAATAAGTCTTCTTCTGGGGCACCTTCCTCCTGAGAATCCTCCTCGGAACCACCTTCTTCGGCAGCCTCTTCACCGCTGTCTTTGGCCTCTTCGGTATCATCTGCGTCTCTCTTTACTCTACCTCCTTCTTCTTCACTCTCGTCTTTCTCAGCCTCAGCAGATTCATCCTTTTCTTTAGAGTCTACATCATCAGGTTTATCTTCTGCTTCCTCTTTGGATTCAGTTTCTTTTTCTTCAGTAGATGCTTGCTCATCCTCTTTAGATTCAGCCTTTTCTTGAGATCCATCGTCCTCCTTTGTTTTACCCTCTCCACTGTCTCCGTCATTAGCTGCTTCTTTAGATGCATCATCTGCAGCATCCTCCGCTGTTTCTGTGCTGTCACCTTCAGCATCTGCCTTTTGTTCTGATTCTTCCGCCTGAGCTTCTTGACTATCATCTGTCACCTCTTTGCTATCAGCTTGGTCTTCTTGACTGTCTTCTTGTTCCTTTGTAGCGGTTTCTGCTTCCTCTTTACTATCACCATCGGCTGCCACTTCACCACTGTCTGTAATTAAAATGTTTTATCAAGCGTTTAAAAAAAGTTCTTATATATTACTTTAACAGTTGCCTAAAGGACACGTGGTAGACTGGTTTATAATAATAATTTATCATATAATTCAAAATTCTTTCAACTAATTTACGACATGAAGTATTTGTTAAATACCTTTTTCGGATTCTTTGTCTTCAGCAGATGCTTCTTCGCTGTCTCCAGCGTCACCTTCCTTCTGTTCGGCGCTGTCTTCGGTTTCTTCTACTGTTGCGTCTTCCGTTTCTTCTACTGTTGCGTTTTCCGTCTCTTCTGCTGTCGAGTCTTCTTTAGATTCATCATTACCATCTTCGGTGGAAACTTGGGACGTATAAGGTTCATCAGCAATTTCTACAGACGGTGCCTCTACCTCTCCACTGTCCTGTTCTTTACTGTCTTCCGTTTCCACCCCCGCTTTTCCTTCTTCTACTGATGTATCTTCTTTCGTATCGTCATCTACTGTTGCTTCATTTGAATCGTTTTTTTCTTGAGATTCTGAAATTAGAAGAAATTTTGTTTATATTAAACCACCATTAAGATGTGTGACAAATTAGTGCTAAAATATCGCATAGGTGTATCTTTTTTATAGATAAACTGTATGACTGTTGATTCTTAGTATGAATCAACTATGTATAACTCGATCTCAGTTAGAACATAAATTAAATGGCATAGCGGAAGACATAAAAATAGTAACAGCCGAAGGTTAGTATGAGTGAGTGTATTAACTGTCATTATGTCGCAATAATGCTGTCACTTTAGGCGCGTTTACCGCAGAAAATGCGAGTCCACTGACACGTGAACGTATAATAATAATGTATCACGCAATTAAATGTGTACAGGTGTAATGTTAGCACACGATAGACATTAGATTGCCAATTAATTTACAAACACACATTGTTTTTGAGTCATTGGTGATTTAAGAATTTGTGCGTAGGCTGAGTGCGTGAAGCTGAAAGTTGGAGTACTTTTTTCTCAATACTGATCTTATTGGAAGTCATGTACGACTTAGGGGACTATCGTTTTAGTTTTGCAAATTTTGTCTCAAAAATTTTTAAAACTACTTTTTATACGATTCGCAATCGGCGCGATACCCCTTTCTCCCCATACAAAATAGTCGTTCAAGGTCATTGGCGTTACATAAAGCCTTAACGGCGAATACTGAAACACTAATTAAAGTTAAGAGTTTTTTCAGTTGAGACAAGAATGTCGTTAAACATTCGGCATTGAGCATGTAAAAAGTCGGTCCTGCGCGTGTTCTCTCGCCAGTCGTGTCGGGTACAACTGGATTATGAGAGTAAAGGAAGTTAACAACTTACACAACTTTTATTTACACTTTTCCACTTTTTATTATGTTTTAATAAGTTTTTACAAAAACACGACCGGTTTCGATTCATCATTTAATCGTAACCAGTCGTTTTTGCAAAGATTTATTAAAACGTAATAAAAAGTAGAAAAGTGTAATTGAAAGTTGTGTGTTATTATGTAAAACATGAATTTCCATGAACCAACAGTACATTCAATCTGTTATAGTAAAGGAAGTGTCCTTGTGTATCGCCCATAGACTTGGGCACTAGAATGACTCTTGTGTCGCTGGTTTCAAAGAAACCGGTCGACCGACAAGTAAACTGTTTAAGCCAAAAAAAATGAAGACATGAATGGATGAAGGTGATATGTAGCTAAGTTATGGTTTCGAGAAAATTGAGTTCAAACTGTCATTTAAACATTTTAGAATACGTCGTAAAGTACATTAATCTAAAGATCCGTCTCTAGAATCAATGTATTTAATACGTTACTACCTAAAATATTGATGTAACAGTTTAAACTCAATTTTCTTGGTAATTATGTTTACGACATATGACCTTCATCGATTCATGTCTTCAATTTAATTTTTTGTAATATCTATACTTATATTATAAAGCGGAAGAGTTTGTTTGTTTGTTTGTTTAAACGCGCTAATCTCAGTAACTACTGGTCCGATTTGAAAAATTCTTTTTTTGTTGGATAGTCCATTTAAAGAGGAAGGCTTAAGGCTATATAACATTACGCTGCTACCAATAGGAGCGAATCGTCAGTGAGAAATGTTGCAAAAACGGGGAAAATTATTCACATTTGAGGACTTTCGTTGCGTGCGCTGCATAAATGGTTTAGGTCACTCAAAAACCACGCGAACGAAGTCGCGGGGACAGCTTTTGTGTAATTTGGTAATGTGTAATAATTGTTAAATCTAAAAAGTTGGATAATGTAATGATTTGTAAAATTCAATAATTTTGACTTAATGACTTAATATCATTATAATAATTCAAATCAAATCAAAAACATTTATTCATGTAGGTTACTGTGTGACCTACATGAATAAATGTTTTTGATTTGATTTGAATTATTATAATGATATTATTATTACCTGGCTCGTCGCCCGACTCGAGTTCCTTCAGCGCTTTCTCTATATATGGACGGCATTGTGACTCCGACGGTACCTCCTCATCGGCTGGAAGCAAATAAACTACATATTAGGTACAGGCTTTGGTTAAAAATGTTTAAAAAAAAACTATGTTCATTATACTAAACAATAATTAATATTATATGTGCAATCATTTTTTACGCACGAGTAACTTCTCTTTCTCGGCACTCGGGTTAAAAAAAAAATTGTAGTTTAGCACTACAATAGGGAATATGCACAGTTTTTTTTTTAAAGTACACGATCAACTGTAAAAATTATCCTTGCAATAGCAAATCCTAACCCTTAACCGCTTAAACGTTGTGGAAATATAGTCATCATATACGTAAGATCATTGGGGGACATCAAAACGCTCTATAATAAAAGGAATCACAAAAACTCGCTTGATTCTATATTTTATAGGCCTGTCACTTTTTTATTTAACAAGTGATTACTGTACGCATTGTTCGTTCCATGTTTCTGTTTTGTTTTGGAAAATATACGACTTTTGACGATTTAAAATTAATATATGTATAATATTCCCTTAGCAGCGGGCTTACTCTCAAGTCCCGACACAATCGAGAACCGAATCCGTTCGATATCAGTGGTTTTTGGTATTTTATTTGATGAATTACTCTGAAACTAATCAGGATAAAGAAAATCGTTAGATCGTAACTTTTTGTACTCCCGACCATATCAATGAAAATGAAAAATCTTTTATTTCCAAATAGGTTAGTAACTAACACTTTCAGAATTGTCCTACATGATGACCTACCACCGGTTCGGGGACTAACCCGGCGAGAAGAACCGGCGTAAGAAACTCGCTCGGGGCCACCTTTTAGCAAAAAGATGGGAAAATTGTTCTTTTAAAAAAATATATATATAACAATGTTATAACTTAACATAAATTACAATTTACAAAAGTATACTTTATAAAATAGAAGTAGCCTCGAAAGTGGCCACCTTATTCCCAGGGTGTGCTATCATTAACAAAATCATTAATCTTATAATAAGCTTTAGCACACAAACGTTCTTTAACTACCTTTTTAAATTTATTGATGGAAAAATTTTGAACGTTTTCTGGGATCTTATTGTATAGGCGTATACATTGACCTTTAAAAGATTTGCTTACTTTGCTAAGTCTGATCATAGGTATATCTAACTTGTGTTTATTTCTTGTATTTCTACAGTGATTGTCGCTTTTCGTTTTAAAATTATTTAAGTTCTTTCTGACATACAGTATATTATCCAAAATGTATTGAGAGGCGACGGTCAATATTCCTATTTCCTTAAACTTTTCTCTCAGAGATTCAAAGGACGACATCTTGTAAATGGAACGTATAGCTCGCTTCTGCAGCACAAATATTGTATTGATGTCGGCTGCATTTCCCCATAAAAGGATGCCGTAAGACATTCGACTGTGAAAATAACTAAAATATACTAGTCGCGCCGTGTCCTCATCAGAAATTTCTCTAATTTTTCTGACGGCATATGCTGCAGAACTGAGCTTATCTGCCAGTTTGGCAATGTGTGGACCCCACTGTAATTTGCAATCTAATGTTATACCTAGAAACACAGTGGTGTCCACTAAGTTCATTTTCTCATCATTTAATAGTATATTGGTTTGTACTTGCCTAACATTGGGCAAGCTAAACTTCAAACATTTTGTTTTATTAGAATTTAAAAGTAAGTTATTAACATTAAACCAATGTACTATTTTTAAGAGAGCACTATTTACCTCGTCGTAATTTGATTGCTGTCGCTTCACATTAAAAATTAGTGAAGTGTCATCGGCAAAAAGTACTATCTCATGTTTTTCCTTAACTAAGTAAGGCAAGTCATTTATGTAGATGAGAAAAAGAAAGGGGCCTAAAATGGATCCCTGGGGGACCCCTAATTCTATTTTGGTCCCTGTGGACCTTTTTCCATTTACCTCCACCTTTTGAATCCTATTTTTAAGGTAAGAATTCAAAAGGCTGAGTGACGAGTCTCTTATGCCATAGTGTTGTAATTTCCTGATCAATGTAGCATGATCCACACAATCAAACGCCTTGGAGAGGTCGCAAAATACACCTAATGCATCCTGCGATCCCTCCAAGCATCAAAAACACTACAAAGAAGACCTATACCAGCATCCGTTGTTGATCGACCCTTAGTAAAACCGTATTGATTATTATGTAATAAATTGTTTAAGTTAAAGTGTAATAACAACTGTTTTAAGATAATTTTTTCAAATATTTTACTAAAAGTCGGTAGAATCGATATAGGTCTGTAATTAGACGGATCAGATTTATTTCCCGCTTTAAACAGGGGTATAACTTTGCTGTGCTTCATTAAGTCAGGAAAAACACCACTTTTTATACAATCATTGAAAATCATGGCTAGATAAGGAGCTACAATGTCAATTATTGATTTCATAATTCTTGTAGACATGCCCCAGAGATCAGCAGTGTTTTTAATATTCAACATCTTAAACGCGGTTATAATGTCTCTGGAATCTATTTCTTTAAATTTAAAATTGACATCACATTCCTTTACATTATCTCTGAGTAGTTTTTCAGCTGCTATAGGTGAAGAATTTAAATGTTTTGTAGTTGAAACCGGAATGTCAGCAAAAAACTTTTCGAAAACCGTCGCAACTTCTAGTTCATTCGTAATCTTTTTATTTTCATGAAAAAGTTCAAAATCTGAGTTGCGACAGGTGACGTTTCCAGTCTCACCAGCAATTACCTTCCATGTAGTTTTAATTTTATTTTTGGAATTTTTAATTTTATTCTTTACATAAATAGCTTTAGCAACTTTACATACTTTTTTAAAAGTTTTTGAATAATTTTTTACATATGTTTTAAATGTTTCACTGTTATTAATATGTTTTTCATCATACAATTCATATAATCGTTGCCTACTTATTTTAATTCCTTCTGTTGCCCATTCAATAAAGCTCCTTTTCTTATTATTAGTTTTAACAGTTTTAGAAGTAAATACTGAGTTGAATTGGGTCTTTATTATCTTAAATAATTTATTAAATGCTTCATCTGAGTTATTTGACCCATCCCATAATTGAATACTTGAGCTTAATTTACTTCTAAATTTCTCAATACGTTTTGTATTCACAGGAATAAACACAAGCTTTTCCATAGTGTTACTATCAAATTTAATATTAAAAGAAGCTAACTGTCCATAGTGATCAGAGCTAAGCTTATTAATTATTTCCTTTTTACATGGAGTAACATTAGTAAAAATATTATCAATACAAGTTGCCGTGGTGTCACACACTCTTGTCGGCTCATGAAACAGATTAATGAGACTATAAGATTTTAACAATGATGTGAATCTAATTGTGGTGGAGGAGTTTATGTCTAATAAATTAATATTAAAATCGCCACATACAATTACTTTTTTATTAGATCCACATATTCTTGTTAAAACTTGTTCCATGATTTGTTCAAAGGAATCATATAACCCTAATGGAGGTCTGTATACGCTTACAATAATAAGTTGACTCAACTCTATGCAGGCTACTTCAATTATTCGTTCAGTTGAGAGACTCACAATATCCTTACGTTCCTTAAATCTCAAGTTTTTCTTAATTAATATCAGAGAGCCGCCTCTAATGGCATTTTCTCTACTGAACGAACTTGCTACCTGGTGATCATTGAAGTTGAAAATGAGTTCATGTTTTTTGAACCAATGTTCTGATATACAAATAATATCAATGTTAAATTCCTTTAGGAACAACTCAATTTCAAGTTCTTTACCTACCATTCCTTGTAAATTTTGATGCACCAGGTTTACTATACAGGATTTATTATTATTTAATATATTTGAATTTTTTACATTATTGGTAGGGTTTTGTATATTTAAACTTAAACTTAGGTTATTTCTGCAAGAGACATCCTCCATTGTCTTATTATCTAATTTAAATACGTATTTGGAACATATTCCAATTCGTTAATACTATAACTATTATTCTGCTCAATAAAAGCAGAAGTCGAAAAAGCCAAATCATTGGCTGGTTTTAAAAATAAAAAGTTTGATAGCAACCTAGCTATATGTCTCTTACAGTAATTAGATAAGAAATACATATCTTTTCTCATATTACATAATTTTAAATTATTTATATCCACAACCTTACATTTTTGTTGTGTGTCATTTACAAGAATACAATTATTATTAACAGCACTATACATTAGGCTGTTCAGCTTATATCTACTTAAGTTCTCTTTAGAGTAACTTTGTGGCAACATTTGTATGTATGGAAAAGTAAACAGTATAATATTTTTAATGTTATCAATAATAAATAATTTTTCCAAAAGTCCAGTCATCTGTTTTCTGTTTACTTTTCCCTTCCTCCCGACTATAACAATCAATGTGGTATTGGGACAGTATGTCATAGTTAAGGCCCTATTTATTACCTCTTTATAAGTGGCTCCGGGCATACAAAAATTCGAAATTGACTGTCCTTTACATATTCTACTTAGATATATACCTAATTCCTTTCCTAGCTCATCACTAAATAGTGAAATATTTTCTGGGCATTCAGTAAGTACTTTCAGACTGGTACATATATCTGGTACACTATTTAGAACAGAATGATTTACCTTGTCTAAGGAACGGTCAACTCTCAATAAAGAATAGACTCGTTCCTCGTTGTAACGAGTCACTTCGAGCAAATCATCCATTGCAGATATATGTGCCTGTATCTCTTTCTGTGACAATTCATATTTCTTTCTGATATTCTCTAAAGTGGCATGTAATAAAGAAATTTCTGTCTGAAGGCTGCATACATCGGCCTCATAATTACACTTAGTTTGTTCTAATTCAAGCTTACAGTTTAGAAAATTACTATTTAACAATTGGTTTTCTTTAATACCCTTAGATATTATATTAAGACATTTTTTATTTTTTAATGCTAGTTGACAATAATTTTTAATGCATTTTTTAATTTTAATATATTTCCTTAACTTTTTCTTACTGTTCATTGGGTAAACTGTTAATGTATCATCACCAGTTAAATCAATGGTACTTATGTCTTTACCTGAATTTATGTTAAAGTTTGAACTGTTCTTGTTTGTAATTAATTTATCAAATAATATCTGAGTTTGAGTGGAGCTTTGCAAGTTCAATTGTTCTTCTAGTTTCAAAATATATTCCTCAGCATTATTTAACTTGATTTTGAGGTTAGCAGAAGTCTTCAGTGTGTCTTCATATTCCTCTCTACACTGGTCAAACCCGTCTACAACGGTTTGAAGTTCCATTTTTTGATGGTAAAGGTCCTCATAGTCTAAGCTTAACTTACTAAGTTCTAACTTTAATTCCTTATTTCTTTGCAATATAGACAACATTTCTTGTTCATTGTCATCTCTTTCCCTAAGCAGTGCTTGGCATTTATCCTTATATTCCTTTAGTTCCACGAGGGCCAACTGAAGTTGTTCCTCGGTACGGCGGGCAACCGCTGAGCGAGTCATCATTTTGCTATTTATTCCCGAGCACTGAAAACAATAATATCGGTTTAAAGGCTATAAATGGCTGTATATACAACTAGTGAAAGTCACCCTTTACTTTAAAACCAAAGGCAGCCTCAATACAATATGTATAATGTACAGTTGTATGGTACAGAAAAAAAAAAAAAAAAAAAAAGGAAAAATAGCAAAGTGACAGGAAAGAGATTAGAGAATTGAAATCAAGAATGAAACAATAAGACAGTTTTATACAGTGTAAGAAACAAACTGGTTATTTCTTAAGCCTGTATACAACTGCACAATAAAATAAAAAAATAAATCTTTGTTAAGTTATATTTTGACTGGTTTTGAGGTTGTCTCTGTGCTTGTGTAGTGTGTGCACAGTAATTTTGTGTTGTGTATGTCTGGGCTAGTTGTTTTTATCTTCAACTTCGCTTCCAAAACTCGTCAAGCCAAGAGAGAACTAAACATTGCCAAGTGTGATTTTGGACGTAACTCACCGGAGTGAGCAGTTGTAGTGGAGTTGTTATTGTTGTACAGTAAAAGGTGACTAATAATAGTGAAAATTAAACACAATACTCCCCGGGATTAACCAGTCCTCAGGAATAAAACAGCTCCAATTTGAACTCGTCCAGTCGTTGACAGTTGGTACTTCACTTGAAGTTTTGGTTGGAAATAAAACTGATAATACACAATCACTGCCGCGGTAAAAAGTTACAACAATTTCCAGAGTTATAAATATAACTTTTAACACTTAATTAAAGGAATTAATGCTAGAAATCTACTAAAATTTATTTAATTAGTCGGGAGGTTACAATTGTACGTGTTGCTAAAAATGTTGCCAACACCGAAAAAAAGATCAATCGACTGAGAATCAAAATAAACAAATAAAAATCTATTAGGAAGTACGCGGAATGGTCGTATCTGAATCAAAATCAAATCAGTTTGGAGAGTAAGGCCCCTGCTTGCAATATCGTAATAATTTTGTAGACGTAGCGTCTACGGCGTAGCCTGTAATTTGTTGGTCGACCCCCTACGACGTAGCGACCAGCTTCTAATCCGCTACGGCGGCGCCTGTAGCACTGAGGTCGTAGACTCTACGACGTAGCACGGTGGTCGTAGTCCGTAGACCCTACGACGTAGCACGGGGAGACTTCCGTACTTTTGGCGCCATGTACCAAAAAATTTACTCACCGAATAATAATTGAAGACATGAATGGATGAAAGTGATATGTCGCAAAAAAAATACCCAAAAAATTTAGTTTAAGCTGTTGCTTAATCATTTTATGATGTGTAATAAGTACAAACAGCAATTCATTTGTATATATAAGATTATATATAAGATATACAATTATAATAATTATAGCATTTAGTGTATACAAGAAGACATGAATGGATGAAGGTGATATGCAGCAAAATTATGATTTCGGGAAAATTGAGCTCAAACTGTCGCTTAATCATTTTATAATAATATGTATTAAGTTCATTGATTCTTGTGGCGGATCTTGAGATTAATTTACCTAATACTTTACGACGTATTCTAAAATGTTTAAGTGACACTTTGAACTCAATTTTCTGAAATCAGAATTTTGCTACATATCACCTTCATATGTCTTCTTGTATACACTAAATGCTATCATTATATATCTTATATATAATCTTATATATAAAAATGAATTGCTGTTCGTTAGTCTCGCTAAAACTCTAAACCGATTCTGCTATTTTTGGTCTTGAAATGTTCGTGGAAGTCCAGGGAATGTTTTAACGGTTTTTTTTATGCTCAACGAAGTGGGTACGGGTCAGCTAGTAATTGATATTAATATATCAGTTAGAATGTACTAAGTGTAGTGCAGGCGAACCTGAGCTTGGCAACTTTGCCTTCGCCAATTACGACGCGATGATAGAATTTGAATACAAAATGTATGTCGAACATAAAACGTAATAGAGCATGTTACTAGGTATACAAAATCTAGGTTTAAAACTCAAACTGTCCTATATGCTTGTATCTTTATGCGAAAACACTAGATTTTGTTTTGTATTTTTTTTATTTTTCACAGAAAAAGACAACGATTTATTGAATTTACAGACATTTGAAACTCTTGTAATTTTCGCGGCTCACAGGCGTTGGAAAATGACGTCAGCGCTTCGAGAATTTGAAATTAAAGATCTCGGAAACTACTCGTCGTACCGAAATATTTTTTTCTGTCATATTTTTTATTTTCAACCGAGTTTACGGAGAGTTAAAAATAAAAGTTAGTGACCAGTAGCGAGATAACAACCAGGGATGAAATGGATACGAAATTTCGGATACGGATATGGATATTAAATTATTTCAGATTATCCGTTTGTTAAGGATAATTTCGGTTACGGATATTAAATTTTGGTTACCTTTTTACAGTAGCCAAACTTTCATTTCGGATTCGGTTACGGTTAAGGATAGTTTTTTATATCGTCCGATAGTTTCGGTTACGGTTACGGATCTCCCTAACATCGCTGATAACAACAATTTAGCTAAAGGCTCTGAGATCTCAGACTATCTTGCCGATTGTAAGATTGATTTCAATAATGTATCGCGTAACGCTCATTATTAATATATGTTAACCCAGTTGATAATATCTATTTTAGCCGCCGTACATCAGCGCGTCGATCGTTGGATAGGCGCCATTTACAATTAAAATAATACAACAACTGAAAGTACAAAAATGCCGACGGCGTGGAAGTTACATTAGAACAAGAATTTAGAGTGAAACAAGTGGGTGGAAGAATTAAAAATCTTTTAATCAGACTCTTTAAGTCTAAATTGACACACATTTAACTGTAAAGAAAAAGTATTACGAAACTTACCGCAAGCCAGATCGTGCTGAATTCGATCTTGTAACTTATAGATAATTCGTTAATTATATTTTGGTATAAAATATATCAATACAGTTCTTTTTGTTAATTGATTACACGTAATACAATCAATTACTCAAAGAAAAACTCAGCCAAGAGCTATTATATTTTATAAATGGACTAGCTTTTCCGTGCCCACTTCGTTGAGCATAATAAATAAAATAAAATAAAATAAAAATAGCCTTTATTCTATTCCCAAATTCACATACAATTTATACATACATATTAAACATATTATATTATTTTAGATCAATACATTATTTTATTTAGCATTTTTTTTTTATCATTTACTTATTATTATTATTATTGTTACATGTATTAATATAATTAAATTACTTTTTCATGCATTTATTCAAAACTATTATTTTTTTTCATTATTTAATTAAAGTTAAAAATTTAATATTATTACTATTTATTTATAATATATTATTATTGTTTTTAGGTAATAGTCGCCTCTTTGGCGTAGGCCTCCCCCAATGACTTCCACTTGTTTCTCTCTCTAGCTCGTTCAGCATACAAACCCTTTAAACCTTCCCTGGACTTCCACGAATAATTCAAGACCAAAAATATTTGGTCTTAAATATAATAGCCGAATCGGTTCAGCCGTTCTCGAGTTTTAACGAGACTAACAAACAACAATTCATTTTTATATATAAGAAGAAGAAGACTACCTGAGCCGTGCCCTCTACGTTGAGCATACAAACTGTTTAAACATTCCCTGGACTTCCACGAATAATTCAAGACTAAAACTAGCCGAATCAGTTCAGCCGTTCTCGAGTTTTAGCGAGACTAACGAACAGCGATTCATTTTTATATATTATAAGATATTTAAAAAAAAAATGTTTGTTGCGATTTAAAAAACTACTGGACGAATTTGTATAATTCTTTCGGCATTAGAATACTGCATTAAATATAGAGCTATAATATTTTTATTGAGAAGAGTGTAAATCCAATATATTGCCGGTGACACCGCGGACAAACACTAATTAAAACCTAAAATCTAATATCACTAATATTATCATTTAGTTCAAGGTATTTATTCTGAATTCTATTTTTTCCTTAATGTAAGGTACTAATAAACTTTACTCCTGATTTATCAGTTATGCAAAAATAATTTGCTACGCTTTACAAATAATTAATTTCAATAAATCCAACATAACTTTAATAGACTTAATTCATAATCAAAACTTCATACACTATATTATCTGTTTCAGACATTCTAATTTTAAAATGATTCCACGTGTACGCAAAATAGTGACATCTAGTGGCAATGACGTGCAGAAATAGAATTTATAAATACACCATTCTACTTCCTTTAAACCCGAAGAATTATACAGTAGAAGTACTCGGGATTTTTGTTTTTGGTTTTTGCATCAAACTAGGTACAATACATTAAAACAGGGATAGCGGTAATTAAAGTCTACACGCGTGAAAGGCGTCAGGGCTCGGAATCTCTGCCTCCGGAGAAAATTTAAAACGCTAAAAGTACAATTCATGGCCGTGGGGACGTGAGGTTCTTATAACCACATACCTATTGCTTTACTGACTCTATCTTTTTTAGAATTAGAAATTATTTATTTGCAAGAAATTTGTACAATATTATTTTGTTTAGATCACAATATCTGCGTCTTGAGCGTGGAGATATTGATAAAATAGTGCATGCTAAATTATAAATCAATATTAGATACATATTTCAACACATTTTTTTACACATTCATTCATTATGTCTATTCACATTTATTACCTACTTTGTGATTATGTCCAGGATTTTTTTAATACATGCTAGGGCTACCCTTCAGAAGAACCAGTCTTAGCATGTCCTTCGGGCACCCCTCAGATCATATCAAAGAGTTTTTGAGGTTGGTTACTACTGTCGTAGCCATGCTTATTCCTCTGACATGTACTAGGTTAGGTTTTAATTTTAAACTTGGAACAGCTGTATTTGAAACTTTTTGTTTGTGACCACTTTAAATATTTTAACCAGATTTTTTACATGACCGTTTTAATCTAATTTAAAACTATTTACAGATGTAAATTACCATAAAGTATGGCATGCTTGTCTATCTATTTAACTAAGCAATAATTTACCAACTGTCCACCTACTAGAACTTATAAAGCTGCCAAATGTAAGTAACTGTATGTAATTGATCCACTAAACTATTTTTTTTTCTCATTTAGAAACAGAAAGTGAAAAGGATGAAGAGAAATGTATACATATAATTTTTAATAATTAAGTGAGAATGTTTTTTAAGAATTTCCATCTTTTTCGAAAAGGTCCGACCACAAAGTAGATATACTGCCGACCAAGATAGTTGTGACTTGCAACTACCTATTAATAATACCATAGACCAAAGAATAATAATACGGAATAAATTATTATAACTGACAGATATCGGAACCAACGCTAGATGGCGTGACTAGTAAGGCCAAAGTCGTGAGCTACATAACATTAGCACCTACAGCTTTCCAGAAGTTCTACAAGTACTATATAATAAACAAAATAAAAAATATTAAGTAACCCCAGAGTTATCTAATCATAGCTAATAATACTCTTAACGGAATGAGGGGTTTTCGAAGTGTCACTTTTAGGTACAGAGACTACCGTTAGATGGCGCTTGCATAATGTAATATGTCAAAAAAATCTGTGATCTTTGTTGGGTGGTTAATATAGGTTGCCAGATTTTAGCTATTATCTATTTTCAGGTAGTGAAATTATTCATAAAGTGGTTAAGTCGCTGTAGGTATGCTGTTTCATACACAAAAATAATCCTTTCAAATTCCTTTCTTAGTGATCTCCTACACTTCCGAGGAAACCTACATACATTATAGCTGGCTTCAATATCTTTGATTTTTCAAACAAATAATTATTAGGTTAAGAAATTTAAAAAATTTAACTAATTTAAGTCTATTGTCAATAAACTTTATTATTATTTCTTATTGCACGCTAAGATAAATATTTTACCTCTTAGGGCTCTTGCCAAATGTGATGACGGAGAGATGAAATCTGCTGGCGTAAAGTGAGTTGAACATATGAAGTAATTTTTTCTTATAGTTAATCCTGTTTTTATATTATGTTTGATAGCCTCTATCCATCTTAATCTCTGAGTTTCATCTTGGGGAAAGCGGTGGTTACCTATATTTTTACAAAATTGTACTACGCATGGACTAGCCATGTTTAGTTTAGTTCTCAGTGCACAATTAATAAATAAAAAACTATTGCAAGTGAAAGAAAGAAAGTTGAAAGGTAAACAAACAAAAAACAAAGCGGAAATTGACATTTTACACAGGACTTGACATATTACTTAGGTTTAATGCCATCTATCAGCAGTTTTCTTAAACTAGTAGAACTGTCAAAATAAAAACCGCTCATTACGATGCCACTGAAAGACACACACAGACGTTCAACTTATTACACCTCTGTTTTCGTCGGGAATTAAAAACAAACTATAATATTTTGTTTTTTGCCAGATAATATTTTAAAACTTACGAAAACAGTTTTTACAATCACTATTAATGTAATTGACATAATGATCTATGGTTTACCTAAATATTTTTTGTGCTAACAAAAAAAATATGTACATTTTGCCATAATAAAAAGTAATAAAAACATAGCCCATGATATTCCACGTGGTCTACTCATCGGTATATTTGCCAAATTTCATCACAAATGGTGCAATAGTTTCGGAGTCTATTCAATGCATAAAATCAATCACATTCCTCTCTGTAATCTTAGGTAACAACTAGTAACAAGGTAGAGATTAGTATCTAGCGGGATATATTTAGACGATTAACAAAATCAAGTTATCACATGAGCATCTCGACTTCATAGATAATAAAGAATCCTTAAGTCCCGATTTCACCAACGCATGTTAGTTTATTAACGGCTTGTTAAAATACCATGCCTTCTCATTCATTGATAGGAATTACGAGAGGAACAACATGATATTTAACGAAGGATTAACTTTAACATTGGTAAAACATGGCCTAAAGGAGAAAGGCTTAACCTATATTTTTCTCGTCGGAAATCTATTCTTGGGCTAATTTACCGCACATCTCCCGCATGCAGCACAATGTACACTCGCCCATCGCCCATCGCTATATTAACAATGACATAAGCTGTGTCTAAAATAAGACGCGCGTTAAGAGAAAAAAATTAGTCACCGACTGACGCGACGCGCGCTCTATATCAAACGAATGCAGATTATTGTATATTATGTAATTGTTGGTAAATATAGCAGCTGACATAATTTATAATGGCTGTTATACAACTTAATGACATTATGAGTGCATAAATCTTGGCATCAATCTTGTGTTAGATGTTGATATTGAGTCGATCTGAATTTATACAAATACAAATCGTCGTTTTTCCTTCTCAACCTCGTATCTAAAATGAATGTTTTGTCGGTAATATCTAGCTTGTATGAACCTAAACTATATAAAACTTAATTTGTATATACTTTATATTAATCCAAGGTAGATATTATAATTAGAGTCCGACCGAAACTGGTTTTCCGGCCGAAACCGAAACCGAAACCGAATGTTCGGCTGTTGTGGAAATCTGAAGGTGCAAGGTTTCGGCAAAGTTTCGGCCGAAATTTGGCCGAAACCGAAACTTCCGCCGAAACTTGAATTTTAGCCGAAACTCGGCCGAAACCGAAACCGAAACCGAACTTTCGGTCGGACACTAATTATAATACTTAACTGGACCTCATTTAAATCAAAATCCATGTCATAATAAAATCTAAAATTACTAAGATTTTTTACTCTACTGTAAAATTTGTAGTTTTGTAGATACGAGGTTATGAAGGTAAAGCGACGAAATATACTTTAATGTCCAGAAAACTATACATAGTAATAAGTACAACAATACAAGTACAACAATACAAGTACAACAATACAAGAAATCAGACATGCACACAAGGGCGGCCTTATTACTTTAAAGCAATTTCTTCCAGGCAACATTTTATTTTGTCACAATTTTATATTTCACTTTACATGCTAATGCGTTATGCTAATTATCTCAAGCATCTCTAGGCCCTATATAATATAATTGTACTCTAATCTATGCTCTAATCTTTAGAATCTATATAATTTACTGACTTTCAATCTATTTACTAACGCCATCTTTTAGATATTTATGAAAAACTAGTAGAAAACAGCGTTCGCCAAACCGTTGACAAATTTTATAGGGTTTCTACTTTCTATCCTACCAAGACCCTACCAGTAACTTATACAGGCTATAATATTAATGAGTGATAATACCTTATGGTGTGTATGGGTCCCGTTTATAGAGTTTACTGTAAAAGTGTCATAGCTGAAAGAGGTACTGTTTTAAATTATTGTAAGGGAAAATTTATGGTGTTGGGGCATTTCTCATAGAAACATGAAAATCAAAAAGTAAGTCTTTCAGCGCTGGTACTTTCACAGTATACTCTACATATGAGGCACATACATACCCTCTACATAAGTAGAGGTGTCGATAGCAATTCTTGAGACGTTTGAGAATTGTTTACTTAACGGGCCTAGATTTTCTTCACCAACGGTCAACATCTTATTTACTAAAAGTATCCAAAGTTGCATCCTTAGAATTTTTTTACTATTACCAATAGGAAAAATTGTATATGTATAGCTATAGAAGTATCTATTTGTATGTGAAGAAGTAGCAAACATACACGTTACACGCACAAACATATACTATTTATACTAATATTATAAAGCGGAAGAGTTTGTTTGTTTGTTTAAACGCGCTAATCTCAGGAACTACTGTTCCGATTTGGAAAAATATTTTTTGTTGGATAGTCCATATATAAAGAAAGGCTATAATACATTACGCTGCGACCAATAGGAGCGAAGCGGCAGTGAGAAATGTTGCAAAAACGGGGAAAATTATTCACATTTGGGGACTTTCGTTGCGTGCGCTGCATAAACGGTTTAAGTCACTCAAAAACCACGCGAACTAAGTCGCGGGCACAGCTTGTATTACATACAAATGACTGCAAGATGTTTTTGATCAGTTGGACAATTTTCTAGATTTTTTAACGAGCAATCGGCCACCACGCATTCGTAGCAATACCTATGTAATAAAAAATACGAACTGAAAGATGCACGATAAGTATTCCATTTTCCAACTCTCTATTGAAGGTAGATATTATACCTACTGATGAATACATATAACGGCTGACCCGTGCCCACTTCGTTGAGCATATAAACTAATTTACCTGTGATCAAATTTAATTGCACCTACAACCACCTGCAACCCACAACGCGCAACCTGTAACGCGCAACCCGTAACACGCAACCCGCAACACTTAACTCCCAACGCGGAACCCGCAGCTCGTAATAAAATAAATGTACATATAAATAACATTGATTCATACTACTTGACGTACCTGTGTGTTGTAACGATTTATTTATGTTCAATCAACTCATATAAATAGTAAGACTATTTTTGTTTCGATAGATACGATTTGTCCGATTACATTCTGCCAAAAATATTTGCCAACGTAAAACAAGTGTCTCATAAATTTATTACGAGAATAAAATATTCGGTCGAGTATGTACTAGGTGCTTTACTATGCCAAAATAATTTTCAAGTTGCGAAAGTGTAAAGTTACAGAAGTTTACCAAAACGTGTTCTCAAATTACGTAAGAAACAATACCTTATCCCAATATCCTACTTCCTACTACTGTGCTTACATTACGTAAGAAACAATACCTTATCCCAATATCCTACTTCCTACTACTGTGCTTACATTATATAAGAAACAATACCTTATCCCAATATCCTACTTCCTACTACTGTGCTTACATTACATAAGAAACAATACCTTATCCCAATATCCTACTTCCTACTACTGTGCTTACATTACATAAGAAACAATACCTTATCCCAATATCCTACTTCCTACTACTGTGCTTACATTACATAAGAAACAATACCTTATCCCAATATCCTACTTCCCACTACTGTGATTACATTACATAAGAAACAATACCTTATCCCAATATCCTACTTCCCCCTACTGTGCTTACATTACATAAGAAACAATACATTATCCCAATATCCTACATCACAGTCATAATAAACGATACCTATAAATATTGTGAAAATGGATGTTTCTACTTTGGGACTCTTACACGACAAATACTACTGAACAGATTTTGATGAAATTTGGTATCGTTTCACTTTTAAAAATTAACAACTTTACATAATATGTTACATACTATTTTTTAAAGTGTAAAAATAAAGATTATTCTTATATTAATATTTTCCTATATATAATTATCTATTAGGTCGGGGAAAAGTTTCTTCGCATTTTATATAAAAAATCAAGTTTTTTTATAAAGTTTATTTACAATTGATTAAAGTAGGTGCCATTTTGTTCTATCACTTTTACCATCTTGTTGGTAGGGACATGATCCCATTGCTATAAAAATTTGGGGCTTCTGATGAAAAAACTGCGACTAGTGGTTTTGCCAGTCCTCTTGTGATGTCAACCTGACACTGCCTAAGGAATTCTGCAGCGTCCGAAACAGGTGAAAATCTGAAGGTGCAAGGTCAGGACTATACGGCGGATGCTAATGCATCAAAAAGGTGTATTAACACCTCCCAGCCAAACTCCCGTAATTTTTGCTGAGTGCCGAGTGGCTAAAGATGTGTGAGGTCTAGCGTTATCATGGTGAAAAACCCTTCCCTGTTGATTAATTCCGACCGCTTTCTCTCAACTTCTTGCTTTAATCTCATCAGTTGTTCGCAGTACAGTTCAGAATCGATGGTCCTGTCTGACGGTAACAGCATGAAAAATGCCCTTTCGATCCCACCAGACACACAACATCACCTTGTTGCGAGTTAGCCCCGGTTTTGTCACAGTTTGTGAAGCCTGACCGGCCTTTAACCGCGATCTTTTTCGCACGTTCTTGTCGTACGTGATCTACTTTTCATTACCAGTTATCAGCTTCTTCAACAAAAATGGTTCGGTTTCATTACCTACGTCGTAATAAAGAAACACAAATGAGAACACGGTTCATTAGGTTTCTTTCAGTGAGCTTATGAGGCACTCAAATATCGAGCTTTATTGTGTAAGTACCCAGCATTTTTCAAATGCGCCAAAACCATTTCAACTTCAGCTACATCGTAACTACTAATAATATGTCGATCTTGCTCCACTATAAAAAAAACATAATATATACAGTCGAATTGAGAAACCGCCTCCTTTTTTGGAAGTTACGGACAAAAATGGCATCAGTTTTGTCCGTAACAGGGCGACCAGAGCGACGAGCATCTTTGATATCAAAATTTCCTGATTGAAAACGATTAAACCAAATTTGCGCTACTCTCACAGATACTGCATTAGTATTAGTAGACTTATATGACAGTCCATAAACATCACAATTTTTTTTTGCAGCTTGTGTTATAATTTTACCTTTTTTGTAATAAAATTTTAAAATGTATCGAATTTCTTTATTAGAATCACTCATTTTAACAATAAGAAAAACAAATGAAAATCTCACGTTTACCTAATTTGAATTTGGAATTGTCTTCTGTCAAATTAAAACTTTTTAATGATACCAAAATCAGCCAGATACTATTGGTATAGCCCAAGAGATTTTATGATAAGTTCATACATATTAAGATGCGAAAAGATTTTTTGCCCAACCTATTAGATTATGAAATACCTACTACATACCTATTACATTTCAAACATGGTTTAATCTAGTTATTGGAATCAGGCGTTACTTTGCGAAACTTAGCAACCTGCTTGGTGGTGTGGGGCTTTGCATTATTGCTTGTGTGGTGGTGGTGTTTTCACGTTATGTGGGTGTGGGAAGGAAGGAGGTGCTTTGAACGCATGCTTAAGCGTAGACTCACTCACTTGCTTGCAGATTGTAGTTAAAACGTAGTGATTATATTCTCTTTGATTGTAGTTATAATTTTTCGTGGGATATTGCTAGATATGACGGGTGTAAAATAACAGTCACTATAACTTTGGGATATGATTATACTACCTTCATTCCATTCTCATTCCAGAAATGTATTTTTTTATTTTATTTTACTAAAAAAATATATACTTAATGTTTTTAAAATAAGAAATGGTTAAAGTAAAAAAAAACACATAAGAATAATAAAAATACATATTTTCCTAAAAGAGGAAAGGTACTTTTTAAACACTATTTAAATTAGTTTTATTTGTCAAATAGGTTCTCAAGTAGGTACCTAAAGATTACGCTCGCAATTCTTGAGACCGAGTTTGAGATTATTTGATTAATACGGGCCTTAGACCATACATGTACTAAACAAACACGAACATCATTACTACCAATGTCGTATACTACCATTAAAACCAATGGTAGTTGATACTACCACTACTACCAATGGTAGTTCATGCTACCATTACTACCAATGGTAGTTTATACTACCAATGATAGTTCATACTACCATTACTACCATTGTTAGTTTATAGGTATACTACCAGTACAATACAAACTTTTACTACTAATGGTAGTTCATACTACCCTACGTGGTCGCCTCCGTCGTCTAGTGGTTCAGAGCTTCGCTCTCGACCCGGAGGTCGTGGGTTCGATTCCCGCGTTGAAACAACAAAAATGTTGTTTTCAAGATTGGTTAGGACAATGCATGCTAATCACCTAATTGTCTGACAAGAAAGATGATCTATGCGTCGGATGGGCATGTAAAAAGTCGGACCTGCGCCTGTTCTCTCGCCAGCCGTGTCGGTTTACCGTCACACTGGGTTATGAGAGTAAAAGGAAGAGAGAGTGCTTCTGTGTATTACGCACACACTTGGGCACTATAAAATAACTCCTGCGTAGCTGGCCTGGTTTCAATGAAACCAGGCTACCGACACCGAAATCGGTGAGGGGAGCTATTATTAAAAGTTCGTGTTTTTAGTCCTATAAATTGAGGTGGACTGATTGTATCTAAAGTGTAGTTTTAGTTTTTGCGTGAAAATGTCACAATCCCACAAAATTTCACATTTACCTATATCTAATAGTGTAAGGAGTAGGGTCTACCATTGGTTAGTAGAATTTGACCCTTTTATGATGAGATATGCATCATAAAAGGACCGAGTCGCGCCAACAGAAAGATATTTATTTCTAATACAGCGTGTTTGAGAATGGAATGGTTTGAACACTGAAAATCGCTGAAAATCAGAGTAGTTTGAATCCTTTTTAACCGACTTCCAAAAAAGGAGGAGGTTTCTCAATTCTTGTCAATGCTGGTCCTATTGAAACATCCCAAAAATATATATATAATGATCTTAACTAGTTATATTTATCAGAAGACTGTCGGTTTATAAATTGATATTTTTGATTTCATATAACGACTGGCGGATGTGGTTTACCGGAGGTTCTGGGGGAGACTCCGGAATGAGATATTATGATATCGAGGTAAAAGCTGTTTCAGTGTTTTTCGGAATATGCGTGTAGAGCACCTATACTCAAACCTGCGAACCGCGGGCCGCATGTGACCCACCCCACCGGCCTTTTTTATTGGCCCATTTAAAGTAAAAAAATATGAAAACCATTGAAATTTTTACCAAATAAGATTGTAGTCCTTAGCAAATCTTCAAAAACTTTTGAAAGAGTGTTCATCGTTAAAAGTAGGTACATCGTTTACAACTTGGAATTACCTACACTTCAATCAACACCTAGTTAATGGTTTTAACTTGCGGCCCTCGTCATATTAGATTAAAATTAATATTGTAGTCATTTCCGTAAAAGAGGTTCCACGGCAATTACTGAAAATAAATCTCGTAGATATTGGAGATTAGTATTTACCTAATTGCTAGAATAACCTGGAAATCACCAGTATCAATAAACGTTCGATTTTACCATTTTTAACACGCTTTATTAGTTTTAATTATGTATGTAACGAAATATTTCACCATAATTTTCTTCAATTTGATTACAAATTTGCGAGGACCAAAATGACAATGCAATTAAGTGTGTGTTTGTTTAGTTTTCTTTAAACTATTACTTATTTCTTTAGGATATGTTAATTAGGTAAACATTCTGTCCAGGGATCACACCGCCCCACCTCTAGTACCTTTTTACTTCCGATTTTCAATGCCATAAGAAATCAATGTCATCACCTACTAGGTATATGGAAAACTAGCGAGAGTATGTAACACACACAGAAAGTAGCATCCTGATTTTACGAGTATTAGCCGATTACATCAAAGCCAAAGGGAGAGATTTGGGTTGTCTCTAGACTCTATATATGTAACTAGCTGACCCGTGCCCACTTCGTTGAGCATGGAAACCGTGTACACCTTCCCGGGACTTCCACGAATATTTCAAGACCAAAAATAGCCGAATCAGTTCAGCTGATCTCGAGTTTTAGCCAGACTAACGAACAGCAATTGATTTTTATATATCCTATGTTACTCAGTGATAATGTAGCTTTCTAATGAAAAAAGAATTATAAAAATCTGTCCAGTACTTTTTGAGTTAAGTCGTTACATACAAAAATACAAATCTTTCCTCTTTATAATATAAGTGTAGATGTAGATATACTTATATATTATGTGTACGTCTAAGCTACTGATCAGATTATAGTGAAAAATGTGTCAATATAATCTTTTTAATGAGCCGGGTAATATAATTTACGGATTATTGTGTCAACCTTTTTTTTATTATACCGACAATGCCTGTTGCACCACAAAATAAACTTTTATGTACTCTCCTACATAAAAGTTTATTTATTTGACCTTGGAACGAGCTTTAAATATGCTTTGGAGGGAATTGAATCAGCTCTTCACGCTTAGTCAAAACACGCTGTCACTGAGCCAACCTTCACCCATTCTTTTGGTCGTCATCGTTATTATAGACGACGTTGGCGTGACGTGAAAAGTGACCGTGAACAGACTAATCTACTACAGTACATGCATCCAAACTCTAGCTACAATCCACATGCAAGTGTTGAGAAAATTAAATAATAATTGTAGTTTGAACGAGCAGAGATTAAAGAAAGATTTGAAAATAGAACCATTTTGACAGTTGGACAAGTCGCGCCATCTATTGGTTTTACATCAAATCGCATTTTAGCTAACCTTGACGACAATAACTCATTGTCTTAACTTTATTGGTTCCAAATAGAATATAAAATAAAAATATGCCGCTTGCATACATTTTACGTTGGAATTTTGAGCCTTGGTGGGTTGTCATTGACTTAGTGGACTAAATTTATGCGTCTAAATCCGTAAACAGGGTAACACGTCTACATAAATAATCTGTTTATGAATGGGACTATAAAACAAATGCCTTGAAAACAGAAATACTGGCCAAAATAAATAGATAAAAGTTTAATTATACTGTATACGTATTAACATTGATTTGTGCAATCAAAACTCGCGCTCAGTAGTTTTCCTGTTTTCAAACTCTACAAAATGTTAATTCTGAAAGATCTATTTAAACACGTTTGACAGACAGAATAATTAATACAATGATAAATAGGACATTTCCATAGGACTAAGTCAATTTTCTTAAACATTTTTATTGTGAAATAAATTAGCAGAAAAATACTTAGTGGGTAGACACATAATTACGTTGTCGTAGTTATAATAATAGCTTATTACAACATATATCAATAGCACCACTAGTAAGTGTTCCCCGTGCAGTAATCAGTTACATAAAACTATAATAATGACCTATTTTCTCATTTTTATAATCGCGCTACGATCCTATCGTTTTTCACAAGATGGCGTCGCCTAGAGACTATACCCTGAATTTCTATTTGCGTAGCTCTACTATTGTAATCAATTATGTTCGTTTTGATCAGACATAAATCCACTCGGAAGTCGTGAACGTTTCAACGTATCAGATGCGATAAACTCCTCTAGGTTATTGTACACCAAAAATAGCGTCCAAAAGCGCTTTTTACATAATTTCAGCGCAAGTTACAACGAAAATAGAAACAGTGACGCAGTCGTGCCCACACGGCGAGCGCTTACCTCCCGCGACATGCGCCAGCGCAGCCACGGCAAACAACACGCACAGGGTAAACCTCCATAGTTTTAATCGTTTGGTCCACATTTTGAGATCCCCTCAAGCGGGGCAGCCAGTCATTTGCACAACACTCGCGCACGATCGATCGATCTACGGACGTTCACAGATCTATTCCGGGTCCGCGAGACGCATTCCGGGGAATGCGCCTCGCGCGCGCCGACCGAGCCGTGCCCGGAGTACGCGTACTCCGGGCACGGCTCGGCCGGCGGGTCGGAATGCTCGGAATTCGGGGAAACGCACTATTTCCGGAGACAGGCCAGCATCGCTGGTCGGAGGAGTACTGGCGCTCGCGGTCTTGAGCCGGGTCCAACTGGCCGCGGAGGGGGGCGGCGCGTCACTCGCCATTCGTGTCCTCGCGGAGACACGGGCAGCCGCCTGCGTCTAAGGTCCTACACGAATTTGCAAAACCACATTCTGACAAACATTTTCCACTACGTCACTGTGCAAACCCGTTGTCCTGTACAGTACAACAGTGTGTGTCCATAGGAATTCCCTAATCATAGATTTTTTTTATTTTCATGCTGTAGACCTGTAGTAGCTAAAGAATCTCTCAATACCGAAATGCAAAGCAATTTGCATGTGACAAAAAATGGATTTGGACTAAAGAATCTATACCAAATTACCAAATATGGTATAGCTTATTTGGTAGAAGCTCTGGTTGACCAAAGCTGCAGGCCGTCTTGATTAGGTACTGTAAAAATTACTTACGGTATTCTTAATTCTCTCTTCCTCAAGCAAAAGGTATATCGTCTAACAGCCGTAGTTGATGTAGAATTATGGAAAGGTGTCATGGATGGCATGTCCATGACATCTAACCCGTTTTATTACTTTTACTTTGTTATCTACTTTGTGCTTTTACTAAAAACGACTTTAAATCCCAAAGCATCAGTTTTGAGAGCAATTATTCTCAAACAATAATGAAAACGGACTAGGAAAAAATTTAACTACAGCTTTCAGTAACCAAGGAGTAATCAAAAACGGTTCACCCAGTCGAAAGATCTGAAGTCATAAAAAAGCAATCGAATTGAGAATCTCCTATTTTGAAAGTCGGTTAAAAGATGTTGTTGTTGCAAATCAGGGTCTTATCTTGAAAACACATACAGCCGAACATGTTTTTTGTGGAAGTTTGTAAAACAATATATTTTTAAATTGTTATCGTTTCATGATGGTGTTAAGTGGCGATAGTTATAAATTAATAGAGATTAAGGCGTTGTTAGGCAAGTATTTATATATTGCAATATGTGTGTTATATCAGTTGGCAGCCACTGCACGCCACTGGCTTCAATATTTCAACCTGCCATGCTACGATTGCAGCACTGCACATACACGTAATATTATACTATTCGTCTATAATATGTCTAACTTTATCTATCTATCTATATGTCTAACGTAACTTGTATCCTACCCATCATATTTTTCTTATATGTAGTAGTTTTTTTATTAATCCATTTTTATTATTGCGTTTCAGAGTTTTAGAAGTGCAGGCATTTTTGTACTTTTTCCATGAATCATCAAAAGTGCCTGAATATAAGTATTAGCAATACATATTAAGAATTTGGCTAAAAGCTACAGAAATCACAATATTAATTATTTTTAACCGACTGCGTCAGATGGGTTGTTTTTCATAAGTATGTTTTTTTGGATGCAT
This sequence comes from Celastrina argiolus, assembly GCA_905187575.2. Taxonomy (NCBI): domain Eukaryota; kingdom Metazoa; phylum Arthropoda; class Insecta; order Lepidoptera; family Lycaenidae; genus Celastrina; species Celastrina argiolus. Next base: position 5,012,075 of record LR994596.1, read on the forward strand.
GTATGTATAATTATTTGACACTTAACAGCCTGAACGGCTTGATGGATTTCAGCTTGAGAGGCGTCATTAATTTCGACTTTATGATGTTAGTGACACTGGGTATATCAAAATAAGAAAAACACACAATGGTAAAAGAAAGCCGCCCCAGAGTTTCGAAACCAACTTCAAAAAAATTTTTTTTTATTCTCGCTTTCATTTGTCAGAAGTCATTGGGCCCTAGAAGCTTGGTATCAACCAACCAAAGCTACCAAGTTTCTATTTTCTTTTTACTTACTGTATCTACCTTTAGAACATACTTATATATATTTTACTGCACATTCAGAGTATAAATAAAACTAATTAGTATAAAAAATTACATAATATATTATCACAAAACTTAATCTAATGGTCTATTATAATTAATTCATCAATACTCCAATCCTCGTAGGAATGATCGGGGAGGTACCTGCGGATGATGATTGGAATTTTTCTCTGTTTCAGCTCTTTCATGGCTATTTGCAACGGATCAGTCTCACCTTCCAATTCCACCATAACCGGTGCACACATAGCTATTTGTAGTGCCCGGGTACCTGGAATTTACCAAGAAAATTTCATTAGCGTAATCACTGTCATAACTGGACATTGTCATAAATTGATGAGAAATTCTAGACTATTCCAAAAAATTATATCAAAACAAATGAGACATATACTATTTTAGTAAATAAAACAGTTAAAAGCGCATGAATACATGCAGTAAATGTTAGGTTACATTTCCCTTACTATAACAAGTAATATCATGAGCAGAGTTGTTTTTAGCATACATTAATGAATGCCTGTTCACTTAGAAACTTGTTAAGATCATGCTGCCGCCAACTAGACCGTCCATAATGTACATTTTTACCAAGAGTGTTTCTGTGTATTGCGCACACACTAAAGCACTCAAATAATTCTTGCGTAGCTGGCCCAGTTTGAATGAAAACTAGTTTATAGTAATGAGATTATTATTATAAGTAGAAATTCAATGTTTACCTAACACTCTGGCCCGCTCGTATTTCGTCATGTACCGCGTCGTGATCCGTTTAGACTTCTCCACGCCGCCGCCGGCTTGTCCCGGGGGTATACATTGCACGTTATTGTATCCATCGTCTTCCTGCTCAGCCTCTTCCTCGATATTATTGTCATCTTCCGCAATATCATCGTAATCTCCACCCGCGTCGTCTCCATCGTAGTCTTCGTCAGCCATTGTATTGTTTATGTATTATATAGTGGGAAAGTAATATATACACGTAATTTATAGGTATTTATCGAAGAAATAAAATACAAATTACTGGAGAAACACATGCATGAAAACCAAGCTTAGTTTTGGTTTGTAAATGTCAATGTCAAATACCGATGACCTTAATTTTTTTTTTACGAGAATAGAATTTAGTATAAATGAATATATTTTACAAGTACAAAGTTTTTAACCTCAACGCTCAAGCAAGTGCAGACTGCAGTGTGCACTTCGTCGCGTTAGAAAAGTAGCAGAGAGGTGAGAGAATGAGTTTGCATTATGATAAGTAAGTACATACTCCTTAGGGCTTAGAGTTTAGACCAACGAACGAATGGCACAGTGCAACGTACAGCAGTACGATACATGTTTTTGTATGAAATGTGTGATAGAAGTGGAATCATTATTGATTTTTTAATGTTTTTGATTACTTTAAAGATCGAACTTTTCAGTAACTGGTTTCTATGAACTACCGACTACCGTACGTAATTATAATATGGACATTCACGTTCCGCAATCCAAAGCAACAATAATTATTTCTGATTCATGATTTTTAGTTTCATAGGACAAGAAAATTTCAAAATATAAAACACTAATAATCATAAACATGACTTATAGTAAACATGCATCTAAATATATATGATCAATATTATAAAAAATCTAGAATATTGTATTTATAATTTACAAAAAAAATCTAATTTTTCATTGCGTCTAGCTAAAATGAACGCAGTTGTTAAAATTTACAGTGAACGCGCTAGTGCTCTTTTATTTATGGACAAGTAATATTGTCTTTGTCACATAGATCGTCTTTCCTTTTCCGGTTCTGCATCGAAGCTGAAACCATGCCGGTGTGTATTTTTAATAAATGAATGGCATAGTTATTAAAATTACCGTTTACTATTGTGTAAATTTAACAGACGACGTGTTCTGCTATCATATAATTGATATTATAATGTTTCAACCAAAAGTGTGATAACGCGCAAAACAAGATAAACACATGGCAGTGGCACGGATATTTGACGTTGACTAAAGTTTCTCATTTTAAGTGCTCAGAAATATTAGTGTCGTTCTAAAATGCACAAATCATAAACACTTATTGTGGATGCTGGATAGTGCTAAGTGAAGTTCATTACGGACGTATGTATTACTAATATAACCTTTAACTTTCAGCTCGCAATCGACTTATTGCACCCTTCCCCCGTGTCGGAGAGGAGGAAGCACAAGCTAAAGAGATTAGTGCCACATCCCAACTCGTATTTCATGGATGTGAAGTGCCCAGGATGTTACAAAATCACAACCGTATTCAGTCACGCGCAAAGGGTTGTTGTATGTGCAGGATGCTCCACGATCCTCTGCCAGCCCACTGGTGGCCGTGCTAGGTTAACCGAAGGTGAGCATACTTTGAATCATCCATAGTCCAACTTTTTTTATCAAAATTATGGTTTAGGTGATAGGTTAAGAGTTAATGAACAACTTTGAAATTGTTAGTAACTCATTCACATTTTACCAGCACAATCATCTTTGTCATATGTGTTTTAGCTATATATTAGTCCCCAGCATAGAGTTTTCATAACAATAATCCTGCTGTGAAATGTACTTACCAAAAAATCTTGTAGTTTCTCATCATTGCTTAGAATGATGATGATGAAGAAAATATCCAAAATTAATATATAAAAATCATATCTAATTCGTTCTTTTGATACAAAAATATAAAAATTTGCAATTGCACAATAATGTAGTATGTGCATCCTACACTTGCACAACATTTTGTAAACAACTTTGTTGTCAGTTGTCACCTACATAGAAATATTGTGAAACAATACACAACCTTTTACCACTTCAATAAACTCAATGTGGCTGAACCATTATTTTTTCACAAATAGACTAGCTTATGTGGTTAAAATCTAAGCTTACTCGGAAAAGAGTAAAAAATTGCTTATTGAGTTTCTCCGAGTTGAGTGTGGTTACCAGAGGCGAATTGGGATTTTAAGGACCATAAAAATTGAAGGGGAGTTGCAAGTGTAGTGAGTGTAGTGTTAATCCTCTAGTTTATCCATGGTGATAGATAATTTCAGACCATCAGGTTGTATGTCTGTATTTTCCCTAGTCCATTACATGAAAAATTTGATTGTTTATTAAATTTACTAGACCAGATAGTAATGATATTAATTATTACTTTCTTCTAAAATGTTATTTAAATACATCTAATAAGATTAGATTCTATAATGTAATATGGGAAAGCTACATTGTAATAAAATTGTTATTGTCTAAAACTAATAATATGTTGCAAATATTTGAAGTTTTTGTGAAAAAATATTATGAAATAGATTTTCAATGACTGCCATTAGATAGTAATTTTACTTGACGCAAGTTTTAAAATTACTCTTCCATGCAGTTACACAACAAGATGCAAAAAAAATCTGATATAGATTGTATTGATTTAGAATATATTTTTGTATTAAAATTGCTTGCAGTGTAATTTTTATAGATTTAAATAATAAATACTATTTTTGGTCCGAGATCACTTTCGCTACTTCGCTTATAATAATAATAAAAATATTAATTTGCTTTAGATTGCAGGATTTGGCATAACATCCTAATAATAATTGTACCCATATTCTCATGTTTAACTTATGCTTAAAAGATTACTTTCACTTAATTATAAATAATACCGATTTTTTATTGGCCAATCAAAACATGTTTGATTTGAGTTTGAACAACACAAAACACTTAGATGTTGGTTTAGTATTCTCATATTGAAACTGCATCAAAACTTTATTATTAGTAATTAACTGGAATCTACAGATTGTCTCACAATGACAACCTTGTGGGTTTTTTTATCTTAGGTCCCTATTTCACCAACACTTGTTTGTGTAAACGGCATATTATAATATGGTATTTTAAAATACCATGCCTTCTCATTAATTGACAGGAAATATGAGAGGGATAACATGATATTTGATGAAGGATTAACTTCAACATAGTATGTTGGTGAATTTGGCACTTCTAATGTGAAAAAATAAACACTGTTGTTTATGGACAAATGAGATAGACAAACTTGATTGTGAAAGTTTCATCAGGTCACGCAACTTATTTTCTAGGACAGGTCCTACTTTTGGATATGTCCTTCTTAGCTATTATAATATTATATTTTCATATCCAATATTTTGCTATTAATGTAATATTGTTTTGTCATACAAATGTCATAAAAATTTGCAATAAAGAAATATATAAATTACACATTAATTTGGCATAATCTAATATATTCCTTTACATAGCTATACTATGGTCAAAATGTTATGACTTTGAACAGCAAAACGTAAGCTACAATTTCATTTTAGTAGCTAACAATTTTCATTACAAAAACTCATTTATTAACAAATGCTTTTGTTTTGTTTCAGGATGTTCGTTTAGGAGAAAACAACACTAACTTTACCATAGAGAGAGCCCTAATTTTAAGATTGCATTTTATTTCCAAGATTTTAAAATGAACGAGCAATGATGTTTTCTTTTTCTTGTTCATTGGATTTGTTAAGGCACTATAAATAAAGGCTTTTTCAAACGGTTTTCATTCTTTTTCTATTTTACCATTTTTGAAAGATAATAAAAATTATTTGAACTGCAATTTTGTATTACTGGTTTTAATGATTCTTAGCATTATTTAAGGTTTGAAATACTAAGAATTATATACGACAAACAAGTTAGGTAGGTAAAGATATTTTAAATTACACTAGTTTATAATTATAAGTGTACAGAAAGAAAAGAAAACTATAGAATTAAATATCTTAATTTATTAACATGGTAAAAATATTGTATAAAAGTATCACAATGTGGAATCAATGACATTCTAATTTATATTTCATACATTTTATAAATAATTCAATCAAGGTCAATATTTTACATAATATGAATATTTAAGCCAATTATTGAGTAGGTACATAAAACTAATTAGGTAACAGGCCAGTCATAGGTAATAAATAAAATATTAAAACATAACATTCACAATAATCAAATTATTGTATCAATTAAACTAAAAAATTATAAAAATCATTCAGTGAAAAACCCATGTTCCTTAAGCTTTGTGGATTCTCCTTCTAAATTGTTACTTGCATTTTCAATGTCTTGCTTAATCGCTTCTATTAGTTCATCTAGAGACGTAAAATTCTTCTCAGGCCTCAAATATCCAACTATGCAAATCTTTAGTATTGAATCATAGAAGTCGCTGTCGAATTTGTGCATAACATGGGTTTCCTGAAAATTAATGTAAATAAATTATAATGGGTAGAAAGTACCTATACAAAATTTTATATCAATAGGCGTTACTAATATAATTATGTTTATTGAAATTCAATATAACAATAAATCTTCAAAAAACATGCAACCAATAATTACATTATCTATTAACATCTCATTTATTGAAATTGGATCAGTAGTTTAGGTGTTATGGTGGAACAAACATACTTAGAAAATTATATTGGGTTTACATAGGATATGAAGGACAATGGTGACTTCAAAATAATACAAATCGTCGATTTACCTTCACAAATCTAGCTCTTTAACTGACCTAAAGTATATAAATTTAAGTTTTCTAACGAGTTTGAGAAGATAAAGCGATGACATTTGACCGTGCAGGGGGCCTATTACAAGCTCTTTATTCCAGCCAGTTTACGCCATACAACTACAACATGCCTGCCTGGAATTTTCGTTTATACGATCGCTTATTGACAGCCAGTCAGCAGTCACATGACACAATATGACTTGCTTCTGAATGTCACTTTCAGACAACTAAACTAGGGTGTATCCATACAGTTTATCATGTGGTTATAATATAAAAAAGAACAAGGCAGTTTAAGCCCGTATTATTGAATTGCCTGGAACCTGGCTGGTATTGTAAAAGATCATAATACGTTATACGGCCCCAGGTCAAATATGATACTGAAACAATATTAATTGTCCAGGATACATATATTATTATGTCCATGTAAATATTTTCTTTCCACGAAAGATCAGTCCATCCCGGTCGCACGCGAGTTTAATCATGGATGTACGAGCGGGACAGACGAAACACTAGGCCAAGCATGACTGCTGTGTATTCGTAACGTTGATTATGCACTATGAAAACTTCTATAGATACGATTATCGTTACAAACATGCAGTAGATGTCACATGTTCCTAGCCCCTAGGTCATAAAGTAGATATATAACAGAGACGACCTAGTACTAGAAAATAGTATCACCCTAATAGGTACTGGCAATTGGACTGGCTATTTCTGTTTTCTTCGGTTTCCACTTTCCAGGCACATTCCGGAAACCGCCATCTAGCGCCACTATTGGAAAATGCAAATTTCGTTTCGTATCTTCTTAATTAAGGAGTTGAATTTAGCTTAATGTGATGTTAAGTTTAAAAAATATGCTTATCTTTATTTTAATGTCAATATTTGTACTAAATTTGGCATATTTACATTTTATAGTTTACAAACGTTAATAGTAGTGACATCTATTGCAATTTTTTGTATTAAAGATAGATTGTATGGGATGGTAGGCCATGCCTAGGTGTAAGTATTTTTTTCTTCACAAAATGAAAAGGACTTACAACACTCATTTCTTTGTTCTGGTAGAAAGGACACCATCCAATATTAACGACCATTTTGCGGACTACGTCATCGTCGACCTGCGCCCAGCCGTAGTACACTCCAGCTTTGAAATCCTTCGGAAGAGATTGGGCTACCTCACGAGGGTAGTTTGCTGAAAACATAAACAAAAAATAAGTAACCCCCGAATTGAAGACAAGTCGCATTTTTTTTTTATTTAGTTTTAACTGTCACCTAAAAACTTTAGGTTACCTATGTAGTAACGTATTAAGTACATTGAATCTAGAGACGGATCTTTATATTAGTGTACTAAATACTTTAGGACGTATTCCAAAATGTTTAAGTGGCAGTTTGAACTCAAATTTTCTCGAAATCACAATTTTGCTACATATCGCCTTCATACATTCATGTCTTCAACTGACCGTACTAATAATTACGAATTATAGGTAACAACTCTAACTAGAACTAAAAACTAGATCATCTCATTACATCTTATTGATTTTTTTCATCTTCATATCAGTTCATCTGTTTCGGAGCTGACGATGCCACAGACCACACAGACAGTTCACCTCTGTTTTTCTTGGAGGTTAAAAAAGAGGTTTAGTGGCAAAAGTAATAATAATAATATTATCTATGGACGCTTCACACCACGACAATATATCCCCGTGATAAGTATCCGAAGAACTTGTGTTACAGGTACCAGACAACGGAAATATATGTGATACTTTTGTACTATATAATATATATTTATGATTTTTATTATATTGTACACAAATTTAATACACATCCATGACCCAGGAACACTGGAAACATTTTGTTCCTTCGGCAGGATTCGAACCTGCGACCTCCCGCTCTAGCACCAACGCACTCAACCACTGTGTTACGGAGGTCGTCAGTGCTTTGGTTTTCATTAATGAGTCGGAGCCGCCGCAAGGAATAGACACAAGTGTACTTGTTGTGTCGCGCCTGATGGGCAGTCTCAACTGGTAACTGCGAGTGATATCATCGGCACAGAAATCAAATCAAAAATATCTGTGTTCGCCGAGTTATATTGTTAACCGACTTCCAAAAATAGAGGAGGTTCTCAATTCTGCCGCTTTTTTAGCATTTTCAGCAGCATTCGAATATTTTTAGTCTTGAAATATTCGTAAAAGTCCCGGGAAGGTTTATACGGCTCATCACCAACTGTTTCTATGCTCAACAGGTCAGCTAGAATGTATTAAAATTCTGATTTCAATTGAGTTTAAACTGTCACTTAAACATTTTAGAATACTCATAAAGTATTAAGAGACGGTAAACTCAATTTTCTGGGTAATTTTTAGTGACATATCACCTTCATCCACTTATGTCAATTGTTGTTACTTAAAGCATAAATTGTTTGAAAACTAAGCATTAGCTACATGACATGTTATGCCATATTGTACACCACATGATACCACATCAATGGTCATAAGATGTATGTGTTGGTAGATATTATTTTTAAAATAAAATGTATGCTGCTTGTTTACATAAATAAAGATTAAAGAAAAGTTTGTTGTGTATTGTATAATTGAAATGTTATAGTTTATCATTGATAAGTATAATAATAGATAATACAGGTACAGATTATTATCAACTTGCAACTTATTTTTGGTTCCAAATACCAATCAGCATTTGGAACTAAACATTTCTTGCTCTCAAGATAAGAAGTTCTTAAGGCTAATTAATGTAAGTGCTTGATATAATTATTAATCTTACTTACCTATATAAAAATAATTTATAAAAAAATATATGGTGACAGGCATACAAAACTGCCCTGGTAACAAACAGTAAGTAAGAAAAGGTGGTCACAGGTATATAACCCACTGGTATCCTAGAGGAGAAAAAAAGAGGGAGACAAATACAAAGGTGGGGGGAATGATGTGGAGAAACACCCAGAACCAGACAAAAATTGAATAATTTTCAGGAGGCCATATAGGAGTAAATAATAATAATACAAAAGTATTTGTCAATAATTCTCTAGCATTTAAAGCCATCTTTATATGAAATGAACTAGAACAAATGAAATGAACCCATACTAACGCCCGGTTTCTGAAAGGATGATCAAATTGATGAAATCAGCTAATCTGAACGCTCATTGGTGAAAACAGTGACTGCGAAGTGATGTTCACCAATCAGCATTCAGATTAGCTGATTTGATCAGCCTTTCAGAAACCGGGCGAGAGTGTGGCACTTTGTGTCTTTTCAATTTCATTTATACAAGCCAGTAAAGGTATTATGGTTTTAAAGGGGAAAACATACAGTAATGGTTTCCCTAATGACATCATTATATTATATTAGCTGTACTATTGGTCAGAGGAAAATGATGACATAGTATTTTTTATGAGAGTTCCTTTTTCAGTATATTAAATGGGCTGTAAGAGACATTACTCACCTTCACAACAAATAACTAATAAAATGAATCATGACATTACCAATTGCTTATAGTCACTAGCCACAATTTTTATACAAAACTTTTTTTAATGTATGTAAATTATATATCCATATGTTGACTTAGCTATCATTGCAGATCTATTGACACCTCTTTAATTAAAATCGTATACATAGTGAAGCTAGTAGATATAGTAGAACAGTCACACATACCATTTACATATTATATATACTGCCAAAATATTACCCTAGCTTTGCTACTAGATAAATACTGTATTATCCATCAATATAACATGCTGGAAAACTGATAAAGGTACAAAATTACTGAAAGTAATTAAAGGATCAGTCAAGTTGACAACTCTAAACTGTGCCAAATAAATATATGTTTATCATAAAACACATACATAAAATTTAAATATATTATATCTAGCAATATCCCGCGAAACATTCGCGGGATACAACAACGCCTGATTCCATTAAATATAAAATACATACAATAATACTAGACGCTGGTTGTGCTGTTCAGCATCATACAAATTTGATTAATGAGGCAGTACAATATATATATTAACTGTTTTATAGTAACTGTATAAGCTTTGTTATACTCTAAAGGAATTCCTTTTAATAATTATAAAATGCACAGTTGAGTTTATTCTAATGATTCAGGACTTTTCTCAGTAACGATTTTGTGATATTTGCTACTAAATACTAAAAATTGTAGTATTAACTACTGATGAATGCCAAAATAAGATATTTATTCACTTATATCACTATAATTAACAAATAGGTACCTGTAGGACATCCAAGGTCTTTTGAGCCTCTTCCAAATCCTTTGACAACTTTTCCTTTGAGAAAAAGAGGTAATTGTGCCATTGTCTTATTCAGTATGACGAAATACTAAATAATTTGAACTCGGAAAATATATCTTCGATTGATTCGTCCTACCAGAGCAATAGCGCACGAATTACTGACAATCGTCTTGTACGACCGATTGGAAAATAGTCCCAGTCATGAATATTATCTTATCAAATTCGTTTACTGGCATAAACAGCTAAATTATCATATGTTCGCGTATTTCTCTAATCTTATGCAAACAAGGAGTTTCTTGAAGCTTCACAAATAAACGAAGACGATAATGCACAGACAGTGTTTTATGTTCATTTACCAATGTTATTTCCATTACATTTAATTGAACAATTTAGTTCGTATTGAAATCATAATTTGTATTTCTCAATTCTATACCTACTCAAACTTCAAAGTTCTTTATGACAAGAAAAATTCTATAACTTCAATGTCACGGTGACAGCTGACTTTCGAGGTAGGAGTGTATTCTTATTAGCAATACCATACAAAACCATAGCAATCTTATTTCACTATATCTTTCATCAATAAGCTAGCACGTTAAATTTCATCGGATGTAAACTAATACTTTTAGAGGATTTCTTTGCTGTTTGAAGTCCAAATATACAAACTGTTAACGTATTTAGGCTTCAATTATTTTTTTCTTCACATCTGGAACAAAAAATTAAGTGCCTGTAAGAAAACACTTTCACCCTTTAACCATAGACAATTATTATTGACATTTAATTTCTTAGATAAAGAATCCTATAGATTTGACACAGTGCCACAGCCGAAAGGGACAAACGAAAAGTATATACAATATCTGTGTTGCCAACCCCATTTAAATTTACCCAATTTATTCAGTAATCTTACAACTCGGGACTAACAAAGATAAGTACAGAACAGTAAAATACAAAATTATTAATGAGATAAAGTTTGTATATCTATATATATTTGTTTCCATTAAATTATGAAATTTGGAACGCATAAAGCAGGAAACAATATGTTACGTTTATGACGTGTAAATGTACCAACGGTTCCCATTTGCGCATACAAAGTAGCATTGGCTGCTACTTTGTATGCCCAAAACATACCATACATGATACAACAAAACCCAAGGTTTTAAAAAAACGTCTTTACATCATAATTATTTTCATCACAGACGCGGACGTAATAATAATTTATATATGTCGGTACTCTATTTATGTTATCGAATGTACTATAATTTCTTGGCGGACATTCTTTTTATGTAGTAATAAAACACAAACTATGTACTTGCACTTTTTTTCACTTTATTATAATATATACCTACACCGACGATGACTTCGTCGAAACCGGTCGTGTATTTTAACAAATATAAAAATATTTAAATTAATGTAAAATAACTAATAAAGTAGGTATATACGTAAAAAAGTATATAAAACAAAAGGTGTTTAAAGGTAATCTGTGCATATAGTCATTATTTAAATGATTTTATTATAATATTTGCATTTTTTTATAATTATTGGTATATTACAACATATAAGGGTCGTTATTAAAAATGATTATTTCCGTAACTGTATTCATACCGTTTGCTATTGGAAGTAGATGCACGAATTTCTTCCTCCTCGTTTAAGCATTTGGTATTTTCCTTTTCATGCCTCCTATAGTGTGGATCCCTTACCAGCATTTCCGGGGACATTCATATTATTAATTTATTTCTTATACCAACTACAATTTATAGATATAATCTCATTCGACTATTCACCGCAGTTCAAGAGTTCATGAATGGAAATTTTTGGAGTGACTTTTACGACTTATATTCACTATACGTCTTCCAATAAATATTTCTTCGGCTTTCCTAAAACAAAGCAATAATATATAAAATAGGAGTAGTAGAGGCGTTCGTTAAATGTAGACAAGATTTCCATTTCCATCGTTATTTTACAGTAAAAAAATAGTACTTTTAGTGAACTTATGTAGGTAAATTTCAGTAGGCTCTACACAAGACTCTGAATATAATATTATGTTTATAACATTATAATAATCACTTTTAGAGTACGTAAATAAATACCATAATAGTAACTAACCTGCTCAATGACATGACGCGTAGGAATAGATAACGGGTTTAAACTTGTCATATTTGCTGTTTTTCTAAAACAACTTTGTTCAAAATGTATAGAGCATACTCGAGTATATTTGGTTGGTTGCTAGTTTTGTCAGCCTGTGGCACGAATCCATAATTGGCGGGTTGAAGAGTCCTTTGGAAATCTGTAACAACAGTTTCACTATTGCACAGCTCAAGATTGAATAATAAAATTAAAAATAAACTATATATACGGTCGAATTGAGAAACCTCCTCTTTTTTAGAAAATCGGTTAAAAAGACCCCACTTTTAGGGTAAATTATGAGTACCTTAGCTGGTATCCCCATTAAATCTTTAACATTACTAAGTCAAAAAGTAGTTTAAAATGGCGGACTGCCTGACATTTGTTTCGAGGATGAGAATTTAACCTTGTCACATACATTGGTTGGATAATACATTTATTATTGTAATTTTAAATAACATTTTAATTCATTATTTCTATTCACAATAACCTATTAATAGCTTATTAGTGTGCCACGGAACACAACCTGTCGATATTTTATCAAAGCAAGGGGTATTTGTTACTAAAAATGGTACTTACGCATGAAAGGAAATATTTCGTGTTTTTTGCTCAGTACGGCTTTTACAGCCGATTATTTAACTTAAATCCATGTAAAGCAGGGTTAGTATTATGCATCACTTAAGATTCTTTTTATTTTCACCACTTAGATCACTATTATTCACTAAAAATCCTGGAAGATACGAGCTGTGACCGAACTGTCAACTGATTTGTTGGGCACATAACAGTTGTGCCCAACAAACAAAAACAGGAACTCTGACAAAGACAGGCAATATTGTCGCCTTCCTTTTCCTTCTTTAAAGTTTTTGTATGTTGTGATCTCGTTCACACACTTTATTGACGTATCGTAGCAAATCTATGTATTCTTAATCTAAGTTTAATTTAGACGATAATAATTTAGCAGTTGACTTTTAGAGGTCATTGATTTCGTAATAAAGGTACATCTTTAAGTAATGTTTATGAAAAAAAATGCAATAATTATTAAATTTTATGAAATAAGTATTGCATTAGAATTCCCACATAAGTATCAATAAAAATATTTAAGTTAAATGAAGTAAAAATTATTATAATATAATAAACTCCTACTCGTTTTACTCTTTTACACATAAAAATTTAATTCAATTTGTGACGACTGGTTGCATAGAGTATAATAATATAAATACTGGTTGTATTGGTAGTGGATTGTACTGTGTGAATTTGTACCTCTGTATTTTAATTTTTTAAATGTTTTTGAAGCTCTAAATAAATATATTGGAGCCATAAAATGAGAAAAAAAAGTCATAACTCATAGACAAATCACAAAAAAGGAGAAAAAAATAGATAGGTACCTACCTACTTAAAGGTTTTTAGATTTTGATTTAATATAATTTCTAATTAATTAATTAACAATAAGTGAGAATAAATAATTTTGTTTATTAGTGAAAAGTGATTTAAACAAATATAATGTAACATTCGTGGTTTATATTTCGCACAAATAAACACAATACGCAACTGTCATTATGGCTGTCCTATTTATTTTTGACATAAAATATCTATTGTGTAAATAAATAATAATATGAATTTATGATTTGAAAAATGAGTGAGAATTTCGAAGATCGGTCATCTACATGGGACATACCGGGGCCATCATCGCTCGCTGCAATTCTGGATGCCGTAAATACATCAACATCTGACAATCATCAAAGGCACGGTAATTTGAGCATGACGTTCTTGTGTATCAATAATATATGCAATATCAATAAATTTTCAATAAAGTCATTGTTTCTGTTCCAGAGGATATGGATTGTGAGACTTTGTTTGCTGAAAGTGATGACGAAGTGCAAGTGATCATGTCCACAGAACCTTCAAATGTCACTGAAACCAAAGGAGAAATATCATCGAACCAGATAAACTCAACTTCCCCGGGGCAACACTATGAAGTTAATCTTTCTCATTTATCCGAGCCAATTTCAGCCCGAACTCCCATACCCGAAGAGTATCAACCTCTCCCTGATAGTTCAAGTTCATTAGATTATACTAGACATAACAGTAACTGCACAAATGATGAATTACTTAGAAATGTTAATATAAGGTATCAGCCAAAACTAATACCACATCATAGGCCATACTACTATCATGGCTTATATGGGATGCAGTATGATGACACGCGACCCACAGAATATAATATATCAGCACCATATATGAATAATAATCTTACTCAAGAAGACAGGAATTTACTGCATACAGCTCAACCTTTAAATTATACAGCCTCACCAGAGCTACCTACACCGCCAGACGTGAATATAACATATGATGAATTTCATACCGCTTGTAATGTTGTTCCGCTACGTAATCTCGAGAGAGATATGGAGAGGCCAAGTCGAAAACTAAATATCTCGCCTCGGAGAAGACAGTCAAAAGAATCTGACAGACCCCATTATATTGAAGTGAGCTCTGATGAGGATGAATCCAGTAATCCAAGGAAGAAACCATGTGATAGGGTACTGAGCTCCGCCTCATGTTCAAACAAAGGTGGTGACAGTGTCCCTTCAGTAATACCATTAGTAAAGAGAGAGAATCAAGCACAAGATAGTAGAGAACCAGAGACATTGAGGGTTCCAAACATTTGTCCTGGGACTAGCCATCCAAATACATCAAGAGAACAGCCACATACTGCTTATGCTCATAACCACCCTCCGATAAAGCAGGAACCCCTCCAGCACCCTCAAAATAATTGCTCCTGTTGTAATAACCATGTGCACCAGAGTCACTCATACTCACACATTGATCATAATCACCGAGCAGTTCCTAACTATCACAATTATCAAAATGGAGCCCACCACCATCATAGACATCATCATCACAGGCATTTTCATCACAACACACCAAGTGGGTCTCAAAAACCTTCAACTGCTCATATCAAAGAGGAACCTGGATTACCACCTGTGAATATCAAAACCGAACCTACTAGCAATTCAGAGAGTACAGACTCACCAAATGTTCCTATCAAAATTGAGCCGAGACAGATTACTGTGAAATCAGAGCCAGGAAGTTCTAGTAGAAATGATGGTAGTTCAAGTAGAAGTGACGCTGGCGAGCCACCGAGGAGTGTGGTCAAAACTGAACCGCCAGAAAGGAGGTGTTGTGATAGAGTTATAAAAGAAACATCTCCCCAACCAGGTACAAGTTCTGGGGGGAATATGCAAGTTGAAGGCCTAGCAAGTGAACATCAAGTAAGTGCTTCTCATTGTATCTTCTTTCTCTATGTAAAGAGATTCTTTCTTTCTTCTTTAAAATGTGATACCCACTCTGTCCAATAAACATGCCAATAAACAATGCAAGAAACTGAAGTAAGATGAAAGTTGATAAAATGTATATAATTAACCCCAATGATTCTATACATAGGCAAAATAATTTTTCGCCAAAAATCATTACCCTTCCATTTGACTTTGCTGTAGGCGGATAAAATGGTAATAATCTAGCAGAAACGACATAATTATTTCGTCATATATATAACTTGTGTCGATGGTGGTAGCTGCGGGTAGGTGAGGGCAGGTGGCATAATCACTAATCAACACACTACATTCCAGTCAAGTGACTACGGCGCTGCAGTGCGCAGCTGTTTGTGATAGCACTCTTTCCTTCAAGAATTTCTGAAAGCCAAATCAACTAGTCAGTGTTCAAATTGGTTGTCAGTTATCAAATTTTGTACTGAATTTAAACTTAACAAGAAATTTGAACACTGATTAGTTAATTTGAGTTTTGATTTGCCTTTCAGAAACTGGAGGTTATGATGTCTGGCTGGGGAGGATTATGCTAAGGAGGACTACATTTTAATTAGGTGGAGGGATTTATTTCAAAATGGAAAAAAACACTAGAAAGGCTATTTTAATTTTCTTTTATCATATTTTATGTTTTTGTGATTTCAGAATGCACAAGCTTCAGGCTCCAGTTCAGGGAATTCGAATGCAGTTCTCTCTGCTCCTGATCTGCAGTTGGACTGGGTTTCTGACTCCAGTACTGACGAGGAGGTTCTAATGCTTGGAGATAATCAAAACTTCGTAAGTTTAAAAAAAAACTAGCATGATTCCATTAACTTTTTTAAGCTAATATGTGTTGAAAACACTGATAAAAATTGTTAATCTAAATGTCTTGTCCTATAAAATAAGTTTTATGGCAAAAAGCAGTTTTGCGACACATCACCTTCATTCATTAATGTCTTCAATGATTTCTGTAAATATATGTTATACCCAAATGTATACGAATTTTCAGCGTGTCATCGACCTGACGAATTCTCCAAATCGGACGGAGCCGGCGGAGAGCGAGGCGGCCGACGTGCAGGGCGGCACCGCGCCGTCCCCGCAGCCGCTGATCGAGACCATTCCACCGCCGGAGTACACGGTGTACCCGCACCCCCCGGTGGCGTCGCATCCACACATGCTGCGAACAAGGTACGCAATTGAAGACATGAATTATATTTCTTTAATATTTTATTCTCTTCTCAAGCCCTCTCATCATTTGATATTGTTGTTATGAAAACGATAAGTCTCCATTTTGTACCATCCACCATATTGGATTCGAAATGGCGGCGTTTATAATTTTTTGTTGTTTTTGTAGTTATTACAGCTTGCATACAAAATTTCAGGTTTTTAGGAGTTCAGGAAGTATTTTAAGAATTTGGATAATCTATAAGTGAGTCAGTGACGATATCGGGGGTTTTTCGAGATTGATAAAATCTCAAGTATAATAATTACGACATTCAAACTTTGTATGATTCTTGTTTTTACTGGTGTCATTATATCTTGAAATTTTCAACTATTTAGTATTTAGCATCATCCAAAGCAAAGTTATGAGAGTTGATAAAAACGACGAAATGTATCGAGAAAATGTAGGTAGTGCCCTTGCGCTTCGCTCGTCTTGGCGGGGCACGACCGTGCCCCCAGATGCTGGCTTACGAGAGTTAAGGAAGAGACAGTGCTCTTTTTGTACCGTGTATTGCGCACAGACTTGGGCGCTTTAAAAACTGCGGAAGAGCTATTATTATATTGATGACGTTTCAGGGCGCGCTGCGTGATGTCATGTCGGGGCTGCTGCTGCGCGCCGCGCCCCCTCGCGCCGCACATGTCGCACTACGCGCACCGACATCTCATGGGTATGTAATGTATAGTACGTCCGAGATTAATTTAACCTAAACGTAAACAAACCAAAAACACCGAAATTTTTACATATTTACTTATTGTGCACAGTTTTACCGGAATGTTAAAGGATTACACTTCATTATCCAATACATCTTATAACAATTAAACAATAATTAATATATGTATAGATCAAATGAAAAACATTCACAGTAAAAATGCGTTATTTTGACACTGCCGATTGTAGAATATAAGCTACCTTTAGATAATAGAATATATTGGGCATCACTGACTAGTCTATGGTTGTGTCATAGAGGGGTTTGTTTACGTTTGGGTTAATTAATCTGGGTTGTACTATACCGATGACATCGGGGCGCGATGCATGACGACGTAGAAATGTTTCTAGGCAGGTCAAAATAATTCAAATTGATAGTTGAGCTGATTTCAATTTCAAAGTTGATTTATCTTTGGCGTTAAAATTGATGTCATCTGTGTGTGGGGACCTTGTCAGAGACTTAGGTTCGTTTATATGAAACAATCTGAATCGCAAACCCTCTTGAGAACCTATATGACAGATTAAAAAACGTTTCGTTTCACTTTTAAAAGTTATCAACTTTATTAATGTTACATACTTTAATTTATTTTCTTTTCGAACCGTAATATTCATGATATAGATTATAGTAAAACATTAAAATAAGTATAATCTTTATTTTAACATTTTAAACAAGAAATAAATTAAATTATGTAACATAAGTAAATTTCTTCACTTTGAAAGTGAAACGAAACGATTTTTTAATCGTGTCAAATAGGTTCTCAAGTGAGGTTATATGGGACTTAGGCCCGTACAAATAAAACAATCTCAAACCCAACCTCACCTTGAGAACCTATTTGACAGATAAAAAAACGTTTCGTTTCACCTTCAAAAATGAAGAATTTTACTTATGTTACACACTTTAATTTTTTTCTTTCTTAAAACGTAAAAATAAAGATTATAAAAATATACATTATACTTATTTTATTGTTTACTGTAATCTATAATATGAATATAACGGTGTAAAAAGAAAATAAATTAAAATACTATGTAACATTAATAATGATGTTCACTTTTAAAAGTGAAACGAAACATTGTTTTATCTGTCAACAAGGTTCTCAAGTTGAGGTTGGGTTTAAGATTGTTTTATTTATACGTGCCTTAGAGAGCATGCTATCGTTTTTAACACACTGTCCTTATCCTTTTTACCAATGTCTTTTTTTTTCAGGTGAACGCAGACGCGAGCTGCCGCCCCCGTACGTGGTGCACGAGCGGCTCTGGCAGAGACAGCAGCACGCCGCGGTTAGTACATGCTTCGGCACGGATGGGCCGGTTCGGAGATACCACGGCCTCAAAGATAACTCCTGCGAAACTATTGCGTGAAACGAATGCAACGAATATAATCTACTTCAACCGTTGAATAGAGAGATATTTGGCGAATATCGGCTTTGTTGAGAATTTTCTATTCCCCTCATACGTATTTCGTGGGTTAAAGAAATATATTGCTAGTATCAGCTTTCTAGGGAATTATAATACATCCGAGAAAAATTTTACCTAAACGTAAACAAACCCGTCTATGACACAACCAAAGACTAGTCAGTGATGCCAATTGGCCAATATTATTACAATGATTTTTGTTTGCTATGAATCCATAGACTATAGGCTTAAATTCTACAATCGGCAGTGTCCAAATGGCGTATTTTTTCTGTGAAAGATTTTCATTTGATGGTTTAACATATTAATTATTGTTTAATTGTTATAAAATGTATTGGGTGTCCTTTAATATACCTGTGAAAGTGTTTATAAGTGTGCACAGTAAGTAAATAAGGGAAAATTTCGATGTTTTCGGTTTGTTTTTAGTTGTTGAATTTATCAGGGACGAACTATAGTATAAAGAAAACCTTTTTTACATTTTTCCACTTTTTATTACGTTTTAATAAGTTTTTACAAAAACACGACCGGTTTCGATTAAATCATCATCATTTGTGTTATTATTGTGAACATGAATTTCCATCAAGAACCAACAGTACCTAAATTCAATCAATTATATAAAGAGAACCGTACGAGTTTGGACAAATAATTTGAGATTTTCAAAAAATATTCATTTTCATTTTATTTTATAGCCTGAATAGTAGTGTAACTGTTTCCCAGGAGGTGCAGCGTCGTATAATGATGCGGCCGTCGCTGTACGACATGTACAATGGCGTGCACTACGCCGGCGCGTACGCCAGACACCTGCGGGACGCGTCGCCGCGCTCCACCGCGCTGCTCTCCGTTAGTATACCTGGGGGCCTACTCAAGATGCCATCGTTAATTATCGCTTACAAAATTCGATAACAAAATGTATGGGATTTGACATAAGGTACGCTAAATGACATACCAAACCGCGACTTTTATGTCAAATCCCATACATTTTGTTATCGAACTTTGTAAGCGATAATTAGCAATGGCATCTTGAGTAGGCCCCTGTTCTCTTTTAATGTTTTCAAGGCTGAACGCCAGATTGTCTAACAAGATCCATTGGCCGTAAAGAAGACCAGCCTACATCAGTGGCTTTCCAATTTCTGAGATTCGACTGTCAAAGTGTCTTCTTCTTTTTTTTTTTTAATTTATGGCTCCTTAGTGAGTCGCCAGTGTCAGAGGCCAAAGTGTCTGTTAAAATGTCAAAATTTTGACACTACAACTTTTTAAATCGTGTTTTTAGAAAGTTCAAACGTCAATATGGGAATCGATGTTCGTCGAGGAAGGGGCTGTGGTGTCGAGCTCGGCTCTCGACCCGGAGCTCGTGGGTTTGATTCCCGAAGTAAACAGTTAGATTGATGACAGGTTTTATATGTGTTGTTTTTTCGGTTTACAGTTTTCGGATGACTACGAAATGCGTGATATACCGCCTGCGCACATGATTGTGTAAGTTTAAAAAATAGTAATAAATAAAAAATTATATTGAAATAAAATAAAAAAGTTTGACGACCTCTGGGATTAATATGTGAGCGCGTCGCGAGTTCAATACTGCTAAAGAAAGAAAAAGTTTTGTATTTGTTTTGTCTTAAATATAAAAATCTTGAATATGTATGTGTTGGGTGTTAAACACGTATCAGTTGTCTGGTACTTGTAACACTACTTCGTCGGATGCTTAACACGGGGCCAGATTGACGTGGTGTGAGGCGGCCATAGATAATAAAATTGTTCAAATTTAGCGTTACTGGTGGCAAACGTCCGTTGTCTGCCGGAGTATGGATAACACCTCCCTGTTTCCGTGGGTTCCGTAGGAGGCGACAGAAGGAATATATATATTCGGAAGTGGACAACAGCGTTGATCTAAAATCTGTGCTCGCCAATCCGCCTGTCGAGCGTGGAGAGTTGTCAATTACCCCCCCTAGAAAAATTTGGGGGACGCTTCCAGCAGTACACGTCATTGATGAAACGAAGACTGGGAAGAATGACCGGGATCAAGGCTTTGCTATAGTACGTCCGAGATAAATTTAACCCAAACAAACAACAACCATAGATAGTCAGTGATGCCGATTGGCCAATATTAATGCAATGATTATTGTTGGCTACATGAATCCATAGACTATAGACTATATATTCTACAACCGGCAGTGTCAAAAACTAGCGTATCGTTACTGTGAACGATTTCTTTTGATGTTTAAATATGTTAATAAGGGCCGATTTTTCAATCGTCAGATAACTTTTATCTAAGGAATAAATATGTGACATTGGCAGATTTTGTATGGGACAAATGTCAAAGTCACATGTTTATTCAACAGATAAAAGTTATCTAATGATTGAAAAATCGGCCCTAATTGTTTTAAAATGTATGGGACAATGAAGTATGATCCTATAATATTATATGTAAACATTTCGATGTTTTCGGTTTGTTTGCCTTTAGGTTAAATTTATCGGGGACGAACTGTACTTAGTGATTTTTATTTTATTTTTATTATTTTTTTTTTTTCTTTATTAGGGACAACAAACAGTGTTCACAATGTATCTTAGAAACTAGGTCTTACATAATGTATTACTTATAGTGACACCAACACCGTTATCCACAAATTAAAGCCGCGATATTACTCGAAATGTGTAGTTATGTATTAGTGTGTATGTGTGTATGTGTGTAGGGGGCGGATAGCACCCTAGCCCTACGACCGAGGTCTTGGGATCAGTGTAATGTAACCACTAGGGTGCATGTGTGACAGTATTAGTGTTGTATGAGTATGTATATGTAAGTGTGTGTATGTATGTATAGTTAGTTAGATGTAATGTTATGTTCCAGTGAGCCGCCGTTCGTGCAGCACCACATGCATCATTACCTGCAGATGCATCCGCCGCATCTACACATCTCTATACAGCCCTCGGGTCTGGTGAGTGTCGAGGTTTTACCGAAGCCGTTAATAAAAGCAAGCTAGGCAAAGCCAACAGTAAAAGAATATACAAGGTGTAAAATAAATTACTGATAATACTTTAGGATGTGTTGGAGTATACTGTGAAAGTACAGGCGCTAAAAGACTTACTTTCGACTTTCATGTTTGTCTGAGAAATGCCCCAACATCATCAATTTTCCCATACAATAATTAAAAAAAAGTACCTCTTTCAGTGCTGGTACTTTCACAGTAAACTCTATATACGGGACTCATATATTCTGACTGGTGCTCGAGCGAGAAGGTCGCGGGTTGAATCCCATACAAAAAGTTTTCAGTGTTCCTAGGTCATGGGATGTGTATTAAATTTGTGTATAATATAATAAAATCTTAAATATGAGTATAGTATCAAAATATAAAATATATTTCTGTTGTCTGGTACCTGTAAGTTACAGAACTTGTGTTACAGGCTGTAACACAAGTTCTGATTGAAATGAACAATGAAATGACATATTATTTTTTAAATTATACATATAATTGAACCAGAAGGTGATATGTAGAAAAATAGATTTCGAGAAAATTGAGTTCAAACTGCCACTTAAACACTTTTGACTACGACGTAACGTATTAAATACATTAATCTAAAGATCCGTCTCTAGAATAAATGTACTTAATACGTTACTACATATCCTAAAATGTTTAAGTGACGATTTAAACCTAATTTTCTGGGTATTTTTTTTTGCGACATATTACCTTCATAGATTCATGGCTTCAATTGATAGTTCTCCTTCTCTCTATAAAGATCTTCATCCAAATAATATACCACCCATCGAGTATACAAACTTATATTTATATGGATGTGTGTGTGTGTGAATATAGAAAAATATATATCTTCTTCGCAGGGCGGCAGCGGCGTCGCGGCGCTGGTGCGTGCGGCCGAGGCGGCGGAGGCGCGCCGCAGCGGGCGCGGTGCGTCCTCGGCGGTCATAGAGCGCAACACGTACCGGCACGCGTACGCGCCGCCCGCCAACCACCGCGACGACAAGTGCACTATATGTCTGTCCGTGTTCGAGCTGCACGCCGACTGCAGGTGTGTATAGTAGTGTAGACAATAGACATACACGTAGTATACAGGATGTAAAAAGAACAGTCACTATAACTTTGTGATATGATTATACTACCTTTCTCATTCTAGAAATGTTTTTTTTATTTATTAAAAAAAATACAAAAATTAATAAATATTATTTTTTGCTTTTTCGTTCTTCTTCCGACAAAAGAAAAAGATAAAATTTAAAAAACCGTGTTATTATTTATTTTATGGTTTTGGGTATGATTAGACTTACATTTAAAAAGAATTTCTGCACAAACGAAATTACACGTAACATTAAATAGATAATAATTAATATGATGTAAACTTGTAACTAGCACTTGTTGTTAAACCCTACGTGGTTTTTTTTAGTGCGTAATTATAAATTGTACATTGCTTTTTTTGTAAAAAAAAAAGAAAAAAAAACTATTAATAAAAAATAATATTGTCTCCAGGCGTTTGCCATGCATGCATCTATTCCACATGGAGTGCGTGGATCAGTGGCTGAGCACCAACAAGCACTGTCCCATCTGTCGCGTGGACATCGAGACACACCTCAACAAGGACGCCACCTTCTAAATGGTACGTCATTTTCATTCATTACAAAGTCTACACAGAACCACCTGCATGGTCTAGTGATTCAGTGATTGCCACTAGACCAGGTAGTGGGTTTGATGCCAGCTATTGCTATTATTGCTATTCCAATAGCAAAAAACGTTGTTTTCAAGTTTGGTTGACATAGGCTGTTAAACACTATACCACTTTTTTACGTCGCGCAGTAGGGTAAAAAAATTATCCGTGCGTCGGATGGACATGTAAAAAGTCAATCATGCGTCTGTTCTTTCGCCAATCGTGTAGGGTAAATGGACCCAATGGGCTACGAGAGTGAAGGAAAGGACAGTGCTTATGTGTATTGCGCACTCACTTGGGCACTTTGGGCACTACGAAAGTAAATACTGAGTAGTTGCATGGTTTCAATGAAAACGGCCACTGTTACCAGAATCGGTAAAAGAGCATATCGCACACCTAGATCGAAACAGAGACAACTCAAAAAAACTCATTTTACAGGAAACGCAAAAAACTGATTTCCAAGTCCCTGTGCATTGCTGAAGTTTTCTGTTTAGATTTATGACCTTTATTTAACAGCTGGATGCAATAAATATTAAGAACCTTGGGTTTCAATAAAGGGTTGGGTCTGAAAATTGCATTTTTTTAGTTGTTTCCTTATAGTTTACCAATGTATAAATTTTTTTTGTATTATTTTGACTTGAACCCTTATTGGTGAATTTCGTTTTTAGTTGACTCTCTTTTGTAGATGCAAAAGATGCATAAAAAACAATAGTGTTTATATTATTTATTATTAGTACGACTCATTGAGTAGTATGTGACCAGCAGTAGGGATATATTAGATGATGATCTAGCAATAAAATAATTGGCAGTAACGAAAAAATAAATATTCTTTATTAATAGTACTATAAAATAATTAGTGGCAGTCTCTCCTTAAGTTATAAAAGTATACTGTAAAAATAAACCATTTTAGGCCTTTTAAAACTTTAATTTTAAAAAAATATAGGAATGGAAGGTTCCTATATTTTTAACAATTTAAAAATATAGGAACTTTCCGTTCAACAAAAACATTAAAATGCACATCAAATATCACATTATACTTATAATTAAATACATAATTTTAATAACGTCAATGGTCAAACATTACCCAAAAAACATGTCTTATGAACTTTTTAAATTCTAAAGTCAACCTCACAGCAATTAAACAAAATATGAATCACAAAATACCTTTTGTGATTCATATTTTGTTTAATTGCTAAGAAATAATTAACCATAAAATTTGAATATGTTATATGCAGCAATATCCCGCGAAAAAATTAAAACCACAATCTGCTAGCAGATGAGTGAGTGTACGCATAGGCTTGCGTTTGATGCACCTCCCTCCTTCCCACACACTCGAACATTGTTCGCAGAGTCTATATCCTGAGGATGCTCCGGGGTCGGAGCGAAACGCGCGTCGAGTTTTACAACCAGCATGGTGGTGTGGGGCTTTGCACGATCGTGTTAACATTAGTGCTTGTGTGGTGGTGGTGTTTTCACGATTTTGCTTGCGAGTGTATAAGCAGTGTAGGAAGGAGAGAGGTGCATCAAAGCGGAGGTACGCATAGGCATGCATATGCGTACACTCACTCATCTCCTAGCTGGTTGTGGTTTTAATTTTTTCGCGGGATGTTGCTAGATATAATATATTTTAATTTTATGCTATGGATTTTCGCAATGTAACGCCTGATTCCATTAACTTAATAACTAACCATAAATAAACTATAATGAATATAATTTAAATAGGTACTAATAATGTCATTTTGAGATCAATGGTAATGAAATTACAATTACTGAAAACCTAGCATAAGTATTATTCTTAACTATAAAGAGGTGGTATCACTTTGATACAGAACATTTTGGATTTCCACTTTGTTGGTTTCCATAATCTCTTCTTACCCTTTTTTTCCATCTCGGGTTCCTGGGCAATGGTTAACAACCACAGCATTTTACTGGTTGACTTAATCATCTTCGGTATCCGACGAAGTACTGGAGCCTGAGCTACTACTGCTGGTGCTGGATGAAGTCGAAGACGAAGGTACTATCTCAGGGGGGGGCTTGTTTTTGGAAATCAATTGGAAATTGGGATACTCATCAGAGTCATCAATGTCACTTTTATCGCTTCGAATTAGCGAAATATATTGTTTGGAACACCATTCCCTTGTTGCCTAGACTTGCTTGGAAATGATTCATCAACTAGGTGTAAGGTGGAATAAGTGTTTTTAGAAGAGATTTCAACATTAGTTAACATCGTGTATTTCAGAGCTGCATGTCGAGTAAGTGTTGTGTCAGGGGGACTGATATTTTCTTTGTCCATTTCTTCTAGCATACTTACTAAAAATCTACCACGTTTCGTTTTGCCTGAAATAGTACTTTTTATTATCAATTTTTCGATCACATTATAACACATAGTAATTTACCAGCTAAATGGGTCTAACTTAAAAAAATATTATTACAACGAAACCAACTCTTTATTTGCCGGAATGAAAATAAAATATTATAAATGTGAAAAAAAATTCTCGTTCTATAGCAAAAAACAATCGATATGAGAATATTTTCTAAGAAATAAAATACTTTAAAAAATGATTCAACAAAACAGAACCAATTAGAAATTGAAATAAAATTCAACTATACAGTAACAATTCTAAATACGAATAAAAATTTTACTCACCTTGCCAATAATACAGATTCAACTCAAAATGCTTCATTAATCAACTAGGCACTAACGACCAAAATGGCGACAACTCGAAATAATGCTTCTTCAAATTTCAACAACACGGACGCAACTCAAAATAACTCTAATTTGTTTACGCAAAACATGTGCATTCTACTTTAAAACTTGGTTCCAATTGGCGTTGTCGCTGTTTCACGTGCGAGGGGGGCGGGCCACTCGTTTAACAAAATAGGTATACAACGTCATCTAGCGTCGAATATTGGGAATATTTTTGATTCTGTTTTATTGGTCGATAGGCATTGAAACGACAAACTCGAAGGTGTGCATAACTCAAAATTCGTGATTTTTGAGTTATGCACACCTTCGAGTGTAAATTTATACTTTTTTTTAAAAGAATGTAAATTTATACTTTTTTTTAAAAGGGAAATTTTCCATCTTTTTGGTAAAAGATGGCCCCATGCGAGTTTCTTACGCCGGTTCTTCTTGCTGGGCTAGTTCCCGAACCGGTTGTAGGCATCATATAGAAACGACGTTCAGAAAACATTTTTTTGTAAAATTTACTCTGAATAAAAATATTTGATTTTGATTTCATATATACACAATAGCAAGTAAATATAAAATTATCTTAACAAGGACACCACCTTCTAAAATCTATAATAATAAATAAAATGGTATGTCACTGTAATGTATACAGTGTCCCTGGGCAGTGGCACAAATGTTAATAGACTTGTTCACGAACTATGTTTTGCAGTTCTCATGGGAATGTAACATAGTATGTAAAATACAACAGGTAATATTATTTTATAATGTAAATAATTGAAAAAATATCAACCACACTTTAAAAAGGTAAAATGGTAAAGAGACTAAAACACAAAGGTAACTTATTAGCTAATATCACTTTAATGTATTTTATATTCAACAAGTTGCATACAACTTTCTGTGTTAGAGAAAAATTTGGTGGTTTAAGGGAAGATACACAAACAATGCGACGAGTTCCTTCAAAACACACTCGGTCACAGTATAGAGGGAGTTTCGATTTTTCCCATGGTAGTCAATATGAAATTTTTCACAATTTAAATATTGCACAAATTCTATAAGTGTTATGGTTGTAATGATATGTAAACTGTGTAAAGTCACGATGTTACTATGTAACAAGTAAGGGGCGGGACGTTTATACTATGGATCACCCCGAGGGGGAATTGAGTAATATTAATTACAGTTTGGTTCCATGTTCCCCTAAATTACCAAGGTTTCCTGGTTACAATTATACCTGTTGACTTTGAAATAGGACTTTTTAGTATATACTATAATTTTTTATTCAACTTGTCCTCTTCTCTGTATTTCAGTTTGTCCTCAAGGCTTGGTGCTCCGATGATGGCCCTCTGTTGTATCTCCAAGCTCTCTTGCTGTAGTTCGTGCGTCAAAACTTTCTGGTTGTTGCATGTCCTGCGTTATGGACATTGTAAATAATATGTAATATATGTGATAGGATTGTTATTTGACTATGTTTAAATGGAATTGGGACAAATATATATATTTGTGTCAGCATAGATTCTTGGATTCCATAATCCATTTAAAAGACCAAGTGTATATTATAGTTTTAATTCACCTTATTTTTTAGACCAACAAATTATACTTTATTGTTTACATTATATATTATTTGTTTTAGGGCAAAATTTTTTATATAACTTGAATCATCAATAGTCCAAGCATCTAAGCTGACTCACAAACAGACATGAGAAATATCTTAGTGTTGTAAACTCTATGTAATCTTTTGATGGATGTGAAAAACTCAATGTCTCTAAATATTATTAGATTAAGAATTATATTGAAGTGTCAGCACAAAAGATGATTTGGCTGTTGTTTTTGTTTTTTAAAGTAA
The DNA here is from genome assembly GCA_905187575.2 of Celastrina argiolus. Taxonomy (NCBI): domain Eukaryota; kingdom Metazoa; phylum Arthropoda; class Insecta; order Lepidoptera; family Lycaenidae; genus Celastrina; species Celastrina argiolus. The sequence continues at coordinate 5,040,062 of LR994596.1, forward strand.
ATCATGAATTCCCAAAAGTATTAAACATATTGTACTTTTGTGCTGACAATATTTATCATATTTTTAACTATTTACACATCATTATTTATAATGTATAATTATTATTATTGCTTTCATCCTAGTTTTAACGGTTACTTTTAAGTTAATTTTGTATATTTTATTGTTTGGTTATAAAAAAATATGTGAAAAACTGATTATGAATTTTAAAATGTCTATCCCAATTTAATAAACTTTTTATATAACACATTTGTATTCTTTACCTGGTGGCATGTTCTATCTGTTGGCATATGGCATCCGAAGCAACAGTGTTTCCTGATAGGTATGATATTTCTGCTGCTACAGTGGCCAGTTTCTCTGCATATTCCATGTAGGCTAAAATTTAAGGAACTAATATAACTATATGATTGCTAGTAATTTGTAAAGGACAATTATAACAAAATTGTAACTTTATTTCTGTATAGTTATTACAATTGTGTTATCAATAATAACACAGATGTGTATGAGAATAAATTTATACTTACTTATCAACATTTGTAGATTGTGATTAAGATCTTCAAGTGCCCCTCGAATTGCGATTAACTGGTCCCAGTGCTGCGGTGGAGTGCCCTCCTCGCCCCATTCCATTGCTTGTTGCACCAAACATATCTCTTTGGACAATGTTTGTCTCAATCTAAAATAGATATATATTATAACCATATGTATAGAAATCATTTTATAATTTTTACACCTAAGAATTAGTTTTTCATTATTTGTCTTACTAGTACCTTATGGGGACACGAATATGAGTGAGGAATAAGCAGAACGATAAATAAATCGGTATTTATCTCACCTTTCATTGGTATCGTGTATTGCAACTAATGTTACGGTTAGTAGTTGTGTAGCCGCGTTTACGTTCACAGTAGTGGCTTGGCGAATAAGGAATTCGTGTTCTAAAGTTTCTGCAACCCACGGCAACTTGATATCAATCTGTTCTTCACATTTTGCGGTTGCAATTAATGCAATAGTTACTGGTACAGAGGTTATGTTACGCACCTTAAAGTTTATCTTTCTATGGTTACAGCGAATACATTTTAGTGCATTAAATAGTCTGTTTCTAAACATTATGAATTCTATTTACTTGTATAATTTATAATGGTTTTGCAGTCATTTTAGCATATATTTACAATAAAATTTTATGTTTTTATGGAAATTTTGAAGGGGGAAATTTGAAAACAAATTTTGAAATCTGTCAAACTCGCAGATTACAGTGCCTGTCAAACTCAAGGATTATTTGACAGTTCTTCTTCATCTTCGACTTTGCATTGCATATTTTCTACTTTTCAATCAATTCTTATAAAATTGGACTCTGTGGATTTTTATGATTGTTTAAAATAAATATTACTCCATAACGTTATAAATATTTATTGTTTCATCGAATACATTGGAAAGCGTGTGAATAGTCTCTTGGTTCGGTGGTAGCGGCGCTAACGTTGAAGTTGAGAACCGCCACCCCGCGATCCGCGGCTGCGATCAATTTGGTCGTATCGAAATCCAAACTGTATATAGGCGACATCTTTTTCTGAGTAAAATATACCTAGAATTTAACAAATCATTTTAGGTAAAATCGACAAGCAGCGGACAATGCTTTATAGCTAAGAACCATCTCCATCACTTTTTATGTACTATGTAAGATTATTAGAGTTTGAGCTTTATAGATATTATTTAAACATACCTGTACATGACTATACGTGTATCGTAAGTCAAATAACACACATCGGGAATACTCTGCACAACCAACCACTACTGCATTGTCAGAATCTGTCCTCACACAGTATAGCGATGATTGAAACGGGTCCATTGCTTCATAAACCTGGAAATTTTAGAGACATAACGAAAACATTTTTTTTTTATAGCGACATCATATCTTATTGAAAAATAAAAAATTCGTAATTAGGACATTAATATCTTCATTGTAGATAGGTACATTAAAAACTTTTAAATATCGCTTTTAACTACTTGCCTAAGAACTGTAATGTTTTATAATAATATTAATAAACCATAAACAATATTCGATAAAAAAAAATCCAAACTACTGAAACTTACTGTGTGTCCCACCCTCTTGTCAATCATTCCCAGTCTACATGAATGTGTGACATAAACAAATGTGTTCTCATCCCGCCATTGTATATCTCGCACCACTTGTTTCCTGTTCATGCTCTCACTTGGTAATATCAATAATTTATTCCTGAAATAAATTTAAAAAATATGATGTTACTATCCTTCACACATGTTTATCCATATTTTATCTATTATTAAAAATACATATTAATAAATTAACACATACTCTTACAATATACATCAATAATATTTATTCATAATATATCATACCAAGTAAGACAACATATACACTGTATAATGTATATTGAATTAGTTACAATTAAAAGTACTTTTGACTGTTACTACAATAAATAAAAAGCTTTTAGCATTATTCATTGCCTTATTAATATTTACACTGTACGTAATCACTCATAATATAAATGTTTTCTATTAATTTAGTTTTAAAGTTAATTATTACACCAGTAGTGAACCTACGTAGTGACGTCTAGTAAAAGAGGCTTACTATTTCCGTTAAGCCCAATAGCTAAATGAGCCTCACATTTACTTGAGGCCAAACATCGGCAGCCAGTCACGCCAGACAGAGATAGACTTGTTTTACCTGGAACAACATAGTCCACTTAACCAATAAAAATATGTATTAGTAGGACGAAGGGAAAAACGACATGTAGGCTATGTTGCCATTATGGAGAAGTTGCAATAGTATGTCCAAGATTTGTTGGCTACATGAATCCATAGACTATAGACTACATTCAGCAGCCGGCAGTGTCAAAATAGCGTATTTTTACTGTGAAGGTTATTCATTGTTTAATACTTTTATTGTTTTAATTGTTATAAAATGTATTGGATGACGAAGTATGATCCTTTAATATACCTGTGAAAGTGTTGATAAGTGTACACATAAGAGAATATGTCCTATTTTCGATGTTTTTGGTTTGTTTACCATTAGGTTAAATTTGTTTGGGACAAACTACAATATATACTAATCTGTAGGTGTTGCCATGGCTAAATCTTGTATTTCTTGATACAAAAATTTTAGTGTTATTGTGTTAGTAAAGAGTTCTATATTTTACAGTGTATTTTTTTCTGTTGCAAGTATATTAGCTCCAAAAAATTTGACAAAGCTATATACCATGCTTGAATAAAATGTCTTGATATTGAGGACAATGTACTTACAATATGCATTGTCTTTATTTTCAGTTTGTCGCTGCCAAAATGATATTGAAGGTGAATTATCAGACACAGTGACTACATTATTGTTGATTGTATCTACAGCTGATACTTCCACAAGACCATGTTCATGACAGTTCTCAATATGACCGAGAAGAGCAGGCTTCTTGGTATAATCTCTGCCACTGATCCATCCCTATAAAACAAATAAATACATTTTAAGTAATGATAAGTAATAAGATTTAAAGGTAGGTATATTATAATTTATATTTACTGATAATAAAGGCTTACAATTGTATTAAATAACTACAACAAACAATTGTTGTACAAATAATACTTAAGATTACAAATGCATAATACAGTTAGTTAGTTACTGTAGGTTAATAAATAAAACTTACTTAATATAATATTTTTAGGTCTTTTAAAGAAATTGAGTTTAAATGCATTTGTCATTAATATAATTGGAAGGACATAACCCTCCCGCAACATTTTTCAGTTTTCAGATAATAACAATGTCTGCAGAAATACTGCCCATTTCCAGATATAATATATACCTTAGAGGGAGGATTATATAACGTTAAGATGGACATTACCTGTTCCCACAAGCAAGTATGTGACCTTTATAAACAAATCTTGATATATCATTTGTGCGTATATCATCTCTCTCCACAGTGGGCACTGCTAGAGTCCATAAAAGATTATTCCTATTTATACCTTTTCTATCAATTGAATAGCACTTTAGGTTGGCACCAACAGATAGAATGAGAATATTAGAATTATGATACACCAGCCATGGCATATAATTTGTATTGTGTTGTATGATAACCTGAAATAATATAGAATAGAATAGAATATACTTTATTTGCCAAAATATGGTAGGTACATTAGGCTGGAACAGATTAGTAGTGACACACATATCTTGTCGGATTATCTCGACGTGCAAATATTATTTGAATTTAATAATTAGATAGTATGAGAACAGATACAATAACAATAACATAGCTAAAGTAAAACCCTAAGATATTCAATTAAAATTAATTTCTGATAAAATGTTGCTATCCGTCAACAATTTAATATTATGTCAATAATTTAGTAATAAATTATACAATTAATAATAATTAAAATTTAAATGTTAACATTACTTACACTTTCATCATTTATAAATTCATCAACTGTATAATACATTTTGTCTAGTAATAATATAAATAATTCATTTTTAAATTTATTAAATGTCAATCTTTTTAAACTATCTGGTAGTTTATTATACATATTACATACATATATAGAGATAATAATATAGGGATATCACTTTTATAAAATTCTTTTAAGATCTTTAGAAAGCAAAATCATTATGTTAATACCCTAATGTACATTACATTAGGAATACTTAATTACATCTGTTATCTATATTAAAGTACCTTATTCTTAAAAATCCCTTTTCGCCAGTTATTTGATATTCTGCATCTGTTGTATAAGTTGAAAGAGTTGTTTTCACTGTAATATTATATGTAATATTAACTTATGTTCGCACATAATTACAATATTACTTGTTAGGTATATTGTTCCAAATTAATTACCTGTAAAACTCTATTAACAATTTGTTTTGAATTCTAGGGCGCCACACACGACTTTCGTTTACAATTATATCTCTCAAATTCTTACATGTTAGCATAACATTGCGGAGATCAGATATTTCTAAATATGTGAATATTGTTGCCAAAACGTCCAATGGAAGTAACACTAGATTAAGATTGGACATATTTATTATTATTGCTACGACAATTCAAGATTATGTGAGAATTCTTTGTTAAAATATTTTATTTATTAAAACTTTGTAAAAATTATGTCTGTAATTATGATACTTCGAAATATATGTGTTATGATTGAGTTTTAAATAAATGGTCATTTTTAACAAAATAATAATTAATATAATACAAATAATAACCTACAAATTTAAAAAATTAAGTCAATTCTTATTTCTTACTCTTGTCTATGGTCAATTGTCAATGTCAAAAATTTTTTTTACACATTAATTTAAAGTTGTATACGGCAGTCGTATACAATTAAAAAAAGCTATGCAATAACTTAATAATTATTGTAATGTAAATGGAACGTACAATCAAAGTTGTAAGTAGCTATCTTCTTAAGATATTCCAGATAAAAACCATATAACGCTTGCCTAAAAGTAAGAGGAAACTAAAAATCGCAAAAGTGCGCAACAGACGCGAAATCGACTGCTGAACGTCAAAAAGTTGTGCTAATGAGGGGTTTTCGAAGTGTCACTTTTAGGTACAGAGACTACCGTAAGATGGCGCTTGCATAATGTAATATGTCAAAAAATCTGTGATCTTTGTTGGGTGGTAGTTGCCAGATGCTGTTTCATACACAAAAATAATCCTTTCAAATTCCTTTCTTAGTGATCTCCTACACTTCCGAGGAAACCTACATACATTATAGCTCGCTGGCTTCGATATCTTTGATTTTTGAAACAAATAATAATCCCTTAAACTTAGATTCTAAGAAATATACATGCCAAATTTCAGCCTGCTGCCGAGTATTTTCGACTCGACGCTAAGATAAATATTTTACCTCTTGGGGCTCTTGCCAAATGTGATGACGGAGAGATGAAATCTGCTGGCGTAAAGTGAGTTGAACATAATATGAAGGATTTTTTTCTTATAGTTAATCCTATTTTTATATGTTTGATAGCCTCTATCCATCTTGATCTCCGAGTTTCATCTTGGGGAAAGCGGTGGTTACATATATTTTTACAAAATTGTACTGCGCATGCATTAGCCATGTTTAGTTTAGTTCTCAGGGCACAATTAATAAATAATAAACTATTGCAAGTGAAAGAAAGAAAGTTGAAAGGTAAACAAACAAAAAACAAAGCGGAAATTGACATTTTACACAGGACTTGACATATTACTTAGGTTTAATGCCATCTATCAGCAGTTTTCTGAAACCAGTAGAACTGTCAAAATAAAAACCGCTCATTAAAAACTAGGTATTGTGTTTGCATGCATATTTCTAGGTTCAAGTATACCCTACTTGATCCTAAGCATATTTGCTTCATTCCTATGACACTAGCGCCAAAATTAATTAAATGTTACGCTAAACAAACATTCACGCCAAATTCATTTTTCTGAATTTTATGACTTTTGACTACTTTTTATCTCGGCTAGAGGAGAAATCATCGCTAAGGCTAAAGTATTATATTACGATCTAAGTAAGATAAATAGGTCGACTGCTTTAGTTTAAAACGTTTCATGCTCCGTAAGCTAATCTAAAGTTAATCTAAAGAAGAAAGAAGTAGAAAAAAATTACTTGTCAGGTGGACGTCTCCTGTCATCTGTCACAAACAGATACTGATCTGTCAAAACTGAAACACGAAACACAATTTTCAATTTTATTTGAAAAAAATAATATTTATGAAAACTTAAATTCCGTTCGTCCGTTGCCTATTATGTATAAGATTTTTTTAAATTCACCGTATTTTAATTCGCCTTAGCCTATAATATTCATAGGCGTATCGAAAACTTACGTTAGACTATTGTTTTCATTGTATGTATTCGTAACCGTTTTGCGTTGCAGTTTTTGTAGTGGTTTCTGTCATAGCTGCATACAAAATGGATTTGTTTAAACAAGGTTTGTTATATATCCATTTATTTATATAAAAATACCTAAATTGTCATCTACCTCACATTTCCAATGTTCGAATTAGTATAGCTACGATTTGTTATTGTGACGAATATCAAGGCCGTGTACGTTGGTGCCTGGTACGATACTAGCATAAACGTAATACACGGCATCCCTGGGCGGAATTCGTGATAACAGTCCGATTCAATTGAGCTCTGTTATCATTGTATTGTCCTCATTCGTCAGTCGTGAGGTAACGTTCGACATTAGCGCCTGTATTAAGTGTTGCGAATATAATAATATTAGCATAATTGTTGCTGTCCTGTTGTTTTGCAGGTATTTCTTTTAATAATAATCTAGTGGCGCAAATAATATTTGCACAATTCTATACAAATTGGTCTATTTATATAAACATTAAGTATGTGTTGTGTATAACCAGTGATTTGTTAACAATATCTATTGTATTAGGCAATGACTTATTATGTAAAAAGATTTATGCTGTTTGGTCTTAAAACGGATTATTGTTGCAGGCATGAAGGGTCCAGCAAGGCCAGCCCCTGCTGTGCCAGGAATGCAAGTAAACAGATATTCACCGGTCACAAATTGGAATGATGACCCTTTTGGAGATGTCTTTGAACCGACACCAAATTATGCACAGAAGAAAAAACCACCACCGCGACCTCCACCACCAAAAATTAATAAACAACCAGATGTGCCTGCTAAACCGACCCATTTTATACGTAAACCAACTGTTCTGTCCGCTCTTCTATCCCGTAAAAGTAAACCAACTGGGAATCAAAAAGTAGATAGTGCAAATATCCAACCAACTTTAGTGAGTGAATTAAATAGTGATTTGGACACAAATAAAATGTTTCCAAAATGTGATCGTAATAATGTGGGAACACTAATTGACTTCTCATCACCGCCTAGTTCTCCAACGTTTACAACCAGATCAAGTAGTGATGGTGTTAGTGTTGATAGTTTTGGTTCGGACGCTACAACCTCCACTAACAACCATAACACTTTCAGCGGTGGAAATGCTTCGCAAGCTGAAAGTGGGTTTGAGGATGATTTTGAGATGTTCCTAGGATCTAGAAAGCCGCTTAGTAAAGAAGATACGCTAGAAGATTTCAGTGGAATTGATCCTTTCTCTCCACCGTCCGTAATAAGTAAACCAATTGTGCCTAAAAAACCAACAATGTCTAAAGATCTCTTTGATAATAGTTCTAGCCAATATGCTCTTCCGCCCTTAAAGGGACCAACAATTATACGTGCTAAGCCTGCGAGGCCGAAGCCACCAGATAATTCAGCATTATTGAAGTCTACATTCGGAAATAGCTTCCCTACGACAGCAATGAGTGTGAACACAACAACACCGATTCACCAAATTAGCAGTGGGTTCAATGATATTGTGGTAAGTGATAAAAAATTTGCTGTTATTGTGACCACTTTTTATCTTTTAATTCCCCCAACCCCCTCGATGTATGCCCTCCTTTGTGCATAAAACTTTATCTATAATAATATTATAAAGTGGAAGTTTGTATGTTTGTTTAAACGCGCTAGTCTTAGGAACTACTGGTCTGATTTGAAATATTCTTTTTTTGTTGGATAGTCCAGTTATAGGGGAAGGCTTTAGGCTATATAACATTACGCTGCGGCCAATAGGAGCGAAGCGTCAGTGAGAAATGTTGCAAAAACGGGGAAAATTAAACATACACAAAATACACAGTTACAGCTAGTAAGCATAAAAAACATTATTATTAACAACTTCCAGACAACCTAATACTGATGTTAAATGAGTGGAAAAATAACAGATGCATCGCGATTTTGTGTGGGAGCCCTAACGCGCGTATAGTGATAATGTCGATCGTTTACGAAACGGACGAGTGCATCGCTACAAAAAGTGGGCCTGGGTGAGAGCCCTATTGCTATTCACTTTCTTATAAACCACAGCATGTCAACAGTTATAAGTTTATGAAACATTTTTCTTAAAGTTGACTATAGTGAAACAAAATGTAAACCACTTAATCAATATTTTCAAAGAAGCATCAAAAGTGAGTCATTGATACTAATATGAATGATAGTAGATAGGTATTATCTAAGATGCCATGAGGTTTGGTGATTCATATCTAAAATATACAGCGTAAATCTCACTAATCCACTACCAATAAAAAAAAAAAAAAACCCAATTTAGTGTCATTCCTACCACACCCAACAAACAACCTGATGACCTTGAAGACCTGAACCGATATCCACCAAACAGCTAAGAACACTCGACTGATAAACAAAAAAAAAACGCATTAAAATTGGATGATCTGTTTGGAAGCTACAATGCCATAGACAGACACATGTACATATTTACACAGACACGTCAAACTTGTAACTCCCCGTCGTTTTTGCGTCGGGGCGGGGGTTAAAAATTGGAGGGTGCCGGATTATTGGAATGTTCGAATTACTGAATTATAATGAAAAAATAATAGGTAATGAATAAAATAAACTATTACACAGAGTCATTAAGAGGAAACACCACGAATTTTTTTCCATACAAAAATAGAGGTCTAGGGGATTTCTATTTCCTCCCTGGATAATGCCTCTAGAGTTACTATTTTTTTCCTGAATATTTATGGATATTGTTTGTACGTCCCTATTTTTTCCTTTTTTTAATAAATTAATTATTTAAAGAGATATGGACGTTTAAGAACCTAAAAAAAATGGCCGGACTCTCCGCTATGTTTAAATATCTAGGAAACAGATTTGGCTACAATAAACAACAAAATCAAAAAATAGGAACCTAGCTCAATTCTTTTTTAAGCTAATACAGAAAAAAATATTTAAATCGGTTAAGGTTTGGAGGAGGAAACAGGAATCCCCTAAACGTCGATTTCTGGTACTTTTAATAGGTAATTTCAGTCCAAGTTGCAGTTGTCTCTATCGCGCTAGTGCTGGCTAGCTAAGGCACTGCGAGACAGAAATAGATTTTATAAATACCTATTTTGTATTTCTCTCAACCGTGGTGTTTCCTCTTAAGTCCCGATTTCACCAACGCATGTTGCCATGCCTTTTCATTCATTGATGAACAATGAATGAAAAGCACACAAAAAATTATTAACATTGCTTGATGAGACACCCTAAGGGCGTGTTTCACCAAGCAATGTTAATGTTAATCCTTCGTTAAATATAACGATGTTCCTCTCGTAATTCCTATCAATGAATGAAAAGGCATGGTATATTAACATGCCGTAACACTAACATGCGTTGGTGAAATCCGGACTTAGGGTGTGTTTCACCAAGCAATGATACAGTTAATCCTTTGTTAAATATCATGCTGGTCCTCTCGTAATTCCTATCAATGAATGAGAAGGCATGGTTTTTTAACAAGCCATTTACACTAACATACGTAGGTGAAATCGGGGCTAAATGTATGTATTGTATTAACATGTATGGGCAAGGGTTCTGTATTATTGGATGTGTCGATCTATAGAAGTACCGGATTAGTGAAATTATACTGTATTTTTAATCTTCAATTTTAAATACTTTAGGCAGAAGTAATTGTTGAAGCATTCCAGCGTTTATGTCTGCATATTTTTTTTTATTTACATTGATATTATTATCATACAAAATAGCATAAAGTATTTATTTTAAGAATACTTGTAATACAACTTATGCTATTTAATATAATATTTAAAAACCAAACCGAAGGAAGTTGGCGAAACCTTGATGTGTGTCAGCAGAATAATAAATAAGGTAGCAACTTGCAATGCATAAAAATCACCTACGCAATCCAAATTAGACACAGAATGTTAATAAAATTTATGTTACTTTGTTTTTGTCTAGAATGGTATCTATGGAAGCTTATTTTAATTTTATGTTAATTTTTTTTTATTATCATTTGAATACTAGGTACTTAGGTAATTATAATATTGGCACTATTCATAATTGAAAGTTACATTGTTTAATAATTTATGTAACATTATAACGGGTGTAAAAAGAGTAGTAACTTATAAGTTTAGGATATGATTATTCTACCTTTTCTCATTATAGAAATGTATTTTTTTTTTTGGCTTTATTATTATTTTTGCGACATAAAAATAAGAAATGATAAAAAGTATTTTTTTTTATTTTGACAAAAAAAATACATTTCCAAAACGAGGAGAGGTAGCGTAATCGTATCTCAAAGTTATAGTGACTGCTCTTCTTCTGCAGCTACGCAGGAGTTATTTTATAGTGCCCCAGTGTGTGCGCAATACGCAATAGACACTCTTTCTTCCTTTTACTCACATAACCTAGTGGGACGGTAAACCGACACGACTGGCGAGAGAACAGGCGCAGGACCGACTTTTTACATGCCCATCCGACGCATGGATCATTTTTCTTGTCAGATAATCAGGTGATCAGCCAGCATTGTCCTAACCAAACTTGAAAACAAAATTATTTGTTGTTCCAACGAGGGAATCGAACCGACGACCTCCGGGTCGAGAGCGAAGCTCTGAACCACTAGACCATGGATGTACCATGATTATGATGATGATAGTGCATCTAAATCGTAATGTCTCATGATAGGCTTCGTTATCCTATGTGGTAGTCGATGTTTAAAAATGTAATGTCTTTCAGGAATTGCCGATTCCTGAAAGACATTAAAAACGTGACTTTACCGTGCCATTAATATATTATGTTTCTACTTTTGAGGTCAGATCGTTTATTGCTTTGGCATGCATTGTAAGCCTTCTAGAAATTATTTCAAAATAAAATAGCTGATAGACAAAATGGCGTGTCTATGATTGTTAATTAAACAATGATATTTTTGAAGCACGTAATGTCACGAGTGACCGACTTTGCGTTTTCGTATTTAATATTCGTGGTGTTGTTATGATTGTAATGCAATTAATGTAATCCGATCATGGTCTTTGATAAATGGTAAAATTATGTAACAGGCCACAGGGGCCTTACCCTCCAAACTGATTCGATTTTGATTTAGATTCAATCGTGCCGCGTACTCCCGAATAAACTGACGCTTGTAGGTATATTTTGATTCTCAGTCGATTCATATGGTCGGGACTCAGGAGTATAAAAAGTTACGATGTAACGTTTTTCTTTATCCTGATTAGTTTCAAAGTAATCCACCAAATAATATACCAAAAACCGTTGAGATCGATCTGATTTGATTCTCTATTGTGCCGGGAGTAAGCCTGCTGTTGACGTTTTTGGAAGGCCGTGGTTTGTAAGAGAGTGAGAAAAAAGGATAGAGCTCTTGCCCACGCCCACTTTTTGTAGCTATGCAGTTCGTAAACGCCCGACAGTATCGCTACTAATGCGCGTTAGGGCTCCCACACAAAACCGCGATGCGATGCGATACGATGCATCTGTTATTTTTCCACTCATTTAACATCCATATTGTATTCTCTGGAAGAGACTCGGCAAGCAATAAGACCGCCTTTTTGTACAATTACTTATTTATACAGTATTTCATTATTATGTGATTTCTTAACCCCCTACGCTAAACCGACAGGGTGTTTGACGTGTCTGTGTAAATGTGTAAGTGTATGTCTGTGTCATCGTAGCTTCCAAAGTGATGATCCGATTTTAATGCTGTTTTTTGTTTGAAAGGTATATCTGTCGAGAGTGTTCGTTGGTGGTAGAAATCGGTTGAGCTCTTCGAGTTCATAAGGTCGTTTGTTAGGTGTGATAGGAAACATACACACTAAGGCCGTGTTTTACCAAGCAATGTTAAAATTAACGCGACGTTAAAATACCATGCCATCTCATTCATTGACAGGAAATACGAGAGGGATAACATTATATTTAACATGGCGTTAACTTGAACATTGCTTGGTGAAACACGCCCTTAGTCTATTTTTTTTAATTTTAATATAGTTTTTATTGATTGTACAAAAAAGAATTTTCTATTTTTTATCTATCGATCTTCAAAAAAAAATTTAAGTATGGCATTTGATGTAAGCTTCGCTAAGTGACACACGAATTGGTGAAGCTTATGTTTGTGTCTGTAGTTTAGGCGCAAAGGTAGAACAAACATTTGTGGCAGTTGTCGGTACTGTAGGTACATAACATTGGCATAATTGAAGACATGAAACGATGAAGGTGATATGTTGCAAAATGTACCCAGAAAATTGAGTTTAAAGTGTGACATTTTAAGACATGTAGTAACGTATTAAGTACATTTATTCTAGAGACGGTTCTTTAGATTAATGTACTTAATACTTTACGACGTATTCTAAAATGTTTAAATCTCGAAATCCTAATTTTGCTACATATCACCTTTGTGGGAGTACGAGTGGAAGCCCAAAAGGGAGATCTCCGACCGAGCGAGATGGTATGCTCGGTCAGGCCGAAGCCCCCTACTAGATTTCAGATGTCGTATATATAGCGCCGGACTTAGAAAACTTTGATAGCGCGATGCAGGATGATAGTAGTAACGCTACATCACTCCCCCCCGAAGACCGGAGTTCGAAACTTCCATTCACGTCTTCAATTATTCACGACATACATCTTTCTAGGACTCGAAATCTCTCTGGGAGCGCGACTCATCATCAGAGCGGGAGTCCACGCCACCGATGCCCACCATACCGCCTCCACCGCCGCCGGTCATCGATGACGACCTGCCTCCAGTGTGGCCGGAGGACGTTGATGATGATGATGTAGATGGTGATGATCAGCCGTACGCGGTGGCGCTGTTCGACTACTACACCGGACACCAGGATGATCTGTGCTTCTCGGTGAGTTGTTTTTTAAATTTACATAATATGCGAAGAATTAGGGCGGGTTTCACCAAGCAATGTTAAAGTTAATCCTTAGTTAAATATCATGTTATCCCTCTCGTAATTCCTATCAATGAATGAGAAAGCATGGTATTTTGACAAGCCGTTAGCACTAACACGCGTTGGTGAAATCGGGACTTAGGTGTTTACACATATTATAAAATTATATTATCTGGATAGTTAGAGAGAAATTTTAAAAATGTTTAAGTTGTCCCTTTATTTATACACTAAACACTACTTGTATTCCAAATTTAAAGCTTCTGTGAATGCTATAAGTGCCTAATACTTTTGATGATCGTTCAGTGAGTGAGTGAGTCAGTGACAAAAAAAAGATTAGAAAACTATAACCCGACTTCGCAAAAAAGGGGTCTAAAAAGGCTGAAACAAGATTTTTTCTGTTTCCACATAAACTATAACGTTATATTTTCTCTAAACTAACGTTAAATTAACGCATAGAAAGTAACTAAACAACTCCTAGATACTATTTGTACAACCGCATTTTAAACGTTTATTTTGAATTTAACAATAAAATATAATAATTAATAAAAAAAATTAAATACATATTTGTAATGTGCTTGCCACCTATCTTTTGATACCAGACACGATACAATTATCTTAATTTAAATTTTTTTGAAGATAGTTTTTGAGATATAATTGTCAAAATCCAAAATTTTTGGAAACCTGATTTATTAAAATCGGACCAGTAGTTTAACCGCTACGAGGGAACATACACACATACATACATACAAACATACATACAAACATACATACAAACATACATACATACATAGACTGCCAAAATCATTACCCTTCCTTTTGGCTTCGCCGAAGTCGGGTAATTAAGGAAATTTGAGAAGTTGTGATTCTTTTAACTTTTGTTTCAAATTGAATGAAATTTAAAATATACCGTGTTTATATTTATACAATGCTTACTCAATAACTTAAAATGCAGGCTTCTAGTTTTATCCACAACAAAGTTATAGGGGGTCGAAAATGGCCTGAACTGCTTCGAGAAAAGGATGACCTTGGCGGGGGCACTACCGTGCCGACAGGTTATTTTTATCTGTATCTAGTAGTTCTATTCTATCGCCTCCATGGTCTAGTGGTTCAGAGCTTCGCTCTCGACCCGAAGGTCGTGGGTTCGATTCCCGCGTTGGAACAACAAATAATGTTGTTTTCAAGTTTGGTTAGGACAATTCAGGCTGATCACCTGATTGTCTGACAAGAAAGATGATCCATGCGTCGGATGGGCATGTAGAAAGTCAGTCCTGCGCCTGTTCTCTCGCCAGTCGTGTCGGTTTACCGTCCCACTGGGTTATGAGAGTAAAAGGAAGAGAGAGAGAGCTTCTGTGTATTGCGCACACACTTGGGCACTATAAAATAACTCTTGCGTAGCTGGTCTGGTTTCAATGAAATCGGCTACCGACACCGAAATCGGTGAGGGGAGCTATTAGTAGTTCTATATCTCTTCTTTCTATAGAGTACGTACAGAGCAAGACTCCCATGTCAATACATGTGAATATTACTCAATGCATTCCTCAATTCCAAAGAAATAACCAATAGGTCTATAGCTACATTGCTAAGTTCCATGGGAAGCGGTTTTTCATAGGAACTATTCTATAAAGGTAGCCGCCAGTATCCATACGAGTAGATAACTAGTTCTATATCCCCCGAGTTTTATTTAGCCATATGTGGCCATTACCAATTATTGTATACAAGTCTTCCGTTGTATTAGGAAAACTGTTTACTGACCAATCTACATCTACACTAATATTATAAAGAGGAAAGATTTGTATTTTTGTATGTAAACACTTAACTCAAAAAGTACTGGGCCGATTATTATTATTTTTTTTCATTAGAAAGCTACATTATCACTGAGTAACGTGGGCTATATAAAAATCAATTGCTGTTCGTGAGTCTCGCTAAAACTCGAGATCAGCCGAACTTATTCGGCTATTTTTGGTCTTGAAATATTCGTGGAAGTCCCGGGAAGGTTTAGGCCTTGTTTCACAAAGCAATGTTAAAGTTAACGCCATGTTAAAATACCATGCCATCTCATTCATTGACAGGAAATACGAGAGGAAGAAACCTTAAGAATATGTAACGATTCTTAAAAATTGCAAGAATAAAGAAAATAACCTATTTACTTAATATATCCTGATTTCACCAACGCATGTTAGTGTTAACGGCTTGATAAATTACCATGCCTTCTCATTCATTGATAGGAATTACGAGAGTAACAACATGATATTTAAAATGGCGTTAACTTTAACATTGCTTGGTGAAACACGCCCTTACACGGTTTCCATGCTCAACGAAGTGGGCACGGGTCAGCTAGTCTTATTGTAAATTATTATTAGTATGTTTTCCTGCATAGATAAGAATATTAGGCTGAAAAATAATTTGAAAGTATGACAGAGATAAATCATTAAAAATATGGCGACGTCCTTGACATACTAAGTAATAAATATATGTTAATTATGTTTTGTCTGGTTGATATCTTGATACTTGCTACTAAACAAGACCAGTAACGATTTTAATTCTATACGCTTCTGCTAGATCATAGGCAGCCGAAGTCCAGGGGCTGATTCAAGATGCCATCGCTAATTATCGCTTACAGAGTTCGATAACAAAATGTATGGGATTTGAAATAAGGTACGCTAAATGACATACCAAATCGCGATCATTTAGCGTACCTTATGTCAAATCCCATACATTTTGGTATCGAACTTTGTAAGCAATAATTAGCGATGTCATCCTGAATCAGCCCCCTGGTTCTACTTAAGAGGGGAGACCCTGTGGGGGGGATTTGGATAGGGGTCTTCAAAAGGTAAGAGTTGAAACGAAGGAGTTGTTTTATAATGCCCAAGTGTGTGCGCAATACACAGAAGCACTATCTCTCTTCCTTCACTCTTGTAGCCCAGTGGGACGGATAACCGACGCGACTGGCGAGAGATCAGGCGCAGGACTGACTTTTTACATGCCCATCCGACGCATGGATCATCTTTCTTGTCAGACAATCAGGTGATCAAGCCTGCATTGTCCTAACTAAACTTGCAAACATTCTTTTTTGTTGTTCCAACCCGGGAATCGATCCCACGACCTCAGTCACGAGTCAAGAGCGAATCTCTGAACTTCTAGACCACGGAGGCGTTAACCGCCACAGCAGTATCACCTTGTCTAACCGACTTCCAAAGAAAGGAGCAGGTCCTCAATGCGATCGGTTATGTTATGCATGTACACCGATTATTTCAACAAAATATTGCAACAATCCATACAAATTGTATAAAAGGCGGACATAGCAAGGCATAACGTGTTTTTTGTTGTACAAAGTCAACGGACTGTGTGATCCTTTATCTATTGTTTCCCACATATACAAATAGATAATTATTAATATAAAATATTATATCTTATATATTACTAGCAATATTTTGATTCCGCGTTTTGTTACTAATCCGCGCGCGATAAGATGTTCAGCGACCTGCAATGTGTTATCGAAATAGGTTTATTAAACTGCGACTGTTTCCGGAGTGATACTGACATGTCATCATCATAATCATCACAGTTTTATTTACTATAGCTGTGCCCGCGACTTCGTTCGCGTGGTTTTTGAGTAGCTTAAACCGTTTATGCAGCGCACGCAACGAAAGTCCCCAAATGTGAATAATTTTCCCCGTTTTTGCAACATTTCTCACTGACGTTTCGCTCTTATTGGTCGCAGTGTAATGTTATATTGCCTAAAATCTTCCTCTATAACAAACAAACAAACAAACTCTTCCGCTTTATAATATTAGTAATTTGATTTATTTATTATCAGAATCATTATGTTTTTTGTAGACCAAGCAGGAACAATTGACAACTGCGTTTTTTTATCGCTATCAAATTTCAATTGTCCTATCTACCATAGTTATAAAAGTTGTACATTTTGACTAACCGACCACATGTCGGATAGGTTCTATAATATTTTTTACCTACTACATCGAATTCAAAAGCATGAGTAACGATTCTGGCAGTCTATGTAATAAATATGTATCTATAAAATAAATTTCGGTTAAAAATAAGTAAGGTAGTACAGGTTATATAATTTATGTAGTAGAGGTGATCTTGCATTGTATGTTTAACTAGCTGTTCTGGCGACTTCGTTCGCGTGGTTTTTGAGTGACTTAAGCCGTATATGTGTCGCAGTCATCTAATTAAATCAGCTATTTCATTGAGTGACTAGCGTTTTTATCGAATGACGACATTTAATTGAAAGACTAAAGGACAACTCGTCAAGTTGTTTATTGTAACGTCCAATGTCTTGACTGAACATTGACTGAACGTCATTTAGTCATGTAGTCATTGACTGAACGTCATTTAGTCCGATTTTTAACCGACTTCCAAAAAAGGAGGAGCTTTCTCAATTCGATGAATAAGTAGGTTTTTTTATGTTTGTTAGCGAATAATTTTCCGATTTTTTAACCGACTTCCAAAAAAGGAGGAGCTGGAAATTTTTTTGTATAAATCCCTCTTAATTGGGGGGTGGAGGGAGGGAGAGGGGGGAGGAGGGGAGGGGGAGAACCCCCCCCCTACCACTCCCACCTTTAGGAGACTACTAGTTTGGAAGATATTTATGGTTGAAGTTTTGAGGTTATGTCTGTGTTTCCGGGATATTTCCAGGAGTAAAACAGGGGAGAAAGGTGGAGACGGCGGTAAGGGGACAAAGGAAATCCCCCCTACCCTCCCCTCTACTCAGCAACCACTAGTTAAGAAAATATTTACAGTTGTAGTTTAGAGGTTAGATAAAACAGACAAGTTCTACGTTGAGTCGGAGTTGATAGATTTGTTTTTGGGACAAGTCGGTCTGTCACGTCTCCGGCGCTGCGGGAAATGCAGCCCCTTCGCCCATGCGTAACGAATGACAGAAACCAACACTCGCCTTAGGCAGCTCCGGCTTTCTGGTCGCCTTAGGCGACCAGCCTCCGCCGCCACGGCGAGTCCTGGTTTCTGCATTTCGTTACGGCGGGCGGGGGCTGCTCTCCCTCCGCGCCTCCGCGCTTAAATATACACTCTAGGGGTTGACAGACAAGTACTACGTGAAGTCGGGGTTGATAGATTCGCTTTTAGGAAAATTCAGTCATTTGACTGATTTTATGTCCGCTCTCATATAAGGGCTATGTTACAATCCGCTAACTAATTGGACGTTGAGTGACGATTGTACAATCAATGTTCGGCCTAGTCTTTCAATTAAATGTCGTCATTCGATAAAAACGCTAGTCACTCAATGAAATAGCTGATTTAATTAGATGACTGCGACATATGCAGCGCACGCAATGAAAGTCCCCAAACGTAAATAATTTTCCCCGTTTTTGCAACATTTCTCACTGACGCTTCGCTCCTATTTGCAGTGTAATGTTATATAGCCTAAAGCCTCCTCTATAAATGGACTACTATCCAAGATTTTTTTTTAATCGGACCAGTAAGTACTTCCTGAGATTAGCGCGTTAAAACAAACAAACAAAAAAAACTCTTCCGCTTTATAATACTAGTACTTGTAGATATTAAAGTAAGCAACAATGTACTTCTAATTTCTATAATACAGTGAAAATAAAATAAAAGACTAGATTAATTCCTTGAATGTATTGTAATTATTTTCAAACGTCATTACTGTTTAATTAAACCCACAAGGACATTGTTTTCCTGCTTAAATATTAGCAGTAAAAAACATTAGGTTTGAATCAACTAGTTCCCAATGTACTAAAGTAGAATAGCCAAATATAAATTTATGCTTCTATCTTCATCTTCCGTATAAGTTAAGAGTGAGACGAGCAAATGACCCCAGGACCTATCATGTCCACTCAATCTGTGAGGTATTTGACCTAGAGGTCGTCACTCGTCCCGTGCGTCATATTTGCAACGTACTTGGAAAATTTGCACTGGCAAATTAACAGGTTGGCAATTTTGTCAATTGTATAAAGCGCATATTAAGGAAAAAAAAAACGGGACGAAATATTTTTTATATCTTTTTTTTATCTTTTCAAACTGGTTAGAAGTGTCAGCATAATTTGCAGAGGGCATTCGTTGCTATGAGCGTTATGTCGACGGCAATATCCTGTCAGAGGTTAAATAACTTGAAAGGACTGTAAAGATAGGCTATTCATTTAATACGTAAGATGATTCATGCTAGTTTTTGAACCCACCTTTGTAAGAAAAATAAGAAAAGAGCGTGATTTTAATATGAAAAAATTACTCACAAAATCATCTTTCTTAATAAATTAATGGTACCAAAGTTACTACACAGTAGAGTCAATTCAATATTAATTTTAATATTTTGTTTCCATAATAATCGGTCAAATTACTTACGTCATGCCTAACTGGTCTTTCCAAGTTTCTAAATCATAATATTTTTAAATCTGCACTTGCTGTAAACAAAACTAAAAGTAGGTATGTAAACTGCCAGTCATTAAATCCAGCACATTCTACAATGCTTGTGTTTTGTTCGCTTTATTAAAAAAACAACATTTCAAAATAAGAACAGTTTGTGTTTACTCGGCTCGTTTATTGTCTTATTCTAGAACAGTAGAACAGTTTTGGCGGTAATGGCACGACGCCAAGATGCTCTTGCGGATAGCACTTTGCAAAACATTCGCATAGTTCAAGGTTGTGTTTAAAATGACTGGGACCGAGACAAGACTGCACACTTTAGTTATTATACACCAAGTTGTTTAGGATTATGGTTTGACCTAGTCTGTCTTCTCTTGAGAAGACATCGCTTAAGTATTTCGATTAGCGATGCATCGGCGATGTTATGAATTCTTTAAAACAATAGCACGCAATAGAATAATTGTTTGCAATTGGACATGAAAACAATCTCATAAACAAATTTGTCAATAAGTAGCTAACATTTTGTGTAGCTAACAGTTAACAAACAAAATAAAAACATGAACACTTAGGGCGTGTTTCACCAAGCAATGTTAAAGTTAATCCTTCGTTAAATATCATGTTGTTACTCTCGTAATTCCTATCAATGAATGAGAAGGCATGGTAATTTATCAAGCCGTTAACACTAACATGCGTTGGTGAAATCAGGATATATTAAGTAAATAGGTTATTTTCTTTATTCTTGCAATTTTTAAGAATCGTTACATATTCTTAAGGTTTCTTCCGATGAAGTGTTCTCATTTTTTATGTGAACGTCGAAACGTCGAGAAGATCATAAGGAAATCGTAGTAAGTTCATTTTAATAAACGATAATGAGTTCGTCCGTGAACAGCTGGACGTGTACAATGTACATAGGGAAGGTTAACGTTTAGCAGATTGACCGACCTCGTAACTTGTTAGCATTATAGGTACCTTTTTTGATGTCACGCTGATTACAATTCGTGAATTCGCTTGCGTCCACAAGACCGCGTGCAGATGAACGTTCTCCTGTCGGCCAAGCAAAATATCTAATGAAAAGACCATTTGTAAGACCATGTATACTTTTCATATGATTGAAGACATGAATGGATGAAGGTGACGCGTATCAAAATTCTGATTTAGAGAAAATTTTGTTCAAACTGTCACTTAAACATTTTAGAATAGAATAGAATAGAATCATTTATTTGCTCAAATAAGGTACAGTATTATGGTGTAATAGGTACATCGTAAAGTATTAAGTACATTAATCTAAAGATCCGTCTCTAGAATCAACTAGAGACGGATATATAGTACTTAAAATACGTTATTGCATATCCCAAAATGTTTAAGTGACAGTTTGAACCCAGTTCGCTTTTTTAAGTTATTTTCAACTTTATGTGGACGAATTCCTTAGTCAGTCGCGTATAGAAAGGAAAAGCAGCTAGAAAAAAAGCGGCTAATTTCAGAGGCATCTCGAACCGCTAAACATATATTTCTCGATCGCACAAGTTATATTTAGTACGGAATCTGTGATGCAATGATTTGATAACGTCATTTGCTTCAATAAGCCGATTATGACCTCTGATTTCAGAAGCCGATTACGACCTCTGACTTCAGAGTTTGAATTGTTTCACGCATCCGAACTATGCAATGGTTAGGCATAATGTATAATCGGGAAACCTTATAAAATAATAGATGTCATTTAGTGGTTTTAACTTTTAATATAAATATAATTATGACAGCGAAGCCTGGTCCTTCAGAGCGAAGCCCTAGCCTAGATAATAGGAATTAGGATGAAGGTCTTCTATTAGGGGTATGTGAAGCCACTAGGAATTAAGTTTTAGGGACCCTGCCTCAATGCTGTTAAGATTGTAGTTTTGATAGTATTAAAACTTTTAAATCATATCAAAACTGCAAACGTGTACATGCTAGTGAGATATCTGGGCTTCGATTCCAGATGACATCGCAATTATTACTTACGAAATTCGAAAACAAAATGTATGGGATTTAACATAAGCTTCGGTAAGTGACACGAATTAGCTTTTAGCGGTTCGCTAAAATGATGTCAAATTAATGAAACCATCTCAAACTCGATCTCAAGAATTGCAAGCGCCGTATCTACTTGAGAACCTATTGGACAGGTAAAACGTTTCGTTTCACTTTTGAAATTGAACAACTTTACTTATGAAAATTAGATTATAAATATATATTATATTATACTTATTTTAATATTTTCCTACAATCTGTAATATTATCATCTTACGTTTTAAAAAAACTTTATTTACATACTTATTACAATAATAAAAATAAGTAATCTATATTTTTACATTTAAAAAAGAAAATTAGTTTTATCTGTCAAGTTCAGGTTCTCAAGTAAGGGGTTGCGATTGCAATTCTTGAGACCGATTGCTTTATTAATTTGGGCCTATACTAGAGATTCAGACAGAGAATATGACAACTTTATGATAAAATTTTTACTTAATTGAGCATTTGAACGTTTCCGAGTGCGGCCGTTAGACAATGACTATTGAATGCTTTTTGAACAATTTCTTAGAAATTAAAACCTAACAGAAAAGATGTTTTGATGAAGAAAATACTAGATATTTTTTTTCGTACGATTTTCCTCGCATTATCACACTGGCGTCGGGTACGCTACAGCTGGTCTTCCATTTTAAAACAGCCTTCATTAGATCGATTACGTCTAAACTCTATGTAATAATGTCAATGTTAAGTTTAAATACGTCTGTTTATATAGTTAATACGTTTATGTAATTGTTCTGTAATAGTCGTTTGCTTACGTGAATACTGTTTTGTGATACGTACGTTTTGTAAATGTGCGATACGGTTTCCCATTTTTCAGTTCTACTAAAATTTAACTATTTCTATTTATTATTTCGAAGGAATTATTTAAAATTATATAAATTGGGTTATTTAATGTGTATTATATTTATTTACTTTTTAACTTTTATAAGACTTCGGATAAGTTTAACAACACCAAAAGCATTTTTTTAAATTATTTCCTTATAAATTATATTCTTTCCTTATATTATGTTCTTTTTACTTAAGAAGTCGATTTGTATTTATATGTTTATTAAAAAAACAAAATTCTAAATATTTATTTCCAAATGAAACTTCTCTTTCTCTTTTTTCTCTCAATAATTCTCAAGCTTTTTTCGTAGAGTCAACAAAAAAGGCTACCACTACACACTAAAAGTACCACAAAGTAGATAATAAAACTATACTACCTACCTAAGGAATAAATATGTGACTTTGGCAGATTTTGTATGAAACAAATGTCAAAGTCACATGTTTATTCGACAGATAAAAGTTATCTGACGATTGAAAAATCGGCCCTAAGAATAATAAGAATCCCACCAAAAACATTTTTCTGTAAAATTGATGCCAATACGACTCTACATAGTTTACCCTGTAAAAAAAGTTATCAGATTTCGTATAAAGCCAAGCTCTAAAAACTACACGCTCTAAACCTACAAGCTCTACACTACACCTTAATTAGAATGTATGAAAAAGTGGCCAGATCTCATGTAGAGCCAAGATTTTTAATCTATGCACCCTTACTTTACCAGGCCGAACTTCACATACTCTACATTGAAGTCAAAACGTGATGGTTGAAATTTTCAACTATTTACTGTGCCCCTAGATTTTTACGTCCTAGAGGAGACGAATTTTACACATAGCTTGCTCTCCTTCCCTCTTACGTCAATTTACGTTACGCAGTAAAACTGTAGGTTTTTCTTTTTACAATAATTTACGTACGCGACGTGTTGATGTTTTGTATCGACTTCGGTGATGACGCATTCTGTTTTTCACATCTTTCTGGTTTGAACGTTAGATATTTGCTTAATGTTTAGCGATAAATAATAATACGTATGTATAAATATGTTAGACACATGTTATAAATAACTTAAGGTGGAAGAATTGTCCTCTATGGTGATTGGTGACCCATAGATTGTGTTAGCACTTAGCGCAGATGTAACTACTTATATGTTATCATAAATTTTTGATCTTTCAGTGACCTGTACTTCTGATTGATCGGACCGTAGTCTTAAATTTAATTTAGCATTAAAAATCTTAATGATTGATTAAACTTTGATCCGGTGAGGATATGATGATGGTTTTGTTTTTATACAAAGCGATAAAAACAATAACACTATCAGCGCTCGTGGTCCGCCCCAGGAAATTCGATAACACGTTTCCGGTTACTTCACACAATACGCTGAATTACACCCGCGACTTCGACCAGTTTGGTGGTATGAAAAACAAAGGAAAGGAATCTATGCGACGTACTGCACCTGGGCCCTCATTCAAGCCATCGCTGTTTATCGCGAATTCGCTCGTCATTTAGCGAAGCTTATGTCAAATCCCATACATTTTGCTTTCCAACTTTGTCCGCCAGTCGTGTCGGGTATCCGTCACTGGGCTACGAGAGTGAAGGCAGTGGGATTTATTATGTGTATTGCGCACACACCAGGGCACTGTAAAAATAACTACCGCAACGAAACTTAATTTAACTACTGTAGCCTAAGCAGGAAAAAAATAAAGTTCCATAAAGTAAAATAATCGATTGCTGTCAATTGTATTGGCGCTGGCATGCTTTTAATGCGATTATTATTCGTTAACGTTACTTTATAGAGCTATTAAATGTTTCTGCTTGGCCTACAGTTCTCATATAAGTGTCTTTGTATGTTTTTTGAGAATTAATTCTTTTAACCTAGAAAGTATACTCACGCTTTAGTTTACTTTTAAATGGACTATTGGACAGTTTTTTATCGCTCAAACAAAAACCACAGTTTGCGAATATTAAGCGGATACGCATCCGTCGTGTGGGCGGCAGTTTTTGCGGTGAAAGCTCCAAATTCACTTTCTTTTTACCCGACTTCGGCAAAGCCAAAAGGAAGAATAATTGTCTTCACTAGCACCTAATTGAAGACATGATGAAGGTGATGCGTAGTAAAATAATGATTTTGGGGAAATTTAGTTAAAATTGTCACTCAAACATTTTAAAATATGTCGTAACGTATTAAGTAAGATCTAAAGAATCGTCTCTAGAATTAATGTACATACTTAATACGTTACTACATATCCTAAAATGTTTGTGACAGTTTAGACCCAATTTTCTGGGTATTTTTTTTGTGACATCATCATTCATCCATTCATGTCTTCAAATATTTTTAAACAATAAATATACCTAAACTACCTTTAAAAGTCAAAGCACACTAATATATCTACACGTATAAACATTATGATAGTATTACTGTGGTAAAAGCGATAACATTCTGTGGAAATAGTTCTTAGTGTGTCGGAATAGTTCCCATTTTCAATTCAGCCAAAATTGAACGAGAATCTTCTAATTTTTGAATTTGAAACTTCGAGAATAATTCTTCATACATTTTTTGTTTGTTAATACTTTGAATTTCGAAGTCGGTTTATATTTGTTTTTTTTTAAATATTAATCTATACTAATATTATAAAGAGGTAATGTTTGATTGTTTGTTTGTTTGTTTGTTTGTTTGTTTGTTTGTTTGAATGGAATAGGCTCTGAAACCATTGAACCAATATGAAAAATTCTTTCACCGTTGGAAAGCTACATTCCTAGCGCTGAACATAGGCTATATTATATGTTTAAAAAAAGTAGGGTTCCTTACTAAAACCCCAAAAATGTAGCCCAAAGTGTAAAAAAACGACCTCCAAAATTTCTTACGTCGTGTGCGCTTCGACAACGGCTTGACCAATATCGCAAATTTTTTTACGGTATGTTCGTTATTGTCACGAAAAGGTTATTATGAAAGAAAATGTTGAAAAAAATAAGCAGAAAATTAGAAAAAAGAAGAAAATACGTGATGGTCACGCGGGGTTTGAACCTGGGCTGAATCGATTCACGTCGTTGCCAGTTTATATGACACTGGTGTCATGGTAACGAGTTAACGACATTGTTTACAAATGGAAAATAAAAATTATGAAATGCTATAAATAACGTATTAACATAAACTTAAACTATTTGGATTCATTAAACTATTTGTCCACCACTAATAAATAGTCGGGTCATTTTAATAGGTAACATTTGACAGTTTATCAAAAATGAGCGACGTAACGTTGTAACGACGACATAATAAAATAAATATTTTCTTTTTGTTAAAACTGCAGAATTTACTAAACTTTATTTAATAATTATTAGATATTTATTGTCAACATAACCAATATGAGTTTTTTTACGATTTGCTTTCACTGATAAACGATCTTAAATATAATATACAAATTATGATTTAATGAAATAAACGTCGTGATAATGTTACGTCAGTTAACACTTTTTGTTATTAAACACTAGAGACTTACTCAAAAAATCGATTAATCTTTTAACAACTATAAATATACCTATTACCTATCTAGAAAAAGTACTTAAGTTATAAGTTGTAATAAGAATATATTATAAATGTTAATTTAAAAATCAGATCGAAGGAGTTAGATCCATGGTCATAATTAACAAACAATAAAAAAAATCGAAAACGTCATGATAAGACACCATTATGTCTTTTGTCGCCATTTGTCTTTGTGCGAAGTTAACGTCTGTCTGTTCTGTCTTTTTTTTTCTTGCTACTGAAAACGAAAATGCAATTAAAAAAAAATGTCTGTCTGTCTGTTAGCGTGTCTCTTTGCTCCGGCTAATCTCTGGAACGGCTGGACCGATTTTAACGAGACTTTCACTGGTAGATAGCTAAAGTTATAAGGATTAATTTAGGCTTTTCATCATCATCATCATCATCGTTATCTAACTAATGATCACCGAATCGGCTGGGCCGACTGTGACGGGAGCATTCACCGGGCGTTAGCTTATGTTAGTTTCATCTTTACATCAGCTTTTTGTATTAAAGTAAGTCGTGTTAGTTAAATGAATTATTTATAACTCGAGAACGGCTTTATCGATATGGTTGAAAATTGGTGAGGAAGTAACTTAGAGCCAGTAGACGGACATAGGATACTATTTATTCCATTTGACAGCGCAGAACCAGCAACGTTCACGGAAGGGTTTGGCGTTGTGGGTTCCGCGTTGCGGGTTCCGGGTTCCCGTGTTGCGGGTTCCGGGTTCCGCGTCGCGGGTTCAGGGTTCCCGTGTTGCAAGTTGCGGGTTCCGCGTTGCGGGTTCCACGTTGCGGGTTCCGCGTTGCGGGTTCCGCGTTGCGGGTTCCGGGTTCCCGCATTGCGGGTTCCGGGTTCCCGCGTTGCGGGTTCCGGCTTCCCGCGTTGCGGGTTCCTGGTTCCCGCGTTGCGGGTTCCGGGTTCCCGCGTTGCGGGTACCGGGTTCCCGCGTTGCGGGTTTCGGGTTCCCATGCTGCGGGTTCCGTGTTGCGGGTTCCGGGTTCCCGCGTTGCGGGTTCCGGGTCCCCGCGTTGTGGGTTCCGGGTTCCCGCGTAGCGGGTTCCGCGTTGCGGGTTTCGGGTTCCCATGGTGCGGATTCCGGGTTCCCGCGTTGCGGGTTCCGCGTTCCCGCGTTGCGGGTTCCGGGTTGCGGTTTCCGCGTTGCGGGTTCCGCGTTGCGGGTTCCGCGTTGCGGGTTCCGCGTTGCGGGTTCCGGGTTGCGGGTTCCGCGTTGCGGGTTCCGCGTTGCGGGTTCCGCGTTGCGGGTTCCGCGTTGCGGGTTCCGCGTTGCGGGTTCCGCGTTGCGGGTTCCGCGTTGCGGGTTCCGCGTTGCGGGTTCCGCGTTCCCGCGTTGCGGGTTCCGGGTTCCCGCGTTGCGGGTTCCGGGTTCCCGCGTTGCGGGTTCCGGGTTCCCGCGTCGCGGGTTCCGGGTTCCCGCGTTGCGGGTTCCGGGTTCCCGCGTTGCGGGTTCCGGGTTCCCGCGTTGCGGGTTCCGGGTTCCCGCGTTGCGGGTTTTGGGTTCCCATGCTGCGGGTTCCGCGTTCCCGCGTTGCGGGTTGCGGGTTTCGGGTTCCCATGCTGCGGGTTCCGGGTTCCCGCGTTGCGGGTTCCGCGTTCCCGAGTTAGGGGTTGTTTTTTTTAGTTGAATTTCATCATTAAACTGTTTTTATGCTCAACGAAGTGGGCAAGGGTCAGCTAGTATTTAATAACTAGCTGTGCCCGCGACTTCGTACGCGTGGAAAAGTGATTTAGGGCAGCAGTTCAAATACATTTTTAGTTTATGAACACTGTCGTTTGGATATTTAAAATCACTAATTTATAGTGATGCTTCTTTATACACGGTATAAAGACGTGCATAGACAAAAGAAGTAGGCCGATGAAGTAATAATAATAGTTTACTGTCAAATAATGACGTGAATGTTTTGAGGTATTTTTTCTATGAAAATGCTAACAATTCCTACTACCAGCTCGAAAAATGACCGTGTATTATTAACCGACTTCAAAAAAAGGAGGAGGTTCTCAATTCGTCTGTATGTATAATATTTTTTTTTCTTTTATGCGAACGGGACTACTTGATAGTACGCTCATATACGCGACGAAGATCTCTGTACTGAGATTTGTATGGACTTTTCGCCGCAGTGACTGCAGACGATGATCGTTTTCACACCGACGCTGCGCTGCTGGCGCAGAGCGCCAAATTTTTTAAAAGTCTACTCTCGGTGCGCAATTCCAACTCGGACTTGCCCGGTTTTTTATTTATTAATTACCTACGCTAACAAACATGTAGCCTACTTTGGGACTTTACGGTTAAAGTACTAACTTGCTTTAGACGACAAAATAACAAAAGTCCAAAGGAAAGAAAAAACCCAAGCCGTACCTAGCATAAAAACTAATAAATAAAAATATCATGAAAAACATAAAATCTTACTTATATTGACATAACTTTTCTAATTTAAGTGTACCTATGACATCTCATTCATATCTTGAAAAAAAACTATCCTACGCCTATACTTTATTAATCGTATTTGCAAAACCTAAGTATAATAATAAATTACTTCGCACAAAGTAATAATTATTTTCACTTGTACTGGAAAATAAGTATTACTTTGTGCGAAGTAAATTTACGATTAGTAAAAAAAAAGTCTACCGCACGCGCGAAATTTTTCAACACTTATATATACTACTATATATAGCTTACTGACAACGTGAAAATTTTTTGATATTATAGATCCAGGAATATGGTGCAAAACCTACACTGTTTGGTCAACTATAAGCTTAGACTATAAAAAATAGTAGAAAGAGAAAAAGTCTACCGCAGCGCGAAATTTTTCAACACATATATATATATATATATAGCTTACTGAAACGTGAAATTTTTTGATATTATAGATCCAGGATATGGTGCAAAACCTAACTGTTTGGTAATATATGCTTAGACTACTTCAGAAAAAATCAAAATCAATTCACATAAATTTTGAGGATTTCCTTCGATTCCTCACGGATCCCATCATCAGGTCACCATTTGGTGACAATGGGATCAAATTTAAATTATACCCTACACAACATTAAAAAAAATTAAAATCGTTTCAGAAACGATGAAGATATCCGCGAAGAAACAAAAAAAAAACAAACATATATTTACGAATTGAGAAACCTCCTCCTTTTTTGTAAGTCAGTTAAAAATATTATGTTGGTTATTTCATGTTACAATCTACCTTTGTGCCAAGTTTCATTTAAATACGTTGAGTAGTTTGGCTAAAATAAGGTCAAATATGTAGCTACAATTTTTTGAAGATCCCACGGGAACCCTTTCGTTTTTCGGGATAACAATTTCCAATAATGCTCTTCAGGTCATAAGCTACCTGCCTGCCGAATTTCATTTAAATACGTTGAGTAGTTTGGCTGAAATACCGTCAAATAGGTAGCTACAATTTTTTGAAGATCCCACGGGAACCCTTTAGTTTTTCGGGATAACAATTTCCAATAATGCTCTTTAGATTATAAGCTACCTGCCTGCCAAATTACATTTAAATACGTTGAGTAGTTATGGCTGAAATACCGTCAAATAGGTAGCTACAATTTTTTGAAGATCCTACGGGAACCCTTTCGTATTTCGGGATAACAATTTCCAATAATGCTCTTCAGATCATAAGCTATCTGCCTGCCAAATTTCATTTAAATACGTTGAGTAGTTTGGCTGAAATACCGTCAAATAGGTAGCTACAATTTTTTTGAAGATCCCACGGGAACCCTTACGTTTTTCGGGATAACAATTTCCAATAATGCTCTTCAGGTCATAAGCTACCTGCCTGCCGAATTTCATTTAAATACGTTGAGTGGTTTGGCTGAAATACCGTCAAATAGGTAGCTACAATTTTTTGAAGATCCCACGGGAACCCTGTCGTTTTTCGGTATAACAATTTCCAATAATGCTCTTCAGATTATAAGCTACCTGCCTGCCAAATTGCATTTAAATACGTTGAGTAGTATGGCTGAAATACCGTCAAATAGGTAGCTACAATTTTTTGAAGATCCTACGGGAACCCTTTCGTTTTTCGGGATAACAATTTCCAATAATGCTCTTCAGATCATAAGCTACCTGCCTGCCAAATTTCATTTAAATACGTTGAGTAGTTTGGCTGAAATACCGTCAAATAGGTAGCTACAATTTTTTGAAGATCCCACGGGAACCCTTTCGTTTTTCGGAATAATAATTTCCAATAATGCTCTTCAGGTCGTAAGCTACCTGCCTGCCAAATTTCATTTCATTCCATACAGTGGTTTTAGCGTGATGCGACGACAAACATTCCCATATGGACAGACAGACAGACAGACAGACAGACAGACAGACAGACAGACAGACAGACAGACAGACAGACAGACAGACAGACATTTTTTTCAAAAATGCTATTTTTAGGTTCTGTGGCTTATATAGACCCCCTTTTTTTAATTTTCACTTAAATATTCTTAATGTACAGACATGACCCCTCTACAGATTTATTATATGTATAGATAGGTAGGTACTATTTTTTCGTTGGATATTGCTAGATATAATTTTTTAATGCTATTTTCGTCGTGAAGGGGCGAATTTGCACATGGCTTATTGTCCGCCCCCTTACGTCAATTTACATTACGCAGAAAGACTTGGGTTTTTTACTGACACGTAATATAAGATCTGTTTTTTGTTTAACATCGTAATTGGTTATCAGTGTTTGTATAAAAAGTTATCATGTTATGCTGACAAAAATCCAATATATAGAGCGTATATCTAAATCCTACATCATTAAAGTTATTTTTAGATTTTGAGGTGTTTTGTTTGATCAGATTAGTTTTTGAATTATTAGGTTGTTTTTTTCAGCGTAGCAAAACAAGTCTGTTCTAGATATCTATTAGTTGTTGGAAAATGTATTTAAATTATACCACGTATGGTCTATCGCTTTTTTTAAATAAAACATACATTACATACATTTGAAAACATCTAGGCGTGTTATAATGTTTGTCTGTCTGTGGTATCTCCTTATCCGATGAAATGATAATTTTTTTTTGTTTGAAAACTGACGTGATCGCGGACATTCGCGGATGTTCTATTCTTCTTCTTCTTAAAATAAAATTAAAGAATAAAAAACTATAACCCGACTTCGCAAAAAAGGGCCCTAAAAAGTTTGAAACAAGAAAATAATTCAATATGAAGTCGGGTTACAGTTTTTTAATCTTTTATTTTATTTTTCATTTTTCTGTTTCTACATAAACTATAACATTATATTTTCACTAAACTAACGTTAAATTAACACATAGAAAGTAACTAAACAACTCCTAGATACTATTTGTACGACCGCATTTTAAACGTTTATTTTGAATTTAACAATAAAATATAATAATTAATTAAAATTTTAAATACATATTTGTAATGTGCTTGCCAAGACCTATCTTTTGATACCAAACACAATACAATTATCTTAATTAATTTTTTTTTTGGAGATAGTTTTTGAGGTATAATTTTCAAAATCCAAAATTTTTCGAAAAATTATATAGCCTATGTTACTTGCGGGACTACTACAAATCGATTGACATCTTACTTATTAAAATCGGACCAGTAGTTTAACCGCTACGAGGGAACATAGGGTCATTTGGTCGGATAGCGACCAGTTAGTGGGTTTGGGCACTTTGGATGAGAAAAAAAAAATGTATACGCATCCAACATGATATCTTTTAGTGTAAATTAGTCCTAATTATAGTCTAGTTTGCATATAAAACCTAAAACTTTACACTTGCGTCCATTAATTATTAAAAAATGACGATTAAGTAAAAATATAGTCAAAACTTCGGTTAGCGACCACTTTTATCAGTTTGCGACCATCTGTGAGCTAGTTTGCGACCACAATTTTAATATTAAGAATATGCAAATAAAACAATTGTAATTAAGTTTTTACAACATCTTTTTTTTTATTTTATAATAAAACACAAGTACAGAAAAATAATTATAAAATCAACAATCTTAAATTTAGTAGGAACCATGTTTTAATAGCATTTCAATTTAGTCAAATTATAAAATTAACCACATAAATCAAAATAATATAGTATTTATTCAACGTAACGTAAAAAAAATCAACGTAAATATTTTCTAACATAATAATTTGTAATAATCATTTGGTTTGGTTTAGTTTTTATTATTAGGAAACGCGTCTCTTATTTATCTAAACATATAATATGATAAATTATCAACAAATGCAATAGATATTTTCGTAAAACTATAAAATGTTAACACTTAAAAGACTACTTATTATATGACATTATATGTTTTATATAAACATTATTTTTTTACTTAATTATAAAATTTTTGGGACTTATAAACTTTTTTGAAACTTTTGGCAAAAGCTTTTTTAATCGTCAGCTATGCATATGTAACATTTGAATTGTTTATCCATCACGTCAATGTATGGCAATCCAACGAAGGTAGTACATTTTAAGTGGTACCACCTTTGACAAAAATCGCACCCTATATTTTTCTCTTCGTCTTCTTCAGCGTCACTTATCAAAATATTTTCGCACCCAGTGCACAACTGTTTTAAAACTTGGTTCTTGTTTTTTTTGTTTTTAGTTACCGCTGCTCGGGTCCTGACTTGCGGCTTCACGTTGATCTTTAACTTCTTCTCCATTGCTGCGTCAGCTCTATTTTGTTTCCTTTTTAAGGTAGCTGCCTGTTTCTCTGTCTTTAAATTTTCTTTATCTTGGTAAAATTTTCGCCACGCCCCAGACGATATAGCAGCAGGTGTTTTTGATTGTTTCGGTTTAGCTCGTTGTGGTGGACTAGGGATAAACAAATGTCTGCTAAAAGCTCCAATTTCTGATATCGACATATTTTTGGGAGGAGGTATTACGACCACATCATCCAAAGAAACTAGTGAACCTACTTCCAAGTAACTGTCCACACCCGTTCCAGTTAAGTGGAGCGTTGATAAAGTGTCATCAACCGTCATATTTTCGCCTATATCTATCGGTATTTCTTCTGCAAGATGCATTTCGATTGTCCGATTATCAGTGGGTACTGCTACTTCAGTCAGATCATGCGTGAATAAGATATTATCAGGTACCAGATTGTCCTCTGTTCTGATTATTTCGTCATCAGGAAATGATAGAATCTCCTCAAATGTGTCTTGATTAACTCTTGGCAGCAGGAACCTTGACTCATTAGTGACGGTCGTTACTTCGGGATGGCTCGGCTTTTGAAGAGTGGGTGTGGAGGCGGAATGAACTTCTGCTGTGACAATAATTGTATGAGACTCAGCTGTATTATTTTCAGTATTAGAGATTGTTTCAAATCTGTTTTTATCATTTGTGCTAGACAAAATGTCACTGATATTAGTCAAAATCGACAATGATGGATCAGTTATGGAAACTCCCTCTGTAGAATATTCCATTTGGAGGGATGTGGACTGATCAACGGAATTGTCTGTTATATCTTCCGAATCAGTTTCTTGATTTGCTGTCTTTGTTTTTAATTTACGCAGCTCTTTTAAAATAATACTGACATTAATCTTTTTTTGTTTTAATACCGGTCTCAGGTGTTTTAGTACCTTTCTGGTACTAGCAAGATCCATATTAGTTATGTCCTTTGATGGTTGCGTCGGTTCTTTGTGCACATTCTCAATAGTATTTAGGACACATTTACTGTAATCCACTGCATTGGGATTAAAGGGGTATAGGCCACATTTTCGGAACCCGTTTTTTATATTAATATTCATGTTTGTGTCTTCTAAAGTGTCTCGAAACAACTGACAAAAATTCGTTTTAGTAACGCACAAATTTACGTTTTCTGGTTTTGATAGAAATCTTCTGACGACCGCCTTCCACGAAGACTTAAGTGGAGCAAAAACGCTTACGTCGGCTGGTTGGAGCATGTGTGTTGTGTTTGGAGGAAGGGCGTACAAAATGATGCCAAGTTTCTCACACATGACACTTAAAACCAGTGACATGTGCGACTTATGACCATCAACCAATAGTAATATGGGCTTTTTTATGCAGTTACGATCCACCCAATCATTAAAATCATTTGTAATGTATTCAAAAAATACATCTGAACGCATCCATCCACTTTCTGATTTGCCAAGACACCATTCTTCGGGCATGCTCTCTACAACAGCTCGTGGTGGGCGAATGTACGGAAATACAACGAGCGGTGGACTCACTTGGCCAATGGCATTGAAGGTGATTAGCACCGTTAAGTTGTCCTTTTCGTTGCCCGTTTTAATTTGATATAAATTTCGGTATCCTTTCGGCGCTAAAACTTTTCCGGTTTTAGGACACATAGAAAAACCACTCTCATCGCCATTGAATATGCGCTCTGGGCATTCTAATATGTCTTGATTATTGGCATCTTTCAAGAACTTTTCTAATTCATTGAACCAAGTTCTTATGGATTCTTCGCTTACTTTTGCTCTAGCTTTATTAATTCCTTCAGCTGCACGGCATGAAACATCAGGATTCCGTTTTAGGAAATTTGTGTACCAGGTCTGTCCTGGACGATCGTCTGTGAAGGGAGTCTTAGTACCGTTGTCTTTCACAATTTTCTGAACTGTATCCAATAGCTCCTGTTTTTTTACCGGGAATCCACACCTTGCTATCGTTAAAAGCCACTCTTTAACCTGCTTTTCGCCTTCTATGCCTAGTACAGGATCTGGTCCTCTCGTCTCGATTACATCACGTCTCTTCCCACTAAGCCGATCTTGAATTGTGGTCCGAGGGATTTGATACAGTCTACAAGTTTCTCTTATTCCCTTGCCTTCTTTTCTTATATCATTAAGAGCTTTTTTTAGGGCTTCCTCGGTGTACTGGACAGTTTTTTTCATTTTTTTTGATGTACCCAAATTTGTCTGGGGCGCCATCTAAAAAAATGGGTATATGAAAATTTTGTTTTGTCTGTTGTTTATGACTTATGAAAAAGGTGAAAAAGGAAATAGGGTTTATATTTAGTATTTACCAGATTACAACCATATTGTTGCCTGCTAAAATAATTATTGCATCAACGAACCAAAAAATCCTACGTGGTCGTATACTCAATACATTTACCATACTTATTTCAGTTTACGGCCGCTGTTTCTCTCATACTAAATTATGGTGGCCGTAAACCAATGTCTTTATTTCAATTATGTGGGTATGCGACCACCTACTTAGCACTTAATGTTTGGGGGTAAATAAAATAAAGTTCTGCCAAAGGAACTGGTGGTCGCTAACTAAAAAATTGTATCTCTATACTTTTACTACGCTACATCTTTAAATTCAACAATGTAGTTCAAACCATAAGGATTAAACTAAGTTAAACAAAAATATACTGTGACAGTCGGATTGCGACCACATGGCCGCAATTCGGCATTTTTGGTAAATATGCACTTCGGTTATCGACCACTGGATTATATTTAAATTTTACATGTAAAAGTAACAAAATACTGCTGAATAATTACGAAAACATTATCATTTCACTGATTAAACGCCTAACAGGTATGTGAAATATGATATAATTCATGAAACATACCTTTGAGCTCCGCGCGCCGTGTTAAGTTTTGTCTTCAATCACCACACAACCACACACCACTGAGTCATAGAGCGCACTGAGGAATTATTACTCAGCGCACGGTTAAACCTATTGTTTGAAAATGCGTAATTTTTTATTTGACAGTTATTTAGAAAACCTGTAAGATTTTTTTTTTATTGTGATTACCTCTAGAAATGCTATTATTTTGATTTAAAGAAACATAGTTCGTCAAATGGTCGCTAACCGAAGGTGGTCGCGAAACCGACTAAACGACCCTACATACATACATAGACTGCCAAAATCATAACCCTTCCTTTTGGCTTCGCCGAAGTCGGGTAAAAATAGCTCCTTAGTGAATCGCCAAATATGTCGGAATGTGTTGACGAAGACTCTGCTTTATGAGTAGGTTTTATAAAAAAAAACTAGAGTACGGTAGATGAAAGATTGTTGAAAATTCTTTATTCTGGAACAAACACAAACATTTATAGTCAGTTTAATATTAGTTACACAGCTCGCAGTTTTATTTTATTAGTGATAATATACGTACATAAAGTTTCAATAAAAGGAGTAAGTATTTAAAATACTCAGAACAGATTTGAAATTCTAAAACTCATCGTCATCAGTTCGCTCACTGTTTGAAAATTCGGAGGTAAAAAAAACAATATTGTTTATTTTGATATTAGGTTGTTTTTTTAAAACATACCTATATTATTCGTTTGATATAATTATCACGTCTTGCGTTTCTAATATAACACGGTGTATCGTTATTTATAATGATAATTGTTTTATCTTCGACAATTTATAAGTAATTTTTATACAGGTTGCTGATAATGTTCATTATTGCGTTACTGTAGATAGAGCACGGTTGAATGTAAGTCAAGTGTGAACTGAACAAACTAATAATAATAATAATGCTTCCCACACCGATTTCGGTGACGGTGGCCGGTTTTATTGAAACCAGACCAGCTACGCAGGTGTTATTTTTATAGTGCCCAAGTGTGTGGGCAATACACAGAAGCACTTTCTCTTCGTTCACTCTCGTAGCCCAGTGGGACGGATTACCGAGACGACTGGCGGGAGATCAGGCGCAGGACCGACTTTTTACACGCCCATCCGACTCATGGATCATCTTTCTTATCAGACAATCAGGTTATCAGCCTGACAGCAAATGTCCTAATCAAAAAATGGAAAAAAAAATGTTTTTTCCACAGTGACAGAGGAGCTCATGCTTTAACTAACCCATCCTATTGTATTTCCAGGCCAACTCTCGCATCACTTTGCTCCGACGAGTGGACGACGAGTGGCTGCACGGCCGGCTGGAGGCCTCCGGCGCCGAGGGTCTCTTCCCCTCCAACTACGTCCAGATCAAAGTACCTCTGCCCAACGACACGGCCAGCGTGGGCGCCGCGACAGCGCTGTACGACTTCAACCCCGTCCAGCCGGGAGACCTGGCCTTCAGGGTCGGGGACAGAATCAACGTGCTCTCCAAGATCAACGAGGAGTGGTACTTCGGTGAGTGCAACGGCTGCAAAGGACAGTTCCCAGTTAACTATGTGCAGATGAGCTAGTCTAGTGTTTGAAGAAGACTTGTTGCTTATATCGATGGTGCAGATGTTATGTTTGGTGGTCTTACACTTAACAAATACTTTGGTCCATTGCTTGTCGTCAATCTATACTAATATTATAAAGAGGAAACTTTTGATTGTTTGTTTGTTTGTATTGAATAGGCCCTGAATCCACTGAACCAATACAAATGTACATATTTGGACCAAGATATTTGATAAGTTGTTATGAATTAAACACCAATTGTTATATTACGAACAGTAGTTATTTCATCCGAGGAATATATTAAGAATATTTGATCGTAATATTGATGATAGTAGCAATTTGTTCGAGCAATATTTTTGTAAATCTATTTTGTTAGGGTGATAATATAACACTAAGGGTTTTACAATATTCTAATAAGTGTTGTATAGCTTATTCGGGAGTTTTGTCACTGCTTACTTTATATTGTCCGAGAGAGACAAAACATGCAATGCATATTGTACTTGTCTGTTAATTGTGCAACAGGCTCTTATATAAAGTTAATTAATAGGTATTGATTGCAAAGAGAATAGTTAAATAAAT
Source organism: Celastrina argiolus (assembly GCA_905187575.2). Lineage (NCBI taxonomy): Eukaryota > Metazoa > Arthropoda > Insecta > Lepidoptera > Lycaenidae > Celastrina > Celastrina argiolus. The sequence continues at coordinate 5,078,147 of LR994596.1, forward strand.
TAGTAATTCATCTTAAGTAGTAGATATAGTTACTTCTGACACAATAGAATTTGTATGCACAGATGTTTTGCATGATGTTCTGTATTTTTTTAGATTTCTGTGGTGTATTTTATGTTTGAAAAAGCTTATATAACGCTTGTACTGAATGTATCTAAAATATCATTGAAGTTGAGTTAGAACACTTGTAGCAAAATATTATGTTTTAAATATTCATAATGTAGATACAATACCATGTTCAAAAAGATCTTATCACGATCATTTGTTAGTAAAGTTTTCAGTTTTTTTTTGAGACAATAAAATAACATTCTTAAAAATTTACTGAAGTAAGTAGCTAGAATATATTTTTTATTTTTTTTGGAGATTTTGTCTTGAGACTGAGGGTTGAAACGAATCTCTTTAATGAATTATGTTTTATTACTTTTAATATGTCAACGCATAACAAGCTAGTTTAAAATTTTGTTGAAATGTCTGAATAATTATTCCAGGCACTCAAAAACTGTTATGTGAGACTGTATGTATTAAAAAATGTAATTATTTGTTGTACAATATTCTCATTGAAATCAAAAGTATGTATTTGTATAATTATGATTATTAATATATTGTATATTTTATTTAAAATTAGATTTTCTTTAATTGGCAAGATTTTAATGCTAAAGTTGTATTGTATATATTTTTTTATTTATTTTTAATCATTATTTTTGTATTTTTATGAGCACATAGTGACATATCGTGCAATAATCAATCAAGTCATTAAAGTATTATACAATAATATAATAAGCCATTTTAATGTACAATATAAAATCGTATTGTATTTGTTGCCATATTATAAGAAGCGGTTGCAATAATGACGTCCATGTTCAAAATAAAAGGACCATTTTCCTGTATGAGGTTCACCGAGATACCGCTGTAGTGCCCTCATTGAATAGCTATAAAACAACTGGTGGCGCAATCAGTGAATAGCTATAAACAACTGGTGGCGTCATTAGTGAATAGCAAAACAACTTGTGGCGTCATTAGTGAATAGCAAAACAACTTGTGGCGTTATAAGTGAATAGCTACAAAACAACTTGTGGCGTTATTAGTGAATAGCTACAAAACAACTTGTGGCGTTATTAGTGAATAGCTACAAAACAACTTGTGGCGTTATTAGTGAATAGCTACAAAACAACTTGTGGCGTTATTAGTGAATAGCTACAAAACAACTGGTGGCGTTATTAGTGAATAGCTACAAAACAACTGGTGGCGTCATCAGTGAAATATTACAAAATAACTTGTGGCGTTACTATTGAATAGCTATAAAAACATTATTCGTAAATAGCTACAAAACAACTTGTGGCATAGCTAGTGAATAGCTACAAAACATCTGGGGGCTCCACCGTGGTATCCGAACGAGCGAGGCCTTAAGGCTTAATGTTTAGAATTGTGTTTGCTATTTGTACCAATTATTGAATAATAATATAAAAATTTAAAATAAAAAGATTGACTGAATGTAAATAATTTAAAATGCCTTATTCTTGTATACGGTTGTGATTGTAAAGCTGGGAAAACACAGTCACGAGCACTAACATAGGTATGCTGAACATTATCAACAAAATGTAGACACACAATAACATTTTATTAAAACAACAATAATATCTGTTGTGTTGTGAACGATGTGTCGAGCAAAAGTTCGCAGAATCTGGAAGAAATTACGGTTAAGGCCGTGTTTCAAATTATTTTTAATTTAGTAATAAATATAGAGTATCTAATCAGGTTATTTCACTTTCCCTTTTTTCAAAGGAAAACATAGTATTGCCATTTACGAATGTTAATTTGCCACAATTTTTCAGGTTTAGGGCGTGTTTCACCAAGCAATGTTAAAGTTAACGCCATGCTAAAATACCATGCCATCTCATTCATTGACAGGACAAACGCGAGGGATAACATGATATTTAACATGGCGTTAACTTTAACATTGCTTGGTGAAACACGCCCTAAACCTGAAAAATTGTGGCAAATTAACATTCGTAAATGGCAATACTATGTTTTCCTTTGAAAAAAGGGAAAGTGGAATAACCTGATTAGATACTCTATATTTATTACTAAATTAAAAATAAACTAAACGATTGCCTTTTAATATTTCATGCAAAATCCATGTTTGTCAAATGTTATTTTATTTTTATTAACAAATTGACATTAAGTTTAGAGTTGCCATGTCAGGAGTGCGAAGTTCCCCAACTTTCGTTAGCTATTTAATTCAACTTTTGTTTCTATGGAACAAGGCCCCATGATTTAAGGTGTTATATATATTACGAAAATAAAATGTACGCTTCGTTAAATGACACACGAATTAGTATGTCACTCAAATCTCATAGTTTGTTTTACACTTCTTAAGTGATAATAATTATCTATGGCGTCTTGAATAAGGGCCCACGGGGCTGATTCAAGATGCCATCGCTAATTATCGCTTACAAAGTTCGATAACAAAATGTATGGGATTTGACATAAGGTTAAATGACATACCAAATAGCGATCATTTAGCGTAGCTTATGTCAAATCCCATACATTTTGTTATCGAACTTTGTAAACTATAATTAGATCTTGAATCAGCCTCCAGGCCCCCGATTTAAGACGCCATCGCCATTTGTCGCTTACGAAGTTTATAGGATTTTACATAAGCTTCGCTAAATGATCGCGATTTGATATGTCATTTAGCGTACCTTATGTCAAATCCCATACATTTTGTTATCGAACTTTGTAAACTATAATTAGATCTTGAATCAGCTTCCAGGCCCCCGATTTAAGACGCCATCGTCATTTATCGCTTACGAAGTTTATAGGATTTTACATAAGCTTCGCTAAATGACAAGTGCTTTACATGTAATTTAGCGAAGCTTATGTCAGGTTCTAAACATTTTGTTTCCGAACTTTGTAAGCGATAAATAGCTATGGCATCTTGAATCGGGGCCCAGATTCAACTTTCGTTTATCTATGGAAGTGTTCGCGACTGTATGGTGTATACTTACACTACTTAGGGGGATGTGCAGAGGATTATTTGTATTAGTGACTCTTGTTTAACATGTAAAAATATTTGTATGATTAAACTGTATGATGCAATTAGTATTTTAAACTGTGTTAAATTCATGAGGTGTAAAAATTAAGAACATTTATTGCACATTTAATGGTGGGACTATGATCAGAAATTTGAAAGACCGGGGAAAGTTCTGGGCTAATGAAGCTCAAATATCAATGTCAAATTTGAGAACTGGAGACTTCGATGTTCGGTTTTTCTATTTTATTCCATTTTCAGTGCTCTGGATTTTCTCCGGCTATAATATAGTAATACATTCTTAAAAAGGCGTTGTTTCAATAATAATAAGTTTAGGTATCTGCAAAATAAACATATCAACACTGAAATTAGTTGTAACTGTTCGCGCATTTAGCGCCAACCCAACAAATGGTCCTTCGAGCCGGATCATTTGTTGGGGATTCTGCTTCAATGAAAGAGTGTGGACTGTATTATAGGTATATTGCTAGTAAAATAGAACTGGCTGTCGAGGAGCTCCGTGAAGCAGTGTTGAAGCCGTAGTGTGGAGGCCCGGCCGTCGCTCGCTGTCCGCTGCAGTCCGGCCCCCTCCCCGCGCGCCCCGCTGGTGTTGGGTGCAACGCGCGGTGTTGCCGCGCTAATAGGCGCGTGTGTGTGGTCGCGCTAAATGCGCGAACAGTAACAAATAAAAAGTTTTGCGTAGTTTAAAATACTTAAATGTATTTTCTATTGTATAAACTTGTGTTCAATCATAGATTAATAACACAGATGTTGAGTCTTTATAAAAACGTACCACACAGTTTGAAGGAACTAAATCCATGCCCACTGACAGGCCGAGCGAATAAACTAGGACAAAATGTCCTTGTTTGATTTGCCTCAATTTCTCACGCGTACCCGGTCTGTAGGTGTTATTGTTCTGTGTTAAATAAAGTCCCAAAGATTGAATTATGTGGACTGAGAGCCTCACGATATTAATATTTTGTATATAAAATGAGGGTCGGAATCGAATAACAAATGGTGTAAGTAGATTAGTTTTGTATATATTGTATAATTAATATTTTTCTACTTTACGAAGTTTTCCAAGTCTATGTGTTGATATTGTGCAACACTATAGCAAATAACTATTTGAGATTTTAGTAATTCCATTTTTATTGTATAGCAATAATAATTCAATCATAATAAACTGTTACGGAATAATAGTGTTTTTATTTATTATTTGCTGCGATATGTGTCAGGGATGTGTGTAGGGATCAGTCTTTTGTCCCCGTCCTAATATGTTCGTCGTCTGCATATTTATAATATAATAATTAATTAATGAAATAATTACTCATTTTAATTGTTTCATTTATAATTACTACCTAGAGGATGAAATTGAGTGAAAAAATATCGCCCACCATTCCTTTTTTCAAGATTCATACTACTCTGTATACAGGCTGTAATAATAATGAGTGATAATATTTAAGGGTATGTACTATGTATGGGTCCCGTACGTAGTTTACTGTGAAAGTACCAGCGCTGAAACAGTTACTTTTTTAAATTATTGTATGGACAAATTTGTGATGTTGAAGCATTTCTCATAGCAACATGGAAGTCCAAAGTTAGCGCTGGTACACACCCTAAAGTATTATCACTCATTTATTTTACAACTTCTATTAGTATATTTAGAGAAAATAATTTAAAATATTAAATTAAATTCACAGAGCTACTTAGACTTAATGTATAAACACAATTTTATTACGAACCAAGTCAAGTGTTTAGTAGGTATTGAATTTGACAACTTACCAGATATCTGACCACTAATTAGCGTTGATTTACCTTTCAGAAACCGGGAGATATTAATATTCTCTTGATCAAAATTGGACAAGTAGTTTAGGATAGGTTAAACACACATACTGCAAAACTCCTTTCTTTTTCTGTCTGATCTGTGATGTTGTAAAAATGGGCGACAAATATATGGGCCCATGTTCTTTTCATATTAATCAGGAAAAACAAAACAAGCGTGTCTTCACATAGTGAGATTTATTATTTGAACAAAAATAATTCTATGTTAAAGGTACTTAAAATATTTACATTTGCTTAAAATACAACTTAATGTCAACATACCCTGTTTGCTTTTCAACCGTTGCACGCAAACCATAATGTGCTGCTAATACTAATCATGATAAATCACGTTTTTGTGGCGTTAAAAAATATTTTCCAAAACATTAAGAGGGTCCGTAACTATCACTTAAAAGGTGTTTTTTTCTTCTTGTATTTTGGCAGCTTCACGCAAATGTCGCGTATTATGTGCCAAAGACAAAAGGTTAGGAAAGAGCAGGAAAGGAATAAAACGGAATTTGGAAAAGTTAATTATACTACAAAGGTGTTTTTTAATTCCCTTCCAAAAAAAATGTTTTTTTTTTCTCAAGAGTATCCATAATGACATTGATATAAAATTACAAGGTTATTTTTTTCGGTTTGTAAACACCAGTGGTGGGAACAACTGGTAAATCACTTCGGTGTTCGATTCCTTGAAAACGTTACACTTGATACATGTATGAAACCGCACCTTTTGAAATTACCCTTTTGACGGCTCCCCACACGATGAAAAGAAAAATCATCCCAACTTTACAAGTAAAGCCTCAAATTTTCACGAACTGAAGCAAGCAAGGGCAGACAGACAGACGAATGGAGCGAAACTATACGCATTCTATATTAAGGAACCCCTAAAATCGCCAACTTGTTGAAAAGGCAAAAGTGGGTTAATTTTTTAGCCAATTCTGCCCACCACACCTTCGTTTATTTAAAACAGAGACAAACCATATTGACCAGCATAATATGCCAATGTAAACTTTTATTCAAAAAGTAAAAAAAAATGTCTAACCTACCTTTTATACACAAAAATACGATGGGCAAAATTGGGTACGGCGGTAGGTACTTAACGAATAAAGGTGAACGCAGACCTCACCGCACGCGCCGCAGTCGCCGCACTAACAAAAACGCGTGCGGTGCGGTGCGATCTGCGTTCACCTCGAGGCTGGGACTACATGAATCATGATCCGGAATCCGTAAGACCGGAGAAAATTCGGAAGACTCAAAATTGAACTCTTAACATATAGAGTTGAAAATTGAATACACTAGTAGTGTTGTTTAGATTGTTTTTCTCTGAATTTTCTCCGGACGGGTAGATACCGGACAAAACATCCCAGTCTCAATCCCTATTATAAACAATTACTTGCCTAATAACACAGTCCCGAAATATTTTCTAAAACAATTTTGAATGGCGAGCATTTTATTAAACTCATGTTTTTAATAAAAACATAGAGCGAGGCAATCAGGTACATCAAATAATAATAATATAATGCTTTTGTAAAAGACAAAATGTTAAGTCAAAAATATTAAAACAAGAATTACACCCTCACTGAGGCCCGTATAAATAAAACAATCTCAAACCCAACCTCACTTGAGAATTTATTTGACAGATAAAAATACGTTTCGTTTCACTTTTAAAAATGAACAACTTTATTAATGTTATATAGTACTTTCATTTCTTTTATTTTTAAACCGTTATATTCATATTATAGATTACAGAAAAACATTAAAATAAGTATAATCTATATTTTATAATCTTTATTCTTACGTTTTAAAAAAGAAATAAATTAAATTATGTAACATAAGTAAATTTTCTTCATTTTTTTAAGTGAAACGAACCTTTTTTTTATCTGTCAAATTGCTTCTCAAATGAGGTTAGGTTTGAGATTCTTTTATTTATACGGGCCTGAGATACTAAGTTGTATTAATCATAAATCTTGATTAAAAAGCTTCGTTATATTAAATAAAATACTTACAAAAGACTTTCATAACATAAACGTCCAGATAGATTTCAATCTGAAGTAATGTTGTGCGAATGGTTTACAAAATTCATGTACTAAAAATAGTTTTTTTTTCTAGCCTCTTCATTCGATATACGGTGGCTACAGCTACAGTAACACCCAGAGAACAATTTCGAATTTCATCCGCCTGTTTACAATACTCAACAACCAGGGCACACTATATTTGGGGCCCCGAAGGGTGAGGCCCACGCACCATGTTATAGCTACGCCACTTACAGACTATGGTAGACTTACACTAAGCAGCGCATCGTTCAATCGGCATGACACTGCAGGTTCGAATCGGCACTTATATACTACCGTATAACTTTCTGATCTAACTACACAGTAGTAATTATATACAAACTACTTACAGTAAGAGTTACACCTGATGACTTTATAGTACTAATAGTGCGTTTCAATAACCTATATAATAATCTATCTATAAGAAAAGATAGACTGGTTGGCTGGAAACGCGCCATTGGTAAAACCCTTATACTACAATAAATTTCATGTAAACATGGAGAAATTGCAAGTAGGTAGTGTATTACTACTGTGTAACATGAATTTCCAATAACAACCTATAGTGCTTTCAATAACAGAGTTCAAACCAATCGAATCGGCAGTAACATGCCTATTGGACGATGCGTACGGTGTACGACTACCCTAACACAGGTTCAACATCTTACAAGTACCGTTACTCATTAGTTTAACACAGCTTTCAAAAACAATAAAAGCCCGCAAATGTAATAGTGACATCTATACACAGAAAGCATAACGATAACAATTTAATATGATTTTATTTACAAGTCGCAACGTAAGGGCGTCACACATGGCGACGATGCTATAATGTTGTATGTTAAAATATCGCTTGCTATAGTACGTCCGAGATAAATTTAACCCAAACGTATACAAAGCCGTCTATGACACAACCATAGATTAGTCAGTGATACCAATTGGCTAATATTAATGCAATGATTATTAATAATAATAATAGCTCCCCTCACCGATTTCGGTGTCGGTAGCCGATTTCATTGAAACCAGGCAAGCTACGCAGGAGTTATTTTATAGTGCCCAAGTGTGTGCGCAATAGACAAAGACACTCTCTCTCCCTTTTACTCTCATAACCCAGTGGGACGGTAAACCGACACGACTGGCGAGAGAACAGGCACAGGACCGACTTTTTACATGCCCATCCGATGCATGAATCATCTTTCTTGTCATACAATCAGGTGATCTGCCTGCATTGTCCTAACCAAACTTGAAAACAACATTTTTTGTTGTTCCAACGCGGGAATCGAACCCACGACTTCCGGGTCGAGAGCGAAGCTCTGAACGGGGGGGAAGATCCAGGGAAGACCACGGAGGCGATTATTGTTGGCTACATGAATCCATAGACTATAGACTATATTCTACAGTCGGCAGTGTCAAAATAGCGCTTTTTTACTGTATTTTTTTTCATTTGATGTTTAAATATGTTAATTATTGTTTAATTGTTATAAAACGTATTGGAAAAACGTATTAAGTATGATCCTTTAATATACCCGTGAAAGTGTTGATACGTGAATATGTGAAAATTTCGATTTTTTCGTTTTGTTTACCTTTAGGTTAAATTTATCATTAACGAACTATATGTAGTGTGTACAATACTCATTTCCAATTCAATGTGATCTTAATAAAAATATATATTCTATTAATGTGTCGTTAATCCTATTTTCGCGGTGAAAAAGTTACAATTTAATTGGAAGCATTATAGCCCATTTGAGCTTTGTTTATATACAGGGTGTAAAAAGAGCAGTCACTATAACTTTGGGAAATAATTAATAATTATACTACATTTTCTCATTTTTTTCGTCAAAAATAAAAATAAATGGGAGAGGGGGGCAGTTTAGAACAGAGGCAGTTTTGAATTATTGGATTTATGAACGCGTCATTTGTCTTTCCTAACCTCCATAACCTTTTTAATACTGGTAACACCGAACTACACGTCTGTCAGTTCTCAATTTACGTCAATGTCAGTGTCAATTAGAAAAAAATTGGTCGGTTACTTTGCGGAGACGAAAACAAACATTTATTTTTTTGATTGTAAGCGTATTACGGAAAACGTAAGTATTATTATCGAGTTATGATTATTTCATAGTGTTGTGTGTATTACCAATATAAGTTCATTGAATACAAGTTTCTCGGTCGTCTATAAACTTTTATTTCTGAAGGATGGTATTGGGGATTTGAAAAAAATCTATGGGGCACTTGTGAATAAAATGTTCAAAGGTAATTAAACAAATGATATTTATTAATTTTTTTAAATCATTGATAACTATAATTAAATCATTTCATTTTATATTCTTTTACAGTTATTAATCACAATGGTAAGAAATTACAAAAAGAAAAAAGAAATAGATGTTAACGAAGAAGACGCCGAAAGAGCTGTATTGTGTGTTGTCAACGATGGCATGAAGCTGAGGACTGCTGCTGCTATATATAACATAAAACCAACCACTTTGTACTATAGAGTAAAGAATTATAAAGAGAATGTTATTCCAAAAAATAAAGACTGTAGTAGCAAACACACTGTGCATCAAGTTTTCACCAATGATGAGGAACATATGCTGGAAAGGTACTTTTTAAAAATGTCCAAAATGAATTATGGTCTTACCCACTTACAAGGTCGAGAATTAGCATATCAATATGCTGTAGCGTTAGATAAGTGTCCTGAAAAATGGATAAATAACAAAAGTGCGGACATTGAATCGATGAAAAACTTTATGAAAAGGCATCCAGTATTCTCTTTGCGAAAACCTGAAAATACCAGTCTTTTCAGATCAACCGGCTTTAATATGCATAATGTCATGATGTTTTTTGATAATTATGAAAAAGTGTTACAACGAGGAAATTATACTCCAGAATGCATCTATAACTTGGACGAAACAATATTATGACCGTTGTTCAAGCACCCAATGTTATTGCTAGAACAGGTCAAAAGCAAGTTGGACAAAGTGTTTCTGCAGAAAGAGGTCAATTGATCACTATGTGTGGTATTGTTAATGCTCTTGGAAATACCATTCCTCCGGTTTTTATTTTTCCAAGAGCTAGGTTTCACGAAACAATGCTTATTGGAGCTCCAGTTGGAAGCGTCAGCGGAAGGTTTGCAAATAGTCCTACTAGCGGATGACAGGGCCTTTGTTTCTGAAAGTTCTACAACACATTAAAACACCACTAGATGCACCAAAGAAAATAAAATTCTTATACTTCTTGACAATCATGAAAGTCATTGCACCATCGATGCTATTAATTTTTCAAGAGAAAACGGCATAACACTGTTAACGTTTCCGCCTCATTGTACCCATAAACTTCAACCACTCGACGTTGCAGTAAACAGTCCTTTTAAGGCGAAGCTCGCAGTCGCTCAAAATGATTGATTGCTTAATCATCCGGGCAAAACAATTACTATTCACGATCTTGCAAGTATTGTTACTCCTGCATATAATGCTTCAGATACTATCAATAACATCACATCGGGATTTTCTGCACCAGGAATATATCCGTTTTCCAGAAACAAATTCACAGACGACGACTTTGTATATCATCAACTAAAACTACTGATGAAAGTAATAAAACCACAACCCATACATCTCAACTTCCCCCTGAGCTTCATCATGAAGTGATTAAACCTGCAAAAACACCCACTCAGAATACTAATAAAGCTCACGTTCTAACTTCTTCACGTTCACCATCTGCAATTGAAAGTGCTGCCAATATTGTTAATTTGGTGACAATTGATCAAGATTCTCAGCCCACTCATGAACTTGACCAAAGAAATATGGTTGCTGCTGATTATCCACTCACAAACCAGAACACTGAAAATATAAGGGGAAAAGTAATACTTACTCCTGAAGCAATAAGACCGTTTCCTAAAGCGACTCGTACTGGAAGAAAAGGCAGAAAGAAAGGCTCGTCACGCATTTTAACTGATACTCCCGAAAAATGCGCAGTAGAAGCTGCTTATCTAGATCGGATGAAACGCAAACCTTCTGTTCTTCCTTTATCAAAACGAGGAAAATGAATGTCTAAGAACAATTCGTCTAAAAAGAAGAAACCTTTGCCAAATTATCAATCAAACTCAGAGTCAGACGGAAATATATCTTTTCATGATGATTCTGATATGGATGTAACGGATGGTCAAAGTAATTCTGAGTCTGATAGTCTAATGACGAAAGAGAATCAATTCAATCCTTGACGAATGAGAATTTAAATGAAATAGATTATATATTGGTAAAATGTCACTCTGCCAAAAATAAATCACAAATGTATTTTATTATATAGCACAAACAGCAAATCTATTCATAAAAAATAATATATCTTGATATGTAGAACCATACGACAAATATAATATTTTACTTAAAAAGTGTTCAAAGGTGACCCCCTCTCCCCTATTTACTTTTTCCAATTATCTATTAATGTTTTTTAGCCAAAAAAGCAAAAACAATTTTTTTTCTTAAATGAGTAAAGGTAGTATAATCATATTATCCCAAAGTTATAGCGACTGATCTTTTTATACCCTGTATAGATTACATTGAATCGGAACAGATCATATAAGAGATGGCTAAAATTATTATACAATGTAAACACTAAACGAGTGCTAATATTTAATTTCTTTTTATCTCAAGAATTACATCAGTAAATTTTATCACTTGTTTTTGTTACACATAGTATAATATTAAATATAATAGCATCTTCGCCGTCTATGACACCAAAGATGTTTGCCCGTTACACATATTCAGCGTAGACAGGTTAAGTATATAAAAGGTAGTTTAATCATATCTCAAAAATATAGTGACTGCTCTTTTTACACACTGTATATTATATAACTATAATATACAGTGTGTAATAATAATAGTATAGTAAAAATTAATAGAAGTAAAATGAGGCAAGGTAACACTTGATACAGCACACCTTGAGTATGCCTTATAATAGGTTTAGTGGAAGGTCAATTAATAAATATAATGTAATTAAGGCGTATTATATTATTAATGACTCTTCATATTCGTCAAAACCAAAAAGATTTTTTTGTTTTTTTTTTTCTAAGGATTGTTTAAAATATACCGTATACACGGCTAACCTCTATGAAAAAGTTGTCCGTGAGGTACACAAGAAATGAAATCCTGTCCGCTACATTTTACCGCGATACAAAGGTAGCTCTTATCTTCTCCGTGGTTTGCTCTACATCTGTGCCAAATATTATCAAAATCGGTCCAATCAGTCGTTTCGGAGCCTATTCAATGCAAATGCCTCTTAGTTTGTATTAGGTGAAAGTAACAAAATGAATAAATTATTATTTTATATCTAGTAATTCGTATTAATTAGTTCAATGATATGCACAAATATTATAATTTATTTACTATCAACAACATGAGACAGCTGTATAAATTAGCTTTTCAGGGCGTCAAGCGGATGAACCATACATTGGGAAGGCGACGCGTTACGTCGTCACGTCTACGTCATTTCTCCGACATTATTTTCAATAGACTTATAAATCTTAATATGGCAAGAAATCTTAAAAAGCTACATTTTATGTGTGTGTGTGTTATGTATAGTACGTCCAAGATAAATTTAACATAAACGTAAACAAACCAAAAACACTGAAATTTTCAAAACAATTAAACAATAATAATTAATATGTTTAAACATCAAATGAAAATCTTTCATAGAAATTATACGCCATTTTGACACTGCCGATTGTAGAATATAAGCCTATAGTCTATGGATTCATAGCTAACAATAATCATTGTATTAATATTGGCCAATTGGCATCACTGACTAGTCTTTGGTTGTGTCATAGACGGGTTTGTTTACGTTTGGTTTAAATTTATCTCGGAAGTACTATAGTAAGAATAAGATTTTGTGGAATCAATATGAACACTCTCAGGCTGTAACTATATCATGCTCTGGCATCTCCCTGTCCGGAGAAAATTCAAAGAAAACTCTTGAGTAATGCAATAGTGTGTCGAAATTAGAACGTGACCCTCGACTCGGATGTGAATGTCAAATTTGACAGCTGACGAGTTGTCAAATTTGACATTGACATCCGATTGACATCTTTTATCCGATTTTCAACTCAAATGTATTAGTACAGAGTTCTATAATCAGTGAAGTTTTTTTCCCAGGACGGGGAGATGCCGGAGCATAGTCCTCACTCAACCTGTCAACGCTGACATCAGGCGCGGATATAGCCTTAGGGCATTGGGGGCAACTGCTATATATACGCCCCTGAGTGACCACTTACTCCTATAGGCAGACAGGGCATCACGTAACTATTTTCGGTGAATATCGTTTGCTATCCCGCTCGCACGCGATCAGCGACCGAAACGAGATGTTGACGAGACTAATTACCAGATACGGCTTCTAGTCGGGCCTGTATATAGGTATTTTGGGTATAAATTCTATTAGAAGTACATACTCCATCATGGATGAGGAATCACAGTGTTGCTTCGTGAGACGCCAGCGAAGCCCTAGCTTATGATATAGGCGGCTGTTCTCCCACTCCAGCAGCTTGTTGAGAGAGTGTTGAGTCTGGAATTGATAATAAGCAAATTAAGGTTTGGCTACAATACATATTAATATTTTAAAGCGGAATAGTTTATTTAAACGCGCTAATCTCAGAAACTACTGGACCGATTTGAAAAAATATTTTTTGTTGGATAGTCCATTTATAGAGGAAGGCTTTAGGCTACACAACATTACGCTGCGACCAATAGGAGCGAAGCTTCAGTGAGAAGTTGCAAAAACGAGGAAAATTATTCACATTTGGGGACTTTCGTTGCGTGCGCTGTACAAACGGTTTAAGTCACTCAAAAACCACGCGAATGAAGTCGCGGGCACAACTAGTTTAATAATAAAAAGAGTAACGGTAGAGAGGCCATGTCGGCCGGGAAAACTTGCATAAACAAGAGCCTGAAAGAAAACTAATATCAAATAGCGGTTATCTACTGTATTTAATTGTAAAGAAAACATCCAGCTTTGATTTAGTAATAATATTAACTCTATAGTCAAAATAAAGTAATATTATATTAATAATATTTGTGTACGCTTCACACAACGTCAGTCTGGCCCCGTGCTAAGTTTTAGAAGAACTGGTGTAATGGGGACAACGGAAATATATTTAATAATAAACACAATATATTTATGATTTTTATTATATTATACACATTTTTAAAACACATCCATGACCCAGAAACACAGAAAGCTTTTTGTTCCTGGGGCGGGATTCGAATCCGCGACCTCCGGCTCGAGCACCAACGCGCTCAACGACTGCCCTACGGGTTTCGTCAAATTACATAAATTTTAATAGTAAATAAATATAATGGTAATTTAATGGTAAATAAAAAAAAAATATTTTTTTAATTTACCCACGAAATTTGAATATTTTATCAACTTACACCTGATGACGATTTAATATTTTGATTTAAGTTTTGATTAAATTATCATCAGGTGTTGCATTTGAAAAAATATTTAACTTTGTGGGTCAATTGAAAAAAAATATATCTACCTACCATTAACCTTTATTTCGTCCACCAAAACTTACTGCTTTAGATATTTTTTTTATTATAAACTAAAATAAGGCATGAGCAAAGTTCCTATATTTTAATTTTATTGTTGCAGTCAAATTTCTTTCCAGGGGGCCTATTACAAGCCCTTAATTCCAGCCAGTTTACGCCATACAACATGGCTGCCTGGAATTTTCGTATTACGATCATACAATAATTGCATGATGACAGCTTGTTAGCGGACACGTGACACTTGACTTGCTTCCGAATGTCACTTTCAGACAACCAAACTAGGGTGGATCCATTCAGAATAACATGTCGCTGTAATGTGAAAAAGAACAAGGTAGCTTAAGACCGTATTATTGAATTGCCTGGAACCAGGCTGGTATTGTAAAAGATCATAATACGGCCCCTGGATGTTAATGTTATGTAATTTATTAAAAAAAGGAATAAATAATGAAAAAGGAAAAAATACGCACAAACAATACATATTCAAAATAGATATTCAGGAAAAAAATTGTTACTCTAGCAGCATTATCCAGGGAGTAAACTGGGGTCGCGCAGACACCTACTGTATTGAAAAACAGTTATTCCCTCCTTAACTGTTCTATTTGGTTTTAACCATGTCTTAAATCGCATTTAGGCCCGTATAAATAAAACAATCTCATACCCAACCTCACCTTGAGAACCTATTTGACAGTTAAAAAAACGTTTCGTTTCACTTTTAAAAATGATGAATTTTACTTATGTCATATACTTTAATTTTTTTCATTCTTAAAACGTAAAAATAAAGATTATAAAAATATACATTATACTTATTTTATTGTTTCCTGTAATCTATAACATGAATATAACGGTATATCAAGAAAATAAATGAAAGCACTATGTAACATTAATAGTGTTGTTCACTTTTAAAAGTGAAACGAAACGATGTTTTATCTGTCAAATAGTTTCTCAAGGTTAGGTTGGGTTTCAGATTGTTTTATTAATACGGGCCTTAGAGCTAGTACTATAACACTCACTCGTTTACTGAGGCATATGACCGGCCATAGAGAGCATCCGAAGGTGCAGCAGCAGCACACGCAGCCGCAGAACAGCCACTTGACGTTCACGGGCAGCGTCTTCTTGAGCACGCCGTTAATGCGCGCGACGGTGGCCTGGTACTCCTCCGGCGCGACGCGCGACTGCAGCCCCGAGGGGAACTCGTAGTTGAAGCGGTTGCTCAGACCGAAACTGCAAATGTTGAGTGTTAAGTCGGCTATACAATACATATTGGCCGAGCGTAAGCCAACGCGAGCGTCGGCAAATAGGTGCAAGGCGAGTGCTACCGTCCACACATTCGGCAAATGCACACAAGTGGCAAATGTAGACGAGCGTTTGTAGAGCTGCAAACGTGTGGACGCTGTCGGCCGAGCGCAGGCGAGCGCCTTTGATTTGTGCATAAAAACCGACACGGATCCGAAGTGAGGCGAGTGTTCACGAGCGACGGCGAGCGTAGACCAGTGTCGGAAAAAAGTGTCGTTGGCGCTCGCCTTCACTCGGCCAGCTAGGCGAGCAATGCCGAGCGATGACAAGGCAAATTGACTGTCTACACATTGGCGTTTGCCGCCACTCGGCAACGCTCGGCCAATATATACAACAGATTTAACAAACATCCTGTTAATAATCTATCAATCAATCAATCTGGCCATGTGATAGGTATTCGAATAACTCGTGTTACAAGTACTATACAACGGAAATATATATATATATTGTGACACTTTTATACCATACACATATTGAAGATTTTTATTATAATACTAGCTGTGCCCGCGACTTCGTACGCGTGGAAAAGTGATTTAGGGCAACAGTTCAAATACATTTTTAGTTTATGAACAGTGTCGTTTGGATATTTAAAATCACTAATTTATAGTAATGCTTCTTTATACACGGTATTAGACGTGCATAGGCAAAAGAAGTAGGCCGATGGAGTAATAATAATAGTTTACTGTCAAAATATAATGGCCGTTTTTGTCGTAAATGTTTTGAGGTATCTTTTCTATGAAAATGCTAACAATTCCTACTACCAGCTCGAAAAATGACCGTGTATTATTAACCGACTTCAAAAAAAGGAGGAGGTTCTCAATTCGTCTGTATGTATAATATATTTTTTTTCTTTTATGCGAACGGGACTACTTGATAGTACGCTCATATACGCGACGAAGATCTCTGTACTGAGATTTGTATGGACTTTACGCCGCAGCGACTGCAGACGATGATCGTTTTTATACCGACGCTGCGCTGCTGGCGCCGAGCGCCAAATTTTTTAAAAGTCTACTCTCGGTGCGCAATTCCAACTCGAACTTGCCCGGTTTTTTATTTATTAATTACCTACGCTAACAAACATGTAGCCTACTTAGGGACTTTACGGTTAAAGTACTAACTTCCTTTAGACGACAAAATAACAAAAGTCCAAAAGAAAGAAAAAACGTAAGCCGTACCTAGCATGAAAACTAATAAATAAAAATATCATGAAAAACATAAATCTTACTTATATTGACATAACTTTTCTAATTTAAATGTACCTATGACATCTCATTCATATCTTGAAAACAAACTATCCTACGCCTATACTTTATTAATCGTATTTGCAAAACCTAAGTATAATAATAAATTAATTCGCACAAAGTAATAATTATTTTCACTTGTACTGGAAAATAAGTATTACTTTGTGCGAAGTAAATTTAATTGTTCCTTTTAGTTTACCTTTTGAAGTCGTTTTTTTTTGTTTAAAATTATTTAATTGTCAGATTTTTAGTGATGGGTAAACTGAGTAGGGATTATTCTCGAATGATCAGACGACGATTACTTGAAGACGGAAAATGAAAAACAAAAACTATTAGATAAAAAAAAATAGTAGAAAGAGAAAAAGTCTACCTAGCCTAGCCTGGCGTAAGCCAGAGCGGCGCAATTTTTTAAAATATATTATATATTATGTATATTGTATATATAGTTTACCGCTGCTCTGGCGTGAGCCAGAGCAGCGCGAAATTTTTCAATATATATATATATATAGTTTACTGAAACGCGAAATTTTTTGATATTATAGATCCAGGATATGGTGCAAAACCTTACTGTTTGGTAGCATATGCTTAGACTACTTCAGAAAAAATCAAAATCAATATATTATTCCACATAAATTTTGAGGATTTCCTTCGATTCCTCACGGATCCCATCATCAGGTCACCATTTTGGTGACAATGGGACCAAATTTAAATTATACCCTACACAACATAAAAAAAATTAAAATCGTTTCAGAAACGATGAAGATATCCGCGAAGAAACATAAAAAACAAACATATATTTACGAATTGAGAAACCTCCTCCTTTTTTGTAAGTGGGTTAAAAATATTATGTTGGTTATTTCATGTTACCATCTACCTTAGTGCCAAGTTTCATTTAAATACGTTGAGTAGTTTGGCTGAAATACCGTCAAATAGGTAGCTACAATTTTTTGAAGATCCCACGGGAACCCTTACGTTTTTCGGGATAACAATTTCCAATAATGCTCTTCAGGTCATAAGCTACCTGCCTGCCGAATTTCATTTAAATACGTTGAGTAGTTTGGCTGAAATACCGTCAAATAGGTAGCTATAATCTTTTGAAGATCCCACGGGAACCCTTACGTTTTTCGGGATAACAATTTCCAATAATGCTCTTCAGATCATAAGCTACCTGCCTGCTATATTTCATTTAAATACGTTGAGTAGTTTGGCTGAAATACCGTCAAATAGGTAGCTACAATTTTTTGAAGATCATACGGGAACCCTTACGTTTTTCGGGATAACAATTTCCAATAATGCTCTTCAGGTCATAAGCTACCTGCCTGCCGAATTTAATTTAAATACTTTGAGTAGTTTGGCTGAAATACCGTCAAATAGGTAGCTACAATCTTTTGAAGATCCCACGGGAACCCTTACGTTTTTCGGGATAATAATTTACAATAATGCTCTTCAAGTCATAAGCTACCTGCCTGCCGAATTTCATTTAAATACGTTGAGTAGTTTGGCTAAAATACCGTCAAATAGGTAGCTACAATTTTTTGAAGATCCCACGGGAACCCTTTCGTTTTTCGTGATAACGATTTCCAATAATGCTCTTCAGATTATAAGCTACCAGCCTGCCAAATCGCATTTAAATACGTTGAGTAGTATGGCTGAAATACCGTCAAATAGGTAGCTACAATTTTTTGAAGATCCTACGGGAACCCTTTCGTTTTTCGGGATAACAATTTCCAATAATGCTCTTCAGATCATAAGCTACCTGCCTGCCAAATTTTATTTAAATACGTTGAGTAGTTTGGCTGAAATACCGTCAAATAGGTAGCTACAATTTTTTGAAGATCCCACGGGAACCCTTTCGTTTTTCGTGATAATAATTTCCAGTAATCCTTTTCAGATCAAAAGCTACCTGCCTGCCAAATTTCATTTAAATACATTGAGTAGTTTGGCTGAAATACCTTCAAATAAGTAGCTAAAATTTTTTGAAGATCCCACGGGAACCCTTTCGTTTTTCGGGATAATAATTTTCCAGTAATGCTTTTCAGATCATAAGCTACCAGCCTGCCAAATTTCATTTAAATACGTTGAGTAGTTTGGCTGAAATACCTTCAAATAAGTAGCTAAAATTTTTTGAAGATCCCACGGGAACCCTTTCGTTTTTCGGGATAATAATTTTCTAGTAATGCTTTTCAGATCATAAGCTACCAGCCTGCCAAATTTCATTTAAATACGTTGAGTAGTTTGGCTGAAATACCGTCAAATAGGTAGCTACAATTTTTTGAAGATCCCACGGGAACCCTTTCGTTTTTCGGGATAACAATTTCCAATAATGCTCTTCAAATTATAAGCTACCTGCCTGCCAAATTGGATTAAAATACGTTGAGTAGTACGGCTGAAATACCGTGAAATAGGTAGCTACAATTTTTTGAAGATCCTACGGGAATCCTTTCGTTTTTCGGGATAATAATTTCCAATAATGCTCTTCAGGTCGTAAGCTACCTGCCTGCCAAATTTCATTTCATTCCATACAGTGGTTTTAGCGTGATGCGACGACAAACATTCCCATATGGACAGACAGACAGACAGACAGACAGACAGACAGACAGACAGACAGACATTTTTTTCAAAAATGTTATTTTTAGGTTCTGTGGCTTATATAGACCCCCTTTTTTTAATTTTCACTTAAATATTCTTAATGTACAGACATGACCCCTCTACAGATTTATTATATGTATAGATTAATACACATCAACGACTCAGGAACACAAAACTTTTTGTTTCTTCGGCGGGATTTGAACCACCAACCTCCAGATGGGGAACCGACGCGCCTAGACGATGAGCTACGGAGGTCGTTAATTTCTGTTAATATAGTATTGCTAGTTCTCGACCCCTTCGTGTTTAGAACTTGTGTCCAACTGTATGCACACTACAAAACGACACCCTGTTCCTTTTACTCTCGTAATCCAGTGGGACGGTTGACCGACTCATCCGGCGAGAGAATAGGCGTAAGACCGACTTTTTACATGACCATGCAACAAATGGATCATCTTTCTTGTCAGACTATCAGGTGACGAGCCTGCATTCTCCTAACCAAACATGGACACCAACATATTTTGTTGTTCCAACGCGGGAATCGAACCCATGATCAAGAGCCACGCTCTATATTGAATAACTATTTATTTTCCAACAGTACACATTTTACTCAACAGAGGTGTAGATAACAACAAGGAAGGTATGTCTTAAGTAGCAATAATTGTTTGTTCCCGATAACATAGTTACTATATCTACACATGTGACTAACTTCATTATTTTATGATAACCTCATTAGATGAAACAAACAAAGTTACAAGCTGATACTGACCTCTCTGGACTATGCTAACAAATAAAGGTTTATTGCTATGTCGTATGTAGTAGATGTCATAGCTATAATAGCTATGACGTCTACTACTGCACATATTGTAAAAAAAAGAAGATACCTATTATATTTAGCGTGTTTCTTTCTTATTGTTTTCTTTTTTTTTTCGCATACCAGTCTGTTTAAAATGTTATTGTGTTTAAAATGTGTGTGCTTATCTTCTTTGTTACTTGTGTTTAAATGTAACATGGTGTAATGTCTAAATTAATAAAAGTCTATTATTATTATTACATAGGGGGTAGTTACCGATACTCCCCATGCTTAGCAACTTGGAGAACACCATTTTCAGAGAATAACAATGTCCATGGAAGGGCTGCTGTCCATTACCGGATATACCTCGGTCATCTTTTACAACACCTTCAGGAAAGATTATTGCAGGGAAGGTGGTATTTTCTTGGCCCCCCTAAGGTTTATTTTTCTCCATCTATACCAATACTATAAAGTGGAAGAGATTGTTTGTTTAAATGTGCTAATCTTCTAACTGGTCCGATTTGAAAAATTATTTTTTTGTTGGATAGTCTATTTATAGAGGAAGGCTTTAGGCGATATAACATTACGCTGCAACCAATAGGAGCAAAGCGTCAGCGAGAAACATTGCAAGCGCTGCATAAACAGTTTAAGTCACTCAAAAACCATGCGAACGAAGTCACGGGTACTGCCAGTATATAATAATATTTGCTACTCCCACCAATTATGGTAACAGTTTGGTTTCTGGTTCATTTCATTTTGGTTTCTGGTGTGGTTCAAATAACAACAGAAACCAAACAGAAAATGTATTGAGTCAAAGCATGTTAATAATACACAAGAGAAGATATCTCTCCACTTTAATTCTTATAAATTTGTGGGACAAAGTTGCTTAATATCCATACTAATATTATAAAGCTGAAGAGTTTGTTTGCTTACAACATTACAAGTCTTATTTCAAAAAATCTTTCAATGTTGGATAGCACATTTGTTAGATAGCACATTTATCAAGAAAGGCTAAATAATTCAAATGAACTTAAGCGTATAGGTACTTTTGTATTTGTGCACTTATACTGTGGTGTTGTGGTGGCTAGAGGTGTATTTAAATAAATACTTATTTAGTGGTATGTCTTTTATTTGTAGAATTATTTTTTGTGTGAATTTCTTTATCCTGGAGTGGATTCCAGATCATTCTGGGGTGAGCAAGGTCTGTGATCTTTTAGAGAAGCCAAAATTAATTACAATAAAGTACAGCCACTTACATCTGTTTCGAGTAACCTTACTTGTCTAACAGAAACATTTTTTTTGAGTCACTAAACCTTATCGTGAATAGTTTAGCATATTAATTTTTTTTGCACACACAGCTTATGTAAAATTTAAAAGTATTTTATATAACCAAGTGATACCAAAACCTGTTTAGTATGAGTAAGAGCACAATGACACAATACTTTTATTTGATACTATTCTCTATTCCTCTAGTAAAAGAGAAATGTT
The DNA here is from genome assembly GCA_905187575.2 of Celastrina argiolus. Classification (NCBI taxonomy): domain Eukaryota; kingdom Metazoa; phylum Arthropoda; class Insecta; order Lepidoptera; family Lycaenidae; genus Celastrina; species Celastrina argiolus. The sequence continues at coordinate 5,099,977 of LR994596.1, forward strand.
ACAATGAAAAAGGGTTCATAGTAAATACTTAAAAAAAACAAGATCATTGTGAAATGGTGACAAGAAGTCTCGTCAATGTTCTGCCAAGGATAATAGTAAAAGTTAACGTTGCTCTACTACAGGCACTCGGTACAAAGGTCCTCTGTTTTTACTGTACTATTAATTTTTATTACTTGAGTAAACAGCTGATAAAAGTAAACCTTACACAGTCATATTCCCAGCTCCGCGAACGATGATAGGGTCAGGGACTAACGTCACATGAGTCTCCTCTATATTCTCCTCGGGCTCCGGCTCCTCTGGGTATATTGCATCGAAATCGGCCATTTTCGCGTAAACTTAACAAATTGTAAATATTTTCCGTTTGGTATACATAACAAAGGATTGTGTTTGATTTTCATACAATCATTGAAAAAGATAAACGAAATGACGTTTCTTGTTTTGCCACAGACAACAAATATTTTTGTCAAATGTATTTTTTTATAAATATCGCTAGTCTTCTGTTTGCATAAGATTAAAGTATGTAAAGGCTGTAAAAAAATAATATAGAAAATCCTTAAATAATGTGTATATTTTTTAATTCCTATTTTGATAAAATTATTTTTGAAATATTTAACTCTGTCATACACTATGAACATTACGAAATCTCAATCACAGACAGTGAGCTTCATCATTGATGTATTTTGTATTATAATGCCTGAATTTTTTTTATAGCAATGTATTCTCAAAATGTAGTTGTGTAAATAACAGGTTCTTATTTTGATACTGAGTGTTAGTTTAAATGTTTGTGTGTTTGACATTAATATGTTGCTTTACAGTATAATGGACTATTCATCGACACTAACTTACATAATATACTTACATCGGTGTCACGAATAGATACAACCTGGGAGTAGAAGGCTATATTATATTGTAGGTATCTAGCCTATATCTTTTCGCCTTTCGCAGTGACTATTTTTACGGATATACGGATGAATAATATATGATTATTCTTCCGGATAAATATATATATATATATTTTTTTTAATTAAATTTATTTGGACGATTAGCATTCTAGCGCGATATAAGTTTTAAGCTAACGACATGAGGTCAACATATCAAGTACCTACTAAAATAATTAATTATTGAGTTCCATGTCACAACTAGACTACAAAACATGTACGTAACCTAACATAACTGAACTAGGATCTCATAATATATGTCATCTGTCACTTTGATAAGGCACACCGCACAGCTGTGACCTACTGCAGCCCACTACAAACTACGGTACAATTAATTTACTACATCTCGTGATTATATCGACTGCTGTCATTTAAGTATGTAGCGTGTTGCAACGTTACGTAATCCACACATGGTGTAGGGATAGTGAGATTAATGTTGATCTAGATGTCGGTTATCCGATTCCGACTGAAAAAATAGATATCTACATTAGATAGAAAATACTTTATTTGCACACACACACACAACAATAATAATTATAACTTAAATTATCAGGAGGAGAAGGAAGATCCGGGGTCTTTTTTAAACCTTGACCTTTTCTATGCGCTTTTGTTGACTTTCCGAAAATATTTAGATTTTTTTGATTTGATTGGTTCTTATGTAGACTGTAGATAAGCCTATAACACTATACCCCTATTTTATACCTATTTGTCATAAACTAGAATAATGTCATAAAAAAGACGAAAACTCGATAAATCGACTTAATTATGTCATAAATAAATTATTTACAGTTACAGTTTATTATCCACTTCATGGCAGTAGTAAATCACAATTATTATTGTTAGACGTGACCGACAAAAGGCATGACAAGAACATGTCTTTTGTTGTATAGAGACGTGTGGACAATATACCTATATGGCTTAGGCTTTAGGGCTATATAAAAGCTCACTAAACGTAGGGCTTTCATAAGCTTTCCGACAGTGCATCCACAATGAGGGTAAATATTCTACTAACAATAAATAACAGCCGCTTAAAATAATTTAATTACAAGTAAGAAGCTCAAGTAGCATGCAGTCCTTTTCCATCATGTAGTGACAGTGACATGCGTTGAAAATGCTCCTCACCTAATTTCGTTATTGTCGTTTTAGCGCCTCCGTGGTCTAGTGGTCCAGAGCTTCGCTCTCGACCTGGAGGTCGTGAGTTCGATTCCCGCGTTGGAACAACAAAAATGTTGTTTTCAAGTTTGGTTAGGACAATGCAGGCCGATCACCTGATTGCCTGACAAGAAAGATGATCCATGCGTCGGATGGGCATGTAAAAAGTCGGTCCTGCACCTGTTATCTCGCCAGTCGTGTCGGTTAACCGTCCCACTGGGTTATGAGAGTAAAAGGAAGAGAGAGTGTCTTTGTGTATTGCGCACACACTTGGGCACTATAAAATAAACTCCTGCGTAGCTGGCCTGGTTTCAATGAAATCGGCTACCGACACCGAAATCGGCGAGGGGAGCTATTTTATTATTATTGTCGTTTTAGTTGACGTCACTATTGTACATAACCCTCTTCCAAAGTCTTGCAGTGGGTCGCTCGCGGTCTACATCCAGCGACTCCCTGCGACCTCAAGGTCATCTGTCCACCAAAGTTAACCACTTTATGGTTATGAAGAGGCTTTTGTCCAATAGTGTAAGTGTAAAGGTTTCAGTACTCGTTAGCTGGATATTTTTTGTTTCATTTTATTTAAACAGATTATAGTCATCGCTGTTGTGATGATGGTGAGTCGCACGACAGCCGGCGTCGTGTCGGTGGCCCCAGTGGCGTCGCTAGGCTACGCCGGACCGGGGGTTGCCCATTTAGGGGCACCACTGTTGCCCCATCCAGGGGAACCCGGTCACGTGGTCCCTGTGAACAACTACGACCCTAATCCTCAGTACTCTTTCGCTTATGACATTCAAGACGCTCTTACTGGTGAGTTTTAGACTGTATTTATTTTTAGAGTTCCATAGTGTTAAAGTTATATCACAAAAGCGACTCGTTTAGCATCGCGCCACGTGCCGTGACGCTTTTTAGTTATGTAAATCAGAAATCAAAAAATACATTTACTTCAGAAAGTAAATGTATTTTTTTAGCAATTTTTGTTTGTAAATTTATTGTGTGTACATAAATTGTAAAATAAAAGTAAATAATCAAATCAATAACTTTACTGAATAAACTCTTATACAATAAATTCACTGAAATTAGTAACATAATAAAGTTTAAAACAAGTTTTCTACACACGCGTAGATTTTAATAATTATGTGAGATCAACTATAATAAGTTAAGTAACTCATTACAGGCGACTCTAAGAGCCATCACGAGACCAGGGACGGTGACGTAGTCCAGGGCGCCTACTCCGTGGTCGACCCCGACGGCACCAAGCGCACCGTGGAGTACACCGCCGACCCTCACAACGGTTTCAACGCCGTCGTCCACAGGGTGCCCCTGGGCGCCGTTAGAGCCGCCCCTGCACCTTATCATTAAACGTCGACTGTACCTATCCGTTCTGCAGAGTAACACCTAGGCGAAGTCACTTTTCGACGTGATATAATTACAATTCGTATGTCATGCCCCTAATGGATCAAATGGCTTACTAATTCGATGATGTAGTAACTTCGTCATGCCGAGGAGTGACAAGAACTCGCGCTCAGCACTTTGAATGCAATTGTAGAAATGGGACATCTAAAACATTAAGGAATATTGTTATATCAGATTGTATATCAGATTGTTTAGCATGCTTTATATATTATGCAGATAGGGTATCTATAAATTTTTTGGAGGAATTTAAACAGAATCATTTTTTTTATTTGGATACTTTATAAGTACCTATACAATGTTTTTAACAAAAAGAAATCAGAAAATAGTAGGCGGGCTACTTAAAAAAATCTAGTCAATTTAAAAATCACGGTAAATAAGAACGTGTGTTTTCTGTTTAATTTCGTCTTAATTACAGTACAATTATGTTCAAACGATATTCAGAAAATAATGGAATTTTTTGAACGAAAATATTTTTTGAATATTGGATGAGTGTGATTGAACTGTAATATTACACCATTGTGACCTGTGCTCTTAGCACGGACAAATGATATCAACGTATTCGTATATTGTTTTTATCGAATTAAATTTGTATAATCGTTTTTATTTTTATACAATTTAAATTGGATAACGTTACAAATGCGTTTTTGGCAATTGTTCGCGCTAATCAATCTGAACTTGTAATGTTTTGAGCTGTGCCATTATTTTAAAGGAAACTGTATTCTTTTAGATCTTAGATTATACGCTTAATTAAGTTTTGTTACATGTACAGCGCAACTATTGACTTAAATAGTTTTAGATAATAAAATAGAGGAATCATACATTTTTGTTTTATCCTTCCTAACTTCCAAATTAACAGTATTAGAATAAGTGATAAAAATTATATATTTACGTGCCTTATTCACCTAATCAAAGGATAATTAAACTAGACATAAAATTTATTTGAAATTATTTCCCTAAATTAAGGCAGTATAAAAGAAAAATTTAATTCAATTAGTTGAAGTTTACTTTATACTAGTAGATGAGTAGACTCATCTACTTACTCACCAATTCCAATTCACATTTCATACTCCTGCAATCGCAACATTCTCGTGAATCTTGACTAATGTAAATGTTACACAGTAATGATACACAAATTACTTGCACTTTTTCCACTTTATTAAACAGTTAACAGATTTACAAAAATACACAACCGGTTTCGACTAAGTCATCATCAGGTGTAGTCACCTGTACACACGTAATTTGTGTATCATTACTGTGTAACATAAGTATATATATTTCCATCAAGAACCTACAGTACATTCAATAGCAAAATATGTTGTCCCTGAAAAAGACTTCAACGCGTTCTCTAGTGCTACGGTTTATAAATTACTAGCTGACCCTTGCCCACTTCGTTGAGCATGGAAACCGTTTAAACCTTTCCGGGACTTCCACAAATATTTAAAGACCAAAAATAGCCGAATCAGTTGAGCTGATCTCGAGTTTTAGCGAGACTAACGAACAGCAATTGATTTTTAGGTATATAGCCTATGTTACTCAGTTATAATGTAGCTTTCTAATGAAAAAAGAGTTATTAAAATCGGTCCAGTACTTTTTGAGTTTATTCGTTACATACAAAAATACAAATCTTTCCTCTTTATATTATTAGATTAGAATTTGGCGGACATATTAGTTACCTTGTAGTGATAATGGTTGATAATAATAACTTATTGTGATAAATTTATACTTATCTTACTTTAATCTATACGATTATTATAAAGCTGAATTGTTAGTTTGCTTGAAAATCTCAGGAACTATTGATTCGATTGGAACAATTCTTTCATTTTTAGATAGCTTATTTATTGAGGAAGGCTATATAGGCTATCAATCGTCATGTCAAGATCGATAGGAGAGGAACACCTATGAAGAATATTTAAAATCGGGGTTTTATTTCACGCGGGTGAAGTCGCGGGCACAGTTAGCTATTTATATAAACCTTCACACGTTGTGGGATATTTTAAGGTCGCAAACAAACGTAGGTATTTAAAAAAAATGCTGGAAGTGGACAGTTCCTTTTCCGTCGGACTGTTTTATACTTTCCGGTATAATATTCGGAGTGTTTGAAATAATAATAGTCAATGACTTTCAAAACTTTTATGAAATATGAAAAGGTTTTTGCCCGAATAATAATGGGCCAAAAGCGCCGATCTTTAATCGTGATTTGTCGCGTTATGTTCAGTCATTTATATGAGGTACCAAAACAAAAAATGCTCTACGCGTCCTCTTCACACTATATTCGGCATGATATATGAACCATGAATCATCCTGTATTTTTACTATTATTTAGTGTCTACTGTTATTATTTTTATGTATATATTATATTTATTATTATATAATGTTGGCATGCAAGAACCCCTCTTAAGATACGATTCCACCAAAATAGTGTTCAGAACATTTGTTAGCCAACATTTTTTTCAGAATTCTGCCAATTTGTATGTGTTCCAATTTGTTAATGTTGCGTTAGCGAGTCCACCGGAACAAACATCTGTTGCACACAATGTTCGCAACAGTTCAAAACCCCGGCGGAATCGTACCTTTATAAAAGGTCTCCTGATTTTTCCACTTGTACCTTCCATCTTGACAACTATTTTCCAGTCTTTTCCAGCTATTTTAATCATGTCAGATTCCGAGCGAGTTTTTTGGTCTTCCGTTCTTTTTAATATCGACGGGACCCTGCTATGACGAGAGTCTAGCAGGACATAATACTGTACGGAAAAATACTAATATTATAAATACCCTTAAATTCTCACAAACCTTGAAATGGCGTTGGGCAGGATGTAGCCGGGACGGAAGACGACCGTTGGTCTAGTAAACTGTCGTCACTCAAAAGTAATAAAGAAAAAAGAAAAAGATGAACGATGATGTGAAAATAGAGATGGAAAATATAAGAAATATTGAACGTCCAATCGTGTTCGTGACTGACTACTCAGCAGTGTTGCCAGAGCGTACCAAAAAGTAGTGTTTATCCTACTTTTTGTCATACAACCGTACCTCAGAGTGCACTATACCTTTTTCGTACCTAATAAATTATACTATAGTTCGTCCGTGATAAATTTAACCTGAAGGTAAACAAACCGAAAACATCGAAATTTTCACTTATTCACATATTGTGCACACTTATCAACACTTTCACAGGTATATTAAAGGATTATACTTCATTATCCAATACATTTTATAACAATTAATCAATAATTAATATGTTTAAACATCAAATGAAAATCTTTCACAGAAAAAATACGCCATTTTGACACTGCAGATTGTAGAATATAAGGCTTAGTCTATGGATTCATATGGATTCATAGCAAACAAAAATCATTGTAATAATATTGGCCAATTGCCATAATGACATAGACGGGTTTGTTTACGTTTAGGTTAAATTTATCTCGGACGTACTATAGTCATTCATGTTTTAATACATACTATATATAAAAAAAAAAAAACATACTGACGAATTGAGAACCTCCTCCTTTTTTTGGAAGTCGGTTAAAAAGGGTTACTATGAGTGTCTACTCATAGTAACATTTTAATGTTTTTGACAAAACCGTACTTTTGAGTTTTACCTTTTCGAGCCAGTTGTAATTTTTTGGGAAATCATACCGGCATCACTGCTACTCAGTATTATTTAGTTAGCAAGTACTGTAGTTACCAATCTCCTGATGTTTCAAAACATTTGAATATAGAGTACTGTTCAGTGTTTTGCACTGTTTTGCAATACCTAAGCTAAGATTCTGACCGTCACATAACACTTTGAAGAACATGGTCTTCAAAGCGATACTTCCCCTCTTTTTTTAAACCTACGAGAAAAACAGAGAAAACTGTTGGACGCTTGTGGGTTTGAGTTTGTTTGTTTTTTTTTATCCACCCTTATTGCCTTAATATCGGTCATCCTAGGATGGTAGTAGATAGTGATGTAGTACTAGATATTGTTAGTAGACAGTAATAGTAGAAAGTGATCGTAAATCGTATTTAACAGTAATTACCTATGACACACTAAAACTATATTTATTTTTATATAATATATGTAATAGTTATGAAGTAACACTGCGGAAGTAAACATAACAATTACTTTTTGTAGCCGAGTTGGTTCATTTAGTATTAGTTATTTAAAACTAAATGTTATTGTTATTGTGATTTGTCATAGATTAAGAGTAGATAATATTTGAAGGTCTCAATATATTTTCAAACACTATACAATAACACTTTTGTTATGCTTTATATATGCCATATTATAAGGGTCAACTCACATTGGCGCGATGTTGAAGCGAAACGTAATTTTTCTATAGTACATCCGAGATAAATTTAACCCAAACGTAAACGAATCCATCTATGACACAACCATAGACTAGTCAGTGATGCCAATTGGCCAATATTATACAATGATTATTGTTTGCTATGAATCCATAGACTATAGGCTTATATTCTACAATCGGCAAAGATAAATTACCATAATATTTTTGTACCTGTCGTGAACAACAAAAAATGTTGTTTTAAAGTACGCTCAGGACAATACAGGCTGAATATTGTCTGACAAGAAAGACGATCAAAGCGTCGGATGAGCATGTATAAACTCGGTCGTGCACCTGATCTCTCGCCAGTCATGATATGTATGATGTCCTACTGGGTAGGTGTAAGGAGTTCCTGTGTATTGCGTACACATTAAGGGCGTGTTTCACCAAGCAATGTTAAAGTTAATCCTTCGTTAAATATCATATTATCCCTATCGTATTTCCTGTCAATCAATGAGAAGGCATGGTATTTTAACATTGCTTGGTGAAACACGCCCTTAGCAGTATAAAAATAACTCCGTAGTCAGTCTGGTTTCGACCCACGACCTCAGGTTTGGAGCACAACTAGGCGAACTACAAAATCGACATTAAAAAGTATTTTTTTCGCAATATTGCGATTGCAATATTTTATAGTTGTGATCAGACTTTACCTAATACAAATAGTGCATAATACTGCAACAGATCGTGTTACTCGACAATTCTAGAGTCGGAACAGTGCAATACATTCTAGTGAAGGCGCGCTATAAATACAACTCACGGCGCGATTGTCACCAGAACCTTAGAGCCCTTAATGGAGATCATTCGAAATGACACCAATTAAAATCAGTTTTAAATTGTCAGTAGTTCTCGCGTGTGTCGCCCAAGTGCGCAGTATTATAGTGACAGATGCACCCCCCCTCAAACCGGAGTACAAGTACTCGTATGATATAGTAGACCCCACCACTGGAGACACGAAAAGTCTTCACGAAGTGAAGCTTGGGAATGTCGTCACCGGATCCTACTCAGTGGTGGACCCCGATGGAACTAAGCGCATAGTGGATTACACGGCAGACGCGAAGCATGGCTTCCAAGCAGTCATCAGAAGCGAGCCAATGTCGACCCGGAGCAAGGGCGTGCCGTACTCGAGCCTGTACCAGTCGCATAACTTTCGCGCTCCGTACGTTTTGAAGAGTGTTCCAAATTTGAATGCAAATGACAGATTTTTATCGTCCAACGAAGTGAGTGGTGCACGGGACGTGAGGTATTTCAGCCCCGGAAAAGGACCAGAGGCCGAGGAAAGGTTTGACCGGGGTGAATATTTCAAGCCTAACTTTCGCCATTAGGGGCTTTGTACAAGTTCAGCACCTTTAGCCAAAATACCAACGCGAAGTTAGAAATAAAAAAGTAATACCTTTTTTAAGTGACGTATCACGCGCTTTTTTAACAATAACCATACAAAAACCATAAATGTAAGGTTTTTGTATGGTTATTGAATCTAAACTACTGAACTTAGCAAAGATTCGCGTACACGCGATGGCATCTTGGCTAAATACCCTGTAAAAATAGAATTGTAATTATTTTGTGATATTTTGTATTAAATTATTTTAAATAGATTTATTGTTTTTTTGGTATTTTTTTGGTATACTGAATTTTAGCATGGCCAATAAAATAGCTGCTACTTGTTTTAACTATCTAATAAATAAAGTAATGTTTTTTATATAAGACTTTCGTAGTGATGGTATTATTAAGATTCATAGCTATTAAAAAATTTGTGAAATTAAGGCCCATATAAATAAAACAATCTCAAACGCAATTTGTACTTGAGAACCTATTTGACAGATAAAAAAACCTTTCGTTTCACTTTTAAAAGTGAACATCTTTATTAATGTTACATAGTAATTTAATTTATTTTCTTTTTGAAACTTAATATGTATTTATTATATAGATTATAGGAGAATATTAAAATAAGTATAATGTATATTTTTATAATCTATATGTTTACGTTTTAAAAGAGAAAAAAAAATAAAGTATGTAACATCTAAGTAGGTAAAGATCATAATTTTTAAAAGTGTAACCAAACGTTTTTTTTTATCTGTCAAAAAGGTTCTAAAGCAGAGGGTTCGATTGAGTTTGTTTTATTTATACGGTCCTAAGTACGCATATCATATTATACAAGACAAATGTTTCAACACACAGTTCAAAACCAGGATAGAAAATAGAAATTTTGCATTCGTATTTCTCATATGATGACAATGGCACTAACAAAGATTTTTTTTTATTCAACTCCGGGTATAAACTGTATAGCACGGGGTAAAGAAACAAAATATTTAGCGTTGAAAACCCTGTACTAACAAGACGTTAAATAAGTTGCTCTAAATTACAATGTATGTTCTACAATTCCGATTAATTGCAGTAGAAAGCTCACATAGCTGCTTATAGTTAAGTCGTTTAGAGACAATCGCAATATATATACGGGCGGTGAAGGTTAATGGTTATAAAGGTGCATTCACATTTCACACCGATGCCGCAGACGCAGAACTGCAGACGTAGCAGGTACAAGACCTTTATGCCCTATAAGTATAAAATCACTGATTAAGAAACTACTAGGTAAATTTAATAATAATAATAAAAATTTATTCCACAAAACGCACATTACACTACACAATGAAAAGATAAACACAAAAAATACAAGAGTAAAATAGGAAACCGCAGACGTAAGGGATACATAATTAAACAACAACAACATACAGACAAAAAGAACAAAATATAAGAAGAAAGAGGAAGACAAATAAGTATAGGCAATTCGAGGTCCGCAATTGGTTTGGTAGGCAGTGTAATGCACAAGTTGTCATATTACTATTCGGTTCTCTGTTCTATAATATCTCTAATATCGCATAACTATTCGGAGTCCATTAGATGAAAAAAGTCCCGCGGAAATTAGAGGAATGAAACCTTATACAGGCTGTAATATTAATGAGTGATAATACTTTAGGGTGTGTATGGGTCCCGTATATAGAGTTTACTGTGAAGGTACCAGCGATTAAATATTTACTTTTTTAAATTATTGTATTGGCTTGGGACATTTCTCATAGAAACATGAAAGTCAAAAGAAAGTCTTTCAGGCCTGGTGATTTCACAATACTTACATGCATACATACATAAATGTATTTTTACATATATATTTTTTTTTCTTTTTAAAAAATAAGAAATGGTAAAATGGTAGCGACTGTTCTTTTTACATCCTGTATTTAATTTTTGTAGTCAGGTTAAAGTTTATAAAAATAATTATTTGAAATTCGGTTAAAATGTATAGCAGTCCTTGTACCGCAGCGACTGCACTCGTGTTGGGGTGCTCTTATGTCGTGCAGGGCGTGGCCGACCTTTACTCCGTCTGTAGCTCGGCGTGTGTGGCAGCTCGTGCTAATAGTAACGAGATAAATGTTAGACCATAATCTAAAGCATATACGGACGACCTCTTTAGCTTTGTGGTTGAGCGCGTCGGTGTTCAAGACGAACGGCGGGTTCGATTGCCAACTGGACAAAAATGTTTTCTATGGCTTAGGGATGTGTATTAAAACCTTTAATAAAAGTACTTTACACGAGATTGGGAAGGGAGACTGGAATACTTCATACTCCTCCTATTTTATTCTGATTAATTTCGTTGTACCAAGGCAGATTTAGCTTGTCCCTCGGGCACCCGTGAGTTCATATCAAAGGGTTTGTCGTGGTTGGTTACCGCTGTTGATCCTGGCTCACAGGAGTTGCAATAGTGGGTGTGTGAGGTGGGCCAATGCCCGTTTAAAAAAATAACAAAAGTACTTTGGATATTTCTAAATAACTTTAGCTATTCTCTATATCTATATATAAGCCATACTCAACCTTATTTTTATAGGGGCCGCTAAAATGTGTCTGCCATGGTGTCGAGGGCCGCAAAACCACTTACTAGGTATTGATTGAAGTGTAGGTAATTCCAAGTTAACGATGTACTTACTTTCAACGACGAACACTCTTTCAAAACTGTTTTTTTTTCTATTTATTCAAAATGCAGCAGCAGCACGGTTCTGACTCACCGGGACTCACTGGCAGATAGCGACACTAGAAGCACAACTAGAGACGGGCAGTCGGCCCGATATAAATCAAGTTTCTGTAAAACTACCTCCTTTCTGGATAGACAGACCAGCAGTTTGGTTTGCACAAATTGAGGCACAATTTGAACTAGCCGGAATAAATAATGACTTTACAATGTTTAGCCACATAATATCTATTTTGGATCAGAGAGTTATTGGCGAGGTCAAGGACCTAGTACCGAATCCTCCAGCTACGGACCGGTATGCAAAGCTGAAAGAACAAATCATCAGAAGACTCTCAGTATCAGAAGAATAGCGGGTCCACAGGCGAGGAGAAGCTTGGAGACAGAAAACCATCTGCCTTTCTCAGGCATCTGCGTTCTCTTGCCGGAACAGTGACAAAGGATGAAAAATTACTATGTCAACTCTGGATCCGACACCTACCTCCTAATGTCCAAGCCATACTAGCAGTGCAAGCGGACCTCAGCCTTGACAAAATATGTGAATTGGCAGACAAAATAATAGAGGTCATATCATACACAGATAGCGAGATGCAGGATTTTTATAAGTCCGTCGCTCTATATACGACATCTGAAAACTAGCACAGTGGGCTTCGGTCTGACCGAGCATACCACCTCGCTCGGTCGGAGATCTCCCTTTGAGGCTTCCACTCGTACACCCACAGATACACCAAACTTATTGCTAATTACATTAATAACTTAATCTAATACCGTTTGCATAGTTCAAGCACAATAGTTACATAATTAAAGGTGTACACATCATTTAAAGATAATATTTTAGTAGTCAGTTTGAGATTTAATTTGATTTCAATAAGCGTGTATTTTCTTTAGTGATTTAAATAGTTTGAAGATTTGATAGGGGCCACAATTTTATTTGGTAAATTTTTTTTTCTTCAAATGGGCTAATAAAAATGGCCGGCGGGCCACATGAGGCCTGTGGGCCGCAGGTTGAGTTTAGCTGCTGTAGAATGTACCTATTGTGTAAGGCTGTATCGCGACGTGGGATCTCTGTTACCCAACCGTTATCCTTTTACCCATTTGCATTTATTGGATATTACGACACTTGAGCTTCAATTACTAATCATTAGGTACATAGACAAAAAATATAATAATTTGTGAAGTAAAATTATGAGTGTTGTTCTACGGTTCTGCGAACGGAGGAGTATGAAATTTCACACTGATATCTACCACTAGGTACACTCAAAGTTTTGCATCACGTGTAAGTGAAAAACCACCATACAATAACACTGAACCCCTTTAGTGAGGTGGAGGCTTGCCCAATGTCTTCAAAGTCTAGAGTAGTCTAGACCAAATCAAATCAAATCAAATCGTTTATTTGCAAGAACATGGTATAAACGGTGTTAAACAATTATTATAATCCAAGTCACAAACATATTCTGCCACTTGTGGCGTGCAAATACCCTATCTTAATGCTACCTAACTTTTTCTAAATGTAATCTTTTAATAATTAACTAAATTAATATATAAATTAATTAATTTTAACGATTCATCTATCTTTATAATGGGTACGTATATAGAGTCTAGTCTATGAGGACATTGGGCACGCCTCCACCTCACTAAGGGGGGGAATCAGTGTTCTTGTGTGGTGGTCTTCGTGTAGCCACATGAACTCAACATGGCCACAGACTACCAAATAGTTACGTAAACATGACTGCCCTGCGGGTGCTCTTAGTATTAATAAAACTGTTTCAAACTCGGTCTCAAGAATTGCGATCGCAACCTCAACTTGAGAACCTATTAGACAGATCAAACAATGACTAATAAAAAAAAAACTTAACTCATGTTATATACTTTAGTTTTTTTTTTAAATATAGGGTTGACTGGGGAAATTAATTTAAACGAAGATTAAATGTGACCAAATTATTTATATTAAAAACTACACTAATACAAAGAAATTAGATCCGGGCTAACTTTCAGCCTCACTATAAAGATGATACTGGGCACCCTCTAGCCTCACTATAGGAGGACTCCTTTAACTAAACCAGGGATGAAATGGATTCTTCAAATGGGCCAATAAAAATGGCCGGCGGGCCACATGAGGCCTGTGGGCCGCTGGTTGAGTTTAGCTGCTGTAGAATGTATCTATTGTGTAAGGCTGTATCGCGACGTAGGATCTCTGTTACCCAACCGTTATCCTTTTACCCATTTGCATTTATTGGATATTACGACACTTGAGCTTCAATTACTAATCATTAGGTACATAGACAAATAATATAATAATATGTGAAGTAAAATTATGAGTGTTGTTCTATAAAATTTCGGATACGAATAATATGGATGTTCAATTATTTCTGATTATCCGTTTGTTTCGGATAGCTTCGGTTACGGATATTAAATTTTGGTCTCCTTTTTACAGTAGCAAAACTTTCATTTCGGATTCGGTTATGGATATTTTTTTATATCGGATATCCGATAGTTACGGTTACGGAGCTTCCTAACATCCCTGGGGGCCTACTCAAGATGCCATCGCTAATTATCGCTTACAAAGTTTGATAACAAAATGTATGGGATTTGACATAAGCTACGCTAAATGATCGCGATTTGGTATGTCATTTAGTGTACCTTATGTCAAATCACATACGTTTTGTTATCGAACTTTGTAAGCGATAATTAGCGATGGCATCTTGAGTAGGCCCCCTGGTATGGTATACGATCGATTACGTTACAATTACGTCGTAAATTGTTCCTGGTTACTCCTCATCAAGGAACATTCTCTTTTAGCGAGTATCATACAGAACGGGATAATATTTTCAAGATTTTGATGTGATCAAGTCTTAAGTTCTTAAGGATAATTTTTATATGAGATATCCAATAGTTTCGGTTACGGTTGCGGAACTCCCTAACATCCCTAAACTGGGCATTCTCTAGCCTCACTAAAAAGAGGATACTGGGCACCCTTCAATCACACTATAGAGAGGATACCGGTACCTTTTGGGGACACTACAGAGTGTATACTGGGCACCTTCCTGCTTCACTATAGGAGTTTTAACTAAATTACAGTGGGGAGACGCGGCACAGCTCGAACCAGTGTCCGCAGCCGCATCGCTTGGGCTGTCCCTCGTGCAGCCACATGTAGTCCACGCGGCTGGCCTGGGGGTGGCACACGCACCCCACCATCCTCCTGCTGAACGCGCTCGGGATGAGGTTCGGAGAGTCCTTCTTGCCTGGACCTGGAGACAAAAAGGTACTCCTTTAACAAAGAGGAATTATCTTAGAAGAAAGTAAAGTAATTGCGGAGTTACGCAAGGTGACAATAATGCAGTTATAAATGGGGCGAAACCGGGGGGAAAAAAAATTCATGAGTAAAATATTTTTTTCGAGTAATAAAGGTATAAGGCAGTTGGATAAGAAAAACCAACAGTTATTATTAATAAAATAAAAAAAGTGACAATAATGAGACACAACTCTTTATTTATAATTTTCCACATTTATAACGTTTTTACAAAATAAAACTACCGGTTTCGATTAAATCAACATCTGATGATGATTATCTTTTGATGATCGTCGTATTATTGTGAACATGCATTTTCATCAAGAACCAACAGTATATTCAATCAGATACGCAAGGTGTACAATAAATGAGTAATAATACTTTAGGGTGTTTACAGTTTCGCGTTGATATATCATCTTCATCAAATTTAATTTTCAACATTAACGGATACGTTAGCTTAAGTATTTGCTTCCTATTTGCTTAGAAAATCAAAGAATTTGTTACGCTGCGCGACGACCGTTTTCACGAACGGTCGTGTCCATAAACTCTAAAACCTTTACCCTTGTTAATGCTCATAATGTAGAACGGGTCGCAGTTGCCAGCCATATGTGCCAGCAGCTCGCGCTTCTCCTTGCCAGTGGCATGCTCCAGCGGGTCCGGCATCCAAGTCGTGTATGCTCGTACACTGGCTCGAACTAGCGAACGAGTAGAAATCATGCCCTTTTTTAATAGAAGGTTTTATTTTAGAGGGCCAAGTTTTTCTAAGGTCTTTGGTATGGTCAATATATATATAATAGTAATAACTTTAGAACAAAGGAATAAAAATAAAAACAGAATTTATTTAGTTATTTTGCAATGTTAATAAAACTTGACGGAAAAATTATTTACGTTTTGATTTTGACAAACAATTTGATGTATGTTTTTTTTATTTTTCACCTGTACCCTCTGTACCGCTTAGAAATGATAGCATAGCGCTCTTAGTAATTTTATGATATAGTTGTAGGAAGGTGTGTTATGTAAATAAGAGTCTGTAGTGCGCAAGAAATAATGAATAAAATTTATTGAGAATACACACGGAAACAGAAAATACACCAGTTAAATAAAATAGAAGGAGTAACAGAGGAAAAAGAAACAAAACGAAAATATCAGTCTGAACACCAGTCTAAGCTCTAAACAAACAACTTTTTCTCGTCGTTATTCCTGTCGCTAGGCAACGGAGTCTATATCGCTGCGCGCGCACGTTGCATTGAAAAAACTAACTACTAACAGCCTCAGTCCTACAAGATCTCCAAGTCATTACAGAGAAATTTAAATCCATTGATTTGGACTTAAATTTCTCTAAATGTGAGCTTTTTATTAACGATTCACTCGATATTTGGCACGAAGTAACCCCTAAATTCAATAATCTGGCTCCTAATATCAAAATTCTCAGTAAAGAGTCCCTTCGCTTACTAGGTGCTCCCATACTTAGTGAAGGTTATAATTCCTTCATCTCGGAACAAAATCATAAATTCTCAGAATCTTCCGGCAAACTTACTACAATAAATTCCCACATGGCATATCAAATCATTCGGTTCTGTCTGTTTGTGCCCAAATTAATGTACGTTCTTAGATGCTGTCCACTATGGAGTTTTCCTAACTTTCTCTCACAGTTAGACCTCACCTTGAAAAACACATTAGTAAATGTTCTTAATTGCAATATCTCCGACACTTCCTGGATCCAAGCCGTTCTCCCCATTAGGTTTGGCGGATTAGGCATCAGGAAGGTGTCCAGTGTCTCCCTTCCTGCTTTTCTGTCATCAGCTCATAGTATCCATAAACTTTTCACCAAAATTATTTCCAATTCTTTAGGCTGCGTGGGTAGTGACTCATTACCGGAAGCCATTATTACTTGGCGTGGTCTTTGCTCAGACGAAATTCCAGTCCAACCCCACATCCAAAAGAATTGGGATGAACCACTACTTAATTTGGCACATTCAGACCTGTTAAATTGCTGCACCCCGGCTGATCGCGCTCGCCTCTTAGCGTCCGCTGAGCCAGAATCGGGATACTGGCTCCAAGCACTCCCGTCATCCAATATCGGAACTTTGTTAGATAACCACACTTTTTCATTATCAGTTAGCCTTCGATTAGGTACCGCCATCAACGAACCCCATCTCTGCCATTGTGGTGCCACGGTGGACCGCCAGGGACATCATGGACTGTCTTGCCGTCGCAGTGCCGGCCGTCAGTCTCGCCATGCCTCCATAAACGACATAATCCGCAGGGCTCTTGCCACCGTCAACGTACCGGCCACTCTCGAGCCGAACGGTATAGTGCGTGACGACGGCAGGAGACCTGACGGTATGTATTTGGTACCATGGAGCCACGGGAAGCCGCTGGTGTGGGACGCTACCTGCGTGGATACGCTGGCAGCGTCACACGTGACGGCCACTGCAAAGACGGCGGGGGCGGCGGTGGCACACGCCGAGACCCACAAAGGGCGGAAATATGAATCCATCGGCGATGGATACATTTTTCTGCCTTTTGGTGTCGAGACTTTGGGTCCATGGGGTCCCAGTGCTAAACGCCTTTTGAAAGACCTATCTAAAAGACTCACAGAAAAGACAAATGACCCAAGGGCTGGCGCTTACCTCGGCCAACGTATCAGTTTAGCGATACAGCGAGGTAATACTGCCAGTCTTTTGGGTACATTACCAGCGGCCGCCGATTTAGATATAGTTTTTTACATATAGCCTTTTTTATTACTTGTTTAGTTTGTAGTTTAGATAATAATAATTTACCTAAAATAGTTTCAATTTATATATGTTATTTTTAAGGAGTTTTTTGTGTTATTTTATTAATTAGATTTGTGATTTACTACTAATAAAAATGGCTGAACTTCTTTGTGTCTGTTGAAGATAAAATAACAATAATATGAAAACATCTTTTTGTATATAATTTGTAAATAATAATATTAGAAAATAAAGATCGTACAATAAATAGATTATATGAAAAGTAGATCACTACATAGTAATATCCTTGTAAGTGTTACTCACGTTGGTTCATTTCACAGGTTAATTTTGTTCATGGGCTTGTAGTCTAAAACTTTGTACATATATATTGTTTCAGTATTAATAATTATATGTACTTTATATTTCAGCATTTCTATAGCCGCACGTAAAAGGTAGTTACTATTAAATAATTTTGCTTTAATGCATAAATATAAACTAAGCTAATTTCGTACTTTATCGTATAAGTATGTTACTCATACAACACGAACATAACATTTTATTGAGCTGACTGCAACTGTATCAAGGTCCAAGGGTAAATAAAGGTTAAACTGAACTGAACTTGAACGACATCAATCGGAATATAATATTCTAAATATATCATTTTCGAATAATAATTATATTATGTAACTATTGCAGATATTTTGTACAGTTTGCAGTGCTGTGCAGCGTTTGCTTCTAGTAGGCTAGAGTTCTTCGTAGGATTCATTAATATTTTTGATACCCAAGAAGAATTCAATATATTGTATCGGTAACAGATGACTGTTGAGGGGGTTTATTTTATTATTATTTATATTATATTATTATTCGTTAAGTTTTGCATTGAGGTTGCGTGCGAGCAATCCCCTGAAAATTTAAGTACTATGAACTTTGAAACCTTTTCCACAATTATTGAAAATTTCCGCCTGAAAACGCCTTATTGAAAAATTCAAAAATATATCTTCATTATATTTACCTGTAGATTATCGTTCTATAGTTACATTGATATTTTTGTTTTAATGCAGCTTAAAATAATATACGAAATATTATTTTAACACTAGGTGTGCCCGCGACTTTATTCGCGTGGTGTTTGATTGACATAAACCGTTTATGCAGCGCATGCAAAGAAAGTCCCCAAATGTGAATTGTTTGTTTGTTTTAACGCGCGACGCCGTGACTCCGACGCCGAAACTAACACTGATGCCGACGCCGATGCCAACGGCGACGCTGACGCCGACGCCGATACGCCGACGCCGCGACGCCGAGGCCCGACGCCACGACGCCGACGCCTGACGCCGCGACGCTCGGCGCCGCGACGCTCGACGCCACGACGCTCGACGCCACGACGCTAAACGCCGCGACGCTCAGCGCCGCGACGCTCGACGCCGCGACGCTAAACGCCACGACGCTCGACGCCGCGACGCCCGACGCCGCGACGCTCAGCGCCGGGACGCCCGACGCCACGACGCCTAACGCCGCGACGCTCCACGCCCCGACGCCCGACGCCGCGACGCCCGACGCCGCGACGCCCGACGCCGCGACGCCCGACGCCGCGACGCCCGACGCCGCGACGCTGAAAGCCGCGACGCTCGGCGCCGCGACGCCCGACGCCGCGACGCCCAACGCCGCGATGCTCGACGCCGCGACGCCCGACGCCGCGACGCTCGGCGCCGCGACACCCGACGCCGCGA
Source organism: Celastrina argiolus (assembly GCA_905187575.2). Taxonomy (NCBI): domain Eukaryota; kingdom Metazoa; phylum Arthropoda; class Insecta; order Lepidoptera; family Lycaenidae; genus Celastrina; species Celastrina argiolus. The sequence continues at coordinate 5,119,541 of LR994596.1, forward strand.
CGCCCGACGCCTCGACGCCCGACGCCGCGACGCTGAACGCCGTGACGCTCGGCGCCGCGACACCCGACGCCGCGACGCCTAACGCCGCGATGCTCGACGCCGCGACGCCCGACGCCGCGACGCTCTGCGCTGCGACGCCCGACGCCACGATGCCGCGACGCCCGACGCCCGAACCCGCGACGCCCGACGCCCGACGCTCGGCGCCGCGACGCCCAACGCTGCGACACCCGACGCCGCGACACCCGACGCCGCGACGCCCAACGCCGCGATGCTCGACGCCGCGACGCCCGACGCCCGAACCCGCGACGCCCGACGCCGCGACGCCCGACGCCGCGACGCTCGACGCCGTGACGCTCGACGCCGCGACGCTCGACGCCGCGACGCCCGACGCCCGAACCCGCGACGCTCGACGCCGTGACGCTCGACGCCGCGACGCTCGACGCCGCGACGCCCGACGCCCGAACCCGCGACGCCCGATGCCGCGACGCTCGGCGCCGCGACGCCCGACGCCCGACGCCGCGACGCCGCGATGCCCGACGCCGCGACGCCCAACGCCGCGATTCTCAACGCCGCGACGCCACGACGCTCGACGCCGCGACGCCCGATGCCGCGACGCCCGACGCCGCGACGCCCGATGCCGCGACGCCCGACGCCGCGACGCTCGACGCCGCGACGCTCGACGCCGCGACGCCCGACACCCGACGCCGCGACGCCCGACGCCGCGACGCCTGACGCCGCGATGCCCGACGCCGCGACGCCCGACGCCGCGACACTCGACGCCGCGACGCCCGACGCCCGACGCCGCGACGCCCGACGCCGCGACGCCCGACGCCCGAACCCGCGACGCCCGATGCCGTGACGCCCGACGCCGCGACGCTCGACGCCGTGACGCTCGACGCCGTAACGCTCGACGCCGCGACGCCCGACGCCCAACGCTGCGACGCCCGACGCCGCGACGCTCGACGCTGCGACGCCCGACGCCGCGACGCTCGACGCTGCGACGCTCAACGCCGCGACGCAAAAATATTTCGCGCGGTTTCGAATCTCATCGAGTGAACATAAAGTTTTCAATGTCCCTAGGTGTAGTTAATATGTGTATCTATTTACTTATGTATAAAAATGAATTACTGTTCATTAGTCTCGCCTAAACTCGAGAACGGCTGAAACGATTCGGCTACTTTTAGTCATATATCTTAATCAATATTCATGGAAGTCTAAACAATTTAATTCTAAAAAAGTTTAAACAATTTGTTTCTATGCTCAACAGGACACGGGTCAGCTGCTAGTTATTTAATAAAAATATCAAATGTCTATACCTAGTAGGTATAAATTATATTTTCGGTGATTTGGTCCCCCATAGTACAAGTTCTTCGGATACTTATCACGGAGTCACATTGATGTGGTGTCTAAATTGTAGGAAAGGAATAGGTATCCATGAAAGTGTGTGTGGTCGATGCTTGAGTGGCTCCGTGAATATATTATATTAGCAATACACAGCCGTGTCTGCTCTATTTTTAAAATAATACACCTACATGTAAGCTATTTTCTTTTTTTAAACTGTAATTTTTGGTTTTTATTAGATTTTTTCTCAGATTTTTTTTACTTATACGAGATCAGATTATAATCTGTTATTCATGATAAGTAGTAGTAAGTGACATTATGCAACATCAAGTTAGCCTTACATACGTAGGCGATGTGGAGTACAATGCAACGCCCCCGGCGCAACACTCATATATAAAAACCTCTTTGGATTAATTTCGGCACATTCAAATTTGGAACATACCACAGACAACATGGCATTCAAGGTAATTTCATTTTAATTTTTGCAACGAAACTTTTTTGATTATATTTAGGCACGTTTGAAATAAGAATAAGTAGCGAAGAAGAAAATAGGGCGTTGAAGTTTTTTTTTGTAACGAACCTCCTCGGAACTTTCGAATATGGAAGTTAAATGCAAAAACTGCTTCCTGACATTACATCCATGCTTCGGATATTTTACTTTCGCGCATTTACAATTAGAATTTTAATTTGTGACTAAATGTTGTTGTAAAAATAAAAGCCTCTTTGTTAATATTTATTTCACTATTTCTTAACAATGTTGCAATATATGCCATTCTATACCAGCTGAAAGCTAAAACAATACCTGTGTAGGATTAGACATTAGTGTTTTGCAATGCTATGTACACCGAGCTTAGAGCTCTGACTAATAAGTTAATAAAGTAACTACTAGCACCTGAGACTTCTGTTAAAATATCCTAAAGATTACAAGCTTTAAAGTGGCCTAAAATAACCTTTTATTTCCATTGAATTACATAGTTACTTTTACCAACACAACAACTAACTGTCGTAATTAATATATGATATTGGTTATTATAGTACTAATATATCTCATTGCCTTTTTTCTTTTTCTCAATTAAAGACTAATAATAATATGTTCTTTCTACTCCAGCTCGTCATCTTAGCCTGCGCTCTCGCTGCAGCCCAGGCCGGCCTCGTGGCCCCCGTCAGCTACGCCGCGCACGCCGCCCCCCTGGCCTACTCCGCTGCCCCCGTCGTCCACTCCGCCCCCCTGGCCTACGCCGCCCCAGTGGCCAAGGTCGAGGAGTACGACCCCCACCCCCAGTACACCTTCTCTTACGACGTGCAGGACGGACACACCGGCGACTCCAAGAGCCAGCACGAGACCAGGGACGGTGACGTAGTCCAGGGCGCCTACTCCGTGGTCGACCCCGACGGCACCAAGCGCACCGTGGAGTACACCGCCGACCCCCACAACGGCTTCAACGCCGTCGTCCACAGGGAGCCCCTCGGTGTCAAGGTCGCCGCCCCAGTCGTCGCTAAGGTCGCCGCCCCCCTGGCCTACGCCGCTGCCCCCGTCGTGCACTCTGCCCCCCTGGTGCACTCTGCCCCCCTAGTCCACTCTGCCCCCCTGGTGCACTCCGCCCCCATCGCCTACTCCGCTCCCCTCTACCACCACTGAGATGACTAGTCACGACGTTAGACCTTAATAATTTATGTACAGACAATAAAATATTTTTATACGATGTTAAGTTTTTTGGTTTACATTATCTATATTATATACAGATTTAACGAAATTAGATTTGGTAGGTTTTGAGGATTCCATATCTCAAAGACAAAAAGGACACTTGTAAGATAATTTTATTATAAGATAAGAAAAATTGTAGTTATTATATTTTGTTACGTTATAATTGCTTGTACTTAAACAGCCCGACATGACTAAATTATAGTATTTGTAAACAAGCTACAAATTCTTCAACTCCAATGTGACAGAGCCTGAATGGAGGAGAAATATTATTTTATTAAAAGTTGACATAGTTCGAAACCAAAAACTACACAAGTAAAAATGTAATTTACTTGTGTAGTTTTTACATATACCATACATACATAAGATAAAAAAAATTGGACCCTTATCGCGCTTGGCCGGTTTTTTATAATAACTGGGTACTACATTGAATTTTTTAAACAAATAAACAGTTATAAAGTGCTCTAAAAAAAATTTAATCATTAATAGTTAAAAAAAAACACACACACTCAATTATTTTATTGTCTTTGGTCCTTGATTTACCTAGTCCTGCCATAAATAGGTACTGATACAACGAAAAATATATTTTCTTCTATTACAAATAAAATTTATTTCTTTTACAGTGTGTTAGTTTTATTCATAAACAAAAAGGGATTTAAAATATGAAAAGTTTATTCAAAGTGGCCGCCGTTGGCTGCAATACAGTGCTTTAAACGTTGAGTTGAGATATTAATAGAAGCACGCACCCTTTCCATGGGAAAATTCCTCACTGCCAATCGTATTTTCGATTGCTTCAGGGACTCCAAATTGTCATGGCGTTTAGAGCAAGACATACTCTCTAAAACTGGCCATAAATCGTAATCCAGCGGATTAAGATTGGGACTAGACGATGGCCAATCTTCAGCTCTTATGTTGTCCGAAACGTTCGTTTCCAATAAAGACTGCGTAGAGCGAGCTTTATGAGCTGGTGCCGAGTCTTGTTGGAAGGACCATTTTTGGTTATCGAACATAGTTTTGTTAAGGGGTTTCCCTACCTTCTCACGAATGGTATCTTGATACACTTGTGCCGACGTTTTGATACCTTTTTCAAAAAAGTATGGCTCAGTCACTCCTTCATAACTAATACCCCACCAAACCATCACTGACGTCGGATAGTGCCCACGTTGCACTCTCTCAACCAATTGGGAAGCTTTCTTAGAGCTTTGAGCATAAATACGGTCGGACGGACGGGTAAATTTTGCTTGTTAAAATGTTGTTCAATTGTAAAAATTTTCTCATCAGTAAACAAAATTTTTCTGTAACCTCCCTTTGCTTACCGCCTCAGTAATTGTTTTGATTTTAGCACCCTATTTTTTTTTATCAGTACGTCTCTTATAGGCTAAAACTTTTAAGTCGTCTTTTAAAATACGCGACATGGTTCTAGGGGCTATCTTCATCTCCCGAGATAAAATCTTTTGTTTTCGAACCGGATTTCTTCGAAATCTTTCTCTTACTGCCTTAACCACCTTTTCCGTACGAACACAGCGTGGACGGCCAGATCTTTTTCTGTCACAAACAGAGGAGGTCTCATTGTACCTATTAATAGCCCGGTACACAAACATTTTGCTTATACCAAGCGTATGGAGAGTTTTAAAAATTGCATTGGGCTCCAGACCTACTTTGTGTAACGCAATCACAGCGATTCTGTTCTCTTTATCACCCCACTCCATTTCAATATCGCAAAATAATAAACAATGTAATGGCGCCAACATAAGAAAATAATTAATAATTAATCATGTAAAAATGACAGATTCCAAATTCAAATCGAATATTTTATTTATTTTTAATTGTAACAGTATTTATGGCCAGACTACGTATATATTTATTTCAACTTGACTTCTGGAAATTCTCATAATAAGCCAAGCTTATAAAAGCATGCTAAAACGAATCGTAAACTAACCCTATTCTTGTGTAATCGGAGATGAAACAAAAAATATATACATCAATCGACAATCAACTGATTGTCTGATAAACTTATCAGCCTGTATAGTCGTAACCAAAATTTTAATTCATTTTTATCATTCCAACGCGGAATCAAATCCACGACCTGCGAGTCGAGAGCCAAGCTATAACACCCTGTGTGATAGACTCTATGTAAAATAAGAACTTCATATTCTTAGTTTTTTTAAACCCCACCCTAAAACGACGGGGTGTTATAAATTTGACGTGTCTGTGTAAATGTATATGTGTCTGTCTGTGGCATCGTAGCTCCCAAACGGATGATCCGATTTTAATGCGGTTTTTTTGTTTGAAATGTATATCCGTCGAGAGAGTTTTCTTAGTTATGTTTAGTAGAAATCGGTTCAGGTCTTCAAGGTCATCAGGTCGTTTGTTAAGTGTGATAGGTTAGCGTGTAGGGAATGATACGCTAAGTCGGGGGTTTTTTTTTAAATTTTTATTCAGTTTATGATTTTTTTTTGGCTTTTTGGTCCTCACATAATTTAGTGCACTACCAATGTTTTAGTAGATCTGGCTCACGGAGGCGTTTATGTATGAAAACGGTAGTGTTCAATTGCCTACGATCACAATTGCTCAGCGAAGACTGTCAGGAATACTTGCGTAAATAGCCCTGCCCCCTGATTACGGAACTTCGGTGGCTTTCCAGTTTTTTTTAATCAACGGTCCTTTTACATTCAGACACACGATTTAAAAAGTAAAAATGTGAAAATTTGACGTTACTACTTTTTAAATTGTATTTTTGACATTAAAGCTTTTGTTTCATTTTAAAATTTGAACTTTAAAAAAAAATTAAATGCTGAAATGACAGTCGTTCATCGAAGCAAAGCCACCGAAGTTAGGTTTGTTAACTGTTTGTTAGCTGCGGCGCCTGTAAGAAGTACCTTCTTCTTGAACTGCATATAATATTAAAGGCGTATCATCTATTAAATAAATAATTGTAATTGGGGTTACGGGTTACCCATTTTGATTAACTGTAAAAAAAATAATATAATAATTAGTGTTGGAGATTGCTAATTGTGACGTTTCGTCTCTGCTTACTTTACGTCAACTAATGGAGACAAAACATTCAAACGAGGCATGAGTTAACACTTAGGCTAAATATAGTCTATCAATTTCACAATCTAAGTTCGAATATTGAGCCGAACTATATTATGATATTGCAGATGACGTTTTCTTTGGACTATCAGCAAATTGTGCTGACCAGGGCCCCGACTCTAGTAACTCGAATTTCATTTCGAATCTCAGTCTATCCCTCACATGTGGTTTAGAGCGCGTGCGGGAATGACTGACGATCGAATCGAAGTTCGAGTTACGAGAATTGGGGCCCAGCTTAGCACCGAACACTTGAGGCAAAGTAGTGAGTTAACTTTTTTATTCTTGATACCAAAAGTGTCAGGTTAGGCTGTTTGACCACTGAAAGGTCTCGACAACTCACATACTGGGTCCCAACTATGTTAGGTTAGTCATAGTTGATTAATTGCATTCTGAACTTCTTTATATAATAAGTACGGACAAATTATACTAATTGTCGTAAAAATTCGTACAAAGTTTTGGCTTTATGTATTAATCTAATATAGATGAATCATGTGTAATTTTCTTGACCAAAAATACCTAATTCTACGACACACCATTAAAATTAATAGGCAAATAAATTTTACTTTATCGAACTTTTCTCAAAATCGGTATTACGACCCTGCGGTTATGTCAAAAGTCAAGATTTCGCAACCAGCGCTTATAAGGATGCGGTCCGATGGCTCCTATTTTTGTATGGTTTTGTATGTGGTGGTCCTTGTCCTATATATGGTGGCCCCGGGGCACCGGCTGGTGGTATATAACCACTCGATACCACTTACCCATCACTTACTCATCTCTACTCGTCCAACAATGGTTGCCAGGGTGAGCTTTATTTTAATCGGCTGTACGATTTTACGCGAATATAGAAAATTCCAATGAATAAAAAAAATTATATTGAAAATTCCTAACCTGCCTCAAACTCTCAATGCTTATTTGTAAATGTTTGAAATTGAAATTCTCTATATCTAATAAAAAAATTTAAGGATGTAACTATAAGTAAAGTTCTTCTTCATTTTTAAAAGTCTAATGAATTGTTGTTTTTTCTGTGAAATAGGTTCTCAAGTAGAGGTTGTGATCGCAATTCTTGAGATCGACTTTGAGATTGTTTTATTAATATGGGCTTAGGACTTAACTACTTAACGATTTAAATAAATGAGATCATAAATTCGTAATAAAAGAGAAAATAACAAGCTGTAAAATGTATGTAGTCGGGTTTTCATTTTTCACTAAAATGTAAGTAGTTTTAATAATATGTTACGTTATCGTCATCGACAAAACAAAAACGATAATCGCTATTTGTAATTTGGTTTTACTGTACGAGCACATAATATAATTACGTCTAAACTGCTATTGATATTAGAAAGTTACTAAGATAACCTACTAGATTATACCGTGGCATTGGCTGTGAGTAGTGACCCCCACGTGTCTGTTCAATTGTTATGAATTTCTTTGCGACAGTGAATTAATTAGGATAACAATAAGTCGCCCTTTGTTCAAAATTCACCCATATAAAAAAAAAATTCTAAATTTAAAAAGCACTAAGTTTCTTTTTTCAAAGTAATTTTTTAAAATAAATTATTTAATTGCCAGTTACCACCGTTTCGTAACAATAACCCGACGAGAAGAATTGGCATAATGAGTAACACAATTTTTAGTTCTTTTCGTTTACTTTCATGTAGATTCAAAAATACGACGAAACGTTTCGAGAAAATTTAGGTAGTGCGATTTCGCTTCGCTTGGCTCGTCTTGGCGGGGCACGACCGTGCACCCAGATCAAACGTGCTCTAGTGTAACTAAAAATAGTAGGAAGCGATTAATTTAAGATGATTTAAAACATTATTTAAAACACTAGCTTTCTACATAACTTCTTCCATACAGCCTAACTGAAAACTTAATTTCGATCGCCCAATTCTCATAAAACTTTACTAAAAGTTTACTCAAAGCTTCATGTATATTTGTGTTACTTTTCAGTTCCTCGTTTTGGCCTGCTTCGTGGCAGCCACCAGCGCTGGTCTACTGCCAGCCCAAGCCTACTCCGCTGCCCCCTACAGCACACCAGTATACGACAAAGATGCCAAGCCGGAGGAATACGACTCGCACCCCCAGTACAGCTTCTCCTACGACGTGTCGGATGGCATCACAGGAGACACGAAGAGCCAGCACGAGAGTCGAGACGGGGATCTGGTCCAAGGCTCCTACTCCCTGATAGAGCCTGACGGTAGCAAACGCACTGTAGACTACACGGCGGACTCCCAAAACGGCTTCAACGCTGTGGTCAGTAAGGAGGCAGGCGCGGGACCGATTGTTGCTAAGGCCGTTGCTAAGATACCTGTTGCTAGCCCAACCCCAGTGTACGCAGGCGTTGCTAAGGTGGCCTCGGTGGTGCACGCTGGCCCCGTGGTCCACGCGCCGGTGGTCCACGCCCCCGTGGCCTACCACTCCCCCATAGCTTACGCGTCGGGCCCCATCGCGTACTCGTCGTCTCCGGTGGTCCACGCCAGTCATCTGGTCCACTCGGGCCAGGTGGTCCACGCGGCCCCCGTGGCCTACTCCTCCCCCATCTACCACCATTAAGAGTACTGTTAATTAGTTTGTAATTTATTGAATAAAAAAATATTGTATTATTTTTGTTTTTTCTTTGATCTAACAAGTGCCTGTTGCCTGCCTGTTATGACTTATGTAATTCATTGCAATGCGTGGCGTAGACGTTAAACTATATTTTTAGAAGTTAGATTTTCTTACGCTTTCACACCACTTCAACCTCGTGCTCAAAGAACTTGTTTTACGGTTAGCAGACAAAGGAAATACGTGTACTTAAGATTTTTAATATTTTATACACACATTTGATACATGTCTACGGCATGAGGGTGTGAAAAAAATATTCAATTAGAATATTGTGGTTGAAGCTATGTAGCTTAATAATAATGTATTTCAAATTACTCTGTCTTCTAGAAATTGGTTAATAATTTGCTTAAGATTCCGTTACATACATACTTACATAGACGTATATTATACAGCCTAAGCTTATAAAAGCGTGTTTAAAAAACTTATATCCGAACATATACTCTCCGTATTTTTATGGAAATCGTTTAAAAATTATAACCCGATTAAAAATGTTACCCTATGTTACCCGGGACACTACAAATCAATTGATACCTGATTTATTAGAAGCTTCAGTAGTTTAAGCAACAGTGGAACAAAACATACATAAATACACTGTCAAAAACATTACTCTTCCTTTACATAACTACCAAAACCCATGGCCAAAAGCATTAAAGGTATTTTTTTTAGCATGGCCATATTAAGGTAATTACAATATACATAAGCTTTAGTCCTATTCTACACGAACGTTTTTTCGCCGTGAGTCTCTAGGATTAATCGCCGTGTTTACATAAACTTTGCATATGGCTGCCGCTACCGTCGCTGTGAAATTTTGCCGTTTATGTTTAGCAAGTTAAGTGTCAATTTCAATAACGCATGTTAAAATTAATCCTTCATTAAATATGAGGTTATCCCTCTTATATTTCCTGTCAAAGAAAGCGTGGCATTTTAACAAACCGTTAATTCTAACAAGCGTTGTTACTTGTTGAAATCGGGACTTAATCGTACAGAGCTCCATACAACCGTGCAGAAACATACGACGAATAGTATTATTATTCATCTTTTATTTTTATTGATATTGATTAACCCTACTATTTCACGGTGAAAAAACGTTTGTGTCCAAAAAGCCTTACAGATGACATAAATATGCACCAAGAAATGCTCAATACGAACAGATGTGGACCAATAAATTCCTGTTACACAGTAAAGTTCAAAGTCAGATACCGGTTGTATGTCTGTGGGTGCCTGAGGACAGCGGTGGACGTATATAAACCGCACGCCCAGCACTTACATCACACATCAACTGTGAACATGGCATTCAAGGTACTACATGTTGTGATAATGGAAGTAAATATTACTTTCTTCCAACTTAAAAAGTATCAAAGTCAAGTCAAATTATAACTTAGTGCTTTGGAGTTTGCTAATATTAGTAAATTATTTATAATTATTTATGACTATATTCTAAATTACTACTTTTAAATTCTTCAGATGGTATTGAGATTTTAATAGGTACCTAACTACTTTTTTTTCAGTTTGTAGTCTTCGCCTGCTTCGTGGCTGCGGCCAGCGCTGGTCTGCTCCCAGCAGCCCCAGTGGCGTACTCCGCCCCCGTCTACCACGCGGCCCCAGCCTACCAGACCTACGCCGCGCCCATCGCCAAGGTCGTAGCCCCAGTGGCCAAGGTCGAGGAGTACGACCCCCACCCCCAGTACACCTTCTCTTACGACGTGCAGGACGGACACACCGGCGACTCCAAGAGCCAGCACGAGACCAGGGACGGTGACGTAGTCCAGGGCGCCTACTCCGTGGTCGACCCCGACGGCACCAAGCGCACCGTGGAGTACACCGCCGACCCCCACAACGGCTTCAACGCCGTCGTCCACAGGGAGCCCCTCGCCGTCAAGGTCGCCGCCCCCGTGGCCTACGCCGCCCCCATCGCTAAGGTCGCCCCCGTGGCCTACTCCTCCCCCCTGGTGCACGGCTCCCCCCTGACTTACCACGCCGCCCCGGTGGTGCACTCCGCCCCCGTGGTGCACGCCGCTCCTCTCGCCTACTCTTACCACCACTAAACTGATCTACCTCTAGTCAAAAAATAAGTATTTATTTATTAAATAAAATAGTTGAACTATATTATTTTATATCTCATTATCACACCAGAAAATAACAGTCAGTAATTATGTTTAATTTATTTGTATGATTCTTCTGTTGAGAATTCTTTCTTAAGAGAAAAAGTTAATAAAAGACAGAAGTATTCGTGTTAAAGACTTTTGGTGGACATGCTATAATAATTAAACCTGAAGGTAAATTTATTTAACAAGCAGTTAGAAACAATCAGCAGTAATAAAAAAAAACATAAAATCTAAACGCTTTAAGAATTTTCCTCACGATTCCTCACGATTAGTAGGCACTTTATATTATGGTCTTGGGGAGGCTGTTGCTTATAAAAGCTCAGCTATGTTTATGCAAAGTTCTGAACGATACATTTCTTTTGAGAGAAAAATGGAGAAATTACGAGAAAAAAATCAAATTATCTTTACTTTTCGAGAGAAAAGTCTTCATAAGTGCATCCTAATTCCTAACTCAGACTTCTCCATAAACTTACTCTCTTGGGGACAAGAACTAAGAAAACAAAGTTAAAAAAAAATAATACACATTCATGGTATGCTTCCCTTGCCTATCTTTGGATACCAAATACGAGACAATTATCTTATTTTTTTAAGTTGGATTTTATGTTGTTATTTTTAAAATACATAAATTACTCGCGGTATCGTAACAAGTCATTTTCATTCATTAAAATTGGACCGGTAGTTTATCTGCTGCAAGGGAACAAACATACATACATACATAGACTACCCAAATTATTACCCATCCTTTTGGCTTCGTCGAAGTCGGGTAAAAACCCCTAGGTGGTCTACTTCAACGCTATTGCAGAGCTCTGGAAAATCATATAAACACACTGGTGCTCTACATACGTACTAATATAACCCAGTCAAATTGTCCGTGAGATGCCGGAGTTAGAATAGCGTCTTCCCATTATCTATCTCTCCCGCGGGTGTAAACGGGAATATATTTATAACTAGCTGAGCATGGAAACCGTGTAAACCTTCCCGGGACTTCCACGAATATTTCAAGACCAAAAATAGCCGAATCAGTTCAGCTGATGTCGAGTTTTAGCGAGACTAACGACCAGCAATTGATTTTTATATTGCCTATGTTACTCAGTTATAATGTAGCTTTCTAATAAAAAAATAAAAAAATCGGTCCAGTACTTTATGAGTTAAGTCGTTACATACAAAAATACAAATCTTTGCTCTTTTCTTTCTTTCCAAACTGATTCGATTTTGATTTAGATACGATCATGCCGCGAACTTCCTAGTAAATTGACATTTGTTTATTTTGATTCTCAGTCGATTGATATGGTCGGGAGTACAAAAAGTTACGATCCAACATTTTTTTTATCCTGATTAGTTTCAAAGTAATTCACCATATATAATACGAAAAACCACTGATATCGAACGGATTCGGTACTCGATTGTGTCGGGAGTAGGCCCGCAGGCCAGCTACGCAGGTGTATTTATCACACAAGCAAATATCTACATACTAGGTTCATGTTACCTAATATACTAGATGAATAAAATGTGGTCGCACACGCTATTGGTATTGAATATTGCAACAGCAGACGAATATTACGATTTTTCGAGTTCTTTTTTTATACCGTATTTCGGTGTGAACTGACGCTTAGATTTTGTTAGCGAATCCGACCACATCTCTACCTTGACTATTTTTGTGCTTGCTTCTGATCTTTTGATACCAAACACTAGACCATTGTCTTAATTTCATTTTTTTTACCCGACTTCGGTGAAGCCAAAAGGAAGGGTAATGATATTGGCAGTCTATGTATGTATGTATGTTTGTATGTATGTATGTATGTTCCCTCGTAGCTACTGGTCCGATTTTAATAAATAAGGTGTCAATCGATTCGTAGTAGTCCCGCGAGTAACATAGGCTATATAATTTTTCGAAAAATTTTGGATTTTGAAAATTATACCTCAAAAACTATCTCCAAAAAAAATTTTATTAAGATAATTGTATCGTGTTTGGTATCGAAAGATAGGTCTTGGCAAGCATATTACAAATATGTATTTAAATTTTTAATTAATTATTACATTTTATTGTTAAATTCAAAATAAAAAGGTCGTATGACTATGTAGACTTTTTAGTGATTAAAATAAGAACTGCATATTTTAGTTTTCATGGATTTGAGTTTCTGACAGACGTTGATATAATTTAATTCTGTTCTAGTTAACATGTTGTTAATTACTTAAATTAAAGTTTGGTTAGGACAATGCAGGCTGATCACCTGATTGTCTGACAAGAAAGATAATACATGCGTTGGGTAGGCATGTAAAAATTCGGTCCATACCAGAACAAATAAACCTATTTTGATCTAGTATTTTATGTGAAAGCTGACTTAATCGCGAGCGGCCTTAGCTATTCATCATCATCGGTTCGATTAATGCTTGAAATTCGGGGGTCTCTTATACAATTTTATTTATAGTTAGGTATAGATATCATTGTATATTTTAATGTGTAGAATTTCAATCCAAATCAAACTATTTTATTTCCAAATGAAACTCAACAAGCTACTTTCGGAAAGTCAACAAAAAGGCTACCACCACCATTTAAAAGTTGTTGTGAGAATGATGGAAGCAGCGTAGGTATATCTCCGACAAGTGCAGTGCTATGCTTGGTTATGCCGAAGCCCACTGGATTAATAACTTGTGATAACTATTTTATTTATATTTGGACGGTCTACATACATATTTATTGCACCTCTTATTTTGCGTGTGCTGTTTTAAAACATGTACGATTGTATGACATGTCGTTTAGATTGTGTTAATTATAATGTTATGTTTTTTTCAGTTTGTAGTCTTCGCCTGCTTCGTGGCTGCGGCCAGCGCTGGTCTGCTTCCAGCAGCCCCAGTGGCCTACTCCTCCCCCCTGGTGCACGCCTCCCCCCTGGCCTACCACGCCGCCCCCCTGGTGCACGCCTCCCCCCTGGCCTACCACGCCGCCCCGGTGGTGCACTCCGCCCCCGTGGTGCACGCCGCCCCCCTCGCCTACTCTTACCACCACTAAATTAGGATTTATCTGACGCAAAGAATTGTAAATATTATTTAATAAATTATTTACTTAAGCAAAACAATTACCGTATTATGATTTTCTACATATCTAGTTCTTAAACTTCCAATACTTTATTTAAAATACTCACTAGAAAAATGCAAATACTCGCAATACTAAATATTAAAATTTATTGTTTTCAAAACTTTAGTAACTAAGAGTTACTTGAACCAGTCTGGGTTTGTTAGTTAAGCCCATAGTTAACTTATAAAACTAATTTGTTTATAGAGGCTGAATCTGGGTTGAATCAGGTTTAAACAATAATTAGATAAGTATTTTTTGAAAGTCGTAATTACACGGAAAAAATCACGTTTGTATAGTATTAAAAGCATTATTAACAAGTCGTTGTAGATCTCCACAGAGACTACCAAGTACCAGCTAAATAGTAACTAAATAATTATTTTGCAACACACGTTAACGTTTTGAGAATTTTCAATTTAGAGGAACTCCTAAGTGTACTATTTTGACAAATAAATGTGTTTTCTGTTAAAATATACTTAAAAACTTATTTTAGTTGTTTTTTAGTTGTTGATATCGGTTGTTTTAAACGTAGATATTTTTTACTTTTTAGTGTCTCTAAGTCAAAATAAACTACAATAGGATAGGTCTGTTTAATAGCTACGATGCCACAAACAGACTGGCAGGCACTATACATTCCATATTTGTAATTTCCACCTCCTCTTTTTGTTGCAAGTCAATTATAAATGCTAAATAAAAAGATCCTAAATAAGCGGTACTGTAACTGCATGATAAATCATCCATGTAAAAAATGTTTGTACAAATACTCGTATTATACACCGCTGGAAATTAATGAAATAGAATGTTCATTCAATCAAAAGTACGGTGCCAACTATTTTAAGTTTTAACTTTATGGGGACCAAATGCGCCTGCATCGAATAAAAAAGAATCACGCAAGGCGGATCATTAACCTCAGAGTAATAGGCGTACAATGTACATACATAAAAAAATAAAAAACAGGCGGAATTGAGAATCTTCTTCTTTTTTTGGAAGTCCGTTAAAAACTGTCTTACGTAAGTACAAAAAAATGGCTCAGGCATGTAGATAAAACTTTGCAGAAACATAGAGCTAAAACATAATATACAACTAAATATAGGTACTAGTATAAGGATTAGTCGGTTAAAATTATGTCGAACTAAAGAATAGTTCATAACAAAGCTAAGCGGTTTGCATAGAGTATGGATACGTACTTTTTCAGAAATATGATCTGTATTTTGTGGATGACGTCGACGAAATCGTTGTAGGGGTCGACAGTCACTCCACTGAGAAGCAAATATACATACATGTATATATAAATACTACGGTTGTATGTATTTTTTAATGCCACATTTTACAAAAAAAAAAAAAATGTCCAAAAATTTATCACTTAGGGGTATGGAAAATAGATAGTAGCCGATTCTCAGATCTACTGAATACGCATATAAAATTTTGTAAAAATCGGTAAAATCGTTTCGGAGGAGTACGGTAACTAATATTGTGATTACTAAGATTGTGATAGTAAAGGTGAAAAACAATGAAGCTTTGACACTGCTCTAGTGGAACCTAAGCGGCCTATAGACACAATGACATACAAATTACAAACATCATGAACAATCATGAGGAGTGTGAAGTTCCCATGATTAAATAAAAAAGGTAAATTTTTTCACATCTCCAAGGGTATCTGGGGGCACGGTCGTGCCCCCGTCAAGACGAGCCAAGCGAAGCGCAAGGGCACTACCTACCTTTTCTCGAAAGGTTTCGTCGTTTTTTTGAACTCCCATAACTTTGCTTTGGATGATGCTAAATAGTTGAAAATTTCAACATATAATGACACGAATGTCGTAGCTACTATACTTTAGATTTTATCGATGTGTAAAAACCCCTGATTTCGTCACTGACTCATTTATAGATCATCAAAATTCTTAGGTTACTTCCGGAAATCTTAGAAAGCTGAAGTTATGTATGTAAGCTGTTATTGCTACAAAACCAACAAAAAATTATTAAAATGTAAATGCCGCCATTTTGGATGGGATGGGAGATGGGGAAAAGGATGTTTATTATAAGGATCTGATGATCTTTAATTTATAAAAGGAATATAATATACAAGTACATCAAAAACCTACGACCTACTTTTTGTAGGACCCATAATCGTTCAGAGTTTTGCTCCATATAATTTATGTCCGACTTTATGTATGTTGAGTGCGTTGCACTACTGCAATCAGTATATTCTATTATTCATCTACAAAAAGTCGGTCACCAATTATTAATCGGTGACCGACTTTTACCGAAGATGAAAAATATATTATTATATTATTTATGAGAGGAAAATTTGTTTTTTATCCACTTATTTAAAATTAGCGCGAATATGCAGGCAGCTAATAGTTGTAAATTGCTGTCGGTCACAAAATAACTGTCGATGTATGGAACAGGTCCGGCACAAGCTCCATCTGTTGTTAAATTTCTTTTCTGTAAAGTTCTTTGTATGCTTAGCATTATTATAATGAGTAATGTAAGAAACTAGCTTGTCAGTGGCTCAAAATATTCTATAGAATTCCTTGTACTAGTTACCATCATCACTACTACTATTAGATATAAGGTACTGTTGAAAATACTAGCTGGTATTAGCTAATATTAGCACCGGGCGTCGGCAGGCGTCGCGGCGCTTGGCGTCGCGGCGCTTGGCGTCGTGGCGCTGGGCGTCGGTAGGCGTCACGGCGCTTGGCGTCGTGGCGCTGGGCGTCGGTAGGCGTCACGGCGCTTGGCGTCGCGGCGCTGGGCGTCGTGGCGCTGAGCGTCGGTAGGCGTCGCGGCGCTTGGCGTCGGTAGGCGTCGCGGCGCTTGGCGTCGGTAGGCGTCGCGACGCTGGGCGTCGGCAGGCGTCGCGGCGCTTGGCGTCCCGGCGCTGGGCGTCGGTAGGCGTCGGCAGGCGTCGCGACTCCTGGCGTCGGCAGCCGTCGGTAGTCGTCGCGGCGCTTGGCGTCGCGGCGCTGGGCGTCGTGGCGCTGGGCGTCGGTAGGCGTCGTGGCGCTAGGCGTCGCGGCGCTTGGCGTCGTGACGCTGGGCGTCGGCAGGCGTCGCGACGCTGGGCGTCGGTAGGCGTCGCGGCGCTTGGCGTCGTGACGCTTGGCGTCGGCAGGCGTCGCGTCGCTGGGCGTCGGTAGGCGTCGCGGCGCTTGGCGTCGCGACGCTGGGCGTCGGCAGGCTTCACGGCGCTTGGCGTCGCGACGCTGGGCGTCGGTAGGCGTCGCGGCGCTAGGCGTCGGTAGGCGTCGCGACGCTGGGCGTCGGCAGGCGTCACGGCGCTGGGCGTCGTGGCGCTAGGCGTCAGCAGACGTCGCGACGCTGGGCGTCGGTAGGCGTCGCGGCGCTTGGCGTCGGTAAGGCGTCGCGGCGCTTGGCGTCGGTAGGCGTCGCGACGCTGGGCGTCGGCAGGCGTCGCGGCGCTTGGCGTCGCGGCGCTGGGCGTCCCGGCGCTGGGCGTCGGTAGGCGTCGCGACGCTTGGCGTCGTGGCGCTGGGCGTCAGCAGACGTCGCGACGCTGGGCGTCGGCAGGCGTCGCGACGCTGGGCGTCGGCAGGCGTCGCGGCGCTGTGCGCCGTGACGCTGGGCGTCACGGCACTGGGCGTCGGCAGGCGTCGCGACGCTGGGCGTTGGTAGGCGTCGCGACGCTGGGCGTTGGTAGGCGTCGCGACGCTGGGCGTCGGTAGGCGTCGCGGCGCTTGGCGTCGGTAGACGTCGCGACGCTGGGCGTCGGCAGGCGTCGCGGCGCTGGGCGTCGGCAGGCGTCTCGACGCTGGGCGTCGGTAGGCGTCGCGGCGCTTGGCGTCGTGACGCTTGGCGTCGGTCGGCGTCGCGACGCTGGGCGTCGGTAGGCGTCGCGGCGCTAGGCGTCGGTAGGCGTCGCGACGCTGGGCGTCGGCAGGCGTCGCGACGCTGGGCGTCGGTAGGCGCTTGGCGTCCCGGCGCTGGGCGTCGTGGCGCTAGGCGTCGGCAGGCGTCGTGACGCTGGGCGTCGGCAGGCGTCACGGCGCTGGGCGTCGTGACGCTGGGCGTCGGCAGGCGTCGCGACGCTGGGCGTCGGCAGGCGTCACGACGCTGGGCGTCGGCAGGCGTCGCGGCGCTTGGCGTCGCGACGCTGGGTGTCGGCAGGCGTCGCGACGCTGGGCGTTGGTAGGCGTCGCGACGCTGGGCGTCGGTAGGCGTCGCGGCGCTTGGCGTCGGTAGGCGTCGCGACGCTGGGCGTCGGCAGGCGTCGCGGCGCTGGGCGTCGCGACGCTGGGCGTCGGTAGACGTCGCGGCGCTTGGCGTCGGTCGGCGTCGCGGCGCTAGGCGTCGGTAGGCGTCGCGGCGCTAGGCGTCGGTAGGCGTCGCGACGCTGGGCGTCGGCAGGCGTCACGGCGCTTGGCGTCGCGACGCTGGGCGTCGGCAGGCGTCGCGACGCTGGGCGTCGGCAGGCGTCGCGACGCTGGGCGTCGGCAGGCGTCGCGGCGCTTGGCGTCGTGACGCTGGGCGTCGGCAGGCGTCGCGACGCTAGGCGAGATAATATAACTGTCGGTGTATGGAACAAGTCCGGACAAGCTCCATCTGTTGTTAATAGGACTGTTGATAAAATATCGATATATCGAAATATCGATATTATTATTTAGAAATATCGATATTTATTACTAATATTATTTTGGGCGATATATCGATACTTCGATATTGAAATATGAATATCGACGGTCGATATTTTCTTACTGAGAAATATTGGTATGCATAGTTGTTTAATAAAAATTCAACAATAATTGTTAAGAACCTAACATTTTCATACATTCATAATTTAATTTGTTTAATAAATATACTGAATTAAAAACTGTAAATCATTTCTGAGCCGACTTAGGATTGTTTTTTTTTTAAACGAAGCCTATAAAATAAAATCAAAAAAAATATCGATCTATCGAAATATCGATATTTTTTTTCGATATATCAAACTCCGATATTGATATATTTTAAAATATCGATATATCGAGAATAAGATATTTTAAAAAATATCAACAGTCCTAGTTGTTAAATAAAACAACAATATGATGTGAGATGAATATAAAGCTAACGTCAGTGTTAAATGTTAATGCAATATCCGTATAATCTTATATAAAAATCGTTCGACACCTCGATAGCGCGATGCAGGAGCCTAACAGCGACATCTATGTTTAGAACTGTGAAACATCTAAACACAAACATTTAACAGTCGGTAACGTTTTATAATGATAACGATAAACGAACAACAAACGTTACATAAAACTCCAAATGCGTAGATTTTTTGTAGTCTAAATTGTAAAAACTTCGATACTCAAAGAAATTTGTGACCATAAATTAAGTACTTAATCGACTTTTAATTGATTGGTGCATGACAAAATTTTATAAGTTTCAATATGACACGATCAATTTATTTATACAATTTTAGTTATTACGCCTCCGTGGTCTAGTGGTTTAGAGCCTGGCTCTCGACTGTGGTCGTCGTGGGTTCGATTCCCACGTTGGAAACACGTTTTAAGTTTGGTTTAGACAAGGCAGGCTGATCACCTAATTGGCTGACAAGAAATATGATCCATGCGTCGGATGGGCATGTAAAAAGTCGGTCCTGCGCTTGATCTCCCGCCAGTCGTGTCGGTTATCCGACACGACTTGCGGGAGATCTCCGTGCTTCTATGCATTGCGCACACACTTGGGCACTATAAAATAACTCCTGCGTAGCTGGACTGGTTTCAATGAAACCGGTCACCGTCACCGAAATCAGTGTGGGAGATATTATTATAATTATTATTTTAGCAAACACTAAAATTATTAAACAAGCTTATGACTAAACAACTAGCCACCCGGATAGTTATAGCACTTTCGAAAAAAAAAACAAGAATACAGTATAGAGTTCAATTATAGTAGTGAGGTGTTTTATTGAAGTTCGGTGTTACACAGCCACAATGGAGACTTATAGTTTTCATATCAACCCCTGCAATATGGGTAACAAATGATGAGAGAGTTTGAGAAAACAAATACAATTCATACAAGATTTCATGAATGCCGCTATTTTTAATCCAAAATAGCGATTTATCGTTTTCACAGGTACTCCACAACATGGGTATCAAATGAAAGAGAAATACAATAAATCATCTAAATTCCAGACGAAGAATAAGGCGAAATTAATTGCCCGGGGTCAAAATAGGTTATTTTTAAACTCAAACAAGTCCATTAACCAACTTACAAAAATAAATGAAATCCCACCAAAAACATTTTCATGTAAAAATGTTGTCAAGGCGAGCCTACACAGCTTACCCTGTGAAAAAGTTATCAGATATCGTATAAAACCAAGCTCTACACTACACCTTAATCAAAATAGAAGCGTCCATAGATATTATTATTATTATTATTATCTATCAAAAAGTGGTTAGATCTCATGTAGAACCAAAATTATTGATCTATGCGCCCTTACTTCACCAGGCTTAACTTCATTTACGCTATATTGCAGTTAAAACGTGATACTTGACCGTTTTGCTACCGTTACGAACATTTTATACGAATTCATTAATCGTGTGCGAAATAAAACGGCCAAGCATCACGTTTTAACTGCAATGTAGCGTAAATGAAGTTAAGCCTGGTAAAGTAAGGGCGCATAGATCAATAATTTTGGTTCTACATGAGATCTAACCACTTTTTGATAGATTTTGATTAAGGTGTAGTGGAGAGCTTGGTTTTATACGACATCTGATAACTTTTTCACAGGGTAAGCTGTGTAGGCTCGTCTTGACAACATTTTTACATGAAAATGTTTTTGGTGGGATACTGTAGACCTGATCATTTGTTATGAATAGTACCCCAGCGGATAGACCGATTTTGATTTTTTTGTTTGAAAGTTGAATTAGTTCTCAGATATGTGTGATGAAAATCGGTTAAGCTGTGAAAAAGTCGAGGGTTATTTAACTTTTTATTTTATTGCTTATTTCCTTTTAAAGTACGAAACCATAAAATAGTTATTTACTTAATTTAATTTTTTTCGAATTGGTAGATATTTGAAAATAATGTACAAATAACAAGGTTAATTGTCATCTGGTAGGATAATAAAACATAAAGTAATGGTTCAACTATTTTATTTAATAAATAAGCTCTTTTTTTTTGACTAGAGGTAGATCAGTTTAGTGGTGGTAAGAGTAGGCGAGGGGAGCGGCGTGCACCACGGGGGCGGAGTGCACCACCGGGGCGGCGTGGTAGGCCAGGGGGGAGGCGTGCACCAGGGGGGAGGAGTAGGCCACGGGGGCGACCTTAGCGATGGGGGCGGCGTAGGCCACGGGGGCGGCGACCTTGACGGCGAGGGGCTCCCTGTGGACGACGGCGTTGAAGCCGTTGTGGGGGTCGGCGGTGTACTCCACGGTGCGCTTGGTGCCGTCGGGGTCGACCACGGAGTAGGCGCCCTGGACTACGTCACCGTCCCTGGTCTCGTGCTGGCTCTTGGAGTCGCCGGTGTGTCCGTCCTGCACGTCGTACGAGAAGGTGTACTGGGGGTGGGGGTCGTACTCCTCGACCTTGGCCACTTGGGCTACGACCTTGGCGACGGGCGCGGCGTAGGTCTGGTAGGCTGGGGCCGCGTGGTAGACGGGGGCGGAGTAGGCCACTGGGGCTGCTGGAAGCAGACCAGCGCTGGCCGCAGCCACGAAGCAGGCGAGGACTACAAACTGAAATAGACAATATTAAACATATTATAATTAACACAATTGACTTTTTTCATTTTTAGATCATGACAAAAGGAAAATGAATATATACAAAAAATAGGAATAACAATATGGGCATTTTTCATTGTGGGTTTCGGCCTGGACATAGATAGCACTTCCATTATCGGCTTATCAGATTTCACACACACTAACACAGTTGAAGATTCACTCTTTAGGCATGGTGCTTCCACCATTCTCATATTTACACTTCAAAATGTTACGTTTTGAAATATTTTTCATTAAGGTGTAAAATAAATGAATGATAATACTGTAAGGTGTGTATGGTCCTCCTATGTAGAGTATACTGTGAAAGTACCAGCGCCGTAAGACTTTCGCCCAGTTTCTGAAAGGCTGATCAAATTGAACAATTGATCAAATCAGCTAATCTGAAAGCTCATTGGTGAAAACAGTGACTGCGAAGTGATGTTCACTAATCAGCGTTCAGATTAGCTGAATCGATCAATTGATCAATTTTAACTTTCAGAAACCGGGCGTGAATTTTGAATTTCATGAGAAATTTTTTCAAACATTTTTCCATACCAATAATTTAAAAAAATACCTTTTTTAGCATTGAGACTTTCTCAGTAAACTCTATATACAGAACCCCATAAACACCCTAAAGTATTATCACTTGTTAATATTATAGCCGGTATATTTTTTTATTTATAAACCCAGCAAAGTCCCATATAACTGTGGCGAATTGGGATTATAACTATTAACTAATGTGAACGTGTTATTAAAACGCTCTTAACAGCTCCCGATTCAAGATGCCGTCGCTATGTATCGCGAACAAAATGTATGGACATTGACATAAGCGTCGCTAAGTGGCATACGAATTCGCTTGTCATTTAGCGAACCTTATGTCAAATCCCGTAAACTTTGTTTTCGAACTTCGTAAGCGATTAATAGCGATGGCATCTTGAATCAGTGCCCAGTAGTTGACATAAGCGTCGCTAAGTGGCATACGAATTCGCTTGTCATTTAGCGAACCTTATGTCAAGTCCCGTAAACTTTGTTTTCGAACTTCGTAAGCGATTAATAGCGATGGCATCTTGAATCAGTGCCCAGTAGACACACACCTTGACAGCCATGTTGTGGAGAGTAGAGATCGAATGTATAACGATCAGTAGAACTTTCGGTTTTATACACGGCGGTATGCCCTGAAGCGATCGCGACAAGTTATTTCACCTTGCCCTTACAATCAGAAGTCCAATATTGTATAGTATATGTACGTAATTTCTTAGGCAGGAGAATTGGACAGCTGCTTCGTGTTCTAAGGAACCCTTGAACCCTTGCATTTCTCTAGCCCGTGGGGTTTCCTCTCAACGAGTACCAGAATGTTATTATTAGTATACACGGTGTAAAAATTACAGTCTCTATAACTTTGAGATACTATTATACTACTTTTCCTCATTTTGGAAAAGATTTTTTTTTATCAAAAACAAAAAAAAAATACTTTTTACCATTCTATTTTTTTGGTCGCAAGAAAGCAAAAAATTTTTTTTTTTATTTTTGACCTATAATTAAAAAAAACATGTCTATAATGAGAAAAGGTAGTATTATGATATCCCAAAGTTATAGAGACTGTTCTTTTTACACCTGTTATATTATTATGTTATTACTAGCTGACCCATGCCCACTTCGTTGAGCATATAAACCCTTTAAACCTTCACGGAACTTCAACGAATATTTCAAGACTAAAATAGCCTAATCGGTTCAGCCATTCTAGTCTTAGCGAAACTAACGAACAGCAATTCATTTTTATATACAGGGTGTAAAAAGAGCAGTCACTATAACTTTGGGATAGGATTATAGGACCTTGACTGATTCTAGAAATAAATTTTTGTCATTATATTTTTTGAAAAATTATTTTCTTTATTTTGCAATTTATTATTTTTGTCGAAAGGATTAACTGTTTGGAACAACGTTCTGCATTAAATTCTTAAATTTATAATTTTTGCCCTAGTACGTAATGAACGTCTTACGCGTGCTATTGACCTCTCAGCGTAATCAGATGATCGCTGTGTTGTGCACTTTGTACATTGCCTATTGAAAATTTTTAAAATTTTAAAACAGTGGATTAGAAGCAGATGACTAGTACCAATGGATATATCTCTTGTCTGGTTATTACCCCACGAAGTTATAGTGACTGCTCTTTTTACAACCTGTATAAGAAGATTTAAGCTTAACTTTAATATCTACCTAACACGTCGTCGTTTCAACTATAAAGCCTCTCCGTAAGTGTTCCGTAAGGGGGAGGGGGTGTAGTTGTCTATACTCGTCGCGGCAGTCGGGTTGGCGAGCGGGATATGTGGAATTTGACATAAGACAAGCGAATTCGTATGTCACTTCGTGAAGCTTATGTCAAATCTCATACATTTTGTTTTCGTAAGTGATAATTGCGATGGCTTGAATCTGGGCCCAGTAGAGTTACTCCCGACACAATCGAGATTCGAATCAGTTCGATCTCAATAACTTTTGGTGTTTTATTTGGTGGAAACCACCAAACATTTGAAAGTTACTAGGATGAAGAAAATCGTGAGATCGTAATTTTTTGTATAAAAACCATATTATCAATCTACTGAAAATCAAAATAAACAAACGTCAATTTATTCGGGAGTACGCGGCACGATCTTATCTGTTTGGAGAGTAAGGCCCCAGGTCACATCTTATGTCACTTATTCCATGATCCGCCATTCAAAAATCTTGTTAGTATTATGAAAAGCGGATCATACGTAAAGTGACCAGACGTCCCATTTTGAACAAGACTGTCCCTTTATACAATTACGAGTCCCGGTGTCCCCGAAATGAACTGTGGGACGCAGAATTGTCCCGTTTTTAGAAACCGCGAAAAAAATAATACCTACAATTTTTTGCACCCTGTAGCCAAAATACTACGGTGTAGTATTTTGGCTACAGGGTGCAATAAATTTTAAAACAGTGGAGTGTGTACTACGGTGTTTAGGGGGGGTTGCCATACAGCAAACTTAACGTGATTTTTGTCGCTCCCTTCCACCTCCTCCCTCCTCCTCTGGAACCCTTCGAGTAAGACTCGCACTTAGCCGGTTTTTTCACTGACTACCTATTATCATGGCCTACCATCCCATAAAATCTATCATTAATACAAAAAATGAAATATATGTCACTACTATTAACGTTTGTAAATTATAAAATGTAAATATGCTAAATTAAGTACCTACAAATATTGACATTGAAATAAAGATAAGCATATTTTTTAAGCATAACATCACATTAATATTAATTCAACTCCTTAATTATGAAGAAGATACGAAACGAAATTAGTAATTAGTATTTTCCAATAGTGGCGCTAGATGGCGGTTTCCGGAATGCGCCTGGATTTCACCCTTTGCCAGTCGCATTGCCAGTATCAGGGTGATACCATTTTCTAGTACTAGGTCGGGTCTCTGTTATATATCTACTTTGTGCTATTGTTGAAATAAACGAATGTCCCGTTTTGAGTCCAATAATAAATGGTCACGTTAATCATACGCAATACGAGCATAGACACTAGTTTTGGGAGTGCCAATACACCAATTTCGAAAAAGTGGAGCAAAAGTCAAGAACACGGTATCATTGAGGACTCATCGCGATTTGAGACATGCGCGGGCGCCGCGACCACCATACTAATGGCGATCTTGACGTGGAGCAACACTCGGTATATATACACCGATGTACTTCCAAACTGCATAGTCATCCTACTCATCAAACCTACAATGGCCGCTAAGGTAAATTGCATTTGGTTTCAAACAATACACAAAAACATTTGGATTGAAAAGTATCTAACGTAAATAAATATAGGACTATATAATTGAAGACATGAGTGGATGAAGGTGCAATACGCAAAATACTGATTTCCAGAAAATGGAGTTCAAACTGTCATTTAAACATTTTAAAATAATTCGTAACGTATCGAATACATTTATCTAAAGATCAGTCTTTAGAATAAATGTAGGTACTTAATACGTTACAACATATAAAATTTTCTGGGTAGAAAATTTTTGCGACATATGTATATACAGGGTGTCCCAAAAATCAACGATAAACCGAAAACGGGTGATAGGCCAAGTCATGACAGTTATGAGAAAAATGTGAAAAAAAATCTTTGTCATGTATTTTTCACATTATAAGGACTTTTAAAAATATCGGAAAAACTGACACCCTGTGATGGTCTTTCATGTCCTAAGACTACAAATATTACTTTTTTGTGATTTTTTTTCGGTATTGTAGTCATGACTAACCCTTCTGTAAATCACAATTCATAATTTAAACATACCTGCCTCAGTTTTCAATAAAATGGTGTGTTTTGCCCAAGATTAAATTCAAAATAATTACTACACCCAACTTTAATCGTCTGTACTGTAAAAAAAAATTACTACAGTATTTTGGCAAGTAACTTTAAAAGATGGCGCATTTAATCTGGATTCCAAAATGGTATGATACTTGCTGGATTACTTCTTTGTTGACGAAAAAAAAATTTTTTTAACGGAACCGGATGTTAGGCCAACTCTGTTTAAATTTTTAAAATGTTGGTATTAAGTTGTTATGTGACGACGATGAGTGACGTCATCTTGTCTAGAGTGAGCGAGACAGACAGTGACGCTCAGTGCGAGTGAGATAGATAGTGACGCCAACCCGACAACACAGTGATGAACGTGCAAAACTGCAGTACGTTACGATCTTTCGTTCATTGCGCATCTTTCTGTATCCGTATTGACTTCGTACTTACAACTGTGCTTCTGTTTATTGGACTTGATTTGCTTTGTGATTTGGTTTTATCTGCCCCGTTTCTGACGACCCTGGACTTGTTTTATTGTCGTATCTTCGGTTGTAGTGTGTGATTCCATTGTAGTGTGTTATCATGCCATCTCGATACACCGCACAAGAATACACCAATATGCATCTCATCTATGGAGAATGCTTATGCAACGCTAATGCTGCAGCTAGAATGTATCGTGAGAGATACCCAAACGCTGAGCGTCATCCTGATTATCGGGTATTTATTAACGTGCATCGGTCACTCTTAGAGGGTCGATTGCCTAATCAAAATACCAGCGAGGGAAGGCCTTTCATACCCTACGAGGACGAAGTGCTCGAGGCGGTCGAACAAGACCCGAGTATCTCAGTACGTGGGATTGAAGAGAACATCGGAGTGCCCAAAAGTACTGCACATCGTATTTTGCAAAAGAACCAGTTTCATCCTTACCATGTACAACGAGTACAAATCCTGTTACCCCGAGACTACCCAGAGAGATTGCAATTTTGTCAAACGATGTTGCAGAGATACAGAGATGATCCGCGATTCTTTGAAAAAATTCTGTGGTCTGACGAATCCACGTTTAAAAAAGATGGTTACATGAACCTCCATAATTTGCACGAATGGCACGTGGATAATCCACATTTGATGCGGGAAGACAGATCGCAGTACCGGTTTAAGGTGAACATGTGGACGGGAATTTTGAATGGTACTGTTATTGGTCCATTTGAGCTACCGGAGAACTTAACTGCCGAGGTTTATTTGGACTTCTTACAGAACCAATTACCAGATTTGTTGGAAGAAGTGCCACTAAACATTTACGGCAGCATGTGGTACCAACAAGATGGCTGCCCAGCACATTACGCTCGCACAGTACGAGAGTTCGACCGAGAATACCCCGATAGGTGGATTGGGCAGGGTGGTACAATTTCGTGGCCTGCCCGTTCACCTGATTTAAATCCCATTGATTTCTTTTATTGGGGAACAATAAAAGAAAAAGTGTACTCTAAACCAATTCGAGATTTAGCCGAGCTGCGCCAAAAAATTACAGAAGCTGCTGAACACATTAATTCAAGAAGATACGCCCGTCTTATTACGCGATCATTTTTAAGAAGATGTAGGGCTTGCATTAGAGCTGAAGGCAAACAGTTCGAACATTTGCTGTAAATCTTTGTAAATTAAAGTAATAACTGAAGAAATCCATTGACTGACTTTTATTTCGAACTTGCACCTAAAACTAACTAATTACATACTTGATAACAAGGTGGCGTCTGTTCTGTATCTCAACCACTCACATTTTCAAAAGAGCGTTGTATTCATACCTGAAAATTGAAGTCTTAAAAATGCCTACACTGCAATAAAAATTTTTTTTAATAAAAAAGCACCCGCACTTAGCGTCACTGTCTGTCTCGCTCACTCTAGACAAGATGACGTCACTCATCGTCGTCAGATAACAACTTAATACCAACATTTTAAAAATTTAAACAGAGTTGGCCTAACATCCGGTTCCGTTAAAAAAATTTTTTTTTCCTCAACAAAGAAGTAATCCAGCAAGTATCATACCATTTTGGAATCCAGATTAAATGCGCCATCTTTTAAAGTTACTTGCCAAAATACTGTAGTAATTTTTTTTTACAGTACAGACGATTAAAGTTGGGTGTAGTAATTATTTTGAATTTAATCTTGGGCAAAACACACCATTTTATTGAAAACTGAGGCAGGTATGTTTAAATTATGAATTGTGATTTACAGAAGGGTTAGTCATGACTACAATACCGAAAAAAAAATCACAAAAAAGTAATATTTGTAGTCTTAGGACATGAAAGACCATCATAGGGTGTCAGTTTTTCCGATATTTTTAAAAGTCCTTATAATGTGAAAAATACATGACAAAGATTTTTTTTCACATTTTTCTCATAACTGTCATGACTTGGCCTATCACCCGTTTTCGGTTTATCGTTGATTTTTGGGACACCCTGTATATACCGTCATCCATTCATGTCTTAAATTACTATTAGAGTAAAATTGATCATTTTTGTCATTTCGTCATCAAGTGTATAAGTTTTTCGTTTTGTCTTTTCCATCAATATTTTCCTTTTTATTTAAACAGTAAAAGCTCTCCTTATTTAGTATTAATAATTTTAATTTAATAAAATTAAAATAAAAATACAGCTAAGATGAACTACATAAATGAACCTATGTTACCCGGCTTCTTATTAATAATTAATCTATTGACATCATCTCATTCATCAAATTAGAATAGTTGTTTAGTCGTTAAGATGGAACAAACATACTTACATAGACTGCCAAAATTTAAGTTATCAAAAACCCTTTTATAACTTACTAGCTGACACGTGCCCACTTCGTTGAGCATAAAAAACCGTTTAAACTTTCCCTGGACTTCCACGAACATTTCAAGACCAAAAAAAGACGAATTGGTTCAGCCGTTCTGGAGTTTAAGCGAGACTAACGAACAGCAATTAATTTTATATATAAGACTAGCTGACCCGTGCCCACTTCGTTAAGCACACAAACCGTTTATACCTTCCTTGGACTTCTACGAATATTTCAAGACTAAAAATTGCCGAATCGGTTCAGCCGTTCTCGAGTTTTAGCGAGACTAACGAACAGAAATTCATTTTTATGTATAAGACTAGTTGACCCGTGCCCACTTCGTTAAACATAAAAAAAATAAAAAAAAACGTTTAAACATTTCCTGGACTTCCACGAATGTTTCAAGACCAAAAATAGCCAAATCAGTTCAGCCGTTTTTGATTTTTAGCTAGACTAACGAATAGCGATTCATTTTTAATTATAAGAAGATATAAGATAAATAGTAAAAATCGTCGACACTATTCTGCATCTTCAGTTCAAAAACGCATCGTTACATATCTTTGGAATGTCCGCAACGTAAAAGTGTCACAAAAAATTATGAGACAAATGAACCAATTAACATGCCGCAGCCGCGTGCGTCCTTGACAACCGTCAGACCCCCCCCCTCCTGCGTGCGCCTGCGCAACCTCGAGTGCGACATGACTTGACCTACTAGATTTGGATGTTATCGTCTGTTATACTTCTCTTGTACCTAAGTGCTTTAGTTTTTAAAAAGTTAACAACGGCTATCTCCAGCTTCTTGTAGGATAGTCGGACATATTTTTGCTCAATATTATTATTTCTGACTAACATTTTATATGTGGACTTGGCACAATTGCAATCTGTATGTTCTTCTAAAAAAAGTAGGCCCTAATAAATACGCCGTGGGCTTATATCGCGATTATGACATTTTACGCCGATTCTGCTCGGTGGTTACCGTTGAACCGGTAGTACTTTATTGTTGACTTTCCGAAAAGAGCTTAAATTTATTTTTCTCTACTGTACTCTTCTCTTATTCTTTCTTACACTATATCTCTTAGTATTTTGGGTTTTTGTCCATATACCAACTTAACTTCATTTTCAGATCATCATCATCTCCTGCCTGGCGGCTTTGGCCCGCGCCAGCGTGCCGGTCGCTGCCCCCCTGGTCGCGGCGCCCGTCGCAGCCAGGCTGGAGGAGTTCGATCCTCTCCCCCAGTACAGCTACGGTTACAACGTCGCCGACTCTCTCACCGGAGACTACAAGAGCCAGAACGAGCAGCGCAACGGAGACTTAGTCCAGGGATCCTATTCGCTGGTGGAGCCTGATGGTACCAGACGCGTGGTGGACTACTCCGCTGATTCCGTCAACGGCTTCAACGCGGTCGTCCGCAAGGAACCTCTGGTAGCCGCTGCGCCAGTGGTTGCGGAACCCGTGATCGCCGCTAGATACGCCGCTGCACCGGTTGCGCCTGTCGCCCCTGTCAGATACACCGCGGCGTACACGTCACCAGTGGCGTACTCATACCCCGCCCAGTTCGCGGCCTACACCGCGCCAGTGGCGTATTCTGCACCTGTGGCCAGATTTTCCGCGCCCATCGTTGCTGTTTAGAAACAAGGACTGACGATATCTCTAACAAATGACCAATAAAGTTTTATACTGTTTACATGTTTATAATTTTAATCAAAACCTTCAAAATATCTCGTTCCCAAAAATACAGTTTTTATAAAAATGTAATCAAAAGTTAAAAACTGCAACCCGACTAAATCATGTAGTCTATGTTGTCCACGCTAGTTATTATGAATCTGTTAACATTTATTTTATTGAAATCGTATCACGCGCTATGGAAAAAACATACTAGACTGACAAAATCATAACTCTTTATCCTTGATAGTCGTGTAAAAAAATATGACAATGACATTAACCTTTTTTAATAAAGCAAATGGGCCATTTTAATGAAATCGAACAAAACCAACCCTTTCAAATATTTTTTTTAAATGACACCAGAAAATATTATGTTTTATGTCGGATTACAACTGTTTTTATAAATGCTATATTACAGCAAATATAAAAAACTCGTAAAAAATTATGAAATTTCAAATTAAAGTCAAAAAAAAAATCAATTACCTATTTACAAAATACAATGTCAACAGTATTAAAAGAAGTTTTGAGTTCTTACTTCTGTCATCCAATTGAAAATATTTGAGACAAAACATTTATTGATTTGATACGAAAATGGAAGAAAAACAAACATTCGGGGCTTTGACTGTATACCGGGAGCGCGGCGCCTACTTACGACGATTAGAGCAGTTTGAAAAGTCTAAAAATGCTTATGATGAAGCATATAGAAACGCTGCAGACGACGTCCGCACCCTCACAGGCCGTAGTCAGGTCGCAGCTGATGCAGTACTACCTAATCAAGCTTACTCCGACGCAGAGCTGGCTCTTAAACTAGAGCCCACAAACATGATTGCCAGGAATATGCAAGCGAGAGCTCTACACACGCTATCGGAGTTCGAACGAGCAGTCGTCATTAACTACAGGGGATACAGAGTCAGGCGGCAACCGCCTTACTTCATGGAAGGGATCAACCAAGGCGTAGAAACCATTCAAGACTGTATCGGAGTCAACGCCGGTAACGTAATGGTTGATTTCCTTCCTTTAATAAAGCAGCTCGAGACAGACCATGCCGATGATGACGAACCTAAAAAAATAACACGAGTGTCTCGTATTCCACGGATGGAAAACAAAAAGAAACTTTCACAAATGCAAGCTAGGAAGCAACAAACTCTAGAGAGAGTTCTTACCATGAAATACCTAGGACCAATGGCGTACGACAAATTTTTCCTCAAGAGTCTATGTAAGGATAGTCGCTTAATATCAGCAAACACTAAAGGTAGCTTGGAATTAAAGCAACTAGCTCATGAAACATTGAAATCTTTAACCGACAGACAAAATATGTTACACGCACAACGTCCTTACTACACTATAAAATTAGCAGAAAAATCCGAATCGAAACGCCAAAATAAATATAAAGAAGCTGCGCTAATAAACGAACGAGAGATCGGTGCGAGAACTGTCGAAAAACTTTTGAGGAGCATCAGTATTAGTGTACGTAGGAATCGAATAATGGATGTGATCTCTCTTGCTGAGAGATTGCAAATATTCCTCGACACCAAGACTCCACGTACGCTTCCAAAGAAGGACCACTACCTCGACCGCTTGTATACAGCAGTCGGCGAAGGCTACTTGAACCAGCATCGCCTGTCCTACACTTTGAGTGAACGTGGCAATAGGCGCCGAATCGCCTTCCTTCTAGGTCTACCCGTTGGTAGACCAAAGTCTTTCGACTCCGTTATGGCCAATTATCCCTATAAATTCGTCGATACGAATGTGGCAGCAACTAAATTCAAAGGGACTCTCGATATGTGCGAAAATGCAACGATGAGATGCTGGCTGATGTACGAATTGTCTCGACTACTGGCCTCGCATGGGAATTATGCCCTATCCAAATTTTACGCCAAGAGATGTCAACGGGAGGCGCAAGAAATTGACAGCACAGCTTGGTTGTTAAACGGCTGCTTTGCCCTGTTGAGTGGCGACATGCAGCAGGGAAACCTCAACGAAGTAAAGGTGCAAGTGGACGAGGCATACGAATATTCAAAGAAACTGCCCGAGCCTGAACGAGTTCAAGCCTTCCTTGAGAAGGTTGCAGAACTGGCTTTGGAGACGAGACCGGCTGATGACAAGAAGGCGATACTGCAACGCGAAAACCAGATACTGAAAGTTTTGGATGAGCCTCAAAAGACTCAAGCGACGGTACTGTTCAAGAGATTGGCTATTGTGCCGTTCGGTAGACGCATCTCTGTGCTTCCAAGGAAGGTCGAGAGGAGTGATGGGTCCTCTGTACGGAAGCACAGGCGTCAAAACAGGCTCTCCATTATTCCAGGTCCCGAAAAAACTCTCCCACCATTACCAAAATCAGACACGCGAGGTTTTCAAATATTTGATTTATAATTTTGTATTTGTTGTACTGCATGTTGTTTTTGTTGAATATATTATTTTGAGTTGATCTATATTTGTGTTTTTAATACCAAAGAATGTCTCAAATGTTACCTTTTTCACTGCTAGTTTAAATACCTTTGTAATTTGTATAATAATGTTACGAGACGTATTTTCATTTCAGATAATTTAGTGTTACTATTTTGAATATTATATTTTACGGATTGACACCCCTGTTAGTATATCGACAGTGAACCACCAATATGTCCTATCTTATATTTAGATGCAGTGATTTATAATGTCTTAATTATCTCGATTATCTAATTAAAATTATTCAGACACAAGAATATCGGGTTCATTTTTTAATAGGTAAACAATATTAAAGTCAACTGTTTTTTTTATTTTATAAAAATTTTAACTTTTTTTGTAGTGTATAACTAACCTAATAATTGTAAGTACACTTACAATTATTAGGTTAGTTATACACTACAGTTTGTAATAATAGTTATGTTTTATCTGTTTCCTGAAAAATCTTGAAAAATAAGATGGGATAATTTGCCAGTTCACAGTCGATACATATATTATACCTATTCTTTAATTGACGACCTCCGTAGCGCAGTGGTTGAGCGCGATGGTGCTCGAGCGAAAGGTCGCGGGTTCGAATCCCGCCGAGGGAACAAAAAGTTTTCGATGTTCCTGGGTCATGGATGTGTATTAAATGTGTGTATAATATAATAAAAATCTTAAATATATGTATAGTATACAAGTATTAAATATATTTCCGTTGTCTGGCACCTGTAACACAAGTTCTTCGGATACTTAGCACGGGGCCAGATTGACGTGGTGTGAAGCGTCCATAGATATTATATTATTATTATATAACACTGATCCGATTTGCGTGATTCTTTCTTATCTTTTATTCGACTAAAATTATCTACCATTTGGTCCCCCAAAATTTTTATATACTTGGGCCCTGTAGTTTTTATTTTATGAACATATTTCACCAATTTCCAGAGGTGATACATATTTGACGGTACATGGGCCTGGTGCGAGTTTTTGTCACTGCTCATGGTGACGAAGTTAACTACAATGGTATCGAAATAGCGCCCCTAGTGGCAAACTATGGTAACTAATTCGATGCCAAACAAAGTTAACTTCGTCACCGTGAGCAGTGACAAAAACTCGCACTAGACTCACACATCCAAATTCTTAATTAAATGCAGTGAACAAGAAGTGTCACTTTTTTGTGATTTATTGTGTGCTTTGGTTTGCAAAAAGCCGCGTATAATAAGACGTTATATTCCACACCAAGTCAATCGCTCTAAATATTATTATTATTTGTAAATACACAAGGTTATTGAAAATAAAATCGAAACATTTTTTATCATTTAATATAAATAACAATTGAAAAACTTACGGTATAATAGCAATAACACAACAACATTGTAATAATTCATCTAAATGAAGTATGGCCGCGGCGCCAACAGAGGTGCCGGGGCGGGGGCGAACAGTGGCGCCCTGGGGTACAAAGGCGCTGGGGCCAGGAGTGGCGCAGGGGCAGGAGCCAGTAGAGGGGCAGGTGCCACAACCCTGGCAGGAGCGGCAACAACCAGGGGTTCCCTGCGGACGACAGCGTTGAACCCATTGATGGGATCCGCGGCGTAGTCCACGATTCTCCTGGTGCCGTCGGGGTCTACAACGCTATAGGAGCCGGTGACGAGGTCTCCGTTGCGTTGCTCCTGGTGACCCTTGTAGTCCCCTGTGAGGGCGTCCTGCACGTCGTACCCGTAGGAGTACTGGGGGAAGGGGTCTACCCTGGCCAGGGGCACCACGCTCGCTGCCGCCACGGCGACCGCGCTGATGAATATTACAATCTGCGAAGAAGAAGAAGCATAAATACAGTGTGTAAAAAGAGCAGTCACTATAACTTTGAGATACGATTATACTACCTTTCCTCATTTCGGAAAGGTTTCTTTTTTATTTTTTCTTTTGTAAAAAACTTAAAATTAATATTTTTTTCTTTTTACCATTTCTTATTTTTTTGTCGCAAAAATAATAATAAAGCCAAAAAAATTTTTTTTTTTTTTGTAAAAAAAAATTAAAAAAAAAAACATTTCTAGAATAAGAAAAGGTAGTATAATATAAAGTATAAAGTGACTGCTCTTTTTACACCCGTTATAATGGAATAAAGTGCATCATGTACATATCGAGTCAGTTCTTGCGTGGTTCGATTTTCGATTGAGTTATTGAATGAATATTAAATTTATTTACTTTTGGACACAGAAAATCTAAAAAATGAGCAAAATAAGAATTAGGATAGGGTTTAAAACATTTGAGTTTTAAGCAATTGAATAAAGTTGTCTATCTCTTCAAGGTTAGTTTAGTGTAATGTCTACGCAGGTTTAACAATGTGACGTCTCAGTCGGTTATTCAATGCTCGTTCGCACTAATAAAATATATTAAAATCTTAATTATTTTTAATGGTACTTAAATAACTTTAGTTTTATATTATATTATGTTTACCTATGGGGGTCATGATAAGATCAATGAAAAAAAACATTGACAATACTAATTGTTCGATTCTGGCAACGAAAATTTAATACTAAATTGTTATGATTTTATATTCTATATTTTACGAATACGTTGCTGTCAATTGTGCTGCTAATCCCACTACTTGTCGATGATTATATCTACCGGCCATAGATGTTATACAACACGATCAGTATTCTGCACATGCGTACATATTGTGTACATTGCGTTGCAACAGAAGAAAGGGTCAATCAGTACGCGCGATGAATGTCAATTCAGTAGATCCGACTTAAGTCTGTTGTAACTTGAAATGCTACCAAATTGGAGCAGACTTTGGATAAAGAAGAGGATTTTTGGCAGTTTCTTGAGTTTCGCACTTGACCGGTTATAAAAATAAGCATTAAATAAATAATAAAATAATAAAGCCTATATTTCCACAACCTTAGTTTTACATTTCAAATGTAAAATAGTTTAGAGTTAGTTTTTGGTTAATTTTTCCTTATGCCTAATGTGTTAGTAGTTGTTACTTTTATTGGTTATGGACCCCTCTTCGGGTAAAGGCCTCCTCCAGTCCATTTAAAATAAGCATTACAACAAGCATACTCCATTCGGATTCAATGTGATATAAAAACAATTGCCCACATACACAATATAATATTAGTGAGTGATAATACTTTAGGGTGTGTATGGGTCCCGTATATAGAGTTTACTGAGAAAGTACCATCGCCGAAAGAGGTACTTTTTTAAATTATTGTATGGGAAAATGTATGATGGGGTATTTCTCATACAAACATGTCTTTAAGTAAGTCTTTCAGCGCTGGTGCTTTCACAGTTTACTATACATAGGAGGCACATACACATTACGCACCCTAAAGTATTATCACTCATTTATTTTGCACATTGTATACATAAATAATATATATAATAGAAATTGTGACTAATGACCGTGTAGCTATTTTCTCGCCTTATCACTAAATCGGGCTGTTTTTTGATTATAGATGATGAGCAAATGTATCGCCTGAATTAGGCTTGCTCATCCGAAACAACAGAGCAGTTACAACTTACAAGTGCGATTTCTTAAACCGATTGTAGATAAGTCAAGCATTGTTGTTATCTACAGACATACAGTAAGCAATGACTAAACCGCCCCATACAAGGACTTACTGTGCACTTTTGTTTTTAACACCAGCTGTTAGTATTTATGCAATAGAATTTGCATTTTTATGTGGATGGTGTAAATAATATCAACAGGTATTTAGTGGTCTGATAGACCTATGCTAATGATGTAATTCACAATGGTTAAGCATAATATTATTGTTTTTCACATTAACCCCCTTGTTCCCCTTCTTCTTGTTTTGGCATATGCCCCCCCCCCCCCTCAATAGGAGTGCCAACGTCAGTGTGCAAACAGGTAAGCAGTACAGTGTGTTAAAAGGACTTCACACGAGTGTTGATATAATTACAGAATTTAACCCACTTGTTAAAATATTTCCACAAATGACACTCTAATCCTGTACTGTTTCCGTCAACTGCTTTCTTATAAAAAATAATTATCAAAATTAGTTCAACCGGTCACAAATTCTGAGGTAACATTACAATAGAGAAGCTCCACTTTTTGAAGTCGCTTTTAAGTTAAGTTACGTTCAAGTCACATCCTGCCTCATAAAGCAATGATAGTGACAGCGATAGGAGTTATGAGCCCTAGAGAGAGAGCTCTAGATAGAGAGGCTAAATAATTTCTGTATTCAGTCGTGGTCAGCCTATGCCATGATGATGGAAACTCACCTTGCTGGTCATGTTGTCAGGTTTGGGAGAAGTTCTGCTAGCACCAGGAAGTGTACTGTGAGTGCCTGTAGGCTGCGCGGCGTTATATACTGGTAGCGACGTAACTTCTACGTGAGGGCCATACGTATGTGTTGCGTGTATAAAAATGCTTTCTTCATATCAAATTGTAACGATGAGTCGGTTCAACTGTGCTATGTTTATTCAAATTTAAGGATTCGAAAACTGACCGCGCTGTGATTGGTCAATGCTTGGCGCGGCAAGCGTTTATTGGTTGCAAGGTTCTCGAGCCCTAGTCGAATTACGCATTGTGAATTTGTGAATTAGCCCCCAGGACATCAATAATAACTTCATTATTATCTATTTCTATAGTAGAGCTTTTTCTTACCCGTTTTGTTTTATTTTAATGACGCCGTCTGTCAGATTATAAATAACTGGCTGACCCGTGCCCACTCTTTTGAGCATGGAAACCGTGTAAACCTTTCCGGGACTTCCACGAATATTTCAAGACCAAAAATAGCCGAATCAGTTAAGCTGATCTAGGGTTTTAGCGAAACTGACGAACGGCAATTGATTTTTATATAGCCTATGTT
This sequence comes from Celastrina argiolus, assembly GCA_905187575.2. NCBI lineage: Eukaryota > Metazoa > Arthropoda > Insecta > Lepidoptera > Lycaenidae > Celastrina > Celastrina argiolus. The sequence goes on from LR994596.1 coordinate 5,157,207, forward strand.
ACTCAGTGATAATGTAGCTTTCTAATGAAAAAAGAATTATTAAAATCGGTCCATTACTTTTTGAGTTAAGTCGTTACATACAAAATACAAATCTTTCCTCTGTATAATATTGGTGTAGATATTTTCATGAGGGCTGTGATATTTTTACCGCAAAAAGGCATTTTTATTGCAATGAGCAAGCTTGGATAGTCTATTATATTGAAATGTTCCCGACTGTCGTTAATTAACTCACTTACATTACTACAAGTCTTACGATATACAAGGTGTAAAATAAATGAGTTATAATATTTCTGGGTGTTTCCTGTTTAGAGTATACTGTGTAAGTCCCAGCGCTGAAGGACTTACTTTTGACTTTCATGTTTGTATGAGAAATGTCCCAACATCATTAATTTTCACATACAATAACATAAAAAGTACTTCTTTCGTCGCTGGTACTTTCTCGGTAAACTCTATATACGGGACCCGAACACACCCTAAAGTATTATCACTCATTAATCATTAATATTAAATAAAAAATAAAATAAAAACCATTTATTTCAGGCTACATGGCCCATTATAAATACCTTACAGACTAACATACATACAAAATATACTTAAAACTACACTTAAACTACTTAAACTACACGTGTTGTCGGCGACGTGTAGCGCGCTTCATTCCGGAGTCTCCCCCGGAACCTCCGGTAGAGCACACCCGTCGGCCAGAACGCCTCCGCCTCGAAGGTGGAAATAAGAGAAGTCGGTACTCTCACCACAAAGGAACTAAAGTTGACCTTGTGGCGAGACTCCAGACGCTCCACCCTCAAGGGGAGGGATGTCTTCTTACGGATGTAGTCCACTACATCCTTAACCTCCATGGACCAGTGCAGGCGGGACAAGTACAGCGGCGTGGAGCGTACTTCACACCGCAGGCGCTGCTCGGGTCCGCAGGGTGCGGTGCCGCGATGGTTGCGGACGGCGGGCTTCTTCTTCCTTCTCTCCACCAGTATGAAGCCCTCCTCATAGCACCTCCTGCTCTCGTCCTTGCCAGATTGAGGAGGCTGAGCCTTGCGGCTTTCCGTAGCCTTGCGGCTATCCTTATCCCCCTTTTTCTTCGCTCGCTGGGGATGAGCGGGGTGAGCGGCGATGCTCGCGAAACTTTTCTGCTGAGTCGCTTGTTGACTCGGCGACTGCATAATATTACAGGCTGTATAGGGAGATGATACACATTCTACATTATTGGTATTAATTTATTTTCAACAACATCAACATCAAAGCAAACTCATCAATATTCCCCTATAAACTAGATTATGAATATTACATTTGTAAAAGAAAAATAATAGTTTATAATATAAGTAATGTTGTTCGTTTTTTAAAATGAAACGAAACGTTGGCCGTGTTCGGTGGCTTGTTGACGCATGCGCTTGTAAAGCACCAATCAAAAACCTTTGACGAATGTCAAGTTGTCTAGTTACAATATTTTTAAATAAATTGACAGGTAGTAGAAAATAAAGGTTTTTGATTGGTGGTTTACAACCACATGCGCCAAATAACGCCAATGAACACGGCCATTGTTTTATCTGTCAAATAATAGGTTCTCATGTAGAAGTTGCAATCGCAATTCTTGATAATAGGAGAGAGGCATAATTTTCAACAATTTCCAGAAGTCTGAATAATTTGAAATTTTGCATACGTATTTGCAATAAAACAATTGGACCAATGACAATTATGCTTTTTTTTTTCTAGGTCATCATAAATATTTTTATACTTTGTTATTTTCAGCAAACTAAATAAAGTATTTTATATTATTATACAAATATAATATTTATTAGCTTTATTATTTGGTGTTTGTAACGTATATATTATGTAGATTTTAAGTTATTTAATTTATTTTAATTTATATGGTAGTCCGGAAGGGACTGCTGTAAGCAGTAAGACTACAAGACAGTACTTCTACAATAAATTATCCCTCTTATTTCTTTACTAGCTGTGCCCTGCGACTACGTTCGCGTGGTTTTTGAGTTACTTAATAAACCGTATATTCAGCGCACGCAACGAAAGTCCCCAAATGCGAATAATTTTCCCCGTTTTTGCAACATTTCTCACTGACGCTTCGCTCCTATTCGTCGCAGCGTATTGTTATATAGCCTAAAGCCTTACTCTATTAATGGACTATCCAACAAAAAAAGGTTTTTTCAAATCGGACCAGTAGTTCCTGAGATTAGCGCGTTTAAACAAACAAACAAACATACAAATAAACCAACTCTTCCGCTTTATAATATTAAGTATAGATATTATATTTCTTTATGATTCTTTAAAAATGTGTTTTTTTATGTGAAAAGATTTTCTTTTTCTAATTGTTTTTCTAAAGCTAGAGACGGAGAATTCTTAAATTACCAGCAGGTGGGTAAAGACCCGACAGTTATTTTTTTTTCTGTCAAATCAAACACAATGTATGAAAAACGACGATTCTCGAATGTTATAAGTTATTAGACATAATAAGGTTATGTACGTAGATGGATGATTCATGCTACACGTAACAATGCAACTACGAACGCGTAGGCACGTGTACTTAATAATAATTATAACATCACATTACTATGAACTTGTAACGCTGCGCTGTTTAAATGTAAAAAAACTACGTTTAAAAAACCGCCTTCAACAACTAAAACGTACAAAATAATATCCATACTAATTTTATAAAGCGTAAGAGTTTGTTTGTTTGATTGTTTGTTTGTTTAAACGCGCTAATCTCAGGAACTACTGGTCCAATTTTAAAAAATGTTATTTTGTTGGATAGTTCATTTATAGATGAAGGCTTTAGGCTATATAACATTACGGTGCGACCAATAGGAGCGGAGCGTCAGTGAGAAATGTTGCAAAAACGGGGAGACTTTCGGAGCTAGTGTTTTTATAATTTAGTTATAATTAAATTGTTGAAGTCGCTTAATCAACGTAGTTTTTTGTTTAACGTTTTTTCTTATTCTTGCGACTAAAAGGTAGAAAGTATTTTTAAAAAGTATTTGACAAAAAATACATTTCCTGAATAAGAAAAGGTAGTAGGTATAATCCCAAAGTGTACGGTATTAGTAGTAGTAGTAATATGAAAAAAAATCAAAGTGTACTGTATTAGTAGTAGTAATAGTGACTGTTCGTTTTACACCCTGTATAGTAATGATTAAAATATATAACATTAGGTGTGATATTATTTAAACGAAAGATTATGTTAATTTCTGAAGGTTGAATGATATGGAATATTATTTCGTGATAAAACTATTCTTATTTTTGTCTCTTTCGTAAAAATATTTTTGGGTAAGTTTGATAGACATAAAATACAACTATTTTGGTAAATTCTTTTATTTAAAGCGTATAAAAATCAAGTCTTTGCTCATCGTTAGTGCGTTCAGGGGTACCCAGCTTCAGAGGCGTCGGTCAGTTTGGCTGGTTTAGGTTGAGCCTTGGCTTGAGGGGCACCGGTAAGACGAGCCGGTTCAGGGTTGGCCGGTGCTGGGGCCGCTGCTGCGAAGGCGGAGGGATAAGCAGCAGTGTAGGCAACTGGAGCTGAATACTGCACTGGGGCGGTGTAACGGGCAACCACGGGTGCAGCAGCGTACTGCGCGCTCACGTACTGAGCTGGGGCTGCCACATAGGGAGCACTGTACCCAGCGACCACTGATGATGGGGCTACAGCGTATCTGCCGAAAGCATCCACGGGAGAAACCACGTTGGTTACTGGAGAGGCGTATCTGGCAAATACTGAGGCAGTAGATACGGGGGCAGTGTAGCTAGCTGGTGCAAATTGGGCTACTGGGGCCACTTGCGCTACTGGAGCAGCAGTTAACGGGGCAGCGGCAGCGGTGTATCTGGCTGGAGCAAATTGAGCTACTGGAGCAGCGGCTATAGGGGCAGCAGCAACGGTGTATCTGGCTGGTGCGAACTGGGCAACTGGGGCAGCAGCAACAGGGGCAGCGGTGTATCTAGCTGGCGCAAATTGGGCTACTGGAGCAGCTAACGGAGCAGCAGCAATAGGCGCAGCAGCGGCAGTGTATCTAGCTGGCGCAAATTGGGCTACTGGGGCAGCAGCGATTGGGGCGGCTACTGGAGCAGTATACTTGGCGACAACGGGAGCTGGGGCTACATATCTGGCTGCGATCACTGGCTCGACCACGGGAGCCACGGGAGCAACAAGGGGCTCTTTTCGGACAACAGCATTGAATCCGTTCACGGAATCAGCAGTGTAGTCAACCACGCGTCTGGTGCCGTCCGGGTCGACCAAGGAGTAGGAGCCCTGGACTAGATCTCCATTGCGTTCTTCGGTCTGGGTCTTGAAGTCACCAGTGAGGCTGTCCGCTACATCGTATCCGAATCTGTACTGCGGTAGAGGGTCGAACTCTTCCAGCCTGGCCGCGACGGGCGCTGTGTAGGCTACTGGTGCGGGCGCAAGAGCCGCGCTGGCAGAAGCCAAAGTTACGAAGCAGGAGAGGGCTACGATCTGAAAAAAAAACAATTGTCTATGGTTAATTGAAGTAGAAATATGGTGAGCGTATGATTATATTGATTATCATGCGCGAGACATTGTGTTTTATATTGAAACGTAAGTGGCTTTGGATTACTATATTAAGTAATTGTTTTTTTTAAACGGGCAAATGGCGCACTACACATTTCTACCACTGCAACTCCTGAGTAACCAGGATCGATAGCGGTAACCAACATCAAAAACTCTTTAATATGATCTCAGGGATGCCCGAGGGACATTCTAGATCTGTCTTTTTCTAGATCAGAAGAATCAAGGAGGAGTACGAAGTGTAATTGATTAAGTTATCGAATACATAATATAATTAATCATAATGAAAACGCTCTTATGACACCATAAGGCACAATATGATCCGGAAATCCGAGAACCGGAGATAATATCAGATATTTGTTCGTTCGACTTTCAGCTCGATTTTGTAGTATGGTCGGCTAGTCTAGTAACACATCAAAGTGATTAAGACTACGCAAAACATATTTTAAATGAGGCAAAACATAAGACATTAGCAATAAATACCCCAGTAATTATGAAAATAAAATAATTCACTGTTTTAACGTTAAAAGATATTTTGTTTTGGATACGCCATCTTAACATTATTATTAAATAAAAAAAAAAGACATGTGGCACTCGGGGACTGCCGCGGTAAAGCTATTGCATAGCATTCTTATCAACTTATCCGATACAACCAATGCCACCTATAGGCGAGTTGCTGAACTAAAGAGACAAGCCTGATATTTCAAAAAAGTCATTAAAAGTTCGGCTATTTATCGATAGAAAGTATCACCGCTGTGCCGGTCGGTGCGGGGGGTGTTAGGTTATTTTCGTTACGGAATTTCTAAATTCGGTCTCCACGCTCAAGGCCCGCGATAGAAGCTAATGCAATATCTTAAAAATACTAGTAATTATCACTGGTTTTGTTATTATACTGCTTTTAGACAAATGCAATAAAAAAATTAGGTTTTTTTTTTTTCACAATCCACTCTCACTGTCACTGTATCCTGTACCTGGATCATGTTGGCTGATGTACTGTACCCTCAGCTGCCGTACATCAGTATTTATACCGGGGGTTGCCACATCTTCATCTTGCATTTGAATATATTCAAGAACGCACGTGCCGTCATTGACATCACTATACTCTGAATTTTCAATAAGCTTGGATTGGATATTTTAGGCCAGTCCCAGCTGCTTCGGCACGAGGGGGGTAGATACAACGGCCTGACAGAAAACCGGAGTGATGTAAGTTGCGCTGTGTTTCGCAGAAAAAAATAACGGTATCGTATACGGTGTGTAAAAAGAACACTTATAACTTTGACTAAAAAAAATACTTTTCTAGAATGAGAAAAGGTAGTATAGTCATACCCCAAAGTTATAGTGACTGCTCTTTTTACACCCGTTATACAGGCCATAATATTAATGAGTATGATAATACTTAAGGGTATATGGATATAAAAAGTTTACTGAGAAAGTACCAGCGATAAAAGATGTACTTTTTTTATTATTGTATGGGAAAATTTATGATGATGGGGCATTTCTCATATAAGTCAAAAGTAAGTGTTTCAGCGCTGGTACTTTCACAATATACTGTACATAGGAGGCTCTAAAGTATTATCACTAATTTATTTTACGCCTTGTATACTTATATAAGTATGGTATTGTTCTCTGTATTAGGGTGCCCACGAGCATAATCGGTGACCGATATTTTATAGGCGTGAATAGTAATCGTAAATCGTAAAAATCGTATGAAAATCATTGACATTCGAGCAAGTTACGAATGCGTAGTTGTTAATTATTCCTGCTTGAGCTACTCCGCAGCTCTTGGATCTTTAGATAGGCGCGTACTGGTGTACTCTTCCTACCTAGTCATTAACTAGTGTATTCGCTGGATAGGTTTTATGTTTAATTACTAGAGATGAGAAAATTAATCGATTTTATAATTAATATAATCTATTATTTTTAATGATGGCCGCGCCCCCTTTATTGAGTTTGTCTTTCAATCTTATACATACTTGCCGTTCTAATTTGATAATAGTACCTTTTGTATCAACTTTGTTTAACTCTTACTCTATTGAGTTAGAATTAAACAAAGTTAAACATAATGTAAAAAGAAAATTATTTAAAAACAAATTACTTACTTATAAAAAGATCCATTATTTTTTCATATGGAATCGATTTTTCAGAAAAAAAGTTAATGGGAATGAGAAAAATCGATTTCTTTAGTCACGTCCCTACTAAATACCCATGCTTACCCATCGCCCTTTACTGAGTGCAGCGCTGCATCTCGTTGTGAACTGATCCTAATAGTGCTAGGAAGAGCAATATCGCACCATATACAATACGGCTTATTGAATTATCTTTTAAAATAATGTACAAGTTAACAAGCAATTAACTAAAACAAGTTACTGATAGCCGAAATTAAAAATGGCGAAAGTTGTAAATATCTCTATAATTATTTAATTGCATTTATCCAGTTGTAAATTGTTTTAAACACCACAATCGAGTTCAATAAAAATTGGTGTCACAATTAATTATTCGGGTGTTTCGTGTAAACCGGAATCATGACGAGTTGCCTTTTGTCGTGTTTAACTTATGGTTGCCAGACCTGGGGCTTTACTCTCCAAACTGATTTGATTTTGAATCAGATGCGATTATGCCGCGTACTTCCTAATAAATTGAAATTTGTGGTGGTCGGAAGTACAAAAAGTTACGATCTAACAATTTTCTTTATGCTGATTAGTTTCAAAGTAATTCCCCAAATAAAGTACGAAAAACCACTGATATCGAACGGATTCGGTTCTCGATTGTGTCGGGAGTAGGCCCGCAGGGCCCTGATTCAAGATGCCATCGCTATTTATCACTTACGAAGTTCGAAAACAAAATGTATAGAATTTGACATAAGCTTCGCTAAGTGATAGACGAATTCGCTTGTCATTTAGCGAACCTTATGTCAAATTCCATTTTGTTTTCGAACTTCGTGAGCGATAAATAGCGAAAAACATACACAGCCTAAATTAAACAAAAAAGTATTGCGTGCCAAGGCATAGAGCGAAGTATGCTAAAGATAAAAAGACTTTTAAAAAAATAAGAGAAGAAACGCTCTATCTGCCCTGGTAATTATTTGAGCAGAAAGTCAGAAAAGTCCTCTTCGAGAAAATAGCACTTAAAGATTTTTGGGCAGCTATGCTACGCTCATAAAAAACATATATACGGTCGAATTGAGAAACCTCCTCCTTTTTTGGAAGTCGGTTAATAAAATGGGAATGGGCTGGCCACATAACCAGACTTTACGACGATCGCTGGACCATAAGAACGACACGGTGGAACGGACCAGTTAGAAAATGTCACATATGAGATGGTCAGATGACATACAGGCTACTCTAGAGTAGGAGGGGTTCATGAAGCCTAAATTATTTATAATATTATTTACACCAACTAGTTTGTTATGTTATGTTCTAAGAAACACATTTATTTATTTTATTTATTTTCGTGTACTTACAGCATAATGTGTAGTTCTTCTTCACTTACAGTGTTTGGCACACTTCCATAACTATTTTTTATTTTATTTTATTTTATAACTAGAATTACTAGCTTTTGGCCGCGGCGTATCCCGCGATGTCACAACTTTTTCAAAACAAAAAGTATCATATGTGTCAATTGTATTCCAAATTTTGCACGTGAACAAGTAACATAATGCACACACACAAGCTTTAGCCTTTACAATATAAGTGTGAAAAAAATATTATGCTACAATTTGTAAATAACAACGCTCGTGTAATATTTAAGTTACTGATTCCATCTCACAGGAACCATACATTGTTCCGATATTACGGATATGAGTTTGAAGTTACTGTGTATAAATATCTGTTAAACTAAAACCTCAATTTTTGTTTATAATAAACTTGCCGATAAGTAAACTTCTGAATATCTACCACGCTTCACAGAGTAATATGTAACGCTTTTCTAGGAAAACGGACGATACGTCAATCACGTACATTTTTGATTGTAATAAGTAGGTACATATTCGTCAAACGTTTATAGAAATGATAATGAAAATGCTTGAAATGAATTTTACTCTTGACCCCGTATTAATAAAATAATCTAAATGAATTTAAAAAATGAATGGCGATCGCAACCTCTACTTTAGAACGCATTTTCCAGATAAGTATGTAATACAACATTTCTTTTCCATTAAAAAAACAACTTCACTTATATTGGAGCTTATGTCATATACATTATTCTTTTTGATACTAATATTCATAATATAAATTGTAGGAAAATATAACTAAATTTTACCATCGCATTAGGATATCATCATCTTGAGACCAAGTTTGAGACTTCTTTCGTTATACTTTAAAGTCATAATTTAGGAGCTAATCAAACAATTACTTAAGGAGGGTAAAAACGTTTATTAATCTAGTTACAAAAGTATCATTGCTATATGTACACAAGTCTTAGGGGTAGTTCTTAGGGGTAGTAGATGCCGGGGGCGGCGCTCTCCACTATTCTAGCAGGGGCGGACACTGCCACGGGGGCAGCGGTGAGACGAGCGGGGGCAAAGGCGTATGAAGCCGCTGCCAGACCAGGTGCGTATGAGGCGTATTGGAAGGCAGGGGCAGCAGAGTACCGGGCTACCACGGGGACAGGAGCTGTGGCGTATCTAGCTACGACAGGGGCAGGAGCGGCTACAGCAGCGACGGGGGCAGTGGCGTACCTAGCCAAAACCGGGGCTGGAGCCACAGCAGCGTATCTCGCCACTGGGGCGGCTACAGCAGCGACAGGAGCAGGCCCAGCGACGGCAGTGGCGTATCTAGCCACGGGGGCAGCTACAGCAGCGACAGGAGCAGGTGCAGCGACGGCAGTGGCGTATCTAGCTAACACTGGGGCGGCTACAGGCGCAGCCACGGGGGCAACAGGTGCAGTGGCGTATCTAGCGGCGACCACGGGCTCCGCAACTACAGGCGCAGCGGCCACCAGAGGTTCTTTTCGGACGACCGCGTTGAAGCCGTTGACGGAATCAGCGGAGTAGTCCACCACGCGTCTGGTACCATCAGGATCCACCAGCGAATAGGATCCCTGGACTAAGTCTCCGTTGCGCTGCTCGTTCTGGCTCTTGTAGTCTCCGGTGAGAGAGTCGGCGACGTTGTACCCGAACCTGTATTGGGGGAAGGGGTCGAACTCCTCCAGCCTAGCGGGGGCTGCGTACGCCACCGGTGAGGCAACGGCTGAATACGCCACTGGTGCGGAGGCCACCGCCAGGGCAAGGAGGCTGGAGAATACGGCGATCTGTAAAGAGAAGCCCAAGATAGCAAATATATAAATATTCCCCCCTTTCTCTATCTTTGGCAATCAAAGCTTTTGATAAGGGTTTGAGAACTGATCTTCTTTTATCCTACTTATACTGTTTTACGAGATTCAAACAGACTATTTCAAATCGAGTGTGGCGAAGCCAAAAAAGATGAAAGTAAGTAAGTATGTTACATACATAGTAGCGCCTAAACTACTGAACCGATTATAATGAAAGAGATATCAATAGATTCGTAACAATTTCCCACGTAACATAGGCTAAAGTATTAACTTAGATGGGTTAATGCTTTTTTTATTGTGGTTATTAGAAGATATTAATAACCGCGGTAAGAGAACTACACTGGTTGATAAATCACTGCACTCCACAAACTCCATGTTCAACCAACCTGTAGAACCATGTTGCTTGTCTGTCTGCTTCACACTGCCTCCTGTACATCATCACCGGCATATATATGTATATATTGCCCAAGAGCTCCAAATTTGAATACCGTCAAGAACACGAGCCGTAGACAATAGAGCTAATCGGTCACGCGTTTTTTAATGTTGTCAGCATTGTTTTTGCCAATGGTAACATTTTGAAATGTTTTTTCAAAAGTTTAATGGTTACATATTTGTCATAGTAGCACGTAATATTCCGTGAAAGAACTTATAGTGGCGCGCGACGGAATGTTAATCAACCTATCTTATATGATCTCCAATAATAAATAATAGTTTAAAAAATAAACAATAGTAAATAATAGTTTAAAAAAAACGCTTAATGGTTATCAAATTATTGCATAGGAGTAGGCATCAGTCTATACTCCGAGCGGCTGCGCCGGAGCACCCAACAATTTGTACATAGAAGTTGTTGGAGTGAGAGAATTTGAAGCTAAATTATAATCCATATTCCCTCTAGTAAAGTGCCATGAGTTAAAATATGGTTGCAATAATCCTACAAAAAGAAATCCCAAATTATTTACCTGATAAGTAACTTAAATTAATCTTCTTCTTTTATATAAAAATGAATTGCCGTTCGTTAGTCTCGCTAAAACTCGAGAATGGCTGAATCGGCTATTTTTAATCTTGAAATATTCGTGGAAGTCCCGGGAAGGTTTAAACGGTTTGTATGCTCAACGAAGTGGGCACGGGTCAGCTTTTTGTTCCTTCGGCAGGATTCGAACCTGTCTCAGGTTCGAGCTCGAACTCACTCAACCACTGCGCTACGGAGATCGTCAAAAGGTTATCTACACTAATATTATAAAGGGGAAAGATATTTTGTATTTTTGTATGTAACGACTAAACTCAAAAAGTACTAGACCGATTTTAATTTTTTTTTTCATTACAAATCTACACTATCACTGAGTAACGTAGGCTATATAAAATCAATTGCTGTTCGTTAGTCTCACTAAAACTCGAGATCAGCTGAAATAATTCGGCTATTTTTGGTCTTGAAATATTCGTGGAAGTCCCGGGAAGGTTTTAACGGTTTCCATGCTCAACGAAGTGGGCACGGGTCAGCTAGTAATACATGCTTTGACAATGACTCTACTGTTGCAAATGACAATACAAAAACAAAACTAACATTTCCATACAAAAGACATGAACGGGCACGCGGCTCTAATTACGTGACTACTGCCTATTAGCGAATCTTGCGTCACACATACCGGACCGGATACTTGTCAATAATACAAGGGTCGAATGTGTAACCTCCTTCTTTTTTACATTCTTCAAAAAAAGTATCTCGGGGCACGGTCGTGCCCCCGTCAAGACGAGCCAAGCGAAGCGCAAGAGTTAACCTACCTTTTCTCGAAAGGTTTCTTCGTTTTTTTGAACTCCCATAACTTTGCTTTGGATGATGCTAAATAGTTGAAAATTTCGACATATAATGAAACCAGTAAATACATGAATTACACAAAGTTTGAATGTCGTAGCTATTATACTTTAGATTTTATCGATGTCTAAAAACCCCTGATTTCGTCACTGACTCATTTATAGATCATCAAAATTCTTAGGTTACTTCCGGAAATCTTAGAAAGCTGAAGTTATGTATGTAAGCTGTTATTGCTACAAAACCAACAAAAAATTATTAAAATGTAAATGCCGCCATTTGAATCCAATATGGTGGACCACCATATTGGATCCAAAAGGATGTTTATTATAAGGATCTGATGATCTTTAATTTATAAAAGGAATATAATATACAATCGCAATACAAATGCTGGTCGTCAGCAGGCGTCGCGGCACTGGGCGTCGGCAGGCGTCGCGGCGCTGGGCGTCAGTAGGCGTCGGGGCGCTTGGTGTCGCGGAGCTGGGCGTCGGCAGGCGTCGCGGCGGTGGGCATCGTGGCGCTGGGCGTCGGTAGGCGTCGGGGCGCTCGGCGTCGCGGCGCTGGGCGTCGGCAGGCGTCGCGACGCTGAGCGTCGGTAGGCGTCGGGGCGCTCGGCGTCGCGGCGCTGGGCGTAGGCAGGCGTCGCGACGATGGGCGTCGGCAGGGGTCACGACGCTGGGCGTCGGCAGGGGTCACGACGCTCGGCGTCACGGCGCTTGGCGTCGGCATGCGTCGCGACGCTGGGCGTCGGCAGGCGTCGCGGCGCTGGGTGTCGGCAGGCGTCGCGGCGCTGGGCGTCAGTAGGCGTCGGGGCGCTTGGTGTCGCGGCGCTGGGCGTCGGCAGGCGTCGCGGCGCTGGGCGTCGTGGCGCTGGGCGTCGGTAGGCGTCCGGGCGCTTGGTGTCGCGGCGCTGGGCGTCGGTAGGCGTCGGGGCGCTCGGCGTCGCGTCGCTGGGCGTCGGCAGGCGTCGCGACGCTGAGCGTCGGGGCGCTCGGCATCGCGGCGCTGGGCGTAGGCAGGCGTCGCGACGATGGGCGTCGGCAGGGGTCACGACGCTGGGCGTCGGCAGGCGTCGCGGCGCTCGGCGTCACGGCGCTGGGCGTCGGCATGCGTCGCGACGCTCGGCGTCGCGGCGCTGGGCGTCAGTAGGCATCGGGGCGCTTGGTGTCGCGGCGCTGGGCGTCGGCAGGCGTCGCGGCGCTGGGCGTCGGTAGGCGTCGGGGCGCTTGGTGTCGCGGCGCTGGGCGTCGGCAGGCGTCGCGGCGCTGGGCGTCGTGGCGCTGGGCGTCGGTAGACGTCGGTAGGCGTCGGGGCGCTCGGCGTCGCGGTGCTGGGCGTAGGCAGGCGTCGCGACGATGGGCGTCGGCAGGGGTCACGACGCTCGGCGTCACGGCGCTGAGCGTCGGCATGCGTCGCGACGCTGGGCGTCGGCATGCGTCGCGACGCTGGGCGTCGGTAGGCGTCGCGGCGCTGGGCGTCGTCAGGCGTCGCGACGCTGGGCGTCGGTAGGCGTCACGGCGCTCGGCGTCGTCAGGCGTCACGGCGCTCGGCGTCGTCAGGCGTCGCGGCGCTGGGCGTCGGCATGTGTCGCGACGCTGGGCGTCGGCAGGCGTCGCGACGCTGGGCGTCGGCAGGCGTCGCGACGCTGGGCGTCGGCAGGCGTCGCGACGCGGGGCGTCGGCAGGCGTCGCGGCGCTCGGCGTCGTTTAACAGTCGGTAACGTATTATAATGATATACATCGACATTTAACAGTCGGTAACGTTTTATAATGATAACAATAAACGAAAAACAAACGTTACATAAAACTCGCGGCGCTCGGCGTCGTTTAACAGTCGGTAACGTATTATAATGATATACATCGACATTTAACAGTCGGTAACGTTTTATAATGATAACAATAAACGAAAAACAAACGTTACATAAAACTCGCGGCGCTCGGCGTCGTTTAACAGTCGGTAACGTATTATAATGATATACATCGACATTTAACAGTCGGTAACGTTTTATAATGATAACAATAAACGAAAAACAAACGTTACATAAAACTCCAAATGCGTAGATTTTTTTTAGTCTAAATTGAAAAACTTCGAGACTCAAAGAAATTTGTGACCATAAATAAAGTACCTAATCGACTTTTAATTGATTTGCGCATGACAAAATTTTATAAGTTTCAATATTACACGATCAATTTATTTATACAATTTTAGTTATTACGCCTCCGTGGTCTACGTGCGTGGCCACCGTCACCGAAATCGGTGTGGGAGATATTATTATTATTATTTTAGCAAACACTAAAATCATTAAACAAGCTTATGACTATACAAATAGCCACCCGGATAGTTATAACACTTTCGAAAAAAAAAACAAGAATAAAGTATAAAGAGAGTTCAATAATAGTAGTGAGGTGTTTTATTGAAGTTCGGTGTTACACAGCCACAATGGAGACTTATCGTTTTCATATCAACCCCTACAATATGGGTATCAAATGATGAGAGAGTTTGAGAAAACAATTACAATTCATACAAGATTTCATAAATGCCGCCATTTTTAATCCAAAATAGCGATTTATCGTTTTCACAGGTAGGTACTCTCACAATATGGGTATCAAATGAAAGAGAAATACAATAAATCATCTAAATTCCAGACGAAGAATAAGGCGAAAGTAATTGCCCGAGGTCAAAATAGGTTATTTTTAAACTCAAACAAGTCCATTAACCAACTTACAAAAATAAATGAAATCCCACCAAAAACATTTTCATGTAAAAATGTTGCCAAGACGAGTCTACATAGCTTACCCTGTGAAAAAGTTATCAGATCATATAAAGCCAAGCTCTATAAACTATTCGCCCTAAATCTACAAGCACCTTGATCAAAATCTATCAAAAAGTGGACAAAGCTCATGTAGAACCAAAGTTCTTGATCTATGCGCCCTTAGTTTACTAGGCTTAGCTTCACTTACTCTACATATCAGTTAAAACGTGATACTTGGCCGTTTTGCTACTCTCAACTGCTCAAGAACTTTGGTTCTACATGAGCTTTGTCCACTTTTTGATAGATTTTGATGAAGGTGCTTGTAGATTTAGGGCGAGTAGTCTTTAGAGCTTGGCTTTATATGATCTGATAACTTTTTCACAGGGTAAGCTATGTAGACTCGTCTTGGCAACATTTTTACATGAAAATGTTTTTGGTGGGATTTAATAAGACTTATACTCTAAACTTTCGATTTTGATGATTTTGACTTATTTTTTGAAAACTCGAGAAACATTTTTACTTTTAAAGATTATTTATTAAGAGGCGGAGAAGTTTTATCTTTTTTTTGAATAAAAATAATTGATAGTCTTTTTAAATTCCACCTCGTCTTCAATTTCCTATGAAAAAAAATGAAAAAAAATTTGATAGATTTTGTTCATTAATTCATTTACTAATTAGATGTGTATTTGCTACATTTAATTAGTGGTACGACTTATTAATTTATTTATTGGAATATACAATTAAAATTAATAATAAAATTGCCAAACTGCGAAACAGTTTGTTGGCAAAAATTGCGATGCTGCTCTTAACTACTATTACATATACAAAACAAAAAAACTAAACTTATGATACATTACAAAAATAATAATTGTATTATATTATACAAATAAAATTTAAAAAATATATAAATACATCATTATGAATTATCCTTCTTAGGCCGTAATTCACCAAGCAGTGTTAAAGATAACGCCATGTTAAATACCATGCCATCTCATTCATTGACATACTTACATATTATACGAGAGGGATAACATGATATTTAACATGGCGTTAACTTTAACATTTCTTGGTGAAACACGCCCAGTCAGTCGTAGAGTCAGTCGGTCAGTCATAGAGTTTATCGCGAGCAGACAGACAGAAAGTGAAGGACATTGTTTTATAATATGTAAGGATATTGTTTAAGTCCATAGCGGTTTTGGTTGAAATGTGTTAGATTCCCTGATAGTACGTTGAGCGTAATTCGTAAACATAACGCCGCAGTGTTGGTCAACAGTGGGCTTGCCAGGTGGGGAGTGTTACTGGTGCAAGGTCGAAGGCCGGCGCGCTGTGAGTGGGATCACGGGTTCCAATACTGCCTGGAAATAACATTTTATGCCATACAATGTTATACATTGTAAGTACTTTCATTTTTAGTAGAGGCTACCCTACGTAAAGCCGCTGCTCTCTTGCTCGAAAAGTAAGTATAAGCTGTCTAGCAAGAAAATAATATGTAGATAAGTTGAGAATCCTCTCTCTATCTCGCTCTCTCTTTCTTTCTCTCTCTGAGTCTTCTAAGTAACCTCACTACAACTTTTCAGTAGAGTCAAAAACTTAATAATTTTAGATTTTATCATGACCTGGGGCCGTATTATGATATTTTACAATACTAGCCTGGTTCCAGGCAATTCAATAATACGGCCTTAAACTGCCTTGTTCTTTTTCATATTGCAACGACATGTTTTTCTGATTAAATCTATCCTAGTTTGGTTGTCTGAAAGTGACATTCGGAAGCAAGTCAAGTGAAACGTGACCGCTGACTGGCTGACATTATTGTGATCGTAATACGAAAATTCCAGACAGCCATGTTGCATGGCATAAACTGGCTGGAATTAAGAGCTTGTAATAGCCCCCCAGGATTTTGTTTAAATGAGGTTCAGTTACGTACAGTAAATATCCAAAATCCATGTCATTATAAAATCTTAAACTATTTAATTTTTTTACTCTACTGAAAAGTTGTAGTTTTATAGATACGAGGTTGTGAAGGCAAAGCGACGAAATATCTCTTATAATCGCGCAACAACAACAGCAAACAACGCGCCTTATAATCTATACTAATATTATAAAGCGGAAGAGTTTGTTTGTTTGTTTAAACGCGCTAATCTCAGGAACTACTGGTCCGATTTTAAAAAAAACTGTTTTTGTTGGATAGTCCATTTATAGAGGATGGCTTTAGGCTATATAACATAATGCTGCGACTAATAGGAGCGAAGCGTCAGTGAGAAATGTTGCGAAAACGGGGAAAATTAATTACATTATAAATTAATGACTTTCATTGCGCGCGCTGCATAAACGGCTTCACTCAAAAACCACGCGAACTAAGTCGCGGGAACAGCTAGTAATTTTTGACAGCAATAGATTTTGTTTTCCAAAGGTCTCACGTTTGCCACGTGATAAAAAAACAAGCGCAATAATTTCACGCCGGTAAATGCTATTTTATCGACTCATATAATAGTAGATTTAGATCCAATCGCATATAAACGTAAACAAAAATATTAAATCCGACCCTTATCTTACCATTCTCATCTTACCACTCTAATATATCATTGTATACCTAAAGCATTTGTCAGTGTATCATTAAATTGGTAGCATTATGACGTATTATACTTATTATAGTAAGTATTGTATTGTATTGCGTGGTCTTTGCTCAGACGAAATTCCAGTCCAACCCCACATCCAAAAGAATTGGGATGAACCACTACTTAATTTGGCACATTCAGACCTGTTAAATTGCTGCACCGCGGCTGATCGCGCCCGCCTCTTAGCGTCCGCTGAGCCAGAATCGGGATACTGGCTCCAAGCACTCCCGTCATCCAATATCGGAACTTTGTTAGATAACCACACTTTTTCATTATCAGTTAGCCTTCGATTAGGTACCGCCATCAACGAACCCCATCTCTGCCATTGTGGTGCCACGGTGGACCGCCAGGGACATCATGGACTGTCTTGCCGTCGCAGTGCCGGCCGTCAGTCTCGCCATGCCTCCATAAACGACATAATCCGCAGGGCTCTTGCCACCGTCAACGTACCGGCCACTCTCGAGCCGAACGGTATAGTGCGTGACGACGGCAGGAGACCTGACGGTATGTCTTTGGTACCATGGAGCCACGGGAAGCCGCTGGTGTGGGACGCTACCTGCGTGGATACGCTGGCAGCGTCACACGTGACGGCCACTGCAAAGACGGCGGGGGCGGCGGCGGCACACGCCGAGACCCACAAAAGGCGGAAATATGAATCCATCGGCGATGGATACATTTTTCTGCCTTTTGGTGTCGAGACTTTGGGTCCATGGGGTCCCAGTGCTAAACGCCTTTTGAAAGACCTATCTAAAAGACTCACGGAAAAGACAAATGACCCAAGGGCTGGCGCTTACCTCGGCCAACGTATCAGTTTAGCGATACAGCGAGGTAATACTGCCAGTCTTTTGGGTACATTACCAGCGGCCGCCGATTTAGATATAGTTTTTTACATATAGCCTTTTTTATTACTTGTTTAGTTTATAGTTTAGATAATAATAATTTACCTAAAATAGTTTCAATTTATATATGTTATTTTTAAGGAGTTTTTTGTGTTATTGATAATAAACTAGTATTGTATTATTTCTATTGTTTTTAAAACCAATTACAGAATTTTTTGGCTCAATGTCATTGAGCCAAAAAAAATATTTAAATAAAGTTATTAAATATTTTTTTTGGCTCAATGTTTTAGCAGGTAGCCTCAAATACCTGTAATTGGTTTTAAAAATAAACTTATTTTGGACATAGCACTAGATATGCCCAAAATACTTGTCATTGATTGTAACAACCTTGGGCCTTACTCTCCGAACTGATTCGATTTTGATTCAGATTCGATCGTGCCGCGTGCTCCCGAATAAATTGACATTTGTTTATTTTGATTCTCAGTCCATTTATATGGTTGGGAGTACAAAAAGTTATGATCTAACGATTTTCTTTATCCTGATTAGCTTCCAAAGCAATCCACCAAATAAAATACCAAAAGCCGTTAAGATCGAACTGATTCGATTCTCGATTGTGTTGGGAAAAAGCCAGCTTATATTAGATGATCACGCGTGAGTTTTCCCCGTTGCGTGGCGACCTCGGCGGCTGCCAGCTGTGTCGCAAGTAGCGGCTACCGACCACAGCATACTAACGCATACTCATCATCATCACACCCGTCTAGTTCCATACAATGTATAGCATATAAACACATTTAGCAAGGCCTGGCCGCACTGCGATATTTCACCAAATGCTATTTTTTGCAATTTCGGAAAACGATTTGAGAAAACAGCGGTTACAAATTAATAATGCCTCCCACACCGATTTCGGTGACGATGGCCGGTTTCATTGAAACCAAGCCAGCTACGCAGGAGTTATTTGTAGTGCCCAAGTGTGCGCACAATACACAGAAGCACTCTCTCTTCCTTCACTCTTGTAGCCTAGTGGGACGAATAACCAACACGACTGGCGGAAGATCAGGCGCAAGACCGACTTTTAACATGCCCATCCGACGCATGGATCATCTTACTTGTCAGACAATAAGGTGATCAGCCTGCATCGTTCTAACCAAACTTGAAAACAACATTTTTTGTTGTTCCAACGCGGGAATCGAGCCCACGACCTCTGGGTCGAGAGCGAAGCTCTGAATCACTAGACCACAGAGGCGGTTACAAATGAAATAGGAAAAGAAAAAATCGGATTTCGCCCTGCCGAGTTATTGTATTATACCCGTGCCCACTTCGTTGAACTTAAAAACCGTGTAAACCTTTTTAGGTTTACGGTTTAAGGTTTACTATATTTCAGGACCAAAAATAGCCGAATCAATTCAGCTGATCTAGAGTTTTAGCGAGACTAACAGCAATTGATTTTTATATAGCCTATGTTACTCAGTGATAATGTACCTTTCTAATGAAAAAAGAATTAGTTATTAAAATCGGTCCAGTACTTTTTTAGTTAAGTCTTTACATACAAAAATACAAATCTTTCCTCTTTATAATATTAGTGTAGATATTATATCCTGTTTACAGTAGGCCAAGTCAAGTGGTTTAGAGTGTAGCTAGTACTCTAGTCTAGTCTAGTCAACGGAGATTTCAAATGTTTCTACTTTATTTATTTTCAAAATTAAATTACAAAATAAAAAGCGATTCCGGTGTCACAGAAATCCGTTGGGTTTGTCCGTACACCGGCGTATCTGTTATCAAGTGTTCAAAACTTAAATAAAACTTCAAACATTATTAACTACTTTCTTGGACTACATTTCCAAATATTATCGCTTATGTGGTCAGTAGTAAGGCTCTAGGCACCGATCGTGGGTCTTATAAATCCAAAAAGCAATATTATTCAGCACACGACTGATCAGAGTCGGTGTTTTGTCTAGTTTTGTAGATGCTGTAGCAACTTGTATGACTACTCAGTTTTTAACCGACTTCCAAAAGAGAGTATGTTTTCAAATGTGAGTTTCAAGTTGGCAACTTTAGGATGTTGTACTTTTAGCTGACACCGACTCCAAAAAGAATATTAAATGAAACGACATTATACTATATATACTATATATTGTAGCTACCAAATTGATTTACTACGATGCTACAGACAGACTGAGAGACACCATATTTATAATTTCCACCTCCTTTTTGTCTCGAGAGTCAAATATAAATGCGAAAGTGAAAAATTCCTAAATTACCCCGAACTAATAATAAATCATCTAGCTATAAAAAAATGTATCGTCAAATATGTATCACCTCTGTAAATAGGTGAAATATGTTAATAAAATAAAAAGTACAAGGCTATGTAAAAATTTTATGGGACCAAATGGCAGCTATTCTGCGTCGAATTAAAAAAGAATCACGCAAATCGGATCATTAACCTCAGAGTAATCGGTGTACCTACAATCTAGATACATAAAAAACAGGCCGAGAAATCTTTTTCTGGAAGTCAGTTAAAAAGTATTTTATGCTTTTAAGTTGTTAAAATCGGTTTTATTAAACGTTTTAATAGTAACTCGTTAGTATAATTTTTGGCCTAAATGATATAATTTCGAGCCTGAAAACTAAAACAACAATATAAATATTAAAATATTGAATAGGTCAAATATTTTACACTTACAAAGCTTTAGAGTTGCCTGCCCTATTGCAAAAGTACAGGTACTTTTTGTGCCCTTGAGGAAGGCTTTGTATAAGGTTGTACAGTGGCCATGAGACCATAGAGGTCAACGGAAGCGGTCAAAATAAGAGTAGGGTCTTGTGCGAATTTAAGAATAAGTTTATTTTCGGAAAAAGGGTACGTTTTTATCACAATTTTGGTGTATCGTAATGATAAGGTAGAATTGAGCTTTATCAAATAAACTACAACGTTTCTTTACAATTTCATAAATAATTATTTCATTCTGAATTAAAATTGCGCAATCTATAGTTCGTCCCTGATAAATTTAACATGAAAGGTAAACAAACCGAAAAAATATAAATTTTCACTTATTGTGCCACTTATCAACACTTTCACAGGTATATTAAAGGATCATACTTCATTATACAATACATTTTATAACAATTAAACAATAATTAACACATTTAAACATCAAATAAAAAACCTTCACAGCAAAAATACGCTACTTTGACACTGCCGACTGTAGAATATAGTCTATAGTCTATGGATTCATGTAGCCAACAATAATTATTGCGTTAATATTGGCCAATTGACATCACTGACTAATCTATGGTTGTATCAAAGACAGCTTTGTTTACGTTTGGGTTAAATTTATCTCGGACTTACTATACCTAACAATTTTTAAGATACTCGCAAAAAACCCGACTGTACAGGAAAGTTTCTAATATGGAAATTTGAATAGTGATTGGCTTTTAGAGCATCTTCATTCGGATTGGTCAAAGATCAGCAAACAATTATTACACAGCACAGAACAGCAAATCTCTCTATCGTGGTTCTCTTCTTCTCCTAACTAAGAGCTTCGCTCTTGTCGCTGGAGCTTTCTCTATTCGTCTCTGCACCCCGCCCTTCTCTTGACCTCCTGATACAACACAACCATTACTTTCTCCTTCACCTGGTCCATAAAAGTTCTTCTTGGCCTTCCACGTTTTCTTCTATCTTTTATCTTTCCTTCAATCATTCCTCTAATAAAGTTGTCGTGCCGTATCAAGTGTCCTAACTTCTATCATGTTTAAATGTTATTAATTTGCTACATCTGCTTATGACTC
The DNA here is from genome assembly GCA_905187575.2 of Celastrina argiolus. NCBI lineage: Eukaryota > Metazoa > Arthropoda > Insecta > Lepidoptera > Lycaenidae > Celastrina > Celastrina argiolus. The sequence goes on from LR994596.1 coordinate 5,178,811, forward strand.
AGTCGAAAACGGTAGTAAATGTAAATAAATTTGATGCAAAGTTCCTAATAAAGTAGAAAAAGTGCAAGCAATTTGTGTATTATTACTATGTTACATGAATTTCTACCACAGTACATTCAATGACAAAATATTATTAATTCGCTTTTTGAACTCCATTCTGGCTTTTAACAACAGCTGTCTTTTGGGTTTGATTTTCAACTCTATTATATACAGAGTTCTATATCCAGTGATTCAGTATAAGAGAGGGGAGATACAGAAAAATAGTAATAATAATGCCTCCGACACTGATGTCGAAGGTGGTGGCCGGTTGCGATGAAACCAGGCAGTAGGAGTTATTTTTATAGTGCCCGGTGTGTGAGCAAAACACCGTAGCTCAGTGGGATATATGACGCTAGTGGGAAGTCAGGAGCGACTTTTTACACGCTTATCCGATGCAATCTCAACAATCAATTGATCAGCCTACATTGTCCTAACTAAACTTTAAAACAATATTTTTTTTGTTGTAACTCGGGGATCGAACCCACGACCTCCGAGTCGAGAGCCAAGTTCTAAGCCACTAGACCAACAGTAGGGCTTTGCATCCGTTATTGGGTAATTTTTAATGAATTTCCCTTGTGACATAAAAAAAAAAGAAAAAGAAGGCCTTTACGATAAGGAATAGTCGTAAAATATGTTAAGTACGCAATAAAAAGCTACCTTCAATAAATATCTTAAATCGGATATGAATAAGATGTTAATAAATATTAAAATATGGCGGGCACGCGCCGCACACGGTCGAGTGATAAAACTTTTAACAATTGCAGAATTTGTCATAAATTAAAGTACAGTCGCAAGCGTAAATACTGGTTGCATAGCTCTCTTATTTTATTTAATAAGTTTATTGACAAATAAACTTACAAAAGTTATACTCCTGGTTTGTCCGGAGTGTGAACAATTTACAAAAATAATACTATCATAGTACGTCCGAGATATATTTAACCTAAACGTAAACAAACCCGTCTATGACACAACCAAAGACTAGTCAGTGATGCCAATTGGCCAATATTAATACAATTATTTTTGTTTGCTATGAATCCAGAGATTATAGGGTTATATTCTACAATCGGTAGTGTCAAAACGGCGTATTTTTTCTGTAAAAGATTTTCAATTGATGTTTATTATTTTATTAATTACTAGCTGTGCCCGCGACTTCGTACGCGTGGAAAAGTGATTTAGAGCAGCAGTTCAAATAACTTTTTAGTTTATGAACACTGTCGTTTGGATATTTAAAATCACTAATTTATAGTAATGCTGCTTTATACACGGTATAGAAAGAAGTAGGCCGATGGAGTAATAATAATAGTTTACTGTCAAATAATGGCCGTTTTTGTCGTGAATGTTTTGAGGTATTTTTTCTATGAAAATGCTAACAATTCCTACTACCAGGTTGAAAAATGACCGTGTATTATTAACCGACTTCAAAAAAAGGAGGAGGTTCTCAATTCGTCTGTATGTATAATATTTTTTTTTCTTTTATGCGAACGGGACTACTTGATAGTACGCTCATATACGCGACGAAGATCTCTGTACTGAGATTTGTATGGACTTTACGCCGCAGCGACTGCAGACGATGATCGTTTTCACACCTACGCTGCGCTGCTGGCGCCGAGCGCCAAATTTTTTAAAAGTCTACTCTCGATGCGCAATTCCAACTCGGACTTGCCCGGTTTTTTATTTATTAATTACCCACGCTAACAAACATGTAGCCTACTTTGGGACTTTACGGTTAAAGTACTAACTTCCTTTAGACGACAAAATAACAAAAGTCCAAAAGAAAGAAACAACCCAAGCCGTACCTAGCATAAAAACTAATAAATAAAAATATCATGAAAAACATAAATCTTACTTATATTGACATAACTTTTCTATGACATCTCATTCATATCTTGAAAACAAACTATACTACGCCTATACTTTATTAATCGTATTTGCAAAACCTAAGTGTAATAATAAATTACTTCGCACAAAGTAATAATTATTTTCACTTGTACTGGAAAATAAGTATTACTTTGTGCGAAGTAGATTTAATTGTTCCTTTTAGTTTACCTTTTGAAGTCGTTTTTTTTTTTGTTTAAAATTATTTAATTTCAGATTTTTAGTGATGGGTATAGACTGAGTAGGGATAATTCTCGAATGATCAGACGACGATTATTTGAGGACGGAAAATGAAAAACAAAAACGATTAGATAAAAAAAAAATAGTAGAAAGAGAAAAAGTCCACCGCTGCTCTGGCGTAAGCCAGAGCAGCGCGAAATTTTTCAACATATATATATATATATATATATATATATATATATAGCATACTGCTGCTCTGGCGTAAGCCAGATATTATAGATCCAGGATATGGTGGTTTTTCGGGATAATAATTTTCTAGTAATGCTTTTCAGATCATAAGCTACCTGTCTGCCAAATTTCATTTAAATACGTTGAGTAGTATGGCTGAAATACCGTCAAATAGGTAGCTACAATTTTTTGAAGATCCCACGGGAACCCTTTCGTTTTTCGGGATAACAATTTCCAATAATGCTCTTCAAGTCGTAAGCTACCTGCCTGCCAAATTTCATTTAAATACGTTGGGTAGTTTGGCTGAAATACCGTCAAATAGGTAGCTACAATTTTTTGAAGATCCCACGGGAACACTTTCGTTTTTCGGGATAACAATTTCTAATAATGCTCTTCAGGTAATAAGCTACCTGCCTGCCAAATTTCATTTAAATACGTTGAGTAGTTTGGCTGAAATACCGTCAAATAGGTAGCTACAATTTTTTTAAGATCCCACGGGAACCCTTTCGTTTTTCGGGATAATAATTTCCAGTAATGCTTTTCAGATCATAAGCTACCTGCCTGCCAAATTTCATTTAAATACGTTGAGTAGTTTGGCTGAAATACCGTCAAATAGGTAGCTACAATTTTTTTAAGATCCCACGGGAACCCTTTCGTTTTTCGGGATAATAATTTTCTAGTAATGCTTTTCAGATCATAAGCTACCTGTCTGCCAAATTTCATTTAAATACGTTGAGTAGTATGGCTGAAATACCGTCAAATAGGTAGCTACAATTTTTTGAAGATCCCACGGGAACCCTTTCGTTTTTCGGGATAACAATTTCCAATAATGCTCTTCAAGTCGTAAGCTACCTGCCTGCCAAATTTCATTTAAATACGTTGAGTAGTTTGGCTGAAATACTTTCAAATAGGTTGCTAAAATTTTTTGAAGATCCCACGGGAACCCTTTCGTTTTTCGGGATAACAATTTCCAATAATGCTCTTCAGATTATAAGCTACCTGCCTGCCAAATTTCATTTAAATACGTTGAGTAGTTTGGCTGAAATACCATCAAATAGGTAGCTACAATTTTTTGAAGATCCTACGGGAACCCTTTCGTTTTTCGGGATAACAATTTCCAATAATGCTCTTCAAGTCGTAAGCTACCTGCCTGCCAAATTTCATTTAAATACGTTGAGTATTTTGGCATTATGGCTGAAATACCGTCAAATAGGTAGCTACAATTTTTTGAAGATCCCACGGGAACCCTTTCGTTTTTCGGGATAACAATTTCCAATAATGCTCTTCAAGTCGTAAGCTACCTGCCTGCCAAATTTCATTTAAAAACGTTGAGTAGTTTGGCTGAAATACCGTCAAATAGGTAGCTACAATTTTTTGAAGATCCCACAGGAACCCTGTCGTTTTTCGGGATAACAATTTTCAATAATGCTCTTCAAGTCATAAGCTACCTGCCTGCCGAATTTCATTTACATACGTTGAGTAGTTTGGCTGAAATACCGTCAAATAGGTAGCTACAATTTTTTGAAGATCCCACGGGAACCCTTTCGTTTTTCGGGATAACAATTTCCAATAATGCTCTTCAAGTCGTAAGCTACCTGCCTGCCAAATTTCATTTCATTCCATACAGTGGTTTTAGCGTGATGCGACGACAAACATTCCCATATGGACAGACAGACAGACAGACAGACAGACAGACAGACAGACAGACAGACATTTTTTTCAAAAATGTTATTTTTAGGTTCTGTGGCCCTTATAGACCCCCTTTTTTTGATTTTCACTTAAATATTCTTAATGTACAGACATGACCCCTCTACAGATTTATTATATGTATAGATATAGATTGTTTAATTGTTATAAAATGTATTGGATAATGACGTGTAATCCTTTAACATATCTGTGAAAGTGTTGATAAGTGTGCACAATATGTGAATAAGGGAACTTTTTTTTAACTTCCATTGAAAAACATTCACAGTAAAAGTTCGCCATTTTGACACTGCTGACTTTTAGAACATATTCTATGGATTAATGGTTGCAAACAATCATCATTGTACTGTATAGGCTAATTAGCATCACATACTACTTACTAGTCTATGGTTGTGTCATAGACGGGTTTGTTTACGTTTGGGTTAAATTTAAATGGGACGTACTATACGTAGATGCAGTCGCCTCCCCCATTTTTCCATATTTCCTTATAAATAAAAAAAAATAGAATAAAGGCTTATTATTTTTAGTTTATACGTGGGTGAGTGTACATCTCGCACGCTACACGCCGCGCCGCGTCGCAGTGACACAGTGGCGCGACCTTGCGCCGGTTGTGGATGTGTGTGGCTTACATAATGTGCTTCACATACTGTCTACTGTCTACGTAGTGCGATGTACTACATTCTTGTAATGTTAACTACTAACAGCGTTGTTCACTTATTGGGATAGATAAAAATGTTATCCCATCACCAGACTTACTCCCGACACAATCGAGAATCTAATCAGTTCGATCGGAAGCTTTTGGAATTTTTTGGTGGATTGAATCTAATTAGGATAAAGAAAATCGTTAGATCGTAACTTTTTGTACTCCCGACTATATCAATCGACTAAGAATCTAAATAAACAAACGTCAATTTATTGGGAAGTATGCGGCACGATCGAATTTGAATCAAAATCGAATCTTTATTAATACGAGCCTTAGAACTTATACGATAAGTACGTAGACTTAAGTGGTCGTGACTTATGTGATATTATATCTAATGCGCGTGCGCCTATTAAGTTCAGTGAGCTTTCCGCTCTGACACCGCACACATCGGCGTCGTGACGAGTTGCATGTCTGATAGGCCAGAATATTTTGTCGCTAATTAGTGGTGTTTAATATTCGTAATGTTATCGGGTGTCATTTGTAACTCATGTCATTCGCCTTTCTGTCCAAGGTTTCACAGTTTTATACATGGTAGAGCCATGCTTCGGTCTCTATTATCACAGAAAACAATTAGTTTTTATCCTCCTGTGGTAATATGATCTTGACAGACAGACAATAAAGATCCTATAATGGTCCCGTTTTCATTTTGAGGTACGGAACTCTAAAAACATAAAATAACTGCCTAGTGCACTCTTTCTGCCCGGTTACTCTCACACCTAAACCTATATTAAGAACCTGTTTACACCCAATTACAATCGGATCAGTAGTTTATGCGATCATTAGTTTCGGCGCTACAGTCGACTGTGGGACATACATACAGATGCCATGCATAACCCCGGTTTCTCGGACACTTCAAAATGTCTGTCTGTTTTTTTCTTTATGATTATATTCCACTAATCAGCGTTTAATATGGGTTGTTGATTTGAATACCATGTTAGTTCATTTAAATAGCGTTCGAGAAACCGGGAAATAGACTGCCAAAGTCATTACTCTTTTGGTTTCGTAGTCGGATGAAACCGAAATATAGCAAGTTGAGTGTACTATTTACATTTTAAGTGAGTATAGCGATATTTCGTAGCAATCAGTATGTCAGTGTGTTATCGGCATAATAAATGCACGCAACCTCCCCGCAGGCAGGCTTGACAAATATCGGAAACAGAAGGTCGAATCTGCTATTTCAATATTTTATTATTATGTACAATAACAGTTTCAGTAGACAGGATCTTACAGGTATGGTTAATAATAATGATGTGTAAAAGCAAAATAATAATCTTATATACATACAGGCGCCAAACCATGTGAAAACGCCTCTGTGATCTACTGGTTCAGAGCTTCGCTCTCGACCCGGAGGTCGTGGGTTCGATTCCCGCGTTGGAACAACAAAAAATTTTGTTTTCAAGTTTAGTTAGAACAATGCCGGCTGATCACCTGATTGTTTGACAAGAAAGATGATCCATCCGTCGAATGGGCCATGTAGTCGGTCCTGCGCCTTAGGGTATCGAGAACCGGTATATTTTTAGGAACCGGGATTTTCGGTACCGGCACTAGTCAGAACCGGGAATTCCCGGGATTTCCCGGGATTTTCGGTATTTTCGTGATTTTTTCTTACTTGACTAAAAACAAATACAATGGCTTCGAAAACTACTTTTTATAAATAAATCACACATTTTGGCATGTCAGGTTAAAGTAAAAATACATTAATTTGCTATACAATGATTAAAATATCGTTATAAATTAACCTTTGATAATGTTTTATTTAATTTAACGTCTCTAATATTAGGGCTTTTTCCGCGGCTTCGGGCGCATTGAATAGTATTCGTAACAAAAAGTTCTTTATCAAATAACTCTATGGCTGCAGTATGATTAAGATAATGTTATACTAATAATCTTATGACTATCTACTATCCAGTTTCTGGCCAGATCATACGCACTACAATATTTTTTTCCGAGGCGTATATTATGTATAACGATTTGCCAGCCTATAAGGCACACTTAGCAGATTCCCTCCCGCTCTTGCAAAGTTATTACTTTTGAATAGGTAAATAAAATATTGCATATTATATCTACGATCTATCATGAGCCAAAAAACTATTTTACTGGTGTAAATCTATTAAAACTTATAATATTGTAAAATACTGTGTAGTACAAAAAACCCAACCAAAACTAAGGAGTTTTATAAGTTTAAGTATAAGTAATTATATTTTGGTAGTAGGAATCAACGTCACGTATATAACGTGATTGCTCGGTAGTTTTGCCTCGGCGTGGATAAGTCCTATTTATTATAAACTTATCGCCATACCAAAATTAAACCAAATCGGTAAAACGGTTCATGACTCTTAAAGTAACAGACATAGTTAGTTTCACGTTTGAAATAATATTAACTATGGATAAAACATTTTAAAATTATTTTTCTGCTTAGCCAATCGCACGAAATGCGGTATAATGTTTGAACAGAAATTAAAATTTTAAACGCAGATATTGTGAAAGTAAGTTTTTACCCTTTGAATGTAATATCGAAGTGAGTTTTACTGGCTAAAAAGATGGATCTTCCAAAAATCTTAACAACTTTATCCAACAGATAAATTGATTCAACAAAAATTCATAGTTCAAAGATATTTTATAAAATTGGTTTTTGCGATTTTTATTTATAAGTAGTAGCAAAAAGATTATATTATTTATTTTAATTGTTATATTTTAAAAGAAATCAGAATACAGATAAATACGATGATACAAAAAATCATAATTTATTTTTGTTTTATAAGCAAGTTCAAAAATACAGCTTTTATAATTATGATCCCTTGGGACCCTTTTGTTTTCCGACAAAAAAAATCCTGTTATTAATTTCATGGTCCAATCTACCTTTGTGCCGAGTTTCATTTAAATACGTCGAGTAGTTTCACCGAAATACCATCAAATAAGTAGCTACTGTTTTTTGAAAATCCAACGAGCGCCCTTTCGTTTTTGGGATAATAATATCCTACATTACCCTTTAGGTTCGAAGCTATCGGCCTGCTAAATTTCATTTTATTCCATTCAGTACGGACTCACATACGGACTGACAGACAGACAGTACTTTTTTCATAATTATTATTTTTAGGTTTTATGGCCTTTATAGACCCCAAATCTCGATTTTGACTTAAATATATATATTTAATGAGCAGACATTTCCCCTAGATTTATTTTAATATGTTGAGATAGTAAAATCAGTTAAGAATATTTTGAATAACATCGTAACTTAAGTTAAAATTTGAAAGCGTTTTTCGCCGTCGGAAATTTACACCATCAACGGTGAACACAGGCTTTATTATATTTAAAAAAAAGGGAATCTTATTAAAACTCCAATAATGTAACCCAAGGTGTAAAAAGTATACAATTTATTAAGTTTTTATATGCATTGGTTAAAATATAATGATACTCATAATATGTTTATTGCTATAACATTATCTAAACCACATTGCAGCTGTAGTGTTATTTGGAAAAAACTTTTTGCTACGAATACAATAATTCCACACGCCCGAAGCCGCGGCCAAAGCTAGTAATATAATATTACTCATGTTTATAAAAATTGTTTATAACTATGTAAAACTTTAATGGAAGTGAATGTATAACGATATTTTAATCATTGTATAGCAATAAATATATTATGCTTTAACTTGACATGTCACAATGTGTAATTTAAATACAAAAGTACTTTTCTAAGCCCGTTGCGTTTATTTTTTGTTAAGGTAAAAAAAATCCCGAAAATACCGAAAATCCCGGTTCTTTTGAGTTGAGAACCGGTTCTATAACAGTAGTCAAAGAACCGGGAAATCCCGGGATTTTCGGTACCGGGATTTCCCGGTTCTGAACCCTACTGCGCCTGATCTCCCGCCAGTCGTGTCGGTGTCGGCCACTGGGCTACGAGAGTCAAGGAAGAGAGAGAGTACTTCTGTGTATTGCGCACACACTTGAGCAATATAAAATAACTCCTGCGTAGCTGGCCTGGTTTCAATTAAACCAGCCACCGTAACCGAAATCGGTGTGGGAGGCATTATAGTATCGACTTCTATTTATAGTATTGGGCTTCAGCTATCGGATAGGGGCATTAAGATTTTTTTTGTATTAGGTACATACGTAGGTAGGATAGCCTTCGTATTTACATGTCATTGAAATACATAGATATAGAGACTATTAAAATCATTACCCTTCCTTTTGGCTTCGCCGAAGTCGGGCAAAAACTCGTGCGTGTATTTTGTAGCGATCGAGACTATTTCATTCCAAATGAAACTTAAGTATCAACAGTGCTTAAATAATATACCTACTAATTACTGTAATGTATTATTTAGGTAATAATAATAATTAAGTAGATAGATAATATTCTATCTAACTACCTATTTATTTGATGTTCCTTCCTTTAGTGCCTTACACCAGCTGTTCTCGTAGTTTCGCCCATGAAATAGTGAAATAAAACACACGGTTTTTCTTAATAGGTGTTCAGCTCCTATTGGTTTAAGGTGATGGTAATTTAATATTATAGATTTACTAGATAAATGGGCTGTCAAATACTGAAAGACATCTTCATATTGGATTTCCTGAGATTAGCACGTTATTATAAGTATACATTTTGCTACATTCAGTACGTAGAGTCGATATCTCAGAAGTAGGGTCGACATATTCACAGTTTTGACCTTTAATGCTTTAAAGGTCTAAGTGAACGCAATGCCCAATGACCCAAATGTGATGCTCAAAGGATCAAAATTAATTGCCTCTGATTCTAACTGTCAAAATGAAATGATAAAGCAGTTTACAAAACAATAGATAGATAGAGAGGACTAAACATCTAGATGATGCAACTAAAGTATATTACATTTTTCGTTATTAGGTACATGTTTATAGTCAAATATATTATTGAAAAGATAAAAATAAATATATTATGTAAGCTACTTACGGCTTACCGATGTGTCGAAATGTTGGTATATAAATGACTATTTACATGTCACTCTATAATTGATATTAGTTAGCCGCTTATAATAAATTATTTATAATAATTAATCCCAAATCCAAATAATTATATTTTCAATATTGATTTAGAACTTGGTTTTTTTGTAGTTAGGTTATATCTATTCAAATGACGGCGATGTATTCACTATTCTACTTCTAAGTAGATTTGTAAGGATGGAGTAGGTTACATAATTTGATAAGTGACAATTGAAGTAAGAATTGGTGGATTTGTTCTGTTTTTAAATATTTTAAATCGAAGATTTATTGGATAAAAGTACATTGACTGTTGAATCACCACAAACAAAGTATTTAGTAGTTGCATTTAGGTATTTGAACAAATTGTCTGAAAAACGGCGAAGTGTTACTTTGCCACATATCATCGTGTTACAGTACATCCTGCGTGATCCTTTGCTTTTTAATTTAACATAAAAAAACAAGAGTTCCGGCGATGTTCGAATTTCGAATTTGATTTATCAAATAGCTCCGGGGCTGTCCGTGTAGAAGGTTCTCAAATGCCTGAGGGCGCCAGCTCATGGTCAAATGACGCCAGGCATAAAGTGAAAGGGTGAGACCCTCATATAAAAGCTCAGATACCTCCCCACAGGTTATCATTTTACATACCAACATCAACATGGCATTCAAGGTACAACCATTGCAGTTTCGAAGATTTTTCATTTTTTTTATTCCAAAGGGCAAGGACAGCTTACTTTTAGAGCATTTCTTTTTAATCATTTACTTATTATTATAAATGTTGACTTAAACCGAAATATCTAGGAAATGTTTTTTAATTCGTGACATTCGTGAGAGTTATTAGAATAAAATATTTTTTACATAATATAAGAGCATTTCTCATTTTCTAGTGTTATTTAAATGTGACTAAATTCCTTACAGTTTGTCGTTCTCGCCTGCTTCGTGGCTGTTGCCAGCGCTGGTCTGCTCCCAGCAGCCCCACTTGCCTACTCCGCCCCCGTCTACCACACGGCCCCAGCCTACCAGACCTACGCCGCGCCAGTCGCCAAGGTCATAGCCCCAGTTGCTAAGGTCGAGGAGTACGATCCCCACCCCCAGTACACCTTCTCGTACGATGTCCAAGACGGTCTGACCGGTGACTCCAAAGCCCAGCACGAGACCAGAGACGGTGACGTAGTCCAGGGCGCCTACTCCGTGGTCGACCCCGACGGCACCAAGCGCACCGTGGAGTACACCGCCGACCCCCACAACGGTTTCAACGCCGTCGTCCACAGGGAGCCCCTCGGTGTCAAGGTCGCAGCCCCAGTCGTCGCTAAAGTCGCCGCCCCCCTGGCCTACGCCGCTGCCCCCGTAGTCCACGCTGCACCATCTTACGCGTATGCTGCTTCCCCCGTCGTCCACGCAGCCCCTGTTGCCAAGATCGCCGCACCAGCCATCGCCTACTCTTCCTACTATCATTAAAGAATAACTAAATAAATGAAGGATTAAGTTATAGAGACCCAACTCATTAGCATAATAAAATAAATTATTTTCATAATGATAAACCTATATTTTACTTGTTTTTGTTACCTAATATCCTTTTATCACTGTACCGTTACTATTAAGAATATAATTGAAATTCACGATTTTTAACAATATTATTATTATTAGAATTTTTTAAAATTCAGATTTTTATAGCGGTAACAATTTCTAAAAACCACAAACAATGATAACTTTTTGAGCGAAATTTGACAGCTGTTTGACAGTTCCAGGCAGATGCGATGCCGGGATTCGCGTGTTTTTCTCCAAAATAAACATAAAGAAATGTTCTAAAATCAATATACAAATAAGTTGAGTGAACCTTCTTATTAACATAGTGAATTTTAGTATTTATATTATTTATATTATTCGTTCTTGCTTATTTGATTTTATTTGTTTTGCTTTTGCCGGGTTCGATCAGAACAAATATTTTAAATTATTATATTTATAAACAATGGTATCCACAAGGGGATTGCGGTACAAATTTAGCGAGGGCGAAAGAGTGTTGTGCTATGAACCGGATCCTACAAAGGCAAAAGTACTCTACGATTCCAAGGTACTATGTTCTTTTACACTGTTACTTCTTTGTAAACACAATTTCCTAAGTAATAATATAAAATATATTTATGTAAAAGTAATTATTCAAACGACATAAAAATGTTAACAGAACTTCTCTTATAATCTATTATATTAATACAAATATCTTGAATATTAGAAGTAGAAATTATAAATATTAAAATAACATACAACAACCATAATTTTTCAGGTTTTAGAGGTAATAGAGAGTAAAGATAAACGCGGACGTCGTACAGTTGAATACCTCATTCACTTTCAAGGCTGGAACTCGTCCTGGGATAGATGCGTCAGCGAAGACTTTGTGTTAAAAGACACCGAAGAAAACCGGCAACTGCAGCGAGACCTGGCGGAGAAGTCACAACTGCAATTGTAAATATAAAAGTATATTTGTACAGATGTTTTCCGTGACGTTGTAGGCGCAAAATAATCCCGTTAGATGATACCTGCGATAAATATACCTTTTATGAAAGGATATGCCTATACTAGTCCCCATGGTCTATTTCAGCCATACTCAATCATATTTATAAAGGGGCCGCAAACATGTGTTGAGGACCACAAGCCAAAACCAATAACCAATACCTAATTGATTGAAGTGTATGTAATTGCAAGTTAATTATGTACTTACTTATAATGATGAATATTCTTTAAAAACTTTATTAAGATTTGCTAATGGCAACAGTTTGTTAAAAATTTCAATGGTTTTCATATTGACATCAATTAGGGCAATAAAAAAGGCTGGTGGGCCCCATGCGGCCCGCTGCAGGTTGAGTATAGGTGGTCTATTCTATATCAGTGCCAAAATCAAAGTCTTGTATTTTTGAAGCCACAATTTCATAAACAAAAAAAAAATACAAAAAAATCTTATTATAATATTTTACTGTATCAATGCATGAGTCGACTTGTGGATGTATCCAGACATTCAAATTTAGAATATCTTATTTACAGAGGGGCATATTTATATCGTAAAGAGCGGAAAAAGGGAAGTACTTCAAATCCTGGAGCCGGTGCTGCTAAAAGAGTGAGACATGGCTTCAGCGATGATGGATCTACCAGTAGCACTCCTCCTGATGGTAAATGTATAACTTGCAATATTATTTAGATTATAGAATGTAATTGAATGTTGGTTGTTGTAAACTTGTCGCAAATATTATATTGACAATGGTAATATAATGTTCTATTGTATTTAAATGGCTACAAATTTTTAATCAGACTATTATGGTGTATTTCAATCTTTTTCATACAAACCTGATGGGTTTCAGTAAAAAAAAGAAAGCTTATTCTGCCGCTCAGTATTAACTGCAGTATCCCAGAGGAACACACCTTTTTTGAGATAAAAATTTAACCTACCCAGAGACTAAACTACATATTATACTAAATGTCATCAAAATTTGCTCAGCACTTTTTGCATTTTTTTTAAATCTTTTATTGTTGTAGGAGTTTAGTTGGTGACCGACTATGTCAGCCCCTTGAGACTTACAAAGACATATAACTACTTATTAACTATTTTCAATAAATTCAATGTAAACACTCAAAATAATTCTGGCCTCCCTTGCATTAGGTGAGGCCAGACCTTTTTACATAATCCTATACATATTTTGATTTTTACATAATCCTATTTTTTGCATTTAAGGTCCCTAAATATCTGTCCATTGTCATAAACTTTCTCATTTATAGTACTAGGTATTTATGTCAATTACCTAGTGCTCTAGAGTATGTTGTTTCTTCTGGCAGATGGAGAGATTGGTGACACAGACTCCTCGTCAGGCTCAGCCTCCAGCACACAGCCCCAATCTCCACCTAACCCGCATGCTGGTAGAGCCAGCATTACATTACAATCAGCTCTGAGGTAAAGTCATATACATAATTGATAATAATTAATTAGTTAAGTACTTAATTAATTTAATATATTTTTACAATCAATAAAAACTAATTTTAATTATTAATAAAGATATTATACCGATAAATTATAACTAACAGAAAAAATGCATATATATACAATTAACATAAAATACTGAAAATATACATAGGATTTATAAGAATTCATTTAATAGTTACTTTAATAGATAACACAGCATGTAAATTTTAATTAACCTGTATTTCCTAACATAATAATATATATTTAGATTGATTTTAAAGATAAGGAAATTTGTAGATATGTAATATAATTTTTCGATGAATATAAACTTCTGCTCAAAATAGTTGGTACCAATAAATGTAGAAAAAAAATTGTCTACTAAATATTATCTCTCGCCTCAAACACGTGTTTAGCGAGATATAAACTGTATTATTATTCATTATATTAATATTATGTAATAATATTAATTAAAAAAATCATTTCTTATGTAGTTAAAAAATGTGGTCAAGTTGTGCCTTAACCATTTTGTGTGTTCCATCCTTGTCAAGGGGAGTGCTAACCGTCTCTCCTTTCAATAGACACAAGTTTTGGAGTAACAACCATGGTATATATACTTAGCGTCGTTAAAAACTTCGATAGCGCGATTCAGGATTTTTCATAGAAAACGTTAAATAGAATATATTTTTAATTTGATTTTGTAATTTTTATATCGTAAACGCATTAGTAAAGCTATTTAATTGTTTATAAATACAAATTTAATTGTAATTACTAAAATATTAATAAATTTGTTATGTCGCTTGTGTAAGCGCCATCTAGTAGGGCACATAGAAACTAAAAACTTATATTCTTGCATTCTGTTTTTATCTTTAGAAAAAATTCTATAATATACGAAAAGCTATGATTTATATAAAAAATTACATAGTCGTGTTACAGTTTTTACATAACTTGTTGATAATAATAATTATAGAAGCATGAATACTTCGCTATTTCGTATCATGGGTTCAGCATCACATAATTTATTTATTTCGGAAAACCGACAGCTTATATATAGCACAAATAGAGTCAACATAGCATACAGAAAGCCAATAATAGGTTTTCACTGATACGCGTTAACATTTAGTATAAATAAAAAAAAACTAACAACCTTAATTATTATCATACTTCACAAACGACATTCTTACTCAAATATTGGGTAAATACAGTAAAGGTGATTACAGACTTATATGAATTAGAAAACTTAATAATGTTCATCAATTAGTTTATACGTCACAAACAAACAACACTCTTGTTTACTTTTAATATTAGGTGGGTACAATAAAGATAGGAAATTAACATTACTTATAAGAATAAAAGAATTATTTCTTTCCATCGAACACACAACATCAAAATCTAAGCAGTGATCCTAATATCAGTCATTAACCAAAAAATACCTACATAATGATATTTTATGAAAATGTTTTCCTCACCAGGGATCGTCTGACCTTCGACTACCACCTGGTGGTAAAGCGTGGCCGGCTGGCGCGGCTGCCCGCATCCCCCTGCGCCGCCCAGATCCTGGAGGGGTTCGTGCGGTGGTTCGCCCGCGCGGGGGCCTGGCGCCCCCCACCGGCGCGCCGGCACGAGCCCCCTCCGCGTCCAGACATGCTCGACGTCACGTGCAGGTCAGTGTGTTGTAGTGTGGGAGTGGGTCGGTAGGGTGGGGTGATGTATCGTCCACATGCAAGACAGGGTAGGTTAATGGCCTGGGTTGAGATTCAAGTCAGCAACTTTAAGATCAATCAATCAATAAATCAAATATACTTTATTGTGCACAAAACTATACAAAGTAACATGCATGTTGTTTTTTAAGCTGACACTGACACCAAAAAGAACATTAATTGTTACTACATTATAAAAATCAGGGACGTTACAGATATGGAATATCGGATACGGATATAAAATTTTTAAGGAATTTCAAAAGTAAAAGAGAAACGACTTAGGGCGCATTTTGTACCAATGCAATCCTTTCCGTAACACAACACATTTGTTTCAATTTGTTGAACTATTTGCAATTGAAAAATGGGTCACAAGTCAGTTGTTTACAAGAATTTTATGACAGCAATAGGAGAAAAAAACAAAACGCAAGACTTGTGTGTTGGCAGCGACCGGCCGATCGACACAAATTGTCATAACGTGTCTCAATTAGGCTCCACCCCTATTCGATATTATCCGTAACTATTATTTCGGATTTGGTTATGGTGACGGGTATTTTTTATATCAGATATCCGATAGTTTCGGTTACCGTTTACGGAGCTCCCTAACATCCCTGATAAAAATATTATTTTATGCTTTTTAGTTGTTAAAGTCGGTTTATTAAAACGTAGTTTTTTACTTTTTATTGTCTTTAAATCAAAGTAAAGTTTGTGTCGAGAGTCGATCAGCGAAAGTGAAAAACTCCTAAATTAGCCACACTGAAACTAAAATACATTCATCATCTATATAAAAAATGTACCGTCAAATATGTATCACCTCTGGAAATTGGTGAAATATGTTCATAAAATAAAAACTACAGGGCCCAAGTATATAAAATTTTTGGGGGACCAAATGGTAGATAATTTTAGTCGAATAAAAGATAAGAAAGAATCACGCAAATCGGATCAGTGTTATATAATAATAATATAATATCTATGGACGCTTCACACCACGTCAATCTGGCCCTGTGCTAAGTATCCGAAGAACTTGTGTTACAGGTACCAGACAACGGAAATATATATTTAATACTTTTATACTTTACACATATTTAAGATTTTTATTATATTATACACAAATTTAATACACATCCATGACCCAGGAACATTGAAAACTTTTTGTTCCCTCGGCGGGATTCGAACCCGCGACCTTTCGTTCGAGCACCAACGCGCTCAACCAACTGCGCTACGGAGGTCGTCCTATATCCTATAGATATACGTATGTACATAAAAACAAAAAAAGTCCGAATTGAAAACCTCCTCCTTTTTTGAAAGTCGGTTAAAAACAGAGCGTAAATTTTCATCATAACCTGAGTGGATCTTGCACAGTTTAGGTGTTACAGTGTTGTATTTATTGTAATTTTTTTTAGGTTATCTACTTAATTTATTTTCTATTGCTTGCTTTGAAAGTAATAATTTTTATTTTATTTTGTTACTTTTATAAAATATTTGTACCGACATTATGTACAAATACGACGGTGTAGAATCAAATTAGGCAAAATAAAGGTTTTATTTATTTAAAGTCGCGGGCATAAGCTGGCATTTCATAAAGTTGTAATTTCGACAACATTTATAAATTCATAACGCGCGTAGCCTCGTTTGTCTAATTTTTAATGCTACGAGTACATTGCAGTTTCAACTGTACCACGCGTGACTTGCAAGATAACATTTTATTCCTTGCATGAATAAATTCGTGCATATTTGCGAAATAAACTGACCAATAGATTAATTTACTTTTTTTAAATTTATTTATTTTATAGTGGCTGGTAACCCGCAGACTATATCAGCCTCATCGTAACTAATAAATCTATGAATGTCTTAATTGAAAACAATTATTTACAAATGTTACTACAGTGTGAAACTTTCGCTTCTTACCTCACTGCGCCAGAAATAGGGTTTTACTATACTCAGTGTTCTCACCCCTCCTTCTGATTAAAGAAACGTCGCAAAATAAACGCAATCAAGTTATGCAGTTTCTTAAATTTGTTTTTATAAAAGTAGCGAGCAAACAAATCGCCTAATGTCGCTAACGGAAGTGCGTGTCAAAGATTAACGCCCTTACTTAGGCTGCGTATCCACCAGAGCTGTGCTGTGTCGCGAAGAATGTGTTTTACCAATAGAATCGCTTCATTTATCACGCATCGGTCAGCGCGGCTCTTGACAAGCGACTCTATTGGTTCTGAAAAACACATTCCTCGCAACATAGCAAAGAACAGCTCTGGTGGATACGCAGCCTTAAAGTTCTTAGGTATTAGGCGATGTACTATAGTAGTCTAGTACCACCATATTGTATCTTTTTAAGCAATAAATGATTTATATTTTATTCTATACAAAACAGACTGAACCTGCTGCACGCTAGGGCTTCCCTCCCAGAACCGGCCTCCACTGCTGCTTTTTCCATTCCAGACTGAACCTACTGCACGCTAGGGCTTCCCTCCCAGGCTTCTCAACTGCTGCTTTTCCCATTCCAGACTGAACCTACTGCACGCTAGGGCTTCCCTCCCAGGCTTCTCAACTGCTGCTTTTCCCATTCCAGACTGAACCTACTGCACACTAGGGCTTCCCTCCCAGGCTTCTCAACTGCTGCTTTTCCCATTCCAGACTGAACCTGCTGCGCGAGGTGGCTGACGGCGTGCGGGTGTACTTCGACTTCGTGCTGCGTCGCCACCTGCTGTACCGCCAGGAGCATCGGCAGTATTTCGAGCTGTGCGGGCAGTTCGTGGACGAGTATGTACATGTGGGATGGGCAATACTTACGCCTCCGAGGTCTAGCGGTTCAGAGCTTCGTTCTCGGCCCGGGGGACGTGGGTTTGATTCCCGCGTTGGAACAATAAAATAAATGTTGTTTCCAAGTGTGTCTGATAAGAAAGATGATCCATGCGTCGGATAGGCATGTAAAAAGTCTGTCCTGCGCCTGTTTTCTCGCCAGTCGTGTCGGTTTACCGTTCCACTGGGTTAGGAGAGTAATCAGAAGAGAGAGTGTCTTTGTGTATTGCGCTCACACTTGAGCACTATAAAACTACTCATGCGTAGCTGGCCTGGTTTCAGTGAAATCAGTTATCCGAATCCGTATCCGAAATCAGTAAGGGAAGCTATTAACGTTTATAGTATCTATCGGGGTCAAAGATAATGAAATGTATATCACGCGAGTTCGCTCAGATATACTTTGTAATACCGAAGCATGTCTGTATCTCTCTCTGTCCCCACTCTACCACACTTATATTTATTAAATACTAAATAATTGATTACATGAACGTGACACAGCAAAACTCTGATTGCGAGAAAATTGAGTTCAAACTGCCATTTTAGAATACGTCGTAAAGTATTAAGTACATTAATCTAAAGATCCGTCTCTAGAATCAATGTACTTAGTACGTTACTAGATATCCTAAAATGTTTAAGGCCCGTATAAATAAAACAATCTCAAACCCAACCTCACTTGAGAACCTATTTGACAGATAAAACAACGTTTCGTTTCACTTTTAAAAGTGAACCACTTTATTAATGTTACATAGTACTTTCGTTTATTTTCTTTTTATACCCTTATATTCATATTATAGATTACAGGAAACAATAAAATAAGTATAATGTATATTTTTATGTTTTAAGAGAAAAAAAAATTAAAGTATGTAACATAAGTAAAATTATTCATTTTCAAAAGTGAAACGAAACGTTGTTTTATCTGTCAAATAGGTTCTCAAGGTGAGGTTGGTATGAGATTGTTTTATTTATACGGGCCTAAGTGACACTTTAAACTCAATTTTCTGGGTAATTTTTTTTTATCACCTTCATTTGTGTCTTCAATTATGAAAATGTCTTTATTCCCAGTCTTACCCATACTTTGATAAAATGTACTTAAAAGTCTAATATACTTTTTTATTTCAGCCGAGAAATAAAATCGGAGCCTGACGAGGAGAAGGAGAACTACAGCCAGGAGGAGCTGATGATGCTGATGGAGATGCGGAGCCCGCGCCTGCCCGACTACAGCCACCTGCCGCCAGACCCCGACGACCAGTACTCGGGTGAGTAGATAGAGACGAGGAGAAGGAGAACTACAGCCAGGACGAGCTGATGATGCTGATGGAGATGCGGAGCCCGCGCCTGCCCGACTACAGCCACCTGCCGCCAGACCCCGACGACCAGTACTCGGGTGAGTAGATAGAGACGAGGAGAAGGAGAACTACAGCCAGGACGAGCTGATGATGCTGATGGAGATGCGGAGCCCGCGCCTGCCCGACTACAGCCACCTGCCGCCAGACCCCGACGACCAGTACTCGGGTGAGTAGATAGAGACAAATGCGATAGGACCCCGACTAGGAGACGAGGAGAAAGAGAACTGTAGCCAGGTTACCCCACACCCAGTTCTAACATCCTAGTAATATAATATCTATGGACGCTTCACACCACGTCAATCAGTCACAAATATATCCGAAGAACTTGTGTTACAGGTACCTGACAACGAAAATATGTTTATTACTTTTATACTCTAAGTATGTTTAAGATTTTTATTATATTAATACACATCCATGATCCAGGAACACAGAAAACTTTATGTTCCTTCGGCTGGATTCGAACCTGCGACCTCTCGCTCGAGCACCAACGCGCTCAACCGCTGCGCTACGGAGGTCGTCATTAGTATAATTAACATCAGCAAAAAAGTTTAAATTTCTATTTCATTTAGTAGAAGACACGCAAGACGACAACCAGGATAATGATGACGACGAGAGAAGTGAGACCAACGACAAGAAGCCGGAGTCGCTGGGCGAGGAGAGTAGCCAGGGTCGGGAGAGTTCTAGCCAAGGGCGCGAGATCAGCCAGGGCCGAGAGACTAGTCAGGGTCGAGAGACTAGTCAGGGTCGAGAGACTAGTCAGGGTCGAGAGACCAATAGCCCAGGCCGGGAGACTGGTCAGGGACAAGAGACCAACAGCCAAGGTCGAGAGACCAACAGCCAAGGTCGAGAGACCAACAGCCAAGGTCGAGAGACCAATAGCGAAGGCCGAGATACTAGTCAAGGTCGGGAGACCAATAGCGAAGCCCGAGAGACTAGTCAAGGTCGCGAGACCAATAGCCAAGATCGAGAGACCAATAGCCAAGGCCGAGAGACCAATAGTCCAGGTCGGGAGACCAATAGCCCAGGTCGGGAGACCAATAGTCCAGGTCGGGAGACCACTAGCCAAGGTCGAGAGACCAGCTGTAGTCAGGGACAGGAGAGCATCAAGCAGGAGAAACCCGAGTCTCGAAGTGGCAACGTCGCTAGAAGGTAATAAAAGTGATGACAAAAATTTCGATTCCTCATATTATTAAGTTAATAACGGGTGTAAAAATAACAGTCACTATAACTTTGGGCTATTATACTACCTTTTCTCATTCTGGAAATGTATTTTTTTTACAAAAATTAAAAAATATATAGTTTTTTGCGACAAAAAAATAAGAAATGGTGAAAAGTAAAAACTTATTTTTTTTGTTGACAAAAAAAAAATTAAAAATATACATTTGCAAAATGAGGAAAGTTAGTATAGTCGTATCTCAAAGTTATATAGTGAATGTTCTTTTTACACCGTGTATAGTTTCAGCTTTCGTTGTTTTTACTATAAGTACCTACATAAATCACTAGAGGTCGCTTAAGGCATTAAGAACATCTAAAATAGAAATAGAAGTAAGTAGAAATAACATTAAGGCCATGAATTAGCCTTAGATTTTACACGGGCGTTGTTGCGGCTACGTCGCAACGGCGCGAGCGGGGCGTGCCGGGCGAGCGGGACGCGCGGGGCGTTCGCATGCGCCTGCGCACACAGCCGTGCGATAGATTTTAGAACACTTTCTATAAAACCAACGATCCGATGTAGACGACCTTAGACCTTCATAACAATATAAAGTCCACTGTTATTAAGTCTTTCATTTAAATTCTATCTTCATTTCATCTGGGAGTCTACAGGCGTTAACAAGTATTGTACGCGGCCCATTAGACCTAAGGGCGTGTTTCACCAAGCCATGTTAAAGTTATTCTTAAATATTATGTTATCCCTCTCGTATTTCCTGTCAATGAATGAGAAGGCATGGTATTTTAACATGGCGTTAACTTTAACATCGCTTGGTGAAACACGCCCTAAAACGTTCTTAATATCTTTCGAGAAACTTCGTTATTCATTCATAATCATAATCATTTATTCGATCACAAGAATGCAGTACAATATGGATATTAAAAAACACAATCGATACTGGGCCTTACTCTCGAAACTGATTCGATTTTGATTCAAATTCGATAGTGCCGCTTACTCCCGAATAAATTGACGTTTGTTTATTTTGATTTTCATTCGATTGATATGGTCGGTACTACATAAAGTTACGATCTAACGATTTTCTATATCCGGGTTAGTTGCAAAGTAATCCACGAAATAAAACACCAAAAGCCGTTGAGATCGAACTGATTCCATTCTCGATTGTGTCGGGAGTAAGCCTGCTGTTCATGCATTCTGCATTCTACCATAACATTATGGTGTGTGAGTAGGTATAAAAACCCTAATATAGTAAAATTAGAATAAAAATTTGCATACTTAAAAATGTTGGCATTATGAAATTACGCTTTTAATTTTATGTTTGCTATATTGCTTCCCCTTCGTTCCACCGGCGCTCCAATTGCCTAATAAGCTGTGATGATGTTGCAGGCTTCGCTCGCACAAATCTGCGGTCTCTCAGTCGGAGAACGAGGCCGAGCCGGCGCCCTCCACCTCCGGCGAGCCCTCGAGGGAGAGGACCTTCGAGACGCTGTCCTCCAGGTATTGTAGCCCCCAAGGTAGGTGGTGTACCCCCCCTACCCCCCTTCTCCCTTTCAATAGCAATATCAATTAAAGACACTTGGACACCAGACGTAAACAATCAAGAGCATTGCCAACTGAAGACATTAATGAATGAAAGTGATAAGCAGCATAATTATGATTTTGAGAAAATTTAGTTTAAACTGTCACTTAAACATTTTAGAATACGTCGTAAAGTATTGAGTACATTTATCTACAAATCCGTCTCTAGAATCAATGTACTTAATACGTTACTACATATCCTAAAATGTTTCAATTACTGTTTAAACTCAGTTTTCTGAGTAATTTTTTTTGCAACTTATTACCATCATTGGTTTATGTTCTTCAATTGTCAGTTGAAGTTCATTAGATCGAGCTAAAATAAAATACCATGATTATTTTATTTTACCATGGTCATTTCACAATATAAGAATTAGTATTATTTATAGTGTAATGTTTTAACGTGCCAAAGAAATGTATTTTATTTATTACTCAGCGTGGGCAGTAGCGGGTCGTCGCTGAGCGAGGCGTGGGCCCGGCCCGCCGCGCCCGCCGCGCCGCCCTCCACGCGCACGCCGCTCTCGCAGCTGCTGGACAAGGTACAGCACTCAGTATATATAAAATATATAGTCGCTTTACCCTCTAACCTCGTATCTAAAATGAACTTGTATTGCTATATTTTTCTAAAGTAACTTGTATTTTTATATACTTTTGGTCAGTTAAACTAGATACAATACGTACAACTGAGCCTTATTAAAAAAAATCCATGTCACAATTAAATCTATAATTATTACGTTTTTTTACTCTACTGAAAAGTTGTAGTTTTATAGATACGAGGTTGTGAAGGTAAAGCGACGATTTACCCCGCTATTAGCAACATATATCTGTCCTTACCTTTACAAGGTATAGCCCGCCATCTAGCGGAATATTCACGACACTAAATCCCCCCACGCGCGGACAACAGCAGCAGCAGCAGCAGCAGCCTTGTCTCGCAGCTGCTGGACAAGGTATAGCCCTCAGTAACTATACAATACAAGGTGTAAAATAAATGAATGATAACTTTGGGTCTGTATGTGTCTCCTTTGTATAGTATACTGCGAAAGTACCAGGGCTGAAAGACTTACTTTTGACTTTCATGTTTGTATAAGAAATGCCCCAACATCATAAAATTTCCCATACAATAATTAAAAAAATATACCTCTTTCAGTGCTGGTACTTTCACAGTATACTCTACATACGGGACCTAGGCCCGTATAAATAAAACAATCTCAAACCCAACCTCAACTTGAGAACCTGTTTGACAGATAAAACAACGTTTCGTTTCACTTTTAAAAGTGAACAACTTTATAATGTTACATATGTGTAATTTGTTTCTTTTGAACCTTAATATTTATTATATAGATTACAGGAAAATATTAAAATAAGTATAATGTATATTTTTATAATCTTTATTTTTACGTTTTATCAAGAAAAAAATTAAAATATATAACGTAAGTAAAATTTTTAATTTTTAAAAGTGAAACGAAACGTTTTTTTTATCTGTCAAATAGGTTCTCAAGTGAGGTTGGGTTTGAGATTGTTTTATTTATACGGGCCCTATACACACCTTAAAGTATTATAACTCATTACTATCACTCATAGTCTATAATATATACCCGGTTATTAGAAACATAACTGGTGTAAAAGGTCACTATATCTTTGGGATATGATTATACTACCTTTTCTCACTCTAGAAGTGTATTTTTTTAAATTTAAGTCCCATATTTATATCACGTCAAACGTCCCCAAACCCGTGGTGTCACTCCGGTGTGTTCGCAGGTGGGCAAGTGGCAGATCGTGCCGCGCGACAACACCGAGCACCTGCCGTGCCGAGTCTACGGCGCCATACACCTCGCCCGCCTGTTCGGTAACTATTACGTTTCGATTCAGTGTGATTTAAGGCGAGGAATAACCGCAACTAGCGCCACTCTTTTTAAAATAAATTTTACAATGACACAAAGAACTTATCTCATGAGTAATAACTAAAACGGCCGTTTTAGTTATTACTCACGAGAGTAAATACAGTATAGGATTTAGAGCTGTAATTAAATACCAATAAATTAGTTTAACTATTTACTTAAAGTTTGAATCGATGACTTTTTTTAATAAGGTCTTTGTGTCATTGTAAAATTTATTTTAAAAAGAGTGGCGCTAGTTGTGGTCATTCCTCGCCTTAAATGTAAACAAACTATTTTAATTCGAGCAAATTATGTAATTTAGGGCGTGTTTCACCAAGCAATGTTAAAGTTAATCCTTCGTTAAATATCATGTTGTTCCTCTCGTAATTCATATCAATGAATGAAAAGGTATTTTAACAAGCCGTTAACACTAACATGCGTTGGTGAAATCGGGACTTAACATATATTTTTAATTAACATATACTTAATTAAAACACATGAATGGAACAAGGTGATGTGTATAAAAAAAAACAAACAAAAATTCTCTCTCTTTCTATCGATAAAATTTAGTTCAAATTGTCACTTGATCATTTAAGAATATATCGTAATTCGTAACGTATTAAGTTTCTACATTCATCGAAAGAACCTTACATTATTCTAAAGAACCGTCTTTAGAATTTATATTTAAATGACAGTTTAAACGTAATTTTCTCGATAGACATTATTGCGAACTTTTTTGCCTTTATCCATTCATGTCTTCAATTATTATTGTGATAAGCATTCAGACACGGACAGTGCTGCGATTACTGATATTTTTTTAATGTTCAAATACCATTTTTTATTTTCAGTAAAACTGCCGGACTTTTTGAATGCAACACATATGCCAGACTTAAAATTGAAACTCATATTAAAACACATAGACGTGTTTGTCCAGTGAGTATTATTGCGATTCAATATTAATACTATACAGTGTGACTGGTGAGACATGAGCAATACTAGACGACGTGATATTTGGCTATTATGTGAGATGAAAAAAAATAATATCAATTAATCACTGAGTAAATGTATCTTAAACTTGAATAATTATTTACCCAACGCTACATGCGCGTAGGTACGCGCCCGTACTACCTACGTTGATGTCGCACGCCGCCGCGCCGGCTGCATAGGTATGCCTACTTGCCTAGCCGCGTAATTGTCATAGTATCCATGATTCATTTATTTAAAGGAAAATTTGGTAAAAAATTAAGAACCTAATTTTATTACATGTTTATAATGGGAATCGAGTACCGAGTACTCTCCGTAAGTATTGCACATGTCTCACCAGTCAGCCTGTATAATGTAATACTCCTTTTTACTTGAAGAGATAACGTCTTATAGATCGCGTGCGAGCGTGCAAGCCTCTCGCTTTAGCATTAGCAAAAAAGAGACGGCACACAAGCTACACATGAACTATTTTGTCAACCTTTGTATAGTACGTCCGAAATAAATTTGACCCAAACGTAAACAAACCCGTCTATGACACAACCATAGACTAGGCAGTGATGCCAATTGACCAATATTGATACAATGATTATTGTTTGCTGTGAATCCATAGACTATAGGCTTATATTCTACAATCGGCAGTGTCAAAATGGCGTATTGTTTCTGTGAAAGGTTTTCATTTGATGTTTAAACATATTAATTATTGTTTAATTGTCATAAAATGTATTGGATAATGAAGTGTAATCCTTTAACATTCCGGTGATAGTGTTGATAAGTGGGCAGATGGCACAATATGTGAATAAGTGAAAATTTCTGTGGTTTTGGTTTGTTTACGTTTAGGTTAAATTTATCTCGGACGTACTATAAAATGTGGTGTCTATTATTTGTTTCATCAATATTTTCTTAGTTATCGTTACTTATACGTTATCACATAACATATCGTAAACATTTTTCGTGAAGGCGCGTCTTATAAATTGCTTTCTATGTGACACAGTTTAAAAAAAAAGTATAAAAAATCGGCTGACACAGCTTAGTGTTGCAGCTCCATTTCTCTTACACCACAGGCCCCTGATTCAAGATGCCGTCGCTATTTATCGCTTACGAAGTTCGAAAACAAAATGTATGGGATTTGACATAAGCTTCGCTAAAGGACATACTAATTCGCTTGTCATTTAGCGGAGCTTATGTCAAATTCCTTACATTTTGTTTTAGAACTTTTTTTGCATGTCGCAGTCATCTGGTTGAATCTGCTTATTTAATTGAATGACTAGTGCGGTCATTAAATGGCGTCAAACAGCTCGTACAGATAGCAATGTGTTGTTATATTTTTTACTTTGTGCGTTGTTATTACAACTATTATAAAATAAAATAAAAAAATGTTTTTTTTTTTACTTTAAAAATAAAATTTTAAATGGCTGTCCTAGTATCGGATTCATTGAATTTGTTAATAAAAAATAGAATTCAATGAACGCGCCGCTCAATTAATCAAATAGCAGACTCAACCAGATGACTGCGACATACACATAAGCCCATAGGCGTCTTTTTGTCTACAAGCATGTCACTATGAAATGTTATTCACAGGTACCTGGAAGACCACAGCGAGTGGTTCGGTGAGATGTACTACATCAACGACGGAATTTCACGGTCGCACTAAAGCGACCAACGAAATAGAAATTGGAGAAATAATTATTATATGTATATACAATTGTTACATAACTATAACTCAGATTATATAACATTAGTCAGGGCTCACGGAATATCAGGGCTTTATTCAAGATGCCAATCTATTATCACTTGCAATACGAAAAAGAGATGTATGGGATTTGACATAAGTGACATACGAATTCTTGAGTTAGCTAAACCACAAAGTAGATATATAACAGAGACGACCTAGTAGTAGTAAATACAAGAAAATGGTATCACCCTAATACTGGCAATTGGACTGGCTATTTTTGTTTTCATCGATTTCCAATGTATAAACGGAAAACCGCCATTTAGCGCCACTATTGGAAAATACTAATTACTAATTTCGTTTCGTATCTTCTTCTTAATTAAGGAGTTGAATTTAGCTTAATTTGATATAAAAAAATACTTATCTTTATAATGTGTACAAAATATGCCGATATTTACATTTTATAATTTACAAACATTAATAATAGTGACGTGACATCTATTGCAATTTTTGTATTAAACATAGATTGTATGGGATGGTAGGCCATGTCTAAACTTAATTTCACCAGTCCCACTACAGGGGCACAACATAAAATTTTGTGATATCGAGTTTGTATAATATAAGGGCATAAATACAGCGGGTCTACCTAATGCTTTTGACAGAAAGAGTAAGAACCTACTGTAACTATTAGTAGTTTAATTTATTTATGACCGATTTTGTGACAATACAGGGGCTTGAAAATCTTTAAACGTGTTTTCCCAACAATCATGTTTTAATTATGCCCCTATATTAGGAAAGTGCGTTATGTCAAATCCCATACGTTTTTGTTTTCAAACTTGATAAGTGATAATAGCGTTGGTAACATGAATTACTGCTCAGTGTAGCCACTAAAGTACATAATCAGAATACTACATGTTTGCAATAAAAAACAAAAACACCCGATAGTCGTTAATAACATTTAAAATAGAAATGGAACGCATTAAACCAGTATTTGATTTAGTGGCTACAGCTATTCTTTGCTCTCCATCTGCCTGTTTTTCTATAATCTGAACTATAATATAATTAATTGAAAATAATTGCTTTTGACTATCTTCCTGTTGAAGAGTAGAAATGTTTTGTTTGGATCAATGTAGAGTAGATTATATTGCAAGTAAAAATGTTAAGCGCAATGGATTAATAACTACTTTTAACATTTTAAGAACACTTTAAATGTATTGTACTTATCGTTAATTACCATAAAATATATGAAGTAGACGTGACTATGTTCTAGAAAAACATAGAGACATTATGCACGAATAATAATAAATAGTAATAGATGACAAATTTCACATTCGAACTCTTGTGTTGTATAATTTATGGATCTCAAACCAATTCAATTTATTTTTGTAACAAAAATAAAATAATTCAATTAATTTTTTTTTTTCTACAAACCCCAATATTAATCAATATTTACACCACGGATACGCTAATCCATGTTGCTGTCTTGCCTGACCACTTAACTTGAAAAAACCACTTAACAGTAATAGACAGGAACATGGTTTGAGTATCTGTGGTTTTAATATTTTTATTACAGATAATATTGTGTAGACATCCACAGACTCCCACAGAATAAAATTAAATAATAGTAACAGATGTACTAGAAAATGGTATCACCCTAATACTGGCATTCGACTGGCTATTTTTGTTTTATTCAATTTCCAATAGATAAAGAGTGAAGTCCAGGCACATTCCGGAAACCGCCATCTAGCGCCACTGTTGGAAAATACTAACTTCTTCTTAAGGTGTTGAATTTAGCTCAATGTGCTGTTATGCTTAAAATATGCTTATCTTTATTTTAATGTCAATATTTGTACTTAATTCGACATATTTACATTTTATAATTTCTAAACGTTAGTAGTAGTGACATCTATTGGAAATTTTTTGTATTAAAGATAGATTGTATGGGATGATAGGCCATGCGATAGAATAATGTTCTATTCAGATTGACCTTGATTACTTCTTGATGTTTATCTAGAAGTTTCTTACTCTCTCTCTCTCTCTCTCTCTCTCTTTCTCGTTTTTTGTGAGTGGGACAGGCCCGCTATTGGTATGATATTAGGGAAATATAGTAAAACTATTATGTGAAAAATCATAGTATTTAATTTGTGAGAATAACCTTAAATTACATTAGTGGACAAGTTACTTTTTAAAAGACATCATTCACATAAGATATTCAACATTTTTAACACAATATTAAAAAAGCGAAATGAATTATCAAAAAACATTAAAACAAATTCAAATTATTCAACAATTTTGGCGTTTTCCTTGAACCAGCAATTTATTTACCAAAAACTTATTTGAGAGCGCATTTCGCTCTGTACAGACTAGGTTAAACATTAAAAGATTACTTGCTAAGAGAGCATTCGAAAAAACAAGAAGAAAGGCATCTCGGTTTTCATATTGTTACATTATGCATATTTTCTCGTTTCATCGAACGCGGTTCTAAAGTCATAAAAAAATAAAATTATCCTGCGTTTATTGGCCATTCCATGAAACACAATTTCAAACATTAGAAGACTTTTTACAACTTGACGTTAAGTAAAAATGGCGGTAGGTACGAATAGTGCGCTTGAGGTTTTACAATAGATGGCGCCACATGTTTCCAACTTAACCATAAATGGCGCTAGTCTGTTTGAGCTAGTACCGAGACATTAGCATCTCGTTTTATATACCGTAATTTATAATTTTACCGCCTTACTAATAAAAGTTACCCATTCCTCCTGTCCGTGTCCGTGTCCTTTTCAGTCGAGGGACATTTCCAACGTATCAGATAAAGACATTGAACAGCTAATAGGTTTTTGTAATTTATTAGTAGGGGTTTTTTCTGCCATCAAACTGAGAAACAGAGTAACGTAATGAAAATAAAGATAAGCTCGTTTCATGTTTTTACAAGCAAAACTAGTTTGTGATCGATTGGATAAGAGCCAAACAACATCTTTGTACTAACTCGCCAAACTATAGTAAAATAATACGCACTGGGAGTTCAATAACAGATAAGCACCATCTGTTATTGAACTCCCAGTGCGCATTATTTTACTATACGTAGACCGTATGTAGAGGTCGCTAGTAGCGTTCCAAACGGTGTATGACGCGCCGATACTCGCCTTCCAAAGTGCGGTAAAGTGAAGACAGACGCGCCTGAAATGATATGTTCGATAAAATTATTTGTAAAATTAAAATGGTAAAATTAAGGTAGAGTACGTCCGAAATAAATTTTACCTAAACGTAAATAAACCAAAAACACCGAAATTTTCACTTGTTTACTTATTGTGCACACTTATCAACACTTCCAACCGAATGCTTAAGGATTACAAATCATTATCCAATACATTTTATAACAATTAAAACATGATTAATTAGTTTAAACATGGAAGGAACATTTTTCACAAAAAAATACGCCATTTTGACACTGCCGATTGTAGAATATAAGCCTATAATCTATGGATTCATAGCAAACAATAATCATTGTATTAATAATGGCCAATTAGCATCACTGCGTCAGAGAAGGGTTTGTTTACGGTTTGGATTAAATTTATCTCGGACGTACTTTAGGATACCAAGATCACAAGTGCGACTCGTGCACAAACTAATAAAACTCAAAAAATCACGTTTTTTGTATGGGAGCCCCCTCTAAATATTTTGTTTTTAGTATGTCCTACTTCAGTGGTTGATCGCGTTGGTGCTAGACCGTGAGGTCGTGGGTTCGAATCCCGCCGAGAGAAAAGTTTTCAATGTTCCCGGGTCAAAGATATGTATGGATGGATGTGTATAATATAATAAAAATCTTAAATATGTGTATAATTTACAAACGTTAATAGTAGTGACCTCTATTGTATTTTTTTTGTAATCAACATGGATTGTATGGGATGGTAGGCCATGACCGTAGTAAATCCTAATGTACCAAAAGAAATGTTTTGAAACAACATATTATATTGTGTATGTATTGATTTAAAACCCCTTATAAATAATATATGTGTAACATCACAACGTAATATAAAACACATCAAAAGCTTACCTGTGTCTCCCCTAGACCCGCGGCGGTTTGGGTCGCAGCGAATTCCTCTGGTTTTAAAACTTTCTGGAGCCTATTCATTTCTAATTTCTTTTTCTGCAAGAAAAATATATAATAATATATAAGTCACCACAAGAGAAAAAAAAGTCAGGAATTGTGAATTAGGTGCCTATCACGAGCGATAATCGGTGACCGATTTCTGTCATACAAAAAGTCGGTCAGAATAAGACGGAAACATCTGCCCGATTATAGGTCCTACTAAAAATGTGGGCACTCTTACCCCGCAAGTTAGGATACATATATGTGTCTAATTTCTTTTTCTGCAAAAAAAATATATAAAATATTATTTCAAGCCCCTCTTAAGATATCAATACAATCCTTATTGTTATCGAATGTCAAACAAATGTTTGAAACACTTGCCACAAGTCACCACAAGAGAAAAAAAAGTCAGGAATTGTGAATTAGGATGCCTATCCACGAGCGATAATCGGTGACCGATTTCTGTCATACAAAAAGTCGGTCAGAATAAGACGGAAACATCTGCCCGATTATAGGTACTACTAAAAATGTGGGCACTCTTACCCCGCGAGTTAGGATACATATATGTGTCGCAGTCATCTTATTGAATCTGGTTATTTAATTGAATTACTAGGCGGTAATATAATGGCGTCGAACAGCTCGTACAGACAGCAATGTGTTGATATATTTTTTGATTAATTAACTTTAACGTTCGTTTTATTAGTACTCATTCGGAAATTTCGAAGTTTAAAACTAAAATATTAAATCGCTGTCCTAGTCTCGGATTCTAAAATTTGTTGGTAAAAACAGGATTCAATGAAAGCGCTAGTCATTCAATTAAATAGCGGATTCAATCAGACGACTGCAACATATGTACTATATCAAAAGTTACCTGGAACGGTGCGTTCAGTCTGTTTTTAATGTCCAGCCTATATCCTAAATAGTCAGTTTTGTCGGACGTGTTAGTGTTCTTCAAACGCAGTATCTCATAGATGCGGCGCGCCTGTTTCTTGTTGATCTTGAATTTGGAACATGCTTGGGTGGCCATTTCTGGAGTGAATCTGCAAATTCAATTGTAATAAACAATTTAATAAAAATCAACAATTTTTAATTTCTAAATTATTAATCATTATTTTTATCGAAAGGTAACAAATACCTAAACGTTTTTGTTGTCACTCACGATAAGAATGTTGGGGCAAAACATATAATTAAAAACATAAAACCTTAACTACCTACCGAATAGGTACAAAAATAGCCATGCTGATTTTAAAATTTCTAAAAAAAGGCTCTTAAAGTTTCAGTTCTCGTTTTTGTTCCTACAATAAAATGCCTCACAAACCTGTTTGTCCCTAATTGTTATAACTATTATGGATAGAACCTCGTTTCAATCAACATCCTGACTCATTATCATACGCATCAAAAACCCGACGAGGTTCAACAACGTAAAGAAAATTCAGAAAACCGGTCGATAGCTGATGAGATGCTGTATCAACTTACCCATTCCTCAATTTAGCAGCCTGGAACGCCGGTAGAGTGTCACAGTTCTTGGCATCAACATAGTCCCTTATCCGCTGGAAGTCTTCCGAGGGATCTTCCACGGTTATGTCTCTAACCTCAGGTTGTATAATGAAATGCGAGTATATGGCCTGAAAAATATTTTATTGAAGAACTACATAGCCTAATATGTCATTGACGCACTATATTATTAAATAAAGTACCAGGAGAATATGAACAAAGGTACATAGCTTAATACTTTTTTTTTGTACGACAGCAAAAGGCATATTATAGAGGTATAAAGCTTAATACGGTAGCGAAATCCTAACGTATAACATTGAAAGTACTGAGATGTGACAAGAATTGACAAAATGAGACATTGGGTAATGATTTTTATTTTGTAAATCTGTGATTTTGTCCCCACAATCTGTTGGTTTTTCCATTTATCAACCTTAACTTGTACACCATTGTACAACATAGTAAAACAGGCTCTGATAGCACAAAAATAAATGCGATAGAATACCTGTAACATCTGTGCACATATTCCAAGTTTCCTATATGGTGGTAGAGTGAGGACCTGTGACACCCGAGGCCTGGTGTTAGCCGGGTATGCATAGTAGCGGTAGACAGTGCTGTAGGCCGCTGTGGCATAATGGGTAGTGCCTTCACTACTCTGGTACTTCTCAAACCTGAAATAAAAAAAAGTTGAACAACAACAAGATTATTAGCTGCACACGCCGATTTCGTTGATCATGGTCAGATTCATTAAAACCAATATACTGGAGTTTTATAGAGCACGTGCTCTTACGAGTTGTAACGCAGTGGCATGGCATTCTTCTTCTTCTTTTATTATAGGCAAATCATAATTTTTTGCAACATTCTGCCAGTGTCAGATTTTATTTTTATTTCTGACAAACGAAAATAGACATGGTAATCAACACAACCAGAGAAAAATCTATCTCAGATTAGACATGGCTATATGATACATGTTCTGGTCAGTCCAGATATACTTATCCTGCAGCGTGCGGGCCACATGTGGCCCACCGGTCTTTTTATTGGCCCATTTAAAAAATATGAAAACCATTGAAATTTTTACCAAATAAGATTCCAGTCCCTAAGGACTTCTTCTTCTTCAAAACATCTTCAAAACATTGTGAAAACAAATATTAAACACTAAATTATAACATGTAAAGTTGACAGCTCTTGAGTAACAAATGTTGTTTATTAATTAATATGCTTATTCTCAGGTGATACCCTATTCTTAAGATATGTGCTTTAAGTAGGATCTATTAATTCAACTCTTGTCTCAAATATTATCTTGAGGTTGATCTTAGCGGTGAATTGGTTTATTAATACAGGTTTTTCAAGCCTAAATTGTTCATTGCATCAGAATAAGAGTTATTATTTGTTATTGCAACTAACAATTACTTACACCGTGAAAAACGACCACTGATCATCATCTACATCAATATAGGAGGCAGCATCCACAAACCACATTAAGAAGGTCTGTAACCGTTCATGGTATGGCAGGAACCCTGGTGTTGTTGTCTCCGAGTAATACACTTCAAATGTTCTCTTGTCTCCACCATCATCTGTAACATTATAAACAACTTTTATAGAAAACCGTCACACTTATGATGTATCTGAAAATTTATTTCTTGATGGTAAAATAAACAAGTTTTATCAATAAAGTTGAAAATCAATTGTTGTTTATACATATCAATTTGTTTATTATGTATACATAAGATGTTTAATGATTCAGAAACTATTCTGATTCATTCTACCATCACTACTGCAACAATATATTTTGCTAATATTGAATATACAATAAATATTTTAGACATCTTGCATAAACATGAAACCACCAAATTATAAGTACAACTCAAACCTGGGGTGACTGTAAAAGAGTGTTTCAGAGTGCCACATGGGGTGAAATTTTTGTCTTTCTCCAGCATAGACACAAACAAATCAATGTTTTTAAGATATCCTGGTGCCAACACTTTCTTCATACAGTCCTCTATGTCATCAGGTGTCAGGCCGCCAGTTTTAGCTGGGTCTAACTGTAATTATAAGAAATGAAGTATTAACATTGGTATAATATATGAAACTTACAACCATTCATTTAAGAATATATCTTACAAACAACTTTTCAATATTACAATTGACATACAAAATAGTCAGAAATTATTAAAGAAATATAGATAGAAAACCTTATCTGTGTAAGAAATTCCAAGGTATGTTTGTAGGCTGGCCGCTGTGTGGTATAACTTTATTTTAAGGTCTGTATATCCAAATACATTTTCGTTTTCACCAAATACTTGATGACACATTTCTGGAGGAAAACATATATCATCGTTTTCTATGTCTTCCACATCCCTGACTGTAAAAAAGTTTACAATTCAGACGAGTAAGGTAAACCATAATGGTAAAACAATTTCATTCTAATATGAAGGTACTTGCCTAATTTTATTTCCAGGGCTTCACATCCATCTTTGACGAAATGATCCAAGTCGTTCGTCATTTTAATAGCAATGGAGAGGCTATTATTTATTCGTATTAGACTCCGGCGATGAAGTTTCCCGCGCAAAGTTTTTTCTTCAGAAACAATTGCTTTAAATTGTGTAGATGTAGGGTATAACTGTAACGTTCGAAGATATCCAGCTTTTCGACTAGTATGTACTAAAGCTTGTAACGATTTTACAAGACAAAAGAAGTCGGTTAAATAAGATTTTTTTAACAAAATATAACGTTTTTTTCTGTTTTTGAGAAATTAATTCGATATTCGAAAGTTTGACAGTTTATAAGTCAAGTGTCAAGTGTCATATGAATTATGGATTTGACAAATACTTTTTTTCTAAATAGGAAATGAAAGATCTAGGATCGAATATACTTGATCCTAGTGAAAGATAATCGTTTCATTCGTTTAATGACGGTCAGACCTTTAGATCATAATAAACTGAGTAGGTATATAATCTAAGATCAGTCCAAAATCCAAATAATAAAGCATTAAACAAAAGAATGCTGAAGCTCAAAAACATAACAATCAGCAATCATGTACCTTTTTAGATTTCACTTGTTCTAATATTCTTGGAATAAAAATAAACCGACAGTCTTGCCTTTAATTTTATTTACGTAATGGTAAATGAATTTTATTGTTTCAATAAAACTTTAATTAATTTTTAATGTAAAATTTCAAAATAATATAAAATGATTTGAAGGCTGCATGACCGTGGCACTTTTTTATTTGGCAACACAACCCAATTATGTGACGTCATTATGGCCTGGTTGGGTTAGGTTTGCTTGGAAATTTTTGTTATAAATCTAGTATTTTAGTGTAATATATGTCGTGCTATTTAGATTAGATTAGTTTAATAAATACCTCAAACCGTAGTTATAATCCTGGTACCCGGGAAGTATTCTTACGGTCACTATTCCTGGCGAAAATGAATCGCCATGAAGGTGAGTAATGATAATCAAAAATTGTACGATGCTATTGTCAATATACAATTCATCGCAAAAATCTAAACATTACACTTTCTCGCGTTGGAAATAAAAGAATGGGTTCGATTTGTTAATTTTTTAATGTTTTTACTGGGTATAAAAGTAAATACACGTATTGACATTATTTCAGGAGTCAGCTGTGATTCGTGTTTAAAAAATAACTTTAGAGGACGGCGATACAAATGTTTGATATGCATTGATTACGACTTATGTGCTGCCTGTTTCGAATCTGGTGCCACCACGAACCAGCACACCACACAGCACCCTATGCAATGTATACTTTCTAGAAGTGATTTTGGTAAGTGTTTTTGTTAACTCATAGTTCTATTTTGGGTCTCTTTCAAGAGTAATTCGGCTGACAGTCATGGTGCTTCATTTTAAATAATTAGATAAAAAAGTGTAATACTAGCAATGTTTAATTACAATTTCATTTATTTATTACTTACCATAGTGCAAAAATAATATTTTGATAAACAAATATGAGTGTGAATGAGATTTGTATTTGACAATCTAAGAAGGTGACCCAAAAACCTATGGCAAATAAATTATTATTATACATTATTATCCTAAAATCTATAGCAAATTAATTAATATTATATTCTTTACAAATGTAATATTTAACAATTAAATATAATATATATTTTTTAACAATTGCCTATTCATTTGGTAATGTTTTTTTAATTTGTTATTTTTATTGAAGTGCATAATCTATTTTTATCTTTATACTTTGTATATTATTGGCAACATATTGCTTAGCCTGCTAAAATCTCATACCATTTCAAATTTAATATTCTAATCATATGTTTGCTACCACTGTAATGTTAGGAATCTAATAAGAATTTTACAGTATTTGAATCAACCTTGATATCTTACATTAGGATGCAGTAGGTAGTCAAAGTTTTTATGCACGTTAAATAATTTTGTATAAATTTATGAATAGTTTAAAAGTAATTTTAATCTTGTGCAATTTGTTTTTCATATTTATACTATACTAGTTCTCCCCGCAAACTTTGTACAGCCTTAGAGTTAAGATTGGTGCAGTAGCTTATGGGTTTAGCATGATCAGACAGGCAGACAGAGGAGGACTTTGTTTTAAAATATGTAACAATAAACATTCAACGCCTACAATATTGTATTAATATATATATAACGCCTAAATGATTGATTTATATAATTGTTTGTGTATACAAATGTGTGTATAAACTTATTATATATTGTGCTTACAAAGTCGCATGAACCATGTTGTTTTACTATATTTTTCATACCAATTATTATGTGTACATAAAAAGCGTGGGCCTTCCCACAGCATACTTTTCGTGACCGACTTTTTGGAAGTAAAAAATAGAACCTAATATAATGTTTGCAATAGCGTGACGCACATCTCATACAAAAAGTTGGCTAGAAATTATATGGATTTATTTATTATTTTACAATTTTAAAAAATATTATTATTATACAATTATTGGTCCTACTACTAAGAGAAAGTATAGAGAAATGGACTGAATTAGTAACAGAATGGTATCCAAGAGACACGAAAAGATGTAGAGGTAGACAAAATAAAAGATCGGAAGATGATTTTAGGAAAATAGCTGGTCTTATCTGGACACAATTAGCAAAAGACAGGAATAAGTGGAAATATTTAGAGAAGCCTTTGTCGACAGACAAGCTGTTCCACATAAACAACCAGTTGCAGCCGATGATTTAAAGCCATAGATTAATCCAATTTAGTTTGTTTGTATATAGGCATGAAATATGAATTAACTGTAAAGAAAGAAAAACAGCAATAAAGGCTATTTTATTTTATTTATTATATCGGTCCTACAGAAAGTAGGTTGTGA
Source organism: Celastrina argiolus (assembly GCA_905187575.2). NCBI lineage: Eukaryota > Metazoa > Arthropoda > Insecta > Lepidoptera > Lycaenidae > Celastrina > Celastrina argiolus. Next base: position 5,216,453 of record LR994596.1, read on the forward strand.
GTAAGCACCCTTACAGCTTACTAGTTCTAATGTTATTCTCACACAAATAATGATCAATCACATTCTTCAACTACTTACAGTTTGCTGACTAATATGAAAGTGAAACCAACATACTATTTGCTTTGAATTGCATTGCAATTCTGCTGGCTTAGCTTTTCTTGTTGTTATTATGTTTTACAACTTTTATTATAATATAAAACTAGTGCCAGCAAATGTATAATTCTGACTGTTTCTAATAACTCCACAAAAAAATGTTTTGATTAATTTTTAAGTTTTATAAAGAAAATAAAAACAGAATATTCTTTAAACAATAATAAGTAACACATTTTATAGTGAAAGCAAAAATATATAAACTACATAGATCAGTAAATACAGGAAAATATGAAATGCATGTCAGCTTATTGGAGAAGCCACAAAGTCTTTAAGCTTATCTCTTCTTGTACTAAAATATATTTCTATAAGGCTTTCTTATTTAATAGCAATGAATTTAAATATTGTTTTCAATCAATATGATAGAATATTATATAGTATTAAAAAAAGGTACTATGGAATTTGTGCAGATTATTTTGAGGGTAGGCGCAACAGTAACTTGGCTCAAGCCTTCGATTTCGTCTACTGCTTGTGCTCTTCAAGGGTATAAACTAATTAGAAATGATCGAGTGGGCAAGGGGGGCGGTGGAGTTGCCATTTATCTGCGTGGTGATATCACTTGTAATATTGTTTCTGCTTCACCAAATCGATATTCCGGCTCCGTTGAATATTTGTGTGTTGAAATCATCTTGCACTACAAAAGGGTCTTGCTCTGTGTGGTTTACAGTCCATCTATGCGCATCGACTATTTTAGTACTCTGGAAACTCTGTTAGCTACACATAGCCCGAATTTTGACTACACGTTACTTGCAGGTGATTTCAACACATGCCTCATGAAATTAGATTCGCGTACATCTAAACTCCGCGCTTTACTTTCCTCCTTTAACCTCAGCATTCTTCCGCTCTCGGCAACCCATCATGCCCCAAATTGCACTCCTTCTCTTCTGGACCTCCTTATCACCTCGTCACCTGATCTCATAGCATCTCATGGCCAATTTCCCTCGAACCTCTCCTACCACGACCTAATTTACCTTTCTTTTAAAATTAAACCTCCCCGCCATAAACCTAAATATCTTTTCCTTCGTAGTTTTAAGGGCTTAGATTTGGAGGCTCTTAAGCATGATATATCTAACACTGACTGGTCCCATATTTACTCGGCCACGGATATTGATCTGAAGGTTTCATTGCTAACCGATATATTAACCAACATCTTTGACATCCATGCACCTCTCAAAAAAGTTAGGGTTAAACACGCACCAGCACCTTGGCTTTCGCAGAATATTTTAACTGTGATGGCCAAACGTGATAGAGCTCTGTTTCGATATAGAAGACGACCCACAGATGATAATTTGGCAAAATACAAATTTCTCCGGAATCATTGCAGTCGTCTGTGTAGAGATGCTAAAAGACGCCACATACACTCAACTATTGACAACAGTCGCCCCTCCCAACTCTGGAAATTCCTTTCAACGCTTGGAATAGGGAAATCTCCCGTCTGTTCTAACAGCACTGTAGATTTAAATTCGCTTAACTTTCATTTTTCTCTTCCGCCTGTTACTATTGACCAAGTTACCAAAGCGTGCACTATTTCCCACCTCTCCTCTTTTCCTCTCCCTACTTGTACTCCATTTTCATTCCAGTCCGTCACCGAGGATGATGTTAAGAAGCATACCATGTCTATAACCTCCACTGCTGTGGGCAATGACAACCTTAGTCCCCGCATGATTTCCCTTACACTCCCTGAACTCTTGCCAATTCTCACTCACATCTTCAATTATTCTTTGTCAATGAGTTCCTTTCCTTCGGCATGGAAACGTGCTAATGTCATTCCCCTACCTAAGACTTCTAATCCTTCTTCTATATCCCAATTTAGACCGATTTCTATATTACCCTACCTTTCCAAAGTACTTGAACACATTGTCCACATGCAGCTCTCTCATTTTCTTTCCTTTAACAATTTGCTTTCTCCTCTTCAATCTGGTTTTCGCCCTGGTCACAGCACTGTCACAGCGCTGCTAAAAGTCACAGATGACATACGACTGGCTATGGAAAAAAAGCAGGTCTCTATTCTGGTTTTACTTGACTTTAGCAGTGCTTTTAGTTCTGTGGACTTTGACATCTTCCTATCTGTCCTTCGCTCTCTTAAGAGCGCGCAATCAAATTTCATCAAGTCGAAATCGCCGCGAGAGACGATATCGACTCACACAGACGCATAACAACACGCATGTGTGGGTTAACGCTAGGTCGAGCGTACGTAGCGCGCGCGAGTAATATTGGTAGTTTGATCCTAATGAATTTTAATATTACCATTTCAATACTTCTATAAAATTAAATGGTATTTAAGTTATAAAATACAAATTATACATACTCGACATGCTAGTAATCGCCCGCGGCTCAGTCCGCGTTACTGTCTAACCGTCGGGAATAACTTTCGCGATGATTGTGTGAAAAGAGTTTCATGGTGGTTGGTCAGTAGATGAGACGTGAAGAAAGTAACAAACAAACACACGAACAAACAAACAAACTTTCACATTTATAATTTAGGATAAGTAAGTAATGAGAATAAAAAATTCAACAACCTAATTTTAATAAAAATATACCAAGTTATTTATATTTCATCTTTGATGTCCAGAAATGTTTGTCCCTAAATATTTTACTGACCCACTTCCGACTACCCACTAAAATGTACTAAAATACCAATTTTTAGTGGGTAGTCGGGATGGACATGCTTTTTTCAGTGACAAAAATGTTGTCACTATACTAACTAGCATTTTGCAACCGTCTGATTATTGAATGAAAATGAAATAAAATTAAAGATTATTTGGATAAAATGTACATTATGGTCGGTTGAGTTGGCGGAATAGAGCTATATGTAAGGAATCATTAACCAAAATTTAAACTTGCGGAAACTCGTAGTTTTTTAGTTATTGAAAAAATAAAATTCGTATTTTTGTATGAATATTCGACTACTTTTGACGTAATTCTGCCCGATTATCTAGTTAAGAAAAATAGGTGATTGAACTAGAATAAAAATGGCTTTTGGCGCTATATAAAAAAAACTGTCAAAATTACGTCAAAAGTAGTCGAATATTCATACAAAAATACGAATTTTATTTTTTCAAAAACTAAAAAACTAGGAGTTGCCGCAACTTTTAATTTTGGTTAGTGACTCCTTACATATAGCTCTATTCGCCATAAAATTTGCAGCCGCCAACACGACCGACCGTAATGTACATTTTTTCCGGCATAACATGTATCTCACAAGTTTTTACTGTAGAAGAACTAAGTAGCGAGACTTGGTAATTTTTACAAGATATGTTTTTGATGGGATCCCAGTTCTTTTTGTAGAAGATTTACTAAACGCGTGTTTTTGTCAAAAGGGCAAATACAGCTTTGTAATCCTATACATTTAAATGACATTACAAAGTTAATTATGCAGTTAGTCTAGATAATTCTACAGAAATATTTTTTTAGGTTTTTCCCTTATTTATACACTAAACACTACTTGTATTCCAAATGTGAAGCTTCTATGTCTGCTAGAAGTGCCTAATACTTTTGATGATCGGTCAGTGAGTGATTGAGTCAGTGACAAAAGTAAGGAGTTTGACAAGTTATAATTATGTAACTTCTGTTTCAAATTGAATTACATTTGAAATATACTGTGTTTGTACAATGCTTTCCTAGTAACTAAAAATGAAGGCTTCTTTTAATCCACAACAAAGTTATAGGGAGTTGAAAATGGCCTAAACTGCTACGAGAAATTGATGGTACGGCCGTGCTCAAGTTGACAGAAGCACTGCCGTGCCCCCAGATACTCGGTTATATTGATGACAGTTACATTAAAGCAGACATACACTCAGGGGCTGATGATTATTAGTATAATTTTTAAATAATATATGAACCACACCATCTTTTAACTAAAAAAAACCGCATCAAAATTTGTCAATCATTTAGGAACTGCGATATAACAAACAGACATACAGGGGCTGATGATGATTAGTATTATTTTTCAATATATAAACCACATCAGCTTTCAACTAAAGAAATTGACATAAAAATTTTTTGATTAATTTAGGGGCTGTGATATTACAGACAGACATACAGGGTCTGATGATGATTAGTATAATTTTTAAATATACAAATCACATCAGCTCTCAACAAAAGAAATTGACATCAAAATCTTTTGATTAATTTAGGGGCTGTGATATTACAGACTGACACACAGGGGCTGATGATGATTAGTATAATTTTTAAATATATAAACCACACCAGCTTTCTGCTTAAGAAAACCGCATCAAAATCTGTGATGCATTTAGGAGCTACGATATGAGAAACAGACACACAGGGGCTGATGATGATTATTATATAAATTTTAAATTTTATAAATAAACTCTGAACAAATTACACACCTTTTTTGTGGTAACCTCTTAATATTTTTTTTTTCTATATAAATATTATGAACTTTGTAATCGACATAATATAATCTCTGTAAATTTCCCCCATTTCTCATAAAAATATTAATGCTCGTCAAAGCGTCAATTCTGCGTAGTCGCACTATAAGTCCATGAGCGGACCAGGTCGGTGAACCTTTATACGTTGACAGTCCAGGGCAGAGCGACACAACCTCCCCTCACGAATTCTCAGCGGGTACTAAATAGATCGCGATTTACATGACGCGTGCGCTTGGTTGAAAACAAGTAATTTTTAAAAAATTGAATAATGGGATAAACATCGTTTTTTAATTAAATAAAAAATAGTGTCAACTTACCAATAGTATGATTATCAATTATAAAAATAATATCATCGAAGAAATTTAGTTTTTCCAGTAGAAATACAGCACTGAAAAACGTAAATTATGTCATTTTTAAAAGATTTTTTATGCAGTTAACAATACATATATTTTTAATTTTTTATCAATATTTCATTGAAGGACTTTATAATCTTTTTTATAAAAATAGAAATTAAACTATATTAACACGATTTAATTGTTATTTTCTTTATCAAAGTGAGCTAAAATCGGCATTTTTGCGATTCGGCGTTCCGAAATCTTTAAATTTACTCAAATGTACTACTTAAAACTTTAATTTTATAAAATTATGTCCAAAATAAAGAGTTTATCTTCATATATTTCTAATTGTTTTATTTAATTTAGTTATTTTATGCGTGTGAGGGGCAGTCAAAAACACCGAAAAACTGAAACTTCGTCGTAAATTGAATGCACGCTCTTAACATATCCTCCTCGGTGGTAGACTGGTTCGAATCATATCTTCGGGGACGTTCGCAGCGAGTTCGCTCTGATGAGGCTACCTCAGACTGGTGTGAGCTTGATGCGGGGGTTCCACAAGGTGGTGTTCTTTCTCCTCTTCTTTTCTCAATTTTCATTAACACAATCACTTCCTTAATTTCTTGTAATTTCCATCTCTATGCAGACGATCTGCAAATCTATCGTCATTCTACTATCGGTGAATTTGGTTCCGCAGTCAGAGATATCAACGCTGATCTACAGCGCATCGCAGATTGGGCGAAATCTTTTGGTCTCTTGGTAAACCCTAAAAAATCTCAAGCTATCATCATCGGTAGTAAGTACATGACCCAACGATTACATGATTTGCCTAGAGTTTTGTATAATGGCATACCTATAGAGTATACTGACTCTGCTAAAAACCTTGGCATAATTATGGATAGCAATCTTTCATGGAACATTCAGATCAATGACGTTAGCAGAAAGGTATATCACTCACTACACACGCTGAGGAGCCTTCAGAACTTCTTGCCCTTAAACACTAAAATCCTTCTTGTTCAGACACTCATTTTCCCTATCCTTGATTATGCTGACTCCTGCTACCTAGATATTACCGAAGAGTCAATAGCAAAGTTAGAACGATTGCAGAATGTCTGTATCCGTTTTGTGTTTGGATTAAAAAAATATGACCATGTATCTGCTTTTCGGCTAAAATTAAAGTGGCTTCCTATTCGTCTTCGACGAAATGTCCATATTCTATCTCTCCTGTACAATATCCTATATAATCCTATGTCTCCCTCTTACCTAACTGAACGTTTCAACTTTTCACGACCCCTCGACATCCCTTGTAGGGCTAGTGTCAGGACGAATCTCACCCTACCCTCCCATCGCTCTAACTTCTTTTCCTACTCCTTTACTGTTCATGCAGTCAGATTGTGGAATTCCCTTCCCCATACCGTTCGTGACAGCCCCACCATCTATGTATTTAAAAGACGCTTAAAAGAGCACTATCTCAACAGTGAATCCTAATATGATTATTAAATTATATTTATGTATATTGTTATTATTATTTATTATATTATAGTATTTATGTATGTTTATGTATTATTTATGTATAAGAATATTATGTTTGTTATTACTATACCTAGATGCGATTGTGTACGCCCTACCTAGTATCCGTTATGTAATTTCTCTTTGTAGGACTGCTGGAAGAAATTTCTTTTAGAGATAAGCAGTCCTTTTGTGTCGTATTTCTTTCTGTTTTATCTGTTAATTGTTTATGTGCACAATAAATTGTTAAATAAATAAATAAATAAATTATTAATGAATGCAGGTTTAGTTTTAAATATTCTTTGTTTGATGGATTGTACTATGTCATACTTTTAATTGAGAAATATATATGTAAAATAATTATAATTATATACATAAGTATGTATGAATAAAATAATAAGCTACCTCACAAGTATACATTTGATAGCACTTTTCTCTCAAAACAAATGGACCCTGTCCTGTGATTTTTATAAAGCTTGCTATTTGTCAGTAAAATTTTGCGACAATCCTAATTATTAATAATATTATTGTAAAAAGTCTTTGAATGGGGATGAAATGTAAGGAATATGGTAGACAACAAACACAATATGTTATTACATGCAACACAACCTCCTCACACTTACCATGGGCCCAGATTGATGTGGTGTGAAGCTTCCAAGGATATTTTTATATTTATAAATGGACATATGAGTTACTAGCTGTACCCGTGACTTCGTTCGCGTGGTTTTTGAGTGACTTAAACCGTTTATGCAGTGCACACATAAAAGTCCCCAAATGTGAATAATTTTCCCCGTTTTTGAAACATTTCTTACTGACGCTTCGCTCCTATAATTGGTCGCAGCGTAATGTTATATGGTCTAAAGCCTTCCTCTATAAATGGACTATCCACCAAAAAAAGATTTTTCAAATCGGACCAGGGGCTTACTCCCGACACAATCCAGAACCGAATCCGTTCGATATCAGTGGTTTTTCGTACTTTATTTGGTGAATTACTTTGAAACTAATCAGGATAAAGAAAATTGTTAGATTGTAACTTTTTGTACTCCCGACCATATCAATCGACTGAGAATCAAAATAAACAAATGTCAATTTATTAGGATAGTACGCGGCATGATCGTGTCTGAATCAAAATCAAATCAGTTTGGAGAGTAAGGCCCCAGTAGTTCCTAAGATTATCGCGTTTAAACAAACAAACAAACTCTTCCGCTTAATAATATTAGTATAGATTAGTTATGCTAGCAAATCAGTTACTTATTCATGTACGTATGTGGTTTCAGAACTGTACTACGGCGGGGAAACGGTGGCGCTGGAACAGCCGCAGGCGTACACATGTCCGTTCTGCAACAGGATGGGTTTCACCGACACCTCGCTCATGGAGCACGTCACCGCAGACCACAGCGACACAAACCTAGCGGTGAGTGCCACACCACTTGCCCCAGTGTTGGCGCTGGAGCAGGAACATTTGTTTTTGTAACGCTGAGAAATGCTTTTAAGGCGGGGAGAAACCGCAACTAGCGCCACTCTTTTTAAAATAAATTTTACAGTGACCTAAAGATTAATTAAAAAAAGTAATCGGTTCAAACTTTAAGTAAATAGTTAAACTAATTTATTATAGTTATACATATATAGTAGTTAAACTTATATTATATATTATATCTCGTAAGTAATAACTAAAACGGCCGTTTTAGTTATTACTTAAGAGATAGGAAGAATGGCGCTAGTTGCGGTTATTCCTCGCCTTAAGAATTCCGTGGGGGATTGGGGATTCCCTCCACTGATATGTAGGACTCGCTGCGTCCGAACATGGTAAATGGACGCAGCCCTACCCACTACAACTCGGCGGTACTCCAACTCTACCGCCGTTGACCAAGCCACAGGGACAACAAAACTTCCGCGACTCCGTCGACGGGAGCAGGACCCTAGTTATACTAAAGTATGTCTCGTTTAAATTAAACCCAAACGTAAACAAACCCGTCTATGACATAACCATAGACTAATCAGTAATGCCAATTACAATACAATGATTATTGTTTGTGACTATGAATCCATAGACTATAGACTATATTCTACAGTCGGCAGTTTCAAAATGGCGTATTTTTACTGTGAAAGTTATTCATTTGATGTTTAAATAATATATTGATTATTGTTTAATTATTATAAAATATATTGGATGTTGAAGTATGTATGGTTCTTCAATATTGCAATGAAAGAGTTGTGAATATTGGTGCATACCTTGCTAAATTTATAATTTAATTTTGCATATAATCCGGTCTCTAGTGATGAATCGGTAGGAAAATACTTAATAGGTGGTCGATCGTAATTTTGATTAAATAATTGCAGGTGGTGTGTCCTGTGTGCGCGTCGCAGCCGGGCGGCGAGCCCAACTTCGTGACGGACGACTTCGCCGGACACCTCACGCTCGAGCACCGCACCGGCCCGCGAGACCTCATATCGTTCCTCATATCCTTTACAATACCGACAGGCGACACATACACTGGCTGTAAAAAGAGCAGTCACTATAACTTTGAGATACTTTTATACTACATTTCCTCATTTTGGAAATGTATTTTTTTTTTGTTAAAAACTAAAAAAAATGAAATAAAATTACATTTCTAGAATAAGAAAAGGTAGTATAATCATATCCCAAAGTAATAGTGTTATAGCTCCCATACCGATTTCGGTGACAGTGACCGGTTTCATAGAAACCGTGCCAGCTACGCAGGACTTATTTTTATAGTTCCCAAGTATGTACGCAATACACGAAGACTCTCTTCCTTTTACTCTCTTAACCCAGCGGGACAGTAAACCGACACGACTGGCGAGAGATCAGGCGCAGGACCGACTTTTAACATGTCCATCCGACGCATGGATTATCTTTCTTGTCAGACAATCAGGTGATCGGCCTGCATTGTCCTAACCAAACTTGAAAACAACATTTTTTTTTGTTCCAACGCGGGAATCGAACCCACGACCTCCGAGTCGAGAGCTAGGCTCTAAACCACTAGACCACGGAGGCGATTCCGAGTAAAGTAACTAATCTTTAAATAATAAGCTTTCGGCTGGTTGCGTTGAGAGCAGATCATTTTTCTCTCATAACGCAGTGGAACGGTTATCTTCCATTACTGGCGAGAGAACAGGCTCAGGACCACCTTTTTATATGCCCATCCAATGCATAGGTCATTCTTGTCAGACAATCAGATGATCAGCCTGCATTGTGAAAACTAAACTTAAAAACATACTATGTCGTTGGCGCAGCCTTGGCAAGAGCTCATACATAATTGTTGAGTAGCTACTACCTTTGGTTAGGGTCTATGGAAAGTATATCTAGCAATGATACATTATGATTTAGTACCTTACATTACAAATTATACAAGATCTTATTACTAGGTGCATAGATCCTACTCTTTGTAATTTGTCTACTTATTTTTTTCAAAAATGGTCCCTTAGTGATTTGCCAATGTCGACGTTGACGAAAACTTTGCTATTTATTAGGGTATTTATGACAAAGTAAGGGTATGGTATACTAAATAGTAAGGTCTGTTAAATAAACCAGGAACAAAAGCAAACATTAGGTGTAAGTAACTAACTATATTACAGTTAACATTAAAAAAGTAACAGTATATATGTTAGTAATAAATAACAATTAATAATATTCCCTTACATATTCCGCCGACTGATTTAGACAGTATTAAGCAGAAAAGTCACAGTGACATAATATGTAAGATGACTTTGACATGATATTTTTTATAACTGATTGAATGTACTGTTGGTTCTTGATAGAAATGATAATTTTTTAAATAATTATATAACAATATGCAAAGATTACGTTATACTATAAGAACAATTTCCTTAACTATGTACCACGACGAACCCAGTGGTATACGGCACGGCGGCGTGCGGCGGATACCGCCCTCCGGCCGCGGCGTCAGTCGCGCGCGCCGCTCCAACATGCAGTTCAGGTATTGACCACATGTGTGTGCGAGACAGAAGAGCATAGAACTACATAGAGATATGTAGTGTGAGCCAGAGGGAGAGAGAGAGCAGTTATTGTAAGATTGCAATAGCCGAATCGATCTTTTTACTATTATTTCATTATAAAAACAATATACATATAAAAATAACCTTATAATTTAATGAAAGTACGCGTGAATGTAATAAGCTACATTTAAATATTATATTATGTAAATAGTTCTACTATTATATTTTTAGACGTGTAGCTTAAAGTGTATGTTGTGGTTACATGTCGTACAGCACGAGCGGCGGCATCTCGTCGCTGTCGCCGTCGTCGCGTGACGCCGTCGTCGACCCCATAGCGGAGCTGTTGTCGCAGCTGAGCGGCGTGCGGCGCGGCGCCAACCAGCCCGGCACGCCCAGCCAGCTGCAGCAACTGCAGATGCAGCTGCAGCTCGAGCGCCAGCAGGCCAACGTACGTCACACACTCACACACACATAGCGGAGCTGCTGTCGCAGCTGAGCGGCGTGCGGCGCGGCGCCAACCAGCCCGGCACGCCCAGCCAGTTGCAGCAACTGCAGATGCAGCTGCAGCTCGAGCGCCAGCAGGCCAACGTACGTCACACACTCACACACACATAGCGGAGCTGCTGTCGCAGCTGAGCGGCGTGCGGCGCGGCGCCAACCAGCCCGGCACGCCCAGCCAGCTGCAGCAACTGCAGATGCAGCTGCAGCTCGAGCGCCAGCAGGCCAACGTACGTCACACACTCACACACACATAGCGGAGCTGCTGTCGCAGCTGAGCGGCGTGCGGCGCGGCGCCAACCAGCCCGGCACGCCCAGCCAGCTGCAGCAACTGCAGATGCAGCTGCAGCTCGAGCGCCAGCAGGCCAACGTACGTCACACACTCACACACACATAGCGGAGCTGCTGTCGCAGCTGAGCGGCGTGCGGCGCGGCGCCAACCAGCCCGGCACGCCCAGCCAGCTGCAGCAACTGCAGATGCAGCTGCAGCTCGAGCGCCAGCAGGCCAACGTACGTCACACACTCACACACACATAGCGGAGCTGCTGTCGCAGCTGAGCGGCGTGCGGCGCTGTATACACACAATCACAAATTAGAATTTAAAAAAATCTAAACTAGTATGTAATGTCGAACTGATTTCTGGGCCAAAATGAACCATAAATTGTATGTTATGGTTAATTACATACTTTTCATACAATCTATGATAAAATTGTACCTAAGGGCTAAAATAGTTATGAAACTCGAAGAAATAATCTAGTTATGAGGTTGGGACCGGATGATGTGGAATCCGGATTGTTGAATTACGGATCTTATTGTCTCAGTTTGTCTCAGTCATTATGTAAATAGTAAATGTGTCCAAATTAATGTTAACTAGTTTTGCGAACCGTCATATTATTTTTTTATTTTTATTTTATTAATTTAGAAAACCAACAGCTTATTAGTTACATATTACTGCATAGTAATTAACTATTGCATAATAGCCTTGTACTCGTCTTATGGTATCGCACTCCAATCAAGTGAAAGGGCATCATAACTCATTGCAACAGACCTTATATGTGCAGGCGGCACGGCAGCAGCTCGAGCGCCTGCCCCGGCGGGCGGCCGCGAGCAGCGCCAGCGCCCCGCCCCCCGCGCCGCAGCCGCAAGCGCAGCCCGCGCCGCAGACTGATGCGGTGGACTCGCAGTTTCTACTTTCCGGCTTCCTAGGTGAGTTGACTACTGAAGTTGTAGCATGTAGTGGGTAAACCGTTCTGCAATTAATAGAGCAGTAAGTCAGAAAAGGTGGTCCCGAGATATATGCACTTAAAGCTACATCTTTTAGTGCCATTTTCTCGAAACCGCCTTTTTGACATACTGCTCTATTACTTACCAGGGCAGCGTTATTCCAAATACTATTCTTAGGTTGTGGCGTGTACCAATCAGACTTTGAGCTAGCAAGTACATTATACGTACGCTTGTTAGCGGTTCTCCTCAGACGCATTGACCAGTCAGTCCGGTATTATGTGCTATACTGTCCCAGGCACTACATTATTTGAAGAGACTTCTTTGCTTGGAGATTACTGTATATCATCCACTAGTTATGCACACGACTTCGTTCGCGTGGTTTTTTAATGACTTAAACCGTTTATGCAGCGCACACAACGAAAGTCCTCAAATGTGAAAAAAAATCCCCGTTTTTGCAACATTTCTCACTGACGCTTGGCTTTTATTGGTCGCAGCGTAATGTTATACAGCCTAAAGCCTTCCTCTATAAATGTACTATACAACAAAAAAAGAATTTTTCTAATCAGACCAGTTGTTTCTGAGATTAGCGCGTTAAAACAAACTCTTCCGCATTATAATATTAGTATAGATTAGCGGATTAAAAGACATACTTATACAGGCGTGGACTTCTTAGAACCTGCCTTCACTTCTGCTGAATTGTATATTAACTACTATCCGGTGTTTACAGGCAGCACCGCGGGCGCCGACGACGCGGAGGCCGGGTCCCGCGCGGGGCTCCTGCGCGGGCTGCTGCTGGCGTCGCTCGGGCGCGCGCCCCCGCCGCCGCCGCCGCGCCCCGCGCCGCCCGCGCCCGTGCCCCCGCCGGTCAGCGCGCCGCCGCCGCGCACCAAGCCGCAGCCACGGACCAAGGTACCGGAGTTTAGGGTCGCCAAGATTTTCTCAGCGAAATACGCTTCGCTAAATGACATGAAATCGCTTGTCTTTTAGTGAAGCTTATGTCAAATCCCATACATTTTGTTTTCGAATTTCGTAATAGCGATGGCATCTTGAATCAGGGCCCAGAACTGTCGTTGTGTGAGGATCAACACGCATTGGTGCACGCTTAGCCTGTGTTACTTATTTAATTTAATTTTCGTCTCTTCACTGTCGCAAACGCATGTTGTACTTCACCTATCATTAGAACCCATTTTATCTTTAAGCCCTTTTTGTTTTTATATTTTATTAATTAACCATATTATGTTGTTCTGTTGGTGAGTCATTAAATAAATATATAAATCTCTATTTTAACAGTATTAAAGGGTAAATTTGTATTACCGACAAATGTAACCTTAATACTGTAAAATAGAGATGACTATTACAACAAACTTGACGTTTTGACTGCGCCAATGCGTGTTGAGCCTGAGAGGGACGGCGATATATCGTGTTGTGTTACAGGAGGCGGCAGCGCGCGCGCACGCGGCGGCGCGGCCGCAGGAGGGCAGGTAGGAGCGCCGCCCGGCGAGCCCCGCCCGCCCGGCGCCCCCGCCGCCGCCCCGCGCCCCCCTGTGCGCCCCCCGCCGCGCGTGACGTCACCCCGGCACCACCCGCGCGTGACGTCGCCCCGCCAGCGCCGGCCGCGCCGCCGCGTGACGTCACTCGGGCACCACCCGCGCGTGACGTCACTCGGGCGGCACCGACCGCCGCCGCACCGCGAGCCGGTGCAGTTCGTTGTCTCTCGCTAACACTTCACTAGTGGATGCTTAAGTTTGTTTTGTTGGCTTTTCAAATATCAGTGTGATTTTCCTTAGAGACATAGTTATGGAATGTTTTAATATATTTAATGACGGCAACGCCGATGAGAGAGGAGTCGATTATCACAGAGGCGCTCCGGCGCGATTGCCTTTTAATTTTTCACCACGGTTAGACATGTAAAAAGATGTATTTTTATATAAATAAAAAACGAAATCTTAGCTCTTTCGCCGTTTCGGACTCCTCTCCTAAGTATAATCCTTAGAAAAACGAAGCTACTTACACAATTGTCACACTAGCTACTCGAAATCGCTTATTAGTTCGATCATTATACTCCAACATTACAAAATGTTTGTATGTACCCTAATTAAATTCTATAATATTTATATTTGTTTTTTATTTCTAACTACAATTACTGTGGTTAAAATTAATAGCGAATTATAGGAACTACATCATCGATTTATGGCGTTTCATAAACCTATCTTTATAATTATAAGTAGGGCTTGAGAACCTATATTTATGTATATTATTATTAAGGTTAGGTTATTGAAATGGGCCATTAGGTACTGGAAAACAATATTTTTTCCTGAAATTATAATTTTTAAATAGTAGAGGTAGTGGAATAAACTACAACGAATAAATAAATAAAAAGCCTTAGGGATTTTACAAGTACCTACCTATCGCTAATCATTACTAATATTATTTTTTTTAAATAGATTTTCTAATATTTTGGTTACATTAAAATATGGCTCCAAAACTTCATAAAGTGAGCTTCTTGTGATTCACAAGATAAAAAATACTGTTGCTAAATATCCATTTTTATCGCTGTTAGTTTCAGACCCAACATAAATATATGAAATAATTTTTCATTTGTGATTATTATTTTGTTTAATGTATATTCTTTTTAAATAACTTAACCGATTAATCAACTACATTTTTATTATTTTGTGGTCTGTTTAGACAATCCATATTAAAACACACATCCAATTGTATACTCTAAACCCGCGGTATAAGGTTCATATATTAAATAAGTTTAATTTACTTCTTACGACTTTTTAGTAAAGTTGTTTGTGTGCAAAAATTACCTTATGTTCTTAGTGGGCGTTTGTATAGACCTCCCTCCCCGCACCAAAATTAAAAGAAAGATTTGTTAGAAAATTTTCATGCGTCATTTATCCATGAGTATAATATAATCTAAGACCCAAATCAATAGATTCATTCATGTTTCAATAATAATCGATTCAGTGGATTTTTGGAGCGTATGCTTTATTTCTTTATTTTAAAAAAAGAAAAAAAAAATGCATATGACGTAATTCATAATTGACATTGACAACTGACATTTCTTGTTTAATGTTTGTAGTTGCGTTTATTTTAGAATTTATAAATATTTTCTAAATACAAATCTATTTTTACTCTAAAAATGGCTGACTCCACAATAAACGACGTTACTAAGATGAAAGTAGTTGACTTGCGTAAAGAGTTAAAATCACGTGGGCTTTCTTATGCCGGCGACAAAGCGGAGTTAGTGGCGCGGCTGCAGGGCGCGATGGCACAGGATGACCACGCAGACATTAACCTGGACTCCGACGAGATTGACTCAGACGGGGTGCTAGAAGACGAAGACGACAAGAGCCAGAACGATATACTCGACGACTCTGCCGTTGACACGATAAACGAGGAGTTAGCTCTTGCCGACGCTTCGCCGCCAAAACCCGCCGCCGAACCGAAACCGCCGAGAATACTCAAACGGAAAATCGCCCTGGACAATGCCAACGGGAAAGCAGACAAAAAGGACGAGGGCAGTAAAAAGATTGTCCTGAACAGAACCACATCAATAACTCCAGTAACAGCGCCAAAGGCGACCGAGGAGAAAGTCGAGAAGGAACCAGAAGCCGAGCCAGTCAATAACTCGTCTAGTAAAATTAAAATCACTTGTGAGATGGATGCCAAGACGAGGTTAGAAATGAGAGCCAAACGGTTCGGACTCCCAGTGCAAGTAAGTGATGCTGACCGTAAAGAAGCAAGAAAGCAAAGATTTAATCAAAACTCTATAAGCGCACCCAAAAGTACCCCAGAAACTGCAGCTACATTAACAGAAAACATTGAAAAATTACGTAAAAGAGCAGAAAGATTTGGACAAAATGTATCATCAATAATGACAGTTATAGAGAACAAGGAAAAGCTGGAGAAACGCAAAGAAAAGTTCAACACTGTGAATTAGAGTTAACCCTAATGACTTTCTTTATAAATATACTTAGCAGTAAGTATTGGTATCTCAAAAAATTTAAGCTTTTTTTAATTTGATTAATTAAATTTCAGCATAGATCTATAAAAATTAAAAACATTTAATAAGATTAGCATGCAATGATAGAAAATTAAAATAGCAAGTGTGATAATAAAAGGTAAATAAAATATTGAAAATGATGAAGACACTAATAACTTAAGGGTATTTTAGTTATTTTTCTATTGACATATTTCATTATATTTTTTCACAAATGATAGTACCAATTTCTTAAAGATTTTTCTCTATTCCTAGTTCATAATTAAATTGCTTGTTTAATCACATTTGACTTTTATCCTTTCCAAAATATAAGTGTTCAAAGTGAATGATTTTGTTTGTAGTCAATCATATTTTGTTTATTTTAATTTACATTAAGTGTAATGACATAGGGTTAAGTTGTATAATTTTAAATAAAAGTTAGACACAAAAATACTTTTTAATTATTTACAAATCAATTAACATAACATTTGAATGTAAAACATTTTTTTTTAGTAGCCTAAGTGGGAAGTGGGACACTGGTGAGTAAAGGCCTTCCCAAATGAAAAATAAACATAATATAATACCCAATTGTCTTTAACTTATTAATATTATGTTACAGTAATTAAAATACTTATTAGTATTATTCAACAAATTCTGTGTCAAGTGCTTCGATGCTCAATATAATGTAATTTTTTAAAAAGTTTTGCCCAGATTGATGGTTTGGCATCATGGCAATTCTGCAAAGTCATCTGTTGAACAAGCCAATAATACTGCATTACTTGTTGTTTCTTTACGAGGTACAGAATAGTCTTGAGGTATATTTATGTTAAAGCTCATATATGGTTCTTTATGCAAGTCTGCCCATCTTGATGCAATATTCAAATGTAATGATTTCCGAAACGCCATGCAGTGCATGTGTTGAAATTTCTCATATTTGATCCTCGAGAAACCCATAAGTGCTAATGTGTACCTCCAACATTTCATTATCTTACTATTAGCACCTACATGCTTCGAGTCTGGTGTTGCTATTACTAATAAACCTTCTGTTTTTAATAGGACATAGGCATTCTTACAGGCCTGTATCCGTAATTCAGATGTAGGAAGATACTCTAACAAAAAGCAGAATGTTATAACATCAAAACTATTTTCCTGCAATTGTTCTATATTGTTCTCTTTTACAATACTATCAGTTCCTATATGAACATTTAAGAAGTCACATTTAAATACCATTTTATTTGCTGGATACAAGTCTATGGCTGTAACATCTAAAAAGTCAAATATCCTGAAAGGATTATAACAACTGCCAACATCAAGCAATTTAATTGGTTGAAAGAAAATTTGATCATTATTGGTGGTTATATCAATCTTTGCACCAATAGCTACTTCTCTGTCTCTATATTTTATGTATGTCTTATTAAAGAAATAGTCAGAAATTACGTCAATTGCCCATTTGATGCGACTGACTGTTACTCCACGTAATTGGGAACTATTCTCATCCCAGAAAGTAGTTGCTAGTTTTTCCATGCATTTTGCATATTTGAGCAAAACTTCCTCATCTTTGCAGTGATCGTTCCAGGCTGTATCTGCACCTACAGCTGACGTTTGTTTTCGCAAACTTTGGTGAACATCTTTTAAAAATTGTGCTAACTCTTGGTGTTCTTTTGATGCCATAAAGATAATATAACCTCGAAAAAATTGCAAAAATGTCAACGGTTAGATTAACTTTATGAAATTTATCTCTGGAACAAATATTAGCACCTAAAGATATATTATTAATTACCTATAAAATACAATAAAATTTAAGAAAACAAATTTGAAAAAATTGGTAATTGATAAAAATCGTCAACAAACAGAAATTGTTGACAATTGACATTGATTGACATACAGTTTTTTTCTTGGTTCGAAATGAAACTTGTATCTTTAGTCGGAAGGGTCTATACTAAGGCTCTTAGGGCGAGGAATAACCGCACCACTCTTTTTAAAATAAATTTTACAGCGACACAAATATCTTATTAAAAAAAGTAATGGGTTAAAACTCTAAGTAAATAGTTAAACTAATTTATTGGCATTTGGCATTGTGGCGTTAGTAGCGGTTATTCCTCGCCATAAGCGTAAAAAAAAACTGATGTCAATTATATTTTGACAATGACAGCTTTACAATTTTAAACGCCCCTGCCCGGGCTTTTTTAATGTTATTGTTCAGCAATAAAAAATAATAACAAAATGAATACTATGTGGGATTCTGATATTATAGTGCAGCAGTGGTTACAAGATAACGATGAAACATCAATGCCAATGCCGAGTATGGAATCGGAACCGCATCTTCTCATCTCCAAAGTAACAAACAAACACTAATCCTTTTTTAGACTCTTTAAAAGTATCTGTACATATTATATTTATTATCATATGTATAATGCTAGACGCCTCCACTGTTCAGGGTTTTAATGGTTCTTGACTCCTGATTTTGTTGGTTCGATTCCGTGTTGAAACAACAAAAATGTGGTTATACAATGCAGGCAGGTTTCTATTTAATCCGCTCACTCACTGAAATCAGTGCGGATTTATATTTAATACCTTGTTTAAACATAAATTTTAGGTCCGCAAACACTACATGGAGTACCTGATTAAGTTATTAGCAGTTAATTATGAGAATAGTCAAAAATTGATGAACAAAAATATCTACTTACCAAGTGCTATATGGAGGTGTGCAAAATTATTAGAATTGTCCGCTGCCAAATCTTGTATGGTTGTACAAATGTATAGACAAAACGTGTCGACTGTGGTAAATATGTTTCATTCATATATTAAATTCATAACTAGTTACTGTTTGGTTTTAGTTAGATTTTTCTGACAAAAATATTTATCCTTTCCAGATAAAAGAATTGAAGGAGACAACGAAAAAGGGCAAATTATACAAGCAACTGTACACTTGTCTTAGAGTACAGCCAGAAAATGAAAAAAGGACTCAGACTAGCTTCACTACAGGAGGATGTGATTGTCAGTGCTCCTGTGGATTGAAGAGAAAGAAACGGGCGACCCCTTTACACCAGACAAAACCACCTGATAAAATAGAGCCTGTGAAAAATGATCTTGCTCCTAAGTCTAACCCACCAGTAGATACACTAAATGTTTCTCAGGATCAAGCATTGAAAGTAGATAAGGAAGTATCAAAAACAGATGATATCATGCAGCAATTGGAAGAGTTATTTCAAGGGATACCAGATGATGATGATATATTTGAAGGTGCATTTGATCTGTCCAGTGCCATTCCTGAAAAGATCCCAACTCCAATAGATAAACCAACTGAAACGATCCTGACATTGGATACTGCACAGACGCAACAGAATTTAGAAGACAGATTAGCAGCGCTCAGCGGCATTATATCGAGCATGGATTCAGATGTACAACCCACCAAAAATAGTAAAAAACCTTACCGTACAACTAAATGGATGTGTGAAGAATATTTTCTTAGAGTTAAATTGTATGAAAAACTAGATGAAATTAGAGAAAACCGAAGAACTAAATTCAATAAGGTTAATAAAAATATTCTCCCATTTAATGGTATGATATTTTCCAGTGTTAATTAATTTTAAAAAATTACAGATAAAAAACACTATGATTGACCTGTTTGGCTACGACAGCGATGGTGAAGGTGTGGTGTCTCCAATAGATGAAACACCAGAATTCATCACTAGTTGCAAAGAAAGAATAGCACCATGGGTGGTCAAAATACTTAACCCGTATTACGTTAAAGGCAGAATCCGGGGAAAGGCGTTATTTAAATCATTAGCCAGGCATCTTATAAAACTAATATATCAGTGCAGTAAATATCCATGTAAGTATTATTTTTATTATTCGCTATTGTTTAGGAGTAATAATAGAAGCTACAATCTTTTTTATACTGTGTGAGTGTTGGCAAAAGCCTCCATCAGACCTTTCCAGTAGTTTCTGTCCTTTGTTACTCTTGTCCAGCAGGATCCAACCATTGGAAAAGTATCTGCTGGATCCTGCAATCTCATCTTACCATGTCATGGCTGACCAACCACTTGTTCTTTTGGGCTACTCTCTGCTGTAAGGAAGGAAAATTTTATAAGGGATCATAATGTAGTAACAGCCATACATAATGTAGTATGGCTGTTACTAAAAATGAAATGTGTTTTTTTCAGTTGAATATGAAGTACAAAGTTTCGTTCAAGACTTCTTGGAGAGCCACAAAATGATTAGATGTGAAGCAGATTTTGTGGGGTTTAGGATTGAAAATATGTGAAATACTTACTAAAGGTGAATGCAGATCTAGTCGCACTGCACGCGCCTGTTTTACGGCAGTGTGAGCGCTACGCGGATGTGAGGATCACCTTTAAGCTCTTGCGTTGTTTTTTTTAATTTACTCCATGAATTTATTACTCTTGTAGCGTGCCCACTCTCGGCTTACCTTTTGTAGGACCGATAAATAATCGGACAGATTTTTGCTCTATATTATTTCTGACCAACTGTTTGTGTGACCGATAATGGCGCGTGGGTGGGCTCCCTTAATCGTGCCGTTTTGTTTACATTATATAAAATTTTCATTGATTATAGGAAAACAAAGCTTCAACATTGCTTAGTTTTATGAATTAAAAATATAAAACTACTTAATAGACCAGTGTTGATAATTTTTAAACAAAGATTTTTTTTTTCACTTTATTATTATTTTTAAGGCTTTAAAAAAATAACCGAATGAACCCTGGTCTATAATAATAATTTTTAGGCAATGAATGACTTTATCAGACACATTAATTCATATTGGCTCAGAGTCAAAGAGTCAAGTTTCCTCCTCCATGATATCTATAACTCTATTTTACCATAATTAAGGCTCAAATTTGCGTAGCGAAAATATTACAATTACAAACGTAGACATGCGTGATGAACGAAGACATGCTATCATATTTTTGTTTAACAAATTTGTACCTTACTAATGTAATAAAAATAGAGATGAAATTATGGTGACCAACATGCCGCGTCGACTATGCGTTATGTGAATAGAGCCTACATGTACATTTTGTAAGGATATATCTTAAGGGGCTAGGGGGTAACAAAATTGTCTTCATCGCTCACCAACTTTTCGATTATTGACTACACAAAACATGTAAGTTTTCCTGGACGATCATATTCGTGGAGAAACAAACTCTATTTTGCTTGTAATAAAGTCAATTTTCATAATGCAGATGGTGACCAACAAAGACAATTTTGCCACCCGTGCATGCTTGCCTGACAAAAATGTTTTTACTCTGTTAGCAGACAAAATGTCCCTTCTAGAACCTTACATTATAGAGTTTTAAAATATGAGCTTCTTTTTTGTGGTTTATGAAATGAATAAATTTTATTTTATAATTATGTATTTTATAAAGGTCGTCGGTCACACGTAGCTATAATATAAATTAATTTAACGAGATAGTGTAGGAAGGTCATGGAAGCTATACTAAAAATGTGTATTTTGCCCTCATTAAATCCTTGCAACCAATTGCCGTTTTTAAAATGTACCGAGATATATGTGTCGACATATTTTGGTGACGTTATATAAATATATAATATTATAGCTTGGTGTGTGGTCATCGTAGATTTATGTATAAATATATTGTAATATACATTGCTATGATTCCATAAATCATATTAATATAATATAGCAAATAGCAATGTCTGTGACGGCCTTTATACTTCAATGTGAGAAATATTAAAACTACCCACCCTAAATTAAAAACCAAAGTTATACTCTAATTTATACTCAGTCGGTAAGTAAAATGCCAGCCAAAATCATATTTTTTACTCATTTAACAAACAATGTATAAAATAATATTTACTGGCTGATGATGATGATGATGTTATCTAAAAATAATGTTTCCCACTACTTGGTACTTGCAAAACAAAACTCCGCGGTAACGGTACATTTTGTTGCTATAAAAAATACCAAATTCATCAAATCCGTTCAGTGGTTTTTGCGTGTAGAAGTAAGAAACATACGTCACTAACAAAACTTTCGCTTTTATATTATTAGTGTGATTTTGCCATGTACTATATACATATAGGGTTGCCATCCGTCCGGGTTTACCCTGGATTTGTCCTACTTTTGAGGGCGTCCGGGGAGCGTCTGGACAGGACGGCTGATATCCGAATTTAAATATTTTTAGTATTGAGATCTTTTGGAATTTTGTGAGGCGCATATTTGTTGGTTTTGGGCTCCAGAGTCCGGGTTTTGACGCGCTATGTCATTTATAAATTTTGAAGATGGCAACCCTATATACATAGTTAGATTCCATGTTTTGGACATAATTTATATTCTCCATAACCATAATTGTTATTCAGAATAAAAATCTGGACAAAGAACTACCTATAAGCTTCTAACGGGATCCAGATTGATGTGCTAGATTTTTATTTTTAAAATTTTAAAACAATTTTGTCTGTTAAAGTTTGGTTACCGCTCTTTATCTAGTAAGTTGTTGTACGTTTTAATAATATGTAAATTGATTGTGCAAACAAACATTATCTAATGCCTAATAAACTTTGTATAGTATGTATGGTATGTAAATGTGTAGACGGGGACTGATTCAGAAAACTGTAAATTTCGTAATTGTTACCACCAACGTGAAGCGTCGAACATTATTGCAAAATATCCGATCTTAATTTTTTTTCTACTCGTATGTTGTTAGTTGTTACTATGTACATAGTTAATAAAAAATACAAATAAGATTTTTTTATAGTTTTAATTTATATTTAAAAAGTACCGAATATAAGTGCAAATTCTTATCTAAACCTGTAAATAAATATCCCATCCCAATAAATATATGCTTTTATCCCTATTTCTCTGGAAGGAAGAAAAAAGGATAGAAATTGATATAACATTCCTGTAAGAGATTAATAAAATATTTATTAATTTAGACAGATTATATTGACTTGCAAATTTAAAGTACAGTACGTGTGAAATAATAAAGTGATAAAAATGTGAGCGACTACAGATGGGGTTGAAGGCGTGGTGGGTTCGCGTCGTCTCCCGCCGCGACGTACTCATGCGTAAGAGTCGGACGTATACGTACGAAGTTGACGCGCGAACATTCCGTCGCGCGATCGCAGCGCCGAGTCTAGGGGACTCTTTTACGAAAAGGACTCTATTTTATTCTTAATACGTTTTTTTGAAAACATGAACATTATAATAATGTTTACGCCGAAACAACTTGCACAACAAAAAAAAAAATAAGCCGTCATAAAGCTACAATTTGACAGCTGTTAAATGACAATCCGCTGTCTCCATTCGTCATTGTTCTCGTTTCAATATGGCCGCGTCAATAGTACTCTTTGCCGAATACAACAGTCGTGTCGTGTAAAACAACAGTTATTCATAGCAAATATTCATCAATAATTTATTTGTTGTGATAAAGTGTAGTGCATTTGTGTTTGGTATTAATATTAACAAGAAAAAACAGTGAATAATATCGAATAAACGGAAATATTTTTTTTTCTTTCGAATCGAGAGGATGGTCGCCGACAGGAATAATATTTTTATTGAGACCGAGGGTGGAAATAAATACAACAACGATCACATTGCCGAGGAATGTGCGGAATAAACAGTGAACTGGTGTCATCAATGAAATTTTTGGTCACACTTAGTTGGATATCGCCTTAGAAGTTTTCGACCCCGCATCTCGATTAAAAAGGAAGATAATCATGAGTAATTGGGCGAGGCGGATGCACAGACGGGCGGCCACTTTAAGTAATGTAGTTACTTCTTGCGGCCATCCAAATACGCTCCCTTATCCGAGGAGACTGGAAAAAGTGAAGTTTGGTGTTCCCTTACACGAAGTGTGTAAGGATGATATTCCCGGACCGCTACTTGTTAGTATACCGTGTTCTAAATTCTTCAATAATGATAGACTTCGCTTAATTTCAATCGTTTTTTTATGCGAGTTTTAGGCGATCGTAAAAAAAATATTAAATGCTTTTTTTACGATCGCAATCCCTATGCTTGCTTAGGCATCGTTTAGGTAAATTTTCGTAATTATTTATTAAATTAAACAATAAAATTAGTTTATACCAGATCTTGTTTAAACTCGACTTTAAAATTAATTTCAAAGTAAAAGCTATAAACACAACTGCACTGATAATTTTATTATAAAAACTAAAAACTTTTTGGTTGAGGTTTAGACTTAAGGGTCCTAGCTTCACATAATAAAGTTGCAAAAATTCGTAAAGTATCACTTAATTTAACTAAAATAATTTTTCTACCTTTATGAAACTTCACACATAGTTCACCACAGTGTTCTCTTTCTACAGAAGAATATAATAAAATATTCTTAAAGGGTTTTCATTTTGTTCAAACATCCTGTCAATATTTCTATTCTGGTGCAGGCAAAAAAATTACACAATTTATAAAGTGGTTATTATCTGTATGCAGCTATGGTAAGAGCCAGCCTTGTCTTAAAATTCTGTAAAATTATTTAAAGTTAATTTTATAGTACATTGGCTCAGAAACTAAGCATACCATTTTATAAATCATAACTCAAATTTTATAATATTCATAATTTTCATATTAATTTAAAAATCAACAATATCTACATATATCATATAAGATGTAGGTATATTATTTATTTTCCAGCTACTACTCAATTGTATTGTGTACCTTAATTATTGGTCATTAATACTTAATTTACATTTGTAAGACTGGTCAGCCTGTGCAGGAAAATAAATAATTTGTGTAGAGAGTCCTTATGTTTAATTGTAGCTTAACTAATTAATATGGTATTTTATTTTTATGTATATCAGGATTTAATCCTTATGTTGCAAACAATTTCTTTAAACATCTATATAGGTAGTAATGTAAAGTTGGTCTTAAAATAATCTTTATCAAACCTCTGAGAGAGGAGTGAGAAGGAGTAATTGATATATTCATACAAATAAAATATGCACAACAATTATTGATGTATGTTTTAAATTGAGATTGATCCAAGCCCTGTTCCTATAGGTATTGATATTAAAGCTAAACAAGGAAGCTCCACTGCGGCGGGATGTCTTCCGAGCCCCAGGCCATCAGGGGGCCATGAAAAAGCTGATACATTTCCTGCAGACCGGGAGACTTGTCAACGTAGATAACTACTCGGTGTACACAATTGCTAGTGTCTTGAAGAAATTTCTTAGGTAAGATGCACATAGTTTATTTAAAATAGGTTTAGGTTTTTTCACTGAGAGAAAATATGTAAGTAGGTAGATAATTTTTTTAAAAATATATATATTGTTTTCTGTAATGAAAAAACCAGGAAACACTTATTTTAACTTAAGATATCTTTATATTAATTAGTTTTATGAGAATTGCGAACAAAAGTGTTGTTAAACTTGATACACTGCTATAGTTTTTATAGTGATGATGTTAGGTATATATATATATAAGATATTCAGCAGAATAATTCTCAGAAATATATAATATTAATGAAAATAACACCAACATAATATTATTATGGTATGCACACTTACTTGCTTTGTGCTATTATTATTACAATAGGTTCAACACAACTGTCCATCTTTACTGATACCGGAAACACTACATATCGTTATATTATTTTCAGTCATATTATTTATTTTTAACAGAGTTTACAGAGCTAGCTGAAAATAAAAATGAACTTTTTACATTTAAGTTGGATTTTCCACCCTACTAATATAATAGTATAGATAGGCCGCCCTAGTGGAAGAGTTTGTTTGTTTAAACGCACTAATCTTAGTGACTACTGATCCGATTTGAAAAATATATTTTTTGTTGGATAGTCCATTTATAGAGGAAGGCTTTAGGCTACATAACATTACGCTGCGAATAGGAGGGAAGCGTCAGTGAGAAATGTTGCAAAAACGGGGAAAATTATTCACATTTGGGGACTTTCATTGCGTGCGCTGCATAACCGTTTTAGTCACTCAAAAACCACGCGAACGAAGTCGCGGTCACAGCTAGTAGTTTTAATAAGAATGTTTCATCACTATTCACACTTGTCTCTAATATGCAAAAATTTTTTCCGTAGGAAAATCCCCGGTGGTGTATTTGGGCGGGAAGGTGAGATGCAGCTGTTCATGGCGGTCGAGCTTCCGTCCAATAAGCAGATTGAAGCCATAAAGAGGTACAACCACAGTGTTTATGATGTAAAGTGCAGAGTTAACGCCTCCTTGCCCTAATGGTATAGAGCTTGGCTCTTGACCCGGAGGTCGTGGGTTCGATTCCCGTGTTGGAACAACAAAATATGGTGTTTTCGTTTGGTTAGGACAAAGCATCCTGATCACCAGCTGATTGTCTAACATGAAAGATGATCCATGCGTCGGATGGGCATGTAAAAAGTCGGTCCTGCGTCTGTTCTCTCGCTATTCGTGCCGGTTGAACGTCCCACGAGTAAGAGCGAGTGTCCTTGTGTATTGCGCTCACACTTTGGCACTATAAAAAAATCGGTGTGGGAAGTTATTATTATGTTAAATGGCAATTACTACTAAATCACTTTATCCGTGAGTCGAAAAAACTCTATAACATAAATTTTACTCATTCTTTTTACCATTTGTGTGCGGAACGTAAATGTGTTAATTCATACAACTAACGTGATTTTTTGCATTTCGTACGGAACCCATCGCGTGTGCCACCGACTCGCACTTGGTCGGTTCTATTTGACCTTGTAATTTGTAAAATAAAATGGCCCTTTTGATAAAACTTACGTCGGTGAAATAACGTCAAAATGAACGTTTATTATAAAGATGATTA
Source organism: Celastrina argiolus (assembly GCA_905187575.2). Taxonomy (NCBI): domain Eukaryota; kingdom Metazoa; phylum Arthropoda; class Insecta; order Lepidoptera; family Lycaenidae; genus Celastrina; species Celastrina argiolus. The sequence continues at coordinate 5,243,276 of LR994596.1, forward strand.
ATTAATTTAAAAAGTTTAACACACAATTAAAATACTTGAGGTTTTACTATCGCGAACGAATAGTTAACATACATACTTTAAGTGTTTGTAAGATAATTTAATCTTGTTATCGGCCGTTTTAAGTGCAGATTACAACAGGTATAAAAGTAATTATCAGGATTTGTCACTTGTGTGAATGAAATGAATCGTTATGTGTAAACAAAACTAAAATAGAGTTCCTTCTTCTTTTATATGTTCATAATTTTTTGTGTTTATTAACTTTTTCGTTATGTATTAATTTACTTTTTTTTTTCTCTAAAAGAATGTTGTATTTGATGTCACACATTGGCCCTGGCAGAATATCAGTGCAGTGGGCTTGCTCGCTGTGTAAACGCTGAGCTGGGGTAAATTTTTGGCATCACATAACTTAATAATATTGTTATAGACACCTTTTTTATGTTCATTACCTTTACCCTATTGTTCTGTATAATGTTATGTGTTGTGTGACGGTCAGAATATATTTTTTTCTTTCTTCTTTCTAAACAAAGAATTAAGTGTGCCCGCCCACGAGCGATAGTCGGTGACGATTTTTTGTAGGTAAAAAATAGATCATACTGATTTCGATAGTTCAACGCACACGCCATACAAAAAATAAGGAAATAAGGTGGATTTTTTTTTCCAATTATAGTTCCTACAAAAAGTATGACGGGGCAGTGGGTACCTTCAGAATCGGCGAAGTGGTAATCGGACGACAGGATTACACACAACATGACTAATTACCACGGTTGTTGTTTAGAAGTTCCACTTTATTAGTTCCACTATTAAGCCGATTATAGTGTAAAGACAAGGATGCGTAGAACATTTATTTTGGCATCTCATATAAATAACTTGTAGCCTGTATTTAATTTGTTATCAGTGTTTGTTGGTATGGCGGCTAACTCCATACTCAAGTTGCATGAAAGTCATTCGTGAAATACCGTGCTGCCTCTCGAGTTTTTTTGGCGAGATAAATCTCGGCCGAAAAATGGGCGAGATTTCGCGAATACTCAAGCATATTAAACGTCTTTAAAATGTTTAAAACCGCGCAAGTGCGAAGGATTCCGTACAATATGAAAAAAAAACACGTTTGTTGTATTGCCACCCTTAAATATTTATCTGGCTATGACGGTTCATAAGATACAGCCTGGTGAGAGACGGACGGTCAGCGGAGTCTTAGAATTAGGTCCCCAATTTTTATTTGGGTACGGATATCTAAAAACGTAAGCCGCAGTTTCGGTGCGCGGGCACCGGGCGGTATTCACACTACCAGAAAGTAGATATATAACAGAGACACGACCTAGTACCCATAACTACTAACCTAACCCTAATACTGGCAATGCGACTGGCTATTTTTGTTTTTTTCGATTTCCAGGCACATTCCGGAAACTGCCATCTAGCACCACTATTGAAAAATACTAATTACTAATTTCGTTTAGTATCTTCCTCTTAATTAAGGAGTTGAATTCAGCTTAATCTGATGTTATGCTTTAAAAATATGCTCATCTTTAAGACTTTAATATCAATATTTGTACTTAATTCGGCATATTTACATTTTATAATTTACAAACGTTAATAGTACCTAGTGACATCTATTGTATTTTTTTTTTGTATTAAAGATAGATTGTATGTGATGGTAGGCCATGAGCATGACACTACACATTACTAAGATACCACCACGCCATGAGGACGCGTCACTCGCCACTCGCCAGTGTAAAACATTGCATACATACAGTTAGCGCATCAGACGCGCCGATACGAGCAATTACACTCGCTTCACCGAGTCGGTTAATTGTGTAATTACTTGGCACATGGGGTTTTTACAGCTATGTTTGTAAAAAGTCTGATGATTCATTTCTTTGAGATTAATTGTCTAGATGCGTTTGTTTGTAGAGATTAATTTAAAATTAAGTTTTTTTTAAATTATTTTATTAGACGCTTGTAACCTGCAGCCTATATCAACCTGATCGTAACTAAGCGACATAAATCTATGAATGTCTTAATTTTCTACAATTTTTTACAAATGTGACTACAGTGTGAAAGTCAGTATGCGGCAACCTTATAAAACTAAGCATTGGACGTAATACAAATTACCTCTAAAACACTTGAACAGTTCTGGGCCCTGATTCAAGATGCCGTCGCTATTTATCGCTTACGAACTTCGCAAACAAAATGTATGGGATTTGACATAAGCTTCGCCTTCGCTAAATGACGAGCGAATTATTAAGTATCCAAAAAAATGTTACTCTAGTGGCCAGGGAGGAACATCGCGTCTCGTAGACCCCTGTATCTGTATGGTAAAACGGCTGTTGTGTTTACTGAAACGCTTTTGCCAGTGTTAAGTAAACGCCAGCAAATGTTAAGATTACTGCAGTCGTCTCCTATGGCACAATGGGACGTTTTTGAATACGAAAATGCGATTATAATGGATACATACACCCAGTGTCGTAATGCACAATGGCCGACGTCACGCGCTTGTTATGGCTTCACAATGCGATGCACCAGGGCACAAAGTAGATATATAACAGAGACACGACCTGGTACTAGAAAATGGTATCACCCTAATACTGGCAATTCGACTGGCTATTTTTGTTTTCTTCGATTTCCAATAGATAAAACCGCCATCTAGCGCCACTATTGGAAAATACTAATTACTAATTTCGTTTCGTATCTTCTTCTTAATAAGGGGTTGAATTAACCTTAATGTGATGTTATGCTTAAAATATGCTTATCTTTATTTTAATGATAATATTGTGTACTTAATTCGGCATATTTACATTTCATAATTTACAAACGTTGATAGTAGTGACATCTGTTGCAATTTTTTTGTATTAAACATAGATTGTATGGGATGGTAGGCCATGACCAAGGTAATACGAGAATACATTGTCCGTTCGTGAAGGTGGATGAGCATCGCACGGTGGTAAGCGTTGGCTGACTCCAGATCAGAAGGTTGCGCGTTCAAATCGGGGTCATCAATGTGGAAACCCCACAGGGAGATCTCCGACCGAGCGAGGTGGTATGCTCAGTCTGGCCGAAGCCCACTGTACTAGTTTTCACATGTCGTATATGTCGCAGTCATCAGGTTGAATCTGCTTATTTGATTAAATGGATAGCGCGGTCATCTTCAAAATTTATGATGTTGAGGCATTTCTCATACAAACATGAAAGTCAAAAGTAAGTCTTTCAACGCTGGTATTTTCAAAGCATACTCTACATAGGAGGCACATACAGACCCTAAAGTATTAACACCTTGTATAAAAGTAATAATACTTTGGCGGCCTAACTTATAAGTTACGGTCTAGGATACATGTTTGAAAATTTCAGCATTGTTTAAAGGAATGCAAGCATATGCCACTGACATCCGATGGCTGATTATGTGATCCGTGAGGAATCGAGGGAACTCCTCATTTATATGGAAACATAATATATCGATTTTAATTTTTTCTGAAGTAGCCCAAGCATATGTTACTAAATAGTAAGGTTTTGCACCATATCTTGGACCTAAAAGTACTGAACAGAACTTCTGAGTCTTTAGAGATATAGGTTTGATGATTTCAGCGTTGTTTAAAGGAATGCAAGCAAATGCCACTACGTCAATTACAGTCGAACTTGGTCTTATACATAGTTATCAAAGTGGAGACCGAAATTTATAGGGACACTCATAGTCATTTTATATTTGTTTCGAGTAACATAAGCATATCCGACTAAAAACATAATTTTGAATCAATTATTAAGGTATACCACATACATCAAAAGCATAAAATAATACTTTTATAATGTACTTACAATTAATGTTCTTTTTGGAGTCGGTGTCGGGTACAAGAACACCATCCTAAAGTTGCTGACTTGACACTGATCTGCTGACACCGACTTCGGTGAACATTAATTGTAAGTACATTATAAATGTATTATTTGATGTACATATTTGAAATACTCCTGACTCCAACAGTGGAGTCAGTTTTTTTTGAGGAGAGAATTGTCAAAGTACTTTTACTCGACGTCGGCGAAGCGAAAAGGAAGAGTTATGATTCTGGCACTCTATATATGTATGTTTGTTTCACCGTACCGCCTAAACCACTGATCAGTTTTTAAGGAAGAGAACTGTAGTTTTTTAATTTACGTAGTAGATTAAAAGTTTTTGTAAAATGTGGTATGTAATTGAATTGCAAAACAAGACATTTTTCCTGGCAATCGCCGTTAAATTCTTCGTTGATTTGTTTCATTTGAATTATGCTTTCATACTCACTTTTTTGCTTAACATATCTGTATGTACAATTATGTAACTCAATACTCATGGCTAATAAAGTTCTTTACATAGATAGCTATTAGCCAGCCCCAATGAAGGGGAGCTATTTTAATCCAGAACACAAAACACGGATGTTTATTGTTAATGTAATTGTCCTGTTTATGAACTAATTTTGCTGTTCAGTTTGCGCTTTGCTTTGTATGAAGATATAACTGGTGTAATAAGAGCAGTCACTATAACTTTGGGATATGATTATAATACCTTTTCTCATTCTAGAAATGTATTTTTTTTTTCTATTTTTTTTACAAAAATTAAAATTTTTGCTTTATTGTTATTTTTGCGACAAAAAAATAAGAAATGGTGAAAAGTAAAAAAAAAATTTTTTGTGAAATAATTGTATCTCAAAGTTATAGTGACTGGTCTTTTTACACACTGTTTAACAGGGTCGAAATAAAAATAAAACTGTTTGTAGTATAGCAGTCTTTAATATTAATAACCAAAAGGATGTTAGGGAGCTCCGTAACCGAAACTATCGGATGTCCGATATACAAAATTATCCGTAACCGTAACCGAATCCGAAATGAAAGTTTTGCTACTGTAAAAACGAAACCAGAATTTAATATCCGTAACCGAATTTATCCGAAACAAACGGATAATCCGAAATAATTCAGTATCAATGTCCGTATCCTAAATTTCATATCCATTTCATCCCTGTTAATAGCCTCGTTTTTTAATGCTTTTTTAATGTTAGAGCAAAAAGAAAAAAAAATAACGTCTTTTCCCGTGTTATAAAAAATCTGTTTAGTCTTCATATCTAAGGGCGTGTTTCACCATGCAATGTTAAAGTTAATCCTTTGTTAAACACCATGTTGTTCCTCATGTAATTCATATCAATTAATGACAAGGCGTGATATTTTAACAAGTCATAAATTGGGACTAAGTCGGGTTTTATTTTATGCCTGGTTTCTGAAAGGCTTATTCAAACTGATCAATTGATCAAATCAGCTAATCTGAACGCTCATTGGTGAAAACAGTGACTACAAATTGATGTTCACCAATCAGCGATCAGATTAGCTGATTCAGAAACCGGGCGTTAGTGTGTAACATTCCTATCACACCTAACAAACGATCTGATGACCTTGAAGACCCGAACCGATTTCCACCAAACACAGCTAAGAACATTCTCGACTGATATACCTTTAAAAAAACCGCAAATCGGATCATCACATAGACAGACACATTTACAAAGACACGTCAAACTTTTACCTGTCGTTTTTGCATCGGGTGTTAAAATCTACTTATAATAAGGATTTGACCTGTTAACTAGATATTTAAAATGGAATTAAAGTGGAAATCCACTGTCAAATACTGGGAAATGTATTGGGACGTCATTTGCCTAAGCTCCACTTTTGTACGATTTGTCTATACTAATAATAAAAAAAGAGGAAACATTTGTTTATTTGAATGGAATAGGCTCTGAAACTACTGAACCAATATGAAAAATTATTTCGCCGTTAGAAAGCTACACTATTAGCGCAGAACATAGGCTATATAATATAGTATATAAAAAAATTGGGTTCCTTATTAAAACCCCAAAAATGTAGCCCAAAGTGTAAAAAAACGATTTTCTAATTTTCTTACACCGTGTGCGCTTCGAAAACGACTGGAACGGCAACGCAAATTTTTACGGTATGTTCGTTATTGTACAGTATAATCCCACTTATACGAGACAGGCAGTGCATTTACCATCTGCATAATTTATTTACTTCGTCGGAAACAATCGAATCGATCGTAAGCGATTGAACTAAGGCTTGTAATGGCTTCAATAGGCCAAGCAGGAATATTGAGAGTAATATGTAGAGTAAACGAATAATAATTGTATAAAAAGCATGACGGCGCCAATACAATTGAATACGTGAATGGATGAAGGTGATGTGACCCCAAAAAAATACAGAAAAGTAACGTATTAAGTACATTGATTCTAGAGGATCTTTAGATTAATTTAATGGCCAAATTACCTACTTACTTCTATATTTAAATTCAAAACTCGAGTGTCCAACTGTAAAAAAAACCCTAGAAGTAAAGCCATAAAGTCGTTATCCTTACGTCTATAATCTTATATATAAAAATAAATTGCTGTTCGTTAGTCTCGCTAAAATTTGAGAACGGCTTAACCGATTGGGCTATTTTTAGTCTTGAAATATTCGTGGAAGTCCCCGAAGGTTTAAACGATTTTCATGCTCAACGAAGTGGGCACGGGTCAGCTAGAGAAAGAAAGGTCCCACAGGAATCATTCATCTTGCGGTAAAAGTAGCCTATATTCAACGTGGTCGAATTTGTATAAATTTAATCAAAATGTGTTTAGTAGTTTCGTAGCCTATTAAATGCAAATAAACAAACACCTTTCATTTTTATAACTCCACTTCCTACTAATATTATAAATGCTAGTTTGTAAGAATGTATTGATATTTGATGTACGTTTATTGCTTTTTATTTTTAATTTTAAGCAATGAATACTGAATGGATTTGAAATACCAACGCCCGGTTTCTGAAAGGCTGATCTAATTGATCAATTGATCAGATCAGCTAATCTGAACGCTGATGGGTGAACAGCAATTGATCAATTTGATCAGCTTTTCAGAAACCGGGTGTGTGGTAGTAACTAGTAGTTAATTGCTGCAAAATGTACGGTTCTCATGTGATTTCATTTTGCGAGTACGAAGTAGTGGGAAATAGTATTAGTGGAGATAAGTCTATGTTCAAGCCATACATTTTCATTCAAACCAAGTTTTTTACGTCATACATATACAAAACCACAAACGAGATTATTAAACTCTATTATGCCATACAAAAAGTGTATTGTTTAATGAACATACAGCGATAGATAAGCTTTGTTATGTCGCGGTCATTGACCCGCCTCTTATTGTTTTAATTTTCCTGCAATTAGGTCACACGTAATGGTGGGAACCAGCCAATGTGCTGGTTGCATTGATCCTGCAAATCGCATGTCTCGAATGATTTTGGCACGCACACTTTGGCGCGTCATATGGTTCTGTTTGGTTTAGACGACCTACGTAGCGCAGTGGTTGCGCGCTGGTTCTCGAACGAGAGGTCGCGGGTTCGAATCCCGCTGAGGGAACAAAAATTTTTCAATGTTCCTGAATCGTGGATGTGTATGAAATTTTTTTATATTATAATAAAAATCTTAAATATGTGTATAATATAAAAGTATTTAATATATTTCCGTTGTCTGGTACCTGTAACACAAGTTCTTCAAATACTTAGCACAGGGCCAGATAGACGTGGTGTGAAGCGTCCATAGATATTATTTTTATTAGTTTTATCACCCGAGTGGCGAGTTAAATTTGACAACTCACTAAATGAGGACCACAATCATAGAAATAATGTTGAAGCACACTACTAATGTTGGGCCCTTGGTTAAGATGGGATTTGACTACGCTACGTACGTACGAACTCACGTGAGCGAAGCTTATGTCGAATCCCAAACATTTTGTTATAGAACTTTGCAAGTGATAATATCGATGGGCCGTTGAATTAGGCCCAGGTATTTAAAACGCGCAGAGGATATTAGATGACGCGCGTATACGCGTTTGAAACGAGATTCAAATGAATTTCTATATAAATAAAACTATCAGTCACCTTCTATCTTTTTTCTTTGGGAAACTTATAGGATAGGTTGATTTGACATTCCGTCTCGCGATGATAGCGTCGCGTCGCTTCACCTCTGTACCTAATAAAAAAAAGTACTCTAATAATCTTTTTTTTTGCAGCCCGATACCGGATTTTCAGGCATTTTTAAACGTAGCTCAGAACGATTACATGTAGTCGACACTTTAATATTAATTTTAGCTTTAGTTTTTATTTAAAGTGAATATAACTTCCGATGACTAACTTATAAACACAATAATTATGACGCGATTAATCATTTTGGATTACGATATTTTTTTATTTTTGCAAACTGAGAAACAAAGACTTAAATCTGTTCTTATTTTAATTAACATTTTTAATAATAAAGGTTAATATTTATATTATGACTAAGGGCATAAAGACTAGTTTTACCTCCTGTTACAAAGGAAAAAGCATAGACATTATTTAATAACTTTTCCTTTGTTTGTGGTGTCCATGGCATAGATATATCTATACTAATATTATAAAGCGGAAGAGCTTGTTTGGTTGATTAAACGCGCTAATCTTAGGAACTACTAGTCCGATTTGAAAAAACTTTTTTTGTTGAATAATCCATTTGTATGGAAGGCTTTAGGCTATATAACATTACGCTGCGACCAACAGGAGCGAAGCGTCAGTGAGAAATGTTGCAAAAACGGGGAAAATTATTCGCATTTGGGGTCTTTCGTTGCGTGCGCTGCATATAATAAACGGTTTAAGTCACTCAAAAACCACGCGAACGACGTCGCGGGCACAGGGCGGCGATTCTCAGTCCTCAAACTTATTTCCGAATATTAGTATATCCCGCTCGCACGCGCGGTGAATCTCATTTACATGAGCGGGACAGACCGATAGTAAAAACTAAGTTCGAGGCCTGAGAATTAGGGCCCTGCTAGTTGATTATTAAACAACTATGTATGTATGTATATATTTGAACTATATGATTTGAAAACAACTAAATAAACTACAGTGGGCGCGGCCTGAACGAGGATAATAATATTAATCGCTCGTTCGCAGATCTCCCACTATTCCCACAGGGTTGGAGGGCTTCCACGTGGTAAAACTGATGCTTCTGTTTGCAGACTGCTCCTGTCCCTGCCGGTGTGCACGCAGCGGCTACTGGTGCTGCTGTTCGGCACCTTCCGAGTGATGGCGTCCAACGCTGACAAAGCTGGTAAGTCACCACATGGTAAATACTCTACTTTATAGAATGACGCATAGAGAATTTTTTGTTCATATAAATTACTTACCATAACGCGACAAATTACGATTAAAGTTATCCATAAAAGTAACAGATGAGTTTGAATTCTGGTCAGGCCTTAGGTCAACGACCAGTGCGTTCGTGTGTTTAAACTAGGAGCCCGCGAACCCCAGCATAGTAAGATTCAGTCCTTGTGATCAATTTAGACCAATGTTTTTTTTTGAGATTTATTAAGTAATTTATAATTATGAGGTAGGTGCCAAAACAAAAAATGCTCTACGCGTCATTCTCTTAACACTATATTCGGCTTAATATATGAACCATGAATCTGTATAGATAATGGTAGAAATTAGGGAAACCTGACGTGTCTAACTCGCACTTGGCCGTATTACATTATAATATATTACATCTAAACAAATGGGTGTCATCAAACAAATCAATAGCAACACGCTGGCGACGAATACGCGAATTTCGACACCATTCAGAGCCGAAAATAATTAGTATAATGAGGCAATTACTGGCGCGTGTGGGCGCAAGGTCTGTCGGTCATTCACAGCCAGGAGCGTAGCTAACAGCTACGGCACGGGGCAACTATGCATAGGGCCCGCGAAATTTTCTAAACTTCGTGTTGAAGTTAAGTATAATTTGCTCCCTGAAAATATAGTAAAAAATATATAGAAAGCCTTTCTAGCAGGGTCGTGACTATATTACCGAACAATCAAGTTCTCTTAATTAATTTTGAGATCAAAATTACTACCCAAGCTCAGGGGGCCCTTGGTCCAGAGAAAATATATAGATGAAATATAGAGAGACTTTACGCGTTTTGTGCAGTTGTAAAATTTATACTTCGTAATCTTAGTGGCTTCTTGGCTAGAGGGCCATTTGTTATTACATTAAACATGTTGGATTTATTTACAGGTTATTAAAAAATTAATGAATATAATTTATTATTGTGTAAAATAAATATTTCTATTTATAAAGTGAGCATCCGATATACCTGGCACTATAATATTAGGTAATTCAAACATTATCTCTGTCATGTCTTTCATTATGTCATGCAGTTAGCATTCGCCCGCCCGCCATTCTGTTTTTCTATCCTTTGTAGAGTGATACGTTATTAACTTTTTAGTGTTTATAACATTAATAAATATCTTATATAAACATTTATAAACGTTGTTTGGACTGCACAACCTAATTCCTAAAAAACACACACATTATTAGGCTGAAGGATGTAAGGTTGGTGAGGTAGAGGTGTGCCCTCTGGGTCGGTCACTTATCTACGCCGCTGGTAACGAATTTGGAGTAGGCTCGATTTAATAGTTTAGTAATGACGTTATCTAGGTATATTATGTTAATTTAATGCAAATTATTATTATTTATTATTCAAAATAACTGTTTCTCTTTTGAATCAATTTTTTGCAAAATGTCAGCTTTTCGAATTTGTCATCATTTTTTAAAAGTTTCATCGATATATTGAAAAGCTTTTTTGGCACTTTTAATAACGGTACTTTTGATTTTTAATTTATCAAATCATTAGAAGTAGCAGTAGCAGAAATTCGATATTCTACTACCAGTTACGTGCTTAATGATTACCTGTTCTTCTTGATTTTGACACTCAAGACCACAGACCAAGATGGAAAGCGCGAGACGACCATAGGACTTCACAGTCCAATACTTACTTCCAGTGGTGATTGACGCATCACTGATAGTCAATTAATGATACCAAACATTTATGTTACTTTAATTATTTTGTTGATTTTTAACTTTAATATTGTATTCATTTTATCAGAGAATTATAAAGCCTATGTTACTCGCGGCATCATTACGAATCGGACGACACAATATCAATAATTAAAATCGCAGCAGTAGTTTAGCTGCAGCGAGAACAAACATACATAGATTCCCAAAATCATTACCCTTACTTTTGGCTTCGCCGATGTAATGAAAATATCGGTGAATATACATAAAAAAAATATACATACAGACGAATTGAGAACCTCCTCCTTTTTTTGAAGTCGGTTAAAAAAGGTATCTCTAACTGGTTCTGTGGCCTACCCTATACATCAATGTAGGGTGACTACAATGTTCACATAAATGAAGCCAAAGATTTAATTGAGATCTTGAGTAATCAGAGCATCAACGATATAATTGCCGATTACCATATGGAGTTATAATTCGCCTTTGTCTTGTTCATGAGTAACGCGTAACGCGGTCAGATGCGCACGCTACGAAAGCGAAAACTAGGTAGTTACTCTGATTGTGTTTGTTTTGTTATGTAAATGTTCAATTAGTAAATTTGTTGTTAGGCTCAACGTACATTGGCGCAAAGGACACGCACACAACACGCCTGTTTTCTCCATGCAAAAATAAGGGTCTACGCGACCCCTGTGACAACCTGGATAATGCCGATAGAGTAACAATTTTTGCCTGAATATCTATGTATATTATTCGTACGTCCCTTTTTTTCATTCATTAATTTATGAAAAAAAAAAGGAAAAAATAGGGACGCTTGAGGGAAATACAAAATACGTATTTATAAAATCTATTGCTGTCATTATTTAAAGAGATATGGACGTTTAAAAACCTAAAAAGTTTGGTCAGATTTTCGGCCGTTTGAACATTCAGAAAACAAATTGGAGTACCTACATTTTATGATAAAATTGAAACATTGGAACAGCTCAAGCCTTTTTTTAGCTTATAACGAAAAAAGTACCTGAATCGGTTAAGTTTTGGAGGAGGTAACAGGGTTTCTCCTGATCGTAGATTTATTGCACATTCCATAGACGTAATTTTAGTTCAAGCTGCGGTTGTCTCTATCGTTTTGATCGGGCAGTTGAGGGATAGCAGTAGACTTTACAATTATTTATTTTGCATATCTGTTCTATTAAGCGAGCCCGTGGTGCTTCCTTTTAAAATAAATAATTAAAATAAGATAAAAGTTTGGCATCTCTTTCGATTCCACCACGTAGCCTGCAGTCGATGCGGTCACTTGTGTTTTTAAATTTTGAAGCGTTCTATTGCAAGGGATTGTGTAACTGGAAGATCGATTACTTTAACTTTATTGTACAATGCAGGTACAATGCTTCATTGATTCACTTACCTTTATGGGAGCTTATTCATAACTCTATTGACGCAGGCAGGGACATAACAGGGAACAATGTAACTTAGTCATGATTTATGACAGGATTCAATAACCTATGTATCTGTAACATAATATCGTGAACTTGTTATTGGCTATCATTTCTTTGTATGTTGTCAAACCCGTGCTAATTGTAAGTTTTGCTCAAAATTAAAATAAATAAAAAGTATTTAACCCCTATATGAAGTGTCAAACTCCACACAGATTTTTTCGTGGGTAGTGAGTTAGGCTGATCCGTCATGTTCTGAGGTGAATCGCTCGATCGGGTATACTCGGGACCGCCGAGTGTACCCGAACAAGAGAGCAGGGATGTTAGGGAGCTCCGTAACCGTAACCGAAATTATCGGATATCCGATATAAAAAATTATCCGTAACCGTAACCGAATCCGAAATAATCCGAAATAATTTAATATCCATATCAGTATCCGAAATTTCATATCCATTTCACCCCGGCAAGAAAGGTACAGTCAGTTGCTCTTCCCGGTTGTATCGCTGTATCAATAATTAATTCTTACGTTTTAATTGTCTACTATTTACTATAATATTTTTATAATTAGATTGGGATTGACCAATGAAGTTCACTTCTGTGCGGTCTGAAGCGTACGCTTTTTTTTTAGACCCCGTGTTTAAAATATTGTCATTGCCGGGAGGCTACAGTATTCGCGACAACACGGAATAGGTTGTAAAGTTTCCAGTCAATTAGTTATTAGCTCAACAAGCCGGAAGCGTAGCCGATGGTGCGTGCGCGCACACACATTGGGCGACACGACTCACGACCGGTGTTGCCAGTATGATTTTCCAAAAAAGTACGACCGACTTTCCGAAAAGGCACGGTTTTGCCAAAACATTTAGACCGTGTTAACGTCATGTTAAAATACCATGCTATCTCATTCATTGCCAGGAAATACGAGAGGGATAACATGATTTTAACATGACGAATGATGAATATAAAATGTTTTCAAACACGCCGACGGTCATGTTGCATTTTTGTCCGCCATCTTGGAAATGGTACTTCCCGTTATTGTTAGGTTTGTCAAGTCACATTGTAATGCCACAAACTCGACGAGTATAGTTCGTCCCTGATGAATTTAACCTAAACGTTAAGAAACCAAAACACCGAAATTTTGACATATTTGCTTAAACACTTTTACCGGAATGTTAAAGGATTACACTTCATTGTCCAATACATTTTATAACAATTAAGCAATCATTAATATGTTTAAACATTAAATGAAAATCTTTCACAGAAAAAATACGCCATTTTGACACTGCCGATTGTAGAATATAAGCATATAGTCTATGGATTCATAGCAAACAATAATCATTGTATTAAGATTGACCAATTGGCATCACCCACATCACTGACTAATCTATGGTTGTGTCATAGACGGCTTTGTTTACGTCTCAGATTAATAACTAAAGCATAGATACCGGGTAAAAAGCAAGAGCAGAGGCATATTTCTGTTCTTGTCTCACTATACGACACATGCTAATGGGAAGGAAAGGGAAGTCTAGCTGTCCGTTACTTTATTTTTTTAGGCTTGTCATCACTTTGGGCGATCACCTCTGTACGAAGTTGGTCACAAGTTGCATGACTGCTAGCTTGTGCTAATTTTCATGTCTTTATTCAAGGGACGTTCGTAGTCGACATCACATATCGATAAAAATGAAAATAAAGAAGAAGATAATATTATGTTTATACTATCTTCCACCTAGTATAAATTACTTTCCTCTTTATCTCCGCCTATGTCTATTAAACTCAAGGGATTTTAGTTTGCCCCAACAAATATGGTGATTCAAGATTTCTTCTTTAGGAAGTTTTCTAATATGAATAAGAATACATTGCTTCCGCGCGATTTAAAGATTTCAAAAACTTAAGTCAATAAGCATCTAATCTAAGAAGTATTAGCATCTTATATTCTTAGGTATCTATACCTCGGTACTATGGTACTACTATTGCTAAAATGTAAAGATTGTAACATTGTGATCCCGTTCAATGTTCTGGAGGAATCTAATCTACTAAAACACTATTTAACTACATCAAAGAAACTAGGAAACCACAATATATTTAGCGTTTGTAATGGACGTAATGCTATCTGTTCAAAACAACGTTACGTGTAAAATCAATTTGACAAAATTAAGAATGTTGAGACAGCGAGTATTTGGGTATGAATAAAAAGTAAAGTCATATACTTACACCATAATCAAAATTCAGGAAGATACTGTTGTAAGCAGTAAGACCGCCTTTTTGTACAATTCCTCTTATTGCACTTATCTACTATACAATTGATTGTGGTATGTATTTTATGCACAAATAAAGAACTTTTTATTCCTTTCTATTTCCATTTTACTATTTCAAAAAAACTATTACCTATATAAATTATATTACCGTCCAAGTCAATCATATCATCCCATTTTACTGTACTGCTGGTGTATGGAAATCGTGCAGTGCAAGTAATATTTAATGGTGTAACAACACAGACACACACAGACATTTGACATTTCAAGCATTTGGATTGGGATAAGTAAAAAAAATGTATTCAAAAATATATTTATTACGCATAATAATATTAAATTAACAATGGTAAACAACGCTTACGAACATACAAAAAACTGCACCAATAATACAAAAAAGGTAGTCTCAGTCTATCAACACAGCATTGAGTATGCAAAGGAACTAGAGCACAGCACTCCAGCCATGAATTCGACGATACGAATGGACCGGCAGGACCGGATTCATACCTCGGCCTCACAGGAAACCGGTGTGCATCAACATCAAGGTATTATAATATTCTCGTTTGCAATAAAATAATTGGGGGTAAATGTTTAGAGCAAACGTGACTGCTTCTATGTAGCTTCTGGTTTTCCAATGAACTCGGAACTATTTTATTTTTGAAGCATGATTTTGTAAAAAACCTGTAAATACCAAATAGCAGATTAATTATATTTAACTTGGTATGGTAAAAAATAATAAAATTTAAAAGTACTGATTATATACTATTCAAACATAAAGTGATGATTTTGAAGGGTTATCGATAAAGAAATGTACAGCACTAGGAGAAACTTAACCTCTATGTTATGTAAACAAATAATTTTTATTATAATGCAAATACCGCATACTATTAGAAACTATAATAATATACACATACATCTAATAAAATAAATTAGTTCTAGCCTATTTGGATATATTTACTAAGCCTATAACATTAAAAACATACTTATGAAAAGATCTTGTTCCTTCACAGATTTTTTTTCGAGATGTAGGTATAACTTTTACACGCATTCACTAAGCAAGGCTTTTTCCGAAACAGTTATGTTGTAAACTGCAAAAAATGTAATAAATCAGATGCGAAAAATCATGAAGTTGCTGTCTCTTTTACTCTCATGAATCTTTGCATTTGAAATTTGTTAGATAGATCGCTGTTTTTAGCTCTACTTTTTACACTCCTTCTATGTATATCCTATTTCTATGGTTTACGTTTGGGTTAAATTTATCTCGGACGTGCTATAGTATGTAGCGAGGAAAGGAGGCAGTGACGTAGACGTGTGGCCACACTACATCACTGCCTCCTTACCTCGCTACTTCCTAAACTCGTTGAGTGTGGCAGGCGCATAAACGACACCGCTCTGCAACTGCTGTCATGACGACGATGATCTAACTATGCGTCTAATTACTAGAGTTCTAATAGACTATTAGGCTATATCTCCTTCAGAGGCAAGACTCATCAAAATTCCAACCTAAATCCTGGTTATTCTGAAAAAAAAGTAGGTAATTTATTATCAAATATTTTTCTAGACATATATTACCAGTTACCACTACTATACCATATCCAGGTCAAAATGCCTAGCATCCGTGTCCCATTGAGCTGAATATAGTGTGAAGACGGACGAAATTGCAGCAACGGCAGGACGAGATTGGCTAAACATTGCCAAAGAAAGAGAGACGTGGTGCACCTTGGAGGAGGCTTTTACCCTCAGGGGGTCCATACAAATAAACTAAAATGAAATAATAATAATAACAATAATAATAATATTGATTGAATATTGCAATTTTGTATAGTAACTATTAGATTTTATTAATTAAATTTTATTTTTGAACTATTAATTTTTATGCAACTGTAACATTCTCTAATTTAAATAATGTATTGAAAATTATTATTATTATTAGTAGGTATTGTAAAACTAAAAATGTATTTTTGAAATGGAATCAATAAAGCTTTATTTATTTATTTTATAGTGTGAAGAGAAAGGCGCATAGAGCATTTTTTGTTTTGGCATCTCATATAAATTACTTATAATAACTAAAAAAAATCAAAGGTCTTAAATGACCACAAGTATTGAATCTTACTATGGTGGGGCTCGCGGGCTCCTAGTCTATACACACGAACGCACTTGTCGTTGACCTGATCAGTATTAAATCTCATCTGTTTTGTGATTTTTTTGGAGATTTTTATCGCGATTTGTCGCGTTATGGTAAGTAATTTATATGGGGTGCCAAAACAAAAAATGTTTTACGCGTCATTCTCTTCACATTATATTCGCCTTAGGGCCGATTTTCAATCGTTAGATAACTTTTATCTGTTGAATAAACATGTTACTTTGACATTTGTTCCATATTAAATCTGCCAGTCACATGTTTATTTCTTAGGTAAAAGTTATCTGACGATTGAAAAATCGGCCCTTAATATATGAACCAATAATCATTCTGTATATTATCTTTGTTAGTTCAGGAGTTCTAAAGGCCTAACTTGTGTTATGCGTGACCTGACACACACTTGACTATTTTATTATTATTTATTAGAATCTTTATTATTTATTAGAATTTATTTTATTAGAATATTTTCTTTCTAACTCTGATTTTTATGATTGAAGACATGAATCGATGAACGTGTGATGAATGTGATGTGATGAATGATAACTGATAATGTCGCAAAAAAAAAAACCCGGAAAATTAAGTTTAAACAGTCACTTAAAAATTTTAGGATATGTAAAGATCCGTCTGTAGAATCAATATACTTAATACGTTACTATTGTACTTGATACTTTACAACGTACCTATATTCTAAAAAGTTTAAGTGGCAGTTTGAACTCAATTTTCTCAAAATCATGATTTTGCTACATATCGCCTTCATCTATCATGTCTTCAATTATTATTAACTTTACTGCTTATAAATACATTTTACATGTATGTTGATATTACAAGCCGCGCTGTGAACTGAGTGAATGCACCGCTGGCTTCATTGTACCCCCATTAGGTGGTGTTATTGGAGCATAACATGATGTCACATCACATGGCGTGGCGAATTCATGACGATATGTAAATGTCCTTATGGTTCACTTTTTATCCGACTACGGCGTAGAAAGGAAGGGTAATTTTGGATTTGTATGTCATCAATTTTCGAACTCCTATCGACTTCACTTACTCCTTACCAAGACCCTCATTCAAACACCTTATATATGTCGCAGTCATCTGATTGAACCTGCTATTTGATTTAATGACTAGCGCGTTCATTGAATTCTATTTTTACCAACAAAATTCAATGAATCCGAGTATCGATTACGTTGTCGCGTGTTAAAAAGATGGAACTAAGCAAAAGCTATATTTTTATTGTATACCGATGCGAGATAACGTTACTTGCATTATTGTAGCGACGGGAATTATATATTCATTCTTTTTCAGGTACAGGCATGACGTCAGAGGCGCTCGGCGTGTCGGTAGCGCCCTCCTTCTTCCACTCCTGCGTGTCGGACGGCAAGACGGCCACCATGGAGGATGTGCAGCGGTTCAAGGTCAGTATCAGTTACAGATTTTCGATACCTCTTTTCGACCTTATCACTAATAAGGTTTAATTGGTGAACCATAGCTGACGATTTCACACACCAATGTGTAGGGAACGAAGGTTAATAAGAGGCTGATTACAGTGTTACAGTGCGAAAACAGTACAGTACAGTGCAGGGATGAAATGGATATGATATTTCGGATACGGATATATTAAATTTTGATTACGTTTTTACAGTAGCAAAACTTTCATTTCGGATTCGGTTACGGTTCCGGATAATTTTGTATATCAGATATCCGATGGTATTGGTTATGGTTACGGAGATGTTAGGGAGCTCCGTAACCGTAACCGAAACATATTAGAAAGTTTTGATGCTGTAAAAAGGTAACCTAAATTTTATATCCGTAACCGTAGTTATCCGAAACAAACGGATAATCTGAAATAATTTCATATCCGTATCCCAAATTTCATATCCATTTCGTCCCTGGTGTATGCCGAGACCGGGGAGGGTCCTTTTCAACCTTAAGATAGATTTTTCTAGAAGACGTGATGTCTTTCTACGGCCAGGGGGTATGCAGTTATAGCACAACTATTATGTACATAAAGAAGGTTATTTGTATGGGGACACTGTACGTCGCACGATGTAATCCGATTACTTTACTCACGGTTACGGATTATTAAGTTGTTGTACAGAAGAGGCGCTTCTTATAGGGCGCGTCTTAATGCAATTAATGGTACAGCTCTTGCATAATATCCACAATACAGTAGCCGAATAGAATGCATATCGAAAGATTTGAGCGTTGGCTTCTGATCTAGGGGGAGAAATCAGACTTTTTTTGGTCAGAACGTTCGCGGGTGTTAGTAAAAAACTTACAAAAAAAATCTAGGGGGGGGAGTTACATCACCCCTTGGCTATGCCCAATGAAAGCATTTTGTAGAGCATAACTTTCCAAACTCTGCCAATGTAACAGTTGTACGAGAAAACGTTTGAACATCTCTACAATGCCAAAGAATATCCGAATGACTCTTCATAGATCTATATGCATTGTGCAAGATAACGTTTGAACATCTCTACAATGCCAAAGTCTATCCGAATATCTCTTCATAGATCTGTATGCATTGTGCAAGAAAACGTTTGAACATCTCTACAATGCCAAAGTCTATCCGAATATCTCTTCATAGATCTGTATGCATTGTGCAAGAAAACGTTTGAACATCTCTACAATGCCAAAGTCTATCCGAATATCTCTTCATAGATCTGTATGCATTGTGCAAGAAAACGTTTGAACATCTCTACAATGCCAAAGTCTATCCGAATATCTCTTCATAGATCTGTATGCATTGTGCAAGAAAACGTTTGAACATATCTACAATGCCAAAGTCTATCCGAATATCTCTTCATAGATCTGTATGCATTGTGCAAGATAACGTTTGAACATCTCTACAATGCTAAATACTATTCGAATTTTAAAGTCTCTTTTTAAAGTACATTGCGTTTTGTTTTCGGCCGTTTCTGTAATTTATACGGCCACCGACTGTACGTAATGCTACGGTTACCACGTACAGAAATAGACGTAGCCCGGATTACAATTATCTAGGATAACGAGACAGCGTTCATAAATCTAGATTCTAGATCGACCGTAGACACTGTTGTAACACACCTATTAATAAAGTCTTGTTTTTAACCGACTTGCAAAAGCTGTGACATTATACAACTGAGATTCAGCATCACTAAACTATTTGGGTTAGTGGACTCTGCAGTCTGCAGGCATGAAATGGATATGAATTTTCGGATTATCCGTTTGCTTCGGATAATTTCGGTTACGGATATCCAATTTTGGTTACCTTTGAGAGTAGTAAAACTTTTATTTACGGATTCGGTTACGGTTACGGATTTTTTTTATATCTGATAGTTTCGGTTACGGTTACGGAGCACCCTAACTTCCCTGGTTTTTAGATCCAAATTGTTCTTCACGTGACGCCTTCGTCTAGACACGCGGCAGCGTGTCCAGTCTAGTTCAAGCAAAGCAACTGGCTAGCCGGCATCGAGTGTATTATTACACGAACCAATTGGTGCCACTTTTGACCCTTCTATAACTCAAAACCTATTTAACGTAAACCACATAAGACTACGTGTTTAATTATTAGTGACTAGCTGTTCCCGCGACTTCGTTCGCGTGGTTTTTGAGTGAGCCGTTTGTAACCCAGACGTGACTAAGCGGTTGTGGTCACGTGACTCCTTATCAGTCTTGTCAGCTCCTTATCAGGTTCTTGCCGGTTATCGATTCAATTTGCACTATAATAATGGTGTATTATAGCGCTGATAAGCTCGATTTGTCGATTATGTCGATAGATTACGATTTCCATGCGATTTCCTATGTAAATAGGTGTATCATGAATAAGACATGGCGCATCAGAAAATGGGAGTAAAGTAGAGCATTCATTTTGAAAATGTACATCCAAATATCTGGAGACAATTTTAGGCCAAAGAGTTTTAGGACTTTTTCACTATTTGTCTAATTTTTAGAGGTTTTGGGTAGCAGTAGCGAAGGCTGGTTCTTCGGAGCTCTAGTCCAGGGATGTTAGAGAGCTCCGTAACCGTAACCGAAACTATCGGATATCCGATATTAAAAAATATCCGTAACCGAAACCGAAATAAAAGTTTTCCTACCGTAAAACTCAATATCCGTAACCGAAATTTTCCGAAACAAACGGATAATCCAAAATAATTTAACATTCATATCCGTATCCGAAATTTCATATCCATTGCATCCCTGCTCTAGTCTGCGTGATAGGATTGAGAAGACGGTCTTTAAAAGGTCCGATAAGACAGTGGGAGAGCTATTCGGCACAAATGGGGGAACTCGGAGAGTTTTCACACAGAAAATTGGTGTAAAGTAAGGAATCTTGAAAATCAACACCCACAAATCTAAAGACAAATTTGGGCGAAAATTCTCCCGAGTTTTGAGAGTTTTGCACCATTTATATACAGAAAGATTCACGGTTCCTATATGAAGCCGAATATAGTGTAGAATGATGCGTAGAGCATTTTTTGATTTGGCACATCATATAAATTACTTACCATAACGCGACAAAACGCGATTAAAGATCTCCATCAAAGTCACAAAACACATGAGTTTCAATCCTGATAAGGTCTTAGGTCAACGACCAGTGCGTTCGAGCCCCAGAATAGTGATTCACCCCTTGTGGTCATTTTAGACCTTTGAATTTTTTTTTGCGAAA
The DNA here is from genome assembly GCA_905187575.2 of Celastrina argiolus. NCBI lineage: Eukaryota > Metazoa > Arthropoda > Insecta > Lepidoptera > Lycaenidae > Celastrina > Celastrina argiolus. The sequence continues at coordinate 5,264,590 of LR994596.1, forward strand.
AAATCAAACAAAATATGATGACATGTAACAACACTTTTCCACTTTTTATTATGTTTTAATAACTTTTTACAAAAACACGACCGGTTTCGATTAAATCACCGTCAGGTCATCATCAAGACATTCAATCATACCAACAGTACATTCAATCAGTTATAAAACAAAATATTATGCTCGCGTCATTCTCTCCACACCACATTCGGCTTGCCATGGAGCCCATGAATCATCCTGTATTTTAGGATGTTATAGAAATTGTATATTGTATATTAATTAAATTAAGCCCTGTGTAAATAGCTTCTATATGACTTGTATGTACACGCACTCACAGGCCGAAGTGACGGTAAGTCCTTTGTAAATATTACGCTTGTGTTGTTTTGCGTGTAGACTTGTAGTGTGGGCATAATTTGTACGCGGAATAGGAAGGCATGCTTGTTTGTTGTAAGTATTCACTTTAGTTGTTTGTTTTAGTTTTTAGAATCAGGGGCCTTACTCTACAAACTGATTTGATTTTGATTCAGATTCGATCGTGCCGCGTACTTCCCAATAAATTGTCGTTTGTCTATTTTGATTATCAGTCGATTGATGTGGTCACCAGTACAAAAAGTTACGATCTAACGATTTTCTGTATCCTGGTTAGTTTCAAAGTAATCCACCAAATAAAATACCAAAAGCCGTTGATATTGAACTGATTTGATTCTCGATTGTGTCGGGATTAAGCCTGCTGATGTTAAAATCATATTGGAATTTTCATTTATTGCTTTGTAAGGAGTGCAAGTTTCGATCAGATTGTAGAGTTATACATCTGATTCATGTGAAATTTAATAATTTATTGCTTCCAATATGCCTTTGGCTGAAACCGCAAGCTTAATACCTATATCTTGCAAAAGCAAAGCAATCGTGTACAGGTGAGCAGTTAATACTTTAAAAAGTCAGAAAAATGAATTTTGGCGTCAATGTTTGTTTGACGTTACGTTAAATTAATAGATCCTGATTGCCTTTGTGTCGTAGCAAAAATGAAGCAAATGTGCATTCGACACAAGAGCGAGCGACTAGCACTATTTTTTGACGTTCAGCATTCTATTGCGCGATATTTATCATATTAAGCGAGTAAATTCAGCGCATCCAAATATAACTCTACGCTAATACAATAATAGAGTTGAATATCGAACAAGCGTTGAGATAAATGTCCATGTCAAATTTGAAAACTTGAGTTTTCTTTTGGCTGCGTTTCCACTGACGCGGAGCGGGGCCGAGAGGAGCTTTGCGGTGCCTGAATTGACCAATTACTATGCTCGAAATCTCAACTCCGTTTCCACGGAAACAACGGAGCATGGTGATTGGTCAATTTGGGCACCGCTAAGATCCTCTCCGCCCCGCTCCGCGTCAGTGAAAACGCAGCCTTATTATATTGCATTCTCGGCTTTTCACATACTGCCCTTGGATCACCGTACCTTTCTTCATAAAAACATGAAGTAGTTTTCGTCTACACACTCTGACATTGGCGATTCGCTAAGGAGTCATTATTAGAAAAGAAGAATTGTCAGTGTTCTGACGGGCCAGTTCCGGGCGATAAGATTCCGGACTATATTAGTCTCAGCCTTACCAAGAAAAAATCTGGTTCTGATTTGAGATAATAGACAAGTGAATGTAATCACCATTCATAGTTCATACAATACAAGCTATTTGCTCGTTACATACCTACTTACGCGAGGGCTGCCACTTTCACATTTTAAAATTAAAGATTAAAACTGGGTGCTCTTCCACCAGTAATGAGCGAGAATGTGTTTTGACCGACTTCCAAAAATTTATGGAAAAGAACATTTTAAATTGAACTACATTATAAAAAAAATGTTTTGTACTTTTTAGTTGTTGAAGTCGGTTTTTTTTTATTATTATTCAAGGACCAATTGAATTGCTTTATAGCCCTGCTCAGCAAAGCGATTTAAATATCGATCGGTTCTTGAAAAACACATTCCTAACAAAACATCACTCATTGCTAGTAGAAAAGCATCCATACTGCTGCTGTAACAAAATGTATTTTTTTTACGGGGTTTGGCCCACCTCACATTCCCATCACTGCAACTCCTGTGAGCCAGGATCGACAGCGGTAACCAACCACGACAAACCCTTTGATATGATCTCAGGGGTGCCCGAGGGACAAGCTAAATCTGTCTTGGGACCTGCAACGAAATTAATCAGAAGAAAAAAGGAGGATTAGGAATTTTGTTAGGAAGTATTTCAGAAACTGGAATAACAAAATGTATGCTATCAAATACTGATGGTTACTTGAGGTCGACATTTGTCCACATCTTAAATTAGACTATTGATAAAGTGGAACGTTACGTGTTACCCATTACATGTGAAAGACAAAATTGTATACACACAGGGTAGTTATAGTTACTCTAACTGAGGTTTATGTGTGTAACGTTATTTTTATTAGTTTAATCATGGCCTACCATCGCATACAAATTACAATCTATGTTTAATACAAAAACATTGCTATATATGTCACTACTATTAACGTTTGTAAATTATACAATGTAGATATGCCGAATTAAGTACAAATATTGACATTAAAATAAAGAAAAGCTTATTTTTTAAGCATAACATCACATTAAGCTAAATTCAACTCCTTAAGAAGAAAATACGAAACGAAATTAGTAATTAGAATTTTATAATACTGGCGCTAGATGGCGGTTTCCTGAATGTGCCTGGACTTCACCCTTTATCTATTGGAAATAAAAATAGCCAGTCGATTTGCTAGTATTAGGGTAATACCATTTTCTAGTACTGGGTCGTGTCTCTGTTTTATGTCTACTTTGTGGTTTAATGTATTTTTAGGCATTATTACAAAATACATTATTGAAAGTCATGTTTGCTTCTGTACGAATGTGTGCTTCTGTGCCAGTGTGGCACAGAAGCACTTGGTTAGAAAATACTTTTTGTACAAAAAAATAAAATTTTCTTTTTAGTTTGTTGTCATGTGTCAGCCCTAGACGACGGCTTGATTCACAATTTTGATAACTCATCAACCTGAGTCATCCACGCTGATACAATTACGGCGAGATTGGATGTTCAACTGTGTTGCAACTTGTTACCGCCAGGCGCCAGGAGCGCTCTACTTAGCTGAGGGTTTTTGAAGTGAAAAATTAGTTTTGAAGTGAAGCGGATTATAAAACGCGAATACACAACGTTTTATGCACAATTCTACCTTCACCGTTTTACGAAAGTTTGCAAATGGCCCAATGAATTCGAAATGAATTTTGAAAAATGGCCCAATTTATTTGCAAACTTCTTCTATCTTATAATATGTAATTAGACACAGCTGACTGTTAAAGTTTTTGAAGTGGAATGGTTACTGATCATGACAAAAAGTATTATTATTAAGAATACGGGTTATTAAATAAATGAAATTAACAAAAATAACTTCACACATAACACAATGTAATGAATTCATGCATTGAAGAAGACTGTCTTTCACGTATAATAGAAATTTCGTATCTGGGAGCTGATTCTATCTCCTGTAATTTCGTTTTGAATATCACTGTCCCGCTCGCATACGCGATATACCATGTGTGCTTGAGCGGGACAGACATATCGAAACTAAATTCGAGGTTCCAGAATCGGGGCCCTAATAGTCGAATTTCGATCGAATCGACCACTAACACAACCAGTAATTTAATAGTAATTTTGCAACAAGTGTCAAGTGAATCCCTATTGTTATATTGTATTGGTCGAATTTCGATCGAATCGACCACTAACACAAGTGTGTAATTTAATAATAATTTTGTAACAAATGTCAAGTATAATTTGTATAGTAACGAAATCGCGCAGTATTTTTTAATTCTGTTTGTAACTGAAATCTGAAATGATTTTTAAAAATTTGTCCGCTCTTTATCAAAATAGTTTTGTAAATAGGCGTGCTATTAGGCGATTGACCGTTTTATAAGATTTGGCACCCAAATGTAATATATTATCACAACATCGTCAATATTTTTTTTATCACTTCATATTTCTTTTTATTTAATAATAGAATTATGAATTGCTTCCGCTGCAAATATTGTCTTTTAGCTAGCTATATTTACTTAATAGATTTTAAGTTTATTATGTATGTTTTAATTTGTGCAATTAGTACATCTATGTTTCTTGTAGATTATGTTTAAGTAGAAAAATTTGCATAGATGTGAGATAGATAATTTAATAGATAAAAATATTAAGTTGTGTTTTTTGGAGTGTGTCTAATTGTTCCTTTTGTAACGTTACATCATTAATTTCGACAATAAAGGTTTTGAAAACTATACTGGTTACAAATTCATAAAGAATGTTAATAGTTTTCACTTATTATTGCGTTTTATTATGATATGGTATAGGTATGATTCAAAAATTATATGACGATGTACGTAGCGTTACAGAATAGGAGATTTCGTAGTGAAGTTGGTTTACATAAAAAGAACAAAGAATAAGAGTATTCTTTCTTGACTATGGTGTAAACGATAGGTCTTTCTCAGCGACTACACCAAAATATCAGTCTTCGACAGAATCTTTGCAAACGTAGAGACTGCTCTACGACTGTCAGCACTGAAATAATTTGATAGACTGGAAATAGAATGAGCATTCTTTCGTTTCTAAAACATTTGTACCTTATATGACAAACGATATTTCGTCTTAATTGTATTAAATAGCGCTTTATACTTACACTTATATAACGCTGGTTACTGAAATGCGAGTAAGAAACGGCTAAATTGTTAAACTATGGTCACAGTAAAATACACATATGATTGTTATTTTTGAAATTATTGTCGCTAATTACGACCACAAAATCGTCCACCGTTTGGACTGTTTGTGCCTTCAATTATGTTGCTAAATACCTCATATCGCGCGGTTAGAACTGTAGAAAATGCGCTGTCATCGACATGCCAGATCAGACAATCGGCGCAAATTTACATTTAATAAAGTGCTATTTTCCTAAGTGCCCATGTGCAGGGCGCTAACCTTTATAATTCTCCTATGTAATCTCTATGACCGCGAGAATAAGATGAATTATTGCTTGTACTAACTTTAACCTCCCAGCCCCACACGTATAATGCGAGTGCTATTTCCAGGCTCCTTACTCTCGTAACTGATTCGATTTTGATCCGACCGATTCGATCGTGCCGCGTACTCCCGTATAAGGTGAAAACTTGTAACAACTTTAACCCTACTCTAACCTGACTTAAACTCTCCAGGTGGCGACGCGCATAATGCGCCAGCTGATCGAGCAGTTCAGCGCCGGCGACCTGTTCGGCCGCGACAACTACGAGTACTACGCGCGCGTGACGGGGCGCGTGCTGCGCGTTCGCGACGAATGGATCTGCTCCTTCCGCGACCCCCCGCCGCCGCGACACCGCCGCGACCAGGAAGCCTACGCCAGTGAGTACACCCTCCCATCGTAGTAAGTAGGTCCCATAGACATGGCTGATCGAGCAGGAGTGCTACGCCAGTTAGTATACCCCCAGCGTAGTGAGTAGGTGCCATAGACATGGCTGATCGAGCAGGAGGCCTACGCCAGTGAGTACACCCCCCAGCGCGGTGAGTAGGTGCCATAGACACGTCTAGTCCAACCGTCAACGCCTCCGTGGTCTAGTGGTTCAGAGCTTCGCTCTCGACCCGGAGGTCGTGGGTTCGATTCCCGCGTTGGAACAACAAAAAATGTAGTTTTCAGGTTTGGTTACGACAATGCAGGCTGATCACCTGATTGTCTGACAAGAAAGATGGTCCATGCGTCGGATGGGCATGTAAAAAGTCGGTCCTGCGCCTGATCTCTCGCCAGTCGTGTCGGTTTACCGTCCCACTGGGTTATGAGAGTAAAATGAAGAGAGAGTGCTTCTGTGTATTGCGCACACACTCGGGCACTATAAAATAAATCCTGCGTAGCTGGCCTGGTTTCAATGAAATCGGCTACCGACACCGAAATCGGTGAGGGGAGCTATTATTATTATTATTAGTCCAACCGTTTAACTGTCCTTATTCCTGCTAATAAAAAATACCTAAGAAAATCAATCTATCAAAAGAGATTTTTTATTCTCTCTCTCCTCTTTTACTGATACTATGTAACAATTTCACGTACCATTTCCAGAGCAACTGTCCCTGGAGGCTGAGAAGACGTGGCTGCAGTGTGAGTGCGACCGCTGGGGGAACAAGTACAACCTTGAAGGTGAGAGATCCTGACAACATACATATTATACTTCTATGCTTTTACATGCGCTATAATATCAGTGGCGTGGTTTTACTATAAATCCATCCGTATCTGCTTAACCTTAGCACTTTGTAACCCCCGACGCAAAAAGACGGGGCGTTATAAGTTTTTACGTGAAGACACACAGTCTTCCTATATACATATATATAAATGTGTCTTCCTATGGCAACTTAGCTCCCAAACGGATGATCCGATTTTAATTCGGGTTTTTTGTTTGAAAGGTATATCAGTCGAGAGTGTGAGATCCAACTGGTTCATTCCTGAGTTGAAACGAATAAGCTGTTGTTATTAAGTTTGGTTAGGACAATGCAGGCTCACCTGATTGTCTGACATGAAAAATGCGTCGGATGGGCAGGTAAAAAGTCCTGTGCCTGTTCTCTCGGCTATCCGTCCCATTGGGTCAGAGTAAGGGCGGAGAGTGTCCTTGAGTATTGCGCACACACTTGAGCACTATAAAAATGACTTCTGCGGAGCCTGGTGTCAATATAACCAGCTATTTCTACACTCCTAGTGAGTGTATGGATCGCCTTACCCTGATTATAAAACTTGAACCTGTATAAAATCTGCGTACATTGGCCTTGCATATTAATTTTCATAATATAAAATAATTGCAAATGTAAAAATGATTAATACTCATTTTTTTCTTGCTTTAGAGCACAAAGAATTTCTTAGAAATTTGTATATTAATGTTCCTCAGAATAATATTAATAAAAGGATTTAGATACGTAATAGTATATAATTATATAGGTACATTAATATATTCACCTAATGTTTGCAATTTTCTTTGCTTATATTGAACACTGATGTTGGTTAGAAATAATAGTTTAAAAAAACTAAAAAAACACGCTTTTATTGCTAAACCTAGTGATTATATTCTCTTTGTGCTAAACGAACTAAAAAATTGAAAATAATTTTAATTTCGAAGAGTTTATATTACAGTAGTAGAAGATCGAACAATCAATTAGAATTTATCACCTCAAAATAAAATTATAATAAAGTTTAAGTTGTTAACAAAAGAATTAAATTCAGAGTAAAAAGCGTGGGGTGCTTGATAAAGTAAATGTAACAATCATTCTTTTGGCAACAGTCTATGAGAGGACAGTTATGAAAAGTAGTAAAATGCACCCCACGCTTTTTACTCTGAATTTAATTCTTTTGTTAACAACTTAAACTTTATTATAATTTTATTTTGAGGTGATAAATTCTAATTGATTGTTCGATCTTCTACTACTGTAATATAAACTCTTCGAAATTAAAATTATTTTCAATTTTTTAGTTCGTTTAGCAATAAAAGCGTGTTTTTTTAGTTTTTTTAAACTATTATTTATTTTTCATTTTTTAGTTCGATAGTGGTATCGAAATTTCTCACAAATCGTTTCGCAATCTCATCATTTCATTCAAAGCTTCACTGTTGCATGGAGTTTTTCCTGTTAACTTAGAACAATCGAGTTCTTCAATCCGAATACCGTGATATGTTTTAAATATAATTAATTCCTTCCTTATCGACTGTAAAACCGAAGCTATACAGAAATCGTATGTGATACAGAAGTAATCGGGACTTTTCGACACGTCTAGTTAATTAAAGTTCCGGTCTTTTTTTTTTTTTTTTCTTTTTTTTTTCATTGTCATCGGTCCTTGATACGTATGCAAAGTTTCAAATTAATCAGACTTCTGGAAACTGGTGAAAATTAAGTTCAAAGATTCCGTTACATAGATACAACCCAAGCTAATAAAAGCGTTATAAAAATTAAATGTTTTAAGTTCTAAAGTGTTTTTAACACTTAAGTCTAGTGCTTTTGTGAGATATACGTAATAATCCTACCGGCAGGCTGATTATGTATCTCGCAACAGCAATTCGACAGGCGTAAATTGCACAATTGTTTACAATATCGCTGTCAAACGTATACACTTGATATTGTATACAATTCACGCCTGTCGAACTGCTGTTGCGAGATACATAATCAGCCTGCCGGTAGGGTTATTACGTATATCTCGCAAAAGCAAAGAGACCGCAAAAATTGCGCAAAATCTGCTCTTGAACTTTGTCGAAGGCTAGCGCCACAAACTAAATTAAACGGTAGAGCAGTTTAATGTTTTAAAATTCAGATATTATATGAATTCTGCGTCAATGTTTGTTAGACGTGACATTTAATTAATAGTTCCTATGATTGCCACTAAACTGCTTTTGGCGCTAGTATCGTAGCAAAATGAAGCAAAAGTGCATACAAATACAACAGCGAGCGATTTGCGCTATTTTTTGACGTTCAGCAATCGATTGCGGGTCTATCGCGCGGTTTTTGCTAATCGCTATTTTTACGTATTTATCATATATAGCAGTTGTTTCTTAGATAACTCACTAAAGCATAGATAAATTTTAATACAGTAAAGTTGTAAATCCAAGGTCAAAAATTCGACTCCAGTTGGACTCTCTAAGTCGGGATAACATAAGAAAATTAATTTCTTATCTGTAATATGAATAAGTAAAAAATCTTAAGCACCCTTAATTCAGTTGTTACTTCATAATACGTATGCAAAAGTTAGAAATAACCAGACTTCAGAAAATTGGTCAAATTTATGCTCAAAAATTTCGTTACATATACTTCAAGGACGCGTAGAGCATTTTTTGTTTTGGTCTCTCATATAAAATACTTAATATAACTAAAAAAATCGAAGGTCTAAAATGACCACAAGGAGTGAATCTTTCTATGCTGGTACTCGGGGGCTCCTAGTCTATACACACGAACGCACTGGTCGCTGACCTAACACCTGACCAGGATTGAAACTCATCTGTTTTGTAACTTTTATGGTGATCTTTAATCGTGATTTGTCGCGTTATGGTAAGTAATTTATATGTGGTGCCAACACAAAAAATGCTCTACGCGTCCTTCTCTCCACACTATAATCGGCTTGATATATGATCCAGGAATCACCTGTATACATACAACCCAAGCTTATAAATGCATTAATAAAAGAGTCTCACTCTTCCAAGAAACATTCCATTATATAAAAAAAGTTTTTTAAAATTTATTATGACTAACTACTCTCTAATGGACACAATTTCGATTCTTCTAGTGTAGCGGATGTCCATTCAATGAAAAGTTACTTTGCAGATCGCTGCCACAGTCATTAGATTCAAGTTATTTGTTATTTAATTTGTAAATATTGGTGAGTGATTTTTCTAATGCATAAAATGACTTTATACACTCGGTTTCTATTCAAGGTGATATAAATGTAAACAAAAATTAAATTCGACCTTGTTAATGTGCCATGGTTTCTCTTTAAATTAATAATAATAGCTTCTCTCGGATTTTGTTGTCGAACCCAGTGGGACGGTAAACCGACACGACTGGCGAGAGAACAGGCGCAGGACCCGACTTTTTACATGCCATCCGACGCATGGATCATCTTTCTTGTCAGACAATCGGGTGATCGGCCGGCATTGCCCTAACCAAACTTAAAAACCCCATTTTTTGTTGTTCCAACGTGGGAATCGAACCCACGACCTCCGGGTCGAGAGCGAAGCTCTGAACCATTAGACCACGGAGGCGTTTCTTTAAATTGGAAGTGACTTGTTTACATTAATATCACATTGAATAGGAACGGAATACAGAAGGTATATAATATGAGGTAGCAATATAGCGTCTGAATACTGAAATGATAGTTAGAGCCTTTCGACGTACAGGCTTTCACTGTCTCTCCTTAGCTGAATGACAAGGCCAGCATGAGACTGCGTGCGTTTGTTAAACTGAAAATGGGACTATTTTTAAACCATTTTTTCTCAATACTGTCTTATTAATTATTATCCCAAAAGGTATATAATAATATTCATTATATTTACCAGAGGATTATCGTTTTATAAATGCTTAAATCAATATACAAAGTATACCCATTTTAATCAACTTCCAAAAAAACAAAAAAGAATTTCAATTAGGCCGTTTTAAAAAAAATGTATGTACACCGATTACTCTTGAGTTAATGATCCGATTTGCGTGATTCTTTATTTATTCGACGCAGAATAGCTGCTATGTGGTCCCATACAAATTTTACCTAGTTTGCCCTTATACTTTTTATTTTATTTAACGAACATATTTAACGATATCTATTAGTGACTAAAGTGATAATTACTTCAGTATTTACGTGAGGCAAGACTCAGGGGACTATCGTTTTAGTTAGTAATATTTTGTTTAAAATATTTTTTTATACGATTACATTACGCTACGATCAGCGCGATACCCTTTTATCGCGATACATAGTAGGGATGTTAGGTTACATTACGCACCGATCAGCGCGATACCCTTTTATCGCGATACATAGTAGGGATGTTAGGTTTCATTACGCACCGATCAGCGCGATACCCTTTTATCGCGATACATAGTAGGGATGTTAGGTTTCATTACGCACCGATCAGCGCGATACCCTTTTATCGCGATACATAGTAGGGATGTTAGGTTACATTACGCACCGATCAGCGCGATACCCTTTTATCGCGATACATAGTAGGGATGTTAGGTTTCATTACGCACCGATCAGCGCGATACCCTTTTATCGCGATACATAGTAGGGATGTTAGGTTTCATTACGCACCGATCAGCGCGATACCCTTTTATCGCGATACATAGTAGGGATGTTAGGTTTCATTACGCACCGATCAGCGCGATACCCTTTTATCGCGATACATAGTAGGGATGTTAGGTTACATTACGCACCGATCAGCGCGATACCCTTTTATCGCGATACATAGTAGGGATGCTAGGGAGTTCCATAACCGTAACCGAAACTATCGGATATCCGATATAACAATGATTGTCCGTAACCATAACCGAATCTTTTAGACGCCTCCGTGGTCTAGTGGTTCGGAGCTTGGCTCTTGACTCGGAGGTCGCGGGTTCGAATCCCGCCGAGGGAACAAAAAGCTTTAAATGTTCCTGAGTCTTGGATGTGTATTAAATTTGTGTATTAAAATAATAAAAATCTTAAATATGTGTATAGTATTTAAAGTATTAAATATATTTCCGTTGTCTGGTACCTGTAACACAAGTTTTTCGGATACTTAGCATGGGGCCAGATTGACGTGGTGTGAAGCGTCCATAGATATTATTAAAATCTGAAATGAAAGCTAACCGAAATTTTATATCCGTAACCGTAATTATCCGATACAAACGGATAATTCGAAATAATTTAATATCCATATACGTATCAGAAAATTCATATCCAGTTCATCCCTGATACATACTCGTTCAAGGTCATTGACGTTATACAAAGTCTTAAGTGCCTCTTAATTTAACTTTAACTATCGTTTCAGTGTTAGTCATTTAATTATGTACTGTCAAATATTGTGTAATTAGTGTCAGTCATAAAATATAGGCCATTTGTTAATGCATATAGGTTAGTTAATCATCAATCATTAATTATTTCTATGTTATTTTCTTTTTATAATTTTTGTTACATACAAACAAATAATAGGTAGACATGATTATTGATAGTTTTTACAACCTTAGGGATTAGGGAACTAGTCATACTGTGAGAATAGTAGTAGCCCTAAAGGAGATCTCTGGCCAAAGCAAAATATACAAAGCATTGAACAAAACGCGGCTGTAAAGTGGTGACGAAATAACATATAATAATATTATGTGTCATTCAATAAACGTGCTAGTCATTCAATCAAATAGCAGATTCAACCAGATGACTGCGACATATATGTATATTATGCGGTTTATGCCGAAATATAAAATTTCGATAGCGCGATACAGGATTGTGCCGTAACTTCCGTCCGTCATTTATATTTTAATCCATAGATATTATTGTAATCAGAACGCAGTATACTAACTTTCGCCTCTGTGTTAACTGAGTCTTAATCTCTCGTTTGCAGCTCTATCCAAATCTGAGGAATGCCAGTCCATGCCGACGCTGATGGGCGGGGCGGGCGGCACCGGCGCGGGGGCGGGGCTCGGCATCATCCCCGAGCATTCACTGCTGGACTCCTGCACGCGCCTGTCCATCTCGCTGGAGGAGAGCGTGTTCAAGGTCAGCGACACTGCACCCTACGTGCAGGCGATAGAAGTCACATTTGTACGGTCAATAGGACGCGGGGCGGGGCTTGGCATCGTCCCGGAACACTCGCTTCTGAACTCCTGCACGCGCGCCTGTTGCCGACCTTGAACACTCCTCCAACGGTCTCGCTGAAGGAGTGTTCAAGGTCGGCAAATTAGTATACCCTAAATAATTTCTTACCTTCAGCGTTTCTCTCTGTATGTCGTTTTGCGCCGAAGACTGTCGACACTCACAGAGCCGTTATACCACTTTATAATAACAATATCTACGCTTTCACACATAAATCCCGTGCTAAATTGCGTAAGAACTTATGTTAACGGTATGTAGATTCGAACCACTACGTCCGTCTAGCTTGGGCTCCGACTCGTAACCTCGTAATCTGAACCACAGTCAAAATGTTGATTGTGACAATAATATCATACTGGTGTTATTAATGGCTAACTGTGCCCGCAGCTTCGTTCGCGTTGTTTTTGAGTGACTTAAACCGTTAATGCAGCGCACGCAACGAAAGTCCTCAAATGTGAATAATTTTCCCCGTTTTTGCAAAATTTCTCACTGACGCTTCGCTCCTATTGGTCGCAGCGTAATGTTATATAGCCTTTTAGCCTTTTTCTATAAATGGTCTATCCAACAAAAAAATATTTTTTCAAATCGGACCAGTAATTTCTTATATTAGCGCGTTTAAACAAACAAACAAACTTCCGCTTTATAATATTAGTATAGATATTAATGATAATGATGATATTAATTATATTGATGATATTAATGATAAGAATGATGGTGGTGTTCCAGGTGTCGGTAAGCTCCTCGTCCCAGTCGTCCCGGTCCAACTCCAGCCCGCACATGACGCTGGATGAGCTGCGGGCCATCAACAAGTACGCGGAGAGCACCAAGAGCCTCTCCTACCTGCCGCAGGTATGTGGGGTATTTTGAACCCTACTTGGGGCAGATTAAGGCTCAATTCACATTGGCACAGTCGCAGCGTCAAGTTTATCACCTATTATAATTTTCAACTATATCGTTATATTGATAAGGTTCAAATTTGTACTGTCGAAATGTTGTTAAATAATACCGTCTTCGTATATCCATTATACAAATTGTTATATGTGATAAACTTAATACTTCGACTCTGCGCCAATCTAAATTGAGTCTAAAAGTCACGTGTGGCGGTCCTTAAATAACTCATTAAATAGTGAAGGCTAGGACCAGTCCTGAGCCAGCCCCTGATTTTAAACTTTGGTGGCCTTCCTTCGATGAACATCGACTGTCATTTTTATTTATTTTTAAATCGTGTTTTAAAAAGTTCATACTCCAAAATGACAGACGTTTCTCAGAAACTGGAAAACTACTGAAGTTATGTAATCTCGACTCTGGATGACCGAAAAGAATTAGAGCACAGATAATATAACTCTAGGCTAATAAAATAGAGTTGAAATTCGAACGCCACAGTTGGTGTCGAGTTGTCAAGTTTAACATTTGACGCGACGTATTCGATTTTCATCTCTATTGTTAATAGCCTAGGGTGCTATTTTCAGTGCTCTGACTTTTGTCCGGATGGCAAGAATCCGAACAATGTAGTCCTAGCCTAAGTCGACTATGACGACTGACGAGTCAAAACTCTCTTTAGGGTGTCTAAATGACCTAGAGCGATATGCCCTTATGCTAGATCTTCAGATATTAAGTTCATTAGTAGCAGATCTTGCAATATAAACTATATGTATTCGTCAACGCTAGGGATCTAGCTATTTTACTACTATATGTATTATAATACTCTAAATTCAAAATTGCGTGACCTAAGTTAACCCCAATTAAAGGACAATTTTTTTAATATAAATTATATGGAACCACAATCACAACAAATTGGTTCTGTGCTAGTGTAAAAAGAATCTTATTTTCTATTACATAAGGTTGTTTGCATTTTAGCGCGCACTAAAGGAGTTATTGTTTAAATAATGGTGAAAAGGTTTAACTTATAACGCACCCGTAGTACACAATGTCTTCTGTCTATCTTTTCACGTAAACCACTGGTTGACGATATCTGCGTTATTTTTTCTTTTTTCCCTGACATGTTTAAACAAAGAACCTGCAAAGTTTAATAGAAAAGGTATCTGATGTCTAGCAAAAATACACTTTAATACGTAAGAATTAAGTATTGATACGGTCTGTGTGATTTAATTATTGTAAATATTTGATGTATCGTATGATTCAGTGGTTTATTGTTGCATGTACGGACAACAAAATGGTTTCTGCCAGGCAGCGATGCTTCATAGATGCAATTTTGTGGCTTGTTCAGAAAGGGAGAGTGTTAACTGTCTATAAAATAAAAATCCACAGTATACAATCTGAAATAGTCTGTAACTAAATACAGAATGTAAAAATTCCAGGTACAATAACTTTGGGATATGTTTATACTACTTTTTGTCATAGTGGTTTTTGTGTGAAATTTTAGGATCTTTTGACAGTTACAAATATTTTATTTACTATTTATAATTTTTTTCAAGCACAAAAATAAACATTTCTTGAATGAGAAAAGGTAGTATGACATATCCCCGAGGTTATTATAACTGGCCTTTTTATACCTGTATATATACTCCTTCCGTTTCAATGTAAACAAAGGTCAGTACTGGCATTATGCTTCCACTTTAAACGACACTCGCCTGGTTTCTGAAATGCTGATCAAATTCAATGCTGATCAAAAATCAGCTTATCTGAACGCTGATTGGCGAACTTCACATCGCCGTCACTGTTTTCACCAATGAGCGTTCAGATTAGCTAATTTGATCAATTGATCAATTTGATCAGCCTTTCAGAAACCGGGCGACTACCATATAATAAAACAACAGTGACACATTATTATGGTAGAGTTTCATTTTGTATTTATATACATTTAAACATAGATTAATGGCACCTAGTCTTCATAAACTTATCATACAGTTCGAAACGACATCCATGACTTAGGCGAAAGCATCTCACGTACTTACTGACGGGCCGTTCGAACAATCTCAAACCCAACCTCTACTTGCTAATTTTACATAATAATTTAATTTCTTTTCTTTGTTTTTCTTTGTTCTTTGTCTTTTTGCGTATTAAAATAGAAAAAAAAATAAAGTATGTAACATATGTAAAGTTTTTAATTTTTAAAAGTTTAACGAAACGTTTTTTTTTATCTGTCAAATAGGTTCTCAAGTCAGGTTGGGTTTGATATTGTTTTATATATACGGGTCATAGTTTGATTTCCATCAATTTCTATGCATTTAATCGGAAACGAGTTTACCAAATGTGATAAAATTTCGATACACCCTTGCTGAACAAGAAATTACTAAAATGATTCAATAAAGACTATTTGTGCAATCAATGGAAAATCAATGATTACGCTCGCACTTCGTCATTGCGTGCGAGCGGGACAAAAATTGAACTGATATTCGAGATATGTGATATAGGGGCACTGGTAATACAAGTTGTACAATGAGTAATAATACTTTAGAGTGTGTTTGTGCCTACTATGTAGAGTCTACTTCTACTTTGTAGAGTATACTGTGAAAGTACCAGCGCTGAAAGACTCACTTTTGACTTTCATTTTTCTATGAGAAAAGCCCCAACATCATAAATTTGCTCATACAATAATTAAAAACAAAATAACTCTTTCAGCGCTGGTACTTTCACAGTAACCTCTATATACGAGACCCATATACACCATAAAGTATTATCGCTCATTAATATTATTGCCTGTAGATTTATCACTGATTGTACATTTTTAGGGCTTAATGTTAATATTGGAACTAAAATTTTTGTAGATTCTTGTATGTGTCCGATTGGTACTAATTTTTGTATTGGTAGGTGTAACTGACCCCGTCCTAAGCTTACTAACCCCCGTAATTAGTGTAACAATTCTAACGAACACCTTTTTCGGTTATTTTAATATTGTTGGTTGCTTAAAAAATAACAGAATGAAAATAAGGATGTGGTGTTGAAATTAAAAAATTTTGGCATGTCTGTTTATTATATGTAATTGAAGTTAATATTGATATTCAATTGTATTTTTCTTTATGATGTTTATTATATTAACTGTTTCATATGTACTTTACAAGACAAGTTTAAATTATAATGGTATAAAGTAATGCTTATTTTACTAAAAGTATTTCTAACAATGTGTCATAAGGACGGGTATCGGAAGATGGAATGTTGTTCAGTAGACAGATTAAAACTCATAAATACATTAACTTTATGGCGAAAATATTTATAAGAATATACCTGTTCACTCTCTCTGGTGGTTTTTATCAAGTTTAAAAGTTGTCTAATTACCAACATAAGTAGCGTATGTCCAATGGGTATTAAATATTATTTTTAATTTATCTGAAAATTGACCCTATTCCATTAAAATGGTGGCATAAGGTTTATCTGAAAATTGACGCGATTCTATCAAATGGGTTGCGTCTGGTCCATCTCATTACTCAAATGGGAGCACCATATATTCGATTCGAGTGAGAAGAAAGAAGCAAGATAGAAAGAGATAGACAATTGAATGCCACTGTAACCACATCTGGTTGACATGTATTTTGAGTATATTCCTTTAATACTCGGTCTATTTTATTGAATACAATTGAATTCAACTATGGTTACATGTGTGAGTGATTTAAGTGTGAATCTTAGAAATAATCGTGATAATTACACACACACATTGCTAAGTCGAGTTACTCCTTTTCAAGCTGTCGGTTATAAGACAGCATATACACAGTCTGTGGGTAACACCGTCGGTGTGTAGGTGCACGAGCGGCAGCGGGCCCGTATGCGCACGCGCTCCGAGTGGTTCCTGCAGCCGGCCGCGTCGCTGGACGCGGGGCGCGCGCGCGCCGGTACGCCCGAGGCCCCCCCGCGCGAGGCCCCCCGCCGCGAGGCCCCGCAAGTTGCCCCCGCCGCTTGCGGGGCCCCGACGGAGAGCACCGCTCTATACGTGCTTGTCGCCTGTCTAGAGTTTCTGTTTTGAGCCCCGCGGCGCGCACCGGTATACAGTTTGTGTTACGCTTCGTGGTGCGGACTAACACGGCGGAGGCATTTCGATACTTTACTGATACTGCGAACATATTCGAAAACGGTGCTTTTTTTCTGGAAATAGCTCAAACGACAAACGAAAATATACTTTCAAATCATTTACAAAAGTGTTGATTACATGACACTCTGTATTGGAGTTTGGATAACAATTTATATATTGCTGCGTACGAAACATTGTGTATATATTAAAAAAATCTGTTACCATTGTCACGGTTAAGCTTCACAGTCGAAGGCAAAGGTTACTTTTTCGAACTTCAAACTACATATTAACATAAAATGTAAATATCATCTACTACAACTACGTAATATGTAGTTACATAAATATATAAAAAGTTTAATTTTGCAAAACTGCGTGTAGATGTCGCGCAACAGTTTTATTGTTATTGACATACCTACGCGGACATATTTTTTTCAAACTGCAAACTATCACCATAAAATGTAACAACATCAGTATGTAGTAAATAATCTTTTAATTTAATTATTGGTACAAGATAAACATTTAGTTCTTTGAGCTGCGTATAGATGGCGCGCAACCCTAGTCATCGCGTTTTTAAATTAAACCTTACTCTAATAACAATAGGGTCCTTTTCGCGTTTCAATCATAATCACACACCAAAGAAATGCCTTCGCAAGTAACAGTATGGCGCAGGGGGTAGCTGTAGTGTGGCACTGGTTTAACTTGTATATGTTGGCATGTTTGTGCACGTTTGCGGCTTTATATGTATACACCTTCTTGACATATTTCTGTATACCTCTTCTTATATATAATAGAACACAGGTCCTAGAGGTTATCATACCGTCATAAAGAATTTATTCATGTATTTATATATATTTTAATTTATATATAAAAAAAATCTATTAGAACGTATTATAAAAAAATCGTCAATGTATTATCATTTTGCAGAGCAAATATGTTAGACGAGCTTAGGCTCGTTCACATTTTTTTTATCGTATCTTTATTGGTTGACCATTCGAAACTTAAAATATAATGTGTTTTTTTGAGAATAAAATCAGTGAACAAACACGAATCCAGGGCGGCGATTCTCAGGCCTCGAACTTAGTTCCGAATATTAGTATATCCCGCTCGCACGCGCGGTAAATCTCATTTGCATGAGCGGGACAAGACGATAGTAAAAACCCAGGCCCAGGGTTTGAAATATAGTAGATTGACGCATTGACTCAGATACTAGTATATTTGGTTTATAAAAATAAATTGATTAATCATTACCTAAGAGGCAATACGAACAGTAGAATTGTTGATGGTAAATTATAAAATTAAATATTTAACCGAGATATTTAGTTTATGGCATGAAAAGCTTAATACTTAGTAGTAGTTACATTAATATTATTATTATATTAATATCAAACGCTGTCTTAGAAATTATTTAATGATCCATATCTTTTAGGTAGTTGTTATCGCTATTTTACAGACTCTTCTTAATTTTCCACAATTTAGAAATTCAACATTATTTAACACGAGACTTTAATAAAAATATATTTTATTTACTATACTTCTGTATATCGTTTGTAATGTTTTCGCTCTAAGTGTCTTATGATTTGCCGAAGATGAGAATGCCTGGCATGCATTTGATTCCGACTAAGTGCTAACGCGTACGGGTGGTAATATTGTCTTTGTCGCTCCATTTTCATCATCAGCATTCCGATTGTTAACTTGCGCAAAATTGATTCTACGTCTCCACAAAAGATGTTTTCCTGTGCGATTATAATTGTGGAGAAATAAAATTTATTTTGCATGCGCTAAAGCCTATACTGCCTTCCTCAAACTAAAAAGTGGTTAAATTACAAAATCAGTTTTTGACATAGAGCCAAAAAACGTGGAATAATTTTCAAATTGTAATCGATCCTATTGATTTTTTATAAACAATTATTAATATTAGCATGTGTCAAAAGATTGATATTTTTTGATTTTTTTCTCAATTAATTTGATTTGGTAAATAACCGACTTTTTAAATATTTTCGAAGCTTAGGGTCGATCGTCTGATAACTTTTATCTAAGGAATAAATATGTGACTTTGGTAGATTTTATATGGAACAAATGTCAAATTCACATGTTTATTCAACAAATAAAAGTTATCTAACGATTGAATCGGCCCTTAATTTGTTTTAATTTGTTCCGAAACAGATCGATGGAGATTTAAAAAATGGTACCCTATATAATGGCATTAAAAAGTGAAAATCGGCCAGATATCATTTAGCCGCTTTTTAGTTTGAGGAATGCAGATGATAAGCGACAAAGAATTTTTTTACCCGTTCGCGCTACTCCTTAAGCGTATTACCTTTCTGAAATCAGTCGTTATGGGCATGGCCCCGCTACCAGAGTATAGATAGCACCTAATTTTTCTCTGAAGTTGTCAATCTTTAATTAATAATTAAAGATTTACATCTTCATATATTTTGATTTGAGAGAGATATATTTTCGGTATCAAAGATTCCGCTAAAAATATTTTTATATTGAAATATAAACATTCAACGACTGAATTCATTGATATGTAATAAGCTTTTTATATGTGCACGCATTCACGTCAATTCGATATTTATTCAACAAATCATTAATTTTGTTGTGTTTCTTTGATATTTATAATTTGCCACTGGCTGAACGTAAACATACTAAAAAAAACCAATGGCAAATTATAGAGTCAGTAATGCATAGACAATATTGCGCTGTTTGTCGTCTGTTTTACACTGCCTTTCAATAGATAATGGCTCATTTTTATATTTTACTGTATTATTTCAATATGTTCGTGATATAAATTGAGTGTCTAATGTAAAGGCGTTATGTATACTCATACCCGGCGTCGAGGCTATCAAATATTAGACACTTTATCTGTACACGGACATTATATACGCGTGCAAGTGTTGACCTACATGTATCAGTTCTGTCCTCTTCTCGAATTTAAAAATGTTCTTCACTAAAGTAACAAAAAGAGGGTCGTCCTCTAGATCTTTGATTATAAAATATGAAGTAATAAAAGAGGAAAGGATAGATGCATAGAAATTACAGCTTACGGCCATGCAGCTCAACTCTGAAGCGCCCCCGAGACGGTCAAGTGATCAATCTCAAGTATTTGATGATAGTTCGAATGTTCATCAAATGGGACTTTTTTGCCCTGTCAAAGACAGCACCAATATGTAAATCCATCAATTTGTCATACCAAGACTTGTCATACCGTGTCTAAGATCAAAATTGTTTGTTCAAACTAAAATGTTTCAATTAACCCGTTTGACCATCTCGGGGCGCCTAGCACGCAAACACTTCGCGCCTTTCCTACTATAGGGGCATAACTCAAAATTTTGTGATTTCGTGTTTTTGTAATATATGGGCATAAAAAAACCACGGGTCAGAGCCTACTGTGAGGCCACAAAAATAAATTGACTTTTATTTGGCTAAAAATTCTTTTCACTTTTTCGAATTATGCCTCTATAGTAGGGAAGGATGCAACTTGCCCGTAACCTGAATGCACGCGACATAACCCGGTGTGTCGCAGGCGGTTCGCGGCGTCGGTCTCGGCGCGCGCGCGTGTGCGGCGGCGGCGCCTGCCGCGTCGCGCTCTCCGACACTGAGATCCCGCTCACTCTCCAGTCTCGTAAAGTGACCGCCTGACACGCCTGACTCTAGCCCGCGCACCCGCACCCGCCCGCCGGAAACGAAAATGGCGGCGCCAGCATCGCAAACGACAATCAAAATGGCGGCGCTGACATGTCTCGCGTTGAAATCCAAACTGGCGCCGACTTGCATGGCGCATGCGTCGAGAATCAAAATGGCGTAATGCTTGGTGGCGCTAGCGTCGCAAATACTTTAACTGCAGTTCAAAGAGAAATATTACTCTAAATACTGAAATATTGTTCATCTCACCTTTCTGATTACTGATTGTAGTGATAAGTAACGCAACTCCAGTTATTACCTCCACCGGCGTATTCACAATTCCTGTTCTAATCGGATGCGATAACTTGCCGCGCGGTTATTGCTCCACGCTTGGCGTCTGTTGGCGCGCGAGTTATCGAATCTGAGTCCAAATACGCATTGTAACCACTCACACTAAACAAAGCATGCAGACTGTTCATGCATTGAGTACCTAACGACACGCACTTGTGGGTCAAATGAAAGCGAAACTAGAACAAAAATTCTGTTCCCCTTTCGATAGCTAATAATTTGGCCCCTTTCGAATTAATGATTTATCTTGATGTTACAACTGAAGGATAGAATACGAACGATTTGCTTTTTCGATCTCTCATTACATAGTATAATATCAATGTATGGCAAATAAAAGTTTAGAAAAAAAATTAGTTATTAGATGTGAATATTTTTTTTATTTGTTTCACTGAGAACTGTGAACGAATTTTACAAAATAATTTATTTGTACGATAATATATTGTTCTGAATGAATAGGTCACATTTTTGTACTATCTGTAAATACTGTATTTTGATCTGATATGGATTATAATAATTAAATTATAATTGCGGCATAACGGTTGCCTCTGTTGAATTCTTGTAAAACATTGTAATGTCTAAACTGTACAAACTTTCGTTTATGGCAGCGAAATTATAATTTTTAAATGTAAATGAATAAAGATATTTTTCAAAAATGTTATGTGGCTATTACAATGTACCAAGAGCAAAATATTTTTCAATTCTTTGTCCAAAGCATGTGAGCAAGAACGAAAGTTTAAATTCCGTTACAAACGAAAACGTTTTTAATTTTTTTTTCTTCAAATTAATTATCTCTCTAGACATTATTACATTATAGATGTCAAGTTGTACATATTATAGCAAAATATAGTTTATTTGTGGTCAAGCTTTATATAGTAAACATAGTTTATGTGCCATTGTGCGCCGCCTTTATTATATGGCGGCTTGTGGGTAGTTATATATAAGGGTCAAAATTTATAACATTCCCGATTTTAGATAGGACAATATAAATTGTGACTTGTATTGAATTGAAACTCAATTTTTTTCTTACTACCTCACTTTAAGGCTATTTGGAAATAAAAGATATCTCTCATACTGTCCTTATAAAACGAATTTATTTCCTAACTGTGTATAGAGGTAAGTAATAGACACAGCTTTCCATGTGTTTTATACGCTGTGTATGTTAGCTTTATATGTAAAAAATACCAATTTTTTTATACTTTAACTTGGTATATTTTTCGACAACTGTCTAATATTTACTAAACTTTACTTTGAAAGTTGTATGTAGAATTTTACAGGACTCCTTTGTAATTGTCAAATGTAAAGTACTGTATAATTTTCTAGAACAGAGCTATATGTAAGACTGAGATATTTTACTATAGGTTTTCCTTCTTTTCTATCAAAACATTAAGAGTTAGTTATACTAAATAAGCAATTGATTACTCCACAGTACAAACACGTGCAATTTCTTTCAAATATTGTGTGTTGTTTTTAGTGTTGCCAATTTAGCGACTTTTCGCTGAGTAATAAAATATTCGGATCAAAATATTTTACACTGTTCTATTTATTTGATAAACGAAATATACAATTTCAAAATGTTAAAAAAATATTAAATGTCTTTCCCATATTTATATAGCTAACAACTAGCAACACTAGGTTAAATTGTGTTAGTGTTGCCGGCTTAAATAATATATTGGTGTTCGTAATTTAAACGTAGAATATAGAACATCGGCAGATGAATTTGAACATTCAAATATAATTTATAGGTGCTAGCTGATTGTGAAATCTCTTATGAAAATAGTAAATTAATTAATGTCGTTAGTTTGTACTAAGCTACTGAGAATTTAATGTCAAATTAGATTAAGTGGTGTATATATTTTTTTTACTTTGAAACAAACACATAAAAATATATTGTATGGTTTAATTGTGTAAAATTCTAAATGTGTTTTGGTATTAAGATGAGTCATTCGTCAGATTTTTTATGGCAACTAATATGCAAAAAGACTACGTGTTAATTAGCGCCAGAAGCCGTCAAGATAGCTGACTCAATACTGGAGTATGATAACTAGATGTAAAATGCTTAATACCTGCAAGTTTCTGTATTTTTCTATCAGTTTATTTTTTAAGATTTGATTTGAAAGTATTATTGTTTGTAAAATACCTAGTTTAGTTTCTCAAACGGCAGCTCAACGTTAGACGAGGTTGTGGTAGCTACGATTTAAAAAGACTTTTGGTTGGGTTCTAAACGTCTTGGTTGTTCCAAGTTTCTGTGTTCATTGTTAGATGTAAGTTTGGTGTAGATTTATATTTGGATGTTTTGGAGGCACAAGATGTTTGCGTCGATATTGTATACACAATTGTCAGTGTCGCAAAATTTGAATACGTTTTAATGTTTTAGCAAAGTATGTTGAACAAACTAATTATAATGTTGGTAACAACAGTTTTATGTTGTTGCATTTTTATTCGCGGTTTGGCGTCACAAAACGAAAATTCAACTTGTGTCCTATTACAAACTTCAATACGAATATATTTGTAATTATAACAGCTTTTGTATTGTTCATTTTAATATTATTCATAAAATATTTCGAGTGGCGTACGCACGATGCGTACAATTTGCGTGCACCAACACCTTTTGCACGCAAAAAGATGTCAACGTCAATATAAATCTGCGTCCAATATTTTATTATATTAACTATTATTATTAGTGTTATGTAGTCATCTTGTACGTAAACTAAGATTCTGGATATTTCTAGTTTTTTTAAAACTGTCCATTATGTCTGACACTCGAATGCGTTCATCATTCCACCGACTTAGTTATGTAACGAATGTCGGCCATTTTGTATTGTTGAAAGAGGTTATTATTTTAATAGGTAAAAATAAGTAAAGTAGTAGAAAAAAGTTGTAGATAATGGGCTATTATTTTGTTGTTAACATTTTTTTTTTCTAACTGCAATGGATTTCTATGTGAAATGCGAAACACAAAATATCGAGTAACGCGGTTAAAGAAATAAAGGAACTGAAACAACCCTACGTATGTCAAGGTGACACATCGTATGTGGATTTCATTTGTAGTAAAACCTTTAAAGGCGTAACTTCTTTAGTGATCCGTGTTAGGGCCTATAACACACGGCGTATAACGCGTAGTTGACGCGCGGTTAAATTCACATTGGCCCAGGATAGAAGTGTCAAGTTTTTGTATATAGATATAATAATATTTTTTCTTTTTACATTTTTAAGCTACAAATTTGTATGATCGAAATATTGTTTCAAACGTGTGATGAGTGAAGAGGTTCCGACGCGCGCCCCAATAGGTCGACCAGGGCCCCAATTCTCGTGTCTCGAACTGAGCTTCAAACATCAGTCTCTCCCGGTCGCACGCGCGTCATATCATGCGTGCTTGAGCGGGACAGACTGATATTCGAAACGGAAGTTCGAGGAGCGAGAATCCAGGGCCTGACAACTATGTTTCATGACATAGTTAGTTATTAGGGCTTGGATTGATTTACCTATCGTTCAAGAATCGTAATGAATAATATGGTACTGTCGAACTGATCTGATGATGGAGCCGGAAGATATGAACTGGAACTTCATGATGGAACATCGTACCATAGGTGTTTATGGATTTCTTAGAAAAGCCTTGTAATGAACTCACTATTGAATGAGTCACTATCAGGTCAAGGTCTGATGATGAAGGCTAGGAAAGATGGGCAATGTCATTCCATGGTGGAAGATCGTATCATAGTCGTGTTTGTACTTGTAAAAGGCCACGCAATGAAGTGTGTTTTTCTAGTGTTTTTAAACTATTAATTTATTTACCCTAATAATATAACTAAAATCTCGAAGCTTCGACACGGCGCCAATGTGAGTTACATCTTACTGTCCTGTGGATTCTGGGCCCTTATTAAAGACGCCATCGATATTATCACTTACGAAGTTCGAAAAAAATCTATATATATATATATAAGCTTCGCTAAGTGACATACGAGTTCACTTCTCATTTAGCGATGCTTATGTCAAATCTCATTCATTTTGGGTTTGAACTAGCCCAGACTGTCGTAGACATAAATAAACTCATTCGAATATCGTTTAAAAAGCGTATACGTATCTAACGTTGACACGTTGCGTCCTCTACGCGTTTAAAATACGCCATGTGTTATTGTTCTGATTTGTACAATCGGTGAAGTTTGTAGTCTTGATTAGGTATAGAAAAATATTTTCACTTTGTAACATTTTCTGATTTCCTTTAAATAATACTATAACGCTTTCGCGAGGCTAAAAACTTGCAATCCAAACAAATCCTAGAAATAAAGTGAGGCTTATACCGGATAGCCGATTGTACAAGAAGTTAGTCACGATTTGCACAATATGACGTTTGTTTATTGCGCAGCTTGTTGCTAATTTCAATTTGAACGAAAGAAAATGTCTGTTGTTTTCTAAATTACAGTTTCGCTATAGAAGTATTATGATGATATGTTAATTATTATTGTTCTAATGTATTCATATTATTCCATAATATTTATGTTTGTATTTGCACATTTTTCTACAAATTATAATAAACGATTACACGAAAATATATAAGTATCTAATGTGTTTTCTTTCTCACTTTGGGACGAAAGCTGGGAGGTATTGAAGAAAAGGACTTTATAAAATAAATGATAATATAATTATATCAGTATGTTAGGGTAACAAAAATTGTAACAGCGCAGAAGGCAATTTGATATGCACAAGATCCACTAGCTACTAAACATAAGACGTACAATATAGTCCATTCGCGTTCAGAAGTTGGTATAGCACGTCCCAGATAAATTTAACCCAAACTTAAACAAACACGTCTATGACATAAACATAGACTAGTCGTGATGCCAATTGGCCAATATTAATACAATAATTATTGTTTGCTACTATGTATCCATAGACTATAGACTTAATTCTACAGTCGGCAGTGTCAAGATGGCGTATTTTACAGTGAAAGTTTTTCATTTGATGTTTACACTTATTAATTTATTGATTAATTCTTATAAAATGAATTGGATAACGAAGTATGATCCTTTAATATTCCAGTGAAAGTGTTGATAAGTGTGAATAATAGCACAAAATAGATATATAACAGAGACACGACCTAGTACTAGAAAATGGTATCACACTAATACTGGCAATGGCAAAGGGTGAAGTTCTTAGAAATTCCATACCGCCATCTAGCGCCACTATTGGAAAATACTAATTACTTATTTCGTTTCGTATCTTCTTCTTAATTAAGGAGTTGAATTTAGCTTAATGTGATGTTATGCTTATATTATAGTCAATATTTGTACTTGATTCCGCATATTTACATTTTATAATTTACAAACGTTAATAGTAGTGACATCTATTGCATTTTTTTTGTATTAAAGATAGATTGTATGGGATGGTAGGCCATGACAATAGGTTAATATGTGAAAATATCGGTGTTCTTGGTTCGTTTACGTTTGGGTTAAATTAACGCACTATAAATGTCAATAAACCATTTTGGTCTAGAACACTTAGCTGGGTGTCGTGATATCTTTAACTTTTTCTCCTTTCACGTACACCTGCACTATGTTTCTGTCGTCACCAACATATATAAACTTCTGTAGCAGTTGTAGCATATATTCTTCGCCTGTTGCCGTCGGGTGGTTGAACTCGTCTATCTGTCCGTCTGTATACACGTCTATCAGAAGTGCGTCGAAGTCCATACCCTCCTCCAATGAACCGACTGCGTCCATGTTCAGTGCTGAAAAAGTTGAAGTGGGGTGTATAGTATAGTTCTATAGTTTTATATGTATTTGTTAGGAGGACGGACAATGCTAGGGCGAGTTATAAGACAATAAATCATAAGTTCATCAAAGACGGTCGTGTTCCTTATTTACACCAGCTCCCCGCACCTCAAAGTTATATTTATTGCAGTCTTACAAAACAAACTTTGGGGAGTATTTAATCGAGTGACAATTTGTTCGTCATTTAAATTGTAATGTCTTATATCCTGATCAAAAAAAAATTGACGACCTCTGTAGCACAGTACTGGAGCGCGTCGGTGCAATATAACTAAAAAAAATCACAGGTCTAAAATGACCACAATGAGTGAATCTTGCTATGCTGGGGCTCGCGGGTTCCTAGTCTATACACACGAATGCACTGGTCGTTGACCTAAGACCTGACCAGAATTGAAAATCATCTGTTTTGTGACTTTTATGGAGATCTTTAATCGTGATTTGTCGCGTTATGGTAGGGACGCTATGGACGCTTTATACCACGTCAAACTGGCCCCGTGCTAAGTATCCGAAGAACTTGTGTTACAGGTGCCAGACAACGGAAATATATTTAATACTTTTATCTATACACATATTTAAATTTTTTATTACATTATACACAAATTTAATACACATCCATGACCCAGGAATATTGAAAGCTTTTTGTTTCCTCGGCGGGATTCAAACCCGCGACCTCTCGCTCTACCACCAACGCACTCAACCACTGCGCTACGGAGGTTGTCAAATTAGTATTTAAAAAAAAACCGCACCTTTAGCGCCACCTCGCGTGGCCAAGTAGAAGGCTTCCCTCCAGTCGAGCGCGCGCTCACCCCCTTCCAACAACTCCAGGTGGGTCGACACGTCCATCGCCCGCCGCATCGCGTCCAGGATGCTCACGCTGTCCCCACCAGATACATCTGGGAATACACCCTCAATTCAAATTTTGTACTAATAATAATATGTAATTGGTATATGATAATACATTCAAATATAAAAAAAAATATACAGGGTGTAAAAAGAGCAGTCACTATAACTTTGGGATATGATTATAGGACCTTGACTGATTCTAGAAATTATTTTTTTTCAATATTAATTTTTTGAAAAAAAAAAAAAAATCTGCAATTTTTTATTTTAGTCGCAAGGCTGAACTGTTTGGAACAACGTTCTGCATTAAATTCTTAAATTTTATAATTTTTGCCCTAGTACGCAATGAACGTCTCACGCGTGCTATTGACCTCTCATCGTAATCAGCTGATCGCTGTGTTGTGCACGTTCTACATTGCCTATTGAAATTTTTTTAATTTTTAAAACAGTGGATTATAAGCAAATGACTAGTACCAATGGATATATCTCTTGCCTGGTTATTACCCCACGAAGTTATAGTGACTGCTCTTTTTACACCCTGTATTATAATACTAGCTGACCCGTGCCCACTTCGTTGAGCATACAAACCGTTTAAACCTTCCCGGGACTACCACGAATATATCAAGACTAAAAATAGTCGAATCGGTTTAGCCGTTCTCGAGTTTTAGCGAGACTATCGAACAGCGATTCATTTTTATATATAAGACTAGCGGACCCGTGTCCACTTCGTTGAGCATACGAACCGTTTAAACCTTCCCTGGACTGCCACGAATATTTCAGGACTAATAATAGCCGAATCGGTTCTATAATATAAATATATTATGTAATATATTAGAAATATATCATGGCGTTTTACCTATTACTTCATACCAGTACCAGTACTAGCCGGCGCACGGGACACAGGCCGATGCGCAACCGTGTCCTGTTTACGGAGGCGTACAGATAGATAGCATTTTGTTGTTGTAATCCACAATGAACAAGTGGATAGTTGTTTCGCTGTATTGAAAATGTACCAGCAGACGGCGCTTTTTCGCTATATTCCAAAATGTACCAGCAGATGGCGCTTCTTAGCTATATTCCAAAATGTACCAGCAGATGGCGCTTTTTCACTGTATTCTGAAATGTGACAATAGATGGCGTTTTACCAGTTCCAAGGCCGACAGTGACGCCGTGCTGTATGATCCGTCGCACGGGACACAGGCCGGAGCGCAGCCGCGTGTTGGAGGCGGGACAGTGCGCGATGGAGGCGCCGCGCTGCCGCATCAGCGCCATCTCCGCGCCGCTCAGCCATACGCCGTGCGCCAATATACACTGGAGCAATAGAAACGGCAATAATATAGAATAAGTATATAAGACACTTAATTAAATTACAATAAAACTTCCATTTGTTTCTCTGTAAATAAAGAAACGACAGTAAAAGTTTATTGTTATCATCTCTCGATTAACACATCTTAATAAACTATAACACTAAATCATATGTAAATTATAATAAAATTAAATATCCTTAAATAATAACAGCATGTCAGACGCGACATGTCACGGAAATCGTGGGGTGCGCGCGCATATTAAAATTAAAGAAACCATTTTCTTTACAAGTATAATATGATAGTTCACCCGTGCCCACTTTGTTGAGCTCACCGTTTGATATAAAACCTTCCATATACTTTCACGACCATTTCAAGACCAAAAATAGCCGAATCGGTTCAGCCGTTGTCGAGTTTTAGCGAGACTAACGAATAAGAAGATTGACGACCTCCGTAGCGCAGTGGTTGAGCGCGTTGGTGCTCGAGCGAGAGGTCGTGGGTTCGAATCCCGCCGAGGGAACAAAAAGTTCAATGTTCCTGGGTCGCAGCTGTGTATAATAATATTAATAAAAATCTTAAATATGTGTATAATATAAAAAGTATATAAGTAAAAATTATTAAATATAAACCTCAGATCCGATATCAATGAAAATTATATCAATATCCCGGGTAACATCTAACGTAATTTACGTAAGTAGTCTTCACCCGACTACGAAATCAAAAGGAAGGGTAAATATTTTAAATTGTTTATTAAAAAGTTAGTTGAATGTGGACATGACTTACATTGCAGTTGAGAATACCGCATCGATCGTACACCTCAGCGTACGAGCTGCAGTCGGGGAACATGTTGAGCACATGCTCTATCTCTTTCTTATTTTCCGACAGGTGAGTCTGAAAATTATTACACTAAGTCCCTATTTCACCAACGCATGTTAGTGTTAACGGCTTGTTAAATTACCATGCCTTCTCATTCATTGATAGGAATTACGAGAGGAACTTTTAATGAAGAGTTAACTTTAACATTGCTTGGTGAAACACGCCCTAAGCCCTCGTTATCACGAGAGTTGTTTTGTCGCGGAGTTAGTAAACACGTATGAAATATGGCTGATTGGGAGATGCTATTCTTTCTCCGACACCGCATGCGTAATTTATAATAATAATAATAGCTCCCCTCACCGATTTCGGTGTCGGTAGCCGATTTCATTGAAACCAGGCCAGCTACGCATGAGTTTTTTTTATACTGCCCAAGTGTGTGCGCTACATACAAAGACACTCTCTCTTCCTTTTACTAACCCAGTGGGACGGTAATGTGCCATGGTTTCTCTTTAAATTAATAATAATAGCTTCTCTCGGATTTTGTTGTCGAACCCAGTGGGACGGTAAACCGACACGACTGGCGAGAGAACAGGAGCAGGACCGACTTTTTACATGCCCATCCGACGCATGGATCATCTTTCTTGCCAGACATCCAGGCGATCAGCCTGCATTGTCCTAACCAAACTTGAAAACAACATTTTTGTTGTTCTAACGCGGGAATCGAACCCACAGAGGCGCTTTTTTTTAATGTATTACCATAAGTAATAAAACCTGTATTGGACAGCTGTATTTATCAGCCAGCTTAGCTAACCCAGCCATGAGCTCCCTGCAGCAACTGATTGCAAACCTCGGTGTAATAATAGGTTGTACTAGATCATTCTGAAAAAAACAAAGCGATCTTAAATATAGCTTTTGGGTAAATATAAGGTAAATCCTAAAAATGATCAAACTTTTCCCACTTTTGATGTGGAAAGGCATTAGCAAATTACTATCCACCTACTTTACACACACACATAACATATTGTAATATGCTCTCACATCGCCTCATATATATAGCCTCGCATATCCCACAATACACAGAAGACTCTCTTCCTTCCCCCAGAGGCCAGAGGTTACCAGACACGACTGGCGAGAGAACAGGCGGATCGACTTTTTGACGCATCGACGCATGGATCATTTTTCTCGTTACAGAGCACTTGAATGTTCGTGTTTGGCCTAAAGCTCAGGGCCCTGATTTAACGTCACAATGACAGTTGATCTCGAGAGACGGGAAAGCGACCGGAGTTAGGAGGGCCCTGTTGTATTACCACTAACTACATTGATTTGCTCAACACGATGCCACGGTCTCGTGAAAAACCATTATGAAATAATTGACGACATGAAACGGTGAAGGTGAAACGGATACGTCGCAAAAAAAAAAAACCCAGAAAATTGAGTTTAAACAGTCACTTTTACTCACATTTTAGGATATGTAGTAACG
The DNA here is from genome assembly GCA_905187575.2 of Celastrina argiolus. NCBI lineage: Eukaryota > Metazoa > Arthropoda > Insecta > Lepidoptera > Lycaenidae > Celastrina > Celastrina argiolus. The sequence continues at coordinate 5,296,079 of LR994596.1, forward strand.
TATTATTAGTACATTGATTCTAGAGACGGATCTTTAGATTAATGTACATTACGACGTAAGTATTCTAAAATGTTTAAGTGACAGTTTGAACTCAATTTTCTCAAAATCATATATTTGCTACATATACCCATACAATCTATCTTTAATACAAAAAAATTGCAATAGATGTCTACTATTACGTTTGTAAATATGCCAAATTAAGTACAAATATTGACATCAAAATAAAGATAAGCATATTTTTTAAGCATAACATCACAATAAGCTAAATTCAACTCCTTAATTAAGAAGAATATATGAAACGAAATTACTAATTAATATTTTCCAATAGTGGCGCTAGATGGCGGTTTTCGGAATTTCAAAGGACTTCACCCTTTGCCAGTCGCATTGCCAGTATTAGGGTGATACCATTTTCTAGTACTAGGTCGTGTCTCTGTTATATATCAACTTTGAGATATCATCATCTTCCTCCGTGCATATCTTCAATTGTTAGGAATCATCAAGTGAGTAATTTTGCCCTTTGCGTATACGGTGTCCACCGACGAGGTAAGAATTGAAGATCCAGCAGGCTCACTCCCGACACAATCGAGAATCGAATCAGTTCAATCTCAACGTCATTTGGTATTTTATTTGATGGATTACTTTGAAACTAACCAGGATAAAGAAAATCGTTAGATCGTAACTTTTTGTACTCCCGACCATCTCAATCGACTGAGAATCAAAATCCAATCAGTTTGGAGAGTAAGGCCCCTGATTGCAATTATAGTGCATCACATCAAACATAATAATTATACAGGATTTTTCCTCTACATATCAAATAATATAGAGGAAAAATCTGCTGGATTATCAGTCAAAGAAAAGTATGCTATGGGCTAAATATGTAACTAAATCGTAATACACAATTCCAAAAGCTTACCTTATAATCCAATATCTTCTTAACAAACATATCAACTTCTGCTAGTTCAGTCTGTGTGTCGTTATAATATCCCGCATTATTTTTTACGTTCATGCTGACTTTACCAATGAATGCTCTCTGGTTGTGTTTGATGGCCATTTTGGCCAGTTCCTCTGTACCTTCAACATGGAGAGAGCCAAAATAACAAGCTGTTGTGGTGCCATTGTCAAGTAACCTTCTCTGTAATCATAATAGTAAATTATTGTATTCATTCCTTTTTTTACAATTTTAGTATAGTATATAAGTTTTGCTTATGAAATAATATTAATAACATTGTACATAAAGGGTAAAAAACAAAAATGTATATGGATCACAAACATGTCACAAGATCAGCTGTCACAAGGACTGGGGAGGGGTCAGAAAATCAAGAAATTCGTGTGACGTAATTATGGGTGGTCCCTAATGTGATACAGGAACAAGCCAAGATTATACTCACAACTACTTTATCATAAACTTTAGCAGCAAACTGAGTATCCTCATACTTTTTCTCAAGTGGAAATGTGTATTTGTCCAGCCATTCAAGCAATGGCAGATCCAGGCCTAGGCCAATATTGGGGTACTGCGGGGCATGTGTGTGGCAGTCCACGAAGCCAGGCATTAGAAACTGATGAGGCTTCAAATATATCACCTCATAGCCAGCCCAGTCAGTCTCATCAAAGTCCTCATGTCTTATAACATTGTCTATCTAAAAGAAGAATTTAATGTTATGGTAGTGTATATTAAATATTGATGACTTACACCATTTTAATTTATATAATACAAGCTGTATGAAAGTCTCAATTTTGATACCGCTTATATATTATACAAATTGTAAACACATTGTGTGTCTGTGTGTGATGTACATAAACAGTTGACACTCCTGTGAGAGATCTACACCACCTAATCTAGTAACTAATAAGTATTTCATTAGGACACCAGCCAATGTCTCTACAATATATTAATTTGTGTCAAAATCTTAAGTGACCACAACTGTAATTTAAACACGTAAGAATGTTAGAATTAAAAAGATTTTAGATTTGTATAAGTACTTCATTGGTTAAGAATTTATACTAACTTTACATATTATGTTTGGTTAGTATAATAAACAGTACATACCTTTCCATTTTCCACGACTAAAAAGCCAGAAAAGGCTTGCAACGAGTCTATAGGGGCAGAGGTAACAATATTACCCAAAAATATTTTCCGAGACATTTTGTACACTTGTACGTTAAAACACAACTTCAAAGTTTAATTATTTCATAGACAAAGATATATTTTATTAGGTTTTTTTTCTCCAGTAAAAGGTTATCAACACTCAACAGGTTATCCTTATCAATTTATGCCTATCGCTGTAATGAGCAGCAAGTAATAAAATAAAAACAAACAACAACTTCTTCTTCTTCTTTAAAATGGCCTCCCTACGGAACAAATAACAACAACAGCTGATTTTTATCTGTCATTTTGACAATGACATATGCTTGGCAGATACCGGTTGTCAAATTTGTATTTTTTTTTTTTTCTCTCTAATGGCATGCACTTTGTGCATAGCCAATGACAAACGGAGGAAACAACTTAATTATTATACACAATATAATTTAGGAAAGTGGTACTATATCTCAATGTTATTTTGTAAAATAAAAACAGAAATAATTTTATAAATAGCATATGTTTTAATATACAATAAACAAAATATAGATGTAGGAAAAGGAATTTTATTTTCTACTAATGAATCCAGGAAACGGGAACGGTTATAATTTGGACAGGAGAAAAACAAATGATTGGCATCTGCCGTTTCACTACCACATAAACACGAGGGACTACCAATGATATTTAGTCTTGCAAGATGAACTGGCAAACAAGTATGGCCCAGCCTTAATCTTGTTATGATGCTTGAACACTTTTTATTAAAGTTCATGTTAAAAAACCAAGGCTTTGCAACAATTTCAGATTGTAATTTATAAAAATGGGCCCCCTTTTGTTTACTATTATTATCCCAAGACAATTTCCAGGACTCCTCCAGATACGTTTTTGGTAGAGTCATTAAATCTGGATAATAAATTTTATACGGAACTAGGTCACCACAAATAGACGCATTCCTTGCCAATGAATCCGCCTTAACATTTCCGTCTATTCCACAATGGCTTGGAATCCAAGCAATCACTACAATGTAGTCGTTTTGAAAGTCAGATAAAAATTGTCTAATATCAAAAATAATAGGATGCTGTTGTTTCATTTTAAAAGGGTTCTTGTTGAGTGCCTGAATTGAACTTAATGAATCAGTGAACACTATTGATTTTTTAAGTTTAGCTAACTTAATATACTGTAAAGCTTTTAAAATACCTAAACACTCCCCAGTAAAAACAGAACATTCAGGGGGAAGTTTAATTTTCTGTACTATGTTATATTGAGAGTGAAACGTACCTACACCGACATTACCATTTATTTCAAGTTTTGAGGCGTCTGTAAAAATATAATGAAAATCACTAAAGTTTCTTTCAACAATACTTTTAAATTTTGCATTAGCTCTCAAAGCATCAGTTTTGTCAATCCCGATGTTAACAACATTTGGAGTAAAAGTGAGGGTATTGAAAGGACTAGAAAATATAGGTAAATTACTAGATTGGTGTATAGGAGCAGAAAGAGATTTAAATTTAAAAAAACTTACAACTAAACACGGATTTCGTTTATGCATCCAATACGAGTCATTTGACACAAAGTAAGCAAGTTGGTGAAGCTTAGTAATAATGGGATGATCAGTAGTTTGAAGGCATCTAAAAAGGTATTTATCTGATAAGTATTGACGTCGTAAATGCAAAGGAGGATCACAGCATTCAACCTGCAAGGCATTTATCGGACTAGATTTCATGGCCCCACATATAAGTCTAAGACATTTACTTTGAATTTTATCTAGAGCTTTAAAACCTGACGCATGCCCAGGATCTAGGACGAAAGTGCCATATTCTAAGATGCTCCGAATTAATGCATTATATATCAATTTTAGATAAAAAGGATGGGCACCCCACCATATACCGGCTAGGCATCTAATAATATTAATATTTTTTTCACATTTATTTACAACAAAATTACAATGTAGAACTCCAGAAAGTTTCTCGTCTAAGATAACACCTAAAAATTTGTGATGACTATTTTGTGGAATAATGGTATTGTCAAAAAGTACTTGGACTTGAGGGGTCCTACGCATTCGATGAAAAAGAACTGAGGAGCTTTTTGATGGTGATAAATCTAGGCCATGATCATCAAGCCATTTCTTAAGAAAGAACAGGGATTCTGTTAATTTTGCCTTTGCAAGATCAATATTATTTCCTTTAACAAACAAAAGTAAGTCATCTGCATATTGGAGTACACCAACATCATCCGCAACGGACAACTCTAAATCATAAGAATATAAGTCATACAACAAAGGGCTCAAAACTGAGCCCTGTGGTAATCCTTTAGTTAGGATTCTTAAATACTTTAGACCATTATTGTAGAAGAAAATAGACCTATCAGTAAGCATATTTATAATAAATGTAATAATTTTCTTAGAAACCTTTAGGGAAATTAATTTTTGTTTAAGTATTAATATGATGACATTATCATACGCATTCGACAGATCGAGAAAGACTGAAAGAACGAATTTGTTAACACTAAAAGCTAATCTAATATCTGTATTAAAAATACTTAAGTTGTCATAAGTGCTTTTATTTCGCCGAAAACCATATTGGGATGAAGAAAGAAGACAGTTAGTTTCAACAAACCACTCAAGGCGGTTTTTTACTAATCGTTCAATAACTTTTAAAAGAACTGATGAGAGAGCGATAGGTCGGTACGAAGATGGATGGGAAGCATCCTTATTTGGCTTTAGAATGGGTATAATAAGTTGACATTTCCAATCTGATGGAATATTGCCAGACTCAAAAATAAAGTTTATTATTTTAAGATAAATTGCTAAACTGTCATATTTTAGGTGAGAAATGAATGAATAATAAACACCATCAGGCCCAGGGGAAGAATCGGATACATTAGCCAATACATTTTTTAACTCTGCTAGGGAGAAAGGAGAATTTAATTCCGAAGATTCATCACTTTCGTCCATTGTACTATTATTGTCTAATAGGTTAGTTTTAAAATTAACTGATGGAGGAGCAAGCTTGTCTAAAAAGTAATTTGCTATATTATTGGGTAGAGATACAGAATGAGAAGTATTGTACGCAGATTTGAACCTTCTGATACTTTTCCACACATCTGTTGGAGGAGTATTAGGGGATAATGCTGAGCAGAATTTCTGCCAACTTTCACGTTTCTTCTTTTTGAAAAGTAATTTAGTACTATTTACAATATTTTTTAATGCCCAATAATTTTCTAAAGACATATCGTTGCTTTACAATTTTTCAGCCCGTTTTCTCTTTTTTATGGTTTCAGTACACTCTTTATCCCACCATGGCGGGCTTGGAATTGAAGATGTTTCATTTTTTACTGGAAATACTTCATTAGCACTTGCAATCAAGAGATCCGTAAAAACAAGAGCATCAAAGTCATTGCCATTAGACAACTCTTGGGACAGTTTTGCATCAACAACATTACTAAATTGTTTCCAAGATTCTTCAGAAACATTATTCAAATTAAATCTAGGAATCAATCTATTACTCTGCTTAGGAAAGTTTATACAGTTAGAAGGAAAAGAATTAACTATAGGAAAATGATCGCTTCCATAAGTGGAAGATAAAACAAAAGATGTTAAATGGGAAACAAACAGTGGAGAACAAATAGTCAGGTCAACAGCACTTCTTAAACCATCATAAGGACTAGTGCGCCTAGTAGGTTCACCAGAACTTATCACACACAAATTGTTTTGATCCAGAATAGTTAAAAGCTTATTACCATAATTATTGGTGATTGAACTACCCCATAACTGATGATGACAGTTAAAATCACCTGTGATAATTAAAGGTTTTGGAAGGGATGTTAAAATGTTACTTATTTCATTTAAAATGTTAATAGAAATGCGGGAAATATATACAGAAACAAAACATACATTATTTACACTTATAGCTAAAATAGAAAGTTCAGGACTATGTACAGGAATATTAATTAAACTAAAAGGGTAACTTTTCTCAAGTAGAAAAGCTACACCACCATAACCATCTAATCTATCTTCTCTGATGGTATTGTAATTTTTAAACCTAAAAGTATTGCTTGGCCTAAGCCAAGTTTCAGAAAAAGAAAATAAAAAAGGTTGGTAATTATTTAATAAATAAATTATGTAATTTTTTTTATTGATAACGCTTCTAGCGTTCCACTGAATTATTACTTGGCAAGTGGCCATTTTGAAGGATATTTATGATTAACTGGATTAAAGGGGCAACGATAGACGGTAAAGTATTATTTTGTGTACATGTTTGTAACAATGAAATCACATCAGTAATCTTAGAAAAATCATTTTTAGAATAAATATTATTATCTACATTTATTGGAGTTGTGTTTTTTTCGAATTGGTCAAAAGAAAATTCTTTAACTATGTTATTGTGGCCAATTTTGTCATAACCTTTACTGGGCTTATAAGGTGCACGTGGTTTCAATGTTACTGTTTTTTTATATGATCTATTGAGAGTGGGACTATCTTCTTTTGTAGGCAAATTTGTAAGAGGTGAAGATACTATTTCTGAATAAGATTTATATAGTATTGGGATTTCTTTATTAGCCTCTGCATATGATACACATTTTTCAGCCATATGTATTTTTATTAACCTTTGTCTGTTAAACTCCGGACATACTTTGTTATTGGCCATATGGTGACCAGAACACAAGCAACAGAAATAGTCAATCTCATTAATACTACAAGAGTCCGAAGTGTGTTCTTGGCCACACTTGAGACACCTTGGTTTTGACCTACATTGTAATTTGGTATGTCCATACCTACAACAGTGGAAACATTGTATAGTTGGAAAGATATAGAGCTCAACTGGTAAAGCATTATAACATAGAAACACTTTCTTTGGCAAAACTCTGCCATCAAAGTAAACTACTAATGATTGTGTTGGTTTCCAAACAGGAGAACCTTCTACTATAGTTTTGAAATTTAACCTCCTAATATTGACAACTTTCCCAAACCCAATAGGGGTAGAAATATTTTCCATTATCATTTCTGGTGACCACTCTACAGGGACACCCCTCACTATACCAATCCTGACCACATTAAATGATGGAATAAATGCATGATAATTGTTATCAGCAAGTAAATTATTATTTAAAAATGTATTAGCATCTTTGAAATTGCAGAAAGCCACCGATATTCTATTACGCCCTATCTTTTTTAAACTACCGTTAATGATATTATAAATATTATTTTTAATCAGAAAATCACCGAAAGTAATTGGGTGAAGAAAGGTACCATCGTTGTCACTTTTGGTAATTTTTTGTACATGAACAACATATGGAGAAACATCATTTTCGTTGTAGGTATTTCTACCAATAGATTTTTTTGTAACGCTTTCGGGCTCTTTGTGGGGTAGTGAAACGGAGACGACTTCATCTTTATTTTCATCCGATTTATCAGAAAGAATACAACATTGGCAACCAGTTTTTTGGTTTCCCGCGTTTTTTCGGACTTTTTTGTTGCATTGCTTACATATTTTATGCAGTCGGGTACGTTTTAAAGATCTTTTTACAGATTGGTCAGTGTCCATACTTGACTCATCATAATCAATAGTTATGAAACTACTTGGTTGCGGCACTGAACATACAGAACATAAAAAACAAAAGAAAAAACTTACCAACTATTGAAGAAAGAACAAAACTAAACTAAATATTATTTTAACTAGTTTATGTATTTATGTAACTTACTATTCGATGTTGCTGAGTGTAAATCTGTACTTCAGATGACAACACTTATGGAACCACATAATACCAGGCACTGTGGTGTTCACGCCGCGGTAATACGCCTGAGTGGTGTCCATTTCGACAGTATAGGCATTACATTCCGTACCGTAGTTTCCGACCGCACTCATCCTTTCATCCTTTATATATTTTTCATCTTTGTTATAGTTAAATGTGTAAACTATTTTGTTAATTTTAATCCTACTGTGAATGGATTTTAATTTTAATTTGCTATTGTTTTTTCTAAAGTGTATGTAATGTGATGTCTAAATTTGTCGAATAAATGTTTTATTATTATTATTATTATTAAATAAACTACTAATTATCTAAATATATACAGTTGCACCCTGCTCTGAAATACCAATAAATTAATTAAAATATTAGGCTCAAAAAAACACAACCGCACGCGATCAAATTTCCCGCCCTTGTATTTTTTTTATTTCAAGCTTTTAATCGACTTCCAAAGAAAGGAGAAGGTAAATCATCATTACAGACATATAAATACTTTAATGTTGGTTAAATTCGGGTGTTTTTCTTTGTAGCCACTGGTAAGTAACACGAGTTTGGCGGTCTATATCTTGGAAACCTGATTACGAGATTTTGTGTTATGAAAACTCAATTTAGTATTTTCTGGTAATTTACTTATGTCTAATAAAAACTATTTCTTTGCCACAGTTCTACCGGTTCGAAGTGATTTTGTAGAGATATTGATGCCAACATGCTCGTGCAAGTGGAGCGCCATCTTCCCAATTGTAGAATGTTCCATGGACGGCATTTTGTACCCAGATCAAGGAGTTGGACATCGCCGCTCGTGCCAAAGCATCTTCCAAGATATTATTACTGTGCCGTGCCTCTTCTATTGCCTTAGAAAGATATTAAGTTCTATATAAACATATTCAGTTAAGTAAAGAGTAGGTACATTTTATTTTGCTATAGGTATGACTAACTAAAGGTAAATTGTTACAGTTTTAAAATATGATGGAGATAGTACACTGCTCGAAACTCAGACAACGCCTGTGAAACAACTTGCGTCGTGGTTCGTCAACATCTGCGTAGCAACGTCAGTAGATTTTGGAATGAATTTTACAAATTCTATTCCAAAATCCCAATCAATTCTCTAGGTGTTTTGGTCTTTGTACCAATAGGAATTATTTACCATCTTATTCTTCTGATCGTTTGGCGGTACCTACATCTTAAAAGGGGAGGAATGGAGCCCAACCTGTAGAAACAGAGAGTTGGCAGCAGCTTGCCTCCCCGAGAGAGCGAGAGAGTATGCCTTGAGGAGGATCCAGCGGGGCAATATCGTGCGCATCGTCAGAACATCTCCCTCCATTTCGTTTAACTCCTTCTCAGCCAGCGAACGCAGCTCCATCAAGTCTACGACCTGTTAAAAAAAATAGGTTTTCAAATAAGTACAGTTATCAACAAATTATTAGATATTATATAATTAAAGATACATAAAAATATTACAAAAAAATGCGTTTAAATGAGGGTAGTCCGTAGTCATTTTGCACAAAATTATCACACACAAATATATCCGAAAGACATGATTAATGATTAGAGATATTACGATCGTTGCTAATGGGTATCCTACAATTCCTATATTTAATACCTTCGATTTAAACTACACATAATTACTTTACACAAATCTCCAACTTTTCGTGCTAAACTCTCCAGCATGCCTTCCGCCAATCTCATAACATTCATCAATGTTTTTAGTGAATTGTCATCCATTTGTCTCGAGATGATAGTCAAAGCTTCGTTTTCAAATCGTTTAGCCTTTCTCTCGTCCGTCCGCAACCAAAAGGTCCAGAGATTGAGAACCAGTCGCCGCCTACAAGATCCTGAAAATTTCCTCTTCTGCAAAGTCAGTACAGCAAATTCATCAATTTTTTCTGGAGTCTCTATTTGCAGACCTGCGTCTAGTATCAAGTCCATACAAAGAGCGTAGTACCATATCTGGCATTCGAACCATTCTTCGGAGCAACCCATTTGTAATAATAACCTGACTACTCCAACCGCCTCCTTTATCCGACACCGCGATAACAGCAAATAGTAAAGATTTGGAACAATATCTATTGATATGTGGACCACATACAGAAATTGACTCAGTACAAGAGCTTGGTAGCCGTAACGAATAGCCACAGGTATATTAGCCTTCGCCGTATGCGCTGTAAAGAGAGCCATGTACAGTTTTCCGACAGCGTACAGTTCTTCAGACTGTATTGCATTAGGAATCATCGAGAATGTCATATAAGCTAGTTTCTCGATGTTAAGACTCGAGTTGGTCAGTTCCGGTAGTTCTAGTTCAATAACGTTGTAGAAAGCATTGCAAAGATCGACGACGTTGCACTTAACATTATGGCTGAGGTGTAATGCTCGTTGTGCTAAAGCCTTTGCTGATGTTTCATCGCTTATTGCAGAATACAATGCTGTTGCGATGTTGAAACATAAAATAGAATCAGATTTTAGTTCATCTTCTTGACTGCGATATTTACTACGTTTAGATTTGATATGGCTGACTATGCTTGTAATATTCAAGATTTTTTTTATTTTATTAACATCAAATCCATAAATTTTCAAAGCTTTGTCGATATAAATTTTTGCGGCTATTAATTTGTCAGCTAACAGGTTAGCATTAGCTTTGAGTGTATATATTTTTCCTAAATATAATTTACGTTGATATTTAGAAAGATAATTCGCTGATTTATCTGTGCAAATGTTTTCAGCTTCATTAAGTTTTATCATTACTTTACTATCAGAAATATGTGCCAATATATTCAAATAACTAAATTTAATAAGAAAGTCTATAACTTTTTTTTTTAGTTCTGCTTCTCTTGCATGGGAAACAAGTTGTTCATATACTGCAATGTTGAGTTCAGCACAGGTACATTTCTTAAAGTCAGTAAGAGAAATACCTCGTTCAAGTTTTAGCCCTGGTGGGAAAGTTCTTTTTTTGTTTTCATTTAAATTGTCCTTGCTGTCGGCTATACCTATTGATTCCCAGTCGTTCTTTGTTGCAGCTTCCATAATTTCCCTTAAATTGAAATGCATTATATTGTCAGTATTTGAATGCCGTGACTCTTCGTCTGGGTTTAGTAGCTTATGGTCACTATCTGTTGTAAAATTAAGATTTTTCGATTTTATAGCATTATCGAAAGATGTATTATAGATTATATTTTCTTTACTACTATCGCGGCGTGTATCTTCGTTTAATGAAGTAGTTTTTGTTGGTATAATTTTTAGATTTTCTAATGCTCCAATAATTGATCGTACTATAGTGATGCTGCCACCGCAGCTATGACATTTTTGCTTATTATTTTCTAAATGATTAACTATGCGAGTATGAAATTCCTTCTTTTGGTTCAACGGAAGTAGTTCATAAAATGTTCTTCTAGAGTTTTTGTTCTTGAATTTCATAACTTTGCAGAAGGCGTACTTTGGTAAGTCCTCTTTATGATCGGGATCGTGCTCGAAACCACATTCACAGGTAGGATTCTCCTTGAATGAACCTAAAGGTGTAGATTCTCTGAAGGTTATGTGCTGTTTACGTCTTATATTTGCGCAGGATATTATTCGCATGGAAAAAAGTCTTTTGATAGCTTTAGCTGTAGCAAAAGAATCATTCTCATACATAATACTTTCTAGCAAATCCCTTGAAAAAACATTCCCGATGACAGACGCTATCTTTAAAAGGAGTTGCTGATACGGGGTAAGGGAATCTAGTTGTATCATAATGAGAGCGTCAAAATTTATTTCGTTAAGTTCAGCACTTAAGTCATCTTTGTTTTTAAGAACACACACAGACACTTCTTCACTGTGATTTTCTCTCAAGGCTTGATCAAGAGAAGGTTGGTCCTTGCTATCTAAAGCTACAAATGTAATCTGAGTTGGTTTCGGAAAATGAAGTTCTTCAATATGTGATGATAATTCTTCTTTATTTATTCTTTTCAAATCTAAAGCCCCGCAAGAAAATAAATGCATTAGAAATGTTTCCACTTGGCCTGGCATTCCATTACATTTTGACGTAAGTGCGTCACATAACTCTTTAGGCACTCCAATAACGTCCAAGATTTGGCAAGCCAATGAAGGTATCCATTGATTGTCTAGAGGTTTCAAAACTATTTTTCTTATATTGCTTTTCATGTACACCGCATAGAACCAGGACTTTTTTGTCTGAAATTTTCCCCGTGTCACTGTCATTACCGTATATATCTTTTTCTCTTCGAGTAGAAGTGAAATAAATTCCCAGGAAAAATCGTCTAGATTCTGCAAATCGTCAATGAAAATAGTGCACGTGCGAGGCAATGATTTTAAAATTCTACTAAATATATGCTTTGCCTTTTCTAATCGTTCCTCTTCACTTATATCATTACAACGTTCGTGGTATGCAAATCGAACTTTCAAAATATTATTGAGATAGCACAAATCATCATTGTAGTAATTTAGAATATTAACAATTTTCTTCTCTTTTACAAAGTCATATAATGGTTCATTTAATCCAAGTAGTTGGTTCATTATTTGACTGACGGCTAAATAAGGCGTAGATGCATGAATAGAGGTTAAGCTGATGCAACAAATATTTATTTCATTATTTTTAGCATGTCTTAACATCCATTCCAAAAGCCTGCTCTTGCCAACTCTGCATTCTCCAATTAGCAACAAAGCATCAAAATCTCGGTACGTACGACCGTTACTATTTAACCAACTTATAAAATAATCCATTTCGTCTTTTCTATTTAAAAGTGTCGGAATTATTGCTATATCAAACATTTGTTTCAGTCGTATGTCCTCGTTGTACTCATATATTTTACCGGGGTGCACTATACCCTTCATCTTGATGGGCGGTTGTACGGTGAACCCGTTGCCTGAAAGTTTGCTGCTCAAATACGTTGCTTCGTCACAAGTTATTTTATTCCTGTAGGCACACATAAATCTAGCAGCTTTGTTTACCGCTGCGCCGATTACGGTGAACTCTCTTCTCAACGGATGACCAACAACACCGCAGTACACCTTGCCAGTCGTAACACCGATAGAAACCTCCAGAACTCCATCGAGAGCCGAGAGCATCTTTTTTACATTGCAGGAACATTTCAAGGTAGCTTGAGCCTCTGACTCATGTTTAAAGCCTCGCAGGCCGAATATAACAAGAATCATCACATCTTTGTCGAATAATATTATCTTATTTACGCATCCCATACTCTTGTATACTATTTCGCAAGTTATCTTATAGGAATTATTTACAATATTTATTACTTGCGAAAACGGACAATCTTTGGGCTTAAGAGTTACGAACATCACAGAAACTTCCCTCATTTCAGTTAAATACTCTAAAGGCTGATGTGCGTCAATTTGTGTGAGGACTGGCCTTATCATGAACTTTCTTATTTCGAAACCAATATTCTTTTCCTCGCCCAAAAGGATAGTTTTTCGAAGATTTAACATTTCTTTCCGTTTAAGAATTTCAATATTACTCAACTTTTTCGTTGCATCGAATAGGGAATCTGACAGATCATTCAACATCGTCTGAGGTTTGTTCACTCGTCGCAACATTGCTGGAAAGTCTAGAAACGGTTTATTAACATTCGTTTCGTGAGGGTCATACAGTATAGCTTTTATTGTGACGTAGCCCTGGTCATCTATATGGTGCACGTAATTTCTCGAATAGCAGTGGCCCCAGGCTGTGGGTGTCAGTTTTACTTCTCCAGAAGCGCAGAGACTCTCGGCTTTCTTCGCTTCCAGGACGGGCAGTCCAATCAGAACATAGTTCATTTCTGAACCCGCGCCTATAGGTGAGAAAATAAGGTTGCCAGCTGCTATAGCTAGTTTTACTTTAAGATTTACTTTAGCGTCTGTCTCAAATGAGCCGTACGCATGTTGGATAACTAGTGAGCATGCTATAGCAGTGTGAATGGTCTGGCATAGAAAAGAACGCTTGTCTAACTTCCACAGAGCTAGGAAGGCGTCACCGGCAAATTTTATGATGTCCCCTCCGAAGCTATACACCACTTCGATCAAGGAGCCCAGGTATGTGTTTAGAATCGCTGTCAGTTGGTAAGTGCCAGCTTTCCCAGCGTCGTTGTATCTCTCAGAGAGAGCAGTGAAGCCGGACACATCGGCCATCAGTAGAACGCCAACAAAACGCCGTGGACTTGATACATCAAATCTGAAAGTAATACAAATATTGTGTTTTCCGAGAAAAAAAGGTTTCCTCTAAAGTTAAGATGCTGCAGATTTTACAACCTTTATAACTGTTGTAGCGTTTGTTTCTTATTCTTTCTTACCTTCTAATTACTTACTTCTCCATAAGCAGTATTTCATCTGGTACCAGCGTGGATAGAACTAGTGTTTGTTTTCTAGTGATCTTTACTTCTACATCCTGATCATTATGAATATCTTGTAATACGCTTTTGCGTACGAAGAATTCGTCAACCCAGTCTTTTAGTTCGCTGGCTGTTAAGCCATCTTCGTCCGAAGAATCGTCATCGGCTGCATCATTATTTATTTTATTGTTATATCTTTGCCATTTTTCTGGTCCTGTAATAATTTATATATAGAAGATTAGTCATACAATGTATGTATGTACAATGTATATTCAAGGATTCTCTACTGCAACATTCACCCCAGGTTTAACTTAGACTTTGCACGTGTATGAGGTAGACCGGCGGGTCGTGGCCTGTGTTTGACAGATCCAGGGTACTTCCCTCAACATAGCGGCTGATGGCAATCCGCAAGTGGGTACCGTAACCCGCCGTCGAGGGCCGGGAGTCCCACGGGGACCCTTCCTGGGGGATGCGTAATGCATTTTCCTTGCGGAATAAAAAAAATGGCTTTGCATGTGTGCATACATTATTAAAATTAAATATTATATTCAGTTCTTTATTGTATTTTTTGGAAGTTTAGATATTATTATCTATTTTGTTTTTTTTTATTATTTAAAGATCTAGGCTCATGACAATGTGTATACCGTTACTTGCTGAGAAAACTTTTAATTGGCTTTCTTTTATGCATTCTGTTTTTATTTTAAATACCTATTGTTTCTTGTTGTAAAATAAAACAAATTATTTAATTTATTCCGAGGGTCACGGGTACCAATCTCAAAGGAATACAAATGCCTCCCGATTTCGGTGACGGTGGCCGGTTTCATAGAAACCAGGTCAGCTAAGCAGGAGTTCTTTTATAGTGCCCAAGAGTGTGCGCAATACACAGAAGAGTCTCTCTTCCTTCACTCTCGTAGCCCAATGGGACGGATAACCGACATGACTGGCGGGAGATCAGGCGCAGGACCGACTTTGTCATGCCTATCCGACGCATGGATCATCTTTCTTGTCAGACAATCGGGTGATCAGTCCTAACTTGATTTTTTTTTCTGTATTGTTTTATTATCTACTTTGTGGTATTGTTCTGTAATGTCAATGTTTTACTGTCCTTTATTGTATAAAATAATCGGATTAGACATTTTACTACCCGATTGCGCCAGACGGCGGGTTATGTTTTTCGAGAGTGTGTATGTATGCAAAATTTTTTGCACGCTCTGCTGTATGAACTGAGAGGTATCATTAGATTCGTGTTTACCACATGTATCTATGTCAAAATAAAAAATGCAATCGGGATTTATAGTTTTTTTTAGGGGTGGGCCGAAATTCGTTTTACATTCGGTTTAACCGAACTTCGGCAGCTTGAACCGAACTTCGTCATTCGGCCGAATTTCGGTTCAAATGCCGAACATTTTGCACTAAATATACTTGTACTGTCATAATAGAAATTAATGAAAAAATATTTTTCTGTAGTAACAGCGAAACAAAGTAAGTCTGATATACTCATTCATAGTCATTTATATGAATTAGAAAAAGTAATCATAGGTGATAAGCATAAAACTTAAATAGGCCTTCTTAACTACCCGTCTCAAAAAACAAAATTTTACTGCCCATCTCATCAAGTCTTAGATATCTCCTCTCACTTAATCAAAAAACAAAAACTAAACTATTTTCTTAATAATATATTTGCAGCAAGTGCATAAACAAGTCACAACACGAAAAAGCGCGGCCGAAATTGAACCGAAGTTCGGCCGAATTTTTAATTTTTACCGAATGTTCGGCCGAAGTTCGTATTCGGTTCAAACCACATTCGGCCCATCCCTAGTTTTTTTTTAAATCATCGTCTGTTATTATTATTTACTAGCTGTGCCCGCGACTCCGTTCGCGTGGTTATCGGAAACACTATCGCAATTATCTTTTGAATGCTCACGTTGGTTTTTGTTATTAGATATGCTTATTAAAAAGGAATAATTCTATCATACATGTTTTTTGAGTAACTTAAACCGTTGCGGCGCTCGCAACTAAAGTCCCCAAATGTAAATAATTTTCCCCGTTTTTGCAACATTTCTCACTGACGCTTCGCTCCTATTGGTCGCAGCGTAATGTTATAGGTATAGCTTCCTACTATCCAACAAAAAAATAACTTTTGAAATCGGACCAGTAGTTCCTGAGATTAGCGCGTTTAAACAAACAAACAAGCAAACAAACTCTAAATTTAAAGTGTTCCAATCTTCACCGACCTGCTACAACACTCAAGGAGTTTCTTCGCGATCGTGTTCGGGATCTGCGGTTGAAGTTCATGTTGATTTTATAAACATTTTTACTAAAAAACTAAAAATTTTACGTTACATTTTGTTATAACTTGCAATTTAAATGAATCTCGATGGTCACGAATTATGCGTGAGCGTAATTTGACAGTTTTCGTTGCAGGCACTTACAAATATTTATTAAACAAAAAATATTACGAACAAACGATGAACGGATGCCCACACTAGGCAATGCATGTCCCGTGGGTACATCGAGGACAAAGTTTAAAATGTTGTAAACATATACACATTGTTAAATTACATAATACATCTAAATCCTAGAATAGAGTGTGACTTAACACTTATATGATTCCCGGCTATAGAAATTAAATTATTGAAAAACGATACACTAATAACTACTATTTACTAGGCCACAGCTGATGTTGTCAAAAAAACTGAAAAACTTTTTTATTTCAATTTAGGTTATGATTTTTATTTTTATTATATTACTAGCTGTGCCCGCGACTTCGTACGCGTGGAAAAGTGATTTAGGGCACTTTTTTTTTAAATCTCTATTTAAAGGCTATTCATTTAGGGCACTTTAGTATTTTTAAATATATTTTTAGTTTATTGGCGCAACCGCTGAGATCTTTCGCTAATATGTAGGTACTTCCCAGTGTATCACAGTGTTGATCCCGTTCCAGCAAGTCATGTACCCGGCAAGCCATTTGGTATGCAGGGTATAATAATATTATATGTAGTACCATCCTTTCGGAGCTTGGCAAAAGAATTAGGCCTTCGAACAATATGTAGAAGACGGCAAAGGTAGTCGAAGTTACGATAATATTATTCGAATGCACCGTATAGACCCAGCCAATTTTTCACGTTAATTTAGTAAAGTATTTAACTTCGATGTCCGTCTGTCTGTGTGTCTGGGTGTCAAAACCTTAACACGTGTAGGTTAGGAAGCTATGTCTTAATAATGCCGACATAGGATAAATGGCGAATCCATAAAAATATTTTCAATTTTTTTGAACTTACTACCGTTTTTGTCAATAATGTTTTGAGGTATTAAATTGAAACTTATATTGCAATTACTAAGGTCTTTAAAACGGAACTCGCGGTTAGACATGGGCGCAGCGACACGCCCGGCCCCGCCGAGAATCCAGCAGGCTTACTCTCGACACAACCGAGAATCGAATCAGTTCGATCTCAACGGTTTTTGGTGTTTTATTTGGTAGATTACTTCGAAACTAATTAGGATAAAGAAAATCGTTAGAAGGTAACTTTTTGTACACCCGACCATATCAATCGACAGATAATAAAAATAAACAAACGTCAATTTATTCGGGAGTATGCGGCACGATCGAATTTTAATCAAAATCGAATCAGTTTGGAGAGTTAGGCCCTGCTCGGCGCGCCGATCGGTTTTAGTAGCGTTTTTTTACTAACCTACCATAATATAATAATAATATTATAAATAAATAAAATTTAGTTTTAAACAAAATATTAAGTATAAAATAAAAAAAAATATTGTATTTGAATGTTTGAAGCAGCGCGGCTTACGCTGCGCTTCATACAAACGTCCAGCAATTTTTTTTTATTGTCATAACTTTTTTATTTATGAACCGATTGAGATGAAATAAATGCTAAGTCAAGATTACTACAATATATTTTGATTGAACCACATCTAAATCGGATAAGCCGTTTTTGAGATTAGCGGGCACAAACGCACCGACAAATAGACAGAATTCAAAAAAATATTGTTTTGGATATTATTGCATACCTAAATAAAAGTCTCCTATAATAATTTTTCTCAAATATCTTCAAATCAAAGCGACATCTATACGCCATACGCCGTACTTTTAACACGATTATTACTGGGGGCAGTTAGCGGCTGTGCGTGGTTAAATTCAAACTGTTGTCGGTGTCGGTGTTGTCTGTTAGCACATTTCAATAGTATTTTTACCCAGCAGTGGGGTGAAGTTCCTTGGTTGACCTTCGCCGAAATTCCTACCTACCAGCATCTGATACCTACACTACACGCAGCAGCCTGCATCACGCGGCGCCCGGTCGAATCACGGCGAAACGATTTTAATTTTGCTATATCTCCTAAACTATTCATTATAATATTTGCATGTTATAAAGGGCAAATATAGTCTTCATGAAATGCTTAAGCCAACTAACGTAAGTATTAAAAATGATAAGGATTAATACCGTGATGATATAAATCGCTTTCCAAAAACCGCTTAATTGCTCGTTTTTTAGTTTATCGCGAAAGGCTTTCTTCTAATAATACAGTTAATTAAGTTGATTTTATACAATAAATGATAATTTATTTCAACTTGTGAAGCAAGATCAAAAATACAATTTTTATATTATTATGACACTGTGGAAACACTTAATGTCTTCCCAGAAAAAAAATCCTGTTAGGTACATATTTCATGTTCTAATCTACTTTAGTGCCACATTGTATGTAAGTAATTGTCTGTGTAAGCGATCCCCCCGCGCGCCCCGCACGAACCGTTCGTCCGCAGTCCGCGCGCGCGAAATTCATCCGACTTGCTTCAAATTTATCGTCACTGCTCGGCTCCTATGTATCGTAGCGTTATGTTATATAGCCTATAACCTGCTCAGAAGTATGGACTACAATCGTACCAAGTTTGGTTAAAATCCCTTCCGTAGTTTTTGATCCATGCGTGCACATACAGACAGACAGACAGACAGACAGACAGACAGACAGACCGACAGACAGACAGACAGACAGACAGACAGACAGACAGACAGACCGACAGACAGATAGACAGACAGACAAAAATTTTACTAATTGCATTTTTGGCATCAGTATCGATCGCCAATCATCCTCCAATATGTATTTTGAAAAAATATTCAATGTACAGAATTGACCTCTCTACAGTTTTATTATAAGTATAGATATAGATATAGATACACAAATTTAATACACATCCATGACCCAAGAAAATTGAAAACTTTTTGTTCCCTCGGCGGATTTCGAACCCGTGACCTCTCCTTCGAGCACCAACGCGGCACGCGCTCAACCACTGCGCTACGGAGGTTTATCTTATATATCTTATCTCATATCTATCTATATCTATATCTATACTTCTATACTTATAATAAAACTCTAGAGAGGTCAATCTGTACATTGAATATTTTTTCCAAATTCTTATTGGAGGATGATTGGTGATCGATATTCGATACTGATGCCAAAAATGCAATCAATAAATTTTTTGTCTGTCTGTCTGTCTGTATGTGCACGCATGGAACAAAAACTACTGAAGGGATTTTAACCAAACTTAGTACGATTGTAGTCCATACTCCTGAGCAGGTTATAGGCTATAAAACATAACGCTGAGACACATAGGAGCCGAGTAGTGACGATAAATTTGAAGTAAGTCGGACGAATTTCGACGTGTGTGGACTGCGGGGTGTGCGGGACGCGCGGGGCGATCGCTTATCTACCTACACAGCGGCTGCGACGCGAAGCAATAGAAAACAGTATTTTTAACCGACTTTCAAAAGAGGAGGAGGTTTCTCAATTCAACCGTATATGTATATGTGTTTTTTATGTTTGTTCGCGGATATCTTCGTCGTTTATGAACCGATTTTAAATATTGTTTTTGTGTTGTGTAGAATATAATTCAAATTTGGCCCCATTGTCACCAAAATGGTGATGGGATCCGTGAGGAATCGAGGGAACTCCTCAAAATTTATATGGAAACATATATAGATTTTGATATTTTCCGAAGTAGTCCAAGCATATGATACCAAACTGTAAGGTTTTGCACCATATCCTGGACCTAAAAGTACTGAACAGAACTTCTGATCGGAGAAGATTTCAGCGTTGTTTAAAGGAATGCAAGCATATGCCACTACGTCAATTACAGTCGAACTTGGTCTCATAGTTATCAAAGTGGATGCCTGATGATGGCGTCGTGAGGAATCGAGGGAACTCCTCGAAATTTATAGGGACGTTTATAGTAATTTTGTATTTGTTTCGAGTAACATAAGCATATCCGACTAAAAACATAATTTTAAAGCAACTATCAAGGTAATACCACTACTGCTTAGTCTTTGAAGATATACGTTTGGAAATTTCGACATCGCTTAAAATACTGCAAGCATATGCCACTATATCAATTACAGTAGTCATCACCACCCCTGTCTTCACCAGATAGTAGGTATCCATATATACCATCATAATAATTAACAATATGATGAAATAGGCAAGTATTAAAAAAGGGGAAAAATAGTTAAGCCAAATAAAACAATGAAAACCGACTAAAAATAATAAAAGAGTTGTATTATAGAACTCATAATATTGAGTTTGGCTGGTACCGACTTTGATATTTTGAAAATTTGTATCTCATTTTATAGTCAATTAACTTTATATATATATTATCGGCTATGAGAGCTTATATATTATACTATAGTCTTTATATATACTAGCTGTGCCCGCGACTTCATTGTGGACTTCACAAATGGTTTTGGTCGTAGCGTAATGTTATATAGCCTAAGCCTTCCTCTATAAATGGACTATCCAACAAAAAGAATTTTTCAAATCGGACCAGTAGTTCCAGAAATTAGCGCGTTTAAACAAACAAACAATTCACATTTATACACTTCATCGGCCTGCTTCTTTTGCCTATGCACGTCTAATATAATACCGTGTATATAGAAGCATTACTATAAATTAATTAAAATTATTATTACTAAACGACAATGTTCATAAACTAAAAATGTATTTCAACTGCTGCCCTAAATCACTTTACCACGCGTACGAAGTCGCGGGCACAGCTAGTATAAAAATAAAAATGAATTGCTGTTTGTTAGTCTCGCTAAAACTCAAGAACGGCTGAACCGATTCGGCTGTTTTTAGTCTTGAAATATTCGTGGAAGTCCAGGGAAGGTTTTAACGATTTGATGCTCAACGAAGTGGGCACGGGTCAGCTAGTCTTATATATAAAAATGAATCGCTGTTCGTTAGTCTCGCTAAAACTCGAGAACGGCTGAACCGATTCGGATATTTTTAGTCTTGAATTATTCGTGGAAGTCCAGGGAAGGTTTAAACCGTTTCTATGTTCAACGAAGTGGGCACAGGACAGTTAGTGTGCTATAAAGTCATCTCATTAATCCTTGTCACACACCTACTTCCCGGAATAAATTGTCTGGTACCTGTAACACAAGTTTTCAGATAAGCTCAGAGCCAGATTTACGTTGCGTGAAGAGCCTAGGCGGGCACAGCTAGTATATTATATAGGCCTATATAATATACTAGCTGTGCCCGCGACTTCGTTCGCGTGGTTATCGGAAACACTATCGCATCTTTTAAATGCTCACGTTAGTTTTTGTTATTAGATATGATTATTAAAAAGTAATAATTCTATCATACTTGTTTTTTGAGTGAATTAAACCGTTTATGCAGCGCGCGCAACGAAGTCCCCAATTGTGAATAATTATTAATTTTCCCCGTTTTTGCTAAATTTCTCCCGGACGCTTCGCTCCTATTGGTCGCAGCGTAATGTCGTATAGCCCAAATCCTTCCTCTATAAATGGACTATCAAACAAAAAACGTTTTAACGTTTTTTGATGGATAGTCGTTTCGTTTCGTCAAAAAGCGTTTAAACGAAACAAACAAACTCTTCCGCTTTATAATATTAATTTATATAATATATTAATTGCTGTACGTATTCAAGATTTTCTAATGTATCTTTTTTTTATAATGCTTTATTCATTTAAGCTACACTTACATGTAAGTACACTTTTGTTTTTCATATTACATACTTATTTATTTATCGTATTTGTTAGGTAAATAATAAATATCGAGCACTTTGAGTGTTTGTCGTTCAAATATTTACTCTTGTCTGCATTCGATGTTTAAGATAATAACCCTTTTATGGTAGTGCAGGTCATTACCCTGCATTTTGCCTAATACTACCACTTGAGGTTCATTAACCCCGAGCCAATCCTACCTAGCACTGTTGAAGATAATCGTTTATAAAAAGAACATTCCTTCTCTTCTTTCAACGTCTCCGTGGTCCTATGAAATAGAGCTTGGCTCTCGACCCGGGGGTCCAGGGTTCGAATCCCGCGTTGAAACATAAAAACTTATTATTTCCAAGTTTGTTGAAACCAAGTCAGCCACGCAGGAGTCATTTTAAAGTGCCCACGTGTGTTTTCCTTTAACTTTATGAAACTCAGTGGGACGGTTAACATACACGACTGGCGAGAGAACAGACGCAAGGCGGATTTTTTACAGGTCTCTTAGACGCATTGATCATCTTTCTTGTCATACATGATACAATCAGGTGATCAGACTGCGTTGACCTAACCAAACATGAAAACAACACTTGTAGTTGTTCCAACGCGGGAATCGAACCCACGGCTGAGTCAAGACGAGTGCCAACATAAACTTGACATAAATAATCATTTGAATTAAAACTATAAAATACTAGCTGACCCGCGCCCACTTCGTTGAGCGTACAAACAGATTGTGATGAACCGTTTAAATCTTCTCGGGACTTTCACGAATATTTCAAGAGTAAAATAGCCGAATCAATTCAGCCGTTCTCGAGTTGTAGCGAGACTAACGAACAGCAATTCATCTACACTAATATTATAAAGAAAAAAGATTAGTATTTTTGTATGTAACGACTTAACTCAAAAAGTACTGGACCGATTTTAATAATTCTTTTTTCATTAGAAAGCTTCATTATTAATGAGTAACATAGGCTATATAAAAATTAATTGCTGTTCGTTAGTCTCGCTAAAACTCGAGATCAGATAAACTGATTCGGCTGTTTTGGTCTTGAAATATTCGTGGAAGTCCCGGGAAGGTTTAAACGATGTCCATGCTCAACGAAGTTGGCACGGGTCAGTTAGTTTTATATATAAGAGAAGAAGATAAATAATAATAATATATATAATATAAAAAGAGGTTTAACACCACTAGGCCACGCAGGAGTTTTGTTGTATTCGTGTTAGTAGGTGCGCTGTACTCAACTGCACTATATAATTGTTTATCTAATTTATGGTTACGATCAATTAATAAGAAATAAATTATTGAATAAGGACACTCGTCGATAAGCTTTAACATTCGACCTTCTTCGTAATATGTTTACGTTATTGACAGGACGGTGGCCAGAATTGCAAGCCAAGCGGAAACATTTGAAAGCTCTGTAAAGTAACGTTAATGAATATTAACTGTATGAGAAGTATGACATCAGCAATACAATTGATAATCGTAGCGCAAGAAGTAACGTTTGAAAGTTTCGTAAAGAATAGAATGCCAATTGTATTGACGCTGTCATGCCTTTTATTAAATCATTTGATAACTTTACTTTACTAAACTTTCAAATGATCCCGCTTGGCCTACCGATTACTTACTTTACAAAACTTTCAAATGTTCCCGCTTGGCCTACCGATTACTTTACTCTACAAAACTTTCAAATGTTCCCGCTTGGCCTACCGATTACTTTACTCTACAAAACTTTCAAATGTTCCCGCTTGGCCTACCGATTACTTTACTCTACAAAACTTTCAAATGATCCCGCTTGGCCTACCGATTACTTACTTTACAAAACTTTCAAATGTTCCCGCTTGGCCTACCGATTACTTTACTCTACAAAACCTTCAAATGTTCCCGCTTGGCCTACCGATTACTTTACTCTACAAAACTTTCAAATGTTCCCGCTTGGCCTACCGATTACTTTACTCTACAAAACTTTCAAATGTTCCCTCTTGGCCTACCGATTACTTACTTTACAAAACTTTCAAATGTTCCCGCTTGGCCTACCTATTACTTTACTTTACAAAACTTTCAAATGTTCCCTCTTGGCCTACCGATTACTTACTTTACAAAACTTTCAAATGTTCCCGCTTGGCCTACCGATTACTTTACTCTACAAAACTTTCTAATGTTCCCGCTTGGCCTACCGATTACTTTACTCTACAAAACTTTCAAATGTTCCCTCTTGGCCTACCGATTACTTACTTTACAAAACTTTCAAATGTTCCCGCTTGGCCTACCTATTACTTTACTTTACAAAACAAATGTTCCCTACTACTGTGCTTGGTAGAATAAGTCGCATGAAACAACTATACTACTTGCGTCTGCGACTTCGTGCGCATGAAATCACACTAATATTATAAAGGCGAAAGTTTATGGGTGAGTATGTTTGTCACTTCTTCACGCAAAAACTACTAAACTGATTTTGATAAAATTTCGTATAGGCTAGATGTTACTGCTGCAAAATGTACGGTTACCTCGCGGTACTCTCGACTTGCGCGTATAACGTAGCGGCTGCGGAAAACATCTAAAAGTTAAATAAATCCACCGATTTTGAAAAATTTATTAGTGTTGTGCTTTGGTCTTCGCATGACATAATGTCTGTGGCATACCTCTATATTAAGCCGATATAGTGTGAAGGTATTGACGCTTAGAGCATTTTTTGTTTTGGCACCTCATATAAATTACTTACTATAACGCGACCAATCACGATTAAAATTTAAAGATCTCCATAAAAGTCACAAACAGATGAGTTTCATTCTGGTCAGGTCTTAGGTCAATGACCAGTGCGTTCGTGTATAAAGAATAGAAGCCCGCGAGCCCCAGCATAGTAAGATTCGAGTGAATTTTGAACAAAGGTCAGAAAAAACTAGTCTTTTTTGACCTTTAATTTATATGAGGCGAAAAACAAATGAAATCTACGCGTCATTCTCTTCACACTATATTCTTAATATTCTTAACATATGAACCATGAATCACTCTTTTTCTATTCCAAATATTGAGTATATTTGGAATAGAAATAGAGTATTTCTACGTAATTCTGGAATCGACGTTTTTCGTTGTGAAATTCATCGCTTTTGATTTTGTATTTGCTTCAGTGGCTTCACATACACAAGTGCGCTCTTTCTGTCTGTTGTTTTGTAATCTGAGGAATAAGTACTATGCCAATGAGGTCCTAATACTTTAACCGAGGAAACTAAGAGTTGAGCAGTTTCATATACGTTTGAAATTGATAGGTTTTCAAATTATTGCATTGTCATTGATGATTGATACGTATAAAAAAATCAAAAAGACTTTGTTTTTGTGGATGTTGGTGAATATTATCCTCAAAGCTTAATACATATCTACAACCTTATAAAATCACCAATCTTATAAAAGCGTGGTAATAAAAACGAACATACTATACATATAGCGAGGCGTTTTTTTTTCATCCATTCATCTGGTCAATACAAGCATCTCTAAGAAAATTAAATATTAGCCTGGTCACGTTAATATGTCCAGTGAAAAAAAATTTAAATGTCCTGCATTTTGTAAGCCATGGCGCACCTACATAGCACGACACTAAACTCAGTCAACTACTAACCGTGCAGACAGACAGACGGACAAACAGATGTGGCAGTATGTCCAACTTCTTAGACAGAGTATTGAGTATAGTGAAAGAAGAAGCAGGGCTGGACAACCCTCTTGTGAAATTCGAACACCCCAAGGATTTGGAGGTCAGTTTTTACGTGGAATTTTTAATTACCAAAAATTTGGGTTTGAAGGACATCATTCATTTTGGACCAAAAAATTAAAGTGTCATAAATAAAGTACAATATTCGGATAGAATTCATAATTTATATAATTTGTTACTATCACGTCTAATCTGTGCGCATAATGGTTACGTCGTTATAAAATAATAAAATAATAATTTTTTATTTCTTTGGTGATAAAAATGGTTGGGGTGTCATTATAATTTATAAAAAATATTGTATTAAAAGTTACTTACGTAGCCGCAAAATACTCAAGATCAAAACCTAGTAACAAAATATAAAAACTATCTATTTCACACATTAATTTTCTTGATAATAAAAATATAATATAATGTTGTCTTTTTATAGTCAAACATATTAATGCTTACCACTTAAAACAGTACGTAGGTTAATTTTTATTTTTGGCCGGCATTTTAATTATTTTGGTCCAAAAATGTATGAAACGCGAATGATGTCCTTTGTTTTTTGGGTCCAGATGCAAAAATATACATGATTGAAAATTTTAATTTGAATTTTCATGCTGTGTATTATTTGAGAGGTATTGATTATATCATTATTATACACAGGTTGGGTATTTTCCTGTAAAATTATTAAAAATACTGTTATATAAGTATGTACCTATCTAGGCTTTTTAAATGGAAAAATATTTGGTTGTGTTATGGATACGGTCGTTTGTTGTACGTGAACTATTAGCTTTTAATTAATTTTTAGTTCTACATATTAATATTAGCGTTACTCTTTACTCGTCTTTAGAAAATTCTATGACCATTGTTGATTACTCATTGTTTAGATTGGACATCTTAGAAAATATTATGAACATTGTTGATGAATTTGGCCATTTTGGAAAAATGTCATGACCATTATTGATGAGATTGGCCATTATCAAACTGCAACACATTGACACCAATTGAGGCGAATGGTCATTGGCCCGTCCTTAGCGCATGCTAGAATACAGGATGATGCAATAAGGACTTTCAAATTCATGTGCCACGTGTCAATGGCATGATAATATAATATATAGGTTTTAGGTCAGTTAAATTGTAGCCGAATCATGGCCTCTACAGACGCTGAATAAAAAAATTATAAAATAGAAAACAAATAGACAAAAGTTTAAAAAGAACCTAAAATAGGTCGAGTTTGTGAAACATTAGATAAAATTCGATTTTATGAAAGATTGCAATTAAAATAAAAACCGGCCAAGTTCGAGTCGGACTCGCGCACGGAACCCCTTTCCGTAGAAAACGAGTAAAAAAATCACGTTGTATAGGAGACCCCTTAATTAATTATCAATTTATTATAGTACTAGCTGTGCCCGCGGCTTCGTTCGCGTGGTTTTTGAGTGACTTAAACCGTTTATGCAGCGCACGCAACGAAAGTTCCCAAATGTGAATAATTTTCCCCGTTTTTGCAACACTTATCACTGACGCTTCGCTCCTATTGGTCGCAGCGTAATTTTGAATAGCCTTAAGCCTTCCTCTATAAATGGACTATCCTACAAGAATTTTTCAAATCGGACCAGTAGTTTTTGAGATTAATGCGTTTAAACTAACAAACAAACTCTTCCGCTTTATAATATTAGTGTAGAAGAGAAGATTAGCGTGTAATTTCAGGTACACGCTGTATATGAACATAATGGTTAAGTAAATAATACTCTCCATTTGTGATGTACACAAATCTAATGAAAGGAAATTTTACTATTATAAAGAAGTATTTGTTAAGACCATAAACAATTCAACAAGTAATTAGTTTAATAGATTATTAATTGTTCGACCATTAATTTATTACGTTTATTAACTTTTTGATATCAATCTTATGGAGAGTGTTCAATAATTTTTAGTTAAAAATATAGTTAATAATAATTTAGTGAACATTGACTGGGTTCTGCAATAAAATATTCGATGTACTGAACTACTTTATTCAACGACCATTTTAGTGGACGGTGGGCAGACGACTAACTCTCGAAGGAGTTATTATATTCCACGCCACCAGTATAGCTTACTTTACAAAATAAGGTAAGTGATACAAATAAGGCCTATAATCAAATCAGGCCTATAGTGGGAAAAAGTCTTTTAAAATATATTTACATCAAAAATACTTCACACTTACATAAACAAGAGCTCCACGATTCTGAAAACAATCCCCGAAAGGCCCGATCGCGATCACAACGACGGTAAAGGCCAATTGTCTGTCGAGCAAGGGTATTTTCATTGCGCGCTATTAATTTGTCGTCATTTATATCGAATAATATTACGTTATTATTAAAAGTTTTGTTTCAAGTAACGTATGCGGATTACAATATAACTCATCAAAAAGGTAACTATGACTTCAAATTGTAATTTTTAAAATATGCGAATTAAGTACTGCTTTTAATATTTATGAAGTGCAATGTACTAAATAAGGCCTACTTTTTTAATAGGCCATATTTCTGACCCTAGGCCTTATTAGGAATTTACTCAATTTTAACTTTATTATGTTTGTTTACAGATTGATCATCTTAATCATTTTTAAATTATGACCACCGAAACATTTAAGAATTTATTCTTCTTCAGAAACAGAGTGTGACATCGCAAATGTAAATCCCAACAACGTTACTTAACCTAAGTCTGATGGCGAAGACACTGAAGATGAAGAACCTCTGGCTAAAATTGCAGAAGACTGATGTCCAAAAATGTATGCCTACTCCTGACTACAGTATTGTTAAGGACCATCCACCTAGGAAAGCATTAAATTATAAAGGTCAACGAGTTACCAAAGGCTTGACAAAAAGTGATGTAGACGTATTTGTGTTTCCTAATTGTCAGGGAAATTGATTACCTCTACTAGTACTTATTATCAGTAAGACTGATTAATGTTCTTAAGCAAATTATGGTACTTAATACGTTCCAAGGCCTTATTTAGTTACCTTGCTTAATTAAGGCCTATCAAAATATATTTTAATTTTCAATATTTAACATTTTTTTTTGGAAGATATGTTAATTTGCTATATTTTTTTTGTATGGATACGTTTTTTTTAATATTATTCTTTATTTGTTGTTGATATGCGACTTCAAGACTGACTTGCAATTCAAGCAAAATATTTAGTAAAATAACTTGGGATGTTGCTCAAAGATCTCATGGAAATACTTGTTAAAGGCCACAGAAATACATATTTTATGTATTTAATACCCTAATAACAATATTTCTATTAAAAAAAATGATGTAAGTATATAGGCCTTGTTAAATCACTATGTTTTTAAAAGGCCTAAGGCTAAGGTTCCAGAATTACCTCTTTTTAAGTGATTTTTAATTAAAGATCATAATATGTTTTCTTAAATAATAAAAATTTATGAACCGAAGAATAATGTCTTGCTTTTATTTATCACTATATTCGAATAATTTATCAGGATATGAGTGTTTGAAATTAGGTAGGCCTTATTTGTATCACTTACCTTACAATTCTGAGAATTACAACACACACTACAATAATATTAAATTAAAATTGTGTTACGGGGCCTCTGTGTTGTTGGCCCCAACTGGGAATCGAACCTGCATCCTTTCTAGTGCAGTCTACCCACCAGGCCACGGACCCTAACGTAGCCTAGTGCTTTATATAATATTCATGATCCAAATATATTATGTATACAGGCATATATAGTTTTACGTATATAGAGTTTACGCTGAAAGATGTACTTTTTTTAAATTATTGTATGGGAAAATTTATGATGTTGGGGCATTTCTCATACAAACATGAAAGTCAAAAGTAAGTATTTCAGGGCTGGGACTTTTACAGTACTTAGGTGGCACATATACAGCCTAAAGTATTATCACAAAATTTTACACCTTGTATTATGTACATACCTATAGTTAATCCAAAAATGTCTTTAAAATTCCAGAAACTTCTGCAAGATGACCTGGACATATCCAGGCCGGTCTCCGACGAGGACCTGGATAAGTCCATCCGCCAGGTGTTGAGGTACAGCGTCAGGACTGACCGGGCGATGTTCCGCAACCAGCTGTACGGGGGCACGGACGCGTATGGCCTGGCGGGCGCCTGGGTTGCCGAGGCATGTAACACCAGCCAGTGAGTCTTTGCAAATAATCTGTGAATAAGTCAGAGATTTTAGCTCATATGGCTTATTGGCTAAAATCTCTCTAATTACGCCGACGAAGTTCGAAAACAATAAAAAATAAACTACGTTTACAAAAACCCTAAAAAGCATAAAATAATACTTTTATAATGGTACTTACAATTTATGTTCTTTTTTGAGTCGGTGTCAGGTAAAAGAACACCATCCTAAACTTGCTGATTTGACACTCACCTGCTGACACCGACTCCAAAAAGATCATTAATTGTAAGTACATTATAAAAGTATTATTTTATGCTTTTTAGTTGTTGAAGTCGGGTTCTTGTAAACGTAAGTTTATTTTTTATTTTTTACTTCTTAGTGCCTCTAAGTCAAAGTAAAAAACAAATCTGTTTGGTAGTTACGACAGACGATACAGACTGACAGACATCACACACTGCAAATTTATTTAATATAATTTATAGTGAAAATAAATGTAAAAGTGAAAAACTCCTACCAAAACTAAATGACAAAATCATCCATGTAAAAAATGTTTCGACAAATGTTGATTCGTTAAAACTTGTGGTGAAATATGTACATAAAATAAAAACTACAGGGCCAAAGTACGTAAAATTTTTATGGGACAAAATGGCAGCTATTCTGCTTATTAAATTAATAAAAAAAGAATCTCGCAAATCGGATCATTAACCTCCGAGTAATCGATGTACATATGTACATAAATCTTCTGTCTGCCAACCCCGAATGTGATGTGTTTGCTGATATGTGGATGGATGTCAAGAAAGTTTGTTTGAAATTTTGTGAGAGAAAGTATGAAAGAGTTTCTCCTATAGTTAGTTAATTGTAATCTAAATCTAAATGTATACTGTGTTCCTAATTACTTAGTTTATATAATTTGTCAGTATGTTTAAATTGTACTTAGATATAAGTTAATTAATGTAATTGGGGTCACCCGTTTTAATTAACTATAAAATAATAAATAATAATAATAAAAAAAACAGCCCGAATTAAGAACCTCCTCCTTTTTTTTGAAAATCGGTTAAAAATGCTAGGGATTTAGCGCTCTATTTCACATACGATGAATGAATGAATGCCTATCTAATCTTTGTATCGGTAGCAAAACGGCCGACTATCACGTTTTTTCGAAATGTAGAGTGTGTGAAGTTAGGCCTGATAAAGTAATAGCGTATAGATCAAGAATCTTGGATCTACATGAAGGTCTAACCACTTTTCATAGATTTTAATTAAGGTGTAGTGTAGAGCTTGTAGGTTAAGAGCGTGTAGTCTTTAGAGCTTGGTTTTATACGATATATGATAACTTTTTCACGGGGTTAAAAACCGCATTAAAATCGGATCACCCGTTTGAGAGCTACGATTCCACAGACATACACATACACATACACATTTACACAGACACGTCAAACTTATAGCACCCCGGCGTTTTTGCGTCGGGAGTTAAAAATAGAAATAAATATGCTATGGGGGAAGGCTCGAAAAAACGCGACGCTTCGAGTCTGTGCCAATGTGTGTGATGCCTAAAATGACTCTTTGAGGAAGTATTGCGTCTCGATAGCATCATCAAAACCTGTCAGTTACTTTTCAAATTGAATATCACAGCTTCAAAGATACATTCGAATGTATACGGGTGAAGGCTGACAGGCTTATCTAGATCGCAGGCTAACTTTTTAATGTGAGTTTAATGTGTCTACAAATTGATTATAAATAATGTTTTGAAATTGAACATTTAAAAATGCTCAGCAGGAAGTACAAACTTCGGTTGAAAAATGGTCCGAACCAGCAAGCCCAAATGCTCCTTCATAGAGACAGTAAAAAACGCTTTAAAAGGCGTAATAAGATCCCATTTTCATTTCATTCCCAATTGGGAATAATGTATTCCTGCCATAAGTCACACAACAGATCTACTCATAGTCGGCAAGATCGATCGCATAATTCGTAGAAAAAGACGGTAATAAAAAAAAAAAACAAATGACGGCTGTTCTTTTTTTTAATTTTATTTACCCAGTGTCAGACTAACTCTAACATCTCTCAACCGTTGAAGCTGCAGAGTGTGTGAAACTATTTTATATATGTCGCAGTAATTTGAATCAATCTGCTGTTTAGTTGAACAATTTTAAATGAACAACTAACGTGACATGTTAGCATAGTCGTTGAATGTTTATGTAATTTGCTAGAGGTAGGTATGTCCATATGTTCGCAACTTAAAAGGTCCTCAAAAATTAAGCCATCGTCACACAAAATTAAAATATCAGATATGTACTATCTGTGCGAGCTATTTGCCGCCAAATTTGTTTTGGGTGACTACTATATTGGAGAGGCCTATGTCCAGCAGTGGACAATAAAAGGCTGAAACGACGAACGACGACGACGGCTAGCGCCACTGTGGAAACAAATTAACAAAATTTCAATCACTTTGTTACATTTCGTTAACTGTTGAACGTCGAGTAACGCTTGTTCAATCAACGTTCGGCCTAGTCAATCAATAAAATGTCATTCAATAAACGCGCTAGACATTTAATCAAATAGCAAATTCGACCAGATGACTGCGAATATACATACTTATTTTACATACATTCTCTCGAAAATCATACCCCTCCTCTGTCGCAGTCGGGTAAAAATTACCAGTACATATTGCACACCTTCCAGACACATCCTATTTTATCACAGAAATATTTTTGCCATAGATTAGTTGTTCAGTTTACTCTGCTATAGAGGCCTTTTCGTCATGTTAGACCATGATCGATGAATATGGAATAGCTTATAAATCCCCATAGCATTTTTTTTACTATGGGATTATTTATATGCATTCAGCTTTATAAAAACTTAGTAATGGCTTCTATCAACTTAGATTTTTTATCAATCTAAAAGTGGATTATATCAACCTAAATTGAAGACATGAATGAATGAAGGTATACCTATATTATTATAGGTATGTCGCAAAAATTTTCTATCCAGAAAATTGACTTTAAACTGTTACCTATTTAAAGATTTTATGATATGCTGTAACGTATTGCGTACATTTACGAGTATTCTAAAGATTAATGTAGATACTCGACACGTTACGAAATATTTTAAAATGTTTATATGTGACAGTTTGAACTAAATTTTCTCGAAATCAATATTTTGGGTATATCACCTTCATCCACTCATATCTTCAATTATAACAGTCTTTAGTGCAATGTAACAACAATATTATAATAACTTAATTTAAATTTCCAGGTACACATTTGAAGTGGCCCCGGTCTTCTCTCTCGTAGAGTCCAAGATCATAGCCCACGTGCTGGGTCTATTCGGTATACCCGAAGGTGATGGCATCTTCAGCCCCGGAGGCAGCATCTCCATCTTCTACGCCCTGGTCGCAGCCAGGTACAAGGCCTTTCCTGAGGTCAAGAGGAAAGGCGTGAAGGGCTTACCTGATATGGTGATATTCACTTCGGAAGATGTAAGTTGTTTGTTTATCTATATTAATATAGAATACATAAGCTACATTTAAATTATTACTATACTAATAACGATATTTACAGACTGGTTCAGCAAAAAAAATCTTTTGCCTATCAAGTATTAATTATTCTAACGTATCATACAAGGAGAATACATTGTAAAAAAGATTATTGATCCCCGATTTCTTAAAAGCTGACAAGATGAACGCTCATTGGTGAACGTAGCGGGTGAGCGAAGTACTTGCGAGTGTTCACCAATGAGCGTTCAGAATGGCTTCTTATATCAAATTTTTGCTGCGAACAATGTTCGTTAAGACTTAACGAACATTTTTCGCAGAGTCTACATCCTGAGGATGCTTCATGGTCGGAGCGAAATGCGCGTCGAGTGTTGCAACCTGCATGGTGATGTGGGGCTTTGCACGATCGTGTTAACATTATTGCTTGTGTGGTGTTTCACGTTTTTGCTTACGAGTGTACGCATAAGCAATGTGGGAAGGATAGAAGTGCATCAAACGCATGCTTATCACTCACTCGTCTTCTAGCAGGATGTGGTTATAATTTTTTCGCGGGATATTGCTAGATATAATATACTTAAATTTTATGATTTGCTCTCTACTTCCAGAGTCACTACTCGATCAAAAAGGGCGCCCATTGGCTGGGCTTCGGCACGGATAACATAAGGACTATCAGAACCAACGATGGTGGACAGATGCTCGTGGACCAGCTAGAACTGGCCGTGCAGGAGGAGCAGGGGAGAAGACATCCCATCATGGTGAATGCGACTGCTGGAACCACTGTGCTGGGCGCTATCGATGACCTTGAAGCTGTGGCTGATGTCTGCAAGAAGTATGGCATATGGATGCATGTGGATGTAAGATGTTTGGCTAAATATAAAAATTGACTTTCAAACTGCGTTCACTCGGTGCAACTTTCAAATAAAAGAAACCATTAAAACCGTTTCACCCAGTTGAAAGTTCTTTGATCGAAATAAGAACAGAAATGTATTGTTTTATTGTGGAATCAACAATCAATCTATCAATCAGCCCAAATTGTGTGTATTTCTTTCCTGGAGGTTAAATAACATATTATTAATTATCAGTAGCAGAGAGTAATTGACTGTTATACTGATTAGATTGGATGTAAACAGAATAAAGATGAAGTTTAATACTCTTTTTAGAACAAAGATTCTCCAAATCATTCAGTTAAAAAAAATAGTAGTAATAATAATAAATTATTTATTTCAATTTTAGGACTCAACATATATACTTATTATATTTACAGGCGTGTTGGGGAGGCAGCCTAATATTGTCACAGAAACTAAAACATAGATTAAAAGGAATTGAACGGTAAGTGGTAACAGATTAGTAAATAACAGTTAAGCCCGCCCGTATAAACTGAAACTGTGCCGGATTTCATACTCTTCAATAATAATAGTCCATTATCAAAGATGTTATGAATCAAACAACTGTCTAAGTATTATATGTTACAGAAAACATATTTTGCAAATGTAACTCGCTATTCCATAGTCTTCTGCAAAATTCCAGGGCCGATTCCATATCGTGGAACCCGCACAAGATGGTGGGCGCGCCCCTCCAGTGTTCCCTCTGTCTGGTGCGGTCCCGCGGGTTGCTCCACGAGGCCAACTGCTCTGCAGCACAGTACCTGTTCCAGCAGGACAAGTTCTATGATGTCAGCTACGACACCGGCGACAAGAGCGTGCAGTGCGGGAGGAAGGTGAGGAATTTTCTTGAACTTTGCAGACGTCGTATTCCAGAAGCACAAGTTCCATTACGTCAGCTACGATAGCGGTGACAAGAGCGTGCAGTGCGGGGGAAGGGGAGAAATGTTCTAGAACTTTTCTGTCATATTCCATTAGGACAAGATCTATGACGTCAGGACACGACGCTGGCGACAAGAGAAGATGCAGAAGGAAGGTGAGGAACTTTCTGGAACTTTGCAGACTTCATATTCCATTAGGACAAGATCTATGACGTCAACTACGGCACCGACGACAAGAACGTGTAGTGCGGGAGGATGGTGAGGAACTGATCACTCACCGTAACTTTCCCATTTTGCTGATCCCACATTCCTTTCGTCAACCTACATACTCCATCCCAGACCATCCGTTCACACTCCTTATTTTATTCCGAATCCTTTTTGTGCCAAATTTTACTACATCGTTTTTCTATTTTCTATTTCTAGTTTAGTTAAATAAATCATTTTTAAAAGGGGTCTTTAAAGCCCTGGATAACAGAGCGTTCTGGAACTTTGCAGATGTCATATTCCAGTAGGACAAGAATCTAAATTATTTAGATCTATGACGCCAGATACAACACCACAATAATAATTCTCACATAAAGTATTGAAAAGAATCGTAATTTAGAGGTCAATAATAATACAAGATTCTGGACTATTTCAGATAGACGCGTTCAAACTATGGACGATGTGGAAGGCCAGGGGAGACGCTGGCTTCAGTAAGCTGATGGACCACGTGATGGAAATGGCTGAGTTTGCCCTGCAGACAGTGGCTATTAGGCCAGGGTTTCTGCTGGTGACGACCACACTGCAGTGCCCTAACGTCTGCTTCTGGTATATACCACAGTTCATGAGGGACAGAGAGAGAGATGGTGGATGGTGGGATTTAATGCATAAGGTATTTTTTTATATTTGCATATACCACTTTGCCTTAAGAAAATATTTAAGTAGTCAGTAAATCTCTTGTCGCAGTATTGTAATTGTATGTTTAAAAGAAGAGAAAAAAACCATGAAGGATTTCAGCAGTAAGGTTGCCAATAAAAACGTTGTTTTTTTAAGTCTTAGGATTGTATGTTCAAATAATTATTTTTTATTCATTTATTTATTTAATATCATGGTTTAAAAATCAGCTGGTTATCATTAATTTATTATTGCCATAATTTTATCCATTGTTGTTTCTACACTCACAGTGTAGTATTTTTACGTACAATTCTAAATTATTTTCCACCTATTTTTAGGTAACACCAAAGATGAAAGAACTACTGACGCTGAGCTCCCGACTTCTCATATCGTACTCTCCGGTCAGACAATACAAGAACTTCTTCCGTCTCGCTCTGACTTTCCACCCTGTTCTGCAGAAGAAGAACATTCTGGAAGTACTGGAGGCAATCGAAGAATGTGGAGAAATGATAACAGAGTCTGAACTACAATAATATGAACCAATAAATAAAGACCTTTGTCTATGTATTAATGTAATAACCCTATTTGTCTTACTTATACACAGCAGAACTTCTCATACGGGGCATTTCACGTCAAGCGGACTACATAAAAATAAAGTAAGATCTTGGATATTGTTCATAATTTGATCAATTGCACTTCTATAGGACCTGAATAAATGCACGTCCTTATTTTTCTTTTTTATGCCTAGTTACGAATTAATGCGCCCTCAAAGAATCATTAAAATGTGAAAAGCTGATTTTTCGAAAGCTGTTAATGAAGGTAATCAGATGGCATAAATTCGTAACTAGGCATAAAAAAAAGGAAAAACAAGGATGTACATTTATTCAGGTCCTATGGAAGTGCAATTGATCCAATTATGAACAACATCCAAGATCTGACTTTATTTTTTTGGCCCACTTGACGTGAAATACCCCATACGCTTCTTAAGGTCTTGTACTCGTATTACAAACTTCTGTCTCTTAAAAAGTTTATAAGAGCTTTATCTAACGCAAATACGTGTTTTGTAATTACCATTGTGCTGGGTATAAGTTTTTGTCATTAAACTCCGTGGCAAAGGTAACTACGACTTGGTCACAGCGAGCAGAGACTGCCATAAATTCGTACTCAGCACACTCTTATAAAAAATAAGAGGTCACCGGCAAAAAAATCATATAATTATGCATTAGAATTTTATTTCAAAAATTACAAGTTTCACTCTGCAGTAAATGCACTTGAACTTTTGCAGAATATACTTTGCAGTGTTAGAAGTATGCGTTCTGCAGTAACCACTCCAGATATTTGCCGACACGGAGCGCAGGCTCTACCTGGGGTGGTTGGGAGCAAATGCACTTGAACTGCAGAACGCACTCTGCAGTATCTAGAACTGCGCGTTCTGCAGTATCCACTCCAGGTATTTGTCGACGCGGGTGTATAGGCCGGGATGGTTGGGCTCCCCGCAGCGCACGCCCCACGACACCACGCCGATGGTCACCCAGCGACCGCTCGACACCTGGTACATGAGGGGGCCGCCGCTGTCACCCTGGAATTATTAATTAATTATTTATTCAATACTAGCTTTTGCCCTCGAGGAATAATAACACTATGTTACTTCTAATACCTATAAGAATATGTGTACCAAGTTTCATGATTCATGAGAAAGCGTAACAAACAAACGTACATTCACATTTGTATTATTAGGGATTTTAAACCTTAATACTATTGAATGCCCTGATAATTAATAGAGCAGGAAGTCAGAAAAGGCAGTTTCGAGAAAATGGCACTTATCTAATTAGTGGCCATTAGTGACTTATCTATAGTGTAAGTGGCATTAAGTGACTTATCTAAAAAGTGTTACTTATCATATGACTTACTGCTCTATTAATTACCAGGACAGATGAGTAAAACAGATGATGGATCGTATGATGGTGAATTGTCCTAGAATAGCAAAGCCTTTATATGTCATTTCAGCTACATCTAACGCTGGACATTAACGCCCCCAAAATATTTCTTGGGGGGTAGTTGCCTATACTCGCCACTCGCCACGCTAGCAGATGGGTTGAAGAGCGCGGTTTTGTAATTTCAATTCCCTCTGTCTCCTTTTATGACAGCCACGGGAAAGATTGTAGGATGGAGAGGCGCTATTCTTACTCCAGCACACCACGGATAATATTATATCTTTTTAAAATTTGCAGTATAGCATAAAACTATAATTTCGTCAACAGTTGAAGGGCCAAGCCTGGTCCTATAGCTGGCTATCAGTATGATTAATCACCTGGCAAGCGTCCTTGCCGCCCTCCCGGCCGCCGGCGCAGATGG
The DNA here is from genome assembly GCA_905187575.2 of Celastrina argiolus. Classification (NCBI taxonomy): domain Eukaryota; kingdom Metazoa; phylum Arthropoda; class Insecta; order Lepidoptera; family Lycaenidae; genus Celastrina; species Celastrina argiolus. Next base: position 5,334,539 of record LR994596.1, read on the forward strand.
TCTCATTAAACACGGAGTCAACGAAGGAGTCCACGCACTTCTGGTGCTCCCACACCGGGACCGACACCTCCATCAGCACGTCGCTGATGGGGCCACCGTACCACTGGGTGCCCCAGCCTGGAAAGTTGGGAAATGACAGAGATTAGTATTGTGGGACAAGCTTGTTGGTTATCCTGTAAATGCCTGGATTGTTGAATGTCTTTGCCAATAATAAAAAGGGTTTATTCTGATTAACTTTATAGTTGTGACTACTTGTGACACCTTACAAGTTTAAAGTTCAAACTAATTTTATTCTCAATAACTTTATACTTGTATATGTTACGGGTTATCTTGCAACTGTCTAAGCTGTTGTGTACGTACATGCAATATTTGCGTATTCAATAGATAATGAAAAAAACTACAGGAATAAATGCAATAAGATGTGAAACGAAGGTAATTGGCACATCTGAATTGCACACAGATATTGGTATAAAATAACTCACCAATAACAACGCCGATCTCATCAGTATACTCCAACCCCACGGGCGGCAGGCATATCGGCCACACGTACGTGTTGAACACGGCCGCCCGGTGCAGCTTCAGGATGGCGATGTCGTGGTGGTAGTTGGCCACCTCGTACAGCTCGTGCTGGCGAATCTCGATGACCTTGAAGTTGTAGGTGCGCGAGTCGTTGGTGCGCTGCATGTCGTACTCGCCCAGGCGGACGGAGAGCTCTGCGGGTTTCCACCTGGACAGGTTGCGTTTTTTTTAAATTAATTTATGTATACACCTTCTATTAACATTACACTTTTTTTATGTGGGACAGCCTGGCCGGCCGTACCGAGCCGGGAGCTTTAGTGACTAAAGCCACTTACGGATTGCCATCAGCCGTTATGTTGGGCGGAGTGCCCTGGATCTGTCAAAACACAGGCCACTCCTCCCCCGACCAGCCGGTTCACCTCTATAGGGACCGGACTTCCATCAAATTGAGAAAGCGCTCCGGCAAACTGAAGCGCTCTCCTCGGCGCCGAGACTGACGAGATTAACAATACACTAGATCAGTGTTTCCCAATCATTGTTTTGACATGACCCGATCATTATTACACTGTCCTTCGTGACCCACGTTTAATTATATATTTTACTTTCACTTTGATGGCCCGGTACCGGGTAGAGACCCAGCAAATGGGAAACGCTGCACTAGATAACATGTGCCATACAAAAACAAGGCTAAAATCTGTCTTTTAGCCTAAAAAAACAAATTTAAATACACATTGTGGCATTTTCATAAAAAACAACAAGTACATTAAATTACTGTGTAAGACGGTTATCTACTTTGTGGTAAAAACTCAGAAACAACATAAAGTTCAGCTGGCCGACAGACTCAGTTCAGCAGCATATGCAGTTAGTAAAATTAGACAATATTCAGATGAATGTACTGCACGTCTAGTGTATTTTAGTTACTTTCATAGTATAATGTCCTATGGTTTTCTGCTATGGGGCAACGCTGCAGATATAAATAGTATCTTTGTGCTGCAGAAGCGAGCTGTTCGGGCAATCTACAAGCTGGCCCCCAACACTTCACTTAGAGAAAAGTTTAAGGAAACTGGAATATTAACTGTAGCTTCTCAGTATGTTCTCTCAAATGTATTATATGTTAAGAAAAATATTCATCAATTTAAAAAAAAATGTGACAAACATAATAGAAATACTAGAAATAAGCATAAACTGGATGTACCAGTGACTAGACTTAGTAAAGTAAAGAATTCGTTTAAAGGTCAATGTATACGCCTTTACAATAGGATCCCAGAAAACGTTCAAAATTTTTCAAACAATAAGTTTAAGAAAGTAGTCAAAGAACGTTTGTATGCAAAAGCATACTATAAAGTTTGTGACTATATGAATGACAGCACACCTTGGGAATAAAGTACCCCCCTGCAAGGCTTTTTTTCTTTTCTTTTATTTAATTGCATAAAAGTGCAATTTTTATTTTGTAGTAGTATTGACTATTTTATATGTAAACATATTTTTTATATATATTTGTCTTTTAAAAGAGAAATTTTCCATCTTTTTAGTAAAATGTGGCCCCATGCGAGTTTCTTACGCCGGTTCTTCTCGCTGGGCTAGTTGCCGAACCGGTGGTAGGCATCATATAGAAACGACGTTCAGAAAACATTTTTGTAAAATTTATTCTGAATAAAAAAATTTTTGACTTTGACTGACTATACAGGAGTGGTACGAACTACGAAGGACATGCATCAAACCGTTTTTAAACTTGTGTACATAATATGTCGTTAATTTCTATACACTATAACTTTGAGATACGATTACTTATACTACCTTTCCTCATTTTGGAAATGTATTTTTAAATTTTTCATTTTTTTTACAAAAATAAAAAAAAAATTTTTTACTTTTACCATTTCTTAATTTTTTGTCTCAAAAATAACAATAAACCAAAAAAAAAATTATTTTTATATTTGTAAAAAAAATGAAAAAAAAAAAACATTTCTATAATGAGAAATGGTAGTATAATCATATCCCAAAGTTATAGCATGGACCAATTATACATATATATATGTAATTGGTAATTGGTCTATGGTTATAGTGAATGCTCTTATTACACCCGTTATATTAAGTTGATTATTATAATTGCCGAGCTCCACACAAAATCTTACCTCCTGGTGCAGTGCGCGGCGGTCAGAACATGCCGGTCTGTGATGAGCGCCCCTCCACAGTACTGGTCATACCCGGGGGGGGTTATGGACGCTATCCACGGCCACTCACGAGGGTTGGCGGGCCGGGAACCCACAACCCGGGAGGTGGCTCGGGTGCTGAGACCGCAACCTGAGAACAGGTCGATTCTGCTTAATAAATCGTACAATAAAGTTTCGATATAGTCGCGATATGTTACAGGAAAATGGTATTGTCATTAACGTTAAACCAATGTCATTAGTCCAATTTCCAAAAGATAATGACATCAAAATTATTAATTTATTTTATTGTAGGTAAGTAAATTGAAAGTATTTAACAATATACTTACATTTGGCTGCGTAGATCTATTGTTAGAAATAAAAAAGTTCTTATCAGAAATAAACTTTAAAATGTTGACAATATAAAAATGCCATACGACAATAATATATAATTATACAGAACTTGTTTGTAACATACATACTGTAATATTAATGAGTGATAATACTTTATGATGTGTATGGGTCCCGTATATAGAGTTCAGTGCGAAAGTACCAGCGCTGAAATGTAACTTGGCTAAAATTATTGTATGAGCAAATTTAGAATGTCGGGGCATTTCTCATAGAAACATGGAAGTTCAAAGTAAGTCTTTCGGCGCTGGTACTTTCACAGTAAATTCTGTAGAGTAGGCACATACATAACCTGAACTATTATCACTCATTTTACACCTTGTATGGAATAACAAAACTGCTATCTTCTAAGACTGCATTAATACGGTTGTTAGCCCGTACCGCAGTAGCGGTATTTAGACAGGTATTATCGATAAAGTTTCTGTTCGACCAGTATAGGTAGCAAAGTTCTTTTAGTTTTTTTCTCAAAATATTTAAACACGAAGGAATTGCCCGCAACGTCTGACGACATGTATGAACCGTAGTTCATACATGTCGTCAGTCGTTGCGGGCAATTCCTTTGTGGAAAGTGCCGTTGAAGACAGCAAAACCACATAATATACGTATATATTCTACGGTGTCGAAAAACAACCCCTGTTTTTCCATACAGAAATAGGGGTCTGCGCTACCCCCTGTTTCCTCCCTAGATAATGTCGCTACAGAAACAATTTTTTCATGAATATACATAATGTTATTCATACGCCCCTATTTTTTGCCTTTTTCTAATAAATTAATTATTTAAGGACATATTTATTGACGTTCAAAAATCCAAAAGAATTACCAGACTTTTCGCTGTGTTGAAAGATCCAAGAAAAATAAAATTTGACTGCATATAGATAGGAACCTAGTTCAAGCTTTTTTTAAGTTAAAAATATCTAAATCAGTTAATTTTTGGAGGGGGAAACAGGGGTCCCACAATCGTGAATTTCTTGTGCTTTTAACAGGTAATTTCAGTTCGTGCTGCAGTTGTCTCTATCGCGCTAGTGCTGGCACACAGATACAAGACCTAGTACTAAAAAATTGTATCCTAATACTGGCAATTCGACTGGCTATTTTTGTTTTCTTCGATTTCCAATAGATAAAGGGTGAAGTCCAGGCACATTCCGGAAACCGCCATCTAGCGCCACTATTGGAAAATACTAATTACTAATTTCGTTTTTTTTGTATTAAACATAGATTGTATGGGATGGTAGGCCATGGTTTGACGAACTTCGTCACGGTAACTTGAATCATGGCCCTGCTCTCAACACACTGGGTATGCTAATGTATGAAAGTGACTAGGGATCTATAAATAAAAGGCGTAATATATCTGAACACTTTAATATCTAACCTCGTGTCTCCGCGCGGCTGATCTTGAAGGTGATCTCGTTCTCGTCGCGCGGCGCCGTGGCGGGCAGGTCCCCGGCGACGGCGGTGTCGGCGCCCTGCCCGTCGGGGCAGCACACGCCGATAGAGCTGGGGACAGAACGGAGATATGAAGCGAAAGGGAAAGGGAGATAGAAGATAAACGAAGTGTCAGGCTGGGCGCGGTTGGCCGCGACTAGCAACCTTCCTTATGTCTCCCTAATTGTGTAAACGAGCTATCTGGGCTCTGATTCTAGATGCCATCGCTATTACTTACGAAAAAAGAAAACAATCATGGTATTGATTTGACAAAAAATCCCCTAAATGACAAGTGAATTCGTATGTCACTTAGCGAAGCTTATGTCAAATTATGTTTTGTTTTCGAACTTCGTAATAGCGATGGCATCCTGACATGTTTTACATTTAGGTCGCAAAAGCTGGAAGTAAGAACCTAGCCTGCGCGGGCCCCCATCCTATGGTTGCAGCAGGCCCCGCAACCCGGCCTGGGTTGCGGGTCTGGGGATCCCCTCAAAGTCTGCGGCCACCTCGACTATACGGCCAGTCCGAACCTGCCACTTCGGTAGTTGCGAGGTTGCATGCACCTTCATAATATAATTATAATAATCTTCTTCTTATATATAAAATGAAATGCTGTTCGTTAGTCTCGCTAAAACTAACTACGAACGACTAAACCGATTGGGCTATTTTTAGTCTTGAAATATTCGTGGAAGTCCAGGAAAGGTTTAAACGGTTTTTAGCTCAACGAAGTGGGCACGGGAAATGCAGTGATTGTTAAAAATAATAAAATATATTCGCAGACTCAAACCGTTAATTTAGCATGAAAAAGGTCTATTGTTCTAAACAATTCTAAGGGCTAATAGTTTAACCGTACCAACTTTTAGACAGCAGTATCGAAATCATTTTATATTTTAAATTTTTACGCCTGAACAAAACCTCATATCAAAATGATGTACAACCACTTCTGTTCAGTCTTTCTGAGGAAAAATACAAAGAGCCTCCTTTTTTAACGCCCAGAAATGCTTTAAAGCATTCCGCGGGAGATTGGGGATTCCCTTCGCGGATATGTAGGAGTCGCTGTATCCGGCAGATGGACGCAGCCCTAACCACTAAAACTCGGTGGTACTCCCACTCCACAGCCACAAGGATTACAAAACAAGAAACATCACTAACCAATTACATAAATAACTATTATTTTAAGAAGTTGATGACTCATTCATTTTTACATTATTTGTGGACCAAAATTATCCCTTAAATCAGATTGCTTAGTGCGATTGCCAAGTCAATCTACTTATTTATTTAAAACATGAAATATTTTTAATAATATTGCTATGATCACTATAAGATGTTGTTAGAGCAACCGACTTACTCCAGCTTGGCATCACATGGATCTCATAACTTTTTACGGCAAAAGATCTTAGTTGCGAGACTTGGCACTTTTTACAAGCTTTGTTTTTGATGGGATATAGAGTTTACTGTGAAAGTTCCAGCGCTGAAACAGTAACTTTTATTAAATTATTGTTCGGGCAAATTTATGATGTTAGGGCATTTCTCATACAAACATGAAAGTCGAAAGTAAGTCTTTCAGCGCTGGGACTTTCACAGTATACTCTACACAGGAGCCACATACACACCCTAAAGTATTATCACTCATTTATTTTATAACTTGTATAGATAAGTACGAGGATTACTCCTTTTTTTTTGACAAACCCCTTTGCATTTACAGACCTCAAATAAGTATATCTATATAACATTTTGTTCCAATATAATTGGCGCACTTACACAGAATGGACACTATGTTGCAGGTTTTTAAATCGTTTTTAGAGTTTTGTACACGAAAGTTAAAAACGGGACCCTATTACTAAGACTTCGCTGTCATCGAGATGTACCTCAAAAACCGTCATGACTAGACAGTGGAAATTTTCACAAATGGTGCATTTTTGTTGCCGCTACGACAACAAATGCTAAAAATAATATAATATTGATATTTTAACGGGGCCATTACAATTTCCATACAACAGAAGTAGTTTTTGCTCTACTTTAACTCGATATCCACTTGAAATATTCTCAAAATAATAGCTTATATATCTACCACAAAAGAAAAGAAATACTTCGGCGGGGCCCTCATGCAACCGACATGATTTTTTGCTATTTTGTACAGAACCCTTTGTACGTGGTCCGACTCGCACTTGACCGTGTTTTTTAAACCACAGCCGATAGTAGTCCAGCCAGTGCTAATGTATTATCGCTGGACCGCCACGTCCGACGCCCACGCCGCATATAATCTGCTAATTTTAGATAATATACATTATTTATTGTTTTATTCGCGAGAAATATACATTTCTGTATACTACAAAGACTAGCTGGAACTCTACAAACATTCGTGGAGTAAAAAAACTTTATAAATAAGATAGATAGAATCATTCTGTTACTTTACCGGCACCTATACAATTTTGCTTTTGTAACGCCCAAAGGTTGACTGGTAGAGAATGCCACTTGGCATTAAGTCCGCCTTTGTACAGTTTGTGCATGTTTAATAAATAAATAAATAAAATAAAATAGATAGGTTTTCTTCTCAGTAACTAAGGGTGGTATAATAAAGAAATTACAAACCCGACCTCACTTGAGAACCGATTTGATAGATGATACAACGTTTCGTTGCACTTTTAAAACTGTTTTACTAACTTTAATTAGCCTTTTACGGCACCCACGTTGATAGGGAGATGCTATTTTTACTGTCTTATTTCAAATACGAATATAAAACTTACGAATGCTTGATGATGCAGAGGTAGTCCATGAACTTGGTGAAGTCCTTCTTGAAGTCTTCCTGCACGCAGTAGTGCAGGTGGCGACAGTGGCCGGCCTTGCCGCTGGGCAGCAGGCAGGCTTGGTGCGGGATGTTGGGCTGATGATGAAGAATCATAAATGATAGCTAAGAACATTCTTAACCACGTTATTTTTCAATTTCCTATCTATTTGAATCCAGGGCTCTTATTCATGGTGCCATCGCTATTATCACTTTCGAAGTTCGATAGCAAAATGTATGGGATTTGGCAATAAGCTTCGCCAAATGACAAGCGAATTCGAATGTCACTTAGCGAAGCTTTGTTAAGTATTGTTGAATTAACGTTTATTTATTAAACAAACGGATAAACGGACGCGTCATGTTTTCTTCATAGCACTCACACTAACACAATTTATCTCAATCATCCAATTAACGAAGGTACAAAATATTATGATTATTTTTTGAGTTAAGTGTATTAAGTAAATTATATGAGGTGCCAAAACAAAAAATGTTCTTCCCGTCCTTCTCTTAGCATATGAACCATGGATCAACCTGTATAGTATAGTACTAATAGATAGCGAGCGTCTATATTTTAGCCGACATCCAAAAAAGGAGTAGGTTCTCAATTCAGCCTGTTTTTTTTCTAGCACATTTCGCGTTTCTTGTAGAAAAATGACGCGTCGCAAAGTTTCGACTTACGCCAATATTCAGTACAATATATAATAAGTACAATATTCTTTTTATTGTATAGATATTGTAAGTTTAAGGCAAGCTAGCTTAATCAATAATAATTAAATTCGTGTACCTACCTACTTACTTACTATTTATCTGTTTAACCATACTTGGAGAACACAGATTTTAATTGGATTTTGAATCTTTATTTGTTAAATAATAGCTACTTATGTTTTTATCTAAATACTGTTAACATGTATGTGCAGCTTGTTTTGTTATATTGTGTATGTGTGATAAAATAAATAAATAAAAATATAAATCGAGCCTTAATTTCACTATAGTTTCATTTGGCCGTAAGCAAAGTTAACATAAACCGAACAATAACTACAAACGTTACGAAATTAATCATTTCACCGAACAATATACTCGATAGTTGAGCTGTCAATAATATAAAACGATCCAAAAGATTTGGAGATTAAAAAGAAACTTATCTACGAATATATTTTACGCAACAGGAAAAAGATGGTGTTACTAATCGGAATTTTGGAAAGTACTTATACAAAGAACATAGCCTCAGGGAATGTGAAGATAACTATACACTATGACTAGAGATAATGTAGAGATGGGCAAATAAATGAGATATTATATTATGGTATCTATTATGGAAGGAAAAGTAGAGGGGAGAAGAGGAAGAGGAAGACCTAGGAGAAGTTACATAGAACAAATAAAGGAGAAGATAAACGTTGGGTCGTATCAAGAGGTCAAAAGTAAAGCACAGGACAGAGAAACATGGCGATTACTCCACCGGCAAGAGCCTAGCTCTTAAGATTTGAATGAATGAATATAGCATAATATTATATCTCATTTCCAGGGTGTAAAAATAATAGGCACTATAACTTTGAGTTATCATTATACTACCATTTCTCATTCAAAAAGTTATTTAATAAAAATAAATCAAAACATCGGCCCGCAAAAAGTTGGTCGTATGAGGGAACTGGGAACCCTAATATCGACCAAAATAATGAGTTTCTATTTCTTAAAATCATCGTAAATCCTTCATAAATGATCATACGTCTTTTACTTTCTCACATTCTTGATAGAGATGTAATTGTGTTGACATTCAGTGACGGCCATCTTTACGACTACAGTTAAGGCTGGGACACAAAGTGTCCGGAATCCATACCGCCGGATATAACAGCAATGATAATAGAACTCCGGCCTAATACCAAAGCACAGTGTTGAAAGTGAATATAAAAAATAAAAGTTTAAAAAACCCGCTTTTGGGATTGAATATTGCAACAGCAGAAGAATATTATGAGTTAGCGGGTCCGACCTCGGCTCTAGCTTGACCATTTTTGTACCTATGCATTTCTGGATTTCAAATTGAATTTTTTCTTGTTTCAGCCTTTTTAGACCAGTTTTTTACGAAGTCGGGTTATAGTTTTTAAACTTTTATTTTATTTTATACTTTTCTGTTTCCACATCAAATATAACATTATATTTTTATCAAACTAACGTTCAATTAACGCATAGAAAGTAACTAAACAACTTCTAGATACTACTTGTACGACCGCATTTTAAACGTTATTTTGAATTTAACAATGAAATATAACAATTAATAAAATATTCAAATACATATTCGTAATGTGCTTGCCAAGACCTATCTTTTGATACCAAACACGAGACAATTATCTTAATTAATTTCTTTTTGGAGATAGTTTTTGAGGTATAATTTTCAAAATCCAAAATTTTTCGAAAATTTTTATAGCCTATGTTACTCGCAGCATCATTAGCAATCGATTGATACCTCATTTATTAAAATCGGACCAGTAGTTTAGCCGCTACGAGGGAACATACATACATACATACAAACATACATACATACATACATAGACTGCCAAAATCATTACCCTTCCTTTTGGCTTCGCCGGAGTCGGGTAAAAACGAAACAGCAGGAACAGGCATACATTTTCGTCCGTCTGACGAATTTTCGATCAAGACACTTTTAAGCATCCTAAAAAGTGCACAAAACCGCTAAAGAAGTTTTGCTCCATATTATAATAACTCAAACACCCGCTGGTTCTTCTCGCCGTATTAGGGCTCCGAATCAGAGGTAAATGGTAATTGTACATTTTTTTAGAAATTTGACTTTAACAAAAGCTAAAAATTTTAAACAGTTGGACCAACACTTTATGTGGCCATCTGACGAATGGAATTTTTTCTTATCAGACAATGAGGTCTCAGCCTCTATTATCCTAGCCAAACATGAAAACAACAATTTTTGGTGTTCCAACATGGTAATCGAACCCACGAATCAGGTGATCACGATCAGCCTTCATAATCCTAACACGAAAACCACAATTTTGGTTGTTCCAACGTGGGAATCGAAACCACGACCTTCTAGTAGAGAGCTAACCACTGGACCATGGAGGCGATAGAGTAAAAATTTAAAACTTGAGCGTCGAGTGAATGCTAAGTTTGACAGGAGTGCTAAGTTCGAATATCCGGACATCCGGTTCGCGGATCATGTAGACCCGGCCTTAATGCCTGTGTAATTGTTGCAATCATTTCTATCACACTCAATAGTTAATAGTATTTTACAGGTATTTCCCATTACTTTTGCCAACTCTAAGCAGTGTTGCTAGGTTAAAAATAATTTTCCCTATATATAAGTCGAAATTATCGAAATGTATAATATAAATTAGTAATAATTAATCCAATAGTGGACGTCACAGCTGAAATGATGAAGTCCAATATTTATGTAGTATGTCGTTTGAGAAATACTACGTTTTTTGGCATCTATGGAAACGCAGTTCAGAGTAAATTACCGATGTATGTTTATTGATATTAAAGTTACAAACTAAAGAACAGTTGCCTTTCTCAACACATCGTGAGGACTTCGACAAGTTGCCTTCTTCAAGGCAATTTTAGGTCTAAGGTAAGTTGCCTTCTTCAAGGCAATTTTAGGTCTAAGGTAACTTGCCTTCTTCAAGGCAACTTTAGGTCTAAGGTAAGTTGCCTTCATCAAGGCAACTTTAGGTCTACGGTAAGTAGCCTTCTTCAAGGCAACCCAAGGACTTCGACTAGAACTAAGACGAGTCCCCACAATGTAGTATCCCGGACGAGCCCCACGGACGGACGAGATCCCAAAAATCCCAGTATTTCTCAAACGGGATACTACATTTAGGGGAAAAGCCTAAGTTAGCAACACTGACACTTGTGGAGTGCAGCGTGGGCGCGCGCCGGCGCCACACTCAAACCTGATTGAATTGTTTAGTAAGTACTCTCTGAGTCCGTAAATGTTTTGTTGTTGCATGTTAGAGGTAGGGTTTCCATCGTTTGAAAGAAGAATCACTATTCCTCCAAAAATTACACCTACTTTTATGACATTCGATTTGAATACAGCAAAGCAGGTAATATCGATAAAACTGTCATTGGTTTCCAAGAATTCCTCATAGCGTTCATACAGCCTTCCTCGATAAATATCCGTTATCCAGGACTAAAAATTAGACCACTTGTTTCTGAGATTAGCGCGTTTAAACAAAATTATAAATCACATCAATCAAAATCAAAATATTTTATTTCCAAATGAAACTTAACGAGCTATTTACTAGCTAGAAACTCGGATATAGCTTTTAAATGTTAGTAGCTACATAATATTAACACATTATAAGATAGTTAGCAGCTAACTTTTGGGTACGCTTTTTGACTTTCAGTGCGCAAACGCAACACTACACTTTCATAAAATTTAAATATCTATACTAATATTATAAAGCGGAAGAGTTTGTTTGTTTAAACGCGCTAATCTCAGGAACTATTGGTCTGATTTCAAAAATTATTTTTTTGTTGGATAGTACATTTAAAGAGGAAGGCTTTAGGCTATATACGAGTAACATTACGCTGCGACTAATAGGAGCGAAGCGTCAGTGAGAAATGTTGCAAAAACTGGGAAAATTAATTACATTTGGGGACTTTCATTGCGTGCTCTGCATAAACGGCTTAAGTCATTCTAAAACCACGCGAACGAAGTCGCGGGAACAGCTAGTATTATATACATATTTAGCAATATCCCGCGAAAAAAATATAACTTCATCCTTCCCACACAGCTTATGGAGGCTTAAGGAGGGAGGTGCATCAAACGCATGCCTATGCGTACACTCACTCATCTGCTAGGTTGTGGTTATAATTTTTTTGCGGGACATTGCTAGATATAATATATTTAAATTTTATGCTATAGATTTCCGCAAAGTAAAGTCTGACTCCATTAACAACATTTTGAAACGGAGGAACAAGAAGCATTAAATGCTCACCTCTGAGCTGCTTAGCTCGACGAACCTCTTGACCCGTCCGTGGCCCAGGCTCATCCCGCCCGCCTCCACCAGCTGCTGCCACTCCGGGTCCAGCAGCTCCTTCGCCAGGGGAGCTGGAAGAGGAAGTTATCATTTTAGCAATTCTCTCTTTTTCGCAAAACGATATTTGTATGAGATTTGGTGTAATGTAGGGTTAACAACATGACGTCACAATCGATTGTTCCGTTCTCGTTCTCACATTATTATCTTTCTTCTTCTTCTATATAAAAATGAATTGTTGTTCGTTAGTCTCGCTAAAACTCGAGAAGGGCTGAATTAATTCGGCTATTTTTAGTCTCGAATTATTCGTGGAAGTCCAGGGAAGGTTTAAACGGTTTGTATGCTGAACGAAGTGGGCACGGCTCAGCTAGTCTACTACTTCTTCTTGTTATACATAAAAATTAATCGCTGTTCGTTACTCTCGCTAAAACTCGAGAACGGCTGAACCGATTTGGCTATATTTGGTCTTGCAATATTCGTGGAAGTCCAGGGAATGTTTAATCGGTTTTTTTTTTATATTTTTTATGCTCAACGAAGTGGGCACGAGTCAGCTAGTATTTAACAGTTTAATATCTTAATTATGTTTAATGGTACTTAAATAATTTTAGTTTTACATTATTTGTTTACCAGGGGGCTATAATAACGTCAATTATAAAAAGTAGTTTTTAAGTACCTAGTTTTTTTAAGTAACTTCCTATTTAATGATCTTAATTTAATTGTATCTCTTACCGCATCTACAAGTTTAATTTGGAAAGGTTTTGATCAGCCTACGCTTTTGTTACTTATTCCAATATTTGGGTCACCGATCATTAAAAAAGTCCAAAAACACGAAAATATTTTGGAAGCTTCTGAATGTATTTATAATAATGCAATATTATCTGTGTTGAGCTGGTATCATTTGTAAATAGTCTATGGTAACATTTGTTATGTCTATGGTAACATGGTAATCTATACATATAATAAATCTGTAGAGGGGTCATGTCTGTACATTAAGAATATTTAAGTGAAAATTAAAAAAAGGGGGTCTATATAAGCCACAGAACCTAAAAATAGCATTTTTGAAAAAAATGTCTGTCTGTCTGTCTGTCTGTCTGTCTGTCTGTCTGTCTGTCTGTCTGTCTGTCTGTCTGTCTGTCTGTCCATATGGGAATGTTTGTCGTCGCATCACGCTAAAACCACTGTATGGAATGAAATGAAATTTGGCAGGCAGGTAGCTTACGACCTGAAGAGCATTATTGTAAATTATTATTCCGAAAAACGAAAGGGTTCCCGTGGGATCTTCAAAAAATTGTAGCTACCTATTTGACGGTATTTCAGCCAAACTACTCAACGTATTTAAATGAAATTTGGCAGGCAGGTAGCTTATGATCTGAAGAGCATTATTGGAAATTGTTATCCCGAAAAACGAAAGGGTTCCCGTAGGATCTTCAAAAAATTGTAGCTACCTATTTGACGGTATTTCAGCCATACTACTCAACGTATTTAAATGCAATTTGGCAGGCAGGTAGCTTATAATCTGAAGAGCATTATTGGAAATTGTTATACCGAAAAACGACAGGGTTCCCGTGGGATCTTCAAAAAATTGTAGCTACCTATTTGACGGTATTTCAGCCAAACCACTCAACGTATTTAAATGAAATTCGGCAGGCAGGTAGCTTATGACCTGAAGAGCATTATTGAAAATTGTTATCCCGAAAAACGTAAGGGTTCCCGTGGGATCTTCAAAAAAATTGTAGCTACCTATTTGACGGTATTTCAGCCATAACTACTCAACGTATTTAAATGTAATTTGGCAGGCAGGTAGCTTATAATCTAAAGAGCATTATTGGAAATTGTTATCCCGAAAAACTAAAGGGTTCCCGTGGGATCTTCAAAAAATTGTAGCTACCTATTTGACGGTATTTCAGCCAAACTACTCAACGTATTTAAATGAAATTCGGCAGGCAGGTAGCTTATGACCTGAAGAGCATTATTGGAAATTGTTATCCCGAAAAACGAAAGGGTTCCCGTGGGATCTTCAAAAAATTGTAGCTACATATTTGACCTTATTTTAGCCAAACTACTCAACGTATTTAAATGAAACTTGGCACAAAGGTAGATTGTAACATGAAATAACCAACATAATATTTTTAACTGACTTACAAAAAAGGAGGAGGTTTCTCAATTCGTAAATATATGTTTGTTTTTTTTTTGTTTCTTCGCGGATATCTTCATCGTTTCTGAAACGATTTTAATTTTTTTTAATGTTGTGTAGGGTATAATTTAAATTTGATCCCATTGTCACCAAATGGTGACCTGATGATGGGATCCGTGAGGAATCGAAGGAAATCCTCAAAATTTATGTGAATTGATTTTGATTTTTTCTGAAGTAGTCTAAGCATATATTACCAAACAGTTAGGTTTTGCACCATATCCTGGATCTATAATATCAAAAAATTTCACGTTTCAGTAAGCTATATATATATATATATATGTGTTGAAAAATTTCGCGCTGCTCTGGCTTACGCCAGAGCAGCGGTAGACTTTTTCTCTTTCTACTATTTTTTTTTATCTAATCGTTTTTGTTTTTCATTTTCCGTCCTCAAATAATCGTCGTCTGATCATTCGAGAATTATCCCTACTCAGTCTATACCCATCACTAAAAATCTGAAAATTAAATAATTTTAAACAAAAAAAAAACGACTTCAAAAGGTAAACTAAAAGGAACAATTAAATTTACTTCGCACAAAGTAATACTTATTTTCCAGTACAAGTGAAAATAATTATTACTTTGTGCGAAGTAATTTATTATTATACTTAGGTTTTGCAAATACGATTAATAAAGTATAGGCGTAGGATAGTTTTTTTTCAAGATATGAATGAGATGTCATAGGTACATTTAAATTAGAAAAGTTATGTCAATATAAGTAAGATTTTATGTTTTTCATGATATTTTTATTTATTAGTTTTTATGCTAGGTACGGCTTGGGTTTTTTCTTTCCTTTGGACTTTTGTTATTTTGTCGTCTAAAGCAAGTTAGTACTTTAACCGTAAAGTCCCAAAGTAGGCTACATGTTTGTTAGCGTAGGTAATTAATAAATAAAAAACCGGGCAAGTCCGAGTTGGAATTGCGCACCGAGAGTAGACTTTTAAAAAATTTGGCGCTCTGCGCCAGCAGCGCAGCGTCGGTGTGAAAACGATCATCGTCTGCAGTCACTGCGGCGAAAAGTCCATACAAATCTCAGTACTACTCAGAGATCTTCGTCGCGTATATGAGCGTACTATCAAGTAGTCCCGTTCGCATAAAAGAAAAAAAAATATTATACATACAGACGAATTGAGAACCTCCTCCTTTTTTTGAAGTCGGTTAATAATACACGGTCATTTTTCGAGCTGGTAGTAGGAATTGTTAGCATTTTCATAGAAAAAATACCTCAAAACATTCACGTCATTATTTGACAGTAAACTATTATTATTACTTCATCGGCCTACTTCTTTTGTCTATGCACGTCTTTATACCGTGTATAAAGAAGCATCACTATAAATTAGTGATTTTAAATATCCAAACGACAGTGTTCATAAACTAAAAATGTATTTGAACTGCTGCCCTAAATCACTTTTCCACGCGTACGAAGTCGCGGGCACAGCTAGTAATATATAAAAATTAATTGCTGTTCGTTAGTCTCGCTAAAACTCGAGAACGGCTGAACGGATTCGGCTATTTTTAGTCTTGATTCAAGTATTTCAGTGGAAGTCCAGGGAAGGTTTGAACGATGAAAAAATACTGTTTATATGCTCAACGAAGTCGGCACGGGTCAGCAGCTAGTCTATATCTATCTATACATATAATAAATCTGTAGAGGAGTCGTGTCTGTACATTGAAGATATTTGAAAAAAAATATGATAGGGGACCTTTATTTACGCAATAGTACCCAAAACTATGATTTTTGAAATTTTTGTCTGTTTGTCTGTTTGTCTGTTTGTCTGTTTGTCTGTGGGTTTGTGCACGCTAATCTCAGAAACGGCTTATCCGATTAAGATGTACTTTTCACTTATATATTGCGGCAAGCTTCACTTAACATTTAGTGTTTGTTTTATGTAAATCGGTTAATAAATAAAAAAGTTATGACCATTTTAAAAGATCATGTCGTTTTTGCTGGACGTTTGTAGGAAGCTCGCGGCGGGCCCGGGAGCCGCGCGCCGCCGCGCCGCGCCGCTTCAAATTGTATTCGCAGCAAACGCACCGGGGCCGCGGGGGTGACTTTTATTTGTTAGTTTTAGTCTTGCTAGGTAGGGACAATCTACGATTTTTTTTCCTGAGTTTATTACGAAAGTTATTTGTATAAAATCAGTTAGTACTTTTACTGTATAGTCCTTTGTGATAAGTAGGTACTGTATACATATTTGTTAGCGTAGGTTAGTAATAAGTAAATAAATAAAAACCGGCCAAGTGCGAGTTGGACTTGCGCACCGAGAGCTGCATACAAACCTGATTGACATAGAATTTTGATTTGGTTACAGCTTGAATATATTAGAGACCTAAGTACCTATTTGTTATAAGTTTCAATTATACACATTCATGACAAACGGTACTAAGTTTAAAAAAATCCAAATATTTTTACTATCTATATAATGTTACTAAAAACGTATGGTTTTAGAGTTTAGACGTTGCTTGGTTTCAAATTTTATGATTTTGAGTTCACGGGAACGGGAACCTTTATTAGGTTTTGATTCCCTTACGAGTGTCGAAAATGACGAAATACAATATAAGTTAGATTTATGTTTTTCTTGATATTTTTATTTCTTAGTTTTTATTATGGACCGAATGGTTTTTATGTTAGGTACAACTTAGGTTTGTTTTCTTTCTTTTGGTACTTTCTATATTTTGCTACTTTTCTGTATATAATCAGTACTTTAACAGTGAAGTGATTTATAATCAGTACCTACATGTTTGGTTATTAATAAATAAAAAACCGGGCAAGTGCGAGTCGGACTTACGCACCTAAAGGCTAAAATACCGCAAAAATTTGCGGCGCGCTGTCTTAATATCATTGTCGCCACACTAGCAGCGTCGGCGTGGAAACGATCATCGTCTGCAGTCGCTGCGGCGCAAAATCCATACAAATCTTATTACTAGATGTTCGTCGTGTATGTGAGCGTACTATCAAGTAGTCCCGTTCGCATTATAGTAATTGTACACGGTCGTTTGTCAAGCTGGTAGTAGGAATTGTCAGCATACTATAAAGTAGTTTTTTAAATACCTCGACGACAGTTTTTATAACTAAAAATATTTTTAAAACAGCTTTATTATAACACTGCCCTAAATCACTTTTCCACGCGTACGAAGTCGCGGGCACAGCTAGTTCTAAATAATAATGTATCGTTTTAATACCTTCGAAAGTTGTGATTGCGCAACTTACAATAATATGCTAAATTGCTAAAATACAAAAAACACATGTACATAATATTTAAACAGTTAGGTCCAGTTTCACCAACGTATGATAACGCTAATCATTTGTTTCAACTCAATATGTCTTTTATTTAATTAGTACAAAAAGTGGATGTTACACAACATGAGTTTTAATCCACCGTTAACTTAAACTTGCTTTGGTGAAACTGGTACTTGCAATTTAATTAACAAAACATTTAATTAACAAAACGTACAGGTCTCCGCGTAACACGACCTGAGCGTGTCGTCACACGTAAGTCGGTGTCATATTCCTTGTCATCTTTTACTGTTGGTAAGAAATATGCAGGTTTTAATCGGTCAATAGATATTTGAACTTTCCTGTTCGGAAACTCAATTTTGTAAACCTTAGGGTTACGACTTAACACACGGTACGGACCATCGTAAGTAGGCTTTAATGGTTTATGCACCTCGTTACGAACGAAAACATAATCTTTTAAATCAGAATGAACAAAAAAAGATTTATTACTGTGAGACTTAGGATGAGGTCTGAAACTGTTCAAAATGCCACGCAACTTTTGTACGTATGTGAAATCGTCGCCTGTTGTGACCTCCTCTTTATTAAAAATATCGGACGGCAGGCGAAGTGTTCGACCGTACGTCATCTCGGCTGCACTCAGCTTACTGTCCGTGCGAATAGCTGCTCTAAGTCCAAATAATACGGTTGATAATTCATTAACCCACGATGATGATTTTTGAGTTAGACGCGCTGTTAACGAAACTTTTAAACATCTGTGCCATCTTTCTATGGCGCCATTGCTTTGTGGGTGATATGGAGTCGTTCGGATTTTATTAATACCTAGCAACACCATAAGCTTAGAAAACAAGTCGCTCTCAAACTGGCGTCCTTGATCGCTCGTTAACCTTAAAGGACAGCCAAAACGCGATATCCAACCATCATACACATGCTTGGCTACAGTTTCCGCTGTGATTTCCTTGAGAGGAAATGCTTCCGGCCAATGCGTACGTCTGTCAATCATAGTCAGGCAATATCTGAAACCTTCTGACGTCATAGGGAGAGGCCCTACAAGATCTATGTGAACGTGTTCGAACCTTTCACATGATGGAAAAGCTTGCACGACTGAATTAGTATGTCTAACTACCTTAGTGCGCTGACATGCTAAACAATTTTTTGACCAAATCCCAACGTCACGATTCATACACGGCCAAAAAAATTTACTTGACACCATTTTTCTAGATGAGCGTATGCCGGGATGTCCTAAATTATGTATAGTATCGAAAGCTAATCTACGATAATCCTTAGGTAAATACGGCCTAATATTATTCGTCGAAACTTCACAGAAAATAGGTTTGCTACACATGGGCATAACTATTTTCTTAAATTGCGTTTTACTATTAGTGTCACTTAAAAGCTGTGAGAGTTCCTCATCAGCGCATTGAGAGTCTGCCAGCTCATCATAATTAAGAGAGGTAGGACAATCTATCGTTTCTAAGCGTGATAATGAATCTGCTACCACGTTGTCGCTCCCTGTAATATGCCTAACGTCGGTAGTGTACTCACTGATAAATGCTAATTGTCTTATCCGCCTAGGTGTTTCTTTTTCGCACCTGGTCTTTTTAAAAGCGTAAACTAAGGGTTTATGATCGGTATAAATATGTAATTGACGGCCTTCTATTAAATCTTTAAAATGACGAATCGCTAAATAGATTGCCAATAACTCGCGATCATAAGTGGAATATTTGGTTTGCGCATCTGAAATTTTCTGAGAAAAATATCCGAGTGGTTGCCACTTATTATTTACGTATTGCTGCAATACCGCCCCGACGCATGAATTTGATGCATCAGTCATTAATGAAATCGGAACGTCACAACGTGGGGCCGACAACGTGACCGCGTCTTGTAAACACGCCTTGCAACGTACAAACGCTTCGTCAGCACTAGGAGTCCATAATATTACAGTTTTATCTTTCTTTTTCGCGCCTCGCAAATAACTATTTAAAATTATTTGATGCCTAACCGCGTTTGGAATGTGAGAACGGTAAAAATTTACCATTCCTAAGAAGCGACGTAACTCGTCTACTGTTTTAGGCTTAGGATAGTTCTTTATAATTTCGATTTTACTATCCAAAGGTCGAATGCCATCCTTAGATACTTCGTGTCCTAAATATTCAATTTTTGTTTCTCCGAAACAACATTTACTAAGATTTATAGAAATTCCGAATTGACTAAAACGTTCAAAAACTTTGTGTAAATGTTCCTTATGTTGTTCTACCGACTCTGAGGCTATGATGACGTCATCGATAAAAGTAAATAAAAAATCAAAACCTTGAAGTACCGAATGGTCCATAAAACGTTGATAAGTTTGACTCGCGTTCCGTAAACCAAAACTCATCATCGGAAATTCAAAAAGTCCAAACGGTGTCGTAATCGCGGTTTTTTCGATGTCATCTGGAAATATAGGTATGCAATGGTATGCTCTTATAACGTCAAGTCGGGTAAAAATAGTCTTGCCTTCCAACAGATAAGTAAAATCGTGTAGTCGCGGCACGGGATAGCGATCCGGTATCGTGATTGCATTTAACCGCCTATAGTCTCCGCACGGCCTTATTTCGCCGTTCTTCTTTGGCACCACATGGAGCGGACTAGACCATGGGCTCTTCGAAGGTCGACATATGCCGATCTCTTGCATGACCTTAAATTCATCTTTGATGCGTTTATACTTATCTGGTGGAAGCTGCCGAGCTCTAGCGTGAACTGGAGGACCTGTAGTTTCAATGTGGTGATACACATTATGCTTAGGACTATTCTTAAAATTAACAGGCTTAGTAATATCCGGGTACCTACAAATTATACTCCAGTATGGATGACTTTTGTCAATGGTATTTACAGTGGCTACGGTACAGTTAACAACAGAAGCTGAAATATTTAAATTAGTTATCTTATCTATTAACTTGCGAGACTTTAAATCCACTAACAATCCATATGCAGTTAAAAAATCGGCTCCGAGAATGGGCTGCTTTACATCGGCTATTATAAAATCCCATCGATACGGACGACGCAAATGTAAATTGATCTCTAATGACTTTGTACCGAAGGTCCGAATTTCAGTGCCGTTAGCTGCATAGAGTTTGTAATCGGATATCTTAGAACTATAACAATAACGTTTTCTTACCGGAATTACAGAAACGTTTGCACCTGTGTCCACTAAAAAATTGTAACCACTTGTAGTCCATGACACGAAGGCGATGCGTTGGTGAAATTGCACAGATATCCGCCTCACGTACCTGCGCACGTTCTAGTTTCCCTTCTTCCAGGAACACGGCTGCACACACTTGTTGGCGCGCTCCTTGAACCGGAAGTGGTAGAAACACAGCCAATCTTCACTTTCAGGGTTGCGGCGCTGCTGACTGGGATTGCGAGAGCGGGAACGTTGGCGAAAACGACTAGAGTCTCTTCCTCTGGAACTGCTGCGAGATCTCTCTATATTCGCTATTCTAGCACTCAATTTTGCAATTTCTGCCAAAATTTTTTCATCTCCTCTAATGGGCTGAGACGTGGATAATTCGGAAATCTGTGGCTGCTGCGAAGTCTCCATGATTTTATCGGCCACGGCGGCTAAATTATCCATGTCTCTGGCATCCGTGACAGCCAGTACCGCTCGCACTGCAGTGGGGAGATGACTCTGCCATAGTATTCTGAGTGTGTCATCAGGTATCTTCTCCCTTCCCAGATCACGCATTCGGCGAAGAAGTTGCGACGGCTTTTGGTCGCCCAGCTCCATTTCGCCAATGAGTTTCTGAATTTGGCGATTCTCTGACTCTTCGTAAATAGTCAGCAGCCTACTTTTCAGAGCTTCATATTTTTTCGTGTCAGGAGGCTTAATCAGTAAATCAGTCACCTGCTGTATAGCCTCTTTACCCAATTTCGAGACAACAATTTGAAATTGTGTTTCGTCAGCAACTTTTTGTGGACCTAATACTGCTTCCGCTCTGATGAACCACACCCTAGGTTGATCGGTCCAAAATTCGGGTATACGATTAGTCACAGATATCGCTGACACTTCACTGTACTCCGGCTTGACTTGGTGCGCCGGTCCCTGCTGGGAGGCGGGCTGAGACGGTCCAGGTATCGGATTCATACCGCACTAATTACTGTTTTATACTGTTCACTAACAAAAGTCACTCACACGCAAAAAAAAAAAAATGTTTTCGGGGTCACCAATGTTACTACTTCTGTAGATTCTAGTAACTAGATGTTAAATGAAAAACCTTTTTGCACAAGTTCGCATTTATTCCGCGTCAGTGACCATCCCGTGTCACTGCGCATAAGACACTGCAATAATAGACAATAATATGTCCCCACACTGGTAATTCATTTTTTAATACAAACTTTAAAAGGGGATACTGTGAGTAGACTATAGCATTTTAAATATTGGGCAAAACCGTACTTTTAAGTTAAAACCCGTACTTTTTCATAATGTCAGTCGTACTTTTTTTGGGAAATAGTACTGGCAACACTGGTTTTAAATTTTCAATACTTGGTCAACAGTTAGCTAAGGATTATTATTTTATTATTTGTTTTTTATGTTTTATAATTGTATATATTTTTAGAGCAAAGGACTTAGTTTCCAGCTAAATAAATAAATAAAAAAATCAACATCCTTGTCCTGTATCATTTCGTGTTATCTTCGTTAGCGGTTTTTGGTGATATTAAGTACCTATGCGATTTATTTGAGTAGAGCTCATTTTTTAATTAAATTACATATACCCATCGCTTTTGGCGCTTACGTAAATTGCGGAGTACGAACCGGCTTGGCGGTATTAATAAGAATCTAGTACAATCAATTGACAACAACGTATTCGTGTCAAAATTGCCGTTATCATAATTTTTAAACAAAAGGCTAAAAGTAGACCTTTATATTTATTTATTTATTAAGGTTACCAGCAGCATATACATGAAAACATTTACAATCAACAATATTGCACAAGAATAAGTATCTGATGCATACGCCTTTGTAGGCAACACAGCAATTACATAATAAATTTTAAACAACAATTTATAAATTAAAAAAGATAACTAATAATATATTTTACTACAAATATACATAATTACATTTTTATTACATATTTATTACATAAAACTGTTTAAAAAAAATAACAACAATTGCACACAATATACAGGGTGTAAAGAACAACTACTATAACTTTGAGATTTGATTATACTTACTCCTCATTTTGGAAATGATTTTTTTTATTATTTTGTCAAAAACTAGAAAAAAATATACTTTTTACCATTTCTTATTTTAATATCAATAACGAAAAAATTGTTTTTTTTTTAATAAAAAAAAAAGTACATTTCTAGAACGAGAAAAGATAGCATATTCATATCCCAAAGTTTTAGTAACTGATTTATTACATCCGTTATTATTTTTTCTACTTTAATCAAGTAGGTAACAACAACTTCATTGTTTGTGATTATAATAAAACGTGTAGGCAAAATCAAAAATGTCTCATTCGATAAAGTTACGAATACGTTGTCAATTTGTTTGTGCTAAGCCCCCGACGATTTTTATTTGTAAAAGTACCTATAGCGTGATTTGTTTTCAAGTTTTTCGTGTTTAAAACACTTTTTAGGGAGAAATATTGTTTGTATGTTTTTATCACTTCTTTTAGTTAGTCTGCAACCTGCTGAAGATAAATATATATTTGTAATGGATGGAATTAATTGATGGATGGAATAATATGACACTTAGGTAAAAACCGACAAACAGATTAAAAAATACATATATAAGAATCCCAAAATAATTAATTATCATAATGAATTGGGTACTTCACTCTATATTTTGTTTTCGTAATTAGATCGTGCTCTATAAAAGACAGTTTACGAAAGGAACAGTAGGTATACTAACAATTATTATTTTAGAAAAGAAACTGCTAATTGTTAGAAGCAGAGAATAAAAAATGCCCCACACAAAAGTATCTAAAACTTCCATAAAATACTGTCCAGTTATATTACCGTTGTAGATGCATTGAAATTTAATTTAACATTTCAAATTACGTAAGAAAAGGAAAATAAACTTACACTCATCTCCCCTGACTGCCAAAATACACAACAGCAACAGACAGGCCCGCATGGTGAACTGAGCAGACCAGAGGAAGCAGCCTGATAATCCAGAGGATGCGGGTGTGATAAGTGATAACGGTGACTTTGTGAATGATATCACCGAATTGGTGTTTTTGGAGATCCACAGAAAATAAACGTCGTATATTTTAAATTTTAATTGTTGTAGTATTATATAAATACCTATTAATATTAATAGGTATTTATAAAATCTATTGCTGCCTCACAGCGCCTTAGCTAGCCAGCACTAGCGCGATAGAGACAACTGCAACTTGGACTGAAATTACCTATTAAAATAACCAGAAATCGACGTTGAGGGGATTCCTGTTTCCTCCTCCAAAACTTAACCGATTTAGATGTTTTTTTCTTTATTAGCTAAAAAAAGAATTTAACTAGGTTCCTATTTTTTGTTTTTTTTTTTTGGTATAATGTAGTCAAATCTGTTTCCTGGATGTTTAAACATGGCGGAGAGTCTGGCCATTTTATCCAATGAGGAAATAGAAATCCCCTAGACCCCTATTTTTGTATGGAAAAAAATTCGTAGTGTTTCCTCTTAAGAAGAAGAAGAAGCAACTCATTAGCTACCAGCAGGCTTACTGCTTTAGGACCCGCATGCCGCAGCTGTGACCTATACGAAGACTAATCTGTATGAAGAGCTTATGTATGTAGAATGTAGACAAAACCCCTTCTATATTATTCTAAGGAACTATACAGCAATCGAGAATCGAATCAGTTCGATCTTTGGTATTTTATTTTGTGGATTTTATTTCATTTCATTTATTGATCACCATAATGCAGTACAAAGTTGGTAAATTACAAAAATACTTACTTTGAAACTAACCAGGATAAAGAAAATCGTTACATCGTAACTTTTTGTACTTACTAGTAAACATATTCCTAGACGACCTCCGTAGCGCAGTTGGTTGAGCGCGTTGGTGCTCGAACGAAAGGTCGCGGGTTCGAATCCCGCCGAGGGAACAAAAAATTTTTCAAAACATAATAAAAATCTTAAATATGTGTATAGTAAGGTAAGTGATACAAATAAGGCCTGTAGTGGGAAAAAGTCTTTTAAAATGTATTTACATCAAAAATACTTCACACTTACATAGACAAGAGCTCCACGATTCTGAAAACAATCCCCGAAAGGCCCGGTCGCGATCACAACGACGGTAAAGGCCAATTGTCTATCGAGCATGGGTGTTTTCATTGCGCGCTATTAATTTGTCGTCATTTATATCGAATATTAATACGTTATTCTTTAAAGTTTTGTTTCAAGTAACATATGCGGATTACATTATAACTCATCAAAAAGGTAACTATGACTTCAAATTGTAATTTTCAAAATATGCGAATTAAGTACAGCTTCTAATATTCATGAAGTGCAATGCACTAAATAAGGCCTACTTTATTAATAGGCCATATTTCTGACCCTAGGCCTTATTAGGAATTTACTCAATTTTAACTTTATTATGTTTGTTTACAGATTGATCATCTTAATCATTTTTAAATGATGACCACCGAAACATTTAAGAATTTATTCTTCTTTAGAAACAGAGTGTGACATCGCAAATGTAAATCCCAACAACGTTACTTAACCTAAGTCTGATGGCGAAGACACTGAAGATGAAGAACCTCTAGCTAAAATTGCAGAAGACTGATTTCCAAAAACGTATGCCTACTCCTGACTACAGTGGTGTTAAGGACCGTCCACGTAGGAAAGCTTTAAATTATGAAGGTCCACGAGTTACCAAAGGCTTGACAAAAAGTGATGTAGACGTATTTGTGTTTCCTAATTGTCAGGGAAATTGATTACCGCTACTAGTACTTATTATCAGTAAGGCTGATTAATGTTCTTAAGCAAATTATGGTACTTAAAACGTTCCCAGGCCTTATTTAGTTACCTTGCTTAATTAAGGCCTATCGAAATATATTTTAATTTTCAATATTTAACATTTTTTTTGGAAAATATGTTAATTTGCTATATTTTTTTTGTATGGATACGTTTTTTTAATATTATTATTTATTTGTTGTTGATATGCGACTTCAAGACTGACTTGCAATTCAAGCAAAATATTTAGTAAAATAACTTGGGATGTTGCTCAAAGATCTCGTGGAAATACTTGTTAAAGGCCTCAGAAATACATATTTTATGTAGTTAATACTCTAATAACAATATTTCTATAATAAAAATATGATGTAAGTATAAAGGCCTTGTTAAATCACTATGTTTTTAAAAGGCCTAAGGCTAAGGGTTCAGATATACCTCTTTTTAAGTCATTTTTAATTAAAGATTATAATATGTTTTCTTAAATAATAAAAATTTATGAACCGAAGAATAATGTCTTGCTTTTATTTATCACTATATTCCTATAATTTATCAGATTATGTGTGTTTGAAATTAGGTAGGCCTTATTTGTATCACTTACCTTAGTATAAAAGTATTAAATATATTTCCGTTGTCTGGTACCTGTAACACAAGTTCTTCGGATACTTAGCACAGGGCCAGATTGACGTGGTGTGAAGCGTCCATAGATAAAAAAAAAAATACTAGTCCTTACTAGTAAACATATTTACAAAATGCACGCAACCAGATAGATATTCAAAAGAATGCTAGTCTAGTCAGAAATAATTTTCTTATTCTCGAAATAGTTCCCTTTTTCTACTTAACATTTAACTTTAACCTAAGGGAGTTAAAATTATTTCTGACTTTACACTAAGCATTATTTAGAATTTCTTTTTTGCTTGCGCATTTTTATTATTTACATGGTATACGTACATAACTCGTAAGTCGTATCCACATAATAAAGACATCTTAATGCTCGTGTCAAAAGTTATCACAATTATATTTTAATTAATTTTTGCGAAATAACTGTCATAATGATATTTCGAGTAGGTATAAAATTGAAGTTACACTTTCCATTAAATTTTTATTCCTCGTGAGGTAACTGCTTGGAAATAATTTGATTATCCTTTTATGGTTTCAGTCACTGCGTGTTGAAACTTGGTCACTAACTGCGTGTCAATTAACGAGCTATGGAAATTGCTATGCTCGGAGTATCTCTACCATAAGTAAGATAATATATCTACGTCGAAGCAGAAATGGCGTGAAGAGGAGACAGAAAGAGTAAGAAAGCAGAACCAAGGTAACCTAGCTCCAGCACATTAGCAGGTTGAAGAGGCAGTGGGCTGGACAAACAGCTCGCAGAACCGATGATCGCTGGGTAGAAGGGTTCTCAATAGCAGACCGCGACAGTACTAGGTAGGTACTAGTTAATCGGAACTGGTCCGTTTCGTACTAGCACAAAGTAGATATATAACAGAGACACGACCTAGTACTAGAGGATGGTATCACCCTAATACTGGCAATGCGACTGGCAAAGGGTGAAGTCCTGGCACATTCCGGAAACCGCCATCTAGCGCCACTATTGGAAAATACTAATTACTAATTTCGTCGTAACTTCTTCTTAATTGTGGGGTTTAATTTTGTAATGTAATGCTTAAAAACTATGCTTATCTTTATTTTAATGTCAATATTTGTACTTTGTAATTTGTATTTAATAGTAGTGACATCTATTGCATTTTTTTTGTATTAAAGATGCATTGTATGGAATGGTAGGCCATGGTACTAGGTACTACGTAATTTCCTCCTTTGTACACCCTGTATACTAGCACTGCTAGCAACTATTTAGCTAGCTACATTATGTAAGAACAGGTAACTGTGGCACCTTGTGTGCTATTTATAGCGACTGTTTCGCCTGGGCAGTAGGCAAAACAGTATGGTCAACAAGTTGGATCTAAGCAGGTATTTTGAAAGTTGTTTGGTTGAACTCGGTACTTCTTGAGAGGTTCCATGGTTGAACCCCAGTGCTCAAACCGAAGGTCGCGGGTTTGAGTCCCACCAAAGGATTTTGTATACCTATAATATAGGTCAGTGGTTGAGCGCGTTAATTCTCAAGGCGAAAGTCACTGGTTTGAACCTCGCCGAAGGATTTTTACCACCTCTATGGGTTGAGCACTCAAGCCCGGGGTTTGAATCCCGCTGAAGTAACAGATAGTTATCCATCTCCTGGGTCTTATATGAGGAACGCAATTCTTGGGATACTTAGCAATTATACATTACAAGAATAATAATAATATATATGGACGTTCTACACCACGTCTATCTAGCCCTGTGCTAAGTATCCGAAGAACTTGTGTTACAGGTACCAGACAACGGAAATATATTAAATACTTATCTGGGGGCACGGTTGTGCCAACGTCAAGACGAGCCAAGCGAAGCGCAAGGGCACTACCTACCTTTTCTCGAAAGGTTTTTTCGTTTTTTTGAACTCCCATAACTTTGCTTTGGATGATGCTAAATAGTTGAAAATTTCAACATATAATGACACCAGTAAATACATGAATTATACAAAGTTTGAATATCGTAGCTTTTTTAACTTTAGATTTTATCGATGTCTAAAGGTTTTTAGACATCGATAAAATCTAAAGTATAATAGCGGTTCCTGATTTCGTCACTGACTCATTTATAGATCATCAAAATTCTTAGGTTACTTCCGGAAATCTTAGAAAGCTGAACTTATGTATGTAAGCTGTTATAGCTACAAAACCAACAAAAAAATTATTAAAATGTAAATGCCGCCATTTTGAATCCAATATGGTGGACCACCATTTAAAATGTCGGCAGGCGTCGCGAAGCTGGGCGTCAGCAGGCGTCGCGGCGCTGGGCGTCAGCAGGCGTCGCGGCGCTGGGCGTCGGCAGGCGTCGCGGCGCTGGGCGTCGGCAGGCGTCGCGACGCTGGGCGTCGGCAGGCGTCGCGGCGCTGGGCGTCGGCAGGCGTCGCGGCGCTGGGCGTCGGCAGGCGTCGCGGCGCTGGGCGTCAGCAGGCGTCGCGGCGCTGGGCGTCGTGGCGCTGGGCGTCGGCATCGTCGCGGCGCTGGGCGTCGGCAGGCGTCGCGGCGCTGGGCGTCGTGGCGCTGGGCGTCGGCATCGTCGCGGCGCTGGGCGTCGGTAGGCGTTGCGGCGCTGGGCGTCGGTAGGCGTCGCGGCGCTGGGCGTCGGCAGGCGTCGCGGCGCTGGGCGTCGTGACGCTGGGCGTCGGCAGGCGTCGCGGCTCCGGGCGTCGGAGGGCGTCGCGACGCTCGGCGTCGCGGGGCTGGGCGTCGTGGCGCTGGGCGTCGGTAGGCGTCGCGGCGCTGGGCGTCGGCAGGCGTCGCGGCGCTTAGCGTCGCAGCTTTCGGCGTCGCGGCGCTGGGCGTCGGTAGGCGTCGCGATGCTCGGCGTCGCGGCACTGGGCGTCGGCAGGCGTCGCGGCGCTGGGCGTCAGCAGGCGTCGCGGCGCTGGGCGTCGGTAGGCGTCGCGGCGCTGGGCGTCGGTAGGCGTCGCAGCGCTGGGCGTCGGCAGGCGTCGCGGCGCTGGGCGTCAGCAGGCGTCGCGGCGCTGGGCGTCGGTAGGCGTCGCGGCGCTGGGCGTCGGCAGGCGTCGCGGCGCTGGGCGTCAGCAGGCGTCGCGGCGCTGGGCGTCGTGGCGCTGGGCGTCGGCATCGTCGCGGCGCTGGTCGTCGGCAGGCGTCGCGGCGCTGGGCGTCGGGGCGCTGGGCGTCGGCATCGTCGCGGCGCTGGGCGTCGGTAGGCGTCGCGGCGCTGGGCGTCGGTAGGCGTCGCGGCGCTGGGCGTCGGCAGGCGTCGCGGCGCTGGGCGTCGTGGCGCTGGGCGTCGGCAGGCATCGCGGCGCCGGGCGTCGGAGGGCGTCGCGACGCTCGGCGTCGCGGGGCTGGGCGTCGTGGCGCTGGGCGTCGGTAGGCGTCGCGGCGCTGGGTGTCGGCAGGCGTCGCGGCGCTTAGCGTCGCAGCTTTCGGCGTCGCGGCGCTGGGCGTCGGTAGGCGTCGCGACGCTTGGCGTCACGGCGCTCGGCGTCGCGGCACTGGGCGTCGGCAGGCGTCGCGGCGCTGGGCGTCAGCGGGCGTCGCGGCGCTGGGCGTCAGCAGGCGTCGCGGCGCTGGGCGTCGGTAGGCGTCGCGGCGCTGGGCGTCGGTAGGCGTCACGGCGCTCGGCGTCGCGGCGCTGGGCATCGGCAGGCGTTGCGGCGCTGGGCGTCGGCAGGCGTCGCGGCGCTTGTCGTCGCGGCGCTGGGCGTCGCGGCGCTGGGCCTCGGCAGGCGTCGCGGCGCTGGGCGTCGGCAGGCGTCGCGGCGCTGGGCGTCGGCAGGCGTCGCGGCGCTGGGCGTCGGCAAGCGTCGCGGCGCTGGGCGTCAGCAGGCGTCGCGGCGCTGGGCATCGTGGCGCTGGGCGTCGGTAGGCGTCGCGGCGCTGGGCGTCGGTAGGCGCCGCGGCGCTGGGCGTCGGTAGGCGTCGCGGCGCTTGGCGTCGCGGCACTCGGCGTTGCGGCGCTGGGCGTCGGCCAAGTATCACGTTTTAACTGAAATGTAGAGTAAGTGAAGTTAAGCCTTGTAAAGTAAGGGCGCATAGATCAAGAACTTTGGTTCTACATGAGATTTGTCCACTTTTTGATAGATTTTGATCAAGGTGCTTGTAGATTTAGGGCGAGTAGTCTTTAGAGCTTGGCTTTATACGATATCTGATAACTTTTTCACAGGGTAAGCTATGTAGACTCGTCTTGGCAATATTTTTACATGAAAATGTTTTTGGTGGGATATGCTATACACATATACGACGCCTCCGTGGTCTAGTGGTTCAGAGCTTGACTCTTGACTCGGAGGTCGCGGGTTCGAATCCCGCCGAGGGAACAAAAAGCTTTAAATGTTCCTGAGTCATGGATGTGTATTAAATTTGTGTATTAATATAATAAAAATCTTAAATATGTGTATAGTATTTAAGTATTAAATATATTTCCGTTGTCTGGTACCTGTAACACAAGTTCTTCGGATACTTAGCATGGGGCCAGATTGACGTGGTGTGAAGCGTCCATAGATATTATTTATTATTATTATTATTATATTTAAGATTTTTATTATGTATATTAATACACAAATTTAATACACATCAATGACCATGAACACAGAAAACTTTTTGTTCCCTCGGCGGGATTCGAACCCTCGACCTCCCGCTCGAGCACCAACGTGCTCAACCACTGCGCTACAGGTCGTAAAACGGATAGAGATAAAAATATGGCATGAATGAAGTCCACATGATAGCATCGGCGTAGCATAACGTATAAAGACATATTTTGTCTTGAACCCTATCATTTACAAAATCTTTAACGGAGGTCAAGCTAGACTTTAATTTACCTTTAGAAGGGTTGTTATAAATTCGGTCTATATGATTGTCTATGGCATTGTTGCTCCCAAACGGATGAACCGATTTTGATATCATTTTTTTAAAGCTGACATGATCGCGGATGTTCTCAGCTATAATATATCATCATCATTTCGATGCCTGCCTGATAATTCGAGCGTTTTTTTTTTCTATTTTTTTTTATATGTTTAAGATTAAGAAAGCCAACGACCTATATTTATTTAAAGTAAGACCGGAACGGTTTCAATTTTAAATTCTAATGTACAATCACTTACCATAACATACAATACATGTGTTATAGATATATTAACATATAAATGTAATTAATTTGAATATACTAAACCATGCTACACAATTACATCCTTAACGTTTGATACATAGAGCCTACTTTTGCACGGACAACTTTATAAAGCTACCTGTTCACATGTTACACAAGTATAGCTCTTAGCTGATACTAGATAGAGGCGATATTTGTATGTCGAAGCCTTTTAAGGCTATATGCACACGAATGGGCGTCGAAGTATGCAAATAATGTGGTACTGGACCCAAACAATCGGACATAGGAATGCTGGAGTTACGAAATGAGTTTGGTCTATTTATAGCCTCGTCAGGATTAGGTCTCAGGTTAATCAGGCTAATTAATTCTAGAATGGTTGAGAATGTTACTAGGTATACAAAATTGCTTAAACTGTATTCCCAGTAGTGGAAGGGCTTGTATCATGTATGTACCTATATGTCGCAGTCATCTCATTGAATTCGCTATTTAATTGAATGACTAGCGCGTTTTTAACAACAAATTTTAGAATCCGAGACTAGGACAGCCATTTAATATTTTAGTTTTAAACTTCAAAATTTCCGAATGAGTACTAATATATTTTTATATTTTTTGATTAATTTACTTTAATGTTCGTTACATTAAAGTAAATTAATCAAAAAATATATCAACCATTTTATAACCGCCTAGTGATTCAATTAAATAACCAGATTCAATAAGATGACTGCGACATATATATTACACTAGTTTTTGTTTCATGATAAAGAAAAGCATTAATGAATTTACAGACATTTCATATTCTTGTATATTGCGGCCCCTAGCAGGCGTTGGAAAATTTATGTCATCGCATCGAGAATTTGAAATTAAATAATTTTTCAATATTTTTTTTGGAATAAACAAAAAAAAGACAGAAACAGCAGTAGAAGAGAAACAGTCACTTAAACATTTTAGGATTTGTAGTAACGTATTAAGTTCATTGATTCTAGAGACATCTTATACTAATGTTCGTTACGACTTATTCTAAAAAAGTGACAGTTTGAAATCAGAATTTAGCTACTTATCACCGATATACGATTCATGTTTTCAATTATATTTTGCATATAAAAACATTGATGCCAATAAATGAATGAATGCAGTTGAACCTAAGAATCACACGGCACAGAATCCCAATATCCGAACGTAATGTATGTGGACCTTGACTAGACGCAATATCACGTTTACTTAAGTTAGGTATTGACTATTTTATATTTACAACAGCTGTCGTGAACCTTAGCAGAATTAGATAGAATTGTTCATTGATCACGCAAAAATAACGCCCAAAAAAAAGAAAATTTGCACAGACATAAAAAGTTTTTTTTTTAATCTGGGGGCACGGTCGTTCCCCCGTCAAGACGAGCCAAGCGAAGCGCAAAGGCACTACCTACCTTTTCTTGAAAGGTTTCGTCGTTTTTTTGAACTCCCATAACTTTGCTTTGGATGATGCTAAATAGTTTAAAATTTCAACATATAATGACACCAGTAAATACATGAATTATACAAAGTTTGAATGTAGTAGCTATTATACTTTAGATTTTATCGATGTCTAAAAACCCCTGATTTCGTCACTGACTTATTTATAGATCATTAAAATTCTTTGGTTACTTCCGGAAATCTTAGAAAGCTGAAGTAATGTATGTAAGCTGTTATTGTTACAAAAACTAAAAAAAAAATTATTAAAATGCAAATGCCGCCATTTTGAATCCAATATGGTGGACCACCATTTAAAATGTCGGCAGGCGTCGCGAAGCTGGGCGTCAGCAGGCGTCGCGGCGCTGGGCGTCAGCAGGCGTCGCGGCGCTGGGCGTCGGCAGGCGTCGCGGCGCTGGGCGTCGGCAGGCGTCGCGACGCTGGGCGTCGGCAGGCGTCGCGGCGCTGGGCGTCGGCAGGCGTCGCGGCGCTGGGCGTCGGCAGGCGTCGCGGCGCTGGGCGTCAGCAGGCGTCGCGGCGCTGGGCGTCGTGGCGCTGGGCGTCGGCATCGTCGCGGCGCTGGGCGTCGGCAGGCGTCGCGGCGCTGGGCGTCGTGGCGCTGGGCGTCGGCATCGTCGCGGCGCTGGGCGTCGGTAGGCGTTGCGGCGCTGGGCGTCGGTAGGCGTCGCGGCGCTGGGCGTCGGCAGGCGTCGCGGCGCTGGGCGTCGTGGCGCTGGGCGTCGGCAGGCGTCGCGGCTCCGGGCGTCGGAGGGCGTCGCGACGCTCGGCGTCGCGGGGCTGGGCGTCGTGGCGCTGGGCGTCGGTAGGCGTCGCGGCGCTGGGCGTCGGCAGGCGTCGCGGCGCTTAGCGTCGCAGCTTTCGGCGTCGCGGCGCTGGGCGTCGGTAGGCGTCGCGATGCTCGGCGTCGCGGCACTGGGCGTCGGCAGGCGTCGCGGCGCTGGGCGTCAGCAGGCGTCGCGGCGCTGGGCGTCGGTAGGCGTCGCGGCGCTGGGCGTCGGTAGGCGTCGCAGCGCTGGGCGTCGGCAGGCGTCGCGGCGCTGGGCGTCAGCAGGCGTCGCGGCGCTGGGCGTCGGTAGGCGTCGCGGCGCTGGGCGTCGGCAGGCGTCGCGGCGCTGGGCGTCAGCAGGCGTCGCGGCGCTGGGCGTCGTGGCGCTGGGCGTCGGCGTCGTCGCGGCGCTGGTCGTCGGCAGGCGTCGCGGCGCTGGGCGTCGTGGCGCTGGGCGTCGGCATCGTCGCGGCGCTGGGCGTCGGTAGGCGTCGCGGCGCTGGGCGTCGGTAGGCGTCGCGGCGCTGGGCGTCGGCAGGCGTCGCGGCGCTGGGCGTCGTGGCGCTGGGCGTCGGCAGGCATCGCGGCGCCGGGCGTCGGAGGGCGTCGCGACGCTCGGCGTCGCGGGGCTGGGCGTCGTGGCGCTGGGCGTCGGTAGGCGTCGCGGCGCTGGGTGTCGGCAGGCGTCGCGGCGCTTAGCGTCGCAGCTTTCGGCGTCGCGGCGCTGGGCGTCGGTAGGCGTCGCGACGCTTGGCGTCACGGCGCTCGGCGTCGCGGCACTGGGCGTCGGCAGGCGTCGCGGCGCTGGGCGTCAGCGGGCGTCGCGGCGCTGGGCGTCAGCAGGCGTCGCGGCGCTGGGCGTCGGTAGGCGTCGCGGCGCTGGGCGTCGGTAGGCGTCACGGCGCTCGGCGTCGCGGCGCTGGGCATCGGCAGGCGTTGCGGCGCTGGGCGTCGGCAGGCGTCGCGGCGCTTGTCGTCGCGGCGCTGGGCGTCGCGGCGCTGGGCCTCGGCAGGCGTCGCGGCGCTGGGCGTCGGCAGGCGTCGCGGCGCTGGGCGTCGGCAGGCGTCGCGGCGCTGGGCGTCGGCAAGCGTCGCGGCGCTGGGCGTCAGCAGGCGTCGCGGCGCTGGGCATCGTGGCGCTGGGCGTCGGTAGGCGTCGCGGCGCTGGGCGTCGGTAGGCGCCGCGGCGCTGGGCGTCGGTAGGCGTCGCGGCGCTTGGCGTCGCGGCACTCGGCGTTGCGGCGCTGGGCGTCGGCCAAGTATCACGTTTTAACTGAAATGTAGAGTAAGTGAAGTTAAGCCTTGTAAAGTAAGGGCGCATAGATCAAGAACTTTGGTTCTACATGAGATTTGTCCACTTTTTGATAGATTTTGATCAAGGTGCTTGTAGATTTAGGGCGAGTAGTCTTTAGAGCTTGGCTTTATACGATATCTGATAACTTTTTCACAGGGTAAGCTATGTAGACTCGTCTTGGCAATATTTTTACATGAAAATGTTTTTGGTGGGATATGCTATACACATATACGACGCCTCCGTGGTCTAGTGGTTCAGAGCTTGACTCTTGACTCGGAGGTCGCGGGTTCGAATCCCGCCGAGGGAACAAAAAGCTTTAAATGTTCCTGAGTCATGGATGTGTATTAAATTTGTGTATTAATATAATAAAAATCTTAAATATGTGTATAGTATTTAAGTATTAAATATATTTCCGTTGTCTGGTACCTGTAACACAAGTTCTTCGGATACTTAGCATGGGGCCAGATTGACGTGGTGTGAAGCGTCCATAGATATTATTTATTATTATTATTATTATATTTAAGATTTTTATTATGTATATTAATACACAAATTTAATACACATCAATGACCATGAACACAGAAAACTTTTTGTTCCCTCGGCGGGATTCGAACCCTCGACCTCCCGCTCGAGCACCAACGTGCTCAACCACTGCGCTACAGGTCGTAAAACGGATAGAGATAAAAATATGGCATGAATGAAGTCCACATGATAGCATCGGCGTAGCATAACGTATAAAGACATATTTTGTCTTGAACCCTATCATTTACAAAATCTTTAACGGAGGTCAAGCTAGACTTTAATTTACCTTTAGAAGGGTTGTTATAAATTCGGTCTATATGATTGTCTATGGCATTGTTGCTCCCAAACGGATGAACCGATTTTGATATCATTTTTTTAAAGCTGACATGATCGCGGATGTTCTCAGCTATAATATATCATCATCATTTCGATGCCTGCCTGATAATTCGAGCGTTTTTTTTTTCTATTTTTTTTTATATGTTTAAGATTAAGAAAGCCAACGACCTATATTTATTTAAAGTAAGACCGGAACGGTTTCAATTTTAAATTCTAATGTACAATCACTTACCATAACATACAATACATGTGTTATAGATATATTAACATATAAATGTAATTAATTTGAATATACTAAACCATGCTACACAATTACATCCTTAACGTTTGATACATAGAGCCTACTTTTGCACGGACAACTTTATAAAGCTACCTGTTCACATGTTACACAAGTATAGCTCTTAGCTGATACTAGATAGAGGCGATATTTGTATGTCGAAGCCTTTTAAGGCTATATGCACACGAATGGGCGTCGAAGTATGCAAATAATGTGGTACTGGACCCAAACAATCGGACATAGGAATGCTGGAGTTACGAAATGAGTTTGGTCTATTTATAGCCTCGTCAGGATTAGGTCTCAGGTTAATCAGGCTAATTAATTCTAGAATGGTTGAGAATGTTACTAGGTATACAAAATTGCTTAAACTGTATTCCCAGTAGTGGAAGGGCTTGTATCATGTATGTACCTATATGTCGCAGTCATCTCATTGAATTCGCTATTTAATTGAATGACTAGCGCGTTTTTAACAACAAATTTTAGAATCCGAGACTAGGACAGCCATTTAATATTTTAGTTTTAAACTTCAAAATTTCCGAATGAGTACTAATATATTTTTATATTTTTTGATTAATTTACTTTAATGTTCGTTACATTAAAGTAAATTAATCAAAAAATATATCAACCATTTTATAACCGCCTAGTGATTCAATTAAATAACCAGATTCAATAAGATGACTGCGACATATATATTACACTAGTTTTTGTTTCATGATAAAGAAAAGCATTAATGAATTTACAGACATTTCATATTCTTGTATATTGCGGCCCCTAGCAGGCGTTGGAAAATTTATGTCATCGCATCGAGAATTTGAAATTAAATAATTTTTCAATATTTTTTTTGGAATAAACAAAAAAAAGACAGAAACAGCAGTAGAAGAGAAACAGTCACTTAAACATTTTAGGATTTGTAGTAACGTATTAAGTTCATTGATTCTAGAGACATCTTATACTAATGTTCGTTACGACTTATTCTAAAAAAGTGACAGTTTGAAATCAGAATTTAGCTACTTATCACCGATATACGATTCATGTTTTCAATTATATTTTGCATATAAAAACATTGATGCCAATAAATGAATGAATGCAGTTGAACCTAAGAATCACACGGCACAGAATCCCAATATCCGAACGTAATGTATGTGGACCTTGACTAGACGCAATATCACGTTTACTTAAGTTAGGTATTGACTATTTTATATTTACAACAGCTGTCGTGAACCTTAGCAGAATTAGATAGAATTGTTCATTGATCACGCAAAAATAACGCCCAAAAAAAAGAAAATTTGCACAGACATAAAAAGTTTTTTTTTTAATCTGGGGGCACGGTCGTTC
The DNA here is from genome assembly GCA_905187575.2 of Celastrina argiolus. Taxonomy (NCBI): domain Eukaryota; kingdom Metazoa; phylum Arthropoda; class Insecta; order Lepidoptera; family Lycaenidae; genus Celastrina; species Celastrina argiolus. The sequence continues at coordinate 5,371,870 of LR994596.1, forward strand.
CCCCGTCAAGACGAGCCAAGCGAAGCGCAAAGGCACTACCTACCTTTTCTTGAAAGGTTTCGTCGTTTTTTTGAACTCCCATAACTTTGCTTTGGATGATGCTAAATAGTTTAAAATTTCAACATATAATGACACCAGTAAATACATGAATTATACAAAGTTTGAATGTAGTAGCTATTATACTTTAGATTTTATCGATGTCTAAAAACCCCTGATTTCGTCACTGACTTATTTATAGATCATTAAAATTCTTTGGTTACTTCCGGAAATCTTAGAAAGCTGAAGTAATGTATGTAAGCTGTTATTGTTACAAAAACTAAAAAAAAAATTATTAAAATGCAAATGCCGCCATTTTATGAATTTCAAAAGGATGTTTATTATAAGAATCTGATGATCTTTAATTTATACAAGGAATATAATATACAAATACATAAAAAACCTACGACCTACTTTTTGTAGGACCAATAATCGTTCAGAGTTTTGCTCTATATAATTTATGTCCGACTTTATGTATGTTGAGTGCGTTGCACTACTGCAATCAGTATATTCTATTATTCATCTACAAAAAGTCGGTCACAAAGGAGATAATAATATAACTGTCGGAGTATGGAACAGTTCCGGCACAAGCTCCATCTGTTGTTAAATAAAACAACAATATGATGTGAGATGATTGTAAAGCTAAAGTCAGTGTTAGTGTCATATCCGTATAATCTTATATAAAAATCGTTCGACACCTCGATAGCGCGATGCAGTTGCCTAACAGCGACATCTATGTTTAGAACTGTGAAACATCTAAACACAAACATTTAACAGTCGGTAACGTTTTATAATGATAACAATAAACGAAAAACAAACGTTACATAAAACTCCAAATGCGTAGATTTTTTGTAGTCTAAATTGTAAAAACTTCGATACTCAAAGAAGTTTGTGACCATAAATTAAGTACTCAATCGACTTTTAATTGATTTGCGCATGACAAAATTTTATAAGTTTCAATATTACACGATCAATTTATTTATACAATTTTAGTTATTACGCCTCCGTGGTCTAGTGGTTTAGAGCCTGGCTCTTGACTGTGGTCGTCGTGGGTTCGATTCCCACGTTGGAAACACGTTTTACACATTTTTTGGTTAAGACAAGGCAGGCTGATCACCTAATTGTCTGACAAGAAAGATGATCCATGCGTCGGATGGGCATGTAAAAAGTCGGTCCTGCGCTTGATCTCCCGCCAGTCGTGTCGGTTATCCGTCCCAGTGGGTTACGAGAGTGAAGAAAAAGAGAGTGTTTCTATGCATTGCGCACACACTTGGGCACTATAAAATAAGTCCTGCGTAGCTGGACTGGTTTCAATGAAACCGGCCACCGTCACCGAAATCAGTGTGGGAGATATTATTATTATTGTTTTAGCAAACACTAAAATGATTAAACAAGCTTATGACTAAACAACTAGCCAGTTAGATAAAGCACTTTCGAAAAAAAAACAAGAATAAAGTGAGGTGTTTTATTGAAGTTCGGTGTTACACAGCCACAATGGAGACTTATCGTTTTCATATCAACCCCTACAATATGGGTAACAAATGATGTGAGAGTTTGAGAAAACAAATACAATTCATACAAGATTTCATGAATGCCGCCATTTTTAATCCAAAATAGCGATTTATCGTTTTACTCTCACGATATGGGTATCAAATGAAATAGAAATACAATAAATCATCTAAATTCCAGACGAAGAATAAGGCTAAAGTAATTGCCCGGGGTCAAAATAGGTTATTTTTAAACTCAAACAAGTCCATTAACCAACTTACAAAAATAAATGAAATCCCACCAAAAACATTTTTATGTAAAAATGTTGCCAAGACGAGTCTACATAGCTTACCCTGTGAAAAAGTTATCAGATATCGTATAAAGCCAAGCTCTAAAGACTACTCGCCCTAAATCTACAAGCACCTTGATCAAAATCTATCAAAAAGTGGACAAATCTCATGTAGAACCAAAGTTCTTGATCTATGCGCCCTTACTTTACTAGGTTTAGCTTCACTTACTCTACATTTCAGTTAAAACGTGATACTTAGCCGTTTTGCTACCGTTACGAATATTTTATAGGCATTCATTTATCGTGTGTAAAATAAAAAGGCCAAGCATCACGTTTTAACTGAAATGTAGAGTAAGTGAAGCTAAGCAGGGTAAGCTTGGCAAGATTTTTACATGAAAATGTTTTTGGGTGGGATGTGATTGACGTGGCGTGAAGCGTCCATAGGCTCTTAAGAATCTAGTATACGATACGAATGGCCACGAAAGCCTTTTAGCTGCAACACTTGGCCATAATTTTGTGTCGATCTACCTGCCGTATCTACCTGATACCTGTGTCTACGCAACACGGTAGCGGTAACTCGACACTGACTCAGTGTCGTGTATCTTATATCTGCTTGTCGCTAATAAATCTGAGAGATTTGTTCATTGTACACTATGATAACTGGGTCCCGTGATAGGCTAAGAAACTCTTTATTCAAATTCAAATTCATTATTTATTTCATTAGTTATTTAGTGTTTGCCTTCCTCATTGATTGAAATTAAAGGCGATGAACGCACTTGGAGGCAAGGGCGGATCCAGCTTTGTCGCCAGGAGGGGGTCACATATTCGTCGTCAAGTCAAGAACTTGTAATTTAACTAGCTGTGCCCGCGACTTCGTTCGCGTGGTGTTTGATTGATTTAAACCGTTTATGCAGCGCATGCAACGAAAGTCCCCAAATGTGAATTGTTTGTTTGTTTAAACGCGCTAATCTCAGGAGCTACTGGTCCGATTTGAAAAATCTTTTTTCGTTGGATAGTCCATTTATAGAAGAAGGCTTTAGGCTATATAACATTACGCTGCGACCAATAGGAGCGACGCGTCAGTGAGAAATGTTGCAAAAACGGGGAAAATTATTCCATTTTGGGGACTTTCGTTGCGTGCGCTGCATAAACGGTTTAAGTTACTCAAAAACCACGCGAACGAGGTCGCGGGAACAGCTAGTAAATGGTCCGCCTAAGTCCTGGAACCAGCTCAGGGGGGGGGTCTTGCTAATGTTGTTGCTTGGAGGTCTAAACGAAAATTGGACTGGAGCTTTGCAAGCGAAGCGAAGAACAACTTAACCAAATGTGTGCTCAATACACAGAAGCACTCTCTCTTCCTTCACTCTCGTAGCCCAGTGGGACGGATAACCGACACGACTGGCGGGAGATCAGGCGCAGTACCGACTTTTTATGCCCATCCAACGCATGGATCATCTTTATTGTCAGACTATCGGGTGATCAGCCTACATTGTCCTAAACAAACTTGAAAACAATATTTTTTGTTACGCGGTAATTGAACCCACGACCTCCGAGTCGAGAGCTACGCTCTAAGCCTCTAGACCACGGATTCATGGTGAATATTGCATCAGCGAATGAAAAATGATTGGGTTATGCAAAATGACGCGACAGGTAGAACGGGATTAGAGCAATTATACAAGATGGCGCCGGCGCGGGCGCAGCCGCCAGCCAGCATAGAATATTGCAATTGCCTAATACTTGTTCAACGTGGAACTCCTTAGTGAAGGACGACAATGTCAGACAATAACTGATTGAATGTGTACTGTCTCGGGATCAGCAATAAAACACACTTTTAATCTCTTAGAGAGATTTAATCTCTTAAGAGAGATTAAAAGTGTGTTTTATTGCTGATCCTCCAGGATCTGATGCATATTAGACCGGTAGGGCTAGCGTATTTTGAGGTGATACTGATAACCTTCAAAAATTGTAAAGTATATGGAGCGCTAGAAGTAGAACATGTCCGCTTACGGCTGTGGTTGTCAGAGCAACTGTCATACACGCACGCACATACACTACAGAATGCACTGTTGGTTCGTGATGGCAATTCATGTTCACAATAACAACACAAGTTTTTAACTACACTTTTTCACTTTATTAGGTTTTTAATAGTGTTTACAAAATACCAACTAACACTACCGGTTTCGATTAACACACCTGCAGGCGTCCCGACACAATCGAGAATTGAATCGGTTCGATCTCAACGGTTTTTGGTGTTTTATTTCGTGGATTACTTTGAAACTAACCAGGATAAAGAAAATCGTTAGATCGTAACTTTTTGTACTCCCGACAATATCAGTGGACTGAGCATCAAAATAAAGAAAACGTCAATATCTATATTTGGGAGTATGCGGCACGGTCGAATCTGAATCAAAATCGAGTCAGTTTGGAGAGTGGCCTGATAATGATTGCAACCGGTCGTGTTGCCGTCATTTTTGTACAAACACTATTAAAACCTAATAAAGTTGAAATGTGTAAAAGTTGTGTCATCTATTATTGTGTCTCATATCTATCTCTATCTATACTAATATTATAAAGCGGAATAGTTTGTTTGTTTGTTTAAACGCGCTAATCTCAGGAACTGCTGGTCCGATTTGAAAAAATATTTTTTTGTTGGATAGTCCATTTATAGAGGAAGGCTTTAGGCTATATAACATTACGCTGCGACCAATAGGAGCGAAGCGTCAGTGAAAAATGCTGCAAAAACGGGGAAAATTCACATTTGGGGACTTTCGTTGCGTGCGCTGCATAAACGGTTTAAGTCACTCAAAACCACGTGAACGAAGTCGCGGGCACAGCTAGTCTATCATACAAGGCAACTAATTGCTAGGCATATGTTTAATTTAGGCTGATTTACCTTTAAATAGTTTCGTACCCGAGGGGTAGAAACGGGAACCGTTAGTAAGAATTCGCTGTCTATCTAAATGTTAATCTGAATTAATGTTGTTTCCAAGTTTGGTTAGGACAATGCAGGCTTATCACCTGACTGTCTGATTGGAAAAATTATCCATGCGTCGGATGGGCATGTATAAAGTCGGTCCTGATCTTTTGCCAGTCGTGTCGGACTGTAGTTTAACCGCCTCACTGGGCTATGAGAGTAAAAGGAAGAGAGTGGCCCAGTGTATTAGACACACTTGGACACTATAAAATTACTCCTGGCCTGACCTGGGCCCTTACTCTCCAAACTGATTCAATTTTGATTCAGATTCGATCGTGCCGCGGACACCCAAACGAATTGACGTTTGCGTATTTTGACTCTCAGTCGATTGATATGGTCGGGAGTACAAAAAGTTACGATCTAACGAATTTCTTTATCTTGGTTAGTTTCACAGTACCAAATAAAATACCGAAAGCCACTGAGATCGAACTGATTTGATTCTCGATTGTGTCGGGAGTAAGCCTGGCCTGGTTTCATCAAAACCATCCACCAACACCGGAATTTAAGAACTGCGATAGCTAGACAGTTAAAACTTTTGCTAATGATGTATTTTTAGGATTAAAAAGATAAAAACTGTACTCTTATAGGATCACTTTGTTGTTCGTTTGTCTGTCTTCCTGTCTGTCACTACCCTTTTTCTCAGGAACGGATGGAAGAAACGAGCTATAAATCAGTCCACTAAGGTCCTGTAAAAAATCAATCTCTTATCCAACAACATAATCAAAAGATCGAAATTTAATTAGCAAAATGGACCTACTGAGTACTGACTCGACCCGCCACTACGTTTAATTGTTACAAAGAGAAATTACTACGATTATTAACAAGCGTACTATCAATACCTTGATTGCTGATACTGTCTAAAGCTAAATCATTCCGTGTACGGTTCAAGGTATTTTATCCCCTATGGCTATGCCAATAAAGATTAAAATAAAGCATAGCAAATGATATTACTCTGATGACCCATAGGAAGTTTGTCGGTCCAATGCATTGACGTATCATATTATGAACATCGCACTGAAAACACAAAAGGAAAAGTTTATCTAAGGTTTTTTCAGAAAGTTGCAATCTCTGATGCTCTCCCTTTCACCATCATCAATAATTTCTAGAGTTGGATCTTTCATCAGTTTATGGATAGCCATTGCATTATACTGCCGTTCGTCCATTGGGTATGTCGCTGCCGATTGCTAGCACTAGCACAGCGAGAAGAACCAGCGTAAGAAACTCGCGTTAAATACATATATAATATTTATTTACACATAGTATAGGTAGATAGACAATACTAAAACTAAATAACAAGTACATTCTTTATATTATACGTAAGTTGCCTTCCGGGGGGATATTTTATTCCAAAGGTATTTAATTAATTTTTTGCGCATTCATATAATCAGTATCTTAAGTCCCGATTTCACCAACGCATGTTAGTGTTAACGGCTTGTTAAATTACCATGCCTTCTCATTCATTGACAGGAGTTACGAGAGGAACAACATGATATTTAACGAAGGATTAACTTTAACATTGCTTGGTGAAACACGCCCATAAGCCTTTGCTCACAAATGTTCTTTGACTACTTTCCTGAACTTATCAGTAATAGGCATATAATTGATGTAGTCGGGCTAAAGTTCTTTATACGAGTAACATCTTCTTTTCGCTACTAACTTCATTTCCATCTGTTACAATAATTTATTGTGTATGAGGTCTCCAGGGGCCGTATTATTATGTTCTACATTACCAGCCTGGTTCCAGGCAATACGGCCTTAAACTGTCTTGTTTTTCATATAACAACGACATGTTATTCTGAATGGATCCACCCTAGTTTGGTTGTCTGAAAGTGACATTCGGAAGCAAGTCAAGTGTCACGTGACCGCTGACTGGAGAACTGAATAAGTGATCGTAATAAGAAAAGGCCAGCCAGACATATTGTATAGCGTAAACTGACTGGAACTAAGAGCTTGTAATAGGTCTCCAGGTATGGTAGGTCAACGGTTCAATTATATATGACGAATGATACGTGTATTATCTGCGAACATCGGCAATTGGACGCGATCGGCCTACGCGCTCCCTTCACTTGTAAGGACGGAGTTTGATTTGATGAAATATACCTCAGTAACCTCACTGTTTCTAGACTCGCGTGGGATTTATAAATATTATCCGGCTGGTAATAAACATTAGTATTTTTAAATATTTTATTTAAAATTGTTTCTATCAATTAAGTAATAACCAACCTGCAGCGGGCAATGATAAAAACTAAAATATTGTAATGCACTAAAAAGTAAACAAGAGTACGTCCCAGATAAACAACTGAGCAGTCGGGATCCATTGAAAAATTATATTGGCTGTCGAATAATATATTCTGTCTGTTCGTTGTTATGTCCCATTATAAGAATATATTTTATTTATTAATTGTTAATGAGAAATAAAAAATATTTGTTAAAAATTACTTGGTTTTAATTTTTTATATTAAGCTTAGGACCGATTCGGTTAATCGGCGTTCGGATAATCGGCGTTCTACTGTATTCACAAAAAGAAAATATATAAAATATAATATCTAAGTGATTATGTTTTTTTACAGTTGTTTATTATGTAGGTACGTAGTTTGGTACACTTTTTACGAAGTCGGGTTTTATTTTTCATCACATCACAGCGCATCTAGTAAGGTTCTTATAAATACAAATTAATCAAGCCCAAAGCCAGGCAATTGCTGTATTTTTTTATATCTTTAAAATGCTTCATGGAAAAAAATCTCTTCGATTTATCTAAAATGCCATCATCCGACCATCACCATAAAAGTGTAGTGTTGTTTTAAGTATTTTGTAATATATGTTTGTTAGTCTGTAAGGTATTAAAATATGGGCCTATGCAGCCTGTAATAAATGGTATTTATTTATTACTATTTATTTATTTATAAATCCTGCATTTCCGAACACGCAGTTTTGAATTGATAATGATGTGATTGATCATGCTAAGTCCACTGCAATCCAGTGACTGTCTTAATTTTGTGTTTTAAGGAATTTGCTCACTGTTAACTACAGGACAAAACAAAGGTTAAGGGGCCTAGCGTGCGACTGATCCGATAGACAGAGGTCACAGGTCACAAGTCAGGGGTCAGAGCAGACCCAAACGTGATGCTCTATATTCTGAGGAAATATTGCTACAGTATTCAATTATTTATCGATGAAGGGTACATGTATAATATTTAGCTTTAGAAATATTCAGGAATACTACTGGATAAACGTAAAAATATGTGTACCTACTATTATGGACAACGCGGCTGAAGTAAAACTTTTTACTTCTTCCGGTTATAAGAGAAAGAGAGAAAGAAAACATGTACGCGAATCTCTCTCTTGCCATTAGTACTGTAATGTACAAAACGTGACTCTATCTTTTTATTTTCACTTAACCCCAAGTTGCCATCTCCTCCGCTTGGCGCTGGGCCACCGGATCCGCCGATATCAGCAGCGACCCAGTTAGCGGCTTCTGCTTTCAGCTGCAGAACCTTCACAGCATCCTGTCGACGACAGCTGCTTTTCTTCCGGGAGAGCGCTCCGTGGCACCGGACGCTCTTCTACCGAACAGGGACTCGTTCAATGGGTGACGAATTCCCCAATACGCCAGTCCATTTTAAGACGGGAGCTGGCCTCCGTAGCGCAGTGGTGGAGCGCGTTGGTGCTCGAGCGAGAGGTCGCGGGTTCGAATCCCGCCGAGGGAACAAAAAGTTTTTCAAATGTTCCTGGGTCATGGATGTGTATTAAATTTGTGTATAATATAATAAAAATCTTATATATGTGTATAGTATAAAAGTATTAAATATAGTTCCTGTAACACAAGTTCTTCGGATACTTAGCACGGGGCCAGATTGACGTGGTGTGAAGCGTCCATAGATATTATTATATTATTATTAATAAAGATGATCCAAGAGAGAGTGTCTTTGTGTATTGCGCACACACTTGGGCACTGTAAAATAACTCCTGAGTAGCTGGGCTGGTTTCAATGAAATCGGCTACCGACACCGAAGTCGGTGAGGGGAGCTATTATAATAGCTAAGCATTCATTTTACTCGGCGTAAACATACAAAGCCATGAGTTTCTGTGATACGGGATATTTTGGTACATCTAGGTCAGGTGAGTGTGAGCTCGCGTGTTCTGGCCATTAGACTCATTAGCGACCCCATGATTATCTGTTCAATCCAATAGCTGCATCCCTTTCTTTCATTTACGATATCCAAGTAAACAGAACGAGATGGCGCTAACAATAGTATGGCCTAAATAGCCCGTAATGTGCGAAATAGTTTTATTTCCGGATTTTGTTTACTTTTATGTACTTTAATCTGGTGGTACTTGCATGTATGTTTCGTTCCGAGTCAACATGATAATAATGTAAACAAACATCAGTATGGGTATAATGCTTCCAATTTAAATGTAACTTGCTGACATGATTATATAAAACAACAATTAAAATTAAATTAAATTAATTAATCTAAATACCATTTATTTCGGGCTACATGGGCCCATATTATAAACTAGCTGTGCCCTGCGACTTTGTTCGCGTGGTTTTTCAGCGACTTAAAGCACACACAACGAAAGTCCTCAAATGTGAATAATTTTCCCCGTTTTTGCAACATTTCTCACTGACGCTTTGCTCCTATTGGTCGCAGCGTAATGTTATATAGCCTAAAGCCTTCCTCTATAAATGGACTATCCAACAAAACAAAGAATTTTTCAAATCGGTCCAGTAGTTCCTGAGATTAGCGCGTTTAAACAAACAAACAAACAAACTCTTCCGCTTTATAATATTATAGTATAGTATAGACACCTTTAAAACTAACATTCATATTTAAAATACTTAAAAACTAACTACACTACATGACAATGACATGTTGATTTGTTCAAATCTGGGGGCACGGTCGTGCCCCCGCCAAGACGAGCTAAACGAAGCGCAAGGGCACTACCTACCTTTTCTCGAAACGTTTCGTTGTTTTTTTGAACTCTCATAACTTTGCTTGCGATGATGCTAAATAGTTGACACTTTCAACATATTAATATAATGATTTTATTTTTCAGTTTAGATTGATAAATAATATTAAACAATAAAAACATTTATTCAACAAAACATTTACATTACACTATATCACAAAGTATCGGCAAAATAGAAAACTTAACATAATTATACATATTATAAAATTATGTGGAAGGTTGTGTGATGCCAAACAGCTGATGAATTGTAGTCCACTCAGGTACTTTAGAGTTTAGATTAAACATTGTAGGTCGAGTGTGCTAATTAAATCCTCCAAATATACGAGTAGTCTCGATACGAAAACAGCAAAGTGGTATTAGCAATAACGTCAAACCAGCGCATTTTTTTAATCTATTTCCTACTTATTAGTTATTTTATATAGACATCCATTGAATGTTAATTTATTTTGTTTTACAATATCAGTCTGGAAAATTTCTAGATGTTGCCTGTCTTTCTCTGTCGGTTTATAATCATCAAATTAAAAAATATTGATAAAAGAGTTTTTTTTTGGAAATTCACTTTTCGTGAAGCTTTTTCAACCTCCGATCTTTACTTTAAATAATACGTGTTACGTACAATAAGTTCAGTGTAACTTAATTTTAATAGTCCTTCGAGTCGGATGTTTCGAAATTCTACAAATAGTGCGGCCATTGTTATAATTTAATAAGCTGTTGTTTGTTGTAGTTGTACAGACATGCTGCCTGCTTCGCAAATCAGTAGTCTCGCGTCGCCTTTATGTATGCTAGTAACTTGCAAATAGCGCGACAACTTGCGAATACAGGCTGTAAAATTAATGAATGATAATACTTTAGGATGTGTATGGGTCTCGTATATATAGAGTTTACTGTGAAAGTACCAGCGCTGATAGTGTTAATTTTTGATTTTTTTTTATTATTGTATGGGCAAATTTTGATAAAGATGCTCTCATAGAAACATGAAAGTCAAAAGAACGTCTTACAGCGCTGGTGCTTTTACAGTAAACTCTACATAGGAACATGTGCTCCTGTGTATGTACACACCCTATAGTATTATGACCTATTAATATTATAGCCTGTAGAGTATCAAGATACCTGTGACGTGAGGTACCTACAACTCCATTCCTGTCGGTTTCCCTTACTCCTCGCCTTTGAAGAATTTTATTACAGTCAAGGGCTCAGTGGCGTTGGGTTCCTATGACCTTTGGGCTTCCTATAGCTTCATTCCTCTCCTTAGTTCAAGTTCTATATTACCTAGATTTTGCCCGCGGCACCTGGTGCCTTACTCTCCAAACCGATTCGATTTTGATTCAGATTCGTTCGTGCCACATACTCCCGAATAAATTGACGTTCGTTTATTTTGATTTTCAGTCGATTGATATGGTCGGTAGTACAAAAACTTATGATCTAACGATCTTCTTTGTCCTGGTTAGTTTCCAAGTAATCAATACCAAAAGTCGTTGAGTTCGAACTGATTTGATTGTCGATTGTGTCGGGAGTAAGCCTGCTGTACTATTTCTGTATAATTGCCTCTTTGCTATCCAAAATAAAAGATTCCCGCATATATTGCTCCAGCCGTTCACGCATCCAGAAATAACAAACATCTCATAAACTTTCACCTTTGAAATAATGTTAGGAGGTACTACCTCCAGATATTTGCCTCGAAAGACCTGGAGTCAGCTTGGCTAAGTTACTTGAAAACCCCGACCCGGAATTCGGCAGTTCAAATAAAATGCTAGTCAATCGAGCAAGTAAGTACCCTTGTCAGCGACTAGCAACTGGAACTGCCAGTGAGCGGTAACACTGACCAGGGGCAAGTATGTGGGCTGGCCCTTATTACTGCCAGCGGAAGTTGCGACGCCGCACGCCACTTGATGTGCTTTTTATAACTGGTATAATGGCGTTTCATACCGACCTCGGTGAACGCGTTTTGTGAAATAACAAAAAAATCGCAGGGCGCCTGGCGAATTGCATTGACAGAAATCGAGGCCTCTAAGCATGATGCCATTGCTATTATCAGTAAAAAAGTTCGAAAATGAAATGTATAGGTTGTGCCATAAGCTTCTACGCACGACTTCAAAATAGGTGAGAATTTTTTATAGCCTATTCAATGTAAACGATATAACAATAAAATGTTTATTCTTTACTCTTAGATTGGGAAGATTGAGCTATATAATATAAGTTGTAATTTCTGTATCATTGGACAACCTTCTGCCCAGCAAACATGAACGACGACATCCGTAGCGCAGTGGTTCAGCGCGTGGTGCTCGAGCGAGAGGTAGGGGGTTCGAATTCCGCCGAGGGAACAATGTTATGTATGTTGTATAGTTTTCAATGTTCCTGGGTCATGGATGTGTATTAAATTTGTGTATTAATATAATAAAAATCTTAATAATAATAATAATAATAATAATAATAATATCTATGGACGCTTCACACCACGTCAATCTGGCCCCGTGCTAAGTATCCGAAGAACTTGTGTTACAGGTACCAGACAACGGAAATATATTTAATACTTTTACACTATAAACATATTTAAGATTTTTATTATATTAATACACAAATTTAATACACATCCATGAATCAGGAACATTTAAAACTTTTTGTTCCCTCAGCGGGATTCGAACCCGCGACCTCCGGGTCAAGAGCCAAGCTCTAAACCACTAGACCACGGAGGCGTCAACTATAATATGTAAAGTATAAAAGTATTAAATATGTATTCCCGTTGTCTGGTACCTGTAAGACAATTTCTTCGGATACTTAGCACAGTGCCAGATTGACGTGGTGTGAAGCGTCTATAGATTAAAAAAATTAAGAATCTTTGCTCTTACACCACAAAAGTTGTGACTTGTGTTGTGACACACAAGAAAATCGCAGCCGCGTTCGATGTGAAGACGCCTCACCAGTTCAGCTACCACTTTTTGTGTCCAAACATTGGAATTGTTGATCCATTGATCTCTAACGAGCCATTTCTATGTGCGTCACGTCGCCACGTCGCCAGCGCAATTAGACAATCGTTATGTCCGAAACGTTTCCTGCGGTAGGTTTTTACGGATTAGATGTTAGGTTTGTGGTTATTGTTTTTAAAATTGTATTCACATTTTAACTACGAACGTTAAAGCAAGCCTCTAAAGTTGTATTTGAGACATATAGCTGTTCCCGCGACTTCATTCGCGTGGTTCTTGAGCGACTTAAACCATTTATGCAGCGCACGCAACGAAAGTCTCCCCGTTTTTGCAACATTTGTCACTGACGCTTCGCTCCTATTGGTCGCAGCGTAATGTTATATAGCCTAAAGCCTTCCTCTATAAATGGACTATCCAACAAAAAAAGATAGTTTCAAATCGAACCAGTACTTCCTGAGTTTAGCGCGTTTAAATAAACAAACAAACAAACAAACTCTTCCGCTTTATAATATTAGTATAGATATAGATATTTTAGCCCCTTTTAGGTACGAAAACCTAAAACCACATTGCGGTGTGGCACTTGTCTGGCAGATAAAGCATTGTTATAGTTCGTCCCTGATAAATTTAACCTAAAGGTAAACAAACCGAAAACATCGAAAATTTCCCTTATTCACTTATTGTGCACACTTATCAACACTTTCACAGGTATATTAAAGTATTACACTTCATTATCCAATACAATTTATAATAATTAAACAATAATTTATATGTTTAAACATCAAATGAAAATCTTTCACCGAAAAAATACGTTATTTTGACCCTGCCGATTGTAGAATATAAGCCTATAGTCTGTGGATTCATAGCAAACAAAAATCATTGTATTAATATTGTCCAATTGGCATCACTGACTAGTCTTTGGATGTGTCATATAGACGGGTTTGTTTACTTTTAGGTTTTTATCTCGGACGTACTATAGAAGTGTGTTACATATTGGTGACGATACTTTGTCACATCGCCACACAACTAACAGCCGGTCATCAATAAGAGCTAATCCGATAACCGGTGATTCATAACCTGCCAATGTAGTTTAGTGTTCTCTCCTGCCGTTTGATTGATAACGTTAATACATTTTTTTGTATCAGTCCATCACTAAAGTCATTTGAATAAATAATTTGCGACAGACAGCTTCGGTTTCTGAAAGGCTAATCAAATCGTCGATTAACTAACATATTATGATTTAAAAAGCCATTCTGAACGCTCATTAAGGGTGTGTTTCACCAGGCAATGTTAAAGTTAACGCCATGTTAAAATACTCGTACCATACCTTCTCATTCATTGACAGGAAATACGAGAGGGATAACATTATATTTAACGAAGGATTAACATTAACCCTACAGATAAAGATAAAGATTTATTTATTCCAAGAAATTGATAACATAAGTTTTTACAATAACTTAATTTTTTTCGCATTTTCGCCCTAATGGACATGGAAATATTTTAATGAGTTTAATTACTAAAAGTCAAAAAATATATCATAAGAAATTCATGCTTAATTAAAAAATAAAAATGTTGTCATTGGTGAACGTAGGTGAGCGAAGTTGTTGCGAGTGATGTTGAGTGTTCAGAATGGCTCGTAAACTCCACGATTTGATTAGCCTTTCAGAAACCGGGGGCAGAATTATGTAATATATCTAGAGATATAGCTTGTATTGTGGCAACATCATATAAGATTGTCAGAACATAAATAGCTCCCCTCACCGATTACGGTGTCGGTTTCATTGAAAACACACCAGCTACGCTGGAAATATTTTATAGTGCCCAAGTGTGTGCGCAATACACAAAGACACTCTCTCTTCCTTTTACTCTCATAACCCAGTGGGACGGTAAACCGACACGACTGGCGAGAGAACTGGCGCAGGACCGACTTTTTACATGCCCATCCGACGCATGGATCATCTTTCTTATCAGACAATCAGGTGATCAGCCTGCATTGTCCTAACCAAACTTGAAAACAACATTTTTTTGTTCCAACGCGGGAATCGAACCCACGACCTCCGGGTCAAGAGCGAAGCTCTGAACCACTAGACCACAGAGGCGTTTTTCGACATTATAACGAGAGAATAGAACAGTAGAAACCCCAAAGGGAGATCTGACCTCACGAGGTGATATTCTCGATCAGGCCGAAGCCCACTGTAGTAGTTTTTTGAGTTGTATATGTCGCAGGTATCTGGTTGAATCTGCTATTTGATTGAATGACTAGCGCGTTTAAAAATGATGACATTAAATTCAATGACTAAAGGACAACTCGTCAAGTTCTTAAGTGTTCATCGTCTTGACCAAACGTCCTAAAGCATAGTTGTTGAATGGGATATATCCGCTTTTGTAATGATGTTCAGGGTGACCATAAGTTCGCAACTTCATTGGTACCATGGATGAAATGGATATTAAATTTTCGATACGGATATATGAAATTATTTCGGATTATCCGTTTGTTTCGGATAATTTCGGTTACGGATATAAAAGTTTGGCTTCCCTTTTACTGTAGCAAAACTTTCATTTCGGATTCGGTTACGGTTACGGATAATATTTTATATCGGATGTCCGACAGTTTCGGATATATATAGATAAGAAAATTTTGCAAAAAGGGAATATACGAGTATTTTACTTACTTTTATATTACTCTGCATAACATTCTAAAGCTCTTCTATTTTGATCTCTATACAATATACGCAGAGTTCAATTTACGGCGCTTTGAACTTTCTACATTGACATGACAATACATCCTATCCTGACTCCAAATTTAAACAAAGCTATAATGCCACCAATTTAAATGTCACTTATTCACCAAACGATAAGTAAACAATGGCACATTAATTAGATTTTTTTATTTACATATTTTGTATGTGAACAAGAACGGAGTATACAGAAACATGAAACACACCAAATTCATTGATCACTTTTGTTTTGACGTCTCGAAACCCGAAGCGATCGAACAAAAACTAACAAGGATCAATGAAATTCGCCCATTGAGTCTGTCTGTAGTCTGCACCAGTTTTTGCCAGTACAGTTAGGGTCGCCATACATGGTCCTGCCCTCAGTAAGTCAGTACCGTTGATAGCTTTCTACGTCCAATATTATACAATTACAGAACAAGTTTAGAAATGTCCAGCTGGTTTCTTGGTAATAATTGTTTAAGACATTCTAATATTCTTAAAAACACTTTATGAACGCGAAAACTATAAACTATAAGCTACTCTATGCCGTAAACCATCACAGGCTTACGGCATAGAGTAGCTTATAGTTTTAAGGTCCAAGAGTGCGCGCAATACACAAGAGCAATCTCTCTTCCTATTAACTCTATTAAGAGGAAACACCACGGTTGAGAGAAATACAAAATAGTTATTTATAAAATCTATTGCTGTCTCGCAGAAATACAAAATAGTTATTTATAAAATCTATTGTTGCCTTAGCTAGCCAGCACTACCGCGATAGAGACTGCAGCTTAAAATGAAATTACCTATTAAAAGTACCAGAAATCGACGTTTAGGATTTCCTGTTTCCTCCTCCAAAACTTAACCGATTTAATTTTTTTTTTGTATTAGCTAAAAAAAGAATTGAGCTAGGTTCCTATTTTTTTGCTTTTGTTGTTTATTGTAGTCAAATCTGTTTCCTAGATATTTAAACATAGCGGAGAGTCTGGCCATTTTTTTTTAGGTTTTTAAACGTCTATATCTCTTTACATAATTAATTTATTAAAAAAAGGAAAAAATAGGGACGTACAAACAATATCCATAAACATTCAGGAAAAAAAATGTTACTCTAGAGGTGTTATCCAGGGAGGAAATAGAAATCCCCTAGACCCCTATTTTTGTATGGAAAAAATTTCGTAGTGTTTCCTCATAACTCAATCTCTATTAACACAGTGAGACGGTTACCCGACGCGTCCTTCGATCATATAGTATGAATGTGCCTAAGCGACGGTTGCCCCCCTAGCTGAGGTACAATAATAAAAAATCTAGCGCGTTCATAAAATCTAATTGCGAAATCGATTTTAACCATTTAGTGAATCGGTACAGCATCGCCAGGACGTCCATTCCATTACCGTTAAAAAACTTTTGCGCTGTTAGTTTCCGAAAATACAATATATTTCATATATATTTCATTTGTGATTATTATTTTATTTATTGACTGTATAATATTTTTATTTAAATAATATTTAAAAACAATGTCTTAAAAATATATTGATGAACCCACACACCGACAGAACGGATTAATTTAATTTTCGCAACGCAATCGCATTTTAGATAAAAATTTAAAAGGTTTTTTGTAATAAAATTTTAGATTGTATCGAATTTCTACAGAATCACTCATTTTAACAATAAGAAAAACAAATGAAAATCTCACATATTTACCTAATTTGAATTCAGAATTATTGTCTTCTGTAAAATTAAAACTTTTGAATGATACCAAAATCAGCCAGATACAATTGGTATAGCCCAAGAGATTTTATGACAAGTTCATACATACTTTAATGTGTAAAGACTTTTTCACCAACCTATCATTATTATCTTTTTTGTCAGACAATTAAATATTATATTAAATAAATCGTGGGCCTTACCACAAGGACTTATAGCAGTATTATTTTGACATTACTTTTGGATATCGAGCCATTAAAAATATGTTTTCGATTATATAAATAGAGATCTTATTTGTTTACACGAAATTCATAAGTGGAGTTAAAGTAATACTGCCATCACAGTACTACTCATAGTAAGACCCCAGGTGAGCCTGCATAAATACACGCAACATTTTCAAAGGATTAATGTGTATTATGAAAATGAAAAATCTTTTATTTCCAAATAGGTTAGAAACTAACACTTTTAGAATTATTGTCCTACATGATGACCTACCACAGGTTCGGGGACTAACCCGGCGAGAAGAACCGGCGTAAAAACTCGCGCGGGGCTATAATATGTTGTATTTCAACCAGATAGTGACTATTAGTATTATCAACACAAATGTGCGTTGAAACAATATATTATGTTGTTATTCCTTGACGGATTATGTATACGTTCCTCTAGTATTTCCTGTTGTATCTATACCAGTACTGGTATACTGTACCGAAAGATCCGGTTTACTTTTGAACCTTATTGCTACGTCATAAGGTTGAAAAGTGGTAAACCGGGTCCGTCGTCGATGCAACAGGCTGCACCCGCGCAGGGACGTGGATGCCGTTAATCCGCAGCATCAGAAATGCGGCCGTCTCCAATTATGGAGGTGGAACGTCCACCCGAGATAAAACCTGAACGCGATACGGATTTCTCTAAACTAGTGGATTGATGGGATGTTTCTTTTTAAATAGGCAATAGTAATATGGAAGTATGGACTTTGTAGACCATATCAATATGTATATGTCGCAGTCATCTGATTGAATCCGCTATTTAATTGAATGACTAGGGCTTTCATTGAATCCTGTTTTTACCAACAAATTTTAGAATCCGAGACTAGGACAGCCATTTAATATTTTAGTTTTAAACTTCGAAATTTCTGAATGAGTACTAATAAAACGAACATTAAAGTAAATTAATCAAAAAATATATCAACACATTGCTATCTGTACGAGCTGTTTGACGCCATTTTATAACCGCCTAGTGATTCAATTAAATAACCAGATTCAATAAGATGACTGCGACATATATATAAGTAATATGCGTCCGTAGAGCTCGTATTACGGTTAGCAGATGGAAATATAACATTAAGGCCGTGTTTCACCAAGCAATGTTAAAGTTAACGCCATGTTCAAATAACCATGCCTTCTCATTCATTGATAGGAATTACGAGAGGAACAACATGATATCTAACGAAGGATTAACTTTAACATTGCTTGGTGAAACACGTCCTTATTACTATAACTACAAATACAAATGTACTTTACTGTGTAAAAAATAATTTATAGAAACATACAGACAACTACATATAATCAGACATGTCCACATAGGCCTTATTACTTTAAAGCAATTTCTTCCTTGCCAGGAATTGTATTTTTGAGATATTGGAAATACGAATTGGAATACGATTGGAAGCATGAGGCACATGATAATTGAAGACATGATTGGATGAAGGTGATATGATATTATGATTTAGGAAAATTATGATTTTGAGAAAATTGAGTTCAAATTGCCTCTTAAACATTTTAGATTACGTCGTAAGTACATTAATCTAAATATGCGTCTCTAGAATCAATGTATTTAATACGTTACTACACGTCCTAATGTTTTAAGTGACAGTTTAAGCTCAATTTTCTAGGTATTTTTTTTTGCAACATATCACCTTTATGACGATTCATGTCTTCAATTATAGGTGATGTGCAAAAGTATATTAAATGACAATAAGACTAAAAGCTAACTAATTTAAAAATATAATTAATCTTTAATCTTATATATAAAAATGAATCGCTGTTTAACGAACTAAATTCTCGCTAAAACTAAAAAATGGCTGAACCGATTTCGCTATTTTTTGTTTTGTAATGTATTCGTGGAAGTCCAGGGAATGTTTAAACGGTTTTTTTATGCTCAACGAAGTGGGCACTGGAAGCTAGTAAGTATATAGAATAAAGTAAGATTTTTTGTTCCTTTGGTGGGAATCAAATCCGCGACTTCCGGCTTGAACAGTGTTGCGCTCAGTCACTAGGCCACAATGGCTCTTGATAGGGTATTTCTATTTAAGGGCTCGTTTTAAAAAACCGACAACAACAAGTAAAAAGTATAAAGTAATATTTTTTTATAATGTAATTACAGTCAACGTTCTTTTTGGAGTCTGTGTAAAATCGGAACGATTTTTTTTTATCTACAGACGCTTCACACCACGTCAATTGAGAACCTACTCCTTTTTTGGAATAGAAGATATTTGGGATAGAGACTTTTTTTGACGGGATTCAAACCTGTGACCTCACGTCAACGCGCAACCATTCAGCCATAGAGGCGTTTACTGAGCTTTCGCGTTTTCTAATATATTTAATACGTAAGCGATAGTAGTGATATTACCATATCAATAACTATAACGGTTAATGGTTAACCATTACGGAACGGTTCTAACTAGAGAAACCACAGGAAACCAGTGGTTCCGCGTATACCGGAACCGGACTTTCTAATAGTGAAATATTATGTGGTTCAATTTAACCATAGAATAATATAGGCTTACCGGTATATCGTTGATTAGCACTCGAAATAGTGCAGGTTCAATTCCCATGTTTTTTTTGCTAAAAGATGGCCCCGTCCGAGTTTCTTACGCCGGTTCTTCTCGGCGGGCTAGGCTACCACCTTTTTGTTGACTTTCCTAAAATAGCTTGTTAAATTTCATTTGGAAATAAAATATATTGTTTTTTTTTTCGAAGGCCGAATTTTTTTTTCCAGGTAAAACCCCTACGTGTAGTTCTCTACCAATTATCTTTTCTAGAGTACATTTTACAGACTGGTAAAGTCGGAAAGGTGGTGTAAAATATATGTAGTTAGTATACTATAACAAGTTACTAGTTAACTCTCGCCACTGTAGTCGATTTTGAAACTTTTCAATTTTTAACCTCCGACGCAAAAACGACGGGGTGTTATAAGTTTTGACGTGTGTGAGTCTGTGGCATCGTAGCTCCCAAACGGATGCTTCGATTTTAATGCGGTTTTTTTTTATGGAAACGTATATCAGTCGAGAGTGTTCTTAGCTATGTAATGCTACGTAAGTTGGGGTTTATTTCAATTTTTTATTATATGTTTTCTCCAGATGACAACACTTAACTCTAGTCTCTACTCTCTATGTGTAAAAAATATGTTATTTTTAAGCTATCTTATAATATCATTTCTTCGAACCCTCCAGTCTGTATGTCTCCACAAAACATTTAAGTGTATAATAAAATGTGAAGAACATAATTTTAAACTTATTAATAAATGATAACGTCTTATGGGAGGGGGACCGTTACGTAACGCGTTACGCCGGTCTGTCAGGTTTCCCTACAGTAGCGTACTCCTCTCTCACTTTATCCCATAGCGGTCATATCTGACTTCCCTTTCTCTCACTCATACGGCAACGACAGGCTCTTGCCGTTGACTCTCCTGAGTGAGCGGGGAGAAGCTCTCTCTCACTCTAACACACAGTTAGAGTGAGATAGTATCGAAACCGGCTATATACGGCTATATGTATAGCCGTCATCTCTTCTTTCGGACGCGAAGCACTTTTTTTTACAGTCACAATCAATAATTTACTTTATGTGAACAATGGTTACCGTCATTAGGTATTCTGTGAGCTCCCGTACCACCAGGTCGGCATATTAATTAATAGATTCGTACACAAGATAACTATTTTTAACCTTATTTAAACACTTGTTTTGGCACAATACCCTACTCATCAAATTAAGGACGTGTTTCACCAAGCAATGTTAAAGTTAATCCCATGTTAAATATCATGTTATTCCTTTAACACGGCGTTGACTTTAACATTGCTTGGTGAAACACGGCCTAAAGATTTCATATTCGCTTCTGCTGGACATAAGCCAAAGTGATTAATTGGGGGTAGTTTCCTATACTTGCCACGCTTGGCAGGCGGGTTGGCGGGTCCGCCGTCGGTAGCTCTAGCGATGTGGCCTGCCCAATTTCCATCAGAGCATCATTGCTGTGTCTAAGACTTTCGTTTCTTCTCTGATATCGACGTTTTTAACTTTATCTATTAGTCTTAGACCCAGCATAGAGCGCTCTGCGGCTCTCTGAAAAATTGTAATTTTTTTGATTATAATTTTTGTAAGTTGTAGTGATGGAAGGATCGTATTGTCCATAATTTTTTTCTTTAGATGTACTGGGATCTTTCTCTAAAACTGGGCAAACAATATATCTTTGTTTGCCCAGTATTTTTTCCACGCAATAGCGATTCTTCTGTCTGCCTCTTTAGATGTAGAGTCTTCGAAAGCTATCTGCTGAGCTAAATAGATGTACCTTATACCATACACCGGTTATACCTAAGGGGTGTAAAAAGAAAAGTTACTATATCTTTGGGTTGGGATATGATTATACTACCTTTTCTCATTCCAGGCATGTTTTTAGTTTAAGTAAGTGGCATCTCGCCTTTGTTGATAATAAATATCTTTAAACCAATTTTTTTTTTTCAAGAATTTTCTTTTTTTTACTTTTGAAGAAAAAAATATATTCTTACTTCGGCACATCTATACTTATATTATAAAGCGGAAGAGTTTTCTGTTTTTACCAACAAATCTATGAATCCGAGACTAGGACAGCCATTTTATATTTTATTTTTAAACTTCAAAATTTCCGAATGTGTACTTTTATAACGCACATGAAAGGAAAATAATCAAAAAATATATCAAGACCTTGCTATCTGAACGAGCTGTTTGTCGCCATTAAATGACGCGCTAGTCGTTCAATTAAATAAGCAGATTCAATCAGATGACTGCGACATATCCAAGAAATTGTAGCTAGCTGCTCCTAAACTTAATATACTATTATGGACTCTCTTCTTGTGTAGACAAAACGCATTTCTACACTGGTCAAGTTACGCATGTATAATATTATGTTAAGTAGGCTTTTCGCTCAGATATTACTTTAAGCTCTAGGAAGTTCTGGCGCCATGTTGTGACGTAATAGCATCAGCCGGTCACGCGGTGCAAACGTGCCCTAAGGGCTAGTAGGCGTGAAAAACATTTCGATATTATTGTTTCATTAGAATATACGTAATAAGGCGAGACACACAATAAGCGATCAAATATAATTTATAACTAGCTGTTCTCGCGACTTCTTTCGCGTGGTTTTTTGGTGACTTAAGCCGTTTATGCAGCGCACGCAATGAAAGTCTCCAAATGTAATTAATTTTTCCCGTTTTTGCAACATTTGTCACTGACGCTTCGCTCCTATTGGTCGCAGTGTAATGTTATATAGCCTAAAGCCTTCCTCTATGAATGGACTATCCAACAAAAAAATAATTTTTATATCGGACCATTAGTTCCTGAGATTAGTGCGTTTAAACAAACAAACAAACAAACTCTTCCGCTTTATAATATTAGTATAGATCTGTGTATATTTTCAGTATTTTAAGCTATTTTATGTTATTTGTAGAAATGCATTGTTTTATATTTTTGAACTAACTTTATCAAAGTCGTTTGTTATAATAAAGATATTGGTAATAACCGTAAATTACAATGATTATTTGATTATATACAATCTTTTTTAACTTGCGTCCAAGTTTGCTAGAGTTAGATAGTTAATCTTTAATTAGTATTAAATTTTTCGACGTCTATTAATTATTAGAATATTTTTATCGTTTAAGTAGGTAGGCACTATATTTTATGGTTTTGTATTATGAACTATTTAATAATTCTAATCTTTTTCGTGAGATAGGTTATTAGATTAACTTTTAATTGGCCTTCTTTAACTATTGTTTAGCTCTATACATATGTATTTTAGCTGTAAGTTTTCCAAGAAATGTTGCAAAAACGGGGAGAATTAATTACATTTGGGGACTTTCATTGCGTGCGCTGCATAAACGGCTTAAGCCACTCAGAAACCACGCAAACGAAGTCGCGGGAACAGCTGTAAAAAAATAAGATAGATAGAGGCTTGATGAAGTTAAGCACAGATAGCAGACCACGGGATAGGACTTAGGATTTTTTTTAACCGAAGGCTGGCCTTGTCAGACCCAGATGTCACTGCGACCTTAGCATACTTCATATTGTGACAAATGTACGGTTTCACGGGATTTTGAGCGTCCAAAGTCACGGCCGTCACGGGTAACATCATGTTCACTTGTAAAGTAAACTGTAGGTCAATCCGATTACATATGCACGCGTACATTAGCATGCATGTGTGTAAATGGCCTTATTAAAGAAATCGTCGGCGCCGGTAATCCGCTGATTTACGATCGGCTGCCGGCCGATGGCCGATGACAAAATGGCGGCGTATCTAGATGACCCACTGAATTCAGTCAATCTTGATTTATATGTCGCAGTCATCTAATTGAAATCGCCATTTCATTGAGTGACTAGCGGTTTTATCGAATGACTACATTAAATTATTTCACTTGTTGTTTTAACATTTATCTCCCATAATACGATTGAGCACCTTTTCTTTTGTTTTGTCTCTGCATCACCCTATGGTTGACTGGAAGAAAATGCCCTTTGGCATTAAGTCCGCCATTGTACATTGTGCATAAAGTGTGAAAATAAATAAATAAATAAATAAATAAATAAATTGAAAGATTAGGCCAAATATTGATTGAACAATCGTCACTCAACATCCAATTAGTTAGCGGATTAAAATCAGTCAGGTGATTGAAACTTTTTGTCACTGCGGCGCTAGTAGTCATCTAAACTAATATGGCGTCAAACAGCTCGCACTAATAGCACTGTGTTGATATATTTTTCATTAAATCTACATTAAACTGCGATACTCATTACGTCGTAATTTATCTATCATTACGTTGCCGCTCTAGTCACTCAATGAAATGGCGATTTCAATTAGATGACTGCGACATATACAAGGTGTAAAATAAATGAGTGATAATACTTTAGGGTATGTATGTACATCCTGTAAAGTTTCCTGTGAAAGTATCAGCGCTAAAAAACGATGATGTTGGAGCATTTCTCAAACAAACATGAAAGTCAATAGTAAGTCTATCGGCGCTGGTACTTTCACAGTACCTATACTCTACGTAGGATAATAAATAATCTATAATTTCTTGTAGATAGTTGGGTTATTGAAAAGGTGTTGTAAAAAAACGGTTTCCCTGGCTTACTTTTTGTTGAACCAATAATCTAGCAGATTTTTCCTCCATATTATTCCTGACTTCTTTGTTTGAATATGTAAGTTCTAATTTTCACCTGTAAAAAGTGAGTCACCGACTCGCTCTTGGGCTCCTTTATAGACCCGTCAGAATAGGTTTTTAGGTTTCAAAAATTCTAAAGTTTTTTAATTTTGGCATATAGTTTCGGGACCATTTGCTGAACCTAAAATTTTATTTTGTGTCATTTTGGACCATTGCGTTAGTAGATATTTAGAGCGTTATTTAGGGCGTGATTTAGCAAGCAATATTAAAATTAACCCTTTGTAAAATATCATGCTGTTCCTCTCGTAATTGCTATCAATGAATGAGAAGGCATAGTCATTTAACAAGCCGTTATCACTAATATGTGTTGATGAAATCGGGACTTAGGCCGTGTTTCACCAAGCAATGTTAAAGTTAACGCCATGTTAAACTACCGTGCCATCTCATTCATCATATTTAACATGGCGTTAACTTTAACATTGCTAGGTGAAACACGCCCTTAGTGTAGAAATCGTATATCGCATAGTTTTGGTGCTAACTAGGTGCAGGTTTGGTGCAGGTGATGACGTCATCTACAAATCAAGTTGCAAAAGCAATCTGCACATCGTCAGGGCCACAACTCGCAGTCGTAGTCCATTCACTTCCCTAAACATACTATATTATATTGTAAAACATAATATAGTATCGCACATAATATTAGAAAAGCGAAAGTTCGTGAGTGTGTACATTACGTTTATTTTATTTTATTCGTTCGTTATTTCGTCGCAACCTTGTATCTATAAAACTACAACTATTCAGTAGAGTCAAAAAACGATTTTGTTATGGCATGGATTTAGGTTTAAATGAGGTTCAGTTATGTACAGTATACATCCAAAATCCATGTCATTATAAAATCTAAAATTATTAAGTTTTTTTACTCTACTAAAAAGTTGTAGTTTTATAGATACGAGGTTGAGAAGGTACATAAAGCGACGATTTTGGGTAAGCGATTTATAACATCCAATTGGTTAAAAAAGGTTTTTTTATAATTTTTATTCTTAACTAGCTGTGCCCGCGACTTCGTACGCGTGGAAAAGTGATTTAGGGCAGCAGTTCAAATACATTTTTAGTTTATGAACACTGTCGTTTGGATATTTAAAATCACTAATTTATAGTGATGCTTCTTTATACACGGTATAAAGACGTGCATAGACAAAAGAAGTAGGCCGATGAAGTAATAATAATAGTTTACTGTCAAATAATGACGTGAATGTTTTGAGGTATTTTTTCTATGAAAATGCTAACAATTCCTACTACCAGCTCGAAAAATGACCGTGTATTATTAACCGACTTCAAAAAAAGGAGGAGGTTCTCAATTCGTCTGTATGTATAATATTTTTTTTTCTTTTATGCGAACGGGACTACTTGATAGTACGCTCATATACGCGACGAAGATCTCTGTACTGAGATTTGTATGGACTTTTCGCCGCAGTGACTGCAGACGATGATCGTTTTCACACCGACGCTGCGCTGCTGGCGCAGAGCGCCAAATTTTTTAAAAGTCTACTCTCGGTGCGCAATTCCAACTCGGACTTGCCCGGTTTTTTATTTATTAATTACCTACGCTAACAAACATGTAGCCTACTTTGGGACTTTACGGTTAAAGTACTAACTTGCTTTAGACGACAAAATAACAAAAGTCCAAAGGAAAGAAAAAACCCAAGCCGTACCTAGCATAAAAACTAATAAATAAAAATATCATGAAAAACATAAAATCTTACTTATATTGACATAACTTTTCTAATTTAAGTGTACCTATGACATCTCATTCATATCTTGAAAAAAAACTATCCTACGCCTATACTTTATTAATCGTATTTGCAAAACCTAAGTATAATAATAAATTACTTCGCACAAAGTAATAATTATTTTCACTTGTACTGGAAAATAAGTATTACTTTGTGCGAAGTAAATTTAATTGTTCCTTTTAGTTTACCTTTTGAAGTCGTTTTTTTTTTGTTTAAAATTATTTAATTTTCAGATTTTTAGTGATGGGTATAGACTGAGTAGGGATAATTCTCGAATGATCAGACGACGATTATTTGAGGACGGAAAATGAAAAACAAAAACGATTAGATAAAAAAAAATAGTAGAAAGAGAAAAAGTCTACCGCTGCTCTGGCGTAAGCCAGAGCAGCGCGAAATTTTTCAACACATATATATATATATATAGCTTACTGAAACGTGAAATTTTTTGATATTATAGATCCAGGATATGGTGCAAAACCTAACTGTTTGGTAATATATGCTTAGACTACTTCAGAAAAAATCAAAATCAATTCACATAAATTTTGAGGATTTCCTTCGATTCCTCACGGATCCCATCATCAGGTCACCATTTGGTGACAATGGGATCAAATTTAAATTATACCCTACACAACATTAAAAAAAATTAAAATCGTTTCAGAAACGATGAAGATATCCGCGAAGAAACAAAAAAAAAACAAACATATATTTACGAATTGAGAAACCTCCTCCTTTTTTGTAAGTCAGTTAAAAATATTATGTTGGTTATTTCATGTTACAATCTACCTTTGTGCCAAGTTTCATTTAAATACGTTGAGTAGTTTGGCTAAAATAAGGTCAAATATGTAGCTACAATTTTTTGAAGATCCCACGGGAACCCTTTCGTTTTTCGGGATAACAATTTCCAATAATGCTCTTCAGGTCATAAGCTACCTGCCTGCCGAATTTCATTTAAATACGTTGAGTAGTTTGGCTGAAATACCGTCAAATAGGTAGCTACAATTTTTTGAAGATCCCACGGGAACCCTTTAGTTTTTCGGGATAACAATTTCCAATAATGCTCTTTAGATTATAAGCTACCTGCCTGCCAAATTACATTTAAATACGTTGAGTAGTTATGGCTGAAATACCGTCAAATAGGTAGCTACAATTTTTTGAAGATCCTACGGGAACCCTTTCGTATTTCGGGATAACAATTTCCAATAATGCTCTTCAGATCATAAGCTATCTGCCTGCCAAATTTCATTTAAATACGTTGAGTAGTTTGGCTGAAATACCGTCAAATAGGTAGCTACAATTTTTTTGAAGATCCTACGGGAACCCTTACGTTTTTCGGGATAACAATTTCCAATAATGCTCTTCAGGTCATAAGCTACCTGCCTGCCGAATTTCATTTAAATACGTTGAGTGGTTTGGCTGAAATACCGTCAAATAGGTAGCTACAATTTTTTGAAGATCCCACGGGAACCCTGTCGTTTTTCGGTATAACAATTTCCAATAATGCTCTTCAGATTATAAGCTACCTGCCTGCCAAATTGCATTTAAATACGTTGAGTAGTATGGCTGAAATACCGTCAAATAGGTAGCTACAATTTTTTGAAGATCCTACGGGAACCCTTTCGTTTTTCGGGATAACAATTTCCAATAATGCTCTTCAGATCATAAGCTACCTGCCTGCCAAATTTCATTTAAATACGTTGAGTAGTTTGGCTGAAATACCGTCAAATAGGTAGCTACAATTTTTTGAAGATCCCACGGGAACCCTTTCGTTTTTCGGAATAATAATTTCCAATAATGCTCTTCAGGTCGTAAGCTACCTGCCTGCCAAATTTCATTTCATTCCATACAGTGGTTTTAGCGTGATGCGACGACAAACATTCCCATATGGACAGACAGACAGACAGACAGACAGACAGACAGACAGACAGACAGACAGACAGACAGACAGACATTTTTTTCAAAAATGCTATTTTTAGGTTCTGTGGCTTATATAGACCCCCTTTTTTTAATTTTCACTTAAATATTCTTAATGTACAGACATGACCCCTCTACAGATTTATTATATGTATAGATAGCATCGATTAAACGGAAAGAAATTAATAAAGGTACTTCTTCTTCTTTAAAATGGCCTCCCTTAAGGAATAGCCAGTATCTGATTTTTGAGAGGAAAATTAGTCTAAATTTCGTAATTTTAATTTTAATTAAGTGAATTTATATTGTAGATATTATATCTTCCATTACCTGGAACAAGACACAACATTTATGTTAAATTGTTAGTAAAGAAGAATAAAGGTTCTTCGTATGCCCTCAAAAAACAGAACTCTACATTAAAAAACAATACATAAACACTTTGTTGTACAACAAATAAATCCCACCAAAAACATTTTCATGTAAAAAAGTTGCCAAGACGAGCCTACATAGCTTACCCTCTGAAAAAGTTATCAGATATCGTATAAAGCCAAGCTCTACACCACACCTTAATCAAAAACTATCAAAAAGTGGTCAGATCTCATGTAGAACCAAAATTCATGATCTATGCACCCTTACTTCACCAGGCTTAACTTCACTTACGCTACATTGCAGTCAATACGTGATACTTGGCCGTTTTATTTTACACACGATTAATGAATCCCTATGAAATCTTCGTAACGGTAGCAAAACGGTCAAGTATCACGTTTTAACTGCAATGTAGCGTAAGTGAAGTTGCCTGGTGAAATAAGGGCGCATAGATCAGGAATTTTTGTTCTACATGAGATCTGGCCACTTTTTGATAGTTTTTGATTAAGGTGTGGTGTAGAGCTTGGCTTTATACGATATCTGATAACTTTTTCAGAGGGTAAGCTATGTAGACTCGTCTTGGCAACATTTTTACATGAAAATGTTTTTGGTGGGATTTCATTTATTTTTATAAGCTGGTTAATTACGAATACGAAATGTGAATATTTCACAACAATCGAATAACATTTGCAGTAAAAAAATATCGTATACGACTGAAAACTGCCGGTGAATCGGACCGATAACCGATTTCACGTGTTTTACATGTTTGTAATTTGTACAGACAGCAATTTATTACAACCCGCTGCCTGCTACTTCGCGCTAATGCCTAATTTTATAAAATTTGATAAAACACTAGTTTTCCCCTTATAAATATATCTTTCATCTACAAAAAGTCGGTCACCTATTAATAATCGGAATGAAATAGAACATTATTTCAGTAGTGCAACGCACTCAAAATAAATAAAGTTGGATAGAAATTATATGGAGCAAAAATCTGACCGATTATCGGTTCCACAAAAAGTAGGTCGTAAGTTTTTTAAATACTCGTATACATTATATTCCTTTTATGTATTAAAGATGAGATCCGTATAGTTAACATCCATTTTGTACCGTCCACCATATTGGATTCAAAATAGCGGCATTTATATTTTAATAATTTTTTTGTTGGTTTTGTGGCGATAACAGCTTACATAAATAATATCAGCTTTCTAGGATTTCAGGAAGTACCTTATGAATTTTGATGATCTATAAATGAGTCAGTGACGAAATCTGGGGTTTTTAGACGTTGATAAAATCTAAAGTATAACAGCTACGACATTCAAACTTTGTATGTTTCATGTCTTTACCAATGTTTTTTACCATTATATGTTGAAAATTTCAACTATTTAGCATCTTCCAGAGAAAAGGTAAACGATTTTTACAATAAATTTCACATAAATGATATAGCCAGAAGCTAAATTATAACTGAATGCTAATAAGCAATTTCTTGACTCTACCCGTCCTTTTGTTAATGATATTGCTTATTGTACAAACTAAGAGAGCTTATTTTACTATGTAAGTAGTTTTACGAGTAAATAGACAAAACATAAAAATCAAACTATTTTTACAATACCTACATCTCACTTATAATAATGATACTAGCTGTTCCCGCGACTTTGTTCGCGTGGTTTTTGAGTAACTTAAACCGTTTATGCAGCGCACGCAACGAAAGTTCCCAAATGTGAATAATTTTCCCCGTTTTTGCAACACTTCTCACTGACGCTTCGTTCCTATTGATCGCAGCGTAATGTTATATAGCCTAAAGCCTTCCTCCATAAATGGACTATCCAACAAAAAAATAATTTTTCAAATTGGACCAGTAGTTCCTGAGATTAGCGCGTTTAAACAAAGAAACAAACAAACTCTTCCGCTTTATAATATTAGTATAGATTAGTAGACACAATAATCTAATTTATAACTCAATGCTAACAATCTCTAGACTCTACCCGACCTTTTTGTTAATGAGAATTGCTTATTGTACAAACTAAGAGAGCTTATATTTTTATGAGTAAATAACATCTTTTTCTCTGTGTCGCGCGTGGTTTAAAAATATAGCAACGTTGATTACTTTTTCCGAGACTTATTTATTTAGTAATTAGCTTATAAAGACGTTAGCACCACAAAAACTGTATTACCAGTTGTACCTTGCCGGCGGCAAGAAACATGTTGCCAGTATAACATTGACCTACAACTGCGGCGCTAGTTGGCATGGAACAGGTTGCGATGTTCGACCCAGCTTGGTTCACATTTCCACCGTAGGTCAGGTTACGCTGGTTGGTTGTAGAAAGCTATCGTGGGCAGTCGGTTCCAGGTTGTGTTGAATAATTTTCATGATTACGTGTTTTAAGGAAGGAATGTTCCTTGTTTAATATGTAGTTAGCGTGATCAGTAACAGAAGATTTGGGCGCATGATGTACTAAAAGACGTTTACAATAATAATATTTATGGACGCTTCACACCACGTCAATCAGGGCTTGATTATCCGAAGAATCCGTGCTAAGTATTCGAAGAACTTGTGTTACAGGTACCAGACAACGGAATTATATAATTTAATACATTTATACTATACACATATTTAAGATTTTTATTGTAATTTACACAAATTTAATACACATCCATGACCCAGGAACATTGAACACTTTTTTTGTTCCCTCGGCGGCATTCGAACCCGCAACCTCTTGGTTGAGCACCACGCGCCGAACCACTACGCTACGGATGTCGTAAATTAAAAAAAAAGAGTTATTTGAGTTATTTCATATACGTTATTTAATTGAAGACATGTTATGCTCGCTGTTATGTTCAGGCTTCAGCTCATTTGACAGATTTACTGTTATACTATGTAGCAAAATTCTGATTTCGAGAATATTGAGTTCAAACTGTCACTTAAATATTTTAGAATACGTAAAGTATAAAGCACATTAATCTTAAGATTCGTTATCACATTAATCAGTAACGTAGTACACGTTACTACAATATACTTATCTAAAAATGTTTTGGTGACATTTGAAACCCAATTTTCTAGGTCATTTTTTTGCGACCTTCATCCACTCATGTCTTCAATTGTCATTCTTACTTTAGCTAATATCTACGTAATAGTTCTACGAACACTTAAGGCATTACACTATACATCAAATCAATCTAAAAGCTCTTTTATTTTATCACTTGCGCTTTTACTTTTTAAACGACGCGGCGTAAACATTGCAGAGAACATAGAACACACAGATTTGACTATACAGAGATTTAAGAAGAGGAAAGATCGAAAAGGAAGAAGAAGAAAATTTATTTGGTAAAATATATACCTAAATGATCACACTTGACGTAACAAAATTAAAACTTGAAAACCAAATTGGTGCTAACTTTATTATAATATTATGCTAAAAATAAAATTGCCCACTCAGCATAATTGCTGCAAATTTTATTTATCTATTAATGTTATTTATCTAATTTACATGTTATTTATCTATACTTACTAATAATAAAGAGGATTAACTTGATACTTTAATAGGGCCCAAAACGATTAGTCGATTATGATGAAATTTGGCACAAATATCCCCAGTTTCTGAAAGGCTGATCAAATCGTCGATCAGCTAACGTTTGATTTAATGCCATTCTGAACGCTCATTGGTGAACATCACTTGCAACACCTTCGCTCACTTACTGCGTTGTTAACTCAAATGTTAGCTGATCCACGACTTGATCAGCCTTTTAGAAACCGGGGGATAGACCGGAGAAAACATAGGCTTTATGCAAAATGTATGTATGTAATATTGTCCGTCCGTCCGTTCGTATATGTTCGTGCATTCGCATTAAAACTACGAAGAAGTATGGCTCGAAGTTCGTAGCATGGACACACAGAATCATCGAACTTAAACACCCTCGGATTTCGTTCGGGGTGAAATAAAAACAGTCAGAAAACTTTTGAGGTTCATCAATATTCTTTTAATAATTTTATTAATAACTAGCTGCTGACCCGTGCCGACTTCGTTGAGCATATAAACAGTATTTTTTCATCGTTCAAACCTTCCCTGGACTTCCACTGAAATACTTGAATCAAGACTAAAAATAGCCGAATCCGTTCAGCCGTTCTCGAGTTTTAGCGAGACTAACGAACAGCAATTAATTTTTATATAATATATAGAAGATATAAGATAAATACAATTGACGCGAATTAAAAAACGCCATGTCTGCTGCAAGTGCTTACACTTTCTACACTAGCCTTAGGCCGCGCGCCCATTGCGACTTTTTGTATCGATACAGTCGGGATAATGTCGCGTATTTGCATCGATACAGTCGCGATGCAGTCGCTAGCTGTGTCTCCTCGCTCATCTGAACACGATGCGGTCGCGATGCTGACGCAATACTGTCGCGCTTCTGTCGCGATGCAAACGCGATTTAGTAACGGCATAAAAATAAAAACGCTCCCCTCCCTCTACTTTCTCCCCGATGTCGTCCGACACGGTCGCTTACAGTCGCGCTTTTAAATAGATGCAGTCGCGATGCAGTAGCGCGTCAGCATCACTACTGTATCGCGTTGCAAACGCGACTAACGCGCTTTAGTAGTGATGCAGTCGTACGCTTCATAAACGCGCGACTGCATCGCTACTAAAAGTCGCAGTGGGCGAGGGGCCTTAGCCCGTGCCCTTGTTGGCCCTTGAGCCTGATCCCTGCAGGTCGGAGCTCGGAGGATCAGAAGTCGCCACTTGACGTTTCACCCATTTGTGTCGAGATCACTGACGGTGATTAACTTCCGCAGAGAAAACCACGTGAAAAGCGATGTTAAATTCGCGACTTTGTCGTTTTCTAGTTGTTATTAAGTGGTACAGTCGGTACAGGGCCCTGATGCAAGATGCCATCGCTTTTATCACTTACGAAGTTCGATAACAAAATGTATGGGACATAAGCTACGCTAAATGATCGCGATTTTGTATATCATTTAGAGTACCTTAGTATGTCAAAATATGCTATGCATTTACGACGACCTCTTAGCGAAGTGGTTGAGCGCGTCGGTGCTCGAGCGAAAGGTCGCGAGTTCGAATCCCGCCGAGGGAACAAAATGATTTTGACGTGTATTAAATTTTTAAATATTATGTGTGTACCTGTAACACAAGTTCTTCGGGCACTTAGCACGGGGCCAGATTGACGTGTTGTGAAGCGTCCATAGATATTATATTATTTTGTTATCGAACTTTGTAAGCGATAATTAGCGATGTCATCTTGAATCAGCCCCCTGTGCCCTGGCATCTTGCAATGCCATCGCTTTATAACTTCCGAAGTAAGAAAACAAAATGCATGAGATTTGACAGAAGCTTCGCTAAATGACATAAGAATTCGTACATCATAGCGAAGCTTATACAAGGTGTAAAATAAAGGAGTGAAAATACTATAGGATGTGTACTGTGTATGTGCCTCCTATGTAGAGTATACTGTGAAAGTACCAGCGCTGAAAGACTTACTTTTGACTTTCAATGTTTGTATGAGCAATTCCCCAACATCATACATTTTCTCATACGTATATTATTTTTTAAATACCTCTTTCAGCGCTGGTACTTGCGCTGTAAACTCTATATGCGGGACTCATACACACCCTAAAGTATTATCACTCATTAATATAGCCTGTATATTTCATTTTCATATCGATCTTCGATGGCATCTTGACTAAGGACTCTGGGCTCTTATTCAAGATGGTTTCATTGAAATATAAGATACATTTTATCCTAAAAAGTACAGTTCCCGTGGGATACCGTATGGACGCAGATAGTTCAGCGGGCAATTGCTAGTACGTACGTGATAAGTGAAACTTAAGTAGAAAGTTCGCGTATCGCAAATATAAAATATTTTGATAAACTAAATTCGGCAATAAAATAAAATGTCTTCATACAGTGTGGGAAGACCGGCCGTATGCACGTAACACTTTTATTATTTGATCTTTTTGAAAATTCAGCTTTTTGGTATTTTTATTTTTTTGAAACCAACCAGGATAAATAAAATCGTTAGATCGTAACTTTTTGTACTCCCGACAATATCAATCGACTGAGAATCTAAATAAATAAAAGTTAATTAATTCGGTAGTACGCGGCTCGAGCGACTCTGAATCAAAATCGAATCAGTTTGGAGAGTAAAGCCTCTGTACGCCTACTCGAATGGAATTTCATTGGATTGACATTGGGATTGGACACCACGTTAATCTGGTCTCGTGCTACGTTCTGAACAAACTTGTATGACACCCATATTTCCACGTACCATTTTTCTACACTCAATACTCATCCATGACCCAGAAACAAAAAACTTTTTCGTTCTACTTTTCATTTCTTTCAGCAAAAAACTTTCGCTCACTAAGCGGGTTTGAATCACGACAAATCGGGATTCAAATTTCAAACCCGCTTAGTGAGCCTACTCTTGTAAAAAATTACGTCACTACACTAGCGCCAAGTTACTTCAAATTTGAGTGTTAATTTTATGGAACTATTCATTTCCCTTATAGCCACAATAATATAATAATACAATGTATGTATGTATTTGAAACAATGTTTTTCTACATCCCATAGCCCAAAGCACAATTTCGAAGGCAAACAGTTAACGATGTCAGTACACTGATAAACGCACAAAGGCGTAACAAGCGGGCAGAATCGCGGAGTGACGGCGACCCGTTACTCGCCACGCTAACAAGGTGCTGCACACAACCACGCCCTTTATTTGTTTTAGACTGTAGAGCAATACATTGGACCATTTTTTTGGTTACTTTAGTATATTTGTATTGAATGACGACATTTAATTAATTGACTAGGCCGAACGTTGATTGAACAAGCGTCACGCAACTAGTTAGCGGACTGTAACAAATAAGTACAGAGAATCAGAGAATCAGTCAGCTGAAGTGGCAATGGGCCGGCCACATACCACTGAGATTGGACGGTCGATGGGGCAAAAAGATCCTAGAGTGGAGGCCACGTACTGGCAAGCGCAGTGTAGGACGGCCACCTACCAGATGGACCGACGACCTGGTGAAAACTGCCGGGTCACGTTGGATGCAGGTGGCAATGGACCGGTCGCACTGGAAATGTGTTGGAGAGGCCTATGTTCAGCAGTGGACTCTAAAAGACTGAAACGACGAACAAATACAGACCTATAAACAGAGTGGTAAAATCAGGTGATTGAAATTTAGTTCCCGCAGCGGCGCTAGTAGTCACCAAAACAAATATGGCGGCAAACAGCTCGCATTTTAATTTTCATTTGTTTTATCTAAGGACGCTTCAACGACTATGTTAAAGGACTCAAAATTTTGAACGTTTTATTAAACAACTTTACGAATTGTTCTTTAGTCGTTCAATTCAATGTCGTCATTTTAGTCGTTCCATTAAACTGCTGATTCATTCTGATGACTGCATATACAAAACGCACTTCTACGGTGTCATGCAAAAAAAAGTCAAATTCAGAATCTCCTCCTTTTTTTGAAGTCGTTTAAAACACACTAAAGTTGCAGTAGCGGCAACGTCCTTCGAAGTACAATCGCCTACAAAAATAATTTGAATGCGTAGGACTAAAATGCATATCAATCGTTTGATTAATATTTATACAGGTCCGGCGGAGTGGCGCCCCGACAATTTATGTAACACCTTTTACATAGAATACAGATCTGTGATTTAGATAGATTAGGTACTGGTTTGTAGTGGACTTTAAAAATAGCTTTATCAGGTATTAAAATAGACAGGTAGCACAATTACGTAGCACCTAACTATTTATTAATCTGTGCCACAACTCAGGACTGTGCAAAAAACCTTAAAAATGTGATGAAGTAGGCTTTCTACTAGACGACCAAGATGCATACATTGGTACTACGAAGAGGTACATCATCTGGAATCTCGCCGGCCGGATACAACACCGAAAAAGAACTCTGCTGCATTTATACATAGAGTTAAAAATTAAACTTGCGAGCTTTATAAAACTTCTTTGTTTCTACTTCGCCAAATTTTTGGTTTGTTCCCTTCGATTTTGACAAATTTCGTCAAAATTCTGGGCGAACATTTTTATATTTTTATTACTTGGCCGACCAATTGTTGCCGCACACCTCCCAAATAGGGTGTTTAGTTATATAGTACGTCTGAGATAAATTTAACCCAAACGTAAACAATCCCGTCTATGACACAACCATAGACTAGTCAGTGATGCCAATTGGCCAATATTAATACAATGATTATGGTTTGCTATGAATCCATAGAATACAGGCTTATATTCTACAATCGGCAGTGTAAAAATGGCGTATTTTTTCTGTGAAAGATTTTTATTTTGCTGTTTAAACATTATAATTATTGTTTAATTGGGATAATGAAGTGTAATCCTTTAACATTCCGCTGAAAGTGTTGATAAGTGTGCACAATAAGTAAATATGTGAAAAATTCAGTGCTTTTGGTTTGTTTACGATATAGGCTATTGAAAAGTAATAAGTATAATAGTTGCCAGTATGTCTATACATTAATTATCGTTCGTTACCTAAATAATAATTAGTACAAATACAACTAGCACTTCATGATAACCTCCTCATCTTCTGCTCACGTTATCTTAGTCGTAACCTTGTTGTATGTCTTAAGTGTGTTTAAACCGTTGATAGAAAAGTTCTTTATACATACATAAAAAGACACATACCTACTTACAATAACAACGCAAGTTTCTTACGCCGGTTCTTCTCGCCGGGCTAGTTTCCGGTGGTAGGCATCATGTAGGACAATTCTATAAGTGTTATTTAATAACCTATATGGAAATAAATTTTTTAGATTTTTTTTTTTTAAATAAACTAGCTCTAGTAGGGGTTGTCAATTTTAAGCCGGTTGAACGATTTTGTATACCTATTACCTAGTAACATTCTCCATTTCTGAAGTTGTCAGACGGATGGACGAACAGGGCTCTCCAAACTGATTCAGATTCGATCGTGCCGGGTACTTCCCAATAAATTGACGTTTGTTTATTGTGATTCTCAGTCGATTGATATGGTCTGGAGTACAAACAGTTACGACCTAACAATTTTCTTTATCCTGGTTAGTTTCAAAGCAATCCACCAAATAAAATACCAAATGCCGTTGAGATCGAACTGATTCGATTCTCCATTATGTAGGGAGTAAGGCTGCAGAATGAAACTACTACACAATAACTACTAAAATCTCTTACTACGGATTACGTATCCCGAAAAAGTGGCATAACTTATTAAGTAATTAACAATTTTACAAAGTACAGGTACCTCTGCATTCAAAATGTAAATTGTAATTTAAAATTAAAATAATATCATTCCCTATTTGGGAGTGCACATATAACTTTACCTTTTAAGCCCTCAGACCTCAATAAAACTAAGATCCTTGAGGCTTTTATTTATGATGTCGATAAAACAAATCCTAAAATAAAAAAAAACTTTAACAAACAACATTAATTGTTATTCGTATTAAATTACATAACTATGTAAATAAATTTGTGTAGGAAATAATCTATTTTTTGCGTCATTTACGGCAGGTTTCTGAAAGGCTAATCAAATCTATGATCAACTAGTTACCTATGACGACCTCCGCTTCGCAGCTGTTGGTGTTCGAGCTGGAGGTCACAGGTTCGAATACTGCCGAAGTGACAAACAAAAAGTTTACCGTGTTCCTGGGTCATGGATGTGTGTTAAATCTTGAATATTGTGTATAGTATAAAAATGTTAAATATATTTCCGTTGTCAGGTACTTGTAACACAAGTACTTCGGACCCTTAGCACGGGGCTAGATTGGCGTGGTGTAAAGCGTCCATAAATATATTTAAAAAAAACCAAAAGAAACATGGCGTTCAAGTTAACGACCTATATTGAACGCTGATTGGTGAAAGATCTACTAAAGAGAAAAACAGGGAAGAGGGACTGATATTACGTCTATAATTAAGTACATCACGCACTAGCAAGGCTGGTTTCATTTGAATAGCCATTCAGAAACCGGCCCTAACCTACTATGTTTATACCTGACTATGGTGAAGAGAAAAGGAAGGGTATACCCCTTTTCCTTTTGACTGCCTTATTCTATAGAATAACTAGCTGACCCCTGCCCACTTCGTTGAGCATAAAAACAGTTTATGATGAAATTCAACAAAAAAAAAAAACAACCCACAACCCGGGAACCCGCAACGCGGAACCCGCAACGCGGAACCCGCAACCCGGGAACCCGTAACCCGCAACCCGGAAACCCCCACCCGGGAACCTGTAACGCGGAACCCGCAACGCAAGCGGGAACATTTGACAGCAACGTAAAGTAACGAAAAAGTATGTCAATGAATGATAATAATAATTAAATGAGAAGCATTATAAAGCTAATACAATTCACATTCGATAATGTTACTATGGCGGAGCTTTTAAAGGTTCATGATAGACCTAGTAGTATTACGTATTACTTCTTTTTTTGTAACTGTCGAAGTTTTTGTAAGTCTTCATAAAGGCATTGTAGGCTTTTCTGTATATGACAGATTTTTCTTCGAATAATTTTTTTATTTTATTTACGAATTGGAATACAAAGTATTAAATATTAATCCATATTGCTTAAAATTATAAAAATACGGTATGTATAGCATTTCATTATTTTTATTTTCTATTTGCAAATAATATTATTACTATGACAACCGTTTCATATAGACTGGCAGCGACGGAAAAGATCGAAAACAGGTTCAAACCCCTGTGACCATTACGTATTTTCTTATTTTTTATAATTTTCTACTTATTTATTTTAACATTTATAGCTAATAAAAATACGCTACTTAAAGGCATTCAAACTTTTTCATTTTCATTTAAAAACATTGATGTTACCATCGTGTCATAGACTGACAATATTAAAACCTATAACAATTTGTATATTATTTATTCTAATTTGCTGCTTATTTATTTTAACATGGAACGGGTTAAAAAGTATCCTGTGTCCGTCTCCTGGCTCTAAGGTACCTCCTCACCAATTTTCAGCCATATCGGTAAAGCCGTTCTTGAGTTATAAGTGGTGTAACTAAAACGACTTTTATTTATATAGATTTGACTGCCTTATTCTATAGAATGAGGCAGTCAAATTATTAAGTGTGTATGTTTGTACCTGCATCGTAGCGTCTAAAATACTGATCCGATTTTAATGCATGAGATATCAAATGATTCGTAATAAGCTACAGGTTTTTTTAGACTTTTGTTTAACGGTTTACCGGCGTTTTAATACTTATATTTCAACTTCCAACTACCTGTCGGAATACAATAAGGTACATCATACTTTTTGTAGGACCGTTTTTCCCGCCGTATCACTTCTGTCTTTCGACCTACAAAAGGTCGGAAACCGATAATACCGCCGTATCACTTCTGTCTTTCGACCTACAAAAGGTCGGAAACCGATGATTCCGCCGTATCACTTCTGTCTTTTAGGTCAAAAGATATTAGTCAAAAAGTCGGCCACCGATGATAGTCATAATAATAATCAGGGATGTTGGGAGCTCCGTAACCGAAACCGAAACTATCGGATATATATTTATACTAATCTATACTAATATTATAAAGCGGAAGAGTTTGTTTGTTTGTTTAAACGCGCTAATCTCTGGATCTACTGGTCCGATTTGAAAAAAACATTTTTTGTTGGATAGTCCATTTATAGAGGAAGGCTTTAGGCTATATAACATTACACTGCGACCAATAGGAGCGAAGCGTCAGTGATAAGTGTTACAAAAACGGGGAAAATTATTCACATTTGGGGACTTTCGTTGCTGCATAAACGGTCACTCAAAAACCACGCGAACGATGTCGCGGGAACAGCTAGTTATAAACAAATATCCGTAACAGTAACCGAATCTGAAATGAAAGTTTTGCTAAAAAGAAATAAAATTTAATATCCGTAACAGAAATTATCCGAAACAAACGGATAATCCGAAATAATTTTATATCCATATCCTTATCTGTATCCGAAATTTTATATCCATTTCATCCCTGATAATAATGGCACCCTTATCCAAAAAAACAGTACCAAAATCCACTCCTATACCACCAATTTCTGATAAACTTTCACATTATCGACAGGACTGGTACACCAATCATATTTATTACTTTTTATTTGTTTATGAGCTTGTTTCGGCAAAATTTTAATTACACATATGAAGCCAACTGTCAGAATTATTTTAATTTTTATAACGAGATAAAATTAGGGTGACCACGAATTCTGGCACAGCAGGCCAATCGCGCTATTGTACAACTTTTCATTTGACGTTCAACTAAGTTTCGTTTGTGTTTCAGCTGCGTTTCGTTTCCAATCCAGCTGAACATTTTTGGTCCTTTACACAATTTAGATTCAAAAACGGTTACTTTGTTCCAAACGTTCGTGCTGCGTGCGAGTTAAACTAGCTCCGTACGAACTTTTTGTTTGACAGCGTTTGAGTTACAACTGCGGTCCAGCTTCGTCTCACCTAGCTGTCAAAAGGATAGCGCGATACCGAATACGTCATAAAGTCGAGTAACGTTCACGTTTCGGTTGCGTTTCAGCTTAAGTTTTTTAGCGCGATTGCCCTGCTGGTTTACATATTTTACTACCACTTTTCTCCCGTGGATTACCTCGGGAGAAAAGTGGTAGTAATATTAAGTAAACCAGTGCCAGAAGACAAAGACAAGAACATTAGTTTTTTAAGAACTTCTGTTACGGGGTATACTATTATTATTATTAATTGTAAAATGGAAAAGGATAGGACTAAAAATAGGTAAGATGCACTAATAAGAAAGGTCGAGTACTTCTACAAATGTGGGTTATTCACAGATTAAACTATCGTAAAATGTGGGTGTAAAAAGAATAGACACTATAACTTTGGGATATGATTATACTATATTTTCTGATTTAAGATTAATTGATCCCAAAAAATGTTTTTTGTTAAAACAGTTTTTTGCGCTTTTTTATTCTCGCGAATAAAAAAACGTAAATTGTTAACAGTAAAATCCTTTTTTTTTTTTGTTACTGAAGAAGAAAAATAATAAAAAATGAGAATAAAAAACCTAAAAAATAATTTGATACCAGTATAATATTATAAAACATTTTGTGCAGCAGTTTTTGCTCCAGCACAAAAATAAAATAACAACACACAATAAAAATAATGTACTGTACTTATGTTATTGGTTGATTTGCTAAGAACATAATCTGTACTGTGTGAAACATTTTATTATTAAACGATATTGAAAGTACAGTCGGCTGCACTAACATGGATACATCTACAAATTTGCAAAAATATGTCTGCGTTAGTTTTTCAAAAATATCGTCACCTTATTGCATTCAAAGCGATGTAACCAGCAAAGTGTATCAAAATTATGAATACATTATTTCCATAATGAAGTAAACAGCAGTATTTCAGTGAATAGTATGCACACTTAAATTCACAATTATGAATACGCGACAAATTTCAATAATATGTAAACTTTGTTTACTTCATTACAATGTAAACATTAATTGTATCAATAATATGGATACACTTATAAAATTTTAGCATTTTTCACTTTTCTGCAAATATGTTTTAAATGCCACAAAAATGTACTCGTGGTATGTTTCAATAATATGTAAACATTGTTTACTTCATTACAATGTAAACATTAATTGTATCAATAATATGGATACACTTATAAAATTTTAGCATTTTTCACTTTTCTGCAAATATGTTTTAAATGCCACAAAAATGTACTCGTGTTATGTTCCAATAAGATGTATACATTCATTTTTTCTTTTTCTTTTCGCACAGCCGTAACTACAAATGGTAGAAACATGAAATTTGGACTACTGAATTCGTAAAAAATCCCTTTTTGCACCTCCGACAAAAACAGAGGGATTTTTCGAGTCTGTTTGTATGTCTGTCATCGTAGCTCCCAAACGGATGAACCGATTTTGATGTAGTTTTTTTTGTTTGAAAGCTGACGTGGTCATGTTAAAACACTAAAGCTATGATTCAACAAAATAAATTTGCTTACTGCTGAACAATTCGAGTATTACTTAAAAAATAATTTTACTTTTATGACTAGAAAAAACACAAAAAGAAAAGAATGATGAAGTTTATTACAGTCAATCAGGCATTTTACCTAAACATATATTTCAGAAACTATTTTTGTTAGGTTTTTACTTCTACCCTCAAACTATATCTATGATTTTTTAATATTATATTAATTTTGTTTATCATACAAAACGTTAGCTTGCGTGTCTGCAAACTACATAAACTTACACTATGATATAAGTTTGACGTTTATTTATGTATGTTCGTCTGTTTGCTTGTGGCATCGTAACTACTAAATAGATGGACCGATTTTGATATACTTTTTTAATTTTTATTCAAAGCTGACGAGATCGCAATAATTCGTCATCAGTTCATTCACTGTTTGACTATTCAGGGGCTAGTTAAAAAAATAATTTTGACCAAAAAAAAACAAGAAAAGACAAGAATTATCCAATTTATTGCAATCGATCAGAAATTTTACGCGAACATAATATTATATTTCAGAGACTGTTTTTATCAGGTTTTTACTTCTACCCTCAAACTATACATAATATGATGATAACGAAACCAGAAATATTTAGTCACGAGTTTGTCCAAGAGAGTTAATTTACAGTCATCGTTCGCACTTCGCAATATTCTTTAAGTATTTTTTTTTTTGGTTTGTTTTTTGTTTTTAAGTTTAGGTAATCCAAATGGAGTCATTTAAAACTACAATTTTTATTATTTTAAAATATGGGATGTTTTTCATGTTTGATGTTTGCCCGTGTTAGTTTATATTATTTATATTTACAATATTACTAATATAGAACGATATTAACATTGTTTAGTTTTGATCATATTATAGTTTGAGGGTAGACTATAAAAACCGATGAAAGTATCTTTGAAATATATACGTTCGCGTGTATCAGAGTTATACCTATTACACTAAAGAATATAATCAATATTCTAATGTATGTGTGATTTTTAAATAACCGTCAATAATAATACCCGTCAATATATCACCTCTATTATTTATAGAATTCATTATTGTACATATTGCAATGTAATGAAATATTGACAAGCCTTTTCTGAAACACAAAATTAACGTTTACATTATAATGAAATAAACAATGGTTACATGCTACTGAAATTTGTCGCGTATTCATAATTTTGAATTTAAGTGTGTATACTATTCACTGAAATACTGCTGTTTACTTCATTATGAAAATAATGTATTTATAATTTTGAAACACTTTGCTGGTTACATCGCTTTGAATGCAATAAGGTGACGATATTTTTGAAAATTAAACGTAGACATATTTTTGCAAATTTGTAGATGTATCCATGTTAGTGCAGCCGACTGTACCTACTTCAGTAATACATTTTTTGTAGACTTATAAGGTCAATCAAACTCCACAATTAACATTTAAAAACTTGTTAATTTATCATTAAGTGAGACATCATTTTAATAACTTAATTTGTCCTCGATAAACGCGTATTTATGGTCACCGCACGCAATATTGTCCTTATTTACGAAGCAAATAAGGAATACACTTACAAGGGCGATATACGTAAGTTATGTGGCGTAAGATTTTTTTTATTTAAATTGTAATAGGCATCTGTCTCGCTTATCGCGGTAAGCGGAGCGTCGAGCGGCGCGGGCAGCATACACATAGGGCGCAGGCGCTTAATTACGGTGCTCACTGCCCACTCATGACCGATAATAATCAGTAGGTACGCGACCTTTTGTAAATGAAAAAAAAAAATGAACATACTGATTGCAAAAGTGCAACACATACATACGTCATAGAAAAAGTCGGTTAAAAATAATATTGAGGAAGAAATCGGTTCTACGAAAAGTAGGACTTACGGCCTTAAAGTATAGCATTTAGCAGTCGCCGTTAATTCCGCTACACACGTAGCGAAAAAGCACAGTTCGAATAATTCTTACTGTGCAACCATTTAGAAGACAGACAGAAAAAGTAAATAAAAGGGTTTAAAAATATAGGTATATATAGTAAATTGACTTGGAAATAGGAATTAGGAGCGTC
Organism: Celastrina argiolus; assembly: GCA_905187575.2. Lineage (NCBI taxonomy): Eukaryota > Metazoa > Arthropoda > Insecta > Lepidoptera > Lycaenidae > Celastrina > Celastrina argiolus. The sequence goes on from LR994596.1 coordinate 5,416,476, forward strand.
GTTTCGATGTCATACAACGTACTTGTAGTTATCTTTTACACGGTGAGTAGTTACAGAAACTCACACTTAGCACACAGGTGAGTGGTGAGTGGCTCCCGCTGTCACTCCGGTCGCCGCGGTATCTGAAGCCGGGGCCGAATTACAGGTTCCCAAGATGGCTATGTTTGGCGGCAAGGAATTTTTGGTTATCAAAAATCATGGCAATTTGCACGCTTCAGATCTATTCGTGTTGACTGTTAATTAATTTATAAAATAATACAGATTTTAATCTATACATTTGCCGTTTTAGGAACGCTAAATTAATCAGTAAGCTATTGTTTTATAATTAATCTGAGTCAGAAAGTATGGCGGGTTTCTGTTAAATACATATTTTACCCGATTCGATGAAGCCAAAAAGAAGGGTAATGATTTTGGTAGTCTATGTATGTATGTATGATAGTCACATATAAATTAATTCTGTGCGGGTATCACGACCCTCAGCAATGAGGAGTACGACGTGAGGAGGAGGATGTATGTATGTCTGTTCCCTCACAGCAGCTAAACTACTGGTTTCATAAATAAGTTGTCAATTGATTCGTATTTCGTAATGATGCCATATGGATACATAGTATAGATCATATTATTATTTTAATATAAGTAGGTACTAAGTATATTCATATAATAAATCTCTTATTATTCTTATTGTACCTAGGTATATTGTGTTTTTTTATGTACAATGATAATCTATACTTACACGATTATCCAAAAATATTTTTTTTCTGTACCTACATGGTATGCTTATCTGTAATTTAATAAGTTGTTGGTTTTCTAAAATAATTGGATATAATGAATCTTACGAGTCATAATTTATATTATGTAATGTAATAAATAAATTTTGATAGGCTAGATAAATTTTACCTTGGAAGGTTCTTGCACGATTGATCATTGAGTTCCTAAATTAGCATAGTTCTTACCTACATAGTAGGTAGTTGGGTGCCTACATAATTTAAATAGTAATTACTTACTCTAACTTTTAAAACACTTAGTTTCTTTTAAAAAGATTGCGAGAGTGAGAAAAGATAACCGATTTCGAAATAGCTTTGACTCTTTCCAAGTAAAAAACAGTAATAATAATAGATGTGTTGACTGTACCCATTAAATTACAGCGTACAATATTATATTACTTTTTCCTTCTAGTAAATGTACAGTCGACACAAGCAAAAGAAAGTTGGTGCGATAAAGCTTTGTTTACCTCGCGGCTCGAGCGGTCGCTGGCCCGCAAGGACGCGGTGCGCGGGCGGCGCGTGTGTGCGTAGAGGTCAGGGGTGGTCGACTTTGTTCTCGTCTTGTGTCGCAGCGGGGGCTAGACTTGGGTTGCCAATGTAAAAATATTTCTAAATTGCATAATATTAACCACTGGTCACCCCATCACAACCTGTCATATTGTAGAAACAAATAATTTTATCACAAGAAAAATGTCTGCCATTGCTTTCGTTGCGTGCGCAAATTATTTCTTGTGAATCCTATGCTCTTTGAGTTTTCATATTAACTAAATTGTTTTCGCCAATTAACGTTGAGTTGAGCTTCGGTTCCTCCGTTTCTTAGCGCTTTAGATATATTTAGTGCTGTGAAAATTTTGAGATAGTGACTCTTTACTAGATAGTGACTATTTGTGTTTGTGTAAAATTAAGGAAAATAAAAGAAAATGTGTGAAATGTGGGTCTTCGCCTGCCAATGACTCTGACACAAAACTCTTTAGATTTCCAAAACCTGGTTCCACAAACACTCTCCGGTAAGTTAAATAGTAATTATGTACTTAGGTCTACGACTAATATGTAGTATACGTACCTATACTTTAGAATTATTTAATTTTGGTTGGTCTCTATTGTTTTCTATACTTTACACTAAGTATACATCGTCACAAAATATCAATTTCATTTCATTGCTATTAAAAATGATTGCTGATTGCCACTTCATGTAAATTAATAAATTTATTGGAATGTACTAACATAATAGTTAATACAAACATAAATTAATGTTATTTTACATTGCAGTTGTGAATTATGGGCAAAATATTGTTTCCCGGATCAACAATGGGGGTCAAGAGATTTTCAAAATCTGCTGCATTCCCAACATAATATGTTATGTCACCGACATTTTAAAGAAACAGATTTTGTGGACTTGTCCATAAAAAAATTGCGACGTTTTGCTTCTCCAGATTTTGAGGTTAGTATAATATATGTTATAAATTCCTATATCCTAGAGATATGTATTTGTTGTTAAGAAGGTATGCAATGTAGTGAAACATTTTTTCTATTGGTAATATGTAAAATGTGTATCTAAAGGTGTGACTCCTGCGAAAGTTTTTTACTGGGAATGTTTTCCGTCCGTTGTCCAAAAAACATTGTCTATTCTTACACAAATGTGTATAGCCATGCCCCAATGTCTTGATCTTTTATGTAATGTTTTGAAAGATACTATATAGGCTTAAGGGATGTTCTTTAATTTACTCAATTTACATATAATATTTTTGTAGGAGGTGACCATGCCATATTTGGAAGTACCTATTGAACCAATTGCTGGACCATCCCAGCCATTAATGGATATAACTAATATGCCACTTTCTCTTCCTGGACCCTCTTCACTCAGTGGCAAAAGTTGTGGCAATATAATCAAAAAGAAAGAATCTGCATTTGAGAAATGCAAAAAATATGTAAAAAAAATTTCAAAACTGCAAAGAACAGTCAGATATATGAAAAATAAGAAGTATTTAAATAAATTAAATGAAAATAGTGCTCTTACGTGCCTATCTAAAAAGATAAGTCCTACGTTTGCACTATTACTACATGCACAGGTAAAAAATTATAACAGAGATCCTAAAGGAAGAAGATGGAGTACATCTGACAAAATAACAGCCTTGAGACTATTTAAAAGGTCTCCCACATGCTACCGGCTGCTAAGGAGAATGTTTTCTCTTCCTTCGCCAACATCTATAAAATCTCTGCTTAAAACATGTGTGCTTAATGTTGGCATAAATGATAATATATTTAATATAATTGGTACATTTGCAAAAGCTCAAAAACCAGAAAATAATGAATTTATATTGATGTTCGATGAAATGTCGATTAAAAACCATTTACAATACAGTCCAACCAAAGATGTTATTGAGGGATTCCAAGATCATGCTGAACAAGGTAGAACATCACAACCGGCGTCATATGCATTGGTGTTTATGATTGCTGGCATAAGAAAAAAAATTAAGCAACCAATAGCATTTTATATTTCAGGCTCTTCAGTTACCGCTGATAGATTAGCTGTGCTAATAAAAGACGTAAGCAACATTTTTTATTATATTTTGTTATAATTTTGCTGCAACATAATTATATTAGTTTAATATTAATTATTATGTTTAGTAATAATCAGTCATGTTTAGTAATTACACTAGTTAAAATTTGTGAAAAAACAAGGGTTTTAAATATTATTATCTATTTTAGGTACTTGGAGCATGCTATAAACACGGCATCAATGTATCGGCAACGGTGTGTGACATGGATGGTGTAAATAGAAGAGCCATTAATATTTTGGGGGCAACTGTGAACAAACCATATTTCAACCACAGCAGTCATGAAGTTGTTGCGTTATTTGATCCTCCACATTTAATTAAGTGCTTCAGAAATTTGTTTCTGAAGTATGATATAGAATGGATGACAGACATATCATCTGAAGATAAAACTGGAACAGGTAAAACTTTTTTTTATATAATTTTTAAATTGTTGTTTTATTCTGTACTAGAAGATGTAACCCACGGGAACCGTATATGTCCCGCGATAAAAAGTAGCCTATGTCCTTCCCCATGGTCTAATTTATATTTGTGCCAAATTTCATGATGATCAGTTTAGTAATTTTTACATGAAAGTGTAAATAAAGTATCCCCCAGGGAACGTACATTTCCCTGCGATAAAAAATAGCCTATGTCCTTTCTTAGGCTATAGACTATCTGTGTACCAAATTTAATTCTAATCGGTTCAGTAGTTTTGCCGTGAAAGACGGACAAACAGACACACACACTTCACATTTATAATATTAGTATGGATGAGCAACCCGAGTGGTATGTTTCTGCATAAATGTCAGTTTACCTACTATTTTAAATATTAATTTTGCAGGCATAGCTAAGTGGAGCCATATTGTTAAATTCTTTGAATTAGATAATGCAAATCCTAATTATGCATTTGCACCACTACTGAGACAGGATCACCTAAATCCTAACAATAAACAAAAAATGAAAGTAAAATTAGCTGTTCAGGTGCTAAGCCATACAGTGTCAGCTGGAATGTATGCCAGCATTGGCAAGGGTAAATATCAACTTTTTTTATAATGTCAGTCAACATTTTTTATTCAAAGTTGCTATTAATATACACATAATGATCGTCGGTATACATGATGCCTACCACTAGTTCTGGAACTAACCCGGCGAGAAGAACCGGCGCAAGAAACTCGCGATACATAATATATTATAATAGTATATAATATACCATACTAAATTCTTGCATTATATGGAAAATGTGTTACCTCTTGCATGTGTCTTGATAATTTAAAAATTATTAGAGATTAATATAATGGTAACTATGTACTTACATAGCTTAGGTACCATTTGAACTCAAATCTAACTGGGAATTTAATGTATAAGAAATGTAATTCTGTGGTGGTTGCTTAACAAAACACTCTAATGTTAATATTTGCTAAAACTCTAAAAAAATAAGGGAAACAAAAGAAAAATTATTTGACAATGAACAAAAATTTAACAAATTTTTTTGCCAAATTGCTAATTACATTAACATTATCTTACTAATAAAATCATGACAGTTTTGGAACAAGCATACTAACATTAAAAAAATAGGTTATTATTTAAAAAATTATATTGTATTAAGTATAATAATTTGCCATTCTTATAATATTACCTTAACCCTGCTGAACCCATTAACAGAATACTCTTTTATTGCAGGACTACCTGCAGATGCAATAACAACGGCAGATTTAGTGTCAAAAATGGATAAAATATTTGACACCCTCAATAGTGACACTCCAGATTTACGACGAGGGAAACCCTTTTCAACCAATTTAAAGGAGTCCTCTCCACATTTAGGGTTTATGAAAGAAATGATTGAACATTTTAAACAAATGAAATTTATTGGGTCTAAAGGCACCCCACCATCTCAGGAGGGGTGGATTTGGACTCTAAATGGTGTGGAAAAATTGTGGCAAACTTTGCGCCAAAAACACACATCAATAAAAAGCTTGTCGACGCGAAGATTGCAGCAAGACCCAATTGAAAATTTGTTTGGGTGTATACGAGCCAATTGTGGTGCAAACTGCAACCCAACTACCGGACAGTTTATTGGTGCATTAAAAACTGTGCTTCTAACGCGTATCTCCCACATTGGGGTGGGCACCAACTGTGAAAGTGATTCAAATAGATTGATAATCAATAATTTTAAATTGCTGTTGCAAAGCAACAATGACCAAGCAGTTAGTAGTGATCAAACAGCTAGTTGTGATTATGATGATGCAAAAACTATCGAGGACAATATGTTGGAAGGAAGTAGCGAGCTACAGGCATGTGCTTATGTCAGCGGATTTTTATTAAAAAGATACAATAATGATTGTGATCAGTGCTCATCAATTATCTCAACAAAAAACTACATGTCAATGCACACATTCATAGAGTATAAAGAATATAAAGAACGAGAAAAGTCGTTAAACTATCCAAGTGAGTCCTTTGTGCTCTGCGTAGAAATGTGTGCTAATGTTATGAATTTATATTTAGAAAAAAATGCACATAACATAAAAATAAAAGAAAATATAACAAAAATTTTAAATGAAAATGTAAATTTTGATTTTCTCAATAGTTGCTCAGAGCACAAAGAACTAAATATTAATTTTATAATACAAAATGTATTTTATATTAACATTAAACGATTTTGTATTAAAAAAAACAGAGCATTTGCCCAATCATCCGCTGAACGAGCACTGAAAAGAAAAATCGACATCTTAACACATAAATAATAGTATACCTACTATTATTTATGTGTTAATATGTCGATTTTTCTTTTAATTTTAATTTATGTTATTGTGTATTAATTTTAATTTATGTATATATATATATGTATTTCGAAATCACATACTACATGAATAATGTAGATAATCAAAATTTAATTTTAAGTTATAACTTGTAATAAACAAGTTGAGGAACACATTTTTCATAAGGTGCCAATTAAAAATTTCCCACTAGTACCATCAAGTTAAATATTATTAATCGACTTAGAGAAACATTTCATTTACATCTTATGTTAATAAAACCTATACCACTTTATAACAATTATAATTTATAATTTAGCACCATATGAAAAATAGATTCCCCAACTAACTGTAAAAATACTTAAAGTTTGATTTTTATTATCTATATTATTAATGTACTAATTTCACATAACATACGGATCGACAGTAGGCTTTATTTTATTATTAAGTTTTAAATAATAATTGTCGATTTTTTATAAGCTGTTTCAGTGAATAAAAGTTGTATCAGAAATATAAAATAAGTTTTTATAAGCTCCAAAATTTAAATTTTCGTGCTATTTGCTATGATATTAAATACATACATACTTATTTTAGATTTCTAATAAGTCTGTTCTTCACTGACATAATTAATTGCGTAAAAAGCAAAATAATTATTTCCTGACAAAATTTCAATCTTTATATTATGCCTACACATGTTGTCCATGTGAAGATCAACGACAACATGTGGACAGCACAAAATGAGTAGGCGACTTTTCGCTGTCTTAAAAACATTATGCTTGTTCACTTGAGTAGGGTTATAAATGTTAAAAAGCAATACTAATATTGTTAATGGTTGCTATACTTTAACCCGCGCAGGGTATGGTGGAGGTGGATCACACCTTTGCTTTGAGGAGTGTTTTATAAGCAATATTATTGTATTATTTTAGTGAAACAGAAAATGTGTATATTATATTTCAAAATAAATTATTTTTTTATTTAAATGTTGATTTTGTTGTTATTTTTACATTAGTAAGAAACTTGATTTCAGTAATCACTGATGGAAATCATGTCTCAAGTTTCTTACCAGTGTAAAACAATATGTACCTACCTATAATTATAAATTAAACAAGTACATACCTACCGTATATATTATTGAAGTACGTTCAAATTTCGCGGGTTAGTTTAGTTTAATAGGGGCACCCAACAGATGGCGCGGATGGCCTAGTCTATTCGCGACATTTTATTTGTATGAAGTTGTTGTTCTTCTCCGTGAGTATATTGTGTTCTGTGGTAGAGGTTTGACGGGTTTAGTTCTTAGAGCCGGGGTTGCCAGGGTGGCGGGATTAACCGGCGGTTAGGGAAGACGTTGGTTATAAATTGTTAATATTCAACTGTATTTTTTAAAGCAAATCAAAAAAGTTATACCACTAAATAAAAAAAACTGTAAATCACCATGTATATATATTATTTTTACATAATAACACAAAAATAATATGTATTAGGATTAATGATAAAATGTAAATACCAATTTTTTGATGGAAGCATAAACACATCACTTATTCAGCATTATTGTTATTTTAAAACAAACAAAAATGGTACAGCAGAAAGAGAGAACAACAAACACAGTACACTCAATTGTAGGTTACAAAGATTTTTTTATTAAACTGCATAACATAATATATGTATTTCTGAGTTACAGTTGATGCAATTGTTAATGGAATGAAAGTGATTTTATCTACACTCAAGATAAATCTGATATTGCGATAAAAAGCCTTAACACACTATCAGCACAATTATCAGTTTGTGCAGATACGATATTTTATTACTGAAATCGCTTGTAGGAAACTTTGACTATATCACACGTATGTATGAAATAAAAATTATAAAGAAAAATCTTATCAGTACAAATTATCACGCCGATGGTGGCAACATTATCTGGTCGGGCAAGATCGACGATCGTACGGAAGCCCGCGTTTTCATTCACTCACACAGTCGCGGGACTCGTTAGTCGTACGGACTTGTGGCGCGATTTGAAACTGTTTTTTTTTTGTATCGAAAGCTAGCAAGCCAACCACTTGTTAGCTCCACGTTTACCTGCTAGTGTTAAATACAATAAACTTTATGGTTTTTTTGTACCAGTGTACAAACTGTGGAGTTGGGAATAAGTTTAGTTCGCAGTGAGTTTTAAACAGATGTTTGGTGCAAGCGTGCTGTGTTTGGACAAGTTTTAAAGTTGATAAAAAGTGATGATGAATTATACAATAGCCTAAACTGGAAATCCTGGATCAGAATGAGCCTCGCTCTTAGCTGGAACTTTTATTCTGATCGTGCGTTTGCGTTTCACCCACATAACGTTTATGGTAAGGCAAAAGTTTCAAGTTTTGTTTCGTAACACAGTTTTTTGTATTTTTTAACTTGCTTATGGATATTGTTTTAATATTGTTATGTAAGCGCCGCGGTATGTATTATTTATAACTTCTATTAGTTTAGCAACTAACTACCTACTACACATTATTTACTACTAAAGATTGTTTTAGCCTATAACCTACCCGGAACTTAAAAAAGTTATCGCATTTTTTATTTAACAGTACTTTTACGAAACAATTAAACAAATCGAAATACTGCTCGATTTCATAAGTAATCGAGAAGTTTTGCTTCATAGAAACTAAATTGGATTTAATTTAGGTAGTTACCGAGGGTAGTTTTAAAAACTTAGCTGCCAACGAATTACTCGTTTCTTTCGCGCTATTTTCAAGTTATTTTTTATTTTAACCAATTTTTTTGACTTTAGAGTAATGCCTAAAAGTGCTTTCTAAACTGAAATTATAACAAATCTACCCATTCTAATGTCTCAATTTAAGAATACAATGGTGTGTTGTTTCTTAAGCAGATAATGTACATGCAAATTGTCTGTACAGTACTTGCAATTAAGATGAGGTTGTACTAATAATAGGCTCAATTTCAGAACATTGTCTATACAGTAATGCCTAAAAGTGCTTTCTAAACTGAAATTATAACAAATCTACCCATTCTAATGTCTCAATTTAAGAATACAATGGTGTGTTGTTTCTTAAGCAGATAATGTACATGCAAATTGTCTGTACAGTACTTGCAATTAAGATGAGGTTGTACTAATAATAGGCTCAATTTCAGAACATTGTCTCATAATGTAATGATGTTTAATAAGTGCACTTAAACATGAAAGTAATATTTCTAGTTCTTTTGTAAGAAGTGTTATGGAAAAAATGAGACTTCTAGAAAGAGCTTGTAATAAGAAATGATAGTACCTACCTAGTTAGGTAATTATTATAGTTTATTTTTTCAATTACTGTATTCTTGCTGTAGTAGCAAGCAACTTCATAATTGATCTATTTACTTAAAAATGTAATATTGCAGTTAGGTCTCCTATTTCTGGACTGTCACTGTCACTGCTTGGCCCAATGACAAGGATAGCATGTGACTTGAGGACCACATAATTTAGCTATTGTTAGTAAAACTGTAAGCTCTAAGGTAGAGTATAATTTTTAGTTTTGAAATATTTGTGGAAGTCCCGGGAAGGTTTAGACGGTGAGAAAATACTGTTTGTATGCTCAATGAAGTGGGCCGTGTCAGCTAGTATTATTATAAATATTAGCAAAGTAAGCACTTTGTGGATGCAAAAATATTAAATGTAGTGGACTATGGCATCCCAACATGGTCATCAGCAAAGTTCTGAACAGAAGTATGTACGTCTACTGGTCGCATGTATATCTATAATAGGTAGCGGATAATTCAATTGACAGTTAACTTACTATTAAGAGGAAACACCACGAAATTTTTTCCATACAAAAATAGCGGTCTACGGGATTCCTGTTTCCTCCCTGGATAATGCTGCTAGAGTAACAATTATTTTCCTGAATATTCATGGATATTGTTTGTACGTCCCTATTTTTTACTTTTTTTAATAAATTAATTATTTAAAGAGATATGGACATTCGAAAACCTAAAAAAAATGGCCAGACTCTCCGCTATGTTTAAACATCTAGGAAACAGATTTGACTACATTAAACAACAAAATCAAAAAATAGGAACCTAGCTCATTTCTTTTATTAGCTAATAAAGAAAAAAATATTTAAATTGGTTAAGTTTTGGAGGAGGAAACAGGTATCCCCTAAATGTCGATTTCTGGTACTTTTGATAGGTAATTTCAGTCCAAGTTGCAGTTGTCTCTATCGCGCTAGTGCTGGCTAGCTAAGGCACTGCGAGACAGCAATAGATTTTATAAATACCTATTTTGTATTTCTCTCAACCGTGTTGTTTCCTCTTAATACCTACTTAGGGCGATAAAAAAGCAGTATTGTGTAATACCTACATAACTATTATACCATAACAATGTACATAATATACTGTAGTGTAGTCACATACAGAATAAAAGGTAAATACCTACCTAATTTAGATCAGAAAAATATATTAGGTAATTCTATTAAGCCTTATTATTTTTGATTAAAATAATTAGTAAATGGTAAGTAATCACTAAGTAGATGTCCTTGTGATCTATCATGAAAGATCAATAAAAGTATTAAACAAAGTAAGGATTAACTAATCAGTATTTAGTATACCATGGACTTTGTTAGCAAAATATCTATACTTATATTAGGTATAAAGATGAAGAGTTGATTTTTTTCACATGTTAATCTTAGAATCTACAAATCTGATTACAATATAATACCTATGTCCGTTGTATCACATATCAAGAATACATAGCCATTGTAGCTAATAAGCAGTTGCCGTAATAGGTACTATTAACATCATGCTAAGATCAAAATGTTTGTACGGGGTAATCTTAGAAGATATTAAGCCAATTTAAATGTGGTTTACTCCAGTAGATAAGGGAGAATCAAGATAGGTTTATGTACCTATATGTATATAATTTGTTCACAATTTTTGGTAAATAAGAATGCTATACAGCATTAAGTCCGCCTTTGTACTGTGTGTGCATTAAGTTAAATAAATAAATAACTAAACATATTCAAGTTAAAAAAAATAACTTGAAAACAAGTAAAACTGTTTATAAGCTCAACAAAGTAGGCATTGGTACCAGCTAGTAAATAATAAATAAAGCTTAAAACTAAATAGCAAAATACAAAAGAACATGACATCAGCAATCTTGCAGCCACCTAATTAGTGCAGTGGGTATTACTAGTGCATCACATCACACTAATATTATAAAGGCCAAGTTTGTTAGTGTGTGTTGATTCTTCACAATATGTCATTGTCCAGCCATGGCTGGACCAATTTTCATAAAATTTGTTATGCAGGTAGCTGAGACCCTGGATTAACCAATAATAATAATTCCTCCCATACCGATTTCGGTGACGGTGGCCGGTTTCATTGAAACCATGCTAGGTACGCAGGAGTTATTTTGTAGTGCCCAAGTGTGTGCGCAATGCACATAAACACTACGGACGGATAACCGACACTACTGGCGGGGTATTAGGCGCAGGACCGACTTTTTTCCGATTTATATGCCCATCCTGCATGGATCATCTTACTTTTCAGACTATCAGGTGATCCTGAATTGTCCTAACCAAACTTGAAAACAATATTTTTTGTTGTGTCAACACGGGAATCTAACCTACGACCTTCGAGTCAAGAGATATGCTCTAAACCACTAGACCACGATTAACAGAATATCAATAAAATCATGAATCTTCAGAAGTGAGCTCTAGCCTCTATGCCCACAGCTCACAGTCACACCAAGGTAAAATGACTGATCAGAGTATATTGATTGTTAAATGTATTTATAGTTAACTTATCTCGCCTTCTATTTCTAACTAGTGTGGTACTTGCTACCATTTCTCTATTGCATTTGGAAATTGAATTCATAAATCATAATGCATCATCAGCTATGTTACCTAAAGAGGACAAGAGTACAGTCGAGTAGGGAGTCAATATTGACATCACATGATGTACCTTAAGCAGGAGGTCGCGGTTTCGAATCCCGCCGAAGGAACAAAGAGTTTTCTGTGTTTCTGGGTCATGGATGTGTATTAATATAATAAAAATCTTAAATATAATATGTATAATATATAAAATCTTAATATATAAAAATGAATTGCTGTTCGTTAGTCTCGCTAAAACTCGAGAACGGCTGAACCGATTCGGCTATTTTTAGTCTTAAAATATTTGTGGAAGTCCAGGGAAGGTTTTAACGGTCTGTATGCTCAACGAAGTGGGCTCAGCTAGTTATTAAATACCTACCTATATTTCCGTTGTCTGGTTACCTGTAACACAAGTTCTTTGGATAGGTACTTAGCACAGGGCCAGATAACGTGGTGTCAAGCGTCCATAGATAATATTATTATTATGTTACCTATATTGACAATTTCTTAACGTGGAAACTAATTTAGGTTCTTAGTCAATTTTGGAGGGAACACGATGCAGGCGTTATTCCTCTCCAGTTTTGTCTGTTGCTGTGGTATTACTCTCATTAAAAGGACCTTAATTTTCTTTTATGGTGGAATAGTCTTTTATTATTTTTTAGAATATCATATTCTACGTCAAAAAAAATACTCTGTCCATTCGTCTGTGTTGGAGACAAGTTGTATCACATGAACTTATCTCTAGGCGGGATTGAAACCCGCGACCTCCGACTCAACCATTGAGTCGTAGAGGCATAGACACAAAAACAGTATTATTTCCATTTCCGAGACAAACAAAGCACTTTCTCAGCACAACACTTAAAAACCCTATTGCGTCCCTGATCTTAAACAGAAACGATTTTTAATGTAGAGTTCAATGTGTCCCAGAGTCCAGGCGCTGGCGACTACATTTGATGAGGTAGGTATATTCTACAAAATTTTATCAAGAGTCGGTGTAAATCTAGAATTCGTAATGGCTTATGTTAGGTCAAATTTTAGAAATGTATGTATTATAAATTATTATTATAGCAAATAACTGTATTAACTATTTATTTAGTAACATTTATAATTTTAGGATTTTTGTAATTGGCAATACTAAAAGCGTGGTTTAATTGTATAACTTAACTATGGTAAAATTGTAAACTATTATTTTTAAGAAAAGTTATTACACGGTAATTATTGCATAATTATTTGGTGTGGATTATGATTTTTAGAATGTTTTATAAGTCTTTAAATGTATTTGATTGATAATTTGTTTGTTAGCGGAAGTGACAAATAATAAGTTGTTAAATAGTGTAAAATATAATTAATCAGATCAACTGTATAAAAATTAGGAAATATTATTATTAAAATTATGTAATTGTGCAATATTTATTAAGACTGTGTGAGGATTTTTATACTATTGTAAACTTAAAAGTACATTTGATATTCTCATATTTGACTTATATTTGACTTCCTTCAGAGAGTTAACGCTGATACCAGTTGGAGGGAACAGGCAGGGGTTTTAGTATAAAATAGGGAGTTTGAGCCCTGTGAGCTCAATTCTGGTATCAGCGGTGGCCTCATCAGCTCATTGGTAAGTCATAGTCTCTTTTATAAAATTGTTAATGTTAATATTGTTAAGTAGATTTGCTGTTCAGTATTAAATGTGTTATTTTAAAGATTTATGTGATCATAGTGATTATAATTAATAATTATATAATGTTAATGTAACCAGTTATAATTTATTAATATGGAAATTAATGTTATAATAGAACATATTGTATGTAGGTATGTTTGAAAATATTTGAGTTATGATGAATAGATTATTTATAATAAATACACTATGAGAGATCTGGAGTTTTACTACAGATCAGAAGTGACACGTACACGCCTACAATTTAGAAATGATATTAATTTAAATCTTCAACAATAACTGAATTTTTAAATTGTTTTAGTGACATATAATATTAAAAGTACCCACTTTTTGTGTGTTTGAGTACAATGGAAAACGAGACACGTACGAGAAGACTTGATGACGGCCATGAGAGAAGGCAATCCACTTCGAGCGCCGTGAGCGCGACTTTCGCGTGTCTCCGCGACGCAGCAGCCGCACGCGCAGAGGGCGCGACTTTCGCGAGTCTCCGCGACGCAGCAACCGCACGCGCAGAGGGCGCGACTTTCGCGAGTCTCCGCGACGCAGCAGCCGCACGCGCAGAGGGCGCGATTTTCGCGAGTCTCCGCGACGCAGCAGCCGCACGCGCAGAGGGCGCGACTTTCGCGAGTCTCCGCGACGCAGCAGCCGCACGCGCAGAGGGCGCGACTTTCGCGTGTCTCCGCGACGCAGCAGCCGCACGCGCAGAGGGCGCGACGTTCGCGAGTCTCCGCGTCGCGGCGGCCGGGTGCGCCGCGGGCAGCCTGAAATTTGCGAGACTTCACGGCCCGGTGACCCGATGTCTTAGCATCGTGCCGAAATTATGGACCAAAGGTCAGTGAGCTGATATTCTTTTATTTTTATATTTATTTAAAGCATATTCAAACATTGACATCGCAGCCACAGACACCAGTTGTAAACAATAGAAATGATTACAAAAACGTTTTACCGATATTCGATCCATCCTCTAATAACCAACGTATAGACGTATTGTTTAAAAAGGTCAACGAATGCCCTGCTGTCTATGGCTGGGATGGTAAGACTATCCATTTCTTTGTGCAAAAATTATAAGGATTGGTCAAACGGTACTATACACTTGGGACGAGTGGCAAGTCAATTTGACTAGCGCAGTTCCACACGAACACTATTATGGCCAATCCTTTAAAAAAATGTTTAGACGTAAAAGTAGGTTTAATGAATCTATACAAAATTATTTCAATGAGAAATTAGCACTTGTAAACCAATGTGACATTACGGAAAGCGAGCATTTGACTGTAGAATCCATCGAATAAGTGATAGAACTATGAAATCTAGTGCATTAGCGTTGCGTTGTTCTCATCCCGATCAGTTAGATAGATCAATAACAAAAAGGAGAATAAGAAATGAAAAATCATTTATGCGTACAGGTTCTAATCAATTTCAAACACTCACTTGTTATAATTGTAAAGACCAGGACCACTGTTATACTAGATGCACGAAGCCTTTTATTAGGTGTTCATGATGTTCAAGAATTGACCACAATTCTGAAGCGTGTTTTTAAACTTTAAATAACAAGGAAAGCATTAACCCTATTCATAAAACTATGCGCATTTCATCTTCCTCTCCCAATGCAAAATAACAAAATAAGTTAATGGATTTACAGATTTCGTCAGTGAAGTTAGTTTGGTTTATTTTAATTATGTTTGATTATATTCATTTGATTCATTCATTCAACTCATTTGGGATTGGAACATGATCCTTTTATAGGACAAGATATGCGTCTTGTCCTTACTTATTTCTTTTTACTTGATTTGGAAATGTAAATGTAGATCTCGTAATAGATGGCGTTTCTGCCAACGTACATAGCAAGGTAGTCTCAGATAAATTATCAAGATGTTCCATTGTTAATAGGTCAAACATTTACAGAACAGTCTCATATTTTAGTGACAAAATGTAGTAACAGGCTTGATTTATTTAGTGTTGATAAGGAAATGCACTTGTTAGATAATTGTGAAAAAAATATTATAAGAGTAGTAATTAGCTAAACTATTACACTTCATGGAAGCTCGTCTATTAGGGCTGTTTCTCAATCTGATTACGATGGTTATGTTTTGATTTATAGTAAAATTAAGGAAAACCAATTGATCAATATTTTATCAACTGTGGTCTGTACAGCTGTATTAAAAATAAGTAAACGTTGTTATAACGCCAGAGTAATCGTCATGTCAAATAGCTAAAAATACCCTCATAGGTCGAGCTTTTCCAGTCCAGATTATTAGTCGTATTGCTTCCACATTACCTAATAAATTAAGTATCAAAAACACTAATATGATTGCCCTCCAAGATTTATCTATAGGGTAATCTGTATGTGAAACGGAAAATTAAAGCTTTAATATAAAAATTGTTTAGGGGACTCCCTTCAGGAGTTAGGATGCCCAAACCTAACTGAAATGAATATAGAACTAAATAGTAAAATACCCGTGGTATATATAACATATAGACTGTCTCATACAAAACTAGAAAAGTTACGAGAAATGATTGAAATGTTAGAAGTTGGCATTATTAGAGACTCGACGTCTGAGTACGCAAGCCCTCTGATACCTATAATAGAGGATGAAATTGCACGATTATCAGTACATTCCTTGTTTTTATAACACTTGATTTGGCATCGGGATATTTGTCACACGCGATGGCCAGTATGAATTTAACCGTATTCCATTTGGTCCGGCTAACGCACCAACCGTATTCCAACGGATGAATAAGGTATTAGGCACTTCTAAATTTAAAAAAAAACCCACTGCTTACATTGACGAAATAAGGGTATTTACGCTGTAAATATTGATGACTGTTTAGATAGATTACAACACGTTCTTGAATTGTTACTAAACGCTAATTTACCCCTTAATTTAAAGAAATGCGATGTGAAATTTTTATGTGACAGAACAGACTACTTGGGGTATAAGATTAGCTCCGACGGGGTTCGACCCGGTAATCATAAAATAGATGGCATACAAAATTTTTCACGGCCAGTAAATCAACATGGCATTCGACAATATTTAGGCTTGGTTAGTTACTTCTGTAAGTATATTCAAAATTTTGCACATTTATCTTATCCTTTTAGCAAACTTCTTAAAAAGGATATTCCTTTTACCTGGGCTGACGAACAAAACTATTTTATAGAATTGAAACGAAGACTTATTACTAGACCCGTCTTCTTCATACCGATGCTAGTAAAATCGGAATAGGCGGTATTCTAATGCAACGGATTAAAGAAAATACTCTTTTACACCTGTAGCTTTTAACAGTCGCCAGACTTCTACAGAGGAGAAATTTTCACTCATACGAATTAGAAACATTAGCTTTCATATTTTGCCTTAGAACGCTTTAAAATAATTACCGACTGTACTGTGCGTACCTACTACCTTTTTAAAAAGGGATCTCATTCGAAGAATAGCGCGTTGGTGGCTGCAATTACACGCAATAGAGGATTTACTTAGTAGAATACCGTCCTGATACTCATAACACACATAGATGCAATATCACGGAATCCCACGGAATCACTTATAAGTGACGAACTAGAACAATATCCTACGATTATGTTAATTACTAATGAAGATTGGCTGCTTAAATTACAATTGGAAGATTCGGAATTACAGAGGGTTATGGATATATAGTGATAGTTACATAATTAAATATAATGGAATTTATAAAATTATAGATGGCAATAAAAATTATTTAAGCTAGGCTGTACCAAAGAGATCGAGATGGATACCCGACCATTATATTGGATGTTTTGGCATAATAGAAAAAAAAAAACACTTAAGAATTAATCAAGGGTACATTTTGGTTTCCAAAATAAATTTCAAAATGTATAAGAAAAAAATACGTAGGCGCCTGTGTCTACTAATTCCTAGGGGATAGTTACATTATATTACTAAAATTAAGGATCCATTTCATACCTTGCACATTGACCATCTCGGCCCCTTTGTGAAATCAAAAAGACAAAATTATTATCTCTTATTAATCATAGATGCTTTTACTAAATTTGTTTTTATTAAACCAGTACAAAATACCAATTCTAAAAGTGATATGGGAACTTGTTTCACCTCGAGAATGTTTAAAGAGTTTTTCGAATACGTATTAAAATGCTGTGGCAAGTCCTCGAAGGATATATTATAGTGAACAAGCTAAACAATAACGTTATTTTGATAGAAACGCTACCCAGCACGAATTTATAATAAAGGTGATTTAGTAAAAATAACAGACTTCTTTTAAAAGCTGGTAGTAGTTTCAGTGCTAGGGAATGATCGGTATGAAGTAACTGCAATTCCAGGTTTAACTGGGAATAAAAACAAACTCTAATCAGTCATAGCCGCAAACCGTATGTTACCTTGGGTTAATACTGCTTCTCATGATGTACATGACGATATGGATTAAGTTGAAAGTGTTGTAGATAGTGATTATGAAGATAATTAAATAGTTCTAAATAGCTTCTAAATTGTATTTTAATAATTAATTATTATTAAAAATTATATTCTTAATTTGATTTAAAAATATATATATTAAGAGTAAAATGCTAAAATCGAAGGACGGTCATAGTAACTCGAGAAGATCTTGCATTATAGGAGTAAGTGTTGCAGATTGAAAGACGGTCATAGTAACTCGAGAAGATCTTGCAACAAAGTCAGAGTATAAAAGTTAGTTTGATAAAGAAAAGTTTAAGTAGTACAATGCTAAGATCGAAAGACGGTCATAGTAACTCGAGAAGATCTTGCATTATAGGAGTAAGTGTTGCAGATTGAAAGACGGTCATAGTAACTCGAGAAGATCTTGCAACAAAGTCAGAGTATAAAAGTTAGTTTGATAAAGAAAAGTTTAAGTAGTACAATGCTAAGATCGAAAGACGGTCATAGTAACTCGAGAAGATCTTGCATTATAGGAGTAAGTGTTGCAGATTGAAAGACGGTCATAGTAACTCGAGAAGATCTTGCAACAAAGTCAGAGTATAAAAGTTAAGTTTAATAAAGAAAAGTTTAAAGAGTACAATGCTAAGATCGAAGGACGGTCATAGTAACTCGAGAAGATCATGCATTATAGGAGTATGTGTTGCAGATTGAAAGACGGTCATAGTAACTCGAGAAGATCTTGCAACAAAGTCAGTTTAAAAGTTAGTTTTAGTTAAAAGTTAGTAGTCTGCATATTAAAAGTTCAAAATTAATGACGCTTTATTTATAATATATGCCGAGTGTTAGGTCAAATTTAACTGTGTATGAGGGCATACACCAAATCAGAATGGCCGAGTGTTAGGTCAAATTTTAGAAATGTATGTATTATAAATTATTATTATAGCAAATAACTGTATTAACTATTTATTTAGTAACATTTATAATTTTAGGATTTTTGTAATTGGCAATACTAAAAGCGTGGTTTAATTGTATAACTTAACTATGGTAAAATTGTAAACTATTATTTTTAAGAAAAGTTATTACACGGTAATTATTGCATAATTATTTGGTGTGGATTATGATTTTTAGAATGTTTTATAAGTCTTTAAATGTATTTGATTGATAATTTGTTTGTTAGCGGAAGTGACAAATAATAAGTTGTTAAATAGTGTAAAATATAATTAATCAGATCAACTGTATAAAAATTAGGAAATATTATTATTAAAATTATGTAATTGTGCAATATTTATTAAGACTGTGTGAGGATTTTTATACTATTGTAAACTTAAAAGTACATTTGATATTCTCATATTTGACTTATATTTGACTTCCTTCAGAGAGTTAACGCTGATACCAGTTGGAGGGA
The DNA here is from genome assembly GCA_905187575.2 of Celastrina argiolus. NCBI lineage: Eukaryota > Metazoa > Arthropoda > Insecta > Lepidoptera > Lycaenidae > Celastrina > Celastrina argiolus. The sequence goes on from LR994596.1 coordinate 5,435,832, forward strand.
ACAGGCAGGGGTTTTAGTATAAAATAGGGAGTTTGAGCCCTGTGAGCTCAATTCTGGTATCAGCGGTGGCCTCATCAGCTCATTGGTAAGTCATAGTCTCTTTTATAAAATTGTTAATGTTAATATTGTTAAGTAGATTTGCTGTTCAGTATTAAATGTGTTATTCTAAAGATTTATGTGATCATAGTGATTATAATTAATAATTATATAATGTTAATGTAACCAGTTATAATTTATTAATATGGAAATTAATGTTATAATAGAACATATTGTATGTAGGTATGTTTGAAAATATTTGAGTTATGATGAATAGATTATTTATAATAAATACACTATGAGAGATCTGGAGTTTTACTACACTTACGACTCAAATATTCCAAAAATAAAATCATATTTTTTATTGAAATGTAGGTACTTGCCTTTTAATTATTAACTTCCTAAGTTCCACTCTCCCTCTTTCCCAAACAACTAGCTATGACTAGTTCTAGACCGATGCAATAAATTCGGCTTAAATGCCATTAGTAAGTTTCCTTCCGAAAAAAAAAATGTTCCTACATACAGTGATTTAGTAAATGTAATTCTGATTAGGCCGTTCTATGAAGATGCAAAAAATATCTAGCGTTTTCTTGTCCTGGATGATAAAATAATATGAAACGGATATGGAGAATACCTGGGAGATTTGAATCTCAATATTATTTTGTTTAAATTATCTAGATTATTTTAAATGTCACATTAATTTTATATTGACGCTCATTCTCGTCTTCTCACACACCCACCTAAAAAACAATACTCAGAGTAAGTTACAAAAATATTCTCTGTGCTTACGTCGTGTCTACAGGACCTACCAGTGGTGTTACTATAACTCCATTACTACCGGTTACTGGTAGGGCTTCATCGTAAGAGCTTACGTTAAAGCTTCACGTAATACTTTTTGTAAGACCGATAATCGGACAAATGCACCATAAAGTTTCTGAACCAGCATTCTCCTCTGGGGCCTTACTCTCTAAACTTATTTGATTTTGATTCAGATACGATCATGCCGCGAACTTCATAATCAATTGATTTGTTTATTTTGATTCTCAATCGATTGATATGGTCGGGAGTATAAAAAGTTACGATCTAACAATTTTCTTTATCCTGATAAGTTTCAAAGTAATTCTCCAAATAAAATACGAAAAACCACTGATATCGAACGGATTCGGTTCTGGATTGTGTCGGGAGTAGGCCCGCTGGGGTCTACTAGACCTACCGCAACATCGTCGCCAGCTCTCGGCCTACGATATTCCGCGAACAGTGGCTCGTTGTTTGGGCTGTGAGCGGCCATTGTTTTACGTAAACTCCCGCGGCCGACATGCGCGCGGGCACGTACGCGTACAGCCCGGTGGACAAGTGCTTATTGATAGGTGATGTACTGAAATACAATCGAGTAGATAATTTACTATTAAGGTAATATTGGATAATATTATAGAAATACGCGTGGGCTGTACGCGTATTTCTATAATATTATCCATGTGGATAAGTGTTTACTGAAATACAATCGAGTAGATAATTCACTATGTATTCAGTTAACATTGGATAATATACGCGTACAGCCCGGTGGGCAAGTGCTCATTGATAGGGGATGGACTGAAATACAATCGAGTAGATAATTCATTATTAAGTTAACATTGTATTATATACGCGTACAGCCCGGTGGACAAGTGATATTGATAGGGGATGGACTGAAATACAATCGAGTAGATAATTCATTATTAAGTTAACATTGGATTATATACGCGTACAGCCCGGTGGACAAGTGATTATTGATAGGGGATGGACTGAAATACAATCGAGTAGATAATACATTATTAAGTGAACATTGGATTGTATTATAGAAAGCCATTTAAAGAATGCGCGTATAGCCCGGTAGACAAGTGCTTATTGTTTTACTAATAAGCTTTTGATTACTTTTTTTCAAACTCAACGAGTACAAGCAGGTGGAGAAGGGGTCCTCTCTATGACAACACAATAATGTCGTTTAAAATTTTTTCGCATGTTACGATGGACAATTGGTTATTGATGTAAAGTTGAAGCTAATTCCTCAACTACATTCTCGTACAGTCCATTAGACATTTGATTACCTACTAAATTAAGGTTTGAGCATAGTTCGGAATCTCCTAGGCAGCTATTAAAACACACCACAATAATTAAAAAAATAACATGTAAATTATAAATCCTATGTTACCCGGACCCTTTTTATGAATCTATTCACACTTCTGAATCTGATCAGTAGTTTCGGCGCTACGGTGAAAAAAACATATCGAGAGAGCCAAAATTTTGTTACTTCTGTGTAAAAACGAAGTATCAATGTTGACATTCTAGTTCGCTGACCTGCAATATCAATATTTTGTCGGCATTTAAAAAGATGTTTACGAATCATTAAGTCTGCCAGTAGGGTGAGTCATATCACAAGAAATTGTGAAAGATACCGGGGGTTACATAGTTCAGGTCGTTATCGGTGACGTCACAGCCCACTTTCCATAATCGACGATGGCTAGATTACTTCCTAGGTACAATGTTATCAAGTTATTGTGTTGAAATGAGACATTAGAAAGGGCTACAATACAAATAGTGCCTGTGAGCCTAGTGCGAGTTTTTGTCACTGCTCACGGTGAGGAAGGTAACTAGGTATATTACGGCCAAGATAAATTTAACACAAACCTAAACAAAGCCGTTTATGACACAATTCACACAACCATAGACTAGTCAGTATGTGCAATTGGCCAACATTAATGAAATGATTATTGTTGGCTATATGAATCCATAGACTTTAGACTAAATAAAAAGCCGGGATTTTATTTGAAATTTTAATTAGATTTTTTTATCAAAAAAAAGTTACATCGGAATTATTAAGCAGTGAGCAAAATTATTTATAACTAAGAACATCCGCACTTCAGATTTTAAACAAACATTTCGGTTCACCCGTTAGGGTGCTACGATGCTACAGACACACAGAATTATCAAATATATAATATTTGGTATAGGAAACTTTTGTAATATAGCCCATTCAAAAATGTATGCCGCGTGTTGCAAAAGAAAGTGACGTTTTATTGTAATTTATACTGTTCTAACTGTAGTTAGAGCTGTATAGGGTTAACCTATGACACGGTGTAACAAACAACATAATTGCAAACATAAATAACACGCTTACTATCTGTTGTTGCGGGAAATCCGCGAGGCTGTGTATATATATCACGAGCGAAGTCGGACGGCATGCTTGTATAATTGAGTCGCAGTACCGATTTATAACCTAAGAAATCTATGACCTAACCTATATTCTATGTTTTATTAACTAACTAGCTGAGCCGTGCCCACTTCGTTGAGCATGAAAACCGTGTGAACCTCCCCGGGACTTCCACGAATATTTCAAGACCAAAAATAGCCGAATTAGTTCAGCTGATCTCGAGTTTTAGCGAGACTAACGAACAGCAATTGATTTTTATATAGCCTATGTTACTCAGTGATAATGTAGCTTTCTAATGAAAAAAGAATTATTAAAATCGGTCTAGTAGTTTTTGAGTTAAGTCGTTACATACAAAAATACGAATCTTTCCTCTTTATAATATTAGTGTAGACAAAAATATTTTTTTAAACCTCTCTAACTGACTGTACTGTATATTATTTTGAGTTCAATTTTTAATTCGCTTTAAAATTGTATTAGACTTTGCTTGAAAATATGGAAATGTCGAAATCTGAAAAAATGGCGTTATGAAAAAAAGTAAAAAATTAACACGTTGGAGCCAAAACTAATGATCTTTTTGTAAAAAAAACAAAACCTTTAGTAGCAGTAAAATTTTTGTGTTATTTTTTCATGTGACAGTACCTACGATAGTATTAAAACTGCACTAAGTAATAAAACTAATTATCACGACTGTACATTTTCTTTATCAGTGTATCTAAGTACTTTACTACTACGAGTAAATCCGTATCAATACAGGTCGATATTGATAAGCAGTTGTAAATATTTGTCAAACCAACGATTAATTATTTGTTTGCGTTTGTATTTTATATCTATTTTTAATGAGGTCGAAAACCATCAAAACGTGTAATTTAAATCCGACTGAATTAGTAAAATTATGAGAACAACACGTGGTTGTATTATTTATTTGTATGTCTAGTTTACATCTATTTAAACTGGACAGCAGTGTAAAAGCTGCAGTGCAATTTTCTAAGCGCAAAAATCGTGACAGACGATGATGGCCGAATTGGTAATCCCTGTTACATAATGCTATAACCATTATGAATTAGGCTTTTATAAAACAATGTAATGTCAATTATGACATTTGACGTTGATGCCTAAGACATGATATATTAGTCCTCGAAGACAGGGGGCTGACAGTGTAGTTCCATTTGTTACGTTTTGGCGCTGCGGTCGAAAGCAAAATGGCGTCGTTTTGTGACGTCACACACGTAAAGTTCCTGTTTCCTGTTTGTAGTGTCAAAATATGATCTATGTTGTCAAACATAGATTAGAGTAATTTTGTTGTCAAAACTCAAATATGGCCGCGTGTAGTTTGTTAGTGTTTGTTGTTTATCCTCGTTTCTTGCTTGATTTGATCCAAAATATTCAATTACTCCGCAGATTATTGATACATTATATCAATCTTTTATAGTATGTTAATTAATTTAGTGTAAATATTGTTCATTTTTCGTTTTAAGGGACTATTTAAGTCTTGTGTCGGCGGTTGCAACGCAACTATTAGTTCACAGGTGAGTTTTACTTTTAACACGTTATAGTTAGAGCTAGTGTAATATAAAGTATGAACAATATAATATAATTATACTTAATCTTTGACTCATTAAGTTTGCCAATGTTTTTTGCTTTTGTATATCAATATTAATCTTAAACTGTACTCATTTGTTTCAGACAGAAATACCCCTAGGCCTTAGTGATAACAATTATTACAAAGAGAACTCCAATGAGGATGTAAATGCTTCTGATGAAATGTTGGTCATTGGAAGAGCGGGTATGTATTAAGTACTATGGCATTTTGACACTCATTCTATATGATATTTTAACATATCAAAAGATACTGAAATTGTTTTATTTTTGTGAAATACCAAGGTTTAGTGGTTTGGAACTTGGCTCAGGAATTGGAGGTTGTGGGTATCAATAACTTCACTGAAACAACAAAAAATTTTTGTAACACTTGTTTAACATTTATGAAAAGATGGTATTTTCATAAATGTTAAACAAGTGTTATGGCAGTTTAAGCATATTTTATAGCAGAATATTATTGCAGTTTTATTTAGGGTAATCAACTTATAGTGCTGAAGGACAAAACTAGTTAATCTATTTTTGCTAATTAACTATAGTTTTTACTAGAAACTCTCCTTGTTTTGTTGTTGTTGATGGCCGGACTAAGTGACCGGCCAACATATGTATTGTTTTTTCATCTTAAATATTGTGTTATTTATTTACAGAAGTGACTGATCAACTTTTGTGTCATCAAAGAAATGAAAACAATTGAAATATGAGCACACTTCAAGTAAGGCAAGTGGCCTTAGAAACAGGAAAACCTGGACTTGTGTGTTACCATCACTAGATGGTTGGATTACGACATTAGAGAGTTTTATTAGGATAATTATTAAAATATTATTAAAAAAATATTCTGTTAAATATTAATGTTCTTGCTATATCAATCAGGGCTTATTAGAAATTCAGAAAAAAAATCAATAAATAAATGATAAATGTAACCTGTTTTTATTTTGTATTACTTATTATAAAAATAAATTACCTGAACTACAAAAACCTACCTACAAAAAAAATCGATACCTCACTAAAGTATCGATAGCTGGACTCGATTATTCAACCACTTATACAATGTGTGTTTGTAGTCTGTGATGTGCTATGGTCTGTGGTGTGCGGTCAAAATGACAGATGCTACAGTGCTGCCAAAACGTAACAACTGGAAACTCGGTAAAATATAGCTGTCGCATCTGTTACGTAGTAACTAATTCTTAATCTGTGCTCGAAGAGAGGTTATACCATATATTATGTTTGTGTTTGTTCTAGGTTAATTAACAAGTTTTTTTTAGAAAAGTAAATCACTTTACACTTTTTTCTTCACTAGACCTACAATACAGCAAAGTCATTACAAAATGGGCGAAGACACTGGCCTCTGCAATACAGTTGTCACTAGTGCAGGGGTCAGGGGCTTCATAACACTAATGTTGTAATTTTTTTTTGGTGTCAAAAAATATATAAACTAAACACTCTGACATTGGCAACTCACCGAGGCCGCCAGAAATAAAAGAAGAAGAAGAGAGGTTTTAAGAGTAGGTATTGCCCTGGAACTCAAGCCCGTGCAGTATTAAATTCCACTAAGGCTGCGTATCCACCAGCTGTACTTTGCTGTGTTGCGAGGAATGTGTTTTTAAGAACCAATAGTTGTATGCCAAGAGCCGCGCTGACCGTGATAAATGAAGCGATTCTATTGGTAGGTACCTAAAACACACTCGCACACACAGCACAGCACAGCTCTGGTGGATACGCAGCCTAAAGGGCCAAAAGGAATTCTGTGTTCCTGAATCCAAAAATATAATTATTAAAGGATACACCGGAAAAATCTAGTTTATGAACCTAAAACGGCCAAGTGCGAGTAAAACGCGAACGGTTCCGTTAAACACGCAAAAATTACCTGTGTTGTATGGTTCATTCCCGGTAATGGTAATTTTATTTTCATCATTATCATCAACAGAAATACATCGTGTGTAAAAATTTCAACTGTCTATCTCGGTTCATGAATAAGCTGGTGACAGACGGAGGGACAGCGGAGTGTGTATCAGGGATGAAATTGATATAAAATTTCGGATACGGATACGGATATTATATTATTTCGAATTATCCGTTTGTTTCGGATAATTTCGGATACATATATTAAATTTCGGTTTCCTTTTTACAGTAGCAAAACTTTCATTTCGGATTCGGTTACGGTTACGGATAATTTTTTATATCGGGTATCCGATTGTTTCGGTTACGGTTACGGAGCTTCCTAACATGTATAGTATGGTAGTAATAGGGAACTGTTTTAGAAAATAAAATATTTATTCGCATATTGTCATTGACAAAATAATCAGAATTCTACCCTTACTCTTTGCATACGGACCATAGACTGTTGCGGTGACCACGTTATATTGAAATGGAGGACAAAGTAGGACTGATTTGAGAACAAAATAACTTAATGTCATTTGTCAGGTTAACGCTCGACTACTTATTAGTTTTTATTGCCGTTTCCTTTTTTACCGACACGACAAACCGACATCTTTGGCCATTAGTAATTACGCTAATGAGAGGTCAACGACACTATACTAATAATTATAAAGCTGAAGAATGTATTTGATTATATGAGCTAATCTCAGGAATTACTGGTCCTATTTAAAATAATCTTTCAGTATTGGATACCCCGTTTATAAACGTCAAAAAGCTGAATAAAAATAAAAAGAACAGTCTATTTAATTTTGGGATATAATTATACTACCTTTTCTCATTCTAGATCTTTTTTTCTTATTTTTTTTTCTTGTGACAATGTTGTGAAAATTTTGACAGTAGGTAAATACCTTTTCAGAATTAGTAGTAAGTATAATCATGTCCCAAAGTTATAATGATTATTTTTTTTACACCTGTTATATCATCACACTAGTTATTAGATTAGATAGAACAATGAACAATGTTTTGAAAACGTGGGTTTCTTGTGGACGAAGTCGCGTGCACACTTAGTGTTTAAATAAAAAAAAAAAATCAGTAACCAATATTAAATATTGACACAGGTTATCATTTAGGTTATATTTACTCGATAACCTGCAGGGTAAACACGCGGTCGTTGGGCAAGCAGGTGGGGATATCTCCTGCCGCACCCACGGGCACTTGAACAGTAGCTGGTCGATAAGAGGTTGAAAATCTTAATATAGTCACAATCTGCTTTTCCTACGGGTTCGTTCGTTGTTTTTTCGTCTTAGTCCAGTTCTTTTTAAAAATATGTAGAACTTTATTTTCATATTCACAAATATGTATTGAGATATTATTACTTAAATGATGTACAAAATGATTTTATTTTATGTGTACGTAATTAGTTATCTACATCTAAAAGTTACAAAAAGTTTCAATGTTTTGGCTTTATTAGTAAAACAAATCTACATAAATTATTACATGACATTGAACGCCCAAACTTTTGGAGACATTAGCTAACATTTTTGAATACCATATATTTACAAGCATACAAATGGCGACGTTACAATTTCGCCGCTCTAATAAAACACGCGAAATTCTACAAACAAATCGCAGTGCCTTTATAAATACTCTTATTTACTATAGGTACTATTTCGTTTGAGAGCTTACTCATATTTTATAGTAGCTATTTTTTTATATACGGTATTAAACTTTAAATTAACAACTAATTATCTTAGAACCGTTCACTTCTCCCGACCCCCTACTGGATGTTATATTAATTTAAAATGACTGTGAATTATTACATTGTATAATTATAACATTATATTAAGTAGCTAGTATTAAATTACACATAAATAAATTATTATAAAAACAAAACACGAACTAATGGAATTTTGACAACTATATTAATAAATTACTAATTTACCAACTTACAGGATTTTAGATATTATATTATTTACATATTTTATATTGATTAGTATACTTAAGAAGCATCTATCCGCCTAAGGCGAATATGCAAATTTTGATGTTATTGCTATTTTCTATTTAATGTTATTTATAGATTTTATTTCGGTGGCGAAATACCGTTTGTTATTACTGTCGATAGGTTAAGTATGTTAATATACTATAATAGTATATAAATAGCAAATAATGTTCGAAGTTTTTAGCACTCAAATCGACGCTATCAAGCTACCAAATAGGTAAATTTATATGTAAAAACGTATATTTTACGCATGTTTTTTACCACGCGCTCAATTGAACAAAAAAAAAATTAACTAAGTTCGACAACAAAATGTATGGGATTTGACATAGGCGTCGCTAAGTGACACGCGAGTTCGTATGCCGCTTAGACGCTTATATGTCAAATCCCATACATTTTTGAACTTCGTAAGTATAATAACGATGGTATCGTAATTTAGGGCCCAGGGTCCTTTTGTCGTTTGATACATGTTTATGAATGATCTAGAAAATGCCAGAAGAACTAGCAAACCACTCTTATTTCCTCTAGGTGTACATGTAGACATGGCATATCATTTCTAGGTCGCGCCGCATAAGGCCTGTTCTGATTGTTAATGAATTCGTGTGAACCGGGCCTTACCTTATACGTCCCATAGCGCAGTGTAGGGTGACCCTGCGTGCTTACTTTTATGGCACCTACAAATTTTTCGGAAATTATCATTGACTTCTTACATTGTTTCACAATCTTCTACCAAGTGGATAGTTTATTCAGAAGTTTTATCGCTGCTTAGACCTTACTTTATAAAGAACGACAGAGACAAAATATCCAATGTAAATTTTGCAAAAACTAAATTACCTACAAGTTTATGTTTAACGTTATTTTTAAGGATTTTAATTTACCGGAATTTAAAGGTTATTATCACGTTTATTGACTTTGTTATAGTTAATTAAAAAGTGTCTTTTATATCACTTATCTGATTTAAAAGATTGAATCTTACTGCACTTTTACAACAACTTTCAATCAGTAATAAAGTAATTAAGTGCGGTTCTGACGTTGGTAAAGTATTATGACGTCATAAAAGTCATTGCACCAATAACAATGACCTATCTCCGATTTGCTGACACAACTTATCTAGTATCCACGAACGCCTCTAGTGTTAAGACTTTGACTGTGGAAGCCGTAGGCTATACAAATAACAAAAAAAAATGTTTTCAAGTCTGTTGACTATATATACTAGATATATACTAGACAATGCATGCTGATGATTCTTGTGTGTTTCGCACACACAAGTGTGTCACATCTGTGTGGAGATCTATAATTTCAACCTACGTCAAACTTTGACCAATTTGTTTAATATTTTGTTTTCGGTAGCTGAAGTAACTAATAATCATGGTGCTAGTCCAAATCAATGTTTTTATATAGGACAAGTCTATTAAGAGTACTTGAGCGGCAATAACGGAGATGCGTGGCCCAATTGCGTGTAATAAATCTTGTATTTGTTTGATGGACCACGCCGGGTACACGTGTAACGGTGAATTGTTACGTCAACCACAGCCTCAGAAAGACAAGAAAGCCGCGTGGCGTTGTTTCACCAGGTTTCTGAAGTTATTCTGTGTTACCTGTGGTCCTGCCAAGTAGGGAGAGGTTTGAGTGGGTATTTCTGGGTGCGGTTCTCACCCAGCAATTTCCCTAAGATATGGTTTTGAAGGTAACTATACCTTCAATATATACTTACGGTAGTTCAAAATGCCTATTTTTGAACGGGAGTCTATAATCTGGTAAATTTGGGACTCAATTAGGGGCTCCTACCGACCTTGTTCGCCCTTTATTGTAAAAATAACAAATACTATTTTTAACACTAGTACTCATCTCAAAGTTTGGTAGCGATGTTAGTATGTTATAGGTAAGGAAAGTAAAAAAAAAAGGAAAAAATATACCTTGCAATCAACTTTATTCAATTCCCGAACTGTAATTTTATTAATGCACTCCGCCAATGTGTATTAAAATGATAATTATTTACTCGCCAGTGTTGATTACATACTTTTTAAATGTCACCCGCGCAAGGAAGCAAATAATTGATCCGTCTGCAAACAAACAAAAACGCATTAATAATACTCAATACTCGTTCCTTATCGGTGGTATAAATTGACTTGTTTCACTCTACTTTTTCACCCACTAAGTGCTAAGATATGTTGTAAAGCTGATTACTTCGTTCATTTACACTTTCCTTTTCACAATGGCGATTAATTTTTATTTGAATTCTCATGTTATTACGTGTTCCAAACTTTAAAATATGATTATCCATCCTATGTTTAATTCGATTATTTCGTAGTTTCTGATGAAAAACTTCTACTTTATTTTTTTAAATCGTTTATATTTGAAAAAATAATATAAGCATTGTGTGTTATTTCTTTATTGACAGTTTACACACAACTAAGTAAATTTCTACAAGTATTTGATGTTCTAGTTTCATTTACAAGTTATCGCCTTTTTAAATAGATTTCTGAATGCCAATAATCGTTTACGCAGATGAAAGTTGCTATCAAGTTAACTACGTGACCTTAATATCACCGGCAAAAACATTCAATAGACGAGTAATCGAGTGCGTATATTGAGAACAGCTTCTTGCAATATTGAAATTAAACTCTAGAGTCAGTGCATTCAATATATTATAGTGCTGTAGGTTACTTTAATATTATTATTTTATTATATCAAAATTCACATAAAAATGGTGTAAATAAACATTAACATAAAAATAATATTTCAAACGCTACAGGATTTGCACAAATGAGGCTATAAAATGTAAAAATATCCTGCGAATATGTGGAGCGTCCATAGATATTATTATTAACAATTAATAGTATAAGGGCAGATTTTTTAGTCGTCTAAATCGAGGACGGAGTAACTTTGACAGGATTTTTATGAAATAAATGCCAAAGTCACATGTTTATTTGACAGTTAAAAGTTATCAGACGATTGAAAAATTTGGCTAACAGTAAAAATGATATCACAAAATACGAACGCATGGTCACCCTACTTTATATAGGGTTTTTATAGATTTGCAATTTTATTGAGGCTATAAATTATTACAGTTGTACCCTGTAACTTTATGGTTTTATGGTTACTACCACACTATTCAACAAGCAAAGGGTGTAAGGGCCTAACCTTACAAATTTAACTTTTGAATTGGTCTTCTGCAAAAATCTTCGTAGATGCAAATCGCAAGATTTGGATTTGGATTTAGATTTTGAAGCTACTGTTCACGCTGAACTTTATCACAACGTAAACCGTAGCGGAAGAAATGAACTACCTCTTTCCTATCTACTCGTACGTCTCGGCATTCACCAAGTGATCACTGAGCGGTACGCGGCGCGGTCGAATCTAAATGAAAGTACACAAATAAAATTTTGTGTAGGGTATATAGAGAATAAAAAGTTTTCTGTTTTTTGTTCCCTTAGGCGGGATTCGAACCCGCGACCTCTCGATCGTGAAAACAAAGACTTTTGTTGTCATAGCTGAAATGATGATGAACCTAACCTATATGTTTGTTCCAGTATAATCACCAGTGAGGAACATGTCGGTCTACGTCGCGGCGACGGTGCTGCTGCTGGGCGCGCTCACCAGCGGCATGCTGCCAGAGGAGGACTTCAGGATACTCAGCGGACAAGGTACTGACATGATTCCTCCATTAGGTCAAGGACGACTATTCGTGCTTGACCTTCGATCGACGAGATTCGACGAGTGATCACACTTGATCACTGAAATATTTCCTGCGTATCTAAATATACCGCACATAACCATGTATCATGGACTCTTGGTTATAATAAAAGCTCCCCTCACCGATTACGGTGTCGCTAGCCGATTTCATTGAAACCAGGCCAGCTAAGCAAGAGTAATTATACAGTGCCCAAGTGTGTGCGCAATACACAAAGACACCCTCTCTTCCTTTTACTCTCATAACCCAGTGGGACGGTAAACCGACACGACTGGCGAGAGAACAGGCGCAGGACCGACTTTTTACATGCCCATCCGACGCATGGATCATCTTTCTTGTCAGACAATCAGGTGATAAGCCTTTATTGTCCTAACCAAGCTTGAAAACAACATTTTTTGTTGTTCCAACGCGGGAATCGAACCCACGACCTCCGGGTCGAGAGCGAAGCTCTGAACCACTAGACCACGGAGGCACTATATATGATTCCTGTTCAGCCCAACCTGCAAATATACGATGACCTCTGTGGCTCAATGGTTGAGCGCGTCGGTGCACGACGGAGGTCGCGTATTCGAATCCCGCCAAAGAAACTAGAAAGTTATCTGTCAGTGTATTTTTCCATTAAATTCAATGAATAACGTGTCGTAACTTAAAAAAGTTCTCGCGAGTCTCGAGTATAGGTACAGACAATAAACCACCTATTCGCCCTTACTTTTTCCACTAAAGTTTAGCACTTCTATTCACATGCACTGCTACTGTCACTGATTTCCGGACAAGGTTACCATGTAACTTGATTAACTATCGTTTTATCCGTTACTCGGTCTTAGATTTTTTGTTACACAAACAAATTGAGCTGAATAATTAATTCCATTTTGGCAAATTACGTCTTTAAATCATAATGCTCACTAATGATATACAATCTAAATATATCGCCTCCCTAATAAGAGGATGAAGTTATTAAATATTGTAATCGTATTAAATTAGCTATGGCGAAACATGATTAATGGGCGATCATGGTGTAGGCGCTCAGCTCACCTACGGGTTGGGAAATTTGTGGGCTTATCTGATGAGAGGAAACGAATATCCGTATTTTAAACCTACTTGAAAATCGTAGGAGTTCATTAAGAGGAAACACTACGAAATTTTTTCCATACAGAAATACTATAGGTCTACGGGATTCCTGTTTCCTCCATACAGAAATAGGGGTCTACAGGATTCCTGTTTCCTCCCTGGATAATGCTGCTTGAGTAACAATTTTGTTCCTGAATATTTATGGATATTGTTTGTACGTCCCTATTTTTTAATTTTTTTAATACATTAATTATTTAAAGAGTCGAAATGGTCGTTCAAAAACCTAAAAAAAATGGCCAGACTCTCCGCTATGTTTAAACATCTAGGAAACAGATTTGGCTACAATAAACAACAAAATCAAAAAATAGGAACCTAGCTCAATTCTTTTTTTAGCTAATAAAGAAAAAAAAATTTAATTCGGTTAAGTTTTGGAGTAGGAAACAGGAATACCCTAAACGTCGATTTCTGGTACTTTTAACAGATACATTTAAGTAAAATTTGCAGTTGTCTCTATCGCGCTAGTGCTGGCTAGCTAAGGCACTGCGAGACAACAATAGATTTTATAAAATGATTTTTTAAATATGTCCATATTTTCTGCTGTGTTTAAAATACCCAAGAAACAAATTGGAGCACACTTTATGATAAAATCAAAACATAGGAACACAGCTAAAATCTTTTTTTTAGTTTATAATGAAAAAAGTATTTCCTAATCGCCTATTTCTTGTACTTTAAATAGATAATTTCAGTTCAATCTGCAGGTCTCTGGTGCTGGCTAGCTTGCTCTAGAAACAGGGGCATTACTCTCTCAACAGATTATATTTTGATTCAGATTCGATTCTCGACTATGTCGGGAGTAAGCCTGCATAACAAATTTTATCAAAATCGGTTCTTAGTGCCAATACCTATTCAATGCAAACCAACAAACTATTAAATCTTTATCTATAATAGTATAGACATTATACAGTGCGTGTGTTCATCTGCTTCTATTTAGCCACGCACCACATGATATAAGCCTCATTATGTAACATTAACTTTCTGAGAATTTGGTTTCATTGTTTAAAAGTTAAACATTATTTAATGACTTAACCAAATGTGTTAGAAATGTTACAATATTAACATTTTTGAATGATCAGTGTGGCTGTTTGTGAGTAGATGTAACCCGCTGCTCGAAAATAAAATTCCATGTGAACTGTACATTTTGCTGAGGTGAAAAGTGACCATAGGCTACACATAATATGTTAATCCAGCATTTAAACTACTACTATACCAAATTGGTTCATCAGAAACGTTCAGTAGTTTTTACGTAAAACAGTAAAAAAACATACATCCACACATTTCGCATTTATAATATTAGTTTGCGGTTATTAGGTAAGCATCCCACGGGAACACTACTTTTTCGGAATATTAATTATCCTGTGTTGATTCAGGGTGTTTGCTTCTTGCATAACAAATTTTATAAATTCTTTAACTATGTAATATAAGTGTGAAAGAATCAGGCTCTCTGTGCAAATTATATAGCCTATGTTTCCCTGTTATTATTACGAGTACATTGAAACCTCTTGGATCAGTAGTTTAGGCAACAAACAATACTTATACATAGACTGCTAAAATCATTACCCTTCTTTTTGTCTTCGCCGCGCTGTAGTCGGGTAAAAAACGCAATTTAAAAAGGCAATTATAGTTTTAAAGTAATTTTAAGACCCCGAGGTCTTTTTGTTACAGTTCTTTGTAATTATAACAAAGGCCTCAGGCTAGAACAAAATGGTCGTAACATTGTCCATAGAACATACTAGAAGTGATGTTGACCTTACTAGAATACTTGCGCAAAAATCGCCTCCGTAGTGGTTTAGAGCCTAGCTCTCGACTAGAGGTCGTGGGTTCGATTTCCGCGTTGGAACAACGAAAAATGCTGTTTTTAAATTTGTTTAGGACAATGCAGGCTGATCACCTGAGTGTCTGACAAAAAAGATGATCCATGCGTCGGATGTGCATGTAAATAGTCGGTCCTGAATCCTGATCTCCCGCCAGTCGTGTCAGTCACCCGTCCCACTGACCTACGAGAGGGAAGGAAGAGATAGTGCTTCTGTGTTTTGCGCACACACTTGGGCACTGACAACTACGTAGGAGTTGTACGTAGCTGGCCTGGTTTCAACGAAACCGGCCACCGTAATCGGTGTGGGGGGCATTATTACTTGCGCAATAGAAAGTTAACATTTAACAATTCACATTTTGCTTTATGTAATTGTATCTTTCACTGGTACATTTGATTATGCGTAGGTGAAAGACGAGAGGTACTTTTTACCCACTGCGGCGAATTTAGGAGGGAAATGATTTTGTGGCGGTCTAAGTATGTTTCACCGTAACGCCTAAACTATTGATCTTATTGAAAACCCCGTAACAGGGATAGTTTTTTTTAATAATTTAGATTTAGAAATTTAGGTTTCTTTAATTGAATGCTGTGTATATAATAATAATATTTTTATAACTTTATTCAGAAGGACTCTTTACAACTATTTTTCGCATTAAAGAGTCAGCTATGTCTTTTGTCAGGCCCTAGACTATCGGTAATTTAATTTAAATCGGTTCAGTAGGTTTGGCATAAGAGCCCGTCAGACAGACTGTTTTACTTTCGCATTATAATATTAGTATTGAGTAAGGACCTGCAGGCTTACTCCCGACACAATCGAAAGTAGAATCGGTTCGATCTCAACGGCTTCCGGTATTTTATTTGGTGGATTACTTTGAAACTAACCAGTATAAAGAAAATCGTTAGATCGTAACTTTTTGTACTCCCGACCGTATCAATCGACTGAGAATCAAAATAAAAAAACGTCAATTTATTCGGGAGTACGCGGCACAATCGAATCTGAATCAAAATCTAATCAATTTGGAGAGTAAGGCCCCAGGAAAGGCATACAAGTGTCGAAAGCTAGTTCACCTTCAGGAAGAAGCCCTGGCTTGTACAATAGTTAAATTTTGATGAGTGTGTTTGACGGTAAGGGATAAGTGATAGGAATTGAGGTATAGGAACCAAACGGCATTATAGATGTACAGTTATAGATGTACAGCAGCTGTGCCCGTGACTTCGTTCGCGTGGTTTTTGAGTGACTTAACCGTTTATGCAGCGCACGCAACGAAAGCCCCCAAAAGTGATTCTCTTACTGACGCTTCACTCCTATTGGTCGCAGCGTAATGTTATATAGCCAAAAGCCTTCCTCTATAAAAGGACTATCCAACAAAAAAATATTTTTTCGAATCGGAACAGTAGTTCCTGAGATTAGCGCGTTTAAACAAACAAACAAACTCTTCCGCTTTATAATATTACTTATTTACCTATAGATGTTACAAAACAAACAAAATATTAAGCAGTCAAAAGTACTTTCGAGTTTCGATTGATTTTGCTAGTTAAAAGTACTTTTGACTGATTTTGCTAGTAATAAGTACTTTTTACTGATTTTGCTAGTCTAAAGTACTTTTTACTGTTAAGAGTTGAAACATATTATATTATACTAGAAAATACTAGTAAGATTAATACGCGTATCAAACCCGTCACTACCAAGTACCTACTGCACCAAACACAAGTAACACAAGATGGCGGCCGGCCCCATTCCACTAATTCACCTTAACCCGCGGTGCCGGAGTAATTAGCGATTATTATCCGACTATTGGCACTATTGGCAGTTGGCACCATTCTGCTGTTTCAACCTACTGCAGAAGAATTTTATCGTAGATTGTGGTTTGATGTCCACATCCTTCCGACGAAAACTGGGGGTGTTTGCCTGCCTGTGGTTAGATTTCATTATCAGTAGTCCGCTCACTGCCCGACTTGGGTGGTTCCTTAAATATTAAATGTTGTTTATAGTTATTGTGTAATATAATAATAGCTCCCCTCACCGATTTCGATGTCGGTAGCCGATTTCATTGAAACCAGGCCAGTTACGCAGGAGTTATTTTATAGTGCCCAAGTGTGTGCGCAATACACAGAAGCACTCTCTCTTCCTTTTACTCTCATAACCCAGTGGGACGGTAAACCGACACGACTAGCGAGAAGATCAGACGCAGGACCGACTTTTTACATGCCCATCCGACGCATGGATCATCTTTCTTGTCAGACAATCAGGTGATCAGAATGAATTGTCCTAACCAAACTTGAAAACAACATTTTTTGTTGTTCCAACGCGGGAATCGAACCCACGACCACCGGGTCGAGAGCGAAGCTCTGAACTACTAGACCACGGAGGCGACCAAATACTTATTGTGTAGATGCAATGCTATAATTGAAGGATTACCTAACGAAGTAAAACCCCAGGCCCCCGAGACGCCAGCGCCATTTATCGTTTACGAAGTTCGAAAACCAAATGTATGGGATTTGACATAAGGTACGCTAAATGATTGCGATTTGGTATGTGAATACAAACCAAAGACACCAAATCGCGATCATTTAGCGCACGTCATTACAAATCCCATACATTTTGTTTTCGAGTTTCGTAAGCGATAATTAGCGATGGCATCTTGAAACAGCCCCCAGGGCGGCGATTCTCAGGGCTTGAAGTTTGTTCCGAATATTACTATATCCCGCTCGCACGCGCGGTAAATCTCATTTGCATGAGCGGGACAGACCGATAGTAAAAACTAAGTTCGAGGACTGAGAATTAGGGCCCAGGCCCCCGATTCAAGACGCCATCGCTATTTATCGCTTACGAAATTCGAAAACAAAATGTATGGAGTTTGACATAAGGTTCGCTAAAATGTTAGTTGATTATTCATTTGATTAGCGTTTGAGAGGAGTAATGGAAATCGCATTCACTTCACACTCTCCAAGCTCGCTAAAGGTACTACTTCTAGTAGAATATGAAATTCCTGATTCTATAAAGTTGGAATACCAATCAAAGTTATTCTAGAATCTTGATCTGGGCCAACAGATTTACATACTTTCTCATGTGATAGCCGTTCAGCATAGCAAATTACGCTGATTCTAGAAATTTTAAAATCTAGACATATTTTAAACTAGTTTCTACCGTGAAGAAGCTGTTTTATTTTAACACATAAGTGCATAAATTTCAAATAAATCTAATGCTTAATACTTATGTATGTCATCTTAGATTATTGAATGTTTAACGCCTCCGTGGTCTAGTGGTTCAGAGCGTCGCTGTCGACCCGGAGGTCGTAGGCCGTATATTTCTCGCCTTGGAACAACAAAAAGTATTGTTTTCAAGTTTGGTTAGGACAATGCAGGCTGATCACCTAATTGTCTGACAAGAAAGATGATCCATGGTTCGGATGGGCATGTAAAAAGTAAAAAGTCGGTCCTGCGCCTTATCTACCGCCAGTCGTGTCGGTTATCCGTCCCACTGGGCTACGAGAGTGAAGGAAGAGAGATTGCTTTTGTATTGCGCACACACTTGGGCACTATAAAAACTTCTGCGTATCTGGTTTTAATGAAACCGGTCATTGTCACCGAAATCGATGTGGGAAGCATTATTGAATGTTATGTCTTTTGGCCCAATGTCATGTAAGGACTAGAGAAAGAGTAAGGACTAAGGACGTACCACAGTGCAGACCATGGACCAATTATGCAGACTGTGCGCGTAAAAGTATCGAATTTGCGAGTGATGTATAGTACGTCCGTGATAAATTTAACCTAAACGTAAACAAACCAAAACACCGAAATTTTCACTTTTTTACTTATTGTGCACACTTATCAACACTTTCACCGGAATATTAAAGGATTATACTTCATTATCCAATACATATTACCTATAACAATTAAACAAAAATTAATATGTTTAAACCACAGATTTATAAAGAGTTTAAACATCAAATGAAAATCTTTCATAGAAAAAATACGCCATTTTGACACTGCCGATTGTAGAATATAAGCCTGTAGTCTATGGATTCATAGCAAACAATAATCATTGTATTAATATTGGCCAATTGGCATCACTGATTAGTCTATGGTTGTGTCATAGACGGGTTTGTTTACGTTTGGGTTAAATTTATCTCGGACGTATACAATAGTGGTCTTAGTACAAAAAAAATATTTTTTTTTTGTAAAGTTGCTTTTTAATGGATGCGGAAAACTTATCACTCCGCGAACGTTTTTCAAACATATATTATGTTTGAATGCAATGGGAGTGTGCTTAACAACGGTTTAACGGCGGCTTAACAACTCAACAAACAAGAGTGTTTGACTTAGATTTCGTAAACTTGGACTAAGTATATTAGTGTATTGACATTATTAATACGCATTTCGCACTTAAATAGTGAGATGGCGAAAAATCGACGAGCTTCGAAGATCTTTAATAAATAGACGCGGCTGTATTTGAAAAAAAAAATAGCCAAGTGTGAGTAGCATTCGCACACGAAGGGTTCTGTATTAAACGCAAATGATTCACGTTTGTTGCATATAAAATTGAAAGACTAGGCCGAACATTGATTGAACAATCGTCACTCTATATACAAGGTGTAAAATAAATGAGTGATGATACTTTAGAGTGTGTATGTGCCGCTTCCTATGTAAGTAGAGTATACTGTGAAAGTACCAGCGCTGAAATACTTTTCACTTTCATGTTTCTATGAGAAATGTCCTAACATCATAATTTACCCATTTTTAAAAAAATACCTCTTTCAGCGCTGGTATTTTGACAGCAAGCTCTATAAACGAGGCCCAGTTTTCTCGGCGGGATTCGATCCTGCAACCTCTCGGTCGAGCACCAACGCACTGGGGCCTTACTCTCCAAACTGATTTGATTTTGATTCAGATACGATCATGCCGCGTACTTCCTAATAAATTGACATTTGTTTATTTTGATTCTCAGTCGATTGATATTGATTGATGACATTGTTACAAAAAGTTACGATCTAACAATTTTCTTTATCCTGATTAGTTTCAAAGTAATTCACCAAATAAAGTGCGAATAACCACTGATATCGAACGGTTTGGAACGGAACCACTGCGCTACGGAGGTAGTCATAGTTGTACACATCAGTTTTGATTGTCATCAGCGGGCCTACTCCCGACACAATCGAGTACCGAATCCGTTCGATATTAGTGGTTTTTCGTATTTTATTTAGTGAATTACTTTGAAACTAATCAGGATAAAGAAAATTGTTAGATCGTAACTTTTTGTACTCCCGACTATATCGATCGACTGAGAATCAAAATAAACAAATGTCAATTTATTAGGAAGTACGCGGCACGATCGTATCTAAATCAAAACCCAATCAGTTTGGAGAGTAAGGCCGCTGATTAGTTTCAAAGTAATTCACCAAATAAAGTACGAAAAACCGCTGATATCGAACGGCAGGCTGATTATGTATCTCGCAACAGCAATTCGACAGGCGTAAATTGTACAATTGTTTACAATATCGCTGTCAAACGTATACACTTGAGAGCGATATTGTAAACAATTATTAAGTTAAAGTTCCAATCGGTAGGCTGATTATGTATCTCGCAACAGCAATTCGACAGGCGTAAATTGTACAATTGTTTACAATATCGCTGTCAAACGTATACACTTGAGAGCGATATTGTAAACAATTGTACAATTTACGCCTGTCGAATTGCTGTTGCAAGATACATAATCAGCCTACCGATTGGAACGGAACCACGGCGCTACGGTGGTAGTCATAGTTGTACCGCCACATCAGTTTTGATTGTCATCAGTGCTGTATTTTGTGGTGATGAGTGTTCCGTCTGTGCTCTGTGGTGTGTGTATAGCGGTATGTCTAATGCATTCGGCTTTCGCTTCCATTAGCGGCCGCTCCTAGCAAATACTTAAATAGTGCAACACTCCCACGTTTCAATATTATTCACTAGATGTGCCGGCGAATTTCGTCCGATTTAAGTGTCTTGACACAGTGACATACCGACAAAAGCAAAACAATCGCGAAAATTGCGCAATTTTTGCTCTTGAAGTTTGTCGACGGTTTAATAGTAATAGGAGGCATGAGAGATAAAATCAAATTAATTGGCAGTTAAAAAATTATAAATTCAGAAAAGTGAATTAAGAGTCAGTGTTTGTTTGTTACAACAATTAATTAACAGTTCCTACGATTGCCACTATATTGTGTTTGGCGCTAGTGTCGTAGCAAAAACGAAGCAAAACGATTAGTCCTATTTTTTTGACGTTCAGCAATCGATTGCGCGATTTTGGCTAATTGTTATTTTTATGTAATCACCCTCAATTTCCATTTAATAGACTAAAAGAAAAACCTACAAAGTATAACACTAATGTACACGACTCATTTTCTGGCAGAAAATGTTAAACTTTTGAACTATCTAATTTTGACCAACCCGATCTCTGTGTGGTTTTCAAATTTTTTCTAAATAATATACAAAATTATTTTTGTTAAAATCATAGTATAATAATAACTTGAAATTACCTCTAAAGTTATAAACTTGTAACTTTGACTTCTCTGAAATCAAAGTAATTCAAAAAGGTAATGTTTTGTAACGATTGAAAATATTTACCTTTATATATAAAGTTAGTATAAGTAGTAATAAATTATGATCAAACTTTGAAGTAACAATAACAAAAGCGCACTTTGAAGGTCATTGCCCAATGGTAATTCAACCTGTCTAAAAACGAACGTAAAAAGTCTCGTAAAAACTGACCACTCGTATAATTTAACCTGTCTAAGAACTAGCGTAAAAAATCACATAAAAAGTGACCATTCGCCATCTTGTTGTGGTTGTTATTCGTGGGATGAATTTTCCGGATAAAACCGACGGGATGTTAACCTGGTAGCTTCCTAAACCCCAGACAGGATGGAAATCGTAAAAGTCACACAAGGTTTTGAATTAAAGGGATGTGTTTAGGTTAAATACTCGTATTAGTATGATGGAGGCTGTATCCTATATAACTGGTGTAATAAGAACAGTCAATATAACTTTGGGATATGCTTATACTACCTTTTTCTCATTATAGGAATGTATTTATTAACAAATACATTTCCAAAACGAGGAATGGTAGCATAATCGTATCTCAAAAATGACCATTTTTGAACCCTCAATAAAATTTTTGTTCAAAATCTAGCAACTATATGTACTAATTGTACACACATTGCATGACACCATCGTTTGCACTTACGTGTATATTATATCTAGATAAGAACTTATCTAAATTGATATCACGTCATATCAATGATTTAGAACAGAACCTAATGACCGAGATTTGAGGCGGTTTGATAACTTTCTGCAAAGACTGAGGAGTTTTATCTCGAATGTGACATGTTTGCTTAGCAGTGATAGCGGGAGTATATCATGTATTCGCTATTAGGCTGCCCGCTCAAGGCCGGTACTTTCTGTAGGCCAACATTTTGTAGATGAGAATATAACTGACAACAGTGCCACGCACGTCCTAAAAAAGTTATGTCACAAAATTTGTATGGTTGAACACTCTGCGCAAAATCGGTGGAAAATCGGTTTACAGAGACTTGGCTGTGAGTGGGCAGTCTTATTTATAATTTATAATTAACAAGCATAAATATATTAATAACTAGCTGACCCGTGCCCACTTCGTTGAGCATGGAAACCGTGTAAACCTTCCCGGGACTTCCACGAATATTTCAAGATCAAAAATAGCCGAATCAGTTCAGCTGATCTCGAGTTTTAGCGAGACTTACGAACAGCAATTGATTTTTATATAGCCTATGTTACAGTGATAATGTAGCATTCTAATGAAAAAAGAATTATTGAAATCGGTCCAGTACTTTTTGAGTTAAGTCGTTACATACAAAAATACAAATCTTTCCTCTGTATAATATTAATGTAGATTAACAGCAAATAAACATTTTAATAGCAAACAAACGAAACTGTGAAAGTTGCTAAATAAATTGCTTTTCCAAGTAGTGCAAAGCATACGTCCTACAATTAGTCGGACAGAAATAATATGGAGGAAAAATCTGGCCGATTATCGTACTAACAAAAAGTATGTCCTCGGCCAATTAATTATTCGTACTGTTATACGGGATTGTTCCAGGGTCTTTTTAAAAAAAGACTTTATTTAAACCTAGAAGTTTATTAACACAAAGGAATAGCAAACACTGATTTTGGAACACTTGATATGAAATGAGACCCAACAACCCGTGACGAGAGTAGCGCGCTAACTGAGGGCCGCCGGCACGCTCCCGTGTTTTATATTGTATAATAGTGCTGTGCCGACGCCCTGTAAGCAATATTACTAGCTAGTGAGGGATATAACAACCCCCCCCATAAGACTGAATTTCAGGGTTAAAATAAATGAAATTCAGTAAGAACCCTTAATTCGGGGTTGAGAAATCGGAGAATCTGTGCTTATTGTTTCGCCAAGTTCTATGTTCTCGTTACGGATTGATGGTTCAGACTTAGCATTATTTTTTACAATTCTTTTCTTAAAATCTGAGTTATATAATCTTAATATTATAAGGAATACAACAACTATCAAAATAATAGTTATTAAAGAATTAATTATAAAATAATGGGTCCCATACTTCACTAATGCAGGTTCTTTATTAATTATCTCATTTAACTTTAGGATTATATTTTCATTTTGGTTGTTTGTTTTCAAGTCTTCTAAATTAATATGTTTTAGTGGAGTATGAGTTTTTATTACTAAATTTGAATCATTAGTCTTACAACAAGGAATATCACTTATATTAAAACTTAGTCTAGGAGAAGATATATTGATATACTTAGAGTTTCTTGTTGGTACTATTAACTTCGTGTACCTCGTGTACACCATGCATTTTTCGGGTGTATGTAATATGCCGGTACCCGAAACTATTATTTCGCGCACTTCTGCGTCATCGCAGTCTATATATACTTTATTTGGCCGGGGTTGTATATACAACCAACGATTTCGTGAGAGTAACTGCCAGATATTTAGCTCTCCAACGATTGTTTTAATAACACACTGATCTGGGAGATTGTTTGTGGTTTTAGTTAACAATTCACTTTCACAGATTGGGTTTTCACTGGTTGTTTTTATCACTGACACTCGGCATATGAACTCAGAACCTATATTTTTACATACATCTAAGTTATCTAGGTTTACATAATTAATCTTATCATTAGAGACAGCGATATACGAACTTGTAGGTCGTATCATTCTGTATATATTTGATTCGCTGGCTCCATTAGAAGTTGGTAATGCTAAATTATGATACAAAGTAAAATCATCGTTAGTTACTAACGGGATTTGTAGCCTAAATACTAAATTTTTCTTAAAATAGTAGCATGCAACATTAGAAATACTTAGAACTAAATGGATATTATCTAGACTTAAGGATACAGGGACTCTAGTACTTCTAAGAAGATGTTGAACATTATTTGATAATTCTTGGTACAATTGATTTGGAGTCAAAATGCTTGGATGAAATATATTTTGCTTGGTTAGCATTATTGAATTTATTAAGTCCTCTAGTTGGAAGGACACAGTCATAAGCGAGCTTTCCAATATATTAAGTAATGATAGTGCCCGTATTTCTATGTTTACTGAATTAAGATTATTGGATATTTTATTCGTTATATTCAGTAATTGTTTAATTTCGTTTTCTAAAATTTTTTCATTATTATTTAATTTGTTTATTACCTTTTTGAAAGATAGAAGTGTTGTGTTAGTGATTAAAATATTTTCCTTCATTAATTGGGCTAGATTCTTTTCGTCGTTTTGAATAGAATTAATTGCTGTGTCATATTTCACAGCATCATTTTCGTCTAGAGTTCCGAAAATGTGTTTAAATGCTGTTCCTACAATGCCGAACCAGGCAGAGCGTTTATTTCGTTTGGAAAGTAAGTGAGACATTGATTCATAATCTCTTAATAAATCATCATATCTTGTGTACAATGGGGACAATGCATTTAGACATTGTTGAAGATGTGATTGTCTACAAATAAGATTAACTGAGTTAAGAATGTCCTTCAAGTTTGAAAGGTAAGGATTTATATAAGATATATCTATATAACTAATCACGTCTAACTGTCCATTAATTATTTTAAGTTTTCCCAGGCCATCGAAGAAGATCCCTGTACTGGTGTCGAGTGGCTGTGCAAAGTCCGGTTGTGCATTGGTTATGACGCTGAAATAAGGTAAGTGAATTTTAGTTTTTTATTTTTTTTTTATTTG
The DNA here is from genome assembly GCA_905187575.2 of Celastrina argiolus. Lineage (NCBI taxonomy): Eukaryota > Metazoa > Arthropoda > Insecta > Lepidoptera > Lycaenidae > Celastrina > Celastrina argiolus. The sequence goes on from LR994596.1 coordinate 5,461,388, forward strand.
TTTTTTAAAATAACTGTTTCTTTGACTATTCGTATAATTGAAATTATTAGTAATTTTCCATTAATCTTTTACTTTTCAGGTTATAGTTAAGATGAGAGTGTTGTACAACTTCAGCTGGTTTCATTTGGTCAAAATGATGAGTAACGTGACGCCTGTTTATAAGGAGAGTAGCAGTGTGATTATTATTAACTTTAATAATTTTATAAGGTCCTTTCCACACAGGTGACAACGCTTTCCTAAGTCTTAAATGATTTTTTATATAAACCAGATCTCCTGTTTTGTAACGGGGCGGTGTTTTAGTATTGTTATCATAATAAGATTTAGAATTTTCTTTAGATTTTAGTATATTTTGAAAAGCCTTTTCTTTTGTGTATTTCAGCTTATGTTGTAGTCTCTTAATATAGTCTGAATAAGTTGTACCCGTTGTGGTTTCATAAAGGGAATTTGGAAGATAAGGTTTTTCACCAAATACTAATTCATACGGAGAAAATTTTGTAGTTGTATGAATTGTTGTGTTGTATGTAAGCATGGCAGTATATACGTAAGTTGGCCAATTGTCTTGATTTTCGTTGACGAAAGATTTTAAATATTCTTTCAACGTCGAATGGCTACGTTCTAGTGCGCCTTGTGTTTGAGGGTGATACGGTGATGACCATAGCTGTTTTATTTTAAGAAATTGGCAAGTAGATTTGAAAAGATCGGATGTAAAATTAGTGCCTTGGTCACTTAATATAGATTTTGGAATACCGAATAAAGATATGAAGTGAATCAGACAATCGCTCGTTTCTTCAGCTGTGGTACTGCGAATGGGATAGGCTACAGAATATTTAGTGAGGTCGTCTTGTAATGTTAAAATGTATTTTAATTTTGCCGTTCCTGATTCCGGAAGAGGTCCGACAATATCTAAGATTATACGTTGAAAGGCCGAAGTGGAAGTAGTTGTTATTTCCATTGGAGCTTTATTTGTTTTTCGTAATGCTTTATTTTCCTGACAAAGTTTGCACTTTTTCACGTAGTCTTCTATATCGCTTCTCATGCCTTTCCAATAGTATTGTTCATGTATACGATTATACATACGTGTAGAGCCTAGATGTCCTGCGATGGGAATGTCATGGTTTTCACGAAGGATTTTATTTCTTTCACTTAAACTAGGATAAATGATTTTATTAAGATATATATGGATGTTTATATTTGTGTTATGGAATAGGTAGGTAATAATATTATAAATTTTAGTATAAGAATTATTATCAAATGGATTTTTGAAGTCAGTAATAGCTATATCTTGGCAGTTTTCTAATTTCAGGATTTCGTCTCTAATTTGTTTTATCGCTGTATACACGCTAGGGTATGATGACTCATCGAAATGGTGTACTTTATTAAAAAGTAAATATATGTTTTTATTTTCGTAATTTGAAATTTTCATAAAAGAATGTAGTTCTTTTTCAGCGTTAATGATTTCGTCTTTATTGATTTTTGACAATATTTCTGACATATAGGGGTTTGATTCGTCTAAATCTAATGATGTGGGAATAATCAATATTTTAAATGATGATTTTAAGAGATTCTCATTGTGTTCATTTATTATGGTATTGTATACAATATTCTTATTGGAATTATCTTTCAGGAATTTAGAGTAGTCGCTGTTTTTTGGTTCCGGTTGTGTATTTTCTTTTGATTCATTGGTTTTTGGAGTAGGAATTTGAAGGGAATCGAAATCGGGATTAAGATCGTCGCTTTTGGGACTACCGTCAAATATTCCGAGATCTTCTAGATTTATGAGGTCGGGAGAGGATGGTTGAGATATTTGGGGTTCCTTGTTCGGTATGGGATTTGTTTTTTGAGGGTTTGCTATAATGTTAGGGCTTAGAAAATCTTCTGCATCGAATGAGAATGGAATGTGAGGTGGAAGTTCCATTAGAGGATCCTCTAATGGATTAAAGGATTCGTTATCAGAACTTTCAGGATCTAGAGGTAAGGATGGATTATTTTCTATCGGGTTGACTGGGAATCGCGATAATGCATCGGCATTTGTGTTAATTTTTCCTTTCTTATAGACAATATTATACTCAAACTCTTCTAGTCTAAGGCGCCAACGTACTAATCTTGAACTAGGGTCTTTGCAATTAAATAGCCATTGTAATGGTTTGTGATCGGTGACGATTGTGAATGTATGGCCGTAGAGATAAGGACGGAATGCTTTGGTGCCGAAAACGATAGCAAGGCACTCTTTTTCTGTAACGCTATAATTTGTTTCGGCTTTATTCAGGGTGCGAGAGGCAAAGGCTATCGGTCTGTCTTTACCTATTAATCCTTGAGATAGTATGGCTGACACGGCGAAATTTGAGGCATCGCAAGTAAGTATGAAAGGTTTAGAAAAGTCGGGATATGCTAATACTGGTGCACTTGTTAGTCGATTTTGTAAGGTCTCAAATGCTAGTTGTTGTTCGTTTTTCCATACATAAGGAATATCCTTTTTTAGGAGTGTAGTTAAAGGTTTCGCTAATTTAGAAAAATCAGGAATGAAACGTCTATAGTAAGAAACGAGGCCTAAGAAACTTTTAATGTCCTTGGGGGATTTTGGAATTGGAAATTGTGTAACGGCTTTTATTTTTTCAGGATTTGGTTTGACTCCTTCCTTATTTATTAAATGTCCTAAATACCCTACTTCTTTACACATAAATTCGCATTTATCAGGCTGTAGTTTTAGGTTATAAGATCTGAGTCTATCAAATATAGAAATAAGATTTTGTATGTGTGTATTCAAATCCGCAGAGTAAGATACGATATCATCGAGGTATACAAAACATCTAGAACCTTGTAAACCGGATAAGCATGTATTCATTAATTTTTGGAAGGTAGATGGCGCGTTTTTAAGGCCAAAGGGCATCCTGGTGAACTCAAAATGTCCTTGTGGTACTGAAAATGCGGTTTTGGGTGCGTCTTCCGGGGAAACAGGTATTTGATGGAACCCAGAGGCTAAGTCTAATGTTGTAAAGTATTGACTTTTCCCTAATTGATCAAGTATCTCTGTTATCTGTGGTATGGGATATGTTTCCCCTATTGTGATGTCATTGAGCTTTCGGTAATCGATTACAACTCTCCATTTGCGTTGGCCTGATGCATCTAATTTTTTGGGTACTACCCAGATAGGTGAGGACCAAGGTGAGTTAGAAGGGGATATAATGTTTTGTTTTAACATTTTATTTATTTGCGTTTCGACCTCCTTTTTGTGGCACTCTGGAAATCTATATGATTTAGTATGAATTGGGACGTCTGTGTTAGTTCGGATTTTGTGTTCTATATTTGTAGTATATGTAAGTTGGTCGTCTGGGAGATGAAATATGTCTGAATAGTCGGAACAAATTCGAAACAGTGCTTCCTTTTCTTCATTATTTAAATGTGACGTCCTTAGAAGGTCAAGGACCTTTTGTGTCCGTATCATCACACTTTGGTTTGGGGTTGTATTAGTATGAAGTATGTTTGAGCGAACCTCATATGGTTCCAGGCTAAGATTTAAGTTTGAATTTATAGTGACAGGATTTTCAGATACATTAATAACAGTAATATTTATTCGGCCGTTATCCTTGACTTTAGCTATGCAATTCGATACTAATAATGACTCTGAGATATGTTGGTCTACAATAATTCCTTCTTTGATATTAGGATTTTTAACGGTGCATTCTATTACAGTTTCCGACCTAGGAGAAATTGTGTATAATGGTGTAGAAAATATAAGGCTTATTATTTCATCCCCTAATTGTAATAAACCCTGTCCGTAGTCAATTTGACATTCGAGGTCTTTCAATAGATCATTACCGATGATGCCGTCGTGATTGAGACTAATATCTTTAACTACGTGGAATTCATGAAGATATGGTTTATTTATTTTAGTGGTAATTTGCATGAAAAAACTACCTAGTGTGGGAGTGGTATCATTTCCCGCATCGATTCCTTTTAGTATAATTTTGTTATTACTTAGTGTTGGAATTTTTGATAATGATTTTAGCTTGACTAGAGAGATCGAGGAGCCAGTGTCTATAAGAAAAGATAGTGGACGAAATGCTACGGTTGTTTGCAGTTTTATATAAGGTAAGCTACGTTTTTCTATATTATTATTTATTTTATACATTTTAATTTTTTTGTTTTTATTTTTCAGGTTTAGATCAGAGGAGCATTCCTCATTGCAGTGAGCTGATTCAAGGGATTTAGAAGATTCGTGATTATAAAGCGAGAGTTCGTCTGAGGCTGTTTGGGAATAGTATTTTAAGAATGTATTATTTATAACTGGGGTTTTTTTTTGTATAATTGATTTGGTAAGAGATTCAGTGTGCATTAATTTAGGTATAGTAATTATGGGGCTCAGTTTGGCGGAACTAGGATGCAGTATGTTATTTTCAGCGAGTTGGGACAATGATTCAGTGGATTCCGAGGATTTAGTAGACCTAGGATGCATTCTAGCAGGCTTAGGGTGAGATACAGCGGGTACAGAGAATTCAGTGGATTTAGAAGACCCAAGATGCGTTTTAGCAGGTTTGGGGTGAGATACAGCGGATGCAGAGGATTCAGTGGATACAGAGGATTCAGTGGATACAGAGGATTCAGTGGATACAGAGGATTCAGTGGATACAGTGGGTTTAGTGATATCGACTTTTGATTTGGTAAAGTAATTTCCTAGGCGATATCCGCTAGGAAATTTTACTCGTTTAAATTGTGTATTTCGTTTTCATTCCCATTTTCTGTTATAGTAAGGATGGGTTTCGAAGTTGTTTGATTATTATAATTGTTATTACCCAAATTCCTAGTAAAACTTTGATTTTGATTTCGACTGTTATTGTACTGTCTTTTGCGGCACTGTTCGATGGAATGTCCTACATTCTTACAGTATCTGCAGATTACGCCGTTCACGTTTATTTTCCTAGGGAAATAATAAGTTTGTGGCTGTTGGTCTCGCCGTGGAAATGTTTTATTTTTATCGTTACTACTTGGTTGTGTCATGAACTTTTTTGATGTACTTGCTACGATTTTCTCTTCAGCAGTGGCGAAACCCACTGCTGAATTAAGAGTGGTTGGGTTTCTACAGCGTACAACCTGTGATAATCGCGGGCTTAATCCGGTTATAAATGAGTACATAGCTAGGTCCTGGACAGCAGCTATGCGTCCAGATGTTTCGCTTTTTTTCTTTGTAGATATATTTATTTCGGATAATAGCAAGGCTAAGTTTTGTTCGATACGGAGAGCAAAGTTGCTTACAGATTCTCCCTGTTGCTGTTTTGAATCCTGTAAGTCACTGAGGAGGTGTGCGTAGTGTTTTTTCTCCCCGTATTGCTGCTTTATAAATTCTATGAATTGTTCAAAATTCTCGAACTCTTTTATGCTACAAGTCGCTTGTGCCCTTCCTTCTAGCTGGCTTAGTATGTATTTGAAAACAATTGATTTTTGGTTTTTATCAGCTAAATCATATGCGTTTTGGCAATTTGTGATGAAGGCGTTTAAACTTTCTCGTGTTCCGTCATATGGTTTAATAAATTTCAATATGATATTGAGGTCTAATTTATCCTGTATAATTAGTTGTACGGATTGTGGCTTGGAAGTGCTTTTCCCAGGATTTCCTTCTTTATCTGTCTTAGAGGTACTAGGATTTCCTTCTGTTTCAGACATTTTGTAAAAATAAATTAGGTAATTTAAACTCTACAGCACAATAAAGTAATCTAAATATTATTTAGTATAATAATAGAGTCCTATTCATAAGCTTATGAAAGGATCTTATTCATAGTAAATGGTTTCAGTTTAAGTGTTTTATAAACAGGTATTTCCGGCTTAACAAAGCTGGCTTATAGAAGTTACACACAATATAAATGCTGTGATATGAAGTGGTACTCGTGTAAAGAACAATGGGTATATTGATACGAATTAATACAAAGAACAACGGTTCAATACAAAGAACAATGGGTGCAACAATGTTGTGATTACGATATTGAAGTATTAGGTTCTGAGTTCTTAGCGTTTTACAGTTTCACGAAATTTTCACTCACTTGAAAATCTGGAAAATCAGGAACAGGGATGATGTCATCACGGCTCGGGACATGCTCGGGGCACACGACTAGACAATCGTGTGGATGCGGCGGTCACTGCCGTCGCTGTTGATGATGATGTTTTCGGGAGTTTTCTGCTTTTCCACTCACTTTTAGGTTTTGTTCACTTATCGAATTATACAGCTAAAATAGTATATATTACACTTATTTAGGTAGCTGGCGAGTTAGGCGCGTATTCGGGTTTTCGCGATTTTCCGGGATTTTCCGGGGATTTTCCGGGGATTTTCCGGGGATTTTCCGGGGATTTTCCGGGGATTTTCCGGGGATTTTCGTATCCCACCGCTGCCACCAATGTTATACGGGATTGTTCCAGGGTCTTTTTAAAAAAAGACTTTATTTAAACCTAGAAGTTTATTAACACAAAGGAATAGCAAACACTGATTTTGGAACACTTGATATGAAATGAGACCCAACAACCCGTGACGAGAGTAGCGCGCTAACTGAGGGCCGCCGGCACGCTCCCGTGTTTTATATTGTATAATAGTGCTGTGCCGACGCCCTGTAAGCAATATTACTAGCTAGTGAGGGATATAACAGTACCGATTTAAATGTAGGCAAGTGTTAATGATAGCACACCCAGGGTCCTGATTACGTAACTTCTGTGGCTTTCCCGACCGTCGAAATCAACTGTCATTGTGACGTTAAATCTTTTTAAAACATGATTTAAAAAGTTAATATGTCATAATTTTGACGTTTTAACTTTTTAAATCGTGTTTTAAAAAAATTTTACGTCACAATGACAGTAATTGATATCGACGGTCGGGAAAGCCAAAGAAAGAAGTTACGTAACCAGGGCCCTAATTCTCAGGCCTCGTACTTAGTTTTTACTATCGGTCTGTCCCGCTCATGCAAATGAGTTTTAGCGCGCGTGCGAGCGGGATATACTAATATTCGAACTTTTTTCCACTGCCCGAGAATCGTGCTCCGGGGCCCTGGAAATCAGGTGGCCACTTTTAAAAGTCATCATGTAGGACAATTCTAAAAGTGTTAGTTTTAACCTATTTGGAAATGAAAAATTATATTTACGTATACATAGGTGACGGGCTGTCTGCTACATCTGTTAAAAATAGCTGCTGACGGCATCGTTCACTGGACGCTGATAACACTTATCAGCACGCGTCACGTTATCACGTTAATGCAGACTTACGGGCGTCGGCCATATTGCGGTAGTCTTAGTGGCCACCACTGCTTTTGAGCCAAGTGGTTCAGTGCTGAGGTGCCATGGCGTGCCTCAAGCCCAGGTTCCTTATCTGACACCTCAGCGCGTTCTACCATCCCCAGTTTGCAGGGGATTTGTAAAAGTATTTCCCCTAGAATAACCAAAATTTTGCACCTAAACGATTGTTGGGTGTTTGAAAGAGGTGTCGCTACATTCGTAATAATAGCCTGGACCCATTTCAATGTTCTGAAATTTGTGGTTACCGATATCGATGACGGTAGCCGATTTCATTGAAACCAAGCCAGCTACGCAGGAGTTATTTTATAGTGCCCAAGTGTGTGCGCAATACACAAAGACACTCTCTTCCTTTTACTCTCATAACCCAGTGAGTAACCAGCAGGACCGACTTTACATGCCCATCCGACGCATGGATCATCTTTCTTGTCAGACAATCAGGTGATCAGCCTGCATTGTCCTAACCAAACTTGAAAACAACATTTAAATTGTGGTTATTAAACCCTCAGGCCTCAGCCTCGAATCTTGCGGGCAGCGGGGCGGGAGCGGGTAACGAGTACCGCACCCGCGCCGTCGCCGCTCCCGCCCCGCTGCCCGCAAAATTCGAGGCTAAGGCCTAAGGTCTCCAATTTTCCCCATTCCCACTACACAAAGTGTTAGTTGTCTGAGGCTTGATCTTGTATAGCCGGCCCATTCTTGATGATGTTCTTAATACTAATTATCACATTCTTTGCAGACCTGCTGGCTACGGACAGCGATGTGTTCGCGGGAGACGGCGGCTGGTACTCGCAGCTGTTGTTCGACGTGGCCAGAGACCAGGTTATCGTGGGCGGCAGGTATGTACCAGGCAAATTAAAAATGTAAATTTTGAGCGCGTTGGTGCTCGAACGAGAGGTTTGAATCCCGCCGGGAACAAAAAGTTTTCAATGGTCCTGGGTCATGGATGTGTATTAAAATTGTGTATACCTAATAAATAATAAAAATCTTAAACATGTGTATAGTATAAAAGTCTTAAATATATTTCCGTTGTCTGGTACCTGTAACACAAGTTCTTCGGATCCTGTTCTCATTCTAGATTTTTTTTTAATTTTTTTTTACAAAAATTTCAAAAAAATATTTTTTTTGGCTTTCATATTATTTTTGCGACAAAAAAAAAAGAAATGGTAAAAAAAAAAAAAAACTTTTTGACAAAAAAATATAAAAAAAAAATACATTACCGAAATGAGGAAATGTCGTACAATCGTATCTCAAAGTTATAGTAACTGCTCTTTTTACTTTAACCGCTCTTTAATGTTCCCGCTGGACGTGGTCATTGTGGATATCACATGTGCATGCGCAGGTTTCCACCTGATTCAGTGCAGCGGCAAGATAAGATTATAAGATTTAGAATGGAAGTGTAGTGTTCCAGAAGAAGCGAACTATATTACATATATTGCTTTGCGTTGAGTTTTCGATCCATATTTCTGTTTCTGTCTTGCGGATTTGAAACAAATGCGTGTTATTGGGGTCTTTGACTGTTTATAGTCGTAGTAAGGTCTTTACTTATTTCTCAACACGTACTGAATGTATGTATTATCTTTATATGATATTATTATTCTTATATATGAAAATGAATTGCTGTTCGTTAGTCTTCGTAAAACTCGAGAACGGCTGAACCGATTCGGCTGTTTTTAGTCTTGAAATATTCCTGGAAGTCCCGGGAAGGTTTAATCACAAACTGTTTGTATGCTCAACGATGTGGGCACGGGTCAACTAGTGAACTATAAAGTAATCTAAATCGGCTGCAGCGCCGTTAAGTAGGTCGTCATCATCAGCCTAAGGACGTCCTCTGCTGAACATAGGCAGTTAGCAGACATTAAGTATGTCATAAGCGTATGGTCGTTATGATATCTGTCCGTCCGTATGGCAGTTCTCACGAGTGGGTGCAGACCTCAGGTTGCCATATTAGTAACATATACTCACATGTTGTCATGTTAATGCGTTGCCGAATAGGTGACGTGAATGTAAAATTGGAGGTTTATGTAAACTGCTGTCACTAATGTTCAAAAGCGAAGGCCGGTTCTCCTTCAGAGAGAAATCCTGGCTTGTGTAAATTTGATGAGAGCCCACACATGGATCCTATACTATTTATTGTGTCAGCCTCCCAGGTTACCATTGCTGATTGCGACGACAAAGTTCGATATTTAAAAAATATGCCGATCCGAACATAATATAACCGCCTCCTTTTTTTGGATAATACTAACTATTTCCACGAATTTGCTCGCGTGAAAACCGATGATAAATATTCTTCCTTGGTGCTCTATTGGTTTTAGCGTAACGATATAGTCTATGGCCGTCCTTAAGAGGAAACACTACGATTTTTTTTCCATACAAAAATAGGGGTCTAGGGGATTTCTATTTCCTCCCTGGATAATACCCGTAGAGTATTTTTTTTTCATGAATATCTATGTATATTATTTGTACGTCCCTATTTTTTCCTTTTTTTAATAAATTAATTATATCAATAGATATGGACGTTCAAAAATCTAAAAAAATGGCCTGACTCTCCGCTAAGTTTAAACATTATACAAAAAAAAAAATAGGAACCTAGTTAAATTCTTTTTTTAGCTAATAAAGAAAAAATCATCTAAATCGGTTAAGTTTTGGAGGAGGAAACAGGAATCTCCTAAACGTCGATTTCTTGTACTTTTAATAGGTAATTTCAGTCCAAGTTGCAGTTGTCTCTATCGCGTTAGTGCTGGCTAGCTAAGGCACTGCGAGACAGCAATAGATTTTATAAATACCTATTTTGTATTTCTCTCAACCGTGGTGTTTCCTCTTAATTTTTACTAATTTGTACCAGTTCTAAGATAAGCGCGTTCAAACAAACAAACATTGCGAAGTAGTATATAGCGATTCTCTTTGCCGTTACCGTTGGGGTTAGTGATGCGATAGGTATTTCTCTGTATTATAAGTAGTATTCGTGCTGCCCAGGGTACGTGGTTCAGTTCTGTTGAAGTGCTGGATTGTCTAGAAGATAAAAGGACATCTCATTCTTTTTTAAGGCAGATATTATCCTATAACTCCTTGACAAGGAGTCGCCTCGTATAATCTTAGGTTATCAGGTACTATAATAAAGTTTGACGTGTAACTTTATTCTATTAGAACCGTATAAAGTTACATCATATCCAATACAGCCAGATTACAATCGCAGACCACAGAATATCGAATTATGTTTTAGATCGAGTAAAACCTTAATCTTGGGCCTTACTCTCCAAACTAATTTGATTTTGATTTAGATACGATCATACCAAGAACTTCCTAGTAAATTGACATTTAATTTTTAAATATATTATATCTAACAATATCCCGCGAAGCAATTTTTGTTTCTAACAAAAAAAAACGAATTGTTTCGCGGGATATTGCTAGATATAATATATTTAAATTTTATGCTATGGATTTCCGCAAAGTAACGCCTGATTCCATTAACTAAATTGACATTTGTTTATTTTGATTCTCAGTCGATCGATATGGTAGGTGGTACAAAAAGTTACGATGTAACAATTTTCTTTATTCTGATTTGTTTCAAAGTAATTTACCAAATAAAATACGAAAAGCCACTGATATCGAACGGATTCGGTACTCGATTGTGTAGGGAGTAGGCTCGCTTACTCGATAGTCCTTCCATTCACTTAGATAGGGGGTGCCCAACTGCCCACGGCCTATTTTTTGTAGGGCCGATAGTCGGGCAGATTTTTGCTACATATAATATGTATGAATGACTTTTATTTTTCACCTAAGTATAAAGTCGGTCACCGATTATCGCTCGTGGGTGGGGTACTCTAAGATATAATAGCTCCCCTCACGGATTTCGGTGTCGGCAGCCGATTTCATTGAAACCAGGCCAGCTACGCAGGAGTTATTGTATAGTGCCCAAGTGTGCGCAATACACAAATACACTCTCTCTTCCTTTTACTCTCAAAACCGACACGACTGGCGAGAGAACCGGCGTAGGACCGACTTTTTACATACCCATCCGACGCATGGATTTCTTTGTCCTTTGAGGATTCCTTGTCAGACAATCAGGTAACCAATCTTGATAACAACATTTTTTGTTGTTCCAACGCGGAAATCCAACCCACGACCACCGGGTCGAGAGCGAATCTCTAAACCACTAGACCACGAAGGCGCTATATAAGATATAACTAGGAGAAAAGTTAGCATACAGTCACACAAGACTGTACTTGTCTACTCTCTCCTTAATGTTTACGGGTTGACTGACTAGCCTACTAAGGTTTTGCCATAAATGGCTGCTAATGTAAATTAGTAATATTATGCTTGCGACCTTACTTGAACATGGCAACATGGAACGGAAAAGGCTTAGGGCGTGTTTCGCCAAGCAATTTTAAAGTTAATTCTTCGTTAAAAATCACCTACTACTGACTCCCGATTTCACCAACCAATGTTAGTGTTAACGGCTTGTTAAAATACCATGCCTTCTCATTCATTGATAGGAACTACGAAAGCAACAACATGACATTTAACGAAAGATTAACTTTAACATTGCTTGGTAAAACAGGCCCTTAATTTCTTTGGTTTCATTATTCGTCGTCGATTCAGCTGTGACGTCCACTACTGGGGTCTTGCTTTCCAAGCTGATTCGATTTTGATTCAGATTCGATCGTGCCGCGTAATTCCCAATAAATTGAAATTTGTTTATTTTGATTCTCAGTCGATTGATATGGTCGGGATTACAAAGAGTTATGATCGATTTTCTTTATCCTGGTTAGTTTCGAAAAACCAAATAAAATACCAAAAGCTTTTGAGATCGAACTGATTCGATTCTTCATTGTGCCGGGAGTAAGCCTGCTGGACATGATTCTCCCCCAAAATATTTCATAGGGGATTGCCTATACTCGCCATGCTTTAGGCTGCGTTTCCACTTTCCACTGACGTGGAGCGGGGTGGAGAAGAGCTTAGCGGTGCCCGAATTGACCAATCATTATGCTCGTTCTGTTTCCGTGGAAACGGAGCGGAGATATCGAGCATAGTGATTGGTCAATTCGGTCACCGCAAGCTCCTCCGCCCCGCTCCGCGTCAGTGGAAACGCAGCCTTGGCCAGGTTGAGCGCAGTTTTGTCCACGGAAACGCTGGCTCTGATTCTCTCTCCTAACTCTCCTTCTACTTCACCCACGGGAAAGATGGTTGATAGGGAGACGCTGTTCTCACTCTGGCACCCCACGGTGTATGGGACAGGTTTATTTATTAATTAGTGCCAAAAACACATTATTCAGTCCCTGATAAACCTTACAGATAATTCCGTTGCCGTCGTGTCTAAATAAAAAACCGGCCAAGTGCGAGCCGGACACGCACGTAGGGTTCCGTAGAAAAAAAACGGTCAGGTGCAAGTTGAACACGAAGTGTTCTGCAGTGCAATTCTCGAATCAAATCAAAAAAAAAATCCCTAGGTCGGTTGAGGCTACGCCTATGATCACACACATGTCTATGATCACGAATGTCACCGCCGTCGATAGTAGTCAATAACGTAAAAATGAACCTTGGGGAATAACAATTCGGCCATCATCGTTATTACAGCATGGGATCTTGGCTGTCACGATTTGCGCTTAGAGAATTCCACTGTTGTAGATCATGTTACACCGGCAACAGAAATATGTGCATATTTTCCGTCTAACACCATTCTTGAGATACAACCTGATGACAGGCAGCGAAGTCTTAATAGTCTTGCTCCTTATTTGTCGGTTTAATTAATTTTTATTTTTTATTTATTTATTAAACTTAATGCACAAACTGTACAAAGGCGGACATGCCATGCGGCATTCTCTACCAGTCAGCCTTTGGGCGTTACAAAAGCAAAATTGTATAGGTGCCGGTAAAGTAACAGAATGATTATCTATCATAAGTTTTACCCTTTGGTTATGGAGCCAGCGTAGGCAACGTCAGCCCGCTGAACTACAAACTCGTCAAGAGAACGGAATACCATAAGAAGCCTTCATTGAGTTCCAACGAAGGCTTCTTTTGGTAGTTGAAAAGAGCCATCAACAAACAAGAAAGAAGAACTCGAAGACCACCTGATAGGGTGATAGCTCGGCAACCAGCAGGCTTACTCTCGACACAATCGAGAATCGAATCAGTTCGATCTCAACGGCTTTTGGTTTTTTATTTTGTGGATTACTTTGAAACTATCCAGGATAAATTAAATCGTTAGATTTTAAAGTAACTTTTTGTACTACGTAACTTTTTGTACTCCCGACTATATCAATCGACTGAATCAAAATAAACGTCAATTTATTCGAGAGTACGCAACACGATCGAATTTGAATCAAAACGAATCAGTTTGGAGAGTAAGGCCCCTGTGCCGGAAACGGGACCCTAACAACCCGCGTGTTCTTTTTTCAAATCGAATCAGAAACCGGTCAAGTGCGTGTCGGATTTCACTCGGCTTGTGCACGACATTATCGGATGTTTAAAAAGCCATCGACATAAAAACGATTTCCGTAAATACTTGTTCATTACGGATTTGCATATTCGGCGCTTTTACGTTGCAAATATACTTGATATATTGTCCCATGTTTGTTATTGAATATTTAACGACTAACGGCCTGTTTCAATAACTTATCTACCTGAAACTCAGGCCCGTATAAATAAAACAATCTCAATGGCAACCTCTACTTGATAATCTATTTGACAGATAAAACAACGTTACTGTATGTCTTTGGGAGAGTATCGGAACCTCCCAGGCGTAGGAGCGGGCAACCATGGGGGTGCTTCAGGTTGTCGTTCCCCTTATCTTGTTAGGAAGTCCGTTACAAGGTAGGGTTGTGAAAAATAATCGATTCTATTTTTAAACATACGATTTTTTTAATAATCGATTATTTTTTACACAATCGATTTTTATTAGTAATCGTTTTTTTTTAAATAACCGATTGTTACAAATACTTTTTCGTAGTGTTCGTGCTGTGTAGCCCACTGAGTAATTACTAATTACTAAGTATCAACAGAGTTCACATAGTCTTGTAGTGTAGTGACTAGTGACTCGTGAGACGGATGTTCTGTCTATCTCTACATTTCTCTATCTTTAGTTATACAAATAAGATAGCCTTATCAGTTATCAGTTAACGGCTTGACCTGTTATAATTGTCAGTAATTATTAAGGCTGTATGCGAGCATTAGCCTTATTTTAAAGTACTTTGAAACTTTTTTTTTCAATACAGCAGGCTTAGGTACTTCCGACACAATCGAGAACCGAATCCGTTCGATATCAGTGGTTTTTCGTATTTTATTTGGTGGATTACTTTGAAACTAACCAGGATAGAAAATCGATAGATTGTAACTTTTTGTACTCCCGACCATATCAATCGACTGAAAATCAAAATAAACAAACGTTATTTTATTCGGGAGTACGCGGCACGATCGAATCTGAATCAAAATCGAATCAGTTTGGACAGTACGGCAGGAGCCTTATATTAGATAATTGTAGTATATTATTATGTTAAATAATATATTTTTTGGTGTTTTTCAATAAGACCAGACCAACACCAAAAAAAATATTAAGTAAGCTTTAACCAGCTTGAAAAAAAAATGTATTTGCATATGAAACTTAACAAGCTATTTTCGAAAAGTCAACAAAAAACATTGCTACCACCTTCATTATATCTATCAGAGGATTGTCGTTTTATGTACTAATATTTTTATTTTCATATAGCTTAAAATATTATGCAATATTTCCCCCCTTTTTTTAAATGAAAACCTTTTCTCGTTGTATATTAGTGACGCGATATTTAAGATTTTTATAATATTACCTAATACACAAATTTAATACATAACCATCACCAAGGAACACAGAAAGTTTTTTGTTCCTTCGGCAGGATTCGAACCAGCGACCTCCGGCTCGAGCACCAACGCGCTCAACCACTACCTTACGGAGGTCGTCAAATTAGTTTTGGATTCTTTTTGGTATACTCTCGAACTCTTCGTGCTTTAGTCCAACTCGCTCTTGGCCTTTTACTTGTGGTATACATTTCTACGGGAACAAAGTCCAGGATAAATAGTTTGTCGTAAAACTAGGATAAAAGTGCAACACAGCGCCTGTTATAGCGCTCGTATATTGTGCAGTTAAACTCCCATAAAATCCCCATAAACGCTGCCCAGCCGTAACTGCCTTTGTTGGAGTTAAAGTTAACTAGTCCATAAACCTACTATAGTCTTACTTGAAGGATTTGTAGTTCTGCGCCATAACCGTCAAGATTACGACGGAATTAAAAAAACCGGTTAAGTGCGAATCGGGGGCGCGTACATAGGGTTCCGTACAAAGTCACTTTTATTGTTAACATGTTGTAAACTACAAATAAATGTGTAGTTAAATTTTTAGGCCCCGACGCATAGATAACGGGGTGTTATAAGTTTATTAATAATAATAGCTCCCCTCACCGATTTCGGTGTCGGTAGCAGATTTCATTGAAACCAGGCAAGCTACGCAGGAGTTATTTTATAGTGCCCAAGTGTGTGCGCAATACACAGAAGCACTCTCTCTTCCTTTTACTCTCATAACCCAGTGGGACGGTAAACCGACACGACTGGCGAGAGAACAGGCGCAGGACGGACTTTTTACATGCCCATCCGACGCATGGATCATTTTTATTGTCAGACAATCAGGTGATCGGCCTGCATTGTCCTAGCCAAACTTGAAAACAACATTTTTTGTTGTTCCAACGCGGGAATCGAACCCACGACCTTCGGGTCGTGAGCGAAGCTCTGAACTACTAGACTACGGAGGCGATGTTATAAGTTTGATGTGTCTATGTAAATGTGTGTTTGTCTGTGGCATCGTAGCTCCCAAACGTATGATCCGATTGTAATGAGGTTTTTTTATTTGAAAGGTATATCAGTCGAGTGTTCTTAGCTATGTTTGGTGGAAATCGGTTCAGGTCTTCAAGGTCATCAGGTCGTTTGTTAGGTGTGATAGGAATGTTACACGCTAAATCGGGTGTTTTTTAAATAATTTAATTTTGGTTTTAGTATTTGTTTTAGCGGCAACATAAATACAATATGATCTGTGAAAATTTTACATTGTATTTTTATTATTAGGTAAGGGTGTTAAAGTATATTATAAAAGGTTCAAATACTCGTAGGAAGTATATATATTATGCGTCATAGATGAACTTCAAACCAAATCATTAAAAGGTTATTCAGAAATGTTAACGATTCCAACCTGTTTGAGATCATCATTAAAACTGCATTTAAATACAAATATATTTACATTTATTCAAAAACCTTGGATAATTTAGCTATTTGTTAGATTTTCTCACCGCATTGACTTGTACTAGATTTTAATATTCTCTGAACTCGAATTCCCTACTTAAATTTTTATTTTGTGCCTGCCTACGGATTTATAAGCTTGGGTTGTATGTAGATTGTAGGTATATGGATCTATGTAAGTATGTGTACATGGTGTAAAAAGAACAGTCACTACAACTTTGAGAAACAATTATACTGCCTTTCCTCATTTTAGAAATTTATTTTTTCTTATTTTTAATTGTCGAAAACTAAACATTTTTTTTTTACGTTTTTCCTAATTTTCTATTCCTAATTTTTTTAATCGCAAGTATATCGGAAAAGCAAAATTTCTAGAATGAGAAAAGGTAATAATAAAAAAGTATAATCCCAAAAATTTCCCAAAGTTATAGTGACTGTTGTTTTTACACCAGTTATAACAAAACCATTAGGTATGCATAATTTTCACCAAATTCCAGAAGTTATTAATTTTTACATACACAAGCACCAATGACAACGCAGTGATTTGATAATAATTTGCCATTATGCATGATTTTTTGTAAACTTTGTAAATTATTTATTTATTCATCTATGTATTTCATTTACAACCAAACTATATTATGTAACATAAGTAAAGATCTTAATTTTTAAAAGTGACACGAAACTTTTTTTATCTTTCAAATGTTGTTTAAAGGTTCTTAAGTGATGCTCAAGTAAGGTTGGGTTTGAGACTTTTTTATTAATATGGGCCTTAGTAAAGAACGGATTATGAAACAAGGCCAGCTGTTCGTAAGTGTATCAACATTTAGCATACAAATAGAAATAGGCAGTTAACGATACGGTGTTTGCTTTGTCATGTCAATACTTACGGTAAAAGTAGGCTTAGATATGTGTCCCGCTAATTAAATACCTCGGGAACCGTACGTTTTGCTGCGGTAAAAAGTAGCCTATGTATCAAGCATGTTAACTACTACCATAGCAAATTTCATCTAAATCCGTTCAATAGTTTTTGCGTGAAAGAGTGACAAACATCCATCCATATTTACAGACCTTCGCGTTTATATGTATGGCACAGTAACATTATGTACAAGTAACCTTTTTTCGTCCACAGTTTGAAACCTTTATCGACTGAGATCTTATCCCTAATTCAAGATATCAACGCTATTATTGTACTTAAGAAGATCGAAAACAAAATGTATGGGAATTTACATAATCTTCGCCAAGTGAATTACGAATTCGCTTTTCATTTAGCGAACCTTGAGTCAAATCCCATACATTTTTGTTTTGCAACGCTTTGTTTATTTGTTAATATATCCACACTTGTTCCACTGTCAACTGAAAACTGTAAGAAATGAACACGCCATTTTGTAAATTTTTACCCAACCACTTGAGTGAAAGTGAAGATTTTAAACTTTCCTTTGATATTTCTGTTTTTGGGGTTCAGTACCCGAAGAGTGTGTCTGTGCCTAGCCTAGTGCGAGTTTTTGTCACTGCTCACGGTGAGGAAGGAACTACAATTTGTTTGCCATCCAATTAGTTAACATAGTTTGGAACTAGGGGCGCTGTTTTGATGCCATACATATTGTAGTTAAGAGGAATCACTACGAAATTTTTTCCATACAGAAATAAGGGTCTACGGGATTCCTGTTTCCTCCCTGGATAATGCTGCTACAGTAACAATTTTTTTCCTGAATATTTATTTATATTGTTTGTACGTCCGTATTTTTTCCTTTTTTAAGAAATTAATAATTTAAAGAGATTTGGACGTGCAAAAAAAAAAGGCCAGACTCTCCGCTATGTTTAAACATCCAGGAAACAGATTTGACTACATTATGCAACAGAATCAAAGAATAGGAACCTAGCTGAATCCTTTTTTTAGCTAATAAAGAAAAGAATATCTAAATCGGTTAAATTTTGGAGGAGGAAACAGGAATCCCCTAAACGTCGATTTCTGGTACTTTTAATAGGTAATTTCAGTTCAAGTTGCAGTTGTCTCTATCGCGCTAGTGCTGGCTAGCTAAGGCACTGCGAGACAGCAATAGATTTTATAAATACCTATTTGTATTTCTCTCAACCGTGCTGTTTCCTCTTAACTTCCTCACCGTAAGCAGTGACAAAAACCCGCACTAGTCTCACTCTCTGTCTGTCAAAGGCCGTATTTCAAGAACCGCGATATCTTGATACTAGACAACTTGCCCGGATTTTTATACTCTTTCTCGTATAACGTGAACCACATCAATCACGTTCAAAGGCATTAAAGTGAAAATTAACTGACTACAAGGCTGGTCTAGTTTACTAATTAACATAAATATGACATCTTTTACAACATTAGTTTATGAAAGCGTGAAAGTCGGCGATGATAAATGTAATTACAAGAATTTATGGTATCAAACCGGTACGATACTTACGCCCGGTGTCTGAAAGGGTAATCAAATCGTCGACCAGCTAATCTGAACGCTGATTGGTAAACATCACTCGCAACATTCATGACCCCAATTATCGTATCTCGAACATCGTTTCGAATCGTCTATCCCGCTCGCCTGCGCGTTAAACAATGCGTGCACGAGTGAGATAGAGTGACGTTCGAAATGAAGTTCAAGGCATGAGAATCGGGACCTAGATTTGCTGATCAACGATTTGATAAATCTTTCAGCAACCGGGCGTATCTGTCCAGCGCTCGGACTACTTATGTATGTTTACAACTTAATCCGTAAACTTGATGTCTTATCTGCTGCTAATTTATATGCTGTTAGATTGTGCTATCAGAATTCTGAAAACCTCAGGACTAAATGTGAAAATAAGATTTTTTAAAAAGATTTTGCTGGATTATTGTAGAATATTTTTATCTTAAAAATCCTGTTGTAAAATATAACGGAAGGAAAATACAAGGAAAGATGAGAAGTCCATCTGTCTTCTCTTGTGTAGATAATTCTTATCTAATAGAAAAAATGCATTTTATAATTTATACATTCAATAACTAATCATAAACAAACATAGACTAAGAGCTGGCTGTACTACTAAAAACAAAATGGCGCTACTTAAACACTTTAATGCATTAGGTAAATTAGAATATCTGTGAGTTTGAATAATTATACTTGAGAGGTTTTATACAAATATTAATGACTTACAATTAAATTCAACAAATTACTAAGTAGTAAAAGCTTATAAAACCGTATCTTAAACACTCTATGCTTTCGGAATTAATTATGACAATTATGTGAAATGTAATTAATTCTGATTATAATTAATAATTATATGTTTCATTAAGATTATGTGCATCTACGCTAACTGCTAGGAAGTATTAAGCTGACGAGATATTTCATACAAGTTTGCCCTGTAAAACATTTTTGGAAACATTTTAGACATTTCATTTTATTATTTGTTTAATATTGGTCTTTATGAAAGTGTTAATGGCAGCTAATTTTACTGTTACGAGCGCCAACATAAGGCCTCGTGATTACCAGCGGCGGTGCTCTCGAAGTATCTTCGAGTTTTAGTGGGTATTGCTATCCATTTACCATCAGACAGACGCAGCGAGCCCCACATGCCCGTGGTAGGAATCCCCGTCTTCCACGGGATGCGGCAAGTACCTACCATTTCTCGACCTTAACAAATACCTTTTTTTACGTCGAGAAATGCTCTCATATAGGTACGAGTAACTCAAAAAAATAATAATTCAAACGTCTAAAATGACCACAAGGAGTGAATGTTGGGGCTAGCGGGCTACTAGTCTATACACACGAATGCACTGGTCGATGACCTAAGACCTGACCAGGATTGAAACTCATCTGTTTTGTGACTTTTATGGAGATCTTTAATTGTGATTTGTCGCGTTATAAGTAATTTATACGAGGTGCCAAAACAAAAAATGCTCTACGCGTCCTTCTCTTCACACTATTTAGCTTAATATATGAACCATGAATCGTCCTGTATATCACAGCCAACTCCTGGTCCACGACATAACGCCGCGTAAGTTTCCCAGTAGACTCGTAACACGAGCGCTGGCGATGGAATTACAAACCCGTGATTACTGCGAACAGGCGAGGTTGCTCGCGGTCGCGACTGGCTTCCCACTGTATTGCTGACTTCCGGGTATTGGGTACTGACTTCTAAGTTATGACAAAACATAATAATAGCCCTTAACGCTTCCATGGTTCTGTGATGTGGCTTGGCTCTCGATTCGAAGGTCGTGGGTACGATTGCCTTACTCTCCAAACTGATTCGATTTTGGCTCAGATACGATCGTGCCGCGTACTCCCGAATAAATAGACGTTTGTTAATTTTAATTATCAGTCGAGTGTTAAGGTCGAGAGTACAAAAAGTTACGATGTATTGATTTTCTTTATCCTAATTAGTTTCAAAGTAATCCACCAAGTAAAATACCAAAAGCACTTGAGATCGAACTGATTTGATTCTCGATTGTGTCGGGAGTAAGCCTGCTGGTTCCTCCCTGGATAGTGCCACTAGAGGAACTATTTTTTTTTCTGATTTTTTTTTCTTTTCTCGTAAATTCATTTTTAAAAGAGTTCAAAAACCCGAAAAATATGGCCAGATTTTCTGCTGTCTTTAAACAATAAGGAAACAAAATTTTAATACATCTTACAATTAAATCAAAACATAGCTCAAGCATTTTTTAGTTTGCAAGTCTAAGTGCGTGTTTCACCAAGCAATGTTAAAGTTAACGCCATGGTAAAATACCATGCCTTCTCATTCATTGATAGGAATTACGAGAAGAACAACATGATATTTAACAAAGGATTAACTTTAACATCGCTTGGTCAAACACGCCCTAAGTCTGATGTTAGTGTTAACGGCTTGTTAAAATACCTTGCCTTCTCATTCATTGATAGGAATTACGAGAGTAACAACATTATATTTAACGAAGGATTAACTTTAACATTGCTTGGAGAAACACGCCCCGAATCGTTTAAGTTTTGAAGGTGGACATTTCCATCTGAATACCTTTTCTTCTGAATAACTAAATTCCTTGTCCTGTTTTGTGGCTTGGCTCTCGATTCGTGGGTACGATTCCCGCGTGTAACCGACTTTTCGTAGGTGAAAAATAGAACATACTCATTACTAATAGTGCAACACACACGTTATACAATAAGTCGGTCAGATATCGTCGTCGTCGTCGTTTCAGCCTTTTACTGTCCACTGCTGGACATAAGCCTCTCCAATACATTTCCAGTGCGACCGGTCCATTGCCACCTGCATCTAACGTGACCCGGCAGTTTTCACCAGGTCGTCGCGTCGGTCCATCTGGTAGGTGGCCGTCCCACACTGCGCTTGCCAGTACGCGGTCTCCACTCTAGGATCTTTTTGCCCCATCGACCGTCCAATCTTCGTGCTACGTGGCCGGCCCATTGCCACTTCAGCTGACTGATCCTACGGTCAGAGATAATATGAAGAAAACATCTGCCCGATTATCTGTCCTAAAGAAGTTCCTACGCGGTAGGTTAGCACCCTAACTGTCGTGTAAACAACAAACTTTACATAAGATCACGGTTATGTAAATACTTCACGACTCTCCAATCAGCAGTCAGTAATCAGATTTGGTGATGACTGATGAATATACATAGCCTAGGACCTAGGTCGTTCAAACTAGGCTTAGATTGAGGACTTGTGAAGGTTGAACCGTGTTTAGACTACCTGAGTAGCTAGCTAGGTAGTTTAATATAACCACAACCGAAAACGAAACTGTCAAACATTTGACAGTTTCGTTTTCGTAAAGTTATGGATTGTCATTTTATGGGTACTATGAAATTTTTTATTCAATTATCTTTCGTATAAGTATGTAGTTGTAATTTTTTCCTGATAACCCCACATACTTGCGTCACGCGATCCTTGGATGTTTCGGGAGCAATGTTTTTTTGGCACAAACCTCAATTATTGTTTTAGTTTTTTATCAGACTTCCTAAAAGCCGAAAAGGTTATCATCTTATTTCTGAACGTTGTATTTTTTTTCGTAGGTCAGAGGCGAACGGTTTTACGACAACGTATCGTCTATAGTCACGTAATCAATAAGTCTACCCTGTGGATCTCTTGAAAAATTACATATCGTATCGTGCTGTTTCCGTTGAAGCGGAGCGGAGATTTCGAGCATAGTGATTGGTCAATTCGGGCACCGCAAGCTCCTCTCCGACCCGCTCCCCGTCAGTGGAAACCCCGTCCTACGATTGGAATTGCATTATTTTGTTTTGTATTGACAGTTCATCACTAGCGCCAAATAAAATTGAGTGTCAATTTTATGGAACTATTCCAATATAATATACCCCTCGTTCCATTTGCCAAGTATAAACGAAAATAAAGTTTTTTTCGTTCAGATTCGCGTTTCTTTAGCACTTTATAGAACCTTTATGATCGTTTTGAACTGTTTTCACGAGTGTTCCACACGCGGCTGTTAGCTGTCAAAAACTATTCAAAACGCTCAGAATGATCACGCCATTTTGCTTATTTCTACCTCCGTATTTAAGGCAAAATGTAAATTTTTTGACGTTTACTTGGATTTGACAGATTTCACTGATCTCGATGTTATTTTTAGGTTATCGTGGATGAAATTTATTAAGGATTCTTTTAGTTCTTGATATTGATAATTTTAAATATAGAATTTAGATAAACGAGAATTTTTAACATCTGTCAGTCGTTCCACTAGCAGTAAAGCGATCGAAAATTTCAAAATTGTCAATATTGTGCTAAAGAAACGACAGTGTGCGATTTGAATGATCTAAACGTTCAGAGTAAAAGAAGCGTTTAAAGGAACACCCTGACAGTCAGTCGGTATTGTTGTCGAGAGTATAACGTGACTTGCATTGGAATCGTATTCTGCCGTCAGGAAGAGTGCAATTAGTCGAGTTTTGGACAAATTGAGTCAAGACCACATCCGTAATCAGATTCTTTTCCTGATTACGAATATGGTCTTAACTCAATTTGCCAGTATTGGCCTTAGCATTGAAATTAGTTTCGAGCGAGCCGAATAGGCCAAGCAGGATCATTTGAAAGCACCATAAAGTAACGTTAACGAATAATATGAAAAGCATGACAGCGCCAATACAGTTGACAGTATGGGACTTTCAAATGTTCCTGCTTGCGAGAGTTTAGTCCAACCAGGAATATTGGAAAGCTCCGTAAATAATAATAATAATAATAATAATAATAATAACCCCCCCGGGGGGCCACCTTGACGTGGTGGGGGGGCTTAGGGAAGGCAAGATCATAAAAAGGTCACTAACATCAAGACCTATTAACACCGCAGTCAATAAAGCCAATAACATCTAGGCTACACTAAAATAATTATTACACCCTTCCCAAACTAACGGTCCCAAGCCACAAGAAGTGGCAGAAGAAGAGGATGAAGACCATAATATGAAAAATGCGACTACGAAATAGAAATATACCCCAGGCGGGTACCGGAGCGAAAAGCGATGGAGAATCCCGCCCCGGGCCCTCGGGTTCGGGCTGCTCCTCGTATTCTGGGGGGAGCACCGTATCGCCTCATGCTGCCCAGTCAAGCACTGCTGCAGATAACATCATTAAACGCACGAGCAATACAAACTCGTGTCCCACATCACCTGCTTCATCCATCAGCTTGTTTCCATCGCCTCACTCATCGCCACAATCATATATGCTAAATAACTCGTCTTCAACACGATCCACCTCATTCTCATCAATGTCAGACGTTGTTGCTCAGGAAGCAAATGCTTCTAATCCTGTGCCCATCCTTGACATCATTTCATCTACGAGTACTTCTCAAAATACAGACCTGAATTTCGTAGATCACAACATTCTCAGACAACCACATCTCAGCAACACACCAGTAAGAAGTGTTTTGCAGGATATGCTTCCTTCAACCACTCTCGCTGGAAAAAGTAGACAGCGGATGAAATGGACTGACCAGATCAACATAGAACTTCTCCGTTGCTACTATTTAGTCACATCGTGCGAATCAAACATCACAGCTTTCAGACCATTACTCCATAATAAGTTTATAGAAACTTTTCCAGAACTAAGTCATATATCCGAACAAAGGTTATCAGATCAAATCCGTGTTATACATCGAAATAATAGAATATCACCTCAAGAGAGAAACCGAATAAAAATATTAGTAGCCCAAGAATTAAATAATAACAATTCTCAAAATAACAATATACAAAACACAGATCTACAAGTTAATCCATGTAACATACATATAGACAGCCAACCCTCCACCGACAACCTAATTTCCTGTCGTTCATCAATCCTAACATCAGGTGAATCATTTTACATATCGAACTTCTCTGATACACCAGAACAAGCAACAACGTCAGAGCCAAATACTACAAATATACCCAATGTCGTTCTAGATTCAACAGAAAACCAAAAAATCGAAAACATCTTTACAGAAATGATATTTAAATACTCCGGTACAGATCCAACTCTTAGACCCACAATCCCAAAACTTCAGACTACACGCAACGTAATTAAAACAGTAAATATATTAAACAGTTTAATGGCAAATTATTTAGAAGAAAAGGAGACTCATAGTCTAGATGAAATTCACACTACAATTTATAGTGCTGCTATTACGGTAGCAACTCTACATAGCAAAATAGTTAACCCGTCTGAAAACAAAAATACAGATAAAATAATAGCTCACAATACCCCTAAATGGCAGACACGAATTGAAAACAGAATTAAAAAATTACGCAAAGAAGTAGGTCAGTTAACACAATATCTCAAAGGAAACCTTACAATAAAAAAGCAGCGAAAGCTTAACCCAAATAATCTTACCAATGTTCAAATAGTAGATCTTTTAGATAAATTAAAACAAAAACTACAAGCACAATCAAAACGACTACGTAGACTTAAAATCAGCAACGCTAGAAGAAAAGATAACACCCTATTTAATAGTAATCAAAAAATATTTTACCAAAACCTTACATCTGAAAATTTTAAAATCACGAACCCCCCTAATATAGATGAAGTAAATAACTACTGGGAAGAGTTATGGTCAAAACCTGTTCATCATAACACCCAATCTTCCTGGCTTAGCACTGAAATAGAGGAAAGTCAGACTTTAAACATAATGCCAGAAATTATAATAGATAAGGATGATGTCACATACGCTATAAAGAATACTCTAAACTGGAAAGCACCAGGACCGGAAAAAATTCAAAATTACTGGATTAAATACTTCACCGCAACACATCGACATATCGCAGACGTATTCAACTCTTTCATACAATATCCTCAGACTATACCCCCATTTTTCACGCAGGGAATTACATATTTAAAGCCGAAAGATAAAAATGACACCACTAACCCCACAAAATACCGTCCAATAACGTGCCTTCCAACCATATATAAATTACTTACATCTATAATTACTCAAAAACTTAGTGCACACATTACACAAAATAACATAATACCGGAAGAACAAAAAGGTTGCACTAAAGGGTCTATGGGCTGCAAAGAACAACTAATTATTGATGCTGAGATACACAACAAAGTCAAACAAAACAGTAAGAACCTGTACTACTCCTACATTGATTATCAAAAGGCTTTTGATAGTGTCCCTCACTCCTGGCTTCTACATATCCTAAAAATATATAAAGTTGATTGTAAGTTAATTCAGTTCCTACAAAGTTTAATGTGCACTTGGTCTACTAAGCTTAATTTAAAAACAATTGATACTACCTTCTGTACATCTCCTATCAAAATCAAACGCGGTATATTTCAAGGAGATTCACTCAGCCCTTTATGGTTCTGTTTGGCTCTAAACCCTCTCTCAAAAATCCTTAATAAAGCGTGTCACGGATATGTAATAGATAAAACAAAGAATATTAAAATAACTCACTTACTTTACATGGACGACATTAAACTATATGCAACGGATAGGCAACAACTGGAAAAACTTTTACAACTAACAGAACAATTTAGTACCGATATTAAAATGACTTTCGGGATAGAAAAATGTAAGATTAACTGCATCACTAAAGGCCAGCACACACAAACCGAATCACTTAATTTAGAGCTACAGACAGGTATAATAGACAGTATGCAAGCAAAAGATACATATAAATATTTAGGATATATACAAAGTACAGCAATTAATCATAAAGAAATAAAGAATACACTAAAATCGAAATATAAAGAGAGACTTAACAAAATACTATCTACTCAATTATCAGGTCGAAATAAAATAAAAGCTATTAATACATTCGCGGTACCGATATTAACTTACTCATTTGGAATAATTAAATGGACAGATACAGAACTCGAAGCTCTTAACACTGCAACCCGAACCTCAAGCTATAAACATAATATCCATCATATCCATTCAGCAGTTGAAAGATTTACACTAAAAAGAAAACTAGGAGGCCGTGGTGCTATGGATATCAAAAACCTACACTACAATCAAATTGATAACCTAAGGAAATATTTCCTAAATAAAGCTAACACAAGTGAATTACATAATGCCATTATAAATATTCCCCACTCAGGGACACCTCTACACCTAAACAATAACCAATTTGACCCAAGACACAAAATATTAAGCGACAATAATAAAATAACGAAATGGAAAAGTAAAGCACTACATGGAAAATTCCCACACCAGGTACAACAAGAACATATAGATCAAGAGGCATCATTCAGCTGGCTCACAAAAGGAAATATATTCAGTGAGACAGAAGGCTTTATAATAGCAATACAGGACCAAATAATTAAAACGCGTAATTACTCTAAATATATCCTTAAAGAAAATATAGCAACTGACAAGTGCAGATTATGCCACCAAACCACCGAAACTATAGACCATGTCACTGGAGGATGTAGCGCTTTAGCCAGTAAAGAATACACGTACCGTCACAACAACGTAGCCAAGCATATTCACCAATTGCTAGCCACTAAATACAAGCTCATAGAGACACCAACACCTTATTATAAATATAAACCCAGCAGCGTCCTCGAAAATAGCTCTGTAAAACTCTACTGGGACAGAGACATAGTTACAGATCGCACCATCCTTAGTAACAGACCGGATATCACATTAACAATAAAACCTGAAAAAATCACCTACCTTATAGACATAGCCGTTCCGAACACAAACAACCTGAAACAAAAACATAGTGAAAAGATTCAAAAATACATACCTCTAGCTGACGAAATAAAACAAATGTGGCGCCAGGAATCTGTAAAAATCATACCTATCATTATATCTTCGACCGGCGTCATCCCCAAAACTCTCACCGCAGCACTGAAAACAATAGACCTTCATAAAAATACATACATACAAATGCAGAAGTCCGTCGTCATTGATACCAGTTCCATAGTTCGTCGTTTCATGAACCCTTCGTCTTCATTCACTAATTCACCACAATCATAACTCTTTTTTCATAAAATATGAATCAGGTTACTTGGCACACGCCCGTACCTGGATCATTTACCCGGCATATTGCCGAGACTTCTATTTGTATAAAATAATAATAATAATAATAGCTCCCTCACCGATTTCGGTGTCGGTAGCCGATTTCATTGAAACTAGGCCAGCAACGCAGGAGTTATTTTATAGTGCCCAAGTGTGTGCTCAATACACAAAGACACTCTCTTCCTATTACTCTCATAACCCAGTGGGACGGTAAACCGACACGACTGGCGAGAGAACAGGCGCAGGACCGACTTTTTACATGCCCATCCGACGCATAGATTTCTTGTCAGACAATCAGGTGATCGGACTGCTTTTTCCTAACCAAACTTGACAACAACATTTTTTGTTGTTCCAACTCGGAAATCGAACCCAAGACCTCCGGGTCGAGAGCGAAGCTCTGAACCACTAGACCAAAGCTCCGTAAAGTAACGTTAACGAATAATAATTTTATGAAAAGCATGACAGCGCCAATACGGTTGACAGTCGATTATTATACGGAACTTTCAAATGTTCCTGCTTGGGCGAGTTCACAATACAAACCAACAAACAAATACATATTATTTATTTATTATTCACCCCTTCCAAATCTTGTACATGCAATATTCAATGTGATTACAAAGTTAAATCATAGGCAACGTACTTGGATACTCTGTTCCGATTCAATGTGATATAAGTTTAAACAAAAAATGAAACTTGACGAAAAAAAATAAAAAAGCCTTTTATTTCTTACAAAACATAAATAGTATTACTAGTTAAATATTTGAATTTGTTTTATTTATAAGATCCCCTCGTTCTCGAAGGTGAAGGCCTCCTCTAGAGATTTTTTGCGATATTCTATTACGCGGTAAATAAGTGACATTCAAATTAGAAGCATTTTTGCTGCCCGTGTTCAGATTTGTTTATTATAATGTCACATTGAATCGAAACGGACTATAATGTACTTTTATCGAGCGTAAAGTGTACCCGTTTGCGAATCTTTTAGTAGTTACATTGAACCTTATAATCCATTAAAAACAGCTTCTTGGTAACATACTTCAGTAAAAATCTTTTTGGTAAAATATGGCCTCCTGCGAGAGGGGTAGATAAGATGGACACAAAGTTCAGAAAAAATATAATAAAATTTATTCAGAATAAAATTATTTGATTTCGATTTTACTAACAATTGTAATTTAATATCTATTATTTTCTTTCTTTCAGGGACACGCTATATCGCCTCTCCCTCCGTGGCCTCAAGCAGCTGGAGCGCGCGGACTGGCCTGCCCCGGCCGACAAGGCCAAGCTCTGTCAGGACAAAGGCCAGACGGAGAAGGACTGCCACAACTACATCAAAGTCCTCCTCTCATATGGCCACAAGCTGTTCGCGTGCGGGACATACGCGTTCAGCCCTACCTGCACTTGGAGAGAGGTGAGTTTTCAGCTATGATGTCCATTGGTGGACATAGGCTCTACCAAATTATTTTTAATAAATAAATTAATAAAAAACATTTATTGGAATAACGTTGTAGTAACGCGTAAGGCGGCCTCCCACAAGACGATCTGGTCCGTCGAGTGCACGACCGGTCGTTGTGGAAGTCCTTGGGGGAGGCCTATGTTCAGCAGTGGACGTCTCCAGGCTGATGATGATGATGATAATTGGACTAACGTTAAGTTACGTTAATAACATTACACTACACATTTTACAAACATTAACAAAAATGATTTTTAATATAAAATGAAAGACAACTGAACTAAACTGAAGAAAATTGTTAGATCATAACTTTTTGTACATATCAATCGACTGAGAATCAAAATAAACAAATGTCAATTTATTAGGAAGTACGCGGCATGATCGTATCTGAATCAAAATCAAATCAGTTTGGAGAGGCCCCAGGGAAGGTTTAAACGGTTTGTATGCACAACGAAGTGGGCACGGGTCAGGTAGTAATACATAGATATTTAGGAAAAAAATTGTGACTCTAGCGGTATTATCCAGGAAGGTAATAGGGGTCGCGTAGACCCTGTTTCTGTATGGAAAGTAGACGTTGTGTTTCCTCATAAGTGTATTAGAAATGTTTTCCCAACCCGTACATAGCCGCTAAAATGGCTCGTTGATTTTATGACAACTCTATTGAACGCTGTCCTAAATGGACCGTTTAGATTTTCACAAGCTTTAACAGAAGTTGTCAACCAGTGGGGCGCGCCTTTCTCAGGGGGCGTAGAGACATGTCAAGTTCAAGCAGAACACAAATAAAGATGTATTTTTCTTAAATAATATCTATAGATGCTACACACAACGACAATCTGGCCCTTAACTAAGTATCCGAAAAACAAGTACCAGACAACGGAAATATTTAGTTAATACTTTTATACTATACACAAATTTAATACACATCCATGACCCAGGAACATTGAAAAATGTTTGTTCCCTCGGCGGGATTCGAACCCGCAACATCTCGGTCGAGCACCAACGCGCTGAACCACTGCGCTACGGAGGTCGTTAAATCAGATGTCGACTCATTTTTAAAACTATTTTGATGATATGTAGGATATGTATTAATTTTAAATTTAATTCGTTTGTTTTCATTTTCCGTCTAAACGATCCAAACTACAATATATTTAGGTTCCCTGGAGGAGACTGCTGTAAGCAGTAGACTACCTTTTTGTACAGTTCCTCGTATTGGTTTAAAATAAGTTGTATGTGATTTTTTTGTGTACAAATAAATAATTTTCATTTCTATTATCTTATATATACAAAAATGAATATGTTCGTTAGTCTCGCTAAAACTCAAGAACGGCTGAACCGTCTACTTTTAGTCTTGAAATATTCGTGGATGTCCAGGGAAGGTTTAAACGGTTTGTATGGTCAACAAAGTGGGCACAGGTCAGCTAGTATTCTAGATTTTATTTCCATTAAAAGTATAGAAAGGAAAATAAAATAGAAAAATAAAATATAATAATAATAATAGCTCCCCGATTTCGATGTCGGTAGCTGATTTCATTGAAAGCAGGCCAGCTACGCAGGAGTTACTTTATAGTGCCCAAGTGTATGCGCAATACACAAATACACTCTCTTCCTTTTACTCTCATAACCCAGTGGGACGGTAAACCGACACGACTGGCGAGAGAACAGGCGCAGGACCGACTTTACATGCCCATCCGACGCATGGATCATCTTTCTTGTCAGACAATCAGGTGATCGGCCTGTATTGTATTAACCAAACTTGAAAACAACATTTTTTGTTGTTCCAACGAGGGATTCGAACCCACGACCTACTGGTCGAGAACGAAGCTCTGAACCACTAGACCACGGTGGCGTTAAAAAATAAAATATATTAGAAAAAAGGGGGGAAAAGGTTGGTAAACCCTGCTTTAAAACGTCATGGGTGGCGACTTATCTAAATTGGTTAAGTAGATACTTCAGTAAATGGGTCGCTTTGTGTTATCTCCAGCATAATGGTCAATGGATAAGCTGGTAAGGGGACGGTCACACTTGCGAACGTTAGAGACATTCTGTGTTACTTATAAACCGAGTATAGAAAGTTACACTCAGAATAAACTTGGAATAAGCAAAATCACGACTTATAAACAAGGTATAACTTAAACCTAGTATAAGGTTGGTGTAACTACCATACAAACTTTATTCCATCGCTATACCAACCCCCGCCCTAGTTTAACGTCGGTATAACTTGGGTTGACAGTTCATATTTCGGAACAACCTTACCTAAACAGCGGAAATAAATTAGTTTTATTTATTTGTGGTTCAATAATAATAAAATAAGCATTAAATGTGCCCTTCCTATACAAGAAGTGGAAAATGTAAATAGTATAATACAAATACAACATGACATACTTACGACAATCTTTACGAAAAACAAAAACATTTAAAACAAGAAAAAATAAAATACCACATGTAGATTTCATAATTATTACAAGTAGGTAAATGAAGATAATTTATCTCTATCTCTTCTTTTTCCCAGT
This sequence comes from Celastrina argiolus, assembly GCA_905187575.2. Taxonomy (NCBI): domain Eukaryota; kingdom Metazoa; phylum Arthropoda; class Insecta; order Lepidoptera; family Lycaenidae; genus Celastrina; species Celastrina argiolus. The sequence continues at coordinate 5,493,288 of LR994596.1, forward strand.
AGATACTGCGTTCTCTTTTACCAGATGCCATTTTAAAACAAATTTATTATAATTATGTTAATTTATTCAACAAAAACTATCACGAGTAAACAAACTTCGGAACAAACGATCAAAATCTGTTGATTTAAAATTGACAATTGACAGAATTCACAGACAAAAAGCAACCTTTTACTTTTTTTTAACTCGTATGCTCTATGATTTGCGGCGTTGCCGTTTTGTGCATCGGGGATAGCGGTGGTATAGTTATGACAACCATATACCGAGTTTATGAGTCAGAAAATAATCCTAGGTTATTCCTAATTTATACCGAGTATAACTATTCCTAGTTTAAGCTTGGAATATCCTATGGATAGACAATTTTTATAAGTAACACAGATTGTGATTACAGCCTAATGCGTTTGGCCTACGCAATTTGACTACATTAGCACGTGCCTATAAGGTTGATGACCCTAAGTAAATGTTCCTACATTGAAAACTCTTTGTTCCCTCGGCGGGAATCGAACCTTTCGCTCGAGCACCAACGCGCTCAACCACTGCGCTACGGAGGTCGTCAATTCGTCCATGGTATATAGGTATATGGTTAAGAATGATGTACTTTCACCCACAGATCGAGTCCATAAACCGGGTCTCCCAGTGGGTGCCGGGCGTGGCCAGCTGCCCGCACAACCCTCGCTCCAACGTGACAGCCATACTGACCAGTTCCGGAGAATATTACGCCGGAACACCTACTGACTTCGCCAGTTCGGACACGGCGATATGCAGGTATGTTTTTTCTATACTCGTATTGTTCAAAATAATTTACAAAATCCTTTTTTAATTTTACACGTGTGATCTTGCCGCAAAAAACTTGCAGAAGTTTATCTGGACAAGAGGTCGCTCACTATTTATTATTTTGTTATATTACCGGGACCGGCAGGCTGATTATGTATCTCGCAACAGCAATTCGACAGGCGTGAATTGTACAATTGTGTATAATATCGCTCTCATGTGTATACGTTTGACAGCGATATTGTAAACAATTGTACAAATTACGCCTGTTGAATTGCTGTTGCAAGATACATAATCAGCCTACCGTACTCGTTACTGCCGCGCCGCTGTTTTCGACAGCCGTAGGCTGATTATGTATCTTTCAACAGCAATCCGACAGGCGTGAATTGTACAATTGTTTACAATATCGCTGTCAAACGTATACACTTGAGAGTGATATTGTAGACAATTGTACAATTCACGCCTGTCCAATTGCTGTTGCGAGATACATAATCAGCCTGCCGGTCCATTTGATTTTAAGCAAAAGAACCTGCCGCTCCCGCTGCCCGCAAAATTTGAGGCTGAGGCCTTACACTAGCCACGCTGTCGCGCTGGCGAGGAAACTTGTTAAGCCTATATTAATAGTTGGTCCTTCATTCAGAACCCGTGGCGCGGCGGCGTCTGACCCCGGTATGCTGCGCAGCACCCAGTACGACTCCAACTGGCTGAACGAGCCGCAGTTCGTGGGCAGCTTCGAGGACGACCGCTACGTTTACTTCGTGTTCCGGGAGATCGCTGTGGAGTACTACAACTGTGGCAAGGTATATACCCCTATTTCGCCTCAGAGATACACTCTCTGCAGGTCGTGGGTTCGATTCCCGCGTAAAGAAAATATAGTTTCGAGTTTGGTTAGGACAATGCAGGCTGATCACCTGATTGACAAAAAAGATGATCCATGCGTCGGAAGGGCCTCAATGTTATGTAAACAAATAATTTTTAACACAATACAAACACCGCATACTATTAGAAACTAAAATAATATACACATACATCCATTAAAATAAATTAGTTCTAGCCTATTTGGATATATTTCTAAGCCCATAACATTTATAAACTTACTTATGAAAACATATTATTCCTTTACTGGAAATATTGGTGGTATAATCAACCTCCAACCTTAAAACCACGCGAAACATCATGATGTTGCTGTCTCTTTTACTCTCACGAATCTTAGCATTTGAAATTTGTGAGATAGATCGCTTTACTTTTAGCACTCCTTCTATATAATATATATATCCTACTTCTATGGTTTGCGGCTATGAATCCATAGACTATAGACTATATTCTACAGTCGGCAGTGTCAAAATGGCGTATTTTTACCGTGATAGTTTTTCATTTGATATTTAAACATAATATTAGTAATTGTGTAATCGTTATAAAATGTATTGGATAACGAAGTATGATCCTTTAATATACCTGTGAAAGTGTTGATAAGTGTGCACAATAAGTGAATATGTGAAAATTATAATAATAATAATAATAATATCTATGGACGCTTCACACCACGTCAATCTGGCCCCGTGTTAAGTATCCGAAGAACTTGTGTTACAGGTACCAGACAACGGAAATATATTTAATACTTTTACACTATAAACATATTTAAATTTTTTATTATATTAATACACAAATTTAATACACATCCATGACTCAGGAACATTTAAAACTTTTTGTTCCCTCAGCGGGATTCGAACCCGCGATCTCCGGGTCAAGAACCAAGCTCTGAACCACTAGACCACGGAGGCGTCAAAATTGTAGCGTTTTTGGTTCGTTTACGTTTAGGTTGAATTTAAAAGGTATTATAACCACTTCCTTACGTTCCAGACGATATACTCGCGAATCGCCCGCGTATGCAAGAACGACCAGGGCGGCCACGTGATGATGAAGGACAACTGGACGACGTTCCTCAAGGCCAGACTGGTGTGCTCCTCCCCCGGGGACCTGGACTTCTTCTACGACGAGGTCCAGAGCGTGGAGTATGTGGCTGACGAGAAGATACTGGTGGCTGTGTTCACTACACCCACGTGAGTACCAAAAGTAGTATATTATATACTATTTAAGCTCTTTTTACCCGACTTCGGCGAAGCCAAAAGGAAGGGTAATGATTTTGGCAGTCTATGTATGTATGTATGTATGTATGTATGTATGTATGTATGTATGTATGTATGTTCCCTCGTAGCGGCTAAACTACTGGTCCGATTTTGATGAATGAGCTGTCAATCGATTCGTATTAATGCCGAGGATTAATGCGAGTAACATAGGCTATATTATAACTTTTTTTTAAATTTTGGACTTTGAAAATTATACCTCAAAAACTATCTCCAAAAAAAATATATTTAAGATATTTGTCTCGTGTTTGGTACTCAGAATAAAGAATCATATGGAACTGGCATATGCATGTACTTTGCCTGCATACCTAAATAAACAAAACTGAATACAAACATGGCGGATTAGGGTTGCCCACTTTCTTTTTTTTAAGAATATTGCGGATTTTATACCCCACAACTGAGCTAACTCAAAGAAATTGATTTTTAAACACTATATATCAAATAAACTAAACAATATACAACAATTTAAATAAATGTTAGCTACTTACCGGTGATTTTGCATAGGCCACAACTTACTACAGAGGACTTCGTGTTACCGAATATAATGAATTCAGAATTATTTTACAGTTTTGCGCAGTAATTAAATCGAAAATCACTCAAAAACCCTAAAAATCTCACAATAATAACGTTTGACATGTAAACAAAGTGACATGTAAAATGGCGTCGGTGGCAGCAGAAGTATATCACAGCCAATAAAGGGGGCGTTGATAAAAAGAGTGTAGATACTTATTTCTTACTTAAAACTCTTGTTGTAAGAAAGAGACAGGTAGTCTACTATTATTGCCGTGTGAAATTGAACTATTAGTACAGTTCCATAAGATCTTTGTTCTGAGGTTTGGTATCAAAAGATAGGTCTTGGCAAGCACATTACGAATATGTATTTTTATTTTTTATTTATTATTATATTTTATTGTTAAATTCAAAATAAAGGTTTAAAATGCGGTCGTACAAGTAATCTAGGAGTTGATGCTTTCTATGTAATGGACAATTAAATAAAAATATAATAATTATTATATTTGATGTGGAAACAGAAAAATATTAAATAAAAAAAAAGATTAAAAAACTATAACCCGACTTCGCAAAAAGGGCTCTAAAAAGGCTGTTTTTTAATCTTTTTTTTTATTTACATGAAGAGTCTCTGTTTACTCGAACGCACTTTTCTCAGGAACTTGGTTCTTTAAAAAATGTTAGTGTTGAATTGATCATTTATCGAGGTCTAGGCTATGGATGAAATGGATATGAAATTTCGGATTCGGATACGGATATAGATATTAAATTATTTCGGATTATCCGTTTGTTTCGGATAATTTAGGTTACGGATATGACATTTTGATTTCCTTTTAACAGTAGCAAATCTTTCATTTCGGATTCGGTTACGGTTACGGATATTTTTTATATCGGGTATCCGATAGTTTCGGTTACGGTTACGGAGCTCCCTTATCTAGGCTATATCGTCACCATAAAACCAAAAAGACCAATGAAAAATGAAAAAATCGGGTATTTTTAAATATTTTTTAATTTTTTAATATCACAAGGATGAAGTCACGGGTATAGCTAGGACTACAAAATTAGATTATTGAATCATTTATTTCATCAATTTATTCTATTTTGGACTAATCAATAAAACATACTGTTCTTATCTGAATAAAGTTCAATTTAGTATCACTACTTCCGCAGTGAGGTGACACTTAAAAATGCCTTATGTGTTAACTCAAAGAGCGTGTACACATTAGGCGCTTTCAAACGCGCGTTTTGAGGACCAGGAGTTTTGTACAGACAGTGTACTCTGTACATACTCAAGCGCGCATTTTCTTTATCCAAAAACGCTCATCAGCAAAAAGCAATACAGACACATTTGTTACAGTAACAGTATAGCGGGGAGCGCAGTCTGTATTTACAACATGTCGGAAATCCACGAGGTCTTCGAGGGTCCCTACAAGGTGAAGGACTCCCCCACTTCCACGTGGGAGGCCCGATCGCCCTCCAGGGAGACCCGGGAGCACTTCCGATGCAATTTGGATATGAGGTAAGTCACCCTTTTGTACGTCCTTTCACTATCTGCTGATCATACTATGTAGTTAGAAAACTATGCGACAAAGAGACTAACAGTGTGTTCCTTTAAGCGCTTCTTTTTCTCTGAACGCTCAGATCATTCATAACGCACTCAGTCGTTTCTTTAGCACAGTAATGAAAATTATGAAATGTTCGATCTGATCGTTTCTAACAAACTTTACTGCTAGTGGAACGACTGACAGGTGTCAAAATTTATCATTTCCTTTTTATCTCATAAATTCTATTTATATTTTAAATTAACAATAATAACTACATTATAAAAGAATCTAGAATAAATTTGCTCGATCCATAACTTAAAAATAACATCGAGATCAGTGAAATCTGTGAAATCTAAGTCAAAAACAAGATGGGATCATTCTGAGCGTTTTGAACAGTTTTTGACAGCTGACAGCTGCGTGTCGAACACCAGTCAAAACAGTTCAAAACGATGATAATGTTGCTATAAAGTGCTAATGGAACTCTAATCTGAACGAAAAAAACGTTATTTTCGTTTACTATCTGGAACATCCCTGTGTTCCAGTACAGTAGAGATATGTAGGTGCCAACCTACTGCTATATGAGCTCTTTCTATTCGCGGTTGTATTGTATTTTCCGTGGCTCCGTGAGCGGCGGTTCTGTCGGAGTACCGCCGAGTTGTAGTGGGTATGGTTGCGTCCACTTACCATCTTAACGGACGCAGCGAGCCCATACCCGTGGTAGGAATCCCCGTCATCCACGGGATGCGACAAGAAGCATTTCTAGACAAAAAAAATGCCATATATAAAGAAATAGTTCTCAATCCAAGGACACTATAAGATACGTTTTGCATTACAAAAATTGAAGGTGTTTATAATAATGTACATACCCAGGAACATTGAACAAGTTTTGCTCCCTCAGCGGGTCGATCCCGCGACCTCCAGCTGGAGTACTAACGCATTAATTACTGAACCACAGACGTCGAAAAGAATATTATTTAGCCTTAGATAATTCTCCTATTTTTATTTCCAGGGGCCACCAAGCGATAGAATACCACAAGTACCACCTCATGCACGACTACATACAGCCTATATCTGGCAAGCCGGTATACACAGCGACGTTAGAGCGCTTCACACACGTAACCGTCGACGTCGCTACGACAAGAATCGCGGGACAGGATGTCGCGACGACAAAAACCGCGCGACAGCTAGTCGCGTTCGTCTCTACTGAGAGTAGTGACGTCATCAAGATGGCGATTCTCCCGCGGTATGATGAAGCGTGCGTGGTCGAAATATGGCGGTTCGGAGAGACGTTTGACATACTGAATATGCAGTTTGTTAAGGATACTGTAAGTTTTGTGATTTAAAAATTATTAATAAAATTCTCTATAATACATTTATGTGTGATAGAAAATTGAGGGTATAAGAGAGAAGGGGCAGATAAATAATAGTAAAAGCTGCCTTTATTCAATTTATATTACATATTTTACAGTTTCGCATTCACATTTCCAGTATGAAACTGTTGGCATATTCTTTTGTATATGTAAATAATTATACACAGCTCGACTGTTTCGTATATTCGCCCGATTGTCAGACAAGGAAGATGATCGTTGAAGAAGACATTACGTTTATTGTGAAATAACTTCCACAGATGTCAGTGTATATCGGCACGGGCACGCGCGTGGTGCGTGCGGGCGCGGCGCACTGCGGGCGGTATACGTCGCGCGCGGGCTGCCTGCACGCCGCCGACCCGCACTGCGGCTGGGACGTGACGTCAGAGCGCTGTGTGCGCGCGCGTGACGTCACACGACAGAACTTCGAGCAGGCGGCCGCGTGCCCAGTTGGCAACGCCCCAGGTTAGTTATGGGTAGAATGTGGGGCTTAGCACGAACAATTAACAACATGTTCGTAATTTAAAAAAATAACTATGCTCGACAAAGATACGAATATGTTATTGAATGTACTGTAGGTTCTTGATGGAAATACATTACACAGTAATGATACACTAATTACTTGCACTTTCTCCACTTTATTAGTAAATTAACAGATTTATAAAAATACACGACCGGTTTCGACTAAGTCATCATCAGATACGAATGTCGTAAATCGATTTTGCTAAGCCATCTTTGTGTTCTGTAGATATGTGATCTACAGAAGACAAAACAGAAACAGTTAATAACTGCGTATCTGTAACGTGTGATATGGCTGCTGTCACATATTCACGCAATTTTCCAAACGTTACGAATGTGTACTTAATTGTTCATGCCAACTCGACAGATATCTGATGATGGAAATACTTTTGTTAGTGGAAACCTAAAAGGTTAATTTAATTTACTGAAAAGCAAAAAGCAAATATGAAATGTCAAAATTTATATATTATTTACTCATTCAAAAAAGTTTTATTTTGTTTTACATTATCAAACTGAACATTACTTGAGAGTAATAATAATTGTTTATTCAGTGGACGGTGGCTGGTCGTCGTGGTCGGAGTGGGCGGCGTGCACGCAGGACGGCACGGGCGTGTACGCTGCGTACGACGACGAGCGGCCGGACATGTGCGTCTGCCGCACGCGTCGCTGCGACAACCCTGCGCCGCAGCACGGCGGGCTATCCTGCAAAGGTATCTTGATTTTAGAGCTGATTGATTTTTGTGATATACACGGCCTAATTTAAACTTACAAATGTGTGCTCAATACACAAGGACAATATCTTCCGTTTACTCTCATAACCCAGTGGGACGTTTACGACACGACTGGACTCCGTCGCTTGGATCATCTTGTCAGACAATTAGCTGATCAGCCAAAACAACAGTTGAAACCGCTACATAAAACCACTTTATCATTCCAGGAGCGAGCATATCAGTGACGAATTGCACGGTGCACGGCGGCTGGTCGGCGTGGTCTGATTGGTCGGGGTGCAGCGTCTCCTGCGGTATCGCGGTCAAGACACGGCGACGCGCATGCGCTTCCCCAGCGCCGCGTCACGGCGGCCGCGTGTGCGTCGGCCTCGACCAGCAGACCATGTACTGCTCGAGTCTGCCGCCCTGCCCCGGTACGCCCACACACTTGCACGCACGCACGCACGTACACATACACTTATTAACGCAGAAACATTCACGATGTTCTGCGGTCTCTCGGTGGTATCTCTGCCTTGACTAGCTGACCATTCCTCGCGTCTACCTTACTGCAGCGGTACAAGCACAGACTCACACACACATGTATGCACGCAGAAACATACATCAAACGTAATGTACGAGCATAGAATGCGTGCGTATCGCAAGTCGAATATTGTCGAATTATGGTCGAATGTTTCCATACTATTCTTGTAATTCTTTTAAGCAGGGGCTGTGAGCTTGATTTTGTAATTTTAAGTTTAACACTTAAAATTACAGACTATGTGTGTCATGGGCACGGCCGTTCGTTGTACGTGTCTACGTAGCGTTATAAACTCTAGCTATCCCTTGGTGTAATTAGAATTTGGATGGGGCGATAGGTATATAATTTTGAATACGTATTAATGTCAACACTCACCAAAAACTTTTTCTTTCCAGACCCGGCTCTAGCCCCAGTAGACGGCGCTTGGAGCGCGTGGGGCGCGTGGTCGGCGTGCTCCGCTAACGGGGCCTCGTGCGGGCCGGGCGTGCGCGAGCGCCGCCGGTCTTGCTCCGCCCCTAAGCCGTCGCGAGGGGGCGCGGACTGCGAGGGGGCGCCGGTGGAGCGGCAGCCGTGCGAGCTCCGCCCCTGTGACGTCAGGAAGGCGACGGCTTGGACGCCCTGGGTTCATATACCAGGTATGTTATTATAATATCTATAGACGCTTCACACCACGTCCATCTGTCCCTGTGCTAAGTTTCTGAAGAACTTGTGTTACAGGTATCAGACAACGAGAATATATATTTAATACTTTCATACTATACACATATTTAATATTTTTATTATATTAATACACAAATTTTATATACATCCACAACCCAGGAACATTGAAAACTTTTTGTTTCCTCGGCGTCATTCGCGCTGAACCACTGCGCTTCGGAGGTCGTTGTTATTCATTTTGACTGCTGTGGCTTTGGTTGATTTTGTTGCGTTGGTGAGCAAGCGTATTGATGCGGGTTCGATAGTTCGTTCGATTTGCACGCCAATGGAACATGGCCCAAGAGCACTGAAAACTTTGCTTGACGGGATTCAAACTCGCGATCTCCGGTTTGAGCACAGATGCTCTAACCACTGAGAAACATATCGATATGATGTATCTTAAGGATATTTGCTTAAGTTTTAATTCAGTAAAAAGTATATTAGTGTATAGTCACATCGTATGTCTCTGAAATTTTGTAATAAAAATTATACTTGCCTCAATTACAGGAAATACATCAGACGGTAGCTACACGGAGAAGAGATTCAAGTTCCTATGTAAGGCGCCTGCGCCGGAACAGCTGAGGGTAGGTTCAATCTTATTTTGTCCGAAGGCGTGTCCATACTGATGATTATTTATAAAGAAACTAAGTGTAATGTTTTCTTTATTGTGATTCGAAAATTATTAGAGAGACTGCTGCTTTAGTAACTTTTGTAGCCGCGTATTTTACAAATCCAATTATCAGTAGCGTATGGTCATACGCTACTGATAATTGGATTTGTAAACTGGTATAAACCAGTTTATAAGTAATATGATAAAAGTACTTACATATTTTATTATCTACAGCTGTCAGTGGCCCGCGAGGAGGAGCGCTACTGTACAGCGTCAGGGGCGTGTTCAGGCGACGAGGACGGCTGGGAGGCTTGGGGGGCGTGGGGCGCGTGCTCCGCGCCCTGCGGCGGGGGGCAGCAGGGACGTGCGCGCCGCTGTCGCCGCGCCACGTGCGCCGGCCCCGCGGATATGCTGCGCGCCTGCAACACGCACGCTTGTCAGGGTAAAATAAAATAAAATAAATCAAAATATTAATTAAAAACATAAAGGGACATAACACAGCCAAAGGTTAACAAAACACTAACTCACACATCTTAAGACAAAAAAATAAATAACAGAAAGTTTTGTTGTACAACTCAAACATGGCTATGTAATGCTCACGCCATGCATTTAAAGGGAAACCACGCAGGCTTCGACCACGGCGAGCCATGGCGCCTGGGTATGTATAAGCATGGCCTACCATCCTGTACAGGCCACTATGCCAGTATGTTAGTATGTCAATACACACGCGCCTCACGTATAGCCGCGTCATCATCAGCCTATCATCAGCATTAGCATTAGCATCAGCAACAGCATTATCAACAAGTAGCAGCTGCACCTATCATCATCATCAAGGGAAGCGCGCTACACATCCCATACAATCTATCTTTAATACAAAAAAATGCAATAGATGTCACTACTATTAACGTTTGTAAATTATAAAATGAATATATGCCGAATTAAGTACAAATATTGACCTTAAAATAAAGATAAGCTTATTTTTTAAGTATAACATCACATTAAGCTAAATTCAACTCCTTAATTAAGAAGATACGAAACGAAATTATTAATTAGTATTTCTCAATACCATTATTGAGAAATACTAATAAATAATTTCGTTCGCTAGATGGCGGTTTCCGAAATGTGCCTGGAAATCGAAGAAAACAAAAATAGCCAGTCAAATTGCCAGTATTAGGGTGATACCATTTTCTAGTATATATCTACTTTATGGTATAAGTGATGTACTTATACCAAATCTAGATGAAAGAGGAACGTAGACAACTTTTTTATTTCTTCGGGGATTCCGGGACCTCCAGTTTAAGAGTCGACGTGCTACAGAGGTCGTCAAGATGGCTCTAGAGCTACCAAAAACTCACTAGGGTTGCTCTATCTCTAGATCATTTCTTGACCATACTGGGACACTAGAGATACAGTAAGATGATAGGTTATCGACATTATATTTTCATCCGATTGTCAAGAGAAAATCTACTTATTTATTTAAAATTTTTTAATATTGATATAATCACTATAAGATCTATAGACTACTAACCAATCTCGATTTGGATCTCACAACTTTTTTCACTGAGCGAACTGATAAAATTAATGTTTTTGTCTCACCAGGCGAGTGGTCTTGCTGGAGCGACTGGAGCGAGTGCGCGGGCGGCTGCGGGGGCGGGGCGGGCGCGGCGGGCGCGGCGGGCGGGGCCGCGGCGGGGCACCGCACGCGCACGCGCATGTGCCTGTCGCCGGACGGCTGCGCGGACGCCGGCGCCGCGCTCGAGCGCCGCGTGTGTCTCAGCAACTGTAATGGTAGGTGGAATACTTATCAGTAGGTGTTATTGGTAAATATTACATTATAATGGATGCCTTACTAACTTTATACCTCATCTATCCTCTATCTATATGTATAAAAATGAATTGCTGTTTGTTAGTCACGAAAACAGCTTAAAGCATACATAAAGAAGTCATACACCCAACCTCACCTTGAGAACCTATTTGACAGATAAAACAATGTTTCGTTTCACTTATAAAAGTGAACAACTTTATTAATGTTACATAGTACTTTAATTCCTTTCCTTTTTTTACCGTAATATTCGTAATATAGATTACATAAAACATTAAAATAAGTATAATCTATATTTGTATTATTTTTACGATTTAAAAGTGGAACGAAACGTTTTTTATGTGTCAAATATCGGTTAATATAGGTTCTCAAGTGAGGTTGGGTTTGAACCTTCTTTATTAATACGGCAGGATTATGTAGCTCGCAACAGCAATTCGACAGGCGTAAATTATACGCAATTGTACAATTTATATTTTGAGGAGCCGAATAGTCCCTAGTGTAATAAGTCCCTAATGTATACTTGTTTTTCAGACGTGCAGTCCGAAGCCGGTTGGGGTGACTGGGGGGAATGGAGCGAGTGTACGGGCGGGGAGCGCGTGCGGCGCCGCTCCTGCGCGTCGGGCGCGTGCGTCGGCCCGCAGCTGCAGGTCGCCGTGTGCGGGCAGGACATGGATAACGGTGTGTAGTAATGTTTACATAGTGCACCGTAATGGATGCAACTGGCTCCGCGCACGCGGGCACTGCGTACGCTAAACGGTCGACAATTTTGATTTTTTTACGTGCTCATTGGACGAGTTCACCAAGGTCACATATTCTGTACTAAGTAAGCTATAGTACGTCCAAGACAAATTTAACCTAAACGTAAACAATCCCGTATATGACACAACCAAAGACTAGTCAGTGATGCCAATTGGCCAATATTAATACAATGATTTTTGTTTGCTATGAATCCATATACTCTCGGCTTATATTCTACAATCGGCAGTGTCAAAATGGGGTATTTTTTCTGTGAAAGATTTTCATTTCATGTTTAAACATATTATTAATTATTGTTTAATTGTTATAAAATGTATCGGATAATTAAGTGTAATCCTTTAATATACCTGTAAAAGTGTTGATAAGTGTGTACAATATGTGAGTATAGGAAAATTTCGATGTTTCCGAATTGTTTACCTTTAGGTTAAATTTATCAGGAACGAGCTATAGATGATAAAATAAAGTAATTTAGATTTTTGTTACACTCTATAGTATTAGGTTAAGTACCTGTGATGATAGTTGTAGTTTGTAAATAAATAAATAGTGTCCTCTCCCGCCACTGTTCAAAGTACGCATGCCTTCCACAAAATGTTTAGCGACGCAAAGTTACTTTCACGTTCACTAAGCCCCCGCTAAGCTACGGATTTACGATCTCTCTCTCCCTTTTAAACATTGAATGAAAGAGAGAGATCGACTCTTGAGTTTAGCGTTAAACGCGTTATAGATATTCGCTGAAATCAGGACTAAGACCCGCATAAATAAAACAATTTCAATCGCAACCTCTACTTGTGAACCTATTTGACAAAACAATGTTGCATTTCACTTTTAAAGGTGAACAACTTTATTAATATTACATAGTAGGTACTTTAATTTCCTTTCTATTTGAACTTTAATATTCATAATGTAGATTATAGGAAAACATTAAAATAAGTATCTTTTTATATATGAAAATGCTGTTCGTTAGGCTCGCTAAAACTCGAGAAAGGCAACCAATTCGGCTATTTTTAGTCTTGAAATATTCGTTGAAGTCCCGGGAAGGTTTGAACGGTTCATCACAAAATGTTTCTATGCTCAACGAAGTGGGTACGGGTCAGCTAGTAATCTATATTTTTATAATCTATGCTTTTACGTTATAAAAGAAAAAAAATTAAAGTAGGTATGTAATATAAGTAAAGTTCTTCGTTTTTAAAAGTGGAATGAATCGAAAAAAAATAAAGTATTATTATTTTTTCTTTTTAAAACGCAAAAATTGTAAAAGTTTAGATTATACTTATTTTAATGTTTTCTGTAATCTATATTACGAGTTTCATTTACGAAACGTTTCACCTTCATCCATCCATGTCTTCAATTGTACTTTTCATGTTTAATGTAACACAAAATAGAAATATGTACTTATTATTGATTTTTTCTAGAACTATACGCGATGCCAGCTTACAGTCAGAACGTGGAAATGGCCTCATTCGTGACCACTTCGTCCAGAGAGTCTCTGAGCGTGGGCGGTATTGTCGGGTGTGTGGTCGCTGCATTTGTTATGGGTAAGCTGAATACTGTATTTATTAACATAGAAAAGACATAGCTAAGATCATTATTTGTTTGTTTAAACGCGCTAATCTCAGGAACTACTGGTCCGATTTTTTGTTGGATAGTTCATTTATAGAGGAAGGCTTTAGGCTGTAGAACATTGCGCTGCGACCAATAGAAGCGAAGCGTCAGTGAGAAATGTTGCAAAAAACGGTGAAAATTATTCACATTTTGGGACTTTCGCTGCGTGCGCTGCATAAACGGTTTAAGTCACTCAAAAACCACGCGAACGAAGTCGCGGGAACAGCTAGTGTATTAATAATTCTAGTACTATCTAGTATTCTACTATCCGCGGGACGCTGGAGTAAGAATAACATTTCCCCGTTTTTATTTTATTTTATTATATTCGGAAAACTTTGGGCCACATACAAAAGTAAATAGATTTACACAAATAAGAAGGCCAATTAAAAGTCATTGATTAATATTATACGCAGTACTTACACTCGTCTGTAATTGCAAAGATTTATTATAAGATTAGAACGAAGTGAACACATCGCAAATAAATTGTGTACGGCGCCATCTAGTTTTGAATTTTAAAAACACTGTCTTAACTTGTATGACGTAACTGTACTGATTACTTATAGGTGGCATTGCTGCATAAAATCATTGACATACCAATAATTAAATATGTATTATTTCTAGGCTATAATATATACTACACTGTCATATAGTGTTAATATGTAACAGCATTAGAAATTATTTTTTAGCGCAGGACCTGTTTTAAATTTAAGTAAAGCGCCATCTATATAGCAGAAAACGTACTACATTAGTTAACTACTAGGAACATAGATGTCGCTGAAAAGGATATTTTGATTCGACCGAAGTATACGTCTTTATTTCTATTTAAAATAGGGTCGATATTTTTCAATTCCTTGTGAAGCTGCAGTGAATTATTTGTTTATTAAAATTATTTTTCTGTATCAATACTTTTAACGGAGGAATTGAATATTTCCTGCATCGCGCTATCAACATTTTTGCATTGGACTAGTATATAAGGAAGACGCTTCGCAAATGTTTCGTGTCTATTGAAAGTCGGGCTCGCTCGGCTTAACATGATGGAACACATTGTACAGGTAAGGTACGGCCACCTTGCCTCGCTTTTTCGGCTTTTCTATGATTGTAAAGATATAGAAATGCTTTCTGTATGGTTACTACGTTTCTACGGTGTGAAAGAAATATGATTTTTGTGTCCCCCCTACTTCCAACTCTAGTCTATTAGATTGGTATAGACAGGGTTTTGAAAATCTAGGGCTTAGGGTTTTTGACGCTGGAATAACCATAGAATAGGTGTAAATCTAGGACCCACACATTTGTGTACATACAAAGTGCATCTGAACTACGAAATAAGGTGCCAGAAATACTTCCAATGATCTAGCTTAGAATCTAGATTCTAGAACACTTTCATACAGCTCTACGATGTTAAGTTCATAATGAAAGTGCGAAATCGGAAATAGATTTTACGTCACGTAACGATGTGACGTAACGCTTTCGTCATCGTGACGTAATACGCGTTAGTGGACTTTAGATGAATAATATACCTTGATTACAATGGTTGACATTTGTCAGGCGTCCCGCGATGGATATGTGTCTATTGGTTAGATTATTAGCGTGTCCATAATAAATTTGTTGTAAAATGTAACCCGACCCGACGAAAATACAACTTTTATTATAATCGGTTTAGTAGCTTTTGTTATACGACTCCAAAACTACTGGTCTAAAATCCCTCCCTTTTGACTTACTCGTCGAGTGTTGGGTTGTCAAAGCGTTTAGAGTCCTTGTAGTGTCGTTTTCTCTCTTGACACTCTTCTTTTCCTGGCGAATGGTAAAACAAAATGTATAGGATTTGACATAAGCTTCCCTAAATGACATACAAATTCGCTCGTCACTTAGCGAAGCTTATGTCAAATCCCATACATTCTGTTTTCGAACTTCGTAAGCGATAAATAACGATGGCATCTTGAGTCGGCTGGCTAACTCGGGACACAATCGACAATCGAATCAGTTCGATCTTAACGGCTTTTGGTATTTTATTTGGTGGATTGCTTTGAAACTAACCAGGATAAAGAAAATCCTTAGATCCTAACTTTCTGTACTCCCGATCATATCAATCGACTGAGAATCAAAATAAACAAAAGTCAATTTATTGTGAAGTGAGCGGCACAATTGAACCTGAATCAAAATCGAATCAGTTTGGAGAGTAAGGTGCCAGGGTCCTTTCCTGCCAATGTAACGTGTCGCCATGTTCCAGGTTGCGTGGTCTGCCTCGCCGGGGTCATCGTATGTCAGCGCCGTGGTCTGTGGCAGCGCACGCCGCGCGTGCCGTCCAGCCCACACTACATCACCGCCAAGCAGAACAGCTACGTCACCGTGCCGCTCCGCGACGTGGTGAGTAACGCCGCAACACGGGACAACAAGTCACCGAATTGTCAAGCATATGTAATATCTATGGACGCTTCACACCAGGGATGTTAGGGAGCTCCGCAACCGAAACTATCGGATATCCGATATAAAAAATTCTACACAACCGTAACCGAATCCGAAATGAAAGATTTGTTACTGTAAAAAGGAAACCAAAATGTAATATCCGTAACCGACATTATCCGAAACAAACGGATAATCCGAAATAATTTAAATGCCATATCCGTATCCGAAATTATATATACATCCCTGCTTCACACCACGTCAATCTAGCTTCGTGCTAAATATCCGAAGAATATATTTAATACTTTACACATATTTAAGATTTTTATATACATTTATATATACACAAATTTAACACACATCCATGACTCAGGAACATTGAAAGCTTTTTGTTCCCTCATCGGGATTCAAATCCGCGACCTCCGGGTCAAGAGCCAACGATTTCGATGGCACGGACAGACACACAGACAGACATGTCAAACTTATTACACCTATCTATTTTTGATCAATCTGGCCCCGTGCTAAGTATCCGAAGAACTTGTGTTACAGTTGCCAGACAACGGAAATATATTTAATACTTTTATACTATATGTACACATGTTAATTTAATACACATCCATGACCCAGGAACATTGAAACTTTTTTGTTCCTTCGGCGGGATTCGAACCCGCGACCTCTCGCTCGAGCATCACTGCGCTACGTAGGTCGTCAAATTATTACACCGATCCATTTTCATCAAAGATTAACAAGAGTACAGTTAGCAAAATTTGTAATGTTCTACTAAACTTAAATAATCATTCTATTAAAATAAACTTAAGCATATTTTTTAAGCATAACATCACATTAAGCTAAATTCAACTCCTTAATTAAGAAGAAGATACGAAACGAAATTAGTAATTAGTATTTTCCAATAGTGGCGCTAGATGGCGGTTTCCGGAATGTGCCTGGACTCTTTGCCAGTCGCATTGCCAGTATAAGCGCCTCCGTGGTCTAGTGGTTCAGAGCTTCGCTCTCGACCCGGAGGTCGTGGGTTCGATTCCCGCGTTGGATCAACAAAAAATGTTGTTTTCAAGTTTGGTTAGGACAATGCAGGCTGATCACCCGATTGTCTGACAAGAAAGATGATCCATGCGTCGGATGTGCATGTAAAAAGTCGGTCCTGCGCCTGTTCTCTCGCCAGTCGTGTCGGTTTACCATCCCACTGGGTTATGAGAGTTATAGGAAGAGAGAGTGTCTTTGTGTATTGCGCACACACTTGGACACTATAAAATAACTCCTGCGTAGCTGGCCTGGTTTCAATGAAATCGGCTACCGACACCGAAATCGGTGAGGGGAGCTATTATTATTATTAGGGTGATACTATTTTCTAGTACTAGGTCGTATCTCAGTTATATATCTAATTTGTGCTAAAGTCTATTTTCTACCAACAGCCACCTCGCAGGCCGAAGCGGCAGCCATCTTTCTCCGGGGTCGGCAACACCAGCCTCATGGTGAAGAGTAACAACCTGTCCAACAACCACAACACCGCGGCCACTCCGAAGCTGTACCCGAAGGCCATCGCCAACGAGTACGACTCTATGGGCACACTGAGACGACACTCGAACCAGCCCAACAACAAAACTGACGTGGAGGAAGATAAGTTCTATTGAATAGGCTGAGGAAAAGGCCTTAAATTGTTTGAGGATTGTTTGTAAACGCCTTCATACATTGACTACTATGACTATGTCTACATTGACTACTATGACTATGTCTACTACTATGTCTACTACTATGTAGACATAGTAGTAGACATAGTAGTGAGGTTGCGAAAAAGCCTTAAATTGTTTGAGGATTGTTTGTAAACACCTTATACTGTTTAAGGTAAAGCCTGATTGTAATGTTGACATAGTTGTGAAGTTGTGAAAAGGCCTTAAATTGTTTGAGGATTGCCTGTAAAGCCTTATATTGTTTAAAGTAAAACATGTTATGATGTTTGTAACATAGCTGTATGGTAGCGAAAAGGCCTTAAAGTGTTGTGTGAAATACCTTTAATTGAAAAAGTAAGATATGTTTGCCATGTTACGAAAAGGCTTGAAAATATTGTTTGAGGAATTTAATTTTAAGTTTTACTTGTAGAACATGTGAATTAAAGGCCAAAATTTTACGTACGGTAGGGATGACTGTTGGCATGCGTGGCGTTTAACGCATAACCACGCTGAGGAAATACCTAGGAAATTCTACAGAATTAGTTTAAAATTATATAGTTTAGCATACATTGATTTATTTTGCCAATATACATATAGTGAAAGATTCGACCTTACCCTTATAGCAATAAGGTACAAGTTACGCAGATGATTACGACTGTACATTCCCTTGACTGACGATTCAACGTAACATAGATACATAAACATGGACAAAATTAAAGTTGTATTGACGACGCCTATGGGATTACAGTGATAAAGATTCTCAAGAGCCTGGGGCCCAATAATTAACAGGCAATTTTTTTATTTTATAACTTTTTGTGAAAACAGTTACGGATAATTTGGGAACAAAACTTACTGCTTATGTTAAAAAGGTGTAAAAGAAAAAAAACTTAAAGTAGAAAAAAATCTAATAATAAAACGAATATTAGCCATCAAAGGCCATTTTCCTCACACTAGCAATTGATTCTTTACAGCGATTTCAAAACATTTTTAAAAATATATTAAAATATGTTAAAAGGTCAATTAGCTGTGAATGTAAGGCCGATAGCCTCGTCGGCGAAGATTTGTTTTATTGGTAGATAAATATTTTTTTTAACCCCTAAACATAAGTAGTAAAGCTTGTGCCAATTCTACCTATAGTTTATTCTAGAAAACTTTATTATTTGGGTGTGAACAGAAGCTTTCATGGCTGATACACAGGGTTCATAAATTTGGCAGCTATGCAATGTATGGTACAATTCTGTCGTAAAAATCCAATATTATTCGCAGATTCCAAGCAGTAATGAATACAAATGTATCTCGTGGGATTAATGACATAATATCATCAAAACAACACGCCTAGATGTAATAAATGTAGATTAACTCTGAACTTATATTACATCAATGAAAAGAAAGTACATTTAAAAAAACTGACTCCAAAAACTAAAAAGCATAAAATAATATTTTTATTTTATAATGTAGTTACAATTATTTAAATACAGCGTAAAATAAAGCAATTCTATTGGTTCTTTACAAAAAAATGTCGCTCATTATTGGTAGATACGCAGTATTATACAGACGTTACCTAACAACGACATACAGATCATTCTGATAGAAACTACGAGATAAAATAACTCAGAAATACACAGTAGTTCTTCATCTGTGATGACAGGTAACATCTTGATATGTCATACCCATGTCAGATTTACTGATATTCTCTTAGAGTAGAGGATACAGAAAATCAGATACGTTTGTATAAATGTACACGTGCCTTTCTTAGCTATTCTTAGGCTGTGAGTTGGGACTATATGATCCGGAAAACGGAAGTCCGGAGAAAATTCAGAGCACTTGAAATGGAACTTTAGGATTATACATTAGAGTTGAAATTTAAACACACTAGTATCGAGTTGTCAAAATTTACATTTACTTTTGACTCAACGGTCGTGTGTCCTATTTTGAACTCTATTATATTAACACATAGTTCTATTTTGCACTTTAAATTTTCCCCGGACTGAGAGATTCCGGACAATATAGTCAGCCTGAGACGTGTTAGTTAATAGGCCGTTATCAAAATTTGTATTTGATATGAGATATAAGAATAGAATCAAGAAATTTAGTATTTTTCGTAAATATTGAGACATCTTTGAATATTTATACAACCTGATAATAACAATCAGCTTAGCGAGGCTTATATATTGGTGTCCTTGAATGGTGGACAGTAGTATTAAATCATTTTTTTTATGAAATAAATAAAATCTGACTTATAAATGTGCCTTAAGTGAAAATCTACTTTATTTACTGGTGCATTAGGTGGAATAAAGTATACAAATATAGAGTTTACTTCTGCAAACTTATATAATGACCAAGTCGCTTTGCCTTCTTTTAAATCTACTTAATAATTATAACGAATGCAGTGCCATGGTTGAAATAACGTGTATAAAATAGTATTAAATGTTACATAAATGTTAAAATAAAGTTAAGTTATTGTACAATATCATTATACAATGTTACAATTGTGTATCTAGAGTTAATATTATATCATTGTTAGAAGTAATTTGTACAAAAAATATTTTTATTGTACTCAAAGCCAAGTGCCATGTAAATAAGAATTTAATTTTACACGAAGTATTTTATAGAGCTTATATTCGTATCGTGTAGTACAAACGGCAGCGCCTTTACGACTATATGACCTTGAAAGACCTTTGACCTCATATCATGTATTAAGTCTCGCATACAATATTATTAATGAAATAGTTCCGAGCTTTAGAATTTCAATGACTATACAACAAAATGTGTACTTGACATTTGACAAGTAAACAAACAATAGCTCTTTGTCCTTTACATCTTATTGGAAGCTGAGGGCATTCACAACAATATGTCTTATATACTATTACA
Source organism: Celastrina argiolus (assembly GCA_905187575.2). Lineage (NCBI taxonomy): Eukaryota > Metazoa > Arthropoda > Insecta > Lepidoptera > Lycaenidae > Celastrina > Celastrina argiolus. The sequence continues at coordinate 5,513,824 of LR994596.1, forward strand.
AAATATAACGACATAATAATATAATTTCTAAAAAAAGTTATAATATAATTATTAATTAGGTAATTTATGTTATTACAAATTAGGGTCAAAGGTCAGTTTATTGAGAGGTAATTTTAAATGAAATTTATATATATTTTATATCAATTTATAACGATTTTTATATTATTTTGACGGTTGAATTGACTTCGACGTATATTTTGACTCATGTTGAGTCCTTGTTGATGTTTATAATGAGCTCGTAAAATGTGTCTATTAATTTTATATCAATGTAGTGTAAGAGTGAGAGAGCTAATTGTGTGTGAGAGGGACGCGCGTACTTCTTAAATACGTCCGAATACTGAAATCCGACTTAAATAAAGTGGGTCTCTATTCTTTTGTCATTCTATCCTTTTTATTCTGCTAAGCAGTGACAGAGACAGCCCGTGCTATTGGAGTCTTCGCATTTTATTATTTAGTCGCGATTCAGTATTTGGCCGTTAGTTTGTTTATTACTACTTACGGGCTTACTATATTTTATATTTTTGTAATAATTATAGTTTACAGCTTAGATTATAAAACAATAGATATACAGGGCGTACAAATCATCTGGTTCAAACCTCTAAAGCAAATACAGATTCATAATGAAAATTAGCTATTCCCAAAGAACATTTTAAACAGAAATTTTTACTTTTCATATTAATATGTCCGAGCTATTTCTAAGCACGTATATTTTCTGGTTCTTGCGATACAAGCTGTGCTTAGTGCAAGAGCCGCTGTAATCTCTTTTAAAACCTAGCTCTATGTATATTGTTAGACTATACATAGAGCTAGGTTTTAAAGTTAGACTTAGTTATTTCTCTTGTGAAAAAGTTTTTGGTAAATAAACATTATCATTATCAGAAATAAAATATAGCAAAGCGAAGTTCTCAATGCCTTTCGGGAAGTTTTCATTCGGAAATTATATACACGGGACTTTGTATTTGCGTTATTAGCTTCACCCAGTTATTCGGTGCCCTCTATCTGCCTGTTGTTTTATAATCTATCTACAGTGAAAATGTGTGTATATTTTTACTTACGCTTTGCCTATGTACTTATAATGCGTGTGCGATCTCAGGGTGGTTGCTGACCACGCATGCCTAATTACTAATTAGTAATGGCGTCTACTATACGGGAGTATAATTTGTACCCAACTAGCTAGATCCGTACCTACTTCGTTGAGTAGAGAAACAGTTTGTGATGAACCGTTTAAACCTCCTCGGGCCTTCCACGACTATTTCAAAAAAATAGCCGAATCGGTTCAGCCCTTCTCGAGTTTTGGCGACTAACTAACTGCAATTCATTATTATAATATATAGGCTAGCTGACCCGTGCCCACTTCGTTGAGCACACAAACCGTTTAAACCTTCCCTGGACTTCCACGAATATTTCAAGACTTAAAATAGCAGAATTGGTTCAGCCGTTCTCGAGTTTAGCGAGACTAACGAACACAATTCAGTTTTAAATGTTATTTTTTTTTGAGAAATTCTACTTCCCGTGGAGGATATGGATTCCTATCCCCCCCACTTTTAATTTAATCCAAACGTAAAACATCGAAAATTCCACATATTCACTTATTGTGCACACTTATCAACACTCTCACCGGAATATTTAAGGATCATACATGAAGTATTCCATACATGTTACAAAAATTAAATAATATTGAATATGTTTAAACATCAAATGAAAAACTTTCACAGTGAAACATTTTGACACTGCAGACTTTAGTCTATGATCTATGGATTCATTGTGACAGGAAGGACATGGAAGAACCATTGAAATTATCCTTAGGATAAATGGATAAATATTATCCATGGAATAACTACTTAAATATCCATAGGATATATTAATAAAATTAGAAGATTACGCTGTACTGTTCATAACATTACAGCGTAATCCTATTATTTTATTAATTAGGTGAATGTTTGTAAGTACTTGTTACTTAATCACGCGCAAACAACTGAACCAATTTTGATAAAAATTGATATGCAGGATGCTCCAACTCTAGATAACACATAGTTACTTTTTGTCCTTTATAACGTTTCCGTAATATTTACTGTTGCCCTGCAGCGAGCGTAAATTATGAATGTGCTTTTTATTGGCAAAATTATATTCCCGTTTAGTTGATGTCTACATAAAGTAGACATGTCTTTATATTAAATAAAGTACGCCAACTATGCCTTATGCCAATATATTTTGTACAATTTCTAAATTATGTTTTTTTTTCAGATTGTTATAACAAAAAATATTATTAAATATTGAATTGATTGGAACATAAAATATGTATGTCTGTGTAAGACAGGTTGATTTAAAAGTTATTTTAAAATTTTGAGTGGGACAATGTACAATCTGGAAGGCCGGAAGCTTTCAAAATTAAACTCTAACACAATACGACTGAAGATCGAACTAAGAGTGTAGAGAACTTTAGACGACAGTCGCGTGTCCGATTCTCAGCTCTATTGTGTTAGCACAGAGTTCCATTTTCGGTGCAGTGTAGTTTCCTGACTTCCCGATTTTAGATATTATAACAATCATGTAAATTCTTCTTATTTAAGAAGCCATCGCTATTATCACTTACGAAGTTCGAAAACAAAAATATATGGGATTTGACATTAGGTTCGCTAAATGACAAGCGATTTCGTATGTCACTTATGTCAAATCCCGATACATTTTGTTCTAACTCTTACTTCGTAAGTGAAAATAGCGAATGCATTTCGAATCAGGTTTAAACTGTCACTTGAACATTTTGGATATGTAGTAACGTATTAAGTACCTACATTGATTCTAAAGAGGGTTATGTATATTAATGTACCTAATCGTTACGACGTATTCCAAAATGTTTGACAGTTTGTACTCAATTTTCTCGAAATTGGAATTTTGCGACATATCACCTTCATCCATTCATGCCTTTAATTCTATTCGCTTTTTAAGGCGGGGAATAACCGCTACTAGCGCCACTCTTTTTGAAATAAATTTTACGACACAAAGATCTTATTAAAAAAGTACTTAATCGGTTAAAACTTTAAGTAAATAGTTAAACATAATTATTGGCATTTAATTACAGCTCTAAATCCTATAGTGTATTGACTCTCATAAGTAATAACTAAAACGGCCACTTTTGGCGGTTTTTATGAGAGTAAATACAGTATAGGATTTAGAGCTGTAATTAAATGCCAATAAATTAGTTTAACTATTTACTTAAAGTTTGAACCGATTACTTTTTTTAATAAGATCTTTGTGTCGTTGTAAAATTTATTTTAAAAAGAGTGGCGCTAGTAGCGGTTATTCCTCGCCTTAAGTGGCTTCACCTAAATGTGCTTTATGTGTCTATGAGTCTATCCTAGTAGTGGTACATATTTGAGGCTGTACAAATAACAACTCACCGATATTAAGATATACTAAAACTACGATCTGTTCTGTCTACATAAGCCCCCTTTCAGACTGGGTGGACCTCCGCTATGTGGGTCAGGAGCCTAATTATTGTAAGTTGTATATTGTTGTTAAGATTCATAATAAAGACTGTCTTATGAGCGTGATGTTTTTTTTTATTGTACGTTATCACCTAGTATCTATCGAGTGTAAAAAATAAAAGCTGTAAAAAGTGTAAAAAAGCAAACACTATAACTTTGGGATATGATTATAGGTACTTGATACTACCTTTTCTCATTTTAAAAAAACTAAATTAAAAATTAAAATAAAAGCCTTGACATCAGCGTGTAACATTCCTATCACACATAACAAAGGACCTGAAGTCCTTGAAGACCTGAACCGATTTCCACCAAACATAGCTTAGAACATTCGACTGATATAGGTACCTTTCAAACAAAAAAAAACCGCATTAAATTCGGATCGTCCGTTTGGTAGCTACGATGCCACAGACAGACACATACACATTTACACAGAACTTGTAATACCCCGTCGGGGTTTAAAAATATGTATTTTTATATTATTTGTGCGACTAAAAAATAATAAATTTTAAAAAGTATTTTCTTTAGTTTTTGGTGGAAAAAATATACATCAATCTATATTATTTTTATAATCTTTGTTTTTACGTATAAAGTCGCGTAAACCGTATAATATGTTGCCACTGAATTTACGCTCCGATGCGTGTATGTTTTGCAATGTATTATTGAAATTAAAAAACCACTGATCTATACGACTCTTATTAAAAAAGTGTAAGGTACTTGGCATTCATCGTAGTTGACTTAAATACCGTGCGTGGGTAGGCAATGCAGACGCAACAGTAGGTCAGACTGCCGCGTGGGCAGCGAAGGGTTAAGAAAAAAATGCCCACGTAGAAGCGCCCTAAGGCCGTGTTTCACCAAGCAATGTTAAAGTTAACGCCATGTTAAAATACCATGCCGTCTCATTCATTGACAGGAAATACGAGAGGGATAACATGATATTTAACATGGCGTTAACTTTAACACTGCTTGGTGAAACACTGCCTAAGTCTTGTTATCAGTATTAGGGTGATACCATTTTCTAGTACTAGATCGTGTGTGTTATAGGTATATCTACTTTGCGCTAATATCAACACTCACACAAACACAAAGTAGATAATAAAACTAAACCTACTTTTAAAAGATATAAATTTTTATTCAAGAAAGTGTAACTTAAGTTAGCAAACTTCACTGTATGTGCCTCGTTTTATCAAAAGTTATCTAGTAAGTACTACTTACTTATGATTTTGAAGTTGTTTTGAACAAAATACAAAGAGATTTCAGATTTATAATTTTAATAGTTTTTAACTTTTGAGTAATATTTTTTTGGTGGTTAACTAATAACTGGAGGACATAGAGACTTAATTTCAGCTTCATGATTGTCTATAGATATTTTTTTTCCATGTACTTACATACCTACCTAAAAACAAAAATATTTCATCTAATCGTTTATAACTTTATATCAATATAAAATATTACCGTACAAGGTGTAAAATAAATGAGTGATAATAATTTGGGGTGTATGTAGAATTTACTATGAAAGTACCAGCGCTGAAAGACTTGTTGACTTTCATGTTTGTATGAGAAATGACCAAACATCATAAATATGCCCATACAATATTAAAAAAGAAGGAACTGTTTCAGCTCTGGTACTTTCACAGTAAACTCTATATACTGGACCCATACACACCCTAAAGTATTATCACTCATTAATATTACAGCCTGTATACCTACTAACCCACGACGAGGTTCGACGGGTTGTAATAAGTTTGAGGTGTCTGTGTAAATGTGTACCTATGTGTCTGTCTGTGGCATCGTAGCTCCCAAACCGATGATAATGATTTTAATAATAATAAATAAATAAATCTTTATTTCAGACCATAAAGTCCATAAAACAAAAAACAACAATTAATAAATTAAATTTTAAAATAATACCTATACTGCGGATTAGTAAAATAGTTAGTTTTATACATAAAAAAAAACTTATCCTACAAAAATACAATTATATAATAGTTAGTAAGAGTTAGTAATTTGTTAGTAAAAATATTCTAAAACCTACTTCCCATTACAATTAATGTGTACACCTGTCCAGTATACTTCGAAGGGGCTATCAATCTTTCCAGCTAACGTTCTGAGGACACTCTTGGTACTACATATTACGAAGCCTTTCCATGGTAGATGCAGTTCTTTTCCTAATGATGGCAAAGAAATCATCTATTCTCGCCATCGCAAACATTGTAGCGGTTATGCAGTTTTTTTGCTTGAAAGGTTTGCAGTCGAGAGTGTTCTTAGCTATGACTGGTGGAAATCGGTTCAGGTCTTCAAGGTCATCAGTTCGTTTGTTAGGTGTGATAGCCATAGGAATGTTACACGCTCAGTCGAAGATTTTTATTTTTAATTTAGTGTACCGTATAAGAGGAATAGAGATACCAAATTTTTTAAAGTCTGTTAAACATTTCACCGTCTGCCGGCGATACCTATCCACATTTTTTATTACCCCTAGACACCGGAGAAGAAGTGGCAGTAAAATTCTTTTAAAAACAGAAGTTACTCCCGGGGGACTGAGTTAATCTGAACTTTACAAAAAAGGCAATTGCCAGTCTGTATCTCGTCTAGACTAACGCTGTAAACTTCTGGATTAAACGGTTTTAGAAGCTCCACATTTTCATCCCCTGACGGAAACTGAGGTATTGACGACCTTCAAAGCGCAGGGGCTGAGCGCGATGGTGCTCGAGCGAGAGGTGGCGGGTTCGAATCCAGCCGAGGGATCAAAAAGTTTTTCAAATGTTCCTGAGTCATGGATGTGTTTTAAATATGTGTATAGTATAAAAGTATTAAATATATTTCCGTTGTCTGGTACCTGTAACACAAGTTCTTCGGATACTTTAGTACGGGGTCAGATTGACGTGGTGTGAAGCGTCCATTCACGTATCTGTCACCGTCATTGTAGCTCCCAAACGGATGAACCGATTTTGATCTATTTCTTTTGAAGTTTATCATCGCGGATGTTCTTATCGTTAATAATTTGTCGTCCTCAATTTGATCACCGCTTGTCAGTTCGAGGATTAATTAATTATATATATATAATATTAAAAAATTTAATATGACGTTTCTAATTGTAATTTATCGATCAATTAACTCTAATCTTAAGATTGTCCTTAACTACTTATCAATAAATGAATGTAAAATACAATACGGACCACCAAGAAAAATACGGTGGACGGACAACCAGACCAGCTACGCAGAAGTCGTTTTCATAGTGCCTAAGTGTGCGCAATACACAGAAGCACTCTCTCTTCCGTCACTCTCGTAGCCCAGTGGGACGGATAACCGACACGACTGGTGGGAGATCAGGAGCAGGACCGACTTTTTACATGTATGTATTTAATTTTGTATGTTCGATTCACCTGCAAACGGTTGGAGCCATTTCAATAAAATTTGCCATTTAGGAAGTTGCTCTGTGTAATCACAAAGGCAACTTTTTATATACAAATACTATAGTTTTGTATAGGATTCTATGTTTACGAGTTCTTTTTTGTGTAAACTGTAAAAACTGTTATGCATATTTATAATGTATATAGATATATTTTTATAATGTATATAGATAAACTAGCTGATCCGTGCTCACTTTGTTAAGCATAGAAACAGTTTGTGATGAACCATTTAAGCCTTCCGGGACTTCCACGAATATTTCAAGACTAAAATTAGCGGAATCGGTTCATTCATTCTTGAGTTTTACGGACTAACGAACAGCAATTCTTTTTCATATAATTATAAGAGAAGAAGAAAGAAGATTCTTACTGGCTTCCCTGGTGAACGTACCGTCTTAGAATAAAGAGGAAACACTATAGCCGTTTTCTAGATACAGGAATTTACGCGATCCTGTTTCCTCCCTAGATAATGCCACTAGAGAAACATTTTTTTTCCTGAGTATCTATGTATACTATTAGTGAGTTCCGTATTATTTTCCTTTTTTATCATAAATTTATTATTAAAAGAGATATAGACGTTGAAGAACCTCAAAAATATTGCCAGATTTTCGGTTGTGTTTAAGTGTTTAAATCGCTGTAGGAGCCGGCGCCGGCGGCATAAGTAGTACAATAAACTCGGCGAACTTTTGCACGGCGATTCAAATATCTGAAATCTGATCCGACAACAAGTATTGGAATATCTGGAATCTTCCATCAGTACCTATTGTATTAGGGTGCCAATCTACGGTATACTTTTTTAAGGTCCGATAATTAATCGGGCAGATTTTTCTTTTTTTTCTGTTCGGCTATTTGTATGACGTAGGCGTTGAATTAAGGTGCCCAGTTAATAGTTTTTGTATGCCGATTTTCCCGCAGATTGTTCTACCATACAAATCTATATTTATAAAAATGAATTACTGTTCGTTAGTCTCACTTAAACTCGAGAACGGATGGACTGATTCGACTATTTTTAGTCCTGAAATATTCGTTGAAGTCCCGGGAACGTTTAAACGGTTTGTTTGCTCAACGAAGTGGGCACGGGGCAGCTAGTCTTTTTTTCTCTTTTAAATGAAAATGAATTGCTGTTCGTTAGTCTCGCTAACACTCAAGATCGGCTGAACCGATTCGGCGATTTTTGGTCCTGAAATATTCGTGGAAGTCCAGGGAATGTTTAAATGGTTTTTTTTATGCTCAATGAAGTGGGCGCGGCTCAGCTAGTATGAGATAGTTTGTGACCTACTTTTTGTATGACGTGTGCGTTGCACCATTGTTATATAAATAAATAAATAAAAACTACCCCCGGTTCAACCCTAACCTGTCGAGAAGATATCCGTATTATGAGAAGCGTAAGTAGAATCTTTACAAGAAATTCGCGCGAGGCTTAAGGGTTACTTTATACTTGTCACTTATCAGAAACGTGCCTTAGATGTTATCAACTTCACACGGGGATCAAAAGATAATATTTTTTTCAACGTTTAGTAGCCCAAGCAGCAACATTAAAAAAGTTCCGTAAAGTAAAGTAATCGATGGTGAATTCAAAATTTATTACTTTTTATTTCCATATAGGTTATTTAAATAACACTAATAGATAATTGTATTAGCGCTGTCATTCTTTTCGTTGTAATCACTTTATCCATTAAAATATGTTTTCTTTTTCAGCGACAAAATGTCGGTCGCCAGTCCGTGGGCGGGCACCCTTATCCTGAACATAATACAATTTTGTTGAGAACATCTAACTTTAAGATTACTCGTAATATTGTTCGGAAATTTGCCTTCAACGTTTATTGCTTGTTAGACATTTTCTTAAATTTTCGGCTTCAACCGCTCAAGTAGCTAGTCTGTCTTCACAATTGTATTTCGAAGACTTTTTATATTCCAGTATGTGTTGTTTGTTAGAAAACATTGTTGGAAATACCAACTACTAACAAATTTACAGACATTTCAAGTTCATGTAAAATTAAAGCGTTGAAAAATGAATAAGTGTATCTAAAAAACTACATGTAATATCGTGATAATTTTTTCACACTTATTTTTTGCTAGCTGTGCCCGCGACTTCGTTCGCGTGGTTGTCGGCAACACTATCGCGATAGTCTTTTGATTGCTCACGTTGGTTTTTGTTATTTTTATTATTAAAAAGGAATAATTCTTTCATACATATTTTTTGAGTAACTTAAACCGTTTATGCAGCGCACTCAAATGTGAATAATTTTCCCCGTTTTTTCCACATTTCTCACTGACGCTTCGCTCCTATTGGTCGCAGCGTAATGTTATATAGCCTAAAGCCTTCCTCTATAAATGGACTATCCAGCAAAAAAAGAATTTTCCAAATCGGACCAGAAGTTCCTGAGATTAAACGTTTAAACAAACAAACTCTTCCGCTTTATAATATTAAGTATAGATTTCAACACGTTTACGGACAACTAAAAAACTAAAATTTGTGTACATTCTCCATCGCGGTTGATTCTGATTAAAAAACAAACAAGGTTTTGGTCAACGCTTAACGACCAACGTTACTTATATAACGTTATCGAATCCGGGTCGAAATAACTACTGCGAATAGCCGGGCAGTTAAAATTGAACCCACAATTAACCGGGCCGTAAACTTGAACCCGGTTTAGTCTGACCGTAAAACAGTATTACCACGCTCGTGTAGAAATATTTCTCTTGTAACAATATTAGTTCATTACTACTACTGTATGAGGATTCGCTTAAGCAATATACAGTTTGTTATTTTAGTAGGTATGTTGGCGACTAGCTGGATAGTTTTGAGTTATTATATTTCGCACACACTTGGGCACTATAAAAACGACTGCTGCGTAGCTGGACTAGTTTCAATGAAATCGGCTACCGACATTGAAATCGGTGAAGGGAGATATGATGATATGATACCATACAGTCCACTCTCACTAGCTATCAAGGTACTAGGTACGTATACTTGCTTTGAATATTGTCACTAGTTTTAGTTAATTTGTAATAATAATAATAATAATAATAATATTCTTTATTGCACACCACAAAAATATACAATCACAGTACATAACAATATGAAACAGTACAATTTTGGCGGCCTTATCGCTTAAAAGCGATGTCTTCCAGGCAACCATCCAAATATTTATGAAAACACCATAAAGATATTGAAGGGTGGTGCAAAGCAAACTACACACAGAAAACAGAGTAAAATCTGACAAAGACATTAATAATAAAACATACACACAAAAATTATACTAATAAAAATTAAAAACTAAAAATAAAATCTCTACAATAAGTTTATGTGCATTGCATATTGATGACGGTCAGGTAGTGATTTTCGAGTAGCGTTTTAAACTTGTTAAATGTTTGCGCTTGTCTTATAGTTTTAGGTAACGAATTCCATAGCCCAACTGCAAGAGACCCAAAAGACTTACCATAAAATTTTGTATTTTGGGTAGGTACATTTAATTTAAAAACAAGTCGCCCATTTTGATCCTCTGATGAGAAAGTAAACATTTCTTTAAGGTAGGGGGGAGCCATTGAGTCAAACAGCACCTTGTATAATAGGTGCAACACATGAGCATTTCTGCGCAGACGAATAGGGTGCCACTTCAGCGTCGATCTGTACTCCGAGACATGGTCAAACTTACGCAATCCAAAAATGAAGCGTATGCAAACATTTTGTAAACGTTCAATGTAATTAATAACACTAATATAATAATGCGAAAACTCGCTGTATTGTGTATGTTTATTGCTCTTTCGCGCAATAACTACTGAACGGATTTTGATAAAATTTGGTATGGTTGTAGTTTACATTCGATATTAACACATAGGCTACCGCAGCAAAGCGTACGGTGCCCGCGGGAAATAATTTTGCGCGTACGAAGTAAGGTACATTCAGTATGTTATATGAAAGCGCATGATAAAACAAACCAAAGTTTTTGTACAGAATATTAAAAGAAAGATATATGAAGCTCATTTAGTAACACTCTAATGCAGAGAAGCTAGACTCTACGTATTCCCTATATAAATAATATTAGGTATAAACATCTAAAGTTGCTGTTTTTCGGTCTGTCTGTTACGCAAACTCTCTTATGGCCTTTACCTTAAAGCTCCGTAAAAGTAACGTCATCGAATGATAATTGTATCAAACAGCATTAATAGAATAAGGGCGTGTTTCACCAAGCAATGTTAAAGTTAACGCCATGTTAAATAATATAATGTTATCCCTCTCGTATTTCCTGTCAATATGACATGGTATTTTAACATGGCGTTAACATTGCTTGGTGAAACACAGCCTTAACATGTCATAACGTTACTTTTGCAAATGTTCCTGCTTGGCCTTTATTCAATTACATTACTTAACAAATCCTAAAAAAAGCCTGTATGGAAGCCTACATAATCTAGTTAATTATACGTCTGACTAGTTAGAAAAACGTATCCTTTTCAGCGAGATAGGCATTACAGTACTTTCCGATCCGCACGAAATCATAAATATAGGTTTAGGAGTAGATCACATGCTAGATTAACACGTAGGCTACTTTTTACCGCAAAAAAGGTACAGTTCTCGCGGGATTTTGCGCGTACGAGGTTTTAAAACAACATTTTTTGTTGTTCCAACGCGGGAATCGAACCCACGATCTCCGGGTCGAGAGCGAAGCTCTGAACCACTAGACCACGAAGGCGTCATATATATATAGGAAATAAATGTATTTGTAATTTAAGTCAAGTGGATTAGAATTAGAGAAGGTTATAATTATGTTTCTTTTTGTGTTGGTAAAATGTACAGATTTCTGTCCAAAATCGCGGGCAACATGTAGTCTATAAAGGTTATTGACTGAAGGGTTGAAACTTCATCCAAAACAAGACGTCTAGAGCATTCCAGACCATAACACAGCTTGGCATAACGCCAGGGGTCGATGGCCGAATTTGAGAGAAAAATGTTGGTTTAATTAATTGATGATTGTTCAAGTTTAGGAAATAGGGAAGAGTTTGATTATTGATAGGAATATTCGGTAAGTTAGTCCAAAAATATGTATAAAACCAACAGAGAAATATTGTTTTTCAGTTTGCCCTCTTGTTAATTAAAAAAATACGAAATATACAATCGACAATGTCGTTGTCTGATGCGTAAACGTTTTTATTAATAAGAATAAACGAAATATAATCTTCTGTCGAGCTTCGAGGTGGAGGAGTTCTGGCCGACGGGTGTGGTCTACCGGAGGTTCCGGGGGAGACTCCGGAATGAAGCGAGCTGCACGTCGCCGACAACACGTGTAGTGTAGTTTTTAAGTATTTTAAATATGTATTTTAGTCTTTAAGGTATTTATAATATGGGCCTATGTAGCCCGAAATTAATGGTATTTAATTTAATAACAAAAACATAGAAGCCAACACAAGAAAAAATTTAAATAAATAGAATATAAAAATATACATAGTGGATTGCTTATATATATAACAGTATACTATGTTTTATCCTTGTCTGTCAAGGAGAAAACTTTAATATCTTTATAGTGTGTAAATATTTTTTTTACTATCATAGTATTACATGGGCTAACAATTCAACAGAATACAAGGAACACAATATATTTTAATATCATACAGATGTCAAGTAACGTATAATAATATAGGAGTAAGGCGGTAATTAAAAGTTATTGTGTGAAGCTCGTGCGGGTCGCGCGTGTTTCGCTCCTAATCCAATAGCGACAACTTCCGTATAACTTAACGTCATTTTGTTTCACATTATTCTATTTTGTTCCTCCATGAGGAAAATTATGTGCAAAATAATTTAAATTTATTTGCTACACATCGTTATATTTTGTTTCTACATGGGGAAAAATATTTTTTTTTATAAATTTATGTTGTTAAATATTCAGAGCTAGACGCGATTCATAAAGAGTGGCCAGAAATAGGAACGATCGGGTCTTGTGTGAAGAGAGAGGGGAGCCATTTGCCCAGCAGTGGGACAGGAACGTCTGTTAATAATAATAAAAGTAAGGGACTTAATTGCCCGTGAGCAAGGAATGCTGTACACAAACATAATTATAATAACAATAATTATTATTTATTGAATACAGGTACACATTATTTTAAGGTATACTGCATCTAGTTCCCTAATGTAACTATTAACTCTACATTTTCCATGGAAATTATATAATGTATAATTTCCATGGAAAATGTAGATCGCAGAACTCACCAGTAGTAAAGGGTTGTAAAACCCAGCGATAGACACGCTTTGTATTGAAGCTCTATTCTTAAGTTATTTATAATGTTGAAATATAGAAAGTTGTGAACATATGTAGGGATTAAGACAATAGTTATTACCGAAGATATTGACTGGGGTGAAATTGTTTTATAGCCGTAGTTTCTTTTAATTGTGTATTTCTAAGAAGGATAGCTGTTGTATTGATTTCACACCACATGTGCGCGTTAGCATGGGACATAAATTATTGTATTGTTTCAACTACGCATTGTTTGTAATTTTGGAGAAAGCGAAGTGGCGGATGCATGAGCGAGTGGGGCGAAGCCCAGGTATAAAGTGTGTGTCAATTTTGTGTAGAGGTAGTCCTTGGGTTGCCTTGGAGAAGGCAACTTATCATAGTCTTAATATTGCCTTGAAGAAGGCAACTTGCCGAAGTCCTGATGTTATAGTGACGGTGACAACTGGTCTTAAGTTTGTACTTTTACAAAAATAAACTCACATAGCTAATTTACTCGTGAACTGCGTTTCCATAAATCCCAAAACCGTAGTATTTCTCAACGGGAGATACTACATGTATGTACTACGACTATAGGGTGGGCTGGTCGAGAATGCCATAAGGCCATAAGCCCGCCTTTATAATATGCAGTGTTGTAAATAAAAAAACTATTGATATTCAACATAAAAGTTGATGTACTGTACCTATACAGTTACAATCGTAACAATCGCATCGAATCCGCGGGAAAAGCTAGGCTATCCGCCGGTTTCTCGAACGCTATTCAAATGTATGATCAACTAACACGGCATTCAAATCAACAACCCTTATTAAACGCTGATTGGTGGAATATTATCAGACAGAAAGGAACGGATATATATATCGTATAATTATATCACGCTCGTACTTGCAAGATTGGTTATAATTACTCAGATAAGATTGATTCGAATCGTATGTCAACTAAATGGTGTCTTTGGTGAATTAACCTTATCTGTGTATCTTATTAAGTGCGAGCGTGATGTAATTATAAAATATCTGTCCGTTCCTTTCTGTCTGAATATATTCCACCAATCAGCGTTCAATATGGGTTCTTGATTGGAATGCCATGTTAGTTGATCATACATTTGAATAGCGTTCGAGACACCGGGGGTAAGTCCTCAAGTACTCAAGTCTTGAGCACTCTCCTAATATAAGTGACCGAAAGTGAGAAGAAGGTCAATGTAATTAGAGAACCATTTCTGGTGAGATTGTAAGATTGTATCGAGGCGGTCGGGGTAATGAGATTTGAGAACCATAATATTGTACTATTAATATAATAATCTGGGGGCACGGGAGTGCCCCCGTCAAGACGAGCCAAGCGAAGCGCAAGGGCACTACCTACCTTTTCTCGAAAGGTTTCGTCGTTTTTTTGAACTCTCATAACTTTGCTTTGGATGGTGCTACATAGTTGAAAATTTCAACATATAATGACACCAGTACAAACATGAAACATACAAAGTTTCAATGTTGTAGCTATTATACTTTAGATTTTATCAATGTCTAAAAACCCCAGATTTCGTCACTGACTCATTTATAGATCATCAAAATTCATAAGATACTTCCTGACGTCCTAGTTAGCTGATATTATTTATGTAAGCTGTTATTGCTACAAAACCAACAAAAAAATTATTAAAATATAAATGCCGCCATTTTGAATCCAACATGGTGGACGGTACAAAATGGATGTTTAATATGTTTATTATACGGATATGATCTTTAAGACATAAAAGAAATATTATATTATACAAGTTCATAAAAAAATAAGACCTACTTTTTGTAGGACCGATAATCGGTCAGATTTTTGCTCCATATTATTTATATCCCACTTTATTTATTTGTGTGCGTTGCACTACTGCAATCAGTATGTTCTATTTTATTCCGATTATTAATCGGTGACCGACTTTTTGTAAATGAAAAATATGTCTATGAGAAAATTCGTTTTATATCTACTTATTTAAAATTAGGTATCTATAATATATTTGGTAAGTAAAAATTAGGTAAGAATTAACAGGCAGCAAGTAGTAATTTGTTGTCAGTACTTATGTACTGACAACTAAACTAAACAAAATATTACATCGATCACTCGAAATTTTCGGTCCGGCACAAACTCCCTGGTGTTTCGTAAACATACTTATTTAGTTTAGAGGGAATCTTATGTAAAAACCGTTCGACACATCGATAGCGCGATGTAGGTGGCTTACAGCGCAATCTATGTTTGGAACTGTGAAACATCTAAACACACATTTACCTAATATATTTAACAGTCGGTAACGTTATAATGATAACAATAAACGAAAATATTACACGATCAATGTATAAATAATTTTAGTGTTTAATCTTATGACTATTATAATATGATTATAATATGATTTTTAACACGTCACGTCATGATGTTTAAAGATGGCCATAATCAAAAGAAAACCTTAAAGCTATTTTTCAAAAATAAAAATAAATACATTTTTTTACCTTCAAAAATGCTAAGTTGCACTTAGGTGTAGGTATGCAGTTAGCATATATATGTTTATAAGAGCCGTACAAGAATTAGTACCTCTAGTGACCAACAGATGGCGGTGACCGTCGTCTACATACGATATTATTATAGACTTACTGTATTATTTTAATAAGTATCAACATGCTTTATTAAAGGCAATCTCCCTCGTATATATAAGTCCCTCAAATTCTCGAATTATTAGTGTTGAATTTATACTAGTGGCATCCTAGAATATCCAAATAAGAAGTTTCACTCCAGCAATAAAATAATGTATATTTTATAATTTATATTTATTATATTATAATATAATAATATAACAAATAAAGAAATATGGACGAGACATTTGTTTGAAAATCGGCCTCTACCTCTTAAAAATTGCGGTGAAAGATTATACACGGTATAATATTGACGTTGACATCAGTCGACGTCACTAGGCGTCACTATGCTAAGGCGCTGACTGTTCTATTTTCCGTAAGTAAAGGCCCGGGGTCAAAATAGATTATCTTTAAATTAAAAAAAGTCCATTAACCAGCTTACAAAAATAAATGAAATCCCACCAAAAACATTTTAATGTAAAAATGTTGTCAAGACGAGACTACACAGCTTACCCTGTGAAAAAGTTATCAGATATCGTATAAAGCCAAGCTCTACACTACACCTTAATCAAAATCTATCAAAAAGTGGTTAGATCTCATGTAGAACCAAAATTCTTGATCTATGCGCCCTTACTTCACCAGGCTTAACTTCACTTACGCTATATAGCAGTTAAAACGTGATACTTGACCGTTTTGCTACCGTTACGAATATTTCATACGAATTCATTAATCGTGTGCTAAATAAAACGGCCAAGCATCACGTTTTAACTGCAATATAGCGTAAATGAAGTTAAGCCTGGTGAAGTAAGGGCGCATAGATCAAGAATTTTGGTTCTACATGAGATCTAACCACTTTTTGATAGATTTTGATTAAGGTGTAGTGTAGAGCTTGGCTTTATACGATATCTGATAACTTTTTCACAGGGTAAGCTGTGTAGTCTCGTCTTGACAACATTTTTACATTAAAATGTTTTTGGTGGGATCTATACTTCTGTATGGTCTAGTGGATTAGAGCCTAGCTCTAGACTCGGTCGTGGGTTCGATTTCCGCGTTGAACCAACATAAAATGTAGTTTTCAAGTTTGGCTAGGACAATGCAGGCTTATCACCTGATTGTTTGACAAGAGGGATGATCCATGCGTCGGATGGGCATGAAAAAAGTCAGTCCTGTGCCTGATGTCCCGCCGAGAGTGCTTATGTGTATTATGGACACACTTGGGCACTATAAAATTACTCCGGGTTTTAATGAATCCGGACACTGTCACCGAAATCGGTGTGGGCGGCATTATTATTATTAAGTAACAGAAATTCTCTGGATACTTATCATGGGGCCATGTTGACGTGGTATCAAGTGTATACAGGGTGTAAAAAGAGCAATAACTTTGAGAAACGATTATACGACCTTTCCTTATTTTGGAAATGTATTTTTTTAAATATTATTTTTGTCAAAAACTAAAAAAAAATGTTTACTTTTCTCCATTTCTTATTTTTTTGTCGCAAAAATAACAATAAAGCAAAACAGAAATATTTTTTTAGAAAATTTGTAAAAAAAAGACATTTCTAGAATGAGAAAAGGTAGTATAATCATATCCCAAAGTTATAGTGACTGCTCTTTTTACACCCGTTATAATAATAATACACAACTTTTATTTACACTTTTCCACTTTTTATTACATATTAATCATCATTAGGTGTGATTTAATCGAGGTCGTGTAAAACCGTAATAATATGTGGAAAGTGTAAATAAAAATTGTGTGGTATTATTGTGAACATGAATTTCCATCAAAAACCAACAGTATATTCAATCAGTTAAATCAAGTGTATATAGATATTACTTTATTATTAAAAGTACATTTTAAAAAGTACTTAAGTAAATATGTCAACATGATTTTATGAAAGGCAAGTGTCTTCTGAGAATAAAGTCTTTGTCATTCCCAAGTATCAGCATTACTTATCCACGAGTAAGCGCAGGGCCCCAAGCGGGGCCTCTCGGGGCAGGAGGCCCCCGGAGCGCGGGGTCTGCGGGGCCTCAATCCAATTACCTTCATCTCAGATTAATATTAGCGTTTATAAACAGGTGAAATTAAATTTTGTTTCATTTGGAATGAAAGTTATCTTGAGATTGCAGTTTTGGTGACATCCACTATGATTATTAAATCATAGTGAGTTATTTTATAGTCGAATTAAATGGTCTTATTTTATAGTGGTAGTTTATTGACATTAGCGACCATTTTTTCCCTTTTTGACCTAAGAATAAGTAATGTTGGTCCATTACCATAATAAACTAACATAATATATTATGCGAGCGAATTGAGAAAACAGTAATTTTTTTGAAGTTGGTTAAAAAGTACATCAGCGACCATTTCTTCCCTTTTTGACCATCACCTTTAACGCAATAAACAAACATATATTATAGGATCGAATTGAGAAAACCATCCTTTTTTTATATTGCTTAAAAAGTAAAAGAGCAAGGCGTGTTACGTCATTCTGGGTCCCTTTTTGACCATCGCCTTTAACGTAATAAAAACGTATTATATACGAGCGAATTGAGAAACCATCCTTTTTTGAAGTTGGCTAAAAAGAGCAAGGCGTATTACGTCATTTTGGATTTAATCGATCTTAGTTCAATATTATACTTCAGGTGAAAGTATAATATCTTATCCAGTAAAAATCTCCTAATTTAAGTTAAAAATACTCCGGCGGAGCTCATTGATCACGCCTGCCGTAGCGCCGCTACGACAGTCCCGCTACGGCCGTAGCGCGCTACGCTCGTAGCGCTACGAAGTGTTGTGAAGTGACAAGTTTGTGACCTGAATTATTATTTGGACTGAAAAAAGTAAGACTATTTTTTTTCATAGAAGGACTTTGAAATTCATGGAATCTAAGCAATATTTTAATGTTTTGATACTAATTCATTCATCAGAAAAGTATAGTTGCCAAAGTATGTTTTTTAAAACAATTTTTTATTTTTCTTCCCAAAAGTTGGGATTAAATTTGACGTTCTTGAAAAAGTACGGCTTTTAAGGAATTATTAACTTTCTATGAATACATTATGAGTCTGACTTGGACGAAGAAATGATTAAGGAATTTTTGTAGTCTTTACCTCAATTTAGACTTGCAAATTTTTTATGTGATGAAATTTCGAGCTTTTTTATTTGTACCCCTAATTTATTGAAGCCGAAGTATGAATTAATGACTTTTTGTGTATACTGCCGTTTTATTGACTATTATTCAGAAACATTTTCGGCAGACTTTGACCTTTGCGTGTACCGGAACTTAATTAAAACTACGTGATGCAGGATTTGTCATAAAGTAAGGACGCATAATTTAATATTATACAAACTTTTTCTAGTTGTTTGCCTTTCAGATACTTTTTAAAGTAAGGACGCATAATATTAAATATTAACATTAGTAATTTTTTCTAGTTGTTTGACTTTCAGATACTTTTTAGGTTTTTTTATTTCCAATTTAAATTATCATCGGATTGGCAATACAAATCTATATTAAACGTTAATAATAATTGAAGACATGAATCGATGAAGGTGATATATTGCAAAAAAAAAAAACCCAAAAAATTGAGTTTCAACTATCACTCAAAAATTTCACGATATTATGTAGTTACGTATTAAGTACATTGATTCTGGAGACGGATCTTTAGATTGATGTTCTTAATACTTTACGACGTATTCTAATACGTTTAAGTGACTGTTTGAATTCAA
Source organism: Celastrina argiolus (assembly GCA_905187575.2). Lineage (NCBI taxonomy): Eukaryota > Metazoa > Arthropoda > Insecta > Lepidoptera > Lycaenidae > Celastrina > Celastrina argiolus. Next base: position 5,533,259 of record LR994596.1, read on the forward strand.
TTTTCTCGCAATCAGAATTTTGCGACATAATTAATATCACCTGCGTCCATTTATGTCTTCAATTATATGGCATAATTTGGTACGATAATTATTTATTTTCGGAGATATGAACAAACCTACATAATTCCTGCTCGACCAGTTTCAAAACTTTTCACTAGGAATTAACTTAAAATTTTAATACAAATAAATGACCGCAATGACTGCAAAATGAACTGATAGTACTTTGGAGTGTGTATGTGCTTCCTATGTTAGAGTTTTCTGTGAAAGTACCACCGCTGACATACTTTTGACTATTATGTTTCTATGAGAAATGCCCAAACTTTATAAATTTGCCTATACAATAATTTATAAAAAATATTTTTTTCAGCGCTGGTGCTTTCACAGTATACTCTATATACGGGACCCATACACACCTTAAAGTATTATCACTAATTTATTTTACACCTCGTATACGTGATTCAACGATTATCAATGCATTTTTAAATGCAAATTCGAGTGTTATGTTGTCGATATTACAATTTTTGCACATAATGTATCTCATGCCAGACGCCCCGCCCGGTTTTATGCGCATATACTTTACGACATATTTACATTACTAAGCGTCTAGCATTTTATTTATTAGGTATTTAAGTCCTTGGCTTCGTTTGAATAATATATCAGGAAAGTGCTTAAAATTTTACGATACGGGCATAAGCTTTGTAGGACGGCAATCAGGCAGATTTTCTGGCCATTTTATTTCTGTCCGACTTACGATCAACTAACATGGCATTCATATCAACAACTCATATTGAACGCTGATTGGTGGAATATTATCAGACAGAAAGGAACGGATATATATTTTATAATTACATCACGCTCACTCGCTGATTCGAATCGTATGTCAACTAATCGGTGTCTTTGGTGAATCAACCTTATCTGTGGAATTTTAACAAATCTTGCAAGTGCGAGCATGATGTAATAATAAAATATATGTCCGTTCCTTTCTGTCTCATATTGTTCCACCAATCAGCGTTCAATATGGGTTGTTGATTTGAATGCCGTGTTAGTTGATCATTGATTATAATAGCGAACGGAAAACCGGGGGTTATTGTTGACAATCGTCACGTTTTGCACTATTGCAATCATTATATTCTATACTATCTGTCCCCGCGACTTCGTTCGCGTGGTTTTTGAGTGGCTTAGCGCACGCAATTAAAGTCCCCAAATGTAATTAATTTTCCGCGTTTTTGCAACATTTCTCACTGACGCTTCACAACTATTGGTCGCAGAATAATGTTATATAGCCTAAATCCTTCCTCTATAAATGGGCTATCCAACAAAAAAAGAATTTTTCAAATCGGACCAGTAGTTCCTGAGATTAGCGCGTTTAAACAAACAAACAAACAAACAAACAAACTCTTCCGCTTTATAATATTAGTATAGATTTCACCTACAAAATTAACGATTTGTTTCGATTGAATCATTTCATTCATTGCTTATTTAAGATATATACATACACATATTTAAGATATTTATTATATTAATAAATATCTTAAATATAAATACACATATTTAAGATATTTATTATATTAATAAATATCTTAAATATGTGTATAGTATAAAAGCGTTAAATATATTTCCGTTGTCTGGTCCTACAGGACCTGTTCATGGGTCATGGATGTGTATTAAATTTGTGTATAATATAATAAAATCTTAAATATGTGTATAGTATAATTGTATTAAATATATTTCCGTTGTCTGATACCCGTAACACAAGTTCTTCGGACACTTAGCACGGGGCCAGATTTACGTGGTGTAAAGCGACCATATATATTTATTATACTTCATGGAAAGCACTTATTACAGAAATCAATGACGCTTTAACTACAGCATATTGCATAATATTTGCTACCGACCAATAAATAAGCAATAATATGAGTCAAAAATGTTGAACAAACCTTACAAGTTCCTCGCCCAAGTTCTAAAATATTGGAAACGTTATGTGTTTTGTGGCCACCGCAAAACGAACCTTATAGTTGACGTTATACAGTGTAATTTATATTGGGACGTGGAGATTATTTGCGGAGGTATCGCAGAGGTCGTTGGCCTGTCTATTCAGTTATATTAAGGCTCTGAACCCTTATGTAACGGTGTACTATGACTTACCCACGTCATAGAGATGGATAGGTTGAAATATTTCAACCCCTGTAAAAAGCAATGTATGTAATAAAATCCAAGATACAACGTGCAAAAAGAACAGTCACTATGACTTTGAGATACGATTATACTGGCTTTTCAATTCAATCACCTCCGTGGTCTAGTGGTTCTGAGCTTCGCTCTCGACCAGGAGGTCGTGGGTTCGATTCCTGGAACAACAAAAAATGTTGTTTTCAAGTTTGGTTAGAACAATGCAGGCTGATCACCTGATTGTCTGACAAGAAAGATGATCCATGCGTCGGATGGGCATGTAAAAAGTCGGTCCTGCGCCTGTTCTCTTGCCAGTCGTGTCGGTTTACCGTCCCACTGGGTTATGAGAGTAAAAGGAAGAGAGAGTGTCCTTGTGTATTGCGCAAACACTTGGGCACTAGTAAATAACTCCTGCGTAGCTGGCCTGGTTTCAATAAAATCGGCTACCGACACCGAAATCAGGGAGGGGAGCTATTATTATTATACATTCCTCATTTTGGAAATATTTTTATATTTCATCAAAAGCTAAAAATTTTTTTTTTACTTTTTACCATTTCTTACTTTTTTGTCGCAAGAATAACGAAAAAAAAAAGAAATACATTTCTAGAACGAGAAAAGGTAGTATAATAAAATCCCAACGTTAAAGTGACTGTTCCTTTTACTGTTAATATTTTGAACTTACCCTCCAATAAGAAGGTAATATATAATATACAAGGAAGGGATCTAACGCTAAAAAAGTTTTTGTAAAAAAATTATACCCTTCTTTATTTTGCGGTAAGTTATTTTTATATGATTTAATACTTAATAGCAACAATATCGATGTAACTTTTATGCGTGTTTCTGAAACCAGTTGGTTCTATTCTCGGCTAGGAAAATTGATTTATTGTCTACTGATATAATTTTAGTTTTTATCAAAATAGCAATTCATTTCAGCATTTTCGCTATCTCCAGTTTCGGATTTTATTTACAAAGTGGTCTACAACTTCCTATAGAAAATGATTATTCATTATTTTTTTGAATATCTTTGTCTTTTCCTCCATTGTATGAAGATCTATAGATCATCCGAGATGGCGATCTGTCTGCCGGTCTTTCCATAAAATATATTAATATTAAGAATTATTATTCTTACAGCATTCGCGTAATTTAATATCTCAATTGTGCATAGCTAAATGAAACAAATGAATTATTGCAAATATATTACAATTCCATATCTCATTTGCTTAAGAGCGCTTCGTTTGCAATATATTAATAATTTATGAGTGCAGTACCATTTTCATTTAACTAAAATATGCGTTGGTTGTAAAATAAAATCGAAAACTTTTCATGCTAATTAAACTAAATGATTATCATACAAATTGGACTTATTGTCCAATTTCATTTGAATGTATTTTAAATTAATAAAAAAATACAAGGTTTGGGTTAGTGTCTGGAATAGCGTTATGTGCATAACTGCCCGTTAGCCAAGTCGTTTAATTTTAAGTTATAAAAATATTTTACGAATTCTAAAACAGTGGCAAATTAACTATGATGAGTTAAATCTAAGAATGCCCGATATCACGTTAGCTTTTGAACTATGCTGGGGCTCGCGTGCTCCTAGTCTATACACACGAACGCACTGGTCGTTGACCAGGATTGAAACTCATCTGTTTTGTGACTTTTATTCGTATTTCTTTAATCGTGATTTGTCTCGTTATGGTAAGTAATTTATATGAGGTGCTAAAACAAAAAATGCTCTTCGCGTCATTCTCTTGACACTATATTCGGCTCGATATATTATGAACCATGTATAAACTGTATCCCAACGCTCTCTTGGGTAGTATATTTTTATGAATACCGTTTCAGCCAGTTTGGTTATATTAACCTCTATTTTAAAGTTTACTTTGGCACATTTAGGTCTAACTATATTATTATCATATCTAACTTATTTTGCCGCAAAAATATAACAAGTACTGGAAATGCTCAAACAGAGCAGCTGTGACTAAGGCTGTACCAACTTAATAATTCAAACTGGATTTGGCAAACCCAAACAACTTTTGACTAACGTCATGGCAGGCTGCAGTCGACTCTCAATTCACCAGTAACAAAATGGCGCAAAGAGATACGAAGTTTTTATCAACTATTAATTGCAGAGTAACACAAATACAACTAATAAAGTGGAAGAAGTGCAAGTAATTTGTGTAATAGTATTGTGTAACATGTATTTCTATCAAGAACCATTCAGTACTTTCAATAACATAACTATTAATTGATACAATAATTAAAACAATTTATGTATTTTATAATTGAAGACATATGAAGGTGATATGTGAAGGTGGTATATGCAAAAAAATACCCTGAAAGTTGAGTTTAAACTGTCACTGAAGATTTTAGGATTTATGTAATAACATTGATTCTAGAGACGGACCTTTACATTAATATACCTAACGTTACGACGTATCCTAAAATGTTTAAGTGACAGTTTGGACAACATTTTCTCGAAATCGGAATTTTGCTACATATCACCTACAGCCACTCATGTCTTCAATAATTATAGTTAACTACTCTCGCTATTTTGATAATGTTTGAGATAATAAGTAAGAGGAAAAATATCATAATTATTTGTATTTATTAAATCTGTGGTAGTGAATTGACGTTATGGAAATAAACGTGTCGTGTGTATAACAAAGTTAGACGTGATTTTTTTACTACTTTTAGTTTCAGATATTTACTTTGAATATTTTAGTGTTAAAAAAAATCCTACAGCTAACCATTAGTAAATTATTACTATAATCTGCAAAATAAACATAGCTAAAGAGCAAGTGAGTAAGTGTAGCCTTCTCTTTGTCATTTAAATAAACAAAAAAACATTTATTTGACATGTTAATACCATTACACTACACATATTCTTCTTCTTATGTATAAAAATGAATTGCTATTCGTTAGTCTCGCTAAAATTGGAGAACGGATGAACCAATTCGGCTATTTTTAGTCTTGAAATATTCGTGGAAGTCCCGGGAAAGTTTAAACGGTACATCACAAACCGTTTCTATGCTCAACAAAGTGGGCACGGGTTAGCTAGTCATATAATAAAGATTAACATTACAAAATCACAAAACATAATAGGAATTTATGACATGGAAGGAACAAAAAAAAGTGACATGACAGCCTATTAAGTATAAATAGGGAGCTACTAACTTTAATTAGATTTTCATTATTCGAATGTTAAGTCCCGATTTTACCGACGCATGTTAGTTTTAACGCCTTGTTGAAATATCATGCCTTCTCTTTCATTGATAGGAATTACGAGAGGAACAACATGATATTTAACGAAGGATGAACTCTAAAGGATTAACTCTACTAAAACGGCCACTTTACTTAATACATAAGAGAGTAAATACGGTATAGGATTTGGAGCTGTAATTAAATGCCAATAAATTAGTTTAACTGTTTACTTAAAGTTTGAACCGATTACTTTTTTTAATAAGATCTTTGTGTCGTTGTAAAATTTATTTTAAAAAGAGTGGCGCTAGTTGCGGTTATTCCTCGCCTTAAAGGGAAGAGTGCCAATGTTATGATTAATGCTCAATATTGATATAAAACAAGGCTTTTACGAAATTAAAATAACAAAACGCGTTGGAGCTCCAGTATGGTGTATGACAGTGTATTGGCGGCTACAGCCGTCTCAATACACAACACAAAAGATAACATTTGCATCACAAAGCGCTACTTTCTCTTCGATAGTGGCTCAGATATTTATGATACAGTATTTTATGAATCGTTCTTTAGGTAAATACAGGGGCATTCATTCCAATAAGTATAACGGGTGTAAAAAGAGCAGTCACTGTAACTTTGGGATATGATTATAGTACCTTTTCTCATTCTAGAAATGTATTTTTTTCATTATTTTTTATGAAAATTACAAACATTTTTTTTTGCTTTATTGTTAATTTTGCGACGAAAAAATAAGAAATAGTGAAAAGTAAAAAAGAATTGTTGATATGCAAATGTTATATTATTGTGTCTGTGTTTATTTAAAAAAAGGGTGGCCACCCACTAGCGATAATCGGTGACCATCTTTATGTAGTTGAAAAATACAACGTCCTGATTGCAATAGTGCAACGTCATACAAAAGTCGGTCAGATATAATATGGAGGAAAAATTTGTCCGATAATCCTTTTATAGGATTTTTACTCCGGCGGTTGCAAGAGCCCGTCGGATGAGGTTGTTCAAGGAGTGATGGCGAGAGATGCGATTGGCGCTTCGTTGGCAGGAGAGACCGAGGTGTCCGAGGCGGTCTACATGGGCACCACAAACGCAGCGGTGGGGGACGACGTGAGGGGTGCCAAGACGCTGGGAAGTGGCTAACCGGAAAGTTGTTTTATCCAATAAAGTTCAGGTATTTGATGACGGTAGTGCCTGTAGCCAAAGCCCCGACTCCCATTTTTCAGTGGCCAAGAGGCGAGCCTGTTCCGCAGGACTGGACTACATATTCAGAAGATTATTACAATAATTATGTTCTATTTCATTTACAATAAATCGGTCACCGAATATCTCTCGTGGGTGGCCACCCTAAATGTCACTTATTCTCCACGCCGCGCAACAACAATGACATTCATTTGGTCGAATTTCAATTACAATTACAATGAATTGAAATGAGGTACACAACGTGTTATTGAAAATGTGGAAATTTTACACACGCAGTTAGTACAGATAAATCAATTATAATTTAAATATCCACAGCATCTTTACATGATCGATTCAAAATTAATTTTATCAGTATCGTCGGATTTCAATAAATGGTTATTTAAAATGTTATCTGCACTACACTAAGGCCGTGTTTCACCAAGCAATATTAAAGTTAATCCTTCGTTAAATATCATGTGGTTTCTCTCGTAATTCCTATCAATGAATCAAAAGGAATGGTAATTTAACATGCCGTAAACACTAACATGCGTTGGTGAAATCGGGACTTAACATTCGAATAATGAAAATCTAATTAAAGTTAGTATATATAATCCTATTAAGTATATAGGGAGCTCCCTATATACTTAATAGGGAGCTCCCTATATACTTAATAGGATTATATATACCTAATTACTTGCTCTTTAGCTATGTTTATATTGCAGATTATATAATAATTTACTATTGTTTAGCTGTAAGTAATGTTAAGGATTTCTTTTAATATTCAACGTAAGCATCTCACACCAAAAATAGTAAAAAAATCACGTCTTGACTTTATTTTATACGACACGTTTATTTCCATAACGTCAATTCACTATTTTGCGACTATATAGATATCTATTGATACCTTTATTGTCAGTGGTTTTCCTACTGGTAGAACCACGGGCAACAAACGTATTGCTAGCAACAAACAATTGTACATTCGTAACGTTATTGAAAGGTATAAAAAGTATGATGGCGCCCATAGATATAATAATAATGGAAATAGGGTTCCCCCATACATGGTTTTCACTTGATTAGTATCAAGCTAATTTTTCGTTCCTATTAGCTGTTAGCTACCACAAACAAGAGTTCCGTCCAAGAAATTCTTGGGCGACTCATCAAAATGAAGGTACTTACGAAAAATTAGGTTCCCCATACATGGTTTTCACTTGATTAGTATCTGACTAAAAAGGATATAGGCTACTTTTTGACGGAGCAAAGTTCTCTTAGGATTTTCGTTTGCGTGCACGACGTTGTGGGCAAAATCTAGCATATATTAATCATATTAGCTGTATCCCAAGATGCTAGTATATTACCTAATGTAGTTACTGGGATTATCCAATTTGGTTCGCAATTATGTACTAAGTATTTCCCTAACATGTAGTATGTAATATGCTGTATAAGGCTCAATTCACACTGGGGCAGAATATTGTTCTCAAATTTTCCGTTGTATTATGGAAATATGATAGCGCGTTTGCATGTCTTCGTTTATTACCTATATACGCGGGTACGTTTGTCGCGAACGTCTTCACATGTCACGCGCGTCAACATTTATCACTTATGTCTACGTTTATCACGTGCGTCTACATTTAACACTTGTGTCTACGTTTGTCACGTGCGTCGACATTTATCACTTGTGTCTACGTTTGTCACGTGCGTCTACGTTTATCACTTGAGTCTACGTTTTTCACGCGCGTCTACATTTATCACTTGTGTCTACGTTTGTCACGTGCGTCTACATTTATCACTTGTGTCTACGTTTGTCACGTGCGTCTACGTTTATCACTTGAGTCTACGTTTTTCACGCGCGTCTACGTTTATCACTTGTGTCTGCGTTTGTCACGCGTGTCAACGTTTGTTACCATATTTCCTGCATACCTATACTTGTAAAAATAGAGAAAAACATGTCATTCCAACTTTGCGCCTGCGTGAGTAAAGCCTATTAGCACTATTGGCTCCTAAGCCCTTTATTTGGCGATATGTAGGTCACGGAAATTGTGACTAATGTAATGCTTATATTGGCAACCTCTCATGCGTACCGAATTGCTTTCTGATTGGCAAATAGTGATTTATTTTCATTATGGTTCGGATATATGCTACATACAATCTAATAAGATATTTGGAAGGAGAGTATTTTTTTTAATTTATCATTTGACAGAAATTGTAACTTGTAGGAGATCTGAAGTCTAAACTAAGCAAAGCCTGTAATATACAGGGTGTAAAAAGAGCAGTCACTATAACTTTGGGATAGGATTATAGGACCTTGACTGATTCTAGAAATGAATTTTTTTCATTATTTATTTTTTTTAAAAAAATAAAAAAATTGCAATTTATTATTTTAGTCGCAAGGCTGAACTGTTTAGAACAACGTTCTACATTAAATTCTTAAATTTTATAATTTTTGCCCTAGTACGTAATGAACGTCTTACGCGTGCTATTGACCTCTTAGCATAATCAGCTGATCGCTGTGTTGTGCACGTTGTACATTGCCTATTAAAATTTTTTAAATGTTTATAACAGTGGATTAAAAGCAAATTACTAGTACCAATGGATATATCTCTTGCCTGGTTATTACCCCACGAAATTATAGTAACTGCTCTTTTTACACCCTGTATATCTCCAGGCCCCCCATACTACGATTGTATTTTAGTGACAGTTACCAGATAACAGAAAAAAAATTAACAGGACAGTGTGCGATGAATAAAACAGTGTTGCATGCACGTATGTATGTATACGTGTGGCGAGTAGAACCGGTGTACGAAACTCGAAGTAGTGTGCCCACCTTTTAAATAATACACAAAAAGGATAGCCAAAATTGTTATTTTCAAATACGAACAATACTGTTTAAATTTATAATTTCAACAAGCTTTAATCATTAACGTAAATCATATGCCCTAAAGTTGATATAGGTATGTTTATCTGCCAACTGTTCTACCTGTTTTTGTTACTTTTAGGATTTAAATGTACACTAAAATGTAATACTTGTAAATTTTATGTTTAATAAAGACCTTTAAAAACAAAAACAAACAAAATACTGTTAAACATATGTTATTGAATGTACTGTAGGTTCTTGATGGAAATACATGTTACACAGTAATGATACACAAATTACTTGCAATTTTTCCACTTTATTAGTAAATTAACAGATTTATAAAAATACACGACCGGTTTCCTAATACACACCAGGGGGCCTGACATGGGATTTGACATAAGGTACGCTAAATGACATACCAAATCGCGATCATTTAGCGTAGCTTATGTCAAATTCCATACATTTTGTTATCGAACTTTGTAAGCGATAATTAGCGATGGCATCTTGAGTAGGCCCCCTGATGATGACTTAGTCGAAACCGGTCGTATCTTAATATATATATTTCTTGTGTGCGTGTGTATGTGACTGAACTCCTCCTAAACGACTGGACCAATTTTGATGAAATTTTTTGTGTGTGTTCGTGGAGATTCGAGAATGGTTTAGATTTACAATTGGAACCGATAGATGGCGCTGCAGTCAGTATGGCAAGCAATTAATTAATAAGGCAATACGAAGTTTGCCGGGACAGCTAGTATTTTTATAAATCTGTTAATTTACTAATAAAGTGGAAAAAGTGCAAGAACTTTAAATACTGTTAAATACAGTATCCCACAGGAATATTTTCGGATTAAATAGTATCTTATGTTTTAATCCAGAGCCTATACTACTATACCTAATTTCATTAATATCAATAAATAAATTTTTGCATGAAAGAGTAACAAAGATCTATCGATCCGAAGAGATGGATATACCCACAAACTATTATATTTAGGGCTGACTTTCAAACATCAGATTACTTTTATCTGTCGAACATACATGTAGACTTTGACATTTGTTTCATACAAAATCTGTAAAATTAAATTAAATTAAATATCATTTATTTCAGGCTACATAGGCCCATATAATAATACCTTGACAGACTAACTAGACTAACATACATGTTAAATATACTTAAGAACTACACTTTAACACGTGCTGACGGCGACGTGTAAATTAACAGAAAGATACACATTTATTCCTTAGGTAGAAGTTATCTGACTATTGAAAAATCAGTCCTTATGTAGTAGTTAACTAAAAATAGAAGATATGTGCTAGGGTAACGCTGGTATCGCGGTTGTATTATATTTCCCGTGGTTCCGTTGGTGGCGGTTCTGTTGGAGTACCGCCGAGTTTTAGTGGGTATGGCTGCGTCCACTTACCATCTTAACGGACGTAGCGAGCCCCACATACCCGTGGTAGGAATCCCCATCCTACACGGGATGCGGCAAGCAGCATTTCTCGGCGAAAAAAAAAAAAAAAAAAAGGGTAACGCTGGTAGAGACAATTTATTTAAAAACATAATATAAATAAAGGCCCAAAATATGTAAAATTTTTATGAAACCAAATAGCAGCTATTTTACGTCCAATAAAGAAAAAAATATGTACACAAATCGGATCATTAACCTCAGAGTAATCGGTGTGCATACTTTAAAAAACCGGCTGAATTTTTTGGAATTCGGCAAAAAAATTGGTTACTAAAATATTCCTTTGACAAAAACATTTCACTATTTGAATCGAAGTTTTATCAAAAGTAATCGCGCAATTCGCCAATCGTTCATCTCCCCGTGAACTTCGTCAGAATGACAGGCAGTTAAACTGTCGTTAGGAACTGCAATAATTCACGATAACGTTCCACTTATCGCTTTAAGTATGGGTACCCACGGCCCTGCACTACCATCCCTAGTCTATATAGGGCTAGTGGTTCAGAGCTTCGCTCTAGCCTAAGAGGTCCTTGGTTCGATACCCGCGTTGGAACAATAAAAAAAATTGTTTTCAAATTTGGTTAGGCAATGCAGGCTAATCACCTGATTGTCTGACAAGAAAGATGATCCATGCGTCGGATAGGCATGTCAAAAGTCGGTCCTGCGCCTGATCTCCTGCCAGTCGTGTCAGTTACCCGTACCACTGGGCTACGAGAGTGAAGGAAGAGAGAGAGTGCTTCTATGTATTACGCACACACTTGGGCAATATAAAATAACTTCAATGAAACCGGCCACCGTCACCGAAATCGGTGTGGGAGGCATTATTATTATTTTTGACTGTCTTCTTGTATGGCTTGTGCTTTGCAGTATGTTCTACTTATCAAACAGTTAACTGCAGTTTGAAATGCAGTTTACAGTTTGAGCTTCATAAGTTGGTTTTCAGTTTGGAACTGCCACGATTCAGTACGTTCGATCATTATAGTTTTTAGTTTTCTCACTGAAGCTTCGCATTAAGCTAAATAAGCTTCTAACTTGATTGATTAATATGATTTTTTAAATTATATAGTTAAAAAAAATCATATACAAAGAGTTTTTAGAATGGTAATTTTACTTATATTATCATCTTATTTTAGATAATGGTTAATACGTTAAAAAAACCTGTACGTTCATAACTCAGTATTACATGGTTGGATACCCGAGTACGGTGTGCATTTGTGTGTGGATATTGTATAACGTGTGTAGTTATAGCGGTGACTGTTATGTTTATAAATAAGTGGTTAAGGCGCCATTTCTGTTGTTTGCGCTCTAGTGACGTCATCCCCGTCTTTAGGCTGCGTATCCACCAGAGCTGTGCTGTAGCGAGGAATGTGTTTTAGGTACCAATAGAATCGCTTCATTTATCACGCATCGGTCAGCGCGGCTCTTGACAAGCGACTCTATTGGTTCTGAAAAACACATTCCTCGCTACACAGCCTAGCACAGCTCTGGTGGAAACGCAGCCTTACACTTTTTTTCTAATACAAGACATGTAGTAATAATAATAATAATGACTCCCACACCGATTTCGGTGACGGTGGCCGGTTTCATTGAAACCAGGCCAGCTACGCATGAATTATTTTATAGTGCCCAAGTGTGTGCGCAATACACAGAAGCACTCTCTCTTCTTTCACTCTAGTAGTCCAGTGGGTGGGATAACCGACACTATTGGCGGGAGATCAGGCGCAAGACCGACTTTTTACATGCCCATCCGACGCATGGATCATTCTTGTCAGACAATTAGCTGATCAGTCCAAACTTGAAAACAACATTTTTTGTTGTTCCAACGCGGGAATCGAACCCACGACCTCGAGACCACGGAGGCGTTATATAAGACATATAGTATACAGGGTGTCTCATGGTTCATATCTCAACCCGAATTATGGAGATCTTAAATCGCGATTTGTCCCGTTATTGTAAGTAATTTTTATGAGATGCCAAAACAAATAATGCTCTACGCGTCATTCTGTTCACACTATATTCGGCTTGGTATACAGGTTGTAAAATGAACAGTCACTATTACTTTGATATACGATTATACTACCTTTACTTATTTTAGAAATGTATTTTTTTTTTGTCAAAAACTAAAAAAAAATGTACTTTTTTACCATTTCTTATTTTTTGTCGCAAAAATAACAATAAAGCAAAAAGAGTTTTTTTTTTTACAAGAAATTTAAAATTAAAAAAAAAAACTACATTTCTAGAATGAGAAAAGGTAGTATAATCATATCCTAAAGTTATAGTGACTGCTCTTTTTACACCTGTTATAAGCAAGCAAAGCGCATATGCGCCGTGGGACTGCTGTTTATCTGATGTTCGTCTCCTTAAGGGAAACGCTTTTTTCCATACAAAAATAGGGGTCTAGGGGATTTCTATTTCCTCCCTGGATAACACCTCTAGAGTAACATTTTTTTTCCTGAATATTTATGGATATTGTTTGTACGTTCCTATTTCTTCCTTTTTTTAATAAATTAATTATTTAAAGAGATATGGACGTTTAAAAAAAGAATCGCCAGACTCTCCGCTATGTTTAAATATCTAGGTAACAGATTTGACTACAATAAACAACAAAATCAAAAAATAGAAACCTAGCTCAATTCTTTTTTTAGCTAATACAGAAAAAAAACATTTAAATCGGTTAAGTTTTGGAGGAGGAAATAGGAATCCCCTAAACGTCGGGTACTTTTAATAGGTAATTTCAGTCCAAGTTGCGCTAGTGCTGGCTAGCTAAGGCACTGCGAGACAGCAATAGATTTTATAAATACCTATTTTGTATTTCTCTCAACCGTGGTGTTTCCTCTTAAGTGCAGGATCATGGGAGTACCCAGATTCTAGTCTAGGGGGGCAAAATTCGATTCTTTTGGTCATCATCATCGATATTGGTCGTTGGGTTCCTTCCCATTTTTGTCGGCTTCATGGTAAATGGAACTTCTTCGGTAAGGGGTTACCTTTTGAAGACTATCATCTAAATTCCACCTATAATACATGCTAAGGCTTTGTTCTGAATGAGAACCAGTCGTCGTGTTAAGTATAATAAATAGTGTAAGGTGTGTAGCACAATATATCATACTTTGTGATATGATTACCTTTTGCGACAAAAAAATAAGATATGGTTACTTTTACAAATATTTTTTTTTTGTTTTTGACAAAAAAAATATTCTAAAATGAGGAACGGTAGTATAATTGTATCTCAAAGTTATAGTGACTCTTCTTTTTACATGCAGATATATAGATAAGACAAGTCAGTATTCGCTAGATCTATACTAATATTATAAAGCAAAAGAGTTTGTTTGTTTAAACGCGCTAATCTCGAAACTTCTGGTCCAATTTAAACAAAATATTTTTTTGTTGGATAGTCCATTTATAGAGGAAGGCTTTAGGCTATATAACAATGCGACCAATAGGAGCGAAGCGTCAGTGAGAAAGGTTGTAAAAACGGGGAAAATTATTCACGTTTGGGGACTTTCGTTGCGTGCGCTGCATAAACGGTTTAAGTCACTCAAAAACCACGCGAACGAAGTCGCAGGGCACAGCTAGTAATATTATATGTTATTAATTAAAGGATTCTCTTATACTCAAGTCACTTCAAGAAAGGAACGACATTATTTACTAGTGTCGCCAGCGCATAAAAATAACGAAAATATTGTCAGAGTTGTCACCAATTTAATTCCGTCAGGGCTGGTAGCTAAATTATTCATTAGATACACTGGCAATTCCGTGAGATGTTCGTAGGGAAAATAAAAATTGTATTTAAATAAATTACATCCCCGTCTTGGTACAAGTTCTAATGACATGATGACAACACCAGTGTCATGAAACGAGTTAAAATATTGATATTATGTCCATTCTTAATTTTATTAATGTGTAAGACTAACGAACAGCAATTCATTTTTATATATAAGACTAGCTGACCCGTGCCCACTTCGTTGAGCATACAAACCGTTTAAAGCTTCCCGGGACTTCCACGAATATTTCAAGACTAAAACTAGCCGAATCAGTTCAACCGTTCTCGAGTTTTAGCGAGACTAACGAACAGCATTTCATTTTTATATTTAAGTTGGGCGTGAGGAATAAATTTATTTTTTTCATTTTACGGAACCCTTCGTGGGCTCGTCCAGCTCGCACTTGGCCAGTTTTTCAGTCATAGTTTTATTCAGTTCGAAACTGAATGGGACGGTAATTGGTACAAGGTTTTTTCTGCTCTTATAAATTGAGCGTTTGAGTCAAGCTGCAATCTGCATAATATCAGAGATGTTGTTTTAAAATCCTAACGAAAACACGGTGGAATTATAAGTTTAACGTGGCTTCGTAACTACTAAACGGATGCACTGATTTTGATATAGTCGTATCATCTTTTTCTCACTGCTTCACAATTTGGGGTATTATACAGAGTGATTCATGGTTCATATATTAAGCCAAATATAGTGTGAAGAGAAAGACGGGTAGAACATTTTATGTTTGCCACCTCATATAAATTACTTAACATAACTCAAAATAATAATATTCAAAGGTCTAAAATGACCACCAAGAGTGAATCTTACTACACTGGCGCTCGCGGGCTCCTAGTCTATACACACGAACGCACTGATCGTTGACCTAAGACCTGACCAGGATTGAAACTCATCTGTTTTGTGACTTTTATAGAGATCTTTAATTGTGATTTACCGCGTTATGGTAAGTAATTTATATGGGATGTAACAAAATAAAAAATGCTCTACGCGTCCTTATCTTTACATTACATTCGGCTTGATATATGAACCATTAATCACCCTGTATTGTTTTAATTTTATTTATAGTTATTTCAGTATATTTTTTATTATTTCTGCAATAAACGAACCCTGGAGATGTAAAGGCACTACCCTACCTGCAATGTCTCTCTTTCTAACACGTACGTTCTATCTCATCTAAATAATACATTACCCATCAAAATGTTTGTCCAATGGTTTATCGTAGCTACGCCGTAGACGTGCTACGAGTCTGCCAATAATCGGTTGGTTTAAGTTGGTTTAAAAACGGCTTTAAATTAATATAGTCGCTTGTGCCAGTCTGAGTTAAATTATTAAACCTCTTAATACAAGAGAGAATTAGTAGTTTTTATAATTATTACTTTATTAGAATATTTTATACAGACCACGAACATTATGAAAAGTAATAAACTGAATAGCGTTTCGCGAAATATTACAATTTAAAAGTATTAAACTAAATTGCATTTCGCGATGCAGAAGGTCAATATGAAACGTCACTTAATGAAAAATGTTTTTATGTCCAATATTTTATGATCTCATAAGTTTCTTTATTTTAAGCTTAAATGTTAACGAGCTAGGGTTATAACCCCCGATGCAAATAATATATAAAGAGGTGTTATGAGTTTAACGTGTCCTCGTGTCGTGTCTATCTTTCTTTGTGAACGGATAAAGCGATTTTATTTAAGTTTTAAGTAAAAATATTACTAAAAGATAGGCCCTTATCGGCAGGCTAGAGTTGAACGGTGGTGGTAGCCTTTTTGTTGACTTTCCGAAAAAGCTTGTTAAGTTTTGTTTGAAATAAAATATTTTGATTTTGGTATACAAAGGTGACTTATTAATAATTAGTAAATGTTTCTAAACATATTTAATGAAAATTGAGTCGACTTGACTGACTTTCGTTTGTTCAAAAAAATGTGGGGGGTGAAAGAGGGAACAAATAATTGAAATATACTCGAGTGGGGTCTCAAATGAAAGCGCTTCACGTGCACACTAAACAAATAAAAAAAAATCGTTTGAGCTGTGAAAGAGCTGCTTTTTACAAAATCTTCTGTCATGCAGAGTTAAGGGGTATAGTATCAAAATCCACCAAATCGTACTTTTCAAAAATATCACGGGATACAAGCAATCGCTAAAGCTTAATTGTTTTAAATACTGGTAATTGGTATGCACTGTTATAGGGGCTTTTGAATTTGAATCTATTTTTGGTGGACAGATTTCTGTATGTTTTAGCCGGTTTTAGTACGAATCTAGCCAAGCATTTTAAAGCAATTTTTACGTGGTTTCCAACGGTGATACTAACTCAAATTTGGTCCAGAAGAATTATAGCAGATTTTGGTTTAATACCCCTAAGTTATCTTTTTATCTACCTGTCTATCCTACTGGAACTGCAAATTTTATCGAGATGACAACCGTCATAAACGATGAATGTAAGTTACTCTTTCACGCAATAACTACTGAACGGATTTTGATGAAATTTGGTATGGTAGTAGTTTACATTATAGATTAATATATAAGCTGCTTTTTACCTCAGTAAATTGTATGATTACCGTATAAATATCACCCACTCATAAAACGCCAATTACTTTTAAGCACCTTTAAAACTTTCATAGGAGTTGATTGAACTAAAAATAACCACTCAGTCCAAACATCAAACCTTCGGAGAAAATAAGCGATAAAGATATAAAAATATTTATTGACTTGTATTTGAGGAAAATTGCTTTTTTATTCAATTCGAAGGGGTCACTAGTCAAAACATATCTTGTTTTACTATGTAATATTTTTCTTCGGGTAGGATAACATCGAGTCAAAGATATTATAATTCATCATCATTCAAAATGTACTTTATCAGACTTCCAAGATATTCTATTAAACTTAGTAGTTTTTTTCCTATTTTTTGACCCGCTCGGTTTGTGAGTCAGCCATGCTAAAGGGTTAGGATTATTTTTAATGCATAAGAAATAAACTATGTAGTTTTAGTTATTGTCAAAAAATACATTTCATGAATGAGCCAAGGGAGTATAATCATATCCCAAGTTATAGTGACTGTTCTATTTATAGTCTGTATAACAGTACTACGGACCCTAAAAATAATAATTAGGGAACCCTAAAGTAAGTAAGCCTTAAACTTCGATCATTAAACTTCTCAAGAGGGTTTTCGGAGGTGAAGTTAGTCTTTGATTTGCTCCCCCCCCACTTTCCTTTTATCTCCCAGAACCGAAACTTGTAAGCCCGCTTAATTAGTTATTGGCATACAGATTTTTGTCTCTATTATCATCATGATGAAATCCGTGGGGTGCTGGAGAAAAAATAGCACCCCCCATCAAGCATCTTATGTTAAATAATAAAAAAAAACATCTATTTGACACGTTAACACCATTACACTACACATAATATAAAATAACAGGAATTTATTACATGGAAGGAAGAAAAAAGAAAAATTATATAATAAACTAACACAGAAAAAGGCATAAAACAAACTTGACACTCATGTCCAGACACCATGTATCACCTCATCCATATTGCTGCCTTACGGCCGGTATGTGAAAAGCTACTCAAATCTGTGATCGACTAACATGGCATTCAATTTAACTACTCAAATTGAACACTGATTGGTCAAACATTAAAAAGAGAGAAAGAGAAGGACATTTTCTCTATGATAAATGTTTCACCAATCAGCGTGCAGCGTTTAGTGATTCGTGTCCTCACTTGTTAGTTGTTCAATCGCCTCCGTGGTCTAGTGGTTTAGAAACTAGAACTCGGAGGTCGTAGGTTACCGCGTTGGAACAACAAAAATGTTGTTTTCAAGTTTGGTTAAGACAATGCAGGCTGATCACCTGATTGTCTGACAAGAAAGATGATCCATGCGTCGGATGGGCATGTAAAAAAGTCGGTCCTGCGGCTGATCTCCCGCCAGTCATGTCGGTTCTCGTATTGGGATACGATAGTGACGGAAGAGAGAGTGCCACTGTGTATTGCGTACAAACTTGGGCACTATAAAAAATCCTGCATAGCTGGTCCGGTGAAACCAACCACTATCACCGAAAGCGGTGTGGGAGGCTTTATTATAGTTTATAGTCATTTTCAATACTCCGACTAAGATCACTATTTCACGTTCAGTAGTGGCGAATCATTCATTGACGTCATGCTTTTTTTAAAATCTTATATTTAAAAAGGGATTTGTCGCTTAGCGATTATGTCGCCCTGGTATGTCATCAGTGGTAAGTTACAAGAAAACATTTTATAATCGGTTTTCAATAAGTTGTTATAGTACTCTAATTCCCTCGGAGAGCGGGTGAGCTAGAATACTATTACAACCACCTCCTTAGTGCAAGTACCGATTCATTTGATCCCTAATGGACCTGTTCCGAGCACATTCCATCAATATATGCATCATATGCATCTTCTATGATGCCACATGTTTCACAGTTTGGTGAATTAGTTTTTTTCATAACAAATGTAAATTTATTACATGGAATGTGTCCGGAACGAAGTCTCGTAACATTAACTGTGTCAATTCTATTTAATTTAGATTCATTTACGTCAAGCTTTCCAGCGCGTACGTCAATGTACTATATTAATAACTAGCTGTGCCCGCGACTTCGTGCGCGCGGTTTTTGAGTGACTTAAACCGTTTATGCAACGCACGCAACGAAAGTCCCCAAATGTGATTAATTGTCCCCGTTTTTGCAACATTTCTCACTGACGCTTCCATCCTATTTGTCACAGCGTAATGTTAAATAGCTTAAAGCCTTCCTATGTAAATGGACTATCCTACAAAAAACTATTTTTTCAAATCGAACCAATAGTTTCTGGGATTATCGCATTTAAACAAACAAACAAACTCTTCCGCTTTATAATATTAGTATAGATATAATAATTTGGCTCGTCATTCCCGATGCGTCCAGCGATCATCTTCTAATTGTTTTTGAGTTTTTTGCGTGTTAAATATGGCTTAGCGTATCCTTGTATACAGAGTAAGGTTGGAATAAGTAACAAAAAGCGCTAGGTGGGTGTGGCACACCCAGATCGTTATTGTGTAGTTGATTTACACTATTATTTTAAATATCTATTTTATTGATATCAAACTAATATTTAGTTGTATATGTAACTAATTTAAGAGAGAAATTACAGAAAATAAATTAATAATGTTATTTATTTAAGAAATTAAATACTGTCATACTTTTAATTGAGAAATAAATAAATTATAATTATTATTATTATTTTTCAATAAGAGAGGTAAGTACTTCACCCAAATCTAGATGCACACCCGCGTCATCATCAAACTCCCTGTTTTTGTCGGGCGTTAAATACTGAAAGAGTAATAAAACTTTATTTTCAAACCTCCCCGTTTGCAGTTAATCTTATAGTCAAATGCTTAAGTTTCAAAATATTGAAGTTGTTTGTTTGACCGCAGATCTCGTTAAACTTCGGTTAAACTCGGCTAACTTCGAGTCGGTGTTGTGAAACATTTAACAAGTTTTTACTTTTCTTTTCGCTTTTAGGTCGGGCTTTGTGAATGCAATACAAATCTTGTTTTGCGGAAAATGTGAGTTTCCAATGAATTATGAGAGAAATCCCGCGGAAGGAACAAAAAGTTTTCTGTGTTCCTGGGTCATGGTTGTGTACTAAATTTGTATATTAATATAATAAAACTCGAAATATGTGTATAGTATAAGATCTATACATATAATAAATCTGTGGAGGGGTCAAGTCTGTCCATTAAGTATATTTAAGTGAAAATAAAAAAGGGGGGTCTATAAAGGCCACATAACCTAAAATGAACATTTTTGAAAAAATTGTCTGTCCGTATGGGAATGTTTGTTAACACATAACGCGGAAACCACTGTATGGAATGAAATGAGATTTGACAGGCAGGTAGCTTATGACTTGAAGAGCATTATTGGAAATTATTATCCCGAAAAACGAAAGGGTTCCCGTGGGATCTAAAAAAATTGTAGCTACCTATTTGTCGGTATTTCAGCCAAACTACTCAGCGTATTTAAATGAAACTTGGCACAACGGTAGATAAAACATAAAACGTAAACCGTAAACCGTAAACCGTAAACCGTAAACCGTAAACCGTAAAACGTAAAACATAAAACGTAAAACGTAAAACGTAAACCGTAAACCGTAAACCGTAAACCGTAAACCGTAAAACATAAAACATAAAACATAAAACATAAAACATAAAACATAAAACATAAAACATAAAACATAAAACATAAAACATAAAACATAAAACATAAAACATAAAACATAAAACATAAAACATAAAACATAAAACATAAAACATAAAACATAAAACATAAAACATAAAACATAAAACATAAAACATAAAACATAAAACATAAAACATAAAACATAAAACATAAAACATAAAACATAAAACATAAAACATAAAACATAAAACATAAAACATAAAACATAAAACATAAAACATAAAACATAAAACATAAAACATAAAACATAAAACATAAAACATAAAACATAAAACATAAAACATAAAACATAAAACATAAAACATAAAACATAAAACATAAAACATAAAACATAAAACATAAAACATAAAACATAAAACATAAAACATAAAACATAAAACATTTTAGACGAAATTTTCGCTGGAGCCGACGCCGACGCCGAAACCGACGCCGACGCCAAATTCCAAAACTCATATCAACCGGTGCCGGAGTCGATGATAATATATTATAATATGTTAGAGTTGTCGGAAAAAAGCCATCTAACCTAAAAATCTAGAAATTATACTAGAGTAGCGTGAGGTGCTAGTAGACTGGGTATCTAGGACTATGAAAGGAGGCATCTGCCAGATACGACGTGGTGACATGTATCACAATTCAATTATTCACAATTGAAGACATGAATTGATGAAGATAATATGTCGCAAAAAAATACCAAAAAAAGAGTTTAAACAGTCACACATTTTAGGTTATATAGTAACGTATTTAAGTACATTGATTCTATAGACGGATATAGATATTAATACTTTACGACGTATACTAAAATGTTTAAGTGACAGTTTGAACTCAATTTTCTCAAAATCATGATTTTGTTACATATACCTGCATCCATTCATGTCTTCTATTGTTATACTTCACTACCAGTAACATACAAATTTTACTCTAATATAATTTAGTGTTGGAATGAATAGCTTTTCGCAGCGTCGAGTGCTATGCCCCAGTTGCCTACATTCGCTACTAAGTATTTACTCACCGCTCGGAGCAAATAGCAAATGAAATCTTAAGTGAAAAGCAATTGAAGTATTTTAACGTTAGTGGTATTAGATAGAGTAATAATGCCTCCCACACCGATTTCAGTGGCGGTAGCCGGTTTCATTGAAACCAGGCCAGCTACGAAGTAGTTATTTTATAGTGCCCAAGTGTGCACAGTACACGGAACCACTCTCTTCCTTCACTCTCGTAGCTCAGTGGGACGGATAACCGACACGACTGGCGGGAGATCAGGCGCAGGACCTACTATTTCCATGCCCATCCGACACATGGATCATCTTTCTTGTCAGACAATCAGATGATCAGCCTGCATTGTTCTAACCAAACTTGAAAACAACATTTTTGTTGTTCCAACGCAGGAATCGAATCCACGTTATCATTATTGTAAATGTAAACCGTCCTTCAATCCCAAGTGGATTGAAGGACGGTTTACATTTACCAAAATAACTTCGAAATCGGTCCAGCCATTTTATAATTCAAATACAACAGAACATTTAAGCGTATAAAGATATAATTTATTGTTTCTCAAAGTTTTAACATAATACAATTTAATTGTTAAAACTATCTCGCAGTTGGTTTAGTTAGACAGATTACTCTACTTTCACCCTTGTGGGGGTAATTAATGACCCTACCCGATCGGGTTTACCCTACTTGGGTTTAAATCGAAACTGTGTGTGATCTATGTTCGGAGTATAAAGGGTAGCGGCTTAAATGTTTATGAAAGGATTTTCTTGTTATTGGATTTTATGTATTTCATCGCGGGATGGTAGTACATTTTTATTTTATAAAAATGAATTGCTGTTTGTCTCGCTAAAACTCGAGAACGGCTGAACCGATTCGGCTATTTTTAGACTTGAAATGTTTGTGGAACAGGGAAGGTTTAGACGGTTTGTATGCTCAACGAAGTGGACACGGGTCAGCTAGTTTCAATTTAAAAAAATGGGCAAATATAAAACAGTGTTTGGAAAACTTTTTACACAAACGGTTTTACTTGTATAATTTCAATGCGTTAGGCGGCTTGAGTATGTCATGAAGACTATTCTAGCATAGTTATACATAGGCTACATTTTAATGCGTCAAAATGTAATATCTTGCGGTAATATCTTTATAGTATGTCGCTAAAATAATACGTAATCTCGTAGCAGCGTAGCACGTCGTAGCGCTACGCCGTAGCGCTACGCCGTAGCTGTCGATACTCATTAACGGTACAGATCCATCCCCTACCCCCTGACCTTTGACCTTTACTTGGATACAGGTACACGAAACCATTTAGGTCACAACGCGGGGACACTTTTAGATATTCAAAATTGAACTTTATTTTTATTTTTTTATTTTTTTTTATTTATTTTTTTTTTTTTTTTTCTTTATTCACTACACAAGATTTAAACACTTTTAATGAAAATAAATGATTACGGAGAATTGATAGTAATGCCGTTTTGTTCAATGACCTTCACTGATTTCTGAATTTAGTTAATACTTTCATCGAAAATCAGGGTTTCGAAAATTTTATGACTAAATTATAGTTCCTATCTAGAATTATATAATCAAATACTTGTTATGAAGATTGCCAGAGTATCGCTAAAATAATTACATTCTATTGACTTATGTTTTTTTCCGTTCCCGTCCGTTAAAGCTATAAACAGAAGTAATTTAGAACAACACAAATAAAACTTTGATGGAATTGAGGAAGAGCAGCAAAAGGAAAAAATGGTTCTTGGAGTTGGAGCGAGGAAAGTTTCGATTGACATACTGTACGGTTCACGGTCCGAACTGTCTTCGGTTCGGACTGAACGGGTGCAAAATATATTCTCTATCAGTGTTGAAGGCTAATTCTCCTTTAAAGAGCCATCATTAACGGTTCGGTTTTTTTTCTATATATTCTATACTAGCTGTGCCCGCGACTTCGTTTGCATGGTGTTTGATTGACTTAAACCGTTTATGCAGCGCATGCAACGTAAGTTCACAAATCTGAATTGTTTGTTTGTTAAAACGCGCTAATCTCAGGAACTACTGGTCCGATTGAAAAATTATTTTTGTTGGATAGTCCATTTATAGAGGAAGTCTATATAAATAACATTACGCTGCGACCAAAACCAGTCGGGCGTCGTCGTCACCCGGTGCCGACGCCGACGCCCGACATTGCGACGCCAACGCCCGACGCTGGACGCCGCGACGCCGACGGTGGACGCCGCGACGCCGACACTCGACGCCGACGCCGACGCTGCCGCCGCAACGCCGACGTTAACGCCGTAACGTGTAGTGTATTTAGTATCAGCATTGTACCCGACACCGCGACGCCGATGTCGACGCCCGACGCCGACGCCGGACGCCGCGACGCCGACGCCCGACGCCGTCGGATAGGCATGTAGAAAGTCGATCCTGCGCCTGATCTCCCATCAGCCGTGTCGTTTAGCCGTCCCATTGGCTACGAGAGAAAAGGAAGAGAGAGTGCTTCTGTGTATTGCGAATACGTTTCTGCTCTATAAACTAACTCTTTCGTAGCTGGCCTGGTTCCAATGAAATCGGCCACCGTCACCAAAATCCGTGTGGTAGTAACCTATGTGTTTGAGCAGAATTTGTGAATAAATGATGATTATGATTATGTATAATCTGTAGCCGTTATGGCTGCAGAATGCCAAACAATTATACAAAAACAATTATACATACATACAAACATACCTACTCTCGAATAACATAACCCTTCTGGCGTAGTCGTGAAATATTTTTACCTCGCGAGGTATAATAATAATAATAATATAACCTTTATTTCGGGCTGCATAGGCCCATATTATAAATATCTTACAGACTAACATACATATTATAATTAAAACTAGACTTCATCACGTATCACGGCGACGTGATGTGCGCCTCGCTCCGGAGTCTCCCCCGGAATCTTCGGTAGACTACACCCATCGGCCAGAACTCCTCCACCTCGAAGGTCGACAAGCGATGTGTCGGTACTCTCACCACAAAAGAACTAAAGTTAACTTTATGGCGAGACTCCAGACGCTCGACCCTCAAGTTGAAGGATGTCTTCTTCAAGATGTAGCCCACGACATCCTCGACCTTCGTGGACCAGTGCAGGCGGGACACGTACAGCGGCGTGGTGGGTATTTCACACCGCAGGCGCTGCTCGGGTCCGCAGGGTGCGGTGCCGCGGTGGTTGCGGACGGCGGGCTTCCTCTTCTTTCTTCTCTCCACCAGTGTGAAGCCCTCCTCATCGCACCTTTTGCTCTCACCCTC
The DNA here is from genome assembly GCA_905187575.2 of Celastrina argiolus. Taxonomy (NCBI): domain Eukaryota; kingdom Metazoa; phylum Arthropoda; class Insecta; order Lepidoptera; family Lycaenidae; genus Celastrina; species Celastrina argiolus. The sequence continues at coordinate 5,558,388 of LR994596.1, forward strand.
GTTAGATCGAGGAGGTTCAGCCTTACGGCTATCCTTAGCCTTGCGGCTCTCTATCACCCCTTTTGTCTTCAACCGCTGGGGAGGTGCGGGGGAGCGGGCAGCGACACCCGCAAAACTTTTCTGCTGAGTCGATGGTTGACTCAGCTTCGGCTCGACCTCGAGGGGAATGCGGGCGGTCGGTGACACGTCGGATTCCGCTGACGCGCAAAAGGTGTCAGCTTGCGCGCCGCGGCGACGCGTATTTACGAAGGTCGAATGCTCGGGTGACATACATAATGAATTATTACTTTTCATTTGCAATAATTCATGACGCAAATCACGGATGGTGGATTCCGATGCATTCAACCTACCTCACATCTCGTCCAGCTTTGCCTTCATACTATTAAAGTTCTTCAGCAGGCTGGAGACGTCGACGTGGTCCATCGTCACCACCGGCAGCTTGTGGAGATCTTTCGCCACAAAGGCCGGCACGTCGTCTGGATCCGTCTGCTTCAGCAGGGAGATGATATCCTGCACGCTCCTCTCGGTGCCATCTCTGCGTCGCGATGGCATATTCGCGCTCTGGCCGAGCGTTTCGTACAGCAGCTGCTTGCCCTTGCAAATCTCCTCGCTGTTGAAAGAAGACTTGCAGATCTGCATGATGCTGACCTCGTCCATGGTGTCGATGGCATGCTGGATAAACGCCAGCAACTCATTGACCACGAGCGCCATGGTGACGTGCAGCGGCAATCAGCCGCGCGATTCGCAAAAATATAAATTAATATTTTTTGCTCGTGTATAACGCGGAGCGCGACCGTTCGCTGGCTCGACACATTACAGGTATAAGAATACTTACCGCGTTTGGTTTAATAATAGTACTAATTCACCGTAACCGTATATTGTTGACAAGTTATAATATTGCGAGCTTAGAACCAAGTATCTCATCACAAAAGTTGACTATTTATATAAGGGTAAGGTAAGATGTTTAGAAATTCATGTACAAATTGGGGGTATTGGTGCCGAATGCGAGATGCCTAGATGATGCCACAATGAGTGACAAATAATAAACTGTTAACAACCAATATAACTTAATATAAAATATACAATGTGTAGGCACATATTTTTAATAATACTGATGATGTTGCTTGACGGAAAAAATACAAGTTATATAAAAATGTTTTGCATACGAAATGAGTGTTTTTCTCCACTCTCTTTATAAACTAAACCGGCCATGAAGTCATTCTGAAATGGGTTTTCATGCGAAATATGAACATATATACGAATGCGAAATAACACGATTTTTATTTTATGTCTCAAGTTCGGTTGTGGTTGAAAAGTTAACTAACATAGTTAACCATACATTGGTGTGACTTTGATATGACTATCTTGAAAAAATGTATGGTGAAATTTCCCAGTTCACTTAACTTTAAAGTGAATATTATGCCCAAACGCGAATCTGTCCTAACGCGAATCTGTCCAAAACAGAACAAATGGTTCATCTTGACCCGGAAAGCAATTAATTATGCTCGTGTGCTTTAGCTAACGGTAGTTCCGTTAACTACTGACAAATCTCACTGATTGACTTTTCAATTGCACGTTTAAGCGACAGTTTACTGCACAAGTAACTTATTGGCAATGGCGAGGCTGAAAGGTTTCCACAGAGCAGACACCCCTAACAAGCATAACCTACTTTCTGCCACGTACAGTCGCGTACATAAGTTCAAAATAGAAATGATGTCCCTAATTGTTTTTAACCGACCGACCGACAAAAACAGGGGGGTGTTATAATTTGACTTGAATTTCACATGTCTGTGTGTGTGCGATTTTGATCTACTTTTACTTTGAATGAGAGTGAAGGAAGAAAGTGTTAATTTTTTCAAAAACACAATTGGGCACTATAAAACAACTCCTGCGTAGCTGGCCAGGTTTCAATGAAACCTGCCACTGTCTCCGAAATCGTGGTGGGAGGCGTTATTACTATGTCTGCTTTATCCTTCTGACAGCTCTTTTCCTACCCATCCAGCATTTGTCTGGCAACTCTAGCTGTATTCCTGTTCACAACAGTCTCCTACCACGTAAATATGGACTTTCACTTCTATAGTCGCTGTAGACACTAGACACAAAAAAAAACTTGATAACGGCTGAACCGATTCGGCTATTTTTAGTCTTCAAATATTCGTGGAAGTTCAGGGAAGGTTTAAGCGATTTGTATGCTCAACAAAGTGGGCATGGGTCAGCTAGATTATTAGCTGACCCGTTCCGACTTCGTTGAGCATACAAATCGCTTAAACCTTCCCTTTTTATTATAACATACAAATAGAGATTATAAAAACTAATGTTACAAGTCCCACTTATCGGGATAAATAATTCATCCCGATAAGTGGCACTTGTAACATTAGTTTTTAGTAATGTTTAACCCCCGACAAAAACAGGGGGTTTTATAAGTTTGACGTATCTGTCAGTGTGTTTGACTAGTCTTCTTCTTCTTATATATAAAAATGAATAGCTGTTTGTTAGTCGCGCTAAATCTCGAGAATGGCTGAAACGATTCGGAAACTTTTGATCTTGAAATATTCGTGGAAGTTCAGGGAAGGTCAATGGTTTGTATGCTCAACAAAGTGGGCACGGGTCAGCTAGTTATTGTATAAATATCTGAAAACATGCAGGAACATTTTGGGTACAACATGTACACTTCCTTTGTGCTTTACTTTTTATGGCCTAGTTCAAAGGAAAATGTTCAGCAACTAAAAACTTTGCCGATACGTACATGTCGGTGATTGTACTGCTATCATAGTCTAGCTATATCTAATAGCTATTAGCTATTGTCGTTTGATGTGATGCCTTGGCCTTGATTCAAGATGCGATTGAAAAAAATATATCTTTATTAAACACATAAACACATAAAGGGACATAACACAGCTAAAGGTTAAAAAAAACACTAACTTACACATATAACAATACATGTTAGGAAAGTAAAAAAAAATTATAAAATAAATAGAAAGTTAAAGTTTTACATCACAATAATTAAGGCTATGCAATGCCCACGCCATGCGTTTAAAGGGAAGCCACTCAGGCTTCGACCACGGCGAGCCATGGCGCCTGGTCTTCCGTGGCCCCCTTGTAAGTTTGCGATCTCACAACGGCACGCAAACGCAATTTACACTACTTAATAATAGTTACATGATATATACACCATATAAAACAATATACATAATTGATAAATACACGCATAGAACTATAAATAAATAAAGAATCCTGTATCGTTTACTATAACATTGATGCAGCGAGCAGACTTTGCTATTTATTGCTTACGAAGATCGAAAACAAAATGTACGCTAAGTGACATATGAATTCGCTTGTCATTTACCGAACCTTATGTCAAATCCTTTGTTTTCGAACTTCGTAAGCGATAAATAGCAATGGCATCTTTCTTTACCTGGACTAAACCCTCATCTGAGCCTGTATAAATAAAAGAATCTCAATCGCAACGTCTACTTGAGAACCTATTCGACATATAAAAACCTTTCGTTTCACTTTTAAAAATGAAGAACTTTACTTATGTTACACACTTTAGTATTTTATTTATAACATACAAATAGAGATTATAAAAATATAGACTATACTTATTTTATTTTTTTCCTATAATTATATATTATGGTATAAAAGAAAGTACACGTAACATTAATAAAGTTGTTCACTTTTAAAAAAAAAAATTTATCTGTCAAATAGGTTCTCAAGTAGAGGCTGCGATTGAGATTGTTTTATTCATACGGGCCTTAGATTACGCACTGATTTGATTTTTAAAAATATAATAATAATAATAATTTATTTGCTCAAATAAGGTACACAATATTAAGGTGTTACAATCCGTTTCCAGTACATGCTTATTTTGCCTTTGAGTGGCGTGCAATTTTTAAACAAATACAAAACAATGATTACATTAATTTGGAAGACTTAACTAATAATTACATTTTACAATACTTTTAGTTTTTTATAACATACACCTAATACAATATTATTTATTTTTTAATACACATATCAAATTACATTTTTGTAAAATTCTTGAATAGTGTAAAAATTTTGGTCTGCTATCTATTTAAACAACTTAATCTTAAACATTCGTGTGCTTTGTGATTTAATATCTTTTGGTATCTTATTATACAATTGGACACACATGTTTATGCAGATTTTATTAAATTTACTTAGCCTAGGGTTGTCGCTTACTACCAGCCTGTAGGGATCCCGTCTGCTGCGAGGATTTATCTCATCAGATGTCATAAACAAATCTTTATGTTTCCATACAAACATGGAGACTTCAAAAAATAGAGAGACGGTAGTGGTAACAAGCCCATATCCTTAAATACCGGTTGACACGATTCTTTCGGCTTAAGGCCACTAATTGCTCTAATGGATTTTTTTTGTGCCCTAAACACTTTATCGCTATTTGTGCTATTCCCCCACATTAATATACCATATCGCAGAAGAGACTCTACATATGCGCGATAGGACAGTATAGCAGTTTTCTTATTAGTCACTAATTTTATCTGTTTTAGAGCGTATACAAATTTATTTATACTATAAGTAAGGTCGCAGGTATGCTGTTTCCAGTCAATATTTTCATCAACATCAATCGTTAGCCCCAAAAATTTTGTATGACTTACGGATTTTATTTTTAATATGTTCAGCTTTATGTTATTTTTATTACTATTGGATTTATTGAACTGTATATAATTAGATTTATTAAGATTAATTTTTAAATTATGAATGTCAAGCCATTTTATTAAGTTATCAATAGTATTATTAATGTCATTTTCGTGATCAATAATTGTATTAGATTTCTTATCAGATGTCACAATAATAGAGATGTCATCCGCATAGAGAATACATTTATGTTTAGTTATATTATTGATGATATCATTTAGGTACAAAATAAAAAGTAAAGGGCCCAGTACACTACCTTGTGGGACTCCATATCTATTATGCTTGTATTCAGATGAGTAAGTTGATAATTCATTATGTTTATTTGCTTTTGTGACCACAACACATTGTTGTCTGTTACATAGATAAGACTCTATCCGTTGTAAAGTTAGACCTCTGATTCCAGCTCTATCAAGTTTTTGGAGTAGTATATCATGGGAAACTAGGTCAAATGCTTTGTGTCACTGTTGATGTTTGTAATTACTGTTTTCAAAAGGGAGAATGCTGCCAATGTTGTAGACTTTCCTTTTTTAAAGCCATACTGTTCTTTTGATAATATACAGTATTTACAGCAATAGTCATAAAGTCTCTTAAACATAGATTTTTCATATATTTTTGATATAATCGGTATTAACGTTATTGGGCGGTAGTTGTTTATATTAGATTTTTCACCTTTCTTAAAAATGGGTTTAACTATAGATAATTTCAACGCATCTGGAAATATTCCATTCGCAAACGACATATTAATTAGATACGTCAGTATTTTTGATAATTCATTTACGCACTTTTTAATAATTTTTGTATTAATTTTATCGTAGCCTTCAGAATTCGTATTTTTAAGTAACATTATTTCCGTTATTACTTCACTCTCTGTGATCGGGCGTAAGAACATTGTATTACAGCTTAGACTGGTGATTTTTGGTAATATTGGTTTTAATACATTACATGCAGTATTAGTATACTGATTGTTAAATTCAGAAGCTATATTCTCTGGATTAGTTATCAATTTATCTCCGATTTTAATAGACTCTATAAAATTCTTTTTATTTCCTGAGCATATTTCATTGTTTATAATGGTCCAAGTAGCCCTACATTTATTTTTATTTTTATTTATATACTTTATATTAGCATTTTTCCTAGAGTTTATAATACATTTTTTTAGTATATACGAGTATTTCAAGTATTTAGATTTATTTTGTACGTTTTTATGTTTATAGTAGTTATATCTTAATAGACGTTTAGTTTTGCAGCTTGTTTTGAGACCTTTATTTAGCCAGTTTTGCTTCAGTAATTTATTTTTATTTACTTTTATACGTACTTTCGGAAAACATAAGTTATACAATAGACGAAATAAGTCATGAAAATTGTTAAAAGCTATGCTACTGTTGTTTTCAATATACACATTGGACCACGAGAGACTGTTCAGACATTCTTTAAATTTTCGAACATTTTCTGCACAGAAATCTCGTTTATATAATATAATATATCTTGTACTGCTCTTTTTTATTAATATCTATAGGAAAACTTATACTTTGTGCTGTTTCATGGTCAGAGATATAGAGTGGGTATACTGAGGCAGTCACATTCGGTATATTACTTAAAATATGATCAATGCAAGAGGACTTACGCGTAGGAATACTAATATGGATTTTGAAATTATAATTGTTCGGTTGTTACTTTATTGCGCAAAAACTACTAAAAGGATTTTTATGAAATTTGGTTTAGGAGTAGTTTACATGCTGTATAATCACAAATACTACTTCTTACTGCAGCATAATTAATATAATGGTTTCCGCGCGATTTAATTTTGCCCGTATGTAACCATCTAGTAATAAATAATAATAAAAATAATTGAAGGCCTCTGTGGCACAGTGGTTTGCGCTAAAATCTGGGGGGCGCAGGTTCTAACCCTGGCGAGGGAGCAAAGGTTTTCCTTGGTTTATCCTAGGTTATAGATGTGTATTAAATATGTGTATAATATCATAGTAATAAGTATATTATTCCCGCTGTCCCGCTGGTACTCATCACAGAAGTTCTTACTGGACTTAGCAAGGGACTAGATCAAAGTGATGTGTTCATATATAATAATATAATATCTATGGACGCTTCAAATCTGGCCCTGTGCTAAGTATCCGAAGAACTTGTGTGGTACCAGACAACGGAAATATATTTAATAATTTTATACTATACACATATTTAAGATTTTTATTATATTATACACAAATTTAATACACATCCATGACCCAGGAACATTGAAATTTTTTTGTTCCCTCGGCGGGATCCGAACCCGCGACCTCTCGTTGGAGCACCAAGGTGCTCAACCACGAGGTATAGTATTCTTGAAGGTTCAGCAAGGTGTTGAACTTTAAGTAACTTTCATTATAATATTACAATGATATTAATGGATTTATGAATAACAAAAATATGGCTCCATTTTTTACTGTTCTTATATTACCTAGACAGAGCCTGTAAAGTTTTATGATGTTTATGTTATGTTTCGAGATCTTTTGTTATATTTTATCCTTTGAATATAAACCTTTATTGTTTGGGGTTGTTGTCAAACGATTTCAGAGGATTTTCCAAGAATCTATACATTTGTTGAAATACCATCCTATACATTATACAAATGTGAATCATATTTTAGTAGGGGGCCCATAGTGCTAAACGTGTAGTTACTCGAGCGTTGCGGAGACCTAGTAGGTTTTGGTGATATAATGTTAGGAGGAAAAAAACGTATGATAGTTTTGTATATATGTATTTTGTATGTTTTTTAATATAGTTTATTTATCGTTAGAATCGACAAGACTGACAAGAGTATTACGCTGAGTCCAATATAAAATATTCGAGAAACTCAATTATCGAAAAATATTGAGTTACTTTTAAAATTTTACTTAGGTCCCTATGAGCTTACCTGACCTGACGAAAATTTTGATACTCTTCAAAAGTTTTTTTAACCCCACCAATTAAATTTTAAAAAATCATGCCTAGATATGGTATACATATACTATCTTAATCTGACGCGCTCAAGTTACTACAAAAATCCCCTCTCCGGCTCCCCTACTATTTATTTAGGGTGATACCCACGACATACCTTTTGACAGGATTTTTGACATTGACAGTAATTTCTATTTTTAACCTTTTATGACAGGTTAAAAATAGAACATACTGATTACAAAAGTGTCAATCATACAAAATGTCGGTTATAAATCGGTCATATTTGTATGGTGGAACAATCTACGGTAAAATGCGTGAAAAAATCGTAGGTGGGCCCTAAATCTTATATATAAAAATTTGTTGCTGTTCGTTAGTCTAGCTCAAATTCGAGAACAGTTGAACCGATTCGGCTATTTTTAGTGTTGAAATATTCGTGGAAGTCCAGGGAAGGTTTTTAAACGGCTCAACAGGGTCAGCTAGTGTCATATAAAATACTGAATTGAGCAATATTCATCAGAAATATCGTTTTGAATTATTTGTGATGAAGATAAACGATTTTTTTAATATCAGACTAATATAATTCTAAAACAAAAAAGATCGTAGACAAGTAAAATATTTTTCGAAATTTTGACGACTCTATAGCTCTAAATAATAAATTAATTACTTACTTAAATTGTTTAAGAAAACTTAAAAACGGCCAAGCGTGAGTTGGACTCGCGGACGTAGGGTTCCACACAAAATGAGTAAATCAAAAACGTTTGTTATATGCGAGACTCGCTAAATTTTTTGTTTTTGAAATTTTATTTGTTGTCATAGCGCCAATAGAAATACATCATAAATGAAAATATCAACTGTCTAGGCTATATTAGCATTCTTGAGATACAGCCTGGTGACAGACGAACGGACAAACAGACAGACAGACAGCGAAGTCTCAGTAATAGGGTCCCTTTGGGTACGGAATCCTAAAAACGAAGCACTAAATATTAATTAAATAAAGTGGCAAAAAAGTTGTCCACTCCAGGCTTATTTATCTTTTTTCTAAGTCTTATAAATTATATCTACTCGACGTGCCAAGACTTGCACTCTAATAATTAATTAGTCTTGTAACATTCTTATTTACTACCATAGACAATTAGTTTTTGGACTTTGTGCCTCATTATAGAGCACTCTTGTGATATAAAAGAATGTGAGATTAGACAAATTAGTATGAAACACAGTCCAGAGGACTGATTTAAGGTGCCATAGCTATTCTCCTACGAAGTTCGAAAGAAAAATATATGGGATTTGACACAAATCGAATTCATATGTCACTTAGCGCATTCTATCATCTTATTTATGACATTCAGCTTATATGTTGAATGCCATACACTTTATTTCCGAACTTCTTAAGTGATAATATCGATAACATTTGGAATCAGGGCCCTGATATGATAATATTAAACTTTGATAAATAACTTTTTCATTGTCCAATTCGGAATTCAGACAGATTTCACAAGTTTAAAAATGATGATAAGAAAAAAGTCGCGCAGTTACCGCTGACCTCATTCGCGTGCAAACCACAACGGCGCGAATTACTGTGGTGCGGTATTTATCGTGGAAAAATGACGGTTCCTGTAGGATTTCTGACAGGTACAAAGTAGCAGGAAAAACGTATAATATGAATTTGTTTGTCCCCAGGATGTCACTAGTGCTGCCCGGCGGCGGGGACTCCCCCAGCCCGCGTCGCGCCGTCAGTCCCCTGCTCGAGTCCCGCCGCCCGCACTGCACGCTCGCCTGCGACTACTGCGCCGCCATACTCGAGGACAAGTTCAAAAGTATGTAATAAATAAATAAAAATATTTATTCGACACGTTAATACCATTACACTCACATTATAGAAACATTAACATTACAAAATCACAAAAAAACATAACAGGAATTTAAAACATGGAAGAAACAAAAAAGAAAAATTATATAATTAACTAACACAGTAAAAAAACATAAAACAAACTTGACACAATGCGCTAAAGGATCGTAGTGTAGGTGGGTAGGTACTAGGTAGTGTCAATGCCCTGATCACACGTACCGAGTAGAGTGGCGAGAGAGTGCCTCGACCGAGTACTCAGTTCGTGTTTACTATGTAACGAGTACTGGGCCTAGTACTCGGCCCAGCGAAACGGCGAGCGAGCCACTCGGACCTTGGTTTGTTTACTAGGCCGAGTGCACACCCCCGCACGCCTCTCAGCCTACCCCGCGCCGGCTCGCTCGCCACTCAGCAGGTATGAACACGAAGTTCCAATTTGCTGTCTCGCCACTGTACTCGGTACGTGTGATCAAGGCCGTTAAAAAGGAGACCACTCAGGCATAACACTGCAGCGTAAACCACAGAGAATGGTATTATGTGGCATGGTATTATGTGGCATGGTATTATGTGGCATGGTATTATGTAGTGATGCTGTCGTGTTTGACACTTGTCAGTCCTCTGTTCAAGTTCCGTAGACCGCCTCGAAAGATCCAAAAATTATATATTTGTTTATTTGCATCGAATAGGCACTGAATTTGAATTAAATACTGGATTGATATTCAATTTTGGCACTGATAGTAGTATAGATAGACCACGGCGCAGGAGATAAGCTATTTTTGGACTTGTAAAATAACGGAACATCTATTAGCTATAAATGTCTCAGTATAAAAATCTAAGATTTGATGACTATTACCTCATTTATATCGAAGATAACGAGATGAAGTGAACATAAAGTAAAATAAATAGACAAGAAATAAATTCATCAGACTCCCAACACTTTTTTCGTCCAATTTCGCTTCGAATATTTCTACACAAAAGAAAATGGCGGCAATTTGTTCGCGCCGATTCATTTTCGCCCCGCAAAAAATACCGCCAATTGATTGCCTTATTACATTTCTAGTTCGTCTTAAATGAAATCTAATACTAATCCCACGCCCTTATTTTTGTAGGGAATAATTGGGCAGATAATATTTGTTCCGCTATATTATTTCAGACCAACTTTTTGTTTCACATGTGTTTCATTATTGCAATCTGTATATACAGCCTGACTGGTGAGACATGTGCAATACTTACGGAGTACTTGGTACTCGATTCCCATTATAAATATGTAATAAAATTAGGTACTTCATTTTTTACCAAATTTTGCTTTAAATAAATGTATCATGGACACTATGAAAATTACGCGGCTAGGCAAGTAGGCATGCATACCTTTTGGGGAGCCTTACCAGGTAGTCTACATACAATATAATGTTTTAATTAAGTTAAATCTGTGTGTAAACTTAATTTAGTTTGTCAATCAACAATATAATCCACTATTGGTGACAAAGCTGTACAAATGTTTGCCGCCATATTGTAACGTACGCAAATATTGCGAGGGGAAATGTAATATTAACACGGTTCGAAATCCGATCGCACTTCGGGGACGAAAATTCAATCTCTGTTTTCTCAAATGTGTGATTTGTGTGTAATTTTGTATTTATCCTTCTATTGTAACCGACTTTTTGTGGGTACAGTACAAAATATTGATTTCAATAGTACAACGCGCACACACGGTAAAATTGGTGGAAAATTTTCATTGAAACCTTTGCATTTTTTATCGCGTAATGGTAAGCAATTTATATGTAGGTTTCAAAACCTAAAATGCTCTACGCGTCCTTCTTTTCACACTATATACGGCTTGATACATGAACCATGAGACCTCCTGTATATACAGAATTTGGTATATGAGGTTCGATCAGTGACATACAATAATTTGTATGTCACTGATCGAACCTCAGCGAACCGCGAAGCTTATGTCAAATCCCATAAATTTTGTTTTCGAACTTCGTAAGTGATAATTGCGATGGCATCTTGAATCAGGGCCCACACATATCACTAAAATATTTCTGACTGTAAGCGCCTTAAAGACCACGTCATTATAATATAAAAAAGATAAGCTTTATTTTCTTGACTGTACAGTGATTTATGGTAACGCAAAGTTCCATTTTGAAGATTCTAATGAGGTATTTTGTTCTCACGACCTGGCAGATGTTAATTAGCTCTGAAGGGCAACTTCTAAGAGGTTTTTACGTTCGTTTAGAAGATCAAAAGGACTTTGGTACTTGACTGCGATGTCATTATTAGTTTTTCTTTATAAAAGGGTCGAAAATCTCAAGGGTTTAAAATGGTGAACGCACTGCACTGCACGCGCTGCTGTTAGGTAGGCTTGTTGTATGGGACCCTCATTTATTGTACTGATCACTACATTAAAATATGACCAAATATTTAAGCAGTTACCTAAATTTAGAATGTTATATAATACGTTCTTGAAAAAGTAAAACTGTTATCGGGATTGTCCTTTCCAATTGATAAATGATGACTGATCAATATGATGGTGAACATGTCGGCAATCATTTCATTGTTGTCGACATGTTCACCACGGGGTTAATCACCCTGGGTTAATTTTGGATTATGTCACCAGTCGGCCCAGTGGTAGAGTATTTTTTATAAAAATATATTGATGTAATTATTTATCTTCTATAATATAAAAATGGATCACAAAATGTGTTGGTAAGCGCACAACTCAACAACTTCTGGATCAATTTGGTCAATTCTTTTTTTGTTGTATTTGTTATAGTCAGGATTAGGTTTTTATGAAATAAAATGTTAAAATAAATAAGCAGAAAATTATTAAATTCCACGTTGCGGGTTTTGCGGGTTCCGGGTATTTGTTTTTTTAATTTAATTTCATCACAAACTCAATCAGCTAGTTTAATATAATATATATGTATACTTACTATTCTATATTATACTATTGTACAGGGAACGCCGACATGCGCAACCGCGGGACGTCCCCGCTGTCGGTGTCGCCGCGTCAGTCCCTAACCGGGGAACCCCCCTGGACCCTGCCTGATGATGACCGGCCCGACTTCTCCGCGCTCAAGGAGAATATACATAGGATCAACAAGTAAGTTTATTGATGTGTTTTGAGTTGTATGGTTTTATATTATTATGTTTAACTGTAATATGGCTAAACCTCAAGAAGGTTCGAAAGTAGGATTCGTATGTTAAGGTAGGTACTATTGATGTAATTGTAAGGCATATTACACAACGGTGTTGCTTTCACACTTATAATCAAGCTCTCGCCATATTTTTAACACTTAGCTGGTCACACTTATTTTTAACATCCTTTAGGTCGACCTATGTAACTAAGTTATGAAATCTAAGGTAACCTATTTTACCATCTTCCAAGGATAGTAGCGTAGATAATTGGCAGCTGCATGTAGTTCTGACGATAATATAATAATGGCACTGTCAATCAGATCTGATGATGGTACTGGAAGATTAATTTTTGTTATATGGATAATATTTATTATAAATAACACAAAAGACTTCTTAAAAATAACATAATATATATATAAATTAAAACAATTATACAATTTTTAACTTTTTAAAGATATGAAATTATCATAGCTGTTATGACATGATTATATTATGATAGGAATATTATCATAGCTGTTTTTGGATTGCTTAGAAGAGCCTTGTAATAAACTTTGACCACGATTTCATTTCAAGGTCTGATGATGAAGCTAGAAAATAGGCACTGGCATTTCATGATGGAATATAGAAAGGCCAGTTCTAGTGTTCTTTATAATCAATTTTTTTTTTCTTCAAAAGACCAAGTTTTTCATGAATATTTCTACTCTGGTTACTTCTGAGCCAGACATTTTCCAAAGAGCTCAATATATCATCTCTTTATATCTGAACGGCCAACATAAGCAGCAAACCTAATCAACTTATTCTAGGAACTAGGCAGCAAACTACATTGCTTATTGGATTAAGAGGCGTATAACATTATGCTTATAGTTGCACTGAGGCAAGTAGGAAATTGACTATAATTAGGTTTTAACAACTAGTTTAGTGCAAGCGTACGTAGCATCATCATCAACTTTAATAGGAAACACTGTAACGTATATTCCTGTCCTGCAACTGCCCCATCAAACCGATAGAGACAACTGTAGATAATAACTGAAATTACCTATCAACAATACGGGAAATCGACGATTAGGAATATTAGGATACCCCTGTTTCCTTCTCGAAAATTTAACCGAATTAGATATATTTTTCATTATAAACTAAATAAAGACTTGGTTCATGTTAATATGTTTCGATTTTATCATAAAATGTACTCTAATTTGTTTCTTGGATGTTTAAACAGACGAAAATCTGCCAAAAAAATCCGTAAGATCATTTAGATCTTACGAATTTTTTTGCGCATATGTACCTTAGTCGCGGGAAATTATGTGTTAAAATATTTAACTAGCCGAACAGGAAATTTGTAGGTATCCTAATGCATACTATACATAATGTAAAAATACCAGTTTAAATAACTTTGGGATACGATTCTACTACAATTTCTCATTCTGAAAAGATATTTTTTTAAATATATTCTGAAAATGTAGTTTCACATCACCGTACATGGCATCGAATCTTTACCCCTTCACGAACAACTAAACCTAATAGCAAACACTATAAGGTAATTGAGGCTCACTCGGGCATATGTAGCCAATAAAAAAAGTTTACGTTATTACAGAAAACTTCTGCGAAATAGAACGCTAGAAATATTTTTTAATATTCACTGAATTCCATGAACTTTGATAAAACGAAACTGTTGCTCCAATACCTTTGTGGGGCATCGGCAAACTTTTTTCACTATTATTGTCGGACAATCTGTCCGTTTTATTGGTATTGCTGCAAATTGCAATACCTTTTTTCTTTTTTAATTTCTATTGCTTTATTGAATTATACAGTCGTAGAGGTACACAAAAAAAATCCAACGTCCAAATACTTTAGTTTTGACACCTACATAGCGCAGTCAAGTCAAGTCAAGTCAAGTCAAAAATTTTTATTCAGAATAAATTTTACAAAAATGTTTTCTGAACGTCGTTTCTATATGATGCCTACCACCGGTTCGGGAGCTAGCCCAGCGAGAAGAACCGGCGTAAGAAACTCGCATGGGGCCACCTTTTACTAAAAAGATGGAAAATTTCTCTTTTAAAAAACAAATAAATATAAAAAATATGTTTACATATAAAATAGTCAATACTACTACAAATAAAAAATTGCACTTTTATGCAATTAAATAAAAGAAAAAAAAAAAGCCTTGCAGGGGGCTACTTTATTCCCAAGGTGTGCTATCATTCATATAGTCACAAACTTTATAGTATGCTTTTGCACACAAACGTTCTTTGACTACTTTCTTAAACTTATTGTTAGAAAAATTTTGAACGTTTTCTGGGACCCTATTGTAAAGGCGTATACATTGACCTTTAAAAGAATTCTTTACTTTACTAAGCCTTGTCACTGGTACATCCAGTTTATGCTTAAGTGGTTGAGCGCGTTTGTACTCGAGCGGGAGCAGAGTTCAAATCCTGCTGAAGGAACAAAATGTTTTCCGTGTTCCTGGGTCATAGATGAATAAAAAACCTTATAGAGTAAAAGTCATAAATATGTTTATAGTATAAATATCGAAATGATTGTCAAATTAAGTGACACTTTATTTACATGCTATCCTTATTATTCCGCCAAGCAGTGACAATGCAAATAGTATTGAAACTTTCTAATTTAATTGGATATAGAACATTTAATTTGCGTTCAGTATTCTGTCGAATGACTTTTTATTTTATTCCTTTTATTCTTTTTGTGCGTTATATTTATAATAGCTTTTGTCCGTGGCTTTGCCTGAATGGAATATAAAGGTTTTGTTACTTCCAATACCTTCAAGAATATGTGTAAAAAGTTTCATGATTATCGGTTAAGTAGTTTTTGCGTAAAAGCGTTAGTTACGCGTACATTTATAATATTACTGATTTTGTTTTTTACTACTTAACATTTTTAAAGCTCGTAACAATATTCATGTATCTGACTTAAATTAACCTTACTCGGATATCATCTAAAACTTATATAGCCTATGTTACTCGCGGAACCATTGCGAATCGATTGACAACTGATTTATTAAAATCGGACTAGCAGTATAACCACTGCGAGGAAACAAACAAAAATACATAAATATTAGACTACAATTTGGACATTCTAAGACCAACATTTTAAATCTTGATATATGTTGTGTTAATACTAAAATTGAAATGGTGGACTCTACAAAATTTTTAGGATTAATAATTTGATAAACATTGTAATTGGAAGCTACATATAGAACATGTATGCAATAAACTGGAAAATTTGTTTACGCGTTAAAAAAATTGCGATTGTTAGTATCTACTGAGTCAGCACTAAACGCATATCATGCTTATGTGTCCTCTGTGCTCTCATATGGTCTTTTGTTATGGGGCAACTCAGTAGATATTGATAAAGTACAAAAAAAATGCGTTAGAGCGATATGCGGTGCTTGGTCTTTGGATAGCTGTAAACCTCTATTTCAGAAATTCAATATTTTACCATTGTCTTGTATGTACATTAGAGATCTTAGTATTTTTGTGAAACAAAATCCGCAATACTTCACATTAAGTGCAAACATGAATAACTGAACTGCCATTCCAAGAAATAAATTTAAACTATTTATGCCTCAATGCAGACTTGATGTTTATAAACGCAATGTATACATAAATGCCATTAGGATATATAATAGGTTGCCAAACTGTTTTAAAGACTTAAATATCATCTCCTTTAAAAGAGAAATTACTAAGTGGTTGGCAAATAAATGTTTCTATAGTGTCGAAGAATACATAAACGATTGTAAATGACTTTGATGTTACTATTTATGTAATTCTAATGTAAGTTATATATGTCTGTATTTTGTTTGTTTTTTTTTTTTGCCATTATTTACCTACTTAATAATTTACTTGACTTATTAATTTACTTTCCATTTTTAAACGAATTTAACATTATCTTGACATAGCTAAAATAAGATGTACACAAACTAAATATATATAAGTAAATAATAATATCATTATGTAATTAAAATAATAATATATTTTGTAAATTACAAATTAAACTTACTGACTTTTGCACGGCATCTAGATGGCAGAATGTACAGGAACCGTATTTAAAATGTTTAACACCCATGTACCACCTACATTCTTGCAATAAATATATTTCATATTTCATATTTTCTGCCAAAACCATTACCCTTCCTTTTCGCTTCGCCCAAGTTAGGTAAAAATGAATCTATATGTTATTGAATGTACTGTAGGTTCTTGATGGAAATACATTGTACACAGTAATAATACACAAATTACTTGCACTTTCTCCACTTTATTAGTTGTTAAACATAAGATTTATTGAAATACACGACCGGTTTCGACTAAGTCGTGATGATGACTTAGTCGAAACCGGTCATGTATTTCAATAAATCTTATGTTTAACAACTAATAAAGTGGAGAAAATGCAAGTAATTTGTGTATTATTACTGTGAAAAATGAATCTGATCATAATTCCTTTTAGAAATAGTTGAAGTGTTATTTTTTTAATTATTCTTTTTATCAGGGACTGTGAAACCTCCACCCGCCTGGACCTGCTCCTCACGCAGGTGGAGCAGTACGCTAACAACCTGGAGGCCCTGGTGGAGGAGAGGACCTCCGACTACCTGGAGGAGAAGAGGAAATGCGAGGAGCTGCTGTACCAGCTGCTTCCCAAGTAAGTTTAAATGAGAGTGAGATGGGAGAAATAGAGAGTAAAAAGTAAATAGAGAAAGAGACCGAGAGATGGAGAGTTATAGAAGGGTAGAAAGTTAACGACAAACTTCAGAATCTATAACTAACATATCAATTATTATTAATGAAAACGACGCTTCTTGTAATGTAATAACAAGCATTATGAGAACTTGGGCCCTGATTCAAGATGCCATCAATTTATCGCTTACGAAATTCGAAAACAAAAAGTATGGAATTTGACATAAGGTTCGCTAAATGACATGCGAATTCGTATGTAATTTAGCGAACCTTATGTCAAATAATGTCAAATCTCATTTTGTTTTCGAACTTCGTAAGCGATAAATGGCAACCTGACCATCGTTTACTTGTATTTTACCGCTAACCCATAAAAGTTTAATGAAATGTAACATGAATCATTTACAAACGTCCGCACTTAGAAGTTTAAAGGAATGTAACATAAATCATTTACGCGCGTTCGCGTTTATCCTTAACTCCCAGGTGGCTCTTACCAATTTATTTATTGCCGCACTCAGGTGAAACATGTTCTTCAGGGCTCCTAAGTCTTTTCTTCGGGGACACGTTAAATATGTAAGTTTAGGGAGCTCCGGGGTAACCTTTTTTACAGAGTTTCTAAACCTTTAGGTCTTCACCTGGTGAATTGTTTTGACATTTAAAATATGTTTGTGACGTAGGCGCTAATGTTAAAGAAATGCTTAAAGTGACTGCCTTTTTTATAATTATTACAAATTTTCGAGTTTATAACAGTACTAGGATTGTTCTATCATTGTAGGTTTTCTTTTAAAAAACTTTACAATCCTAGTTCTAAAAAAGCAGTCACTTTAAGCATTTCTTAAACATTAACGGCTACGTGGTCTGGTGGTTCACAGCTTCGCACTCGACCGGGAGGTCGGGTTCGATTGCCGCGTTGGAACAACAACAAATGTTGTTTCATGTTTGGTTGGGACAATGCAGGTTGATCAACTGATTGTCTGACAAGAAAGACAGATGTAAAAAGTCGGTCCTGCGCCTGATCTCCTGCCAGTCGTATCGGTTATCCGTCTCACCGTGCTACGAGTGAAGGAAGAGAAAGTGCTTCTGTGTATTGTGCACACACTTGGGAACCACAAAAATAACTACTGCGTACCTGGCCTGGTTTCTATGAAACCGGTCACCGTCACCGAAATCGTTAATAAAATTCATTCTTCTTGGACGATATTATAAAATTAAAAAGTGCGAGGGACAAAAAATTTAATAGAGTGTTCTCGTAACAACAATTTTCCACGCGGACGAAGCGATGACAAAACTCGTCGGACATAAAAGTATCCTGTTTCCCAGGACCACTTGTGTTGTCTGTTATTTCGGTATTAACTTTTATGACTCGGAAACTATCGAAATAAAACTGGAATGATATTTTTATGACACTATCATCGAGATAGTTGCCCTTGAGCCCTTTGCGCGTTAGACAAACTCAAACAATCTGCCATAACATGTTCTTCTCATATTTCAGTTATGTATTTCACTTCACTATTACATTTCTACATAGCTAGTATGAAACATATAGGAGTTATTATAGTACTGTAATAATACAAAATCTGCTTGCACTTTTTTCAGTTTGTTATTTTATTTACATTTTATTAAAATACACGACCGGTTTTGACTGAGTCATCACCAGGTGTGGCTACAGTAACTGTAAAATAACTAAGACAGTGAAAAAAAAATTATATACACGGTGTAAAAAGAGCAGTCACTATAACTTTGAGATACGATTATACTACATTACCTCTTTTTGGAAATGTATTTTTTTTATATTTTTTTTGTTAAAAAGTAAAAAAAAATTAGTTTTTACTATTTCTTATTTTTTTGTTGCAAAAATAGCAATAAACCAAAAAAATTTTTTTTTTAATTTTTGAAGAAAAAAAAAGAAAAAAAATTGTATTTCTAAAATAAGAAAAGGTAGTATAATCATATCACAAAGTTATAGTGACTGCTCTTTTTACACCCATTATAACTTGAATCTCCACCAAGATCTGGAGGAGCTTGGTACATTCAAAAACATAATATTATGGATTAATATTGAGTCATTGAGTCTAATTATTATTAGTCTCTTGAGTTTTTTTTTAATTGTTGTTATTATAGCCCCCTGGTAAACAAATAATGTAGAACTGAGTCAAATGAAATGAGTCCAAAAGTAATTAAATTTAATATAAAATAAATGAAATAAAAAATACGCTGTTGTAATGGCCCATTATTATCTACCGCAGTTTGTACAAATAGCGCGCAAATAAATAAAGTTTTTTGGCATCGTCGTATCGGTTTGGTCAATATTACACATTCAGAGCAATGACTATAAACTATTTTAAATAAAATAACTATCGTCGTTTCATCTGTGACGTCCACTGCTGGACAATACCTATGAGTATTCCATGGGGGTAGTTGCTTAAACTCGCCACGCTTGGCAGGCGGGTTGGTGAGCGCAGAGCTTAAATAATTAACTATATCCGCGGTAACACTGCTGCCCATTTCCGTATACAGGCTTATGCTTGATTCATAAACCGAATATAGTGTGAAGAGAAGGACGCGTAGAGCATTTTTTGTTTTGGGACCTCACATAAATTACTTAGCATGACGCGACAACTCGCGATTAAAGATCTAAGTCACAAAACATGAGTTTTCATGCTGGGGCTTAGGTCAACGACCAGTACGTTCGTGTGTACTAGGAGCCAGCGAGCCCCAACATAGTAAGATCCACTCCTTGTGGTCATTTTAGACCTATGAATATTTTTTGAGTTATATTAAGTAATTTATAAGTGGTGCCAAAACAAAAAAAAGCTCTGCGTGTTAAAGATGTTAAACTATATTCGGCTTAATATACGAATTATGAAGTAACCTGTATAATCTTCTATCGCCTTTTACGACAGCCACGGGAAAGATGGTTCATAAGGTGGTTTCTTTTTTACTCCTCACCTTGCGGAGGTTACAATTATGATAAAAGTGAATTTAAAATTGTAATGTCCTAGGTCCGTGGCATCACAGCTGATCATGGGTCGACCTGTCATGGCGGAGACGTACGACCAGGTCACCATCTACTTCAGCGACATCATCGGCTTCACCCAGCTGTCTGCAGAATCCACACCTCTGGAGGTGGTGGATCTACTCAACGACCTGTACACCAGCTTCGATTCAATTATTGAAAACTTTGATGTGTATAAGGTAGGATCATATTTGTATTCATTTGATACTACAAATATACGACATATTAGAATAGAAGAACAATGGACTGCTGGTAACCAGATCATTAGATCATGAATGAAATATTGAAAGTTGGTTGGAAGAATAATATTAAAATAAATATCACACTTAGAACACACATACAAATATACGAGATAGAACGGAAGAACAATGTAATGCTCATGATGATGAATGAAATATTGAAAGTTGGTTGGAATATTAATATTAAATCACACTTAGTATTTTATTGAAAAAATATACTAATAATATAAGCATACAATGTATATTTTGTTATTAAATTGAAGTCGTAAAGTAAATAATAAAGTGTTCTTCTTAGCCATGATGTAAAAAGACAACGATTTCCATATATTTCTGTTGTAGTAAAAGATAGTGAAAGAAAAATAGTTATTTTGCGCTATAGAATAATAAATAAATGTAGGTGGAGACGATAGGCGATGCGTATATGGTGGTGTCTGGGTTACCCATGAGGAACGGGACCAGACACGCAGCGGAGATAGCAAGGATGTCTTTGGCACTACTGCGGGCGGTTCGGGTGAAGACAGTCCCCCACAGACGGGAAGAGAAGCTACTGCTGAGGATCGGGATGCATACAGGTATGTGTGTAGTGCTGGAGGTAATAATGAAGATGTATAAGAACTGGCACGTACAGTGCGATTGAAGACAGCCCTCCACAGACTCAGAGAAAAGCTATATATATGGTGAATGCAGCAGGAAGGTAAACAATAATGTATATAAAAATATATACAATAATGTTTAGTTGCATAGCAACAGTGAATTTTCTTTAATTGAGTAAAAGTTTATTTCTAAAAATTGAAAGACTTGGTAAAACCATGTAGTATTTGAGCTGAATTTTAAGTGACTGCGAGCCAAATAGAATTAAGATTTATTGAAGTCAGAATGCGACTACTATGATGCACATATTTAGCCTTTTATTATTACCTATATGATGCTAAAAGTACATAAGCTATATTTTATTCGTATTATGGTTAAAAGTAACGAATTTACTCAACCATTTCTTTACAGACATAATGTTAATCCTCATTTAAGCTTATACGACCAATGTTTTTGTGTAATTAAATCTATTTTTGGAAGGTTTCCCACACCGCTGTCAGTCTTATTTTGTCAGATGGAAAAGGGTCGCGGTTCAAATCCGAATTGCCAAAATTATTTTATAATGTAAAATCGTAGCTGTTTTCTTTTGCGTTTTACTTGGCGTGATTTTTTTTATAAATTTCTGATTTGTTCTACTTTTCGATAAAAATTTTCTACTCACTTCATTTCATAATTTTCTTAGTTTCTATAGATTTATTAATGTTGTCTTTAGGAAAGTCTCATTGGTATGATTTTTCCGAATTTTATTTCTATTATGATTCCTTAATTGCTGTAATCAACTACTTTTTAGATGCAATGAGGCGTTCCTAGTTATTGATCATTTCAAACATTTGAAATTACGTGTCATTTTGTTTAGGTCCATGTGTGGCTGGGGTAGTGGGATTGAAGATGCCTCGGTACTGCCTGTTCGGTGACACAGTAAACACCGCCTCCCGGATGGAGTCGCATGGGGAGGCGCTCCGGATTCACGTCAGCCCGAAGACCAGGGAGCTTCTAGATGATGGTTTCGAGCTGGAGTGCCGGGGGGAGATTACTATGAAGGTACGGTCTACGGATCATCACTGACAAGGTATAGGAGAAAAGAAGATGGAATGTGTGGCATGTTAATTTGCATAATTATCAATTCTTGAACCTGGAGCTTTATGATGAAGTTTGCTGCTATGAAGGTTTAGGTATTTGAAAACCCTTTTCTAATTTCAGGGGGTTTGTAGAGATAGGTGGAAGTAAGTTGCATCAGCATTCAAATGTGCGTTGTTATGTATGCCTTAAAAGTATACGTTTTTTTTTAACTATTGCAATTTACCTAAATGCAGTAGTGCTAATTAATTTTAAATTGAATAACATCGCAATTCTATTGAATACCGATTTCAAAGCTGAAAAACTTGTACAACATTCAATTTGTTTGCTGACTTTAATATTTAATCGTGTTGAAAAGCAATTAGTAATATAAAGAGAATAAATAAATTTCATTTATAACTGAATAATTAGACCCCAATTCAGAGTTCACAATCTCACATTCAAAGGCAAAGTATGACTAAGGTACACATTATACGTATAACGTTTTGCACTTTACATTCTAACAACTTGTTGCCCGTGATTTCGTGTACGCAAAATAAATTTCCGCGAGAAATGTACATGCTTTCCCGTGTTCTATATTATCTGTCCCAAATTTCATTCGGTCAAGTAGACCGATTTTGATCGGTGCTTATCATAATTATTATAAACAAAAAAATATACATAGGTAAAAACTAATCTATCCGCTTTATATTATTAGTATTGATATTGGTTTCTTTTAAATTTTTTTTTTATATATAAATTGTATTAAACTTTTTTGTACAGGGAAAAGGAAAAATGGTGACATACTGGTTACTGGGTGAAAAGCAATCGCAGCAAGAACAAATGTACAACCAGAATAAAGAAAATGAGAGCAACGTAACCAACAACCCCAGCATAACCTTCCAAGGCCCAGATAGCCCTGCGTCTCACTCCCTAACACACAGTCACAGCCCAGAGAAAAATGGCCTGAAAGAGTCCAACAAACCTAAAGAGATAATGAGCGAAAGAGACAGAATAAAACATGAGATAGCAACGTTCGTAGCCAAGGATCTAATAAATAATATCGACAATGCAGTAAGAGAGTTCAGACTAACGCAAGGAACATTGACTAACAACAAACCGGTATGTAACGGAAAAGATAAAGGACTAATAACCCCTACGTATGATAAGGAATTGATAATCAATAAAGGAAAAGTAAGAGATGTGGTCAATAGATTCAACAATACTATTAATGATACGAATGAAGTCAAAGGTGTAAAACAAAGGATTAGACCAGAAGACTGAAAAGATGAAGAGGAATTTACTGTAAAAACTTGTATAGTAGATGTAATCTATGTAGTGCTAAGCACAAATCTAGTCAATAGTGGTGCATAATATGATAAATTCTTTGTAAATGATAAAATAGATTATAGAGAGCATATTTCACAAGATTTTATGAAATATTTAGCGAAATAGATTTCTCCTATACGATTTAAGAAAATGATTATATTATATTAGTTTACAAGTATTGTTTTTATCAATACTGTAAATAATTTATTGAAACTATGGAAAAACGTACAGTATAAAAACAGTAAATAGATAATATTGTAGATTGTAGTCTAATTAGTGATAGAAAGTATGTGCTTACTTCAAGTATGACGAATTTATACATCTAGCCATATTATAATACGCTTATTAAATATTTGAGAAACTATTTTATTTAGTGCTCCTTATAGTTGCAGAAACCGGAAAATATTGGTTATGTATTGTTGGTGCCTGTCGCATTTGACTTGGAAGAAGAACATAGTACATGGAAATAAAATATCATTGAGGATTTTTGAAGTTAATAGGTTTTTGTACCTTTCATGACAATCCAAATAAACTCTAATTTACTGTGTATGGAAATGGATAGCAAAAGCAATGGACACATAGATCAATTTAGCATGTGTTATAATTTATAATACCATTTTCATTCACTTTAGCATCTGTCGTAAGAAGAATAAAGAACGATATAAAATGACTTCTCCCTAGAGCTATCTAGATATATCTAGATATTTATAGTAGTTAATCTAAGCAAACTGAGAAATAGATTAGAATTAGGTAATCATTTAAGAGCCTAGCGACAAATACTTATACTCCGACTAATATTCGTAGTTTCTTTACTTGGAGGTTATTTTTTTTTTAATAATATTACCCTAATGGTAACCTCTAACGAGGTTAAATTGTATAGTATTAGAACCCCTAGATGAATAGTAAAGTTTTTACTGACCTTTTGTACTTCGCATTCCTAAGCTTTATATTATAAAGCTTTAGTTTTGACTGTACAGTGTATATTACAGTCCTATTTTACATTCAATACTTTTGAATGTATATTTTAACGTTTGTTAAAAACACATTATTCCTAAACCTGTGTTGATTAATATATTTGTTTATATAATGTAGATCCAATTTCTTTATTATTAAACATATTATATTACCTGTGATCTGTTTTTGTTTATTTAATTTGTATATTAGATGGATTTGTTTAATTAAATCTATTAAATGGATGGAAATGTTACATATTGTTGTTGTATGTTTATGGAGATTTTATGAATTAGACGACTATTATTGTGTCTAGTCATTAGATTTATGTAGATTTATATGTGATATACTTAATTTGCCTATGTTGAAACAAGCGTTAATTCACAGTAAATATTTTTTTTTATAAAAAGTATTTATTAAAACATACTGTACGAGTGTACTAGGGTTTTTTTCACTAGAATACCTTTACATTATCGTACTACTAATTCAAATTGAATATAAAAAAATAATTACAGGAAGAAAAATATTTACCGTCTTGCGACAGTAAGGGCGTGATTCAATCGCAACTCCTACTAGAGAACCTATTAATTATTATTTATAACGTTGTTTTATATTCACAGATACACACTATTAAAATGAACAACTTTACTTATAGTACATCATTTTTTTTTCTTATTGGTCAAAAGAAAACTGTTTTTGAAATGTGACGTCACGATGCTGAGGACCCCCAAACCCACCCCTTGTCACACAATGCCACACTTCGTTGACCCCCTCTTTTTTTTTTTTTTTTTTCGCAAGGGAAATGCGTTACGCATCCCCCCGGGAGGGTCCCCGAGGGGTATGTGGGACTCCCGGCTCTTTACGGCCGGTTTACCCACTAAAACCACTTGCGGATTGCCATCAGCCGTTTAGTGGAAGGCGTGCCCTGGATCTTTCAAAACACAGGCCACGCCCCCCCGACCGGCCGGTCTACCTAATAAGGGACCGGACTTCCATCGAATTAAGAGAGCATTTCGGCAAACTGAAACGCTCCCCTCGGCGCCGAGACTGACAAAGCCGGGGAGGTTACCCATCCCTCTACCCGGAGCCCCGTACTAGACGTGAGATGGGAGGGCCGCATAGCGACGCCTCCGCACCCCCGTCCTGCGCCGGCGAAGTGGAACAGAGGATGGATCTATCTCTCTGTCCCGCTCCGAGGCCTCCTTCTGCGAGATGACGTATTCGCAGAAGGAGACCACCGCCTGCCAGGCCTCGTCGCTCTCGAGCATGCAGCGAACCATGTTCGGGAGCGAGAGGTACCGCCCAATCACTGCCATGAGATCATGGCGCTGCACGGCCCAACGATCGCACACCTCAAGGGTGTGCTGGGCCGTGTCCTCCGCAGCGCCGCATTCATGGCAGGCTGGCGTAGGCTCCCTCCTGGCGACCTTACACGAATACGCACCGAAGCATCCGTGTCCGGTGAGCATCTGTGTAAGGCGGAAGGTGAGGGGTTTCTTCTTGCGGCGCATCCAAGCCGCAAGAACTGGACGCAGTGCAATGGCCGTATGTTTACCATACGGTGCCTGCGCCAGAACCTCACCCCACCTCCGCAGCAACCACTGTTGTCCCAGCCTCCGCAATCGTAAGAACTCCTCCCAAGTCGGCGCCTCACCTTGCAACCTCTTCTCAGCGCGGAAGAGGTGCATTTCGGCGAGCACCGACGCCTCGAGCTCCCACGGCGGATCTCCAGCCAGAGCAGTGGCTGCCACCCAGGAGACTGTACGGTAGCCTCTGACTACCCTCACCGCTATGACCCGCTGCGCTTTTCGCAGCTGGGCCTTATTACGTGTGGTGAGGGAGTCCGCCCATATGGGGGCTCCGTACAGGGCCATACTCCGACAGACTCCAGAGTACAGTCGCCTGCAGGCTTCGCTGGGGCCCCCTATATTCGGTAGGAGCCGGCCCAGCGCTGATGCCGCCCTCACGACCTTCGGCCCCAATAGTTGGAAATGGGGGCCGAAGGTCCACCTCCCATCCAGAGTGAGTCCCAAACATTTAAGTGTTGGGCTCACCCTGACCTCCGTCTCTCCGATAAGGAGACGTGCACCCGGCGGGGGTCCTTTCCTCCCAGGTCCGCGGAAAAGCAGGGCTTCGGTCTTGTCGAGACGTACCCGAAGCCCTAATCGTTCAATGCGGCTGACAACGAGGGATACTCCCACCTCGGCCAGCCGCGCAGCCTCCTTAAATGTTGGTCCCCGAGATGTGACGTAAGTGTCATCCGCATAGCAGATGACACTCATCCCGTGGAGAACAGAGACACAGTCGTAGCCGACGTCCCAGAGGTTTGGACCCAGAACCGAACCTTGAGGAACGCCGCACTCGACTTGCCGCCTCACAATGGACCCCGACCGGTCCTCCAGCACGATCTCCCTATCGAAGAGGTATGCATTCAACAGCCTCCTGAGATACGGAGGCACCTCGTGGAACGTCAGTGCCTCCCGTATTACGCTGTGAGGGAGACTGTTGAATGCATTGGCGATATCCAAAGACACCGCCACCACCACCTCCTTCCGGCGTTCCGCTTCACTTGCCACCGACTTGAGGCGCCCTAATGCGTCGACGGTCGACCGACCGGCCCGAAACCCGAACTGTGAATCAGAAAGTCCGGGCCCCGGGCCTTCCTCCAAATGCTGAACAAGACGGGAGGCCAAAATACGTTCGAACGCCTTACCCACCTCGTTCAGCAATACGATCGGCCGAATTGCCGACGCGCAGTCCGGTTGTCGCCCGCCCTTCGGTAGTAGGACGAGCCGACCTTCCTTCCATTTCTCCGGGAACCGTCCGCTTTGTAGACAGCGGTTAAAAAGTTCCCGGAGATTATCTCCGAGGTGCACGAGAGCTATAGCAAGAACTCTCCCATGCACCCCGTTCGGACCGGGCGCCCTTTTCTTACTACGGAGGCGGGACATAACCGCCTCCATTTCCTCGTCGGTGACAAGTGGCGGAACACCCTCCTCCATCGAGTCCGGCGTCCGTCGGGCCATCCGCGGCGGGACAAAATCTGTTGGAGGGTCCGGAAACAATTCTCGGACAATGTTCTCCAGCAGGTCCGGCTGGAGCGTCACCGTGAGTGGGGCAGACTGGGCGCGAAGTTTATCTCGCGCCCTTTGGTAGGGTCGGCCCCAGGGGTCGTTCTCGATCCCGTCCACCAGCTCCAGCCACGCTCGCTCTTTGGCCCGACTAATGGCCAGCTTTAGGATCTCTCTTTTCTCCCGATAGATCCTATACAGCCGACCATCACGCTCCTCATCTCGGGGGCGGCGCCGCCTGCTGCGAACATAGGCGCGGCGCGCTGCATCGCAGGCGACGCGAAGGTCTGACAGCTCCACAGACCACCAATATACCGACCGCCGAGGCGGTTGACCCCCTCCCTGTCCTATATCTTGTGACGTAATAATAGTATATTATATGGATGGACAATTATATATAAAAAAAAGTATTTTACCTTGTTAAGTTTACCCAAATCTTAACCGCTCGTATCGACATAGGCTTCTTGCAAATAGAGCTGTGAATTGTCCTACTTTCTTTAAAGTTCCATATATTTTCTGTGTATTTATGTGAATAAATCAATTTCTGTGTATTTTGTTGGTTTTTATTTAAAATCCTGAATTTTTTAGGATCGATAATAGGACCGATTTTGATCCGCTTACGTGATCTAGCTTAAAGAGGATTTTTGGATTTCCATCTGAATTATTTTCTTGTTTCGGCTATTTTAGAACCCTTTTTTTCGAAATCGGGTTTTTTTGTTCTTTTTTCAGTGTAGTGCAATTAAATTCTAGTTGTCTAGTATCCGTTAGAAAATTCTTAGAGAACTTATTACGGGATTACATTAACGTGGGGTGAAAGCTTCCGGCATAATAATAATGTATCTAGTTAATGGAATCGGGCGTTACTTTACGGAAATCCATAGCATGAAATTTAAATATAATAATATTATATCTAGCAAACGCATGGCTATCGTTTGATGTTTCATGCATCAAACGCATGCCTATGCGTACACTCACTCATCTGCTTGCAGGTTGTGGTTATAATTGTTTCGCGGGATATTGCTAGATATAATATATTTAAATTTTAATAATGTACCTAATGAACAATCGCTTGTGTGCACAGCGACTAAAACTCACATAAAAGTTAGTTGAAAAGTCAAATGAAATAAAGGTTGGAATCAACAACTTGTAAAACAATTCTTAGATCTGAAATACCTAGAAATTCCTCAGGAGGAAATCAAGTTTGTGGATTCTAGAGGACTCAAGTAAATATGGGTGCCCACCCACTCAGATATTTCCTCCATATTATTTCTGTCCGACTTTCCGTCGTGTGCAATCAATTGCAAAAATGCAGACGATTGCAATCATTATGTTCTATTAATCCGTCTGATCCTCCGTAGCGCAGTGGTTGAGCGCGTTGGTGCTCGAACGAGAGGTCGCGGGTTCGAATCCCACCGAGAGAACAAAAAGTTTTCAATGTTCCTGGGTCATGAATGTGTATTAAATTTGTGTATACATGTAGTAAAAATCTTAAATATGTGTATAGTACTCATATAAAAGTATTAAATATATATTACCGTTGTCTGGTACCAGTAACACAAGTTCTTCGGATATTTAGCACAGGGCCAGATTGACGTGGTGTGAAGCGTCCATATATATTATTATATTCACCTACAAAAAGTCAGCTACCGATTATCGCTCGTGGGTAGGAAACCTTAACATTTGTTAGGAATTTCAGAATTTCTTAAAGTATATTCAGGTTTAAAATGCTGTTGTTACCTGGCTCCACAGAACTTCTACTCGCAATGAAAATGATTGTTAAAAATTCTGTTGCAGTTTTCGACGCAGGTTTAACTTTTATAATAATAATATACAGCAAGTGTCATGGTTCATATATCAAGCCTAATATAGTGTAAAGAAGGACGCGTAGAGCATTTTTAGTTTTCGCATCTCATATAAACTACTGTAGGATCAGTCAGCTGAAGTGGCAATGGGCCGTCCACATAGCACGAAGATTGGACGGTCGATGGGGCAAAAAGATCCTAGAGTGGAGGCCACGTACTGGCAAGCGCAGTGTGGGCCACCTACCAGATGGACCGACGACCTGGTGAAAACTGCCGGGTCACGTTGGACGCAGGTGGCAATGGACCGGTCGCACTGGAAATGTGTTGGAGAGGCCTATGTCCAGCAGTGGACAGTAAAGGCTGAAACGACGACGACGATATAAACTACATACCATAACGCGACAAATCGCGATTAATGATATTCATATCAAAACTGATGAGTTTCAACCCTGGTCATGTGTTAGATCAACGAACGGCTAGGAGCCCGTGTGCCCCAGATTAGTAAGATTCACTCCTTGTTGTCATTTTAGACCTTTGTATTTTTTTATCGCGATATGAGTTATGTAACCACAACATAGCCCTATTCACAGAATGAACCCGACACTATTATAAACATCCGCTGTTTAATAGGCGCAGAAACCATTACACGCCAATACTTCCAAGAATCATTCAAGCATCGGAGTCGTACTCAATGGTGTCCTTGTTCAACTGTTAACACCACTCCCCGCCGGAGAGCTACGTATTCAATGGTGTCCTTGTATACCTGTCGTCAACACCATTCCCCGCCGGAGAGCTACGCATTCAATGGTGTACCTGTATCCATCAACACCATACCCGCGCCGCACACCCCGCTCCAGCCACCGCAGTCGTCATGGCCCCTACACCCGCGACTCTTTCCCCTCTGACCTATATATGTGTCACCAGAACTTTTGACCATCAGTTGAAAGCCACCTTCGCCATAGTCACATTGTAATTTTGAATCTTTGTAAATTAGTTTTAATTTTATAGAAATAAATATTTCTTTAAAGTCATTTGTTTCTCAAATAACTTAACTTATGACAAGTAATTTATATGAGGTTCCAAAACAAACAAAGCTCTACGCGTCATTCTCTTCACACTATATTCGGTTTGGTATATATGAACCGTGCATCACACTGTATATGTACGCTTTTAGAAGAACTTGTGTTCAACTACCTCAAACTAATACCTGCCTTATATACAAACTTATGATGGCCGGCTTAATATTTATCATCATAAATATTAAGCCATAAATACTATGACCTGATAATAAAACTAAAGATAAAGAGGTACAAATTATAAGCATCTTCTCTGCGTGAGTTGAGTCTTAGTTCTTCATGCAATAAAATATAATATTGTAGTATATTTTCATTTACTCAGATGATTAATTCAGTTATTACGTTATATCTAGCTACCATCAAAACTTTGAAAGATGAAGTTTGTTTTTGTTAGGTCTTTAGTTGTCAGTTGTTTACTATTTAAAACTTTTAACTACTTCACAACTCCGACCGGTTAAGTAGTTAAAGAGCTGAATATTCTGTTTTAATTATAAAATTTTAATATATTATCACAGATAATTAGGTTGATTCCTAGTTTATTTATTAAGCCAAATACAGTGTGGAGATATTAACGCGTAGAGTATTTTTTGTTTTGGGTTATTAAATACATTATAGGTTTAACTATTATATTTTGTGAGCAGCTGGTGTCTGTGGTACAGATCACCAGGTCCCCACCCATGGACAATGGATCATAAAAAAATATACAACAATAAGGTACAATTACAGAGCCTCATTAATACACCCTATTACTGCTATTTAGGGTCCCTTTACTGCTCTTTGGGTACGAAACCCCAAACTGAAAATTGGCAATAAAATCTCGATCAAAATCATACCGACAAATATCATTTCTCGTCAGAGTAGCCTTAGGCAGCGTTTCACCAAGCAATTTTAAAGTTAACGCCATGTTAAAATACCATGCCTTCTCATTCATTGACAGGAAATACGAGAGGTATAACATGATATTTAACATTACGTTAACTATAACATTGCTTGGTGAAACACGCCCTTGAACTCTCAGTTTCATCTCATCTCGTTTCGCCGCTATCGACGCATCTTTATAGCGCCCTTAAGCTGTTGGCTTTTCCTCGTCCTTGGCCTTAACTGAGTTCAGAACTGCGATTAACCAGACTTAACTAGTTTTAACCGGATTGAAGCTACAAAGAAAAGCTTTTAGGAGTTTAAACTGACTTTCTAATGACACCGGCCGAATACTGAAATTCTTATTAACGTCAGGAACCCTCCTGTTCACAGGCTGCCACTGGTACTGTTGGGAGGAATGATAAAGGCAGCAAGGTTCTTGAGCGCTTAATTTAACATAATAGGGTTGTTTTTATGAGTATGTATCTACTATGTTACATGTTTGTATGATACATGTATAATTTATTTATTTATTTAATGTATAATAATAATGTTATAAGCCTGAAAGGCTTTATAGATTGTAGCTTAAGAGGTGTCTTTCTCAAAAACATTCAAAATGGCAAAAAATTAAGCGTTGTATGAGACGGAACTAACGGAAAGAAGGTAATTTTTAGGTGCAAGAGCCTGATACAGTTATTTTCCGATGACGTAATGTGATCTTGTCAAGCGGCTCAGGCACGGCTCCTGTTCCAATATAAAATCGTTTTTCGGGTAACTCCATCCAATCCCCACGGATTTCACACGCGACTGCTTTCAATACAAAATACATTACCAACGATTCTTTAAAGTGATCGTTTTACAATACAAATTGAACATAAAGTGAGTTAATTGGATTACAAGCTCTTAATTCCAGCCAGTTTACGCCATACAACATGGCTGCCTGGAATTTTCGTATGACGATCACATAATAACTGCGTGATGACAGCTAGTTAGCGGACACGTGACAGTTGACTTGCTTCCGAATGCCACTTTCAGACAACCAAACTAGGGTGGATCCTTTTAGAATAACATGTCGCTGTAATATAAAAAAGAACAAGGCAGTTCAAAATCGTATTATTGAATTGCCTGGAACCAGGCTGGTATTGTAAAAGATCAAAATACGGCCCCAGGGGACTGGCGTTGGTTTGCGGAAATAAGAAAATTTTTATATTACAGTGTGCAAAAAGACCAATTACAATAAGTTTGGGATGCGATTATACTACCTTTTCTCATTCTAGAAATTGATTTTTTTAACAATAAAAATTCATTTCTATTACTTTTGCGACTACAAAATAAAACATACCAAATCTTTTTTTTTTGATTTTAACAAAATAAAATCTGGAATGAGAAAAGGTAGTATAATCCGATCCCAAAGTTATTATAACTGGTCATTTTCTTTTCATTTTATCAAGCAATATCCCGCAAATATAACCACAACCTGTAAGCAAATGAGTGAGTGTAGGCATAGGCATGCGTTTAAAGCACTAAAAAAGTTAGTTTTATGAAAATGATAAATCTTTTATTTCCAAATAGGTTTGAAACTAACACTTTTAAATTTGTCCTACATGATGACCTACCACCGGTTCGGTGACTACTACTTAAGTACTTTTTAAGCGGTTGTTTTCTAATGAGGACAATTTGGTAATTTGTAGTTAATTAAATAATGTAGTTGAGAAAGTTATGTCTGGACAAACTCGGTATTAGTTTATAGGCATATTTTAATCAAAAATGTAATTAGTTTTAAGCTATGTAATAATTTAAATAAATAAATACTAAGAAACTAGCGCGGGATACCTGTTAGCAAAATTACGGGAAATTAAAAAAAAACGTAACTTAACATACATAGAAAATTACAAGAGTATAAAACCAATACAAAAGGATGGCTGTCAAAAATATTTGAACTTTCATTCCCACAACACACAATATACCGATGATACTTCACAATTCACATGAAAAAATAACCTCGCTATCCGGTTGTTTACAGTAGCTAGGAATTGACGATAGGTCTCTAGAGTACGACCCGGTTTTCCCCGAATGTGTTAGATATTAAACAAAATGTCGGCAATAGAATATTCGACCGGATTGGGCCCGCGGGACGGAAGCGAGGCCCGTCGAAATTGGTTGATAAAAGTTGCACATTTCCTTGATATGTATACATTTGTTTATTGAAGTTATAATATGTTCACCGCATTTGTAAGATCTAACATTTGTGGGAAATAACGGAATCTACGACGTAATTCTGGTGGTAATCGCGATGGATTTGAGATGGCAACCGCAACGGATTTCAGATGGAAATCGCGATGGATTTCAGATGGAAACCGCAACGGATTTTAGATGGAAACCGCAACGGATTTTAAATGGATACTGCGATGGATTTCAGATGGTAACCGCAACGGATTTCAGATGGAAATCGCGATGGATTTCAGATGGAAATCGCAACGGATTTTAGATGGAAACCGCAACGGATTTTAAATGGATACTGCGATGGATTTCAGATGGTAACCGCAACGGATTTCAGATGGAAATCGCGATGGATTTCAGATGGAAATCGCAACGGATTTTAGATGGAAACCGCAACGGATTTTAGATGGAAACCGCAACGGATTTTAAATGGATACTGCGATGGATTTCAGATGGTAACCGCAACGGATTTCAGATGGAAATCGCGATGGATTTCAGATGGAAACCGCAACGGATTTTAGATGGAAACCGCAACGGATTTTAAATGGATACTGCGATGGATTTCAGATGGTAACCGCAACGGATTTCAGATGGAAATCGCGATGGATTTCAGATGGAAACCGCAACGGATTTTAGATGGAAACCGCAACGGATTTTAAATGGATACTGCGATGGATTTCAGATGGTAACCGCAACGGATTTCAGATGGAAATCGCGATGGATTTCAGATGGAAACCGCAACGGATTTTAGATGGAAACCGCAACGGATTTTAAATGGATACTGCGATGGATTTCAGATGGTAACCGCAACGGATTTCAGATGGAAATCGCGATGGATGCTAAATGGAAACCGTGATGGATTTCAGATGGAAATCGCGACAGATTTCATATGTATACTGCGACAGATTTCAGGCGAAATGTTGCAGTATGTATAGATCTCTCGCTGATTTCATCGAAGGTGGAAACTTTCATTGTAACATGCAGGGGTATTTTAACGTTCTCAAGTGTGTGCGCAATACACAAGCACTCTGTCTTCCTTACTCTCGTAACCAACACTGCCTAATAATTCTAATAAATACTCTACATCACTGTAAAAGACTTGCCTGATTCAATTTAAAAATTAATCAGGAAAAAGTGTTTCGGAGAAAAATCCCAGAATTCAATTACGCTAAGTTGATAAAAGTAACTGATTAAAAAAGTTTCATCAAAATTAAATCACCGAAGGAAAAAAGGCTCTTCTTTTACCCATACCCCAAGTCCTGGTATACTACTAACTACTATATTCAGTTTTTAACCCTTGACGAAAACATGATAAAAGTTTGTGTCTGTGGTATTGCAGCTCCCAAACGAATTTTAATCTAGTTTTTTTGTTTGGATGCTGACGCCATAACGATTGCTGTAAGTTATTATTTATCATTATCACTTCGGTTAAAGAGTTTAATTTTGGCTAGAATAAAATCAAATCAAAAATTTTACAAAATGTTTTCTGAACATCGTGACTATGTGATGCCTACCACCGGTTCGGGAACTAGCCCAGCGAGAAGAATCGGCGCGGCGTAAGAAACTCGCGTGGAGCCATCTTTTACCAAAAAGATGGGAAATTGCTCTTTTCATATAACATTTACTAATGTCACAACTAAAACTAAATAACAAAAGTACAGTTACTAATTGTTTAGTATAAATATAGCTTTGCAGAGGACTACTTTATTCCCAAGGTGTGCTATCATTCATAAAATCACTCATAAAAAGAGTTGCTAGATGCTACCAGAACTTACCAAAATGGGTATTACTCGTATGTACCATTTTGGTAAGGTCCTTCGCTTAAAGCATCGTTAATCAGTGCTAATGACATCTTAACCTAACCAAGTTATCTCGCACCACAGCCCAACACGCGCCAAGTGCAAAATGCAACCCTCAACGCACAACGCGCAACCTACAATCTGCAACCCGCAACTGGCATTTAAGTTAGTGCCGAATTTCCAATCGTCAGATAACTTTTATGTGTCGAATAAACATGTGACTTTGACATTTGTTTCATACAAAATCTGTCAAAGTCACATATTTATTCCTTAGATAAAAGTTATTTGAAGATTGAAAAATCCGCCCTTAACCTAAAGTTATTCTTCGTTTCCTGTTTCGTATACCTTTTTTTACTGTACGTTTTGTTTTAGGTTTTTTTCTTTCTGGGATTAATATAGAATTTATTTATTTGAATTGTTTTTTTATTCAAGTCTACAATAAATAGCAGAATGTATATTGAAAGATCTTCAGAAAAGCAAGTTTTATAAAACTTTATGTTATTATGTTTATTTTGTATAGTAGTTATGTTGAAATCAGCAGGGCAATCGCGCAAAAAAACTTTAGCTGAAACGCAACCGAAACGTGAACGTTACTCGACTTTATGACGTATTCGGTATCGCGCTATCCTTTTGACAGCTAGGTGAGACGAAGCTGGACCGTAGTTGAAACTCAAACGCTGTCAAACAAAAAGTTCGTACGGAGCTAGTTTACCTCGCACGCAGCTCGAACGTTTGGAACAAAGTGATCCTATATAAGTTAAGTTTTTGAATCTAAATTGTGTAAAGGACCAAAAATGTTCAGCTGGATTGGAAACGAAACGTAGCTGAAACACAAACGAAAGTAAGTTGAACCTCAAATGAAACGTTGTACAATAGCGCGATTGGCCTGCTGGTCAATCCAAACTATAGTACAGCTATCTAATGTCGAAATTGGCTACTTAATATTGGCTCAAGTAATATACCCGCAATAATACCAAGCCCTTAACAGGCTATAAACTGCACGGACATAAAACGATTTAATTATAACGACACGGATGAAACTTTGTATTTTATAGCGATCGACGTGCAGTGACGTCATACTGTGAGTTGTGACGTCATACCTACAAACATTTTACACAGCGTTTCTAGAAATACTTTATGAAGTAGCTAGAGCTGATCGGTAGGATACTGTAATAAAATTATTAAAATAAATAAAGTAATGTTAGTTAGGTTAGCCCAACTGTTAACACTGTTACTAGCAGTGATCTGCTTGGAAGAACAAGGACAAATTGGACAAGTGGATCGCCACTTAATTCAACTATCTTTTCAGTATTCAGCCAATACTGGCTGCATTTCCACTGACGCGGAGCAGGGAGGAGAGGAGCTTGCGGTGCCCGGATTGACCAATCACTACGCTCGAAATCTCCGCTCCGTTTCCACGGCACGAGCATAGTGGTCGGTCAATTTGGGCACAACTAAGCTCCTATCCGCCCCGCTCCGCGTCAGTGGAAACGCAGCCTTAGGCTCAACTTACGCAGCCGGAGCGTCATGTATTTAACCCCCGACGCAAAAACGACGGGGTGCTATAAGTTTGATGTGTCTGTGTAAATGTGTATCTGTCTGTGGCATCGTAGCTTCCAAATGGATGATCCGATTATAAATCGGTTTTTTTGTTTGAAAGGTATATCCGTCGAGAGTATTCTTAGCTATGATTGGTGGAAATCGGTCCAGGTCTTCAAGGTCATCAGGTTGTTTGTTAGGTGTGATAGGAATGTTACACGCTATGTCCCGATTTCACGCATGTTAGTGTTAACGGCATGTTAAAATACCATGCCTTCTCATTGATAGTAATTACGAGAGGGACAACATGATATACGAAGGATTAACTTTAACATTGCTTGGTGAAACACGCCCTTAGTCGGGGATTTTTTTTTAATTTAGTTTATTTACCTATTGTCTAGATGCGCTGACAGCACTCACTAGCGAGGCGTCCACAATTTTACGAAAGATTAGAGAAAAATTACGAAGTGATGTAAACAAACTAATAATGTTAATAAAATATTTACCACGTTTATTAAAATAATTTGTTGGTCTACTTTGATTTTTTTGATTATGTATATTGTATCGATCAATAGTAGATCTTTTTTTTACGTTTAAAACTACAAAATCGATGACCGTTTAAGTACACGCCGACCTTTTTAAAGGCTGTTGTCATGAAAATAAAGTTTGCATATCACACAATCATTTGAAAAGTGTCGTTAGATTCGTAAATTTTGCAAGTTACAATTGGTCTGCCTAAAGTTCCTTTTTTGGCCACTGCGCGCGCTGTGTTCGATTTATAGTTCCCACCTACTTCGCACCCAGCATGGCATAATATTCACTTCTATTGTTGCATACTTAAGGTTTAAATTTGTATTATCGAAATATGATGGCGACATATAACGGGTGTAAAAATAGCAGTCACTATAACTTTAGGCTATGATTATACTACCTTTGCTCATTCTAGATTTTTTTTCTTTTTTTTTACAAAAATATCCAAAAAAATTTTTTTGCTTTATTGTTATTTTTGCGACAAAAAAATAAGAAATGGTGAAAAGTAATTTTTTTTTTGTTTGGCAAAAAAAATATTTAAAAAATACATTTCCATAATGAGGCAAGGTAGTATAATCGTATATCAAAGTTATAGTGACTGCTCTTTTTACACCCTGTATACCTACTTAGACTCCTATCGCTGCTGGTGACATATCATTGTGTATTGTTCTTTGTGATCATGCCGTGATCGTAACGGGGCCGCGTCTTGGTTGTTTCGTGGTCGTGCCGGTAAATGAAATAGCCAATATCCGACACGCACTCGGTTTACACCCGGTAATAACTCGGTATAAA
This sequence comes from Celastrina argiolus, assembly GCA_905187575.2. Classification (NCBI taxonomy): domain Eukaryota; kingdom Metazoa; phylum Arthropoda; class Insecta; order Lepidoptera; family Lycaenidae; genus Celastrina; species Celastrina argiolus. The sequence goes on from LR994596.1 coordinate 5,596,535, forward strand.
CCCGCTCACAAATCGCCAATTACTCCGGATTGGGTGTGTTATACGGTCGCGAGTTATTGCCCATCACGTGAATACGCGAGATAAACGTGATACACGCGTCTGTTTCAATCAATTTCTTGGTAACGGTAACGTTATAGATTATTAGGGACCATCCATATATTACGTCATACGACTTTCGTGATTGACCCTGTGGGTGGAAGCCCCAAAGGGAGATCTCCAGCCGAGCGAGATGGTATACTCGGTCTTCAGAGACTCCACTAGTTTTGAGATGTTGTTTATGTCGCAGTCATCTGATTGAATCAACAGTTTAATTGAATGACAAGCGCGTTTATGAAATGACGACATTTAATTGAGTTACTAAAGGAAAACTCGTCAAGTTGTTTATAGATTTGACAATAAGTTCGCAACTTAAAAGGTCCTCAAAAATGAGGACATGACATGAAAATATCAACTATATACTATCTGTGCGAGCTGTTTGCCGCCATATTTGTTTTGGTGACTACTAGCGCCACTGCGGGAAAAAATTAACTAAATTTAAATCACCTGACTGATGATACGTCCGCTTTGTTACAATCCACTAACTATTTGGACGTTGAGTGACGCTTGTTCAATCAACGTTCGGCCAATCAATTAAATGTCGTCATTCAATAAACGCGCTAGAAATTCAATCAAATAGCTGATTCAACCAGATGACTGCGACATATATATATTGCGCTGAACTTAGAAAACTTCGATAGCGCGATGCAGGATTGTGGCACCAGTTGTACCACCAAAACCTTCACCGACCTTGTCGCAGCTGGTCACATTTGTGAAACCTCCACACACGTTTTGTACCTAGGACATTTCGTCAATTCCATTGATAAGCGGAAAACTTGTAGTTTTTAAAATATGACGTCACGAACTTTGGGACACTCCCACTCCTTGATATACTTCGTCAACCCGCCCGCCCCGCCGCCTCAACATGTGACGTAATTTATGGATCTTCCCTTATCTCCTCCTGATGTTAGTGTTAATGGTTTTTTTTAAATCAGGTATTTTTACAGTATATGGTCAAAAGGCATGGACATTCCTTCTTTACACTTCACATAATTTAGAGCATTGAAAACATAACTCTGGGGTAATATTCGCTGAAAATCTATTACATGAGCGCCGAGTTCTCAAATTTGACCGTATTTCGGATACAATCGGTATCCGATCTCACAGTCCGAGCCTTAACGTTGTCACAAAGTAGATATATAACTGAGACACGACCTAGTACTAGAAAATGGTATCACCCTAATACTGGCAATTCGACTGGCTATTTTTGTTTTCTTCGATTTCCAGACACATTCCGGATGCCGCCATCTAGCGCCTCTATAGGAAAATACTAATTAGTAATTTCATGTCTTCTTCTTAAATTGAACTCCTTAAGAGTTCAATTTAGCTTAATGTATTGTTATGTTAAAAAAATATGCTTATCTTTAATATTTGTACTTAATTTTTGTACTTAATTCGGCATATTTACATTTTATAATTTACAACCTTTAATAGTATTGAAATCTCTTGCATTTTTTTTTTGTATTAAACATAGATTGTATGTGATGATAGGCCATGACGTTGTCATAACGTAGTACGTAGAATAAAACGTGAATTTGAGTCGCCGTACAATAGCGCTGAGCACCTCGCCGCTAACCTTGTTTGCTAACAATGGAATATTTATCTTTCCGACGCAGGGAGAAGAAATAGATAGGTATAGATATGGATTTTCATAAAATGATAAAAAAATTGCACCAATATTAGGTATTATGTTGCTTCGAGTTTCTTACGCCGGTTCTTCTCGGCGGGCTAGGGTTGAACCGGTGGTAGTATTTTTGTTGACTTTCCGAAAATAGCTTGTTAAGTTTAACTTGGAAATAAAATTATTTGATTTTGAATTTGAATTGCTGACCCGTGCCCACTTCGTTGAGCATACAAACCGTTTAAGCATTTCCTGGACTGCCACTAATATTTCAAGACTAAAAATAGCCAAATCGGATCAGCCGTTCTCGAGTTTTAGCGAGACTAACGAACAGCAATTCATTTTTATATATAAGAAGATTAGTACACAAACAGATTTAAGTCATTGCATTGCATAATAAGTTTAATAATAATAAATAATAACAATAATGCCTCCTACACCGATCTCGGTGACGGTGGCCGGTTTTATTTTATAGTGCCCAAATGTGTGCGCAATACACATAAGCACTTGCTCTTCTTTCACTTTCGTGTAGGACGTACCCAGTAGGACGTATAACCGACACGACTGGCGTGAGATCAGACGCAGGACCGACTTTTTACATGCCCATCCGACGCATGGATAATCTTTCTAGTCAACAGGTGATCAGCCTACATTGTCCTAACCAAACTTGAAAACAAAATTTTTTGCAGTTCTAACGCGGGAATCGAACCCGCGACCTCCGGGTCGAGAGGGAAGCTCTAAACCACTAGACGACGGAGGCGTTAAGTTTAACATAAGCTTAATGGATGTAGAAAAATGCATTTGAAGAATAAAAATTAATTATAATATTAAATTAATCGGTGCCAAAACGCTAACCTTAATGGAGCTTTGTTGACATTATTTAAGTTTAAAATTATATTGACGACCTCCGTAGTGCAGTTGGTTGAGCGCGTTGGCGCTCGAACGAAAGGTCGCGGTTTCGAATCCCGCCGAGGGAACAAAAAGTTTTCAATGTTCCTGGGTCATGGATGTGTATTAAATTTGTGTATAATATAATAAAAATCTTAAATATGTGTATAGTATAAAAGTATTAAATATATTTCCGTTGTCTGGTACCTGTAACACAAGTTCTTCGGATACTTAGCACAGGGCCAGGTTGACGTGGTGTGAAGCGTCAAAAAAAAATATATATATATATGTTAAAAAAAAAAAGAATCATAAAATAATTAAGCGGAATATCTACAGCCCAGCTAGATCTGTGCCGTGTTCTTTATTTGCGTTTTTTAGCTTCTGTAAGCCAGCACGGACGATCCGATTCATTTCGAATAGAACATTTGTTGGACATTATAAGGTTGGGACTACATACTTTTATTGGGACTATAACCCCTCACCGACTTCGGTGTCGGTCGCCGATTTCATTGAATCCAGACCTACGCAGGAGCTATTTTATAGTGCCCAAGTGTGTGCACTCTCATAACCGACACGACTGGCGAGATGACAGGTGCAGGACCGACTTTTTACATGCCCATCCGACGCATGGATCATCTTTGTTGTCAGACAATCAGGTGATCAGCCTGCATTGTGCTAACCAAACTTGAAAACACCATTTTTTGTTGGTCAAACGCGGGAATTGAACCTATGACCTCCGGGTTGAGAGCGAAGCTCTGAACCACTAGACCACGGAGGCGGTGGGACTACATATCCGGTATAGAGTAGGCCTTTACATCTGTTATTGGATGTATTCACCCAAGTGAATTTTTAAGTGGAATTGGCCCACCACACAGTCCCACCACTGCAACTCCTATGAGCAACAACAGCGATAACCAACCACGACAAACCCTTTGATATGATGTCAGGGGTACCCGAGGGACAAGCTAAATCTGTCTTGGGAGTCGCAACAAAAAAAAAAAAAAAAAAAGGAGGAGTAGGGAGTATTCCACTTTCCCTCCCCAAGCAAAGTGGGAGACAGATTATTATGTCATTTCAAGCCAGTTATGAGTTTATGTCATTTAGTGCTGATTTTTCAATCGTCAGATAACTTTTATCTAAGGAATAAATATGAGATTTTGGCAGATTTTGTATGGAACAAATGTCAGTCACTTGTTTATTTAACAGATAAAAGTTATCTAACAATTGAAAAATCGGCCCTTATTCGGAATTTCACTTTCTCCGAGGAGACTAAACTCTTTAAATTCTCTAGTTCCTTGGACGGGCAGTTATGAATGACGCAAACGACGTTGCCCTGCAAATGATGCGTTCTCACAAAATTGTCACTCTAGTCCATAGAAATGACTCGTGAATGACTGGTCAATTAGTTTTCCTTTTAGTTTTCCATAAATTTTCACATATAATCATTAAAATAAGAACTTCTTTCAGCGCTGGTACTTTCACAGTAAACTCTATATACGGGACCCATACACACCATAAAGTATTATCACTCATAAATATTTATAGTTAGCCTGTATACATAATTTGTACCTTAATAATTGCGAAATAGAGATGAATATGCTATTAGGAACAACACTAAAAAACGAGACGCTTCCACTTTGAGCCTTGTCCTACCCACGCTTTGTCAGTTTTATAACTATTTTCTTTGTCCACAATGCACAAGCTTTAGAAGGAATGGGTCGCTGAGATACGACTTCACAGAGGACTACCCATTGACTGAGGCTTTACCGTGGAATGGCGTGAAAGATACGAGTTTAAAATGATTACTAATGGCGATTTTTTTACTACATACTTGACATTTATCGTTCGATCCAGTTTGATCCTGTTCAATCCTGTTCGATCCTTTTCGATCCTGTTCGATCCCGTTCAATCTCAAATGCTATGTTTAACTAGACTAACGATTTGATTTGCCTTTCAAAACAGAAGGTAGATGGAAATTACTAGAAGTATTATTACCAAAACAGAAGGTGACTTTAAGTGCTGACAAATCACTAGACAATGCAGGCTGATCACCTGATTGTCTGAAAAGAAAGGTGATCCATGCGTCGGATGGGCATGTAAAAAGTCGGTCCCGCGCCTGATCTCTCGCCAGTCATGTCGTTTACCGTCCCACCGGGTTATTAGAGTAAAAGGAAGAGAGAGTGTCTTTGCGTATTGCGCACACACTTGGGCACTATGAAATAACTTCTACGTAGCTGGCCTGGTTTCAATGAAATCGGCTACCGACACCGAAATCGGTGAGGGGAGCTATTATTGTGATATAAAGTTACTCAATCCCAAAAATACATAGTGTCATGCTATATTATTGAAAAGTTTCGTTGAAATCCGTTACTAGTCGTTTTTGTGTTAAAGAGTAATAAACAACGAATACAACAAGTGTTTTCATAGAAATGGTCACCCAAATTTATTTTGCGCTTTGGAGATGGTAAAAATACACAACATCATCCCAGAGGAACGCTGCCTTTTCGAGTTAAAAACATCCCTATGCCATATAGATAAAAACGTAGCTGCGAGATAAATATTCGTTAACAAAGGCTGTGTAATATTTCATCTATATTACATCCGTAATGTAACACTGTATTTTTTCCCTTGTATATTTTTTTACTTTATCTTCTGCTATATTATATTTTCGGCTATAAAGTTTATTTATGTTCGCTGAAAGTTCACCTGATTGTGATGTGATGGATGTAAGGAAATATATTATGAACTTTTGTTTTTACTGACACCTGTCGTCGCGTGTAATGAAACCTTGCACGTTATATTGGCTTTACAAAAAAAAAAGCAATAGATGTCACTACTATTAACGTTTGTAAATTATAAAATGTAAAAATGCCAAATTAAGTACAAATATTGTCATTAAAAAAAAGATAAGCATATTTTTTAAGCATAACATCACATTAAGCTAAATTCCAGTCCTTGATTGCGAAGAAGATACGAAACGAAATTAGTAATTAGTATTTTCCAATAGTGGCGCTAGATGGCGGTTTTCGGAATTTCTAAGGACTTCCCCCTTTGCCAGTCGCATTGCCAGTATTGGGGTGATACCATTTTCTAGTACTAGGTCGTGTCTCTGTTATATATCTACTTTGTGCCCTAGCAATATCCCGCGAAAAAACTATAACCACAAGCTGCAAGCAAATGAGTGAGTGTACGCATAGACGTGCGTTTAATGCACCTCCCTCTCCCACACTGCTTATGCGTACACTCGCAAGCAAAAACGTGAAAACACCACCACCACACAAGCACTAATGTTAACACGATCGTGTAAAGCCCCACACCATCATGCAGGTTGCAAAACTCGACGCGCGTTTCGCTCCGACCCCGGAGCATCCTCAGGATGTAGACAAACGATGTTTGATAAGTCAACTTCCCCCAGGTCGATTAAGTTGAAATTTCGCATGTACGTGACAATATTACATGGAGCTGATCTGATGAAGATACAGGAAGGAGGCTATAGGAACTCTGTGATAAAACCACACAACCCTATTGAGTTAGGGGTGCATATTAATATTATAAAAGTTAAGATACATATAGTAAATAAATATAAGCAGCCATTACAGTTGGCCACCTTATTCCCATCACCTTAAACACACAAACGTTATTTTACTACTTTTTAAAATTTATTATTGGAAAAATTTTGAACATTTCCTGGGATTTTATTGTATAGGCGTATATATTTCCCTTTAAAAGATTTATTTACTTTGCTAAGCCTAATCTTAGGTATATCGAGCTTGTGCTTATTTCTAGTGTTCCTACAATGATTATCACTTTTTGTTTTAGAAAAAACTCTGAAGACACTGTATTTACCCCGGGAAGCCGCGGGCAAAGGCTAGTTTAATGATTCAACCCAAAATTATTATTTGCTGTAAGAAAATTGAATTTTCGGACGTACTCAGTCTTATAGAAAAAGGTTTCGTCGATTTACCAATACGAAGCTATTCCTATTCTTCACATGAAGGGAATCGAATACCTGTGTATGAACCTCAGCGGCTCTGAAATTTAGATACGGGAGATAGAGCTGCAGAGGTACGCAACTGGTGGATTGACGAAGTATATTATTTATTAAATCAATAAAAGAATTACATAAAAAAAAACTTTATCTACATAGTGTAACATACACCATTACTGGTTTTTCCGCACACTCCTAAATGCTAAATCTTCTTGTATATAAAAATGAATTGCTGTTCGTTAGTCTCGAAAACTCGAAAACGGCTAAACCGATTTGGCTAGTTTTAGTCTTGAAATATTCGTGGAAGTCCAGAATTTAAACGGTTTGTATGCTCAACGAAACAAACACGGGTCAGCTTGTATTATATAGATATAACAAAACTGTCGTGTCTGTACATTAAATACAGAGTGTAAAAAACAGTATCTATAAATTTGATATACGATTATACTACCTTTCCTTATTTTGGAATTGAATTTTTTTTAAAAACTAAAAATTTTTGTTTTACTTTTTAATTTTTTCCTTTTTTTTTTTTGTCGCTTAGTAGTATAATCATAATATCTGGGGTAGTGCGGGGTAATATAATCATAACACAATGGGGAGACTATAATGGAACAGAGCCTAAAAATAATGTTTTTCAGAAAAACATCTGTCTGTGTGTCCTTAAATCATATCAAAACCATTAAATGGAAACCAAAAAATAATAAGCAGGTTGGTGGCGAAATACCCAAATGGTCAAATGTTATAATTTTTAAAATTATAGCAACATATTGTACAGAATTGAAAAAAAAAACAGAAAAAGTTGACTAGTCCTGTCTCAATTTGCGAGATTCTGACAGGTACTGACCGCGATACCCGGACGTTCACGAGTTGATTAATTCTCGGTTTTCGTTCAATTTGCCACATTGAATGGTTCAAGATGGATAGCTTTTCGAATGAACGAATATTGAGTAGCGTTTTTTATTGAAAGTTGATTTATATCTGCAAGCTCGACGACTTTTTTGTTTAGTTTGCGGTTTGAATTAAGAAATTCGTTTTAACGCAAATTTAGCAGTTGGGAGCGGTGTAGAAATTATAGCTAGGTATGTTTTTAGGTCTTATCTGTAAATATGGGGTCCAACGTGGCCTACGTCTTGGAAGACCGATAATCGGGCCGATTTTTCCTCTGGGGATCTCAACGGCTTTTGGTATTTTATCATTTTATCTGGGGGCACGGTCGTGCCCCCGTCAAGACGAGCCAAGCGAAGCGCAAGGGCACTACCTACCTTTTCTCGAAAGGTTTCGTCGTTTTTTTGAACTCCCAAAACTTTGCTTTGGATGATGCTAAATAGTTGAAAATTTCAAAATTGCTGTCGGTCACAAAATAACTGTCGGTGTATGGAACAGGTCCGGCACAAGCTCCATCTGTTGTTAAATTGCTTTTCTGTAAAGTTCTTTGTATGCTTAGCATTATTATAATGTGATTTGTAAGAAACTAGCTTGTCAGTGACTCAAAATATTCTATAGAATTCCTTGTGCTAGTTACCATCATCACTACTACTATTAGATATAAGGTACTGTTGAAAATACTAGCTGGTATTAGCTAATATTAGCACCGGGCGTCGGCAGGCGTCGCGGCGCTGAGCGTCAGTAGGCGTCGCGGCGCTTGGCGTCGTGGCGCTGGGCGTCGGCAGGCGTCGCGGCGCTAGACGTCGCCACGCTGGGCGTTGGTAGGCGTCGTGGCGCTGGGCGTCGTGGCACTGGGCGTCGGCAGGCGTCGCGGCGCTGGGCGTCAGCAGGTGTCGCGGCGCTAGGCGTCAGCAGGCGTCGTGGCGCTTGGCGTCGTGGCGCTGGGCGTCGTGGCGCTGGGCGTCGGCAGGCGTCGCGGCGCTGGGCGTCGTGACGCTGGGCGTCGGTAGGTGTCGCGGCGCTGGGCGTCGGCAGGCGTCGCGGCGCTGGGCGTCGGCAGGCGTCGCGAAGCTGGGCGTCGGCAGGCGTTGCGAAGCTGGGCGTCGGCAGGCGTCACGATGCTGGGCGTCGGTAGGCGTCGCGGCGCTTGGCGTCGTGGCGCTGGGCGTCGGCAGGCGTCGCGGCGCTGGGTGTCGGCAGGCGTCGCGGCGCTGGGCGTCGGTAGGCGTCGCGGCGCTTGGCGTCGCGGCGCTTGGCGTCGCGGCGCTGGGCGTCGGCAGGCGTCACAGCGCTGGGCGTCGGCAGGCGTCGCGGCGCTGGGCGTCGTGACGCTGGGCGTCATTAGGCGTCGCGGCGCTGGGCGTCGGCAGGCGTCGCGACGCTGGGCGTCGCGGCGCTGGGCGTCGTCGTGGTGGTCGTGGGTTCGCGGCGCTGGGCGTCGGTAGGCGTCGCGGCGCTGGGCGTCGGCAGGCGTCACGGCGCTTGGCGTCGCGGCGCTGGGCGTCGTCGTGGTCGTCGTGGGTTCGCGGCGCTGGGCGTCGGTAGGCGTCGCGGCGCTGGGCGTCGGCAGGCGTCACGGCGCTGGGCGTCGGCAGGCGTCACGGCGCTGGGCGTCGGCAGGCGTCGCGAAGCTGGGCGTCGGCAGGCGTCGCGGCACTGGGCGTTGGTAGGCGTCGTGGCGCTTGGCATCGTGGCGCTGGGCGTCGTGTTGCTGGGCGTCGGCAGGCGTCGGGGCGCTGGGCGTCGGCAGGCTTCGCAGCGCTGGGCGTCGGTAGGCGTCGCGGCGCTGGGCGTCGTGACGCTGGGCGTCGGTAGGTGTCGCGACGCTGGGCGTCGGCAGGCGTCGCGGGGCTGGGCGTCGTGGCGCTGGGCGTCGTGGCTCTGGGCGTCGGTAGGCGTCGCGGCGCTGGGCGTCGTCGTGGTCGTCGTGGGTTCGCGGCGCTGGGCGTCGGTAGGCGTCGCGGCGCTGGGCGTCGGCAGGCGTCACGGCGCTGGGCGTCGGCAGGCGTCGCAAAGCTGGGCGTCGGCAGGCGTCACGGCACTGGGCGTTGGTAGGCGTCGTGGCGCTTGGCATCGTGGCGCTGGGCGTCGTGGTGCTGGGCGTCGGCAGGCGTCGCGGCGCTGGGCGTCGTGACGCTGGGCGTCGGTAGGTGTCGCGGCGCTGGGCGTCGGCAGGCGTCGCGGCGCTGGGCGTCGGCAGGCGTCGCGAAGCTGGGCGTCGGCAGGCGTTGCGAAGCTGGGCGTCGGCAGGCGTCACGATGCTGGGCGTCGCCTGGCGTCGTCGTGGTCGTCGTGGGTTCGCGGCGCTGGGCGTCGGTAGGCGTCGCGGCGCTGGGCGTCGGCAGGCGTCACGGCGCTTGGCGTCGCGGCGCTGGGCGTCGTCGTGGTCGTCGTGGGTTCGCGGCGCTGGGCGTCGGTAGGCGTCGCGGCGCTGGGCGTCGGCAGGCGTCACGGCGCTGGGCGTCGGCAGGCGTCGCGAAGCTGGGCGTCGGCAGGCGTCGCGGCACTGGGCGTTGGTAGGCGTCGTGGCGCTTGGCATCGTGGCGCTGGGCGTCGTGGTGCTGGGCGTCGGCAGGCGTCGCGGCGCTGGGCGTCGTGACGCTGGGCGTCGGTAGGTGTCGCGGCGCTGGGCGTCGGCAGGCGTCGCGGCGCTGGGCGTCGGCAGGCGTCGCGGCGCTGGGCGTCGGCAGGCGTCGCGAAGCTGGGCGTCGGCAGGCGTTGCGAAGCTGGGCGTCGGCAGGCGTCACGATGCTGGGCGTCGCCTGGCGTCGCGGCGCTGGGCGTCGGTAGGCGTCGCGGCGCTTGGCGTCGTGGCGCTGGGCGTCGGCAGGCGTCGCGGCGTCCGTAGTCGTCGCGGCGCTGGGCGTCGTCGTAGTCGTCGTGGGTTCGCGGCGCTGGGCGTCGGTAGTCGTCGCGGCGCTGGGCGTCGGCAGGCGTCGCGGCGCTGGGCGTCGGCAGGCGTCGCAGCGCTTGGCGTCGTGGCGCTGGGCATCGGCAGGCGTCGCGGCGCTGGGCGTCGGTAGGCGTCGCGGCGCTGGGCGTCGTGACGCTGGGCGTCGGTAGGTGTCGCGGCGCTGGGCGTCGGCAGGCGTCGCGGCGCTGGGCGTCGGTAGGCGTCGCTGCGCTGGGCGTCGTGGCGCTGGGCGTCGGTAGGCGTCGCGACGCTGGGCGTCGGTAGGCGTCGCGGCGCTTGGCGTCGTGGCGCTGGGCGTCGGCAGGCTTCGCGACGCTGGACGTCGGCAGGCATCGCGACGCTGGGCGTCGGCAGGCGTCGCGGCGCTTGGCGTAGCCAAACTCTAAAGACTACTCGCCCTAAATCTACAAGCACCTTGATCAAAATCTATCAAAAAGTGGACAAATCCCATGTAGAACCAAAGTTCTTGATCTATGCGCCCTTACTTTACTAGGCTTAGCTTCACTTACTCTACATTTCAGTTAAAACGTGATACTTGGCCGTTTTGCTACCGTTACGAAGATTTTATAGGCATTCATTTATCGTGTGTGAAATAAAACGGCCAAGCATCACGTTTTAACTGAAATGTAGAGTAAGTGAAGCTAAGCCTAGTAAAGTAAGGGCGCATAGATCAAGAACTTTGGTTCTACATGGGATTTGTCCACTTTTTGATAGATTTTGATCAAGGTCCTTGTAGATTTAGGGCGAGTAGTCTTTAGAGTTTGGCTTTATACGATATCTGATAACTTTTTCACAGGGTAAGCTATATAGACTCGTCTTGGCAACATTTTTACATGAAAATGTTTTTGGTGGGATTTGGTTACTTTGAAACTAATCAAGATTTTATCTACTTTGTGCCAGGATAAAGAAAATCGTTAGATCACAATTTTTTGTACTCCTGACCTTAACAATCGACTGAGAATCAAAATGAACTAACCTAGTCAACACCTAATGCATGACCGAATTTTTAATAATAAATTGTATTTTAGTAAAAATTTGCACGCCACTCAAAGGCAAAATAAGAGAGCGATTTACCAAATCTGTAACACCATTTTGTACTTTATTTAAGCAAATAAATGATTTCTATTTCTATTTCTGACCTCAATTTATTCGGGAGTACGCGACGCGGCACGATCGAATCTTATTAACACGTTAAGTGCGAAGCGAGGCCTAAATCACCCCTGATGCAACTTCCCTGTGGTGCGGCAAGCAAAAACGTGAGTTTCTCTGTCGTGCGAATGGCATAGCTTTGGTTTGGTCCAGTGTAGGAAAGAGATAAATATATATTTGAGATGTGTTGAAATAAAACGGAATAATAAAACTGATTGATCCTTTTATTAAAATTACTTATTACACGCGGGAGCGGCCAGAGTGAACAGGATGTAAGAAAACATAGATAATAGTGAAAAAGCAAAAACGACAAGACACAGATTCAAAATAACAAGTGTCATCTTTCTATAGAGAAGGCGGGAAATTTAAATTACATTTTACACACCCACCAAATTAGAGCCTTCTCATTTCTAACATACAAATAAAAAAGTTAACTTATTAATTATGACAATCACAAAAACCAATCATCAATTGTTACATTGTACATAGCAGTTAAAGTTAACATAAAATAGTATGCTGTCATTTTATTCAATATAAAACAATATAAAACAACTATTTAATAAAAGTTATACCTATTTTATCTCTAAGATATTGAAACCTAACACGAGCAAGAGCTTTTGTAAATATGTCAGCACACTGTTCTGTAGTACAGTCGGCTGCACTAACATGGATACATCTACAAATTTGCAAAAATATGTCTACGTTTAATTTTCAAAAATATCGTCACCTTATTGCATTCAAAGCGATGTAACCAGCAAAGTGTTTCAAAATTATAAATACATTATTTTCATAATGAAGTAAACAGCAGTATTTCAGTGAATAGTATACACACTTAAATTCATAATTATGAATACGCGACAAATTTCAGTAGCATGTAACCATTGTTTATTTCATTATAATGTAAACGTTAATTTTGTGTTTCAGAAAAGGCTGGTCAAAATTTCATTACATTGCAATATATACAATAATGAATTCTATAAATAATAGAGGTGATATATTGACGGGTATTATTATTGACGGTTATTTAAAAATCACACATACATTAGAATATTGATTATATTCTTTAGTGTAATAGGTATAACTCTGATACACGCGAACGTATATATTTCAAAGATACTTTCATCGGTTTTTATAGTCTACCCTCAAACTATAATATGATCAAAACTAAACAATGTTAATATCGTTCTATATTAGTAATATTGTAAATATAAATAATATAAACTAACACGGGCAAACATCGAACATGAAAAACATCCCATATTTTAAAATAATAAAATTTGTAGTTTTAAATGACTCCATTTGGATTACCTAAACTTAAAAACAAAAAACAAACCAAAAAAATAATAATTACTGAATAATGAATATTGCGAAGTGCGAACGATGACTGTAAATTAACTCTCTTGGACAAACTCGTGACTAAATATTTTTGGTTTCGTTATCATCATATTATGTATAGTTTATATGAGAAGTAAAAACCTGATAAAAACAGTCTCTGAAATATAATATTATGTTCGCGTAAAATTTCTGATCGATTGCAATAAATTGGATAATTCTTGTCTTTTCTTGTTTTTTTTTGGTCAGTAAAGCAAAATTATTTTTTTAACTAGCCCCTGAATAGTCAAACAGTGAATGAACTGATGACGAATTATTGCGATCTCGTCAGCTTTGAATAAAAATAAAAAAAGTATATCAAAATCGGTCCATCTATTTAGTAGTTACGATGCCACAAGCAAACAGACGAACATACATAAATAAACGTCAAACTTATATCATAGTGTAAGTTTATGTAGTTTGCAGACAAGCAAGCTAACATTTTGTATGATAAACAAAATTAATATAATATTAAAAAATCATAGATATAGTTTGAGGGTAGAAGTAAAAACCTAACAAAAATAGTTTCTGAAATATATGTTTAGGTAAAATGCCTGATTGACTGTAATAAACTTCATCATTCTTTTCTTTTTGTGTTTTTTCTAGTCATAAAAGTAAAATTATTTTTTAAGTAATACTCGAATTGTTCAGCAGTAAGCAAATTTATTTTGTTGAATCATAGCTTTAGTGTTTTAACATGACCACGTCAGCTTTCAAACAAAAAAAACTACATCAAAATCGGTTCATCCGTTTGGGAGCTACGATGACAGACATACAGACAGACTCGAAAAATCCCTCTGTTTTTGTCGGAGGTGCAAAAAGGGATTTTTTACGAATTCAGTAGTCCAAATTTCATGTTTCTACCATTTGTAGTTACGGCTGTGCGAAAAGAAAAAGAAAAAATGAATGTATACATCTTATTGGAATATACCACGAGTACATTTTTGTGGCATTTAAAACATATTTGCAGAAAAGTGAAAAATGCTAAAATTTTATAAGTGTATCCATATTATTGATACAATTAATGTTTACATTGTAATGAAGTAAACAATGTTTACATATTATTGAAACATACCACGAGTACATTTTTGTGGCATTTAAAACATATTTGCAGAAAAGTGAAAAATGCTAAAATTTTATAAGTGTATCCATATTATTGATACAATTAATGTTTACATTGTAATGAAGTAAACAATGTTTACATATTATTGAAATTTGTCGCGTATTCATAATTATGAATTTAAGTGTGCATACTATTCACTGAAATACTGCTGTTTACTTCATTATGGAAATAATGTATTCATAATTTTGAAACACTTTGCTGGTTACATCGCTTTGAATGCAATAAGGTGACGATATTTTTGAAAAACTAACGTAGACATATTTTTGCAAATTGTACAGTCGGCTGCACTAACATGGATACATCTACAAATTTGCAAAAATATGTCTACGTTTAATTTTCAAAAATATCGTCACCTTATTGCATTCAAAGCGATGTAACCAGCAAAGTGTTTCAAAATTATAAATACATTATTTTCATAATGAAGTAAACAGCAGTATTTCAGTGAATAGTATACACACTTAAATTCATAATTATGAATACGCGACAAATTTCAGTAGCATGTAACCATTGTTTATTTCATTATAATGTAAACGTTAATTTTGTGTTTCAGAAAAGGCTGGTCAAAATTTCATTACATTGCAATATATACAATAATGAATTCTATAAATAATAGAGGTGATATATTGACGGGTATTATTATTGACGGTTATTTAAAAATCACACATACATTAGAATATTGATTATATTCTTTAGTGTAATAGGTATAACTCTGATACACGCGAACGTATATATTTCAAAGATACTTTCATCGGTTTTTATAGTCTACCCTCAAACTATAATATGATCAAAACTAAACAATGTTAATATCGTTCTATATTAGTAATATTGTAAATATAAATAATATAAACTAACACGGGCAAACATCGAACATGAAAAACATCCCATATTTTAAAATAATAAAATTTGTAGTTTTAAATGACTCCATTTGGATTACCTAAACTTAAAAACAAAAAACAAACCAAAAAAATAATAATTACTGAATAATGAATATTGCGAAGTGCGAACGATGACTGTAAATTAACTCTCTTGGACAAACTCGTGACTAAATATTTTTGGTTTCGTTATCATCATATTATGTATAGTTTATATGAGAAGTAAAAACCTGATAAAAACAGTCTCTGAAATATAATATTATGTTCGCGTAAAATTTCTGATCGATTGCAATAAATTGGATAATTCTTGTCTTTTCTTGTTTTTTTTTGGTCAGTAAAGCAAAATTATTTTTTTAACTAGCCCCTGAATAGTCAAACAGTGAATGAACTGATGACGAATTATTGCGATCTCGTCAGCTTTGAATAAAAATAAAAAAAAGTATATCAAAATCGGTCCATCTATTTAGTAGTTACGATGCCACAAGCAAACAGACGAACATACATAAATAAACGTCAAACTTATATCATAGTGTAAGTTTATGTAGTTTGCAGACAAGCAAGCTAACATTTTGTATGATAAACAAAATTAATATAATATTAAAAAATCATAGATATAGTTTGAGGGTAGAAGTAAAAACCTAACAAAAATAGTTTCTGAAATATATGTTTAGGTAAAATGCCTGATTGACTGTAATAAACTTCATCATTCTTTTCTTTTTGTGTTTTTTCTAGTCATAAAAGTAAAATTATTTTTTAAGTAATACTCGAATTGTTCAGCAGTAAGCAAATTTATTTTGTTGAATCATAGCTTTAGTGTTTTAACATGACCACGTCAGCTTTCAAACAAAAAAAACTACATCAAAATCGGTTCATCCGTTTGGGAGCTACGATGACAGACATACAGACAGACTCGAAAAATCCCTCTGTTTTTGTCGGAGGTGCAAAAAGGGATTTTTTACGAATTCAGTAGTCCAAATTTCATGTTTCTACCATTTGTAGTTACGGCTGTGCGAAAAGAAAAAGAAAAAATGAATGTATACATCTTATTGGAATATACCACGAGTACATTTTTGTGGCATTTAAAACATATTTGCAGAAAAGTGAAAAATGCTAAAATTTTATAAGTGTATCCATATTATTGATACAATTAATGTTTACATTGTAATGAAGTAAACAATGTTTACATATTATTGAAACATACCACGAGTACATTTTTGTGGCATTTAAAACATATTTGCAGAAAAGTGAAAAATGCTAAAATTTTATAAGTGTATCCATATTATTGATACAATTAATGTTTACATTGTAATGAAGTAAACAATGTTTACATATTATTGAAATTTGTCGCGTATTCATAATTATGAATTTAAGTGTGCATACTATTCACTGAAATACTGCTGTTTACTTCATTATGGAAATAATGTATTCATAATTTTGAAACACTTTGCTGGTTACATCGCTTTGAATGCAATAAGGTGACGATATTTTTGAAAAACTAACGTAGACATATTTTTGCAAATTTGTAGATGTATCCATGTTAGTGCAGCCGACTGTACATAGATACTTTACATATATTTCTTTCTCTTGAAATTTTTCTTGAATGAATTTATACTTAATATCAATGTGCTTACATCTTTTATGATAATCCATATTTTTAATCACTGATATTGCACTTTGATTGTCCACATTTAAGCTAATAGTGTCCTGGTTATATGCATTAATATCAAGTAGTAGTCTCTTAATCCATAGCGCCTCTTTTGTGGCCGAACATGCTGCCATAAATTCTGCTTCAGTTGTAGACAATGCAATGCTTTGCTGTCGCTGAGTTGCCCATGTTATAGCTGCACCATTCTTTATAAAAACATACCCAGTAGTAGATCTTCTTGTGTCACTGTCAGCTGCATAATCAGAGTCACTGTAACCCTCTACTATATTGTTTTTCAATTTAGAATATATAGTATGCCAATCTCTTTGGTTTCTTTTAAATACTTAAGTATCTTCTTTACAACAGCCCAGTGAGTATTATCATAGCAATCTAGATAGCGACTAACTAAACTTACTCCAAACATAATATCTGGTCTACTCACTATTGCAAGATGCATGAGTGATCCCACTGCTTCTCTGTATGGTATCTTCACTTCAGGTACTATGTTTTTCTTCTCTAGTTTAGTGTGAGGATCTATAGGAATACTATTTTCATTACTATTACTCATATTAAATTTTACAAGTAATTTTTCAATATACTGTTTCTGATGAATAAATATATGACCATTGGACCGTTCTATCTGCAATCCCACAAAATCCCACAAATTTCTCTCGTGTGCTTTAAGTTCCTCAGATATAGAATGTTTCCACTTTTCTGCATTTATTGATGAAATTGCTTCATTATAAGTATGTGGCAAATCTGTTTCTGGAATTTCACCATTACATAGGTAAGTATTATTATCTGGTTTTCTTGACTTAGATCTAGTTGTCACATATCTATCATATTCTAAGTCAATTTCATTCTCAGGCAAATATAGGGATTCATCATTTGAATGAAATGAATCATCATTGCTGGAACTTATAGTAATATCTTTGGATTCAGAACTGTCAAGTAAATTTTATTTTAACTCTGGACTAAGCACTATCTGTGTATTTTTATTAACATCATTTACATCTGTACTGAGGGGCACAACTGTATGGTTTTGTGTTGATGAATTTTCCATAAACAAAACATCTCTACTTATTACTACTTTCTTTGTCTTTGGATCTAATAATTTGTAGCCCTTAGTAGTATCGCTATAGCCAATAAAAATCATTTTACTTGCCTTAGGATCCAGTTTTTGAAGTTTTTCTTTTGGTATTTTGACCATGGCTTCGCAACCAAAAATTTTTAGAAAACTAATGTCCGGTTTCTTCCCTGACCACATTTCCTCAGGAGTAGCATATGACAGTGCACGAGTAGGGCAGCGGTTAGTGATATAAGCTGCTGTGGATACCGCTTCAGCCCAACAATATTTCTGGCTCCTCCAAGAGATGTCACCTCCATGGGTCCACAAACATCAGAATGTATCAACTCCAGAGGTTTCTGGGCTCTGGAACCTTCCGTAGGAAAAGGCAGCCTTGTTTGTTTTCCTTTTTGACAAAATTCACAAATCATTTTGTTTTTATTTTCAACTAAATTCACTCCCTTAGTACAGTTATTTAATTTATTCAAATCATTAAAATTTCAATGTGCCATCCTCTTATGCCACAACAGGAAATCAGTCTCATTCGTTTTACAACTGTATGCTGTGATAGTATCAGTATTCAGCCGGTACATGTTATTGATGAGATTTGCAACTGCTACTTCAGTATTCATTTTATTGAATATTTTACAGTCTTGTATTGTAAACTGTACGGAGCAGCCATTCTTTATAATCTGGCTAACAGACAATAAATTAGTTGTTAATTCTGGTACATAGAGAACATTTGTAATTTGAATAGTTTGTTTCACACCGTCTGCTTTCACAATATTCAAGTCTATTTTACCACAACTTTTTACCGGAAGCATTTTGTTGTTTGCTATTTTTATACTTGTGATTGGAGGGGATGTTTCATCATAAAGCCAGTCCTGTCTCATGGTGAGATGCATTGAAGCACCTGAATCTATATAAAACCCATCATCATATTTTGTAGTCGCAGAGAACACAGCTACATAACCAGAATCTTTATTATTGTTTTGTTTTGCTTTCTTCGACTTGCAATATTTGCTTATATGCCCATATTTGTTACAAATATAACATCTCGGGCCTTTCTTTGGGATTTGCTGAAACTGCTTTGAGTTATTGTGCTTTGTGTAAAGTACTGTAGTATTTAAATCACTTGATTTGACTTCTTGGAGTAATTTTGTCTTGATCAAGTCAGAACTAATTTTTACACCTGAGCTTTCTATCCCCATAATCATTGGCTTGTATGATTCCGGCAAGCCAGCCAACATCAAAGTTCCCAGCCACTCATCGTCCACATTAAAGTTTATGTTTCTTAATTTGTGTGCAGAAGACATTATTTTATTGACATATGATTCCACATTTTCACTTGTCTCTAATGTTGTGTTAATTAAGTCTTTTAATAAGCCAACTTTCTGGTTAATCCACTGTCTTCAAATGCTTTGGTAAGGTTATCCCAAACTTGTTTGGCATTTTCAGCTTGTTGAATGTGAACATACAGAATTGGATCAATCAATAATATTAATTTTGATTTAGCTTTGACGTCATCCTTCTTTGATTTTGGATCATTGAGATCTGGTTCTGACGATAAGCAATCGTACAAATCTTCATGCTGTAGATAGGCTTTTACAGCAAAACTCCAAGTGGACCAATTATCCCGTCCCGTCAATTTGGGAATTGACATTGTTGCGTTGTTCATAATGAAGTAAATCTGAAGTAGCTGAAAATCAGATAGCACTCGCGAACCGGTAACTTCGTTGAGGTTATGTACACGCGTGTATTTTTCATCTACTTTTTACTTTACTTTACTTTTACTTTAAACAACACGTTAGAGCTGTCTGGGCCATAACCTGTTGAAATAAAACGGAATAATAAAACTGATTGATCCTTTTATTAAAATTACTTATTACACGCGGGAGCGGCCAGAGTGAACAGGATGTAAGAAAACATAGATAATAGTGAAAAAGCAAAAACGACAAGACACAGATTCAAAATAACAAGTGTCATCTTTCTATAGAGAAGGCGGGAAATTTAAATTACATTTTACAAGATGCGCTAATGGTTCCGGACTCGGTGGTGTACCTACCTTGGTACCGGATGTCTTAGGCCTCGTGCCGCACTGAATTAATATAATTTTAATGCAGTGCGGAACGAGGCTAAAACGTCCCATATCCCCCCTGACTTCGTACCGCACCCAACGCGAGCTTCCCGCGACCAGTGTTGTGCATCACGTCGATTGGAGAGCACGTCCTTTTACAGCGCCGAACATGTCTAGTGTAGAGTTTAATGTTGGAGAGATAAATGAAACGTGGAGTCCCGATTATAGTGTTATATTGTCTTTACAAATATAAACTAGTTACACGTTTCATTAATAACAAATTCTGTTTAACCATTCTAGTCGGAGGTTAGGACGAGACTAACTTACAGTCGTTATAAATATAATAATGAGAATGCTTGGAACCAAAGGTGCAAGCATGCACTCTTGTGTGGTCCCTACATCATCCTCCCTCCCAATAAAACAAAAAAAAATAATAAAAATGTCTAAATATAACAATACAAATTATTACATTAATTAAATGAATTTCTGATATAAAAATGAAAATAGTACACAACATTGACATTCCCAAAATATTTACTGTAAGTGTTTATTTAACTTAATTACAATATTTATTAAATATTTAAATATGAAAATTCATTAGTCTGCACTTAGGCACAACAATTATTATTAAAAACTTATAACCTATAGGTACACCTCAAAATATAATAAGTACTTGCTTGCTTGCATATTCAATATCTTTTAAAAATTATGCTCAATAATATTAAAGGTACAAAAATAATGTGGTAGCAACCCTAGAAAATCTACAGGTATCCCTGCTGCTGGGCGGGCTGCGCCGCAGCCGGCAGGGGCGGCGGGGGCGCGCACCATGACGGTGGGCAGCACGCTGCTGGCCAGCATCTCCTTGCGTAGCCAGCTCCGGGCCCGGCGGTGGCATTGTGAACGAATGCCATAGAGCAGAGCGCCGATGATGATGACCGCCAAAAAAATTACAACCAAAACCATGGTATTCACTTTATCGTGCAGTTCTCCAGCTGCACCAGAATTAACTTGAGCTTGTGCCACTACCGCGTTGTCTTTAGCTTGGTAATTTCCCATTATGATAAAAAAAATACAAAATAAAAGTAAAAGTAAAAGTGGACACGAGTTTATACTGCAGCGACTTCCACTTGTTAATGACTGTAAAGTTAAAATTGGAAACTTAGTACAATTTAAAAATAAGTTATTTATTTAAGTTGAATATGCAAGCTAGCGGATTACATGGAATAATTTGCGCCATATCCTATATTTAACTCGATGCTACAGCTTACATGTCATCGATATAAAACATGCTTTCCTAGATAAACAATAAATGTTCACATAAAACATAAATGAAATCTATAAATTTTTTAAACAATAATAAAAATAAAAATAAACCGTATAATTAATATTCTTTATAAAATATAAAAAATAAAGACCAAAAGGTACATAGTAAAAATAATAAAAAATAAAAATGTATATAATGTAGAAAAAATTACAGTATATCTTTCCTGAAAATCATCCAAACCTATGAGTATATTAGTCTAACACGCAATTTTTGAGCTTAACATTCCAATACCTTATTTACCGTGAGTCTAGTATGAACGCTATTTTATATCAAAGACTTCACGTTACTAATGCAAATTGCAACTCCATATCAAATTTCAAATAGTGCTAAAACGTAATAAAAGCAAAACTAATTCCACGACTTATTATCTACGAACGTGACAATTACTATAAACTAAAATGTAATGTATCCTAAGTCTTACCTACAGCTACAGCAAAAATCTCACGGGTCTCTTAACTACTCTCCCGGTTCTAGTAATTCGCTGGCTCTCCGGTTGGCGTTTCTCCGACTCCGGTTGGCGTTTCTCCGACTCCGGCGTTACATCATTATTTATTATAACAGGTTCACTAGTGACTAATTTCGACGATTCATCATCATCGTCGTCCGTTAGCATGAAAGCTGGTTTCAATCTGTCGATTGAGATACGAGCCTCACGACCGGGCAATTGAATTTTGAAAACTTTAGAATCTCGCTCTAACACTCGAAATGGACCATCGTACGGCGGCTTTAACGACTTATGCACCGCGTCATCCCTAATGAAAACGAATTTGCAATCTTTTAACTCCGAGTTTACGAAAATTTTGCGCGAGCTTTTGTTATCTCTAGTAGGCCGGTAGCTATTTATAGTCTCGCGGATTTTCTCGACCAAACTATAGGGATCGTTTGTATCGACATCGCCTGTGTTATCATAGAACTGCCCCGGTAAACGTAAAGTTTTGCCGAAGGCCAGCTCTGCGGCGCTAGTCCCGCTGTCGGTGCGTACCGCCGCGCGGAGGCCCAGCAACACGGCAGGCAATTCGTCTACCCAATTTATACCCGTTGTACTTTCTAACCGGGCCATAAGCGCTACTTTCAGCGACCTATGCCATCGTTCTACCGCACCATTGCTCTGAGGGTGGTACGGGGTAGTACGATTCTTACTAATACCCAAAAATTTCATTAATTTTAAAAATAAATTAGACTCAAATTGACGTCCTTGATCCGATGTAATCCTACTAGGGCAACCGTATCTCACTATCCATCTTTCATAAATGGCCTTAGCTACTGCGTCAGCTGTAATTTCTTTTAACGGAAAAGCTTCGGGAAACCGGGAAAACCTATCTACTATAGTAACTAAATATCTAAATCCTTGTGGAGATATTGGTAACGGACCAACGATATCCACATGAATATGTTCGAAACGTTTAGCTTTTGGAAATTCCCCCAAATCTGAAACTACATGTCGGCTAATCTTCGATCTTTGACATTGCACACATGCCTTAGCCCATCTTCTTACATCTAAATTCATATTAGGCCAGAAATAACGCTTCGCTACCATTGTTCTGGTAGACCTAACACCCGGATGACTCAAACTATGTACGCTGTGAAAAGCTAATTTCCTAAATTTTTCCGGTAAGTATGGTCTGATGCTGCCATTGGAAATTTCGCAATAAATTGGCTTACTAGCATTAGGTAATAAAATTTTCTTTAATATAATGTTGTTATTGCGACTTGAACAATGCATCAATTGCGCAATGTACTCGTCTTGCATTTGAGAGTCAGCGATTTTGTCGACTTCGAGTACAGTCGGACATAAAATTGTTTCGATTTCTGACCGCGACAATGTGTCGGCTACAATATTATCTTTACCCGAAATATGTCGAATATCAACTGTAAATTCACTAATGAAAAGAAGATGGCGCGTCCTTCGTGGAGTTTCCCGATCCTCTTTACCTATTTTTGTAAAAGCGTGGCATAAAGGCTTATGGTCGGTATACACTGTCAAAGGTCGACCTTCAAATAATTTTCTAAAATATTGTATGGATTTATAAATAGCTAATAATTCGCGATCAAACGTAGAATACTTCTGTTCAGTTGTCGATAACTTTCTAGAGAAATATCCTAGAGGTTTCCATGTACCGTTAACTCTCTGTTGTAATACTGCTCCTAAGCATGTATTAGAGGCGTCGGTCATTAACGCGAGTGGAACTTCTGGTAAAGGATGAGATAACATAGCGGCTTGTTGAAGGCCGTTTTTACACTTTAAAAATGCTTCCTCGGCAACTTTTGTCCATGCTATTTGTGTCTTATCATTTTTCTTCGCGTTAACTAAATATTTATTAAGTTCACTCTGATACAAAGCTAAATTCGGTAAATGAGGCCTATAAAAATTTAACATTCCTAAAAATCTTCTTAAATCGTTAACCGTTTCAGGTTTGGGAAAATTAACAATCGCTTCGACCTTTTCATTGAGTGGCTTAATACCGTCCACGCTAACTTCGTGACCTAAGAATTCTATGCGCGACTGTCCAAAGCTACATTTACTTAAGTTGATAGTGATACCGAACGTATTAAATCGTTCAAAAATGATCCTTAAATGCTCCGTATGCATGGTTGCATTTTCACTAGCGATAATTACGTCATCTAAATAATTAAATAGAAAATCTAAGCCCTGTAAAACGGTGTTATTCATAAAGCGTTAGAATGTCTGCGCTGCATTCCTCAAACCAAATGTCATGCGGGGAAACTCAAATAACCCAAAAGGGGTAATAATTGCAGTTTTCTCTATATCACCGGGAGCCACACTGATACAATGATATGCTCTATTTATATCTAATTTTGAAAAAATCTTTTTATTAGCCAAAATATACGTAAAATCGTGCAACCTAGGAATTGGATATCTGTCGGGCTTCGTAATCGCGTTTAGCTGGCGATAGTCGCCGCAAGGCCGTAGTTCACCGTTCTTTTTGGGATCGACGTGCAGTGGACTAGCCCATGCGCTTTTAGAAGGCCTACAGATACCCATTTCCTGCATAATTCTAAATTCCTCCTTAATTTTTTTATATCTATCGGGAGGCAGAGGGCGGGCCCGTGCGTAAACGGGGGGGCCAGTCGTCTGATATCATGTTACTCATTATGAGGAGGCGTTTCCCTAAATGACACTGGTTTAGTCAAATCAGGATATTTACTCAATATATTAAAATATGGATGAGTCTCGACGATCGATGTTATGGAAGGCTGGCCAATTTTTACAACAGGTGCTAATATATTCATATCGGTAATTTTATCTATAAGTCTATGATGGTGCATATCAACTAAAATTTTGTGGTGAGCTAAAAAATCTGCACCCAATATTGGTTGCTTAACTCCAGCTATAATAAAATCCCAGCGATATGGGCGCCTCAAATTTAAATCTAAAACTAAAGTTTTAACACCATACGTTTTGATTTCTGTACCATTAGCAGCGTACAATTTATAATTGGTTGGCTGTAAACATTTAAAAATATTTTTGCTCACCGGAAGCACGGAAACGTTGGCACCTGTGTCTATGAGGAATCGTAGTCCAGAGTTGCGATCGCTGATTGATAGGCGGCTGTGGGGGACGATGGTACAGGCCTCCGCCGGGGGCTGCACGTCCTCAGCTAGTTTTCCGACCCGGCGTGACTGCTGATGCCAGCTTCCCTCGGCTTCCACGCGCACGGCTGCTCGCAGCGATGGGCGTTTTGTCGGAACTTGTAGTGGTACCTGCATAACCACTGCGTAGATCCTGGGTTGCGGCCTCTTGAGCTGGAACGTGGGCGCACGAACTGACGATTCTGGCTGCTACTTCGTCGGCCTCTTGATCGCTCGTTCTCGATGTTGGACAAACGTACATTTATTTTGGCCAATTCTGCTGCGATGCTCTCGATCCCCTGGTCTTCGCAACGATCCATAGCTCTTGGCTTGTGTGCCACCTCTGCCAAATGTGACGTCCGCGTGGCATCAGCGACATTGTCGGCGATGACCGCCAGGTTGTCGAGTGCCTTTGTGTCGGCGACAGCTAATACCGCACGGACCGTTTGTGGCAGATGTCCCTGCCAGAGCACCCTGAGAGTATCGTCAGGAATCTTATCGCGAGCTAAATCTCGCATGCGGTGCAGAAGTTGTGAGGGTTTTTGATCACCCAGCTCCATTTCACCGATTAACTTCTCTATCTGCCTGGCCATAGAGTCCTCGAAAATGCCCAGCAATTTTAACTTGAGTGCCTCGAACTTCCCAGTATCCGGCGGCTTCGCTAGGAAATCTGTGATTTGCATGATAACCTCCTTTGGCAGCTTCGATACCACCAGGTCGAAACGACTATCGTCACTCAACTTCTGCGGAGCCAATATGGCTTGCACGCGGGTAAACCAAACCCGCGGCTGGTCAACCCAGAATTCCGGCATTCTCGAAGAAACCGATACGGACATCATGTCTGCTGGCGGCACTGTGTAGCTGGCTGTTGGCACTGGATATCCGGCTGGCTTGTCAGTACTCATTGTAGACGTTCCGTTTAGTTAGCTGATAACACTCACGTTAGCACAGAAATACTGTTTAGTTTCTATTCACCAAAACTACAATTTAAGTTCACCAATTCAGTGTTCTCGGGGTCACCAATGTAGAGTTTAATGTTGGAGAGATAAATGAAACGTGGAGTCCCGATTATAGTGTTATATTGTCTTTACAAATATAAACTAGTTACACGTTTCATTAATAACAAATTCTGTTTAACCATTCTAGTCGGAGGTTAGGACGAGACTAACTTACAGTCGTTATAAATATAATAATGAGAATGCTTGGAACCAAAGGTGCAAGCATGCACTCTTGTGTGGTCCCTACATCTAGACGACGAGTACAACATATATATTGAGATTTTTATAAAAAAAAGTATATTGATACTGATTTTTCAAGTTCTAATAAGTGTATTTTTAAAGCCCGAGGCAGAATAAATAGGACAGTTTCTTTTCTACTTCTGGTTGCCTTTTTTTTCTATTCTGTGAACCGCATTAAGATTTTCATATTCAAATAGATAGATAAACCTTATGCATAAACCGTGATCCATTATTTTCTAATAATAAGTCTGTAATAGGTGCCTCTTAATGGTATAGAATGGAACGTTTCGTGCGCGAGTCCGACTCGCACTTGGCCGGTTTTTTTTTCTTTATGGCGCCTTCAAGCACAATTTAGATTATTAAAAAAAAAATGTATCCTTTGATAGCTTTGTGTTGTTTTGCCAGGTTTTGCCCTTAAAACGATCTAATGAGATATAATTGATCAAAATCGGTCAAGTCGTTGCGTAGTTAAGACAGTTTAAAAACGTCGATATTATTTTTCCCATCACTAATCTCAGCGAAAATTTGCCCTATTTCAGTGCGTTACGAGGTGTATAAGATCCCATATTTTGTTTTGCTAATAATTCCTAAACTAGCCATCAGATCCCGGGGCGACGGTGGATTAGGGTTCATCAGTTCACTGTCTATATCAATAAGGACCAAAATTCTCATTTATCTTTGATTTCGCGCCAGAAAATGGATTTTAGTCTGTAAAAGGAGGTGGGGTCTAATAGACCGCGTGTCGCCCTAACGTCTGGTCACGGTACGGGCCGATTATACCTCGTGCCGCAGGAACGGACAGTATGCAAAAATTGGTGCCGCAGCTAACGTGTTAAAAATCGAATCAGTTTGGAGAGTAAGATCCGCAATCCGCTGTCTCCACTCGAGAACCTACTAGCGACTATCGGTTCTGCGAGCTATATGCTATAGAAATAGTTGACAGTCATTAGTCTCCCCTGCTTATTTGACATCTCACTTTAAATACCTCTGCAATAATCATGACAGAACCCTACGTTCATCAAGCAATGCCCTTCTCCTATGTCCTTCTCATACCTCTAGTCTTGTCCATTCATCCTTCCATATTATTTTATCATCTTTATTAATTATATATTTATGTAGTAGGTATATTATAATGTAGGTATATATGTATATAATGTATTTGTATAATATTATAGTATAGTATGTAGCCTTATAGTTTTTTTTATTATTGGTATGTATATTTATAATATTATGGTGTATTTAGTATATTTTAAAATACATATGTATTATGAAATATTAGCATTATATTGTGTTAAATTTGATTTTATTCCATTAATTATATTTAACATTATTTGCTTCATCGTTTTGCAGCACCTTTTCGCTTATTCTGTCTCTGCACCACCCTATGGTTGACTGGTAGAGAATGCCTTTTAGCATTAAGTCCGCCATTGTCCAATGTGCAAAAAGAGTAAATAAATAAATAATATTAACTTATATTGTAATTGAATCAGGAACTACCAAGACCGAACACCGTCGAACTTCACAGCGACCCAGTTTTGATATTCTATTACTGCAACTAATTACTTGACCTAATTTAACATCTGCGGACCTAACGAAATTTCTAGACTGTAGGAAATAGGGTTCCCATACGACACCCACACGGGTACGACAGCATTTGGTCTTCTAAGTTAGTTTCGGAAAACGGCAAGTGTTGTATGGTACTTAATTTTTTGATGTCAAACATCTATAGCGCGGTTTGGCAGTAACATTGACTGGAATAAAATTTAAAAGTATTATATCTAGCAATATTCCGCAAAAACTTTTTTGTTGCAATTTTTATGCTATGGATTTCCGCAAAGTAACGCCTGATTCTATTAACTATTGACTGAAATGCCGTGACGGAAAACGGCATGACACTTTTGTGGCGACGATACTTCTTTTCTATGAGACGGTCATCTGTCGTACGTAGCGTGAGGCAAAATTTATCCACTCTGTAATTTCTTAATGGTGGCTGGTGGTCAGTCTACACCTCCCCTAACCATCCCCCCCCCCTTAACCGCGAAGACGTCAAAGCAACTGCGCACACAGTTAATATCAAATTACCCCTCCATAAACAGCCCCAAATATGATTGGCCGCGCCTCGTGTCACCAAATAAAACTGCTTTTGGCATTATTATTTTAGGATATTGCGACCTTTTGAACACAGTTTTTACGCATTTAGCATAATAATATTAAGTGGGTATAATAATAGAAAACGTTTATTTTTTCACAAAATGCTCGGTCAGGCCGAAGCCCACTTTATTAGCTTTCAGTTGTTGCATATAATTACAGCGCTGAACTTTGAAAACTTTGACAGCGCGATGGTGGCTAGTTGTATTGTCACAACGAAGTTCGAGGCACGAGAATTGGGGCCTAGACTAGGCTCGAAGTTCGTTTCGAATGTAAGCCTGTCCTACTCGCACTCACGTCTTTTTGGATTTCCGAGCGGGACATACTGACATTCGTCGAAGTTTCAGATTCGAGACTCGACTCTGTAATATAGTTGTGTTTGTTAGTGTATAATTAGAAATCCGACCATAAAGGATTACTTTTTATTGTAACATATATTTTTAATTTGACGCCATTTAATGTGCGTCATAGACTTATAGATGAATTATTATTGTCTACAACTTGTGCTCTCTGCTTTCTGTGCGATTTGTGTCCACGCGGCCATTTTCGTGTACATTTTGTAAATCTTGAAGCTTATAATAAAACAGCGAATATCTTAAATAACTCGCTTAATTCGTCATTTATACAATGTGCATTTTGTCAGTAAAACTATTTGTCTTGCCGTAGCAATGCTATTCGCAACAAAAGTGTGGAGCGAACACAAAAGTTTAGCTTTGTAGTCCGGATTCCTGGAATTTACGGTATTTTACCAGGAAAAACTCGTCGTTCGTCGTTTCAGCTATGATGTGCTGGATATAAGCCTCCCCAAAGTCACTGCGCTTGGCAGGCGTGTCTCCAGGGGGCCTATTACAAGCTCTTATTTCCAGCCAGTTTACGCCATACAACATGGCTGCCTGGCATTTTCGTATTACGATCACTTAATGACAACCAGTCAGCGATCACGTGACACTTGACTTGCTTCCGAATGTCACTTTCAGACAACCTAACTAGGGTGGATCCATTCAGAGTAACATGCCGTGTGTAATTATTGAATTGCCTGGAACCAGACTGGTATTGTAAAAGATCATAATACGGCCCCAGAACGCAGTTTTCATAATGATATGTCCCCGACAACGCTTCGGTCATTTATATACGACCTTTGTCGCCTTTACGATATTCTTCGGATACTTAGCACGGGGCGAGATTGACGTGGTGTGAAGCGTCTATAGATATTATTATTAATACGTGGACTGCCGAAATCATTACCCTACTTTTTGATTTCGCCGATGTCGGGTAAAAATAAGCTGTTGATGGAAATAACTAGATGTTTTTTTTAAATACAAAATGCTTCTAATTTATTTAAACGCAGTAGTTTCTGAAGCAGATTATGGGAGTAAACACACAACACGTCAGATCGATGCCGTCAAAGCCCACATAACATGGCTTAAGTATTCAAATATTCATGTAATCTGCATCTATTAACCTTTGTGTTTGTTTATCAGTTATTTCATATTTTAATGAACACAAAAAACCACGAGGACATCGAAAATATTTTGACCCGAATATGTAAATTATAATGGGTGCAAAATAACAGTCAATATAAATTTGGAATATTACCTTTTCTCATTCTAGAATCTAATTGAAAAAAAATAACTATTATTTTGCTTTCTTGCGAATAAAAATGAAAATGAAACATTTTATTTCCTTCCTAAAACTTAACAAGTTACTCTCAGAATATTAAGAAAAAAGCTACTAAATGGTAAAGAGTTAGTACAATCATATCTCAAAGGTATAGTGACTGTTCTTTTTACACTATGTATGGCTAAAATTAACCACGTTACCCGGGCTCTTATTAAAGAGTCATTATCACTTCCTAAGTTCAAAAACAAAATGTATGGGATTTGACACAAGCTTCGCTAAGTGACATTCGAATTTGCTTGTCATTTACAGAACCTTATGTATATGTCGCAGTCAAAGGAAGCTAATAGAGTTAAAGGACGTTCAGTCAAGACGTTGAACGTTACAACTTGACGAGTTGCCCTTTAGTCATTCAATAAACGCGCTAGATATTTAATCAAATAGCTGGTTCAATCAGATGACTGCCTTCCCTGGACTTCTACGAACATTTCAAGACTAAAAATAGACGAATCGGTTTAGCCGTTCTAGAGTTTTAGCGAGTGATTCACTTTTATATATAAGATTGTCAACCCTTTCATACAAATCGAATTATTTAGGCGCTACAATACTAATATGGGTGCTGTTATTTCCTTATTTGATCGAACAACAATATTTTTATTATGAAACAAGCACGTTCAGAGGTCGTTGTCTCGAACACGACACTTACATATTACATTACGAATACTTTTGCGATAAAACCCGTCACAGACAAGATATATTTCATAGTACAGCAAGCTACCACACACGGGATACCTACCCTAAGCATATATATTACACACTCACTCGGTCTGCGGTCGTCCCTTCAAGCCCATATATATATATGTCGCAGTCATCTAATTGAAATCGCCATTTCTTTGAGTGACTAGCGTTTTTATCGAATGACGACATTAAATTAAAAGACTAAAGGACAACTCGTCATGTTTGATTGTTTGACGTCTTGATTGAACGTCATTTAGCGTAGTCGTTGAATCGCTTACTTATGAAATATCTAGTTAGGTGACCTTTTTTTTATAATGTGCGCTCATACTACCGATATATATTTTATCGATAAATGTAAATTTGCAAATTCTAGTATTAATAATATAACATAAATACATCCATTTAGTGTAGTTTTGTATGTTTTATTAGCTAGCTATTAGCTATTGTACGAAGTCGCGGGCACAGCTAGTCATATATTATAGCTTCGGGTGTGACGGGGTTAAAACAAAACACCCCCTGTCTCGCCGGGGTCGGCGGACCTGTTTACTTCGACTTTATCTGAAAACTTTTTCGACTTTCACAACGTAAGACGTGATAAGATTTTGGTAGGTAAGCGCGAAGTTACGTACATTGGGTTCTAAGGCCCGTAAGCAAGTCTCAAATTCGAGACAATAATTAATATTGTACCTACTACATGAGAACGTATTGATGACAGATAGGTAAGTTTCACTTTTAAAAATGAACAACTTTACGTCTTAAGCATGTAACATATTTTCACACTTTCTTTACTGTTGAAACGTTAAAAATAAATATATAGATTATACTTATATTAGGTCCTTACATATGAAATTGGCGTTTTGTATAAGGCGATTTTTTCATATTAAAATATATTTTATTAATCAAAGTATGTACCATTGCTATCTATACACTTTTGCCATCTTATAGGTAGTTCATTGTAACCCTTTACTAAAAAACCATTCGACGGATCAATGAAATCTTTGAATGCGGTTTGGACTGCCTCATCGGAATTGAATTTTTTCCTTGCAAGAAGTTATCCAAATTTCGAAAACAATGGCTGTTGGAGCAAGGTCCGGAGAGTACGGTGGATGTCTTAGACATTCCAATTGAAGCTCCTCTAATTTGGTAGCCGTCTGTTGGGCCGTGTGTGGTCTAGCATTGTCTTGAAGCAGCAGTGGCGTAGAGCGATTCACAAGTCTCGGTTGTTTAACGGCGAGCTTAATTATGATAATACCTAAATGATAATGATAATGATAATGTTTATTTACCAAAAACTTTTTAACAAGAGAAATAACTAAATCTAACAATATACATAGAGCTAGGTTTTAAAAGAGATTACAGCGGCTCTTGCACTAAGCACAGCTTGTATCGCAAGAACCAGAAAATATAGGTGCTTGCTTAGAAATAGCTCGGACATATTAATATGAGAAATAACATTTTTGTTATAATACAAAATAAATATATATATATAAGATTATATCTCATAGGGAAAATAAACCATTTTGTTTCTCTGAAAATACGAGTAGGTATATTATAAGTAACTTACAAAATGAATATACAATAAACAACTTAGAAAATATATAAAATAAACAATACCTGAAAATACGAGAAACGACAATTAAGTTTATTCTAGTTCCTCCTATATTGTATTCTTTAAATAATTAAAATAATAATTCTATCTGTATCTTACTTGGATAACATTTTCTTCTATCATTTCTGTCAGTCTTGAAAATAGACTTCAAAACAATTTATTCTAAATACGTAATAAATCCTATTTCAAATAAAATGCTAGGTATTTTATTACATCTCCCCCCTTAGGGAAAAAAATCCTATTTTTTAATAATCTACCTATATAAACTAACTACTTCTTATTAACATTTCTCTAAATCAAATATAGGTACTGGAATCAGTTTAGTAATATGAAAATAATTTGATTCAATTTTTCTATGACCTGTGTCTATCTTATATATTGAATTGGACACTTTTTCAATAATTCTGTACGGTCCAATATATATCTCATCCAATTTTGATCTATTTAGTCTGTTTCCATTTTCAACATAAACAAAATCTCCTACATCAAAATAACATACTTTCCGATTTCTGTCGAATACTTTTTTGTTGTAACTATGAGATTTTTTTGTATTATCAAGAGCCATTTTCTTATCTCTTGTCCAATCATCATCCGATGGGTTATTTCTAAACTCTTTTGGTAATATTGTCACATCAGTGATACCATTTAGAAGGTAAGTTGGCGCATATCCTGTAACTGTGTGAATAGTCTCATTATATTTATTAACACACTCTCTAGCTACATTTGTCCATGCTTTTTTTTTGCCTTTTTCATTAACTTTACACCTAATCTTATTCACCAATGTTTGATTCAAACGTTCATTCA
The DNA here is from genome assembly GCA_905187575.2 of Celastrina argiolus. Taxonomy (NCBI): domain Eukaryota; kingdom Metazoa; phylum Arthropoda; class Insecta; order Lepidoptera; family Lycaenidae; genus Celastrina; species Celastrina argiolus. The sequence continues at coordinate 5,629,299 of LR994596.1, forward strand.
AGCCATTAGAAAATGGACAGTTAACTGCTGTAAATACTAGGGGTATATCTTTTTCTTTTAAAAATTTTTTGAAGTTACTCGAATTAATCCCCGGGTACTGATCTGTCAAAATCATACCAATTTCTTCAGTTTCCGTTATGTTAGACAGTAACTTTATAAAATCATTAGCAGTCTGAGTTTTTGATGTAAGAATGAATGCGTATCTACTAAAATGGTCTACTAATAAATGTAAACATTTCTTTGATGATCTAGAACCTCCAAATCCTCCTATTGTATCTATGGACAGTATTTCAAAAGATTTCGTGGCTGGTCCTAGTTGAGACATGTACCCAAATTTATCATGTCCTCTCGACTTATTCTTTATACAAGTTTCACAGGATCTGCAAATTTTCTTTATATTATTTGACAAATTGCTTATGGAATAAAGCTTACCAACTGTCTTTTGCATTTGGTTTATCCCAATATGACACATATTTTCATGAACATCTTTTAAAAATGTCAAACTGAATTCTTCTGACAAAATTATTTTATCTCTTTTTCCGACCTTTTTAAAGTATATGTTTTGTTTCTTTACTAATTTATCTTTTCCTTCTTGTATTTCTTTATTTTTTTCTTGATCTTTTAAAATGTCTTCAATCTTTATTAAGTTAATAACTTTCAATTGTTCATCTGTGTTTACATCAGAATCCAGTACTGGGTTCCTGCTTAAGCAGTCTGCCTCTAAATTATTCTTTCCAGGAGAGTATACTATTTTAAATTCATATTGAGAAAGATAATAAGTTAAATCTCCCAGTTCTTCATCAGTTCTACATTTTAAATTCATGTTCTCCAGAGGTTTGTGATCTGAAAAAACTGTAAATGATTTTCCTATTAACCAATATTGCCAATACGTTACTGCTTCTTTTATCGCCAATAATTCTAAATAAATAGCTTTCTTCTTCTTTTGACTCTCTTTTAATTTCTTTGAAAAATAAGCTACAGGTCTTTCTTTCCCATCTGGTTGTATCTGTTTTAAAACCGCGCCAACTCCTTCTATAGATGCGTCTGTATAAATATTAATAGGTAAAAGCTGATCAAAAATCTCTAATATCGGTTTTGAGCATAATAGCGTTTTTACCGCTTCAAATGATTTTTGGCACTCACTAGACCAAATAAATTTCTGACCTTTTCTCAGTAATTGATGTAAAGGATCTAATATTATTGCTTTTCTTGGGATATATTCATCGTAAAAATTAATCTTTCCTAGGAACTGTCTTACATTTTTTTGAGTTTTAGGAATAGGAAAATTTTGCACTGAAATTATATTATCCTTTAACGGCTGTACGGAGTTATTTTGAATTATATGACCCAAATATTTTACGGAATCTGAGGCAAAAGTGCATTTTATAAATTTTAATCGGAATCCTTCTACTTTTATGGCCTCCAACAACATCCTCAAGTGATTTATATGTTCATCAAAATTCTTCGAAAAAATTAAAATGTCGTCAATGTAATTGACAGCAAAGTCAGTAAGTTTATATTTTCTTAATATATTACTTAGCACCCTTTGAAAAATTGCTGATGACGTTTTTAGACCGAAGGGCAGACATGTCCACTGATAATGTCCTTCTTGTGTTATGAAACCAGTTTTTTTTCTGTCTTCGACTCGTAACGGAATAGACCAAAAAGCTGAATTTACATCTAAAGTTGTATAATAATTACAGTTTCTGGTCTTTACCACTAAATCTTCAATTAACGGGAAAGGTTGAGCTTGTGGTACTACAATTTTATTCAAATCTCTAAAATCTATACATAATCTTGTTTTTTTATTATCTTCTTTTTTAAATGCTAATGTTACCGGTGCTGCAAATGGACTATATGATTCTTCTATCAGCTTATTATCTAGCAATTTTGCTATCTGCTGTTCAATCTCTTTTTTATCTTCTATAGTGCATCTATAAGGCCTTTTGCTACAGTATTTTTCTACTAATAAATCTATTCTAGCTTCATATCCACTTACAGTGCCGATATCATACTTATGTTTAGCAAAAACGGACTTATACTCATCAATGAGTTCATTTATTTTACCTTTTTCATCTTCTTTTAAATGATCCATTTTCATTTCAATATCATTTGCTATCACATGTTCATTGAAATTTATTTTAATATTCTTCATATCATAACTATTCATTTTTCTTACAACGTTTTCATCTTCGTTTTGTACCATCTCATTATTATCATTAAAATATGTTTTCTGAGTAATCATTAATTCTTCAGTTTGAATTAGTCTAAATATTTTTATTAAATCTAATCCAATTAGAAAATCATATTTGAAGTTCTTTTCATCAACAATGTATACATCTACATCTTTGACTATTTCAAAAATCTTAATATTTAATCTTGTCAAACCAGTTGTCTTTTGGACACCATTAATTGTTACCAGACTTGCATCATTTATATTACTTGTTTTATGTTTTAATTTAAGTAACTGGGAGTTGATCAATGAAACATTAGAGCCTGAATCATAAACTCCATTTAAATGTAGCTTATCATTTACAATTAGTTTGACAGTTATTAATGGTGTCACTACTAGTTTTTTTGTTCAGTTTCATTTAACTCTGCCTCAATTACCGAATTATTCACATGTCTTATAAATTTTCTTTTAATATTATCATCGTCTTTTGTTCTAAACCAGCATAAACTTTCAGAATGATAACGTGACCCCTTATTCAATTTTTCGCAAATTTTACAAGCATTTCTTAAAGTTTCATTATATTCAGCTTTGTAAGTAGGACTATACGTCCTCTTTGAAGTAAATATTCTTTTCTGTACCATAAATTCATGTCTTCTTACTTCATTAAACAAATCAGTTGTATCAGTTAACGCCTCTCTATCTATTTTATGTAATATATTTTCTGGTAAGCCTGCTGCTACCAGATCTATTAAAGTACCTGCATCAATTGATGTCCTCATTTCAAGTAGAAGTTTTTCTTTTCTTATAGCGTAATCTAATAGAGAACCGTATTTATATTTGAACGTTAGAGCAAAATTAACAGGTCTCCATCCTCTGTATGCAAAGGTTTCGCAAAATTTTGACTTCCAGGTAAGCCATTGAGAGTTTAGTGTTAGCTTCATAATCATTGCACTATACCAATCAAGACAATTGTTATCTAAAAATAATCTTAGAATCTCTATTTTCTTTTCATCTGTTATCACGTCAAAACGCTCACATTCTGTTTCAAATGTGTCAATCCATAATTTTGCATTCGAATTTTTTGTTGTAAATTTTTCAATTATAAATTTTTCTGAAATATATCTAAGGTTATGATGTCTATTGTCTTTTCCGTTTTCTACAAAATTTTGGAATAAGTCTTGATAATTTTCATCATATTTCTGCGTTACCTGTTCAATAGTCAATTCTTCCAAATATTGATCTCCGAACTGCAAATTACCATCTTCATCTATATAAATTTCCGTTAATTCCTTAGTCATATTTATCCAGACTCTCCTAGTCTGGTATCTTTTTTTCAAACTATTTCTCACTTTGCTATATGTAGCGGTTTTTATTATTTCTTTGTGCTGGCTTGCTGCTTGTAACTCCTCAGGTATACAATACTCTTTGTCATATTGCGTAGTTATGGACGTTATAGAGAGTACATTTGTCTTCCCGTCGCTTCCGGGTAACAAAGTAAATTTAAATTGTAATTTCTCCATCTCATAAACAAGATTGTCGTTTTATAAGATTATATCTCATAGGGAAAATAAACCATTTTGTTTCTCTGAAAATACGAGTAGGTATATTATAAGTAACTTACAAAATGAATATACAATAAACAACTTAGAAAATATATAAAATAAACAATACCTGAAAATACGAGAAACGACAATTAAGTTTATTCTAGTTCCTCCTATATTGTATTCTTTAAATAATTAAAATAATAATTCTATCTGTATCTTACTTGGATAACATTTTCTTCTATCATTTCTGTCAGTCTTGAAAATAGACTTCAAAACAATTTATTCTAAATACGTAATAAATCCTATTTCAAATAAAATGCTAGGTATTTTATTACATATATATATTGTTATAATAAATAAATAAATATATAAAATAACTTACTTTTTTTTGTTTGGATTCCTTTAAAGTTTTGTGTTTAAGTTTTTTACAATTAGCATAAATAATTAAAAACTAGTTACAGTAAATAATTTAAAACAACTACCAACTATAACATAAAAGAGTTGAAAATACTTAAAATATACGTAGAATTTTGTCATAAAAAATTGTAACAATTAAGAAAATACACAAAAATATAAGTAAAAATATATTTACAAATACATAGAGATGGAGGAAAGGCTCAATTTAAGAGCCCCATATGATAGTATACAAGGCTTAAAAGATCCCAAAATAAGTACGTTAAAGTTTATAAAAGTAACATTTTCTGAACAATTGCAGTTACTTATTTCTTGCACCCTCATTTGGTTTATTGAATGTTTTTCTGTTGTTACAACAACAACGACGAGCAATAAAGTAAATGAAGTTGTCACGGCTGTAAAACTGAATGTTACTACGCCTGGGGCAGGGAGTTAGGATCAGCCTATATTGTCCTGCGTCTACCCTTCTCACTGTAAATAGGACTCTGGGCTAATACAATAGAGTTCAAATTGAACCGACAAGCGTCGAGTCAAATGCAAAGTGTCAAATTTGACAACTCGACGCTCGCATTTCGATTTTCGACTGTATTGCAATCAGCCCATAGTTCTGTTTTCAGTGATCAGAATTTTCTCCGGGCGGGAAGATTTAGAATAATATAACTCGAGCCTTAGAAGCGTTAAAATAAAATAGAATTGCTAGTGCTAATCGCAGCTAGACTTTTCCCATTTCTGTCGGTGGAAGGTCGACAAACTCGCAGTAGTTTAGGCTGAGGCAGCTGAGGTCCTCATTGTTTTGCTGCCAGTACCTTTGTTTAAGGTCTATGCAAAGTGCTAATTATATATTTTAACGACCTCCTTAGCGCAGAGGTTGAACACGTTGGTGCTCGAATGAGAGGTCGCGGGTTCGAATCCCGCCGAGGGAACAAAAAGTTTTCAATGTTCCTTGGTCATGGATGTGTGTTAAATTTGTGTATAATATAATAAAAATCTTAAATATATGTATAGTATAAAAGTATTAAATTTATTTCCGTTGTCTTCTAGCTGTAACACAAGTTCTTCGGTTACTTAGCACAGGGCCAGATTGATGTGGTGTGAAGCGTCCATAGATATTTATATATATATACATAGCTTTTTTATAGTTTTATCTTGGGTTCGGTAGCCTCTGCGAAGTAGAGCACACCCATTCCATCATTTTCTCGAAGCAGTTCAGGCCATTTTTGACCCTATATAACTTCGTTGTGGATAAAATTAGAACCCTGTATTTTTAGAAACTAAGCAGGTATTGTATAAACACGGTATATTAAAAATTTCATTCAATTTGAAACAGAAGTTTTAGAATTACAATTTGTCAAAGTTTCTTAATTTTTTCACTGACCGATCGTCAATTATATTAGTACTTTTTGACAAAAACACTAGTTTAAGTTTATAAAATCCCACAAAAAACATAACGTAAAAACTTCGAATAAAGGATGGTGCGGCTGTGTTTATTTTGGCGAGGGCAATGCCCTGCCCCCAAATTTACGCTAATATTATAAAGAGGAAAGATTTGTATTTTTGTATGTAACGACTAAACACAAAAAGTACTAGACCGATTTTAATAATCCTTTTTTCATTAGATAGCTACGTTATCACTGAGTAACATAGGCTATATAAAATCAATTGCTGTTCATTAGTCTCGCTAAAACTCGAGATCAGCTGAACTGATTCGGCTATTTTTGGTCTTGAAATATTCGTGTAAGTCCCGGGAAGTTTTACACGGTTTCCATGCTCAACGAAGTGGGCACGGGTCAGCTAGTATAATAATACTTCTACAATAGTAGTATATCTACCGTTATTTTAGAAATATATATTATAATATAATATAGTTCTACTATAATTGTGAGAGAGAGATAGAATAACAATGCTGCAGCGAAACAATTTATCCTCCTACTCTGTTGTGAATATTTTTTACACAAAAATAAGTCGACGAGGTTTAGAATGAGACGCTTCGTACTCCTTGCACGTTACGATTTTTGTTTTTCGCTGCATACTTTCTCTTGGGGGAAACGGGCCAACCAAATTGGGTCAACTGCTCCCATAGATAACCCTATCTATGTTTAACTCATTGGTTTTTCATGCAAATAATCTACATATTAACTCTTTTAGTATAGTTACCACACTATTTTAGTTAGTTCCTTTAATATGTGGATTAATTGTAAGGCATTTGTAAGGCCTGCATACAAAAATAATTATATTGCTGTATGTAATTAATACATTTGTATTTAATTTTACAATTACAGATGAACATACGCTGAATATCAAAATATTTTAGACTTTTCATAATAATTACTACATGCAACGTTCCATCAACAATACACTATATTATATCGTGTCTTCACCAGAAATCAGTCTCGGCACTTATCAGCTCACTTGAAAAGTGAGCTGTTATTTATTTTAGTTAAATTTGGACGTTTAAAAATTTTTAAGTGACATATTAGGCATTACATAACAGAATCAACTTTGAAATGTTCTAAAACTTTTGTCTCAGTTCGATAATAAACAATTAATGCAGCTCTATTGGCATAATATTATAACAAGCGTCGTCGCCTTCGTGGTCTAGTGGTTCAGAGCTTCGCTCTCGACCCGGAGGTCGTGGGTTCGATTCCCGCGTTGGAACAACAAAAAATTTTGTTTTCAAGTTTGGTCAGGACAATGCAGACTGATCACCTGATTGTCCGACAAGAAAGATGATCCATGCGTCGGATGGGCATGTAAAAAGTCGGTCCTGCGCCTATTATCTCGCCAGTCGTGTCGGTTTACCGTCCCACTGGGTTATGAGAGTAAAAGGAAGAGAGAGTGCTTCTGTGTATTGCGCACACACTTGGGCACTATAAAATAACTTCTGCGTAGCTGGGCTGGTTTTAATGAAATCGGCTACCGACACCGAAATCGGTGAGGGGAGCTATTACTATTATTATATACCACGTGGACAAATTTTAGCCTTGTTCTTGTATGGAACACGCTATCTAGTGTATTGTTGATAGAAACATGCATTGAACGTAAAGCTTGAAAATATGTTTCGCAATGCATTTTATTTTTCGAATTCACAATTTTTTACCTCCGGTCTATTATCTACTTTGTGCTTTGGTGAATAGAGTGGAACGGATAAACCATATAACCACCAATACAGATACAGTGTTAACGATACGTTAACACTGTATCTGTATCTATAAATAGTATTACCGTGGCTGTATTTGTTGCCATTTAATAATTCCTTTTTATTTCAACCAACTATAAAAGCTATTGTAGAAACTATCTGCTTTTAAGAATTTAGAAAATAAGTAAGGTTTACTCGTATACATGACACGCCTATGCTTGAAACTTATATATCTATCCCACATCTATGCCCTTAAAATTCATATATATTAATTTATCCCACATAATATATGCCCGCGGAACTCCAATATTTATCCCACATCTAAGCCCGCAAAACTCCTATATTTATCCCACATCTATGCCCACATAACTCCTATATCTATCCCACATCTATCTCCGCGAAACTCCAATATTTTTCCCACATATATGTCCGCAAAACTCCTCCAAGGAACTCCAATATTTATTCTACATCTATGACCCTGAAACTCTAATATTTATCCCACATTTATGCCCGTGAAACACCAATATTTATCCCACGTCTATGCCCGCGAATCACCAATATTTATCCCACATCTATGCCCGTGAAACAGCAATATTTATCCCACGTCCATGCCCGCGAAACACCAATATTTATGCCACATTTACCCCACGAACCACCAGTATTTATCCCACATCTATGCCCGCAAAACTCTTATATCTATCCCACATCTATCCCCGTGAAACACCAATATTTATTTCACATCTATGCCCGTGAAACACCAGTATTTATGCCACATCTAAGCCCGCAAAACTCCTATATCTATCCCACATCTATGTCCGCGAAACTCCAATATTTATCCTACATCTATGCCCGCGAAACTACAATATTTATCCCACATCTACGCCCGTAAAACTCCTATATCCATCCCACATCTCCACCCACCCGCAAAAAATTCTATATCTATGCCCGTGAAATTACAATATTTATCCCATATCTACGCTCGCAAAACTCCTATATCTATGCCCTTGAAACTCCAATATTTATCATACATCTATGCCCGCAAAACTCCTATATCTATCCCACATCTATGTCTGGGAAACTCCAATATTTATCCCACATCTACGCCCGCAAAACTTCAATATCTATGCCCATGAAACTCCAATAATTATCCCACATCTACGCCCGCAAAACTCCTATATCTATGCCCTCGAAACCCCAATATTTATCCCACATCTATGCCCGCAAAGCTCTGTAACTCGGTTTAGCAATTACTACCATGCCAATTTCATTTTTCCTCAGATTCCTTTGTTTGTTTTGTGTTGTTCGTCAAACAACAACAATAAAGATCATCCTTTGTTGTTTATTTTTAAGTCGATGGAAACGTTAAATCGACTTCAAAGGTTTTTGATAAGGTAATTTTTTATGCCTGAGTACTTCAGTGTACAAAATAAAATTGAGTCTTTTTAGCCTCAATGAAAACAGGGTGAGATAATAAGTTTGAGGTGCCTCGCGTGTCTGTATATGGCATCGTAGCTTCGAAACGGATAAATCGATTTTGATCATGTTTTTTATTTTGAAAGCTGACGTGATCGGTAATGTTCTTAGTTTCGTTCGCTCATTGCTTGGACGATTCAGGGTTTCTTATTTTTTCGTTTTGTTAATTGTAGGTTCAATAAACAAAACAAAATTAAAACAAACAACATTTTATGTGACGTGTGTGACTAATTGAAAGTTAATCATTGAGATTTATTTTAGGCCTACAAGCCAACACAAAGTGCTTATGATAATGTTATGTAAAACAAGTTATGAAATTCAAGGGAATTTCTGAAGGGTTCGCCATTTGATGTACAGTGAATCTTGTTAAGAACCCCTTTCTTTTGACCCTTGGGGCGATTACCAGACATAAAGACATAAAACCTTTTCCAAACTATCCATAAAAAGGTCAAATTGAATAGGCACTTACTCAAAGATGAATAATTTATGAAAATATAAGTACCTATATTGCATAGGAACTGGTATCACAAATCACAATCATCACCTAAAATCGACCTCCGTAGCGCAGTTGGTTGAGCGCGTGCTCGAACGAAAGGTCGCGGGTTCGAATTCCGCCGAGGGATCGAAAAGTTTTCAATGTTCCTGGGTCATGGATGTGTATTAAATTTGTGTATAATATAATAAAAATCTTAAATATGTGTATTGTGTATAGTATAAAAGTATTAAATACATTTCCGTTGTCTGGTACCTGTAACACAAGTTCTTCGGATACTCGGCACAGGGCCAGATTGACGTGGTGTGAAGCGTCCATAGATATTATAATATTATATTATTATTAAAATGCTAAATTGGCTTAGCAGAAACAATTGAAAACTACGTAATTTTGTTGACGCGTTCCAATTTCATTGGAATCAGACCAGCTGCGCAGGAGTTTATTTATAGTGTCCAAGTGCGAGAAAAGGTAGTCTATACTACCTTTTCTCACCTTTTCATATCCCAAAGCAATAGTGACTGTTCTTTTTACACCCGCTATATTTCACGTTATAATCACCAACACCGTTAAAGATTAGTAACGAAATATCAATAAAATATAATGAAAACGTACTAGGTAAAGTCAGTTAATAAAATATCTTTATTGAACTCACAAAATGTATCAGCTCGTAAAATTTTATATTAATATTTACGTTCAAGGAGCCAATAACTATTTCATTAAAATGTATTGATTTAAGATGAAATAAAAGTTACCAAAGCTTTGTACAACCTGTAAACAAAGCGGACATTGACCCTGTCTCTGTCATGCAGACACATACCATAGACATAATACATAATAATAATATTATCTATGTACGCTTTACACCACGTCAATCTGTGCTAAGTATCCGAAGAACTTGTGGTACAAGTACCAGACAACGGAAATATATTAAATATTTTTATACTATACACATATTTAAGATTTTTATTATATTGTACACAAATGTAGCACACATCCATGACCCAGGAACATTGAAAACTTTTTGTTCCCTCAGCGGGATGGGAACCCGCGACCTTTCGCTCGAGCACCAACGCGCTCAACCACTGCGCTATGGAGGTCGTCAAGTTATAAAATTGAACAATTTCTCTGAGATATTATTTTTGAGTAACTTAAGCCGTTTATGCAGCGCACGCAATGAAAGTCCCCAAACGTAATTAATTTTCCCCGTTTTTGCAACATTTCTCACTGACGCTTCGCTTCTATTGGTCGCAGCGTAATGTTATACAGCCTAAAGCCTTCCTCTATAAATGGACTATCCAACAAAAATAGAATCTTTAAATCGGACCAGCAGTTCCTGAGATTAGCGTGTTTAAACAAACAAACAAACTCTTCCGCTTTATAATATTAGTATAGATTTAAAACAATAATTATACTAGAATATTTGTATACAAATATCATCAAGAAACCACAGAGGTTTATGAAGATGATATTACAAGTTAGCATCAACTTACAGATAATCAAGTCTACGGGCTATCCCTTCTAAATACATACTTAAGTTAAGAGCCTCCAAGATATCTACTATTGATTTAGTTGCATTAATTGCTACGGGACATTTACAGATAGGTTAATTGTTTTATCTTATCCGCTAGAAAACCGTTCTAGCGGATAAGATAAAACAATTTAATGGAAATAATAGTGGACATCTGGGAATCGAACCCACTATCTCCAGATGTAATGGCCACTTTATAACGTGAAGAATTAAGATAGGACAGAGAATACTTGGGATAAGGAAAGTTAATTACTAGTTGGCGTTGTGCCAAATCTTGTGTTCGTCGAGAATACAGTTGGGTTGGCAGGAATAATTGACAACTGCGTATTCGGAATGTACTCGAAAGAGCATTGTATTAAAACTATGGCAGTGTTTATATTAATGGGTAAATGAATGAATATTAAATTCATTTAATTTTTGACTCATTACGCAGAAAATCTTAAAGATAAGCAAAATAAAAGTTAGGAATTAAATAAAATTATATAATAGGTATCTCCTTTAAAGTTGTTTTAACCTGATGGTAATCAGAGTGAAATATGGGTTGCTAATTTGAATGCCATGTTATTTGATCATGCATTTCTCATAGAAACATGAAATTTAAAAATGTCTTTCAGCGCTGTACTTTCACTGTAAACTCTATAGTACGTCCGAGATAAATTTAACCTAAACGTAAACAAACCCGTCTATGACACAACCAAAGACTAGTCAATGATGCCAATTGGCCATTATTAGTATAATGAAGTTTGTTTGCTATGAATCCATAGACTATAGCAGCTATACTCTAAGTGTGTTCCGCGGAAACCTAGGGTTCCGCGATACCCCTGTAGGTTCCGTAAGAATTTAGAAAAAAATATCAAAACACCTCTCACTGGTCGAACGTTTTGACACCGCCCACCGCGCCGCCGCCGCGCGCATACCGACTAATAATAATTGTGAGCGCGCGTCCTTTGATAAAAGCCGCCTCTGAATTAGACATTATAGTTGTGAACAAGCGACTTTCGGCTCTAACTTCAAAAGATAAAGTCGAGATTGCTTACAACGCATTTTTGTATTTTTATTTCCGCTTTTTGTTTATCAAAGACACCGACTCGAGTAGTTTTGAGAATGTTCGAGATTGAGTGTAAGACTAAGTATAAAAGCGGCGATCGCACGTCGCGCCTCGTCAGTCAGTTGAAGCGTTCGGAGCGATAAGTTCCTACCTTGTGAATTATTTTGACTCCACCATCGCACATGACGCTGAATGTTCAAAAGCAGTACACGCGGAGAATGCAGCAATTACCGATCCAGACGATGATGCCACGACGTCAAGCTCCACGGTTTCAAAGACGAAAAAAAGGAAGTATGATGAATAAGAATAAGAATTCATTTATTTCCAAGAAATTTGTACAATTAGGTCTTACAATTATTTAGTAGTGTTCAAAATTTCTGCCTCTTGGGCGTGGAAACATTGTTAAAAAATTGTGCATGCTAAGTTACTGTTAGGTACATACATATTTCATAATTACTTCAATAATTTTACAAATTCATTGTGTCCAGGACTAATCTTTTTCAATACATCATCTACATTTAAAATACATTTTTTTTTACAAGCTTCTAGTTAACTTAAATCAATAATATTATTATAATTTTATAACGTCAAAATAATATACATGCAATGTCAAAATTTAATCTACGTGTCACAACAATTTCTTAGTCAATATTAAGTTCAGCTACAATGTCAACAGCAGTAAGAAATTAAAAAATTAAATAACAATAATCGTACTATTCCATGTCCAGCCATTATATTATCATATAAGTTTACACATAACCAAATAACATAATTAAAGTCAAAAAACTATAACCCGACTTCGTAAAAAACTGGTCTAAAAAGGCTGAAACAAGAAAAAATTCAATTTGAAATCCAGAAATGCATAGGTAAAAAATGGTCAAGCTAGAGCCGAGGTCGGACCCGCTTTTGGGATTGAATATAATTGCAACAGCAGACGAATATTATGAGCTAGCGGGTCCGACCTCGGCTCTAGCTTGACCATTTTTTACCTATGCATTTCTGGATTTCAAATTGAATTTTTTCTTGTTTCAGCCTTTTTAGACCAGTTTTTTACGAAGTCGGGTTATAGTTTTTAAACTTTTATTTTATTTTATATTTTTCTGTTTCCACATCAAATATAACATTATATTTTTACTAAACTAACGTTCAATTAACGCATAGAAAGTAACTAAACAACTCCTAGATACTACCTTTACGACCGCATTTTAAACGTTATTTTGAATTTAACAATGAAATTTAACAATAAATAAAATATTCAAATACATATTCGTAATGTGCTTGCCAAGACCTATCTTTTGATACCAAACACGAGGCAATTATCTTAATTTAATTTTTTTTGGAGATAGTTTTTGAGGTATAATTTTCAAAATCCAAAATTTTTCGAAAAATTTTATACCCTATGTTACTCGCGGCATCATTACCAATCGATTGATACCTCATTTATTAAAATCGGACCAGTAGTTTAGCCGCTACGAGGGAACATACATACATACATACAAACATACATACATACATACATACATAGACTGCCAAAATCATTACCCTTCCTTTTGGCTTCGCCGAAGTCGGGTAAAAAGATGATAAGAATTTGTATAATACCTGTTTGAATGTCATTTTAAATTATATTTTAAATTTGTTTGCAACCATTATGTCGTTAAAATATTCTTGAACTGTATAGTAACTTTTTTGTAAAAGCCACTCAGAGAGTGCTATCTTAAATTTATTATATGTATTATTATCATTTTTTATTTTGTCAGGAAGATAATTATATATTTTGACTGTCATGCAATATGCGTTTTTACTGTTAATTGCCGATTTTTGTGTGGGTATATTAATTTTATTTCTAATTCGTCTAAGTCTAGTACTTGTTTCATCATCTTTCTTATCAAAAAAAAAATTATATTTTTTAACAAATAAACATGCTTCTAATATATATAAGCTGGCCAGGGGAAGTATTTTAAATTTTTTAAAGAGCGGTTTACAATGTGTTATATTATATTTTACTCCTGCCATAGCTCGAATACATTTCTTTTGGACAATGAATGCTCTATTAACATCTACTGAGTTTCCCCATAATACCAGACCGTATCTTAAAGTTGATGCGACATAGCCATGATAAGATGCCAAGGCAGCTTCTTGGGATACAATATTTTGTATTCTTCTTAGCGCAAATACGAACCTATTTAGTCTGTTGCAAATATTATCAATATGTTCTTTCCAATTCAAATTTTTGTCTATGTTGATCCCTAAAAATTTTGTAGATGATACACATTTTATCGGGCTTATAATACTCTCTAGATCTTTATCTATATTAAGATTTGTTTTATGAAATTTTATAACTTTTGTTTTTTCTAAGTTAACCTTTAGATTGTTATTATTTAACCAGATACTAACCCTATTTATTTCGTTTTGCACTTCGTCATTTAATGATTTTTTTAAACATTTAATAAGTAACGTTGTATCGTCCGCAAACATGAAACTTTCGTGTTTGGTCACATTAGGCAATTCATTAATATAAATGAGGAACATGGTTGGACCTAAAATACTCCCTTGTGGTACCCCACAATCAATGTTCTTATATTCAGATCGGTAAGAAACCTCTTTATCGTTTTCAATGTTACTTATTTCTACACATTGTTGTCTATTTGTAAGATACGATTCAAACCAATTATATGCATTTCCTCGGATTCCAATTTTTTCCATTTTATCTAATAGACGCTTATGGTTAACGAAATCAAATGCTTTACTTAAATCGAGAAAAACCGCAGCCACAGATAATCCTTGGTCAATTGCTTGCGTTATTTGTTTTACTAACGAAAAACAGGCCAGTGCTGTCGAGCTCCCCTTTGAGAACCCATATTGCTGTTTACAAAGTATTTTGTTTATATTAAGGTAATTAAGGATTTTGCTCTGCATTGCCTTCTCAAAAATTTTCGACAATACTGGGATTAGTGCTACTGGCCTATAGTTAGACATATGTTTAGCGTTACCCTTTTTTAAAAGTGGCCTTACTACCGAAATTTTTAATTGTGTCGGAAAGTGTCCTTGCTCGAAAGACAAGTTGACTAAATGGCATATGGGAAGGCAAATGTATTTCGCAGCAACTTTTATAATTTTCGTACTTATATGATCATATCCAGTAGATTGAGTGTTATTCAGTGAGGTGATAATTGAATGAATGTCATCAATCAATCAATCAAATATACTTTATTGTGTACAAAATCTTTACAGAGTAACATATGAATAACTATACAACAATACATAAAATCAGACATGCACACAAGGGCGGCCTTATTACTTCAAAGCAATTTCTTCCAGGCAACCCTTTGGTTTTTGACATTGGAAAGAATCATACACTGAAAGATAGGTTGTGTGTAAAAGTATGTAACATACTTATTATAATATATAGTCAAAATATATATAATAATAAAAATAAGGGGTATGTATATTGTATATATAAAATAAATAAATTTATACATAGATATATATAATATATATACGTATATATAATATATATATAAGACACTTAATTCAATTACAATAAAACTTCCATTTGTTTCTCTGTAAATAAAGTATGTAATCTTATTCATCGAGTAGGTTACACAATCATAATACAATCTTTACATAACTAAAATAACCTTACCTGTAAATAAAGAAACGACAATAAAAGTTTATTGTTATCATCTCTCGATTAACACATCTTAATAAACTATAACTATGAAATTAAATATCTTAAATAATAACAGAATGTCAGACGCGACATGTCACGTAAAGCGTGGGGTGCGCGCGCATATTAAAATTAAAGAAACCATTTTCTTTACATCTCCCTCCTCCAGAGTGAGAATTGCTCCAGTAATTCTCATTGTAACTGCACCTACTAACAATTATATTACAGCATTATCCTCTTCATCGTTAATCTCGTCTTCCATTCGAATAAGTTTTGTAATATGGTATAAGCTTGTATCTTTCTTTATTTTTCCTGTGTTTATTTTATATATTGTATTCGATATTTTATCTATTATTTCAAATGGACCGATTCTTAAATTATCAAATTTTTTCCTATTTAATTTATTACCGTTTTCAATATAAACTAGTTCTCCTATGTTAAATTCACTTTGTCTTCTGCCTTTATCAAATAATTTCTTGTTATATATGTATATGTGATCGAATCGTTCTTGCTAATGCTTCTTTTCTGTCTCTAATCCAAGTTTCTGTATTTGTCAGTTGTCGTAGTTCTTGTGGCAAGATGTTAGTGACCTTACCCTCTAATAAATACACTGGTGCAAAGCCTGTGACTGAGTGTTCGGTTTCATTATACTTATCTGTACATTCTTTTGCGATCAATGCCCAAGATTTCTTTTCACTTTTTTCATTTATTTTACACCTCATTTTATTAACTAGTGTTTGGTTTAATCTTTCATTGAGTCCGTTTGAAAATGGAGTATCAACTGCAGTAAAGATTAGTTTTACATCATTATTTTTCAAAAAATCTTTAAATTCTTTTGAATTTAATCCTGGGTATTGATCTGCTAGTAATATGTCAATTTTTTCCGTCTCAAGAACTTTTTTTACCAACTTAATGAAATCTGTAGCATTTTGTGTTTTTGATGTTAAGATAAACGCAAATCTTGTAAAATGATCAACTAACAAGTGTAGATATTTCTTCGTTGATCTTTGTCCCCCATAGCCACCAATGGTATGTATAGACATTATCTGAAATGGTTTTGATGCTGGCCCCAGGTGTGACATCAGCCCATATTTATCTTGACCTCTCGATTTATTCTTTATACAGGTTTCACAATTCTTGCATATTTTTTTTATATTTCTTGTTAAACTCTTTGCTGTATAATAAGGACTGATTTTATTTATCATTTGGTTGATACCCAAATGGCACCATTCACTGTGTATTTCTTTTATTAACTTTACACTTGATTCTTCAGATAACATAATTTTTTCTCTATTTCGTGTCTTTTTGTATAGTATTCCATTTCTTTCAATTAATTTATTTCTTATTCTCCCTATATTCTCGTTATTTTTTTGATCTATCTTAATATAATCTAATGTTATCAAATTTACAATTTTTAAAATTTCTTCATCATCTTCATCATTGTCTTCTAATACTGGGTTTCTACTGAGACTATCTGCTTCAGTATTATCTTTCCCAGGAATATACTTAATATTAAAGTCATATTGTGACAAATAGAAAGTCAATTCACCAAGTTCCTCGTCTGTTCTAGCCTTTAAGTTGAGGTTTTCTAATGGTTTGTGATCTGAATAAACGGTGAATTTTCTTCCAATTAACCAATATTGCCAGTATTTTATAGCTTCTTTTATTGTCAAGCACTCAAGGTATATTGCCTTCTTCCTTTTTTGTGAATCATTAAGTTTCTTTGAAAAATAGCCAACCGGTTTTTCTCATCCATCTTTTTGAATCTGTTTTAATATTGCACCTATACCATTCAATGAGGCATCGGTGTAAATCGTAATAGGTAAGTCTTTATCAAATATTTCCAGTACTGGTTGTTTACATAATATATTTTTTATATCAGAGAAAGATCTCTCACATTCTTCTGACCACATAAATTGAACATTTTTTCTCAATAATTTATGAAGTGGGTCTAATATGATAGAGCAATTTGGTATGTATTCGTGGTAAAAGTTAATCTTCCCCAGAAACTGTCTAATGTTCTTTTGAGTTTTAGGAGTTGGAAATTTTTTTATTGAAATAATGTTATCTTTGATTGGTTTTACCGTATTATTTCCTATTATGTGTCCTAAATATTTTACTGATGTTGCTGCAAATGTGCATTTTTTAAATTTTAATCTGAAACCTTCATCTATTATTGCTTTAAGTACTTTTTCTATGTGTTCTATAATATGTTCTTTAAATGATCGTGAAAATATTAAGATATCATGAATGTAATTCTCAGTAAAGTCTTTCAAATTATTATTTCTTAATATATTTGATAAAATTCTCTGGAAAATAGCAGGTGATGTTTTTAACCCAAATGGCAGGCAAGTCCATTGGTAATGTCCATCCTGTGTGACAAAGCCTGTCTTCTGTCTATCTTCAATACGTAGTGGTATAGACCAAAATGCGGAATTTATATCAAGTGTTGTAAAATAGTTACAATTTCTTGCTTTAATTATCAAGTCGCTTATTAATGGAAATGGTTGTGCTTGTGGTATGACTATCTTGTTTAATTCACGAAAATCAATACAAAGTCTTGATTTTGTATTTTCGTCTCTTTTAAATGCCAAGGTAACTGGCGCCGCAAATGGACTGTAAGATTCCTCAATTAAATTATTTTTAAGTAAATTTGCTATCTGATTTTCTATTTCTTTTTTGTCCTCTATTGTGCATCGATATGGCCTTTTGCTGCAATACCTATCCACTAGTAAGTCTATCCGGGCCTCATATTCTTTTACTGTACCTATATCATATTTATTTTTGGCAAATACAGTATTATAATTATCTACCAAACTTTGTATTTGAGTCTTTTTGACGTTGTCCAAGTGATGTAGGTTTGTTATAAACTCATTATTACTCACATGCTCGTTAAAATTTATTTTAACTGTTTCTATCTCTTTCAATCCATCCGTAGTATTTATCTGCTTCCTTGTCTTTTGCGATATTTTCAGATCTTCATTTTGAATAAGTTTAAATTTTTTTATCATATCTAGTCCTATAATAAAATCTTCAAAATCAACTTTGTCTACGATGAAAACATCTACATATTCTTCTATATCAAAAATTTTTACCTTTATACTTATTAAACCTTTTGTGTATGTCACACCATTGACCGTTTTTAACAATATTCTATTTGTATCTTCTGAATCATTCCTTATTCTAATTAATCTTTTGTTTATCAGAGACACCTGGGAACCGGAATCATATGTTCCGTTTATTTGTACTTTGTCTTCTAATAACATATTTAATTTTATCAATGGTGTGCTTACTCGTTTTTTGTCTCTTCAGTCAGGTTTACTTCTATTACGGAATTACTTCCAATTATTTTGTTTTCTTTTCTTTCTATTTTAAACCAGCATGATTGTTCTGGGTGGTATCGAGTACCTTTATTTAAATCTTGACAGTTTTTGCATGGCTTTTTGTCTCCAATATATTTCCTTTCGTCATTTTTTTCTTCTCTCTTTTTTGTGAAGCTTTTAATCTTTATCAAACTTTCACATTTACTTATTTCATGAAGCAATCTCGTTGTGTTTTCACATTTTTCTGGATCAATTCTATTTCTAATAAATTCTGGTAAGCCGGCTACCATAAGTGCAACCAGACTTTTCCCACCAATATTTTCATCCATATCTAATAATAACTTCTCTTTTCTTATGGCATATTCCATTAGTGATCCTTCTTTATATTTGTAAAATATAGCATACATTCCCGTTCTCCATCCTTTATCAGCAAACGAATCCAAAAATTTGTCTTTCCACTCGGACCATCCAGCCTCGATTTTCAAAGTTTTTAATGTTGCCGAGTGCCAGACAACACATGATCTGTCCAAGAATAATCTTAAAATTTCTATCTTTGTTGTATCTTTTTTAATTTCATATCGTTTGCATTCATTCTCAAATGTTTCTATCCATTGTCTCGCATTTGAGAGTTTACATACAAATTTTTCAATCATAAATCTTTCTGATATATTCTTCAGATTCAACTGACCTTCGTTTTTCTGAGTAGTTTCGACTATTTCTATTTCTTTCATTTCTTTTAGATATAAATCATTAAACATTAAATTATCATCTTCATCAAAATAAGTTTGTAATATTTCATCCGTGCATGAAATCCATATCGTTCTCTCTTGACTTCTTTGATTTAAACTTTTTTTCACTCTTTTGTATGCTTCTGTCTTAGTTAGTGCTATGTGACGACTTGCGTATCTATCAGTTTCTAGCAGTATATATTTTTTGTTATTCTCTGTTGTAATGGAGGTAATGGCAATCACACTCGTCTTACTGTCGGTTTGTGATGCCTCATATCTAAATGCAAACTGCAATTTTTGTGCCATTATAAACAAGTATTGTCGTTTTATAAGACACTTAATTCAATTACAATAAAACTTCCATTTGTTTCTCTGTAAATAAAGTATGTAATCTTATTCATCGAGTAGGTTACACAATCATAATACAATCTTTACATAACTAAAATAACCTTACCTGTAAATAAAGAAACGACAATAAAAGTTTATTGTTATCATCTCTCGATTAACACATCTTAATAAACTATAACTATGAAATTAAATATCTTAAATAATAACAGAATGTCAGACGCGACATGTCACGTAAAGCGTGGGGTGCGCGCGCATATTAAAATTAAAGAAACCATTTTCTTTACATATATATATGTGTGTGTATATATGTATAAATATTAAACAGCAATAAAAAATAATAAAATATGTAATTTTTATTAGTAGGTATGATATAGTATACCGTATACTGCAAAAATAGGTAACAATTATATTAAGCAATTATTTTACTCGGTTGACACATAAATCGAGGTAATGGTTTTTTAACAGCGTCTTAAAGCGTTTTAGGTTTTCAGCCTGCCTAATTTGGGAAGGTAAAGAATTCCAAAGCAGGATGGATTTAACAGTGAAGGAGGAATTAAAATATTTAGTGTGATGGTTTGGGATATTGAGGAGAAGATTGGAAAAGGATCGGAGCTCTTGTCGATCAGACTGGCGAAGTTCAAAGTTGTTTTTTAAATAAGTAGGGCAATGCGAATCAAATAGAATATTGTACAGAAAGGAGAGGACGCGAGCATCGCGTCGGTAACGGATCGGCAGCCACTGGAGCTTGCGACGATATTCGGAAATGTGATCAAATTTTCGCAAGCCAAAAATGAATCTCAGCGAAAGGTTTTGGAGGCGTTCAAGCTTATCAAGTTGATCCTCAGTCAAATTGATAAAACAAGTGTCAGCATAATCTAACAGGGAAAGAAATAATGTTTCAGCCAAAGCTACTTTTGTGCGTATAGGAAGAACATATTTGAGTCGCTTCAGGGAATGCCAAGTTGAAAACACCTTCCTGCTAGTTTCATTTATTTGTGGCTTCCAAGACAAATGTTCATCAAAATGTACACCTAGATTTTTAACAACTCTGCTAAAGGGGACCGTAATACCATTGACAAGGACAGGGGGCAAGGAGTTTAGATCAACCCTGGCCACCAAACCAGGGCTGCCGATTATAATTGTTTGTGTTTTAACGGGGTTTAACAGAAGCCCATGGTTCGTACTCCATTCACAAACCATTGACAAATCGTCATTGATCAAACTAATAGCGGAATGGAGACAGTCCAGTGCTGACTGTGTATAAATCTGCAGGTCATCCGCATACAAGTGATGAGATGAAGAAATGGATAATATAATTGTATTTATAAAAAGAGAGAACAAAAGAGGTGATAGTACCCCTCCCTGTGGAACACCGGCAGAGGTATTACACCAGTTAGAAAAGGAATCAGACACTTTGACTCTCTGCCGCCGTCCCACAAGGTAACTACGAAACAGACCGATTACAGATTGGGAAATGTTACAGGACTCAAGCCGGCTCAAAAGGATATCATGATCGATGGAGTTAAAAGCGTTACTAAAATCCAGTAATGTGAGAATAGTAAGCTTCTTCTTGTCCATGCCCGACCGTATATCATCAGTAAACCTTTACCAATGCTGTCGTCGTACTGTGACCAGTTCGAAAGCCTGACTGAAAGGGACTCAGTAAATTATTACGCGCAACAAAATTAGCAAGCTGATTATGAATAATCCTCTCGAGCACTTTGGATAAAAAAGGAAGGATAGAAATAGGACGAAAGTCAGATGGAGTTTTAGGATGAGAGGATTTAGGTAGAGGAATTATATAAGCTGCCTTCCAGGCATCAGGAAACGTACAGGATTCTAAACAGGAGTTAAAAATGTGTAAAAGGACAGGTAAAATAATATCTACTATAGGAGTGATCATTTTACGACTGATGCCATCATCACCAACTGCGTTTGATGATATGGACATAATGTGTCGTTTGACCTCACTTCCAGTAACAGGGACAGTAAAGAACGGTTCTGAGTTAGGGATAGGAAACAAGGATATGTTTTGTAACGTGCGCAATTTGATATTAGGATCTAGAGTAGAAGAGGGAGTGAAATGACTATTTAGTAGGTCAATATCGATGTTGTTGTAATCACGTGATACAGTGTGCCCTACTCCGAGTGATTTCAGAAACTTCCACGTCTTTGCAGGATCACCATTCTCAATAGACTTGTGGATGTGACGCCGTTGTGCATCACGACACATCATGTTGCAGCGATTGCGTATTCTGACATACTTATTACGAAATTCTTCGGTCATTTGTTTCTTGTATTTAGCTTTAGCCACATGCTTGGCATTAATCAAAGCTTTAATTTCATCCGTTAGCCAGGATGCAGGGAGATGTTTAATTTTGACAGGCTTAACAGGAGCATGCTTATCATAAAGCGAACTAATAGTAGCATTAAATAACTTGACCTTATCATTTACACAGTCTGCTGCAATTAGTCCCGACCAATCTGTGCCACGTGCATCCTCCCTTAGGCTCTCAACATCCATTGAATTAAAATTTCTCTGGAGAAGAGTTTTCACTTTCGCTTTGGGTGGACGAACGTTATATGCAACATAAATAACGTCATGGTAAGAAAAAATTTCTGCCGAGGACTGTCCATGCTTCTTAACAAGATTAAGTGAAGAAACTATTATAAGGTCAAGCAGAGAGGGCCGACAGCCAGGAAAAAAGTGGGTTGGATTAAGTGGTAGTAGCTTCAAATCAAAAGCGTCTAAAACAGAAGTAAGCTTACTTGAACGACTATCTCCCTTAAGTAAACAAGTGTTGAAATCGCCCATCAAAATAATGTGATTGTAATTGGGAGAAAATAATTCTAACGTTTTTTCAAATGATTGGAAATAATCATCATGCATTGACGGGCAATAATAAACACCGAGTAATAGTTTGTTGGAGTGACTTACCTGGACTTCAATAAGTAGAAACTCCAACGTATCCGATGGTGAGGGCTGCGTTGACAAACTTATTATAGTGTAGGGTAAATCGGCGCGTAAATAAATTGCGACACCGCCACCACTCCTACCGGTACGATCATTACGTATTAATTTATAACCAGGTAAACGGTAGCAGGTTGATGGTAAACATGGTTTAAGCCATGACTCTGAAACTAGAATTGCATCGATATTGACCCTATCAAAGGAAGTGAGTAAGTCAGGGTAGTGAGCAGGTATACTTTGCGCATTAATATGAACTGCCTTAAAACAGTTACTAACAGAGGAAAAATTGAAAGTTATAGTATCCCTGAGAGGTAAGAACGTGGCGCTATGAAAACTGTCATTGCTGTTGTTCGATGAGATGGAGAGAAAACTATCGGAAGATGAGTCAACACTAGTATTCATAATGTAATAAAAATAAATCAATACAGTACTAACAAAATTATTACAAATTTAACACAATAAATATATTATAAATATATATTATAAATAAAATAATTATAAAATATATTTAATATAATATATTATGTACAACAAAATACTTTAACTGTACAATTAAAGTAAAGTAATAAAATAAAACTAACTACAAATTACAAATCAGTAATAGCCATAATTACCAAACCAGAGGGATCAAACTAATCATTAAATTTATAATACATGAAAATAAAAGCAAAAAGCAAGAATTCAGCTATATTACACCCTTGACAAGAAGTGTGGCACTAAAGGAGATAAATACATTGAATTTAATTGATTAATATTATTGTGATTGTGTATGTCAAGTGGATTATTACAATAGTTATTTTTTGTTATGTCAATAAAGTAATTGTTAAATAGTTGTGTAATGTCGTGCATCGTTTTATATAATTTATTGTCTACTTCTATGGCGTCAATGTTGTTACGCGTGCTTTTTGCGTCAATATTATTTTTTATTAGTGTCCATGTGGCTTTGCATTTATTTTTTGATGAATCATATATCGGTTTCGGATTCGTTGATTCCAACGGCTCACCTCTCTGCATGCTATGTAGTAAACTGCTTCCTAATAGTTTCATGGCACCTGCCAAATTGCGCCGACATTTAGAAACTGTACACCCTGAGTCTAAAGACAATTATCGTGAGATATCCATATGAAAGTTCTTTTGAAGAAGATATGCTTATGTAGTTAATGGAATCAGGCGTTACTTTGCGGAAATCCATAGCATACAATTTAAATATATTATATCTAGCAATATCCCGCGAAACAATTATAACCACAACCTGCAAGCAGATGAGTGAGTGTACGCTTAACGAACATTGTTCGCAGAGTCAACATCCTGAGGATGCTCCGGGGTCAGAGCGAAACGCGCGTCGAGTTTTGCAACCTGCATGGTGGTGGGACTTTGCACGATCGTGTTAACATTATTGCTTGTGTGGTGGTGGTGTTTTCATGTTTTTTGCTTGCAAGTGTACGCATAAGCAGTGTGGGAGGAGGGAGGTGCATCAAACGCATGCCTATGCGTACACTCACTCATCTGCTTGCAGGTTGTGGTTATAATTGTTTCGCGGGATATTGCTAGATATAATATATTTAAATTGTATGATATGCTTATGTGTTCACCGCTGCCCACAAACACTACCGGGGAAGAAATTTTTAATAAAATAAACATATTTTTTGAAGACAATAATCTCAGTTGGAACGATTTCATTGATATTTGTACAGATGGGACCAAGGCGATGACAGGTAAAACAGCAGGAGCAGTGTCACGCATAAAAAATAAAGCGCCTTATTGTAGTTCCAGCCACTGCATTCTGCATAGACAAGCACTTGCGATGAAGCAAATGCCGTCAAATCTAAAATTAGTTATGGATGAAGCGGTAAAAATAATTAATTTTATCAAATCACGACCACTACAATCCCGATTGTTCTCATTATTGTGTAAAGATTATGGCAGCAAACATAAAACACTGCTGCTCCATACAGAAATGCGATGGCTGTCTCGGGGTAAAACTTTAACAAGGCTATTTGAACTTAGAGCGGAGTTACAAATGTTTCTTTCAGCTGATACTTCTTTTAATTTGAAAGACCGTTTGTATGATAAAACTTGGTTGTTCCGATCGTCTTTTATGGCGGATATCTTTCAAAAACTAAACGAATTGAATTTATCATTGCAAGGTAAACAGACAACAGTGTTCCAGGCCTATAACAAAATAACTGCCTTCAACAGAAAATTACATTTTTGGATTGTTTGCGTTGATAAGAGAGAAATAGAAAGCTTTACGTTACTCAGTGAGTTTGTTAGCGATAACGACTCAGAAATGTTTCAAGATGATTTGTTTGAAGAATTGGTCCAATATCTCACTTTGATGCGCTAATCTTTTGAAAAGTATTTTTCCGAAGAACAGAATACAAAAATAAAGCTGAATTCATGGATTCATAATCCTTTTTTACCCAACTTGCATAATCCCGAAAGTATGTCAAACGATATATATGAATCTCTTTTAGAAATGTCATCAGACACAAGTATGGAGTCACTGTTCAAAACGATGCCTCTCAACGATTTTTGGTGCAGAATTCGTAATGAATATCCAATGCTTGGCAAAATGGCTCTGAATATTCTTCTCCCGTTCCCAACAACATGTTTGTGCGAAACAGGATTCTCAACGTATGCAGCCACGAAAACAAAATATCGCAATAGACTGGACGCCGAACCTGATATGAGACTGCAACTGTCTTCTATCAAACCTGACATCATCCAAATAATGAAAAATAAAAAACAGTTTCATACCTCCCATTAGTTAGATTTTTTCTTTTTTATTATATCTTGTAATAATGTACTTGCCATGTGGCATGTTAAAGCAAGTAATAATTATTACCTGTTACATTATACATACTTTTATTATGTTTATTAATAAAGAATACACTTTTAAAAACTATTATTTTACTGTAGGGTTCCGTCAAGTATTTTGCTTTCCAAAAAGGGTCCGCCACCAAAAAAGTTTGAGAACCGCTGGACTATAGTCCAGCGGTTCTCAACTCCTATAGGAGTACATTCTACAATCGGCAGTGTCAAAATGGCGTATTTTTTCTGTGGAAGATTTGATTTGATGTTTAATTAAACATATTAATTATTGATTAATTGTTATAAAATGTATTGGATAATGAAGTGTAATCCTTTAAAATACCTGTGAAAGTGTTTGTTTAGTTTATATCGTTTTGTTTCATAAATAATATTTTAAATATCGCGCGCCAATTCTCATTGGGCCGCTAGACATACAATGCTGACATCTCAACCAATCGCATTGCACGGTACTGCCTGGCGCCACGCGCGAGTTGCTGTGAAAAACAAATGAACACGCGACATTAGCGTTTCGCCTTTTATACGCGGAACCAGACTAATCGAGTTAGCTTCAAATTACCGATTTTGGATGTAATCTAACGTCCACCGCGTGTGGAATCCTGTATTAATCCTCAGTGACAGCCGGCCGGCTAGTGTATTTAAAGAAAATAAGAAACTAAAACACATTCGGCAACGAACATCCAGCGAACGCCATTCTTCAACGGCCCACAGGTTCGCTTCCAGACCTGGTGAGTACTAACGCATTGTTCCTTGGTGTAGTTGTCCTATTGTATCGTCTTTTACCGGCGAGGATATTACCATATCCTTGATCCAGAAGTGACGAGATTTGGCGTCCCAAACGTTACATTTCAAACCGTGTCAATTCCGTCACATCTTTTTGGTGCCGAAACCCGGGACTTTAGATACATTCAGCCTGCCAAATACCGATTTACTTCGTAATTGTAACTACTTTAATCGTATATATCTAATAACAAGTTGTTGCTAATAAATTCTAAGTCTTGGTTCCATAATCCATTTTGCATACCTACCGTATTCCATTTTTAAAAAATAAGTACATCGAACATTCTCGAAGTTTCTAGTAGAACGTAATCGTTTAACAATATTTTATACATGTATTACAGTGTTACCTATCTTTCTATAATTTACATTAAGAATAACACGAATAATATCGTATCGTAATATCGTGTCGTCAATTATAGGCATTAATCAACTAAATACTGGATGCGCTAATCGTATACTAATTTGAACCTTAAAGTGTATTAATTTAGATTGGTTTATAACTTTTTATATCGTGTTATTGTTTTAAAATTATTTTGAGAATACACTTAAATTAACTAAGTACATATAGTCGTAATTCTAAAGCAATCGTTAGTAGGTACGTAGTACAAACAAAAGTTAAAGCTTTATTTTCAATTGAACAGTATAATTGAGTTCTGTAAACATTATCAAACGATCTATAATAGTAAGCGGTATAATATATATAACATATTAACGTTGACTTGTAAAACTTATTGGTATTTACATCGAGTTTTAAGATAAATAGGTATTACGCGGTGGCGCATCCATTCCAATCCTTATCGATTGACATTATATTACAAACATCGCGCCGATCGAACAAATATCTTTTGTTGTTCATTTACCTAACTCGGTGTTTTTAAATATTGATAAACGTTGTTTACTGTTCGTGTGTTTACAATAAATACGAATATTGTTTAGTTGAGTTGTAATTATGTCTTTTCCAACGAGGCGTAAGTCTAAACCTTCCGTAAACAAATGTATCGATGTCTCTTATACTATTAATAATTTACCTAGCTTGCGACGTAAACGTACTATAGCATATAATCGTATGTCAAAGGCCCTGGAAGTCGGAAATTTGGCTCAAACCGATGAAACAAAAGTGGAATTGTTTCTTTCATATTGTCAAGAAATAAAAAATATTGCTAATGATTTCCAAGAGGCCCATTTTATTATCTTAGATCTTTTGAAAGATGACGTCGATGATAGGGATAACGAGATTCAGGAGTTGTTCGACGACGCCTATTTTCAAGCGTCTGCATTACATCGTATTCTTGAACCGAGTTCGTCTTATCGAACAATTGATTCGCGATGCGATTCGGTTGTACCTACACTCGGCGGTAACATACGGCTACCGAAGATTACACTACCGACGTTTTCTGGTGCTATCAAAGCGTGGCCCGAATTCATTGCTACTTATAACGCGTTAATTCACGAGTCCACTGTTCTCACTACAATTGAGAAATTTCATTATTTAGTTTCTGTTTTGCACGGTGATGCCTTATCGTTTATTCGAACGTTCCCCGTCGCGGCGGAGCACTACGTACACGCATACGACGCTCTCAAGTCCCGATATGAAGATAAACGCGAACTGGCTTTTACCTGTTGGCGTGAAATTTTGGATATTAATTTTAAATTTACAAACGCTAAAGATTTTCGAAGTTCGATAGATACGATTGACGAAAACTTGACTGTATTAAAACAGTTAAAATTACCTACTGAACACTGGGACTTTGTACTTTGTTATAATATTTTGGCGAAACTCGACACTAAATTAAGACGTGAATTTGAAGAAAAACATAGTAATGTGGAGTTACCACAGTATAAACAAATTAGGGAATTTTTAAATTCTAAATGCGAAGCGATGATTCGAGATACACATTTTACCGCCATCACTGGCAAACCCGCAACAACCTTTAAGGAGGTTGCGGCAACCCGGGCAACCCCATTCAAATCGAAGCGACACAATGTTGCACATGCACTTGTGACCTCTCATGTCAATGTAAATGGCGTTGACGGGAATAGTCATGCACATAACGGAAAACCTACTAAGGTGTCATCAATTTCAAAATTCATTCGTAAGTGCTCCTTTTGTGGGGATGAGCATCGAATATCGGCTTGTAAATCTTTTCTTTCTAAATCGACCGATGATCGCATGGCTGTGGCTACCGAAAGGAAATGGTGCTATAATTGTTTAAACGCGTATCACTCGGTGCGGCATTGCAATTCAATATTTTCTTGTCAAAAGTGTAAACGTAAACATCACACTCTTCTGCACCGGGAGCAATCGGTTGGTAATTGCGAGTCTTCTGCTGACAAATCTGGTTCATTGGCCTTAGTTGCGAAGGAATCTTTATCTCCATCTCATTCGACAGTGTTACTGGCAACTGCCATTATACAGATCCGTAATTCATCTGGTGATTTTCATAGTTTTCGTGCGCTCTTCGACACCGGAAGCCAAAATAACTTTATAACGGCACACGCAGCCCAACAGCTGAACATACTGCCTTCAACTACTAACGTCAACGTCCTTGGCTTGGGGGGTAACTCCACCTCAATTAACGGTGTGATTACGTGCGATATCGGCGTCAATTGTAATACTAAATTCCGTCTCGATATGTTCGTTATTCCGAAAATATGCGGAGACCAACCAATAGCGAGACTTAACACGAGTGGATGGGAAGTCAAGACATTACCGCTTGCTGATCCTGGTTTTGACATTCCTGGTCCGATCGACGTCTTGTTAGGTGCCGATGTTTTCGCTGAATCACTGCTTACACAACGTTTGAAAGGCAGCACTTCACAACCGAGAGCTTTTAATTCTGTCTTCGGATGGCTTCTTCTTGGAAGGATCAAACTCGCTTCTTCGTGTTTGTTAGGTGTGTCGTCTCCTCAAGGCGATAACAATTTAAATAATATCGTGCAACGTTTCTGGCAAATCGATAACATCCCTAAATCCTATCGTTTCTCTCCAGATGAACAATTATGTGAAAATAATTTCGTCCATAATCACTATCGTGATGAGACAGATAGATATGTCGTCTGTCTTCCATTCAAGGAAAATACAGAGCCAATATTCGAGGGTTCTCGAGACATAGCTCTTCGACGCTTTCATGCTATTGAAAGACGTCTGTCTCGTGATCCGAATTTAAAACAACAATATATCGAATTCATGACCGATTATATCGTCAGTGGGCATATGTCTTTAGTGCCTGCTAAACAAATGGGTCAGGGTAGGTATTACATACCGCACCATTGCATTCTACGACCGGACAGCGCAACTACAAAACTTCGTGTCGTTTTTGACGCATCCGCCAAGGATGCCAACCGCAATTCTCTTAACGAAATGCTACTGACTGGTCCAAAGTTGCAATCCAACATTGTTGAAATTCTTCTTCGCTATCGCGAACATGAGGTAGTCTTCATGGCTGATGTGCGTCAGATGTATCGTCAGATAAAAATGGATCCCCATTATCATCATTATCAGCGCATTCTTTGGCGCGCTCACCCAGATGAGCCACTTCAAGAATATGTTCTTAATACTGTAACGTATGGAGTTTCTTCAGCTCCATTTCTAGCATGTCGCGTTATCCAGCAATTAGCCTATGATGAAGGTCATAAGTACCCGAAGGCTAAAACCGTTTTAACTTCTGATCTCTATGTTGATGACATAGTAACCGGAAGTACTTCGCTGGATGAAGCACGTGACATTAAATCGCAGGTTATCGCCCTTTTCGCTCTTGGCTCTTTTGAGCTGCGAAAATGGGTTAGCAACCATCCTGAACTTCTGAATGATTTACCTTCAGAAGTGTGTCTTTCGGAAGCTATCACATTCACCGAAGCCGAAGACACGACCGTCAAGGTTCTAGGTCTTAAATGGGAACCGACTTCAGATTCGTTCGTTTTTAACGTTCAACCGTCAAATAATCCATGTACCAAACGAACAATCTTGAGCGAGGTCGCTAGAATCTTTGATCCTCTGGGTTTTCTGTCCCCGTTGACAATCAAAGCCAAAGTTTTAATCCAAAAACTGTGGATTCTCGGTTTATCGTGGGATGAAACTCCTCCACCGGAAATTGTATCCCAATGGAGCAATTTTTCTCATCAACTTCCGTTAGTCAGAAACCTCAACATTCCACGCAAATTTGTAATCAAAAATGCTTTATCGTATCAGTTGCATGGTTTCTGTGATAGTTCGGAGCTAGCGTACGGCGCAGTCATTTATCTACGTGTCACTCTGTCCGATGGTTCAGTTCGCATTTTCTTTGTCTGTGCTAAGGCACGCGTTGCTCCCCTCAAAAGACAAAGTCTCCCTCGTCTGGAGCTATGTGGAGCAGTTCTACTAGCTGATCTTTTAAAATTCGTTAAAGACACCCTAAGGATTAGTATCCATGACACTTATCTGTGGTGTGACTCCACTATTGCCTTGGCATGGCTGAGATCGCCTTCCTCTCGTTGGGTGACCTTCGTGGCGAACCGCGTTAGCCATATCCAGGATATCGTACCTCCCGAGTGCTGGAGGCACGTACCGTCTGCTACAAACCCAGGAGACGTTTGTTCACGTGGCCAAATGCCTAGTGATCTACTGAACAACACATTATGGTGGGCGGGACCAAAGTGGTTGTCCCAATCACAATCTCAGTGGCCAGTAGATATATCGAAAATTCATACTAATAATGACGAGGTACTCGCTGAGCAACGTCGTGTAACTCTCGTCACCGATCGAATCGATACCGCTCAACAAACGTCAATTATCGATTATCTTTTTGATAAATATTCATCTTTGGACAAAATCTGTCGTATTATAGCATACATTTATAGATTTGCTAACAGCGTGCGGCGCACTGTCTCGCGCTATGATAATACTTTCGTAACCGAAACAGAACGGCATATTTCCCTTTTTACTATCGTTAAATATTTTCAAAAACGTTACTTTTCTGACGTGATATTAAAATTAAAACAAAAGAAATTGCTCCCCCGTAGTTTTCAAAAGCTAAACCCGTTCCTTGACGATCAGGATATCCTCAGGGTGGGCGGACGTCTCGCTCGCTCGGGCTTGGAATTCGAGCATAAACATCCTGCCTTATTGCCAAGAAAGTGTGTTCTTACAGCCGCTGTAATTGAATCGATTCATCGAAATAATTTTCATCCTAGTCTAAACACAACTCATTATCTGATTTTACAACAATTTTGGATCCTCACGGCTAAGCGTGCTATACGTCATCAACTGTCCAAATGCATACGATGTTACCGTCTTAATCCGCAACCTCTGCAACCGTTTATGAGCGACTTACCTGCCTTTCGTGTAAATCAGGCAAAACCCTTTTCGGAGGTAGGCGTGGATTTCGGTGGACCTTTTCGTATCAAGTTGGGTTCCCATAGAGGTGCCAAACTAGATAAAGCCTATTTATGTCTATTTGTGTGTTTAAGTACAAGGCCTGTACATCTCGAGGTAGTATCTACTTTATCGACTGACGGCTTCATCGCGGCTTTGCGTCGATTTATTTCGCGTCGCGGCCGTTGTAACATTATCCATTCGGATTGTGGAACAAATTTCGTAGGTGCTAGCGCACAACTAGCATGCTGTATTGAAGAGGCTTCGCACGCAGAGCGCATCTCATTTAAACGTAACCCCCCGTCCGCTCCCCATTTCGGAGGAGCATGGGAAATTCAAATTAAAGCCGCCAAGTCTCATTTGTACCGTATTATTGGCGATCAGACGCTAACTTTTGAAGAACTTTCAACACTTTTCACTCAAATCGAATCGATTTTAAATTCAAGACCCTTGTGTCCATTAAGCTCAGACCCTAACGATTTGAACGTATTAACCCCTGGTCATTTTTTAACATTAGAACCCTTGACCGCGGTTCCAGATACCGACTACACAAATGTTAAAATTGGCCGATTAAACCGTTGGCAACTTATTCAATTATTTCAACAGCAGTTTTGGAAGCGTTGGAAACATGAGTACTTAAATGCACTTACTCAGCGGGCAAAATGGACTAAGGATTCAAAACCGTTACCTGTTAATTCTATGGTTCTTATTAAGGACACCAACCGACCTCCTTTACATTGGCCGCTAGGACGAGTGGTTTCATTACATCCTGGGCCTGACGGAGTAGTTCGGGTAGCAACTATACGAACCCGTAAGGATCATTCACTTATACGACCTTTAGTCAAACTATGTCCCCTTCCATTAGAATGATCTTTGTTATCTATTAACGTTTAAATAGTAATTTTAGTTAGTATCGTAAGTAATTCTTAACTTATTGTTTCTTTCATACTTTTCGGAAAATTCCGTTGGTATTTTGGTGGGCGGAATGTTTAGTTTATATCGTTTTGTTTCATAAATAATATTTTAAATATCGCGCGCCAATTCTCATTGGGCCGCTAGACATACAATGCTGACATCTCAACCAATCGCATTGCACGGTACTGCCTGGCGCCACGCGCGAGTTGCTGTGAAAAACAAATGAACACGCGACATTAGCGTTTCGCCTTTTATACGCGGAACCAGACTAATCGAGTTAGCTTCAAATTACCGATTTTGGATGTAATCTAACGTCCACCGCGTGTGGAATCCTGTATTAATCCTCAGTGACAGCCGGCCGGCTAGTGTATTTAAAGAAAATAAGAAACTAAAACACATTCGGCAACGAACATCCAGCGAACGC
This sequence comes from Celastrina argiolus, assembly GCA_905187575.2. Taxonomy (NCBI): domain Eukaryota; kingdom Metazoa; phylum Arthropoda; class Insecta; order Lepidoptera; family Lycaenidae; genus Celastrina; species Celastrina argiolus. Next base: position 5,662,446 of record LR994596.1, read on the forward strand.
CATTCTTCAACGGCCCACAGGTTCGCTTCCAGACCTGGTGAGTACTAACGCATTGTTCCTTGGTGTAGTTGTCCTATTGTATCGTCTTTTACCGGCGAGGATATTACCATATCCTTGATCCAGAAGTGACGAGATTTGGCGTCCCAAACGTTACATTTCAAACCGTGTCAATTCCGTCACAGTGTTAATAAGTGTGCACAATATGTGAATAAGTGAAAATTTCGATGTTTTCGGTTTGTTTACCTTCAGGTTAAATTTATCACGGACGAACTATACATATTACCTATCTAAGGATACATACGCACCCTAAACTATTATCACTCATTTATTTGATACCTTGTATGTTTACGTAAATATAATATTACTATGAACATTTTTTAAATTTCACTAAGTGCTTCTAAAAAGTTTTCGTAATATCATATATGGAATCCATGATAATTTTTTTTGATAATCTCGCATGATTTCATTAACTTTGGGGAATGTGAAATGACAAGCTTTCATCCGCTATGTAGCACCTGACACCATTTTCATTACATTTACGCGGGAATTCTTAATCTGGATTATTTTTTAGTTATAGTTCGTCCCTGATAAATTTAACCTAAAGTTAAACAAACCGAAAACATCGAAATTTTCCCTTATTCACTTACACACTTATCAACACTTTCACAGGTATGCTCAAGGACACTGCATTATCCAATACATTTTATAACAATTAAAAAATAAATAATATGTTTAAACATCAAGTGAATACCTTTCACAGAAAAAATACGATATTTTGACACTGCCGATTGTAGAATATAAGCCTTATAGTCTATGGATTCATAGCAAACAATAATCATTGTAATAATATTAACATCACTGACTGGTCTTTGGTTGTGTCACGGGTTTGCTTACATTTGGGTTAAATTTATCTCGGACGTACTATAATCGAACAGTAATTAATATACCTACATAGACTTATAAACTACTATTATATTAATATTTATTCGACAGAAAGTTGTCTGGCGATTGAAAAATTACCCCTAAGGAAATGTGCGATCATTTTATAAATAGGAAAATATTTGTATGAGACGTAAAGAACATTAAATAGACTAGGAGACATAACATCTGATTTGATAAAATGTTGCACAAAAGAAGAAGTAGAACTTAGACTATTGCGCAAAATGTAAGGATCCAGCAGGATTTACTTTAGACACGCAGTCTGATAGTGTTCTTTCCATTAGCCTTAGCATATTATTTCAACTTGCCTTGCTGTTGAAAAAATGCCAAATGTTATATTACTTGACAAATAATTTTTGAGTGTAGCGATCACGTTAATGATCCGTGAAGGTTTGACGGAAAAGGTTGCATATCCCTGGAAGGCGTAATGGAAAACATTTGTAAAAATGTCGGCGGCAATAAACGTCACATGCCTCTTAGCGTTACTGCTGGAAGCTAACTGGTTGCGAACGAGCAGAGAAAGGTTATTACGGCTTTAGCAATTATGTGGCGGGCTCATGAGACATTGAATGACCGTTTACTCTGTCATAACAGATAGGGTTGACTAGTAATAATAATTAAAACTTCAAAGTGAAAATGGGACCAATCACACCAGCTTTCAAACAAAAAAAGAATCATCAAAATTGGTTCTCTCAGTTAGAAACTCTGACGATTACGTCAGATTAAATATAGAATTGAGATCCTCCTTCTTATTTGAAATCGGCTACATTCGTTTTGTGATTTTTAAATCCTTTATTTTTTGGAATAGCATTATTAACAGTGTAATTATGATCTCATTAAACCTTAGAATAGTTTAACAGCAAATTTCCTGAAATATGCAGTTCTCTACATGAATTTATATTTTATATATTTACAGAATAAATAAAATACAGTTTATTATTTATAAACTTATATTAAACATTATTTATCTATTTATGTACATTTCGGTCAAAGGCTTAAGGGGCGTCGTCTACTCGTAGGGGGAGATACTGGTTGCGTCTGCTGTGCAACGGGCGACGGACTGGTGCAGGAGCTATGTCTATGGAAGACCTGGACTGAGCCGTCTCACTCCCAGTCTGGCCCACTGGGATGGGAGTCACGGAGTATCCAGCTGCTACCAGGGCTGAGAATTCCTCTGGTGTATACGCCTTATTGTTCTTAGGCGGAGGCAAATGCGCTCTCTGGTCTTCAATGTTTTTGGATCCCTGGGTAATTTGAACTTGTTCAGCGCTTGAAGGTTCAACCCTGTACACTTCTCGTGGCTCATATTTGATCCCAGAGTCTGCTCTTACAAGTGGTCTGGCGGCTTTTTTGGGAATGTTTTGGCTGACGTAAATAGCTGATAGTGGAGGTTTGGTCTCCAGGCTGCGTTGAGATTCGACGTTTCTTAATGGAGCTTGCTCGTATCTGGGTCGCTGCTCAGCTGGACGATAAAGCTGGCGTACATAGAACTGTTCACCTCCTTGAGCTACTCTCTGATTGCCCACACCTTCAGGAATCGGTTCAGGGAATCGCTTGAGATACGTCACTGGTCTCTCATTAATATTCACTACTCTTGTTTTCTCTTGTCTCGTCTGTTGTCTTGGTGCTTCGATGAGCCTGTACTGCTTAGGTGCTGCCTCCTGCTGGTATTGGGGAATTAATCTGTAGTTAAGTTGGTTCTGTAAGTTTGCTGGATTGATTTGTTGGAGTTTGGGCGGTGCCACAATTTTGAGACCTGATGATTCTGGTCGCTCGTAGATCGCTTGCTGGATAGTCGCTTGAGTCGGTTGGATTTGCACGTATCGAAGAGTCTGTGGCACTCTTTGGCTCTGTGGTTGCCTATACTGTGGTTGGATCTGATATTGAGGTTGTACCGTCTGGTACTGTTGCGTCGGTTGGTACTGCTGTTGCTGCACGTTTGTTGTTTCAATCAGGTACTGTTGCGGAGCGGTGGATGGTTGTGGGGCGATTTGAACTTTAGGGCGGAGTTTCGTAGGCTTCTTGCTTGGCTTGGGGATGTAGGGAATGTCCACCTGGAACACATAAATACACTTTATAAACAACAAATATTATAACGCCATTATTAAAGTATGTATTACCAAAAACTAAAAATTCTAAAAGTATTAGGTCAATAACTTATTTACTACTAAACCTTGAAAGGATAGATTTATTTGGGTATTAAGACGTCTTATTAAAGGAGAAAAAATTATAAATAATAATATTTCTCAGGCAACTAGGTGACCAGCCTGCGTTGTCCAGACCAGACCTAAAGCAACATTTTTCGTTATTCCAACTTGTACAATTCCGCGAAAATCAAAAAGTACACACCTGTTGATACTGCGGGACATAGCTCTGCGAGGGTTTGCTGGTAGGCGCCTGGTACTGGCGTTCCTCCTGCCTCTGGCCCAGCAGGGCTAGAAGCTCCTGATCGAAGGTCGCCCCTGGGTTGGCTCCGTCACTGACAGACAGCGCCGCCCCAACAGAAGCCTCCCCGCCGTTGGAAGAGAAATCTGGCCGAGCTATCACCGCGTGAGACGGCTGGTAAACCTAGAATTCATGAATTGTAATAAGTAGTTGGTGGTGGTAAAACTATAAACAAAAAAGACTCGGGGACTGCCGCGGTAAAGCTATTGCATAACATTTTTTTCAACTTATCCGATAAGTACAACCAATGCCACCTACAGGCGAGTTGCTGAACTAAAGAGACAAGCGTGATATTTAAAAAAAGGTATTGAAAGTTCTGCTTTTCATCGATAGATGGCAATAAAAATATCACCGCTGTGCCGGTTGGAGTGGGGGGGTGTTAGTTTATTTTCGTTACGGAATTTCTGGATTAGGTCTCCACGCTCAAGGCCCGCGATAGAAGCTATGCAATAGCTTAATAAAGGTTTGGAAGTTACCACCGCAGTGAAGCAGTGAGCGATTATTCACCATCGTCAGCGATGATGGATAATTGCGGGTACACTCGAGTGCACTAGTCGTTGACCTCATCTGTTTTATTTTGTAATAAAAATTACCTAATAAAAACCGAAAAAAAAATATTTAAAGTTCTAAAATGAGCACAAGGAGTGAATCTTACTATGCTGGGGCTCGCGGGCTCCTAGTCTATATGTCGCAGTCATCTAATTAAATCAGCTATTTCATTGAGTGACTAGCGTTTTTATCGAATGACGACATTTAATTGAAAGACTAAAGGACAACTCGTCAAGTTGTTTATTGTAACGTCCAATGTCTTGACTGAACATTGATTGAACGTCATTTAGTCATGTAGTCATTGACTGAACGTCATTTAGTCCGATTTTTTAACCGACTTCCAAAAAAGGAGGAGCATTCTCAATTCGATGAATAAGTAGGTTTTTTTTATATTTGTTAGCGAATAAAGTTCCGATTTTTTAACCGACTTCCAAAAAAGGAGGAGCTGGAAAAAATTAAGTATAAATGCCTCTTAATTGGGGGGTGGAGGGAGGGGGAGGAGGGGAGGGGGGGAGAAACCCCCCCTCCCTACCACTCCCACCTTTAGGAGACTACTAGTTTGTAAGATATTTATGGTTGAAGTTTTGAGGTTATGTCTGTGTTTCCGGGATATTTCCAGGAGTAAAACAGGGGAGAAAGGTGGAGACGGCGGTAAGGGGACAAAGGAAATCCCCCCTACCCTCCCTATTTACAGTTGTAGTTTAGAGGTTAGATAAAACAGACAAGTTCTACGTGGAGTCGATAGATTTATTTTTGGGACAATGTCGGTCTGTCACGTCTCCGGCGCTGCGGGAAATGCAGCCCCTTCGCCCATGCGTAACGAATGACATCAACCAACACTCGCCTTAGGCAGCTCCGGCTTTCTGGTCGCCTTCGGCGACCAGCCTCCGCCGCCACGGCGAGTCCTGGTTTCTGCATTTCGTTACGGCGGGCGGGGGCTGCTCTCCCTCCGCGCCTACGCGCTTAAATATACACTCTAGGGGTTGACAGACAAGTACTACGTGGAGTCGGGGTTGATAGATTCGCTTTTGGGAAAATTCAGTCACCTGACTGATTTTATGTCCGCTCTCATATAAGGGCTATGTTACAATCCGCTAACTAATTGGACGTTGAGTGACGATTGTACAATCAATGTTCGGCCTAGTCTTTCAATTAAATGTCGTCATTCGATAAAAACGCTAGTCACTCAATGAAATAGCTGATTTAATTAGATGACTGCGACATATACACGCGAACTGGGCGTTGACCTAAGACCTGACCAGGGCGGCAATTCTCAGGCCTCGAACTTAGTTTTTACTATCGGTCTGTCCCGCTCATGCAAATGAGAATTACCGCGCGTGCGAGCGGGATATACTAATATTCGGAACTACGTTCGAGGCCTGAGAATCGCCGCCCTGGACTCATCTGTTTTGTGACTTTTATGGAGATCTTTAATAGAGATTTGTCGCGTTATGGTAAGTAATTTATATGAGGTTCCAAAACAAAAAAATTATCTTCGCGTCCTTCTCGTCACACTATATTCCGCTTGGTATATATAATATTATATAACCATTGGACACACTGTATACTCCTTAACTAAGAATGGTGTGTATAAAAATTAATTAATTATATCTGTCTTGTAATGTAGATATTAAACGGAACCTAAAATAGGACTTTGATTCAAAAGTTCAGCGACAATCGAAATAATAATCTTGGTGAAATGTGAAAATACAAATAAACTTTATGCGGCATTTATAAAGCCAAGATTAAACCCAACTTCCAACCGAAATCCAAACTCCTTTTATTAAAACAAAATTTAATTAATCAAAAACACGATATTAATACCTGTATATTAGGCTGGCCATCCACGGCTGATTTTCCATCGATTTTCCCACAGACTGTTCTACCATTCAAATATGATTTAGTGACCTACTTTTGCTTCAAAAACGCAGACAACCCTTATTGTGCTTGCGACGACGAAACACCACAAACTATGGATCACATACTTGCGGAAAGTCCGCGGTTTGCCAAGGAAAGATTCGAATGCGAACAACAACTCAGCCTGCAGATAAACGGAGATAATATGGCGCTAATCCTGGATCATAACAAACTAAGAAAAATTTTCATGGAATATGCTGAAATGGTGTACAGAATGATAGCGAAGGAGAATGGCTCCAGGATTTAATTACTTTAAAAATATATATATATATATATATATATATATATATATAGATCCCACTACCTATGCTGCGTCGAACATGGCGGCTTTTACCGACCATCATGCGTCTACCCGATTTACTGCGTCCTGTATACGGACGCAAGATTGACGAGCCCTGATTTTTTTTCTGTAGCCGTCATATTACTGTACCAGTGTCTGGTAAAAATTTTGGCATGGACGTATTTTTGCTTCGGGAATAAAATCCGGCGCATAATTTAGTTCAGCGACTTGCCGCACGCACCGCGAGGTCGCTTTGTGCGGCGTATATTGTATACGCGATTTTGTCACTGTTCAATTCTCCGCGTTTGATGATACCGAATATCAGATTTTTTTTTTAATTTTAATCAATATTAATGATGGATTTAATTGCATCCGCCAAATAAACAAATCGGCAGAGATGTGAGGCCTCTCAAGGTTAGGTACCGTATATATCACAAATATTTTATGTTTTAATCAATATAAAGGATGGATTTAATTGCGTCCGCCAAAAGAAACAAATCGGCATCGATGAGAGGCCGCTCAAGGTTAGGTACCGTATATATCACAAATATTTTATGTTTTAATCAATATAAAGGATGGATTTAATTGCGTCCGCCAAAAGAAACAAATCGGTATCGATGAGAGGCCGCTCAAGGTTAGGTACCGTATATATCACAAATATTTTATGTTTTAATCAATATAAAGGATGGATTTAATTGCGTCCGCCAAAAGAAACAAATCGGTATCGATGAGAGGCCGCTCAAGGTTAGGTACCGTATATATCACAAATATTTTATGTTTTAATCAATATAAAGGATGGATTTAATTGCGTCCGCCAAAAGAAACAAATCGTCAGAGATCAGAGGCCGCTCAAGGTTAGGTACCGTATATATCACAAATATTTTATGTTTTAATCAATATAAAGGATGGATTTAATTGCGTCCGCCAAAAGAAACAAATCGTCAGAGATCAGAGGCCGCTCAAGGTTAGGTACCGTATATATCACAAATATTTTATGTTTTAATCAATATAAAGGATGGATTTAATTGCGTCCGCCAAAAGAAACAAATCGTCAGAGATCAGAGGCCGCTCAAGGTTAGGTACCGTATATATCACAAATATTTTATGTTTTAATCAATATAAAGGATGGATTTAATTGCGTCCGCCAAAAGAAACAAATCGTCAGAGATCAGAGGCCGCTCAAGGTTAGGTACCGTATATATCACAAATATTTTATGTTTTAATCAATATAAAGGATGGATTTAATTGCGTCCGCCAAAAGAAACAAATCGGTATCGATGAGAGGCCGCTCAAGGTTAGGTACCGTATATATCACAAATATTTTATGTTTTAATCAATATAAAGGATGGATTTAATTGCGTCCGCCAAAAGAAACAAATCGTCAGATATGAGAGGCCGCTCAAGGTTAGGTACCGTATATATCACAAATATTTTATGTTTTAATCAATATAAAGGATGGATTTAATTGCGTCCGCCAAAAGAAACAAATCGTCAGAGATCAGAGGCCGCTCAAGGTTAGGTACCGTATATATCACAAATATTTTATGTTTTAATCAATATAAAGGATGGATTTAATTGCGTCCGCCAAAAGAAACAAATCGTCAGAGATCAGAGGCCGCTCAAGGTTAGGTACCGTATATATCACAAATATTTTATGTTTTAATCAATATAAAGGATGGATTTAATTGCGTCCGCCAAAAGAAACAAATCAGCATCGATGAGAGGCCGCTCAAGGTGCGGGGTGAGAGTTGTGTGGTAATGTTTTGTTTTCAGTATCTCGACAGTTATTAGCCGGCCGGGCGCCGTGACGACGCTGCAGTGTATGCAATTTTATAAGACTGATTATTATTTTCTAAGTTTTTTTTTTGTCGTTTTGCTCAATTAGAAAAAAAAAACTGTTATTATATGTTAAACCAGCGGTGCTCAAATTTTTTTTGGTGGCGGAACACTTTTGGAAAGCAAAATACTTGACGGAACCCTACAATAAAATAATAGTTTTTAAAAGTGTATTCTTTATTAATAAAGATAATAAAAGTATGTATAATGTAACAGTTACTAATTATTACTTACTTTAACATGCCACATGGCAAGTACATTATTACAAGATATTAAAAAAGAAAAAATCTAACTAATGGGAGGTATGAAACTGTTTTTTATTTTTCATTAATTGGTTGATGTCAGGTTTGATAAAAGACAGTTGCAGTCTCATATCAGGTTCGGCGTCCAGTCTATTGCGATATTTTGTTTTCGTTACTGCATACGTTGAGAATCCTGTTTCGCACAAATATGTTGTTGGGAACGGGAGAAGAATATTCAGAGCCATTTTGCCAAGCATTGGATATTCATTACGAATTCTGCACACAAATCTTTGAGAGGCATCGTTTTGAACAGTGACTCCATACTTATGTCTGATGACATTTCTAAAAGAGATTCATATATCTCGTTTGAAATACTTTCGGGCTTTTGCAAGTTGGGTAAAAAAGGATTATGAATCCATGAATTCAGTTTTATTTTTGTATTCTGTTCTTCGGGAAAATACTTTTCAAAAGATGCGCGCATCGAAGTGAGATATTGGACCAATTCTTTAAACATATCATCTTGAAACATTTCTGAGTCGTTATCGCTAACAAACTCACTGAGTAACGTAAAGCTTTCTATTTCTCTCTTATCAACGCAAACAATCCAAAAATCTAATTTTCTTTTGAAGGCAGATATTTTGTTATAGGCCTGGAACACTGTTGTCTGTTTACCTTGCAATGATAAATTCAATTCGTTTAGTTTTTGAAAGATATCCGCCATAAAAGACAATCGGAACAACCAAGTTCTATCATACAAACGGTCTTTCAAATTAAAAGAAGTATCAGCTGAAAGGAACATTCGTAACTCCGCTCTAAGTTCAAATAGCCTTGTTAAAGTTTTACCCCGAGACAGCCCCGACACAGAAGTGCGAACTTCTGTATGGAGCAGCAGTGTTTTATGTTTGCTGCCATAATCTTCACACAATAATGAGAACAATCGGGATTGTAGTGGTCGTGATTTAATAAAATTAATTATTTTTACCGCTTCATCCATAATTAATTTTAGATTTTACGGCATTTGCTTCATCGCAAGTGCTTGTCTATGCAGAATACAGTGGCTGGAACTACAATAAGGCGCTTTATTTTTTATGCGTGACACTGCTCCTGCTGTTTTACCTGTCATCGCCTTGGCCCCATCTGTACAAATGTCAATGCAATCGTTCCAACTGAGATTATTTTCTTCAAAAAATTTGTTTATTTTATTAAAAATTTCTTCCCCGGTAGTGTTTGTGGGTAGCGGTGAACACATAAGCATATCTTCTTCAAAAGAACTTTCATATGGATATCTCACAAGATATGAGAGGCTTACCCTACCCTAGGGTTCCGCGAAACCCCTGTAGGGGTTTCGTAAGAATTTAGAAAAAAAAATGAAAATACCTCTATCTGGTCGAACGTTTTGACTCCGCCCGCCGCGCCGCCGCCACGCGCATACCTACTAATAATTGTGAGCGCGCGTCCTTTGATAAAAGCTGCCTCTGAATTAGACATTATAGTTGTGAACAAGCGACTTTCGGCTCTAACTTCAAAACATAAAGTCGAGATTGTTTACAACGCATTTTTGTATTTTTATTTCCGCTTTTTGTTTATCAAAGGCGCCTACTCGAGTATTTTTGAGAATGTTCGAGATTGCGTCTAGGACTAAGTATAAAAGCGGAGATCGCGCGTCGCGCCTCGTCAGTCAGTTGAAGCGTTCGGAGCGATAAGTTCCTACCTTGTGAATTATTTTGACCCCACCATCCTGACGATGTAACATTATTAATAAAGAAGAATGGAACGTTGGCTTAAAGGCGTTAAACGTGTTGCAACATCATCTTCTAATGACGCTGAATGTTCAAAAGCAGTACGCGCGGAGCATGCAGTAATTACCGATCCAGACGATGATGCCACGACGTCAAGTTCCACGGTTTCAAAGACGAAAAAAAGGAAATATGATGAATCATTTATCAGTTTCGGATTTGTTGATTCCAACGGCTCACCTCTCTGCATGCTATATAGTAAACTGCTTCCTAATAGTTCCATAGCACCTGCCAAATTGCCGATATTTAGAAACTGTACACCCCGAGTCTAGAGACAAGAATAAAGCATTTTTTGTTCGCAGAAAAGAACAGTTATTGGAAATTCAAAAAAAAATGATGCATGTAACACAAACTATCAATGAAAAGGCCACGGAGGCATCATATTTAGTTAGCTATCGTATTGCACAAGCAGGTGAAGCGCACACTATCGCTTCATGTCTTGCCGCTCCGCCTAGTACCTGTACAAAAGCAATCTCTAGATACTACAGCTACCTACATGTACTTACTCTCATCTCTTGCCGCTCGGCCTAGTACCTGTACAAAAGCAATCTCTAGATACTACAGCTACCTACATGTACTTACTTTCATATCTTGCCGCTCCGCCTAGTACCTGTACGAAAGCAATCTCTAGATACTACAGCTACCTACATGTACTTACTCTCATATCTTGCCGCTCCGCCTAGTACCTGTACGAAAGCAATCTCTAGATACTACAGCTACCTACATGTACTTACTCTCATATCTTGCCGCTCCGCCTAGTACCTGTACGAAAGCAATCTCTAGATACTACAGCTACCTACATGTACTTACTCTCATCTCTTGCCGCTCGGCCGTACCTGTACGAAAGCAATCTCTAGATACTACAGCTACCTACATGTACTTACTCTCATATCTTGCCGCTCCGCCTAGTACCTGTACGAAAGCAATCTCTAGATACTACAGCTACCTACATGTACTTACTCTCATATCTTGCCGCTCCGCCTAGTACCTGTACGAAAGCAATCTCTAGATACTACAGCTACCTACATGTACTTACTCTCATATCTTGCCGCTCCGCCTAGTACCTGTACGAAAGCAATCTCTAGATACTACAGCTACCTACATGTACTTACTCTCATCTCTTGCCGCTCGGCCGTACCTGTACGAAAGCAATCTCTAGATACTACAGCTACCTACATGTACTTACTCTCATCTCTTGCCGCTCGGCCTAGTACCTGTACGAAAGCAATCTCTAGATACTACAGCTACCTACATGTACTTACTCTCATCTCTTGCCGCTCGGCCGTACCTGTACGAAAGCAATCTCTAGATACTACAGCTACCTACATGTGCTTACTGTCATGTCCTGATCTGCGACCTAGACTTCTAGCTCTTGCTCTAAAATCTTGTTTACGGGGCACGCGGTTAAATGTTGTTTCGCAGTCTATGAATGCTAGGTTAAGATAGAAAATGAATTGCGTGCAGAACGGCATACAGCTGATCTAACAGACTACCAAATATTAAATAAAAATAACACGCAATGGTCTACAGTAATGTTGTGGTTTTTAAGTTAATTTAGCTGACAGAAAGGAAGAATCGGTGGGATATATCAATGAAAATATATAATGTGCCATATGATTACGGTTAAAAAAGGACGTAGCAAGAAAGCACAATGCACAAGGCATATATGATAATATACGCACACCACTTGATTACCACGCTGAATGGTCGTACTAAGAATAGTACTATGCACGAGTTATATACGATAATATACTGTGTGCTACATAAGTACCAGTATGAGTGGACCTCAAAAGTGACGAGTTATATACGATAATATACGATAATATACAGTGTGCTACATAAGTACCAGTATGAGTGGACCTCAAAAGTGACGAGTTATATACGATAATATACGATAATATACAGTGTGCTACATAAGTACCAGTATGAGTGGACGTCAAAAAAGACGAGTTATATACGATAATATACGATAATATACAGTGTGCTACATAAGTACCAGTATGAGTGGACGTCAAAAAAGACGAGTTATATACGATAATATACGATAATATACAGTGTGCTACATAAGTACCAATAAGAGAGGTCGTCAAAAGTGACCGAGAATTATTTGAAATCGAATATCAGCATACCGTGTTTAAATGTAATATAATTACGACCAAGTTCATATTAAGCAAATAAAATAACAATATTCACTCGCAGACACTTTTAAATCGTACTAGAAGTGGGAGATGCAATAAGTATCGAGTTTGAAAAGACGCACGAAGCCGTCTGAGATTTAAATATATATTTACTAACGGTACACTAATAAACTAGAAAAAAAAGGTATAAAATATTGAAAAAAAAGCAACAAAGGTGCTGCAATTTTAAAGCAGCAGGTTTTTATGATAAAAAAAAGACCTATTTTTGTAAGACACGTCATTCAAAAGGTTGCACTATTGAAATCAGCATGTTAAATTAAACATACTTTTTGTGGGCTACAAAAAGTAGCTTACAAAAAGTATGTTGTTTGTGAGCATCCTTATCCCGGGCTTATTTCATTAATTTGAGTATAATTAAAACAAACACAGTCCTTTTGGTAATTAGAGTACGCGACGCGGTACGAAATCCTACACAAAAGAAGTAACGAACCGACGAGGTAAAGAGAACGAAGGGTTTAAATAACATTTCTGCGGTTACAATGCGTCAGACGAAAATTGTTTGGACTAATTTTAAATATTAACCCTTTTAGTCGGACAGTTTGTAGTTTTAAATTAATGTGCTCTATTTTGTATTAAGACGAATGGTCAAGCAAATGACCTTGAGTGTTTGGACGTGGAGCTAACGCCATCTATTTATGAATAGTAGTTCAATGTAGCGTGCATTAGGATGTCAAATTATATTTTCACTAGATGGCGCATTTAGCATATTTCTCTGAGTTGAGCAGAGTAATAATAAACAGAGGCTACATTTTATATACAAAATAATATATACTTAGATTATTTTTTTTATTTTATCCCCGTTTAACCCTTATTATTTGTATTAGTCGAGCCATTTTAGTAAGTTCACCTCAAATTCGAGATACCCAATTATAAGAAAAGTATAACAAAGAAATATGACCTTTGACCCTTGAAATTTAATAGTAGCGTACACCCTACCATATATATAGATTAATTTATGACTGCTAATTTATATATATATATATATACAGCGTGAAAAAGAGCAGTCACTATAACTTTCAGATACGATTATACTACCTTTCCTCATTTCGGAAATGTATTTTTTTTATATATTTTTTTGTCAAAAACAAAAAAAAATATATGTTTTTACCATTTCTTAATTTAAAAAAAAAATACATTTCTAGAATGAGAAAAGGTAATATAATCATATCCCACAGTTATAGTGACTGCTCTTTTTATACTCTTTATATAATATATACAGGCTGTAAAAAGAGCAGTCACTACAACTTCGTGGGGGAATTACCAGGCAAGAGATATATGCATTGCTACTAGTCATTTGCTTTTAATCCACTGTTTTAAAAACTTTCAATAGGCAATCTACAATGTGCACAACACAGCGATCAGCTGATTACGCTGAGAGGTCTATAGCACGCGTAAGACGTTCATTACGTACTAGGGCAAAAATTATAAAATTTAATTATTTAATGCAGAACGTTGTTCCAAACAGTTTAGCCTTGCGACTAAAATAAATAGCAAAAAAAAATTTTTTTTTACAAAAAATAAAGTTTCTAGAATCAGTCGAGGTCCTATAATCATATCCCAAAGTTATAGTGACTGCTCTTTTTTTATACCCGTTATATTATAAACATTTTGTTTAATTTTTTACAGTTTACTTCTTACACAGGAAACTTTTGTCTATCGATGATTCATACAGGATGTTACAAAAAAAAATATTCATTTAAATAAACTTGTTTATTATTTTTGAAGTTATTTTTTTTCCTTGTTGGCAATGGGACTTGTTGGCTTGAATGGTAGGGGGCTAATTTTCTTTTTTTAGACTTTTTTTAATTTTTTTGTTGACAGCCTCTGTTATATACTGTGGGTCTCTAATGGGTATATTTCTCAGATATCTAGGATCCACTAATTCTGGTAGTATGCAATCCATATAGAAGTCTTTCAGCTTTTTTTTTCTGTCTTTCCTCGGCGTTTCTCTCTAAATGCTGGAGAATTCAAAAAATACTCTTTTTGAATTCTCCAGCATAATATCTTCAGCCATATCCGGTTTTGAGCAATTTTCCCCATAGTTTGTTCCATCTTGGGTCAATCTCCTCTAAATATTTCAGAGTCAGTTTCCGACTCTTCATTCGTTTTTCTTCGTTCCGTTTAATTTCGTTGCGTGGACTTTTTCCAACAATTGATTTATCCAGAACGGATAAAGGTTTTTGAGTATTGAATGATACTTTTCTGGTACCTAATATTCTTCATTTTGTTATGTTTTTTCTGTATTTCAAAGAATACTCTGTATCTGTACTTAATGCTAAAAATCTATTACAAAAATTTGTAAGTAAATGATTCTGGCATTCTACTTTTTCAACGGTATAATTTTCATAAGGTCTAGATTGGATTATTTTTGAATACGTGCTGGCGTCCCCGTCCGATATTTAACGCGCATTTCTATACTTTTTTTAAACCCTTGCACCAAGATCTCAGACTACATTCCTGTAGACGGTCCTAAAAGAAAAAACTAAATTTAGTTTTGATTTATTATTAATTATGAAATAGTATAACTATTAGTTATACCTCAGTCAGAGTAATATAATAGTACCTAATACACGTAGAAAACAGGGAAATAAAGGGTACTACGAGTCAAAAAAAAGCTAGTAATAATTTACTAGCTTTTTTTTGACTGACTTTTTTCTGGTAATCCAGAATAATTTTTGTAGCATGTGTGATCTTTTGCCTCTTTACCCTTGTTCTGAGCTAGGACACAAATACAGCAATATTTATTTTTAATGCCATTTTTTATTTTTTAACAACAAAAAAACCCAAGTCAATGAACTGTAAAGGCAAAATCACGAATCACTTTACACGCAGTAGGAGCCAATATTTTGTTGACTAAAGACATGGTTTTTTTAATATTTTTTACGGCTTCCTTTATTGATAATTAACTCAGGTTCATAGCTTCAGAGCTATGGCATATTTCCATGGCAAGCAATTTTTTTAACATTATGTATAACTTATTTTTTATTTTTTTATTTAACAATTTATTGTACACAAGAAACACTTAACAATAGTACAAATTACAGAGAAAGACGACACAAAGGTACTGCTTATTTCTGAAAGAAATTTCTTCCAGCAGCCCTACGGAAGAGATATGGGATACAAGATATCAGATAGAGCGTGCACAATAACATACAAATACATTACATCTAAATTATATTAAAATCAGAATAGATACATCTACAAAAATAAATACTGTAATTAATATAAATTATAATACATATATAATTAATACAATAAAATAAATAAATATATAAATAACTACTTAATACATAAATAAATACGTATAAAATAAAAATATAATATATATAATACCGTTTAGTTATGATATGGATTGGGATTCAAAATAGTACTTCTTCAAACGTCTTTTAAATATGGCAATGGTGGGACTATCACGGACGGTGTGAGGAAGCGAGTTCCACAATCTGACCGCATGAACGGTGAAGGAGTAGGAGTAGAAATTAGAGCGATGTGATGGGAGGGAAAGGTTTGTTCTGAATTTGGACCTACAAGGGATATCAATGGGCCGGGAAAAGTTAAATCGATCACGAAGATAGGAAGGAGAGAGAGGGTTATACAAGATATTGTAAAGTAAACAGAGGATATGGGAGTTGCGACGGAGACGGATAGGAAGCCACTTGAGTTTTAACCGAAAGGCTGATATGTGATCAAACTTTTTTAGACCAAAAACGAAACGGATACAGAGATTCTGCAAGCGTTCCAGTTTAGTTAGCAGCTCTTCGGTAACGTCTAAGTAGCAGGAGTCGGCATAGTCGAGGATAGGGAAAATGAGAGTTTGGACGAGGAAAATTTTGGTTTGCAAAGGCAAAAAGTTTTGAAGGCGCCTCAGCATGTGCAACGAGTGGTGTACCTTTCTGCTGACTTCACTAACCTGCGGATTCCAGCAGAGATTGCTGTCCAAAGTTAACCCTAAATTCTTAGCTGTGTCTCTGAATTCGATAATAGTACCATCATATTTGACCACAGGCACATTGTGTAAACGTTGCGTTATATACTTACTGCCTATTATCATAGCCTGCGATTTTTTGGGATTTACCAACAGACCAAAAGATTTAGCCCAATTTGATATGCTCTCCAGATCACAGTTAATACCAGCAACTGTAGAATCAATATCATCAATATTAGAATGACGATAGAGTTGCAGGTCGTCTGCGTAAAGATGGAAATTTGAGTTGATTAATGAGGAAATAATATTAATAAATATAGAAAACAGGAGGGGAGAGAGTACGCCACCCTGGGGAACACCCGCTGCAATATCGCACCAATCCGAGGTAGCCCCATCAAAGCGGACTCGCTGCGAGCGTCCCCGAAGATATGAGTCAAACCAGTCTATCACTGAAGGAGATATGTTAAGGGATCGTAGGACAGAAAGGATGATATCAAAATCTACAGAATTGAAAGCGCTGCTAAAGTCAAGTAAGACCAAAATAGAAATACGTTTATTTTCCATAGCTAGACGAAAATCATCAGTGACTTTAAGCAGCGCCGTGACAGTACTGTGACCTGGACGAAAGCCGGATTGGAAAGGAGAGAGCAATTTATTAGCGGATAGAAAGTGTGAAAGCTGTTTATGGACAATGTGTTCAAGGACTTTGGAAAGAAAAGGTAATATGGAGATTGGCCTAAATTGTGTCAAGGAAGTGGGATTAGGGGTTTTAGGAAGCGGAATGATATTGGCAAGTTTCCATGCCGAAGGGAAGGAACTCTTAGTCAAGGAAAAGTTAAAAATATGAGTGAGAGTTGGCAAGAGTTCAGGAAGGATAAGTGACACCATTCGAGGGCTCAGGTCATCATTGCCTACTGCCGTAGAAGTTATACCCACGATAAGTTTATAAACTTCATCTTCAGAGACAGGGCTGAATGTAAAGGTAGTACAGGAAGGGAGAGGAAGAGAGCGGAGATGGGATATTGTTTGTGCTTTTGTATCATGGTCGACAACTACCGGTGGGACAGAGAAGTGAGCGTTTAGCTCATTTAAATTTAACTTATTGTTGAGGATGGTAGATGACTTGCCAATACCTATTGTAGAGAGAAATTTCCAGAGTTGTGAAGGGTTGCTTTGTTCAATAGAAGAATGTATGTGGCGTCTTTTAGCATCCCTACACAGACGACTACAACTATTACGCAGATATTTATATTTTTCCAAATTCTGGTCAGTTGGTCGTTTCCTGTATCGACACATGGCACGGTTACGTTTAGTCATCAGGGTAATAATATCTTGCGAGAGCCATGGTGCCGGTACATGTCTAACCTTGACTTTCTTCACTGGTGCATGCTTATCGAAGATGCTGGTTACAACATCTGTCAGAATTGCCACCTTCCGGTCGGTATCCAAGGCTAAGTGGACAGGAGACCAGTCAGCACCAGCTACATCACGCTTAAGGGCCTCCAAATCTATTCCCTTAAAACTACGTAGGAAAAGGAACTTGGGCTTATGACGTGGCGGTTTGATTTTAAGGGATAGAAAAATTAGGTCGTGATATGAGAGATTAGAAGGAAATTGACCATGCAATTTAATGAGATCGGGAGATGAGGTAACAAGAAGATCTAATAGGGAGGGAGTGCAATTAGGAGCATGATGGGTCGCTGAGAGTGGGAGTATGCTGAGGTTAAAAGATGCCATTAGAGAGCGAAGTTTGAGAGCACGCGAGTCCGATTTTAGAAGACATGTATTGAAATCACCCGCAAGTAAAGTGTGATCGTAATTTGGGCTGTGTGTAGCTAAAAGAGAATCCAACACACTAAAATAGTCCACTCTCAGAGATGCACTATAGAGCACACATAGCAAGACTCTTTTATGGTGCAGGGTGATTTCAATGCATAGGTATTCAGCTCCGCCGGAGTACAAATTCGGTGATGCTGTCACAATTTTGCAGTCTATATCACCACGTAGATAAATAGCGACTCCACCGCCAACCTTTCCCACACGATCATTGCGTATCAGCTTATACCCCGGGAGAACGAAAGCTGAAGATGGTAGTGAGGGCTTAAGCCAGGTTTCGGATACTAAAATGGCATCTATAGGAAGTAATGGAAGGGAATAATTTCCAAACATAACAAGAAGATCTGAGTGATGACGCGGTATGCTCTGGGCATTAATGTGAACCATATTAAAGTTGTTTGGAAACGAGGAAAAGGCCCTATTTAACCGTTCATAAGCAGAAAGAGAAGCAGAATCCTCATCACCACTATCCGCACTGAGAAAGCTATCAGACGATGAAGAGCAAGAAAGAAAGTCGTCAGTAATGGTATCATACTCGCACAAGTCCATAAACTACCGATATAATAATAAAATATCAAAATATACTTACTATAATAAGCTATGTATAAATATAAATAATAATACTAATAATAATAATTACTAATTAATATCACAATAAAATATAAATAATAATAATAATACAACCCATCTCAACTCACCGTAGTAATGGTAGAAGAAAATTACGCACTTGTAATTTTTATAACACAATATTACTTACATATTTACTATACACACACATTAAATACACATAATCAGGTAGCCTTTAAACATAAAATAATGACAATTTGAAAAATATGTACGCATACAAATGCCAAGGCTAGTTACTATACTGCAAAAAAAAAAAATAACATGTGTGAGTTGACAGATGACATTGACACATGATGTTAATTTGACAAATGTTGCTAGATGTGAGATGTCATTTGTGGTTAAAACAAATAATAATTATTTACAAAACGAGAGTAAAATGTAAATTTTTGTAAAAATTATACAATAATAACGGGTGGAATGCGAAAATACTCTAAACTACCTGAAAATTTCCAGTAAAGAATATATGAGTTACATTCAACAATGGAATTAACACAAAGAAACTTTCAACAATACACTTAACTGAGCTCACTTCACAGCAACAAACTAAGACTTTTTTGCACGGCGAGAGGTAGATGCAGCTCTGCTAGGAGGCTTTTTCTCTGAGGTGCTGGACTTTGCCGCCACTCCTTGGCCACTCTTAGTGTCCGACAGGGCGTGAGCCGCCTCGACTGGCTGAGTGACTGCCTGGGATACTTTGACAGCTGGGTACAAGGCCATCAATGATTGGAGCTGCTGCATGGACTCAATCTTTCGCCGCGATTTATCAGGCAATGTGACTGCAATCTTTCCCTCGGTGGACCAACAGCTACGCACTCCAAAGTGTTGGCGAGCAGTCACAAACACTTGATGTCGAGACTTAGTGAGGAACTCGGAAATGACAATGCCTGTACTCTTCAGTGTAGACTTTGCCTCCCACACCATACGCCGCTGCTCTACATCCCGAAAACGGACAAGGACCGCACGGGCTTTAGTACTGGGAGAACCGAGACGATGACATGACTGGATATCATTCTTGGTGAATTCCATTTTCATTTTGTCAGTAATTGTATTGCAAATGACATCAAATAATTCCTCATGATTTGTTTCAGATATGCCGTGGAAGAGCAGTATCTTTTTGCGGAGAAATGTCTCATGTCTATCGAGACCTAACGTTAGAAGATCCATCTGTGTTTTTAATTTAGACAATGTTTGCCAAACAAATGTCTTAAATTCAAGAAACTCACTGTTCAAGCTGGAGAGGTCTGGTTGTGATGTCACTGAACTGGCATTCTGAAGTCGCTGTTCATAGGAATCCATGCGAGACTGGAAGAGTTTGGCCAGATCTTCCATGTTGGCAGCAAGTTGTGATGACATGTCCATTGCAGTTATTGTGTGTGTTCACAGTGATAATTATATAAAAAAAAAAAAATAATAATGATAAAAGTGCTGAGGTGAAGAAAACTTTATATGGTGGCGAGCAAAGATGGGTTCTATCTATTATTTACTGTAATACATATATTAATTTATGAGCTGTAAGTATTTTTAATTTAAAATTTATATTCCCGAGTTTAGTTTATGTGTAGTTGCTACGCCTACCCAAAAAAAAAAAAAAAAAAAAAAAAACTGTAGGTTTAACTGTATAATAGTGTAGCAGTAAAGAGTAATTGTTTGATGTCTCTGTGATAAGTATTCTGTATGATAAACATTTACATTACAATGACACTGTCTGTAACCTAGACCATAATTGTAAATAATTATGCATCTGATGATCATCATAATTTTTATCTTTTCTGTACACGCAGTAGTATCTCGGAATCTTGGGATCTTTTCTTTTGGGGACTTTCCGCGGTTCCATAGACTTAAAAGTAGGTACCTATTAACTCAATAGCGACCAACTCCTAATAGAACCTATCGTCACCAGGAATACAGCTTCATATCTAATTTTAAGTCTATGGGACCGCGGGAAATTCTTTACATTATAGGTACAATATCAAAAAATATGTCTATTTTATAATTAGATAGGTACCTACTTACTTTTTAATATCATTTGCTTTGGCTTCTTTTGCTTTTGTCTGATTTGCAACACGAGTTCTTCTTTTATATAGCAACTTCAATAATCGTTTGTTACTTTGTTTCGGAATACTTTTATTACCTATGTTTGTTTCAAAGTCGAACCGTAATCACACAACATGTGCAAACTATATTAAATAATTTATACAAGCCGGTAATGTCAATTGTCACTTGTCAAATCAAAACAAGACCACGCGAGATTGTATTACTCTTATCTGCTTATTTACTGTGCGCGCCGTGCGGAACGGCAACGCTGCATTGTACATGGGTTGCATCGAACTGGCAACGTTGCATTCCATAACTAAACCCTGATTAAATGTTGTGAGCAAATACTTTACTAGTGGTGTTTGATTTACAGTAGGCACCAAAGTCCTTTTATGATATAACTTCTATTTTGCAATAGTATTTGTTACAAATCGACAATGAACACCAAGATACAAAGTAAAGAAGCATGCATGCAAAGATTCATTATAAACGGATAAGCCAAACCAAAAATAAATCCATCCTAAAATATTCATTTTACGCGAGTCATAGCATTTTCTAAAATTTATTTCTGATTACTGAGTAAAGATCGTCAAAATTATCGACAACAACAATATACTTCAAGATACACTTTATAATTACACAAAATTTCTTTATTTCCCCAGTCTGTAATTTAGCTGAAAAACATAGCCTAAAAGTCGTGAAAAACGCATTTTGCTTGACCATTCGCCTTAAGTGTAACTTTAAAACTTTTCTTTGCAAGAGCGGGTTCGCGCTTGTATCATTGCGAGATTTCTTTCTTTCTTCAGTCTCAAATCTTACAATGAAACGATTATCATTTTGTGAAGAGAATAAAGTTCTATCTTTAAAGAGAAAAAAGTTATATCTATCTTAAAAAAAGTTTAAAAAAACTATAACCCGACTTCGAAAAAAAGGGGTCTAAAAAGGCTGAAACAAGAAAATAATTCAATTTGAAATCCAGATATGCATAGGTACAGAAATGGTCAAGGTAGAGCCGTGGTCGTACCCGTTATTGGGATTGTATATTTCAACAGCAGACGAATATTATAGATTTTATTTAGCAGTCAGAAATATACAATCCCAATAACGGGTACGACCACGGCTTTACCTTGACCATTTCTGTACCTATGCATATCTGGATTTCAAATTGAATTATTTTCTTGATACAGCTTTTTCAGACCCCTTTTTTGCGATGTCGGGTAATAGTTTTTTTAAACTTTTATTTTATTAAACTTTTTTTTGTATCCACATAAACTATAACATTATATTTTCACTAAACTAACGTTAAATTAACACATAGAAAGTAACTAACCAACTCCTAGATACTATTTGTACGACCGCATTTTAAACGTTTATTTTGAATTTAACAATAAAATATAAGAATTGATTAAAAATTTAAATACATATTTGTAACGTGCTTGGCTAGACCTATCTTTTGATACCAAACATGATACAATTATCATAATGAAATTTTTTTTGGAAATAGTTTTTGAGGTATAATTTTCAAAATACAAAATTTTTCTAAAATTTATATAGCCTATGTTACTAGCGGGACCACTACAACACGATTGACACCTTATTTATTAAAATCGGACTTGTAGTTTAACCGCTACGAGGGAACATACATACATACATAAAAACATACATACATACATACATACATAGACTGCCAAAATCATTACCCTTCCTTTTGGCTTCGCCGAAGTCGGGTAAAAAGCAACGCCCAGTCGTGTCTCGGTATAAGCGAACTGTGAAGGTATCTTTGCAGAGTGATTTATGGCTTATTATAAGCCTAATATAGTGTGAAGAGATGACGAGTAGAGATTTTTTTTCTTTTGGCACATCATTTATGTAATTAACGTAATCAAAACAAAAAATACTAAAATTATGATCTAAAATTACCACGAGGAGTGAATCTTACTATACCGGGGCTCGCGGGCTCCTAGTCTATACACACAAACGCACGTTGGCCTAAGATCTTACCAGGGTTAAAACTCATCTATTCTGTGACTTTTATGGAGATCTTTAATCGTGATTTGTCGTTATGTATAATTTATATGAGGTGCCAAAACAAAAAAAATATATGAACCATGAATCTACCTGCATATTATGATCGCATTAAGACAGCGACCGCGATCAGCAAACCTACGAATCAGTACATCTGTGGCTACGCCCACGCACGCATACTAATTACGTATATCTTGCAAAATCAAAGCAATCGCTAAAATTGCACAATTTTTGCTCTTGAACCTTATCGACTGTAAATTGTTAATAGGACAGAAGCGCCAAAACCCGAATTAAACAGGAGAGCCGTTTAAAATTTAAAATTCAGAAAAATTAATGCGGCAATGTTTATTTCACGTTACATTAATAATCTTGTGCATCAAAAAATAAATGCGTCAATGTTTATTTGATGTTACATTAATAATCTTGTGCATCAAATAATAAATACGTTAATGTTTATTTGACGTACATAAATAATCTTGTGCATCAAATAATAAATACGTCAATGTTTATTTGACGTACATTAATAATCTTGTGCATCAAATTATAAATACGTCAATGTTTATTTGACGTACATTAATAATCTTGTGCATCAAATAATAAATACGTCAATGTTTATTTGACGTACATTAATAATCTTGTGCATCAAAAAATAAATGCGGTAATGTTTATTTGACGTTACATTAATAATCTTGTGCATCAAATAATAAATACGTCAATGTTTATTTGACGTACATTAATAATCTTGTGCATCAAATAATAAATACGTCAATGTTTATTTGACGTACATTAATAATAATCTTGTGCATCAAATTACAAATACGTCAATGTTTATTTGACGTACATTAATAATCTTGTGCATCAAATAATAAATGCGTCAATGTTTATTTGACGTTACATTAATAATCTTGTGCATCAAATATACCAAAACCTGAAACAACCCAAAACAAACAACAAACCTGTCTGCCAACTTGTGGTTCGAGATAGTAGATCTGTTGTTTCTGCTGTTGTTCGGGGTACACTTGTTGGAGTTGTTGTTGTTGTCCGCTCTTCCGCTCCGGTTGCAACTCCAGCAGCTCTTGTGGGTTGAGCGAGAACACTTGACCTGGCCGGTACTCCTCGTCTCTGCGAAGCAAGCTACAAGTTTTATGAGCGTGTCTAGTGGCTACTTCGCTCTGCATGGTTATTATGTATCTCGCGAAAGCAATTTGACAGGCGTAAATTGTACAATCCTGTATTGTTAAGTGTATACGTTTGCCAGCGATATTTTACAATTAACGCCTGTCGAATTTTTCCGTCCTTACGAAGAGTTTTAAGTGGAGTTTTTAGGCAAATTGAGTTAAGACTATATCCGTAATCAGGAAAAGGAGCTCTATGTTTTCTTCTAAGATGTCTTTTTTGTAATTTCAGTGGTTACGATTTTGTTCGTTATCATAACTGCAATAACTAATGTATTGTATGTAGCTAATCATCAGTCACACTTTACACTAATAAAGTTAGGCGAGTTTGTGAGTGAGTGCGTATGTTAGTTACTTCTTCATGTCTAAACGGCTGGAGCGATTTTAATTTGGTAAGGACTCAGCTAACACCCTTCGAACTTATACTACTTTTACCGCACCAAAACAATCTACACTAATAGAGGAAAGATTTGTATTTTTGTATGTAACGACTTAACTCAAAAAGTACTGGACCCATTTTAATAATTCTTTTTTCATTAGAAAGCTACATTATCACTAAATAACATATGCTATATATAAATCAATTGCTGTTCGTTAGTCTCGCAAAAATCTAGATCAGCTGAACTGATTCGGCTATTTTTGGTCTTGAAATATTCGTGGAAGTCCCGGGAAGGTTTACACGGTTTCCATGCTCAACGAAGTGGACACGGGTCAGCTAGTGATGTTATAAAAGCGAAAGATTGTGAGTGAGTGTGTATGTTGCTTACTTCTTTACGGCTGGAGTGATTTTAATAAAATTTGGTATGGTGTCATCCTGGATTAACACAACATAAAAAAAATAACGATATATACAAGACGAACAAACAAATCAGCCAAAAAAAAAAAATTTGGTGCACATTTCGCCAACGCATCTTGATGTTAACCATGCCTTCTCATTAATTCACAGGTTTTACGAGAGGAACAACATGATATTTAACGAAGGATTAACTTTAACATGCGTTGGTGAAATTGGCACTAAGTGAACCTTGTGTCTCTGTCGTCTTCGCTATTCTCCTCCACCGGCGCTACGTGTTCCTGAAAAAAAAGAAAAAAAAACATAAAATATATTTTTTATTTTTTTTATTTAAAAATTGCAAGAGGCAACGAAACTCGTAATCTTCATTCAATTTGGAATTGCTGTCTTAAAAATGCAGCGCCGCGTCTTGTTTCGGTGTGATCAGCCAAGCAGGAAATTGTAGTTAAAATATAATTTCTAGTTAACACCTCAATTGTTGTTGTTTTGTTATTGTAGTACAAATTAAATACCTCCTTTTGCAAAGTCGGTTCACAAAGACGTCTAAAGCTAGTTGGTAATAAATTTTGGAACCCTTTCATATCAGACAAATAGTTACAACAACTTGTTAAGAAATAAACTACAAACTAAGTACATAAGTACTAGCACCATTTCAAAATGTCTAATTGTACCGCAAGAATGATGTCAGATTGTCGCTAGGGTATAATTATTTGTTACTTCAGTGAAGGGGAGTGATGAAACACACACTGCCCCCTTAAAAAGGGGTTAAGCTACCAATTAAGGAGGACGACCCCCCTTTTATTTAATTGTTCTTAAAACTTGATTATGCCCTAGGCCGTGATACCATCGTTAATCACGAATCTTTCTTCACGAATCGAAAATTCGAAAAGAATCACGAGCGAGATGATACATAGCCAAGAATTTTAATACTTTTTGCTATTGAATTACCGTCGTAATATCACAATTTTTATTAAAAGCTTCTAGGCTTACGGCTGGTTTCTGAAAGGCTTATCAAATCAACTAACTAACATGGCATTCAAGTTAACAAACCATATTGAACGCTGATTGGTGTAAAAATTATCAGACAGAAAGAGAAAGACAGATATTATATAATTGCATCACGCTCGCACTCGCAAGGTTAGTTATAAGCTTGCTCACTGCCTGGCAATGATGGTTACTCAAAATATGTTTTTATTTTATTTATTACTTTTATAGTATTAGGCACTAATGTTTTATGATAATGAAATCTATACAATCTCAAACCCAACCTCACTTGAGAACATATTTGACAGATAAAAACAACGTTTCGTTTCGCTTTTAAAAATTAAGAACTGTACTATGTTACATACTTTCATTATTTCTTTTTTAAAACGTAAAAATAATGATTAACTATAAAAATATGGATTAAACTTATTTTAATGTTCCTGTAATATATAATATGAATATTACGGTATAAAAATAAGAAATTAAAGTACTATGTAACATAAATAAAGTTGTTCAATTTTATATGTAACAAATAACAATAACCATATTTTTTTTTATTTCACACACATAAGCTTCTGTTATAAATATTGCCTTAAAATAAACAACAAAAATATTACTAAGATAGGTATTTAACAGTGTCATATAAAGTATTATAATTGGCGCCTGCACTAGGCTTGGCCTGTCCTGCAGGTCACCAACATTTTTTTTTTGTGCTGTTACATAATTATCACCAACATCATGATATTTAAACATAGTACATAATATTTAAAATTAACAATAATTATTTCTAAATATAGCAAGGAAATTAAAAGGTAATTATGTGAAACGAAACGTTGTTGTATCTGTCAAATAGGTGCTCAAGTGAGGTTGGGTTTGAGATTGTTTTATTTACAAGGGCCTTACTTTCCAGCCTTAGGCTGGGTTTCGGTTTAGCGGGGCGGAGAGGAGCTTAGCGGTGCCCGAATCGACCAATCACTATGCTCGTGCTGTTACTCCGTTGAAGCGGAGCGGAGATTTCGAGCATAGTGATTGGTCAATTCCGCGTCCGCGTCAGTGGAAACCCGGCCTTAAACTGAAAAGTTGTGTACTACCCATATGTTAATACCCTCCATAAAAACGTCAACCGAGCTTCATACATCCCGATTACATTACCATTTCAAATGCCTTTGGGTCAGGGATGGGCGGTTTATTTGATCGGGTGAAGCGCTCTCTCGCGGACTGTAGGCTTGCACACAACACTGCGATGCAATACGATGCCTCGTCTCTTATTTATCTAGCTTTTTTTTTACTACTTCGCCCATTAAAATTGTAGTAACTAAGTAAGTAGGTAAGCAAAATCGTAATTTTCTTTTTATATCATGAATCCTACCCAAATCTATCCGCGGGTGAAAAGGAATAAATAGTTATATTATGCATAGTTTTTGAAATAGCCACAATAAACATGTCCTATATTATAAAGAGAGCCGGTAATATTGTCGGGTAGTAACATCAGGGGTCTGATTCAAGATGCCATCGCTAATTATCGCTTACAAAGTTCGATAACAATTTTTTTATTTTTATTTTTTATAATATAATAATAATAATATCTATGGACGCTTCACACCACGTCAATCTGGCCCCATGCTAAGTATCCGAAGAACTTGTGTTGCAGGTACCAGACAACGGTAATATATATTTAATACTTTAATACTATACACATATTGTATTAAAGTATCTTGCGTTGAGTGCTACAGTGTCTTGCGTTGAGTGCTACAGAACGGACGCGCTCCGCATTACACTATAGAAGCAAAATTTAATTGTTTGCGAGTCGCGCGGCTGTGTGCCGCTGCATGTCACCATGGCGCTCGTGGCCAACGAGTTGCTGGCGTTCATCCAGCACGCCATAGACACCATGGACGAGCTCAGCATAATGCAGATCTGCAAATCTTCTTTCACCAGCGAGGAGATTTGCAGTGGTAAGCAGTTGCTGTACGATACGCTCGGCCAGAGCGCGAATATGCCATCGCGACGGAGAGATGGAACAGAGAGAAGCGTGCAGGATATTATCTCCCTGCTGAAGCAGACGGATCCAGACGACGTGCCGGCCTTTGTGGCGAAAGATCTCCACAAGCTGCCGGTGGTGACGATGGACCACGTCGACGTCTCCAGCCTGTTGAAGAACTTCAACAGTATGAAGGCAGAGAGAGAGAGAAGGACGAGATGCGGGGTAGATTGGATGCATCGGAATCTACCATCAGTGACTTACGTAATGAATTATTACAATTAAAATGTAATAATTCATTAAGTGGGTCACCCGATCATTCAACTGCCTACGTCAACACACGTCGTGGTGGCGCGCGCGCCGACACATCGTTTTGCGTGTCAGCAGAATCTGATGCGTCGGCAACCGCCGCCGCCTCCGCCCGCCTTCCCCTCCGGGTCGCGCAGTCGCCGAGTAAACAAGCAACTCAGCAAAAAAGTTTTGCGAGTATCGCCGCTCACCCCGCACCTCCCCCGCGGGCGAAGACAAAGGGGAAGAAAAAGAGCCGCAAGGCTACAGAAAGCCGCAAGGCTCAGCCACCGCAACCTGGCAAGGACGAGAGCAGGAGGTGCGATGAGGAGGGCTTCATACTGGTGGAGAGAAGGAAGAAGAAGCCCGCCGTCCGCAACCATCGCGGCACCGCACCCTGTGGACCCGAGCAGCGCCTGCGGTGTGAAGTGCGCTCCACGCCGCTGTACGTGTCTCGCCTGCACTGGTCCATGGAGGTTAAGGACGTCGTGGACTACATCCGGAAGAAGACGTCCCTCCCCTTGAGGGTTGAGCGTCTGGAGTCTCGCCACAAGGTCAACTTCAGTTCCTTTGTGGTGAGAGTACCGACGCATCTTCTATCGACCTTTGAGGCGGAGGAGTTCTGGCCGACGGGTGTGGTCTACCGGAAGTTCCGGGGGAGACTCCGGAATGAAGCGCGCTACACGTCGCCGTCAACACGTGTAGTGTAGTTTTTAAGTATTTTAAATATTATGTATGTTAGTCTTTAAGGTATTTATAATATGGGCCTATGCAGCCTGCAATAAATGGTATTTAATTTAATTTTTTTTTTATATTTAAGATTTTTATTATATTAATACACAAATTTAATACACATCCATGACTCAGGAACATTTTTTAAAACTTTTTGTTCCCTCGGCGGGATTCGAACCCGCGACCTCCGAGTCAAGAGCCAAGCTCTGAACCACTAGACCACGGAGGCGTCAAAAAATGTATGGGATTTGGTTATCGAACTTTGTAAGCGATAATTAGCGATGGCATCTTGAATCAGCCCCCTGACGCTCTTAGCGGGACGCGGGGACGAGTGATCTCCCAGTTCCTACTATGTCTGCGGCGCTTTGCGGAATCATCGGAAGTTGCGTTGCCACTGGCTGTTTGCGACACAATTATTAATAGTTATTTTCTTTGTTAACCAATTACGATTCTACAAGAGCAGCACGTCTTTTTTATGGCAGCTACTCAGTACATCTCCTTTAGAAAACATCTACTTATTTTTGTATCTAAATCACCTAAAGGTTGACTGGTAGAAAATGTCTTGATGCATTAAGTCCGCCTATGTACAAAATATGTATGATGTTTAAATAAATAAATAATTACATATTTTGCATTTGCATATTCGTTTGCGTCGCCAAAAACAATTTAGTGGCTGTTAATTAAATATATTTTTATTAAAATTGAGGAACTATTAATTAAATGTTGGGAACAAACATGGACGCAAAATTAAATTTTTAAAACTTTAAGCTGATCCCCTGTTAGATTTGATTTTTGGTGGTAACCCCTATTTACCTTTTAACAGCCAGTAAACAAAAGCGATTTGCGATTGCTCTATTTTTGCAAGATATACCTACGTAAGCCTCCCGATCGCAGTATTTGCGATGCGAATTCGCGGTTTCGTGTACGAGCCCTATGTTAAGTAAGGCTTCTCTCTGGCTTCTTAACACGGCTGTCCCTGATGATTTCTATAAAAACCCGATGTTCATGCTGTGGATCTCCACGTAAACTTGAATAGGAAATAAACTATATATGAGAAATGAAGACATGAATCGATGAAGGTGATATTATGTCGCAAAAAAATTTACTCAGAATATTGAGTTTAAATAGTGACATGAACATTTTAGGATACATATAGTAACGTACACTGATTCTAGAGACGGATCTTTAGATGAGTGTCCTTAATACTTTACGACGTATTCTAAAATGTTTAAGTGACAGTTTGAACTCAGTTTTCTCAAAATCATTATTTTGGTACATATCACCTTCATCCATTCATGTCTTCAATTATTTTAGGACTGGACAAACATTGTCAATTTATTTTATTAACACCCTTTTAAGCATGGGTTGTATGTATCTATTTAATGTATGTAATCTCCTTATGGAAGTACGGAATCTTTGAGCATAATTTTCACTGATTTCCAGAAGTCCTTCATTCATTTGAAATTTTGAATACGCCAGTGATGGCACAGGAAAGAGATAGGTGGAAGACTTTATGGTAGGCCTTTGCCCAGCAGTGGGATAGCATAGGCTAATCAATCAATCACCAATGACAATGCAATTAATTTTTTTTATGTATTACTTATTTTTATAGACTTATATTTTAAGATATTATATTTTAGATCTTCATTATGGGTGATGTAATGCCTGATACTTTTTATTCACTTATTTAAGCAAAGCACGAAGAATTTGTGACAAAATATGCTATAGTTATAGATTAAAGTATATGGGTAGTGGGTACTGTCATGATTTTAGTACAATTTTCTTTTTACAAAGTATTCGTGCTACTGTGAACGTCCTGTGAGCCAGGGTGTGACGTCATCAGGTAAAACGCCCGCCCGCAGACAGAATACCAATCGGGGATAAGTTTAGTCAGTATGATTCGAAATCTTATTTTTAGAGCAAATCTTACAAATATTTTTTATAACCTGGCTGCCAAGTTTGGGGAATATAGGAAACCCTCCAAAAAATATTTCAGTTTAGGTCCAGTAGTTGACGTCATAGATGAAATGATGATGATTATTATATATGATCGGAAAACGAGTAGGTACGAGATAACGTAAACATAAATACGTGGACATATTTTATCCTTGCTTTGGTATGCGACACGTCCTCTAGTGTATTAGCGTTAGTCGAAGCTAGCCAATTGTTTCACTGCTTAGAAAATTTCAAAAACCTGGTGGGTACCACGATCTCAACATCTTTCGGTTATAGTTGTCCCACGCATGATCTGGCATTGCTATAGACAAACGTAGATTGCCGAGGGCCATTAGCAACATTAAATAGTGCATAATATTTAAATTTGTTTTATTTTTAAGTCAAATCAGTTCGATCTCAATGGCTTTTAGTATTTTATATGGTGGATTGCTTTGTGACTAACCAGGATAAAGAAAATCGTTAGATCGTAACTTTTTGTACTCCCGACCATACCGATCGACTGAGAATCAAAATAAATTAACGTCAATTCATAAGTACGCGGCACGATTGAATCAGTTTGGAGAGTAAGGCCCATGCTCCTAGAATACTCACCACGGGGTCAAATTGACGTGGTGTGAAGCATCCATTGATATAATTAGTAGCACGTAATGTGATTGAAATTTCACACAGTTAGTGTTATGAAACTTAATACCGTCATAGCGAATTAGCAGGTATAGAGTGTTAATACTATTTTAATAGAACCTTATAATAGAACCTTACGACATGCCATTACGATGTTGCAGTGTTTTACTTGACAGAATGTCGTACGATCGTCGTACTCAATAGTAAGTCGTAAAGGTTACGTCTTGAGATATGTCAATAAAAAGGTTAGTCCATCAATGCATTATGTCGTATAACATAGATTAAGAACTATTTGAATGGCAAATTTGTTTAAAAACACATATTGCCAAATATAATGTATTGGTTTCATTGATTTATCCTACTAATATTATGATTGCGAATGTTTGTAAGAATGTATGTGTCTATTCACGCAATAACTACTAATACATTTCAATGGTATATGGTCGAATAGTACGTCCGAGATAAACTAAACCTAAACGTAAATAAACCCGTCTATGACACAGCCATAGACTAGTCAGTGATGCCAATTGGCCAATATTAATACAATGATTATTGTTTGCTATGAATCCATAGACTTTAGGCTTATATTCTACAATCGACAGTGTCAAAATGGCGTATTTTTTCTGTGAAAGATTTTCATTTGATGTTAAAACATATGAAATAATGTTTAATTGTTATAAAATGTATTGGATAATGAAGTTTAATCCTTTATTATACCTGTGAAAGTGTTGATAAGTGTGCATAATATGTGATTATAGGAAAATTTCTATGTTTTCGGTTTGTTTACCTTCAGGTTAAATTTATCAGGGACGAACTGTATCAAAACTCAAACAAGTCAATCGCGCAATCATAGATTAATAATAATAATAGCTCCCCTCACCGTTTTCGGTGTCGGTAGCCGATTTCATTGAAACCAGGCCAGCTCTTTCAGCACGCAGGAGTTCTTTATAGTACCCAAGTGTGTGCGCAATACACAAAGACACTCTCTTTTCCTTTTACTCTCATAACCCAGTGGGACGGTAAACCGATACGACTGGCGAGAGAACAGGCACAGGACCGACCGATCTTCTTTCATATCAGACAATCAGGTGATCAGCCGGCATTGTCCTAACCAAACTTGAAAACAACATTTTTTGTTGTTCCAACGCGGGAATCAAACCCTCGACCTCCGGGTCGAGAGCGAAGCACAGAACCACTAGACCACGGAGGCGTTAAACATATATTAAGGTCATAATAGAAGTAGTAATTGGACAATAAGTTCCATAAACACAATTTCTACAACTAAACGTATTATTTTCGCAAGTTTATTGCAGTGAAAGTACTTGAACGGTCTGACCTCATATTGATAATGATACATTATTAGACCTCATAACTTATTAACCAATTCTGTGGGAGCTCAGCCGTAGAGGTAAAAATATACAGGTAAACTCAAAACACTAGGAAAATACATTATGTAAATATACATGTTTACCAGACTTTGGCAAAGACAAAAGAAATATTAGGAATTTTATGTTGAAAGATGTTTAGGGCGTGTTTCACCAAGCAATGTTAAATATAATATTGTTATCCCTCTCGAATTTCCTGTCAATGAATGAGATGGCATGGTATTTTAACATGGCGTTAACTTTAACATTGATTAGTGAAACACGGTCTTAGTCAGTAGAAATGGAAGACATAAATGGATGAAGATGATATGTCACAAAAAATGTACCCAGAAAAGCTGGCTTAAGCTGTCACATAAGCATTTTATGTAACGTATTAAGTACATTGATTCTAAATACTGATATTTATATTAATGTACTTAATACTTTACGACTTATTCTAAAATGTTTAACTCAATTTTCTGAGATTTTTTTTTGCATTCATTTATCCATTCATGTCTTCAATTATCAACGGGTAAATGATCCACCACACTTTCCCACCACTGAAACTCCTGTGTAGCCGGGACGGACAGTGGTAGCCTCAAAACCCTTTGATATGATCTCAGGAGTGTCCGAAGACAGGCTAGATGTGTGGTACCAAGGTAACCGCAACGAAATTAATGATAATAATAAAGGAGTAGGAAATGTTCTAGTATATGAAAATTTTCAACTCTCAACTAATGTTACTATATTAGGGTTGTTATACCGGTGGTTATACCTACTCACACACCATTATGTTATGGTAGAATGTACAGATAATTGTGTTATTTAATATCTATATTGAACTGCATTCTTGTGATTGAATAAATGATTAAATGATTAGATTAAATGATTAATAAAAATATAACTTAATAATTTTCGTTACTCCGAACCGCTTAAGCTAACCTGATTCTAATAAAATAAGTGCTATTTAAATCGTAATAATTAAAATCATATATCATAAGTTATACATAATATAATTTTAGTCGGGATAAAGTATTTTTTTATAAAAGTGCGGTCAACTTTTTATCTACAAAACTACTTAATCTGCATAGCAAAATATATAAATGTCAGAAATCAGAATATATATCGGCAATAGCATATCTATAATTAATTCAATCTATGCTCCAAACTGCTTGTGCCTGTCGAAAAGATAAGTAAAGATAAGATAGACCTTGTCCCAACTTTCGGTCCCTCTCAAGGTCTGCGGGACCTCTCTCCGCATCAGCAGATCCCTTCACTGATAAAGTAATTACCTCTTCATGCAAATTGCTAGCATTCCATCTGTATTAATTACTAGATGCTGCCCGCGACTTCATCTGGCTAGAGTAGATCAATGACGGTCCACCGACCAGTTCAACATTATAGTCAGGGTTCCCCCATACATTGTTTTTACGACTTGATAAGTATCAAGCTAATTTTTCTTGAGTAGCTTCATTTTGATGAGACGTCCAATAATTTATTAGACGGAACTCTCGATTGTGGTAGCTAACAGAGTTATCAAGGATTAAAAAAAACTCAACTTTCGAGCGTTGGACCAGGATAACGTACCACGCAATTTGTAGGACAATTATGTCTGTTGAATTACATTAATATTAACTAACTAATAAAAACAAAATCAGCTGATTACTAATAATAAAGATGACCTGGTTATCGATACAAGTTGGCAAGAGGGAACTCTTTGATCAAACCATAGATTTTGTAGGACAAATATTTTTTCAGATAATTTAGATCATTATCTTGAGATTTATAAAAAAAAAAACATTTTTTTTGGAATCACCAAATCCACAAACTTTATTCTTGCTATCTCTCTTAGCTACCACAACCAAGAGTTCCGTTAAAGAAATTCTCGGGCGACTCATCAAAATGAAGGTATCCACGAAAAATTTTCTTGATACGTACTAATCAAGTGAAAACAATGCATGGGGGAACTCTGTCTATTAGTAGGACTAACCGTAAATAGTATACGAGTACGTCCCTTTTAAATTTAACCTAAACCATAAACACGGAAATTTTCCCATACTATTTATTGTGCACATCAACACGTGAAGCCGATAGGTATAGAGTTCTAAATACCCCATGCCACAGCTGCCCATAATGAGTTTTCACATTGAGGCCTCAGCCTCGGATTATGCGGGCAGCGGGGCGGGAGCAGCAGCGGCGAGGGAGCGGCAGGATCTTTTGCGTAAAATCAAATGGAACGGTTCTTGAAAACAGCAGCGCGGGAGCGGGTAAGGAGTACCGCACCCGCGCCGCCGCCGCTCCCGCCCCGCTGCCAGCAAAATTCGAGTCTGAGGCCTAATTTTATCAGATAGAATGAAGTAAACATAGGTACCTGTTTTCTAGCTGTCCTGTATATAATATGCGGCTGCGATTCGCCCTGAGTCTGCCGTTTATCCTTTGCCTGGACATCTTTGCTGTCTTTAGCCGTTTCTTCTGAGTGGACACAGAGGAAGAGAGCTGTAAAGAAAGAGAAAGATATTTAGCACTCTATTGAAAATAATCTAAAGTAACTTATATATAAAAATTAAATGCTGTTCGCTAGTCTCGCTAAAACTCGAGAACGGCTGAACCGATTCGGCTATTTTTGGTCAGGTGAGAAAATATGATGTTTGTATGCTCCACGAAGTGGGCACGGGTCACCTAGTTTGTCATATTATTATGTACATATGACAATGAAATAATGTAAAGCTGCTATTACAGTTTGGTCAAATCAGACCAACTAGGAAGAGTAAAGGTACATTAATAACAGCAAGTTGAAATTGCGTGTAATTCTTTGAAACATAATTAATAACATGTAATCATCATCAATAATCAACCATATCGCAACAAATCGCGATTAAGAGTAAACACTGCGAATTTTTTTCAGAAATAGGGGTCCACGGGATTCCTGTTTCCTCCCTGGATAATGCTGCTAGAGTAACAGTTCTTTTCCTGATTTTTTTTTTTTTTTTTTTTTTTTTTTTTTATATCATGTAAGAGGCAAACGAGCAAGACGGGTCACCTGATGGTAAGTGATTCACCGCCGCCCACGGTCACCAGCGACGCCAGTGCGTTGCCTACCCTTCAGGTGAGAATATGCTCTTTTCTTGAATAACCCAATGTCGTAGTTGTTGGGGAAGACCGCTGATGGCAACGAATTCCAGTAATTTACTGTGCGTGGCAGAAAACTGTTTTTAAAACGCACAGTAGTGGAACGCCAACCATCCAGATGGTGCGGATGATAGTTTCGGCGAGACGATAGGTTGCGAAAATCAGCGGCTTCTATTAAATTGAACAACTCCTCGGAACACTCCCCATTGTAAATTCTGTAAAATATGCATAGGGAAGATAGATCCCTACGCAGTGCCAAAGGATCTAGCCGATCGGCAAGTTCAGGATCGTCGACAATCCGAGATGCCCTACGTTGGATTCGGTCAAATGGAGATAACTGATAATCCGGAGCCCCGGCCCAAAGGTGGCAACAATACTCCATGTGAGGCCGCACCTGCGCCTTATACAGTTTAAGGCGGTGAGCCGACGTGAAGTACTGTATATTTTAAGATATTGTTTGTACGTCCCTATTTTTTACTTTTTTTAATAAATTAATTATTTAAAGATATATGGACGTTCAAAAACCTTAAAAAATGGCCAGACTCTCCGCTATGTTTAAACATCTAGGAAACATCTCTATCGCGCTAGTGCTGGCTAGCTAAGGCACTGCGAGACAGCAATAGATTTTATAAATACCTATTTTGTATTTCTCTCAAGCGTGTTGTTTCCTATTAAAATCTCCATGAAAGTCACTTCAAACAACAAACAGATGAGTTTCAATCCTGGTCAGGTCTTAGGTCAACAACCAATGCGTTCGTGTGTATAGACTAGGAGCCCAGGAGCCGCAGCATAGTAAGATTCACTCCTTGTGGTAATTTTAGACCTTTGAATATATTTTTTTAGTTATATTAAGTAATTTAAACGAGGTGCCAAAACAAGAAATGCTCTACGCGTATAGCTCTATACATTATATTCGGCTTAATATATGAAACCATGAATCATCCTGTATAGTGCATTGGTGATCCTATTGATGTAGATAAATATTTATTTTCGGTAATAAATAAAAATTAAATAAACAAAGTTTCAGCATACAATTTTCTTTGTACATTTAGTATTAATTCTGTTGTAGATGTATGTTTATGTAAGTAATTGTCCTTACGTATAACTAACCAAACCGTATAATCAGATTCAGTGGTCATTTCCCTATCTTTTATCTTTCTAAGCGGAAAGAATTCTAATCTCGTTCATTAACTAACCGCATATTTATTTCAGCCATTTCGTTCGTTTCCTGAATGAAAATATCTTGGGGCGTTTTCACATTACGCGATAACGATATCCGATCCGATTGACAGCTAGGTATTCGTAACGATATCGTATAGGAATTGTGTCTTAATAATGACAACGCACATACACTCGACATTTGATAACGTTACGAATCCGCAGTTGTCAATTGTTCCTGCTACACGCTACACAAAAGCTAAATGATTTTGTCTTTCGGGGGGATAATTATGTCTTTGGCAGAGCGTTTTCATTTAAGTTTGATGTACAATATTGCGACGATAGTGACAAATACTATAAAGAAAGGATAGGTATTCACATGTTAAAAACATAAATAGACTGAACAAAATAAATATAATAGACTATTTACATAGTATCTAGATATTATGTTATTTATATGTTTTCTTTTGCTCAGGCTTTCTCGTGACATCTTATGTAATTTATCGGTCCGATATCGTATCGCATTATTGAAAATGCTCTTATTTCATACGAGTGAATAAAAAAAGTTTATAAAAATATAGATTAAATTTATTGTACTATTTTCCTATAGTCTATAACAGTGGTCGCCAAATGGCGGACAGCGGTCCGCATCCGGACCGCCGCGCCGATCCATTTTGTGCGGACCCGCGTGAACACAGTAACTGACACTAAAGATTACTTTCGATATAAATAATTTCCGTGGCCCCAAAAAGCTACGTGCTCTACGCGAGCAGAACGTAATTTACTAAAAATGTATCACCCAAATTATTTTTAAAACAAAAACAATCGGAAGTCATATTATTGACTCTATAATATGATTATTACGTTTAAGAAAAATGTAAAGTGTGTACTTAACATAAATAAAGTTGTTAATTTTTTTAACGAAACGAAACGTTGTTTTATCTGTCAAATAGGTTCTCAAGTAGAGGTAGCGGTCGCAATTCTTGAGACCGAGTTTGGGATTGTTTTATTATATTATTATAAGAATAAATTTATTCGTTTCATAAACTACTAATCGACTGTCCCAGAACCGTCTACTACGTCGGTATTATATTTATTATAATATTGATAACGCAATGGAGACACTTCGTGCGGCAATATGCCAGGTTATGATTGATCGTCATATTGATATCCTTACTTTCGAATTGACCCACTTCTAACAATGAAAATATAACTATGTTGTCTATTATTATTAGGAATTGACAACTCGTAGCTCGTAGATTAGCTACCTTCGATTAACATACACTATAGTTCGTCCCTGATAAATTTAACCTAAATGTAAACAAATCGAAAACATCGAAATTTTCCCTTATTCACTTATTGTGCACACTTATCAACACTTTCACGGGTATATTAAAGGATTAAACTTCAATTAACAAATACATTTTATAACAATTAAACAATAACATTTATTTTTAAACATCAAATGAAAATCTTTCACAGAAAAAAACGCCATTTTGACACTGCCGATTATAGAATATAAGCCTATAGTCTATGGATTCATAGCAAACAAAAATCATTGTATTAATATTGGCCAATTGGCACCACTGACTAGTTTTTGGTTGTGTCATAGACGGGTTTGTTGACGTTTAGGTTAAATTTTTCTCGGACGTAATATGGTTATCGCGTCGGCAATGCGTCTCCGCGAATAACAGCTCGATTGAAAGGTGAGCGGTTATTTCATTTAGTTTGCTTGGAACAGTGCCAACGTCAACACGTGTCGCAATGCTTGCAAAATTAAACACTGCACTGCGTTGTCTCTTTGTAGACATGTAATTAAAAAAATACAAATTAAAAAAAAGTATATAATTTTTGTTCTTTCGATTAAAATATAATAAATTGTAAAAAGTAAAAAAAATGCTTTTGACAAAAAAAAATTATGAAATTATACATACCTAATGACAAAAGGTAGTATAATCATTTCCCAAAGTTATAAGTGGTTTTTACATTCAGTATATTTTTATTGGTTCTAAGCGTGATTTTACGAAAAATACTCTGTTTTTCTCTTTATATGACATGTGGGATATTTGATACATTTTTTTTTTATTTACGTGCTAATAAAAATATTAAAATAGCACCGCACATGCATGTATATTATGTTCTTGTTTCCTAAAATCTCACAGGTAAACTTCATAATATGCATCTCATTTAATTAGTTAGTCAAATAGAAAAATTACGTTGTTTAGTCAACTTTATTCCCCCTGTGTTACTTTGGCATATATATTTTATTAGCTGGTTAACGTTATCAATCATAGTTTGCTCTGTTTGTAATCTGAAAACTGCGCTTGCCAACCCGCCTACCAAGCGTGGCGACTATAAGCAACTACCCCATGAAGTACTTTGCGGGAGGCGTATTTCCAGTAGCATCATGATGATGATGATAATGCCTAGAATTTACCTTTAAAGTTCACTCGACACAAATTTGGTCACCGTAGGGACATAAAGGGCAATCTACTTTGTACTTACGCAAGCATTGCCTTGCCAAGAGATACAATTGAAGTGCGTATGCTGCTCGCTTAGACTGGGCTATATCATGGACCAATTATACATTAATGTAATTGGTCTATGGCTATATTATACGTAATTTCCATATCCGGAAGAAGCAGAGCGCATAGTTTGCGCTAGCAAAATAGAGTTGAAAATCGAACGCACTTGTCTCGAGTTTTGAGACAATTTTACGGGACGCTCAAATCAAATCAAATCATTTATTATTTTCAGAAATGACTGTTACAATAGGTGTTACAATTATAATACAGGGTTTAAGTCTTTCTACCTAATAGGCATGCAAATTGTACAAAATCTAGTTGTATATACCTATAACTGAATTAATTACAATGGTCATAACTCAAGTTTAATATAATTAGATAAATTAATCTCGCTCGTGTGTTCGATTAAAAACTCTATTGTATTGGAGTTTCATTTTCAGTGCTCTAATCGCCGGTCTTCCGGATTCCGAATCATGCTAATAAAACAATAAAAAGAAATGCTCAAAAGTTAAGATTTTTTCGTTTTTCTTGCGACCTAAAAATAATAAATGGTAAAAGCAAAAAAAAAAACTTTTTTTTAACAACATAAAATGAAGAAAAAAAACATAATAGAATGATAAAAGGTAGTATAATCGTACCTAAAGTTACTATAACTGGTCGTTTTATACCATAAATACGAAAGATGCCAAATCTAAATTCAATTTAATGGTATAGGTGTAATCTGATAACGAGCTAAATTGAAATTGGCAGTTAATTATTATAAACGTTGGCGGGAGTCGAAGCCGCGACCTTTCCCCGGCGCCTGACACTTCACCGCAGCCATAGGTAGGAAACTGATAGAAATGTCGACGCAAAGCAACAGCAAATGAAATCTTTAACAATCCAGCCCCTTATTGAAAAATCTTTGACAAACCTTAGTAAAAAAAACTTTGCGTGTAACCTTAGAGGCTGCAGGTTCGATTTCCAAATTGTGGCGTGTGGGATTTTTCAGATTTTAAGTAGGTACATTACGGTCGCTGTAACGGTGTAGGAAAACATCGTGAAGAAATTCGCACATGGTTGGTCTCAGACGTATTGACTTGTCATTCCTTTGGACAAGTCTGACTATGTTGTGAGAATGATAGCTCCCCTATCCGATTTTGGTGTCGGTAGCCGATTTCATTAATAGCAGACCAGCTACGCAGGAGTCATTTTTATAGTTTCCAAATGTGTGCGCAATACACAAAGACACTCTCTCTTCCTTTTACTCTCATAACCCAGTGGGACGGTAAACCGACACGACTAGCGAGAGAACAGGCGCAGGAACGACTTTTTTACTTGCCCATCCGACGCATGGATCATCTTTCTTGTCAGACAATCAGGTGATCAGCCTGCATTGACCTAACCAAACTTGAAAACAACATTTTTGTTGTTCCACTAGACCACGGAGGCGATCGTGTATGCCGTATGTGCTGGGGTACCGAATAACAATGCAATCATTTAAAATAAACCCCTGTCCTAGTTTCTACCGTACTTAAAGAGTGGTTACTTTGCTCTGACAATACTGTATAAATCATATTTTAATAACGGATAAAAAGCCCTAGCTATTAGTTAGAGCAATTCCTTGTCTATTATTTTATACAGGATGTAAAAAGAGCAGTCACTATAACTTTGGGATAGGATTATAGGACCTTGACTGATTCTAGAAATGAATTTTATTCAATATTTATTTTTTGAAAAAAAAAATTTTTTTTGCAATTTATTATTTTAGTCGCAAGGCTGAACTGCTTAGAACAACGTTCTGTATTAAATTCTTAAATTTTATAATTTTTGCCCTAGTACGTAATGAACGTCTTACGCGTGCTTTTGACCTCTCAGCGTAATCAGCTGATCGCTGTGTTGTGCACGTTGTACATTGCCTATTGAATTTGTTTTTTTATTTTTAAAACAGTGGATTAAAAGCAAATGACTAGTACCAATGGATACAATATCTCTTGCCTGGTTATTACCCCACGAAGTTATAGTGACTGCTCTTTTTACATCCTGTATACTATATTTATGGTGGATTACTAGAAACGCCGCCGCGTGAGTCACGATACATCGAGTTATACTATACATTATAGTTTACTCAGGCAAGTTGGCAATAGTAGCGAGTCGATTGCGAAATGAGATGATTGGTTGTGATTATAGTTTATCAAAGATGCTGAATTAGGGTTGACCTTATAGTGTTGACATGTCTATTATACTCCTATATCTATGTGGATTACTAGAAACGCCGTTATCATCGCACCGTGAGTCACGACACAACGGGTTCTTATATTAGACTCTTGTGGCAAGTTAGCAACAGTCGATGCGAAATGAGATGACTGATTTGATGGTTTGTCAGATGTTGACATTGTCGCTGGAATATAAGGGCTAGTACACAAAGATAAATATGAGAAGCGCCGCGCATTTTTTTAGAGGTGACATAGCGTACGAATGAGCGTCACAACTGGCGAGAGATCAGGCACAGGTCCGTCTTTCAAAATGCCCATCCGATGCATGGCTTAATCTTGTCAGATAATCGTTTGATCGGCCTACATTGTCCTAACCAGACTCAAAACATTTTTGCTCCCCCAAGACCCACTTTAATATTCTGGAGTGTACAGGATGTAAAAAGATCAGTCACTATAACTTTGAGATACGATTAAATGACCTTTCCTTATTTTGAAAATGTTTTTTTTTTTTACTTTTTACCATTTCTTTTGTAAACTTTTGTACAAAATTAAAAAAAAAACATTTATAGAATGAGAAAAGGTAGTATAATCATATCCCAAAGTTATAGTGACTGCTCTTTTTACACCTGTTATATTCTTCTTAGTCACTCTTGGCTTGGAGTAGTCGAGGTTATAGGGGTCTGCGGCGGCCTTTTTGCCAGTCTCCCGCCATGGATCCGAGGCATTTCGAACGCACAAATTTAGGGACGTCTCCGTTAGGGGTTTCACTTGGTCCGCTCATCGTAAAGGATTGCGTCCTCTGGACCTGGGGCCTTACTCTCCAAACTGATTTG
This sequence comes from Celastrina argiolus, assembly GCA_905187575.2. Classification (NCBI taxonomy): domain Eukaryota; kingdom Metazoa; phylum Arthropoda; class Insecta; order Lepidoptera; family Lycaenidae; genus Celastrina; species Celastrina argiolus. The sequence continues at coordinate 5,704,829 of LR994596.1, forward strand.
ATTTTGATTTAGATACGATAAAGCCGCGAACTTCCTAGTAAGTTGACATTTGTTTATTTTGATTCTCAGTCGATCGATATGGTAGGTAGTACAAAAAGTTACGATCTAACAATATTCTTTATCCTGATTAGTTTCAAATAAAATACGAAAAACCACTGATATCGAACGGATTCGGTACTCGATTGTGTCGTGAGTAGGCCCGCTGGATCCATTAACTATACTCTAGTCTGGGTTTAGTTTAAATATGTCCCATGTAAAAAAAATCATATTATTTAAATATCTACCTATTATTAAGTATCGATTGCCTATCTGCATGTACTAGATATCTAAACAACATGATATCCAGAATCATGTTGTATGTTAAACACAATATTACGAAATACTTAAATGTCATTTCATTATGTCCAAGGTAGACTAGTTAGAATATTACCTACTTTACTAAATTAAGCCCTAGGTACCGACAGCAAAAATGACAACGATCAGGGCTCCGTTTTCGTGCTGTTCCACTCACTCACTGAGTCTGTCCCTCTCGTACACGCATTTGGCGAACGTGCAGGACAGAAATACATTCGAAATAAAATTCGGGGCTCAAAAATCAGAGCCCTATAACGTTAATTAAAACTAAACTTGTACCAATATTCTATCTTATACGCCCCCTTTATTAACTTGATTTTTTTATTATAGATATAGAACTATGTATGAAATGATGAAATGAATAGCGCGTTTGTTGAATGACGATATTTAATTGATTGACTAGGCCGAACGTTGATGGAACAAACTTCACTCAACGTCCAACTAGTTAGTGTGACATGTCATGTCCCCATTTTGAGGACCTTTTAAGTTGCGAACTGATGGTCAAAATGATTCAATTGAATGATCGATGATAATTCGATTTTGATTTGATTCGCGATTGGGTCGGGTGTACACACTGAACACACATTAAATCGTTTCAATGCGGCCGATGGAATATCAAGATATATTTAACGAAGGGAAGCAAGTAATATGCAAACATTATTATGTTATTTAGTTAGTAACGTATCCTATGTTTATTCACTAGGCTGTATTTAGTGTGGGAAGTAGGCCACACAGCTCCCGGCTAGTTACATTGTGCTTGTACGGAGATTAACGCCTAGTGGTACTGTGGTTTGACATTGGAGGTCTTGGGTTCAATTGTCGCGTTGGAACAACAAAATTATAGAGCCTTATTATTGTTTAGTATTTGCTTGATATCAATACAAAAATCAACTCACGAATATCGATACTAATATTATAAAGCGGAAGAGTTTGTTTGTTTAAACGCGCTAATCTCAGGAACCACTGGTCCGATTTGAAAAATAATGTTTTTGTTGAATAGTTTATTTATGGAGGAAGGCTTTAGGCTATATAAGATTACGCTGCGACCAATAGGAACGAAGCGTCAGTGAGAAATGTTGCAAAAACGGGGAAAATTGATTACATTTGGGGACTTTCATAAACGGCTTAAGTAACTCAAAAACCACGCGAACAAGGTCTGCGGGATCAGCTAGTCAATAATAAATGAAGAATCGAATCGAACAAGCAATTTCATATTTATTCGATTACCGAAACATCGCAATCAAGTAACCGAATTATGTCGAGAGCAATATCCGATATTGTTGTTTCATTATTGTTGGTAATGTAACGTCATCGTTATTATCACAATTAAAGACATGAATCTATGATGGTGATATGTCGCATAAAATACTCAGAAAATAAGGTTTAAACAGTAACTAGGATATATAGTAAGTTAAGACGTATTCTAAAATGTTTACGTGACAGTTTGAACAAATTTTTCACGAAATCATATTTACTTTATAATTAGTATTACATTCATCCATTCATGTCTCCATTTATGATGATGATGGGTTATTAATAATGCCTCCAACACCGATTTCGGTGACCGTAGCCGGTTTCATTGAAACCAGGCAGCTACGCAGGAGCTATTTAATAGTACCATTTGACAACTTATCCGGAGGTCGTGGTTTCGATCCCCGCGTTTGAGCAACAAAAAATTTTGTTTCCAAGTTTGATTAGGACAATGCAGGCTGATCACTTGATTGTCTGATAAGAAATATCCATGGCTCCGTGGGTCCACCACTGGGCTACGAGAGTGAACGAAGCGACACCTGATGATGATTTAATCGAAACCGGTCGTGTTTTTGTAAAAAACTTGTGTGTATTATTGTGAACATGAATTTCCATCAAGAACCAACAGTACATTCGATCAGTTATATGAATGAAGTGAGACTTGTGTATTGCGCACATAGTTGGGCACTATAAAAACAAGTCCTGCGTAGCTGGCCTGGTTTCAATGAAACCGGCTACCGTCACCGGCGCCTTGGCTCGGGATAAATTTCGAACCGCTAAACTATTCCCCTTATATGATAATAATTTGTCAAAATGTCTGTTGATCGATGATGATTATATCATTTTTAAAGTCTATTAAAAACTTATCAAATAACAATGATGAAACAAAATATATTTAGGTAATAAAGATGGCAAGAACGATAGTTGTATTAGAAGAAAATTGGAGAAATAGATTTTTGTTGCTAACACGCCGCATTTCAACCAGAAAAGTAACAAGAATTCCTTAGCAACAGCAAAATGTATCGTGCGGATGAAAGTGTTGCGTGCCAGCTGCGGCGTGCCAGCTACTGGCGAGTGCCAGTAAAAGTAAACTTCCTAATGTCACAAGTGTGTCATCCCATGATCATCAGCCCGTTTTGCCAGAACGTACCAAAAACTTAGGGTTTTCCGTACTTTTTAACCCCTGTATAAATTTTTGTAAAGTTTGACGCGTCTGTATAAATGTGTATGTGTCTGTCTGTGGAATCGTAGCCCCCAAACCAATGATCCGTAAAGTACATACAGTAAGATATATTACGTTGATCGAAGCCTACTGGCTAATAAGCACTTTTATAGTAGAATGACTGTAAAAAGTTTTTTTGGTCCACCACTTTCTCTAGTCTTATTTTTCACGTTTTATTATCTTAGTTTTATATGTAAGTGTAGTTTTTGCGGATTAACTGTCCGTTTCCCCTTATCAGTGATAAATCGGGGCTCATCGTAATCCGTCACACCGAGCGTCCGACACGGAGGAAAAAGGAAAAAACTAGGAAAATAGGACGTTTCAAAATAAAACCTAACCAAGTCCACATATGGCTTATGGAGGTTTCCATTGCGCCATATTTTTAACCCCCGACCCAAAAACGACGGGGTGTTATAAGTGTATCTGTAAATGTGTATGTGTTCTGTGCCATCATAGCTCCCAAACTGATGATCCGATTTTAATGCGTTTTTTTTGTTTGATAGGTATATCAGTCGAGAGTGTTCTTAGCTATGTTTGGTGGAAATCGATTCAGGATAAGGACATAAGGTCGTTTATTAGGTGTGATAGGAATGTTACATGCTAAGTCGGGGGATTTTTTAAATTTTTAATTAAGTTTTTTTTATTATTTCAAAAGTTTCAGTCATTTTCTTCAAAATACTTCTCCTATAATAATAGTAGCTCCCCTCACCGATTTCAGAGTCGGTAGCCGATTTCATTGAAACCAGGCCAGCTACGCAGGACTTATTTTATAGTGCCCAAGTGTGTGCGCAATCTCTTTTTTCCTTTTACTCTCGTAATCCAGTGGGACGGTAAACCGACACGACTGGCGAGATAATAGGCGCAGGGCCGACTTTTTACATGCCTATCCGACGCCTGGATCATATTTCTTGTCAGACAATCAGATGATCAGCCTGCATTGTCCTAACCAACCTTGAAAACAACAAAAAATGTTAAATGTAGTAAAAATTAAATTTAATTGGACTTCTGGAAATTGGTGAAAATTGTGCTCGAAGATTCCTTTACGTACATACATAGATAAACACAACTAAAGCTTAGAAAAGCGTGTTAAAAGTATAAAACTTGACACAGATAAAATTCCTTTAACGATTGTCATTAAGTGCTAATATCGCTTGCACTCGATATTTTTACGACACCCGATTAGTACCGCTATACTATAATTGATTAAAGTAATTACTAATTATTGATTTCTCAGATTTCTTGGAATTTGTGTTAGTTTAAAATCGATGTGCTATAAAATGTTAAAGGTAAACCAGTTTAAAAATACATCTCCAGAATAATAATAATAAAGGACGCTTCACACCACGTCAATCGGGCCCCGTGCTAAGTATCCGAAGAACTTGTGTTACAGACAACGGAAATATATTTAATGCTTTTATACTATACACATATTGAAGATTTTTATTATATTATACACAAATTTAATACACATCCATGACCCAGGAAGATTTAATCTTTTTGTTCCCTCTGTGGGATTCGAACCCGCGACCTCTCGAGCACCAACGCGCTCAACCACTGCGCTACGGAGGTCGTCAAGAATTATGAGAAAAGGTAGTATAATCGTATCCCAAAGTTTTTTTTCTGGTATACGATTGGGTACCAGAGGATGGACGACGTCGCCGAGGCCGGCCCAGAACAAGGTGGCGCGACAAGCTGGATACCACCCAGGCTGGCAGCGGTGGCGCAGCAAAGAAATACCTGGAGGACACTGACAGGCCTTTGCCCAGCAGTGGGACAGTTTAGGCTCATAATAATAATAATAGGCTGTGATTTGAATCTTGCGAAAAATCCAGTTTAAAACCGTCCCCCACGTGTATAGAGACGGACTTTAGAATACGTGTATAATTTTACGGATACTTGAGATGTACTTGGTGCTAGAGGTAAGGCCGAAATTCGACAGAATTCGAATTTTAAATTATATGTTACAGCTTTTCACATGTTCTTTTGCATTTACGATACCCAATGAAAATATAATACTCGTGTGCCCTTCTTATTTAATGTATTGTTGTATTTTTAATATGTAATTTTATGTGCACAATCTATACTAATATTATAAAGCGGAAGAGTTTGTTTGTTTGTTTAAACGCGCTAATCTCAGGAACTACTGGTCCAATTTGAATAAATCTTTTTTTGGTCGATAGTCCATTTATAGAGAAAGGCTTTAGGCTATATAACATTACACTGCAACCAATTGGACCGTTTTGGAAAAACGGGGAGATTTTCGTTGCGTGCGCTGCATAAATGGTTTAAGTCGTTCAAGAACCCCGCGACTTCGTTCGCGTGGTTCTTGAGCGGGAATAGCTAGTAAAGTATATTTGTAATATCACGGAATCTGAAACATAAAATATATATCTAGATCCTTTATGCGAGCGTGTTTTATTTGTCCCAATCATTATTGACAACTCTTTTAAAATTGTGTTCAATTTTAAAGCGTCTATGAAAACTGTATCTGTACGTAAGTATGTATTTTATTCGCTCCGTAGTTCCCAATACCCACTACTAGTAGTAGTACCTACCTAGTATTTCTGTATCTAATCACACTTACTGAACATTGTTGCAAACAAATTGCACAGACGGTGTAGTCATTAGGGTTCATTTTGCTAACTTTTACGAAACAAACAGTTCATTTTGATAACTTTTACGAAACGCAGTACACCAACTATAAAGGATATATATTCTTAGTTTATCGTAATATATTTTAAAACAAAGTTCTCTGTGTCGTTTATCTGACTGTTCGCGATAAACTCAGAATCTACCGATTTTCATGATGTTTTCAAAAATAGAATAGTTCTCGAAAAAGGTATACGTAATTCGTTAAGTTTTTACTTTAAATAACTAATTAAAAATTAAAAAAAAAACCTCGACTTAGCGTGTAACATTCCTATCACACCTAACAAACGACCTGATGACCTTAAAGACCTGAACCGATTTCCACCAAACATAGCTAAGAACACTCTCGACTGATATAGCTTTCAAACAAAAACAAACGCATTACAATCGGATCATCCGTTTGGGAGCTACGATGCCACAGACAGACACATCCTTTTTTATTATCTATTTTGTGCTACGTTTTAACATACATACATACATAGTTTGCCAAAATCATCCACCCATCCTTTTGCATTTCCCGCAGTTGGGTAAAAACCCGTTTCATAGATTCTTGTCACAGATAAAACTAGTACCTAGTTTTCAACTAGTGAATTTGTTTTTGCGTAATAATGACCTGTAGTGAAAGTGTATGTATGAAAGTGACATATTTCTCGTAAAATTCTTAGATTACTCACAAACTGCCGTTATGGTAAATCAGATTCGTATCTGCATGCGGTCAACGTAATGTGAGTAGTTAAGTAGATAATTGGTTTATAACATGCCTTTCGGCTGAACACTGATACGAACTTTAAATTAAGTGGTGAATAAATGGACTCTTAAATTTAATTAGCGTTTAACTGTTACTTATAATATCAAAAACATTTAAAAAATATATATTTTCATAAACAGAATGTAAAAAGATCAGTCACTGTAACTTTGGGAAATGATAGGGCATTATATTTTCTTATTGAATTTTTTTTTCTATTTTGTTATTTTTGCGACTAAAAAATAATAAATGGTATAAAGTATTTTTTTTACTTTTTGACTCTATACAAGCTTCTGTTACCAATAATTAAAACTATTTCTTATGAATTAAAACTTGAAAGTAACAAAAACAGTTATAAAAATATATAATAATAACAAGATTTATTATTATATATTTTTATTGTTGTATTAAAATTGTTAGAATTTGTTCCTGCACTAGGCTTGTCCTGTCCTGCATTTCACCAACTTTTTTATCCTTTTACGAACCTTATTTCCCTTTGAGTAGGTTTAGCAGGAAGATGTCACTACTGTGTATTCGTATATTTATCGAAAGTCAATTGTATGGGCGCTGTCATAATATTCACACGATTCTCTTTCGATAACGTTACGAATACGTAATGAGTGCTCTTCGTTTATCACGCTACACGTTTCCATATTTCTATACAAATTTGTTGTAAAAATAGAGTTGAATTTTGTGGTTTGGTACTTGACATCTCGATGGTTGTGTGTGTTCATATAATAATAATAATATAATATAATAATATCTATGGACGCTTCACACCACGTCAATCTGGCCCCGTGCTAAGTATCCGAAGAACTTGTGTTACAGGTACCAGACAACGGAAATATATTTAAGACTTTTATACTATACACACATTTAAGATTTTTATTATATTATACACAAATTTAATACACATCCATGACCCAGGAACATTGAAAACTTTTTGTTCCCTCGGGATTCGAACCCGCCACCTCTCGCTCGATCACCAACGCGCTCAACCACTGCGCTACGGAGGTCGTCGTTTTGGTTGCATTGTTGTACGACTATTTGTCGTAAGGCTCAACTCACATCCGCTCAGAGAGCGTTGCGTTTTATCGTGTTGTTCCCCATAACATATTCATCTCTATTTTCCAATTATTAAGGTACATGATAATGCATAAAGTAGGTAGACTTATGTTTTGCTAATAAGTGCATTATGTTTTTCCTAATGAATACATAGAATAAAACCTGCCAATTGCGAGTCGGAATCGCGCAAAAAAGGCTAAGTGTGAAACGCAAAAATACACGCTTGTTGTAAGGCTCTATAAATATTTATTTTATGTTGTTTAGTGTTTGCTGTTATAGAATATAATAGAAAAACTTGATTTACAAAAATATGGTAACAATGTCTCCTACACCGATGTCGATGACGGTGACGGTGGCATGTTTCATTGAACCCAGGTCAGCTACGCAGGAGTTATTTTATAGTGCCCAAGAGAGTGTGCAATACACATAAGCACTATCTCTTCCTTCACTCTGGGACTGGCGGGAGATCAGGCGCAGGACTGACTTTTTGCCGATCCGACGCATGGATCATCTTTCTTGTCAGACAATCAGGTGATCAGCATTGTCCTAACCAAACTTGAAAACGACATTCTTGTTGCGTCTCTCTTTGATGCGTCGTGTCAATGTGTGTTAAGCCTTATTCTATATCCCTAATCTATTTATTATCTACTTTGTGCCCTAATAAACATCAATTTGTCTACTACCTCATTACAAATGCAATATGGCGAATACCGCATTGAGTTCGGACATCAATTTCGATGTGCATTGTGAAGTGATATGATTTGCACGAACCATTTCGTAATTCCCATCTGACAGGTGTCCCGACACGCCTCATTAGAACAGGAAAAGGTCTCCGTGATTATACTACTACATACACTTCCCACCGAATATGAACCTGCTATTTGTTAATCCTTGTATTCTTTTTTGTTACATTTTTGCTATGTTATCTGGTGTTAAATTTTGTGTTTTAAATACCTATGTATACGAGTATCTCCACCTAATGTATGTATTGTATAAAATGTCAAATAAAGTTCTATTTATTTATTTATTTTATTATGATTGAGGGGAGAGATAATCGTTGACCGACTTTATGTAGGTGTGAAATAGAACATATTACTGCAATTGTGCAACGCATATGATACGCGTCTAACTATCTGACCCGTGCCCACTTCGTTGAGCATACAAACCGTTAAACCTTCCCTGGACTTTCACGAATATTTCAAGACCAAAATTAGCCAAACCGGTTCAGCCGTTCTCGAGTTTTAGCGAGACTAACGAATAGCGATTCATTTTTATATATAAGAGAAGAAGAAGATAAGAAAACTAGCTGCCCCATGCCCAGTGCCCACATGTTTATATTATAAACATGAATTGCTGCTCGTTAGTCTCGCTAAAACTCGAGAATGGCTGAACCGATTCGTGAAATGTTCGTGGCAGTTCCGGGAAGGTTTAAACGGTTTGTATGCTCAACGAAGTATATATTATATAAGATAAGAAGAAGAAGATAGATTATTATAAATCAATCAAATAATTAATGAAAAAGCCTTAGTTTTATAACGAAATAAAACACTTTTCTTGTTTTCACTATGAGATGCTTTCACCGGTAACCGCAAAATCCTAATGAGCATTACGCGGTTTAGTTTTCCGCTTTGCGATTTAGATATTCTATGTTTACAGAGAGTATAATATGTGTGTGGGACCCACGACTGATAATAATTGACGCCTCCGTGGTCTAGCGGTTCAGAGCTTGGCTCTTGACCCGGAGGTCGCGGGTTCGAATCCCGCTGAGGGAACAAAAAGTTTTAAATGTTCCTGTGTATTAAATTTGTGTATTAATATAATAAAAATCTTAAATATGTTTATAGTGTAAAAGTATTAAATATATTTCCGCTGTCCGGTACCTGTAACACAAGTTCTTCGGATACTTAGCACGGGGCCAGATTGACGTGGTGTGAAGCGTCCATAGATATTATATTATAGCGTCCATAGATATTAATAATGGCCAACTTTTTGTAGGTAATAAATATAACATAGGGGGAATTTCGTTCTTTAACTACTTTTATTTATTTATTCTATCTTAATTTAGCTGTCTTCCGCATTGTCATTGTAGGGCCGATAATCGGGACGGTTTTTCGTCCATACTTTTCTAACCGATTTTTTGTACAACGTGCGCGATTGCAATACTGCAACTTGCAGTGTTGCAATCAGTACTTGCCTATGGGGCATTTCACGTCAAACGGGCAAGAAAAATAAAGTCAGATCTTGGATATTGTTCATAATTGGATCGATTGCACTCCTATAGAACCGGAATAAATGTACGTCCTTATTTTTCTTTTTTTATGCCTTGTTACAAATTTATCCTAATAAGAATAAAATATATAATAAGATAACTGATTTTGTTTATGATTGCACACCCTGGGAATAAGGCAGCCAACCATAATGGCTGCTTGGACCTCAGGAAGTACCTTATGAATTTCGATGATCTATAAATGAGTCAGTGACGAAATCTGGGGTTTTTAGACATCGATAAAATCTAAAGTATAATAGCTACAACATTCAAACTTTGTATGTTTCATGTTTTTACTGCTGTCATTATATGTTGAAATTTTCAACTATGTAGCATCATCCAAAGCAAAGTTGCGAGTTATAAAAAAGGACGAAACCTTTCGAGAAGGTAGGTAGTGCCCTTGCGCTTCGCTTGGGTCGTCTTGACGGGGGCACCCCCGTGCCCCCAGATGAAATAATATTTGTATTTGGCGTGCAGTTCATGAGTGCAATATCTGTTATTAATAATTGCATGCATTATCTATAACGGTACCTAATATACGCGTGACGCGTGCCTCCCCCCGCGCGCCCGCGCACCTGAACTGCAGCTTATATTTATTTACTATATGTATCCTAAATTTTATAATATTAAAATGTATAGATCCCACCAAAAACATTTTCATGTAAAAATGTTGTCAAGGCGAGCCTACACAGCTTACCCTGTGAAAAAGTTATCAGATATCGTATAAAACCAAGCTCTACACTACACCTTAATCAAAATCTATTAAAAAGTGGTTAGATCTCATGTAGAACCAAAATTCTTGATCTATGCGCCCTTACTTCACCAGGCTTAACTTCACTTACGCTACATTGCAGTTAAAACGTGATGCTTGGCCGTTTTATTTCGCACACGATTAATGAATTCGTATGAAATGTTCGTAACGGTAGCAAAACGGTCAAGTATCACGTTTTAACTGCAATATAGCGTAAGTGAAGTTAAGCCTGGTGAAGTAAGGGCGCATAGATCAAGAATTTTGGTTCTACATGAGATCTAACCACTTTTTAATAGATTTTGATTAAGGTGTAGTGTAGAGCTTGGTTTTATACGATATCTGATAACTTTTTCACAGGGTAAGCTGTGTAGGCTCGCCTTGACAACATTTTTACATGAAAATGTTTTTGGTGGGATTTCATTTATTTTTGTAAGCTGGTTAATGGACTTTTTTTAATTTAAAGATAAACTATTTTGACCCCTGGCCTTTTCCTTACTATAATAGAACAGTCAGCGCCTTAGCCTAGTGACGCCTAGTGACGTCGACTGATGTCACCGTCAATATTATACCGTGTACTTAATAAACTTTCACCGCAAGTTTTAAGAGGTAGAGGCGGATTTTCAATTAAATGTCTCGTCCATATTCCTTTATTTGTTATATTATTACATTATAATTATACTATATATAAATTATAAAATATACATTATTTTATTGCTGGAGTGAAACTTCTTATTTGGATATATTCTAGGATGCCACTAGTATAAATTCAACACTAATAATAATTCGAGAATTTGAGAATTACTTATAAATACGAGGGAGATTGCCTTTAATAAAGCATGTTGATACTTATTAAAATAATACAGTAAGTCTATAATAATATTATATGTAGACGACGGTCACCGCCATCTGTTGGTCACTAGAGGTACTAATTCTTGTACGGCTCTTATAAACTTATGCTAAGTGCATTCACCTAAGTGCAACTTAGCATTTTTGAAGGAAAAAAATGTATTTATTTTTATTTTTGAAAAATACCTATAAGGTTTTCTTTTGATTATGGCCATCTTTAAACGTCATAACGTGACGTGTTAAAAATCATATTATTATTATGTTAATAGTCATAAAATTAAACACTAAAATTATTTATACGTTGATCGTGTAATATTTTCGTTTATTGTTATCATTATAACCTTACTGTCTGTTAAATGTGTGTTTAGATGTTTCACAGTTCCAAACATAGATTGCGCTGTTAGCTACCTAAATCGCGCTATCGAAGTGTCGAACGGTTTTTACATAAGATTCCCTCTAAACTCAATTATTACGTGACTGTAACATCAGCAGGAGCATAAGCCGGACCGATTTCAAGTGATCGACGTAATATTTTGTTTATAAACACTGATGGTGACAACAAATTACAATTTGCTGCTTGTTAATTCTTACCTAATTTTTACTTACTAAAAAGTGGATAAAAAACTAATTTTCTCATAGATATATTTTTCATTTACAAAAAGTCGGTCACCGATTAATAATCGGAATAAAATAGAACATACTGATTGCAGCTGTAGTGCAACGCACTCAAATAAATAAAGTCGGTTAGAAATAATACGGAGCAAAAATCTGACCGATTATTATCGGTCCTACAAAAAGTAGGTCTTATTTTTTTTATGTACTTACTTGTATAATATTGTATAATATAATATTTCTTTTATGTATTAAAGATCATATCCGTATAATAAACATATTAAACATCCATTTAGTACCGTCCACCATGTTGGATTCAAAATGGCGGCATTTATATTTTAATAATTTTTTTGTCGGTTTTGTAGCCATAACAGCTTACATAAATAATATCAGCTTACTAGGACGTCAGGAAGTACCTTATGAATTTTGATGATCTATAAATGAGTCAGTGACGAAATCTGGGGTTTTTAGACATTGATAAAATCTAAAGTATAATAGCTATAACATTCAAACTTTGTATGTTTCATGTTTTTACTGGTCTTATTATATGTTGAAATTTTCAACTATGTAGCATCATCCAAAGCAAAGTTATGAGAGTTCAAAAAAACGACGAAACCTTTCGAGAAAAGGTAGGTAGTGCCCTTGCGCTTCGCTTGGCTCGTCTTGACGGGGGCACTCCCGTGCCCCCAGATTAAGTTACATTGTAAAAAATATATAATTAAAAAAAGATCAATTTTCCATCTTTTTGATAAAAGATGGCCCCGTGCGAGTTTCTTACGCCGGTTCTTGGCAGGTGGTATTGGTTGTATCAGATAAGTAGATAAAAAATGCTATGCAGCTGTACAGCAGTCCCCGAGTGCCACACGACTTTTTTTTATAAAAAATGTGGTTCCGAGGAACAATCAGATAGAGCAATTAGTATTTAACAAAGATTCCTATAAATACCAACCCCACCTCTATTTACTGCTCGGTTGCGAAGATTAAGTACGGCCTGCCCACTGATTGACGATTATAGGAGGCTTTCACACAGCAGCAACGTAACGCTACAAAGGAATCAACGATAGAAAATTCAAAGGGAAGACTGTTAGGTTACTGAGATTTGAATTAAAATCATCTTTAATTAAGTTCAATTAATTCCGCTATTAGGTTAAATATTATGTGGATTTGTATTATTAATGTCGATTCGTTCGATTGACATGCATCTTATTGTATTAGGCTCAACTAGAAAGCAGGCCCTCTTCCGATACAATCGAGAATCGAATCAGTTCGATCTCAATGACTTTTGGTATTATAGTTTATGTATTACTTTGAAAGTAACCAGGACCCTAATTCTCAGTCCTCGAACATAGTTTTTACTATCGGTCTGTCCCGCTCATGCAAATGAGATTTAGCGCGCGTGCGAGCGGGATATACTAATATTCGAACTTTTTTTCACTGCCCGAGAATCGTGCTCCAGGATAAAGAAAATCCTTAGATCGTAACTTTTTATATTCCCGACCATATCAATCGACTAAGAATCCAAATAAACAAACGTCAATATTTTCGGGAGTATGCGGCACGATCGAATCTGTATCAAAATCGAATCAGTTTGGAGAGTAAGGCGCAGAATCGAAGCGTCGCGATATTAAAACTACTTTAAATATTGCAAAACACATCTGTATAAAATTTTTGAACATACGTAAATAATATTAACGCTCAGCTGGTAAAACCTACGTATTTTAGCATGTGTGTGAAAGCGTAGTTATAAATGAATCAGTTATAATTTAACGTAATCACTTAACATTAGGTTAGTTTGGGCTTGTTTATTACTTATTTACTGTAGCGATTCATTAAGGTTAGTTGTTTCTGTTACTGTTACTTCATGACATTGTAGGATGTTTACTAGACCTGATTGCAAAATTTTATCTCGTCGTTTAATGCCACCGTTGTCTAGTGGTTTAGAGTTCTCTCGACCCGGAGGTAGTGGCTTTGATACCCGCGTTGGAACAACAAAAATGTTGTTTCTAAGTTTAGTTAGGTCTATGCAGGCTGATCACCTGATTCTGACCAGAAAGATGATCCATGCGTCGGTCGGGCATGTAAAAAGTCGGTCCTGCGCCTGTTCTCATTGTATTTTTTTTTGTCGAAAACGAAAAAATTTTAAAATTCAAATCACAAAATCGACTTTGAAATGTTTTAAAACTTTATCACAAAATCGACTTTGAAATGTTTTAAAACTTTTGTCTCCGTTCGTTATTAAACAAATGTAGCTCTATTGGTGCGGACATATTTGAGCCTTGTTCTTATATGGGACACGTTATCTATCTTCTATCTTCTTCTTATATATTATATAAAAATGAATCGCTGTTCGTTAGCCTCGAGAACGGCTGAACCGATTCGGCTATTTTTAGTCTTGAATTATTCGTGGAAGCCCAGGGAAAGTTTAAACGGTTTGTATGGGCACGGGTCAGCTAGTCTAGTGTATTGCTGATGGAAGAGCAATCGCCATTAAGGTCATTTGATTTGCTACTAGCAAAACCGGACTTAGTTCCCATCGAAACTACATCGCATTAATTAGTCGTAAGCCTTTATAATCTCGTTCTATTATTTATGGTGGTATCTCCTGACCCTGGGGTCAGCTTTCGTAGGGTAAGAGGCTTGTCACCTGATTATATGCCTTTAATGGAGGTTATAATTTTACAAGATTTCAACCTGATAAGGCTAGAATGTTATAAGATGGTCAGCATTTGCTGTGTGAATGGAAATTAGAAGCTTTGTTTTGTTATTTATTATTAATTTAGTATTAGGGTCGTAGTAAACTTATTGTTTGTAACGGGGGTGACTTAATCACTAAGTCATCACCCCCATTTAAAAAAAAAAAAGATTTAAAAAAAAATTTAAAAAGGTTTCAACCAGACTCTTTGATAGGTTAAACTTGAGATACTTTTTTAAGGTAATGTCTTCAAAATAGCAACCATGGATCTGGGATGGAGCCTTCTTAGCCTAGTGGCTACGTAGATCCTTGATTCGTACGAGAATTACACGCGATTATTACTTACGAAATTTTAAAAAAATATATATGGGATTTGCGAAGCTTATGTGAAATTCGTTTTGTTTTCGGACTTCGTAAGCGATAAATACGAATGGCACCTTGAAGCAGGGCCCAGTTTGATTTCCACATGTCACTTAAATATTATTTATACTTGCAATGTTAAAGTTAATCCTTCGTTAAGTATCATGTTGTTCCTCTCGTAATTCCCATCAATGAACGAGAAGGCAAGGTATTTTAACATGCCGTTAATACTAACATATTGTGTTGGTGAAATCGGGACGTTGACAACGTGAGCAATCAAAAGATAATCGCGATAGTGTTTTCGACAACCACGCGAACGAAGTCGCGGGCACAACTAGTCAGTATATGATTATAGATACAAAATATTTTCGATTTTATTTGGCACCCGACAAATCCAATCGAGGATCGGTAAGATGTCGCATCATTTTCTGAACTGCTCAAGTGTAAAATAAGTTTTTTATATTAGCGAAAATATTAAATATATCACATGCGACTTATTGCATGCAAAAGATTATCCTGCAGGAATCGTACGTTTTTCCGGAATATAGAGTCCTTCTTAGTGGTGTGTCCAAAATAACAAACAAATAGTTGGTCTTGAATAAAAATGACTCTGTAACGTATTGGTTTTTTAATTATTGATAAATAATTATATAACATATTGAATTAGTAGAAATAAATGATAACAGTATATATGACCATTCACACCACGTAAGTCTGTGTCCGAAGAAGTTGTGTTACTGGTACCAAACAACGGAAATATACAGAGTAATTCATGGTTTAAATATCAGAATAGACGCGTAGAGCATTTTTTGTTTTGGCACCTCGTGTGAAATTACTTACCAGATGACTTTTAATCCTTATCAGGTCGACGACCAGTGCGTTCGTGTGTAGGTACAGACTAGGCTTTAATCGTCAACTGTGCGAAGGCTATCCCTGATTAGTCGGTCTAACAGCAAAGTAATTAAAATACAAATGGCAGCACGGGGAATATGCCGTTCAACCAATCAGTGCGCGTGGTGCGTTCCGTCGAATGTCACTTCATTTATTTAAGGCTTTACTTAAAAACAATTCATTAAATGTTCTGTTTTACAATTTCTCGATAGTTTACAATATCGTTGGGTAGATTATAAACTAACGCTGCTTACAATCGTAAGCAGAGGTGGCGGAGTTATATGTCTGAACGCAAACGGTACAAAACATCATTACTGTAATATAATATATTATGTTGAACTCTCACGGTTTCACAAAACAATTTATACAACAACAATGCAATAATATACAATAAAATAATGATTGTAAATAATATCATTAAAACAATACGTGAAAATAACATAATTTCATAACTATAGGAACAATGTCACTAGGTCATTGTCACCGCTGCGTTTACGCAACCGCGTGCGAATCGCAGCTATATACCCCGTTCCAATTCAATGTGATATATATGCAAACAACTGCGTAATGAGTCCAAAAGTAAATAAATTTAATGTTCATTCAATAACCTAATCATTGAGACCGAGTTACAGACTTGTATATTAATACAAGCTCTTAATTCCAGCCAGTTTACGCCATACAACATGGCTGCCTGGAATTTTCGTATTACGATCACTTATTGATATGCTTATTGACAGCCAGTCGGCGGTCACGTCACACTTGACTTGCTTCCGAATGTCACTTTCAGACAACCAAACTAGGGTGGATCCATTCAGAATAACATGCTGTTGTAATATATACGTAGAACAAGGCAGTTTAAGACCGTTATTGAATTGCCTGGAACCATGCTGGTATTGTAAAATCTCATGGCCCCAGGCCTAATTAAATAAAATTCTAAGTTAAAAACGTCCGTTTATTCGAGGTATAGTAAAACTACTCAACTACCATGTTCTAGCAAGTATTAAGTACCTAACTCGTTACTATTAACCACGTATTTTATGATTGAAACGAATGAATGAATAAAACATAAGACGACCTGTGTAGCGCAGTGGTTGAGCGCGTTGGTGCTCGAGCAGGAGGTCTCAGGTTTGAATCCTGCCGAATGAACAAAAGGTTTTCTGTATTCCTGGGTCACGGACGTGTATTAATATAGCAAAAATATTAAATATGATAATAATATATAACCTCACCGATTTCTGTGTCGGTAACCGATTTCATTGAAACCAGGCCAGCTACGCAGGAGTTATTTTATAGTGCCTAAGTGTGTGCGCAATACACAAAGACACTCTCATCCTTTTTCTCTCATAACCTTGTGGAACCGACACGACTGCCGAGAAAACAGGCGCAGGACCGACTTTTAACATGCCCATCCGACGCATGGATCATCGTTCTTGTCAGACAATCAGGAAATCAGCCTGCATTGTCCTAACCAAACTTGGAAACAACATTTTTTGTTGTTCCAACGCGGGAATCGAACCGACGACCTCCGGGGCGAGAGCGAAGTTCAGAACCACTAGACCACGGAGGCGACTTAAATATGTTTATAGTAAGAAAGTACTAAATATATATCCGTTGTCTGGTACCTGTAACACAAGTTCTTCGGATACTTTGATCACGATCACGGGGCTAGATTGACGTGGTGTGAAGAGTATATAGATATTATAAGCTTCTCACACATACAAAAATCAATCAAATTTTACGGTAGCCTTCATAACAGTCTTATGAATGTTTTTTTAATTGATGTTATTATAGCCCACTTGTAAACAAATAATAGCGCACCGATTGTGACGTCACGTTGTTAACCCTACATAGATATTACATCAACCTGCGTAACAAAAATTGTTTAGCAAAAAAGAGATAGATAATTTGATTTCGTTGATCAAAACTTATCCCAATTCTTATTTTAGATTTTGCTCATCTTTTGATTTTCTGCGCAATGAGTACAAAAGTAAATAAATTTAATGTTCATTTAATAACCAAATTGTTGATACTGAATTCGATACTTCTTTATTAATACGGGCCCTAAATGACTAAATTAAATAAAAGTATAAGTTAAAGACTCTAAAACTACGAAACTACTATCTATATTCTGGCAAGTATTAAGTACTGCGTGCTTACTCCCGACACAATCGAGTACCGAATCCGTTCGGTATCAGTGGTTTTTCGCATTTTATTTGGTGAATTACTTTGAAACTAATCAGGATAAAGAAAATTGTTAGATCGTAACTTTTTGTACTCCCGACCATATCAATCGACTGAGAATCAAAATAAACAAATGTCAATTTATGAGGAAGTACGCGGCATGATCGCATCAGAATCAAAATCAAATCAGTTTGGAGTGTAAGGCCCCTGGTTACTATTTACCATGCATTTTATGAATGAATGAAACATAAACTTCTCACATATACAAAAATCAATCAAATTGTACGGCAGCCTTCATATCAGTCTAATGTGTGTGGGAACGGACCTTGATATACCTACTGCTGTTGTTATCTTGTGAACTATTCGGACAATGAACCGTATTGAGACATAAAAGGACATTGTACGAACAATAGTTTTCTTCACTAATTAACACATTATATTAACTCGTTCAATGTAATGAGATTTACAGAATTTAGGAGGTTTTTTTACATTTTTAATTGAAGTTAATTGGGTACCAACTTTAAAGGTTGGGATTTTTCTCACGCACTCATTGCTAATGTCTTTCGGAAGTCATCATCACATCGTCATAGGAAAACAAAGGTTGCCGACATTGCCGAAATACACTGCGCGATGGAATTACATCCTATTTCATCTATGTGTTCGTCTGGGGTTAAAAAATAGGAAACTAAAATTATAAAGCATCATTCGACATGGCATTAAACATACATACAAACGTTAATGGGCTTCGTGACTTACAAAACAATATACCTCATAGTTTTAGGATCTAAATTAAAAGTTGTACGTGAGGAAATCACGAGTTTGACATTTGAGTTACAAATTACAGTGTAACATATTTTTTGTTCCGCGTATTGCATTTAACACGCCCTTTATAAATGAAACACTAACTGAGACACTTAGCTGATAAAGACTCGCTTACATTAGAACGATATTATGCAGACAGTAAAAGTTCCTGCTTAAGGCGAGGAGTAACCGCAACTAGCGCCACTCTTTTTAAAATAAATTTTACAATGACACAAAGATCTTATTAAAAAAGTAATCGGTTAAAACTCTAAGTAAATAGTTAAACTAATTTATTGGCATTTAATTACAGCTCTAAATCCGAAAACGAAACAAAAGTAGAGTCCACGCTGTTGCTAAGTAGATAACTTGACGACCTCCGTAGCGCAGTGGTTCAGAGCGTGGTACTCGACAGAGAGGTCGCGGGGTTCGAATCCCGCCGAGGGAACAATAAGTTTTCAATGTTCCTGGGTAATGGATGTGTATAAAATTTGTATATTAAGATCTTAATTATATGTATAGTATAAAAGTATTAAATATATATTTACGTTGTCTGGAACCTGTAACACAAGTTCTTCGGATACTCAGCAAGGCCAGATTGACGTGGTGTGAAGCATCTATAGTTATTATTTTATTATATTATATTATACCTGTTTAAAAAAAACTAAGTTCTGCCTAAATGTGCGCCTGTAGTCTAAGCCGCGTGACGTGACATGAAGAATAATTGAAGATCATAGACCTAGCCGCAAGGTCGATGAAACCATGTGCCACAATTGGGTTATTGCTACTCGTATTTACATTTTCTGCGTAATGAGTCCCAAAGTAAAGAAATATTACATTTATTTACTTTTGGACTCATTACGCAGAAAACCTAAAAAATTCATCAAAATCTAAAATATGAATTAGGATAAGTTTAAAAACATTTCAGTTTTAAGCAATTAAATAAAATTATCTATCTCTTTTTCGCAAAACGATATTTGTACGCAGATTGGTGCAATATCTATGTAGGGTTAACAACGTGACGTCACCATCGGTTGTTCCATTCTCGTTCACACATTATATTTAATAGTTTAATATATTCATTATTTTGAATGGTACTTAAATAATTTGAGTTTTACGTTATTTGTTTACCAGGGGTCTATAACACCATCAATTAAAAAAATCATTCAAGAAACCAATTTGTACAACTTAACATCTGATCTAGATAATAATTTAAAATGAACAGTCACTATAACTTTGAGATACGATTATACTACCTGTCCTTATTTTGGAAATGTATTTTTTGTCTCAAAAACCAAAAAATTAGTTTTTTACACTTAACCATTTCTTATTTAAGAATATCGAAAACCAAAAAAATGTTTTTTTCATTTTTGTAAAAAAATATACTTAAGTACATTTCTAGAATGAGAAAAGGTAGTATAATCATATCCTAAAGTTATACTGACTGTTCTTTTAACACCCGTTATATCTATTAAATGGCTACAAAAGCATCAAGCACTTACAATCAGCTGTTTTACCGCTTCATTTAACAGTGGACCGACCACGCGTCACGCCCTAGTGGTTGCGCGTAACTTTTCTTGATGGTTACATGGTCAATCGTGATCACTACATAATTGCTTATGTCATGGAACAACCACTTTTTGGTCATTTCATAAATAAACTAGTCTAATGTTGAATTACAAAAAATTTACGATGCTTCAACTAACTTCACATTTTATAGTCTGCTAGCTGACCCGTGCCCACTTCATTGAGCACACAAACCGTTTAAACCTTCCCTGGACTTCTACGAATATTTCAATACTAAAAATAGCAGAATCTGTTCAGCCGTTCTCGAGTTTTAGCGAGACAGCAATTCATTTTTATATATAAGATTTTTGTTCTAAGTTAAAAGGGTACAATTTTTTTTATTGTTTTGCCCTATCTGACATATATTTGTCTAAACCGTAATTTGAGTTTCTATTCTTTCACTACTGCAAATGAAATAAAAATATAAATCTTACACCTATTTTTGTTAATCTTACAAAATCAAATATTAACAACATTATATTATATTTTAGACCTGCCAAGTGCTAGGTATTACACAATGTTATATAAGCACTAACACCTGTATATCTAGGGAGGATGCTGTCCAGGATATCAGCTCAGACCTGTCTCGAGCTATTACCTAGTTATTAACAGGCTGTGTCGTAATTGCAACGATATTATATGAGTGGTTTTGAGCTAGCCTCTCGACTCGGTCCTTTGATTCCCGTGTTTGGTTGGGATAGTGCTGATCAGCTGGCTAGAAAGATGATCCATGCATAGGATGGGCATGTAAAAAGTCGGTCCTGCGCCTGATCTGCCGTCAGTCGTGTCGGTTATCCGTCCCACTGGGATACGATAGTGAAGGAAGAGAGACTGGCCTTGTGTATTGTGCACACACTTGGGCACCTTATAAAACTGAACACAGACACCGAAATCGGTGTGAGAGTTTTTTTATTATTGTTATATCTGGTTTGGAAGGATGCTGTCTACTTGAACACCAGGATACTATCTAGATTATCATATCAAACCTGTCTAGACCTATTACCTGGGTAGATATTAGTGGGCTGTGGGTTGCAATAATATTATAGGTTAGGCTAATTATTACAAGACTAGATTTTCTACGACTTTATTCGATAGTAAAATAACTCAAGGGTGTATGTTTTAGGGATGAATTTTTTAGTGTTCCCCTCAGTGACTACATGCCTATTTAAAAAAATCTGACTGTAATGGAACATACATTATAAATTTTAAAAATATGTATGGTACGAAATCCAATCTTATCGCCTCCGTGGTCTAGTCTAGGTAATCTTCCTTTGCGGGTTCGCAAAGGTTCGATTCCCGCGTTGGAAGAACAAGAAATGTTGTTTTCAAGTTGGACAATGCAGGCTGATCACCTGATTGTCTGACAAGAAAGATGATCCATGCGTCGGATGGGCATGTAAAAAGTTGATCCTGCGCTCAGGCGCATCCTCCCGCCAGTCGTGTCGGTTATCCGTCCCAGAGTACTGTGAAGGAACAGGGGAGGCTTCTGTGTATTGCGCACACATTGGGAACTATAAAATAACTCCTCCGTAGCTAGCCTGGTTTCAATAAAAAAAACCGGCCACCGTCACCGAAAATCGGTGTGGGAGGCATTATTATTATCGGAGAAAGAAAAAATACTGAAACGAGTTGCGAGCTCGATCTTGCATTGCTATTTTACTATTTTTGGAAAATAAATTACCCTACCGGGGTTCGGGAATCGCTCTAACCCATTAAAATGCTATAAACACTTTATATTGTTAAACGGTAATCTATACTAATAATATAAAGCGGAAGAGTTTGTTTGTTTGTTTAAACGCGCTAATCTCAGGATCTACTGGTCCGATTTGAAAAATTCTTTTTTTGTTGGATAGTCCATTTATAGAGGAAGGCTTTAGGCTATATAATATTACGCTGCGACCAATAGGAGCGAAGCCTCAGTGAAAAATGTTGCAAAAACGGGTAAAATTATTCACATTTCAGGACTTTCGTTGTTTAAGTTACTCAAAGAATATGTATAAAAGAATTATTCCTTTTTAATAATCAAAGTAACAAGAACCAACGTGAGCAATCAAAAGATATTCGCGATAGTGTTTCCGACAACCACGCGAACGAAGTCGCGGGCACAGCTAGTGTTAAATAAGAATATACCGTAAAAATTGTTCAATGTCCTTATATTCTCTATAAGACAATATCTAAAACGTATTTGTCGCTTGGAAAGTGGCTTGGTTAGTATATTGTGTGCGTTAAACTATTGCAATCAGTAAATGTTAAACTTTGCTCGGACAAAAAATCGGCCACCGATTTTATCGGATGTGGGACTATGTGTAAGTTATACATGGATATATATATAACCATAGACCAATTACATATAACATAGCATAGGGTGTCCGAAACACAAATTCTTAGAGAACTTAGCAAGGAACTAGATTTACATGGTGTGAAAGCGTTAAAAGATTCTAGCGGGATATCTTTTAGTGCATATGCGAATACGCGGAAAAAGATATCCCGCTAGAATCTGTAGAAATTTGATAGTGTTAAAAGACTAACGCCCGGTTTCTGAAAGGCTGATCAAATTGATCAATTGATCAAATCAGCTAATCTGAACGCTCATTGGTGAAAACAGTAACAGCGAAGTGATGTTCACCGATCAGCGTTCAGATTAGCTGATTTGGTTAATTGATCAATTGATCAATTGATCAATTTGATCAGCCTTTCAGAAACCGGGCGTAACTAGGTGTAATATTTTGTATAATTTTATGTGATATGTGAATCAAATTAAATTTTTCTCCATTTTAGCGATAAAAAGTAGTCATACGAAAGGACATGGATCATTTTGGGGCACGAAGTCAAATAGCCGACCAACGAAAAAAATATATGTTTTGTAAATATTTTTCACCATAAGTTGGCCGACTACTTGAATCTGTGGCCCACTCTTGTATGAAGCGTGATGTCCTCTTATGCGTTCTGTGTGCTTTATACTTAACCACAATTTGTATAGGAAATTATGCCCCTAGTGGCAAACACACCTAACTAGTGGTCTCACGGCAAGTAGTGATAAAAACTCACACACTGCAGTTTTGATGACCATTATACTTACCCAAGTAACAGTAAGTAACATTAACAACTAACAAGTACACTTGACCTCGAGTGCGATCCAAGATTACTTTCACTCAATTACATACAAACTATTTATAGAACTTCTAAAAATACAGTTACAACGTGTTTCTCTAATTATGGATAGTTAAAGTTAACTTAATCAGATAACCCGCGGCCAAATTGACGACCTCCATAGCGCAGTGGTTCAGCGCGTTGGTGCTCGACCTAGAGGTCGCGGGTTCGAACCCCGCCGAAGGAACAGAAAAAGTTTTCAATGTTCCCGGGTCATGGATGTGTATTAAATTTGTGTATTGATATAATAAAAATCTTAAATTTGTGTACAGTATAAAAGTATTAAATATATATTTCCGTTGTCCGGTACCTGTAACACAAGTTCTTCGGATACTTAGCACAGG
This sequence comes from Celastrina argiolus, assembly GCA_905187575.2. Classification (NCBI taxonomy): domain Eukaryota; kingdom Metazoa; phylum Arthropoda; class Insecta; order Lepidoptera; family Lycaenidae; genus Celastrina; species Celastrina argiolus. Next base: position 5,728,572 of record LR994596.1, read on the forward strand.
GCCAGATTGACGTGGTGTGAAGCGTCTACAGATATTATTTATTATTATTAAATTACAGGTTTTTAAGGGTTCCGTGTCCAAAGGGTAAAACTGGACCCTATTCTTAAGACTTCGCTTTCTGTCCGTCTGCCTATCACCAGGCTGTAAAAACAAAAAAAAAATTAAGGAGGGCGTCCATACAACAAACATTTGTTTTTTTTTTTGTATTTTGTACGGAACCCTTGGTGTCGAGTTGTACTTGGTACGCGAGTTCAGCTCACACTTGGCTGGTTTACGCGCACACCACGTCAATCTGGCCCCATGCTATAAATATCCGAAGAACTTGTATTACAAGTAAGACATCAGTAACCAGACAACGGAAATATATTTAACTAGCTGTGCCGGCGACTTTGTTCGCGTGGTTTTTGAGTGATTGTTTATGCAGCGCATGCAACGATAGTCCCCAAATGTGAATAATTTTCCCCGTTTTTGCATAATTTCTCACTCACGCTTCGCTCCTATTAGTCGCAGCGTAATGATACATATTACGTAGCCTTGAGCCTTCCTCTATAAATGAACTATCCAACAAAAAAAGATTTTTTCAAATCGTTCTAGTTTCTGAGATTAGCGCGTATAAACAAACAAACAAACAAACTTTATAACATTAGTATAGATAGTTACATACTATATAGAAAACTTTTTTCGGGATTCGAACCTGCCTACCTAGCTACGCAATCAATCACTGCGTTACATAGGTCAGTATATTTATGTTAGCTTAACGAAATTACAGGACAAATTATTTCAGTAATAATATAGAAACTCTAGAGCATAATTGCTTTGGATGTAAGCAAACTAAAAAGTTAAATATTTTGCCATGTCAATATTCTTTATTATTTAAAAACATAAATATTTTACTGACAATGTTAGAACTCTGACTTGGCATTGGATGTCACAATTTATAACGATGGAAAAAGTTGCGAGACTTGCCATTTTTAACCGACTTCTCAATTGAGGTTTTTCAATTCGACCGTATATATTATGTTTTTTTTTTCACAAGTTATGTTTTTTATTGGATCGAAATATATGTTTCTGTTAAAAAGAAGTTTTGTAAAATCACTGGTTTTTGTAACTTCCGAGAGTGCACTTAAACTCTGAACTGACTTAATTATAAATTGCTTACGGAACCTAGTCTCCGCTTAGTACTTGAACATTACAAAGTTTACAAACTTAATTTGAAAATTTTATACACAGATTAGCGCATTCAGATTATCTATCTCGCATTTTAACCATCGACTTAAACATACACGACTGTGGCATCGTAATTTTAAAAGTAACGTGATTGAGATTGTTCCTCGTTACTTACGTTACGTTCCTTGTTACTTGACGGGGGATTACTCAATTTTTTTAATTTTGCTAATTATACTTAACTAGCTGGCCCGTGTCCACTTGAGCATAGAAACAGTTTGTGATGAACCGTTTAAAACTTCACGGGACTTCCAGGAATATTTCAAGAGTAAAAATTGCCGGATCAGTTCTGCCGTTCTCGAGTTTTAGCGAGACTAACGAACAGCAATATATTTTTAATAATAATAATAATAATATCTATGGACGCTTCACACCACGTCAATCTGGCCCTGTGCTAAGTATCCGAAGAACTTGTGTTACAGGTGCCAGACAACGGAAATATATTTAATACTTTTATACTATACACATATTTAAGATTTTTGTTATATTATACACAAATTTAATACACATCCATGACCCAGGAACATTGATAACTTTTTGTTCCCTCGGCGGGATTCGAACCCGCGACCTTCCGTTCGAGCACCAACGCGCTCAACCAACTGCGCTACGGAGGTCGTCGATTTTTATATATGTCAGAGTTGAAACGTAAGGCTTGCAAAAACCTAGCGAGTTTGGTCATATTTGACAAGAGACATATTTATTGTCGTTTACAAAAGGAGAAGTAGAAGACATGTGTCACCTATGACAGCGATGTCAGATGTCAGACTCGGGCAGATGGCGGGCCTTGAAGAAGAGATCTGAGATAGACTAAATTCGCTTACTTTCCATGGATTAAGTACATATATATAGGTTTGATTGTTCATAATATAAACACGTTCAGCTTGGTGTTATTATTTCCTGATCCTATAAAGTGACGCCCACAGAATACTTCACTCCCTGATATATAAGAAGAAGAAGAAGAGAGAAGATTGTACCAGCACTTCACCTTTCGCAAATAAACACAGTAGCAAGTAGCAATAACTGGATGTCAACACAATCTCTATCGGGCAGAAGTACAATCAAAATATTAATTTTACTAGCTTTTGCACGTGATTTATCCACTTTAAGGGGCGATTTTCAATCGTCAGATAACTTTTATATGTTGCATAAAAATGTGACTTTGACATTTGTTCCATACAAAATCTGCCAAAGTCACTTAATAATTAATATTCATATTTAGAGCTGATTTTTCAATCGTCAGATAACTCTTATCTGTCGAATAAACAAGTGACTTTGACATTTGTTTCATACAAAATCTGTCAAAGTCACATATTTTCTTCAGGTAAAAGTTATCTGACGATTGAAAAATCGGCCCTATTCCTTAGATCAGTGATTCTTAACCGGTGGTCTGCGGACCACTGGTGGTCCCTGGAAGCACTCGAAGTGGTCCGCGAAGCCCTCGGAATAACATCACCATATGAAAATTCGTACTGAATGATTTACAAAATAATGCGTTAGGCGTTGGAGATCTATACCAAAAAGTTTAAAACGCTTCGATAACGCCATTCAGCTAATTAACTTTTATAATAGCGACATCTAGTATTAATAAGTTGATGAAACTGGATAATAGAAAATAGATGGTTGAACGTTTTATTTATAGATCCTTTATTAATTTAAATTTGCTATATTTACCACAAAATTTTTTGTCTAGCCATTTCACCATGCCAAGACAAAAAAAAATGCAAATGGCATCACGAAAAGGTTAAGAACCATTGCCTTAGATAAAAGTTATCTGACGATTGAATAATCGGCCTTAAATCGAGTTTCTTTGGACACGTTAATATATTCGATATATGGGCTTCTTTTGGACCAATCCTAGCTTAACTCAGGATCAGATCACACCTGACATGCTGAATAAAAAAAAAAGATTCAAAATTTAACTTTACTCACACAAGATGAAACTGTATCTTTTGCTGTAGTGAATAGGGTTTAAATTTAAATATCTTCAAAGGTGATTCTGACAAGCTTAGTCTCGGCTTCCCCAGGGAATGCCTACATTCCAGCCTGGTGTTGTTTTAATTAAATGTCTGATTGCGGTTCACTAGACAGATACACACAGGAATTCTGAGATTTATTCGAAATACCTTGACCATTTTAATGTCGTATTAATGTTTTAATAATAATAATTCAAAATTCAAAACTTTTTATTTTCATATAGGTTATTAAATAACACTTATAGAACTGTCCTACATGATGCCTACCACCGGTTCGGAAACTGGCCCGGCGAGAAGAACCGGCGTAAAAAACTCGCGGATTTTATTATAATAATAATAAATTTGCACATACAAAAACTTAAAAAAGTAACTCCTTTAACGCTGGTACTTTCACAGTAAACTCGATATACAGGACCCATACACACCCTAAAGTATTATCACTCATTTATCTTACACCCAGTATTTTATAACGATTAGCCCGCAGTTCGTCAAATTCAATTCTATCACTTTTTCATATTGCGCAAAAACGTTGCGTGTAACTCAAGACTCAACACAATAAGTCTATATCGTATGGGAACTGATCGAAATCTTACTAATTATTGTTTTTCACACTTTTCCTGCCCCTTTGTTATGTGCGGAAATGGCACAATCTTAGTTGACATCGTTTTGTTTCATAACTCGCTGATTCACCGGAATTATCCCCTTAATTATACAGGGTATCGCCCGGCTTCTGAAAGGCTGATCAAATTGATCAATTGATCAAATCACCTAATCTGAACGCTGATTAGTGAACATCATTTCGCACTCACTGTTTTCACCAATGAGCGTTCAGATTAGCTGATTTAATCATTTGATCAGCCTTTCAGAAACCGGGCGTATATCTTACACAGGGGACATATTTAACGAGCGTGATGAGCATTTCAAAAATATTGATTTAATTTAACGCCTCCCACACCGATTTCGATGACGGTGGTTTTATTGAAACCAGGCCAGCTACGCAGGAGTTATTTTATAGTGCCCAAGTGTGTGCGCAATACACAGAAGCACTCTCTCTTCCTTCACTCTCGTAGCCCAGTGGGACGGATAACCCACGACTGGCGGGAGATCAGGCGCAGGACCGACTTTTTAAATGCCCATCCTAAGCATGGATAATTTTTTTTGTCAGACAATCAGGTGATCGGCCTGCATTGTCCAAACCAAACTCGAAAACAACATGTTTTGTTGTTCCAACGCGGGAATCGAACCCATGACTTCCGGATCGAGAGCGAAGCTTAGAACCAGTAGATTAAAAAAAAGTGAACTATGTTAGTTACATCTACACTAATATTACAAAAATACAAATCTTTCCTAGATTTGTATTTTTGTATGTAACGACTTAACTCAAAAAGTACTGGACCGATTTTAATTATTCTTTTTTCATTAGAAAGCTTCATTATCACTGAGTAACACAGTAACATATCAATTGCTGTTCGTTAGTCTCGCTAAAACTCCAGATCAGCTGAACTGATTCGGCTATTTTTGGTCTTGAAATATTCGTGGAAGTCCCGGAAAGGTTTAAACGGTTTCCACGCTCAGCGAACGCACTGGTCAGCTAGTAGTAAATAAAGAAAAATCTTGTTTATGTAATGTTTAAAACAAAGTTTTAGCGAGACTGACGAAAAGCTATTTATTTTTATATATAAGAGAAGATATAGATTAATTCTAGGTTACGCAGACGGAGCCGCGTGTACAACTGGTACTAACAATAAACTTGACTTTACGAGATAATTAACCAGCCATTAATATTACGAGCTGGAAGACGTTAAGCGGTTGTAAAGTTAAGTTGTATTAACTCCTCAGACTTAATCATCATCACCGTCATAAAGGTGACCGATATAATTAATCGGGCAGGTTTTTTTTTATTTTTTTCTCACCGACATTGTCGTATGATGTGTGCGTTGCGTTACTGAAAGCAGTGTTATAATTTTGACCAACAAAAAGTAGGTCACCAATTATTTATTTATTTATTTATTTCGGAAATCCAACAGCTTATATACCTATACTAGCTGTGCCCGCGACTTTGTTCGCGTGGTTTTTGAGTGACTTAAGTAAGCCGTTTATACAGCGCACGCAATGAAAGTCCCCAAATGTAATTAATTTTCCCGTTTTTGCAACACTTCTCACTGAGGCTTCGCTCCTATTGGTCGCAGCGTAATGTTATGTAGCCTAAAGCGCGTTTAAACAAACAAACAAACAACCTCTTCCGCTTTATAATATTAGTATAGATTAGTATAGATATAGATATAACAAAAATAGAGTCAGTATAACATTCAGAAAGCCATTATTAGGTTTTCACTGATGTAAACATTTAGTATGAAAATAAAACTAACAATATTCCTTAATTACTAAGTATATTTTTATTTATAAAATTAAATAGTTAATTTGTAAATAAAAATAAAAGTTACAAATATCCTTCAATATAACAGCTAGATAAGATTTAGTTTCCCTAACTGCTGTCGGACTTCTTTCAGGAATAGGATTTTAACTGTTCCTGTCTATTGTTGTATGATTTATAAATAATAATTTAAAAAAACACGTTAATTGTATTGTCCTTGATGCGTATGGATTTTTTTATTAATCAGACTTCTAGAAATTGGTGAAAATAATGCTTAAAGATTTCTATACATACATACTATACAACTCAAGTTAAGCGTGTTCATTAGATTGTTTAAGAAGCGTTCAAAAGTATTGTGATGTATTATGGCATATCTATACAGTGTGCCCCACGGTTCATATACCAAAGCCGAATATAGTGTGAAGAGAATGACGCGTGAAGAATTTTTTTTTGTTTTAGCACCACTCATAAATAACTATAACGCAATAAAGAACAAGGAGTGAATCTTACTATGCTGAGGCTCGCTGACTCCTAGTGTATATACGAACGCACTGGTCGTTGACCTAACACTTAACCAGGGTTGAAACTGTTTTGTGACTTTTATGGAGATCTCTAATCGCGATTTTTTTAAATAATATCTATGAACGCTTCACACCACGTCAATCTGGATCTGTACTAATTATCCGAAGAACTTGTATTACAGGTACCAGACAACGGAAATATATTTAATACTTTTTTTTATACTATACACGTATTTAAGATTTTTATTATAATATACACAAATTTAATACACACCCATAACCCAGGAACATTGAAAACCTTTTGTTCCCTCGGCGGGATTCGAATCCGCGACATCTCGTTTCGAGCACCAACACGCTCAACCACTGCGCTACGGAGGTCGTCAAATTTTGTCGCGTTATCGTAAGTTATTTAAATATAAAATAAAAAAAATATTTGAAAATAAATATTAAGAGAATAACTAAAATATTTTTTTTTCGGCTTGATATAATATGAACCATGATACACGCTGTATATGTAAGTGCGTGTGTCACACAGTCGAGAAACGGTCATTGTGCATTATGCCTAAGTCTCTCACACACATTGTTCAACTCGGAAACGTTTCTATTTTCATCTTGTCGTTCTATAATTATTGGGGACTAGCTGTGCCCGCGACTTCGTTCGCGTGGGTCTTGAGTCACTTAAACCGTTTGTACAGCGCACGCAACGAAAGTCCCCAAATGTGAATAATTTTTTTTTTTTTTTTTAACAACACTTTATGCATTTTACAAAGGCGGGCTTAATGCCTTATGGCTTTAATTTTCCCCGTTTTTGCAACATTTCTCGCTGACGCTTCGCTCCTATTAGTCGCAGCGTAATGTAATATAGTCTAAAAGCCTTCCTCTATAAATGGATTATTTAACAAAAAAAGAATTTTTCAAATCGGACCAGTAGTTCCTGAGATTAGCGCGTTTAAACAAATAAACAAACAAACTCTTCCGCTTTATAATATTAGTACGAGTATAGATATGTTATAATATGTTGGCGCAGTAGTCAGAATAAGTCTTAAACATGTTGACATACTTTGAGAGCGGACAAAGTTAGGATCCAAATTTTCTTTATCCGGGTTAGTTTCAAAGTAATCCACCAAATAAATTACCAAAAGCCGTTGAGATCGAACTGATTCGATTCTCGATTGTGTAGGGAGTAAGCTTGTTGGTTTTTTTTTTTCGAAAGGGTACTCACTAATGGCATGAGAGCCGATTTAGCTTGTTGGTACACATTAGGCGCTTTTAAACGCGCGCTTTGTCAATGCGCGTTTTGAGAATCTGGGGGCACGGGAGTGCCCCCGTCAAGACGAGCCAAGCGAAGCGCAAGGGCACTACCTACCTTTTCTCGAAAGGTTTCGTCGTTTTTTTGAACTCTCATAACTTTGCTTTGGATGATGCTACATAGTTGAAAATTTCAACATATAATGACACCAGTAAAAACATGAAACATACTAAGTTTGAATGTTGTAGCTATTATACTTTAGATTTTATCAATGTCTAAAAACCCCAGATTTCGTCACTGACTCATTTATAGATCATCAAAATTCATAAGGTACTTCCTGAAGTCCTAGTAAGCTGATATTATTTATGTAAGCTGTTATTGTTACAAAACCAACAAAAAAAATATTAAAATATAAATGCCGCCATTTTGAATCCAATATGGTGGACGGTACAAAATGGACGTTTAATATGTTTATTATACGGATATGAACTTTAATACAATAAAGAAATATTATATTATACAATATTATACAAGTACATAAAAAAAAATAAGACCTACTTTTTGTAGGACCGATAATCGGTCAGATTTTTTCTCCATATTATTTCTATCCGACTTTATTTATTTGAGTGCGTTGCACTACTGCAATCAGTATGTTCTATTTTATTCCGATTATTAATCGGTGACCGACTTTTTGTAAATGAAAATTATTTAAAATTAGGTATTATTTATTTGGTAAGTAAAAATTAGGTAAGAATTAACAGGCAGCAAGTAGTAATTTGTTGTCAGTGTATATGTATATTGTATATACAAAATATTACGTCGATCACTTGAAATCGGTCCGGCATAAGCTCCCGCTGGTGTTATAATAACGTAATTACTGTGTTTAGAGGGAATATTATGTAAAAACCGTTCGACACTTCGATAGCGCGATGTAGATAGCTAACAGCACAATCTATGTTTGGAACTGTGAAACATCTAAACACACATTTATCAACACATTTAACAGTCGGTCACGTTATAATGATAACAATAAACGAAAATATTACACGTTCAATGTATAAATAATTTTAGTGTTTAATCTTATGACTATTAACATAATAATAATATGATTTTTAACACGTCACGTCATGACCATAGTGATTATATTCTCTTTGGTCATGACGTTTAAAGATGGCCATAATCAAAAGAAAACCTTAAGAGGAAACACCACTCAATTTTTTCCATACAAAAATAGGGGTCTAGGACATTTCTATTTCCTCCCTGGATAACACCTCTAGAGTAATAATTTTTTTCCTGAATATTTATGGATATTGTTTGTACGTCCCTATTTTTTCCTTTTTTTAATAAATTAATTATTTAAAGAGATATGGACGTTTAAAATCCTAAAAAAAATGGCCAGACTCTCCGCTATGTTTAAATATCTAGGAAACAGATTTGACTACAATAAACAACAAAAGCAAAAAATAGGAACCTAGCTCAATTCTTTTTTTAGCTAATCCAGAAAAAAATATTTAAATCGGCTAAGTTTTGGAGGAGGAAACAGGAATCCCCTAAACGTCGATTTCTGGTACTTTTAATAGGTAATTTCAGCCCAATTTGCAGTTGTCTCTATCGCGCTAGTGCTGGCTAGCTAAGGCACTTCGAGACAGCAATAGATTTTATAAATACCTATTTTGTATTTCTCTCAACCGTGCTGTTTCCTCTTAAAGCTATTTTTCAAAAATAAAAATAAGTACATTTTTTTTCCTTCAAAAATGCTAAGTTGCACTTAGATGTATGCACTTAGCATAAGTTTATATGAGCCGTACAAGAATTAGTACCTCTAGTGACCAACAGATGGCGGTGACCGTCGTCTACATACGATATTATTATAGACTTACTGTATTATTTTAATATGTATCAACATGCTTTATTAAAGGCAATCTCCCTCGTATATATAAGTAATTCTCAAATTCTCGAATTATTAGTGTTGAATTTATACTAGTGGCATCCTAGGATATCCAAATAAGAAGTTTCACTCCAGCAATAAAATAATGTATATTTTATAATTTATATTTATATATAATATAATTATAATATAATAATATAACAAATAAAGAAATATGGACGAGACATTTATTTGAAAATCCGCCTCTACCTCTTAAAAATTGCGGTGAAAGTTTATACACGGTATAATATTGACGGTGACATCAGTCGACGTCACTAGGTGTCACTGGGCTAAGGCGCTGACTGTTCGGGGTCAAAATAGGGTATATTTAAATTAAAAAAAGTCCATTAACCAGCTTACAAAAATAAATGAAATCCCACCAAAAACATTTTCATGTAAAAATATTGTCAAGACGAGCCTACACAGCTTACCCCGTGAAAAAGTTATCAGATATCGTATAAAGCCAAGCTCTACACTACACCTTAATCAAAATCTATCAAAAAGTGGTTAGATCTCATGTAGAACCTAAATTCTTGGTCTATGCGCCCTTACTTCACCAGGCTTGACTTCACTTACACTATATTACAGTTAAAACGTGATACTTGACCGTTTTGCTACCGTTACGAACATTTCATACGAATTCATTAATCGTGTGCGAAATAAAACGGCCAAGCATCACGTTTTAACTGCAATGTAGCGTAAGTGAAGTTAAGCCTGGTGAAGTAAGGGCGCATAGACCAAGAATTTTGGTTCTACATGAGATCTAACCACCTTTTGATAGATTTTGATTAAGGTGTAGTGTAGAGCTTGGCTTTATACGATATCTGATAACTTTTTCACGGGGTAAGCTGTGTAGGCTCGTCTTGACAATATTTTTACATGAAAATGTTTTTGGTGGGATGGGTTCTTACTCTGTACAGACAGTGTACTCATACAGTGTAGACATACTCAAGCGCGCGCTTGTTCTTTATCCAAAAACGCGCGTCAGCAAAGCGCACGTCAATAAGCGCCTAATGTGTAACAACAAGCTTACTCCCGACACAATCAAGAATCGAATCAGTTCGATATCAACGGCTTTTGGTAATTTATTTGGTGGATTACTTTGAAACTAACCCGGATAAAGAAAATATTTGGATCGTAACTTTTTTTACTCTCGACCATATCAATCGTCAGCGAATCAAAATCAGCAAACGTCAATGTATTCGGGAGTAGGCGGCACTATCGAATTTGAATCAAAATTTGGAGAGAAGGCCCCAGGTTTTAAAGTTCGTTAAGTTCAAGAGCCCCATCTTTCCGTGGGTGTGGTAGAAGGCGACAGAGGGATTATATATCCGGAAATGTGCAGGAGCATTTCTGCGGACATGTTATTCTTAAAATGGCGAGGAGTAACTACCCCCTATGGAATAATTTGGGGCAGGCTTAAGTCCAATAGTGGATATCTTAGCTGAAACGAACACTTTTCAAAGGTGGGCGACTTTTTTTCCTGAATGAAATAATAAGTTACATAGACAAAGTGATGCTTGGCATCTCGTTAGTATCACAAAATATCTAATCTTTAGGTCAACTGGCACAACATAATTATTTTTAATTTGTTTAAATTAAGAACACAGAATAAGTAGTATTTTTTTTAATGTTTAATATTATTTTTATGTCAACATTGTAATTTTTTTCATTTCATTATCGTCATGTTATTATTTTCGACCCTAAAATTTAATTAAAATAATATCTTATTGTCATATGACAGGCATAATAAAAAAAAAAAAAATATTGTACCACAAAGTTTTACTAAACGTTAGGCTGTCTGTGTGAACTCCCACGGGGAAATCACTGACCAATCCAGCGATTATCTAAATAGGTGTCTGACTGAATTACTGACTTTCTGCCTTGGAGGCTTCGATGTAAGTTAGGGTTTTTATTCAGAATGTTTTACGCATTTCACAAAAGGTTGTTTGTTATTTCTGTGCTTGTCTTAGAACGAATTAAAAAGCGAAAATAAAGCTATAGACAAGTGCGAGTTGGACTAGCGCAAAAATTACTCAATTTTTAACCCCCGACGCAAAAACGACAGACAGGGTGTTATAAGTTTGACGTATCTGTGCAAATGTGTGTCTGCTGTGGCATCGTATATCCCAAACGGATGATCAGATTTTAATGCGGTTTTTTTAAAGGTATGTCAGTTGAGAGTGTTCTTAGCTATGTTTGGTGGTAATCGGTTCAGGACTTCAAGATCATGAGATCGTTTGTTAGATGCGATAGGTAAGTTAGACGCTAAGATGGGGGGTTTTTTTTTTAATTATTTAGTTTTCACTTATTATTTTATTTAGGGATTTGTATTATTCTTGTCCAAAATAAACTCATCTGTAGTTTAGTGGTTTAGAGCTCTCGATATAGAGGCAGTGGGTTCGATTCCCGTTTTGGAATAAAAAAAGATGTTGTTTCAAGTTCGGTTAGGACAATGGACGCTGATCACCTGATTGACTGACAAGAAAGACGATCCATGCGTCGGATGGGCGTGTAAAAAGTCGGTGCTGTGTCTGTTCTCTCGCCAGTCGGTAACCATCTCACTTGGCTAAGAGAGTAAAGAAAGAGAGTTTGTTCACAACTAACACTAAAGAAAGGCACACACTTGCTGGTTTGGTGTCAATCACCACCATCGGAATCCATATAGGAGCATATTATCAGAAGTCAGAATCATGAATGTCATAAACAAGATATTGTTAGATAACATGTAGTAAAAGTGACTAGTCTAGTTTTTTTGGAAAATATTGTTTTGACAACTTTTACCTTGCAAAAATTCGGCGTAAGTTTAAAAGTAGAAAAGATTATATCTATCTACTCTCTTTAATCTTTGCTTTCAGATCCCCATTTTTTTACTGCTTAAAATACACAACTTATTTTTTATTTTTTAGATACAGTACGCGTAGACTATAGACATGGCTCATTTGTGAGATAGAGACAAAGAAAATCGATAATTTTATCCATACAATCTGTCAGTATGTCTAATCTTATGTACCTAGACAAGACGCATTATGGTCGATGGTCATGCTACGCGTGCAAGTCAGTTAGTAACGGTATGTCTTTTGAGATTATTCACGATAAAAGTAACGTTTTGTCAACTATGTAAGTATATTTTACTTTTGAAAGTTCAAGCAAAGCCGCGTTAAAAGCTAGTACTGTCCTTGGTAGGCTTCTATCTATTATGGTCTATACAATACAACAATGACGCAAAAACACCCATACTGACACACTTCACACAGTATCCCATTAAAGAGTATGTATCCTTATTTGATAAAAACAATTATTTTGCTCAATTATTTTTACTTCCCGTGTACAATTTGCAAAGGTCAATGTTAATAATATTCCAGAAATAATTTTAGATAAACATTTATTGTACGTCGTAGAACTTCAATTAAGTAAATGATAAAAATAATAAATGTCACAAAGTTCGAATTTCGAACGCTTTAGGAAAGATGTTTAATTTTAGAACATTAATAAATTAATTATTTTTAATGAAGTCGGCAGTTTCAGTCACAGATTTCATGCAAAGTTTTTACTCAAAATATTTTTAAATTATTGAGGTTTTTAAATATGGAACATAAATTGAGTAATTATAGTTATTTCAAATCGCAATTAAACAACGGTTGGTGATTAAAATATTTATTTTTATACAGTAAAATGCGTAATATAATTAAATAATAATTATGAATAATTTTATGCAATGGCCTAATTTCAAAATTGGAATTTTAGTTTATGTGGTTTACGTTCGTAGTAAGAGCCAAATAATAAGGTAATATGATAACATACTAATAAGGCAATATTATTGTAAGTAATAAATTATAATGTAATAGAGCATTTCCTACAGACGATCAGGGCCATTAAAAGTGATGTTTTATAAAAAAAGAAAAAAGTGTAATACTTTCGCGCGCATTTTCCAATGGCTGGCCACGCGATCGAGTTAACTCGGTTCCTAATTGACTAACAATACGATGAGAGTTGTAATTATTTTAAATAATATCCGCTTAATGAGTTTATTGTTGGAAAAGAAAACAAAATTAAGCGAAGTAATTGTCTAGCTCTACGTAAACTTTTGCTTTCTTTGTTGTTATTTTCGGCGAAATTTTAGGGCGATAGACAATTTTTGGCGAATAGACAAATTTTGTTAATTATTAATCTAATTATTCCAAAACTTACCGAATATAAGAGCGATCTTCATTTTGACAGCTGGCAACACAGACACAAAAAAAAACGAAAAATCAAAATTAGAATTCCAATATGGCGGCGTACGTCGCGCGTGACCGCCGGGCCGCGTGTGGTGTATTCCTATTGTGCGCCACTCCGGCGCATTCACTTTCTACTGGTGGGGTGTCTAGGACCGGGAAACGCGGGGTTTGTTGACATACGACCATACATAATCTATAATAATAATAAGCGAAAACACGATAATTCCTCGTCCGCCACTAGGAAAAAATAAATTACATGTGAGTTATGTAAATTTAATGACAACGGAATATTGATATGTATCGCTTATGCAAGCGCATCTTTACAAATAGATTACCAGTCATCAATGGTTCTTGATAAACATCACCATCAAAGATGAACTTTATATTGTAAAACGTTAAGGTAGGTCTACTCTATCTACTGAGGCGTTTGACCGTATTGGATTAGAGGGTTGCAAGATTAGAATAAAAACCTTTCAGAGTCTTTCAAGCGTTTAAAATTACGATTCATTGCACCATAAATAAGCGTGGTGAGCATATAGGCAACTACCCCCCCTGAAATACCTATGTATAAAGGCCTATGTCCAGCAGTGGTCATCTGAAGTTTAACGACCGTAGCGCAGTGGTATAGTACATTGGTGTTAGATTCACGGGTTCGATTTCCACCGAAGGAACATAAAGTCTTCTGTATTCCTCGGTCATGGATGTGTATTAAATATGTGTATAATATAATAAAAATCTTAATCTTATTATAAAAGTGTTTAATATTTTTTTTAGTTTCTGTTGTCTTAACCCTTGTCCCATAACACAAGTTCCTCTGATACTAACATGGGGCCAGATTGACGTGGTGTGAAGTGTCCATAGTTATTATAATTATTATGATTATAATGAATTTTAGCTACTAACAGCTGATGTCTTTGTATACCTAAAGTATACTCTAATAACCGATCGACTAACCAACTCGAAACACTTGACACAGTTGTCCTAGTATTTATGCAAAAGAGGATATCCCATCAAAAACATAACTTGTAAAATGCGCCAAGTCTCACTACTTACTTCTTTTGGCGTAAAAAGTTGTAAGATCCATGTGATGACATGTGACGCTACCAGGGAAATTAAAAATCGAATGTTGTAGTTTTAGTTTTTATCGAAATCTAGCTTGCAACTCTTTTTGGCATTTTTCGCTATCTCCTATATTTTCGGATATACCAAGCTCATCTATACTAATATTATAAAGCGGAAGAGTGTGTTTGTTTAAACGCGCTAATCTCTGGAACTACTGGCCCGATTTGAAAAATTATTTTTTGTTGGTTAGGCCATTTAAAGGCTATATAACAATACGCTGCGACCAATAGGAGCGAAGCGTCAGTGAAATGTTACAAAAACGGGGAAAATTATTCACATTTGGGGACTTTCGTTGCGTGCGCTGCGATATACGGTACGATAAACGGTTTAAGTCACTCAAAAACTACGCGAACAAAGTCGTGGGAACAGCTAGTGTAATATATTTTCATAAAGAATTATATTTGCTTAAATATCGTGTACAATAAAGTACTTGATCGTCGTTACAAAAACATTGAATTAGAAAATAATGAGGGTATTTTACTGAAGTACGAAGAATAATTTGAGAGGTTTCGAGTGCTCCGTAATGAATCCCACAACAATCGACATTTCTACTATTTTATGCTAATAAGGACCGAGCGAATGTGGAGAACTTGTTTTTATATTTTATAGCTAAATTAATTATAACCTTCGACTTGCTCACTCACTGACCGATCATCAAAAGTATTAGGCTCTGCTAGCAGACATAGAATTCAAATTTGGAATACAAATTGTATTTTGTGTATAAATGACGAAAAAACTTAAAAGTTTTGGAAATTCGTTTTGGTTATACTATACAATCGGATTCAATATGTACTTATCATTTGTGAGATAGATAATAATATATGCATTGTGCGATTGCCAAGTCAATCTAGTTATTTACATAAAACATGGTTTTTAATAAAGATACGATAACTATAAGATATTGTTAGACCGACCGATTAGCTCCGACTTGGGTGGATCGCACAACTTTTTACCATACAAGAGCTAGGTGAGACTTGGCAATTCTAACCCCCTGCAATGTGCAGGGTTGGGGAGACTAATTAAAAGATGTATTTGGTCCGACTGTCGTTTAATAACTCACTTATATTACTAATCATACATACAATATATAGGGAGGTGATACACACACTACACCCCGAAAAAAACAAGGGGTGCTATAAGTTTGACGTGTCTGTGTATGTATGTTTGTGACTTTGTAGCAAGCAGTCAAACGGATGAACCGATTTGGATTTTTGTTTCAAAGCTTACTTAATTGACAGTGATATCTATAAAATACTGATTTTTTTCAAAGTCGGGGGTTTATTCATTAAAAATAAATCAAAATTAAAAACAAGTGAAAAGTAATGAAATAAGTTATTTATTTCAATGTTTTTGATGGGATACCCGTTTTCATATATTTATTGAAGGCTTTCAAGGAAAGGTTTACCGCGACAGAATTGTGCGTAATAAAGGTTAGCGCACAATATTATATTATTAATAGTGCCTAATTCACACGCAATGGCAAACGGCCACTTCTCACGACCAAACCGCGCCACAGAGCTGGTATAAGAGGAAACCCGGCAGATTTATTAGAAACTAGATGTTGCTCGCGACTTTATCCGTGCAAACGGTAAACCCGCGAGCAATTAAAAAATGGCCATGTTCCTCGTCTACCAAAGGCAGTAGTTTCGGATCCAATTAAGTGCAAAGAAACAATCAAATATTTCTATATGCCACTGAAATAAATGAACGTCTCTTATAACTTAATACGACGGAAGCTGTGGGTTAGAGTGAGAGAGCCTGCCTACCGCTGGAGTGTGACAATATATGGGGTGCGATAATCTTCGACGGGGTCTTACATAAGGTTCGCTAAATGACCACGAGAGAAAGAGATGCCAGACTGATGCCGTAACGCGTTACGTAACGATTACGGTTAACTGTGCCATAAGTTCTAAATTCATAAAGCAATTTTCAGAGAAAACCTTGATTAAACCCTCACACTGCCGCGCGTCTTTGAAGTCCACTAGTTATAATAATTCCTCCCACACCGATTTCGGTGACGGTGCCCGGTTTCATTGAAACCAGGCCAGCCAGCGCAATATACAGAAGCACTCTCTCTTCCTTCACTCTTGTAGCCCAGTGGGACGGATAGCCGACACGACTGGTGGGGGATCAGGCGCAGGACCGAATTTTCACATGCCCATCTGATGCATGGTTCATCTTTCTTATCAGACAATCAGGTGATCAGCGTGCAGTGTCAACCAAAATTGAAAACAATATTTTTTGTTGTTCCTACGCGGGAATCGAACCCACGACCTCCGGGTCGAGAGCAACTAGAACAACAAGACTATGGAGGACACTAGCTACTAGTAATTAAGACTGTATCCAATCGATTTTATTAAAATAACCTAAATGCTCGTGTTTTATAAGCCATAAAAGAGCAATGAAGCATTATATCCTTAATAAGTAAACGGTTTAAGTGGCTATCATATTATATTATGAAAACCTATTATTACGTCCTCATATTTAAAAACAATTCATATCTCAATAACATGCCAGATGTGGCTCATTTTTAAAAAACTTTCTGACCCGTTACCATTTCGTTGAGCATACAAACAGTTTGAGATGAACCGTTCAAACCTTCCCGGGACTTCCACGAACGTTTCAAGACTAAAAGTAGCCGAATCGGTTCAGCGAATATGTATGTCACTTAGCGAAGCTTATGTCAAATCCCATACATTTTGTTTTCGAACTTTGTACGTGATATTAGCGACGGCATCTTGACTTAGGGCTTCGGCTATGCATTTTACATACCCAATGTAGCCTATTATTACGCATCTATTAACACCTCTTTCGAAATCGCGAAGTTTAGGCGCTATGGTGGCACTTAATGAATGAATGAATAAATGAATGAATGAATGAATGAATGAATGAATTCTTTATTGTGCACACAACATAAACATAATATATGAGAAACATAACAATATACACAGGTAACACAATGGCGGCCTTATTACTAGGTAGCAATCTCTTCCAGGCAACCACAGGATACATAGACTGCCAAAATCATAACCCTTCTGTTGGCCATCGAGTATTGATGATGTTCTGTGGCATCACAATAATAATACATAACTTTTTTTTACGTTTCAATAAGGTTTTACAAAAACCGGTTTCATTAAATCATCATCAGGCGTCATTGGTGGTTTAATCGAAACCGGTCGTGTTTTTGTAAAACCTTATTATTATTAACATGAATTTCCTTCATGAACAAACAGTGCATTAAGTAAGTTGTTCTGTGGCATGTCTAAATTCTTACAAACTCTTCACGGCCCATCAGAGATCGTCAACCTTGAGATAAGAAAGGCAAATCCGTTCCAAATGGGACATAATTGTACCGTCTGGTATTGCCGATTGTTTTATAACTCGCGGTTGCCATCAGCACACTCGTTGCACTAAATCAAGATGAAATAACTTTATTCAGAATTTCTGAACGAGTATACCTATATTATGATGCCCACTTACTATAAGTTCGGGAACTAGGAAGTAGAACCAGAGTAAAAACCAGGGATGAAATGGATATGAAATTTCGGATACGGATCCGTTTGTTTCGGATAATTTCGGTTACGGATATTATTACATTTTTACAGTAGCAAAACTTTAATTTCGGATTCGGTTACGGTTATGGATTTTTTTAATACCGGATATCCGATAGTTTCGGATTTACGGAGCTCCCTAACATTTCTGGTAAAAACTAACTATTTATAATACATTTATTTTAATTTTGAATTGTATTCAACTGGATTTTCAGTTTTTTTGTTTATCTTTTCTTCTTCTTCTTATGTAAAAAAAATTAATTGTTGTTCGTTATTCTCGCTAAAACTCGAGAACGGCTGACCTGATTTGGCTATTTTTAGTTGTGAAACATTCGTGGAGGTCCCGGGAAGGTTTAAATGGTTCATCACAAGCAATTTTTATGCTCAACGAAGTGGGCACGGGTCAGCTAGTTATTCAGTATTTTTTTTAATATTTCCATTTCATAAGTCTGATATCTGTAACACAAGTTCATCAAGTTCCAGATTGACGTGGTACGTGTGCTTATATAATTATTATTATAACTAAGTTCAACACTGTTGCAGTTCGGTAGTCGATCAAACATTATGTCACTTCATACATGATCTAGTTCATACGTTACCAGTCCGTTACATTTACACTATTTTACTGACCAATTTTAACGTTTATTATACAACAATAAATTTTATTCTATAAATTATGAAGCGTGTTTCCTTTCACTGTTTGAATAAAATATTTGATTTGATATAACATTTATTTAGAACACGTGAAATATACAAAATGTTAGTGTTTGTAAATTATTTGAGGGCTACGTGTATTTGACTACAGATTTTTCGTAACATGAATGGAACTGGAACTTATAATAATTGTTAATTAATAATTATCTATACAAATATTATAAGGCGGAAGAGTCTTTTTGTTTGTTTAAACGCGCTAATCTCAGAAACTACTGATCCAATTTGAAAAATTATTTTTTTGTTGGATAGTCCATTTATAGAGGAAGGCTTTAGGTTATATAACATTATGCTGTGACCAATAGGAGCGAAGCGTCAGTGAGAAATGTTGCAAAAAGGGGAGACTTTCGTTGCGTGCGCTGCATAAACGGCTTAAGTCGCTCAAAAACCACGCGAACAGACGACACAGCTAGTTATAAATATAAAGCTTGATTTTATTAAGCTATTCCTAAATATAGCACAGTGTCGTTCAGTTTCATTAATAATTAGTCTAATAAGCTCCCACACCACGCAGGAGTCATATTTAAAATACGCAAGTGTGTGCGCAATACACAAGGACACTCTATCTTTCTTTTACTCTCAAAACCCAGTGGGCACGACTGGCGTGAGAACAGACCGACTTTTTACATGCCCATCCGAAGCATAGATCTTCATTCTTGTCAGACTATCAGGTGATCAGTCTCATTAAGTGTTAGTGACGATTAAGAAATCTGGTAAGTCGTGACCCAGTAAGATGCTAGTGATAATGATGATGAATTTATATTAATAACAAACTAGCAATGCCCGCGAATTCGTTCGCGTGGTTGTCGGAAACACTATCGCGATTATTTTTTGATTGCTCACGTTGGTTTTTGTTAATATGATTATTAAAAAGGAATAATTCTTTCATACATATTTTTTGAGTGACTTAAACCGTTTATACAGCGCACGAAACAATAGTCCTCAAATGTGAATAATTTTCCCTTTTTTTGCAACATTTCTCAGTGACGCTTAGCTCCTATTAGTCGCAGCGTAATGTTCTATATCTTAAAGCCTTCCTCTATAAATGGACTATCCAACAAAAAAGAATTTTTCAAATCGGACCAGGTCTTCCTGAGATTAGCGTGTTTAAACAAACAAACAAACAAACTCTTCCACTTTATAATATTAGTATAGATTCAATGATAATAACGCGTTACGCGGTCGAAAAACGGAAATCCAGTATAAGTCTAGCATAATCATTAGCACTAGACGTAGTCGTAATACATAAACACAAAGTATTTCACACAGTTAACCGCCAAAATATAATGAATTGCGAAATATATCATTATCAAACAATTCGTGAGCGCTTAATTATGATAATGAAAAATAATTGTTGTCTGAGAACACCTGAGCACTGTAGAGTTAAGAAACCTGTAGATGCAGTCTGTGCCAAATCTTCTACTACACTTGTATAGGTATGTGGGACAATTCACAGATATTGATTATTGATTTATCAATATACGTAAATATTATATGATATTGAAAGTTCAAGTACCTACGCAGGAGTGTGTAGAGTGTCCAAATATGTGCGCAATACACAAGGACACTGCCTTTTTACTCTCATAACAGACACGTCTGGAGAGAGGATAAGTTTCAGAATTTCAGAACCTACTTTTTACATACTCATCCGACGCATGGATCATCCTCCATGTCAGACAATCAGGTGATCAGCCGGCTTTGTCCTAACCAAACTTGAAAATAATATTTTTTAATCTTATATATAAAAATGAATTGCTGTTCGTTAGTCTCGCTAAAACTTGAGAACGGCTGAACCGATTCGGCTATTAATAGTCTTGAAATATTCGTGGAAGTCCCGGGTAGGTTTAAACGGTTTGTATGCTCAACGAAGTGGGCACGGGCCAGCTAGTATACTTTTTAAAAGAACAATAATTTTACATCTATTTGCATAAAGATGGCTAATGCGAGTTTCTTATGCCGGTTTTTATTGGTGGGCTGAGGTTGAACTGGTGGTTTCCGAAAAAACTCAACTGGAAATAAAATATTATTTATTTATTTTAATTACCCTAACACAAGATTCGAAACCGCGACCTCCGAGGTGAGATCCAAGTTCACGAGCCTGCTTGTGAGCTTGGATGCGTTGAATAAACGTAATTCATATTCATCACCTTACATAGCACCAACATAGCATCTTCCAATCGCATATTTCCTGTAGGTATCCTAAAAGGGTACAGACGGAATATAACGGGCAGTCACTATAACCTTGGGATATTATATTACCTTTTTTCATTCTAGAAATGTATTTTATTTTTATTTTAAAAAATTAGAAAAAAATTTTTTTGGCCTTATTATTATTTTTGCGACAAAAAATAAGAAATGGTAAAAAGAAAAAAAAATTTTTAGTTTTTGACCAAAACAAATCCGAAATGAGGAATATATGTATAATCGTATAAATATTAAAATTTATTGCAATATCTCCACACCTCTATGAGGTAGAAATTGTGAACTCACTAGACTTAAGACCAATTATGTATACCAATTTCTTGGAAATAAAGACAATCTTATCTTATCTTATCGTATCTCAAAGTTATAGTGACTGCTGTACACACTGTATATTTGGAAATGGATAGGAACGTTTCCGCGGAAATTGCTATTATCTTACGACTGAGCGCGCCATTCCACCTGTCAAGCGTGGTACGTATAGGCAATACCCTCATGAATTTGGAGGAGGCTTGTCCAGCAGTGGACAATAGCTGAATCGACGACCAGATGCTACACAGGTGTGTATAACAGGTGTAAAAAGAACAGTCACTTTAACTTTGGGATATGATTATACTAACTTTTCTCATTCTAGAAATGTATTTTTTTTTCAAAAATAAATAGTTTTTTTGCTTTTTCGTAATTCTTGCGACATATAAATAAGAAATGGTAAAAAGTAAAAAAATGTCTTTGACAAAAAAAAATAGGAAAACATTTCCAAAATGAGGAAAGGTAGGGTAATATAATCGTATCTCAATGTTAACGGCTTTTGGTATTTTATTTGGTGGATCGCTTAGAAACTAACCAGGATAAAGAAAATAGTTAGATCGTAACTTTTCGTAGTCCCGACCTAGACCTGACCGACTGATAATCAAAATAAACAAACGTCATTTTAGTGGGAAGTACGCGGCCCGATCGAATCTGAATCAAAATCGAATCAGTTTGAGAGTAAGGTCCCAGGTTTGAAACTCATCTGTTTTGTGACTTTTATATCTTCAATCGCGATTTGTCGCGTTATGGTAAGTAATTTATATGAAGTGACAAAGCAAAAAATGCTCTACGCGTCCTTATTTAAACACTGTTTTCGGCTTGATATATATAAAGCATGAGACACGCTGTATGATGTATAATGCAACACGCTCCTTATGTAATGCTATGTAACTGAGTATGAATACATTACAATATAAATAAGCAATGAAGTGCAGTGTTATGTAGCGGTACAGCAAGTTAATATGCGGTACAGTGCAATGGCCAGGCCCTACGAATACTTTGCTGTTGATAAAAAGTAATAGCTAAAGTTGCTGATTAAGAGCCCCCGCAAACCACAAACTTTCTATCGGCCGATAGTTTGGTCGGGCTTATAAACAGTATGAAGATGTATGCAAGTCCACATACTACAATTGCATACAATATCTTCATACTGATTACAAGACCGACCAAACTATCGGCCGATAGAAAGTTTGTAGTTTTGCAGGGGCTCTAAAAGAGGCTATTTTTAACTGAGATCCAAAAAAGGAAGAAGTTGTCGGCCCGTTATTGAGAAGATTAAGGCCTGTATACGCACACTATAATAAGATCACTCAACTCTATGCAGGCCACTTCAATTACTCGTTCAGTTGAGAGACTCACAATATCTTTACGTTCCTTACATTTCAAGGATTTTTTTATTAATATTAAAGAGCCACCTCTAATAGAATTCTCTCTACTGAACGAGCTAGCTACCTGGTGATCATTGAAATTGAAAATGCATTCATGGTTTCTGAACCAATGTTCAGATATGCAAATAATATCAATATTAATATTATAATATATAGATGATTTAGTTTCAGTACGGCATATTATATGGAGTTGTTGTATTTAAAATTGACTGTCGACACAAAAAGGACCTCCTTTATAAATATGGTGTCTGTCAGTCTGTGTATTCGTATCTCGTAGAGCTATCTTGTATATCGTAGCTACTTTATCTATTTACTTTGAATTATAAAAACTAAAAATTAAAAAAAAAATACTTTGAAAAAACAAGCAAAAAAGGCGGTGTCAGCTAAAGAACAACATCCTAAAGTTGCTGACTTGAAACTCACCGTTGCTGACACCTATTTAAAAAATATATTAATTGTAACTACATATTAAAGTATTATTTTATGCTCTTTAGTTGTTGAAGTTGGTTTTTTTAAATGTAGTTTTTTTTAAAACAACTGAAACCTAGTCCAGAGGAATGACGGGTCAATATTTCTGGGCCAATCATGTGAGGCTTTCCTCATGACGTTTCCCTTCATCATTAAAGATCTAAAAAAGTGTCATTGGTACACGCCACAACCTGGAAATCGAACCTTGAGTTTGACTCAAAAGTCTACCCAGGGCCCTGATCCAAGAGGCTATCGCTATTTATCGCTTACGAAGTTCGATAACAAAATGTAAGGGATTTGACATAAGCTTCGCTAAGTGACACATTAATTCGCTTGTCATTTAGTGTACCTTATGTCAAATACCATACATTTTGTTATCGAACTTCGTAAGCGATGTCATCTGGCCAGGGTCCAGATTCAATGAAACATTCAAAACAAACATACTAACCCGTGTATGTATGTTTGTTCTACTGTAGCGCCTAATTGCTATTTCGCCTTCATAATTTCAATGTCAATAAATAAAAAAAGTTATGGAAGTCCTTGGGGGAGGCATATGTGCAGCAGTGGACGTCTTCAGGCTGATGATGATGATGAAATTAAAAAAAAATAACATAATTAGTATTATTGCCATAGTTTTTGACAAAAACATATTTTATTATTCCCGTGATGCTTCCAATATTGAATTGGAAGCATTGGAAGCAAGATTCGATTTTGATAATAATATTTCAATTAATATATTTTATATGGAAATTATTGCTTTAGTTATTTGTAGTTTTAGAAGTAATTTTATAGTAGATATAGTTTTTTTATTATTTTTGTTTGTTTTAGTTTTAGTTTTAATTAAAATGTTTGAAAACTTTATACAAGATAAATATAGTTAAATAAATATCGTTGTAGATATTTAAAATTGTCATAATGTAAAACTCCAATTTATGTAAATTTAATGAACTAAAATGAGCTTCTAAATCGATTGCCAAACATGTGTAAATATGCAAAACTCTTGACTGACATAGAGGTATATAGGTATTACTTACATTATAGACGATGCATGTTGAGAGAATATAATTACGAGTATGTTGCATGTATTTTTATAATATCCACTTTGTAATTATTTTTACTACAAATATTTCCATGCCCTATGGGCAGAAATTGTGCCCACTGTGTGTAAATCATTGTAACAACCATGTAACCAATTTCCGGAAATAAAGAATTGAATTGAATTGAATTGATTCAGAATCGATCGTGCCGCGTACTCCCGGATAAATTGACGTTTGTTTATTTTGATTCTCAGTCGATTGATATGGTCGGGAGTACAAAAAGTTACGGTCTAACGATTTTCTTTGTCCAGGTTAGTTTCAAAGTAATCCACCAAATAAAATACCCAAAGGCGGTGAGATCGAACTGATTCGATTCTCGATTGTGTGATCGTCAGTCATACGATTGTGTGATCGGCAGACACAACAAACCGCACAGATTCATCCGCGGTTTTGTAATCGACAATATAAAATACCAAAAGCCGTTGAGATCGAACTGATTTGATTGTAAGTAAGTAAGTAAGTAAGTAATTACATTTATTCAACAGGCACATTCACATTACACTACATCACAAAGTATTAACAGTATCATAAACTAAAACTTAACATAAATAGACATACATTATGTGGATAGGTAGTGTAACGCAAAACAGCTGTGGAATTGGAGTCCACTCAGGTATACGATCACGGCATAGTACCTAATACTGATACCGCGATCCCTGGTATTATGTGGATCCAGTTGTCTGGCGTTCGACAGATGCACACCGGCAGAATTGTTGATTGTATCGGGGGTAAGGCAGCATATCAAAGGGTTTTTGACGTTGGTTACAGCTGTCGATCCTGGACACAGGAGATGCAGTGGTGGGAATGTGTGGTGGGCCATTTGCCCGTTAAAATACTCCCGGTCGAGTCACTTGCGATTTAACGGTTAGCAGAAAGTAGTCATTATCGCGTTTCACATCATTTGGTTATTGTGCTAATATCAATTTGTACGCTCTACGCTCGACGGTTATACAACTAAAGTGCCCTCCATACGCACAGTTTGGAACGTGGACGCGGCCGTTCCAAACTTCGCTCCGAACAGAAAAGTAGCTGACAGGCTGTGAGCGCTAGTTTAACATTACTCTCCAAACTGATTCGATTTTTATTCAGATTCGTGCCGCGCACTAAAGAATAAATTGACATTTGTTTATTTTGATTCTCAGTTGATTGATATTGTCGGGAGTACAAAAAGTTACGATCTAACGATTTTCTTTATCCCGGTTAGTTTCAAAGTAATCCACCAAATAAAACTCCCAAAGGCGGTGAGATCGAACTGATTCGATTCTCGATTGTATGATCGACAGTCATACGATTGTGTGATCGGCAGACAGACACAACAAACCGTACAGGTTCAGCCGCGGTTTTGAACGCAGACAAACTGCACCTACCGTATGGAGAACGCTGTTGTTTAATACGTAACAACAGTAAAACATTAGATTTAAATTATTCTTAAAAATGAGGCGTTGAGTCTCAATCTATGTCACGCAGGTAAATTTAGCATGACTGTAAAGGCATCTCTTTAAACCAGAACGTGCCAGAACTAAACATTTATTTATTGATAAATATGAGGAAGAATTTGTTTTCGAGGAAATTAAAACGGCCATTTCCAAAGTAATTATTTAAATATTAAAATAATAAAATAAAAATGCCTTTATTAAACACATAAAGGAACATAACACAGCCAAAGGTTAACAAAAAAAACATATAACAATACATATTAGGAAAGAAAATAAGCAGAAGTTACAATAATAGTTAAGGCTATGCAATGCTCACGCCAGGGCTTTAAAGGGAAGCCACTCAGGCTTCGACCACGGTGAGCCATGGCGCCTGGTCTTATTTGACAAAATTGTCGTGTTGTCCTGTCAGTCAACCTACAGAATATACAGAATGATTCACGGTTTCTATATGAAGTCGAATATAGTGTGAAGAGAAGGACGCGTAGAGCATTTTTTGATTTGGCACCACATATAAATTACTTACCATAACGCGACAAATCACGATTAAAGATCTCCATAAAAGTCACAAAATAGATGAGTTTCAATCCTGGTCAGTAAGTGTATATGTCGCAGTCGTCTTATTGAATCTGGTTATTTAATTGAATCACTAGGCGGTTATATAATGGCGTCAAACAGCTCGTACTGATAGCAATGTGTTGATATATTTTTTGATTCATTTACTTTAATGTTCGTTTTATTAGTACTCATTCGGAAATATCGAAGTTTAAAACTAAAATATTAAATGGCTGTTCTAGTCTCGGATTCTAAAATTTGTTGGTAAAATCAGGATTCAATGAAAGCGCTAGTCATTCAATTAATTAGCCGATTCAATCAGATGACTGCGACATATAGACTAGGAGCCTTCGAACTTCTGCATTGACTGCACAGACCTATGATTTTTTTTATATTTTTTTTGTGAAAAAAAGAATCTAACAAAATATATGTAGGTAATAATAGATGTTCTACGCGTGATTCTCTTCACACTATATTCCTCTATGACATTTATCATAAAATTTCTGAATCTGAATGCTGCGCTTGCCAATCCGCCTTCCAAGCGAGTATAGCAAACTATTACCCCATGAAATTCCTTGGGAGAGGTAACTCCAGTAGTGGACGTCAGCTGAAATGATGATGACGAATGCATTATTAGTAGGAAGTTAATTTTAGTTATTAGTAAATAATATTCCGATGTGGTGTCCACATTTTACGCAACAGTCAGGCAGCAAAATACATAACATGTAATTATCAAAGTTTTAACTTTATTTGAGGGGTTAGCAACTGGCGCCAGTCTAGGCTAAATTGATGCTAACTTTGGGTTATCAATTATGAAAATTTCATAATAAGTGTTTTTACAATTGTTATTAGAAACGATAAAACTTTACTAAGTGCAAATTTCGCCAACGCATGTTAAAGTTATTTCTTAGTTTAATGTGTTGTTCCGCTTGTAATTCCTATCAATGAATGAGATGGCATGGTATTTTAAGAAGTTGTCAACGCTAACAAACGTTGTTGAAATCGGGACTTAGACTTAAATAAACTACACTAAATATTACCGCAACAAAATATTATTATTTTGCACCTTCACTAATATTATAAGGTCCGAAAAGACCTGCAGTAATTAATAATATAACCTATAATATAACTATTTTGTGCCTATTAAGCTACATATTAAGACCGATCGACCCGGTGGTCGTGGGTTCGATTCCCGCGTTGGAACACAAAAAATGTTGTTTTCAAGTTTGGTTAGGACAATGTAGGCCGATCACCTGACTTGTCTGACAAGAAAGATGATGATGAAAGATGATGCGTCGGATGGGCATGTAAAAAGTCGGTCCTGCGCCTGATCTCTCGCCAGTCGTGTCGGTTTACCGTCCCGCTGGGTTATGAGAGTAATAGGAAGAGAGAGAGAGAGTGTCTTTGTGTATTGCGCACACACTTAGGCATTAAAAAAAATTCCTGCGTAGCTGGCCTGGTTTCAATGAAATCGGCTACCGACACCGAAATCGGTGAGGGGAGCTATTATTACTATATTTGTGCATATACCAAATTTATGTACTTTTTTATTATTATTTAACAGTAATGACCCTTTAAGTTTTTTGTTTTCGGTCGGATGATGCAAATTGCTTTATTTCCTGTATGCAAGGTCTCCGTGAAAACTGGGTCACATGAAAATTCACAATTAATTACGAGAAATAATATTAAATCACCACAAATACTTGACACAGAAACAATGCGCATGAAACAACAGCTGTGACGAATATTTGTACACCATCTTTGCATCACGACAGTTTACCGTGGGAGAGGCATCGGCACGAACGGGCCGAGTTAAAAAAAGTTAAATCCTTCAGGGTGTACCTATTATGCAGGGTGATTCGTGGTTCATATACGAAGCCGCGTAGAGCATTATTTGTTTTAGCACCCCTCATGAAATACTTTGGGGGAGGCAGCCTCACCAGCAGACGACGATATTTTATATGTCGCAGTCATCTTATTGAATCCGCTATGTAATTGAATGACTAGCGCGTTCATTGAATTCTATTTTACCAACAAGTTCAATCAATCCGAGACTAGGACAACCATTTAATATTTTATAATTCCCGAATGTGTACTATTATATCGTATATTAAAGTGAATTAATCAAAAAATATATCAGCACATTGCTATCTGTACGAGCTGTTTGACGCCATTATATAACCGCACTGGTCAATCAATTAAATAAGCAGATTTAACCAGATGACTGCGACATATACAGGTTGTAAAAAGAGCAGTCCCTATAACTTTGGGATAGGATTATAGGACCTTGACTGATTCTAGAAAAGAATTTTTTGACTGATTCTAGATATGAAAGCACTGGTACTTTCATAGTAAACTCTACAAACGGGACCCATACATAGAGTATAATAATACTCTATGTAGGTAAGGGTCCCGTTTGTAGAGTTCATTCATTAATATTACAGCTTGTATACCGACATTTATATACCTATTTCTAGTAACCTACTTTAAAATTAACTTCCAAATTAATTGGGTTGAGCGAAACAAAAAGCTTTTTTTTCAAACATGACCTTAGATAACAATCTAAATTGTTAAAGCTCGCGCCATTATAATATAGATGCCTAGATAAATCAAAGGTCGATTACTTTCAAATATCATGCTTTTGTTATCGCCATTTATCGCTTACCATGATTTTTATACAAAATAATATACCTGTAATATTTGCAGTTTACCGACTGAGAAAGGTCAATACAAATTTTATATGCTTTACGCCATCTATCGCAACTTTGTTAAACTAAAACAATAACCTAGCTGACAATTAAAGTTGATACTTAAGCTTCTACTTTTCAATGCTAGATGGCGCTTCTAATGAATCTAATGAATATAAAAATTTAATAGCAGTGTGCACTGTGCAAGTTTATAGTATAAAATCAAAAATATAATAATTTATAAGTTGTCAGTAATATAATGGTACACTAACTTTATTACATTTATATAATTATAACGTAGACGTTTAAGTAGTTTACACATCCAACGCTAGATGGCTAAATTTCCCAGATTCATAGCATACTTCAATTTTCAAAATAATTGTTTGCTATTATAATTTGAGTTACTATAATGTTTTAATAAGGTTTGCGCTTAGCGTTAGCTGACAAATGTGATCTCATTTTCTCATCTGATAATGCAACCGATAGATGGCGCTGACCCGGAAAATATTTTTATTATAATAATTAACGATTTTTCTTACGTATTTAAAGTAGATTAAAGCTCCATTTTACTGCCATAGCAACAAAATATAAAAAACTTCATATTTGAACTTGAAAAAATATTAATTTCATTGTTACTCGATAAAACTTTTGAAATCCAGAAATTCGGAGCTAGTTAAACCACATATTACCAAATAGTTGCTACATAAGTTAATCTTAGTTTATCTAGAGCAGTGGATCTTAACCTTTTTAACCTTTTTTAGGTATGTTAGGGCCCTTATAACCAAACTAGGGTTTTTACCCGACGATAATCGCAAACAATATAAAGAAAACGGTAGTAAGTAAAAAAAATCGTATGATGTATTTAAACATTGTCTATGTCGTAATTTTTCCTAATAATATCTGTGCTTTATGATGTTGCTTTGAATCAAATTTCAAGATTCTAAGTTTACAGAAAGTAGGTACCTACCCTGTATGTTTTGATTCCCTTGCGTATCAGTATAATATATAATATATTGCTAAAATGGGGTTTTAACAGGTTTTGAAAAAGGTTACGTTTTTTCCTTTTTAGGTTATTTTTAGGAACCCTATAAATAACAAAGAAACCAGAGCAGAGCGAGTGAAATTTTTTCTTTTATTATTTTGGAAATGTAAGTTTTACCCCTGTGGGTAGCAACCCAGGATTTAGTGTAAATAGAATCAGAAATAGAAACTAGGCAAAAAGCCAGAATGTAGGATTTCTTTACATTTTGAGAGTGAGGAAATTTATAAAATAGGATAATAAAAACACAGTTTCAAGAAATAGTATATTGTACAGTCACCATAAGAATTTTAAGTAAATTAAAACAACCCTTCAACCATTTGTGCCTTATCAACTTACAAACAACTGTGGCAACTTTTTGGAAAAATTCACGGCTTTTGTTGAATGTTAAATTAAAAAAGATACACATAAAATTATAGTACCTATACAAGGTGTAAAATAAATGACTGATAATACTTATAGGTGCGTATGTGTCTCCTATGTAAAGTTTACTGTGAAAGTACCAGCGCTAAAAGGCTTACTTTGGACTTTCATGTTGTATGAGAAATGCACCAACATCATACATTTTCCCATACAATAATTTTAAAGAGTACCTACTCTTTCAGCGCTGGTACATTCACAGTAAACTCTTCATAGGAGGCACATACATATCTTAAGTATTGTCACTCATTAATATTACAGCCGATATATTATTATTGCTAACATGAACATAAGGGTAACTTGATTTATCTAATTAATTGGTAACACTTGTTCATCCATTGTACACATTTTACTTAACATAACTTTATATAAAAATTAATGAACAATACGTACAGTCCACCAATCCAGTGTACCAGATTCAACCACATTACATTAGCAATAAGGGTGTCCTTCGCATAGTATTACCATAGACCAATTACATAATTGGTCCATAATAATTGGTCTAAATAATTGTATAATTGGTCCATGGTATTACCGACTTTTGTAGATTAAAAATAAAACGTTCTGATTGCAATAGTGCAAAGCATGTTTACAAAATAGTACAAATACCTAGTACAAAATACGGTTACAAAATACGGTTACAAAATCTGTCATATTTTGGGCGTGTTTCACCAAGCAATGTTAAAGTTAACGCCATGTTAAAATACCATGCCATCTCATTCATTGACAGTAAATACGAGAGGAATAACATAATATTTAACATGGCGTTAACTGTAACATTGATTGGTGAAACACAGAAATAAAAATAGGTCGTGAGTGAGCGCCCAAGTTTCAAAAGTAGCACACCGCAGATTTCCCCGACTGTACATAAGTATTATTTATACTAATCTAAAGTTAGCCGTTTTTTTCTCTATTACCATAGATATTATATCTGTCTAAATAATGTTCCTAATTCCTATATTTTAAAGGTTTACATACTATGTAGATATAGCCAGCAAGCAAGTAAGGACGTTGTAAAACTGAAGAATATTAAAATACTGACCTCGTTACTTATAAAAAATGGCGCACTGAATAAGCTATCCTTGTCTGTCTTGCCACTTTTCTAACGCGTCAGACAATAATTAGTATAAATCATTGTATGCTTATAGAGTTTGTAACTGTTATTATTGTTACTTTTACAAGTAGGTATCAAAAGACCAGTTTATTTTTATTTTCCCTAAAAAAGATATAAGATAAAAAAATATTTATTCTTGAACGAGAAAAGTCTGCATAATCATATCAAAAAGTTATTATAACTGGTCTTTGACACCCTGTATAAACAGTTTAAGTATATGTAGTAGCCAGTAGGTATATTTATACTTTTGTTATACAATGTAAGACGTCTTACTTGCGTTATACAAAGAAGTAGTTTTCATTAATTTTCCACGAGCAACCCGTGAAAAGCAGTTACAAAGATAGCGTGGAAATACTGGAACTAAATTTCAAGTAACCGTGATTACTTGAAATTCAGTTCAGAATTAATTTTATACTGTTCTGGGGCCTTTCAGATGCCATCGTTATTATAACTTACGAAGTTCGAAAACAAACATGTATAAGATTTGACATGAAGTTAGCTGAATGACAAGCGAGTTAGTATGTCACTAATGTCAAATCCTATACATTCTGTTTTCAAACTTCGTATTCGTATGTGGAAAAATAACGTTACGTTTTTTTTATTTAGTTAATAATTGATGAAATAAGAAAATCTGACGACTAGATTGCTCTTGTTATAACCTAAAAATTAAAATCTAATTAGGACTAATTGAAATGCCTTAACCTATGTCATAATATTTTTATACCGTATGTTTAGTCATTTTTATTAACCACTTAATTTAGCATATTTTGCTACAGTCAGATTTAACTATTAGGGTGTACCCACGTACGATAAACGGTGACCAACATTTTTGGGTGAGAATTAAAGATTTGATTGTGATAGTACAACGCATAAAATACAAATAGTCGGTCGGAAATTGTATGGAGGTAAAAATTGCACTACTATCGGTCAGTAGGTGGGTTTAATAATAATAAATGTAAGTGTTTGAAGGGTTTTATTTAATCTTATGTTGTTAACATTTTATCTAAAATTAATAATAAATTATAGCCTCTTGTCTTTTTTTTAATCCCCGACGCAAAAACGACGGACTGCTTTGATGGTCGACTGTCTGTGGCATCGAAGCTTCCAAACGGATGATCCGATTTTAATGCTATTATTAATAATCTGAATGACATAAAAAAACCCCTTAACTTAACCTCCAAACTTAGCGTGTAACATTCCTATCACACCTAACAAACGACCTGATGACCTTGAAGACCTGAACCGATATCCACCAAACGTAGCTAAGAACACTCGACTGATATACCTTTCAAATAAAACCGCATTAATATCGGATCATCCGTTTGGGAGCTACGTGGCCACAGA
This sequence comes from Celastrina argiolus, assembly GCA_905187575.2. Classification (NCBI taxonomy): domain Eukaryota; kingdom Metazoa; phylum Arthropoda; class Insecta; order Lepidoptera; family Lycaenidae; genus Celastrina; species Celastrina argiolus. The sequence goes on from LR994596.1 coordinate 5,761,497, forward strand.
CAGACACGTCAAATTTATAACACAACGTCGTTTTTGTAACACTTTAAAGAAGACATACATTATTTCCAGCAGTGACCGACATAGCTGTGACATATTACTTACTTGGTGAACATACTACAGCATATTATATGACGTAACACAGTCAACGTTACTTCCGAGTTATTATCGAAAGAATCATAATTATTAAATAATGATGACAGTTAGCTAACTCCCACGGCGACACGTAACTCACTTCTTACTATCACTGAATACGGATGTAATCTTGGGTAATGCGAGATGGGATGCTGTGAGTCGGAATATGTAAGGGTCCACGGCCGACTTCTTGCAGTCCGATTTTTCCACTAAATCTGTCGCAGATTATTCAGCCATACAAATACTATCGATTTTGTGACCTTTTGGTAGTTGCTTTTCTTTTTTTCCTACGAAATGTCAGTACTTGTGTACTTTAAGATTTTATTGACGGTGTTAATGTAATTTTATCGTTCATAAAATTATTAAAACCTTTAAAACGGCTAACTTTAGATCCTTCACGGTCAATTTCAAATAGTATCTACGTAGTAAGTTATTTACAGCTATAACTTACAATTATAAATTTAATCACATTCATTGACGTGGTATCTCTTATGAGAAAACAACCAAAAAAAATCCTACCTAACCTAATTATAATGGTTTTAAACCATATATCATTTATATACTATGATGATCTATGGTTTATCGAATAGTTTTTTTTAGCCAAGTAATAATATTATTATTAAATTTCTTCTTATATATAAAAGGAATTGCTGTTCGTTAGTCTCGCTAAAACTCGAGAACCTGAACCGATTCGGCTATTTTTAGTCTTGAAATATTCGTGGAAGTCCAGGTAAGGTTTAAACGGTGAGAAAATATGTAAAATTTTATCATATTTGCATGCTCAACGAAGTAAGCATGGGTCATACTACTTATAACTGTTGTGCATAATATTTGATAATTCAATGTTGCTTAATTTCTCTGTTATTCAGAAATTATTAGCATATTTTTGCTATCAAGATTTCCAAAATTATCTTAACAATTGCCAATAAAAATATTTTTTAATTTACATAATTGTTTCACACTTTTTATCTTCTACAAAAACGACATTGTTAAAACATCAAAATATGTTAAGGCTAAAGTTATTATGGAGATATTCGAAATACATGAGCCGTTCAGTAAAGGTTGTTCGAGTGTGACCAATTAATATTAATCTACTATTTAATTTGTACGTTTTAAAAATTGTTACAGTAATGTGCAATGTTAGAATATTTTCGTTACATCCCTCGCCAATCAAGAAATTTCTCACGAAAGACATTAAGGCCGTGTTTCACCAATCCATGGTAAAGTTAATCCTTCGTTAAATATCATGATATCCCTATCGTAATTCCTGTCAATGAATGAGAAGGCATGATAATTGAACACGCCGTTAACACTAACATTGCTTGGTGAAATCGGGACTAATCATGACATAAAAAGTGATAGTATTGTCATTAAAATATGGGCTAATTAAAATATTTTTATTACAATTAAAATACTCGTCAAAAATTAGCAATCTTACGAGTAATATGTCTAATTCGTTCCGATTAAATATGAAATTAATGTACACAAAATAAATAATTGAGCAAACAAATGTGCTATTGTAGTGAACTTCATTGTGCGGTGAATGAGTGCCATTTAAATTGGTAGCATTATAGCCGGCCATACTGAGTTCTGTTTACATTTGGATCACATTGAACCCGAACGAGAATACTTACTAGTACCTAGCTGAACAGTCCTACCAATAAAAACGCGAAAGTTGGTAAGTATGGAAGGATGTTTGTGACTCTTTCACGCAAAAACTACAGAACGGATTTTAATGAGATTTTATATGGCACAAGGTATAAAATAAATAAGTGATTATAATTTAGGGTGTGTATGTGCCTCCTATGTGGACTACTCCACGTATCGGAAAGTACCAGCGCTTTCATGTTTCTATGAGCAATGGCTCAACATCTTAAAATGTCCCATATAATAATTAAAAAAAAACACCTCTTTCAGCGCAGGTACACAGTAAACACTATATACGGGATCCATACACACCCTAAAGTATTATCACTCATTGATATTATCACTCAACAGCCTGTATACATTATCACTTCAAAGTATGTATGGAATGCAACAAAATTATACATAAAACGGTTTTGGATGAGCTGTTTTGTAATGGTGTCCGTGCAACGTACATGTAACACTGTCTTATATAATGTGTCCTAATAAGCGTGAACTACAAGTTTAACCGACTAAGGCCATCTCATTCATTGACAGGAAATACGAGAGGGATAACATGATATTTAACATAGCGTTAACTTTAACATTGCTTGGTGAAACACGCTCCCCTCATTCCCGATTTCACCAACGCATGTTAGTGTTAACGGCTTGTTAAAATAACGTGCCTTCTTATTCATTGATAGGAATTACGAGAGGAACAACATGATATATAACGAAGGATTAACTTTAACATTGCTTGGTGAAACACGCCCTAAGGCCACGGCAAACTTTCTGTCACCAACTTTTTGTAATTGACAACATAATATTACAACATAGTCTACTTATAGCACCAAACTATAATACGAAAAGTCAGTCAAAAATAATGTAGAGTATCCCCTACAAGAAGTAACCGTGGCACCGTAAACCAAAAGTGAAATTTTATTTGATAACTAGCTGTTCCCGCGACTTCGTTCACGTTGATTTTGAGTGCCGTTTATGCAGCGCACGCAATGAAAGTCCCCAAATGTAATTAATTTTCCCCGTTTTTGCAACATTTCTCACTGACGCTTCGCTCCTATTGGTCGTAGCGTAATGTTATATAACCTAAAGCCTTCCTCAATAAATGGACTATCCAACAAAAAAAGAATTTTTCAAATCGGACCAGTAGTTCCTGAGATTAGGGCGTTTAAACAAACAAACAAACAAACTCTTCCGCTTTATAATATTAATAAGTATAGATTATAATATTAGTATAGATTTTGAGAGTCAATGTTAGGCGCTACAATGGTCCGTAGCATTTAGGGAAGTTACCACTGTATCGCCTAAACCACTGCTCCGGTTTTAGTGAAAGAGATGACAATAGAATAAAATAGAACAGGGTTATTGTTCTTTACAGCTTCATAGACTATCGTACAGATTGAGTAGTTATACAATTGAAAACCTAAATGACTGATTTTTTCGCAAAATTTTGAATCGAGAAATTTGAGTTTAAGCTATTACTTAAACATTTTAGGTTAAGTCATAACGTACTTAAGTGCATTAATTATAAAGACGGATCTTTTGATTAATGTACTTAAGTATGTTACGACATATTCTAAATTGTTTAATTGACAGTTTGAACTCAATTTTCTCGAAATCGGAATTTTTCGACATATCACCTTCATTCATTTAATAATTCAATTATCAATTGAATGGAATGTTAATAATGGCATAACTCGAAACGAGTTAATTTAACTTGAACATAACAAATAGCTATCAACCTAAATCAAAATTACAATATTTTTAAATATAACAAAGACAATTTATAAAAATATATAAAATATTTAACAATTGCAAAATTCCCAACACTTGCTTATCTATCTATCTTTACCTAATGTTACTCGTAGACTAAAATTATTTTTTTATTTGTGACTTAGATCTAGCTTTGTTTAGTCTTAAGTCTAATTGTTGAAGACAGACACTATTGTTAAATTATTCGATTTATAAATCTGATAGATCCATAAACCATAGAGGCCATAAGATCTCATTACTTAGGCCCGTATTAATAAAACAATCTGAAATTCAGTCTCAAGAATAGCGAAACTCCACTTGAGAACATTTGACAGATAATACAACGCTTCGTTTCACTCTTAAAAATGAAAATACTTTGTACGTTGTCACATACTTTCATTTTTCTTTTTTAAACGTAAAAATAACTTTACATACTTTGTAGGTTTTTATACGTCACATGCTTTCATTTTTATTTTTAAAACGTAAAAATAAAGAATATAGGTACATAACTTAATATTTTCCTATAATATATAATATTATATTAGTAAAAATGAAAGTATGGAACAATGTAAAGTTAATGATTTTTATATTTATATAAAACGTTGTTTTATCTGCTATATAGGTTATATTCTTGTGATTGAGTTAGAGATTTTTATATTATTGTCGCAGTCATCTGATTGAATCTGCTCATTTAATTGAATGACTAGCGCGGTTATATAATGGCGTGAAACAGCTCGTACAAATAGCAATGTGTTGATATATTTTTTGTTTAATTTACTTTAATGTGCGTTATAATAGTAGGTACACATTCGGAAATTATGACGTTTAAAAATAAAATATTAAATGGTTGTCCCAGTATCGGATTCATTGAATTTGTTTGTAAAAATAGAATTCAATAAACGCGCTAGTCATTCAATTAGATAGCGGATTCAATAAGATGACTGCGACATTAATACGGCCCTTAGTATACTTCGTTCCGATTCAACATGATCGTGCGTCGCGTTATGTTGCGTTATGTCAGCTTACGTCGCGTTACGTCACGTCACTTCAATTCTGTGCCAGTTGAGAGTTATACCTGCCTTCGCCACTATAGTCTCCAGTCGGTATGTCTGTCAGTCGTACTCCATAACTTTGATAGTTCAGTTACTTATTTTAGTTTAGTAGGGCCTCATCGCATCCTCTCCTCTTGCCGAGCTGGTGACAGAGCTGGGGGGAGCCCACGATGTCCCCCAGGAACACGCTGAGGAGGTACAGCTCCTTGGCCTGGTCAGTGGACCTCTTGTACTGGCTGAAAGCAGAGAATAGGAAGGTTAGCTGGAACGTTTTCGTAAAATGCGCTAATACAAACGAAATTTGATAATTATATCACAAAGTAGATATATAACAGAGACACGACCTAGTACTAGAAAATAGCATCACCCTAATACTGGCAATGCGACTGGCAAAGGGTGAAGTCCAGGCACATTTCGGAAACCGCCATCTAGCGCCACTATTGGAAAATACTAATTACTAATTTCGTTTCGTATCTTCTTTTTAATTAAGGAGTTGAATTTAGCATAATGTGATGCTTAAAAATATGCTTATCTTTATTTTAATGTCAATATTTGTACTTGATTCCGCATATTTACATTTTATAATTTACAAACGTTAATAGTAGTGACATCTATTGCATTTTTTTTGTATTAAAGATAGATTGTATAGGATGGTAGGCCATGATTATATCGAATATGTTGTTAATTATTCGTGCTTGGGCTACAGTTTCAATTAGAGCGACTAACTGCAACCCTAAGTGGGTTAGATAAATTCGTAAAGTTTTCGAATTGTATGCCACACAATGGACATTCGATAAAATTACGAAAACGTTGTTAATTATTGTTTCTGCTAGGCAATGGGATACATATCGAATTGAATACGTTTTAGTCAAGATTATGTTACCCTTGCCTGTAAAAGTATTGTACTAGACCTTTACCCTCTTACTAATAAAAATGTATAAGCTGTTATTTTTTGAAGACCTCTGTAAAGCAGTGGTTGAGCGTGTTGGTGTTCGAGCGGGAGGTCGCGGGTTCGAAACCTCGCCGACAACAAATCAACCTTAATATTCATTTTACTTTCATAATGTAAAAAAAAAACAAAACCCAATATCCGATAAACAAAAAGGATTTTCAGAACACTATTATTATTATTTAAGCAGTTTTGCGCCTCCGTCAAGTAGAATATTAATATCAATTATAGAAATCTTTTCTCTTGATTACGTAGAATAATGCTAAATGTGTTAGTGAATAAATGTTAATTATTTATTTAAGCAGTTTAAATATTTCTCAGAACAGCGTTCTACCTAATATATTATCTTCGTTTGTTATTAAAACGTTCCTGCATTATATTTTGCTTGATTTCCTAAACCGTACCAATTATTCTAGAACATGACTAGGAAGTGAGAAGATTACGCTTTACCTAAATCTTATGCAACCGTCGGTATATTAGCAGATCTAATAACAGATATTAAACATGGAACCTAAACCTTAGCTTGGTGTTACTAAACCTGTAGCTTTATCTAGCTAGATCTAATAGCTTCTTTTAGCGAGATCTACTAGAGGTCGACTTTTACGAATTTGCTTGTCATTTAGCGAACCTTATGTCAAATCCAATATATTTTGTTATCGAACTTCATAAGTAACAATAGCGGTGGCACCATAGCTTTGGGATATTATTATACTACCTTTTCTCATTCTAGAAATGTATTATTTTTAATACTTTTTATACTCCTTCGTTATTCTTGCGACAAAAAAAAGAAATGGTAAAAAGTAAAAAAAATATATTTTAGAAAATACATTTCCAAAATGAAGGAAGGTAGTATAATCGTATCTCAAAGTTATAGTGACTGTTCTTTTAACACACTGTATAAAAAGCAACATAGCATTTTACACTGCCGTCCTATAACTACTATACACAACATAATATCTATCCTTGAACATTAATTACCAAATATGAAGTGATCCTATTAAATTACAATTAAAAAAACAATATTTTAATATACAATTTACAAAGGTATTTTTTTAATCAAAAATGTGGGTATCATTAAAATAAACCGCAGTATTAAATATAGCAGAGAGAAAAGAAAGTGCTGCGGTATGACGTCACGAAGAACATTCTGGATTTCCCACTCAAGTTGTAAGATGTACTCAAACTAGGCTTAGATCCGATTAAAATAACTTAGATTCAGTGAAGGATACCAATTTAGTTATTTTTTTACGTCTGTGGCGCAGTGGTTGAGCGCGACGGTGCTTAAGCTGGAGGTCGCGGGCTCTAATCCCGCCGAGGGAACGAATAATTTTCATTGTTGGGTCAAAATTATAATTGTTTCCGTTTCCGTTATCTGTTTCACTGAAGTGTTTATTGCGCCGTTCTTCTGTCAGGCCGTGGTGTATCGTGTGTATTAGTTCCCCTTTGATAAAAGAGGATATAAAATGCTTTAACTAATTAAAAATCATAAATGTATTTTCCACATGTCGATACATTGAGTTGCATTTGTGTCACAAATATTATTACGAATGTGTCTGTCTGTTGCGCTGTATCCGCTGAACTAATTTTGATGAAATTTAGCGTAGTTATTTCAAGTGCCGGAAAAGAACTAAAGAAAATAGTAATGTTTTCGTTAGCGAAAGAAAATATTGCAGGGAAAGTTTACGGTTGATTTTTTTGTTTTCCAACTTCGCTATCGTAATTAGCGATGGCTGGATACGCAACCATGCATCAACCAGAAGAACCCGCAATCGGTCATTAGTGTTGCAACCGTTGCGGCGCCGGTTACGTGCGCGACCCACTTCCACCCACCGACGGCCTTGGGTGGCGTAAGTTTGGGGGGTCAAGGTTGTATTTGGAGTCATTGAGATGGTATTGTTCATCGGTGATGTAACGAGGAAACGCGTCGCTACGAATAATGATAATATCTATAGACGCTTCACACCACGTCAATCTAGCCCTGTGCTTAGCACTGGGCTAGATTGACGTGACGTTCAATATCAACCCAGGATGAACAGTAGTGACCAACCAACCAAGAGAGAGAAATCGCAAGATGCCCGAAGGACATACTCTACAAACTACTAGTATATTACGTTACACAATATGCCTTTGCATGTGTGCGTTTTGTCATTAACTCATGTTGAACTGCAACTCCTATGTAGCCAGGATGAACAGTAATCTATTGTCTTGGGCGCAAGATATAATATAATATCTATAGACGCTTCACACCACGTCAATCTAGGCCTGTGCTAAGTATCCGAAGAACTTGTGTTACAGGTACCAGACAACGGAAATATATTTAATAGTTTCATACTATACATATTTAAGATTTTTATTATATTAATACACAAATTTAATACACATCCATGACCCAGGAACACAGAAAACTTTTTGTTTCTTCGGCGAGATTCGAACTCGCACCTCCCGCTCGAACACCAATGTGCTGAACCACTGCACTACAGAGGTCGTCATAATGTGACTAACTTGTGGTTACTTCAGCGTTTTCTATCTTAAAGATAATGTGTCTTATAGGTGGAAGAAAACAGACATCCATGTAACTAACTGTGCCCGCGACTTCATTCGCGTGGTTATTGAGTGACTTAAACCGTTTGTATAATTTTTCCCGTTTTTGCAACATTTCTCACTGACGCTTCGCTCCTATTGGTCGCAGCGTAATGTTAAATAGCCTTAAGCCTTCCTCTATAAATGGACTATCCAACAAAAAAAGAATTTTTCAAATCGGACCAGTAGTTCCTGAGATCAGCACGTTTAAACAAACAAACAAACAAACTATTCCGCTTTATTATATTAGTATAAATTAAAACAATTCAAAACGGAAAAGAATAGATGGTTTAGCACTTGATACGAGTATGACACAACGAACTTTGAAGAGGAAACACAACGCCTGTTTTTCCATACAGGATTTGAGTGATCCCTTTTTCCTCCCTGAATAATGTTGCTAGAGTAACAATTTTTTTCCTACATGTACTTATAATTATTTATTCTTTATAAATTATTTTATACCTCCCTACTTTTTCCTTTTTTAGTAAATTAATTTTTTAGGGAGTCTTTAAAAAATTCCCAGATTTTTCGCTGTGTTTAAACATCCAGGAATCAATTTTGACTGCATTATACAAAAATGTAGATTTCTTGTGATTTTAATTTCATTTCGTGCTGCAGTTGTCTCTAACGCGCTAGTGCTGGCTAGCTAAGGTACTGCGAGATAGCAATAGATTTTATAAATGCCTATTTTATATTTCTCTCAACCGCGAGGTTTCTTTTTAAGAGGACAATGCGTAAAATATACTCATATTTTTACACATTACCCTATGATAGCGATAGTAATGCATCGGCGATAGGGGCGCTTATCCTATTAGAGTAATACATCAACGGTAGCACCACTTATTCTAGGGGAGTAAGTAATGCATCGGCGCGGTTGTACCGGCGCTTATCCTAGAAGAATAATGCATCGGCGGCTTATCCTAGGGAAGTAATGAATGGGCGGTAGCGGCTCAAATTCTAGGGGAGTAATACATTGCCAACAGAAGGAACATAATATATACGGGAATGGGCAACGGGACGCAGCATTTCCTCAGATATTATTGTTATTATCTTAAAACTGCGTTCACCAGCCTACCACGCATGCCGAGTATTGAAAATATAAGCAGCGGGCTTACTCTCGACGCAATCGAGAACCGAATCCGTTCGATATCAGTGGTTTTTCGTACTTTATTTGGTGAATTACTTTGAAACTAATCAGGATAAAGAAAATTGTTACATCGTTACTTTTATGCACTCCCGACCATATCAATCCACTGAGAATCAAAATAAACAAATGTCAATTTATTAGGAAGTACGCGGCACGATCGTATCTGAATCAAAATCAAATCAGTTTGGAGAATAAGGCCCCAGCTACCCCCCATGGAATACTTTCGAAAAGGCTTATCCAGTAGTGGACGTCATAAAACGACGACAACCTTGACGTTTGGACTCCGTGCCAATGTAAGCCTTAAGCAACCTCAAGCAGGTGAACGTGCCGAGGGAAGGGAGCGTATCATTTCCCTTTCATTACGCATAACCAACTGATTGCTGTTATACAATGTGGATCTGGGCCCTGATTCAAGATTAACGCTATTATCACTTACGAAGTTCGAAAACAAAAATGTATGTACGTGTGTAGATAGTGAACTCCTACGGAAGAAAGCGACTATACCGATTTGAATACATTTTTTGCGAGTTTTTAAGTGGGTTTGAAGATGGTTTATCTTTACTAATAATAAAAGCGGAAGAGTTTGGTTGTTTGTTTAAACGCGCTAATCTCAGGAACTACCGGTCCAATTTGAAAAAATATTTTTTGATGGATAGTCCATTTATAGAGGAAGGCTATATAACATTACGCTGCGACCAATAGGAGCGAAGCGGCAGTAAGAAATGTTGCAAAAACGGGGAAAATTGTTCACATTTGAGGACTTTCGTTGTGTGCGCTGCACAAACGGTTTAAGTCACTCAAAACCTACGCGAACGAAGTCGCGGGCACAGCTAGTATTTAATAGAAGTTCGTGTGCCGAAATGTTCTGTAATGCTATCATATGTTACATGATATGTCTCAGGATTTGTAGATTCTATTCGAAGGTTCGACTAGTATACACCACTTCAATGTCACGCTGTTGTTAATACTTAAACGGTGTCACAGGTGGTTGCGCGGGCCAAGGATTACTAATTATATCCATTATCTCCGGTTAAGACTTTTAAGTTGATGAAATTCGTAAATTTTTATGTTACATCTTGGCCTTCACAGACAGAAAATGATTTATCAAGCTTTCTTTATTACTCATCAACAAGCATACATTATTACTATAAACAAGCTGAAACTCGACAGGGTTGTGTTGTTTCTATGGCCTTCCAGTTTAAACTGATTCCAGTTCCAGTTGAAACCAGGTTTAAACTGGTTATAAACGTACCTGAAGACCTCCTTGAAGTCGATGATCGCTGGCGGCGAGGTGAGCGCTCCCGTGGCGTACCGTGCGCATACACGCTCGAACACGCACGCCCGCTCGCCGTATTCGCTCACGATGTACTTCTCCACGTCCTGGATGTCGAACGGGTCGGCCAATGAGGACAGCTCACGGCGAGTGCGGGAGCGGTACGTTGCTGGGGAGAAGAAGATAGACTCAGGCTGTATAACTGGCATTTGGATTGCTATTGCTATATTGCAAAGTCGAAAGAAAGAAATCCCGCAGTGGAACTAAATTTCATTTATAATAATGCCTCCCACAACGATTTGGGTGACGGTGGCCGGTTTCATTGAAATCAGTTCAGCTACGCAGGAGTTACAGAATCTCTTTCTTCACTCACGTATCCCAGTGGGACGGATAACCGACACGACTGGCGGGAGATCAGGCGCAGGACCTTTTTACATGCCCATCCAACGCATGGATTATCTTTCTTGTCAGACAATTAGGTGATCTCTAAACCACTTAGATTACGGATCATCTATACTAATGTTATTAGCTGAAGACTTTTTATTGGCATGTGCCAATACAATGCAAGCAAAACTTCTTCTTTGACAATTCCTCTCCCCGTGGTTGCCTGGAAGAGATTGCGCCTTGTTACGCTTGCCCTACGTTATCCTAGCTCCTCCATGGTGACAAAGAAACAAGAGTTTTAGAAATATTAAGAACTTAATTATATATGAATAACAGGGAAATATATTATGGGACATAGATATTAGTGTAATTTTCTTTAAAAAAATAATAATAATGTCAATATGGTATACTACAAACCCGAGGTCGTCCCAGTCAGGTTGCTAAGGGTTGCATAGGATCATCATGGAACCTATACCCATATACCACTACGGCTACTACTATGCTCTACCAAATCATCTAATAGAGCCCTTCTATATAGAAGGTCTCTGTAGGCTATAATATTAATAAATGATAATACGAGTACTTTGGGGTGTGTATGGGTCTCGTATATAGACTGTGAAGTTACGAGTACCTTCGCGGCAAAAAAAGCGTAAGTGACAACTAGGGTTAATATTTAAGCTTAGCGCTATAAAATAGATATTTTTCAATTATAAAACTGAAAAAATAATTTCATGAGAGAAATCTACAAACGAACTAAACTAAAAATAGCCGAATCGGTTCAGCCGTTCTTGAGTTTTAGCGAGATTAACGAACAGCAATTCATTTTATATATAAGATATATAGGTATATAGATTAAACTTATTTTGATATTTACCTATAATCTTCAAAAAGAAGAAAATTGAAAGTGTATAAACATACAACTATAGTCGGAATTTTAATTCGATTCCAGATTTGACACATTCAGTGTTGCAACGTTATGACAAGTGCTAAATAGTGACGTGCGAAATTATTCGATACGGAAATGGAATATTTCGGGATCGATTCCTCTCGTTTATAGTAGTATACCTAAAAAAAGAGAAATAAAACAAATATATGTATTTTGGTAATATTTTATTTTATAAATTGTCGCCGTCATCGCTATCGCTGTCAATTTCTGTAACATGTTCTGTCTGTTATAAACTAGCTGACCCGTGCCCACTTCGTTGAGCATAAAAATAGTTTATGACTAAAACAAACTAACGTTCGCGTTCTTTAGTTATAAATAGTGTACCTAACACGACTTTCTTTTATATATATTATAGTCTTGCTGACCCGTGCCCACTTCGTTGAGCATGGAAACCGTGTAAACCTTCGCGGGACGAACGAATATTTCAAGACCAAAAATAGCCGAGTCAGCTGATCTCGAGTTTTAGCGAGACTAATGAACAGCAACATTGATTTTATATAGCCTATGTTACTCAGTGATAATGTAGCTTTCTAATGAAAAAAGAATTTGATTAAAATCGGTCCAGTACTTTTTGAGTTAAGTCGTTACATACAAAAATACAAATCATTCGTCTTTATAATATTATTAATGTAGATGTATAGATTACACCTACTAACATAAGCTAAGCCGGTGAATGCTCCGGTCAAAAACAGTCGATTCGGAGATGATTAGTTTGATGACGATGATGATGATGAAAAGTAGCCTATGTTAATCCTCATAACTTTAGCTATCTACCAGTGAAAGTCTCGTCAATATCCCTCCAGCCGTTTCAGAGATTAGCCGGAACAAACAGACATGCCGACAGACAGACACAATTTTTTTTAAAATTGCATTGTCGTTTTCATTATCCTTCATATGCATTTAGTATAACATTGCTAATTGAAAGTTACAAACAGACACTTCAATATAATTAAGGGCCGATTTTTCAATCGTCAGATAACTTTTATCTGTTGAATAAACATGTGACTTTGACATTTGTTTTATACAAAATCTGTCAAAGTCACACATTTATTCCTGACATAAAAGTTATCTGACGATTGAAAAATCGGCCCTTATTTGTATAGATGTGTCTGATGTTGTCAATTAACATATTATTATCTAACCTACTCATTTTTTCCTCTTCTTTGACAACATGGGATACGCATTTAGCCATTACAATAAAGCAGTGATTACTAATTAATAAATAATTATTATGAATAATAATGTATTTATTTAAATAAAAATCAATAATTAATTTAGTCTTTAATTGGCACACCATTATTATGATTATTAACATAAATCGCGATTGTTTATCGATTTTTGTGTTCATCACTACAATAATAAATGTGGTATCATTATTTTACAAAATTACAGTAGCTAATGTCAAATGTGGAATCTAATTAAAATTCCGAGTATAGTTGTAATTTTTTAAAAGTTAAACGACACGGTGCGTTGCCCGAATTGACCAATCACTATGCTCGAAATCTCCGCTCAACTTCAACGGAAACAGCACGAGCATAGTGATTGGTCAATTTGGGCACCGCAAGCTCCTCTCCGCCCCGCTCCGCGTCAGTGGAAACGAGAAGTGAGTAAGAGAGTAAGAAGTGTCTGGTAGTCCAGAGGGCTAGAGCTCTCTAATATCCGGGGAACTCTTGGCAAATCGCCGTCATCTATAATAAGATGATGCCCGATGAGGCAATACGGGGTTGTGGTAGTATAGCAGTTCCCATGGCCCCGCCAAAAGGCGTGAAGAAGGACATCGGGGGGTTTTAGTTGGCAAACTCAGTGCGAAGCAGTGGGGAGTCCAACATAACCTCGCAACCCCCCTCCGGGGTCACGGGGTATGCGCGACGCATTTCCCCTCGAGAAAAAAAGGAGTGTTTGGTGGGGCAAGGATCTCGCGTCTATAAGAAGATACACAGACAGAAAGCGAAGTCTCAGTAATAGGGTTTAATCTTTTAGACCCTTTGTAAACGGAACCCTAAATATGAGGTAAGCGTGTAAGTGACGGGCCAAACGAGACTAATTAAATGTATACAAGATATTAAAGTTTTATTCAACGTCAAAGAAAGAGCTCCGTCAGCTGTCACACGTTATAAATTAACTTTGTAACGAGTTCAAAGCAATATGACGAGAGGACTCACTTGATACGAAACTTGAGTAGATATGTTATTGAATTTACTGTAGGTTCTTGGTGGAAATTCATGTTGTATATAGTAAAACACAAATTAATTGCACTTTTTTTCCATGTCAGGTGATGATGACTTTGTTGAAACTGGTTGTGTATTTTAAGTAATAATTAATGTAAATTAACAAATAAAGTGGAAAAAAGTGCAAGTAGTTTGTGTTTTACTATATAACTTGAGTAGAGTCAAAGAGATGTGAACATGTATTTCGTTAAAACATGTCTTAGACATTAGACGTCATGTTTTAGCCCCCGGAACGGTGGATTTTACCCGGATAAACTGTAGCCTGTATTAATGCTAAATACTTACAGAGATTCAAATATGGAAATCGGTTTTGAAGTTTCTCGTGATGGTGGAAAAAATCATAGTTTTTTTCACAAAAGTTTTGCCTTATGAACGTCCAAATGAAAGGGGGAATTTTAATTACAGATGACTCTGTGATTCATACTAATAATATTTTTCAAAATTAGAACTTTATGAAGGTACTTTTGCTTCTTAGAAAAAAGAAATAATGTGTGAGTAATCACTACAAAAAAAATATTACCTAGTCCGATAGTGTTACTTTTATTAATTTATCTTTTAGTACACCCCTCTATCTCTATATATAAACATCACGCTTTATCGTTCAAAATCAAAATTCAAAAATCAAATTTATAAAAATTACACGCCAAAAAAACTTCATGTACTTATTAATACAATGATGCCTTAAAATGTATTCCTTACAGATTTTCCCATATTTTTTATATTAAAAGAAACCAATTTACCTGGGCTAAACGAATACACTAGGTTCCTCAGAAAGTTCATAGCACGCACCGAAGCGGTTATAGCTGGGAAACCGATGAGATGAACTGGCAGGTCATAAGTGCTGGCAACCTCCAGATTTAAGAAAAAAACCACAAAAAATAAAGCAACGACTTCACGGTATTCCATTTTTAAATATCACACTTATTTTTATATAAAACGTCACTGAAGTAAGCACTTTTTTGTTGATTTTATGTTCAAGTCTTATAACTGTTATTAATTAACAAAATTATTGCTATATTTACTAAGTAACTGTGTAACTATTTCATTTAAGATAATCGTCACTGAAATTAACACTTTTTTTGCTCTATTTTTTATAACTATTATATTATATTGAACAGCTAAATTGTTGATAATATATTATATAACTAAGTAAATATAACTAAGTAAATATTGTGTTAAGGATCCAGTCCGGTAGTGCGCGTACTCGTTTTCGCGGTTTGTTTATTTGTGACGAAAGCGATCACAATTCATCGGTTATTCGTTATGTCATCAACAGGTAAGCCCTATGGACGGTTCGCCAGTCTTATATAACAGTAATTATTATAATTATTTTAGGTAGGGCGATTCTTTTTATGGATGCTTTCATACCACGTCATTGTGGCCCCCGGAGTTCTTTAAAGTTGTGTTACGGGTATATTATAACGGAAGTATATAATAACCAATTTGGTAAAATTGCAGGTATTTTATTTTTGGTATATTAATTACTTATGATCATCTTGTGGATATTTTACCAAATAAATTTTCTTTTCTTTCTAATATTGTAATACTTTTAATACTATACAAAATACATCCATGAACCAGGGTCGGAAATGGAATTTTTTTCATGGGATTCGAATCCACAACCTCTGGTTTGAGCACTGACACGCTAAGCACTAAGCTACAGAGGTCGACAATAATATAAGGCGTTTTTGTATGTGACACGTTATCTAGAGTATCTATACTAATATTATAAAGCGGAAGAGTTTGTTTCTTTGTTTGTTTAAGCTCGCTAATCTCAGGAACTACTGGTCCGATTTGTGTTTTTTGATAGTCCATATATAGAGGAAGGCTTTAGGCTATATAACATTACGCTGCGACCAACAGGAGCGAAGCGACAGTGAGAAATGTTCAAAAAAGGGGGAAAATTATTAATATAAATATATCGCTTTCCCATAACTGTTTGATCATTTAAAAGTAAATATAGTTTTAACTAAGCGCCCTTAGGCTTTTGTACTATTTACTGGCTATCCTTTGTCGAGTCGTGCAATTATACCCTTTCATTTGAAAAGGGATAAAGGCTTTTAAGCCATTATTACTCTGTATAATTATTAATTATTATTATTATTAATGTATACCTAATTATTTTAATCAATAACACTGGTTAAGCAGAAAAAATGTTAAATATAAAGTACTAGAGTATGAAATAAGATTTCCTTCTGCATTCCCCTCATCTGACGTAATCCAGGTCTTTCCTGATTTAATTTAAATACCAATGTTAATCCAAATCAGACACCAATTGAGCAACTCTCCATAATATTACTCATTTGAAAATGGGAGCACTTGAATGTAGGGCTGATGAAATCAGGAATACTTCTGCAAGTAGATTGCGTAAGCGACCATGCACACACACGGCAATAGTTAAGCATGCGTTACACTTATACAAGGTGTAAAATAAATGAGTGACAGCACTTGGTGTGTATGTGCCTACTATGTAATTTGTAACATAAAGGCTATAATATTAATGAGTGATAATACTTTAGGGTGTGTATGGATTCATTATATAGAGTTTACTAAGAATGTACCAGCGCTGAAAGTGGTAGGTACTTTATTTTTGTATTGTATGAGGAAATTCGTGATGTTGGGGCATTTCTTATACAAACGTTAAAGTCAAAAGTAAATCTTTTGGCGCTGGTACTTTTACAGTGTACTAGAGCATAGGAGGCACAAACAGATCCAAAAGTATTATCACTCATTTACTATACACCTTGTATAATTTATATATTATGTATAGTTCGTCCCTGATAAATTTAACCTAAAGGTAAACAAACTGAAAACATCGAAATTTTCACTTATTCACTTATTGTGCACACTTATCTACACTTTCACAGGTACTCGTATATTAAAGGATTCTTTAGACTTCATTATCCAGTACATTTTATAACAATTAAACAATAATTAATATGTTTAAACATCAAATGAAAATCTTTCACTGAAAAAATACGCCATTTTGACACTGCCAATTGTAGAATATAAGTCTATAGTCTATGGGTTCATAGCAAACAAAAATCATTGTATTATTATTGGCCAATTGGCATCACTGATGTTTGGTTGTGTCATAGACAGGTTTGTTTACGTTTATGTTAAATTCATCTCGGACGTACTATAGCGTCTAAACTGTAGGTCCACCAGTGAATGATAATTATCTTTTGATTAATGTTCATAATAAGGCATAACTTACGTAGATGATTAAAGGTTTTGTTTGTAAAAATTATAGTTATGTATTGAACTGTCACAACATAGAAAATGAACAATTACTAGTGTACACTACGTGTCAAACCCTCGGGCTTGTGCTTGTGATCTTAGCCCCGTATAAATAAAACATTCTCAACCTCAACCTCAAGACAGCCCAAATGCTGTTGATGACGTTCGAATTAATAGATATTACTTGAACACCTAACTCAAGGATGGTGTCTCAGCTGATACCAGCGTTATCAACAGCTGTCAAACTGCTACTTGGGTGAGTTATCTTACATGAGTGACGTCTAACCGTGAGACTTGCTTTGAGGCTTATGTCACTAGTTGTTTCCGTGTTATTCTCCCCAAAATTTTCAACGTTTCAGCTGTTTTTATAATAACGTTGGGCTTATCTGATACCTCAAAAGTGTAACGAAAAGGTATTTTACTAGTAATAAATTAAAAATTCAGGTTTAAAACTAGGCAGACCATAGTCTACGACCATGGCCTGTTCATCATGAACTTATAAAAAAAACACTTTTCTTAGTTAAGTCAGTGTTCCTAAACCCGGTTCAGCTGAGATCAGACTATTAATCAAAGACCACCTTGAGATGCTAACCGCACTCGAGTAGTGGACTCATCTTGAGTCCTAGTGTGAGACTTCTTTATTTATACGGACCTTAGTTTAGCTTAGTTAGCTTGTGATTGTAATTACCTATGCAATGCAGTTTTTCCTGTCTCTTGTGCTAGTTTGTGTGTTTGATGCAATGCGATCATTAATATTAAACACAATAATTTACGACCATTAAGAACTTATATAAACTGATATTGCATTCCGTTTCACAAAATACTCAATGCTCATTATTTATATATTTACAGCTAGTGTTCAAATGTTTATTCGAAAAATATAATAAGGCTTAACTCACACTCCAGCAAATGGAAGAGTCGCGACGCATAATTTTTTTACAAGATACGCGCACTTTACTAGAAAAATATAGCACGACTCTCGCTACATAATATATGCATATTTGATATTCATACTTGAAGACATGAATTGATGAAGATAATATGTAGCAAAATTCTGATTTCAAGAAAATTTATTTCAAAAACGTCGTAACATATTAAGTACATTAATCTAAAGATCCGTCTCTAGAATCAATGTACTAATACGTCACTACATATCCCAAAACGTTTAAGTGACAGTTTAGGCCCAATGTTTTTGAACATATCACCTTCATCCATTCATGTCTTCAATTTGTACTTTAATAATTGGAAAATAGAAATGAATATGCTTAGGCGATAAACTGAATAAAAAATGAAAAAAACCCCCGACTTAGCGTGTAACATTCCTATCACACCTAACAAACGACCTGATGGTCTTGAAGACATGAACCAATTTCCACCAAACATAGCTAGGTACACTCTCGACTGATACTTGCAAACCAAAAAAACCGCATTAAAATCTGATCATCACAGACATACACATTTATACAGACACGTCAAACTTATAACACCCCGTGGTTTTTGCGTCGGGGGTGATAAAAACACGACGCGTTCCGACGCTTCGACTCTGCGTCAATGTGAGTTGAGCCTTAACCCACATTTTACAATGCACACTCTACATAGAGCCCCAACGAAAACACGAATGGTTCGATGTTATTTTACGTCGTAACTTTTTTCAAAAAAGGGAATAGTGCGTTAGTAACACCGATATAGTACTACTAAAATTATAAAGTACTATTAAAAGTATAAAGTACTATTAAAACTATAAAATTATCTACACTGATATTATAAAGAGGAAAGATTTGTATTTTTGTATGTAACGACTTAACTCAAAAAGTACTGGAACGATTTTTATAATTCTTTTTTCATTAGAAAGCTACATTGTCACTGAGTAACATAGGCTATATAAAAATCAATTGATGTTCGTTAGTCTCGCTAAAGCTCGAGATCAGCTGAACTGATTCGGCTACTTTTGGTCTTGAAATATTCGTGGAAATCCCGGGAAGGTTTACACGGTTTCGACGCTCAACGAAGTGGGCACGGCTCAGCTAGTCTTTATATAAGAATCTATAAACTATTAAACTTTTGTTGCTTGTAGCTATTAATTTAATAGCACGTCGGTACAAAACTTAAGGTGTTATTTTACAAGAATTGTGCAAACGGAAGAGTCTTAAATTTAGAACAGTTAATATGGAGATTGAATATGAATGAGAACATTCTCATTTTTTCTCATTGGTACATACCAAAAGCATTTTTTTTTCATGTTTTTAGACATAGGTACATAAAATTAACAAAATATGCTGAAAATGATTCTATAAATTTTCAGCATGGGTTAGATACAATTTATATTTGCAAATGTTATTTTCATAATATTGTATTATGTCAATATTATATTTGCCCCAATATTTAAAAAACGGACAGATGGGCAGAAGAGTCAGTTGACATCTGATGATGATTAAATCGAACTGGTAGTGTTATTTTAAAAAAAAACCTTTATAAAGTATAAGCGGAAATCTGTATAATGAGATATTCTATACAATACCTAAAGAATAGAATGTCTAAAATACAGGTAATTATTTTTTATTTTATACATTGCCTGGGTATAATATGCAGAACGCGCGTATGTAATAGACGAGAGAAAGGAAGCAGGGGATAATATTTTGACGTTTTGTTACTTAACATTACGAAAAAATAACATAAAAATACGAAACTTACTTAAGTATGGCAGTTACTTAATTCCACATTTTATATTTTACAGATATGAAACTAATTCCAATATTTTTATTATGAACATTTGATGGATCTACACCATCAAATGAAATGAAATCAAAACTTTTTATTTCCATATAGGTTATTTAAGCGCCTCCGGGGTCTAGTGGATCAGAGCTTCGCTCTCGACCCGGAGGTTGTGGGTTCGATTCCCGCGTTTTAAAACGACAAAAAAATTTGTTTTCAAGTTTGATTAGGACAATGCAGGCTGATCACTTGATTGTCTGACTAGAAAGATGATCCATGTGTCGGATGGGCATGTAAAAAGTCGGTCCTGTGTCTGTTCTCTCGCCAGTCGTGTCGGTTTACCGCCCCACTGGGTTATGAAAGTAAAAGGAAAAGAGAGTGTCTTTGTGTATTGCGCACACACTTGGGCACTATAAAAATAACTCCTGCGTAGCTGGCCTAGTTTCAATGAAATCGGGTACCGACACCGAAATCGGTGAGGGAAAATAATATTTAATAACACTTATAGAATCGTTCTACCTACCCTTGATGCCTACTATACAGCCTGACTGGTGAGACATGTGCAATTAAATACTTACAGAGAGTACTCGGTACTCGATTCCCATTATAAATATGTAATAATAATAGGTACTTAATTTTTTACCAAATTTTCCTTTAAATCGTGGATACTAAGACAATTACGCGGCAAGTAGGCATACCTATGCAGCCGGTGCGGCACGGCGCGGCGGCGTGCGACATCAACGTAGGTAGTGCGGGCGCGTACGGTCTACGCGCGGTGTCTATCATTGGGTAAATAATTATTCGAGTCTAAGCTACATTTACTCAGTGGTTAATTGATATTATTTTTTTACGTTTTTGTTCATCTCATATAATAAAAAAAAATAATAAAAAAAAATAATAATAATAATAATATAATAATTATATAAATATCACGTCCTCAAGTATTGCTCATGTCTCACCAGTATATACCACCGGTTCAGAAACTAGTCCGGCGAGAAGAACCGGCAAAAAAAAACCAACAGTATTGCATTTTATCCATCGCATACCCAAAACTCTTACATGTTCAAGTTTCGAACAATTTTCTCAGCTCGACTTGAGTAACTTGAGTTACAATTTCATGTTTGTAAAATTTCCAATGCGTTTTTGTATGTGCTTGAGAAATATTGTAGAAAAGATCCCGTAGTTTACGAGAGTGCTGCTAAAAAGGCTACGAAATGTTACAAATAATGTAATGCAGAATTTGTCAACGTCGCTTGCAACTGAGTTTCAAGGTAGCTTGAGCATTTCAACAATTTAGGGTGCCTACACTCGTCCTACTTTTTGTAGGACTATCGGGTAGATAGGTATTTCTAACCGTCTGTTTTGTATGACGGTATCCTGAATTATTGCAATTAATAGATATATTCTACTTTTATCTACAAAAAGTCGGACACCGATAAATACTCGTGATACATCCTAATGCAGAATTTTGTCAATGACGCTTGCAACTGAGTTTCAAGGTAGCTTAAGCATTTAAACAATTTAGGGTGCCTACTCGTCCTACTTTTTGTAGGACTGATCGGGTAGATAGGTCCTTCTAACCGACTGTTTTGTATGTCGGTGCGCTGAATTATTGCAATTAATAGATATTAATTTCCAGGTAGCTTTAATATTTCAACAATCTAGGGCCCAGCCACGGCCCACTTTTTGTAGGACCGATAATCGGGCAGATTTGTTCTTTATTTTATTTCTGAACAGCTTTTTTTATGATCTGTGCATTGTAATATTGCAATCAGTATGTTCTATTTGTCACCTACAAAAAGTCGGACACCGATTAATACTCGTGGGTGGTAACCCTAATGCAGAATTTGTCAACGTCGCTTGCAACCCGTGAATTTCCAAGCTTGAGCATTTCAATTTATGAAAGACTAGCTGACCCTTTCCCACTTCGTTGAGCATAAAAACAGTTTATGATGAAATTCAACTAACCTAACTCGGGAACGCGGAACCCGCAACGCGGGAACCCGGAACCCGCAGCATGGGAACCCGAAACCCGCAACCCGCAACGCGGGAACGCGGAACCCGCAGCATGGCAACCCGAAACCCGCAACGCGGGAACCCGGAACCCGCAACGCGGGAACCCGGAACCCGCAACGCGGGAACCCGCAACCCGCAACGCGAGAACCCGGAACCCGCAACGCGGGAACCCGGAACCCGCAACGCGGGAACCCGGAAACCGCAGCATGGGAACCCAAAACCCGCAACACGGGAACCCGGAACCCGCAACGCGGGAACCCGGAACCCGCAGCATGGGAACCCAAAACCCGCAACGCGGGAACCCGGAACCCGCAACGCGGGAACCCGGAACCCGCAGCATGGGAACCCAAAACCCGCAACGCGGGAACCCGGAACCCGCAACGCGGGAAC
Source organism: Celastrina argiolus (assembly GCA_905187575.2). Classification (NCBI taxonomy): domain Eukaryota; kingdom Metazoa; phylum Arthropoda; class Insecta; order Lepidoptera; family Lycaenidae; genus Celastrina; species Celastrina argiolus. The sequence continues at coordinate 5,783,939 of LR994596.1, forward strand.
CAGGAACCCGCAACGCGGGAACCCGGAACCCGCAACGCGGGAACCCGGAACCCGCAACGAGGGAACCCGGAACCCGCAACGCGGGAACGCGGAACCCGCACCATGGGAACCCGAAACCGGCAACGCGGAACCCGCAACGCGGGAACGCGGAACCCGCAACGCGGGAACCTGGAACCCGCAACGCGGGAACGCGGAACCCGCAACGCGGGAACCCGGAATCCGCACCATGGGAACCCGAAACCCGCAACGCGGAACCCGCTACGCGGGAACCCGGAACCCGCAACGCGGGAACCCGGAACCCGCAACGCGGGAACCCGGAACCCGCAACGCGCGAACGCGGAACCCGCACCATGGGAACCCGAAACCCGCAACGCGGAACCCGCAACGCGGGAACGCAGAACCCGCAACGCGGGAACCCGGAACCCGCAACGCGGGAACGCGGAACCCGCAACGCGGGAACCCGGAATCCGCACCATGGGAACCCGAAACCCGCAACGCGGAACCCGCTACGCGGGAACCCGGAACCCACAACGCGGGGACCCGGAACCCGCAACGCGGGAATCCGGAACCCGCAACGCGGAACCCGCAGCATAGGAACCCGAAACCCGCAACGCGGGAACCCGGAACCCGCAACGCGGGAACCCGGAACTCGCAACGCGGGAACCAGGAACCCGCAACGCGGGAACGCGGAACCCGCAACGCGGGAACCCGCAACTTGCAACACGGGAACCCTGAACCCGCGACGCGGAACCCGGAACCCGCAACACGGGAACCCGGAACCCGCAACGCGGAACCCACAACGCCAAACCCTTCCGTGAACGTTGCTGGTTCTGCGCTGTCAAATGGAATAAATAGTATCCTATGTCCGTCTACTGGCTCTAAGTTACTTCCTCACCAATTTTCAACCATATCGATAAAGCCGTTCTCGAGTTATAAATAATTCATTTAACTAACACGACTTACTTTAATACAAAAAGCTGATGTAAAGATGAAACTAACTTAAGCTAACGCCCGGTGAATGCTCCCGTCACAGTCGGTCCAGCCGATTCGGTGATCATTAGTTAGATAACGATGATGATGATGAAAAGAAGCCTAAATTAATCCTTATAACTTTAGCTATCTACCAGTGAAAGTCTCGTTAAAATCGGTCCAGCCGTTCCAGAGATTAGCCGGAGCAAAGAGACACGCTAACAGACAGACAGACATTTTTTTTTTAATTGCATTTTCGTTTTCAGTAGCAAGAAAAAAAAAAGACAGAACAGACAGACGTTAACTTCGCACAAAGACAAATGACGACAAAAGACATAGTGGCGTCTTATCATGACGTTTTCGATTTTTTTTTTAATTGTTCGTGAATTATGACCATGGATCTAACTCCTTCGATCTGATTTTTAAATTAACATTTATAATATATTCTTATTACAACTTATAAGTTAAGTACTTTTTTTAAATAGGTATATTTATAGTTGTTAAAAGATTAATCGATTTTTTGAGTAAGTCTCTAGTGTTTAATAAGAAAAAGTGTTAACTGACGTAACATTATCACGACGTTTATTTCATTAAATCATAATTTGTATATTATATTTAAGATCGTTTATCAGTGAAAGCAAATCGTAAAAAAACTCATATTGGTTATGTTGACAATAAATATCTAATAATTATTAAATAAAGTTTAGTAAATTCTGCAGTTTTAACAAAAAGAAAATATTTATTTTATTATGTCGTCGTTACAACGTTACGTCGCTCATTTTTGATAAACTGTCAAATGTTACCTATTAAAATGACCCGACTATTTATTAGTGGTGGACAAATAGTTTAATGAATCCAAATAGTTTAAGTTTATGTTAATACGTTATTTATAGCATTTCATAATTTTTATTTTCCATTTGTAAACAATGTCGTTACCATGACACCAGTGTCATATAAACTGGCAACGACGTGAATCGATTGAGCCCAGGTTCAAACCCCGCGTGACCATCACGTATTTTCTCCTTTTTCCTATTTTCTGCTTATTTTTTTCAACATTTTATTTCATAATAACCTTTTCGTGACAATAACGAACATACCGTAAAAAAAATTGCGAAATTGGTCAAGCCGTTGTCGAAGCGCACACGACGTAACAAATTTTGGAGGTTGTTTTTTTACACTTTGGGCTACATTTTTGGGGTTTTAGTAAGGAACCCTACTTTTTTTAAACATATAATATAGCCTATGTTCAGCGCTAGGAATGTAGCTTTCCAACGGTGAAAGAATTTTTCATATTGGTTCAGTGGTTTCAGAGCCTATTCCATTCAAACAAACAAACAAACAATCAAACGTTACCTCTTTATAATATTAGTATAGAAGTATAGATGATTATGTTAACTATACTATATTCTCGAGCACTAACATCCAACACCAAATTATATAATATGTCGCAGTCATCTGGTTGAATCTGCTATTTAATTGAATGACTAGCGCGGTCATTGAATCCTTTATTTTGAAATTTTTATCAACAAATTTTAGAATCCGAGACTAGGCCAGTCATTTAATATTTTAGTTTTAAACTTCGAAATTTCCGAAATTGTACTATTATAACGCACATTAAAGTAAATTAATCAAAAAATATATAAACACATTGCTATCTGTACGAGCTGTTTGACGCCATGAAGTTTCCACGCTAGTCATTTAATTAAATAATCAGATTCAATCAGATGACTGCGACATATAAAAGGTGTAAAATAAATTAGTAATAATACTTTAGAATGTGTATGTGCTGTGTGGACTAACTATACTGTGAAAGTACCAGCGCTGAAAAACTTGTTTTTGACTTCAATGTTTGTATGAGAAATGCCTCAACATCAAAAAATATCTCTTTCAGCCCTGATACCTTCTGAGTAAACTCTACATATTACGGGACCCATTAATATTATGACTCATTAATATTATAGCTTGTATATATATATAATATACAAGCTATAATATTATATTATTATGATAATTTAATAAACATAATAATATTTTGATCCATGTTGACAAAGGGCTGCTATCATGACAATCAAGACAGGTCATAACTGCGGCTCGCATCCCGCTGGGCAAAGATCAGTAGGCAGATTGGGACCAGAAGACGGGTGATGCTGACCTGGCCAGCGATGGTTTAAATAATAACGAAAGGAGTGAATGACCTTGAGAAGTATTTTACCCAGAAGTGGGACAGCTCACAGCATAGGCTATTAAACATATTATGTTTTTAATCTTTGTCCACCGTTTCACAAAAATGTACACTACAAAGTGTTTACATTAGTGCTCAAGCCAAAATAAAATATAGTAGACTGGACTAAAATATTTACCTGGACTAACAGCATACGAAAGCTTCTTGACGAAATTGGTGACCCTCACTGCGGCTATGATGAAGGGAAATCCCACCAGCTGCACTGGCAACTCGAAAGAACTCTGCTCACTTCCTACCATCACACATTGCAACACCACCATAGAAAATACGAACCATAGATAACAGATCTTTTTCAATTCCATTTTTAAATACTCGCAACTTTTTTCGCAACACTTATCGACCAGTATGCGTTATGCACGCGTGTTGCAATAAAAAAAGTAAGGTGTGTCTTTAACGAATGTCCAATTTTAACTGACCACTAACTAAGGCAACGAGATTTCGATGTTGTAATCATATTACTAAATCACCGATACCTAATTGAAGCATCGCTTGCATAACGCGGGAATGTTATGAATGCTAAATACATAAACAATAATTGTCAATGTCACGATTTCGAAATTATGAAAAAAAAAATTAAATTTGGAACACTTTTCGCGCCTCCTACAACTTTTTAAGTAAACGCGAGTATCGGATTTGCCACGCGCGGTCGTTCTAAGACAATTCCTTCGCCGATCACCCCACTATCTATTGGCAAACCTAGGCTCCTTCACCTTTAGGCATTTCCCAACGTTGCGGAAAGTCTGAGTTTTACAAATATTATGCAAATTAAAAGACATTCAAATACTCATTAGAATAACTGTTTTGTCTGTGGCAATGTTTGAACCACCCAAAAAAGCGATCAAAATATCTACATTCGTTTTCGAGGGACTTTTTAATTTTTTGCCCTACTTCGGCGAAGCCCGCTAGCTGAAGGGTAAGGGTAATGATCTTAGCAGTTACGTTTGCATGTATGTTTGTTTGTTCCCTCGTAGCAGCTACTGATTCGATTTTAAAAAATTAGGTGTCAATCGATTCGTAATGATGCCGCGAGTAACATAGGCTATATAATTTTCAGAAAAAAGTATCTAGGAGTTGTTTAGTTACTTTCTATGTAATGGTTAATTTAATAAAAATATTATAATGTTATGTTAGATGTGGAAACTGCAAAATTATAAATAAAAAAAGTTAAAAAAAATAAACAAAAAAGGGGTGTAAGAAGTAAATTATTCAATTTGAAATCCAGAAGGGTATGTACAAAAATGGTCGAGGTAGAGCCGTGGTCAGACCCGCTATTAAAGTCAGGTATTAAAATTATATGCAAAACAGTTACTACTTGAGAGGACATTTACATTTTATAAAACAAGGGACATCTACAAAGTTCAATATTACATTCTCTAAGTTTAAATACTTTCGACTTCTACAAGCCGACACTTTAAACTTAGCCGCCAAAGTGCTTTTGTAAAATAGCTTGCGGCCGAGAGCGTAAAGTTAGGGAAGAATTCGACTTCCGAAAGAAGATGCTGTATTGTTTTAGTTGAGTCTGAAATATGAATATAACTTATTATATTTTCATCTATAGTACGTCCCTGATAAAAACACAAACCAAAAACACCGAAATTTTCACACATTTATCGTGCACACTTATCAACACTATTAAAGGATAATACTTCATCATCTAATACATCTTATTCTTATCTTCTTCTCTTCGTTACTCTCGCTAAAACTCGAGAACGGCTGAACCGATTCGACTATTTTTAGTCTTGAAATATTCGTGGAAGTCCTGGGAAGGTTTAAACGGTCTGTATGCTCAACGAAGTGGGCACGGATCAGCATGTCTTATCTTATATATAAAAATGAATTTCTGTTCGTTACTCTCGCTAAAACTCGAGAACAGCTGAACCGATTCGACTATTTTTAGTCTTGAAATATTCGTGCAAGTCCTGGGAAGGTTTAAACGGTCTGTATGCTCAACGAAGTGGGCACGGATTAGCATGTCTTATCTTATATATAAAAATGAATTGCTGTTCGTTACTCTCGCTAAAACTCGAGAACAGCTGAACCGATTCGACTATTTTTAGTCTTGAAATATTCGTGAAAGTCCAGGGAAGGTTTAAACGGTCTGTATGCTCAACGAAGTGGGCACGGATCAGCATGTCTTATCTTATATATAAAAATGAATTTCTGTTCGTTACTCTCGCTAAAACTCGAGAATGGCTGAACCGATTCGACTATTATTAGTCTTGAAATATTCGTGGAAGTCCTGGGAAGGTTTAAACGGTCTGTATGCTCAACGAAGTGGGCACGGATCAGCATGTCTTATCTTATATATAAAAATGAATTTCTGTTCGTTACTCTCGCTAAAACTCGAGAATGGCTGAACCGATTCGACTATTTTTAGTCTTGAAATATTCGTGGAAGTCCTGGGAAGGTTTAAACGGTCTGTATGCTCAACGAAGTGGGCACGGATCAGCATGTCTTATCTTATATATAAAAATGAATTGCTGTTCGTTACTCTCGCTAAAACTCGAGAACAGCTGAACCGATTCGACTATTTTTAGTCTTGAAATATTCGTGGAAGTCCTGGGAAGGTTTAAACGGTCTGTATGCTCAACGAAGTGGGCACGGATCAGCATGTCTTATCTTATATATAAAAATGAATTTCTGTTCGTTACTCTCGCTAAAACTCGAGAACGGCTGAACCGATTCGACTATTTTTAGTCTTGAAATATTCGTGGAAGTCCAGGGAAGGTTTAAACGGTTTGTATGCTCAACAAATTGGGCACGGATCAGCATGTCTTATCTTATATATAAAAATGAATTGCTGTTCGTTAATCTCGCTAAAACTCGAGAACGGCTGAACCGATTCGGCTATTTTTAGTCTTGAAATATTCGTGGAAGTCCAGGGAATGTTTAAAGGGTTTTTTTATGCTCAACGAAGTGGGCACGGGTCAGGTAATAATAATAATGTCCGTGGAAACACTGCTGCCTATTTCCGGATATATATTCCCTCTGTCGCCTGTCGTCGACACCCACGGGAATATGGTTGACAGAGAGGTGCTATTCTTCCTCAGACACCCCACAGATAATTATAATATAATAATAATGTGCATCTGCTATTTCTATATTTAAACTGTAGCAAGGTGTGGAATGAAAATAATAGTCCGTAGTACACAAGAAAGAATTAATACAATTTATTGTGAACACACACGGAAACAGAACATAATCATAATTTAAAGTTAAATGAAATAGAAGGAGTAACAGAGGAAAATTAAAAAAACAAAAATATCCGTGAGAACAAGTCTTAGGGCCTGTCCACATCACCACGGCACGACGTCGTCACCGTGAAACGGTGCGGTGTCGGGGCGCGGTTCGTTGCCCTGCCGTGCACTAGCACGCTACGGCAACGCCGCCGGGGAACGGTGCATCGGATATTGGAGTGCCATCACTATTCATAATTGAAAGATATAGGAGCACCAGTACAGTCTTCTTACATTTTGTTTCTCCGACTTCTCTCTCCGTCTATTTATTAACAACAGAAGCAGAATACGTCTTGTGCGGTCCATATCTACAACGAGACTGCTATTTATCTGCTTTTAGTGAAGAATGTACCGAAAATTTACAAGGCACAGTGAGGTGGAACTTTGCGGCGTCGTGACGTACATTTTTACGGTACGGCAACGTAAATTCCCACCTCACGGCAACGCGCCGCGCCACGGCACCGCACCGCCCCACGGCGGCGGTGTCGTGCCGTGGTGATGTGGACAGGCCCTTAGGCCGTGTTTCAGCAAGCAATGTTAAAGTTAACGCCATGTTAAATATCATGTTATCCCTCTCGTATTTCCTAACCAACCTAGTAATCAATATACATGGTGTAAAATGAACCGTCACTATAACTTTGGGATATGAGACTACCTTTTCTTATTCAAGAAATGTTTTTTTTTTGCTTTTTTGTAATTCTAGCTAATTGTAAAAAATACTGTGTATATATATAATATACATAATACTGTTACATTGTGCAAAATGCAAATAGACCTTGAACGATTATTTGTATGGCGAAAAAGGTGTATCGCGTCTATCGAAGCGTAATAAAGTCATTTTAAAAATTATAGAGACATTTGCAAAAACTAAAGACACGTTCCTTGAATTTGACTTCACTTAAAATACAGAAGATATCGATTATTAAAACGATTATCCTCTGGTAAATATTTTTTTTCTCTCTTTATTTTGGCAACAAACAGTTATATACAGGAATAATACTTGCACCATATATGATTTTTATTATAAACCTACAGTGCCGAAAAGAAATTAAAGAAACAATAACAAATTTAAACTCTTATGTAGAAAGACGCGCTTAAAAAAAAGTTAGGTACATAATATAAGCAAATAACTATATTATTATATAAGAAATATGTATCGATGTCAAAATCACGTGCCCGAAATGTATGATTATATTTTACAGTGCTATGGTGCGGATTCAACACTTCTATACCAAAATGATCGCCTGTTTTCCTCCACCGGTTGCCAGCAGGGCGATCCCCTAGGCCCCGCTTTATTCAGCCTAGCCATTCATCCCATCATTACATCGCTCACTTCAGAATTTAACGTCTGGTACTTGGATGACGGGACCATCGGTGGAGAAACAGCCTCAGTCCTACAAGATCTCCAAGTCATTATGGAGAAATTTAAATCCATTGATTTGGACTTAAATTTCTCTAAATGTGAGCTTTTTATTAACGATTCACTCGATATTTGGCATGAAGTAACCCCTAAATTCAATAATCTGGCTCCTAATATCAAAATTCTCAGTAAAGAGTCCCTCCGATTACTAGGTGCTCCCATACTCAGTGAAGGTTATAATTCCTTCATCTCGGAACAAAATCATAAATTCTCAGAATCTTCCGGCAAACTTACTACAATAAATTCTCACATGGCATATCAAATCATTCGGTTCTGTCTGTTTGTGCCCAAATTAATGTACGTTCTAAGATGCTGTCCACTATGGAGTTTTCCTAACTTTCTCTCACAATTAGACCTCACCTTGAAAAACACATTAGTAAATGTTCTTAACTGCAATATCTCCGACACTTCCTGGATCCAAGCCGTTCTCCCCATTAGGTTTGGCGGATTAGGCATCAGGAAGGTGTCCAGTGTCTCCCTTTCTGCTTTTCTGTCATCAGCTCATAGTATCCATAAACTTTTCACCAAAATTATTTCCAATTCTTTAGGCTGCGTGGGTATTGACTCATTACCGGAAGCCATTATTACTTGGCGTGGACTTTGCTCAGACGAAATTCCAGTCCAACCCCACATCCAAAAGAATTGGGATGAACCACTACTTAATTTGGCACATTCAGAACTGTTAAATTGCTGCACCGCGGCTGATCGCGCCCGCCTCTTAGCGTCCGCTGAGCCAGAATCGGGATACTGGCTCCAAGCACTCCCGTCATCCAATATCGGAACTTTGTTGGATAACCACACTTTTTCATTATCAGTTAGCCTTCGATTAGGTACCGCCATCAACGAACCCCATCTCTGCCATTGTGGTGCCACGGTGGACCGCCAGGGACATCATGGACTGTCTTGCCGTCGCAGTGCCGGCCGTCAGTCTCGCCATGCCTCCATAAACGACATAATCCGCAGGGCTCTTGCCACCGTCAACGTACCGGCCACTCTCGAGCCGAACGGTATAGTGCGTGACGACGGCAGGAGACCTGACGGTATGTCTTTGGTACCATGGAGCCACGGGAAGCCGCTGGTATGGGACGCTACCTGCGTGGATACGCTGGCAGCGTCACACGTGACGGCCACTGCAAAGACGGCGGGGGCGGCGGCGGCACACGCCGAGACCCACAAAAGGCGGAAATATGAATCCATCGGCGATGGATACATTTTTCTGCCTTTTGGTGTCGAAACTTTGGGTCCATGGGGTCCCAGTGCTAAACGCCTTTTGAAAGACCTTTCTAAAAGACTCACGGAAAAGACAAACGACCCAAGGGCTGGCGCTTACCTCGGCCAACGTATCAGTTTAGCGATACAGCGAGGTAATACTGCCAGTCTTTTGGGTACATTACCAGCGGCCGCCGATTTAGACATAGTTTTTTACATATAGCCTTTTTTATTACTTGTTTAGTTTATAGTTTAGATAATAATAATATATAAATAAAATAGTTTTAATTTAATATGTTATTTTTAAGGAGTTTTTTGTGTAAATAAATAATATTGTATTAATTACAAAATATGAAATAATAACGAATAAACGATTTGTATCGATGTAAGGAAACATTTGTATGTTACAAAATGTCAAATGATATTATATTTTTTTGACATTGTTCAATAAGACCATAAGGCTTACTCCCGACAAAATCGAGAACCAAATCAGTTCAACGCCTTTTGGTATTTAATTTGGTGGATTACTTTGTAACTAAGCACGATAAATAAAACCGTTATATCGTAACTTTTTGTACTTCCAACCATATCAATCGACTGAGAATCATAAAAGACAATTTATACGGGTGTACACGGCACGATCGAATCTGAATCAAAATCGAATCAGTTTGGAGAGTGAGGCCTATTACAAGCTCCTAATTCCAGCCAGTTTACGTCATACAATATGGCTGCCTGGCATTTTCGTATAAATATTACTTATTGACCCAGTCAGCGATCACGTGACACTTGACTTGCTTCCGAATGTCACTTTCAGACAAAATCAAAAATCAAAATCAAAACATTTTATTCAGAATAAATTTTTACAAAATGTTTTCTGAACGTCGAGACTATTTGATGCCTACCACCGGTTCGGGAACTAGCCCAGCGAGAAGAACCGGCGAAAGAAACTCGCATGGGGCCATCTTTTACCAAAAGATGGAAAATTGCTCTTTTTTAAGATTTACAAATGTCAGAACTAAAACTAAATAACAAAAGTACAGTAATTTTATAGTATTTAAATATAGCCTTGCAGAGGGCTACCTTATTCCCAAGGTGTGCTGTCATTCATAAAATCATTTACTGTATAGTAAGCTTTTGCACACAAACGTTCTTTGGCTACTTTCTTAAACTTATTGTTAGAAAAATTTTGAACGTTTTCTGGGATCCTATTGTATAGGCGTATACATTGGCCCTTAAACGTTTTTTTTTACTTTACTAAGTCTAGTCACTGGTACATCAAGTTTATGCTTATTTCGAGTATTTCTGTTATGGTTTTCACTTTTCTTCTTAAATAAGTGTAAATTTTTTTTAACATACATTAAATTTGAAAGGACGTACTGAGAAGGTACAGTTAAGATTCCTGTTTCCTTAAACTTTTCTCTAAGTGAGGTGTTAGGGGCCAGTTTGTAGATTGTCCGAACAGCTCGCTTCTGCAGCACAAATATATTATTTATATCTGCAGCGTTGCCCCATAGCAAAATGCCATAGGACAATATACTATGAAAGTAACTAAAATACACTAGACGTGCTGTACTTTCATCTGAATATTGTCTAATTTTACTAACTGCGTATGCTGCTGAACTGAGTCTGTCGGCCAGCCTAGCAATATGAGGGCCCCACTGAAGTTTTGAATCTAATGTTATACCTAAGAATACTGCTGTATCCACTAGTTCCATACGTTCATTATTTAATAGCACATTGGTTTCAAATTGCCTTACATTTGGCAATGTGAATTTGACACATTTTGTTTTTTTATTATTTAGTAAAAGATTATTGACACTAAACTAATGTACTATCTTTGAGAGAGCATTATTTACTTCGTCGTGGCATGTATTTTGTCGTTTCATATTAAAAATAAGAGACGTATCATCAGCAAATAATACTATCCCATGTTTTTCATTTATGAGGTATGGTAGGTCATTTATATAAATTAAAAATAAAAAAGGACCTAAAATAGATCCTTGTGGGACCCCCATCTCTATTTTAGAGCCTACAGATCTTTTTCCATTTACCTCAACCCTCTGAGTTCTATTTGATAAGTATGATTTCAAGAGGGCGAGTGCCAGACCCTTTACCCCATAGTGGCCTAGTTTCCTGATCAATGTTGTGTGCTGCACACAGTCAAATGCCTTGGAGAGATCGCAGAATATTCCAAGAGCATCCCGCGATCCCTCCCAAGCATCAAAAATGTTACTTATCAAATCGGCGCCTGCATCTGTTGTAGAGCGTCCCTTTGTAAACCCGAATTGTTTATCATGCAAGATGTTATTGATATTAAAGTGTGCTAGCAATTGATTAAGTATTATTTTTTCATATATTTTACTTAGCGTTGGAAGAATAGATATAGGTCGGAAATTAGATGGATCCGACCTACAGCCAGATTTAAACAGAGGTATTACTTTACTATGTTTCATTAAATCAGGAAAAGAGCCACTTTTTATACAATCATTGAAAACAGTTGATAAGTAAGGTGCAATAATATCGACTATCGATTTGATAACTTTCGTTGATAGGCCCCATAAATCTGTAGTATTCTTAATATTTAACAAATTAAAGTTTTTTATTATGTCTTGGGGCCCTATTTCTCTAAATCGAAAGTCGACTTCACACTCTTTTACATTTTCTTTCAGAAGTAATTATTTAAAGTTCATACATTTTGAATCTACTTTTCAAAATACCCGTTGTTGCCCATTCACTGAATTTACTTTTATTGTTAATTGTTACTGTCTTAGAGGTAAAAATAGTATCGAAATGATATTTAATCAACTGAAATAGTTTATCAAATGCCCTATCTGAAATTCTAATTGACCAATGTTAGCCTTAATTCTACCTCTAAACTTCTCAATACGTTTAACATTTATTGGTATACATGTATTTCTGTCTTTTTTTATTTGTTTACATTTACTGTTTATATTAAAACTTGCTTGCTGTCCACAGTAATCAGAGCTTAGCATGTTGATAATTTCTTTATTAATTGGATCTATGTTACTAAATATATTATCAATGCATGTAGCAGAGTTGGTACTGATCCTAGTGGGTTCTAGAAATAAATTACTCAGATTATATGATTTTAACAAGGATGTGAATCTAACTGTGGTAGAATTACTTTCTAAAATATTGATATTGAAATCACCACATAATAGTATTTGTTTATTAGATTCACATAATTTTGTTAATAATATTTCCATATTTTTTTCGAATGAATCATAATATAATCCTAATGGAGGCCTGTATACGCTTACAATAATAAAGTCTCCCATCTCTATGCAGGCTATTTCAGTTGTTCTTTCTGTAGAGAGGCTCACTATGTCTTTACGTTCTTTATATTTTAAATTCTTGTTAATTAATACAAGCGAACCACCTCTTATCGCTTTTTCTCTGCAGAAAGAACTTGAGAGCTTGCGAGCGACAGCCAAACTAAAGAGATTCAGTCCGAATAACATGTCGTTGTAATATGTAAAAGAACAAGGCAGTTTAAGGCCGTATTTTTGGTCTGGAACCAGGCTGGTATTGTAAAATATCATAATACGGCCCCTGTACTAAGAAAAAATGGTTTAAAAGTACTAAAATTTTTAGGTTATCCCGCGCAAGTATATTGCACGCTATGACGTATACATTGCGTATGCGCAACGGCGAGCGACGAATCACTCTTACTTTTAAAACCGGTCAAATAAAATGGAATTCGAATTTTAATATACTCATTAACAACGAACGTCGCACGTCACGTAAATGTATCCGTTAAGACGAGAGCGAGAAAGAAAGAAAGATGGAAAGAAAAGAAAAATAAGTTTAGGCAATCACACTTTACAATAATATTATTGTGAAAGTCTGTGAGTGTATGGATATGTTTGTTACTTGTTTACGTTTAAACGCTTGGAGCGATTTAAGTAAAATTTTGTATGGAGTTAGCTGATTAGCACATTTTTATGACAGCAAATTGCTGGTTCCCGTTGGATTATATTGCGTGTGCGAAGTAGCGGGAAACATCTAGTAAAAGTGATACATAAAACAAAGCTGAAAAAAAAACACAATGAACGTTTACCAAATCAATTTTCTTCAGATACATAACTTTTTAAACTTCTTGACAAGTATACATAGTGTAAAATAAATGAGGTACTTTAGGCTGCGTATGTGCCTATGTAGAGTTTCTGTAAAACTGCGCTGAAATACTTACTTTTGACTTTCATGTTTCTATGAGAAGTGCCCCAACATCATAAATTTTCCCATAAAATAAATTTTAAAAAAGTAACTCTTTCAGCGCTGGTACTTTCACAGTAAACTCTATGTAACCCATACATACCCTAAAGTAGTATCACTCATTTCACACCTTGTAGATTGGGTTACTATTGTAGAAATTGTTGAAATGTAACAATAATAACTTCGTTAAAGTTAAATATAAGTAACTTACCTTCTAAAGATACAGCGAAGCAAAATAAAAGCACAAAAAAAATTTTGTCGAACATTTTTTGGGAAGAAAATTATTTGGGAGATGTAAAACACAGTCACTTTCACAACACTTGGGTAGCTTGTGGCCATTTATGTCCAAAACTTGAATCTCGTGAAAGGCGTAACTAATTTCTCCTAGTTCCACACACAATATATGTATATTTTTACATGTTACGTAATATTAAAATGTATTTTAATGTCGGTAAAATATAACAGAATAATAACAACTTATTATAAGGTTACTTTCGTACTATATACAGGCTGTATTATTATTTTATGGTGTGTAAGAGTCCTGTATATAGAGTTAACTGTGAAAAAAGAAAGTATCAACTCCTAAATACTACTTGTACGACCGCATTTTAAACCTTTATTTTGAATTTAACAATAAAATATAATAATAAATAAAAAATATAAATACATATTCGTGCTTGCCAATACCTATCTTTTGATACCAAACACGAGACAAATATCTTAATAAAATTTTTTTTGGAGATAGTTTCTGAGGTATAATTTTCAAAGTCCAAAATTTTTCAAAAAATTATATAGCCTATGTTACTCGCGGCATTAATATAAATCGATTGACACCTTAGTCATCAAAATCGGACCAGTAGTTTAGCCGCTACGAGGGAACATACATACATACATACATACATAGATTGCTAAAATCATTACCCTTCCTTTTGGCTTCGCCGAAGTCGGGTAAAAACCAGCGATGAAAAAGGTACTTTTTTACTTAAAATATGGACAAATTCATATTGTTGAGACATTTCTCATAGAAACATGACAGTCAAAAGTAAGTCTTTCAGTGCTGATACTTTCACAGTATACTTTTAAAATTTTCAAATTTAACCCCAAGTGGAAATTCTACTTAATTTCAAAATCCAATCCGCAGTAAGAGTGAATCTTATTTCATTTGGCAAAGGCGAGTGTAAAATATTGTCTTTTAAAAATATATTTTCTGCCCTCAATTGCAACTCTCTTGCGCCCAAGACAATAGGTTTCTGTTTATCCTGGCTACATAGGAGTTGCAGTTCAACATGAGCCAATGACAAAACGCACAAATGCATAACCATATTGTGTAACGTAATATACTAGTAGTTTGTAGAGTATGGGCCGCCGCCGTGGGACGGTGCGGTGCCGTGGCGCGGCGCGTTGCCGTGAGGTGGTTATTTACGTTGCCGTACCGTAAAAATGTACGTCACAACGCCGCAAAGTTCACGTCACTGTGCCTTGTAAATTTTCGGTACATTCTTCACTAAAAGCAGATAAATAGCAGTCTCGTTGTAGATATGGACCGCACAAGACGTATTCTGCTTCTGTTGTTAATAAAAAGGCGGAGAGAGAAGTTGGAGAAAAAAACGGTGTGTGTGCGAGTCACACACATTAGAAGTGAAACTTCAGTAAATCGACAAAAGAATGAGATGAATATATGTAACAAGGGTAGGATAATTACAAAGTTTAATTGTTCAAAACGGCAATATACATACACACCGACATCTGCTCTCTCGCTCTGGCTCACTAATTACAGGCGACTATGCTTAGAAGACAGTATGGCACAAAGAGGAGAGACCGATAATATAAAATATTATGTATATTTCTGTCTCATTCTTTTGTATTTGTGTCTCTTACCCGTCGTTTTTTCCGTTGCATCTGGTTTGAAATCACAACGATTCTAAAGAAGTTTCACTTCAAAAATGTAAAAAGACTGTACTGGGTGCACCCATATCTTTCAATTATGAATAGTGATGGGAATCACTCCGATGTCCGATGCACCGTTTCCCGGCGGCGTACCGACGCACCGCGCCCCGACACCGCACCGTTTCACGGTGACGACGTCGTGCCGTGGTAATGTGGACAGGCCTTAATATGTCCCTCGGGTATCTTGCGATTTCTCTGTCTTGGTTGGTTGGTCACCACTGTTCATCCTGGGCCGATATAGATGATGCTATCGCTTATGCTTGATTCATCTTTTGTGTGTTTTTTTAATTTAAAATTATTATAGCCACCCTAATAGGTAAATGATTAGATAATCTAAAATTATTCATGTAACATTAAAAGTAATGAAGATATTAAACTGGTGACTATGATGTGCGAATAAGAACTGAACAACCGATTTTGATATCACGTAGAACGTTAACATATACATTGCACTAACCTGCGTACAAATATAGTTTGGCGAAAAAGCGATAGATAACTTTATTTAATTGCTTTGACTTGAATGGTTTAAAACGAATACTACTAACTAATTCTTATTTTCAATTTTGCGTTTCATTTTCTGCTTAACGAGTCCAAAAGTAAATAAATGTAATGCCCATTTCACGAATTTTTTTGCTGCCCCCATAATCAGAGTTCCCCTATATACATTGTTTTCACTTGAGCTAACTTTTCTTGAGTAGCTTTATCTTGATGAGACGTCCAATAACTGATGGAACTCACGATTGTAGTAGCTAACAGAGTCAGCAAGGATTAAAAAAATCTTATCTTTCGAGCGTAGGACCGGGATAACGTACCACGCAATTTGTAGGACAATTATGTCTGTTGAATTATAATATTAATAATAACTAAGTAATAAAAAGAAAATCAGCTGGTTACTAATAATTTAAGATGACCTCATTATCGATAGAAGTTGGCAAGAAAGAAAGAAAGAAAGAGAGAAAGAAAAGAAGTTTTTTTTACTCACACACAAGAGGAAACTCTGTGATCAAACCATAGATTTTGTAGGACAAATATTTTTTCGGATAATGTAGATCACTATCTTGAGATTTATAAAAAAAAAGATATTTTAGAATCAGCAAATCCATAAACTTTATTCTTGCTATCTCTGTTTGCTACCACAAAAAAGTGTTCCGTCCAAGAAAATCTTTTTCCACTCTTCAAAATGAAGGTACTCACGAAAAATTTGCATGATACTAATCAAGTGAAAACAATGTAGTGGGGAACCCTGATGATGAATACAGTTGCAGCGGTCACTATGAGTTAATGATGTCACGCAAGCGTGCAACGTACATGTAACGTAATACAGGTCGGGCCGTCCCATCGTTACGTGGGGCGCCGTAACGCGCACGTAACCGCGGCAATTGGGTCGCGACGCCTCCGCGGCTTGTTTTTCATTGTTTTTCTAGAAACATCCAAATGTCAATTTATGCAACTGCGTGTGTTGTGAGCACTGGATTTACTTATCCAGCGGTAAAAGTAGTTAGTATATGACGCGTTTAAGCCCCGATTTCACCAACGCATGTTAGTGTTAACGGCTTTTTAAAATACCATGCCTTCTCATTAATTAACAGGAATAACGAGAGAAACAACATGATATTTAACGAAGGATTAACTTTAACATTGCTTGGTGAAACACACCCTCAGTCCCGATTTTACCAACGCATGTTAGTGTTAACGGCTTGTTAAATTACCATGCCTTCTCAATCATTGATAACAATTACGAGAAGAACAACATGATATTTAACGAAGGATTAACTTTAACATTGCTTGGTGAAACACACCCTTGATCTCTTAGATAAGAGAAATTTTTGCCGCAAATTAAAAATTGCCAGAAAATTGGGTTAAAACTGTCTCTTACACATTTTAGAATACGACGTAACGTATTAAGTATATTAATCTAAAGATCCGACTTTAGAATCAATGTACATATCCTAAAATCCTAAAATGTTTAAGTGACAGTTTATATCCAATTTTCTGGCATTTTTTTTGTCGGCATATCACCTTCATCCATTCATGTGTTCAGTTATTAAAATGTATACTATGATAAAAATATACCTATTATATTATGCAGTGCTTTAATGCTTTATGCAGTTTATGCAGTTTAAATATGTGGCTTGTTTTACTTGTTGACTTTCCGAAAATAGCTAGTTAAGTTTCATTTAGAAATATAACGTTTTATTTGTTTATTGTTTTTTAATACAGGCTATAGTCCATTAATCTAAAATATCCTTATATTATCCCTAAAATTGTAAATATGAATGTCCGTTTGTTTGTTACGCTTTCACGCAAAATCTACTTTACTTTGGTTCACATATTCTTGAAAGTAACATAAGATACTTTTATGACGGACAAAGCCACGGGAAAAAACTATTAACTAGTAAGTTATATAGCTTTGATGAATGGGCTATAGAGCACTAACTAGCTTTGTTCAAATCAGATCAGTAGTTCCTGAAAAGCGCGTTCAAACAAACATACTCTTCATACTAATAGATAATTCTATTTAAATCTAGTTTCATCTAGTTACCTAAGCAGGCTATTGCGTGTATCACTGACACATATGTGAGGGAATGTATGTCGACACTCGTACATACATACATACACACTACAAGACACGCTGAGTAATGTCTGGTTATACCTTCAATCAGCAATATACTCAATAACGTATCCCATACAAAAATAAGGCTAAAATCTGTCCGTATGGTTATACCAACAGAGTTATTACTTGTTATTGAGATTTTGTTTAATGACGTACAGACATTTGTTTGAAGACGATGACAAAAGTTTTAAAACATTTCAAAGTAGATTTAGATTTCAAATTAAGAATTGTAACACGTGTGCACGTTGACACTGTTCCGAGCAAACTAAATGAAATAAACAGCTCACTTTTCAAGAGAGCTGATATTCAAATAGACAGAATTGTAGTGTACATGACCCTTTGATCATACATATTATAGCTCTTGACATTAATAAATTTCTCTCAGAAGAACTCTGAAGTACGAATAAACTTATATTTTTGGGACATTTTAGTAATAATTATAATAAAAACAGACTCGTAAGTAAAAAAAAAAAAACAAAAAATTGAGGCTTGCATATTTGTATATGAAACAGTCCGTGAAAATGAATAAATTATGGTACCATAACCAAATAAAATATAATAAAATGTCATACAACTTTTTATCATCATACATCGAGCCCCTCACTCAAGGCTTAGCTACGCCCTTTCCTCGAAATATGAGCCACAGTCAGAGCTACAGATTTACCTCTGACTAAAGTTCCTTTCAGTAAAATTCATTACAATAAAAACCATCTTCTTCTTTGTTTCTTGACGTACAGCAGCAGCGCCTACTGGGTCCAATTAAAACATTAAAATCTTACTTGAGAATCACTCTTTGCAATTAGTTGAAATAGCATGAAGATCGGTGCAGTAAGTAGTATTTGACTTTATCGCAAATAGAGAGAGACAAACAGACGTGGCGGAGGATTTTATTTCAAAATAAAATGACGTAAGGATTGTAGAGCCCCTGAAGGTCTTTTTTGCTTTGCCTCTGCTCTGAAATCTCAGCTTCAGATTTACCTGTGACTGAACTTCCATTAAGAATATCATTACGGGCACGACCTACTTCGCCAAATACAATTAAAATATTCGTTACCATAACATGATAATCTTAAATTAAATATAATACAGTTTCCATTAACTTTCTTATCATGCAAAATAGAGCCACCCAAGGCTCGCTTCTGCTCTGAAATCTCAGCTTCAGATTGACCTCTGACTGAAGTTCCATTAGGCTTGTTGTTACCACCACGACCTACATCGCCAAATACAATTAAAATATTCGTTACCACATGATAATCTTATATAAAATATAATACAGTTTTCATTAACTTTCTTATTATGCAAAATAGAGCCACTCAAGGCTTAGCTACGCTCCTGCTCTGGAATCTCAGCTTCAGATTAACCTCTGACTGAAGTTCCATTAGGCATGTCATTACCGGCACGACCTACTTCGCCGCATCAAATATTCATACGAGTGTTATTTTGCTTCTACACCACAAATCTCGACATCTCGTATTGTGCGCTGTAAAATGTAAAGACATTTTTTACCTCCTGTGTAAACTTTTTTTTTCTGTCGAGTTATAATCTTACTAAAATGGTGCCTGCACACCCACAAGCGATAATCGGTGACCGAACTTACGTAGGTGAAAAATGGAAAATACTGATATCTAGTCTATACTTATAATAAAACTGTAGAGAGGTCAATTCTGTACATTGAATATTTTTTCAAAATACATATTGGAGGATGATTGGCGATCGATACTGATGCCAAAAATGCAATTAGTAAAATTTTTGTCTGTCTGTCTGTCTGTCTGTCTGTCTGTCTGTATGTGCGCGATGGGAACAAAAACTACTGAAGGGATTTTAACCAAACTTGGTACGATTGAAGCCCATATTCCTGGGCAGGTTATAGGCTATATAACATAACGCTACGATACATAGGAGCCGAGCAGTGACGATAAATTGGAAGCAAGTCGGAGGAATTTCGCGCGCGCGGGCTGCGGACGAACGGTTCATGCGGGGGGCGCGGGGGGATCGCTTACACAGTGACGCGAAGCAATAGAATGTGGCACTAAAGTAGATTAGAACTTGAAATAAGTACCTAACTAACAGATTTTTTTTTTCTGAGAAGAGTGTTTCCACAGTGTCATAATAATATAAAAATTGTATTTTTGAACTTGCTTCACAAATTGAAATAAATTATCATTTATTGTATAAATCAACTTAATTAACTGTATTATTAAAAGCAAGCCTTTCGCGATAATCTAAAAAAACGGGCAATTAAGCGGTTTTTGGTAAACTATTTATACCATCACGGTATTAATCCTTATCATTTTTAATACGTTAGTTGGCTTAAGCATTTCATGAAGACTATATTTGCCCTTTATACCTAGCAAGTATAATTAATAGTTTAGGAGATAATATAGCAAAATTAAAATCGTTTCGCCGTGATTCGACCGCCGCATCGCGGCGCCGCGCGATACAGGCTGATGCGTGACGTCTTACATCCGAGTCGGGGTGTAGTGTAGGTATCAGATGCTGGTAGGTAGGAATTTTGGCGAAGGTCAACCAAAGGAACTCCACCCCACTGCTGGGTAAAAAATACTATTAAAATGTGCTAACAGGCAGTACCGGTAGTATGAATTTAACCACGCACAGCCGCTAACTGTGCCCCCAGTAATAATCGTGTTAAAAGTACGGCGTATGGCGTATAGATGTCGCTTTGATTTGAAGATATATGACAATAAAAAAAATACTGGACGTTTGTATGAAGCGCGGCGGGAACCGCGCTGCTTCAAACATTCAAATTTATTCTTTTTTTATTTTATATTTTGTTTAAAACAAAATTTCATTTATTTATATTATTATTATTATACTTAGGGTAGGTTATAAAAAACGCTACTAAAGCCGATCGGCGCGCCGAGCTGGGGCCTAACACTCCAAACTGATTCGATTTTAATTCAGATTCGACCGTGCCGCATACTCCCGAAGAAATTGACGTTTGTTTATTTTTATTCTCTGTCGATTGATATGGTCTGGTGTACAAAAAGTTACGTTCTAACGGTTTTCTTTATCCTAATTAATGTCAAAGTAATCTACCAAATAAAACACCAAAAACCGTTAAGATCGAACTGATTCGATTCTCAGTTGTGTCGAGAGTAAGCCTGCTGGATCCTCGGCGGGGCGTGCCGCTGCGCCCATGTCTAACCGAGAGTTCCGTTTTATAGACCTTAGTAATTGCAATGTAAGTTTAAATTTAATAATACTTCAAAACATTAATGACAAAAACGGTAATAAGTTGAAAAAATTGAAAATATTTTTATGGTTTCGCAATTTATCCTATGTCGTTTAAATTTGATATGAAGCAACATTTTAATAGTGCATTAAGATGTTGCTTCATATCAAATTTCTATTCCCGGGTAGTAGTACCCTTTAGGTTTTGGTTCCCTTTGGTGTGTCGAAAATTACGAAAATTAGCGATATAAACGGCTGAATCTTTGGGTAGATGTGGCCAAGATGCCTGTTTCTTTTCACAGCCAGAAGGGACAGTAGAACTGAGTTTTTAATATGATTTTTAGCTTGATACCTACACGTGTTAAAGTTTTGACACCCAGACAGACAGACGGACTTCGAAGTTAAATACTTTACTAAATTAACGTGAAAAATTGTCTGGGTCTATACGGTGCATTTGAATAATATTATCCTAACTTCGAATACCTTTGCTGACTTCTACATATTGTTCGAAGGCCTACTTCTTTTGCCGAGCTCCGAAAGGATAGTAATATATTATTATTATACCCTGCATACCAAGAGGCTTGCCGGGTACGTGACTTGCTGGATCGGGATCAACACTGGGATGCACTGGGAAGTACCTATTAGCGAAAGTTCTCAGCGGTTGCGCCAATAAACTAAAAATATATTTAAAAATACTATAGTGCCCTAAATCACTGTTCCACGCGTACGAAGTCGCGGGCACAGCTAGTGTATAAATATTTTCATTAGTACAAGGGTTGCTGTTTTTTGTAGGCGCCTACATAAAAAGTTACTGCAACATTTCAATGCATCCGTGGATTTTATTCATGTTGCCTGCTGTTATTCAATTTCTACTTATCTTTTTATAACTATCCCGATTGTGCATCGATTCGACCCACATTTTAATGATAATTAATAGTATGATATGAAAAGGATAAGCGGAAAGAGTACGCCACGTTAAGCGCCTGTCAAAAATACCGCAATGTTTTTTTTCTCGGAATGCGCTATGCAGTGCAGTTTAGTTCAGTTTATATTGTTCGATGTTATTTAAATGCTAGTTATCTTTTCATACGTATTCCAATCCGTGATTATAAAAATACAAGACGCTCACCCATTTTATGTGCCTTTTTTTAATAACAACTTCTTTTAGTTATAATAATATTATTATAAATAATGCTAACGCTCTTATGTCACGTCAATCTGGTCCGGTTACCGAAGAACTTATATTGTGGATACTAGACAGTGGAAATATATGTATATCTACTTTTATACTAGGTATAGGTACATAAATAGAAGATTAATATTACATCATACACAATTTCAGTACACATCCATGATGCAAGAACGCAGGAAAACATTTTTGTTCCTTTGACGGAAAGAGTCCGGCTCGAGCACCGGCATCTCAACCTCGACTCAACCACTTGTTACATAATGCTATGTCATTATTAAGGCTTAAAACAATGTAATGTCAAATATGACATTTGACAATGATGCCTCAGACTAGTTATATATTAGTCCTCTTGTAGAGGCTATAAAGGTGAGACCTATGTACAGCTTTATGATTATGCATATTAAGTTAAAGTGTAATAAACGTAATTATAAAATTATTTCACGTGTATCATTGGACGTGTAAATGGACCCTAACGTATGCTGTGGCCTATCATAACACCACTGAACCTCCGAAGTCGTTTTATTTTATAGGCCTAAAAACTTTTACGCCTTATTGTACGCCTGCAAAAATAACAAAGCAATATTTTAATTAGTCTTTAGTATGCACTAATTATCTCACTCACCGTTATTCAAATTCCAGTTATCTATTCACAGGTTGCGATCGATTCGATTTGACCTGAATTTAGATTAAAATTCAACATCATGAATATTGCTAGGCAATTACTATTGGATATTTTATGAGGGGTCGAACATTTCATTGATATATTCGACACATACATAATCTTTTCAAGTGATTGAATACATCTGAAAGTATAGTATTATAAGGCTCCTCAATTTAATCAAAAGTTAAAAACTATAACCCGACAAATTGTAATGCCTTTGGGCCATTGTTTTGGTACCCAAAAGTTAAAAAAATGGGGAGCAGGACGTCCGTCGTCCGTTTGTCACCAAAATGTATCTCATAAACCGTGATAGTCAGTGGAAATTTCACAGATGATGTACCTATTTGTGTTGCCGGTATAATAACAAAAATATTAAAAACAAACAAAAAAACAAAATGAAAGGGGGGAATGAAAGGAAACCCCTACAACAAACGTGATTTTTGCGTTTTATATTTTTTTGTATCAGGGGTTTGTTTTAGGGCGCTTAAAAATATTTCGCAGTGTCTTTATTTTTTTTTCTTCTTCAAATATAAGTTACATATTATATACAACTCTAATATCTAACAAAAAAGCATTCAAGTAACTTGAATACTTAAAAAGCTGTATTGACAGCTATCTATACCTGTTATTTAAAAACTATCTTAAATACGACTTTTATAATATTATCATTGTACAAAAAAGTAATGAAATATATATTTTATCTGTAAAATTATATTCCATTATATTTATAGCAAACTTTTACACTAAAATCTTCTTTTTGCATTGACACAAACTGTACAAAGTATCCAGATGTTAAACTGTTTATGTCTTTACGAGTCCAGTACTGGCAGCTGTTCTCAAATTGTTAGTGCAGTGAGGCTCAGTTGAATCGCTGCAGCTCAATCTTTAGTAAATAAACGAGTAGAAGTGCCATCTATCTCAGTTTATTTGTTTTATCTGTATTAGAACTTTGGTAAGCCCAGTGACTGAAGCAACGATGACTGTATTAGATATAATTTAAAAAGTCGTTCATCTGTTTGGGAGATATATTCCTCTTCTAATAACACAAATTATGTGACTTATGTTTCCCGGGCTATTATTAAAACTATATTGACAGTTGACACCTCATTTGTTATAACAGGATAAGATATGATGGAACAAACATAAATACGAAAAATAACAAAGTTCGAAAGTAGTACAAAATAACGATTTAACTGGTTTTTTCTTTCCATATATAATTTTCTCATATAATTACGTCTAGCTGACCCGTGCCCACTTTGTTAATCATAGAAACGTTTTAAAACTTCCCTGGACTTCCACGAACATTTTAATACCAATAATAGCTGAATCGGTTCAGCCGTTCTCGAGTTTTAGCGAGACTAACGAACACAAATTCTTTTTTATACATAAGAAGATCATTATAATTAATATGTGTTTCATATTATGTATATGTGTATGGAATTGAAGTGAGTTTAAAAAGCTCTTTTTTGTACAGCTTATGTCTACAAGTAGGTACCTCTGTTTCTCTGAGGCTCTATGGCAAGCAATGACGTTTAAAAACCAGCGAAGCGCAATAACAACTTCCTCACGAGTGGGACCGAATCGTGTCCCGACCGAATATGATTTATAAAAGTACCAAATGGACCAAATAATATTTGTAATATATTGCTTTTGGTCGAGATTGCCTCTACTGTAAGATTGGTTATTTAAATTGAACATATTTATGTTAAATTTGCAATATTGATCTTTATGAATATGAGAGAGTTGTTATATTATAAATTCTATTATATGTGTGTATTGCTCTGATGAAACTTTAGGCGCTATTTAATTTTTGCTCATTTTTAATTTTAGACATTAGTAACAGAAAATAACTTTAGACTGTAAGTAGAAATTACGAAATAATTAAACATTAGTAGTATACTATGAATAATCTGCAATGAATATATAATGTAATTTAATGATTCAGCAAAATATTCCCCAGGCTATGCAAATCTAGGTTCTAAGGGCTTTAGGCTGAGACTATAATATATTTATGAGTGATAATACTTTAGGGTGTGGATGGGTCCCATATATAGAGTTTACTGTAAAAGCACCCGAGCTGAAAGTTACTTTTTTCAAAATCATAGAAACATGAAAAGTCAAAAGTAAGTATTTCAGCGCTGATACTTCCACAGTAAACTCTATATAGGAGGTACATACACACTCTATAATATTATCACTCATTTATTTTACATCTAGTAATAGTTTATTAGTACTCGAAATGGAGCAGGTTCGATTCTCATGTTGTGTTAGTACCAATGTGACTTTTTCAGATCTCATTTACTCTGTCTCTAACTGTGAAACATACTCAACGTTAGTTATGAAAATCGTTCGATTTGATGAGCACTCAAAAGATTGCAGGTTCGATTCCCAGGTTGTGACATGTACCAATAAGACTTTTTCAGATCTCAAGTATATTATAATACAGATGCCTTAACGTTAAAGGAATATCGTGAATCAGCACATGGTTGGGCCCAGACGTATTGACCAGACGTCATTCCTCTGGACTAGGCTGACTATGTTGTGGGAATATCGTATGTGCTGGCCAAGCATGTGACATTTAAAACCGCCTGCCCCAAGCACTACAGTATTTAAAGAGTGGTTATTTCACTCGAGTATATTGAATCTTATATATAAAAAGGAATCGCTGTTCGTTAGTCTCGCTAAGCTCGATAACGGCTGAACCGATTCGGCTATTTTTAGTCTTAAAATATTCGTGAAAGTTCAGGGAAGGTTTAAACGGTTTGTATGCTCAACGAAGTGGGCACGGGTCAGCTAGTCTTATATATAAATATGAAGGTTGTTCGTTAGTCTCGCTAAAACTCGAGAACGGCTGAACCGATTCGGCTATTTTTGTCTTGAAATATTCGTGGAAGTCCAGGGAATATTTAAACGTTTTGTATGCTCAACTAAGTGGGCACGGGTCAGTTAGTCTTATATGTATATAAAAATCAATCGCTGTTCGTTAGTCTCGCTTAAACTCGAGAACGGCTGAACCAATTCTTCTATTTTTAGTCTTGAAATATTCGTGAAAGTTCAGGAAAGGTTTAATCAGTTTGTATGCTCAACGAAGTGGGCAGGGGTCAGCTAGTATTGTATAAATCATCCAATGACGGATTCAATTGCCTACTTAAATGGTCCGGAATCTGGATTTTAATTGGGCAGATTCCGCTGACATTGCCATCATGAAACTGCGCTTGCAAACCCGCCTGCCAAGCATGACGAGTATACGCAACTAGTCCTTAAGAAATACTTTGGGGTACCCTCATGTCCAGCACTAGTTGTACAACACTTGTCAAAGTTGCGTAAAGTGACGTGTAAAGTAAAGTCAATATAAAGTACTAGACAGGTATCTTAAGGCCGTGTTTCATCAAGCAATGTTAAAGTTAACGCCATGTTAAAATACCAGGCCATCTCATTCATTGACAGGAAATACGAGAGGGATAAAATGATATTTAACATGGCGTTAACTTTAACATTGCTTGGTGAAACACGCCCTAAATCAAATTACTAAACCGTTATCTACTTATCATTAATAACTTAAATCTGTAGTCCATATCAAATCAAATGAAAATATTTTATTTCCAAATGAAACTTAAGCTATTTTCGGAAAGTCAACAAAAACGCTACTGAAATAGTTAGCGGTAAGTATAAATAAAATAATATTAGAATTAATAATTCGCGAATGTTTCAATAATTATTTCCTGAAAGGCTTTAATATTGTATAGCAGGCTCTATCGAGAGTGTAATACGTACCAGCCAGGCTTTCATAATGGTGTTCTGGCACGCAATACCGCCATAAGAATTAATGATTTTGATACAATCTTTTATACATAAAATACTAAAATTCAATATCTATAGGCACATAAGTAACCGAGTATGCTATTATGCCTATAAATAATAATTAAATAAAAAAAATAAGTACTCTAAAGTCTGTCGAACTACTTAGAGTAGGAACGCCAAAGTCTAAAAATACATGAAATGTTTACATCGGTTCTGCTCTAGTCCCGACAAGCTACCATCATCATGTAGACGATTCTAAAAGGTCGCTGCTTGGCGGAGTGACAGCATTTGACTTTGTGCCACTTATTTTAACCATCGTTTCGTTTCGGTATTCAGCAATAGAAAGCTAATTTTTCAAATACTCAAAGTAACCTACTGTTTCCGAGACTTACAGATCAGCAGATTTACTCCCGACACAATCGAGAATCGAATCAATTCAACCTCAACGGCTTTTGGTATTTTATTTGGTGGATTACTTTGATACTAAAAAGGATATAGAAAATCGTTAGATAGTAACTTTTTGTACTCATAACAATCGACTGAGAATCAAAATAAACAAAACGTCAATTTATTCGGGTGTACGCGGCTCATTTGAATCAGAATCAAATTAGTTTGGAGAGTGAGGCCCCAGCGCTCTTTAAAATATGACTTGAAGTAATTTTTGTCTGACCGACAAAAGAGGCACCCAAGGACGATACTAAGATAGTAGAACCAGGACGAACTGTCGGAAGACACCGAAGTCCACCTCAGAAAGGGGAGAAGGACTTAGGGACAGATAGAAAGTGAATAAATAACTTGTAGGGAATCAAGAATTGCGCACCTGGAGCACGATTCTCGGGCAGTGGAAAAAAGCTCGAATATTAGTATATCCCGCTCGCACGCGCGATAAATCTCATTTGCATGAGCGGGACAGACCGATAGTAAAAACTGAGTTCGAGCCCTGAGAATTAGGGCCCTAATTTAAAACTTAGTTTTACTATCGGTTTGTCCCGCTCATGCAAATGACATTTAGCGCGCGTGCGAGCGGGATATACTAATATTCGGAACTAAGTTCGAGGCCAGGGAATTGGGGCCCTGAAGAAAAACGCCCGAGACAGTAGGGTGCGCATTCCCGTGTTTTAGTAGGAGAGCCCATATTGCAAAACGTGTAGTTATTCGAGCGTTGCGGAGACCGGAGGTTTTGGTGATAAGATGTTAGGAAAAAAAAACATACGATAGTTTTTTATTTTAGTAGTGGAATGAGCGGAAACAGCCCTATTTAAACTTTGAAATAACAAAATTGTGATGAAATAGTATTTTAATATAGTTTATTTATCGTTAGAATCGACATGACTGACAAGAGTATTACGGTGAGTCCAATATAAAATATTTGAGAAACTCAATTACTTAAAAATATTGAGTTACTTTTTAAATTTTACATAAGTCCCTATGAGCTTACTTGACTTTTAAATCATCAGTGCTTTCGGTTGGAGCTTCTTTGATACCTACTTAACATCTCCAAGCTTAATCTGACGTATCGAAATAAATTTTTGATACTTTTTAAAAGTTTTTTTAGCGCCGAAAAATTTTAAAAAATCATGCCTAAATTACCAGAAACATGTGGGACACATATACTATCTTAATCTGACGCGCTCGAGTTACTACAAAAATCCCCTCTTCGGCTCCCCTACTATTTCGGCCAGGATAACCACGATCGGTTGATGGAGACATTGGTTGATGGAGGGATGTGACCGGCAAAAGAAGGTCAAACTTGCTGTCGTCCGGTTCCGGGGAAGAAGAGGTGTCCCTAATCTTAACGCATACATACGGTTAACTTAGCTACAGGAGACAACATCAACAGGGGAATACACGAAGCAGGGCGCTCTAGCGGTGCCAGTGGACAGTACCAGTGGTCACTCGGTCTTCCGACAGCAACGGACCTCCCGACGGATGGTTTCGCCCGCGGTATATATACAGCAGATGAAAAAAACTTCGATAGCGCGATGCAGGAATAGCGCGTTGATTGGTCCGCGTGGTGAAAGTGCTGTTCACTCGAGAGGAACCGACAGCGGTTAGCGCTCTAGATACTGTTGCTTGACGTGGCCAAGTGATTTAGAGTTGGGCTCTCGACTCGGAAGTCGTGGGTTCGATCCCAGCGTTGGAACGACAAAAAGTCTGCTTAGGTTAGGTTAGATCACCTGGGCCAAGTAAAAAATCGGTCTTCTATATAATAGCTCCCCTCACCGATTTCGATGTCGGTAGCCGATTTCATTGAAACCAGGCCAGCTACGCAGGAGTTATTTTATAGTGCCCAAGTGTGTGCGCAATACACAGAAGCACTCTCTCCTCCTTTTACTCTCATAACCCAGTGGGACGGTAAACCGACACGACTAGCGAGAGATCAGGCGCAGGACCGACTTTTTACATGCCCATCCGACGCATGGATCATCTTTCTTGCCAGATAATCAGGTGATCAGCCTGAATTGTCCTAACCAAACTTGAAAACAACATTATTTGTTGTTCCAACGCGGGAATTGAACCCACGACCTCCGGGTCGAGAGCGAAGCTCTGAACCACTAGACCACGGAGGCGATGGTCTTCTATAGCAGCCGTATCGGTCGTCCGTCCCACTGTCTTACAAGTCTAAAGGAAGCGCTCTTGTGTATTGCACACACTTGGGCACTATGCTATCAATTAATTCAGACGCACATAAAAATACGTATAACAATATTAATAATTATAAAATGTTATATCACGTCAATCTATTATTATAACTATCCTAATGACATATCTTTATATTTCTATGATCTATGGCTTCACAATCAATGACAATAGAGTCCGCTCTATTTTAAATTTACTTTATGGAAATACAGCGAAGCGAAGATCGAACGTCAATTTGTCTGCTGTAGAACTCTTCAGACTTCAGTTTATATTTTAATTATATTTATTCAGTTTTCTTTCATCCTTTAATCTTAAAAGCTTCAAGAAAGGACTAGAAAGAATACATAGTTTAAAGCGCGCACAATGCTTTTAACCTGCGACGAAAACAGAGTTATGTTTAACGTGTCCGTGTGTGTCTGTTATGTGTCATCGCCCCCAAACGGATGAACCGATTTTGATTTAGTTTTTTTGATGTGTGAAAGCTGACGCGATCGATTGTTCTAATTCATCATAATCAGCTCACTCACTGCTTGAGTGTTTGGGGATTACTTTTTTTATCCTTTTTACAGTTATTAAATAAGTTGGTTACTGTTATTTAAACAAAATATAACAATTGTATATTGTACAATAATAAAATGTGTACACAAAATGCTTAATATAACTACCTAGGTAATTTATTAGTTTACCGTTACAGGGGCCTTATTACGCAACTTCTGTGGCTTTCACGACCGTGGACATCAACTGACATAGTGACATAATTTTTTTTTAAAACACTTTTAATTTGATAAAATCATTGAAAAAATCATATTAAGAGGAAACACCACGAAATTTTTTCCATACAAAAATAGTGGTCTAGGGGATTTCTATTTCCTCCCTGGATAACACCTCTTGAGTAACAATTTTTTTCCTGAATATTTATGGATATTGTTTGTACGTCCCTATTTTTTCCTTTTTTTAATAAATTAATTATTTAAAAAGATATGGACGTTTAAAAACCTAAAAGAAATGGCCAGACTCTCCGCTATGTTTAAATATCTAGGAAACAGATTTGACTACAATAAACAACAAAAGCAAAAAATAGGAACCTAGCTCAATTCTTTTTTTAGTTAATACAGAAAAAAATATTTAAATCGGCTATGTTTTGGAGGAGGAAACAGGAATCCCCTAAACGTCGATTTCTGGTACTTTTAATAGGTAATTTCAGTCCAAGTTGCAGTTGTCTCTATCGCGCTAGTGCTGGCTAGCTAAGGCACTGCGAGACAGCAATAGATTTTATAAATACCTATTTTGTATTTCTCTCAACCGTGGTGTTTCCTCTTAAATCGTGTTTTAAAAAGATTTAACGTCACAATGACAGTTGAAGCCCACGGTCGTGAAAGCCACGCAAGTTGCGTAATCAGCCCCGTTTAAAACAATGTAATGTCAACATGACGCTTAAACCTGAAGCTTGAGCTTTTCAAATTGGTCCTCCAAGAGAGGTTATAAGAGTAGGACCTTTTTTTTTTTTTTTTTGGTTTCGCAAGGGAAATGCATTACGCATCCCCCCGGGTGGGTTCCCGAGGGGTATGTGGGACTCCCGGCTCGCTACGGCCGGTTTACCCACTAAAACCACTTGCGGATTGCCATCAGCCGTTGAGTGGAAGGCGTGCCCTGGATCTGGCAAACACAGGCCACGCCCCCCCGACCGGCCAGTCTACCTATTAAGGGACCGGACTTCCATCACAATGAGAGAGCACTCCGGCAAACTAAAGTGCTCCCCTCGGCGCCGAGACTAACTAAGCCGGGGAGGTTACCCATCCCTCTCCCGGAGCCCCGTACTAAACGTGAGATGGGAGGGCCGCAAAACGACGCCTCCGCACCCCCGTCCTACGCCGGCGAAGCGGAGCAGAGGATGGATCCATCTCTCTGTCCCGCTCCGAGGCCTCCTTCTGCGAGATTACGTATTCGCAGAAGGAGACCACCGCCTGCCAGGCCTCGTCGCTCTCGAGCATGCAGCGAACCATGCTCGGGAGCGAGAGGTCCCGCCCAATCACTGCCATGAGATCATGGCGCTGCACGGCCCAACGATCGCACACCTCAAGGGTATGCTGGGCCGTGTCCTCTGCAGCACCGCACTCATGGCAGGCTGGCGTAGGCTCCCTCCTGGCGACCTTCCACAAATACGCACCGAAGCAACCATGTCCGGTGAGCACCTGTGTAAGGCGGAAGGTGAGGGGTTTCTTCTTGCGGCGCATCCACGCCGCAAGGACTGGGCGCAGTGACGTAACCGTATGTTTGCCATACGGCGACTGCGCCAGAACCTCACCCCACCTCCGTAGCAACCACTGTTGCCCCAGCCTCCGCAATTGCGAGAGCTCCTCCCATGTTGATGCTTCGCCTCTCAACCTCTTCTCGGATCGGAAGAGGTACATTTCCGCTAGCACCGACGCCTCGAGCTCCCACGGCGGATCTCCAGCCAGAGCAGTGGCTGCCACCCAGGAGACTGTACGGTAGCCCCTGATTACCCTCACTGCTATGACCCGCTGCGCTTTTCGCAGCTGGGCCTTATTCCTAACAGTAAGGGAATCCGACCATACGGGGGCCCCGTACATGGCCATACTCCTACAAACACCGGAGTATAGCCGCCTGCAGGCTTCGCTGGGTCCTCCTATATTTGGAAGGAGTCGACTCAGCGCTGATGCCACCCTTATGACCTTCGGTCCCAACTGCTGAAAATGCGGACCGAAGGTCCACCTCCCGTCTAGGGTGAGCCCAAGATATTTTAATGTGGGGCTCACCCTGACCTCCGTCTCTCCGATGAGAAGCCGTGCACCCGGTGGGGGTCCTTTCTTTCCTCGTCCGCGGAAGAGTAGGGCTTCGGTCTTGTCTAGACGTACCCGAAGCCCCAACCGCTCTATGCGACTGACTAGGAGCGACACTCCCTCCTCAGCCAGTCGCGCAGCCTCTTGATATGTTCTTCCCCGGGAAGTTGCTAAGGTGTCATCCGCGTAGCAAATGACACTCATCCCAGGGGGAAGGCTGCACCGTAGGACCCAGTCGTAGCCCACGTCCCAAAGGTTCGGACCCAGAACCGAACCCTGGGGGACTCCGCATACGACTTGCCGCCTCACTAGGGACCCCGACCGGTCCTCGAGCACAACTTCTCTATCGGAGAGATACGCGTCCAATAGCCTTCCGAGATACGGAGGCACCTGAAAGTAATTGAGTGCCTCTCGTATTGCGCTGTGGGGAAGGCTATTGAAGGCATTGGCGATGTCCAACGACACCGCCACCACCACCTCCTTCCCACGTTCCGCTTCATCCGTCACTGATCTGAGGCGTTTGAGCGCGTCAATTGTCGACCGACCGGCCCGAAACCCGAACTGTGTATCCGCCAATCCGGGGCCAGGCCCCTCCTCCAAATGTTGAACAAGACGGGAGGCTAAAATGCGTTCAAACGCCTTGCCCACTTCATTCAGCAACACTATCGGCCGCACCGCTGACGCACAGTCCGGTGGCCGCCCACCCTTTGGTAACAGGACGAGCCGACCCTCCTTCCACGCCCTCGGGAACTGACCGCACTGTATGCAGCGGTTGAACAGCTCCCGAAGACCATCCTCAAGATGCACGAGAGCTATAGAGAGAACCCTACCGTGCATCCCGTCCGGACCAGGCGCCTTCTTCTTACTCTTGAGGCGGGACAGAACCGCCTCCATTTCCAGATCAGTGACGGGTGGTGGAACACCCTCCATTGAGCCAGGCGTCTGTCGGGCCATTCTCGGCGGAACGAAGTCTGCCGGGGGGTCTGGGAACAACTGCCCAACAATACTCCCCAGCAAGTCAGGCTGGAGCGTTTCCGTCAAAGGAGCCGTCTGGGCGCGCAGTTTGTCTCGCGCCCTTTTGTACGGTCGACCCCAGGGGTCGTTGTCAATCCCCTCCACCAGCTCCAACCACGCTCGTTCCTTGGCCCGACTGATAGCCAGCTGAAGGGTATGTCTACTTTCTCTGTAGACCCCTTGTAACCGGTTATCACGCTCCACATCCTGGGGGCGGCGCCGTCTGCTGCGAACAAATGCGCGTCGCGCCGCATCGCAAGTAGCGCGAAGGTCAGCCAGTTCCGAAGACCACCAATACACTGCCCGACGAGATGGGGGAGGACCCCGAATTCTAGGCATGGCTGCCCGGCAAACATTATGAAACACGTTGCCGAGACAGCCCGCTATTTCCTCTACTCCTAAACCTTCGAAGGACGGGAGACTCCAACGGCCGACTATGGCCGCCTCCTCCGCCAGTTCCCGGTCGAGCTTAGTGATGGCCCAACGCGGAAACCTGCTACGCCCACCTTGCGACGACGACGGACTCAATGCAGAGGCTGGAGACATCTCAAACATTATATAACGGTGGTCCGAGAGTGTCTCCACCTCTGTTTCCACCCTCCAACCTTCCACCCAGCGTGCGGCGACGGGAGTGGCGAAAGTTAAGTCCACCACTGACGAACCCATTCGCCGCACGCACGTGGGGACTGTCCCTCTATTTAGCAGAGACAGTCCCGCGGCTAGTGCCCATTCCTCAACTTCTCTACCCTTCGGATTCGTGACCGGAGACCCCCACGCCGAGGACTTGGCGTTGAAGTCTCCCGCCACAACTACGGGAAGGGGAGCTAGCCGACTAACGATAGGCCCCAGAACATCGAGGAACTGTTCCAGGGCCTCCAAATTACGATTCGGGGAGAAGTATACTCCAATTACAGCTACTTCTCCCCAAACTGCCACCACATAGCCGCTTCCCTTCATTCTGGGTATAAGGGGAGGACCAGCACCTGGTCTTGCCACCAGCGCCACGGAGCCCGGGTCATCCCCCGCCCAATGTGGCAGGAGAGGCACATGATAGGGCTCCGACACAATTGCTAGGCCAACGCCTAACTCCGCCATGGACTGCAGTAAAAGATCCTGAGCCGCGGCGCAGTGATTGACGTTGGCCTGAATGAAACTGAGATGTCCTGGCATTATTCGGACATCTCAGCCTCTGGCGCCACCGAGCCTCTCCCCGATGGACATGGGGGGAGTGAAGACCTTCCACGACTGGATGGGGGTTTACAAGATCTGCCCCCCATCACATGATCAGCTTTCACGCCTGCCTCACTGCACACAGCGCACTTAATTTCCGCCGTGCAGCCAGGCGCCTTGTGCCCTGGCTGCGCGCAGCGATAGCAAAGATCGCGGCGGTCCTTCTCTGAGGTGCACAGGGAAGCAGTGTGCCCCAGACCCTGACACCTGAAGCAGTGCATTACGCGTGCACCCTCATGATGCAGCCGAACTTTGCTCCATCCAACGACCAGAAAGCCCAGCCGCAGCAACTTTTTCGCCGCCGTTACGGGGCACGACATTCGGGCGAATCCTTGTCCTTTCACGCCGTGGTGAATTTCCCCGACCCTAACTTGCCCAGGAGAGCACCCCCCTTCAGCAGCGACGGCCGCACGCACTCTGTCCTGTGTCACGGTATCGTCCAAGCCCGTTAACTTGAAGTCAGTTGATTTAACTGGCCTGGACACTTCCGCGACATCTTCCAACACCTCCGTTAATTTACTAGCCAGGACGTCTGCTTTATCTCCACTAGAACGCCCCGGCACCTCAATAAGACGTGCCCCCGTGGCCGAATTTCTAATACGCAGAGGCCCGATACCCAGCTCCCTGACATCTCCTATTTTGATCTGGGCTTTAGTAAGGGCCTCTCCATATGTCACCCCCGATTGAGCGGCTTCTGGTCGCAGCTTGACAATTACCACCGAAGATTTGGGCGTCACCAATTTTGCACCTTTGGCCGTTTTCTTTTTCGGCTGGGGTGCTTCCTTCTCCTGGGATGCCGTTTTCTTCTTTGGCACCTTCCTCCTTACCACAGTTGACCACCCATCACTGAGGGCAGCATCTGCAATAGCAGATTCTGCAGGTGCCGAGTCCCTCTGTGATGGCACTGTCGTCCTACATCCCTTTGAAGTGGTAGGGCCAAAGCTGGACCATTGTGTCACCTTCTTCCCTTTCCCGTTGTCCTTCCTGGTGACCGAAGCCGGCCGAGTCACTGGGCGTACGGGCAGTTGAGGAAACTCCTCTCTCGCAACTCGCTCAGAAGCCTTCCTCCTCGGCGGCACCTCCTTCGGAGGTGGCATCTCCACCGTAGCTTTTTCGGCCGCAATCGCAGTCTGTTTTCCTTTTGAGACTCGGGTCTCTTTCGCTTGCCGAGTCTCATTCACCGCCTTTTCCGCCGCCAACGGAGGACGGACTACGACTGGAGGCAGCAACCTGTCCTCCAGAGCCGCAAGCCGACCATCCACCAGATTTCCAACCAATCTGGCTATGTTTGATTCTAGTATGCCCAGCTGCTCGCTGGACATTGGGCTTGCGCTCTTCTTTTTTGTCGCCGCCGCCACCTTGACCTCCTCGAACTCCATCCGGTAGGCCCTCACTTCCGCCCTAAGGTTCGCCACCTCCCTCTTCAGCCGACCATTATCAGCCTTGAGGCGGCGAGTCTCCTCCTCCTCCGTCCGAGTGGCCAGAGCCTCGAGGACCAACCTCAAAACCCCAGCGGCCTTGCGTATCTTATGGGAGTAACCACCCTTTAGGTTAGTACTCCGTCCTGTAAGGCCCAGAATCTCCTTCAGATTCTCCTCGGCCGCCGACTTCAGCTCATCTATCCCCATCGACTCCGGATCTATGTCCAGAGGACCAGGGGGCAATGCGTCCACTTCTATGCCCTCCTCGCTATCTTTAAGGAAAGCCCTACGATCGAGAGAAGCCATAAATTCCCCATCCCTGGTCTCCTCAGACGTATCCCTTACAACTTGGCGAGCAATAGATTGTCTGCTCGCCACTCCTCTCACTCGTCCCCTCTTAGCTTTGGCCGATTTGTCAGCCAAAGCTTCCGAGGCTGGCATGCGGCGCTTAGTTGCGCAAGGCTCCGACTCCGACTGCAGCGACCAGTCCTTACCCAGCAATTCATTGTAAGTAATTCCAGCTCTGGCGCTGCCACGGTCTAAGGAAGCCTCGCGCGATGAATCTGCACCGCTTTCCCTCCCCAAAGTACCTCCGTCACTCCCAAAATCGGTCTCAGTGCCAGCCAGAGACCGTGTCTGAGAGCGTGTCCTTCCAAACACTATCTTTAAATTTCCACCTTCCCCCCCTTTCTCACTCCCCCTACTCCCCCCTTCTCCCCCGGACATCGTCCACACACAAGGAAAGTCACCCACCAGAAAATTCTGGCGGGCGACAACCTAATGTTTAGCACCAGAAGAGCTGATGCTAAAGCCTAACTTAATCCTAACTTAAACAATAATTAATCTAGGAACCCACACCAAAAAGAAAATAAGAACACACTATTATAGAATTAACCTAATACTATATACTAAAATATTTTCCCCCTCAAAAAGGTCCTCCGCGCAAAAATAACACCGGGACAAACTCGTCAACCAGTGTCGTTTTTACATGGACGACCTATAACGACTTAAAGAACAAAAGTGGCCCCAAGACGAAAACACATTAAAGACGAATATTTCGGGAACCAGATGGCGCACCGAGATAATTCAACTACCAAATGAAAGAGACAGAAAACCGCTGTCATTTGACACCGCGAACTCAAAAAACCCTTGGCAAGAACTCTCCACCTTAGGAAATTTAAGCTCATAAGAGTAGGACCTACTTTAGAAGTGATTATATTGCTAAGTGTCACTCAATAAAGTAATATTATATTAACTCAAGTATATTATTGGATGTGTGAATGGACCCTAACCAAAGGCTGTAGCATCACAACATATACCCTAAACCTTTTTTCGGCTGTAGGTATTTTATTTCACGAAAAAGCATTTTCCCGCGCAAAACAATGATGGATGACAATATGGCGGACATAACCGTGCCCGTTGTTCTAAATCAAACGGCACTGAGATTTAAAAAAACATTTGAAAATTTTATCAGCCGAATACAGAGCTGTTTAATTTTTTTTCACGCTTTTATTTATAAGGTTAGGTTTGTATTTATCTACATGTAACGGAATATTTGAGCATAATTTTCACCAATTTCCAGAAGTGTGGTTATTTTAAAATTTTGACCCTGATTTCGAGAAAATAGTCTTCGTTTGAAGACCATCACTTAAACATTTTATAATATGTCATAAAGTATTAAGTACATCAATACGTTACTAGATACCCTAAAATGTTTAAGTGAAATTTGAAACTCAATTTTCTGAGTAAAAATTTTTGCGACACCTTCATCCATTCATGTTTTCAATTATAAAGATTAAATACCAATAATTATAAAACCGTACAACATAAACAAATAACCGTACAAATAAATATAATTCTTAAAAAAACAACTGTACAAGTATCAGTTTTTAAAACTTAAGTATTAAAATATGAATTATGATGAAATCTCTTGTTATTTTCATGACTTTAAAATCCAATTAAAATCTATTGCTCATTAAAAGTTGAGCCGCGGTTTGGAGGGTACTTAAAGTTCTGAACTTTACTTATTTTTGTTGTGCATTAAATTCAGAACAACAATAATTTTATTAGCCTCACTGATAACTTCGTTATTCTGTACCTACTTGAAGTTAACATACTCTTGCAACCAAAATAGGAATGCACACCGACTTTCAACGGCTGGTTTCAATAGCCTATCTATCTGTCGCATATTGTTATTAACCTTAGTTACAGATAAATAATTTATTCTGCTACAATTATGCAAAATATTCTGAAGTTACAGTGCAATAATTCACATAAACCGGTTTCGAGAAAATCAGAGAATGGCACTTAAACATAAATTTAGCTTAAAGTGGTATTTTTTTAAAACCGCTATTCCTGACTTACTGCTATATTACTCGTAATTTACCGGGGCAGATATGGTAGAGTGTTCCTTAGGTGAGAGTTCATCTTAGGATTGTAGTTCACACC
Source organism: Celastrina argiolus (assembly GCA_905187575.2). NCBI lineage: Eukaryota > Metazoa > Arthropoda > Insecta > Lepidoptera > Lycaenidae > Celastrina > Celastrina argiolus. Next base: position 5,822,209 of record LR994596.1, read on the forward strand.
GAAACGCGACACGGTGCGAAATGTTATTGCGATTTTAAAATGAACTTTGTTCACTACACGAGTATACATAAAAAAATTGCTGTGTTAGAAAATATAATATTTATTTTTTACTGTTAGTAAAATAAGTGTTCTACTCGGCAATTCCTTTAATTTTTCCTCTTCTGTTCTCGATGTCTTTAATTTCTCTGTCTTCTCATTAATTAACTCCAAAACTTCTATTTAGTCCACCTAGGTACACACAGTTCGTTGGGACGAAATGACAGAATCTCTTTATCAATAATTTCTATTATGCTGTAGAGAGAAACCATTTCTACGATCACGCACGCTGATGATGATAATAACACGGTCTACGTCTGTGAAATGCTGCGTTTTTTCTTTATTTATTCGTATTAGCCCGCTCTGCACCTGCATCCACTTTTAATATCGCCTGCAAACATTACGAAGTAAATGTTTTTTATCTCAGCTTCCAATCATACGTTTGCAATAATAATGTATTCATTATCATCACTAGTACAACCATTTTAGTCGACTATGGCTAATCTACTTTGTACTTCACTTAACGAACATTGTTCGCAGAGTCAACATCCTGAGGATGCTCCGGGGTCGGAGCGAAACGCGCGTCGAGTTTTGCAACCTGCATGGTGGTGGGACTTTGCACGATCGTGTTAACATTATTGCTTGTGTGGTGGTGGTGTTTTCACGTTTTTTGCTTGCGAGTGTACGCATTGTGTAGGCAGTGTGGGCGGAGGGAGGTGCATTAAACGCATGCCTATGCGTACACTCACTCATCTGCTTGCAGGTTGTGGTTATAATTGTTTCGCGGGATATTGCTAGATATAATATATTTAAATTTTATGCTATGGATTTCCGCAAAGTAACGCCTGATTCCATTAACAATCTACTTTGTGACAGATTCAAGCTGTAGTACAAAGTAGAATAGTCACAAAGTAGTATAGATAACAAACTATGATGAAGCCAAAATGGACGGTTGATTTTGGCATTTGTATCTAATTAACCACTCACGAAATAAAAGGGGTATTATAAATTTAATGTGACTGCGTGTGTCTGTGGCATAGTAGTTCCAAAACGAATGAACCGATTTTGATCTACCGTATTTGTGTATTACTGTCTAGCGTTATTTGTTTGAATGCTGATGTGATCTAAAGTATTCTTAGCTGTATAATTAATTGTAATTTTTCGCTTATTTCTGGACTATAATATATTACATTTAATGTTTTTACATTCTTAGGAATATTATATTTGAAAAAATAATTAAAGACATGAATGGGTGAAGGTTATGATGTCGCAAAATTCTGATTTAGATAAAATTGAGTTAAGTTAGTGGCAGTCACTTAAACATTTTAGGATATGTCGTAACGTATTAAGTACTATCTAAAGAACTGTATTTTGAATCAATGTACTTAATACGTTACTACATATCCTAAAATGTTTAAGTGACAGTTTGAACTAAATTTTCTCGAAATCAAATTTTTGCGACATATCACCTTCATCCATTCGTAACTTCAATTATAATTTTGTTAATGTTTTTGTAGGAAAGCCGTTTCGATCGAGAGTGTTCTGGGAGTTCGCTCACAGCTTGAAAATTCGGGGTTTACGTAAATATTTAGCGTAATTTTTTTACATACATCCTTAGGAATATAATAGTAAGTATATACGAAAATATAATTATAATAAAATAACAGGCAAAGGTTATACTGAAGATTTTTCTTCGCGTTATGTACAAAATAACATGTACGAATATTAGAATAATATAGAAATGTAATAAAATATCGTAACCATTTCACATGTCAGCGCGTAATGTTGAAATATAACGAGATACAGTATAATGTTTGTATGTCCGTAAATTAATAAAATGGAATGAAATACCGGGTTGTATTTTCCATATTGTTTCAAGCTATATTAAAATAAAAACATCAATTTATAAACGGATATCCTCTGGGTAATATAATGAAGATTATTATATAGGTATATTTTTTGAGATTTTTCAATAAGACCAGCAGGCTTACTCCTGACACAATCGAGAATCGAATCAGTTCGATCTTAACGGCTTTTGGTACTTGGTATTTTATTTGGTGGATTTCTTTGAAAATAACCAGGATAAAGAAAATCGTTAGATCGTAACTTTTTGTATTCCTGACCATATCAATCGACTGAGAATCAAAATAAACAAACGTCAATTTATTCGGCAGTATGCGGCACGAACGATTATGAATCAAAATCTAATCATTTTTGGAGAGTAAGTATTGAGAAAAATGGCTTCAAAGTACTCAAATTTCAGCCTATCACGCGTACGATGCTTTAATTTTGATCTTCAACAAATCCGAAAGATGAAACCAAAATATTAAATATGCGTTTTTACATACGATATAATATTACGTAGCAGCCACAGCCATCGACTTACTTTAGGGGGTATATACCCGGAACCCTAAATAGGAGATGAAATAAAATACAGTTTTTAAACAAACAATTTATTCAGTGAATAAGTGAATAAGTCTAGGGTACAAAATAAGGCGGTCGTGAAGTGAAACGCTTAGATTAAGGCCAACGAGCACAACACCTATTGGGAAGGGCTACTGTCAACATACGTTACACCGTAGGCCAAGCAGGAACAATTTACAACAACGTATTCGTAAATTTATCGAATGCTAATCGGTAGCGCAAGCAGAAACGTTTGTAATTTCCGTAAGGCCTCAGCCACGAATTTTGCGGGCAGCGGGGCGGGAGCGGCGGCGGCGCGGGTGCGGTACTCGTTCGTTACCCGCTCCCGCTACGCGCCGCTGTTTTCGAGAACCGATCTATTTGATTTTGCGTCAAAGATCCTGCCGCTACCGCTCCGCCGCCGCTCCCGTTTCGCTGCCCGCAAAATTCGAGGCTGAGGCCTAAAGTAATCGATTGTTGATTGTATTTGCGCTGTCATGCTTTTTAAGCGACTTCCGAAAATGGTTCACAGTTTGGCCTGTTTATTTTTTATTTTTCATTCAATTAATTATTCAAATCAAATTAACTCGAATATTTTTTATTCAGAGTAAATTTTACAAGAAATGTTTTCTTTAGAAATCATTTCATCAAATAGAAGCGACGTAGTAAACGTCGCTTCTATTTGATGCCTACCACCGGTTCGGGCTAGCCCAGCGAGAAGAACCGGCGCGCGGCGTAAGAAACTCGCGTGATCTTTTACCAAAAACTTGGAAAATTTCTCTTTAAAAAAAATATATTTTTACATATAAGTAAATATGTGTATACTAAAACTGAATAACCTCAGTGCATTCTATACAGGGTGTAAAAAGAGCAGTCACTATAACTTTGGGATGGGATTATAGGGACCTTGACTGAGTCTAGAAATGAATTTTTTTCATTATTTATTAAAAAAAAAAATGTTTCTGCAATTTATATTTTTAGTCGCCAGGCTGAACTGTTTGGAACAACGTTCTGCATTAAATTCTTAAATTTTATAATTTTTGCCCTAGTACGTAATGAACGTCTTACGCGTGCTATTGACCTCTCAGCGTAATCAGCTGATCGCTGTGTTGTGCACGTTGTATATTGCCTATTGAAAATTTTTAAATTTTTAAAACATTGGATTAAAAGACAATGACTAGTACCAATGGATATATCTCTTGCCTGGTTATAACCCCACGAAGTTATAGTGACTGCTCTTTTTACACCCTGTATATGTAAATACTAAAACTGGATAACCTCAGTGCATTCTATATATAAGTAGCCTTGATGGGGGCTATTTTATACTCGTTAATTCGTCTCGAAAAAATCGTCGTTGTTCACAAAAAAAAAAAAATACATATTTTCCAAAATCAGGACAGATAGTATATAATATAATCTCTATCTCAAAGTTATAGTGACTGTTATTTTCACATACTGTATACATTTGAGAACGAAAACGTGCCGATGCACCGCTAGTTGTCGTGCTCGTCGATGAAGGCAGTTCTTACGTAGTGCAAAGGATTTATTTACACACACCACCACTAACTTACTCTAGTGGCTTGGTCAATACTTAGTACATAGTAAAGCGTTATTTGCAACATAAATATACCTTTAATAATATATTATTGATTGTAGGTTCTTGGTGGAAATTCATGTTACAATTATTATATATTATAATACACAAACTACTTGCATAATACTTAATTACATACACCTGGGTGGCGATTCTCAGGCCTCGAACTTAGTTTTTACTATCGGTCTGTCCCGCTCATGCAAATGAGATTTAGCGCGCGTGCGAGCGGGATATACTAATATTCTGAACTAAGTTCGAGGCCTGAGAATTAGGGCCCAGATGTTGACTTAGCCGAAACCGTATTGTGTGTATTTTATGTGTTTAATAATGATATTTTCATTTTATTATTTATTTTAATTTATTAATTTAATAAGTAATAAAGTGGAAAATAGTGCAAATAGTTTGTGAATTATCACTGTACTCATTATTTACAAATACTCAGTTCCTTATCAATGTAAACATAACAATAAATAAAATTAAAAAATTAAGTATCCCCCATGAGGGTTATCATTTTTGTCTCACCAGATGGCGCGTTGTAGAGTGAGGTCCTAAAATATAACTGTGAATGTTCGTTTGTAACGGGCGCCAGTGAATTTCATTTAAATCATATTAAATACTTAATGGAATCAGACGTTACTTTGCGGAAATCCATAGCATAAAATTTAAATATATTACATCTCGCAATATCCCGCGCATATTGTTAGAATTAATATATTAAAATGTTATAATATTAAATACTATAGAATCTTAGTATTTACAATACCACTGTGCTGTGTCTTGTTGTGTTTGAATAAAACAACAAAAACTATCCCAAAGCAGTCACACTCCAATTTATACAGGATATAATATTAATGAGTGATAATAGTTTTGAGTGTGTATGGGTCCCGTATATATAGACTTTACTGTGAACGTACCAGCGCTAAAAGATGTACTTTTTTTAATTATTGTATGGGAAAATTTATAATATTGGAGAATTTCTCATACAAACATGAAAGTCAAAACTAAGTCTTTTAGCGCTGGTACTTTCACAGTATACTCTACATAGGAGGCACATACACAACCTAAATTATCACTCATTTATTTTACACCTTGTATATTGATCTCTTACTTAAATATGTGACACAATTAATCAAACGTATTGCTTAATATTAGCAAAATTGATATGAATAGAAATAAATCCGCGTAGCCAACCGCTATCAGTGACTTTTGATATTTTGGAGACCTCACGCTACAGAAGCGCCCCTAGCGGTTTTTTTTCATACTCGACAGCTATTGCCCCGCATTGAGTGTTTAGGTTAAATTTAAAAGGGATGAACTTATTACTTCTGTAGTTTAAACGATTTTTTTCGAAATACATACAATCTTTTACATTTATAATACTAGAAGGAAGTATATTTTTATATATAATAGCTTCCTACTAATATATAATTTATATAATAGTAGGGAGTATATTTCCTTATCCTTTTCCATTGCCATTGCTGCGTGTGAAATTAAGCTCGACCTCCCAAGATTTTACATTTGCGTGTGTTAAAACAATAATATTTGCTACTTTAGAAAGTTACATTAAAGAAAAATATTTTATAATCCGACTACGACACCTACATAACCTAAATAGCTCACTTTTCCGAGCTATCATTACTCATATTTAACTAAAATCGGATCAGTAGTTTAGGCTTATACTACCAAAATTATTCTCTACTAGCTGTGCCCGCGACTTCGTACGCGTGGAAAAGTGATTTAGGACACTTTTATATTTTTAAATATATTTTTAGTTTATTGGCGAAACCGCTGACAACTTTCGCCAATAGGTACTTCCCAGTGTATCCCAGTGTTGATCCCGATCCAGCAAGTCACGTACCCGGCAAGCCTCTTGGTATGCAGGGTATAATAATAATATAGTACCATCCTTTCGGAGCTCGGCAAAAGAAGTAGGCCTTCGAACAATATGTAGAAGTCAGCAAAGGTATTCGAAGTTAGGATAATATTATTCGAATGCACCGTATAGACCCAGCCAATTTTTCACGTTAATTTAGTAAATTATTTAACTTCGATGTCTGTCTGTCTATCTGTCTGGTTGTCAAAACTTTAACACGTGTAGGTATCAAGCTAACAATCCTATTAAATACTCAGGATCTTCTGTCCCTTCTGGCTTTGAAAAAAACAGACTCCTTAGCCACATCTACCCAAAGATTCAGCCGTTTATCTCTCTAATTTTCGACACTCCAAAGGGAACCAAAACCTAAATTTGATACGAAGCAACGTCTTAATAGTGCCGACATAGGATAAATAATTGCGAAACCATAAAATTATTTTCAATTTTTTTGAACTTACTACCGTTTTTGTCATTAATATTTTGAGATATTAAATTGAAACATATATTGCAATTATTAAGGTATTTAAAACGAAACTCTCGGTTAGACATGGGCGCAGCGGCACGCCCCGTCGAGGATCCAGCAGGCTTACTCTCGACACAACCGAGAATCGAATCAGTTCGATCTCAACGGATTTGGTGTTTTATTTGGTAGATTACTTCCGAACTAATTATGATAAAGAAAACCTTTGGAACGTAACATTTTGTACACCCGACGATTTCAATCGACATAGAATAAAAATAAACAAACGTCAATTTATTCGGGAGTATGCGGCACGATCGAATCTGAATCAAAATCGAATCAGTTTGGGAGTTAGGCCCCAGCTCGGCGCGCCGATCGGTTTTAGTAGCGTTTTTTTATTAACCTACCCTAAGTATAACAATAATATAAATAAATTAAATTTAGTTTTAAAGAAAATATAAAATAAAAAAAGATTAAATTTGAATGTTTGCAGCGCGGTTCCTGCCGCGCTTCATACAAACGTCCAGCATTTTTTTAAATTGTCATAAGTTTTTTATTTATGAACCGATTGAGATGAAAAAAATGTTAAGTCAAGATTACTACAAATATGATTGAACCACATCTAAATCGGATAAGCCGTTTCTGAGATTAGCGTGCACAAATGCACCGACAAATAGACAAAAATAAAAAAAAAAATTGTTTTGGTTATAAACATTGCATAAATAAAAGTCTCCTATAATAACACAGGCACAGTTAGCACATTTTAATAGTATTTTTTACCCAGCAGTCTATAACTACACCAGCCCGGCTCGGACGTAAGACGTCACGCAGCAGCCTGCATTACGCGGCGCCCGGTCGAATCACGGCGAAACGATTTTAATTTTGCTATATTTCCTAAACTACTCATTATATTTGCATGGTATAAAGGGCAAATATTATAGTCTTCATGGAATGCTTAAGCCAACTAACGTATTAAAAATGATAAGGATTAATACCGTGATGGTATAAATAGCTTTCCAAAAACCGCTTAATTGCCCGTTTTTTAGTTTATCGCGAAAGGCTTTCTTTTAATTATACAGTTAATTAAGTTGATTTTATACAATAAATGATAATTTATTTCAATTTATGAAGCAAGTTCAAACATACAATTTTTATATTATTATGACACTGTGAAAACACTGTTTTCCCAGAAAAAAAATCCTGATAGTTAGGTACTTATTTGATGTTCTAATCTACTTTAGTGCCACGTTCTATTGCTTCGCGTCACTGTTTAAGCGATCCCCCCGCGCCCCCCGCACGAACCGTTCGACCGCAGGCCGCGCGCGCGAAATTCATCCGACTTGCTTCAAATTTATCGTCACTGCTCGGCTCCTATGTATCGTAGCGTTATGTTATATAGCCTATAACCTGCCCAGGAATATGGGCTACAATCGTACCAAGTTCGTTTAAAATCCCTTTAGTAGTTTTTGTTCCCATCGTGCACATACAGACAGACAGACAGACAGACAGACAGACAGACAAAAATTTTACTAATTGCATTTTTGGCATCAGTATCGATCGCCAATCATCCTCCAATATGTATTTTGAAAAAATATTCAATGTACAGAATTGACCTCTCTACAGTTTTATTATAAGTACTAGCTGTGCCCGCGACTTCGTACGCGTGGAACAGTGATTTAGGGCACTTTAGTATTTTTAAATATATTTTTAGTTTATTGGGGCAACCGCTGAGAACTTTCGCTAATAGGTACTTCCCAGTGCATCCCAGTGTTGATCCCGATCCAGCAAGTCACGTACCCGGCAAGCCTCTTGGTATGCAGGGTATAATAATAATATATTACTATCCTTTCGGAGCTCGGCAAAAGAAGTAGGCCTTCGAACAATATGTAGAAGTCAGCAAAGGTATTCGAAGTTAGGATAATATTATTCGAATGCACCGTATAGACCCAGACAATTTTTCACGTTAATTTAGTAAAGTATTTAACTTCGATGTCCGTCTGTCTGTCTGGGTGTCAAAACTTTAACACGTGTAGGTATCAAGCTAAAAATCATATTAAAAACTCAGCTCTACTGTCCCTTCTGGCTGTGAAAAGAAACAGGCATCTTGGCCACATCTACCCAAAGATTCAGCCGTTTATACTTTATATCGCTAATTTTCGCAATTTTCGACACGCCAAAGGGAACCAAAACCTAAAGGGTACTTCCCGGGAATAGAAATTTGATATGAAGCAACATCTTAATGCACTATTAAAATGTTGCTTCATATCAAATTTAAACGACATAGGATAAATTGCGAAACCATAAAAATATTTTCAATTTTTTCAACTTATTACCGTTTTTGTCATTAATGTTTTGAAGTATTATTAAATTTAAACTTATATTGCAATAACTAAGGTCTTTAAAACGGAACTCTCGGTTAGACATGGGCGCAGCGGCACGCCCCGCCGAGGATCCAGCAGGCTTACTCTCGACACAACTGAGAATCGAATGAGTTCGATCTTAACGGTTTTTGGTGTTTTATTTGGTAGATTACTTTGAAATTAATTAGGATTAAGAAAACCGTTAGAACGTAACTTTTTGTACACCAGACCATATCAATCGACAGAGAATAAAAATAAACAAACGTCAATTTCTTCGGGAGTATGCGGCACGATCGAATCTGAATTAAAATCGAATCAGTTTGGAGAGTTAGGCCCCAGCTTGGCGCGCCGCGCCGATCAGCTTTAGTAGCGTTTTTTATAACCGACCCTAAGTATAATAATAATAATATAAATAAATGAAATTTTGTTTTAAACAAAATATAAAATAAAAAAAGAATAAAGGAGAAAGCCCATTTCAGGCCCAGAGCGGACAGCCGTCTTAAGAAGACTTAATTTCTCCAGAAATGTACCATAAAGAGACATGATTTTTGATAACATTCAAATAACCGCCACTATAATCAGTAATGTTCCAATAAAAAAAGGAATTTTATTGGATTATTTGGAACATAAGTAAAACGTTGAGGTGAAATGTTACCTGATGATAAAACTCTAATCAATCAATCCGAATATCGATTTATAAACAAATAAAATAAACTCATGTAAAATACAAATAACGGGTCACTGTTGGTAATTCGGTAAAGAATTAATCAAAAGAAAACATTTATCTTAAAACCAATGTTTACGTTTGTTACTATAAACGATAAAGATTAATAAAAAGTCATATTATATCGATTATTTTTTACGTAATCGATTTATCGATTTCATTTTTTTGCGACAAGCGGCAACACTGATGACTGAAATGTCATTTTTCAAACGAATGATCTCGACCGTTCGCTTGTTGCTCAAAGATGCGTTTTGTTTTGTTTTCGATTTTTTTCACCGCAATCTGGCTTTCTCGCCTGAACTTGTTTCGGCTTTTCACGTACGACTTTGGCATTGTTTTACTAGTTTTGTTCTCTCCTTCTACGATTACTTAGCCCTGGATTAAAGGATTACGCTATTTGATTGTGCATACCAAAATGTCTGAAGAACATTGTATATGTTGTGGTAATAATGTTACCGAGAACCGTATTTTAGAGCCCGAAGAATTAAGTGTCATACAGCAGTGGGTTGCACGGCAGCAGGTAATCATAATATTATAATAAAATGTTTCTATTATTTCTTTCATTATGGTTTAATCGTTAAATCTTTTACAGTTGAAAATATTTATCATTAATGTTAATGTTTTAGGTGTCAAGCGATAATCTTGTTTGCCACAATTGCTGGGTAGCAATAACTAAAAGTACAAGAAGGGCTATCTTATTATACGAGTATATTACTATTATATATTATTGAAAAGTCGGAAATGGCCTTGAAAATAAAATAGACAAAAAGTAAAAAAAAATATATTTCTACAATAATGGCGGCATTTTAAGTTTTTTTCTCAGATATCTAATACTATTAACATTTTAGAACACTAATTTTTAATGCGATTTTTTGATGTCCACATTGGGCCTGAGACACTATGGAGAGTGGGCTTTCTCCTTTGAATGTTTGAAGCAGCGCGGTTCCCGCCGCGCTTCATACAAACGTCCAGTATTTTTTTATTGTCATATATCTTCAAATCAAAGCGACATCTATACGCCATACGCCGTACTTTTAAGACGATTATTACTGGGGGCACAGTTAGCGGCTGTGCGTGGTTAAATTCATACTACCGGTACTGCCTGTTAGCACATTATAATAGTATTTTTTACCCAGCAGTGGGGTGGAGTTCCTTTGGTTGACCTTCGCCAAAATTCCTACCTACCAGCATCTGATACCTACACTACACCCCGACTCGGATGTAAGACGTCACGCATCAGCCTGTATCGCGCGGCGCCGCGATGCGGCGGTCGAATCACGGCGAAACGATTTTAATTTTGCTATATTATCTCCTAAACTATTAATTATACTTGCTAGGTATAAAGGGCAAATATAGTCTTCATGAAATGCTTAAGCCAACTAACGTATTAAAAAGGATAAGGATTAATACCGTGATGGTATAAATAGTTTACCAAAAACCGCTTAATTGCCCGTTTTTTTAGATTATCGCGAAAGGCTTTCTTTTAATAATACAGTTAATTAAGTTGATTTATACAATAAATGATAATTTATTTCAATTTGTGAAGCAAGTTCAAAAATACAATTTTTATATTATTATGACACTGTGGAAACACTCTTCTCAGAAAAAAAAATCTGTTAGTTAGGTACTTATTTCAAGTTCTAATCTACTTTAGTGCCACATTCTATTGCTTCGCGTCATTGTGTAAGCGATCCCCCCGCGCCCCCCGCATGAACCGTTCGTCCGCACTCCGCAGCCCGCGCGCGCGAAATTCCTCCGACTTGCTTCCAATTTATCGTCACTGCTCGGCTCCTATGTATCGTAGCGTTATGTTATATAGCCTATAACCTGCCCAGGAATATGGGCTACAATCGTACCAAGTTTGGTTAAAATCCCTTCAGTAGTTTTTGTTCCCATCGCGCACATACAGACAGACAGACAGACAGACAGACAGACAGACAGACAAAAATTTTACTAATTGCATTTTTGGCATCAGTATCGATCGCCAATCATCCTCCAATATGTATTTTGAAAAAATATTCAATGTACAGAATTGACCTCTCTACAGTTTTATTATAAGTATAGATATAGATTTGTGCCCTGACGGGTAAAAATAACGACGAAGTACTAAAATTAATCATGCAAAACCTTATAGGTTTTTATATGATATTCTGTGATTTTTTTGCACATCAAATTGAATTACTCAAAATTAATATTTATCATCAGACACATTTAAATAAATATCTTTTCAGTACCGTCAACCAATTAAGTCCTTAGACAGGCCTTAAATATACATGTTTTATAAATTTAGTATGTGCCATACAAGCCCACAATATGACTAAAAGCTAAAACAAAACCGGCTTGAAACTACACTACTACAACTACTTATGCAGAGTGTTCCAAGTTTTTTTTTTGTATTAATCAAACAAAAAAAATCTTAAAAAATTTTAAACACGCTGTTAGATTTATCTAGTAAGTTAACTATGTGTGTTACTGATAATATTGCCTACACATTTATGTCCAAATGCATGGTAATCTTTTTAATTTTACAATAACAATAATAATATTTTAATATTTTGTAGCATCAGACATCTTTTTTTTTTTTGGATCAGTATTAGTTTTTTATAAATATTACTGCAATAATTTTATTAACTGCAATTTATAAATTTGAAGTAAGGAAGGATAAAACCAAGTAACTTATTATAGGTCTTATAGAAATCAGCATGAAATAAATATAAATATACATATATTTCGATTCTTTTCCTTTATTTTATTTAATTGACAATTTAATAATTACCAGATTTTGTATTAGATAAATTTACTAATAAGATTTTCGTAAGTTTAGTAAATGTACATGTCAAATGTAATATTTTGAGGATTTTTCTTACCTGTCGCCTTTTATTTACACATTTAAACCAAAACAACTTTTTAGACTCTATTTACATAAACCTTAACGATAATAGGTATCTATGTTACAACCTGTAAAGCTAATGAAAAGCAATAGTGCGTCACAATATACAAGCTGTTTCCGAACACTAAACACTCATTAATTTATACACTTTCAATCCTTAAGGCGAGGAATAACCGCAACTAGCGCCACTCTTTTTAAAATCTATTTTACAATGACACAAAGATCTTATTAAAAAAGTAATCGGTTTGAAACTTTAAGTAAATATTTAAACTAATTTATTATAGTAATATATAATAGTTAAACTAATATTATATATTATATTATCTCGTAAGTAATTTAACGGCCGTTTTAAATACAGTATAGGATTTAGAGCTGTAATTAAATGCTAATAAATTAGTTTAACTACGAGTATTTACTTAAAGTTTGAACCGATTTTTTTTTAATAAGATCGTTGTGTCATTGTAAAATTTATTCCAAAAAGAGTGGCGCTAGTTTTATTATATTCATCAATTTTTACAGACTTTAACTGCATGTGTTTTTGTTTGTTTTTTTCCGATTGTGTTTATTTTTTGTTTGAATGATGGCGCCTCCAGTGTGGTCCCAATTTATTTTGCAAGTAGAATTTAGTTTATTTTTTATTTTTATAATTGTATTTTTAAAGAGTAGAACAGAAACAGCTTGTATAACTGTAGTATCAGCCTTTTGTTTATACAATAACAGAGTGTCTGTTGGTCTTCTTGTCTGGAGCGTAGGGTTCTAGTTTCGCTGGTTCTGTGTTAAGGGCGCTGTAGTCCACAGGGAAAGGGGGCTGGGGAAGGGAGTCCTTGGGGGGCACCAGGACCCACTGGCCTGGGCCGTTGGGGTTCTTCCCCATGAGCCAGTTGGTGAAACAGTGCATGTAGGTACCGTAGTCGAGGATCAGATAGCCGTTCTGTAATAAAAAGTTTATTGTGTACAGAGTGGAAGAAGGATATTGACGATTGGAGTAAAATTATGATTGACAAATCATTTTACAATATATCTATGGACGTTAATCCACGTCGATCTGGCCCCGTGTTAAGTAACCGAAGAAGGAAGAAGGATATTGACGATTGGAGTAAAATTATGATTGACAAATCATTTTTCATGGACGTTAATCCACGTCGATCTGGCCCCGTGCTAAGTATCCGAAGAACCACAAGTTCTTCTTTCTACAGGTACCAGACAACGGAAACATATTTAATACTTTTATACCATACACATATTTAAGATTTTTATTATATTATACACAAATTTAATACACATCGATGACCAAGGAACATTAAAAACTTTTTGCTCCCTCGGCGGGATTCGAATCCGACCTCTCGCTTGAGCACCAACGCACTCAACCACTGCGCTATGGAGTTCATCGAGGTATAAACATATTTATAAAATTTCACATTAAAACATAATCCTCAGATTGTAAAATACGATGAACGAAAAAGTTCATTAATTTCTTTTGCAAATCGACATTTGTCGAATGACAACAACATAACATAGGATAGCTTTACTACAATACAATACTAAGTTCTCAGTCTTATTTGGAAACAGACTTTTCTGATTGAAAAATTATATTTTATTTTGTATTTGCTTTAGTCCAAAGTGTTCCATGCCCTCTGTGCAGGCCAGTATGCCAGTATGTTAGTATGTCAATACACACGCGCCTCACGCATAGCCGCGTGTGCATCTTAGCTAAGCATATTTGTAACATATATAAATTAAGACAAAGTTACCAATAAACAGTTGATCACGGGTCGTTATTAAGCACCAAAGGGTTTTCATCATTTATACCCTAACCCTATCATTTATCAGCATCAACCCATCAATACAGCATCATCATCAGTCTATCAGAACCGCATCAGCATCAGCATTAGCATCAGCAACAGCATTATCAACAAGTAGCAGCTGCACCTATCATCATCATCAAGGGTAGCGCGCTACACCCTCTATCTAGAACTTTTGGCAGTACCTAATATCTTGCCCTAAATCTAAATGCCCTTTTAGTTGCCGTCAAAATCAGGCATAACACTTTCAAAATTCACCATTTTTTGCTCCGAAGTTCGTTCCAAACTACAATATTAGTTTTATAGGAGTTTAGAACAAAGTTGTGTGGATTTTATTGCAGTTGTTTTACATTTTACGGCCATATATGAGGAGATAAAACGTTTATTAATTGTACATTCAACATATTGACAGACTATTGGTCATACTGATAGCGGTAAGTCATAAGTAAAAAAACTCACCGTCATTCTAATAGTTATTAGACGGTCAATTACTAACTCCTACTTCTATCAAGTTTGTCAAAACGTACTTCAATTATGTAAAATAAGATATTACCAAAAGTGTATATTTTTGGTAATATCTTATTTTACATAATTGAAGTACGTTTTTATAAACTTGACGTATATACGTCAACCCAAACAGCTGCAAACAATTAGTATTAGTATAAAACTATAGATATAGTAAAATTATGCTATAGTTAAACTGAGTCCATGGCACCTTGTATCTATATTATTCTGAATATTACATGTGGGAAATTCGGCCTTGCAATAAATTAATAACGCTATTATGTAAAAATAGCGGACTGAAAAACTGTAGTAATTTGTTATAATGAAGGAGGCTTTTATTAATAAAAGGGTAGGGACTACTGTTAGCACGTAAAATTATAGAATTTTACGTGCTAACACAAAACAGTTCACGTGCGTACTGACGCTGTCTCTCTCTTACTCGGATGCATCGCTATCTAAACGCTCAGCTCAGGCGGAACGTGACAATTAATCAAGAGTTTCATGCGTGCACCCGGCGTTCATTGATATTTAAGGCATCATCACGTCAGAATGATGCAGTAGGCTGCCTGTTATCCCTTAGCATATACAAACAAAAAGTTACAACCTTCACAAACACACATACACAGCAGGTCAGATTCAGACCAAATCGTGTCTATTTAGATACGATTTGGTCGTTGGCAAGACATGACTTGTAACGTTACAAAGCCAACGAACATAGTATATTAAGAATGCCTGTTATTATATACGTTTTGACGTGATAACTTTTTAAACAAAGTTGAACCGTTTCGTTACGTAACGTGTAAGGCGCCGCGCTCTCACTATAACCATAGACCAATTACAATTTTATTATAATTGGTCCATGCTATAACCTAGCGCAAGTCGTGTTCAATTATTGTTTTAATATTTCATTTATTTTGCATGGTTCTCCGTATCAATAGTTGTGAGCCTAGTGCGAGTTTTAGTCATTGCTCACGGTGACGATGTTAACTTTGTTTGGCATCGAATAAGTTACCATAGTTTGGCACTAGGGGCGCTGTTTCGACACCATACAAATTATTGTTAACTACGTGATAGGTCACCGTGAGCAGTGACAAAAACTCGTACTAGGCTCACAGGTAAACTAATAAATAAATAAATAAAATGATCTTTATTGAACGTATAAGGGACAAAAACACACAGCCTAAAGCCAAAATATTTTACAATAAAAATTAAAAACAAGTAAAAAACTTAAAACTAGGTAAAACGGTTGAAAATACAAAAATATTACAACATTGCCCACTCAAATGTTCATAGGGAAGCCACTTAAGCATCAACCACGGCAGAGCCGAGGCGCCTGGTCTTCCGAGCCCCTATCAGTCTGAAGATCTCACAACGGCACATGCTATATATTATATTATAAAAAATATATTCTATATAATGTCTGTTCTTTCACTTATGTAAATATAATAATTAAAATACTTCAAATAAATCATCATCCTGTCGTACGCTGTGTTGTTTTGCACTTCATGGAAATTGAAAGAGGAAGAGCGTTCCTCGTACCCTGGTCTACTCACGCTGGTCATCCTATCGTATGCTGTGTCTATGACCTCGTCCACGCGGCCGGCCGGCAGCCCGATCACAGATCTGTAAAACGCTGCGAGGGCTGGCTTCGTTATTTCCCCAGTACCTGTTACAGAAGAATAGAAGAATTTAAGAACAAGTCATTCATTGGGAGTCCAACACAAAGGAATGGCAGTTTAGACAAACTGGTTTGAATTAATAATATCTATAGATGCTTCACACCACGTCAATCTGGCCCTGTGCTAATTATCCGAAGACCTTGTGTTACACTAGAGAACGGAAATATATTTAATTCTATTCTGCCGTCATTAGAAAAAAAGACGTATCTAACAGTTTTTTCAATATTGAGTTATGTACATATTTGGAATCAGTTAAAAAAGGCGCATCGACTGATATTACATTATTACATACACTGACATAATAATTATGCTATACAGTTACACATATTTATGATTTTTATTATATTATACGCAAATTAAGTACACATCCGTAACTTTTTGTTCCCTAGGCGGGATTCGAACCCGCGACCTCTCGCTCGAGCACCAACGTGCTCAACCACTACGCTACGGAGGTCGTATATCGTACATACAATATCTAAAGCCTCTCACTATGTTCATTATTTTAGCTAGGGCCTGTAGAAGCATTTCCAATTAACATTCGTCTTAAATCCCCGTCTTTTAGATTTCAATAACTTTATATGAAAATTGCACGGAATTTTTTAATAAAAAAGAGTGCCTCGGATCTTAGCAAATGGTTATTTGGAAATTATTGAAAAATGAAGATAATATAATTTCGGAAAATTGTACATCGAGCTCAATTTATATTATAGACTTTTTATTACTTGTTTAGTTTATAGTTTAGATAATAATAATTTACCTAAAATAGTTTTAATTTATATATGTTATTTTTAAGGAGTCTTTTGTGTAATTGATAATAAATTTTACGATACTAAGTAAAAAAATAATATTTTTAATATAAATTTTACATCGACTTCATTTGCATAGAACGAAAAGATGCGATGGATGTATATGTTACGGTAAGAGTGAATAATTGAAGATTATTAATAATTATCTAATATTATTAATAATTACCGAAAGTCGAGGTTAAAGTGATAAATTAATCACATTTGTCGGTTTTTATTAATAATTTAACCCTAGTAGTGATAAATGTAATAAGTGGCCAAGGGTTGCGGGGCGGTGTGTGCGACGTGCGAGAGGTGCGGGGGGGGGGGGGGGGGGGCTCGGTGTTATTGTTTTAAAAGCACGCGCACGTTATTTGTTGTTGCTGAAATGCAAAAGTATTCTATTTAATTCATTGCCAGAAGCGAATTCTGCCCGACTCACTCTAGTTACGGAAAATAGGTGATTGAACTAGAATAAAAATGGCTAGGTTAGGTTAGGTGAGACATTTAAGATTGCGCACGAGCCGAGCGAAACGTGCCGCGGCAGCGGCCGGCGAGTGCCAGAAGCGAATTCTGCTCGACTCACTCTAGTTACGGAAAATAGGTGATTGAACTAGAATAAAAATGGCTAGGTTAGGTTAGGTGAGACATTTAAGATTGCGCACGAGCCGAGCGAAGCGTGCCGCGGTAGTGGCCGGCGAGTGCCAGAAGCAAATTCTGCCCGTTTAACTCTTTTTCAGAGAAAATAAGTAATTGAACTAAA
Organism: Celastrina argiolus; assembly: GCA_905187575.2. NCBI lineage: Eukaryota > Metazoa > Arthropoda > Insecta > Lepidoptera > Lycaenidae > Celastrina > Celastrina argiolus. The sequence goes on from LR994596.1 coordinate 5,840,079, forward strand.
ATAGAAACTTCTCAAAATCGTATATTATTTCACTAGTAGTTATGGCATGACTTTAAAGGCCTATAGTAAAAAAAAGCTGTCAAAATTACCTCAAAAGTAGTCGAATCTTCATACAAAAATACGAATTTTAAATATACAGAATAACTTTTACCAATATGTGTCGTGAATTATTAATAATTACTACTAAAAGTAATAAATTTCGATCGTTTATTCACATTTACCAAAACATGTGGTTATTATTAATAATTTTGTAAAAATATTAATAATTTTGAATTAATCAGATTTACCGTAACATATACATCATGAAATACATCCATGTGTTTCCCATTGAAAGAATATTACATTTTACAGTTCCACATTAATCCATCGCATCTTTTTTCCTCGTTTTCTATTCGTCCGTTTGTCGAATCCTGCGCCTGATCTCCCGCCAGTCGTGTCGGGTATCCGTCCTACTGGGCTATGAGAGTGAAGGAAGATAGAGTGCTTCTGTCTATTGCGCACACACTTGGGCAACTATATATAAAACAACTCCTGCTCAGCTGGCCTGTTTTCAATGAAACCGGCCACCGTCACCGAAATCAGTGTAGGAGGAATTGTTAATATTGTTCTTTTCTATCTAGAATATAAAGTTTATATTTATAACACCTCCTAATAACAAGATATTAACTAAATATACATTTTATTTATTTACAAATATAATATTTTCTTTGGATCTTATTTAATATTTTAGCAGTTCAGATCTAAACGAACATAAATAGACACATTAGAATGATAAATAATTTACATTAATTTGGTGAAATTCGATATTTTTTTAACATATTATTATAATTTGGATTTAAACAGATCATTGTAGTACCTACTATATAATAAATTATGTGATAGGACTTAGTTTGAAGGACAACTTATAGGTTGCCGCATCTTCTCTTCTCTACTCTTCATATATATAAAAATGAATTGTTGTTCGTTAGTCTCTTTTTTTGATCTTGAAATATTCGTGGAAGTCCCGGGAATGCTTAAACGGTTCATCACAAACTGTTTCTATGCTCAACGAAGTGGGCACAGGTCAGCTATTCTTATATATAAAAATGAATTGCTGTCCGTTAGTCTCGCTAAAATTCGAGAACGGCTGAACCGATTCGGCTATATTTAGTCTTGAAATATTCATAAAAGTCCAGGGAAGGTTTAAACGGTTTCTATGCTGAACGAAGTGGGCACGGGTCAGCTAGTTTGTTGATAATTATTGTTTAAAGTTGAGAGATTCATAAATTTATGTTGCATACAGCGCATAATACAGTGAGGCTGATGCCAATTTCGCCAACACATGTTAAAGTTAATCCTTCATTATATATCTTGTTATCCCTCTCGTATTTCCTGTCAATGAATGAGAAGGTATTTTAACAAGCCGTTAACACTAACATGCGTTGATGACATCGGGACATAGCCAGTTACAAGCCTCTACAAATTAAAAACCCGCTATTGGGATTGTATATTTCTACAGCAAGCTTTTTTCTACCGTATTTTTGTGTGAGGTGACGCTTAGATTAATTTTTTAGCGGGTGCGACCACGGCTCTACCTTGAGCATTTTTGAACCTATGCATATCTGGATTTTAAATTGAATTATTTTCTTGACTTGCCTTTTTAGACCCCATTTTTTGTGAATCAGGTTACAGTTTTTACTTTTTTTTTGCGAAGTCGGGTTATAGTTTTTAACTTAAAAAAAAAATCTGTTGTCACCAAATATATTTTCATTAAACTAACCGTTACATAGTAAGTAACTAAACAACTCCTAGATACTACTTGTACGACCGAATTTTAAACGTTTATTTTGAATTTAACAATAAAATGAAATAACTAATAAAATATTTCAATACATACTTGTGATGTGCTCGCCAAGACCTATTTTTAGATACCAAAAACGATACAATTATCTTAATTTAACTTTTTTGGAGATACTTTTTTGGGGTATGTTCAAAATCCAAAATTTGACAAAAAATTATATAGCCTATGTAACTCGCGGGACCACTACGAATCGATTGACACCTTATTTATTAAAATCGGATGAGTAGTTCAACCGCTACGAGGGAACATACATACCTACTTGCATACATACAGACTGACAAAATCATTACCCTTCAATTTGGCTTTGCCAAAGTCGGGTAAAAAAGGACAACTTAAGCTAAATTCTTCTACAAAGTTAATATAAGTTTAGCAAGAGTAGTTAAAAACACATTAGGTCTCTCTCGTTACGTGGAAAGAAGTTTGATTATAGTTGGAGTTAAAAGTGGACGGAATTACTTCATAATGGCATTGTCTTTTGTATGAAAGTACTATAGTCGATTAAGCCTTTTACTAATAATAATGTTTACTATACAATGTCCTTGTCTGATAAGTTAGAAAAGTCACTTGAAAGACGAGGACAAAAATTGTGTAAGTACCTTAAATAGTGTGTAAATGTACAGGTTGATTCATGGTTTATGTATCAAGCCGAATATAGTGTAAAGAGTTTTGAGAGAGCATTTTTTGTTGGCACCTCATATAAATAACTTACCATAACGCGACAAATCACGATTAAATTCACACAAACAGATGAGTATCCTGGTCCTGACCATACACACGAACGCACTGGTTGTTGATCTGAGATCTGTCTTAGGTCAACAACCAGTGCGTTCGTGTGTGTAGACTAGAAACCCGCGAGGCGCGAGCCCATGTAAGATTCACTCCTTGTGGTAATTTTAGACCTATATATTTTTTGAGTTATATTAAGTAATTAAAATAAAGTATCAAAACAAAAATGCTCTACGCATCATTTTCTTCACAGTACATAATATATTCGGTTTAATATATGAACCATGAAACAGCCTGTAAATACACTGTGTAAAATAGATGCATTTTTTTTACCTTGTCTGATACCTTACAAAAGTCACTTGAACGACAAGGTCATACGAGTAACATTGTATAATATCTTAAACGGTGCATAATAATAAATACAGTGTGTAAAATGTTCGCAATTATACGCGCCATGTTTTCCTCGCTTAAGAGGAAACAGCTCGAACTGAAATTACCTATTAAAAGTACCAGAAGTCGACGTTTAGGGGATTCATTCCTTCTTCAAAATTTACCCGATTTAAATAATTCTCTTTATTAGCTAAAAAAATTGAGCTAGGTTCCTATTTTTTTATTTTGTTGTGTAATGTAGTCAAATCTGTTTCCTGGATGTTTAAACAAAGCGGAGAGTCTGGCCAATTTTTTTAGGTTTTTATTTAACAATATAGATAAATATTCAGGAAAAAAATTGTTACTCTATCCAGGGAGGAAACAGGAATCCCTTAGACCCCTATTTCTGTATGGAAAAAATTTCGTAGTGTTTCCTTGTAACAAACCATTATGTTTGTGCGTAAAAAAATCATTAAGAGTATAATTTCATTCAGTATAATGAAGGTTGTTATGAATTTTTAAGAGGGTTTAGGTGTTACGAGAGGGTGTTGGAGTCATTAAAACTGAACACTCTCTATAATTACGGTGTTCCTAATTAGGCACTTCAGCTTGAGTGCTGAATCATTGATGTTAAGTATAAAATCGATTAATGGTATGGAAGTAACCGGCCTAAATAAAACGGAAGAGTTTGTTTGTTTAATCGCGCTAATCTCAGGATCTACTGGGCCGATTTGAAAAAATATTTTTTTGTTGGATAGTCCATTTACAGACGAAGGCTTTGGGCTATATAACATTACGCTGCGACCAATAGGAAGCATCAGTGAGAAATGTTGCAAAAATGGGGAAAATTATTCATATTTGAGGTCTTTCGTTGCGTGCGCTGCATTAACGGTTTAAGTTTCTTAAAAAATATGTATGAAAGAATTATTCCTTTTTAAATAATCATAATAACAAAACCAACGTGAGCAATCAAAAGATAATCGCGATAGTGTTTCCACGACCTCCGTAGCGCAGCGGTTCAGCGCGTTGGCGCTCGATCAAGAGGTTGCGGGTTTGAATGTTCCTGGGTCATGGATGTGTATTAATATAATAAAAATCTTAAATATGTGTATAGTATAAAAGTATTAAATATATTATATTTCCGGTGTCTGGTACCTGTAACACAAGTTCTTCGGGTACTTAGCCCAGGGCCAGATTGACGTGGTGTAAAGCGTCTATAGATATTATTATTATTATATGAAGTTTTCATACCTCAAGGTACTGACGTCTTTTCTCATCACTTACCATTCCTATCAACAACATGGAACAGTATCTTGCACAGGTACTGCAGGTACAGCGGCAGGTCCACGAACCGCCGGGTCTCGCTCAGCGCCAGCGCCCAGCGCGCCAGCCAGCCCTCCAGCGTGGTGCGGCCTGGTATACCGCCCGCCTCGGGCCCGCAGACCCGCCGGTAGTAGGGGAGCTCCGCGAATCTGAGAGGAACAACCAGGAATATAGTAATAAAATAAAAACCATTTATTTCGGGCTACATAGGCCCATATTATAAATACCTTAAAGACTAACATACGTATACTTCAAAATTAACTACACTACATATTGTGTTGATGATGATGATGATGATGATACCAACCCTCCTCTCCACACAGTGTACACTATTCTTTACTTTTAACACCAAGAAAACATTTAAACACAAATTATTTTTATGGCAGACATTAGAAATAAGCCACAATTTGACAAAATATGTTTAACAAAAATAAAAACTAAAATGAAGGTAAGTATGAATTTTTTCACAAAGGTCTGCTTGTGGTCCAAGTTACAAGCTGGCTTAAGGCAAATTTAATAAAATAAAAGTAACACATTTAGTACAATAATTTGTTAGATGAGAAACAAAAAAATAATAATAAAAAAGTGTGCGCGTGTGTGTGTAGGTGTGTGTGTGTGTGTGTGTTGTCGGTGAAGTGTGACGCGCTTCAATTCCGGAGTCTCCCCCAGAACCTCCGGTAGACCACACCCGTCGGCCAGAACTCCTCCGCCCCGAAGGTAGGAAGGTAATACTGTAATGCCTCCCACTCCGATTCCGGTGACGGTGGCCGGTTTCATTGAAACCAGACCAGCTACGCAGTTGTTTTTATAGTGCCCAAGTGTGTGTCCAACAGAAGCACTGTCTCTTCATTCACGCTCGTTGCCCAGTGGGACGGATAACCGACTCGACTGGCGGGAGACCAGGCGCAGGACCGACTTATTACATGCCAATCCGACGCATGGATCATCTTTCTTATAAAACAATCTGGTGATCAGCCTGCATTGTCCTAACCAAATTTGGAAAGAACATTTTTTATTGTTCCACCGCGGTCGCAAGCTAGAGCTCTGAACCACGAGCCAGGAATATAGTAATATGGTTGGTAAGTGCCTTGTTCAAATAATAGTTAACAATATCCGCGAAAACACTGCCGCCCATTTTCTGATATTACCGCACCCAAACAAAAAAACGTAAACTACACGCTCAGCTGCAACGTTGCATTTTTTTTTACCTAAACGTCTTTACATAAAAAATAATTAAATCATTTGCATAAATCTAACATTCAAATATTGTTCTGTTTTTCGATGTTGTGGACATACAGCAGCGCCGAACTGTAAAAACTTCGATATATTTTTCTGGCGCTAATTAGTCTGACACACCCTTCAAGTTAATTATACAACAGGTTCAATATTCGAGATCTGAAAATTTTGCCATTGTAATAAAATTGTCCCTGTAAAACTTCAGGGCTGACACAAGCTTAAAAGTTATTTGGACTGATTCATGAAAGTTATTTGGACTGATTCATGAAAATGACCGGTTACAATAGCCTTTCTGACATATGTAACTATATGTAAAAATGATCACTGACAAACGTTTCTTAACAATTTAGATTGTTAGGTTATTTAAACTGGCCGTAAGCAAATTATCTCCTCGTATCCTCGGTCTATCTCCTACATTGCTATGTCCACTCAGTTGTCCGGCAGCGGGTTGATGAAGTAGTCGATGAACTCCCTCCAAGATGATATAAAACTCCGACGAGTTGGGCGACCAGTCCGCGAAGTGCACCTGCTTCTAGACATATAATTATCTCCACTCACTTGTCTGGCAGCGGGTTGATGAAGTAGTCGATGAACTCCCTCTTTACCTCCAGCATGATGTGGAACTCCGATGAGTTGGGCGACCAGTCCGCGAAGTGGGCCAACTTCTGCACATACAAGTTTGAATGAAGAGTTCATCTGATTAAAGAGTGGACTTGCATGTTACCTCAAATGCCTACTAATGTCACTAATATTATAAAGAGTAAAGTATAGATTGCTTGCTTGCATTGACTTTGAAACTACTCGACTGATTAATAACATTTGGCGCAGCATTACTCGAATGAGTATGTTTTTGAAATTTGGCACAGTTAAAATGTATGTGGAAGAAGATAATTACAAAACAAAACCAATTTTCATATAACCAGATACACAGCATCTCCAAGCATCCTCGCGTAGCATCGCATCTCTGAGTGAACTGACCTTAATCGTTATAGAGTAATTGGAATAAACTGTTTCAATATCCGTAAGGGGTATGTTTAATTAATTTAGCAGTATTTATCTTACTTTACACGAGGGCTATTAACTTAATGTTAATAAAACGTTTACATTAAATAACGGTGGGCTAAAACTCAGTAAAAATTGAATTACTTTAATAACCTGAGGGCACTTCTTGGAAATTTAATTTGTGTTGAAATATCTAGAAACGCATTTACATGATGATGGAGATAATAATAATATATTTAATAATATATATTTACTTGATACGCAAAGAAGTGTTTTTTTGTTTTAATTTTATTATTCGTTAATTTTTACTGGATCCCGACTGATCAGTTCCATTCCAGACCATCGTGCATATAACGACTGCCCCAGATTAAAACTTGGTAAGGGTCAAAAACTAAATTTTACAAGAGAGCGCTTTAATGTAAAAATGGTAAAAGCGCTTTAACGTATTATCGAAAAGTAATTAGCTTGCTAGGTTTTAACCGACTTCTAAAAAAGGAGGAAGTTCTCAATTCTGATAGGCTTTTTTATGTGTGTACACCGATTACTCTGAAGTTAGTGATCCGATTTTCATGATTCTTTTTTTATTCGACGCAGAATAGCTGCCATTTGGTTCCATAAAATGTTTACTGTTTGGCGCTGTAGTTTTTATTTTATGAACATATTTCACGAAAACTTTTAACGAATCAACGCTTGTACATTTTTCAATTTGAGGGTAGACGCAAAAAAAAACTAATTTGAGGGTAGACGCAAAAAAAACAAGTTTGTGGGTAGATGCAAAAAAAAACTGATTTGAGGGTAGACGCAAAAAAAACTGATTTGAGGGTAGACGCAAAAAAAAACTTATTTGAGGGTAGATGCAAAAAAAAACAAATTTGAGGGTAGATTCAAAAGATCAAATTTGAGGGTACATGCAAAAAAAACAAATTTGAGGGTATACGTAAAAAAATTTGAGGGTAGACGCAAAAACAACAAATTTGAGGGTAGACGTAAAAAAAATTTGAGGGTAGACGCAAAAACAACAAAAAAAACTAATTTGAGGGTAGACGCAAAAAAACTAATTTGAGGGTAGATGCAAAAGAAACAAATTTGAGGGTAGATGCAAAAGATCAAATTTGAGGGTACATGCAAAAAAAACAAATTTGAGGGTAGACGCAAAAAAAACAAATTTGAGGGTAGATGCAAAAGATCAAATTTGAGGGTACATGCAAAAAAAACAAATTTGAGGGTAGATGCAAAAAAATCTAATTTGAGGGTAGACGCAAAAAAAACAAATTAGAGGGTGGATGCAAAAAAAAGTAATTTGAGGGTAGATGCAAAAGATCAAATTTGAGGGTACATGCAAAAAAAACAAAAAAACAAATTTGAGGGTAGATGCAAAAAAAACTAATTTGAGGGTAGATGCAAAAAAAACAAATTTGAGGGTAGATGCAAAAGAAACAAATTTGAGGGTAAATGCAAAAAAAAAACAATTTGAGGGTAGATGCAAAAAAAAACTAATTTGAGGGTAGATGCAAAAAAAACAAATTTGAGGGTAGATGCAAAAAAAACAAATTTGAGGGTAAATGCAAAAAAAAACAATTTGAGGGTAGATGCAAAAAAAAACAAATTTGAGGGTAGATGCAAAAAAAAACAAATTTGAGGGTAGATGCAAAAGATCAAATTTGAGGGTACATACAAAAAAAACAAATTTGAGGGTAGACGTAAAAAAAAAATTTGAGGGTAGACGCAAAAACAACAAATTTGAGGGTAGATACGAAAAAACAAGTCTGCGGGTAGATTTGAGGGTAGCAGGTAGCAGAAGGTAGTAGCATCACGTTTTAACTGCAATGTAGCGTAAGTGAAGTTAAGCCTGGTGAAGTAAGGGCGCATAGATCAAGAATTTTGGTTCTACATGAGATCTGACCACTTTTTGATAGATTTTGATTAAGGTGTAGTGTAGAGCTTGGCTTTATACGATATCTGATAACTTTTCCACAGGGTAAGCTGTGTAGACTCGTCTTGACAATATTTTACATGAAAATGTTTTTGGTGGGATAGTATAAAACACACCTTTTATAACACATTGGTTTTCACAATAAATAAATAAATAACAACCATGTAACCAATTTCCGGAAATATATAATTGAATTGATACCTCGTACCTCGAAGAAGTTGTCAAAGTCATTATCATCGATGACGTCATCGCGGTCGTGGTCCAGCAGCTCCGTGAAGAACAGCGCCATCTTGTCGGCCTGCACGCCGGACAGCTGGGCCAGGGGTTGCTCCTCCTCCAGGTCCAGGCATTCCAGGTCCTCGCTGCAGCGGTTCACCCATGTCGCTGGAAGTTGGACATTATTTTAGTGATGAGTAAAATTGGTCTTGGTCTTGCTTTTCTGTCTTGCTTTACGGGTCCAATGTTGAAAAAAATTTTTGAAAAATGTGACCTTAGAAGACCTTATTGCAAAACCAAGACTAAACATATTTCAGTAAGACCAAGACCGCCTGAGCAAGGCCAAGACCGAGACCAAGACCAAGACTAGACGAATTTGAGCAAGACCAAGACCAAGACTTGGACAGTCTTGGTTTTGGTCTTAGTCTTGCTTATTCTGTCTTTATTTTGGTCTTGCTAGACTAAGGATGGTATTGGTCTTGATCTTGCTATTTTGCAAGAACCATGACCAAGACTGCGATCACTTTATACATATGACATGTTTTATGATCCAGGCATTTCAGGTCCTCGCTGCAGCGGTTCACCCATGTCGCTGGAAGTTTGACTTTATTTATATGAGCAATAAGATTGATATTGTTACTTCATTTATACATTGGTCCCTCTAGAACTGCCACGTGTTCATCGACGTACTTATGTATACTCCGTTCTAAATTAAAAATGGGTGACTATAAATTATTTTAAAGAAAATTCTAAATGGGTGCCTTTATCTAATTTAAACGTCACCACCTCATGGGTCCTATAACACGATAATATTCCTTGAGAACCACACTGTAATAATACTTTAGGGTGTGTATGGGTGCCATATACAGAGTTTACTATGAAAGTACCAGCGCTGAGGTACTTTTTTTAAATGATTGTAACGGAAAATTTATGATGTTAGGGCATTTCTCTTACAAACATGAAAGTCAAAAGTAAGTCTTTCAGCGCTGGTACTTTCACAGTAAACTTATATACATAGGAGGCACATACACACCCTAAAGTATTATCACTAATTTATTTTACACCTTGTATACATAGGTGAAAACAGCATGAAGATCGGCGGATAATTTGTTTATCGCGAACAGACAGACGCTTCTCATGACTTTGTTTTACATTGTCATGGCCTACCATCCCATACAATATATGTTTAATACAAAAAGAAATCAATAGATGTCACTACTATTAACGTTTGTAAATTATAAAATGTAAATATGCCGAATTAAGTACAAATATTGACGTTAAAATGAAGATAATCATATTTTTAATTGGCGCTAGATGACGGATTCTGGAATGTGCACTTTTATCTATTGGAAATCGAAGAAAACAAAAATAGCCAGTCGAATTGCCAGTATTAGCATTTTCTAGTACTATGTCGTGTCTCTGTTATACAGGGGTAAAAAGAGCAGTCACTATATCTTACGTCGTCGTCGTCGTTTTTGAAAAAAAAAATTGCAATTTATTATTTTTAGTCGCAAGGCTGAACTGTTTGCAACAACGTTCTGCATTAAATTCTTAAATTTTATAATTTTTGCCCTATTACGTAATGAACGTCTTACGCGTGCTATTGACCTCTCAGCGTAATCAGCTGATCGCTGTGTTGTGCACCTTGTACATTGCCTATTGAAAATTTAGAAATTTTTAAAACAGTGGATTAAAAGCAAATGACTAGTAGCAATGGATATATCTATTGCCTGGTTATTACCCCACGAAGTTATAGTGACTGCTCTTGTTACACCCTGTATATCTATTTTGTGACAATGTGTAAGGATATCGAAAATAAGTAATATTGTGTCGTACGGTAGGCTTGCAGGTGTAATATATCAATATCCGATGTGAGCCCTGGGACTCTGGGACTGAGTAAGGCTTTACGGCGGGCACCTGGTATTTTTACATCGGAAATAAATAGAGAGGACGTGACGTGGATTTTGAAAAACTGAAGTCCCATTTTTATCTATATCTATACATCTTCTATACATATAATAAATCTGTAGAGGAGTCGTGTCTGTACATTGAAGATATTTGAAAAAAAATATGATAGGGGGCCTTTATTTACGCAATAGTACCCAAAACTATGATTTTTAAAATTTTTGTCTGTTTGTCTGTTTGTCTGTTTGTCTGTTTGTCTGTGGGTTTGTGCACGCTAATCTCAGAAACGGCTTATCCGATTAAGATGTACTTTTCACTAATATATTGCGGCAAGCTTCACTTAACATTTAGTGTTTGTTTTATGTAAATCGGTTCATAAATAAAAAAGTTATGACAATATTAAAAGATCATGTCGTTTTTGCTGGACGTTTGTAGGAAGCGCGCGCCGGGCCCGGGAGCCGTGCGCCGCCGCGCGCGCGCGCCGCTTCAAATTGTATTAGTAGCAAACGCACCGGGGCCGCGGGGGTGACTTTTATTTGTTAGTTTTAGGCTTGCTAGGTAGGGACAATCTAAGATTGTTTTTCTTGAGTTTATTACGAAAGTTATTTGTATAAAAATAGTTAGTACTTTTACTGTACAGTCCTTTGTGATAAGTAGGTACTGTATTATACATATTTGTTAGCGTAGGTTAGTAATAAGTAAATAAATAAAAACCGGCCAAGTGCGAGTTGGACTTGCACACCGAGAGTTCCATACAAACCTGATTGACATAGAATTTTGATTTGGTTACAGCTTGAATATATTAGAGACCTAAGTATTTGTTATAAGTTTCAATTAAACACATTCATGACAAACGGTACTAAGTTTAAAAAAATCAAATTTTTTTTACTATCTATATAATGTTACTAAAAACGTATGGTTTTAGACGTTGCTTGGTTTCAAATTTTATGATTTTGAGTTCACGGGAAGTACCCTTTAGGTTTTGATTCCCTTACGAGTGTCGAAAATGACGAAATTTAGCGACATAAGCGACTGCTTTTGATTGCATTGGCTAAGAAGTCTGATTTTTTCACTGCTTCAAGGAACAGTAGTTCCTGAGTATTTTATATAATTTTCATCACAACACGCGTTTCTGAGTAAAAGGGTCTTGACAGACAGACGGACATGGAAATGATCGTATAATATGTGTTTCGTTTTTTCCTTTTGAGGTACGGAATCGTAAAAACAGTTTTAAGATTTTCATAAATATATTGCTCTTTTTTTTTGTTTTTTCTATTTAATAAGATAGACGTTAAAAACATCTCGATAGTTACTAAACTGTGTTACAGGGGAAAACTGTTAGTACAACTCGATTCCAATCGAGATACCTTTTGAAATTCTAGCCTTTTGCGGCCTGCCCTGGATATGTGTTAACAGTGTGATTATATATGGGTTTTTTTTGTCAAATATCATAATATTGATAGAGTATCTCTTATATATCTCTTATACAAATCTATCTATACGCCAAATGCCGTACTTTTAATACAATTATAGCAAAGTTGAGTAGGTAACTACATTTATACAATACGTTATCCGAGAGTTATACTCAGCGTGCATCATTAGCAATGTATAATATTATTTTGCATTCTATATTATAGTTCTCATTCCGTCCATTAAAATTCATACTACAGCCTACTATTACTGTACATTTTTATAGTTTTCTTTGTCCAAATTATGTATTCGATAACTGCATAATATATAGAATTTTGATTAACATCAATATAACAAGTATTGTGTTTACAGTTAAACCAAAAAAGTTATGTCAATATAAGTTAGATTTATATTTTTCTTGATATTTTTATTTCTTAGTTTTTATCATGGACCGAATGGTTTTTATGTTAGGTACAACTTAGGTTTGTTTTCTTTCTTTTGGGACTTTCTATATTTTGCTACTTTTCTGTATAAAATCAGTTAGTACTTTAACAGTGAAGTGATTTATAATCAGTACCTACATGTTTGGTTATTAATAAATAAAAAAACCGGGCAAGTGCGAGTCGGACTTACGCACCGAAAAGACCGCAAAATTTTGCGGCGCGCTGTCTTAATATCATTGTCGCCACACCAGCAGAGTCGGCGTGGAAACGATCATCGTCTGCAGTAGCTGCGGCGCAAAATCCATACAAATCTTAGTACTAGATGTTCGTCGTGTATGTGAGCGTACTATCAAGTAGTCCCGTTCGCATTATAGTAATTGTACACGGTCGTTTGTCAATCTGGTAGTAGGAATTGTCAACATAAAGTAGTTTTTTAAATACCTTAACGACAGTTTTTATAACTAAAAATATTTTTAAAACAGATTTATTATAACACTGCCCTAAATCACTTTTCCACGCGTACGAAGTCGCGGGCACAGCTAGTATCTTATATATCTATATCTATGGACACATCACACCATCTGGCCCCGTGCTAAGTATCCGAAGAAATTGTGTTACAGGTACCAGACAACGGAAATATATTTAATACTATACACATATTTAAGATTTTTATTATATTATACACACCCAGGAACATTGAAAACTTTTTGTTCCCTCGGCGGGAATCGAACCCGTGACCTCTCGTTCGAGGACCAACGCGCTCAACCACTGCGCTACGAGGTTGACGACCTCCGTAGCACAATTTTCAAAAGGAAGTTTTCAATAGGAGTTTTCAAGGAGTTATGAAAAAAAATACTTATAAATAATTTCTACGCTGGCCTCTTAGGTACGAGTACCTACGTATATTATATCCCATCAAAAACATAACTTGTAAAAAGTGCCAAGTCGTGAGATACGTGTTAAGCGAAGTCATCATATCAATATTATTAAAAAAAAATGTTTTAATAAATAAGTAGATTGACTTGGCAATCGCATGAAAACACAATTTATATAATACTAGCGACCCGCCCCGGCTTCGCACGGGTGCAATGGTGATACTAAATTAAATACACTACAGAAAAACTATGAACGTTGTATATAAAAACATAGCGGCCCGCTCCGACTTTGCACGGGCATAAAATATATATGCCTATGTCACTCAATGAAAACATGATTAAAATCGATCCAGTATTTTTGATTTATTCATTACTGCCCTTGGCCTGCACGCATTAAATTTGGAGTAAAACAATTCCTCTTTCCCTATACTTACTATGAAGATTTCCTGCTATCTTTGGAATATCTAAATTCGTACAATTTTTATTACATTACACATTTTTACTTATTTACTTTTTACATTTTTACCTAGGTATTTATTTTATTTTTACAACATTTATTATATTACAGGATGTCTTTATACACAACGCTTTCTTGTCATTAGACAATACAAACATGTTTTCTCTTGTGGTTACTCTTGAAAGAGCGACATACAGTTGGCCATGTGAAAAACAGTCAAAATCTCCCCGCACTGCCCCGTCCGGCCGGTACCTTCCGCCGCAAACGCAAATTTTAAATTTGTAATATCTCCGAAAATATTTGTTTAATTTACATGTTGTAAGGAACCATATTGATCTATATTAATTGCACACTGTATTTAAGGTACTTAATTCGATAAGGATTAATTCCGTATTGCTTAAAATAGCTTCGTAAATAAACCATTTTTTCACGTAAAAAGTAAACAATAAAAATGGTTAATGTGGGTTATCCCTAAAAGATAAACATATACCATCGCGGACTTTTTTGTAGACCTTTTTATGGTGTACAATACTGTAGTACATTAATTTGATCTAACTCGTAGGGTTTCGGCAGCGTTTTTGCTAAAATAGGTTAATTTACGACATCACGTTAGAAACCTCTAAAATTAGCAATGTTGCCTTAGTATATTATGCATGTATTATACATATAAACCTTCCTCTTGAATCACTCTATCTATTGGAAAAAACCGCATCAAAATCCGTTGCGTAGTTTTAAAGATTTAAGCGCACATAGGGATATAGGGACAGAAAAGGCGACTTTGTTTTATACTATGTAGTGATTTATCTCACAAGTGATACATATTAAATCATATTATGTTATTGAATGTACTGTAGTTTATTGGTGGAAGTTCATGATATATAGTAAAACACACAGGTACATTTTTTTTTCAAATTATTTATACAATTTAATTCAAACTACACATGATGATGACTATGTCGAAACCGGTCGTGTATTTTAAGTAATAATTAATGTAAAACAACAAATAAAGTGGAAAAAAGTGCAAGTAGTTTGTGTTTTACTATATAACATATTAAATCAGATCGTTTAGTGCGAACCGTCACCGAAATCGGTGTAGGAGAAATTATATGTAACTACTATATTTCCGGAATGAGACGTTAATACCCGGGCGCAGGTGTGTCCTACGACGTGAGTTTGCATACGCGAGTCTAAATCAGCTTCAGTTCATTTAAATGTTAATATACTGAGCACTTCGCAAGCGAAACTCTACGAGGTGTGATGAAGGTGTTAATATTTCAAAGGTTATAAGCGCAAGATATGTATCGAGTGTTAGGAGTTTAGGACGTGCAAACGCAAACGTAACGCCTCCGTGGTCTAGTGGTTCAGAGCTTCGCTCTCTACCCGGGAGTCGTGGGTTCGATAAATTAATCAAAAAATATATCAACACACTAGCTATTCCCGCGTCTTCGTTCGCGTGGTTTTTGAGTTACTTAAGCCGTTTATGCAGCGCACGCATTGAAAGTGCCCAAATGTAATTAATTTTCCCCGTTTTTTAAACATTTCTCACTGACGCTTCGCTCCTATTGGTCGCAGCGTAATGTTATATAGCCTAAAGCTTTCCTCTATATATGAACTATCCAACAAAAAAAGAATTTTTTAAATCAGACCAGTAGTTTCTGAGATTAGCACGTTTAAACAAACAAAAAAACAAACTCTTCCGCTTTATAATATTAGTATGTTAGTATAGATTGCTATCTGTACGAGCTGTTTGACGCCATTAAGAGGAAACACCACGAAATTTTTTCCATACAAAAATAGGGGTCTAGGGGATTTCTATTTCCTCCCTGGATAACAACTCTAGAGTAACAATTTTTTTCCTGAATATTTATGGATATTGTTTGTACGTCCCTATTTTTTCCTTTTTTTAATAAATTAATTATTTAAAGAGATATGGACGTTTAAAAACCTAAAAAAAATGGCGAGACTCTCCGCTATGTTTAAACATCCAGGAAACAGATTTGACTACAATAAACAACAAAAGCAAAAAATAGGAACCTAGCTCAATTCTTTTTTTAGCTAATAAAGAAAAAATATGTAAATCGGTGAAGTTTTGGAGGAGGAAACAGGAATCCCCTAAACGTCGATTTCTGGTACTTTTAATAGGTAATTTCAGTCCAAGTTGCAGTTGTCTCTATCGCGCTAGTGCTGGCTAGCTAAGGCACTGCGAGACAGCAATAGATTTTATAAATAACTATTTTGTATTTCTCTCAACCGTGGTGTTTCCTCTTAAGTTTCCGCGCTAATCATTCAATTAAATAAGCAGATTCAATCAGATGTCTGCGATATAGTCTTTAAAATGGATTTATATTACACGTATATTCAGAATTATTAATACTTCATAGATGTAAAAAATATATAAAATATCCATTCGGTAACCTCTTGGTAACGTGTCTCAATATATCCCTAAAAGTATTTATTTCTATTTTTCCTGTTTTCTTGTAATATCTAAATTATATAGATTTTCATAATCGTGATTACGAAGTTACTAATTAGTTGCGTGTTCGAACAGCTTATCCTATTTGCGTGCATACGGCAGGACTTCCTGGCATATTAATAACCTTAGTTAAATAACAACATTTTTACATAAAACTTTAACTTGGACGCAACTTATACTTCTTACCTATAGCCTATTTATTACACTGGGTAAATAGTAATATTCGTATCTATTAACACCACTTTATTTACGACGACGACCTCTGTAGCTCAGTGGTTGAGCGCGTTGGTGCTCGAACGAAAGATTGCGGGTTCGAATCCCGCCGAGGGAACAAAAAGTTTTTCAAAATGTTCCTGGGTCATGGATGTGTATTAAATTTGTGTATAATATAATAAAAATCTTAAAAATGTGTATACTATAAAAGTATTAAATTATTTCCGTTGTCTGGTACCTGTAACACAAGTTCTTCGGATACTTAGCACAGGGCCAGATAGACGTGATGTGAAGCGTCCATAGATATTATTATTAATATCTGATCAGTAGTTGATAGTAGTGGAACAAACATACATATTACATACTCAGTGAAATTCATTACCCTTCCTTTTGGCTTAACCACAGTCGGGTGAATACTTATCGTAAGTACGTGTGCCAAGTCAAAGCTATATAATATAAGGTATGGTTTAAAGTATGTGCCACTTACAAAGTTTAATCTATTTTAGTATATTTTTTGTTTCGATTTAACAATAAATATTGCAGTTTTTCTTTTTCCAATTCTGAAATATTAGGTTCTCATCAATTATGCGATTTCATGAAAAAGTTACACATTACAGAAATGGTTTAAATATTGTTTTGAAGAACAAACAAAATTTTTTAATGTTTAAATAAACGACTTTAAGAAAATTTGGCTTACCGATAGTTTCTAGCCTGTACTATCAACATAATATGGACTACTTTGTTAGAGAGTAAAATATACTGTTCTTGTGGGATTCATAAATCTTTGTACGTGAAATAATTCCCAAGCGGAGTTAGCTCACACTAAGGCCTCAGCCTCTAATTTTGCGGGCAGCCGGGCGGGAGCGGCGGCGGCGCGGGAGCGGCAGGATCTTTTGCGTAAAATCAAATGGACCGGTTCTCGAAAACAGCGGCGCGGGAGCGGGTAACGAGTACCGCACCCGCGCCGCCGCCGCTCCCGCCCCGCTGCCGGTAAAATTCGAGACTGAGGCCTAAGACGCGACGCAGCGCGGCATTTTCTTAGTAGTTCCAGAAAATTAACCTTTTACTAATCAATAAGACATACGTTTAGACATACGCGGCGCGGAAGAACTTTCGAATGAACTGATACTAAACCTCAGACAAAAAAGAGAGCTTTGTCATACAAACTTTCTGCACTTTTCCCCCTGATCCGTGGCGGTATTAAATGGAAACACAACTGCCGTTTTCCATACAAAAATAGGGGTCTACGAAATTCCTGTTTCCTCCCTGGATAATGCCACTAGAGTAACAAATTTCTTTCCTGAGTATCTATATACTATTAGTACGTCCCTATTTTTCCTATTTTTTCTTAAATTAATTATTAAAAGGACGTTCAAAAATGTAAAAAATATGGCCAGATTTTCGACTGTTTAACCATATAGAAAACAAATTAGTAACAAGCTCAAGTGTTTTATAGTTTTTAATAAGAAAAATACCTAAATCGTTTAATTTTTTGAGTAGGAAACAGGGTCTCTTAATCGTAGCTTTCTCTTACTTTTAATAGGTAATTTCAGTTCAAGCTACAGTTGTCTCTATCGTTTTGATCGGGCAGTTACGGGACAGCATATTTACTAATACCTATTTTGCATTTCTCTAGCCTGTGGTGTTTCATCTTAAATAAAAAATATAATATACAATACTACCTGTTCCCGCGACTTCGTTCGCGTGATTTTTGAGTGACTTAAACCGTTTATGCAGCGTACGTCCAAAGTCCCCAAATGTAAATAATTTTCCCCGTTTTTGTAACACTTATCACTGACGCTTCGCTCCTATTGGTCGCAGCGTAATGTTATATAGCCTGAAGCCATCCTCTACAAATGGACAATACAAATACAATATTTTTCAAATCGGACCAGTAGTTCCAGAGATTAGCGCGTTTAAACAAACAAACAAACAAACTCTAACGCTTTATAATATTAGTATAGATTAAATGCTGTCCAAAGTTAAAATGTTATTTTTTAGGGAAAATCTGACTTCCTGGCATATTAATCTAATGTTAGGTATAATTCATCATCATCAGTTTGGTCACTTCTGAATTCCGGGGGTATAATAATAAATACTATGTCGAGATCGCCAGAATACATGTATCAAATATTTTATCCTTTTGCATTAAGTTTCATAAGGGGATCTTTTACAATTTATTGCATAGACCATGGTTTCCAATCTAATTAGAATATGTCGTTTATTTATTTTGTACTGAGATCCTTTGGTGTTAATATTTGCCTAAGGCAATTTATTCATCAAAATACTCCACAGCTGTGCCATTTGCTATAAGGTATTTTGTCTGCATTTGTCATTAAGTTTTTGAGGTATTTATAGAGAGGCTAATCTTCCCACTCTCGTACACTAGTTATTCAAGCATATCTTGCAAGCTTCTCGGGGTGTTTGAAAGTTAGTGGTTACTTATTACGTATAGTAACAATCCGGGATGAAATGGATATGAAATTTCGGATACGGATATGGATATTAATTATTTCGGATTATCCGTTTGTTTCGGATGATTTCGGTTACGGATATTACATTTTGGTTTCCTATTTACGGTAGCAAACCTTTTATTTCGGTTACGGTTAAGGATATTTTTTATATCAGATATCCGATAGTTTCGGTTACGATTTCGGAGCTCCCTAACATCCCTGCAGGCCAATCGCGCTATTGTACAACGTTTCATTTGAGGTTCAACTTAGTTTCGTTTGTGTTTCAGCTGCGTTTCGTTTACAATCCAGCTGAACATTTTTGGTCCTTTACACAATTTAGATTCAAAAACTTAACTTATATACGATCACTTTGTTCCAAACGTTCGAGCTGCGTGCGAGTTACACTAGCTCCGTATGAACTTTTTGTTTGACAGCGTTTGAGTTTCAACTACGGTCCAGCTTCGTCTCACCTAGCTGTCAAAAGGATAGCGCGATACCGAATACGTCATAAAGTCGAGTAACGTTCACGTTTCGGTTGCGTTTCAGCTAAAGTTTTTTAGCGCGATTGCCCTGCAGGTAATAATATGCAATCACTAAGGACTTTACAATGCCGACCATATAGTAAAACACAAAACTACTTGCACTTTTTTCTTCTTTTTCAATTAAAAAAAAAATCTACCTAACCTAACCTGATGATGACTATGTCGAAACCGGTCGTGTATTTTAAGTAATTATTGATATACAATAACAAATAAAGTGGAAAAAAGTGCAAGTAGTTTGTGTTTTACTATATAACCTGAATTTCAACCAAGAACCTACAGTACATACAATAAGAAATGCCGACCATGTTAGTCTAAAAACTGATGTGCAGTGCACACAAACTAATTCAATATACACATGGAGTTACATTGTTCACAATTCACTAGAATATATTGAAGTACTCAAATTATTCCCACTGATGTGTATTTCGTTAAACGAAATGAGTATTTAAATCAAAATGCTTTGTAAATGATTAATTTTGAACTGTTAAATTTTGCAAACAATGGTCAACAGTAATATTAATTATACCTCTTTAATAATAAAAATATTTGCACACTCTAAGTAAGCTATGTAATGTTTTATCTTTGTCTTAACTTTTTTACGGAAAAAAGGCCCACTGATCAATTGATCGCTTACGAAGATTGAAACCAAATTGTATGGAATGGGATTTGACATAAGATTCGCTAAATGACATACGAATTTACGCGTCATTAGCGATGCTTATGTCAAATTCCATACATTTTGTTTTCAAACTTCGTTAGCGATAAATAGCAATGGCATCTTGAATCGGGGTCCAGTATCGACAGTGGTAGCCAACCTAAATAACCCTTAGATGTGATCTCAGGAGTGCCTGAGGGACATGCTAGATCTATCTTGGGACCCGCAACGAAATTAATCAGAAGAATGATGGAGAAGTAGGAAGTGTTCCCGTTTCCCTCCCCAAGCAATGCGTGGATCAAGGCGATATTTGTCTAATACGTTGGAAAGGTCACTTGACATTTAAGGTTACATAAAATTTAAATATATTATATCTAGCAATATCCCGCGAAACAATTATAACCACAACCTGCAAGCAGATGAGTGAGTGTACGCATAGGCATGGGTTTAATGCACCTCCTTCCCACACTGCTTATGTGTACACTAGCAAGCAAAAACGTGAAAACACCACCACCACACAAGCAATCATGTTAACACGATCGTGCAATGCCCCACACATGGTGGGTTTGCACTTGCAATCATTTGCTTGCAGGTTGTGTTAATCATTTAACGCGGGATATTGCTAGATATAATATATTTTTTGACGACCTCCGTAGCGCAGTGGTTCAGCGCGTGGTGCCCGACCGAGAGATTCCGGGTTCGTATCCCGCCGAGTGCACAAAAAGTCTTCAATGTTCCTGGGTCATGGATGTGTATTAAATTTGTGTAAGGATATAATAAAAATCTTAAATATATTTATAGTACAAAAGTATTAAATATTATTTCCGTTGTCTGGTACCTGTAACACAAGTTCTTCGGATGCTTAACACAGGGCCAGATTGACGTGGTGTGAAGCGTCTATAGATATTATATACTATAAATATTATATTTAAATTTAATGATATGGCTTTCCTGCTAACGCCTGATTCCATTTACGACAGGTTACGTTTGGGTTGAAATTAAACGGGACATAGACAATATTTGGTATTAAATCCCATACATTGTCCGTACACGAACTATGTCAATAGATTACTGAGCGACACATTCTGTAGACTGCGGAGAAATGCCTGAGGTATTAGGAAACTGTACACAGATTAATTTACCCTTTAGATTTATTATCGAATCAGTTATGGTAATATGGTATTATTTATTTTAGAGATGGTATTATTTACTTATCTATACTAATATTATAAAGCGGAACATTTTGTTAATGTAACTACTGGTCCGATTTATAAATTATTTTTTGTTGGATAGTCAATTTATAGAGGAAGGCTTTAATGGGAGGAGGAAGGTTATAATTATAACATTTGAGGTTATAATTTTAATTATCACAGCTTGAAAAAACCTACTACTGCACCGATTTTCATACCTAGTCACCCGGCTAGTTACCGTCCGACACAGCTAAATCGGCTTAAATGCCATTAGTGAAGTTTCCAAAAAAGAATCGATTTTCATGTTTGATATGTTTTCGATAATGGATAGAGTGGTTTTCGAGGAAGGTTTTAGTGTGTTAATTGGACCCGGTAGGTGGCGCTGCTATCAGTAGTAAGGTACAAAGGTCGCCGGGACAACGACACTACACATACATATTTTGTATGTTGATCTTAAAGTCGACGATAGTGAAATATTACAATAATAATAATGTCTCCCACACCGATTCCCATGACAGTGACCGGTTTTATTGAAACCAGGCCAGCTACGCAGGAGTTATTTATAGTGCCCAAGTGTGTGCGCAATGTACAGAAGCACCTCTCTTCCTTCACTCTCGGATCCCAGTGTTACGGATAACCGACAAGACTGGCGGGAGATCAGGACCGACTTTTTACTAGCCCATCCGACGCATAGATCATCTTTCTTGTCAGACAATCAGGTGATCAGCCTGCATTGTCCTAACCAAACATTAAAACAACATTTTTTGTTGTTCCAACCCACGATCGAACCCACAACATTCGGTCGAGAACGAAGCTCTGAACCACTAGACCACGGAGGCGATGAATATTACAATAAAACACCATCGATACAGAATGGTGGAGGTGTCTCAGTAATGGGATCCCTTAACCTTTTGGGTATGAAACCCTATCAATGCTTTATTGTCTCCTCAAATTGTTTTTTTACGTCGCTTTTACGTTGCCGTACTGGCCCATAACTTGCGGTTTCACTAATGAATTCCTGACCGCTTCCCGGGCAGCTGCACATCGCGATGATAACGTATACTTTATTTAATTTAATTAGGAACTACGCGACGCTTAATACATACAATATCATTACATATAATTTGTATCTTAATCTAGGGTAATCCTAATTTAAAAATTAGGCACTACATCTAACAAACAAAATTTGATTGAACACCCTGGGAATAAGGTGGCCAACAATAATGGCTGCTTATATTTATTTACTATAAGCATCCTAAATTTTATAATATTAATATGTATAGATTAAGTTACATTGTAAAAAATCCACCATCTTTTTGCTAAAAGATGGCCCCGTGCGATTTTCTTACGCCGGTTTTTCTCGGCGGGTTAGGGTTGAACCGATGGTAGCTTGTTTTTTTTGTTGACTTTCCGAAAATAGCTTGTTAAGTTTCATTTGGAAATAAAACGTTTTTTTATTTTATTTTATTTTTATACAAATATACGTTCACACATACAGAGACTGAGAAATAATTACTCTTGCTTTTAGCATCGCCGTAGTCCTTACCTTAAAGGGCATTTTCTTTTGCCTCTTACTTAAAAAAACACGTGTTGTAGCAAATTGTGTTAATTATCAATCGCACGCTCTTTGTCTATATAAGCCACAATTGTGCCCAATTTCATACACCGCCGTCGGCACAAGTGTTTGCTCCATATTTTAAGTACCTTTTCTCATTTTGGAAATGTATTTTTTTTCGTCAACAACAAAAAAAAATTATCTATAGAATTTTTTCATAGGGTTTTGTGGTAAAATTATTATTTTTTTGATTAAAAAAGGTTATGACTTATGTCCCAAAGTTGTGTAACTAGCTATCTTTTTACATCCTGACTACTTATCATAATCAAAACATTTTATTTCCATATTAAACTTAACAAGCTATTTTCGGAAAGTCAACAAAAAGACCGGTTCAAACCTAGCCCGCCGAGAAACTCTTGACTTTTAGCAAAAAGATGGAAATTTTTATTTTTAATAATTTATACAGCATGTTTATAATGTAAAAACTTAATCATATTTTACGATACGATTTTCAATACTAAATGTATTCTGCTCGATGTTTCGTTGAGACCTGTCAATAATTCCCTCTGTGAGCTGTACATCCTGGTGATGTCACAGCTATTGTAATCCTCAATCCTCTGTGGACTGAACACTTAAGTGCTACACGTTTTGGTGTTTAGAATTCTAGGATAGTGTGTGGTTATATCATACATTGTGTCGAAATGTACTGCTGATTTATTTTTATATACAGAATCAATAAATCTACTTATTTATTTAAATAAATATTTTAAATAATATTTATCCCATAAAATTTTAATATAATATACCTATCTAGCGATATCCAGCGACACAATTATAACCACAACCTGCAAGCAGATAGAGTGAGTGTACTTTAAGTGACTTAACGAACATTGTTCGCAGAGTCAACATCCTGAGGATACTCCGGGGTCGGAGCGAAACGCGCGTCGAGTTTTGCAACCTGCATGGTGGTGGGGCTTTGCACGATCGTGTTTACATTATTGCTTGTGTGGTGGTGGTGTTTTCATGTTTTTTGCTTGCGAGTGTACGCACAAGCAATGTGGGAGGAGGGAGGTGCATCAAACGCATGCCTATGCGTACACTCACTCATCTGCTTGCAGGTTGTGGTTATAATTGTTTCGCGGGATGTTATTAGATATAATATATTTAAATTTTATGCTATGGATTTCCGTGAAAGTAACGCCTGATTCCATAAACTAATATTGATCCCATCAAAAACATACTTTTTACAAGTTCTTTCATCAAAAAAATCTTTCATCTATACTTATAATAAAACTGTAGAGAGGTCAATTCTGTACATTGAATATTTTTTCAAAATACATATTGGAGGATGATTGGCGATCGATACTGATGCCAAAAATGCAATTAGTAAAATTTTTGTCTGTCTGTCTGTCTGTCTGTCTGTCTGTCTGTCTGTCTGTCTGTCTGTATGTGCGCGATAGGAACAAAAACTACTGAAGGGATTTTAACCAAACATGGTACGATTGTAGCCCATATTCCTGGGCAGGTTATAGGCTATATAACATAACGCTACGATATATAGGAGCCGAGCAGTGACGATAAATTGGAAGCAAGTCGGAGGAATTTCGCGCGCGCGGGCTGCGGACGAACGGTTCATGCGGGGGGCGCGGGGGGATCGCTTACACAGTGACGCGAAGCAATAGAATGTGGCACTAAAGTAGATTAGAACTTGAAATAAGTACCTAACTAACAGATATTTTTTTTCTGAGAAGAGTGTTTCCACAGTGTCATAATAATATAAAAATTGTATTTTTGAACTTGCTTCACAAATTGAAATAAATTATCATTTATTGTATAAATCAACTTAATTAACTGTATTATTAAAAGAAAGCCTTTCGCGATAATCTAAAAAAACGGGCAATTAAGCGGTTTTTGGTAAACTATTTATACCATCACGGTATTAATCCTTATCATTTTTAATACGTTAGTTGGCTTAAGCATTTCATGAAGACTATATTTGCCCTTTATACCTAGCAAGTATAATTAATAGTTTAGGAGATAATATAGCAAAATTAAAATCGTTTCGCCGTGATTCGACCGCCGCATCGCGGCGCCGCGCGATACAGGCTGATGCGTGATGTCTTACATCCGAGTCGGGGTGTAGTGTAGGTATCAGATGCTGTTAGGTAGGAATTTTGGCGAAGGTCAACCAAAGGAACTCCACCCCACTGCTGGGTAAAAAATACTATTAAAATGTGCTAACAGGCAGTACCGGTAGTATGAATTTAACCACGCACAGCCGCTAACTGTGCCCCCGGTAATGATCGTGTTAAAAGTACGGCGTATGGCGTATAGATGTCGCTTTGATTTGAAGATATATGACAATAAAAAAATACTGGACGTTTGTATGAAGCGCGGCGGGAACCGCGCTGCTTCAAACATTCAAATTTATTCTTTTTTTATTTTATATTTTGTTTAAAACAAAATTTCATTTATTTATATTATTACTAGCTGTCCCGCCAAACTTCGTATTGCCTTATTAATTAATTGCTTGACATACAGACTGCAGCGCCACCTATCGGTTCCAATTGTAAATCTAAACCATTCTCGAATATCCACGAACACACAAAAAATTTCATCAAAATTGGTCCAGTCGTTTAGGAGGAGTTCAGTCACATACACACGCACACAAGAAATATATATATTAAGATAAGATACTTAGGGTAGGTTATAAAAAACGCTACTAAAGCCGATCGGGGCGGCGCGCCGAGCTGGGGCTTAACTCTCCAAACTGATTCGATTTTAATTCAGATTCGATCGTGCCGCATACTCCCGAAGAAATTGACGTTTGTTTATTTTTATTCTCTGTCGATTGATATGGTCTGGTGTACAAAAAGTTACGTTCTAACGGTTTTCTTTATCCTAATTAATTTCAAAGTAATCTACCAAATAAAACACCAAAAACCGTTAAGATCGAACTGATTCGATTCTCAGTTGTGTCGAGAGTAAGCCTGCTGGATCCTCGGCGGGGCGTGCCGCTGCGCCCATGTCTAACCGAGAGTTCCGTTTTAAAGACCTTACTAATTGCAATATAAGTTTAAATTTAATAATACTTCAAAACATTAATGACAAAAACGGTAATAAGTTGAAAAAATTGAAAATATTTTTTTTTGTTTCGCAATTTATCCTATGTCGTTTAAATTTGATATGAAGCAACATTTTAATAGTGCATTAAGATGTTGCTTAATATCAAATTTCTATTCCCGGGAAGTACCCTTTAGGTTTTGGTTCCCTTTGGCGTGTCGAAAATTGCGAAAATTAGCGATATAAACGGCTGAATCTTTGGGTAGATGTGGCCAAGATGCCTGTTTCTTTTCACAGCCAGAAGGGACAGTAGCTGAGCTGAGTTTTTAATATGATTTTTAGCTTGATACCTACACGTGTTAAAGTTTTGACACCCAGACAGACAGACGGACATCGAAGTTAAATACTTAACTAAATTAACGTGAAAAATTATCTGGGTCTATACGGTGCATTCGAATAATATTATCCTAACTTCGAATACCTTTGCTGACTTCTACATATTGTTCGAAGGCCTACTTCTTTTGCCGAGCTCCTAAAGGATAGTAATATATTATTATTATACCCTGCATACCAAGAGGCTTGCCGGGTACGTGACTTGCTGGATCGGGGTCAACACTGGGATGCACTGAGAAGTACCTATTAGCGAAAGTTCTCAGCGGTTGCGCCAATAAACTAAAAATATATTTAAAAATACTAAAGTGCCCTAAATCACTGTTCCACGCGTACGAAGTCGCGGGCACAGCTAGTGTTTTAAATAAATAAGTAAGTAGATTGACTTGGCAATCGCACTATCCGTTGTTTGTGCTAAGCCCCTTGTAGTCAATTATTGGATTATATTGCTGTATATAATTGGTCTATGCTGATACTGCCTTTGATCTACCGTGCCTTTGATGTTCTATGAAACGGGCAATCTCTTGTACAAGGTGTAGAATAAATGAGTGATAATACTTTAGGGTGTGAATGTGCCTCCTATGTAGAGTATACTGTGAAAGTACCAGCGCTGAAAGACTTACTTTTGACTTTCATGTTTGTGTGAAAAATAATATACATTCATTTTCCCATACGATCGATTAAAAAAAATACCTCTTTCAGCGCTGGTTAGTGAAAGACTATAAATACGGGATGTATACCTAAAGTATTATCACTCAATAATATTATAACCGGTATATACAAAATATATCTAAATATGAATTGCTGTTCGTTAGTCTCGCTAAAACTCGAGAACCGCTGAACCTATTCGGCTATTTTTAGTCTTGAAATAGTCGTGGAAGGCGACGGAATGTTTAAACGTTTTATATGCTCAACGAAGTGGGCATGGATCAGCTAGTTGTAAACAAAATGATAACGCCAGTGGCCAATTATTACCAGCAGTAAGAAGCATTCCAGTGGACTCCTCTGCAATTTTTTTTAACGGGCATTGGCCCACATCACATTCCCACCACTGCACAGCGGTAACCAACCTCGACAAACTCTTTGATATGATCTCAGGAGTGCCCGAGGGACAAGCTAAATCTGTCTTGGGACCCACAACGAAATTAATCAGATGAAAAAAGGAGGAGTAGGAAGTATTCCAGTTTCCCTCCCCAAGTGAGAGTCCCCAAGGACTCCTTTGCTAGCATGTACTAGAGAACAAGAGAAGTATAAAGCCACTCACTCCACACGTGCACGCTCCACCCGTGGTTCTTCCCCTCGCTGTTGCCCCCCTCCTGCATCACCTCTCCCGCCTCGGCTTCTGGCAGGGTCCGCCACCGCTTCAGCAGCTCCTTCGTCTTATCCTTTGTCTTGTCGCATGCCTGCTTCCAGTTCGTGAAGTACTTCCGAGAGACCTTAGGGCTGCCAAGCGTTGCTTTGGAGTCTTGCCTATAAATGAAGAGAAATGTTAGATGAGGGTACTCCTCAGCGAGTGAATCTTACTATGCTGGGGCTTGGAGGCACCCTGGAGTCAAATCCTGATAAAGGAATATATTATTTTTATCAGTCATAAAATATGTGTGTATACTATGATAAAGGAAATTATAAATATTTGTGTCGTATAAAAAGTAATTAATATATTTTCGTTGTCTGTTCTCCGTAACACAAGTTCTGTGTCCCACGGTTCATATACCGAGGTCTAAAATGACTACAAGGAGTGAATCTTACTATGCTAGAGCTCGCGGGATCCTAGTCTATGCACACGAACGCACTGGTCGTTGACCCAAAACCTGACCACGATTGAACTGATCTGTTTTGTGGCTTTTATGGAGATTTTTAATCGCGATTTGTCGCGTTATGGTAAGTAATTTATATGACGTGCCATAACAAAACATGATCTTCGCGTCCTTCTCTTCACATTTTATTCGACTTAATATATTATGATCCATGAATCACACATGTATAGTAAGTAGTTCAATATCCCCATAATTTGATTGTTTAAGCCGATTCTGCATATTTTTCAATAAATTTAATAAAAGTGTATACTGTATATTCATACAAAAGCAATTTCACACGCAGCTAAAAATATTTCATTGCTTTGATGTTGATTGAGTGACAAGTCGCGCTGCCGAAACGTGAAAATTGCATTTTTATATCCCCTGTGTTTGAATTTTAAAATGTTCACAAAATGTTCGTTTCTGTCATTCGATGGTTAAAGCTTAGCTCTCGGTTCAGTGGCCGTGGGTTCGATTCCAGCGTTGAATCTAGTATAAAAGTTGTTTTCAGTTTGTTGTTTCAAGTTGAATAGGATAATGCAAACTGATCACCAACTACAATCAGCTGGTGATCAGTTTGTAGCAATATTATAGACGAAATGGAGAAGATTACACAAGTTACAACAATTAAGAAAAAGGAAATAGAATATTTTGGACATGTTATGCTCTCCACCAAAATATATGAGTTTCTAATAATGCAAAGCAAGGTATTAGATAGAAGGAGACCAGGGGCCTTACTCTCCAGACTGATTCGATTTTGATTCAGATTCGATCGTGCCGCGTACTCCCGAATAAATTGACGTTCGTTTATTTAGATTCTCAGTCGATTGATATGGTCGGGAGTACAAAAAGCTACGATCTATCGATTTTCTTTATCCTGGTCAGTTTCAAAGAATCCACAAAATAAAATACCAAAACCCTTTGAGATGAAACTGATTCGATTCTCGATTGTGTCGGGAATAAGCCTGCAGTTTGATGTTTGTCAGATGATCCATGTGCATGTAAGTCAATCCTGCCTCTGACTTCTGGCGAGTAGCATTGTCCCATTGGGTTATTAGAGTAAAAAAAAGTAGTTAAAGAACGTTTGTGTGCTAAAGCTTATTATAAGATAATTGATTTTGTTAATGATTGCACACCCTGGGAATAAGGTGGCCAACCATGATGGCTGCTTATATTTATTTACTATATGTACTCTAACTTTTATAATATTAACATGTGTAGGCTATAATTATTATTTAGATTAAGTTACATTGTAAAAAATATATACTGTTAAAAAAGATCAATTTTCCATCTTTTTGCTAAAAGTTGGCCCCGTCCGAGTTTCTTACGCCGGTTCTTCTCGGTGGGTTAGGGTTGAACCGGTGGTAGCTTGTTTTTCTTGTTGACTTTCCGAAAATAACTTTGTAAGTTTCATTTGGAAATAAAACGTTTTTTATTTTTATTTTATTTTATTAAAAAAAAAAGTGTAAGTTAAGACAGACAAGAAAAAAGTGAAGTATTTCGCACACACTTGACCACTATATCCTGGGTAGCTGGCCTGGTTACAACAATACTGAACAGACAACGGCGTGGGTGCTTATTGCTTTTAATCAATATCGGTAAACAAGGAAAGACCAACGTACATTTAATCATCCCCTCATCCGGCGACCCCATCTCCGACAGACATTATTCTGCCTCATTACTGACACTTGTTTCCACAAGATTGACGTGAGATAAATCAGGAAACATTTTTGCCTCTCAAAACAAAAAGGTTTCGACAGTGTATCTACTTATATAATAAACTAGAAAGCCTGTTAGTATGGATGGATGTTTGTCACTCTTTGACGCAAAAACTACTGAACGGATTTAAATGAAATTTGGCTTAGTGGTAGTTTACACACTGGATTAATATATAGGCTTATTAACGGCACCAAATTGTATGGTTCCGGAGGATACTTTACAATTATACACCAAGTCGTTAAGTAGACCAATTGCTGTGCAAAAATCTAAATTTTCATAATTTATGCCTGTAATATAACAATACATACTTAACTAAATATTATAAAACAAAGCGCAAGACCAAAGTTTGCATGTTTGTTCGCGATAAACTCAAAGACTACTGCACTGATCTTCATGCTGTTTTCTCCAATGGATAGAGAGGTTCTCGGGGAAGTTTTGTGTGTATTTGATTAAGCCCGGTAGGTGGCGCTGTAGTTAGTACATAAGGAAGTTTGCCAGGACATCTAGTAGTAAACAAAAAGTAAAAGCACTCTCCACACGTATGTACAGTTCGGATTGTACAGGTTTTAGTGAATTAATTGGGCCCGGTAGCTCTGCTGTCAGTACGTCAAGGAAGTTCGTCAGGACTAGGGTTATTAGTTATTACCATCTGACCGGATAAAGCTGGTCTAAACCGGATTTTTACTTGTTAGACCGGACTCCGCCCAGATTTTACGTCAGACCGGATTTTTGTCATAACTCATTCATGTCCAAAAATACGGGTCTAAATACCATATCTGAACATAAAATAAAATATAAATAAAAACATACAATATCTTAAAACCAAATATATGGGTCTACTCGTAAATAATACATGTAAATTAAAACGTACTTTAATACTATGATTTTTATTTAATACAGGTGCGTGACCGGACATTTTGTTCAAATCAGGATTTTTAGACATGTCGGACAGGATTTTGCATTTTTAGGCCTGGTTGGCCTGATAGTTAGGACATCGATTAGTATACAAAAAGTAATAGCACCCTGCGCACGTGCAGTTTTCGGATCGGACTGCGTTCTAAACCGCGGTGAGATCTGTGTGATTTTCCCAATCGTGCTTAAGACATGCGAAAGAACAAAATCTTTTGGATTTCGGATCACTTTACGTGCACAGTCTTACGCGGTTGTAAACTGTGGCAAATGTGTTGTCATCGCCATGTCATTTCAGACTGTCAGCCCGTGCATTTTTACGTTGGTTTAGAGCGCCGCGCCGGTTGGAAAGTGCTCCATGCGATCCAAACTGAACGTGACAAGGGCGCTTATTTTATCTTATTCTTTGCAGACAAATAAATACTTTAGTAAATAATTACTACGTAAAGTTTCGTGTTTATTCAAGACAAATAAATAGTTGAGGAACCTATTAAAAAGCGCCCATAGACAGTAAGGTAAAACTGAATAATTATAAGTAGCTGTAAGGTTTTGAATTTATTAAAGGCAAACCGCCTGTCTTCTATTTTAGAATTTGCACCCGAAACTCCCTCGGTATAGCAGTATAACTTTACGAGTCCAATTTATAATTCAGCATCAGCAGTGACACGAGTTATTGCCAACGAAATTGGTGTCGTGAAAATACATATAAGGTTGCATACCTACGGCTTACTTTTTCCGACCGACTTTTTGTCGGTGAAAAATAACACTTGTCCTACAAAAAGTAGGTCACAAAATAATATTGTCCTACAAAAAGAAGGTCACAAAATAATAATGTCCTACAAAAAGTAAGCCACAAAATAATATTGTCCTACAAAAAGTAGGTCACAAAGTAATAATGTCCTACAAAAAGTAGGTGACAAAATAATATTGTCCTACAAAAAGTAGGTCACTAAATAATAATGTCCTACAAAAAGTAGGTCACAAAATAATATTTTCTTACAAAAAGTAGGTCACATAATTGGTAATGTGGGGAAGAATCTACGGCAAAAATCGGTGGATGAATCGTCCTACAAAAAGTAGGTCGTGGGTGAGCACCCTTAAACATATACGACACATCCTCGAGTGTAAACAAAATTAGGGTTTTCGGGGGTTTACGTGACATTTTTCTGTGAATCAAACCAAATTACCTTGTAAAGTTTACATACCCGCGTATGAAAAGTCTTTTTCTTTTTTTATTTTTCTGCCTAGTTAGACTTTGGCTATATAAAAGCTTTTAAAAATCTAATTACGTGCGTATACCTTTGACGCAATGTATAAGCTTATAGACCAGTGCCGATACCTTCAAAAATGTATGGTGAAATTTATCGGAAAAGGAGAAGAATCTCATAAAAATTAAAGGAAAAATAAATTACGGGCGATCTAAGGGGGCAAGGAGGTGAGTTTTAAGGGCGAACTACGGTTTATCTGTTTCGGGAAAAACTAAAATTATGAAAAAGTCAGATGGCAAAGTTGTACGTTATTGAGAGATCTAAAACTTTTGTATTTACACTTAACCTCAATTTTTTTGTGAAAAATTCAAATTTTTTTTTAACCCCCGGTTGCCTAGAGGTAAATCTTCCTCTAGGGTAGCATTTAATCAAAGGGTGCAAAATTTTATGTAGCACCGATAATCGGACAGATTTTTCTTCCATTTAATTTCTGGGTGAGTTTTTGTATTACGTATGGATTGTACCACAGCAATAATGGACTAAGATCCCAGAGCAATCAGACATAACTTATTTTCACACGAATGAAACCTGAAGTTTTCAGTAGCGTCTCGTGTGCCTTGAATACCTACGCGCTTTGTGTAACTTGCCGAGTGACACCTGGGCAGGTACCAGGTGAGAAAGGTAACTAAAAATAAGAGTTATGTAACTTATTTTCACATGGCTGATTTTTATATATGATAAGTAGAATATTATTTTAAAGTAATATTTACCCCCGGTTTCTCGAAGGCTGATCAAATCTATGATCAACTAACATAGCATTTAAGTTAACATCGCTGTCAAATCAACTTGCGTTTCTGAAACGCTAATTAGTGAAAAATTTACTAATCACTGATCATCTTAACATGTCATGTCAAGATGATCAGTGATTAGTAAATTTTTAGAAGTATGTTTTTTGTTAAGGTCATACATTGTACGTCGTTCGTTTTACCGTCTAATATTTTGTTGAAAAGTTTGGACAGAACGTAAATTGTCTACTGCTATTTCGAAAAAAATAATAAAAACTCAAGCAGACAGCTATCATGTGTCAAGAGTGACATTTTAAAATATAAATATTATTGTTTAGACGTTAATAGAGAACACATAATAATAATTAGTATTCTACAAATATGAGTTTTAGAGGAAAAAAAATTACCGAAAGGGAAAGATGTCCGCTAATGGAGATAATGACTAAGTAAGTACATAACGAAAAATGTATGAAATAAGTGTTTCGATGTTAGTAAATTACCTTCTATTCTTTAACTAATAAAACATCTTTTTGTTATTATTTTTGCTCATTTTCCTTCCACTTCCTTATCGACTAATCACTTACCTTATACATAATAACTATTGGTATACCTATATTATTTTTAGGTATAAAAACATAATAGAAAACAAATGTACTAATGCTAAAAGCGTGATGGAGAAACAAGAAGCGTGGGCAAATATTGAGCGAGAATTTAACAGTAATTCAGAGATACCTTGCACGCAAAGCAGCTTCATACTGCACATTTAAACATGAAACGAACAACAAGGAAGAATGTTGCTGATCAAAATGTTCGACGTCCTCCGTAGCGCAGTGGTTTAGCGCGTTGGTACTCGACCGAGAGGCTGCGGGTTCGAATCCCGTCGAAGGAACAAAAAGTTTTCAATGTTCCTGGGTCATGGCTGTGTATTGATATAATAAAAATCTTAAATATGTGTATAGTATAAAAGTATTAAATCTATACTTATAATAAAACTGTAGAGAGGTCAATTCTGTACATTGAATATTTTTTCAAAATACATATTGGAGGATGATTGGCGATCGATACTGATGCCAAAAATGCAATTAGTAAAATTTTTGTCTGTCTGTCTGTCTGTCTGTCTGTCTGTCTGTCTGTATGTGCGCGATAGGGACAAAAACTACTGAATGGATTTTAACCAAACTTGGTACGATTGTAGCCCATATTCCTGGGCAGGTTATGGGCTATATAACATAACGCTACGATACATAGGAGCCGAGCAGTGACGATAAATTGGAAGCAAGTCGGAGGAATTTCACGCGCGCGGGCTGCGGACGAACGGTTCATGCGGGGGGCGCGGGGGGATCGCTTACACAGTGACGCGAAGCAATAGAATGTGGCACTAAAGTAGATTAGAACTTGAAATAAGTACCTAACTAACAGATTTTTTTTTCTGAGAAGAGTGTTTCCACAGTGTCATAATAATATAAAAATTGTATTTTTGAACTTGCTTCACAAATTGAAATAAATTATCATTTATTGTATAAATCAACTTAATTAACTGTATTATTAAAAGAAAGCCTTTCGCGATAATCTAAAAAAACGGGCAATTAAGCGGTTTTTGGTAAACTATTTATACCATCACGGTATTAATCCTTATCATTTTTAATACGTTAGTTGGCTTAAGAATTTCATGAAGACTATATTTGCCCTTTATACCTAGCAAGTATAATTAATAGTTTAGGAGATAATATAGCAAAATTAAAATCGTTACGCCGTGATTCGACCGCCGCATCGCGGCGCCGCGCGATACAGGCTGATGCGTGACGTCTTATATCCGAGTCGGGGTGTAGTGTAGGTATCAGATGCTGGTAGGTAGGAATTTTGGCGAAGGTCAACCAAAGGAACTCCACCCCACTGCTGGGTAAAAAATACTATTAAAATGTGCTAACAGGCAGTACCGGTAGTATGAATTTAACCACGCACAGCCGCTAACTGTGCCCCCAGTAATAATCGTGTAAGTACGGCGTATGGCGTATAGATGTCGCTTTGATTTGAAGATATTTGTTTATTTTTATTCTCTGTCGATTGATATGGTCTGGTGTACAAAAAGTTACGTTCTAACGGTTTTCTTTAACCTAATTAATTTCAAAGTAATCTACCAAATAAAACACCAAAAACCGTTAAGATCGAACTGATTCGATTCTCAGTTGTGCCTGCTGGATCCTCGGCGGGGCGTGCCGCTGCGCCCATGTCTAACCGAGAGTTCCGTTTGAAAGACCTTAGTAATTGCAATATAAGTTTAAATTTAATAATACTTCAAAACATTAATGACAAAAACGGTAAATAAGTTGAAAAAATTGAAAATATTTTTATGGTTTCGCAATTTATCCTATGTCGTTTAAATTTGATATGAAGCAACATTTTAATAGTGCATTAAGATGTTGCTTCATATCAAATTTCTATTCCCGGGAAGTACCCTTTAGGTTTTGGTTCCCTTTGGCGTGTCGAAAATTGCGAAAATTAGCGATATAAAGTATAAACGGCTGAATCTTTGGGTAGATGTGGCCAAGATGCCTGTTTCTTTTCACAGCCAGAAGGGACAGTAGAGCTGAGTTTTTAATATGATTTTTAGCTTGATACCTACACGTGTTAAAGTTTTGACACCCAGACAGACAGACGGACATCGAAGTTAAATACTTTACTAAATTAACGTGAAAAGTTGTCTGGGTCTATACGGTGCATTCGAATAATATTATCCTAACTTCGAATACCTTTGCTGACTTCTACATATTGTTCGAAGGCCTACTTCTTTTGCCGAGCTCTGAAAGGATAGTAATATATATTATTATTATACCCTGCATACCAAGAGGCTTGCCGGGTACGTGTCTTGCTGGATCGGGATCAACACTGGGATGCACTGGGAAGTACCTATTAGCGAAAGTTCTCAGCGGTTGCGCCAATAAACTAAAAATATATTTAAAAATACTAAAGTGCCCTAAATCACTTTTCCACGCGTACGAAGTCGCGGGCACAGCTAGTATATAATAATTCCATTGTCTAGTACTTGTAACACAAGTTTTTCGGATACTTATCACAGGGCCAGATTGACGTGGTGTGAAACGTCTATTGATATTATTATTATAATATATTATTAAAATGTAATAAAACCCTACACATTATTACAAAACAAATCTTCTGTCGATCTGTTTGATACATATTATTTTGTTTGTATTTATTTATTGTACTTTTGAAAATAAATGTTTTTTATATACTAACTTTTTTAGTCTACATAACATAAGTCTTATAATTATAATATTATAACTACAATAGTATACGCTCGAATAAAATCAAATATTTATCTATCTATTAAAGTGAGTTGACAAAAGAGATGAACGCACAGGTATGTT
Organism: Celastrina argiolus; assembly: GCA_905187575.2. NCBI lineage: Eukaryota > Metazoa > Arthropoda > Insecta > Lepidoptera > Lycaenidae > Celastrina > Celastrina argiolus. Next base: position 5,876,151 of record LR994596.1, read on the forward strand.
CTCATTGTTAGCTGACACTGTAGAAGTATCTTCTTGGTTACCATTTTCCTCTTCCATCATATTATCTTCAATCTGGTCATTATTAATTAGTGCTACGTTATGTAGAACACCACAAGCAACAATGATGTTCATAGCCGTTTCAAGCTTTACACGAAGTCCCATAGATAAACAAGGAAATCATCTTTTTAATACCCCAAAGCATCTCTCTTCAGTATTCCTTGTCCTTGTATGCGCTTCATTATATGCTACCTCGCTAGGCGTAGAAGGACGTAGGATAGGTGTTAGCAAATATTGCCGGCATGGGTAACCACTGTCCCCCAATAGATAGTCAGTACCATAAACACCTCTTTCAAAATCGGCCCGAATATGGGAATCATTTATTCATAGTTGTGTCGTATACTGATCCAGGCCATCGACTTATAATGTCTAATATTTTTAAATATGCATCACATATAGCTTGTACATTCATTGAAAAGTAACCATTTCTGTTTCTATAGAGCTCTGTCGTGGACCCCCAGGAAACTGAATTTTGATATGTGTGCAGTCCACGGCTCCAATGACACCAGGAAATGAAAAAAAAAATATTAAATAAAAATTATTTTTGACCAGGTTCCACTCCTCTGCAGTCCTGGGCATCCTTATAAATTGGTAGCTTAGTTCTGCAATGGCTGCAGACACTCTTTTTATAATCCGGCATGCCGTAGATTTATGTATTCTAATATGGTCTGCCACTGTTATCTGGCATAAAAACTTATAGTCAGTAGCACTTGCTCCATTGCGCTTAGTGACTTGTTTCTTAATGTTAATGGTTCTAAGTGTATTTTTATCATGTCAACCAGTAACATGACTACAGCCTTAGATAGATGATATCGGTTTTTAACCCTTGGCATGCCTGGTGGGCAAAAGTTACACGCTATGCCTGGTGGGTCTCTCAGACCCCGATTTCAAAATACCTTTTTTTCTATAAATTCTATTATGTAAGGTGATGCAATTATTCAAGACGCATGCTTAAAGGGCAAAATAGAGATAGTAATAATAATCGCATTAGAAAATCAACTTTATTTAAATATTTCAAATATTTAAAAAAACTTACATTTTTTAAACAACTTTTCGAGACTATAATTTTGTTAACATATAGCTAGTATCAAAAGTAATGAAATCTTAATCAGACTTGAATCCAGTGTAAGGCACTATCATATACTTAAATTAAATCATACAATAATTTGTCTCCATCACTTGCATTAAAATTTTATATAGCTTTGGTTCGGTAACACTTTGCGCATTCAAAAATCGAATATTCAAGATAAATGTGACTACAAAATTTCACACGAATATGCTATATATTGTATTGCGATCTTTTTTCAAGTGGAATCTGCGCTTTATTCCAGGAGTTGATTTTTATAACGGTGGGCAAAAGCAGAAACAGCTCCTACATCCTCTGAAACAACGTCAAACTCTTCTCCACTTGAATCCAATACAACTACGTCTTTGTCATTCAACTCTTGGAATAATGTCGTCTGTCAGTTTTTTATTCATGATGTACCTGAACAATTATAAAAATATTATTATATAATGTATGAACTAATATTATTTAACGAAAAAAAGCCAATATTCCTAAGAAAAAAGAAAATAAAAACTCACAGAATAAAGTCACGCCGTATGCCTGGTAGGGTCTCTGGGACCCGTACGCGCTTTACGCAAGTCCTTTTACGGTCTTAAGTCGCCGCGGACTGGGAAAGCAGGTGGAAGGCTTTCCGTGGTTAGTAACGGCCAGCTACTAAGAACGGCGAGGCGTGAAATTCAAATTTACCCGAACTACAACGATTCACGCGTTGGTGTGGGTCTGACAGACCCTACCAGGCATGCCAAGGGTTAAACTCCACGTCATGATAATGTTCCATGGGGTTCATTCTCTCCTTAAATGGCTGCCTTCTCCGTTCTTCTTCGTCACTGCTCGAAAAACTTATGCTGTCGGATAGCGACATGATATTTTCTGAAAAATAATTTAATTAACCTTTACTGTAATTGTTGAAATGTAAATAAACTTATGGAAACGACTGATATAGATCCGGAGACATGATTGTTGAAAAAACATACTATATTACATAAATACGGTTAATTGAAAAAACCTTATTTTTGGAAGTCGGTTAAAAATACATACAAATAAAAGTAGTAGAAAGACTTTACATACCTCAATAACACTATAAATTACTGAAATAACTATTAAAATAAGTAATCTCAAACGTTAATTCGCCAAAAATCACTGATTACTTGACACACGCTTTGACATTAGTTTAATCTATGATTAGGGCTTAATACGCTTTCCGGAAACACAAAAAAGAGTTTGACCAACGATGTTAGTGACTGACCTGTTGTTCAAATCAAAATGTTGATCGAACATATTGCAACTGAAATTACACTTGACACGAGATTTGATCACTGATTAGTTAATTTTAGCGCTGATTTGCGTTTGAGAAACTGGGGGTATAAGTGTCAGACACTTTTGATTGACCAGAGCTTTAGTCAGACGCTTTTAAACTACCCAAAAAATAAAATATGAACTTTACTTATTTTTACATGTCTGATTAATGTTATTGAAGTATTTATTTAAAAGTTATATTCAATCAGTCAGCTCTGGGATCTAGGTCTATAAGTATGTTTAATAGAACATACTGATTGCTGACAATCGGTGACCGATTTTTGTCGGTGAGATATTTCTCTTTAATTGTCGGTGTACGGCATCATATGATGACGTAGATTAATACACCGTGTTTTAATCAAAACAGTAGTAGGCACATTAATGATCAATAGATAGAGGATGATGATCAGATATTAGTCAGTAGCCGACAATACGGAGGTATCCCGAGTAATTACAACTGTCTGTCCGTATGATGGATGCAATACGAGGATCTGTCAATACGGATCCTAATGGCGGACTATTGTGGAATATGTGATGATTCATAAATACTAATTATTGCTTTTCAGCAATAGAAAATGTTATATTTGATAGAAAATTATCTATACTAATATTATAAAGCGGAAGAGTTTGTTTGTTTGTTTAAACGCGCTAATATCAGGAACTATTTCTCCGATTTGAAAAAAGTATTTTTTATTGGATAGTCCATTAATTGAGTAAGGCTTTAGGCTATATTATAACATTACGCTGCGACCAATAGCAGCGAAGCGTCAGTGAGAAATGTTCAAGAACGGGGAAATTATTCACATTTGAGGACTTTCGTTGTGTGCGCTGCATAGATGGTTTAAGTTACTCAAAAACCACGAAAACGAAGTCGCGGGAACAGCTATTAATACATAAATAATTATACACTGATCAATGTGATATTTATTCCGTTTATTTCAACCTACCTACTGAGACGTACTGAGACGTATAAAAATCACCAATGAAAAAAAACGAAACAGATGTTAAGTAATCCATAATACTCATTGTTTAAATGTGTCAATTATACCTTGATTTTTTAGAAACAGCATTAATAATTACCCAGTGAAAGTACGAATCTATGTGGATATATCGTAACTGCTTGTTTCAATTTTACCAATCTTACAACTACTACTCACTGTTGCATATTATTATAAAAATATAATAAAAAAGGAGAGTTTAATGTCAGCAACTTCAGGATGTTGTTTTAGCGGACACCGACTAAAACATACAAGACAGTCATTTCTTAGAAAAGACAAAGGAGACCTATGTACACTAGATACAGAATAAGTAAAATAAATAACAATTAATACAAAAAGCTAAGTGTACCTATATAATTAGTACTCTGCGTGGACCTTAACTAAAGGCATTGGCTTAACAATTATTTAATACCTATATCTACCAGAAACCAATGAAAAGAGTCGTATTTCACATTCGGCGCACCTATCGACCTAGCTTCGAAAACACCTCAGACAGTCTTCTTTCTCCGGTGGCTACTGCCCTCCAACCTGCTGACGGACCCTCTTATCTTCTCCAATTGGATATCTTTTCATATACCCTACTTATCAGGTACAATGACTAATGAAATGTCTTACCTATCAAAAGTATCTTTCGACGACTCGCTGGCCTTGGAAAGTCTTCTCTCTCTCCTGTCCTCTGGAGACTTCTCCGGCGGCAACCTGAGCTCCTTCTCCGACCGGCTGCTGCTGCGGCACCTCTTGTCCTCCTCTTTGGTGGAAGTCAGGGGGGACACGCTGCCCGGCTTGTCATTTCGTTTCATCTCCATATTACCAGCATCGTTCCTGTTTTGTTACCCTGGAAAGATAATTATAGATTAATATCTGACCCGTGCCCACCCCAGTCCCCGTTGAGCATACAAAAAGTTTGATATGAACAGTTTAAACCTTGATATTCTTAATTAATATTATTAGCATAATATTTTATGTTTTAAATAAATAGTAGATTGACTTGCCAATCACATGAAAGCAACATAATATTTATCTCACATGTGATACATATTATATCAGATCGTTTAGTGCGATTGCCAAGTCAATCTATTATTTATTTAAAACATAAAATATTATATTAATAATATTGATTATGATCACTATGAGATGTTGTGAGACCGACCCACTAACCTTGGCATCACATGTATCTCACAACTTTTTACGGTAGAAGAACTAAGTAGCGAGACCTGGCACTTTTTACAAGTTATGTTTTTGGTGGGATCTCAGTTATTTTTGTAGATCATTAACTAAACCGCGTGTTTTTGTCGGATTGTGCAAATATAACTTCGTAATTCGAAATTGGAAATATTCCGTGTTTATATATAATGCCTAATTAGTAATGCAGGGTTATAGTTTAATCGACAACGAAGTTATAAGGGGTCAAAAATGGGCTGAAATGTTTCAAGAAAAAGATGGTACGGCCGTGCTCAACTTGGCGGTGGCACTACCGTGCTCCCAGATTTGTACATGTATGGTATTTTGCTGGTACATAAAATTGTACTATACAAAAACTATATTATTTATTGTAAGCTTGAAAGATGAGTATCGGAATCAATCTTGAGATTGCTAATTTGTGACCTATAAATTGCTCGTGCTTAAAAAATGCGGGCTGCTAGTCGGTAAACCGGCACTTAAGGTAATGGGTAGGCTTATCTTTGGCAATTTTAATGTAGTAATGGTAGCAAAGAATATTAAGATCGTCGGGTGACGATATTAAATATGATATAGCAATATTAGAGGGGTTAAGTTAACTTTCATAAGGACTTGTACGAGTACATACTTCGTAGATGTCCACCGGGATTAAATGGATATGAAATTTCGGATACGGATATATTAATTTATTTCGGATTATCCGTTTGTTTCGGATAATTTCGGTTATGGATATTAAATTTTTCCTTTTTGCAGTAGGTAGGATTCGGTTACGGATAATATTTTATAACGGACTAGCTGTTCCCGCGACTTCGTTCGCGTCGTTCTTGAGCGACTTAAATTTATGCAGCGCACGTAACGAAAGTCTCCCCGTTTTTGCAACATTTCTCACTGACGCTTCGCTCCTATTGGTCGCAGCGTAATGTTATATAGCCTAAAGCCTTCCTCTATAAATGGACTATCTAACAAAAATATAATTTTTCAAATTGGACCAGTAGTTCGTGAAATTAGCGCGTTTAAACAAACAAACAAACAAACTCTTCTGCTTTATAATATTAGTATAGATAGATATCCGATGTTTCGGTTACGGTTACGGAGCTACCTAACATCCCTGATGTCTACTTCAAAAGTGTCAAAGAGATTCTTGATTAACTCTTGAAGCTATCAGGTAGAACTCTCAAGTTTAAACATACGGAAGGGTTTGACTAGAAATTTAATATTTTATATTACGATGAGTCCTTAGTAATTGCCCTATACAGGATCTTATTCAGTTCACTGAAATGCGACGGAGAGAGTTCGAATTTCAAACGGCACTACCTTTTATAATTAAATGTGTGTCTTCTTACAAAGCGAATAAAGTTCAAAGTCAAAGTAATTTGAAACGCTACAGAGTAATTTGAAGTAATAAGAAAAAGGGCCAAGTGGTAGTAGGACTGCACACAAAGGGTTTCGTACAAAACACGAAAAAGTTTATTCTATGGGAGCCTCGCTTTTTATTTTGTTTTAAGTATTTGTTGTTACAGCAACAGAAATAATATTTATGAACGCTTCACACTACGTCAATCTGGTCCCGTGCTAAGTATCCATAGAACTCGTGTTACAAGTACCAGACAACCGAAATATATTTGATACTTTTATACTATACACATATTTAAGATTTTTATTATATTATACACATATTTAATACACATCCATGACCCAGGAACATTGAAAACTTTTTGTTCTCTCGGCGGGATTCGAACCCGCGACCGCTCGCTCGAGCACCAGCGCGCTTAACCACTGCGCTACAAAAGTCGTCAAATAAATTAGAAATATATTATGTTTTAAAATTTCAATTATCTGATTTTTACGCTTCATGAGATACATCCTGGTGAGAAACAGATGAACAGAGGTGGCTTAGGAATAGCCCAGTATTTTCCCCTTTGGATATGGACCCATAAGAAATATAATAAACTAGCTGACCCGTGCCCAATTCGTTGTCAATACAAACCGTTTAAGCCTTCCCTAGACTTTCACGAATATTTCAAGACCAAAAATAGACGAATCGGTTCAGTAGTTCTCGAATTTTAGCGAGACTAACGAACAGCAATTCATTTTTATATATAATACAAGCTGAACCGTGCCCACTTCGTTGAGCATAAAAAACTTAAAAATCCGTTGAAACATTCCCTGGACTTCCACGAACATTTCAAAGCCAAAAATAGCCAAATCGGTTCAGCCGTTCTCGAGTTTTAGCGAGACTAACGAACAGCAATTGGTTTTTATATATGTATAAGAAGAAAGAAGATTTATACCACACTTCAATCTGAATGCAAGAAATGTTTAACTTTTATGCGCAAAATTTGTCACCATTCTGAAAACGTAACTGACTTCCAATTTTAAACGACCAAGTTTAAAACCGTTTGGCCTGAAGTTCTAGATGAGTTGAAAACGCAATCAGCTGCTATAAACTATCAGCTTAACTAGCTCTTGTTCGAGCCAACTTAAATATTCAGATCGACTAACCAAGATATAGCCTAAAAGCAAGATATAGCCTTTGCACTATTTGTGTTTAGTTTTGTGCAACTTTGAATTTTCATCTTTAACACCACTTATACTTATAAGTATAATATTGAACTCAGTATGAAACCACAATATAAATGAGTGATAACAAACAACCTTTGTTATCATTATGTGCCTACTATGTAGAGTATACTGCGCTAAAAGACTAACTTTGGACTTTCATATTTCTATAAAAAATGTCCCAACATCATAAATTTGCCCATACACTAAGTAAAAAAGTACCTCTTTCAGCGCTGGTACTTTCACAGTAAACTCTATATACGGAACCCATACACACGATAAAGTATTATCACTCACTTATTTTACACATTGTATACCTCTTTATCTTACTTAGAAGTACCTACTATATAGAAAATAATAGCACCCCTCACCGATTTTGGTGTCGGTAGCCGATTTCATTGAAACCAGGCCAGCTACGCAGGAGTTATTTTATAGTGCCCAAGTGTGTGCGCAATACACAGAATCACTTTCTCTTCCTTTTACTCTCATAGCCCAGTGGGACGGTAAACCGACACGACTGGCGAGAGAACAGGCCCTGGACCGACTTTTTACATGCCCATCCCACAAACGAATCGTCTTTCTTGTCAGACAATCAGGTGATCAGCCTACATTGTCGTAACCAAACTTGAAAACAACATTTTCGGGAATCGAACCCACGACCTCCGGGTTGAGAGCGAAGCTCTGAACCACTAGACCACGGAGGCGATTGTTATATTACAGAGTCTACACGGAGAAAATGTTATATTACAGAGTCTACACTCTATAGTATACTCGCAGAATCGAGTAGCCCGAACCCGCAGCGGGACTCCCCGAGGAGGGTTACTCCAGTATTTATAGTCCCGGAGCCTGCAGCCAGTTCAACTTAAACATCAGACGCGATATTGGTCGGCGCGTAATTGTATTAGGGTTACGCCTCTTGGTTGTAACCTCTAGAGGTTGCCACTTGCGAAGTGTTAACATTATTTTCTTCATCATTTGGCGAAATTTGATGAAAATACACGACGTGCTGATTCAGATTCAATCGTGCGGCATACTCGAATTATAGGCCTAATCCAAAAATTCATGATTTCGACTTTTAGTCAAAAATGGACCTTACGTAGTCCCGTAAGGTCCATTTTTGACTAGAAAAAATTATTTGGATTACGTCCCTACAATTCTGAAGGTGCGGTTTGTTTATTTAGGTTCTCAGACGATTGACATGGGCGGAAGTACAAAAAGTGACAACGATGAGATCGAATTGATTCGATTCTCGACTGTGTCGGGAGTAAGTCTGCAGATTGTGAATATGAATCACACTAATGATAACAAAAGAATGTGAGTGTGCGATATTTGTTACTTCTTCATACGCAAACGGCTGGATCAATTTTGACAATTATGTATGTAAGAAACGGCCATCTTGTATTAACACATAGGCTACTTTTTATTTCGATAAAGTTTTCCCGTCGACTAATGTATTTATGCGGTGGAGGTACAATATATAGTATATAAACATATTCATACTAATGTTAAATGGTGAATAAGTAAGTTTTGTCTAATAGCTGATATGTCGCAGTCATGTGATTGAATCTGCTTATTTAATTGAATGACTAACGCGGAAACTTAATGGCGTCAAACAGCTCGTACAGATAGCAATGTGTTGATATATTTTTTGATTAATTTACTTTAATGTGCTTTAAAATAATACTCATCCGGAAATTTTGAAGTTTAAAACTAAAATATTAAATTTGCTGTCCTATTCTCGGATTCTAAAATTTATTGGTAAAAACAGGATTCAATTAACGCGCTAGTCATTCAATTAAATAGATATATCAAGTATATTCTAATATGTGAAAACATGTAAATGGTATTTATGTTTATATTCTTAGTTTTACTAGCCACTGTTTACTGTATGTTTTCCTAAATATAATAAAAATAAACAGATAAAATGTAGTCTACACAGATTTCATTCAGGTATAAAATGTTATCCAGAATCCCTTACAAAGCTTTGACTTTATTTAAATCCAAAATCATAAACCATATTTGTCCTGAAGTACATCATCAAAATATCGGCTCAGCGAACACGCAAAAAGGTCTATATTTTATCGACGCTCGAACGTGCCCGCAGATATGAATAGATGTGCCACGTTATGCACGAACAGTGAATTTATCTTCATTTTTAACCTCCGACAAAAACAGAGAGTGTTATAAGTTTCTCGGTTGTATGTGGAATAATAATAATGCCTGCCACACCGATTTCGGTGACGGTTTCATTGAAACCAGGCCAGCTACACAGGAGTTTCGACGACTTCCGTAGCGCATTGGTTGAGCGTGTTGGTACTCGAACGAGAGGTCGCGGGTTCGAATTCCGCCGAGGGAACAAAAAGTTTTCAATGTTCCGGGGTCATGGATGTGTATTAAATTAAATTTGTGTATAATATAATAAAAATCTTAAATATGTGTATAGTAAAAAGTATTAAATATATTTCCGTTGTCTGGTACCTGTAACACAAGTTCTTCGGATACTTAGCACAGGGCCAGATAGACGTGGTGTGAAGCGTCCATAGATAAAAAAAATTGTGCCCAAGTATCTATCTCTCCCTTCACTCTCGTAGCCCAGTGGGACGGATAACCGACACGACTGGCGGCAGATCAGGCGCAGGACTGACTTTTTACATGCCCATCCGACGCATGGCTCATCTTTCTTGTCAGACAATAAGGTGATCAGCCTGCATGTCCAAACCAAACATGAAAAGAACCTTTTTTGTTGTTCCAACGCGGGAATCGAACTCCCGACCTCCTGGTCGAGAGCGAAGCTCTAAACCACTTGAAAAAAAGTGTGTGTATATCTATCGATTTTTATCCAGGTGTTCTTATAAATATAAAAATAACAGTCACTATAACTTTAGGACATGATTATACAACCTTTTCTCATTCTAGAAATGTATTTTAACCGACTTCCAAAAAAGGAGAAGGTTCTCAATTCGTCTGTATTTTTTTTTTATGTTTGTTACCTCAGAACTTTCGCCTGGGTGAACCGATTTGGATGATTTTTTTTTATTTAAAAAGGTGGTGCTTCCCGTTTGGTCCCATTGTCACCAAAGTGGTGACCTGATGATGGGATCCGTGAGGAATCGAGGGAACTCCTCAAAATTTATATGGAAACATATATCGATTTTGATTTTTTCTGAAGTAACCCAAGCATATATTACCAAATAGTAAGATTTTGCACCATATCCTGGACCTAAAGTACTGAACAGAACTTCTGAGTCTTTAGAGATACACGTTTGAAGATTTCAGCGTTGTTTAAAGAAATGCAAGCATACGCCACTACGTCAATTACAGTGTTGTACCAGTGTTTACCAAAGTGGTGACCTGATGATGGGATCCGTGAGGAATCGAGGGAACTCCTCAAAATTTATATGGAAACATATATCGATTTTGATTTTTTCTGAAGTAGCCCAAGCATATGTTACCAAATAGTAAGATTTTGCACCATATCCTGGACCTAAAGTACTGAACAGAACTTCTGAGTCCTTAGAGATACACGTTTGAAGATTTCAGCGTTGTTTAAAGAAATGCAAGCATACGCCACTACGTCAATTACAGTCGAACTTGGTCTCATAGTTATCAAAGTGGAAGCCTGATGATGGTGTCGTGAGGAATCGAGGGAACTCCTCGAAATATATAGGAACACTCATAGTAATTTTGTATTTTTTTCGAGTACTGTAAGCATATCCGACTAAAAACAAACATAATTTTGAATCAACTATCAAGGTATACCACATAGATCAGAAACAGGCATACAGGACTGCTTAGTCTTTGAAGTTATACGTTTGGAAATTACGACATCGCTTAAAGTACTGCAAGCATATGCCACTATACCAATTACAGTACTTAACACCACCTCTGTCTTCACCAGATAGTAGGTATCTATATTATATACTATCATAACAATATGACGAAATAGGTAAATATTAAAACGGTAAAAAATTGTTTTAAGCCAAACAAAGAAATGTAAATCGACTAAAAATAATAAAAGAGTTATATAGAAATCATATTCAGTTTGGCTGGTATCGACTTTGATATTATTAAAATTTGTATATCATTTTATAGTCAACTTGATATACCTATATAATTTTTGCGCTGCTCTGGCGGTAAGTATCCTTACTCAGTCTACCCATAACTAAAAATCTTAAAATAAAATAATTTTAAACAAGAAAAAAACCGACTTCAAAAAGTAAACTAAAAAGCAAAAAATAAATTTACCTACTTCGCACAAAGTAATACTTATTTTCACTTAAGTAAATAAATTTATTCTATAATTTTGAAGTTGGTGCCAAGTAAGTACTTCAACAACCTTACTACAATATCAAATTACTAAATATATGTAGGCAATCACAGAAAAAAAAATCAGAAAAAAATTTAGAACTATCAATGTAACTATTACTATATATTATGTACCTACATAATATATAGTAAATGAAAACAAATTATGAAAGAACGCTAAACTCAAAATCAAAATCGTATCTCAAAGTTATAGTGACTGTTGTTTTTATACACTGTATATAATTTGTGATAATTAATTAATTAGCGAGCTCACTGTTTAACAATTTGGGCGTTGGCGATGGAATATTATTTCGTCAAGTTGTATCTACCACTTTCTAAACCTGTTCTAATATCCTGGCTGAAAATATTGGTGTTTACTCCGATCCGGTTACCATAAACCCTAACCTATACAAATATACGATATCTTTGTATGCGCAGAACAGATTTTATTACAATACATAATATTTTGCACATTTTGACTCTGACTATAATGAACAATCCTATAGGCAGAAGAAAATAAATACTCAGAGTCAACAGCTGTGCTCCTTAGTATTTTAAATGTATTTATGTTGCCGTTATAACAACAAATACTAGAAATATTTTTAAGAGAGCTCTATGCTCTATGCCAGTAAATTAATTACTTGCTTTAACCGATATTTTTGTGTCGTTGTAAAATTGATGCTAAAAAGAGAGGCTAGTAGCGGATCCCACGCAGACGTCATTTTTTTCCTTTTTTGATTTCAATAAGAGTAACAGGTAGGCACTTAAGATATTTATTTGCAAAATGCTTACTTGTCATATTTACCTTAAATAATTAGATTTTTTTAAAATATAAATATAATATATTAATTTATTATTTTGGGATTCCATAAATATCACGTAATCATATTATTTCATATACAAAACAATATTTTATTTAAGACGCTGAAGGCCCGCTGCTAGCGCCACTCTTTTTACTAATTTTACGACACAAAGATCATATTCAAAAAAGTAATCGGTTAAAGCACTAGGTAAGTAATTAAACTAATTTACTGGCATTCATTTACAGCTCTAAATCCTATACTGTATTTACTCTCATAAAAATAGCCAAAGTGGCCGATTTAGCAATTACTTATGAGAGTAATAATATAATAATAATATCTATGGACGCTTCACACCACATCAATCTGGCCCCGTGCTAAGTATCCGAAGAACTGTGTTACAGGTACCAGACAACGGAAATATTTTTAATACTATACACATATTTAAGATTTTTATTATATGCACACATTTAATACACATCCATGCCTCAGGAACATTTAAAGCTTTTTGTTCCTTCAGCGGGATTCGAACCCGCGACCTCCGGGTCAAGAGCCAAGCTCTGAACCACTAGACCACGGAGGCGTCAAGAGAGAGTAGACACTATAGGATTTAGAGCTGTAATTAAATGCCAATAAATGAATTACTTGCTTTAACCGATATTTTTGTGTCGTTGTAAAATTGATGCTAAAAAGAGAGGCTAGTAGCGGATCTGCAGCGCCATAAATAATTAATGTAAGGAAAATGTACACAAAGATATAAGGATAACATCGAAAAAAGAGGGGTCGAGGCTCCCATGCATATACAATAAACATAATACGTTTGTACGTATTATCAACTACGCGAGTCCGACTCCGACTCGCGCTTGATCGGTTTTTTTCTTCACTTTATACACGGGCTGAAGCTGTCCCCTTTGTGCGAAACTCAAGCGATATTCCATTGAGTTACGATCTTCATTATAAGATTAATGGCCAATAATTTGGACATAAACTCTCTTCCCATGGATCCCGATGACAGATGAGGTTGTAAACGTTTAGACCGCGCTAATCTCGCAGCTTCGGGCTGCAAAATGATTTATAATGTGCATTAATCATTTGTAATTCGTGTATGCTTATTTCCAACCACAATATCATCCGCGAATCTTAAGTGGCTAAGGTAAGCATCCCCTACATTTAGACCCTTTGTTTTCCAGTCCAGCTTATTAAACACATTTTCAAGGACTGCAATAAATAGTTTGGGTGATAAAGGATCTCCCTGTCTTACTCCTCTTTCAATATGTATTTCTTCTCCTCTGGTTTCTAACTTTATTTTGCTTGTGGCATTATTATATACAGGGTGTCCCAAAAATCAACGATAAACCGAAAACGGGTGATAGGCCAAGTCATGACAGTTATGAGAAAAATGTGAAAAAAAATCTTTGTCATGTATTTTTCACATTATAAGGACTTTTAAAAATATCGGAAAAACTGACACCCTGTGATGGTCTTTCATGTCCTAAGACTACAAATATTACTTTTTTGTGATTTTTTTTTCGGTATTGTAGTCATGACTAACCCTTCTGTAAATCACAATTCATAATTTAAACATACCTGCCTCAGTTTTCAATAAAATGGTGTGTTTTGCCCAAGATTAAATTCAAAATAATTACTACACCCAACTTTAATCGTCTGTACTGTAAAAAAAAATTACTACATTATTTTGGCAAGTAACTTTAAAAGATGGCGCATTTAATCTGGATTCCAAAATGGTATGATACTTGCTGGATTTCTTCTTTGTTGAGGAAAAAAAATTTTTTTTAACGGAACCGGATGTCAGGCCAACTCTGTTTAAATTTTTAAAATGTTGGTATTAAGTTGTTATGTGACGACGATGAGTGACGTCATCTTGTCTAGAGTGAGCGAGACAGACAGTGACGCTAAGTGCGGGTGCTTTTTTATTAAAAAAAAATTGTATTGCAGTGTAGGCATTTTTAAGACTTCAATTTTCAGGTATGAATACAACGCTCTTTTGAAAATGTGAGTGGTTGAGATACAGAACAGACGCCACCTTGTTATCAAGTATGTAATTAGTTAGTTTTAGGTGCAAGTTCGAAATAAAAGTCAGTCAATGGATTTCTTCAGTTATTACTTTAATTTACAAAGATTTACAGCAAATGTTCGAACTGTTTGCCTTCAGCTCTAATGCAAGCCCTACATCTTCTTAAAAATGATCGCGTAATAAGACGGGCGTATCTTCTTGAATTAATGTGTTCAGCAGCTTCTGTAATTTTTTGGCGCAGCTCGGCTAAATCTCGAATTGGTTTAGAGTACACTTTTTCTTTTATTGTTCCCCAATAAAAGAAATCAATGGGATTTATATCAGGTGAACGGGCAGGCCACGAAATTGTACCACCCCGCCCAATCCACCTATCGGGGTATTCTCGGTCGAGAAACTCTCGTACTGTGCGAGCGTAATGTGCTGGGCAGCCATCTTGTTGGTACCACATGCTGCCGTAAATGTTTAGTGGCACTTCTTCCAACAAATCTGGTAATTGGTTCTGTAAGAAGTCCAAATAAACCTCGGCAGTTAAGTTCTCCGGTAGCTCAAATGGACCAATAACAGTACCATTCAAAATTCCCGTCCACATGTTCACCTTAAACCGGTACTACGATCTGTCTTCCCGCATCAAATGTGGATTATCCACGTGCCATTCGTGCAAATTATGGAGGTTCATGTAACCATCTTTTTTAAACGTGGATTCGTCAGACCACATAATTTTTTCAAAGAATCGCGGATCATCTCTGTATCTCTGCAACATCGTTTGACAAAATTGCAATCTCTCTGGGTAGTCTCGGGGTAACAGGCTTTGTACTCGTTGTACATGGTAAGGATGAAACTGGTTCTTTTGCAAAATACGATGTGCAGTACTTTTGGGCACTCCGATGTTCTCTTCAATCCCACGTACTGAGATACTCGGGTCTTGTTCGACCGCCTCGAGCACTTCGTCCTCGTAGGGTATGAAAGGCCTTCCCTCGCTGGTATTTTGATTAGGGAATCGACCCTCTAAGAGTGACCGATGCACGTTAATAAATACCCGATAATCAGGATGACGCTCAGCGTTTGGGTATCTCTCACGATACATTCTAGCTGCAGCATTAGCGTTGCATAAGCATTCTCCATAGATGAGATGCATATTGGTGTATTCTTGTGCGGTGTATCGAGATGGCATGATAACACACTACAATGGAATCACACACTACAACCGAAGATACGACAATAAAACAAGTCCAGGGTCGTCAGAAACGGGGCAGATAAAACCAAATCACAAAGCAAATCAAGTCCAATAAACAGAAGCACAGTTGTAAGTACGAAGTCAATACGGATACAGAAAGATGCGCAATGAACGACAGATCGTAACGTACTGCATTTTTGCACGTTCATCACTATGTTGTCGGGTTGGCGTCACCATCTATCTCACTCGCACTGAGCGTCACTGTCTGTCTCGCTCACTCTAGACAAGATGACGTCACTCATCGTCGTCACATAACAACTTAATACCAACATTTTAAAAATTTAAACAGAGTTGGCCTAACATCCGGTTCCGTTAAAAAAATTTTTTTTTCCTCAACAAAGAAGTAATCCAGCAAGTATCATACCATTTTGGAATCCAGATTAAATGCGCCATCTTTTAAAGTTACTTGCCAAAATACTGTAGTAATTTTTTTTTACAGTACAGACGATTAAAGTTGGGTGTAGTAATTATTTTGAATTTAATCTTGGGCAAAACACACCATTTTATTGAAAACTGAGGCAGGTATGTTTAAATTATGAATTGTGATTTACAGAAGGGTTAGTCATGACTACAATACCGAAAAAAAAATCACAAAAAAGTAATATTTGTAGTCTTAGGACATGAAAGACCATCACAGGGTGTCAGTTTTTCCGATATTTTTAAAAGTCCTTATAATGTGAAAAATACATGACAAAGATTTTTTTTCACATTTTTCTCATAACTGTCATGACTTGGCCTATCACCCGTTTTCGGTTTATCGTTGATTTTTGGGACACCCTGTATATGTTTTATGATATTTATATATTTTTGATTCACTTTTAATGTGCATAGAGTATTCCAGATGGATTTATGACTTATACTGTCAAAAGCCTTGGAACAAATTCTGGTCCTTAAAAGAAATTCTAAAAGGAGAATATACATTAGACTTAAAAAAGACTGTAATCGACGACACCTGTCTCTTACCAACTTTATTATATGGCAGTCAGTCATGGGTTTACACCAATAAAGTTAAAGAAAAAATAAAGACAACACAAAGATCAATAGAAAGGAGTATACTAAAGATTAAAAAAATATATAAAGTAAGTTCACAAAAAATGAGACAACAGACAAAACTAACCGACGCTTTAACACAGGCACTGAAATTAAAATGGCAATGGGCTGGACACATCTCAAGGTATAAAGATAACAGATGGACCAAAAAAACCACACTCTGGAAAGGTCCCTTAGGAAAAAGAAATGTCGGTAGACCAGCAAAAAGGTGGGCTGATGACATAGATAAACTAGTGGGAAAAGATTGGATGACACTCGCCAAAGACAGAGAACTGTGGAAGGAGAAAGAGGAGGCCTTCACCCAACAGGGATCTACATCAAAAATCAACACTAACAGGTACTAACATCTTAGATTAATTATTAAACTCATAATATTATTAAATGTTATACTAACACTACTAAACAAACATTTGAAATGTACATACAAACTTGATGTGGAAAATAATAAAAGGCTTATTATTATTATTATTATTATGTTTGTGTATAGATTCCTTGCTCACGGGCAATAAAATCCCGGACCTTTGGAAGGCATGCGTGGGGCCGAAGCCAACACGCAGAGGCCCCGTTACACAATTTTAATTTAAATGTAATGTGACACTAGCCGGCGACTCTCCCTGTACGCACTATGGGAGTGCGCCCACGGAGACCCACCGGTTAGTGTAGGACTATTGCATGGAACGGTTATAGGAAAAGATTCTGGGCTCTATAGCCCCTATGGGTGAGGTGCTAGTGGACTGGGTATCTAAGACTATGGAAGGACTATGGCGTCTGCCAGATACCACGTGGTTACATGAATCAGAAAGTTGGCAGACGGTGACTTGCCAACTCATTGTAATGGACCCCTTAAAATGGTGGCACGCACGGTGCACCAAGGCGGCAACATTTACAGAGCGGCTTGAGGCAGGAGAGGTGTCGCTGGACTTTATACGCCGATCATTTGCACCCTCAGAGGGTCCCATCACGACGCCCACTCGCCACTTACGCTTCACATCCTCCCTCCGAGCACGAAGCTCTCGCGACTCCACTCTGACCGGCTGGTTAAGGCAAGTCAGAGGTAGGGGCTGTTCTTCCTCAGTAATCACTCCGGCCGGCCAGTGAAGGCAAGCCGGAGATGGAGAACAGAGTCCTTCCCCTGGGAGCACTCAGGTACGTGGGGTCGCTACTCCCCAACAGCTCGCCACAAGCTGCCCTGCGGGCTTATTATTATTATTATTATTTCCAACCAAAGTAAAACGTCGCGGAAATTCTGTGTATGTATCTGTTACATAATAAACGGTTGTGAATTAGGTTTCAAACAATGTAATGTCACACATCGTTATTGACAGTGACAGTGGTGGCTAAGATATAAACTATCTTATATAATGTCGCCATTTGATAAAAACGCTAGTCGCTCAATGTAATAGCGATTTCAATTAGATGACATATATATTACGTGTTATTCAATAAATATATTAAGTGAGTAAAAGTTTATATCATTGGGCGTATGCCTAGGCCCTAACCAAATGCTGTAGCATCACAACTGTATCATGACATAATAAAGAAAGTATATCTACTGGATACAACAAGAAATGGTACAAATAGAAAGTTTGTAAAATGGCTTATAGTTTGTACATACTCGTAATAAGAAAATAAAAGTACTTTGAGCATGTGGCGTATGTTATACATTGCTTAAATATGGACCTCGATAGAACCAGGGTACTTGATTTTCATGGAAGGATTTTCAACGTTAGACAGGATAAAACAAACCTATTCGTAGAAATTCAGTGAGATGGATTGCAGATTACTTCTCCTCACATTAAGAAACTCCTTGGTCTCTCCTATAACAATTCGATACTATATTCACTAACCTCGTATTCGCAGCAATTATTTGACGCCAAAAACACCCGTATTTCGAGTGTAAGAAAAGTGAAATTTCTATCAAATCGTTGCTGCAGATACTATATAATATAGGTTAAGTAAGTATAGCATCGAATTGTAGGTATTTACATATGAGGCGTATAGTATCAAAATACACTCAAGCGTTATTTTCAAAAATATGACAGGATTTAAGCTTAATCGGATTTTGATACTGGTATTCATTGTTATAGGGTCTTTTGATTTTGAATCTATTTTTGGTGGGTAGATTTCTGTATGTTTTAGCGGGTTTTAGTACAAAACTAGCTAAGCATTTTAAAGCTATTTTTACGAGGTTTCCAAAGGTGCTACTAACTCAAATTTGGTCTAGAAGCATTATAGCGGATTTTGGTCTTATACCCCTCATATTATGATGATAATAATGAATTTCGCGAATTAAATAACATTTCAAACGATTCATGCCCTATAAACCAATGCAAGATTCAAAGTATTTAAACATTCAAAATTATATTTTATGTATTATATAACAACATTGTGTAGTGGGGCTATACCAGGGGCGGGTGTAGATCGGGGCTTGACCCCACACTGTTGACCACAGTTGGGCTAAATTAGTGGACCATTGAGCTAAAATCATGAAACAGTCACATAGCATATATATTAGATACTATATATATAGGAAGATAATATAGCGAGATATTTTGTATTTAGTTAGTTTAGTAGGAAATTAAAACTTCGTTCAGATACAATTTGATGATATCGTAAACAAAAACAATAGAATCTATACTCAATATTATAAAGCGGAAGAGTTTGTTTGTTTGTTTGTTTAAACGCGCTAATCTCAGGAACTACTGGTCCGATTTAAAAAAATCTTTTTTTGTTGGATAGCCAATTTATAGAGGAAGGCTTTAGGCTATATACTATTACGCTGCGACCAATAGTAGCGAAGCGGCAGTGAGAAATATTGCTTAAACGGGGAAAATTATTCACGTTTGGGAACTTTCGTTGCGTGCGCTGCATAAACGGTTTAAGTCTCTCAAAAACCACGCGAACGAAGTCGCAGGGCACAGCTAGTACAATATAATGCTACCAATTTACCGTGCAATAAAGAAATACAGGCATACGTTTAAATTAAACTAAATCATAACAGATATTTAGATGAACGGATAGCTCCTATTAATAACCACTTTGTTAGAAGTTGGCAGACTTTACCGTCTTAACAATATCAAAGGCTTGTGGTGGTGATCCACTTCAGACTCGGTTGTACATTTCTGTAATATAATATTACTAGCTGTACCCACGACTTCGTTCGCGTGGTTTTTGAGTGGCTTAAACCGTGTATGCAAAACACGCAACGAAAGTCCTCAAATATGAATAATTTTCCCCGTTTTTGCAACATTTCTCACTGACGCTTCACTCCTATTGGTCGCAGCATATAATGTTATACAGCCTAAATAAATGGGCCTAAATAATCCTCTATAAATGGACTATCCAACAAAAAAATATTTTTTTAAATCAGACCAGTAGTTTCTGAGATTAGCGCGTTTAAACAAACAAACAAACTCTTCCGCTTTATAATATTAGTATATAGATGTCACTTAAATATTAATAACCACATTTTTGATTATTAAACTAACTAGCCGGGCCGGGTACACCGCGCGCTGCGTCTATCTGCCCTTTAGTGTAAACCTTTTTGAAACGCAGCGTGATGTCACGCGACGCGGGCGTGACAGGGTCACGTGTAAGCGTCATGCACGTGACATCGTGACGTCATGAATGTATGCAGGTTTTGTGTGTCATGAAAACTCGTATACCTGAATACGTGCGCTGAAATACGAACACCGTAACATTTTGCTATGCTTTGAAATATATGACTCTTCCAAATGACGTATTTGTGGTCCCGTTATAGCTTTAAAGAGCTTATGTTTCTTCTGGTACACAGATAGTAGAAAACGCATATATGTTATATTTAATACATAAGATTTAATACACATACATGAGTCAATATTCGAAGAAAAACTCAGACCTTGCCTTAAATGTATTATTCTAAGCTATAAAAATACATTAATAGTTTGAGTTGTTTTTTTTCTATATGTAAATATCAGTACTTGGCACCCCTTTTGCTTTCACTTTTTTTTCTTGTAACTTGGTTCTCATTTCACATTTATGTTTTTGTTGGTTTTTTACTACTACACATCTTATTTTTATTGATTTTAATACGCATAAACATTGAAGGTTGTTTATCCTTTCCTTCGCCAAAATTAACAAAATGGCCGCACCCTTGTAGGGTGAAATCCATTCTTGGTAACATTGTAAAGGGGATTACCAAGCAGAATTTCTTTTATATTTAAAACTGGTTTACTTTTTAATAAAAACATAATATTATTTTTTATTTATATTATACTCTGAAGTATGAAAAAAAAGAACAAACCAGGATTTTTACTAAGCTATTGTCGAACAAATTATAAAGCCAGAGGATAATAATTATGGACCTTTTTGCGAAGAATTAAAGGTCTTTATTATTAATATCATTACATTTTCACGGGTTGATTATAATTATTAATAGGGGAAAATTTTTTCCGTCAATTTACAACGGTTTGAAGAGCCCATAGCCATGACTTACGGCGCATGAGTCACTATTAAGTATGTACCAGAAGGTAACCAATTTCAAACTCATAAAGTTATAAGTTTGTCGTGTCTGTGGCGTATGTGTTTGTGGCATCGTAGCATCCAAACGGCTGAACCGATTTTGATATTTTTTTGTTTGCAAGATGGCGTGAACAACAGTGTTCTTAGCTATAATTCATCATCATCAGTTCGCTCACCGCTTGACGATATGGGGGTTTTTTGTTTACGATAGGTATCACACTGATCGAGATTCTAATTTGAAGTAAGTAGACTCGCTGTGGCCTGTGACCTGGCCCCTGATTCAAGACGCCAGCGCTATTTATTAGCTCCCCTCACCGATTTCGGTCTTGGTAGCCGATTTCATTGAAAGGCCAGCTACGCAGGAGTTATTTTACAGTGCCCAAGTGTGTGCGAAATACACAGAAGCATCAATCAAGCAATCTCTTCCTTTTTACTCTCATAACCCAGTGGGACGGTAAACCGACACGACTGGCGAGAGAACAGGCGCAGGACCGACTTTTTACATGCCCATCCGACGCATGGATCATCTTTCTTATCGGACAATCAGGTGATCAGCCTGCATTGTCCTAATCAAACTTGAAAACAACATTTTATTGTTGTTCCAACGCGGGAATCGAACCCACGACCTCCGGGTCGAGAGCGAAGCTCTGAACCACTAGACCACGGAGGCGTTAAATGATCAGCTACATGGCAAGCGAATTGATGTGTCACTCAGCGAAGCTTATCTAGAATCCCATACATTTTGTTTTCGAACTCCGTAAGCGATAAATAGCGATGGCATCTTGAATCGGGCCCTGGGCTCTTATTTGAGACGCTATATCTATAGTCACTAACAATGTTCGAAAACAAAATGTATGGGATTTGACATAAGCTTCGCAAAGTGACATACGAATTGTCACTTTCCAAAGCTTATGTCAAGTCCCATACATTTTCTTTTCAAACTTCGTAAATGATAATAGAATTGGCATCTTAAATAAGGGCTCTGACCCTTAATTGTATAAAATAGTCAAATAGGTGTATCCCTGTATAAATATTTAGTTCGGTTGGAACATGAATAACTCGAATGGATTTTTACGGCTGGCCACACGCCAACTCTGGAGTGTACGCTGTAAAGTAAATAAAATAAATAAAGAAACTTTATTAAGACTTATACAGTGTGACAGGTGGGACATGAGCAATACTTGAGGACGTGATATTTGGCTATTATATGAGATGAAAATATATATAAAAAAATTATATCAATTAATTACTGAGTAAATGTAGGTTAAACTTGAATAATTATTTACCCAACGCATGGACACCGCGCGTAGGTACGCGCCCGTACTACCTACGTTAATGTCGCACGCCGCCGCGCCGTGCCGCGCCGAGGTATGCCAACTTGTCTAGCCGCGTAATTGTCATATTATCCATGATTCATTTATTTAAAGGAAAATTTGGTAAAAAATTAAGTATCTAATTTTATTACATACATATTACAATATTTCAATACCAAAAATAGCCGATTCGGTTCAGCAGTTCTCGAGTTTCAGCGATACTTACGAACAGCGATTCATTTTTATATATAAGAAAGAAAGAAGATTGGGTATGTATTTTTTTTATGTTGTGTGCACAATAAAGAATTCATTCATTCATTCATTCATTCATTCATTATGGAACACTAAAAAACATATTATATACGGTCGAATTGAGAAACCACCTCCTTTTTTTAAATTCGGTTAAAAAGGTCCACAATATTACAAAATAGATCATAAAACAATATTAAATATTTTCCAAATCGAATTATGTGTAACGGTGCATCATTTCTTAAAATTCCCTCCACTCACTGCTCTAATATCTTAATCCTCCTCTAGCTATTATCTGGCAGCCGCATCGAGAACTTTCACAATGGAGAAAAGCATTTCTAAGAAAGACTTATATTATATCGACTAGCTGTGCCCGCGACTTCGTACGCGTGGAAAAATGATTTAGGGCAGTGTTATAATAAATCTGTTTTAAAAGAAGTACGCCGATGAAGTAATTGTTGGTATTATGATACTTTTATATTGGCAACACTATTTTGAATGGCAACACGCTAGTAAAATATGGCGCAAGAGCGTCGTTTTTTAGCATTATGTTAGACTAGATGTAAAAGAGTAAATATTAATTAAACCTTGTTATAGGTATAAGTTTATCTAATAAATACAGTAAAGTGTTGTCTGTGGTGTTATTAATCATCGTTTATAAAATCTCAACTCAACATGGTAGCAGAGGTACGTGGTTTATAGAAACAATACGTGTAAAAATGGCTGCCAAAAACAGTGATACGAGTATTAATATTCCGATATTTGATGGCTCGGATTACAGCAATTGGAAAATACGCATCCTAAAATTTCTGCAGTACAAAAAGTGTAAAGATGTAACTATGCGAGCCAAAACAAATGCCGACGACGCCACATGGGATGATCGTTATATTCAAGCTACAAACTACATTTACAGCGCAATATCGAACAGAATATTAGAATACATAAGTGATTTAGAAACGGCCTACGAGATCGTCCAAAAGTTTGATGAAATGTATCTGAAAAAATCTACCGCATTGCAAATTGTGTGCAGACATAACCTAGAAAATGTCAAAATGAAAAATTACACAGAAGTGTCTCTGTTCTTTGACGATTTCGAAAAATGTGTGAACGAATTAAAACAAGCCGGAGCGGCAATAACAGAACAAGAAAAACTTAATTACATGTTGAAATCTTTGCCGCAAAATTACAGCCATATTGGGGACTTGATTGATGTGCTCCCAGAAAGGGATAGAACTGTAGATTATTTAAAAAGCAAAATAAAATTAAAAAAGGCTGAAGAAGTATCTAATGATGCACATGGCAGCTCAAATGTGTTTCGAGCGGAAGCTAAGAAGATAAATTGTTTCAAGTGTGGTAAACCAGGTCATTTTCAAAAAGATTGTCGTACCCGTACTGTAAGTACACAAAGAGGTAGAGGCCGTGGATATTTCATAAATAGAGGACGTGGTACATATAATGCAAGGAACTTTCACGGACAAAGAAATTACAATGAGCGATCAAGGAATGATCATACAGAGCAATATGGAAATAATTTTCACACAATTATTGCAAATAATTCTATGACAAGCGAGAACGGTCAGAAAAGAAAAGGAGAAATAGAATGGTTACTTGATAGCGGCTGCACCGACCATATCATTAATACAGATGAATACTTTGATTCTTGTGAGACGTTAAAGAAAACTTTGAAAGTTAAAGTTGGAGATGGAAGAATATTAGAAGCTACAAAGGTTGGAAATATTAAGATATATTTTCTAGTTCATGGAGAAAAGTCAGAAGTGACATTGTCAAATGTATTCTATGTTAAAGAAATGAAAGCAAATTTGTTAAGTTACTCAAGAGTCACAGACAAAAATTCAATTGTGTCAAGGGGCAGATTGTCAAAAATATATAATCCTTATGGAAAACTTATAGGAGTTGCAATTAAAGATGAAAGATTATATAAAATGAAAAGTTATGTAAATGATAATAAACTGGAAGCAAATTTAAGTAGAAGTAAGATGACTATGAAAGAAAAGCTACACCGTACACTGGGACATGTAAACTTCAATAATTTAGAAACAATGTGCAAGAATGCAATATTGGAAGGATTGCCTAAAGAGATAGAACAGGAATATTTTAAGTGTGTTACATGTCTAGAAAATAAAATGCATAACTTACCTTTTCACAATAACCGAAGAAGAGCAGATGATATATTACAAATAGTTCATACAGATTTGAATGGCCCACATCAATCAACAGGAAACCATGGTGAAAAATACTTTTTAAGTTTTATAGATGACTATAGTAAACTGATTAAAGTGTATTGTATCCGGACAAAAGAAGAAGTATATGATTGCCTAGTGCAATATGTTAATGAGGTACAAAATCTTACTGGTAAGATGATAAAAGAATTACGCTGTGACAATGGCAAGGAATATATAAATTCAAGAGTTTTTCAGTTTACAAAAGAGAAGGGAATCATAATAAAACCTTGTCCAGCATATGTTCATGAACTTAATGGAACCGCAGAAAGGTACAACCGATCTTTAATGGATATGGCAAGATGTCTCTTATCAGAAGCAAAAGTTGAAAGAAAGTATTGGCCTGAAATAATTAAAACAGCTGCTTATCTTAAAAATAGAACTTTGACAAATACTATTGAAAGGAAAAGCCCATATGAAATATTTTTCAAAAGAAAGCCTACAGTGAAGTATCTGAAAATGTATGGCAGCAAAGTTTTTGTACGAATACCAGAAGTGAGAAGGAAATCTAAATGGGACAAGAAAGCAGAAATTGGAATCTTACTGGGTTATACAGACACTGGATATAGAGTATTAATGAATAACAAGGTTATAGTAGCTAGACATTGTGATATTATTGAGGAAGACATGACATTGTGTGGATTTCCAGATGAAAGAGATGATGACAGAGATGAAGATTTAGTAGACGAAAAAGGGGATATTCCAGAATATAAGTGCAAAATAACGATAGTGCAAAAATAGATGAAGACATGATTAAGAGGAGACCACAAAGACAAGTTAAACCGCCAACACGATTTGAGGATGAGTTTGGCTATTATTGTATCACGGTAAATTACTGCGATGCTATGACTCCACAAAATTTTCAGGAGGCAATGAAGTGTGATGATGTAAATGAATGGAAAGCAGCCATGGACCGTGAGATGAACAGCCTGGTAGAAAACAAAACATGGACACTAGTTAATAAACCAGCCAAGAACAAAAAGGTGATTGATGTAAAATGGGTTTATAAAAGGAAGAGTGGAAGTGAGTATAAAGCTAGATTAGTAGTTAGAGGATTTCAGCAAATTGATTGTGTTGATGATACTTATTCTCCTGTGGCGAAAATGCCAACTTTAAAACTGTTATTGTCATTTTGTTGTCAAAATTCTATGGAAATACATCAAATGGATGTAGAGACTGCATTTCTAAATGGTAAAATAGTATCTGAAGTTTATGTAAAACAGCCTATTGGTTATGAAGATAGTTCTGAAAAAGTTTATAAGTTAAATAAATCATTGTATGGTCTAAAGGAGAGCCCACGAGCATGGTATGAATGTTTCAATAATTATTTAACTGGATTAGAGTTTCAAAGATGCAAATATGATTATTGCTTATATTTCAAAAAGGAAAATGATTTGTCTGTTTATATTTTGTTATTTGTTGATGATCTGTTGATCTGTTGTAAAGACCAAAATGTTATTGAGGAAATTGAAAACAAATTATCAGAAAAATTTAAAATGAAAAATTTAGGCAGAGTTAAAAATTACATTGGAATAGATATTGAATATAATTATGAGGAGAATAACAGTTTGACCTTAAGTCAGGAAAATTATATTGATTCTTTGGCAAAACGCTATAATATTGTAAATGCAAAATTATTTAAAACCCCTATGGAAATTAATGTGAAATTGGAAAAATGTTTGTTAAATGAAAACATTAAGTATAGAAACTTGATTGGAGCATTATTGTATATTAGTTCTGGTACTAGACCAGATATTTCATTCTCAGTAAATTATTTGAGCCGTTTTCAAAATTGTTGTAATGAGACACATTTTAAATATGCTTTGAGGGTGTTGAAGTATCTGTTTTTGACTAAGACATTAAAACTAAAATATTATAAAAATGATAATGCTGATGTCCTAGATTGCTTTGTTGATTCTGATTGGGCTGGAGATGTAGTAGACCGAAAGTCTACCACAGGATATGTAATTAGATTGCATGGAAATGTCATTTTGTGGAAATCAAAGAAACAAAACTGTGTTACTAAATCGTCTACTTTTGCAGAATATATTGCTTTATCTGAAGCTGTAACAGAAATAAATTTCTTAATAAGTCTAATAAATGATGTATTTACTAAAATATGTAAGCCGGTGAAAATGTATGAAGACAATTCAGGCGCTGTAGCCATAGCTAAATATGGAAACTTTACCAAAAATTCCAAACACATAGAGGTGCATTATCATTATATTCATGAAAATGTCAAAGATAAGTTTATTGAAGTTGTTAAAATAGAGTCTGAAAACAATGTTGCAGATGTATTAACGAAAGCTTTGGGAAGTGTTAAATTTGTTAAATTCAGAGAATTCTTAAACATTGATTATTAGAGCATGTATTATGTATTAGTTATTTGCAATATAAATGTAAGGAGGTGTGTTGGTATTATGATACTTTTATATTGGCAACACTATTTTGAATGGCAACACGCTAATAAAATATGGCGCAAGAGCGTCGTTTTTTAGCATTATGTTAGACTAGATGTAAAAGAGTAAATATTAATTAAACCTTGTTATAGGTATAAGTTTATCTAATAAATACAGTAAAGTGTTGTCTGTGGTGTTATTAATCATCGTTTATAAAATCTCAACTCAACAGTAATAATAATCGTTTACCGTCAAATAAATGGCTCGGACATGCCATACAAAGACATAGTATTACCCCCAATAGATGTACTTAATTATATCTTGAATAGTCAGACATAACTGCTCAGCATCAAAAAGTACACAGAACACCATCATGACTACAAACAAATGGCGCAACCGCTGATGACTTTCGCTAATAGGTACTTGCCAATGTTGATCCCGATCCAGTTAGTGACATGCCCGCCAAGGCGCTTGGTACGTATGGTATATTAGGTATATTACCATCCTTTGAAGTTGTTGACGAATATATATACCTAGGGCAGGCTGTCCGATTAGGTAGGTCCAACTTTAAGAGAGAGGTCAGTAGACGGATCCAGCTCGGCTGGGCAGCGTTCGGTAAATTACGCAACGTCTTCTCGTCTAAAATACCTCAGTGCCTTAAGACAAAGGTATACAACCAATGTGTGTTACCAGTGATGACTTACGGTTCTGAGACGTGGTGCTTCACGAAGGATTTTTTCAAAAGGCTCAATGTCGCTCAGCGTGCTATGGAGAGGGCAATGCTCGGTATTTCTCTACGTGATCGAATCAGAAATGAGGAGATCCGTAGAAGAACTAAGGTTGCTGACATTGCCCGTAGGATCAGCCAGCTGAAGTGGCAATGGGCCGGCCACATAGCACGAAGATTGGACGGTCGATGGGGCAAAAAGATCCTAGAGTGGAGGCCACGTACTGGCAAGCGCAGTGTGGGACGGCCACCTACCAGATGGACCGACGACCTGGTGAAAACTGCCGGGTCACGTTGGATGCAGGTGGCAATGGACCGGTCGCACTGGAAATGTATTGGAGAGGCCTATGTCCAGCAGTGGACAGTAAAAGGCTGAAACGACGACCATCCTTTCGGAGCTCAGCAAAAGAAGTAGGCCCCGTACAACATGCAGTAGAGAAGTTATTCGGATAATATTGTTCGGATACACCGTATAAACCCGGTCCGTCAAAACCCTTTAACTCAAAAACACGTGTCGGTATCAAGCTAAAAATCATATCAAATACTCAGGATCTTGAATACTGTCCCTTGAAGCTGTGAAAAAATCAGACTTGTTAGCCACCGCAACCAAAAGATACAGCCGTTTATGTCGCAAAATTTTGTTATTTTCCACACTTGCAAGGGAATTAGAACCTTAAGGGTACTTCCCGGGAACTCAGAATCTTTAAAGATAATCAAGCAACAACGTTTTAATTTAATGCTGGCAAAGGAGAAATTGCGAAAACATTTTTTTTTTGAGGTTACTACTGTTTTTGTCATAAATGTTTTGAGGTGTTCAATTTGAAACTTATATTACAAATTATTTATTAATACTCAGGTCTCTAATATCTTTAAGCTGTAATCAATTCAAAATTCTATGTCAAACAGGTTTGTATGGAGCTCTCGGTTCGCAAGTCCAACTCGCACTTGGCCAGTTTTTATTTATTTATATTTTTATTTATTTATATATAACAAAATATTATGGCTCCTCCTTCGTCGTTACCGGTGTAAAGTTGTGGAATTTGTTGCCAAAACATATTAAACTGGCACTTGGCATTGGAAGGCTTTAAAAGTATGGTCAAGCTGCACTATTTGACTGTTTGTAGTCAGATAAATAAGTAACTATTTATTATTTGTTTATTTTTATATCTAAGTTCCATGTGTATTTATATAATATAATTATCAAATATATAATAAGTTTTTTAGGTATGTATGTATTTTTGTATTTATTGATAGAATGCTAATTTATAATATTGTTTTATGTTATCGTTTTTGTACATTTCATACAAACCTCCTTTTTATCTGCACATGCAAGCCAAATTTCGTTTTTAACAATTCCTCTACCTGTGGTTGCCTGGAAGAGATTGCTACCTAGTAATAAGGCCGCCATTGTGTTACCTGTGTATATTGTTATGTTTCTCATATATTATGTTTATGTTGTGTGCACAATAAAGAATTCATTCATTCATTCATTCATTCATTCATTCATTCATTCATTATATATTATTATTACTACCTACGCTAACAAATATGTACATACAGTACTTATCACAAAGGACTTTACAGTAAAAGTACTAACTGATTTTACACAAAAAACTTTCGTAATAAAGAAAGTCAAGAAAAAACTATCCTACAAAAATAATTGTTGTATTTAGAAACCCTAAATAATATAAATAAATGGAATTCACTTTTGTCGAATGCCATTCTCCCCCGGTACTTTTGCTGCGAATAAAACTTGAAGCAGTGCGCGGCTCCCGGGCCGGCGCGCTTCCTACAAATGTCCAGCAAGTACGACATGATGTTTTTAAATTGTCATAACTTTTTTATTTATTAACCCGCAATATATTAGTGAAAAGTACATTTAAATCGGATAAGCCGTTTCTGAGATTAGCGTGCACAAACCCACAGACAAACAGACAAACAGATAAAAATTTCAAAAATCATTGTTTTGGGTACTATTGCGTAAATAAAGGTCCCCTATAATATTTTTTCTCAAATATCTCACGACTCCTCTACAGATTTATTATATGTATAGATTTAAGACAGATGAAGGTGATAATATGTCGCAAAAAAATTATTCAGAAAATTGGGTTTAAACTGCCACTTTATTTTAGGTTATGTAGTAACGTATTAATTACATTGATTCTAAAGACGGATCTTAAGATTAATAAATTTAATACGTTACGACGTATTCTAATCTTATGGATCGAAAAATATTGAGGTTGAATAAAGACGCTGAACGGTAAAAACCATTTCTGAAAATAATATAATGAATAATAATTAAACAGTTCAGTAAGAGTTACTCTACAAAGCAATCTACAAAGCAACTTACCCTAATAACTCTTAATTGGAGATTCGAGTAGATAATTTAAAAGAAGCTTCATATACATTTTATTTACCCGACTACCGAGAAGCCGTAAGGGTTACCTAGTCAGGTTATATGTGGTAAGTACTAAGTAGGTATAATATTACAACCAGTGGCATATATTATTTAATTAACAATACACTAGATAAAGTATGATATACAAAAATAAGTCCAAAATATATCCGCGTGATATATGCCAGAGCTACATTTCTTTAATAATGAACTGAGACAAAGTTTTAAAACATTTCAAAGTTGATTGAGTGATTTAAATCGCTAATTAAGTCACATTTTTTTTTCTAAATTTAAACTCATATTGTGGCTTTGTGACACGTGTGGACGTTGACAGGGTTCCAAATAAACTAAATGAAATAACAGATCACTTTTCATGTGAGCTGATATTCGACGAGACAGATTTATTGTGCTGACACGATCCAGTGTATTGTAGATCAAAGCGTATATAACGTAATGAAATACAGTCTTTTGTTGTATGTTAATATGTCATCCTCTTGTGGTTTAGTTTTAAAAATAAATGTGTTTTTATTTAGACCGAGATGGATGGATTAATTATGCAAACTAATTGAAAAGTGAAAAGGGCCATCAGGACATAGGCAGGCCAAATATTTGTGATCATATTAACTTACGACTAATTAAATTGCTCACAATTTAATTATATTGCCATTTTATAAAGTTACGATGAAGCATTAAAATTATGGAGCTTTCTGTTTAATCCGTCTGCAAGCCGTCTGAGTCTGGCTGGGAAGTAACTAACTTTGCGAGAATGAATTTATTAAGAACATTCAAGTAGTATGGAACATAATACACAAAATAAGTTCTACGAACTCGACATACGGAGCAAAATGTGATTATTTTATATCTACTTAGCTACTGACGGTTTTGACAAGAGAAGACTCGCCTTTGAAAGTAAAAAGAAGGAAAAGTTGTTTTTCAATCCTATTATTGAATAATACATTATTTATTAACAAAATCAAAACATTTTATTTAGAATATTTTTTCCAAAAACTTTTTCTGAACGTCGTGTCTATGTGATGCCTACCACCGGTTCCATCATAATAATGTTTGAATCCCGAAAATAAAATTAAAATGTTAAACTTATAATGCCTACCACACCGATTTCGGTGTCGGTAGCCGATTTCATTGAAAACAGGCCAGCTACGTAAGAGTTATTTTATAGTGCCCAAGTGTGTGCGCAATACACAGAAGCACTCTCTCGTCCTTCACTCTCGTAGCCCAGTGGGACGGATAACTGACACGACTGGCGGGAGATCAGGCGCAGGACCGACTTTTTACATGCCCATCCGACGCATGGATCATCTTTCTTGTATATATAATATATATTAGACTGCTTTGTCCTAACATATTTTATTTGATGTTCCAACGTGGGCTCCGCACCCACGAACTCCGGGTCGAGAGCGTAGCTCTGGACCACGAGACTACAGCGGCGTATGTTAAACTACATCTATAAATAGTAACTATGCTAGGAAGATTTTTTGTAATTTTATGAAATCAATAACAATAATTCCTACAAAGGAACACTGGAAATAGGCATAAGATGTCTAAGTAAAGTATGCAAATCGCTTAAAGACAAATATACAATACAATGGAATCCCAGATAACGTTTTTATTAATATTCTTAATAAAAACGTTATCTGGGATTCCATTGTATTGTATATTTGATAAAATTAAAAATGTCAATACCCCCGAATTGCGAAGCAGTTACCGAACTATATTGATAAATTTATCCTTAGAACACCAGCAATCACGTCTAAATTTAAACAAAAAAAACATAATAATCTACAGCATCTTTGAAGAAAAAAACTATATAATCTAGACCACAGGTAGACTCACACACAGACAAGCTTATAACATCCCTCAGTTTTAGGGGTAAAAAGTAATTAAAGAACGTGTGTTTACCAGAACTTATTACAGCTTGTTCATTTTTGATAACATTACATTATTAATATACACGTTCCTTGATGAAATTTTGGAAGCCAAGCTCGTAATAAAGTTACGAAATGGATGTCATGTTGTGACGACATAGCGCATTAATATTCCCCAGTATGATAGATGACTGAGCCGCCATATTGGATTCACTTGGCGCCAAATTCACGCTTGTTATGAACTTTTTTTTTTAAAAAACACAGGTAGTGCCAAAACATAACTTTGTTTTAAAAAATATATAATTGCTTTTATTTGGCATAATTTGGTAATAACCAAAACAAAAGAGGACATGTTACTTTCGTCTTTCGTTTTTATAACATTCTTTATGTTATAAAAACGAAAATTTCGACTAAGAAATTTTAAAATTAGAAATGTTAGTTGTTACTAACCAGTAACGACTAACTAATGAATATAATATCATACCGTGGGTGATAGCTTTGTTGTTGATTTTGAAATAGCTTCTCAAGTTTCATTTGGAAATAAAATATTTTGATTTTGATTGATTTGATTAATATCTAAAAATACTATAATAAATACAAAATCTATTAATCTTTTCTTAAATTATCCTTTAAATATATTTAATTTTATGCAAAAACACATTAATTTTCATTAGAATAGTTAACATTAGTTTCTTCTGTTTATACCTGATTTTGGCGAAGCCGGGAAGGGTTGTGATTTTGGCAGTCTATGTATGTATGTATGTTTGTTTGTTCCCTCACAGCAGCTACTGATCGGATTTAAATAAATGAGATGTTAATCGATTCGTAATGATGTCGCGAGTAACATGATATATATTTTTTTTTGAAAAATTGTGTATCATGAAAATTATATTCAAAATCTAGGAGTTGTTTAGTTACTTTCTATGTATTGGTCAATTCAATAAAAATGTAATAATAAGTTTGTTGTGAAAACAGAAAGAAGTGAAATAAAAATTTCAAAACTAGAACCCGACTTCGCAAAAATGGGGTCTGAAACACGAAAATAATTCAATTTGAAATCCAGAAATGCATAGGTACAAAAATAATCGGACCTGCTAATAAAATCTATGCGTCAGCTCACACCGAAATACGGCAGAAAAAATAGAACTTGAAAATAGAAAAAAATATTTTTTTTAAATTCTGATCATCACACAACACATAACATTATACAGAACAATAGGGTATCTATAATAATATTATTGTGTTAGAGTATCTATAGTAAAATTATTATGTTGTATGATGTCAAAAATTGACCCCAGCTCAGCGTTAACACAGCGAGCAAGCCCACTGCACTGATATTCTGCCAGGGCCAATGTTGCAATAATCGACGCCCGATACTATTTTACAACCATATTATTATTTCTTCGTAAAATCCCGATTTTATCCAGAAATATGGTTGTGATATGTATTTCGTACTTTCAAATCCAAATGTTCTAAATAGTTGACTTAGGTCGACATAGTTGTACCTAAACTCCGGCAAAGCGCGACGCCGGTGGAGCGGGATAACCCAGAACTAGGGCTGCCATCCGTCCGGGTTTCCCCGGATTTGTCCCAGTTTGGAGGCCGTCCGGGGAGCGTCCGGGCGTTGTTGTCCGGGTAAAACCCGGAGGGACGAGCACTCCCGTGCCCCCAGATTTTAAACAAGATGAAAGGTATATAAATAATATAATAATAATAAATAATAAATAATATCTATGGACGCTTCACACCACGTCAATCTGGCCCTGTGCTAAGTATCCGAAGAACTTGTGTTACAGGTACCAGACAACGGAAATATAATTATTTAATACTTTTATACTAAACACATATTTAAGATTTTTATTATATTATACACAAATTTAATACACATCCATGACCCAGGAACATTGATAACTTTTTTTTTGTTCCCTCGGCGGGATTCGAACCCGCGACCTTTCGTTCGAGCACCAACGCGCTCAACCAATTGCGCTACGGAGGTCGTCATGGAGGTAATAAAAAAAGTATTGAAATGTCCGCGGTAAAAGCTCCAAAATCCGGGGAAATTACGCTTCTGGTACTGGGTGGCAGGTTTTAGAGATGGGAGCCCTACCCAGAACACACCTCACCTCCACAAAGACTAAGCCAGTGTTTCCCAATCATTGTTTTGACATGACTCGGTTATTTATACACTGTCCTTTCGTGACTCACTTATTCATTTTAAACTAAAGCTAGTCATTAGATTCAATAATATCTTTTTATTATTAGTAGTAATGTTTTTTTAATACTGCATTATAATATTTTACCATAATGCAAAACATATCATGGTTCTCCAAACTGATTCGATTGTGATTAAAGGTACGATTCCACCAAAATAAAATTTTTTTCAGAATTCCAGCTGTGCCAATTTGTATGTGTTCCAATTTGTTAATGTTGCGTTCGCAACAGTTCAGAACACCGGTGGAATCGCACCTTCAGATTCAATCGTTCCGCATACTCCCGAATAAATTGTCATTTGTTTATTTTGATTCTCAGTCGATTGATATGGCCAGGAGTACAAAAAGTTACGAATCTAACGATATTCTTTATCCTGGTTAGTTTCAAAGTAATCCACCAAATAAAACACCAAAAACCGTTGAGATCGAACTGATGCTATTCTGGATAGTGTCGGTAGTAAGCCTGCTGATTGGCATCATTGGATTTGTTTGTACTTTCATCGACTTGTAAGGAAAAATAATGACATGATTTTACGACTGTTTTTTTAATGTCGATCAATAGTAGGTATTATTTTTAAAAGGCCTGACCGAGCATACCATCTCGCTCGGTCGGAGATCTCCCTTTGGGGCTTCCACTCGTGATCCCACATGTGTGTTGTCGGTATGTTGTATTGTAGTTAATTTATTAATGTAGATACTACAATACAAAATAATCAATTAACGAATCCGATGTTCTGAGTTTCTATGGATTATAGTATATATAGTAACTATTTAGTAATCTGTGCGTCGGTCACCTTTTTTGTTCTTTTGTACTTTAGGTAATTTTGTATTAAAATAAACATTATTTTTATGTATTTACTAGATGTTCTCGCGACTTCGTTCGCGTGGTTTTTGAGTGACTTAAGCCGTTTATGCAGCGCACGCATTGAAAGTGCCCAAATGTAATTAATTTTCCCCGTTTTTGCAACATTTCTCACTGACGCATCGCTCCTATTGGTCGTAGCATAATGTAATATAGCCTAAAGCCTTCCTCTATAAATGGACTATCCAACAAAAAAAGAGTTTTTCAAATCGGACCAGTAGTTTCTGAGATGAGATCGTTTTAACAAACAAACTCTTCCGCTATATAATATTAGTATAGATTTAGTTTTATGCTACACATATCTAAAGTTGGAAAGTGGTAAAGTTTTAGACAACGCTCTACCTTCTCCACAATGTGCAGAACTTTACAATAACAGAATGCTCTTTAAAGTTCGGGTTTCAATAAGGGTACTAATATGCTAAAGTTCGATGTAATTTTACAGACATTGTTGTTTACAATAATAATATGTAAGTAGCTTGTTTAATGACGACCGCCGTAGCGCAGTGGTTGAGCGCCTTGGTGTTCGAGCGAGAGGTCGTGGGTTCGAATCCCGCCATAGGAACAAAAAGTTTTTAATATTCCTGGGTCATGGATTAAATTTGTGTATAATTTATTATAATAAAAATCTTAAAT
This sequence comes from Celastrina argiolus, assembly GCA_905187575.2. Classification (NCBI taxonomy): domain Eukaryota; kingdom Metazoa; phylum Arthropoda; class Insecta; order Lepidoptera; family Lycaenidae; genus Celastrina; species Celastrina argiolus. The sequence goes on from LR994596.1 coordinate 5,912,144, forward strand.
ATGTGTATAGTATAAAAGTATTAAATATATTTCCGTTGTCTGGTACCTGTAACACAGGTTCTTCTGATACTTAGCACAGGGCCATGGACATGTGGAGCGTTCATAGATATTATTAGATATTATTATTAAACGATTCAGAATAAAAGTTTTCGAAGATGTAAGATTTAATGCATTTTTATTTGTTTTTATTTCGCAAGGGAAATACGTCACGCATCCCCCAGGGAGGGTCTCCTAGGGATATGTGGGACTCCCGGCTCGCTATGGCCGGTTTACCCACTAAAACCGCTTGCGGATTGCCATCAGTCGTTATGTTGGGAGGAGTGCCCTGGGGCCGTATTACGATCTTTTACAATACCAGCCTGGTTCCATGCAATTCAAAAATACGGCCTTAAACTACCTTGTTATTTTTTATATTACAACCACATGTTATTCTGAATGGATCCACCCTAGTTTAGTTGTCTGAAAGTGACATTCGGAAGCAAGCCAAGTGTCATGTGACTGCGTCGATATGCGTAAACTGGCTGGAATTAAGAGCTTGTAAAAGGCCCCCTTTCCTTACAATAATATATAAATTAAAATCTTAAATAATAATACAAATTATAACTACAATAAATAATATAGATGTTAATAATAATAAAACTAATAATAAAAATGTTAAATTTGTGTTTCAAATATTAATAATTGTAATTTAAAATTGTTATAATAATATAATATGTATTGTACTGTATTGTGGTAGAATAAACGCTATTTAATTTTATTTTATTTTATTTTATTTAAAAGGCCTCCTGGATCTGTCAAAACACAGGCCACTTCTTCCTCGACCGGCTGGTTCACCTCATAAGGACTTCCATCAAAATAAGAGAGCACTCCGGAATATGTATTTTTAGAACTAATCCATTCCTATTGTCTTCACTTATCCCTTACCTTATGAAGACCCTCATCCAAAAGTATATGTAATATAGTGGCAAGGGCTTCCCTCTGAAGAAGAAGCCTTTGCCACTGTTCTCTGTTTGGACGACCTCCGTAGCGCAGTGGTTCAGCGCATTGGTGCTCGACCGAGAGGTTGCGGGTTCGAATCCCGCCGAGGGAACAAAAAGTTTTCAATGTTGCTGGGTCATGGATGTGTATTAAATTTGTGTATTAATATAATAAAAATCTTAAATATGTGTTTAGTATAAAAGTATTAAATATATATTTCCGTTGTCTGGTATCCTGTAACACAAGTTCTTCTGATACTTAGTACAGGGCCAGATTGACGTGGTGTAAAGCCTCTATTAACATTAAATATTAAATAAATATAATACTGTTAGTCCGAACGTTCTAACAGTTCTTTTGTCTCTAATAGCATTAACTACTACAGGAGACGAACGAACGGTTTTAATGTTTGAGGTGACAAAAGAGCGGAGGTTCCATAAATTGGTAAACGAACGGGTGGTAACACAAAGAAATTAATTGTTGTGACAGGTTGACAAACATCGCACCATAGTGTGATCTGAGTTGGGTGGTTTTTACATGATATTTCCGTACATTGCCCCTCACCGCCTAGTTAATAATGAATAAACCGATACAAATATACATTATACAAGGTGTAAAATAAATGAGTGATAATACTTTAGGGTGTGTACACACCATGTACATGCATCCTAGAGTATACTGTGAAAGTCCCAGCGCTGAAAGACTTACTTTTGACTTTCATGTTTCTATGAGAACTGCCCCAATATCATACCTCTCATACAATAATTTTAGAAATAGTACCTCTTTCAGGCTTCTTAAACTCTATATACGGGACCCATACACTCCCTAAAGTATTATCACTCATATTATAGCTGGTATGAAATATAAATACATTTTTCTTGTGTACATATAAAGAAGTCTCTATTCTGCAAACTAATCAAAGGTCCTCAAGTGTAATCTTTCTAGACTCGTTGGCGTGAGGCCAGATCTGGTAGCACGTTCCTCACTGTCAGTGGGGCAATATTTTACTGTACTGTAAACTGTTACAGCGTCCTAAACGGCAAATAAACTGTGGACCAAACGCACATGTTACCGGATATGTGATTCAGGTATTCCCCACAATACCCGGGTAAAATTATACCTTGAGCGTCCAGGCAAAGTATGAAATGTTATGAATTATATTATTGTCTGTAAGTTTTAATTGCCTGCTGTTCCACCAGCAATGAAGAAAATAAGTAGATCTTCATATATATTGTGACATTTGTACTTGGTTTAAAAGTACTTAATTCAATTTTCGTGTAACTAAGCGCAATAAGTAAGTACACTAGATACTGTTATTACATTTAGTTGGCTTGATTAAAAATCTATAAGTATGTCACTTCAAATTTTTTAAATCTAAATTTAAACACACATTGCAATGTTAAAATAAATATTTTTAAGTGATATGATTAGCTACGAGTATATCAAATCAGTAAATCTTTTAAACTTTTGTCTCAGTTCATTATTTAAAAAAAATTAGGCATTTATTGGCATAATATACTACGCGGACAGATTTAAGCTTTGAGATTCGTTGTCTAGTGTATTGTTGATCAAAGGCACTAAGTATAAAAAACTTAAAAAACAAAACTATTATTTTAGACTGCCTAGATAAAGTGTGAAATAAATAATAACATTTTTAACACGTGTAAGTCATTCTGTAACATTACCTAGGCATTAAATGCCAGATTACACAGATTGCCGGTAACACATACATTATAATGCTACTGTTGAACTAAGTATGTAATTACTAACAAACACGCGATGTAAAAGCTGCTTCATTATGGAAGACATTGTACGTGTTCCCGTGGGATACTGCTTTAGGAACAGGTAGTTATAACTTTTGTAAAAATACTATGCCAAGGGAATACTGCTTTTACGGGATAAAACGCCTGTTTTAAACTAGAGCCTAAACTGAGTAGTTTTCACGAGGTAGAGACACAAACATCCATTCATATATTTTATACCTAATAGTAACAGGATAATTTATAAATTCTGCAGGTAGAATTTATTTCAACATAACATTAGGTACGTTAACGAAAGTAGAAAAGTAAAAAATTTAATCTCTTCAAATTGGCAGCCTTACTGCTAATAGCAGTTTCTTCCAGACAACTATTTTATAATTTATAATATTACTTATAGGTATGACATGCACATGACGTAAAGTTTTTTTTTAGATCAATATTATATTAAATGTAATGAAATAACATTATATAACATAATTTACAAATTTACAAAAAATCTGTACATTTTAATATTACTTATAATTACAAAATAACTAACAAATAAAAAACTATAACCCGACTTCACAAAAAATGGGTCTAAAAAGTCTGAAACAAGAAAATAATTTAATTTGAAATCCAGAAATGTACAAAAATGGTCAAGGTAGAGCCGTGGTCGCACCCGCTATTGGCATAAGGCTTGAATTTTTTTTTCTACCGTATTTCGGTGCGCGAACTAATGCTTAGATTTTATTAGCGGGTACGACCACGGCTCTACCTTGACCATTTTTGTACCTATGCATTTCTGGATTTCAAATTGAATTATTTTCTTGTTTCAGACTTTTTAGACCCATTTTTTGTGAAGTCGGGTTATAGTTTTTTAATCTTTTTTTATTTAATATTTTTCTGTTTCCACATCAAATATAATAATTATTATATTTTTATTTGATTGCCCATTACATAGAAAGTATCAACTCCTAGATACTACTACTTGAACGACCGCATTTTAAACCTTTATTTTGAATTTGAAAATAAAATATAATAATAAATAAAAATATAAATACATATTCGTAATGTGCTTGCCAAGACCTATCTTTTGATACCAAACACGAGACAAATATCTTAATAAAATTTTTTTTGGAGATAGTTTTTGAGGTATAATTTCCAAGTCCAAAATTTTTCAAAAAATATATATAGCCTATGTCACTCGCGGCATTAATACGAATCGATTGACACCTCATTCATCAAAATCGGACCAGTAGTTAAGCCGCTACGAGGGAACATACATACATACATACATACATACATACATACATACATAGACTGCCAAAATCATTACCCTTCCTTTTGGCTTCGCCGAAGTCGGGTAAAAAGAAGTATTATATATGGAGTACTTGAAAAATTATATATAAATATAATAAAATACATAATTTATACATTTTATACTTATAAGGAGACATATTATGCACCTATAATATCAAAACCTGCATATTTTTACACTACAATATTTAAATACTAAGGAAATCAACGCATCAAAGGACGTGTTCGTCAATCGTAAGGGCTTTAAACAAGATTTTTTACACCTAAAATGTTAAAGCTAACATGCGTCCTTAACCTAAGACCTCGTTGGCAATAAGTCATACTTTTCTAATTAACCCCATACTCTTGCCAGAACTTTGTACATAAATAAAATCGCATTTATACACCAACTACCGAGCCACTGGCGACCCGCCAGCTTCAAGTTTTGTAAAATCTAATTTTCGTGTACCATTAATTTTGAAATGAAAAATTTTGCAGTTATAATCTTTTTTAAAGTCTTGTAACAAAATTGTTGAGGTGCGGTACAATCTCGGTTCAGTCTCTATCTTCTAGATAAGTAGAAAATATGATACAACAACAATAGGAAACATACTTCTTAAGTTTCACCACATTAATAATAATAAAATCGATCGAACAAATTTTCGTGTCGGTTTGCCGGTTTACTTTCTCTGTGTCAGTTTTATAGTGCCCAAGTACGTGCGTAATACACAAGGACACTTTCTCTTCCTTTACTCTCATAATCCTCAAAAAGCGAAGCGAGAGTCTAAAGAGAGAGAATCAGGCGCATGACCTACTTATTACATGCGCATTACCTTTCTCGTCAGACAATCAGGTGATCAGCCTCCTTTATAACCAATTACAAACACAATAGTTTTTGTTCATATCATATTCATAATCCTTAACAGTTAGAAAATAAAGATGAATGCATATTCATATAATATATTCATCTCTATTTTCTGTAGCGTTTGTCGTATTTATTTATTCTACGAAAAACGCTTCGAGACAGTCCCATTGTGAGTGAAGCCTTTGGGTTTTCGAGGAAATACACATTTTCGCAGAAATTTTCGCCGAAAGCTAGCAATAATTTAAATGCATCAACTAGTTGGTAGTGTATTCGAATGTTTGCAGTTGTGGGTAGAGGGCACTTCGGCAAATTAAAAACAGGCACTCTCGTATGTATCGTCCGAAATATTAAAGAGCTAACAAGTGCGTAGATATGGTGGAAGAAAATATTGTCATCATCATAAAATTTAAATATATTATATAGATAGAGCAATATTTCGAATTATACGTTTGTGTCGGATAATTTCGGTTTCGGATATTAAATTTTGGTTTCCTTTTTACAGAATAAAACTTTCATTTCGGATTCGGTTACGGTTACGGATATTTTTTTATGTCGGATATCCGATAGTTTAGATTACGGTTACGGAGCTACCTATTGTCTACTGTGACTGAACGATTTATCTTTATCGCATGCAGTGGCCATTAAACTGCAATAAAAAATATATGCATTATTGCAACGCTTAAACAAAGCAAATGCAAAGGCTTAATTATTACCCTTCCTTTTGGCTTCGCCGGAGTCGGGTAAAAAGGTTAACGAGCGCGATTTATGTGACTTCAAAACAGATTGATCACTGGTTTTAGATATAGTAACTCCGTGGTCTAGTGGTTCAGAGCTTCGCTCTCGACCCGGAGGTCGTGGGTTCGATTCCCGCGTTGAAACAACAAAAAAGGTTGTCTTCAAGTTTGGTTAGGACAATGCAGGCTGATCACCTGATTGTCTGACAAGAAAGATGATCCATGCGTCGGATGTGCATGTAAAAAGTTGGTCCTGCGCCTATTCTCTCGCCAGTCGTGTCGGTTTACCATCTTCTGTGTATTGCGCACACACTTGGGCCCTATAAAATAACTCCTGCGTAGCTGGCCTGGTTTCAATGAAATCGGCTACCGACACCGAAATCGGTGAGGGGAGCTATTATTATTATATAGTAATGCGTGTATATTGTTTACGTCGTTGGTCTCAGGGATCTTGTTATACTGGACGGCTAATTAATATTACAGCTTTCATTATGGTTAGGGAGCCCAGGATTCTAAAGGTAAAAGGTATACTTGCTTGGGGACCTAACATGCTTGTCTAATTACAAACCCACTAAGGAAAATTATTGTAGTAATTAGATAGATTACTTAATATATGATAATTACTTAATATAATTAGATAGATTACTTAAGATATTAAGACTAGAATAGAGTTAACAGAATAAAACATGTGGAAATATTAGTAGTAGCCCCAAAGGGAGATCTCCGACCAAGCGAGATGGTATACTCGGTCAGGCCGAAGCCTACTTTACTAGTTTTCAGATGTTGTATACTTAGGTATATAGGGCTGGACTTAGAAATCTTCGATAGCGCGATGCAGGATTGAGGTGCTAGTTGTACCGCTACAAACTTCATATAATATAGAACTTAATAGTAATAAATTATCTGAAGCGTCTTATTAAAATTTTGATACTTTTTTATTTATCTTTTTTAACACCCCAAACGAATAATCTTATTTTCATGCCTAGATTACAAGAGGCATGTGGAACTCGAGCTACTTCAAAACATTTCTTGGGCTCCCCTACCTTCGTTTGGCCACCGTCACAATCTCTCGTATAATCTGGATGTTACACCATCATCCATCTCAGGGACGCTTATGCTGGACGGGTAATTAATATTACAGCTTACATTAGCTTTGACCAACGAATCTATCTTCTGGGTGTAAGATGGCGCCTTTGCATATTAGTCTAAGAGGAAATGTCATAGTTACTAAGTGGAATTTAAATTGGGGTATATTTGTATCGTACTTTACGCAAATATTCTGTTCGTGGGGTCGGTTTGAAGGAATAAGGGTATTGCCTCCGCACCAACTATCTTTCCCATAGCGTAAAAGGCGATGAAGGAAATATATGTCCAATAAAAATGAAACTACGTTTAAAAATCAGTGTTTTTCAAACGTAGTTTATTTTTTAGTGTCTAAAATGTAAAAATTTAAAAAGAAACTACATAAAAAATGTTCCGTCAAATTTCCGTCCGTCACCTCTGGAAATTGGTGCAATAGTTTTTATAAAATAAAAACTATGTAATTTTTTTATGGGACCCAATGGCAGCTATCCTGCATCGAATAAAAAAAGAATCACGCAAATCGGATCATTAATCTCAGAGTAATCGGTGTACATACAAAAAAACAGTCCGAATTGATAACCTATCGGAAGTCGGTTAAAAATGGGCAGCAGATTTCCGCGGCCATTTTTATTATCTAAAAACTTGACAAGTTATTTATTTATACTTTGGGGAAGGCTTATATCTAGTAGTGGTCGACAAAGCTCAAACGATGACAATAAATAAAAAACATATATACGGTTGAATTGAGAAACCTCCTCCTTATTTGGAAGTCAGTTAAAAAGCGCAAGCTGCGAATACATACATAAGAAGTTTGAAGCCCATTATCCAAAAAATTCGTGGCAAATTAAATGCGTATGGCATCAATGCAAGTACTTTAGTGTGGGGCGTTTTCGCAAGACTTACAAAAGAACCATCTATAATATCTTTGAAAAATCGGATACTCCTCCGTACATTTTTGATTTACTGTTAACAGATTATGTTTGACATCAATAAATACCGCCCCTGCGATAAAACGCCTCTAGCGATTATTCCGCGTCGCGTCGCGTCGACAACCCTGATTTACATCGCTTTTAAAAATACATGGCCGAGTTTGGACTCTAAATAATAGCTAGCATTAAAAAAGCAACCTTAACAGTGATAAATAGAGCCCATAATCCGCGAGCGTTTGAGAAATGAAACAGATATTTTATCAGCTGATGGTGTCAGCTAGACGAGACAGCGCAAAGGCTTATTTGTGTTTTAGGATCACCTCACACCGTAACGAAATGCGACGCTGCAATATTAAAACAGCGATTTGAAATTTAACTTTATTTAATACACATTTCATTACAAGTATTCCAAATTCGAACTGCACCGAATGTCTGTTCATACTGACGATGATTTTATCGAAACCTGTCGTGTTATTTTATAAAACTACAAACAGACTCATGCCTTCTTGGTAGACCATATAATTGTACTTGTCAAGTTTAATTGCACCTACAACCAACAACGCGCAACTCGCAAAAAAAATGTTTATTTACCAAAAAATGTAAACAAATTATATACATGATAAACCTTTCTGAATTCTCCCTTTATCTACCTAAAACCTGATTAAAGGGGTAAACCTGATTTAAATCGGCTTCGTAGCTTCTAAGATTATCCCGTACAAACTGGCACAGGGAATTCGAACGACTTTTTTTATGTATTGTTTACAAACATTTAAAAAATTGGAAAAGTGTATAAAAAAAAATTGTGTGTTTTTTTTTTTATTATTATTATTAATATCTGCTTACTAACTTCAGCGCCACGTCTCGTTTCAGTGTGAACTGACGCTTAGTGCTCGTCTATAGCACATTATTTTATCTGGAATGTTCTGTTTACTATTTCCAGGTCATCGCATGCAGCTTTATAATAAGCCAAAAGGAAAGGAAATAAATATGTAGGCTTAAAGGCGGCTTATATTTATTTACTATCAGTTATATTAATAAGTGATAATACTTTAGGGTTTGTATGGGTCCCGTATATAGTGTTTACTGTGAAAGTACCAGCGCTAAAAGAGTAACTTTTTTTTATTATTGTATAGACATATTCGCATTACATTATAGAAACATGAAAAGTAAGTCTTCGACTTTACGCCTATGAGTCGATCCTTACGTACCTATTAAGTACAACATAAAGATATAAATAGTTTCTAAAAGTGTACTTGTACTGTGTTTTAAGTTTCCCTAAAGTTTTACCATCTGTGTATTTACGTTATAACCGTTGAAGTTTTGTAAAAAAATTAGTTTCAGAACTGCACATATAATATTAACGAGCTCTCCTCACAGCTTCGCAGTTCAATAGCTTCACTGTCACTCGTCTCAAGCACCAGACGAGACCACTTGATGCACTTGTATTGGTCTCAGACAGACCAGAAGAGCCATCTATAGTTAAGATCTTTATGTATAGTCGCGTGCACTAACATGGATACATCCACAAATTTGCAAAATATGTCTACGTTCATTTATCAAAAACATCTTCACCATATTGTATGTAAGTATTCAAAGCGAGTAATAAGTATGAATACATTATTTTTATAATGAAGTAAACAGCAGTATTTCATTGAATAGTATACAAACTTAAATTCATAGTTATGAATACGCGAAAAATATCAGTAACATGTAAATATTGTTTAATTCATTATATTATGTCTATAACGGATGTAAAAAGAATAGTCACTATAACTTTCGGATATGATTGTACTACCTTTTCTCATTCTAGAAATGTATTTTTTTACATACATAATTTTTTTTTTTTGCTTTTTCCTTATTCTTGCGACAAAAAAATAAGAAGTGGTAGGAAAAAATTGTTTTTGAAAAAAAAATTGAAAAAATAAATCATTTCAAAAATTAGAAAAGATTATATAATCGTATCTCAAAGTTATAGTGACTGTTCATTTTACACCTGAGTGAAGTTGAAGTGGTAAAAGGCGTAAGTTGTTCCTGTATTACAGTATAACAACCTACACATTATTTAACATTACACGTTAAAAACATAGTGCCGATAATTTAACAAACTACGTACAAGTTCAATGGATACTCAGAATTATTTTCCAATTGTGAAGGCAAATTGCTGAATGAATTGATGTTCAGCTTCACGGGGCCATGTGAAAAGGCTGCTCCGCTGCCATTTGCCGCTCTCAATGAGATAATTAATTTCTGTGAATTTTTATTGCCTTTTCGAGTTTATAAAGTTCTCTGAAATGTTACTCCATTGTTGACGATCTCCATATCGCAGTAGTTAACCGTATTGGTCCTCGAGAGGCCGCGGGTTCGAATTCCGCCGAGGGGACAAAAAGTTTTTCAATGTTCCTGAGCTATGAATGTGAAATTTGTGTATAATATAATAAAAATCTTAAATATATGTATAGTAAAAAAGTATTTAATATATTTCCGTTGTCTGGTCCCCGTAACACAAGTTCTTCGGATACTTATCACGGGCCCAGATTGACATGGTGTGAAGCGTCCATAGATATAAATGTATAGTATTAAATTGTTAATATTGTTGAACAGAGAGGTATTACAAGTGTAGAGTATGTGTACATACATACATCTGATGACAGTTTGTGGCATCGTACTAAAGGATAAGCCGATGTTGATCTAGGTTTAGGATTACGTACGTAAAAAGGAAAAAGCGGAACCATTATAGGATCACTTTGTTGTCCGTCTATCTATCTGTCAAGTTGATTCAAATCGTATGGTAACTAATCGGTGTCTTTTGGTGAATTAATCTTATCTGTGTGTGTGTAATTTAACCAGTCTTGAAAGTGCGAGCGTGATGTTATTATTTATTATCTGTCCCTCTCTTTCTCTCTAAAAAATGTTTCACCAATCAGCGTTCAATATGGGTGGTTAACGTAAATGTTAGTTGATCATACATTTGAATAGCATTTCAGAAACCGGCCGTTAGTATAATTATACATCACCTAGAAATATCAACAGAAATCGGGGCTGCTAAATGTATTATTAGATCTCCGATGAGGTCGGAGGCTTAAATTTGTATATTTGGGTCATCCGGTAGATTGTATTTCAGATATATATTTTATTTTAACTTGTCCTAGATATTTCCCAAATTAACCCCAAAGTGTTCGTTAGATTTTACATAAAATCTAGGTTGTATCAAATACTGTCTACCGAATTTTTATCTAGCTAAACTCTGAAGTAGCTTTTACAATCGAAACAAGTTTCGTCAAGACGCCTTCGCAATTATCACTTACGAAGTTCCAAAACAAAATGTATAATCCCGCGTTGGAAGAACAAAACATACAGTTTTCAAGTTTGGTTAGGACAATGCAGGCTGATCATCTGATTGTCTGTCAAGAAAGATGATCCATGCGTCGGATGGGCATGTAACAAGTCGGTCCTGCGCCTGATCTCCTGCCAGTCGTGTCAGTTATCCGTCCCACTGGGCTACGAGAGTGAAGGAAGAGAGAGTGCTTCTGTGTATTGCGCACACACTCTCTTCACTCATCTTCTGTGTATTATATAAATGATTCTGTTATTAAAAACTAAATATGCGTTATATAACAAACGCCATTTTATAGTTTTCAATTACGAATATTGCTCATTAAAAGTTCCCTGGTGCGGTAGAGCTGCGGAGAGTAGTTGAACGACTTTAAACTCAAGCGGACTGCCGGACCGCAGTACTTTATGTAGCTTTCACGACTGTCCCTATACTTCTGTTCATATACCAAGCTGAATACAGAGTGAAGGAAATGACGCATAGAGCACTTTTTGTTTCGGCACCTCATATAAATTACTTACCATGACCCGATACAAAAATACATCAACAAGTTTCGTCAAGACTGGCCTGGCTGGACTGGCCATCGACAACATTGACCTATAATAATAATAAGAAGCTATTAAATTTTTCTGTCTTTGTCTGTTCATCAACTTTTCCTATTTATCAGTCATTATATGAGATGAAAAATAATAATATAAAAAACAATATCAATTAATCACTGAGTAGATGTAGCTTAAACTTGCTTAAATTATTTACCCAACGCATGGACATCGCGCGTAGGTACGCGCCCGTACTACTTACGTTGATGTCGCACGCCGCCGCGCCAGCTGCATAGGTATGCCTACGTGCGGAGCCGCGTAATTTCCATAGTATCCATGATTGATTTATTTAAAGGAAATTTTGGTAAAAAATTAAGAACCTAATTTTATTACATATTTATAATGGGAATCGGGTAGGTACCGAGTACTCTCCGTAAGTGTTGCACATGTCTCACCAGTCAGGCTGTAGAACATATATCTCACAGAACCGTTGGCCGTGGAAGGTTCTCAAGTACAGCCCGCGGACGGGAAGTCAAAGAGTTGGACGATCTCCTTGGAAAACTTTGAGGAGGCAGTTCAGCATAGGACGTTCTAGCTGAAAGGACGAACGACTCTTTATTTTATCACTAAATTCCAAAACGAAAGGAAATTTCCCCTTCCAATATATTACCGAGAACGAGGTGACTGGATTTGTTCTGAATCATAAACGATCAGTTATTTGCATAATGTATTCACCACAAAATAACAGTGTATTTTTATCGCTCACGACACTACGGTAAAACGACAAATATGGACTTATAAAGTTTACAAGTTGATATTTCGTCGACGCGACTGCAATAGTGCGTAAGTGCAATTTGCAATACCGCGTATCGGAGGAAGAAATAATCGATTATCTTGGTCTGTAGAAAAGACATTTTAGAAGTGAAAATGGCGATCCTTATTGGCTAATTCAAATAGTGCGTATTCCATTAGGGAGGCAATAGACACTCAGAAGTCCATGGCGCGATAACGAATTTTGCGACTTTTGTAAATACGCGGTATTGCAAATTGTTCTTACGGGGTATTGCAGTGGCGTCGACAATTTATCATTTTACCAGTCATGCTCTAATCCTACACAGTTACGATTCAATTTAATTTAAAACATGTACCTAAACAAAAATATTTATATGACCACATCAAGATAGCATTGTTATATTATATTTCTTTATTTTTAGTAGTCCTAACGTGGAAAATGAACCTAATGCAACCCAAAGAGCCAAGCTTAAACCGTTATATCACTGAGGAACACACTAATAATACAATATGAATATTTTATCAATAAGGTTATAAGTAAAATTCTTTGTTGAAGATCGAAAACAAAATGTGCATTCATTTTTTGACATAAGGGAACATCGCTTGTTCTTTTATACCTTAGCGTAATTTATGTCAATTGCTATAGTAATATATCCCAAAGTTATTGTGACTGTTATACACCCGTTATAAAAAATAAAAAAATCTTGAATAAGGACCCTGGGATCTCAGACTATGTGCTGAGACCGCTATTCCATTGCCTATTTATAGTCCTGGGGACCGACACGCACCAGGTTAATCAATAAACCTTGTGCTTTCTAATCTAATCACAAAATGTTATCAAGTTTTGGTAGCATGTTTTTGTAGACGAATTTTCATAAATATTGGTTTATTCTTTATTTGAACATTTCTTACTCTTTTATTTTTTTATGTGATTCGCGTAATTGGCTTGCTTATGCGATGTTAGATCTAGCAGTAAGTCCTTAATAAATAAATAAAAGGATAAGGAATAAATACATACAAATATTGTATTTTTTTTATTCGGAAAACTTACAGCTTACAATAATAAATTATAGTAGAAAACATGGAAAATCGATTAAATCAATTAAAAGCTTTCACTAATGCTTAGTCGTTACATCTGAGGTTTTTAAATTATAGTTCAAACCTTCTCTGGAATTTCACGAACATTTCAAGACCAAAAATAGCCGAATTGGTTAAGCCGTTCTCGAGTTTTAGCTAGTCTATCGAACAGCGATGAATTTTTATGTAATGCTTCTGGACCAAATTTGACTTAGTTGCACCATTCGAAACCTCGTAAAAATGGCTTAAAAATGCTTGGCTAGTTTCGTACTAAAATCCGCTAAAATATACAGAAATCTGCCCACCAAAAATAGATTCAAAATCTAAAGCCAATACCAGTATCAAAATCCGATTTTTTTGTATCCTGTGATATAAGAGAAGAATATAGAAGATAACATCCTTTTTGTTTAGCGGATGACTGGAACTTCTATATAAATCTTGATCTAACTGCGTGCATTCTAGACACAGAAATACATACTTATATTATACAAAAATGATGTAAAGTTTCTCAAATAAATTAAAATAAGATTTATAGCTTTATGTCGTGCCTAAGTGACGTCACCTTCGAAGCTAATGGTAAAATCGATCGGCCACTGACCCAGGCGATAGGGGCAAGCTGTTGTTATGGACAGTCGCATGTGTTTTATATTTGTACAGCATTGTATGGATAGACAAGGTGTACCTGATTGCTAGAGAACGAAGTATTCTTATGTATATGTGTATGTGAATTTTGTAATGCTTTTTACAAACCCTACGTGGGCATAGGTTAGGGAGGATTTAGGAGAGAGGGACGTAATATACGTTTTTTTATTTAGACTATAATGGTCTATTTCTTTTTTCTTATTTAGAGGGAGAGTGGGTAAAACAATGAAATAGACTAATGTAGTAAATAAAGGGGGGTTAGGGGCCTTTTTTGAGCTGTGTTTTTTTAAAAACAAATATTGTTGACAAACTCACTCATTTTTCCTGTAATGTGGAAAAAATGTATGCCCTGTTGATAATATTCATTTTAAAAAACCTTTTTTGAGAAGTATTTTTTGAAAACACACATTGTTGACAAACTCACAAATTTTTCAATGTGCGATAAAATTGTTTCTTGTTTATAATAATCATTTAAAAAAAACAATAACTACGTAAGTTCATAACAAAATCTTTTACTACTTGCTTTCTTGTAACTAATTATTAACTTACAAAACTACTGATTTTTTACGAATGCTGTACATGCCTAAGTGGCAAACACATGCATGAGTTTGTTTGTTTGCTTAATCGAGATTTGAAAAAATATTTTTTGTTAGATAGTCCATTTATAGAGGAAGAAGCTATATAACATTACGCCGCGACTAATAGGAGCGAAGCGTCAGCGAGAAATGTTGCAAAAACGGAGAACATTTGAGAACTTTCGTTGCGTGCGCTGCATAAACGATTTAAGTTACTCAAAAAATTCATAAAAAATTATGACAGTATATCTCTTAATATTTACTCATAATAACATTATTTGGCGAAGAAGGCGATAGGCTATATAACAATACGCTGCTATCATTATTATGAGTTCACGATCATAACAAGAAAAACCAAAGTGAGCAATCAAAAGATAATCGCGATAGTGTTTCCGACAACCACGCGAACGAAGTCGCGGGCACAGCTAGTGCATCTTCCATCCATTTCTGACTACTGAGAGTTATATAATATAGTGTGTTTGTGCCAGTTGTAATACAATATGCATTACTTGAAGGAAATCAGACGAACATGACCTTCTGCTAACAATCATTACATTATACGTAGGGCTGTCAGAAATTTTATAGAAATATTTTGACAGTACATCAGTGGCGAGGGGTTACACCTCATTTCTATTGGCTTCACACACACTTCACCCCTTACCAAATTAGCAATCGTACGTTGCATTCAATTAAATATGACATAGAGCTGATCTGATGCTGATCTCGAAGGTGGCCAAAGGAACACAATAAAACAACAGCCCGATCGAGCTTGTGTTTCTATAATATTATAGTAGGTATTTAGGGTGTAATAAAAGTGCTTGTTTTCATCATAATTTTACTATTTTGGCTGTGATAAATGTGTTCCATTCTTATTTTTAGTTAGTCCCCGAACCGGTGGCAGGTCATCATGTGGGACAATTCTAAAAGTTTTAGTATCTAACCTATTTGGAAATAAAAGATTTTTCATTTTCACTGTCACTGTCACAAAATTTCAAAGAACAAAACCACAGCCTGCATACGTACTTCTGTCTAAAATGTTTTAATGCGAGCTCTAAATAAACAACTCTCATTGTGTACCTGTACCTTGTTCCTCGGTAACAATTAGCTTTTGCAGTCTGCAGACAAAGTGCACTTCGCTGCGACCGCATTTGTAGCAGGAAAATAATAAAATTAACGTTATTAGCCCGTACCAGAATAAAGCAGGAAAATTATAAAACGCGCGCGTACTCCCGAATAAATTGACGTTTGTTTATTGTGATTCTCAGTCGATTGATATTGTCGGGAGTACAAAAAGTTACGATCTTACGATTTTCTTTATCCTGGTTAGTTTCAAAATAATCCACCAAATAAAATACCAAAAGCCGTTGATATTGAACTGATTCGATTCTTGATTGAGTCTCAGTAATCTAAAAAATAAAGTGAAAAAGTTAACTACCATTTGTATGACATCGAAACAACTCTCCTGGTGGCAAACAATGATAACTAATTCGATATCATACAAATTGTAGTTCTTCACGGCGAGCAGTGATCAAAGCTTGCACTCGGCACATTGTTCGTAATGTAAGGAGTGTCAGACCACCTAGCAATGGTATAGGTTATTTTCGAATGGTCGTGTATTTATTTCATGTTCCTGCTCGAAGGACCGTGAATAGAATATCCACAGTGAAACAAGAGTAACTTAGTAAAGAATTCTAATTTTAAATATAAATCTCAATAGCTTTCGGTGTTTTTAATCAATAATAAAGTCGATTAAGCCAATACATACAAGGTAAAACATTTAATTTAAAATAATGCTTGGCCGCTGGGGCAGAAAGGATCTTGAGTGAAGAACGCGATGGTGGACAGACAACCTGAAGTAGGTTGCAAGAAGTGTCAGTGGGTACAAGTCGTGGAAGGTCGCACTGAAAAGCTGCAGGCGTATGTCCAGCAGTGGACGTCAGCTAAAACGACAACGACAAACAACGGTATATAATATTCAAAAACATCGAATTGACAACCCTACCAGTGCTTGTATTTTTGCGAGAGCCGCCGGTAATTTTGGGATAAGGGTTAGGACGAGGGTACGGCTCGTATGTTCCATGATTTCATATTTTGTTTCCACGTGTTATTCACATTTGTGTTTCATGTTTTCCATAAAATAAAAGTTTCAGGTTCAAGTATTTCTAGATACTAATAATGCCTCCCACACCGATTTGGTGGCAAGTTTCATAGAAACCAGGCTAGCTGGTGTGCGGCAGTAGTTATTTTATTGTGCCCAAGTGTGCGCACAATACACAAAATCACTCTGTCTTCCTTCACTCTCGTAGCCCATGGGATGGATAACTATATAAGGACCGACTTTTTACATGCCCATCCGACGCATGGATCATCTTTCTTGTCAGATAATCAGGTGATCAGCCTGAATTGTCCTAAACATTCTTGAAAACAACTCTTTTTGTTGTTCCAACGCGGGAATCGAACCCACGGCCTTTCGGGTCCACTAGACCACGGAGGTGTTATTTCTAGATAAATAGATAGAAACAGAAGTTTTATCTCCTTAACAATTTTCTTTTCGGTAAACACGCTGACTCACTCGCATACGTACCAAATAATGTGCACACCAGCAGGATTGAAAACTTTTAATATGGTGTCTTTAGGATAAAACATAAAAAAAATGTTATAGTCCAATAATTACATATTATTCTTTAAATTACCTCCATATAAGCCAAATTTGAGTTAATAATTTAACTCACACTGGCGCAAAGGCCTGGTATTGATAATGATATTTTTACATTATGTTCCATTAAAATTCAATCTATTTATGCTACTTTTTTAAGCGATAAGACCGGCTTTGCCCACGTTTTGTAAAATCGTTTTTATTGTTATGTTTGTTTATTTGCTGTGTAATATGTGAGCAATAAAGCGTTTTATTATTATTACTATTATATACCACACCTTTAAAACTATTCTACAATAAGTTAATTCACGTTCCAGTGAAACAGAAACTGGAACAACGCTTGATCACGTCGTTACACTAAGGTTTTTGCCGCACTAAAATCGCGCTTCGATTACTCCCTTCCATTAACTTCAAGCTGTTTTTAGATTATTCCGAGTATTATTTCTAGATTGGTTTAGGGTTAGCTGACAACGAGGCGCTGCCCGTACGAATCACGATATTTTGGTTACCTGTGCTATAGTGGCACGCCGGAGGTCACGGGTTCATACGATCAAAAAGTTTTCTGTGTTCCTGAGTCTGTATTTTGAATGTGTATTAAATTTGAATAAAACATAATAAAAATCTTGAATACGTATATACAAACTGATTTATTATTCATAATATATTAAGCCGAAAATTGTATGAAGAGAGTGACGTGTAGAGCATTTTTTGTTTTGCCACCTCATCCACCGCGTTTAAAGATCTACATAAAAGTCACAAAAGCAGATGGGTTTCAATCCTGGTCAGGTCATAGGTCAACGACCAGTGTGTTCACGTCTAGGAGCCCTCGAGCCCCAGCATAATAATTCAGTATTAATAATTCAGATAAATTAATCAAATAATTCAGATTCACTCCTTGTAGTCATTTTAATCCGTTGATTTTATTTATTTTTTAGTTATTTTAAGTAATTTTTAGGTAATTCATAGATATTGCATGCTGTATTACACCTATAATTAAGGCAACATTTAGTTATAAGCAATGTTTAAATGTAATTTTAGCTTTTAATGATGTTGGTTCCTTGTTGGTGTATCTATTAAATAAATAAATAAATAAATAAATTTATATGAGGTGCTAAAAAATGCTCTACGCGTCATTCTCTTCACACTATATTCGCCTTAATATATGACCCATAAATCATCCTGTATATACATAAAAATACACATTTTATTGTAAGAGCGATGCACCCAGTGCAGCTTATTATAAAAGATCTGGTATATCAAACTTCCCTCAAGATTAATATACCAGATCTTTAATCGCTGTTGCTTTTATGGCCTTCAGGGTAAGGCCACAATCAGTCGCGTCGCAACGTAGTATTTTTAAGACAGTGAATGAAGATATAAAATTATGATAAAATAAAAAACTTCCCGCAAGTTTGATTCAGTGGATATTTGATGGCTGTTATTATTATCCATCAGGGGTTACTTATCAACAAGTCTTCAACTCATTAAAGTCTAATATATTACTGTCACAACGGAGCCCACACCATAACACGATTCCAATATACTATTACGTATATAACAAATATAATATTAATAATATAAAAAGCACAATTTGATTACTAAGCTATAAATATCTTTTCAATTGATTTCACAACAGACAATAAGCTAACTCTAATAACACTAATTGATCGCGAGCGTCATACGAAGTTAATTAGCGAACTCCCCCTTTGATCTGTACCCCTTTGCCCCATCCCCCTTTGCCCCCAGAGGCGTGACCACTCCACCGTGTAATGGATCCGGTGCAAATTGCAATCAAACGCCACCGGTTTGTCGATAATTGCGCAAAACTTGTCGTGGCTTGTAGCTCGTAGCGGCTCTACGTGTGTCGTAGAACCTCGTAGCATCTTGTAGAGGTTCGTAGATGCTCGAAAATGATGCTTGTAGTAAATTAAAGTGGCTCTACGTGAGTGGATGTTGCTTGTAGCAACTTGAAGAGGTTCGTAGTCGCTCGAAAATGTTGCTTCTAGTAGCTCGTAGTCCAAAGTTGCTCTGTGTGAGTATGCTGGCACGTAGCAACTTGAAGTTCATAGATGCTTTTCGTGGCTCTAAGATGATATTTGTTGCTACTCGTAGCGGTTTGTTGTAGCTCGTAGAGACCAGAAGCGGAGGATAGACGATCTACATCACACTTGACAGGAAGTCTAAGCTATTCTAAATATTGACCGATATATTGATACTTACTACCCAACAGCCGAAGAAGTTATATTCCTTTGACTCAAACAGCGCAATCACTATTAACTCCATAGGTTACGTTAGATTTATTGTAATTGAAAAAATGATTATTAAAATGGCATGTTCCAGCGGTATTTCCATTTTACGCCGAGTCGATGGCAATATTATAAATGATTTTAAATATTTGTTACGCTTTCACGCAAAAACGACTTAACCGATCAACTTTGTAGACATATTCTTAGAGGTATTAGAAGTTAGATAGGACACTTCTTGAGAATGCCGTGTGTGTAGGAAATCCATACGACATTTAAAATCGCCTGTACCAGGCACTACACTCTTTAGTGTGGTTACTTCGCTCGGAAAATACTGTATAAATCATCCAATAAGGGAAGCAAAGGCCTCCTTTTTAGAGTGATCCAAATGAAAGGTTTATAATAAAACAGATGCGTGGTATAATAACAAAACAATAGCAAAAAATAGTATAGGAACAATTTTCGAGATGTTTAATGTGGTGTCGATAAATTGAAGACATGAATGGATAAACGTGATATGTTAAAAAAAAAATAAGTTTAAACTGTCACTTAAACATTTTAGTGTATTTCTATTCTAGAGACGGATCTTAAGATTAATGTACTTAATACTTTACGACGTATTTTAAACATATGTTATTGACATAATAATTATGTTTATGAATGTGACTGTGCCGGTCGTGTATTTTAAGTAATTATTAATATGTGAAGAAAAGTGCAAGTAGTTTGTGTTTTACTATATTATGTATTTTAAAGAGTTGGAACTGAACCTTCTCGAAATCAGATTTTTGCTACATACCTATCATATTCATTCATTCATGTCTTTAATTATTTTGTAGTATAATTAGTAGCACTAGTACCCATACGAAGCCGGGGTTTGTCGCTTCTCGTAGGTACATAAAACTTATTTTACCTGACACGTGATGTCAACTGGGGAGTGACGTCACTTCGGGGACGGTGACGCGCCATTTGTCGCAGTTTATGTGTGAATTCCCAATACTGCATACCGGTAGCTCGACACAAACAAAATTTTGGTTATTTCCAGTAATATTCCGGAATTTAGTGCTAGATATATTATGTGACAAAGCGTCATAAAATGGATCGAAAGTTAATGAACAAAGAAAATACATAATATTGTGATAGTCTATAGAAATGAAACCGTAAAATACTGCTCAATTTTTTCACACGTTATTTAGTAATGCCGTTTCGAATGGAACACGCTAGAAATATGTGAGTAAACGCCATAAAATGCAACGAAGATGAACAAAACAAAATACATTACATTGTGATACTCTTTATAAGAACCTTCAAATTTAGGTTTAAGTAAAGTTATTTTATTGATGAGATTGTCTTTTATCTAACAAATATTATTCGCATTGTCTACATCCTGAGGATGCTCCGGGATCGGAGCGAATCCCGCGTCGAGTGTTGCAACCTGCATGGTGGTGTGGGGCTTTGCACGATCGTGTTAACATTATTGCTTGTGTGACGGTGTTTTCACGTTTATCCTTGCGAGTGTATGCATAAACAGTGTGAGAAGGAGGCATGCCTCCTTCTCACACTGTTTATGCATATATATATATGGGCATGCCCATGCGTACACTCTCTGCTAGCAGGTAGATATAATATATTATGCTCTGGATTTCCGGAAAGTAACGCAAAGTAACTGAAAGACATTTCTAACCACAAAATATACTATCATTGGCAAAGGCTGGTTTTTTTTCGGAGGAAAATCTACTAGAAAAGACTAATCGTGGTGAGTATAGACATTAACCCCCATGAAATACTTTGGGGGAGACTTATGTCCTACAGTGCAGCTATGGGCGTCATAGCTAAACGCTTTGGGGGAGACTTATGTCCTACAGTGCAGCTGTGGGCGTCATAGCTAAACGTCGCAGTGAACGAAGTCACGTTACATCACAAGTGTCTTATTAAAGTAATATCGCAGCTGAAATAACAAGATGAGCACGTCTCTCGCGAATTTCAATGTATAATCTGGATAAGGGTTCATCATCATCATCATCTTTGATTTTGTTGATGAAAGTTTATCAATACATTTTCTTTTTTGTTAAAAGAAAATTTATTGATAAACTTTGTTTTGTAAAATGTTTGTTAAAAGAAAATGTATTGATAAATTCACCATCGCATGTTAGTGTTAACAGATTGTTAAAATACTGCCTTCTCATTTATTAATAGGAATTACAAGAGCAACAACATGATGTTTAATGAAGGATTAACTTTAACGTTGCCTGCTGAAACACGCTCTTTGCCTTCATTGTATTTACATAGTTGATTTGGGTAAGAAGTATACGTGTTGATTTATATGAACACACAGTTTCAAAAAATACTCATTTAGACTCAGCATAAGTTCACACCAAGACGCAATGAAGCGAGATATCATGAGATAGCGATTCAAAATTGAACTTTATTCACTACAAAGGAACATGCATGTTACACGGTGCGGCTCTTACAAGAAAACCTGTGTGTGAAACAAATATTTGTGTGGTAAATAAGGTTCAATTTCGAATAGCTAACCGTGTCGCGTCTCGTTGTGTAAGCTGACGGTTCAGGTATCTGTGGTGACTTTACTAGTAAAATGTACGAAGCTGTATAATAAGTAGTACTTCGTGTGTCCATCTATAACATTCACAAAATCTCTGGTGGTGAAGCAACTAGAGCGAAATTTTAAATATATTATATCTAGCAATATCCTGCGAAAAATGATAACTACTGCAAGCAAATGAGTGAGTGTACGCATAGCCATGCATTCAAATTGCCACTAGAGCAAATAAAAATCAGAAGCCAATATAATATTACAATGCACCATCTTAATTTTCGAAAGACATATAAATACTTAGCTTACTTTATTCTATTTCTTTTTAATAGTATTCACCCATTTGTTAGGCGCTCTCTATCTATCTATTGATTGGTTGGTTGGTACTAAACCATGGTTTACAACAAAACCTCCATTACCTGATTGGTGCATTGTCCCGCGTTACTTCGCAATACATTGTTAATGCATACGACCTTAAGGCGAGCTATAAAAAGCGGGGGTGTATTGTCTTGAGACGTGCGTAGAGGTGTACATAAAAACATACATTATGTACTTTTATGTTCAATCTAGTTCATGTTCAAACAAATGAAGAATCCATAAGAACGTTTGTAGACTGGGTAATTTAAGTAATCATTTATAACTAGAGCCTTCACTTCAATTTGATGACCTGTGTAGTGTAGTGGTTGAGCGCATTGGTGCTAGAACGGAAGGTCGCGGGTTCGAATCCCGCGAAGGAACAAAAAGTTTTCAATGTTCCTGGGTCATGGATGTGTATTAAATTTGTGTTTAATATAATAAAAATCTTAAATATGTGTATAGTATAAAAGTATTAAATATATTTCCGTTGTCTGGCACCTGTAACACAAGTTCTTCGGATACTTAGCACAAGGCCAGATTGACGTGGTGTGAAGCGTCCATAGATATTATTATTATTATTATTATTATTATAACAACAGTTTTGTCCTTTGGTACTTAAAGGTGCGTTTCCACCGGTGTTCTGAACTGTTGCGAACATTGTGCGTAACAGATGTTTGTTCCGGTGGACTCGTTTAGGCAACATTAACAAATTGGAACACATACAAATTCTCACAGCTGGAATTCTGAAAAAAATGTTGGCTAACAAATGTTCTGAACACTATTTTGGTGAAATCGTACCTTAACAATAGTCCAAAATCGTAGTGGCCTCAAAGCGTACTCTAAGTAAGGCATTATTGAAATAACAGCTTATGTCCAGAAATGGCTGTCATAGCTAACAGATAAAGCTTAAATAACTGTCAAGAACTGTTATCTTATATTTAGGTTTCAGCAGACAAGTGAACTACAAAATTTAAGGAGGACGGAAAAGCAGGTGTAAAATAATTTTCTATTTCCTTTGTAATCACAATTCTTGTCTTATTCCTTTTACTCGTTATATTATTAACAAAGCTCGGGCTTAAATATTAAAATATTTAATTGCATTACGTGAACTTGTAAAAGGATTTTATTGTGAATATTGTTATACATTACAAAGCGCCTTTACTGTTATTCAAATACTGATTTTGTTCTTTTCCCGTGTTAGGCTGCGTTTTTACCAGTAATTTAAGGAAGAAAAGAAAACAGGGCGAGGAATTCAAGATGTCATCGCTATTTATCGCTTACGAAGTTCGAAAACGAAATGTGTGTTATTTGACATAAGCTTCGCTAAATGACATACGAAATCGCTCATCATTTATCGATTTATGTCAAATGCCATACATTTTGTTTTTGAACTTCTTAAGCGATAAATAACTATCGCATTTTAAATCAGGGCCCTGGGATAATTTTATATATTTTCCTTGTAATCACAGTCTTAATTTCTTATTCCTTTTACAATACTCATTTGTATTATTAACAAAGCTCAAAGGCTTAAATATTAAAATATTAATTGCATTACGTGAGCTTGTAAAAGGATTTTATTGTGAACGTAATTATACACTGCGAAGCGCTTGTTATAGAAATACTGATTTTAGTTAATGGAATCAGGCGTTACTTTGCGGAAATCCATAGCATAAAATTTAAATATATTAGTTATATCTAGCAAAATCTCGTGAAAAAAAACGCGTGATATTGCTAGATATAATAATATATTTAAATTTAATTCTTGATTTTTTGTAGTTTTGTAACCCTATGTTAGGCTGCGTTTTACCAGTAATATGTAATGCGTTGTGATGAATTTGTTTTGGGAACCAATTGAACCACTTTGCTGAATGTAGCTGGGTGAATAAAGCGATTTTATTGGTTCTTGAAAAACACATTCTTCGTATATAATTATTAGTGGAAAATCACCCTAAAGCCAACCACGCCAAGTTTACCTGACAGGCTTTCACAGGTATACCTGTCAGGAATACTGTTACGTATCATTAAAGTAAATTTTTATTACCAAATAAGTACCAATGTATAACAAGTGTGCGTAATAGTTACAACAAGCTTATTTGCATTATAAATGGTCCTTGATACGTATGCAAAATTACAATCTAATCAGACTTATAGACATTGGTGACAATTATCCTCAAATATTCCGTTACATACATACAACCCAAGCTTATAAAAACTGTTAATAATGTCCTAACAGCCTATTTTCATTAATACCCAGTTTCAGTACACCCGCTGTCTTATTCGCTTTAACACGAACGAGTGAGCGGGACAGCCTGAAAAACCAAACCAACCAACATTATTCACAAGAATCCTGTAATTTTCCTTACATCCATCATCATTCCATTCATATTACGCACTTCAATAATATCTGTATGGTGCGTCGTATCAATGCGTCGAATTCAAAAAATAAAAGGAACTCTTTCGGCGTGTAGAATTATATCGATTGTATAAGCCGCGGTTATTTTTATCCGTAACGGCAGGTGCGATAGGCTTTTATTTGTACTCTGTTCTGCTGCGGCATCGATTTAACCATTCTGGAATTTACGTAATCTATGTAATATTACTGATAGATAGGTTTGTAATTAAACGATGCTTGTACTTTAAAGAGTGGACTGTATTTTGTACAAAGTTACAATATTAAAAATAAGTAATAATTATAATAGCTCCCCTCACCGATTTCGGTGTCGGTAGCCGATTTCATTGAAACCAGGCCAGCTACGCAGGAGTTATTATATAGTGCCCCAGTGTGTGCGCAATACACAAAGACACTCTCTCTTCCTTTTACTCTCGTCGTCGGTGTGCAATGATTTTAACTAAGAACGGGCTATGTACATTCGACAGAAAAATCTGCTTTGTATATTATGACGTAATAACGGGGCTGATTCAAGATGCCATCGCTAATTATAGCTTACAAAGTTCGATAGCAAAATGTATGGGATTAGACATAAGGTACGCTAAATGATCGCGATTTGGTATGTCATTTATCGTACCTTATATAAAATCCCATACATTTTGTTATCGAACTTTGTAATTGATAATTAGCGATGGCATCTTGAATAAGCCCCAAGATGATAAATTATAAATTTTGTCGTATCTCGAGTGCCCCAAATAATCCTTAGGGGGGCACTCAAAGTGCGGACAGTTTTGTTTGATACATCTCCTCTATTTGTGTCTATGTAAGGGAGCTATTTATATTGGCTAGAAGAATGTTTTGTTTTCTTTTATTTCTGGGGAGAACCGTAACCATGAGTGATTTTAAGATCCTCCTTTTCTGATTCTCTCTCTCTCTCTCTTTCCTTAATACTTATAGATTTAATTTTATTTATATATATAAATAAATCTAGTAAACAAGCAGTCGGTTCTAGAATGCGGTTATTATCACTAGATAATACACATCAGTTTCTTTGAAGCTCGCCGAGTTTCATTCGTGCCAAAGCATAGCTCTCTCGTAACAACACATGCCACAAGCTCAAAAGCATACAAAAGAGTAGTTTTTTAATCTACTGCGGTGCGCTCAAAGTTGAATTTTCACGCTTTGTATGTAAAGTCTAAGCCAAACTTTTATACCACTTTAGGTAAGCGCTAGTTTTAGTGATCAAACGGTAAAAGTCAGAAAGTGGGAATGTAATAATAGATAATAGTAATCATGTTCTACCTAACTTTGTAATTCTTATTAATCCATACTAATACGCCCTGATTCGTTGACGTCAGACGTCAGGCGTTACTTTGCGGAAATCCATAGCATAAAATTTAAATCTAGGGGCGCAGTTGTGCCCCGCCAAGTAGAGCCAAACGAAGCGCCAGGGCACTTTTTCTTGAAACATTTCGTCGTTTTTTTGAACTCTCATAACTTTGGATGATGCTAAGTAGTTGAAAAATTTAAGACATAATGGCACTAGTAAAATCATAAAACAAAGAAAGTTTAAATATCGTAGCTATTATATACTTTATATTTTATCAATATTGCTTCGCTCTCCACCCGGAGAGAGAACAACAACAAAATTTTGTTTTCAAGTTTGGTTAGGTTAGGTTAGGCAGGCTGTTTGTCGGTCGGATGGGCATGTAAAAAGTCGGTCCTGCGCCTGTTCTCTCGTATGTTCCTGTCTTTGTGTATTGCGCACACACTTGGGCACTATAAAATAACTCCTGCGTAGCTGGCCTGGTTTCAATGAAATCGGCTACCGACACCGAAATCGGTGAGGGGAGCTATTATTATTATTAAAAAATTCTCAATTTCGAAAAACCTCCGATTTCGTCACTGACTCGCACTGCACTGCATTGCAGAATTCTCGTCCGAAGCCGGACGGTGTAGTCGGTCCACAGCCCACAGCCGTCCACGTACGAGCTGATAAGCACTTAAGGTTCCCTCTGGGTTGTTTGTCGCTCTATTTTGGCTTTTCCCTGCGTTCTGTCGCGAGGGGTTCGGTCCTCAGAACTTTGGCTTTTGCGTTCAGTATACGTATTGGGCGCGCCACTTTTTGTTTTTACCCCACGTAGAGGGATCCGAGGATCCCTGGCCGTGGTTCTCTACCCGGGCCAGCCCTGTTCGAGGGCTTCCGTCGGGCGTGAAATTTCATAGTTGTCCGACTCGCACTTCGCCCGTTTTTGTATTCTTACACACATTAGGAGCTTAGTAGTTCCCTATAAAAGGTTAATTCGAATGCCTTATGTAGGTTAACGTTGACATTTAAAGGCCGATGAACTATCCAGCCCCTTTTCGTTTGTACATAAATACATTACGAATTAAGAAATTGAATATTTGCTAAAATATTTAGGATTACTCTTTCGAAAGTCAAAGTTCTAGCTCATTAATTGTTATTATAATATCTTATTTTATTCAATTAAAAAACACAAATGACTCTTTAATAATAACATACTAAATTATAGAGTAATTAAGGTCTAAATTCTAAACTACAGAAGTAATAAAAAAGACAATAAGTGAAAAACTTTATCTTAATCGGAAGCCACTGGTAATGTACCTGCTGTAAATTTATTATTTATTTATTGTTATGTTTTGTAAAAGAATATCCGATTATAAAACAATATATAATAGGCACATAGAGTGCACCAAGGAAAATCGTTGTTTTTATTATGAAATTGCATTTGCTTTTAATTTTATACTTGCTTTTGTGTCTGTTGTTCACTCTCTGTCTATTGTTTCACTAATACCATAAATTATAGAGTTTGTTTTAACGTGCTAATCTAAACTACTGACCCGTTTAAAAAATCGTCAGTGTTGGATAGACCATTTATTGTGAAAAGCTATTTTAGCAAGATGACCTCCGTAGCGCAGTGGTTCAGCGCGTTGGTGCTTGACCGAGAGGTTTCGGGTTCGAATTCCGCCGATGGAACAAAAAGTTTTCAATGGTCATGGATGTGTATTAAATTTGTGTATTATAATAAAATAAAAATCCTTATTATGTGTATGGTATAAAAGTATTAAATATATATTTTCCGTCGTCTACCAGACGTATAACACAAGTAGTTCTTATAGGATAGTTCTTATATAGGATACTTAGCACAGGGCCAGATTGACGTGGTGTGAAGCGTCTATAGATATTATATTATATTAATAGAAAAAGGGCACAAATGAGTAATGTTTTTGAAGTTTGTTTGACTTTGTCATGCGGACGTGCACAGCTAGTTGTTTTATAATTTGAGAAAAAGTATTTGAATACTTTAAAGTATCTTGCTGTTTGGAATCGTAATTGTATAGAAGTGGGTTCTGTTATTGCTTATTTGTGACTTTTGGTATAAATATTAAAATAATTATTTCCTTAAAATGCATTACTAATGCATGCACTTAAAAAAACAATGTTATTACGTAAGTGGCATCTCGCCTTTGATGATAATAAATTACTTTAGACCTACTGTAGTCTTTCAGAAACTTTCAAAACATCAGTTTTACATAGTGAAATAACGAAATTATACTAGGAATAAACCTGTCAAGTACAACTAAATTTGATTCACCCTACTTACTAATCCGAGGGAAGTTATTGTGTCAAGCCATAATTAACTTACCTTCGAACTCAAACTAGGTTACAGCTATCACCGAATACAGTCACGAGTCATAACATCGTTACTTTTCCACGACCACTACAACACCACTGTAACACCACTGTCACCACACAAGTATCAGACTACTGTTTGGAAAAGTTACGTATTTTCGCGGGGGCGCTACAGACGTGCTTTCCACGTGAAAGTTCGACGCGTACTGAGCTTTCTGAAAATTGAAAAGCTTATGGAGGCTTTCACGTATTGTAACACAAGAATTGTACTATTTTCGTGTAAATGCTTGGCGACACAGATTCGGTTTTGTTGTTACGAAATAAGTGTCTAATTAAGGGCATGTTTTACGATGTTCTAATATCGTATGGTTAGTTTTTATGTTTCGTCGCTGCTTAATTTATATAGAGTGAGAGAGACAAACATGCAAATAAGCTGATACTTAGAAATTTGCCTAAAGAGTACAAATAAGTGCATTTACAATAATCTGGGTAATAATAGGAAATTAAATTGTATTTTGCTGAAATATTGTTTATATCCGTCAATGGCGAAGCTAAAATCTAGGACAAAGATTTTGGTAGTCTATGTGTGTATGTTTGTTCCATTGTAGTGCCTATGCTACTGACACTTTTTTAATTGAAAAATAATAATGAAAGCCCAATCAACGTAGTAACCTATGTTTATATACGTAGTTGAGTTAAAGTTTTTTTTTATTTCAATATGTTTTTTTTATAAATGCAAAGATCGAATAGTTTTTTAACACTAGAATAGTAACAAGTGGATCAAATAATAAGAAATTAGCCACCCGTGACAGTAGAGGAGTTGAAAGTGCGTTGCTAACCAAGTCTCGATTTATTTTCTGTCTTTTACATGTTTACAGTCATTAATCTTCTTCTTCTTCGCTTATATATGAAAATGAATTGATGTTCGTTAGTCGCGCTAAAACTCGAGAATGGCTGGACCGATTCATCTCTCTTCAGTCTTGAAATATTCCTGGAAGTCCCGGAAAGGTTTAAACGGTTCATCACAAACTGTTTCTATGCTCAACGAAGTGGGCACGGGTCAGCTAGTCTTATATAACCAACAGTTGATCATAAATCTGAGTCCATGAGAAATTTCGATAATAATGTACTCTATAAATTACATCCAACTTATCAAAAGGACATTGGCCCTTTGCCAGAATTAAAAATAAAATTATGTAGATTATACTATATAGACGTAATTAGTTACACCATTTGGATACAACGGCATAGGTCGCATATCAGCAGGTAGAAGAAAAATACCGTGATAGTTGAACTCATTTCAACGAATGTGTAACAGAAAGAACAATTTTTCATCTTTTCGCTAAAAGAGTTTCCGACGCCGGATCTTCTCGGTGGGCTAGGCTTGAACCGGTGAAAGCCATTTTGTTGAGTTTTTGAAAATAGCTTGTTAAGTTTCAATTGGATATTTTGATTTTGATTTAAAATATTAAAATAATTTTTCATAAAAGGATTTTATATGATGCTTAAAAAGAAAATTATACAATTTGGTTTGTGATCACGACTTTTTTAAGCTATTTTAGGTGAAGAAAAGGAAAAGTAATGAGTACGTAGAGTATTATTCGTTTGGTATGTATGTTCCACCTTAGTGACTAATCTACTGGTAAGATTTTTTTTAAATTATATGTCAAGAGATTCGTAACAATAGCCCAAATATCATAGAGTAATTTACAGGTTAATATTTAAAAATATATTTTGGCTATTTAAAAATGGGGTGTAAAACGCCCAATGTCTTTTGGATGAGATACAGAAGAGCTGGATGAAGTATGGAAGAGCTACGGAAGGGTTTACGACCTCGTTAGACCCTCCGGGGTACATCTGAACCCTAACCCTTTCAGTAAAATAAATTTTAACTGGTTATACAGGATGTTACTGGGGCTTATCGCAGTATTCGAGTCTGTAGCGATAGGATGTAATGTTAAATTTTATTCTATTGTGGTATAAAGTTATTAGCGTTAAAATTGTTCGTTATTGTTACATAATGCTATGACATTATGTATTATGATTAAAAAAACAATTAGATGTCAAAGATGACACTGACAGTGATGCCTAAGATAGTCTATATAATATATTAGTCCCCTAGGGAGGCCCCTAGAGTTAAGATCTGCATAGGTACCTAGTAATGTATAAGATACTGTATATTAAATTAGTTACGTATGAATAAAGCCAAGTACGATTAACTAGAAGTGTATTATTATTAAACGTGTAATTGGATCCTGATAACAATAACACATATGCTGTGGCACTAAACAGTTATTAGCGCCAATGTCAATTGAACCAAGATATCTGGGCCCTGATTCAAGATGATATTGCTATTTATCGCTTAGGAAGTTCGACATCAAAATGTATGGAATTTGGCATAAGCTTCGCTAAATCTATACTAATATTATAAAGCGGAAGAGTTTGTTTGTTTAAACGCGCTAATCTCAGGAACGATTGATCCGATTTGAAATATATTTTTTTTGTTGGATAGTCCATTTATAGAGGAAGGCTTTAAAACATTACGCTGCGACCAATAGGAGCGAAGCGTCAGTGAGAAATGTTGCAAAAAAGGAGCAAATTATTAACATTTGGGGAATCGTTGCGTGCGCTGCATAAACGGTTTAAGTCACTCAAAAACCACGCGAACGAAGTCGCAGGGCACAGCTAGTGACATAATAATTCGCTTGTCATTTAGCGAAATTAATTTCAAATCCCATAAATTTTGTTTTCGAACTTCGTAAGCGATAAATTGCGAGGTCATCTTGAATCAGGGCCCTGGGGTCTGACTCTCGAAACCGAAAATGACTTGACGTGACGCCTCGATTCACCGGCGATCTAAGTTAAGCCTTTAATACTCGTTATACTCATTGCAGTCGGCAATAAATAGTTTATTAATTACTTCGTGTCAATAGTCCAGTATTCCCATTAAAGTCAAATTCTTCGCGAAGTTCCTAAAAAAATTAAGGAATATTGCGAAATTTTATCTGAGAATCAAATAAATTTTGCCCTTTTTTCTTAGGATCTTCCTTTCTTCAGAAAAACTTTTTGGCAATTGTCCTTTGTCTTTAAAGGACGAATCTATTGAGAGGCTCTCTAGAATAACAAAGACAGCATGATGCTGCTGCTGCATGCTGCCAAGCAGAAACAGAGACAACATATGACTTATAAATTCTACACATGTTTACTTACTTATACGGCTATAAGTAAGTAAATATGTGTAGAATTTATACCAAAGCCGCTTTGTAATAATTTACAGGCGAGTATTGTGGTGTGGTACTAAATGATGCGTTATTTAACGAACGCCCATTGACATACTCTTACAAGGGATCTTGCCCTTCAAAATCAACAGTAGAATGTGTATTGACAGCCCAATGTTACAAAAGTTATAATAAAATAGAGAATATATTATGTATTTCTGTGGCAATGACAAATCGTCGCTTTTTCTACACAACCTCGTATCTATAAAACTACAACTTCTCAGTAGTAATAAAACTTAATAATATTAGATTTTATTATGATTTTTATTTAAATGAGGTTCAGTTAAGTATTAACTATATCTAGCTTATAAGTTTTATATACTTTAGGTTAATAGAAGCTAGATTTATTTCTATGCCCGATATCTCATTTGGAACGCATCTACTTTACTTTTATCTCTAAAATCACCTAATGATTGACTGGTAGAAAATGCTTTGAGGCATTAAGTCCGCCTATGTACAAAATGTGCATGATGTATTTAAATAAATAAATAAATATTATCAAGATAACGTTGATTTTTTAGATTCGAGGTTGAGAAGTTAAAGCGACGAAATGATGTAGGGAAATCAGTACACAGTATAATTGACAGCATTTCGAAGCTTCAGTCCAAAAGTAGACAGGATAACTCTATACAAATGGTCACTCTACGAATGCTGTTTATCCTATATATATATATTTTTTTTTTTGGCTTTTTAGTCATTACAATTTTGTATTTTCTCCCACTTTGCTTGAGGAGGGAAACTGGAATACTTCCTACTCCTCCTTTTTCTTTCTTTTGATTAACTTCGTTGTGGGTCCCAAGACAGATTTAGCTTTTCCCTCGGGCATACTCTGAGATCATATCAAAGGGTTTGTCGTGGTTGGTTACCGCTGTCGATCCTGGCTCACAGGAGTTGCAGTGGTGGGAATGTAAGGTGGGCCAATGCCCGTTTAAAAAAAAAGAAAAAAAAGAATGCTGTTTATCAATTTGAACACCAAACCCGTAGGATAAGCTCAAACACTAACCAACTGCGTATTCGTAACGTTATCGAATGTCATTTATAATAATAATAATAATATCTATAGACGCTTCACACCACGTCAATCCGGCCCTGTGCTAGGTATCCGAAGAACTTGTGTTACAGGTACCATACAACGGAAATATATATTATATTGGTACAGTAGATCATTTTCATACAATTCTACTTTGTTAACGTTTTGAAATAGTTGTGTACATATGTTACGTTCCTCAGGTACCTATGGTATTTTTTACGGGTAAATAGCCTACCACACCCCACCACTGCAACTACCGTGTAGTCAGGATCGATAGTTGTAGACAGCATCAACACACAACGACAGTATACATGGGATAAATGAGGGATAATACTTTGGGGTGTGTATGTGCCTCCCCACGTAAAGTTTATCGTAAAAGTACCAGCGCTGAAAGAAGTACTATTGACTTTCATGTTTCTATAAGAAAGGCTCCAACATCATAAATTTTTCCATACATTTTAAAAAAGGTAACTCTTTCAGCGCTGGTACTTTTACAGTAAACTCTATATACGGGACCCATAGACACGCTAAAGTATTATTACTCATTAATATCACAGCCTGTATACTCAGGTATGGTATGTCAATGCATAATCTGTTTACTTATGTAATGCGCGCGGCCAAGCTTTTATTATTAACGCGAGCCTCGCGTACGTTCAATCCCGTTGGAGAATGTATGAGTAATATATTGACATCGAAAATGTATGGAATTAAAATAATAAAACTAGTGAATAGAACCAGTGGTCTCGAACCTACCGATTTTTCGTTATTTCTACCGAAATGGACTTTGTACTACCGAAATACCGAAGCGCAAATTAGATTTTTCCACGATTTAAGAGAATACATGGAAATTCTCCCGATTTTTCTACCGATTTCACAATTTTGTGTTCACAACCCGTTTCATTTAAGTATGTTTAATGTTAAAATTATCGTCCACTCCAATCGCAAATGTTGATTTTTGAGATCCTGGGAATTTTAAGGATATTAACGACGTATGGTGCTGCGGCATCAAATATACTGCTTAGATCAGATCTATAACAGGTGTAAAAAGAACAGTCACTATAACTTTTGTTTAAGATTAAGCTACTTTTTTCATTCTACATATAATTTTTTGCGCTTTTTCGTTATTCTTGCGACAAAAAAAAGAAATGGTAAGAAATATTATTTTTTTTAGTTTTTGACAAAAGACTAAAAACAAAATATGTTAAAAGTGGCAAAACTGCTTCGATAGTGCCTAATACCGGACTCGTTTCTAATATTACCTATACTAAGTGTGTAAGATGTAAGTAAGTATTTTTATGTTGTAAGTTGACTTTAATGTTATTAATAATCAGTGGATTTTTTGTTAAACAAAAGAATTTGATTGAATATTGTATTTTTTGTCATATACCGATTTTAGGTACAAATATACCGATTTTTGTTGGCAACTCTACCGATTTCGCTCATTGACGTTCGAGACCACTGAATAGAGCTAAGGATGCCCACGACAGCATACTTTTTGTGACCGAAAGTTCACAGACCGAAGTTTCTGTAGGTGAATAATAAAAGAACCACGCAAATGGGATCATTAACCTCGGAGTAATCTGCGTACATACATAAATAAAAACCAGAGAACCTTCTCCTTTTTTTAAAAGTCGGTTAAAAATAGAACATACAAATTTTAATACTGCAACGCACGCGTCCTACCTATGGTGGACAATCTGTTGGAAAAACCTACTAAAGTAGGGCTAGGACCCTTAAGACTAACGAAAAAGGGTCCGACCGCAACACGGCGTTACAACAGACATCGCCACAACGGCCGGCCCTCACAGCCCTAGTTGTGATCGTTAATTACGACGATGAATTTTAAAAACTACAATAACGGAATTGGACATATTATTATCGTTACCTTGTTTAAGGCTCGTGTTGGAAAAACAATTTTAAACACGGTCTTAAGAATTGTGAGCAAGCTCTTATATTTTATTTAATCAACCTTTTGTATTTTTTTTTGTTTTTGAAACGTAAAAATATATATAATCTACAAGGTGTAAAATAAATTAGTGATAATACTTTGGGGTGTGTATGTGCCTCCTAATGTAGAATATACTGTGAACGTACCATCGCAGAAAACTTACTTTTGACTTTCATGTTTGTATGAGAAATGCCCCAACATCATAAATTTACCCATACAATAATTTTAAAAAGTACCTCTTTCAGGGCTAGTACTTTTAAACTCTATATACGAGACCCATATATTACTTTAAGATGTGTACCCTAAATTATTATCACTCATTAATATTATCGCCTATATAGCCTGTGTGTTATATTTAAAAAAAAATAAGTAAAATTTAAACCAATCGTTGTTTTATCTGTCAAATAGGTTCTCAAGTAGAGGTTGCGATCGCAATTCTTGAGACCGAGTTTGAACTTGTTTATAAATACGTGCTAATTGTTTGTTGAACCCACAACCTCCAGAATCTTAGCCAAGTATTACACCACTAGACCACGTCCATTCTTTTAAGTATAAATAATTGATATCTGATTGTTATATTATTATTATATAGCTAAAACTTTAGCGAACATTGTACAATATAAGAAAATAATGTCCCCTGCGGGATCTCCTGACAGACGGGGGCAAACAAAATGTCTTCTGGAAACTTTATAAATGAAATATTCGTGGGTTTTGGGCGTAGCTACTTTGAAATAGTATTTTCTTTCTCTTTTATAAATAACTACACCCGGAGCCGTATGACGTGGCACAGTCGATATCTTCTTATATATAAAAATTAATTGCTGTTCCTTACGCCCGGTTTCTGAAAGGCTGATCAAATTGGTCAATGGATCAAATCAGGTAATCTGAACGCTCATTGGTGAAAATAGTGACTGCGAAGTGATGTTCACCAATCAGCGATCAGCTTAGCTGATTTTATCAATTGATCAATTTGACCAGCCTTTCAGAAACCGGGCGTTACTCTCGCTAAAACTCGAGAACGGCTGATTCGGCTATTTTTAGTCTTGAAATTTTTGTGGAAGTCCAGGGAAAGTTTAAATGGTTTGTATGCTCAACGAAGTGGGCACGGGTCAGCTAGTATTTTATAATTACATCCCGCTCGCACTTGCATAGCTGGAAGAAAGTCCTCAGATAAAATTCATTCAAATCGTATGTCAACTAATCGATATCTAATCTGTCTATTCCTTTCTCTCTGATTATGTTCCACCAATCAGCGTTCAATAGGGGTTGTTGATGTGGATGCTATGTTAGTTGGTTATACATTTAGCGTTCCCAAAACCGGTGTATAATGTTTTAACTCTTATTATTTAATGATTTTTTATGAAATAACACATACGTTTTTTACACACAAATTAAGAATTTTCAATTCCTACATTCTCTCAACCACAAGTGTACAAAACAAAAGTTAATTAACTTTGATTGTGGAAATCTAGTAGTTAAAACATTATATTAGTTTAAATAATTATACACACATTTAATTAACATTTTGCGGTGAAAAGTTAAATAAATGTGCTGATTGATGTACAATATACTTCATTTGTAGAATTCGAATACATTATAATATGATGTCAGCTACTCGTAGAAACAAATATACTTATATATACCTATAACTAGCTGACCTGTGCTCATTTCGCTAAGCATATAACTTTATAGTTTTACACAATCCTGAACCCTCAACGTGGAACCCACAACCCTGAACCCGCAACGCGAATAAATTTTTTATTTCATGTATCGGATATATGTAATTTAGAATACAAAATATTAATCCAAATAGTTTAAACTTATATAAATGCGGTATTTATAGCATTTCACAATTTTTATTTTCCATTTTCAAACAATGTTGTTACCATGACAACCGTATCATATATCTATATGATACGGTTGTCATGGTAACAACATTTCCGTCGTGGTAACGACGGAAAAGATCGAGTCCAAGTTCAAACCCCGGTGACTATTTTTTCTTTCTTTTTCTTTTTTTTTTAATATAATATAGCCTATATTCTGCGCTGATAGTGTTGCTTTCCAATGGTGAAAGAATTTTTCATATTCGTTCAGTGGTTTCAGAGCCTATTCCATTCAAACAAACAAACAATGAAATGTTTCCTCTTTATAATATTAGTATAGATATAACTTTTGTTTGCGGCTACGCGAAATAGTGTTCATCTTCTATAATATATTTTTATAAAAATGGATCGCAAAATTTTATTGGTAAGAGCATAACTCAACAACTCCTGGATCAATTTGGCCAATTCTTTTATTGTTGTATTTGTTATGGTCAGGATTAGGTTTTTATGAAATAAAATGTTAAAATAAATAAGCAGAAAATTATAAAATTTCGCGTTGCGGGGTCCGGTCTTGCGGATTCCGCGTTGCGGGTTCCGGGTTCCATGTTGCGGGTTTGCGGGTTTCGGGTTTTTGTTTTTTTAAATTTAGTTTCATCACAAACTGTTTATATGCTCGACGAAGTGGGCAAGGGTGGGCTAGTTTCAAATAACTCTATCTACTGTTATAGGTCTTGTATTGCGTCCGTTTTGTTGGCGAGATCGCTTGGATAGATATTTCGCGCGTATTTATTTAATCTTAAGATCCTTACCATTCTATTTATACTTCATATTTGATCAAGCCTCCAGCTTCGTGCTAATAGGCAGTAATAGGCAAAAAAATATATTTTTAAATCAAATAAGTAATATGTTAAGACATATAATTTTCAAAATTTTCAACAAATTTTGAGATGTTTTTTTTTTGTAAGAGATAATAAAAAACCAAAAACATGTATTTTACGCAAATTTTGAGCTTATGTGATAAGAAACATCACCTTAAAACTTCGCCAAATAACGTTTTATCACTTTTAGTTTTTCCGAAAATCTGAGATAAACGGTTTTTCACCCTTAGACCTCAGATCGCCCGTATTTTTTTTTCTTTAATTTTTATGATATTATCCATTTCTCCAATGGGTTTCATCCTACTACTCGTATTATTTGCTTTTACTTTTTACCATTTTTGAAGGTATCGGTACCGTGGACTAGTTTAGAGCTTCGCTCTCGACCCGTCGTGGGTTCTCTTCCCGCGTTAGAATAACAAAAAATGTTGTTCTCAAGTTTGGTTAGGACAATGCAGGCTGATCATGATGTCTGACAAGAAGATGATCCATGCCTCGGAAGGGCATGTAAAAAGTCGGACCTGCGCCTGTTCTCTCGCCAGTCGTGTCGGTTTACCGTCCCACTGGGTTATGAGAGTAAAAGGAAGAGAGAGTTTCTTTTTGTATTGCGCACACACTTGGGCACTATAAAATAACTCCTGCGTGGCTGGCCTGGTTTCAATAAAATCGGCTACCGACACCGAAATCGGTGAGGGGAGCTATTATTATAATGTACTGTAATAGACACTTATCAGTGTGACATAGACTATCATTGTTCAGAATTAGGGGCGACCCGTGCCTAATTAATTACTAATGGACACTTGTCACTCTGTGGCTACGCCAACTAATTAATTTGGATGCACACAGCGGGCTGATGCTATTACGTGCGGCACAATCAAGCTTTACACTATTACTGGACTAGATTATGTAGTTAAGTTGTATGTGTTGTACTCGTATAATTGATGTGGCAAATAGACTGTCTGTTCGATAACTACAACGTAATCAATGTACATATTTCATTTTAAAAACACTGCTAGCCTTTCATGTACATACGTTCAGTATTTTGTGTTATTTTTTCTTTAAACTTTAGATAATAATTTACTACTAACTCTAACTACTTAGTTTTTAATTTATTATGCAATTTTTAAACTACCTATTATATTATAATATTATATATGGACGCTTCAGACCACGTCAATCTGGTCCTGTGCTAAGAATACGAAGAACTTTTGTTACCGGTACCAGACAACGGAAATATATTTAATACTTTTATACACATATTTAAGATTTTTATTATATTATACACAAATTTAATACACATCCATGACCCAGAAACATTGAAAACTTTTTGCTTCCTCGGCGGGATTGAGGAGGAGAGGCTCAACCACTGCGCTACGGAGATCGTCGTATCTATTATATTATTACTTATAATAAAACTGTAGAGAGGTTAATTCTGTACATTGAATATTTTTTCAAAATACATTTTGGAGGATGATTGGCGATCGATACTGATGCCAAAAATGCAATTAGTAAATTAAAATTTTTGTCTGTCTGTCTGTCTGTCTGTCTGTATGTGCACGATGGGAACAAAAACTACTGAAGGGATTTTAACCAAACTTGGTACGATTGTAGCCCATATTCCTGGGCAGGTCATAGGCTATATAACATAACGCTACGATACATAGGAGCCGAGCAGTGACGATAAATTTGAAGCAAGTCGGATGAATTTTGCGCGTGCGGCCTGCGGTCGAACGGTTCGTGCGGGGGGCGCGGGGGGATCGCTTACACAGTGACGCGAAGCAATAGAACGTGGCACTAAAGTAGATTAGAACATCAAATAAGTACCTAACTATCAGGATTTTTTTTCTGGGAAAACAGTGTTTTCACAGTGTCATAATAATATAAAAATTGTATTTTTGAACTTGCTTCACAAATTGAAATAAATTATCATTTATTGTATAAAATCAACTTAATTAACTGTATAATTAAAAGAAAGCCTTTCGCGATAAACTAAAAAACGGGCAATTAAGCGGTTTTTGGAAAGCTATTTATACCATCACGGTATTAATCCTTATCATTTTTAATACGTTAGTTGGCTTAAGAATTCCATGAAGACTATAATA
Organism: Celastrina argiolus; assembly: GCA_905187575.2. Lineage (NCBI taxonomy): Eukaryota > Metazoa > Arthropoda > Insecta > Lepidoptera > Lycaenidae > Celastrina > Celastrina argiolus. The sequence continues at coordinate 5,951,628 of LR994596.1, forward strand.
TTTGCCCTTTATACCATGCAAATATAATGAGTAGCTTAGGAAATATAGCAAAATTAAAATCGTTTCACCGTGATTCGACCGGGCACCGCGTAATGCAGGCTGCTACGTGACGTCTTACGTCCGAGCCGGGCTGGTGTAGTGTAGACTGCTGAGTAAAAAATACTATTAAAATGTGGTAACTGTGCCTGTGTTATTATAGGAGACTTTTATTTATGCAATAGTACCCAAAACAATTTTTTTTTTATTTTTGTCTGTTTGTCGGTGCATTTGTGCACGCTAATATCAGAAACGGCTTATCCGATTTAGATGTGGTTCAATCATATTTGTAGTAATCTTGACTTAACATTTATTTCATCTCAATCGGTTCATAAATAAAAAACTTATGACAATTAAAAAAAAATGCTGGACGTTTGTATGAAGCGCGGCAGGAACCGCGCTCGTCGTTTCAGCCTTTAACTGTCCACTGCTGGATATAGGCCTCTCCAATACATTTCCAGTGCGACCGGTCCATTGCCACCTGCATCCAACGTGACCCGGCAGTTTTCACCAGGTCGTCGGTCCATCTGGTAGGTGGCCGTCCCACACTGCGCTTGCCAGTACGTGGCCTCCACTCTAGGATCTTTTTGCCCCATCGACCGTCCAATCTTCGTGCTATGCGGCCGGCCCATTGCCCACTTCAGCTGACTGATCCTACGGGCAATGTCAGCAACCTTAGTTCTTCTACGGATCTCCTCATTTCTGATTCGATCACGTAGAGAAATACCGAGCATTATTCATACTCCATAGCACGCTGAGCGACATTGAGCCTTTTGAAAAGATCCTTCGTAAAGCACCACGTCTCAGAACCGTAAGTCATCACTGGTAACACACATTGGTTGTATACCTTTGTCTTAAGGCACTGAGGTATTTTGGACGAGAAGACCCACCACCATGCGCCCCAAATCTTCCAGCGATTCTGCCATGACTACTATGTCGTCGGCAAATTGAAGGTGAGTGATGTATTCGCCATTGATGTTGATGCCAAGTCCTTGCCATTCCAGGAGCTTGATGGAATCCTCCAAAGCACCGGTAAACAGTTTCGGGGATATGATATCCCCCTGTCTTACTCCTCTCTTTAAAGAGATATCCTTCGTGCAGTGCTCCTGTACTCGGACTGACATGGTGGCGTTATTATACAAACACTTCAACACTTCGATATACCGAGAGTCAATACGGCAACGCTGGAGAGATCTAAGGACCGCCCATATTTCGACGGAATCAAAGGCTTTTTCACAGTCTACAAACGCCAAGCATAATAGCCGATTAATCTCTTCGGTCTTCTGTATAATCTGCCGCAGCGTATGTATGTGGTCTATGGTACTATAGCCTTTTCGGAAACCGGCTTGTTCGGTAGGCTGAAAGTCATCCAGCCTGCGTTCGAGACGCATCGTAATAACTCTCGAAAACAACTTGTAGACATGGCTCAGCAGTGTTATGGGCCTATAGTTCTTCAGTAAGGTTTTGTCGCCTTTTTTGAAGAACAGGACCACAACACCCCTGTTCCATGCCTCTGGCGTTTTCCCATCGAGTAAGGAGGAATTGAAGAGTTTCTGAAGGACTTTTAGTACCGGCGTGCCGCCCGCTTTCAGAAGCTCTGTAGTGATTCCATCCTCGCCCGGAGCCTTGTTGTTCTTAAGCTGTTTGAGAGCTACCCTAATCTCGTACAGGCTGATGTCCGGGATGTCTTCGGTATAGTGTCGTGTTAGCCTGGCTCTTGGGTCTGCAGCTAAACTAGCAGGTTCAGCTGAGACCGAGGTATACAGCTGTCCATAAAACCTTTCTATCTCCCGTAGTACCTCGGACTTATTTGTCAACTGGCTTTGCCCAATAGATACGTCTCTTGCAAACACTTTGGAGCCTTGGTTCCGCTCTATTGTCTCTTTAATACGCTGGGTATTAAAAGAACGGATATCGTGTCGCAAGGACTTCGTAATCTGTCTATTGAGCTGCCTATATGACTCAGCGTCACTCGCACAGCGGAACCGCGCTGCAAACATTCAAATGTAATCTTTTTTTATTTTATATTTTCTTTAAAACTAAATTTCAATTATTTATATTATTATTGTTATACTTAGGGTAGGTTAATAAAAAAACGCTACTAAAACCGATCGGCGCGCCGAGCTGGGGCCTAACTCCCCAAACTGATTCGATTTTGATTCAGATTCGATCGTGCCGCATACTCCCGAATAAATTGACGTTTGTTTATTTTTGTTCTATGTCGATTGATATCGTCGGGTGTACAAAAAGTTACGTTCCAAAGGTTTTCTTTATCCTAATTAGTTCCAAAGTAATCTACCAAATAAAACACCAAATCCGTTGAGATCGAACTGATTCGATTCTCGGTTGTGTCGAGAGTAAGCCTGCTAGATCCTCGACGGGGCGTGCCGCTGCGCCCATGTCTAACCGAGAGTTTCGTTTTAAATACCTTAATAATTGCAATATATGTTTCAATTTAATATCTCAAAATATTAATGACAAAAACGGTAGTAAGTTCAAAAAAATTGAAAATAATTTTATGGTTTCGCAATTTATCCTATGTCGGCACTATTAAGACGTTGCTTCGTATCAAATTAAGGTATTGGTTCCCTTTGGAGTGTCGAAAATTAGAGAGATAAACGGCTGAATCTTTGGGTAGATGTGGCTAAGGAGTCTGTTTTTTTCAAAGCCAGAAGGGACAGAAGATCCTGAGTATTTAATAGGATTGTTAGCTTGATACCTACACGTGTTAAAGTTTTGACAACCAGACAGATAGACAGACGGACATCGAAGTTAAATAATTTACTAAATTAACGTGAAAAATTGGCTGGGTCTATACGGTGCATTCGAATAATATTATCCTAACTTCGAATACCTTTGCTGACTTATACATATTGTTCGAATGCCAACTTCTTTTGACGAGCTCCGAAAGGATGGTACTATATTATTATTATACCCTGCATACCAAGAGGCTTGCCGGGTACGTGACTTGCTGGATCGGGATCAACACTGGAATACACTGGGAAGTACCTATTGGCGAAAGTTGTCAGCGGTTGCGCCAATAAACTAAAAATATATTTAAAAATATAAAAGTGTCCTAAAACACTTTTCCACGCGTACGAAGTCGCGGGCACAGCTAGTTGTTAATAAAGTCAAAAATTTTTTAGCAAATGATTTTAAAAATTTAAATAACAACACTGACGATTTCATAAGATTAGTAAAAAAATCGAGTGTCGAATGTTAGATAATCTTCCCATTAATTTTGGAAATCGATAAAATATTTGACAAGCATATACGAATGTAATAATTAATATAACGACTAGCCAAATATCCAGCACAAGTTAATATAGAATGCTATATCTGCAATCTAAAATACAGAAACAGATGACCCATATACAGCTAAAATTAAGCCTTAAATAAAAGCCTTAGCGTCAGTTCACACCAAGTCAGCGATGCAGCGCTTTAAAATTGAACTTCATTCACTTGACAAGAAGATACAAGTCTCATTGCGGTTCAGCTTGAAAGTTGACCTCGTGCAACTCTCGCGTCTCGGTGTCAGCTGACCAAGTTCAGCACAAACGAACGACTAAAAACTACAACTACTACTAAAGCTACTATTACTAAAAACTACTACTACTAAAACTACTATTACTACTGCTAAAGCTACTACTAGGTACCCACTACTAAAACCGTGCTCTGCGGGCAACCGATAATTTACAGAGAATCTGATACAATATAATGGAAATAATTGTATAAAAATAGTTTGATAGTTTCACATAATATAATAACATTTCACATGGCGTATTGTCCTACTATTTAAATAGTGGAACGTCGTTTCAGCCTTTTATTTTGTCCACTGCTGGACATAGGCCTCTCCAATACATTTCCAGTGCGACCGGTCCATTGCCACCTGCATCCAACGTGACCCGGCAGTTTTCACCAGGTCGTCGGTCCATCTGGTAGGTGGCCGTCCCACACTGCGCTTGCCAGTACGTGGCCTCCACTCTAGGATCTTTTTGCCCCATCGACCGTCCAATCTTCGTGCTATGTGGCCGGCCCATTGCCACTTCAGCTGACTGATCCTACGGGCAATGTCAGCAACCTTAGTTCTTCTACGGATCTCCTCATTTCTGATTCGATCACGTAGAGAAATACCGAGCATTGCCCTCTCCATAGCACGCTGAGCGACATTAAGCCTTTTGAAAAGATCCTTCGTGAAGCACCACGTCTCAGAACCGTAAGTCATCACTGGTAACACACATTGGTTGTATACCTTTGTCTTAAGGCACTGAGGTATTTTGGACGAGAAGACGAGAGTGGAACGGTATAATCAAAATAAATTATTATGTACGTATATTGTATACCTTCTGTGTTATTTTGTAACATTCTCATAAATCACCTTATAGTTATAGTTAATATTTAGGAACAATAGTACTAATTATGTAACAAAATTACTTTTTTTTTTTTGTTAAATGGCCGAATGAAAAATAAAAAATATCAAGAGTGAACGATCCAAAATTGGAACACTGGGAAGATACGGGTTAACGAGATTGTTACATTTACTGTCCAATTCTATAATCTATCCTTAAATAACTGTTAAGTTCCATACAATGTGACCGGGGATCGGTGGCGTGTGGTTTAGAAGCTTCATACAAATCCTATCAGGCTAGGCTAGGACTTCCCTCTGAAGGAGAACCCGCCTACACTACAGCAGGGGATCGCTTTACTCGAACTTAACTTTCAGTTAGGTTATTGAAAACCGTTAAATGTTTTTTACTTTCAGTTAGGTTATTGAAACAGACCGTTTTTTGAGTAGTTAGTTAACGCAACCCCGTGCATATAACGGCTACCTAGAACCGGCGGCGTTCGGAGGAGTGGAACCACACACGCTCCCGGGGCCGCCATGCGCCACATGTCGTCTCGCCATTCAAGTCTTTCAAGGCTTCTTTCCCCTTAGAGTCATGGTTTTCTCCTGCGTTCTGCCGCGGGGGGTTTTCCCTAGAAAAACATGATATATAAACTTCGGCTCGGTATCCTCAATACCGGGCCCTTCGACCTCACGTAGAGGGGCTCATTAGCCCCTGGTCGTGATTCCCCCGTCCCGGGCCGCCCGGGCCGTGCGAGGACAGCATAGGTAGGCGCATTGTTTAGCTACGATTATGTAGTAGCAATGGACACCGATCGCTTTAGGGTACACGAACGATAATCTGTAACCGATTGTTCGTAGATAAAAAATTAAACACATTGTTTCAAAATATGTAAAAAAATAAAAAGCGCAATGCAGGTCATACAAAATGTCAAACAGTAATCATATGGAGGAAAGATCGGCCCGATCGTAATCAGGCGGATTTTTCCTGTAAAAAATAGGCTGGTCGGTAGATCGTTTGTATGCCACCGATTCTGAGATCGAAGGTCGAAGGTCTAAATATATCGGACGATAATATATTTACGAAGCCCGATGTCAGTATATCTGGATGTCGCTGCATATTTAATTGTATTACGAAATGCTTTCCACGAAACCGACCAGCTATTTCGAGTTTATTTATTTTCGTATTTAGACTTCAACCCTTGTATGTTATTCCGAAATATTCTCGGAGTCATTTCGTGACATTCGACGGGTCATCATCGTGATGATATCTAGCCAACATTAATAAATATTATGTACATATTACTAGCTTTTGCCCGTGGTTTCGTCCACCTGAAAGTAGTATGTTACTTATCGTGCCTTCAAGAATAGGTGTACAAAATTTAATAATAATCGCTTAAGTCATTTTTGCGTGAAAGTAATAAACAAACGGACAGTTATATATTATTTTTGTTAAATAAGTCGCCTTGTTTTGGCGAATGTAAAATTGGAAATAACATAATTACTACTTACGTTATAGAAAGGTTTAGTATAATCAATATACCTAAGTACATAATAAATTTCCACACAGAAGAGGATGTACGTGAAAAGGATTTATTATTCAATTGAATTAATTATCTCATTGAAAACGAGTTGAATCGTAAGCCTCTTCACATGGCTCAGCGGGGCCGGAGCGAGAATCACCAATTTGCATCCACAATTGAAGAGAATTGGTTCAACTTATTTGTCAAATAGACGTTGAAGAAATCAATTCAATATTAAAATGGATTTGTGAAATATAATGTTTTATTTGTATTTTATAATAATAATAATATCTTTATTTGTAAGAAATGTGGGTGGAAAGATGACATTCTTGCGTTCTTTTTAAGAACGATCTACCTACTTATCTGTGTTAATATAATACAGGGGAAATATTTGTTTTATTTATTTCTTTATTATTTATTTATGCGCTCTAACATCTATGGTTATTAGTGACCACTTTAGGTTTACATTTTATATTAAATTATATTAATTAATTAGTTTTAAGTATTGTATAGTTTTATCTAGGCATTCTTTTAAACACACAGGGAGGTTCACATGCGAACGTTCAGTATTGTACATTTGTTTGCATCGAGGACAAAAGTATTAGATTATATACTCATGGATAGGTTACGCATGAAAATTTTCTAACAAATTTCCTGGCACCAAAATTGGCAAATAGAGAGATAGGATTGTGTCGCTACAAACGGACACAACACAACCTAATTTTTGCACACAAACATCACTTGCGCTATTTCTACTAACATTCAAATGTGATAATGATCATTATTAATAGCGTTCCCTGATAAGTGTGCCATTTAATGGCGAAAATATTAAATAAGGTATAAAATAAATGAGTGATAAAACTTAAGGGTATGTATAGGCCTCCTATCTAGAGTTTACTGTGAAAGTTCCAGCGCTGAATGACGTACTTTTTACTTTACTGTTTCTATGAGAAACGCCCCAACATTTTCGCATACAATAATTTTAAAAAAGTAACTCTTTCAGCGCTGGTATTTTCACAGTCAACTACACATATTATATACGGGACCCATACACACCCTAAAGTATTATCACTTATTAATATAACAACCTGTGTAGCATCAGTGGTTCTTTAGAATATCACATACAAACATACAAATCAAGCTGAGAACCCTACTTTACTAACGTCGGTTAAAAAACCCTCCGGATCCCGAAAACAAAACAAAGAGGCCAACGTTCATGAAATAATTTTCGTTTTCCGCCTGATAAATATTGACGGAGCCAATCGCAAATAAATCACAACATTACTTCCGCGCGGTCCACGAAATCTGTTCCAGTCATTTATATCCGTTGCAGCAAAATGGGAATATTAATAACCCACCATCGTATATCATGTATTTTATACTAGCTGTGCCCGCGACATTTTTGATGATGTTTTTGAGTTACAGACGCCCGGTTTCTGAAAGTCTGATCAAATTGATCAATTGATCAAATCAGCTAATCTGAACGCTCATTGGTGAAAACAGTGACTGCGAAGTGATGTTCACCAATCAACGTTCAGATTATCTGATTTGATCAATTGATCAATTTGATCAGCCTTTCAGAAATCGGGCGATAGACCGAAAGTCGCCAAATATGAATAATTTTCCCCGTTATTGCAACTTTTCTCACTGACGCTTAGCTCTTATTGGTTGCAGCGTAATCTTATATAGTCTAAAGCCTACCTCTATAAATTGACTATCCAACAAAAAAAGAATTTTTCAAATCGGTCCAGTAGTTCCTGAGACTAGCGCGTTTAAACAAACAAACTCTGCCGCTTTATAATATTAGTATATATGAATCCATTCTGCTATTTCACTCCTACAATGAAATATTATATTATTAATAATGATATTATATTATTGTATTCAGTTCACGTCAGATTTACATTACAGTCTCGATCTTATCACTCAGAAAATGGTATCATCACAAGCCTTATCGAAAAACTACTTTGGGTCAGTTTATAATAACAAACCATTCTTCCATTCCATCCTTTTTAATTTTTATATTCTAAATTAAAAGTAAATTGATAGTTGTGTTAAAAACAAGAAAATGGGTCGCATGTACAGTATTATATGTATGTAAAATATGTAATAGATTTGAATAACACAGATCAAATTTAAATGTAAGATAAAACAAAACAAAAGATTTTACAGTCGAAAATCGCTTTGCTCTTTCTCGCCAGGGTATAAGTCTAATTACCTCTTGCTGGATTTATCTGCTAGCCGACTTTTAATATCTTATAATTAAAAATGAATTGCTGTTCGTTAGTCTCGCTAAAACTCGAGATCGGTTGAACCGATTCGGCTGTTTTTAGTCTTGAAATGTTCGTGGAAGTCCAGGGAAGGTTTAAACGGTTTGCACGCTCAACGAAGTGGGCGCGGGTCAGCTTGTAAGCAAGCAAGCTAGTTATACTATAATAACCTTATTTACGAGTATTATATCATCAATACAGGCTGAAAACAAACAAACTAGCACACGCACTCACTTATTCAACTTTTACTAAAAAACTGCATTAGCTAACCTAAAAATAGCAAAAAGATAAAATATTTATACAATTTAGGTGGGCACTAAAATACCGAGTAGGTAAGCCTACCTGTTTGCACTGTCAGGTTGGAAATTCTAGCTGACACCAGCGCAGCCGATAAAATATCTGTTTCATTTCACAAACGCTCACGGACTGTGGACTCTATTCATCACTGATAAGGTTGCTTTTGGAGTTTGCGTTATTTAAAGCCCAGCGATGGCCATGTATTTTTAAAAGGCGACGTAAATCAGCGTTGTCAACGCGACGCGACGCGAAATAATCGCTCGCGACGCGTTTTATCGCGCGGGGCTTATGGCTGTATTTATTGATTTCAAACAATATCTGACCATAAACATTGGGAAATGGTGGACGAAAACTGCGTAAAAGATTTTTTATTTTTTTGGACCGGGTTCACATTAAGCGTTTGAGGGCACATAAATTCGTAACTAGGCATAAAAAAGTAAAATAAGGACGTACATTCATTCAGGTCCTATGGAAGTGCAATTGATCCAATTATGAACAATATTCAAGATCTGGGCGGCGATTCTCAGGCCTCGAACTTAGTTCCGAATTAGTATATCCCGCTCGCACGCGCGCTAAGTCTCATTTGCATGAGCGGGACAGACCGATAGTAAAAACTAAGTTCGAGGCCTGAGAATTAGGGCCCTGGAGCACGATTCTCGGGCAGTGGAAAAAAGTTCGAATATTAGTATATCCCGCTCACACGCGCGCTAAATCTCATTTGCATGAGCGGGACAGACTGATAGTAAAAACTAAGTTCGAGGCCTGAGAATTAGGGCCCTGGAGCACGATTCTCGGGCAGTGGAAAAAAGTTCAAATATTAGTATATCCCGCTCGCACGCGCGCTAAATCTCATTTGCATGAGCGGGACAGACCGATAGTAAAAACCAGGTTCGAGGCCTGAGAATTAGGGCCCTGGAGCACGATTCTCAGGCCTCGAACTTAGTTTTTACTATTATATTTGAAGATATGAATGGATGAAGGTGATATGTAGCAAAATTCTGATTTCGATAAAATTGAGTTCAAACTGTCACTTAAAAATTTTAGAATACGTCGTAACGTATTACGTGGATTAATCTAAAGATCCGTATCTAGAATCAGTGTTTAAGTACTCTACATACGTTACTACATATCCTAAAATGTTTAAGTGACAGTTAAAACTAAATTTTCTAGGTAACATTTTTTTGGAACATAATATCGCCTTCATCCATTCATGTCTTCAATTATGTTTTATACAGCTAGTTATATTAATGAGTGATAATACTTTAGAGTGTGTACGGGTCCCGTATATAGAGTTTAATGTGAAAGTACCAAGGCTGAAACAGTTACTTTTTTTTAAATTATTGCACACCCTAAATTATTATCACTCATTTATTTTATACCTTGTATAAGGGACAAAAGGTCCCAAAAAAGAAGTAAAATATGAATTATGATTGAATGTCGACCACAGGGAATCTAGTAATATCAATTACCTGTCCAGTATAAGATGGTCCTTGAGACGAATACCTCAGGGATTTGAGCACTTAAACCGTATCAACTGAGCTACTGATCGATCAAGTGGGGCTTCTAGACGTTCGTTAAAAGACTAGTACTACCCGCTGTTCCATCTTTTTTATTTTATTTTTTTATTTTTTATTTATTAAATCAATAAGAATTACATAAAAAAACTTAAACTACACAGTGTAACATACAGTAAGCCATGTTTCGATCAACAACGACGCCTCCCGACTAGACACCCTTAAGGATCTAGCCCCATGGCATGCTCGCCCCCCAGATAAAAAATCTTTCCCTAGAGAAAACATTATATTGCCCCCGGACTAGTGACTGCCAAAGACTAGATCCGTCACCAAATTATCAAATTTAATACTCTCTCAACTCCACTTACTTTACTCATTTCTCATCGTTCGCAATTCGTCTTCCCATCAGTTCGTTGGTTGATAGGTAGATAGTAGTAGGATAGTCGTCTGTCGGACTTCTAAATCCCACAAATAGTCGTCCTTTCCCGTCCCTATCCCATACTAACTGAATGCCCCACCCTGGTCGGTAGAGTCTTGCCAAATAATTAATTAGTATTACATGTCGCTAGGATTCTGCAACCAGTTATTTCCACCTCGCTAGGGCAACAATTTTAATTATCATATCAATACAATTCAAATTCTAAATCCATCTAATTTAATTTAATTTACCCATTTTATTATAATTTATTGAATTTAATTTTAATTTTATTTTATTGAATTCTTAATTATATTTTTAGCTTTCGCTTCGATAGGGAGAGGTAGATAGTATGTTGTCCCCCTCTCATCCCAGCCCCAAAAATTATGTGAATTCCCTTCCCAGTCGGTAGAGTCCAGCACAATTATCTATTGTGCTGTTAGGGCACACCAATCGTACCTAAATAATTTTACTAACACTAATATTTAATTTTAACATTAACACAATCTATTAATTTATCAACAAATAATTTATTTTTATTTTATAATTTAAACTTCTAATTAACCTAATAAAATCTTATGTTTGATTACTTACTCACAAGAATGCAGCCCCCAAGAAGAGCCACCGGTCATCACGCACACTACAAGCAAGCCACTCTCCGCTCTACACCTGAGTTTACCGCTCCTGTCGCTGGCAGCGTGGACTCGTGCGTGGCAGCTCACCTGGCGGGGTGGACCACCGGAGTGGTACAAGGAAAGTAGAGTAGGATCGAGCCAGCTTGCAGAAGAGGTCATCGCACCCAGCAAGAGTGAAGAAACCACTCGACCCAGTTACCGTCTCACCGTCGTGAGACGCGGAAGATCCCTCGGCCAAGGGGCTCAGCCCCGTCACCGAAAATCTCGTCCCCAGAAAGGGGTTCTGAGAGAGAAATTCCATGGGATCAACAACTACATTACGTGTCCCATCCAAAAATTTGGGTAAAAACTATCCGCGTACAACCTAAGACAAAAGTTTTAACACATTTCAAAGTTGATTTAGACATTTTAAATTAATTATTATGTATCTTCGATTTTTTTCTAAATTTAAACACTCTTTACGGCATTGTGACACGTTGGCAGTGATCAAAGCAAACTAAATGAAAAAACAGCTCACTTGTAAAGTGCGGATTTCTTGTGCTGACACGATATCTAGTCATTCACTATTTTTGACGTTACATACGAGTGTGCGAGCCTAAATGCAGTTTTTAATTTGCCGAAGTGCTCTCTGCCCACACAAAACTGGCAGTGGCTTGTAAAGCTACATTGGCCTATTATATTGATTGTGTATGATGCTAGTGGGTATAAAATAAAGTCGCGTTTAGGTTTTATTCCATCATACTTCATTACTTCATCATACTTAACTTTTTTTATATTACTAATACACACTATAAAAAAAGTTTAAAATTAATACTTTTTAGTCATTAAAGTCGGTTTTTTAAACGTATTTTTGTTATTTCTTCACGCGCAAATGGATGGTTTAATAGTTTTTAGTCATTAAAGTCGGTTTTTTAAACGTATTTTTGTTATTTCTTCACGCGCAAATGGATGGTTTAATTTTTATATTATTTGGTATGCAGGAAGCTGACACCCATTATTAACATATATGCTACTTTTTTATATCAAAATAGGTCAATCTTCCCATTTTACTATGAAAAACTTGCGCAGGCTCGTCCGTGGAAAAAAACTAGTAGACTCTAAAAACGATCGAGACTTAATATCGAGATTAAAAATGTCCTCAAAATCAAAACGTTTTAAAATTCAAAATCGCAGGCTATGAAAGCAATAACAAGCTTTAGATTAATAACCTACAGCGTATACGTAGCGTAGCGTAGCTACAGCGATTGATCTGCTTCTGTCAATTTTTTATTTTAATTAAAATTGTATAGTTTTTTACTAAACTGCTGATAATGTACCTCACGAGAATTCTTATACTCGAAAATACCATCAAAACTTAGTAAATGTGATTGAAAGAAAAAGTTCTTCAAATTAAAAGACCCTATTGCTGTTTAAGACTTTGTAACTTACAAAGAAAGAATTCGATTCGAACTTTTGAATTATGTTTAATTGATTTAGGGCCTTTCTAACTTTTTAAATATGCTGACTTTTCAAAGAGAAATTAGTTATTGTCGTGGTACTTTCGTAAAGTTTTGTTTATTTCAAACCTAAATAAAATGTTACAAAAAATTGTTTTAATGCATTTAGGAATTGGACTAAAACATAATAGACAATAGATGTGATGGCACATTACTCCTTATTATTGTCTATAAAAAAACAATAACCGATAATATGTTTTTATATGGTCCTTTCTCTTTTATGTATATCTAACCTATTGACACTTCTTTCTTTCATCAAAATCAGTGGTCTAGGCGCTTGAGAGGAACAAATATCTTTTGGGTAAATTATAATTTGAATACATTTAAAAATTCCTCTAAAAACAAAATAGAAAACTTTTTAAAACACTACGAAATATAATATCGCTCCTACTGACGTAACTTGCAGATTTTTGCAGTAAAAATTCAAAGCCAAACATAAATATGGCATCGAAATTAGATTCTCCTCCACTCTGGCAGCGCGCCAGTACTGAATGCGACTTCATGTATGCCCTTTGACTGGCAAGTATGGGGTTAATTAGAAATGACTAATTGCCGGTTTTGAGAACGTTCTAGAGGACCCTTGTATGCAGTTCAGTTTTTGACTCGTTTAAAATTATTATGTATTAAACAATCGACGGTCGTTCTCGGTTAAGATAATCGGCCGGCCAACTAAAATAAACAGTAAGGCACACACACACAGGCAGCGATAACAATTTTTGTAGTGTTCAATCTTACGTAACCAAATAAAAATGTCAGACACATAAATGTAATTTTATGTAGTAGCCTTAAGTTTCATTTAGTTGTAGGTATTACATTTTTGACTAAACGGCCGATTACGAAATCCACTGATTATTTCTGTCGGTACTCTACCCTTAACCGACTAAAAAGGGTAAATTATTAGTTTGACGTATATGTGTGTCTGTAACATCTAAAATGGATGAAACTATTTTAATCTAGTTTTTGTTTGAAAGCTGACGTGATCGAGAATGTTTAAAGTTAATAGCTATAATTCATCATCAGTTCACTCACTGCTTTATATTCGTGTGTTACTATTGGAATGAAGTCCGTTATCGTGCGTTACGAAAGGTGGTGAGGCGGAAAAATTAAGGCCAAAAGTTGTAGTGACAGTTTTTCCTATAGTTGTAAGCCCTGCGGCGTGCGCGGGTGTCTCTCTCTCTCTGTAAGCCGTGCGGCGTGCGCGGGTGTCTCTCTCTCTCTGTAAGCCGTGCGGCGTGCGCGGGTGTCTCTCTCTCTCTGTAAGCCGTGCGGCGTGCGCGGGTGTCTCTCTCTCTCTGTAAGCCGTGCGGCGTGCGCGGGTGTCTCTCTCTCTCTGTAAGCCGTGCGGCGTGCGCGGGTGTCTCTCTCTCTCTGTAAGCCGTGCGGCGTGCGCGGGTGTCTCTCTCTCTCTCTGTAAGCCGTGCGGCGTGCGCGGGTGTCTCTCTCTCTCTGTAAGCCGTGCGGCGTGCGCGGGTGTCTCTCTCTCTCTTTCTCTCTCTCATAGAAAGCAAGCCAGTTATTATATAAATCCGATAGGAGTGGAGATTTACCAAGTCACTGGTGAGAGTATATCCTAGGTAAGATGTTCTGTTGTCATTTTATTAATTTCATGTATTTACTTACATTATTTAAAAAAAAACGGCTCACTTTACCTTACATTAATTTCAACTTTACGCACAGTTCTCATAAAACTTATTTATCTTATTTATTTAACAATTTACTGTACACAAAATCATTTACAACAGTACAATTTACAAAGAAAGACGACTGCTTATTTCTAAAAGAAATTTCTTCCAGCAGCCCTACGGAAGAGATATGGGAAAAAAGATATCAGATAGAGCGTGCACAATTACATACATTTCATCTATAAATAGATCAAAATCAGAAAATATAATACACTAATAAAATATTTAATATAAATTAGAATACCTACATAATTACTAAAATAAATAAATATATAAATAATTACTAAATAAATAAATAATACTTCTACTCCTATATTCTTCTTCTTCTACTACGTTCTGTGATTTATTGTTTCTCGTTTTAATAAAAAAGCGAAGTTAATATTTGAATACTGTAGTAATGTAAAAAAAGTTCTTACTACAAAGCCGCTTATAGTCTGTTGTACATCGCGTGTTTGCTAGTAATTAAGTACACAATATGTGCACCACAGCCCGCAGTGTATGCTGCACGTTATGCATAATGTATGAATCTGTTTATTCGCTATTTAAAACGATGTTACAGTGAATTATTCACTGTAAAATAATAGCATACGGTTTTCGATAGTGGTTTCATTAAAACCAGTTCGAATAGTGCGTAGCTATTTTATAGAGAGTAACTGTGTATGCACTACTCAGGAGCACTCTCTCTTCCTTTTCACATCTCATACACAGGTGGGACGGATAAGCGACTGATGCAGGGCCGATATTTTTCTTACCGTCTAACGTATGGATAATTTTTCTTGCTAGTCTATCAGTGATCAGCTTTAATTATCCTAAGCATAATTAAAAACAATAATTTTAGTTATAGTGCGGAGATTGATCCCACGACCACTGAGTCAAGAGCCAAGATCTCGACCACGAGACTACTCAGGCCCACTTAAATATTGTCCCACTGACAGTGAGGAATGTTCTAGAAGCCAAATACTAAATACTAAAAAAGCTTTGGCCACGCGCCAACAGACAGTTCAAGAAAGATAATGCTTAAGCACCTCTGATTTGTTTTTATTGGCTTAAGCTTTGGCCGCGGTTCCAATCCAAAAAAATACAATGTCCGCGAAAACACTTTTTCGACATAAACTGATTTTTTTCATCCGAAGCCAAAACTGCTACTATACATTTCATTAAAATCCGTGCAGTGAAAAAGTCATCCATACATGAATCTTCACAAAATTTAATATTTATGATAGTAGTAGGATTTAATTTTAAAGCATTTTTTTTATTGTAAAATTATTACTAACATGTTCTGTAAAGTAATAATAATAATAGCTCCCCTCACCGTTTTCAATGTTGGTAGCCGATGTCATTGAAACCAGGCCAGCTACGCAGGAGTCGCTTTATAGTACCCAAGTGTGTGCGCAATACACAAAGACACTTTCTCCTCATTTTACTCTCATAACTATGTGGGACGGTAAACCGATGCGACTGGCGAGGGAACAGGCGCAGGACCGTATTTTTACATACCCATCCGACGCATGGATATCTTTCTTATCAGACAATCAGGTGATCAGCCTGCATTGTCCTAACCAAACTTGGAAACAACATTTTTTTTGTTGTTCCTTTGTGGGAATGGAACCTACGACCTTCGGGTCGAGAGCGAAGCTCTGATCCGCTAGACCACGGAGGCGTTTCTGTAAATTATAAACTTATTTAGACATTGAAATCCAGCTTATGCGCGGAATGTTGTTCTACGGTCAGGATAAGCCTTTTGAGGTGGGGCTTGTTTTGGGTAAAGGCCGGCCACAGGCAGTTTATAGGCCGGCAGGCCAAAAGGCCACTGGCAGTGTTGAAACCTCTTTTACTACTTTATAAAGATTTTATATTTGACTAGCTGTGCCCGTAACTTCGTTCGCGTGGTTGTTGGAAACACTATCGTATTGATTGCTCACGTTGGTTTTTGTTATTATGATTATTAAAAAGGAATAATTAACTAACTGTGTCAGCGTATACACCCTATAGTATTATCACTCATTAATATTACAGCCTGTAAACTTTTTTATAAATACTTTAAAATGTAGGTCTCTACAATTACATATTCTTTTGAAGTTAAATTAGTATTATATTATAATTGTGAAAGGTTGTGATTTACGGCCTTTTATGACTCAAGGTTTGATTCCTGCGTTGGAACAACAAAAAATGTTACTTTAAAGTAAAAAAAGAATATTTTTGCGTCAGACAGGTGTGAGTCAAAATGATAAAAAAATGTAATATGTAACAACTATTGTAACCAATTTCTTGGAATAAATGAAAAGGAAATGAATGGATGAATGGTCCTGCACATGATCTCTTGCCAGTCGTGTTAGTCTATCCTACTGGGTTAAAGAGTAAAGGCAGTGAATGAGTAGCCGGACTGATTAAGAGATAGTATGTAGATTTGATTAATACTATGTTAAGTGTAAAAACTAGTAAATTTTACATTTTTACTATGTTATATTTTTCAAAAAAAAATCTTGAAAAGAAACCTACAAGCAGATTTAGATTTAAGCACATTTCTCAACGACTCAAACACTATTAACTAAAAATTTCAATTTTAAAATTCAATTTAACAAGATTCGCAGACGGCAGCTTAAAATGAAAGCTCCTTCGTAATTTTTAACGCTTCAACTTTATTAAGTCTTAGGAGCAAAACGAAATATACGTTTTCTATTTTTTGAACTCTCGGTTAAGTTTGAAACTTTTTCAGTGAGGGAATAATTATCTTAAGCTCAACAAAGTGGAGCCAAAAATTATAGCTTTTAAAATTATTAATCCTTCGAATTTATAGTTTTAGGTAATATAATTCAAGACATGAATCGAAGAAGGTAATATCACAAAAAAAAATTGCCCACAAAATTGATTTCAAACAGTCACTTAAATATTTTAGGATAATATGTTAACGTATTAAGTACATTGATTCTAGAGACGGATCTTTACAGTTTGAACTCAATTTTCTCGAAATCATAATTCTGCTACAAATCACCTTTATCCATTCATGTCTTCAATTATTGTAAAGGACAGTTCAGAGTGTACATTGCAGTTATTTTTGTGATTGAATGGAAAAACCTGATGATGACTATGTCGAAACCGGTCGTGTACTTTAATTAATAATTAATGCCAAAAAAGTAGTTACAGTGTTTTGTGTGTGGAAATGGAAATAATTGTAAGGAACTATAAGTTTATTTTTTTTTATCATAAGAAGTGAATATGTTCTAGGAAAGAGCTACGCACGCTACGAATGAGCTACGCACGCTACGAAATAGCTACGAATGTGCTACGAAGGTTTGCGTGTTGTTTTTTACAAACGCATTCTACGTGGCATTATTGAAGTATATTAAAACGCATTATATATTATTTATAAAATATTAATTTGTATATTATTTCGCAACTGACTTACACTTACTACATACAAGGTGTAAAAAGACCAGTTATATATTTTTTCTTTTTTGTTAGTCTTGCGACATTAAAAATAGTAGAAAATATTTTTTAGTTCAAAAAATAATTTAGTAAATACATACTATAAATATAGAAGTATAATCCCTTATCTTTTATTCTTATATAATACCGTTCTTGAGAGTTCGACGGCCGCCTGGCATGGCTTATGGAGGATTAAGATGTTAAATCCGCGCCTGCTGGAAGAAAAGGAGAATTGTAGTTCTTCTGCATTTATTATAATATTGAAGGCTGGTCGTAATCAGCCCTGACGTCACTGCGACCCTATTGGATGTTAATGCATTTTTTATTGCATATTATAAGTACAACAACATTAATATGACATATTTGTCATGTTCCTGGTTCATGAATGAGTATTAAATTAGTGTTTTAATATAATAAAAATCTTAAATATTATGAGTATAGATTAAAAGTATTAAATAATTATATTTCCGTTGTCTGGTACTTGTAACGCAAGTTCTTGGGATACTTAGCATAGCACCAGATCGACGTGGTGTAAAGCGTCCATAAATATTGTTATTTTCTACATACGTCAGGTGGCAGGGAAAGAATAGCAACTCCTTATTAACCGTCTTTCCAGAAGAAAAAGGCAACGCTTTATGTCGAAAAAGGCGACAGAGAATATACAGTGTGTAAAAAGAGCAGTCACTATAACTTTGAGATACGATTATACTCTTACCTCATTTTGGAAAATTATTTTTTGTCAAAAAATATTATTTTTTTTACTTTTCATCATTTCTTATTTTTTTGTCGCAAAAATAACAATAAATCAAAAAAAAATTTTTTTTTAATTTTTGAAAAAAAAAAAAAAATACAAAAGGTAGTATAATCATATCCCAAAGTTATAGTGACTGCTCTTTTTACACCCGTTATATCCGGAAATAAGGCAGCATTTTCGTGGACATTTTATTATACGAAAATCCGCCTGCCAAGGGTAACTACCCCCATAAACTACTTTGGCTTATGTCCAGTAGTGGATGTCATCAATGATGATGATGATTTTATTAGTATTCATAATAATAAACAACTTTTTAATATAAAATGCACTTTAATAAACCAGCAGTTCCGTTTCACGTGGAAATATTTCACAAACATTATTTACTGCAACTTACACACGGTATCAAATTCCGATACTGTCTTTTTGTCTTATTTCAGAAGTGTACTCAATTGAGTACGGCACTCCTGCCTTTGAAACATACGCACGCTGCTGGGAAGTAAACTTTATGTACCCGGTATAAGGTATAAAATTGAATAATATGGTTTTATATTGACCCGGCCTTTGATGGTTTTGACAAGTGCAGTCGCGTTTAAAAGTAAAAATATGGAGTATGTTTTCCAATACTATTTGTATGTTAGAGTAGCCATACACCTATCATCCTATCGGTTTGTAGCCCCGGTGGTCTAGTGGTTCAGAGCTTGATCTCGACCCGGAGGTCGTCGATTCCTGCGTTGCCACAACAAAAAATATTGGTTTCAAGTTTAGTTAGGACAGTGCAGGCTGATCACCTGATTGTCTGACAAGAAAGATGATCCATGCGTCGGATGGGTATGTAAGAAGTCGGTCCTGCGCCTGTTCTCTCGCCAGTCGTGTCGGTTTACCGTCCCACTGGGTTATGAGAGTAAAAATAAGAGAGAGTGTATTTTTGTATTACCACACACTGGGGCACTATAAAATAACTCCTGCATAGCTGGCCTGGTTTCAATGAAATCGGCTACCGACACCGAAATCGGTGAGGGGAACTAATAATTATTATATTATTATTCAATCGGCATGAAGCTGCCAATTTGATCAGTTACCATTGACCATGGTGTATAGGTGTGCATTAGCAGTTTGAACAGTGATCCCATTTGATGCGAATGCGAGAAAGAGATCAAAGGCCTAATTCAAGATTCCATTGCTATTAGGTATTTACGATTTTCTAAAACAAAAATGTATGGGATTTAACATAAGGTTTAACATAAAAAAATAAACAATACTAAAAAGTCACAGTAATGTTTAAGGCATACTGTACATCCTTCTATGCCTTCAGCCCATGGACCAACTATACTAAGAAGGCCTACAATGCCCTACGTACTCAACACAACAATGCCTTCAGGGCGCTGTTGCAGCTGCCGCGTTTCTGAAGCGCCTCCGCGATGTTTGCCATAGCGGATGTCGATAGCTTTGGAGCTATCCTGCGCGAGAAGACTGCATCACTTCTAGCCACGGTCCGCGGCAGCGGCCACAGCGTTCTAAGGGAGATAGTCGACAGCGAGAATTGTCCACTGATCGAACATTAGATAAGACAAAATATAAAATAGAATACTAATATAGGAGAAGATGTTTACTAACCAATAGATTAGATTAAGTGTGGATTTTGTTTGTGTAGGATTGTAGTCCAAAATAAAGAGATTTATTTATTTATTAAATTAAATGACTCGTCAATTCGAATGTCATTTAGCGAAGCTTATGTCAAATCCCATACATTTTGTTTTCGAACTTCGTAAGTCATAATAGCGATGGCATCTTGAATTAATCCCTGCTCCACTAATTAATGCAATTAAAGTCAATTAACATTTCCTTGTTGTAAACTAAATTAGTTTACATCAAGAAAATGTAGCAGCGCATTTACTTTTTACGACTCGAGAGTAACTTAAATAAATAAATGATTATTATATAAAATGTTTAATCACACTATACTAGGTGTTAAATAAATCATAATACTTTAGGGTGTGTTAGTGCCTCCTATGTAGAGTAGACTGTAAAAATGCTGAAAGACTTTTGACTTTGATGTTTATGAAAAAATATTATGAAAAAATACCTCTATCAGCGCTGGTACTTTCTCAATAAACTCTACATACGGGACCCATACACACCTTAAAGTATTATCACTCATTAATATTATAGTCTGTATAGGTGGAAGTTTGTGTGTGTGTGCTTATGCTTCTGCACGTGCAAACATTTAGACCAATTTTATTAAAAATTATTTGCAAGAAGCTGACACTAGATTAACACATACTTTTAAACCCTGAAAATAAAAAGGGCTACGTTAGTGAAACCGCAGTAAAAAGATAATTATAGTCATCCATTCCATCCATACACTAAATCTCAACAATTGCAATCATACTAGCATTACCTGAAAATACACTTTAGAATATTCAAACTCAAGCACATCTAAAACTAGGAATTGCAAGTACAACGAACATAAACAGTTTATTTAAGCGTTACACATAGGAGGTAATTGTACAGTTCACATTTATACTCTCCTAGTATCACCGAGTATAAACACAACATTACTAAAAGTACTTACTAACAAAAAGTAGTAACAAAATATTTTATCTAATAACTATAAATAAAACTATTTTGAAGTGACTCTCTTTTCATTGTCACTGAATTATTGTTAAAGCTAAGAACACTCGATAACGTCAGGTTTGAAACAAAATAAAGTAAATAAATAGCTCCAAAACGTACACACACACACACACATATATATAGAGATAGAGAGACACACACAGAGACACGTTAAATTTAAACACGGTTTTCATCTGGGGTTAAAAAGGTTCTCCATTAATAAGGTACAAATTATGTTATGCTACTATATCACATTTCCATAATACATTATGTTTATATGGTAGCGCGTAGGTACACGAACTCGTTTGTCACCATATGACTATTGTAATGGCAAGACAGGTCGTACGCTAGACAAGGGATTTTTCGGGCAATACTGTCATTATTAACCTGTATTAATTTTTATTTTAATCTCAATTTACATAATATTAGTAAATATCGGAATTTACCTCTTTTACGTGCAAACTTTTGTTATTAACGCTTATGCCATTCGCCATTTTGTACAAAATTAAAAAATAACAATGTCATTTGCTGCCCAAAGCATTTTAGCGCTCTTTTGACACAGTTTTGCAGTAATTGAACGCTCCCTAAAAAGTTTTTGTGGAACATTTTAATTAAAAAAGTCAACAAGCCTTTATAATACGGTTTTATTATGGATAACTTTCGTTCCGCAAATTGATTATTTATTATTACTACCTGTATGCGAAGTGAAAAATTACACAGATATTTCAACAATTTTATATTTCAACGCTTAGTTTAAAAAATATTTTATAATATCCCATTACATTAATGGCAAAACAAGGCATGTGACTACAAATAACTATCGTTTCAATAATTAGGCCGTCACGCATTTTAATAATTTCTATTTTTTTTTCTTCTAGTCTTCTATACAAAAATGAAACGCTGTTTGTTCTCGAGTTTTAGCGAGACGGCTGAACCGTTTCGGCTATTTTTGATCTTGAAATATTCGTGGAAGTCCAGGGAAGGCTTAAACGGATTGCATGCTCAACGAAGTGGGCACGGGTCAGCTAGTTCACTACAATTACACTCCTTTTTAGTTTACAACTTGTTTCTTCACTCTGGAGATCCGATATTCAATTCCCGCGTTGGAACAACGAAAAATTTAGTTTTCAAGACTGGTTAGGTCTGTTAAAAAAGATGATCCATGCGACGGCTGGGCATACAAAAAGTATGTTCAGCGCCTGATCTCGCGTCAGCTGTGACGGTCAACTATCCCAATGGAGAATAAAAGAAGATTGAGTATTCTTGTATACTACGCATACACTTGGGCACTATGAAATAACTCAGGCGTAGCGTAGTTTTAATGAAACCAGTCTTCCATAATTCATCCATCTGGAAGAATTATACTTATCTTAACGTTACAGTATTTTTTACATTTATCAGTATTAGTCTTTGAACACCTCCTACCTTCTTCGGGTTGATTTCGTTGCTAGTCTCAAGACAGTTCTAGCATGTCCCATGGGCAACCCTAAGGTCTTATTATGGGGTTTATGTAATTGGTTGCCACTGAGGATCCTGGCTACATATGATTTGAAGTAATGCGAATATGTACTGGATTAATCGCCCGAATAAAAAAACCGGCCAAGTGTGAGTCGCTGTCGGGCACGAAGGGTTCCGTACAAAACGCAAAAAGTTTCGAGTGTTATATGGGAGATATTTATTTTATTATTAGTATTTGTTGTTAAAGCGGCAACATCATTTGGTGAATTTTTCACTTGTTATTGGCTCTGATTGTATATCAGAGACAACAACAGCCTGGTAACAGACTGACAGCAAAATCTTAGTTATAGGATCACCTGAATGTATGAAGGTGATCCTGGCAAAATTCTGATTTCGAGAAAATTAAGCTTAAACTGTCACTATACATTTTAGATTAAATAAATAATAAATAAACAAAAACCATTTATTTTATCATCACACAACACATAATATTTAATACAGGAACAAGATGAGGAAGACAAATCTAAAGCTAATTATACATATGTATATGTTGTGTGATGCCAAAAATGGACCCTAACTCTGCTATACGCAGCGAGCAAGCCCGCTGCACTGGTATTCTGCCAGGGCCCAATGGCCCTGGCAGAATACCAGTATGGAATTTTTTTGTTTTATCTAGTAGTGATGTCACTCAATAGTGACATCACTACTAGATAAAACAAAAAAATACCAATACACAATTACAGATAACAAAAAAAAGAAATAGAAAGAATTAAAAAAAAACAAGTTGTAAAAAAAAAAAAAAATTTGAATACACATAACGACAGAAGGTCTATAGTCTATGGTAATTAAGATATTATGCAGTGTGTTCCTTTAAGCACATCTTTTACTCTGAACGCTCATCATTCATATTTTAAGCTAGTGGAACGACTGACAGATGTCAAAATTTAACATTTCCTTTTTATCTCATAAATTCTATTTATATTTTAAATTAACAATAATAACTAGATTAAAAAAGAATCTAGAATAAATTTGCTCGATCCATAACTTAAAAATAACATCGAGATCAGTGAAATCTGTGAAATCTAAGTAAACGTCAAAAAGAAGATGGGTAAAATTATGCAAAATTACGTGATCATTCTGAGCATTTTGAACAGTTTTTGACAGCTGACAGCTGCGTGTGGAACACTAGTTTGTGTCATACAAACTAGTGTTCCACACATTTGACACATTTGACATATTGACAGTTCAACACAAATATTTACATTACCTACAGGCTACATAATTTTATTACCGCGTGGTTCTAGGCATGTTCTAAGGCGTGGTCTTTGACGTGGCATAAGAATAAAAAAAAGATTATGTCGTCACGTATTAAGATCAGGGGGCCTACTCAAGATGCCATCGCTAATTATCGCTTACAAAGTTCGATAACAAAATGAATGGGATTTGATATAAGGTATGCTAAATGACATACCAAATTGCGATCATTTAGCGTACCTTATGTCAAACCCTATACATTTTGATATCGAACTTTGTAAGCGATAATTAGCGATGGCATCTTGACTAGGCCCCCTGTTCTTTAGATTAATGTGCTGAATACGTTACAACATATTCTAAGGGCGTGTTACACCAAGCCATGTTAAAGTTAATGCCATGTTAAACATCATGTTATCCCTCTCGTAATTCCTATCAATGAATGAGAAGGCATGATAATTTAACACGCCGTTAACACTAATATTGCTTGGTGAAACACACCCTAAATCGTTTAAGTGACAGCTTAAACAATTTTTTCTCGAAATCAGAATGTTGTCATATCACCTTCATCCATTCATGTCTTCAATTAATCTTGACAATTTTTCGATGTTATGACTGTAGTGTACTCTCCAGTGTTGGCGTACGGCCAGACATCTCAGCGCGTAAAAATCCGTTCAACTTGTTTATTTTCCTACAAAATACCGGGGCACCGGGGTAAACCTCCAGCGGCTTCTGAAACTGTTTTATATTTTAATTTACAATTTATCTTTTTGAATTAAGTTGTTCAACATTAATCAAGAAAAGTTGAATTTAAATAATATTAGCGTCTATCACTTAATATGATTCACCATGTTAATATGGCCCCGTGCTAAGTTTTCGAAGAGTATATAGTGTTACACCAACGACACCAGACAACGTAAATATTATTTATTATTTTATTCTATACACATATTTAAGATTTTTATTATAATATACACAAATTTTATTTTTATTTATTTTTTATTTAATAATTTATGTACACACATAAAAGAAAAAAAACAATAGAAACTTAAATTAAGACACAGAAATTATGTACAAAGGTGCTACTTATCCCAATTTGGAATTTCTTCCAGTAGACCTAACAAAGGAAAAACTTAAATTTAAACAATTAGGCGCGTACAACATACTTCAATAGTTGGTAAGAAATATAATATAAGTATATATATATATATATATATATATATATATATATATATATATAATTAAATACGAATACATAAATAAATAATACTATAACATACTAATATATAATCATTACTATTGTACATACATATTATAGATAATCATTTTATTAGACTAATAAAAATTAAATATATTTAGTTTAAATCGGGGTTTGCTGTCAGGCTAAATTATGATAGTGTTCACGCAATTTTTTTTTAAACAGTCCTAGAGTCTTACACTCTCGAATCTGAGCAGGCAAAGAATTCCAGAGCTTAGCAGCGTGTACAGTGAAGGAGTAGGCAAAGAAGTCAGTGCGATGGGAAGGGATATCTAGAAGGGTGCGTCTGAAGGGTCTACAGGATAGGTTGTGTAAATTAGGAAAGGAAAAGCGTTCGTTTAAGTAAGAAGGAGATAAAGGACAAAATAGGGTATTAAACAGAAAGCAGAGTATTCGGTAGTTTCTGCGAAGGCGAATAGGAAGCCACTGCAGCTGCTTTCTGTATTGGGATACGTGATCTCGTTTCTTTAAACCAAAGATAAACCTTATTGAGAGATTCTGCAGTCGTTCTAATTTGTTTAGAATCTCTTCGTTTGCATCTAAAGAACAGACATCAGCGTAATCAATCAAAGGTTGTATAAGGGCTTGTGCTAAAAGAATTTTTGTAGGAGCTGGAAGGAAGTTTTGGAGTAACTTGAGTGAATGGAGGGAGTGGTAAACTTTCCTACTTATGTTGTTGGTATTCGCATTCCAAGATAGGTGTGAATCAAAAATAACTCCTAGGTTTTTGGCAGAATCGGAAAAGGGGATCTGAGTACCATTTAAAAATATGGGAGGAAGTGTTGCCTTATTTATTAATGCTAACATCCGTCTGCCACCTATCAATAATGCCTTAGTTTTAGCTGTGTTTACAAGGAGTCCAAAAGACTGTGCCCATTCACTAATTCTTCTAAGGTCATCATTAATAAGGGCTATAGCGGATGCAGCATGAGGAATAGTAAAATGACGGTATATCTGAAGATCGTCTGCGTAAAGATGATGTTTAGCGACTATAACTTTGGTAAGAAAGTTAATAAAGATTGAAAAAAGAAGAGGAGACATTACACCTCCTTGGGGAACACCTGCATCAAGATGATGCCAATCAGAGAGATCACCATTCATCTGTACTCGCTGCAAGCGGCCCCGCAGGTAGGAGTTAAACCAAGATAGGACAGAAGGGGACATGTTAAAGGATTGGAGCATACCAACTAGAATATCGAAGTTAATTGAATTAAAGGCATTACTAAAATCTAAAAGGACAAGGACAGTAAGAGATTTATTTTCCATGGCCCACCGAATGTCATCAGTTACATTTAAAAGCGCAGAAACTGTACTATGGCCAGTTCGAAAGCCTGATTGCAGTGTACTTAAAAGTTTATTATTAAGTAAGAATGTAGAGAGCTGCTGGTGAACGATATGTTCTAAAGCTTTGGATAGGAAAGGTAGTATGGATATAGGACGAAAGCTGGAAAGAGAAGTGGGGTTAGGAACTTTTGGTAGAGGAAGGATATTCGCCATTTTCCAGGATTGTGGGAAACTGTAAGAAGATAAAGAGAAATTAAAGATATGGGTTATTATAGGCAATAAACAAGGGAGAATCAATTTTATCATTTTAGAACAAATCTTATCACAACCAGCAGCCTCTGAAGAAATTGATAAAATTGCCATTCTTACGTTTGATTCAGAACAAGGGAGAAAGGAAAAGGAAGGACAGGTAAAAGGTTGATTAGACAGTGCTTGTAATGTATTCAATTTAGTGCAATCATTTAAAGTCATAGGGGGTTGAGAAAAATGTTTATTGAGGGCATTCAGATCAACAGAAGAAGAGGAAAAAGTAGTTTTGCCAATTCCGACAGTTTTTAGAAACTTCCAGACATCTCCAGTGCCACGGTTCTGGAGAGAGGAGTAGAAATATCGCCTCTTGGCATCACGGCAAAGGTGATTGCAGTGGTTACGTAATGTTTTGAATTTAGCGTGGTTGGCTTCATTAGGAAAACGTTTAAATTTCCTCTTGGCCTTATCACGTGCCGCCATTTGCTCCTTGATGGGTTCTGTCAGCCATGGAGCTGGATTATGTTTTATTTTAACTCTCTTGACAGGTGCATGGAGATCGTAAAGTTTTAAAATTGTACTGTTAAACCTATCAACTTTGTCGTTAATATTTGAGCTTTCAAGCACATGTGTCCAATCCAAATTTTTGGCACCAATTTCAATCGCTTGTATATCTATTTTATTAAAGCTGCGTAAGAGGAAGGATTGGGGTTTACGTTTAGGGGGTTTTATTTTGTAAGACAAAAAAACAAGGTCGTGATAGGAAAAAGGAGCATCAAGCTGTCCATGGGTGGCTACGTTATTAGGAGAAGAGACAATCATGAGATCCAATAAGGAGGGAGTACAGTTAGGAAAGTAGTGAGTGGGACCAGAAGGAAGGACTTGTAGGTTGTAGGAAGTAAGAAGCGACTGCAGTTTTTCTGATCGATTATCAGCCTTGATTAAGCAGGTGTTAAAATCACCCATGATTATGACATGCTGATAATCAAGGCGAAAATTTGTAAGAAGATTGTCAAGAGAGTCAAAATAGTCAATGCCAGAATTAGGGCTATACAAAACAATCAGGAGCAATTTGGTGTGATGAGCGACAATCTCAATTGCCAGATATTCCGCTGATTCCGAATAAATAGTAGGAGACATATATTCAAAAGTTTATACTCGATATCAGCACGGAGATATATAGCAACCCCACCTCCACCCTTACCCGTTCTGTCATTGCGAATGAGGATAAACCCAGGAATAGAATATTGAACGGAAGGAAGAGAAGGCTTAAGGAAAGATTCTGATATTAAAATAGCATCAAGATGGGCAGTGTTGAAGGAAGCAAGAAGATCAGGGTAATGACTAGGAATACTTTGGGCATTGATATGCGCTATGTTGAGATTTGATTTGTAGTGATAGAAAATTGTCTGTCTATCTCGCTTTTACGCTTAAACTAGTGAGCCGATTTAAATGAAATTTGGCACATAGGACCATAGGCTACTTTTAATTGGGAAAAATGATTGTAAGAGGTTAAAAGGGGGGCTGAAATGTTGTATGAAAAAATCTTAAAACATATTTTTAGGTAAATGATTAGATGATTACCGCGTTGCGTGTTCAGCGTGCGGGTTCTGCATTGTGGATTTAATACGCTCCGTGGGCATGAGTCAGGTAGTACATATTTTATTTAATCTTCGCTTACCTTCTCATCAACCAACTCATGCACTTATTTGAGCTGTATTTTTGCAAACTAATCTCTTTCCCTGTGGCTAAGACAGCTTCAGTCTTTTATATTTACAAAGATGAAAGAGTTTCAAGATGCACCACAAGTAGGGGAATACATCAGCTGTCTGTATGTAGGTCGTCTTTGTAACCGCAGCTATGTGGTCTGCAACTAGAGGTCGCTAAGTTGTCGAAAAATTTGTTTTTATTACCTCCGTAGCGCAGTTGGTTGAGCGCGTTGGTGCTCGAACGAAAGGTCGCAGGTTCGAATCCCCCCGAGGGAACAAAAAGTTTTCAATGTTCCGGGGTCATGGATGTGTATTAAATTTGTGTATAATATAATAAAAATCTTAAATATGTGTATAGTATGAAAGTATTAAATATATTTCCGTTGTCTGGTACCTGTAACACAAGTTCTTCGGATACTTAGCACAGGGCCAGATTGACGTGGTGTGAAGATAGATATTATTATTTTAAGGTACTCTTGAATCATACTAAACGCAAAAGTTTGTAAGTATGGATGGATGGATGTTTGCTTCTTTCACACAATAACTACTGAACGGATTTTGATGAAATTTGCGATGGTAGTAGTTTACGTGCTGGCTTAACACAGGATACTTTTTTACCATAGAAAAAGGTACGGTTCTCGTATGATTTCATTTTACGCGTACGAAGCAGAACCAGAACACTCAGTGGTTGAAATAGTTTATACTGGATTTTTTACTTTTAAGTTTTAATATTCTCTTAGATACGATACGCAATGATAATATTATTCGTTGTTTATGGAATCTGAAAGAAAAATTAACAGCTCTATTGCTAATACACAAAGGCTGTGTTAGTTAGGTGTTTAATAACTACTTTTTTATTAATCTTCATATCTTCTTACTCTTATATATAAAAATGAATTGCTGTTCGTTAGTCTCACTAAAACTCGAGAACGGCTGAACCGATTCGTCTATCTTTGGTCTTGAAATATTCGTAGAAGTCCAGGGAAGGTTTAAACGATGAATTGTTTAAACCTTCCCTGGACTAATGAATACAAACTGTTTGTACGCTCAACGAAGTGGGCACGGGTCAGCAGTTTTATACATTTCTAAAAGTGTTTTCAAGAAATAGAAGCATTCTTAACTCTATAAAGGAATGCAAAATGCAATGTGTAATTCTGGAATATTCTTTTATAAATCACATTAATGTGCACTGTTCTTATATAGTAGTATTACCAACGCCGTTCCCGTTTTAATTTCCAATTAATTGAACATTACTTGAGCATGTTAACGAGGCGAGAAATTCGAGATAATCCGGGATTCCCGACTCCCAGAGTACACAATAATTCCCGATTTCTATCAGAACGATTCTCGATAAAAATTAAAATAATTCTCGCATATTATTTATCAAGTCCTCCGCCAGTCTATCTATATTCGTTGTTTCAATTTTACCTGAAGGCTGGCCGTCCCGTGTCTTGCTTCGGTCAGTTTATACACCCGCCTCCGGGGGTCTAGTGGTTCTGAGCTTCGCTCTCCACCGGAGTCGTGGGTTCGATTCCCGCGTTGGAACAACAAAAAATATTGTTTTTAAGTTTGGTTAGGATGCAGGCTGATCACCTGATTGTCTGACAAGAAAGATGATTCATGCGTCGGATGGGCATGTAAGAAGTCGGTCCTGCGCCTGTTCTCACGCCAGTCGTGACGGTTTTCCGTCCCACAGGGCTATGAGAGTAAATGCAAGAGAAAATGTCTTTGTGTATTGCGCACACACTATAAAATAACTCCTGCGTAGCTGGCCTGGTTTCAATGAAATCGGCTACCGACACCGAAATCGGTGAGGGGAGCTATTTATTATTATTATAAGTACACCCCCAGACTTTAATTTGCATTCATACAAGTTCGAATCCCGCCGAAGGAACAAAAAAAAATATGTGTTTCTGGGTCATGGATGTGTAATATGCCTCCCACACAGATTTCGGTGACGGTGGCCGGTTTCATTGAAACCAGGCCAAGCTATCTAGGAGTTATTTTATAGTCCCCAAGTCTGTGCGCAATACACAGAAGCACTCCTTCGTCCTTGACTTTCGTAGCCCAGTGGGATGTATAAACGACTCGACTGACGGGAGATCAGGCGCACTTTTCACATGCCCATCCGACGCACGGATCATCTTTCTTGTCAGACAATCAGGTGATCAGCCTGCATTGTCCTAACCAAACTTGAAAACAATATTATTGTTGTTCATATATATAGTATCGAGAGTCAAGCTCTGAACCACTAGACCACGGGTTCGTTGGACGTGAATTAAATTTGTGTATAATATAATGAAAATATTAAATATGTGTACCTATAGTATTAAAGTATTAAATATGTTTCCGTTGTCAGGTCCTCGTAACACAAGTTCTTCGAATACTTAGCACGAGACCAGATTGGCGTGGTGTGAAGCGTCCATAGTTATTATTATGATTAATTGTATAAAGTAAATAAATTTTCATGGCCATAATTAGTAAATTTTGGTCACGTCATATTAACTACGTATCTGCGAGCCAAATTCCTGCAACAAACTAGTGACATACTGTCACCGCCTGTTAAGTACACGGTATTTCACATTTAGAGGGTCCTCTAATTTAGCCCAACTGTGGTCAACAGTGTGGGGTCAAGCCCCGACCTACATCCGCCCCCGTTAAGCCCCACCACACTATATTGTTATGACCCCGACACCTTATTGTTCATGATACTGGAATTGCTACATTGTTTTATTTGAAATGAAATTACCGGTCTTGTTGAAATACGTATAATGAATTTAGTAGTTGTTTTAAAATTGATGCAGTAGTTTTTAAATGCGTTGCAAGTTTGCAACGCATAATATTTACGATTTTCTGTGATTGACTGTTTTGACGCTTTTAAATGAACCTCACTTATCTTGAACTCAAATGAATTCTCAATTGAATTTCAAAGTTCACTTTGAATTAAATATAACACTTTACGCGAGAGTTTGCCCAACTCTCATGCAAAGCTTACTAAGTACATACAATTTTACATAATTCCATTATATCACAATACATTGAATAAATGATAATATTATTATTATAGTGATATTATTTTCTTTTTATTTTATTTATAAATTATTTTTTTTATTAAATAACATCAAGTAAATATCTGATTTTCCACCATATCAGTTGCTCCAGCTACAAATATGTTATATACGAACAGGTGCGTATTATAATTTTAAACCGATCAACATGATATGCAAATAAAATCCAACTGTATAAACAGCAGATATCGTATATGAATATCGTTTATGAAGACTATACATAGTGTATGTTATGCGGGGTCTGTGCTAACCGGCTCTAAATAAACACAGATATCCTCCACCACAGGATATTACGGACATAGACCGGATAACGGACAGATGTGGCGTAACAAGTGTTTTACTTTATTCGCTTCTATTACTAAACGTCGCCGTGTGATCCATATTTGTTCATCTTCAGATACATATATATAATAAATCTGTAGAGGGGTCATGTCTGTACATTAAGGATATTTACGTGAAAATCAATAAAGGGGGGTCTATAAAAGCCACAGAACCTAAAAATAACAGTTAAAAAAAATGTCTGTCCGTCTATCTGTCTGTCTGTCTGTCCGTATGGGAATGTTTGTCATCGCATCACGCTGAAACCACTGTATGGAATGAAATTAAATTTGGCAGGCAGGTAGCTTACGACTTGAAGAGCATTATTGGAAAATATTATCCTGAAAAACGAAAGGGATCCCGTAGGATCTTCAAAAAATTGTAGCTACTTATTTGACGGTGTTACGGCCAAACTACTTGACGTATCTAAATGAAACTTAGCACAAAGGTAGAATAGAACATAAAAAACTAACGAGATATTTTTTTCCTTACAAAACAAAAGGGTTCCCCCGGTATCAGAATTATAAAACTCGCACTTTTGTACGGGCGTCGGGCGTTAGCGTCGCGGCGTCAATTTCTGCGTCGGGCGTCGTGGCGTCGCGGCGTCGAGCGTCGCGGCGTTGAGCGTCGCGGCGGCAAGCGTCGCGGCGTCGGGCGTCGCGACGTCGTGCGTCGCGGCGGCGAGCGTCGCCGCGTCGAGCGTCGCGGCGGCGAGCGTCGCGGCGGCGAGCGTCGCGGCATCGAGCGTCGCGACGTCGTGCGTCGCGGCGGCGAGCGTCGCGGCGTCGGGTGTCTCGGCGTCGAGCGTCACGGCGTCGAGCGTCGCGGCGTCGTGCGTCGCGGCGGCGAGCGTGGCGGCGTCGAGCGTCGCGGCGGCGAGCGTCGCGGCGTCGGGCGTCGCGGCGTCGGGCATCGTGGCGGCAAGCGTCTCGGAGGCGAACGTCGCGGCGGCGAGCGTCGCGGCGGCGAGCGTCGCGGCGACAAGCGTCGCGGCGTCGGGCGTTGCGGCGTCTGGCGTCGTGGCGTCAGGCGTCGCGGCGGCAAGCGTCGCGACGTCGTGCGTCGCGGCGGCGAGCGTCGCCGCGTCGAGCGTCGCGGCGGCGAGCGTCGCGGCGTCGAGCGTCACGGCGTCGAGCGTCGCGGCGGCGAGCGTCGCGGCGGCAAGCGTCGCGGCGTCGGGCGTCGCGGCGTCGGGCGTCGCGGCGTTAGGCGTCGCGGCGGCAAGCGTCTCGGCAACGAGCGTCGCGGCGGCGAGCGTTGCGGTGGCGAGTGTTGCTACGTCGAGCGTCGCGGCGGCGAGCGACGCGGCGTCGGGCGTCGCGGCGTCGGGCTCGCGGCGGCAAGCGTCGCGGCGTCGGGCGTCGCGGCGTCTGGCATCGGGGCGGCAAGCGTCGCGGCATCGAGCGTCGCGGCG
This sequence comes from Celastrina argiolus, assembly GCA_905187575.2. Classification (NCBI taxonomy): domain Eukaryota; kingdom Metazoa; phylum Arthropoda; class Insecta; order Lepidoptera; family Lycaenidae; genus Celastrina; species Celastrina argiolus. Next base: position 5,984,640 of record LR994596.1, read on the forward strand.
GCAAGAGTCTCGGCGTCGAGCGTCGTGGCGTCGAGCGTCGCGGCGTCGGGCGTTGCGGCGTCGGGCGTCGCGGCGTCGGGCGTCGCGGCGTCGGACTCGCGGCGAGCGTCTCGGCGGCAAGCGTCTCGGCGGCGAGCGTCGCGGCGGCGAGCGTCGCGGCGACAAGCGTCGCGGCGGCGAGTAGTGCGGTGGCGAGTGTTGCTACGTCGAGCGTCGCGGCGGCGAGCGACGCGGCGTCGGGCGTCGCGGCGTCGGACTCGCGGCGAGCGTCTCGGCGGCAAGCGTCTCGGCGGCGAGCGTCGCGGCGGCGAGCGTCGCGGCGACAAGCGTCGCGGCGGCGAGTAGTGCGGTGGCGAGTGTTGCTACGTCGAGCGTCGCGGCGACGGGCGTCGCGGCGTCTGGCATCGCGGCGGCAAGCGTCGCAGCATCGAGCGTCGCGGCGGCAAGAGTCTCGGCGTCGAGCGTCGCGGCGTCGAGCGTCGCGGCGTCGTGCGTCGTGGCGGCGAGCGTGGCGGCGTCGAGCGTCGCTGTGGCGAGCGTCGCGGCGGCCAGCGTCGCGGCGGCAAGCGTCTCGGCGGCGAGCGTCGCTGTGGCGAGCGTCGCGGCGGCCAGCGTCGCGGCGTCGGGCGTCGCGGCGTCGGGCGTCGCGGCGGCAAGCGGCGTGGCGACAAGCGTCGCGGCGACAAGCGTCGCGGCGACAAGCGTCGCGGCGTCGGGCGTCGCGGCGTCTGGCGTCGTGGCGTCAGGCGTCGCGGCGGCAAGCGTCTCGGCGGCGAGCGTCGCGGCGGCGAGCGTCGCGGCGTCGTGCGTCGCGGCGGCGAGCGGGGCGGCGTCGAGCGTCGCGGCGTCGAGCGTCGCGGCGTCGGGCGTCGCGGCGTCGGGCGTGGCGGCGTCGAGCGTCGCGGTGGTGAGCGTCGCGGCGTCGGGCGTCGCGGCGGCAAGCGTCTCGGCGGCGAGCGTCGTGGCGGCGAGCGTCGCGGCGGCGAGCGTCGCGGCGGCGAGCGTCGCGGCGGCGAGCGTCGCGGTGGCGAGCGTTGCGGCATCGAGCGTCGCGGCGTCGCGGCGTCGGGCGTCGGGCGTCGCGGCGGCGGGCGTCGCAGCGGCGAGAGTCGCGGCGTCTTTTTTTGTTTGTTGTTTCTAATGAAAAAAGAATTATTAAAATCGGTCCAGTACTTTTTGAGTTTATTCGTTACATACAAAAATACAAATCCTGTCCATCCATAATATAAATGTAGATATACAGGCTGTAATATTAATTATTGAGAATACTTTAGGGTATGTATGGGTCCCATTTATAAAGTTTACTGTGAAAGTACCAGCGCTGAAAGAGGTTTTTTTACTTATAGTATGGGCAAACTTATGATGTTGAGGAATTTCTCATAGAAACATGAAAGTCAAAAGTTTTTACCGCTGGTACTTTCACAGTATACTCTACATAGGAGGCACATACACATCCTTAGGTAATATCTCTAATTTATTTTACATCCTGTATATTGAGATACGATAATACTACCTTTCCTCATTTTGAAAAATATGTATTTTTTGTCAAAAATTATTTTTTATTTTTTTACTTTTTACCATTTCTTTTTTTTTGTCGCAAGAATAATGAAAAAGAAAATATATATATATATTCTAGAATAAGAAAAGGTAGTATAGTATAGTATAGTGACTGTTCTTTTTACACCGGTACGTGGTGTATATGAATTACCTTATTATTACGACTGAGCGCCATATCTGTCAGTATCTATGGCTGCATGAAACTATAAAGCACAGACTCAGTTTATGCCGCGCATGAACCGCCGTATATTCTGATGTAGTTTGATCAATGTGATAGGGGCTTATACTGTTAGTGCTGCTCGATATTGATTATACAAATCCTTACTTCTCAGATTAAAGGCTGGTTTCTGAAAGGCTATGCAAAGCAGTATGATCAACTAACATGGAATTTAAGTTAGCAACCCATATTGAACGCTGATGGGTGAAATATTTATCATACAGAAAGATGAAGTGTAGTGACACATATGTAGTATCTCATATGTTATACTAGTATATAAGTATGTAACCGCTCATTATTTATTGAGACACATCACTTTTCACGATAAGACTCACTTTTCGACTATGCTATTCTGATGCTCGCCTGGTCATCCTTGGTACGCGATCCATGGGTCTCGAGACGTCGCCGGAACCAACTGCTCGATCTCTGGAGACTGTGCTCGTGTATCTCCCGTCGTATCCAGTCTCTATGACATCTACCATAAAGCCGAATCGCGAAGAACAATGATATGATAATCAGTATGAGACATATCACACCCAGGATATAGGTGATGGCGCTAGTGTGCTGATGCACTTGCTCCAACCAAGACGCATTGGAACCACCGCTAGCGCTTTGTGCGATGATCACTGTTTCCTCTCTTGACTGCTGCTTACCCATTTTTATTCACATAATAAGTCTCTACGAACTCAAGAGAACGTCCGTTGCGGTTATTAATAGACAGTAATATTAATGAACACATAATTGAAACGATGTGACAATGTTTAAGATCACTAATCTATATTAGGCGATCGGAATGCAACGTCGCCATGTAAGGATGGGCGTTGAGAGACGAATTAAAGATTGAAAGAAGAACTAGTTCACTGATCAGATTTATTGTTCGTTAAATAATGAGCGGTTACATACTTATATACTAAGATAACATATGAGATACTACATATGTATCGCTACACTACAAAGAGAGGGATAATAATTTTATAAGTATACCACGCTCGCACACGCCAGGCCAGTTGAAATACCTAAGATAGGTTAATTCAAATCGTATGTCAACTACTCGGTGTATTTTCCTATAAAAATTATATGGATATCCACAATTTGTTTATTGTTTATGTTTAAGTATTCAGGTTTGAATTTAATATAGTCCACATAATGGTGGTTGCATATGAGACTCAATTCAATGTAGTCGCGGACCAGCATTCTTCAGCGATGACCTCCTCTAACCTTCAAACTAAGAGCGTACTGACGCCGAACAACTTGCCGACAAATAAAGTGTCTGGTGAATGTGTAGTTAACTGGCCGCGGGCTCCGGGGCTATAAATACTGGAGTGGGCCTCCTCAGGGACTCCCGCTGCGGGCTCCAGCATATGAGCATACTGCTAGTATACTGAAGATCCTATAATATAACACATTAGACGGCTGGTTTCTAATGTTATTCAAATGTATAATAATAAGCGGTCCCCTCACCGATTTTAGTGTCGGTAGCCGATTTCATTGAAACTAGGCCAGCCACGCAGGAGTTATTTTATAGTGCCCATGTGTGTGCGCAACACACAAGGACACTCTCTTCCTTTTACTCTTATAACCCGGTAAACCAACACGACTGGCGAGAGAACAGGCGCAGAACCGACTTTTTACATGCCCATCTGACGCATAGATCATCTTTCTTGTCAGACAATCAGGTGATTAGCCTACATTGTCCTAGCCGAACTTGAAAATATTTTTTTTTGTTGTTCCAACGCGGGAATCGAAATAACTTCCTCCGGGTCGAGAGCAAAGCTCAGAACCGCTAGACCACGGAGGCGCACGGAGCGTTTCAGATACCGGCCGTCTATCTATTACGAGTACATTTATAAAAGAAACAAACAACAAACACAACGCTCAAAGCACTGACTAATTGTTCAAAAAATGCAGTAAGCAATAGCGATAGAAGTCATTAATTTATTACGTAAGACAATTTACTAGTAAATTCAAAAGTTTATGTAACCCCTGAGTTAAGAAATGAGCAAATTGATAACGATCAATTACATGCAAGACCGTGATCACGACAACTTTCAAATTAAAAAATGTAGAAGAAAATCGGTTCATCCGTTTGGGAGCTACGGCGCCACACATATAACACCCGTATTTTTATTGAGGATAAATACTCGTATTACGTCTAGTACAAATTACAGAACTCTGGAGCTAACCGTCTACTTACCGGGGTAAGTAGGTCAAAGATAATGACACGATTTACTTAATGCTGGAGTATTGTAAAAAACAGTTCCGTGGTGTGTCGTGGTCTACTTTTCAGCAGCCCTTTTTTTCCGCGAGAAGGGCGGAAGAAGGCGTTCCTTGTGAGCCCTACAAGGATATTTCCGACTCTACTGGGATACCACTACCACCCCGGCAGCCTACGAACTAAACTCCCTCCTTTCACATCCTGCTGCTATCAAAATCTATCAAACTCTTTTAAAACTGACATAATTTGTATTATTAGTATGTTTCTTTTATCCTTCCACAGTATGTCTCCCATCGTTTTGCAGCACCTTTTCGTTGCAGCACCGTAATGTCCCTATTGTTGAATAAACGTTTATTTATGATATAAAGATACTAACAATCTAAGTTACCCTTAAATAACTACCAAACTCCAGAAAAGCTATTCAGTTCCATCTTAAATGAGTAAAAACTATCTCGTGAGCGGCCTAAATAGCACAAAATGCTCTAACGAGTGAAAAAGTGCTGAATGGCAGCCATGTTGGAGTAAAATATTTTATGTTAACGTTTTGTTATAAAGCGCTGAGCACACTCATTCCGCATTCAGCTCCAGCAAACATCTGGTGTTGAAAAGGTTTTTTCTTTGCTACAACAGCTCGTTTCCACGCGCGCTGCTGACAGTCATAATTAATTACTATTCTAGAACATTTCAATTGAATTTATTGAAAAATTTAGGTCAGCGGTTTTCCTTTTACATACACTATTAAGGAAATTTAACTTGTAATATTTTTGTTTCAATTGGAAGGTTTGTATACCAAGCTTTTGATTGTATTGGAATTTACGAATTTATGAATAATTATGTTTACAAAAATGGTGGTATCATTGTAAAAAGACTAAAAAATATTCTAATAAGTTAAAGCAGCCACACTTTTAATGTCTATTGATTTAATATCAAAATCGGTTTCGTCTGTAGTTGTATTGGTATTTTAGCCTTATTGATTCTAAGACAGGTTTGATGCTGATCATACGAGTACTTACACCAACGACGAAAAAAGATACCTATAAAGATATAATGAATTATAACTAACTAAATACAAAAATAAACACGTATGATCGCTTATAACTAATCTTATATTGTATATAAACGAGATGTTGTTCGTTAGTCTCGCTAAAGCTCGAGAACAGCTGAATAATTTGGCTATTTTTACTCTTAAAATATTCGTGGAAGACCCGGGAAGGTTTAAACGGTTCATCACAAACTATTTGTATGCTCAACGAAGTGGGCACGGGTCGGCTAGTAATAATATAATTATGAAAAATAGTCAAATGTATATCATAATTTTCTTCTCGTATTTTTCAGATTTTGGCTATTACCACAGCCTTTGTTAAGAGCTGAACCCGTGCTTTCTACTACCTGCGTACATAAAGCCTTCGTTGTCTACAAGGGACAGGCAATAAACTACAAACATTAAGAACAAAAAACAATTATCTAGATGGCTCTGAAGTAAACGTATGCTTTATCAAGATGGTCGCTAATAAAACCAATGAAAAACACACGGAGAAAAAGTCGAATAGAAGTAAAGTAAAGCCATCCAGCGCCAAGAGAATAACAAGAAAAACAAATAAAAAGGAGCCAGGATTTTACACAGACAAGAACATCATGGCCAGAAACATTGAATTGCAAAACTTGAAAAGAAATTAGACAACATACAATTATAAAAAATGAAAGTATTTGTAATATTTTCAAACAATAAGCAATATTTTAACAGCCTTCTGGGCGGCATCAAAAGAATTACAAGGAATACTAAAATGATAAATGTTTGTGATACAAAAATTGTTAAATGAAATTATATAGAATACAAGGTTGTTTCAAACAATGTTCTTTATTTATTATTGCATAAATATGAATCCACGGTATGTAAATACCGAGGCCGTAATGAAAACCGGCGTGGAATTATGATTGCCCAGTTACTTAGCTTTAACTTTAGCAAATTTAGATACTTTAAGGTAATAAATAATTCAATCCAAAAGCCTAATCATATTTTTATAGAAGCTTTCACGCCACATCAATTTGGTCCCGTGATAAGTATATCTGTTACGAGTATCAAAGGTCGCGAAGTATATTTAATACTTTTATACTATACACATTCTTTAACATTCACTATATTCTTGACTCTTTTTTCCGTCAATGGGATTTAAACCCGTGACCTCCGGCGCGTACGTTCTAACTACAGAGCTACAAAGGTCAATAAGAAATTTAATAAGAAGTTAGAACGGCTTTGACAATCGCTTACAATCAGGCGATACGCTAGCCCGTTTACCAATCTTCATAAGGATATTTTTGCTGAAACTGAAAGGCTTTTTATTATTTGTAAATGCAAACAATCACATAAATAAAAAGCTTTGAGTCTTTGTGCACTTCTGTTATGAGAAAAACTGTGACAGAGGAAAATGTGCAAAACATATTACGGATGCACTCTGTTTAATGTATGTTACATACTATGCGACATAACATAATATGACAGAACAAAGTCTTTATTTTTCAATTAAAAGGTTGTTATAATTCAAACAAAGGGAAGTTGTATTGTTATAGTGTAGTAAAAAAGTACCACAATCAACATAATATAGTAAATTCAATTTATCTTGATTTTTATGGGCAAATGATCGACCACATATTTCTACCTTTGCACCGTCTGTAAACCAGGATTGCGGTAACCAACCACAATAACCCTCTACATGACATGCAAGATCTGTTTCAGAACCTGCAATGAAATTAGTCAGAAGAATGAAAAAGGATTAAGAAGTTTTAACGTTTTCCTCCCTGAGCTAAATGAAGTTGTTTGTAGATTAGTGGACTGTAGCATGTTGTAGTGTATTGTACTGAATTGTAATGTGTCGTAGTGAAGAGTAGAGAATCATAATATGTTAAACCTCTCTTTGATCTTCCGAGGTCAGCAAAGCGAGCAATGGAAAATGAAATTATAATCTCCACGTGTCAAAACCGTGTTTGGGAGTTCTGAATATTTGCTCATTGTAATTTGTAGGTGTAATTGGATGGAATAAACTTTCCATCTAACTTCGCCAACTGATACAGGTAATTTTGTTATGATAATGTATAGGTACGTTAGACTGTAACTAAACACCATTAACTCTCTCTTTTACTGTTGTATTCGGTTGCTAAAGTAGTAGAACGCTCAAGCTCGAAGGTCACGAGTTTGGATCACGCCAAGAAACAAAAAGTTTTCTATGCTTCTGGGTGTTAAGTATGTTATAATTTAAATCTTTAATATATTTAATATCTGACTTAAGTTATAGGTAATTTAGATATATATAAAATGCCTATAACTTAAGTCTTCGGCTCTGGACTAAATTTACTTGGTATTTAAGTGTCCATGGTTATTATTATTACTTTTATTGATAGCACCGCGAATCCGGCATTACTTAGTACAAAAACTGCCAAAAATAAAAAAAGAACTCCCGTATAAAGTGCAGTTCTCAACCACTTCTCTATTCAAAATCACCGTGTGCCTGTAGCACACGCGTAGCACACACGTGGCATACTCGTAGCATACGCGTAGCACACACGTGGCATACTCGTATCACTCTCGTAGCATACGCGTAGCACACACGTATCATACTCGTATAACGCTCGCAGCATACGCGTAGCACTCACGTAGCATACTCGTATCGTTATCGTAGAATACGCGTAGCACTCGAACCATGCTAAGTATCCGAAAAACTGATGTTACTGGTACGAGATAACGGAAATATTTTAATACTTATATACTTTACACATATTTAAATTATTTTTTTGTTGTGTTAATACACAAATTAATTACACATCCATGACCCGAGAACTTCGAAAACTTTTTGTTCCCGGCGGGATTCGAACCCGCGACCTCCGGCTTGAGCGCACGCTCAACGCACAGACATCACTGTTATCCTGTTAGTTAGTTGGATATATTGGAAAATATATAAAAATGAAGTTTACATACCTATAATTTAGTTTTACAAGAAAAAATTATACGTCCTTTGTTTTTCCTCACCATGTAAAATATTATTAAAGTTTTATCGTTACTTAAATTGTAACGTCGAGTGAAATCTTCCTTACAGAAGTTGAACACAGATGGAATATTCATTTCTGCGCCTCTCCCGTACCGTCCGTACTAATTTTCTTTCGGCCACTTGAAAATAAGGCTCATATTTTTTATCGTTACAAACTTTTTCCATTATATTTCTTATACTACCTTTTTTCCTGGCTCTGTTGCCGTTAATCCATCCTCAGGGAGGTCTGCACGTTTTCGTTATTGAATGTTAATAAATATATCCAGTATTTAACTAATACCAAACAATAGATATTATATAATAATACCAAATTTCAATTAAATCCGTAAAGTAGTTTTTTCGTCAAAGAGTCACAAGCATCCATCTATATAGTATATTACCTATGAATTGGTCTTTACCAATGAATTAAAAAAAAATTAACGATTTTTATGTAAATAATAGGTATATTTAAATTTTATGCTATGGATTTCCGCAAAGTAACGCCTGATTCCATTACCTATTTATACACCAATACAGTCAATGCATCTTTGCGTCTAACGCAGTGGCAGTTTATTGACGCCTATATGATAAAATTATTGGTAGTTCTTTAATAATATGTCTAGAAAATTAACAGGTAAGTTCATTGGTATTGAAGGAAAATAAAAGATAGTGAAATAAAAGTGTGTGTGTGTTTAAAATATTAAATATGTTTCCGGTGTCTGGTCGCCTGGTTGTTAAGTTCTTCTGATACTTACACGAGGCTGGATTGACGTGGTATGAAGCGTCCATAGATATTATATTATTACTAGCTGACCCGTGCCTACTTCGTTGAGCATTTTTTTTTAAATTATTAATCGAAGGCTGGCCTTGTCAGGCCCAGACGTCACGTCGATCCTTCTGTATCTATTGTGACTCCTTCGCTTTAGAGTACCGTCCCCAGTCCTATGTTACTCATGAAGCGAACGATATGGTGGGGGTCTGCGGTGCGAATTTCCTCTGCTGTAGAGTATTCATGCACCCCGAGGTACTTGGTTACGAGGTACTACGCTGGTCAATCAAGAAGAAGGTGGAGGGGTGTCTCGTCTTTCTCCTTGCAGTTACCTCGTTGAGCATACACACCGTTTAAGCCTTCGGTGGAATATTTCAAGACCAAAAATTCCCGTTCTATTTTAGCGAGACTAACGAATAGCAATTCATTTTTATATATGTCGGCGGCGGGCTGTCTACGAAACGTCAAGCTATGACTTGAACAGCTGTCATGGCTTGGGAGTGGTCTATGCTCGTTTGAAATGATACATAACAGTGGGGTGTCAGACCGTTTCCGCGTTTCTGATCGTTATCCATTTGCATCCATGCCCTGAGTTAATATTTTAGAGTGAAACTATGTTATTTTACAATCAATATACCGGTACTGTATGTGCGGCTTATTATTTCCGGACGATACAAAACAATCAACAGACGCCCACAGAATACCTCACTCCGTTATCAGAAGCGAGATGTAACCCTGAAAATCAAGATAGATTATAAAATTGATGGATTGGATATGGCCTTGCGGACATTCAGATCACGTTGAGACGGAACAGAGTATATTACGGAGCCTCCACTACCAAATCCAGCATACTATATGCATAGCAGAAAGACGAATGATGGGATTACAGCGCTGCTGACGATGGTAACGTGCTGACAATGGGAACGTGACGATTTACAATAGAACCACGATATTATGACAAGATTGACGTGGCTAGTCAACGACAGGTCTTGGTTATAAGCTTGGTGGCTTTGGTAACAGGTGGTAGCAATCTTTTTATTCCTCGTAATAATTTGGAAGCCTTCAAAGTAAATACAATTTCAAAGTTTCCATGAAATTGCTTGCCTAAAAATCTAAATAAACTTTAAAGTTTAGTGTTCGTTTGTATTGCTGTTTTGTTTTATTTGTAGATGGACAATACACTGGGATAGTGCTTGACTGGACGATGCATAGCCTTGCATAGCTTGCATGCTTGCCCGATGCATAGAACGAGCTTTGCTGGGTAACCAACCAACGCAGATGAGCATTGTGTATCTTACGGACTTCTCTACTTGCTTCGCAAAGATGTGAACTGGTTAAGTTACTGTAATATGTAAGCTGGTACTAATGGTGACCGAGGCATCACACACAACGGTCCAAGAGTCTCAGAGGCCGTGGCAGTCCACTGATGCGGTGGAAGATTAGAAAGTTCAGTGAGTGACTTCAGTTAGCTTCGGCAAACTTGGTGATTTTGTAACTTCGCACTAGCGAGTCTTCAGGTATTATGAACGACGAATGAACAGCCTCCGTGGTCTAGCGGTACAGAGCTACGCTCTCGTTCGTGGGTTCGATTCCCGCGTTGAAACAACAAAAAAGGTTTTTTTTAGGTTTGGTTAGGACAATGCAGGCTGATCACCTGATTGTCTGACAGGATAGATGATCCATGCGTCGGATGGGCATGTAAAGGGTCGGTCCTGTGCCTATTCTCTTGCCAGACGTGTCGACTTACCGTTCCGCTGGGTTATGAAAGTAAACGGAAGAGAGAGTGCTTCTGTGTATTGCGCACACACTTGGGCACTATAAAATAACTCCTGCGTAGCTGGCCTGGTTTCAATGAAATTGGCTACCGACGCCGAAATCAGTGAGAGGAGCTATTATTATTATTATGAACGACTCTGGGGTCCAGTGGTTTAGAACCTAGCACTCGACTTTGTGGGTTCGATTCCCGCGATAGTACAACTAAAAATGTTTATTTTTGTCAAGTTTAGTGAGGACAGTGCAATCTGATCACTTGTTATTGTGTGACTCATACTGTAATAGCTTTTCTTCATCCAATCAGATCGTTGAATGGAAATGAAATTAATTTACTGCATAGTGATTTTAGATTTTGATCTTATTGTTATTCCCGATATTTTAACCTCGATAGCTTTTGATGTCCTCTTCTGGACATTTGCATCCCTCATCGGTTTAACGACACTCACGGGGAAGATGGTTGATGAAAGCTGCTATTCTTTCTCTGACTCCTTACCGATAAGGAAACCCAAAAAGAACTTAATTTTACATAGTCTGGACATTTTTTTGTGCTGTTTAATCTTGTGTACAGATAGAGGTTTGGTGTTCGAGCAATGCTAGCGACGCGACGCAACGCAACGCGACGACGCGACGAAGCGCGGCGGGCGGTGCTGTGCTGTGCGGCGTGGTGGCGCGACGGCTAGGGCTTTCCGCTCTGTAGTCTGTACTTCGTTGAAGTATCAGATTCGAAACAAAATTTATCTGGTGAGCGTAATTGTTTATCTCTTGACTGTAGTGTGAAAATTTGGTACAGTCTTGTTTGAAGCCTATTTACGAAATATTCATTTCGATGATGAATAAACATTGAGTCGCTAGATGGGGATCGATACAAGATAAAGGCGTTAGATTCTAAGAGGACATACAAGTTTGCTCATGATAGACTGAGAAGGATGCTCTGAAGGTCAGTTGGTTGTAGAAGAGTTAGCTGATCAAAGTGATGATCTGAAGTTTCTGGCACATCGCGTGATTATGTTCGGTTACACTTGGGGGAAAATGCTCGATGGAGGCATTGTTCTCTTATGACGTGCTTGATGGAGGCACTGATCGCATAATGCTCGAGAGAGGTGTTATGTGTAGTGTAGACTGTATGGAATCGCGATATGTGTTCATTGCGTAATGATGAGTTGATTTAAAGTTTGAACTTCCGATATCCTTCGATGTTGATTTACAAAAGCACTATGTAATCAGTGGACATAGTTTGAAATCAGTAAACATAGTTTGTTATCAATGTGCTAAGTTAAAAGAGTTGTAATAAATTTGATGTCAAGTGAATACGTTTTATTGGTCAGAGATGACCGAGTGATAACCAAGAGTACTGGTTGTATGTGTCTCTTTCAGGCACACACGAGGACGTGTGATGCGGCAGGATGACCGTGTCGGCGGGATGGCGCTTCAGTCGTGCAACATGTCATCTGTCTACGAAACGTCAAGCTATGACTTGAACAGCTGTCATGGCTTGGGAGTGGTCTATGCTCGTTTGAAATGACACATAACAGTGGGGTGTCCGACCGTCTCCGCGTTTCTGATCGTTATCCATTTGCATCCATGCCCTGAGTTAATATTTTAGAGTGCAACCTTGTTATATTACGAACAATATACCGGTACTGTATGTGCGGCTTATTATTTCCTGACGATACAAAACAATCAACAGACGCCCACAGAATACCGCACTCCGTTATATATAAGATGTGTTGTTAGTATATTTTAATTCTAATAAGACATTTCACCCGTTCATCGGGTTACCCGTTTTCATTAACTATAAAATAATAAATTAATTAATTAAAATGATGATTTTGATAGTCATGATGATGATGTAACAAATATAGACAGAAGCAGTTTGAACTATAATCAAAACGGAGCTGTGAGAGGCAGCGGCAGGAATTGCTCGGGAATTCATTACCGAAACCGCAAGTTATAGGGCGGCACGGACACTGTACAGTCAGGCACATAACGACGGTAAAACTTTAAATGGAAACCTCACGGTTGAAGGAAACACAAAATAGGTATTTATAAAATCTATAACTGTCTCGCACTACCTTAGCTAGCGCGATAGAGGCAGCTCGAACTGAAATTACCTGTTAAAAGTACAAGGTATCGACGTTTAGGGGATTCCTGTTTTCTCCTCCAAAACTTAACCGATTTAGATATTTTTTTCATTATAAACTGAAAAAAGCCATGAGCTAGTTTTCTATGTTTTGGTTTAATTGTATAATGTAGTCAAATATGTTTCCAGGATGTTTAAACAGAGCGAAAAGTCTGGTCATTTTTTATATTTTGTAAATAAATTATATTTATTTAATATATTAAAAAAGGAAAAAATAAGGACGTACAAATAATATACATAGATATTCAGGAAAAAAATTGTTACTCTAGCGGCACTATCCGGGGAGGAAACAGGAATCCTGTACACCCCTATTTTTGTATGGAAGAAACAGGTGTGATGTTTCCTCTTAAGTCTAAGCGTTTACTACTGATAAGGATGTACATATAATTATTTGCTAGTGATGTCAGTAAGAGCGTAACAAGCTATATTTGCGTGATTTATCTCTGTTCATCGATATGAAGTGAAACTACTGTATCACTTATCCGACACTTATCTTTTACTTGCCCTATTTTAGCTTGCGACTACTCTCCCTGCCTTATAGTAAAAACCGCATTATAATATAAGGCGGTAGTAATTCGTCAGATAATAATCCGACCTACATTCATTCAGTTCACCGGAGTGCTTAGTTCTTTTTACGATACACTATCTATAAACATATTAGTCTATCTGTCTGAGTGTACGTGCATTCTCCTCTCAGATTGCGTGTGTTTCCACTTACCGGCCCGGCACGGCCAGGCGACGGCACTGACGTCTACCTGACAGTCATAGTAGCAAAAAATTTATGAAAATATATTAAACTAAATAAACATTCTGCAATTTTAGAAGCCAACCTTTCGAGATGGAGTGCTCTTAATTTGTATGTTGTGAATTTGAATTTACAAACGTACAATCGTCGTTTCTGACACTGAGCTGCTACTTAAGATAATTTGTGTGGTTAGGTAACTACATGACATTACAGAATAAAATGTATGAAGGTTGTGTCTGTACCCATAAATGGTAATCGTTAAGTTTTAGTCTTTTGAATGGTTTTTTAATTGATGTTATTATAGCCCTTGTAAAACAAATAATGTAAAAGTAAATTGTTTAGATACAATAAAAAAATGAAGATAATAAATTATTAACGTGCAAACGAGAAGGGAACAACCCATTTCGACGTTAAGCTTTTAACGATTTGCGAAAAAGAGATAAATGATTGTTATTTAATTGCTTTAAACTTTGGTGATTTAATACTTATTCTAATTCCAATTTTAGATTATGCTCATCTTTTTGATTAAAATAAGTCCAAAAGTAAATAAATTTAATATTCATTCAATAACCCAATTGTTCCTGCTTGGGCTTCCGGATGCACTAACACCGGCCGGCACCGGACAAACGCCGGACCGGACAGTGGGAAACAGACCAATGTGTCGCAAATAATATATTGACGTGTTCAGAGTTATGGAGGCTACAATCTCTATATCTCTCTACAACTGAAATATAGTACTACTTTTAACGTGTACACAAACTCGAGAAAACAGATCTCCGATACAAACTAATGATAGCGGCATGCATAAGGTACGTTAGTAGTTCACTAATCACCTGATTCGGCTGACACAAGATGATCGGTGATCCAAGCGTCGGATGGATGCCTAATAAAATATGTTTGTTGATGGTAAGTACACGATATAAACCGTAAAAACCATCGGTAATTTTATGAAATATTAATAAGTAGATGAAAAAATATTTACTCATTCTGATTCAAATACTTTCGTAAAATAAAATAGGTACACAATAATACTCGTAGGAATAATTGCAGTACTTCAATATCATAAATCTGGTGGACCGTGAAAATTGTTATTTCATCTGTAAATTGTACCGAATTCGTTTTCACAGTGCTTGGTGAACTCGCCAATTAAATGCTTTTTGAATCTAAATACAAAACGCTTTTATTTATTTACTAAATAATCAAATGTTATAAACAATTTATATAGCTCATTACCCGGGCTTATTATAACGAATAATATTACACCTTATTCATTAAAATCGAATTAGGAGATTAAATATTAAAATGAATTAAACATACAAGCGTAGACTGCCAAAATAATTACGCCACCTTTAGCTTTGTCGTAGTCGGGTAAAAATATACAGGCTGGTTCATGGTTCATATATCAAGCCGAACATAGTGTGAAAAAAGTAGAGGATTTTTGTTTTGGAACCTCGTATACAGGGTGTAAAAAGTGCAGTCACTGTAACTTTGGCATAGGATTATAAGACATTTACTAATTTTAGAAATGATTTTTTTTCATTACCTATTTATTTTTTGAAAAAAAAAATTTTTTTTGCAATTTATTATTTTAGTCGCAAGGCTGAACTGTTTGGAACAACATTCTCCTTTAAATTCTTAAATTTTATAATTTTTGCCCAAGTACGTAATGAACGTCTTACGCGTGCTATTGACCTCTCATCGTAATCAGCTGATCGCTGTGTTGTGCACGTTGTACAAATTGTGCCTATTGAAAATCTTTAAATTTATAAAACAGTGGATTAAAAGCAAATGACTAGTACTAGTGGATATATCTCTTGCCTGGTTATTACCCCACGAAGTTATAGTGACTGCTCTTTTTACACTCTGTATATAACTTACACAGGTCAATCTGGCCACAGATTATTTTTTATTTTTTTATAATAAAATACCTTTATAAAAAAAATATTGATAAATATATGTAGCCCACCAAACTGCGAAACAATTTGTCGGTGGGTTCAGCACTCTATTGATAAGTTGATAACAGCAACATGCATAATATTGTTAGTACTAACATACTTAATATTAGGTTTCATTAATTATTAACTTATTTTGACAACAATTATTTTATTAATAAATATTAAAGTGCTCGAAGCGAGTTTCTTACGCCGGTTTTTCTCGCTGGGCTAATTCCTCAACCGGAGGCAGGCATCACATAGACACGACGTTTCAAAAACATTCTATAAAAATTTATTCTGAATAAAATATTTTGATTTGTTTTGAAGCACAGATAACGAATTAAATTAACAAAAAAAGATTATTAAATTAAAAACACATTTAGTACAATTCCACGATCAATAAACATTTAAAACTTTTTGACCCTCGCCGAGTGTCGAAGCTAGTTTTAAAATTAGAACTACCTTCTAAAGTAATGACGAGATCTGCCACAGAAATTATATTGCGAAGAGCAGCACTAAAACTTTGTATCTATGAGATCTATACAGGCTATAATATTAATGAGTGATAATACTTTAGGGTGTTGGTAAGGTGGTCGCTTTAGGGGTATTTAGAGTTTACTGTGAAAGTACCAGTGCAGCGCTAAGAAAGGTACTTTTTTTTAATTATTATTGTATGGGAAAATGTATGACATTGGTGCCCCAATGTCATACATTTTCCCATACAATAATCTCATACAAACATGAAAGTCAAAATTAATCTTTCAGCGCTGGTACTATCACAGTATACTCTACATAGGAGGCACATACACATCCTAAAGTATTATAACTCGTTAATATATAGCCTGTAGATGTAAAGAATTACAAGACCACTTGGTGTTTCAGCGGAAATCGAACTTGCGACCTCAACCTCGAGCGCTGGCCACTAAGCCTAAGGCTTCTGTAGTTTTGCATCAAGCACTGTACTCGCATTTCTGTTGTATGAATATTCCATCCTCATTAACCTGGTCTTGTTTTAGGTCGTGTATATGTAATACGAAATTTGAAAAATACATACATACATCTCGGTATACAGTTTCATAATCAACACCGTCCTACGATGACTAATCTTATATATAAAAATGAATTGCTGTCCGTTAGTCTCGCTAAAACTGGAGAATAGCTGAACCGATTTAGCTATTTTTGGTTTTGAAACATTCATGGATGTCCAGGGAAGGTTTAAACTGTTTGTATGTTCAACGAAGTGGGCACGGGTCGGCTAGATTACTATAATTTGGGTCAAATGTCCTGTTACACCTCCGTGATCTTGTGATTTAAAGCTCTCTCTCGTCGAGTCGAGTCGTGGGTTCTATTCCCGCGTTGGATCACTGAAATAGGTAGATATAGGACAAAGGTAAATAAAGACTATAACATTCTTGCTTACATAAGTACAGTAAATTCTGCACATCAAGAGTAGTTGTAATAAACTTTAGAAAATTGGTAATCATCCAAAAAAGGTGGTTTAGGTTAGCCTACTTTGATAGGTTTTAAAGTTGTTACTCTGTTTGATATCGGCAAAATGTCAATAATGTTGGTTCTAGTTTTAAAAAAAAGTAGATTTCATCCTCCGAGGAGAGTAGCTAATGAACTGTTTATCCTTCAAAAAATTGGCAACCCTAGTTTTAGGTTAGCCTACTTTAGTAGGTTTACAAATTAGTATGCCTTTTGATGTCTGAAAAAAATGTAAAGGGGGTTGCCAAGTCTCCATAGTAATTTAGGCCCACAGTGCACATGTAGACTGCTGATAATTAATTGTAGTAGGCATAAGCAACAATCAATTACAAAAAGAAGTGGTTTACCTAAAATAATTTCCTAATTCGTATAATTTCTAATATTTTCACGAAAAAATTGCCGACTTGTACAGAATAATTAATAGCAAGAAGTACCATTATAAATTCTGATGTAAATTTTGAATATAGATACATTTGTGTGCATTACTGCATGGCCTAAAACTGTCATTCCCCTTTATCACTCCGACACTCCGACAGTAGTATTAATAAACTTTAAAAATACTTGGTCGGTTTAAATGCTAGCAATAAGTACACCGGACAAAAGGCAATAATGTAGGTTTAAAAACATTAGTAAATTCCGCACTCCGACATTAGATGTAATAAACTTCAGGAATAACTTGCGGCGGCGGCCCGCATCTGGTGTAGAATTACTAAATACAGGATAACTTAAGCGGACATTTGTCTGTGACAACTACATTTCTTGCTGCAGTTTCAAACGCTTATGGCTTACCACCCTTACTAATAGAAATATTATCGGCTCCGTGGTCTAGTGATTCCGAGCTTGGCTCTCAACCCGCAGGTCGTGGGTTAGATTCACGTTGTTTTCAAGTTTAGTTAGGACAATGGATCGGATGGGCATATAAAAAGTCGGTCCTGTACCTGTTCTCTCGCCAGTCCTGTCGGATAATGTGTCCCACTGGGCTACAAAAAGGAAGCAGAGAGAGAGACACACTTGGGCACTATACAAATAACTTCTGCATAGTTGGCCTGGTTTCAATGAAACCGGCCACCATTAACGGAAACGGTGTGAGGGCATATTATTATTTATACACTGTATAAAGGTGTATGCTAAACTTTTTTAAATAACTTTTATGCTTTGATCAACAATACACTACTTATCTAGTGTCCCATACAAAAACAAGGCTGAAATTTGTCCGCGTGGTATTCCAAGCAACATTAATTTGTTTAATAACGAACTGAAGCAACATTTTAAAAACATTTAAGTTGATTTCAAATCGCTAATTATGACACTGCAAATTTTCAAAAATCTGAATTTATATACACATAACGGCATAGACATTTAATGTAGCTCTATTGGCATATTATAAAGATTTTAGTTTTATTTTTGTAAGGGACACCTTACCTAGACGTGTATTATTAATCGAAGCTTTTATAAAAGATATCGTTGCAACAGTTATAATACTGTTTAGATTTATCTCGACCTAGATAATATTTAACTATTAACTGTTGAAAATACGGTGTTTAGTTTAATCCAAAGCCTCTGGCGCAATACGTCAGTCAGACTTAAGGTTATAATTGAGGTTCATTATATTTAATTGAACGTTTTTAATAAAATAAAGGCTCGGCAGGAAGGCTCGCACGCAATACTTCCAGCTGTTTTAGCACGCACCTTTATTGTTTCCATGTTTCTTAAACAACTGTTTCCTATTGTATTATAATATTTAATAATAAATAATTAGGTTCGGTGAAACAAGGAGTGTGGCTGTATCATAGACATAGCATAATAAATTATTTTATTCATAATCTATCCAGTGTAATTGCAATTTAAGGATGACAGATATGTAACTGCAACACTAAACTGTATCACATTAAAAAAAACGAATGGTTTTTTTTTGCGTCCCTACGAAAGCAATAGTAAAGACGTATTCACGCCAAAAACGCTTCGTCACCGCGACTTGATATGCTTTTTATACTTTTCTGCAACCACGACTGTTGTGTGTTTGAGACGCTTATCATACTTTTTATATATCCAATTGCGGTTAGTAGCTGTCCCGATTAGCTAGCCGCGTGTTTTAATTAGCTACAATGTTAAAAAAAATTAACCCAAACAACGCAAATTATGTAGCCTACTAACTGGACCCGTGCCCATTACGTTGAGCATTTTGTGATGAAATTATATTACATCGCAGAAACGCGGAACCTGCAAAACTGCAACGCGGAACTCGGAACCCGCAACGTGGAACACGCAAACCCGGAATCCGCAACGTGGAACCCGCGTACCCAGAATCTGCAACGTATAACCCGCAACGTGGATCGCAAATGTCGAAGTTTTTATAAGTTTTCTTATAGGCATTGTCGCAGGTCAGGTCAATCTGGTCGCAGCTACTCAAAACGTATACAAACTTGCGTATTGTCAGCGCTAATCTTTATAATATAGGAAATAGAATACACACAATATAGAACTTAAGTTAATTTCCACCAAGATATTTCGTGACACGTCTTCTTGAAATTATCAGGAGCGATGCTATTTACATAATCCATTAAGACGGCGCGAAAAAACCAGGCCAGCCCCTCGCTGGGATACCAAGGAAAGACAGGTCCTAATACGCTGGACGACTCATTAATAATTATACAATTTTAGGAAAAATAATGTTAAGGCCTGATAGAAAAGCTAAATAAAGTATCAACTTATTAAATATACTTTAGGATTTAATAAATAGGTAGAATATTTAAGTACTTCAAGATATACACGTTAATAATGTAAATGATGTCTTGCAGGCACAAATAGAAATTTCTTATGATTTTTTCGGAAATTTATCACATCACAATTCACCAATCGCCTATCAATTTAGTTATAATGTCTAGACAACATCATTAGGTACTTATAATTTGCGTACTTATTATAGCGTTTACATACGATTGGCATTCGATAAAGTTACGAATTTGTAGTGTTGAATTGTCCCTGCTTGGCCCGCTGGTACCCGCTATAACTCACAACCACGTTCCGTCGATTTGTACCCGGAGTGATGTATTACGTCACTGTCTACGACATTTTACCTACATTTTTTTTGTAGCCTCTGACAAAAACAGAGGTATTTTATAAGTTTAACGTGTCTGTATGTCTGTGTAGTAGTGCATACTGCATATACACGTCTGCCGTGGCATCGTAGCTCACAAAAGGATAAACCGATTGTTGGTTTTGTTTTTTTTTGTTTAAAGCTACCGTGATCGATAGCCGATGCCGAAGCCGATGCCGATGCCGATGCCGTAGCCGATGCCGATGCCGATGCCGATGCCGATGCCGATGCCGATGCCGATGCCGATGCCGATGCCGATGCCGATGCCGATGCCTATGCCTATGCCGATGCCGATGCCTATGCCGATGCCTATGCCGATGCCGATGCCGAAACCGATGCCGATGCCGATGCCGATGCCGATGCCGATGCCGATGCCGATGCCGATGCCGATGCCGATGCCGATGTCGATGCCGATGCCGATGCCGATGCCGATTCCGATGCCGATGCCGATGCCGATGCCGATATGAATTCCAAACCGTTCGTAAGTCATAACTTTTATTAATATTAAAATAATCAGGTTTTATTAATGTTAGGACCTCCAATTCACAGACTGTCTCTGTCACTGCTTAATAAGATGGACTAATAATTATTAATTATCGTTTCAATATTCCTCCGTCAACAAAATGATCATACCTAGTCTTTAAATTCCTTACTTAAATATTCTACTTCAGTATCCTATTTAAATTTCTAACAAAACGGAGGTTAAAAAACTAACATTCATTAAATATAATGTAAAAATATCCCATTATAATGCACTTTCAAGATATGCCGTATACACAGAGATCCCAGCGACGACAGATACCCCTTACACCGATGTTGTACCATGTTATAGTTTAGGGGTGTAGAATGAACCTATACATAGTATACCCGCTAGTTGCGAAAATTGTATTCACTTTACATCCTAATAAAGTATCAATCTTATTTTTTGGAATAAAAATTGCCAAGTTCATTTTTGTCTAAACCTAGTATGAAATATAATAGTTTAGTAATTAATTATAATTAATTAAAAAACAACAACTTAAAAATAATTAATCGTTGTTATTTTATAATATTTAAAAGTAATTATTCTACCAAAATGAAAATGAAAAAAAAATCGAAATAAAACTTAACAAGTTATTCTCGGAATGTCAACACAAGAGGCTATTAGTTCAACCCTTACCCTTCAAGAAGAACCGGCGTAAGAAACTCGCACGGGCCCAACTAACAAAAAGATAGAAAATTGTTTTTTTTTTATTTTAATTTAACATTATACTTAAACCATAATTTCAAAGTATGCAAGAAAAGCTAGCACATTTTATTTGTGCTATTGACTCACTGTACCTAAGAATTGGCATACAGCCGAGATGTAGCGGGTATGTATACGTTCATTGGACACACTAATACTATAACATGATACATTTTTTATTTTTATTTATTTTGTTTAAATATTGATGGTGTAAGGGGTGTCTTGCGTCGCTGGGATCTCGGTCCAGTCCAGTATAATTCTGTGTAAACCTTCTGGCTGTTACACGTAATATCATTTCCATATTGTTACTTTTTCCTCGTTAATTAAAATTATTATAAACCAACTTAAATACATATTACTTGCTTTTGTTCGCCGCTAGCCTGCAAAATAATGAGTTTTTCTTCTTTATCACATTATATTATAAAATATCTGACTAGATACTATACTAGATAATATTATACTACATATATATAGACACTTGATTTACTAGAAAATAAATTAAAATTGATGTGAAATGCCCCCCCAAAAAATAAAAAATATGCTTGAGGTTCCTATAACTCTATTGTTATCGACTTCACTTCACTTCACTACTTGGCGCCCCTTACATTTGAAGAACCTGATCTAAACGAACGCAGGTTCTTCTTTAGAGGGTACCCCTAAGGCCACACTACATAGAATAGCTGTATGTTAAGTAGGGATTTGAAGAAAGGCTTCAAAAGGTAAGGACTAGAGAAGTCAATAGGAATTAAGTTATATGAACTCCACGACACCTCAAAATAGAGCTTTCCTCTGAAGAACCAGTCTTCATCATTAGTACGTGCACTCTTTACGATACTGCAGGCTTTCTCCCGACACAATCGAGAATCGAATCAGTTTGATTTCAACGGCTTTTGGTATCTTATTTGGTTGATTTCTTTGAAACTAACCAGGATAAAAAATCGCCAGATCATAACTTTTTTTACTGCCGGCCATATCAATCGACTGAGAATAAAAAAAAACAAACGTCAATTTACTGGGAAGTACGCGGTACGATCGAATCCGAATCAAAATCGAATCAGTTTGGAGAGTAAGGCCGCAGATCAGCTGTGATGTAGAATATGTAGGTAATTAGCAATTAGTATTTTTATAATTGATGTTATTATAGCCCCCTGATAAACAAAGAATGTAAAACTAATAATATTATTTAAGTGCCATTAAAATAATGAAGATATTAAACTTTTACATATTATAATGTACGAACGAGAAGGGATTCACCGATTGTGACGTCACATTGTTATCTATTTGTATATGTGCGTTCTAGTTGCAAAGGAATAATGTTATTAACGAAATGTTCACATTACTGTTTCTTTTGGCCTTGTTCCTACATATAGGCCGTGTTTGGTGAGTGGTGACTTGTTTAATTTAAATAAATTGGCGGGTAACAGAAAATAAAGATTTTTAATTGGTGGTTTTTTACGCAAATAAGCCACCGAACACGGCCAGACAGGAGGTAAACGAAAATAAAGTTATTTTCGTCTATTCTAAGGTACTACATAGTAGTACGTATTGTACATAGTAATATTACATCTACACCGCACAGATATCGTTTTGCGAAATAGAGATACATAATTAAAAAAAATAAGTTTAAGCAATCAAATATATTTTTTTAAACTTATTCTAATTATTATTTCCGAACTGCTTATCATTTTGATTTTCTGCGTAATGAGTCCAAAAGTACATGAATTTAATTTAGGTACGTTAGTTATGTAAATGAATGTAAAACGTTTAATAACAATTATAATAATATAAATATTAACTAATTAAAATCAGCTGTATGATATCTATAAATAATCTTTTTAGCGCCAACCGTAAGATCCATATTTTGCAAACTGGCCATACCTATTAGATTTTTTATTATGTATTCTGTCCTAGCGTCCTCAATTTATTGCATAAGCACCATGCAATAAGTTTCTGCACTTAATATTGCAAAACGTATGAAATGCTTATATTAATATAACTCCGCAAAAAATGTGAAGCACTCTATTATATTAAAATACTCCTCGCAATCTTCATGTATAAAGTTATTAAAATTCCGTCTTTCAGGCGAATATTAATATGAAGAGGCTATTTCTATAGGCCATAGCTAAAATAATGAACATAGTGAAAAAGACTTTAGAAAACCAACAAGCCCATTCAGTTATACAGAATGGTATTCTGCGCCGGATTTACGAACGATTTTTGTTCGCGTCCTTTGTCTCACATCAAGGCCCGCTCGGCCCGAACTGAGGATGCTACATCGGCTGCCAAGTGCCAAGAGAGGAATATAAAAGCATTTCTCATTTTGTTAATGGTAGCGTGTAACATTTCACAAAGTTTTGTATACTTCGTTAAATATATATTATATACCAATTTAAATGTATAAATACTTACATACGACAAATTAATACTTATAAAAACACATTAAAGTACTTAACTAAACTAACACTAAACGCACGAACGCACGCACACACACAACACAATTTGCTGGATCAATTTTGATAATATTTGGTATGACATATAAACTAACTAACGCAATACTAAATATTATGCTACTTTATCCCAAAAAGTTATACAATTTTATGCGATTTGATCTGCATTCTGCTGTGCTTGTATATTTAACCTGCAGAGGTTAGATATCGTGTCAGCATTATAAATCCGTCTAGGTGAATATCAGCTCACTTACAGTGAGCTGTTATTTCGATTACTTTGCTTAGAACACTGCGAACGTCCACACGAGTGACAATGCATGATTTGAAATCGCTAATTAAGGGCTGATTTTTCAATCGTCAGATCACTTTTATCTAAGGAATAATTATGTGACTTTGGCAGGTTTTGTATGGAACAAAGTCACATGTTTATATAACAGATAAAAGTTATCTTACGATTGAAAAATCGGCCCTTTTTATTATTTTATCTAAATTTAAACACACAAATCGTTGTTAAAAACTTAGATTATAAAAAAATGTAAGTGACGTAATTAGCGATTTCAAATAACTAAACCAACTTTGAAATGTTTTAAACGAATTAATGGGAACGGATTTTAAAAGTCTTGTTTTTGTACGTTATCTAGTGTATTTATTGTTAATTGAAGTGTTATATAGCGTTGGCCCTATACGCGTTACCGTTTTTATATTTTTTTACAATTCGTAAAACTTTGAACTGGTATAATAGCGTCGTCCTCAGTCCTCAGCACGGCCGGGCCAGTTCCCACATATATTATTCAAGCCAATTCACCACGACAGACGGTCACACAATAACCCCTCAATTAAAGTTTCAGGGAGAAAATAAATTACCTCACTTAAGGCGGAATTACAAGGACATACTGAAAACGTATGTGCTTGTTATTCCGCCTAACAGCGACAGTCACAGCCGGGGAGTAGGAGGACTTTAGTAACTTGGATTAGTGTAGTATTCGGCCGATACCTATCGTCACCTCAAGTGAGTCAAGATCATAGACCGTACTTACTAATAAAACTTGTAGGCACATAAAAAAGTCACCAAAACCAAGTACCAGGTAGTACCAGGTACCAACCTACTCGTGTCAACACTAAACAGCTGTTGTTATAAAAGTACACTAGCTATGCCCGCAACTTCGTCCGTTTGAGATAGTGAATAAAACACCTTATAAAATAATAATAATCCTCACCGATTTCGGTGTTGGTAGCTGATTTCATTGAAAACAGGCCAGCTACGTAGGAGTTATTTCATAGTGGCCAAGTGTGTGCGCAATACACAAAGACACTCTCTCTCTTCCTGTTAGTATCATAACCCAGTGGGACGGTAAACCGACACGACTGGCGAAAGAACAGGCGCAGGGCCGACTTTTTACATGCCCATCCGACGCATAGATCGTCTCTCTTATCAGACAATCAGGTGATCAGCCTGCATTGTCCTAACCAAACTTGAAAACAACATTTTTTGTTGTTGCAACGCGGGAATCGAATCCACGACACGACCGGTCGAGAGCGAAGCTCTGAACCACTAGACCACGGAGACGACAATTTTAGAATATAGATTAGTGATTAGAAAAGTTCATTGTCAAAAAAATTTGAGGAGCACCTGCTCTCCCCTGAGGACTAAGGTGTACCGTACCTACTTAATTAGAGACATGTTTTTAACAACTTACAAGAACCATAATTACGTAACTAAAGATTTAAGTAGGTACAACCATTAAAATCGAATAGTCGACAGACATTTTCTTAATTCAACACTTTAAAATATCAAAACCCAATTAACAACATGAACACGCAACATTGTCCTTTTGTTAAATGTTTGTAATGTACAAAAGTTTGGGGACTTGATTGATGTTGGGTTAAAGAAACGACACCAAATTACGTGAAGAACGCCTCGTTGGTTCCCGCTTCACGGCTCCCCCGACACATATCAATCAGAGGAAAATGTCAAGCGAGGGCGGGTTGGTGTAAACCAGGAAAGACTATTGAACAAATTGAACAGCTGTTCTGATTCAATGTGATTTAATGGTACCAATTTCAAATTGACTTTCGCCGCGTAATAATACAATAAACACATTAATTTGGTAACAACTAAATCGGAAAGGAGAATTGTTTAGTGCCACAGCATATGTGTTATTGTTATTAGGTTCCAATTACACGTCCAATAATACACTTCTAGTTAATCGTATTTGGCTTTATTCATACGTAGCTAATTTAATATACAGTATCATATACATAACTAGGTACCTATACAGATCTTAACTCTAGGGGCCTCCCTAGGGGACTAATATTAAATCTATCTTAGGCTTCAATGTCAGACGTCATCTTGACATCTTATTGTTTTTTTAATCATAATACATAATGACATAGCATTATGTAACATGAAGAATGAATTATTCTTTATTGTGCTGTGTGCACACAACATAAAAATAGGAGAACAGTTTAGTCATTGATTTCTGAGATTTCTTTCAGGCTGTAAAACGCTCTGAATAAGGATAGCTTCCTTATTCAGAGGTAAAACGTTATTCATAAATTATAGAGACAACTGTCTCTATAAGTTTGGGATATACTACTGTTTCTCATTCAAGAAATGTTTTATTTTTATTTTTTAATTGCTTTCAGGGTCATAAATTGTAAACAGTAAAAACCTATTTTTAATTCTTAACGAAATCAATTTGAAATGTACATATTTTCTAGAATAGTACTACTACTATTACTACTACGTAGTAGATATATTAAACATAATATTATACAAACACACGATAGTGTAAATTGTGATTAAAAATCGGAGGTTGTTACTTTATTAATTTTATATATTATCTACTTTAATAATTTTACCTTTACTTAACAAAAATTTACACGTCTTCCTCCTCTGTATATAAATATTGTAAATGTACCATTTTTCAGGGTCACGTACGTACTTACATACTTTTGTATTCATGTAACATTCTACCAACGGAAACTTTTATTTTACGTATATACGTATTACGTACGCGACTTCGTTCGCGCGGAAACATTTTCGCGATTTTCTTATGATTGGTCACGTTGGTTCTTCTTATTATGATCATGAACTTATAATAATGGTAGCAGCGTATTGATAAATAGCTTATCGCATTCTTCGACAAATAATGTAATTATGAGTATGTCATGGACTTCTTTTATTATTATTAAAAAGGAATAATTATTACACACATATTTTTTGACTGTTTATACGGCGCATGCAACGAAAGTCCTGAAATGTGACTAATTTTCCCCGTTTTTGCAACATTTCTCACTGACGCTTCGCTCCTATTAGTCGCAGTGTAATGTAATATAGCCTATAGCCTTCCTCTATAAATGGACTATCCAACAAAAAAATATTTTTTCAAATCGGACCAGTAGCTCCTGAGATTGGCGCGTTTAAACAAACAAACTCTTCCGCTTTATAATATTACTAGCTGACCCTTGCCCACTTCGTTGAGCATAAAAAGAGTTTCTGATGAAATTCAACTAAAAAAAAACAACGTGGAACCCGCAACGCGGGAACCCGGAACCCGCAACGCGGGAACCCGGAACCCGCAACGCGGGAACCCGGAACCCGCAACGCGGGAACCCGGAACCCGCAACGCGGGAACCCGGAACCCGCAACGCGGGAACCCGGAACGCCCAACGCGGGAACCCGGAACCCGCAACGCGGAAACCCGGAACCCGCAACGCGGGAACCCGGAACCCGCAACGCGGAACCCGCAACGCGGAACCCGCAACGCGGAACCCGCAACGCGGGAACCCGGAACCCGCAACGCGGGAACCCGGAACCCGCAACGCGGGAACCCGGAACCCGCAACGCGGGAACCCGGAACGCCCAACGCGGGAACCCGGAACCCGCAACGCGGAAACCCGGAACCCGGAACCCGCAACGCGGGAACCCGGAACCCGCAACGCGGAACCCGCAACGCGGAACCCGCAACGCGGAACCCGCAACGCGGAACCCGCAACGCGGGAACCCGGAACCCGCAACGCGGGAACCCGGAACCCGCAACGCGGGAACCCGGAACCCGCAACGCGGGAACCCGGAACCCGCAACGCGGGAACCCGGAACCCGCAACGCGGGAACTCGGAACCCGCAACGCGGGAACCCGGAACCCGCAACGCGGGAACCCGGAACCCGCAACGCGGGAACCCGGAACCCGCAACGCGGGAACCCGGAACCCGCAACGCGGGAACCCGGAACTCGCAACGCGGAACCCGCAGCATGGGAACCCGAAACCCGCAACGCGGAACCAGCAGCATGGGAACCCGAAACCCGCAACGCGGAACCCTAACGTAGAACCCGCAACGTGTACGGAAACGCTGTCAAATTGAATAAATACTTAGTATCCTATGTCCGACTACTTGCTCTAAGCTACATCCTCACCAATTTTCAGCCATATCGATAAAGCCGTTCTTGAGTTATAAATAATTTAACTAACACGACTTACTTTTACATATAGATGTATAGATTACTCCTACTAACATAAGCTAAGCCCGATGAATGCTCCCGTCACAGTCGGTCCAGCCAATTCGCTGAACGTTAGTTAGATGACGACGATGATGATGATGAAAAGTAGCCTAAATGAATCCTTATAACTTTAGCTATCTACCAGTGAAAGTCTCGTTAAAATCGGTCCAGCCGTTCCAGAGATTAGCCGGAGCAAAGAGACACGCTGACAGACTTTTTTTTTAAATTACATTTTCGTTTTCAGTAAATATCGTTGCCAATGCAAAAAAAAGCAGAAGGTATCGTTTAAAATGTCATATGCATTTAGAAAAACGTTGCTAATTGAAAGTTACATACTGACACTTTAATTTTATTTATTTGTATAGATGTATAGATTTGGAAAACTTCCCCTTCTTGGCGTTTTCACTGACGCGGAGCGGGGCGCATAGGAACTTAAGAGTTTCCAAGCGGAGTGGAGCAGAGATTTCGAGCATAGTGATTGGTCAATTCGGGTACCGCAAGCTCCTGTCCGCCTCGCCCCGCGTCAATGGAAACGCAGCCAAACGTCTATAACGTCTAACGGTCGCCATGGTAACCACGTTGTTTACAAATGGAAAACAAAAATTAGGAAATGCTATACATACCGTATTTATATCAGCTTAAACTATTTGGATTCATGTTTTTGTTAATCCTAATAATTTTATTAATCCAAATAGTTTAAGCTGATATAAAAACGATATGTATAGCATTTCATAATTTTTATTTTCCATTTGTAAATACTGATGTTGCCATGACAGCCGTGTCATATAAACTGCCAACGACGTGAATGGATCGAACCCAGGTTCAAACCCCGCGTTACCAATACGTATTTTCTTCTTTTTTCTAATTTTCTGCTTATTTTTTTCAACATTTTCTTTCATAATAACCTTTTCGTGACAATAACGAACATACCGTAAAAAAATTTGCGAAATTGGTCAAGCCGTTGACGAAGCGCACACGATGTAAGAAATTTTGGAGGTCGTTTTTTTACACTTTGGGCTACATTTTTTGGGTTTTAGTAAGGAACCCTACTTTTTTAAAACATATAATATAGCCTATGTTCAGCGCTAGGAATGTAGCTTTCCAACGGTGAAAGAATTTTTCATATTGGTTCAGTGGTTTCAGAGCCTATTCCATTCAAACAAACAAACAAACAAACAAACAAACAAACAAACAATCAAACGTTACCTCTTTATAATATTAGTATAGATAAGTATAGATTAGTCCTTCCGTGTCCAGTAAGTGGGGAGCCGGAGTAAGGACAGCACCTCACCATCAACCATGTTTCCCGTGGGTGTCGTAAAAGGCAACAGAGGGAATATAATATATCCGGAAATATATCTCTAATATCGAACCTGTTGTTTACTTTAAGGGTGTGGCGGACTGGTTAGCGCTACAAAAAATAACTGCGCTATCGAAGTTTTTACAGTTCGCCGCTGTAAGTATAATATATCCACAACATCGGAAAACAGAACGATATTTTAATGTTAGATTAGTAAAGACGTTTAGGTAAAAAATATTTGAAATTCGTAAAGATGCAGCTCTCTGAGCGTGAGGTTGACGTTTTTTGGTTGGGTGCGGTAAAAGACGACAGAGGGATTATAATAATAATAATAATCTGAGTGCTTCCAGGGGAAGGACTCTGTTCTCCATCTCCGGCTTGCCTTCACTGGCCGGCCGGAGTGATTACTGAGGAAGAACAGCCCCTACCTCTGACTTGCCTTAACCGGCCGGTCAGAGTGGAGTCGCGAGAGCTTCGTGCTCGGAGGGAAGATGTGAAGCGTAAGTGGCGAGTGGGTGTCGTGATGGGACCCTCTGAGTGTGCAAATGATCGGCGTATAAAGTCCAGCGACACCTCTCCTGCCTCAAGCCCGCTCTGTAAATGTTGCCGCCTTGGTGCGCCGTGCGTGCGACCATTTTAAGGGGCCCATTACGATGAGTTGGCGAGTCACCGTCTGCCAACTTTATGATACATGTAACCACGTGGTATCTGGCAGACGCCATAGTCCTTCCATAGTCATAGATAACCAGTCCACTAGCACCTCACCCCTATAGCCCATAATCTTTTCTTATAAACATTCCTTGCAATAGTCCTACACTAAGCGGTGGGTCTCCGTGGGCGCACCTCCATGGTGCGTACAGGGAGAGTCGCCAGCTAGTGTCACATTACATTTAAATTAAAATTGTGTAACGGACCTCTGCGTGTTGGCTTCGGCCCCACGCATACCTTCCAAAGGTCCGGGATTTAATTGCCCGTGAGCCAGGAAGCTATACACAAACATAATAATAATATTCACACCACGTCAATCTGTCCCTATATGATATATAATATATCCCGAAATAGACAGCAGCGTTTCCGCGGACATGGTTATTAATTATTATTTTAACATCACACTTGCCAACCCGACAGCCGGGCGTAACCAAAGAGAATATAATCACTACGTTTTAGGCGTAACGAGTATAGCAACTAGTCAACTAGGTACCCTCCGTGAGTAACTTTTTGTTTCTCTAATGGCATGCACACTGTGAGTAACTTTGAAGGAGGCTTATGTCCAGTGGACGGCATAATTAGTAAACGGAATAACTAAAAATTAAGAAAAAAAACTATGTTATAATCCTTTGTATAAAAATATATTTCAATATTATGTAACTTACAAGTCAGTTCCGTTACTATAAGACAGTAATGTAAACAAAAAATCTACTCATTTATTTTTACATTGTTTTTTTTATTGTGTTGTTAGACAATTAAAATTGGAAGCATTATATTAGCTTTGTTTACAAGACATATTTGAACCTGAACAGAGTATAACTAGAGTACCTAATAACTAACTGTATGTATTACAAATCTGTTTCAACTTTCTTACAGCTTCAACATCAGTAATATAAACTTCAGCTGAACCCATGTCGATTGAACCACATGGCAAACGTTTTGTAACTTTACATGAGCTATGTACGATTTCACAACCCAACTTGAGGAACTCCTCCACATTTTTAAATGATACACCACTTCCAGGCATCACTTCTATCTGACTAGAGTATTCAAGCAGTTTTTGTATCAACACTTTGGCCTCTGATTCTGCAGCTGAAACTTTTTGTCCACTGGTTAATAATCTTCTGAATGCTAAACTAATTATTGTTTTAATTGCTTCCTCGGGTTGTTTACAAACATCATAAGCTCTATGGAATGTCACTGGAATGGGCTTTGCGCTATTTACGACTCTTCTACAGTTTTCTATATCTATGTCATTGTCGCTGGTTAGAGCTCCAAAGACAAATGAATCTACATCCATTGTTTTAAAAAATTCTATGTCAGACAGCATTGTTACCATTTCCTTCTCGGAGAAACAGAAGTTGGAGCTACTTCGACACCTTATCATTATGTTTACTCTGCATTTCTGAAAACAGACATATTATAATAAGACTATAATAACAGATACTTCCTTAGATTACTGGTATGTTCAATAATTTAAAAAAGAAAAGTTATGACCA
Organism: Celastrina argiolus; assembly: GCA_905187575.2. NCBI lineage: Eukaryota > Metazoa > Arthropoda > Insecta > Lepidoptera > Lycaenidae > Celastrina > Celastrina argiolus. Next base: position 6,016,274 of record LR994596.1, read on the forward strand.
TATTTGTTATTGTTTAAAGTCAGATACAATTTAAACTTATGTTGGTAGTGCAGTACATGCATCAAATTATCAAAGTAAGCCATTCTGACATTTGTACTAATTGCTGCACTGTAAACTTAAAGTCAAATACCTGCTTATTTTCATTTAGCTTTTTGTCCTCATTAACCTGAAATAATTGAGAGATATAATTAATATTAGGCATGTCACTTAAAAACTAAATAAGTACTATTGATTGTCTGGACACAAACCTAGCCTACACTCCTAAAATCTAGACTGTAGGATATACAATTTTCGAGAGAACATGGTCAGCCTACTCTGAAGGTCTTTGCAAAATAGTTAACACTGTGGTCAGTGTTGCCACCGGTCCGGATTTCGATAATATATCCAATAAAAAACACACAGATATGAAAGTTTTTAATTGTTTCTCACAATAATATTTTATACATCTCAACTTTGAAGCCCACAAAAAGTGTAATTAATTCGTTAAATAAGATTTAAACTATATTATAATATACTAACCAATCTTATAATTTCTGCGACAAGCCCTGGGGATGGGGTAAGGCCTCCTTCAGTAAGAATGCTGCACACTTCCAACTCGTCGGCACCACCAGCTATTGCATTTTGCGCCGACTCAAGGCTGTCGATACACACCTCAAGCTTCATTTTGAACAAATTTACTTGTTATTATGTATAAACTTTATCTGAATACTTTATTAATTAAAAAAATCTTGTGTATTACAAATTAATATTTACATTTTACAATCACAACACAGCGACGTCAGAAACAGCTGATGCCTTTCGTCTTCTTCTTATATAGTAGAAAAGTTGTCTGGATTTTAAGTATCCTTTAGAAATCTTAAAATTTTTTTGCACAATATATTCTCGACTCCTATATTAAAAAGAATTTTCGCAGCAGTCTTGAGAAAAATCTGTAATATTAAATACTAATAATATTATAATATGTGTAATAGTCACCATAGACAACCTGCACAGATAAGATACAGAGAGACTCGACAACGTCAAAAATGTCAAATCTTTATGTCCTTTTGACATTACGATTGTAAGGACACGCGAACGTAGGCTAGTCTTAGCCAACGTTTGCCTTTTAAAATAGGTATTATCTATTTTTTTCAATTACAAAACAAATTTTGGATCCCAGACAGTACGTTCAATAATATATTATATCTTTAGGAATTAAATTTATAAATATAAACAAAGCTTAAGGTGGAAAGTTGAGGTTATCTTTTGAATGTTAAATTGTGCCACATATTGTTCATTAATTTAGTTGATTACATTGGTATGCTATTTCAATTCTAAGTATTAACGTGTATTTAATGTGTTACAGTGATGTCTCGAAGAAAAGCCTTTGAAGAGACTGATAAACTAACACGTATTGCGATCGTGAATGCTGATCGTTGTAAGCCTAAAAGATGTAGGCAAGAATGTAAAAAGAGCTGCCCAGTTGTCCGTATGGGCAAGCTCTGCATTGAAGTAACCCCCAACGATAAGATCGCAACTATATCAGAGGAACTGTGCATTGGTTGTGGTATTTGTGTCAAGGTATACAAGTTTATACTTTGAATAATCAAAAACTATACTTGATTACATAATTTTTATGAACTTACCATGCATATAAATGTGTTATTTAACAAGAATTTATCCATGGTTTCAATTTTTTTAACAGAAATGTCCATTTGATGCTATCACAATCATAAATATACCATCAAACTTGGAAAAGCATACAACACATAGATATTCCAAGAACTCATTCAAGTTGCATCGCCTTCCAATTCCCAGACCTGGTGAAGTGTTGGGTTTAGTTGGTCAGAATGGTATCGGAAAATCCACAGCCCTGAAAATATTGGCTGGAAAGCAGAAGCCTAATTTAGGTAGATATTCTGTAAGTATGTTTGGTTTCATTATTTTGATTCCTTAAATAATATATTACATGACATAATGTACATGTATGACATAATGAATTTTCTAATATATCAAAAACCTTCAACAGTAAGTACATATTATATTTCTAAAAGGATCAAAAATTTTATCTTTTATCTTGGTACAATAAAGTACTGTAGTTAGTATTGATTTCTTCATGTGCAAGCAAATGAGGGGTATTGTATCAAAACCTACTAAAATATATTTTTCAAAAATATCACTTTTCGATTTTGGTTTTATACCCCTCAAATGTTAAAATTTCATAAAAATTACAATTTGCGTTTTTTATCGATAATTTGGTGCAGCTTGTTCTGGTGTATTTTTTTAGGATCCTCCTGATTGGCAAGAGATCCTGTCCCATTTCCGTGGATCGGAATTGCAGAACTACTTCACTAAAATCCTTGAGGATGATCTAAAAGCTCTGATTAAGCCTCAGTATGTAGATCAAATACCTAAGGCTGTGAAAGGTACTGTAGGTCAATTGCTAGATAAGAAAGATGAGATGAAAAACCAAACAGAGATATGCCGTATGCTGGGTATGACACATTTTGAATTTCTAATTTCTCTATTAAATTTAAGTATAAAGACTCATATAATAATATGAACTAGTCCAAAAACAAGTATTTGCAAGTAAAATAACTATAGAGCCTTTTTAAAAAAAATATTAGTTTTGAATTGTCTTTTATTTCATATTTATGGGACATTGATGTCATTAAAAAAATAACTCATAAGTGCAATAAAAATCTCATTAATTTTCAGATTTATCTCACATTCGTGACCGTGAAATTTCTGCCCTCTCTGGTGGAGAACTGCAGCGTTTTGCATGCGCCATGGTATGCATCCAAAACGGAGATATATTCATGTTTGATGAGCCCTCTTCATATTTGGATGTCAAACAACGTCTTAATGCCGCTCGCACAATTCGCTCCCTCATACATCCTGATAAGTAAGTCAGTTTAAATAAATTTAAACAATATATTAGCTACATTATTTTAATACAACTAAATTATATAAATTAAAATGTAGCTTGACCTGGAAAATAATAATCAAATAGCACTTTACTCTTTGTTGCACAAGCACAAATGCAATATTGTTACAAATGTATATAAAAAATACTATTGTCATATCTTATGGTTTCTTACTTATTATAATACAGGATACTATGTTATCATTGTCCACAGGTTCATCATTGTAGTAGAGCATGACTTGTCAGTGTTGGACTATCTCTCTGACTTTATTTGTTGTTTGTATGGAGTGCCTGGTGCTTATGGTGTAGTTACTATGCCCTTCTCAGTACGAGAAGGTAAGTTGCATTTTAAAATTATTTTTGCGATTTGGTTTCTTTATTCTGAATACACAAACTTGAATTAGTGTATTCGGTAATATATTATATTGATTTAAAAAGGAACAATTTTGGTTAAATTATTATTTTTTAAATCAAAATATATTCTGATTATGCTACTCGTATATTAAAAGTGTAGTTATGTAAAGTAATAATTATTGATATATTTTTACAGGAATAAATATATTCCTTGATGGGTTTGTACCCACCGAAAACATGAGGTTCAGAACTGAGTCACTTGTGTTCAAGGTAGCTGAATCGGCTACTGAAGAGGAGGTTAGTTAAATACATAGATTACTAAACTAACTCAGATTTAAGTCTATCCAGATATTTATTATGTATGAAAATACAGGAAACGAATGGATTAACTATCAGTTTTTAATCTTTTAGATCAAAAGGATGAACCATTATGAATATCCTGAAATGACAAAAAATATGGGTGACTTTAAACTACATGTAAAGCAAGGAGAGTTCTCAGATTCTGAGATTTTAGTACTTTTAGGTGAAAACGGTACTGGAAAAACGACATTCATTAGAATGTTAGCTGGCAATTTGGAGCCGGATGAAGGTAAAATATAGTTATTATAAATTTTTTTTGTGTTACAAATTGATTTTTGTAAAGAAATAAAAATCAATTTATTTTTATGAGTAACAATCTATAATATAGTCTATGTCTCAAAATGTATTATTTCTGAACTGTTTTTGTCAATGGTTATGGCTTACGTCAATGTCAAATGACAACTGACAAGTTGGTGAAACTTGACAAGTGACAACTGACAACTGTTGTAAATCAGCACAAAAATCGAGCTTACGAAAAATTATATTATATTTAATTTAATTATTTAACACAATTTAAAATACGATTAGTGCAATATGATTAAAAACTACCACGTTTTAGAAAAAGTGTGAGAAGATGAAACGTAAAGTTGTGTATTTTAAGGTTATAGTAGGCTAATGATCCGTTGTGCTATTTTCGTTCTTGCAAACGTATAATAAGTAGTTTACAATGGCTAGAACTGAATTATTTGATCTATTTTTTCATCCTGTTTTTCAAAAATGTTTGAAACATGCCGAAACTACGAAGCCATCAGAAGGTATTCTAGAATTTACTTTCCCTAAAATTGGCTTATCTCGTCTTTGAACTTAGTATAAAAATGTTTGTAATTACGTGTTTTATTATTGTTTCAATGTTAATTATTGAAAGTGCATATTTCTTAACTAATAGAAAGTTTTTGTTGCATTAGTAATGGAGGTAGTTATTAAAACAACTTAGCTTAACTACATTATTTTTATCAATAATATTTAGTTATTATATTAAGGATAAACAAGAACATTATGATTGCTTTATTTTTTATTGTGTAATATGTATTTTTTTTTTCAGGTGCAAGTCAGTTGCCTCAGTTGCATATAAGTTATAAGCCCCAAAAGATTTCTCCAAAGTCCCAAGGACAAGTTCGAAATCTGCTTCACGATAAGATCAGAGATGCCTACTCTCACCCACAGGTAAATATTACATGTGTTTTCATCAGAAGTAACTCATATACAGTTAGATAAACAACACAAAAAAAACATGTTATTAACATACTGAATAAAAGAAGAAAAGTGTTTCAAAGATTTCTAAATAAGGCTCTTAGTAGATTTCCAACATGACTTGGTTCACACACAATACTCAAATACATCTTAACATCCAAACTATGAAGGAAGAATAATATTGTAATAGTATAATATAGAGAAAAGATTATAAGAACATGTTAACTTACTTGCTTACTTTGTACCTGCCTAGTAGTAATACACAATATTAAAAAATGGAACATACTGGACATCAACAAAATATAGGTCAAATTATGGCCACATCTGAAATCTAGGACCTGGCTTAATAGGACAACATTATTATTGTAATTAGGGTCTAGGATCTGATATTCGATTTATTGAGTCAATTGTAGATAAAAAGAAAAAAAACTATAGGATTAGGTTTTTTTAGATATCACTATATTAAATATTTCTTATATTAAAAAGTATTTCAAAAGAGATTTTTTGCCTGGGATAAAACAATCATATATCCTGTTTATTTATTCTCTTGTTACTATTTTCAGTTCATCACCGACGTTATGAAGCCAATGAAGATTGAGGAGATCATGGACCAGGAAGTCCAGAACTTGTCTGGTGGTGAGTTGCAGCGTGTTGCGCTGGTGCTCTGCCTCGGAAAACCCGCTGAGGTCTACCTTATTGATGAACCATCTGCCTACTTGGATTCCGAGCAGCGTTTGGTTGCTGCTAAAGTTATTAAGAGGTAATATTTATTAACTCATAAATTTTAAACCTTCCTTTTGGCACAATAAGAGGCAGCACAGATGACAGACTGTCAGTGACGCTGATTTACGATGATTATTTAAAAATTAAAAGATCTTGATTACTATTGATTTTCTGTACATCATATCGCCTATTGAACAAAAAATCTACAAGAGCAGTGACAACTTCTTGACATTAGGCACAAGTTCTGTTTGAGAGATTTTAAGTGAGATTTTTATTTCAGTTATCTTCCTCCGTCCATGAAATATTTCATGGGGTGTAGTTGCCTATACTCACCATGGAAATAACTATGTCTGCTGAAATTCCAATTTTCGGAGCTATATTCGCTCTGTCGCCATCTATGACACATGGGAAAGATGGTTGTTGGAGATGTGTTATTCTTAATCCATCACCCCACAGATAATTATAGAATATAATATACAATAAACCTTACCATCATAATTTTCTGAACGATCAATGATGAATGATCAACTAACATGGCAATCAAATCAACAACCCATATTGAATGCTGATTGGTGGAACATTGTCGGACAGAAAGGAACAGACAGATATTTCATAATTACATCAAATATGTCAACTAATTGGTGTCTTTGGTGAATTAACCTTATCTGTGGAATTTTAACAAATCTTGCAAGTGCGAGTGTGATGTAATTATAAAATCTGGTCCTTTCTGTCTGATAATTTCTACCAATCAGCGTACAATATGGGTTGTTGATTTGAATGCCATGTTAGTTGATCATTTATTTGCATTGCCTTGGGAAAACCGGGGAATAGTCTATTGAAATTGAGTCTCAAAGATACTCTAGTAATACATATTTTATTTCTCTTCAGATTTATATTGCACGCGAAACGCACGGGCTTCGTGGTGGAGCACGACTTCATTATGGCCACGTACCTGGCCGACCGGGTCATCGTGTTCGAGGGCACCCCGTCATCCAACGCCACGGCCCACGCCCCGCAGTCGCTGCTGAACGGCATGAACAAGTTCCTGGAGCTGTTGGGCATCACGTTCCGACGGGACCCCAACAACTTCAGGCCTAGGATTAACAAGCATTCTTCTGTCAAGGTACTTTTTTACGATTAAAACATTATTTCGTTACTAGCTGTGCCAGCGACATCGTTCGCCTGGTTGTCGGAAACACTATCGCGAGTATCTTTTGATTGCTCACGTCGGTTTTTGTTATTATGATTATTAAAAAGGAATAATTCTTTCATACATATTTTTTGAGTAACTTAAACCGTTTATGCAGCGCAACGAAAGTCTTCAAACCTAAATATTTTTCCCCGTTTTTGCAACATTTCTCACTGACGCTTCGCTCCTATTGGTCGCAGCGTAATTTTATATAGCCTATATAGCCTCTTTAAATGGACTATCCAACAGAAAAATATTTTTTTCAAATCGGACCAGTAGAGATTAGCGCGTTTAAACAAAGAAACAAAATTTTCAGCTTTATAATATTAGTATAAATACCATACACTGCAGCTATATTTGATTTCAATTAGTCTATAGACCTACTGGAGGCCTCAAAAGGCCGCTTTCGACAATTCTTGTTATGAATTCCCACTTTTAAATGTATCTTTTTAAAATTATAAATTCTTTTAAAAAATATATTCCATCTATTATTATTATCGTTTAACGAATATTTCTAGACCGTTACATGGCCTACCATCCCATACAATCTATCTTTAATACAAAAAAAATTCAATAGATGTCACTACTATTAACGTTTGTAAATTATAAAATGTAAATATGCCGAATTAAGTACAAATATTGACATTTAAATAAATATCAATATTTGTACTTAAATTAAATTTAAAGCATAACATCACATTAAGCTAAATTCAACTCCTTAATTATTAAGAAGAAGATACGAAACGAAATTAGTAATTAGTTTTTTCCAATAGTGGCGCTAGATGGCGGTTTCTGGAATGTGCCTGGACTTTACCCTTTGCCAGTATTAGGGTGATACCATTTTCTAGTACTAGGACTAGACTAGTGTCTCTGTTATATATCTACTTTGTGACCGATAAGATTTTCTAACCTCAATTTTTATTTTCAGGATATTGAACAAAAGAGGGCGGGCCAATACTTCTTCCTGGAAGATTAGTAAAATATTTACATTATATACCATATTTATATATTATTACGCTGAATAAAGGATGTATCCTGTCACAAGTGCTGGCCTGGCTAATGTATTTCCATTTAATGTATTACTGTAATAAATCCGTTTTATACAATTCCTCATGCTTTTAATCTTCATAAAAATAAATATTTTAATATTAATTTATTAGTTGATACAGTGGTAAATACAGAAGAATTGGCGTGTCAAAACGCGACATTATAACATTTTGACATCACGAGATTTTTAAAATTTATGGTGTTTGATTGTTTATTGGTGTTTATGGTGATTTTACACGTGGACTGTTGTAAAGTGCCTCAGCATATATTATTATTATTAGGATCCGTTTACACGTCCAATAATAAATACTTCTAGTTAATCGTATTGGCTTTATTCACGTAGATATTATATTATACAATATCTTATAACTAGGGGCCTGTTCCAGGAGACGCTCTAAACGTTTAGATCATTCATAACGCTGACATTGACAGCTGACAGTGCCTATGAAAACAGTTCAAAACGACCCTAAACAGTGCTAAAGAAACGCAAATCTGAATGAAAAAAACGTTTTTTTCGTTTACTATTAGCTCCTGGAACACAGGGTAAGTACACAGGTTTCACCTATAAGGCCTCTAAAAGAGGACTAATATAGACTATTTTAAGCATCAGTGTCAAATGTCATATTTGACATAACAATGTTTTAAACCTAATTCATAATGGTATAGCATTATGTAACATCTCCCTTTTTCGAGAAACGCATACAATATATCAATGATTATATTATACATGATTACAAAATACTTACTAATTAAATTTCTCATGTATGTACAATTTAGGTTGTTTTACAGTTCTACTATCTGGTAACATAATCTGTACTTACTTGTCTCTCCACAGGAACACAGTTATCACTATCTCTACTTATATCCTGAGAAATTTCATTCGTGAAACAACCGGAATTCATGGGATGTGTATTGCGCGTATGACCAATAGAAGAAGGAGGCGGATATATTTTTTTAAACTCATCCTTTCCGTCACCCGAAAAAGAGGTTTCAGGGATTTATCTTTTTTAAACTATTTTTCCTATGTCTAATATGCGCTCTATTTCTCCTATATATAACACCATTCATATCGGTAATATAATGAGACCTACCACAATCTAGATTTGCATGTATTACGCCAGGAGTCCAAAAATCTTTGGGATTCTTTTTAAAATAAATATTATCTCCAGGCTTAAAGATTTCATTCCTCTGCCTCGCACATCTGTCAAAGTAGTACGATTAGATTTTATTAGGCAGTAGTAGTAATTCAACTAGTATTATTAGTATTGGAACGAAACGGATGTCGGCAAAAAATCTAATGAAATGGGCTTGTCTGACTGAGATACGCAAACACAAGTACCTCAATTAGTTGTTACTTTCACCTCTATTCAATATATACGCATCCTTAAATATTATTACTAATTATTTTACACGTTGTATGAAAGGCTGGGCAAATGAGCAGTAGGAAAACCTGATGTGCTAGCTGACCCGTGCCCACTTTGTTAAGCATGGAAGCAGTTTGTGATGAACCGTTAAAACCTTTCCGGGACATCCAGGAATATTTCAAGACTAAAAATAGCCGTTCTCGAGTTTTAGCTAGACAAACTAACAGCAATTCATTTATGGACAAATCAGAAATGCGCTGCCGGCGTCATTGTGGCGAATTGTACAGGACAATGTTTTTCAAATATTCAATTTAATATTTTCTACTGTAGTACTGTAGAAGCAATATCTCCGATCAAAGAAGAGAAGACAAGGCTTCGGAGACAATAAACTGATAATACTGAAAATGAGAACGCAAGCTTATCAATTGGCCAGACGGTTTACAAGAGGTAATATGTCTGAAATACTTCTTTGTAGAAAACTAGTTTATACTTTGTAGAAAAATAGTTTAGTCCTTCGGCGACGGTGGCCGGTTTCATTGAAACTAAAAAAAAACTGTAAACTATCGAAGTGAAAACGTCAAATTGTGAACATTCGACGGAACGCACCTCGTCGATTGGTTGAACAGCATATATTGTTCGTAAATTATGTATAGTTTATAATCTTCATAAATATAAAAATGAAATGTTTTAGTTAATCTCGCTAAAACTCGAGAAGGGCTGAACCGATTCGGCTATTTTTAGTCTTAAAATATTCGTGGAAGTTCAGGGAAGGTTTGAACGGTTTGTATGCTCAACCAAGTGGGCACAGATCAGCTAGTCTACCAATAAATAATAATACGTGAAATCGTAAGTATTATTTCTTGACAGTTTACAATATCGCTAGAGATATTATAAACTAAAATTGCCTTCAATTTTACGGTGACAAAAACCAAGCTACACAGTGCATTTAAAAAAAATTACACCGATTTTCTCGAATTTGAGATCTTTGTTTACACATGTATCACAAATCACAATGAGTCGGAACGTAATACAAACATTACAGATGATGACGTCACGCATCTCATGGAGATGAATCAGTAGTTCGAGGGATTTCGTCTGACGTCTACTATCGTTGTATATTTATTTATAGTAGATGACTGGATATGAATAAGGTTGATGACGATTTTTCATAAAAAATACGGTGTTTAGATATGTGACGAATGACGAATCATCAAGCCAGGTACTTGTTACGGAAAACCATGGTCGTTAAGTTAATAACCCACTTATATTTGACAGTCGAGTTTTTGGGCAAATTGAGTTAAGACCTTAAACGTAATCAGGAAAAGGACCTGATTACGGATATGGTATTATTTGCCCATAAACTCGACCTATTGCACTCTTCCTAAGGACGGCAATATTATGCTCCGTTCCGACTGAATATGATACAAATAGGTATAATATATTATGAGCATAATAATTATGAATTTTAATAAATAAATTTAAATGTCTCTTATGTGAATAAGACGCATTGAAAAAATGCTATGTCACATTATTTTGGTCGAATTTCATTTTAAAATTTATACTTCATTTTAATTTAATAGAGACACGACGCGATGCACGCTGCTTTTTTAAGATAACTGACCATATGTGTATATAAAATATTATATAATGTAGGTACCTACATATGTGTATTGGAGGCTGCCGGCTGGACTTGCGATGTTTTTCAATTTTCTTATCTAAACGTCATCTTGTCGGAGGCAGTTTCGTGGTAAACCTGTTGTCAAGGTCACTTGAGTCACCCAGCCAGCCTACTCTAGCGTGCTACGTCATCTAATATACGAGGTCATACTTGTTCTAGTTGTGGTTTCAATAATAGGTAGGTATCGAACTATCCACCAATAGAACGTTTGCATATGAATTTTCACAAGTAAATAGTTACGTTTTTCAATTTGCGTTCATAATGATGCAATTTATAAAAAAACGAATAACAAACTCAGGGGAAACAGCATAGTATTGCAGCTACTTATTTATTATCCCCATCCAAATTTCAATAACACCACTGGGTAGCAATTAATATCAAATAAAAGAAAAAAAAATAGATATCAATAAATGAATTTATTACGCAACGTAAAGACCATAATATATTCCTAGGATGAGTATATTTCATCCATGATAATATATTCACATTTCTTTTTTTTTTAACTATTTAAAACTCAAAACATAAAAATTAAACACCTGAGTAACTAAATAATTTTTTCAGAATTTTTTGTAGTAAACTGTAAGTATCATTAATGAATGTAAGCACGTTTGAAGTGCCCTCCCAGCCTCCACTTGCAGCGAAATGTAAATGCAGCTCAAACCGCAACCGCCTTTTGAGTCTTCAATGGGGAATAAAATCCTTCAATTAACACGACACTAAAGAGCAACAAATAATTTTAAAAATGCAAATAAAAATTTACCTGATTTCTTAATTAATTTTATTGATGGATGGATGGATGTTTTTATTTATTTCCTCTCTACTTTTTCAAAGCTTTGTAGAGGCATTTTATAAAAAGGGGGTGTGGCTGTGCTGTGGACACGGTACATTATTATTTATTAGATAATATAAAATCTATCCAGTGGATAGTTTAGACTTTAGATAATTTAGTGTATAATCTAAGATGGATAGAAATTATATTATATAACCTTACCAATTTTTTATTTTTAGTTAGGTATGGACAACACCAAAGATTATTATTATGGACAACACTAAACTGTAGGTCTGTAAATGTTTAATAATCCCGATTTTGTCATTAAAATTTTTATTGCGTCCCTAGATATGAACGTAGGTAATTTAAAATTTTTGACATGTCCCTCTAACTTTTTAAGAACATAGCAAGACATAATATAGACATGTCATGCGATGTCCTTTTAAAGCTTCTTATGGGCATTTAATGTGGCATCTGGCAAAAATATTTTGATCTCGGCTCGCGCTCGGTAAACTGCTGTAAGTTGTAACCCCGCGGCCCGCAGACGCGAGCGGTCTCGAGCTTGTTGACAAGCTATCCGACGGCTGAAACGATGACATCATCCGCGAGACATAGGTGCGCAACCTTTTTTATGATTTTTCCTGGATGTTATGTTGCTATTTGAAATGTTGATTTTTTGCATATTGTAGTTAACATGATATAAATATTATTCAGGCGCTATATTAAAATATTGCGCCTGATTTTAATTACACTCCAAATGCGGACTTATAAAAATATGTAGGTAAGTACCTGTATATATGTCTAGTTATTTATACAGTTATTTAATTTGTTCGCGGTTTGAGTAGTTTTTATTTACAATTAGGTCTGCTTATTTTTAATGAGATGTTTCACAATTAAGTGAACATCTAAATAAGTAAATATTAAAGCGTGTGTTCTGATATAGCTTTCCTTTATATTCCAGTATCAACATAATTACAAAATTCTCAATAATTTGTAATAAATATTTTGAAAAACATAAGTACCTAAGCAATTCAAATTGTTATTAAAGCTTGAAAGTTTCTTCGAATAGATAATCACGTAGAAACAGTAGCCATTATCCAAATGTTTAGTACACCTCAATTCCACGGCGAGTGAGAGGGTGAACACAACACCGCGAGAGACCTCTCAGTCCTCCCGCCTGAGTGACTTCATTCCGGAACCCGCCGCGCTCGCGAGTACTCGTGTCTCACGCCAAACTTAACAAGTATGTATGCAAAATCGCTAATATCTTTGCAATAATTCAACAAATAAACCCCCCATTCAGTGCTGCAACATGTTCACTTAAAAAAACTACTATTCCCCCATAAAATCAGTAAAAATCGAGCGGCGGTGTTAATGTTTGCGATACGAAAACGCCGGCCGGAGTGTAAAATATATTTAGCACGCGTTCCAGTGTAATAAATTAACTTTTCTTTTCTAGATCCTATCAACATGAGTGGCCAACAGTACTACCCCTACAAGGTAAGTCTACACCTACGTTAAGTTACTTAGTTGTAGTTTCTATTGATTCGCATGAGATGATGTCATCTTTCTGGGCAAGGTCTTTCGGCGAATTTCGTGCAGTAAAGCGAATTGCGGGAGTCAAAATGTTATGTTGTTCAACTATCTACATGCTAAAAATAATGTGTGGCTATACACAAGAAAACTATTTGCTTAGTTAAAAAAATTAAGAAATGTGCTCTAATTTTTATTTTATTTAAGTATACTATTCTCCCAATAAAACGAGATTGAGCAGACGATCCCTATTGTTTTGCCATCATGATACCATAAAGTGTATTGGAAAAAACAATTGGATATATGTAGCTTTAATGTAATTTTTGCCGGACCCGCAGTCCACAACGCGCCGTGCCCTTACTTCGACCTCATTAAATTAAGAAAAAAAGTTATCGATCTTTTCTTTCGAAAATTTAATGGAATAATGAATACTTATACCTATATCATTATTATGTATGTTATTTTTTTTACTCAACAAAGTCTGAATATTTATAAATAGAATCAGTTGTTTACTGTTTCCATACATACATACAACTAATAATAAGCTCTAGATACCTATATTATGATTTTTCTTTATGACTAATACAATGCCATTTTTATGAGCTTCATTACCATCAGCTCGATGCTGACTGGGATTTTCCATAGAACCGCAAATTGAACGTTAAAACGTTCGACCTAGATTTTGGTGTTTACAGTTTACTGAGAAATGCATCTGCGCTTGCAACGGTTCTTTAATGAACGTTATAGTTTCGGATTTATTGTTATTGTTTCTTATTATAATATACCTACATATACAATTTTATTGATATCATCATGGTAAGGAAAAAGGAAAAATTAAGATTGCTTAGTCTAACTAGTCACAGCTAAAATCTGTCTATAAACGATTATAACTATCCCAAAGATGCTCGTGAAAAACTTATCTAAATAAAAAATATTTGTTTAGATAAAAAGTTATTTAAATAAAATTATTAATTTAGATAACTTTTTAAGTCATTTACCATATCTACGCTGCATCTTCAGCAGCTTTTATGTTATTATAACTGAGACTGAAGTTATAATATGTTAGTAATGCCACACATTATTAAATAGTTACTACGCAATGCTTGCAATCAAAAACCATTGATGCAGATAGTTAGATTCCAAATCTTTAAACCAGGGCTAACAAAAATTATCTTGCAGTGCACCCCCACGGTCTACCCGGCTGAGCCCTTCGAGCCGGCTGCAGATGCCGAGACCCTCCGAAAGGCCATGAAGGGCTTCGGCACCGACGAGAAGACAATCATCGACGTGCTGTGCAGACGTGGCATTGTCCAGCGTTTGGAGATCGCAGAGACCTTCAAGACTAACTATGGCAAGGTAAGAACTAAGAATGAGGCTGAAGATGATTTTAACATAACATGTAAATCAAACTTACTATATCATCAAATTCCTTTATTCGTATACTACAAGTAGATAAAGTTATTTAATATATAAAAAACACAAGGTATTCGTAAGTTATTTAGCATTCTTTGTTTACGCGTTCTTGTTTGAAAGTTTTTTAATATTACATACTTGCAATGATAAATTTCTATGTTAAAATTACTTTCCACGTATTATTTAAGGTAAAAAACCACTTCTAAATTCATTGTTGCTACAATTCGCAACTGGTATAAAAATAATGTAAAAATCGAGCCAAATGGTCCAACAACCCTGGAATCTTTTTTCGAAATTGCAAGAACATAGTAATGTCAAAAACTAGTGAACCGTTACTAATACCATAGAGCGTAGACCAATAATTTATTTATGGTTCCTCTATCATGCTAATACATAGATAATTAGGTATATTATATTTTGTAAGCAGTTCTTAGTATGAGTTTATATGTATGATTGTTAAGTTTGATGAATCATTTCCTGATTCTAATTATACGTGATAACAAGAAGATCTCTTCACACGTTCATTGATAAGTTATTAGATAAATCAAGTAGGTACTTTAACTTCAGTTCACATAAAAAAATAAGGTTGTTTTAATGGTGTACGAGCTAATGAATTCTATGCAAGGTTAACTACGACCAGTTAACTCCTATGGGTTGTTGTAAATTATACATAATTTATATTATAAATCGTACGCATTAAACACACGCCTCGCTAATAAACCACAATCTATCACAAAAGTCAGATTTAAATTATTGAAAAAGGAATAGGTTCTTTTTTCTTTTTATTTAGCATTCGAAGTTTAAACTTTAAAAAGTAGTTTCATTTGCATTGCAAGTCATGTAGTCCTACATGCATTAGTGAAATCGATTAAAAAGCTATTAACAAAAACCTACTGACATACATTCACGGGTTAAAAGCATTACCCTCTTTCATGCAATTGGTAATGGACAATACAGTATTGTGCATCATCAGCATTCAACATTACCGTACTGCATAATAAGATTAATAAGTATCTACATAGTAATGTTCTTACTAACTTTTCCTTGAATGTTTTACGAGCTATCTAGTTAGAAATCTTAAGTTGTATAGTATAGTTGGTATATATCTATACTAATATTATAAAACGGAAATGTTTGTTTGTTTGTTTAAACGCTCTTATCTCAGGAACTACTGGTCCGATTTGGAAAATTCTTTTTTTGTTGGATAGTCCACTTATAAAGGAAGGCTTGGCTATGCCTATTGACAGAAATATTGCAAAAACGGGGAAAATTATTCACATTTGGGGACTTTCGTTGCGTGCGCTGCATAAATGGTTTTATGCCATTCAAAAACCACGCGAACGAAATCGCGGACACAGCTAGTATTAAGTATAATTAAAAAGTTGTTGTTATCATAATAGGTATATAACATTTTATATGTTCTTAAATGTGCTGAAGTTTATTGGTGGAAATTCATATTATCTATACATATAATAAATCTGTAGAGGAGTCGTGTCTGTACATTGAAGATATTTGAAAAAAAATATGATAGGGGACCTTTATTTACGCAATAGTACCCAAAACTATGATTTTTAAAATTTTTGTCTGTTTGTCTGTTTGTCTGTTTGTCTGTGGGTTTGTGCACGCTAATCTCAGAAACGGCTTATCCGATTAAGATGTACTTTTCACTAATATATTGCGGCAAGCTTCACTTAACATTTAGTGTTTGTTTTATGTAAATCGGTTCATAAATAAAAAAGTTATGACAATATTAAAAGATCATGTCGTTTTTGCTGGACGTTTGTAGGAAGCGCGCGCCGGGCCCGGGAGCCGTGCGCCGCCGCGCGCGCGCGCCGCTTCAAATTGTATTAGCAGCAAACGCACCGGGGCCGCGGGGGTGACCTTTATTTGTTAGTTTTAGGCTTGCTAGGTAGGAACAATCTAAGATTTTTTTTCTTGAGTTTATTACGAAAGTTATTTGTATAAAAATAGTTAGTACTTTTACTGTACAGTCCTTTGCGATAAGTAGGTACTGTATTATACATATTTGTTAGCGTAGGTTAGTAATAAGTAAATAAATAAAAACCGGCCAAGTGCGAGTTGGACTTGCACACCGAGAGTTCCATACAAACCTGATTGACATAGAATTTTGATTTGGTTACAGCTTGAATATATTAGAGTTTATATACCTATTTGTTATAAGTTTCAATTAAACACATTCATGACAAACGGTACTAAGTTTAAAAAAAACAAAATTTTTTTACTATCTATATAATGTTACTAAAAACGTATGGTTTTAGACGTTGCTTGGTTTCAAATTTTATGATTTTGAGTTCACGGGAAGTACCCTTTAGGTTTTGATTCCCTTACGAGTGTCGAAAATGACGAAATTTAGCGACATAAGCGACTGCTTTTGATTGCATTGGCTAAGAAGTCTGATTTTTGCACTGTTCCTGAGTATTATATATAATATTCATCACAACACGCGTTTCTGAGTAAAAGGTCCTTGACAGACAGACGGACATGGAAATGATCGTATAATATGTGTTTCGTTTTTTCCTTTTGAGGTACGGAATCGTAAAAACAGTTTTAAGATTTTCATAAATATATTGCTCTTTTTTTTGTTTTTTCTATTTAATAAGATAGACGTTAAAAACATCTCGATAGTTACTAAACTGTGTTACAGGGGAAAACTGTTGATACAACTCGATTCCAATCGAGATACCTTTTGAAAGTCTAGCCTTTTGCGGCCTGCCCTGGATATGTGTTAACAGTGTGATTATTATGGGTTTTTTTGTCAAATATCATAATATTGATAGAGTATTCTCTTATACAAATCTATCTATAGGCCAAATGCCGTACTTTTAATACAATTATTGCAAAGTTGAGTAGGTACCTACATTTATACAATAAGTTATCCGAGAGTTATACTCAGCGTGCATCATTAGCAATGTATAATACCTATTATTTTGCATTCTATATTATAGTTCTCATTCCGTCCGTTAAAATTCATACTACAGCCTACTATTACTGTACATTTTTATAGTTTTATTTGTCCAAATTATGTATTCGATAACTGCATAATATATAGAATTTTGATTAACATCAATATAACAAGTATTGTGTTTACAGTTAAACTAAAAAAGTTATGTCAATATAAGTTAGATTTATATTTTTCTTGATATTTTTATTTCTTAGTTTTTATCATGGACCGAATGGTTTTTATGTTAGTTACAACTTAGGTTTGTTTTCTTTCTTTTGGGACTTTCTATATATTTACTACTTTTCTGTATAAAATCAGTTGGTACTTTAACAGTGAAGTGATTTATAATCAGTACCTACATGTTTGGTTATTAATAAATAAAAAAACCGGGCAAGTGCGAGTCGGACTTACGCACCGAAAAGACCGCAAAATTTTGCGGCGCGCTGTCTTAATATCATTGTCGCCACACCAGCAGAGTCGGCGTGGAAACGATCATCGTCTGCAGTCGCTGCGGCGCAAAATCCATACAAATCTTAGTACTAGATGTTGGTCGTGTATGTGAGCGTACTATCAAGTAGTCCCGTTCGCATTATAGTAATTGTACACGGTCGTTTGTCAAGCTGGTAGTAGGAATTGTCAACATAAAGTAGTTCTTTAAATACCTCAACGACAGTTTTTATAACTAAAAATATTTTTCAAACAGATTTATTATAACACTGCCCTAAATCACTTTTCCACGCGTACGAAGTCGCGGGCACAGCTAGTACAGCGGGCCTACTCCCGACACAATTGAGAACCGAATCCGTACGATATCAGTGGTTTTTCGTATTTTATTTGGTGAATTACTTTGAAACTAATCAGGATAAAGAAAATTGTTAGATCGTAACTTTTTGTACTCCCGACCATATCGATCGGCTGAGAATCAAAATAAACAAATGTCAATTTATTAGGAAGTACGCGGCATGATCATATCTAAATCAAAATCAAATCAGTTTGGAGAGTAAGGCCCCAGTAATAAAACACAAACTACTTTCACTTTTTTCCACTTGTTCATTGAAAATAATACTTGTCAACATAATATTTTAATCAGAAGCCTCTGTAGTTTAGACTTTAGAGCTTGGCTCTGGAGGTTGTGGGTTCGATGCCCGCGTTGGAATACAAAAAATATTTTTAAGTTTGTTAGTACAATAAAGGCTGATAAACTTTCTGACAAGAATAATCATCCATGCGTCGGATGGGCATAAAAAAGTAGGTCGTCTTGCGAAGTACGATAGTATAGGAAGAGAGAGTGGTCTTGTGTATTGCGAACATACTTGGGCACTAAGAAAATAACTCCTGCGTAGCTGGCCTGGTATTAATGAAGCCTGCCACCAAGTTTTTATGGTCGTTATATCTTATTGTTTAGAATTATAAGAAAATCTGAGTTTCAGAATAATAGTTTACTTAATTTTCATGGAATCAAAAATAATTGTGTGAAAATAAGTAAGTATTTAAATAATTTTACTATTCCGTTTGTTACTTTTCCGAATCTACTATATATAGTAATTAGTAAGTACTTAAATGTTGTTCTGTTTTTTATGACTTTAAAAATTCCGTCAAGTATTTAGCGGAGGTAGAATTTGTGATAGCTCGTAAAAATCTAGATTAAATAAAAAAATAACAACACAAATTGTGTTAACACTATGCGTTTGTAGTATTACACGATAGGTATCACTGTTCAAATAAATTACTATAATATAATTATGATACTTACTTTATTATTAATTTACCAACGGCAAAATATTTTTTTAAATACAAACAGACAGACAAACGAACATGTTCTAGTCAACAGAAGTAGCGAATAATATCTAACCAATGACTAAGAAATCATATGGACTTGTTGTAATAGTCTGTTTGTATGTAAACGATGATGTACCTTTCAGGGCGAGTTTTTTCCAGGCCGCCATTTTAGTGTATTGTTTTCGCCAGTACTTCAAGTTTCAAAACTCGTGTATTGTTAACATTATTTTTTAAAATTAAAGTCCTATTTTAGTATTTTATTAGTTTGTAGTTAAAAATACATTATTAAATTGTAAAAGAGACAATGACAAACTAAGACACTACAGCACTATGCATATGTCAATCAGCCATTTTGGTACTGTTCCGGTTAATAGTTTCTGGCTCGTATATTTTACGTTTATGCCCAGTCCATTTGATTTTTTAGTCATTGTATCTAACACGTCGGAGAAAGTGAAAACAACTATCGCATTCCTCCAAAGTTTACATACATGAGGTAATATTCGAACAATCTTATCAATGTTTGCGACACCTTGACATGTCCTTGCTATCTCCCTCTGAAGATGCTCTCTTTTACGCACGAAGTTGCAACTATCAACATCACCATGAACGACCACTACAGTAGGCCTATGCTTAAATCTAATTGGGATTCGATGAGGAAATAGATAGTTTTTTGATTAAACGTTATGGGGTAAATTTAATTGGTAAAGGGTTAAAATGGACACAAGTATTGAGTTTAAAATTAGAGAACTGTCAAATTACAATCCATCCCAATTATGATTTAAGAGCAGAGCTACTGAACGCTCTGGAACAAAAATTGTTTTGAGATGGAAGTAAGCAGCTACTTGCTAAATACTGAGGTAGAAAGCATATTAATTGTTTTTCGAAAATACCTATCCAAGGTACTTATTGCGTAGGTCCTACGTACTACCTACCTACTCAGTAACGTTTTTATCAAAATTCAATATTTTTCCCCATTGATTAGATTAAAATAACGAGCATTTACAATCAATATATTTAAATGAATAAATGAACGTAAGTATAGGTAGGTACTTAAACAGTTGAACACCTATACTTAAATGCAACCTACGCATCGTAAACAACCTACTGCTACTAATTATTTCTTACATTTTGGTAATTGTTGCTTAAATATGTAATACCTACTTTAAATATTTTACTAAATATGGCTGACAAGTGACAACTGCAAATTAAAATATAATGATTAGCTAATTGGACAATGGTCCTCGATCGTTATTTTATTATGAACTTGCTGATATTATAATATTTCGCGCGACTTTGACAAACCTTTCTATAGTAGGTAGTAGGTACGTCCGTGGTAAATTTAACACAAACGTAAAAAAAACCCGGTTATGACACGTGTCAGTGATGCCAATTAGCTAATATTTGAATTAAAAAAATATATTAATACTTACAATGATTATTGTTTGCTATGAATCCATAGAATCCAGAATTTGATGTTTAAACATATTAATTATTGTTTAATTATTATAAAACGTATTGGATAATGAAGTGTAACCTTAAGGCCGTGTTTCACCAAGCAATGTTAAAGTTAACGCCGTGTTAAAATACCATACCATCTCATTCATTGACAGGAAATACGAGAGGGATAACATTATATTTAACATGGCGTTAACTTTAACATTGCTTGGTGAAACACGCCCTTAACATTCCGCTGAAAGTGTTGATAAGTGTGCACAATAAGTAAATAAGTGAAAATTTCGGTGTTTTTTGTTTGTTTACGTTTAGGTTCAATTTATCTCGGACGTACTATAGCTTCTAGCGGTTATAGATTTGTTCCTGTATAGTATATACTTGGAAAGTATTGAAACGGCGGTTGGCGGCAAACAGATTTATTTGTCATTACCATAGACTATACAATAATGTTACCTAATAATAAAATCTTAACACAGATAATATTGCATTATTAAACATACATAAACCTTCCAATACTCTATAGATAGATGTAGGTTCTCTGCGACACGACAATTAACAAATTCCAATAATACAAAAATTAGTGCGACCTTGGTTTTAAGACGGTATCTATTATATATTAAATTACCTGCACAACCTTGAGTTAAATTATTAACCTGATGTTTAAAGTTAACCTTTTTTTATGTAAAAAAACAACAGTTCCTAACAATAAAAAAGTAACAGACTGATTGAGTGGTTAAGGCCGTGTTTCACCAAGCAATGTTAAAGTTAACGCCATGTTAAATATCATGTTATCCCTCTCATATTTCTTGTCAATGAATGAGATGGCATGGTATTTCAACATAATGTTAACTTTAACTGCTTTAACATTGCTTGGTGAAACACGGCCTAAGTCCTGATTTCACCAACGTTTGTTAGTGTTAACGGCTTGTTAAAATAAAATGCTATCTCATTAATTGGCAGGAAATACGAGAGTGATAGATATTTAATGAAGGATTACTTTAACATTGGCACTTAGCCAAATTAAGTCACCACCATCACCATCAATTTTCTAATTGCCGAGCACATAACCTGTTAAAATATGTTATTGAACTTCTTCATCCATATGCAACACTGCAGTAAGTATATATTATACGACTCTATAATATTTTTGTTTTATTTAAATTAGTATTAGGTTAAGTATTTTATTACAGTAAGTATTCCTTTAAATTATTATTTCGCGTAGGTAAACGAACAATAATAAATGTATATTTTCGAATGAAAAAGAGGAAACTGCCGTACTAATGTTAGTATAATATTTACTTCATATTACCATAGACTCCATAGACGAATTGTCTATTACTTAATATCAGGGGATGAGGCTGGCGCCAGACAGGCTGATGACAACTAACCCTCGGTGTTACACAACAGGGGGAGTGTTTCCTTGTAACATGAAATATACCTACAAAACCCCTGTTCCACTTCCTAACTCTAAACGATCTGAACGTTTTTTTCGTTCAGATTTGCGTTTCTTTAGCACTGTTTAGGATCGTTTTGAACTGTTCCACACGCACTGACAGCTGTCAATGTCAGCGTTATGAATGATCTGAACGTTCAGAGCGCTTAAAGGAACACAGTGTTATTAACACATATTCCCGAGGCTTGGTAATCTAATCGAATAATATTCGCACATGAAGGTGATATGTCGCAAAAAACTAACCAGAAAATTGGGTTTCAACTGTCAAATAAACATTTTAGGATAAGCAAGTAACGTATTAAATAAACATTGATTCTAGAGACAGATCTTTAGATTGATGTACTTGATACTTTACGACGTATTCTAAAATGTTTTAAATGTGACAGTTTGAACACAATTTTCTCGAATAAAAAATCAGAATTTTGCTACATATCACCTTCATCCATTCACTCTTCAATTGTAATACGTAACTTTTTAAATATTGCCTATGTTTTCCATAATTTTTAGGCCGAAAGTTCTGCGCTAATTTATTTGTTGTCATGGGATTGGCTTATGTTATATATTGTTAATAGTAGGTAATATAATGAAAATTATGTTAAAACACGCGAGTAATATAATTAGCGGTGAGGCTTTTGGTTACTCGATGATCTAACAGCACTATTTTAGGAATGTGAGGACAAAGTAGTCTTTGTAAACGTCTAAAATGCTTGTAGGTATATTGTTGAGGACATGAGTATCCATGGATGCTTTACACCACGTTAAACTGGTCCCGTGCATAATACTAATTTACTATTAGTGGAAACCTGTTACTGGCTTGAACTTATCTATACCTTCTGTTCGTTACTGTTACTTATAAGCTGTTTGTTTCCCAAACAAGTAAATAAATAATAATAAAACATCATATGGACGCTTCACACCACGTCAATCTGGCCCCGTGCTAGGTACTCGTACTTATACAAAGAACTTGTGTTACTGGCACTAGACAACGGAAATATATTTAACTCTTTTATACCTACTATATACATTACACATATTTAAGATTTTTATTATATTATATATATTATACAAATTTAATTCACATCCATGACCCAGGAACATAGAAAACTTGTTCCTTCAGCGTGCTACGGCTCGAGCAAAATGTAAAAAATGGGAAAATTAGTTAGTTACATTTGAGGACTTTCGTTGCGTGTGCTGCATTAACGGTTTAAGTCAATCAAAAACCACGCGAACGAAGTCGCGGGGACAGCTAGTTTGGAAATATGATCTTATTAATTTTATATTAACCCTCAACCTTGTCACCAGGACCTGATCAGCGAACTGAAGAGCGAACTGAGCGGTAACCTGGAGAACGTGATCATCGCCCTGATGACTCCTCTGCCCCACTACTACGCCAAGGAGCTGCATGATGCCGTCGCGGGGATGGGCACTGATGAGGAGGCCATCATCGAGATCCTCTGCACGCTGTCCAACTACGGCATCAGGACTATCTCGGCTTTCTACGAGCAATGTAAGTGGACTTCGGGTCTGAAATGAACAGTTAGTTATTTGCGATATGATTCTACCTCTTCTCATTCCATAAATGTACTTTTTTTAAATTTGTTATTCTTGCCACACAAAAATAAGACATGGTAAATTATTTATTTTTTTTGTTTTTGTACAAAAAAAAAATACATTTGGAAGATGAGGAAAGGTAGTATAATCGTATTTCAAAGTTATAGTGACTGAACCATAGATAAGAATATGATAATGACTGAACTGACGAAGCATGACTATAGACTTATAATATTTGTCTGAACTACATAGGTATTTTTACACATTTATTCTATTCATTACACACAATTAGCATAAACATTAAATATCTACGTCCTGTTGAATTGATAATGTGAATCCATATAGCCGGTCAATAACATTAAGAGCGAGCGCTCAAGAGTCTCGAGACACGTCACACGACATGACAGTCTCAAGACAGACTAGGTATTATTTATTGCATTTCAGATTTTATTGCAATACCATATTTATTATGCAATTGAAAACGTCCCGTACAAACGTACGGGACGTTTTCAATTCATGTCTTAAACCTTCTGTCTTCGGGAGTTCAGACAGACTTAGGCCGTGTTTCATCAAGCAATGTTAAAGTTAACGCCCTGTTAAAATACCATGCCATCTCATTCATTGACAGGAAATACGAGAGGGATAACATGATATTTAACATGGCGTTAACTTTATCATTGCTTGGTGAAACACGCCCTTAGGCTGTGCTTCACCAAGCAATGTTAAAATACCATGCCATCTCATTCATTGACAGGAAGTACGAGAGGGATAACATGATATTTAACATGACGTTAACTTTAACATTGCTTGGTGAAACACGCCCTTCACCAAGCAATGTTAAAGTTCTATCATCAGGACTAATCTTTGTAAGACAAAACTATCAAGGCTAGGAGCGACATAACTGTCTTAATTTTAGTTATAATATAGCCGTGTCTTTGTGAGAGAAAACTTAATCCCATCAAAACATAACTTGTCAAAAGTGCCAAGTCTCGCAACTTAAGATCCTCTTTTCTTCTTCTTTTGCCGTAAAAAATTGTGAGATCCATGTGATGCCAAGCTGCGGTAAGTTGGTCGGTCTTACAACACCTTATTGTAATCATATCAACATCATTTAAAATCTTTCATGTTTTAAAAAATTTGTTGATTCACTTGGCAATCGATCTGATTGAATATGCTTTTTTTATTGAATCACTAGGCGGTTATATAATGGCGTCAACCAGCTAGTAGGTACAGATTGCTATCTGTACGAGCAGTATTAACAGTTAATATATTTTTGATTAATTTACGTAAGTAAATTAATCAAAAATATAACAGGTACACATTCGGAAATTTTGAAGTTGAAAAATAAAATAAATGGTTGTCCTAATCTCGGATTCATTGAATTTGTTAGTAAAAAAAAATAGAATTCAATGAACGTAGTCATTCAATAAAATAGCAGATGTTAGATATATCTCACAAATGATATAATATATTAAATCAGATTGTTTAGTGCGATTACCAAGTCAATCTACCTGATAAGAGAACGCATATATATGACTGTCATGGTTATTCAAGTGAGCGCTCGCCCTATAGTGACTAAAATTCATAAGAAATGCCGGATGTTTGACAATAATTATGCAACCGAGCTGAAGCAATAACGGTAAAAACCGGCAACGATTTACAAACTTTCGTACCTACTCAACGTTAACGAGAATTTTCCTTAAATATCTTAGTAGCATGTTGCATTTACTTAAATGATGTAGATATGCAAGTATAAAATATGTGTTTGCTTAATCAAGCATTCTTGATGCCTAAGACGCTTTAATTTTAATTTGCAATTTTTATTTCACTGACGTATTAAGTATTTCATCTCAACGCAAATCAACATCTTAGTAGCACTAGCAGCTACCTTATTCCTTCATAATAGTTTACAAAGCAAATGTAAGTAAATGTAAATGTAAATTGTAAATGTAGCTGAGCGGCTACTAAAAACTAGGAAGAATGTTTTTTTTATTCCCTACCTATAATATAGGCATAAAAATAGAACTATAACATCCATTGTTATTCTGAAATCTGAGTTATATCCGTGGCAGTAAAAATCTGGAATGTTAAGATTATTTTTATCATAAGTCGTTAAATTAATTGTAGACAAACAGACGTAAATAAATATTTTAGACCAACGGATTTTGTTGAGATGAAAGGGCTTTATTTTTACTGCAATCGGTGTCTTATTCAGTTCAAAATAGATTTACGTTCACGTATAAGTAAACTTAGGTGGATTTGCTATTTTTTTTATATATATTATGGAATACCTATACTTAGCTCAAATTTAAAATTGCCTTTTAGATTTAGTTTAAAAAAAATATAAGTGACTGAATCTATTTTGCAACATTTAGATTCTTATTAGTAAATTGCAATGTAGGCATGTAATCTGCCCACTTATAAAGTACCTATTATATGGTGGTGTCATTCATAAATTAACATTGCACATTGTGGGAGGGAGAGGGACTGGTCCTAAAGTGACGTAACATTAAAAAAGGGAATTTTTTATTAATGGATGACAAAGCAAGGGCCATTGGATATTATTAAAAAAATAGAAATAAAACTAATTTGGTGACTGCTGATTTGATTTAATAATTTAAAAATGTAAAAAATGCAAAATATGTGACGTCACTCTAGGGAGTGGTGAGTCACAATACAAATATTAGGTACCAGCTGTGACAAGGTCAGGGGTGGGTCAAAAAATCAATTAATTGGTGTGATGTAATTTGTGGATAGCCCCTAAGTAGGTCTAGTTGAGTTAGCTTATTTTATAAGCTTGTCTATAGTACATAATAGTATAGATAATAATATTCTGTGAGATCTGAAAACTATTTCACAGTGTACCTTAGCATCATTTTACATTATTTTTTTTACATCCCATTTATGGTATATTATTTACTAACCCCCGGTTCCTGAAAGGCTGATCAAATCGTCGATCATCTGATATTTGAGTAAAAAAGCCATTCTGAACGCTATTGCTGAACCACTCGCAAAAACTACGTTCACTAGCTTCTATATTTTTCTCCGTTAACCAATGAGCATTTAGAATGGCTTGTTAACTCAAATGTCACTTGATCGACGATTTGATCAGCCTTTCAGAAACCGAAGATTAGTCATGCGAGAATATGTATTACTCTGATCAATATTAAGTTTCCATTACCACAATGAATTTTCCTTATTTAATGCAGAATGTTTGAAATATAAATAGTATAAAGCTACGTTTAATAATTAATGTTTTAATATGAAATGAAAATCTTTCACAGAACAAAATACGCCATTTTGACACTGCCGATTGTAGAATATAAGCCTATAGTCTATGGGTTCATATCAAACAATAAATAATCATTGGCCAATTGGCATCTTATAGGCAACATCATATTATTATAGTCTATGGTTGTGTCATAGACAGGTTTGTTTACGTTTGGGTTAAATTTATCTCGGACGTAATAGAGGTATGCGTAGCGGCACCCGCCCTACATGCATAAAATACAGAACTCAGTATATTTTGTTTGTTGATACCTTTAGGGCGTATTTCACCAAGCAATGTTAAAGTTCATCCTTCGTTAAATATCATGTTGTTCCTCTCGTAATTTCTATCAACGAATGAGAAGGCATGGTATTTTAATAAGCCGGTAACTAACATGCGATAGTGAAATCGCGACTTAAGTTCTGTCTTCACTTTTTTATTGGGTCTGAGGTATACCTATAACAGGTTTTCCTTTTATGTAATATGAATAACTCAGTATTGTTGCCTAGTAGGTAATAAGTGTTCTTAATAGTTGCTTAATTTATTTGTCCGCAAAAACATACGAGCAATGTGTACAGGAAAACGACACTTAGCTTATCCAGTTAGGTGTTTCCGTAGTATAGATAACTTTAAACAAATTATTTTAACTTGTATAAATATAACTAATTCAAACTTTTAAACCCTGTGCACTTGCTTGCTTTTATCCCGCAAAAACAATAATATTATATGGATTTAGATACATTTGGTGAGGACATGTTTTTTTAACCAAGTCCTTAGGTATTTATTGCGTCAAAGACGTAACATCCATATAAACAAACTTTCACGTTTATAATATTATATTTATAAAATTTATTATTACATTAGCATAATACTTATTTGCATGTTTTGTCTTTATAAATAGGTTTTAGGAATTTAAGCAGCGACTTTTATATAAGTTAATAATATACGATTCTAAAACATTCACTAGATGCTTACTTAATTGTTCTATTCTCTTTGATTGAATGTATTATTCAGGATAATTGTTTGCCGTCAAACTGTCAACTCAGAATACAATATTTACGATTCAGGATGCTTTGGACCTTCCGAAGCCCATAGAATGTCCATGAGTTAATAGGTCATGAGTAATGGGTGACGTGGTACTTATTAGTATTCAAGTTATCGTGCTGTCTGTTCGTAACGCAATGCAATTGAAGTCTTATCTTTACAGTACTATTTCGAGTGTGCGGATATTTTTAACCAGGATAATGCTGTTGGCATTGAAAACATAATTTCTAATAGATGCAAAATAAATTTGCCACTGCTGCTACCTAATACACAGGTTAAAGCTTTATTCTGAAGGTTATCCTTCGCCACTGCTACACATATTATCATAATAAAGAGACTTAATATGACTCTTCCGACGTAGAACGTCTTTTTAGGCAATACCTAATACTAACCTAACTGTTTATGATATTGCATCTGTACTTCCAAAAAAACAAAACAAATTCCAATGAACTCACAAGCGTTTGTCCAACAGTATACGGCAAGAGCCTGGAATCCGACCTGAAGGGAGACACATCGGGTCACTTCAAGCGTCTCTGCGTATCCCTCTGCATGGCGAACCGTGATGAGAACCAGGGTGTAGACGAGGGAGCGGCGAGAGGTGATGCTGAAGCGCTGGCCGCAGCTGGCGAGGGACAGTGGGGCACTGATGAGTCTGTGTTCAACTCCATCCTGATCACACGGTCTTACCAGCAGCTGAGACAGGTAAATCATCTAGCACGGAAGTCATGATAGCTCCCCTCACCGATTTCGGTGTCGGTAGCCGATTTCATTGAAACCAGGCCAGCTACGCAGGAGTTATTTATAGTGCCCAAGTGTGTGCGCAATACACAAAGACACTCCCTCTTCCTTTAACTCTCATAACCCAGTGGGACGGTAAACCGACACGACTGGCGAGAGAATAGACGGAAGTCATAGCCATAGTTCCCGTGTCTGCAACAACAGCGGTTGTGCAGGAACACTGATGGATTTTAGTGGGAAGCGCTGCGGTCAATTTACCATCTTGGCCACAGCGAGTCTCGCATACACTCTGGGGGTTCCCGTCTCCATTAGGATGCCTAAATGCATACCCCGTCAATAAAAAAAGGTAAATCATCTATTGCACAAGAGTGTAAAAGACACTGTTATCGCGAATGAAATACTATTGGTAGATAGGTCTCTTAAACCTAATAGGATCTGTTCACTTCTCTCGTTTTAAAGAATTTTGATATTCCATTTGATGGGAATATCAAAAAATAATACATACAAGAAAGATGAGTAAATAATTCAACAACATTTTTCTGTCATTCCAAATTTTACTTCATGTATGAAGGTCAAATAACTTAATTTCAGTTTTATCGTATTCAGATATTACGTAACACAGTACAGACTTACAGAGTCAATGCAGAAATAGCCATGACTCATGTATTATGAACCATTTAGGTATAAAAGTTAATAATGACTGACGTATCGATATGAATAATGCATGTTATTCGCGCAGTTATGGCATACATTCGGGTATTGTTGCTTATACGTAGCTCTTTGTATGTGCGCTAGGTATTGCCTAGTATTGCCACATGGCTTAAAGTCCAACTTTGTGGTGACTTCTAAATTATCGATTTATAGAAAGTTGCAGATGGATGGATGAAACGCTGGGCCATAATCCGAAATCCGGGAATTGAATTACTGATTCTGGATCTGGTGCCCAAGACACCAGTTTTTTTACTACAAATAACTATAATTTTAAAAGTTACAAAAATACCTTAGTAACTAGCTTTGAAATACATCTTTTCAGCTGAAAAGTTTTCACTAAACGAAAATTACCAATCATGGCATGTTTATTTTCAGATCTTCGCTGAATACGAAGCGATCACTGGCAAGGACATCGAAGAGACCATCAAGAAAGAATTCTCTGGAAGCGTAGAGAAGGGCATGCTTGCTATCGGTAAGTTGACATCCCAAATTTGACAAAAATAAAAGTCGTCGTCGTCGTTTCAGCCTTTTATTTTGTCCACTGCTGGACATAGGCCTCTCCAATACATTTCCAGTGCGACCGGTCCATTGCCACCTGCATCCAACGTGACCCGGCAGTTTTCACCAGGTCGTCGGTCCATCTGGTAGGTGGCCGTCCCACACTGCGCTTGCCAGTACGTGGCCTCCACTCTAGGATCTTTTTGCCCCATCGACCGTCCAATCTTCGTGCTATGTGGCCGGCCCATTGCCACTTCAGCTGACTGATCCTACGGGCAATGTCAGCAACCTTAGTTCTTCTACGGATCTCCTCATTTCTGATTCGATCACGTAGAGAAATACCGAGCATTGCCCTCTCCATAGCACGCTGAGCGACATTGAGCCTTTTGAAAAGATCCTTCGTGAAGCACCACGTCTCAGAACCGTAAGTCATCACTGGTAACACACATTGGTTGTAAACCTTTGTCTTAAGGCACTGAGGTATTTTGGACGAGAAGACGTTGCGTAATTTACCGAACGCTGCCCAGCCGAGCTGGATCCGTCTACTGACCTCTCTCTTAAAGTTGGACCTACCTAATCGGACAGCCTGCCCTAGGTATATATATTCGTCAACCACTTCAAGAGTAGAGCTCCCAACAGTTAGTGCGGTGGGTGCAACATGGACATTGTGCATGATCTTTGTTTTGTCCATGTTCATTTTAAGACCCACTTGTTGAGAAACTCTATTGAGGCCACCGAGCATGCGCCCCAAATCTTCCAGCGATTCTGCCATGACTACTATGTCGTCGGCAAATCGAAGGTGAGTGATGTATTCGCCATTGATGTTGATGCCAAGTCCTTGCCATTCCAGGAGCTTGAAGGAATCCTCCAGAGCAGCGGTAAACAGTTTCGGGGATATGATATCCCCCTGTCTTACTCCTCTCTTTAAAGGGATATCCTTCGTGCAGTGCTCCTGTACTCGGACTGACATGGTGGCGTTATTATACAAACACTTCAACACTTCGATATACCGAAAGTCAATACGGCAACGCTGGAGAGATCTAAGGACCGCCCATATTTCGACGGAATCAAAGGCTTTCTCATAGTCCACAAACGCCAAGCATAATGGCCGATTATACTCTTCGGTCTTCTGTATAATCTGCCGCAGCGTATGTATGTGGTCTATGGTACTATAGCCTTTTCGGAAACCGGCTTGTTCGGTAGGCTGAAAGTCATCCAGCCTGCGTTCGAGACGCATCGTGATAACTCTCGAAAACAGCTTGTAGACATGGCTCAGCAGTGTTATGGGCCTATAGTTCTTCAGTAAGGTTTTGTCGCCTTTTTTGAAGAACAGGACCACAACACCCCTGTTCCATGCCTCTGGCGTTTTCCCATCGAGTAAGGAGGAATTAAAGAGTTTCTGAAGGACTTTTAGTACCGGCGTGCCGCCCGCTTTCAGAAGCTCTGTAGTGATTCCATCCTCGCCCGGAGCCTTGTTGTTCTTAAGCTGTTTGAGAGCTACCCTAATCTCGTACAGGCTGATGTCCGGGATGTCTTCGGTATAGTGTCGTGTTAGCCTGGCTCTTGGGTCTGCAGCTAAACTAGCAGGTTCAGCTGAGACCGAGGTATACAGCTGTCCATAGAACCTTTCTATCTCCCGTAGTACCTCGGACTTATTTGACGTTACGCGTCCATCTTCGGTCTTCAGCTTTGTCAACTGGCTTTGCCCAATAGATACGTCTCTTGCAAACACTTTGGAGCCTTGGTTCCGCTCTATTGTCTCTTTAATACGCTGGGTATTAAAAGAACGGATATCGTGTCGCAAGGACTTCGTAATCTGTCTATTGAGCTGCCTATATGACTCAGCGTCACTCGAAGTTTGGAGCGTCATTGAACGTCGACTAGCCATGAGGTTCCGGGTTTGGTCGGATAGTTTCTGAGGTCTATTTGTACGGTGGGTCTTGAAAAATTTTGACCCCACCGTATGGACAGTTTCTACCAGCCTGCTATTTATATCGTCCACTGATGCGCAGCTGTCTAGCCATTGGAAGCGATTTGACAGTTCAAGTTGAAAGCTCTCGGGGTTTTGGATATGGGCATTCGACGGTCGGAGCGTAGACTTCATCAGACGCGATCTCTCAAGTTTGACGTTGATATTCAACATGCCTCTGACGATTCGGTGATCACTTCCGGTCTTAACCCTGTTGATCACAGAGACATCGTTGAATATCTGCCGCTTGGTGCTCATAATGAAGTCAATCTCGTTTCTAGTTACACCGTCGGGACTCAACCAGGTCCATTTCCTCTGCGGCGGCTTTTGGAAGAAAGAATTCATCATGAAGAGTCCTTCTTTCTCCATAAAGTCCGCCAGCATCTGTCCTCTGGGATTCCTCTGCCCAAATCCAAATGGCCCCACTTTCAGCTCATCATCGCTTCTGCAGCCCAGCTTCGCATTGAAATCTCCCATAACAACTGTGAAGTGTGTTTTAGGGCTACGTATGGCCCTACTGACGTCCTCATACGTAGCTTCTACTTCATCGTCTGAATGTGTTGACGATGGGGCGTATACCTGTACAATCTTCAACGAATATCGTTTTGAGATTCTCAGTACAAGGTATGCAACCCTATTTGACACACTCTCGATGGACACAATGTTGTTGATGAGAGATTTGTGGACGATAAACCCAACACCACCTTGGGACTTCTGTTCTCCCTCCCGGTAGTAGAACAAGTGGCCGGACTGTAAGGTTATCGTATCCTCGCCCTCTCTTCGGATCTCCGATAAACCAATAATGTCCCAGTGCAACTCATCTCCTCTTCCAGCTCTACGAGCTTCTCGTCCAACCTCAAAGTGCGCACGTTGTGTGTTACCAGGGCCAGTTGTCGTTTAGAAGGGGGGTGGTAGCCGGATCTCTTCCGGGGATTCTTAGCACCCCCCGCCCCGCCGTTACCGTGGCCGCTACCGTAGCCAGGAATAGCGGGGCCGCCGGGGACTAGGGGCCTGGTTTTCTGGTGCGTAATCATTTGGAGGAAAGTTTAGCCTACTGGTACCACGCTGGCTAGACGGGTTGGTACAGGGTTTTGTTTCGAGTTTTCCTTCTCTCACACTAGCTGTTGATGTGTGTGTGTTTCCTTTTAGTCGCCTCTTACGACTCCCCTAGGATAGTATCGGGGGTGGTGATAATTGTATTCTAATGCCGTCACCACACGGCAGAAAGGCAGCAAAAATAAAAGTGCGACGTAAAATTATTTGCTTATTTGAGGTAGGTTAACATCAAACGAGCGCTTTAAATTCTGTCCCCACTTTATTTTTTATTGTAAACAGACGTAAAACATTATTACTAAAATAAGAAAGAGTGTTCTTGAATAGTTCTTTATTATTTTCACGTAATACCATCTTCGAAATGAGTAATCTTTCCCTAAAGAGTAAAAAACTAGCTTGGATAATAAACCACTCCTGTAGATAAATCTTGGTGAAAATTCTAGTTATTATATCAAATTGGGGCTTACAAACATAGAAGTATCTAGAACCTCTAGTTGAACAAGGAAAAATTAGATTAGCTGTAGCCATTAACTCCGTCATACCTCGTGATTCAGATGAGATTGAGTCATTGTAATGTAATCAAGGCCTAGAGGAAGTACTTTGCGATGTCCTTACTTTTTGTGACCCCGACTTTAGGAATTTAAACCTTTATCTCCGGGTCAAATTCATAATCGCCGGCAATAATTGATCTTGGGATTAGGATTTTATTTATTTTATTATTTTTATTTTATTAATAAAGAAGTCTCAAAACCAACCTCACTTGAGAATCTATTTGACAGATAAAACGTTTTCGGTTTATCGGTTACTATTTTGACCATAACTATCTGGTTTACAGTCAAATGCGTGAAGAGCAAAGTTGGCTTCTTCGCCGAGCGTCTCTACTACTCCATGAAGGGACTCGGAACCAATGACAAAACTCTAATCAGAATCGTGGTCAGCCGTTCCGAAATTGACCTTGGAGACATCAAACAGGCCTTCCAAGAGAAATATGGAAAGTCACTGGAGACCTGGATCGCCGTAAGTATTCTGTGTGATTATGTGCTTTCAGTGTTCGCAGTAACTTGATAGTGTAGTTGCAATCTTAATTATTATATCAATTAGCGTGAAATTAGTTCTGAGTCATCGCAAATGTAAAAATTCACCAATGACGTATAAGGGGCAGATTTTTCCTCCATATTATTTCTGACCACATTTTGTATGACTTGTGTGTTGAACTATTAAAATAATTATGTTATATTTTTCACCTACAAAAATCGGTCACTGATTATTGCTCGCAGGGGAGGGGGTAAGCCATGTACCTCGAGTCATTGGTTAATTTAACATTTACATTGATGACTTGCTGCAATTTTACCACAAAAAGACTTAGTTGTTGGGTTGGTACTTAATTTTAATACTTTTTAGTTTCTGAATTTGGCTTTCATGTTTATATCACGATACAACATAATAGCTTTATTAAGTTCATATTATTATGGTTTATAAAAACGCCAAGACTGTCTCTACAATCTACAAAAAAATATTTTTATCTACCTACCCACAATTTTTGTTAAATACCTTCTGACAACTGTCCATACATTATAGCTTACTAACAAAGTAATCATTTTTGTTGTGATTTCTTAACAGCATGTGTAAATAATAATAATAATGAAAATTTGGAAACTGACCCATAAATTCGACACTAATATAATTTATGCTATCGACATTAATATTATCATAAGTAACTGTTACAATATTCGTTATTACATTAGAATTCTTCTATTCATTACTTTTCTATAAACATTTATCTACTTATTATATACAGATCTATTTTATGTAAATACAGTAGAAATTTCACAAATCCTGTTTTTGTATATTACTTATTTGTTTTTTTTATATAAATATCAACTTGTATTATATCTTCATCTATCGTGCCAAAAAAAGTTTTAGTACAAATTGTAAATAACGTTTAACAGATTACTTGTGCTTTTTCAAAATTTTGACAGAGGTTTTCTTTTAACTTGGAGATAAGTACAGTGTATAGAATAGAGAAACATTTTGATTACAGGACGACACATCTGGGGATTACAAGAAGGCTTTACTCACTGTTGTCGAATAATTTCGCGCCAAGACATCATCGACTGCCATCTTTTTTCTCGTCAATTGCTAGGTTTTAAGTTAGGGCTTACTGTCTGCAATCCTAGTGTATCCCAGTGGATTAAAAGCGACGATTATATTTTGTCAATATAAAAGTCACTATTTCTTAAAGTAGTGACTTTTATATTTTAAAATAAGCCGTTTAAACAAAAAGAACATTATGCAATTTGACAGTTATTTAATTTTGACATATTACGATCGTCGCTTGTCAACTGAGTGACATCCGGTTTGCTAGACAGTATTTCCGGTTTGTTGTACATTTTTTAAAGATCTGTATATTTTGTTCCTCTCATCATTTTCACGTAATTTCTTTGCACAGTAGCTAACAGCTTCATGTATGCATGGTTTTTGGTACCTACATTGTATAGTTGGCTTGTTTTACAAAAAGAGTGTTGCCATTTTTTCAGGAGGACAAAGGAGGACCTATTGGTGAACTCCTCTCCGTCATGTGTTATTAAGCTTCCGCATAGTATCGGATAACCAACGGCCAATAACCGTGTGATATATTAGTGATATATATTGTACCTTATGTACGATGGTACATCATTGAGTTTGTAAATAGAACCGACCTTATTGAAAACATTTTTTTTACATAAAGAAATAATTTCGGTTTTATTTCCTCATCTCGATGTTCGCATTTAAATTTATTTTAAGTAATATTCGAATAATGTAACATGTAATCTCTGCACGAATTGTATTATTAGAAACTATGGGCCAGTTTTCGTTTTTTTTTTGCAACTACCTACAGCTGTGTTTTTCGAATCTTTGCAGGAAGACCTAACCGGTGACTTCAGGAATGTTCTAGTCACACTTTGTGCTTAATCCTGCAAAATAGTTTTGGCCATTTTGTTTTAAATTTGCATGCGTATTCGAGAGTTTTTCTACATTTAAGTGTTGTGTAGTAAGACTCTAAGCGGAGTGTATTTTGCAGGATGATACGAAAGGGGACTACAAACGCGTGTTACTCACTATTGTCTCGTAAGAAAAGAACACTAACATGTCTCCTAAGAATCTACTTTGTGAAAAAAATATTGTTAGTCCATTTAAGCTATGTTCCGTGAAACTGCCTTGTATACTTGAGATGTATTTTAAAAGCTTGATATTTTTGTGAAAATGAGATATTTATTGGTGCTGTAGTTTTGTTTACTGTGTATTTATATAATATTCTTTGACACAATATAATAAAACTATCGATGTTCTTCATGTTTCATTTGGCATCCCTTATTCCTTTTTTGGTTATCTGAAAATGCGACTAAATAGGCTCTTTAATTTAAGTGGCGTTTGATTATTCTTTTTTCAACCGTTTAAGCTCTGCCATAGTATAGCCTTACCATTACATAAATGTGAATAAAGTTTTCTATAATTAGCCTGCCGAGCATTAAGGCTCTCATTTCAATTGGTAGGTGATACCTTAAAAAAAATCAAATCTCTGGACCATAGCTTTCATTTTTTTTATGATTATCCCGCCTTAAGAGCCCTACTAGAGAGATAATTAGCACTATAATACATCAAAAATAAGTGATGTTTTAAATTCATGGAAAATGGTTAGCTTAAGGCGAGGAATAACCGCAACTAGCGCCACTCTTTTACAATAAATTTTACAACGACACAAAGATCTTATTAAAAAAAACTAATCGGTTCAAAATTTTAGTAAATAGTTAAACTAATTTATTGGCGTTTAATTACAGCTCTAAATCCTATACTGTATTTACTCTCATCTATATCTTCTATCTATATCTATACTTATGATAAAACTGTAGTGAGGTCAATTCTGTACATTGAATATTTTTTCAAAATACATATTGGAGGATGATTGACGATCGATACTGATGCCAAAAATGCAATTAGTAAAATTTTTGTCTGTCTGTCTGTATGTGCACGATGGAAACAAAAACTACTGAAGGGATTTTAACCAAACTTGGTACGATTGTAGCTCATATTCCTGGGCAGGTTATAGGCTATATAACATAACGCTACGATACATAGGAGCCGAGCAGTGACGATAAATTTGAAGCAAGTCGGATGAATTTCGCGCGCGCGGCCTGCGGTCGAACGGTTCGTGCGGGGGGCGCGGGGGGATCGCTTACACAGTGACGCGAAGCAATAGAACGTGGCACTAAATTAGATTAGAACATCAAATAAGTACCTAACTATCAGGATTTTTTTTCTGGGAAAACAGTGTTTTCACAGTGTCATAATAATATAAAAATTGTATTTTTGAACTTGCTTCACAAATTAAAATAAATTATCATTTATTGTATAAAATCAACTTAATTAACTGTATAATTAAAAGAAAGCCTTTCGCGATAAACTATAAAACGGGCAATTAAGCGGTTTTTGGAAAGCTATTTTAAATACCATCACGGTCATCCTTATCATTTTTAATACGTTAGTTGGCTTAAGCATTTCATGAAGACTATAATATTTGCCCTTTATACCATGCAAATATAATGAGTAGTTTAGGAAATATAGCAAAATTAAAATCGTTTCGCCGTGATTCGACCGGGCGCCGCGTGATGCAGGCTGCTGCGTGACGTCTTACGTCCGAGCCGGGCTGGTGTAGTGTAGACTGCTGGGTAAAAAATACTATTAAAATGTGCTAACTGTGCCTGTGTTATTATAGGAGACTTTTATTTATGCAATAGTACCCAAAACAATTTTTTTTTTTGTCTGTTTGTCGGTGCATTTGTGCACGCTAATCTCAGAAACGGCTTATCCGATTTAGATGTGGTTCAATCATATTTGTAGTAATCTTGACTTAACATTTATTTCATCTCAATCGGTTCATAAATACAAAACTTATGACAATTAAAAAAAAATGCTGGACGTTTGTATGAAGCGCGGCAGGAACCGCGCTGCAAACATTCAAATTTAATCTTTTTTTATTTTATATTTTCTTTAAAACTAAATTTAATTTATTTATATTATTGTTATACTTAGGGTAGGTTAATAAAAAAACGCTACTAAAACCGATCGGCGCGCCGAGCTGGGGCCTAACTCTCCAAACTGATTCGATTTTGATTCAGATTCGATCGTGCCGCATACTCCCGAATAAATTGATGTTTGTTTATTTTTGTTCTATGTCGATTGATATCGTCGGGTGTACAAAAAGTTACGTTCCAAAGGTTTTCTTTATCCTAATTAGTTCCAAAGTAATCTACCAAATAAAACACCAAATCTGTTGAGATCGAACTGATTCAGTTCTCGGTTGTGTCGAGAGTAAGCCTGCTGGATCCTCGACGGGGCGTGCCGCTGCGCCCATGTCTAACCGAGAGTTTCGTTTTAAATACCTTAATAATTGCAATATATTATGTTTCAATTTAATATCTCAAAATATTAATGACAAAAACGGTAGTAAGTTCAAAAAAATTGAAAATAATTTTATGGTTTCGCAATTTATCCTATGTCGGCACTATTAAGACGTTGCTTCGTATCAAATTTAGGTTTTGGTTCCCTTTGGAGTGTCGAAAATTAGAGAGATACGGCTGAATCTTTGGGTAGATGTGGCTAAGGAGTCTGTTTTTTTCAAAGCCAAAAGGGACAGAAGATCCTGAGTATTTAATAGGATTGTTAGTTTGATACCTACACGTGTTAAAATTTTGACAACCAGACAAATAGACAGACGGACATCGAAGTTAAATAATTTACTAAATTACGTGAAAAATTGGCTGGGTCTATACGGTGCATTCGAATAATATTATCCTAACTTCGAATACCTTTGCTGACTTCTACATATTGTTCGAAGGCCTACTTCTTTTGCCGAACTCCGAAAGGATGGTACTATATTATTATTATACCCTGCATACCAAGAGGCTTGCCGGGTACGTGACTTGCTGGATCGGGATCAATACTGGGATACACTGGGAAGTACCTATTGGCGAAAGTTGTCAGCGGTTGCGCCAATAAACTAAAAATATATTTAAAAATATAAAAGTGTCCTAAATCACTTTTCCACGCGTACGAAGTCGCGGGCACAGCTAGTTAACTAAATAAAACTAAAACTAAAACATAATACATATTATTTACGATACGCCCTTTGTCCTTGACTGATCAGGTATTTGTAATTTAATTTTTCCCGTACAAATTTCTTGGCATCGATCCATCGATAACTGTGTGTTAACGCACAGTTCTATGAATTGAAAAAAAAATTGGTACTCGTCCAAGTTGACTAATGGATTCAAGTCGATTAGAGTGTGGCGGTACCTACTACTAGCGCCACAATCTTGCATCG
This sequence comes from Celastrina argiolus, assembly GCA_905187575.2. Lineage (NCBI taxonomy): Eukaryota > Metazoa > Arthropoda > Insecta > Lepidoptera > Lycaenidae > Celastrina > Celastrina argiolus. The sequence goes on from LR994596.1 coordinate 6,055,639, forward strand.
CGCTATCGAAGTCCGGCGCTATAGGTTTATACGACATCAGAAAACTAGTACAGTGGGCTTCGGCCTGACCGAGCATACTATCTCGCTCGGTCGGAAATCTCCCTTTGGGGCTTCCACTCCCACAAGAGTTTCGTTAAAAAACAGATGTACTTATTTTTATGGAGTAAGAAGAGTAACCTAGTTTAAGCAGATGTGTGGCATGACATTACAAAAAAATTTAAACAAATATGACATTAAAATTAGACAAGTATGCAAGAAAAATAAGGGAAGCAAAAAATAATACAAAATCACAATATTATACATACAAAAATAAGTTCCTGGATAGGATGAGCAAGGATGCTTTGTGAGAATTGTGTTTTTCAAGAACCATTATACCTTAGCTGAGCGGAGCTAGGTAAATGAAGCGATTCAGTTGGTTAATGAACTAATTCCTTCCACCGTGTCCTCGTTCATTACAGGTGGTAAATCAGCCCAGTTTATAAAGTTCGCGGAATCGCTTACGGAAATAAAAGTAAAAAAACATGCGGAACTTCTGCAGATGCAGAAGCGGAAGCCAGTTACTGTTAAACACTACAAAATATAATCATCGGCATTCTATGAGTTAAAACTAAATTAAAAATTAAAAAAAACCCCGACTTAGCGTTAAAACTAAATTAAAAATTTAAAAAACCCCCGACGTAACATTCCTATCACACCTAACAAACAACCTGATAACCTTGATGACCTGAACCGATTTCCACCAAACAGCTAAGAATCTCCCGACTGATATACTTTTCAAACAAAAAAACGCATTAAAATCGGATCACTTGTTTAGTAGCTACAATGCCACATACAGACATTTAGACAGTGGCGTCAAAGTTATAACACTCATTCGTTTTTGCGTCAGTGGTTAAAACATAGTTATGTAGTGATTAAAATTTAAAATATTAATTTATTTTACAACAAACGCTGATTGAAAATTTTCATACAAATTCGGATTCGGTTTAGAAATTTTACAAAAGTTAAAAAGAAAATCACAGAATAGTAATTTAAACTTATATTTTTCTTCAACTTCTGCTTAGCCACAAGCTAACGCTTTAGATTAAATCTAAGCATAGAAATATACTAAGTTATTAATCTGAGCTTTAGTTATTAATCTGAGAATCTTAGGGATAACGCTTGTTATCCCCTCGTCTGTGGCGCCCGTCTAGGTCTATGACTAGGATGAAGTATACTTTGGATTTGCCAATTTGCCACACCCGAAAGGGACAAACAAAAAGTATAAACAATATCAGTAGGTAGTAATAATATACTTCATCCATGGTCTATGACTAAAAAAAATATGTGTGCGTGTACTAGTGTACACACGTAAGAAGTGAAACTTCTTTATGGCCTTATTTTTCGAAAAATGATCTACATGCAAAAAAAATAATAATAATAATAATTTTATTTTTTTTATATTTTATTTTTTATTATTTTTTTTTTTATATATTTTTTTAGTATTGATATATTATTTATCCTGTCGCTATTGTGTTTCAGAAATAAATAAGGGTGCTATAAATAAAACGTGGCTTGACCCTCTCACGATTCTGGGTGACTGGAAGGGGGGGGGAAGATGGCGCGTAACGGAAAAATGTGACGCGTAACCAAAAAATGTGACGGTAAATTTTTTTCCAACGCCGATAAAGAAGTTTCACTTCAATAAAGTTAGGTGTTTATTAAGGGGGGCTAACATAGGGTAACTAATACTTAATCTGTGAACGTAAGGGTGAAATTTGTTAAATAATTAATCTACACTAATCTACATCTACACTATCTACCTACACTAATATTATTAAGAGGAAAGATTTGTATTTTTGTATGTAAAGAATGAACTCAAAAAGTACTGGACCGATTTTAATCTTTTATTTTTTTCATTAGAAAGCTACATTATCACTGAGTGACATAGGCTATATTTAGTACTAGATTACTATGGAAATCTTTAGAAATTCCTATTAAAACCAACCGAAGGTGTAAAAAAATTAGCCATAAAATGTTTGCTGTTCGTTAGTCTCGCTAAAACTCGAGATCAACTGAACTGATTCGGCTATTTTTGGTCTTGAAATATTCGTGGAAGTAGAGGAAAGGTTTAAACGGTTTCCATGCCCAACGAAGTGGGCACGGGTCAGCTAGTTACGAATGAACTAAAAACGAACAAACGATTTTTGCATTCGAGCAAACACGAACAAACGACGAACAAACGATTAAACATTTAAAAAAAAAACGTTGTATATGGGGCTAATTTTACCCAGCTCAGAGTTAGCGGCAGACGAAACTTTACGTTTACAAAAAATGTGTCCGAAATTTAAAAGTAAACCGGACTATGATATAATCTGTCCAAACCATGATCCAAATTAAAATTCAAACAATATCTAGTCATTACTTTTTTATCAAAAAACTAACGATCACCGTATGGCTACATTCGCCAACACAAGCGTGTTGCCAGTCAGCTTGCTATTGCTGTATTTATTAGCGTAAATTGTAAATAATAAATAATTAGGAATTTAATTGTATAAAAGATCGAACAAACGTCAATAATGTTCGAACAAACGATATAATCAATCAAAATTAATTAATCTGAACCATAAAATAAAGTTATCTAAGGGGTATAGTAAGGGGGCCTACATAAGGGTGAAATTTGTTTAATTAATTATAAATAAACAAAAAACGAACAAACAATTAAACATTTTAAAAAAACAAAAATCGATATAGGTGGGGCTAAATTTAGCCAGCCCTGCCTGTGCCGCTACTAGCGAACACAAAGGGGCCAAGATAAAGGGATACATACACGAGCAAACTACTTTTTTTTTCAAGCAGTATAGCATAAGACCACGGCCAAGTAAAATGTAAGCGTTCTATAAAACTTCCTACAGTTCTTAGCAGTTGTATCGTGATTTGTATTGTATCACTAGCTCAAACATTAATAGTTCTTATAATAATACACAGTAAAAACTGAAATTAAAGAGCTCTAAGGAAGAAATACAGATTATAAAAGAAAACAACAACATTTTTTTATCTGTTAAACTGTCAAGACGTGTCAATTATCAAATGACAGCAAGCCGAATTTGAAAGAAAAGCCCTTTTCGTACATCGCGGAATTCGCAGTACATAAAATAATAACGATCTCCGTATTAATTGTAAAATATAATACAATATGAGTGACTGGCAAGATGAATCATCGGCGGGACCGCCGGGAGAATCTCACAATAGCCGTAGTTTTTACAAGTCTAATAACTACAACAATTCAAATTTTCGTGGCAGAGGAGGACGCGGCGGTGCTCCATCAAACTCAAATTGGAGAGCACGTGGGGAAGGCAACAGAGATAATCGGCAAAACTCACGACCCCAATACGATGGTAACAAGCAAGTAATAACTATACCTTCAAACAAAGTCGGGCGCGTTATAGGCAAGGGCGGGTCCAAGATACGAGAATTGGAGTACGAGACTGAAGCCAAAATCAAAATCGGCGATTCCAGCGGTGAAACAACGGAGATTTCGTTATTCGGTACAGATGAGGCCATATCAAAAGTGAGCGACATGATTGCAGAGTTGGCTAAAGACTATGTCAGACCTCCGCCTAGAGATGACTCTTATTACGATAATGCTTAGACAACTATTACAGTTCAGGTGAATTTCTCACAAAGAATGTTGAAGGGGATTCAGTCATTGATTGGAATATGTTGAATCCTGCAAAATAGTTTTGGCATTTTTGTTTTAAGTTTGCATGCATTTATTAACATTCAGTGTTGTGTAGTAAGCATTTTAAGCAGAGTTATTTTGCAGGATGATAGGAAAGGGACTACAATAAAATACCAGTAACATGTCGCCAAAGAATCTACTTTGTGCAAAACTTTATTGTTAGTCCAATAAGCTATGTTCCGTCAAACTGCCTTGTATACTTGAGAGGTGTTTAAAAACTTGATATTTTTGGGAAATTGAGATATTCATTAGTGCTGTAGTTTTGTTTACTGTGTATTTATAATAATATTCTTTGACACAATAAATTTAAAACTATTGATGTTGTTCATGTTTTATTTGGCATCCCTTATTCCTTCTTCTGTTATCTGAAAAATACAAAATATAACCTCTTTAAGTAGCATTTCAATATTTGCCTGCCTAAGTTCTAAGATCGTCTAGCAATATGATACCAGAGCTTACAGTACCTATTTATTTATATTAACCCTGGGAGGTTCCTATGAAATGATATAAGTAAGCTTGTAAAAAATGTCATGTCATCATGAATAAGTTAACTACAACTTGAATGGCATCAAAACAACACCCATGACAATGGTATCTAATTTGATGCTATATGAATTGAATTTAACTTTATGAAAACTCACAGACAGCTGATGGTAAACAAAGTGAGAAGAGAGGAGTTACCAAGTACTATACCACAAAGGAGTGCATTTCCTGTTTTTTATACACAATTATAGGTCTGATGATGCAGAAAATATTTACACAACAATATAAGTACCTACAATAGATTTATAAATGTAAAAACATACAGATTTTTTACTAGAAGCAACCCTTTTTACAAGACTATGGCGATGAAGAAAAGGCAATGATTTTGGCAGTTTATACATGGTGGATTTTTAAAGAGGTGGCTATGGTAGGCACAACTAGAAACTATATGAGATATTATGGAATAATCAAATCCTGGAAAGCAGTGACATATAGCAAACTATAGGAAAGTGATAAAAAATTCATACTTAAACATAGATGATAAAATTCTTGCCATTCAATTAGTATTATGCAATTATACCTATTAATGTTCATCAGTGACCAGCAAGACTGTTCGATCCCTTGATACCTTTAAGACTATTTTCTTTATTTGGGGGTTTAGTATGTAAAAATGAAATTTATAAGCACACTCAAAATGTGGTCAACTTAAACAATATTTGCAAAATACTTTGACTAATGCCTAATAGGTATTCAAATAATAAATGCAGTGAAGTCTTTATAATGCGAGTTTAATTGTGCATTAACATTAATCATTTTGAATAACAATAAATTGTATGTATTACTCTTATCTATGAACAATAATTCATAAGTTGCAGTATGATCACAGGTATAGGTACATAGACCACCATATAAAAATAGACCAATATTTTTATTATAAAAAAATATTTTATAGCCTAAGATAGATCTAAGAAGATTAAGTTAACACTTTCCTTAAGTTACCTAATTATGCACTATTATTTTCTAGGATTTGTTCATTACCAGTTCATCATCAACACTGGTGGAATTAAACAGGATATGTTTTTCTTAAATGAGCCAGTTTCATTCCCGAATTCCACAAATTCTTTTAGCATTTTCTGCTATCTTCAATAGTTTCTGATTTTGCCTAACTTCCCATTTTGAAAATTCAGCATAGCGCCTAAACAACTTTTCTGATTTTAATGAATAAGGTGTTAATATTCATCATAATAGTCCAGGTAACATTTCAGTCGAGTATTTTTATTAGACAGCATAGATTCATTAACAGTTAATCCGTACCAAGAACTGCCCAACGCGTTCTGGGGCATTATTGCTCTTAATAAGAACAGCGTGTCTCAAATTCTTCATGGGTTCTGGAGCACTCAACAGGAGGCGTTTGTTGCAGCGGTGCGCCCACGCGTCGCCCAGTGCACCCACCACTGCACCAGTTGAGAGCCCAACACGCGTACTCATTTCATTTGTTAGCACCACCTGTAAGTATTGATTTTAATCTTCAACATAAACCATCTTTGCCGTGGGTGTTTTGGATGGGTGACAGGAAATATGTATCTGAAATGGGCAGCATCATTTCACTATCTGTAAACTGCGCTTGCCAACCTCCGCTGAAATACTTTGGGGAGGCTTATGTTCAGTAGTGAACATCATATCTGAAATGATGATGATACAATTTTACTGGTAGTGATGGAGCCTGATTGTCCTGATTAGTTCAAGAGCCCCTTTCTTTATGAAAATGAAAAGATTTTACTGTATACATACTGCTATGTGTCTCTCATAGGCTACTGCATGTAGATCTGCCATAAGACGGTACAATAAGCCAGTCCTTAGTCTTATATTTATGTCATCCTTGAATGGAAATGTTATTGAATCTATCACTATTAGCCTGACCTAAAATCAACATTTAATAAAAAATTATTAGACAGTGTAAGTATAGCAGACAACAAATGTAATGTGAGGCTCAACTCACATTGGGGTCAGTCAGTCAGAGTCAATGTAAAGTTATGGCCGACTATCATACTATGTTAATAGTACAAATACACTTAAATAATAAACCATAATAGTGTAACAGCTATGGGTGAAAAACTTGATGCCTCACATTTGGTCTACTCATTAAAAAATTGGGTATATTATGTAAGAATGAGCAGAACTTCTCAATTCCAAACGCATTAACATGGTGCAACCTCTGTAGTGCTTCTTCATTTGTAACTTGTTTACATTTCAGTAGTCTTTCACATTTTTCTATACTTGCATGAAGTATTTCTGGAAAAAAAATACCGAGTTTATTCCTCATATATTATAATACTTAAGTACTCTATTCTATAGTGAAGCCACAAAATGGACTGGACATACAATTACTAGCTCCCAGTATTGTGCAATATAATATAATATCCATTTTAATATAAATGTGAATTTTGTTTTTTTCTTTTGCAAAACAGGCTGTTTTTTTTTTGCTTGGAGGTACTAACAATAACATAGGAATACTTTTTATTGTGAAGTGAAGCTGTGGGCAAAAGCCAGTATTAAATTTAATAAATACCTTTAAATCTAGTCCAGGTGAAATTAGTATTTGTATCAATAAATATAGCTTCAGCATTGAGTCCACCTAACTCTAATGGGACTTGTACAGACGCACAAAGTTGCAGGCTGTAGGTAATAAATAATAGACTTACAATATGATATATTGCATTCACTAAAAAACTATTATAATTTTAAATAAAAAAACTACTAATAATAACAGTTTCCCCACCAATATCAATAGTAGTGACTGGTATTGAAACTAGTCTGGCTACACATCTTACATTATTTGTTGTGCTAAATACTGCTATTCAAACCCACAACCACCTCAACCCATAGAATGCAATATTATAAGATTGTGAATAAAATTATTAATTACCATATTTGAGTCTTTCCTGATCCTGGTAAACCTAAAATCTCTGTAATAGACCCTAGCTGGATACCATCATTGCCTAATACTGAATCCAGGTTTTGGCTGAAGGTAGGTACAGAAGGCAAGCTTGTTTCTTGCTACAAAATAATTATAAAAGTATAGTCTAGGGGTAGTTAGTATGTATACAGGCATTCTTCCAACATTATAATACATAAAACCCTGTTATAATTTACCTGCCAAGCTTCAGTTGCATTAAATATTTTATATTTGTGCATCTTTGTATCCTGCCTGTCTAATAATAGTGAGATTAAAACAACTGTAAATAGGTATTAGGTACTAAATTTGGAAGTTGTTTAAAGAAAACAAAAGTTTTTTTATCGTAATATTAAAACTATTTTACGATGGCCATTAAGTTGCTTACAATGCGAGTTGTAAACAAATGTAATTCGTAAATCGTAAATAACTCTTATTTAATTATTTTTCCTAATATTTAATTATCATTCCTTTAGATTAATTATCCAAATAATTTAAATTTTAATTATAAATATTTGTAAGGTAAGGTACATAAGTATTAAGTTGTGATGAAGTTGTGGCGCGAACATTTTATTTTTTATTTTTTGCTAATTGCCTGTTTATGGAAATATATTTTTTTTATCTTGGCAGTTTATTACACAGACTTATTATTAAAGCTATGGTATAGTTCGTCCCTGATATTTTTAACCTAAACGTAAACAAACCAAAAAGACCAAAATTTCGGTTGTGTCATAGACGGGTTTGTTTACGTTTAAGTTAAATTTATATCGGACGTACTATTACTTTATAAATATGTATGGCAGTCCACAATATTTGAAACGATCAAGTCAAAGACTGATAGAATTTCTCAAAAACTTTGCTTACACTGCATTATGGACTGAAATAACAGCAGCTTCTAGGAAGAAATCTTGAATACAAAATAAAGTACCTAATCATATTTTGCCATAATCTTAGATGAAGTATCTCATAGATTTGTCACGATACGTCAATAAAGTGTGTGAACGAGATCACAACATACAAAAACTTTAAGGAAGGAAAAGGAAGGCGACAATATTCTCTGTCTTTGTCAGAGTTCCTTTTTTTGTTGGGCACAATGCCCAACAAAAAAAGGAACGGAACAATGTACCTATGTGACACAAGGTTAAATTGTCATCCTCGAAACAAATGTCAGGCAGTCCGAAATTTTAAACTACTTTTTGACTTAGTAATGTTAAAGATTTTATGGGGATACCAGCTAAGGTACTCATAATTTACCCTAAAAGTGGGGTCTTTTTTAACCGACTTCCAAAAAAAGAGGAGGTTTCTCAATTCGACCGTATATATATTTTTTTTTAATTTTATTATTCAATCTTAAGCTGTGCAATAGTGAAACTGTTGTTACAGATTTCCAAAGGACTCTTCAACCCGCCAGTTATGGATTCGTGCCACAGGCCGACAAAACTAGCAACATACCAAATAATCTCGAGTATGCTCTAAACATTTTGAACAAAGTTGTTTTAGAAAAACAGCAAATATGACATAATTAAACCCGTTATGTCATCGAGCAGTTTAGTTACTTTTATGGTATTTATTTACGTACTCTAAAAGTGATTATTATAATGTTATAAACATATTATATTCAGAGTCTTGTGTAGAGCCTACTGAAATTTACTTACATAAGTTCACTAAGAGTACTATTTTTTTACTGTAGATGGAAATGGAAATCTTGTCTACATTTAACGAATGCCTCTACTACTCCTGTTTTATATATTTTTGCTTTGTTTTAGGAAAGCCGAAGTATAATGAATATAAGTCGTAAAAGTCACTCCAAAAATTTCTATTCATGAACCCTTGAACTGCGGTGAATAGTCGAATGAGATTATATCTATATATTGTAGTTGGTATAAGAAATAAATTAAAAATTTAAATGTCCCCGAAAAAAGCTGGTAAGGGATCCACACTATATACAGGCATGAAAAGGAAAATACCAAATGCTTAAACGAGGAGGAAGAAATTCGTGCATCTACTTCCAATAGCTAACGGTATGAATACAGTTACGGAAATCATTTTGAATAACGACCCATATATGTTGTAATATACCAATAATTATAAAATAACTGCAAATTTTGACACTAAATATCATAATAAAATCATTGAAATAATCACTTTATGCACAGATTACCTTCAAACACCTTATTTTTTATTTTATATACTTTTTTACCTATATACTTTATTAGTTATTTTACATTAATTTAAATATTTTTTTATTTGTTAAAATACACGACCGGTTTCGACTAAGTCATCGTCGGTGTAGGTATATATTATAATAAAGTGAAAAAAAGTGCAAGTACATAGTTTGTGTTTTATTATTACATAAAAAGAATTTCCACCAAGAAATTATAGTACATTCAATAACATTAATAGAGTACCGGCAATCGGCATACATAAATTATTATTACGTCCGCGTCTGTGATGAAAATAATTATGATGTAAAGACGTTTTTTTAAAACCTTGGGTTTTGTTGTATGGTATGTTTTGCGCATACAAAGTAGCAGGCAATGCTACTTTGTATGCGCAAATGGGAACCGTTGGTACATTTACACGTCATAAACGTAACATATTATTTCCTGCTTTATTCGTTCCAAATTTTATAATTTAATGGAAACAAATATATAGATGAACAAACTTTCTCTCTTTAATAAATTTGTATTTTACTGTTCTGTACTAATCTTTAATAGTCCCGTAAGTAAAATTCCTGAATAAATTGGGTATATTTAAATTGGGTTGGCAACACAGATATGGCAACGTGACAAATCTAGAGGATTCTTTAACTATGGCATTACATTTTTTTAGCTGTATATTTCCAACCATAGATAATCTAAGATTTCCAACTGTCAAGTGTCAATAATCAAATGACAGGAAGCTGAATTGAAAAAAAAAATAGTTTTTACTTTTTTGTGAACCGCAGAATTCGCGATTCATACGTAAAAATATAATATTTATTGATTTGCAGATACTTACGGTTTTCTGATAAATATTCTTACTATAAATAAGTGCGTTAAAATAATAATAACATCTCTATATTATTGTAGAATACAATAAATAATTATTTCATTATGAGTGACTGGGAAGATGAACCGGCGGCGCCGGTAGAATCTCACAATAGCCGTAATTTTTACAAGTCTAATAACTATAACAATTCAAATTTTGGTCGTGGAAGAGGACGCGGTAATCCATCAAACTCAAATTGGAGAGGACGTGGCCAGGAAAACAGAGAAAATCGACAAAACTCACAACCCCAACATGATGGTAATAAGCAAGTTATAACTATACCTACAAACAAAGTTGGGCGCGTTATAGGCAAGGGCGGGTCTAAAATACGAGATTTGGAGTATGAAACTGAAGCCAAAATCAAAATTGGCGATTCCAATGGTGACACAACAGAGATTACTCTATTTGGTACAGATGAGGCTATTTCAAAAGTGAGCGACATGATAGCAGACTTGACTAAAGACTATGTCAGACCTGCGCCTAAAGAAGAATCTCATTACGGTAATACTACAAACAGCAGCAACAGTACAGGTGATTTTCTCACACATAATGATGAAGGTGACTCAGTCATTGATTGGAATAAGTTAAATGCTCACTATGAGGAACAACAACAATTAAGATGGAGTCAACTACCTCCTATTGTTAAAGATTTTTATAAAGAAGATCCAGTAGTGCAGAACATGCCACCTGCTGAGGTTACACGTTGGAGATTTAACAATAATCAAATTCAGATAAAGAGAACTTTTGATGATAAGCCAGGGCTAAGACCCATCCCCAATCCTGTACTGACATTTGAACAAGCATTCCAGCATTACCCAGAAATTTTAGATGAGATCTACAAACAAAATTTTACAAAGCCATCACCTATTCAAAGTCAGGCTTGGCCAGTGTTGCTGAGAGGAGAAGATATGATTGGCATTGCTCAGACTGGTACAGGTAAAACATTGGCATTCCTATTGCCAGCATTGATACATATTGATGGGCAGCCTACTCCCAGAGAGAAGAGAGAGGGTCCCACTGTACTCATTATGGCACCAACAAGAGAATTAGCTCTACAGATTGACAAAGAGGTGTCCAAATATCAGTACAGAGGTATTAAGTCAGTCTGTCTGTATGGTGGTGGAGACAGAAAGGAGCAAATTAAAGTTGTCTCCAAGGGTGTTGACATTGTGATAGCCACTCCGGGAAGATTGAATGACCTTGTAATGGCACGGCATTTAAATATTATAAACTTTTCATACATAGTATTAGATGAAGCCGACAGGATGCTAGACATGGGCTTTGAACCACAAATCCGTAAATCCCTATTCGATGTTAGACCTGACCGTCAAACAGTGATGACATCTGCAACTTGGCCCTCCGGTGTCCGGCGTCTAGCAGAATCGTACATGAAAGACCCCATACAAATAAATGTTGGCTCCCTAGACTTGGCTGCCGTACATACAGTTACACAAAAGATATTGTTTGTAGAGGAAGATGAGAAGGACAAAGCCCTTTTTGAATTTATACAGAACATGGATCCAACTGATAAAGTTATTATATTCTGTGGCAAAAAAGCAACAGCCAGACACATTCATACAGAACTATGTTTAAAGGGTATAGAGAGTCAGTCATTACATGGAGACCGTGACCAGAGTGACCGGGAGGCAGCCTTGGATGACATGGTCACAGGTGCAGTAAACATATTGGTAGCTACCGATGTAGCCTCTCGTGGCATTGACATCAAAGATCTGACTCACGTTGTCAACCTGGATTTCCCGAGGCACATTGAAGAGTATGTGCACAGGGTAGGCAGAACTGGCAGAGCGGGGAAAACTGGGATAGCACTGAGTTTCATCTCCAGAAATGATTGGGGTCATGCTCAGGAACTTATTAAGATTTTGGAAGAGGCCAATCAAGAGGTTCCTGAACAGTTGATGTCTATGGCTACTAGGTTTTCAGCAATGAAAATAAGACGGGAGCAAGAGGGCGGGGGCGGGGGTAGAGGCAGGGGTGGACGCGGCGGTAGAGGAAGAGACAGGTGGTAAAAAGTGAAAATGTATTCTTAGGAGCTCTAAGCATTTTATATTATTATGTGTATGCAATTAGGCACGAAACTAGCATTTGTATACTCTTTTTCATTAAAGTCGCACATGGTGTGCTGATTAAAAAGTATTTTGATTGCAGAACATTCCATAGAGTTTATTTTTATAATTTTGTAACCAAAAATGAAAAAAATTATGTAAGCATGTGCAACAATATGATATTGTTACAAGTTTGATTTTTAAATTATTTTTACTATGGGCTAGAGTCTAGAGCCCAGATTTTGTTTTTTATGGTATTTGTTGAGTCAACCATGTTTTAGTTAAGTTTTTGTTTTTGATATAATATTTAAGTAATATCTTTCTCTTCTTTTTTATTCTTACCCAGTGGAAGAGGAGAAACTAAAAAGATTAGTTTGGATTTTTTATATAGATCATGTTATAGTGACCTTGCAAAAAGCACTTAATTGCCCGGCAGTAGTCATAAAATATAGTTTTACCCGACTTCGGCGAAGCAAAAAGGGTAATGATTTTTTAAATATAAGACTAATTTGAATTTTTTTTTAAATAAATCCTGGAGACATTGTTGAAAATCAACCTAACTAATACAGCAATTAGCGCTGGAGAACTAGAGGAGTTGCAACTGCGTGCTTCTCCGATCAAGCCAGCAAGCAAGTTTTTTCATACATTTTGTTAGTGTGGATTCTGATGTTTAAATGTTTTTAATTCTATTTTCCTTTGTATGCTTAATGCTTATGCCATCAGGATAATTAACAGGTCTGCTACAAATATGCTTACTAGGTGATCATCTATACATGCATGTATGTTAATATCTAACGAAATGAAAATAACTCTACTTATGTCTTGTAAAGTATACACATTTCTATTAATTTAAAACTAAGAATAAGACCGCGAAATCTTTAAAAAACAGTATTGCTACCCGCTCAAAATTAGCGCTCCAGATATTTAAGAATGAAATATCACAATATTTGAGTAACTAAGAAAATCAAGAGTTAGTTATATACAAACAGAAACATAATAAGTATACTATATAAATAAGTTTAATTAAATATAATAAATAATACAATAGAAACATTTGTCTGAGGTAATAAGAGTATATTTATTACACATGTAGCATTAATTTAACAATACAACTACAACACATACCATTCATTGATTTTTTAGCTGTAAATTTATATGAAAATTAATACTTAAAATATCAAATATGGACAACAAGCTTATCACTAACAAGTGCCTTGCTAATCATTTAGTGCCAACATTGAGATAATACGTAATAGACAAGGTTTAGCGTCACAAGTTCACCCGCCTCGTATAGGATTGACTTACAGAAACATATTGATTAAATAAATAACTTTTATATAACTATAACTAAAATACAAATTAAATTGTATTTGTATTTCGAGTTTAAACAATTTCTAATCGCTTCATCTCTTTCAGTAGTTCGACGCCCATTTTGGCGGGAGAGCGAGTGACAATGACGTTTGCTTTCTCTAGAGCCTTGATCTTGTCCATGGCTCCTCCTTTTCCGCCGGAAATGATGGCGCCCGCGTGACCCATCCGCCTGCCGGGCGGAGCAGTCAGCCCAGCGATGAACGACACAACTGGCTTAGCCTTTTGGCCCTGTAAAATTGAAATGCGCAATAAGAATTTCGTTTCTAACGATGATACAAGTCTGGATGAGTAAAGTGAAGTCTAAGCAGCAATGAAATATTGGCATTTTGCTAACATAGATTGCATTCTTTTACTATTCTTTCGCTATGACTTGTGTATTAAAATTGAATCTATACACTAGTCATAGCGAATGGATATTAAAGGATATTCCTTGCATTTTAAACAATGGCCTATAATGGTAGGTCACTTTCCTAATGAGGAACAGAACCAGGTAACCTAGTAGAGGTAACCTGTTTATGTTATGAAGTAGGTAGCTATAACTATACTATAGTACGTCCGAGATAAATTTAACCTTAACGTAAACAAACCAAAACACCGAAATTTTCACATATTTACTTATATTGTGCACACTTGTCAACACTTTCACCGGAATATTTAAGGATTATACTTCGTTAACCAATACATTTTATAACAATTAAACAATAATTTACATGTTTAAACATCAAATGAAAATCTTTCACAGAAAAAATACGCCATTTTGAAACTGCCGATTGTAGAATATAAGCCTATGGATTCTTAGCAAACAATAATCATTGTATTAATATTGGCCAATTGGCATCACTGACTAGTATTTGGTTGTTTCATAGACGGGTTTGTTTACGTTTAGGTTAAATTTATATCGAACGTGCTATAGTTTATGAAGTATAACGTGTAAGAAGTGGGGGGGTTCGGCACATACTACAGATGTCCACCGAGGCCGGGTAAGCGGTAAAAAGTGGTGACATACCCCCGGTTACTCTGTATGGCTGATGAAATCGTCCAAAAGTACTTGAGTTATATTATTGAATGTACCTACTGTAGGTTCTTGATGGAAATACACAAATTACTTGGACTTTTTCCACTTTATTAGTAAACGTCACCTGATTATGACTTAGTCGAAACCGGTCGTGTATTTCAAAAACTTGAGTTAACAAGTCATTCTGAACTTCACTCACTCGCTACGTTCACCAATGAGAATGACTTGTTAACTCAAATATTAACTAAACGGCGATTTGATCAGCCTTTCAGAAACTGGGATGTTAGTATGAGTGTGTTGCCTCATTGTTGTTCTTTTAAGCCAATATTTAAATGCCCTGACAACTGCACTTGATGTACTATATGGATATTGGCTCGATGTAATATTGATAAATATAAAACTACATAATCTTAATAAATTGTTACATTACAAATGACGCAAAATACAAACTCAATCCATCACACTATGTAAATATTCAAATTATTTTATCAACTAAATGCATCATGTCCTAATGATATAACAAAGATTATAATGATAACTATTTGATATGTCACACCTCCAGATTTATGATAACTATATTATGGATAGTGATATGATTCACTAAGATATAATCAAAATCTATTGGAAATGAGATAAGCTCGATAAACACAACCTTTCTGCAATCTCACTTCTTCATTACCTTGCTCTGTTAAAAGAAAGCAAAAATAATATTTTAGGGCATATAGATAAGAAACAAAAAGAAAAGATACAAAGCGTTCTTATGACTACAGCAAGAAATAAGTCTGGACTTAGCCCTCGTTCCCACAAGAGTTTTTTTTGTGATCGCGACAAAAAAACAGAACTGTTTATAGAACTCTGCTAAAAAGTTAATTTTAGTACCAATTTCACACACCCATGTTAAAGTTAATCCTTCATTAAATATCATGTTATCCCTCTTGTATTTCCTGTCAATAAATGAGAAGAAGGCTAACATGTTTTGGTGAAATCGGGACTTAGCTGTGTTAATTTTTCTGTCGCGGCCACAAAAAAACTTATTTAATAAATATTTAATAAATATATAAAACCGCGCCAATTTAAAACTAATAGAGAACTACTAGAGAACTTGTTCTTCAGAAAATCTTTGGTTTTATCTTACATAACGTGTACTAAGACTGAATAAAATCAGTCGAGTTATATATAAAATCAGACACATGTTACTAACTAATTTAAACCCTAGGAATTACTGTAACCTAAGATTTACCACCATTGGTTTACCAATCGGACTGTTACCGCCAAGTATATTTAACAAAGGTAATACTTTAAAATTGCTTGGTGAACCACGCCCTTAGTATTCTAATGGATAAAGGCTAGAAATAAATATACTTTTTAAAAGTATTTTTAAACGACTTTAAAAAAAAGGGAGTAAGTTCTCAAGTGGTTTTTTTTTTATATACATAAAAAAAAATCACTGATTACTCAAAGACGCCTGGGTCGATTTGCGATATATATTTTTGTTTGACATGGTATATTTTCAAGGTGGTCCCATAGTCATCCTAAGTAAGGTAAGGATCTGATGATGGTATCCATGAGAAATTTATACTTTTTAGTTGTTGAAGTCGTTTTTTTAATCATCGTTTTTTATTAATATTTACCAACTAGTGTTGATAAATCCTAGGTTGTGTCGATAACTTTTCAAACGGTAAAACGGTAGAATTTTCCGGAGACGTCAAGAATTTACCTTACTTTTTTTGTACTTTTACGGTAAGGGGGCGTCCATAAATTACGTGAGATGATTTAGGGGGGGAGGGGTCGAGTCAAAACTCGACCCCTGAGATTTGTCTCATATTATAATCTCACGTTAGGGAGAAGGAGGGTCTCGAAAAATATCACGCAATTTTTGTTCTTATTGAAACAAAAAATATATATTCTGACCAGTTGAACAAAATCTCACGACATCTAGCCAACGGGGGAGGGACAGAAAATTTAAAAAAAAAAAACCTCACGTAATTTATGGACGCCCCCTAACAGATACACAAAAAATTAAGTGTAACTTACAGTGTTGTATTGGGTCAAGTATTCCGATGCCAACTCCTCGGCATTACCACCAATCTCTCCGATGAGGATAATTCCCTTGGTGTTGGGGTCCCTCAGGAACACTTCTAAGCAGTCAATGAAGTCTGTTCCGTTGAACGGGTCGCCTCCGATACCGACGCACAGAGTTTGACCGAGACCAGCCTGGAATGTAAATAAATAAATACATAAAACTTCAATTCGTTTGTGGTGAGAGTACCAGGCCCTGGGCCCTTACTCTTCAAACTGATTTGATTTTTTTTAATGACGCTTCACACCACGGCAAAACAAATATTGACATTAAAATGAAGATAAGCATATGCTTATATTTATAGCATATGCCTATATCTACTTTGTGCCCACGGGAAGAATGGTTAATGAGGTCCTATTCTTACTCATCATGGATTTCCCATGAAATTACATGCAGCTGAGTGTCTCTCTACGTCCCTTATAGAGCGCCAACCATTCCAATCTTGGGCAGCCCCATTCATCCGCCGCCCCCACCTTTGTACGGTTCGAGGTTCCTGGTCAGATTCTAAGCTTCGCTCTCGAGTCTCGACCCAGAGGTAGTGGGTTCGATTCCCGCGTTGGAACAACAAAAAATGTTGTTTTCAAGTTTGGTTAGGACAATGCAGGTTGATCACCCGATTGTCTGACAAGAAACATGATCCATGCGTTGGATGGGCATGTAAAAAGTCGATGCTGTGCCTGTTCTCTCGCCAGTCGTGTCGGTTTAACGTCCCACTGGGCTATGAGAGTAAAAGGAAGAGTGTCTTTGTGTATTGCGCATACACTTGGGCACTATAAAATAACTCCTGCGTAGCTGGCCTGGTTTCAATGAAATCGGTTAGCGACACCGAAATCGGTGGGGGGGGGCATTATTATTATTATATCTACTGTATGTCTGTCACCAGATTGTGTCTCGAGAACCGCGGCATTACAACAAAATAAATATTGAGGAGGGCTCTCATACAAACAAGCGTGATTTCTTTGCATTCTTTATGGAATACGTAGAGATCGACTCGCACTTGGCTTTTTTATTCAAATCGTCGGTCGATCGTGCTACACGTTTGTTTTAATTACTCTTAACTACAGAATTACATTTCGCCAGTTTTAAAGTTACTAAGATCAGTGACCTTATAATTGGACATTGATCAGTAGCCAGTCAAGGTAAATAAATCTTTAGCTGTTTAATGCTCCGATAATTTGTTTGTATTACGACGACTTGTCAACCTCAATTGTTCGTCGGGAAATGTAACATGAAATTTAGTTCAAATTCCAATTTAAGGGACCCGACCGAGAGCGGTCACGCGTTCGAGTCTTCTGCGTTTTTTGTGTCATATTAAGCAACTATGAATATAAATAAAATAAAAGTTAAAAACTATAACCCGACTTCGCAAAAAAAGGGTCTAAAAAGGCTGAAACAAGAAAATCATTCAATTTGAAATCCAGAAATGCATAGGTACAAAAATGGTCAAGGTAGAGCCGTGGTCGTACCCGCTATCGGCATCTAACCTTGCAACGGCAGACAAATATGCTCTTTCCAATTTTTTTTCTACCGTATCTCAGTGTGAACTGATGCTTAGATTTTACGAGCGGGTGCGACCACGGCTCTACCTTGACCATTTTTGTACCTATGCATTTCTGGATTTCAAATTAAATGATTTTCTTGTTTCAGCCTTTTTAGACCCTTTTTTTGCGAAGTCGGGTTTATAGTTTTTAACTTTTATTTTATTTTATATTTTTCTGTTTCCACGTCAAATATAACATTATATTTTCATTAAATTAACCATTACATAAGTAGATATAATAAGTAGATAGAAACAACTCCTAGATACTACTTGTACGACCGCATTTTAAACGTTTATTTTGAATTTAGCTAATTAAGATAATATTTAAATACATATTCGTAATCCTAGAGCCAAGACCTATCTTTTGATACCAAACACGAGACAATTATCTTAATTTAGTTTTTTTTTGGAGATAGTTTTTGAGGTTTAATTTTCAAAATCTATAATTTTTCGAAAATTTTAATAGCCTATGTTACTCGCGGTATTATGACCAATCGATTGATACCTCATTTATTAAAATCAGACAAGTAGTTTAGCCGCTACGAGGGAACATACATACATACATACATACATACATACATAGACTGCCAAAATCATTACCCTTCCTATTGGCTTCGCCGAAGTGGGGTAAAAAATAAAAATATAACACAAAGAACGCACAACGCTTGAATGACGGACCGCTCTTTGTCTGATAGGTCCCTCCCTAAGAGATCACCTTATAAAAGCCGTCACATACGTAGCTATAATATATATTAATATGAAAAGTATAGTATGAATATCTAATATATATATTATAGCTGCGTGTGGGGTCATCAATATTTGATGTACAAATTATATCGTAATATGCCTTGCTATGATGCATATTAACATAATATAATATTATAGCTACGTTAACCGTGTCGGTTTGCGAGCTGTGGCAATGGCGAAGGCGACAAGACGCAACATGAACGTTGCGGATCCGCGGCGGATTAATTGCGAGCGCGTTTTTGTTTGTAGCGAAATACATTATTCATATTATATAGTTATTTGCTACTCATAATGAGTTAAACGTGCGACGAAAACCCTGCGCGTACCCGCCGTGCATCGGCTCCTATGCGGCTTTCCAGCCGCTAGTCTGAAAGGCCCTAATAGAAGTCGCTTAAAGGACAATTATTGATTGGTTACCTGACCTTGTATTGTACTGCTTGTGAGAGGAATTAAATGAAACAGTTAGATTAAACTGGTTTTAAATAGCGTTAGATATGAATGGTGTTTAGGTGACGTCATCAGTTATGTGTATGGTTAAACATGCAATTTTTATGCCTTATTATATTAAACGACGATATTAATTATAATACAATAACCAGCAAGTGATAATATTAGATGTCAAATTTTAACTAACCCAAAAGCTTGTTTAAAATGACTATATAATACAATACCTACAATATGGTAATGCCAGAAATATCAACAGCTAAAATTAATAACTTTCCAACAATATGTATAGACTCTTCCACACCACAATGATCTGGGTCTGTAGTAAGTTTAAAAAAAAATTGTGTTACAGGTACAGACAATGGAAATATATTTAATACTACACACTGATACTCAACCACTGCACCACAGAAGTTACATGATGAGTCAAAATTCAATGTCAATTTTGGATCATACTGTAATTGTATACACTGTATTGTGCAACAAGAACATACTTGATATTAAAAATATAGTTAAAATCAAAACTCACCACTGTAGTTTGGTGGCAAGCTTCATATGTAAGTGTGCCTGATCGGGAGACAACACCAATGCATCCCTGCATGTGCACAGCAGCAGGCATGATACCAATTTTGCACTTGCCAGGTGCAATAATACCGGGGCAATTGGGACCAACCAATCTTGACTTATTCTGACGGAGCAGGGCATGTTTAACACGCACCATATCCTGTAATCATATAAAATTAGTCATTAATTTTACAATCATGTTCTTCACAATGCTTCCAGATGTGAAAACAATAAACATTGTGTTCAAGCTAATTTTATGTATAAATTAAAATAATTATCAACTTTTGAAATATGTAAAATTTTAAATTCAATTTTAAAATGTCAATAAAAGTGTGTACTGTTAAACTAATTTAATTCTAATCAGTATGTAAAAAGTAACTTGAGTGATAACCTACTTGCATAACTTACACAACAAAATTATTAATACTAATATTATCTTAACTCTAAAAGAATAAATAAATTACATGTTGAGGTACTCCTTCAGTGATGCAGACTATAAGTGGAACCTCTGCCTCAATGGCTTCCAAGATGGCCGCCGCTGCGCCAGGTGGTGGTACATAGATGACAGATGCTTCTGCTCCTGTTTTCTCCTTGGCTTCCCTTACAGTGCCAAAGACAGGCTTCCCCAGATGTTCAGACCCCGCCTTCTTAGGAGAGACTCCACCAACCACTTTGGTGCCATAGTCTAAGGCCTGCTGGCTGTGGAATGTGCCTTGTTTACCGGTGAAGCCCTGTACAATGACTTTGGTTTCTGATGTCAGAACCAAGTTCTTCCTGGTTTCAGCGTATGGTGTTGCGCAAGTGCTGTACGGAAATCTGATGTTGCCAAGCTTTACGCTTTCTGGAAGGAACACCAGTTTTAGTAATTTTCTGTCATATAAATATAAGTCTCCTAAGCAATAGCTATATTTTTTTCTTTAAAAAACCTTAAAAGTTATAGTATATTTAGTAAGG
Organism: Celastrina argiolus; assembly: GCA_905187575.2. NCBI lineage: Eukaryota > Metazoa > Arthropoda > Insecta > Lepidoptera > Lycaenidae > Celastrina > Celastrina argiolus. Next base: position 6,076,601 of record LR994596.1, read on the forward strand.
ACAAGTATGGGAATGCTTGTTAATACAAATGTATAGTGAGTGATTCAGAATTAGAAGGAAAATACACAATAAAATTTATTTCTTATGTAAAAAGCCACACCCTTGAGATTTTACATAAGAAAACAATGTTTTGCTAAAAATAAAAGATAACATGATATAAACAAATTGTATTTTGATAGCTATCAACAACACACTAGTGTACTGTAGACTGTTATTGTCCAAAGGTCAATGAAATTGTCAACCAATTGATAAATAGCTTTGAGATGCTGTAATAAGACAGAACTTTGTATCATTCACTTTGTAGCTTTTTAATATGGAAATATGTTTCTGATAGATCCATAGTTAGTTTATCGTATAAATTAGATAGACATACACATTTGAAAATAGATGAAGGTTAAGGCCCAGGCGTGCGACATTGATTAGTGTTATGTTACATAAAATTGTGTTCTATAATGTTTGCGTTCTCAGCATTATAAGTGCCAGTTATTAAAGTTTAATTTTATATAACTTTTATAGAATATTTATGAATAAGCAGCTAGAAACATTTATACTTAAATGTGACTGAATCAATAGCATTGGAACATCAGTCGCTACATAGTATATATGAACCCAAAGTGGTATACCCATTTTAAGCATGTATAAATATAGTTTTACCTTTGCAACGTGAAAGAATCCGCGCCGGTAAAGCCATTGTATAACAGAAGCAGAGAAATTTCTATGATTTTAATGAGATTTATATGACACTGACAAAGTGGCCATTGTTACATAATATTTGACATTGACAGTTTAATGGAAAATGACGTTTTAATTTTTTTTTATCAATATTTAAATGATCAAGAAAACTCATAAGTTTATTTGTAATATGGAGACAGTGCTCTGAAGAACGAGATCGACATTTGAGTTATTAAATAATTATCAATAATAGGCAGGTTCTTTTACAATTGATCAATAAATAATTTTTCTAATAAATAATTGTTATAAATTGTTTATATAAATAGAGATTCAAAAAGATCTCCAAAAGTATGCATGGCAAAATTTTAAGTATTAGTACTACAAAAAGTAGTTGGAAATCCATTCCGGATTTGACAGTTGATACGTGTTTGATTTCGATTATTCGATAGTACTAAATATTTTGTACTAGGTTCTATTGTTTGTATCGCTATTATTTTTATTACGCTATTATTATTCTGACTTGCGCCACGTATATGGTGTAAGATAAGATTTTGAAACTATTTTGCCTTATACAAAATCAAAAATGGGAGACTCCGATAAGAAACTGGGTGAAATACGTGCACTTATCCTGGTTGGAGGGTATGGGACTCGTCTGAGACCTTTAACACTGAGCAGACCAAAACCTCTTGTGGAATTTGCAAACAAACCTATACTTATGCATCAAATCGAGGCCCTAGTTGAAGCAGGGGTCACACAAGTAAGTAACTATGTCGTAAGCGAACCGGCATCTAATCATGATTAGAACATAAAAAGATAGACATTTAATGCACAATGATATTTTATTTCTTTATAAATATTATCATAATCTCATTTGTAGGTGATCTTAGCGGTATCGTACAGAGCTGAAGACATGGAGAAAGAACTGACTGAACAAGTTTCAAAACTAGGTGTCTCACTTACATTTTCACACGAAACCGAGCCTCTGGGAACGGCGGGGCCTCTAGCACTAGCGAGGGAGTTGCTCAGCACGAGCCCTGAACCGTTTTTTGTGTTAAATTCTGATGTTATATGTGAATTCCCATTTAAAGAACTAGCAAAGTTCCATCGCAATCATGGAAAGGTACTATTACAATGTTATTTTCATTTTTTATAATATGTATTTACTGTAGCACACCCTTGCTTAATGTGTAAATTCTATGTTTAAATCACTTACATTTTTCCTTTGAAAGTGATAGTTGCCATTGTAAAATTATTGTTGAATGTCTTAACAATTATTTTTAGAATAGATAAGAATTCAATCATAACTGACACATATTTAGAGATCGACAGATAAAGTTTATGGTACATTCTGTTAACTACATTAACTTATCTTTCCAATCACCTAAAATGATTATAAATAATCTGTGAATCTTCATACAAATTTGATTTTTATTTCCAATTTAAATTTTAATATTCATTTTACACTTCACATCATGGTTTTGTTGTAACATTTATTTACTGGTATAGGTCTAATTTATGTTTTTATTTTTTTTATTAAAGGAGGGTACAATTGTTGTCACAAAAGTTAAAGAGCCTTCCAAATATGGTGTGGTGGTCTACAAGGATAATGGCCAAATAGACAGCTTTGTGGAGAAACCACAGGAATTCATTTCGAACAAAATCAATGCAGGTATGGCTACACATTTAAAAGACTGTTAAAAATAGGGAATAAATAAAAAATATTTGTTGTAGAGCCTTCCTTAAAAAAATTAAAATATATTTTGATTAAATTTTTTTATGTATTTGTTGTTATAATGGCAACAGCAACAAATCTGTGAAATTTAACTGTCTAGTTATATTTTCATGCCTGGTGATAGACATGCAAATAGTGACTTTGCTGTTTGTCTTTATGCGATTTTGACACGCTTCTTTATATTTTTGTCGGTAAGGGACTATGTTATTATTATTATTAAGGAACTATGTTTGGCTACCATAAGAGAAGCATGGTGTAATTATTGATAACTTTTCCCTTGTCTACTATTGGTACATCTTTATTTTTCAGTATTTCTTTCATTTGCCAAAAGCGTTTCCAGGAGTAGCAGATTCTTTTATTTATTTCATTCTCCATTTGATCTGTCGGGCTTATTAGTATTAGAAAATCTTAAGTTTATTTTCCCACTTTACATTTCTTCGTATGGAATTTTGGAAATAGGAACCCCTTCCCTAACACCTTTCTGTATTGCATATTTTTGGCCAAGAGATTCCAGTTTTAGTTTTGCTCTTTTATACTGCATGTTATACCTAGTCCTGCCATGAAAAATATATTTTTTTCTATTGCAAATAAAATTTATTTCTTTTACAGTGTGTTAGTTTTATTCATAAACAAAATTTTCCTCACTGCCAATCGTATAATAAAAAATAATAAACAACGTAATATCGCCAACATGAGAAAACTCAATGAATAATGATGTAAAAATGACAGATTCCAAATTCAAATTGAATATTTTATTTATTTTTAATTGTAACAGTATTTATGGCCAGACTAGGTTATTCAGTGTTTCACAGCTGTATTCAGTTTTGTAGTAACCAAATGTGTTTTCGAGCTAAGTTATGTTTTTGATGGGACTCCTTTTACTCTTATTGCCTACTTGGATGGTTATCAAGTTTATTCACTATGTGGCCCATGTCTACTGAAAGGTTGGTGACTCTTGCTTTAAATGATTATTTTTGTATGTTACAGGCATTTACATACTGAATCCTTCTGTTTTGAATCGGATAGAGTTGAGGCCGACTTCCATAGAGAAGGAAGTCTTCCCGTTTATGGCAGAAGAGGGACAACTGTATGCTATGGAGTTGGACGGATTCTGGATGGACGTTGGACAGCCTAAAGATTTCCTAACTGGTAATAATATTTTCTTCTTATCACAGGCTCTGCTGATCCTTGTCTCTGCTGAGCATGACATGTCCAAGATACATTTAACCCAAACATAAACAAAGCCATCTATTACAAAACCATAGATTAGTCAGTCATGCCAATTGGCCAATATTAATGTAACGATTATAATCCATAGACTATATTCTACAGTGGGCAGTGTCAAAATAGTGTATTTTTACTGTGAAGGTTTTTCATTTGATGTTTAAATTGTTTAATTGTTAAAAAAATGTATTGAATAATGAAGTACGATCTTTTAATATACCTGTGAGAGTGTAGATAAGTGTGCACAATAAGTTAATATGTGAAAATTTCGATGTTTTCGGTTTGTTTACCATTAGGTTAAATTAGGGTACGGTACAACGGAAATATAATAATTTTATACTGTACAGATATTTAAGATTCTTACCTATACACATCCATGAATTCATTACCCAACTGAACACAGAAAAACTTTTTTTGTGGTATTTGAATCCGCAACCTCTGGCTTCAGGAATGACAAACTCAGCCACTGAGCAAAGAGGTCATTATTCATTTATTCAGATTAGTATAGTTTTTTTCACTCGTTTCCTCAAAACATTGATAAGGTGTGTTTTATCTTTTTCAGGAATGTGCTTATACCTGACCAGTCTGCGGCAGAAGAACTCTGATAAGCTACACGAAGGTGATGGTGTAGTGGGCAATGTACTGATTGACCCTACCGCCAAAATAGGAAAGGGTTGTCGAATAGGGCCCAATGTTACTATTGGTCCAAATGTGGTTATTGAAGATGGTAAGACATTTCACCACAGTATCGCTATTTTATCGCCACAGACTCTCGCATATGTTTTGACACCAATATTATAGACGTTAAGGGCGCTCTCGCTAATACCATGGAAACCTTTTGTCGTAGTCTGTGCCTCTCTGTGTAGTCTTCTCCTTATCAGTTTGAAATTACATTAAAACGGGTCAAGTAGTGTAGTAGTCAATAGAGTCTATTCTATGCAACCATAAAATTTCTAAACTCACCTCGCATCTTAATGCAAAGTATGTCAAATAATATGTAATTAATTACAGGTGCGTGTATTAAACGCAGCACAATATTGCGTGGGGCGTGCGTTAGACAGCACGCGTGGCTGGACGGCTGTATAGTTGGCTGGAGGTCTGTCGTTGGCAGATGGGTGCGAATGGAGAACTGTACCGTGCTTGGTGAAGATGTTATAGTAAAAGACGAGCTGTATGTCAACGGGGGTCAGGTACTGCCTCACAAGTCCATCGCCTTATCAGTACCGGAGCCACAGATTATAATGTAGATTTATTGTATAGTCTGTGCTATCCCGCACAGGCGACAAATTGTCGCTTTCTCCCACCATCTGCATTCCAATTATCGACTTAGGTGCAAAATAGAGTTTACTTCTCACAAACAAGAAAAGTTTATAGACGTGTAAACTGTATTTTGCCGTCGCTAAAGTCGATAATTGGAATGCAAAGTCGATAATTGGGATTTAATTGGAATGCAAAAAGCGACAATTTGTATTAGGGTTATAACCATAGGGATTGAGGTTCGGAGGACATTCTCTTTGACTGATTCTGTTCTGACTTTCTGAGTATCCTCACCCGAGGAAAATTCTGATCACTGAAAATAGAGCTCTAGGCTCACACAATACCGTTAAAATTTGAATACACGAGCGTCGAATCAATGTCAGTGTCAAATTGGACAGTTAATATAGCCCGAGCCATAAATTGCCATCCAATTGACAGATATTTCCAGAACAAAATGGCATCTACTTTTAATTAGATCACTGTAACAGGTAAAATGTAGTTGATGATAAATGATAATGTCATTGTCACAAAAAACTTGGGAATTATTTATATGCAGCCTATTCTAGACATTATGTAATTTTTTATTAGAAACTGTCCTCCTAGTCTCTAATTAAATTAAATATATATACAAATTTATTTGGCACAATGGCAAAAAAGAAACAAGGACCGCAAACTGCTATTTGGCAATTTTTATATGCTGTCACTTGCGATATTGGCATTTTTTAAATTAATAATAAATGCATTGGAATTACAACAACTGTTGTAATTTTTTAAATGTATAATAAAATTTATTGCTGTCATATATTCCTCAAAATGCAATAAGCCAAATATGTTCGCAGGTTTTATTCTAAGGGAAGTGCTATATCCAGTTATATTCCATAAGTTAGCTTGCTACACAAGCATAAAACATTTCTAACTATAGTCAGAATTAATTTTAAAGCTTGGACTACATCTACGGAATCTTTCTAGTCCCTGGTAAAATTCTAAAGGATAAATGCAGTGGTCTCGAACGTCAACGAGCGAAATCGGTAGAAGTTGCCAACAAAAATCGGTATATTTGTACCTAAAATCGGTATATGACCAAAAAATACAATTTTCAATCAAATTCGTTTATTTAACAAAAATCCACTGATTATTAATAACATAAAAGTCAACTTACAACATAAAAATATTATAATAATGTAAAAATCAGTGTATCTATTAACTTACATCTTACACACTTACTAAAGGTTAACTTAGAAAAGAGCCTAATATGGATAATAGGCATTAGTACCCCAGGCTCTTTTCTGAAGCAGAGCTCTTTTGAGAAGCAGTTTTGCCACTTTTACCATTTCTTTTTTTTTTGTCGCAAGAAAAATGAAAAAGCAAAAAAATATGTATTTTCTAGTATGAGAAAAGGTAGAATCACCTTAAACAAAAATCCTGCTTACACCTGTTATAGATCTGATCTAAGCAGTAGGATGCCGCAGTACCATACGTCGATATTATCCCCAAAATTCCTAGGATTTGTAAAATCAATATTTTTGATTGGAGTGAAAGATAATTTTGACATTTAAACATACTTAAATGTGAAAAAAACCCCCAAAATTGTGAAATCGGTAGAAAAATCGGGAGAATTTCCATGTATTCTCTAAATTCGTGGAAAAATCATTGCGTTTCGGTATTTCGGTAGTACAGAGTCCATTTCGGTAGAAATACCGAAAAATCGGTAGGTTCGAGACCACTGGATAAATGTATGAAAGTCATTAGTGCCAGTACAATTGACATTTGATAACGTAACTTTTACGGATCTGTCAAATGCCTATGACATGCCGAAAAATGTAGAGTTTCTCCATAGACTACATTCGTTTGGTTGGAATGTAGAGAAAAGTCAGTAGTTGCTGTACGTTTCCACCGTGACTTTATATTTTATTTAAAGATGAATTTAATCCGGGTGAGTCCGTGAATCTCTTTTATCCAGCTAAAGAGATTCCCAGTCCATGTAGTCCGAAGCTTATTGCTGTGTGCTGCCATTTTTATTCATAAAGCAATAGATATTTAGTTCTGACTTTGGTTGGTTTTAGGTTGAATTTGTGTGGCATTTATAGATAGTCTAAAACTATAATAATTAAAGTTATTAGTTAGTTTAGAATGCAATGCGGCATTCTATGTTTTTTTTTCTACTGATGTGACAGATGATATTTTATGACAAACAATGATTGATGAAGACATTGAGATAGTAGTGTCACAGTAATTTCCTTCATTTATTTATATAAAAAAGTACATAATTTGGATTTTTTTGTTTATATTTTGATACATTGCTAAGTTTTTAATAAAAGTTTTTTTATTATTTCTATTTGGGGATTGTCCATATAATAAAATAATACAATTATTTTTACATTTATGTTGATTTATTATCTGTAGTTGATATATTTATCTACATTAATAACTCAAGCTGAAAAACACTTGTAAAGAACTCAAATCCATATTATTTCGCACAATCATTGATTGTAAGAACCTATTATATTATATAGTTATTATTAAATTTTATTATTTAGTGCCTGAATAAATAGCTTATGATATTTTGTGTTATTTTAAGTAAATTCTATTGTTTGAAGAAAGTAAATAAATCTCAAGCAATAATATTTTGTAAATGCAATATTAGACTATGATGAATGTACTTTGAGTTAAAAGAGAATGCATAATATTAATTGTTTACTAACTAATATTTAAATATTAACCTCCTTAATAATAAACATATTTGCACAACTGATTAAGATATTCAATGATTCTGTCTCTATCTGGTGAGTTGGAAAAGTCACTTGACAGAAAATGGACATGAATAACTAATCAATGGTTTAAATATTTTTATTACTAACGGGATTAGTATTATGGACCCAGCATTTTAATAACATCTATACAAATTGTAGTATTTTTAAAACATTCCATAGAATGTGTTCTATTTGGTATAGTTATTTAGTTAATTTATACACTTAACATTTGCAATTTTATAAATTTATATTTGACATTAAATTGATATTTATTTCAATGTTAAGTGCACGCTCGCAGGATTAGAGCGAAATACAAGGTGTATTACTATATAAGCTTGTTTTCTTTAAACCCACATATTATAATAAAAATATTTACTATTGTCTATGATAAACAATGTTGTCTCATTGTCTGACACATTAAAAAGTCACTTGGCGTACAAGGTATAAGACATACATAAAGCTTCTAAATGTGTGTCTTGAACCTTGATGTTGATGTATTATAATTAGTAGATTTCATATTTTGCAAGTGGTACGTTAGATTCTCTACGCTAAAGTACAGAACCACATTACCCACGGAGCTCAAATATTATATAAAAAAGTAATAGTAAAAGTAGTAGTATTCTCATATCATCAAAACGTCAGGCCGTTTAGATTAAGGTTTAAACCGCGTTGTGACACAGGTTTAAACCACGCGCGCACGCACCGATCTTTTGAATCGTCGAAAGAATGAAGGCCGTGTTAATAACGAGATACGGAATATTGTGAAGTTATTATTTTAAATTAACTTAGATCATAATATAATATTCTATAGTAACTAGTACCTAAGTAACTGTGTATTGTAGGTGGTTTTCTGGCTCTTTTTTTAATATGCCGAATCCCTTAGGCCTTAAAAAGTCAAATGGCAAAACTTATTTTTGTAACTCTAAAGAAGAAGGCGTCAAGTACTTTTGACTTTGACTTAATATCATGTCATTCCGTAGTAACTAATTCTTAATCTGTGGTCATTCCAAATTTGAAATTGCGCCAATTTATCCGTGCAGTGTGCACCGGCTTTGTGCAATTTTAATTTCGAAAGAGATAAATAATTATAAAGAAGATAGATAAGTATAATTTCTGTAATATTCACTACAAAAACAAGATAAAGTAATAAATAAACATTTGAATGTTTAGTGAAAATGTCTAAACGTAATAGTATCGGGGGCTCCAATACACTATTTAACTATTTTACAAAAACTCCTCCAAGTAATAAGAAAACGAATGGCGAAGCTAAGAAAGCTTTAAACAATTCAGTTTCCAAAGATGCAGTAAAAAGTAAGTTCAACACAGATTTAAATTAATTGAGGTAGCGTTCGACTATTTTATTGTGATGTGATATTTCCGTGTACTTGATATAAATCTCAGGCCAAATAAAAATGTGAAGACTACGATCCGCACAGTAAAGCCGGTTTAAACTAAGCACAGCCGTGTTACAGTTAAAGTGAAAATAAAAATATAACATTTCCATTCTCTGACTGTCAATACAAGAAGTTTACATACACACAGTTAAGTGTAAGTTGTCATGTTATGTGGTTTTTAGAGTTCCTTAAACGAAAAAATGGAACCCTCTTATGATTGCTGTCTGTCTGTCTTTTTGTATTCAAAATATGCATACAAAGGTCATTCAGGTTTTTGTTTCAAAGCTCAGTCTTTACTTTTTTATATAGTCTAGAGGTAATTACCATACATAGTATTCCTGTGATCATTATGAATTGCAGCCACTAAAAGAGATCGACCATCATCTTCCCCTGAACCTCCAAGTGCTGAGGACAGTAGTGATGAAGAGATTGTTGTGAAGAAAAGGAAAAGGATAAGACCAAACCCTGTACATTCCGATGATTCTGATGTGGAGAACAAAGGTTTTTATATTTTTGTATGTTTTCTTAATTATTATACTTTTGTGTGTGACTTTTTTATATATAAAATAGTTTTTCTGTAGTACTTACATTTACAACAAATAAGGGGTAAGATTTGTTGAAATTGGTATATTAGTTTTATTGTTTATTTGTTGCGTTTATATTATAAAAATTTGTTCTTCTTTATAATATTATTATTTAAATTAAATATATCACTATATTTTAAGTTAAGTTAATATTTGTCCTGCCCAAAAATTCTTATAATTGTTTCTATATTTATTATTAGTATATTCTTTATAATTTATGCTTTTGTTATTCATTCATTACACTTAGTTTTGTATTGGATAATATCAAAAGTTTTATTATTTTTAGCAGTAAATGAAATTGAAACACCAAAAGAGAAAAGTAAATTTGAAAAGAAACTCCAAGACAGTTTTAGATATGAACCAGGAGATTCACCTAAAAGTAGCAAAAAGAAGCAGAGCTCACCCAAAGAAAAGTAAGCAAATATCTTACCCAAGAGCCCAATACCCCTTTAGCCTATGTACATAGTTATGCACCTTTGTATCTAGTAGACTTAAGGCATGGATCTTTTATATATAATCATATGTTATTACTAGAAATACAGAAAGAGTTCTACATTATTAAAAAACATGTTTATTATTCTAGAGTACAAATAAAATCAGAGCCCCAAGACGAATCAGTAGTAGCTGATGATGGAAATTGGACCCACTGTAAGCTTAAATGGTTGAAGCCTGATAATGTCCGAGATGCTCAAAGACGGAAGCCAGATGATCCGGAATATGATTCCTCTACTCTCTACGTCCCACCAGAATTTCTTAAATCACAAACTCCTGTAAGTCCCTTTTATTAAAAACATGAATGACATTTTTCTCTCATAGAAAAATAGTCAACAAAAAATCATCATTCAACTTTTCTAAGTGAGATTTTGCCTGTAATTGAAAAGCTATTGATTAAAAAATATTCTATAAACATTCCTAATGGAAGTACATTTGTAATTGAAAGAAAATTATAATAGCTTACTTCAATAGTTAGAAGCATAAAATATAAAACATGCTTATTTCAAAAAGTGTACTAAACTAATGGTGTCACTTTTGTATGGAACACTTCTGACTCATAGTTTGCCTTTTTTTTTGTAATAACGTTAGTATAGTGGTGACTTTTATAGGGTGGTAGGTATCATAATATAGAACAACATTCAAAACATATTTTTGTAAAAGTCACTAGCTCAATAAAAATATCTGATTTTGTTATTTGACTGCTCGGGATTCAAATCAAATCAAATATACTTTATTGTGCACAAATAATTATATAAACTAACCTACACCATTAAATCAGACATCCACACAAAGGCGGCCTTATTAATTTAAAGCAATTTCTTCCGGGCAACCCTTTGGATTTCTGAGATAGTGGAAAGAATTGTTACAAAAACGGGATTGTCACAAAAGTGTATTAAAAATGGCTTTTTCAGGCACATCGGCAATGGTGGGATATGAAAGCCACTCACTTTGATTGTGTGTTGTTCTTCAAAGTGGGTAAATTCTACGAGCTCTACCACATGGATGCTGCAGTTGGTGTCAATGAATTGGGTTTTTCCTACATGAAGGTACCTATGTTTTTTTTAAATTCATAAAGTATATTATGTGTATTTTATCCGAGTATTATTTATATTTAATATTTTAAATTATATAAGCAAGAGGAATTTGAACAAATGTGTTTTAGATGCAGGACCCTGATTCCCATAACTAGAACTTCGATTCTATTGTTAGTGTGTCCCGCTCGCACAAGCATCAAATCATGCGTGTATGAGCAGGACAAACTGGCATTCGAAAGAAAGTTCGAGACACGAACCAAGAGGCGCACTAAAATTAAAAAAAAGTGACTTCAAAGAAATCATGTCTATCCCATTCCATTGTAATTTATTGTTCTATAACTCTATTCAGCATTTAGTGCTATCTCCTATAGGTTTCGATCGCCTATCATCCCCTTTTTAAAGATTAATTTGCCTTTTTGGTTACGAAAAATGGATTATAAGTTTCAGTCGTATCTGTGTGTATGTTAATGGCAATGTAGTTCCTAAATCAATAAACCGATTTCTAGCTAGTTTTGTTCAGCAGCTGCCGCGATCGGAGTGTCCTTAGCTATTCATCATCGTCAGCTCGCTTGATGTTTAATGGGGGTTAGATACTTAATTTTGTTTATTCTATGTTCTGTAGGGTGAGTTCGCCCACTCGGGATTCCCGGAGAGTGCGTACGCGCGTATGGCGGCCACGCTGGTGTCCAAGGGCTACAAGGTGGCCCGAGTAGAGCAGACGGAGACACCGGACATGATGCAGGAGAGGTGCAAGCAGAGTGAGCATACAGGATGTATTTTTATGATTGAGTGTCCATACAGGATGTATTTTTATGATTGAGTGTCCGACCCGAAAGACTTTCAATTTTTGGCCGAAGCCGATTAATCGGCATCGCCACTATTTTCGGCCGCACTAGAAGCCGAAGTTTCAATGAACCTCAGTGTAATTGCTGTACATACATAAAAAAAAACGGGCTGAATTGAGATCTCTTTTTTAGGAGGTCGGTTAAAAAGTAGATTTAAAAAAAACTTTGTGATTTATTTGTCACAAATAATCATTTATTTATGAAAATTCACAAATTACATTCAGACCAATCTATAATATATAATATATAGTATATAGTAATAAATAAAATAAACAAACATTGACTTTTAATATATTTATTAAAAGTCAATAAAAGAGGCTTACTTTCGACACTACCGAGAATCGAATCAGTTCGATCTCAACGGCTTTTTGTATTTTATTTGGTGGATTGCTTTGAAACTTACATATAAATAAGGTAAAGAAAATCGTTAGATTGTGTGTTTTTAAAAGTTACTCACTGATAATCAAAATAAATAAACGTCAATTTATTGGGAGTACGCGGCACGATCTAATCTGAATCAAAATCGAATCAGTTTGGAGAGTAAGGCCTCTGGTCAGCTAGCATTGGCGTGGGATTCCTTTAACTTCATTCATATCGGCCACTTAACTCGGCTGGCCAACTCTACTGTAGCACGTGTGATAGGATATTTAAGAACAAGTTTGGTCTAGCAAGTCATATAAGGGCTCATACTAGAAATAACCATTAATTTCCGGGGTCGCCGTTATCGAAATCGATAAGGAGGACTATATATATACTTACCCTATAGTTTTTGAGCTCTCTACTTAAAAAAAACCATTGTCAGCTAGTATAATATAATGTGTTTCCCAGTGGGTACAACGAGCAAGTTCGACAAGGTGGTGCGGCGCGAGATCTGCCAGGTGGCGGTGCGGGGGGCGCAGGCCTGCGGGCTGCAGGAGCCCGGGCCCGCGCACTCCGGCGCGCAGCACATGCTGGGGCTGGTCGAGGAGGTGAGAGCTTCCCTCAGGTCTTCCTCCTCCTTGCTGATCTAGGCAACAAATTTAAATATATTATATCTAGCAATCTAGTTGACTCCGCGAACAATGTTCGTTAACTTCTTAACGAACATTGTTCGCAGAGTCTACATCCTGAGGATGCTCCGGGGTCGGAGCGAAACGCGCGTCGAGTTTTGCAACCTGCATGGTGGTGGGGCTTTGCACGATCGTGTTAACATTATTGCTTGTGTGGTGGTGGTGTTTTCATGTTTTTTGCTTGCGAGTGTACGCATAAGCAGTGTGGGAGGAGGGAGGTGCATCAAACGCATGCCTATGCGTACACTCACTCATCTGCTTGCAGGTTGTGGTTATAATTGTTTCGTGGGATATTGCTAGATATAATATATTTAAATTTTATTTTATAGATATTTTCCGCAAAGTAACGCCTGATTCCATTAACGATCTAGGCAACTCCAAGTATGCTGTATTGATTTTTTTACCCAACTGAGCCAGAAGCAGAGTTTTTTTAGAGTATACCCCCCGGTTTCCTGTACGCTATGCAATTAAATGATCAACTAACATGGCATTCAAATCAACAACGCATGTTGAACGCTGATTAGTGGAATATTATCAGAGAAAGGAACGGACTGATATTTTATAATTACATCACGCTCGCTCGGTGATTCAAATCGCATGTCACCTAATCGGTGTCTTTGGTGAATTAACCTTATCTGTGGAATTTTAACAAATCTTGCAAGTGCGAGAGTAATTTTAAAATATATGTTTGTTCCTTTCTGTTAGTTGATCATTCATTTGAATAGCGTACGGGAAACTGGGGTTTAGTGTGTGTATGTGTGGATGTATGTGTGGTAGACCGAGAATGATTGTGTATGTGGGCACCCTAGACCTATACTAATACATTGTTACAGGAGTGTAACGGTGTGAGGAGGTACGGCGTGTGTTTCGTGGACACGACCGTCGGCCAGTTCCGTGTCGGCGAGTTCGAGGACGACAAGCACTCGTCCCGTCTGCTCACTACCCTCGCGCATTACCCCCCTGTGCTGGTGAGTTTACATGTTAATATGGTAACTTTTTCGATGCAATTATAATTGTAACAAACTTCGTCACCGTGAGCAGTGACAGAAACTTGCAATAGGCTTACAGAGCCTTCCTACCAATAAATTTAAAAATGTACTTAAAGAACGTTTGTGTGCTAAATGACGTTCAGACGTTAAACATTACAATAAACAACTTGACTAGTTGTCCTTTTTTTCTTTCAATTGAACGTCTTCGATAATAACGCTAGTCACTCAATGAAATAGCGATTTCAATTAGATGACTGCGACAAATATATTATATGTCGCAGTCATTTGATTGAATCTGCTTATTTAATTGAATGACTAGCGCAGTAATACATATAATGGCGTCAAACAGCTCTTACAGACAGCAATGTGTTGATATATTTTTTGATCAATTTACTTTAATGTGCGTTATAATAGTACATATTCGAAAATTTTGAAGTTTAAAAATAAAATATTAAATGGTTGTCCTAGTCTCGGATTCATTGAATTTGTTCGTAAAAATAGAATTCAATGAACGCGCTAGTCAATTGATTTAATAGCGGATTCAATCAGATGACTGCGACATATAACGGGTGTAAAAAGAGCAGTCACTATAACTTTGGGTTATGATTACGAACGAGAAAAGGTTTTCTCGTTCTAGAAATGTATTTTTTATTTTTTTTTACAAAATTTAAAAAAATACATTTCTAAATGAGGGTCACTCGGTATATCTACTCAATATTGTTTTTTTAAAATATTTTTGTGTAAAAATCTTAATGCGGTTCACCGGACACGTCTACTTGCCAAGTTTGAACAGTGTACTTCTTATAGTTTCGGAAAAAAGTGGCTGTGACATACGGACGGACGGACAGACACGACGAATCCATAAGGGTTTTTGCTATTTTAGCTACGGAAGTCTAAAAATACGTTGTATACTCGTAGATAGTCCACGAGCGTCGTCTGCCGCCGCACACGTCGCGCCTCCTGTCCACCCGGTGCCACGGCGCGCGCCGCGAGCCGCGCGCGCTGCGGGAGCCGGAGAGCGTGCTCAAGTGCCTGGCGGAGACGTACTACGACAATGGCGCCTGGCCGCACGGACTGCTGCCGCTGCTCAGCCCACGTGAGTGCTTATATTTTTATTGGAACGAAGTTCCTTATCGCGCGTTGTGAAAGGGGGCTAGACGGAAAAAATTCTTACGAAAAGTTGTCACGACACTTTTTGCTATGATAAGCTATTGTAAGCTGTGCGCCGTCGCATGTTTCTCTGTCTGTCTCTCTCTCTCTCTTATAGAAAGCAAGCCATATATTTTCATTTCTATTTCGCGTTGAACAGTGTGGTGTCGCGACGATTATTTTTGTTGAGTGTAAACAGGTTTTTGTAAATAATAAATACCGGGTGTCCTTTGACACCTCTCAAGTTTTTTTTGTTTATTGATTCACCAACATAACATCATCCGGTGCAAAAAAAAAAAAGATATATTAAACAATAGCTTATAGATAAAATGAGTTCTAATGATAGGTGAAATACATCATGCTTTTACAATTGGCGACAGAGAAAATGATTTTTTTTACCGACTGCGCCGGAAGGTTATATTTTTCGAGGATATCAATGGCCGAGTTCGGTGGCTTGTTTTTGACGCATGTGCTTGTAAAACACCAATCTAAAACCTTTATTTTTTATTATCTGTCTATTCATTTAAAAATTGTAGACAAGTAAAAATTGTAGAAAAAAAACAAAAAGTACATCCATTTCCCACGCAATATAGTAATTACCTTATAAGAGCACAGTGATCTCAAAATGCTAGATTAAGGCCTGAATTTAAACATAAATAATTATTCGGAAAAAAAAAAACCCAATTATATTAAAATACACAATTTAAAGAAACATACCTATAATTTTTTAAACAAAACACTTAACTTTCTTAGGATAATCAGTCTCAAAACAGATTACGCTTAGCTTTATTAATTACATCCAATAATGATCAGTCACTCTGGTGAGTAAAAGATTCTGACTCTGGATCAGAATCTTTAACAATAAAACAATGATGGCACAAAAGTAAATTTAAGTCGGCAGCGTCGGGGTCATATGGTCTTTATGTTTTTGAGGAATGCAACGCATGTGATAGGTTTTTGAACAAGCACTGCAGGTTAACGGATTTTTCATTATGCTGAAATGACAAACTACACAAATACTAGGCTTGATTATAATGTCGCTTAAAATAGTTATCATTCCACTTGTTGCTACCTTTTTATTTTCCTTATGCCTTATACAGGGTGTAAAAAGAGCAGTCACTATAACTTTGGGATAGGATTATAGGACCTTGACTGATTATAGACATGAATTTTTTTCATTATTTATTTTTTGAAAAAAAAAAAATATTTTTGTGCAATTTATTATTTTAGTCGCAACAGCTGTTTGGAACAACGTTCTGCATTAAATTCTTAAATTTCATCATTTTTGCCCTAGTACGTAATGAACGTCTTACGCGTTCTATTGACCTCTCAGCGTAATCAACATCGCTGTGTTGTGCACGTTGTACATTGCCTATTGAAAATTTTTTAATTTTTAAAGCAGTGGATTAAAAGCAAATGAATAGTACCAATGGATATAATATATCCATTGGTACTATTCCTTTGCTTTTAGAGATATTATCTCTTGCCTGGTTATTACCCCACGAAGTTATAGTGACTGCTCTTTTTACAACCTGTATTTATTTTTTTCGTCTTTGGTGTACATTGGAGATGGAGCTTAAAACTTTCAGTATATTTTTGACCGTTATTTGCCGTGATTGTATCAATTTCCTCTGAATCAACTTCACTATTGATATTTATTGCAGAATTTTCATTGTTAGGTTTTTTGGTTATTTTTATGGTCTTCATACTTTTTTCATGTCTCTAATCTAACTAATCTAATCAAAAAAACTAATCTTTTTACAATTTTAGGACTTGGTAACTGAGGCGTAGAGTTAGCCGCAGTTACTGCAAATGAAGTTCTAGCTCGTGGCTCTTCAGAAGATATTTCTTGGGTATACTTTTGTTGTAGAGTTGTCGAAGCTTTGGTATGCTAAGGTACTGAAGAGAAAATATCACATGTTGAAAGACTTTCTATTCCCTCAAATGTTTCTTCTGTCTGTGAATGTAGGTCGACAATATTTTCTATTGAATCTTCATTGTTTTCTAGTGTGACAACTGAACAATCTACTACTACGTTAGTATTAGATTTAATTTCAGCATGCTTAAATGATTCCCATAAGTTAAATAACATATCCAAGTGTTTAGTTACTTTTTGATGTGGCAGTTTTTTGACATCTCTTTTCGTAATCCTTAACAATAGATGGTCCAACGATCTTTGAAAATGTAGAATAGATTATCGTTGCTAATTTTCGCGTTCGGGAATAGGTTTTGTATTTTGTACGGACAATTAGTTATTTGCAGCACCAAAGCATTTTCCATAGTCAATCGCATCTGGATTAAATGGACATAGACCACAATTTATTTCATTGTGGCATTTCAAATAACAGTGGCAGACCATATTAGAATACACAAGTCAACGACATGCCAAATTATAAAAAGAGTGTCTGCAGCCATTGCAGAACTAAGGTCGCAAATTCTTTACTATAATCAATTATTCTTTTCTTTACTATAATATATATTTATAAAGAGGTGTTTATGGTACTGACTGCCTATCGGGGGACAGTGGTTATCCATGCCGGCAATATTTGCTAACATCTTTCCTACGTCCTTCTGCACTTAGCGACGTAGCATATTATTATAACGAAGCGCACATAAGGACAAGGAATACTGTAAAGAGATGCTTTGGGGTATTAAAGAGAAGATTTCCTTGTTTATCTATGGGACTTCGTGTGAAGCTATAAGTATAATCACTCAAGAAAATGAACATTTGCTAAATCATGAGAAGACCTACGATTTAACAAATCTTTATATTCCTTTTCTTCTATTTTTATTTCTATCTTTAGTAACTTCTGTCTCTTCAATGTTAACTTGTATTCCAATAGTTTAGTTTTCTTCTCCAACGTGGAAGATGCCACCTTTCCCAGATATTACTTCCTTTTTAATTGTTCATTACTGGTTGTAATTTTTATTACCTTTTTTGCTGTATTCGTTACTTTAGGCTTTTAAGGGCATAGTGGAGAGTGTGTTCACTTATAGTTTTAAGAGGATTATCTACTTGGCTACTGCTTGTAGTTTTAATTATGTTGTATTCGGATACATTTCCAGCTGTAACACAAGGGATAAATTAAAAGAGTAATTATTATCATGACAAATGTTAATTCGAAACTCGAGGGACTCTTGAAATATTACGAATTATCGTGTGTTTGAAATATCAAATGGTTCGAAATTTGTGAGAGAAAATAAGTAAAACTATTAATAAATGTTGGTTAATTTTTATTTTTTAATATAAAAATGACAAGAATTAAGAGGTACATTTTTGTACGTACATGTATTCGTAATGTGACTTAATTAATCTTTCGAAAGAACTTTGTTATACTGGTTTGCTTTAAAGCACAATTCTGCTGCTCACACTGCTCAATAACTTTTTTTAAGAGAAAAAGTGCCTGAAATGCTTTTTCATCACTTTCGTTTTGTAGATGGAAGCTTTGTAAGGTATCAAATGAGGATCTTGCTTCCTTAACTGACACCTCTGCCAAAGGTTCCGATGTATCGTCCTCATCTTCATCGTTACTTTGCGTATCTGTCGCAGATAAAATTTCGCCATCTGCTCGCTGCTACAGGTTAGTGATGCCATATCACTAACCTGTAGCAGCTGCAACTCGCTCATTTACTTTTTTAAATGGTATTATCGAGGTGCCAGACTGTTTTTCCTTTAAAAAAAATCTCTCACATCACTTCTTATCACTTTCGGCATGTTTTTTGTATTTTTATTGAAATAAAAGCACAAAAATCCACATCAAACGACACACTCAACGATCTGTCAACAATTGACGTTTTACAGTGTCAAGATGGCGGGCGGCGTTAGTTCCGATTTTCACCACGTGCCAAAAGATCCTTGCAGCACTGTATGTCAATCGTTCAGTCTCAATTTTGACATACATGTCTACTGCAAACTGGTGAAAAAGATCGTGCAGATACAAGTTAAATAAATGCCAAAGATTTATTTAACTTGTATCTGCACGAGACTCGCGTGAAGTTGTTCATAACATCCCACTGTACTGCTAACCTTTTACACTCTGACGTTGGCAACTCCTATTGAGGGGGAGGCATATGCCAAAAAATAAGAAGAAGAAGAAGTCTTTGGCACATTAAATTAAGATTTAGGTACTTCGCTTGACGGATCATGAGTCTGTGTGAATAGAAATTCATAGCACTAACTTTTTAGTAGGTTTCAGCACTTGCAAATGATTGGTTTGGTCAATGTTTAACTTCTTACTTAAATGAATTAAATTTTAAAATATTACTTAATCTTGTTCAATTTATTTACCTGTTACTTGATTTACCATTCAAATCACAATGATTTTTTCTGCCAAACGTGTGTATTTCTGGTGCTAGTAGAAGCGGATATCGGAATCCGTCGTATCGTCTCAACGACATCCTTTTTGTTCTCAAATAAAGCGTTACCCGCCTCAAGAAAGCATTCTTTAACTGTGTTAGCATCAGTAAATGGTTTCTTCAGTATACTTAGCCAGAGTCCAAGAAATACGTAAAGAAGCCTGACCACATTTTTTCTGCTCCGTCATTCAGCGACTTATGATCTGGGTCGAAGATGAGTAACTTGATTGTAAACTTGCAATTTTAGACTTACGTAGATCACTACTAAGTGGAAAGTTTTTGGCAAATGATTTGTGTTTGGTATCATAATGTCGTTTTATATTCAAGCTTTTAATTAACGCCATGGTTGGTTACAAATCAAGCACATTGGTACTGCTCCAGCACGATTTGGCAGCGTAAAACAATATAAATTGGTCCATTCCGGCAGAAAATGTCTATTTTCATCTTCAACTTTTCTTTTTTTCGGTTCCATAGTCAAAACTATAAACAGCCAAAATTCCCTATTATAATCAGATACTTACATTCGTAAACAAGCAAACAAAAATTCCTTCTACTGATATTTAAATGGCACGCTATTCTGGTATCAGGTTCACTGGTTCTTATTTTCATCAAATAAGACCCCAAGACAGTTTTTGGATCTTTTGTCTGCTCGGTTAGAGACGGCTTTCTTGAAGAACATTGACAAATTGTTCGTGCGTCAATCCCGTTCGAAAGTGTACTCGTAATTCGTCTGGAGAAATAGATTATATGTTACCAAAGTCTATATAGGCTTTGTTCTTATACGCGTCTATCAAAGTATCAAAGATATCTTATCGAGATCCTTTAATTGATCTGGTGTAAAAACCCTCTCAGCAAAATCACAAAAACCGCTCTAATCATTTCAATTAATATTCGTGCATCCTGAGGAACATACAATAATAATAATAATTTAGGAGCCCCTTGCGGGATTAATAGTCAGAAGAAATATCTTACATAATAATGTATAATATTATTTATTGGGCGCAACCTATCGGACGCGCGTCTACCCGACAACTGGCCTTGCTTGCCATTTACACATTTAGTATAACCCCTACAATATTCCCCCCCTTTAAAAGAAAAAAAAAATAATAAAAATAAAAATCTTTAACTTTATAGTAAATAGCTTAACTTTATAGTAAAAATTAGAACATAAATGTTTTTTAACTACTTTTTTAAATTTATTTATAGATAATTCTTTTTCATTTTCTGGGAGTTTATTGTAAAAACGTATACACTGACCTCTAAAAGAATTGCTAATTCTGCTGAGTCTAGTCACCGGTACAGCCATTCCTTAGTATTTAAGTTGTGTTGGTCACACTTTTTATCAAATTCATTAATATATTTTTTTACATACATAACATTGTCTAAAATGTATTGAGAGTGTACAGTTAGTATACCTATTTCTTTAAATTTTTCTCTTAAGGAAGCATATGGGGACATTTTATCATTTTATAGATAGCTCTAATAGCTCGCTTCTGCAGCACAAAAATAGAATTAATATCGGAGGCATTGCCCCATAGAAGGATACCATAGGCCATTCTGCTATCGAAATAACTAAAATAGACTAACCGTGCCGATGTTTCGTCAGAAAGTTGTCTAATTTTTCTGACTACAAATCCTGCAGAACTAAGACTATTCGCTAGTTTAGCAATATGTGGACACCATTGTAACTTAGAATCTAAAGTTATAAGTACCTAGAAATACAGTTGAGTCCACCACATAGACCGACTGTTGTCGATTCACTTTAAAAATAAGTGAAGTATCGTCAGCAAATAATACTATCTCTAGCTTATCTTTAACAAGAAAAGGCAAATCATTTATATAGACACGGAAGAGGAAAGGCCCTAAAATCCCTGCGGCACTCCCAAATCGATTTTGTCTCCAAATGACCTTGTGCCATTTACTTCAACCCTTTGTGTCCTATTACTCAAATAAGAACTTAACAGTTTGACGTACCCCTTATTCCATAGTGATAGAGTTTCCTTATTAATGTTGCATGCTCCACACAATCAAAAGCTTTAGAAAGATCGTAAAATATACCTAGTGCATTTTGCGATCCCTCCCAAGCTTCATATACAGGGTGACTTTGAAGGCATCCATTCAACCTTTCATTGTACTCATACTAAGGAATGTGTTTGTGGGAACCTAATAGCATAAATATTTATAAAGTTTTTCAAAAAAAAACATAAGTCAAGTATCATGTTGAATTAAACGAACTATAACAGTATAGCTCGTAGAATTGCTTGAGTACCTGCTCGCGTCACGTACACGTATTTTAATAACTGTTCGAAGTGCCCGCCATCTTTTTCGACACACAGTTCAGCCCGACGTCTGTGATTGTCTTTAACTCTGTTTAAAACAAAACGTTGGGACTTCACTTTATCAAACGCAGCGGTGATTTTATTTTTGAGTTCGTTTCTCGAGTCACTTTCACTTTCGTACACAAGTCTTTTGATTTCGCCCCACAAAAAAAAGTCCAGTGGTGTGAGATCGGGAGATCTAGCAGGCCAGGGCACGGGCCTACCGCGACCTATCCAGCGCTCGCCGAAACGTTCACTCAAATAAGCACAGACGGCATGTTGAAAGTGTGCTGGGGCGCCGTCATGTTGGTAGTACAGTCCGGCTAGATTGGAGATCGGTACATCCTCCAACTTCTCTCAGTAGCTGCAGGTAGTTCTCCCCGGTCAATCTTCCTTCAATGAAATGCGGACCAATTATTCTGTCGTTCAAAATACCTGCCTATACGTTCACTGTGAATCGGTGTTGAAAAGAGTCGCGACGAGTCTTGTGAGGGTTACGTCCACGCTGGCTCCACCAATGTTCGTTGTGAATATTGAACGCACTGATTCTTGTAAATGTACTTTCATCCGTCCACAAGATATTTGCGTCAAGATTTTGTAACAGCCAGTTACATAATTGTAGTCGGGGCGCGTAATCGGCTAGTGCCAACTCCTTTTGGAAGTGATAAGGATGTTGACCCGAACTGTTCAATATCTTCCAAACGTAGTACTGGCTTACTCCAAAACGTCGCGCTGCATGCCTAGTACTAGCCTGTGGATTGCTGATAAAATAGCGGCGTATTTGGCGGTAAAGTGCCATAGGGTAGACTGGCGGTCTCCCACGATGCTGGGCATGCACTGGAACATGAAATGACGCAAAATCCAAAAGATTCTGAGTTGTCCTCAAAATGCGATCTCGTGATGGATTTGGCGCGTCTGGGAATCGGTGTTGAAACATTTCCTGTGTTAACACTAAATTGTTCGTGAGATCGTATAATAAAACCATTTGTAGGTATTGTTCGTTTGTGTATCGTCCCTGCACATTACGCGGTCGAGGCATTTTGTTGTCACTTTGTTAAATAGGTAGCACTAGGTACACACAAAATTCAATTCACTGCAATCTTGTCCAGTCAAGGTGCGCGCACAATAGTTCCGGAGAGACGACGTGCGTCATAACACTTTATTAGACAATGCGGAACTGATTGGCATCGGCGTGAGCGCGTGCCGAAATGCGAAAGGGGTGGCGGGACGGGGCGCGGGCGCATTGGTAACCGCATCGGACGCCCTATTAGAGGCCGGGTGGCGTTGTTTGATACGTGAGCTAACTTGAATGAATCTACGCAACAAAAATAGCGCGCGCCTTTTGTCGGCGCACTAGTAAAGTAAAGTAACTAGTAAGCCTGTTTGATACTTGAATTTTAATCGTAAATTTTTATTTTTTTTGTAGTAAAATTGTAACCTTTATTTTAATTTTAATATGATGTATTATTACACACAAACAAAGTGTTTAAAATGATTTATTGGGTTTTTAAAAAAACAGTTTTTGTATTAATGGATTTCCCTCATATTTAGGGAAAGTACTATGAATCACGAGTAGGTTCTTATTTTAAAAGGATGCCAATGATTTCAAAATCACCCTGTATACTACTTAAAAGGCTAATTCCTGAATCGGTTGTAGATCGACCTTTTGTAAAACCAAACTGCTTTTTGTGCAGCAATTTATTAATATTAAAATGTGAAAGTAATTGTTATATAGAATAATTTTTTCAAATATTTTACTAAAAGTCGGTAGTATTAAGATATAATATATAATTGGCTGGATCAGATTGGCTGCCAGCTTTAAAGAGGGGTATTATTTTGCTATGCTTCATTAAGTGCGGAAACTTACCAATCTCTATACAATTATTAAAGACTAACGCTAAATGAGGACTGATGACGTCAACTATCGATTTAATAATTCTCACGGACACACCCCACAAGTCAGCAGTATTTTTTACATTTAAAGAATTAAACGCCTTGATAATGTCACGTGGCTCAATTTGTCTAAATTGAAAGTTGACTTCACATTTCTTTACACTAGAAGTGTTTATTATTGGACGTGTAATTGGATCCTAATATTAATAATACATGCTGTGGCACAATAACTCAACACTGTCCAATATGAAAAAGCGAAGTTCTTCAGAAGTGCACTCAGTCAGAATCCATAAAACACAGCAGTGGTCAATATTCAATCCGAAACGGGGCGCAAGCGAAACAAATGACAAAAAAAAACACGGACGTTGACAACCAGCGGGGTGCTAATTGCAACTAATTGTTACATTTAAGGTAAGACCGCACTAGGCGTAACTGAACTGCAGCGGAACTGCGCGACACGACGCGTCATTTTTGGGTATACCGCACTTGAACTGCAGCTGCGCTACAAAAATATATTCAGTATCTAGGCAACCTCTGCTATGAGCAAAATGAACGACGAAATGGATACGATTATTATGTATTTCCTTACTGTGCGAAGAAGAGGAAAGGATCGAGCAAGAACAGGCAAGAAAAAAACAAAGAATATGGCTTCATGACATATCAAACTCGCGATATGAAGAAGGTGAGTATTATACGCTTTTGCCACGACTTAAGAAGGATCCAATAAGATTCCATACTTATTTTAGAATGTCTCAATACAAATTCAATGAGTTATTAAAAATTATGCAGCCACATATACAAAGGATGGACACACTATTACGAAACGCGATAGGAGTGGAAGAAAAACTCATGGTGACAATTAGGTAAGAAAATATATTTTTAATTATTAAAATAGGATAACAATACAACAAGTGCTCGTGTACAAACAACATTCTCTATAGAATTATAGTAGGAGGAGAAGATTCAATAAAATATGTTTGCCTTCTGCTAGTAATTGATCTAATCAGCAAATTAACTTTATAACGGCTTTCACTTTACATAGCGTAAATAATATTAACGACTTTTCATAGCGTAAATTGTTATCAGTGGCTCTTGTATTCTTCCGTATCAAAAAGTAGGCACTTCTTATTTTGCGACATAATTAACGTTTTGTAGACGACCATCTGTAGTTAAGATATATTTCGCTGGTGCCAAAAATACTTTGAGATTCAGTATGAGAATCTGTATGTTCTTTCGGAATGTGAATAGTCCGTACTGTTGGTGTATTTTGTGCTTCATTAAAACCTGGTTCTTCAAATTGTTCACCAAGGCAGGTGGTGATTGTGGAATCATGAATAGTCTGAGTCCGAACTGTTGGTGTATTTTGGGGTTCATTGAAACCTGGCCCTTCAAATTGTTCGCCAAGGCAGGTGATTGTAGAATCATCAAGCTCTACTTGCTGAACTTGAATATTCTGAGTTTGTCCTGCTGTTGTTTTTCTTTGTAAGTTTTCATATTCCAAGTTAGAAACTGTTAAATAAATTTGATGTTTTGCTTTCAACTGCAAATCTGGAGGCAAAGTCACGACGGAGTCAGCCATGGCTTTGAAAAAGGAAAATATAGGGTTCTCATTAGTTGGCGTCCTTGTAGATGGCCGCGAATCAATATATTTTTGTAGAACGCTAGCTACTGATGGCTCACTTGTTGTTTTTTTCTTCCTTGCTGACATTTTTTTGAACATCGTTGATGTTGCTGATGAAGAATATGAGTTTTCTGGCTCGGGGCTAATCGATGTAATATGGTGACGTAATATCACTCAAACCAAATATTATACTTTGTTTATGATCGAGCGCACGCCAAAACTCTCCTGTGATTGGCTCAAATCTAAGGGAAGACGGGGCTAAACTCTACGCTTACGCATTCGATTCTTTCGCCAAACTTGTAAACCGGATTTGTCGCCGACTGTACATATTCTAAGGCCGCAGCCCCATCATACACGGCGCGGCACCGTCACCGTGCAACGTCACGACGCCGCCGCCGTGACAGGACACGCTGCCGCGCCGCAGCACGGTGCCGCGAACGGTGCGTCATCCCGTGTCCCTATTCAGTCGATATTTCGCTGTTGATGCGCTCGAACGTCCAGATATGGATCGCGAAAGAATTATTATCTTGTTGTTGCTAAGACGACGAAGGAAAAAGAAACAGAGGAAATTTTGGGTAAATCCGTATATTCTTACAATGAACCCAGACGGAGGTCATTTCAAAAGGAAATATGCAGCGCTAAAATCAAGTGGGAATGAGAAATTTTTTCAATATTTTAGAATGACCATATCAACTTTTGAAGAACTGTTTACCAAATTAGCAACTCGTTTACAAAAACTATTTGTGTTCAGAAAACCTGTTGATCCTATGGAAATGCTTGGTTTAACTGTCAGGTAAGAAATATAACATAGGTTCTTATTAATCAAAATGTTTTATTTATTTATAGAATATTGTTAAAATTATTAGATTTTGTTACAAAAGCTTTATGAAATTTTAATTTCGGTATATAAATTCCGACAGAAACAAACTTTACTAAATTAAAATGCACAAACTTTAGATGATTTAAGAAAAATCGTATTCGGACTCCTGTGTGTTTGATAAGAAATCGCTTATATTATGCGATATGTCTTCTATGGTTGAAATTGGCGAAGTCTGGCCATGGATGCTTTCAGATGGATTGCGAGTTGTTTGATAACTTGCTGCAGTTTGTCGTGTGGATACGGAATTTAACAGATATGGAATTTACAGATTATCGAGGAAAAAGTACAATCAACAGAATAGTGCGAGAAGTGTGTCGTGCTATATGGGACATTCTTTTATCTGAATGTATGCCGTTAATAACCGAAGACCTAATAAAACAAATAGCGGAAGACTTTGACAAAAAAACCAATTTCCCAAACTGCATGGGGGCCTTAGACGGGAAGCACATTCGCATTCGTAGTCCCGCCCACAGTGGATCTCTCTTTTACAACTATAAAGGCTATAATTCTATCGTGTTGCTGGCATTAGTTGATTCTAAATACAGATTTTTATATGTCGATATAGGAGCATATGGTAAAGAATGCGATTCGACAATTTTCCAGAACTCAAAACTATACGAATTATTATTGCAACATCGACTTCCCATACCAGCTCCAAAGCCTTTGCCAGGCCTTCACAAACCAGTTCCTTATGTCTTTATTGCAGATGAAGGCCTACCATTAATGAGCAATCTAATGCGCCCATACTCAGGGAAACATTTGAATATAGATCAAAGAGTTTTTAATTATCGTTTGAGTCGGGCGAGACGAAACGTCAAGTGTGCTTTTGGTATACTAGCAAATAAATGGCGTATATTTCACAGGCCTTTAAACGTAAAATATGATTTTTCAGTAGACATTATCAAAGCATGCTGTGTATTGCACAATTTTGTTGTATCTCGGGATGGAAGTAATATGTCGGAAGAACTGTATATTGATGACTCCCTTTTGGACTTGCACTTGCAACAAACTATAGATGACGTTTCTTTGTCAAATCCGGTCAATATAAGAAACGAATTTTCTAAATATTTTAATAGCGATGTCGGCGCGCTTAGTTTTGGCAATTAAGCAAAATATAGCTCGAAACCAGTCACGGAACAAAAAATATTGACTACCTGGCTTCTAATGTGTGCGACAGAGACAAGTAAACACAGGCATTACACGACTTAGTTCTCTTTGTTCCGAGTCTAGAAGAAATAAAATAAATTCGATTGGTGGCGCTAGTTAGCCTTACCTTTCGCCTTAAGCGAGTGAGTGGTTTGTTCTCGGGCACTCTTGTGTTTATTATATTGATTTTAAATAATCCTGATTTATTATATAATTGTGTAAGGGCTGATTTTTAAATCCTCAGATAAAATTTATCCGTCGAATATTGTATTAGACGACCATTTCAAAAAAGACTTCCAATTCTTTCTTTTGTTATTTGACAGGTGACATTTTTATTTTATTGTATAATACTGTATCGGACTGATAAGTTTTATCTGAGGATTGAAAAATCGGCCCTAAGTGTATTGTGTATGCTATTATTTTAGAACTAAAATGTAAGAAGGATTTCAAAATGGCAACTATCTTCCCGCAGTCTATGAAATACTTAATGGCGGCAGAATATTTTATAAAAATGAGATTAGATTATTAAGATGTGACAGAAAATGTGTATTTGTAAACATTTTACTGAAAAACAATAATTTCGAATTATACGTCAATTTTAAAGTACCTACGATGTAAGGTCATAGACCTATCTACTGACTGATTATCTGATTAATAAATAACCCAAGTCTAGGTGTTTTCTACAATAGCTTATTAATGTCACCACTTCAGGGGCACAGGCCTTCCCTGTGGATAGGTATAGGGAGATCGGACCGTAACCCACCACGCGGGCCCAATGCGGATTGGTGGGTTTTTTTAATGACTGCTTTAAGATGCGGATTGGTGAGTTTTAACACAATTAATGACTGCTAAGGCAGTTGGGACCAATGGCTTAACGTGTCTTACGAAGCATGGACGATCCTGAGATTTCAAATTTTTGGTCACCCATCCAATAACCAACCACTGCGGACACTGCTTAGCATACGTAATCGCAGTCGAAGGCTCTGACCACTTGCGCCACCGAGATCCTCGTCCTTACTGATCATTAACCTTGGAAAGATTCAATAAGTTATTAGTTTCAATGTGAAGTAGGTACACTGCGAGTCGAGTAGTAGGAACCTACATACGAGCTACCGAAAAGCATATGCATAAACCAAATACCTACTTACCTGCTAGGTACATACATACTTAGTATTTCACATGACATATGGTTATCTTGCACCTACATCGAAATGATCCTCACACCAATATGCTGTCGTTTTTTGGTCTTAATGGATATATGATCTTTTCATCCCTTTATTAATTGTTTAGCTACTTATTTTCGGCATAAGTCGAAAATGTTAACTTTGCACGTTTAAAATTTTTTTTCTATTTATTTTTAGTAGATTTTTTTGGAAAATGTTATCTTCTCCATTGATTTTTTCAACACATAAAAAAAACATTATCATGAAAACATTAAACATAAATAAACATTAGTAGCCACCCAGTTTAGTTTTTTCTTTATTGTCCTTCTCATCAAATGATTCGAAAACATTGCGGCAAACATCTTTCCACGCTTCTGTTCTTTGAAGTTTGTCTTTATAATTGTCATTTGTTTTATCCCAAAGCACTGGACGTGCCCCCACTAACGAAATAAAGAAGTCAAGATCGATATTTTCCACCATTTTATTTTACACACAAAATATCGACTGAATAATATAGTAGAATAGAGACGCGCGGCACACCGTTCGCGGCACCGTGCTGCGGCGCGGCACCGTGTCCTGTCACGGCGGCGGCGTCGTGACGTTGCACGGTGACGGTGCCGCGCCGTGTATGATGGGGCTGCGGCCTAAGGTCTCTGATTGTGTCCCCATGCTGTGATTTGTTTGATTCAAGTTGATTATAGGGTCAACAGAATGATAAGTCACAGTCAGTTATGGTAAGCCATATCACCGTCATTTTGAACTCTTAACATTCATTGAAGTCGTTCTTCGTTATATTGACAGTATTCCAGCAAGTCACCCATCGCCATTATATGTGTATTAATTTCCTTTTGAGAAATTTCATATTTATCCCTTATATTTTTAGCGAGCAATGAAGCTCTAAAATCTCAGCTTGGAGGCTACAAATGTCAGTCTCATAATCAATCCTAGTTTGTTCCAACTCATGACTACAACTTACTAACTTGCTTTTAATTAACAAATTATCTTTTAATGTTTTTGATAATTTATTTATATATTTTTTATTTTTTATCAATAATTCTTGTGTTTTTCTAATACATTTTTTCACTTTTATATACTTTTTAACTTGTTCTTGCTAATTATATTATGGCGAGGAGTGGATACACTGTCATCACTAGTAAGGTCTATTGTTGAAATGTCATTAGCGATGCTCTCATTGCATGAACACTGTTTGAGCCAATTAATTGGTTGAACATGTTCTGAGTTTCTATTTTCTTTTCATTGCTAATAACTTGTTCCAAAGATGCTATACAGTCCTCAGCCTCTTGGAGTTTATTTTTCAGTACAGCTGCATTGTTCAGTGCCTCATCATACTCCTCCCTGCACTGGTCAAAACCACCAACAAGTTATTTAAGTTCAGTATTTTGTGTGTACAAGTTTTAACATTCCTCACTTAATTTATTTAATTCTAATTTCAAGTTTTTGTAGTATTATTAATAGTTCTTTTTCATTGTCCTCGCGTTCACTTAATAGTGATTGACACTGTTCCTGAGAAACTTTTAATTCTTTGAGTGCTATACGCAGTTAACACGGTTTTGATCCAATTAATTGGTTGAACATGTTCTGAGTTTCTTTTGTTCTTTTCATTGCTAATAACTTTTTTAAAACAATTTCACAATGAGAATGCGTTGTTCAGTCGTGTAGCGCTCCATTTTTACTAACCTCGTACCTTCTACTAGCAAACAATAACACTTGTTCTAATGTCAAACAATGACACTTCGAATGACACCAAATTTAAAAATTGCGTTCTAGTTGGGACACCCGTTATCATCGACGAATATATCCTCTTTGAGAGCACGAGCAGAGACCAGCTCATGAATGACACGAATGGCTAAGTAGACAGAACTTGACACTCCGTAAGTGACAGTTGTGAACTCAAATTGTTGAATAGGTTAATTAGGAGATTCGCGCGCGAGTATAGTCTGAAACCTGCAATCGTTGGCGTGAAGCTATACACATCGATACATCTGTTATATCTTAACACATCGATACATCTATTATATGTCATAGATAAAAACGACTCGATGAGTTCTGAAACTCAAAATGTTATCCTGAATGTCCTGTTGAAGTTTTGGGCCAGGCAATGAAAGTTGATTAAGAGAGACTTCTGAACTACTGGGGATGAATCATCAAATACAGCTCTAAGTTTTGTTGTACTGCTACTTTTTAAGAACGACGTTCTTCAAGGACACCCAAGGTGTTCTTATCTTACCTCTTCGATAAGACACTACCAGATATGGGTCCCATATGACCACTTGCTAAATAATCCGACATGAATTCATTATCAATCTTTCAAAAATGTTAAAGCGCCTTAATTCTGTATCAAATGTAGAACCTAAAGCATTTTGTGTCACCTTGAAAGGTAGACGAACAATGAACCTTCAAGTTACATCCCTAGCATGAGTTTCTAAAAAATGTTTCTTAAACTGAATATTCTCTGGATCCTCTATGACTATAGCAGGAGGCTCCTCGACTTCAAAGGACCATTAAAGGATCATCAGGAGGAAGGAAGGAAGGATCGGAATATATGACTATAGCAGGAGGCTCCTCGACTTCAAAGGATCATCAGAACGAAGGAAGGATCGGAATATGAAAAGTGTTTTTGCCTCTTCGGAATTTTAATTTGGTCTTGTAATAAACAAAGCTAACATTTCTTCTTTGGTTAAATCACGGAAAGAAGATTTTCTACTATGTCGAGTATTCGTTAAATTATTTCCATAAGCATTTGTTCTAGACACCACAAAATCCAAAAGATCGTTAGGAAATATAAATTTGAAAATTATCTAAAGGTTGAGCATTATCAGGTAGTTCTACTTTGAGCCCTTCAGATGCGTAATCAAAATCAAAAACAGGGATCTCGGTGGTATCGTCCACCCACTTGTCAGTATCATTTTGAGAATTTTCACACGATATTTCGTGTACATCAGATGATGCATCACCGAATTGTTCATGGCACATTAGTATAGATGGGCTGTTTGCCCTGGCATTATTATCCCCTATATCGTCGTTAGTTGTGTTTATAATTTGATCTAAAGTACACGGCTGCTCCACAGGGACTGTTAAAGTTGAGTGGATTGGTACCTCTACTTCATCATCTGACACTAGATTATCTCTAGATCCGCTGAACTCTGTTCTCATTACATTTCTTGTCTCTGTAGACTCCACATCTGAGCTCGACATAATATCATCATAATTAGGTTGAAATTCTAGATCCGATCTATATTCGCCATCATCACTGTATGGGTCATTTTCTGGATTCAACTCTGGAGTAGATACATCTTCTAAAAGCTGCCTAATACGCTTACTATCTGTCTGCTTTTGTGCCATCTAAAAAATATAAATTCCTACATTATACACATTCAATTGATAACATTTGTTTATAATATAGAATATATAGGAGCATTTCTCTTTTTTTGCCATATTTCTGAAAAGTGATTCTAAATATAAATATTAATTAATTGTTTTAATTTCTATGAATTTGTATTACTAATTTCTTTAATATTTAGATTTTTCATAAAATATTCAATTAAATTCATGATTTTTGGTAAAATATGCGAAAAAACCAAAACCCAGTCAGATTACATGTTCCTTTTTGTTACTAATTCATTGATAGTTAAGAAACATATAGGACAGAAATGTGTTGTTTTCTAAAGATAACTTCAAAAATCATATTATAATCTATTATATTTATCATAGATATATATATACTAAGTTAGGTATACATAGTTTTATATTTAAAAACTGCGTTTATATTTTTATTTTGTTACTATTAACTCAAAATTAGCTAGAAGTTTTTATTTTATGTTAAATAATGATTGTGTCTAGGATTGACTGGAACTCCTTGCCACCTGTTCTTTTAAACAACGTACACATTCCATTCAGTAAATGTGTAAAAAACTTGGGTGTTTATTTCGATGAAACGTTATCGTGGTCTCAACATATTAATGAGATTAGCAAGAGGATATTTGCAACTTGGTTCTCCGTTTGTCGCCTTCGTTACCTTCTTCCCATTCCAACTATTAGTTGGAATGGGAAGATGTGGCGTAGCTAGCATAGGTGGCACCCGGGGCGGATTTTATAGGTGTCACCCTAAAACTCAATCGAAACTGTTAAAATAAAAAAAAGTTATAATCATTTACGTTTTATTAAAATATGAGTACCTATTACAAATATTTGTTTATTATGTAAAACAAATTTAGTTTGTTAAAAATTAAAATTTCTTCCTTCTAGCTTTGACACTAGCGAACTCCGAAATCACGTCTTCAAAATTTATATTTTGTGTTGCTTCATGTTCTATCGTTAAAATACCAAGATTGTTTAATCTGGTTTCGGTCATTGTAGACCGCAAATAATTTTTAATTAATTTTAATTTGCTGAAACTTCTCTCACATGAAGCTACTGATGCACATATTGTTATAAATAACTTTAGTGCTATCGTTAGATTCGAAAGAGATTCTGTAAAATCCCATTCCACAATAAATTTCAAAAAGTCCAGTATCACCCAATTAGAGACAGTAATATTAGCCGCTTTTAAATGTCTTCTCAATCTTGGTATTTCTAAAAGGAGTTCTGTTTGTGATACTTCATCGTAAAGGTTAGTAAATTTTGATATAGCTAATTTTAACTGTTCAGTGTTTGCCGAAAGCAAGGTCTTTGACTGCACAACCTCAAACAATGAAGCTACGTCTTTAATGGACTTTACTCTTGTTTCGAGTTCAATATTGAATCTGTCAATGCATTCTAACATGTCCTTTTGAAGTTCCGCTCTAAGTGTAAGTCCAGCATCGGTGGACGACGCTAACTCACCGGGCATGCGTTTCTTGCGACGAATTCGTCGTTCCATCGAAATGTTGTATTTTTCCGATTTTTGTACAGCAAAATCTATTGCCTCTTCTGCTAGATGCAACCGTTTCTCTCCAATGAATAGACGAAGTGCTTCTAGTTTTATGATTATTTCATCAACACATAAACCTTTACTTTGTAATGCAATCTGAGCATTGTTCACTTCCCTTAGCACATCATTCCAAAAGAAAAGAAAACAAAGAAATGAGAAATTGCACACAGCAGGCATAAGATTTTGTGCAGCACCTCTAGTTTCTAAATTTACGCCTTGGTCACATAGTTCCTCAATTGCAAATATTATCCCATCAAAATTTTCAGCCAATACTTTTACTGCACCGTAATGAGCACTCCATCGCGTTGTCGAAAGTCTTTTAACAGATGCTTTGCTGTGATTGAGGAGCACTTCCCAACGGCTTGTGGAAGTTGAAAAAAAGTTAAATATTGTTTCCACTGCTCCGAAAAATGTAACACAAGTCACATTTTGTGCGAACGAATGTTGGCCGCATAAATTAATTGAATGATCTATACAACCAATAAAAATTGCTTTATTGTTTTTTTCTTTTATAATAGCTTGTACTCCTCCGTGTATACCACTCATAACTGCAGCATTATCATAACCTTGAGAACGACACATCATAATATCTAAGCCATCGTTTTCAAGCTTCTTTAGTATTTCAGCGCTTAAGTCAGCTGCTTTTTTTCCATGTAAAGGAAAGAATCCTAAGAATACTTCTTTGACTTCTACTTTTCTATTATTAATTTTTACATAACGAATCACTTCAGACATTTGATCAACATGTGAAACGTCAGGTGTGCTATCAAACATGATACCGAAATATTTGGCCGATTTAATTTCGTTTACAAGCTGACATTTTACATGATTAGCTAAAACATTTATGAACTCATTTTGTATTTCTGGCGATAAATATGTTACTTTAGGTGATTTTTCCTGCTCCAAATATAGTATATGTTCTTTGAGTACTGCATCATACTTTGACAGCAGTTTAACTAGTTCTAAGAAATTACCTTTATTAGACGACCCTTTGGTTTCATCATGTCCACGAAATGCTAGGTTTTGTTTAGCCAAAAACAATGTTATATCTAATAATCGAGATAAAAGATTTTTCCACTTCTGTTTTTCCGTATTCATTAATTGCAAGGCTGCATCATCTATTGTGGTGTGAGATTTTAATCTCATTTCCAAAGTTTTCCACTTTTCGAAATTTTCTAAATATTCACATGAAGTTTCATGGTCCAATACTTTAGGATTTAGTTTCCACCACTTCTGAAATCCAGTTGTAAATGTTGTTTGTATGTTACTGACAGCAAATAAACGACAGCAAAAACAGTACAGGTTATTTGATATAGGAGAAAATACCATCCATGATCGTAGAATTTTTTCACCACTAGGCATCGGTTTATAAAACCATTCCTGTGAAAGATGACGAGAATCACCTTTAATCTTTGAACCATGACGAGATACAGTAGGAAACGGTCCTTCTTTGTTCTGGAAATGTTCACTGCCCTTTTTTATTATGTCAATGCGAACATTATCAGGTACCGGTAAACTCCAATGTGAAACATCTCTCAAGTGTTGAACTGATTCTTCAAAGCTAATGCTATCTCCGAAAGTAGCATTAACGGCGTCATTTTCATTATTTATTTTGATTCCGTCAAGGTCCTGGGTCGTCTTCATTGATTCTGTATTGTCGATGTTGCTATCTGAATGTGAGTCTCCAAGATGTGAATCATTACTTTCGTCAGCAGGAGACTCGGGTATTTTACTTGAACTTTGGCCGCTATCTGCTTTTGTGACATATTTGAAAAGAGAACCGGACATGCTCTGAATTTCATCCATTTTAGCCTTTTTGGCTTTTCTCTGTTGAAACCCGCTTTGTCTTTTCGAAGTATGAATTCCCCGAGGCATATTTCGTTCTGGGTATTCTAAAAAATATTTTTAGTTAGTAAGTGAAACGTTGATTTTATAAACTAATTATAACAGTAAATAAACACCTACACGTTACGTAACTAGCTTTGTGAAATATATTTTTCCCAGACGCAGGATTGTTAATTTATATTACCTAACAATCCTGCGTCTGGGTGTAAATATGTTTTTAAGTATTATTAGAAAAATATTAGTTAATATTGGTTGTCGATCCTGTTTGCTCGAACTTGTTGACCCAAGCTTTAATTAAATTAACACTTGGACACT
This sequence comes from Celastrina argiolus, assembly GCA_905187575.2. Lineage (NCBI taxonomy): Eukaryota > Metazoa > Arthropoda > Insecta > Lepidoptera > Lycaenidae > Celastrina > Celastrina argiolus. The sequence goes on from LR994596.1 coordinate 6,112,242, forward strand.
CACTTATACGCTGTAATCCGTATTCAATTCTAAATAGCCGTCGTACAGTAACGTAGGAGTCGTTGTTTTTGTAAAACATTTTTACACAAAAAGCACGCTGTTTTCCCGTGAAGCGCTCCATCGTGACTAAAATTGCATAAAGCGGCGCATCATTCCCCGTACCCCGCGCGCCCCTCCCTGTAACGGTTTTTGAGAAATCGAGTGTTGCCATTTGCAAAAATTTATGGCCCACCCTGTATTATCCAAAGTGTTGTGTAAAGTGGAAATCTCTGCCTGAAGGCTGCATACATCGGCCTCATAATTGGACTTAGTTTGTTCTAAGTCAAGATTGCAATGTAATATATTATTATTTAATATATATATTTTTTAATTGTCTTAGAGAATATATTCAAATGTTTTTTGTTTTTCTGTGAGAGTTGGCAATAATTTTTAATACATTTCTTAATTTTAATATATTTCTTTAATTTTTTCTTGCTATTCATTGAGCACACTGTGGATGTATCGTCACCTGTTAAGTCAATGGTATAAATGTCTTTATCACAATTTGTGTTAGAAACTAAACAGTTCTTGTTTGAAATTAGTTTGTCGAATAAGAGCTGCAACAACCAAATTATCACTATCACTACATAGTATAAAACAAAGTCGCCTTTTCTGTCCCTATATCCCTATGTGCGCTTAAATCTTTAAAACTACGCAACGGATTTTGATGCGGTTTTTTTCAAGAGATAGAGTGATTCAAGAGGAAGGTTTATATGTATAATACATGCATAGTATACTATGGCAACATTGCTAATTTTAGAGGTTTCTAACGTGATGTCGTAAATTAACCTATTTTAGCAAAAACGCTGCCTAAACCCTACGAGTTAGATCAAATTAATGTACTACAGTATTGTACACCATAAAAAGGTCTACAAAAAAGTCAGCGATGGTATATGTTTATCTTTTAGGGATAACCCACATTAACCATTTTTATTGTTTACTTTTTACGTGAAAAAATGGTTTATTTACGAAGCTATTTTCATCAACTCAGCGTCGGTATCCTGTCGTCGCAGGCCAAGGAATGGTAATCTAGGAGCAGACAAACACAGTGTCAGCTACCACGTTGTCTTTACCAGCCACAAATCTGATGTCTGTAGTGAACTGGCTGATAAAATCTAAGTAACGGAACTGGCGTGGAGAGCAGTTCTCACGGGGTGCACCAAAAGCAAAGGTTAATGGCTTATGGCTTATGGTCGGTTATTATCGAGAAGGTTCTTGCTTCCACCATGTACCTAAAATACCTGATTGCTTCGTAAATAGCTAGCAGCTCTCGGTCATACGGACTGTATTTCTTTTGACACGGCTTCAGGTTCCTGGAGAAGAAAGCGAGCGGGAGCCATTCCTGACCCTGCCTCTGTTGCGGGACTGCTCCAATCGCGGAATCAGAAGCATCCGTTTGTATTGACAGCTCCGCGTGTGGATCTGGGTGTACCAAGAGCGCTGCCTGCGAAAGACTTTGCTTACATTTATTAAAAGTTTTTTGTAGTTCCGGTGTTATGTTGACTGGATAACCTTTGACCTTCGGTCCTGTCAAAAGGTTGTTGAGAGGTGCCTGCAAGGAAGCTGCGAAAGGTACAAACGACGATAAAAGTTCAGCATTCCTAGGAATCGTCTTAATTCTTTTATAGTCTTGGGTGTCGGAAAGTCTAAAATAGTCTGTACTTTTCGAGTCCAGTGGCTGTAAACCTGATGCAGAAACTCTGTAGCCGAGGAAGTTCACTTCAGTCTGACCAAATAAACAAAATAGAAAGACGTATGCTGGGGGCGTATGCCTCTTCTGGTATCCTTGCTGGATTAAATGGAAAATTTTCGGTCGCTTCAAATCCAGATTTAATATTCGCAGGTGTTGCACCATTGTCCCAAGCTTTGGAAAATAATATCCCAAACCTTTGTTTTGTTATTTTCCTGTCTTCATGTACTGACCAGTACTTTAAGACTTCCTCATCTCAGTAATATTCAAAGGATCGAAATACCGATTTGTCCATCGGCTGTAATTCATGTGTTACTAGGAAGACAAAAAAGCTTGATGTCGAATTTTTCTGCTGCTTCAACAATCGAATAGTCTCAAGTGGCATTTGGCTCCATCGAACATAAGTAAACAAGGTCCTCGCAAATAAAATTTTTAAAAATGGTGAATCCAGTTCACAAACGTGTCAGAGTTCATACTCCCTTTAGGTGTCATTTGGGCTACTGAGCTGGTTGGTAAGGATACTACCCATTCTGGCTTCATGCGTTTGCCTTTAAACAGAATCATGGGCGGAATAGCATGGCCCAAGGCATTGCCACATGATACTATTGTGAATTCTCCCCGTGTTCTTGTGCTACTAAATGTACTCTCTTGGATCCATAGCTGGGCACCGTTAATCAAATAGTTAAATTCGTTAATCGTTAATCCGCTACAAAAAAAGGTTAGCTTCGTTAAACGTTAAAGCGTTACATTTCGGAAGAATTATCGCCAGTTAACGTTAATCGTTAATCCGTTAATATGTGTAAAATTACATTTTTATATCGTTGCGTTAGTGAACTTAAAAAACTTATTGGTTTAGGTTCTGGAAGTTAACAGGTTATGAATAAAACAAAATACTTGTATAATTCAAATGTGTAATTTAATCGTCGGGCATAAGGTGCATATTCCCCTTCATGAACATTAACATGTTGAAGTTCTCGTCTGAAAGCGAGGCTCGTTTTGGTTTTATTTATGAATATCTGTTCCCCGAGGAATGCAGCATCGTTGAACGAGTGTTTTGATTTCATGTCCAGCCACATTTTAACGAGATTTTGCGCTTTATTCTTTAAAGAGTTGGAGCTCTTTGGTTTTTCTATAGACTGAGTGACAGAATTGAAAAAGTCTTCCACCTCGTCATCGTCGTTGTTACTCGCATTGCTCCCTCCGCAACTTAAACTATTTCTAATAATATGTTGGTTGACTATTTAATTATTAAAGTTGTAATTATTCATTCTTTATAATGAAATTGAAGCAATGGAATGTTAAATTTTAAAAATAAAAGTTTGGAGGCTCTTTCTCCGTGCAGCCTGTTTCGGTGAGGTGTGTATAGTAGTCCAGCTCCACTGAATACTCTTTCACTGGGGACACTTGTAGGCGGAGTTACCAAATATTCTCTGGCTACTGGAGAAAGAATGCCATATTTTTTGCTATTTACTTTCCACCAAAGAAGTGGGTCTTCTTCATTTCCCATACGTTTATCCAAAATATATTCATTAATATTTTTTTTTATTAACACTTCTAATGGATTTGGAATATCATTATATTATAGTTCTTCCTCGCTTTCACTTAAGTCCATCATCATTTTCATAGTTTCTTTTAATGTCACAGACTTTTCTGGAAGACTGGCACTGGAGCCCGAATTTTCTTTATCCTGATTCCTTATTTTAGGACGCTTTGGCTTTGAACATGACGGTAAACTTAAGTCCTCATCTCCAAGTGAATATAAATATTTGTCATGACTTGATCTTTTGTTGAAGAATTTTTGAAGAATTTCGTTTTGTATCTAGCATCGATAAACGTTGCTGTAGCAAATAATATGTCGTTTTCTAAGTGAGAAAATCTGTGTCTCATTTCTTGTTTTAATACAAGTGTGTAGTGTTCCTAATGCACTCGTCAGATGCATCATATTCATCAATCACCTTTTCCAGAGTGGCCAATAATGGAATCATAGATGATATGGAAACATTGGCTGCACTTAGTTCTCGAGTTATTTCTTCAAAAGGTTGAAGCAATGTATTAAATTTTTCTACAAGTATCCATTCTTCTGAAGTTAGTTGTGAAATTTTGTTGCTGGTGGAAGCATAAAGGCACAGCGAATCTTTGTTTTTCAAAATGCATTCTAGCATGTAAAAGGTGCTATTCCACCTCGTGGATTAAATTGAGCTTTGGTTGAATAAGCTTTTCTTGTAGATTAACAAGTTCATCTTGAGCTACATTAGAGTGGTGAAAATGTGTTGCTATCTTTTTACATTTGTTAATCGCTGCAATGATAGATTCTTGTGACTTAAGTCCTTCTTTAACAACAAGTTGGATTTGATGGGATAAACGATCAATGTTTTTAATACTTAATAAAGAAATACCTTTTTTCATGTTATTGCCACCATCTCTAACAATATATAATACGTTTTCTTTGGGTATTCCCCATGATGACAACATAGTTTCTAACTTTGCCGCTACATTTTCTCCTGTATGTCGCCAATCATTGAATACTTCTGCTTTCAATACAATAATTTTTCGTTCAAAATTATTGGTAATCCCGTGACAAGTGAAACTTATCAGCGACACTCCAGAGCAAGAGTCAGACCAGATATCAGTTGTTAATGCTAATTTTTCAAATGATTTGATTAATTCCAGAATTTTATCTTTTACCTTGCCGTATAATTTCTCACAAATGAAGGAAGTAAAATATTGCCGACTTTTAAAATTATATGAAGGGCATACTTGGTTAATCAATCTCATAAATCCAAGACATTCCACAAAACTAAATGGTAAGTCCTCCAGTGCGATCATTTCGGCAATCAAATTATCCAGCACCAAAGACTTGGTGTTGTTGTTATCCCACTTTTTATTTTTTTCAACGAAATAACTCAAAGACATTTGCTGAAAGGTCAGTTTTCGTACATTGTCGCGAAGAAGACGCGAAGGAATTAATTTTAGCAGCATCCTGCTTTTCATGTTCTCTTTTTTTCAATTCTTCATATTCATTTTTGTGTTTAGCTTCCAGGTGATTTCTCATCGAACTAGTGGTCCTGCCTTTGCGCTAGTACTTTTTGTCACACAACTTGCAATTAACATTTTCAGCATCACATATTGTAAAATAAGTCCAAACTTCGCTGATGTGTGCTTTACTCATGTTTTTATGCCACTTGGTCCCTTGAATTGCAGTTAAATTTGATAAATAACATAAAACTAACCTCAAACAAAACGAAACTTTTTAAATGACCTTTCTGTGACTAAATTCTAAATGATACGGCTAAAAACTTGGGTTTAGTATTTGACAGCAATCTTTCTTGGAATCAGCAGGTCTGTGAAGTAAGTAGAAAAGTCCACCATTCGTTGCACATCTTAAGAAGCCTCCAAAACTTTTTGCCTACGAACACCAAAATTTTCCTTATCCAGACACTAATTTTCCCAATCCTTGATTATGCCAACTCCTGCTACCTGGACATCACCGAGGAGCTGTTAACAAAACTAGAACGCTTGCAGAACCTTTGTATTCGGTTTGTGTTCGGACTGAGAAAGTTCGATCACATATCAGCTTTTCGGTTGAAACTCAGGTGGCTCCCTATTCGCCTTCGTCGCAACTCTCATATCCTTTGTCTACTTTATAATATTCTATATAATCCTCTTTCTCCATCCTATCTTCTCAACCGATTTAACTTTTCTCGACCTATCGATACCCCTTGTAGATCTAATGTCAGAACTATTCTTTCCGTCCCATCCCATCGCTCCAACTTCTACTCCTACTCTTTCACTGTTCATGCAGTCAGATTGTGGAACTCGCTTCCCACACCATTCGTGACAGTCCCACCATTACCGTGTTTAAAAGTCGCTTGAAAGAGCACTTTTTCAAATCTCAGTCCATATAATACCGCTATTAATATATGTATGTATATATACCTATATTTATATTTATTGCATTAAGAATTTATTATATTATTTATAATTATTATTATAATATTAAACTTATATATTATTATAATATTTTGTGGTTATAATAAAGGTAATATTAAATTTATAATTGTGCACGTCTTATCCGCTATCTTTTATACCATCTCTCTCCGTAGGGCTGCTGGAAGAAATTTCTTGAGAAATAAGCAGTACCTTTGTGTCGTCTTTCTTTGTAAACTGTATTATTGTAAAATTTTCTTGTGTGCAATAAATTGTTAAATAAAATAAATAAAAAAATAAATTCGTTCAATTAACCGATATCGGCTCGGCTATGTTCAATTTAAACATGGCCGACACGAAACGTCAAACCTGTCAAACATTTTACGCTCGCTTTTTTTGAAATTTTAAAATATTCTCATTCGCATTCGCGAATGTTGACGATAAACATTCGCAATCGCATTCGCATTCGCGAATGTGAAAAATCGAACATTCGTTACATCACTAATGAATACACAATCTGGTAGCAGAAGATAATGTCCTGTTAATTTTTTTTTTATTTAGTTGGAGATACGTGAAACACACGTCCTGTTTAGGACTGCCAAATCCAATATTAAATCTTGCAACGACAATTTTACGGAAGGTTTTGTTGATGGTTGATCAGTTGAATATCTGCAAATAAATCAAAGCTTTGTTTATAACTTCTGTCATGTAACGCTTAAGCAGCAAATGCACAAAATAATCATCCAATACGCGACCAGGCAAGATTAATAAAAAAATCATGCGAAAAATTATGCGAAAAAAAGTAAAATAAAATACTAAGCTGAAAGAGCTGCGAAATACACTATATTGAGAATGACACTCAGTGAAATTATTTGATTTTGCCCCTAGCATTTTATTATTATTTCAAAAAACCAACACCATAAGGTACTTATTTTTTTAAACTTACAGTTCCTGTATACCTACCACACTGAACTGTACAAAAATATTATTATATCCAAATATCCAAATTATTCTGTATCAGTAGAACAACAACAATCGATCAGCTCACCACTAGTACCAACTTAGAATTTCGAACAACGCCCTATGCGTATGTATAGGGATTTCAAACTTACCGAATTTTGGCTTTTTCTTCTTTCGACGAAATTCTATATAAGCCGCTTGCGGGCTTTGTTTGGGGACACAATTTTAATAGAATTAACTATCGAAATTTGTTTAAATACCAAAATAAACAGTAAAATGGACAAGCAGGACAACCAAGGACAAGCAAGGAGTGCACGATGCAACTGTAGCAGACTTTTACGTCGATGTTTGTTTTTGATGTTGAACAGACGCACTTCGCTGATTTTCTGTGATGGTCTTATCTACATTTGAAAAAAACTGTCTTATGGATTTATTTGACTTTAATGAAATCTTATGATTTTAACGGTTTATTTCTAAAGAACCATGCGAATTTATTCATAATTGATAGAATAGTGACGAAACTTATTTTAAATTTTTCTTTTAATAACACAATTTAGAAAATTTTCAATATTGGATTTATCACTTTTAATGCGTGTTTCACCAAGCAATGTTAAAGTTAACGCCATGTTAAAATACCACGCCTTCTCATTCATTGACAGGAAATACTAGAGGGATAACATGATATTTAACCCTCTGCGACTGACGTTTTTTACAAACAAATATTTTTATATTAAACTTCACAAAAACACTAAATTTTAATATGTAAAATAATAAATGTAGTAAGAAATTGATGTTTTAATGAAGTATAGGCTACGAAAAATTTCTTTACGTCACAAAGTTTAAGTAAGTTTAAAATAAAAATCAGAAGTAATTCAAGCATATTATTTATTAAATTATCGTATAAATCAATCAGTCTTGAGAATCACATAGCTTATCGTATAACAATTTCAATTATAACAACATTTATAACAACAAATGTTTAAATTATGGCACAATTTTCTTTATAATTTGGCTTTATTCTAAATAATTAATGACATTTTAAATGTACATAGGACTTATAATTAAGATAGTTCTTAATTATACAAACTTTCAGCATAATTATTAACAAATTAATATATTTTTTAGTTAAATCTATAAATCAATAAAATAGGACACGTGACGTTAATGGAAAAAACGTCGCGGGTTAGGAACTGTAAGGCTAGGTTTACATAAAACCATTTGGATCACAGAGTTTTAACTCCCGATAAAAACAGAGGGGAGTTACAATAAAAATTTATTTTATATATTTTAAAATGCTATCGTTGCCACGTAAGGACAGCCATAATAAAAACAAAAAGCCTAAGTCTCCTAATTAATTGACAACGATTATTATAATAATATTTGAAAATATATAAACAAATTTTGTTCATATAATAAAGAATTATGTAAAAACACAATTTGTTTACTTTTTAGAATTTTGAGTCATATTGTTTTTGAGTCATATCTAAGATTATTTTTAAATTTAACTGAAACTAAAAAAACAAAAACGAAATACTCCAAATTTGACAAAAAAAAAATTATACAAAAGAAATATTACTATAGTTGTGTAGATTTTGTTTAGTTAGTTTACATTTTTTTGTGTATGTAAAACAAAAATTTAAAAAAAAAACCTGACTTGACACAAAAAATTTAAACTAATTAAACAAAATGTATATAATTATTATAGTAATTATTATAGTAATATCTAGATTTTGTTTATTTTTTAAGCCTAATTTATTAGCCACCAAGACATACTGGGCAAATGAAATCAAATACTGTCGTTCCACTACATGATTTGCAAACCCATTTGTGACAAATCATGCACTTGGCCATTTCTTGCAGTATAAATTGTTGTCTAGTTTTGAAAAAGTTACAAGGGAATGTTCTTGAAGTTAAAGGTTTAAACTGATGCTCATTTTCTAGCTTAAAAGGCTTTAATACTTTTAGCCTTTTTTTATACGTTTCGTCATTTGATACAGCAGAAGAAACAGGATTTTTTACTTTGTTAAAATTTTGGATTTCGTCATACGGTTTGTGTAATTTAACTCTTTTAGGCTGCGGAGTATCATTGTATTTATTATATGTGGTAATATGTGGGGAAACTGAATTATTATCTAAAATTTTAATTTTATGGGAGGAACACTGAACTTTTTCCTGATATTGGTAAAGTGGGGGTTCATTTTTTAAAGAACCATCAACCAATATTTGGCAAAATATCTATGTCCAGGATTTCCGGATCGAAAGTGTCAAAGATACTGCTTTCATAGCAGCTATTATCCTGGCTGTCAATAGGTGTCAGAGAAAACCAGTTTGTAAGTGATTGGAAAGCTGGTAAGTCTAGAGACGTAGATGGTTCAGAGCTTTCAATGGATGAGATTTTGACAATCAGCTATAATAGGTTCGCCAGGTTTCTTATTTTGAATAACGTCTTTCTCTGGTAACGAAACCGCTGATAATTTATTAACTGTCTTCAACGGATCCATCAATAAATGTATTTTAGGTTGATGACAATTGCACATTCCACGTTTTTCACCACAGAAACAACTCAATTGGCGATACTGAATTTGATAAAGTTGGGAAGAAATTATTTGATGCAACTGCATTGTTCCTGGTACTGCACGTAAGCAATCCGGAATCAATATCTTGATATTTTGTACATCAGCTTCGGACACATGAAAACATTTCACTACCTTCATTGTGTTCTCCAAAACTTGACACGCTTCAGTCGCATTAGTAATGTCATGTCCAAATGTCACCCGTTTGTCTAGTTGTCGTTTTACACAGCCCCCGATACCATCTGCCATGCTTTTCCCATGCCCTGCTTCAGAAAAAGACCAAGTTGAATAATCTAAATTAAATTTTTGCGTAAACAAGTTGAGCAAATAGAAATTGTTTTTCTGCCTATATTGAGTCGTTGGACCGTTTGAAAAAAAAAGTATAACTTTAAAGTTTGGAAATTCCTCTGTAGCGTGTTTTATGACGGGAGTAAGGTGTGCCCAGATGGCATGAGGCTCATGACAGTTCTCGTCGGATACCGTGACAAACGACTGAATACGTTCATTACCAAGAATAACGCCACAGTGAAGAGTGATTGAATTTTTTGATGCACCAAAATGCGTCGACTGTACTTCTTCACTGTATTTACATTAAAAATTATCCGAAAAATCGCACAATATACCAATTTCTTCAGCATTCATTTTAGTAACACACTCTCGATATTGCCGTTGCTGTTCTTTCATATTAAAATAATGAATTTTAAACGCAATTGATTGACTTTCAAACTCCTTAGTTACGATCTTTTATAGAGCTATTTATCTTCTGTTTTATTACCTTTTTCGTAGTCATTTCTTGACCGGATTTTGTATAGTTATGGTCCACACGACCCCATTTCAACCAAGTAACTTCACCTTGTAATTTGTCTTTATTATATGGAATGGAAATAATTTTACACTTATGACATTTGTTATACATACAGTCCAATGATTTAGTATCGCAAGCAATATTTTCTAATAAGTCGGTTGTTGTCTTATATAGGACAACTCCTTTAAGTTTAAGAGCGTCGAACATAAAACGGAAGTTAGAATGTTTTATGCACATGCATGTGTTTCTGGTTCTTGCACTTGGTAATAGTATGTAAAATGGCTTGTACCTAACGAGCGTGGTAAAGCTATATTTCCCCCCTTCATCTTTGTAAACCTTAAAAATATTTTGCAAAGTGTCAACTAAATATCTAATTTGAACTTTATTTTTATTCTTTGTTCTCGTTTCTCGCTTACCAGCAGTATTTCTGCTTACATCATCGCGACATAAAAATCTTTCAAAGTCTTCAGCAATGCATTTATGTAAGGGCTTCTTATTAAGCTTTGACTTTCTTACTCTGCCCTTAAGGCCTATTAATTTACTGTCAGGTCTTCTGTTTGCTATTTTTAGTGCTACTTCTTTAATAATTCTTTTCTCCCTACGTTTCATACAATTATTATACCCCTCACGCAACGCGATCTCCATTACTTCTAGACGGACTTTGATTTTTTCAAATTCATCCATTTCTTTTTCGTGTTTCTTTTTTTCTCGATGAAACGTCTTTATTACATTGTTAAGCACTGTTTTATATGTTTCTAATTTCTTTGTAACTAATTCATATTTGTACTTTAGAAATTTATATTTTGTTTTAAATAAATTGCTAACTCCTTTTTTCTGTGTTGTAGTGGCTACTGCTACAATCGACTGTTGTGTTGATGACTTCTTTGTAATTTTTCTTTCTTTCTGTTTTCGTTTTTGTTCTCACTTGTTTATTGTAAATGTGGCTAGTTTTCACTAAAATCGCTGATGGACGTAAGTAACATAGTTTAAATTATAAGTATAGATGATTATAATTGTGTCGATACATATCAAACGCACCTAAGTCACGCATAAACAACTTTTGGGAAAATGCGTTTGTTTCTGTTTGCTTTATCCATGACACTTGAATACAGAGAGCTACACTACCAACACTTTCATAATGTTTACAGGCAGCATCATCAAAAAAATGGGTGAAACAATCGTCAGATTTTAAATTAAACCGGTTTTTATTTTGAACTTAAGCACTTTTGAAGGAAATGATGTGGATTTACGCTTGTTTGAAAGCAACTGTTATTAGACTTAAGCGAATATGAAAAAATACAATGTGACTCAGGCCAGTTTGATGTAATTGAGTAATAAAGGGACGTATTTAGGTTTTAATCTTAGGAATAAAAGAAACACGTATAATTTTTATTTATTTCGGTACCAAAGACTTAAACCAATCTAAATAGGTCAATATGATTGTATGCTTATCAGCTATAAGAAATAAAAGTTTCAACAAGTACTACGTAGGTAGTTAGGTATTATTTTTTATTTTTATTTATTTAAATACATCATGCACATTTTGTACATAGGCGGACTTAATGCCTCAAGGCATTTTCTACCAGTCAACCTTTAGGTGATTTAGAGATAAAGTTAAAGTAGATGCAATCCAAACGAGATATCGGACATAGTAAAATCAAATTCTAAATTTAATAGATATTAATATAAATAATTATGTAATATAATATAATATTATAATAATAAATATAATAATATAATATAATTTAAATAATGTAAGTATATATAAAATAAATACATATAAAACACTTAATATTAATATTATAAAATGTATGAGAACATTAATGAATTCAATAATAGACAATTTGTGACAGCAGAGGAAAAACTATAGGTACTAAAGGTACTAAGACTCTGCCAAGAGTTTGTGATACCACTCACGGACCCTGTGTTTGAAAGACGCCTTGGTTTTTGACATCCTGATTTCTATAGGGAGAGCGTTCCAAAGTAGAATAGCCTGAATGTTGAAAGAAGAATGCATAAGACTGGACTTATGGGACGGACACAAGAGAAGAGCATTGTTTGCAGAACGAAGATTTTTATCATGACTGCTGCAGAGAAATTGAAAGTGAGAGGATAGATAGGCAGGAGAATGAGGAGAGTGAAGAAGTGAGTAAAGCGTACCCAATGCTCGTGCCGAACGTCGTTGCCTTATCGGTAACCACTTCAGCTTGGAGCGGAAGGAAGAGACGTGGTCGTATTTTTTTAAGTTGTAAATAAATCTAATACAACCGTTTATAAGACGATCTAGTTTATTAAGTTTGTCTGCGTTGAGATCAAAGTAGCACACATCTCCATAATCTAATATAGGGAATATGAGCGTCTGTACAAGCAAAGTCGTACTCGCAACCCCTTCCGAGGTGCGCGTGCATCGCCGATCGATTGACGCGTACGCCAATTACCTACCTAACTATCTTATCGCAACTACGTATATACGCAAACTTAACAAACATTCTTATTATGAGTAAGTGCAATAGTTGTAATAAAAATGTTACCAAAAAAATTCCCGGTATACAATGTGGCACGTGTAAAAAGTGGATCCACGGCGCATGTGCCGGACTGTCAAACGATCAACTAAATGTTCTCGTCACAACAGACTCGGTGGAATGGAAGTGCAATACTTGTGCTGGCTCCAAACAAAGACGCTTGTCTGGTATAATACCTGATGATGATGAAGATTTGAGCGGTCCAAGCTCAGCCAATACTCAAGCTCAAGAAGTTTTAAGCATCATTAGGTGAGAGGTCAGTCAAGTAATCAAGGACGAGCTCCAGCGTACGTTTGAATTTTATTCGGAAAAAATAGACGAGTACGAAGCTAAAATAATTACCTACGAAAAAAATATGAAGAAATTAGAAAACCAGTGCACAGAGTTACGTAACAACTATAAAAACCTGTCCCTCAAGTACGAAGTGACAGAGAGTAAGGTACATTAGATACTTCAATTACAATTATCTAACCAATTAGAGTTGTGTGGGATAGAAACAGGAACCTCTAATAATATAGAAATTATCGCAAAAAAATATGCAGAAACTATTCAACGGAACCCAGATGACATTGTAAAATCTTACAAAAAGGAGCCTCGGCAATCAGGAACTAAGAGGGAGACACCGCCTACTATCATCATTCAACTGAAGGAAGGGGCCCGTAGTTCTTGGCTAGAAGCATCCAGAAAAACAGAAGTTTCACCTGCTACTCTGGGTCTAGAAGGAAGCAAAAAAATTTACCTACGCGAATCCCTAACCCCTGCTACGGCATTTTTACTCTGGAAGACTAAAGAAGAAGTGAAAAATGATTACAAATTCATTTGGTGTAAAAATGGATCTATACTCATACGTAAAAATGACAAAGGTAAAATCATTCCTATTAAAGCTCAGCAAGATATACACTGAGCGGCATGGAATCCCGTCCAAGCACTTTTTAGGCGATTTCTTAAATGTTAACATTTTTAAACAATTTTTTCTTATGAGGGTACTATGGAAAAATAACTATCTTTATTTTCAGAGGGAAATTAATTATATTTTAAAACATATGCGAATAGAAATTTAAATTTTAGTCGAAACGCGTCTCTCAACTGATTAAGTTCGTAATTTTAATTTAGTTTTGTGTAAGTGCATCTTTGTCCTTCTGATTCTTTTGACATTGTTGAGTTCATTTAACTTTAAACTGCACCTAAAAATTAAAATAATGCCTTTAGAGCCTGAAATAGTGGCACAAACTGTAGCCTTCATTGACTAAGGACTGACACAGCGCGAAGTAGCTATTGCGCTCAATTTACCTCGTTCATCAATCCAGTAAGACTTAAAATGATACTAAGAAACTGGTAGCTTCTCAAGAAGACCAGGCAGTGGGGGTGTCAGATGCACAACGGCACGGGATGACCGTTTTATTGTCCTAGAGATCTTACGGAATCGGTTCCTTACTGCAGTTGAGGTTCGTCAGCGGTTCAAAATTGCGACAGATGTGAGTGTTAGCGAGCGTACAATAAGAAGACGTATGGAGGAAGCTAATTTAAAGGCACGTAGGCCATCACTAGGACCTGAACTGCTCAAACAACATCGAGTTGCTCGTCTACATTTTGCACGTGATCTTGCTTACTGGACCCATGAAGAATGGAGTCGAGTGCTGTTTACTGTCGAATATAGGATTTCTTTACGAAATCGAGACGGTCGTTTACGAGTGTGGCGAAGAAAAAAAGAACGGTATTTACCCAATACGACTGTAAAGAGGCTTTATAATGGTGTGGGGAGGAATAAGTTCCACCGCTCGTACAGAGTTGGTTGTCGTTGACAATTGATTAACTGCGACACGATACATCGAAGAAGTTATCCCGGAACACGTTATGCTCAATTCGGGGTTTATAGGGTATGACCAGTTTCGTTTAATGTACGATAATACACGGCCACAAGTAACTCGTTGCGTAAATGAGTACCTTCAAAGTCTCGGTATACAAAACCTGCAGTGGTCTGCCCGCAATCCAGACCTGAATCCTATAGAACACATCTGGGAAAAGAATAATAAAAACATCCCCTAACCCGCCAGCAACCCTCGGAGAGCTTCGTAGCGCTGCGATTAACGCTTGGGAGAACCTATCCCAAACTGAAATCAAAAACATTATCCAAATCATGCCAGACCGCATGCAGATGGTCATCAGAGCAAGAGGAGGGAATACCCCATATTAAAATGAAAAAAAATTGGAAAACTGTTATTACTTTTGAATTCAGAGTGTTTTGGAAAATATTATTTTATGCTTAGAAATATAGCGATTTTATTTAAAACTTATTTTTAAATTAAAAACCATGTCAGTGGCTGTTAAATTGATCAGGAAACACGAAGAAATGTATTTTTTATTGTCTGACATTAATTTCATTACAATACAGGCAAATTTGAGACGTTTAGACAAAAATAACAGGGTGGCCAAATTTCCATGCCGGTCAGTGTAGATAAAATAAAAAATGAACTTAAAATAAAACGTAATTAATTTAGCATTATTTATAGTGTGTTCATTTATAAATGTAGTTATCTAAAACTTTTATTTACTTGGTATAAATAATTATTTATAATATATATACCTAAATGAAACAAAAATGGATGACACAAACTGTAATATTATTGAACTAAATCACAGCACATTTAATGATTTTTTATACAATATACCTTTGTATGAAAATTTACTGTTGATCTTTCATGTCAACATCAGGTCATTAACTAAAAATTTTTCTTATTTGGAATTTATTATAAATAGTGCAAAATCAGTTATACATTTAATTGCTGTCTCAGAAGCTAATATAAAAAAAACTGTGTAGCTTATTTAATTTACCTAATTATAACTTACACTCTGAATTACGTAGTAAAAGAAAAGGTGGTGGTGTGTTATTGTACGTTCATAAGTCTCTAAATTTTAACAGATGTGATAACACCGCATATGAATTTATGGAATGCATTACAGGTGAGTTAGTCATAAATAAAAATATACAAATAGATTTATGTGCAATTTACAGGCCGCCCCAGTCATGTAAAAATCGTTTTATCACGGAATTGGGTAACTTAGTTAAGAAATCCAATCACAAAAATAGTTACATTATTATAGGTGACATTAATATCGACTTGACCCAATCAAATTCTATTGTTAATTCGTATTTAAATTGTTTAAGTGACAAGGGTTTTGAGTGTGCCATAACACAACATACACGTATAGAAAAGTATGGAAATACAATAAGCAAGTCATGCATCGATCATCTGTTTATTCGTAATGTCATCAGCGCGCCTGTATACAGCGCGGTGGTGCACTCCGCCCCGGCCGATCACTGCGTTATCGCTGGTGCCTTGCCGATCGCGGTGACGTCACCCTCCGATGCGCCGGCGCGTGCTGATTTTACAACGATAGACAGCTTAAGGCCGTGTTTCACCAAGCAATGTTAAAGTTAACGCCATGTTAAAATACCATGCCATCTCATTCATTGACAGGAAATACGAGAGGGATAACATAATATTTAACATGGCGTTAACTTTAACATTGCTTGGTGAAACACGACCTAAAACTTAGAAATGAGATTTTAAATAACGATATTAATATATATTTTTGATACACCGACCCCAATATGATTATGTCACTGCTAAATATCGACTTCAAATTGTTATACGACAAATGTAAAATCACTAAAAATATTTATGTAAACTCAAAGCGTAGTTCTTGTCAGTGGGTTAACCGACGCTTAATAAATATGTGTGCGAAAAGGGACCAATTGTATAAGGAGTGGCGAAAAGACCAAAACGATTGTACTAAGCGACTATATTTTAATTGCTATAGAAATAAAACAAACAAATATGCTCAATACATCAAAAATAAATTAATCATGTCCAACGTTTGTAAAAATATAAAAAATCCAAAAAAAGTATGGGAGATAATTAACAAAATATCTGGAAAGATTACTCAATGCATCGACGACACTCTTCTTAAATATTTTAAACTTGAACCCCTACATATAGCTAACAACTTTGCAAAAAAATTTAATGACTCAATAAATACAATAAAAAGCTGTTGCATCACTAAACTATTAGATCCTAGTACCTATGAAAATAAACCTATTTTGTCTATTAGATTAAAACACGCTACTCAGGATGCAATTGCAAAAATTTTAAAATGCTTAAATATAAATAAAAGTCCCGGGCATGATGTCATTCGGGCCCGCGACATAAAATTATCCCCAGCACTAGTTCCCGTCCTAACTCACTTGATTAACTGCTGCATAGACACAGGTGTATATCCTGATATTCTCAAAATTGGTATTATTAGACCTATATATAAAAAGGGTGTCCATAACGACTATGAAAACTATCGCCCCATCACTATTTTATCCTGCATAAATAAGGTCATAGAAAGATTTTTGGGCGATCAAATATCATCATTTCTTGATAAATATAGCGTTATAAACCATAATCAGTATGGATTTCAAAAGAAACGAAGTACTACTGAGTTGCTACGTAAATTTACGGATGAGGTTAATGGTTATCTTGACAAAAAATATCACGTAATCGTATTGTTTATTGATTTTTCAAAAGCATTCGATGTACTAGATTTTAATATATTATTTAACAAACTTTCGAACAACGGAATACAAGGACCACTTTTAAAATTATTGAAAAGTTACCATATGAATCGTTTCACATCTGTTAAAGTCGCCGACAGGTATAGTGACTCGTACCGCACCACTGCCGGCACCGCTCAGGGTTCCATTACTGGCCCATATGAGTATCTGATCTATACTAATGAAATGTGTAATTTAATAAATCAAGGAACAATCTATCAGTTTGCAGACGACACTTGTTTGTTATCCGCTCATAAAACTGTAATTGAAGCTCAAAATACTATGCAAAGAAATTATAATCTTATCTGTAAATGGGCTCACGATGTTGGGCTGGTGATCAACTCACAAAAAACTAAATTTATTCATATTCATTCTTCTTACAATATTCCCATGACCACCCCAATAATCATAGCCCACACCCACGATTGCTTTCATAATAATTTAGTAATTAATTGTCAATGTGCCTCATTAGAAAAGTAAATCAACATACTTACCTCGGCCTCATTATTGACAACAGACTGAGTTGGAAGCCCCATATAGACCATGTTTGCTCTAAGCTAAGATCTGTTAAATATTATAAAATATAAGTTACCATTTAAAACGTTAAGAGTGATCTATTTATCTCTGGCACAGTCTGTTGTTAACTATGGGCTGAGTAGTTATGGAAGAACTTTCAAAACTCACTTAAATAATATATACTCGTTAATGTTACGTATTCTAAAAACAATTGTACCTAAACCTATTAAAAATAAATATAAATCAAATGAAGAAGGAATTTTTGAATATTGTAATGTCATGCACATATATAACTTGTTAAAATTTACCTTCTTAAATGAAGTATGTGATCCAAACTTATTAATTGAAAAAACTAGACCTAGCTATTTAAGACCAATTACTAATTTTAAAGCTAAAAAATTTATTAATATCAATTGTAACAACTTCTATGGAAGTAGATTGCTAAATAATGTAATACCTTTGTTTGTAGAAGAACTGCCTGATGACTTGCAGGGGTTGTATCGGGGCAAATGTAACTACAGGCGACTATTTAAAAAACATCTTTTAAAACATAATTGGTAATGCAAAATATAATAAATAACTAGTGAGCGACCTCTTGTCCAGATAAACTCCTGGAAGTTTTTGCCGGCAAGATAACGCATATATAAAAAAAAATTGTAACTTATTTTGAACAATAAAAGAAATAAAATAAAGTCTTGGTCGGTGTCGGTAAAAAGTGTTTTAATCGGTAAAGTGATCGCAAAACTCCAGTAATCTTTTGAGAAACATGAGAAATTTGGGAATTCCAATCAAGACTTTAATCAATATCCCGAGATCCGAGATCTTTGACGCTAGAACTAAAAGGAATGACAGAACCATCAAAAGTGACTTGTGGTAAAGAATTTAAGTTAACTTTACTAATTGACCGCGGACTCCCGATCAATATGGCCTGACATTTAGTGGGGTTCACAGATAATCCAAAGTTAACTGACCAATCCTTAATAGCATCTAGATCTCGGTTTACTGCATCAATGGCCTGCGACAAAACTTCCACTCTTGATTGACTGTAAAGCTGTAAATCGTCTGCATACAAGTGATACGCAGAGCGAAGTCCGTTAGTGATTGAATTAATAAATATAGAAAAAAGAAGAGGAGAGAGAATACCGCCTTGGGGAACGCCAGAATGAACGAATTGCCAGGTGGAAGTAGATTGATCAGAGCGTACTGATTGCTGGCGTCCCTGAAGATACGAAGAGAACCAGTTCAGTGCTTCAGGTGAAAGAATACAGGAGAGTATTTCGAGAAGGATATCATGATTAATATTATTGAAAGCGTTGGAGAAATCTACCAGGACCAAAACGGTGATCTTTGAGTCTTCTATCCCCGCCCTCACATCATTTGTCAACTTTAGCAGTGCTGAGGTTGTACTATGACCAGGTCTGAACCCGGATTGGAGAGGAGACAGAATGTTGTGTTTGTAAATAAACCGGGCCAGTTGTCTATGGACGCAAGCCTCAAGCACTTTGGAAAGGTAAGGAAGGATGGAAATGGGGCGAAAATGTGTAGGAAGAGTAGGGTTGGACACTTTTGGTAAAGGACGTACAAAAGCTTTACGCCACAAGTTGGGATATTGGAACGAAGCGAGAGAGGAATTGACTGAATGAGTGATAGCGGGTAACAGTAGATCAACAATAGTACTGATCATTTGACGGCTTAGTCGTCGCAACCTACGGCCTTGGTCCTTAATGATTTTATTGTTAATTGATTTCATCAGAAGAGATTGGAGAAAATGGAAATAAGGTATATGGATACGTGGTAAATCTCTCAAATAACCTATGGTCCGACATTTAGTTTGGACGTCAAGCGTGGCTGTGGTAGAGAAATGAAGATTTATATCTTCCAAACTAATTGCCCCAAGAGAATCTATTTGATGAGATTTACCGATTCCTATATTTTTAAGAAACTTCCATGTATGCGATGGAGACGGTGTAGACAAGTTTTGGAGAAAATGGCGGCATTTAGCATTGCGTATCACTTGGTTGCAACGATTTCTAACTACTCTAAAGCGGTCCCAGTTGAGTTCACTTCGATCACTTTTAAATTTACGAAACGCTCGATCCCTGCGCCGCATCATCCCCCGAATTTCCTCAGACAGCCACGGAGCTGGTGGATGTTTTAATTTGATTTTCTTAAGGGGCGCATGATGATCGTATAATTGAATTATGTTGTTGTTGAAACATTTAACTTTGTCATCTACACAGCAAGCATCCAACATTGGCTGCCAGTCAATATCCGCGGCCTCTGTTCGTAAATTTGCGATGTCTAAACGTGCAAAACTTCGTCTATACACGACCCTAGGACAGGGTTTTGGAGGCTTTAAGGTATAGGAGAGAAAAATCAGATCATGATGGGAAAAACCAGGAACAGGATGTTGACCATGGGATTTAATAAAAGAGAGGTTAGATATTAACATTAAGTCAAGCCAGGTATCTTCACCATTGTTGTTATGATGAGTGGCCAGAAGAGGAAGAACGTGTATAGAAGAAGAATCGATAATATGATTCAACTTAAGTGAACGGGGCGAAGACTGATTTAAAAGGTCTTTATTAAAATCACCCATTATAATGTGATGTTCATATACAGACAACAGCGGTTCAAAGACCAATTGAAGATCACTAAAATAATCAGTGGAAGGAGGGCAATATACTACGCCCAGAGCCAGCTTGATACCCTTAATGTAAACTTCAAGAAAGAGAACTTCTGCAGCAGGAGATTGTTGAGAAGAGGAGGTAAGAGGAGAGGCTATTATTTTGTATGAAATATCGCTACGAAGATAGATAGCTACACCTCCACCACGTCTATCAATCCGATCGTTACGAATCAGAACGAAGCCGAGCAGAGTATATGAAGAAGACAGGAGGTTGGGTTTGAGCCAACTCTCAGAAATCAGAATGGCATGAACGTTGTTTCCTGAAAACGTTTCTATGATGTCACTAAAGTGACTGGGAATACTTTGTTCATTTATATGACATACGTTAAGAAAATTTGCGCTCTGTGAGTTTAGTTTCTTTTTACTAGTTAAGTATTCATTAACAGACATAACAAAGTTAAATTAAAGTAAAATATAATAATAATATATAACTAAATAATAATATTATAAATAACAATATTATGTATATAATATAATTTTTATAATATAGGTAATATGATTATCTTTTTATAATAAAAAAAAAAAACTACTTCGCATTACTAAACCACCCGCCAACCGACACATTTTACATAACAATAAAAGATACAAATTTTTTGAAAGAAAATACACAACACAAAGACAAATGAAATATGGATTGTACTTCAAATTTCAACGTTAATTGGAACGCAACCTGATACGGCATAACATCTATTCAGAAAAAAAAAACAAGTGTCAAATGCCAGAATATCAAATGACAGGTTGTCATTTGTCAAATAAGTCAACAACTGTTTAAATAGCAAACTTTACATTTTTTAAGTAATAAATTGCAAAACTATTCGGTTAATCTAAACAATATTGCTTAAATGTTATTATTAATTACAAGTTACAAGTACAATCCATGCAATAAATAAACGGAAAACAATATCAGCTTTGACAGAAAAAGCATGCCAAATCGAGAAACTAGTAATAAAAAATGCCTTTACATGTACAAAATAAGACAATCGGCTCGAACGACAAATTGTTAAGAACAAAAACCAGTGTACGGATCTAGACACTTATGAAATCTTAGAGGTTACCTTTGGGTATTTTGACAACAAGGGTTATAAGGGTTATTTTGACAACAAGGGTAATAAGCTCTTCGATGGTCACCACTTTATGCCTTATCCCGTCACTGGTTTTGATAACCACAATACCATCCTGTGTCCACACGGATCTGACGCCGAAATGCATCCTCGCATTACTGAATACAGCCTGCCTTGCCTTGGTCAGGAACTCCCTTACAGTAATAGGAGTACCTTTGACCTTCGTTTTCGCTCTCCACACAGCAGCTTTAGATACATATGATTGGAACTTAATCAGAATGGGGCGTGGTCTATTTTGTTCCTTCGATGATCCCAATCGATGACACACCTTAATTGAGCTGGCTGAGATGTCCTTAATGGAATCCCGACAGTTTTCACTACTCAGCTCGGGCGCTCCGGAGAAGATCAGTGCTTTTCTTCGAGATCTGGTTTCAAGAGAGTCCACAGCCTTAAGACACTCAGTAATTTGTGTACGAAGTAAACTGAGTATGGAAAATGTCAACTCACGAAATGTCCTGAACTCATCTGCAACTTTAGCTACGGTATCCTTTGCAGCACCACTATGCAGCTGGGCCTGGAGCTCTTCAAACTTTCTTGTAACACATTCTTCAAGTGATTGTTGTGCCTTTTGTATGTCAGCTAGTATTTTAATTGAAGATGTCTCACATCTTCAATTAAAATCAGTTTCCTTGGTGTAGTGAAATTTCAATGTGGTCAAATTGGCAGGTGGTGAAATGAAGTTAATACTTCACATTGACTGCTACAAACAATTATTAGCCAAAAAACTGTATGTATACTACTAAATAATAGTATTTTTTCTTTAAAAATTGTAGTAAAACTATTAATATAATATATTTTATACTTTTAGACTTGTGTTTGTTTTTTTGCACCTACCCGAAAAACATTAATCATATCAATATCAAATTATATAATAGGTACCTACATTTAATATAATCAGAAGGCGATAATTCAGTAAACCCTGATCCAATAAACGATAACGATTATTACGTTAAACAAAATCCAAAATTTCTTCTGGCAAGTAGTCACGATCATCTTCATCTTCTTGTTGTTCCGGCAAGTTTTCATTAAAAGCTAGTACAGTTTTGTAGTATTGTAAATCAGGCAAGTCACTCCAAGCTTGACCATAATGTTTTTCGAGTAGTTTTTTAACATCTGTTAGTTTTTCAGCTTTAACGTTAAATCGTGCTTCTATTATATTTGGTTGGATTCCGGATATACGTTTCCCACGTTTAGTTATGCTCAGTGGATTGCATATATCATTTCTGTATGACATTTCTCCTCGAACTAAAATTTTCCGACGATGTGATCTATTTAAGATAATACGCTTCGTTTTACTTATTTGGAAGTGCAACGTTTGAGTGGTTTTCAACACATCTTTGCATGCAGTCTTCCAATCAAAAATTGGCACCTCAGTGACTAAACGCCGGATAGTCGCATTAGACCCCATGATATCAATATAGGTCTGAGGGTTAGATATCGTCTCTAGTCGTTTTATTTGTTTTTCCACAAAAGCAAATACTCGATCGGGAGGAATGAAGCTATGCCCAGTGACAGGATATACTATTTCTACTTCTTCTATGTTTTGTGTTGTTTCATGCAGCCATTTAGCAACCATTCCCAGCAATATCGAATTCTTATTTTGGCCGCCGCAACCGTCAGCAACAAGCCTTATCTTCTTTTTGCCATCAAGGTTTACTCGATTCAGGCAGTGATATAAGCAAGATGATATTTCATTAGAACCCTTGGCTGCCATGTCTTCATTTCTGAACTTTCTACGCAGTAAAGTAATATAAGTACATTGTGTAGCTATCGCTTAAACCTATTACGTGGCATCTCGTGGTATACACTCATTTCATCAAAAATTTGCTAAAACACTGTCTACCTTATCTGGAGAGAAACACCGTTATAGATATTAATAACTCTAGGTACCAAATACCGAGTACAAAACCCTTACTTTTAAGATATTTAAGTGTTAACCAGCCTGCTTGCATTGAATAATAACATCACTTTTTTGGCAGTCAGGTAAAACACACAACAATCACATGGATGGCCAATCCTAATCCGAGTCCGACCCTGTTCATGACATTTTAAATTCACATCGCCCTACCGAAAACAAAGTGAAATTACAACTTATTACTTACAAATCTCGTTGTTTATTCTTCCTTTTTTCATTTTTATTAGGTTTTAACTTCTTTTTAGCTAATTCAGGCCTCACAACATTTATTTCTTCCTCCATAATACGATAAAAACGCAAGCGCACGATACAAACATAACGACAAAAAGCCAACAAGTGCGGCCATGACACTGTGTAGGGCTGTCCGTCATTGGTCGAATCGGACTCAGGCGAGTTTGATTTCCAATGACGTAGTGACTTGGGTTTGTATGAAAACAAAACGAATATTTTGAGCCTTATTTCTACCTGTTACAAAAGACTTAGCTGTTTTGATCCAAAACATCATTTATTTCTTTGTACAAAGAATTCAGCCAGTCAAAAATATTCATTCGTTACTATAGTGGAAGGCACGTTTGATATGTATCGACACAATTAAACTTGCTTGTAGTTTCAATGTATACATCCATTTACTTTTAGGGTTCCGAACCAATGAGGATATAAACAAATCAGAATTTTAAGCCAACGCAATAAAAAAATACATCTATTTATGCTGCTAACTTTCATAATTTGCGTAACGTTTTTGTTCTAATCATTGAGAGACGAATGGGCAGCACGTCTTCAAAAATTATACTACGTTAATTAATTATTTTAAATGATTGTACCCTATCAGAAAAAAAAAATATCTAAATAATAACGTAGAATGTAGAAGAACTTCACATTATTTGTTTGCACCAATGTAAAGCGTACTTAATAATTCCATTACGTCACATTTTGTGTGGGTAAGTTAGTCCTCTTTTCAGCAATATTTCGACAAGTGGTATCGAGCTAAACCTGTTGTCAGCAGTAATATTTCTGTTCGAGTTTTCAACTACTTTGGCAAGTATTAAAACCGACTGAGTGGGTAATGCCAATTTTTTCTCTTGATCGCTCAAGCCTTTGTCATCAGAATTCTTCCCGTGGTATATATAACTATTGTATATGTAGTATGCACGAGCATCTACTAATAATAATATTTTCTACTAATAATAATATTTTAATACCATATTTTGCGGCTTTCTGAGGCATATCTATACATATAATAAATCTGTAGAGGGGTCATGTCTGTACATTAAGAATATTTAAGTGAAAATTAAAAAAAGGGGGTCTATATAAGCCACAGAACCTAAAAATAGCATTTTTGAAAAAAATGTCTGTCTGTCTGTCTGTCTGTCTGTCTGTCTGTCTGTCTGTCTGTCTGTCTGTCCATATGGGAATGTTTGTCGTCGCATCACGCTAAAACCACTGTATGGAATGAAATGAAATTTGGCAGGCAGGTAGCTTACGACCTGAAGAGCATTATTGGAAATTATTATTCCGAAAAACGAAAGGGTTCCCGTGGGATCTTCAAAAAATTGTAGCTACCTATTTGACGGTATTTCAGCCAAACTACTCAACGTATTTAAATGAAATTTGGCAGGCAGGTAGCTTATGATCTGAAGAGCATTATTGGAAATTGTTATCCCGAAAAACGAAAGGGTTCCCGTAGGATCTTCAAAAAATTGTAGCTACCTATTTGACGGTATTTCAGCCATACTACTCAACGTATTTAAATGCAATTTGGCAGGCAGGTAGCTTATAATCTGATGAGCATTATTGGAAATTGTTATACCGAAAAACGTAAGGGTTCCCGTGGGATCTTCAAAAAATTGTAGCTACCTATTTGACGGTATTTCAGCCAAACTACTCAACGTATTTAAATGAAATTTGGCAGGCAGATAGCTTATGATCTGAAGAGCATTATTGGAAATTGTTATCCCGAAATACGAAAGGGTTCCCGTAGGATCTTCAAAAAATTGTAGCTACCTATTTGACGGTATTTCAGCCATAACTACTCAACGTATTTAAATGTAATTTGGCAGGCAGGTAGCTTATAATCTGAAGAGCATTATTGGAAATTGTTATCCCGAAAAACGAAAGGGTTCCCGTGGGATCTTCAAAAAATTGTAGCTACCTATTTGACGGTATTTCAGCCAAACTACTCAACGTATTTAAATGAAATTCGGCAGGCAGGTAGCTTATGACCTGAAGAGCATTATTGGAAATTGTTATCCCGAAAAACGTAAGGGTTCCCGTGGGATCTTCAAAAAATTGTAGCTACCTATTTGACGGTATTTCAGCCAAACTACTCAACGTATTTAAATGAAATTTGGCAGGCAGATAGCTTATGATCTGAAGAGCATTATTGGAAATTGTTATCCCGAAATACGAAAGGGTTCCCGTAGGATCTTCAAAAAATTGTAGCTACCTATTTGACGGTATTTCAGCCATAACTACTCAACGTATTTAAATGTAATTTGGCAGGCAGGTAGCTTATAATCTGAAGAGCATTATTGGAAATTGTTATCCCGAAAAACGAAAGGGTTCCCGTGGGATCTTCAAAAAATTGTAGCTACCTATTTGACGGTATTTCAGCCAAACTACTCAACGTATGTAAATGAAATTCGGCAGGCAGGTAGCTTATGACTTGATGAGCATTATTGAAAATTGTTATCCCGAAAAACGACAGGGTTCCTGTGGGATCTTCAAAAAATTGTAGCTACCTATTTGACGGTATTTCAGCCAAACTACTCAACGTTTTTAAATGAAATTCGGCAGGCAGGTAGCTTATGACTTGAAGAGCATTATTGAAAATTGTTATCCCAAAAACGACAGGGTTCCCGTGGGATCTTCAAAAAATTGTAGCTATCTATTTGACGGTATTTCAGCCAAACTACTCAACGTATTTAAATGAAATTCGGCAGGCAGGTAGCTTATGGCCTGAAGAGCATTATTGGAAATTGTTATCCCGAAAAACGAAAGGGTTCCCGTGGGATCTTCAAAAAATTGTAGCTACATATTTGACCTTATTTTAGCCAAACTACTCAACGTATTTAAATAAAACTTGGCACAAAGGTAGATTGTAACATGAAATAACCAACATAATATTTTTAACTGACTTACAAAAAAGGAGGAGGTTTCTCAATTCGTAAATATATGTTTTTTTTTTTGTTTCTTCGCGGATATCTTCATCGTTTCTGAAACGATTTTAATTTTTTTTAATGTTGTGTAGGGTATAATTTAAATTTGATCCCATTGTCACCAAATGGTGACCTGATGATGGGATCCGTGAGGAATCGAAGGAAATCCTCAAAATTTATGTGAATTGATTTTGATTTTTTCTGAAGTAGTCTAAGCATATATTACCAAACAGTTAGGTTTTGCACCATATCCTGGATCTATAATATCAAAAAATTTCACGTTTCAGTAAGCTATATATATATATATATATGTGTTGAAAAATTTCGCGCTGCTCTGGCTTACGCCAGAGCAGCGGTAGACTTTTTCTCTTTCTACTATTTTTTTTTATCTAATCGTTTTTGTTTTTCATTTTCCGTCCTCAAATAATCGTCGTCTGATCATTCGAGAATTATCCCTACTCAGTCTATACCCATCACTAAAAATCTGAAAATTAAATAATTTTAAACAAAAAAAAAACGACTTCAAAAGGTAAACTAAAAGGAACAATTAAATTTACTTCGCACAAAGTAATACTTATTTTCCAGTACAAGTGAAAATAATTATTACTTTGTGCGAAGTAATTTATTATTATACTTAGGTTTTGCAAATACGATTAATAAAGTATAGGCGTAGGATAGTTTTTTTTCAAGATATGAATGAGATGTCATAGGTACATTTAAATTAGAAAAGTTATGTCAATATAAGTAAGATTTTATGTTTTTCATGATATTTTTATTTATTAGTTTTTATGCTAGGTACGGCTTGGGTTTTTTCTTTCTTTTGGACTTTTGTTATTTTGTCGTCTAAAGCAAGTTAGTACTTTAACCGTAAAGTCCCAAAGTAGGCTACATGTTTGTTAGCGTAGGTAATTAATAAATAAAAAACCGGGCAAGTCCGAGTTGGAATTGCGCACCGAGAGTAGACTTTTAAAAAATTTGGCGCTCGGCGCCAGCAGCGCAGCGTCGGTGTGAAAACGATCATCGTCTGCACGATCATCCTTTGAGAACCTCCTCCTTTTTTTGAAGTCGGTTAATAATACACGGTCATTTTTCGAGCTGGTAGTAATAGGAATCGTTAGCATTTTCATAGAAAAAAACGGCCATTATTTGACAATAAATTATTATCATTACTCCATCGGCCTACTTCTTTTGCTTATGCACGTCTAATACCGTGTATAAAGAAGCATTAACTACTATAAATTAGTGATTTTAAATATCCAAACGACAGTGTTCATAAACTAAAAATGTATTTGAACTGCTGCCCTAAATCACTTTTCCACGCGTACGAAGTCGCGGGCACAGCTAGTAAACTATAAACTTACAACGACCTCTAAATGGCGGTAACATTAGTCGATACATAGGTTTGGTCCAGGAGTATAGGTATGGCTATTTGATATGAATTTATCGAATATTTCGGATATTGGAGCAAGTATGTCATCTTTTAGACGTTCTTCTCTGGTGTTTGAGTCATCAAATCTAAGGCAGTTGTCGTAAGTCGTTTTTCATGTTTGTACATGAAAAACGACAACGAGACATCACGCAACGGAATATTTGACGGCCTGTACCATCGGTGGCAAATATTGTGCGTATCTGCATCGTTACATTTGAATACTGATGAATAGTACATCAAACCAATAAATGCTTTAATCTCGGTTTCATTTGTGTCCCGAAGTTCAGCCTTATTAGTATTTTAAAATTTACTACGATAAAAACCGAGTTTCTGATTAGTAAATCGTACCACAGATTCTAAGATTGTGGTATCAATTAGCTGAGACCATAGTTTTGAGTAGCCTTCACGAAATGAGTTCTTGTAGTACGGCCTGGTAATCGAATAATATTATGAGCTGCCGTGCGTGACGTTCTAGGGCCCCTTCTTTTCTCCAAATGAAACCATTTTAACCTGTGTAGTGCTCGTGTGACTCGTTTGAAGAACTCTTACTTTCGACAATTGGCTCTGAACTTTCTTCACAAGATATGGTGTCTTCTTCAAGCTCTTGGATTTCCGGTTCAAAATTTGGATCTTCTCCTTCATCATCAATATCGCTAAACTCGTGTTCGCTTTCCTCTTCCAGCCAGTTTATTATTTGTTTATCATAACTTTAAAAAGTTCCAGTCGATGTTCTCTTACGAGTAGGGTTGTTGCTTGAGTCTGCCATCTAAAAAATGAGTAATCACAATCTTGACTGCTCCAAACTTCGGAAACCAGTGATTTTCACGTTTAGTCGCGGACAGGATGATTTTATTAGGGTTTTGACTTTCATAAACCACGCACAGGCTTTATATTACACAGGTTACACAAGTTTGCATAGTTTTGCACAAAATTTTACTGATTTGGTTGATTTTGCACTGATTTTACACAAATCGTGGGTTTTAGAAAGTTATTATGTTCGTGTTCGCGAGGCGTACCCGGGGATTTTAATATCCACTTTAAGCTATCACCATAATTTTATTTTATTTTATTTTATTTATTGATTCACCAACAGAACATCATCCGGTACAATTAAAAAATAATAATAATTAAACAATAACTTATAGGTAAAATGAGTTCTAATGACAGGTGAAATACAACATGCTTATACAATTATTGGCGACAGAAAATTAAATTTTTAATGAATGACAAATGGATGATTGAAATGGATAAAAAAAAATTGCAATTTACTTCTTAAAAACTAAAAAACTAATCGGTGCTTAACATAACATAAAACTGTTAAAAAGATATAGCAAAAAGAAAAAAGAAAAAATTAATGTATATGACCTTCAAAATTATTTTGAGAGTAAGATTGAACAGAAGCGACTCTTGTTTTATACTATGTGAACATGTTTATTCACAGGTGACGCTTTGGGGTTGACGCCTGCACCAAACTGCTCGTTGGCCATCAAAGCTCTTGGGGCTTGCGTCACATACCTCACAGAGTGCCTGCTAGACCTGCAAGTGCTCACCATGGGACAGTTCACGAGATATACGCCGCCAGACGTACATACAGACACGCATACAGACGCACAAGATAAATACGAGTGGAGCGGTGGCAGCACCATGGTGCTGGACGCTATCACGCTGAAGAATTTGAGGATTGTACAAGACGAAGGCTGCTTGTATGATAAATTGAATTTCTGCTCAACACCTATGGGGAAGAGGTGAGTCTTATCTACTCTCACCCACTTGTGTCAGCCTCGGTTAAATTAAAACCCAGAGATTTATTTCTCCTTTTTACGAAGATGCTAACTCTGGGTTTATTAATTTGACCCTGTCGCCGGTGGCTATAAAAGTAAGACCAAATGTAATTCAAAGAGTTATTCGTGTTCTTTAATAATTATAATATAAAGTCTATTGTTGGTCTAATTCATAAAAGAAGTCCCACGATAATTTAGTATAACTAAAACTTGTCTAGTATATTGGAGCTCAGTATTCTACTGTTTGTGTGAATAACTCGTAAAAAAAACATCCGATCTCAGTAAATACAGTGTAAACTCTATGTGACGTCACCCGATTTAACATCATACTCCCTATAGCGTCGAAATCAGTCGGATTTGTTTAGTTTATCTTGTCTTTCATACAGTGCCAAATTCTATAATATAGCAAAACCCACTATCAATGAAAGCAACAATTAAATATAAGGCAAATTTTGTAAAAACTGCAGCTATGTACATTCTATTGTCGATTTATTATCCTAGCCCGCAATGAACTTCATTGGAAGTATAAGCATATCGAACTTTCGAAGAAATATTTTATTTTGTTTACAAATTGGGATTGGCAACTTTCAACAGTAACTGTCTACACTTGTGTAGACTGTTGACTGTGTAAATAGGAGTCATGGATTTTCTTATACAGATTTTTTTCTCTCAATTAAACGACAACTCTGTATAACGTCAAAATATGCTCAGTCCCTTGAGTCTCGTTATACAGGCTGTAATATTAATGAGTGATAGTACTTTAGGGTGTATATTTGTCCCGTATGTAGAGTTTATTGTGAAAGTACCAGCGCTAAAAGAGCTTTATCTTTCTTTCAAAAGCAAGTCTTTCAGCGCTAGTAATTTCACAGTAGGTAAAGTTAATATAGGAGGCACATACACCCTAAAGTATTATCACTCATTTATTTTACACCTTGTATAGACACTGTATTAGCCATTACCATTTTTACTTTGGAGATCTTAATGGGTTAATTGTTAACCTATTTTAGGTTGCCTGCGCCGCGTCAAGCGGGGTTTTACGATATGAACTCTACTATGAATCACAATATTTTCAGGTTCTTGTACCAATGGGTTTGTTCTCCGAGTTGCAACCTGACGGTGATTAAAGAGAGACAGGCTGCCGTGAAACTCTTGTTCGACAACCAGCAGATATGCCAAGACGCTAAAGAGATTCTGACATCGATACCCGATTTGGAGCGCCTGTTGTCTAAGTATGTGATAATGAGAAATTGTATCTCCAAACAAAACTTAACGCGTTTTTCTCGGAATGACAACACAAAAGCCACCGGTTCAACCCTAACCGTTCGAGAAGAGCCAGCGTAAGAAACTCGCACGGGTCCATTTTTCACGAATATTGTCCTTTAAAAAAAATATTTTAGTAAAGTAAAAATTTTATCTATTAATATTATAACAAAAGTCGGAATACAAATGTACATATAACTAATATTCTCTCTGGTGGCCAACATATTTCCAATGTCGGCAAAAGTCACTAAAATAGTTGACCCGTAATTTTCTATTACATATTTAGATTGGCTGCTTAGTTATTGAATGTCTTTAAAATAGAATAATTCATATTGTCAGATATGATGTAAAACAGGGACAATAAATATTTGAACTTTGAACATTTGAGACTAAGGGCCGGTTTCTTAAAAGCTAATCAAATCTATGATCAACTAACATAAAATTCAAGTTAACAACTCATATTAAACAGAGAGGGACTGATATTATATTATAATATCTCACTATCGCAAAGCTGGTTAAAATACCACAGATAAGGTTAATTTAATTAGTTAATTAACGAATAAATTGATCAGATTGTTACCAAGATCCGTCACTAGAATTAATGTACTTAATACGTTACTACTACATAATATCCTAAAATGTTTAGGGCCCGTAGAAATTAAACAATCTCAAACCAAACCTCACCTTGAGAACCTATTTGAAAGATAAAAAAACGTTTCGTTTCACTTTAAAAAATAAAGAGTTTTACTTATGTTATGTACTTTAAATTTTTTTTTTCTTAAAACGTAAAAATAAAGATTATAAAAATATACATTATACTTATTTTATTGTTTCCTGTAATCTATAATATGAATATAACGGTATAAAAAGAAAATAAATTAAAGTACTATGTAACATTAATAATGATGTTTCACTTTTAAAAGTGAAACGAAACGTTGTTTTATCTGTCAAATAGGTTCTCAAGTTGAGGTTGGGTTTGAGATTGTTTTATTTATACGGGCCTAAGTGACAGTTTTTACTTAATTATATGGTTAAATTTTTTTTTGCGACATATCACCTTCATCCATTCCTGTCTTCAATTATGATCATCATAAACAACTACTTACCTCCTCGCCACTAGAAAATGTATGTCTTACAGAGAACAACAGCTTCAAAAGAAGACGATTCTAAGGCCTCAGCCTCGAATTTTGCGGGCAGCGGGGCGGGAGCGGCGGCGGCGCGGGTGCGGTACTCGTTACCCGCTCCCGCGCCGCTGTTTTCGAGAACCGGTCCATTTGATTTTACGCAAAAGATCCTGCCGCTCCCTAAAGAATCATAATAGTCTATAATTCTATATAATTTATGCATGCGTACGAGCCACAAGAGGCTTTTTTAAAAGAATATAAATTACTATATACAGGGTGTAAAAAGAGCAGTCACTAAAACTTTCAGATACGATTATACTACCTTTCCTCATTTTTGAAATGTATTTTTTTTTGTCAAAAACTAATTTTTTTTTTTTTACTTTTCACTATTTCTTATTTTTTTGTCGCATAAATAACAATAAAGCAAAAAAAAACTTTTTTTTTTGAAATTTTTGTATTAAAAAACTAAAAAAATTATATATTTCTAGAATGAAAAAAGGTAGTATAATCATATCCCAAAGTTATAGTGACTGCTCTTCTTACACCCGTTATAATATTATACATGTCTTGAATTATTTCAGAGTGCACACTCTAGGAAACCTAAAAAGGTCTAAATGCCACCCGGACTCCCGCGCTATATTCTACGAGGAGAAGATATACACGAAGCGCAAAGTGCTAGACTTCATAGCGGTGTTGAACGGGTTCGCGGCTGCGCTGAATCTGATGAAACTCTTCTCTGATGTTGACTCCGTGTTGCTCAAGAGGGTCACTCAGTTCGTCCCGGATGGACGGTATCCAGATTATAGGGATACGTTGAAGTTTTTTAAGGTAATAATGATGTTTAATATGATGTATCCCCTTATTACCAGACTATCGAATAGAGGGGTAATGATTTTGGCAGTTAATGTATTATGTATTTTTTCACACCGTAGTTACTGATCTGATTTCAATTAATAGGTAGCCAGTAGATTCGTAATTAGCTCACATTCACAGACGGTTACTGTCGCTGCTTGGCAGAAGAACAAGAACAGCTGAAATGATGTTGGTAGCGCGTTAAATATTTTACAACTTTAATAGGGAGCCAGGTAAAAACTAGTGTAAAAATATTTGACACCCACACAATATTATCAAAAAATCTTAACGCATCTGTGATGGGTTATGTTTTTCGATACCTGAATAAACCTCTTATTATTATATTGTGTGTATCTATAAATGTTTGGCACGCTATGCAGCCTGAACGGTACAGTGGATTTTACCTTCAGATGTCGTTAGATTTGTGTTTACTGTGAGAGTGACACTGGGTATCAGCGTTGCCAGAACGTACCGAAAAGGTTTTCCGTACTTTTTATCGCACAACCGTACAAGACCGTACATTATAAATTATACTGGTAATTTATTTTTTAATACAAACTATAAAAAGGGTTATTAAGGGTAGATTATAGCATTTTTTAAGTTTTAGCAAAACCGAACTTTTGAGTTAAAGCCCGTAAAGTTTTAGAAATCTAGTCGTACTTCTTTGGGTAATCATACAACACTGCTGGGTTTATCAAAATAATAAAATGCAGTAGCCTTTTTTTTAATTACCCTGTGTTCCAGTACGTCCTGGCCCCTGGGGCCTTACTCTCCAAACTGATTTGATTTTGATTCAGATACGATCATGCCGCGTACTTCTTAATAAATCTTTATTCTGATTAGTTTCAAAGTAATTCACCAAATAAAATACGAAAAACCACTGATATCGAACGGATTCGGTTCTCGTTTTGAACTGTTTTCACTAGTGTTCCACACACAGATGTCAGCTGACAAAACTGTTCAAAACGCTCAGAATGATCATGCCATTTTGTATATTTTAACCCAGATCCATACTTAATTTACTATGGATTCTTTTATAATGTTCTTGTTATAGATAATTTAAAATATAAGATAATTTATAAGATAAACGAGAAATGTCAAATTTTCTCGTTTATCTAATAGTCTATTTGTCAGTCGTTCCACTAGCAGTAAAGCGAAAGATCGAAAATTTCCAAATTGACAATATTGTGCTAAACGACTGTGTGCGATAAGAATGATCTGAGCGTTTAGAGTAAAAGAGACGTATAAAGGAACACACTGTTACTGTCCTTTATCTGTTTTAGGAAGCTTTCAACCAGAAAGAAGCTGAAAAGGAGGGTCACATTCACCCCAGCGCGGGCGTGGACCAGGAGTACGATCACACTTTGACACTCATAAAGGAGATAGAACAGGAATTGCAGGAGTACTTAAGCGAACAGGAGAAATTCTTTAAATGTCGGGTGAGTACTATACAGTTGAAGACATGAATGGATGAAGGTGATATGTAGAAAAACTATGATTTTGAGGAAATTGAGTTCAAACTGTCACTTAAACATATTATAATACGTCGTAAAGTATTAAATACATCTATCTAAAGATCTGCCTCTAGAATCAATGTATTTAATACGTTACTACATATTCTAAAATGTTTAAGTTGCAGTTTAAACTCAATTTCTCAATTTTCTGGGTATTTTTTGCGACACATCACCTTCATCGATTCATGTCTTCAGCTATCTTTTACAAAATGTTAGTATCCTTACTCGATTATGACTCAATAAATTCATTTCTAGGTAACATACGTAGGTACAGACAAGAAGCGCTACCAATTGGAAGTCCCACTGAGCGCTGCGTCGTGCGCCGGCTCGGACTACCACCTCGAGGGGGCCCGTAAAGGGTTTAAGAGGTTTTCCACTGATGAGACAAAGGTAAGTTTACAAAAACTATAAAATAATAATAATATCTATGGACGCTTCACACCATGTCATCTGGTCCCGTGCTTTTATCTAATAAATAAAACGCTTGAATCACGGACACGAACTAACTTTATTTGACATCTGACATTTCATACAAAGTATTACATACATACGCCCGGTTTCTGAAAGGCTGATCAAATTGATCAATTGATCAAATCAGCTAATCTGAACGCTGATTGGTGAACATTACTTCGCAGTCACTGTTTTCACCAATGAGCGTTCAGTTTAGCTGATTTGATCAATTGATCAATTTGATCAGCCTTTCAGAAACCAGGCGATAAAGGTAGATGGCGGTACTAGCATGAATTACTGATATTGTCGATACATAAAATAACACCCCTACTTATCGCAATATCCATTGTTACACATAAATACAATTTTAATTTACACAAACTATGCCATAGATCAACATACATTTATGATGCTTTGCGGAACATAAACTTTTTGTTAAAATGTCAGCTGGCACATCAGCTGTTGGCACATACAGCACATTGACTATTTTATCTTTCACTAAATCTCGACAAAAATGATATTTGATATCAATATGCTTTGTTCGTTTGTTTCACACAGCTTCTGTGCTCCTTGGTTATCATTGAATATGTTTATTGTGTACATCTTATTGGTTATTTCATACTGTAATTCCTTAAGATATAACGCTTCTCTACGTGCCTCAGATAGACCAATGTACTCTGATTCTGTACTTGAGAGGGCTACACATTTCTGTTTTCTACATTCCCATGATATTACACAATCAGATAACAAAAAACACATCCCAGTATATGATCTCCTATCTTCAGAGTTAGAAGCCCAATCAGCATCTACATAGCCTCTTATTTCTGAGTTACCATTTTTACAATATTTTATTTCATAAGATTTAGTTCTTTTAAGATATCTTAGTCCCCTTATTGCATATTCCCAATGCTGCGTGTGGTGGTGTGGCAATTATTAAATTGACTTAAAAATAAGTTTTTTAAGTCAATTTAATAGAATAACTAATATCTGGCCTAGTTAAGACCGACAGGTACATCAAACTACCAATTAGTTGTTGATAGGGCACACAATTATTTACACCTACATCACCTTTACTTATATTTAATTTGACCTCCATAGGTGTATCAAGAACCTTACAATCACTTAAATTAAATTTGCTCAATATTTGATCAATATAAGTTTCTTGACTCAAAGTTACATATCCTTCTTCTTTGTTGAATGTTACATTCATTCCAAGACATTGTTTAACTCCTTCTTCTTTGTTGAATGTTACATTCATTCCAAGAAATTTTTTAACTTCACCTAATTCTTTAATGCTAAACTTATTACATAAAATCTGTTTTAAGCTCTTAGTTTCAGTTTTATCATTGGAAAATATAAAGAAATCATCAACGTTAGACTGTTACAACGGTCTTACATTTGTTATTATGCTTTATACACATACATGGCTCTATTTTTGACCTTTTGTAAGCATTACAGATCAAACAATTATCTACCTTTTTATTCCAGGCTCTAGAAGCCTGCTTAAGTCCATAAATAGCCTTTTTTAATTTTAATACTTTACTAACTGAACTACTACTATAATAACAATCTGGCATTTTCATATAAATGGTTTCCTCTAAATCACCATTTAAGAACGCAGTCTTAACATCTAAATGAGTGACATCTAAACCTAACTTTACAGACAACGCAAATAATAGTCTAATGGCCAAATACTGAAACGCTAATTAAAGTTAAGAGTCCTCCTATTCGCAGGCTGTCACTGTCAGTCTTTAGGGAAATGACAAGGAAAGCGTGTCTTTTAAGCGTTAATTAATTTAACTATCGTTTCAGTATTCGGCCGTAAGAGTTGTATGTCTCAGTACAGGCGAAAATGTTTCAGTATAGTCCACACCATGTTTTTGGGTGAAGCCCTTTGCGACTAGACGAGCACGGTAACGCACATTATTTTCACTATCGTACTTCTTCCGCAACACCCACTTGCACTGTACTATAGTACCATCTTTTGGAACATCTACAAGTTCCCACGCACTATTTTTCTCGAACGATTGTAACTCTTCCTGTACTGCCGCTAACCACTGTGCTTTCTCAGGCCCTTCCAAGGCTTCTTGCAACAATATCTCACCCGTGCACATTTGGTCATCTACTAAGCAAGCACTTGCAAATCCAATAACTTTATTTGACATCTGACATTTGATATAAAGTATTACATACATAAAGGTAGATGGCGGTACGGTTTTAGACATTTATTTTCTCAATAAGAATTACATAATTCACTTACTTGAGAACAAAACAATCTTAAGTATTGAGTTAACTTACACTGGTACAAGACGCAGATTACAGATTAAGTACACGTGTTTATATTTTTACAAGCATAATACTTACAGTGCTTTGAACTTCCATTTAAATACTTATAATAAGGTCCACCACAATACAAAGCCGCAACCAAACTGATTTGCCACTTGTACGGCGCGGCCATTATACTAACACAATATTAGGTACATCATAGTTACTCATTACATTTCATAAACTAGTGATTAGGTATATTTTTAACACTTGTAATTATAAATAACATGACAAAGCATATTTATTAAAGTTTATACTATTACGGTAATTTAATCACTTGCATTTCAAAATATAGGGTAGTTAAAAATATTCGCTATTCAATCGAGTTCAATGTTATCTAAGGTTCGCGTACACCGTCAAGCTATACTTTATGCAGGCGATAAAATTTCTCTATTTTTAATTATTTAGATTTAAGTAAGTTTTTATTTTATTTATTTTTTAGTTTCATATTTAGCTATATTAAACTTTATTAAAAATATATATATAACAGCATACTAATAACAATATAATAATAACGATAATGACGATAAATATTGATATTTTAGCACAGAAGTGCCAAAATATCAATAATTATCATCATTATACCGTTTAAGCTAAATTGTTGAGGTACAATTCAATATGTGAGTTTTTAGTTGTCTTTTATATGTATTCAAAGACTTTTCCTCCTTAATTTCTAATGGTAGTTTATTGTATATTTGCGCTCCTTCAAATAAGATACATTTTTTGCCATAGTTCGTTCTAGGTTTTTTTAGAAGAATATTGTTTGCTTGTCTAGTTTTAATTTTTTGTATATTTCCCTTCGTAGTAAAATTTGTTTGAGTATGTATTTCATTTCTTAACATTTTTTTTACTAACATGCATGTATTAAATTTATAAGTTTGGTCTATAGTAAGCAGTTTAGTTTCTTCATAAATTCGGTTGGTATTTTCTAGAAAATTATAATTAAATAGTGCCTTTACAACTTTATTTTGTGTTATTTGTAGTGTTTTGAGATCGGTTTTTGA
The DNA here is from genome assembly GCA_905187575.2 of Celastrina argiolus. Lineage (NCBI taxonomy): Eukaryota > Metazoa > Arthropoda > Insecta > Lepidoptera > Lycaenidae > Celastrina > Celastrina argiolus. Next base: position 6,150,493 of record LR994596.1, read on the forward strand.
TGCAGTCCCCCATACTTCTACGAGGTACTCCAAATGTGGCTTTACCATTGAATTATATATTATATATTTTACTGATTTAGGAAAACATTTACTTATGTTATGAAAAGTGCCACATAATGGGATAAGTTTTTTTCTTATTTGCTCCAAATGAGGTTTCCAGGTTAGCCTATTGTCAAGGATCAAACCAAGATACCTCTCTTTGTTGACTTCATTTAAAGGTTCATTATTAATAGTTAGATTAGGATAGCTAGGTATTTTTTTATTTTTTGCAGAAAATATAATGTAGTTAGTCTTAGATGTATTAATCGTGAGCAAATTATTTTGCATCCATTTGTATAACATGTTGAGATCTTTTTGAGCTTTTTTTATAATATAAGCGATTGAATAGCCAGAATAAAAAAGACTAGTGTCGTCAGCATATAAAGTTATATCACCTTCGAGACCTATTTCATGTATATCATTTATGTAAATTAAAAACAATAATGGCCCTATTATGGATCCCTGTGGGACCCCGAAATCTATTCTTTACTAGCATGAATTACTGATATTGTCGATACATAGTATATAAGTGTCCGATAACTTGTGTTACAGGTACCATACAACGAATATATACTAATCATACTTCATACTAATATTAAAAATGAGAATATCTGTTTGTTTGTTAAGCTTCACGCAAAAACTACTTGATGGGATTGGGCGAAAATAATTTAAGTTTAAATTGTTATATGTACTGATTGTACTGCGATTTATTTCTAATCCAGTTGGCATACATGATACATCAGTTGACACAAAAGAGAGTGAGTATTATACGACCGAATAGAATGACAATGTCACGGCATAGACAAACTCCAACTGGTGAGATATTTAGTAAAATTATGACAATTTACATAGTTTGGTTTATACTTTATACTAAAAGTTCCAACATCTGCCTTTAAACTAAAAAATCTGTAATCTTAGATTTATTACACAATTAAAAGGTTCATTTTTACTTAAACATTGACTTAGGACATTAACTAGCATATTTTCAATCGCTAAGTACTAGTGATGTAACGAATATTCATATATTCTTTGACATTCGCATTCGCAAGGATATTAGTGAATTTTTGGCTAATGTATTTAACAAATAAGAAAGAAAAGTATGTATATGGAATGGACTAGAGAATATGGAATGATAATATTTATAACTGACAACATTTCTATTTATTTACTAACTAAATACGTTTGCGACAGTTGGAGGATTAAAAAAAAACCAAAAATGTTTAATTATTTATTAAAATTAAACTTATTTTAATTACAATTTAGGTAATTAATCTAAAAACGACTGTCCTAATCGAAGTGGGATTATGAAGTGACACAATTATATTTATAATAATTAATAACTGGGAGTTAGAACAATGGGGACCTAAAAGAATAACCTATTGTTAGGGATTCCTTGAACTCGCTGCCCACCGCTGATGGGAAAGTTGGAGAGTTGCGGAGTCAGCTACTTCCATGTGTTAGGGTTCCGTAATTAGCTTTGGCTCTCGACTTGCTGTGCAACATAAGGTGAGTAATAATATAACTTTTCCTCCGTGTTGTTGTGGAAGATGCCTTCGCCAATTTTTTGTAAAGTATCCGAAAATTTATTATCATCCGGATTATCTCCAGTTCTGTGTATTCAATGCACCGACTGTATATTACGCCACAAATTGGAGCTTTACAGGCAAATTCTAATCTCGTCTACTTTTATACCCCGTGGTATTATTGGCAAAATTTACCTGAAAACTCCGCAAAATAGAACTCGCCCAATGGCCAATCATTTTGTCTTATATCCCTTAAAGTTCTATCAACTGCTTCTACTCCTTTTCGATGGGCAATTGTACATTCATCCCATATTATTAAATTACACTCAAGTAAAACCTTTGCTTTCTCGCTATTTCTAGAAATACTTCAGGTTGAACTTTCCGTGCAATGTAGGTAGATGTGAATTTTAAACATCGGTTGAGCAGTTTTGTCTCCTAGTAGCAATGTTGCTGCTATACCCGATGAAGATACGGCAAGAGCTATTTTACGCTAATGTTGAACATAGGCTAAAATTAATTTAGTCATAAATGTTTTCCCGGTTTCTTCGGGTGCATCTAAAAATCAAATTGTTCCCATACTATTTTGAACACTTTCACAGACACGGTCATATATTGAACGTTGTTCTGGAGTCATAATGGAGATGCCATTTTCTTTAGAATATTCCAGTAGATCCATTGAGTTATAACTAATTTCTGCGAAGTATTCTCTATTGATACGGTCTCCAACTGAGTTTGGTGTAGGCATACCAGTGTTTTACCGGTTACTGCTGTTAACTCCTCTTGAATAGCTAATATAATAAGCACTGACTTATAGCAAATTTACGGGAACTGTCATTTGATGCGTCTTCATTATTATCAGATATTTGTTGAAGGAAATCCTCTGCAAGCTTGGCTTTGTATTTTTCCTATAATTGTACGGCATTTAACAAATTACAGTTTGTAATTTGTCAAATGCCGCACAATTATGTGACAAATAATCCTAAAGGATCACCCTATGCTATCAATATCATATAATAATTTTCTTACATATAGTACGCTTGGCAAGCTGCATGATAAGTAGGATATACAATTCCGTCTACTTTTCTCAAATCTATAATTTGAAAAAATAATTATATTGATCCTCGTACTGTATGTATAATAATAAATAGAAACATTCATCATCGTTTGGTTGAACCCTATACACCTTACCAAGAACTTGTTCTCTAAATATACCGGGTTGTCCATCTTCTGGTCTGCCACGGCCTCTACGATTAAAAGAACCACGTTTTTGTGTCAATTTGGTGAGTCGATTTCAAATGCACATGTAAGTCACGCGGAGATCTATCTTTGGATTTGGATCCATTTTCCGCACTTAAAAAGTGTTTCCATACTTCCGACACACTCACATTGTTATTATAAACTACCTCACATATACAGTTAACCGCCCACTTTGAATTTCTTTAAATTTATAGTTACCTCCAAATTTATACCACATTTGATGAAAGTTATGTCAAAAGAGGAATCATTAGGGATAAAAAAACAAAAGAGTATTGAAAAAAAGCTTTTAATAAAACGAATTTTAGAAAAATATACAGTGAAGTTATGTTGACTTTAATTCCAAAAGAGGCACTTTTTTTAATTTTAACCTTTAATTAGGCGCACCAATAAACTAACATTGTTAGTCGCGCGGGGTCTGCAATTACCCCAAATTGATAGGCATGAAATAAGAAACATTTAAATTAGTAATCAACTTTAATTGCTTTTATTCTACTTATTACTTATTAAATTCTTAGAAAAATAAAAAAAAATCGTAACAAAATGTTTAAAACAGTATAGAAATAAGTTTTTCGTAATTACTATAATAATTCAACAATTATCACTTTGTATGATCGCCACAGATAAATTTGTTGCACATTGCACTTTGCGGTCATTTTCCTGTCGCCCTTTCGTGGACAGATGTAGCACCTTCCTCTTTTTCGCAGGGACGGAACTATTGCTCGCGCTAATCTATGTGCTTTTACTAATTCTGTTGCTAATAATTTTAGAAAAATTCGTCTGTTTATGGAAGCCTCATTGTTGTTGAAGTTATAAATAACGAATGCATTTATAGCAGACACATTGAATAAATGAAAAAAGATAACCATAGGCCATCTCTTTGTCCGCCGAGCAACGTTATATGTGGAACACAGCTTGTCATTAGTGTCTACGCCACCCTTTGTTTTATTATAAAATAAAATCATCTCCGGCTTCTTCAATTCTCCCTCATCTATGATGCCACCATGATGCATAGACGACAATACTACAACTTTAGCTTTAGATTTTTTTGAGACATAGGAGCACAAAGTCAATTCTTCATGAAAACCAAATAATGTTGAGTGTACTTCACGACGTCTGTCAGGCAAAAATGCTTGTGGTATTTATTTTTTATTTTTTCTCAACGTACCTACTATTGTCAATTTATCTTTCAAAAGGTCTTTAGCTAAATCAACACTAGTAAAATAATTATCCATAGTAATATTACGTCCTGTATTCTTGATTGTTTCCGTCAATCGTTTGACGAGACTTTTTGTATCATTAGGGATATTGTACGGCCCGTCTGGCTGTTTTCCTACGTAAACTTCAAATTTCTGAAGATAGGCTGTCTTAGCATCAACCATTGCATAATGCTTTATTCCATATTTATTCGGCTTACTCGGCATATACAGGGTGTCCCAAAAATCAACGATAAACCGAAAACGGGTGATAGGCCAAGTCATGACAGTTATGAGAAAAATGTGAAAAAAAATCTTTGTCATGTATTTTTCACATTATAAGGACTTTTAAAAATATCGGAAAAACTGACACCCTGTGATGGTCTTTCATGTCCTAAGACTACAAATATTACTTTTTTGTGATTTTTTTTTCGGTATTGTAGTCATGACTAACCCTTCTGTAAATCACAATTCATAATTTAAACATACCTGCCTCAGTTTTCAATAAAATGGTGTGTTTTGCCCAAGATTAAATTCAAAATAATTACTACACCCAACTTTAATCGTCTGTACTGTAAAAAAAAATTACTACAGTATTTTGGCAAGTAACTTTAAAAGATGGCGCATTTAATCTGGATTCCAAAATGGTATGATACTTGCTGGATTACTTCTTTGTTGAGGAAAAAAAAATTTTTTTAACGGAACCGGATGTTAGGCCAACTCTGTTTAAATTTTTAAAATGTTGGTATTAAGTTGTTATGTGACGACGATGAGTGACGTCATCTTGTCTAGAGTGAGCGAGACAGACAGTGACGCTAAGTGCGGGTGCTTTTTTATTAAAAAAAAATTGTATTGCAGTGTAGGCATTTTTAAGACTTCAATTTTCAGGTATGAATACAACGCTCTTTTGAAAATGTGAGTGGTTGAGATACAGAACAGACGCCACCTTGTTATCAAGTATGTAATTAGTTAGTTTTAGGTGCAAGTTCGAAATAAAAGTCAGTCAATGGATTTCTTCAGTTATTACTTTAATTTACAAAGATTTACAGCAAATGTTCGAACTGTTTGCCTTCAGCTCTAATGCAAGCCCTACATCTTCTTAAAAATGATCGCGTAATAAGACGGGCGTATCTTCTTGAATTAATGTGTTCAGCAGCTTCTGTAATTTTTTGGCGCAGCTCGGCTAAATCTCGAATTGGTTTAGAGTACACTTTTTCTTTTATTGTTCCCCAATAAAAGAAATCAATGGGATTTAAATCAGGTGAACGGGCAGGCCACGAAATTGTACCACCCCGCCCAATCCACCTATCGGGGTATTCTCGGTCGAGAAACTCTCGTACTGTGCGAGCGTAATGTGCTGGGCAGCCATCTTGTTGGTACCACATGCTGCCGTAAATGTTTAGTGGCACTTCTTCCAACAAATCTGGTAATTGGTTCTGTAAGAAGTCCAAATAAACCTCGGCAGTTAAGTTCTCCGGTAGCTCAAATGGACCAATAACAGTACCATTCAAAATTCCCGTCCACATGTTCACCTTAAACCGGTACTGCGATCTGTCTTCCCGCATCAAATGTGGATTATCCACGTGCCATTCGTGCAAATTATGGAGGTTCATGTAACCATCTTTTTTAAACGTGGATTCGTCAGACCACAGAATTTTTTCAAAGAATCGCGGATCATCTCTGTATCTCTGCAACATCGTTTGACAAAATTGCAATCTCTCTGGGTAGTCTCGGGGTAACAGGCTTTGTACTCGTTGTACATGGTAAGGATGAAACTGGTTCTTTTGCAAAATACGATGTGCAGTACTTTTGGGCACTCCGATGTTCTCTTCAATCCCACGTACTGAGATACTCGGGTCTTGTTCGACCGCCTCGAGCACTTCGTCCTCGTAGGGTATGAAAGGCCTTCCCTCGCTGGTATTTTGATTAGGAAATCGACCCTCTAAGAGTGACCGATGCACGTTAATAAATACCCGATAATCAGGATGACGCTCAGCGTTTGGGTATCTCTCACGATACATTCTAGCTGCAGCATTAGCGTTGCATAAGCATTCTCCATAGATGAGATGCATATTGGTGTATTCTTGTGCGGTGTATCGAGAATCAAAATCAATCAAAATCAAAACATTTTATTCAGAATAAATTTTTACAAAATGTTTTCTGAACGTCGAGATGACATGATAACACACTACAATGGAATCACACACTACAACCGAAGATACGACGATAAAACAAGTCCAGGGTCGTCAGAAACGGGGCAGATAAAACCAAATCACAAAGCAAATCAAGACCAATAAACAGAAGCACAGTTGTAAGTACGAAGTCAATACGGATACAGAAAGATGCGCAATGAACGTAAGATCGTAACGTACTGCAGTTTTGCACGTTCATCACTGTGTTGTCGGGTTGGCGTCACTATCTATCTCACTCGCACTGAGCGTCACTGTCTGTCTCGCTCACTCTAGACAAGATGACGTCACTCATCGTCGTCACATAACAACTTAATACCAACATTTTAAAAATTTAAACAGAGTTGGCCTAACATCCGGTTCCGTTAAAAAAATTTTTTTTTCCTCAACAAAGAAGTAATCCAGCAAGTATCATACCATTTTGGAATCCAGATTAAATGCGCCATCTTTTAAAGTTACTTGCCAAAATACTGTAGTAATTTTTTTTTACAGTACAGACGATTAAAGTTGGGTGTAGTAATTATTTTGAATTTAATCTTGGGCAAAACACACCATTTTATTGAAAACTGAGGCAGGTATGTTTAAATTATGAATTGTGATTTACAGAAGGGTTAGTCATGACTACAATACCGAAAAAAAAATCACAAAAAAGTAATATTTGTAGTCTTAGGACATGAAAGACCATCACAGGGTGTCAGTTTTTCCGATATTTTTAAAAGTCCTTATAATGTGAAAAATACATGACAAAGATTTTTTTTCACATTTTTCTCATAACTGTCATGACTTGGCCTATCACCCGTTTTCGGTTTATCGTTGATTTTTGGGACACCCTGTATACCAATCCTGAAAATCTTCCTCTAAATGCAGGCAGTTGTTCATCCACAGTGACATATTCAGACACGGTGTAGTGCTTTTTAAAATGTTCATTTAGAATGTCACAAAATTGACGAATCGGGGCCAGTTTATCTATAATTTGCCTGGATTGCCGAGAACTAGCATCATAAAAACGCAAGCAACGTAGAATAAATAAAAAACGTTTTGCTGACATTGTGTCTGAAAAACATTCTATCCCAGTCCCATCATTTGCCCACAAATCTATAAAATTTAAATGCGATGAACGTAGAACTCCGGACATTGCCAACAATCCAAAAAAAGCCAAGATTTCTTCATAAGTTACATCTTTGGCATCACGTTCCCTTTGGAATTTATGACGAACTGAAGATATATATTCATTTGTATGTTTCATTATCAATTCTATAATATTTTTATCAAAAAATAACAAAAAACAATCAGTCTTACTTTTGGCATATTTTGCTGCACCCTTAGAGCCTGGCAAATGAGTAACAATATTATGAGATCTTTGTATTACTCTTTGGCTGGGAACAGATTTGTTCCATTTAGTACTCTTATCTGTACCTAAAAATACGTAGATGAATCGGATGGTAGTTGGGAGTAGATCGATGTGGTTGGCTCTTTATTATCACTTAATTCTGAATCCGATTCATGTTCTGATTCCCAAAGTGTATCTGCGTCTCCTTCCAAAATCAACTCATCGTCAGTCTCATCAAAAGCTTCTTCTTCATCTTCAAGAATCGCACTTATTTGTTCTGGTTGAAGATTCTGCTTATTTTGGGCCATAATGAAATAATTATGTAAGAGATAAATAGGTAACTGTCAAAAAACTTGATGAACTAAACAAGTTGCCGTAGTTTATAGACATAGAGAAAAAGCAAAAAGTAATAGTGTGTGTTTACCAAGCAAACACAGTTTTGTATTTTATATAACTCTTTAATTGTATAAAGAAGGGTGATTGACGATATATATTTTTGTAATTGACAATATAAGGTGAAAAAAATGCTTAAAATCATAATATAAAAATATTGACTTACCTAAATTTGAACTACACTATAAGTCGCGCGGCGTCGCCGCGACCCCTAGCCCCTCCGTGCAGCACGTGCGATCAACTCCGCGGCGACACTGAATCGAATGGGGACTAGAGCGTTAGGAAGCTAGCAAGAAATTCGGGTTGACAGCGTTAATAGGTAAAAAAATAACTTAACTTGAAGACCACTTGGGGTCGCGGCGACCCCGCGCGCCTAATTTAACCCTTTTACCGCCGAGCTTAAAATCAATTGTCGTGCCTCTAGCGCCGGCACCATAAATCGAAAAATGTATACCTACAGCAAATAGTGATGTGAAATACTTATATTTTTCGATGTCGATAATTTATTTCGACGACCTCTGTGGCTCAGTGGTTTAGCGCGTTGGTGCGCAAACCGGGGGTCGCGGGTTCGAATCCCGTACAGACAGGAAACCGTTACTTTGTAATTTATTTTAATTTTATTTCTAATATTAGTAGGTATTTTGGTAACACAATGAAACAAAAAGCGTTTAAAGATCTTGAAAGATTTATTGTTTTCCGCACAATAAAATTAGTCCAGAAATGAATTTCGTTATTTTTATTATATTTATTCTCAATGCTGTCATGTAGAGTAATCTTTATCTTAATACAACAGATAACAACATTGGTCAATTTTGAACAAACATGATTATATTTTAACAATATCAATATCAGTTTACCGAATAACTTTGACAGATTCTAACGATATATAACTACACGATTTTTAACAGACTAATAAGATCACAAACAAATAAATAATCACATACTACTTTTTATTATTATAAAATCAGTCAAATAATCACAGACAACTTCTTATTATTATAAAATCAGATAAATAATCACAGATACAACTTCTTCTTATTATAAAATCAGTTAAATAATCACAGATACAATTTCTATTATATAATCAGTCAAATAATCACAGATTCAAATTCTTCTTAATTATAATCAGTCGAACAATTATTTATCGATAACACGAATTATGGACGAGACCACACTTCCGTAACATTCGATAAATTTCTTTTTAAGAAATTCATCGCCAGCAAAATAACTGTCAGCCAATATTTGTGCAGTTCCTTTGATTGGACTACCAATTTGCTCATATTGTGTACTTTTATCTGTAGTCTTCACTAAAGTTTGTGTAGCTGTAGATCTATAAAGATCTGGCGTATTATCGCAGCTTCGTAACTGTGACTGACCCTCTGGCAAATAGATATGATATTGACTGTCGCATATTGTTGACGGCAAGTCTAGGTCTACATCGTCTTGGCTGTAGTGACCGGTAGCTAAAATTGACTGGCTCTCTTCAATATTTCCTTTAAATTAAAAACAAACATGAGTATTTTGTAATAATATCACAACTTACAATAAATAAAATGCGTTCAGAAGGCCACATACGCTTGGACGCCATTTCGACTAAAAAAATGTGATATGTTCACTTAATTGTACACCCGTGCTACAAACACTCGTCAATGCCGAATACTGTCAGTCGAGTCTCAACCGCGTCTAAGCAGCCGCCGACCTATAGCAAAAATAGTGATGCGGGATCACGATATCGATTGTTTTGTAGATTTGTGGTATTCAGCAGCACATGGATCCACGCACAAATAAACTGTGCATTTTTGACACATAAAACGAGTGTCAGACCGTTTTTGTTTTGCTGCGCACATTTTGCATCGCTGACTTTTGCCGTTTGGTATTCTAGTAGGAAAATGCTCTAAAGTATCGTTATTTAAAAATCGGCAAGAGTCAAGGATGCCACGCGAAGTTGACGGTTGAGATAGAGGACACTGCTTGTATTTTTCTATTATTTGCCTGATAAGGTTTAGTTGGAAATGAGCTAAACTAGATGTTTGCTTGTTTGTTATTATTTTAAACAAATAGAAAACATTAAGCAGAAACATGTCAATAATATGGAATCCAAGCTTTTTATGCCATTTCCTTGACTTTCTTATGCAGCCCAACGTGCTAGTCATCATATCGGCGGTGTCGACCGATCCCATATTTGCCGTATAGTCTACCACACACTCCGGTTTCAGTTTGGGTAGGCCAGTTAAGTAGTTCAAACTGTTTGATGGTATCATTCTGTCATCATGTTTTGTAGATAACATTATGACTGGTTTTTTGTCTTGCCATTTTAGGGCTAAGAGAGGACCAGCCATGTAAGCGGTTGTTTGACCACGTTTCAGTTTTTGAAATTTCGGCATACCTTTTCGAGTCGGTCTTACGGTGCCACATGCGTATGTGGCCCTTTCTTTTAAATACGTGAAAAGTTGAGGACTGGAATACCAGTTATCTACATACAACTTTCGGTTGCAAAAAAAGTAGTCTTTTAAAAGTTCGGCAACAACTGATCCACTTACGCCCAAATTTGGTACGGATTTTATTTCTGTTTCTGATCCACAATACACTAAAAAATCCACGAGATATCCAGTTTTGACATCACACAAGATAAATAACTTGATACCAAATCTATTGCGTTTTTTGGGTAAATATTGTTTTATAGATAAACGACCTTTAAAAGGCACAACACTTTCATCTATGCATAACTTTTGACCAGGGATAAATGTGTTTTTGAACGTTTCACGTGCGTGGTCAACCAACATTTTTATTTTGTGTAATCTTGGTAGATCACTTGTCCTTGCAGGGGCTTCATAAAAGGATAACATGGCTAGAATTGAGCAATATCTATTCCGAGACATAATATTATGGAACACTGGACTATGCAATAAAGGGTCTGTAGACCAGTGTTCTTCAATTGTTATTCTTTTGTTTCTAGTGAAAAGCATCGTGAGCGCTAAAACAATGTAAATATCGTCAATAGTCACGTCTTGCCATCGTTGCATTCTTGAGTATAGTCTTAGATCAGCATGTCTTACGAAGTGTTGATGATATTTATTCGTAAAATAGTCAATTTTTTGCAACAAGTCTTTGCTACAAAATTGTTCAAAAAATTGCAATTCCGTGGAAGTGCTAAGTTTTGCAACAGGAGATAAACCACAAACAAAGTCGTCGAAATCTTCTAACATTGGGGGAGAAATTTGCATCGTCCAATTAAAGTCAGCGTTTGCGACATCGCTCCCGGGAATCTGAAAAACCATAATATATTGTAGTTTGATAAATATAGGTAATGTAGCATAGTAGGTACTTGTAAAGACAAATCAAACACTCGATGGATTTATCTTGTTAAGTTTAGAGAGTTCCTATGGCCACCTTCCGACTACATCATCAGACCAGTACCATGGGACCATATTATTGCATTGTCATCCAAACCAAATGTTTGTGCAAAATTTCACCTCAATCGGACACTGGGAAGTGGGTAAAGAGATCCACCTGGACATACATATAAGGTAAGTTAAAATAAACTGGCACTTCTTTGACGGATAATTGTATGGGTTATCTGTCAAAACAAGTGCCAGTTAAGTTATCTGGAACTTAAACGCAAGTGGTGAAACTGGCCCTAAACTTGCAATAAAAATATTAAGTCACTCATATAAACTTAATCAATTTATTTAATACATTCTAAGTTAAATACAACAATGCAATAAAAATTACCTCTTCATCAATGTTAAACTCTTCGTCCGATTCAAATTCTTCGTCTTCATCACCTTCCAGAATACGTATTAATTCTTCAGCAGTAGTCATGTTGAATCACATATTTTATCGATAACACGAACATAATAATTACACGCATAAGCACAACACCAGTGGAAAATTCCAGAAGGCGGCACTCGTTTATTACGTCAGAAGCAGTCGTCTTTTTCCGACCGTGGCGCGGGGTGTACTGACAATATTCGTTTCTAAACATGCAGGCTAGGGATGGGAATCGTCAATTCAGTCTCTGACATTTTTATACTATATTTATTATAAATTAAGTAAAATAAACAACATTTATTTGTTCAGTAACCATTGCTTTATTTGTTTTATAATAAATTAGTTAGTATAAACAGAAATATTTTAATTTATGTGGATTTTTGTATCAGTAAATCATTGCTTATGTCCCGTCCCTACTGTCGGATTTTTCCGACACGGGCGTTGGACATCAATACACTTTTCTAAGAATAATATCGGTAATTTATTTAACTTTAGACATTATTTTTAGGTCTTCTAATTAAGAAACTAAAGTGTAATCAATTCTAAATGATTACTTCATTAACTATTTACCAAGTATAAACATTATTTTAATATAATACAGTGCTATCAAACAAAAAAGGCAGATTAACCGAGTAGTGGTACTTGGTCGTAAATATCCGACCTTGGCCAAATGGGCACGAAAATATTTGTCGGATTATTCCGACCTTGGCGGTTAAAGGGTTAAGGTTAATGATGTGTATTACCGCCTCGGGCTCTAATGACTTCTTGGAGCCGGTTTGGTAATCAACCCATAAAGTCTTGGATATCTGACTGAAGGATATTCTGCCACTCCTCTACCGCGGCCGTTTTGAGTTCTCCTAGGGTCGTAGAGGCTGGTACTCTTAAACACGTCTTTTTAGATTGTCCCAAACGTGTTCAATTCGGTTAAGGTCGAGACTACGTGCTTGCCAAGGCAAAATTTAAATCCTGACCTCATTGAGGTATTCAGCGACGGATCTTGCGGTATGGCAACGTGCATTTTCATGCATAAATCGAAAATTATTACCAATGAATGGTGCGAATGGTATGACATGGTTTTATACAATCTTTTCAACGTATCTCTGAGCAATTTACACTCCCTCTATCAAACACCACAAGATCGTAAGCGTACGAGCTTAAAGTACGAGCTTCGTAAGAGATGCCTCCAGAAACCATTATTGATACCTTCTCTGATAACCTACCGTTCCGCCTGTCGAATTGCTGTTGCAAGATACATAATCAACCTACCGAGCTGAAGTGCCATCGATGCCGCCCTTGACCTGGCAAAGTAAAGTCACTACAATCTTTTACTTTATAGTCCGGTCAAATTAGCTTCAAAAATAGGGGTAAGGTTACATTAATTCGCACCTCGCTGAAATTGGCATGAATGTTGGGAACCCTATTACACATAATTTATCAATTATCAAGCAGAGATAGGTGGAAGGATAGGGGGGAGGCCTTTGCTCAGCAGTGGGACAGTACAGGCTCATAATAATAATATTATTTAAAATAATCACTTATTTTGGTTTGACAGAAAAATTTTGATGCATAAGCAATTAAAAGATTTTCAACATAATTTAACTTTTGCAGTGCGTCTACGCTTTGATCCAAAGAAGCTACATATCGTCTTAAATCATTAACAGCTGATAATGCCTGAGCGTTTGACAAAACCGGAGTTGACTCATCACTAACACATGTAACACAGCAGATGTGTGGAACCCATGCTATGTCTTGCTGTCCGACGGCAAAGCCAAAATACTGTTCATATAGCTTAGTCACTAATGGTGTCCAATTCCTTCGCTGAGTTTTAAAAGTAATGTTACCACAAATATAACAAAACCTGTCAGGATCATTTTTTTACTTTCTTGACATTATTTAACAGTCGCTTAACTCAATAAATAGAAAAAAACACTATACAATTCACATAAATAAAATCTCTGAATGCAAAAGTGGAACAAAAATGGTTAATTTTACATTTTACGAGTAGTAGCTGTAACACGAAAACTAGACCTGATGGAATCAAAATAAATACGGTGATAAAATAAGGGTAGATAGGTAATTCAAAATTGGTAAGTTCCTTTCTTGTTACAAAATTTTGTTGACCAGTGTTATCTGTGCTCTGCACCTTCCTTTCGATATCGTATGTCATATTTTAGCTTAACCTGGTTTACTGGCTCAAAAAAATCTTACTGGGCGTTTAATTGTGTGGCCAGAACGGCTTACGCGGTCATTTTTAAAACTAGATGTAATATTAGGTTCCGATGCGTCTCTTAGATTTGATTTTATTCTATTAGTTGCAGTAGGAATATTTAATTAGTTGCCAATTTCCTAGTAGCGCGATTTTTTTTTTAATTATTCCTGGCTTCTTGCTGTTTGTCATTGTCGAGTATGGAGTTTAGCCGTGGGTCTACAAAAATAGCATTTAGAAATGTATCATTTTCGCGTAGACTTATCTCTCGATTTTCCATACAGTCAAAAAGTGTTAATGCTAGTCTAGTATTTAGTATTTTTAATTCAAATTTACATAAAAGCCATTGTAAATAAAAGTCCCCCATAGTAAGTTGCTCGCTTTGTAGAACTTTTGTTAGTACTTTCGCCGGTTCTAATGACTCTTTTATTTGCTGAAGACTATACCATACAATATCATCTGCTAAAAATAATAGTGGGTCAGATTCACAAAAGTCTCTTAGATATAATAATCTTTCAATCATTACCAGTATCGAGTTCCATGTGGTAGGGCAATCTAAAATCGGTAGTTTCTTCTTATTTGTCTCCTATTAATAAAATTTGGAGTTCTTAAGCGTCGTACTACATTTCTAGCCGATGCTATGGTTTCTTGCATACGCGTATTCTTACACGCATCTTGGACTGCCAGTTGAATGGTATGGGCTGCACATCTGACCACACTGATTTTAGGTAAATCGATTGAAGTGTTGATATTGATAAAATGATCTGTAAAAATAGTAGTAACCATTTCGGAAAATGTAATTTCGAGTGCATAATCGTATTCCATTTCTGTGTCACCATCAAAATCACGAGAAGAATCAGAATCAGATTCTGGAAACACATTTGAGTCAGTAGATCTTTCAAATATATTTAAATAGTCGTTTTCTGTTTCGGAATCAGAAGATGAAATGTTGAAAGTAGTTAATCCTGAGGTAAGATTTGATTTAGCGCCGCGCGGTGCTGTTCAATATTTGTTTCATAATTGGGATTCATTGAACAATTTCTGTTTGTCGAACAGACAGTAAACGACCCATCTTAATCATATTGGCTCCATTGTCAGTAGTTATGGAATAAATTGAATCCATATCTATTCTATAACGATTCATAGTAAATATAAAAGCTCCTTGGGGTATGTCGGTCTAATAATTCAATCATAGCTAAATTTTTTAATATAAATTGGGCATTTTCTAAAAACTGGATATTTATTCCTAAATAACTTTTGGAATAATCTGATACAACATCAGCTTTAAGACACACTTGCTTTCTTTTTAGTTCAATTGCTAATTCATTTCTACTGTGAGCTGCCTTCTTTTTGATATTTTCTTTAATTAATTCGTAATTTATTGAATAATTGCATACTGTGAGCGATATATTTTTTTTAAAAGCCCTGTCTTTCAAAATTGCAAATGGACGTCCATGAATCGCAATCAAATTTGTGCATTTTCCCAGTACTATGTTTGATGTATCTTCCTTTGCTGTTTTGCCGGCGAAGAATATTGATTTAAACGATTGATTTCTTTATATTCTTGTATAAAGTATATTCTTGTATATGTATCTTAAGGTGCTTTAAAAGATTAGCCCATGCTTGCGTCTAAAATATAAAAATAAAACAAATTAATCTAATGAATGTCATTTTATTAACTATCTACTTTTATTGAGGCTTGTTTCTATATTTATAAATAATGCAAAGGTACATATTAAATAATATTAAACATAACAGATATTAAGTGTGTCGTCTAATTTCAAATGCCGTCACATCCATATAAGTAAATTTTACAGTAGAGTTAAAATATGTGTCAGTAAGGCTACCTTAATAAAATTAATGCCATAAAATTAGATGACTTTTTAAAATTAAATAAAACAATAATATAATTCATATTTATATAATTCAATAGCAAAATAAGCATATTATCGTCCTGAAAAATAGGAAATAGCGGATTTTGATATTCAATTCGAGATCTGGCGGCTTTTGTTAATAAAGTGCTGGATCTAGCTGCCTTTGATATTCACTTTAAACTGCAGTATCATCTATATAGAATGTTCTAAAATGAGTGGTAGAAGAAAAAAGTTTGTTACCATATTATTTTTAGCCTTTATTTTTATAACGTGGGTAGGTAGCTAGGTAAGGAAAAAAAAATGTGGGAAGAATTAAGATTTAAGACAAATATTTATTGGATAAAACATAAAAAATAGATAGAAAGTTTCGTTATTCTTATGAACTACACAAAATTTTCTGATTCTTCCAAAGGAACACAGGGCATATCTGCAACATGCATGAAATTATCATTAGTTTCTTCAACGTTTTTATAAAAGTGTAGGGATGGTATATTTCGCCAATCTTCTCCATAGTGTTTTGTCAGTAGTGCAACAACATCCTTGATTTTTGCAGAGTTGATTTTGTTTCCTCTCGGGATTACAGATGGTTCCATTTCTTGCCTTTTTTTGTGACATGTTTAGGTGCACCAATCTCATGTTTATAATTTATAATTTTCTTCACCTTGAATGCTCACGTTTTGTCTTCCTCGTTTTAAAATAAATCTTTTAGTCATATTAAACTTAAAGTGCCAATTTCCTGGTGGTTTGAATGTCTTAGAAACTTCTTCTTTCCAGTCATGAACATCAATATCCTGCGTAACATTGTATACACTGCCATGTTTTTTTAAATATATTCACATATGACAGTGGATCACTTATCACAGACATTGTTTTAATCTCTTTTTCTATTTTCGCAAAAATTCTGTCTGGTGGCAAGAAAGAGTGGCCTACCATGGGGAAAATTATATTTATCTACTTTATTTGCGATGGTGCACTAGACATTAGCCATTTACAGCACATTCCTATTACAGTACTATTTTTATTTTGTCCACCGCAGCCGTCCGCAAAAAGTCTTATCACTGTTTTGTTTTGAGCAATGTCCAAATTAGTCAATAAGTTAAATACAGCAGTAGCAATTTGATTAGATGCTTTGGCGTTATCGGTTTCTTTCCAGTAATAAATGTGCACATTATTCAATGGCAAGTTGTGAGTTATGTTTAGGTAAATTTTCTGATCGACTGTAATAATTTGATAATTCTTTTCTTTTTGTGTTTTTTCTAGTCATAAAAGTAAAACTATTTTTTTAAGTAACACTCGAATTGTTCAGCAGTTAGCAAATTTATTTAGTTGAACATAGCTTTAGTGTCGCGACACATCTGCGGAACGTACGGCGCCGAAAGTTCAGCGGCTGAAATGTCAGTCGCAATATTCAGTTGTTATGACAAACCTACGGTCAAAACGTGGCGTCTTGCTCAGCGCGCTACGCGACGGAAAGTTACGTGGCGTTGTCGTCAGTCTGTGTCGACACTTTATGGTGTGTGGTTGTGGTGACGTACACTGAATTGCCCAGAAAAATGGATTTAATTAGAATATTAGCTATTATACAGGGCTTAGAAGAAGAAGTAAAGAAGAAATCCTTTTGGGTGCATCCGTTAAATACAATGAGAATCCAAGAAGGTCAATTTCAAAAATATTCAAAGTACAGATCCTATCCTGATAAGTTTTTTCAATATTTTCGGATGTCATTTCAATCTTTTGATGATTTGCTATTTCTCTCTAGTAACGATATTTTGAAAAAATGTACTAGGTTCAGGGATTCTATTTCACCGACAGAACGATTAATGGTCACGATTAGGTAAGAAAATAAAATATATATTGTGATTTTAATTGTTTATTTATATTACTTAGAAACGAAAAAACACTACATATACTTTAATATTTTTATTTTTTACGTAAGCGCATCTCACGCACCATTATTCACACGGTTCATTATCTAACAATGAAGTTTCATTATTTAATATCTCATCCAAGTCTTCAGTTGACAATTCTGTCATAGCAGGTGAACCGATATCAGTAGAACTATGTCTTTTAGTGATATCACCATGTGTATTTGAACTGTTGGAGGTACTCGCGATGCTGGTCGGACGGTACTCATAGGTATTATGTGCTCTAGTCGATGACGTTGGGGAGTATTCTGAAACCTGGTAGTTATACTTGATCCTCTTTATTGCGGACATTATTTCAAATTTGAATTCAAATTTTTCCCTATCGGTCATGGACTTCATGTCGGGTAACATAGAGAGTAAGAAATTCTTGTCAAGATCATCTGCAGTTTTTCTACCGAATAAATTTTTTGTAATAAAGATTTTTGAAAGGGTGTAATTTTTTTGCGGTCTGACGCTGACAAGTTTGATGACGTTGATGCAGGCGGCGGTGGAGTACCAGTTGGAGGCGGCGGCGGTGTCCTCGAATTGTCGCTAATTAATTCATCGGGCAATTCAAGATTGCCTTCTGTATCACGACTTTGTAGACTAACACTCAAAAAGTAAAGCATCTCGAAGTATGGAGTAATTCTCTTCTTAGGCGCCGCACTGCCACTTCTCAAGTTTTGATTTTTCTTTTCTCTCACATAGTAGTCCCTCAAATGTTTCCATTTCTTGGTTAAATCATCAACTGAAAGAAAAAAGTTTACATAAAAATCATAATTAAGTACATAAAAATCACACTAATATGATAAATGTAAAAGTTTAATATGAAATAAATAGCTACCTAGTTAACCAATGATAATTAATTTATGTTTAATTGTTTTTAAGATATTTGTCTACTGGGATGAACTTTCAAAGTTTAGCTATGGATTTTTTAATGGGGCGCTCCACAATTGCCTTAATAGTCCAAGATACATGTATTGCGATTTGGAAGAATTTGCAGTCAACAGAAATGCCTGAACCTACTGAAGAGATGTGCTATCGTGAAAATGCAAAACACTGTATTTAAAAAAAGAGCATTTTGAGAAAATTGGGAAAGAGGTTCTCAGATAGTTTTTTGCCTATAACATAACACTATATGGACAAAATGATATAAAATTAGTATCATAGTATAGGTATTTTTATTGTGCTTATAGCCGTGTATAAAATTTTACTTTAAAATTTACGATTTTTATAGAAAATGGGAAAAATTGTTTTGGTTGTACAGAACAACATAAGTTTTATTCACATCATTAAGGTAATACAATGTATAGTATTATACAGTCTTTTACCTTTGCAATCAATATGAAACAAGGCATATTAAATGTATTACGCAATACATTAATTTGACTTTTTAGATGTTACCTATTAATTAAGTAAATAAATTTACTGTTTGGTAGAAGAAATAAAATTCATATTATTTTATTAAATGGTTGGTATTTATAAGTTTTTAAAACAGCATAAAATCTAAAAATAACTATTTTCAACAACAAAAATTAGTATCTTAATAACAACTTTGTAAAAATAAAACAGAATTTAAAGGCATTTCGTAATTAGGTTATATCTGAATTTTTAATTACTTTCTTTTATAGATATTAAATAATCACAATATTGAGATCACCGTAAAAATTAAACGATAGTTACACTGCAAACAAGGAAAATAGAAATAACGACATTATTTCGTAAAAAAAGGTTTAAAAGAACTAAAAAAAAACTATCAAAAACCAAATTATATGGTTTGGTCTTAAATTTTTGGCTTAGTATCCTAATTTTCTAAAACAATTATACCTATATCATTATCAAACTCTTCAGAAAGATCAGCAGCCTCACTAACTACAAGTTTTTCATATTCAATAATCACAATACTGAGATCAACGTTCGGTCTTAAATTCTTGGCTTAGTATCATAATTTTCTAAAACAATTAAATATTATTATCAAACTCTTCAGAAAGATCAGCAGCCTCACTAACTACAAGTATTTTATAGAAATCACGTCGTGAATTTGGCATTGCTTGACATAATGCCATTAAATCAGCCTTTTTTAGACTGTTGATACCTCTTGCTTGTTCTTCCTTGGGTAAACAGTCTATTAGATTCCTTTTACCCTTTAGCATTCCTTTTAATTCTTCCTTCCTTTTTTTTTCAAGAAATTAATCTCTTTAAATCGACCATCATAACTATTTTTGTCAAACATAGATAATTTTCCTCGCCTGAATTCGATTATTTTTAATTTGTGCAAATTATAACCTTTGGGATTTGTTGCTTTGGAATCATTGTGGAAACAAATCATATCTTTGTAAGTTATTAACTCAACCTGTAGGTTTTCCCTAGAAGATCGTATGGTTGCTACAAAGTCAATTTCTTAGTAATGGCAGCGTGAACAGCATCTGCAGCCATGTAAGTATGTCATACTTCGAAATATTAAAGTGTCAGTTTCTCTATTTATTTTTCCTCAACTGCCTTCAAATATTTTCTACTGTTTCTCTTATTTTCCAAGTGATTGGCTAAATCTATACACAAGTCACAGTTGCAGGGTAATGGGCGACTTTTGTGTTCCATTTCGTGATGCCTACATTTGGTAGGCATCACGTGTGAAGACGGCATTAGAATACAATTATCACCACCCCCGATACTATCCTAGGGGAGTCGTAAGAGGCGACTAAAAAGAGAAGGAAAACTCGAAACAAAACCCTGTACCAACCCGTCTAGCCAGCGTGGTGCCAGTAGGCTTTTTAAACCTCCTATGTTTACGCACCAGAAGACCAGGCCCCTAGTCCCCGGCGGCCCCGCTATTCCTGGCTACGAACTGCCGGGTCACGTTGGATGCAGGTGGCAATGGACCGGTCGCACTGGAAATGTATTGGAGAGGCCTGTGGACAGTTAAAGGCTGAAACGACGACGACGACATTTGGTACAAATGTCTTGAGGCATTTCAGCAGTTGATAAATTCAATGATTTTATAATTGAATGAAAATGA
This sequence comes from Celastrina argiolus, assembly GCA_905187575.2. NCBI lineage: Eukaryota > Metazoa > Arthropoda > Insecta > Lepidoptera > Lycaenidae > Celastrina > Celastrina argiolus. The sequence continues at coordinate 6,171,188 of LR994596.1, forward strand.
GTCCAGCTGCACGCCTTAAACTCCTTTTCAATACAGTGTTCTTTAAATTGATTATAAATTAATGTAAAGTTTACACCGGGGGGTAAATATTTTCTGTTGCCGCCGGCCAGCGGAGTATAGTAATTGGTCCATGGTAAAACACTGTATATTTTCTTTATCCCGAATAAAGAAATATATAATAGTAGAATACATGCTTTTTGAATGTTGTTTATATCCATAAATAAACGTCATATCGTAAAAATACAAATGTCACCCTATAGTAGACCTTATTCCGATCAAAATAAGCGTTGTTAAGGAAAAACACTGTATTCTTGAATACAGTATTTTGCCTTTTCACGACAGTGTGGCTTGCTATAGCACAAAGATTTTACTCTTTGACAAACTTTCCTAATGAGCGGTTTTTATTTTGACAGTTCTACTAGTTTAAGAAAAATGCTGATATATGGCATTACGCCTAAGTAATATGTCAAGTCCTGTGTAAAATGTCAATTTCCGCTTTGTTTTTTGTTTGTTTACCTTTCAACTTTCTTTCTTTCACTTGCAATAGTTTATTATTTATTAATTGTGCCCTGAGAACTAAACTAAACATGGCTAGTCCATGCGTAGTACAATTTTGTAAAAATATAAGTAACCACCGCTTTCCCCAAGATGAAACTCGGAGATCAAGAAGGATAGAGGCTATCAAACATGTAAACACAGGACTAATTATAAGAAAAAAATTCTTCATATTATGTTCAACTCACTTTACGCCAGCAGATTTCATCTCTCCGTCATCACATTTGGCAAGAGCCCCAAGAGGTAAAATATTTATCTTAGTGTGCACTGTGCAATAAGAAATAATAATACAGTTTATTGACATTAGACTTAAATTAGTTACATTTTTTTAATTTCTTAACCTAAATATATGTATATCTTTATGTTTGTTACATATCTTGGGTATCATAACTTAATGGAAACATACTACAATAAGTACCTACCTAAGGAGTTCATACCTAAAAAACCAAACTTTTGTCTGCAGCTCATCGCCTAAAAATACTTAAAAGAAAAGCTGTTCCTTCTATATTCCCATGGAATGAAGCTTGTCAGCAAGCTAACCAGCTCCAGCAGCAGTCAGAGCCAATGTTTAATCCAACTGCAGTTCAGGCTACATATTCTCAATATATATTTTTTTGACATATTACATTATGCAAGCGCCATCTTACGGTAGTCTCTGTACCTAAAAGTGACACTTCGAAAAGCCCTCATTGCATCGGTGCCCTGGATGGCAAGCACGTACGCATTAATTGCCCAGCACTATCTGGTTCTCGTTATTACAATTATAAAAAATATTTTTCCATTGTTTTGATGGCGCTGGCTGACGCAGTTCTACGATTTTCCATGATTGATGTGGGTGCTTACGGTAAGGAGGGTGACAGTTCTATTTTTAAAAAATCTAATTTAAGTATGAGCTGAGCAGAGGACTTTTAAATTTACCAACGAATAGAAAACTGCCCAATTCAAACGGTTCAAAGGTTCCCTTTGTAATCATTGGCGATGAAGCATTTGCGCTTGACAAAAACTTAATGAGACCATTCCCGGGCAAAAACTTAATGAGCAACTACTATAGCTAAAGAAAAACGCATCTTTAATTATCGTCTTTGCCGAGCGCGAAGGACTGTAGAATGCGCATTTGGCGTAAGGTATGTTGGGGTAAGAGCGGATGGTTTTTTGATGTGTTAGGAAGACTTTATAAAAGTATTTTTATTTTAATACTCTGTTTAGTTAACAAATATCTGACTTATTTATATGATGGAAGAAATAACACTCTTTATGATAATTAATAACTGAACCTGTTATAGTTGATGTATTTCTGTCAAAATGAGATCTAATTAAGTATTAAGTATTTTTGATTAGACGGGAAAGGGCGGACTATGTGGGGAAAGAGCGGACTACATTCTAAAATCAACTCTATCGCTTCTATACACAAGATTTATATAGAATTTTATTTCGCTCTTACCCCAGTGAAATCGTGCATTTTCAGCAATCTTGATTTTTTTAAATCTTGATGGCCAGAATCAACAAATTTGTTTTTAAAAAAGTATTGTATGTCCGCTCTTCCCCCTTCGAAAATGAAAAAAAATGTTGCTTCTCAAACTTTATTCATAACATAATATAAACAATCACAAGGCACATTTGAGTAAGTTTTAGAAAAAAGTTAATATAGTAAAAATAAACAAATACTGAAATAAAATTAAATATTCAATAACGATGCTTATATTTAATTCTAATGTGATTTGGCAAGGTAAGGAACTATCATCTGAGATCATAAAAAAGGGAAATAAGGTATATGTTTTATAACTAAAGAACGATTTGGCTGAGAATTGGTAGGGACGTTGCTTAGAACCAGGAGAAGGACATAGGATAGATTTTTATCACATCCAATTTTTAAATCTTCTTGGGAATATTGATTCTCCTACCTCTATCTGTCTTTATGTAATTTCGCGGCATTTTGAACCTAAAAATATAAAATTCAATGCATTGGATGATCTATAAAAATTTAACAATGTAAACCTATACCGTCAAGTGCAGATCAACCTTAACATTTAGTGTCCATAGATATTATTATTATTAGTGTACGCTGATCTATATAATTTTTTATCTAAAACGGTATAAGGTAAATAAATAAATATTCTTTGACATTTAACCAAACTTTTTTTTACATGGTTTATATTAACTAAATATCACTATTATCATACGATAGGCAACAACGAAAAAAAAATTAATTAAAATAGTAAGTTAGTACAGGCATTCTACAGTTTAGCTAATAGCTAAAAGTTTAAGAACTACTGTCTTTTTCTGTACATATTTGACGTGGGAAAGTGCGGACTAATTTGATACGCTCTTCCTCCTTAGGGGAAAGAGTGGATCTTAATTTAAAACCTAAACCATACGTTACTCGTTATTTTAACCTAGAAGGAATTGTTACTATGAATAAATTACGTACAACGAACTCACCAGATTAACAAAATTCCTGTTGGTTGATGAGATACACCACTGCGGGAAAGATCGGATCCGATAAAATTTTACAAATAATTGACATATTTACTTCTACCTCTTCAACACACGTGTATTGCGTTGAACGAAAACTGCAAACTAAAATTTTGACTATATAAATATACCAATTTGTTTGGTAGATATTAAAATTATACGCTCTTGCCCTGATCCGCTCTTACCCCAACATACCTTACTTTGCAATAAATGGAGGGTTCTGCACACGCCACTTTTGGTAAACCCTAATTTTGCTACGCACATAGTAAAAGCAGCGTGCGTACTTCACAACTATGTCAGGAGGCGTGATGGATACAACTACAGGGATCAATTTTTCGAACACGGCTTAGATTCCATAGAGCCAGAATCGAGACTTCAAAACATATCAACGGGCACTACAGTAAGGCAAATATTTATGGAATATTTCGATAATGAGGGAAAAGTAATCTGGCAGGATCGATTTGTACAATAATCTTGTTTTAATAATTAATAATTAGAGAAAATTGTTCTTATATAAATTTAATAAGAACTTACTTGTTTCATTTTTCTTTTTGGTAGTGTATGAACTCCAATCCTCGTTAAATTCTTGAGCAATTTGTTTCCCTTTTTGCCAAACGATCGCTATACGATTTCTCACTTATGTTCCATAAACATGGTCGTAAATGAACTTGTAATATTAATTTTTCTGAATCAAACATGATTTCTTGTCAAAAAACAACGTGTCTACAGCGAAGCCAACGAGCGAGTGTAAAGCGTGTGCGTGGCGTGCTATAGTACAGAAAGCGACGTTGCCGCTCTTCGCTACCGCCACGCGCGCGATGCACAACACTCGCCGAACGTTCAGCTACGGTCGCCGCCCGCCGAACTTTCGGTCGCGCAACGCGTCGCGTGATGTGTCGCTTGCTATGCAAAATACATTATACGCGTTTAAGCTGAAAAAATCGCCCGAAGGAAAGGTACGCACTACACCGAACGCGGCGTAATTTCGGCTGATGTGTCATAGAGAACTTAAAATACACTGCGAGCGTATTTAGCCGAACGTTCGGCGCCGTAAGCTCCGCAGATGTGTCGCTACACTTAGGCTCAACTCACACTGGCACAGAGTCGAAGCGAAGCGACGCGTCATGTTTTGCACGGCGACGCGCGTGTTCGCGCGGCGACGTGCGTCTGCGCGCGACGATGCTCGTATTAGCGCGTTCGGATCACAGTGCTGGACTAGTGACTTTCGAACATTCGTGAATGGTGCTCGCTCGGCAGTATACGATGGTTGATATCGATCTTATCATGATTGCGCTAATATCAGAAGTTGAAGAGGAAGAAAGTAAAATTATATCAGAAGCTGAGAATAGGAAAATAAAACGAAAATTTTGGGTTCACGAGTTATGGAAGAAAAGACATATTCTTGGCGAATTCAAAACACTTTGTAGTAACGATTTAAGCCAGGACCCAAGATATTTTTATGATTATTATAAAATGGGCTTAGATAAATTTGAAAATTTGGTAAATATTTTGAGGCCTCACATCCAAAAGCAAGAAACAAATTTAAGAATACCTATTTCCGTTGAAGAGCGGATATCAATATGCTTGAGGTATGTACGTAAATTTTTAAGAGCTATTATTGTTATTTTTGATCGACTATGACTCGGAAAACTGTGTTCGAATTCAGCGCAAGCATAGTAATACTGGACTTGATGAACGAGCGGTACCCCTTGTGTGAGTTTGATCGAGTACGAAACGTTACATCGCGTCTGCGTCACAGCCGAATTAGTATGGGAAATCGAACAGCGCCCCTAGCGGACGTATGGGGAAGTTTTGATTCCGACAGACGCGATAGTAACGTTTCGTACTCGATCAAACTCACACTAGCCCCTCGGATGTGTGTGCATTTGTTATTTCAATTTGCTTTTAAATGATAGGCGGTGGTAGTACCGTAACGTACCTAGTAGTTCTGTAATTTTGCGTGAGAAGACCTTTATAACATCAGTGGATTTTTCTCGAGCGTCGTCAGAACACCCTGCCTTAGTTTCGTTACAATATGATCGACAGTTTGAGAACACAAATAGGACAAAAATAAAAGCATTTGTTTTTATTTATATAGATTTATTTATCTTGAATCATAATTTTTACGCATTATTATACAAGGTGTAAGGAACAGTTCTCCAGAAACTGATAGCATGCATATATCACATCATTTTAAGCTAAAAACTACATGACATTATTTCCGGAAAGTATAGGTAGGTATGACAAAAAATAAGTATTTATAATTTTTTGGAGAACCGTCCCACCCTGTTTACTTAGTTTAATAATTAATAAATCAGGGCATTCATCAGCCATACATAACGTCATTCACTGTAGTCATTATCGCCTTCCCTCCGTTGCCGCGTCGTCATCCCAATCGGCAATGGTATGTACGGTGAAGGTGGCAACTCGAGATTTTCTATACGATAGCTCGAAGAAGTGCTATTTCCGAACTGATTAATGGTTGTGCAGTTGGTACTGGTTGACGTATTTGTAGAAGGAGTATAAGTGGTTGGTAGCTGTATTGTATAATAGCCGGTATTTGGCTGCATTGTATATGTGTTAACATTATAGTTAGTGGAATTAGATTGCAGCTGAAGACTTTCTGATTCGGTTCGTAGTTCTGTTGTATAGCCACTGGATGAAGAAGTATTTGCTTGCCTTGGGTTGATATTAGTTGTTTCAGGTTGAAAGGAAGCATTGGAAGCAACTTTTATTTCCGCGTCAGTTACTAAAAGTAATATCTGTCGTTTCAGTTGCGCTTGCATTTGTATTGGCATCTGTTTAACGGTTTTAGACATAGAGAGAAAAAATGTGTCTGTTGGATCTTCTTCTTTTTTCTTATTTTCCAGATATTGCGCGAATAACATTTGTGATAGTGGTTGGGACTTCTTTCGTGTAGTATCGGAATGGTTGGATAATTGTGATTCGGGTCGAGATGGCAACGCAGCGGACAAGTTGGTGTCGGTATCAGTGTTTAGGTCAGTTTCTTCGGAGCTATCTAAGTTACACGTCTGTGGTTTGTTCTGCAAGTATGGTTTTAAAAACTCCAATTCTTTTTCAAATCTTATTGGCTTATCATTTGATCTAGCAGAACCACTCTTAAATTGCCTTAATCTAATGGCCTTTTTGTAGCAATCTCGAATTCTTTTCCACCGCTTTTGACACTCCGCCTCTGAAAAAGGAACACAAAATTGTAACTTTTATTTTAATCTAATAAAATGTATTATTTACGTGTATTTTTTAAATTGTTACAGATTTCTGACTACGGCGATAAGCTTTCAAGCCTTAGGTCAAAGTTATCGAGTAGGATACAGCACTGTTTTAACAATTGTACATGAAGTTTGCGCAGCAATATGGAAATATTTACAGCCACTTGTTATGCCGAAGCCTACACAAGAATTATGGACTAAAATAGAGGAGGAATTCAGAACCATATGGAATTTCCCTAATTGTATAGGGGCAATTGACGGTAAACACGTCAATATAAGGGCTCCCTGGAATAGTGGCAGTCTCTACTTTAATTACAAAAAATATTTCAGTACTGTCTTGTTAGCCGTTGTTGACGCAAAGTACAAATTCATTATTGTTGACATTGGAGCATATGGACGTAACAGTGATAGCGGCATATTAAACAGCTCTAAATTTGGACAAAGATTACAAAATAATACGATTGCTATACCGCCTAATAAAAGGTTGCCAGGTATGATAGAAGAAATGCCACATGTTTTTGTAGGAGACGAAGCATTTCCCTTGTCCGAACACATTATGAGACCATATCCTGGAAATCAGGTGTCTGACAATCATGAAAAGAAAATTTTTAATTATCGCTTAAGTCGAGCAAGGCGCCTAGTAGAAAGTGCTTTCGGAATCCTGTCACAAAAATTTGAGGTTTTTCAAAAAAAAATAAAAATGCAACCGATGCATCTTGATTCTATGGTTCTTGCATGCACATGTTTGCATAATTACATAAGAGAAAATGACGAACTCGAAAACTTGCAATTGCCAAGTAATAGTATATTACAAAATATGCGGTCAGTCGATAACCAAACTACGTCAAATGCCATGGTGATCAGAGATAAATTCAAATCTTATTTTATATCCGAGCATGGGGCAGTACCATGGCAAAACGAAATGATCACACGATGTTAAAAAAGTGGTCATAATGTTACATTATTAAACACAACTGAATACTTCATTGGATTTACATCGCGTGTACATAAAATAAAGGGTGTAAAAAAATTACCCCCAGAACCGAAAGTGGGGAAAACTACTCGTCAATACAAACATTTTTTCCCAAGAAACCATACCTGGGAAATCAAGGGTTTCCAGGATAATCGGTTTCAAAGTATATACTTGAATTGATGATATTTCATACAATTCGTGTTATTTACCCTGTTACCGATTTCGTTAGCGATTTTAAATGCTGGTAGCATGATACAAAACACGAATATGTTAATATAACAACCAAATGAGTACAAACTACGCACCTAATTATCCCTGAAAAACTTGATTTCCCAGGTATAGTTTCTTGAGGGAAAATGTTCGCATTGATAAGTAGTGTTCCCCACTTTCGGTTCTGGGTTTAATTTTTTTACACCCTTTATAACTATTGTGTATGTTATGTAAATGTAATAATAAACAGTTAGAACTTACCAGAAATTTGCATTTCACCGCTTACTTTTTGCCAGGCATTTTTCCTACAATTTTTATCACTGTAGGTTTTCGCCTTGACGTTAAACAGACATTCATATTTCTGTACTAAAAAAATTAATTTTTCATCTTCGTCCATTGTCGTATAGTTCAGCACTGTCGTCCGTCCGTAGTGGTCGGCGTCTGACGCGTCACTGCGGCCGAGTAACGCGCGGCGACTCGCGAATCCGCTCGACTCCAGCCGAGCGTCGAAGCGCGAATGCGCGCGTCAACGCGCGTCGACGTGCGCTTCCATATTTACATAGCACAAATTTGTACTTAAATAATGGAACAATAGAGATGAATATGCTATAGGCTGAAAAATATAACGCGTCGCGTCGCTTCGACTCTGTGCCAGTGTGAGTTGAGCCTTAGTGTTTTAACGTGACCACGTCAGCTTTCAAACAAAAAAACTACATCAAAATCGGTTCATCCATTTGGGAGCTACGATGCCACAGACAGACATACAGACAGACTCGAAAAATCCCTCTGTTTTTGTCGGAGTTGCAAAAAGGGATTCTTTACGAATTCAGTAGTCCAAATCTCATGTTTCTACCATTTGTAGTTACAGCTGTGCGAAAAGAAAAAGAAAAAATGAATGTATACATCATATTGGAACATACCCCGAGTACATTTTTGTGGCAATTAAAACATATTTGCAGAAAAGTGAAAAATTCTAAAATTTTATAAGTGTATCCATATTATTGATACAATTATTGTTTACATTGTAATGAAGTAAACAGTGTTTACATATTATTGAAATTTGTCGCGTGTTCATAATTATGAATTTAAGTTTTCACTGAAATAATGCTGTTTACTTCATTATGAAAATAATGTACCTATTCATAGTTTTGAAACACTTTGCTGGTTACATCGCTTTGAAAGCAATAAGGTGACGATATTTTTGAAAAATTAAACGTAGATATATTTTTGCAAATTTGTAGATGTATCCATGTTAGCGCACGCGACTGTACAATGGAGTACCAACAAAAGCTTCCGCTTGTTCTATCAAATTCAGTTTTGCCATTGTCACCTATGGCAACATAACTTTACCAGTGATAGGGTTTATCCCACTCCCATTTGCTCCAGGAAGCCAAGACGCCACCATAGAAAAGTGAGTAAAGAAGGGACTGCTATACAGATTTCCGGTTACTGGTACCGTCCACAGGGTGGTATTGGATCTTTGATTGTAAACCTGGTACATTCCACAAGAGACATTTACTGGCAGGGATAATTCATAATCACTTATAGATAATGCAGTTGTGTTAATTTTATATACCCCAAACTCTTCTGAAGCACTATTTGTATGTGTTCCTGATAAGTATTGGGCTATTTTTCTGAGTAGGTTAGGAGGATTACTCGTTAAGTTGAGAGACTCACAATATCTTTACGTTCCTTACATGTCAAGGATTTTTAATTAATATTATTATTTGAAACTTTAAAATTTTTTAAGTTATTGGTGGGATTTTGTATACTTAAACTTAACCTATTTCTGCAAGAGACGTCCTCCATTGTCTTATTATCTAATTTAAATAGGTATTTGGAACATATTCCAATTCGTTAATACTACGACTAGTATCCTGTTCAATACAAACAGTAGTCGAATAAGCCAAATCCTTCGCTGGTTTTAAAAATTAAAAGTTTAATAGCCACCTATATGTCTCTTACAGTAGTTTGATAAGAAATACTTATCTTTTTTATGTTACATAAAGGAGAAAGCCCACTCTCCATAGTGTCTCAGGCCCAATGTGGACATCAAAAAATCGCATTAAAAATGAGTGTTCCAAAATGTTAATAGTATTAGATATCTGAGAAAAAAACTTAAAATGCCACCATTATTGTAGAAATATTATTTTTTTTACTTTTTTTCTATTTTATTTTCAAGGCCTTTTCCGACTTTTCAATAATTTATAATAGTAAGATATAATAAGATAGCCCTTGTTGTAGTGCAAGAATTTCAGTTATTGCTACCCACCAATTGTGGCAAACAAGATTATCGCCTGACACCTAAAACATATAAACATTAATGATAAATATTTTCAACCGTAAAAGATTTAACGATTAAACCATAATGAAAGAAATAATAGAAACATTTTATTATAATATTATGATTACCTGCTGCCGTGCAACCCACTGCTGTATGACACTTAATTCTTTGGGCTCTAAAATACGGTTCTCGGTAACATACCACAACATAAACAATGTTCTTCAGACATTTTGGTATGCACAATCAAATAGCGTAATCCTTTAATCCAGGGCTAAGTAATCGTAGAAGGAGAGAACAAAACTAGTAAAACAATGCCAAAGTCGTACGTGAAAAGCCGAAACAAGTTCAGGCGAGAAAGCCACATTGCGGTGAAAAAAATCGAAAACAAAACAAAACGCATCCACATTGAGCATTGCACAAAAATGACATTTCAGTCATCAGTGTTGCCGCTTGTCGCAAAAAAATGAAATCGATAAATCGATTACGTAAAAAAGAATCGATATAATATGACTCTTTATGAATCTTTATCGTTTATAGTAACAAACGTAAACATTGGTTTTAAGATAAATGTTTTCTTTTGATTAATTCTTTACCGAATTACCAACAGTGACCCGTTATTTGTATTTTACATGAGTTTATTTTATTTGTTTATAAATCGATATTCGGATTGATTGATTAGAGTTTTATCATCGGGTAACATTTCACCTCAACGTTCTACTTAGGTTCTAAATAATCCAATAAAATTCCTTTTTTTATTGGAACATTACTGATTATAGTGGCGGTTATTTGAATGTTATCAAAAATCATGTCTCTTTATAGTACATTTCTGGAGAAATTAAGGCTTCTTAAGACGGCTGTCCGCTCTGGGCCTGAAATGGGCTTTCTCCTTTAAACTGAAATTATTTATGTCCACAACTTGACATTTTTGTTGTGTGTCATTTAAAAGTATACAATTATTATTAGGCTGTTCAACTTATATCTAGAAATGTTCTCTTTAGAGATACTTTGTGGCAACATCTGTAAGGAAAAGTAAACAATATGATATTATTAACATTTTCAATTACAAACAACTTGTCATATAGTTCAGTCATCTGTTTTCTGTTTAATTTTCCTTTTCTCTTCTAATTTCTCTTCTAATTCTAATAGTCGGGCTATTAGTACTAAAGTTGTATTGGGACAATATTTCATATTCGCTATCTTTGTGTGAGTTGAGCCGGTACGCTTCTGCTGTCGTCACTGCACGATGATAGTGCGTAATTGTCTATTGTTCACTTTTACGTTAGTTTTGGAGATAGAGTTCTAGTGTCGCGATCACTGGACTTATTGAGCCCGGGTCGTTAATTCAGACACTTATCCTTTTAAGACTGCGCCAGTTAAGTTATTTGAGAAACAAATGACTTTAAAGAAATATTTATTTCTATAAAATTAAAACTAATTTACAAAGATTCAAAATTACAATGTGACTATGGCGAAGGTGGCTTTCAACTGATGGTCAAAAGTTCTGGTGACACATATATAGGTCAGAGGGGAAAGAGTCGCGGGTGTAGGGGCCATGACGACTGCGGTGGCTGGAGCGGGGTGTGCGGCGCGGGTATGGTGTTGATAGATACAGGTACACCATTGAATGCGTAGCTCTCCGGCGGGGAATGGTGTTGACGGTTGAAACAAGGACACCATTGAGTTCGACTCCGATGCTTGAATGATCCTTGAAAGTATTAGCGTCTAATGGTTTCTGCGCCTATTAAACAGCGGATGTTTATAATAGTGTCGGGTTCATTCTGTGAATAGGGCTTTGTTGTGGTTACATAACTCAAGTACCGTGTTTTTATAATGCTTGTGGTTTAGAAACAATGAATGTTATGTGTCTTATTTTTTACTAATAATGGGAAGTAATATGTATAAACCTGAGGACGAAAAAAACTTTTGGATAAAATATTTTATATATTTTTTAATTCAACGACTTTATTACCAAAAAATGGGGAAAAAATAGTTTTACCTAATTTCAATTTGGAATAAATTATACATTACAAGGCCAAACTAAACCAATCCTTATGTATATGTTAGCTTGTTTCATAGCGATTTTAACGACATATTGTTTATATAATCTGTGGTGACATCATTCTGGTGAGACGATCTAAAGAAAATCCTCGCGACAACTGTCCCTCTGTGTCTGACTCCTCCTCTGACTCCTCGGATGACGACTCCTCTCTCCTCCTCCTGTGGGACGAGATTGGCTTCTCCATGAGGAGGGTGTGGAGAGGGGTTGCAGGAACTCTATATCCTTTGCTCTCGAGCCATAGCTTCTGCTCGACTGAGAGTTCCGATGTCCCGAGTGTTGAGGTCGTCATTTTTAGGACCTTCCTGACTATGTCTTGGTGCAACGCCTGATCTATCAGAGTCTTGCTGCCAAGATAGTTCTTCTGCACCTTCTTTGTCCTCCTCGCCCATTCCAGGGTCGCTGCATAGAGGTTTGGATAGTGAGAGTGATTTAACTCGGGATATTTCCCATTGTCGAGTAGTCGGCACAGTGAATAATTGGGTCCTTCGGCTGTTCTAATTCTGTCCAGGACAGCGTCAAGATTGATGGCTTCTTGCACAACTACAGGTATCTCTAGGGCTCTGCTTCCCGACGCAGAGAACATCCCCATCAGGTTCACTGACTTGAGGTAGGCATCAGTATAAACAAGATCTAATTGGCTTAGTACAATGTCGCCTCTGTCTGAGAACTGCATGGTGATTGTGGTCGTGTGATGTGAGGATTATGACTCGGTTCCACTGTGTTGTTGGTTGCGTATGATGGTTAGCTTTTCTAAGAAACATCTTCCGCTAGGCGTCTGGCCAGAACGCTGCCAATGGATTTGCTATTGCGGGGCCTGAGCATGTTGAGGTTGTTGGACAGCGTATGGGGGGTGGCGCTGATTGAACGTAGTGAGGTACAGAAGGCATAGGATGCACGTTGGAATTGTCTAGGGTAAGCGTATTCAAGAACCCGTCCCTTCGAGCGGATTGTAAGGACTCAATTCTGTCCTGTTGGACCCCCAACTTGGTCTCCATTGAAGTCATCTTGGCTGTGACTGTGGTCTTTAGATTATCAATTGCAGCAGACAATCCGCGTACTGATTTCAGTATGTCTTGCAATGTCTCCTCCACCCTGTCCATACGCCGAGCAAGGTCTCCTGCCCCGTCAAACCTCACACGGGACTTCTTGTCTGCTGGGGCGGGTGCTGATGCATCTTGACTGGCCCTCCTCTTTGACTGTCTTGTCTCCCGGGGCACCATCTCCACCTGCTTAAGTCCTGTGTCTGGTACGGGCTTTGCAGTTGGGGGGGTCAGAGTGGAAGGAGTGTTTTGGGCCTCTACCTCGTTGTCTGAATCTATATCCGATAGGAGGGTTCTGTCATGGAAGGTTGTCATGATTGGGTAAGGGTGACGCCTAGGGACTGGTGTGATGGTTAGTTTTTCTACAGAAATTAGTAAGACTTATAATAAGAAGGTGCTTCAGGCTAGATTCATTGTCTTCGGGCCCTCTTCGATCTTCCCTCTGTGTATCTAATTAAGCTCTTAAACAAAATATTTGAAATATTTGTAATTTGATCCTCGCGCGGATGACGTAATTTGAGACCACCCACAAGTAGCCTCACACGATCCAATTTATTTTCAAAAACACTTCCACTCCTGACGGGATATAATATAATCATAATAATAATCTGTCTCTGTCTCAATTGAGGATGGCGCTTCATGAACGAATAATACCATTTTTCTCCGGCACATTTTTTGCTTACATCCGATGTTTGATTTTATTTTTCTCTGCTAGCGAGAAAGCAAGCTCCCTGACATCCTTGGGAGTGATGCCAAACAATGAATTTTCCATTTCAAGTATATGGCAACAGAGTTCTTCTTTTAGGACATCAGGGAGATCTCCTGCAGATTTTAATTTCTTCTGTTGCTTTTTGGTTTTTTCCATCTAATCTGCGTTTCAAAGTTGCCTTTGGAACACCATAAAACCTACTTGCTTCTTTAAGTGCAACAGTATTTTTTCTTACTGATTCTATGGCTAGTTTCATGCTCGTTTCATTCCAAGAATAATAAATAAATAAAAATAAAATAAAATGCATTTATTTCGGTCTGGGTGCCCATAGTGTTAGTAACAAATTTCTTAAGAACTATATTAGTATTTACATTCTATTTTAAGTGCTTAAGACTATATTAGCTTAAGATACTAATATCACGTATAATATAACTATTATACGTGATATTAGTATCTTTGTCACGGTGGAGACGAGTCCAGTGCTGCATGATAGCGCTGTCCACGTCCAACCTCTCCGCGACTGTCCTCAGGAGGCTGTTGGTGCTGCCACGCACACGTTGTAACAGGGATGCCACACGTTTTCTGATTATGGCTGAGAAGCTATCAACATCGTTTGCAGCTAGCATCCCCGAAGCACTACAGTGTCGTGGCAGCCCCAGCAGCGCCCTAAAGGCATTATTATATTGGGTGCGCAGGGCTCTGTACGTAGTTTGAGTGTAATTGACCCATAGACTGCACGTGTACAGAGAGTGACAGTATGCTTTAAAAAGCGTAATCTTCACTCGTCTGGAACAACGAGCAAACCTACGGGACAACATGTTTGCTCTTATACACAGAGCCCTGCGCTCCCGTTCCATGTCCTCATCATCTTTGAGCGACTCGCCAACCCAGTGTCCTAGGTATTTAAAACTTTTGACTTGAGCCACTGGCTCACCATTAAGAGTCACTAGGGGAACTTTGTATGTCTTGCTACCAGCTTTAAAGATCAGTAGCTCGCTTTTAGTAGTGTTATACCTAAGGCCATGGGCCGCAGCGAATCGCTCACAGATACCTAAAAGCTTTTTAAGAGCACTGATTGATGGGCACAGCAACACCATGTCATCTGCATAGCTAATGTTGTTGACAAGGGTACCGTCAATGGAGCATCCAACACCAGCACTGCTGAGCTCACCAATCAACCCATCTATGTACAGATTGAAAAGCGTTGTTGAGCTAATTCCGCCCTGTCTCACCCCGCATTCCAACCTGAACACACCTGAGTATGCTCCAGCCCATTTCACACAATTCCTTTGATTTGCATACCAATACTCCAATATTGAGATAAATGCTTGGGGCAATTTTGTATCATCACGGAGTTTATTCCAGAGTATGTCGTATTGGACCAAATCAAAAGCTTTAGACAGGTCGAGGAACAATGCATAAACTGGAGTGTCCCTAGCCGTATAATACTGAACAGTCTGCTTGAGGCACAGGACAGCAGCCTCAGTAGAAAGACCAGGCCTAAAACCAAATTGGGCATCATGAAGCTTGACATGGGCTCTTAAGTGCTGGTCAAGCAGTCTGTCCAGAATCTTGGCCACAATGGTTGCCAGGGATATTGGTCTATAATTAGATTTACTGCCAGTATCACCTGTTTTATTTTTGACCACTGGCACTACAATAGTCTTTAGCATGCTGTCGGGTAAGTATCCATGATTCAGGCAGAGAGAAAAGAACAATGCTAAAACCCTGGGCAAGTGGACACCGGCATGTTGTAGATGTTCAATACTTAAATGATCATGACCTGGTGACTTCCCCCGAGTCATTTTTCTTAAAACATGACTAATATCCCCTGCTTTTATCACTATAGGCTTTTTGTCCATATAGTGTGTTTTACACTGATAATTTTTATTATAATAATAATTATCAGTAGAGGCTGTACTCAAAGGTGACGTCACTTTAAAATGATTTTTGAACATTTCAGCTATCATCGTGGGTTCACAAAACCCTTCCACACTCGCTGGAATAGATGGTTTAGGGTTTAAGTGCTTTGTTTGTTTCCAAAAGCTAGAAAAATGTTTATTTGAGTGATGTTTAGCCAAAATGTCCATTTTTATCTGTTGTTTGTTTGTTTGACACCACTTTAGTTTAGCCTTAAAGTAATTTCTAGTCTCACACATCTTATTGTATACATAACCATTTCGGGGTTTATTATACAGAACCCAATATTTAAACCAAACGCGCGCTTCACTATGTGCGGCCTTTACATATTTATTCCAACCACATATATACTTATTTTTATATTTATTAGGTTTTTGTCTAGCACTATAAATGGAGGCTTCACTAAGAATATTTATTAGTCTATTATACATATCTATTAAAACATTTTTATGGTTTGGAATATTACACAAAGTATTGGCACAATTTTTAAAAACCTCAGGAAAATCAAATTCTTTAAATTTTTCATTACAGAATTCAGTGTATAAAGATATTTGTGATTCATCCCTTTCACCCCATACAATTGAGTTAATATTTTTGTAGGGATGAATAATTTTCGACCTTAATACATTTAGGTTACACTGTATTTCCAGAGGAAAATGATCGGACCAAAATACATTATAATTTATAGTAATATTAACAATGGTATGTAAAGTACCTTGAGTTACAATACAATGGTCGAGCCAACTATTTGTTCCATGACTGTCACTAACATAGGTGTACGAATCTGAGTTTAAACCAAGCCGTTTCACATCAGCGCAAATCCAATCCTGTATATCACAAAAGTTAAACAACTCATCCCCAAACCGTCTACCAGGTTGGGCATTAAAGTCACCTAGTATGTACGCATATTCAACATCATAGCTGTCAATAATGGCATGCAACTCACCCAAGCAGTGAGTAAATTCCACTAAGTGAAGTAGATGATCTGTAGGCATATAGACAGAAAATACTAGAAAAGAACACTCTTCTAGCGTCACTTTAATAGCAATGATACGGTCACTCACACACTGCACCGGTGTCACAGTCACAAAAGCGCTTTTACGCCACAAAATAGCTACACCTCCATATGGACGCCCACGCAGCACATCCTTCGACGTATCCACAGCCGATTTTCCAATGAAATCAAATTCCGAATCCACTGTACCCAGCAAAGGGATGTCGTGCGGGAGCAGACAGGTCTCTTGCAGTGCAATAATGTCAGCAGTCTTACATAGGGACCGGATACATTCTGTTGACCTTATCAGTGATCTACAATTAAATGTAATAAATTTTGTAAAACTGTTATCCATCATTTAGGTGTAATCGTTGAAGTTCCATCACTAGTGTGTTTAGAATAATTTTTCTTAATATTAACAAAACGGCGAAAAGTTACACCTTCAGGCCATAGATTATCGTTTAAAAATAAAGATAATTTGTTCTTAGGTACATAAATAATAAAAGAATTAAAGGGTCTGGATTCTTTTTGGTTCATTTTTCTTAAATTTACTTGTACTTGCGTTTTGAAGCTAATATATTCAGTTATATCTTGTTCGGTCGTGTTCTTATCAACATTGTTTATAAACAAAGGTATTAATATATTAGCCGCCTTGAACTTCACAGCTGGTTCATTGTTCGCTTTCCCTTGGTTACTAATAAAGCGGTTTCTAATACGTTTACGCTGTACATGAATCCAATCATCTGTCACTTGTTTCCCATTTGACTGCAATTGTCCTTCAGCCGCAACAACTTCTGCTAGGGTCTTAGATGTGTTAATTACCGGAGTAGATAACTGCATTTTATTCCCATCTCTGATTGATACATCTTTGTGTTTACGTAATGGAACCTCTGCGCTTTCCTTATCAGTTGGGAGCGACGAACTCTGCAATGTAGACGGGTGCAAGAGAGACGCAGAATGTTGCACGCCAACTACGTCAGCCATTTCGCTTTGTTGCGATTCATTTATAATATGCGGTAGGCCTACCGGTCCACTTTCAAGACAAAAACTATTTTGGCAGCCACCGCCTCTTTTCTTATTTATGAATAAGTCTGTTTCGGTGATAATTGAGTCTGCTAGATTTTTATTTAACAATTCAGCCTTAAACTCCTGTAGTTGTTGATAAGTAGCATAATTATCTTTAATCGATTGCAGTTCACTTTTAAGAATAATCATATCCTTTAGCAATCTGGACGCATCAATGTGATCGAACGTCAACGGTGGAAGTTTTTGCAAATCTTTAGCTACAAATACCGGCAAATCATCAGGATTAGACTCCTTAAAAACAGCAATAACGTCATGGAGGTCTTTATATGACTTCATTGCCTTTTTTCTCGTTATTTTTCGCTGCGAAACTGCATTAAACAATAAAGTTTTAGCATTGTCGATATCTTCACTCGAAAAACTTGATATACACAAAGTCACTAGAGATTTTTCGTCCATAACATCCTGCTTGTTTTGAACAAAAGCAAGCAATTCACATATCACTATATTGCACGATGAACACTTCAATGTGGATGACATTGCGAAAACTAGCGTATGATATGCCTACACACAGGACACATCCGCACGCTCGCGCAAAGCGCACGCGACTGGATATAATAACTTGTTTTTTTTCCTTTGAGAAAACAGAACTTTTTTAATAACATTACTATTTTTTAATAGCAATGAATAGTATCAAGTAGGGTAGACTGGGTACGGTTGTAACATTTTTGCATTGACTGCCCACTGCATAGCCATTAAGGTTATAAGTAAAGATTTAAGTCTTTGTAATGATACTATAGTCTTTTGTCTTTAAAATAACATCGAAACTATTGCGTTAGGCATTAGCTGCAAATGCCAGTGTGACCAATGTGCCGCGTTCCGAAGAAGTAAGCGCACCCACCTGCCTAGTACCACGTCTTGCAACAACTCGATCAGGCTTTTGCACAGTGGTAACGCCAGTTTCGTCTACGTTATATATGTCCTGAGGTTGAGAATGATTGCGATCCATCAGTATCTGAAGATTATCGTAAAACATTTTGACATTGTTTTGGTTGAAACTAGATGCTCGAGATAGACTTGTAGCTTGAGCAGCACGCACAGATAGTTGAGGGTTTCTCTTCATGAATGACCGAAACCATTCCTCTCCAGCCATTTTATTCTTCAGCCAAGTGGGAGGTGCATTTAAATTATATTTTCGTGAGAGTTCAAAAGCTACCTTTCTTACCTCTTTCGCGGGAAGACCAAAATATATGTCCGCACAACGGATAAGATACTTAGAAAACTCCTCCTCTTGATCATTATTAAAAACTCTGTTATGAGCCACGTACCCCATTACAACATTCTGAGCTTGATTATCGTTATCCTTGTTTGATATATCCCTCTTTCGCTTATATCTCAAAAGAGAAACATAACATAGTCCATACTTCTCTGCAGCTTGTCTTAAAGAAACCCCTAATTTAAGTTCATCATAAGCGTCCATGTGTGACTGCATATCTTTTTCACCTCTTGAAGTCTTTCTTATACGTTTTCTAGGCATCTGCAATTAAAAAGCAATTAATTTTTTGTTACAACTGTCCCAACCGGGATATTTAATTTTGGAAATTACCTATCGTAAACACGTGGTAGCACAACCTATACAAAAATGAACCGCGTTAATATCATCTCTAAAGTACCATAATTTCATTAAAACTTTTAGAAATACGATGAATTCATTAATATCTTAGTTACATCATAAATAAAGGGGAAAGCCCACTCTCCATAGTGTCTCAGGCCCAATGTGGACATCAAAAAATCTTATTAAAAAATTATTGTTCTAAAATCTTAATAGTATTAGATATCTGAGAAATAAACTTAAAATGGCGCCATTATTGTAGAAATATACATATTTTTTTTTACTTTTAGGCTATATTATTTTTAAGGTGTTTTCAGAATTTTCAATAATTTATAATAACTTAAGATATTGAATATAACAATAAGTGTATTTCAAATATAGATAGAATTTCAAATGGAGCTAATATAAACCTACTTACCTACTACATATTACCTATTAAAAATTAAAAAATCAATTATTTCAGAATCAGTTGTAGTACCAGCTGATTCATTTTTAAACCAAATTAAATATTACCTCTTGTGAAGAAATCCATTATATTATTACAGTTCTAAAGAGGCTTTCTATAAGCGTATTAGTGCAGTGATTTTGACGCACACCGTTGTAGTGCAAGACTTTCAGTAATTGCTACCCAGCAATTGTGGCAAACAAGATTATCGCCCGACACCTAAAACATATTAATATTAATGATAAATATTTTGAACCGTAAAAGATTTAACGATTAAACCTTGATGAAATAAATAATAGAAACATTATATTATAATATTATGATTACCTGCTGCGGTGGAACCCACTGTTGTATGACACTTAATTCTTCGGGCTCTAAAATACGGTTCTCGGTAACATTATTACCACAACTTAAACAATGTTTTTCAGACATTTTGGTATGCACAATCAAATAGCGTAATCCTTTAATCCAGGGCCAAGTAATCGTAGAAGGAGAGAACAAAACCACTAAAACAATTCCAAAGTCGTACGTGAAAAGCCAAATAAGTTCAGGAAAGAAAGCCAGATTGCGGTGATAAAAATCGAAAACAAAACAAAAAATCCACATTGAGCAGTAAGCAACAAGCGAACGGTCAAAATCATTCAGATATTTAGCGGAACACAAAAAAAAGATCCATAATTTGAAAAATATGGTTTATTTTTAAAATCTACTTACTATACTTTTTTTGTAATTTAAAGTTTCATTTGTTTCATTTAAAATGAGATCATATTAAGAACAGATTTTGCGAGTAAAGGCTATTTGTGAAAAAACGTACATTTTTGAACTTTTCATTGTAACCGGGAAAAGTGAAAATTAATATTAAAATATAAATTAATTAAATTATAAAAATGGTGATTAATATCGCGTATTTCCTCCACGTGCTCTTATTAAAGTTTCTACCCGTCTAGGCTGAGAATTATGTTATCGATGGTATCCTGGGATAGTCTCTGCCATTCCCCAACTACGGCGATTCGCAGCTCATCCATGTTGGCAGGAACTGGAATTCTGGACTTAACATTTCTTTTCAGCAAGTCCCAAACGTGCTCTATTAGATTCATATCTGGTGATCTCGCCGGCCACTCCATAACAGTTATATTCATATCATTAAGATAAGCTTGGGTTACCCGAGCGGTATGCGGCCGAGCATTATCCTGCATAAAAACAAAATCGTCACCGATATATGGGGCAAACGGTACGACATTTTCTTGTAAAACTTCTCTGATATAGCGATCTGCAGTCAGACTCCCTCTGTCAATCACAACCAAGTCTGTGCGAGCTCCCAAATAAATGCCCGCCCAAACCATTATTGATCTACCACCGTATGCAACTGTAGTTTAAAAATTTGTCTGAATGTATCGTTCTCCTTTGTGTCTGTATATTCTTTGCCTGCCGTCAATTTGATTTAAGATAATTCTGCACTCATCACTAACCTAACCTTACTCCATTGGTCCGCATTCCAAAGTCGATGTTCCTGAGCAAAAGTTAACCTGTTTCTACGACGATTTACCTCGAGCCTTGGAGCCTTTGCGGGCACAAATGAACCCAAACCAGCTTCTTCGAACCTTCTTTGTGCCGTATGCTCACTTACGGTTACACCCCGCACCGCTTCTAACTCATGTCGGGCTTGGACGGCTGTCAAACGGGGGTTTCTACGTACAAGAAGCCGAATGAAACGATCATCCCTACTCGAAGTACGTCTTTTTCTGCCTTGTCCTGATCTTCTCACATAAGTACCGGTCTCCCTGAACCGTTGAATACTGCGATGGATCGTTGAAACTGGTCTACGAAGATCTCTGGATATCACTCAGTATGTTTGACCATTTCTTCGCATTTCGAGTGCCCTAGCAATCTCCGTTGGGGCTCAAGTCAGGCATTATTCAGTCCTCAACTCCAAAAAGATACGCGATTAAAAAAAAATACTAACAAAAAACAATATTTCAATGAAATTTTAAATCAAACTCAAAAGGAAGAAATGTTCGAAGTTCGCTCCAAATAAGGTGTATTTGAATAAAATTTAAACAATTGCATAAAATGTGATGTTCAGTTGTTTTCTTAATTTGAAATTATTTATTTTTAAATTAAATGACGTATAAACCAGCCAGCAATTACATGATACTGAATTCAAACTTTTTTTTATGTTCCGCTAAATATGCCGGTGTGTGTATATATGCTTCTGTTATATAATAAAATCATAACACATACAAATATGTAACATCCCTTACATGTGTTTTCCGGTAGCACAAGTATAGTATCGCGGTCGTACAGACGTCACTCCTAGACGCGCGATCCGGCGATACTGAGGTTTGGGGGGGGGGGGGGGGGGGGCGTTTGGTACCACACCATGGCAAAGCAACGAATTAAACAACTGATTTGATGCTTGTGCTTCATGAGCCTCTGGTGTTTGAACATTGGACGGCAATATTGTTTGAGTATCAGGCAATGTTGCTTCTAAGAACTGCTCATCAAATTTCGTTGTATCTAATGGCCAAATACCAGCTGCCCGGAATCCACTTGCTGCTTTCCCAATATTGCTGATTCGATTGAAAGCTTTAGTAAAAAGTTCGACAACTTCATACTGAGTAATTCTTTGGCCTACGTTGGAAGCCATGTATAAATCACATTCACGGTTATATGCAGTCTTGAGGGGTCCAAAATATGTTAAATCCAGAGGTTGCATTCGATGTGACGTATGCGGTAGAAGAGATAACAGTACTATTCCATTATGGCGACAAAGCAGATAGCAAGCAAGACATGGCTTTCATGGTTGTCTAAAACAAGTAGAATTGGTTTTTCTAGAGATGGCTTTGCATAAGATATAAAATGATGTAACCAATTTACAAATAGGTTTTCGTTTATCCAACCCGAATCGCTAACTGCTGCTATCATATTAGAATTGCCACCACGCAATAATTGAGCATTCATTCTTTTCCTCTTAAAAATGAAAAACGGAGGAATATAATTTCCTGCGGCACTAAATGCGCAAACAACTGTGGTTGTAGTTCCTCTTTCACCACTAGTTATCATACCAACTTGCTTTTGGCCTTTTGGGGCTAGTATCCTGGAATTTCTCTGCACATTAGAAATGCCGGTTTCATCAACATATATGTGATTAGCATCAAACTGATATTTTAATTGCATTGATTCCAAGTTATCGAAAAACATTCTAACTTCCGTTTCGTTAAAGGCTGTAATTCTGCTAATAGAAGTAGACTCAGGTCTACGAAGCGGAATATTGGGATGCCTTTTCTTAAACCCATAGAACCAGTCCTTTCCTGCCATCTGGGTTTTTTTGTCAAAATTGTGCTTTAAATTATTAACTTCGGCAAATTTGAAGGCTATTTTGCGGACCGTCTCAATAGTTAAACCATAAAATTGTTTACAGCATTTCAGGATATGGTTCTCCAGTTCTTCTTCTTGTTCTTGAGAAAATGTAGCCTTTCTTCCAGTTTTTGGAGCCTTAATAGTTTCATGTTTAAGGTAGTTTTGTATAGTGCTTTTTGGTACAGAATTAGTAATAGCAGCCTTTCCTAGTGAAAGTGTTTTGTTTTTGACAGCCTTAATGGCTCTAAGTCCATTCTCCAAGTCCTCTAATTTATATTTAGTCTCTGTCTTTCTTTGGTAATGTCTTGGCATCTGAAATATCAATTTATATTTTTTGTCAGTATCAGAAATAATGTATTCATATTATGTATTAATTGTGGTAAAAAATAATTATCCGGCCTGTTAACTATCTCTACACCAAAGCACACCTAGATACATTCATGTATTTATTTTAAACTGATTTACGTATTAGTGAAATATAGTCTTTTTATTATAATAATAATTTGGTTACACTATTTAACTGTTAGCGACATATTTTAGAATAAAAATGCAGCACTTAATAAACTTGTTGTTTAGGGGTAACTGCGGACGTTCGTGTTTACCCCACTCAAATCAATAAATATTTTATTTGAGGTTAGAACCATGCGGTGCATGATACGAGTGCTTTAAAACATTGTTCAATTAGATGGTATTTCACAAAAAAAACACCATGCTCCTAAGTTTTTTGTACAGTAAGAAGCACACATCTTTTACACAAAAATTAGATGAAATTATTGAAAAATCATTAGATTGACTTACCTTGAAGCGCGAGCGCGTCCTCACTTTAATACTTTTCTTTTGGTTCGCGGTCGACTTATGATTGCGTCATTCAAAATATCTCCTGTCCTGTTCTAACATAGTTAAACCTGTGCGTCCGCCATTACCCGCCGTCCGTGATTTCCCCACTCTCCCCTACGATTTTTTAAATACCTAGGTGGTCCAATGAAGGCGTCGGTCCATTGATAGCAACCTTCACCCATATATCATAGATTTTTTTTTATTCCTTCAGTGGGATTTGAACTTGCGATCCCCGGCTTGTGCGCCAACGCGTTAAACCAGTGCTCTACAGAAGTCGTCTTTTAAAAATAACTTTTAAAGACTCAGCTTCTGTAAAGTCGGCCTTACACAAATGGCCAATGTAGACGAGCGCCTACACGTTGGCCTGACAACGACAAAATATGTCACATAATACAATGGTGGCTATACAAACGTGTGGATGCTATTGGCCGAGCGCAGGCGAGCGCCTTTGATTTGTGCACAAGAACGGACACCGATCCCGAAGTGAGGCGAATGGTCACAAGCGACAGCGAGCTTAGACAAGTGGCGGCAAATGAGCCCTACACACGTTGGAAATCGGCTTCACTCAGCCAGCTAGGCGAGCGATGACATGGCCGCCGCTCGCCCAATATGTATAGGCGGCTTAATATAATTGAATATTGATAAGTACACATTTTCAGGATCTACTAGAGCGCATGATAGCAGCCGAGGAGCAGAAGCGGAACGTCCTCAAGGACTTGAGTAGGAGAATATTCGAGAAGTTCTCCTCTCACCGCGACCAATGGGAGACCGCCGTGCAGTGTATCGCCACGCTGGACGTGCTGCTGGCGATGGCGGAGTTCGGCCGGCAGCAGAGCGGCGACGTCTGCGTGCCGGAGATCACGTGCGAGGACCAGGTGCGTGATTATCATTCATCATCAGGACTCTGATTCAAGATGCCATCGCTAATTATCGCTTACAAAGTTCGATGACAAAATGTATGGGATCTGACGTATGGTACGCTAAATGACATACCAAATCGCGATCATTTAGCGTAGGTAGCTTATGTCAAATAATCAAACCTTACTCTCTCAACTGATTTGATTTTCAATCAGATTCGATCGTGCCCCGTACTTCCTAATAAATTAACGTTTGTTTATTTTGATTCTCAGTCGTTTGGTATGATCGTGAGTACAAGAAGTTAGGATCTAACGATTAATGAATAATGACATGACAATGACGCATTCGCGGATCATTTAGCGAAGCTTATGTCAAATCACATATATTTTGTTTCGCCAAAAGACATACTAATTCGCCCGTCATTTAGCGAAGCTTATGTCAAATCCCATACATTTTGTTATCGAACTTCGTAAGCGATTAATAGCGATGGCATCTTGAATCAGGGCCCCGGTGTTATGAATATCACGTTGATTTTAGTATGATACTAAAACAATATACACTTACAGCCCTACATCGACATAGAGGAGGGCCGGCACCCGTGCATCAGCGTGGAGGACTTCATACCGAACGGCACGAGTCTCCGCGGGGAGGGAAGGCTGCTGCTGCTGACGGGCCCCAACATGGGGGGCAAGTCCACCCTCATGCGCCAGCTGGGGCTCATCACTGTGCTCGCACATTTGGTAAGTTGTAAACATGACGTGTTAGCTATAGTTGTTTCGTTTTTTTTTTGCAACAAGGTATTACATAATATGTAAAAGAAAATTTTTGCGACATATACCTTCATCCATGCAATTATATTATAATTGAAGACATGCATGGATGAAGGTATATGTCGCAAAAAATTTCTACCCAGAAAATTTACTTTAAACTGTAATTTAAAGGTTTTGTGACATGTTTTAGTACATTTATTCTAAAGACGTATCTTTACTTAATGTACTCGATACGTTACGAAATATTTTTAAATGTTTAAGTAACAGTTTGAACTAAATTTTCTCGGAAACAGTATTTTGCGTATATCACCTTCGTCCACTCATGTATTCAATTATGGAAGCTTTACACCACGTCAATCTCCTCGTGGTATGTGTCCGAAAAACTTGTTTTTTTACTATACATTTATACTATACACATATTTAAGAGTTTTATTATATTAAACAGAAATTGAATAAACAAACATGACTCCGGAACGTTCAGAGTTCACAAGTTCCTTCAGTGTCTAAAATGTCAAACATTTGCAGCGTAAACTTTTGACATTTTTTTATACAACTTTTGACAGTATACATTCCAGCTTGATTGCTCTAAGCGTGCCTGAGAAAAGGGTCTTGACAGACGGACAACTAAGTGATCCCATAAGGGTAATGATTTTTTCCTTTTGACGTACGGATCCATAAAAAGTGAAGATTTAAATCAGTAGCCTATACAAGGTGTGAAATAAATAAGTGATAATATTTTAGAGTATGTATGTGCCTACTATGTAATATACTGTTAAAGTACTAGCGTTAAAAGACTTACTTTGGACTATCATGTTTGTATGAGAAATGCCCCAACATCATAATTTTTCCCATACAATCATTTAAAAAAAGTACCACTTTCAGCGCAGTTACATTTACAGTAAACTTTATATACGGAACCCATACACACCCTAAAGTATTATCACTAATTTATTTCACACCTAGCGCCTCCTTCGTCTAGTGGTTCAGAGCTTCGCTCTCGACCCGGAGGTCGTGGGTTCGATTCCCGCATTTAAACAACAAAAAATTTTGTTTTCAAGTTTGGTTAGGAGAATGCAGGCTGATCACCTGATTGTCTGCCAAGAAAGATGATCCATGCGTCGGATGGGAATGTAAAAATTCGGTCCTGCGCCTGTTCTTTCGTCAGTCGTGTCGGATTACAGTCCCACTGAGTTATGAGAGTAAAAGGAAGAGAGAGTGTCTTTGTGTATTGCGCACACAGTTGGGCACTATAAAATAACTCCTGCGTAGCTGGCCTGGTTTTAATGAAATCGGCTACCGACACCGAAATCGGTGAGGGGAGCTATTATTATTAAAGTATTATCACTCATTTATATATGTTTTTTATTTATTATTATTATTTTATTCTTCGCCCCTTTTATTATTCATTGCTTTTTTTAATATGTCATTTGTCTTTTCTTTAATTCTTTTACAATTTTGTAAAAATAAAATACAGGGAGAATATTACAAGTATCACTTAAGTACGCTATTTTACAAAATTTTCTAAAATTAACAATACAATTAAAAATATAATTACTAAATTTAAAATACATAATTAGAATTTCCCATTACAATTCAATTCAATAAATTAAAACAATATGACAATAAATAATATTCTCGATCCAAAATTAATTACAATAATTCAAATTTCCATACATTATTTTTCACTATTCCAACAAATACAACACAAAGTAAAAATAAAATATCACAGTTTTTTACACACTATACACCACTACCATTTCTTTTACTGACTGTCTGCACGATCGTGGTGCAATACTTGAGAAACCCATCTCTTTTCTTGTTGTCCCCCAGCATGCTTGGCAGATTTTCACCCGTCCGCGTCATCGCGATGCCCAATTTCTGCTCAATATCGTATCTATTGCTAGCAAAAATTGGGCACTCGAGTAACAGGTGGGGAACTGTCTCCGCAACTCCGGGCTGACAGAGACACGACGGGTCCTCCTTCAATTTGAATCTGTTCAAATAGAAGGCGAACCCACCGTGGCCAATCAGTACTTGTGTGGTGTGGTGTGTGATGTCTATCTTACGCACTATTCTGTGCGCCGCGGCAGCAGTGGGGAAAAAGAGCTTTGTGACACTCATTAATATATACGTGTCCCCCAATAAAGCGTATTCTGTTTCAGGGCGGCTACGTGCCGGCACAGCGCTGCAGGCTCAGCCTCGTGGACCGCATATTCACGCGGCTCGGCGCGGCGGACGACATACTCGCCGGCCACTCGACTTTCCTCGTCGAGATGAACGAGACGGCCGCTATCGTGCGCCACGCGACTCCTCACTCGCTGGTGTTGTTGGATGAACTAGGTATGGAAACTATAGAAGTGACGTGATACGTCGTCATCATGAGCTCGCGCAAAGAGTCTGTTTCTCCACAAAACATGTAAGTTTTCCTGTACGATCATGTTCGTGGAGAAATAAACTCTATTTTACATGCGTCAAATCAATAATGGGATGCAGATGGTAAGCGATAAATTCACACGTGCGCGCTATCCCTTACAGTTCCGTATCGTAAGCATTGCAAAGTAACTAAGTTCCGATTTCACCACCACTGTGTTAACGGCTTGTTAAAATACCATGCCTTCTCATTCATTGACAAGAAATATAAGAGGGATAACATGATATTTAATGAAGTATTAACTTTAACTTATTGTGTTGGTGAAATTCGCACTAAAGCTTCAGAAAGTGTCTTTTAGCGTTCGCTATTGTGTGTAAGTATATCTCTTTTATGTTTTCTAACTTCTCTAAGGCTTACTCATGAAACTAACATCTCCAGATATCTCCAATGACTACCAGATATTGGTTTTACACTAAACTTTGTCGTGCCATGTGCTACTCTTGAAAATAATACCGATCCATTGATATTAGGTTCAAGAGTAGACCCACAATCCCTTATCACCTTACCTTGGTAGCCATCTAATTCTTTCTAAATGCTAAATGGCTCCGAGGTGATTCGCCAGGTCTTTGGCGATCTTTCTACGATGAAAATCGTCTGTCATATTGACGTTGAATCCTTTAAATCACGATATTTTTAAAATTTGACATTCTAATTTTTTAAATGTTCAAACGTTAAAATGACAGTGGATTTTCAGAAACTGGAAAGCTACCGAAGTAATCAGGGGGCTGGGCCCAGGGCCCTGATTACGTAACTTCTGTGGCTTTCCCGACCGTCGAAATCAACTGTCACTGTGACGTTATTTCTTTTTAAAACACGATTTAAAAAGTTAATATGTCATAATTTTGACGTTTCACGTGTCAGCTATTGATTGTGGCATGTGTTCCGCAGGTCGCGGCACTTCAACCTACGACGGCGCGGCGCTGGCGTGCGGCGTGTGCGCGGCGCTGGCGGCGCGCGGCTGCCGCACGGTGTTCTCCACGCACTACCACGCGCTCGTGCACCACCTGGCCGGCGCGCCCGGCGTGCGGCTCTCGCATATGGTGAGTGCTACATATACAAGACGTGATGGCTAATTCATGTTATTAAAATTAGACTTCTTAAACTTACAATAAGAATATTTTGTATGCTATTGTTTAGCTAAAAGTGCCTTAATGTATTGAACATCTTTTGTACCACCTTTATAGCAAATAAATAATTGATTAATTGATCGATGACACCGCGAACCAGCATAAAAATGGTGTGAACTATCACTCGCATTGTGTGGGTCCTGAAGACGTAATCCTCTATATGCAATGGAGAAAGTTACTAGGTATATATACAAAATTGATTAAAACTGTTTTCACCGTACGGCTTGTATCTGTACAAATACACTAGTTTTTGTTTCATTGAAAAATACCAAATTTACAGATATTAAAATACTTGAAAATTATCAGACGTTGAAAAATTACTTCATCGGATCGAGAATTTGAAATTAAATATTTTATATGTATTTTTTTTATACACTACATTTATTTAATTGAAAAAACCTAGTATCTATAATACTAGGTTTTCAAATTTCAGTGTTGTAAAATTACGTCATCGCGTTGAGAATTTGAAACAATCGATTTGTAATATTTTTTTTAGACATATTATTTTCAACAAAGTTTACGATGAGATAAAATTTGTGAACATTTTCCATTGAATACATCGCTATTGGACATGGGCTGTAAAATGATGTATCATAAAATGATCCTACGTTTACCTAGTCTAAAATACATCATTTTTGAAGTGATTACGTATGTGAGGTTAAAAAGCTTCGTTACGTAATGCGTTATGGCGCCAGTCTAGCTTCCCTTTCTCTCATATGACAGGCTATTCCTCTCTCTAAAAAATAAATTATCACTTCTGTCGGACGTCCCGAAACTTTTTAAATTCTTCTATTAAGAACTCTAGAGATTATAACCAGACAATGCGTCTGCTTCTATGTTATAGTCCGACGCAACTAAATCGGTTTAAATGCCATAAGTAAGTATTATTCCAGATAAATAATATCTGCTTCTATACTATGATGTGGTTTCCCTGTTTCCAGGCGTGCATGGTGGAGACGGAGGAGGCGACGGACGCCGACGAGATCCCCGAGGAGACGATCACGTTCCTGTACAAGTTGTCCCCGGGTGCCTGCCCCAAGTCGTACGGGTTCAACGCGGCGCGCCTCGCGGGCATTCCCCGCGACATCACGCGC
This sequence comes from Celastrina argiolus, assembly GCA_905187575.2. Classification (NCBI taxonomy): domain Eukaryota; kingdom Metazoa; phylum Arthropoda; class Insecta; order Lepidoptera; family Lycaenidae; genus Celastrina; species Celastrina argiolus. The sequence continues at coordinate 6,201,191 of LR994596.1, forward strand.
AGGTTCGGCTCTGCTATATTACGAGTGTGACCTTCAAATTTTACATCGATAGTTCGAAAAAAGAATTCCGGGGTATATTCAAAATGTTGACTGAAAAATCGTAACGGTTTTTTTAATAGTAAATATACGCTTTACACTGTAGGAGATAGTGCGGGAGTAAAATAACAACTCGATGGTCAGATCAGTAATGCATTATTTATTCTTAAAACTACGGCTATTTATACAAAATTTTACAAACATAGAAAGAGACACATATTCACAAAATGGAGACAAAACACATAACAATAAAGGAAAGAGATAAAAGTGAAGAGGGAACATGTTGGAGTGAGATAGAAGTCGAGAGGGACGATGAGTGAGAGGGACAAGAGTTGAGAGGGTCGATGAGTGAGATAGAAGTCGAGAGGGACGATGAGTGAGAGGGACAGATGTAGAGAGGGACAGATGTAGAGAGGGTCGATGCGTATATACAGAGTTGTCGCGAGGATTTTCTTTAGATCGTCTCACCAGAATGATGTCACCACAACACCACGTCAATCGGGCCCCGTGCTAAGTATCCGAAGTACTTGTGTTACAGGGTACCAGACAACGGAAATATATATTTCCGTACTATTTTTAATACTTATACTATACACATATTTAACATTTTTATTATATTATACACAAATTTAATACATATCCGTGACCCAGGAACATTTGAAAAACTTTTTATTACCTCGGCGGGATTCGAACCCGCGACCTCTCGCTCGAGCACTAACGCGCTCAACCACTGCGCTACGGAGGTCGTCAAACCTGTTGTGTAACAATTTGATAAACTATAAAGCAACTGTTTTTGTACTTTTTGCAAATATTTATGTGCACGGGCAAGCGCGTACACTAAAATGTATTATGAGCATTTTACGCGATTTAAGTTATGTTATCAATTAAGCAATTTAGTTCAGTTCGCATTCGGTCATCAATCATTCCGCGCGTACTCATATCATTCTATTAGTTCAAAAAGGACTTTCTCTCATATCTATCATATCAATATCAACTACCATAATAAGACTGTACGCACCGATGATGTGTGACCTTACAGCCTTTAAAGGTTTTATTTTTTATTCGCAGGGCTCAGCTCGTGTCGCGCGATATGGAGAAAGAGGCGACGGCCGTGCGTGGCTTCCGCACCCTAGTGAAGTCATCCACGGCCGAGCAAATCAGAGACATGTTGAAGACTCTCGTCATATAACGTGTACGTGCATTGAGGTACAAGTTGGTAGTCCACGACACGCAGCGGCAGACGAGGTGTTGTCGCGACACTTTAGGTTTCCATTTAAATATTTACTACTTTTGACACTTTATTAGCTATGGACGCTTCACACCACGTCAATCTGGGCCGTGCTAAGTATCCGAAGAGCTTGTGTTACACGACGGAAATATATTTCATATTTTTTAATACTATTAGAAATATAGACCGGTCGAGTGCCAAGCTCCGAACCGCTAGACCACGGAGGCGTCGAGGAGGATTTCTATGACATGTATCGCTAGCTTCGTGTCTACGGAGGGAATTCCATAGAAACCGTACCCTTGTTTTGTCATAAGACCTTTATAAAAAGCAAGAGTTTTCGTCAACCAATCTGACATTGGCGAATCACCTCGGAGCCATTTTGAAAGAAGAAATCCATAGAAATTCATAGAAAGCAGTAGTGTCGCGAAGTCACGTCTGCTGCCGCTCCATGTGGCGGGCTTCCAACTTGTACCTTAAGTGTCTAGTTAACTGTCTCAATATTACAATAATAAAATGTTGATCACTCTCGACATATTACTTGTACGAGTATTTGTAAGTTTGTAGAATCTTTAGTACAATGCGTGCGTTCTCGATCAATAATATGTATACACATACCACAACAATCCGGCCCCGTTCTTAGTATCCGAAGAATTATTAAATGAAATATTGGACAGACAACAGATTCGTTTACTATACTCATCTTTAAGATTTTTACTATACACATATTAAGTGCACATTCGGGATTCGAACCCGCGATCTTTGCCCCGACGCGCTCAACCACTGAGCTACAGGACATCATGTATTTCTGGAATCTTCGTTTTCTATACCTCTATCATTTCCCCAGAAATTTGTGCGATGATTGGTGTCAAAGATCATACTGTACACAAATGAATAACATAAAAGTATTTGTATGGGTAGTACGTGTGGGCTGTTAGAATACCGACAGCTAAAATCGATTCGAAACCACGACCAACTAATTAATTTTTTTTTATAATATCTGATCTTCATCTTTTTGCCAGTATTTTAATACTTGTGAAAACAATTGCATGATGATACGATGCATCATATATTTTGATATAGATATTTTTGTGGCTGTTATAATCTACCGCCGAATAAAATTACTATAGGCTGGTCTGTGAATTAATTTTGTAATGCATTTTTATTTGTTTTATTACTTTTTGTTACTCTATAAATAATTATTGTAATATCTTTTGTTTGATTAGATTATAATATGTTCTTGAAATATTTTTTTTAGTGTAAGTTTAAGTTACATGGAAAAAACTTTATTATTACTTTTCGCCAGTTTGAAGGTACATATATAAAATTATATTGCCATATTATTGTTTAGGCAGCTTAAGTTTTGAAGTTATTTGTTGATATTCTGTTTTTTAACAAAACATAATTACTTTAAAAGTAAACTTAGTAATATTGTGTCGTTTGTTTGCTGTTTTGTACATGAGAGTATTGTAACTAAACTAAGTCTTTTGGCTCGTGAAATATTGTTTTATTATTTCTAAATATTCACTACAAAAAGATCTAAAAATTGTTGAAACCTCCCACCGTTTAATTGTTTTGTTGGTCCACTTTAGTTAAGTTTTGATAAATAGATTGTAATGTGATTGAATGTGATAATTTCTGTGCCACCTCATTATGGTAATAAATAATGTTTTTGTAATATAACGGCCTTTTATTGTAGCCTAAAGTAAACTAGACCCGTTTTTATATCCTGGGTATATAATGCTTTTTAAGAATTTAGTACTGTTTTATTATAGAATATACTATTATACATTATAGCTAAAGTACTTTTATACATGTCCCAGTTATATAAAGAATGCACATTGGTATATTTTGAAAATAGAGCGTTTTCTCTTACAAATGTGACATTGGTAGTGTTTGACAGAGATGGTGCTTTAAAATAAGTATCTCTTTAACCCTCAACTATACTCATTGATTATACAGATATATATGTTACTAGCTGTGCCCGCGACTTCGTTCGCGTGGTTTGTGACTTAAACCGTTTATGCAGGGCACGCAACGAAAGTCCCCAAATAACAAACACAAACTCTTCCGCTTTTTATTATTTATCGGCAACAGTTTTTCAAAAACTTCAATTAGTAAAAGTCGAAGTGCATTCGTTTCGGCGACCACTATGCGGTGGCGCTCCACTATATTATAATGAAGTACAAAAACAAAATATATTTTATACTTATTTATTTTCCACCATAGCTCCATTACAAAAATCCTTATCTAAACATCACTTACCGATCGCTTCATATTTGTACATTTACAATTAATTTACTATTTATTTGTGAGGTTAAATTATATAAAGATAAACGTTTTAAAATAAAATATTTTCTAAACTTAAAAGTTATAATACCTGTGGAATTTTTGTCTAAAGACAACATACCACTTTTGTTCTATTATATTTAGAACGGATAAAGTAAAAGTTATAAGTCGACTGAAAAATCAGCCCTAAATATTGCTGACTTAAGAGAAATTCATACATTATTTTAATAAAATCACTGGACCTTAAACATAATAAGTATAAATTTATTTTCAATTTGAAATAATTAAAATACAATTTAAAAATGCCTCCAAAGAGCGTTTACTGGAAATAATGTTGCACAAGTTAGGAATGTTTTAATACTTAAAGAGGTATTTTAGGTAATATAGAATTTACGTTATTAAAGAAATTAGAATTTATAAAATCCTTTTAGTAGACCCCACTCAGGCTTTAGCCAAGTTGTAATCGTTAGCGCCAATTTCACCAACACATGTCAAAGGACAAAGGTCCTCATTAAATATGATGATTCCCGTCAATGAATGAGAAGGCATAGTATTTAACAATAATAAAAATAATGAGTAACTATAATGTACACTAGTATTGTGTTACTATAATGACCGCGCCGTACAAGAGTGGCAAATCAGTTTGGTTGTGGCTTTGTATTGTGGTAGAATTATATTTAAATGTTCAAAGCACTGTAAGTATTATGCTTGAAAAATATAAACATGTTACTTGATATGTAAACTGCGCCTTGTACCAGTGTAAGTTAACTTAATAGTTAAGATTGATTTGTTTTCAAGTAAGTGATTTGTGTAATTATTATTGAGAAAAAAATGTCTAAAACCGTAACAATACGTTAACACTAACAAGCGTTGGTGAAATCACGGGTCAAAATCACGACAACGTAGTTCGACAACAAAGGCCTATAGCATCACGTGACATAGCGATGCTTATGTGTGTGTTAATAAGCGATGGCAACTTGGCTTCGGTATGTTTTGCGAAGGTAAAAACAGATTTATTACACATAATATTGACATTGGACAATAATTAACGCTTGACATATAGGGAACGTGCAGCTATATGTAGCAGCTAGACATGGGCGCCGATCTAAATTTTCCGACGGCGGCACGAGGACGACAGGTCATGGTTGGCGCGGCAACGCCTCGTCGGCGCGGAAACGATCTTCGGCGTGTATGTGAGCGTACTATCAAGTAGTCCCGTTCGAGTTACAGAAATAATACACGGTCATTTGGCGAGCCGATTATAGGAATTGTCAGCATTTTCATAGAAAAAAAATCCCTGGAACTGAACCGAGTTGGAACCTTGTCGGCGTCGGCGCCGGCTATAATGAATGCGGCGCGGCGCCCATGTCTAAGCAGCACTCGCTCATATAATTAAAGACATGAATAGATGAAGATATGTCGCAAAAAAAATTACCTAGAAAATTGAGTTTAGACAGTCACTTAAACATTTGTAGTAACGTATTAAGTACATTGATTCTAGAGACGGATCTTTAGATTAATGTATTTATTTTACGACGTATTCTAAAATGTTTAAGAGACAGTTTGAACATCATTCATTCATGTCTTCAATTGTTCATTCATGTCTTCAATTGTTTATTACTCGTACTGTCAAAACTTTGACTGATAGGGAAAAACATTCAAATTGATGACGCCAGTTGGCAGCACCGTCGATGTGCACGATCCCTATAAATCATTAGTTTTAGTGATTATGAAAGTATAATAAGTACTTTTCCTAGACCATCTCAGTCCGCCTCAAAGTTTACTTCATAAATATTAGCTATCCAGTTTCTAATTCTATATGACATACTTTATACTTTAAAATGGTTTGTGTCTACATAATAAAAATATAATAGTGCATAACTATCTACATTCATCACTCGCTACATGACTCATTAAGACTTTTTTTTAGCCTGAGTCAGATGGTATTGCATTTATTCATGCAAGGATATTACAACAATTCATTTATAAATAAAGTTACTGGAAAGCGCGAGCTAAAATAGAAAAAAAAATATCCGCGACGATACATCCCACGGGAACTGTACTTTTTCGGGATAATATCACTCTTGTGTATCCAGAGGTCAAACTATTAACATTTGTTCAGGAGTTTCAAACATCCATCTATCCTCACAAAGTTTCAAGTTTATAGTAATAGTAGGATAGACCATTCAAACAGTAAATTACACACAAGTACAAGTACAAATTATATTTTGCTGCGCAAACCAGTTTGATTTCTTTTTTAGAAATAAATATATTCTCTAGCATGTTTATATTTTTTATATTATTAGCAGTCTTAGGGTTAATTTAAAAGCACTTATTAATTTTGAAAGGAAATTCGTAAAAAACTTTAATTGGGTAGGTATCCATCTGTATTGTATTTATTCCCTATGTAAAGAAATAAACTCTTATTTCATTTATCAGTATTCTCATAAACGATTCTAAATGTGAGAACTAAGTACTTAAATCTGGTGCCCTGCGTTTACAGTCCAATCAGAGATATTTATATCAGATAATATTGATATTTTACCTCGTAGCTTCTATAAACTCTTAGAAGTCGTCGCATAGAGGAACTATGAGGTAAATAACTCTGAATTGACTATATACAAAAATCATTGTGACAAAATATGTTAAGTACCTCAGAAATTGTTTCAGTTCGTTTTCATGTCACAAACAAAAAAATATCATAAAATAAGTAACATCCTTTCTAAAATATGCAGGAATCTCGGACGCAATTCTAAATTCAAACTTTGCCGCCCAACCAACATGTATTACCTAATGTGCTCCTTACACGGTCATCCAATTTTTTTTCTGCCACCACCATGCAAACGTCATTTACAGCAATAGACTCTCACTAATAAATATATTTCCACCATGCAACCGTCAGTACTAAAGCCTGACCAGAAATTTGGAAAACATCGATATTTTGCAAAATTTCACGAATCTAGATTAAAATGTCATAATCGAGATATCACCAATAACATCTCAGATATTCGTTGTTGCTGCAAAAATGATGTTTTTCAAATTACTGGTCAGACCTTTATCTTATAAACTATCACCATGCACCGTCATGTTTTTGAATGACCGTCTAAGGTGCTTCTAACATTTAAATTTCGTCGATGGAGGAGCCGTCGAGCTCGTCGAAGGGTCGTGCCCGTTCGCCCCAGCGGTCCCAGCGCTCCGAGCTGAGAAGAGATTCCGTGTCTTCATCTTCTTTCGGCAGAGGAAACACGATGCCGTCGCCAAAACTATGTGGTGCCAAACGCGGTACGTCATAATAGGACAAAAAAATAGAAATAAAATACAAAATATAATCTCATTTATGTCAGTAAAAAAGTAAAGAGAGACAGAGAAAGGGACATGAACACTACACAAATCCATCGACCAATAGTCCGGTGTTCTTCTTAGTCTAGATTGTAAGTTAAAGTTTGGTGCAAGCTTATACTATAAAACTGTGAACTAAAATACATATTAAGTATAATATTTTAACAATTTTGAAATCAATAATTAAGTGGCAAATACAAGAGAAATATTTTAAAGGATTTTATTATATTTCATTCATCAGAACACTACGAAATTGGTCGATGGATAAAATAATGTAGAAAAGAAACTGTATACCAGGAGATGTAATGTTTGTAGAAAGATATCATCAAGTGTCTATGTGTAAAACTTACCAATTTCGACCACATAAATTGCAACACAAAATAAAAGTTAATGGCCGGTTACGTGTAGTATAGAACCCTGTTCTTTTTTTAATTATTTTTATTGTGATGAGGAAAAATATTTTTTAATAATAGTTTAATATTATAGACCACAAGCCCATGAACAAAATTAACCTGTGAAATGAACTAACGTGAATAACGCTTAGAAGGCTGTTACTATATCATAAAATAACTCTGAGCGCTATGCCGTCGTTCATGCGCGGTACTGGTGAGTAATAGAGTAGAAGTAATATAATGAAGCGATCCTTGGCTTTCGACCCCTGCCCTGAAAAGATGTACCTACGGCGTTCATGGATAAAGTATATGTATATTATGTATACAAAAAGAATAGCACAAATGCCGTACATTAATCTAGGAAATGAACCATCGTGAATAACGCTTAGAGCTTTATTCACTTTGGTTAATTTCACAGGTTAATTTTGTTTTTGTGTGGATTCTACATAAAATCATACAGTTGGAAGCAACTAAATACATTTAGGCGTACGTCATTTACGTAAGTTACATTCGCCTAATGACAGGCCGTTCGAACAAACTAGGACTAAATGTCCTAGTTTGCTTTGCGTCTATTTCTTACGCGTACCCGGCTACTAGGTGTTATTATGTTTTGATAATAACATATTTTACATGAAAAAGGCCTAATAATAATGTTTTTATAGTAATAACTATGTAATTTTTAAAAAACAAATCTAACTTGTAGTGAAATCACAAAATTTCCAATTTTGAATCAAAAACATTGTAAGAATATTCTAATTACAGTGTTTTATTCTGCTAGTAATCCTTTAAAGACACACATTATTTGAAGAAATTGGAATAATTTTTTGATAATTACTGTAAATGTTGTAACCGTATTGTCAATTACAGTATTACACTGTCGCCCGGTTTCTTAAAGGCTGATCAAATTGATCAAATCAGCTAACCTGAACGCTGATTGGTGAACATCACTTCGCAGTCACTGTTTTCGCCAATGAGCGTTCAGATTAGCTTATTTGATCAATTGATCAATTTGATCAGCCTTTCAGAAACCGGGCGTGTCTATTCTGTCACCGTTTTGTTGCTGTTATTTGAAATCATATTTTAAATTAGCTAATCCTCTCCGGACTCCGAAATAGTACTATTACTCTAAAATCTATCTTAATATTACCAAATAACACATCACAAGATAATCTACAATGTTGGCTCGTGCAATACTATTCTCTAATATATTTTTATGTAAAAACTGTAGCCACGGCGGTATTTTTATATACTTAGCATATTAAGCAAACACATCACATATTATCATCGACCCAGTCCACGGAAATAAGGTCCATTCAGGATAAAAACTCCTTTTCCTCTTTATTTGTGCTCTTATCATTCAATCCTCTTTAGTGGTATAGACTTCAAAAATACGTCTTGGCTACAGTTTGGGCAACTTTAATGTATAGTGAAACTAATCTAAATTTGTCATGCACAGGGACACTGATTTCATTATAAAAATACAAAAGAAGTGAATGACGGTTAGAAATTTTGTATCGAATGTTCGCCAATGATTGAAAAGCATGTTGTAATTTGTATGAATTTATTCAATATATATAATAAAAAAGTTATTGTAATGTATATTAACTGTTTCCTTATACTATTTGCGGGACGGTGCGACCCCGTCTGGGGCAAAGTCTCCATCTCTCAGTCTCGTGTTGCAACTCCACGCTAAAATAGTAAATAATAAAGCTATTTTGAGCTGAACCCTTAAGAGATAGTTGAAAAACAAAAAGTTAAAGCGACAGGGGGCGCTTCTAATTGCATAATGACAAGTTGTACGGCCAATGTTTATAATATTGTACTTGTAGATGAGATGTGAATATAATAATAAAAAAAAAACAAAGGAATATGTACGTTTGAAAAGTGGAAGTAATACATTTGTATAATAAAAGAAAAAAACATAAAAAGAACATTATGAATATACTAAACTACATTAAATATATTTTTTAAATACACTTCAAGGCTAATTAGAAACACCCACATTGAAAGAAGACTGAGAGAGAATTTGTAAAGATAATGAAATCTAGTTAGTCCAGTTTCTAGAGTGAAAACAGAAAAATAGCAAACAGCGTATTATTGTCTATATTAGTAGCAGTTCCAAGGAGCAGGTCAGAACTATGTGACTTATTTAGCTACTTTGACAGTTACTATTAGTACAATGTAAAATGACTGTCAAAAAGTGCTAAAGAAACGCAAATCTGAACGAAAAAAACGTTCAGATCGTTTAGAGTTAGGAAGTGGGACAGGCCCACTGTCATGTCACTTTGCTATAAATATGTAACATAACTCTGACAATGTATTTAAATGGATTTATTATTACTAATGGTTTGATTAGTAATCGTTAAATTATGACTATCTTACAGTTTATCATTGCTCATACATCACACAGAAAACCGTATCAGGTTAGTTTGTGAAATCTTAAGGTTGCACTTAAGACTATAATAAAAAATAAAAGAAAAAATAATAAACAAAACAATTTATTGTGCTCAAAGGTATACAAAATATAACAGAAGTTCTAGTTTTATCAGTCTTGTGCGTTGTATTGAGCTCCAAAATGCATTACAAAGCTTATTTGTATTTAAATATATTTATATTCATGTCAATATAGCTGATCACCCACACATATCTTGAGACGTGACAACTTTGTATAAAAATATACTATGGGATCGTGGTGCTAAAGCTAATTTAAGAAATTATCTTCGAAATATAATACTATAGAACACATTAAGTAATTTGAAAACTTAATTTTACGAATACATTTTATACAGTACGTGATCGAAAAAATTTTTTGAAAAAAAAAAACTTATAAAAATAAAACACAAAAACTAAAACGTTTTGGCACATAAGTAATTGACAAGTTAAAAATTTATCATAAAAAAATATATTTTTAAATGCCTAAAGAAAATGCACTAAGTATAAGTTTTTTGAGACAAAACTAAATTTGGAAACATTAACAGCTACAAACTAAAATATTTGAAAGTAATTAAGTTTTGCAAAGTAATCCTAGATATTATAAACAAAAATATACTTATAAAGTCCTATGTTATTTATGATAAAAGATAAAAATTATAAAAGGGAACTTAAAAAATAGACCCAATGAATATCGAAGAAGCAAGATTTGCGATTCTGGCGCTAGTTGTCGCTATAACTTAGCGCAATAATATGAAAACTTTTAATATTTGTTTTATTAATTTTGTAATTTATTCTAGTAAATATTTTTATTTTACATTGAATAAGTAATTGTTTGTTTTATATAGTAAAAAAAGTTTTTTTTCTATAACTTTCTATGTAATCTACTACTATAGAATACTACATAGAATTTAATATATTTTAGCATTTATTAGAGAGTTTGCGTTCTATTCTTAGGGCTTAGGTGGATTACTCAGTTTTTATTATATTCTAGAAAACTATTATTGTTATTTTGTTGAGTAAGTAAGTTTTTTATTGATATCCTATTTGGATAATTTTGTGTAAGGAAATGGAATATTTTCTCCTACAATGTAGGATAGTGGATTGGATAATTCTACTAGACATGTAGCACAGCTTAATAAACTGCGACAATTATTCTGAAGGTGTGTAGATATTTGATGCTTTGTTGCATAATGGACATTTCATAATTTGCGTCTATTGCGTTATATTTTTTGCTACTGGTTTATTCTGTGCATATTACAACATAGTATAAAGAGTAATTTTCAAGATATGTATCCTAGCACGAATAATTCTCAAGGTTTATCGGGTGTTAACAGAACACTCACTATAACTTTTGTATATGATTACTATCTATTCTAATTTTTTTTTGTTTTTAGTTATTCATGCGACAAAAAAAATTTTTTTTTTTTTACTTTAGTTAGCTTAGTTTAGTTTAGTTAGCATTACACACAATACGAGGAAAGGCATTATAATCGTATCGTATCTCATAGTTAAAGTGACTGTTCTTTTTACACACTGTATAATTATTAGCCTAGCTTGGGTAACGGTGTATGGATATGCTAGCCTAGCGTGGGGGTGGTTCTCAAGGTATGTGCGGGGCGAGCTCTTGCTCTGACCTGGAGCGCGTGGTGCCCATGGAATCATACCGCGCGTCCGCCGCTGCCGCGAAGGTCTGCAGCTGGTGCTCGCGCCGCACTGGATATTCGCACCCGTTGCCGATGCTGACGAAACATTGTGGTTTGAGGCGTGACTCGATAAAGAGAGGAATTTGTGTTTTCACCAACCGCAGCCCAATTTTAAGGCCCAATATCACGGCGCATTAACCTGTGTGTATATGTCGCAGTCGTCTAATTGAATCAGCTATTTGACTAAATGTCTAGCGCGTTTATTGATTGACGACGTTTAATTGGTTGACTAGGCCGAACATTGATTTGACAAGCTTCACTCAACTAGTTAGCGGACTGTAACAAAGCCCTTTAAACAGAGCGAAAGTAAGATCAGTCAGGTTATTGAAATTTAGTTAATTTTTCCCAGTGGCGCTAGTAGTCACCTAAACAAATATGGCCACAAACAGCTCGCACAGATAGTACATGGTTGATATTTTCATCTTGTGTGACATGTCATGTTCTCATTTTTAAGGACCTTTTAAGTTGCGAACTTATGGTCAAACCTACCCCTACCAAACATTCAACGAACATTCAACGACTATGTTAAAGGACGTTCAGTCAAGACGTTGAACGTTACATTAAACAACTAACTTGACGAGTTGTCCTTTAGTCATTCAATTAAATGTCGTCATTTCATAAACGCGCTTGTCATTCAATTATACTGCTGATGCAATTAGATGACAGCGTCATATATATGGTTAGTTCGCCGTATGTAGGCACAATTGTCAATATTGGGTGTTTGATATAAACAACGAGCGCCATCTATAAACGGCAGCAAACTTTAAAAGCGCCGTTTACGGGTTCCGTGTTGACAAACGTGTTCCTACATAATATGGCGAATTAACCCTAGACTTTCAAGGCGATAAACGTGTGTTTACAATAGGGCTCTCCCCTAGTGACCATCAAGGGTATGTACAATGTATCCTCTAAGTACCTTAAGAAAAATCGTTTTCACCAACATTCATGTCTTTGGACTAAGGTTGCACATAAGCGTTGGTGGAAAAAGTTTGTCTTATGAGTTACATACAATGGCCGCCAGAGGACACTAAAAATTAGGTTGCGGGTGATAAAAACGGGCATTAGACAAATGAAGTAAGTTATGATTCTTCTCTTTATTGAAACGAGTTATAATTATACAGTATTTTAACTCGGCTCTTATTTTAAAAGGAGCACGATAAAAAGTGTGATTTTTGTCATTGCGGTACATGAGTGTGCAATATTGGCTTAGTTGTAGTATGTTACAAGATGTATCAAAGTCGTGACAAAAAACTAACGTTATTTAAAAAATACGAACATCATTTCTTAAATATTGTAACATTTTTAAGCTTTAAGCAAGATTTGTAAGCTAAGTAAGTATAAGTACAGTCAAGTAAAAAACTAATATTTTAAGTTACTTGTTAATACATAGGCTAACATGAATAGCGAATATAAAAAGTTATGTTTTCGCCATAAGAGGGATCTGCAAATATAAGAATACTGAAAACTTTATTTTGTAAGTGTCAATATGCGTAAAAGATTAATTAAAAATATTCAAAAATGTCTAATATAATATGAATACAAACAGTAATCGGAGAGCGTTACGTCACTATATTATATTAATAACCATAGACAAGTTGTCAAGCCTAAATGTTGGCTAAATGCATGCCTTGTTTGTTTGAGACACTGTTTGGAGCTTTTCGGCGGGAATTGGGAAATTTAAAAAAAAATATTTATGTATTTTGCGCATTATTTACGTGCCTATCTATAAAAGTAAAAGTATCTATTAAAATATTTTATGAATGACTAAACATTTTGAGCTATCGATATATATCTCAGCGATAGTACAAAATTTGATACTTGGAATCAGTTGGCGATTCATTATGAGTTGTCAAAATATCGTAAATGTAGATAAGATTAAATGTATTCATTGGAACACACTTTATATACAAACCGCGCTTGTTTATCTGAACCGTAACGTTATATAAACTAATCTATTATGTTTGTAGTAGGTATGTTGATGATTGGGTTAATTCTAAAATATGAAGAGAAGAGTAACTATTAAATAGTATTAATAATAAATAGTAAATCTACAATAATAGACATATTATAAAAATAGTATTAATAAGAAACTATGGGTTACTGTTAGAGTTGAGACAACATATTTAATATCTGTAAAGTTTACAATACACATACATAATATTATATCATTCACTTCTTTTGTACATGAAGTCTTTCAACTCCACGATTGCATGTACAGTGAGAAGCCAAAATATGTATGCAATTCTAAACTAAAACTCATTTCTGAACGTCAACGCGTCATTTGACAGCTGTCAAAATTAGACAACCTTGAAATATTTACGCTTTTGACTGTACATGATAAGTATTGGTTAATTTTGAAAAGTGCAGGATTGTCTAACAATGCCAATCAGAATGTATAGTGTTTTGCTCGCTAGATTAAAACTACAGATAGAATTCTAAACACTTCAATTGCAAATTTTGCTTTACCTATTTACTCATAAAATAGCACACTAGTAACTAATCTGATGTCTAAAAATTAATCTTAATATGTGTATTTTTTTGTTAAGCTTTTCCGCGTCATTTCACTTTTAAAAGCAGAAACTACCAGCCCTCTAAAGCAACACTATAGGGCACATTATTGTGTATTTACACTAAGTTTATACCGTTTCTTTAAATTGCTGGGACAAAATGTATAAATATACATATTATAACTAGTTCACTGTCAGTCAACCTATCCTAGTAAAATATGAAATAAAATCTTTATCAATTAGCTCAACTCACTCAAAGTCAAATCGTCAAGCTTTTCACCTGTATAATATTCACCTCTATTGTTACAGTATTAAGCAGGGACCGAAAAGGTTACCCATTTTGGTGTTTTAAACTGTTTAATTTATACGATTCTCTGAAAAACCCTAACATGCGCTTCAGCCGTATATACGGCTGAATCAACGGTATAAATAAACCGTTTATGAATAAGGTTCATTTTCGTTCGTTTTTCTGTGTTAAAAAAGGATGCGTGATAAGTAAGTGCCGCGGAACGCTATTGGCTAAATTTGTTCCATCATGTCACAACTAGACTGGCGCACCATTTTACGCAAAAATGAGTGTGCGTTACAACTGCTCCGCCACGGTAGAAATATGATGAAAATGTTCGCCCAAAATTTAGGCGAAATTTGACAAAATCGATGGGTCCATACCAAAAATTTGTCGAAGTAGAAACAAAGAAGTTATAAGGGTTTTAAGTTGGCCGCGCCAACGTAACGTCCACGATGGCGCGGCCATGGAATTCTCAGGAACTACGTGGGTTAGAGATCTAATTCTTTTTCTAGTATGAAGATTGAATTTGGCGAAAATTGACGAAAAAGAAATTATAAAGTAGAAATCGATATTTTAAGAGATATTTACCTCAGAAGCCGTGGTGGTGCAGACGTGCACTTTGTGTTTCTTTAATGTTGATTATTTCTTTATATCATAAGACTTAGTACAAAAAACTGATACAGGAAGTAAGGGCTTAATTTGTCGAAACTAATGAAAGCAATAAATACAACGAAATGTTATTTAAACAGACAAATCGGACCGAAACAAAAAATAACATGGCCGCGCCAACGTAACGCTTCTTTGTACGCTGATTTCTCATTATCTGTAATTGCTAGGATTTCAGTTTTTATATCCATTTATTCGGCACATTAACCTGATTAGAATGGCATATCGTTTTACCCTCAGAATAGTTTTTAACGCGTGTAATCTCCAAAAATGTGCTCTCTCGTACAATGTTTGAATAGGGTAACCATAATTTCGATTTTATTTGAGAATACTTTTTACTCTACTAGACGAAAATGTGTCTATTTCTTAAATAATGCCAACAAATGGAATTATTACTATTAAATATTTCACACATAAACGTAAGTATGTAGTTAGTACCTATGCCCGTAAGCGGTCAGTTGTAGATATGATAATAATATTATGTTAGGTAAGTATACTGTACCTAGGCACGCTACTTAATATTATGGGTTTCTTGCCCTTGAAATTAAGTACATACTTATCTACGATAAGTATCCTCATTCCCTGCAGCAAAGCAAGCCGCCGTAACGCCGGTTTTCATAGAGACCCATGGCCGTGGTTAAGACTCGCTATTGGAATTAATATTATTCCAACGGCAGACGAATAATATGCTTTTTCAAGAAGGCACTTTTTTACCGTATTTCGGTATGAAGTGACGCTTAAAAATAAAATAAAATAAAAAACGTTTTATTTCCAAATGAAACTTACAAAGTTATTTTCGGAAAGTCAACAAGAAAAACAAGCTACCACCGGTTCAACCCTAACCCGCCGAGAAGAACCGGCGTAAGAAACTCGGACGGGGCCAACTTTTAGCAAAAAGATGGAAAATTGATCTTTTTTAACAGTATATATTTTTTACAATGTAACTTAATCTATAGCCTACACTTATTAATATTATAAAAGTTAGAGTACATATAGTAAATAAATATAAGCAGCCATCATGGTTGGCCACCTTATTCCCAGGGTGTGCAATCATTAACAAAATCAATTATCTTATAATAAGCTTTAGCACACAAACGTTCTTTGACTACTTTTTTAAATTTATTAATAGAAAAATTTTGAACGTTTTCTGGGATTTTATTGTATAGGCGTATACATTGCCCTTTAAAAGATTTACTTACTTTGCTAAGCCTGATCATAGGTATATCGAGCTTGTGCTTAGATTTAGATTTTATTAGCGAGTCCGACCTTGTACTTATGCATTTTTAGTCATCTGCCTAATATTAACTTTCTTGTTTGAGCCTTGTTAGACCTAGATTCTATTTCATTTATTTCTGTATCCATGATGTTTATAAAAGTACTAGCTGTGACCGCGACTTCGTACGCGTGTAAAAGTGATTTAGGGCACTTTAGTATTTTTAAATATATTTTTAGTTTATGAACACTGTCGTTTGGGTATTATGCTTCTTTATACATGGTCACACGGAGGCCGATGAAGTAATAATAATAGTTTCAAATAATGGCTCAGATATGCCATATTAAGACATAGGATTAACCCCAATAGACGTAACAGTACTCCAGCCCGGCTCGGACGTAAGACACGTCACGCAGCAGCCAGCATCACGCGGCGCCCGGTCGAATCACGGAGAAACGATTTTAATTTTGCTATATCCTAAAGTATTCATTATATTTGCATGGTCTAAAGGGCAAAATATGTAGTCTTCAGAAATGCTTAAGCAGAATAACGTATTTTAAATGATAAGGATTAATACCGTGATGGTAGATGGCATTCATCTAATTCAAATCGCCATTTCATTGAGTGACTATCGTTTTTATCGAATGACATATTTATATATATAGTGTGTAAAATGAGCAGTCATTATAACTTTGAGATACGATTATACTACCTTTCCTCATTTCGGAAATGTATTTCTTTTTGTCAGAAACTAAAAAAAAAATGTTTTTTTTTCTTTTTACCATTTCTTATTTTTTTGTAATAATAAAAAAAATAATAATAAAGCCAAAAAAAATATTTTTTAAAATTTGTAAAAAAAATATGAAAAAAAAATACATTTCTAGAATGAGCGGGTGTTCCCCAGGGTGGCGTACTCTCTCCCCTCCTGTTTTCTATATTTATTAATATTATTTCCTCATTAATCAACTCAAATATCTTTACGCAGACGACCTGCAACTCTATCGTCATTCTAATATTGATGATATTGATTCTACAGTTGCTGGTATTAACTATGATCTGGAGAGCATATCAAATTGGGCTAAATCTTTTGGTCTGTTGGTAAATCCCAAATCGCAACGTTTACACAATGTGCCTGTGGTCAAATATGATGGTACTATTATCGAATTCAGAGACACAGCTAAGAATTTAGGGTTAACTTTGGACAGCAATCTCTGCTGGAATCCGCAGGTTAGTGAAGTCAGCAGAAAGGTACACCACTCGTTGCACATGCTGAGGCGCCTTCAAAACTTTTTGCCTTTGTAAACCAAAATTTTCCTCGTCAAAACTCTCATTTTTCCTATCCTCGACTATGCCGACTCCTGCTACTTAGACATTACCGAAGAGCTGCTAACTAAACTGGAACGCTTGCAGAATCTCTGTATCCGTTTCATTTTTGGTCTAAAAAAGTTTGATCACATATCAGCCTTTCGGATAAAACTCAAGTGGCTTCCTATCCGTCTCCGTCGCAACTCCCATATCCTCTGTTTACTTTACAATATCCTGTATAACCCTCTCTCTCCTTCCTATCTTCGTGATCGATTTAACTTTTCCCGGCCCATTGATATCCCTTGTAGGTCCAAATTCAGAACAAACCTTTCCCTCCCATCACATCGCTCTAATTTCTACTCCTACTCCTTCACCGTTCATGCGGTCAGATTGTGGAACTCGCTTCCTCACACCGTCCGTGATAGTCTCACCATTGCCATATTTAAAAGACGTTTGAAGAAGTACTATTTTGAATCCCAATCCATATCATAACTAAACGGTATTATATATATTATATTTTTATTTTATACGTATTTATTTATGTATTTAGTTGTTATTTATATATTTATTTATTTTATTGTATTAGTTATATATGTATTATAATTTATATTAATTATTGTATTTATTTTTGTACATGTATCTATTCTGATTTTAATATAATTTAGATATAATGTATTTGTATGTTATTGTGCATGCTCTATTTGATATCTTGTATCCCATATCTCTTCCGTAGGGCTGCTGGAAGAAATTTCTTTCAGAAATAAGCAGTACCTTTTTGTCGTCTTTCTCTGTAATTTGTACTATTGTTAAGTGTTTCTTGTGTACAATAAATTGTTAAAAAAAAAAGAGAAAAGATAGTATAATCATATCCCAAAGTTATAGTGACTGCTCTTTTTACACCCGTTATAACTTCTCAAAACTGCTAAATTGTCCGTTTCTTTATGTTTATCCCGAAAGGCTTTCTTTTAATAATACCAAAAGTTGATTTTATACAATAAATGATAATTAATTTCAGTTTGTGAAGCAAGTTCAAAAATACAGTTTTTATATTATTGACACTGTGGAAACACTTGTCTTTTTAATAAAATCATGTTAGTTACTTATTTAATGTTCTAATCTACTTTAGTGCCACGTTCTGTGTAAGCGTCACGTTCGCGTCACTGTGTAAGCGATCCCCCCGCGCGCCCCGCCCGAACCGTTCGTCCGCAGTCGCGCGCGAAATTCATCGACTTGCTTCAATGTTATCGTCACTGCTCGGCTCCTATGTATCGTAGCGTTATGTTATATATCCTATAACCTGCCTAGGAATATGGTCTACAATCGTAATAAGTTTGGTTAAAATCCCTTCCGTGGTTTTTGATGTTGCACATACAGACAGATATAGAGACAAAAAATATAGATGAGTGTATAAAAGAATTATAACCCGTCTTCGCAAAAACGGATCAAGGGCAAGAAATGCATAATATTAAGTAACCTGTCTAGGTACAGTATACTTACCTAACATAATATTATTATCCTATCTACAACTGATCGCTTACGGGCATAGGTACTACATACTTACGTTTAAGTGTGAAATAATGATTAATAATAATTGTTCCGTTTGTTGGCATTATTAAGGAAATAGATACATTTTCGTCTAGTAGAGTAAAAGGTATTCTCAAATAAAATCGAAATTATGGTTACCCTACTCAAACATTGTACGAGAGAGCACATTTTTGGAGATTACACGCGTTGAAAACCATTCTGAGGGTAAAACGATATGCCATTCTAATAATAAAAAAATAATAATAAAAATCTTTATTTTGCTCATTTTGGTAATCAGGTTAATGTGTCGAATAAATGGATATGAAAACCGAAATCCTAGCAATTACAGATAATGAGATATCAGCGCGGCCATGCTATTTTATGTTTCGGTCCGATTTGTCTGTTTAAATAACATTTCGTTGTATTTATTGCTTTCATTAGTTTCGACAAATTAAGCCCTTACTTCCTGTATCAGATTTTTGTACTAAGTATTATGATATAAAGAAATAATCAACATTAAAGAAACACGAAGTGCACGTCTGCGCCACCACGGCTTCTGAGGTAAATATCTCTTAAAATATCGATTTCTAGTTTATAATTTCTTTTTCGACAATTTTCGCCAAATTCAATCTTCATACTAGAAAAAGAATTAGATCTCTAACCCACGTAGTTCCTGAGATTTCCATGGCCGCGCCATCGTGGACGTTACGTTGGCGCGGCCAACTTAAAACCCTTATAACTTCTTTGTTTCTACTTCGACAAATTTTTGGTTTGGACCCATCGATTTTGTCAAATTTCGCCTAAATATTGGGCGAACATTTTCATCATATTTCTACCGTGACGGAGCAATCGTGATGCATACCAAAAATGATCATAATTGCGTATGACATAAGTTATAAGATGATGTTATTTAATGCAAGTTCTCGTCCATTTTTGTTTATTATTGTTTTTTTTTCCATTCTTAGTCTTTCCTTGATATTGATTTGGTAAAGAGCGAAAAGTTAATTCCCACCTTATTTTTTTTTCTAATTATACGGAATTGTAATTAAGGTAATTCAAATTAGTATAAAATATAAGTATGTTAAAATATAAGTATAATATTAGTATAAAATATAAGTGCTGTGCATTGTGCAACTTTGATTTGGTCACTTTAAACATTAGTATAAATCAATGTAATTGGTAGCCCCGGGCTAATTTCTAGAGTTGACCATGATTCTTTACCTCCTGTCCTTATAAATGGTGTAACAATACCTTTCAGTAAAGTGGTTAAAAACTTGGGAGTGTACTTTGATGAACATTTATCGTGGACGCATCAATTGCAAGAGATTAGTAGAAAGGTTTTTTCTACCTGGCGTTCCCTAAAACGTCTACGATATGTTCTTCCGATACCCACTAAGGTAGTTTTGGCTGAATCCCTACTCCTTTCCCATTTAGATTATGCGGACGCTTCTTTCACTAACTTGACGGAGGAACAACTGAACAAATTGGAGCGCCTTCAAAACCTGGCTTTGAGGTTTGTTTTCGGTTTACGTAAATTTGACCATATCTCCGAGTATCGCCTCAAGTTAAAGTGGTTGCCAATCCGCTACCGCCGTGACTCTCGTGTTCTCTCCTTCCTTTATAACATCCTATTTGACTCCCATTGTCCCACTTATTTAAAAAGTAATTTTAACTTCCGTACCTCTGACAGACTGGAACTACGATCTATATCTAATCTTCTTCTTGACATTCCTATCCACCGCACTAAATACTTTAATTGCTCTTTCATTGTAAAACCCATTTCCCTTTGGAATTCTTTACCTATCCATATAAGGCAGGCTGAAACTATACATCGCTTTAAAACTCTTATAAAAAATCATTATCTGGAATCATATTGTGTCAACCCTTAACTTATGTAACTAACACTTATTATTATAAATTAAAATATCATGTAGGTTTATCTATTGTATATATATATATATATATATATAGATATATATATTATATTATATTGTATACATATATTATATATTTATTGTGTTTATGTATTATTTTATTTTATTTACTTTTATTTTATTAAATATACTTTTGCGCAACTCCCATTCTCTAGCATTGTTTTCTCTAACACCATAAGGTTGTCTGGAAGAAATTGCTATCTAGTAATAAGGCCGCCTTTGTGTGCATGTCTGATTTTTGTAATGTATTTTTTTTTTTTTTGTTTTTTTTGTAACTTGTTGTGTGCACAATAAAGTATATTTGTATTGTATTTGTAATGTTGTACAATGCACAGCAAGGCTATTGAAACCTCAAGTCACTGATGAAAAAAACCGCTTTTCATAGATTTGATCCCAGCCACGGCGTGTACCACAAATTTTTTGTCTCTTTCGGTTATTGGCGCAGCTGTGTTAAACGGTTTAATACCGCTTAAGACAAGAGCATAGTTAAAAACCCTTAATATGGATATTTAAAATAAAACGGTTTGTGTTGATACCGCTACAGCCGTATAGCGGATTAATCGGTCCCTGGTATTAAGGTATAAATTTGAAACATTAAATATTATAGCGAGCGCGTCTTCATTTGTCACACGCGTCTACGTCTGTAACCATATTTCGATAGTGCAAATTTGTACCTTAAGAGGAAACAGCACGTTTAAGAGAAATACAAAATAGGTATTTATAAAATCTATTGCTGTCTCGCAGTGCCTTAGCTAGCCAGCACTAGCGCGATAGAGACAACTGCAACTTGGAATGAAATTACCTATTAAAATTACCAGAAATTGACGTTTAGGGGATTACTGTTTCCTCCTCCAAAACTTAACCGATTTAAATATTTTTTTCTTTATTAGCTAAAGAAAGAATTGAGCTAGGTTTCTTGATTTTGTTGTATAATGTAGTCAAATCTGTTTCCTGGATGTTTAAACATAGCGGAGTCTGGCCATTTTTTTAAGTTTTTAAACGTCCATTCTCTCTCCTCTTTAAATAATTAATTTATTAAAAAAAGAAAAAAATACGGACGTACAAATAATATACATATATTCAGGAAAAAATTTGTTACTCTAGCAACATTATCCAGGGAGGAAACAGGAATCCCATAGACCCCTTTTTCTGTATGGAAAAAAATTCGTAGTGTTTCGTTTTAACAATGTAATAATAAAGATGAATATCTATAAGTGCAAAACTGGACGATTCGTTCGCTAATACGAGTTGAGCCCTCGGGACTCAGTTACATGTAGACAAGAGCACGTACCTCGTGGACACTGGCAGCACCCACAGGTTGGGCCGTCTCCCGAACACCTCCTTAAAGTTATTGAAGGCACCGAGTGAGAACCCGTTCTTGTCCGCCCCGCCGCGGAACATGGGCGCGCGGAACGCCTCTGGAATTGTGGACAAAAAATTTTATATTAAGAGGAAACTCCACGGTTGAGAGAAATAAATTATATATGTCGGAGGAAATCATAAATCGAGTTGGTCATTGATTGCTCAGAATATTTATTGTTTATGATTTAGTTAGTTTTAAATTAATTTGATTACTTGTAAATTCTTAATTTAATTTAAGATAATTTGTTACTATTTTATTTACGTAGAAATGATTATTTCGTTTAAATTGTAATTATTTTATTAACGACCAATTAGAGCAGAGCGGGAGCGCCTCGAGTGGGGTTGAGGCGCCATCTTTACTTGTGAGTGTTAAACAGTGATTGGGACACATTTTATTTTTGATTGTCGATCGAGTTGGATCGTATCGTAAATTATTGGTGTGTGTGTGTGTTAAAGTAAGATCGGTGCCCCAAACTCACTGCTCGGTGTTAAAAAACTAAATTCGTAAAAAAGTGTTTCAATTGTAATAAATTAGTGAAAACAGTGATCGTTGTGTTTTGTGCCCGCATTTTACCCACGATGATGCCCACTACTCCCATTACCGCTGATGACCACGGTGCCGAGGATAATGTTTCTCCGACATATATTATAACAGGTCTATAAAGTACAGCCACTATAACTTTGGGATAGGATTATACTACCTTTTTTCATTCTATTGTATTTTTTGCTATCCAAAATTAAAAAAAAAATATTGTTTTGCTTTTTCGTTATTCTTGTATAACGAAAAAGCAAATAGACAAAAAAAATATTTAGTTTTTGACAAAAAAAAATTCAAAATGAGAAAAGGTAGTATAATCGTATTTCAAAGTTATAGTGACTGTTCCTTTTGTTACACATTTATTATTTTACGTTGTATATTTATAAAATCTATTGCTGTCTCGCAGTGCCCTAGCTAGCCAGTACTAGCACGATAGAGACAACTGCAGCACGAACTGAAATTACCTATTAAAAGCACAATTGACGTTTGGAAGAAGGAAATTTCCTCCTCCAAAACTTAGCCGATTAAGGGCCAATTTTTCAACCGTCGGATAACTTTTATCTAAGAAATAAATATGTGACTTTGGCAGATTTTGTATGGAACAAATGTCAAAGTCACATGTTTATTCAACAGTTAAAAGTTATCTGACGATTGAAAAATCGGCCCTTAGATAAATGTTCATTATATAAACTAACAAAAAAAGGCTTGAGCTAGTTCCTATGTTTTGATTTTATTGTATAAACGCAAACCCCTATTTGTGTCTGGAAAAATAGGTGTTGTGTTTCCTCTTAATATAATAATAAGTAAAAGGAAGAGTGCTCTTATGTATTGTGCATATACTTGAGCACTATAAAAGTAAGTCGGTATAAGGTGTGGTCTTAATGAAACCGATCACAGTCACCGAGGTGTGTTCGAATCGATTAGGCTCTAAATACTGGAACGATTATAATAAAATTTAGCACAGACATGGCCTACCATCCCATACAATCTGTGTTTAATACAAAAATATCACTACTATTAACGTTTGTAAATTATAAAATGTAAATATGCCGAATTAAGTACAAATATTGACATTAAAATAAAGATAAGCATATTTTTTAAGCATAACATAACATTAAGCTAAATTCAACTCCTTAATTAAGAAGATGATACGAAACGAAAATAGTAATTAGTATTTCCAATAGTGGCGCTAGATGGCGGATTCCGAAATGTGCCTGGACCCTTTATCTATTGGAAATCGAAGAAAACAAAAATAGCCTGTCGAATTACCAGTATTAGGTGATACCAATTTCTAGTACTAGGTCGTGTCTCTGTTATACAGGGTGTAAAAAGAGCAGTCACTATAACTTCGTGGCGTAATAACCAGCCAAGAGATATATCCATTGGTACTAGTCATTTGCTTTTAATCAACTGTTTTAAAAATTTAAAAAACGTCAATAGTCAATGTACAACGTGCACAACACAGCGATCAGCTGATTACGCTGAGAGGTCAATAGCACGCGTAAGACGTTCATTACGTACTAGGGCAAAAATTATAAAATTTAAGAATTTAATGCAGAACGTTGTTCCAAACAGTTGAGCCTTGCGACTAAAATAATAAATTGCAAAAACAATTTTTTTTTTTCAAACTATAAATAATGACCAAAATTCATTTCTAGAATCAGTCAAGGCCCTTCCTATACCAAAGTTATAGTGACTGCTTTTTTTACACCCTGTATACCACGGAAACATGTACGGTACCTTTAGCGCGACATCTTGGGATTTGGGAGCTTTTTTCACTAAAACATTTAATTTATCGACTAACGATTTTTAAAATAAAAATTTAAAAAATCTAATACGCTAGATAGTTATAACGACTTACAATTTACTTTCCTCGGGAATATATTAAATTACCAGTATGAATTGCCTAACTAGGTATGAATTACAAATGGCTAATAGTGAAACGCTAATTAAAGTTAAATATTAACCCCCGGTTTCCCGAACGCTATTCAAATGAATGATCAACTAACATGGCATTCAAATCAACGACCCATATTGAACGCTGATTCGTGGAACATTATCAGACAGAAAGGAACGGACTTATATTTTATAATTACATCACGTTCGCACTTGCAAGATTTTTTAAAATTCCACATATAAGGTTTATTCACCAAAGACACCGTTTAGTTGACATACGATTTGAATCAGCGAGCGAACGTGATGTAATTATAAAATATATGTCCGTTCCTATCTGTCTGATAATGTTCCACCAATCAGCGTTCAATATGGGTCGTTGATTTGATTGCCATGTTAGTTGATCATTCATTTGAATTGCGTTCGGGAAACTGGGGGTAAGTTTATTAAAGTACTCCTATTCACAGTATGTCACTGTCTCTGCTTGGCGAATGTCATGACAAGGACTGTATCTTGATCGCCACTTAATTTAACTATCGTTTTAGGATTAAACTATAATGAACGTCCTGCAAATTGAATATTATTAAAAACAATAATAGACTAACTGCAAGAGTAGTTTGATATTTACTAAATAATGACGTCATTTGTATTGTAAATTTACGTGCAAGTTTTAACTACATACATATTATATGTTTAATCGTTTACCGACTGCTACCGACTTTATTATAGAGAAACTAGTCGGTTTCTCCTTTGGACGCGTATTTAGCACATCTGAAAGTAAAGTAATGTTTTAATATTCCAATATCGGATCTTCAATTATGTGTATGTATCTGCTTGTGTAGTAATAAAGTTCAATTTTGAATGGCTATCCTAACATGGTTCTCGTCTCGTTTCGGTGTAAACTGACCATTAGAGAAAAGCACATTTAAAACGGTATTCAAAATATACAGGGCCCTAATTCAAGATGCCATCGCTTATTATCGCTTACAAAGTTCGTTAACAAAATGTATGGGATTTAACATAAGCTTCGCTGAATGACATACAAATTCGCTCGTTACTTAGCGAAGCTTATGTCAAATCCCATACATTTTGTTTATTAACTTCGTAAGCGATAGATAGCGATGGCATCTTTAATTAGGGCCCGGGGGGCTGATTCAAGATGCCATCGCTTATTATACTTACAAAGTTCGATAACAAAATATATGGGATTTAACATAAGCTTCGCTGAATGACATACAAATTCGCTCGTTACTTAGCGAAGCTTATGTCAAATCCCATACATTTTGTTTATTAACTTCGTAAGCGATAGATAGCGATGGCATCTTTAATTAGGGCCCGGGGGGCTGATTCAAGATGCCATCGCTTATTATACTTACAAAGTTCGATAACAAAATATATGGGATTTAACATAAGCTTCGCTGAATGACATACAAATTCGCTCGTTACTTAGCGAAGCTTATGTCAAATCCCATATATTTTGTTTATTAACTTCGTAAGCGATAGATAGCGATGGCATCTTTAATTAGGGCCCGGGGGGCTGATTCAAGATGCCATCGCTTATTATACTTACAAAGTTCGATAACAAAATATATGGGATTTAACATAAGCTTCGCTGAATGACATACAAATTCGCTCGTTACTTAGCGAAGCTTATGTCAAATCCCATATATTTTGTTTATTAACTTCGTAAGCGATAGATAGCGATGGCATCTTTAATTAGGGCCCGGGGGGCTGATTCAAGATGCCATCGCTTATTATACTTACAAAGTTCGATAACAAAATATATGGGATTTAACATAAGCTTCGCTGAATGACATACAAATTCGCTCGTTACTTAGCGAAGCTTATGTCAAATCCCATATATTTTGTTTATTAACTTCGTAAGCGATAGATAGCGATGGCATCTTTAATTAGGGCCCGGGGGGCTGATTCAAGATGCCATCGCTTATTATACTTACAAAGTTCGATAACAAAATATATGGGATTTAACATAAGCTTCGCTGAATGACATACAAATTCGCTCGTTACTTAGCGAAGCTTATGTCAAATCCCATATATTTTGTTTATTAACTTCGTAAGCGATAGATAGCGATGGCATCTTTAATTAGGGCCCGGGGGGCTGATTCAAGATGCCATCGCTTATTATACTTACAAAGTTCGATAACAAAATATATGGGATTTGACATAAGCTTCGCTAAGTAACGAGCGAATTCGTATATCATTTACGGAAGCTTATGTCAAATCCCATACATTTTCTTTTCTAACTTTGTAAGCGGTAATTAGCGATGGCATCTTGAATCAGCCCCCAGGTCACCTTAATTGGTTAAAAAGTTAAAAGGTTATTGGTACCGCCTATAACAAAACATTTACAAAGACGTGAGAAGAGGTGACTCATGTATTAACGACAGTAAGTCCAATTACCATCGACAGCTGTCTTTACAAGACTGAACCCTTTGGGGCTCCACATTCGCCGTGAGTATACAAGCATTTCTGAAAGCAAAGTTCTGTGAAAATTATGTCCCTATATAGATGTCTACAATCCCGAGGAAAGTATAGTCGTAATAAGGGTTGCCACCATACTTTATTCAACTTTATTTTTGGGAATTATACTTTATACTTTTACATACAAATAAAGTGTGCAAAATTATTTTATTATATACCGTCTATTAATTTTTCGCGGTTTCTAAAAACGGGACAATCTTGCGTCCCATAGTACATTTCGGGGACACCGTGATTCGTAATTGTAAAAAGGGACAGTCCCGTTCAAAACGGGACGTCTGGTCACTTTAGTAATAACCCATTTAAATTCACGTAACGTTAATCGTTGGCCGATAATATTGATGACTAGCTGTTCCCGCAACTTTGTTCGCGTGGTTTTTGAGTGACTTTAACCGTTTATGCAGCGCACGCAATAAAAGTCCCCAAATGTAATTAATTTTCCCCGTTTTTGCAACATTTCTCACTAACACTTCGTTCCTATTGGTCGCAGCGTAATGTTATATAGCCTAAAGCCTTCCTCTATAAATGGACTATCCAACAAAAAAAGATTTTTTCAAATCGGACCAGTATTCCCCGAGATTAGCGCGTTTAAACAAACAAACAAACTCTTTCGCTTTATAATATTAGTATAGATTACTCACTATAATAAAATGACTCATAAGTCATAGACTCACCTAACGTGGTCCTGTTATGTGCGACGAGGTAGCAATGGTATCCGAACAGCGAGCCGAGCGAGATAGCAAACATGAGTGCGACAAAGAAGGCAAACACTATGTGGTATCTACCCGGCGAACCTGATGTGCCCATTTCACCCTGAAAATGTTAGTTTAGTTTATCTAAACGATAACACGTGGTTGGTTGACTGGTAACAATTAAAAATTAAACCAATGTTCATAATGTAACGGGTGTAAAAAGAACCATCACTATAGCTTTCGGATATGATTATACCTTTTCTCATTCTAGAAATATATTTTTTTACAAAGTTTTTTTTTTCTTTTTCGTTGTTCTTGCGACAATAATAAGAAATGGTAAAAAGTTTAAAAAAATAATATTTCAATTTTTGATTGAAAATGAGGAAATGTAGTACAATCATATCACAAAGTTCCAGTGACTGTTCTTTTTACACCTTGTATAGCAGTAGGGTAGTGTTAACCTAAAACAAGTACAACAAAAAATCAATTCAACCAAATTAAAACATGCTGCGTAAGTGACATTTATATTGCAAGCACCCTAGCACATATCGTGCTTTGTTTGCTTCTAGATCACATTGATTCATAACAAAGTATAGTGGAGATATGAGCTGTTGATAATGATGATGATAATTAAAAGTGTTTAAATTTCAACTGTACTAATAATACATTTTGTAATAAGGAAAACATCATGTGTTTTATGTATAACAGAGTACAAAATATTCTTGCTAATAAAATAGTCACCACCTTCTATCCTAGTAGTTGTATAAGACAGCAACAAAATAGACAAACTTTTAAAATTTTCCTTTATCACATAACATATTATTATATAGCTATGTGAGAAACAATATTTGATAAAAATGAAAGTTTATTTATGTCCCATTAAAATGGGAAAAAACGTATTTCTTAACTTAATAAACTATTGTTTAAAAAGTACCCTACTTAAGTTAAAATATTCTATTTCGATTATGTAACATTAAATTGTGTAAGCTACATAATTAAGTTCTATTCTAAAACCTTATATTGTTTGAATAAGGAAAAGCATATTTTTAAAGATTCTTTTCCGTTTTTTTTTAAATATCACATTGCGTGTTGTAGGTTTCAAGTTGTAGGTGTAGGTTAAAATTTATTTTTAACTTATCAGTCTATACTAATATCTATTTACCTATTAGGTAAGTTGTACTTGCATATACTTGTACTTTGAACTACTACAACAAATCTATAGATAACATGATTTAACCTATTGGCCTATTTCAATTAAATAACAAATCTAAGTTTCTACAACATAATTATTACTGTGCTAGATCAATTTTATCTTATCTTGTCAAGTAACAATTGTGTGAAATATAAAAAGGTCAATTTACATCCAATACATCCATCCATTCTTTTGAATATTTTTTCAGTTCAACATAGCGATCACATTGTCGAAAAGTCTGAAAAGTAGTTGATATCACTTGAAGTTGTCTGAGTCAGTGTCACTGACCTCAATAAAAATTTGCTCGTATAAATTAACCAATTATTGAGATAAGTTGGCCACAGTTTCTATAGCGGTTATCTTGTCTGTAAAATGTAAACCTGAAGCATGTATTTGGCGTCACACTATGGTCCAGTGGTTAAGAGCTTGGCCTTTGAATGTGGAGGTCATGAGGATTGCATTGGAACAACTAAAAGTGTTGTTTTCAAGTTTAGTTAAGACAATACATCCTGAAAATCCATCCCACTGGGTAAACCAGTAAACAAGGAAAGAGTACTCTGGTGTTTGTGCTATTTTATAGTGCCAAGTGTGTGCCACATGGGCACTACTAAATAGCTGCACAATTGGACTTATTTCAATAAAATTGGTCACCATCATCAAAATCGGCATGGGCAAAATATGAACAAATAATAATTTATTTGTTCATATTTTACACTATTATAGAATTCCCATTTACTGTGACTAATATTGTGTGAGTCATCAAAAATATTATCTAAAGAAAATGCATTAATAAATATAAACTATGAATATATAAATGTGAATAGATTATTTATGTGTCTCCTGACATCGTCGTCCTCAAACATCATAGAGAGAGGAGACACATAGTGAAAAACATAATATTATAAGACATGCCTAATAAGAATAATTTAGAGAAATCCACATACCTTCCAAAACTTAATGAAATACGGCAGACATGTAGACATTATGAAGAGACAGTACAGGAGTGCATATCCCAGGAAAAGCATGAAGAACTTGTAATTTTGGAAACACACACAGTTGTTCACCCAAGGGCAGTGATGGTCCATTTTAAGTACACATCGCGAGCAGATACTGCAGTGGTGGGCTCGGTCTGGTTTTACGAGCAAACAGCGGTTACAGTAGCGAACCATGCCCGACATTGTTCTAAACAAAAAGTAATATCAGTATTAATGAAAAGCAACCAGCTGATGATAAATCTTTAGCAAATTTATGAAGAATCTTGTCAGATAAAGTAGTAATTCAATAAATTATTGAGATATTACTTATAGCCTCAGCCAAGAGACATGGCCTGGATATTCATAGGCCTAACCTCTAGCCCCAAACTCATGTGTGGTATAGTTACCTAGTCACTATGGGAAGATCCTTTGCAAAGTTTTCTATTATTGTTCTTTGCTCTTCTTCAGTATCAACACTAAGTAGTTTCTCTAACTCTGCTCCCGTTAGGAAATACTGAAATATAATATTTGAATAATCACCAAAACATCAAAATAAAACATTTTGCTAATTAGAGCAACAAATACACTTTACCATTGGATTTAATTTAGTCATCTAACTTTCTATATTCTAGTCATAGAGGATGGCTACACCTTTTCATTGTTTGGCCAAATTAGGTCAATGATCTTTTAAATCCAGCCATTAAGTAGATAAAGTAAACACAAGATAATTTATACTCACTTTGCTTGGTATTTGTTCGACGTTCGCGAATATTGTCCTCCAATAGGACCAAGCAAACATAATTAATAGTACATGATATATCACTAGGTATACCCATTGCTGTATTGAACTTTTAATTGTAGCTGTAAGAGGCACAACATTTTAATTCATGAGTAATAGTTTCATTTCACATTATAAAAGAAAGTTACTCACAAAAGCACAACTGATAAACGTAAGCATAATAAGACCAAGTAATAATAGAAACGATCAGGAGCACTGGAAGCCATTTAAATGCTTTCCAGCACCACATGTTGCATGTTCTCCAACATCCGCAATAATTTGGCGTTGAAGGTCTATTACTTTGCACAGACGAAGCCATTAATGTGAGAATGTAAAATTATCCTGATCCATAACTTTGCACAACACTATTTAATAAAAATTTCGTGTAATTTTTTTATTTTTGATCACTGTTTGACACTAGACAGTTAGTTTTTTAATATCGCTGTATATCATAAAACCATTGCCAGTATCAAGTAAAATAAAAGTCCGAAACCAAAATTTTTTGCTAACCTAAACTGTAAATTTTTATAAATTATCAACTCAAAAGTCTAGTTAAATTCTAAATAATAATCGACCAAAGCAGCCAAAGCTTAGTCAGTAGCAGCCATTAAAACATTTAAAATTTTCTACTTGCCCCTTAGATCATAAAATAAGTACTCATTTGCCCTAACTTTTGCTTATTAACTACTTTGTGATATTAATAAAATTTATTTTATTAAATTATTAAGAACCGAAATAACACAATAATAATTATTGTGTTATTTCGGTTCTTAATATGTAATTGTAACAATATCTGTAATTATTACAAAAACCAGTGAAACTCAAATTTATTATTGTCACAGACTAAACTAAAGATTCTTGTTGATTATGGTAACATTCATGATTCAACCATAGATAAGAGTAAT
This sequence comes from Celastrina argiolus, assembly GCA_905187575.2. Classification (NCBI taxonomy): domain Eukaryota; kingdom Metazoa; phylum Arthropoda; class Insecta; order Lepidoptera; family Lycaenidae; genus Celastrina; species Celastrina argiolus. Next base: position 6,232,879 of record LR994596.1, read on the forward strand.
ACAATCATAGAACGTGTAATCTGTGGACATCACTGCCAAGTTTTCTTCGCTTCGCTGTTCGCATCTGTCAAATTGAACTTGTAAAAATTACCGATTTATTTCATATTGTTTTGTTTCTACAACTTATTTAGTAAAACAAAGAAATTTTGTAAAACATGGAAGTTAAAGAATGCAACGACCTAGCAGAAGAGGTATGTACATTCATGCTTTTTGCTATTTACCAACTTTCTTTTTATCCTTACATAGAATCAACTAACCGACATGGCGTGTTTTAGAATCAATTTATTGTGGACGATGTGAGTAAAATTATCAAAGAAGCGATTGAAAATTCTATTGGAGGTACAGCATATCAACATAATAAGGTTAATCAATGGACATCGGCAGTTGTTGAATCATGCTTGGGACAATTAACAAAACTTCAAAAACCATACAAGTATATAGGTGGGTATCAATAAATAATAATGCGTACTGATTTCTACTGTATTTACTGTACTTTCACTAATTCTAATTGGATTTTGTACCTATATTAATTAAAACGAAATGAAAGGCCACTTTCCTTTCCTTTGGTGTCTCATTAGGTCACAAACCAAAAAGAGTTAGTGTATATACTTGAAAATATTCAACTTTAAAATTTCTTGATTTCAGTGACATGCACAATTATGCAGAAGAATGGGGCAGGTTTACACACGGCATCTTCATGTTTCTGGGACAACAATACTGACGGCTCCTGCACAGTACGCTGGGAGAACAAAACTATGTACTGCATTGTCTCTGTTTTTGGTTTAAGCATATAAATTCCTTAAAATATAATACATATTAATAGTTTGCAAATTATAAGTAAGAAATGCTTATAGATAAACATTTTCTCCTTGCTACACTAAACTTATTTAGAGTAAATAATTGAGAATTTGAATGTGGAGACAGCATAAATTTATAATAGAGGTAATCTATGACAGTTAACGGAGATTCTAATTCACAAAACTTTACTGTAAGAATGAGTCAATCTTTGTTTTATGCTTCTTTTATAGTTACAACTTACATTCTACTAACAGTTAAATGTAAAAAATATATTATAATTTCGTTATAAAAATAATAATTAAAAGTTCTGATAATTTTAAATTGTAATTTGCATTATGTATTTCTTATTTTTGGCAAGATTAAGTTTAAAGGTATTACTTATGTTTAAGTAATTAGGGTATATTTTCATAAACAATTAAACAATATAAAAATATACTGTTCTTTTATATTAATCCACTACCTACTTAACAGTGCAAATTTTAGGATACCTGCAATGTTATCTAAGTGTGTGAAAATCTTGTGTATCTTATAGAAATTATATATTATACCACAATAATAAGTATACTTTATACCACAATAAAAATCCAATCTGTCTAGATTGTATGTCTTTCATTAAAATCCATTTAGTGATTTTTGTTGTATACTAATTACGCTGCTATTAAAAAGTCAAAAGTTTGTGAGTGTGCATGTCTATGTTTGTTATTTCTTCACATGCAAACAGCTGGACCAAAGTTGATAGAATTTGGGAGGAAACCTAGATTAATTTTTATCCTGAAAAAGTATGGTGTTTCCCTGTGTTCCTTTTTTAGACATATGTAATTCTAAAAAAACAACCTGTGTTAAAAGCCAGAGGACCATTGTCCCCAGATGCAAGCAAAATATACAGTTTTATGAATCTGTCCCTTGTGTAGGGAATGTTGACTGAGCCTATGAGGCTGGCATCAACTACCAAGTGATGAAAGCCTCTGTTAAAAAATAGATTAAAAAAAAGTGAGCAACATCACGTAAAAAAAAAATTTAAACTTCTAGCTTTCAATATCCGAAGAAATGCAAATAGCACCTCTTCATCAACCGTTTTTCCCGTGGGTATTGTAAAAGGCTACATTCGGGACTGGACAGCAGTGTTCAGCGGACATTGTTATCATCTAAAAAACTAAATTAAAACGACTTAGCGTGTAACATTCCAATCACACCAAACAAACGACCTGATGACAAACCTGAATCGATTTCCACCAAACATACCTAAGAACACTAAGAACAAAAAACCGCATTAAAATCGGATCATCCGTTTGGGAGCTACGATGCCACGACAGACACACACATTTACACAGACACGTCAAACTTATGGGGCTTAAAAACCTGCGCTCGTCAATCCGTGTGCCAAGCGTGGTGAGTATAGACAACCAGCCTCCATGAAATGCTTATGTCCAGTTAGTGGACATCATAGCTTATATTATGATGATGATGAATGCGACGACCTCCGTAGCGCAGTGGTTGAGCGCGTTAGTGCTCAAGCAGGAGGTCGCGGGTTCGAATCCCGCCGAAGGAACAAAAAGTTTTCTGTGTTCCTGGGTCATGGATGTGTATAAATAAAGAAATATGCGTTTATTTCAGACTTAGTCCATAGAGTGTTAGTAATTACAATTTATTAAACTTAAAACTATGTTAGTAAGTGATACAAAAAAAGAAATTTAAAATAACAAAAATTAACCCAATTAATTCATGTATCTACTTGGTCTCTGTGCAGCACTAGGTACGTGTACATGAACATGTACCCAATAGCGCATAATTGGACATATAATAAAAAATATAATAAAAATCTTAAATATATTTATAGTAAAAATGTATTAAATAAATATAGGTATTTCCGTTGTCTGGGACTTGTAACACAACTTCTTCGGATATTTAGCAGAGAGATACCATCATAGCATGAAACAACGGATGCTATTATATTTCATCCATGAGCTTTGTTGGATGGCAATATAATCACTACCAATTAGGATACCTAGATTTGTTTTGGTTGGGATTTCCCTTTGTTGCTGACCTTATAATAATTATTTTTATTTCTAGCTAAATACTTATTGGAATACGATTAGATAAAATATATTATATGTTACCGACAGTAGGTATATGGTATAATTAATATATTCTATACAATACCTAGGCAAAGTATAGAATACCTCGGGCGTCTATACAGTGTACGAAATACTATGAATATTTATGTCCATTACATACTTTACCTAGGTAATGTATACAATTACTAGGAGTTGTACAGATTACCCAATTTTCACCGGTAATGTAATGGTCTGTAATTTTTTATGTCCTGAGAATACGACTTTCTGTAAAGAGGTGAAACAGACAATGATTAAAAAATGACAATTCCGAAATTTGAGAAACTTAAACACGTTCGTTCAATGTTAGAAATTAGTTTCATAACTTTATTATTATATAAATATTAAAATTAGGTACCTAGTCAGGTACCTACTTACAATCATAGACATATCCACACATTACCGGCTGTACCTTCCTATTGTATAAAATACCTAGTTACTTAGGCAACGTAGGTATACAAATAAATAACATACTTACAATACATTACCTGGATTTTTAGGCATTCTATAGGTACTTTACCTACGTATTGTATAGAATACCGCATTATACAGATTTCCCGTAACACATAGAATAAATTAGTTAATACGATAATAATAATACTACGCAAAATATTTTCTACAGCTGCTGCCTTCCTCGTTGTTTTAAGGTCTACCTAGTATATGAAAAAACTAGCTGTGCCCGGAACTTCGTTCGCGTGGTGTTTGATTGACTACCGTTTATGCAGCGCATGCAACGAAAGTCCCCAAATGTGAATTGTTTGTTTGTTTAAAGTTTAATCGCGCTGTTCTCAGGAACTACTGGTCCGATTTGAAAAAATATTTTTGTTGGATAGTTCATTTAAAGAGGAGACGCCGCGACGCTGCGACGCAGACGCCCGAAATCGCGACGCCAGACGTCGCGACGCCGACGCCCGACGTCGCAACGCCAACGCCCCGATGGCGACGCCCGACGCCGCGACGCCGACGCCCTGTCGTTCACGACGTTGCGGTTTATAATATTAGTATAGATTAACGTTTAACCTACTTATCATAATAATATTATGATTTAATACTAGAGTAAGTATTTCAAAGTTTTTAAACTTTTAGGTTAGGTACTTAGTTTGTATAGTTACCTACATATTAAGTAGCTTCTAAGTTGTACTATACATATACCTAGGTAATGTTCATTTGGTAATATTCCCTATGTAAGTAATAAGTATGTAACTCAGATAATTTAAGAAGGTAAGTAAATGCGGACTGGTAAGTTAGTATTTTTGCACTGTTACTATACAAAATACCTATAGCTTTATTTTAAATTTTTATTATATTATTATTATGCCAAATGTATTACTTCCTTTACTTAGCTTACGCAGATTCTTGTAGGCTTATTAATTCCTAAAAAAATTGTTACTTAACATAGGTACAGTGCCAATTTTTTTACCTGACTTCGGCGTAGCCAAAAGGAATGAATATAATTGAGGGCAATGATTATGGTAGTCTTTTAAAATAGGATTGAAGTAGGCATTAGTGAAAGAACAATAAGGGGTCATATGTTTATTCTATATTAATTAATGTTCGTATTTGATAAATAAACTATGTACCTATATAAAATGGTTTAGCGTGCAAGCAAAGGGAAGCTTAGCCTCGATGGACGATGAGTCATTATCATGACTCAACGAGCTTAGCGACTCAACCCCACAAAATATGCACAGTGCTTATTGAAGTTTTATTTTCAGATTTAGGTATAGGTAGGTACCTATAATTCGTCTTATACCTACGAGATATAAGCTTCCTAAGTGTAGACCAAGGGAGATTTTACCAAATACCTCATGAACAGTGAGCCAGTGACCTACTTACTACTACTTATCATGGTGGCTGCTTTATATTGTTCTGTAACTATCTTAGGCACACAATTGAATAATTAATTTAGGCTTCCAAAAAATAATAATAAGCAGAGCTAAAGATGTTCTCCATTGAGTAGATCTCAATCGAGAACATCTTTAGCTGTATCTTAAAAACAAAATACTAGAGAAATACAAGTAGTCTTCAATAACCTTATTGAGATGCCTTTGTGAAAGGCAGTGATAAAACCAGCCAGACAATATGTACCTCTACCCCTGTTAATATTTCTGTCTAACATATTTTATGAAATACGAGTCATTATTTTAAATAAAAATATTTTTAATTTATTTCATCATTGCTTGTAAACTCACCAATTTAAATTTTCCCGCTCATGCGAAACATTTTAATACCACGTGACCAACATCGATCCAATGGTTGAACGCGTCTCGGGTCCATTCAACTCGGTTTTGGGGCAGCGCAGGGGAGGGATACTTCACAACACTGATTCTATTCATACGTAAGAAATATTTATGTATTTCTATCTCTATCGCTCATATTACGGAATAATTAGATGAATGGTGAACGAGCGAAACAGGAACACATTCGTGTGGAAATTGTGATGGGCTAGGCTAGGCCAGTCGCCATGTAGAATTTTTTGGTGTGGGTGTTTTGTCTTGGGATGTCAAACGTGAAATGATTATTATTTTCAAGTGGACCATAAAAAGTGTGCAAATAGTTATAAAATTATAAATAATCGCCATTCATCGGATCGATTGAAGTTTCTTTGTAATCGTGAACAAATAGTGTGCAGTGAATACTCAATACCCATAATATTTCGGTGGGGAGCCGTGAGTGCAGTTAAAATACTACGATAGAATAGTAACATCGTTTTACAACTGGAGAGGTGGTCGGGTCGTTAAATTTTCAGTTCGGTTCGGACACGACGGACTTCCATTTTGTTTTATTATGTGGTGTGGATGTTTACATAGTGCGTGTATGCGACAATGGAAGGCTTTGGTGAGTTGATAAGTCAGCGAATATAGCGTAAGGTCTGCGCATGTATCCGACCACGATGACCGTGCGTCGGTAAATATGTAATGATATTCGATTTTGTGCATCGTGCAGCGCAGCCGTGGTCGGAGGCACGGTGCGGCCTTACAGTTTTATCATTAGTCATAATTTACACCGCCTGCACATGCCGTTTCGACGTGGTTGAGACGCGAGAATAAATTGATTTCGTTTCAAAACTAAGCATGCGCCCGTCAACCGCGAGCAGCGCTGCCCGTTGGTCTATAGCTAGCTTATCAGCTGATTATACTAGGAGTTGCACTGACAGCTTGGTGATAATAAAATGTTTATAAAATATTCAAACCATATTACACCTAGAAGGTCGGCTGAAACGCCGTAAGTATTGAATTTAGTTATGTTATTAGGAATTAACCAAATATACAGATTAAACAAATTATAAATATACTGTGATAACCTTAATTGATTTGCTAGATTGCTTCCCAGTACAGAATATCTCCAGCTAAACACTAATTTGACAACACAGTCCACAAATCGTCATAATGTTTATGGATAATCAATAAACTCAATAAAATTCAAGGTCAGAATTGTATTTAACAAAGAAATTATACACTTTTGGCCAAAGTAATAGTATTGATAAGAACAAAAATTATCATGGAGTGCTGCGCTCAAACTGCACACATTCTATAGTACTAGTGGGTGTTACAATTTGTAGGTAATAAGTATAAGAAATACTTTATGTAAATCAATATACCTATTCAAATTATGTAGGTTTCTTAAATAAATGTCTTTGTATCTGTGGTATTTCATAATAAATTTTATGTTTTTCATATCATGCTGTAGTTTAACTACTTTTACTACCATGGTCTAAAAAGGTTTATTAAATTGGAATAATAATACAAATTCTAATTTATCTTTTACAACATTTGGATTATTCAATCATCAATGAATTTAACTAGGTACATCACTATAGCTTGTAATTGAATGAAAGTTTTAGTTCATATTTAGCAACCTGTGTTTAAAGTTCATTGAGTCTTACTTCCCTTAAAATATTCCATAGCTAAACATGGAACGTGGAAGCCAGCTGTTATTGGCTCCTGTTACATCAAGTTTAAATGTTCTTTGAGATGGAAACATGTTTTATACATTATTTTAAATTAATTTTGTTGTTAAGGGGAAACACTACAAATTTTTTTCCATAGAGAAATATCTAATCAGGGTCTATGGGATTCCTGTTTCCTCCCTGGATAATGCTGCTAGAGTAACAATTTTTTTCCTGAATATTTATGGATATTGTTTGTACGTCCCTATTTTTAGTTATTAATAAATTAATTACCTATTTAAAGAGATATGGACATTCAAAAACCTAAACAAATGGCCAGACTCCTCTATGTTTAAACATGTAGGAAACAGATTTGACTACAATAAACAACAAAATCAAAAAATAGGAACCTATCTCAATTTTTTAGCTAATAAAGAAAAAATATTTAAATTGGTTAAGTTTTGTAGGAGGAAACAAGAATCACCTAAACATCGATTTCTGGTACGTTTAATAGGTAATTTCAGTCCAAGTCGCAGTTGTCTCTATCGCGCTAGTGCTGGCTAGCTAAGGCACTGCGAGACAGCAATAGATTTTACTAAGACCTATTTTGTATTTCTCTCAACTGTGCTGTTTTCTCTTAAATAACGATTCATTTTATATTATTTATATCAGTCATAATATCTTTATTATTCTATTGATGCAAAGAGAAAAAGATAGAGTTTTCAAATTGCATCATTCATATGATTATGACCCGTCAGGAATGCAGTTACCACTGCTGGACCTTATTACTTGGCAGTAAGCTATAGAAGTAGTTTTTCATTCTTAGTAAATAATAGACTATTATGTCTCAAATACTAGTGTAGGTATTAAGACCTAAGTACTATTATTTTTCTTTAAACCACCAAAAAACACTATGATTTTGTCTGTAATAATATTAAATCATTGATTTTTATCTTATGAGAAAAATATTGATTAAACTAATTTTATAACATGATTAATAACCTAATGCATGGGTAGGCTACGCTGCCGTATGTCCAAGGTCACAGGGAATACAATGATAGACATGTCAGAACATGATGGAACAAGTTTGAATCAATTACAAATGGTTTCAATCCTGTGGGTTGGTTAGGTCATAAGTGTATTTTTGTAATTTCTTTTTTTTAATATAATTATTATATATATTAATAAAACGTATTATTATTAGAATAAGAGAATGGGAGGAACAACATGGAGTAGAAAGGCACTTGACAAACAACTTTGAAACAGCTTAGGGGAGGCCTTTGCCAAAGGGCAATCAGATATTTCAATTAAGTAAACATATACTCGTAAAATCATTGTAAAAAAAATCTGGAAAAAGGCTTATTTTATTTATTTAAGTATTTATTTAATAAAATATCATGTACCTATTTTGAGGTGGTGAAAACAGTATTTTACTAATTAATATTGTTTTTTATTTACTATCACATATTACATTATATATAATACAATTTATTGTATTGTTGTGACCATATTTATTTGGTGGCTAATATCTTTGTTCTTGCAATAATATAATTTATCAAATCTTACCTAGGTAAAATGACCCTTCTCTATTGTGATCAATAAATTCAATTCAAAGTAGGATACTTATACTTTTAATAAGTAGGTACCTTATATCATATCATGTACTCCAAAGGAGGAGGAGGAGGAGTACAAACCAAATCATATCAAATAGGTTCTCTGGGTGAACTTGGGTGTAGGTTGTAGCAACTTGCAGCTGCTTAGGTTTATTAGATACAAAATTCATATTTACCAATTTTCTAATATGTCATTACGGTAATTGAGAATTGTGACGTTCCACAAGTGAAGGGTTTGATCGCCATTTTGAGGTAATTTTGATGCGTACGATAAGCGTATCCTTGACACAGCCACGCCCTATTTTCAAGATATAGGTAATCTCTTTGAATTTTCTGGACACCAGATTTTCCAATTGACGTCAGACTCTTTTGCATGAAAGAAGTCCCAAGTCAATGGGTTGATCTAAATCTTATATAGATTGGTTGATTGATAGCTATTTGTAGAAATGATATGTAGGTAAATAAAAACACCAGATCTCCGTAATAGCTTTTCCCCTTTTTAACTCTCATTTATTAGGTGATTTGTATGTAAACTATGCAATGGAATCTAAATTCTAACGGTAATTGAACCATTTTCCGAGGATCGTAGTGTTAATGAAAATTAGCAGCTGTATTTAGTTCTGATGACAATATAAAAATATGGTACGTACGAGCTGATCTGGGGGCTTACTCCTGACACAATCGAGAACTGAATCCGTTCGATATCAGTGGTTTTTCGTACTTTATTTGGTGAATTACTTTGAAACTAATCAGGATAAAGGAAATTATTACCTAGGTACTTATTATGTAACTTTTTGTACTCCCGACCATATCGATTTATTAGAAAGTACGAGGCATGATCGAATCTGAATCAAAACTAATCTAAATAAAATAAATCTGAAAAAAAAGGTTTTAACATTCCATCGGCTATATTTCACCAGGACACCATAATGACGCAACCAGTCTCCGCTTCAAAATGAATACAGCTAGGTATTTAGAGACCACACGGACACACGTCCGTTTGACACCAGGTGAGTACAGAGTAACTAACTAACTAGAGAGTTACCCACCTGGTATCAGTCTGGTATCTATATACTAACAAAATGTATACCGCAAATGTATACAGCTCTATAGAGATAGAGCTGCGGGCTTACTCCCGACACAATCGAGAACCGAATCCGTTCGATATCAGTGGTTTTTCGTACTTTATTTGGTGAATTACTTTGAAACTAATCAGGATAAAGAAAATTGTTAGATCGTAACTTTTTGTACTCCCGACCATATCAATCGACTGAGAATCAAAATAAACAAAATGTCAATTTATTGGGAAGTTCGAGGCATGATCGTATCTGAATCAAAATCAAATTAGTTTGGAGAGTAAGGCCCGTATACATTTGCTAGTTGTGGTGTGGTGACATGGTGTCCCGGTGAAATATAGCCCTAAGGGACTTATTTCATGTAAAGGACTCTAGCTACTATGCCAGTACCGGGTTGCGATGATGACGATTTCAAAAAACGCCTATTGACAGAACAATCGAGATTTATGGTTTATGTACCACTTATAACTGGTATCAAGTGCCGATCTAGTTTGGTCGGCAAAAAACACTTCCCAGCCTTGAACTTATGTTCTTCGTGCGGAAAAAATTGTTACCATACAATTAAAATAGACATACGCTTCAGAAATACCTACTTTTTATGCCTAACTGCTTGGCTGAGTCAATAACGAGCTATCATCATCGTTGCTATTTTTCAAAACCCAGCGTTTTGGTATGCCTATACAAACATCCTATAAATTAAACTTAAAGGTTAACCACCGGTTTCTGAAAGGCAAATCAAACTCAAATCAATTAATCAGTGTTAAAATCTGTTGTCAAATTTAAATTTAGTTCTGACTGACAAGATGTTTGAACTTTGAACACCGATTAGTTGATTTACCCCCGGTTTCTGGGGCCTTACTCTCCAAACTGATTTGATTTTGATTCAGATTCGATCGTGCCACTTACTCCCGAATTTACGTTTTGTTTAATTCTCAGTCCATTGATATGGTTGGGATTACAAAAAGTTACGATTTAACGATTTTTTTTATCCTGGTTAGTTTTAAAGTAATCCACCATACCAAAGATCGTTGAGATCCAACTGATTCGGTTCTCGATTGTGTCGGGAGTAAGCCTGCTGAAAGGCTGGCCAAATCATCGATCAGCAAACATTAGAGTCAACAATTCACTGAAAGCTCATTGGTGAACGTAGCAAGTGAGCGAAGTTGTTGCGACTTGCGAGCATTTCAAAAACCGGAGGCTAATCGTTCATTTGCCTTTCAGAACCCGGGAGTCAATTATATGGGCGATGATTCTTTATAGTACAAAAGGCGTAGTGAACAAGTATTTATCCACCCTTCTGTACCTATAGATATGCGACCTAAGTCGTTGCATAGACTTATAATATGTGCCGTTTTAAACCCAGGTGTTAAACGCTTACACCTAATCTAATTTCATCTTCAATCGCCGTAATAATATTGTTCATGTAGTGATGTTCCGGATATCCGTATCCGTATCCGTATTCGCGGATATCCGAGGTAAAAAAGAAATCCGTATCCGTATCTGTGTCCGTTACTTTTCGAGCGGATATTTTACGGATCTTTTCAGGTGATTACCTAGGTAGAATTAAAAAACTAATAAATTCCATTCAGACTATTTTTATTTAATTAAATCAAATATTTGGCACCTTTATATTGCAAACATTGAGATAGATAGATCTTTATAATGAGAGAGCAAGTTAACATCTCTTTTATGATAATGAAATAACTAAAATAGGTATATAAGTAATTTTTTATTATATAATTTTAATGAGATCAATATTTTATGAAGTTTTAACGTCATTTTATGACAATGAAAAAACTAAAATTGAAATCTACTTTTTCATACAATTACGGGAATATTATAGGAAGCTATATATATATAACATCATGGTCACTCTTATGTCAATGAAAAAAGAAACTAAAACGTAAACCTATTTTTTTTATCCGTATCCGTATCCGCGGATCTTGGCACTAAATATCCGTGTTCAGATCCGTATCCGCGGATATACATTTTTAGCGATCCGGCACATCACTAGTTCATAGTAATATTCCCAATGACCTTTCGTTATTATTAAGGGCAAAGTCACATCATGACGAACCGTCGTACGTGGATGGCGTACGTAACTTATGCGTATGTTGTGACCGTTCTGAATCAATGTGGTATAAAAGTAAATATTTATTTCACATGTGCAACACAATTGCTCCATTTGGAGCAAATGTGTTGTTGTAATTTTTTACTGAGCATTGAATAAGTGTCGTATAAATTGGAAACCGTACAGCTAACCGGTGTTTGTTTACCTTCAGAGATGTTAGGGAGTTCCGTAACCGTAACCGAAACTATCAGTTATCCGATATAAAAAAATATCCTTGACCGAATCCGAAATGAAAGTTTTGCTTGTGTAAAAAGGAAACTAAAATTTTTATATATCCATATCCGTGTCCGTATCCGAAATTTCATATACATTTCATCCCTGCTTCATACAACGTTGAATCGGAACGTAGCGTCGTCAATTTCAACGATGTGGCCTCGGCCTAAGGGCCTTCCCCTTGCACGGCTGTAGAGAGAGACAAGGTAGACAGATATAATATTATGATTTACTTAATCAGTTGTAAAAGTTATTATATCTTCTTTATGATTATGCTTCAGATTGCGTTAGGTTATTCAAATTATTTATTTGCTCAGGGCGTATTTGGAAATAGTTAAAATATTACGAAATCTGCAAAGCGTTAAGGCGCTATTCCACTGCGGCGCGGCGTACGCAGTGTTAAATCCCTTAAAAATGTAAAGTCGGCTCCACAATACTCGCGGAGTTCCTCGGCGAAGTACGGCGAAGTACTAGTAAAGTTTGACGAGGTAAGCCGAAGTGCATCTCTACTATTCGTTTAACTTCGTTCAACTTCGCGAGTAGTGTGGAGCCGGGGTAACAGGCGTAAGTCAGTCGTAAAACTTCGTTGAGTCATGTCAAAAACTCTAGACTTTGTTTAAACAAAACGTGTCTGTAACTGTGTGAATGCGGTGTAATCGTAGCACAAAAACGGATGGATCGATTTTGATATTTTATTTTTAGTTTGTAAGCTGACGTGAACCTTCGTGAAATCGTGACGTGTGTTCTTGGCTACAATTCACCATCATGAGTTCGCTCATTGCTAGACAGTTCGGGGTACACTTAAAAAAATGTTTGATCTCTGTGAATTTGAATGTTTCAAACTTTCACGTGTTTATTACTTACGACAGATAAAAGTACTTTCTATCCCTTATCAGTTATCAAATTATTAATATACGTATCAAAATTTCACCACAATCGGTAAAATGACAGGGTCGTCAACCTCTGTAGTGTGCAATAAAAATATGCTGTAGGTAAACTCAGTTTGACGTCATAATTTTTACAAAATAGTTTACGTGAGAGCTGGGTTTACTTTAGTGTAGTAAAATAGCAACTAGAACTAGTATAGGTACGTGATGCAAGCTAATAAAATAGTTAATGAGCAAAAAAAAAACTATTTTAGAAATGAAATGAATTCCATTTAGAGCTTCATAATATTTTTATATAAAGTATAATTGCCAAAACTGAGGTAAGTTTACGAATAGCACAGGAATTTGAGTTTACATGTGTGAGGTTATATTTTAGGATTTACACCCAAACGGGATCCTATTGATATTTACTGCGTCATCGCTGTCTGTTTGTCCATCCGTTCGTATGTCATTCACAGCATCATCACAATCGTGATAGCTAGACAATACTCGGGCCTTACTCTCCAAACTGATTCGTTTTTGATTTAGATTCGATCGTGTCGCATACTCCCGAATAAATTGACGTGTATTTATTTTGATTCCCAGTCGATTGATATGGTCCAAACTTTGGATCGTAACTCTTTGTACTTTGGACTCCAAAGTACAAAGAGTTACGATCTAACGATTTTCTTAATCCCGGTTAGTATCAAAGTAATCCACCAAATAAAATACCAAAAATCGTTGAGATACAATACAATACAATACAAATATACTTTATTGGTCACACAACAGAGATCAAACTGATTGTCGATTGTGTCGGGAGTAAGCCTGCTGGCTGAAACCTTCACTGATGTGTTCCTGTTGCCCGAGCAACAAATACTTAAGAAACAAAAATTAAATATTTTGGGGGTAAACGATAACCGTGATTTTTTGGCCGTTTTGTGCGGAACCTATCTTGCGCGACACAACTGACACTTAGCCGATTTTTTATTCGTCTGATTCCTATATTAATCTGTTCATTAGTATTTATTATAAGAACTAGAAACATGTTTTATTATACTTACCCAAGACGATCGGAGTCTAATAAAAAATAGATGACACAAGAACACAAGTCTAGATTATTTCAATGTTCATAACTTGTAAATTTAAATTTACTTATACGAACATAATTCCTCTATTAGTGGAGGTTCTGTTAATCCCTCAGGAACCTAAGTTCCTGAGGGATTAACAGATTTTTTCTACACGAGTAAATTCTTGAAATTAAATCTTACTTTAATATATAGGGTGATTCATGGCTCATATATTAAGCTCAAGAGAATGACGTGTAGACCATTTTTTGTTTTGGCACTTCATATGAATTACCTACTTACCATAACGCGACAAATCGCGATTAAAGATCTCCATAAAAGTCACAAAACAGATGAGTTTCAATCCTCGTCAGGACTTAGGTCAACGACCAGTGCGTTCATGTGTATAGAATAGTATTTAGGGACTAGAGCATTAGGGTTCTAGATATTTAAAGCAATCTGCATAACTTCTAAAATAAATCCGTTATAAGCGTGAAGTAAAAATACAAATCCTCATAGTAGGTATCATCATCACAAGCTTTTCGATACTGGAATATTTTAATTTAAGGATGGTATAGTATAGCTAGATGTTGGTCTAACTCGATATAATGCCTCCCACACTGATTTCGGTGACGGTGGCCGGTTTCAATAAAACCAGGCCAGCTACGCAGGAATTCATTATAGTGCCCAAGTGTGTCACTCTCGTAGCCCAGTGAGACGGATAATCGACACGAATGGCGGGTGTTCAGGCGCAGGACCGACTTTTACGTGTCCATCCGACGCATGGATCATCTTTCTTGTCAGACAATCAGGTGATCAGCCTTCGTTGTCCTAACCGAACTTGAAAACAATTTTTATGTTAATCCATCGCAGGAATCGAACCCAAGACCTCCGAGTCGAGAGCTAGACTCTAAACCAATTGCCCACGCATATGAGGTTTTTGGATGAGGGTCGGGGGTCCATGAAGGTAATCGGGGAAAGGAATCCGACAGGAATATAGTTGTAGGAACCTCACGCCACTGGTATGTCGAAATGTTAAGAAAGGTGCTCAGATATTGATTTAGTCCTAAAATAGTCCGCTATTTTCAGATGGATACAGACTTTATTTTTTATCTGTACGTTACATTGTCGGTTCATGGGAGATGCTTTAAACCAGGGATGAAATATATATATATGAAATTTCGGATATTAAATTATTTCAGATATATTTTGGATTTTAAATTATTTCAGATTATCCGTTTGTTTCGGATAATTTCGGTTACGAATATGAAATTTTGGTTTCATTTTACAGGCCAAAATTTCGGATTCGGTTACGGTTACGGATAACTTTTTATATCGGATATCCGATAGTTTTGGTTACGGTTACGGAGCTCTCTAACATCCCAGCTTTAATCACGATAAACTGCATACTTTGTTAACATAGAAGTTTAGGTTAAATCGTTTAAGTTTATCAGCTATTACAACTATATTGACTTGGAATTTCACGCATGCATGTGAGCAGTGAGTTACATCTTGACATTCGAGATCCAGGCGACTCGCGAGGTAGATAACTTAGGGTTTCTTCTAGGCTATACGGTTTCTTCTTAAAGTATGTCCAGCAGGGCAATCGCGCTAAAAAACTTTAGGTGAAACGCAACCGAAACGTGAACGTTACTCGACTTTATGACGTATTCGGTATCGCGCCATCCTTTTGACAGCTAGGTGAGACGAAGCTGGACCGTAGTTGAAACTCAAACGCTGTCAAACAAAAAGTTCATACGGAGCTAGTGTAACTCGCACGCAGCTCGAACGTTTGGAACAAAGTGATCGTATATAAGTTAAGTTTTTGAATCTAAATTGTGTAAAGGACCAAAAATGTTCAGCTGGATTGGAAACGAAACGCAGCTGAAACACAAACGAAACTAAGTTGAACCTCAAATGAAACGTTGTGCAATAGCGCGATTGGCCTGCAGGACATAACGTGTCAACACCCGGACTCTCGAGCCCGATACCAATAAAGGGGAATGTCAGTTATAGGCCCAGTAAATGCATACAGATGTAGTAGTCCTTACTATTCATTATTCTGTACAAGTCGGCAATTATTTCGTAAAAATATTGGAACTGAAACGAATTAGAAAGTCATTGCGTAGTTTTTTTTGTCATTTAGGACAAGATGTTGTCTTTACGCCTCACCAAATTAAAAAAAATCTCAATAGAAGAGCAAACCCGGGGAAACCCGCACCGTCCACAAGTGGCAACCCTACTTGTGACTCAACATGAAAGCGCGTTTACTTGTCTATGGATTCTTTACGGGTGACACTTGTCTATGGTTTTACAGGGGGAGGGACAATGAGTGAGTAGCGCGGGCTGTGATGCAGCGCGCTCCCGCGGGCGGCGCCTCGCAGCCGCTCCAGCCGCTATACCGCACCCTCGTACACCATGACACGGATATTGATGACCAGGTATGTTGACTACTTCTTACTCTACAGGCTATAATAATAATGAGTGATAACACTTTAGGGTGTGTATTGCTCCCGTATGTAGAATTTACTACGCTGCAAGAGGTACTTATTTTAAAATTATTGTATGGGAAAATTTAATTTTTGGGAAAATACAAAATTGCAAAAACGGGGAAAATTATTCACATTTGGGGACTTTCGTTGCGTCCGCTGCATAAACGGTTTAAGTCACTCAAAAACCACGCGAACGATGTCGCGGGCACAGCTAGTGTTATATAAAGCGTGTCTATACTAATATTATAAAGCGGCAGAGTTTGTTTGTTTGTTTAAACGCGTTAATCTCAGGAACTACTGGTCCGATTTGAAAAAATCTTTTTTTGTTGGATAGTCCATTTATAGAGGAAGACTTTAAGAGCGCGCAATCAAATTTCATCAAGTCGAAATCGCCGCGAGAGACGATATCGACTCACACAGACGCATAACAACACGCATGTGTGGGTTAACGCTAGGTCGAGCGTACGTAGCGCGCGCGAGTAATATTGGTATTTTGATCCTAATGAATTTTAATATTACCTACCATTTCAATACTTCTATAAAATTAAATGGTATTTAAGTTATAAAATACAAATTATACATACTCGACATGCTAGTAATCGCCCGCGGCTCAGTCCGCGTTACTGTCTAACCGTCGGGAATAACTTTCGCGATGATTGTGTGAAAAGAGTTTCATGGTGGTTGGTCAGTAGATGAGACGTGAAGAAAGTAACAAACAAACACACGAACAAACAAACAAACTTTCACATTTATAATTTAGGATAAGTAAGTAATGATAATAAAAAATTCAACAACCTAATTTTAATAAAAATATACCAAGTTATTTATTTTTCATCTTTGATGTCCAGAAATGTTTGTCCCTAAATATTTTACTGACCCACTTCCGACTACCCACTAAAATGTACTAAAATACCAATTTTTAGTGGGTAGTCGGGATGGACATGCTTTTTTCAGTGACAAAAATGTTGTCACTATACTAACTAGCATTTTGCAACCGTCTGATTATTGAATGAAAATGAAATAAAATTAAAGATTATTTGGATAAAATGTACATTATGGTCGGTTGAGTTGGCGGCTGCAATTTTTATGGCGAATAGAGCTATATGTAAGGAGTCATTAACCAAAATTTAAACTTGCGGAAACTCGTAGTTTTTTAGTTATTGAAAAAATAAAATTCGTATTTTTGTATGAATATTCGACTACTTTTGACGTAATTCTGCCCGATTATCTAGTTAAGAAAAATAGGTGATTGAACTAGAATAAAAATGGCTTTTGGCGCTATATAAAAAAAACTGTCAAAATTACGTCAAAAGTAGTCGAATATTCATACAAAAATACGAATTTTATTTTTTCAAAAACTAAAAAACTAGGAGTTGCCGCAACTTTTAATTTTGGTTAGTGACTCCTTACATATAGCTCTATTCGCCATAAAATTTGCAGCCGCCAACACGACCGACCGTAATGTACATTTTTTCCGGCATAACATGTATCTCACAAGTTTTTACTGTAGAAGAACTAAGTAGCGAGACTTGGCAATTTTTACAAGATATGTTTTTGATGGGATCTCAGTTCTTTTTGTAGAAGATTTACTAAACGCGTGTTTTTGTCAAAAGGGCAAATACAGCTTTGTAATCCTATACATTTAAATGACATTACAAAGTTAATTATGCAGTTAGTCTAGATAATTCTACAGAAATATTTTTTTAGGTTTTTCCCTTATTTATACACTAAACACTACTTGTATTCCAAATGTGAAGCTTCTATGTCTGCTAGAAGTGCCTAATACTTTTGATGATCGGTCAGTGAGTGATTGAGTCAGTGACAAAAGTAAGGAGTTTGACAAGTTATAATTATGTAACTTCTGTTTCAAATTGAATTACATTTGAAATATACTGTGTTTGTACAATGCTTTCCTAGTAACTAAAAATGAAGGCTTCTTTTAATCCACAACAAAGTTATAGGGAGTTGAAAATGGCCTAAACTGCTACGGGAAATTGATGGTACGGCCGTGCTCAAGTTGACAGAAGCACTGCCGTGCCCCCAGATACTCGGTTATATTGATGACAGTTACATTAAAGCAGACATACACTCAGGGGCTGATGATGATTAGTATAATTTTTAAATAATATATGAACCACACCATCTTTTAACTAAAAAAAACCGCATCAAAATTTGTCAATCATTTAGGAACTGCGATATAACAAACAGACATACAGGGGCTGATGATGATTAGTATTATTTTTCAATATATAAACCACATCAGCTTTCAACTAAAGAAATTGACATAAAATTTTTTTGATTAATTTAGGGGCTGTGATATTACAGACAGACATACAGGGGCTGATGATGATTAGTATAATTTTTAAATATACAAATCACATCAGCTCTCAACAAAAGAAATTGACATCAAAATCTTTTGATTAATTTAGGGGCTGTGATATTACAGACTGACACACAGGGGCTGATGATGATTAGTATAATTTTTAAATATATAAACCACACCAGCTTTCTGCTTAAGAAAACCGCATCAAAATCTGTGATGCATTTAGGAGCTACGATATGAGAAACAGACACACAGGGGCTGATGATGATTATTATATAAATTTTAAATTTTATAAATAAACTCTGAACAAATTACACACCTTTTTTGTGGTAACCTCTTAATATATTTTTTTCTATATAAATATTATGAACTTTGTAATCGACATAATATAATCTCTGTAAATTTCCCCCATTTCTCATAAAAATATTAATGCTCGTCAAAGCGTCAATTCTGCGTAGTCGCACTATAAGTCCATGAGCGGACCAGGGCCCTGATTACCTAACTCCGGTCGCTTTCCCGTCTCTCGAGATCAATTGCCATTGTGACGTTAAATCTTTTTAAAAGACGATTAAAAAAATGAATATGTCATAATTTTGACGTTTTAACTTTTTAAATCGTGTTTTAAAAAGATGTAACGTCACAATGGCAGTTGATCTCGAGAGACGGGAAAGCGACCGGAGTTACGTAATCAGGGCCCAGGTCGGTGAACCTTTATACTTTGATGGTCCCGCGCAGAGCGACACAACCTCCCCTCACGAATTCTCAGCGGGTACTAAATAGATCGCGATTTACACGATGCGTGCGCTTGGTTGAAAACAAGTAATTTTTAAAAAATTGAATAATGGGATAAACATCGTTTTTTAATTAAATAAAAAATAGTGTCAACTTACCAATAGTATGATTATCAATTATAAAAATAATATCATCGAAGAAATTTAGTTTTTCCAGTAGAAATACAGCACTGAAAAACGTAAATTATGTCATTTTTAAAAGATTTTTTATGCAGTTAACAATACATATATTTTTTATTTTTTATCAATATTTCATTTAAGGACTTTATAATCTCTTTTATAAAAATAGAAATTAAACTATATTAACACGATTTAATTGTTATTTTCTTTATCAAAGTGAGCTAAAATCGGCATTTTTGCGATTCGGCGTTCCGAAATCTTTAAATTTACTCAAATGTACTACTTAAAACTTTAATTTTATAAAATGATGTCCAAAATAAAGAGTTTATCTTCATATATTTCTAATTGTTTTATTTAATTTAGTTATTTTATGCGTGTGAGGGGCAGTCAAAAACACCGAAAAACTGAAACTTCGTCGTAAATTGAATGCACGCTCTTAAGCTTTAAATATATATATACATATATAAGATTACGCTGCGACCAATAGGATCGAAGCGTCAGTGAGAAATGTTGCAAAAACGGGGAAAATTATTCACATTTGAGGACTTCCGTTGCGTGCGCTGCATAAACGGCTTAAGTCACTCAAAAACCACGCGAACGAAGTCGCGGGGACAGCTGGTGTAATATAAAGCGTGTAATAAAATAATGTTACAATTGCTGACAGTTCCTCTCGTTGAATCAAGTATTACTGGTCTTGTTTCCTTTACTTATTGTTTTGATCAACACATTTTATGATAATATTAGCTCCTACACTGATTTCTGTGATTGTGGGGTTCATTGATACCAGCTGCGCAGATGTTATTTTATAGTGCCAAAGTGTGTGAGCAATGCGCATTGAACCCTCTTCCTTTACTCTTGTAACCTTGTAATGAATTATTGAAAATACTCATTTTTAATAAGTGTATACAGGCTGTAATATTAATGAGTAATAATACATTAGGGTGAGTATGAGTCCCGTATAAAGAGTTTATTGAGAAAGTACCAGCTTATTGTATTGGAAAATTTTTGATGTGAGAGCAATTCTTATAAAACATGAAAGTCAAATGTAAGTTTTTAGTGCTGGTACATTCACAGTAAACTCTACATAAGAAGCACATACGTCATACACACCCTAAAGTATTATCACTCATTTATTTACACCTTGTATAGTAAGGATTTAGAAAAGGGTAAGTACGGAAAATATTCGAACCCGGCTGACTGATACATGATAGATGTTATTAAAAAATATAATATCTTGACAAAAAACAAGTTAGTGGAATAAGATTAATCATCATTGTAGTAACTTCCATAATTAAACATTCCGAGAAAACAGTAAACAAAAAGATAGCAATAATTTTCTTGATATTTGTCAAACTTAAAACGTTTAAGCTGCGCATGCAACGAAAGTCCCCAAATATGAATAATTTTCCCCGTTTTTGCAACATTTGTCACTCTCACTAGTCTCACTTCGCTCCTATTGGTCGCAGCGTAATGTTGTATAGCCTAAAGCCTTCCTCTATAATGTACTATCCAACAGTTTAAAAAAATTTAAAAAGAATTTAAAAAATCGGACTAGTAGTTCCTGAGATTAGCGCGTTTAAACAAACAAACAAACTCTTCCGCTTTACAATAAATATGTATAGATTCTTGTAAAACATAACTAAACTCATTACTAAAAATTCATTGCCATCAACTTGTTTTCTTCAAATTGGCAGTAGGTAGCAATAAAATTAATAGATTCAAACAAAAAAATTAATTATACCTATTAGGTACATTAGTCGAATGTGTACAGATAAAAAATATATAAATAGGCGCTATGTCATTCAGTCACCGCATTATTTGCCTTCTAGCATAAGGACCAATAACCCAAGTCATACTTTTCGTAGGATCGACTATAGGACCGATTTTCCTCCATATTAATTCTGAGAGTGCGTTCGATTATTGCAATAAGTATGTTCTATATTTCACCCACAAAAAGTCGGTGTCCGATTATCGATCGTGGACGGGCATCCTAATTCCTAATACTGAGAATTTGAATGTTTACATCATTTACTAAAATTATCAGTCATTCAGCGTACAGCTACGAGCGCACAACAGGGCCCTAATTCTCAGGGCTCGAACTCAGTTTTTACTATCGGTCTGTCCCGCTCATGCAAATGAGATTTAGCGCGCGTGCGAGCGGGATATACTAATATCCGAACTTTTTTCCACTGCCCGAGAATCGTGCTCCAGGTCAAATACGCGTACCTACTTATAATGATTCGCGTACATTTGGTCCGTGGGGTGCTGAAGTAAGAATACCACCTCCCCATCTATTATCTTTTTTTTGAGAGCATCGTAAAAGGCGACAGACAGAATATAAATCCGGAAATGGACAGAATATACAGTGTGTAATAAAATAAAAGATTAAAAAAACTATAACCCGACTTCGCAAAAAAGGGCTCTAAAAAGACTGAAACAAGAAAATAATTCAATTTGAAATCCAGATATGCATAGGTACAGATATGGTCAAGGTAGAGCCGTGGTCGTACCCGCTATTGGGATTGTATATTTCAACAGCAGACGAATATTATAGATTTGTTTAGCGGGTACGACCACGGCTCTACCTTGACCATATCTGTACCTATGCATATCTGGATTTCAAATTGAATTATTTTCTTGTTTCAGCCTTTTTAGAGCCCATTTTTGCGAAGTCGGGTTATACATACATACATAGACTGCCAGAATCATTACCCTTCCTTTTGGCTTCGCCGAAGTCGGGTAAAAAGAGCAGTCACTATAACTTTGAGATACGATTACTAATATAGCTTTCACCATTTTGGAAATGTATTTTTATTGTCAAAAATATATATTTTTTTTTTTACTTTTCACGATTTCTTATTATCTTGTCGCGAAAATAACAATAAAAAATAAAAAAAATATATGAAAACTTTTGTAAAAAAAAATTTAAAAAATATACATTTCGAGAATGAGAAAAGGTAGTATATAATCATATCCCAAAGTTACAGTGACTGCTCTTTTTACAACCGTTATATCCGGAAATTGGCAGCAGCTAACCGCTAATCCGCCTACCAAGCGTAGCGTGTATAATGTAGGGGCTACTGCTGCAGCCTCCAATACATTAATACAAAATTAAAAATATGTATGATATATCATTGATAAGTCAGAAAAATCAGGAATGATAAATAAAACCTTCCCGGTTGAATGCAGAACGATAACTACTTTATTAAATTAAAATTATGTTACAATTTGCACGCGCGTATAACACACGGCGACATGTATAGAAAATGCTTACTGTCCTGAGATTATTTCCATGTACGGTGTCAACAACCTGTTCCTACATAGCAAGTATAGGTAACTACCCCCCATGTAATATTTTAGCAGAGGCTTATGTCCAGGGGGCTGATTCAAGATGCCATCGCTAATTATCGCTTACAAAGTTCGTTTACAAACTGTATGGAATTTGACATAAGGTACGCTAAATGATCGCGATTTGGTATGTCATTTAGCGTACCTTATGCCAAATCCCACACATTTTGTTATCGAATAAAGTTGTAAGCGATAATTAGCGATGACATCTTGAATCAGCCCCCAGCAGTGGACAGAGCAGAAACGAAGACAATTTACGTATTCCTCTAACGTGAAACAATGTTTGCAGATACCGGCTTCTGTGATCAGCAGCGTGGGGACCGTCAGCCTGTCGCAGTCCTCGACCATGGCGAACCCCACCAACCCCGGCAACTCCAGCAGCAACGTCCAGCAGCCGCAGCAGACGCAGCCGGTCCGCAACCTGCCTAAGAAGCGAAAGTTCGACCCGTCCGAGCTGGAGGAGATCGAACGGAACTCCATCAGCACTATTCCCGAACGCAACATAGTAACCGAACGGAACTGCATCAACATATCGGTGTGTGCGCCCGCGCCGGAGTACCAGTACACCACCCCGGTGCTCCAGCCGTCGCCCATCATCCAGCGGACGTCCCCTCAGGAGCTCAAGCCGTTCATGCCCTACCCGAACATCGACTTGTCCGAATGGCGCGAACACAGAATACTGGCGAAACAGCGCGGACTCTACATACCTGGAGTTATACGTCAGGCGGACGGGTGCAAGGTCATAGTGGAGCTGGACGGCCAAGAGAACGACCCGATTGAGTATAGCGACGTGTTCGGCGCGAACAAGTATGACGTGATCAGCGACGCTAGCCCCCAGCTGACGCATCTGCTGATAGGCTCGCCGTGCGTGGTCAGGACCACGGATCCGAATAGGGAGGTGCAGAATGTGTTCGTCACGGGACTGGTGTTCGAGGTGCACAGCTCACCGATTCGGATCCGAGTTAAGGTGAGAGTTTTAAGTTTTTTATGGAGTGTAAACGTGCATTGGCCCACCTCACATTCCCACCACTGCAACTCCTGTAAGCCTTCGACTGCGGTAACCAACCACGACAAACCCTTTGATATGATCTCACGGGTGCCCGAGGGACAAGCTAAATCTGTCTTGGGACCTACAACGAAATTAATTAGAAGAAAGAAAAGGAGGAGTAGGAAGTATTTTTTATGGAGTATGTAATATATTATTTGACGACTTTCGTAGCGCAGTGGATAATGGTTGAGCGCGTTGGTGCTCGAGCGTGAGGTCGCGGGTTCGAATCCCGCTTAGGGAACAAAAAGTTTTTCAAATGTTCCTAGGTCATGGATGTGTATTACTTAAATTTGTGTATAATAAAAATCTTAAATATGTGTATAGTATAAAATTATTAAATGTATTTCCGTCGTCTAGTACATACCTGTAACACAAGTTTTTCGGATAATCGGGGCCAGGGGCCTTACTCTCCAAAATAATTTGATTTTGATTCAGATACGATCATGCCGCGTACTTCCTAATAAATTGACATTTGTTTATTTTGATTCTCAGTTGATTGATATTATGGTTGGGAGTACAAAAAGTTACGATCTAATAATTTTCTTTATCCTGATTAGTTTCAAAGTAATTCATCAAATAAAGTACGAAAAATTAATGATATCGAACGGATTCGGTTCTCGATTGTATCGGGAGTAAGCCCCCAGATTGACGTGGTGTGAAGCGTCTATAGATATTATCTTGGACGACTGCAGATATAGACAGTCTTAGGCATCAACGTCATTGTGACATAACATTGTTTTAAACCTAATTCACAATAGCAATTATTTATGCAACAGTGCGTAATACACATGGACACTCTCTTTTCCTTTTAATCTTAAAAACCTGTGGATAACCCGACACGACTGGCGAGAGAATAGGCGCAGGGCAGAATTTGTACATGCACATCCTACATAGGGATCATTTTTATTGTCAGACATTCAAGTTGTCAGCCTGCGTTGTCCCAACGAAACATTTTTTGTTGTTGAACCCACGACCTGTAAGTCGTAAGCTGAGCTCTAAACCAGTGGACCATAAAGGCGTTCGAAACCCTTATTGTTGTATCAATACGTAAATATCGCAAGTTTAGTATAAAACATATCGAGTTTTGTTTCGCATTTAGGCACCTGCGGTTATAGACAAACGTCAATCGATTACTTTACTCGGGCGCCGCATAAAATCGATTATTTAAAGGCCTGTTATATCAGCGACTGGTCGTCCTTGGGAGTCGCAGGTACATATCGTCTTTTATTATTTTTATATCATGATTCATGGATCAATGCACAGGGAATATTGAGAGTATTGCAATTTGATTTTCCTCAACCTATTAGTATACCGAGTGTTAAAAAAATCAATGCCATCATATGCGTAGATATAATACTCCTGATTCAAATGTCACTGTAACATTAAAAAAAAAGGAACAATTTCCCATTATTTTGATAAAAGGTGGTCCCGTGCGAGTTTCTTACGCCGGTTCTTCTCGCTGGTTAGGTTAGTCCCCGAACCGGTGGTAGGTCATCATGTAGGACAATTCTAAAAGTGTTAGTTTCTAACCTATTTGGAAATAAAAGATTTTTCATTTTTGTTTTCACTTATTTAATGCAAGAGCATGGTCCAGTGGGTAGACCGTAGAGTAGATTAGCACTCGAAAGAGTGCTGGTGCAACTCCCAGGTTGAGGTATTTTCAGATCTCAAGTACGGACGCTCTAACGGTGAAGGAAAACCCGCACATGGTTGGCCCCAGACGTATTGACCAGTCATTCCTCGGGACTAGGCCGATATGATGTGAGAATGCTGTATGTGCTGGGCAACCAAGCGACATTTAAAACCGCCCGTCCCAGGCACTACAGTATTTAAAGAGTGGTTAACTCGCTCGGAGAATACTGTATAAATCATCCAATAACGGATGCAAAGCCCTCTATTTAACACGCAATGAAGAAATACAATAGCATATTTATTTGGAAAAATTTCAATTTTTGTTTACGTTAAGATCACATGAATACACTTATCAATACTACAGTTATCAATCGTTTACTAAGAAAAACACTTAAATCATCATCTCATTTTATCTCTAATGATTTGTCATATGCATGTTAACTTGTATTTACAAGACTAACAATATGAAATGTCTGTGGACGATATTAAAATATAGATTATAAATGACCTATGGCAATACCGTTATGCAATAAAGTAGTTGAAGTACCTACATTTAGCTTAAAGGAAAATTGTATTTTAAAACTATTCATAAAACAATAATGGTTTTCCCTTCAATTTGAGGTGTATGAAATACATTATACTAAAAGGATAAATGAATTATACATGTATCGTCCGTCATCATATATCGTTAAGAAATAAAGGGAATTCGCAAGAATATCAGTTTGGAATTTCCATGTACTTAACTCGTAATGTCTCTTGACTTGAGAGTTATTTCTGACGAAGGTACGACGTGTGCTATGTGAAGAACTTATATTTAATACTTCTATACTATACCTACTCAAGTAATTAAAAATAGTTATAACCATCTTTTGACACGTTTTTTAATACACAAAATATAAATAAACATAAATTAAAATAATAATATGTCCTTTTTCTTTGATTCCCATAGATTGAAGGCTCATATAAGAAAATGCCGATATTAGTCGTTTACTGAACATAACGGTACGCAACCTTCTGTCCGCGACTCCGACTCGCACTTGGCCAGTTATTAAAATTTTCAAATAACAACTCGACAGGTGACGGACGGCGAGATCATAGGCAAGGAGATGATAGAAGTGAAGCGCGCCGACATCCGGCTGCTGCAGCCGCCGTGGGCAGACGAGCTGGAGGACGCCGGCACGCACGCGCCCGCGCCGCTGCTGCAGCACATGCGCGCGCACCACGTGCCAGCCCACTCCGTGAGTATTGAGACGGTGAAAGTGAGGCCCGCCGGCCCGCACGCGCCAAGTGTGTGCGCAATATATAGCTCTCTCTCTCTCTCTAGTAATGAGCGATACGACTAGTAAATCTCGCTCTCTCACATATGCAGGACCAACTTTTTGATTGTCCATCCGACGCATGGATAGATCATCTGTCTTGTCAGACTATCAGACGATCTGTTGTGAGGCAACTCTAAAACTTCCACAGAAGCTCTAAAATAAATTAGGATATTAATTAATAATCATATATTTCACCCATTGAAATGGAAAATTTCCCCCAAGCAAGATTTATGAAAAGTAAAGGAGAGAGATAAAGTTTTTTGTTAGCCGGCTTTTTGACATTTGGGCCCATACTATAGTACGTCCGAAATAAATGTATCCTATACGTAAACAAACCCGTCTATGACACAACCAAATACTAGTCAGTGATGCCAATTGGCTATTATTAATACAATGATTTTTGTTTGCTATGAATCCATAGACTATATGTTTATATTCTACAATCGGCCGTTTCAAAATGGCGTATTTTTTCTGTGAAAGATTTTCATTTGATTTTCAAACATATTAATTGTTGTTTAATTGTTATAAAATGTATTGGATAATGAAGTGTAATCCTATAATATACCCGTGAAAGTGTTGATAAGTGTGCAAAATTTCGGTGTTTTTGGTTTGTTTACGTTTAGGATAAATTTATCAGGGACGAACTATAGTATGGAGCGTAAATATCCTTTTTTTACATAATTCCTATTCTATCTCTTTGTTAACAGTTTGCCACGTCGTCTCCGCTGACGAGCGGGCCCGGCGTCGCGGTGGGGGCCTTGTCTAACGGCTCCCGGCCTTTCGACGACTACAGTGATGATGACCTGCCCGCAGAGGACATTATGTTCACCGACACCTCGCATATGGGTGAGTTTGCTGCACCGGCCGGCGAGCAGGGGGCCTATTACAAGCTCTTAATTCCAACCAGTTTACGCCATACAACATGGCAGCCTGGAATTTCGTATAACGATCACATAATAACTGCATGATGGCAGCTAGTCAGCGGACACGTGACACTTGACACTTGACTTGCTTCCGAATGTCACTTTCAGACAACCTAACTAGGGTGGATCCATTCAGTATAACATGTCGCTGTGATATGAAAAAGAACAAGGCAGTTTAAGACCGTATTATTGAATTGCCTGGAACCATGCTGGTATTGTAAAAGATCATAATACGGTTGGAGAGTGTTGTGATGCTATAGAATATGGTTAGGAATCATTCACGTGACCAATAATTATGGTTGATGTAGTAATTTAAAAATTTAAACAAACAAAGTTAAACAATAACAAAAAATGGTGTCAATATCTAAACGCAGTCAAAATAAGATAATGCCGATGACAATAAACAAATACGTTAGTAGATAAATGAATATGAGAAAATAAACTGAACTTGATAAATATTAAATACTATCAGAGGACCGGGTCGTGAAAATTGTTTTTTTTATTATTAAGAAGACTAAACTAATGTAGTAAAATAAATTACTTAATAAATAAAATATTAACACAAAATAAGTTACTTATACTATGTTTTGTCCATATCGTCGCTTTACTTGCCCAACCTCGTGTCTATAAAACTACAACTTTTCAGTAGAGTCAAAAAACTTAATCATTTTAGATTTTATTAAGACATGGATTTTGTTTTATTTGATGAGGTTTAGCACGTGTTTCACCAAGCAATGTTTAAGTTAATCCTTCGTTAAATATCATGCTGTTCCTCTCATAATAGGAATTATCAATATATCATATCAATGAATGAGAAGCAGGGATAAAATGGATATGAAATTTCCGATACGGATATGAATATTAAAAATATTTCGGATTATCCGTTTGTTTCGGATAATTTCGATTATAGATATAAAATTTTGATTTGCTTTTTACACTAGCAAAACTTTCATTTCGGTTACGGTTACGGATAATTTTTCATATCGGATATCCGATAGTTTCGGTTACGGCTATGGAGCTCACTAACATCCTTGATGAGAAGGCACGGTAATTTAACAAGCCGGTATCACTAACATGCGTTGGTGAAATCGGGACTTAAGTTATTTACAATCCAAAATCCATGATGATGACAAGGTGAAATCACTGTATAGCATATACGGTATCTAAATGTTTCTATTAGTCAGGAAAGTGAAGATGTAAACTTTGGCATTTACTATAATTGGTTTTCTTTTGATGTTTTATTTTCGCACGAGTCGAAGCGAAGCTAAAATATCAAGCTTTACTTAAACTGTGAAATAAGAATAGACAAACTATTTCTATTTAAAGACTATTTTTATTCAATGTTAAAAAGCTGTAAAGTGGGTTTCGATGTTCGCGATGAGGTCTATTTTGGTATAACTCTACAGAATTCGATTTGCTTTTTTAAGTTTCTGTTGTAACTACAATGCTTATTGTTTCACTCTGTTTTTTATCTGCTTCCTTCTATAATAATTATGGATATTAATTGATGAAATTAGGTTATAGCTTGTTTTTATTTTAGGGGTAATCGATCTCACAAGGGGTTGTCCATTAATCACGTGATCTTTTTTTAGCATTTTTTAACCCCCCCTCCCCCATTGGTGATATGTAGTGATGTTTAAGACCACCCCCCCTCCCCCTTCTCAACATCACGTGTATTTTTAGTACCTACAAAGAATCTTAAAATTTTCTGAATATTATCTTAATTTAAATACAGGTAGGTCACTACACGCCGCGCCGTGCCGCTTAATATTTGTTTAAAAATCGCGCGTTTGACGAAAAAATAAATACACGAGATATCTTACTACACCCCCTTGTGTTATTTTCGTGATTTTTAACAAACCCCTCCCCCGCCTTTCAAGCCTCACGTGATTAATGGACAACTCCCAAGTAGTAGAATCTAAAATTTGTTAACTATGTGAGTCCACAACTTATGTATATTATAATATGCTGATAGTCTGGCTAAACCCTCAGTTGGAAATATATTTCAAACGAAATAGGACTGTGTGGAGTCTTGAAAGTATTTGAAATAAAACGATTGTAATCCACCTATAAAAAATAAGCCTTAGTTTTCATATTTACGTGTATTTTGAATTCTTCGACTATCTACTCAATTATAATAATTTTGACTGCGTACTTTTAGCTTTTTGCTTTTAAAATATGTAGCTAGTAAGAATATAATTTAAATTAATTAAATTCAATAAAATTCGTTAGTACTTTGAAAGTTAGTGTTTTGAAATCCTCCTTTTGTTACATCTTAAGCTATATGATATTTTACACATTTAAGAATATTGATTGGTTAGACGGTTGATTATTTCAATATTTTCAATATCAATATTAATTAACATTAATTGGTTTATGCATGTAACACTATTGATTTATTTATTATTATTTGCAGATTGCGGGAACAGCAAACGCAGCAGTTTGCAGAGCCGAGGCAGTACCTCCAGCCTCATAGAGGGCAGCCTCACACCTAGATCTCAAGCGCCCACTCCTAGGTAGCACAGATGCCTAACATAGTTCTTTTCCTAAGGCTTTGCACGGTTTTTTGCTTGTAGAGCTAAATATAGCTGTACATTTACATGGATTAAAATGTTTTTTTATTATTGATTAGTGCGGTTCACACTGTGGGATCACGAGTGGAAGCCTCAAAGGGAGATCTCCGACCGAGCGAGATGGTATGCTTGGCAGGCCGAAGCCCACTGTAGTAGTTTTCAGATGTTGTATATATGTCGCAGTCATCTGATTGAATCCGCTTGAATGACTAGCGCGTTCATTGAATTCTATTTTTACCAACAAATTCAATGAATCCTAGTCTATGACAACCATTTGTATGACATATGACATAAATTTCCCAATGTGTACTATTATAACGCACATTAAAGTAAATTAATCAAAAAATATATCAAAACATTGCTATCTGTACGAGCTGTTTGACGCCATTATATAACCGCGCTTGTCATTCAATTAAAGGTATATAGCGCCGGACTGAGAAAACTTCGATAGCGCGATGCAGGATTGTACCGCAACAACACTGTTACATTAGGGACAATACAAATGGTACATATTTTTTTTTTATAACACGTATTCTTTATTTTTCTAATTTTGTATATATATTTATAGATCTCAAGCGGCAACACCGCACAAATACAAGAAAGGAGACGTGGTATCCACGCCCACGGGCATCAAAAAGAAGTTCAACGGCAAACAGTGGCGTCGGCTCTGCAGCAAGGACGGCTGCACGAAGGAGAGCCAGCGGCGGGGCTTCTGCTCGCGCCACCTGTCCCTGCGCGGCATCGCGCGCTCCTCCAACACGCCGCTCGCGCAGGGCAACGCGCACACCCCGCAGCAGAGGTACCACGTTACGGCATTTTGTCGCTTTCACATTTAGTACAACTGTGGCGGTGTCAATTGTCGCATCTAGTCATAGAAACATCTTTACATCAATGTTACAAATAACTTGTGTTCACCCAGTCTCGATGTCCGATCGTGTAGTAATGACAACTAACCTCGCTTAATACATTTTTATTTATTTGTTGTGTTTGAATGTAATCCTGTATTGAAATGTTAATTTTAATATAGCTTTAATGTTTATTTAAGTACTTTAGCAACACGCTCGCTTTACACATTGTTAATAGTGCTTATTACTTTCATGTATTTCTCATGTAAGTGAATTTATGTAAATTCTTATGAGAATAAACGTCTTAAACCCTAAACCCTACCTTATATCTATAGTAATATCTATAGACGCTTCACACCACGTCGATCTGGCCCTGTGCTAAGTATACTTTTGTACTATACACATATTTAAGATTTTTATTATATTAATACACAAATTTAATACACATCCATGACCCAGGAACATTGAAAAGTTTTTGTTCCCTGGGCGGGATTCGGACCCGCAACCTCTCGGCCGAGCACCAACGCGCTGAACCGCTGCGTACGGAGGTCCTTCTCCTTCTCATACATCTAAAAAACAATGTTTTCTCTATAATATCTAGCTTGTATTAACCTAAAGTATATGTTCGGGTCAACACTTGTACAGCACGTGTTACCTAAGATTTAGGGTTAGTAAAAAAAACACTGCAATTCGGTAAACTTCTTCATTTATTTAATGTAATGTAATAAAGTTAGTTTACGACG
The DNA here is from genome assembly GCA_905187575.2 of Celastrina argiolus. NCBI lineage: Eukaryota > Metazoa > Arthropoda > Insecta > Lepidoptera > Lycaenidae > Celastrina > Celastrina argiolus. The sequence goes on from LR994596.1 coordinate 6,264,800, forward strand.
CGACACCCTACCGAGCGTTTGGTTCAGCATAATATCTCACCTCATATACTTTATTTAGTCGTAATTGAAGACATGAATGGAACATTTTAGAATACATCGTAAAGTATTAAGTAGTTTAATCTAAACATCCGTCTCCAGAATCAATGCACTTAATACGTTACTACATATCCTAAAATGTTTATGTGACAGTTTCAACAAAATTTTCTGGGTGTTTTTTTTGCGACATATCGCCTTCATCGATTCATGTCCTCAATTATCCTAATCTGTGCTGACTCAATACAATTATCGTATTTTAATCTTTGTTTATTTTAATCTTCAACCCCAATCCCGAATAGTATATAAAACTTATTTTTATAGCTTTATACGGCTACCTCGGGTAGAGGAATTGTAGAAGCAGAAATTTTGCGTTCGTGTGCAAATATAAATCCCTCTGTCATTGTTAAAATCTTGGTGTCCAAACTAGTGGTTACGTTTGTAGGAGCAGCAGCAAATCCCTATCGTCCAACGGCACGGGAGTTGAAGGGGACGAGACGTCCCGCGAGTCGGACACCACGCCGCCCAACTACCGCGTCACCGCGCGGTACGACTCCGAGGAGACGGAGGCCGCCAACATGCTGGGTGAGTAGAGTCCGGCTCGAAGGACCATCAATGGAATCCTAATGTATGTAACCACTTTTCCACTAGCAGACGTATACAGGCTGATAATATATATAATAATGAGTGATAGTACTGCAAACAACTGATAAGATTAAAGCAAGAAGTTGAGAAAAAGCGGCCGGAATTAATCAACAGAAGGGGTATGGTCTTAGACCATGATAACGCTAGCCCTCACACATCTTTAGCAACTCTGCAAAATTACGGTAGTTTGGCTGGGAGATGTTAATGCATCCGCCGTATAGTCCTGACCTTCAGATTTCCACCTGTTTCGGTCGCTGCAGAATTCCTTAGGCAGTGTCAGGTTGTCATCACAAGAGGACTGCCAAAACCACTTGTCGCAGTTTTTTCATCAGAAGCCCCAAAAACAATTTAAACTCAACTTCCTGGGTATTTTTTTTGCGACATATTAATAATAATAATAAAAACATTTATTCAACAGTCACATACATATTACGCTACATCACAAAATATCAACTATATCGAAAACTAGACTTGACATATATATGTAACATACAAAACGTGGATGGGTATTGGGTAGTGTAACGCAAAACGGCTGTTGAATTGGAGTCCACTCTGGTATACGATCGCGGCATAGTACCTAATACAGATACCGCGATCCCTAGTATTATGTGGATCCATTTTTCTGGCGAACGACAGATGCACACTGGCATAGTTATACAATAATGAAACATATATAGTTATATACTTATACAATATAAAAGTAAATACATAATTAGTATATATATAAAATAAAATTATACCCATGTGTAAATGTATAATATAGTATATGATAATAAATATCACTTTCATCCATTCATGTCTTCAATTATTTTCGGAGAATGGTACCAACAGATTTGGCTTCACGTATTAATAGACGTGTCTTCCCGTGTCCAGTGTCGCTGGGCAGCTCGCGGTCGGGCAGCCCGGGCGCGTCGCCGGTGGGCGGGGGCTCGCCCGTGCTGCGGCAGAACGTGTTCGTGCCCATCTCCTCGCCGCAGCCGCCGCGCCCGCACCACCCGCACTACACGCACCACCTCGTCAGGTCAGCTCGACCTGGTAGCTAATAGCACCATAAACTATGTAGGAATAGTAGTGGAAGCCCCAAAGGGAGATCTCCGACCGAGCGAGATGGTATGCTCGGACAGGCCGAAGCCCACTGTACTAGATTTCAGACTTTGTATGTGTGACGATAGCGCGATGCAGGATTGCGGCGCTAGTAGTACCGCTACAAGTACATACAAGGAGGGACAGGACCTTTATTACGTCCCGTACCAATACCTAAACGTAAACAAACCCGTCTATGACACAACCATAGATTAGTTTGTGATGCCAATATAATTTGTTTGCGACTATGAATCCATAGACTATAGACTATATTCTACAGTCGGCAGTGCCAAAATGTCGTATGTTTATTCTATGTTTTATGAAAGTTTTTATTTTATCTTTTAATATCTTAATTATCGTTTAAGGGCCGATTTTTCAATCGTCAAATAACTTTTATTTAAGGAATAAATGTGTGATTTTGACAGATTTTGTTTGAAGCAAATGTCAGTCACATGTTTATTCGACAGATAAAAGTTATCTGACGATTGAAAAATCGGCCCTAATTGTTATAAAATGTTTTGGATAATGAAGTATGATGCAGATGTACCCAACTTTTTATAATAAATACATCGTACGCAAGATAGAGTCGGGTGTGTTTAACCTTTTTTTTACGAAAATGAAATACCACGAGGCTTCCATTACACTCAAACTGTTTCAGGCCGGAATTGCTGCGGCCGGGTAGGGTGTCGTCGCCCGTCGGCGGTGTCGCCACTAGCGTCATCCGAGTATCGCCCGGCCCGACGTATCAGTATCAGGTATTTACCACACACACGATACTAAGGCCCGTATAAATAAAACAATCTTAATCGCAACGTCTGCTTAAGATCCTATTTGACAGATAAAACAAAGCTTTTAAAAGTGAACAACTTTATTAATGTTACATACTTTAGTTTATTTTCTTTTGATCAGTACTATAATATAAGTATATTATAGGAAAACATTAAATAAGTATGATCGATATTTTATAATCTATATTATTGCATTTAAAAAAATGAAAGTATGTAACGTAAGTAAAGTTCTTCATTTTTAAAAGTTTTCACTTTTTTTTTCACACTTTTCACACCCGAAACGTTTTTTTTATCTGTCAAATAGGTTATCACGTAGTGGTTTCGATTGAGATTGTTTTATTTAAACGGACCTAACACAGCCAAGTGCGAATCACGAGCGTTGAAATGTATATCAAAGTTCTATTGACATGTATACAAGGTGTCATTGGCTCTCTACCCTCCAATCCTCCATAGATATAATATACAGTGCTTTTTATATTCAAGTCTCTTACACAAACAAAGTCTGTATATGTTTTGGGTGAATTTAATTACAGACGTCGAGAAATAGTTAAATTCGACCATTCGACAAGTTTTTCATTGTATTTCTTAATCGCGCTCTATAGGAGGACGGAGATATTGGTACCAACATTGTGTGCTTATGAGTATGATTATAATTGAAGACATGAATGTGTGAAGGTGATATGTCGCAAAATTATTTATTGAGTTTAAACTGTCACTTAAACATTTTAAGATTTATGTCGTAAGACGTAATGTATTAAGTAAATTGATTCTAGACGGATGTTTAGGTTAATAGTACTTAATACGTTTCGAAATCGATTTAAGCGAGACTAACGAAAAGTAATTCATTTTTATATATAAGACTAGCTGACCCGTGCCCACTTCGTTGAGCATGGAAACCGTGTAAACTTTCCCGGGACTTCCACGAATATTTCAAGACCAAAAATAGCCGAATCAGTTCAGCTGATCTCGAGTTTTGCGAGACTAACGAACAGCAATTGATTTTTATATAGCCTATGTTACTCACTGATAATGTTGCTTTCTAATGAAGAATTATTAAAATCGGTCCACTACTTTTTTAGTTAAGTCGATACATACAAAAATACAAATGTTTCCTCTTTATAATATTAGTGTAGAAGTGTAGATAATGGCATCTTGTGTCATGTCACACGAACTTGCCGTATACACTTGAGCGCTCGTGGCCGTACAATAACACCCAGAAGTAAACCCTCCGCAGGCCGACAGTCGCAACGGCACGCACAACGCCCCGCCGCCGGTCCAGACGTTTCCCCGTCCCAAGGACGAGCCCCACGACCTGGTGGTGCGCAACGGCGACGACTACCCGTCGCTGACCTTCCGCCGCAACGGCATGGATTACGAACATGAAAATTTTGCGAACAGACGAGTCTCGGAATACTCGGGGATCTCCCCCGAGGTGCCCAGAGCGAACCCGGAACCCCCCGAGGCTCAGGACCAGAGGATCAAGCCGCCGGTCGCGCGGTTCGTGTCGTTCGTGGACGCGGACGCGAAGGACGCGGGCGTGAAGCGGTTCTACGTCATACCGAACACTCTGGACAAGAAGCTCGTGCTCATCAAGAATGAACCCACAGAAAAGGTGAGTGGTTACGATTGAGGGCAACAGCAATCGTCAGATAACTTATACATGAGGAATATGGAGCTTTGGGAGATTTTGTATAAAAAAATGTCAAAAGTAACATAATAATAATGCCTCACACACCGATTTCGGTGACGGTGGTAGGTTTCAGGAGTTATTTTATTGCCCAAGTTTGTGCGCAATACACAGAAGTACTCTCTTTTCCTTCACTCTCGTAGCCTAGTGGGACGGATAACCGACACGACTGGCAACAGGCACAGGACCGACTTTTTACATGCCCCTCCGACGCTTGGATCATCTTTCTTATCAGACAATCAGGTGATCAGCCTGCATTGTCCTAACCAAACTTGGAAACAACATTTTTTGTCGTTCAAACCCGGGGATCGAACTCGGGACCTGCGGCCGAGAGTTATACTCTGAACCACTAGACCACGGAGGCGCCAAAGTAACATATATACCACAGATAAAAGTTATCTGGCAATTGAAAAATCACCTCTAGTAATAGTAGGCCAGCTATGCAGGAGACATTTTTGTGGTGCCCAAGTATGTGCGTAATAAGGACAATATTTCTTCCTTCTTTTCTCTCGTAAGTCGTAACCCAGTGGGGCGGATACCGAGTAACCGACCGACGACTGGCGAGAGGAGAGACCCGCATTTTTCATGTTCATCCGAAGTATGCATCATTTTTTGTTTTGGAAATTAACTACATTTAAGAAAGTTATGTTCATCCAGCTAAAATTTGCATGCCTAATTTTACCCCCCTTTAAAGCTGCCTTTATAGGGTCTGGTTACTTTGCCAAAATATTTTCTTTTGTGAAATTCTATGCAAATGAAGAACTATTACTACTACTCTCAACTTAACCACCCATTCTTGTTTTATAGATTGAACAGATTAAGCACCAAATCAACCAACACATAATTAACAATAACGACCCGGAACCCGAACACAGGACCATGGATAATGGAGATCATGTAAGTGTTTTTTTTTTTATGTTTACAATAAAAAAAAAACAAAGTAAAAGTTTTTTTCGAAAAGCGGTTTCCAAATTTAAATAGCTCTAATGATCGCCAACCTCCCAAGGGAATTATGTTTTTGACGCACGGACAGCAGGACCATCTACCGGGTCCAATTAATGCCTTCCTCAAGAACCGCTCTATCCATTGGTGAAATCGTCATGAAGATCGGTGCAGTCTTTGAGTTTATCACGAACAAACAGACAAACGCGGCGGAGAGGGCTTTGTTTTTTATATGTAAGGAAATAAAATAAATATACTAACCGACAGCAACAGCAGCAGCAGCAACAGCAACAACAGCAACAACAGCAGCAACAGCAGCAACAACAGCAGCAGGTGAACAGCATCAACAGCATTAACAGTGCGGTTATAGTGCGGCCCAACCAGCTCTTACCCGTACTACCTCCGCCCACATCGCACACGGCTATCATTGGTAACTATTAGTGTCCGACCGAAGGTCGATTTTCGGCCGAAGCCGAAGCCGAAGCCGATTAATCGGCATCGCCACTACCTTCGGCCGAAGCCGAAGCCGAAGCCGAAGGTTCATTAACCTCAGAGTAATCGCTGAACATACATAAAAAAACAGGCCGAATTGAGAACCTCCTCCTTTTTAGGAAGTCGGTTAAAAAGTAGATTTAGAGATGATAACTTTGTGATTTATTTGTCAAAAATATTTATTTTTTTATGAAAGTAATTCACAAATTACAATCAGATCAATTTATGAAATAAAGTACTAAATAAAATAAACAAACATTGAATTTTAATAAAAAAATATATAAGATATACTTATATATAAAAATGAATTGCTGTTCGTTATTCTCGATAAAACTCGAGAACGGCTGAAACTATTCGGCTATTTTTGGTCTTGAAATATTCGTGGAAGTCCAGGGAAGGTTTAAACGGTTTCTATGGTCAACGAAGTGGGCACGGGTCAGCTAGTCTTCTTATATAAAAATAAAATAGGTACTATTCAGTAGTATCGCTAAAACTCGAGAACGGCTGAACCGATTCGGCTATTTTTGGTCTTGAAATGTTTGAAGTCCTGGGAAGGTTTAAACGGTTTCTATGCTCAACGAAGTGGGCACGGGTCAGCTAGTCTTTTAAATAAAAATGAATTGCTATTCGTTAGTCTCGCTAAAACTCGAGAACGGCTAAACCGATTCGGCAATTTTTGGTCTTGAAATGTTTGAAGTCCTGGGAAGGTTTAAACGGTTTCTATGCTCAACGAAGTGGGCACGGGTCAGCTAGCCTTCTTATATAAAAATGAAATAGGTACTATTCATTAGTATCGCTAAAACTCGAGAACGGCTGAACCGATTCGGCTATTTTTAGCCTTGAATTATTCGTGGAAGTCCAGGGACGGTTTAAACGGTTTGTATGGTCAGCTAGTAATAATTTAATGTTGGCCAATTTGTTACACAGTGGGCATAGTTGAGCATTGGTTTTTTACTAAACAAAATACCTATGTAATACTTACGTTATTATTGTTATTTTACAATAGTTCACTTGCAAATTAAAGAAAAAAAAAACACTATGTACCTACCTATCATAATTAAATTGATAAATATTAAATACAAATACAAAACAAAACACTAATCTCAGATACTCGTCCGAACTGTCTTTATTGTCTTCTCCTTCCCGCGGCCCCTGAAAACCGCCCGTCGCCTCACTGAGACTTTCGTAATACCTAGTTCGTTAAATTCCGACGATAGCTAAAAAACCACCTTCGGCTAACCTTCGGCTTCGGCCAGGTTTTGGGCCGAAGCCGAAGGTTTAGCCGAAGGTGGTTTTTTTGGCCGAAGGTGGCCGAAGCCGAAGCCGAAGCCGAAGCTTCGGTCGGACACTAGTAACTATTGAGTGTTTAATCTGTTTTACTTTTTTTCTTTACCTTGATATAAAAATTAAAAAATGCTCAGACCAACGCCATGTGTATCGGTCTCATTATTTAAGTGTTATAAAAGACGAAGAAATTTCGGTGTCTTTCCCCCTAAAAGAGAGAAAAAAGCGTAAAAGCTGGACTTTTTATATTACAGTCGACTTCTGATAATTTGAAACTCGAGTCTTTCAAAAAAAATTACGATTTATCGAGTGTTTGAAATATGTGTCATGTTCGTATTGGTAAAGTTGTATTGTAAATTACAATATAAGTTACCTCGCTCAAAGAGATGAGCACCTAAGTATTACGTCCGAGATAAGTTTAACCTATACGTAAACAAATCCGTCTATGACATAACTAGTCAGTCATGCCAATTGGCCAATATTAATACAATGATTTTTGTTTGCTATGAATCCATAGACTATATTCTACAATCGGCAGTGTCAAAATGGCGTATTTTTTCTGTGAAAGATTTTCATTTGATGTTGAAACATATTAATTATTGTTAAACTATTATAAAATGTATTGTATAATGAAGTGTAATCCTTTAAAATGCCTGTGAAAGTGTTGATAAGTGTGCACAATAAGTGAATATGTTAAAATTTCATTGTTTTTGGTTTGTTTACGTTTAGGTTAAATTTATCAGGGATGAACTATAGTAATTATTATAAAATTATTTGTAAAGTTAACGGTATCCGTCGTTTTATGTAGTATTTATGACGATGACGTCGACAGTTTGTATCGATGATGATGATGAACCGTGACGTCACTTTTCAGTATCGAGCAATGTGCCTTCGGTTTTTCCGTGGCAGTCGCTGGTGCCGCTGCTGCGCGCCGCCTCGCCCCCCGCGCCGCCGTCCCCGCGCACGCCGCGCACCCCGCACACCCCGCACACGCCCCACACGCCCCAAACGCCGCACACACCCCACACGCCGCACCATCCGACGCACATCAAAGCGGAGGACATCAAGACTGAAGCGAGCGGTGAGTAGTGCTTTGTCTAATAAAAATTAATCTGGTTAGGACAATACAGCCTGATTAACTGATTGTCAGACAAGAAAGATGATCCATGGGTCGGATGAGCATGTAAAATGTCAGTTTTGCATGCGCATCTAGTCCTATATCATCATTAATACAAGATATATCATCAAGCGCCTCCGTGGTCTAGTGGTCCTGACCTTCGCTCTCGACCGGTCGGAGGTCGTAAGTTCGATTCCTGCGTTGGAACAACAAAAAAAGTTGTTTTCAAGTTTGGTTAGCACAATGCAGGCTGATCACTTTATTGTCTGACACTGTTCAATGCGTCGTGTCTATCACTCGAGAGGGGTTAGGAAAGTAAAGGAAGAGAAAGTGCTCATGCATATTGCACACACACTTAAAGCGTAGTCTAAAAAACTTTAAGCCAACATAAGCCGGTTAGCTCGCTTGTTTCAGAAACCTATGATATTGATGGTGAATGTTCAATGCTTATGTTTTCAGACCCCGTGACCACTATGTGCGTGGACGAGGATGACGAGGTGTTCGAGGCCGAGGACACGAGCGGCGGCGACAACAGCCGACAGACGCAGGTGGTGGCGCAGAACCAGCCCGCCGGGCAGGATAAGGTGGGTAGTTTGGAAATAACGGTTTGGCCATACCAAAACAAACCTCGCAAGGTTTTTTGTTATAAATATATTAAAAATAAAGCGCTGGAGTAATTCCCTCAAATCCCTTCCCTAATACAAATATTAATGTCAGTTTGTTACTTACGCTTTCTCGCGAAACTTTTTAGATATTTTCGGAGGTATGAGAAGTGATATAGGTTACTTTAGATATATCACACGGGCGAAGCGACAATATTACAACATACTCAGCCTTTTTTTTTTCTCGAGGGGAAATGCGATGCGCATACAACCCCAGGGGAGGGTTGCGAGGTTATGATGGACTCCCTAGTGCTTCGCACTGAGTTTACCAATTACAATCCTCCGATGTCCTTCACGCTTTTTGGCGGGCTATGGAAACTGCTACACTACCACAACCCCCCTGTAAAATATGTTTATTGGTAATTGGGATAAATGTAAAACTTCAATATTTCAGAAGGAGCGTCGAATCCGTCGACCGATGAACGCGTTCATGATATTCTCAAAGCGGCACCGACAGATGGTGCACAGAATGCACCCCAACCAGGACAACAGAACAGTGAGCAAGATACTCGGCGAGTGGTGGTACGCGCTCAAGCCCGAGGAGAAACAGAAGTACAACGAGTTGGCCACTGAGGTAAAAAAAAATGTTTTATGGCATGTAAATCTACAGAGACACTTGAAAGGTCAAAGCAAAATCCCTATCATATTCGCAGAAGAGAAGAACTGGCGTAAGAATCACGGCAGAATCACCTTTTACCATAAATAATGGATTGAAATTGATGTTTTTATAATATCATTGTACAAAGCATACGCTTAGGCTACGTTTCCATTGACGCGGAGCGGGGCGTAGAGAAACTTGCGGTACCCGAATTGACCAATCACTATGCTCGAAATCTCCGCTCCGCGTCAGTGGAAATGCAGCCTTATAGCTAAACAGTAGGTGGAAGGTATTCTCAAGGTGTGCTAGAGAGCCTTATTAACGAATTAGTCATTGTTGCTAATTCGAATTGGATTCGAAATCGAGATAACGTGAAAAATATAATTAAATATTAAATTTCATTATCAGGTGAAGGAAGCCCATTTCAAAGCCCATCCAGAATGGAAGTGGTGCAACAAGGACAGGAGGAAATCTTCCAGCAGTCGTGATCCGACGGGCTCAATGCCACAAGTAAGATACAATTCAAAATTTACATGTAAAACCCGTTAAATTATATTACGAAATAATTTAACGTAAAAAAATGGATTTATTTAATGTTGATATTATTTTGTTCTTTAATATCGTAAATATTTACATATTGTTAGATACTTATTATATTTTGAAAAATCCTTCCTTAGTCTTAGCCCCAGTTTCTAAAAGGCTGATCAAATCGTCGAACAAGTAACATTGGAGTTAACAAGGCATTTTGAACAATCATTGGTAAACGTAGCGAGTGAGCGAAGTTGTTGCGGGTGATGTTCACTAATGGCTTGTTAACTCAAATGTTAACGCATCAACGATTTGATCTGCCTTTTAGAAACCGGGGGTTACCTTTGGACTTAAGAGAAATGTGTGCGAAATTTCACGTTTCTAGTTCTAAAGGTTTGGCATATCGATCAGCTTTTTCTTTTGACCCGACTGCTCCAGAAGGAGGGTTATATATAGTTGATAAAATTGTGATTAGTCTTGGAAGTTCAACATCATTCGTTCATGTACAGAGTCCCCGCACGCCGTCTGAAGGGGGCATAAACGCTGGCGAGCCGCCGTCGAGCGCGCCGCCGTACGTGAGCGCGTCGCCGCACCACGAGCCCGCTGACCACGATGCCCACGACGCACACGACGCGCACCACGATGGCCACGACGCGCACCATGACGCTCACGAGCTTAGTGATGATGACCACATGGTGAGGGTACGTATATCCAATGAGACCTTGATAGTTTTTAGTTATGCGAGTTTCTTACGCCGGTTCTTCTCTCCGGATTAGGGTTCCGAAACGGTAGTAAATATGGTTATTGGTTATTATTATATTTTATAATCATAACCATATTTACTACCGGTATATAATCTCTTTCAAACATTGCTATTCTTCCTCCGGCACCCCACGTACAATGATGACGTCTGTATTTATACCCCTTATTTCTCCCCTCACAGATATCGCAACCCATGGAGGAAGCGCCCACGGAGATCGACCTGAAGTGCGGCGAGCGTGTGGCGGACTCGGACGATGGGCTGGAGCGCGACTATCTGTCGCACCACGATCAGCGCCGCCGCCCCAAGCCGATCAAGGCGAGGTGCGTACACACTGACGCATGCATTAGAGTTAAACAGTCGCGAATGCGGGTTACTCTTCAGAGGAAAATCCTAGCCTATACAAAGATAAATGGAAATATTTTAATGACATAATACTAAAAGTCTAAAAGATATATCTTATGAAATTCATGCTTAATTAAAAAAATATATAATAAAATTTTCCCTATATAATCTCATCTTAACCCCTTAACATATTATTTACCTTCCAACACCACATATAATTATTATTGCTAAATACAATATACAAGGTGTTAAATGAATCCTGTTTTTACCAACAAATTTTAGAATCCGAGATTAGGGCAGCCATTTAATATTTTAGTTTAAAAACTTAGAAATTTCCAAATGAGTACTAATAAAACGAACATTAAAGTAAATTAATAAAAAAATATATCAACACATTGCTATCTGTACGAGCTGTTTGACGCCATTATATAACCGTTTAGTGATTAAATTAAATAACTAGATTCAATAAGATGACTGCGACACATATATTGCGGCTTTTTGCCGACGGCAAAATAAAAACTCAATAAAAATCTAAAATAATACCTTAATAATTAATGTGATCAGGGCTGGCTCTTCGGACAATCTGCTCGGCGGTATTACGGCTTCGAGTCCCGGCGGGTCTAAAGTGTTTCAACCGACGGGGGGCGCTTTCAAATCAACGCACGCTGACTCTGGTAAGTGGCAGGTACCATGTAATAAATTGAGCATTATACGTAATGTCCAGTCATTAAATATTTCTAATATGATAGTCCAATTTCATAATATACACATACTTAATTACATTAAAATTACAGACGACCTCCGTAGCGCAGTTGGTTGAGCGCGTTGGTGCTCGAACGAAAGGTCGCGAGTTCGAATCCCGCCGAGGGAACAAAAAGTTATCAATGTTCCTGGGTCATGGATGTGTATTAAATTTGTGTATAATATAATAAAAATCTAAAATATGTGTATAGTATAAAAGTATTGAATATATTTCCGTTGTCTGGTACCTGTAACACAAGTTCTTCGGATACTTAGCACAGGGCCGATTGACGTGGTGTGAAGCGTCCATAGATATTATTATTATTAATTTGTATCGGGCATTATAGATAATTGCCCATCACGTTTTGGGCAGAATAACAAAACATTTTTTTAACAATTCTCATTTTACTTAAAATTTGCCCTATAGAGATAGATATTGTTCATATTGCCCGCATTAATCACCTATCTACTAGGAAAGCTACCGAAATATTTATAGTATCTAAATATCTAGTAAATTATTTTCCTAATGTACATTTTTGTACTGTTATATTAGCTGTGGAAGAGCCTATCTGATACAGGCGTAAGCTTACTAGATTACTGTGTTCTACTTATTTACTGCGAATTGTTTTTTTGGAACTAAACATATTATTATTTTATTCAACAGTATCAGATAATATAAGTTTCTTTAACTACGTAATACGATTAATAATAATAATTCCATTAACGACGACCTCCGTAGCGCAGTGGTTGAGCGCCTTGTTGCTTGAACGAGAGGTCGCGGGTTCGAGTCCCGCTGAGGGAACACAAAGATTTCTATGTTCTTGAGTCATGGATATGTATTAAATTTGTGTATAATATAATAAAATCTTAAATATGTGTATAATATAAAAGTATTGAATATATTTCCGTTGTCTGGTACCTGTAACACAAGTTCTTCGGATACTTAGCACAGGACCAGATTGACGTGTTATGAAGCGTCCATAGATATTATTAATATTGTATGTTTTATTTTTGTATGTCTGGTACCAGTGATTGTCTGGAACATAATCGGAAAAAACCACTAATATTTATATAATTTTATTTCTTACAGGTGACAATCATAGACAGTGGACTGCGTTCACGTCGATAAACAAGCAGAACTTGAACCAGGTGCCGAGTTCGCCGCACGCGCACGCACACACGCACGCGTACGCCACTCACACGCACGCGCACACGCCGAGCACGCAGAGCCTGACGAGTAGCGTGCAAGGCATATCCCTGGGCACGCCCAACCCGGTGACACAAGCGGCGCTCGACAGTGCCATAGCCTCGATCATTAACAGCCCGTCGCCCAGCTCGGGCGGCGTGTTGCAAGTTATATCGAGCGGCACTCAGCAGAACCACCAACCCAATTTGTTGAAGAGCGTTACGCTTGTCAAGCAAAATTTGTCGGACAATACACCGGGTGAGTTGCATATTTGTGTCTTTGTTTTCTTTAGCTGTTACACGAAATGTTTATACATGGCGTAAAATAAACGAGTGGTAATACTTTAGGGTGTGTACTGTGTATGTGCCTCCTAAGTAGAGTATAGTGTGAAAGTACCAGGGGTGAAATACTTACTATGGACTTACATGTTTATATGAGAAATGCATGACATCATAAATTTTCCTATACAATATTTATTTTAAAAAAAGTACATCTTTCAGCGCTGGTACTTTCACAGTAAACTCTATATACGGGACCCATGCACACCCAAAGTATTATCACTCATTTATTTTACACCTTGTATAATATTTAAGACACAAAAGACTTCTTATAACATCTGATTTAGAGATTCGGGAAGTACTTTGTGGACTCCATCCTTACATATTTTAAAACGAAGTTCTCCGCCGCGTCTGTCTGTATGTTTGCGATAAACTCAAAAACTACTGCACCGATATTATAGTATAAGGGCCGATTTTTCAATCGTCAGATAACTTTTATTTAAGGAATAAATATGTGACTTTGGCAGATTTTGTATGGAACAAATGTCAAAGTCACATGTTTATTCAACAAATAAAAGTTATCTGATGATTGAAAAATCGGCCCTAAAAGTATTAAATATATTTCCGTTGTCCGGTACCTGTAACACAAGTTCTTCGGATACTTAGCACGGGGCTAGATTGACGTGGTGTGAAGCGTCCATATATTATTATTATATTCCGTTTTCACTAATTTGCCATGGCGTTCTGTGTGCGCAGGTCCGATCACGCTGTCTATGGACGCCCAGGGCTACCTGCTGATCAAGGCGAGCCAGGCTGGCGACTGCCCGGCCGAGCCGCCGCTACACTACGTGCAGCTGCAGCGACTGCTGGTGCCGTTCCCGCACTCAGGTACCACGATAATAATATGAAATATAGTTTTGTTTAGACAATCTCAAATCAAATACGTCCGAGATAAATTTAACCCAAACGTAAACAAACCCGTCTGTGACACAACTAGTCTATAGTCAGTGATACCAATTGGCCAATATTAATACAATGATTTTTGATTGCTATGAATCCATAGACAATAGGCTTATATTCTACGATCAACGTTTTTGTAAAAAATAGATTTTTCAGTCGTCAGATAACTTTTGTCTGTCGAATAAACATATGACTTTGACATTTGTTTCATATAAAATCTGTCAAAGTTCCATATTTATTCTTCAGGTAAAAGTTATCTGTCGATTGAAAAATCGGCCCTAAAGTTAATATGTAAATTGGTTGTCCCTTAAATCGGTTTACGGACTATAGTTTAACGTGACAACGTGATCACAAAACATCAATGACGATCAAGCATATCGTGCCTTTCTTTCTATCGTGCAGCGCTCTCGCTCCAATCGTAACGTTACAATGAGCGTAACAGGACTATGAGTCATCATTTTTCGTGCAGCCCGCGATTTTTTAGATGATGTAACGTCAAAAAAATAAAAAAATACTTTTATCTACATATTGCGTAAACTGTTTTCAGAATCGGAGGTGATAAAAGTGAGTCAGTCGAGTGTGCAGAGCGCGCCGCCGACCGTCATAGTCTCGCAGAGCAGCGTGCAGCCCAAACCCAACATGTAAGTGTTGCCAGTTGTAAGGAAATAAGTACGGGATTTGCACAATTTTTAACAAACTTTCAAAAGTGGATGTTTTTGTAAGGCTTTTTTATGTATGTACACAGCATTGCATTAGATAATATAAGTCAAGGGAATAATTTAATTCAGTTGATTTTTTACTAACACTACTAACGTTACATAAATAATAAATTTAAAGCTAAGTTATTGTAATAACTTACTAATTACTCTATGGGCTTGTTATATTAGTTTGAAATAAATGTTTTCTGTTTTATTATGATATGGAATGGCTCTATTATATTATGTGTTGTTGTTTGCAGACAATGGGATGTGCCGATGGAGGAGTCTCGCCCCTTCCCGCTGGCGCCGACGCCCGCGCAGCTCGGCCGAGCGCCACTGCAGAAGAGATTGAGCCGAGGTTTGCTCATAGATTTTTACTGCCGGCTTTTAATATCAGTAAAGTGACAACCTAAACATAATATTTGTTTTTTCGGTGTGAAATAGTGATTTGGTGATTGAACACTACTGTGGCCTAGTAGTGAGAGTTTGGCTCTCGACTCGTGGGTTCGATCTCCGCGTTGAAACCAAAATTTTAATTAAAAGTTAAAACACCCGATTGTTTGGCCTGTACTCCTGACGGGCATGTAAAAAGTCGGTCCTGCGCCTGTTCTCTCGACTCGATCAAGTCGAAAGGCAGAGAAATGAGAGTATTGCGCACGCAATTGGGCACAATAAAATTACTAAATTTTCAACGAAACCTGCGACTGACACCGGTGTGGGAGTTAGTATGTGGAGATTTTTAAGAGTATAAGACATGTTCATGCTTTTAAACCAAATGGTTGCTTAGTAATAAGGCACAATAATAATATACAAATTACTTGCACTTTTTCCACTTATTTACTTATTTAACATCAAATTTATTAAAATACACGATACACGGTTTCATCAGGATTTTTTACGGTAGATTTGGTTTTATTTATTTATGAAACTAGCTGACCCGTGCCCACTTCGTTGGGCATACAAACCGTTTAAACCTTCCCGGGACTTCCACGAATATTTCAATATTTAAAATATCCGAATCGGATCAGCCGTTCTAGAATTTTAGACTAACGAACAGCAGTTCATTTTTATTTAAAAGATTACGTTACAAACGTATATGATACATTACAGGTATGTCTACAGGATCGTCGGGCATCAACGAGATGCAAGTGCCGCGCTCTGAAGCCCCTACATTCACCTACGAGATACCAGCCGTCCAGGAGAGATCCATGACACACGACCGACCGCCTGTGACCCACGACAGAACGCCCGTGACCCACGAGCGGCCTATCATGTCCCACGAACGGCCCATTATGACTCTCGAGCGGCCCACCGTGAACCACGATCGACCCACGGTGACCCATGAAACGCCGGAAGCGCTGAACTCGCCTAAGAAACTCGAGAACCTGCCCAGCCCCTCGCTAAAGAAGAGTCTGTTCAAGAAGGGCAACGAAGATGGACGTGACAAGTGAGTGGCCTATGCGTATTCATTTTATGCACTTACATAATAATTCATTATCTACAGGGTGTCCCAAAACTCAACGATAACCTGGTACCGGGTGAGAGGCCAAGGTATCCCAGTTATGAAAAAAATAAGAAAAAAATCTATGTCACTTAGTCAAGCGATGATAGACATTTTTCGAAAAAGTTAAAAATTTGACACCCTTGGTCGCATGTTTAGGTACTGTAATTGCAATTTTCACAATTTGACAGTGATTTTTTTAATAATGTTATCTCAAATAACAGTGCTATTAATCGTAACCACATATGAAAGTAATAATCATTGTTAACTAAGTAAAATAAATTAAATTTTGACGAGTTATGGTTTATAAAATTTATGTCAGTCAACTTTGACACTCTACGTTGAAAAAAAAATGTACTACACTACCTATGGCAAGTTTTTTTTATGGATTTTCGCAAAGTAACACCTGATTCCATTGTTGTTTTATCTGTCAAATAGGTTCACAAGTAGAGGTTGCGATTGTTTTATGTATACGGGCCCTAGACAGTTGTTTGAGATGTACAACTTCATGTTAACTTATTACTATACACAGGGTGCTCGAGACGGTGAACTTCGAGGCGAAGTTCAGCACGCTGCCGCAGTTCAAGCCGGAGGCCTGCAGCCCCAGCGCCATGGTGGTGCCGCAGAGCCCGCAGCTGTACCTGCGCAAGCGGCACAAGATCGGCATGGGTACGCCATTGTTATAATATAGATTCCCTTAAAAAAAGTTAAAAAACCTTCTTCTGGACTGTTAATACTAATTTACTTTAATTAAATGAGCGTTACTTCTCTATGAATAAAAACACTATAAATGTTAAACGAAATAAACCATTTATAGCTATTTAGTAATGTAAGTAAACAAAAACTTAGTAAATAGAAATCCCTAAATGAATTCAAATATTTTTCCTCCTCAAAAGCCCCAGTACACGTTTTCCCCCTAAATTTAGGGGGAAAGATTTTCCAGAAAAAAAAAGTTAGGAACACTAGTATTAGCTGTCTCGGGGAACTTCGTACCGCCTTAGAATTTAGTTTGTTGACGCGTAACAGCGCCACCTACCGGGTCCAATGAATACACTAAAACCTTTTTTAGAAAACCACTCTAAGATGGATTATTTAAAATAATGTCTGTTGCCTACTAGATATACAAGGACGAAACATTGTATTATTATCCATAAATGTTTTTATTAGTTTCGGCATGGCCTACCATCCCATACAATAAATCTTTAATAAAAAAAAATGTAATAGATGTCACTACTATTAACGTTTGTAAATCATAAACTGTAAATATGTCGAATTAAGTATAAATATTGTCATTAAAATAAAGATAATCATATTTTTTAACGTTACATCACATTAAGCTAAATTCAACGCTAGATGGCGGTTTCCGGAATGTGCCTGAACTTTCGAAGAAAACAAAAATAGGCAGTCGAATTACCAGTATTAGGGTGATACCATTTTCTAGTACTAGGTCGTGTCTCTGTTATATCTCTACTTTGTGGTTTCGGTGTAAAAACTTACAATAGACATGTCCACTCTAACGCATACTTTGTATACATTTTCAGAAGACGAGCAAACATCAGTAGTAGTCGGCGGCGAGAGCGAGCCCAGCATGCCCACGCCGCACTCGTACGGCACGCCGCACGCCACCACCAAGCTCGTGGGCAACACGTTCTTCGGGCCCGACTTCAACGTCGACAACTTCAGAGGTGAGTGCAGATAGTAGATCACACATCAGCGGTGGTCGGCGGCGAGAGCGAGCTCAGCATGCCCACGCCATACGCCACACCTCAAGTTCGTTGTTAACACTTTTTTTCAAAATATTCTTTGGTCCGACTTCAAAGTCGAGAACTTCAGGGGTAAGTGTGTCGTGCATCGTACCAGTAGCTTGACAGAAACGAAATCTTTGTTATTTTCATTACCATTGCTGATTATTTAGTGGCAATATGATCATTCGTAACAGTTTCTCGTTCGACACGCAACGGTGACACTATTAAAAAATTGTAAGAACGCTACAAATAATCACGCCATTTTGCATATATATCCAGCTCTTAGCAACTTTTAACGTTAACAAGGATTTAGCAGACTTCACCCGTATCGATGTTATTACATACAGAATAGCTTCGGAAGTAACATCTTTAAAGGTATCTCAAAGGTATTTCACCTTTGAGCATGTAATATCAAAATACCCTGTATCGTCACTATACCTTCTCAACCTCGTATCTAAAAAAACAATGTTTTTTCGATATCTAGCTTGTATCAACCTAAAGTATATAAACCTTAATTTGTATATACTTTAGATTAAAACAAGTTTACACCAAGCAAACATGTTTTTTTACTCTACTGAAAAGTTGTAGTTTTATAGATACGAGAGCCGTGTTCGGTGGCTTATTTTTATGCGCTTGTAAAGCACCAATTAAAAACATCAATTTTCTGTTACCCGTCAATTTATTTAAATTAAAATTGACATAAAAATAAAGATTTTTGATTGGTGCGCCCACCAAAAATGCGTCAAAAAACAAGCCACCGAACTCGGCCGAGGTGTGACGCAACTTGTGATGCTAATTCTTAACTTTTTTGTACACAGCGGCGGAGGGCGCCGACGAGGTGTCGCCCCGCACGCCGTGCTCCGCGGCGACGGGCGCGCGCGCCGAGGCCGGCCACCGCCGCGTGCTCGAGCAGCGCCGCCAGCTCGTGCTCAAACTGTTCCAGGACCACGGCATGTTCCCCACCACGCAGGCCACCACGCACTTCCAGGTACGTGGAGACTCCTCGTGGCTGTCCGACTGGACGGACGTGATGTATAGTACGTCCCAGATAAATTTAACCTAAACGTAAACAAACCAAAAACCGCGAAATTTTCATATATTTACTGTGCACACTTATCAACACTTTCACTGGAATATTAAAGGATTACACTTCATTATCAACAAATTAATATGTTTAAACATCAAATGAAAATCTTTCACAGAAAAAATACGCCATTTTGAGACTGCCAATTGTAGAATATAAGCCTAAAGTCTATGGATTCATAGCAAACAATAATCATTGTAATATTATTGGCCAATTGACATCACTGACTAGTCGATGGTTGTGTCATAGACTGGTTTGTGTACGTTTGGGTTAAACTTATCTCGGACGTACTATACAGTATCATTTATTTACATAAAACATTAAGGTGTCTAATGCAAATGTTATGGACCAAGTAATAAATTGAACATTATACACAATTTTCGGACATTGTGAAATATTTCCAATACGAGAGTACAACTTAATAATAAACAAATTAATACTTATTTTATATGGGGCATTATACATAATTTGTCCATCACCTTTTAGGCGGAGTATAAAAGCATTTTTTATAACAATTCTCATTTTACTTAAAACCGATAAAGATATATTATTATTCATATTGCCCGCATTAATCTCCTGGTTCGTAACACAAACACCTGAACTGGATACCTGTACAATGGTGTACAATGATCGTAGCGTATATGCTGCCTTGCATTCTGTGGATCCACAAAATACTAAAGCCCGTATAAATAAAACAATCTCAAACCCAACCTCACCTTGACAACCTATTTGACAGATAAAAAAACGTTTCCTTTCACTTTTAAAAATGAAGAATTTTACTTATGTTACATACTTTAAGGTTTTTTTTCTTAAAACGTGTAAAAAAAGATTATAAAAATACTTATAAAAAAGTATAAAATGCTACGCCATTTTCATATGGTTAGTAACCCTGGCAAGAAAATACGATTTTCTTACAGTTTCACATCTAGACCAACTCCAGTTTACGGATTATCCATTATTTACGACACACCCTGTATACATTATACTTATTTTATTGTTTCCTGTAATCTATAATATGAATATAACCGTATAAAAAGAAAATAAATTAAAGTACTATGTAACATTAATAAAGTTGTTCACTTTTTAAAGTGAAACGAAACATTGTTTTATCTGTCAAATAGGTTCTCAAAGTGAGTTTGGGTTTGATATTGTTTTATTTATACGGGCCTAGGTATCTTACCTGTTAGGTCCCTGGAGGAGACTTGTCAGCAGAGAAAAAATATATAATGCCCTAAATATTATCAGTAGATAATACTGATAATATTTAGGGCGCGACAACGAAGTCGCGGGCACAGCTAGTAAGCTGTGCCCGCGACTTCGTTCGCGTGGTTGTCGGAAACACTTTCGCAATTATCTTTTGATTGGTCACGTTGGTTTTTGTTATTATGATCGTGAACTCATAATAATAATATAATGGTATTGTTATATAGCCTATCGCGTTCTTCGACAAATAATGTTATTATGAGTAAATCTTAAGAGATAGACATATACTGTCACAAACTTTTTTGATTATTAAAAAGGAATAACTATTTCATACATATTTTTTGAGTAACTTAAACCGTTTATGCAGGGCACGCAACGAAAGTCATCAAATGTGAATAATTTTCCCCGTTTGCAACATTTCTCATTGACGCTTCGCTCCTATTGGTCGCAGCGTAATGTTATAGAGCTTAAAGCCTTCCTCTATAAATGGACTATCCAACGAAGAAAGATTTTTTCAAATCGGACCAGTAGTTCCTGAGATTAGCGCGTTTAGTCCCGATTTCAACAACACATGTTAATGTTAACGGCTTGTTAAAATACCATGCCTTCTCATTCATTGACAGGAATTACGTGAGGAACAACATGATATTTAACGAAGGATTAACTTTAACATTGCTTGGTGAAACACGCCCTTAAACAAACAAACAAACAAACTCTTCCGCTTTTATAATATGAGATAAACTAATCTGTAAAACTTTTCAGGCGGCGCACACGGACATATTCCCCACTAAGATGTCTCTACAGCTGAAGATCCGCGAGGTGCGACAGAAGATGATGGCGCAGTCCAACCTCACGCCGCACTCCGACGTCAACACGCCCACCAGTGAGTGACCGTTCGTCTTGCCACCATTTACATAATAATAATAGCACGCCTCACCGATTTCGGTGTCGGTAGCCGATTTCATTGAAACCAGGCCAGCTACGCAGGAGTTGTTTTATAGTGCGCAAAGATACTCTCTCTTCCTTGTACTCTCATAACCCAGTGGGACGGTAAACCGACACGACTGGCGAGAGAACAGACTCAGGACCGACTTTTTACATGCCCATCCGACGCATGAAACATCTTTCTTGTCAGACAATCAGGTGATCAGCCTGCATTGTCCTAACTAAACTTGAAAACAACATTTTTGTTGTTCCGACGCGGGAATCGAACCGAAGCTCGAGGCGACTAACATAGGAACTATGTCGGTAGAGACTATAGCTCAAGTCATATGGTGTCCTAGTCCTTTTGCCATGTGTGAATATGAGAGCTTTTAACTTTAATTAGCTTTTCGATATTCAGATGTGAGTCTCCAAAAATAACTATAAACAAAATTTTAAATTTACTAATCTTATATTATATAAAAATGAATTGCTGTTTGTTAGTCTCGCTAAAACTGAGAAAGGCTGAACCGATTTGCCTATTTTTGGTCTTGAAATATTCGTGAAAGTCCAGGGAATGTTGAAACGGTTTTTTAATGCTCAACGAAGTGGGCACGGCTCAGCTAGTTTTAAAATAAATAAATCTCCTGAATTGTTACGCACTGAGCAATCTGGTGATCAATCACAATTACTATTCTTATTTGAATTGTTATTTTTCAGATGTGAACTCGCCTTTAGTGTCAGCGGTATTGCAGCCGACGTCTACGGCCAGTTAGCGATGCGGATACACCATCTCCATCGTGGTCCGCGAGTGATATGGATATGGTTGAAATGGGACTATACAGAAACTGAAACACTTGCTTATGATTGTATCAAGTGATATATCAAGTTTTACGGGACTGAAGGATAGAGAAGTGTTTTAAACGACGGTTAAAAACATCTTCGAAGTTGTGTTCAAGTTTGTAGATGTTGCGTGTACGCTTTGCGTGCGCGCGCAGGTATACGCAAAGGGTAAAGTTAGTTCAATTTTAAGCTTTCATGTACTGAGTTTGGAATGGCTTGAGTAGGTCTCGTTTGGATGTTATCGAATTGTGTCGAATGAAAGTAGTATGCGAGTACTATAAGCTTATCTGTGGTTTTATAAACATAATACTTACAAAAAATAATTTTAAATGTCTTAGTCGCGTGAAGTTAGCTGTTTTCTGCACGACTTACAGACAAGCAGCTAACTTCACACAATACGATGTACGGCGTGTACTTCTGGGTAATAAGTTAATTTTAAGTTCCAAAATTCGATATCTGCACGTTGTATCGTTATTTTTAAGACAAAGTAAGTTAATATTTAACATCTTGTTATTTAATATGAGATTAAATTCGCAATATTTTCATGTTTTTGCAGTGGATTTAGTTGAAAACTAATTGTAAAATGGCTAAGGTAACATTATATGCGGAAATTACTTTTGTTGTCTTTGCCATTTTATGATTAGGTTTGCCTAAATCCGCTGTAGCTAGGGGAAACGTCATCTATTATTTACGAAAGTATCATATTTACAATAGCTGGGTAATCTGCTATTTCTATCTCTTTCTTACGCTGTTTCTAGTGATAGTACTGTATTTGGGGGTAGTTTAAAGTTTTTTTGAGATTCATCAAAATGCATAAAGCATTTACGATAGCTGTACGCCTACAGAAATTGGTTATTTTAATTATTATTTAAATTAATCAACAATATTTTAAGTTAATAAAATATAAAAAATAAAATAAAAATTGTGTATCTGACGTGCGACTGTGTATATAACATTAATCCGCTTCTATATTTTTTTGTAGTAGAAATCTACTATAGCTTATTGTTTATTTTACAACTGTGACAGTTAGGGACTATGTGATCCGGAATGCAGAAGGTCGGAGAAAATTTGGAGCACTCAGAATTGAACTCTGCGCTGATTCTCTATTAAAGGGTTTATTATTGAGCACACTTATCAAAAGTGGTGTTGTGCCTAGCACATATCTGAATATTAATCTGGCCTTCTAGATTCTTTGTCATATGGAAGATGTCAGTCACACCTTTCGAAGTATTTCAACATACTTATGTTTACATATTCAATGTTAATTTTCTCAATATCTTAAAATGGAGAATACTACATCATTCTAGTAGTCATTGTTTTATAGGATATTTGTTAAATATACACTTTTTATCGGTATAATAACTTTGATATGTCAGCCACTTTTTAATATTGAAATAATTATTGTCGATATACATTTTATAATATACAGGTGCAAGAGATCACAAATTAATATATCACTACATAATGTTTGTAATAAATTTAAAATTACTAATTTCATTCGAATTCAATAACCATCGGTTGGTAACACCTGGCGATATTTATTTCATTCATAAAGTTCGTAGTTTAAACTAAAATAAGCACTTTACTCATATAGGCACGATCTCATGTAATTTATATATTTCAATTACTCGTTTATTAAAGAGAGGGTCTGAGGCGAGTGTCGCTTACATGAGTATGTAGACTTCGTTTGTCTCGATCTCTTTCTTTATTGAAACCAGTTTTACCTTACGGTAGTTACACATCTGGCGCGGTGGATCGAATGCGACTGCATTTAATTAAATATGGGAATTGCAATAGAGAAGCCCCAAAGACGATTTCATCAGGGGTAGATAACATTTGGTGCGATTACTTTCTTTATTTGTATCGTTTTTTTTTTCTATTTTTGTTGTGATGTTGGTCTTCCACAGGTTTAAAAAGTCTTATAAAAATTAATATCTAATTATTTAATATTGTAGCGAATAGATAAGCGAAATGGGATGTTTTTGATGCCATGTTTCATCTATTGTGATTAATGTAAGTTGATAATTCATAAAAATAGTTTGTTATACGGAGCTTAAGTTTTTTTCTGTTAAATTGTGTAGTTTTCATGTTAATGTATCGAACGTGGTTTAACATAGATACAATTTTTTAACTGATATGTTGAGTTAGTAATATGCTATCGGAGTTTAAAGTGAAGAAGAATTGTATTGGTTCAGTGATAAAAAAGGTAAGATAAAATTAGGTTACCTTTGAGTGTATTTGTATCTGGATTATAACAGTAAAGGACTTATATCATGTAAATGTGTTTTAACAAATCTTAAAGTAATGTCGTATAATAAGCTATTATTAAGTAGCATGTTGCTAATCAAATACAATTAGAGACATTTTGAAAATCCTTAATTCTTTTCTTGACAACTTCACTCTGGTTAACATTTATAGTGAAGTTCGTGCATGTTAGACCACGCTCGATGCGGTTACCGGAATAGGTATTACTGTTCTATTCTATAATTCAGCTCAAATCATTAACGACACTAGATAATTACATATTTATATATTAACAATCTCACTGTACATATTAGTTACGTAAATAAGTTTTCCCGGCTCTCAAAGTAATTAGTTTTTTTTTTATTTAGTGAAATGCTAATAATAAGTATTTGTACTTGAAAATTCGGCCAATACAAAACGGATTGTATATCAAAAGAAAATGTATTTTATTGATCTCTTTGGCGTTTAGAATAATTGCTTTAGGAGTGGGGAAGTGGAGAGAATTTATTAAAATGTAATGTAAGAAATATTTTCGCACTGTTAAATCTTATAGTTAAGTCACCGCTGAGCCGTACCGTAGTCCATTCATGTTGTTGTCACGTTGTTACCATATTACTGTCTACATCACAGGGGATTCGACATGAGCGATATCGAAACAGTAACGAAGTTAGATATATATTTTACGATGATTTTCAGCAACAAAATGTGTCTACACTATGTTGTTTTCTAACTTTCTTATCGTTTTCAAATTGCTGCTTTGTCTATGCCCCAGGTCTATGCACTCACGAACGAAAACATCGACTGGTGAAAGTACGATCGATTTAACGAAGTATTAAGTGCAGTCTATAGTGGCCAGTAAGCAAAGTTAACCGTACGGTTTTCGACAAAACAAAGTACTTAACTAAGCAGACTTTGCTACTACAACCCCAAAATTGATTTTAATTATAAGATATATTTTTATTTTCGTTTTCATCATTTATTACAGTTTAATGGTCGCTATAGATTGTTGTTATTAGAAATGCCTAAATTACATTATTCCTTAAATCAAGCTTACACTTTAAGTTTATTAAGAGAGAAATTAGTTAGTTGTTTTATTAAGACATGGTTGTATATATTCCAGTGTGAGTACAACGATTTAATATTGATTTAATCAACCGTTTTATTTTATTGAAAATCAGTGATTGTATTTTATTTTAACCCCCATGTTAATAAAAACATGTACACAGCATATAACATACAATGTTGCTGTCTTTGTCTGTCAAGTAAATTATCCAATGTATTAGAAAAGGACAGCTAGATTGCATGTTATATTTTGTGTAAAGGAAGTAAATCTATATTTGTGTCATTACTACAATGAATCATATTGAATATCTTGTATATATTTTATTAGAATCAATATCATCTATTTTACATTATAATCGATTGTTTATTTTTTGAGATCATTAAGTTTCGATATTAGGTTGCGTTTTAAGCAAATAAAGAACCCGACATGTTCAGTTTTAACCTACCACTAAAAGGAGGTTCTCAGTTTGTGTCTTTTTAAAATGTTGCCAATAATTGAATTGATTTTAGTACTGAGCACATGTTGTATATTCTCGAACATGACTGGTTATTTGTTTCGATTTTTTGAGCTTCTGTCCCCTTTTTTGTCCATTACATTTCCGAGTTTGTTACAAACAAGAAATTACCTAAAGAGTGATTATAAATTTAAATAGGGGTTTCTTGTTCCATTTCAGGCACTCAATCCTAAATATACGAAATCAAACAAAGCTTTTTATGATATAACATGTTCAGTATGTAATCATCACTCGTGGTGTATTTCTTGAATGTAATATGCAAACTTTTCTGTTGTCTAATACCTGAATATTTGTACCTTATTGTCCACAAGCTTGATATTTTAAGGAGTAATGCTAAGTTAAGACTATAAGTATTGTATTACATGTTAGGCACGCTTAGTGTGTATTAGACATCACACACTGAGCGTGCCTAACATGTAATACAATGTAGAAACCTGCGTATGGTGTCTACTGCAGTAGTCTAAACTAAGCTTTAAAGTGTGTAGGTAGTTTGACTGAAAGGTTGATTAAGACAAGGTATAATATAAGATAGAAATTAAAAGGACATAAAATTGAGCATTTCATATTTGTTATTTATTTCTTCTAAATAAGGTATTAGTATAATTGTTTAGTCAATGTGGTACATGTAAATATTTTGTTTAGAAGGACAATTTAGATGTAAGTATTCGAATTAATAGATTGAACTAGAACCTGACAGAATCCGAGTCATGGACCAAACACCAGAAATATTATAAACAAAATATAAACCCCGACGCTATTAATAGGTAATGGTCGTTCTGTTGGATATTGAATCATTGTACGAACTTATGTTAAAACATAAAAACCTGGAAAACATGGCCGTTTTTTATTTGTCTTGGTAGTAATATAGTACCTGCCTATTCACTACTATATTTAATTAAGTAGCTGTATTAAATGTGATACCTAAAGCATCAATTAAATGAAAACCATAAACATTGCTACATATGCCACAAACTCAACTAGCTTGCTAACAAAAAAAAATGGTATATAATATTTTTTACTATGGCTACAATTCTCTACTACTGCAACTGGTGCAAAAATACACAGGTATATAATGAAAGTATTTAGTGTACTAGTTATAGCAAATTCGTAAACTAAGTTTAAGTGAAAAGTGCTCAAAGGAGACTCAAGTTTTATTTTTTGTAAGATATAAATCTGCATTTGCAATCTGCTAACTTTTTGAAAAAAAAATCCAGCTAGAATCACTCATTTTTGAAAAAAAAAAATATTTTGCTAATAAGAAACAAATTCTTGAAAGTAATCACATATTCCTCTGTAGCACAGTGGTTCAAATGATGATGAATGAATAAAAGTTTTCAGTGTTCCGGGGTCATGGATGTGTATTAAATTTATGTATTTAATATAATAAAAATCTTAAATATGTCTTTACCTAGTATAAAAATGTTAAATAAATTTCCAGTGTCTGGTACCTGTGACACAAGTTTTTGCATACTTAGCACAGGGATAGATTGATGTGATATGAAGTGTCCATAGATATATATTATGGCAAACTTAGGAAAGAGATTATTATTAACTACCTAAGTGCTCATTTTTTATTATTTTTAATAGATACTTTAATGGTATTTTTTTTATTAAATTATTTCTATTCAACATCAGAAGATTATAAAGAAATAAAAAATTAAATACAAATAAAAATATTTATTCTAATATGTACATAGACTAAATTATACATACTTGCACAAGACTATGGATAATTCTACTTCTCTTGACTTACTTCAGTAGTTTCATTATCATCCAAGCAAATAAGAAGTTCAGGATTTTGCTCTTCAAGTATTGACAATGCTACTTGCAGCTCCATATTGTCTCCGGGATCATCAATAACTAACATTTTCAAAGATGACATTCTTGCGATGGCATGAACACCACCAACACATAAGTTACATCCAGTTATGTTAAGGAATTCTAGAGAATTGCCATTCTGTCCCGCTATCCTATCTAAACACCATACGTCTACATACTTATTGTTCCTTAGGGACAACCATTTCAGACATGTAAGACCGGTGAAGTTCTTTACGCCTTCATACCTTAGGCCGGTGTTGTGAAAGTTGCTGCAGTCGATCGCTTCTACAGTGTAACCCTCAACAAAATGATCAGGAAGCTTCAGTGTGTTGAAGTCCCCTATTATCCAGTGCTTACTGTCCTTGAGCCTAAAACAAGATAGTTATGATTTACAGCTAAAAAATAGAACACTACTTAATAGTAGGAACCCCCAAAGTATCAAGGACATAATGAGCCTTTTAATGTGACTTTTAAAATAACAATTCAAAAATAGTTCATATTTAACATTATATCTAATAAACAATATCAAATTCTATCAAAGACACATTGAAATATAAAATTGTTTAGGCTAGTAATATGTGATGATTGTCTTACCTGACAGCACAGCCACGGTAGGCAAAGAAATGCACTGCAGCCAAATTGTACCCCAAAGCCGTCACTCGCTCTAGTAGAAACTCTTGGTTCTTAACTTCCTGTATTTTTTTCATGCTTTTCCACCAGTCTTTCACATCGTCAGTTGTCGCATACGGCGCTTTTTGTAGAGTATTCATAATTTCCATGGGAGGGCTTTTTTCGACGAAAATAGACAATTTGCTTTTCCATTCTCCGTCGCGCTCGATCCAATGTTTTCTCCACTCAGGATATTCTTGGCCATACACTTTCCTCGGCTGCTTCCCAGCTTCGTGTTTCTCGTACAGCGACTTATATTCGCAATAACTTCGAGAGGTTGTACATGACCTTAGTAATAGGTTACGACCTATATTAAGTGCCATATTCGATCTAGATACACGAGATTTGTTTAACACATTATATTTCAAAAATAAAATATTGGTTTAATATTGATTAGCGATAGAGAATAAATTGGAAAACAACATGCTTATGAATTTGTCAAATGTCAGTGTCAATAATTGTCAAATGTCAAAAACAACTGTGTACATTTTTTAAAATTTTTTCTCGTTTTGTCACAAACACTCTTATTAGGTTCAACATAATTAATTTTTATTGCAACATTTTTTCGTTAGACCTAATAATAATATTTTTAAGTCTTTGAAATTCCCGTTTTGTATGAAAAAAATTAAAATATATTTTTCATGTATTTTTCATTTGCATTAAGTAATCGACGTAATCATCCATTAACTCATCTTTATTTATTTTATTGATGCCCTTCTTAAAGAAACCAGCTGGACTTCCGTCCAATCCGTCCAAAAAACCCAATCGGATATAAATTCTTCAAAGACATTATTCGTACTGCCTGTCAGGTATTGAATTTTTTTCCCGCCAAGAAGTTATCCAAATTCTGAAAAATTAGTCTGTAGGTCTGGTAAGTAGGGCGGATGACGGAGAGTCGCTTCCGTTCTGAAAATTTCGACCTGAAAAATAAATCTGATTATACCTACACAATCTACGGCTGAATTAGCAGCAGCTTTCGACGTTAGCTTCAAATCAATATTGGTCCGTTTGCGTTAAATTGGAAAAGTAAAAAAGTTTGACGAATAGGTGCCACACGAAATGATCGCCAGCGCGAAGTACGCGTCGAGACGTACCTACCTTGCACTGTAATATTCAATAGAGACACAAATGAAGGAATTTTGAACCGCATTGTTACCTGCGATGAAAATGGATTCTGTTTGATAAATCATAAAACTGCAAGCGCTCAGTAAGTTGGTTGGATCATGGTTGATCACATAAACGATGCTCTAAACGAAAACTTACCTCACTCTACATTGCGCCATCTGGTGAGACAAAGAACGATAGCCCTGAGTGTCAAAATAAGTTCATTGTTATTATTTTATCTTCTACTAATATATTTGTCGTTCGTTAGTCTCGCTAAAACTCGAGAACGGCTAAACCGATTCGGCTATTTTTAGTCTTGAAATACTCGTGGAAGTCCAGGGAAGGTTTAAACGGTTTATATGCTCAACAAAGTGGGCAAGGGTCAGCTATTATGTTATATTTATATTAATGCATAATATGAAAAATTGGTTTCGAATTTTAAATACGAATCGAATAGTGCCATCAGCATTTAACATTTGTCTCGGGCAAAGCAGACGAATATAATAATATTGTATCTACATACTTAAATATATATAAAAGTAAGTTGTTTATCAACCACACGTTGAGATTATAATGTAACCACGAAAAGTAACCTATACCATAATGAACTTAGCGTCCTAGCCGGGCCCGAGGCTGATAATGTAATTCATATTATGAGATGTTGCTTAAATTAAACTCGTGTTACGGTTACATGAAAATTTAAATACACCATAATCCATAACACAAACGCTTTGGCCTCACCTGGCATATGAAGGTTCATCATAAGACACGAGGACAATGCAAGTAAAAAACGTAATAGAGATAATACTAGCTCACCCTTGGCCAATTCATTTAGCATACAAACAGTTAGTCATAAACCGTTATTGTTACACATGATAGTGTTAATGGCTCGTTAAATTACTATGCCTTCTCATTCATTGATAGGAATTATGAGAGGAACAACATGATATTTAACGTAGGATTAACTTTAACATTGCTTGGTGAAACACGCCCTAAAACATCATCCATTTCTGTCTTCATTTGTTTTACATGCATCTGGGACAGTCAAAACGTAAGTGTGCATTACACAGTACAATGTGTGTCGTTGGATGTCAGCCAGCCAGCTCATTACCATGATAAATCGCTTTGGACGGCCGGCCGGGTGTGTTCACAACAAGACAAGACTTTCTGCCCGTTTTAATATATATTTAATACCTATTAGTGATCCGCTGTCTTATTGTATGCAGTGCCGTACCACATAGCAAGAATAGTTTCTGCTACGGGCCCCACGCGAAAGGGGCCCCGCATATTTAAACCCAATCGTATATTCTGCCTGACCGTATTTTTTCGAGTAAAACTTGTGTATAAAATGTGGTATCTTGTTTTTTTTTATGTTCACAAAAACGTGAAACAACATTTCCTACTTTTCTTTTGAGGTGTATGTGTGACTCCCGAGTCCCGGCTCGCTACGGCCTACGGCCGGTTTACCCACTAAAACCACTTGCAGATTGCCATCAGCCGTTATGTTGGGTGGAGTGTTCTGGATCTGTCAAAACACAGGCCACTGCTTTCTCGACCGGCCGGTTCCCCTCTTAGGAACCGGACTTCCATCAAATTATGAGAGCGTTCCGGCAAACTGAAGCGCTCTCCTCAGAGCCGAGGCTGACAAAGCTTCGGAGGTTACCAAACTTTTCCTACTAAGACAATCCACGTCTGACACTATCAGGTACTGTATGTAACTCCTAAGTGTCCAGCAGTAGGGGAACTGATAATTATGAATAATTATAGCTAGGGTCACTCTCGGTCCCGTAATTAAAAAAAAAACAAATCCGTTTGGGAGAAGCCATAGACAGGGCCCTGATTAGAGCGGGCCCCACAGATGAGGGGATATGAGGAAACACCACGATTTTTTTCCATACAAAAATAGAGGTCTAGGGGATTTCTATTTCCTCCCTGGATAATACCTCTAGTATGAAATGTCATAATTTTGACGTTTGAACTTCTTAAATCGTGTTTTAAAAAGTTTAAACATCGCAATGACAGCTGTTGATCTCGAGAGATGGGAATGCGACCGAAGTTAGGTAATCAGGGCCCTGCAATCTTTTTTTTTTTAACTTTATTCATAATAAAAATACAATCAGTGTTACTTAAAATTTATTATGTCTCGCCAAACTAAAAGTTTATTGGCGAGTCCGCGCTCTTATTATTTTACTTAATACTAGACTTAACAACTGCAACTTAGCTCTTATACTAATACAACTTGGACAAAAAATAATATACACAAACTGATAACACCGCTTATTTTCGGAGGTTAAAAAGCTGGTAAAACGCCCAAAGCCCGTCTAATTATAATTACCACAACTTCTGTAAGAGAAAGACTAATGCAACTAAAAGTTTGAATAATCTCATTATGTCACGTACTAATGCACTAACTCGGTTCTAATCTGACAACAGTGGAAATTTTCTTGGACAGTTTCTCATTTATCTTGCGTTTAAAGAAGGTTAACCCGACACCGAAGTGTGTAATCGGAGCAAGAGAGTGGATTGGAAACGTAAACCTAATTGGATGTTAATTTGATGAACATTTTCGTTTGGGATAATGTTGCCCGTTGCCATGCGAATTGCGGATTTATCGGATATTAGTTGGCTCATTTTAGGAATCGTTTGGGTATTAAAGGGATTGCGAAGCATTTTTAAGCTGCCGTGGTATGTCCCTTTTAAATTGAAACGTAAACAAACCAAAAATACCTAAATTTACACATTGTGCACTTATCAAGACTTTCATCGGAATATTAAAAGGATGATACTTAATTGTCCAATACTTTTTATAACAAATTAACAATAATTAGCATAATTAAACATGAAATGAAAAACATTCACAGTCAAGATCACTGACTAGGCTATGGTTGTGTCATAGACGGGTTTGTTTACGTCTGGGTTAAATTAAAATGGGACGTACAATACCTACTTGAATATTATAGAGAGCGAATTTAAGCATTTTTTACGAAATGCTGTGGTTCGCAAAACTCTGTCCTTACTTTGTTATATTTGGTCTAAAAAGGAAATTCTTTTATTTATAAACAGATTAGAATCTGACTCCCGGTTTTTGAAAGGCTAATATCCTACATAATGGCCTTTTTCGACAGGGCGAAATGCATACAACACAATATGATGACCAGTTTTAGATATGAACATGAAAAAATAAAAGTTTAAAAACTATAACCCGACTTCGTAAAAAACTGGTCTAAAAAGGCTGAAACAAGAAAAAATTCAATTTGAAATCCAGAAATGCATAGGTAAAAAATGGTCAAGCTAGAGCCGAGGTCGGACCCGCTTTTGGGATTGAATATAATTGCAACAGCAGACGAATATTATGAGCTAGCGGGTCCGACCTCGGCTCTAGCTTGACCATTTTTTACCTATGCATTTCTGGATTTCAAATTGAATTTTTTCTTGTTTCAGCCATTTTAGACCAGTTTTTTACGAAGTCGGGTTATAGTTTTTAAACTTTTATTTTATTTTATATTTTTCTGTTTCCACATCAAATATAACATTATATTTTTACTAAACTAACGTTCAATTAACGCATAGAAAGTAACTAAACAACTCCTAGATACTACCTTGACGACCGCATTTTAAACGTTATTTTGAATTTAACAATGAAATTTAACAATAAATAAAATATTCAAATACATATTCGTAATGTGCTTGCCAAGACCTATCTTTTGATACCAAACACGAGGCAATTATCTTAATTTAATTTTTTTTGGAGATAGTTTTTGAGGTATAATTTTCAAAATCCAAAATTTTTCGAAAAATTTTATACCCTATGTTACTCGCGGCATCATTACCAATCGATTGATACCTCATTTATTAAAATCGGACCAGTAGTTTAGCCGCTACGAGGGAACATACATACATACATACAAACATACATACATACATACATACATACATAGACTGCCAAAATCATTACCCTTCCTTTTGGCTTCGCCGAAGTCGGGTAAAAAAGTAGTAAACAATAGTTAGTTTCTCCGTACCTACAATGTACAACAGAATACCTACTTGTTAATTATTTCTTGGCGCTTTAATTTGAACTTCGCCACAGTTCGCACGCTCGCTATGTGAGGAGTTAGTTACACCCAGAGACACAGGCGATGGACTGAGTATTCGTCATCGTCAATCTGAGCGGTCGTTTAAAACCTTTTAAATGACAAAATAAAAAAAACCCTAAGAGACTCGGGACGCCCGGCAGAAGTTATACTTAAGAAGTGATAACTTGTGGTGAATTCTAGTTGCAAGGTAATAAATTAGCCAAATTTTCAATTCCATATTGTCTTTTTTTAACTTAGACTGAAAGAAACAGGACTGTGATGGAATATTTCGTTAATAACATTATTCCCTTGCAACTGGAACACCTGGTTAGAGTGAGAGAGGTGGTGTGCCTACCGCTGCCGTATGCGCGAGAAAGAGAAGCCAGACAAATTGGAGCCGTTATGCGTTACGTAACGAAGCGGTTGAACCTCCCATTGTAAGAAGTCTAACAAAATTCAAGTAAGTTTTTTGAGTATTTAGAGCGCGTATAGTTACTTTTTGCTGACTAGTTCCTACATACATAAACAAAACCTATTAACAGTTGGGTAAAACATAAAAAACAACACACAGATAGCGTAGGTTTGTTATATGTGTACACATATAACGAAACCTACGCGTCACAGTAATAACACGGCGAAGCGTAGTTAGGATGGCAGTGTTATTAGGTACTTGCTGTTCCCGAGACTTCGTTCGCGTGGTTTTTGAGTGATTTTAGCCGTTTATGCAGCGCACGCAATGAAATTCCCCAAATGTAATTAATTTTTCACTGACGCTTCGCTCCTATTGGTCGCAGTGTAATGTTTTATAGCCTAAAGCCTTCCTCTATAAATGGACTATCCAACAAAAAAAGATTTTTTTTAAATCGGACCAGTAGTTCCTGAGATTAGCGCGTTTAAACAAACGAACAAAAAAACAAACGCTTTATAATATTAGTATAGATATTTTGGAAAAGCAAAGTAATCGCAAAAAAAATTACTCTAAAAATGTAACTTAATCGACGATTAAAAGGTTAATAAAAAATAGGTTAAAAAAAAAGATATAAATGGGGCATAAGATAAAAAAAGCTGTTTTAAGTTTTTAAAATTCAGAATGAATTCGGCGTCCATGTTTGTTTGACGTAACAGCATTAGTTTATATGATTGCCACTAAATTGTTTTTGGCGCTAGTGTCATAGCATAAATTATAACTGTTCACTTTTTCATTTGATTTGAGGATGCTTAAAATGTAACTTTATCTTCTGATATATAAAAGTTAATCTAATATATAAAATTGAATTGCTGTTCGTTAGTCTCGTTAACACTCGAGACTGGCTGAACCGATTCAGCTATTTTTGGTCTTGAAATATTCGTGGAAGTCCAGGGAAGGTTTAAACGGTTTGTATGCTCAACGAATAAAAAAAGAAAATATAGGCACAGGTCAGTTAGTTCAATTCTAGAGATTGATACTTTCATGAGTTCAAGGATGCTCATCTACTTCCACCTTGTTCAGTCCGTCCTCTATGTCTCTATAGCCCCCTCCCGCCGCGCACACAACTCGAGCTATTCCTAACTTTGACCTCGCCTCAAATACTTAGAAGATTGCATCGCACATGTCTGCACTTCGAGCACGGTGGTGGTGAACGCTGAAAATGAAGAATCAATAGGTATCATTAATCTATACTAATATTATAAAGCGGAAGAGTTTTTTCATGGATAGTCCATTTCCAAGTCCAAGAGGAAGGCTTTAGGCTATATAACCTTACGCTGCGACCAATGTTGCAAAAACGGGGTATATTATTAATATTTGGGGACTTTCATTGCGTGCGTTGCATAAACGGTTTAAGGCCTCAGCCTCGAATTTTGCCGGCAGCGGGGCGGGAGCGGCAGCGGCGCGGGTGCGGTACTCGTTACCCGCTCGCGCGCCGCTGCCGCGAAAACTTTTTTAACATGAAAACTTTTGGTTCGAACCCGCGACCTACACTATAC
This sequence comes from Celastrina argiolus, assembly GCA_905187575.2. NCBI lineage: Eukaryota > Metazoa > Arthropoda > Insecta > Lepidoptera > Lycaenidae > Celastrina > Celastrina argiolus. The sequence continues at coordinate 6,300,374 of LR994596.1, forward strand.
ACACCCTAAAGTATTATCACTCATTTGTTTTACACCTATATATACATTAAGCGCCTCCGTGGTCTACTGGTTCTGAGCTTCGCTCTCGACCCGGAGGTCAAGGGTTCGATTCCCGCGTTGGAACAACAAAAAATGTTGTTTTCAAGTTTGGTTAGGACAATGCAGGCTGATCACCTGATTGTCTGACAAGAAAGATGATCCATGCGTCGGATGGGCATGTAAAAAGTCGGTCCTGCGCCTGTTCTCCCGCCAGTCGTGTCGGTTTACCACTGGGTTATGAGAGTAAAAGGAAGAGAGAGTGTCTTTGTGTATTACGCACACACTTGGGCACTAAATAATAACTCCTGCGTAGCTGGCCTGGTTTTAATGAAATCGGCTACCGACACCGAAATGTATATAATCCAAGCTTATAAAAGCGTGTTAAAAACAACAGGGGGCCTATTACAAGCTCTTAATTCCAGCCAGTTTACGCCATACAATATGGCTGCCTGGAATTTTCGTATTACGATCACATAATGACAGCCAGTCAGCGGTCAAGTGACACTTTACTTGCTTCCGAATGTCACTTTCAGACAGCCAAACTAGGGTGGATCCATTCAGAATAACATGTCGTTGTAATATGAAAAATAACAAGCCAGTTTAAGGCCGTGTTATTGAATTGCCTGGAACCAGGCTGGTATTGTACAAGATCATAATACGGCCCCAGATCGTTCTTAACATAGTAATGATACATGTGCCAATACCTTAATTTGCCGTTTATAAAGTAGTTTCAGTATTATTTGCACATTACGCTAACGCAGTCCCGGGGGCGCGGACGTTTGAGCGACCAATTTCAAAACAATTCACGTTAAAGATTTCCCTGCAGGCCACTTGCTTCACACTATTCCGAGCGAGCTCATAAAACACCATTTTGACGAAATAGACTTGGATGAGTTCGAAAAAGTTGTGATATTTGTGATTTTTGAAAAATTGTTTATAAGAAAATTACGATGACGAGTTTATTAGAAGGAACTGATGACTTCTAATTAGTCTTTTGAATGATTTTTTTAAATTAATATTATTATAGCCCCCTAACAAATAATGTAAAACTAAAAGTATAAAAATACTATTAGATTAATGAAGATAATAAACAATTAAATATAATGTGCGAACGAGAAGGGAGCAACCGACAGTGACGTCACGTTGTTAACCCTATGCGTATGGTTCTGTAAAAAAATATAATTTTATTAAATTGATCTTTTTCATTTTCTTCGTAATGAGTCCAAAAGTAAATACATTTAATTAATACCTATTCATTAAATATTCCAATTATGTAATTTTTTTTATTATTACTTTAACGCACATTGCGGCATTGTGACACGTGTTAACGTTAGCAGTGTTCCAAGCGAACTAAATGAAATAACACTGTGAGCTGATATTCGCCGAGACGGATTTCGTGTGCTGACAAAATATATATCGTCTAGTTGAAGTTATAAACAGAAAAATCGAATTTCACTTAGAAATAGCGTAAATCAATATTAAGAATTCTATCAAAATTTAAATTATTTGTATAAACCAACGATGTTCCAAGGAATCTTGTTGTTTTCACAGAATGTTCTCGTAGTTTTTGTTTCCATATTCACAATAAGTTAGCGATAATATTGACGGGGAAGTTTGCGGGACTTGCGCGGCGGTGTCGCCTCCACTTAGTTATTGAATATTGTCTAGAAATATCTAAGTATATTATACAGTGATGTCGGTTAATGGGCTATCTAATCTGGGCTAGGAGAGTGTGTCAGATTTGATCATTAATATGTCAATTTGTAACAAATTTAAATTGTAACTAATTATAAATTTATTATTTTGTGATTATTATAATAAACACAAATAATTATGTCTTTCTTAACAAAGTAGTCTTTTAAGTCACTTTGACATTTATGTCGGTGTTAATATTATTTCCGGTTCTAGAATTTGATAATTTAAGATGTTTAATAAAAATGTAATTATTAAGGTTAAATTCTGAAATAATGTGAAAATAATTGAACATTCATTGTAAACATTTTTGTATGTCAATTTCAGTAATTCATAATGTAAATTATTCTACGAACTTCCGCTTTAACATACTTAATATTGTCATTGTTTGTTTTATCTTCCGGTGTAAATGGCGCCAAATCATACTTATAAAAGGATGTGTCCGCTATATTGGTTTCAGTTCTGAACCAGATATTAAGTGAACAAATTTAAGATAAGTACCGTATTTTCTGAAAACCTCTATATTATGTTCTAGCTAAGTAATATTATGTCTCGTTTTATTATAGTTAGTGTTTTAATAAGTAAATAATTTATTAATATTTAATACTTGGAAATATATTTTGATGATAAATTATTGGTATATTGTAAAAATAGTCTAATTTGGTAAAGTATCATGTGATTGGTACTTTTAAATAAAAAGTAAATTACCAGTTTGTTAAATACATTTTATTTTATTCCATACTTTATTAATTTATTGTTTAATTTCTATTCCTAGTACAGTAAATATATTACAAAGCTGTTTAAGATATTTTGGTTACTTCCATTTACATTTATTTATTGATAAAAGGAAGTGTAGTATATAAAATGGTGAGCAACACACCATTTGTTTTTTTTTGTCCAATTGTCTTAATTTCTTGTAATAAAAATATAAGTGGTGTGATACAATAAAACTTATAAATACATTGGTTTAGCGTTTTACTTAGAATTTTTATTTTAGTAAATCTACACTTTAAAATATTTAATTTATTTTTGCTGTTAACTTTTGGCCATTCTACTTTATCATAATATTTTAGCTTTCTTTAATTATATTTTCATTCCCTTTTTGACAAATGGATTCCTACAGAGTCTTAGATAAAGAATCCTATAGATTTGACACATTGCCACAGCCGACAAGGACAAACGAAAAGTATATACAATATCTGTGTTGCCAACCCCATTTATATATACCCAATTTATTCAAGAATCTTACTACTCGGGACTAACAAAGATTAGATTAAAGAGAGAAAGTTTGTTCATCTATATATTTGTTTCCATTTAATTATGAAATTTGGAATGGATAAAGCAGGAAATAATATGTTACGATTATGACGTGTAAATGTACCAATGGTTCCCATTTGCGCATAAAAAGTAGCATTGGCTGCTACTTTATATGCCCAAAACATATCATACAACAAAACCCAAGGTTTTAAAAAAACATCTTTACATTATAAATCATAATTATTTTCATCACAGACGCGGACGTAATAATAATTTATGTATGTCGGTACTCTATTTATGTTATCGAATGTACTATAATTTCTTGACGGACATTCTTTTTATGTAGTAATAAAACACAACTTGCACTTTTTTTCACTTTATTATAATATATACCTACACCGACGATGACTTCATCGAAACCGGTCGTGTATTTTAACAAATATAAAAATATTGAAATTAATATAAAATCACTAATAAAGTATATATATTATGTAAAAAAGTACCTATATAAAATAAAAAATAAGGTGTTTAAGGTAATGTGTGCATATAGTCATTATTTAAATGATTTTATTATAATATTTGCATTTTTTTTAAATAATTGGTATATTACAACATTTATGAGTCGTTATTCAAAATGATTATTTCCGTAACTGTATTCATACCGTTTGCTATTGGAAGTAGATGCATGAATTTCTTCCTCCTCGTTTAAGCATTTGGTATTTTCCTTTTCATGCCTGTATATAGTGTGGATCCCTCACCAGCATTTCCGGGGACATTTAAATTTTTAATTTATTTCTTATACCAACTACAATTTATAGATATAATCTCATTCGACTATTCACCGCAGTTCAAGAGTTCATGAATGGAAATTTTTGGAGTGACTTTTACGACTTATATTCACTATACGTCTTCCAATAAATATTTCTTCGGCTTTCCTAAAACAAAGCAATAATATATAAAATAGGAGTAGTAGAGGCGTTCGTTAAATGTAGTCAAGATTTCCATTTCCATCGTTATTTTACAGTAAAAAAATAGTACTTTTAATGAACTTATGTAAGTAAATTTCAGTAGGCTCTACACAAGACTCTGAATATAATATGTTTATAACATTAGAATAATCACTTTTATAGTACATAAATAAATACCATAAAAGTAACTAATCTGCTCGATGACATGACGCGTAGGAATAGATAACGGGTTTAAATATGTCATATTTGCTGTTTTTCTAAAACAACTTTGTTCAAAATGTCTAGAGCATACTCGAGTATATTTGGTTGGTTGCTAGTTTTGTCGGCCTGTGGCACGAATCCATAATTGGCGGGTTGAAGAGTCCTTTGGAAATCTGTAACAACAGTTTCACTATTGCACAGCTTAAGATTTAATAATAAAATTAAAAATATAATATATATACGGTCGAATCGAGAAACCTCCTCTATTTTTGAAAGTCGGTTAAAAAAGACCCCACTTTTAGGGTAAATTATGAGTACCTTAGCTGGTATCCCCATAAAATCTTTAACATTACTAAGTCAAAAAGTAGTTTAAAATGGCGGACTGCCTGACATTTGTTTCGAGGATGACAATTTAACCTTGTCACATACATTGGTTGGATAATACATTTATTATTGTAATTTTAAATAACATTTCAATTCATTATTTCTATTCACAATAACCTATTAATAGCTTATTAGTGTGCTACGGAACACAACCTGTCGATATTTTATCAAAGCAAGGTGTATTTGTTACTAAAATTGTACTTACGCATGAAAGGAAATATTTCGTGTTTTTTGCTCATTACGGCTTTTACAGCCGATTATTTAACATATATCCATGTAAAGCAGGGTTAGTATTATGTATCACTTAAATTTCTTTTTATTTTCACCACTTAGATCACTATTATTCACTAAAAATCCTGGAAGATACGAGATGTGACCGAACTGTCAACTGATTTGTTGGGCACATAGCAGTTGTGCCCAACAAACAAAAACAGGAACTCTGACAAAGACAGGCAATATTGTCGCCTTCCTTTTCCTTCCTTAAAGTTTTTGTATGTTGTGATCTCGTTCACACACTTTATTGACGTATTGTAGCAAATCTATGTATATTCTTTATCTATGTACAGAGTGCTTGCATGTATTGTGCCCACTCATGGGCCCATAAGGCATGGAAAATAGAGATAAGGATGATGATATAAGATGCCATCGTATTATCACTTTTAAAGTTCGAAAACGAAATGTACGGGATTTGACATAAGTTTCATTAAGTGACATTTTGCCGTGTGGTGACGGCATTAGAATACAATTATCGCCACCCCCGATACTATCCTAGGGGAGTCGTAAGAGGCGACTAAAAGGAAACACACATACATCAACAGCTAGTGTGAGAGAAGGAAAACTCGAAACAAAACCCTGTACCAACCCGTCTAGCCAGCGTGGTACCAGTAGGCTAAATTGCCTTCAATGATGATTACGCACCAGAATACCAGGCCCCTAGTCCCCGGCGGCCCTGCTTTTCCTGGCTACGGTAGCGGCCACGGTAACGGCGGGGCGGGGGGTGCTAAGAATCCCCGGAAGAGATCCGGCTACCACCCTCCTTCTAAACGACAACGTGCGCACTTTGAGGTTAGACGAGAAGCTCGTAGAGCTGGAAGAGGAGATGAACAAGTTGCACTGGGACATTATTGGTTTATCGGAGATCCGAAGAGAGGGCGAGGATACGATAACCTTACAGTCCGGCCACTTGTTCTACTACCGGGAGGGAGGACAGAAGTCCCAAGGTGGTGTTGGGTTTATCGTCCACAAATCTCTCATCAACAACATTGTGTCCATCGAGAGTGTGTCAAATAGGGTTGCATACCTTGCACTGAGAATCTCAAAACGATATTCGTTGAAGATTGTACAGGTATACGCCCCATCGTCAACACATAAAGACGATGAAGTAGAAGCTACGTATGAGGACGTCAGTAGGGCCATACGTAACCCTAAAACACACTTCACAGTTGTTATGGGAGATTTCAATGCGAGGCTGGGCTGCAGAAGCGATGATGAGCTGAAAGTGGGGCCATTTGGATTTGGGCAGAGGAATCCCAGAGGACAGATGCTGGCGGACTTTATGGAGAAAGAAGGACTCTTCATGATGAATTCTTTATTCCAAAAGCCGCTGCGGAGGAAATGGACCTGGTTGAGTCCCGACGGTGTAACTAGAAACGAGATTGACTTCATCATGAGCACTAAGCGGCAGATATTCAACGATGTCTCTGTGATCAACATGGTTATTGGTTAAGACCGGAAGTGATCACCGAATCGTCAGAGGCATGTTGAATATCAACGTCAAACTTGAGAGATCGCGTCTGATGAAGTCTACGCTCCGACCGTCAAATGTCCATATCCAAAACCCCGAGAGCTTTCAGCTTGAACTATCAAATCGCTTCCAATAGCTAGACAGCTGCGCATCAGTGGACGATATAAATAGCAGGCTGGTAGAAACTGTCCATACGGTGGGGTCTAAATTTTTCAAGACCCACCGTACAAATAGACCTCAGAAACTATCCGACCAAACCCGGAACCTCATGGCTAGTCGACGTTCAATGACGCTCCAAACTTCGAGTGACGCTGAGTCATATAGGCAGCTCAATAGACAGATTACGAAGTCCTTGCGACACGATATCCGTTCTTTTAATACCCAGCGTATTAAAGAGACAATAGAGCGGAACCAAGGCTCCAAAGTGTTTGCAAGAGACGTATCTATTGGGCAAAGCCAGTTGACAAAGCTGAAGACCGAAGATGGACGCGTAACGTCAAATAAGTCCGAGGTACTACGGGAGATAGAAAGGTTCTATGGACAGCTGTATACCTCGGTCTCAGCTGAACCTGCTAGTTTAGCTGCAGACCCAAGAGCCAGGCTAACACGACACTATACCGAAGACATCCCGGACATCAGCCTGTACGAGATTAGGGTAGCTCTCAAACAGCTTAAGAACAACAAGGCTCCGGGCGAGGATGGAATCACTACAGAGCTTCTGTAAGCGGGCGGCACGCCGGTACTAAAAGTCCTTCAGAAACTCTTCAATTCCTCCTTACTCGATGGGAAAACGCCAGAGGCATGGAACAGTTGTGTTGTGGTCCTGTTCTTCAAAAAAGGCGACAAAACCTTACTGAAGAACTATAGGCCCATAACACTGCTGAGCCATGTCTACAAGCTGTTTTCGAGAGTTATTACGATGCGTCTCGAACGCAGGCTGGATGACTTTCAGCCTACCGAACAAGCCGGTTTCCGAAAAGGCTATAGTACCATAGACCACATACATACGCTGCGGCAGATTATACAGAAGACCGAAGACTATAATCGGCCATTATGCTTGGCGTTTGTAGACTATGAGAAAGCCTTTGATTCCGTCGAAATATGGGCGGTCCTTAGATCTCTCCAGCGTTGCCGTATTGACTTTCGGTATATCGAAGTGTTGAAGTGTTTGTATAATAACGCCACCATGTCAGTCCGAGTACAAGAGCACTGCACGAAGGATATCCCTTTAAAGAGAGGAGTAAGACAAGGGGATATCATATCCCCGAAACTGTTTACCGCTGCTCTGGAGGATTCCTTCAAGCTCCTGGAATGGCAAGGACTTGGCATCAACATCAATGGCGAATACATCACTCACCTTCGATTTGCCGACGACATAGTAGTCATGGCAGAATCGCTGGAAGATTTGGGGCGCATGCTCGGTGGCCTCAATAGAGTTTCTCAACAAGTGGGTCTTAAAATGAACATGGACAAAACAAAGATCATGCACAATGTCCATGTTGCACCCACCGCACTAACTGTTGGGAGCTCTACTCTTGAAGTTGTTGACGAATATATATACCTAGGGCAGGCTGTCCGATTAGGTAGGTCCAACTTTAAGAGAGAGGTCAGCAGACGGATCCAGCTCGGCTGGGCAGCGTTCGGTAAATTACGCAACGTCTTCTCGTCCAAAATACCTCAGTGCCTTAAGACAAAGGTATACAGCCAATGTGTGTTACCAGTGATGACTTACGGTTCTGAGACGTGGTGCTTCACGAAGGATCTTTTCAAAAGGCTCAATGTCGCTCAGCGTGCTATGAAGAGGGCAATGCTCGGTATTTCTCTACGTGATCGAATCAGAAATGAGGAGATCCGTAGAAGAACTAAGGTTGCTGACATTGCCCGTAGGATCAGTCAGCTGAAGTGGCAATGGGCCGGCCACATAGCACGAAGATTGGACGGTCGATGGGGCAAAAAGATCCTAGAGTGGAGGCCACGTACTGGCAAGCGCAGTGTGGGACGGCCACCTACCAGATGGACCGACGACCTGGTGAAAACTGCCGGGTCACGTTGGATGCAGGTGGCCATGGACCGGTCGCACTGGAAATGTATTGGAGAGGCCTATGTCCAGCAGTGGACAGTAAAAGGCTGAAACGACGAACGACAAGTGACGTACGAATTCGCCTGTCATGTGGCGTACCTTATGTCAAATCCCATACATAATATGAGCGACGTTTTACCCAATCTATATCTATACATATAATAAATCTGTAGAGGGGTCATGTCTGTACATTAATCTATATCTATACATATAATAAATCTGTAGAAGAGTCATGTCTGTACATTAAGGATATTTACGTGAAAATCAATAAAAGGGGGTCTATAAAAGCCACAGAACCTAAAAATAACATATTTGGAAAAAAATGTTTGTCTGTCGGTCCGTATGGGAATGTTTGTCAACGCATCACGCTGAAACCACTGTATGGAATGAAATTAAATTTGGCAGGCAGGTAGCTTACGAAATTATTATCCCGAAAAACGCTACCTATTTGACGGTGTTTCGGCCAAACTACTTGACGTATTTAAATGAAACTTAGCACAAAGGTAGAACATAAAAAACTAACGAGATATTTTTTCCTTACAAAACAAAAGGGTTCCCCCGGTATCAGAATTATAGAACTCGTACTTATACGTACGGCGTCGGGCGTCACGGCGTCGAGCGTCGCGGCGTCGGGCTTCGGCGTCGCGGCGGCGAGCGTCGCGGTGTAGGGCGTCGCGGCGTAGGGCGTCGGGCGTCGCGGCACCGGGCGTCGCGGCGTCGGGCGTCGCGGCGTCGAGCGTCGTGGCGTCGGGCGTTGGGCGACGGCGTCGCGGCGTCAGCGTATCGGCGTCGGCGTCGCGGCGTCGGCGTCGCGGCGTCGGCGTCGCGGCGTCGGCGTATCGGTGTCGACATCAGCGTCGCCGTTGGCGTTGGCGTTGGCGTCGGCATCGGCGTCGGTGTCAGTTTCGGCGTCGGAGTCGCGGCGTCGCGTGTTTTAACAAACAAACAATTCACATTTGGGGACTTTAGTTGCATGCGCTGCATAAACGGTTTAGGTCAATCAAACACAACGCGAACAAAGTCGCGGGCACAGCTAGTATTTACATAAAAAACGAAGTTATAGTATTATCTATACATATAATAAATCTGTAGAGGGGTCATGTCTGTACATTAAGAATATTTAAGTGAAAATTAAAAAAAGGGGGTCTATATAAGCCACAGAACCTAAAAATAACATTTTTGAAAAAAATGTCTGTCTGTCTGTCTGTCTGTCTGTCTGTCTGTCTGTCTGTCTGTCTGTCTGTCTGTCTGTCCATATGGGAATGTTTGTCGTCGCATCACGCTAAAACCACTGTATGGAATGAAATGAAATTTAGCAGGCAGGTAGCTTACGACCTGAAGAGCATTATTGGAAATTATTATCCCGAAAAACGAAAGGGTTCCCGTGGGATCTTCAAAAAATTGTAGCTACCTATTTGACGATATTTCAGCCAAACTACTCAACGTATTTAAATGAAATTTGGCAGGCAGGTAGCTTATGATCTGAAAAGCATTACTAGAAAATTATTATCCCGAAAAACAAAAGGGTTCCCGTGGGATCTTCATAAAATTTTAGCTACCTATTTGAAGGTATTTCAGCCAAACTACTCAACGTATGTAAATGAAATTTGGCAGGCAGCTAGCTTATGATCTGAAAAGGATTACTGGAAATTATTATCCCGAAAAACGAAAGGGTTCCCGTGGGATCATCAAAAAATTGTAGCCACCTATTTGACGGTATTTCAGCCAAACTACGCAACGTATTTAAATGAAATTTGGCAGGCAAAATTGTTATCCCGAAAAACGAAAGGGTTCCCGTGGGATCTTCAAAAAATTGTAGCTACCTATTTGACGGTATTTCCGCCAAATTACTCAACGTATTTAAATGAAATTTGGCAGGCAGGTAGCTTATGATCTGAAAAGCATTATTGGAAATTGTTATCCCGAAAAACGAAAGGGTTCCCGTAGGATCTTCAAAAAATTGTAACTACCTATTTGACGGTATTTCAGCCATACTACTCAACGTATTTAAATGCAATTTGGCAAGCAGGTAGCTTACAATCTGAAGAGCATTATTGGAAATTGTTATCCCGAAAAACGAAAGGGTTCCCGTGGGATCTTCAAAAAATTGTAGCTACCTATTTGACGATATTTCAGCCAAACTACTCAACGTATTTAAATGAAATTTGGCAGGCAGGTAGCTTATGACTTGAAGAGCATTACTGAAAATTGTTATCCCGAAAAACGTAAGGGTTCCCGTGGGATCTTCAAAAAATTTTAGCTACCTTTTTGACGGCATTTCAGCCAAACCACTCAACGTATTTAAATGAAACTTGGCACAAAGGTAGATTGTAACATGAAATAACCAACATAATATTTTAGCCGACTTACAAAAAAGGAGGAGGTTTCTCAATTCGTAAATATATGTTTGTTTTTTATGTTTCTTCGCGGATATCTTCGCTTCTGAAACGATTTTAATTTTTTTGTGTAGGGTATAATTTAAATTTGGTCCCATTGTCACCAAAATGGTGACCTGATGATGGGATCCGTGAGGAATCGAAGGAAATCCTCAAAATTTATGTGGAATAATATATTGATTTTGATTTTTTTTGAAGTAGTCTAAGCATATGTTAACAAACAGTAAGGTTTTGTACCATATCCTGGATCTATAATATCAAAAAATTTCGCGTTTCAGTAAACTATATATATCTATACTTATAATAAAACTCTAGAGAGGTCAATTCTGTACATTGAATATTTAAAAAAAAATCTTATTGGAGGATGATTGGTAATCGACACTGATGCCAAAAATGCAATCAATATTTTTTTGTCTGTCTGTCTGTCTGTCTGTCTGTCTGTCTGTCTGTATGTGCACGCATGGAACAAAAACTACTGAAGGGAATTTAACCAAACTTAGTACGATTGTAGTCCATACTCCTGAGCAGGTTATAGGCTATAAAACATAACGCTGAGATACATAGGAGCCGAGTAGTGACGATAAATTTGAAGTAAGTCGGACGAATTTCGACGCGTGTGGACTGCGGGGTGTGCGGGACGCGCGGGGTGATCGCTTATCTACCTACACAGCGACGCGAAGCAATAGAAAACAGTATTTTTAACCGACTTTCAAAAAAGGAGGAGGTTTCTCAATTCAACGGTATATATGTTTTTTTTATGTTTGTTCGCGGATACCTTCGTCGTTTATGAACCGATTTTAAATAATTTTTTTTGTGTTGTCTGGGGTATAATTCAAATTTAGTCCCGTTGTCACTAAAATGGTGACCTGATATGGATTTTGATATTTTCTGAAGAATTCTAAGCATATGTTACCAAACAGTAACAGGTTGTACACCATATCCTGGACCTAAAAGTACTGAATAGAACTTCTGAGTCCTTAGAGATACATGTTTGAAGATTTCAGCGTTGTTTAAAGGAATGCAAGCATATTATGCCACTACGTCAATCATAGTTATCAAAGTGTATGCCTGATGATGGCGTCGTGAGAAATCGAGGGAACTCCTCGAAATGTATAGGGACATAAATTACTACAAATACAAAATTACTATACTCATAGTAATTCTGTATTTGTTTCGAGTAACATAAGCATATCCGACTAAAAACATAATTTTAAAGCAACTATCAAGGTAATACCACTACTGCTTAGTCTTTGAAGATATACGTTTGGAAATTTCGACATCGCTTAAAGTACTGCAAGCATATGTCACTATATCAATTACAGTAGTCATCACCACCCCTGTCTTCACCAGATAGTAAGTATCCATATATACCATCATAACAATATGATGAAATAGGCAAGTATTAAAAAAGGGGAAAAAATAGTTTTTAGCCAAATAAAACAATGAAAACCGACTTAAAATAATAAAAGAGTTATTTTATAGAACTCATAATATTGAGTTTGGATGGTACCGACTTTGTTATTATGAAAATTTGTATCTCATTTTGTTGATTCTCAGTTGATTGACTATAAAAGTCAATCAACTTTATATATAATATTTTATATTGTCGGCTATGAGAGCTTATATATATACTATTGGAAGTCTATAGTATAATATATTATAATTTTTTTCCGCTCCTCTGGACGTAAGAAAACTTTTCTTCTTATATCTATACTAATATTATTATAAAGCGGAAGTTTGTTTGTTTGTTTGTGTAAACGCGCTAATCTCAGGAACTACTGTTCCGATTTGAAAAATATTTATGAGACTAGCGACCCGCCCCGGCTTCGCACTGGTACAATGCTGATACTAAATACAGTCGTAATGCGGCGTCGGGTTCGGCGACGCGGCGTCTGGCGTCACCGTCGTCGTCGCGCCGTCGGGCGTCGGCGTCGCGCCGTCGGGCGTCGTCGTCGCGCCGTCGGGCGTCGGCGTCGCGGCGTCGGGCGTCGACGTCGCGGCGTCGGGCGTTGGCGTCGCGGCGTCGCGGCGTCGGGCGTCGGCGTCGCGGCGTCGGGCGTCGGCGTCGCGGCGTGGGGGGTCGGCGTCGCGACGTCTGGCTTCGGCGTCGTGGCGCCGAGCGTCGGCATCGCGACGTCGAGCGTCGGCATCGCGACGTCGGGCGTCGGCATCGCGACGTCGGGCGTCGGCGCCGCGGCGTCAGCGTCGCGGCGTCGGGCGTCGCGGCATCTGGCGTCGGCGTCGTCATCGCGGCGTCGGGCGTAGGCGTCGCGGCGTCTGGCGTCGGCGTCGGGACGTCGGGCGTCGGCGTCGCGACGTCGGGCGTCGGCGTCGCGGCGTCGGGCGTCGCGGCGTCTGGCGTCGGCGTCGTCATCGCGGCGTCGGGCGTAGGCGTCGCGGCGTCTGGCGTCGGCGTCGGGACGTCGGGCGTCGGCGTCGCGACGTCGGGCGTCGGCGTCGCGACGTCGGGCGTCGGCGTCGCAGCGTCTGGCGTCGCGACGTCGGGCGTCAGCGTCGCGGCGTCTGGCGTCGGCGTCGCGACGTCGGGCGTCGGCGTCGCGGCGTCGGGCGTCGGCGTCGCGGTATCGAGCGTCGGCATCGCATCGCGGCGTCGGGCAACGACGATGCCCGACTGGTTTTGGTCGCAGTTTAATGTTATGCCTTCCTCTATAAACACATTTGGGGACTTTCGTTGCATGCGCTGCATAAACGGTTTAAGGCAATTAAACACCACGCGAACGAAGTCGCGGGCACAGCTAGTATATTAATAAATCTAATGTTGATTAACTAATAAAGTGAAAAAAGTGCAAGTAATTTGTGTATAATGATATAATGATACACAAATTACTTGCACTTTTAGCTTTTAGCTTTTTGCTAATGAGCATTACTGTGCAACATGTATTCCTATTAAAAGAACCTACAGTACATTCAATAACTTATATAATTTTTTAAATGACCGTTTTTATTTATTTAATACATATCGATTAGACGAACAAAAACTAGTAAAATCGTCCATTGTACTTGTATTGTTATTGTAGTCGCTGAACAGAATTTTTGGCACAAGCATTTTTTTACTTCATGGATTATGGATTATTTAAGCATGTACCACACTAAGGCGAAATAACATTGTAAACCCGCAGCCATTAGCAACTTCTATCAGCAAGTTTACCTGCGAGATGCTATCGCAAGCGATCCATCTGTGTTGGCTCGGGGCTGACGGTGAAAAATTAAACCACGTTATTGAATGTTTGCGTTTTAAAATGTGGTTTAGGCCTCGTGGGAGTTTAAAATGCTAAGTACTTGTGTTACGAGTCGATTGACAGACAGATACGTATTATAGATTGGATGTAAACTAAAACCTTTGCTTATGTTAGAATTTATACAAGCAGTCCCGACGAAATTAATACTGCCTTAGAATTGAGTTTCTTTATTATATTATAAGCACGATATTCGCATAATGTCACTAACAGTAGCGCCACCTATCGGGCCCAATTATTACCTGCACTAAAACCTTCGAGAACCACTCTATCCATTGGTGAACAGCACGAAGATCGGTGCAGTATTTGAATTTATCGCTAACTAGACGCGGGAGATTTGTTTTATAAATATGTAATGATTTGGAAAAATTAGAGGAAATTCTCGTATAATAAATTTAAAAGTTTGTACTTTACAAGGCCAAACTTTGAGAACTTTTCCAAATAATATGGATTGGTCATTTCGTTTCATGAGGGCGACGGGCGTAGGTAAAAAGTTTTTTATCTAGTTAGATATTTATTCTAAATTGACAAATCCCTTACATTTTGTTTTAGTAAACGAAAAATAGCGATGGCATCTTGAATCAGGACCCTGATATGTCAGTTGATACCTGATACAGCCATAACTAAGCATGTGTCTTAAATACTAGTATCCACGCCAAACACAGCAACGACTAGATGTGACTGAAAACAAGTTAATTAGCTACACCATCAAGCTATCTGAGCTGCAGTCTCCGAGCTAATCGGCCATTAGCACGGGCTATATCATATTCACGCCTCTCGATACTGATGCGGGGAGGTTCGTTTACACTGCGCGCCAGTGCTGGCATTAGCAACAAATTATTTTTATCTCGTCGTTAGTAAAATTTAAGACTCGAATGGTTGACGGTGATATGTACCGCTACAACTTTTGATGCAAATATTTTTTTTAATTATGTAGTAAAATTCTGATTTCGAGAAAATTGAGTTGCAACTGCCATTTAAACATTTTAGAATACGTTGTAAAGTATTAAGTACATTAATCTAAAGGTACGTTTCTAGAATCAATGTACTTAATACGTTACTACTACATCCTAAAATGTTTAAGTGATAGTTTAAACTCAATTTTCAGAGCAATTTTTTTTCGACATATCACCTTCCATTCAAGTCTTTAATTATTTATATACTATAAGCTATATCGTATTTTGTCCTTGTTTAATTTAGAAAATACACTTGACAGAAAAGGACGGTGTGCTAATTTCGTTTCGTTAGAAAATACACTTGATCGATAAGGAGTGTGTTAGCTGGTCCTTATTGAAATGTGAATAAATATTTTAAGGTTTCCGTGCCCTAAGATTAAAACGGGACCTAATACTAATACCTAATACTCCATGTTTTTCTATAGTTTCATCTTAATACATATTTTCTCCTCTTTTTACTCGATATTAATGCTTGTGTTCGATATTAGTACTAATACTTAGTTATAAATACAACAATATGTATTAAAATCTTTGTAATGATATCACAAAGCTTTGGTACATGAAACAAAAACATCAATCCTAATACATTGATTCATTCCCGCTGGCATACAAGTCAACTGGCCCGTGTAAGCGTGCCCCGCTGTGTGTACAAACTGAAAGCACTTAGTGTATTTCCCTGGGAACACGTCGTCACGCTGCCGCGTCCCGGGCGTCACGTGATTGACGGGAAAAGGATTTGCCTTCACGGGACGAACGGGACATTCCGCTTTTCAATATACAAATTATACATTGATTGGCATGATGTGTGTTGTGCAGATCTGCTGTCACGTGTTTTGTTTAAAAATAAACAAGTATCTTTTTCTCGTGTTTCCGCACGTGTAACTTTGTGTTTTAGGAGAAAATGTAGCCTATTTGTTCGTCCAGGGTGTTCTTCTTCCTGCATACCAAATTTTACAAAAAGTGTCTTAGCGGTTTGCGCGTGAACAAGTAACAAATACAAACAAACTCGCAAGCTTTCGCATACATAATCATAAGAATAATGCCTCCTACATTTATTTTGGTGACCGTCGCTGGTTTAATTGAAACCAGGCCAACTCAGTAGTTATTTTATAGTTCTCAAGTGTATGCACAATACACTTAATCACTATCTCTCCCTTCACTCTCATAACTCAGTGGGACGGATAACCGACACGACTGGCGAGAGAACAGGCGCAGGACCGACTTTTTATGCCAAGCCTCCAAAATTGTTTGTTGTTCCAACGCGGGAATCGAACCCTCTGAGTCGAGAGCTAGGCTCTAAACCACTAGACCGCAATCCTTGTAGTAAAATTAATTTTATATTACTCTATGTATGGGTTGACTTTTATTTGTGTGCCGTTGTGAGATCGCAAACTTAGAAAGGGGCCATGGAAGATGGCGTAATGGCTCGCCGTAGTCGAAACCTGAGTGGCTTTCCTTTAAACACGTGACGTGGGCAATGGGCACTTAATTGTGTGTTCTAATGTAATTATCTGTTTGTTATTTTTAAATATGTATTGTTATATGTGTGTGGCGGTACTACTAGCGCCACAATCCTGCATCGCGCTATCGAAGTTTTCTAAGTCCGGCGCTATATATACGACATCTGAAATTTCGGCCTGACCGAGGATCGTCCTGGCTTCCGTCGCGCGCGCACGTCGATCCCGCGTTCGTCCGTCTCGATCGTGACGCGTCCGTGCCGACCACCCTTGGAGCAGTTCCGGTACCTCCTGATGGCGTCCGGCAATCCGTGCTTGGTTCATTCGAACCGAGCGCGGATTGCCGCCTTGCCGGGGAGACGAACTGCCCTCCCGCCCCGCTACATCAACGTAGCGTTGTGGTCACGGGAGGCCAGCTCCACCTAGCGTCTTCGCCTGGTGCCACACCGCCGTGCCGTCGCCCCGACCACGGCCTGTCATGTCCCGTGGCCGCCCTGCTGCCACCTGCGACACCACCCGCCTGTACCATGCCTAGCTGCGATGGAGTGGACACCGTTCGCGCCGGGCCCCCGTCGGCATTCTCGTGGGGGGGTTGTGGTAGCCCCCCACCCCAATGTCCGGCCGAGACCTGCGACGCGTCCTGGATCCCGCTCATCCAGCCGTGGAGTGCACGGACTCGCCGCAGCGCACACAGCGCTGCCTCGTGGCTTGCGCCTTTGCCGCAGCCACCCACCACCGCCCTCAGGCACCCCGCCTGAGCCCGCCCAACGTCCGGCAGACTCCACTGCCGCACCTACCGCCGTGGAACAACTTCCCGGCCACCGGCGAGCGCCCTCCCGCCGCCGTCTACATCGCAGTCCACCCGGCCTGCACTGCTGCACACCGCAGCCTCACCACCACCTCACCACCACCAGTGCCAACACGGCACCACCGCTGCTGCCCGGCTCCGCTTCGCCGCTTGAGACGGCCGAGCCCTCCACGTGCCCGCCTGACGTCTGGTGACTCGCCCTCGCTTGGGTTGAGCCGCGTCCGCCGGCCTCGCCGCGCCGTTGCGAACTCGCCCCCCTGGGGAGGGGCTGATGCTTCCCGGCCCCGCCACGCTGGTGGACAACACTCCCCTGCCTGGGATGACTCCCGGTCACGCCGCCGTGGACCCGCGAAGCCCCCTCGCCGCGTCGCGCAACGGTCCAGCAGCCTCGCAACCGGATTTACACCCCGTACACCGCTTCTTTTGCTTCAGCAAAGGAGCCTGCGACGGAGCCCCGCGCCAGCCTCTGGACATTCCTGCCATCCGAAGGCTCCTTGAAGGGAAGGAGCCTGTAAGACTGGCGGGAATCCTATGGCGGCCCCGGACGACGTCGCACCTACCGCACGGTTGAGCGCCACCTGCCGCCTGCCGCCCGGCCCCTGGGAAAGGCTGCACGGCCCGCGGGCGCGCACCCGGCGCTCCCAGCAACGCCTCACGGCGTTCACCATTTGGCATCCTTATGCCCCCTTCCCCCCTTCATGGCTCCCGGAGCCCCCCCCACTCCCTGGATCGGCTGGGTCCGCGAGTCGGTTTAAAGATCGACTCGTCAAAGTCTAGCCCTTCAGGCAGTCGCACATTAAATAAAATGTTATACAGAAGGTTTTTCCCTGCGCCCTGACGCGGGGGTTTTGCCTTCAAAAAAACGTCTTGTCGTTCATTCATTTTGCCCCCACCTTGTTAGGGCTTTGGTCCGCGGGACGATGAGAGGCGTGGGAGGAGTGGAACCACACACGTTCCCCGGTCTCAGGACCGGGCCTCACACGCCACTTGTCGTCTCGCCATTCAGGAATAAGCCTCTCAAGGCTTCTTTTCCCTTAGCGCCATGGTTTTCCCCTGCGTTCTGCCGCGGGGGGTTTTCCCTAGAAAAACATAAAGTATAATACGGCTCGGTATCTTCAATACCGGGTCCTTCGACCCCACGTAGAGGGGCTCATTAGCCCCTGGTCGTGGTTCCCCCGCTCCCGGCCACTCGGGCCAGGTGAGCGTGTGAAAAGCATTAGGTAGGTTCGGCCTGACCGAGCATACCATCTCGCTCGGTCGGAGATCTCCCTTTGGGGCTTCCACTTGTACACCCACATGTGTATTACTTATATTTTGTTAATTTTACCAGTGCAGTCAGTTGAATTTGTAAGAATTCTGCCATTCCTTTAATAATTCGGCGCCATTATTCGCAAAATGATTTCACATTCTACATTCATAAACGTTGGCTAATTTAAATAAACAGTCGATAGTTAGCGGGCACAGTACCTATAATTATTCAACGGAATCAACACAAGCTCGCCAAATTTACATATTTCAAAAACTGTTCATTTGCACTCATGTGCTTCTCTATTTGCTTTCTGCTTGTGAAATTAGTCAAACGTTTTATGCAATTGTTACCGAAGTTTGAATCACTTTTGTGTGCCAGATTTGGGAGGTGAAATAAGCACATTTTTACACGATATTATTGCTTGTGTTCGATATTACTACCCGATATTAGGCCGATTTTATAAAAACATATAAGTCGCTTTACCTTCTTAGGCAGTGTTTCACCAAGCAATGTTAAAGTTAACGCCATGTCAAAATACCATGCCATCTCATTCATTGACAGGAAATACGACAGGGATAACATGATATTTAACATGACGGTAACTTTAACATTGCTTGGTGAAACACGCCCTAAAGTATATAAAACTTAATTTTTATATACTTTAGGTCAATACAAGCTAGATAAAATATAATACTTAACTAAACCTAAATAAAAATCCATATCATAATAAAAACTTAAATTATTAAGTGTTTTTACTGTACTGAAAAGTTGTAGTTTTATAGATACGAGGTTGTGAAGGTGAAGCGACAATATACGGTCGAATTGAGAAACCTCCTCCTTTTCTGGAAGTCGTTTAAAAAATCGGTCCAAATGCAATTATAAACATTGTTATTAACGACAATAACAGTATTAACTTAGGCGGAAAGAAACAGTAATACGATGAAAATTTCGTTAATACTGTTATTTCCTTGCAACTGGAGCGTGCACCTTATTACAAATCTATTGATACCACTTTTATTAAAATTAGATTCGATGCTGTAGTAGAACAAAAAACATACACAATATGTATAGGTACGTAGAATGCTAAAATCATAACCTTTCCTTTTGAATTCGCCGTTGGCGGGTAAAAATTAGATTAACAACAATTTCTCTAGAAATATTTAGTTAAACATGTGTATTATCTAGATATTTCTAGCGAAATCGTAACTTTCGCAGTAACCGTAAATTTTTCTGAGATAAACATAAGTAAAGCATATTATGTGTTAATGCTGATATAATGGTCGGGTACAACAAATTAGAGGTTAGGAGGGAAGTAGCCCTGGCTACCTATGTATTAAAAGTGTTGCGCGGCATAACGCACAACCCAGCTGTGTTACAAGCTGCTGGGCTGTGGGTACCGGACGAGTACGTGGGGCGACGGCGCCGGCCGCCGCTGCTGGTAGTGCCGCGCGCGCGGACCAATCTGATGCAGCTGGCTCCGCTCACGCGGGCGCTTCGTACGCTAAACGCGGTCGCGGACAGTTTAGATTTATTTACGTGCTCATTGGACGAGTTCACCAAGGTCACATATTGTGTAGTAATTACTTACTACACAATATGTGACCTTGGTGAAAGATAAAGTAATTTTGATTTTTGTTACACTCTATTGTATTAGGTTAAGTACCTGTAATGATAGTTGTAGTTTGTAAATAAATAAATAAATAAAATAAATAAAAATATAGTATAGGTACTTTAATTTAATCTGGATTTTTCATGCAAGTAAATGAATAAAGTTCATGACAACGAACATTTAACCCGCCGTAAAACATAATTAAAACTGTTTAGTGTTGCCAGTAAATCTGGGGCCACGGTAGTGCCCCCGCCAAGTTGAGCACGGTCGTACCATACCTACCAAACCATCCTTTTCTCGAAACAGTTCAGGCTATTTTCGAACCCTTTGCTTTCGAACTTAGCTGTGGATAAAACTATAAGCCTGTATTTTTAGTAAATAAGTAGGCTTTGTATATACACGGTATATTTAAAATTTCATTCAATTTGAAACAGAAGTTTTAAAATTACAACTTGTCAAAGATTATTAATGTTGTCACTAACTCACTTACTCACTTATCGATTATCAAAAGTATCAGGCACTTCTAGCATACATTATAGATTGACTTGGCAATCGCATGAAACACAATGTACATTTTATCTATCTCACACGTGATACATATTAATTCAGATTATTTAGTGCTTTTGCCAAATCTACTTATATATTTAAAACATGAAAGATTTTTAATAATATTGATATAATCACCATAAGACATTGTTAGGCCGTCCGAATTACCCTAGCTTGGCATCACAAGGATCTCATCAACTTTTTACTGAAAAGAATTAAGTAGAGTCTTGGCATTTTTTACAAGTCATGTTTTTGATGGGATTAAACTTTCATCTCGCTTCATAAAATTAATCACAGTATCTCGTATACGTAACACATCTCATCATCATTATCATCATCATATCAGCTATGACGTCTACTGGACATAAGCCTTTACTTCATGGGGTGTATCCAGCTATACTCGCCATGCTTGCGGCTTGGCAGGCAGGCGAGCCCATTGCTAAAATAATTACAATGTGTGCGGAAACGCTCATTTTCGGAAAGGGACAAAGAGAATAAATACTTTGTCGTCTTCTACGACACCCATGGTATAAAATAGGGTGTACAAGGTGTAAAATAAATGAGTGATAATGCTTTAGGGTGTGTATGTGCCCCTTATGTGGAGTTTACTGTAAAAGCGCCAGCGGTGAAAGACATAATTTTGACCTTATGTTTCTATGAGAAATGCCCCAATATCATAAACTTGCCCATACAATAATAAAAAAAAGTAACTTTTTAACGCTGCTCCTTTTACAGTTAAATCTAAAATACACACCCTAAAGTATTATCACTCATTTATTTTATAGTTAGCATGTATAGCAAAAAGTTAAAAACGTTTACCTGTGACTGTGATCGATAGACTGGTTACTGATTTTTTAAATCTACGATGCAAGGGTTAAGTATTAAAATAATAATTTATAGAGTTTCGTTTTGTTTCCCACTATTGAAATCTAAGCTAACTCGCTCGTTTGAAAATACCAACAAGCATATAGCATAAACATGGTTTACTATGCTTGTAATATTTTACTAACAATTTTTTTAAGTTATTGAATGTACTGTACATTCGTGGTAGAAATACATTGTGTGTTATTACTGCAAAGTAGAAGTAGAAGATTCTAAGGAAGATTGTACAAATTGACAGATCGATAAAGAAAATTGTCGTTTTATACATACAATCTATAATTATGTCTATTCTATAGGTAAATCGCATTTCTAAGATGGAATAATTTGAGAAATTCCTATAAACAGCAAAAAAAGTAGTGTCTATGATATGCTTTAGTGACTGACATGTTACAAAAATATCCTTAGGCTTTTCTACCATAGGCTTAAAGGACCTGTTCTTTGACTCTTAAAAACAAACAAACTTAAGTATTATAATTAGTCCTGATTTCACCATCGCTTGTTAGTGTTAATGGCTTGTTAAAATACCATGCCTTCTCATTCATTGACATTAAATACGAGTAAAAATAAATTATAAATTAAATATAATAACATTATATTTAATTTATATTATATTTAATTTATAATTGACATTTAGTATGTTTCTTTGTTTTGAGTATATTAATATAAGTTTAAATAAAAAACATAGCCTCAGTTAAAAAGAGCATTTTCATGAAAATAAAAAGCCGTGATTGTGCCATTAGTTGCGCGCCCCTGATTGCGGGTATAATCGATACTTCAGACAGGACGCACAAAGACTGTGTTCCTCGCCGCTCCTGTTGTTAACAACCTTTTCCTTGCAGGCTACAAATGGTTGGATTTTCCACGAAACATCTTGTAGGGTTTTGTTATTTTATTATCGTCGGGATTTGATTTTTTTTGAAAATAAAATCTCCGCTTGGTAATTATTTTGCTTATATTTTTATATACAAAGGGTATTTGATTTTGGCAGAATATATTATATAGTTATCACTTAAGGCGAGGAATAACCGCAACTAGCGCCACTCTTTTTAAAATTAATTTTACAATGACACAAAGATCTTATTAAAAAAAGTAATCGGTTAAAACTCTAAGTAAATAGTAAAACTAATTTATTGGCATTTAATTACAGCTCTAAATCCTATACTGTATTTACTCACATAAAAACCGCCAAAAGTAGCCGTTTTAGTTATTACTTATCCAAAATCCATGTCATAATAAAATCTAAAATTATTAAGTTTTTTTACTGTACTAAAAAGTTGTAGTTTTATAGATACGAGGTTGTGAAGGTAAAGCAATAATATACTAGATAGTTTTTCCTAGGCCCGTATAAGTAAAACAATCTAATACTCAACCTCACTTGAGAACCTATTTGATAGATAAAACAATGTTTTTCTTTTTTAAATATGAACAACTTTATTAATGTTACATGTTATTTTATTTTCTTTATATACTGTAAATATTCATAACATAGAATAGAGGAAAACATTAAAATAAGTATAATCTATATTATTATAATCTTCATTTTTTTGAAATAAATTTGATTGATTGATTGATTATAAAAAATAAAAAAATTTAAACGTTTTTTTTGTAACATAAGTAAAGTTCTTCATTTTTAAAAGTGAAACGAATTTGTCTGTCAAATAGGTTCTCAAGTTAGGTTGGGTTTGAGATTGTCTTATTTATACTGGCCCAAGAGATTCCCTCTTCTCGTTTGTATCACAAACACCATTCTAGTGTTTCCTAGAATGGTTAAAAACAAAGGCCCATAGTGTGGTTGCACCACACACTACACACAGTTCAGACGGAATTGCTCTCTCGCCCCACTGCGTCTGTTTACCCTGACCACGCCAGCCACAAAAATGTTCCACTAATTCACAACTCGATAACTCCGATTTGCAATTAGTTTGAACCGTAGTATGTAATCGGTTGATTTGCAAATCTAAAGGGAATTTGTATAATAAACTAAATAAACCGGCCTAGTGCCAGTCAAGATCACAAAGGTTTCCGTACAAAACGAGAAAAAAAACATTTTGTATGGGAGCCCCCTTTAATGTTTATTTTATTCTGTTTTTGAATATTTAATGTTATAGCAATATAGTATAACGGGTGTAAAAAGAACAGTCATAGTGACTTTGGGATATGATTATACTACCTTTTATCATTCGAGAAATGTAAAAAAAAAATATTTGGACTAGTTAAGTTATAGAAACATATTAATTAAATAACAAAACTCAACTCACTTCCACCCAGCACTTGTTCCTAACTTCATATCATACACCTTTGTAATAATTTTAGTACTTTCGTCGGACGCTTTTAAAGTTTTCTGCCTTAGAGAGATGACACTCCTTTTAAGTACTCTTATACTCGTTTCTCATAGTATAAACCTTCACTGAACTTCCACAATTATTTCAAGATCACAAATAACCAAATCACACCAACCATTCTAGAGTTTTAAAGTAACAAAGGAATTGCTATCCATTTTTATAAAAAAGAAGATTATTTAAATTAAAATAAGAAATTATTGTAGTTTACAATACAATATGTGCGTTAATAGCGGTGGAGACGGTGTATTTTAGAATAGTTTAAGTCATATTATATTAGTTTTGCCCACTATAATACCTTAAATATGATCACGAAATGATAATCCCATTATGATTAAGGGTCAGATCACACCATGACGTGACGCAGCGGACACTTTTTTAAGTTATACTGCGTTCTAATTTAATGTAATCTAAATGTATATTATAATACCTAGCCAATGTAATACAATATCTGGGGTGTCCAGGCAATGTATGAAATATTATTATGAATATTATTGCCCTTTATATACTTTACCTTAGTAATACCACGGTTTACCGACTAGGACGGTGGCAGAAAATAAAGAATTTTTATTGACAGTTTTCAGAACCACTTTCACCAAAAAAAAAATAGTTCTTTATGTTTCGATTTTGCCATATAGCCTCAAAAAAAATATAGCGAAAACCCGTATTCGAATTCTTGCAATGAAACGTATATAATTTTTTTTGTGTAGTAGGTACCTGTTATTACCTAGTAGACATCAATTCTTAATCGCATTTCAGTATGAACCGACCCTAAATAACATGGCGGCCAATTCTAAATTCAAAATTGCAACGTTATTTGCGGAAATAGAGAAAGAGCCAACTAATAACTTCTGATTTGGCGCGGTGTTCTAAATTTAAATGAATTCAAATTGCTCATGACACATTGAAAACTGTTTATGAATTTAATTGGAAAACGTCAACACCCGCTAAATATAATATCAAACTATGAGGTTGAGACTGATTTGCTGTGCATTTAACGAGTTTTGTTAAAATAGAAAGTGACGAATATTATTATTATCATATCGATTTTAATATTTTTTTGTTCTAATTGTAATAGATCACATTTTATTAGAACATATTAATTATATTAAGGACTACACTAATCATAATATTATTGAAGTAAGTTTATAACGTTCATAAAAATGGCACAGGTAGCCGAGCTCATCTATATTTAATGGCCGAAAGAAAAATACTTGGGTTCGATTCCTGTCGTAAATCAGGGGCAGATTACTTCGTAATCCCGAAGTCAAATGGCATATCAGGTCCGATAGCGGATGCCGACGACAATAAAATTAAAAGTTTCCAGTAACTCACCAAACTTGAGCGGCCATATTAATGCTAGTGAATTACAAGTTTAGAGCAGTCTTTTTATCGTCTTCCGATTTCCGCTGATACGTTTTGGACTCAAGTTTTTAGTATAACTTCTTTACATGACTTGGGGAGTAAGCTGGGAAGTAAGTTGGTGTCTGACGAGAGCGTTACAGAAAGTGTGATCGGGCGAGGCGAACGATAGTTGAGAGGCAAATATGAATTAGTGAAGATAGAAAGAGAAAGAGTTAAGTTTAGTATCTATAGTATTTTAGAGTAAATAATTTTCACTTCAATCGTGTGGTCTAAGGCACATTTGTATTTTTTTAAATCTTCATAAAGAACAAATCTAAGAGCCTTCAAATTCACTTCTTTTACTTTAAACACATTTTCCATGTCACTTTAACGCGGTCAATTAATAATACATTTTTTATTAGTATGCGTCCATTGGAGGCTTAACCAGTCGAGTAATTGTATGAACATAATGTATGGGTTCCCGCGGGAAATCAACGGGAATCTGACGATCTAAAACACATAACAAATGCGATCGACGGCCAACAAAACACCAATAATGATACATCATGGCCACATTATTCTCTTGTTTATGGTGGTGGATTAGCATAATTTTTGATATTACGGTGAAAATATAAAAACACTAGCTGACCCGTGCTCACTTTGTTGAGCATACAAACCGTTTAAACCTTCCCTGGACTTACAGGAATATTTCTAGAATAAAAATAGCCGAATCGGCTCATCCGTTCTCGAGTTTTAGCGAGACTAACGAACAACAATTCATTTTTATATACGGAGTGTAAAAAGAACAGTCACTATAACTTTAAAATACGATTATACCACCTTTCCTCATTTTGGAAATTATTCAAAAACTAAAAATCTTCGGATACTTAGCACAGGGCCAGATTGACGTGGTGTGAAGCGTCCATAGATATTATTATTGTTATTACCTCCTCTGGTATTGCTGATGTCCACGTGTGATGCCAGACGTCACGTCGAGTCTCCTAAAGTTTTTTATCTGTCAGCTAAGCGATTCAGAATGGAGAATGTTACTAGGGATACAAAATTGCTAAACTGTTGTCCCAGTATGGCTTGTATCTGTACAAATACACTAGTTTTTGTTTCATTGAAAAACATCAAGTATTAATGAATTCACAGACATTACAAATTCTTGTAAAATAAAAATGTTGGAAAATTACGTCATCGCGTCGAGAATTTGAAATAAGCATATCTCGGAAACTAATCATCGTATCGTAACAATTCTTTCACATATATTATTTATTTTTAACAAAGTTTACAGTGAGCGTAGTATATTTTTTGTCACTGCTCACGATGACTAAGTTAAGTACAATTTGTATTATCGAAACAGCGCCCCTAGTGACAAACTATGGTAACTAATTCAATACCATACAAATTGTAGTTAACCTCCTCATCGTAATAAGTGACTAAAACTCGCACTAGACTCACAGAGATCTAAAAATAAAAAATGTGAACATTTTCCAATGGAACCTTATTTTCTACTGACACATAATATACATTTTTTTGACACATATTTAGCGCAGTGGCTCTCGAAATTGGAACTCTAACATCGGTGTGAACTAACGGTAAGTGAAATTAGTACTTACAGTGAACTCCGAAAATAAAATAAACGAGGTTAATCACCAGACATACACCTACCGCTCCCAATTACAGCAATAAACCCCTAATCTCACACAAGTAATTGCTAACACATAAAAAACTTTCCAAAAGAATCATTAGCCAAGGAATAAAATTCCACATCAATCCAGGCTCTTTAGACACGCAATCACAAAAGTTGAGGCAGTATACTACTTTTATTGAATAAGTTAAACGCAGTATTGGATTTTAGTTTACTTCGGTACGACCAGCGAAGGTGAAAGATCGACAAAATGCCAGCACGTTTGATTGGAAATGTTCCTAAGCCCGGATCACACTTAGGCCCGTATAAATAAAACAATCTCAAACCCAACCTCACTTGAGAAACTATTTGACAAATAAAAACAATGTTTCGTTTCACTTATAAAAATGAAGAACTTTACTTATGTTACGTAATTTAATTTCTTTCTATTTTGAAACGTAAAAATAAAGATTATTAAATATATATTATACTTATTTTAATCTCTGTAATCTATAATATGAATACAACGGTATAAAAAGAAAAGAAGTTAAAGTATTATTTAAAGTATTATGTAACATTAATAAAGTTGTTCACTTAAAGTGAAACGTTTTTACTTTTTTATCTGTCTAATAGGTTCTCAAGTGAGGTTGGGTTTAAGATTGTTTTATTTATACGGGCCTTATTCTCACGTTCTCCGGGTGTGTTCCGAAAGGCCCGCGAACACAAAATATGGAGCCGATTCGTCAGCCGACACTTTTGCAACTTTTCACTTAATTTCCGCAGACCTTTTAGGGATTGCATTTGAAAACTGGATCCGGTAATCCGGTGGACCGGGCCGGATTTGTAAAACCCGATCCGGGAATAAAAATGGCGTCGGATTGCAATACCTTTGGCGGGATATAACGCGGTTCGCTGAGGAAGTGTGGCATTAAAAAAAAAATCGTATTACGTAAATTTTCTAAGAATTATTTCCTATCTAGCATTATCATTGGGCCCTGATTCTCGTACGTTCGTTTCGATTATTCTGTCCCGCTCGAGCACGCATACTATTTTCAATATTCGAAACGAAGTTCGGAGAGAGAGAATCGGGGCCCTAATCACTTACTTGTCTGTAGGTGGGTTATTACAATATAAATTTAATATTTAATATTACGCCTCCGTGATCTAGTGGTTTAAAGCCTAGCCCTCGACTTGGAGGGTTCGATTCCCGCGTTGGAACAACAAAAAATGTTATTTTCAAGTTTGATTAGGACAATGCAGGCTGATCACCTGATTGTCTGACAAGTAAGATGATCCATGCGTCGGATGGGCATGTAGAAAATCGGTCCTGCGTCACATCTCCCACCGTTCGTGTCGGTTATCCGTCCCACTGGGCTACGAGAGTGAAGGAAGCGAGAGTGCTTCTGTGTCATGCGCACACACTTGGGCACTATAAAATAACTGGCCTGGTTTCCATTAAACCGGCCACCGTCACCGAAATTGGTATGTAAACTCACTGCAAACTTAACAGAAATGGACTGTTTACTAGCAAGCTTAATTAACCATTGCAGATTCTTAGACTTTTCAATATCTTTACAATTTCTTCATCCATTGTTGAGGCGTCCGTGTGAAAAATTCCAATTTTCTTTTGAACAATGATACCAACAAGTCTCTAGTCTATAGGTGGAATAGGTGCGGAAAAACAGAGACAAATAGTGGATACTAGAGTGAGGTATCTACATATAAATTGCTTGGTGCGTCGGAGCGACAGCTCCCAATTGAAAGTGGGCTGTGCAGTGTGCATTGACTTATAAGTAGCGTAAGGACAGGCCATGTCTCCCCGTAAAATGTCTACAAAATTAATGCCCCACTTGATTGGGGTGAGACCGATGTATGCTGCGTGAAAATCAAAGTAATTTCAGTCTGGTTGTTTGAAGAATGTTACGATTGATAAACAGACGCTGCCCGCGAATTCATGGGCGTAAAAATACTTTTATTCTTTTATACATACGTATATCTGTGTCGAATTTCGTCAAAATCGGCCCAAGAAGGTATTATTTTGCAAAATCGTAATTCGTCTGTGATTCAACCACTTCTTAATTGCAACAGCCAATAAGCTGTTGACCAATAGCAGCGAAGTAAGTTTTCGAAACCTAGTCGAACCCACTATGAGCCTATTCAATGCAAATATATAAACTAATATTTCGTCTTGATAACACTAATATTGTGAAGAATATCCACATAGTAAAAATAAATACTGATAAAGAAGTATAGCTTTGTCGACCATATTACTAGCGCGATAAAGTTCACAATTGGTAAGCCATTGGTTAGTCTATGAAGCTTCCTGGGGCTCATCCTTAGTTTCGAAATCATCGGAACCGTGTGAGATGGTCAAACGCCTATTGATCCACGCTCGTTAGGTGCAAATTATCGAGCCCCAGTTGCCGCAAACAGCTTCTAGAATATTCTAAATGTTATTATGCTTGGGACAGACAACATAATGCGACGGAATTCAACACATATCGACTGTGAATCGGCAATATGTCCTATCTTAAATTTAGATGCAGCTGAGTTATAATGTCTTATCTCGATTATCTAATTACAATTATTCAGACAGGAGAATATCGGGTTAGTTAATAAAAAAAAAATTAAAGTCAACAGTTTTTTTATTTAGTTAATGGAATTAGACGTTACTTTGCGGAAATCCATAGCATAAAATTTTAATATATTATATCTAGAAATATCCCGCGAAACAATTATAACCACAACCTGCAAGCAGATGAGTGAGTGTACGCATAGGCATGCATGTCTTAACAAACATTGTTCGCAGAGTCTACATCCTGAGGATGCTCGGATGAGGAGGGGTCGGAGCGAAACGCGCGTCGAGTTTTGCAACCTGTATGGTGGTGGGGCTTTGCACGATCGTGTTAACATTAGTCCTTGTGTGGTAGTGGTGTTTTCATGTTTTTGCTTGCGAGTGTACGCATAAGCAGTGTGGGAGGAGGGAGGTGCATCTAATGCATGCCTATGCGTACACTCACTCATCTGCTTGCAGGTGACCACATAACCACAGTTATAATTGTTTCGTGGGATATTGCTAGATATAATATATTTAAATTTTAAGTTTTTTTATTTTATAAAAATTTAAGCGTTTGTAATAAATACTTACATTTTTTCTGTTGCCTGAAAAATCTTGAAAATAAGATAGGATAATTTGCCAGTTCACAGTCGATATCAGGTGTAGTGTGTAAGTTCCTTTACATAAGTAATGTAGGTAAGTTCCTTTATAATCATATTATCGTATTAATGTGTAGAGTAAGCTAAAATGTATTTTAACCTCGTACTTTTTTTAGTTTGTAAGAACATTCTGTAGTTCTAATAAAGGTCACGTGTTTAGTCTACATTACTTGACTTTCCACCTCAAAGGGACAAAGAAAATACATCTATAATGTAGATATTACCATAATATTACTATACATCTTAACATAAACATAGCTCAATATGGCCGACTATAATGCTCCCAATTTAAATGTTACTTATTCACTGCGCAATAGAAAAAACAACATCTATATTTGGTCGAATTTCAATTCTTTGTTTAAATTTCGATCGCATTGATTTGGAACGGAGTACACATGTTTACGTAACATGTTAACAAAGAAATTAAATGTTGAATTATTTTATGCAATTTGGTAGTCAGTCACTGTATATTTTGAATATTGACATGATTTTCCAAATATACACACCCTAAAGTATTATCACTCATTTATTTTACATCTTGTAGAGTAGACCTCTAATAAGGACTGCTTTTGAACTATTTAGTACTAAGGCTACTTTTTATCGTGGAAAAATGGAAATATGTATGGGTCCTGCGAGATCCTGAGACATCTTATCAAGTATATATGTCGCAGTCATCTTATTGAATCTAGTTATTTAATTGAATCACTAGGCGGTTATATAATGGCGTCAAACAGCTCGTACAGATAGCAATGTGTTGATATATTTTTTGATTAATTTACTTTATTGTTCGTTTTATTTGTACTCATTCGGAAATTTCGAAGTTTAAAACTAAAATATTAAATGGCTGTCCTAGTCTCGGATTCTATAATTTGTTGGTTAAAACAGGATTCAATGAAAGCGCTAGTCATTCAATTAAATAGCGGATTCAATCAGATGACTGCGACATATTGCGACATATTGCGACACTTTAAATAATGACTAAATCTTGTACCTCGACGAACTGAAAAGGCAATTTGCGTTGGTAAGCGAATCAAAGTAGAGCATGCTACAGGCTGTTTAGCTGTCACTCGTACCTCGGAAACCCCCACATGACGGCTCAATTCCAGCACACGCTGTATATAGCACTAGAACACGCTGTATACGACACAAGCTAAGGCCGTGTTTCACCAAGCAATGTTAAAGTTACCGCCATGTTATCGTATTTCATGTCAATGAATAAGAAGGCATGTTATTTTAACATGGCGTTAACTTTAACATACATACATGTAGCGAGGCATGTATATGTAACACTGTATAGTTAGTCTTTTGAATATTTTTTTATTGATGTGATTATAGCCTACTACTAGTAAAACTCAAAGTATTTAAGTAACATTGAAATAATGAAGATAGATGATGAAATATAATGTGCGAACGAGAAAGGAACAACCGATAGTGACGTCACGTTGTTGTCGATATTTGTCCATAATTATTCATAATTCATTTTAAGTTTCATCGTTTAAGCAAGTTTACCTCTTAGATAAGTCCTAAAATACCATGTTGTGTATGGAATCTGGTAAAACAATAATGTATTAAGCGTGATCATAAGAAATATTAGCATTATTCTTATTCTGTCCATTTGTGTGGGAAATTTCATACTCCCCCGACAGCCCAGTGTTCGTAAGTGCTATTACGCACTGTCAACTAGTCGCCGGCAATTTAGACTTACTGTAGTTTACATAGGTGCTTACGCACTTGGTCGTCAGTCGCCCGGGCGATCCGGCGACTCGACACGTTGTGGCGACTGCCGGTCGCCGGCGACCAATACAAGCACGGCTTCAAATGGGAACGTTCACACTGCAAGCAACTGTCGTAACGACTTATCTTGATTAGGAGCGCTTCTATAGAAGCTTCTTCGACGTCTACTCTGCACGAATGTACTTGGAATACTGTCGCTCAGTTTGGTCTCCTGGGCCTGGTTGCCTATGTTTTGGTCGTCGAGCGACCGAGTCGCCGGCCACAAGTCGACAGTGCGTAATAGAACTAAGAAGGAGTATAAAGTTTTTGTTTCACGTGTACTACAGGATATTTAACACATCCTCAAATATTCAAACAGACCTCAGCAGCTGGCACGTATTGCCCTATTTTGCTTGAAACAAGACTTTTTTGCATGATATCATGTCAGATAAATATGTATAAGTCCCGCCTTTTAGGGGTTTTGTAGTCGTATTCATATTTCATACGTCCGCGATATGAAAACAGTGTGGTCATTACCAATCAGATTTTAATGCAAATTTATCTTAACCCTTCACAGCACGTAAAGCCATTTATGGCTACCAAATTGATAGATTTTTCTAACCTATATTTAAACGTAAAGTTTATGGAATGTCTTTTAGTAGTGGCACAAAGTAGATAATAAATACTAAGTGCTAAATGCATTCGAAGCCATTTATGGCTCCACAGTTTATTTCCTAAACTAATGTACAATTCTTTTGTTTTCGTTTTTTTTCTTAATTTGTCCTATTAAAGCAAAATAACAGTAAAATATTTTTATGATCTATTTACTGATATCGCGCCCCGAGGGTTCCGTACAAACCTTTTAACATAGAATATAGATTTTGTTACAGTTTGATAGTATTTTTATTACTATAGTATAATATCCCTTACATAGACATAGACAAACGGCTGTATCTTTTTATTGCGTTGGATAATATGTCTGACTTTGGGTGTAAAAAGGGCTGTCACTATATAAAGGTAGTATAATCATATCATTATACTACCTTTTCTCATTCTAGAAATGTATTTTTTTATAATTTTTTTTACAAAAAAAAAAATTTGCTTTATTGTTATTTTTGCGACAAAAAATATATATTTAAAAAATACATTCCCAAAATGAGGAAAGGTAGTATAATCGTATCTCAAAGATATAGTGACGGCTCTTTTTACACCCTGTATAATGGCCATGTGTGTGCGGAATACACATGACACTCCTCTCTTTACTCTCATAACCAAGTGGGACGGATAGCCAACACGACTAGCGAGAGATTAGCCTCAGGACCGCCTTCTGCCCATTTGACGCATCTTATCTTTAGTTGTTCCAACGTGGGAATCGAATCCGCTACCTCCGAGTCGAGAGCCAACCTCTGACTACGGGGCCACGTAGGCGTATTTAAGTCACATATAAATATAATATATCCCATCAAAAACATAATTTGTAAAAAATGCCAAGACTCACTACCTAGTTCTTCTACCGTAAAAAGTTTTGAGGATCATTATACCGAGGGCGGTTAACAACGTCGTATAGTTATCATATCTATATTATATGTCTTTCATGTTTTAAATAAATAAGTAGATTGACTTGGCAATCGCATGAAATCGCAATGTGCATAACATCTATCTTGTGAAACAAGTGATACACATTAAATGACATCGTTTAGTGCGATTGCCAATTTTATTCTTCTGTTAAAAATTTAATGAAATTTGAAATACAATGCCTGCTTAGTTACTTTAAATACAGGCAAAACAATGGCCTGAACTGTTTGAGAAAAGGATGGTACGGTCGTGCTCGACTTGGCGGGGGCACTGCCGTGCCCACATAGAAGTAAATTCTTCGAACTGCCGTGACTTTTCTATGGAAAAGGACCGGGATAAAATTCTATTACGTAATTTAAAACGGTACTTGACAAGGAGCTAATTAAATTTAAAAGTGTAGAGAAAACTTTAATTATTTCGAAAAAACTTCATCCGGCCACTTCAGCGGAACTGCCAACTACTTAATTTGCAACTTAGATGCCTTAATAAATTATTTACGTAATGCAATACGCAAGATGTTTAACGGCCATTTTGAAACGCCATCTTGGAACATGATATGATTTATGTAAAGTTTTTATGCAGACAAAAAATATTTACCCACTTACTTCTTTTAAAATCTGCACTTACTTCTTTTAAAGTCCGAGTTAGACTCATGTACAGTAAGGTTTCTACAAAACCATATATTATATCCCACCCATCCTTCAATTAACTCATTATCTTTTTAATATAATATTTTGTTGTTACAGAGGAGACATAAATACTTGAGTGAAAATGTCAACTGTCCTACTATTGCAGTTCACGGTTGCTTTGTTATGGCACAAGTTATCCGTCTCGTCAAATATCAGCTCACTTAAAATG
Source organism: Celastrina argiolus (assembly GCA_905187575.2). NCBI lineage: Eukaryota > Metazoa > Arthropoda > Insecta > Lepidoptera > Lycaenidae > Celastrina > Celastrina argiolus. The sequence continues at coordinate 6,334,577 of LR994596.1, forward strand.
TGAGCTGTTATTTAATTTAGTTTGCTTGAAACACTGCTAACGTCCACACGTATCACAATTCTTAATTTAAACACCGAAATGTGTGTTTAAATTTATATATAAAAAATGTGACGAGCGATTTAAAATCAGTAAATCAACTCTGAAATGTTTTAAAACGTTTATCTCTGTTCGTTATTAAATAAATGTAGATCTCAATTTAATGTAGATCATATACCCCGCGGTCAGAGTTTAGCGTTTTTTTTTGTATGGGACATTGGGACGTTTTCATATAATAATAATAATAGCTCCCCTCACCGAGTTCGGTGTCGGTAGCCGATTTCATTAAAATCAAGCCAGCTACGCAGGAGTTATTTTATAGTGCCCAAGTGTGTGCGCAATACACAGAAGCACTCTCTCTTCCTTTTACTCTCATAACCCAGTGGGACGGTAAACCGACACGACTAGCGAGACATCAGGCGCAGGACCGACTTTTTACATGCCCATCCGACGCATGGATCATCTTTCTTGTCAGACAATCAGATGATCAGCCTGCATTGTCCTAACCAAACTTGAAAACAAAATTTTTTGTTGATCCAACGCGGGAATCGAATCCACGACCTCCGGATCGAGAGCGAAGCTCTGAACCACTTGACCACGGAGGCGATTTTCATATACGTATCGATCGAAGGGTTCACGAGATAAAACCTAGAGACATACAGACAACCCGTTTTCAGTCTTGGGATAAGGAACTCTAATAAGAGCACCATAGCCACGACAAAGTCACAAATGCGTTTCCACGCTTTGACCAATTAAGTGAAATATAATGTTATCTCCCGCCGATTTTATGTCAGACCGTGGTATGGCCGTGTTAAATCGTGCCGTAATATAGCTCTCCCAGTTCTGAACAGTAATTGCCATAATATTTTATACCAAAAGTACCAAAAACTCCCAGATTGTATGGAATTTAATGGACAAACATAAAATATACCATACAGTCGTTTACTCTTTGGAACAGCATTAAGTCTAAACGCCCTGATTTCATAGATGATGAAATATAATGTGCGAACGAGAAAGGAACAACCGATAGTGACGTCACGTTGTTGTCGATATTTGTCCATAATTATTCATAATTCATTTTAAGTTTCATCGTTTAAGCAAGTTTACCTCTTAGATAAGTCCTAAAATACCATGTTGTGTATGGAATCTGGTAAAACAATAATGTATTAAGCGTGATCATAAGAAATATTAGCATTATTCTTATTCTGTCCATTTGTGTGGGAAATTTCAATACTCCCCCGACAGCCCAGTGTTCGTAAGTGCTATTACGCACTGTCAACTAGTCGCCGGCAATTTAGACTTACTGTAGTTTACATAGGTGCTTACGCACTTGGTCGTCAGTCGCCCGGGCGATCCGGCGACTCGCCACGTTGTGGCGACTGCCGGTCGCCGGCGACCAATACAAGCACGGCTTCAAATGGGAACGTTCACACTGCAAGCAACTGTCGTAACGACTTATCTTGATTAGGAGCGCTTCTATAGAAGCTTCTTCGACGTCTACTCTGCACGAATGTACTTGGAATACTGTCGCTCAGTTTGGTCTCCTGGGCCTGGTTGCCTATGTTTTGGTCGTCGAGCGACCGAGTCGCCGGCCACAAGTCGACAGTGCGTAATAGAACTAAGAAGGAGTATAAAGTTTTTGTTTCACGTGTACTACAGGATATTTAACACATCCTCAAATATTCAAACAGACCTCAGCAGCTGGCACGTATTGCCCTATTTTGCTTGAAACAAGACTTTTTTGCATGATATCATGTCAGATAAATATGTATAAGTCCCGCCTTTTAGGGGTTTTGTAGTCGTATTCATATTTCATACGTCCGCGATATGAAAACAGTGTGGTCATTACCAATCAGATTTTAATGCAAATTTATCTTAACCCTTCACAGCACGTAAAGCCATTTATGGCTACCAAATTGATAGATTTTTCTAACCTATATTTAAACGTAAAGTTTATGGAATGTCTTTTAGTAGTGGCACAAAGTAGATAATAAATACTAAGTGCTAAATGCATTCGAAGCCATTTATGGCTCCACAGTTTATTTCCTAAACTAATGTACAATTCTTTTGTTTTCGTTTTTTTTCTTAATTTGTCCTATTAAAGCAAAATAACAGTAAAATATTTTTATGATCTATTTACTGATATCGCGCCCCGAGGGTTCCGTACAAACCTTTTAACATAGAATATAGATTTTGTTACAGTTTGATAGTATTTTTATTACTATAGTATAATATCCCTTACATAGACATAGACAAACGGCTGTATCTTTTTATTGCGTTGGATAATATGTCTGACTTTGGGTGTAAAAAGGGCTGTCACTATATAAAGGTAGTATAATCATATCATTATACTACCTTTTCTCATTCTAGAAATGTATTTTTTTATAATTTTTTTTACAAAAAAAAAATTTGCTTTATTGTTATTTTTGCGACAAAAAATATATATTTAAAAAATACATTCCCAAAATGAGGAAAGGTAGTATAATCGTATCTCAAAGATATAGTGACGGCTCTTTTTACACCCTGTATAATGGCCATGTGTGTGCGGAATACACATGACACTCCTCTCTTTACTCTCATAACCAAGTGGGACGGATAGCCAACACGACTAGCGAGAGATTAGCCTCAGGACCGCCTTCTGCCCATTTGACGCATCTTATCTTTAGTTGTTCCAACGTGGGAATCGAATCCGCTACCTCCGAGTCGAGAGCCAACCTCTGACTACGGGGCCACGTAGGCGTATTTAAGTCACATATAAATATAATATATCCCATCAAAAACATAATTTGTAAAAAATGCCAAGACTCACTACCTAGTTCTTCTACCGTAAAAAGTTTTGAGGATCATTATACCGAGGGCGGTTAACAACGTCGTATAGTTATCATATCTATATTATATGTCTTTCATGTTTTAAATAAATAAGTAGATTGACTTGGCAATCGCATGAAATCGCAATGTGCATAACATCTATCTTGTGAAACAAGTGATACACATTAAATGACATCGTTTAGTGCGATTGCCAATTTTATTCTTCTGTTAAAAATTTAATGAAATTTGAAATACAATGCCTGCTTAGTTACTTTAAATACAGGCAAAACAATGGCCTGAACTGTTTGAGAAAAGGATGGTACGGTCGTGCTCGACTTGGCGGGGGCACTGCCGTGCCCACATAGAAGTAAATTCTTCGAACTGCCGTGACTTTTCTATGGAAAAGGACCGGGATAAAATTCTATTACGTAATTTAAAACGGTACTTGACAAGGAGCTAATTAAATTTAAAAGTGTAGAGAAAACTTTAATTATTTCGAAAAAACTTCATCCGGCCACTTCAGCGGAACTGCCAACTACTTAATTTGCAACTTAGATGCCTTAATAAATTATTTACGTAATGCAATACGCAAGATGTTTAACGGCCATTTTGAAACGCCATCTTGGAACATGATATGATTTATGTAAAGTTTTTATGCAGACAAAAAATATTTACCCACTTACTTCTTTTAAAATCTGCACTTACTTCTTTTAAAGTCCGAGTTAGACTCATGTACAGTAAGGTTTCTACAAAACCATATATTATATCCCACCCATCCTTCAATTAACTCATTATCTTTTTAATATAATATTTTGTTGTTACAGAGGAGACATAAATACTTGAGTGAAAATGTCAACTGTCCTACTATTGCAGTTCACGGTTGCTTTGTTATGGCACAAGTTATCCGTCTCGTCAAATATCAGCTCACTTAAAATGTGAGCTGTTATTTAATTTAGTTTGCTTGAAACACTGCTAACGTCCACACGTATCACAATTCTTAATTTAAACACCGAAATGTGTGTTTAAATTTATATATAAAAAATGTGACGAGCGATTTAAAATCAGTAAATCAACTCTGAAATGTTTTAAAACGTTTATCTCTGTTCGTTATTAAATAAATGTAGATCTCAATTTAATGTAGATCATATACCCCGCGGTCAGAGTTTAGCGTTTTTTTTTGTATGGGACATTGGGACGTTTTCATATAATAATAATAATAGCTCCCCTCACCGAGTTCGGTGTCGGTAGCCGATTTCATTAAAATCAAGCCAGCTACGCAGGAGTTATTTTATAGTGCCCAAGTGTGTGCGCAATACACAGAAGCACTCTCTCTTCCTTTTACTCTCATAACCCAGTGGGACGGTAAACCGACACGACTAGCGAGACATCAGGCGCAGGACCGACTTTTTACATGCCCATCCGACGCATGGATCATCTTTCTTGTCAGACAATCAGATGATCAGCCTGCATTGTCCTAACCAAACTTGAAAACAAAATTTTTTGTTGATCCAACGCGGGAATCGAATCCACGACCTCCGGATCGAGAGCGAAGCTCTGAACCACTTGACCACGGAGGCGATTTTCATATACGTATCGATCGAAGGGTTCACGAGATAAAACCTAGAGACATACAGACAACCCGTTTTCAGTCTTGGGATAAGGAACTCTAATAAGAGCACCATAGCCACGACAAAGTCACAAATGCGTTTCCACGCTTTGACCAATTAAGTGAAATATAATGTTATCTCCCGCCGATTTTATGTCAGACCGTGGTATGGCCGTGTTAAATCGTGCCGTAATATAGCTCTCCCAGTTCTGAACAGTAATTGCCATAATATTTTATACCAAAAGTACCAAAAACTCCCAGATTGTATGGAATTTAATGGACAAACATAAAATATACCATACAGTCGTTTACTCTTTGGAACAGCATTAAGTCTAAACGCCCTGATTTCATAGATGATGAAATATAATGTGCGAACGAGAAAGGAACAACCGATAGTGACGTCACGTTGTTGTCGATATTTGTCCATAATTATTCATAATTCATTTTAAGTTTCATCGTTTAAGCAAGTTTACCTCTTAGATAAGTCCTAAAATACCATGTTGTGTATGGAATCTGGTAAAACAATAATGTATTAAGCGTGATCATAAGAAATATTAGCATTATTCTTATTCTGTCCATTTGTGTGGGAAATTTCAATACTCCCCCGACAGCCCAGTGTTCGTAAGTGCTATTACGCACTGTCAACTAGTCGCCGGCAATTTAGACTTACTGTAGTTTACATAGGTGCTTACGCACTTGGTCGTCAGTCGCCCGGGCGATCCGGCGACTCGCCACGTTGTGGCGACTGCCGGTCGCCGGCGACCAATACAAGCACGGCTTCAAATGGGAACGTTCACACTGCAAGCAACTGTCGTAACGACTTATCTTGATTAGGAGCGCTTCTATAGAAGCTTCTTCGACGTCTACTCTGCACGAATGTACTTGGAATACTGTCGCTCAGTTTGGTCTCCTGGGCCTGGTTGCCTATGTTTTGGTCGTCGAGCGACCGAGTCGCCGGCCACAAGTCGACAGTGCGTAATAGAACTAAGAAGGAGTATAAAGTTTTTGTTTCACGTGTACTACAGGATATTTAACACATCCTCAAATATTCAAACAGACCTCAGCAGCTGGCACGTATTGCCCTATTTTGCTTGAAACAAGACTTTTTTGCATGATATCATGTCAGATAAATATGTATAAGTCCCGCCTTTTAGGGGTTTTGTAGTCGTATTCATATTTCATACGTCCGCGATATGAAAACAGTGTGGTCATTACCAATCAGATTTTAATGCAAATTTATCTTAACCCTTCACAGCACGTAAAGCCATTTATGGCTACCAAATTGATAGATTTTTCTAACCTATATTTAAACGTAAAGTTTATGGAATGTCTTTTAGTAGTGGCACAAAGTAGATAATAAATACTAAGTGCTAAATGCATTCGAAGCCATTTATGGCTCCACAGTTTATTTCCTAAACTAATGTACAATTCTTTTGTTTTCGTTTTTTTTCTTAATTTGTCCTATTAAAGCAAAATAACAGTAAAATATTTTTATGATCTATTTACTGATATCGCGCCCCGAGGGTTCCGTACAAACCTTTTAACATAGAATATAGATTTTGTTACAGTTTGATAGTATTTTTATTACTATAGTATAATATCCCTTACATAGACATAGACAAACGGCTGTATCTTTTTATTGCGTTGGATAATATGTCTGACTTTGGGTGTAAAAAGGGCTGTCACTATATAAAGGTAGTATAATCATATCATTATACTACCTTTTCTCATTCTAGAAATGTATTTTTTTATAATTTTTTTTACAAAAAAAAAATTTGCTTTATTGTTATTTTTGCGACAAAAAATATATATTTAAAAAATACATTCCCAAAATGAGGAAAGGTAGTATAATCGTATCTCAAAGATATAGTGACGGCTCTTTTTACACCCTGTATAATGGCCATGTGTGTGCGGAATACACATGACACTCCTCTCTTTACTCTCATAACCAAGTGGGACGGATAGCCAACACGACTAGCGAGAGATTAGCCTCAGGACCGCCTTCTGCCCATTTGACGCATCTTATCTTTAGTTGTTCCAACGTGGGAATCGAATCCGCTACCTCCGAGTCGAGAGCCAACCTCTGACTACGGGGCCACGTAGGCGTATTTAAGTCACATATAAATATAATATATCCCATCAAAAACATAATTTGTAAAAAATGCCAAGACTCACTACCTAGTTCTTCTACCGTAAAAAGTTTTGAGGATCATTATACCGAGGGCGGTTAACAACGTCGTATAGTTATCATATCTATATTATATGTCTTTCATGTTTTAAATAAATAAGTAGATTGACTTGGCAATCGCATGAAATCGCAATGTGCATAACATCTATCTTGTGAAACAAGTGATACACATTAAATGACATCGTTTAGTGCGATTGCCAATTTTATTCTTCTGTTAAAAATTTAATGAAATTTGAAATACAATGCCTGCTTAGTTACTTTAAATACAGGCAAAACAATGGCCTGAACTGTTTGAGAAAAGGATGGTACGGTCGTGCTCGACTTGGCGGGGGCACTGCCGTGCCCACATAGAAGTAAATTCTTCGAACTGCCGTGACTTTTCTATGGAAAAGGACCGGGATAAAATTCTATTACGTAATTTAAAACGGTACTTGACAAGGAGCTAATTAAATTTAAAAGTGTAGAGAAAACTTTAATTATTTCGAAAAAACTTCATCCGGCCACTTCAGCGGAACTGCCAACTACTTAATTTGCAACTTAGATGCCTTAATAAATTATTTACGTAATGCAATACGCAAGATGTTTAACGGCCATTTTGAAACGCCATCTTGGAACATGATATGATTTATGTAAAGTTTTTATGCAGACAAAAAATATTTACCCACTTACTTCTTTTAAAATCTGCACTTACTTCTTTTAAAGTCCGAGTTAGACTCATGTACAGTAAGGTTTCTACAAAACCATATATTATACCTATCCCACCCATCCTTCAATTAACTCATTATCTTTTTAATATAATATTTTGTTGTTACAGAGGAGACATAAATACTTGAGTGAAAATGTCAACTGTCCTACTATTGCAGTTCACGGTTGCTTTGTTATGGCACAAGTTATCCGTCTCGTCAAATATCAGCTCACTTAAAATGTGAGCTGTTATTTAATTTAGTTTGCTTGAAACACTGCTAACGTCCACACGTATCACAATTCTTAATTTAAACACCGAAATGTGTGTTTAAATTTATATATAAAAAATGTGACGAGCGATTTAAAATCAGTAAATCAACTCTGAAATGTTTTAAAACGTTTATCTCTGTTCGTTATTAAATAAATGTAGATCTCAATTTAATGTAGATCATATACCCCGCGGTCAGAGTTTAGCGTTTTTTTTTGTATGGGACATTGGGACGTTTTCATATAATAATAATAATAGCTCCCCTCACCGAGTTCGGTGTCGGTAGCCGATTTCATTAAAATCAAGCCAGCTACGCAGGAGTTATTTTATAGTGCCCAAGTGTGTGCGCAATACACAGAAGCACTCTCTCTTCCTTTTACTCTCATAACCCAGTGGGACGGTAAACCGACACGACTAGCGAGACATCAGGCGCAGGACCGACTTTTTACATGCCCATCCGACGCATGGATCATCTTTCTTGTCAGACAATCAGATGATCAGCCTGCATTGTCCTAACCAAACTTGAAAACAAAATTTTTTGTTGATCCAACGCGGGAATCGAATCCACGACCTCCGGATCGAGAGCGAAGCTCTGAACCACTTGACCACGGAGGCGATTTTCATATACGTATCGATCGAAGGGTTCACGAGATAAAACCTAGAGACATACAGACAACCCGTTTTCAGTCTTGGGATAAGGAACTCTAATAAGAGCACCATAGCCACGACAAAGTCACAAATGCGTTTCCACGCTTTGACCAATTAAGTGAAATATAATGTTATCTCCCGCCGATTTTATGTCAGACCGTGGTATGGCCGTGTTAAATCGTGCCGTAATATAGCTCTCCCAGTTCTGAACAGTAATTGCCATAATATTTTATACCAAAAGTACCAAAAACTCCCAGATTGTATGGAATTTAATGGACAAACATAAAATATACCATACAGTCGTTTACTCTTTGGAACAGCATTAAGTCTAAACGCCCTGGGGGAAATCAGATTGCAGAAGTACTTGACGAATCATTTCGCTCCATTTTTTACAGCAGATGAGAGAAAATACGGATGTTTGTGTCTTTACAACTTTTTATCCGACGTCGAAAAAAGGGTAATGATTTTAGCATAGCAATATTTATTCCACCCTAGCGCCTACTTAAGACTTTAATGAAATAATCAATAGATTCGTTATATGTGTTCCGATGACATACGTTTTAGGTAATATTTAAGTATTCGGGTAAAGTTTAAATATTTTTTATGGTAAACCCCGAATTATTAAGTGAGCTAACTAATTGGCGAATTACAGCCAAAAATGTTTTTTTAAAGGAGGCATTGGGCCACCACTGCAACTCCTGTGGGTATCGACAGCGGTAACCAACCACGGCAAACCCTTTGATATGATCTCGAGGTACAAGCTACATCTGTCTTGGGACCCACAACAATTTTCTTTGTGGGTGGTTATAAGGCGGAGCAGAAAGTATTCCAGTTTCTCTCCAACTCTGGGTTTATGTCATTTATTTGGAATTTTAAAGAAGGCTAAGAACGAGTTCTAGTATATAATATGTTATCGACCAGGTGATTAATGCAGGCATTATTAATAATGCGCGGGCATTATAATTATTGTCTAGCTCTATCGAAATTAAGCAATGCTTATTATACCGAATAATACGCTTTATTTTATTATTATTTAAAATTCACTTCATTGTTAGTTAAATGAGAATTATTTAATAGAAATAGCTATTTAGTATAATTTTATTACTCTACCCAAAAGGTGATGAAAAATATGTAAGATGCCTTGTCAATTGGGGTCTTTGAATATTTATTATCAAACTAGCTGACCCGTGCCCACTTCGTTAAGCATACAAACTGTTTAAATCTTCCCTGGACTTCCACGAATAATCCAAGAGCAAAATTAACCGAATCGGTTCATGAAACCGTTCTCGAGTTTTACCGATACTAACGAACAGCAATTAATTTTTATATAAAAGAAGACTAGCTGACCCGTGTCCACTTCGTTGGACATACAAACCGTTTGAACCTTCCCTGGACTTCCACAAATATTTCAAGAGCAAAATTAGCCGAATCGGTTTAGCCGTTCTCTAGTTTTAGCGAGACTAACGAAAAGCAATTCATTTTTAAGATATAAGAAGATGTACACTCTTATTGGACAATTTCAAATTACCGGACATTATGTATAATTCTCAATTTATCTCTTGGTCTATAACATATATAATACATTTAGTTTACAATAGGATTCTATACATAAAGGTTGTGTCGTAGTAGATTAAGTGGGTCTATATCTAAAAACAATTATATAACTACAAAATATATAAAAACAGAGAAAAAAGCAATTCTATATCATGTTACAGTTAATTTTAATTCGCCAGTTCTTAAAGCGTTTTTCCAAACGAGTAAATGCGCCGAGTTTTTTCCTTTCTTTAGAACGGGGACATGTTTAATTCATTTGAAACTCTTCTAACTTTTATTTAAACGATTTAAGAATAATTACTATTGGAGCTTATATTCCTTAATGCTATTGGCTTAACCTGATGTATTTGCTGTTAATTGCTATGTTATCATACTATTTAGACATTGATAAAATTTGCTAAATGTACTCAACTTTTCATACTTAGCATGTACCAGTATTGTTTTTATATTATACACATATATGAATATAAAATACAGGTCAGTCAGACATTAAAAACATTTTTTACCTATGCAAAAAACAGGGTGTTATAAGTTTGTGTCTATGTGTGTGTGCCGGACTGTGGCATCGTAACAGCAATATGAATGAACCGATTTGGATCTAGTTTTTTTTAATTTAAATATATTATATCTAGCAATCCCGCGAAACAATTATAACCACAACCTGCAAGCAGATGAGTGAGTGTACGCATAGGCATGCGTTTTATGCTATGGATTTCCGCAAAGTAACGCCTGATTCCATTAACTATCTAGTTTTTTTGTTTGACGCAAAGCTGATTGAGAGTGGACTCAGTTAAAGTACATAATCATTAGTTTTCTCATTCCTTGACAGTTAAAAGTGTCTTACAAAATGTAGGTTTTTTGTTTATGGCACTGACACTCGTGATTTGTGTACTTTACCATAGACAAAATGTGGGGTTAATTAGATAATTTTTATGTTGTTTATAATTATTGTTCTGTTGGCGGGATACGATCACTGAGCTACAGAGGTGGTAAGATTAAATATTATAATTAGATTTGTTACAACAATGTAGATAAGGTTTACATTTTGCCAAAGCAAGTAAACTAACCACGGCATTTTTAAAAGGTCGTCTAACGAAGTTTTTTGTGTTATGAACAATGTTTTGCACATTTTACACTTGTGGAGAGGTGTGGATGTAACTGGTGGAACACTGACACGCTCCAGGGCTGGGTACTTGAATTTGTTGGACCCTACTACGAGTTCTCGATGGCGAGTTTATTAAGGGCACAAAACATTTAACAGTCTTCTTAATACAATAATAATAATAGCCGTACGTTTGTATTAATTAATGCCTAATAGACATCAAGCCATAAGCTCGCTACTTCAGTACCATAAAGAAGAAAATAGTTTTTTTTAATAACAAATTAATAATTAGAAATTTACCATATGGATAATTATTTACAAAAAATTATCCATATGGTAAACATTTACAAAAAATTTGTATTGACAAATTTGCAAACATGGTAAAATAATATATAAACAAAAATTTATTATTCTATTAATAGTCAATTTTAGTATTTACTAAATTATACATATTTTTTTTGGTGTAATATTGTGTGTAAAATATTTTCAATATATTATATATATGGATGTTTTTACACCGCATCAATCTAGCCCCGTGCTAAGTATCCGAAGAACTTGTGTTACAACGGAAATATACATATTTAAGATTTTACTATATTAATACACAAATTTAATATACATCCGTGACCAGGAACACTGAAAACTTTTTGTTCTTTTCGGCGGGATTCGAAGCCGTGACCTCTCGCTCGAGCACCATTGTTCTGAACCACTGCGCTACAGAGGTCATCAAATATATAATAATTATTATCAAAATTTCAAGTCGAATCTTGGTACACAGCCAGTAGGCTTTTTTTATTCTAATATAATCATTATAGTAGGGGGTAGGTTTTGGTAATTATTTATCGAATTTGGGCTAGTCCCATAACTTTAGTCTTTATCTTAAATGTAATTAATAATCATTAATCTATAGTGTCTCTATAGACATATTTACACATATCTTATAAACTATATTTTACTATACCTACCAATAGACTATATAATATAATATAATATAATAGATTGCAGGACTAGTTAGACCGATCTTTAAGTCTGGTGACCCTAAAGACTGTTCTAAATATCGACCAATCACCATGCTTCCTATTGTAGATAAAATTATAGAAAAATTTATATGCAATCAAATACACGAATTTTACAACAAACACGAAATATTATCTAGTAATCAATTTGGATTCCAAGCCAGGAAGAGTACCACCCTGCTCTTGTCTCGGTTTACAGATGAAGTTAATCAATACTTAAATGATAAAAAACACGTCCTAATTGTATTAATTGATTGTAAAGCGTTTGATACGTTACAACATGATATCCTTATTAGTAAAATAAACGACACGGGAGTACGTGGTCCTCTTCTTGAATGGAGTAAAAGTTACCTAAGTAATCGAACTTACCGTGTACGTATCGGTGAAATGCTCAGTGATGAGGTGTTGGTGACAGAAGGCACGGCACAAGGATCTGTCGCTGGTCCCCTCCACTACATCTCCTATGTAAATGACATGAATAATGGGATAATGGATTGTAGTACTTACCAATTCGCAGATGATACCTGCATTGTGGTGGCTGATAGGGATCCTAAAGTAGCTGAAATGAAATTACAAAAAGACTTTAACTTTATATGCCGTTGGTCACACGATATGGGCTTGGTATTGAATGGTGAAAAAACTAAATTAATACACGTACATTCTTCTTACTCGAAAACCGTTTCAGCAGTTAGGTTAGTCGGACACAGTCATCGCTGTCTTCACACAAAAGCTCAAAATGTTGCTTGTACATGTCCGCCCATTAAACAAGTAGAATCACACAAATATTTAGGCCTAACTCTGGACAATCGGTTTAATTGGGATAAGCATATAGACGTAGTTTGTGACAAATTACGTGCTATTTTAGCAAAATTCTATATTATCCGAAACCGAATTCCTTTTAATGTTAGGCGTATGATGTATTTAGCACTTGCAGAAAGCATTATTTCTTACGGATTAAGTAGCTATGGCAGGACCTTTAAAACACATTTAGACAATATATATAAACTACAAATACGATTATTAAAAATTATTATACCTCATCATATTAAAGAAAATATAAAAAGTGACATCGAGTTATTTCAATATTGTAAAATCTTACCCATACACCAAAACCTTAAATATCAGATACTAAAAGAACAATACTTTAGATACGAAATTCAACACCTTAGCGACTCCCATAAAGTAACCAGAAAAATTACGAAAAATATGTTAATACCACCAAAATGCAGGAATTTCTATGGCCAGAGAACGTCTGAGTATTTATTACCCCATCTAATAAACCAGCTACCAATGGACGTAAAAGAAAAAATAACTGAAAAAAATCTTAAAAATATTATTAAAGATCAACTCCTTAAATCTTATCTTATTTAAAATAAAATAAATTAACTTACACTTTCGAGCATCCTGTATATACACGACCGCGAAACCGGTTAGCGAGCAGTGGACGATGCGTTGCATCGAACCTACTCATTAGAATATTGTTAGTTGGCTGCGGCGCGCGGTGAATGGTACACATGCGTATGCGTTTGACGTAAGACCTATTTACGATGTTAATAATATAATGTTAAATAGTGTTTAATTTTGTAGCATGTTTCTTATATGTTCTATAATTTAATATTATAAACATAGCATCGAGATAAACCCTTGTCGGGTTTACGGTGCTACTAGTACTAGGTATATGTAAACAAATGTAATAAAGTAATAAATAAATAAAAAAAAAAAATAAAAAAAAATAGAGTAATGTAAAAATGATTAAAATTTTCACATTTTCAAAACTAGCTTCATTCGAGAACCATTAGTAGTGTTATTTGTATTTGTATTCAAGCGAGCATACAAGCTCGTCACCACAATACCACCGCGTGTATCGTGGTCGAGCTAATCCGGCCCTGACAATGGGCTCGGGGGCTCGTGGCGTAGCTACACGTCTGTAATATATTCAGGGGTTAATGTAAAAGTGGTCAGTGCATAATGAGTTTAGATAATAATTAAAAACACAACTGAAACCGTTGTGGGATGAGCGACGACTAGCAGATGATATACTTCATTTCATACTAACAAAAATATTTTCTGTATAAGCTATACAATCTTTTGTCCTTTTCTGTCAAGTGACTTATGTAACGTGATAGACGAGGAGAAAATATTGAAGAGATGAAGTTGAAATCTTCTTATTTGGAATGAAGTAAGTATATGACGCTGTGACACGAAATATCAACTAGCAGATCAGAGGCAGATATTGAAATTATAGATCCTCGCACCAGTTTCAGTGACGAGATCGATCGCAGTGAAACCAGGCCAGCTACACAGGAGTTATTTTGTACTAAAGTGCATTCTCCTTTTTTACTATCATAACAAATTAGGACGGATAAGCGACTTGACTGGCGAGAGATCAGGCGCAGGACTGACTTTGAATGCCCATCAAGAAAGTTAGGCATGTAAAAAGTAGGTCCTGTTATTTTAAAACTTTTTTTATATTTCTTCTATTTTCTTACTATTAGTTAACTTTGTAGTTGTACTCTATATTTATTATATACTAGCTGTGCCCGCGACTTCGTTCGCGTGGTGTTTGTTTGACTTAAACATTTTATGCAGCGCATGCACCGAAAGTCCCCAAATGTAAATTGTTTGTTTGTTTAAACGCGCTAATCTCCCGTATATGTATAATAGCCGAAGCCCGACGTCACGACGCCCGACTCCCGACGCCCGACGCCGCGATGCTCAACGTCGCGACGCCGACGCCCGATGCCGCAACGCCCGACGCCGCGACGCCCGACGCCGCGATGCCCGACGCCGGGACGCCCGACGCCGCGATGCCAGACGACGCGACGCCCGACGCCGCGACGCCCAACGTCGCGACGCCAACGCCCGACGTCGCGACGCCGACGCCCGACGCCACGACGCCCGACGCCGCGACGCCCAACGTCGCGACGCCCAACGTCGCGACGCCCAACGTCGCGACGCCCACGCCCGACGCCGCGACGCCCAACGTCGAGACGCCGACGCCGACGCCCACGCCCGACGCGACGGCACGACGCCTAACGTTGCGACGCCGACGCCCGACGCCGACTTTCACTCCAACGCTGCGCTGCCGGTGCCGACCGCCATATTTTTCGGCGTCGGCGGTCTACTCTCGGTGCGCAATTCAAACTCGCACTTGCCAGGTTTTTTATTTATTAATTACCATATGCTTGCAGTTTAAGCGATGTCGAAATTTCCAAACGTATATCTTCAAAGACTAAGTAGTAGTGGTAATACATTAATATTTAAAATCGGTTCATAAACGACGAAGATATCCACGAACAAACATAAAAAAAACATATATTTACGAATTGTGAAACCACCTCCTTTTTTGGAAGTCGGTTAAAAATATTATGTTGATTACTTCATGTTACAATCTACCTTTGTGCCAAGTTTAATTTAAGTACGTTGAGTAGTTTGGCTGAAATACTGTCAAATAGGTAGTTAAAATTTTTTGAAGATCCCACGGGAACCCTTTCGTTTTCCGGGATAATAATTTCCAATAACGCTCTTCAGGTCATAAGCTACCTGCCTGCCAAATTTTATTTCATTCCATAGAGCGGTTTTAGCGTGATGCGATGACAAACATTCCTATACGGACAGACAGACAGACAGACAGACAGACAGACATTTTTTTCAAAAATGTTATTTTTAGGTTCTGTGGCTCTTATAGACCCCCTTTTTTGATTTTCACTTAAATATTCTTAATGTACAGACATGACCCCTCTACAGATTTATTATATGTATAGATTACTGTGTTGTGGATAGCCGTTAGCGGCCTTATGCATGTTAATAGATATAAGCATTTTATTGTAAAAATATGGCTGTTTTTATCCCTATTAAAATAAAATAAAATTGTCAGTTAATAAGGTGATCAGCCTGGTTTGCTATCAGACTTGTTGTGTTTTTCCAACGTAGAGATTGAATTCACGATTAGCGGATAGTTAAAATTACCATATTAACACCCCCTTTCCGTCTCATTTATATATTAATGCAACTATCTAACCCAGACTGGCACAAGTGGCTTAAAGGGTTAAAAATTATCTACTTTCGAAGTACGTGCCCGGACCAAGTCGCAGCCGGGAAATAATTCAAAGGGAACGTTCTCGAATACTCTGATATATTCTTAGCGCTATCATTATTTATACAGTTGCAAAGGAAAGTTGAAAAATAAAATTCTCTCGGCTCAGCTAGTGCAATAGATTTGCATCTGTTCAACAGAAAAATATATTTTAAATTCCTACTCTCTAATAAGATAAATGCGAGAGTTTGTAGAAAGAGCGTTATTCGAGCTCTGTGCCTCTGAAGACTTTCTGAATTAAAATCAGTGTAATTTAAATATCGATTATTATTAACTCAATAGGAAGCCAAAAATAACAGCTTAACAACCTCGTGACTTGTGTAAGTTTTAGAAACACAAAAACTCAATATTTTTTACGAAAGTATCTCAAGCTTCACAATGTAATAATACACAAATTACTCCCTTTTCATTTCATTACTTATTTTGTACAATAAATCTGTTTAACTAATTAGTCATCATCACCATAATAACCTTGAATTGCCACCAATATTGTCACGTAAAAAAATACAAGGTGTAAAATAAATGAGTGATAATACTTTAGGGTGTGTGCCTCTTATGTCAAATATACTGTGAAAATACCATCGCAGAAAGACTTACTTTTGACCTTCATGTTTGTATGTGAAATGGCTTAACATCATTAATTTTCCCATGAAGTAATTTAAAAAAGTACCTCTTTCAGCGCTTGTACTTTCACAGTAAACTCTTTATACAGGACCCATACTCACCCCAAAGAATCACTCATTATTATTATAGCCACTATATCTACGTAGCACATTTCAAAAATATTTAAACATTTATTCAAAACTAGTTTTTCCCGCGACTTCGTTCGCGTGGTTTTTGAGTGACTTAAGCCGTTTATGCAGCGCACGCAATGGAAGTCCCCAAATGTAATTAATTTTCCCCGTTTTTGCAACATTTCTCACTGACGCTTCGCTCCTATTGGTCGCAGTGTAATGTTATATAGCATAAAGCCTTCCTCTATAAATGGGCTATCCAACAAAACAAGATTTTTCAAATCGGACCAGTAGTTCCTGAAATTAGCGCGTTTAAACGAACAAACAAACTCTTCCGCTTTATAATATTAGTATAGCTGATGTAATGTGTTGTGTTTCAAAATTACGATTCTTTTCATAATGAAGCAAGCAGCATTATATCAGTCAATAGTAAACACCGAAATACATGGTACATTCAGTAACACAAGCTTTTCAGTTCGAGAGCAATTTGAGGTCTTTTTACGTTTCTCTTATTGTTACCGACTTGTGGGTCGTTAGGACGGACCTTTTATTTCGACCTCATAAAACCGAGGGCTTCCCATTCAAGTATTATCTTACCTTAAATTCATTTAAAAATAAACGACAGGAGACAAATAATTTATGCCACGCGTAAACAGTAATAACTTTTGTGTTAATACTTTGTATAAAGAGTAAAAAAATGTTGTTGTAATAAATATTTAAATACAGTATGTTTTTATGTTATACATGTATTTAAATAAAAGCGCCAAGCAATAGACCAATACAAAAGAATTATTTTTTTTATAGGGTATTTTATAGAGCGAGACTAAGAGGCAGACGAGCCACCTGATGGTAAGCGGTCACCGTCGCCTATGAACATGGGTAACACCAGAAGAATCACCAATGCATCGTCGGCCCTGGAGGAGAGCTTTTTTTACACCTTTCTTGAAGAACCCCATGTCATAGCGTTCCGAGAATACCTCAGAAGGAAGCTCATTCCACAGTTTGCAGGTGCGCGGCAAGAACAAGAATGATAATCTCTAAGATACATAGATATCATGGTATTAAACAATTTAGAATAAAAAAAAGAATTACGTAATAACAAAATATTTTGTTACAAATTAGATTGACAATGCAATCAACTCTACTACTGGTTGTATACAGTACATGTAAGTGAGCTAGTGTGGTTATTATTTTAAATAATTATTATAGGTAGTTCTATATAAATACATAACGTTGAGTCGTATCAAGACGTTAAAAGCAAAGTACAGGCCCAAAGCATTGTTAACTGACAAACGAATTCGTATGTCACTTACGTCAAATCCCATCATACATTTTGTTTACGAACTTTATAAGTGATAATAGCGAAAGCATCGTGAGTCCAGGATGGAGAAACTAGCGATTCCTCCACTGATCAGAGCCTAGCTATCAAAATTTGACTGAATGAATCAGTTTTTACGTGCGTCAACTTTAATACTGTTACATGTGACAGTATAAAATCTCTATCCGCCCTCTATCACGTATGCGAAACAATAAAACTATGAAATCCCACATGATCTGGGCGGGCTGATTACATTGCGTGCGGCCGTGTGGGCGGGCGGGCGGTTTTTTGATCTGACAGCTGACGGGCTGTGATGTTATATTCACGTGTAATAACGACTAATCCAGCGCTGACCTGATGGAGAGGTGGCGCCGTAGTTGCAGCGGGTCATGGACTCCAGGCGTAGTTGTAGCGGGTCATGTACTCCAGGCGTTGTTGTAACGGGTCATGTACTCCAGTCGTAGTTGCAGCGGGTCATGTACCCCACAGTTTGTTGGTCGGTTCAGGTATGACGTCCACTACTAGACAAGAGTCTTCGCCAAAGGATTTAATTGGTGGTAGTTGTCTATGTCCTCCATGCTGTTGGCTAACGCAGTTTTAAGATGAAAATGTGATGGAAAGGCGGCTGCCCATTTCCACATATAGAGGGTGTAAAAAGAACACATTGGGATATGATTATAATAATAATAATAGTCTCCCTTACCGATTTCGATGTCGGTAGCCAATTCCAGGCCAGCTACGCATGACTTATTTTATAGTGCCCAAGTGTGTGCGCAATACACAAAGACACTCTCTCTTCCTATTACTCTCATACCCCAGTGGGACGGTAAACCGACACGACTGGCGAGTGAACAGGCGCAGGACCGACTTTTTACATGCCCATCCGACGCATGGTCATGGTAGGATACGCCTGCATTGTCCTAACCAAACTTGAAAACAACATTTTTTGTTGTATCAACGCGAGAATCGAACCCACGACCTCGGAGGTCGAGAGCGAAGCTCTGAACCACTAGACCACGGAGGCGCTTAGTGATTATACTTACCTTACGAGTAAGTTCTTCGACTTTGAAATAATATTGTTTTAAAATAATTATTTTTAGTTTTATTTGAGCTCTATTTTTTGTTAATATAGTTCAAATGACAAAAAAAAACCTAAAATAAAAAATAAATCTAAACGCTCGATAACTTTTTACTCGATAATAGCGACAGAAAGAGAGGATAATGATTATATATTTGTTTCACTGTAGTGCCTAGACTACTAATCCGAATATAACTATAGAGATGTTACTATAGACTATAAAGATATTACTATAGAGATGTTACTATAGAGATGTTACTATAGACTATAGATATGTTTATAGCTTGCTTGTAATATCTCGGGCAACATAGGCTATATAATTTACGTAGTCAGTTTAAAGTTTAAAAAAGTTAAATTCTTTACTTGAAAATCAACATAAACGTAACAGGATATTCATATCAAAAACTTTAAAAAATACTTTCGTTAATTATTTATAATTTTTTTAATTATAAATAATTTACGAAAGCTAAAAGCTAGCACATATACATTAAAAAACAATATAAACGCAATGATATTCCTATCAAAACCTTTAAAAAATACTTTCGTTAATAGTTTTATCAGGTTTTCAATTAACCTCATTGCTAGCACATATACATTAAAATTTCAATACGAACAGTATGCTACTATGATTATGTCCTCATTAATCAATTCATTAGGAAATGATTAATGACATTCAGAAATTGTATCCCTCGCCGGCAGTGGCACCGCACCCTTCGGGAATTACTCGCTTTTGTCCGTCACGAGAGATTTCAGTGCAATGTCTATGAATGCATTATATAAGCTCTATGCATAATGCAGTAGATATGTAAATAGCCACAGTAGGGGGATGGAACATGACCACTCTTATTACTTGGAACTATAATTTAATCTCCTTGTTAATTAATTAGCAAGTAAATAAGGTTTTATAAGTATCATACAAGATTTATTTAAAGTTAAAAAATAGCATGTGTAGAAGAAAGATTATACGGTCTATCGGATACGCTAAAAGCGTAGAACTACCGCCATACACTATGACCTAATCAATATGATAGTGCTACGCGCGTAGCACTTCTGTTGTGTGCTACGAATCGAACTCTAAGGATAAATACGCGCGTAGCACTTCTGTTGTGCGCTACAACCCAATCACTAAGGACAGCTACGCGCGTAGCACCTCTGTAGTGTGCTACGACAATATCACAGTAAAAAAACCACGCGCGTAGCACTAACGCCATACACTATGACCAAATAAATACGATAGAACTACGCGCGTAGCTCTTCTGTTGTGTGCTACGACCCAATCTCTTAGGAAGCGCTACGCGCGTATGACTTCTGTTGTGTGCTACGAATCGATATCTAAGGACAGTACGAGTACGCGCGTAGCACTTCTGTTGTGCGCTGCAACCCAATCTCTAAGGACAGTTACGCGCGTATCCATTCTGATGTGTGCTACGACCCAATCTCTAAGGAATGTTACGCGCGTAGCACATCCGTTGAGTGCGACGACCAAAATTCTACGTAAAATTATGCGCGTAGCATAATCGACATACGCTACGAGCTAATTACTACGGACGAGCTCTGAACGTAGCACTATTCTAATGCGCTACGACAAGCTGCGCGCGTTACATTACCATCATGTCTTATGAGCAAATAACTACGACCGGTTTTCTACAAGAGTATCTTTACGGTAGGGTTATGCGCGTAGCACTTCAGTAATTTTCCACAAGAGTGTCTCTACGGCTGCGCTACACGCGTAGCACTACAGTCATTTTCTACAAGAGTATCTCTTCGGCTGGGCTACGCGCGGTAGCACAAGTGTAATTTTCTACAAAATATCTCTACGCGGGAAGTGCAGCGCTCTACTTTTATGCTCTATTGAGATAGAATTTAATCGTACGCTATAAATTTTTATGGTGCATAATAATAATAAGTGACATTTAAATTGATATAATTATTGTGTAGGTATATTTAGTATATAAAGAGATTTAATTGGACATGAACAGAATATACATAGCTCCATGTACAATCTTCAATGATCGACATAATCAAGACATGCATAACGTTTAAGATATTTTTAATAATATTCTGCACTTCACAAAAACAGGCAAGTAATAAAAAGAGTAGTAAAACTTTTAATCTAAAATTTACATACCTTCTATCTTTACTCCTTCGCTATATTTGTTCTTAAATTCAACTTGTTTATAGTTGGTTATAAACAAAAAACTAATCTAGAATAGCCACGCTGCACCTCACACAGTTCACAGCGTATGAATAACAAAACTAATTAAGTGTTAGTTACGTGTTCTTGTGGATTTTAACAGTTACAGTTAGTTAGCCTGCGTTGTGCTAGTAGGATTAATTTTGTTCATTTAGACTGTAGTATTGTGAAAAATGTAGTATAGGAGCCATCCTATTCTACATTTTCTATAATAAGCCATTATTGTTAAAAATATGTGACGTCTATTTGTATTCTAATATTTTTACAATAATTAAAATATAGTCCCTGGTTTTTGAAACGCAAATCGACGATCAATCAACTAATCAGTGTTCAACTCTCTTGACAGTTGTCAAATTCAATACTAAAATTTGACATGAGATTTGAACATTAGTTAATTTGGCGATGATTTGTCTTTCACAAGGTCACTTATAAAACAAAATTTCTAATGTCATCATTTTCCGTTTTGATAATTACATTTAAATATTATAAAGTGCTAGTCAACAAGAAGTAGGTGTAGACTAAAACACTGATTGTAAAATTTTCTTCTCAACAACGTCCAGGTCAGGTAGTGTATGAAAACACGTCATAATTTAGACGCCAGTTGAGAGACTGAAAAGCAGATAGTATTGTACATTAGTAATATTGTATTTATACAAAATCTCAGGCAATGGGCTATTGAAACTGTAATGCACGTCGCGACGCATTGCTTATTTGCTTCACCACTCAATTACATACTTTAAATATTAAAAACACTATAATTGTGTTACAATTTCAGGAATAATTTTAAAATTATTTCAAAAATTGAAAACGAGGAGTATGTATATTAGTGTTTACTTACAATAAGCCTTAAACTATACTGTTTGTAGTCCAACAGCTATAATTCAACAGATCCATCGACGGCGGTTCATGCAGCGGTCATGCACGAGTCAAACCAAGGAAGGACTTCATATAAAAATTATATAATATCATGAACGGAGCCGAATAATGGAATTAGTATTGAATTTAATACTAAGAGTAAAGTACACATTAGGCGCTTTCAAACGCGCGCTTTGTCAACGCGCGTTTTGAGAACCAGGAGTTCTGTACAGACAGTATTGTACAAAGTACACACTTTGTACAATACTCAAGCACGCCCTTTTTTATTCAAAAACTCGCATCAGCAAATCGCGCGTCAAAAAGCGCATAATGGCTCTAAGAATCAGTTAGTGGAATTTACACCTTGGACATCGAAGAAAACGGACAAAGCTGTTAAACTAACTGCTTCCAGAATTTTCCATTGTTGCGGACATCGTGTGCACTATACATCCCCTTTCCTCGCACTTTAAATTATAAGTCATTGTAGCCATATCCTTTATACTTGTATTCGTGTCACAGGTTCTAGTTTATTTATACATTTTATTTAAATTTTGTAAGTGTATTTTAATGTAAGAATTAATATATATATATATTTTTTAATCTTCTCATTTGTGATATTTTGACTCGAAGGCATGACGTTTCCGATTGGATCTGATGATCAATATCTGTTGGACTATAGACAGTATGGTGTAAGGCTTACAGCTGTTATTAAACTGAACCCGAAGTATATTTTCATAATTGTATAGATAATAACTATGAAAATTAATATCGAGCTCTAGTAACCAGCAAAAACTAAAGTTTCACTCTATTAGAGTCTCGTTTTAACCCTTTGGGTACGAAACCCTAACGACTGCACGTAACTTCCGAGTCGAACGTAAATATACTTTAAAACATATTTCCAATATAAATTAAAAGTTTGCACCTCGTTAGCGTCGGTCGTAATATCATAGAGTAGTTTTAAAATTGAATATCGGACCTCGGGTTTCCGGGATTCAAAGAAATCCATGAAATAGTAAACACAATTTCGAGATGTGAAAAGATAAATCTGCGATCGCAAACATCTTCTAGCTCCAACTTTGATTCGATTCTTCGGTAGAAAATATTGCAAATTCAGTTTGAGTGTGGCGAACAATATTGGGACGGCGCCGCGCCGCTCGCGTTGCAAAATGGCCGACTTTGTGATTTTTGTATTGTAATATAAATTATAATATATTCGAAAGCGTACTTTGAAATCGCGATATTGTATTTCAAATCAGACTTGGAAACTTGCTTGCGACAGACGGATATAGTTGCGGTCAAAATTATTAGTAGTAGCAAAATTATTCAAAATTAGTTTTACGGTTGAACCGGTAGTAGGTTTTTGTGTTGACATTCCGAGATAACTTATTTTAGTTGGTTAAGTTATATTTGGAAACAAAATTTGTCATTTTCTTCTTGGGAGAGGCCTTTTCCCAGCCGTCAGGTATCCATAGGCTACTAAAAAAACTACCATAATGTTTATACAAATATCTAGCCGCCTAAATTCTGGTTAAAGCAATTGGCAAGTCTAATAAAACTGGACAAGAAGCATTGTTCATAACTTATTCGCAGAATAGCTGCAATGGGTCCCCTAAAAATTGTACATACTTTGGATCTGTAGTTTTTATTTTTTTGTCAGTTATGGACATTCGTTTTATGATGTATGCATGAATGATGTCCGTACGGTTAATTTACGAGTTTCTCACTTTCGCATTTATAATTGACCCTCGACGTAAAAGGTTGTGTTTTAAATTTGTAGTGTGTGTATGTGTGTGTGTATGCCTGTCAGTTTGTTTGTAGCATCATAGTCACCAAACGGATGAAATGATTTATCCTATTGTAGTAAACTACCACTAAAGTAAACTAAGACGTAAAAAGTAAAAATAAAATACGTTAAAAACCCGACTTCAACAACTAAAAAGCATATATATTTTTAATTTTAGTTACTATTAATGTTATTTTCAGTTGTTAGAGTTGGTTTTTATAAACGTAGACAGTTATTTTATTGCAATACTAATTATTAAGGCATATCGAGGTAAAAATTGTTTACATTCAAGTGCCCCACTTTTGGGGTGATTTGGGGCACTCAAAACATTTGTCATCCGTAAAACAAAATTCAACAATTTATATATTTTTTTCTATCAACTGTAAATATTTGTAATGGCCCAACCTTAGTTGAAATCATTGTATGTGGATTATGCTAATATTAATTATAAAATAACTGTCAGGTCAGCTAGTTAAAATGTAACTTTATATAAAATTGAGTTAAAACGTATAATTAATTTATGCTCTAGACAGTTAACCAATATTTACATTCAAAAAATTGCTTTGTTTCATTTCATTTGATTTAATTAATATAACGGGCAATTTTTATTATTGTGTGTAAACTATTTATTCATACAATTGCTAAAATATGCGAACTGTATAGCTTTTGTTTTTATTTTATATTACCCAAACGCTAATAAAATTATCAAGGTACTATGCAATACAAGGTATGAAGCAAGAATGATATGTAGGTAATTTATATTTCTCAGGTCAAGAATATTCTCCTACACCGATTTTGATGGCCGGATAGCCCGGTATGCAGGAGTTAGCCCGGTATGCAGGAGTTAGCCTGGTATTCAGGAGTTAGCCCGATATGCAGGAATTAGCCCGGTATGCAGGAGTTAGCCTGGTATTCAGGATTTAGCCCGATATGCAGGAATTAGCCCGGTATGCAGGAGTTAGCCTGGTATTTAGGATTTAGCCCGATATGCAGGATTTAGCCCGGTATGCAGGAGTTATCCCGGTATGCAGCAGTGAGCCCGGCATGCAGGAGTTGGCCCGGTATGCAGGAGTTATCCCGGTATGCAGCAGTGAGCCTGGCATGCAGGAGTTGGCCCGGTATGCAGGAGTTATCCCGGTATGCAGCAGTGAGCCTGGCATGCAGGAGTTGGCCCGGTATGCAGGAGTTATCCCGGTATGCAGCAGTGAGCCTGGCATGCAGGAGTTGGCCCGGTATGCAGGAGTTATCCCGGTATTCCATAACCCAGTGAAATTGTTGGCTAGATATCAGCCGCAGGACCAACTTTTACATACCCGTCCGACTGACACAAGAATCATCTTCCCTGTCAGATATTCAGGTGTTCTACGTATATTGGCATAACTAGACTTAAAGCAATGTTGTTCATCGAACGCCGTGTCTTTACGTATCTAGTACTGTAGTTTTTTATTTCTTAAACATACATATACAATTTCTTATCAGACATTATTTACATTAGGGGGGAGTGATGTGGCGGTACTACTAGCGCCACAATCCTGCACCGCGCTATCGAAGTTTTTTTTAAGTCCGGCGCTTTCAGATGTATATTTATCTGAAAACTAGTACAGCGAGCAACCTCACTCGTCAGAGAGTGAGGATGGGGTTCGGGCCCCTCAGCAGGGAGGACACGTGTCCTACACACCGTTTATTAATAGCCTACTTCTGTAGCTATCCCCAAAATCCGGTATGAACATCACCCGGATGATGTTAGGGGGGGGGGGGGGGGTTAAACCTCCCCATCCACTCCCAGCTAAACAACTAGTCACCCGGATAGTTGTAGTCAACATAGCTAAATCGGCTTGAATACCAATACTGCGCACCTATTCGAAAAAAAACTAGTATAGTGGGCTTCGGTCTGACCGAGCATACCATCTCCCTCGGTCGGAAATCTTTTCTCTCAGCCTTTAGGGCTTCCACCCGTATTCCTACAAAATTATAAAATCCTTTTTCAGTGTTAAGTGTATTAAAATGATAAAGCAGATAGCCTTATATAAATTGGGTTCAATTTGAGAGATGTTTAAGAAGACTGAAATAAGCTTCCTTTCATTTAACAAAGATCCGATTTCTTCTTTGTAAGAACTGATTGAACAAATCTGATTCTCAGCAGGTTGAGGATAAAACTAGTTTATATAGTCTGAACTAGTTCATTCAAATTGTTTGGATTAAATAAATAATTGACGACAATCGCAGCGCAGTGTTTGAGTGCGGGTTCGAATCTCGCAAAGGAACAAAAACATTTTCTCGGTTCCTTGGTCATGAGTGTGTATAATATTATAAAAAAATGTGTGTAGTATTAAATATATTTCCATTGTCTGGTAACTGTAATTCTATTTGATGGGTATGATACTAACGTAAGGACCTGATTTTAACTTTAACAAAATTCAAAATTCAAAATATTTTATTTCCAAATAAAACTTAACAAGCTATTTTCGGAAAGTCAACAAAAAGGCTACCACCGCGTGCACCGGTTCAACCCTAAAACACCCAGGCTATTTTTATATTACACCGCAAAAACTACTAAATGGATTTTATTGTGTATATTAAAGCTATGGATTAACAAACAACCCAGAAAAAGTGCAGTGTTCCCATGGGATAGTGGATTAACCGGGCGGCAAGCTATTCATTAATGATTCGCCGACTACGACTATTATTCACGATTATAATTAACAATAACAAATTGTTTTTGTCCCGTGTCCCGGATATCTTAGGATTTGATACCATTTGGTACTGGTAAACCCACAAACACAACCCACCCACATCATAATAATACGTGAAGCAAAAACTTTAGGTATGGATTTACGAGAATTGTGTGAAGGATTGCAAAATCTCGGCACAGTTTATGAGCTGGAAGGTGACTATTAAGACAATACAGAAGGTGTTTTTCAATAATGCTCAGAAATACCTAAATTAATGAAAATAACAACACATTACCTGACTATTATTACTAGACTAGTTGTTCCCGCGACTTCTTTCGCGTGGTTCTTGAGCGCACGTAATGGATAGGATTATATATGTATAAGTATATAAAATATTATGAATAAAGTTAAAATAGAAATAGACGGTTTCAGATTAAACTTGACTGTTGTCATTTCCGGTTCCCGAGTAACATATTTGTTGTTGATCAGTACTAAAACAGTCATGCCAACACCAATATTAATGCTGTATAGTTTATAATAATATGAAAACTATGTTAACATGATATTATGATTTTGAGTATAATGTAAAATACTAACAGTCTATGTTATAAAATTATAGACTAATGTTTAATGTGGTATCTGTATAACAATTGATGTAAATATTATTAAGACTTCCGTTATAAACTAAGATATTAAAATGTTATTGATAATAACTATATAATTGTTCATAAGTCGCTGATGTATTTAAATGTTTCGTGATATACTTAAATTTATATATTTAAATAATTGTAATTGTGAATACAAAATGTATTTAATAACATTTTGTATTTATAATCTATGCCCAACATTTGTGGCAACCCTGGTATGTTATAAAAAGGGCTGCCACTCCTTCAAGAGTCTCTTGTTGGGTCTGAAAGCTGAGATAATCAGGTGATGTACTTGTTTCTGTAATATAATTCTATTTCTGTAATTTAATATTCCTTGATGTATATTTTGGTTATTCTTTTAAATATTTCTGTAATGTTTTAAAGCTTATAATACAGTTCGTTTTGATATCTTTCGTAGTTAAAGTGTATTTATAGCTATAAAGTTATTTCATATTAATTTGGATCATTATTCCGTATTATGTAAGTGTAGAAATTATAGAAGTATATAATATCGATAGTTTATATTGTTATTCGATTAGATATGTTCTATAAATAGAAATTAGGTCACCTATTAAATTTTATATCTACCCACATATTGCCATAATATGTTAAGTCCAATTAATAATCGGTATTTAAGTAATCTCTTGGTATTACTTTTTAAAAAGTATTAAAAGATAGTATAATTCTTATGTTCAGTTAAGGTTCTTTAATAATTATTTACTGTTATAATACCTAAGTTCCCTTACATTTGAATTGCTTAGGGTAGGTACTTGAATATAATTGTATTTCTGTAATGGTTAACTATTTAAGTCAAAATATAAATTGAATAAACTCCTGGTAATAAATTAATAATAGTTATTAAATAAAATGTAATAGTATTCTGTATAATAATATAATCTTGTAAGTATTCGCATATACATTGTGGAAAGTAAACCGTTACAATAAACTTTATATACATTTTAACTGGGCTTTGAATTATATTTATATATCTCCTCATCCTATGTTAGCTATATTTTTTATATAGCTAACATCAGAAGTGTGGATTCACCTACTAACACGTTTTTTTGTCAGTTTCAGAATGGTCGTGTCGCAACCTGATTGGGTTGGTTAAGATGGTGCTCAGCCATGCGGTTCAATTTTCTAAAACAATTTGCAACCCTACAAAGTTGTCCAGACTTGCTGCCACCGTGGTGCTTGTGCAGCACGTGCACCAGCGCCCGCCCGCCCCGATACAATGAAATTCTGGTCAGAATAGACCGAACGGTTGGTGAAAAGTTTATAAAAATAGAATTAAAGGTTTAACTATTGTACGGTAGGACATTTATGATGTCGTTATAATTGCAAAATTTTTTTCCGCCCCAATTCATAAATTTGCTAATAATAATTTGAAGCATTTGGAAATGTATGTTAGATAAAATAATTATAACCTGTTATATTGAAATATGTTGACGGATTAATATTGGTGTGTACTGTGTAGTAACTTGCAAAATATTATAATCTAATAAAATGGCAGTGATATAGTGTGCTAACTGTTCGTTCATGGGTAGGGTACATTCCGAACTTTTATAATTGAATAATAATATTAATAAGTGTCTAATAATATAACATAATATACTTGGAAAAGGCTCAGTGATAGGTATTTAAATTTAAGACATTTGGAATCGATTATTAAATAAATTTTGAGTTTCGTTATGATTTAAAACTTTAGTAAAATATAGTACGAGTATCTACTGTTTTTGAAAATTGCTAAGTAATAATATTTAAGTTTAAAATAATTCAATTTCTAGTTCTTTACTAGCCATTCCTTGTATATTTCGATGCACCAGCTTAAGTGAATGTTGTTTATTATATTGAATAATGGTATTTTCATAGATTTCTTAAATCTATAGTGCTAGAGACTTCCTCTGTTGTCTTAAAGTCTAATTTAAATTATTATTATTTGGAACATATTCCAAGCTGTTACAATTAGTCATATTATAACTAGACTGCTCAATAGAAGCAGTTGTTGTCTTACTAGTGAAATTCTTGGCTGGGTTTATATACAAAAAAGTTAATAGCGCACTAGCTATCAGTCTTGTAAAGTAAAAAGATAGAAAATATCTATCTAATGTCAACTTACATAATTTATAATTTAAAATATTATTAATGTCAATAATATTAATGTCATATTTATTTATTAATATGCGATTATTATTAACAATAATATCTACCGCTTTGGAAAATGGCTGTGATATTTATTATTAAATTTCAATTACAAAATCTCGTTACAGATTATTTGAGTAAAATAGAATATTTTCAAAAAATGGCTGTTATATTAAACTTTTGGATTCAATAAATAGTTATTTAAAGACGTTTAATTACGGATTAATATAAAAGTAATATACAGTACTTATTGTTTTTGTGAATTGGCTGAGATCTTTAAGTTTATAACATTTGGATTCCATAATTTATTGGGTATATTTAATTTCGTTATGAATTAATTAGAATATAATTAAATAACATTTCGATTCAATAATATTAAATTTCATTTAAGTACAGAGTTTCATTACGGATTGTTTGAGTAAAATAGTTTATAACATTTGGATTCAATAAATAGTCATTTAAAGACAGATAAATATTAGAGTAAAATATAGTACGGTTATTGTGAATTGGCTGAGATTTTAAAGTTTGTAACATTTGCATTAAATAATAAATTATTTACGTAATTACATTGCGGATTAATATTGGATTAAAATATAGTACTGATATTGAGAAATGGCTGTGATATTTAAGTGTAGCATTTAGATTCGATAATGATTTATTTAGTTACATTACGAATTAATGAGTAAAATATAGTACTGTTTTGAGTTACGGCTCAGTGATATTGAAGCTTATAAAATTTGGATTCAATAAATTATTATTTAAAGATGGATTAATATTTTCAATCAATCAAATCGTTTATTTGCTAGAATATGGTGTTACAATTATAATAATTTAAGTCTCAGACATACATATTATATTAGAGTAAAAAGTATCTATTATTATTTTTATTGAGACAGTGTAGATAGATAAATTATGTTTAGACTGTTGATGTGTAGGTTAGGGTGTAGCCTTAAGGCCTATGGACGAGGACTTATTAATATGTATGGTTTAAGAACCATTTTCTTTTTTTAGCACCAGTCTTTATGAACATTTTTCATTATAATATTTTCTATTGAAGAAGCTCCGTTCGAAAGTAGTCACATTTTAAAATTCATACTAAAACACATTTAGGATTTTTTTTTTGTATCGACCCCTATTTTTACTTATGGATCGGCAGAGTTATTACGTAGACCTCTATCTGGCTAGGTAATCTTAAACATTTTCACTCTTGAACTTTAATAATAATATGTACCTAATTAGCGCCAAAAACCTGATTGAAAACAGGAGAGCAGTTTAAAGCTTTTAATTCAGAAATATTAATTTGGCGTTAACTTTTATCCGACTTAACAGTTAATTAATAGTTCAAATGATTGCTACTTAATTACTTTTTGTGGCTAGTGTCATAGAAAAAAATGGAGTATCGCACGATTTTTGGTAATCGTTATTTTTACGCTATCAGTCGCTCGGTCCACTAAAAAGGAGTAATTTTAACTATATGAAACTTTTGCGTAAGTTCACCGTTTCTGAGATAAAAGCAGTGTTTCAATAGATAATTATTACAAGTTTGATATAGTGTTTAGTAACCGATGAATAAAAAAATATATTATTATTATTATACAATAGTTCAAAATATATGTTAATATTGATATAGATTAGTAAGAAGAGACAGTTCAGTCATAATTATTTAGCTAATTTCTTTATTTTGCTATAAATTGCAATTTAATTTAAATACTGGATAGTCTCAAGTCTTATGATCATCAGTTACGGTATACAGGGTGTAAAATAAGTTAGTGATAATGCTTTTGGATGTATACAGAGCCTCATATGTAGAATTTACTGTGAAAAAGTACCAACGCTGAAAGACTTTCTTTTGATTTCATTAATATATTAATATGTCTTGAGTATCATTTTTTTTCATTGAATGTATTACATATTATGTGCAGGTGAAAAAAAAAAAAATTAATATAAACACTTATTTTCAGTTGTCATAGATAAGTATTATAAATAATATTATTATAGATGGTTAGTTAGACAGATAATATATTATAGCCCCCTGGCAAACAAATGTTGTGAAATTAAGATACAAATACCTATAAAATATAGAACGTGTGAACGTTACGGGAACAATCGACTGTGACGTCACGTTTTTGTAGTAGACATTACACCAGCCCAAACGATAATAATATATTTTGAACAAATATGGTTTTGCGAAAAAGAGATGTAACAATTTTATAAGTAATAAATTAAAATTTCAATGTTTTAAATCTGATCCTCCTTATTTTAGATTTTGCTCATATTTTAATTTTTTTTGAGTAATGAGTCCAAATGTAAATAAATTGATCATCTAATAGCCCAATTCATTAGGTCACGGAATAAATGTTATTTGAACCGGTACTAATTCAAATAAATTAAATTTAGTAAATGTCGTAAATCATTATCAAATTTCACCTGAGTAAATATAACAATAATAATCTCGGTTTTATCAACATTGACTACCTGATTGTTAGGTATACATTATGGAAAATTCTTATTATGTAGAATAAATTGACTGTCATAAAAACAAAACTTGTTTTTTATTGATAAATTAGTTATAGGTATTTAAAAGATTTTATGTTGTTGTTAGGTTGATGTTGTTAGGTTAGGTTATGTTAGGTTATGTTAGGTTATGTTAGGTTATGTTAGGTTATGTTAGGTTATGTTAGGTTATGTTAGGTTATGTTAGGTTATGTTAGATTATGTTAGGTTATGTTAGGTTGTGGAGGGCAGGGTGCGGTGTTCCACAGGGATCGGTGTTGGGTCCGATCCTGTGGGACATTGGCTTTGACTGGGTCCTGCGTTGTCGTCTCCTCCCTGGGATGAGTGTCATCTGTTACGCTGATGACACTTTCGTAACATCCCGGGGGAGAAATTTTATTGAGGCGGCGCGGCTGGCCGAATCGGCAGTGTCGCTGGTGGCTGGCCGCATTAGACGTTTGGGGCTTCGGGTTCGTTATGATAAGACCGAAGCCCTCATGTTTCGCGGACCCGGGAAGAGAAGACCCCCTCCAGGCGCACGACTTCAGGTCGGAGAGGAGGAGATCCGGGTGAGCCCCACCGTCAAATATCTTGGGCTCACCCTGGACGGGAGGTGGACCTTTGGCCCTCACTTCCAACTATTAGGGCCGAAGGTCATAAGGGCGGCATCATCGCTGGGCCGGCTTTTGCCAAATGTGGGCGGGCCCAGTCAAGCCTGCAGGCGGCTATACTCTGGTGTGTGTAAGAGTATAGCCCTGTACGGTGCCCCGATTTGGGCGGATGCCCTCACGGTGCGGAACAAGGCCCTGCTGCACAGAATGCAGCGGGTCATAGCAGTGAGGGTCATCAGAGGGTACCGTACGGTCTCTTGGGCGGCGGCTACTGCGCTGGCGGGTGAACCGCCGTGGGAGCTCGTGGCTAGGGTCCACGCTGAGTTGAACCTCCTCGTGTCAGAGAGGAGGTCGCGTAGTGAGGCCCTATCGTGGGAAGAGCTCAGGCGGTTCCAAAGGCTAGGAGAGCAGTGGTTGCTGAGGAGATGGGGTGAGGTACTGACGCAGGCGCCGTATGGTAAGCATACGGTTTCGGCACTGCGTCCAGTTCTTGCGGCATGGATGCGCCGCAAGAATAAACCCCTCACCTTCCGCCTTACACAGATACTCACCGGACACGGATGTTTCGGTGCTTATTTGTGTAAGGTGGCCAGGAGAGAGCCTACGCCAGCCTGCCATGAGTGCGGCGCTGCGGAGGACACGGCCCAGCATACCCTTGAGGTGTGCAATCGTTGGGCCGTGCAGCGCCATGACCTCATGGCGGTGCTTGGGCGGGACCTCTCGCTCTCGACCATGGTGCGCTGCATGCTCGAGAGCGATGAGGCCTGGCAGGCGGTGGTCTCCTTTTGCGAATCTGTCATGTCGCAGAAGGAGGCCTCGGAGCGGGACAGAGAGATTGATCCTCTCTCTGCTCCGCTTCGCCGGCGCAGGACGGGGGTGAGGAGACGTCGCATAGCGGCCCTCCCATCCCACGTCTAGTACGGGGCTCCGGGTAGAGGGATGGGTAAACCTCCCCGGCTTAGCCAGTCTCGGCGCCGAGGGGAGCGCTTCAGTTTGCCGAAGTGCTCTCTCAATGTGATGGAAGACCGGTAGACCGGCCGGTCGGGGGGGCGTGGCCTGTGTTTGACAGATCCAGGGCACGCCTTCCACTCAACGGCTGATGGCAATCCGCAAGTGGTTTTAGTGGGTAAACCGGCCGTAGTGAGCCGGGAGTCCCACATACCCCTCGGGCACCCTCCCGGGGGGATGCGTAACGCATTTCCCTTGCGACATAAAAAAAAAAAAAAAAAAAAAAAAAAAAGGTTATGTTAGGTTATGTTAGGTTATGTTAGGTTATGTTAGGCAATGTTAGATTGCTGTTAAATTTTACAGTAAAGTCTTATTATTATATTTTGATGATTACGATTAACTAATGCATAGCTGACATTTTGCCTTTACGTTTATGTTTAATGAATCAATTGTATTGAAGATATAAAAGGAAGATAAAAAAAAAACCAAAAAAAAAAAAATTAATAAAATTAAATGGAAAGTCTGTTGATATAAAATTAGTGACTTTGTTAAATGAAAAGTCTGTTGATGGAAAATGAGTGACTTTTTTAAATGAAAAGTCTGTTGATGGAAATTAGTGACTTTGTTAAATGAAAAGTCTGTTGATAGAAAATGAATGGTCCAGTGGAAAAAAAACTTTAGTTATGTTTAGTACAGTGGTAAAAAAAAGTCTATTGAAAAGTGGACCAGGTAACTTATATGGTACGGTAAAAATGGTGGCTAGAAAAGTTGAATAAAAAATAAATAAATATATATATATGCCAATTATTAACAAAGATTTGAACGAAAAGGCAAAAGGCTGTTGATGATTTGTTAATTGATATTACAAAAAGAGAAAAAATATGAGAAATATATTTTTTTTAATTAATTTGATATTTTTGACTTCGAGAGCGAAGTCAATGTCAGTATGGCCGTAATGGATAGGATTATATATGTATAAGTATATAAAATATTATGAATAAAGTTAAAATAGAAATAGACGGTTTCAGATTAAACTTGACTGTTGTCATTTCCGGTTCCCGAGTAACATATTTGTTGTTGATCAGTACTAAAACAGTCATGCCAACACCAATATTAATGCTGTATAGTTTATAATAATATGAAAACTATGTTAACATGATATTATGATTTTGAGTATAATGTAAAATACTAACAGTCTATGTTATAAAATTATAGACTAATGTTTAATGTGGTATCTGTATAACAATTGATGTAAATATTATTAAGACTTCCGTTATAAACTAAGATATTAAAATGTTATTGATAATAACTATATAATTGTTCATAAGTCGCTGATGTATTTAAATGTTTCGTGATATACTTAAATTTATATATTTAAATAATTGTAATTGTGAATACAAAATGTATTTAATAACATTTTGTATTTATAATCTATGCCCAACATTTGTGGCAACCCTGGTATGTTATAAAAAGGGCTGCCACTCCTTCAAGAGTCTCTTGTTGGGTCTGAAAGCTGAGATAATCAGGTGATGTACTTGTTTCTGTAATATAATTCTATTTCTGTAATTTAATATTCCTTGATGTATATTTTGGTTATTCTTTTAAATATTTCTGTAATGTTTTAAAGCTTATAATACAGTTCGTTTTGATATCTTTCGTAGTTAAAGTGTATTTATAGCTATAAAGTTATTTCATATTAATTTGGATCATTATTCCGTATTATGTAAGTGTAGAAATTAGAGAAGTATATAATATCGATAGTTTATATTGTTATTCGATTAGATATGTTCTATAAATAGAAATTAGGTCACCTATTAAATTTTATATCTACCCACATATTGCCATAATATGTTAAGTCCAATTAATAATCGGTATTTAAGTAATCTCTTGGTATTACTTTTTAAAAAGTATTAAAAGATAGTATAATTCTTATGTTCAGTTAAGGTTCTTTAATAATTATTTACTGTTATAATACCTAAGTTCCCTTACATTTGAATTGCTTAGGGTAGGTACTTGAATATAATTGTATTTCTGTAATGGTTAACTATTTAAGTCAAAATATAAATTGAATAAACTCCTGGTAATAAATTAATAATAGTTATTAAATAAAATGTAATAGTATTCTGTATAATAATATAATCTTGTAAGTATTCGCATATACATTGTGGAAAGTAAACCGTTACAATAAACTTTATATACATTTTAACTGGGCTTTGAATTATATTTATATATCTCCTCATCCTATGTTAGCTATATTTTTTATATAGCTAACACACGCAACGAAAGTCTCCCCGTTTTTGCAACATTTCTCACTGACGGTTCACTCCTTTTGGTGGCAGAGTAATGTTATATAGCCTAAAGCCTTTCTCTATAAATGGACTATCCAACAAAAAAATAATTTTCCAAATTGGACCAGTAGTTCCTGAGATTAGCGCGTTTAAACAAACAAAGAAACAAACAAACAAACTCTTCCCCTTTATAATATTAATTACTAGATTACTAAAATTATTGTTAGCCTGTGTCGTTTCTATACTCATATTACATGGAGCCACATAATTCAAATAAACAAACAAACTCTTCAGCTTTATAATATGAGTATAGAAACGACACAGGCTAACAATAATTTTAGTAATCTAGTAATAATATTATAAAGGGGAAGAGTTTGTTTGTTTAAACGCGCTAATCTCAGGAACTACTGGTCCAATTTGAAAAAATATTTTTTTGTTGGATAGTGCCTGGTATGCTGCAGTGTTATGCCTGAGTGGACTCCTTTTTGACGGTTAAGCATTACACTACCTACCCTACGGTCCTTGGCCTTATTACGTCAAGTTTGTTTTATGCCTTTGTTTTTCTTTGATTTTTCTCTGTTTTTGTGTGTTTGTTTATTGTATAATCAAACACACAAAAACAAAAAAAATATCTCACGTTTTATGCTAAAATTCTAATGTTTTTTGTGTTTTTACAATCCTTTGTATAATGTGTAGTGTAATGTTGTGAACGAGTCAAATAAATGTTTTATTATTATTATATATTATCACGCTACCACCAATATTAGACGAGAGCCAATGAATAATGTTTGTTAAAATATAAATGAATATGTTGTAAACTAAAATTGTATTGATGATAAAAGCCTTAGGTTTTTATCATCAATACATTTTATATACATTGTGTATTGAAACCTAAGCATTGTGTATTGGGTAGGTAATATAGCTGAATATCTACATAAGGTATGTATGTATTATCATATTTTTTATTTTTGTAAACTGAGCGCTAAACCCACCGACAAACCGCTGCGCGGTTTGGTGGGCTGCATGATTTCTGAATGTAACTAAAAAAATAAAAAAATAAAAATCGTAGGTTATACACAGACGAAGTTCACTGTTCAACGCGTTTTAGATGTACAACATTCGCACAAAGCGACGCAAACGCGCAGCATCCGACCTCCGTAGCGCAGTGGTTCAGCGCGTTGGTGCTAGACCGAGAGGTTGCGGGTTCGAATCCCGCCGAGGGAACAAAAAGTTTTCAATGTTCCTGGGTCATGGGTGTGTATTAAAATGGCCAGACTCTCCGCCATGTTTAAGCATCTAGGAAACAGATTTGGCTACAATAAACAACAAAATCAAAAAATAGGAACCTAGCTCAATTCTTTTTTTAGCCAATAAAGAAAAAAATATTTAAATTGGTTACGTTTTGGAGGAGGAAACAGGAATCCCCTAAACGTCGATTTCTGGTACTTTTAATAGGTAATTTCAGTCCAAGTTGCAGTTGTCTCTATCGCGCTAGTGCTGGCTAGCTAAGGCACTGCGAGACAGACAGACAGACGATTTCGACGGTCCCTACGTATATAAAGTCAAGTCCAAAATCGCAATTTTTTTTTATTGAACCATATAAATCCATTTATTGAGACGCATATTTCTACATAATTATTTTTTTTCTATCACAAGTAGTTTAATGGATAATAAAGATGTAAATGAAGACAAGTTGAGCATTTTATAGATTTTACGGTGATCCGTAAAATCTATAAAATGCTCAACTTGTCTCGGTACAAGACGGTAAGTCATACATGTCCGCATCTATCAAGATGCGGACATGTATGACTTACCGTCTTGTACCGAGTTTGAAATTGCGCACCATTTCGCGCAAACACAGTCTCATACCTGTTGTTATTTACTTATAATATTTCCTTAAAAGAGAGTTAATTTTTTTGCAGATTAACCAGACGTGCAATTTAAATACGATTTATTTGAAGAAAATTATCGTAAACTAAATTGTATCTAACTTTAATAAAAAGATACGTGTATTCATTAAAGTACTCCACCGATGTGTCATTTGCTATAATAGGTATTTTGTCTGCATTTGTCATTAATTTGGTTTTTTAGGTATTCATAGACAGGCCAACCTATTACTATTACTAACTCCCAAAAGTTTTATTAATTATCTAAATATTAAACCCTAGTTAAACGTACGGCTGTGATTTGCGATGATTAATATAATTAATTATTATAAGAGTTCAGACTGAAAACTTTAGTAGTGTTACTTTATTTTTTATATTTAGAAGTATTTGTATATTTTTGCCTTTAGTGAAAATAGAATTATTACTGTTATTATATTACTAATATTTACTATATAAACATAAACCTACAAATAAAAGTGATTCTGTTTAAATTTACAATGTTAATTAAAAAAATATATAAAAAAATGTGTAGACTTTTTACGATTAAACAGTTTAATAAAGCTAATAATCAAGTTTTATTAGTATTTTACATTATGGACCTATAGTTATTAATAACATATCCTTTTATTCGTTGCATTATAACATACAAAAAACGACTTATATTAACAGCGTATAAAAAGATATGTCCATGTTTTTTGTTTTTTTTTTTATGGAGAGCCAGAATTTCTATTAATTATATTTTATAAATTTATAAATTATGATAATACTAATCGTTTTTATAGTGTAAAATGAATTTAGGGCTTAATATAATGTTTTTATTGTTTCAAAGTAAAAACGGACATGTATGACTTAAACGTTAAGGGCAGCCTTAAATAGTCAGCGTAAAAACGGACATCTTGCAATTTTGACGAAAATATTATAAATATTTCAAATTGTGTTACATATTTAAAAACAGCCTACATTAAGCTTTACAGATCAACAATATTGTGTTTATGTTTTATGATAATTCTACAGAAGAGTTTGAATCTTTAAAACGCTCTCCTGAAAACTACGAATATTATATATGTCGCTTTATACGTAGGGACCGTCGATTTTATAAATACCTATTTTGTATTTCTCTCAACCGTGTTGTTTCCTCTTAATATAATAAAAATTTTAAATATGTGTATAGTGTAAAAGTATTAAATATATATTTCCGTTGTCCGGTACGTGTAACACAAGTTCTTCGGATACTTAGCACAGGGCCAGATTGACGTGGTGTGAAGCTATAT
This sequence comes from Celastrina argiolus, assembly GCA_905187575.2. Taxonomy (NCBI): domain Eukaryota; kingdom Metazoa; phylum Arthropoda; class Insecta; order Lepidoptera; family Lycaenidae; genus Celastrina; species Celastrina argiolus. The sequence continues at coordinate 6,373,503 of LR994596.1, forward strand.
ATCTGGAGATATAAAAAAATATAATACTATAGGTGAAATACGGAACCTTTTGGCTAATGTGCGCCGAGCCTTACACTTAGTATTCAACATTTCGAAGCCTCCAGCAATTCTACAATAAGAAAAGTCAGCTTTAGTAAGTTGTAACTTTGAAGCTCGTCACACTTTTGGTAATAAATTTTATTGCCGCCGGAATAACTTCTGCGTCAGTTTAACATAATATCTTTTTATTTGCTTATGTTCGGAGCTTGATAAATATAAGGCTCAACATAGACAGGTGTGTCAGCCGTTTTATTTGGGAGAAGAATATCTGTAAGTTAACAAAGTATTTTACTAGTTTTTCTCCTTCGCACGCGTAAAAATGGTATTGCACCGAAACATTGATATTTTTCGGAGTAAAAAGGTAAAAATCTGTTAATCCAAGGTGTCAGCTCCCAACATTTTATCAAAATTAGTCTAGTCGTTTGCACGTCAGGAAGTAACAAACATACACAGTACACACAATCACGAACTTACGCCTTTATCACATTCGTGCGATTAAAGATTAAATCGTATCAATGTGTCACAACATCATTTTCGTAGGACGAACTCGACCAGATTTTTCGTCCATTATATTTCTGACCGACTTTTAAGTATGATGTGTGGATTGCACTATAGCAATCAATATGGGTAGCTTTAACATCGATAGTCAAATGTATTTTGATCTAAACACGATCGACGAACGAACGATTTGATCTAAGTACGATAGTACCAGCTGACTCGTCCCAACTTTGTTGAGCATACAAACCGTTTAAACCTTACCTGGACTTTAACGAATATTTCAAGACTAAAAATAGTCGCATCGGTTCAGCTGTTCTCGAGTTTTAGCGAGACTTACGAACAGCAATTCATTTTTATATATAAGATTAACTCTTGTTCTTTTGACTCGTGAACATTTATACAAAAATCTTGTGTTAGGAAAAACCCAAGGAAAAATGTTTATAGTTATGAGTCAGGCTATATTTTAGCTTATTTGGCATTTTCCCTGCATGGGGCTTACGTAAGGGACAGAGGTCAGCGTTTTAAGGGCCCAGTTATAGTTGACCTTATAGCAGAAACGTGTTACAGCTGAATATATAACTATTTAATCTGTCGTGACCAAAAATAAGTTTCATGATGTACGCGGAAAATTTGACCCCGAACTTATAACATATAAAAAACTTTCATATTTTTCAATAATAATAATCGGCTTGTTTGTCTGTCTGGGGTTTGGAGCGCGACTCAGGTTTGATTCCTGGGCTGGAACAAAACAATATTTTCATCAATATAATAGGCTGATCGCCTGCTTGTCACTGTCCAACAAGAAGAAGCTTCAGTTGGATCGGATGTAAAAAGTCCCGAGCCTGATCTTTCGTGTATTGCGCATACACTTGAGCACTCCTGAGTAGTAGATCTGGTTTCAATGAATGAGCCACCGAAATTAATGGAAGAGCTATTTTTATTATTACAAATAATATTTCCATAGCCCTCTTATTTTTTAATAATGTTTTATTATAACACAGCTATTAATTACATGTATCATGTTTCTTTCTCTTCCATTTTCTCAGAATACCTAATAGACCAGAAGACCCTTGCATTATGAATATGTGAGCACAGCCTTAACGTAAGGGCGCACGCAAACTTTTTCAACAAAAGTCGTAATAGAGGATACACGTTAAACGCTTTATTGCAGGCCATTCACGTTATTGGCACAATCAAAATAATTACCTTTTCGATTCGTATCGAGTATCGATTAAAAATGAACGTACCGAGTTTAATGGTAATTGAAAAATAATTCAATTTCGAATCGTGAAAAGAAACGCGTTGATCGAAACGACTTTTTTACGAAGACGGGAAGAATTAATCTTAAGTTTGTGAAGAATATACTTGGAATGTGGATTAAAATCGGAGGTAAAAGCTATCTATCTCACAAAACATCAACGGCATAACCCATAGGAGTGAAAGAGAAAGTATCTTTTCAAAGGTTGTCCGTACATATCTATTGGTCAGCTTGAGATGATTGGAATTATTCATTGCACAGTCAATAAGTTTTAGCAACTGTCGTATAGGCAGGTAAGATATATACGTAGAGAAGAAATATTTCTTCTCTAGCCAATAGCTATCTATGCTATGCTCATAATACCATAGCATAGAATTAAAATAACTATAGCATATATATTATTTATCTATACTAATATTATAAAGAGGTAACGTTTGATTGTTTGTTTGTTTGTTTGTTTGTTTGTTTGAATGGAATAGGCTCTGAAACCACTGAACCAATATAAAAAATTCTTTCACCGTTGGAAAGCTACATTCCTAGCGCTGAACATAGGCTATATTATATGTTTAAAAAAAGTAGGGTTCCTTACTAAAACCCCAAAAATGTAGCCCAAAGTGTTAAAAAACGACCTCCAAAATTTGTTACGTCGTGTGCGCTTCGACAACGGCTTGACCAATTTCGCAATTTTTTTTACGGTATGTTCGTTATTGTTACGAAAAGGTTATTATGAAAGAAAATGTTGAAAAAAATAAGCAGAAAATTAGAAAAAAGAAGAAAATACGTGATGGTCACGCGGGGTTTGAACCTGGGCTCAATCGATTCACGTCGTTGCCAGTTTATATGACACGGGTGTCATGGTAACGACATTGTTTACAAATGGAAAATAAAAATTATGAAATGCTATAAATAACGTATTAACATAAACTTAAACTATTTGGATTCATTAAACTATTTGTCAACCACTAATAAATAGTCGGGTCATTTTAATAGGTAACATTTGACAGTTTATCAAAAATGAGCGACGTAACGTTGTAACGACGACATAATAAAATAAATATTTTCTTTTTGTTAAAACTGCAGAATTTACTAAACTTTATTTAATAATTATTAGATATTTATTGTCAACATAACCAATATGAGTTTTTTTACGATTTGCTTTCACTGATAAACGATCTTAAATATAATATACAAATTATGATTTAATGAAATAAACGTCGTGATAACACAGAAACAAACAGTAACGCGCGATTTTGCAAACAGTGCACACGTGTATTAAGCTACGCACATTAACTGTCAGAGTAGTAAACATCAGGGGTGCAAAACCTTTTATTCTATTCTTATCTGTTTCAAAGTGTAAACTAAAATATGTTCAAGTGCAACCAGTGTAACGCGGAGTTCATAGACGGTCCTCAGTGCTCAGCGTGTAAAAATAGGTATGACTTCCGATGCTCAGGAATAACTGAAGCTGGATATAGAAAGCTCGGTGACCGTAAAAATAATTGGAAGTGTATCAGCTGCAAATCTAAAGGATCGGTGAACCCACTTACTGCTTTGGGTGGGGGCTCTAGTCCATCATCACCAACTCCCATTGACTTGGATGGTGTAATGCATGAAATAAGACGCATATCCATCCAAATGGCTGCCCTGCCAGATATTGTATCAGATATCAAGGCAATTAAATCTGACCTAGCTGACCTGACATCGCTGAGATCAGAAATTACTGAGCTTAGAGCCTCTGTTGATTTTATCCACCAAATGTTTGATTCTACCACTGAAAAAATAGCTAAGCTGGATAAAGAAGTCCAAGGTCTTATTCAAACAAGTGATGTGGTTAAGTCATTGCAGCAGCGCGTCGTGGATCTGAAACGCGGTATCAAGGATAGTGATCAGAGATTGCGGTTAAATAATATAGAGATTAAGGGTGTTCCTGCAACCTCTTCTGAAAATCTTTTCTCGGTGGTTATGAAAATAGGCGATCTTATTAAATGTCCAATTTCAAAAGACAAGATCAACTACATTGCAAGAGTTCCTTCATCCAATGACAAAGTACCCAAATCGATTATCGGCGCTCAACAGAGTTAATAAAAGCTATGGTTATCTTATTTTTTCTGCTTTACTGGTAACTGTTTTTAACTCACGATATAATAGTATAACTACTGTCATAATATATTATATATTACTTACCTATACTTTCTTTAGTTTTAAATTCGACAATGAGTTCTAGAAATAAATTAAACATTTATTATCAAAACGTGCGTGGACTACGCACTAAATCAAATGAATTTTATCGGCAACTAAACTTACACTCCTACGATATCATAATTCTCACAGAAACATGGCTAACAGATCAGTTCTCTGACTCGGAACTCTTCAGTGGCGATTATATAGTGTGGCGTCGTGACCGCGATTACAGATTGACTGGCCAGGCGCGCGGCGGTGGCGTGTTGATCGCTGTGCGTAGGTATGTGACAGCCGTCGCTGAACCTAACTTCCATACAAGGGCTGAGGACCTTTGGATTTCTTTAGATTTACCAAGTAAGCACTGTTCTCAAACAGTAAAACTATATATTTGTGCCGTCTATCTTTGTAGGCAAGGCGATATTAGTTCTTACTCAGACCAATTATCTGATTTTCTAAACAAATTAAACTACTCGGTTTTAAAATGTCCATTAGACAATTTTCTCATTGTAGGCGATTTTAATTTAAGTGGAATCAACTGGAAATTTGACTGTACTACTGACTGTAACATTCCTTCTAATATATTTTCTTCTTATAATAACGATGAACGTATGTTACTAGACGAGCTTCGAATTTTATCACTTAACCAATACAGTGGAATACTTAATAAACAAAATAAAATATTGGATCTTGTTTTGTGTAATGAGAAAGTATTGGTTAGTGAGTGTCTCGACCCCCTCGTCCCTCTCGATACCTATCACCCTGCACTAAACATTGATTTATTTTTCTCAAATAAAACCTACTTAAAGTGTACTGATTATAGTAAATTAAACTATAATCTAGGTAATTTTGATAATATAAATCGAGATATTTTAGCTATTGATTGGTACAACGAGTTTCTTCACAGGAACCTAGATGATGCTGTATCTTTCTTCTACAATAGTATTGGTGATATCCAAAGGAAAAACATCCCATCTAAGAAAGTTGTACATAGTTTGTATCCTGTCTGGTTTACTCCGGCGCTAAAACGCTTATAACGTCAGAAGAATAAATTTCATAAAAAATATAAAAATTACGGTAGGATTTCTGACCAATTAATGTTCAAAAACCTACGAGAAAGAGTAAAGAAAATTGAGACTGAATGTTATAACAAATATTTACAATCAACTGAATCAGCGATCGAAAAAAATCCAAAGAACTTCTGGAATTATATTAAACATAGGACTAAGACAAACATGCTACCTAATAGTCTTGTATACAATTGAAGTACTATATCTCCGGGTGAATCTATCAGTGAAGCGTTTGCTCAATATTTTCAATCGTCTTTTCTTAACTATGCTAGTCTCCAACGTAACTTACAACTACCTAATTACTATAATACGAGTACTAATGAACCGTCAACTCACATTAACACTGTTGACATCGAACTACAATCAGTTAAAAATTTATTAAAAAACCTTGATCCTCACAAATCAGCAGGGCCAGATAACTTGTCTCCTAAATTCATCATTAAATGTTATGAATCAATATCAATTCCAATTACATTGCTTTTTAATAAATCTATTTCTGTTTGTTCAGTGCCTAAAACTTGGAAATTAGCCTTTATCTCTCCTGTACATAAAAAAGGCACTAAATCTGAAATTACTAACTATAGACCTATTTCGAAATTATGTACTATAGCTAAAGTCTTTGAACGAATTATTTATAAACAGGTTTACTCATCATTAAATAATATATTCAGTCCATCACAGCATGGATTCCTATCAGGTAGATCAACGGTTACGAATCTAGTGCTTCTAAATGATTATCTAACGGAGAGGATGGATAAAAATGAACAAGTTGACGTAGTTTACACTGACTATAGCAAGGCATTTGATCGTATAGATCACAATATTCTAAAAAGTAAGATCTATCGCAGTGGCATCAAAGGAGATCTTTTTAGGTGGTTCTGTTCTTACCTGGATAATCGAGCTCAGGCTGTAGTTATCAATAATTATATGTCCAGCTGGGTTCCAGTGCCTAGTGGCGTTCCACAAGGCTCCCTTTTAGGACCCCTACTGTTCATTATCTTTATTAACGACATTGACACTTGCTTCGTAAATAGTCACTTCCTATATTTTGCCGATGACATGAAAATATTTTCCTCTATATCATTTCTTAGTGATGCTGAGAAAATTCAAGCAGATTTGATCCGCCTAGATCAGTACTGCCACCAAAACAATTTAGATCTTAATCCCATTAAATGTCAATATATGACTTATAGCAGGAAAAATAATATTATACCGACCACCTACTATATAAAAGGTCTCCAAATCCAGAGAGCTGACATTGTTTGTGACTTAGGTGTATACCACGACTCCAAACTTAAATTTGACGCTCATATTGACCACATTATTGCTAAAGCCTCTCGTGCCTTAGGATTTATTATGAGAATTAGTGGTCCTTTTAAGCTCGCAAAGACCTTAAAAATTTTATACTGCACTTATGTAAGAAGTCACCTCGAGTATGCGTGTCAGGTTTGGAACCCGTGTTATGAAAAATACATAACACAGATTGAAAACGTTCAAAAACGCTTCATTAAATTTTTATGTTTCCGCCTAAAAATTCCATACGACTCCAATAATTATCACTCCCTATGCAAAAAATTTCATATTCAAACATTAATCCACCGCCGATATACAGCCGATTGTGTATTTCTCTTGAAAATTATGAATAACGTTGTTGATTGTCCTGATCTGTTAAATAAATTAAATTTTTATGTTCCCACTAGACAACGTAGATATAACCCTCCCCTGGCGATTCCGCGATACAATTCGAACTATAGACGTAGCTCGTGTTTAGTGCGGGCGAGCATTGACTTTAATAATATTTGCAAAAATTTTACAATTGATCCATACACACTACGTAGCAATAATGCAAGAGATATTCTTAATCATAACTTCTTTAATTAAGCTAATTGATTTATCAGCGCTACAAAGTTCTTTTACATGTTTATACATATTAATCTTGTTAAATAGTGGATGTCTTCTATATCTAATAATATGCGTACCTAATTTTGTTGTGTAATCACAAGTGCCAAGTTTGCGTTATCTCCTTTTTAATTTTTTGCTATAAGTGAGAACCTGTAATTGGCTTTTCTCTTTCTATACATAATAAGCATATCTGTAACTAATAAGCTGTTGGTTTTCTAAATTAATAAAATAAAATAAAAATAAAAATAATGTTACGTCACTTAACATTTTTCTTATTAAACACTAGAGACTTACTCAAAAAATCGATTAATCTTTTAACAACTATAAATATACCTATTTAAAAAAAGTACTTAACTTATAAGTTGTAATAAGAATATATTATAAATGTTAATTTAAAAATCAGATCGAAGGAGTTAGATCCATGGTCATAATTCACGAACAATTAAAAAAAAAATCGAAAACGTCATGATAAGACGCCACTATGTCTTTTGTCGTCATTTGTCTTTGTGCGAAGTTAACGTCTGTCTGTTCTGTCTTTTTTTTTCTTGCTACTGAAAACGAAAATGCAATTTAAAAAAAATGTCTGTCTGTCTGTTAGCGTGTCTCTTTGCTCCGGCTAATCTCTGGAACGGCTGCACCGATTTTATCGAGACTTTCACTGGTAGATAGCTAAAGTTATAAGGATTAATTTAGGCTTCTTTTCATCATCATCATCGTTATCTAACTAATGATCACCGAATCCGCTGGACCGACTGTGACGGGAGCATTCACCGGGCGTTAGCTTATGTTAGTTCCATCTATACATCAGCTATTTGTATTAAAGTAAGTCGTGTTAATTAAATTATTTATAACTCAAGAACGGCTTTATCGATATGGTTGAAAATTGGTGAGGAAGTAACTTAGAGCCAGTAGACGGACATAGGATACTATTTATTCCATTTGACAGCGCAGAACCAGCAACGTTCACGGAAGGGTTTGGCGTTGTGGGTTCCGCGTTGCGGGTTCCGGGTTCCCGTGTTGCGGGTTCCGGGTTCCGCGTCGCGGGTTCAGGGTTCCCGTGTTGCAAGATCCGGGTTCCGCGTTGCGGGTTTCGGGTTCCCATGCTGCGGGTTCCGCGTTGCGGGTTCCGGGTTCCCGCGTGGCGGGTTCCGGGTTCCCGCGTTGCGGGTTCCGGGTTCCCGCGTTGCGGGTTCCAGGTTTCCGCGTTGCGGGTTCCTGGTTCCCGCGTTGCGGGTTCCGGGTTCCCGCGTTGCGGGTTCCGGGTTCCCGCGTTGCGGGTTCCGGGTTCCCGCGTTGCGGGTTTTGGGTTCCCGCGTTGCGGGTTCCGGGTTCCCGCGTTGCGGGTTCCGGGTTCTCGCGTTGCGGGTTCCGGGTTCCCGCGTTGCGGGTTCCGGGTTCCCGCGTTGCGGGTTCCGGGTTCCCGCGTTACGGGTTCCGGGTTCCCGCGTTGCGGGTTCCGGGTTCCCGCGTTGCGGGTTCCGGGTTCCCGCGTTGCGGGTTCCGGGTTCCCGCGTTGCGGGTTTCGGGTTCCCATGCTGCGGGTTCCGCGTTCCCGCGTTGCGGGTTGCGGGTTTCGGGTTCCCATGCTGCGGGTTCAGGGTTCCCGCGTTGCGGGTTCCGCGTTCCCGAGTTAGGGGTTGTTTTTTTTAGTTGAATTTCATCATAAACTGTTTTTATGCTCAACGAAGTGGGCAAGGGTCAGCTAGTATATTATAATATGAATAATATCTATGCTATAATTATTATTCTGAGGTTTGGTAGTAGTAATATGTTACTACTACCATAGACCAATTACATGTATAATTGGTCCATGCTACTACCAAATCATTAATCAGTCATGACTGATTATAGAAGAAGTATGCCGATGTACTAAACTTTTAATTTCTCTATTCATTCGGAAGAATACAAAAGAATAATTATTAAGGAAGAAAATGCAAATAATCACTATTATAATAGTTTTAATACACTTTATTAATTATATTTAAAAAATTCACGTTATTTTCTGAAGAAAGTAATGCTGTCACATCTTGTATTATATTTGGAAAACTAACCTTTTAGTTAACATGTTATACAGGTTACCAGAACCGAGTTTAATTCTATTACGGAAGGTAATAACATTTGGTGTGGTTTTTCCCATTTCATAACATTTAGAGCATATTATATTAGTGTGGAGTTACGCAGTGTTTGCTTTTAAATGCTGATACTGTATATTATGAATATATAATATACAAGGTGTAAAATAAAGGAGTTATAATACTTTAGGGTGTGTATGTGCGTCATATGTTGAGTATACTGTGAAAGTACCAGCGCTGAAAGACGTACTTTTGACTTTCATATTTCTATGAAAAATGCCCCAACATCATAAATTTGCCATACAATAATTTAAAAAAAAAATAACTCAACTAAACTAAAATGATTAAGTGACCTTTTAAACTCGTCTCGAATTTTCTGGGTAATTTTTTTTGCGACATATCACCTTTGTCGATTTATGTTTTCAATTATGTAAATAGTAATATGTAATAAGGGATTTTTAAAGCTTTTATATATCAAATGGTGTAGCAAATTGAACAAAAAAATATCTTATTAATTGCTAACAATTTTTTAGGCCATCCCGCCCTGGCATCGTAGTACCAACGATCAGCACATCGTGGCGATGCGTTACTCTGCAACGTCACATCAATGGTCAATCAGGTCGCTTTTCATCCATTAAAAACGTCTCCGCTCGACGACATAAATATGACGCCATTTACAAAACGAACAATTCGAAAATAGAATACATTTTTCAACTGGCAACATTTCAATGTCAAAACAAACAGTTTATTCGCCAATAAAACGTTCTCGAGCGTATGTTTTTAATGGGAATGTTTTTTTTCTAATCGACAATATGTCGGCGGATTCCCGCGCTGTTTCGAGAGGCCAATTGCGCCACTTTATCATAGAGATCGCCTTTTCAACACAATGTGTCTGTTTACAGGCTGACAGTTGGAAATATTAGAAATTCTGGCCGTCTCGCTGAAATATTTCATTTGGAGGGAAAAACTATATGGAATGTTCGTAATATGTTCGCATGAGATATGAGCGGCGTAATCGCGGGGGCACTCGGAATACAATGACAGATTAGTGGCCATGTGTAGGTTTTTGGGCCTTACTCATATTTTACATTTATTATGACATCCACTGCTGGAAATACGCCTCCCCAAAGTATTTCTTGGGGGGTAGTTGCCTATAGTAGCCACGCTGATCAATTGGGTTAGCGAGCGCAGTGTGGCTACTGCATCGCTGCATAAAGCCGTGGGAGAGGGGCCTAAATATTATTATAATAAAAAGCCATAATGAGCTGATGCCAATTCATTTGTTTTTAATTCGGTGGACGTTTAAAAATGTATACGTTAATTGGCGAATGCACGTGCCGCCGTCGTGGCTCGCGAGTTACATTTGTAAAAGTGCAAATTAAATAATTTGGACAAGTACGAGTTGGACTACGTGTTCCGTATACTTTGGGACACAAATGAAAAGGTTTAATTACGTCCACATCGCAATACGGAAGGAGTTCTAAAATCAAAAATATTTAAACTTATAATGCTTGTTTCTGAATGTCCTTTATATAAGGCCTATGTGTGACCTTGTACTTTTAGGGCATTAACAATAGTAAAGGTTTATTTGACAGTAATGTATAATGTAAGTTGCGATAATGACGACTTTTTTACGAATTTTCCGGTATTATTAGTTTTAAAAGTTAAATTGACAATCAATATTTTAATTAAATAGGCACATTAGTGCATTAATTCTATTGAATTGAAAACGCTGTGCTCACATCCGACTGTACCAAAACTAAAAGTTAACTGACCCCCAAAACCGCGGAAACAGTAACCGGGCGCCATGATTAATTGGTTCCTTGTTAGTCCGCCATATTGAATTTCCAGTCCGGTTAAAACTGGACAATACTGGACATGTCATTGGTTTTTATTCGCTCTGTCGTGCCATTGATTTTTTATGTTTATTAATATCGGCCATTTTTAAATAAAAATGAAGCTCTCTGTCGGTTGCAAGTGTTTTTAAATAAAAACGAACAAATACTGAAATGCCAATTTCTACTACTATTTCCTTCCTTCTTTATTCTCTTTCATTCCTTGGTGGCATGACAAGAATGGGTGTGATTTAAGCGCTACCTAATTTAACTATAATTTCAGTGTTTAGCCGAATGACTCTCAGGACATGAGAGCCTCTTAATTTGGTAGCTTTCTGTTTACTTATCACTTGAATAATCTAAAATCAAAAAATTTTAATGTTACACATGTCGCAACGATTACCTTTATGAATATTTCTGTATCATATCAAAGGTGTTTTTGGGACAGAATACTCTATTTCACAAAACCTATTCACACGGAGGCTCCACAAATATTATACACATGTACAAAGAAGCCCTAAAGTGCCCTAAATCAAATTTCACGCAGACAGAATCACATTAGCATAGTAATGTAGGCTTCAATTTGTGACATAAAATACGGGACTTTCGCTTGTTCTACTCTATTATTTTATGTGAACGATTATTTGGCCTCCTGTTGGCGGAGATGTTTTGGCCTATCGTTTTTTTTTTCATAATATAGCGTATAGCTTTACTATGAAAAAAATTCTCGATGACGGGACGTTATTTCAATGTTTTTCGTAATGTCGTCCATCAAATCTAATCTAATATGTATGGACGGTTCACACCACGTCTAATCTCTTCTTTCGTCTTCGTAATCGTTCTTCTGGCACGCCTTGTGCCAGAAGAACTTGTTTTAAAGGGGCCAGACAACGGAAACATATTTAATACGTTTAATACTACACTCCTATTTAGGATTTTTAGTATATTACACACGTATTTAAGACAAATCCATGACCCAGGAACTCAGAAAACTTTTTGTTCCTCCGGTGGGATTCGACCCTAAGACCTCTCGCTCGAGCACCATCACGTTGATCCATGCGCTACAGAGGTCGTCCATAGTTTTGCTTGGGCTTATTCACACTGAAATTTGATGCTGCATTTTCCATACGATTTTATAAGCTTGGGTCGTATGTATCGGAATCTTTTAGCACAATTTTCACCAATTTCCTCTAGTCAAAAGTCTAATTAATTTTAAATTTGCATGTGCAATGCAAGGACCAAGGACAATGAATTGAATTAAAGGTTCCTGTTGTGTTTTAAATGTTTATTTTAACTATTATTTATTAAGATAGCGATCAATTAAGCTTTACTAACTTGATATATACATAATTATAATTTGTACATTAATAACTGTAACATAGAGATGACATTGCCATGAGAAAAGCACGCGTTGCGACGCTTCGACCCTGTACCAATTTGTGTAAAGTCTAACGCGAAAATTGACAATACTCATTGAACAAAACGATTACAAACAAGTAACTTTACGGACTTAAGAAATAAAGCTCCCGAACGGTAAATTTACGGCAATTCAGTGATGAATGTCTATTCAAAATGTACAATGTAAAGCATTTAAATTAAATTATTAGACAGTTTACATAAGCGACGCGGAGCGCATTTTTTACATAGCAATACTAAATTGAACTTTATTGATCACACAAAAAGAGTTGGGTGCAACAAATATAATTATGCAAATTCGTACCGCCTCGGGGACTTACTATTCCTGAATGACTTAATGGTGACACGCACTATTAAGGTCGATCGGTCGCCTACTTTTAGTAGATCTGATAGTCGGTTCGATTTTTCCTATCTATACCTATACTAATATTATAAAGCGGAAGAGTTTGTTTGTTTAAACGCGCTAATCTCAGAAAGTAGTGGTCCGATTTGAAAAATTATTTTTTTGTTGTATAGCCCATTTAAATAGGAAGGCTTAAGGCTATATAACATCACGCTGAAACCTATAGGAGCGAAGCGTCAGTAAGAAATGTTCCAAAAACGGAGAAAATTATTGACTATGGGGACTTTATTTGCGTGCGCTAAAATATATAAATTTTATTATTATTCTATATCTCTATCTATCTTAATATTAATTATTTATTAACACGTTAAAATATACAAAGAATTTGTAAGGAAATACACAAAAATATACAATTACCTAAATATAAGAAAATATAAGCTAAAACTAGATAGATCTCATTGCTAAAGGCAGAAACTAAATGACTTATTATATTTTTGTGAACATAATTATAGCTATAGCACGATTTCAGTGTCGGTGGCGAGAATCGTTGAAATCAGGCCAGGTCACAGGAGTCATTCTATAGTGCCCAAGTGTGAGCACAAGACTCCGAGTCGAGAGACAAGATCTAAACCAGAGGCATTAAGCATTATATATAAAATATATAATAGAATATTTAATCAAATGTAATCATAATAATTAACAATACTGTCTATTTTTTTAAATTAATGTCTTGAATTTATTTAATGAATTTTTAACAAATTTTCATTTTCTGTGTAATGTAATAATAATGATTTGTTGATACCTAAAATAAATTTATTTTATTTTATTTTTTTATTTATTAACACAATAGGGTCTAAAATCTTTTCACGGGTGTAAGGTCGTAAGTACTGATTTGATTTTTATTAGATTCAGTTGGAAGTTGGAATTAAAAGTCTGAGAAGATGGATGTGGTATCTCAGGAGATCACCTCACCTAAGGGAGGGCGTTCACTTGACCGTGTATTTTTTTTTAATTAATTAATTTAATTTAACGACCTCCGTAGTGCAGTGGTTTAGCGCGTTGGTGCTCGACCGAGAGGTTGCGGGTTCGACTCCCGCCGAGGGAACAAAAAGTTTTCAAAGTTCCTGGGTCATGGATGTGTATTAAATTTGTGTATAATATAATAAAAATCTTAAATAATATGTGTATAGTATAAAAGTATTAAATATATTATATTACCGTTGTTCCTGTAACACAAGTTCTTCGGATACTTAGCACAGGGCCAGATTGACGTGATGTGAAGCGTCTATAGATAAAAATCATAGAAATTAAAGTTAAGGAAAGGTTACATTTGAAGACATGAATGGATGAAAGTGAGGAGGGCGTGGGTTCGATTTCGACGTTGGAACAACAAAAAAAAGAAGTTTCCAAGTTTGGTTGGGACAATGCAGGCTGATCACCTGATTGTCTGATAAGAAAGATGATCCATGCATCGGATGGGCATGTAAAAAGTCAGTCCTGCGCCTGTTCTCTCGCCAGTCGTGTCGGTTTACCGTCCCACTGAGTTATGAGTGTAAAAGGAAGAGAAAGTGTCTTTGTGTATTGCACACACACTTGGGCACTATAAAACTATTGTGGCTTGGTTTCAATGAAATCGGCTACCAACACCGAAATCGGTGAGGGGAGCTATTGTTATTATTGTTTCTTATGCATATATATATCATATAATACTATAACAAATTTTGTAAAACCACAAACTAATATCATGAGACAGTCACGACTCAAGTGAGCGTTCAGACTAACGGATAAATAAAATGGATTCCAATTCTTATCAAAAATCCGTTTGGTAAACGATTAAAAAGTATTTCGATTAAAAGAATTAAGTGTTTAAGCTCTAACAAGCGTAATTTATGTTTTTACCGCCTGACGCAGAAACGAATATGTACTATATTTATATTTAATATTTTTATTAAATTATACACATATTTAAGACACATCCATGACCCAGGAACTCAGAAAACTTTTGTTCCTTCGGCGGGATTCCAACTCGCGATGCTTGAGCACCAACGCTCTCAATCACTGCGCTGCAGCGGTAGGTAAGGAGTGGAGTTATAGGAATCCCAAGCCACAGTACTTAAGGCTATTTTAACCAACTTTATAAGGAGGCGGTTGTTTCAAAATACTGTATTATGTTTTTATTTTTCCGGTTCTAGGATTTTAGGGTTCCATACCCAAAGAGGACTCAAAGAGGAGGAGGAGGAGTTTTTTTGTACCCTTCACGACCGAGTCGAGCACTTGGCTTTTTTTTTAATTCTATATTGTCGTGTGGTGTCCATGATTTACTGTCCAGTAGCGTCTGAAATAATCTGAATATTTTATTAACTTCAAGCCCGCCAAGGTCTAATAGACAATTTTGGAGTTGTCTTGACATATTTGCGGTTTAGGCCGTACAGGACATTCGTACAAAACCGCACTCGAATGGAAACGGACAGGCCACAAAAGACAATCGGATGTCGGTCGCCAACAATCTTGGTTCGAAATTACTTACGTCATACTTACGTTACAATAGAAATTGTCTGCGAGTCAATTTTACCCGGCTACGGAAAAGGAAGGGTAATGACTTTAGCAGTATGTTTAACAATGCTTACTTTACTGTCAACCACTGCTGGACAAAGGCCTTCCCAAAGTATTTGATGGATAAAAGATGGTTTATGGTGGCACTCTTTCTTCGGCAAAAAAGTGTGTTTGATGTAAAAAAAAAGTACAGAAACATTGTCCAATTTATATCATAATATGATGTAGTTTTTAAATTGTTCATGTTTCAAAGGTAATTTTTTACGCAAATATATCATTAAGCAACTTGTCAATTCTATTCTAAGACAGAACAACAATGTAACAGCCAATACCAAATACAATTTGAGCCAAATGACACGTCTTTGTTACAATGAATTATATGAAATTTGGTATGATATAGACGTTAAAGAGCGTTATTTATTACGAGTGTAAATCATCCGCGCTTATAATGTATTGGAGAGCGAAGCCATAACTTACGCGGTATCTGTGGCGACTTTTTCACGACGCCATTTTGTTTCAACGATTTGAATTTAGAACGTTTTTGAATTTAGAACGATTTTTATTTTGTGTGCATGGCTATGAGGAGAAGAATATGGATGTACACTTGATCCCCGCCGTTGATTTTATAATAGACAATTTTAAAATTAAGATATTATAATAAAAACTTTTTCACTTATGTTGTAAATGTGATTGTGTAAAATACTCTGCCTGTTATTCAATCGTTAATTACACCAATATGATTTCTGAACGGATTACCATAAAATTTGCTACAGGGATAGATTAAACCCTTGGGGAAGGACACTTGTTATTTTCATCAGTAAAATATTTCCCGCTTGATATAAAGATTTCTGCTCTAAAACATATTATACCCATATTTATAAAATATGGCAATCAATTTAATATACTAGCTGTTCCGCTGAACGTCGTACCCTATCGTACTGGTGAAAGCACCACCTATCGGGTCCAATTAATGCACTAAAACCTTCCTCGAGAACCACTCTATCCATTGGTGAAAAAAAGAAGATCAGTGCAGTCTTTCAGTTATTCGCGAACAGACATAAAACGGATGTGACGGAAAACTTTGTTTTATAATATATAACTTTGTATATAACGCAAAATTTAATAACTGAAAATGCACAGGCTAGATTAAGATAATTTGGTAAAAAAAGGAAATTTATAAACATTTCCATATATTATGAAGAAAGAATCCACTGAGAAATATTTTTTCAAAGTTCACCCCCCGAGGGGAGAAAATTATTTCACGTGGAAAACTACGTGTGAAAGCTACTTTCAAATACATTGACAGACAATTACTATAGCACAATAAAGGTCAGACTAAGATAATTAGACAAAAAAAGGAAATTTATATATTTCCATGACAAAAGAATCCACCGAGGTATATTTTTCAAAATTCACTCCCCGAGGGGTGAACACTATTTCGCGCGGTAAACTTTCAAGGCTTTCATTAGCAAGTGAGATCTGTGAGTGGCAGGTGCGGCGGTATGTCGGGATGGGTGTTACACCGCCGGGATGGGTGTTACACCGCCGGGATGGGTGTTACACCGCTGTGTCGGCTCGGACGGGTGTTACCCGACCTCTGTAAACTAATTGTGGCCGCCATGTTAATATTATTTGATTTGGGTTGTGCGGTTATGAATAACTTCTTTGTTAACTTCGAAGCTTTGATTATGTGTTATTCACTATTAGACGCGTGAAACGTAGTTAATTGTTGAAATATTTTGTTCTTCGGGTATTCAATTTAAGAAAATATCTGTTGGATATATATCTATGAGCATCGCCCACTTCGTTGAGCATACAAACAGTTTGTGATGAACTGTTTAAACTTTCCCGGACTTTTACGAAAAAATAGGCGAATCGGTTCAGCCGTTCTCGTGTTTAAGCGAGACTAACGAACATCAATTAATTTTTATATAGGAAGTAGAAGATTAAACAGTTCGAGTATTAGTAAAACGATTTATACTAATCTCTAAGGTAACCAAGATCTGCCTTGATAACGAAAGGCAATAAGGCATATTTATTATAAACTAGCTGACTTGTGCCCACTTCGTTGAGCATACAAACCGTTTAAACCTGCCCTGGACTTCCACGAATATTTCAAGAACAAAAATAGCCGAATCGGTTTAGCCGTTCTCGAGTTTTAGCGAGCTTAACGAACAGCGATTCATTTTTATATATAATATAAGAAGAAGATTAATCAGTTCGAGTATTGATATAACGATTTATACTAATCGCTAAGGTAACCTTGAAATCTAACCAAGATAAATTGATAACGAGTTTATTATAGGCCGTACAGTATATGTGCCTAAGTGACCTCCGAAATGTGAGCGAAATGGTGATGACGAAATATAATTCATCATCATCGGTTTAGTTGTAGCTGCGGCTAAGAACACCCACCATCACGTTAGCTTTCAAAAAAAAAATCACTATCGGTTCAACCATTTGGGAGTCGTAAAAAATACGCCCCTTGCAATTTAACCTTAAACACTAAACAGACTAAAACATCGACATTTTTACATTTGTACACACTTATCAACACTTTCACCGTAATATAAGGAATATACTTCATTATCCGAAATGTTTATAACAATTAAAACAATAATTAATAAATTATTTAAACATACAATTTAAAACTTTCACAGTAAAACTACGCCATTTTGATACTGCCGATAGTCTATAGTCTATGCATTCATGGTCGAGCAATAATCATTTTATTGTATTCTCATCACTGATTAATCTATGATTGTGTCATAAACGGGTTTGTTTACTTTTGGATTGAAATTAAACGTGACGTTAAATTATTTTAATTACTTTACTATATAATAGTAAAGTAATTAAAACGTACAAATGTCAATGTCACTTAAAGCCTGAGATTTTTTAATAATAACGGGCGCACTGACTGCAGACCACCAGTATCTAAATATTACGCATCTATGAGGGCAGGTAATAAGTAATTACCTACTACTACCTACTAATTAGTAATTATCGGTAATTAGTAATTACCTATCCTTATTCAGTTGTATTACTTATCTATATAAGATAGGCTCATCTCACATTGGCATAAAGTCAAAACGTCGCGTTTTTTTTTGTGTCTATCCCCATATCATATTCATCTCTATTTTCTAACTATTAGATAAGATACAAATTATGAATATATATACAGGTTGATTCATGGTTCATATATCAACCCAAATATAGTGCGAAGGAAAGGACGCGTAAAGCATTTTTTGTTTAGCACCTCATAGAAATTGCTTACCATACCGCGACAAATCACGATTAAAGATCTCCATAAAAGTCACAAAGCAGATAAGTTTCAGTCCAGGTTAGTTTAGGTCAACGACCAGTGCGTTCGTGTGTATTAGACTAGGACCCAGCGAGCCTTTCCTTCACTCATTCATTCCTTGTGGTCATATCATTTTCACCTTTAAATTTTTTGAGTTAAACGAAGTAATTTATATGAGGTGCCGAAACAAAAAATGCAAAAAATAAGTTATAGGCATATTTAACTCTAGTTTAACTCAAAATAACTAACTCTGGGTTATTCATCAAAACTGGCGCGAAAAAGTTAGATTTAACTCTAGTTTAATCAAAATAACTAACTCTAATTCATCAAAACTAGCGCGTTGACCACATAAAAACGTAACGTTTGCTATGAAATTCTAGCACATTCCAAGAAACGATTATGAATAACGGATGCAGGTTTCTAATAGTTAACATAGAGAATATCTGAGCAGAGTTTAGCGGGTTCAAATCCTTGGAGTGTCTCCACAATTGGGTTAGATGTTCATCTCGGATTACGGCACTCTCGTATGAACGTTACTTATGATAATTATGCTTAGTTTCTCAGTGTGCTTCTTATAGAGAACATACACGTATTTTTGTATTTAAATACATCTTGTTCGATAAATTGTAGTGTAATCAGAATTTAGATACACTGAAAATAATAACTATACATCGTGATTCATGTTTGAAGATAATGACGCGTAGAGCATTTTTTGTTTTGGCACCTCATATAAATTAATTAATATGATATGATATATTATATATAATGAATATGAATATAAAAAGAGAAGGGCGTCTGGTATAATTACATTACAGAAGATTGGCAGCTCATTAAACCTTTATTGAGGAGTAAGTTAGTGAAGATGTTTAGAATTAGTTCTGGACATATTCCTTTAAACAAATTTGGATGCGGAAGGTTCTTTACTTTTATTCTCTAAATTGTGAAGTATGTGGTATTGCTGAGGATGTCCATCATATGTTTATGGAGTGTGTTCGGTATAAAGTCCTAAGATCAGAATTGTTCCAGTTTTTCAAGGAATTTGTATGATGTGGGTCAAATGTTTAGTTTTATAAGATTGCCCCATATTGATTTTTTTGCTGTAGTTACATTTATTAATAACTAGCTGTGCCCGCGACTCCGTACGCGTGGAAAAGTAATTTAGGGCAGTGTTATAATATTTTGACAGCGCGCCGCAAAATTTTGCGGTATTTTAGCCTTTAGGTGCGTAAGTCCGACTCGCACTTGCCCGGTTTTTTATTTATTAATAACCAAACATGTAGGTACTGATTATAAATCACTTCACTGTTAAAGTACTGATTTTATACAGAAAAGTAGCAAAATATAGAAAGTACCAAAAGAAAGAAAACAAACCTAAGTTGTACCTAACATAAAAACCATTCGGTCCATAATAAAAA
Organism: Celastrina argiolus; assembly: GCA_905187575.2. Taxonomy (NCBI): domain Eukaryota; kingdom Metazoa; phylum Arthropoda; class Insecta; order Lepidoptera; family Lycaenidae; genus Celastrina; species Celastrina argiolus. The sequence continues at coordinate 6,393,383 of LR994596.1, forward strand.
CTAAGAAATAAAAATATGAATAATGAAGAAAAACATAAAACTAACTTATATTGACATAACTTTTTTAGTTTAACTGTAAACACAATACTTATGTTAATCAAAATTCTATGTATTATGCAGTTATCGAATACATAATTTGGACAAAGAAGACTATAAAATGTACAGTAATAGTAGGCTGTAGTATAAATTTTAACAGACGGAATGAGAACTATAATATACAATGCAAAATAATATTATACATTGCTAATGATGCACGCTGAGTTTAACTCTCGGATAACGTATTGTATAAATGTAGGTACCTACTCAACTTTGCTATAATTGTATTAAAAGTACGGCATTTGGCGTATAGATGTCGCTATTATGGTCTGCTCTGCATCGCGCTATCGCTTGTAAGATAGATTTGTATATGAGAATACTCTATCAATATTATGATATTTGGCAAAAAAACCCATAATAATCTGTTAACACAGATCCAGGACAGGCCGCAAAAGGCTAGAATTTCAAAAGGTATCTCGATTGGAATCGAGTTGTATCAACAGTTTTCCCCTGTAACACAGTTTAGTAACTATCAAGATGTTTTTTAACGTATGTATATATTATAAAATAGAAAAAACAAAATAAAGAGCAATATATTTATGAAAATCTTAAAACTGTTTTTAAAATTCCGTACCTCAAAAGGAAAAAACGAAACACATATTATAAGATCATTTCCATGTCCGTCTGTCTGTCAAGACCCTTTTACTCAGAAACGCGTGTAGGTATCAAGATGAAAATTATATAAAATACTCAGGATACCTACTGTTCCTTGAAGCAGTGAAAAAATCTGACCTCTTAGCCAATGCAACCAAAAGCAGTTGCTTAGGTATGTCGCTAAATTTCGTCATTTTCGACACAATCAAAACCTAAAGGGTACTTCCCGTGAACTCAAAATCATAAAATTTGAAACCAAGCAACGTCTAAAACCATACGTTTTAGTAACATTATATAGATAGTAAAAATATTTTGATTTTTTTAAACTTAGTACCGTTTGTCATGAATGTGTATAATTGAAACTTATAACAAATACTTAGGTCTCCTAATATATTCAAGCTGTAACCAAATCAAAATTCTATGTCAATCAGGTTTGTATGGAGCTCTCGGTGCGCAAGTCCAATTCGCACTTGGCCGGTTTTTATTTATTTACTTATTACTAACCTACGCTAACAAATATGTATACAGTACCTACTTATCACAAAGGACTTTACAGTAAAAGTACTAACTGATTTTATACAAATAACTTTCGTAATAAACTCAAGAAAAAAAATCTTAGATTGTCCCTACCTAGCAAGCCTAAAACTAACAAATAAAAGTCACCCGCGCGGCCCCGGTGCGTTTGCTGCGAATACAATTTGAAGCGGCGCGGCGCGGCGGCGCGGCGCGGCGGCGCGCGGCTCCCGGGCCCGCCGCGCGCTTCCTACAAATGTCCAGCAAAAACGACATGATCTTTTAAAATGGTCATAACTTTTTTATTTATGAACCGATTTACATAAAACAAACACTAAATGTTAAGTGAAGCTTGCCGCAATATATTAGTGAAAAGTACATCTTAATCGGATAAGCCGTTTCTGAGATTAGCGTGCACAAACCCACAGACAAACAGACAAACAGACAAACAGACAAACAGACAAAAATTTCAAAAATCATAGTTTTGGGTACTATTACGTAAATAAAGGTCCCCTATCATATTTTTTTTCAAATATCTTCAATGTACAGACACGACTCCTCTACAGATTTATTATATGTTTATATTTATATAGATTGTTTAAAATTGAGAAATTCATAAATTTATGTCGCATAAAGTGCGTACGCATAGGCATGCGTTTGATGCACCTCCCTCCTTCCCACACTGCTAATGCGTACTCTCGCAAGCAACAACGTGGAAACACCACTACCACAAAATAGTGTTAACACGATCGTGCAAAGCCCCACACCACCATGCAGGTTGCAAAACTCGACGCGACCCCGGAGCATCCCCAAGATTTGGACTCTGCGAACAAAGTTAAGTTCCCTCACTTAACGAACATTTGCTAGCAGGTTGTGGTTATAATTTTTCGCGGGATATTGCCAGATATAACATATTTAATTTTTATACATTTTATTAGTCAATCAGCTGAGTGTGAGGTCAACGATTTTTAACATAAGCAGTAAATATGTATCGTTCATATTTTTCAATTTTATTTAGTTAAAAACAATCTTATAAACAATTTAAGACAATTCTAAAATGTACAAATTGATATGACAACAAGAGTTGTCTTAAAGAGTACCTAAGTACCTCGAAGGGCCCGGTACATTATTAACAAACCTTTGTCGTCTTTTCTCTTTCCATTTCATTCGGAGATATGAATAATTAAGACCAATTAAGAATGGTTGTTTTGTGACGTCAAGGGTCATCAAATTTTTGTGGGCGGGCTCGAATTAATAACTATGACATCATCATCAGATTTGACGTCCACTGCTGGGCATAGCCTCCCCCAAAGTATATCATGGGGGGTAGTGGCTTATTCGCGCTCGGCAGGCGAGTTGGCAAGTCTAGTTTCAATGTCGTCGAAAACGCTGCTGCCCATTCCAAATGCAAATGTGGTGAGAAAATAAAATTTATATTATATTATTATTATTATTAGCTACAGACATGAATGAAGGATGAAGGTGATAATGTCGCAAACAATTTTTACCCAGAAAATTGAGTTTAAGCTATCACCTAAATATTTTAGGATATGTAGGAACGTCTTAAGTCCATTGATTCTAAAAACTTTTTGAATTATGTACTTAATAGGTTACGACGCATTCTAAAATTTTTTAATGACACTTTGAACAAAATTTTCTCAAAATCGGAAATTTGGAACATACCCCTTTCATCCACTCATGTCTTCAATTATGGCCGTCACACCGATATCGGTAACGGTGGCCATTATTTTATAGTGCCCAAGTGTGTGCGCAATGAGCTGTAGCTGTAGCCTGTACCTCTCTCTCTTCCATTACTTTCGTACCCGTCCGCGACGGATAACCGACACGACTGGCGGAAGACCGTCTTTTTACATGCCCATTCGAAGAATGGTTAATCGTTCAGTTGCAACAATCAGGCGATCTTTGTCCTTCTCTTTGTCCATCTCTTTGTCCTGACCAAACATGAAGACTTTTTTGTTAATTATATTTCCATACAACAAACCATCACAATCTCACAAACTACTTCACTATCCATTTTGGACATTCCATAAAAGTCCCATGCAAAAATAACGACAAACGACACCAAATTAGAACAATAAACTAACATTTCGTAATAATATGCTCCAGACCGCGCTAAATTATGTACATTATCAGATTTTCGGCTGAAATTACCCACTATTAATGAAATTAGTGGTTATGCGGCTTATTATAAAGTGCCCGGTTACTTGGTATAATGTATGTTGAGTTGTGCCTTTGTTATTCGGATGTATAACCGGTTGGAAACCAAAAATTCATTGTTTCAGAAGTATTAGATACTAGCTGACCCGTGCCCACTTCGTTGAGTATGGAAACTGTGTAAACCTTCCCGGGACTTCCACGAATATTTCAAGACCAAAAATAGACGGATCAGTTCTGCTGATCTCGAGTTTAAGCGAGACTAACGAACAGCAATTGATTTTTATATAGCCTATGTTACTCAGTGATAATGTAGCTTTTGTAATGAAAAAAGAATTATTAAAATCGGTCCAGTACTTTTTGAGTTAAGTCGTAACATACAAATATACAAATCTTTCCTCTTTATAATATTAGTGTAGATTAGATTTGAGAAGTATATTACGAGTATTATCCTGTACTTCTTGCTTTCCAATAGCATAGAATCCAAAGGGTTGCCTGGAAGAAATTGCTTTGAAGTAATAAAGCCATGACATGCAAGATGTCTGATTTAATGTGTCTGTATGTTCTTATAATTATTTGCGCACAAAAAATTAATTTGATCTGAAGGGCTTATTTTCGTAGGTTAAAACAGCCAATTTTGTGTCAAATTTGTAAACGCAACCTTTAGTAACTATTGTGATTAAAAATGATTTTCTTTTTTATTGGTAAGTGCGGGAAAACGAGCAGTATTACCACCTGATGGTGTGGCCTATGAGCATAGCAGAGTAGTTGCAAGTGCGTCTTTTAAATCCCATTGCTATTGGTCGTAACCGTTACCTACATTCATTAAGTGATTCCCAACGTTATTTCACGCCATTTCCCTGTGTGGCCGTGGTATCTCACCGAATCGAGCAGAGAGCGTACTCATGATGATAAAATAGCTCCGAACACCCCTGATTTGGTAATCTGTAAAACTGGGCACTTACCAGTCAGCTTTCAAACAAAATTAGTTTGGGAGTTATAATGCCACAAAAATACACGTTAAACTTAAGTCGAGGAATAACCGCTACTAGCGCCACTCTTTTTAAAATAAATTTTACAATGACACAATGATAGAGTAAATACACTATAGGATTTAGAGCTGTAATTAAATGCCAATAAGTTAGTCTAACTATTTACTTAGAGTTTTAACCAATTACTTTTTTAATAAGATCTTTGTGTCGTTGTGTTTATATTAAAAAGCGTGGCGCTAGTAGCGGTTATTCCTCGCCTTAACATACAATAACACTACTCTATTTTCGTCGGGGGTGAAATTTCATCCTTTTACGGTAAGTATTCAGTCATAAATTTCGTATATGGGCATTTCTCCACTAAATGGAAAATCACTATCCCAAACAAATTTTGTGTAATAAATCATAATATATCTCAGTTTTTTGCTTTTATAATGACATAGTTTTAGATATTCTTGGCACGCCACATCTTATTTAGCAGTTTAATCATTTAATATTTGAATAAACTTTCTTCAAACACCTCAAAACACAGTCCCCTGGTATGTCCCTTTTCCAGTATTACTAATCTTGTTACCAATATTTATTTTTTTGCCATTGATAAATTAATAAAAAATATCTAAATACATAAAAGAAAAGAGTAAGCATCTATACACATAAGAATTCTATTTTTACAATAAAAAAATAATCAAAATACCCATTTGTGAATGCTGTCCTCAAATTATTGAAACAGTCCCCTGTTTAAACGTGAAAACCGCGCTGAAGTCAAATTTGTTATTGGCGCGAAATATTCAGATAGTGTAATGGAAAGCAATTGGCGTGATGTTCGTTATGTTGTGGAGCCTAGCGAGCAGCCGGGATTTTCTTTAGTGCTACGTTGGCGTCTTTGGGTGACCACGCTTCTCGATTGTTAGTGCGAACAGTCCACTGGTAAGCCTTTTTTAAACTATTTTAAGAGTTTTAATAACGATAATTTGTTTAAAATATTTAACTAACTAGTATGTCGCCACATCCGTTTCGTTAATTTGATATCTTTAACTGAATTTGTTTCATAAAGCTTTTATGTGAAAATGACAGTCCCCTGGTTAACAATCCCCTGTCATTTCATAGCACAGGGGACTGTTCCTATCACAGGGTACTGTTTACTAAGGCGCGGACCAGGCAGAAAAGGCGCAATGTGTGGCGCGCTCTCGTCTGTTTAGTCCGCGTCTTGGGTTTATCAAGTCCTAGATGTCAGACAACACATTTATGACAATAGGTAAAAATTAACAGTATTGTCTCATTCGTAGGTAGTATCTCAAAACGCCACCGAAAAAGAAACACACTCACAGTATCGGAACAAGACTATGTTCTATATAATGGCTTCAAGAGGTTCCAAATATACAAAAGTTTTCTTGGAACTTTTCAGAGTGTGGCCATGGTAAGATTGCTGCAGATGGTGTTGGCGCTACATGTAAGAGAACTGCAGATACCATTGTTGCTAGAGGAGGTGACAATGACAGTTTGGAATCTTTTGTTGATTCTGTGCAAGAAAGATGTCCTGCAATTACAATGTTTACGATTGACGATAATGCAATCATTAATATGACTAACGACATTCAGAAAAACGCCAAGTTTCAAAAGTTTCAATGGTACTCTCAAAATACGTCAGGATAAGGGTAAAATATCACAAAGCTCTTTGGGTTTGCCGCAAGGTACCAAGAAGCTAATGATGAATTCAGAGTTTAAGCTGTTTTTGTGAAGAAGAGTATCAGCATTTTAATTTAGGGGTTATGAACTATCCTCTGACGAAACTTCACGTCGAGGACGTTTACACAGACTCAGAATCCGATTACGATACCAGGCTATCCCAGAACTCGCCGGATACTAACATTATGCAGAAATGGAACTTTCAGAGCTGTGTGACAATTTCACTACAGATTTTCATAATACTGCAGGGTCTAGTACAGTTAGTCAACAGCACAATACAACAGTGGTGATTTCGTTTTAGTCAAGTTTAACGTCAGAAACACGGAATATCTTTATGTTGTTGTTGTTAATCAAGTAAATAACGAAGAAGGCGAACTAACTGTAACCTTTATGAAAATTTGTGATGATGAAGGCCACAAGTTTAGAATGGACGAAGATGATGTTTCTGATATTAATTTTAATCAAATATTAGATAAGTTACCACATCCAAATCTAACTCCAAAAGGGAGAAGATTATTTTATTATTTTTCAATATATGTACTAGTCTTTGAGAAATAAGCTAATTTAAGGATATTTTCTTGATGTACAATGTTATGGACTGATTATTTTTTTGTAAGATGTTGTAGAATTAATGTAAAAAAATATTTTTTAGTTACTTCAAAAGTATAAATGATTCCAAGTATTATGTCAAACTAAAATATTGGTTGTAGTAATTATTTAACAAAAGTATAATGTTCCTTTGTTTACATTTTGTTTTATAATAATAATGACTGATTTTAGTGTCAATTAGAGCCTTAAAATACAGTTAAACTAAGAAGTTGATTTTATTAAGTTTAACACAAATGTTTTTAGCCTCAAGAAAAGTGATTTTAATAAGTAAAATTTGTTTTAATATTGTTGAATTATTATGAAAAATACCTAATTTAAGGAAGATATTAAAAATAAAGACTTTGATTACTTTTATAAACAAAAATATCTGTTTTTGTTCTTAAAAACATTCCCCTGGTTGATTACAACAGTCCCCTGTCACGATTTTCCATAAAATCTTCAATAACTCAAAAACTGAGATGAAAATGTGTCAGCTTTTTGAAGATATATATTTAATTTATAAATACCCTTCATTTTATCAACTAATATTCTCAAGATTTAATAAAAATTTGCTTAGGACAGTCTTGTATGGATGAATTTCCAAATAGCAGAGAAACACCCATATATTTTTATTTCAAACCAATGAAATGCATGAGTGAACCTTAAATTCTCTTTATGGTTGAAATTTTATTGTGTCCACGACAATGTTGAGAAATATATTTTTAACCCCTTTGGGAGCCCCTTGCGGCGACAAAAAAAGGACGGGGTGTTATAAGTTTGACGTGTCCGTGAAGATGTGTATGTGTATGTGTCGGTCTGTGGCATCGTAGCTCCCAAACGGATGATCCGATTTTAATGCGGTTTTTTTCTTTCGAAGGTATATCAGTCGAGAGTGTTCTTCGTGCAATACGAACAATGCGAACAATGTTTGTTAATAACGAACATTGTTCGCAGAGTCTACATCCTGAGGATGCTCCGGGGTCGGAGCGAAACGCGCGTCGAGTTTTGCAACCTGCATGGTGGTGGGGCTTTGCACGATCGTGTTAACATTATTGCTTGTGTGGTGGTGGTGTTTTCACGTTTTTGCTTGCGAGTGTACGCATAAGCAGTGTGGGAAGGAGGGAGGTGCATCAAACACATGCCTATGCTTGACTCATTCATCTGCTCACTCATCTGCTTGCAGGTTGTGGTTATAATTGTTTCGCGGGATATTTCTAGATATAATATATTTAAATTTTATGATAGAAATGTTACACACTAAATCGGGGGATTTTTTATTTTTAAATTTAGTTTCCTATTATTAAAACAATTCACTTAATGTAGCATAATATTTTCCGTTAATTTGTACACTACACATTGTTCATCGGTTAAGTAACTGCTACTATTAATCTATGCATTATCCTACTTATTTTGAAATAGTAGATTTGATTATTAGACTTACGCTCGGTTTCTGAATCGCTGATCAAAGTCAGCTAATCTAAACGCTGATTAGTGAACATCACTCGCGTTCAACGTTCGCACTTGATATGTTCAATGAGCGTTCAGATTAATTGATCGACGACTTTATCAGCCTTTCATAAATCGGGCGTTACAGCATAAATATTATCCTATACTATCTGAGGTATCTCAGCTCCCAAACGGATAAACCGATTTTGATCTAGTTTATGCACACGCAAGAAATTTGGTAAAAAAGTAAAAAAATAATTAAAATAGTTTTACAAGAAATAAATGAAAAATACATTTATTGAAATAGAAAAAGGTAGCAAATTTCATATAGGTACAAAAGTTATAGTGACTGTTATTTTAACACCCTGTAGGTATATTTAGAAATGGGCAGCAGTATTTCTTCGGACACTGTCATTATTTTAACACTGCGATTGCCAACCCGTTTGCCAAGCGTGAGTATAGGCTCCATAAAATTATGTCTAGGGACCTAATTCTCATGCCTCGAACTTAGTTTCGAATATTAGTCTATCCCGCTCGCACGCACGCTAAATTTCATTTGAATGAGCGGGACAGACCGATAGTAAAAACTAAGTTCGATTCATGAGAATTAGGTCCCAGTAGGTGACGTCATAGCTGAGATGATGAAAGCATTTAAGAACTATTCTCTTTATACAATGCTTGCTCTATACAAAGTCTTACAAAATATATCACTACACTTATGCAGTAAAAGTGACCAGTGATTTTTATGTACTATAAAACGTCGCAGAACATAAACTGTGAGTTTTATTTTAACCCTTATCACGTATTAGCTCTATAGCAGCGGTGAACACTGCTTCTTCTTCAGAGGGAAACCCTAACCAATATACCAATAGGAATTTTTTTGAAGGTAATAGAAAGAAAGAAACGCCGGTTCTTCCCGCTGGGCTAGTTCCCGAACCGGTGGTAGGCATCATATAGAAACGACGTTCAGAAATATTTTTGTAAAATTTATTCTGAATAAAAATTTTTGACTTTGACTTTGAAAGAAAAGAAAATTTATTTGGTAAAATATACACATAATCATACTTAATGTATCAAACATATAAAACGTCATGAAATTTTACCAAATTGGTGTATTGGTGTAATAATATTAATATCTATAGATAACACGTGTTACGGGGACTAGGGCTCTGATTCAAGATTCGTTATTTATCGCTTACGAAGTTCGAAAACAAAATGAATGAGATTTGACACAAGCTTCGCTAAAGGACAAGCGAATTTGTATGTCACTTAGCGAAGCTTATGTCAAATCCCATACATTTTGTTTTCGAATTTCGTATGTAATAATAACGATGGCATTTTAAATCTTTACTCTCCAAACTGATTCAATTTTGATTCAGTTTCGATCGTGCCTCGCACTCCCGAATAAACTGACTTTTATTTATTTTGATTCTCAGTCGATCGATATGGTCGGGAGTACAAAAAGTTGCGATCTCACGATTTCATTTATCCTGGTTAGTTTCAAAGTAATCCACCAAATAAAATACCAAAAGCCGTGGAGATCGAACTGATTCGATTCTCGATTGTGTCGGGAGTAAGCCTGCTAGTCCCAGGGATAAATTTGCCACTCACGAAGTTCTAAAACTAAAATGTATGGGTTTTGACATAAGCTTCGCTAAGTGGCACTCGAATTCGTGTATCACTTGTGTCAATGACATTTTGTTTTCGAATTACTTAGTGATAATAACTATGGCATCTTCAATTAGGAGTCAGATAACGGAAATATATTTTATTATTTTATTCACACATTTTAGATTTACATTATATTATAATATTATAAAAAGTGTATTCATTTCTTGCGCAGATTAATTTCACAAACGGAATTGTTCGTGAAATGATAAATAAAACTCGCCATTGTTCCTTATCGGGATTTTTCGTTGATATTTCTTATACAGTCCGGCACAATGGTCGCTTCTCTTCACTCACAAAGCCGAAGCAGCCTAATAGATGATAAAAACATGAATATGAATCTTTAAAAACTGGGCAAGTGCGAGTCGGACCCGCGGAGTAAGGTTCCGTAGGTTTAAAATCACATTTGTTTTATTACCGTTCGACTAAATTTTTTTTGCTCTCCTATATATTTTATTACCTGGAGGTACGGTAGTGCTCCCGCCAAGACAAGCCAGTCGGAGCGGAAGGGCACTACCTTTTCTCGAAACGTTTCGACACTAGTACAGTCGGCTGCACTAACATGGATACATCTACAAATTTGCAAAAATATGTCTACGTTTAATTTTCAAAAATATCGTCACCTTATTGCATTCAAAGCGATGTAACCAGCAAAGTGTTTCAAAATTATAAATACATTATTTTCATAATGAAGTAAACAGCAGTTTTTCAGTGAATAGTATACACACTTAAATTCATAATTATGAATACGCGACAAATTTCAGTAGCATGTAACCATTGTTTATTTCATTATAATGTAAACGTTAATTTTGTGTTTCAGAAAAGGCTGGTCAAAATTTCATTACATTGCAATATATACAATAACGAATTCTATAAATAATAGAGGTGATATATTGACGGGTATTATTATTGACGGTTATTTAAAAATCACACATATATTAGAATATTGATTATATTCTTTAGTGTAATAGGTATAAATCTGATACACGCGAACGTATATATTTCAAAGATACTTTCATCGGTTTTTATAGTCTACCCTCAAACTATAATATGATCAAAACTAAACAATGTTAATATCGTTCTATATTAGTAATATTGTAAATATAAATAATATAAACTAACACGGGCAAACATCGAACATGAAAAACATCCCATATTTTAAAATAATAAAAATTGTAGTTTTAAATGACTCCATTTGGATTACCTAAACTTAAAAACAAAAAACAAACCAAAAAAATAATAATTACTGAATAATGAATATTGCGAAGTGCGAACGATGACTGTAAATTAACTCTCTTGGACAAACTCGTGACTAAATATTTCTGGTTTCGATAACATCATATTATGTATAGTTTGAGGGTAGAAGTAAAAACCTGATAAAAACAGTCTCTGAAATATAATATTATGTTCGCGTAAAATTTCTGATCGATTGCAATAAATTGGATAATTCTTGTCTTTTCTTGTTTTTTTTTGGTCAGTAAAGCAAAATTATTTTTTTAACTAGCCCCTGAATAGTCAAACAGTGAATGAACTGATGACGATTTATTGCAATCTCGTCAGCTTTGAATAAAAATAAAAAAAGTATATCAAAATCGGTCCATCTATTTAGTAGTTACGATGCCACAAGCAAACAGACGAACATACATAAATAAACGTCAAACTTATATCATAGTGTAAGTTTATGTAGTTTGCAGACACGCAAGCTAACATTTTGTATGATAAACAAAATTAATATAATATTAAAAAATCATAGATATAGTTTGAGGGTAGAAGTAAAAACCTAACAAAAATAGTTTCTGAAATATATGTTTAGGTAAAATGCCTGATTGACTGTAATAAACTTCATCATTCTTTTCTTTTTGTGTTTTTTCTAGTCATAAAAGTAAAATTATTTTTTAAGTAATACTCGAATTGTTCAGCAGTAAGCAAATTTATTTTGTTGAATCATAGCTTTAGTGTTTTAACAAGACCACGTCAGCTTTCAAACAAAAAAAACTACATCAAAATCGGTTCATCCGTTTGGGAGCTACGATGACAGACATACAGACAGACTCGAAAAATCCCTCTGTTTTTGTCGGAGGTGCAAAAAGGGATTTTTTACGAATTCAGTAGTCCAAATTTCATGTTTCTACCATTTGTAGTTACGGCTGTGCGAAAAGAAAAAGAAAAAATGAATGTATACATCTTATTGGAACATACCACGAGTACATTTTTGTGGCATTTAAAACATATTTGCAGAAAAGTGAAAAATGCTAAAATTTTATAAGTGTATCCATATTATTGATACAATTAATGTTTACATTGTAATGAAGTAAACAATGTTTACATATTATTGAAACATACCACGAGTACATTTTTGTGGCATTTAAAACATATTTGCAGAAAAGTGAAAAATGCTAAAATTTTATAAGTGTATCCATATTATTGATACAATTAATGTTTACATTGTAATGAAGTAAACAATGTTTACATATTATTGAAATTTGTCTCGTATTCATAATTATGAATTTAAGTGTGCATACTATTCACTGAAATACTGCTGTTTACTTCATTATGGAAATAATGTATTCATAATTTTGAAACACTTTGCTGGTTACATCGCTTTGAATGCAATAAGGTGACGATATTTTTGAAAAACTAACGTAGACATAATTTTGCAAATTTGTAGATGTATCCATGTTAGTGCAGCCGACTGTACAAATATAAAACTTACAAAGTTTGAGAGTCGTAGCTGAAAAAAAAGTGGGATTTATTTTTTAAGTAAGGTAAGTGTAAAAAACAACAAGGCCAGTAGGACTCCAGCACTATGTGTTCCGTGTCAAACTTAATATGTAAATTGTATAAAACAACTTTTGTTGCTTGGGAATATTTATTCTGTTTTATGTTTTTGGTATAGCGACAACAGAAATACATCATTTGTGAAAAGTATCCATCTATCACTGTTCATGAGATACAGCCAGACAGACGGACCGACAGTGGGTTCTCAGTAATGGGTCCTTAAGGTCACGGAACCCTAAAATCGAACAAAGCTCTAAGAATTTCTGACAAAAAACAGTGAATACTTTGGTAAATAGAAATTGTATAGGTAAGTACAGATGCCTATACAGATATAGCTATACCACTTTTGAACCTTATATTTTTTTATTGAACCAATAAAAGAAATACATAAAAAAACTTAATCTACACAGTGTAACTTATGTTACATGGCTTATGCCATTACTGGTTTTTCCGCACACTGCTAAATGCTTGACGTCGATTATTATTATCGAATATATCGATCGATATCTACAAAATTGCTTAAAACTGTTATCCCAGTAGGGATTGTATCTGTACGAATACACAAGTTTTTGATTAATTGAAAAAGATCAAGTGTTAATAGTCCGGTCAAATTAGCTTCAAAAATAGGGGTAAAGTTACATTAATTCGCACCTAGCTAAAATTGGCATGAATGTTGGGCCCTATTACACATAATTTGTCAATTATCCACATTAATCCCATGCGTGGAAAAAAAGTTATTCAAGGTCAAATGTTGCAAAAATCGGATTTTGAGTTTTCGTGATAAAAAAAAGTTTTTGAGGAATACTCAAAAACCGCATTTTCTTTAACATTTGACCTTATTAACTTTTTTTCTAAAATTGATGTGGACAAATTGTGTGTAATAGGGTTCCCAACATTTATGCCAATTTTTAGCTAGGTGCGAATTAATGTATCCTCGAATGTCTATTTTGACTAGGGTTCAGAACCGGGAAATCCCGGTACCGAAAATCCCGGGATTTCCCGGTTCTTTGACTACTGTTATAGAACCGGTTCTCAACGCAAAAGAACCGGGATTTTCGGTATTTTCGGGATTTATTTTACCTTAACAAAAAATAAACGCAATGGGCTTAGAAAAGTACTGTTGTATTTAAATAACACATTGTGGCATGTCAAGTTAAAGGATAATATATTTGTTGCTATAAAATGATTATAATATCATTATACATTCACTTCCATTCAAGTTTTACATAGATATAAACAATTTTTATAAACGTGAGTAATATTATAATTACTAGCTTTGGCCCGCGGCTTAGGGCGTGTGGAATTATTGTATTCGTAGCAAAAAGTTCTTTACTAAATAACACTACAGCTGCAATGTGGTTTAGATAATGTTATAGTTATAAACATATTATGAGTATCATTATATTTTATCCAATGCATATAAAAACTTAAAAATTGTATACTTTTTACACCTTGGGTTACATTATTAGAGTTTTATTAAGGATCCCTTTTTTTTTTTAATATAATAAAGCCTGTGTTCACCGTTGATGGTGTAACTTTCCAACGGCGAATTTTTTTTGTTGGGAAACTAAAGGGTCCCAAGGGATCATAATTATAAAAGCTGTATTTTTGAACTTGCTTATAAAACTAAAATAAATCTTGATTTTTTGTATCATCGTATTTATCTGTATTCTGATTTCTTTTAAAATATAACAATTAAAATAAATAATATAATCTTTTTGCTACTACTTATAAATAAAAATCGCAAAAACCAATTTTATAACATATCTTTAAACTATGAATTTTTGTTGAATTAATTTATCTGTTGGATAAAGTTGATAACATTTTTGGAAGATCCATCTTTTTAGCCAGTAAAACTCACTTCGATATTACATTCAAAGGGTAAAAACTTACTTTCACAATATCTGCGTTTAAAATTTTAATTTCTGTCCAAATATTATACCGCATTTCGTGCGATTAGCTGAGCAGAAAAATAATTTGAAAATGTTTTATCCATACTTAATATTATTTAAACGTGAAACTAACTATGTCTGTATTAACCGTTTTACCGATTTGGTTTAATTTTGGAGCAAAGTAGAATTCAACGTCACGTATATAACGTGACGTTGATTCCTACTAACAAAATATAATTACTCATACTTAAACTTATAAAACTCCTCAGTTTTGGTTGGGTTTTTTGTACTACACAGTGTTTTACAATATTATAAGTTTCAATAGATTGACACCGGTAAAATAGTTTTTTGGCTCATGATAGATCGTAGATATAATATCGCCGTCCTAACCGAATAAAATCGTAATCAAGAAATCTAAATTTAACAGGAAAAAATAAAAACGGTTTTTGGTTTATAACTTTTTAACAGGTTTACATAGGAAAAATATTTTTGTACCAAAATAAAGCTAATTTTTTTTGCAATGAGATTACATTATTAAAAAAAATATTAAGATATAATAAACAGATGTTATAAGTAAAAAAGTATATTACCAAAATTTTAAATGTAATATTTGCCCGTAACACATCAATACGATTTTATTCGGGTAAATTGTCGACAGTGATCTACTACAATAGTTGGATACGATCCTATTCGCTGTTCTACAGATATGTTTACTTACTCGGTAATCGACAGTTACCATAATATTCGAGGATAAAAGTAAGTAGGACGATAATAGTAAAACATATTAACTTTGTTGTTTAACAAACTTTATGTTTGTAAAAATATAATACTGAATTGTAAAAATTCAAAAATGAAATGTAATAATTACCTGAATTCTTAAATAAAACCATTTTTTAAATCTATTTTCAAGGTATTTTACTTTTTTTATAAAAATCAAGTTAATAAAAAAATTTACAGTAACAGAACAATTATTTAAACTTTTATTTAACATTTTCTAAGCATCATCTAGGTCTGATTCGTCGAGATCGTCTATCTGTGTCCTTTCCGAATTTCCGCAACAAATGAGAGAGTTGTAAAAACTGTAATAATGTTTAGGTATGTGTTCATTAGCACATTACCCAAGTAAATCATCATACAGAGGCTTAGGTAAGGGCAAAGGCTGGTGATGTTTGTGTGAATGTTTGTCAAGACTGTAGGTATCTACATTAATTATATTATTGTAGGTGCTACATGTTTTGGTGGCCGCCCACGTTTTGATTTGTTACAATTTAAATCAGTATCCAAGTTAATGTATTCCTTATTAAAATTATATTTTAACTGTAAAACATGAGGTATTTCTTGACACACACCTATTTCAACCATGAAATATTTCTGCCTTGTGTGTCTTTAAGCCAGTTTATATTGACAATGATACGTTTTAAATAAAAAAAATACTTTGCTCCATTTCTTTTACATTATATTTCTCACCTTTTACTTTAGAATTAAGCATAAGTTATACTACGCTGTAAACTCAGGCGTGTATAGTACCTACTTTATTTTTCATTGCGCGTTCGACACACGAGTGCATTTTGTCACCCTCACTCTTATATCTTGGCTTACTCCTATATCTTAAAGATAAGAGTAATACAATGACCAGTCCCAAAAAAACGATGGTTTAACTATACATTCCAGTTCTTAAGTTTTCAAAGCATATTTATTTTTAATTAAGATTTATTTTTGCCATGTAACTAGATACATGGCAAAAATAAATCTACTCTTGTTCTGTTCTGCACAACCGTCGTAATATAACTATATGTTTTATGCCTTTTTGTGATTCTCCTTGTATAAATTGTAATACCCAACTACCAATTTCGTTTGATCCTCTTTTGGTGATAGAAAGGTGCCAGACGTAGTAGCATTCTTATTTATTAGGAGAGTAAGAGTAAAAAAGGTAAAGTTGTAGATGCGATACTTGCGCTTATAGTGAAAAATACCAACCTCAGATTGAGGTAGGACTAATTCGATTTTGATTCAGATTTAATCGTGCCGTGTACTCTCGAATAAGTTGACGTTTGTTTATTTTGATTCTCAGTCAGTTGATTGATATGGTCAAAAATACAAAAACTTACGATCTAACGATTTTCTTTATCCTGGTTAGTTTCACAGTAATCGACCAATTAAAACACCAAAAGAGGTTGAAATCGGGTATAAGCCTGCTGAGGACTTTTTCTAAATCGAAAACCGCGACGGTGGTTCTTGTGGAATCAACCGAAGCTTTCTCTTCCGTTTTAATTTCGCGAACTTTGTTTTTACGTTCCTAGTCTTCCCTGTAACTTTGTTCTAAGTATACTTTTTCTGCATCTTGAGCTTGTTCGTACAGGGAGCATTTTGCTCACAAATCCTTTTTGGGCTTAAAAAAAGAATAGTTGTATTCTGTATTAAACATGTATTTGTTACCCGAATAATATGGTTATTGTACATAGCCGACAACTGTTTACCGGAATAAGATCGCGATAACAGTTTGCTATATCAGTAAAGTCATTTAGCATTTAGTAATATTCTATTGTTATAGTATTCGTCGAGAAGTTTATTTTTTAAGTTTAAGCGAATAATATAAGTATGTTGATTACAAAACAGCTATCTCAAAAACTACTCGTCCGATCATTATGAAAAAAATTCACCAGGTGTAATCGGCCTTCAATAACAATAATATGTCATAAAAGCACTTCTATGGTAATGGTCGATTACGATATTATTCGGTGGGGGCGGCGATATGCAATGTTTTATTTACCTATTCAAAAGTAATAACTTTGCAAGAGCGGGAGGGAATCTGCTAAGTGTGCCTTATAGGCTGGCAAATCGTTATACATAATATACGCATCGGAAAAAAATATTGTAGTGCGTATGATCTGGCAAGAAACTGGATAGTGGATAGTCATATGATTATTGGTATAACATTATCTTAATCATACTGTAGCCATAGAGTTATTTGTATATATATATATATATATATATATATATGTAAAACTTTATCAAAGGTGAATTTATAACAAAATTTAAATCATTGTATAGCAAATTAATGTATCATACTTTAACTTGACATGCCAAAATGTGTAGTTTATTTATAAAAAGTAGTTTTCGAAGCCATTGTATATAATCCCGGGATTTTAAGTAAATACTGAAAATCCCGGGAAATCCCGGGAATTCCCAGTTCTGACTAGTGCCGGTACCGAAAATCCCGGTTCCTAAAACTATACCGGTTCTCGATACCCTAATTTTGACCGGACTATAATGAATTTACAGACATTTAAAATTATTGTCATTTTCGCGGTAGCAGACGTTGGAAAATGTCGTAATGACATCAAAAATTTGAAATTAAATATTTTGAAAACTACACAACGTAATATTTTTTTCATCTATCTTTTTATTACTACATATACAAATACACTCGTTTTTATTTCATAATTTTTTTTAATGAATTTATTAATACTGGGTAGTATTAATAAATTCAAAGACATTTCAAATTCTTGTAAAATTAAAAAAGTGTTTCCAAAAGTGTTGGAAAATGACGTCATCGCGCGAGAATTTGAAATACGTATATCTCGGAAACTATTCATCGTATCGTGACAGTTTTTTCACTCATATTATTTATTTTTAGCAAAGAATATCGACAACTTCTTGTTATAACGGATAATAGCGTATACACGTACGGTCGCCATAACCAAACCTCTCAATTTTTATTTTCCAAAATAATGAGGTCACTAAAGTCCTAAAATGCAGAAGTACCCTCAGTTTTGATGTGCCGGCTTTGATCCACACAAAAGGCGCCCTCGTAAATTGTTATCATCTTATGAAAGTATAATCTGGTGGACTTGAGAACATTTCTGGAATTTTAATTCTTCATTCGCCATCCCTACAGGACCACAGTAATAACATCATACAGTATAGTATCTGGGCTGTTTCTTAGAAATTAATGTCAACAGCCGCGCGGTAAACATACAACAGGCCTATTATTTTAATTACATCTGCCTCCTTTGAATTTCTATGTAGTTTTGTAACCGAAAATATATTTTTTAGTATCTAAATCAAATACTTGGTGTTAGGAAAATAACTGAATTCCCCAAGGATTTGCAATGATATAGATTAAAAAACCGACTGTAACTCTTAAAAAATTTATTGCAATGTCATAACGGTTGCCTTTTTTGAGTTAATAATACATGCGTAAAGGAGAGGGCACTATTTTGAGGAAAGGGTAGGATTTGGCACAATACGATTGGTTAGTAACGACGACGTAGTTGTAACGCTTGGTTAATTGAATTGAAGTTGTTGTCTTCTGAAATCCGATCGACTGTTTGTATGTGTGTGGTAAACAGGAAGTTAATAAAGGAGGAATACAAAATATGCAGATTGTTTTTTGATTGGTAGATTTTTATTGAACAAATCGATCTTGTAATACAATACTGTATGATAGCACCACAGTGACCGTATATTTAGCGAAAAGTATTCTTGAGTAATTATCATCGTATTTTTTTATTTACATAAATTTTGTATTTGCAACTGAATACTAGAGATAATGTTTAAGGATTTTTGATAAGGTTTGGTAACATTAATTACTTACAGATATGGTCACATTTGCTTATGTGCCTAGGTAGAGAAAAAACTAGAGTCCTAAAAATTTTAGTCGAAAAATATAGCAGTATTTAAGTGGCAATGAAACAAATCGCAGCCGATAAGGATGTTGACCTCACGCTCAGCTGATTGTTTTGTGAGATTTCTTTTTACTTAAACCAGCTGTTTTTAAATCAGCATCTTCGGCTGCAGGGGCATCCATTCGTTTCATTACCAGTATTTTTTTCTTTCCAAAATTTTCAAGAGTGATAAAGAAATAAAAATATTTGTTTGCACAAATAAAAACCAGAGACAAAATTAAATGTGCAAAATGGCGGTCTTGCCGCTCGTGGTGTGGTTTCTTTAGTCCCATTTAACATCTTCATGGTGAGCAGTGACAAAAAGTTGCACTCAGCATGCGGTATGGGTTGCCAAATTGTCTCACACGTCATGACGTTATAATATAAACTATCCTTTTATACTTTTTAAAGCAAAATCGTCTCTAAAACTTGAAACACTTATCGGATATTTATGCGAGCGGAGCCACGGGCAACGGCTAGTACAAAATAAATTTGTCCACTGCACAGCGAACACATAGCAATAATTTTGAAAATAAAGCCAATATAAGATTTTGCTGGGTGGACGAAATGTTGCGGGCAAGTCTGAAATATACGAAATATCCTTCTTATTGTTCGGTTTAAACTTCAGAATAATGGCACGTTATATACTGGGTGATTTTTTAACCACTGTAAAAAAGAGGTGTTATAAATTTGACTGTACCACAGTAATAACATCATACAGTAGCTGGGCTGTTTCTTTGAAATAATTACATCTGCCTCCTTTGAATTTCTATGTAGTTTTGTGATTGAAAATGTATTTTTTACTATCTAAATGAAATACTGTCTGTGTGTCTAGTCTGTGGCATCGTAACTCTTAAGACTTTGTATAACAATGACCTTGAACGACTATTTGTATGGCGAGAAAGGGCGACCGCGCGGAAAGAAAGGGAGGAGCGCTTAAAATCGCATAAAAACTTGTTTAAAAAATTGTCAAAATTTGCAAAAACGAAATCTGGGTCTTGCTTTACTTAAAATACTTTATATATTCTTTTTTTTACTTATAAAACAAAGTATTTATATTATTAAAGATAAAACAATGCATTTGTACAAATAACATAAAATAGCTGAAAAAATTAATAGAATATATAAGAAGAAAATATACAAAATATAAGAATACATAAATATATAAATGGAGATGGACGATAGACTCAAACGAAGAGCCCGATAAATATAATTATATATTATATATTTTTTGGGATTTTAGTAGTATTTTTAGTAGGGTTAAGCTAAAATGAATGTTATGGTACTTTTGGCAATCCATGTATGCATGTTTGTTCTACTAAATTACCTAAACTACTGATCCGATTTTAAGGAATGCGGCGTCAATAGATTCGTAAAAAAGCCAGTTAACATAGGCTATATAATTAAAAAATAACACACATACAAATACTACTAAAATCATGACCCTTCTTTTTGGCTTCGCTGTAGTGCAATGAAAAGGACTTAAAACTACAACACAACAAAACCTTTCCACATATCTACGAATATGTCTTTACACATCAACAACATGCGAAACTTTGTAAAGAATTTTTCATTGCCCACACAAACACTGAAACCATTGGACATATTTTCATATTGTGTGGGGTCGTGGACTGTAAATAGACTAATAAAATATTTTGGACGACCGTCCACCAGCCTCGCAGCTGTCGCGTGTCTACGTCACTGCCACAATATTTGTTTTGGAGTCCCTTTTGTAAGTACGATTTGTCGTATCGTATTGAGTGAAGCGACGGAGTTTGTTGTTGCATACGATTTGTCGTACCGTTTCAACATGTTACCTGTACTTTTAAAGCTAGATGTTTCCCGCAGGAAACGTACATTTTGCTGCGATAAAATTAGCTTATGTGTTAATCCAGCATGTAAACTACTACGACTACCAAATTTCGTCAAAATCCGTTCAGAAGTATTTGCATTTAGAAGTAACAAAAATACACACTCACTCACAAACTTTTACCATTGGACATATTTTCATATTGTGTGGGGTTGTGGACTGTAAATAGACTAATAAAATATTTTGGATGATCGTCGAGCCTTGCAGCTGTCGCGTGTCTACGTCACTGCCACAATATTTGTATTGGAGGTCCTTTTGCAAGTGCGATTTGTCGTATCGTATTGAGTGAAGCAACGGAGTTCGTTGTTGCATACGATTTGTCGTATCGTTTCAACATGTTACCTATACTTTTATATGTAACTAGATGTTTTCCGCACAAACTGAAATTAGCTTATGTATTAATTCAGCATGTAAACTACTACTACTACCAAATTTCATCAAAATCTGTTCATAAGTTTTTGCATTTTGAAGAAACGAATATACACACTCACTTACAAACCTTAATGATATTAGTGTATAAATATTTTTATTTAATAAATAACACAAATGACTCTATAAAAATGACATAGTAAATTAAAAACTAGTTAAGGTAAATTATTCTTATCTAAACTATAAAATAAACAAGTAACTAAAAATACTATAAGTATAAAAACCTAAAACTGGAATAAATCCTAGATATCCTGAAGGGGAAAAGCTTGTATATGCAAAGGACAATTAATAGCTGATGACACCTACTGGAGCTGGGCAAGGGCCCAGCTCCAGTAGGTTCCAGTAGGCCCAACAAAATCGAATCGGTTTGGAGAGTAAGGACTCTCCAAACCGATTCGATTTTGTTTCAGATTCGATCGTGCCGCGTACTTCCCAATAAATTGACGTTTGTTTATTTTGATTTTCAGTTTATTGATATTCTCGGGAGTACAAAAAGTTACGATCTAACGATTTTATTTATCCTGGCTAGTTTCAAAGTAATCCACTTACTCTCATAACCCAGTGGGACGGTAAACCGACACGACTGGCGAGAGAACAGGCGCAGGACCGACTTTTTACATGCCCATCCGACGCATGGATCATCTTTCTTGTCAGACAATCAGGTGATCAGCCTGCATTGTCCTAACCAAACTTGCAAACAGCATTTTTTGTTGTTCCAACGCGGGAATCGAACCCACGACCGGGTCGAGAGCGAAGCTCTGAACCACTAGACCACGGAGGCGATGTGCTGCTGGACATGTCGAGTTTGTGAGCGTTTTACCTCTATAAGCTCCTAAATCTATGATTATTTCGGCTCCAATAAATAATATTTAACATATTCCCGTGATATAGAAGTCCCCGGGCCTTTAATTACAATAATTGACGTAGTTGTAATTAGAAAGTGCGGTCGCGGTCATAACCGTGTTCCGTTTTAAACGCTCAATGCTAGTCAATTGCATTACAAACTCCATTTACTATGTCGTTATTTTCAAAATTAAAACGGTACCCAAAGGGTTAAAATGCTTTGACGACGTCCGTAGTGCACTGGTTTAGCGCGTTGGTGCTCGAACGAGATCGCGGGTTCGAATCCCGCCGAGGGAACAAAAAGTTTTCAATGTTCCTGGGTCATGGATGTGTATTAAATTTGTGTGTTAATATAATAAAAATCTTAATTATGTGTATAGTATAAATATATTAAATATATTTCCGTTGTCTGGTACTTGTAATACAAGTTCTTCGGATACATAAGCCCGTATAAATAAAATAATCTCAAACCCAACCTCACCTTGAGAACCTTTAAAAATGAAGAATTTTACTTATGTTGAAGAATTATACATACATTAATTTTTTTCTTTCTTAAAGCGTAAAAATATACATTATACTTATTTTATTGTTTCCTGTAATCTATAATATGAATATAACGGTAAATAAATTAAAGTACTATGTAAAATTAATAATGATGTTCACTTTTAGAAGTGAAACGAAACGTTGTTTTGTCTGTCAAATAGGTTCTGAAGGTGAGGTTGGGTTTGAGATTGTTTTATTTGTACGGGCCTTAGTGCAGGGCTAGATTGACGTGGTGTAAAACGTCCATGGATATTATTATTCTAGAGATGGATCTTTAGATAAATGTATAATGTGTGACAGTTTGAACTCAATTTTCTCGACATCGAATTTTGCTACATAATATCATCTTCATCCATTCATGTCTATAATTACGACAAGGTTGTTATTAATTAGAAATCGCAAAATGTATATATTCAACTTAAAAATGTGATAAATATTTATAGTATTTTAGATGACATCGCTTCGCAGCGATTTACATTTTTATAAGGCTTCTCGACGCGAAAACGATGAAACACAAACTTTATACGCGAATTATAATTCGGAATAAAATGGCCTGAGAGCACTTACCAGCAGCCATCTGGGTGAGCCTGTTAGGGCCACTCTGCATCCCAGCGAGAGCTCATTATAGAAAAAATCCTTTTTCCCCAAAATTAGAGCCGGCGCGCCGCACACTAGTGGATAATAATTATTACACGACGACGAAAAAGGAAGGGTAAAGATTTTTGATGTATGTAACTAGCTGTGGCACGCTCGCGTGGTTGTTGGAAATACTATCGCGATTATTTTTTTATTGCTAACGTTGGTTTTTGATGTGAACAATTTTACCCGTTTTTGCAACATTTCTCACTGACGCTTCGCTCCTATTGGTCGCAACGTAATGTTATATAGCCTTAAGCCTTTCTTTATAAATATACTATCCAACAAAAAATAATTTTTCAAATCAGACTGGTAGTTCCTGAGATTAGCGCGTTTAAACAAACAAACAAACAAACTCTTCCGCATTATAATATTATAGTATAAATAAATAATTGGCAATAGATTCGTAATAGTAACCCGTAAGACAGGCTGTGTAATTTGAGTAGAGTTAAAAAAATCTGTTAATAATGTTAGAGATATATTTTTAAGGCTCGTGAGTAAGAAGTCCGTGTCGGCGTATAGCAGCTAACTTGAAAAGTGAGCTGTTATTTTAGTTAGTTTGCTCGGAACACTGCCAACGTCAATATGTGTCACAACGCTAATTATGTCAATTCTTTTTTTTTATCTAAATTTAAACATGTAATGTATGAATTTAGATTTTGATTTCAATTCACCAAATAAAGTTTATTTGTGAAATGTTGTCTCATTTCGTTATTAAACAAATGTGGCTATTGGCAGGTCACGCGGACAGATTTAAGCCATGTTTTTTATGGATACGTTAACTAGTGTTAATCGAAGATGTCTTCATAATAATATGTGGGACGTGGCTTTTTATATAAACATAAAATAACGTAATTATAAATCCAATGAACCCACTGTGCGTCCCGCCTACCCGGTACAGCCTCTAAGTGTAAACGCCCCGAAATGCCGCCATTGCTGTATTGAGACGCAATCAGCCTTATTAAATACTTGTGACGCACGCTATAGACTATAGTAATATTTCATTTTAACATTAGGCATGCAAAAATGTTTATCGATAAAATTATTATTAAATAGTTAATAGACGTTTCTTTATTATATTAAGATTATATTTTTTAAAGATAATTATATTAAGATTATTAAGATTGTGATAAAATTATATATAATGTAATAAAAAATTTAATAGAATGCATGCAAATCAATATATTTTGTAAATGAGTGACAAGTAATAAAGGCTTTTTTATTTTTAAATAGTTAATGGAATCAGGCGTTACTTTGCGGAAATCCGTAGCATAAAATTTAAATATATTATAATTATATCTAGCAATATCCCGCGGGATATTGCTAGATATAATTATAAATATACTAGATATAATACATTTAAAAAAATATATATTTTTATTTTTATTATTAGGTCCTTACATATTATGAAATTGGCGTTTTGTATGGGAGGAACATAAAGGCGATTTTTTCATATTAAAATATATTTTATTAATCAAAGTATGTACCTAACTGTTGGGAGCTCTACTCTTGAAGTTGTTGACGAATATATATACCTACGGCAGGCTGTCCGATTAGGTAGGTCCAACTTTAAGAGAGAGGTCAGTAGACGGATCCAGCTCGGCTGGGCAGCGTTCGGTAGATTACGCAACGTCTTCTCGTCCAAAATACCTCAGTGCCTTAAGACAAAGGTATACAACCAATGTGTGTTACCAGTGATGACTTACGGTTCTGAGACGTGGTGCTTCACGAAGGATCTTTTCAAAAGGCTCAATGTCGCTCAGCGTGCTATGGAGAGGGCAATGCTCGGTATTTCTCTACGTGATCGAATCAGAAATGAGGAGATCCGTAGAAGAACTAAGGTTGCTGACATTGCCCATAGGATCAGTCAGCTGAAGTGGCAATGGGCCGGCCACATAGCACGAAGATTGGACGGTCGATGGGGCAAAAAGATCCTAGAGTGGAGGCCACGTACTGGCAAGCGCAGTGTGGGACTGCCACCTACCAGATGGACCGACGACCTGGTGAAAACTGCCGGGTCACGTTGGATGCAGGTGGCAATGGACCGGTCGCACTGGAAATGTATTGGAGTGGCCTACGTCCAGCAGTGGACAGTAAAAGGCTGAAACGAAGACGAAAGTATGTACCATTGCTATCTATACACTTTTGCCATCTTATAGGTAGTTCATTGATCCCTTTACTAAAAAAACCATTCGGACGGGAATCAATGAAATCTTTAAAAGTGGTTTGGACTGCCTCATCGGAATTGATTTTTTTTCCTTGCAAGAAGTTATCCAAATTTCGAAAAAGAATGGTAATCTGTTGGAGCAAGGTCCGAAGAGTACGGTGGATGTCTTAGACATTCCAATTGAAGCTCCTCTAATTTGGTAGCCGTCTGTTGGGCCGTGTGTGGTCTAGCGTTGTCTTGAAGCAGCAATGGCGTAGAGCGATTGACAAGTCTCGGTTGTTTAACGGCGAGCTGTCCCATCATGGTTTGCAGTTGCTGACATTAGACATCAGCCGTAATCGTCTGACCAGTTTTCAGAAAGCTATAGTGTACGACACCGGCACTAGTCCACCAAACGCTTACAAGTAACGTTTTTTGAGTCAATTTTCGCTTGGGGCAAGACTTTGCTGGTTCACCAGGGTTCAGCCATTGCGATGAGCATTTACGATTATCGTACAGGATCCACTTTTCATCACATGTAATGATCCGATTTAAAATTCCTTCATTATTGTGCTGGTTGAGCAATGTAACGCAGCAGTCGACGCGCGTCTGTCGATTTGCTTCACTCAATTCATGAGGTACCCACCTTTCAAGCTTTTTCACCTTCCCAATGTGCTTCAAGTGGATTAAAACGGTTTTGTCACTAACACCGCAGCCTGTAGCTAACTCTGATGTGGTTTGCGATGGATCTGCTTCCACAATAGCCTTCAATTCATCATTATCGACCTTGGTCTCCGGCCGTCCACGGGGCTTGCTCTGCAGTTCAAAATTTCGAGAACGAAAGCGTTGAAACCAAAAACGCACCGTGTTTTCTTTTGCGACACCACCCCCATACACATCATTAATCCTTCGAGCCGTTTCTGCAGCACTGGTGCCACGGTGGAACTCGTACTCGTAAATAATGCGATATTTTAAGTTTTCCATTTTGTGAAATGAGTGACGCAGAAAAAAAAGCAAAAGAGAAAAAAACAAATGAATTACGGTTTTCAAAACACCAATGCATGAGTAAATAGCTGTTTAAATTTGAATTTGGAATTCCTAACCAAAGAGGATAATTTAAGATCAAGGTGGCCAGTACGACAAAACGCCAATTTCATATGTAAGGACCTAATATTATTATAAATTTATTATAATGGCCGTTACATTTCGGATATCGATAGCATATTTAAATATATTATAATAATAGCTCCTCTCACCGATTTCGGTGTCGGTAGCCGATTTCATTGAAACCAGGCCAGCTAGGATTTATTTTATAGTGTGTGCGCAATACACAAAGACACTCTCTCTTCCTTTTACTCCCAGAACCCAGTGGGACGGTAAACCGATTATATAAAGCAATATCACGCGAAAAATGATAACCACAACCTGTAAGCAACGGAGTGAGTGTACGCATAATTATAAGTGTGCATACACTAATTTTTTATTATTTTAAAATAAATATTCAGGTGAAAAATTTAAGGTTAATTAATTATTTACATTATTACCACCACTATATACCACTTCAATACGGCCCTGTGCTTAGAAATTACATAAATCGGTGTCAATGTCTTTATAAAACCTAGAATTAGAAAAATATCTACAGATAAAAGAACTTTAACAAAATCTAAAATCACTTACAAACACGATATTATAATAACCATTATAAGTAGTTTAATTGTATATATTTTTCTTATTGTAGTATAATTATACTAAAAATAGTATGAGAACGATTTATATATAATTATAAATATATAGATACTAGAAACCAATTTTTGCCCGCGGCTCTGTCCGCATATACCTCACGGGAAAACTGTAATTTTTCATGATAAAAAGTATATTACTTGTTAATCTAGCATATATAGCTAGACTAGCTGTTTTATTGTTTAGTAACAAACAAACACACACAAATATTAGTGTCATTATAAAGTATCGACACATTCTCTTAACTATCGTCTAACCCATCACTACTGAACAATTAGGCAAACTATTTAAAACTTGGAAGCGAAGAAGTCGTACAGAGCTTCATCCAAGTTCATCCAAACTTCATACGAAGCTCATGTTAGCATACAGGAATAGACGCTAGGCTTAGATAATATATATTATTGAGCGAGATGGCATATCTTGTATGGATTCAATTACTTGAGATTGTTATTGCAGACCTTGCACTTCAACTATACAGGGTGATTCTTGGTTCATATGTTAAGGCCGTGTTTCACCAAGCAATGTTAAAGTTAACGCCATGTTAAAATACCATGCCATCTCATTCATTGACAGGAAATACGAGAGGGATAACATGATATTTAATATGGCGTTAACTTTAACATTGCCTGGTGAAACACGCCTTAAGCCGAATATAGTGTGAAGAGAAGGACGCGTAGTGCATTTTTTTGTGGTGGCACCTCATATAAATTACTTACCATAATGACAGAAATCACAATTAAACATTTCCATAAAAGTCACATAACAGATGAGTTTCAAACCTGGGGGCTAACTCTCTAAACCGATTCGATTTTGATTAAGATTCGATCGTGCCGCGTAATCCCGAATAAATTATGTTTGTTTATTTTTTTATTAGTCGATTTATATGGCCGGGAGTACAAAATATTACGATCTAAAGATTTTTCGATCTTAAGTAGAGATCGAACTAATTCGATTCTCGATTGTTTCGGGGGTAACCCTGCAGATCAGTTCTTAGGTCAACGACCAGTGCGTTCGTGTGTGTATAAACTAGAAGCCACCGGGCTCCAGCATAGTAAAATTCACTTCTTGTGGTCATTTTAGACCTTTTATTTTTTTTTGAGTTAAACTAAGTAATTTAATATTTATTAGTACTAAAACAAAAAATACTCTACGCGTCATTCTCTTCACACTATATTCTGCTTAATATATGCACCATGAATCACTCTGTATATGTATGCGCTCCACTGTATCATTTATGTCACCCCGTCACGTCTTTTCAACTTAATTAACAAAACCCAACTCTTATAAATGGTATTTTATTTTCAAAACAAACGTAATATTTGTGTTCATTCGTTGCACAAACAGTGGGCGTGCACAAACGGCCCACACCTGTATCAGCATATTCCGTGTGAACTGATACTAGTCTGGAGAGCGGTGTGCTGACCTACATAGACTAGCTGGACAGAAGAGACAGCAACACCTACCAATGGTAATGTATACTCCGTAATCAAAAATGTGGGCAGCTATACTTTATAAATTTATTGTTACTAATACATCGACTAATATTGTTGTGGACTGTATTGTGGGTCTGAAATAAACTTTTTTTTATACTGCTTTTAAGGCTTATAATGCCAATGAATATTTGTATGGCGACAAACAGACATCACGACACAGAGCGTGTTGAAATCGTATAAAAAGAAGTTTTATTTTTTTTAAGACAAAATTTGCAAAAACTAAAACGATAGTCCCCTGATTCTTGCCTGACTTAAAATACTGAAGTAATTTTAAACATTTGCGTCACAAAAAGTTCAAGCCGTTAAGAGGAAACACCACGAAATTTTTTCCATACAAAAATAGGGGTCTAGGGGATTTCTATTTCCTCCCTGGATAACACCTCTAGAGTAACAATTTTTTTCCTGAATATTTATGGATATTGTTTGTACGTCCCTATTTTTTCCTTTTTTTAATAAATTAATTATTTAAAGAGATATGGACGTTTAAAAACCAAAAAAAAATGGCCAGACTCTCCTCTATGTTTAAATATCTAGGAAACAGATTTGACTACAATAAACAACAAAAGCAAAAAATAGGAACCTAGCTCCATTCTTTTTTTAGTTAATACAGAAAAAATATTTAAATCGGTTAAATTTTGGAGGAGGAAACAGGAATCCCCTAAACGTCGATTTCTGGAACTTTTAATAGGTAATTTCAGTCCAAGTTGCAGTTGTCTCTGTCGCGCTAGTGCTGGCTAGCTAAGGCACTGCGAGACAGCAATAGATTTTATAAATACCTATTTTGTATTTCTCTCAACCGTGGTGTTTCATCTTAAAAAGAATTACTTTGTATTGATATGTATTGCTTTGCATATTGTACTAAGCTATATTAAAACGAATATATAAATTTACGGGCTTTCTCTGATTTTATTTAATTTCATAAAATTGACACTCAATTTCAAACCGAGTTAGCGCGTCGTGTTCAATACAAAAAAATGATCAAATTGTAATATCGATATTGAAATTATTTACTGGCTTTGCCGATACATTGCTTAATTCTAAAGATTTACTCGCCAATTATATTTAACCCCCAATGAAAACAGTGTTAACATGGTGTTACCTGTTTGATGTGTATGTGTGTCTATGGCATCGTAGCAGCCAAATTGATGAACCGATTTTAATTTTGTTTTTTGTTTTAAGCTGAAGAGTACTCATTTATAATTCATTAATATTAACTGCTTACAAAAAAAAATTCTTACAAAGCAGATGTCAATTAGAAAAGGCAGGTACATCGCTAAAGATATTTAATATAGCTAGTTTAGCTTCTATTTATGTGTTACCTCTTTACCCGGCGTGTACAAAGTGTTCCGTCTGCCTCAGATACCTGTTCTCGCCGCCTACATTATTCTCTTTGGCATTAAATACCAGTCTTTGAGGTATTTTCACCTTGATAAGCGATTTATCTCCAGATTTCAGACGCCACAAAGAGTATTACGTGAGGTTTAATGGTTAAAAGACTTATAATTAAATTGTAATTTCTTTTATCGCTTATATAAATTAATGATATTAAATTGTACGCTATAGTTGATTATATTGTATGTTGTACTTACTCGTAATTTTCTTTTAACAATATGGTGCAGTATACTGTATCTAACGTATTATTACTTTTATGCTATACAGGGTGTCCCATGGTTCATACATTGTGTAAAAAGAACAGTCACTTTTGAAACACAAAGAAATTTGAGATACGATTATACTACCTTTCCTGATTTGGAAAATGTATTTTCTTTTTTTTGTAAAAAAACAAAAAGATATATTTTTTACTTTTTACCCTTTCTTATTTTTTGTCGCAAGAATAACGAAAAAGCAAAAAAATTTTATTTTTGTCATATTTTTTAAATACATTTCTGGAATGAGAAAAAGTAGTATAATAATATCCCAAAGTTGAAGTGACTGTTCTTTTTACACCCGATATATCAAGCCGAATATAGTGTGACGAGATCGATGCGTAGGCAATTTTTTGTCACGGTGGTCAACGACCGGTGTGTTCCTATGTATAGACTAGGAGCCCGGGAACCCCAGCATAGTAAAATTCACTCCATCATCGGTCATTTAGACTGCATTTTTTTATCGCGTTATAGTAAGTAATTTATTTTGGCAAAACAAAAAATGCTCCTCGAGTCCTTCTCTTTTTCTTCCAATTTTGATTTAACTTATTATTTACAATTAGTTAAAAAAATATTAATAATGGAAAAAATTATTCAATTTATTACCTAGTGCAGGCTACTAGAGCAGGCTTTATTGTTTTAGCCGAAAAATGTACGGTTCAGAGAGTCGAGATTGGCGTTATCACGAAGTCGCGGGCAAAATTGATATCGAAATATAAAAGTTTCATGAATACCATTATATCAATAAATACCAATATATTTAAATAAAATGGCGTCCATATTGAATGTTTTACCGAGAAGCGAATGTATTCTATGAAATATATAGGGCGCACCGCACCGCACTTATTTAAGAATCGAGCGATTTTAGTCTAGACAATAGTTATTTGGTAGAATTGGGCAAATATGTAGTCCATTTTTGGCCAAATCTACCAAAAAAATTTACATGTAGTCGATTTTTGCCAAATTTTTTAAATCAAATAAACATTTTTTCGCCTATTTATGAGAACCTGAAAACTGGTACCGGTTTTGGAAAATTAAAAAAAAACGATTATAGAAAATGCAAATTCAGAGAACTTAACTTTAAAACATTATAAACTCTTTATTAGCAACCAAGTAAATACATAATAAATCAAAATACATTGAAAAATATATAAAAACTTAGTGCCTTGTTCGGGCGTTTGCTAAATGATAGTACATTTACTTCTCTATGTACCTATCTATTTATTTTAAATGAAGTATTACATATTATGGATAGTTACAATGTTATATACTATAAAGAAAAATATTTTATGAACAATATTTCTGTTCTTTTGAAAAGTATTCTTCTAATGAATAGAAACACTTTTTTACCCGACTTCGGCGAAGCCAAAAGGAAGGGTAATGATTTTGGCAGTCTATGTATGTATGTATGTATGTATGTTCCCTCTTTGTACATACATACAAGTGAGTGGCAATTTTTTTTTAATAATGGTTTGCAACTGTCTTGTGAGTTGTGACTGAATGCACAGTTGTCGCTGTTGTGTTTGAGTACACATTTGCATTTGCTAAGACACTAGCGAAAAAAAAAAATTTGGTGGCTATTAATTAAATGTCACGTCAAAAAAACATTGGGATATAAATCTGGAGGAACCGTAGTGCCTCCGCCACTTTGAGCTTGACTCACTCACTCACTTACTCACTCACTGACCTATCCTAAAAGTATTAGGCACTTCTAACAGACATAGAAGCTTAAAATTTGGAAAACAAGTAGCGTTTTGTGTATAAATAAAGGAAAAACCTAAAAAAATTGGAATTTCTGTCTAGTTATCTAGATACGACAACAGCATATTTAACTTTGTAATCCCATATAAATAGGATTACAAAGTTATATTTGCACTTTTCGACAAAAACACACGTCTTAGTAAATCTTCTACAAAAAGAACTGAGATCCCATCAATAACTTGTATCTCACAACTTTTTGCGGTAGAAGAACTAAGTAGTGAGACTGGGCACTTTTTAGAAGTGTTTTTGATGGGATTCATTTTACTGAATTTTAAACTATAAACTGCTCTTCTGTATAATTTGCTTTTTGGTGCTTAAGCCCTATTACCTTTTAACCGTCGATAGACCGTTGTAGAGAAAAGTTGCTTAATTTTTTCCATTATTTTGCAATATACCTACTTAATAAGCCTGCCAATTTATCTACTCCTGTCAGGCAACAATATCCTCAATATCGAGGTACCAGCTTGAGTTTCCGAGGCGTGCGGGCGTGGTCGACTGCGGACAAACCGATTTCCCCTACAAAGCGCTTCTGTAAATACTGTTACGGTCCTGCGTTATATTGACGTAAACGCCTCCGTGGGTTTAGAGCATATCTCTCGACCGGGTCGTGAGTTCGATACCTGCGTTGGAATAACAATAAATGTTGTTTTCAAGTTTGGTTCGCACAATGCAGGCTGATCACCTGATTGTCTGATGAGAAAGATGATCCATGCGTCGGATGGGCATGTAAAAAGTCGGTCCTGCGCCTGTTTATTCGGTTTTTAATAATAAACTACCTTTATTAAAAAAAAAATCTATACATGTAGCCCACAATTAGTCGGTTCAGCGCTCCATTGATATGTTGATAACAGCAACATACATAATATTGTTAGTCCCCCATATGAGAGTCAAAGGAAGAGAGAGTGTCCTTGTTTATTGCACACACACTTAGGTACTATTAAATGACTCTTGCTAAGATGACCTGATTTCAATGAAATGAAATCGGCCACCGACACCGAAATCAGTGTGAGAGATAGAACATCTTGCTCGAGGGGCTCGAAGCTTTAGACTCTGGAGGTTTCACGGAACAAGAAAAATGTTGAAGTAGGGTCAGGACAATGCGATTAGCCTGATAACCGTGTTTGAGAAAAAATATGATCCATGCGTCGCGCTCCGAATAGGCATGTAATATCCATCCCAATTGATGATGAGAAATCTCTCCCCCCTACTCTACCTAACTCTTAGTTTCGAGTTAGAGAGAGGGGGGGAAAGAGAGTGCAATTATGTATTGCGCGTACAATGGGGCACAAAAGAGGAGTGGCGAAGTTCTGGTTGCAATTAAAACGCTTACCGTCGCCAACTTCGGTGTCAGTGGCAGGTCGTATAATACAGGGTGTAAAAAGAGCAGTCACTATAACTTCGTGGGCTTATAACCAGGCAAGAAATATATCCACTGGTACTAGTCACTTGCTTTTAATCCACTGTTTTAAAAATTTTATAATTTTCAATAGGCAATTACAACGTGCACAACATAGCGATCAGCTGATTACGTTGAGAGGTCTCTAATAGGGCAAAAATTATAAAATTTAAGAATTTAATGCAGAATGTTGTTCCAAACAGTTCAGCCTTGCGACTTAAATAATAAATTGCAATTTTTTTTTTCAATAAGTAAATAATGAAAAAAAATTCATTTCTAGAATCAGTCAAGGTCCTTTAATCCTATCCCAAAGTTATAGTGACTGCTCTTTTTACACCCTGTATGTATTAGTACAGACCGAGTCATACTAAAACACATAATCTAGCTCCTTCACGATTCTCTTTGAGCTGTAGAGATTTCGAATTTTTAAATACTTTCTTTGAAACTCCCAAGTTCCATGCATAAAAGTTAAACTGATTGAATTAGTGCGGCACCGCGTGAAATGATGAGTATACTTAAAGTTGCCAAACTTCGCTTAAAACACTCGGATTCAATTTGAGACTGCTCACGGCATTCTTGTAGGCCGTTAAGTTAAATAGAACAGAATGTAATAAGTGCAATGCACACGTCATAATAATATTTGAAAATCGGTCAGAAATAATACGGGGAAAAATAATAATAATAAATCATTTATTTCCATTTTAGATATTACACTACTTTAGTACAAAAAAATAGAAAACGTAAACAAAACCAAATTTACTTTACTAAGTTTGAGCCTACTGATTAAGTTTATATTACGTTATATTTGTTAACAATAAAAAAATATCTAAAAAAAATCAATTTTATAAAAATAGTGATTCACAATAATAATACACAACTTTTTATTTACACTTTTCCACTTTTATCATTCACAATAAAGTTGTGTATAAAGTATATACAGTTGTGTATTATTATTGTGAACATGAATATCTATCAAGAACCAACAATATTCAATCAGTTATAAAATAGCGATTAGCAAAAATCGCGCGATTGCTGAACGTCAATAAAATAGTGCCCAATCGCTTGCTGTCTTTGAATGCACATTTGCTTCAATTTTGCTACGACACTAGTGCCAACAACAATTTCGTGTCGACAATAGGAACTATTCATTAAACGTTACGTCAAACAAACATTGGGAAAAAGCCATTTTTCTGAATTAAAAAAATATAAACTTCTCTCCTGTTTAATTTAATAATAAATAATAATATCTATAGACGCTTCACACCACGTCAATCTGGTCATGTGTGGCCCTAAGTATCCGACGAACTTTTAATGCACAAATTTAATACACATCCATGACCCAGGAACATTGAAAACTTTTTGTTTCCTCGGCGGGATTCGAACCCGCAACCTCTCGGCCAAGCACCAACGCGTTGAACCACTGCACTACGGAGGTGTTAACCCTTAACCGGAATCGCTAAATAGTTCTACATTACTGGAATCATGGGTAAATATGGACCCATATACATAATATCATAGGGTTTTACGTATCTTCCCCTTAACAAAAATATAAATTATTTGTATTAACATGTAAAAAAAAAAATTATGACAACTTATTCTAAAAGCGTAAAATCATTGTCAGTATTTTGTATTCTATGTACGGCACTTGTTACACCAATGCTTTTTTTTTGTCCATGTACCTTACATATAAATTTGCAGCAATTGCCACAATGTTGCGTTTGTTTATTGTCGATTAAAAAAAGCCACATCAATAACATCTTCCTCTTATCCGGGAATCACTTTGAGTGGAAGGTTAATTGTCACATATTTTCCTCATCACAAGGTTAAAAATCGCTCAAAGGTTCTGGTTCTAAGTTATTTTCATCCAACAACAGTTTCTGGATATCGTTTTCCGTAAGATTACGCGCCCTCATTCCAATAAAATGTCTAAAACAATTAAAATATATATTTTCATAAACATTAAAAAAACACTTACTTGGAATTGTGGGTCCAATTGGACCCAACGGTTTCTCGTACTTACACTTCCAGTAAATTTAAAGCGTCGAGCTTCTGGCCCCCACTGCACCAAGCGACCTGACGACATTACATCGAAGCACAAAAGTGTAGAGGCGACCGCATCGATTTTTAACGGTTTTTTTGTCGCTGTCGGGTCAAAATAGACCCACGATTCCGGTTAAGGGTTAATTTGGTTTATAGCCCTTATCTTATTACTTTTTAACCGTTGATTAGACAACACCAAAATTAGACAATTATTGTGATTGCTTTGCCTTTGCAAGTTATACGAAATAAGCGGTTTAGACTGTCACCATCAGAATTCCTTATTTGCCTGCTTCTTCCTATTTTCCTAGTTCATTATATTCTGTTCTTTTCCTAAGCTCACTCAACTGTCGAATATTCTATCTAGACAACAAAACTGAGGAACTAGCTCGAGTGGGGTGAGATGGGGGTGGGAGGGGAGTATGGGGTGGCGTGTTAAGTTTCCCAATAATGAGGTTGCGGGGGACCCTGACCTAACGAACTTGGCTCCTGATTTAACGTCCTCACCTTCTGTTTACAGCTCGTTTATGGCGCTCTTAAGTTTTTGTCGGAAGTTTCAAGATGGACGTTTTTTGCTTCACTTATTACTGTATATAAAATCTATCGTTACATTAGTTAACACCAGGGATATAGTAAAACACAAACTACTTGCACTTTTTTCCACTTTATTTCATATTTTACATTAATAATTACTTAAAATACACGACCGGTTGCGACATAGTCATCATCAGGTCTGATATTAGTTAAACAAAAAGTACAGGTAAAATATCAAATAAAGTGGAAAAAAGTGCAAATAGTTTGTGTTTACTATATAACATGAATTTCCACCAAGAACCAACAGTACATTCAATAACAAACACCAGGGATGTTAGGGTGCTCCGTATATAAAAAATTATCCGCAACCGTAACTGAATCGTAAATGAAAGTTTTGCTACTGTAAAAAGGAAACCAAAATTTAATATCCGTAATCGAAATTATCCGAAACAAACGGATAATTCCCGAAATCATTATTAAATGATTTCGGGAATTATCCGTTTGTTTCGGATAATTTCGATTACGGATATTAAATTTTGGTTTCCTTTTTACAGTAGCAAAACTTCAAATGGATTTGTAATTTCGGATACGGATATGGATATTAATCCATATCCGTATCCGAAATTACAAATCCATTTCATCCCCGGTTAACACCGCAGTGACGCCGCGTCATTTCCAAAAAGAAAATTATCTTCATTTTAAGTTATTTTCTTAATAAATAAATATAAGTAGTTAACGGAATTATGCATTACTTTGCGTTTATGAATATCGTACAATTTAAATATATTATATACAGCAATACTTGCGAAAAAAATTTACCACAAGCTGCAAACAAATGAGTGAGTCTACGCATAGTATCGTAGGGTGCTGTGGCGGGCAGCAACCTTTATACAGTTGGAATGATAGGTTTTTGTAATATATTACTGAATTTAACGTATTTATTAACGAAACAGAAGCTTAACAAGAGTGGAAAACAAACAAGTGAAGGTGACTTGTGGCGTCATGACTCAATAGATGGCGCTATACATATCAATCAATCAATTCAATCTTCTATATATTTATATATAAAAAAATGCTGTTCGTTAGTCTCCCTAAAACTCGAGAACGGCTGAACCGATTCGGCAATATTTAGTCTTGAAATGTTTAAACGGTTTCTATGCTCAACGAAATGGGCACGAGTCAGCTAGTAAATTATATAATATTTAATAACATGAACAAAAATATTTGTATAAAATCTAAATTCTCAATGTACCAACATTTGATTCTGAAATGTATTAAAATGTTTGTTTAGCTTTACCCTGTAGATACCAGTACTAATAAATTAAAAGAGTTTTATTTACTCGGAAATGTGGTATTCTTTTTTTTTCGAGACGGTTTTCATAAAAAAAATGTACGCTACCATCGTAAATACCACGGCATATAAACGACACATTAAAAAGAGTTTTTATATAACTTAAGTACGTTTTTCACAACATATTCTTACTAAATATCTACTGAATAAACTATCAATATTTAAATAAACGAGTCAAAGCACTCAATTACTTAGCCGTTATAAGTTTAATTAATAAAATAATGAACGTAAATAATAAAACTAAACTATCTCGTTTCACAATTTCTTAGTGAGAATGTTAACACAAAAAATAATTTTATGAAATCCCGCACCGCGGAGTTTTTCTTAAAGCTTGAATTTTAAAAATATTTTTTGCTCGTCATAATGGCTGTAATATCTTACTCATCCGTTCGCTTCTCCCAGCACTAAGTTATAACATTTTGAATAAAACTTGGGCTAGATTAATTGTGGAATATACTTTTAACAATAGTTTTCACCCGACTGTGGTGAAGCAAACAGGGTAAAGATTTTTTTAAGTCTATTTCTGTAATAATTCCTTCTTCTTCTTCATTCTTCTTATTAATTTAATTCCTTAACAATGGGTTTTTTAAGTTAAAATACATAGACAAGCACTACTTATTTCTTCTTTATACCATCTGATTACCTTCATTAACAGCTTTCGAAAAATCAGCTTTTCAAATTTTGATGATTCTTTGAGGGCGCATAAATTAGTAACTAGGCATAAAAAAAGAAAAATAAGGACGTACATTTATTCAGGTCCTATGGAAGTGCAGTTGATCCAATTATGAACAATATCCAAGATCTGACTTTATTTTTCTTGCCCGCTTGACATGAAATGCCCCGCATGTTAAAGTTAATCCTTCATTAAATATCGTGTTGTCTCTGTCGTATTTCTTGTCAATGAATGAGAAGGCACGGTATTTTAACAAGGACTCGGTACTAAGTCCCGACTCACCAACGCTTGTTAGTGTTAACGGCGTGTTAAAATAACATGCCGTCTCATTCATTGATATGAATTACGAGAGGAACAAGATGATATTTAACGAAGGATTAACTTTGACATTGCTTGGCGAAATACGCCCTTAACCTACCTCCTATTATTATTTTTTGTTTTGGCGCCTCATATTAATCTATATCTATACTAATATTATAAAGAGGTAACGTTTGATTGTTTGTTTGTTTGTTTGTTTGTTTGAATGGAATAGGCTCTGAAACCACTGAACCAATATGAAAAATTCTTTCACCGTTGGAAAGCTACATTCCTAGCGCTGAACATAGGCTATATTATATGTTTAAAAAAAGTAGGGTTCCTTACTAAAACCCCAAAAATGTAGCCCAAAGTGTAAAAAAACGACCTCCAAAATTTCTTACGTCGTGTGCGCTTCGACAACGGCTTGACCAATATCGCAATTTTTTTTTACGGTATGTTCGTTATTGTCACGAAAAGGTTATTATGAAAGAAAATGTTGAAAAAAATAAGCAGAAAATTAGAAAAATGAAGAAAATACGTGATGGTCACGCGGGGTTTGAACCTGGGCTCAATCGATTCACGTCGTTGCCAGTTTATATGACACGGGTGTCATGGTAACGACATTGTTTACAAATGGAAAATAAAAATTATGAAATGCTATAAATAACGTATTAACATAAACTTAAACTATTTGGATTCATTAAACTATTTGTCCACCACTAATAAATAGTCGGGTCATTTTAATAGGTAACATTTGACAGTTTATCAAAAATGAGCGACGTAACGTTGTAACGACGACATAATAAAATAAATATTTTCTTTTTGTTAAAACTGCAGAATTTACTAAACTTTATTTAATAATTATAAGATATTTATTGTCAACATAACCAATATGAGTTTTTTTACGATTTGCTTTCACTGATAAACGATCTTAAATATAATATACAAATTATGATTTAATGAAATAAACGTCGTGATAATGTTACGTCAGTTAACACTTTTTCTTATTAAACACTAGAGACTTACTCAAAAAATCGATTCATCTTTTAACAACTATAAATATACCTATTTAAAAAAAGTACTTAACTTATAAGTTGTAATAAGAATATATTATAAATGTTAATTTAAAAATCAGATCGAAGGAGTTAGATCCATGGTCATAATTCACGAACAATTAAAAAAAAAACGAAAACGTCATGATAGGACGCCACTATGTCTTTTGTCGTCATTTGTCTTTGTGCGAAGTTAACGTCTGTCTGTTCTGTCTTTTTTTTTCTTGCTACTGAAAACGAAAATGCAATAAAAAAAAAATGTCTGTCTGTCTGTTAGCGTGTCTCTTTGCTCCGGCTAATCTCTGGAACGGCTGGACCGATTTTAACGAGACTTTCACTGGTAGATAGCTAAAGTTATAAGGATTCATTTAGGCTTCTTTTCATCATCATCATCGTTATCTCACTAATGATCACCGAATCGGCTGGACCGACTGTGACGGGAGCATTCACCGGGCGTTAGCTTATGTTAGTTCCATCTATACATCAGCTATTTGTATTAAAGTAAGTCGTGTTAGTTAAATAATTTATAACTCAAGAACGGCTTTATCGATATGGTTGAAAATTGGTGAGGAAGTAACTTAGAGCCAGTAGACGGACATAGGATACTATTTATTCCATTTGACAGCGCAGAACCAGCAACGTTCACGGAAGGGTTTGGCGTTGTGGGTTCCGCGTTGCGGGTTCCGGGTTCCCGTGTTGCGGGTTCCGGGTTCCGCGTCGCGGGTTCAGGGTTCCCGTGTTGCAAGTTCCGGGTTCCGCGTTGCGGGTTTCGGGTTCCCATGCTGCGGGTTCCGCGTTGCGGGTTCCGGGTTCCCGCGTTGTGGGTTCCGGGTTCCCGCGTAGCGGGTTCCGCGTTGCGGGTTCCGCGTTGCGGGTTCCGCGTTGCGGGTTCCGCGTTGCGGGTTCCGCGTTCCCGCGTTGCGGGTTTCGGGTTCCCGCGTTGCGGGTTCCGGGTTCCCGCGTTGCGGGTTCCGGGTTCCCGCGTTGCGGGTTCCTGGTTCCCGCGTTGCGGGTTCCTAGTTCCCGCGTTGCGGGTTCCGGGTTCCCGCGTTGCGGGTTCTGGGTTTCCGCGTTGCGGGTTCCGGGTTCCCGCGTTGCGGGTTTCGGGTTCCCATGCTGCGGGTTCCGCGTTGCGGGTTCCGGGTTCCCGCGTTGCGGGTTCCGGGTTCCCGCGTTGCGGGTTCCGGGTCCCCGCGTTGTGGGTTCCGGGTTCCCGCGTTGCGGGTTTCGGGTTCCCATGGTGCGGATTCCGGGTTCCCGCGTTGCGGGTTCCGGGTTCCCGCGTTGCGGGTTCCGCGTTCCCGCGTTGCGGGTTCCGCGTTGCGGGTTCCGCGTTGCGGGTTCCGCGTTGCGGGTTCTGGGTTCCCGCGTTGCGGGTTCCGCGTTCCCGCGTTACGGGTTCCAGGTTCCCGCGTTGCGGGTTCCGGGTTCCCGCGTTGCGGGTTCCGGGTTCCCGCGTTGCGGGTTACGGGTTTCCGCGTTGCGGGTTCCGGGTTCCCGCGTTGCGGGTTCCGGGTTCCCGCGTTGCGGGTACCGGGTTCCCGCGTTGCGGGTTTCGGGTTCCCATGCTGCGGGTTCCGCGTTTCCGCGTTGCGGGTTGCGGGTTTCGGGTTCCCATGCTGCGGGTTCCGGGTTCCCGCGTTGCGGGTTCCGCGTTCCCGAGTTAGGGGTTTTTTTTTTAGTTGAATTTCATCATAAACTGTTTTTATGCTCAACGAAGTGGGCAAGGGTCAGCTAGTTACATAATATAACTTTAAAAAATCAAAGGTCTAAAATGACCACAAGCAATGAATATTACTATGCTGGGGCTCGCGGGCTCCTAGTCTATACCTTTGAAATTTGAGATAGATTGAAACTCATCTGTTTTGTGACTTTTATGGAGATCTTTAATTGCGATTTGTCGCGGTATAGTAAGTAATTTATATGAGGTGCCAAAACAAAAAATGCTCTACGCATACTTTTTAATACGCATTAGACTCTTCACACTATATTCGGCTTAATATATGAACCATGAATCACCCTGTAAAAAAACAGCACCATCCGTCTTAGAAGCGAGTAACAAATTACTTTGATGATAGAATTTCTCGCTGCGAAGTTTTTTTATAATTTAATTCATCTACAGACTACAAGAAAACCCGACCAGCTGACGCCACAAACACTTTAATTAACTTTGTACCTGATGTTTTAATATTAGTGCATGATTTTAATTTAGATTAAACTAATTCAAAGTATTCGTTGCTTTCTATGAAGTTCTAAGTTATGTGACAGTTTTATTTCTTGGTTTTGTTCAATTGTTAACACATTCTCATGGACTTAGGTTATAAAACAATAGAGCTGGCCAATCATTTAGGTGAAGCCACCAAAGCAAAACATACAAGATTAAAACTTCAACTATCATCTTTTATTAAAAAAAAATAAAGCAATGTTGACAATTAATAATGTAGTTAGCGGTGCTGGCTACACGATTAATTGGAATGTTATTATTGTAATACTTTTATTGTAAAAAAATTAAATATATTATATCTAGCAATATCCCATAGGCATGCGTTTGATGCACCTCCCTCCTCCCACACTGCTTATGCGTACACTCGCAAGCAAAAAAAAAATTGCTTGCCTATGCGTACACTCACTCATCTGCTTGCAGGTTGTGGTTATAATTGTTTCGCGGGATATTGCTAGAAATAATATATTTAAATTTTATGCTATGGATTTCCGCAAAGTAACGCCTGATTCCATTAACTATTTAAAAATTATTGTGTTAGCTGTTTGTTGATTCAAATAAATAAATAAGAACAAAAAAAAAATCAAGATCGGTTCATCCCTTTGTCAGCTATGATTCCTTTAAAGGTTTTTTTCGTTCTCGATGTTATTTTAGGTTATCATGGAGAAAATTTATTATGGATTCTTTTATAATGTCCTTGAAATGGATAATTTATAATATAATTAGAATTTATTCGATATACGAGAAATGTTAATTTAACATCTGTCAGTCGTTCTACTTGCAGTGAAGTTTGCTAGAAACGATAAGATCGAAAATTTCAAAATTGTCAATACAATATTGTCAATTTTTCTAAAGAAACAATAGTTTGTGTTAAAACTTATCGGAGCGTTTTGAACAAAAAAAGCGTTAAAGGAACACGCTGTTAACAAGATGCGTTTGATAAACATTTTTGCATTTAAAGTTACCAGCCAAATACACGCCATTATAAACAACAAACAATTAAAATTCCATTCAAAAATAACAATACGTAAATAACTAGTATGTTAATTTGTTGAAACTTAATTAAAGCCGGGCCACATTTGCATAACACAAGGTATGTTCTAACTGTGGAATAACAAAAATGCTATTTAATTTAATTCAAACAAATGAAACTAGATTTTCGGAGATATTCTGTAACATACTAACGTGCTGGCCGAAGTTGGCTCCACGTGGAGGTGCGTACACACACGGAGATATGTACACACATGTAGAATATGACATGAATAGCGCATATATAAAAATGTATGTTTTGGTATAGCAGAGAATATGAATTCTCATACTTTGAAAACTAACAACTGAAAAAAAAGTAACAAATAAAAAAACGATGACTCAGATTTGCGCAGCGAGGATTCCGTACCCTAGATTCTACAAGTTTGTACGTTGACATAGAATTTTCGTTTTTTTTTACTGCTTAAAGGTATATGGACTTCATTATTTTAAATAAATTACAATTTAATTCCTCTGAGTGTTCATAAAGAAAACGATGGTGGTTTTTTTTCATGATGTATCTAACTAAAATGTTCGGTTTTTTTCTTACCAAATTTCATTATTTTGAGTTCACAAGACTAACCCTGTACGTTTGATTCCCTTGCGAGTGCCGAAAAGAATTTTAATTTTGTTCATAACTCCAAGGGATATTTGATATGAATATCAGCTAAGATACCTGCATGCGTTTCTGAGACTAAAGGGACACAGACAGACAGACGGACAACAAAGTGATTTTATAAACTACTTTCCTTTTTTGAATAATAACCTCGTGACAGCAAACGAAAATCAGAGCGGTTTACGTCACAATCTATTAAAAAGAAACAAAGAAAAATCAAACCGGATAAAATACATGCCTTATGCAATCAATAGTAACGCCATTAAGATAGCTTAGAGCGCTTCGTTTGAACATTAATTTAAAAATATTTTTTCTAAACTGGCTATAATATTAATTAGTGATAATACTTTAGTGTATGTATATGTCCCGTATAAGGGTTTACTGGTGAAACTACATGCGTTGAAAGAGGTACTTTTTTACATATTGTATGGGAAAATTTATGATATTGGGTCATTTCTAATACAAACATGAAAGTCAAAAGTACGAATTTCAGCGCTGGTGCTTTTACCGTAAGCTCTACATAGGAGGCATTTACACACCCATTATCACTCATTTATTTTACACCTTGTATATTTTATATTTTTGTAAATATTGACAGCTTTATCTTAAAATATAAGATACATATATATCTTTTTTAATTATTATTTCAATTATTTGGTGCTATCACACTATTTAGTAATCTGTGGCACAGGTGTCGAGACAGTAATGCGGCCCTCAGTGTGTACGCACACCAAACGAAAGCCGAATTCCCCTGGCTTCAACAATTTCTCATTTGGTGAGATAGTACTGCATTCATAATTACTGCCCAGTCTGCCCTGACCACTTTAACTCGCAATATTCCATTGTGCTCTAAAAACACAAGCATACCTCGGCACGTATGAGCCGACCATGGCATAGAAGCAAACCGGCGTGGCACAACGTTTGACAGATGTGTCTAACTGCTA
Organism: Celastrina argiolus; assembly: GCA_905187575.2. Lineage (NCBI taxonomy): Eukaryota > Metazoa > Arthropoda > Insecta > Lepidoptera > Lycaenidae > Celastrina > Celastrina argiolus. Next base: position 6,437,729 of record LR994596.1, read on the forward strand.
AATCATGGAAGTGTGAGGGAGTATGTGTTATTTTTATTAATTTTGTGTTTAATATAACGTAAATATAAAAAATACAAAGTATAATAGTTTGCCCAGCAGTGGGACAGTTTAGGCTAATAATAATAATATTAGTTTAATTGAACGACTAGCACGTTTAAGAAATATCTACATGACAAAATGAGTACAATGACTAAAGGACTAAATTGGTTAAGTTTTGGAGGAGGAATCCTAATCATCAATTTATCATTCAATAAATCTCTTAAACTTTATCGACGGTTAAAAGGTAATAGGACTAATAGGGCGCCAAACGCCAAAAACCAAAATATAAACGCGAACGTTTTAAAATTCAGAATAAATTTTGCGTCAATGCGTCAACATTTAACAAATAGTTCCTGTGATATTGTTTTTGGCGTGTCATAGTAAATTTTCGCTAATCGCTATTTTTATGTCATTACCGTAGACGAGATCCACGTGGTGTGAGTGTTCACGTCCCGCCCATTCTGTGGGATTGCTCACCGTCGGAATCCGCGACTGAACCTCGTCATATAAACCACATAAAACTAAAACACTCGCTTTACTGCTCACTTTCCCGTGCTTTATTTGTTGATAGTAAAAGTGTGCACAGTGTAACGAAATACACATAGTGAGACTAAAGGGCCATCCGGACTAAAACGGGTGTAAAAAGAACAGTCACTATAACTTTGAGATATGATAAAACTACCTTTTCGCACTTTAGAATATTTTTTTTCTTCCACGCCGCTACGCGTGCATCTATATATTATTATGTATCTATGACGTTAGTCTACTAATCTACGAGTATAATAGGTATACTTTATAACTAAAAAATATTAATATTTTTGTAACTATATTGGTACGAATAAGTTGAACTACTGGATTTGCTTCGTTCACAATTAGAATGCTATACCATCCCTGAGTAACATAGGCTATATTTTTATAGATTATAAACAAGAAATACCATATACATTGCAGGCGAAGATGCGTACAAAAGCTAGTTAAAAACTTACCAAACTACAATAAATAAACTAAACAAAGCAACTTGCGAAAACGAATTAACAAAGGGCTGACAGCGGAACTCTGAAAAACCAAAAAGTTTCCAGCAGATAAGACGAGAGAGGGAATTTTTAATTAAACTTTTGTAAATTTAGACGCTTCTTTCATACAAGTACAGCTTAATGTCTAAACTACAAAGACTCACTTATTTAGCAAGACTGCAAGACTCACGTTTGGTAGTTCGTTCAACATTGTGTTCGAAAAATTGTAGGTAAAAGTTTTCCAAATACTTCCAATGCGATCGAGTCTTAAATTAGTTTTTTGAATGATGTCCGTACCGCCTTTTAGTAGAATTACAAAAGGGGAGTAAAGAAACATTAATAATATTGCCTCCCTCACCGATTTCGGTGACGTTGGCCGATTTCATTGAAACCAGGCCAGCTACGCAGGAATTATTTTATAGTGCCCAAGTGTGTGCAGTAAGGCACTCTCTCTTCCTTCAATCGCGTAGCTGAGTGGGACGGATAACCGACACGACTGGCGGGAGCCCATCCGTCGCATGGATCATATTTCTTGTCAGACAATCAGGTGATCAGCCTGTATTGTCCTAACCAAACTTGAAAACAACATTTTTTTGTTGTTCCAACGCGGGACCATGACCTCCGGGTCGAGAGCGAAGTTCTGAACCAATAGACCACGGAGGCTTTTATGGTAAATGTAACTAACACTTTAGCTTTAAATCCTGTGCACGAAAAACCACGGGATATTTTAGGATAAAATGTGAGTCTATGTATTATTATACGGAGTTGAGTTGGCTCTCTGCATATGAAATGTTATTAAAATTCGTCCAGCTGTTTGCGTGTGAAGAATTAACAAACATACATATTTACTTTCGCCTTTATAATATTAGTGTGATATGTTCATTATAACTTAACTTTTGGATAATTTGTAATTTTATCTGTTTGGTTGTTTGTTTTCCAAATAAAAAAATGGAAAAATAAGTTCTGTGGAATATTTAAATGGTGCGTGTGCAACTGCATGAGTTGGGACTGAAACGAGATCGAATTTTAAACGTTTTTAATAATCTACAGAATTGGTACCTTGATTTTATGCATTCAATATAAAAATATATCTAGCTTTCTCTTATAAATCCTAACACACGCTAAACCCTGGAATTAACATATGCGCATAATCTGCTCTAAGTGGCGGCTCGCAAGAGCTATAAATAATAACTAACAAGCTCCATATACAATAATGGGGTTACAAATGTTTCGCCTTCATGTTGCAAATCTACTTTAAAAAAATATATATTGTAAAACGTACAAGCTGGTGAGAATTCCCATTTTATTGTTCGTTATAAAAATATTGTAATCATGTGTAATCTATGTAAATGTTTTTGAAATTTAAATTAAATGAACAAAAATTGTATTACTATTAAAGAACAGTTACTATAACTTTGGGATAATTATAATTATACTACATTTTCTCATTCAAGAAATGTACTTATTTGTTTCATTTTATAAAAAACCTAGCTGACCCTTGCCCACTTCGTTGAGCATAAAAACAGTTTATGATGAAATTCAACTAAAAAAAACAACCCCTAACTCGGGAACCCGCAACGCGGGAACCCGGAACCCGCAGCATGGGAACCCGAAACCCGCAACCCGCAACGCGGGAACGCGGAACCCGCAGCATGGGAACCCGAAACCCGCAACGCGGGAACCCGGTACCCGCAACGCGGGAACTCGGAACCCGCAACGCGGGAACCCGGAACCCGCAACGCGGGAACCCGCAACCCGCAACGCGGGAACCCGGAACCCGCAACGCGGGAACCCGGAACCCGCAACGCGGGAACGCGGAACCCGCAACGCGGGAACCCGGAACCCGCAACGCGGGAACCCGGAACCCGCAACGCGGGAACCCAGAACCCGCAACGCGGGAACCAGGAACCCGCAACGTGGGAACCCGGAACCCGCAACGCGGGAACGCGGAAACCGCAACGCGGGAACCCGGAATCCGCACCATAGGAATCCGAAACCCGCAACGCGGGAACCCGGAACCCGCAACGCGGGAACCCGGAACCCGCAACGTGGGAACCCGGAACCCGCAACGCGGGAACCAGGAACCCGCAACGCGGGAACCCGGAACCCGCAACGCGGGAACGCGGAACCCGCAACGTGGGAACCCGGAACCCGCAACGCGGGAACGCGGAACCCGCAACGCGGGAACCCGGAATCCGCACCATGGGAACCCGAAACCCGCAACGCGGAACCCGCAACGCGGAACCCGCAACGCGGGAACCCGGAACCCGCAACGCGGAACCCGCAGCATGGGAACCCGAAACCCGCAACGCGGAACCCGGAACTTGCAACACGGGAACCCTGAACCCGCGACGCGGAACCCGGAACCCGCAACACGGGAACCCGGAACCCGCAACGCGGAACCCGCAACGCGGGAACGCGGAACCCGCAACGCGGGAACCCGGAACCCGCAACGCGGGAACGCGGAACCCGCAACGCGGGAACCCGGAATCCGCACCATGGGAACCCGAAACCCGCAACGCGGAACCCGCAACGCGGGAACCCGGAACCCGCTACGCGGGATCCCGGAACCCACAACGCGGGGACCCGGAACCCGCAACGCGGGAACCCGGGACCCGCAACGCGGAACCCGCAGCATGGGAACCCGAAACCCGCAACACGGAACCCGGAACTTGCAACACGGGAACCCTGAACCCGCGACGCGGAACCCGGAACCCGCAACACGGGAACCCGGAACCCGCAACGCGGAACCCACAACGCCAAACCCTTCCGTGAGATGCTGCTTCTGCGCTGTCAAATGGAATAAATAGTATCCTATGTCCGTCTACTGGCTCTAAGTTACTTCCTCACCAATTTTCAACCATATCGATAAAGCCGTTCTTGAGTTATAAATAATTTAACTAACACGACTTACTTTAATACAAACAGCTGATGTATAGATGGAACTAACATAAGCAAACGCCCGGTGAATGCTCCTGTCACAGTCAGTCCAGCCGATTCGGTGATCATTAGTTAGATAACGATGATGATGATGATGATGAAAAGAAGCCTAAATTAATCCTTATAACTTTAGCTATCTACCAGTGAAAGTCTCGTTAAAATCGGTCCAGCCGTTCCAGAGATTAGCCGGAGCAAAGAGACACGCTAACAGACAGACAGACATTTTTTTTTTTTATTGCATTTTCGTTTTCAGTAGGAAGAAAAAAAAAGACAGAACAGACAGACGTTAACTTCGCACAGAGACAAATGACGACAAAAGACATAGTGGCGTCTTAACATGACGTTTTCGATTTTTTTTTTAATTGTTCGTGAATTATGACCATGGATCTAACTCCTTCGATCTGATTTTCAAATTAACATTCATAATATATTCTTATTACAACTTATAAGTTAAGTACTTTTTTTAAATAGGTATATTTATAGTTGTTAAAAGATTAATCGATTTTTTGAGTAAGTCTCTAGTGTTTAATAAGAAAAAGTGTTAACTGACGTAACATTATCACGACGTTTATTTCATTAAATCATAATTTGTATATTATATTTAAGATCGTTTATCAGTGAAAGCAAATCGTAAAAAAAACTCATATCGGTTATGTTGACAATAAAAATCTAATAATTATTAAATAAAGTTTAGTAAATTCTGCAGTTTTAACAAAAAGAAAATATTTATTTTATTATGTCGTCGTTACAACGTTACGTCGCTCATTTTTGATAAACTGTCAAATGTTACCTATTAAAATGACCCGACTATTTATTGGTGGTGGACAAATAGTTTAATGAATCCAAATAGTTTAAGTTTATGTTAATACGTTATTTTTAGCATTTTATGATTTTTATTTTCCATTTGTAAACAATGTTGTTACCATGACACCAGTGTCATATAGACCGGCAACGACGTAAATTGATCGAGTCCAGGTTCAAACCCCGTGTGACCAATACGTATATTTTCTTATTTTTTCTAATTTTCTGCTTATATTTTTCAACATTTTCTTTCATAATAACATTTTCATGACAATAACGAACATACTGTAAAAAAATTGCGAAATCGGTCAAGCCGTTGTCGAAGCGCACACGATGTAAGAAATTTTGATGGTTATTTTTTTACACTTTGGGCTACATTTTTGGGGTTTTAGTAAGGAACCCTATTTTTTTGAAAATATAATATAGCCTATGTTCAGCGCTAGGAATGTAGCTTTCCAACAGCGAAAGTATTTTTCATATTGGTTCAGTGGTTTCAGAGCCTATTCCATTCAAACAAACAAACAAACAATCAAACGTTACCTCTTTATAATACGAGTATTAGTATAGATGACACAGAGAGAAAGACTCCAAAAACATGTTTTTCAACATGTAAAAACAGTTAAAAATTCAAATTCAAACTTTTCAAAGTCTAAATTTAAACTCACACTTGTTGTTTTGTTGTGTTTAAATTAAGTTAAAAAATATTATTAGCGATTTCAAATCACCAAATCTCAGTTCGTTATAAAACAAATGTAGCTCTTTTGGCATATACATACCACGAGGACATAATTGTTGGACTTGTTTTTGCATGGGACACGTAGTATATTGTTGATCGAAGGCTTTTTTTTATGTATCGAATAGGCTTGGAAACTACAGTATTTTAAAAGTAACATACTTTTACAGGGCGCGCCGCCGCGCCAGTACTTTATTCACTACACAAGAGTTACAATTTCGAGCTGCACCGGGCTGCGATCTTGCAATGAAACGTGTATCTTTTTGTTCAGAGGGTGGTTCTGCCAGATATCTGTCCGGTACTGGTAGAATCGCTACGGGTATGCGACCCCGAACTGCTCTAGCGACTACGGTCACCTCCCTCTTCTTCCTGTGGCAGTAGTATCCTTTCCCCCTTCCTCACCACTCCTATACGGATGCCTCCCGTTTAAGATCGACTGATGCTCCTGATCAGTCACAAAATCTAGCTTGCTAGCTTTCAGTCCGCAGCATTAGAGGCCTTGCTAATGCTGACGACGTTCCTACCGCTCTCCGATCGTAGCGGCTTACCGTTCCATTGGATACAGGGCAGTAGGGGCAAGAGTGCACCTGTGTTCGCGCGCACACTGTCATATTCTTGTTTCGTGCACTATAATATTTCCTGCGCAAATGACTCGACTTCTGATAGACCGAAGTCATGGCTTCTGATACGCTTAACAGTGATCCGATCGACATCAAACTCGGTGAAGACTCTCTGAAGCTGGTGGACAAATTTAAATATCTGGGCAGCACTCTAACATCCAAGTGTCTCCTTGACGATGAAATCAACAGCAGAATTGGAGCAGCTGCTGGAGCTTATGGTAGACTTCGTCCCAAGGTGTTCCGATCTCATGACATAAAGCTCTCTACGAAAGTAGCTGTGTACATGGCGATCGTTTTGCCAAATCTCCTGTACGCCTCAGAAACGTGGGTCCTTTATCGTCAGCATATCCGCACATTAGACAGATATCATCTGAAATGCCTACGCGACATAATGAACATCCATTGGTCGCAACGTGTGCGAAACACGGAAGTGCTGCGAAGAGCTAATGTCAGCGGAATAGAGGCTAATCTCATGCGGTGGCAGTTGCGGTGGTGCGGCCATGTCTCTCGGATGTCTGATGACAGAGTGACGAAATGCATCTTCTATTCGGAACTGCAAAATGGCAAGCGGAAACAAGGCGGCCAAATTCTGCGGTACAAAGATGTGCTTAAGCGTCACATGAAACAATGTGACATAGACTCGTTCCAATGGAAGGCGAAGGCAGCTGAACGGACGCTATGGAGACGTACGTGAACACCAAGGTGTCTGACTTCGAGAAGAAGAGAATTAGGAAGCTCGATACAAAACGAGATGAACTCAAGGCGCGACCACCTGCTGCCATAAATTATAATTATTTAGGAGGGGTGCTGACATGCACTGAATGTGATCGCACGTTTAATGCTAAGATCTGATACATAAGTCACTTGAGAGCACACGAACGACGCTCTCATTAGTTGTCGAGTCGCTGTGGCCGAATACGGCCAGGAAAGGATAGATAGATAGATCTTTTTGCATAGATAATAAAGTTCAATCTTCAATATGCCGTCTCGTTATCCTACCACTTAAGTTTAAAACCAAGGTCATTTCAAACGAAAGGCAACGCACCTGGTTAACTTCTAACGTCTAAGTTATTTATTGAATTCGAGAAAAACGAAATTATTCTTTATTCGGTATTCAAAAACATTCTCAACTTCTAACAACATAATTGTTGAGTCTGAATAGATCTGAAAAGTTTTTTCAATAGTCATAAAAGTTGAAGTATGTTATACCTGTGCGACGCTCCAGAATCACATTTTGAATGTACTCGTAACTTCACAAGTTAAATTCAGTTTCAATTTTTATTTTAAATTAAGTTGTTATTTTACGCAACTAAATGCATTTTGGTTCATATTAAACCTGGCGATAACCTGATGACCATGAGTAAAGACTAATGAGATATTTAAGAAAAGAAATAAAGAAAGACACAAAAAAAGAAAATTAAAGAGCTCTAACTATGTTAGGGGCGATAGAAAAAAAGCCTGATCACCATAACATTTGTAATCATCATCATCATTTCAGCTATGACATACATTATGAAGCCTCTCTAATTAATTTTATGGAGGTTAGTTTATACTCACCACGCTTGGCAGTCTAGTTGGCAAGCGTATTTTTGTTTTGTTTAACGAGCTGCCTATTTATGGATATACAGTGTGTAAAAAGAGCAGTCGCTATAACTTTGAGATACGATACCTTTCCTCATTTCGGAAATGTATATTTTTTTATATTTTTTTGTCAAAAACTAAAATAAAATATTTTTTCTTTTTACCATTTCTTTTTTTTTCCAAAAATATTAATACAGCCAAAAAATTTTTATTTTTATTTTTGTAAATAAAAAAAAGAAAAAAAATACATTTCTAGAATGAGAAAAGGTAGTATAATCATATCCCAAAGTTATAGTGACTACTCTTTTTACACCTGTTATATTTCATTTTTAAAAATGAAACGAAGCCTCCCACGTAACTTGTATATTGTACACAAGTACGCCTTTATTTCGAATATATCCTGTACTGAAACGAAACGAGTGTTACTACGATTTGTATTAGGTATTTTTGTACGATTTTTCAACAAGACCTATATTAAGAAAAAAGGTTTTAAATTACTCCAATTTCGAGCCTATGTGTACGCATCTTTAATACATTATATCCGTTGTCTGGTACCAGTAATATAAGTTCTTCGGATACTTAGCATGGGGCCAGATTGACGTGGTGTGAAGCGTCCATTATTATTATTATATATATACATTTTCGTGACACTTCTCTGAATTCAAATAGTTGCTTGCAAGATATACAAAATAAACAAACCAAACCTAAATAAAAGCTTATAACCAAATAGAGAAAGTACTAAATCTATATACTCAAACCTTTTAAATCTCCTTGCTGCGTTAAAAGGGTTTTTATTTCTATTTGCGGGACCCAAATTCTTAGTACGCCGGCTTATGTTTACTATTATTGTATATGTAAGTTATGTTTGAGTATAGGGAATAGTAAAAGGTTTTTAAATATACATAGAGATGACGTCATTCGAAAATAATTAATACTATTTAACGACGTCTGTAGCTTAGTAGTTGAGCACGTCAGTGCTAAAGCTGGAGGACGCGGGTTTGAATCCCGCCGAAGGAACAAATTAGTTTTCTGTGTTCCTGGCTCATGGATGCATATAAAGATTTAATACACAAGAAATTCAAATTTAAACCTTTTTATTTCCATATAGGTTATTAAATAACACAAGTTAGTACTGAAACAGCAAACGCAAAATCAATGGTTCTGATTCAAATGATGTAAAGTGAAATAAGTCGGAGGTTACGAGCCCTAAGGCTTGTGCGCTCTCGATACTAAAAAGTACTAAGTCGTAAAATTATTTATTTATTCACACTTTTTGCACAACGCAAATTACGTTGTTAAACAATATAAATTTCCATATATACTAATTCAGAAATGTTTTAACCACATAATTTAATTAGTAAATATTTTGTAGCCACAAATTAATATATAAATTTAATGTGAATAATTTCCACAGCAATTTCGGTAGCGGTGGGTTTCGCTTTAATAGTGTCCTAATATGCAACACAAAAGCACTCTCTCTTCCTTTACTCTCGTAATCGACACACGACTGGCAAGAGATCTGTGAGTCTAGTGCGAATTATTGTCACTGTTCAAGGTGACGAATTTAACCACAAAGTTAACTAAAACAGACTAGGCTCACTGGCGCAGGATTTTACGCACCCACCACACGCATGGATTATCTTTCTTGTCACTCAATTTATTTTTGATCCAGTCGAAAACCAAGCTCCAAGCCACTGGGCCACAGAAACTTACATAATTAAAATTTTTTATCGCTTTAACAACATTAAAACAATATTTTCATATTTAATTGTATTCATAGTTTTTCCACTCACATGATGGTTTTACCACATAGTATTTAAACTTTTGCGATACAAAACTACAAATGCTACGAAATTTTTGTAAAGTTTTATTAAAAATTCATGACAACTTTTTGCAGAAAAGGCAGACGAATATAAAATCTATAAATTCTCAGTTACGTCCTTTCAGCATCTGAGCATTGAGCAATCACATTGGGGCGGGCGTCCTGATTATTTGCCCTTATACATTTATAAGCCTCTTGGCGGCTTTAAATAACTTATGATATTGATTTCTTTTGCACTTTCAATAACTTCTCAAGATGCCTTACTGTTTAAAGATCTTTATGATATTCTCTTTTAAGATTTGTGGTAGCCATGCAACAGAGAACCTAATTTGCTTTTGACCTCACTTTTCCCGCATGTAGTATACCACGGGGACACATTTTTCCCCTTAATAAAATATACTCTTTGTTTAATTTCAAAGGATAAAGTTCAACCATATCAAATTTCACGCTATCCAATATTGAATAGACGAAAAGAAACAGCAACATTTCCATTTAAACGTACCAGACAGATAAATAGACGGAAGACAATAAAAATCTTAAGTCGGTTCAGCGCGACAAAACAATAAAACGGAACAATAAAGATCTCCGTTAGACGTTTATCGGAGAATGTAGATAGCCAATCAGGAAACTGTGTTGCATTCGATAGTGCAAGGATATCTTAATAAGGCTTTATTGTGAACTAGCTGTGCTCGCGACTACGTTTGCGTGGTTTTTAGCGACTTACACCATTTATGCAGCGCACGCAACGAAAGTCTCTCCGTTTTTGCAACATTTCTCACTGACGCTTCGATCCTATTGGTCTCAGCGTAATGTTATATAGCCTAAAGCCTTCCTATATAAAAGGACTATCCAACAAAAAAAAAATTTTCAAATCGGACCAGTAGTTCCTGAGATTAGCACGCTTAAACAAACAAACAAACTCTTCCGTTTTATAATTTTTTTATTGTGAATATATAAAGATGAAAATGTTTTCCTACCAAATGCAAAATAAAATCACTGGAACCATGCATTTTACCAGTAAGTGACCTATGTGTTTGTGCAGCGTAATAATATAATAATATAAATTTTTATTTTCTCACCACATTTCTTAACAGTAGTACTTACAAGTATGACTTAGTCTAAAATACAATTTGTTGTGGGAGACTGGTGCCTAAGCTAGGCGTTAGCCTGTATTTCAGGTCACCAGGCCTCTATCCCAGATATTTTAAAAGTCACAGTTTTAAAAATTACAGTAACTAAATGTAAAACTATAACCATACAAAATTCTATAAAAATCAGTTTGGTACTTTTTACGTTAATGAGCAACGAATGAACATACAAACTTTCGCATTTATAATATTAGTAGAATATAAGGAGCTATTGTTTAAAATAAATGTTTATATTTTACTAAAGGATAGTAAAATTAATATTAGTTAGTCGATGTAATTTTAAAGTACTCGACTTATTTTTATCATTTTATTCTTTTAAATTTATTTATAGTTACTGACTGCTTTATAGTACTGCAAATGCGTTTTAAACCTGTGAGCACATGGGTGCTCACAGGTTATTTACATCCGATAACTAAAACACTAGTATTTTTGTTTTTAAACAAATGATTTTGCTAGTTAATGAAATCAGGCGTTACTTTGCGGTAGCATAAAATTAAAAATCCTACAAAATCCCGTGAAAAAATTATAACCACATCTTGCAAGAAAATAAGTGAGTGTACGTACTACGACGCATATACACACAATAGGGCATGCGTCTAGTATAGTATATTTAAGTTTTACAAATGATTTTGCAGTCCTAACTCGACATACAACTACTCAACAACAAATTTTCTGTAGTGTCACCACAGTTTATGTATAGTGTGACCCAAAATAGTGTATACCCATAGTCTTATGGTGTTTATTATATAAGGGGTCGCGGTCCCGACGCCTGGAAGTGATGGAACCCTAAAGTTTACTCACCTCATAACAGATCTTGGCATTCTATTTATAGCAGCATTATTATGTTAAAATTAGACGCCTTCGTGATCGTATCGTATTAAATGTAGTACTAATATTATAAAGTGGAAGAGTTTGTTTGTTTGTTTAAACGCGCTAATTTCAGGAACTACTGGTCTGATTTGAATAATTCTTTTTTTGTTGGATAGTCCATTTATAGAGGAAGGCTTTAGGCTATAACATTACGCTGCGACCAATAGGAGCGTAGCGTCAGTGAGATATGTTGCAAACACGGGGAAAAATATTAACATTTAGGGACTTTCGTTGCGTGCGCTGCATAAACGGTTTCATTCACTCAAAACCACGCGAACGAAGTCGCGGTCACAGCTAGTCTATACTAATAAAAGCTGACTGACTGATGTATTAACCCGCAGGCCCTTAGGGTAAGAAACTCGAAATTTCGTATTCTTCATACGCACTTGCATTTATGGGTGACTAATATAATTAAATAGTTGTCTAGAGATTTTTAAAATTCAGCCTCCGAGAGGGAAAAAAAATTGTACGAAACTTTGAGTTTCTTGAACATATTTGCATGAAATAAGTTACGTAGGCGTAGGTTGCAGGTATATGGTAACAAGAAATGGGCACGGGTCAGCTAGTTAGTATATAAAAATTGATTCCATCGCTAGCGTTATACCGATTATAACGGGTGTAAAAAGAACAGACACTATAAATTTGGGATATGATTATACTACCTTTTCTAATTCTAGAAATGTATTATTTTTTTCTTTTTTTTATACAAAAAAAATGTGGTTTTGGTAACAGAAAAATTAGAAATGGACTAAAGTAAAAAAAAAAAATTTTTTTGTTTTTAACAAAATAATTTAAATATACATTTCTAATATGAGAAAAGATAGTATCGTATCTCAAAGTTTTAGTGACTGTTTTTTTTATTACTGTATATGATATATTATGATACAAAGTATCGGCCTGTCTGCATGTCGACAGCATGACGTCATCAACGTAAAATGCTGCGGTGCCTTGACCGCGTGTTAATGCCTCGTTGTCAACGTTGTAAATATATGGCTACTGTAGAGTAAGTAAGAATAATAATTGACAGCTAGTTATTCGTAACGTTATCGAGCTAAAGTAAATTGTATGGGGGCTGTTATGGTTTCAATACAATTTCTATTCGATATCATTACGAATACACAGTTGTCATATGTTCCTGTTTGGCCTGCTGTTATGTGAACTAAGCGTACTGTTCTAATAGTCTTTCTCTTTTCTTGATAATTTGTAACTTCTATCTGTTTTCTTTTCTATATTTTCTCTCTGTATGGCGGAGATTTCTTGTTTAGAAATTAGCAGTACCTTTGTGTCGTATTTCCATGAATTGTTATATTTTAATTATTTCTGTGTACAATAAACTGAAAAAAAAACGCCCTCGTGTCATAGCTTGTAGTGCTACATGGCGTAGCGCGTTCATGCCCGTAGCGCTACGAGACGTAGCGTGTCATTTCGCGTAGCATTCACAATTGCTACGCGGTGTAGCATTTCGTAGCACATGCCGCTACGGAATTCTACGCGGCGGAGCGAGTCTACGTTGACTTTGTGTTATTTGCTGCATATTATTTTATTTACTTTATATAACTTTTGAGTTGAAAGAAAGCTACTTTATTTCTAACACTACCAATAGACTAAAATTCAATCTCAACTAAAATTATCCGACTAGACGTTGCCCACGATTATACTTATATACTCGTAATATAAAAATGGATCGCAAAATTTGTTGGTAAGCGCATAACTTAAGAACGAGTGAACCGATTCGGCTATTTTTAGTCTTAAAATATTCGTGGAAGTCCAGGGAAGGTTTAAACGGTTTGTATGCTCAGCGAAGTGGGCACGGGTCAGCTAGTTTTAAATAAAAAGATGCCTATGCCATTCATCCTATTATATTGTATACCTTTGCCAATAATGATATTATAGGTCCAGTAGTCTGCATACAAGGTATAAAATAAATGAGTGATAATACTTTACGGTGTGTATGGGTCTCGTAAATAGAGTTTACTGTGAAAGTACTAGCGATGAAAGATGAACTTTTTTTTACTTATTGTATGGGCAAATTTATGACGTTGACGCATTTCTCATAGAAATATGAAAGTCAAAAGTAAGTCTTTCAGCGCTGGTACTTTCACAGTATACTCTACATATGAGTCACCTACACACCCTAAAGTTATCACTCATTTGACATCTTGTATACAAACATACAAACGAGGAAATATAAAAAAAAAATATTGTATAGATAATTAAAAATATATTGCTGCTTATAAAATTTAATCTCAAAGTGGTTTAGTTCTAAAGCATTTTCAAATAAACCGAAATAGACAACTATTTCGGTATACCTACTACCTAAGCAGAGAAATTACTCACTAATTTGGGAATTCCACAAGCTCACAAGATCGCAATATATACAGAGGGAGGCTTTTAAAACTAAATGTGATTACGAAATGTTCACATTTGGCATCGGTACAGTCGGAGGAAGGGCTGTTTGTTTTACATATTATTTTAATCAACAAAATATATTATTACCCATCATACATAGTGCCAAAATAATCAAAATAGTGTAGATTTCAGGTGTGAATGTTGGTTCCAGCGTAGCGCCTAAACTACTGATCCGATAATAAAAGAGGTGTCAACAGATTCGTGTTGTATATAATTTAGCTTGTAAGTAATTAATAGGCTTATTGTTATTCTTTTATATAAAGATTAAGAATAAAGTTTGTATTACTTGATGACATATAATATTGTACAATATGCACCAATTTTTTCATAATATCTATAGACCATGTCAATCTGATCCTGTGCGTTCGTATCCGAAGAATTTATGTTACAGGTACCAGACAACAGAAATATTTTTAATACTTTTATACTATACACATTTTTAGGATTTTTACTATATAATACACATATATATTACACATCGATGACTCAGGAACACAAAGTATTGTTTGTTTCTTCGGTGGGAATGGAACCCCACCACTACGCCACCGCCACCTCCGGCTCGAGCAATGCGCTACGAAGGTCGAATACCAATATCTCAATTATATAGTATACTCACTTCTTAACTTCGTTGAATAGATTTTTGCACAATCAAGCATTTCAAATCAAATTGTATTTCTTTCACAACAAATCTATCTTGCTAATAGCCCTCGGTAATCTTTGTTTTTTTATGAACATGGCAGATGATATTAACACCGATATGACCTTCTTTATCCTGAAAAAGAATAGTGTTCACTTTCACGGGTGGAGCCGCGGGAAATCTAGTCGTTTCATGTAAACAATATGGAGAAATATGGTGTACAGTATAGTGTTGTGTAATGCATTCGGTTTTGCAATTACAAGTCCCGCTTTTGATTTATCGCGCGGGTAGAACGAAATAATGCGAGCTGTCAACGGTAGCGGCCGGCAGGAACGACATTGTATTAATGTTAAGGAGATATTATTTACTGTAATAAAAACTAAGGATATTTAATAAAACAACTTGCGACTTTGTGAGAGTATACGATTGAAGTAAAACTGCTCTAGCTCTATTTGACAATGTATAAGCCCGCATTGAGGCATAGATATACGAAACATAACTAAATGTGAGATAAAGTGAAAGAAAAGGAGGTACACACCTCTTTCTCGCTCATCCCTACAGGAGTATACGAAACATAACTCTATCTCCTTCAATATTCACAAACTTATATCTGCCTCTCAACTTCCGTTCGCCTCGCCTGATCACTATTTTTGTAACGCTCTCATCATGCATTCAATATAATAGTCCCATTCCGGCATGCGTAAAGAGGTGATGTCTAAGCATTAATCTTTTAAGTTATTCGAATTTTTGTGTAGTCTTCATAATAATAATATATTATATACAGTGTGTAAGAAGAGCAGTCACTATAACTTTGAGATACGACCTTTCCTATTTTTGAAATGTGTTTTCTTTATATTTTTTGGTAAAAAACAAAAAAAAAATACTTTTCACCATTTCACTTTTTGTCGCAAAAATAACAATAAAGCAAATAAATTTTTTTTTTTAATTTTTGTATATAAAAAAAAACATTTCTAGAATGAGAAAAGGTAGTATAATCATATCCCAAAGTTATAGTAACTTTTCTTTTTACATCCGTTACATAACTAATACTTGTGTAGCGGTACTACTAGCGCCACATCCTGCATCGCGCTATCGAAGTTTTCTAAGTCCGGCGCTATATATACGACATCTGAAAACTAGTACAGTGGGCTTCGGCCTGACCGAGCATACCATCTCGCTCGGTCGGAGATCTCCCTTTGGGGCTTCCACTTGTACACCCACATTGGTGACCCCGTCAGAACACGCCTCATTCATCATCATCACTCCCCGCCCCTCCGCACCACGCCAGCCAGCTTCAGCCACTTCGGGTACTTCGTCCACTAGCCGCAACGCAGCGCGGCCTGGTCGAACCCTCATCGGCTTCAACGGGCACTCTCACTACACGACCGGTCAGCAAGCAGAGCACATCTCTCCTGGTTCAGCACGTAGCATCGGCCCGCACGGCAGCACTCCGACTCACTGGAGCCCGTGCAGCAGCAGCACAGTTCCGACTCACTGGGATTCACTGGCACTGGCGACTCAAGCACAAGACGACTCAAGTTTCGACCTCCGGTCTTCGGGGGGAGTGATGTAGCGGTACTACTAGCGCCACATCCTGCATCGCGCTATCGAAGTTTTCTAAGTCCGGCGCTATATATACGACATCTGAAAACTAGTACAGTGGGCTTCGGCCTGACCGAGCATACCATCTCGCTCGGTCGGAGATCTCCCTTTGGGGCTTCCACTTGTACACCCACACTTGTAACAAAAACTGCCTTTTTAATCTCTTCATCTTCTGAGATTATGAAGTACGTGCATTATGTAATGAATTGCGGATTTGTTATTGTTGTAGCTAAGCGTCTTAAAAATGTAATATGATATTAACCAATCTTAAAACGCCAATAATACTCCACCACTTGATACTACCAGATGTGGCGAGGCTTTTTTACAATAATACGAAGTATTGTCTAAATTCTCATCTCACTTGATACTAGTATTGTCTAAATTCGAATCGGTTTTGTATGGGAGCGGGTGGACACAACAAAAAGCCTCGCCACATCTGGCAATATCCACGTTTTAGCATATCCGACATATTTGTGTCTGCTTCGAAATGGAAATGCTTCAAGTTTTTCTTTACTTTTGAAATTTCTTTTGAAGATAAGCTCGATCAGAATCTAATTCGCTAATTGACCTAAGGTTTTTCGTAGTTCAAGTCATGGAAACCATTTTAAAGAATTATTATACTTTTGTTTTTACCTAGTAAAACCGATGGTAAGTATAGCGCCATCTTTATAGATATTTTTTGACGATCTCCGTAACGCAATGGTTGAGCGTTTTGGTGCTCGAAGCGAGAGGTCGCGGGTTCGAATCTCGCCGAGGGAATAAAAAGTTATCAATGTTTCTGGGTGATGAATGCGTACTAAATTTGTGTATAATATAATAAGAATCTATACATATAATATATCTGTAGTGTCTCATGTCTGTACATTAAGGATATTTACGTGAAAATCAATAAAAGGGGATCTTTTATAGACCCGCTCGGCGTAGGGCGTCGCGCGTCGGCGTCGCGACGTCAGTTTCAGCGTCGGGCGTCGCGTCGTCGAACGTCGTGGTGTCGGGCGTCGCGGCGTCAGGCGTCGCGACGTCGAGCGTCGCGGCGTAGGGTGTCGCGACGTCGAGCGTCGCGGCGTAGGGCGTCGCGACGCCGAGCGTCGTGGCGTTGGGCGTCGCGGCGTCGGGCGTCGTGGCGTTGGGCGTCGCGGCGGCGAGCCTCGCGGCGGCTAGCATCGCGGCGGCGAGCCTCGCGGCGACGGGCGTCGCGGCGTCGGGCGCCGGGCGTCGCGGCGGCGAGCGTCGCGGCGGCGAGCGTCGCGGCGTTGGGCGTCGGGCGTCGCGGCGTCGAGCGTCACGGCGTTGGGCGTCGCCGTTGGCGTCGGCGTCGGTGTTAGTTTCGGCGTCGGAGTCATGGCGTCGCGCGTTTAAACAAACAAACAATTCACATTTGGGGACTTTAGTTGCCGTTTAGGTCAACAACGCGAACAAAGTCGCGGGCACAGCTAGTCTTGAATATGTGTATAGTATAAAAGTATTAAATATATATTTGCGTTGTCTGGTACCTGTAACACAAGTTCTTCGGATACTTAGCACAGGGCCAGATTGACGTGGTGTGAAGCGTCTATAGATATTATTATTATATTGCTTTTGCTTATTTGTCTATTCCTATCTTATTTATTAAATATTATTTTAAGATCCTACTAATATTATAAACGAAAGTTTGTAATAAATTATGGATGTATGTTTGTTGCTCCTTCACGCAATAGGTACTTAACGGATTTTAATGAAGTTTGGTATGGTAGTACTTTAGATGCTGAATTAAGACATCTAAGGCTACATATAGCAGCAAAATGTATGGTTTCCGCGAGATTTTGTGCTACCGAACTAGCTGAAAATATCTAGTCAAATGATAAAGTAAGCAGCATACATGTACATTTTGTTTTTTGTAACAAACACAATTCTTAGACAGGCAAAGCGTACAATGCCCCATTTTCTCATAAACTTAATTGTCAAAGAACATTCTGGAGGCACGTACTCGCGCGTGGACAACTGTGTACGGACCACGTAGAGGAAACAGATAGGTTTAATTACGGTTTCGTTACAACCTTCCTAAAGCCTTCTTAAATTAATTAGCATTTCAAATCCCAGTTAGCGACGTAAATGTTTAATTTTCGCGTAATTTGTGGGTTACGTCATCGCGTGACAAATGTATTTTCAAATAGATGCTACATTTGATTCTGACTTAGTGATCAAACTGACACAGTTAAATACGTCGGCGACATACTCAACTGCTATTTGATTAGTTATTCTTATACTAAATTTTCTGATGTTGTGTTTTTAAAACGATAAAAACCGATTACAAATTTAATAGACTACAGGTGTATTAAAGAATGATAATACTTTATTATGGGACGTATATAATAGAGTATACTGTGAAAGTACCAGCTCTAAAAGAGGGACTATTTTTTTAATTATTGTATGGAAAAAATGTATGATATTGGGGCATTTCTCATACAAATATGAAAGTTAAAAGTAAGTATTTTTTATACATAAACACCATGTTTTTTTTCATAATATCAACAAAATATTCTGGATGATTCAAAAGTTTCTACTGTACTGAGCGTTTATCAAATTAAGTACAAAAGTAATTAATAACAAAATGCATTATGTAACAGGAAGATGTGCAGAAAAGTTTCAAATTTCCCTTTACTCCGTTACTCAGCGCTCGCAAAAGAGAAGTGCAAAAACTCGACAAATAGTGTAATTGCTCAGAGGAACAAAAACGTAAAAAACTCACTTTTCTTAACTATCCTCGGGCAAACATGATATTTAATTGTGCACCCATTTACATTTCAACTTTTTTCCTTTTTATTATTTCACCCCACTGGACGTATGTGGGGCGTTTTTTTAATTTACTAGTTATTATTTCAAGACAGGGTTGTCACTAATGTGTTTTCAGTTTTTGTGCTATTCTATATTTTGTTGTTTTAGAACTAATTACTATTGTGTATAGTGATTAAGCTTGTTATTTTTTAGTTATGTAATTTAATGGAAATCGGACCATTGTTTTTTTAATTTACCAGTTATTATTTCAAGACAGGGTTGTCACCAATGTGTTATCTGTTTTTATGCTATTCTATATTTTTTTGTTTTAGAAATAATTACTGTTGATGATACATAGTGATTAAGCTTGTTATTTTTTAGTTATGTAATTTAATGGAAATCGGACCATTGTTTTTTTAATTTACCAGTTATTATTTCAAGACAGGGTTGTCACTAATGTGTTTTCTGTATTTATGCTATTCTATATTTTGTTGTTCTAGAACTAATTACTGCTGATGATACATAGTGATTAAGCCTTTTATTTTTTAGTTATATAATTTAACGGAAATCAGACCATCGTTTTTTTTATTCCGAACTATTTATGTTTTTTTTTAATACTCTTTAATTCCTCCTCCTCCGTGGCTATTTCATAGCCTGACAGACCACTAGCTTGGCTTAAGAGGTCCTCATTGCAACAAAATAATATTGTTCTCAAGTTTAGTTAGAACAACGCATGCTGATTAATTGGCTGGCCAGAAAAATGATCCTTGCGTCGGATGGGCATATAAAATGTCGGCCCTGCGGCTGATCTCCCGACAGTCGTATCGGTTATCCGTCCCAATGATGTGTGTTTACGAAAAGGCACATCCCTAATAGTTGTTTTCTAATTTAAAAAATTGTTTAGCACGATACATATTCCTGCAAAAAATGTTTGCCAACTTCGGAGCAAATTACCTAACGAGTTTTTAATTTTTTAAGTTTTTTATTGCTTTTTAAAAAGTATATCGTGTTCAGTCGCAAAAATATGATCTATGCCTTAAATGGTTTCAAAATTAAGTTATATATTTCATTTTACAAAACTAATAGTTTTCACATGTATTATTGTTTTCACAAATGTCCTTTATCTAAAGTTCGTTGTGGAATATTATGAAAATTATAAGCCAAAAAACAAATCGTGTTCAGAGTTTTTTTTTCCTCTTATGTGGTTGTTTAAAAATACTCCAAGAAATCGGATATGTCTACTTTTATTAAAAGATATTAAACTTCTATTAACGTTGTCTATAGATTATCATTATTACTTATAGTACTTGTTACATAACATTCTATAATTGAGTTAAGTTTAAAACAATGTAATGTCATACATTGATATTTGACAGCGATGCTTAACATTGACTTTATCAGTCTTCCAAGAGAGTATATAAGGCCCGTATAAATAAAACAATCTCTATTGCAATCTTTACTTGAGAACCTATTCGACAGATAAAACGTTTCGTTTCACTTTTAAAAGTGAACAACTTTTTAAATGTTACATACTTAATATGGTTTCTTATCTTTTGAACTGTAATATTCATAAAATAGATTACAGGAAAACATTAAAATAAGTAGGTATAATCTATATTTTATAATCTTTATTTTTACGTTTAAATAAATCATGTTAAGCATGTAACATATTGTGTATTTAAAGTAAAGATCTTCATTTTTAAAAGTGGAATGAAACGTTTTTTTATATGTCAAATAGGTTCTCAAGTAGAGGTTTCGATTGAAATTATTTTATTTCTGCGGGCCTAAGATTAGGACCTATGTTTTTAGTTATAAGATGTATCACATATTACGTGTTATGCAATAAATATTATACAGTGATCAAAAGTGGATATCATTGGAGGCTTGCATGGACCCTAACCAATTGCAGTGGCATCACAACAGTTATGTAAATAATCTATACTAATATTATAAAGCGAAATAGTTTGTGTGTTTGTTTAAACGCTCTAATCTCAGGAAGTACTGGTCCGATTTGAAAAAATTTTTTGTTGGATAGTCTTTTTATAGAGGAAGGATTTTGGCTATAAAAGAATACGCTGCGACCAATAGGAGCGAAGCGTCAGTGAGAAATGTTGCAAAAACGGGGAAAATTATTCACATTTGGGGATTTTCGTTGCGTGCGCTACATAAACGGTTTAAGCCATTCAAAAACCACGCGAACGAAGTCGCGGGCACACAGCAAGTAATTAATAAACTCAGAAAAGTAGTTATAAAAATTCACATTTTCTCAGTCGTTCACAGACACTTTACATTAAATAGTTGAAATAAGTCAAATGTAAAGCTCAGAGGGGGATTTGAAGATGTATTTGCTCGCAGCTCATAAAACCTGACTTAGAGCTCTCCAATATATTGCGGCGATATTGAAAATGTTATACGGAACCATATTTGGTAACCACTCAATGGCGCGGCACTAATATTGGAAACTGAACTATTTTGGGGGAGCGGTAAGTGCGGATAACAACTTTACGGATATGGAAAAGAGGAGTCTTGCAAGACTTAAAAATACAATATAATATGTTACACATTCAATTTTATAGCTAAATTCAATTTGTAATGTTGATCAATCCTTATACATATGTCGCAGTCATCTAATTGAATCTACTTATTATAATTACACTTAGCTCGAGGCCAGATTGACGTGGTGTGACGCGTCCATGAATATTATATTATTTATATATTAGGATTGGATTTTGACCTTCATCTTAAAATTAATTTCAAGAACCAAGTCGCTTTCAAAAAGTCAGTATCATTTTTATACTAAACTAGCTGTGCCCGCGACTTCGTTCGCGTGATTGTCGGATCACTTTCGCGATTATATTTTGACTGACGCAACGAAAGTCCCGAAATGTGAATAATTTTCCCCGTTTTTGCTACATTTCTCACTGACGCTTCGCTCCTATTGTTCGCAGCGTAAGTGTTTTTTAGTAATAAGATAGATATGAGTTATGTCCAATATGCAATCTGGTAATCAGTACTTGGTCATTTCTACAATCAAACGTACTTAAATATGTAGCGTCTATTGAGCGATTTTTTCTAATCGCTATTTTTTTTAGTAATCATTCCGATCGGTTCAGCCGTTCTCGAGTTTTAGCGAGACTAACGAATAGCAATTCATTTTTATATATAAGAGATGAGCGTCGTGTCTGAGACTTCTTTTGCGGAATGAGCTACGTTGCGACGCTCGCTGCGACTGTACACAATGTGCGCATACCTTTATACACTTTTATTTCCATCGTAAACAAGTGCGTGAACTAAGCACCGACTTTATGAGGACGTAAACGGGAGAATATTCTACTCCTCGCTAGAATACTTGGGTTCCGCTATTGTTGAAAGATGTATCATATTTCGTCGATTTCCATCGGGTAATTTTGAACCTTATTACCAAAGTCATAAGCAACAAAAGGTACACGGGAAACGCCCGTTACAATATCTCGAGTTGCTTAAAAATAGCAAGTCTACTAGATGTAACATAAATGAGTGATAATACTTTAGAGTGTGTATGGGCCCCTTGTTTAGAGTTTACTGTGAAAGTACCAGCGCTGAAAGGCTTATTTTTTATTTTAATCTATCTATGAGAAATGCCCCAACATCATAATTTAAAAAAAGTTACTATCTGTATAAGCTGGTACTTTCCCAGTAAACTCTACATACGGGACCCATAAATACCCTAAAGTATTATCACTCATTGATATTACAACTTATGCGAGTATTTAAAAAAGTAATTGGAGCGCGCGGCGAGGTGTGTGGATATTTTAAAATCGATTAATTAATAATCGATTTAAAAAATCTATTATTGACACACTCTTAAATATCACTCATTAATATTACAGCCTATGTGAGTATTTAAAAAAGTAATTGGAGCGCTCGGCGCGGTGTGTGGATATTTTAAAATCGATTAATTAATAATCGATTTAAAAAATCTATTATTGACACACTCTTAAATATCACTCATTAATATTACAGCCTATGTGAGTATTTAAAAAAGTAATTGGAGCGCTCGGCGCGGTGTGTGGATATTTTGTAAATCGATTAATTAATAATCGATTTAAAAATCTATTATTGTTACACATCCCTATCTGTTACTGTTTACTTTGGTCCCCTATTTTGATGCGTATATTTTACCCGTTTAAAAAGTGTCGATCATTTAATTTCCCGTAATAATTGTAATTCAGATCCATAGAGAAGTAATAATTAATAAATAATGAATAATAATAATGGGTGTAAAAAGAACAGAAATGCATTATGTTTTTATTTTTTTTACAGTTAATATTTTTAAAAAATGTGCTTTTTTGTAAGAAATGGTAAGAAAAAGTAAAGAAAAACCATTTTTTTAGTTTTTGACAAAAAAATACAGTTCCAAAATGAGTAAAAGTTGTATAATCTTATCTCAAAGTTACAGTGACTGTTCTTTTTACACTCTGTATATTTCATTGAAATGAGTTAAAATATCACAGTATTTACCCTATCTCCTTCTGTTGTCGTCTATTTACCTTCTCAACCTCGTATCTAAAAAACTACAACTTTTCAGTAGAGTCGAAAAACTTAATGACATGGATTGTTATGTATTGACTTAAATGACATGGATTTTGGATGATACTGTACATAACTGAACCTCATTTAAAACAAAATCCATGTCATAATAAAATCTAAAATTATTACTTGTTTATTTTGATTCTCACTCGATTGATTTGGTCGGGAGTACAAAAAGTTACGATCTAACGATTTTTTTATCCTGGTTAGTTTCAAAGCCATCCACCAAATGAAATACCAAAAGCCGCTGAGATCGAATTGATTCGATTCTAGATTGTGTCGGGAGTAAGCCTACTGGTTTAAAAGGGCATCCTGTAGCTTGTTTTTTATTAAAAAAAACAGTCTGAATTGAGAATTTCCTCCTTCTTTTTTGGAAGTCGGTTAATAAAATAAACTTATTTTCTGTTGCTGTGGCTAATTATTCCATACCAATCGTCTCAGTGGTCTAGTGCTTCGCTCTCGATCCGGATGTCGTGGGCTCGATTCCCGCGTTGGAACAACGAAAAGTGTTGTTTTCAAGTTTGGTTAGGACAATGCAGGCTGATCACCTGATTGTCTGTCAAGAAAGATGATCCATGCGTCGGATGGGCATATAAAAAGTCGGTCCTGCGCCTGTTCTCTCGCCAGTGGTGTCGTTACCGTCCCACTGGGTTATGAGAGAGGAAGAGCGAATTTTTTGTGTATTGAGCACACACTTGGGCACTATAAAATAACTCCTGGGGAGCTGGCCTGGTTTCAATGAAATTGGCTACCGACACCGAAATCGGTGAGGGAAGCTATTATAATTTATGTTACTGTAGCTAATTGTTCCTTACTAATTCTCCATGCCCCTTCTCCTACTTGGATCATACCACCGGATCAACCCTAACCAGGTTTATATTGGACATCATACGTCATAGATGATGATGATTTAAATAAGTTAATGGAATCAGGCACTACTTTTCGGAAATCCATAGCATAAAATATATTATAATCCCCGAAAATATTATTAATATAAATATGATTACTAGGTATGATATGTTTAAATTTTATATGATGATTTAAAGTCTGAAAAAGTTTTGGTTGAGCGCGGTGGTGGTCGCGGGTTCGAACCCCACCGAAGGAACAATAAGTTTTCAATGTTCCTGGGTCATGGATGTGTATTGAATTTGTTTATTAATATAATACAAATCTTAAATATAGTATAAAAGTATTAAATATATTTCCGTTGTCTGGTACCTGTAACACAAGTTCTTCGGATACTTAGCGCAGGGCCAGATTAACGTGGTGTGAAGCGTCCATAGATATTATATTATTATGAAATAGAATAAAAGATCGTGTACAACAAACGAATTGTAGAGTATAGACTACAGAGGTTCTACCACCAAAAATACCTCTCGTGTCGAGAGTAATGCATTCTTTTCAAAGCGAATATAGCTTTTAGATAACGCTGTTTTGTTCGAATATTTATTCTTCCAGTCTTTTAGAATTCCATTCGAATTGAGCTATTTTTGAATGCGGGGATCAAATTTTGTCATTCCTGCACCGTATTGAATTTATTTCGATTATACCTTGTCTGTACCGAGTATAAAACTACAAACGGGCACCAATAATGAATTTGTTTATTTTATTATATTTAAAATACGTGGAAAACTTACAGCTAGGAACAATATTTAAAATAAAAACAGAATGATTAATTATAGAGCCAAATAAAAGTTATGTTACATGCGTCTTTTATAGAATTTTGTTAGCCCATACTTAAATCTTCTCGCAAAAAATACTGAATTGATTCGGTATGGTAATAGTTTACTGGATCAATACATAGGCTACTTTTGACCGTGGAAAAAGGATTCCCGCAGGATTTCATTTTACGCGTACGAAGTACCGGGAAACAACGAGTATAATTAAAAAAATATAAATTATAGTATGTCGACATTTTTCTCATACAATTACAAATGTTACACATAAAGTTTATAATATGCACTAGCTGTTCCCGCGACTTCATTCGCGTGGTGTTTGAGTAACTTAAACCGCTTATTATATGCAGCGCACGCAACGAAAGTCCCCAAATGTGAATAATTTTCCCCGTTTTTGCAACATTTCTCACTGACGCTTCGCTCCTATTTTTCGCAGCGTAATTTTATATAGCCTAAAGTCTTTCTCTATAAATGGCCTATCCAACAAAAAAATTTACAAATTGGACCAGTAGTTCCTGAGATTAGCGCGTTTAAACAAACAGACAAACTCTTTCGTTTTATAATATTAGTATATGTATGCAATTAATTTCCTAAAGGCATCAAAAGGGGCAAACATTTTAAAACTGAATTGTGAGCAATTAGACGCAGTGTGTTGAATTTTGGTTTTGTCACACAGATAGTTATTATTACATAGACATCCGTGAAAATATTTTTTTTATTCAACCCCCACGGGGTGCGAAATGGATGAAGCCGCGCGCATTCCGCGTAATCATAATGCTGCAATAAGTCTGGTTCTGACACACATAGCCTGATTATTCATGAGTACAGTCTAGATACAGTCGCATGTCATTACATTATTCATTTCTCAGTTTTTAGATAATTAGCATTCAAAGGAAGCTCAAAAACTGCTACAGCTTATGTCCCTCCATAATTCATCAGCTGGTAGTTAGCATATTGAGGAAACAAACATTGTGTAAATACAATTCAATCATGTTTTGCAATCTTAATAATTACACATACATAAACAATTAGACACACACATATACATTTCACTTTAATTTGGCGCCTCCGTGGACTTGTGGTTCAGAACTTCGCTCCCGACCCGGAGGTCGTGGGTTCGTTTCCCGTGTTGGAACAACTAAAATTGTTGTTTTCAAGTTTGGTTACGACAATGTAGGCTGATCTGTATGTCTGACAAGAAGGATGATACATGCGTCGGATGGGCATGTAAAAATTCGATCCTGGGCCTGTTCTCTCGCTAGTCGTGTCGATTTACCGTCCCACTGGGTTATGAGAGTTTTACTCTCATAAAGGAAAAGAGAGGTCTTTGTGTATTGCGCACACAATTAGGTACTATAAAATATCCCATGCGTAGCTAGCCTGGTTTCAATAAAATCGGTGAGGGGAGCTTTTATTATTATTTAATCTGTGTGGGTTGGGTGTTGCTATAATTAATCTTCTTTTACTTCTGTCTATTTTATAAAGCTGAAGAGTTTGTTTACTTGAACGCGCTAATCTCAGGAACTACTCCGCAGAAAAATAAATGAAACAGTCAACTAAACTGTTGAATACCAATTCTGAATTGAACTTCATTTCGTCGATATATGTATCCCACCAAAAACATTTTCATGTAAAAATGTTGTCAAGACGAGCCTACACAGCTTACCCTGTGAAAAAGTTATCAGATATCGTATAAAACCAAGCTCTACACTACACCTTAATCAAAATCTATCAAAAAGTGGTTAGATCTCATGTAGAACCAAAATTATTGGTCTATGCGCCCTTACTTCACCAGGCTTAACTTCATTTACGCTACATTGCAGTTAAAACGTGATGCTTGGCCGTTTTATTTCGCACACGATTAATGAATTCGTATAAAATGTTCGTAACGGTAGCAAAACGGTCAAGTATCACGTTTTAACTGCAATATAGCGTAAATGAAGTTGAGCCTGGTGAAGTAAGGGCGCATAGATCAATAATTTTGGTTCTACATGAGATCTAACCACTTTTTTATAGATTTTGATTAAGGTGTAGTGTAGAGCTTGGTTTTATACGATATCTTATAACTTTTTCACAGGGTAAGCTGTGTAGGATCGTCTTGACAACATTTTTACATGAAAATGTTTTTGGTGGGATTTCATTTATTTTTGTAAGTTGGTTAATGGACTTGTTTGAGTTTAAAAATAACCTATTTTGACCCCGGGCAATTAATTTCGCCTTATTCTTCGTCTGGAATTTAGATGATTTATTGTATTTCTCTTTCATTTGATACCCATGTTGTGAGAGTACCTGTGAAAACGATAAATCGCTATTTTGGATTAAAAATAGCGGCATTCATGAAATCTTGTATGAATTGTATTTGTTTTCTCAAACTCTCTCATCATTTGTTACCCATATTGTAGGGGTTGATATGAAAACTATAAGTCTCCATTGTGGCTGTGTAACACCGAACTTCAATAAAACACCTCACTACTATAATTGAACTCTATACTGTATTCTTGTTTTTTTTTTCGAAAGTGCTATAACTATCCGGGTGGCTAGTTGTTTAGTCATAAGCTTGTTTAATAATTTTAGTGTTTGCTAAAATAATAATAATAATAATATCTCCCACACTGATTTCGGTGACGGTGACCGGTTTCATTGAAACCAGTCCAGCTACGCAGGAGTTATTTTATAGTGCCCAAGTGTGTGCGCAATGCATAGAAGCACTCTCTTTTTCTTCACTCTCGTAACCACTGGGACGGATAACCGACACGACTGGCGGGAGATCAAGCGCAGGACCGACTTTTTACATGCCCATCCGACGCATGGATCATATTTCTTGTCAGCTAATTAGGTGATCAGCCTGCCTTGTCTAAACCAAACTTAAAACGTGTTTCCAACGTGGGAATCGAACCCACGACGACCACAGTCGAGAGCCAGGCTCTAAACCACTAGACCACGGAGGCGTAATAACTAAAATTGTATAAATAAATTGATCGTGTCATATTGAAACTTATAAAATTTTGTCATGCGCCAATCAATTAAAAGTCGATTCAGTACTTAATTTATGGTCACAAATTTCTTTGAGTATCGAAGTTTTTACAATTTAGACTACAAAAAATCTACGCATTTGGAGTTTTATGTAACGTTTGTTGTTCGTTTAGCGTTATCATTATAAAACGTTACCGACTGTTAAATGTTTGTGTTTAGATGTTTCACAGTTCTAAACATAGATGTCGCTGTTAGGCACCTGCATCGCGCTATCGAGGTGTCGAACGATTTTTATATAAGATTATACGGATATTGCATTATCATTTAACACTGACGTTAGCTTTATAATCATCTCACATCATATTATTGTTTTATTTAACAACAGATGGAGCTTGTCCGGACTTGTTCCATACACCGACAGTTATATTATCTCGCGACGCTTGCCGACGCCCAGCGTCACGACGCCAAGCGCCGCGACGCCTGCCGACGCCCAGCGTCGCGACGCCTGCCGACGCCTAGCGTCGCGACACCTACCGACGCCTAGCGCCGCAATGCCAAGCGCCGCGACGCCTACCGACGCCCAGCGCCACGACGCCAAGCGCCGCGACGTCGACCGACGCCCAGCGTCACGACGCCAAGCGCCGCGACGCCTACCGACGCCCAGCGTCGCGACGCCTGCCGACGCCCAGCGCCGCGACGCCTGCCGACGCCCAGTGTCGCGACGCCTACCGACGCCTAGCGCCGCGACGCCTGCCGACGCCCAGCGTCGCGACGCCTACCGACGCCTAGCGCCGCGACGCCTGCCGACGCCCAGCGTCACGACGCCAAGCGCCGCGACGCCTGACGACGCCAAGCGCCGCGACGCCTGACGACGCCCAGCGTCGCGACGTCTGCCGACGCCCAGCGTCGCGACGTCTGCCGACGCCCAGCGTCGCGACGCCTGCCGACGCCCAGCGTCGCGACGTCTGCCGACGCCCAGCGTCGCGACGCCTGCCGACGCCCAGCGTCGCGACGCTTGCCGACGCCCAGCGTCGCGACGCCTGC
This sequence comes from Celastrina argiolus, assembly GCA_905187575.2. NCBI lineage: Eukaryota > Metazoa > Arthropoda > Insecta > Lepidoptera > Lycaenidae > Celastrina > Celastrina argiolus. Next base: position 6,466,960 of record LR994596.1, read on the forward strand.
TGACGCCAAGCGCCGCGACGCCTACCGACGCCCAGCGCCACGACGCCCAGCGTCACGACGCCCAGCGCCGCGACGCCTGACGACGCCAAGCGCCGCGACGCCTGACGACGCCCAGCGTCGCGACGTCTGCCGACGCCCAGCGTCGCGACGCCTGCCGACGCCCAGCGTCGCGACGCCTGCCGACGCCTAGCGCCGCGACGGATACCGACGCCCAGCGCCACGACGCCCAGCGCCGTGACGCCTGCCAACGCCCAGCGCCGCGACGCCTGCCGACGCCCAGCATCGCGACGCCTGCCGACGCCCAGCGTCGCGACGTCTGCCGACGCCCAGCGTCGCGACGCCTGCCGACGCCTAGCGCCGCGACGCCTACCGACGCCCAGCGCCACGACGCCCAGCGCCGCGACGCCCAGCGTCACGACGCCCAGCGCCGCGACGCCTGACGACGCCAAGCGCCGCGACGCCTGACGACGCCCAGCGTCGCGACGCCTGCCGACGCCCAGCGTCGCGACGCCTGCCGACGCCCAGCGTCGCGACGCCTGCCGACGCCCAGCGCCACGACGCCCAGCGCCGCGACGCCTAGCGTCACGACGCCCAGCGCCGCGACGCCTGCCAACGCCCAGCGCCGCGACGCCTGACGACGCCCAGCGCCGCGACGCCTGCCGACGCCCAGCGTCGCGACACCTACCGACGCCTAGCGCCGCGACGCCTGCCGACGCCTAGCGCCGCGACGCCTGCCGACGCCTAGCACCGCGACGCCTACCGACGCCCAGCGCCGCGACGCCCGGCGTCGCGACGTCTGCCGACGCCCAGCGCCGCGACGTCTGCCGACGCCCAGCGTCGCGACGCCTGCCGACGCCCAGCGTCGCGACGTCTGCCGACGCCCAGCGTCGCGACGCCTGCCGACGCCCAGCGTCGCGACGCCTGCCGACGCCCAGCGTCGCGACGCCTGCCGACGCCCAGCGTCGCGACGCCTGCCGACGCCTAGCGCCGCGACGCCTACCGACGCCCAGCGCCACGACGCCCAGCGCCGCGACGCCCAGCGTCACGACGCCCAGCGCCGCGACGCCTGCCGACGCCCAGCATCGCGACGCCTGCCGACGCCCAGCGTCGCGACGTCTGCCGACGCCCAGCGTCGCGACGCCTGCCGACGCCTAGCGCCGCGACGCCTACCGACGCCCAGCGCCACGACGCCCAGCGCCGCGACGCCTGCCTACGCCTTGCACCGCGACGCCTACCGACGCCCAGCGTCGCGACGCCTGCCGACGCCCAGCGCCACGACGCCCAGCGCCGCGACGCCCAGCGTCACGACGCCCAGCGCCGCGACGCCTGCCAACGCCCAGCGCCGCGACGCCTGACGACGCCCAGCGCCGCGACGCCTGCCGACGCCCAGCGTCGCGACACCTACCGACGCCTAGCGCCGCGACGCCTGCCGACGCCCAGCGTCGCGACGCCTACCAACGCCTAGCGCCGCGACGCCTGCCGATGCCCAGCGTCACGACGCCAAGCGCCGCGACGCCTGACGACACCAAGCGTCGCGACGCCTGCCGACGCCCAGCGTCGCGACGCCTGCCGACGCCCAGCGTCGCGACGCCTGCCGACGCCTAGCGCCGCGACGCCTGCCGACGCCTAGCACCGCGACGCCTACCGACGCCCAGCGCCGCGACGCCCGGCGTCGCGACGCCTGCCGACGCCTAGCGCCACGACGCCCAGCGCCACGACGCTTACCGACGCCCAGCGCCACGACGCCCAGCGCCGCGACGCCTACCGACGCCCAGCGTCGCGACGCCTGCCGACGCCCAGCGTCGCGACGCCTGCCGACGCCAAGCGCCGCGACGCCTACCGACGACTTTCTTTAAAAACCTCGATTCGTTATGCACTCAGCGACGGCGCGGGCTCTGATACAGCGGTGCTTTGACGCAATTGAATAGACGATCGCCGCCAATACTTTGGCTTTCCCATGAAATACCGGCTTACGTCCGAAAATGGCCATACCGGTGTAAATATTTAAATCATTAAAACATTTTCAACAACCGTACCGGAATTAATTTATTTCCAACAGCGACTAATCGAGTAACGGGGGATTGTGTTAAGATAAAATTAAATTTCATTACGATCCGCAATGGCGGGCAAACAAACTATCGATTTTAGTTTATCTCCTGAACTTCCCGGAAAGTTAGGAAACTTAATCATCGTCAGATTTAATAGCACTATAATTATACCAACCTGGCTGTGTTATTATATTTTGTACCGTATAATAGTTCTTCTTTGCTTGTTATTAATAAGTAAATTATAATAAATGAATTGACGAAGGTAAAATGTAGCAAAATTCTGATTTAGAGAAAATTGAGTTTAAACTATCACTCAAACAGTTTAGAATACGTCGTAAAGTATTAAGTACTATATTTAAAGATCTGTCTCTAGATCAATGCACTTAATACGTTACTTCATATCCTAAAATGTTTAAGTGACAGTTTAAACTCAATTTTCTAGGTTTTTTCACCTTCATCCATTCATGTCTTTAATTACTATTACGAGTTTGTGTATAGAAGCATATGTGTGTCTTTCTCGCAAAACTAGTAAATGGATTTTGACTGTGTGTTAGATACTTTTTGTGGCAGCAAAATGTACGGATCCCGCGGAATTACTTTATGCATGCAGAGTTGCGAGAAACATATTGAAGTATTAGGCCGTGTTTCACCAAGCAATGTTAAAGTTAACGTCATGTTAAAATACCATGCCATCTCATTCATTGACAGGAAATAGGAGAGGGATAATGTGATATTTAACATGGCGTTAACTTTAACATTGCTTGGTGAAACACGCCCTTAATATAATAAATACGTATATGTAACGTTCGTGTTTCGTATATGTAATATTATAAAGAGTTTGTATGTTTATACCTCGGAAAACCTTCTGAACGGATTAAATTTGGTATTGTGTTTTTTAAGGCCATGAATTAATACAAAGATTAGGTTTTATCCCGATAACAATATATGTGACTAATATAACGACTAAAGTTTCTCGAGTCGGCGACAAAAGCTGATCAGTAGAATATTTTAACAACTTTCTCTAGACCACATTTCTGTATTCTACTTGATTTATTAGAACAACTTTCCTTAATACTCCATGTTTTGTTACCTGCTAGTAGTGGGTCACTGAATTTTTAGAATCGGTCCAGTTATTTCGAACAAGCAAACTGTGATTTATGAGACTAGTTTTAGATTCTTGTAAACAAATAAATATAGTTCTTCTATCTTGCTGACATTTTCACATTAGGAACTTTACTTACGTATGAGTGATCACAAATATTACATTTCAATGTAGATTAAAATCATAAAAGTAATAAAACAATGATTATGTAAAAATATACTTTCGATATATATTAAGTCTATAACTTTTTCTAGTAGTTCACGAATCTTTTCAAGTGTGTTTTCACGAAAAGTAAGTTACAAAATAAACAAATTTAATCGAGTGACGTATTTAATGCATATTGCAAATAGTTATTTATGACTGTATTATCATTGGATACATAAATTTCGCAATTAAAAAGTACCAGTTGGTCTGCCGAAAGTTCCTATTATGGCCACGGCGCGCGCTGTGATCGATTTATAGTTCTCCCACCACCTACTTTTCGCGGCATTTTTAAGTTGAAAACTGTTACAATTATTAAAGTATTGAAAATATATTCAATTAGGACAAAGTGGCGTCGACTTACACTCCATATTTTTACACGCTCAAAGGGATTACCCTAAATTCAATTGCACTTAGAAATTAGCTCACTAAAATCAATCAGTAACAGAGACCCCCGTAATAGCCAGTAGCTTACACAGATGCATAGATATAATTATTATATTCGCCATAATTATGGAAGCTGTCCCCAATTAATGGACGTTTGATTGGTGTTATCTTGACTAATCAATCTATAAGCTATGTTGTATAGACGCGTCCATCAGATCTTCTGGAAAATCGGATTAGAAGCTACCTAACGGTACGTTGGACCAGATTAGCCTAGATTTTGAATGCATCTAGCTTATACTATTTATCACCCGCATCAATCCTGGGGCCGTATTATCTTTTACAATACCAGCCTGGTTCCAGGCAATTCAATAATACGGTCTTAAACTGTCTTGTTCTTTTTTATATTACAGCGACATATTATACTGAATGGATCTACCCTAGTTTGGCTGTCTGAAAATGACATTCGGAAGCAAGTCAAGTGTCACGTGTCCGCTAACTAGCTGTCATCATGCAGTTAATAAGTGATCGTAATACGAAAATTGCAGGCAGCCATGTTGTATGGTGTAAACTGGCTGGAATTAAGAGCTTGTAATAGGCTCCCTGTTTGTCATATCACTTAAACTGTGTGAATTCTCATCGCACCAAGCCCATTTTGACCCCATCTAACATGTACGATTTAGCACCCGCTTCAAGCCAAGCGAGAAATGAGATGAGAAACATCTCATCTCATTTCTCGCCTAAATGTGTATCCAGATAATCCTAAAACTTGCATCGATAAATAGGATGGCTTCTCTTTAAAGGTAGAATACTCCCGAAGTGAGCCGAAGTTAGCCGAAGACCGTGCGGGTACTTTGCTTCGGCTCGTGTTACGTTTTTCGAACTATTACTTCGCACCTCCTCGGCTTTGCGTGTTCCTGGTTAGTCTTGCGTGTAGGCCGGCCTCTCCAAGTGGAGGAGACACCAAAGGGTTTCTCCTGGGTTTATTTTATTTATTTGTTTATATTTTATTGTATGTAAGTAGGTACAAAGGATCTTAGTTGTGTAATGTAATGTTGTGTGTTGTGGGTTACCTGGGCGATACTCGCAAATCGCCGTCAGCCATTTCCAGTCGTTCGGAGATCAATTAAGTGTGTTCCATTATAAAAATTACTATAAACAAATTAATTGTCAAGCATTTGAGACCCTACTCTAGTATAAAGGATGTAAAAAGAACAGTCACTATAATTTTGGGATATTGTTATACTACCTTTTCTCTTTCTAGAAATGTTTTTTTACAAAAATAAACTTTTGAACGGCTCAACCGATTTTCTTTTTCCGATTTTACCTATTCATATTACGGATAGATAGACACGTGAGGCTTATTACTCGCCTCTTTTTGCGTCGGAGGTTAAAAAGGCTTCGTGGAGGAAATATTTAATAATATAATAAAACCTATGGACGCTTCACACCACGTCAATCTGGCCCCGTGCTAAGTATCCGAAGTTCTTGTGTTACAGGTACGAGACAACGGAAATATATTTCATACTTTTATACTATACACATATTTAAGATTTTTATTATACACAAATTTAATACACAGCCATGAACGAGGAACATTAAAAACTTTTTGTTCCCAGGGATTCAAACCCGCGACCCCTCGCTCGAGCATCAACGCGCTCAACCACTGCGCTACGGAGGTCGTCGAAATATAGAGCCAGCTTATAGATCTTAATTGATTGCTATCGTTTTTGCAGCGCGAGTATTATGCGGGCCAACTGCAGCTAATGATGCAGGTTTGCTGATTTCGGGAATTTCAGTGCCTAATTAAACCTGGTCTTCATTATTGCAATTGTATAATTTGGCGCAGTTGTTGAGCGCGTCAGTGCTAGCGGGTTTGCATCCCGCTGAAGGAACAGAAAAATCAATGTTCCTACATCACAGATGTGTATTAAATTTGAGTATAATATAATAAATATTAAATATGTGTATAGTATAAAAATTAAATATCTTTTCGTTGTCTGGTACCTGTAACACGAGTTCGTCGGATACTTATCACGGGGCCAGACGTGGTGTGAAGCGTCCATAGATATTATTGTCATTATTGCCTGTGGAATTTGCTTTTGCAACAGTCCTTCAAATAAATCTGATTTAAAGCCTTTTGTGATCTTTATATTATATCCATTCCATTAGGGAGTCGAACACGGGATTTTTGCAACTCAAGCGCCTCAGATTAAAGTAGTATGTGTCCTACACGCCTAGGGTAATCTAGGCATTGGCGGAGTCGCGGTTGTTATTATATTTCCCGTGGCTCCGTGGGCGGCGGTTCTGTCGGAGTGCCGCCGAGTTTTAGTGGGTATGGCTGCGTCCACTTACCATCTTAACGGACGCAGCCCCACATACCCGTGGTAGATATCCCAGGAGGCCTACTCAAGATGCCATCGCTTATCGCTTACAAAGTTCGATAACAAAATGTATGGGATTTGACATAAGGTACGCTAAATTATCGCGATTTGGTATGTCATTTAGCGTACCTTATGTCAAATACCATACATTTTGTTATGGAACTATGTAAGCGATAATTAGCGATGGCATCTTGAGTAGGCCCCCTGTCCTCCACGGGATGCGGCGAGAAGCATTTCTTGGCGAAAAAGAAATAAAAAATCTAGGCATGACTTTTTAAATTTGATTGGTGGGGTTAAAAAAAGACACCTAAGTATCAAAAAAGTAAATCACTTCATTTAAATAATTGAGTTTCTCAAATATTTTAAATTCAGCTCAGTGTAATACTCTAGTTAATCTCGTCAAATCTAAATATAAATAACCTTATAAAATGATTTCGTATCAAATATCAATTTTGTTTTTAATTTAAATAAGGCTGTTTCCGCTCAGTCTACAACTAATTTAAAAAAACAAACGTATTTTTTTTCCTCCTATTATATTATCCAAGCACCAAAATCTACTAGGTCTCCACAAGGCTCCAGTAACAACAGGTTTAGTATTCTGGGCTCCCCTTCTAATAAGTCCATTCGCGTTAAGTGGGCAGTGAGGTTTTCTGATGTAAAATTTTAATATATTATATCTATCAATATCCCGCGAAACAATTATAACCACAACCTGCAAGCAGATGAGTGAGTGTACGCATAGGAATGCGTTTGATGCCTTCTCCTTCCTTCCCACACTCACGTATACTCGCAAGTAAAAAATTATCTGATGTGTTCACATCTACTCTTTCGTCATTGGTTAATTTCGACATATTTTGCTTTGACATACTGTAAGCCTTAAGACTAGGGCCCGTCTTAATAAAACAATCTCAACCTCAACCTCAAGACAGCTTTTGAGATGACAGTTGAATTAATAGAAAGTACTTAAGTTTTAAGACAGGTGTCTCAACTGAGACGAGCGTTGTCAACAGCTGTCAAACTGCTACTTGAGCAGCTGACCCATCGTGAGTGACGTCAAACCGAGACTTGAGACTTGTTTTGTTCCTTAAGGGAGGCCATTTTGTTTTTTAGTTGAGACGTTCCTAAACCCGGTTCAGCTGATACGCCCTTGAAATCAGACTATTAATCACATACCACCTTGAAAAGCTAATTGCAGTTTGAGGTCATATCAACTAAGATCTGCCTTGAGTAACTAGTTTGAGATATCTTTATTAATACATGCCTTAGTCATAGGTAGTTTCAGACTTTAAATATTCCCATGCTATAAAATTGCAATGAAAAACGTAAAATAACACTTTAAATAAACGATGAAAATAAAACTTATTGAATCGAAAATATAATTAGTAAGTAGGTCGCGACCTCCGGTTTTAAATTGTCGGACAAACAGGTGATTATCGGCCGTAATTAAATCGTCCGACCGCAGACGTCCGATAAACGAGTGTAACGACGGCTTAATTCAGTATTATTCCAGGATTATTAATAAAACAAACCCCGCTGATTTCCATGCGACTGTTTATGCCATTGTTTTATTTTATTAAATAATACATCAATTACGGCGACATTTTATTAAATAATAATATATTAATTACGATAATTCCCATTTGAAAATATCACAAAACGTTAAATTTATTCGGCGAAGTTTTTGCGCGTTGCAATCCACGGTGGATGGTTTTTTCTAACAAAAAATCGGTGACCGATTATTATTCATTTATCGGCGTGTGTGCAACACAGTAATAAGTCAAACTACTTGCACGTTTTCCACTTTATTAGTTACTTATATAAGGTGTAAAAAGTGAGTGATAATACTATGGACGCTTTACACCACGTCCATCTGGCCCCGTGCTAAGTATCCGAAGAACTTGTGTTACCAGACAACGGAAATGTATTTAGTAATTTTATACTATAAACATATTTAAGATTTTTATTATATTATACACAAATTTAATACACATCCATGACCCAGGAATATTGAAAACTTTTTGTTCCTTCGGCGGGATTCGAACCCACGAGCTCCCGCTCGAGCACCAACGAGCTCAACCACTGCGCTACGGTGGTCGTCAAACTACTTATATATAAGTAGACTCTCAAAAACATTACCCCTCCTTCGTCGGGTAACAATACATTAGCGTGAACATACAAAACTAAACTGCGTAAGATCTTAACAAAACGCCGGACGAGGATTTACATAACCTCTCTATTATGACTCGACTAAAATTAATCTGTTTCTCTGTTTACGTTGCCCGTTTCCCGCGGGAAATGGATTCCCAGGGAGCTTCCCGCCCTAACCCTATGTGCTGTTTTAGGTGAGTTCCGAACTTCTTCAAACTGCGAAATTAATTTCTTCGCTTGTTGTTTTGTTAACTTGTTATTGTTTACGTAATTTAATAATAGATTTTACTTTTGCGGGTGAGCTTTATTTAACTAATGATAATAGTAACTGTAACCACAATTCATTAATAAATCCCATTGTCAAACAGTCAGCAAACTGATAGTGATGAATGCCTTAAATTTGAACATATTTGTAATGTGCACGTAATTCCCTTTCATTTGAGACCCCACTCGAATATATTTGCAGACCTTCGGTAATTCTTCCCCAATTTCACCCCCCACAACTTTTAAACGGTTTTCATCAAACACGTCTAAGAACACTCGCACATTAGTCACCTTTTCAAACTATTGAAATCCATTTGGGAGCCATGATGCCACAGACAGGCACACTGAAAAACTTAAAACACCTCTCGGATTCGGGGATTAAAAGTAATTAGTATAGTAGGGGAGCCCATGATGCTAACGGTGTAGTTAATCGAGCGTTGCGGAGACCTAGTAGGTTTTGGTGATAAGATGTTAGGAGGAAAAAAACATATGATAGTTTTTTATTTTAGCAGTGGAATGAGCGGAAATAGCCCTATTTAAACTTTGAAACAACAAAATTGTGATGAAGTAGTATTTTAATATAGTTTATTTATCGTTAGAATCGACAAGACTGACAAGAGTATTACGCTGAGTCCAATATAAAATATTTGATAAACTCAATTATTTAAAAATATTGAGTTACTTTTTAAATTTTACATAAGTCCCTATGCGCTTACCTGACTTTTAAATCATCAGTGCTTTCGGTCGGAGCTTCTATGAAACCTACTAAACATCTGTAACCTTAATCTGGCGTATCAAAAGAAATTTTTGATACTTTTTAAAAGTTTTTTTTACCCCACCAATCAAGTTAAAAAAAACCTTGCCTAGATTACCAGAAGCATGTGGGATACATATAATATCTTAATCTGACGCGCTCGAGTTCCTACAAAAATCCCCTCTTCGGCTCCCCTACTAGTAGTTTACAAGCTGTATTAACAAGATGTATTAGGCTACTATTTACCAGGGATGTTAGGAAGCTCCGTAACTGTAACCGAAACCGAAATTAAAGTTTTGTTACTATAGAAAGGGACCAAAATTTAATATCCGTAACCGAAATAATCCGAAACAAACGGATAATCTGAAATAATTTAATATCCATATATCCGTATCCGATATTTCATATCCATTTCATCCCTGCTTTTCACCGCAGCAAAATGTACGATTCCGGCGGAATTTCATTTTACGCGTACAAAGTAGAAGGAAACATCGAGCCTTTTATTTTATTTTATATAATAAAGTATGTTATTCAACAGCCCAATTAAGGTTACATAAAGGACACCAGGTTTTCACTTTGACACCTTTATTTAAAAAGTATTTTAAAGTTGAAATCGCCAAAGACCTGGTTTAAAATTTGGCCGCTGTGTTATCTTTGAAAAAGGTTACATTAAAAAGTCCTTTGACATAATAATTATAAAGATTTACAAAGGCTAAAGCTTAGATTGAGGAAGCTAACTTGTTACATAATTGCTTACAAGAGAACAGGCGTCGAGCACCGGCTTAAGGTGGCTTTACACGGGCGTAATGAGTGCTGATCTCGAAATGTACAATTAACATTTTTTAACGCGATAACGACTTCTGAATCAATGAACGTCGGCTGCACGTACGTAAAAGCATTACTCATTGTCACGTTCCGCCTGAGCTGAGCGATCAAGCAAGAGCGCGATAGGTCCGAGTAGAAGATAGAGCAGCACATAACCTACTCGTGAACAGTTTTGTACGATCACGTAAAATTGACGTTAATTTTTTTGCGAACAACCAATTTTTATTTACCATGTTAAAGACATGGAAATCATATTTTTTACTATAGTCTCATTTATTTCCCCCATTCAAAAACTATCATGAACTTTGTGATTATATACTTACAATTGTTGTTATATTACAATTATTATCAATGAGTTTTGCAATACGAGATAAAAGAGAAGGAAATAGGGTGGGTGTGACGTCATTGCAAAAGATCCTTGTGCATTAAATTCATTTAGACAATATTTACATTGGCTTATAATTTTTAATCGCTAGACTTTTCTTTAAAACAACAATTTGTCTATTTACTGTTAAATAGATTTATTTTGCTTAAATGTTATATATTACCCTATTCACTGTCAAATAATACCTGAGCAAAACTTCTACTACTTTTCAGCAGTGACTTTATAAGTGCCAAGTTATCAACCTATAAACTTCAGGTACTAAACCTAAATGTTTGTGTTTGTTCATCAGACTTCCTCACACCGTGCCCTTGTCCTCATAAAGGCTTCTCATTTTCAAAGACTTCAGTCTTTTTCAAAACACTGTGACACTGGCAAATCACCAAGGAACCATTTTCTCAAAAAGAAAAAGAAGAAACTGACAAGACGCTACACTTGTAACGAAAAGTATCGTATCGTGTAAACACGCCTTTATACCCAACTACCCTACAGTTAGGGGCTAATTTGAAACCTCGTGTTTTCGATAATTACTAACAAAGCACCCGAGCCGTCTACTGCAGTTACAATTTACGTACGAGCGAATTGCTTTATAAAAACTATGTGTACAGTTAATGAAATAAGTGGCCTATGTCGCTTAGGCCAGAGATTCCCAATGTTTTTCAGCGCAGTTATTTTAGTATTTTATCACGTCGCTACCTTTACTATTTAAAAAACACACATGTTTCTAGAACACTATTCAAATCTATGATCAATCAAATCAACAATCCATATTGAACGCTGATTGGTGGAATATTATCAGAGAGAAAGGAACGGTCAGATATTTTATAATTACATCACGCTCGATGGTTTAAATTCCACAGATAAGGTTATTTCACCATAGACACCGATTAGTTGACATACGATTTGAATCAACTTTATAATATGAGCAATTCTGGCGTCCTTGCCAAGAGTGCATAAGTCGAGTTTTTAGGCAAATTGAGTTAAGACATATCCGTAATTATGACAAGAAGCTGATTACGGATACGGTCTTAATTCAATTTTCCCAAAATCTCGACTTATTGCACTCTTCCTAAGGACGGCAGAATTATAGCCAGATTTGCCAGTGCGAGCGTGATGTCAATTTAAAATATATGTCCGTTCCTTTCTCTCTGATAATGTTTTACCAATCAGCGATCAATATGGGTTGTTGATTTGAATGCCATGTTAGTTAATCATAGATATGAATAGCGTTCCGGAAACCGGGGGATAGTCAACAAAATAGGTACAACAATAGTGTAAGGTTAGGTTAGTGACAAAACAGTTGGTTATTAATTTTACCGATGCGAGTGCTCACATATGGTACTCGCCTCCGTGGTCTAGTGGTTCAGAGCTTCGCTCTCGACCCGGAGGTCGTGGGTTCGATTCCCGCGTTGGAACAACAAAAAATGTTGTTGTCAAGTTTGGTTAGGACAATTCAGGCTGATCACCTGATTGTCTGACAAGAAAGATGATCCATGCGTCGGATGGGCATGTAAAAAGTCGGTCCTGCACCTGATCTCTTGCTAGTCGTGTCGGTTTACCGTCCCACTGGGTTATGGGAGTAAAAGGAGAGTGCTTCTGTGTATTGCGCACACACTTCGGCAATAAATAACTCCTGCGTAGCTGGCCTGGTTTCAATGAAATCGGCTACCGACATCGAAATCGGTGAGGGGAGCTATTATGGTACTCGCGAATATTTGTGGTTTCGGATATAACTGTTTTTCCACCCATTTTCCCTCTGTTCCACCATACAAATATTACCGATTTTTTAACCTACTTTTTGATTCACGTGCGCACTATAAAAATCAGTATTTTCTATTCTCACCGACAATAAGTCGGCCTGCAAGTAGGCAGCCTGACAATGGAGGGTCGACTCGTCCCTCTTTACTTATTACGACCCACACTTTGGGAACTCCTAACATAGGGATTGCATTCTGAGCAAAGGAGTATTAACGTTAAAACATTGGTTAAGAAAATAAGAGACACCGTTGTCTTTCTTCATGTTACTTCAACAATTACGTTTAATGAACTCTGAGCAAATATAGTAATAATATCTATGGACGCTTCACACCACGTCAATCTGGCCCTGTGCTAAGTATCCGAAGAACTTGCGTTACAGGTACCAGACAACGGAAATATATACACATCCGTGACCCAGGAACATTGAAAACTTTATGTTCCCTCGGCGGGATTCGAACCTCTCGCTTGAGCACCAACGCGCTCAACCACTACGCTACGGAGGTCGTCAAATATATTTCCATGGGGAGCCGGAGTTAGAGCCTTCCTATAAACCATCTTTCCCGTAGGTGATGTAGAAGGTTTTCCTTGCACATAAAAAATGGTGTTGTAAAAGTTGACAGAGGGGATATATGTATATCGGGAAATGAGCAGGGCCCTGATTCAAGACAGAAAAACAAAATTTATGCAATTTGATATAAGCTACGCTAAGTGACACATGAAATCGCATGTCATGTAGCGAAGCTTATGTCAAATTCTATTATATTCGCGGGCTCCTAGTCTATACAAACGAACGCACTAGCCGTTGATCTAAGACCTAACCAGGATTGAAAGTCATCTGTTTTGTGACTTTTATGGAGATCTTTAGTAGTGATTTGTAAATAATTTATATGAGGTGCCAAAAATATGCTCTACGCGTCCTTCACTTCACACTATCTTCGGCTAAATATGATCCATATCAACCTGTATACAGGACAAGAGTTGCAGTGGGTTATTTGCTCTTTAAAATCTATTTTAGTCCGTTTCAGTGTTTTTTACCCCTGACGCAAAAACGACGGGGTGTTATAAGTTTGGCGTGTGTGAGTCTGTGGCATCGCAGGTCCCAAATGGATGGTCCGATGTTAATGCGGTTTTTTTGTTTGAAAGGTATATCAGTCGAGAGTGTTCTCAGCTATGTTTAGTGGAAATCGGTTCAGGTCTTCAAGGTCATGAGGTCGTTTGTTAGTTGTGATAGGAAAGTTACACGCAAGTCGGGGTTTTTAATTTAGTTCTGATCTCAATTATATCGTCTTAGATCAAAACACGCCAAATAGGTTGTTCGTGCCATTTTTAACACAACGTTTCATCAAAGGACGCGAAACAAGTGTCGATTTTCAACAATTACACCCTTCAGGCACTCGGCGCCCTATAAAGGGATTTTTGCCGTTTAATTATCCCTTAATTAATTATCAGAGACTTACTTGTAGTCAATGTGATCCCTCTTGAAAATACTCGTATGGATTAAATCTCTTTATTTGATTTCTGCAATTATCTCGGATATTATGATAACTCTAACAAAAAAATTTAAAAAGAGAATGATTAATTGATATTTTTTTTTTTCATCTCATATAATATCACGTCCTCAAGTATTGCTCATGTCTCACCAGTCACACTGTATTTGTGGTTTCGGATAAGACTGTCTTTCCACTGATTTGTGTATGTTGCTTTTTTTATTATGCTTTATTAGTTTTCTTCTGTTACTCTACCTACACCTATATACAATTTTGTTCTTGTAACGCCTAAAGGTTGACTGGCAGAGAAAGACGGCATTAAGTCCGCCTTTGTACCATTTGTGCATTAAGTTTAATAAATAAATAAAAATAAATAAATATTATCACGGTTAACTCCTTAACTTGTCACCACTCATCAGGCTGTATCTCCATATCTCTGGTGGTATACAGACGGCTAATGATAATGATAGGCTTCAGTTTCTTCAGGAATTCTAAAACGGCCGGTAATTTTTCGTTCCAGTCCGACGCCCAACTGGTTGACACGTTTTATCAACTAGTCAGCCGACCAGTCGACCGACCAGTTAACTAAAAATAAACTAAGCTAACAAGGGGCAGCATAAATAAGAAAGGTTTTGGTGTTGCTTCTCAATTATAAATGAAAAGTTGTAATAGTCGTTGTCTCATACATAAATATATATCGCTCGTTTAAAACTACAACGTGGCACAACGAAAAACTGGAATTTTGGGAAAACGACTTTGAAACTTTTAAAATCTTATAACTTTTAAAGTAAGATAGCTACAAAAAAGATTATTTTGGCCATTTTAAACTTTACTAAGAAACTATGAATCTTAGTGAAAATTTCATTGATGTATAGATATTTATTTATGAAATAATAGTTTTATAAAAAAAAGTCCCTACATGTCACGTTCTTCCTATAAAAATAATGAACTTACTGACTGACAAAGGGGTATATCACGTTATAGGTAACAAAATAAAGATATTTAAGAATGTGGTACAGAATATATTATATAGTAAAAATAACACTGTTGAAATTTTAATAGGAGTATTTATTGAAAAAAACTATTAGCTAAAGTGTAACTTACTAGTTTTATAATCGGTCTCACAAACAAATAATAACAAAAATAAGTAACTAAATTAAAACCCTTATTTTATTAGACTTAACAATCCTATGTCTAAAAATAATAATTTGACCTGATATTATGAATTATAGAAATATTAAAATTTACTATAGTGTCGTAAACGACAAAATTTGTACCAAAATAAGGTTCAAGGCGAGGAATAAACGCAACTAGCGCCACTCTTTTCTGTACATAGTTCATACTCGTACTTATAATTAGGTAGTACCTATTTTACAATAACCATAATGACTTAGATATAATAATATTATGTATATTGACTGTTTGAGAACCAATAACAGATACAGGAAATATCACATCTTTTTTTAGGATCAGAACTAGGTACTAATATTAATCTAAGATGGCATAACTCGTGAAAGGAGCATTGTTCTTCTTCGTCTTCACGAGCCTCACTCTGTGGTGTGTATGTGTCGCATTCATCTAATAAAATCATCTATTTCATTGAGTGACTAGCGTTTTTATCAAATGACGACATTTAATTGAAAGACTAGGCCGAACATTGATTGTACAATCGTCACTCAACGTCCAATTAGTTAGCGGATTGTAACATAGCCCTTATATGAGAGCGGACATAAAATCAGTCAGCTGACTGAATTATCCCAAAAGCAAATCTATCAACCCCGACTCCACGTAGTACTTGTCTGTCACCCCTAGAGTGTATATTTAAGCGCGGAGGCGCGGAGGGAGAGCAGCCCCCGCCCGCCGTAACGAAATGCAGAAACCCGCTCTCGCCGTGGCGGCGGAGGCTGGTCGCCAAAGGCGACCAGTAAGCCGGAGCTGCCTAAGGCGAGTGTTGGTTGCTGTCATTCGTTACGCATGGGCGAAGGGGCTGCATTTCCTGCAGCGCCGGAGACGTGACAGACCGACATTGTCCTTAAAACAAATCTATCAACTCCGACTCCACGTAGAACTTGTCTGTTTTATCTAACCTCTAAACTACAACTGTAAATATTTTCTTAACAACCTTCCCGGAAACACAGACATAACCTCAAAACTTCAACCATAAATATCTTCCAAACTAGTAGTCTCCTAAAGGTGGGAGTGGTAGGGGGGGTTTTCCCCCTCCCCCTCCCTCCACCCCTCAATTAAGAGGGATTTAGAGCGACATGGTCATTTCTGACAAAGTTCCTTAATAAAGATTAAAAAGAGGGATTTATACTAAATTTTTTCCAGCTCCTCCTTTTTTGGAAGTCGGTTAAAAAATCGGAAAATTATTCGCTAACACACATAAAAAAACCTACTTATTCATCGAATTGAGAAAGCTCCTCCTTTTTTGGAAGTCGGTTAAAAAATCGGACTAAATGACGTTCAGTCAATGACTACATGACTAAATGACGTTCAATCAATGTTCAGTCAAGACATTGGACGTTACAATAAACATCTTGACGAGTTGTCCTTTAGTCTTTCAATTAAATGTCGTCATTCGATAAAAACGCTAGGCACTCAATGAAATAGCTGATTTAATTAGATGACTGCGACATATGCATTTTCTTCCTGATCGCATATTATATCCGCAGCAATAGCATCTTAAAATGTAGCTATGTATTGGTCTATAGAGCTGAAAACACAATTTTCTATGCCTGTACTACTTATTAAGTCTTTTGACAATTCGTTTAGAGGTACAGTCATGGTGTTGTTTGTCAAGGTGTGAGCTTCTTCATCATCTGCACTTTCTTCAATAGCTTTGTTGATGGTGAAATTCGGGTCTCTAACAGAATCGTCGCTATCCTCGATGAAGTATTCCTCAGCTGAGCTTCTAGATGCTCTTCTGATGCCGGAGCTGCTAGTAGAATTTCTACGCCGACGCTTTTCTGGAGTTTTCTCATCTTGATGATAATTTTCATAAGCTATTTCCACTATTCTCCTTGATCGTGAATCGATCTTGAAAGAAAAAAAAATCTTTATTAATAAAATATTATTATAAACAATGTGACAAAACGATGAATTTCTTAATATAACAGCAATATTTCAAATATATATCGTGATATCCCGTTATAAACGAACCGTAAATTTAAACAAGTGTAAAAAAATATTGCATACAACGTGACATGCTAACACAAGCCAATTATATTTTCATACTTTTCAAAGGAACAACGTGTTATCAAAGTGATGACCGAGTACGATCAATTAATTCTTTAATGCTAGAATGCGACATAATAAGTGTGACACATTATAGAATTAAATAAATAAGTAATAAAATATTTACCTTTACTCCAAAAAGGTGTCATGCAGGTCTTGACACGTTGCTGTCTTATACCGCAAGCAAGTACTCTCACGCACTGCATTGTCACACTGAGGAGGCGCGTTGTGGAAATAAGCTTAGCTGCTAAACGGGGCAGCGCTACATCGTGACAAGCTCTCTCTTTTCCTCATACTTTTGTCGGTATTGGCTTAAATTGTACCACGTTTTTGCACTAAATAGATTCGGTTACGGTGAATAAAATGGTATCAATAACTCAAAATTGAGTTTTGCCACTGTGACACATTATAGTTTTAAACGAGCGATATGTAACTAGCTGTTCCCGCGACTTCGTCCGCGTGTTTTTGGAGTGACTGAAGCCGTTTATGCAGCGCACGCAATGAAAGTCCCCAAATGTAATTAATTTTCCCCGTTTTTGCAACATATCTCACTGACGCTACGCTCCTATTGGTCGCAGCGTAATATAGCCTAAAGCCTTCCTCCATTAATGGACTATTCAACAAAAAAATATTTTTTCAAATCGGACCAGTAGTTCCTGAGATTAGCGCGTTTAAACAAACAAACTCTTCCGCTTTTAAGTATAGATTACAACTTTTTAGAGCTTCTTATCCAAACGGAAAAATGGAACCATGTTACTTAGCTATTGTTTGTCTGTAACCATATGTCTAACGAACAGTTCTTATTTTTACACATGTATTTCTGTTGTCGCTATAAAATCGAATAATAAAAACAGAATAAAATAAAAATAGTTGGTAACGCCAAATAGTGCGAAACCGGCTAAGTGCGAGTTTTATCTCATTCGGATATAATGAATGAACGAATAAGTGCTTTAATTGGACCCCAAAAACAGTGTACCTAAACTTGCTTATAGATCTACAGGCTGTATAAAGAACAATCACTATAACTTTGAGATACGATTATACCTTTTCACATTTTGGAATTAATAAAGGTAATTCTACGCAATAATGCGTCCTAGCATTAAGTAGTTATTTTTAATTTTTCTTTAAGCTATATATTTTTAATTACACATTCTTGTAGAATAATATTATATTATCATCATCTTTTATGTTATGTTAAGCACCGATTCGTTTTTTATTAAAATCTTCATTTTCTCTGTCGCCAATTGTAAAAGCATGTTGTATTTCACCTGTCATTAGAACTCATTTTATCTATAAGTTATTGTTTAATTATTTTTTTTTGAATTGTACCGGATGATGTTCTGTTAGTGAATCAATAAATAAAATAAAAAATAAAATAAAAATATAACTTTTTTTTTGTCGCCAAAATAAAGAAAAAACAAAAAAAATATTTTTTTTATTTTTGTAAAACAATACATTGCTAAAATGAGAAAAGGTAGTTAAATCACATCCCAAAGTTATAGTGACTATTCTTTTTACACCCAAACTTATTTAACCTACCTATATTATGTT
This sequence comes from Celastrina argiolus, assembly GCA_905187575.2. Taxonomy (NCBI): domain Eukaryota; kingdom Metazoa; phylum Arthropoda; class Insecta; order Lepidoptera; family Lycaenidae; genus Celastrina; species Celastrina argiolus. The sequence continues at coordinate 6,485,485 of LR994596.1, forward strand.
AATAAAAAATTATATTATTGGTCCTTAGTTTATAAATATCAACTAAATTAAAAAAAGCACACACATCCTAGTTTCTGTTCGTCTCGTTATAAAACTTTAGAATATATTGGCGACTGTTTACGAAAACATTAAAATGTACAGAGCAGTTGGTAATGTACGAACTGCTCCAATATGAAACGTGACTCGGGGTGATACGGTGTGTTCATTTTTGTTCTCCTATATACAGGCTGCTTTATTTTTATTTTGCACTTTGTAGATATACAGACTGTAAATGTTTGTTGGAGTGATATAATATAGGTACAGAGTATTCACTTTTTGTATTAAAAACTTCTTTAGCGACGTTGTGCACTTTTTTGGGTTGTGCAAAATGTCCGTCAGGACACGTGACCTGATTGAAAATTCGTAAGACAGAGGCAGAGCAGACCGCCACGCCGCGCCGGCGCGGCGTAGAAAAGAAAGTAATATCCCTCTCTCTTTCTACCGCATGGCAAAAGTGTAGGTCTGCAATTTTGTTTTTCACTTTAGCCATTTTTTATATTTAGATTGAAGTACCATTATTTTTTCAATACTAATGTCACAAAGTACATATAAAAGAGACCAGGACTTGGTACTAGAAATTGGTATCACCCTACTACTGTCAATTCGACTGGCTATTTTTGTTTTCTTCGATTTCCAATAGATATGTGTATCTTTTGTTAACCTGCCAATACACTGAGAAAGTCACTTCCATAAAACGGGCAAATTTGACGCTAACTAAACCTGTATTCATTAGTTTAGTATTTTAGTATCAGTTAAGTACAAAATTCACAAAAAAATACCTCCTAACTAATAAGTAACTTTAGAAATGATAATGATACTTATTTGAGATTGCAATTGTATAGCTTGATATTTCAATAATGTATTTTAGACAAGAACATAATGGGGGAGATATTGTAAATTCAGCTAACAATTGTTACAAATAGATTTGTTAGCGAGCTAGCGTTCACAGTTGTCAGGAAGCTGCGACGCTGCGACTGCGAACTTCGACGTAAACATATTTTGAAGTTTTTGAAGTTGTAACATTATGGGTTTTCATTTCGCAACGAAATTATGGATGTCCCTTACGGAGAGTTTATACTAGTTTATACTTGCGATCAGTTTTAACTTAGTTATGTGTGTACTAAAGAGGTAGGTATCTCAAGTTTAGTCAGTAAATCGATTCTGCTAATATCTAACATTAATAAAGTAACAGTGCTCTATTGATGCGAATATGAGACGTTTATGAGAATACCATTATGCGGTTTTAATAATTATGGTATTGGTTATTGAATGTACTATAGGTTCTTGATGGAAAAACAATATGTTACACAGTAATGATACACAAATTACTTGCACTTTTATCCGCTAGAATTATCTAATAAAGTGGAAAAAGTACAAGTAATTTGTGTATTACTACTGTCTAAATATAGTATTCTCATAAACGTCAAACTTACATTTAAGTGTGTTACTATTAACACGAAATAGTAGGCTAAGAACAAGAGTAGCGTAAGGCCAAAAACTCAATTTTTTTTTCACTATTCGCTTTTCAAACCCCCTTCTTTATGTGTCAAAAACTGGATCGGTATAATGTGTAAATTACTTAGTACAAAATCCACGAAATTGAGACGAATCATTATATATATAACTATTTGAAAAAAAAGGAATAAGTTTTCACAAAAAAAATACCTCCTAACTAAAATAAAACTTATTTGAAATGGCAACATTACATAGCTTATTATTATCTATTGTGTACTAAAATATATGTAATAATGGCACAATATTTACTATCTATTTAAACTTTATAAAATGCTATCATATTTCATGGGTCCTTTACTTCAGAGTTATGTGAAATCAAACGCCCTGTATAATATTCACGCCTTTTACGAAGTTGTAGCAATAACAGACATTTTATAACAGAAGTTAACACGCCTTATTTATCCCCCTCTGTTAATAAATATTTCTATTGTAGACCGTCCATTTCCATTTATTTCCTCGCAGCTAGTAAAAATTTATTAAAAGCAATAACCTACGTAATAGACAGGAAACGGATACGGAGCAGCCATCTTGTTTAAGTTTACCAATAAACTACCCGCATTTAAAACGTTATAGTTTCACAAAACTATTGCAGTATATTGATTTTGTTTGCACAAATGTATACTTTATAACTTCTAAATTACTTTATTTTTGTTTTGATGTTAAGCTGTTTATGTTTTTAATAAATATATTGTTGTTTTACTAACTGGGTTAGGCAAAAGGAACATACTGTTTGTATGCCACCGGTATATTTACAATATCATAATTTTTTTTTACCTGTGTGTGTGTAATGAAACTATGCACGTCAAATTTTACCCACTTAATCTATTCAGATTGAGTTGCAATCTTACGACATAGAGCTGTTTTGATGCTTAAGCTGGAAAGTGGTCAAAGCATCTCCGCAGTTAACCAACACAACTCTTAAAAATGATTATGAGCTATCTCTTAATTTACAAAATAGATATAAAAGGGTTCCTTAGTGGCCGAAATAATAATTCCAAACTTCTAAGCTAACTTTACTAACTAACTAACTTTTACACTCAGTTAGAAACTAAGTGATTTTAATAAACAAGCTGTGCCCGCGACTTCGTTCGCGTGGTTTTTGAGTGACTTAAGCCGTTTATGCAGCGCACGCAACGAAAGTCCCCAAATGTGAATAATTTTCCCCGTTTTTGCAACATTCACACAACTGACGCTTCGCTCCTATTGGTCGCAGCGTAATGTTATATACCCTAAAGCCTTCCTCTATAAATGGACTATCCAACAAAAAAATATTTTTTCAAATCGGACCAGTAGTTACTGAGATTCGCGCGTTTAAACAAACAAACTCTTCCGCTTAATAATATTAGTATAGATTAACAATAGTAACTTGAATCAGCACAATTAGGCAATTTGGCTGTCCAAAAATGAATGAACCCGTCTCTATCTTGCCACACATTTTTATATCCTTCCTAAGAAAAACATAATATTATCTCTTTTGACTTCAGGTCTAAAATATATATTCCTCAACATTGTGGACTTCCGGGTCTAAAATAACAATTATAAATTTTATGCACTTCCTGACTATGCTTAAATAGTCAAATTAAAGACATCTGGTATCACCGGATGTCTAGTGTCCAAATAATGTTAAAAAATAGTATTTAGTGGTAATAATTTTAACAATGGCTTACATATGTTTCGTGGTCGTTAAACCGCACTCGAGGGGGTGCTGGTTCGATTTCCGGGTTGTGGGCGTTGTGGCGTATACCATACCCAGACTTTAGATTTAGATTTCATGTACGGCGAAGGAAAACATTGTGAGGAATCATGCACAAGCCCCGGACGTATACAACGGGTAAAATAAATGAGTCATTATTTATATAAAAACTTCAGAGTATGTATGTGCCTCCTATGTAGAGTTTACTGTGAAACTACCAGCGCTGAAAGATGCGCTGGTAGTTTCACAGCGCTGAAATGCCCCAACATCATAAATTTGCCCATTCAATATTATTTTAAAAAAGTACCTCTTTCAGTGCTGGTAATTTTCGATTTCCTTTTATGATTATATATATTATGATATACTATATATTTATGATTAGAAATCGTTTATAATGTCCTCCAACAGTCTCACTTTGCTGATGAGCATATTACTACATCGGCTCATTCTTGATAATGACAATATTTCACATGTATATACTTTTCGAAAAGCCAACATAGTTACAATATATTCAGGGTTCCCCCATACATTGTTTTTACTTGATTAATTTTTTATTAATTTTTACTTGATAATTCAAGCAAATTTTTCTTGAGTAGCTTCATTTTGATGAGACGTCCAATAATTTCTTGGACTGAACTCTCGATTGTGGTAGCTAACAGAGTTAGCAAGGAGAAAAAAAATCTTAACTTTCACATTATGTCTGTTGAATTACATTAATATTAACTAAGAAGATGACCTCGTTATAGATACAAGTTGGCAAGAGGGAACTCTTTGATCAAACCATAGATTTTGTAGGACAAATATTTTTTTCGGATAATTTAGATCATTATCTTGAGATTTATCAGAATATATTTTGGAATCACCAAATCCACAAACTTTTTTCTTGCTATCTCTGTTAGCTACCACAAACAAGATTTCCGTCCAAGAAATTCTTGGGCGACTCATCAAAATGAAGGTACTCACGAAAAATTAGCTTGATACTAATCAAGTGAAAACAATGTATGGGGGAACCCTGACTAATACATATTGTCAAAGGAAACATTAATATAGTGTGTCAGCAATAAAAGAACAGACAGAAAGCCAGGGGAAAAGTTTGATAACTTAATAAACGTAGTTATGACACAATAAGAGATCCCGTAAAATGGCCGTAATACTTACGTTTTACCTTTACGTGCCAATGAAATATTTATTATGAGACATGGTAAGGAACCCGCCGTCGCTAATATCTTACTGCCCCTAAAATTTTATGCGCGAGATAAGCGTTTATATTTACGTTCTTAGATAGCATTTTGTCAAAGATATGACCGTGAAAATACATTTTTGCTAAAACATGAAGTAAAGTGCAAAATAAAATTGAGGCGTTTTTGCCAAAACATGAATAAATTTTACATAATTAAAAATCATGAATATTTTCTTTACTTATTGCTTTATTTACTTATTAATGAGGAAATGATAATTGATTAATCAGAAGAAGAAACATAAAGTAACTAGCTGACCCGTGCCAACTTCGTTGAGCATAAAAACCGTTTAAACCTTCCCGGGACTTCCACGAATTATTAAAGTTTTAGCGAGACTAACGAACAACAATTCATTTTTATATAAAAGATAAGTTTAGAAAAAACATGTTTTTTCTTATGCTATAATATCTTAATGTTGTAAACTTATTGAAAATGTCCAAACTACTCGTAGCAGTTTGTATACTGTTTTTTAAGTCATTGAATATACCGTAGGTTCTTAGTGGAATTTCAAGTTATATAATAATAACACACAAACTTTTGGCACTTTTCTCCACTGTATCTGGGGGCACGGTCGTGCCCCCGTCAAGACGAGCCAAGCGAAGCGCAAGGGCACTACCTACCTTTTCTCGAAAGGTTTCGTCGTTTTTTTGAACTCCCATAACTTTGCTTTGGATGATGCTAAATAGTTGAAAATTTCAACATATAATGACACCAGTAAATACATGAATTATACAAAGTTTGAATGTCGTAGCTATTAAGAAACTAGCTTGTCAGTGACTCAAAATATTATATGGAATTCCTTGTGCTAGTTACCATCATCACTACTACTATTAGGTATAAGGTACTGTTGAAAATACTAGCTGATATTAGCTAATATTAGCACTTCACACTGTCGGCAGGCGTCGCGACGCTGGGCATCGCGACGCTGGGCATCGCGGCGCTGGGCGTCGGCAGGCGTCGCGGCACTGGGCGTCGGCAGGCGTCGCGGCGCTTAGCGTCGGCAGCGTCGCGGCGCTGGGCGTCGGCAGGCGTCGCGACGCTGGGCGTCGGTAGGCATCGTGGCGCTCGGCGTCGCGGCGCTGGGCGTCGTCAGGCGTCGTGGCGCTGGGCGTCGGCAGGCGTCGCGACGCTGGGCGTCGGTAGGCGTCGCGGCGCTTGGCGTCGCGGCGCTGGGTGTCGGCAGGCGTCGCGGCGCTGGGCGTCGGCAGGCGTCGCGACGCTGGGCGTCGGCAGTCGTCGCGGCGCTGGGCGTCGTCAGGCGTCGTGGCGCTGGGCGTCGGCATGCGTCGCGGCGCTCGGCGTCGGCAGGCGTCGCGGCGCTCGGCGTCGCGGCGCTGGGCGTCGGCAGGCGTCGCGGCGCTGGGCGTCGGTAGGCGTCACGGTGCTGGGCGTCGGCAGGCGTCGCGACGCTGGGCGTCGGTAGGCGTCAGGGCGCTCGGCGTCGCGGCGCTGGGCGTCGGCAGGCGTCGCGACGCTGAGCGTCGGTAGGCGTCGGGGCGCTGGGCGTCGCGGCGCTGGGCGTCGGTAGGCGTCACGGCGCTGGGCGTCGGTAGGCGTCGCGACGCTAGGCGTCGGTAGGCGTCGGGGCGCTCGGCGTCGCGGCGCTGGGCGTCGTCAGGCGTCGTGGCGCTGGGCGTCGGCAGGCGTCGCGACGCTGGGCGTCGGTAGGCGTCGCGGCGCTTGGCGTCGCGGCGCTGGGTGTCGGCAGGCGTCGCGGCGCTGGGCGTCGGCAGGCGTCGCGACGCTGGGCGTCGGCAGTCGTCGCGACGCTGGGCGTCGTCAGGCGTCGTGGCGCTGGGCGTCGGCATGCGTCGCGGCGCTCGGCGTCGGCAGGCGTCGCGGCGCTCGGCGTCACGGCGCTGGGCGTCGGCAGGCGTCGCGGCGCTGGGCGTCGGTAGGCGTCACGGTGCTGGGCGTCGGCAGGCGTCGCGACGCTGGGCGTCGGTAGGCGTCAGGGCGCTCGGCGTCGCGGCGCTGGGCGTCGGCAGGCGTCGCGACGCTGAGCGTCGGTAGGCGTCGGGGCGCTTGGCGTCGCGGCGCTGGGCGTCGGTAGGCGTCACGGCGCTGGGCGTCGGTAGGCGTCGCGACGCTAGGCGTCGGTAGGCGTCGGGGCGCTCGGCGTCGCGGCGCTGGGCGTCGGTAGGCGTCACGGCGCTGGGCGTCGCGGCGCTGGGCGTCGACAGGCGTCACGACGCCGAGCGTCGTTAGGCCTCGGGGCGCTCGGCGTCGCGGCGCTGGGCGTCAGTAGGCGTCGCGACGCTGGGCGTCGGTAGGCGTCGCGGCGCTCGGCGTCGCGGCGCTGGGCGTCGGTAGGCGTCGCGGCGCTCAGCGTCGCGGCGCTCAGCGTCGCGGCGCTGGGCGTCGGTAGGCGGCGCTCGGCGTCGCGGCGCTGGGCGTCGGTAGGCGTCAGGGCGCTCGGCGTCGCGACGTTGGGCGTCGGCAGACGTCGCGACGCTGGGCGTCGGGGCGCTCGGCGTCGCGGCGCTGGGTGTCGGCAGGCGTCGCGACGCTGGGCGTCGGCAGACGTCGCGACTCTGGGCGTCGGCAGACGTCGCGACTCTGGGCGTCGCGGCGCTGGGCGTCGGTAGGCGTCACGGCGCTGGGCGTCGCGGCGTAAGGAAACTCAAAATATTCTATGGAATTCCTTGTGCTAGTTACCATCATCACTACTACTATTAGGTATAAGGTACTGTTGAAAATACTAGCTGATATTAGCTAATATTAGCACTTCACACTGTCGGCAGGCGTCGCGACGCTGGGCATCGCGACGCTGGGCATCGCGGCGCTGGGCGTCGGCAGGCGTCGCGGCACTGGGCGTCGGCAGGCGTCGCGGCGCTTAGCGACGGCAGCGTCGCGGCGCTGGGCGTCGGCAGGCGTCGCGACGCTGGGCGTCGGTAGGCATCGTGGCGCTCGGCGTCGCGGCGCTGGGCGTCGTCAGGCGTCGTGGCGCTGGGCGTCGGCAGGCGTCGCGACGCTGGGCGTCGGTAGGCGTCGCGGCGCTGGGTGTCGGCAGGCGTCGCGGCGCTGGGCGTCGGCAGGCGTCGCGACGCTGGGCGTCGGCAGGCGTCGCGACGCTGGGCGTCGTCAGGCGTCGTGGCGCTGGGCGTCGGCATGCGTCGCGGCGCTCGGCGTCGGCAGGCGTCTCGGCGCTCGGCGTCACGGCGCTGGGCGTCGGCAGGCGTCGCGGCGCTGGGCGTCGGTAGGCGTCACGGTGCTGGGCGTCGGCAGGCGTCGCGACGCTGGGCGTCGGTAGGCGTCAGGGCGCTCGGCGTCGCGGCGCTGGGCGTCGGCAGGCGTCGCGACGCTGAGCGTCGGTAGGCGTCGGGGCGCTTGGCGTCGCGGCGCTGGGCGTCGGTAGGCGTCACGGCGCTGGGCGTCGGTAGGCGTCGGGGCGCTCGGCGTCGCGGCGCTGGGCGTCGGTAGGCGTCACGGCGCCGCGGCGCTGGGCGTCGGTAGGCGTCAGGGCGCTCGGCGTCGCGACGTTGGGCGTCGGCAGACGTCGCGACGCTGGGCGTCGGGGCGCTCGGCGTCGCGGCGCTGGGTGTCGGCAGGCGTCGCGACGCTGGGCGTCGGCAGACGTCGCGACTCTGGGCGTCGGCAGACGTCGCGACTCTGGGCGTCGCGGCGCTGGGCGTCGGTAGGCGTCACGGCGCTGGGCGTCGCGGCGCTGGGAGTCGGTAGGCGGCGCTCGGCGTCGCGGCGCTGGGCGTCGGTAGGCGTCAGGGCGCTCGGCGTCGCGACGTTGGGCGTCGGCAGACGTCGCGACGCTGGGCGTCGGGGCGCTCGGCGTCGCGGCGCTGGGTGTCGGCAGGCGTCGCGACGCTGGGCGTCGGCAGACGTCGCGACTCTGGGCGTCGGCAGACGTCGCGACTCTGGGCGTCGCGGCGCTGGGCGTCGGTAGGCGGCGCTCGGCGTCGCGGCGCTGGGCGTCGGTAGGCGGCACTCGGCGTCGCGGCGCTGGGCGTCGGTAGGCGTCAGGGCGCTCGGCGTCGCGACGTTGGGCGTCGGCAGACGTCGCGACGCTGGGCGTCGGGGCGCTCGGCGTCGCGGCGCTGGGTGTCGGCAGGCGTCGCGACGCTGGGCGTCGGCAGACGTCGCGACTCTGGGCGTCGGCAGACGTCGCGACTCTGGGCGTCGCGGCGCTGGGCGTCGGTAGGCGTCACGGCGCTGGGCGTCGCGGCGCTGGGCGTCGCGGCGCTGGGCGTCGGCAGGCGTCGCGGCGCTCGGCGTCGCGGCGCTGGGTGTCGGTAGGCGTCGCGGCGCTCGGCGTCGTGGCGCTGGGCGTCGGCAGGCGTCGCGACGCTGGGCGTCGGCAGACGTCGCGACTCTGGGCGTCGGCAGACGTCGCGACTCTGGGCGTCGTTAGGCGTCGCGGCGCTCGGCGTCGCGGCACTGAGCGTCGTTAGGCGTCGGGGCGCTCGACGTCGCGGCGCTGGGCGTCAGTAGGCGTCGCGACGCTGGGCTTTGGTAGGCGTCGCGGCGCTCGGCGTCGCGGCGCTGGGCGTCGGCAGGCGTCGCGACGCCAAGCGTCGTTAGGCGTCGGGGCGCTCAGCGTCGCGGCGCTGGGCGTCAGTAGGCGTCGCGACGCTGGGCGTCGGTAGGCGTCGCGGCGCTCGGCGTCGCGGCGCTGGGCGTCGGTAGGCGTCGCGGCGCTGGGCGTCGCGGCGCTGGGCGTTGGTAGGCGTCGTGGCGCTCGGCGTCGCGGCGCTGGGCGTCGGCAGGCGTCGCGACGCCGAGCGTCGTTAGGCGTCGGGGCGCTCGGCGTCGCGGCGCTGGGCGTCAGTAGGCGTCGCGACGCTGGGCGTCGGCAGACGTCGCGACGCTGGGCGTCGGGGCGCTCGGCGTCGCGGCGCTGGGTGTCGACAGGCGTCGCGACGCTGAGCGTCGTTAGGCGTCGGGGCGCTCCGCGTCGCGGCGCTGGGCGTCGGTAGGCGTCACGGCGCTGGGCGTTGCGGCGCTGGGCGTCGGCAGGCGTCGCGGCGCTGGGCGTCAGTAGGCGTCGCGACGCTGGGCGTCGGTAGGCGTCGCGGCGCTCGGCGTCGCGGCGCTGGGCGTCGGTAGGCGTCGTGGCGCTCAGCGTCGCGGCGCTGGGCGTCGGTAGGCGGCGCTCGGCGTCGCGGCGCTGGGCGTCGGTAGGCGTCAGGGCGCTCGGCGTCGCGACGCTGGGCGTCGGCAGACGTCACGACGCTAGGCGTCGGCAGACGTCGCGACGCTGGGCGTCGGGGCGCTGGGCGTTGGTAGGCGTCGCGGCGCTCGGCGTCGCGGCGCTGGGTGTCGGTAGGCGTCGCGGCGCTGGGCGTCGGTAGGCGTCGCGACGCTGGGCGTCGGTAGGCGTCGCGGCGCTCGGCGTCGCGGCGCTGGGCGTCGGTAGGCGTCGCGACGCTGGGCGACGGTAGGCGTCGCGACGCTGGGCGACGGTAGGCGTCGCGGCGCTCGGCGTCGCGACGCTGAGCGTCGTTAGGCGTCGGGGCGCTCGGCGTCGCGGCGCTGGGCGTCAGTAGGCGTCGCGACGCTGGGCTTTGGTAGGCGTCGCGGCGCTCGGCGTCGCGGCGCTGGGCGTTGGCGTCGGTCGGCGTCGCGGCGCTGGGCGTCGGTAGGCGTCGCGACGCTGGGCGTCGGTAGGCGTCGCGGCGCTCGGCGTCGCGGCGCTGGGCGTCGGTAGGCGTCGCGACGCTGGGCGACGGTAGGCGTCGCGGCGCTCGGCGTCGCGACGCTGAGCGTCGTTAGGCGTCGGGGCGCTCGGCGTCGCGGCGCTGGGCGTCAGTAGGCGTCGCGGCGCTGGGCGTCGGCAGGCGTCGCGACGCTGAGCGTCGTTAGGCGTCGGGGCGCTCGGCGTCGCGGCGCTGGGCGTCGGTAGGCGTCACGGCGCTCGGCGTCGCGGCGCTGGGTGTCGGTAGGCGTCGCGGCGCTCGGCGTCGCGGCGCTAGGCGGCCGATCAAAAGACGCAAGCAAGTCGGGGTAATGAGCCGGAATGCTCTGTGCATTAATATGAACGGCCTTAAAACATTTGTTAACTGTGTTAAAATTTGAAGTTATGGTATCCCTAAGAGACATAAATGTGGCACTTTGAAAACTATCATCGCTGTTGTTAGAAGAAATGGATAAAAAATCATCTGCAGCAAATGAGTCAACACTTACATTCATGATAATAATACAAACTAAATATAAATAAAATATATAAAACACTATAAATATATTATCCTACAACAATTGAAATATAATTGGCCTGCAGCCCACTGTGTCATAAAAAAAAAACATAAGTATATAAATAAATTTGCTATAATAAAATTAGTAAATAAATAGAAAAAGAGTAGGTAAATAAATGGAAAGAATCCAAACATGCCTATTATTTTTTAAACACCTAGTTAAATATGAGCAGTTATTCTAACAAAATATAATTAGCTTTAATATGAGATGCTAGCCCAACACAAATTGGCAATTAAAATTTTAATGGAGTTATACTGAGATATAATAATAAAGTTCTAAGTACAAGCACAGCTTATTAGTTACAAAAATTGTATAACAAAGATGCAATTTATATACATAATACTAGATTAAGAGAAATCAGTTAAGTACATAATGGCTCATGCTAAATTTCATGTCCACACACAAAAAACAAAAAAAAAATTATAATTAAAGTGACATTAAGAAGACGAAGAAGAATAACTATCACTCACTCCTGTCAGACGTCACCGAAACACATCTGTCAAATGCTTCGTGTTGAAGAAAATGAAACATTATCAAACATTTTCAAAAAGTACAGATTACAAAATTAAATATGTTTCATTTTCGAAATACCGACAATTTGTGACAAAAGAAATAAGTGATGATGCATAGAAATAAGTAACTATGAGATCTAAGTATGGACAATAAAATTATAAGTGAATGATTAATGAGAAGCGAATATTGGCAAAGCAGAATTATAGATTTATATGTATATATGTGAAGATTGCGAAAGTTACCATGCTATTATTTAAAGTATGTTACCCTTAGAGTATTTACTTTTTGGTTCGCCTTGGTCTTGTTCCAGTTTCATTTTTGGTTTTGGATGCCGGAACTTGAGATGTGACTTCTGCCATATCACCACAGAGATCAGAAATGGCATCCAACTCCGCTATGCTACAAACACTGCTTTTGGAGCAATCAGATCTAGCAACGAAAATAGAGCCATTATATGTCCAACACTTTGTAACACCGAAACGCTGCCTGGCCGCCAGGAACACTTCATGTCACTTTTTAATTAAAAACTCTGATAGAGTGATGCCGGAATTTTTCAGGCTGGTCTTAGCCCTCCAAACCTCATTCCGATCAGTAAAATTCTGAAACTTAACCAAGATCGGTCTGGGTTTTGATTCCTTTAAGCGTCCCAAGCGGTGACAATATTTTACTGAAGAAATGTTTATGTCTTGGACTTTTAACTGGGAAGACAACAAAGATGCAATAGCTTCTTGTGCATCCTTTTTGGCTTCGGGAACTCCATGCACAAGCAAAATCGTTCTTCTGTGCCTCATCTCAGTTTGATCATAGGCATCCATCAATATTTCCAACTGAGCCTGCATCATCTTAAGTGCATTCAATATAAAGTTTTTGAACTCACAAAAATCAGATGCCAGTGTTGTAGAGGTGTTTGTAGTCTGGACCGCACACAACTCCTGCTGGAACTCCATCATCTTCGAGTTAAACATCTTATTCATTTGTGTTATTGATTCTTGCAAGGACTCCATTGTAAACAAGTGGAAGAGAAAAATAACAGCAAATTTTGACAAAAGTGCAAGTGATATAATTTGTTTAAGAAAACAGTGTTTATATACTGTATCTTATTATTGCAATTATAGGAGATTGTGACACTAGTAGATGCAGGTATAAATTTTTACATAATATTGATTTAAAATAATTAATTTATAATTTTGGTTAAGGAGCAGTTAAAAGTTCAACTTAACTTTTTGCACGCCTACCCCCGAAAAGCTTTCACTTCTACATGAGCTTTGTCCACTTTTTGATAGATTTTGATCAAGGTGCTTGTAGATTTAGGGCGAGTAGTCTTTAGAGCTTGGCTTTATATGATCTGATAACTTTTTCACAGGGTAAGCTATGTAGACTCGTCTTGGCAACATTTTTACATGAAAATGTTTTGGTGGGATTCATTATTATACATGTATTTTTACAGTGTATTCTAACAAACAATTAATGTAAAATAATAAAGCGGGCTAGAAAAAAATAATAATAAAATACTATTTTATTTTCTAGCCCATTCTAAAGATTAATTCAAACCTATTTAGGCTAAGTATAGTTCGTCCCTGATAAATTTAACCTTTACGGTAAACAAACCGAAAACATCGAAATTTTTTGACATGTTCACATATCAACACTTTCACAGGTATATTAAAGGATCATACTTCATTACCCAATATATTTTATAAGCAACAATTAAACAATAATTAACATATTCAAACATCAAATGAACATCCTTCACAGTGAAAACACGCTATTTTGACACTGCCGACTGTTGAATATAGTCCTATAGTCTATGGATTCTTGTAGCCAACAACAATTATTGCATTAATATTGGCCAATGAGGGGTTTTCGAAGTGTCACTTTTAGGTACAAAGACTACCGTAAGATGGCGCTTGCATAATGTAATATGTCAAAAAATCTGAGATCTTTGTTGGGTTTTTTTTTAATTAATTTATTCATGACATATGGATACAAGTCCTTCAGCCGTATACATTTTGAGAAATCTTTGTTGGGATGTCATTAGGGTTGCCAGATTATAGCTATTATCCATTTTCAGGTAGTGAAATTATTCATTAAGTGGTTAAGTCGCTGTAGGTATGCTGTTTCATACACAAAAATAATCCTTTCAAATTCCTTTCTTAGTAATCTCCTACACTTCCGAGGAAACCTACATACATTAATTATAGCTCGCTGGCTTCAATATCTTTGATTTTTCAAATAAATAATTATTTGTTTGAAAAAAGAAATTAAAAAAATGTAACTAATTTAAGTCTAATGTCAATAAACTTTATTATTATTTCTTATTGCACGCTAAGATAAATATTTTACCTCTTGGGGCTCTTGCCAAATGTGATGACGGAGAGATGAAATCTGCTGGCGTAAAGTGAGTTGAACATAATATAAAGGATTTTTTTATTATAGTTAATCCTGTTTTTATGTTTAATAGCCTCTATCCATCTTGATCTCCGAGTTTCATCTTGGAGAAAGCGGTGGTTACCTATATTTTTACAAAATTGTACTACGCCTGTTTAGTTTAGTTCTCAGGGCACAATTAATAAATAAACAATTGCAAGTGAAAGAAAGAAAGTTGAAAGGTAAACAAACAAAAAAACAAAGCGGAAATTGACATTTTACACAGGACTTGACATATTACTTAGGTTTAATGCCATCTATCAGCATTTTTCTTAAACTAGTAGAACTGTCAAAATAAAAACCGCTCATTGGCATCACTGACTAATCTATGGTTGTGTAATAGACGGCTTTGTTTACCTTTGGGTTAAATTTATCTCGGACGTAAAATACCTACATTAAATAATTAAATAAAATAAGCGTAACTGTAGAATTTAAATAACACCGACTTCCATTAAGTAATATCTACTCGTCGCTAGAAAAATATAAAGTTATAACGTTTTTACACGTTCAGCTGAGAATATTAAGCGGGACGATTTAAATATTGCAATGAAAAGGCAAAATGATGGCTCGCCTTACCTGCGCCGGCAACGTCCTTGTAATAAAGAAACATATTTTATTAAAAACTGTATTGTAAGAATAAGTTAACAATATTATTACCATATTAAACACTACATTTGTATGTTTGTTACAGTTTAATAAAAATAAAAGCTCCCCTCACCGATTTCGGTGCCGGTACCGATTTCATTGACAGCAGGCCAGCTACGCAGGAGCTATTATATAGTGCCCAAGTGTGTGCGCAATACACAAATATACTCTCTCTTCTTTTTACTCTTATGAGAGTAGCCGACACGACTGGAAGAGAACAGGCGCAGGACCGACTTTTTACATGCCCATCCGACGCATGGATCATCTTTCTTGTCAGACAACCGGGTGATCAGCCTGAATTGTCCTAGCCAAACTTGAAAACAACATTTTTTGTTATTCCAACGCGGGAATCGAACCCACGACGACTGTTTAATAATTGTAACACTGTGCTTTAGTAGTTGTAGGTTACATTCGAGACCGGGGGCCTAATTTGTCATGGATATTTTCATATACTGTCAATTACCAGCGCTGAAAGCCTGTCACATTACATTTAAATTAAAATTGTGGGCCTCTGCGTGTTGGCTTCGACCCCGCGCATGCCTTTGAAAGGCAAAAAGGTGCGGGATTTAATTGCCCGTGAGCAAGGAAAGCTAGCTATACACAAACATAATAATAATAATAAGAAAATCTTTATTCGGATAATTTTAGACATTATAGGACAGTAAAATAACAAGAGAAAAAAAAACACGGAAAAATGAAGAAAACAATGTTAAAAAACAAAGATTTTGCAAGTTGAGCGTGTAGTGACTAAGATCTCGAAACCGAAATGGCGACCACTGAGGTATGTATCACCACATTTATTATTATTTTCAGTAATAATAGTTCCATAATAATATGTATTTGAGCACCTGCACAATTCCGTCAGCAATCAACCGCGCGCCGTTGCTATTAATTATTCATAAGGCGCAAAATATTCGCTGTTTACGATCAGGCTTATAACCTTTGATAATTTCGGCAATTACGACTAACGCGTAGTTGTGATGTGATTCATGAATAGATTTTAGGTATTCCATTCGGTGGCTTCGTGTCAGTAAGTGGTATATGGAATATGACATAATATTACATAGGCGTTAAGTTAGGAACGTTACTTGTGGTTGTGTACAAGTAAAACGAGTGATAATTAATATAAGGATGTTTTCGTGATATTTGATCTCTTCATCTAAGCAGGAGCAAGTACCTCGGGCAGCACGAATACTCTGCAGCAGAGGAAATTCGCACCGCAGACCCCCACCATATCGTTCGCTTCACGAGTAACATAGTACTGGGGACGGTACTCTAAAGCGAAGGAGTCACAATAGATCCAGAAGGGTCGCAGTGACGTCTGACCCTGACAAGGCCAGCCTTCGGTTACATAAAAATCGATTGACAATTGAAGACATGAATGGATAAAGGTGAATATGTAGCAAAATTGTGATTTCGAGAAGTAGAGAAGAGTTTAAACTGTCACTTAAACAGTTTAATATACGTCGTAAAGTATTAAGTACAATAATCTAAAGATCCGTCTCTAGAATCAATGTACTTAATACGTTACTACATATCCTAAAATGTTTATGTGACATATCACCTTCATCGATTCATGTCTTCAATAGATATTCGATTACTATACTTTACGGAGCTTTCAAATGTTCCTGCTTGGGCTTGAGGCCAAGATGCCTTTAGAAGTCTGGAAAAATACTATGATGTACCAGGTACCTATTTATTTATTTAACAATTTATTGCAGACAAGAAAATTATACAATAATACAGTTTACAAAGAAAGACGAAACAAAGGTACTGCTTATTTCTAAAGAAATTTCTGGCAGCAGCCCTACGGAAAGAGACCTACCTATTAATATTTTACAGTATATTCATCGTTGCTCAGTGTATGTGTGTTTGTTACTTCGTCATCGGCTTGGGCAATTTTGATAAAATTTAGTACGCACGACTAAAACTACAAAGTTTTTTACATGATACTGTATTTACGAAGGAAAATCTAGTATAATATATATAAAATTCGGCAAAAAGAGCCGGTCGTTATTCCACCCGGCGGGATATTGACAATGCTCTTGAGTTTAAGCTCCGGTCTCTATTATTTACTCTTTCTTCCTAGACCTTGACCTGTTAAGCGAAATTGAAAACCCGACATGGTTCAGTAGTCTTTATACTGAACTAGCAGTGCCCGCGACTTCTCTTTCGAGGTTTTTGAGTGACTTAAACCGTTTATGCAGCGCACGCAACTAAAGTCCCAAATGTGAATAATTTTCACCGTTTTTGCAACATTTCTCACTGACGCTTCGCTCCTATCGATCGCAGCGAGATATAGCCTAAAGCCTTCCTCTATAAACGGACTATCCAACAAAAAAAATCAAATCGGACCAGTAGTCCCTGAGATTAGCGCGTTCAAACAAACTCTTCCGCTTTATAATATTAGTATAGGATAAGTAATAAGTAAAAAGTATAGATGTTTGAATCTAAAGTTGCGCTTGTTTGGTATGTCATGGCCTACCATCCCATACAAAAAAATAATATAGATGTCACTACCATTAACGTTTGCAAATTATAAAGTGTAAATGAGCCGGATTAAGTAGAAATATTGAGATTATTAATAAATATTATCTATGGACGCTTCACACAACGTCAACCTTTGCTAAGTATCCGAAGAACTTCTTAACACAAGTTCTTCACTTCACAGGTGCCAGACAACGGCCGGAACGGTTTCTGAAACGCTGATCTAGTCCTTGGTCAGCTAACATTTTAGTTAAAAATCCGATGTAATGTGATCTAAGTACTAACAAAAATTCAACCAAAAGCATTAGAGCCTCCCAGGAGTATGGTGCATTCGAATATTACGTATTCGGTTCCGATTCAATTTAATATTAATGTAAACAAAATGTACCCCCGTTTCTGAAAGGCTGATTAAATTGTCGATTAAGCTGACATTTGAGTCAACATGCCATTCTGAACGCTCATTGGTTCATCACTCGCAACAACTTCACTCACTAGCTAAGTTTACCAATGAGCATTCCGAGTGGCTAGTTACCTCAAATGTTAGCTGATCAGCGACTTGATCAGCCTTTCAGAAACCGGATTATGTTTTGTTTACGTTAAGATTAAATTGAATCGGAACCAAGTAAACGTAATATTTGAATACGCCACACGCCAGCTTGAATTCATTATATTTATTCGAATTTAAATTTCAAAACGAGCTGGAATAATATAAAATCTCAGCCGCAATAATGAAAATACAAAATTTTGACCTGGACGGATACATTGTGTAACATTAACCGGAGTCAGTGAGTCGGAAAAACAAATGATACGAAATACGATAAATAATATTATTTCATAAATTATGTTTTAATTATGCAACGTTTGTTTAATGTCTAATGTAAATAAAACAAAAAGCGTTAAATACTTTTTGTATATATATACTGACAACAACCGGTTATGTATGATATTGATTCTGTGAAGCATTTGTAGTTAAATTTGACCTGACTTCTAAAAATGAAGGCTAATAAAATGTAAAGGCTAGATCGCATTAGGCATTTTGGTAAAGTAGAGAGTAATTTGGTGGCTAAATGTATCTTAACTGCTGAACACCAAAAAAATTTTCGAGAGAGTTATTAAATAACTAGCTGTTCCCGCGACTTCGTGCGCGCAATGCACACGCACGCAATGAAAGTCCCCAAATGTAGTTAATTTTCCCCGTTTCTGCAATATTTCTCACTGGAGCTTCGCTCCTATTGGTCGCAGCGTAATGTTATATAGCCTTAAGCCTTCCTCTATAAACGGACTATCCAACAAAAAAATAATTTTTCAAATCGGGCCAGTAGTTCCTAAGATTAGCGCGTTTAAACAAACAAACAAACTCTTCAGCTTTATAATATTAGTATAGATTTAGTCGAGTCAATCAATTTTGCTATATTTTTATCGAGCGAATAGCACCTCCCACCACGTCTTCTTGTCTCTGGTCAGTAATATAATAATAATAATAATAATATCTATAAACGCTTCACACCACGTCAATCTGGCCCTGTGCTAAGTATCCGAAGAACTTGTGTTACAGGTGCCAGACAATGGAAATATATATTTAATACTTTTATACTATACCTACACATATTTAAGATTTTTATTATATTAATACACAAATTTAATACACATCCATGACCCAGGAACATTGAAAACTATTTGTTACCTCGGGATTCGAACCCGCAACCTCTCGATCGAGCACCAACGCGCTGAACCACTGCGCTAAGGAGGTCGTCAGAAGTACAAATCAAAATACAGAAGAAAAAAAGAACTTGCAAAAACAGATATTCATTTGCATCTCATCATCAGTTAATGCCAATAGCGGGCGCGATCATGTCTCTACCTTGACCATTTTTGTACCTATGCATTTTTGGATTTCTATATTTCAAGCTATTCTATCAGCCTTTTAAGACCCTTTTTATGCAAAGTACAGGTTAAGTCCCGATTTCACCAACGCATGTTAGTGTTAACGGCTTGTTAAATTACCATTCCTTCTCATTCATTGATATAAATTACGAGAGGAACAACATGATATTTAACGAAGGAATAACTTTAACATTGCGTGGTGAAATACACCCTTTATCTAAGATTATGAACAGATAGATGGAGCGCATGCAACATCTGGATGAAGCTAGTAGTCACTAAAGCAAAAAACATAAGCGAAACATTGAAAAACGACAATTTCCGAAAGCCATTAAGAACATTTATAAAATACTAGTTGACCCCTGCCCACATCGTTGAGCATACAAACCGTGTAAACCTTCCTTGGACTTCCACGAATATTTCAAGGCTAAAAATAGCCGAATCGGTTCAGCAGTTCTCGAGTTTTAGCGAGACTAGCGAACAGCAATTCATTTTTATATATAAGAGAAAAGAGAGAACAAGAAGAGAGATAAAATAAATAATACAGTAAAGCTACGTTACGTCGAAAGTCGTGATTTTTCAACGGAAATTGTATTGGCATTTAATGTTGTATTTGCATTATTGTCTTCACTCAGATATTCTTTGATGATCTTAGGCAGATTCAGTTTCAGTTTAAAGAATTATTTATTTCTCAAAAAAACATTACATTGTTCACTTATAGAAAAATTTAAACAGGTAACAATATAAAATTTACAAGGCGTTGAAATATAAATAATTATAATGATTTGTCCTAATCCAATGATTTAAAACCAAAACCAGAAAAACTGTCAGACGGTTAAATTCAGAATGTTTTTTTCCAGTTAAAGTTTTATTTTAAGTTGTTGTTAAATTAGTTTCATCTATATTAGTAACTGCTCCCATATTGTGAATAATCTGTGATTCTTTCAGCGTCTGTGCTGGCACGGAGCCAATTTCACAACTAGTATACAGACTTAACGCAACGTTAACCTAACTATGGATTGGTAAAATATTTGTAAAAACCTTCTAAGAAGTTATTGGTGACAGGATTTGTGCAGTGTGTTGTTTACGATGTAAGTTTGTTTGCGTGTTTCGTTGAATCTAGGTTGAAACGCATACTTTTCAAGTTTTTGTTTGGTAAACGCGATAAAACTTTCTCAGTTGATTTGTTTTGAATTCTGTTACTTTGTCTTTTGAATTATATTCCCGAATACAGTTAATTAAATTGAATTTTAATGAATAATTGTTTATTCAATTATAACCTAAAATGTTTTGTAAACCATAATAGTTAACCAAATATGTGATGAATATATCATTCCACAAATTAGATTGATACTAATAGTGTTATGTGAGTAAATATACAAATAAAATTACTATATTATGAAAATCACAAATTTCCGTTCACCAAGTAATGAAAAGCGCCTGTATTTTTATTAAAGCAATATCGCATCAAAAAATATCCGAAGATTTGCTCGTGATATTATTACAGGCGTATTTACTTTTAAAAGCCGGTGACCATTTTAATAAATTAATTTTTATTTTTCAATCTTGTTTTTCAGGTATGTATTTGTGATAATATTTCTCCTGGCTGTCTCCTTGACGACTGGTCAGCCGGGGAAATGTGACCAGACTCCTCCGCAAGCTACCGTGGACACTCCCAGTGAGAATAAGCAGACGTTTCTGTTGAACGTCGATACTAAGGAAGGCGGGATTTACAGACCGGACCAGACATATGTTTGTATGTTGTTATATTTTACCCAGCTATACAAGGTGTAAAATATATTAGTTATAATACTGTGTGTGTATGTGCCTCCTATGTAGAGTATACTGTGAGAGTACCAGCGCTGAAAGACTAACTTTTGACTTTCATGTTTGTAATAAGAAAGGCGCCAACATAAATTTTCCCATACAATATTTTTTTTAAAGTACCTCTTTCAGCGTTGGTACTTTCACAGTAAACTCTATATACGGGACCCATACACACCCTAAAGTATTATCACTCTTTAATATTATAGTCTGTATAACGGGTGTAAAAAGAGCAGACACTATATCTTTGGGATATTATAATACTACCTTTTCTCGTTCTAGAAATGTTTTTTTTTTTAATTATTTTTTTTTATTTCAAAAAAAATTTTTTTTGGCTTTATTATTATTTTTGCGACAAAAAAATAAGAAATGGTAAAAAGAATTTTTTTTTTTTTGTTTTTGACAAAAAAAATATATTTTTTTTTATACACCATTTCCGAAATGAGGAAAGGTAGTATAATCATATCTTAAAGTTATAGTGAATGCTCTTTTTACACACTGTATATTATATATTCACATCTTGTATCTTCATAAGAGCCTATACTCATTAGGAGCTAACTCACGCGCGCCTTGCTGATGCGCGTTTTTGGATAAAGGAAAAACGCACCTTTCACAGCACTTTCTGTACAAAATTCCTAGTTCTCAAACCGCGCGTAAACAAAGCGCGCGTTTGAAAGCGCCTAATGTGTACAGGCACATTTCATCTTGTAAGCAGCCCTATTAAATACTTAAGTGCGTAATAGGAAGTATTTTTGTAAAAAGTAATTTTCTATCACTGGGACTACCTATTTTGTTCGGAATCTCACAGTCCAAAAGACTAGAGTGCAGAACTTTACCCTAGTTTAATATAGTTGAAAATGTAGTATGTCTATTTTTAGAACTCTGATTTTACTCCGGACAGAGAAATAGTATTATCCTTATAGAGAAATGTATGTATATTTGCTATAGAATTACTTAGATAACTTTTATATTGATTTATATAGTGTACAAAAAAATGTGTTTGAAACTTTTTGACTCACTTTTTCATCACCACTTTCAGTGATACTAACAAGCACCAATCAGACCCGGCCCTTCCGTTGGTTCATGATAACGGTAGAAGATCCCCGAGTAGACCAGGAAGCGGACTTCGATCACCGAGCAGTAGACGTGGGGAGTCTGAAGACCCTCGACACTCACAGACAGTCCCGCTACAGCGAGCGGTGTTACAACTCCGTCGAAAACACTGATAACTCCGACAAGTACAGAGTAGAGGTAACTGCAGACTTGCAGAAAAAACATAGCATTAAGTCTGAAAGTTACTAAGTGTCATGTTACTGTGTGTGTATTAAATTTGTGTATAATATAATAACATTTTTGAATATGTGTAATGTGTATAGTATAAAATGAATGCCAAACATTGCGTAGGCACTAGTGATGCTAGGCGCCAATTACGTAAGCACTTTCTTACAATTTATATAGGAATTTTACAATTTATATAGAAATTTATATAGGAATTTGTGTTGTCCCGAAAGGGCCGTTTTTAGGTTCAATGGCATCCCAAATAAGACGTAACATGGAAAAAAGTAACTATATTATTTTAAAACTGTTCAAATAACAAATTTTCTAAGGCACTTTGAGACTACCAGGTACATGGAAGTAACAGTTCTATAATGAGAACAAAAATTTGTCTTATAACTAAAGAGATCAATTACTATGCCTATAAAAATAACAGGAACTTCTAGAAACTACACTGGGAAAGGGACAGATGATGTAATGGTCTTCTACGTTATACCATAGACCATGGTCCATGCTTACAAAGTAACAAGGTACCCAGGTACTCAATGAAGGTAACCTCATAGCCGCGGTGCTACACCTACTTCCCAAAGCATTTTATCTATTTAAATAGGTATATTTGTTGCAGTCAAAACTCTTAACCAGTCAAAAGTACTATTGACTAGCAAAATCAGTCAAAAGTACTTTTGACCGTATACTTTAGTTAATAATACCATTATGTTATACTATGTACGCCGATCGTTTAAAAATGGCATGTGTGGTGCCAATCTACGTAATATTGTGAGTACGTAATATCACGTAGTAGGCACCACGCATGTCATTTTTAAACAGAGTGCCGAATTCATAGTATTACGTAAGAATACCAATTGTATGGTAGGAACCATAATAAAAACATATACTTGACATTCAATGTGTTAAATACATTTCCGTTATCCGGTACCTGTAACACAAGTTCTTCGGATACTTAGCAGGGGGCCAGATTGACGTGCCGTGAGGGGTCCATAGACATTATTATTATTATAACTAAGTACAATTAAACTTCTGCTGAATACACATGGTACCGACGACGAATAATTATTCGTCTATAATAGTACTAAGCGGGAAGAACGAGGTACAATTACAATTCTGACGAAAATACATATCAATAAGCCAGAAAAACTTGGTGCAGTTATACCGAAGTAACTAAAAATAAGCATGTAGAACTTGGTTTCAAATATAATTATGCTGAAAATACATAGAATGTGATGTGTTTGCTGATATGTGGATGGATGTCAAGAAAGTTTGTTTGAAATTTTGTGAGAGAAAGTATGAAAGAGTTTCTTCTATAGTTAGTTAATTGTAATCTAAATCTAAATGTATACTGTGTTCCTAATTACTTAGTTTATAATTTGTCAGTATGTTTAAATTGTACTTAGATATAAGTTAATTAATGTAATTGGGGTCACCCGTTTTAATTAACTATAAAATAAAAAATAAATAAAAAATAGCAATATGCCTGTACCTAGGTACTATAATTACAGTGTCACTCGCGGACAGTCCTGCTATACTTCGCGAGCGTTACAACTCTGTCAAAAATACTGATAACTCTAACAGGTATAAAATATTGTGAATAAAGATATGTCGAAAAAAGCAATAAGAGAAGGATCTTCAGCATGAATGAACCGTATTAATACTTCACAGTAAACCGGACAGAATTAACGCGTGTTTGCAAAACTGAGATTACCGACAGGTTTTGGGGGTTTTAAAGACTGGGAACACACAACTTCTCTGGTGTTTCCACCAATGAGCGGCGGTAATTACTTACCATAGTCCATAGGTAATCTATATCTAAGTATATATACTAATCTGGGGACCGGTCGTGCCCCGCCAAGACGAGCCAAGCGAAGCGCAAGGGCACTACCTGCCTTTTCTCGAAGGGTTTCGTCGTTTTTTTTAATTATATAGAGCGGAAGAGTTTGTTTGTTTAATCGCGCTTAACTCAGAAACTGCTGGTCCGATTTGAATTTCTCGTTGGATAGTCCATTTATAGAGGAAGTCTTTAGGCTATATAACATTACGCTGCGACCAATAGGAGCGAAGCGTCAGTGAGAAATGTTGCAAAAACGGGGAAAATTATTCACATTTGAGGACTTTTGTTGCGTACGCTGCATAAATGGTTTAAGTTGCTCAAAAAATATGTATGAATGAATAATTCCTTTTTAACAATCATAATAACAAAAACCAACGTGAGCAATCAAAAGATGCGAACGAAGTCGCGGGCACAGCTAGTCCATTATATAAAAATAGCTTTTTATATAATGGACTACTATTAAATTTTAATATTGTAAAGAGGAAAGATGCTTGGTATAAAAGCTAGCATTTTCGGAATAAAACAAGTCACTCTAATACTATAAAGGCAAAAATTTGTGTACATTTGTTACTTCTTGGCATGCAAACGGCTCGACTAATTTTGATAAAGTGATTGGTTAGATTAACATCTAGGATAAAGCTTCCTGCATACAACACATAGATAGATTAAACATATTCTATATACACTTTTTAAAAAGAACAATTTTCCTTCTTTTTGCTAAAAGTTTCTTACGCCGGTTCTTCTCGGCGGGCTAGGGTTGAACCGGTGGTAGCCTTACTGTTGACTTTCCGAAAACAGCTTGTAAAGTTTTATTTGGAAAAAAAAAAATATTTGATTTAATTAGATTTTATTTTGAACCCGCAACCAGCTTGAGCACCAACGTCAACTCAACCACTGCGCTATAGAGGTCGACGAAGTTATTCAGTTTACTAACAGCTATTAAATATTTAAATCTCTTATTTTACCAACATTGTATTCTGTATTGTTAATGCCTGCAAGTTTATGATTGTAGTCATAAACTAGGAGTTTCGTGCAAATGAAATTATTTGCATATTGGAAGGCCGCTTAATATACAGGCTTACGCCTCCGTGATCTAGTGGCTCAGAGCTTCGCTCTTGACCCGGAGGTCGTAGGTTCGATTCCCGCGTTGGAATAAGTTGGTTGTCTGACAAGAAAGATGATCCATGCGTCGGATGGGATGTAAAAAGTCAGTCCTGCGCCTGTTCTCTCGCCAGTCGTGTCGGTTTACCGTCCCACTGGGTTATGAGAGTAAAAGGAAGAGAGAGTGTCTTTGTGTATTGCGCACACACTTGGGCACTGTAAAATAACTCCTGCGTAGCTGGCCTGGTTTGGGAGTAACTCACGGCCCGGAGATTCGATTTCCGCGTTGGAACAAAAATTTTTTTCAAGTTTGGTTAGGAGTTAGGACAATGCAGGCTGATAACCGGGGCCTATTCTCTAAACTGATTCGATTTTGATTCATATTCGATGGTGCCGCGTACTTTCCAATAAATTGACATTTGTTTATTTTGATTCTCAGTCGACTGATATGGTCGGGAGTACAAAGAGTTACGATCAAACGATAATTACGAGTAATAACGAAGTAATTCACCAAATAAAATACCAAAAGCCGTCGAGATAGAACTGATACGATTGACGATTGTGTCGGGAGTAAGTCCGCTGGTCTGATTTTAGTAAATGTGGTGCATGACCTACCATCCCATACAATCTATCTACAAAAAAAAATGCAATAGATGTCACTACTATTAACGTTTGTTAATAATAAAATGTAAATATGCCGAATTAAGTACAAATATTGACATTAAAATAAAGATAAGCATATTTTTTAAGCATAACATCACGTTAAGCTAAATTTAACTCCTTAATTAAGAAGAAGATACGAAACGAAATTAGTAATTAATATTTTCCAATAGTGGCACTAGATGGCGGTTTCCGGGATGTGCCTTTGCCAGTCGCATTGCCAGTATTAGGGTGATACCATTTTCTAGAACTAGGTCGTATCTCTGTTATATATCTACTTTGTGATGTGGTGTGAATAGCTTCGTAATAAATTGGCAATGATGCACTCGTGCTTATCAAGAAACAGAAACCTCAAGTCCAAGTCTTTCAGGTCCACTGGGTATCTCCGAAACAGCAGCAGAACGACAAGAAACAACGGGTGCGTTTGCGAGCGATGGTGGCTGAGAACTCGGAGGTGTGGTACACGGATGACTCCCTGACTGTGGAGCTGAAGAAGGACGACAAGAAACCCCTGGACAGTCCCCCCTATAACCCGGTGGAGACCTGCAGTCTGTGCAGCGAGGCTCGATATGAGGTGGGTAGTGCCGGATGAAGCAGGCAGCAAATTCTTTGACCTGCATATAAGGCAAATATTTTGTAGAGCTGATTATCAGGCCGACTGAATTTCTACACGTTCATACAAGCAACTTTTTGT
The DNA here is from genome assembly GCA_905187575.2 of Celastrina argiolus. Lineage (NCBI taxonomy): Eukaryota > Metazoa > Arthropoda > Insecta > Lepidoptera > Lycaenidae > Celastrina > Celastrina argiolus. The sequence continues at coordinate 6,511,530 of LR994596.1, forward strand.
AGAACTTATGCGTTTACGGTATGAAATTATTTACGGCAAGGAAATAGTCGAGTACCGAGTGTCTAACGTGGATTGTCTTTGAATGAAAAGTAGTAACGTTTCATGTTTTTGTGACATAGCTATATTAATAAGTTTCACGTAAAAAAATACGCTCAGGCAAAGATAGGTTTAGATATGCGGGGCCCCTTTCGCGCGGGGCCTGTAGAACGTGGTTAATCCGGCACTGGAGGTGGGGTTTTTTTTTTATCTTTTATTTTTTAAGGCCTTACATAATAAATATTAAGCCGGCCTTATCACTTACACATTAGTTAACAATGTCTAGATTTCTTAAATGTAAAGAATGTTTAAGATTATGTAAATTTAAACGCGCGTATTTACCACGAAAAGACCTCAATTGCCACTAGAAGATTTAGTTATGGAATCCATAAAGGAACTTCATTTTTGTCAGAAATTAAATTTTGTTTATATTGCCACTTAATTATTCAGAAATTTCTGAACCAATCGCTCTAATGAATAGAAACTGACAATTAATTTACCTTAGAAACCATGCATTCATCGTAAACAGGGTGTAAAATAAGTGAGTGATAATACGTATACCTATAGTTTACTGTGAAAGTACCAGCACCGAAAGAGTAACATTTTTTTAAGTTATTGTATGGGCAAATTTATGATGTTAGGACATTTCGTCTCTCAGGGTTGAGCGTCTGGAGTCTCGCCACAAGGTCAACTTCAATTCCTTTGTGGTGAGAGTACCGACGCATCTTCTATCGACGTTCGAGGCGGAGGAGTTCTGGCCGACGGGTGTGGTCTACCGGAGGTTCCTGGGGAGACTCCGGAATGAAGCGCGCTACACGTCGCCGACAACACGTGTAGTGTAGTTTTTAATTATTGTAAATATTATGTATGTTAGTCTTTAAGGTATTTATATTATGGGGCTATGCATCTTCCAATAAATGGTATTTAATGTAATTTAATTTCTCATACTAACATGAAAGTCAAACGTCTTTCAGCGCTGGTACTTTCTCAATAAACTGTACATAGGAGGCACATACATACCCTAAAGTATAATTACTCACTTATTTTACATCCTGTTTATAATAATATATCTATCCCTGTATGCTGTATCCATGACAGTAGTTAAAATAGTCCCAGATTTTGAACGAATACTTTCCAGTAGTAAGGACTGGAAGATAGTTAGTGTGGTAATTATCAGGGATGTTAGAGAACTATGTAACCGTATCCGAAACTATCGGATATCCGATATAAAAAAATATCCGTAACCGAAATTATCCGAAACAAATGAATATCATTTATTATCCATATCCGTATCCGGAATTTCGTATCCATTTCATCCCTGGTAATGTTAAGAGAATAATTAAACCCTTAAATCCAGGTGATCTTCAATGGCAAATGGTCTCGGATGTCACACCCGCGGAAGTACCCTCGCAAGCCTGACGACAACGGCTACAGCCACCTGGTGGGCGCCTCCCACTCCTACCACTACATCATGTGGCAGCCGGGAGATAAGGCCAGTCCGGGCCTGAAGAAATTGGCCGAGGAGGCCGATATTAGCGATATTGAGAGGGAGATCATTGACGCAGTAAGTACTAGGAGTTTAGTTACCTTTTGCCCCTGTTAAAGCAGCTTTAGGCCTCATAATCTAGAGATTGTGAGCCCTAAAACTGCTTAGGTTAGGTTAGGTGCTAGGAGTAGACTCCTACACTAGTCATAAGGACGCCGAGCAGAAAGGCTGGCCTGAAAAATTTTTGAGGAGGCCGATATTAGCCATACTGAGCAAGAGATTTTTGACGCAGTATATATTATAGCAGGTGTTTTGAGGCCTCGCATTCCTTATAGGACAAACCAGGACCGACCTGAAGAGACAGGTAGGAAAGGCTGATATTGAGAATGTGAGGAGTTTACCGTATCTAAATGTTTCCTAAATTATATATTTTTAAATGATTATACGACTGTAACGCGTGACAACAACACGTCACCATCAGGTACGTTGATTGGCTAACAGCTACCACGCTATGTACTTGGTACTAGAGCAGCCATACTCAACCATATTTTTATAGGGGCCGCACACATGTGTCAGCCATTGTGTCGAGGCCCTCGACACAATGGCTGACACATGTGTGCGGCCCCGGCAAAAACTATACTACAAACTAAAAACTAAAACTATTAACTTAGTATTGATTGAAGTGTTATGATACTTTTAACGACGAACACAATTGCAAAACTTTTTGAAGATACAAGGTACAATCTTATTTGGTAAAAACTGAAATGGTTTTCATTTTTTTTACTTCCAATGGGTCAATAAAAAGGCCTTTGGGCCACATGCGGTAAAGAGGTAAAGGCTTGATTATGTGTTTGTTTACTTCTTCACTCGCTAACTGCTGAAGTAATTTTGATAAAATTAGGTATGCAGGAAGCTGAAACCTTAAACACTTTACAGTTTACACATAGACAGTGGGTATAATAATAGCTCCCCTCACCGATTTCGGTGTCGGTAGCCGATTTTATTATAGTGTCCAAGTGTGTGCGCAATACACAAAGACACTCTCTCTACCTTTTACTCTCATAACCTCGTGGGGCGGTAAACCGACACGACTGGCGAGAGAACAGGCGCAGGACAGACTTTTTACATGCCCATCCGACGCATGGATCATCTTTCTTGTCAGACAATCAGGTGATCAGCCTGCAGTGTGCTAACCAAACTGGGATACTGTATTTACGACGGTTAAAAGTAATTTAATGTTGAACTTTCAGATGTCGCTGACTAACGGAACTCGCACGCTTATAAGAGGAAAGAGAAGACACCACCCTGAAATGTTCGAGCCCTCTCACTCTCTCTTCAGAGTGGATAGAATCCACCATCTGTTCTCCGTGCTGATCGCCATGAAACCTTCCCCGGATTGGTTCCTTGGAGCCACGAAATTCGAGCTGTGCACAGAACTGGGATGGCTTGAAGAGTCGGAGATCCCTTTGTATCCCTGGGACGCTGGCACCATGGATGGGATATCTTATGAGGTATGCTCAAAAATATTTCAAGGTAAAAAATACTAATACGTAGATATTAGATACAGAAAACTTAAGCTAGTACTCTAGCGCTGCATGATTTAGCGCCATCTAGTGGTTATTGTAGAAAGTAAAGTAGTTTCATTTTTTGCACTAGTTGTCAATGCAACTTACAATCTCGTGGGAGCTTCATCCTTTAATAAAAATAAATAATAACAATGTTTATTTAGAAAAACTTCGAACAATTTTTTCAACCGATATCACACTGCAATTTGAAAATATCAGTGACAACTTTTATTTAAATCGTTGTGCTGGCGCATGATTAAGGGCCATCTAGTTAGTATTCTATAAACTAAACTTCTGATTATCATCCTCCTCGCTAGATGTCGCTTCAAGTTATTTAAAATACAAAAATCATAAAAAACAGCGCACATTAATTATAATTTTAATTAATAAACACTTTATTAATTAAAATTAATAAACACGCGAATGGAACTCATGACAAAAAGATAGGAAAACCTTCATTCAAATTATGAATATCTTTATGAAGATTCTTATCATCTCAAAGTAGATAAAAAAATATAATTTAAAACATTTTTCAGTCGCCAACATCTGTGACGCAGCCAGTAGACTCGGTAGATCGAGTCGCAGTGGGGTCCTTCAACGAGGAGTCGCCCTTTTATCAGATGAACCTTAACGATCTCAAGCCCTTTGCCCTGCTCCAAGTAAGAAGGCTCGATGTTTACCCCTTACCCGAGGAAGATTGCAAAGAAGGTACCTTTTAATCTTTTCTTTGATTACAAAGTGCACTTTCAAAGAGCTTTTTTACTATTTTAATGAAATGCCGAGTGAAGCTTAAATAAAAGAAATATAAGATAAGAAGTGCCTAGATCCTAGTCTAGATTGTCAGACATCTGTTATTGCGAATGTTTTTGCCGAATCGACTCAGAATACTCTTTAGGTAAAATATTTTCGCTGGCAGCTGGGAATAAAAACGAAGATTACAAAAATAAAGTTTTTTAGTCTTTAACAATTCTCAAATCACTACTTTTTTTTCACAATCCTACAAGTACACAACACTGGCCAATTATATCTATTCGATTTCGATTCAATATGATAACTGATAATATGTATTTAAACATAATGAAATTCGATCAATTTTTGTGTATGTATTTCTTTATTGAACGCTGAATAAGTAACAATCCAAAACATTTTCATGTAAAAATGTTGCCTAGACGAGTCTACATAGTTTACCCTGTGAAAAAGTTATCAGATCTCATGTAGAGCCAAGATTCTTGATCTATGCGCCCTTACATTACCAGCCTTAGTCCGTGTTTCACCAAGTAATGTTAAAGTTAATCCTTCCTTAAATATTATGTTGTTCCTCTCATAATTCCTATCAATGAATAAGAAAGCATGGTATTTCAACAGCTGTTGACACTAACATGCGTTGTCGGCCTGTATACATAAAACAATCTCAAACCAAACCTCAACTTGAGAACCTTTTTGACGGATAAAACAACGTTAAGTTTCAATTTTAAAAGTGAACATCTTTATTAATGTTACATATTACTATAATTTATTTTGTTTTTAAACCGTTATATTCATATTATAGATTACAGGAAACAATAAAATAAGTATAATGTATATTTTTTATAATCTTTATTTTTACGTTTTAAGAAAGAAAAAAATTAAAGAAAGTCACATGTAACATAAGTAAAATTCTTCATTTTTAAAAGTGAAACGAAACGTTTTTTTATCTGTCAAGTAGGTTCTCAAAGTGAGATTGGGTTTGAGATTGTTTTATTTATACGGGCCTACATTTCAGTTAAAACGTGATACTTGGCCGTTTCCAATACTTCCATTAAATTAGGTTCAAGAGTAAGGGCGTGTTTCTCCATGCAATGTTAAAGTTAACGCCATGTTAAATATCATGTTATCCCTGTCGTATTTCCTGTCAATGAATGAGATGGCATGGTATTTTAACATTGCGTTAACTTTAACATTGCTTGGTGAAACACGGCCTAAACCTACTATCTAATCTTGTCTCACAATATCTGGTCAAAAGGACTGTGTAATGCGCTCAATTTTATCTCCATACCGTTGTAGTAAACAATTTGATTACCCCCACAGAGGCGGAGGGGGGGGCTCCTGAAGATGACGGGTAAGTATTCCTTTTATTCCCGGGACTCCCGGGCTTATCTCCCATACATATCTGAGTACAAGGAAAACGTTTCGGGTCCCTCGTACTTTGTATTAATGTAGGCATATAGTTTGCTTAATCATTGTTAGCCCAAATTTGAGGTGGTTTAAGGAACGACTTGGAAAAATAAAGTCCAATTTATAAAGTCTTATATATAAAATCCAGCTTAAAAGTAGGAATAATCTATACAAATATTATAAAGCTGAAGTTTGTTTGAACGTGCTAAACTCATGAACTGCTAGTCCGATTTGAAAAAATATCTCAGAGTTTAATAGCTCATATATCGTGAGAGGCTTATGCCTTTTGTGTTATAGATTTGAGAGTGATGCTGTTTTGACATTGGCAAAATGACAAGCGAATTCGCGTGACACTTAGCGAAGCTTAGTCATGTCAAACACCATACATTTCGTTTTCAAACTTCGTAAATAATAATAGCGATGGTACCATGAATTAGCAGTTGCTGATGATGATTATTCCAAATCCAGGAAAGCGGAACCGCAGACGCTGTCGCTTAGAAAGGCAGAGTATTGTGAGCAGAGGGGAGAATGGGGTCCCTGCGTGCCCCACAATGGGGTCTGCGGCGACGGTAACCAGATGCGACAGAGAACTGACAATGGGGTATGTTTTCAATGACACCTACAGTTGGATAGAGTAGGTATACAGTGTGTAAAGACCAGTCATTATAACTTTTTGCTAAAACTACCTTTTCTCATTATAGATAATAACTAATATGTTTTTTTTATATTTGTCTTTTTTGTTTTAAGAAAATAAAAAAATGGTTTTAATTCTTGCGACTAAAAATGATAAATGTTAAAAAGTATATTATACTTATTTACTTAGAGTAGGTACAATAATCTAAAGATCCATCTTTAGAATAAATGTATTTAATACGTTACAACTTACAACATAACATAAAATCTTTAAATGACAGTTTAAAGTCAATTTTCTGGGTAGAAAATTTTAGCGACATATACCTTCATCCACTCATGTCTTCAATTATTTTACCTACCTGTATCTACAAACAAAATTAAAAACCACAAATTGATCGGAATTGTTAAGCAGTGAGGGAACTTATTAATTATTATAGCAGATAACGATTACGCCAGCTTTCAAACAAAACTAGATCAAAATGGGTTCATCTGCTTGAGAGCTACTATGCCATAGACAGATAAATACAAACACGTGGAGCTATAATTCCACATCGTTAGTTAGTAGAGGGTAGTTGAACTTTTTAATTTTGTAAGTTTACTTTAATATTAGCAAGAAAATTTAATATTTTTGATTTGTCCTACTCCTAACAATTATGACAAATTAGTAATTTTAGTGGATCCACAAGTCTTTGTCCAGAAGACCCCGCGGTGTGTATATAAATATTAATTTTCTAATTCCAGGAACAGACTGTACGAATGAGCTGTCAAAATGAGAAAGATGGCGGTCAGGCAGAGACAAGAAGTTGCCTTGTGGAGTGTACCTAATGAAAAAAAAACATTTTATTTACTATGAATATATTAATAATAATAATAATAGAGAATTATTAGGCAATAGAATTAATATATTATGAAGAATTGTTATTTATTTATCGCCATCGTCCAGTGGTTATGTTATTAGGGTTGGGATTTCCGCAATGAAACAATTAAATAAATAATAAATGTAGACAATATAATAGGTATTATGGGCTGACCATGTACACCAGATTTTCTAACCTGGACCACAGAGAATGGTTTAATGCCATAAAAACTAACATTTTATTAAAAAAATAGATTGTACAAGAAAACTGAAAGAATGCGGTGTCTTCTAAATTTTATTATACGACTATTGCTTTCGAAATTAGAAAACAGAACCCATGATATTTTATTATACTTACCTATTTTATATGTATTTATTTTCAGTATATAATTGTATGTCATTTACTAATCGATGAAAATGACCTACGAATAAAGTATTTTTATTTTATTTCGTAAACTTAAAATAGTCATAAACAAAAGCGTAAAATATGCCGTAGCAATGCTCGGTAAGTTGATACCTACATAGTTCTGACCGCTATGTGACATTGTTATATGAAACAATTCCCATTGTTGTAAGTTCTAACACATACCGCAAGATACCAATGCAGTTTCATAAAATAATCATAAAAATACTTTGTACAGTCCATTTAGAGGTATTTAAAATAATTTAAATGTTACCTCGATGCTTTGTTGTACATGGCTGTACCTAGTCATACGTATAAACTTTATACGGATTTAGTTTTATTTTACCTGTCCCATGTTCTTTCAATACAACTGTATACCTTCAAACATGTCTTTAACATAGAAATTGAGATGTCGCATTTCGATATTTTTAGTCCGCTGCATTATGAAAAAAAAAACATTCGAATTTTGAAATTACTTACTTTAGTGGCGACTAGTTGTTACGTAAAACCATTCCCGGCTTATTTTTTAAAAGGGAATAAATACCTACACTTGCGTAGGATTTGCATAAATCATACATGTACCTATTTATTATAAAGCCTTATTCCCTACTTAGGTACCTACCTATGTTTAGCATGAGAGAATTTTCTCGTAGCGTCGCGTTGCCAAGTAGTTTTAACCAATGACTAGGTATTTTTAGAAAAACGTGCGGCTAGATTGCAATAGCATTAGTCGTTAATACTTAGAAAGGCACAGGACTCAGGAGAGCTTTGCGAACTCCCAACAGGATTTCTAAACTCGTTTTTTCGCGCAAAAACCAGTCAACAGACTCAAGACGTTGAGTGAACATTGTTTTCAAGACAAGTATGAACTTAGAGCGGAAGGCGCATGCTCCGGCCGACCGGTCCGCCTCGCGCGATCGCAACTTGTTGATTGTTCGCTCACTTCACGCCAGTCTGCCGCGAACGATGCGCCGGGCGGTCGTGTCGCGTAGCGTGCCCGTTGTTGCTCGTAACTTCGAAACTATTTCACGACATAATGTAAAGTTTCAAATTCGTAAATCAAATAGACCGGCCGTGTTTAACTCACCGTGTAATATATAAACGACTCAGACCAATGTTTAATAGTTGTTTTTAAGTTAGAGAAATTTAATAGGTTCACTCGATTTACCTGCATGCTTCCCACGAGTGCGAGGCGGTTACCTGTATTGGATAAACGAACATTTTTCAAATGGATGTGCGTTTTTGTTAAGTGAATGTGCGTGATCTGTGTTATTTCTTCGTGTTTGCGGGTTTGCTGTTTATGACAAGTTCTTACCGTGGTGACGTGATCAAAATTGTAAGATATTGCATTGAGAAAATGTATGTCCGCGGGGGAGAGAGGGGCCTGCTCGCCGCGTTGCTGATCGGCTCGCTTGCGGTGGCGTCGTCACAATATACGAAAGGTAAGGTAAAAAAACGGTTCTGTGCTTTCTTACCTGTGCCCGCGCCGGCACGTCACCGCCTGTTTCGACTCAAGCGCTTTGTTCTTGTGTTATTGTCTATTGTTTTGTTCTTAGAACTGGTGTAGGTAATATAGGTGTGTACCTATTAAGTATTCAGATAATGTCACGAACACGATAGAAAATATTATACCTAACACTAATTTTGTTATCGATAGATAAAATTTGAGGTGTTGTATGAAAGTGTTAATATAACCGCGTGTCACATCACAAAAATTTTAAATGTTTGAAATAAGAACACACAAAAACCGACACTCGAAATATTAATAACGCAGACTAGGTCATGTGGAAGTATTTACTCAAAACCTACTTTTATTTTACCGGTGAATAATATAAGCTTAAAATTGGCAAGATTTTGCATTTACACTCGCAACGTCACCAGTCACCGATAACAGGTGATAAGTGGATTCCTTCAACTTGTTTTAAAACCGGTAAAGTGCGAATATAAAATGTTTTTGGCGGGAACTACAGGCACATGTTTACCTATTTAAGGATAAATATAAAAATATAGAAATAGGTACCTATGTTCTAGTATTTTAACCTCATTGAAACCTTAGCGTGCCTTGATGGCGCTTGCTATCTTTACTCGTCTAAACTAGTATTATAATGTAGTAAAGTTGTATGTGGTTGTAGAGGTTAGCTAATAATAAAGAAGTGAAGTTATGTGAGGTTGTAGAGGGTAAGCTACTGAAACGATTTTAAAAATTCCTTTACCAATTGAAGGCGAAGTTATTTGTTAAGGTTATAGGGTTGTTTCGCCAGTTCGCGTCCATTTAGTGCAGTTGGCAGGTTTGACGGCGATTATAAAAAAACTCCAGCACTAATTTCTATGAAAAATTAGTGTAATGTATTCGATAAATAGTCTATTTTAAGATAAACTTTCAATTTTGTTCGAAACATCTTGTGTTTTCTTTTAAAATAGATAATTTTCGGAAATAGGCGTTTTACCCAGTTTGCGTCCACAAAATCCAATTTGCGTCCACCCGTGGACCAGTTTGCGTCCAGCAGCTTAAAAAAGGATATCACCCCTTTAATTTTTAAAAAAGGATGATATATTTAAGAATTTGTAAAGAACGATTGTATTTTAACAATTTCTATATATAAGAATATTTTAATATTAGAAAATCAAAATTATTATAAGTAATTAAATAAATTACTTACTATAAAAAAAACTTCTTAATATTGGTTTAGCTTTAAAATTAAGTAATTATAGGCAAGTAGGTATTGATTGCAACTTTAAAGATGAACAGTAATCAGTTTTGTATACAAACTTTACACTAAAATTACAAGGTAATGATTATAATTATTGCAAAATATTTGTCTAATTATATAACTAAAAGAATTATTGAATACATAAATTATCATATTATAAACATAGCAAGTATTAAGCATATATGTTTATAATATATATATATTATAGCCTTACACCCGGTTTCTGAAAGGCTGATCAAATTGATCAATTGATCAAATCAGCTAATCTGAACGCTCATTGGTGAAAACAGTGACTGCGAAGTGATGTTCACCAATCAGTTCAGATTAGCTGATTTGATCAATTGATCAATTTGATCAGCCTTTCAGAAACCGGGCGTTAGAATTTCAATTAATAACACTGGTCACATTCAAATGACTGTCTTTGGCCAAAACAAATTGCGTCCATTTTAGTTGACACTATCTAATAGGTCAGAGCCTATGTTTTCTCATCATCGTCTTCTACATCTAAATTTAATATGTCGTCACATTTAACAGAACATTTCACTCGTCATAGAATTAAAAACCCGTCGTCTTAGTAAAAAAAATGTATAATTAGGTATTATAATAAACATATTGTTTATTTTCAAATTATTTTTACAAGCAATTGTTTAAAAAATAGTGGACGCAATATGGTTTATTTATATCCAATATCGGTATAGTTTGCGTCCAATGCGGACGCAAAGTGGAAGTTTTGTAAAATTCGATGTAGTAATTCGCGTCCACCTTATTTTATTAGTTAAATATAAAAAACATAAGCAAATTCATAAGTAATATTATTCCTTGTTTCACTATAAACGTGTAGAAACTGTTATGTATCCAAAAATTCACATAAAACATTAAAAAACTTACTATCAAACGCGCCTCTGCACACTATTTTTTATCTAAAAATCCGCGCATATGCGCTTCCTAATTGAACGTCCGAGATTGACATATTTTTTTAAATTTATTGGTTTGACGCACAGAACTTTTATATATGCGTGCGTGTCACTTATACATTTAGGTATAATCGGTAATGACTTTTCGTTTGATAAGTGTGTTAGTTGACTTATTTCAGAGGATTTTTATAGGGCGCTCCGCAAAATGGACGCGAATAGGGCGATGGACGCGAACAGGCGAACTTACCCTAGATTATAAATCCAATAAGTATATCCTATCGTGTACTATTTTCCTTAAAATTATTACCTACTATGAATTAGAAGGACTTTTTGCTACACCCATTCACTATTTTAACTCGACTCATGAGCGAGCTGCGAGACTCAAGAGTGGTTTTAGTAGTATAAAATTACTCAAGCATGATTCATGACTTATCTTTACCTACAAGAATTTATGTTTCACAATCTTTTTATTTCTTTGTAAACTTGAGTTGCTGATAAAATATATTTTGTAAACAATAAACTTTTTTATCTATTATGTAAGTAAAACTCGCACGGTGTTAATGTGTCAGCATTGATAGCTCAGGAAGGTTAACATAGTTAGTATACCTATATGGATGATTCTCTAAAATTTGGTTAAATTGGTAGTACCAGCAATCATCGCTTGACTAAGTGACATAGATTTTTTTTCTTATTTTTTTTCATAACTGGGATACCTTGGCCTCTCGCCCGGTACCAGGTTATCGTTGAGTTTTGGGACACCCTGTATATATTTATAATAATGATTTACGTTAGTAAAATAACATTATAGGTACAAGCAGTTGCCTATCTCTCCAATCTGATTAGATTTTGATTCTGATTCGATCGTGCCGCGTACTTCCCAATAAATTGACGTTTGTTTTTTTGACTTTCAGTCGATTCATACCTAGTCTGGAGTACAAAAAGTTACGATCTAACGATTTTCTTTATCCTGGTTAGGTAGTTTCAAAGAAATCCATTACCTAAATTAAATACAAAAAGCCGTTGAGTTCTAACTGATTCGATTCTCGATTGTGTCGGGAGTAATCTGGAGGAACTAGAAACTTGGATTGGGTTATATGGGAAGAGTTATAACTTATAAGATCAAATAAGTTGCCTTAAGCCATTGCATATATCCATGTTACTAACGGTACAGCATACCTACACCAGAAATAGCTTGCTTAAGGCACATTTTTTTCATACCGTAGGTAGGTACCTACTTTACACACTTAATTTTCACAGGGCCGATTTTTCAATCGTCAGATAACTTTTATCTAAGGAATAAAATATATGTGACTTTGACAGATTTTGTATGGAACAAATGTCAAAGTCACATGTTTATACAACAGATAAAAGTTATCTGACGATTGAAAAATCGGCCCACACAATACCTATTCTTATCACCGACTATAAGCAGGCGCCTTATTCTCATTGAGATGCAAAATTGATGATGATGGAAAAAAGATTACATAATTTTTTCTGAATGGAATAGCATTCAGTAAACATAACCTACATACAGTAAATATAACCTACGATACGTACGTTAATATTCAGTATTGTCACGTATGGAACAGATACTTAACTACCGTAACGACCAGTAACACAGTTTAAATTATGCGGTTTCTGGTTGTGCAGTTAATGTATGTCGTGTAAACATTGGTTATTTAATACTAGATTTCAGTGGATATTTCGATGTTCACGTCTATAATACCCACGAGAATTACAACTTCCTTTAAATCTCAAAGTTTAAAAAAAAACGTTGAGATAAAATTATTTACGTACCCTTGATAGTTCTGAAAGTAATTAACAGGGTAAGGGCGTGTTTCACCAAGCAATGTTAAAGTTAACGCCATGTTAAAATACCATTGCAATCTCATTCATTGACAAGAAATACGAGAGGGATAACATGATATTTAACATGGCGTTAACTTTAACATTGCTTGGTGAAACACGCCCTAAGTATAGGTTAGAACTAAGAATCTAACCTGTGTTACGTTTTGAGATCCGGGTTATGAGCAATATACAAGTAAGTACCTTTACGTAACGTTATTGAAGATAATAATATTATGAAAATTAAGACAGCATCAATACAAATGACGTTCTATAACGTGACTAGGTTACTAGTGTTACTACGAATACGTAAACCATCGGCGAAAAAAAAGTGTCAATAGTGCCAGCTAATTCCACGGGTCCTAAAAAGTAAAAACCTAACACAGGTGCTTGTTTGGCAAATCTAAAAACTCAAAATCAAATAATAAAAACTACCTACCTATTTTTTTTCTTAGCTTACCTACTTATTTATTTTTCAATCATCTGATAACTTTTTACATTAACAGATTTTGTATTCAGAAACAAAAGTTAAAACGTCAGACGTTTATCGACAGATACAAGTTATCTGACGATTGAAAAATTACCCCTTCGTAATTTAAAGTATCTTAATACCAAGTCAAGTATAAACTGACCAATGATGCTTACTCCATATGCCGTGTTAACATTCACAAAATTGAAGTCAGCAACAAGAAATAAGTCGAACATGACTTTGCATCTTGAAGTCACGAGTCCTGACCTGACCTCCAAGGATCTAGGATCGTGGCATAACCTCACGATCGGCAGGAAAAAGTGGGTAAAATCGCTCGACCCCTTTGTGAGGACGTGAGGACTCGTGAGGGCTTAGAATTGCATACGAAATCAACGCGTTGTAATGGCGACTTGTATTTCTTTGTTTTACTGTACTTAATATATATTATATAGGCCTTTTTATATAGGTTAAGTTGATGTAAATCCTTTACGCGTTATAATAAACTAAATTAAAAATAAGAAACCCCCGACTAACCGTGTAATATTTCTAACACAACTAACGACCTGATGACCTTAAAAACCTGAACCGATTGCCACCAAACATAGCTAAGAACACTCAACTGATATAGGTATGTACTTTTCAAACAAAAAAAACGCATTATAATTGGATCATCCGTTTGGGAGCTACTATGCCACATACATGTACACATTTACACATACACGTCAAACTTATAACACCCCGTCGTTTTTGCGTCGGGGGTTAAAATGTATCTATTAGCAGAATGGTTACGTAACTCGTGACGTCACTTAGAAGGAAAAAAATTATAGTTTATGCAATGTTTAACCTATTTTCAATCTCTAAGTTTAGTGCTCCAATAATTTCTTATATATATGTCGCAGTCATCTGATTGAATCCGCTATTTAATTGAATGACTAGCGCTTTCATTGAATCCTGTTTTTACTAACAAATTTTAGAATACAAGACTAGACAGCCATTTAATATTTTAGTTTTAAACTTCGAAATTTCCGAATGAGTACTAATAAAACGAACATTAAAGTAAATTAATCAAAAAATATATCAACACATTGCTATCTGTACGAGCTGTTTGACGCCATTATATAACCGCCTAGTGATTCAATTAAATAACCAGATTCAATAAGATGACTGCGACATATATAACGCATATACCTTTTTGCGTACGCTGTGTCATACGTTTCAAATAATCTTATCTTGGAAACTAAATGGCGATACGCAAAGGTCGAAGAATGGTCAAACGCCATGCTTTTATTCGGGCGACGTGAATTTGTACACACGTTGCTTTGTCAGCGGGCCTACTCCCGACACAATCGAGTACCGAATCCGTTCGATATCAGTGGTTTTTCGTGTTTTATTTGGTGAATTACTTTGAAACTAATCAGGATAAAGAAAATTGTTAAATCGTAACTTTTTGTACTACCTACCATATCAATCGACTGAGAATCAAAATAAACAAATGTCAATTTACTAGGAAGTTCACGGCATTATCGTATCTAAATCAAAATCAAATCAGTTTGGAGAGTAAGGCCCCAGTACAGTGTGGTGAGTGCGAGTTTTTGTCAAGACTCGCTGTGAAAAATTTAACTACTTACTATATATATAGCATCGAGTTATACTCCGTGAAATACTTCCCTTAGATGCGGCGTTGTGATCACGCAACAGAGTTGTAAATCAAACTGTCCTATGGGATAGAGTTATTCAATTTATCCTATAGGATAGGTTAATTCGAGATTATATAGGAGGTTGATTTATAATTTAGGAATCCCAATCCCAAAAGAAGTTAAATTTTTACATGTGATTGCGTGTTTTTATTTCTACAAATAGGTAGTTAAATACTGACCTCTAATCTAGATAACATTCCACTAATTGCCTCAGAAAGTAACGGAAAGGACTACTTCTACCTCATTCTTATACCTTATCATAAAATACTTGAATACCTTTTACCATAACGGTTAAGGTAAATAAGTGGCAGTGAAAAAGTTGAGTAGATGTCAACCCATGTTACGAACTTGCTGACGTCACCGGAGTGGCAGACCTCCCCCCAGGCGTGCGGGCTGCGATAATAAACCAAAAAATTAATTTACCCAAGTCATTTTCAAACGAAATCTTTCTACAATGTCTTCTAAATTCAAACTCTGAAATATTCCTACTCCTCCTTTTTCTTTCTTTTGGTTAATTTCGTTGTGGGTCCCAAGACAAGATTTAGCTTGTCCCTCGGGCACCCCTGAGATCATATCAAAGGGTTTGTCGTGGTTGGTTACCGCTGTCGATCCTGGCTCACAGTAGTTGCAGCGGTGGGAATGTGAGGTGGGTCAATGCCCGTAAAAAAAAAACTCTGAAGTATAATATTAACACAATACGCACGGTATTATGTCAACTCTTTAGTATGTAACTATATGTTGAACGCAAAAGGAATTAACGCGGGAACCGTACGTTTTTCCGCCTTAAAAAGTGGCCTCATATCCTTTCCCATGGTCTACTCTATTTATGTGCAAAATTTTATAAACACCGTTTTACTAAATTTAGAGCATATTCAATGAAATGCAAAGGTAATCAAATCTTCTCTTCATAATATTATAGTCAGGGTTCCCCCATACATTGTTTTGACTTGATTAGTATCAATTAATTTTTCGTGTGTACCTTCATTTTGATGAGTCGCCCAAGAATTTCTTGGACGGAACACTTGTTTGTGGTAGCTAACGTTTGTTGGACGTCTTATCAAAATGAAGCTACTCAAGAAAAATTTGCTTGATACTAATCAAGTGAAAACAATGTATGGGGGAACCCTGACTATTTGTAATATTCTAAGATTTATTCTGCCATCTGATATACAGCGTAGTCAAAAGAGTCTAACCTAAAAACGCAAAATAATAATATCTTCGGCGCCTTTCAAGTAATTAATCATTTGAAAGTTCGGAAACAAACATTTTTACTTTCCAATGTTTTACGATACGAGGGTACATTTAAGACCGATAATAATCGGGCAGATTTTTCCTTAAAATTATGACCAGCTTTTGTCCGACGTGTGCGATGCACTACTGAAATCAGTATGTCTCTTTTTCTCCTCCAAATTTTTTACTTAGTACTTGTGGGTAAGTATTATTACCCCAAAGAGAATAATGTAAACAATGTATACTCAATCCCGATTTAATACTGGGGCCTTAGGCCGTGTTTCACCAAGCAATGTTAAAGTTAACGCCATGTTAAAATACCATGCCGTCTCATTCATTGACAGGAAATACGAGAGGGATAATATGATATTTAACATAGAATTAACTTTAACATTGCTTGGTGATACACGCCCCTACTCTCCGAATTGATTCGATTTTGATTCAGATTGATTGTGCCGCGTACTTCCCAATAAATTGACGTTTGCTTATTTTCATTCTCAGTTGATTGATATGGTCGGGAATACAAAAAGTTACGATCTAACGATATTCTATATCCTGGTTAGTTTTAAAGCAACCCACCAAATAAAATATCAAAATCCGTTGCGATCTAATTCGATTCTCGATTGTGTCGTGAGTAAGCCTGTTGATCTTTCTGTAAAAAAAAATTACTAAATTAATGAGCCATTATAAGTGACATTTTAATTTGTAGCATTATAACTGCCCATACTGAATACTGAGCTATTTACATTTACATATTAAATGGAAGGGAATATTTTAAATAATGGGTACCTATATTGTATCTACTTCAAAAGTACTAAGTTTGGAACTTTCCGGATTAAAGTCATCGAATATTACGAAGTGGTTGCGTCTCGTTTGAGCAGTATTCAGGACTTCATGACTTGAATCTAGAGTGATATCAATTGCCATTTGCTACACGAAATTGATATTTGAGTTATGATTCTAGTCCAGAATATTAATAATAGCTCCCCTCACCGATTTCGGTAGCCGATTTCATTTAAACCAGCTACGCAGGAGTTATTTTATAGTGCCCAAGAGTGTGCACAAAGACACTATCTCTTCGTTTTACGTGGTTTTACTCTCATAACCCAGTGGGACGGTAAACCGACACGACTGGCGAGAGAACAGGCGCAGGACCGACTTTTTACATGCCCATCCGACGCATGGATCATCTTTCTTATCAGAAAATCAGGTGATCAGCCTGCATTGTCAATTCATAACCAAACTTAAAACAGCATTTTTTGTTTTTTCAACACGGGAATCGAACCTACGACCTCCGGCTCAGAATATTAATATATTATACTATAGTACCTATATTCTATATATTATTACTAGCTATTGTCCCAATCCCGCGAAGTACAATATTCTACAGTAACGCTGGTTTATCAAGTTTCCTGCATGCGAAATTCAATAAAAATTGGTCCAGCCATTAGCGAAACGTGAATTAAAAAAACACTCACTTTCGCGTATCGAATAGAGCCTTTTTAACACGCTTTTTAAAGGCTTGCGTTGCATAATATGTAGGGTGAGTGTACCAGTCGCAAACCAATTAAGAGACATTTTGAAAGTAATTTTGATATTGTGACTCAATTATTACAACAATCATCAAATTTAACTACTATTTATAGCATCGAGATTCCAAAAAAATAATTATGTACGCCTTGTCTACCATAGAAACACGTAGCTTATTCCATTTTTCTTTGGAGCTCTTAGTTTGTTTTTTAATTAAAAATTAATGTGGAAAGTCGGAATGTGCCTAAGGTTGACCAGATTGTACCAGCTATAGACCAGACGTTGTGCCAATAGTGAACCAGTAAATAAAACGATTTTTTTTAATGAAGAATAATTTTATTATAAATACTACAATATAATGAACGTTAAAATCATCCCAATTGTTCATCAGATAAGAATGACTGGATATTTGAACTTTATTTTCTTTATGACTGTAGTATGGGGTATGTTGTATTTTAGGCACATTTCTCAAATTTTTGCACCTTTACTTATTTCATCAATCGCTGTTAAAACATCTTTCTCCTTATAATAAAAAAAAAATTCTTTTTATAAAAAAATTTAGGTGGTCAATTACTGGAACAAACTTGTAGTATAGATATTACCAGTAACAAACCACTAATAAAAAAATAAAAAATAAATAAAAAAAAAAAAAAACGTTTTATTTCCAAATGAAACTTACAAAGTTATTTTCGGAAAGTCAACAAGAAAAACAAGCTACCACCGGTTCAACCCTAACCCGCCGAGAAGAACCGGCGTAAGAAACTCGGACGGGGCCAACTTTTAGCAAAAAGATGGAAAATTGATCTTTTTAACAGTATATATTTTTTACAATGTAACTTAATCTATAGCCTACACATATTAATATTATAAAAGTTAGAGTACATAATATAGTAAATAAATATAAGCAGCCATCATGGTTGGCCACCTTATTCCCAGGGTGTGCAATCATTAACAAAATCAATTATCTTATAATAAGCTTTAGCACACAAACGTTCTTTGACTACTTTTTTAAATTTATTAATAGAAAAATTTTGAACGTTTTCTGGGATTTTATTGTATAGGCGTATACATTGCCCTTTAAAAGATTTACTTACTTTGCTAAGCCTGATCATAGGTATATCGAGCTTGTGCTTATTTCTAGTGTTCCTACAATGATTGTCACTTTTTGTTTTAAAATTATTTAAATTTTTCCTTACATATAATAAATTGTCCAAAATGTATTGAGATGCAACGGTTAGTATTCCTATTTCTTTAAACTTATCTCTCAGAGATTCAAATGAGGACATCTTGTAAATGGAACGTATTGCTCGCTTCTGCAGCACAAATATTGTGTTAATGTCGGCTGCATTTCCCCATAAAAGGATGCCGTAAGACATTCTACTGTGAAAATAACTGAAATAGACTAGTCGCGCTGTATCTTCGTCAGAAATTTCTCTAATTTTTCTGACTGCATATGCTGCAGAACTGAGCTTATCTGCCAGGTTGGCAATATGATGACCACACTGTAATTTACTGTCTAGCGTTATACCTAGAAACACAGTGGTGTCGACTAAGTTCATTTTCTCATCATTTAATAGTATATTGGTTTGTACTTGCCTTACATTGGGCAAACTAAACTTTAAACATTTTGTTTTATTAGAATTTAAGAGTAAGTTATTAACATTAAACCAATGTACTATTTTTGAGAGAGCACAATTTACCTCGTCGTAATTTGACTGTTGTCGCTTCACATTAAAAATTAGTGAAGTATCATCAGCAAAAAGTACTATCTCATGTTTATCCTTAACTAAATAAGGTAAGTCATTTATGTAGATGAGAAAAAGAAATGGGCCTAATATGGATCCCTGTGGGACACCTAATTCTATGTTGGTCCCATTGGACCTTTTACTATTTACCTCCACCCTTTGAGTCCTATTTTTAAGGTAAGAACTCAAAAGGTCGAGTGACGATTCTCTTATGCCATAGTGGTGCAATTTTCTGATCAATGTAGCATGCTCAACACAATCAAAGGCCTTGGAAAGGTCACAAAACACACCTAGCGCATCCTGCGACCTCTCCCAAGCTTCAAAAATATTACAAAGAAGACCTATACCAGCGTCCGTTGTGGATCGACCCTTAGTAAAACCATATTGACTATTATGTAAAAGATTGTTTATATTAAAATGTACTAATAACTGGTTTAAAATTAATTTTTCAAATATTTTACTAAAAGTCGGCAGAATCGATATAGGTCTGTAATTTGTCGGATCAGATTTATTTCCAGCTTTAAATAAGGGTATAACCTTGCTATGCTTCATCAGGTCAGGAAAAACACCACTCTTTATACAGTCATTGAAAATCATGGCTAGATAAGGAGCTACGATGTCAATTATTGATTTAATAACTTTCGTGGACATGCCCCAGAGATCGGCAGTATTTTTAATATTCAGCAACTTAAACGAGTTAATAATATCTCTGTAATCAATTTCTTTAAATTTAAAATTGACATCACATTCCTGTACATTGTCTCTGAGTAATTTTACAGCAGCTGCAGGAGAGGAATTTAAATTTTTTGTTGTTAAGACCGGAATGTCAGCAAAAAATTTTTCAAAGACCGTCGCAACTTCTAGATCTTTAGTAATCTTTTTATCTTCAAAGGAGAGTTCAAAATTCGAGGTACGACAGGTGACGTTTCCAGTCTCACCAGCAATTACCTTCCATGTTGTTTTAATTTTATTTTTAGAATTTTTAATTTTATTCTTTATATGAATAGCCTTAGCAGCTTTACATACTTTTTTGAAGGTTTTTGAATAATTTTTAACATAAGTTTTAAATGTTTCACTATTATTAATACACTTTTCGTTATATAAATCATACAATTTTTGCCTACTAATTTTAATTCCTGCAGTTGCCCATTCAACAAATTTACTTTTTTTATTATTAATTCTAACCGTTTTAGGAGTAAATACTGAATTAAATTGGGTTCTTACAATTTTGAATAATTTATTAAAAGCTTGATCTGAGCTGTTTGACCCATCCAATAATTGAATATTTGAAATTAAATTACTCCTAAATTTCTCAATACGTTTTGTATTCACAGGAACAAACACAAGACTTTCCTTTGAGTTAGTATCGCAGTTGATACTAAAAGAAGCTAACTGTCCATGGTGATCAGAGCTGAGCTTATTAATTATTTCTTTTTTGCATGGTGTAAGATTGGTGAATATATTATCTATACAAGTAGCAGTTGTGTTACATACTCGTGTAGGTTCATGAAATAAATTAAAAAGATTATACGATCTAAACAATGATGAGAATCTAACAGTGGTGGAGGAGTTTAAATCTAATAAGTTAATGTTAAAGTCACCACATATAATTAACTTTTTGTTAGATGCACATATCTTTGATAATAATTGTTCCATTATTTGTTCAAAGGTTTCGTATAACCCTGAAGGAGGTCTGTATACGCTTACAATAATAAGTTGACTCAACTCTATGCAGGCTACTTCAATTATTCGTTCAGTTGAGAGACTCACAATATCCTTACGTTCCTTAAATCTCAAGTTTTTCTTAATTAATATTAAAGAGCCGCCTCTAATGGCATTTTCTCTACTGAACGAACTTGCTACCTGGTGATCACTGGTCTACAACTGGAACATTATAGGTATTTCAATAGATTCATATAATATTCTATTCCAGTATATTAAGGAAATATAAATATAATAGAAAAAATATAGGTACAAATTATGAAAAAGCTAAATCACCAGTTGTAGACCAATTGGAATATTACTGGAAAATCATTAAATTTGTGTTCTATTAGTTTACCAGTGGCAACTATTGATTTAAATTAGCTTTTTCTGATGAAATAAGATTTAATATTATTGCTATACACAATATATTACGCAGTTAAATGCAAAATATGTAACAGCAATTGATATAAACAAAGATTTAAACGTAAAAAAAAAATACCGTCAACTTGCCTCTTACTAATATGGCCGCCTGAAATAAAATGAATGAACCTAAATCTGAATGAATTTGAATTACACTAAGGTCCACTTTGGGTAGTCTGGTTTAAATAATAAACTTAGTTAGCTTGTTATTATTATTTTACTTTTAGATACTAACTCTATGTTATTTAACCTAGACTGGCACAAAGTCCCAAGTGAATATTTTTTTCGGATTTATAGATATTTTTGATTTATCATTATCATTTAGACCGTGTTTCACCAAGCAATGTTAAAGTTAACATAAAAAACCATGCCATCTCATTGATTGACAGGAAATACGAGAGGTATAACATGATATTTAACATGGCGTTAACTTTAACATTGCTTGGTGAAACACACCCTTAGTTTCGGTTGAATTAAAATTATACACTGCAATTACACCATTTTTGTTTTCAAACGTTCGAATGTCAAAACCGGTAGCAATTTGTAACTATTGACTGTGCTATTAGGGAATTCTATTAAACAAAAGTGGAACATTAAAAATATAATGGTTATTAAAAAACAATTTAGTACTTTCACATTTTTCCTTTCGTGGTTTTAACGTTACAAGTTTTACGACCGATTATTGAAACGCTCATAAAAGATAAGAGCCCTTTTCACAGGCTGTCACTGTCACTGCTTGCAAGTTACGGCGTAATAAATGCAGTATTCTGTGTAACTCGGTTGATTTTGTTTGGAATTCGTTACATGCAGATTGCGGGTACAAGAAGGAATGAAATCTCGCGCTTCTAAAAGGACGTAGGCAGATATTATGCTAAAATGACTTACTATTTAATCCCTTAAAACCTTAAAAGTCAAGCTCAAGAAACTACAGACAAGAATTTAACCTAGCTTGCTTCACCATAAAAGCGATTCATTTTTACGACTCTCACCGCGACACCTAACACCGAACCACATTCTCAGAAATTCTTGTGAACACAACCCTAGCGACATGTAATAATAATTTCCTGTCCGCACAATAACTCATTCATTAGCCTTAATTTATACAGATAGATTAAAAATAACGACGCTACCGTTTACGATAGCGTACATTACGTATGCAGCATGGAGATATAAGTATGCGCGGTGTACGCACTAGCAATGTATAATGCGATGTATGCTTTGGCCGTGAATTATCACCCGCTATAGCAACCATTGCGTAGTAACTAATACACGTTTTAGAGCTGCACACACGAAAGGCGGTGTACAATGCATTGTTTGCTGTGCTCGTGAATGATAGTATGGCTTCTGTCGCGGGTGCCATTGCGGTGACGTCATGTTGTTCGAAGCCATGTCGAGGCTAGACATTTGAAATATTTTAAATGTGGAACGTGTTTCGACTTTTGAATTTTGTTTTTTTTATTCGAAGATAGGATATAGGTATAAGATTTAAAGAGGATGCCATCAAGATACGTCAGTATAATTTCCGATTAGTGAAACGTTGGAATAAGTGGCACTTAAGTCACACGCTGTTCTTGTCATTCCCCAAGGAGTAACAGTGACAGCCTCTGTATAGGAGGGCTCTTTAATTATGAAGCAGTACATACGAAAGCAAAACGCTTAAGCCATTTAACTGTCTAATAAGTGGTTTTATTGATTACATCATATATAATGTATGAAGTTTATTATTGAAAAGCGATATCATTAATTAGTGATGTTTACTCTATCCGTTCCCTTTATATATCGAGGTAACTACGTATCACTTGACAAAACAAACAGAGTTTAGGTAAGTTTCTCATAATGTTTCCTTTTTAGGATTCCGTACTCAAAGGATAAAGGTGTTACGGGACCCTATTACAGATAAGGGATGAAATGGATATGAAATTTCGGATACGGATATGGATATTAAATTATTTTTGATTATCCGTTTGTTTCGGATAATTCAGGTTTCGAACATTTTTACACTAGCAAAACTTTAATTTCGGATTCGGTTACGGAGCTCTGTCTGTCAAGGCTGTATCTCATGAAACGTTATAGTCAGGTGACATTTTCACAGATGATGTATTCTGTTGCCGCTATCTATCCCGCTCCTGCGCGTATGATTTGGCGCGCGTGCGAGCGGGACAGACTGACGATCGAATCTAAGTTCGAGTGACGAGAATCAGGCTCAGCACCCTAACTCCCGACAGAATCTAGTTTAGAATCAGTTCGATCTCAACGGCTTTTTGTTGTTTTCTTTGGTGGATTACTTTGAAACTAACCAGGATACAGAAATTAGTTAGATCGTAACTTTTTGTACCCCCGAGTCCCGGCCATATCTACTGGAAATCAAAATAAACAAACGTCAATTTATTCGAGGAGTTTTTTTTTGCCGCGGCACGATCGAATAAAAATCGAATCAGTTTGAAGAGTAAGGCCCCAGGTCTTCAGACTTTACGAAGTTACCGTTTAAAACACTACTACAGCTATTTTTATTACACTATACACTTAAATTACTGTATTGCCGTATCCATGACCTAAAATATCTGGCTTCGTACTCACAATAAGTCTTAAGTGGCGGACTGATAGGTTTTTATTATGTCTTAGGCTCAACTCATATTGGCGCCGTGTCGAAGCGTCGAGATATTATAAGACTACAAGAAACTTACAATATTCATCTTTATTATTACACTAGCTGTGCCCTGCGACTTCGTTCGCGTGGTTTTTGAGTGACTGAAACCGTTTATGCAGCGCACGCAACGAAAGTTCCCAAACGTGAATAATTTTCCCCGTTTTTGCAACATTTCTCACTGACGCTTCGCTCCTTTTTTTGGTCGCAGTCGAAGAGTTTGTTTATATGTTTGTTTAAACGCGCTAATCTTAGGAACTACTGGTCCGATTTGAAAAAATATTTTTTTGTTGGATAGTCCATTTATGGAGGAAGGCTTTAGGCTTTATAACGCTGTGACTAATAGGAGCGAAGCGTCAGTGAGAAATGTTGCAAAAACGGGGAAAATTATTCACATTTGGGCGACTTTCGTTGCGTGCGCTGCACGAACGAAGTCGCGAGCACAGATAGTTATGAAATATAAGAATATGAACGAAGCATAAATACAACAGAGGAATGGACATCGATATTTATAATTTTTATTACTTATTTATATATCGTGATTGGGTTGTATCTTATCAGTGATAACTGATAACATATGTCGAGGTTCGATTGTTGTAGGATATTTTACGATCGTGTACATATATAAAGAAAATACATTATTTCTTATTTTAATAAAGCTTATTTAGATTTGACTTTTGTTTTCATCCTAACATGTTACATAATACCTATTTAAAAAACAAACGTCCTCCGCCGCGTCTCTCTGTATGTTTGCGTTAAAATCAAAAACTACTTCACCGATCTTTAAGCTCTTTTCACCAATGGATAGAATGGTTTTCAAGGATGGTTTTAGTGTATTCATTGGACCCGGTAGGTGGCACTGCAGTAATTGCGTTAAGAAAATTAATTCTAAAGCGGTACGAATTCGCCGGGATTGCAGTGGCGGAGCAAGACATTGCCTGGTTATACTAGCTAGGCTAACTAACACATAGGCTACATTTCGTAATAAAAGATGCACGGTTCCTCCAGGATTGTGAAATAGCAGAAGTTGGTAAATACAGCTATTTCGGTACAAAATGTTGATACCAATATAGTTTTCTCCTAACACTTCTCAAACGTCAGTACATTAGAGCTATATTGATAAACAGTGTTCAAATCAATTAAGTGTCTGTGAGAAATGAGAACCAATTAACAACATACAAGAGAATCGGAATGCATGAAACTGACATACCTACTGTTGATTAAATATTATTTCCTACTAATACCTATAATAAATGCGAAAGTTTGTAGTTTAGGCTCTGTAACATAGGCTACATTTTATTGTTCTATTTACCGTTCCTGCGTGTTTGGTATCATCTGCGTCCTTCAATTCCTGAACGAAGCCCAGAGACAAACTACTTACGATACCTACGCCAATCAGATGATAGCTTCAGGACGTAATCAACTTACGCGCATGCGTCAAGGTCACTGATTGGCCAATTGTTCCCAAATCCTTTATCCTTGATTTTTGTAATTATTTGAATATAGGTACATTTTATCTCCACAAAACCACCATCTTAGTAGCATTGAATTAGTTCATACTAGTTACAAGATCATATTATGAGTAGCTGATTATACGCGACTGACCTGCGGAATCTTTTTGCGTCGAGAGGCGACTTGTGATACGAATTGTTGATAGTTTACGAATAATATTAGAGATTATATTACGTATATTAAGTATAGTTAAGAACTGATGATGAATATTGTAGCTAAGAACATCTCCGATCACGTCCGCTTCAAACAAAAAAAAACTTTATCAAAATCGGATCATGCGCATGGGGTTAAAAATACGACAAAAAATCGTTTTTCGTCCCAATTTCACAACGAAAATCCGTACAATCGTATTAATGTCTCGAGCCATTCCACGTATACTTTATATTAAAATATGTAATACGTACATTATGTGTGTGTTTGTGTGAATTGACAAAGGTAATACGATCAGCTGTCGTCAGCTAAGTAGCGCCTAATGGAAATCCTATGTACCGCGGTGAAGATATCGACCATAGAGTACGGCGGGGTAGACGTGGCTATCACTTAGGGGTTTCCCGTGCTTGTTTTATTACCTCTATGGTTCAGTGGTTGGGAGTGATCAAGTCGAAGGAACGAAAACCTTTTGTGTTCGTGGATATGTATATGATCCTCGTTACTTCGTATAAAGTTTCGAAAACCGTACATTCTGCGTTAAAAAGTAGCCTATGTGTTCATTTAACATGTAAACTACGACCATATCACGTTTCATTGAAATCCGTTCTGTAGCTTTTGCGTGAAAGAATAACAAACATTTTTACAAACTTTCGCGTTTATAATTACCTATTGAAGGTATTATAAGATAAGTTACATATTATTTATATTTCCTTTTCCTGGTACAAGTACAAGGATGCTTAGCACGGGGCTACATTGAAGTGGTGTAAAAGCGTAATTAGAGGTCAAATTCGATTGTAGGTAATATGCATTAATAATTAGTACCTACCTACCTTCATTTATAATAAAAAAAATATTTAATCCTAACTTAAAATCATAAATGCGAAAGTTACTCTGTCTCTCGGTCTCGCTTTCAAGCCTAAACTACTGAACCGATGTAAATGAAATTAGGTACAGAGTAGAGCCTGAGAAAGGACATAGACTACTTTTAATTGTAAAAATGGTTGTATCGGGTTAAAAGGGCGTATGAAATTGTGCATGAAAATAACGTAATTTTTAAAGCTAGAAGCTTTTTTGAGAATTAGACTGTAGTAATAACTACCTAGTTAGGTGTTAGGAACATAATGTTCTTAAAATAACAATGAGTATTTTGCGTTCACTGTTACTGGAATATCTATCACTTCCTACCTCTGTCATCTATGACATAATGTGCGTTTCAATCTGGTGTCAACGGAACGAAAAAGCTTTTCGATTATAGATTTCAAATTGTCCTAGCTGAATTATTACCTTCTTCACATTATACAGGATGATTCATGATTCATTCATACAATTCCTGTATAACAATTGCTATTAGAGGAGGAATAACTTTGAAGAAATGTCCAATTTTACTCGTCGGCCAGCAGGGCTCTTATTCAAAATTCCATTGCTATTATCAGTTACGAAGTTCGAAAACGAAATGTATGAGATTTGACATTATGGTTCGCAAAACAAGCGAATTCGTGTGTCACTTAGCGAAGCTTATGTCAAACATTATGTTTTAATTCATGATGATTTCGCTCACTACTTGACAATTCAAAAGTTACCTAACTTTCTTTACTGACTTCCAAAAAAAGAGGGAGGTTATCTAACCGGCCGGTTTTTTTATGTAGGTATTATAGTACACCGATTTTACTGAGATTAATGATTCGAATTTCACGATTATTTTTTTTGTTCACGTCAAAATTATTATACAGCATCTTTAGGATGTTCTTTAGCTGACACCGAATTCTAAAATAACATTAATTTTAACTGCATTTTGAAAAATTTTTAGTTGTTGAAGTCGGCTTTTATTTTACTTATATGATATAATGAGTATGGTATCATCAAAATTGTAAATTATTAGTGTATTTGATTTTTTTGTGCCATCACAAATACCTAATAACGATCCATTTCAAAGTTACATAATATATAAACCTATTATAATGTCACTTAAATCTTAAGTTAACACTTAGTATTGGAAGACGTGCCCTTAAGGTCGTAATTCCTTTAGGAATCACTCGTTCAGAGGTTTATGATCGCATTAACTTCCCCAAGTAAATCTCTATAAGAATTAAAATTAATCGGTGAAAGATGTAAATGTGTAACCTCAGATTATGAAACGGAGAGCGCACCAAACTCATGATTGCATGCATTACATTCGTTGAGCATAGAAATCGTTTAAACCTGCCCTGGACTTCCACGAATATTTCAAGACCAAAAATAGCCGAATCGGTTCAGCCGTTCTCGAGTTTTAGCGAGACTAACGAACATCAATTTATTTTTATACCTATATAAGACTAGCTGACCCGTGCCCACTTCGTTGAGCATAGAAACAGTTTGTGATGAACCGTTTAAACCTTCCCGGGTCTTCCACGAATATTTCAAGACTAAAAATAGCCGAATCGATTATGTCGCTCTCGAGCTTTACTAACAAACGGCAATTCATTTTTATGTACAAAAAGAGAGGATGTAACGCAGATACACATCCCGCCAATGGAACCTAATAACTTCTAGCCTGCGACTTCCCGCTTATCACTGAGCTACAGAGGTATCCTGTAATCTGCAAATCGTACACACGCAACCGAGCCTTAACATATCACCGCGTAGAGTAATAGGCAATAAAAGTTTCATCAATCGTAGTTACCAGCTAATCGACTTCGGTGTTTATTACGCCCAATCGCACTCCGGGGACAATTACACGATATTGGCTTCTTGTGATAAGGATTTATCTGTTAGGCGCCTGTTACATTTGTTCTGCTAGGCTAATTTATATTTTCGAGACCTGTTATATTCATTCTGTTTGGTAAATTTATCTGTTGATACCTGTTACACTTTTTTGCTAGGCTTATTTATATTTTCGAGACCTGTTATATTCATTCTCTTTGTTAAATTTATCTGTTAGAGACCTATTAATATTTTTCTGCTGGACTAATTTATGTGTTACATGCCTGTTACATTAATTCTGCTGGAGTAATTAATGTTTTTTATTACCTGTTATATTTGTTTGCAGATACCTGTTGCATTAATACCTGTTACATTCGATGAGCATTGCTAGTCAACTTTTCTTAGAAATGGTCCAGTAATTTTTACACTTATTATTATTATTTATTAATAATAAGTGTAAAAATACGCCATAATACTAGTGGACGGTACAAAAGGAGAACAAATACTGACAAACATGATGTATCAGTTTGAAACATCTTTTGTACACTTTTTGTATTTCAATAAATGTATTTCTTTTGTCTCTGGAAACCGAAGACCGTGATTAAAATTTCTCTTCAAAACGAGATGAAATATCGGGGTCTTTGTTTTTGTTACATAATAACAACTTGTATACAGACTACAGTCACAATATAGATAGATATCTACGCAGGAGTTATTTTTATAGTGACCGAGTGTATGCGCAATACTAAGAGTGGCATAGTGTTGTCACTGTCCTTGTGGACAGCTCGACTTCATTTCTTGGAAGACCTATCCTACCTATACAAGTTATTCTTCCAAGAAATGAAAATAACAGTCGAGCTGTCCACAAGGACAGTGATAACACTATGCCAATCTTAGAAAGAAAGAAAAAAAAACATAATAAAAAAAAACAAAATACAATTTTACCAAATTAGTGCCCATTCAACTTATTATTATTATTTTGTGAACATAGTTAACAACGCTAATTACGATGAGTAGCGGAAAACAAACAATAGGCAAAATAACAGCTAATAAACTAAATAAAAAAAACCCCGACTTAGCGTGTAACATTCCTATCACACCTAACAAACGACCTGATGATCTTGAAGACCTGAACCTATTTCCACCAAACATAACGGTATAAAAAGAAAATAAATTATAGTACTATGTAACATTAATAATGATGTTCACTTTTAAAAGTGAAACGAAACGTTGTTTTGTCTGTCAAATAGGTTCTCAAGTTGAGGTTGGGTTTGAGATTGTTTTATTTATTAAATACGGGCCAAAAAGTACTCGTGCCAGTCCCTCACCTCGTGGTAAGTATACCGTGAGGTGAGGGACTGGCTTATAAATATACAACACCCCGTGTTCCGCGTCACTCGGTATCCCGGGCGGGTTGAGATTTCTTCCCGGACCATAAAGTTATTGAAGTTTTCAACTCAAAGGAGTTCAAGTGCTCCTCAACTGAGCTTTAGACTTTTTTAATGAAATTTACTTTGCTACGTTTAAACGGAGGATTATATTTAGCCCGGGTGAAAATATAACAGAATTAACTACCTGTTATTTTGAGTACTAGGTATGATGGTGATGTGAGCGTGTATGACACCTGTTAGCGGGAACAACTGACAACTAATTACGTTTTCGTAACGTTATCGAAAGATACGCCTTTTGACGCCTCCGTGGTGGTTTAGAGCTTAGCTCTCTATTCGGAGGTCATGGGTATAACTGAAGCAGATTAAAAGAGAGATAAATAAGTAAACATTCTAATAAAGTCATAAGTATTACGTGTATGCGGGTTTTTGTACGGAATTTGGGTCGACAACGGACTCAGTAAGTTTTGGACTTGGTGTGAGTCACTTACGACAAGATGACTCGTCAACCCATATGTGGTAACTGTAAACTAACATATAAATGTATTGTCCTTGGATTTGGATAGTGATAAAATAAATTACTCATCTACTATGCATTCAGTAGTGGTTAAATAAACATAGTCAATTTATGCATTATCGACTGTGAACCAGCAATATGTCCAATCTTAAATTTAGATGCAGCTGATTTCTAATGTCTTATTTCGATTATCTAATTAAAATTATTCAAACAGAAGAATATCGGGTTCATTTTTTAATAAGTAAACAATATTAAAGTCAACTGTTGTTTTTATGTAATAAAAATTTAAGCGTTTGTAATTGTTTAGTGCCACAGCATATGTGTTATTGTTATCAGGATCCAATTACACGTTTAATAATAATACACTTCTAGTTAATCGTACTTGGCTTTATTCATACGTAACTATGTACATAATTTAATATACAGTATCTTATACATTACTAGGTACCTATGCAGATCTTAACTCTAGGGGCCTCCCTAGGGGACTAATATATATAGACTATCTTAGGCATCACTGTCAGTGTCATCTTTGACATCTAATTGTTTTTTTAATCATAATACATAATGTCATAGCATTATGTAACATCTCCCTTTTTCGAGAAACGCATACAATATATCAATGCATATAATATACATGATTACAAAATATACCTTACTAATTAAATTTCTCATGTATGTACAATTTAGGTTGTTTTACAGTTCTACCAGATCTGGTAACATAATCTGTACCTATTTGCCTTTCCACAGGAACACAGTTATCATTATGCCTACTAATATCCTGAGAATTTTCACTCGTGAAACAACTAGGATTTATGGGAAGTATATTGCACGTATCATGACCAATATAAGAAGGATCTATTTTTTTAAATTCATCTTTACTGTCACCCGCAAAAGAGGAAGGAGGATTTATATTTTTTAAACTATTTTTCCTATGTCTAATATGCGCTCTATTTCTCCTATATATAACACCATTCATATCGGTAATATAATGAGACCTACCACAATCTAGATTTCTATGTATTACACCAGGAGTCCAAAAATCTTTGGGATTCTTTTTAAAATAAATGTCATCTCCAGGCTTAAAGACTTCATTCCTTTGCCTTGCACATCTGTCAAAGTAATATGTCATTTTGTTTTTATTTTTGACATAAGATTTTTTGTAAACAGAAAATTTTACTAAATTCGGTTTTAATTTTTTACACAGGACAGGTATATTCATACGTAAACTCCTAGACATTAATAATGATGCTGGGCTGGGAAAATCATTTTTAGCTGTGTTACGGTAGTGTAGCAATGCTAAATACACATCAGATCCATCCTGAGCGCATTTACGTAGTATATTTTTGGATACTTTTACAGCGCTCTCCGAAAAACCATTACTTCTTGGATAATATGGACTCGTGGTTATATGCTCCACGTCCCATTCAACCAGAAAAGATTTGAACTTACATGAGTTGAAAGGTGGACCATTATCCGACACTAATGATCGTGGGATTCCGTGGCGTGCGAAAAACGATTTCAAGTTTTTAACCACGTTATCAACGTTGTAATTCTTATGTAAAAAAGCTAGCTCAAAATATTTAGAATAGTAATCTACACAGACAAGGTAATTCTCCCCATCAAAATAAAATAAATCAACCCCTACTCGTTCCCAAGGGAGTTGTGTAATATCATAACACTTCAAAGGTTCCTTATTTGTGTTAGGTTTAAATTTAGCACATACTAGACACTGTTCAATTAAATTTTTAATGTCTGCATTTATATTGGGCCAATAAACTGTTTACCTAGCAATGTTAAGTGTTTTATTTATACCTAAATGACCACAGTGAATTTTATCTAATATTTGCTTTTGTAAAGCCTTTGGGACTATGAGCCTATTGCCCTTAAAGAGTAAATCATTCATTATATGTATTTCACTTTGAATATTCCAATATGGTTTTACCAAACAGTTAATTTTGTTTTTGCTTGTTGGCCAACCATTTTTTATATAAGATTTAAGCAAAGTTAATGATTCATCTTGTTTACTTTCATTTAATATTGACTCTAAATATGACTTTGATACTGAAATATTAGAAAAAATTGAATTGACATGATATTGTAAGTCTTGTTCATATTGTGGTACATATGTATCAGTGAGTGAAGCTCGTGATAGCGTGTCTGCTATATACATATGTTTACCAGGTACATAAATTACTTCTAAGTCATATCCTTGCAACGCAAGCATCATTCTCTGTAATCTAGCTGGTACTTCATGAAGAGGTTTATTAAAGAGATAAATTAAAGGTTTGTGATCTGTATGAACGGTAACAGGACCTCCATAAATATATTGATGAAATTTATTACAACCAAACTGTATAGCAAACAATTCCTTTTCAATCTGAGCGTAGTTTTGTTGAGAGCTTGTCAATGTTCTTGAGCTATATGCAATTGGTCGCTTATTTTGCATGATTACAGCGCCCACAGCATTCTTGGATGAATCTACTGACAAAATTAAAGGTAAATTGCAATTATAGTTAGCTAATACAGGTGCTTTAGTAATAATATCTTTTAGTGACTCAAAACACTTTTGATAATTATCATCCCATAGGAATGGTATATCCTTTTTTAACAAGTTTCTTAAGACATTAGTTTTGTCTGCTAAGTTTTCAATGAAAGGGGCTAAAAAATTTAACATGCCTAAAAATCTTTGTAAATCCTTAACATTTTTAGGTGTAGACATATTTTTTACAGCTTTAATTTTATCTGGATCAATTTTAACACCATCTTTGCTAAAAATATAACCCAAATATGTTATTTCTTCTAAAAGAAACTTACACTTGAGCTTGTTTAATTTCAGATTTACCTGCCTAGCCCGTTCTAAAAATAATTCTAATCTCTTATTATGTATCTCAATTGTCTCCCCATATATTAATATGTCATCACACCAAATAATTATGCCTTCAATGTCCCCAAATAAATCAATCATAGTTTTATAAAATATTTCTGTTGCAGTATTAATCCCGAAAGGCAACCGTAGAAATTTATAGCGACCAAATGGGGTCTGAAATGTGCACAAATCACTACTTTCTTTTGTTAATTTTATATTATAAAAACCAGAGAACGCATCCAAGTGGGAAAAATATGTAGCTTTAGACAATTTTGACCTCACTTCATCAATATTTTTAATAGGATAATGACTTCTCAATAGATTTTTATTTAAATATCTAGGATCTAAACATACCCTTAATCCTCCTGCCTTTTTCATGGTAATGACTAAACTACTTACCCATAATGTGGGTTTGTTAACCTTTTGTATAATTCCCAGTTGTTCCATGATTTCTAATTCTTTCCTTAACGGCTCGATGAGAGCAAACGGTACCTTCCTCGGGGGATCTACTCTTGGTATGGCATCCTTCTTTAATACAATACTGTGTTCATATGGAAGACATCCTAGGCCCTGAAAAACATCATTATATTTGATTACAATATTGTCACATGTTTTTTCATATAGGTTATGTATATTTTTCACAATTTTATTGTCATTTTGACAATTTACAGAGAAGTTTTTTGTTATTAAATTTAACTTTATACAAGTTGGTAAGCCAATTACAGTTGGACAATTCAAACTTGTTATTACAAAAGTAATTGTTTCAGGCTCTACTTTATTATCTAATAAACAGGATACATTAGATACTGCCACTATGGGAATTTTATGACCATTATAAGCAAAAATATTATAATTCTTACACTGTTGTTTGTCCTTATTTTTAATTTTTAGGTTTGAGCTTTTGCATGTGTCTAAAGACATCATATTTATATCTGCTCCAGTATCAATTATGCAATCTACTCTTTTATTGTTTATATTAAGAAAATAATGCCAAGAATTATCATTTTTACTTAAAATTGTGCTATTACTATTACTTTGTGATTCAATGTTGAACAATGTCCCTATAGTAAATCTCTCAGCACTTTTTTTTGTTACTTCATCATCGAGATTTGAGTTGTCTACTTCAGAAACAACATTCCTGACATTATTTTTCTTATAACATAAATTAGTAAAGTGTCCATATTTAAAACATGACCTGCATTTATGCTTCCATGCTGGGCAGTTGCGATGAGCATGTGTTGTGTTGCATCTCCCGCACGTTGTTCTGGACCCGGGTGTGGCTGATCTTCTTTGTTGATAATGCGGCACTGGAGATCTGGTTTTTCTCCTATGCTGGTGCGATGAAAACGATGAGGACGGAGTGCTGTTCCGACGGTTTCTGTGTGTCTTGTATACGGTGGCATCTTCTCTTCTTTCACCCCCATTGATTGAATCTTCACTCTTCTGTGCCATAGTGAGTGTTCTACATAGCAGCTTGGCTCTTTCCAGGGAGAGATCTTGTTCTTGTAGCAGCTTTTGTCGAATTTGTGAGAAGTTTGTGGCCATGTTAGCGATGAGAATATCTTTCACCAGGGACTCACGAAGCGTACCAAACTCACATGAATGACTTGCATTTTCTAGCTCCATCAGAAAATTGTCCAATGATTCGTTCACACGTTGTTTTAATGTGAAGAACCTGTGTCTTGCAACTGTCAAATTCTTCTTTGGTTCAAAGTATTCAACAAATTTCTCCTTAACTTGTTTGAATGTAGAACTGCTTAGGTCCAAATTGAAGGAGTTGAAGATGTTTAGACCCTTTTCACCCATAGAGTGTAGCATAATAGCAATCTTCCTTTTGTCTTCGGTTTTCTCCATTCCCGACGCCAGCAAATATATCTCGAACGATTGAGTCCATTTTCTGAAGTTTTCAGCATTATTGTTGATGATTTCCGTCGAAATTTCCAGCTTTTGTACTCCGTTTGCAGCCATTGTCGTCATTGTTGTTGAACCACACCCAGCCGGTCTCGAAATTTCTTTTTTCGCCGTTCTCGACGTACCCTCTCTTTGGTTAATATTTTCTTTTTCTTCTTCTGACACCATGTTTAGTGCCACAGCATATGTGTTATTGTTATCAGGATCCAATTACACGTTTAATAATAATACACTTCTAGTTAATCGTACTTGGCTTTATTCATACGTAACTATGTACATAATTTAATATACAGTATCTTATACATTACTAGGTACCTATGCAGATCTTAACTCTAGGGGCCTCCCTAGGGGACTAATATATATAGACTATCTTAGGCATCACTGTCAGTGTCATCTTTGACATCTAATTGTTTTTTTAATCATAATACATAATGTCATAGCATTATGTAACAGTAATAATAGTTACGTTTTTTCTGTTACCTGAAAAATCTTGAAAAATAAGATAGGATAATTTGCCAGTTCACAGTCGATATACTGCATTGGCTAGTGGATAAATAAACATTTATAGGTATACACAAAAGATGCAGATATACTAGGTGTTACATAAATGAGTGTAATTTAGAGTGTGTATGTGCCTCCTATGTAGAGTATACTTTGAAAATACCAGCGTTGAAAGACGTACATTGGACTTTCATGATTGTATGAGAAATGCTCGAACATCATAAATTTATCCATACAATAATTTTTTTAAAGTAACTAGGTATTTCAGCGCTGGTACTTCAACAACAAACTATATACGCGACTGATACACACCCTAAAGTATTATCGCTTATTAATATTATACCACTCATAATAAAGTAAATGTTAAAGAATATATTTGCTAATAGCTTTGTTATTTTTATTTGACTGTTTGTTTGTCTACGGTGTTCATTAAACAGCATTGTGGACTGTTCTCAACAATATGCTGAGCGTGCCTGTTATGGAAATATTAAATGCTAATTTAATATTTCCATAAACTTTTTTCCTTGTTTACCTTGATCACTCGCATCAAATTCGTTCACCAATAAGCGTTCAGAATGGCTTGTTCACTCTAAGCATTAGAGTTGATTGACGATTTGATCAGCCTTTCAGAAACCGGAGGAGGCATCGCAACGGAGTATAAATACAGACAGAAAAATGGTTTGTTAACTCCCCCAAGCTGCGTGTGGTATACTTGGCATTTAAATCTGAGTATTTGCAATTAAACTGCTCGGCCACAATAGATTAAACCAACATGTCGACCCGCGGGTGTCGTAGTGGTAAATAAATTGACTCTTTAGTAACGAAGTTAGTAACATTCAACGATGTTTTATGTAGATTACTAGCTGTGCCCGCGACTTCGTTCGCATGGTTTTTAGCGACTTAAACCGTTTATGCAGCGCACGCAACGAGAGTCCCCAAATGTGAATAATTTTCCCCGTTTTTGCAACATTTCTCCCCGTTTAAACAAACAAACTCTTCCGCTTTATAATATTAGTATAGATATCGATAGAGCGGTTAATGGGTAGATGAGTACGATACGGACTTGCAAGACCAAAGGAGTCACTGCATTGCTGGTTATCCATTTCCTAGGGTTCCGTAAGCAAAGGGGAGGCTGAAGGATCCGCAGGCTTGTTACAAAGCAATAGAAAAAATTACGCATTTTTATCGACGGTTAAAAGGATTCAGATTTAATTTTGGACATTACAGTGCTCAACTGCCTAAATCCTTGTTATTTGTGTTTCTCTTTTAATATTATTTTTTTTTTGTTCCATAGGTAGTGTCAATATTTTACTGTATTTTATATGTTTTAGTTAATAGGTACCTATCTAAATTATCTGAATAAAGATTTTATATATTTATTATTTATAACCAAATTAAACAGGAGAACAGTTTAAAGTTTTACAATTCAGAAATATAAATTTGGCGTCAATGTTTGACGTAACAATTACTTAATAGTTCCTACGATTGCCACTAAATTGTTTTTGGCGAAAGCAAAAAGTAAGCAAAGCATTCTAACATAAGAGCGAGCGAATAGCACTATTTTTTGAAGTTCAGCAATCGAGAGTGAAAGAAGCTTATCAGCTATTGCGTATTGTTTATTTGTTTGTTTAAACGCGCTAATCTCAGGAACTACTGGTCCGATTTGAAAAATTCTTTTATTTTGGATAGTCCATTTATAGAGGAAGGCTTTATTTAGTCTAGAACATTAAGCTGCGATCAGTAGGAGCGTAGCCTCAGTGAGAAATGTTGCAAAAACGGGGAAAATTATTCACATCTGAGGACTTTCGTTGCGTGCGCTGCATAAACGGTTTAAGTTACTACAATATTGTACTATGTATGTATGAAAGAATTATTCCTTTTTAAAAAGTGTTTCCGACAACCACGCGAACGAAGTCGCGGACACAGCTAGTAATACATAATACCGACCGGTAACTCGGCGGTTGATATAACGAGCAAATTGACACCATGACGTCAGATCGCCATGTCTTGCAAAATTCCAGTACAATTTGCATTAACCGCGACGATGACGTAGCATGGACTAAAACACGCAGAAACGCACCGTACTATAATAATAGCTCCAGGCCAGCTGCGCAGGAGTTATTTTATAGTGCCCAAGTGTGTGCGCAATACACAAAGATACTCTCTCTTCATTATACTCTCATAACCCAGTGGGACGGTAAACCAACACGAATGGCGAGAGAACAGGCGCGATTAACATGCCCATCCGACGCATGAATCATCTTTCTTGTCAGACAATAAGGTGATTAGCCTGCATTGTCCTAACCAAACTTGAAAACCACATTATTTGTTGTTTCAACGCAAGAATCGAACCCACGACCGGGTCGAGAGCGAAGCTCGGAACCACTAGACCACGGACGGAGGCGATAAGCCGTACTATGATAGCACACCATTGCGCTAAACTGGGCTTTCACGTTGGAAGATGTA
The DNA here is from genome assembly GCA_905187575.2 of Celastrina argiolus. NCBI lineage: Eukaryota > Metazoa > Arthropoda > Insecta > Lepidoptera > Lycaenidae > Celastrina > Celastrina argiolus. The sequence goes on from LR994596.1 coordinate 6,549,562, forward strand.
GTTACCTAAACTTGGATAGGTCCTTTGGCCTCCAGATTTCGACGAATTGGTGATTGAAATCGAAAGCCGATATTCGGTAAGTTCTCAGTAGTTTCTCCTGTCGAGCTTCTACTACTTGCGGAAGCATGTCACATAGAGATACCAATGTATACCAGCTGTAGATTACCTTTGCCAAATATTTTGTTAATGCAAGAAAATCTGACTTATTATCCGTACTATCAACTTAAAAAAATCAATTTTAAATAAAAACTTACTAGCTTTTGCCCGCGACTTCGTCCGCGTCGAATAAATTATTACGGCAGCCTAAGTTTTCTAGTCTAGCTTTAAAAATGACGAAATTTTCAACATTTCATCCCCCCTTTTTAACCCCTTACAATGCTTTTTTCGCAATAAAAAGTATCCTTTGTCCTTTCTCTGGCTCTAGACTACCTGTGTACCAACTTTAATTTAAATCGGTTCAGTAGTTTTAGCGTGATAACGAAATAGATAGACCTTAGCATTATTAGCCTGGCATAGCCTGCGGTACGATATTTCATAGACCTATTATTTATTTATATGTCTCACGTAACAGTATTCACATTACCTAGGTATATAATTTAGTATTTTGTTCATTACCTAGATTTACGTCAATTCAGCGTATTAAGTTGATTATCAGAATAACAGCAATTTAAGTGCATTTACCAGCAAATGAAGAAAAACGTGAAAGAAAATCGAAACTTTAATATGTTCTGATTTCAACGAACTAGCCAGCTATTTCCGATTGCCTTCGCTCGCAGACCTCTTGATTGCTTTTATTTCGTTAACTGTTATTTTTGCAGTTATCTTTTATAGTAAGGTTTGTATTACGAGTGATCCGATATGCTGTAATTAAGAAGGGAATGAAACGGGATATAGAAATAACGTTTTTAAAAGTGCAATTTGGACTAATCTTTGACATTTGTGCACTTTTTACCGGCTGGCAATCAGATTTTTACTCCTTTTCAGATTTTTATTAGAGTAAATTTGTACAATACGCGCGCACTGACACGAAAAACCGACACGATGAAGTTAGCTAGTCAACATTTCGCAGAAAGTATAAATTGTAGATACCTACTCACTTCTTTTTACTTAAAATGCCAGTAAATAAATGAATATAAAAATCTGACTGTCGGAAGAATATATCTAGCAATACATCTTCAGTCTCGTATCGAAATCGTCACAATTCACCAACGTTTAAATGACGTATGTGAAGGGGTCTCTTTTACCCAAGGTGACCTTTTAGCCCCATGCTTTTGAGTCATTTGACACACCGTCGTGGTGTCGTGGTGGTCTCACAGACCTGTGATTGCTCATTGTCTGCCATAACAATGCTCAATCAAGGTTTATTTGCAAGTGTCGGTCGGTCTCAGTACAAACATCTTGTATCCGTAGGTTTGGTAAGTAATGGTAATAAAAATACTATAATAAATAATAAACAGCAATGCAAATTATTGCTATACTTCAGCGCCGTTTGGAGGGGTACAAAAAGTAGAAAAAACTTAATGGCCGCTTACTATTAAAAATATTCACAAACTGCATAAACTCATGTTTATATCTTGTCTAATATTTTATCAAAAGTCACTTGACAAAAAACAAAATGAAATTGAAAAATATTTTATTTTCAAATAGCTTAGAAACAAACACTTCTAGAAGTATCCTACATGATGTTTGAGCTACCACCGGTTCAGGGACTAACCCGGCGAGAAGAAACACGCGCGGGGCCACCTTTTAGCAAAAAACTGGGAAAATTGATTTTTTACAGAAGTAGCCTTGAAAGTTTATACCTTATTTCCAGGGTGTGCTATGATTAACAATATACAGACATTTCAAACAAGACAAGACATTGTATTTATTATAGAATTAGATTGGGTAGACTAGGTATCCAAAGTTTATGGTAAGAAGGTAAGTATATAGGTTGCTACTAGTATTTGTGAACCTGTTGGTCCATTAACGTTGAAGGCAACGGAAAAATACCATTTTTACTACGTTACGGTCTGAGATTGTAATCTCAGGATATGTATGAACCCTGTCCTGAACTCTTGACCCTGAATCTGACCTCAATTTACATTGACCTAGTAGGTTACACCCAAACTTTTCTCCAACCACTATAATAACATTACCTATTCATGTTCGATATTTTTTCTTAATTTGCTGGATGGTCGATTAATCTTTTTTTTTAATATAAAAATGAATTGCTGTTCGTTAGTCTCGCTAAAACTCGAGAACGGCTGAACCGATTCGGCTATTTTTGGCCTTGAAATATTCGTGGAAGTCCAGGGAAGGTTTAAACGGTTTGTATGCTCAACGAAGTGGGCATGGGTCAGCTGACCCATGCCCACTTCGTTGAGCATAATCACTTACTTTTTTATTTAAACTAGCTAGTTTAAAATAAAAAAGTAAGTGAGGATCAAAAAAATTGATAAATCATAAACCAAAGTTAAACATCTACACGGTATTTTCATGGCGACAAATTATACTTAGCGTCTTCATCCTTAACAGTCGCAACTAACTTGTGAACAACGTAAAAAGCCAAGCGTATTATCAAACACCACTTACATATCACAAAATGTCCCTCGAAGTCGTAAAGCAGCTATGATTTACAGGAATTAAAGATCAAAAAGGAATTAATTCAGCTCACGATATTTCATCGAGCCACTTCGTCTTTTATATATCAGCCCCATAAATGCCCCCATTTAAAAGCTCGGAGCCGCACGGAAGACTTACTTAAATATACTTTGCACGATTGCGCAAATTGATATAAAATACTTGGCTTCATGCTATCTGCTTTGGGTGCCAAGTAACGCCTAAATCTTTCAACGTTTCCAATCTGAGTTTATTTTTCGAATTAGAATTTTCGCACTGGATTTATCATTGAAGTTTTTGTACACTTTGTTAGAAGTAGCGTTGCCTAATAAATTGATTAATGTTGTATTGATAAAACAATAAACCGTGTCTTATACCATTTTCATTCTTTTGCAGGTACGGTGTTTATGCTACTATCAACTTTATACTGCTGTTTATTCATAGTGCTGAAGGTATTTATTTATCGGCGGTATTTATGTAGTACGTGTCGGCTTCGCGCCTAATAGGTTAAATATGGCAGAATTCGGTTCATTGTATGGAAGTCCTGGAATATTTTTAGTATAATTTTGTTGTTGGAACTAAAACACATCATCTGTGAAAATTTTAATTGTCTAGTTAATTCACGATTTATCAATTATTATGGCCTGGTGACAGACAAACGGACAGTGACAACTAGGACTCAGTTTCCCGTAGTAACACTATGCTTACGATAAATACGTAATATTCAGGTTTAGGTTGTAGTCATTTACGTTGGGTAATATGATCCTACCGACTGCCCCAGTTAGGTTAGGTTAGCTGTGATTTGAATTTCAAAGACCGCGTACCAAAATGACATAAAATCTGAATTTATAATATATTCAAAGTTTATTGCATTCGTAATAATATTTTCCAATTGCAGAAGGGTGTTGTTAGAGCATAAAATTGAAATTGCCAATACTTTTCACCCGGCCATCAGTCAGGCGAATTATGGTGACATAATTATATCCCTTACTCACGTTTCTACGTCGATATGTCTGATATTTTCAATAACGAGACATTTATTTATTGAAATTGGTCTGAACATTTTGAACATGATAAAAGTATAAAATTGTACACCATTTGAGAGCCAATTTTAAAAGCTACAAATTACATCTAAATTAGCTACTATAACTTTGTTTGAATTAAGATAGGAGTTGATAGGACCTGAGCAATACTCCATTGGATAAGAGATATATTTATACATGGTGTATAGTGTATACTTGAAGTAATATTATATATATTATACTAAGACGACCCAGTACTCTATTTTGAGATAACGATTGAAATATAACTTTACGAAAATCATACACATTACAGAGATTAGATATGCACATATTGTATCTTCATCTGTAGTTAAAAAAGTTCATTTTTGAAGCGCTATCTTGTAAAAGCGCGTCACAGCTCCGTCTGAACTGACCTTTACAGTTTAGACCCTTGCTTGAGTATACTCTAAAGCCAGTAAGTGTAGTCACCGAGTGTTGACACGAAATATCGGGTGACGGTGGACGTCACTAGACACCTTGGAGTATACAGGTGTCTCAAATACACTGGCAATTGTTTACTAAATGCATTTCCAGCATGGTATAAAAATAAACCCTACTAATATTCTATTCTGGTGTCGTTTAAAATTTCGTAAACAAGAAGACATAGGACACTAAAATGCTGCCGCCTTAAATGTCATTTATATTTTTTTAATTACGCTTTGCTCTGATTTGCAATAGTCTCAGAGCAAAGCGACGACAGACTGAGGTCGGTTTTTTACATACTAGAAACTAAAAATTGAGTTCAAATTGTCACTTAAACATTTTAGAATGCGTCGTAACATATTTAACACATTAATCTAAAGATGCGTCTCTAGAATCAATGTACTTAATTCGATCCTAAAATGTTTAAATTACAGTTTAAACTCAAATATCTAGGTAATATTTTTTTATAGAGTCTTCAATTGTATTAACGCTGCCATGCAATTATTATTCGTTAACGTTACTTTACGAAGCTTTCAAATGTTCCTGCTCCTTCCTTCCTTCCTCTTGTCCTTACTTTTTTATTTGGTCCGTGCGATAAAGAAATATAAGAATCGTCTTTATTATTTTTGTTTATATAATAAACTGTTGAGTCACAAAAGGCCGGTTTCAGGAACGCTATTCAAATGTTTAATCAACTAACATGGCATTCAATTTAACAATCCATATTGAACGCTGATTTATGGAACACTTATTAGAGAGAAAGGAAGGGGCAGATATTTTATAATTACATCACGCTCGCACGGCTGGTTAAAATGATTCAAATCGTATCTAATCATTTGGTTAAATGTTTAATTAATCTTAATTGAAAAAAAAAACACATGAAAGCATTTGTTGTCATTAACTTTCTCTGTAACTCTGTCTGTGTTGTCATTAAATTTCGTTCATCAACAAGAAGTCTTCAAGCATAAGATAATAATATTATTGTAAGGAGTTTATAAATCATCTTTATTAGTTTAAGTTGATGCCTAATTACTAACATATGGTGCGGTACTTGTTAATGTTGGTTTAGGGTTTTTTTTTCTTTTTTTTTCTTACACGCCTCGTCAGCTCGTGTTAGACACGTGCGTTGAAAAAACAAAGGGCTCGTCCCTAATAAAATTGAAGTTAAGATTTGACAACTGGTAGGGTTACCACTTGTTTTAAGTTTGTTTTTTTAACAATCTGTTTAGTTGGACTGCAAACTTGTATTGTATAACGGATGTAAACAGAACAGTCAATAACTTAGAGATACGATTATACTTTTACAAAAGTAAATAAATTATATTTTTTGCTTTTTCGTTATTCTTGCAACAAAAAGTTAAAAAATGCGAAATGGTAAAAAGTAAAAAATAATAATTTGGTTTTCGAATTAAAAAAAATACAAAACTATCCATATGAGGAAAGGTAATGAGTATAATCGTATCTTAAAGTTATAGTGACTGTTCTTTTCACACCCTAGGTAGTTGTAGTTTTTTGTGTTCAAATTGTCATGTACCTACCAACTACCAACATACTAGGTACTTAGAAAGTTACCATAACCTGCCCATATACACCTACAATTGTATTTAAACTATCAATTATTTTAGTGACTTCTTGTATTGACGTAGGCTTGAATTTTGCAAGTTCACGATCTACTGGATTTTATGTTTTCTCATAAAGCTGTTTATAAATATTAATGTCATGGTATTTTTGTGGAATTTTATCTGCCATAGTTGAACCAACGTTACTGAAAAATAAATTAAAACAATTGCATATATCTGAGACTTAAGTGTAGGAGGCAGTAGTAGTTTTAAGTCTGGTTGGTGCATTTGTGTATTTGGTTTTATTAACACAAACTTAAAGAGTTTATAAGCACCTACAATTTCAATACCACCTACACCAATACTTGAGAGGTATCTCCACGGTTGAGATAAATACAAAATAGGTACCTATTTATAAAATCTATTGCTGTCTCCCAGTGCCCTAGCTAGCCAGCACTAACGCGATAGAGACAGCACGAACTGAAATTACCTATTAAAAGCACAAGAAATTGACATTTGGGGACTGTTTTCTCCCAAAAACTTAACCAAATTTAGATTTTTTTTTTCATTATAATTTAAAAAATGCTTCGTTCTTTTGTTTTGACTTTATTATTTAATGTAGTGAAATTTGTCTAGTCTAGTTTTTTATTTTATTTTAAAAAATATCTCCTGAAATAATGAATTTGTTAAAAAGCCGAAAAAATGGGGACGTATAAATAATATGTAACGTAGATATTCAGGAAAAAATTGTTTATCTAACGGCATTATCCAGGGAGGAAACACTTTGCAGTCCCCTAAGTCTGTATGGAAAAAGGGCTGTTTCCTCTTAAAGAGGTGTAGGTGTAGTCGTAAAACCGACCACGCGTCCAGGGGCCTGACTCTCCAAACTGATTTGATTTTGATTCAGATACGATCATGCCGCGTACTTCCTAATAAATTGACATATTTTGTTTATTTTGATTCTCAGTCGATTGATATGGTCGGGAGTACATAAAGTTACGATCTGACATCTTTTCTTTATCCTGATTAGTTTCAAAGTAATTCACCAAATAAAGTACGAAAAACCACTGATATCGAACGGATTCGGTTCTCGATTGTGTCGGGAGTATGCCCGCAGGTTCAGGTAGTCAACTTATATTAAAAGGAGGAAAAATTTGTATTTTTGTATGTAACGACTTAACTCAAAAAGTACCGGACCGATTTTAATAATTCTTTTTCATTAGAAAGCTACATTATCACTGAGTAGGCTCTATAAAAATCAATTGCTGTTCGTTAGTCTCGCTAAAACTCGAGGTCAGCTGAACTGATTTGGCTATTTTTGGTCTTGAAATATTCGTGGAAGTCTCGGGAAGGTTTATACGGTTTCCATACTCAACGAAGTGTACGGGTCAGCTAGTAGAATATATTTTTGGGCGACTTTCTTAAATAGAATAAGTTAATCTGCGATTAAGAATCGCGTATATTTTTCAGTGTTCTCTAATATTAAGAAGTAAAATATGAAGGACTCAATTAGTCAGCTTCAGTATTGTATAAATGGAAAAAAATATTCCTTACAAAGGAAATAATAATGCATTGGGAATAAATAATCAACAGTTAAGTGTCTTTACTTCGTCTGTACAAGAGAGAAATTCTTATATTGCAAAGCCAATCAAAAATATACTTTATTGCTAGGGAATTATGTACTATTATAACATTTAAGTATTTAAACGACTGAGAGGCTTCAATTGGCTGTTGCGTCTCATTCTAATTTTAAATACATACTTTAATCATGGAATCTAATTTATATAAGCGTTCTCATTATTTATTTCTAGTATAATGGCGACAAATCTCAATAGATACCTGCGGCCTATTATTTATAACATAACATTTAATTAACGGTTAATTTTTAAACTAATTGGTCCTTCACTAAGGGGTTCTAAGGGGCACTAAATTTCGATCGAATCGAAATAAAGATCGTATCTACATTCTACAGTAGCTGAGGATTGTGTAACAGACAGACATACTTAAGTTACATTTATAAGAGTAAGATATATGAACCTTACTTTCCAAACTGATTCAAATTTGATTCAGATTCGATCGTGCCGCGTACTCCCGAATAAATAGACTTTTTTTCATTGATTCTAGTCGATTAATATGATCGGGAGTACAAAAAGTTACGATCTAACGATTTTCTTTATCCTGGTTAATTGCAAAGTAACCCACCAAATAGCATACTTACTAAAAGCGAACTGGTTCGATTCTCGACTGTGTCGGATGTAAGCATGCTGATCTGCTTACTATTTCTGACCATAATCCGGTATTTTTTGTCTCATTTGAAGAAATGAGACCCCGATTGAAGATGCCATCGTTAGAATCACTTACTAAAACAAAAATATTTCGCTAAATGGCAAGCGAATTCGTATGTCACTTTGCGAAGCTTATGTCAAATCCCATACATGTGCTGTTTTCGAACTTCGTAAGTGATTCGAGCGATGGCATCTTGAATCACATGGTATGGTGAAAAGGCTTGATGGTGATGTTGAATTCTTATCTACCCTCCTCTTATCGCCGCGATAAACAGGGTGTGTCCAGCGCTGAGCAAATACTGCTATCGATCCTTGAGGGACATACTACTGTACTAATTGAATCTAAGCTGCCAAGTAGGTATTGTATTTACTTCCGTGTACATGCTATACCTACTAATCCCCTTCGTGGTCTAGTGGGATTGATTCCCGCGTAGGAACATCAAAAAAATATTGTTTTCAAGTCTGGTTAGGACAATGCAGACTGATCACCTGATTGTCTGACAAGAAAGATAATCCATGCGTCGAATGGGCATGTAAAAAATCTGTCCTGCGCCAGTTCTCTCGCCAGTCGTGTCGGTTATCCGTCTCACTGGGATACGAGAGTGAAGAAAGATTGCTTCTGTGTCATACACACTTGGGCGCTATAAATAATAATAATATCTATGTACGCTTCACACTACGTCAATCTGGCCCTGTGCTAAGTATCCGAAGAACTTGTGTTATGGGTAACAGACAAGTATATTTATACTATGTAACACATATTTAAGATTTTATATTATTAATACACAAATTTAATACACATCCATGACCCAGGAACATTGAAAACTTTTTGTTCCCTCGGCGAGATTCGAACCCGCAACCACCACCAACGCGCTGAAGCACTGCGCTACGGAGGACGTCAGATTAGGACAATGCAGGCTGATCCTGATTGTCTGAGAAGAAAGATGATCCATGCGTCGGATAGGCATGTAAAAAATCGTTCCTGCGCCTGAACTCCCGCCAGCCGTGTCACCGGGCTTCGAGAGTACAGGAAGAGAGAGTGCTGCTCTGACACACACACTTGGGTAACTATTTAGTAATCTGTGACTTGGGCGCTATAAAATAACTATAAAATAAAGTAAGATGTATATTCTATTTACTATAGCAAACCGTAGTAACTACACAAAATGTAGTAATTAATAACTAGTAAAGTATTTTAGGGTAGGGCAATAACAAAGTTAACTGGAGCCCTCAACTTCTGACCGCGGAAGTGTACCGCCGAACTTTCGAGACGTCTTGAACAAGACCTACTTAAGGGGTACTTAAGGGCTACTTAGTGGTGGACATTTTATACGTTTTCCTTATTACGTTACTTCAAAATGTTTAAGTACCTAATTGCTATTTGAATAAATTCTATTTTTAATTTATTGCATGGCATGGTTATCAATAGTAGGGCTAGTATTTTTTAACTAATAAAGAAGGAGAATATTAGTTACAAACTTTCGTATTGACGAAACTAGCGGACCAATTTTAATGACCAATTTTAATAAAATATTGCACCGATACAGAGTAAGCCTAATATAGTTTTTCTTTGAAAATTTCTTATATTATATGCACATTGCACACTTATACATATTGTTGATATATATATATTTAATATAATATGATTTGTTTATTATTGCAAAATATAAGTATTAACTACCTGTTCGGTACGATTGTGACTATGCAATATTGTGTAATCTTCAAACTCCTTTACTCTTTTCTGCATAGTAAAATTTTACTTCAAATATTTGTCACAAAAAGGAAAGTATAGCAATTGTAAAGATTCTCAAGTTACAGAAGACACTGCTGTTTCAAACTTACTCTTATTACTATTACCATAAGGTCGCCGGGTTTAAAATGAGTCACTTTCGAATTACAGGAAAAAATCTCAGATCTGTGATTCATTTGATGCAAACCAGAACTTCCGTTTATGATATAAATAATCCAATATGGTAGAAAGTTCAACTCCTTTCTGTGTTACTTACTCATCGTGAATTTTAGCGCCTCGGTTGTAGATTGAAGTAAGTGATAGATATGCCACTTTATGCCTGGGTACGCGCTGAAAATTTGAGTACTTTGAAAAAAAATTTCTCAATACTGGATTCATTGAAAGATGCAAATCATAATTATATTAACTAGAGGATTATCGTTTTAATAATTTATATTTTTGCTATAGAAGAGAATATAGCTTAAAACATTATGCGTACTTTTTTAACGTTGTGTTACGCGAGTGTGAAAAAGTCTGTTGTATTTTAAGTGGGGCAAGGCTCGGGAGATTATCGTTTTAGTTTTTACCAATTTTATCTCAAAAAAAGTAAAAAAAAATTTTATACTATTTCAACGCGCTCCTCTCCTCACCATACAAATAGTCGTTCAAGGTCATTGGCACTATACAAAGCCGGTGTGGGATCTATAAAGTAATCTCCGATCGAAGTAACAAATCTTTAGTACAGGAAGTTTTAAATGTCATTCTTACAATTGCATAGTTGGCCTAGTCCCCAGTCAGACAGAAACGGCTAGTCAATACGTCTGGGCCAAGTGTTTTCATTCACAGCCAAAAAAGACTCATCTTTTATGCTATACACATATTTAAGACTTTTATTACATATAATATTAAACACATATTTAATACACATCCATGACCCAGGAACACAAAAAAGTTTTTGTTCCTTCTGCGGGATAGCGCTAGAAGAAGGTCGTCAAATTTTGTTTGACCATCAGGATTCGGATTATATGGAACACTGTAATTGTAAAGCGTTTTATTTAAATTGTAATGCGTCGTTTTACCACAAAAAGGCGCGCCACCTTTTTTATCTACTAGCGTAATAAAAGATAGGTATTGTCAAAATCAATTAAGTTATTATATGTCTGCATTGTACGTTTATCACGAGTTCATGGCCTTCGCTACACACACTAGCTCTTTGGCGTAAAATCAAATAGCTCGTTGTGAACGGAAATTAACAAACAATCGCTAACGGTAACTGTTCTCAGAAGCTCACGCGAAAATATCGCGTTCCACTTCGCGGTGTGGAGTTTCTTCGTCATCATTAACACACTGCCGTCTAGGGGAAACGTGCAGACTGATGGTACGTTTTGATGTTATTGTGCCTCTTTTGTCGAAAACGGAGAAGTTTCACATGTGTCTGTGGCATCGTACATGATTTTTTTTTTTTTTTTTATTTAAGGTCGCTTGGAACTACTGAGGTTATCAGCGACCACAACATAAAACTAAATTAAACTATACACATTACAATATTTGAGGAATTTTAGAACATTAATACATATATCTGGATCAGTTGTTTTTAGTTATAATCATCAATTCGCTCATCACTAGATAGTTCAAGGAAAACTTAATTTTCTTAATTTGCTTTATAGTTATGTTTAGTTTTCTTTTTATTTATGTACTGTAATGAGTAGTGTAATGTCCAAATATTCGAATAAATGTTTATTTGTTTATATAATACAAGTGCATGTTGATCTTATGAGATCACCCAAATTGCATCATTGTCAGTGTTTAAACCGCCTGTTGTCAGCGAAACTGTCGGGTCGAGCCGGCCCATTCGTGCCGAAGCATTGTGTAAAAGTTATAATAGTATATCTAGTTCAAAAGAAATCAATTTTTAACCGACTTCCAAAAAGTATGTTCGGCTGTATTTAACTATGAGATAGACTTCAAATTTGGGTTCAATAGTTTTTGTTATAAGGGTTCGAGTTAAGGCACTTGACTTAATGCGGCCGCTGCAAAACATCTGCGTATTATAGACATATGGTGCAACTAAAACAGGTTTTTAGCGTCAACTACTTGAAAATATTACCTGCACGCATGGACTGGACTGGCCCATATATTTTTTAAACTAATGCTTTTAAAAGGTTTGGGCTGATTTTTGCGACACTCTTTTGGGTAATTTAGGTATTCTTAAGTTTTTAGCGAGTGCTCTTTTTTGTGGGAAGAAGCTTGGCCATTGGGAGTTTGGTTTTATTTTTATGATAATATAATCTTTAATCATTTGACAATTAAAGTATCTTAAAACCTTAACATAAAACGACTGCAGTGACAGATGTCGAAAGAAGTGAGAGTAATGGGCGAAGTTCGCCGCAGATGAATGACTATGAAGTTAGGCGCGAGTGTTGACTCGTAATTAAAAGTGTTTTAGGTAATAATAGTTAACTTAGTTATTTTAGTTCTCGTAGAGCTCATAATATAAACCTATTTGTCTTGAATGCTTACAAAAATAACATTTCTTATTTCAATCCATTAACACGCATGGCCCGACAATATAATAATGTTGCAAAAATCAATAAAACGTTAAGACATTTTCGATCATAGTTAATTATCATATATTAAAACTTTGAAAGAGATCCTCCATAGCATATCACAAGTTTCCTAATAATTAATAACGCGTCCTTTTGTATAATTAAGTGTATATTTGTAACTTTTGTTAATTGTTGAACTAATCTCTGAAGTGTGCACATAAGTTATGTTGCAATCCAGATCATAACATTGTAATTAGCATAGACAATAATTTTGTAATTGTAATGTGTTTTGTGAATTTAAATAAATAAATAAATTAAAAAAAACTTAAATACCACACTGATGCCAATCTCAAAAGAAGAGGAAAAAGAACTTAAATATTCATAAAATAATGGCGCATTTAAATAAAGCTGGTGACTTAACAAACATAATATTATACGAGATACCTTTTGTGCAATTACCTAAAACGTGGGCGAATAGACAACAGGTACACCCATAAAACAAAGTAAATAAGCCAATTTGCACAGGCCCGAACTCGAAATTAATTTACCTAAATAATCCTGGAATCCGGTCCATAAATTTTATTTACTTAATTAGTAAGTTTAATTATTTTTTGAGCAAATCACGCGATGCCGTTACATAGGTTTGCACTTTATTACAAGCTGTTAGCGTGAGTTATTGATAATTAAACACTGATATAATCGTTGGATACAATTGTGATAAGGATTTTATGGGTTTTCACCTCACCCACCTGTAACCATTTCTGTTCAATCCGTAGATATTGGAACAAGCGTATCCAATTTATAGAAATAGTGGTGCTAAAGAGACACATTATTTTGTGTACCCGCTCAAGATACTACTCTTTTAAAAAGATGAATATAATTTTTCTCAAGGACTAATCCTTCCGTCTAAATTAAACTTTTATATTGCGCTGTTTTCGGGATGTCCATTGTCATATAATTGAGTGAAGAACATCTAAACGCGTAACAATTATACATAACCTATATAGTATTTTTATGGGTTAACCGCAATATATAAATACATAAACCAATTAAGTATGTGTAATAATCTAGCAAAACAGTTTTGCTCGCTTGCACTATGGTGAAACGCCCAGGTTGTTTTGAATGTTTTGTAACCCTTAGGTACAGTCGGCTGCACTAACATGGATACATCTACAAATTTGCAAAAATATGTCTACGTTTAATTTTCAAAAATATTGTCACCTTATTGCATTCAAAGCGATGTAACCAGCAAAGTGTTTCAAAATTATAAATACATTATTTTCATAATGAAGTAAACAGCAGTATTTCAGTGAATAGTATACACACTTAAATTCATAATTATGAATACGCGACAAATTTCAGTAGCATGTAACCATTGTTTATTTCATTATAATGTAAACGTTAATTTTGTGTTTCAGAAAAGGCTGGTCAAAATTTCATTGCATTGCAATATATACATTATTGAATTCTGTAAATAATAGAGGTGATATATTGACGGGTATTATTATTGACGGTTATTTAAAAATCACACATACATTAGAATATCGATTATATTCTTTAGTGTAATAGGTATAACTCTGATACACGCGAACGTATATATTTCAAAGATACTGTCATCGGTTTTTATAGTCTACCCTCAAACTATAATATGATCAAAACTAAACAATGTTAATATCGTTCTATATTAGTAATATTGTAAATATAAATAATATAAACTAACACGTGCAAACATCGAACATGCAAAACATCCCATATTTTAAAATAATAAAAATTGTAGTTTTAAATGACTCCATTTGGATTACCTAAACTTAAAAACAAAAAACAAACCAAAAAAAAAAAAAAATTACTGAATAATGAATATTGCGAAGTGCGAACGATGACTGTAAATTAACTCTCTTGGACAAACTCGTGACTAAATATTTTTGGTTTCGTTATTATCATATTATGTATAGTTTGAGGGTAGAAGTAAAAACCTGATAAAAACAGTCTCTGAAATATAATATTATGTTCGCGTAAAATTTCTGATCGATTGCAATAAATTGGACAATTCTTGTCTTTTCTTGTTTTTTTTTGGACAGTAAAGCAAAATTATTTTTTTAACTAGCCCCTGAATAGTCAAACAGTGAATGAACTGATGACGAATTATTGCGATCTCGTCAGCTTTGAATAAAAATAAAAAAAGTATATCAAAATCGGTCCATCTATTTAGTAGTTACGATGCCACAAGCAAACAGACGAACATACATAAATAAACGTCAAACTTACATAATAGTGTAAGTTTATGTAGTTTGCAGACACGCAAGCTAACATTTTGTATGATAAACAAAATTAATATAATATTAAAAAATCATAGATATAGTTTGAGGGTAGAAGTAAAAACCTTACAAAAATAGTTTCTGAAATATATGTTTAGGTAAAATGCCTGATTGACTGTAATAAACTTCATCATTCTTTTCTTTTTGTGTTTTTTCTAGTCATAAAAGTAAAATTATTTTTTAATTAATACTCGAATTGTTCAGCAGTAAGCAAATTTATTTTGTTGAATCATAGCTTTAGTGTTTTAACTTGACCAGGTCAGCTTTCAAACAAAAAAAACTACATCAAAATCGGTTCATCCGTTTGGGAGCTACGATGACAGACATACAGACATACTCCAAAAAATCCCTCTGTTTTTGTCGGAGGTGCAAAAAGGGATTTTTTACGAATTCAGTAGTCCAAATTTCATGTTTCTCCCATTTGTAGTTACGGCTGTGCGAAAAGAAAAAGAAAAAATGAATGTATACATCTTATTGGAACATACCACGAGTACATTTTTGTGGCATTTAAAACATATTTGCAGAAAAGTGAAAAATGCTAAAATTTTATAAGTGTATCCATATTATTGATACAATTAATGTTTACATATTATTGAAACATACCACGAGTACATTTTTGTGGCATTTAAAACATATTTGCAGAAAAGTGAAAAATGCTAAAATTTTATAAGTGTATCCATATTATTGATACAATTAATGTTTACATTGTAATGAAGTAAACAATGTTTACATATTATTGAAATTTGTCGCGTATTCATAATTATGAATTTAAGTGTGCATACTATTCACTGAAATACTGCTGTTTACTTCATTATGGAAATAATGTATTCATAATTTTGAAACACTTTGCTGGTTACATCGCTTTGAATGCAATAAGGTGACGATATTTTTGAAAAACTACCGTAGACATATTTTTGCAAATTTGTAGATGTATCCATGTTAGTGCAGCCGACTGTACTTATTCAAACAAAATTCAACATCATAAAATGTCTCATTTGCCCAATTAGGGTGATAAAGGGTCTGGATCCACGTCATTTGGGCCCAGATGATAACTCATTAACGACTCACGCGAAGGGCACATCACGCGATGTCATAACAAAAGAAAAGAATCTTGTAAACGACCGCCATTTTGTTTTTTATTAGCTTGTCAATTTAGTGGCGTAAATTGAGAATATTGTAATGATTTTCGATATTTCACCGCTGTAGGAAATAAAATTGATTTCGTTTTATCACACTGGTGAAAGTTGTGTGTATATGTTTGTTAAAACACATTATTAACAGTATATATTTTTTGTTTCAGGTAAAGCTCTTCTGCTATTTATGCCGATCGAAGATTCTGGAACATTATTACCTATTAGTTGTTAGGTCTCAAGTCCCAATCTCACACACATATAAAGACGTAAATTGGTAAGTGTCTTTTTATTATTTCTTACATTGTGTAAGTATGTTTGCGCAAACGGCTAGTCTAATTATGTCAAATGTAGAATGCAAATGGATTAACACTAGTAATATCCTCTAAAAGTACAGAGTTCCCGTGGGATACGGATTTTACGCGGGAAAAGTAAACATAAATTGTGTTTATCACAAATCACCTGGACTAGATTATTGTGTCGCGAAATATTTATTTAAAAAATCCACGCCACATAAATTTTATTCAACTTTTAATGCCAATAACAGCGTCAGCGTAATCGAAAAATTCAAACTAGGAAATTGTAAACGGCGACGGCTGACAGTTACATTTTTAAAGATTTATCGAAGTGATTTCGTGTGTAAACTAAATAAATAACGTTTAATTTGAGCTCGGCGATATGTTGGTTAAATATTTGTACGGAAAACCGCTTGATTTATTATAATTGGACATGAGAAAGGGACACTTCATTTTGATCGATCCTGTAAGTTTGTGTCTGTGGTCAAACGTCTTATAAAGGTGCCCACACGGAATACTTTTATAGCGTGTTCCTTTAAACGCTTTTTTTGTTCAAAACGTTCGGATCATTCTTATCCCAAATTGTCGTTTCTTAAGCGCAATATTGACGTCTATCACATTTTCGATCTGATCGCAAACTTTACTGCTAGTGGAACGACTGACAGATTTGTTAAAATTTGACATTTTTATTTGTCTAATGAATTGTAATTATAATTTAAATTATCAATAATAACTACATTATAAAAGAATCTAGAATAAATTTTCTCTATCGTAACTTTTAAATAACATCGAGATCAGTGAAATCCAAGTAAACGTCAAAAAAAGCAAAGTAAAAATATGCAAAATGGCGTGATCATTCTGAGCGTTTTGAACAGTTTTTGACAGCTGACAGCTGCGTATAGAACATGGATGAAAACAGTTCAAAACAATCTTAATGGCGCTAAACAGTGCTAAAGGAACGCGAATCTGAACGAAAAAAACATTTTAGGTTCTGGAACACAGGGTAGGTGCAAAATAGAACATGCTGATTGCAATAGTAGAACGCACACGTCACACAAAAGTTGGTTTCGAACTTCGTAAGCGATAATAGCAATGGCTTATGGCATCTTAAATAAGGGCCTGTGGCATTTTAGCCTGAAGTTCTTATTCGTTATACCGTCTACTTTTAAATCAGGAAATTGATATTTTAATATAATTTTAGAATAACTCCCTGCTACTGTAATATCCACTCTAATTCTAGGGCGCAGGGTTTAAAGTAGGCTTGCGGCCTGGTAATGCCGGTAAGAGTCCAGCGAAACCTGTTTGGTACAAGTACATTGAACTCAATAGTAAGTTTTAAATCGTTTGGCGTCTCGAATTGTGCTGATAGAAATTAGGTTATATGTTGGATTGTGGCTTTCGCAGTGACAAAAACGAGTTTTATAACATACTAGCTGTGCCCTGCGACTTCGTTCGCTTGGATTTTGAGTGACTTAAACCGTTAATGCAGGGCACGCAACGAAAGTCCCTAAATGTAATAATTTTCCCCGTTTTTGCAACATTTCTCACTGACGCTTCGCACCTATTGGTCGCAGCGTATATAGCTAAAGCCTTCCTCTATAAATGGACTATCCAACAAAAAAGGAATTTTACAAATCGGACTAGTAGTTCCTGAGTTTAGCGCGTTTATACAAACAAACAAACTCATCCACTTTATAATATTAGTATAGATTCAGTGTGCCCGACTGCACATGAACTACTGTTTGTGGGACCGAAAATCGGATAGAATTTTCCTTCATATATCTGACCGACTTTTGTATGAATATGTGGCAATAACAAAAAAAAATACAATACTACCCGTGCCCACTTCGTTGAGCATAGAAAGCGTTTAAACCTTCCCTGGACTTGTAAGTAATAATCAGTAACTATTGCATTGTACTTTTATTATGTTTATTAATAAAGAATACACTTTTTAAAAGTAAATAGGGTTCCGTCAAGTATTTTGCTTTCTTTTTTGGGTTTCGTCACCAAAAAAATTTGGTAACCGCTGCCCTAGACAATAACATAGGAATTAGGATTTATAATATTCTCTAATATTATAAATGCCATAATACATAGAACGAAATTAATCGTGTATTCATTGCCTCGATAGAATATCAATTTGAGCGATTTGCTCATGTATAATTGTTATTTGTTTCCCAACAAACATTACAATGAATTGAATCTATTGAATTGAAATTTATTTAAAGACTTGATTTTGCTCGCCACTTTGTGCGCGTAAACTGAAATCCCTCGGGTACCGTACATTTTGTTGTGATATGAAGTTTTATATGTCCTTCCCTGTGGTCTAATGTATGTATGTCGAAAATTTCACCTAAATCGGTCCAGTAGTTCCGAAACCTATTCATTGCAAACAACGTGCCGATTGCCGATTATGATTTAAAGTTTTAGTTCAGAAAAATCATCAATCTGTTAATCGTACATTTTGACCTCTGTAGCGCAGTGGCGCATTTGTTTGAGAACAAATGCGCTGACTGGAGGTCACGGGTTTGAATCCCGCCGAGGGACGAAAAGTTTTCAATACTGCTAGGTAAAAATAATTATTATTACGTATACACAAGTTTAATACACATCGTATTAAAGTGTATACATAATAATAATGATATTTAATAAAGCATATGGACGGTTAGCTAATAGCTATGGAGCTAGTAGTAGATGTTCTAGAGTTTGAGCCTCTGCCTTAATCCGGGGTGTCATATATATATGTCAATATTTTTATAATATTAGTGTGATGGTAGGTACTAGGTTTGTACAATCATGGCCTACCATCCCATACAATCTATGTTTAATACCAAAAAAATGCAATAGTCACTACTAACAACGTTTGTAAATTTTAAAGTGTAAATATGCCGAACTAAGTACAAATATTGACATCAAAATAAAGATAAGCATATTTTTAAAGCATTACATCACATTAACCTAAATTGAATTCTTTAATTAAGAAGAAGATACCAAACGAAATTGGTTATTAGTATTTTTCAATAGAAAATATAACAAAAATATAACACAAATAGCCAGTCGAATTGCCAGTATTAGGGTGATACCATTTTCTAGTACTAGGTCGTGTTATATATATCTAGGTACTTTGTGATACAATGTATGTCCCGTCCATATTTGGCCGTCACAAGCCACAGTGAAATAGAGCTCATACCTTACGTTTATTGGTTATTTACTGCTAGTAAACTCTTGCGGTCGCAACTGTTTCCATTGTTTACCGATTCGTTGGAAATATTTTAGCACGAATTGGCCGGCTCGCTTGGAAATACCACGGCCTTAAATTAAATTAAATACCGTTTATTTCAGGCTACAAAAGCCTTTACTGACTAACATACAAATCCGACGACATATAACTCTAGCGATGCGTTTTGAATATAGGGTCAGTGTTGCCAGTATGATTTAAAGAAGTACGACTGGCTCTCAGAAAACGTACGGATTTTAACTCAAAAGTACTGTTTTTGAACATTAAAATGCTATATTCTACACATAGTAGCCCTTTTATAGTATGTATGAAAACATGAATTACTAGTATAATTAAAAGGTACGGAAAACTGAGGGTGCATACTGAGGTACGGTAGTGGCACGGTTGTACATTCTGGCAACACTGTTTATGGTACCAAAAGGCTTTGGCGCTTTAAACCTAACTTTTGCATGTCAGAAATATGTCAAATGGCGCGATTCAAAACTAGTCTAAAAATAAAATACATAAATAATAATAATAATAATAATCTACTATAAATCTATCTATATGAGAAAGTTATTTAAACTGGTCCATAGAAGTGTTAGGTAACTGTCAATGCATAAATGACATAATAATATTTAATCCTGTGGTGCTTACCCTTAATTTTTGGGCATTTTGTTCATTCCAATTTTGTAATTGCCGCTTTGGGGAGGGAAACTGGAATACTTTCTACTTCTATTTCTCTTCTGATTAATGTCGTTGCGGGTCCCAAGACAGATTTAGCTTATCCCTTGGGCACCCCTGAGATCAAGGAGTTTGTCGTGGATCCTGGATCACAGGAGTTGCAGTGGTGGGAATGGGAGGTGGGCCAATGCCCGTATTAAAGTAACTAATAACGCGCAAGAAGTTTTTTTTATCAAAGAATTACAGAAGGTTAACCATTACCAAAGAGCGGACGGACAGACAAACTTACGGAACTCTATAAACAAAGCCACGACTTTGTAACTTGTCTGGTGTTGTATGTGTCCATTGTGCACGGGCACATACATCATCGTAAACCGTCGTTTACCTATTTCAATAAAAAAAATATTTTTATTTAACATCAAACCCATTAAATTAACGTTCACTCTAGTTTCCAGTAATTTCTGTCTGTCATGTGACATTACAAAAGTAACGATTTTAATGACTTGCGTGTAATTAAATTAGTAATTAATCGCGGGGCTGCCATGTATCACGCGATGTAATTAATATTGTCGTTAACAAAAGCTCGTCAAATGACATTCGGTTCTGTTTTGATTTGGTCTGTTTATTTATGTTTAATTAGTTCATTAAGTATGAATGTACGTCTCGGTTATTATTGCCCTAATTCTTAATGTTCATTTCCAACGCGGGTATCCAACCCACGACCTCCGTTTCAAGAGCCAAACTCTAGCCACTGGACCACGGAGACGTTATTAAAGTTAAGAAGTTCTTAAGTCACTACTTACTAGTTAATTATGTATTAATCATATATGTATGGTACGTATTTAACTGAATTTTATTACCCTAATTTTTAATTTCGCCCGTTTTCTAACTCGATCTATTAATTTTAATCACTGAAAAAGTATATATTTTCTAAGTCACAATATTTTAATTAATATTATTATATATAATGTATTATTAAATATAAAATCTTTTTAATTTTTATAGCTGCTTCAAAGTTCTTGAATAATCTCTCGAAGTTTTATCACCGACGACTGTTGACGTGTCGTCATATAATGGAAACGGTGGACGATAAAAGTGCTTATCTTGAGTTTTTATTATTGGTCGCGTAGGTGGGGGCTTGGTCTAATTCCTGCACCCTAGTATGACCAACGTAGACGGTTTCTCTTCCTACTGAAGAGTAGACATAGTGACAGTAAAGTCTCATGTATGGCCATAAAACTGTAAACAATCTCAATAAGGACGGTATACTTATACTTAGTTCATTCCATTAAGTTAAATCTAACTTAGTCACCACGTAATACAATAATTTTAAAAAAGTACCACTGTAAAGTACCACAGTACCTCTTGGCTGTAAAGTACACCTGACTGATTTTAAGTCCGCTCTGTTTAAAGGGCTTTGTTACAGTCCGCTAACTAGTTGAACGTTGAGTGACGCTTGTTCAATGTCGTCATTCAATAAACGCGACATTTAATCAAATAGTTGATTCAATCAGATGACTGCGACATATCTATACTAATATTATAATGCGAAAGAGTGTTTTTTTGTTTAAACGCGCTAATCTCAGAAACTACTGGTACGATTAGAAAAAATCTTTTTTTGTTGGATAGTTCATTTATACAGGAAGGCTTTAGGCTATATAACATTACGCTGCGACCAATAGGAGCCAAGCGTCAGTGAGAAATGTTGTGAAAACGGGGAAAATTGCGTGCGCTGCATTAACGGTTTAAATCACTCAAAAACCACACGAACGAAGTCGCGGGCACAGCTAGTAGACTATAAAAAAGATCGATTACGATATTATATTAATAATATTTATATAATATTTATATTAATAATATCCTACTCTGATCCATATTCAATGCTCAATAAAACAATATAGAAAACATTTGTCATTGAACCAAGTGCATGCGGTTAATCAATATGAAAACAATTTTAATGACGTCATAATGTCGAGTAGGATTTTTGTTAATGTATTTACCAGCCCCACATAGTTGAGCAGTTGGCTTCATTAAGATTGTCATACTTTCTCTCTTTATAGGAGCTACTCAAACAGGAGGCGTATTCCCGACACAATCGAGAATCGAATCACTTCGATCTCAACGGCCTTTGGTGTTTTATTTGGTGGATTACTTTGAAACTAACCAGCAGGCTTACTCCCGACATAATCGAGAATTGAATCAGTTCGATCTCAACGGCTTTTGGCATTTTATTTGGTAGATTACTTTGAAACTAACCAGGATAAAGAAAATCATATAATCGAAAGTTTTTGCACTCCCGACCATATAAATCGACTATTAGATAAAACGTCAATTTTTATGCGTCACGAACGAATCTGAGCCAAAATGGAATCAGTTTGGAGAGTAAGGCGCCAGCAGATCCCCGTCGAAAACAGTAGTATCAGTTGTCTGTGTGTGTGTGTGTGTTTGGGGTATCGTAGTTACCAAACGGATAAACCGATTTTGAACAAAAGCTGACGTGACCGAGAGTATTTAACCGACTTCCAAAAAAGGAGGAAGTTCTCCATTCGGCCGGATAGGCACGTAAAAAGTCGGTCCTGCGCCTGATCTCCCGCCAGGGGGCCTATTACAAGCTCTTAATTCCACCCAGTTTACGCCATACAACATGGCTGCCTAGAATTTTCGTATTACGATCACATAATAACTGCGTGATGACAGCTAGTCAGCGGACACGTGACTCTTGATTTGCTTCCGAATGTCTCTTTCAGACAACCAAACTAGGGTGGATTCATTCAGTATAACCTGTCGCTGTAATATGAAAAAGAAAAAGGCAGTTTAAGACCGTATTATTGAATTGCCTGGAACCAGGCTGGTATTGCAAAAGATCATAATACGGCCCCAGTTGTGTCGTTTATTCGTCCCACTGGGCTGCGAGAGTAGGTAAAGGAAGAGAGTGCTGTGTATTGGGCACTATAAAAAAACTCGTACGTAGCTGGCCTGGTTTCAATGAAGCCGGCCACCGACACCAAAATCGGGGAGGCATTATTATTATTCTTATTAGGGTTCTTGTGTAATTTTATGGAATCGTTAGATCTTCCACACGGTTTCGCCCGTGTGGAATAGTGTCACTAAAATGCAATTTCGGATGCGACGATACATCCGACGCATGCAACATCTTTCAAGCAAAGCAACATAAAAGTATCGTTTCATTATCGTATGGTAGCCGGTTTCATTGAAATCAGGCAGGAGTTATTTTATAGTGGCAAATTGTGTGCCAATACACAGAACCATTTCTGTTCCTTCACTCTCGTAGCCCAGTGGAACGGATAACCGACACGACTGGCGGGAGATCAGGCGCAGGACCGACTTTTTACTTGCCCATCCGACGCTTTGAACATCCTTCAAGCAAAGCAACAGAAAAGTATCGCTTATTAAAATAGTACGAAAATTACGAATTCATACGTGATTAGTATATAAACATAAGATTATAAAACTAGGACATAACGCGTCAAAGCCCAGACTCTATTGCCCAAAACCAATATAGGTACGCCTCACCTAATTCCAAAAAATCTTAACACTAAAAAAATCTAAATTCGGATATCGGTCCGGACTCCGGACGCTCCCCGGACGTTCTCAAAACTAGGACAAATCCGGGGAAACCCGGACGGATGGCAACCCTATATGTGATAGACATCAAGTCGGTTGAAATAACCGATTACCGAGTTCTGAATAAGTAATTATGTCGATGGTAACTACGATTTAAATGAATGAGCTATATTCCAATGTTTTCTATGAAGTTCGCTGTAGTCATGTAAATTGACTACAGCAAGCCAAAAGGATGGCTAATGACTTTGATAATTTGCTCCCGGTTTCTGAAAGGCTGATCAAATCGCCGATCAGCTAATATTGAGTTAACAAGTCATGCTCAACGCTCATTGGTGAACGTAGCGAGTGAGCGATTTTGTTGCGAGTGATGAGCCAATGAGCGTTCAGAATGGCTTGTTAACTTAAATGTTAGCTGATCGGCGTTCAGTCTTTTAGAAACCAGGGGTTATATTGTATATGTATGATTCTTCCATCGTAACTAAACTACTGATCAGATTTTAATGAATGGAGGCTATATAAATTACGGGATCGGTTATATTATTATTTAGAATGTCAAATAATAATTGAAAAAAGATCAAGTAAACCCCGAATGTCAAGCTGTGAGCAAGATGATAATAGATAAGAACAGTCGCGATCTCGTCAGCTTTTAAACAAAAATACTAGATTATAAAAAAAAATATTTTGTGTCGAGACTCGAGGGTCAATTATAAATGCGTTACCTGTAATTCCCCTATTTATTTGTGTCTGTGTTAAAAATGTCTAGGGTTAAAGTGCCTATAGCGGGATCTACCTACAATTTTCCAGTGATTTCTATTCGCTAATTGTATATAAATGACATACAAGAATCCTTCGTTAACCCGTAAATCACAGCGGGGGCATAAAAAGCCCGGACACATCCCCGCCCACCTGATTCCTGTCAATTAGCCAAATTAAATAAACCAAGTGGACTGCATTAATATCACTTACACAAAAAGGCTTGGTTTCGACGAATATTTCATTACGCGCGTGTCGGGTTCCGTATAATTGGCATATATCATTTGGCTTAGCTAATTTACTGCGTCGTATATTCATTAAGCAAACATTGTTTTTTGTTAAACGTGGAATACTTTCTCGCCTCTACGCAAATTAGGGTTAGTACTAACCTAGAATTTTTTTTAAAATATTAAATTCAATTCTTTTTGAATATACAACTTTTATCTTAAAGTTATTTCGATTTGATGCGAACTATCGCAATGACGTCATACCGACTGTATTTTGCTCTTGCGAGTTATAATTGTATTTTTGTAATTTTGTAGATAAATGTGAAATAAAAAATGGGCTTAAAATTGATTAGCACCATGATACCTGTCTATTGATTAGACGAAAAACTGACACTGCTGTGAACTTCCACTTATCTTATAATTTTGCTCTAAATGACTTTTTTCACTAATAAGAGAAAAGAAACACTATTCCCCGGTTTCTGAAAGGCTGATCAAATCGTCGATCAGCTTACATTTGAGATTTTTTTTATCGCCCCTATCTTTGACAGGCCTCGTTCATTGTTTTTTTATTGGTTATTTTTTTGCATTCCTTACAAATCTTACAATACACTTGAATTATCCATTAAACAAAACACCTACATAAAAAATAATGGAACAAACATTTTAAATACAATTAGTAAAATTTAAAATACACAATCTAAAATTACATAAAATTACAATTTAAAAAAAACATTGCTTCCAAATTACCATTTCTTTTAACATTTGAGGTTTGTGATTCTGACTTGTTAACTCAAATGCCCTTAAAAAACCGGGGATAAATCTACAACTGTAAAACAATACAGTCATTAAGTAGGTAGTAGGTTCAGTCACAAAATTATAATATTCGAATACATTTAACTTTATGGACTATGTTGGTCTGTAATACATGTATTTCTATTAATTTTTATCAAATATTTTTCTCATTATATCACGGAACCCCAACAAAAAGAGCAATGGCAGCACAAAGTGTGTTAACAATCAAAACTGTGTAATTGAAAGAGATGTGTGTTCATTAGCTCTATCAGAAATTACCTTTTGTGTGCGAATGAATAATGTATTGTTTTTTATTGAATTATTTTTACGCAATGCTGTGTAATGGAACTCCATTATCTGTGCTGGCCTTTTGGCACTCGCAGTGAAGGGTTAATTTTGACTTCCATTATTTTTGAACCCGCGCATTTTTGAATATTTGAAAAAAGAAGGGTTGTTATAAATTTGACGTGACTCTGTGCGTACTATGTTTGGTGGAAACCGGTTCAGGTCTTCAGATCGTTTGTTATATGAATGTTACATGTTTTTAAGTGCCTAAGTTGTTACCTGCATAAAATTGCAACTATAATTTTCAGGTTAGCTATCTACAGAACCCAAATGTTAGAAAAATACTACCGCAAACTTGACCCGGTATCAATATTAGGCCATTAAGGTGAACCTTTATGCGACAACCAGTAATTCAATACGAAACCCCACCGCACTCAGGAGTGACCTCAAAACACACCTCGTCACCAGCTCAACAAATGGTCTCGAGGAATGTATGGAGATGAATTCTGTTTTTTTATACAATAATAGCATTGTATAATAATAATTATATCTATGGACGCTTTACACCTGACGACTGACAATGACACTTTAACGACCTCCGTAGCGCAGTGGTTCAGCGCGTTGGTGCTCGACCGAGAGGTTGCGGGTTCGATTTCCGCCGAGGGAACAAAAAGTTTTTAATGTTCCTGGTCATGGATGTGTATTAAATTTGTGCATTAAAAGTTCTTCGAATACTTAGGGCCAGATTGACGTGGTGTGAAGCGTCTATAGATATTATTATTATATTATTATTACACCACGTCAATCTGGCCCCGTGCTAAATATCCGAAGAACTTGTGCTACAGGTACCAGACAACGGATATATATTTGATACTATACACATATTTAAAATTTTTATTACATTAATACACATCCATGACCCAATAATTTTTTTTTGTTTCCACGGCGGGTTTTGAACTCGAGATCTCCGGATCAAGAGCCAAGCTGTAAACCACTAGACCACGGAGGCGTCAATTCAAATTCAGTTACATGTTATTGCTGAGTTATGATCGGTTCTTCTTGTCGGGTTAGTGGTGGTCTTTTGTTGACATAAGTAACGAATAAATAATAAAAAAAAACCCCGACTTAGCGTGTAACATTCCTATCACACCTAACAAACGACCTGATGACCTTGAGGACCTGAACCGATTTCCACCAAACAGCTGAACACTCGACTGATATACCTTTCAAACAAGAAAAACCGCATTAAAGTCGGATCACCGTTTGGGAGCTACGATGCCATAGACAGCACATACACATATACACAGACACGTCAAACTTATAACACCCCTTTGTTTTTGCGTCAGGGGTTAAAAAAGTATCATTTGGTTGCTACCAAGCGCCGCCTGGTGACAGAGAAATACAAAAATTCTTATTGGTAGTTTTCGATACCGCTTCCGTCGCCAGATGGCGCTACGTGTGAGTGAGGTCTTTCTGCTGAGGTAGAAAAAGTATCAAAAAAGTATCATGGTCTAAATTCGACCACTGGGCGACCTAGTAACGATAAATTGATAAAACCACTCCCTCAAAGTAATCTTGTAAGAATTTAAGCTTTAATATTCTATGTCGGACATTTTCTTAAGTCTATATACTAACTTGTCGGTAAAGAAAAGTAAACGGACTATGAAAAGAAATTCCGCCGTAGCGTGTAAACAGAATTCTTATGAGACCTAGACAAAGGCTGCCGAGGCCTCTGGTAATCTGTTAGCGTGGCAAAGTGGGTTAACACGAGTCTATAAACCCTTGTTATACCTGAAATGTAGCTAGGTATTTTGTATAATATGTAACGAATGATCTATAGATGATAATAATACCTACATCGATTTCAGTGACGGTGGTCGGTTTCATTGAAAGCTACGCAGGAGTCATTTTATAGTGCCCAAGTGTGTGCGTTATACACAGAAGCTCTCTCTCTTCCTTCACTCTCGAAGCCCAGTGGGACGGATAACCGACACGGCTGGCGGGAGATCAGGCGCAGGACCGACTTTTTACATGCCCATCCGACGCTTGGATCATCTTCTTGTCAGACAATCAGGTGTGTGTGAAAACAAAATTTTTTGTTGTTCCTATGCGGGAATCTAACCCACGACCTCCTAGTCGAGAGCTGCGCTCTGAACCACTAAACCACGGAGGCGTACAATTTCTATAGATGAAAAGACCCTGTCAACCACTTTTTCTCGGTCATGTGCCGTACTTCTGTGATCTTGATACGACACAACGTAATATTCTTCTTTACTTGTTCTATATAGTTCCTTCTAGGCCTTCCTTTCCCCTTCTCCCCTCCACTTTTTCTTCGTGAAATGATGATCATTATTATTATCAAAAATTGCTGCTAAATAAGGTATAATATATTTTGTATTAGAATCCTTAGATATCCGTCGCATTTACATTGAAGTAAATGCGAGGAAATATTTAAGTCTGTACTGTGGTGTTTGCGCCCACTTGAATTTGTCAAATATACTCAATTCCTGTAATGTTGCGAATTATTTGAATTTGAATACAAATAATACATTTCAAATGTCCGGGTGCTTTGTTAAGTAAATAACAATAATTTGGGATGTATAATGCCTCCCACGCCAAATTCGGTGACGGTCCAGCTACGCAGGAGATATTTTATAGTGCCCAAGTGTGTGCTCAATACACAGAAGCACTCTCTCTTCCTTCACTCTCGTAGCCCAGTTGGACGGATAACGGACACGACTGGCGGGAGATGAACTTTTTACATGCCCATCCGACGCACGGATCATCTTTCTTATCATACAATAGAAAAAATACACGATCCTTTAGCGAGCTGGGCCCTGACTCGAATATCGTTTCTATTGTCAATCTGTCCCGCTCGCACGCGCATCATTTGACGTGCATACGAGCGGGATAGACTGTCGTTCGAAACGAAGTTCCAGCCACGAGAATTAAGACCCTGGGCCCCTTATTCTCAGGCCTCAAACTTACTTTTCAACCGACTTCTAAAAAAGGAGGAGGTTCGCGATTCGACCCGTATGTTTTTTTTTTTCTATGTTTGTTACGCGATAACTCCGCCAATTATGAACCGATTTGAACAAATATTTTTTCGACGTATAGGTAATACCTCAAGGGTGGTTCCATTTAAATTTAATAATAAAAAAACAACCCCCAAGGGTGGAAAATTGGGGATGAACTTTTTTATACGCAATATCTCCGCCGATTATAAACCAATTTTAACGATTATTTTTTTGTTGAATAGGTATTATCAAAAGGGTGGTTTCATGCCAATTTGACGAAAATATTTTACCCCCAAGGGTAGAACTTTAGGGGTGTACCCTTATCTCTGCGATATCTCCGCCGATTATGAACCGATTTGAACAATTCTTTTTGTGTTCACGCATTTGAAGTCGGTTTTATTTTTTTAAAAAAGTTAATATTATTACTATCGGTATGTCCCGCTCATGCAAATGAGATTTACCGCGCGTGCGAGCGGGATATACTTATATTCGGAACTGAGTTCGTATTACTTAGTAAAAACTAAGTTCGAGGCCTGAGAATTAGGACGTAGGATATTTAGTATTTTCATAGAAAAAAATGCCACTCCGTTCGGCGCGCCGAGTTATACGAGAGTTCAGAAAGATAGAGTGCTAGTTGTATTGCGCATAAGCGCACACTCTTGGACACTAATAGGCTTCAATGAAGGTGGGGGAGCTATTATTACTTATTCTCGTCGGAACATTATTGGCAGGTAATATTTTTGATTGCGTGCCACCGCACCGATTTGTTTTGATTAACCGCGAAAACCGGCGGTAAATTAGCGGCTACGACTTAATTACCTGAGGCCATTAGCGCGATGACAGACGGACGGATGGATGGTACACTTCCTGAGCCGGTCCCCCTAGTTTACTTTGCCTTTAAGGGTTCGTTTACAATTTACATGATTCCGATGAAAATGGTCTGATCGTCATATAATATATAGATACATACGAACACACAGGTCGTTGACCTAAGACCTGACCAGGATTGAAACTCATTTGTTTTGTGACTTTTATGGAGATATTTCATTTCGATTTGTCGCGTTATGGTAAGTAAAAAAAAGCTGTTCTCTCGCCAGTCGTGTTTGTTAACCGTCCCAATGAGTTGTGAGTAAAAGGAAGAAAGAGTGTTCTTGTGTATTGTGCACATACTTGGGTACTATAAAATGACTCCTGCGTAGCTACGCAGCTACCAGGCGCGCTGGCCAGGTTTCAACGATATCAGCTACCGACACCGAAATCGGTGAGGGAAGCTATTAGAGTTATTGTGCTAGTACATCACATATGTGTTTACCTTGGTGTTAATAACCACTATCATGTTTAGTGGTCGAACGTAATTATTGCAGAAATATCGCAACACAGTGAATAATGGGAGTTCTGCACGCGAATAAAAATCGATAGGTAGGGCTTATACCTAGCCTACCTACCTACACTTTGTTGGGTACAGGTTGGCTTAGGCTGGTAATTTATACCTCGAGGTAAGAGTGGCCTGTCTTTTGACAGATCCAGGGCACTCCACCCAATATAACGGCTGATGGTAATCCGCAAGTGGTTTTAGTGGGTAAGCCAGCCGTAGCGAGCCGGGAGTCCCACATACCCCTTGGGGAATGCATTTTCCTTGCAAATAAAAAAAAAATGGCTGGGAATACCTCATCCTTATCCAATACCTATCGTAATCCCTAATCCTAGTATCCCCGCGCCTCTGATGGCTATTGTATTGTAGGCCAATTACTAATAAAATAATTGAAATTGAGCCTATAAAAGGAACATAAAATTACAAGCAAATTAGTACCTACACCGCTGCAGAACTTTTATTGAACGCATATCGTTGTTCGTTAGTATACCGTGTGTAAAAAACAAGTTAATAATCGTTCTGATTGGCGTATACTAATTAAATGGGTTGTACAGTGATTGTTTAACCGTGGGAGAACTGGGATCGGGTTTGTGGGATCTGCAGGTAGATTGAATTTTTCAAGTCAAACTATAAGAAATAACGAAAAGTTCTTGAAACTAGTTCCGACCAGAGAGCTTAGATAGAGACTAGAATTATATCATTTCACTTTTGATAGCTCTCCAATCCCTTATCCCAGAAATTGAACCGATATCTGGAAAAAAACCATTCTAATAAATATCATAGGCATACCATTGTTTACAAAAAAAAAATTAACGCAGGAAAGTTAAGAAAATGTTTTATCTCAATAAATTGGTTCAAATAGTTAATGGAATCAGGCGTTACTTTGCGGAAATCCATAGCATACAATGCTTAGCAAACTCTGCGAACAATGTTCGTTAAGTCGCGAACATTGTTCGCAGAGTCAACATCCTGAGGATGCTCCGGGGTCGGAGCGAAACGCGCGTCGAGTTTTGCAACCTGCATGGTGGTGGGACTTTGCACGATCGTGTTAACATTATTGCTTGTGTGGTGGTGGTGTTTTCATGTTTTTTTGCTTGCGAGTGTACGCATAAGCAGTGTGGGAGGAGGGAGGTGCATCAAACGCATGCTTATGTGTACACTCACTCATCTGCTTGCAGGTTGTGGTTATAATTGTTTCGCGGGATATTGCTAGATATAATATATTTAAATTGTATTTAAATTGTAAATTGGTTCAAATAAAAAAAAAAAAACTGATGTGTGTTTAATGAGGGCTTTTCGAAGTGTCACTTGTAGGTACAGAGACTACCGTAAGATGGCGCTAGCATAAAGTAATATGTCAAAAAAATATATTTAGATTAGAGATAGATTAGAATAGATTATGTAGCCTGAACTGCAGTTGGATTAAACATTGGCTCTGACTGCTGCTGGAGCTAGTTAGCTTGCTGACAAGCTTCATTCCATGGGAATATAGAAGGAACAGCTTTTCTTTTAAGTATTTTTAGGCGATTAGCTGCAAACAAAAGTTTGGTTTTTTAGGTATGAACTCCTAAGGTAGGTACTTACTGTAGTACCCAAGATAGGTATAAGGTAACAAACATAAAGATATACTTATATTTAGGTTAAGAAATTAAAAAAATGTAACTAATTTAAGTCTAATGTCAATAAACTTTATTATTAGTTCTTATTGCACACTAACATAAATACTGGGGCTCTTGCCAAATGTGATGACGGAGAGATGAAATCTGCTGGCGTAAAGTGAGTTGAACATAATATGAAGAAATTTTTTCGTATATTTAGTCCTGTTTTTACATGTTTGATCGGCTCTATCCTTCTTGATCCCCGAGTTTCATCTTGGGGAAAGCGGTGGTTACCTATATTTTTACAAAATTGTACTACGCATGGACTAGCCATGTTAAGTATAGTTCTCAGGGCACAATTAATAAATAATAAACTATTGCAAGTGAAAGAAAGAAAGTTGAAAGGTAAACAAACAAAAAACAAAGCGGAAATTGACATTTTACACAGGACTTGACATATTACTTAGGCTTAATGCCATCTATCAGCATTTTTCTTAAACTAGTAGAACTGTCAAAATAAAAACCGCTCATTGGCCTCTTAGTAAATCCTAAAAAACAAATTAATAAATAATAATTAATTTATTAAAATTAATTAATAATTAATATTAATAAATAATTTTTACCGGAAAGGCGGTAGAGACGACACTTCATCGACGTGATTGGTTTAGGGCGTGTTTCACCAAGCAATGTTAAAGTTAACGCCATGTTAAATATCATGTTATCCCTCTCGTATTTCCTGTCAACGAATGAGCATGGTATTTTAACATGGCGTTAACTTTAACATTGATTTGTGAAACACGGCCTTAATCTTTCGGTTTTCTTCCATAACATCTTCCTTCCTATTCCATAATATATTTAAAAAATCATCTTCCATAACAATAAAAAAAAAACGTTTATATTGTTATGTAAAATCAAATTGTGAAAACTTTATTGGCTCATATGGTCTATTTTTTGTATCTTTTATCATAAGTAGTATTATTAGAAGCTGTTTGTTTTCCTAAATAAATAAAATAAAAATAACAATACCGTAGGTACTTTGAGTGTTAAACATCCATCATTAAATTAATTTAATTACGATATACTTCACCAATGATGGTGATGATGATGCAGTGAATGCCGCGAAACCGCTCCAGTGCTGGCCATGACTGAGTTTGTGCAAGCGATCGAGATTAGATCTACTTACAAAGGATTGTGAGTTGTGACACTGCGGAAACGGCATTAGAATTGAGATTCCGCAGTTGCTAGTGTGGGTTAGATTTGGACTTGCAACGCCAGTGTTTTGGCACCATCAAAGCTTATGGAAGAATATCTTTATTTGGACAAGAAAACAAAAAAAAAGAAAATTACAAAAACAGAAAAAATTAAAATGTGTTTTTGAGCACAAGCCGGTTCAGCTCGGCATGTGCCGATTGATAGCAATCAGCGCAGGGGCCGTACTCTCCAAACTGATTTGATTTTGATTTAGATACGATCATGCCGCGTACTTCCTAATAAATTGACATTTGTTTATTTTGATTCTCAGTCGATTAATATGGTCGGGAGTACAAAAAGTTACGATCTAACAATTTTCTTTATCCTGATTAGTTTCAAAGTAATTCACCAAATAAAGTACGAAAAACCACTGATATCGAACGGATTCGGTTTTCGATTGTGTCGGGAGTAAGCCCGCTGATCTTCCGCTGCCGACATGTGACGTCATGCACGACAGAACGGGCATACACACATACAAACACAGTGAATCACTTTTTTTTTATCTATGGACGTTTCACACCACGTCAATCTGGCCCCGTGCTAAGTATCCGAAGAACTTGTGTTCCGAAGTATCAGACAACGGAAATATATTTAATACTTTTATACTATATATGTCGCAGTCATCTAATTAAATCAGCTATTTCATTGAGTGACTAGCGTTTTTATCGAATGACGACATTTAATTGAAAGACTAGGCCGAACATTGTACAATCGTCACTCAACGTCCAATTAGTTAGCGGATTGTAACATAGCCCTTATATGAGAGCGGACATAAAATCAGTCAGGTGACTGAATTTTCCCAAAAGCGAATCTATCAACCCCGACTCCACGTAGTACTTGTCTGTCAACCCCTATAGTGTATATTTAAGCGCGTAGGCGCGGAGGGAGGGCAGCCCCCGCCCGCCGTAACGAAATGCAGAAACCAGGACTCGCCGTGGCGGCGGAGGCTGGTTGCCGAAGGCGACCAGAAAGCCGGAGCTGCCTAAGGCGAGTGTTGGTTGCTGTCATTCGTTACGCATGGGCGAAGGGGTTGCATTTCCCGCAGCGCCGGAGACGTGACAGACCGACATTGTCCCAAAAACAAATCTATCAACTCCGACTCCACGTAGAACTTGTCTGTTTTATCTAACCTCTAAACTACAACTGTAAATATTTTCTTAACTAGTGGTTGCTGAGTAGAGGGGAGGGTAGGGGGGATTTCCTTTGTCCCCTTACCGCCGTCTCCACCTTTCTCCCCTGTTTTACTCCTGGAAATATCCCGGAAACACAGACATAACCTCAAATCTTCAACCATAAATATCTTCCAAACTTAATAGTTTGGTCTCCTAAAGGTGGGAGTGGTAGGGGGGGAGGTTCTCCCCCTCCCCTCCCTCCACCCCCCAATTAAGAGGGATTTATACTAAATTTTTTCCAGCTCCTCCTTTTTGGAAGTCGGTTAAAAAATCGGAAAATTATTCGCTAACAAACATAAAAAAAAACCTACTTATTCATCGAATTGAGAAAGCTCCTCCTTTTTTGGAAGTCGGTTAAAAAATCGGACTAAATGACGTTCAGTCAATGACTACATGACTAAATGACGTTCAATCAATGTTCAGTCAAGACATTGGATGTTACAATAAACAACTTGACGAGTTGTCCTTTAGTCTTTCAATTAAATGTCGTCATTCGATAAAAACGCTAGTCACTCAATTAAATAGCTGATTTAATTAGATGACTGCGACATATACACATATTAAATATTTTTATTATATTATACACAAATGTAGCACACATCCACGACCCAGGAACATGGAAAACTTTTTTTTGTTCCCTCGGCGGGATTCGAACCCGCGACCTCTCGCTTGAGCACCAACGCGCTCAACCACTGCGCTACGGAGGTCGTCAATTAAAATATCATAAAATATATTCCTTACCTAACTTAATTTTCCAAGGCCATGTTTATGTGGAGAAAGGTACCAAGAAGAAATAGGTACCTCTACCTAAAATTAATAAAAAGAACTATAACACACACTACCTCGCATTTTTAATTTTTTAACTTACAAAGGGTGTGAGTAAACCGGTCGTGGATAGCCCGGGAGTCTCACATACCCCTAGCTGACACTCCCGGGGGGATGCGTAATGATTTTCCCTTGCGACATCAAAAAAAAAACTTTACTAACATTTTATTTATTTATTTATTTATATTTTATTGCATGAATGTAAATGGGTACAAAGGATCTTAGTTTTGTAAAACAATGTGTATAGACACATTTACAAAACTAAGATCCTTTGTACCCACTTACATTATAATAGACATTCTGCCAGTCGAGTGGCGTGCAAATCATCAGATAGTCATTTAATTTATGTAATTAACAGTATTCAAGGATTTACGAGTATTCAATATTTGCTCAAAATGTCAATGAATGTCAATAAAATTCCTTATAAATTATATACAACAGTCAAAAAATTTTTTTTTTAAATATTTTAATCATATTTTATTAATGGAATCAGGCGTTACTTTGCGGAAATCCATAGCATTTTTTTTTTTGTTCACGATAGAGATCCTCGACACTGTAGAAGCATTTTTCAATGAGATATTTCTTTAATTCGCTTTTAAATTTTTGAATACTGTCTATTTCTTTGATATGCCGTGGTATTTTATTGTAAATTTTTGTAGACATGCCAAAAATACTTTTTCTAAGTAGACTAGTTCTCGATTCAAAACAGTTTATGCACAAGCCTTTTAGCACTTCATTAAGTACTAGGTATCTAAATGAGAAAAACCCTCAAAACATTTATATGGCAAGTACTAGGTATCTAAATGAGAAAAACCCTCAAAACATTTATATGGGCAAATTTGCCATAGGTAGTTTGCCAATAGTAAGTGGTGGCAGATGGACAGATCGAAACTATGACTCAATAAACCCTTAGTATATGGAACCCAAAAAGGTATCGCGTGGTACATTCTCATAACCCGTCATCTAATTGGACCCCCGAGTCCCACGTGCCGTGGCCTGATAACTCCAGGCCTCGGGCGCTGTTTGGACCCTCGTGTCGCTAACAAGGCCTGATAATTTCCTATGTTACATCACAGGAATAAACAAGGGTATTAAATTATCCCTTTGTCAAGGTCGTTGCTTTTGTTTTAGGTAATTCTTGTTTTTCTGCGTTTGGTCTCTCCTGCGCCCTTTTACCCGACGGCGAAGTCAAAAGGAAGGGTAATGATTTCGGCAGTCAAGTTTACTAGCTTCTATTTACTTTTACCTGTGTGTAATGAAATCTTCCACTAATTAACGTCCCCTAGCCTGATTCAGTTGAAATTTTGTACGTTCACAATGCAATATTTCGATGACATGGAGCTGATGCTGCAGCTGAAGGAGAAGGTGGCCATAGTTCCTCAATGGAACAATAAAACCCCATCGAGTTTGGGCTTGTTTGATTTGTATCAGGGATGCTAGGGAGCTCCGTAACCGCAACCGAAACTATCGGATATCTTTCATTTCGGATTCGGTTATGGATATTAAAAAAATATCCATAACCGAAACCGAAATGAAAGTTTTGCTAATGTAAAAAGGAAACTAAAAATTGTTCCAAAATTCAAGATACGTAACCGTCCAAATAAATCCAAAACAAACTGATAATCCGAAATAATTTTATATCCATATCCGTATCCGAAATTTCATATCCATTTCATCCCTGATTTGTATTAAAGAGTACTTTGTCCCTATACAGGGTGTAAAAAGAGCAGTCACTATAACTTTGGGATATGATTATTTATACTACCTTGCCTCATTTTGGAAATGTATTTTTATTTTATATGTTTTTGTCAAAAACAAAAAAATTTTTTTTTACCTTTTATCATTTCTTATTTTTTTGTCGCAGAAATAACAATAAAGCAAAAAAAATTTTTTTTTTCAATTTATTCTAAAAAAAACGTACATTTCTAGAATGAGACAAGGTAGTATATAATCATATCCCAAAGTTATAGTGACTGCTCTTTTTACACCCGTTATAAGTACGTCTGATACAAAAGGTGTTATAAAATAATAAATTGTTATAAAAAAACAAATAACACGATTAATTACATTGCCACACTGACTTTTAGAAATTTGTGAAAATTATGCTCACAAATTCCGTTACATAGACACATAGGTACATACAACCCAAGCTAGAAGCGTGTTAATAAGCTAGATTTAATATGAACCCTTTCGTTTAGTAGATGCCTCTGTCATAGTATGTGCGTGCCAAGATTTAGCACAATTGCTTCAGTGTTTTGAATATTAAGAACTGTCAGTTTTTCTGAAAGGTCTGGAGTCTTGTGAAGTGATACTAGATATCACTGGAAGCCTTATTAAACTTACTAAGCCAAGTAATTTTAAAAGTTCATTATCTCAATCTGCATAAATGATTAGATCGTTAAAACTTATCCAATGATTTATCTTATTACGCACTTAAGATGTCTGAGGAAAAGCCATCATTATTAATTTCAATCATCATCAGTGATTATCATTTCGTCTTGTGTTGAGTACCAGTTTATTATATTACTAATCGTGAAGAAGTTACCAAGTGGGACTATGTAATAAAACAGAACATTATGTTATATGTAAAAAGATTGACCGCAAATGGCTTACCTTAGGTCTTGCTAGCCTATTGCAATTTTCTCTAAAAAACCTAGCGAACAAAGTCCAGCCAGTTTCTGTTATTGTTATGATAATTCCCGCCGCAATTTCTCACATTTACTGCACAGAAACACGAACAGTCTCGAGAGCGATACCTCGACTTTATTATCAACGGCATAAGGTTCAAAAGTACTTTGCTGGGGACCAAGCAGCGGCCAAGATAAACATCTTGTAACGCGACACCCTGTACATGGTAGGGTT
Source organism: Celastrina argiolus (assembly GCA_905187575.2). NCBI lineage: Eukaryota > Metazoa > Arthropoda > Insecta > Lepidoptera > Lycaenidae > Celastrina > Celastrina argiolus. The sequence goes on from LR994596.1 coordinate 6,587,147, forward strand.
GACAACGACACAAGTTGAGAAATATAGTGCTGATATGTAGGTACTGTAGTGAGATTAGATTAGGGTACAAACTCCGGTACAACTTTAGACAGTACCTAAGTATTCGGTTATTACGTTCAAAATGTTTGACGACCTATGTAGCGCAGTGGATGAACGTTTTGGTGCTGAGCGGGAGATCGCGGGTTCGAATCCCACAAACAAATATTGTCTGTTTTCCTAGGTCTTGTATGTGCATTATAAAAATAAAAATCTTTGTAATGTGTATATTACAAAGGTATATTTCCGTTGTCTGATACCTGTACAAGATCTTCAGATACTTAGCACGCGCCTTGATTGACGTAAAATAAATGTCTTTCGGGAACTATCGTGTTACGAAAATTGTCTTTAAAAAAAAACCGGCCGAATTGAGAACCTTCTCCTTTTTTCGGAAGTCGGTTAAAATTATACCTACTAAACTTGGATTAAAACTGTCTTGAGTTTTAAACAGTCCGAAATTAATTAATACATTTTATTTGTAAAAAAATAATCTATCTAGGTATCTAGTTAGCAAAATAGCATGTATTTTTTTTAATAATCTGTGGTGGCCGGTTTTATTGAAACCAGCTATGCATTTTATAGTGTCTAAGCGTGTGCGTAGAACATAAAAGCCATCTCTCTTCCTTTACTCTTGAAGCCCATTGGGATGGTTAACCGACACGACTCACGACATCAGGGCCCAGATTCCCGTAACCCGAACTTCGATTCATCAGTCTGTCATGCTCTCACGGGCACTAAATAATACGTGCACGAGCGGGACAGAATGACATTTGAATCTATGCTCCCAGGAGCAGGACTGACCGGCATGTATGCCTATTCGACGCATAGATGTTATGAGACAACCAGGTATCCAGCAGGCAATCCATCTTTGTCCTAATCTTGATAAGAATATTTTGTTGTTTCAACGCGGTAATTGAACTCACGAACTCTGAAGCCGAGACTATCTCCAAACCACCGCTAAGTATACCGCAGTAAATTCTTCAAAACATTACGTGTCCAAACAAATAAAATGGCAGTTTTCGATAACCCTAACTCTACAGAACCCGACGGCGAAGTTTTAATGTGTTAGAAAATAAAACGGGCTATTTGTCTTTATAAGCTCCAATGTGGAATGGCCGAAACATTTTCTATTGTAAATCGTTGATTTAACTTGGCAAATAAATCCTATAAACTTATCTAGGCTGTGAGAGTAACTTTTGAACAATAAGGCCTCGTTTAAATAATTGAATACCTGAACATACTTTGTGAGTTAGTTAAACCCTTATTTAACTAATTAACAATATTAAAAAATGTTTAAGTTCTTCGTTAAATATCATGTTGTTCCTCTCGTAATTCCTATCAATGAATGAGAAGGCATGGTAGAACATTCCTATCACACCTAACAAACGACCTTGAAGACCTACACCGATTTCCACCAAATATAGCTACGAACACTCTCGACTCATATACCTTTCAAACAAAAAAAAACCGCATTAAAATCGGATCATCCGTTTGGGAGCTACGATGCCACATACAGACACATACATGTTCACACAGACACGACAAACTTATAACACCCTTCGTTTTTGTGCCGGGGGTTAAAAATGGTTACTAACCCCCGAATTATTGACTAGTGAGGGATCTGTTATTGATGAATTAAAGCTAAGATTACTGCGATCACGCCACCTTTCAAACAAAAAACTATATCAAATTCGGTTCATCCGTTTCGAAGATGCCACAGATACGTCAAGGTTATCACACCCCTCACTTTTCGTTAGAAAAAATGCCGTCTAGGAGTCCACCAAATCTTAAGTTTAATTTACATTGATACAGCTGAGATGCCAGCGGCACTGCATCAATACAGCGCTAGATCGATATAGAACGGTGCTTATGATCTAAATCTGGCGTTATCTTATTACTAACTTATCGATAGTTTATAGGTACAAGTATAGGTATATCTTATGTAATTTTTTATTAAAAAAATGCAATCAGGTGATCAGCCTGCATTGTCCTAACCAAACTTTTTTTGTTGTTCCAACGCGGAAATCGAACCTACGACCTCCGGGTCGAGAGCAAAGCTCAGAACCACTAGACCACGGAGGCGCTTATTGAATACATTAATCATATGAGGTCATTGCCTACCCCATATTACATTAGTCCATCTTGGTATCACCTCACAAAGGTTTATGGACTTTTACGTCGAGGTTTATGGTCAGGACATTCCAACCTCAAACATTCCGATGGTGTGAATCACTGCATTAACGAGCAGTGTTAGGTTATGTTTAAATCAACTGGGAGTATTGTGTTACTTACTACCATAATTATATACTATATAATAATATATATTAGGATAATTATATATTAGGATACTAGCTGGACCCGTGCCCACTTCGTTGAGCATACAAACCGTTCAAACATTCCCTGGGCTTCCACGAATATTTCAAGACGCCGAATCATTTTAGCCGTCAAATAGCCGAATCGGTTTAGCCGTCCTCGAGTGTTAGCGATACTAACGAACAGCAATTCATTTCTATATATAAGATTTTGTCTAGATTATGGAACCCCGTCTAGAACAGAGGGGTTTGTGTGTCTGTCTGTGGCATCGTATATCGTTGTGGGAACCCAAAATGAATGAACCGATTAGGTTCCTGTTTTTTTCGTTGCTGATGTTATTTTTAGCTATATTTCATCATCATCAGTTTTGAAAATTAAAAAAAAACTTACTTAAGGTGTTATTTTACAGCGCTGCGACCACGCAATATACTGAGTGCGCCCTAATTTGGTAAAAATAATCTTCTATCTTTTTTATTTTACGTTGTTGTGTTCTTTTTTACCAAATAAATATTATTTCTGTTCTATTCATACTGTACCCTAATAAACTTTTTGTTTTAAGCAGTACTCTTGAGTCTCTTATTCTAGATTTCGCTGAGAATATTAACTTAGTAAAGGTATAAAAACTTGGGTTTAATTTTAACAATTTTGCTCCAATTTAAGCCGCGCCGCGCCGCTTTCGTGGCTGCTAGGATGAGTAATTATGAAATTAACCCAACAAGGCGTCTTATTAACCTGGTCTAAGCTGTGTATTGTGTAAGAGGCGCAGGTATATTAAAAGAGCAGATATAACCGTTTAGCGGCTTAAGTTCGCTGTGAGTGTTCATTATACATATAACTTTTTTATCGAAAACAGTGAAGATTTGTATTTTCATAGGATTCAGGCATTTGTAACTATGAAAAAGACAGTAGGAATATTGAGTGTATTCGTAAAATTTTATTGGTGGCAGCGGTGGGACGCATATTTATCTATTTATTTTCTATCTTTGATGCGAAACTTATATAATATAACAATTGACAGCACGTAGTACTGTATAAAAACTAATGTTAAGCACTAAACGCATGCCTGTGCGTGCACTCACTCATTTGCTTGCGTTTGTGGTTATAATTTTTTCGTACGATATTGCTAGATATAATATATTTAAATTTTTAATCACTTCACTACACCATATCTACACATTTCTTACATCTACATCATAGCAACGGTTTGTTTGTCCCGACTTATCTCCGGACTCTCGTCTGAAGGTCATGTCTGTGTCGGTGTTTTCGGATAACTTTATTTACATAACGAATGGAAGTTGCGTTCCCTTTGTTTTTGCCCCCAAATGTTCAACTTAATGAGAAAAGACGACAAATATTTTGTTTAAAGAATGATTTTCGCAGACATGTCTTTGTCTCAGGTGTGATTTTATAATAATACTACCTATCCTGGCTTTATACCTTGACTTACTGACAGCAACGCCACCTACCGGGTCCAATAAATGCACTCAAACTCAATTGCTGACAACAGTATTAAGATTGGTGCAGTAGTCTCTGAGTTTAGCGCAAACAGACAGACCGTCGCGTCGAAGGATTTTTCATAATTTGAAGGAATAAGGTGACAATTTTAGTCTCTCTCGTTTCTTGCGTTAATGAAAGAGAATTGATGATATTTCATCATCATCAACAGCCTGAAGACGTCCACTGCTGAACATAGGCCTCCCCCATGGACTTCCACCACGACCGGTCGTGCGCTATCTGCATCCAACGGCTGCCCGCGGCTCGGACGAGATCGTCGGTCCATTTTGTGGGTGGCCGCCCTACGCTGTGTCTTCCAATCTGTGGTCGCCACTCCTTCCCCATCTGGTGTCTGTTCTCCGAGCGATGTGGCCTGCTTCCATTTGCTGATACGAGCTATGTCGGTTACCTTAGTTCGACTGTCAATATCCTCGTTTCGTTTCCGATTCTGTCCCGCAGAGAAACACCGAGCATAGCTCTCTCCATAGCTCGTTGAGTGACTTGGAGCTTACGCATATAGCCAACAGTCATGATATTTATATATTACAAACAAAAACAATTAACTCGTTGTGAAATTGGGCGTCATAGTCTGACGAAACGAAACCGGCTTCACATTGGCCTTTTTTTAAAAAAAGGACTTATTTTACGTCATCGAATATACTACATTTTATTATAAGCTGACTAAGTTTACTGGCGCTGAGAAGATATTGACATTTTAATCTTCTTATTTAAATTATAAGCACTATGAATGTAGTTATGTATGGAAATGAGATTGGAATAATTATAAAATAAATATAATTCTTATAATTAATTTGACAACTTATAAATCTTAAACTACTGGTTAATATTGAATGAAATTTCAGTTATTGTGTTTATACAATGCCTGCTTGTTTATTGAAGGCTTCTAGTTTTTCTACAACGACGTTATATGGGTTTAAAATGGATTAAGCAGTACTGCTAAGTCTCTCTATCGTCTCCGTGGTCTAGTGGTTCAGAGCTTAGCTCTCGACCCGGAGGCCGTGGGTTCGATTCCCGCGTTGGAACAACAAAAATGTTGTTTTCAAGTTTGGTTAGGACAATGCAGGCTGATCACCTGATTGTCTAACAAGAAAGATGAACCATGCGTCGGACGGGCATGTAAAAAGTCGGACCTGCGCCTGTTCTCTCGCCAGTCGTGTCGGTTTACCGTCCCACTGGGTTATGAGAGTAAGAAGGAAGAGGAGAGTGCTTCTGTGTATTGCGCACACACTTGGACACTATAAAATAACTCCTGCGTGGCTGGCCTGGTTTCAATGAAATCGGCTACCGACACCGAAATCGGTGTGGGGAGCCATTATTATTCTCTAAGAATGATTTCGTATCTCGACAGCTGAATCCGCGTGTCAAATATCCCATACTGTGAACTTCGAAATTAAACACTCACCGCGGATTCAGCTGTTGATATATACACAAAACATTAGAGAATAACACTGGTGTTTCGAAAAGGGGATGGTAGGCCGTGCTCAACTTGTCGGGGGCACAACCGTGCCACCACATTGGCCTTTTTTAAAAAAAAGGACTTATTTTACGTCATCGAATATACTACATTTTATTATAAGCTGACTAAGTTTACTGGCGCTGAGAAGATATTGACATTTTAATCTTCTTATTTAAATTACTAGCTGACCCTTGCCCACTTCGTTGAGCATAAAAACAGTTTATGATGAAATTCAACTAAAAAAAACAACCCCTAACTCGGGAACGCGGAACCCGCAACGCGGGAACCCGGAACCCGCAACGCGGGAACCCGGAACCCGCAGCATGGGAACCCGAAACCCGCAACCCGCAACGCGGGAACGCGGAACCCGCAGCATGGGAACCCAAAACCCGCAACGCGGGAACCCGGAACCCGCAACGCGGGAACCCGGAACCCGCAACGCGGGAACCCGGAACCCGCGACGCGGGAACCCGGAAACCGCAACGCGGGAACCCGGAACCCGCAACGCGGGAACCCGGAACCCGCAACGCGGGAACCCGGAACCCGCAACGCGGGAACCCGGAACCCGCAACGCGGAACGCGGAACCCGGAACGCGGGAACCCGGAATCCGCACCATGGGAACCCGAAACCCGCAACGCGGAACCCGCTACGCGGGAACCCGGAACCCACAACGCGGGGACCCGGAACCCGCAACGCGGGAACCCGGAACCCGCAACGCGGGAACCCGGAACCCGCAACGCCGGAACCAGAAACCCGCAACGCGGAAACCCGGAACCCGCAACGCGGGAACCCGGAACCCGCAACGCGGAATCCGCAACGCGGAACCCGCAACGCGGAACCCGCAACGCGGAACCCGCAACGCGGAACCCGCAACGCGGAACCCGCAACGCGGGAACCCGGAATCCGCATCATGGGAACCCGAAACCCGCAACGCGGAACCCGCTACGCGGGAACCCGGAACCCACAATGCGGGGACCCGGAACCCGCAACGCGGGAACCCGGAACCCGCAACCCGGAACCCGCAACGCGGAACCCACAACGCCAAACCCTTCCGTGAACGTTGCTGGTTCTGCGCTGTCAAATGGAATAAATAGTATCCTATGTCCGTCTACTGGCTCTAAGTTACTTCCTCACCAATTTTCAACCATATCGATAAAGCCGTTCTCGAGTTATAAATAATTCATTTAATTAACACGACTTACTTTAATACAAAAAGCTGATGTAAAGATGAAACTAACATAAGCTAACGCCCGGTGAATGCTCCCGTCACAGTCGGTCCAGCCGATTCGGTGATCATTAGTTAGATAACGATGATGATGATGAAAAGAAGCCTAAATTAATCCTTATAACTTTAGCTATCTACCAGTGAAAGTCTCGTTAAAATCGGTCCAGCCGTTCCAGAGATTAGCCGGAGCAAAGAGACAAGCTAACAGACAGACAGACATTTTTTTTTCGTTTTCAGTAGCAAGAAAAAAAAAGACAGAACAGACAGACGTTAACTTCGCACAAAGACAAATGGCGACAAAAGACATAATGGTGTCTTATCATGACGTTTTCGATTTTTTTTTTATTGTTCGCGAATTATGACCATGGATCTAACTCCTTCGATCTGATTTTTAAATTAACATTTATAATATATTCTTATTACAACTTATAACTTAAGTACTTTTTTTAAATAGGTATATTCATAGTTGTTAAAAGATTAATCGATTTTTTGAGTAAGTCTCTAGAGTCTAGTGTTTAATAAGAAAAAGTGTTAACTGACGTAACATTATCACGACGTTTATTTCATTAAATCATAATTTGTATATTATATTTAAGATCGTTTATCAGTGAAAGCAAATCGTAAAAAAACTCATATTGGTTATGTTGACAATAAATATCTAATAATTATTAAATAAAGTTTAGTAAATTCTGCAGTTTTAACAAAAAGAAAATATTTATTTTATTATGTCGCCGTTACAAAGTTACGTCGCTCATTTTTGATAAACTGTCAAATGTTACCTATTAAAATGACCCGACTATTTATTAGTGGTGGACAAATAGTTTAATGAATCCAAATAGTTTAAGTTTATGTTAATACGTTATTTATAGCATTTCATAATTTTTATTTTCCATTTGTAAACAATGTCGTTACCATGACACCAGTGTCATATAAACTGGCAACGACGTGAATCGATTGAGCCCAGGTTCAAACCCCGCGTGACCATCACGTATTTTCTTCTTTTTTCTAATTTTCTGCTTATTTTTTTCAACATTTTCTTTCATAATAACCTTTTCGTGACAATAACGAACATACCGTAAAAAAAATTGCGAAATTGGTCAAGCCGTTGTCGAAGCGCACACGACGTAAGAAATTTTGGAGGTAGTTTTTTACACTTTGGGCTACATTTTTGGGGTTTTAGTAAGGAACCCTACTTTTTTTAAACATATAATATAGCCTATGTTCAGCGCTAGGAATGTAGCTTTCCAACGGTGAAAGAATTTTTCATATTGGTTCAATGGTTTCAGAGCCTATTCCATTCAAACAAACAAACAATCAAACATTACCTCTTTATAATATTTTAAATTATAAGCACTATGAATGTAGTTATGTATGGAAATGAGATTGGAATAATTATAAAATAAATATAATTCTTATAATTAATTTGACAAGTTATAAATCTTAATTAAACTACTGGTTAATATTGAATGAAATTTCAGTTATTGTGTTTATACAATGCCTGCTTGTTTATTGAAGGCTTCTAGTTTTTCTACAACGACGTTATATGGGTTTAAAATGGATTAAGCAGTACTGCTAAGTCTCTCTATCGTCTCCGTGGTCTAGTGGTTCAGAGCTTAGCTCTCGACCCGGAGGCCGTGGGTTCGACTCCCGCGTTGGAACAACAAAAATGTTGTTTTCAAGTTTGGTTAGGACAATGCAGGCTGATCACCTGATTGTCTAACAAGAAAGATGAACTATGCGTCGGATGGGCATGTAAAAAGTCGGACCTGCGCCTGTTCTCTCGCCAGTCGTGTCGGTTTACCGTCCCACTGGGTTATGAGAGTAAGAAGGAAGAGGAGAGTGCTTCTGTGTATTGCGCACACACTTGGACACTATAAAATAACTCCTGCGTGGCTGGCCTGGTTTCAATGAAATCGGCTACCGACACCGAAATCGGTGTGGGGAGCCATTATTATTCTCTAAGAATGATTTCGTATCTCGACAGCTGAATCCGCGTGTCAAATATCCCATACTGTGAACTTCGAAATTAAACACTCACCGCGGATTCAGCTGTTGATATATACACAAAACATTAGAGAATAACACTGGTGTTTCGAAAAGGGGATGGTAGGCCGTGCTCAACTTGTCGGGGGCACAACCGTGCCACCAGATGTAACATAATAACCTCATATATTTTTATTTATTTTCAATTTCCTTATTGGATCAACCCGTCATGTATCGCTAAAACATTGACACCTACACACGATCCCCGTAAAATTCTGACACGCTTACAATAAATTGATTCCAATACATATTATATATAACATGTATATAATTTGATCGATTTTTCACTTAGACAATTTATTTTAAAACCTATTAATGTTAGCAAATGTTTGTTTTGTTATTTTTGGTATTGTAGTATTATAGTTTGTGGATCCGATTCCTAATAAGGGATTATAACACAAGAAAAAAACCAGCGGTAAAATTTATAGCAGCCTGGGCGGCGATTCTCAGGCCTCGCACATAGTTTTTACTATCGATCTGTCCCGCTCATGCAAATGAGATTTAACGCGCGTGCGAGCGGGATATACTTACAAATATTCGGAACTAAGTTCGAGGCATGAGAATCGCCGCCCTGGTGTTGTATTAGGATTGGACCCCAAGTCTAATACACGAAAAAAAAACTATAGAAGATACTGCAGCTGTCGACCTTATGAGTCAAGCCTGATTCACTCCTGACCAGTGATTCACAATGCTCATTATATTAACCTCGCAGTCGTGGGCAAGCGTCGATTACACTTATCCTGCAGAACGTGGGCGTTTAATTCGTTTGCAGTGATGGTGTATACCGCCCAATAAGGTTTGACCAAAAAAGAAATGTAATAGTATTAATATCTATGAACGCTTTACAGTTTACACCACGTTAGTATAGTTCCGTGCTAAGTATCCGAAGCTACGTGTTACAGGTAAAAGACAACGGAAGTATATTACTGTTTTACTATACACTTATTTAAGATTTTTATTATATTAATACACAAATTTAATACACACCCATGACCCAAGAACGAAGAAAACTTATTGTTCCTTCGGCAGGATTTGAACCTCTCGCTTGAGCACCATCGCGCTCAACCACTGCGCTACAGAGGTGGTCAATATAAGTAAAATTATGTGTTGTAAAATTTAAATAAATAATACAACTAGCTTCACTTATTTGATTAACGTGGGTAATTAAAAAAGATGGCGCTATGGAAAACATACAATGTGCGACACGAATTGGGGTTATTTGCTACTGTCGGTTAGGTTGGTCTGTTAAAAAAAATGTTTGTGTATATTAAATATTTTATTTCGATGCTGCATCTGAGAGACTTCCATAATAACCATGTAGTCCGTTTTACGACCTACAACATCGCCACACGATTTTTAGATAAGCATTTAAAAGATCTAAAAAGTTCACGTTCACTCACGGCTCGAGCGGTCCCGATCTCCGTTCGGCTTCATTCGTTTTTCGTGTGCGACATCGTCAACACTTATAATTAATTTTAATAGTGATACAGTGCAATAATTAGTTTTTATTGCCGGATAACATGGAAATATGGAAGTATAAGGATGATCACGAACATATTCGTCAAATATATGGCGAATGGAAAGTAAATTACGCCGCAACAAAGGACTTTAAAGGTACCAAACTACCCACAATTATTTTAAAAAATATTCCGTGTTTTTCCTTTGTTCTCAGTTAAGGTGTAGTCACTGTATGTTACTAAAATGACCGTCTTAACGTGTTAATACATGATATTACCCAGATAGTCATTATTTTGTACCTTAATGTGGTAATACGAGATATTATCCTGGTTACAAAAATAAGTTCTTTCTTAACGTGATGACACGCGATGCCATCCTGAAAGTTACTTCTTGCTTTTCATCCTGGCGCTTTGGTTTTCTGTTTTTGGGAAAGCCGACGTGATTATGAGCGCTCGCCGGGCGTCAGCAGACGTGATAAGTGCGAGTGGCCGAATCTGGCTGCGCCACTCCTCGGTCTTTGACCGACATCGTAGACGTTGATTACGTCGAGTCAACCGCGCTAGCGCCGACGCCGCAGCAGCCCGATCCGCCGACGTCAGCGCCGGTTAATCAAACAGACCCTGAGCCGGTGGACTAGCCAAGAAGTTGACCGCTTGTTCTGTGGTGTAATTGAATTCTTAAATATTCTTGGAGTGGCAAATAAATTTGCCAAATTATAATGCGAAAACATACCCATTAAACTCTCTAAACGTTGGGGTACAATCCTATTGGATGAGCTGTCAAAGACACAGAGCAAAATCCTATTGAATGGGCTATCAAAGAGACAGAGCAAAGGAGTCTCTAGTTGCAAAACCACTTATACCAAAAATCTTTTTACGATCACAAGTGCCTAAATTTAACAAAAGTACTTATTAGAGAAAGTCTTTTGAAAATAGAAATAATAAAATAAATTTCTAAAACAGCTGACCTCCTACCAGATTTACATTTTGATGAATCAGTTGGCTGAAAGAAGCTTAATATATTGCCTCAATTGTATAAAGAATTTTGGAATACAATCCAAGGTGAAAAAGGTATGAATACTGGTGCTGTGAAAAGCTTGTGGAAACACAAATAATACCAAGGATTTATACTCGTCTTCAAACTAGTAAACCTTTAAAGCCTTCTCCCAGCGCAGGCATCGGATACCGCCGGGAAACTCCGGAGCTCCTCCTCGTCAACATTGTGTGAGGCCAGCGCCAGCAGCGCCGGCCCGCTGCACGAGCCGCAGCCAACAGTACATGAGGCCAGCGCCAGCAGCGCCGGCCCGCTGCATGAGCCGCAGTAACAGTACGTGAGGCCAGCGCCAGCAGAGCCGGCCCACTGCACGAGCCGCAGTAACAGTGAATGAGGCCAGCGACAGCAGCGCCGGCCCGCTGCACGAGCCGCAGTAACAGTACATGAGGCCAGCGTCAGCAGCGCCGGCCCGATGCACGAGCCGCAGTAACAGTACATAAGGCCAGCGCCAGCAGCGCCGGCCCGCTGCACGAGCAGCAGTAACAGTACGTGAGGCCAGCGCCAGCAGCACCGGCCTGCTGCACGAGCCGCAGTAACAGTACGTGAGGCCAGCGCCAGCGACGCCGGCCCGCTACACGAGCCGCAGTAACAGTACACGAGGCCAGCGCCAGCAGCGCCGGCCCGCCTGCACGAGCCGCAGCCATCCACGTCAGCGAGGAGGACACTGCCGCAGCGCCGCGGCCGTCCCTACACGAGCGCCAGAGCCAACAAGGAGAGGAGACGCTGTTATTAGAGGTACCTCACGCAAGATGCATTCCATTGTTTTTACACAATTGGTTTCTAATTAATGCTGACAGCACAGTTCTGTCGTGCGTTTAAGGTATTATATATACCTTTTTATTTACTAACTTACATGACGTCAGTTTTCATGACGTAAAAATATAAAAAGCTTATAAATTAACATAAGGAATTAGAAGCTATTTTAATATGATAATTCATATTTTACCCGACTTCGGCGAAGCCAAAAAGAAGGGTAATGATTCTAACACCGAACGGTAATGGTGGGTTTAATAAGTTTATATTGAACTTAAAGAACATCTTAACAAATTTGTACATAATTAACATTTTATAGTGGAAGATATTCGCACCGCTAGAAAATTTGATTCTTAGGTGCTTCTAAGCCCCCATCAATTGATCTCAAAGAAGTTTGCTTTATTGTGTCAATACATAAAAGGCATAAAAAATATGTGAGGTTTAGATTTCATAATTATAATCCTCACGAATTTTATTGTCTTCCATGTGGCTTAAGTTCTGCTACATTTGTATTTACAAAGCTCAACTAACTAACTTAAGCCTCTTCTCACATGGTTAAGAAACCATGGGCATTTAATAGTTGCTTACCTCGATGAAAATCTTTGTGTTGGTAAAGATTATTCTATAATATGTAATTAAGCACTATGTACTAATGAACTAAAGGTAAAATTAGAATAACTAGGTTTTGTTATAAAATTTGAGAAAAGCAATATGATAACTTCACAAGTTTATACATTTCTTGGGTTCCAGATAGATACTGCAAATGCAGTTATAATTACCTTCTGAAAAACTTCTGAAAATCTCTTAAATATATTACGAAATCCGTAGTAACGTCCAAATTGGTGAACGTGATTTCGTGAAGTTTATTGACAATTTGACATTATCATGTCCAGCATACACCAGTTATGTAATAATTATTTATACATACTTTGAAAGAGAAAAGTTTTTAGGTTTGGAGAAATATATTAATAATATTGATTCGATTATGTTACTACAGTCTTATTCATATTATGATATGGACTGGAGTTGCGTTATCGGGTCCAAAGCCTTTAATAATAAGTAATTAATATATAAAGAAATTTGTACGATTTACAAATCTTTACGTACTCTCTACTTACAGGCTGAGGAGCCGCATGCAATGGAGTAATAACAAGACGCCATTAATTAGTTGATGGCTCAAAATCATAGTAATTACCTGGAATTATTAGCTGCATTTATGGGCTTATAATAATTTTGTAAATTTTATGTAATGCTCGAAATAAACAATACTTGAGCTATGTCTTATATTATTAGATTATGTGGCGTTCAATCTCAATGAATTCACAACAAAACTAGGTAGTAGTGCGAAATAAAACGTACCTAAGTATTTATATTTTTGCTTTATTTTACTTTGAATCTTACGATGACAAAGACGCCGACGAAACATCTAGGTACATTAGTATCGATAGATAATGGAAATTAACCAAGAAGGACTTTTAATTATCTATACAACTTAATAATATGGATTTATTTGCGTTTCCATGCGATCTACGTTTAAATAACAATATACATATTATAATAATATGTAAAATTTTAATCTCCTACTGGCTGTTGCTGCCATGGTTGCCTCTGTTTCAGTCGCTACTCAAGTTTGACATAATTTATTTGAAACCTAATATATAATGTCTACTGTCCCCTTCTAGTGTTACCCTAGCGTGAGCAGTATTGTGCAGCAAGCCTACTTGGTGCGTGGAATACTAACGGGCCTCAGTTTATTGACATAAAGCTAAAATCTGTAGCAAAAGGTACATATTATCAATATAAAATGGAATTAAAACAATGGTGTAACTAGTTCCAGGAACCTAATTTAGTCTTGGAATATCTGCTAAATTTTGTAAGTATGATTTCACTGCAACCCAAATTTTATCACAAAAGGCACTAACTCTGATGGCGTTGTCCACAGGACAACGGATGGAGACTGGAGACGTTGTCACTAAGTAGAATAGCAGACGTTCACTTTTACGATTCGCGTATCGTTATTGCAATTAATGATTAATTAAGACCTCGACACCAAATAGGTGTAAGCCTCTTGGCTTTGGCAAGTCAAGACTTTGGCCAACCTTCAATTTGTCCTGCACTCACTTTGTTATCATATTTAGAAAGAACTAGTATTTGTCTCAATCGTGTAAAAACTTATAAATTATTTCTCACCTTTTAAAAAGCCCGTTCACTACGCGAGTTCTTAGACCATAAGTCGCATCTGCGACTTGCGAGAGGCGTGGACGTGAACGTATTCACGGCGCACAGCACGCGTCACGCCGCCACTTCCTCGGTCAGATAGGCCGGCGTGTCATTAGATTTTAATTACAAAACTGGTCAGGCAACTCGCTTTTATTTTACGGATTTTTAAAATCAACCTCTGATACTTATCAGACATGAATCAGCAAGTGTTATCGTTTTCTGTATTAACAAAAGATTATATAACTTTATTTCAAATGCTTTATTAGACAATAATTATTTTTATAAATCATTAAAACTACGGATGAATAGAACTATAATATTGATAACATTATTATGTTTTTGTTTTGAAATGATTACATTCTTGAATATTAAGTTTTTATTTGTGATAAATAATGAACACAGATGTGATAAGATTGTAATTACCGTTTTATTCTGCCACAAGCGCTGAACATCTACATGGTTATTATGGAAGTCTCTCAGATGCAGCATCGAAATAAAATTTATGGTTAAACGAACTTACCTTAAGTGAAGTTCGACCAAAATTTTGTGAGATGCTGCATCTGAGAGACTTCACTCCCTCCCACACCCTAGCACGCGGTGCGCAGGAGGCGCACGCTGAGCAAGGACCCCAGGGTGCAGAATAAAAGCCTCGACCAATTCTCTAAACCAAATGAAGCCGAACGGAGATCGGGACCGCTCGAGCCGTGAGTGAACGTGAACTTTTTAGATCTTTTAAATGCTTATCTAAAAATCGTGTGGCGATGTTGTAGGTCGTAAAACGGACTACATGGTTATTATGGAAGTCTCTCAGATGCAGCATCTCACAAAATTTTGGTCGAACTTCACTTAAGGTAAGTTCGTTTAACCATAAAATATAAATATATTAGGCCTTGATTTTGTGACAACATAATCAACTATTTAGTATTAAAATAAGCATATTACTCTTTGTGCGATCGAGTCCGCGTCGTATGAGTTAATACATACCTACAATATTATCTTCTTTCTATTTCTTATATTGCTGTTCGTTAGTCTCGCTAAAACTCGAGAACGGCTGAACTGATTTGGCTATTTATAGTCTTGAAATATTCGTGGAAGTCCCGGAAAGGTTTAAACGGTTCATCACAAACTTTTTCTATGCTCAACGAAGTGGGCACGGATCAGCTAGTAGATTATATTTTCACAAACTAAAAAGTGCTAACACATACTTAAAAATAAAATACTTTATTTGCTCACATATATGAAATCAACAACCATATTATATCAATAAAAGGAAACAATCGGTTTTACCTCAGACAACCTAAACATGCCTTTCAGACTAATAGTATACCATATAATATATAATCGTTATTATGGCTTCTTTTTGATACCGTGTAAGTGGCCTTCGAGATAGCAGGTATTAGCTCTAACTTCAATCGTTTTTCACGAGAATTAGCATTTCAAATGATCCTTGTAGCGCCAAGTGGAGCTTATCTCTCCAACTTATGAAAGATTCTATGTCAAGATTCGAAAAGTATCTAAGTCCCTACCTATCTTAGAGGTAATAATTGAAGGTTGATGAAGGTGATATATATCGCAAAAATATATCCAGAAAATTGAGTTTAAAGTGTCACTTAAACATTTTAGGATATCTAGTAACGTATTAAGCACATTGATTCTAGAGATGGATCTTTAGAGTAATGTTCAATCAAAAACGCGTAAGCGTAAAATTTATTCCATATAGAAAAAAAATGCGAAGTTGCCTATAACTTACTCGACAAAAAGATATTCAAGTGATACATTAAGATATGGCTTCAATCTTTTTAGTATAATTTAATTAGAGATAAAGCTGCGATTACGTTTTTTAAAATAACACCTAAAAATCCTTAAAAAAAACCTATAATTTCCAACGCATTTCATCTATCGCGGGTGCTTACATTTTCATACAAATTTTCCTGCCCTTCAGGGCCCTTAAAGGAGACCATTCATTTAGGGCACAGATGTCGAAATGCCAGCTGAAAAAAATAAAAATAATTAATACATAATATTGTAGGATCAGCTTTTGCAAACCTATACTTGAATAGTATTTATTTAGTAGCTAAATAAAAAAAACACATTATAAATTAAAACACATTATTAATTGTATATTTTTTGTTTCAGGTAAACCTACTCCTACTTATGTGAGTGTCGAAGAATCCGATTAAGAAATGTATGCAGGATACCCTAGAGAAGTAGCCTATCCGTAATTAAAAAAAAGAAAACACATTTCTAGAATGAGAAAAGGTAGTATAATCATATCTTAAAGTTATAGTCACTGTTATTTTTACACCCGTTATAAAAAAATCTTATCACTTAATTACCAAATCGTCGATATATCAATAAATAGACTCGTAAGTATCATTAGTAATTAAATGGGAGTTTCCTATGAACTGTTATCCGACCAGTTTACATTGATCCCGGGTTATGTCGCTCGAGCACACCATTACATCCGCTATCTTTCTAAACTTTCTATTAACAGTTTCAAGGGTTTCAATACTTATGTTTCGGTGGACCAGTAGCTGGTTTAATATAACTTAGTGAATTTTTTTCACCATGTTCCAAATGGATTGTTACGGCATTTTCACAAATTGTTGTACAGTCGCGTGCACTGACATGGATACATCTACAAATTTGCAAAAATATGTCTACCCAGTAATTACCTAGAAGAGTAAAATTCCGACAATAAATAAATATTAGTAGCTTAAATCAATGACTAAAGTCTGGGGACAAACCAAACAAAGGGGGTACAACTTTTTGTGAAAATGCCCGTTAACATGAATGCCATCTTAGTTGATCATAGATTAAGTCCCGATGTCACCAACGCTTGTTAGTGTTAAGGGCTTGTTAAAATAGAGCCTTCTCATTCATTGACAGGAAATACGAGTGGGACAACATGATATTTAACGAAGGATTAACTATAACTTGTGTTGGTGAATTTGGCACTTAGCCTTAAAGAAACCGGTCTCAAGTATACTTACTATAAGGCTATATAGGTAAATAAGCGATTAAAGTCTACCCCCGAGTTTTCCAAACGCTATTCAAATGAATGATCAACTAAAATGGCATTCAAATCAACGACCCCATATTGAACACTGATTGGTGGAATGATATCAGACAGAAAGGAACGGATATTAACAAATCTTATAAGTGCGAGCGTGATGTAATTATAAAATATCTGTCTGTTCCTTTCTGCCTAATAAAGTTCTACCAATCAGCGTTCAATATGGGTTGCTGGTTTGAATTCCATGTTAGTTGATCATTCATTTGAATAGCGTTTGGAAAACCCGGGTATATACTTTAATCGCTTATTTACCTATGTGCGCCTTATAGTAGACTTGCGACCGGTTTCTTTAAGGCTAAGTGCCAAATTCACCAACACAAGTTATAGTTAATCCTTCGTTAAATATCATGTTGTCCCTCTCGTATTTCCTGTCAATGAATGAGACGGTGTTCGGGATACCGGGGGTTGGCCTTAAAGAAACCGGTTTTAAGTCTACTATAAGGCGCACATAGGTATTCAAATAAGCGATTAAAGTCTATAACTGTTAGCCACTTGGAGCATCCACTTGTGTAATTCGGTCAATTGAGCTGAGCGCTTAGAAAACTTCCAAGAGGCCAGCTCAAGATGGAGTTTTATTTGCGTTTGTACTGATATCACTATCTCCTGGTACATGTGACCGCTGTGGCTCAGTCATCAGCTAACGGGGCGTTCGTGGGTTCGAATACCTTCGAAGGACCAAAAATGTTTTTGTGTTACTCAGTTTTGGATGTGTTTTAATATATTGCGGTAGCCAGTAATATAAATATAGTTACACTACTTCGATTTTGCCACAGATCCACCATACAAATATGACCGATTTTGTGACCGACTTTAAACTTAAACTCTAAACTTACCAAGGTGGGCCTCAACATACTTTTGTAACCAATTTTTTGTTTTTGACTATGGTCTGTAAATGTCTGTACATGCAAATTCTGGCCTATGTTTATATTCTAAAAATATAGACATAGAAAACACTTTGTTTGAAAATAGTTTATTTAATGCGTTTATATTAGCATGCCAAACATCCGACTTCCTAGTACTCTAATCATATTCAGATAACGGTGTCATAAAGCCCAAAATTACAGGGTTTGGTACAGTCCGCACGCACAGTTACACGAACACTTTGTTTGTACTCATTACCATACCAGAAATATTTGGGATACTATTTAATAGTTTTATGTCACGGTCAGGAAATGTAGCTTAGAAATCCGTTCCGATTTATTGTGATGTAAATAAATATTGTAATGCGACAAAGCTTCCGAATAACTTATG
The DNA here is from genome assembly GCA_905187575.2 of Celastrina argiolus. Classification (NCBI taxonomy): domain Eukaryota; kingdom Metazoa; phylum Arthropoda; class Insecta; order Lepidoptera; family Lycaenidae; genus Celastrina; species Celastrina argiolus. Next base: position 6,605,547 of record LR994596.1, read on the forward strand.
TTATATATGACGCAGTCATCTAATTTCCATTTTATTGAGTGACTAGCGTTTTTATTGAATGACTACATTAAATTGAAAGTCTAGGCCGAACATTTATTGAACAATTGTCAGTCAACGTCCGATTAGTTAGCGGATTGTAATGTTGTATTGTCAGTCAGGTGATTGAAATTTTTTCTCACTGCGGCGCTAGTAGTCACCAAAACAAATATGGCTTCAAACAGCTGGCACTGATGGCACTGTGTTGATTTTTTTTCATAATATTTACATTAAGAGGAAACACCACGGTTGAGAGAAACACAAAATAGGTATTTATAAAATCTATTGCTGTCTCGCAGTGCCTTAGCTAGCCAGCACTAGCGCGATAGAGACAACTGCAACTTGGACTGAAATTACCTATTAAAAGTACCAGAAATCGACGTTTGGGGGATTTCTGTTTCCTCCTCCAAAACTTAACCGATTTAAATATTTTTTCTGTATTAGCTAAAAAAAGAATTGAGCTAGGTTCCTACCAGATTTGACTACAATAATCAACAAAAGGAAAAACCTTTTGTTGATTATTGTAGTCAAATCTGTTTCCTAGATATTTAAACATAGCGGAGAGTCTGGCCATTTTTTTTAGGTTTTTAAGCGTCCATAACTCTTTAAATAATTAATTTATTAAAAAAAGGAAAAAATAGGGACGTAAAAACAATATCCATAAATGTTCAGGAAAAAAATTGTTACTCTAGAGGTATTATCCAGGGAGGAAATAGAAATCCCCTAGACCCCTATTTTTGTATGGAAAAAATTTCGTGGTGTTTCCTCTTAAAGTGCGATACTCGTTATAACCGGGGGAAAGTGTTGGATAACTCCAACACTTTCCCCGGTTTCTGAAAGGCCGATCAAATATCTAACAGCCCTCACCATCTACTAACCACCGGTTTCTGAAACTCCGATCAAATCGTCAGCTAACATTTGAGTTAACACGCCAATACATTGTATCCAAGGATAATATGTACTGAAATCTAAAATTCAGAATCCAACAATGCCTGTGTTAATTTAATACGATATGAAATATTATTTACAATTATTAATAATATAGGTAACAAGAAACGGCATATATGATACCTGTGGTTAATTATATTCCTTAAATACCATCAGTTTTATATGGTACAGTACTTAAAATAAATTAATCTATAATCGAATATCGAATCAGTTCGACCTCAACGGCTTTGCTGTTTTATTTGGTGGTTTACTTTGAAACTAACCAGGATAAAGAAAATCGTTAGATTGTAACTTTTTGTACTCCCGACCATATCGATCGACTGAAAATCAAAATAAACAAACGTCAATTTATTCGGTAGTACGCGGCACGATCAAATCTGAATCAAAATAGAATAGTTTGGAGAGTGAGGCCCCTGAAAGAAAATTTTTGTGCGCCATCGAGGTCGAGGGAATCTAGGTATTCTAATCCGAAGCCAAAATCCAAAAGTAATCTAAATTCCAATAAAAATGTTGTGTCAGCAAAGTAAATTTAATTCACGGGGAGTTACGTCGGGCTACGTGGACGTAAACGTCACGTATGGCTCGTACTACGTCGACACTTTAATTAAGAAAGTAATTACGTTGCGCACATTTCAATGGCTGCTTAAATTCTTTACACGACCCTTTTTCTAATTCTTTAATTTCCCTCCAAATATTTCACTCATGAAGGACACGGACGTAAAATGTTTGTAAGACGATTGTGTGCTTTGCATTCAGAATTCAGCCAGGCACTATCACTGCTAAAATGGAACTCTTCGTTTAATAAATTAATCTATTAATTATTCTTTCTTATATATGTATAAAAATTATATGAACCATGCCTTCTCATTCATTGACAGGAATTACGAGAGGAACAACATGATATTTAACGAAGGATTAACTTTAAAATTGCTTGGTGAAGCACGCCCTAAAACTCGAAAATCCGCGGGTCCAGCGTTGGGTTGGTTTCGAGATGTAGGTAATTAAATTTCATCATAAACTGTTTCTCAACGAAGTGGGCACGGGTTAGCTAAAATTACGCTTACGCGTAAGGAAACTGTGAAAGTTTCCTTACGCTTGAAGGTAATTTTATTTTTATTTTTTTATTTATTATACTCAGGTAATTTATTTTTTTACAGTGTATAGTAAGTTAGTACTTACTCTCGACAAATTAGTGTTTATCGGCGAAATGCGCTCATTTTTAACCGATTTCAAAAAAAGGAGGAGGTTCTCAATTCGTCTGTATTTTTTTATATACTCTATAATTACTAATTAGTTAATTCTATTTAACAATAAAGATTCATTCCTAGTCAAATCAGTCACCGATGTTCCCGACTGTACAATTTACATAATAAATAGGCTTCAAATATCTATTTTGATACCTGAAATTATATATTCAAGACTTTCATTGGCCTGTCGAAGTCCAGCCATTTCAAACCGATATTGCAATAATCGAACTATTTATACAAACTGACTGTTGACAACTAAAAGGATTTTAAAACGTTATAAAAGCGGTTTATGCTCTATTTATTATTGACAGACTTAATAAATCGGCCGCAAATATTCACATACGATCGAAGTTTACAAAATTTTGTGTTTTAGGAATTCCTTTTTATTGAGAGACTCTTTTGCGTAACTAAAGTGTAAGTTCATCACACTTATACAGGCAAAAGTTTGTGTGTATGTTTGTTACTTCTTCACGTCTAAACGGATGGAGTGAATTTAATAAAATTTGGACTGGGGTTAGCTGACACCCTGGATTAACATATAGGCTACTTATTACTGCAGCAAAATGTACGGTTTATAAATTGTAACTACGCAAATTCATTATGGTACCAGGAATATTACGAATCTATCGACTCCTCTTCATTTCAATTTGGATTAGTTTAGGCGCTATTGTAGAAACATACATACATATATTATTTTATTATTCCCGTAAAACTTCCCCCTTTTCAATTGTGACTTTTTGTCATTTTAAAATTTTACTGTCTCCCGCATTGCATGGGGAGGGAAACTGGAATACTTCCTACTCCTTTTTTTTCTTGAGATTAATTTTGTTGTGGGTCCCAAGACACATTTAACTTGTTCCTCGGGCACCCCTGAGATCATATCAAAGGGTTTGTCGTGGTTGGTTACCGCTGTCGATCCTGGCTTACACGAGTTGCAGTGGTGGGAATGTGTGTTGGGCCATTTGCCCGTAAAAAATACATAGATTGGCAAATCTTTACCCTTCCTCCATCGTAGTGGTCGGCTAAAATGAAAACATTTTCTGACAATAACCACGTATCTACAGCCTGACTGGTGAGACATGTGCAATACTTACTGAGAGTACTCGGTACTCGATTCCCATTATAAATATGTAATAAAATTAGGTACTTAATTTTTTAACAAATTTTCCTTTAAATAAATTAATCATGGATACTATGAAAATACGCGGCTAGGCAAGTATACCTATGCAGCCGGCGCGGCACCCCGGCGGCGGCGTGCGACATCAACGTAGGTAGTACGGGCGCGTACCTACGCGCGGTGTCCATGTGTTGGGTAAAGAATTATTCAAGTTTAAGATACATTTACTCAGTGATTAATTGATATTATTTTTTTATATTTTTTTTTCGTCTCATATAATAGCCAAATATCACGTCCTCAAGTATTGCTCATGTCTCACCAATCACACTGTATAGTCATGGTCGTGTTTTTGCACGGACGATGTGATAGGAGCGTCGCTAGAACAATGACCGAACTGGTTCGAGTCCCTGCACTTTCTCATGTCACTGAACCCCGCTACAAGCCCTTTGTAGGACCATATTGAGCCTGAGATAACTAGAAGAATATTACTGGATGACGCTCATTGGTCATCTCTCGAGAACGGCTGAACTGATTCGGCTATTTTCTGTCTTGAAATATTCGTGGAAGTCCCGGGAAGGTTCAAACGGCTCCACCACAAACTATTTGTATGCTCAACGAAGGTAAAAATATGTTAAAAGTAATAAAATTAAAAAGCTCTTTAGCAAAACGATAATGTCGGACTTGACAAAAAATATAAACCTAAATATTTGCTTGAAAAATAGATCAACTTTAAATCTGTTCGGTCAGCTGGATAGCTAGACCGCTTGGGTGACGAAGAAAACCTTTTGAAGAAAATAATAACTGCAGCATTCGCTCTATATGACCATGACATGACATCCGATATAAGCTTTAATGAACATACGAGTAGATACTGCAATAAATGCCTTCCACACCGGTTTATTGAGGCAAGCTACGTAGTATATAAATATATTTTACAGTGCCTCAGTGTGTGCGAAATACGGAGCTTTCGTATCTCTCGTAGCCCAATGGAACGGATAGAAAACAGGCGCAGTGGACTGGCGAGAGAACAGGCGCAGGAGTCTGACAATCCAGTAATCAGCCTATTCCAATTAGACCTGAAAACAGTTTTATATTAAGAATATTGAGACATATAAATATTGAGAATTCGAGGTCTGCAAATGGTTTGGTAGGCAGTGTAATGCACCAGCCTTCAAAAAGATAAATAAAGTAAAAAAAATAATATTCAGTAACCATACATTATAATTTTACAAACATTGGTGGAGATTTCTAATAAGTATTAAACTTGTGCCAGAAATCTCTCGCTCTCCCTTAAATAATTATAGGTATGTACATACTTTGTTTCTTATACATAATTATGTATTATTTTACTAAATCTAGTGTGTTTGTGTGTACGTGAGTGTGGGTGTTAAAATAGGTTCTCAAGTGGCGATCGCAATGCTTGAGTCTGAGTTTGAGACTTGTTTATTAATACTACCTATAAGTAATAGCACAATACAATACAATACAAATATACTTTATTGTGCACACAACAAGTTACAAAAAAAACAAAAAAATATACATTACAAAAATCAGACATGCACACAAAGGCGGCCTTATTATATATGGTGTTAGAGAAAACAATGCTAGAGAATGGTAGTTGCGCAAAAGTATATTTAATAAAATAAAAGTAAATAAAATAAAATAATACATAAACACAATAAATATATAATATATGTATACAATATAATATAATATATATATCTATATATATATATATACAATAGATAAACCTACATGATATTTTAATTTATAATAATAAGTGTTAGTTACATAAGTTAAGGGTTGACACAATATGATTCCAGATAATGATTTTTTATAAGAGTTTTAAAGCGATGTATAGTTTCAGCCTGCCTTATATGGATAGGTAAAGAATTCCAAAGGGAAATGGATTTTACAATGAAAGAGCAATTAAAGTATTTAGTGCGGTGGATAGGAATGTCAAGAAGAAGATTAGTTATAGATCGTAGTTCCAGTCTGTCAGAGGTACGGAAGTTAAAATAACTTTTTAAATAAGTGGGACAATGGGAGTCAAATAGGATGTTATAAAGGAAGGAGAGAACACGAGAGTCACGGCGGTAGCGGATTGGCAACCACTTTAACTTGAGGCGATACTCGGAGATATGGTCAAATTTACGTAAACCGAAAACAAACCTCAAAGCCAGGTTTTGAAGGCGCTCCAATTTGTTCAGTTGTTCCTCCGTCAAATTAGTGAAAGAAGCGTCCGCATAATCTAAATGGGAAAGGAGTAGGGATTCAGCCAAAACTACCTTAGTGGGTATCGGAAGAACATATCGTAGACGTTTTAGGGAACGCCAGGTAGAAAAAACCTTTCTACTAATCTCTTGCAATTGATGCGTCCACGATAAATGTTCATCAAAGTACACTCCCAAGTTTTTAACCACTTTACTGAAAGGTATTGTTACACCATTTATAAGGACAGGAGGTAAAGAATCATGGTCAACTCTAGAAATTAGCCCGGGGCTACCAATTACAATTAATTGAGTTTTAATAGGATTAATAAGAAGTCCATGATTCTTGCTCCATTCACAAATATTCGACAAATCGTGATTCACTAGATCAAAAGCGGAATTCAGATTGTCCAAAGGAGACTGTGTGTATATTTGAAGATCGTCCGCATACAAGTGGTAGGATGATGAAATCGATATTGTTATAGGGTTTATAAAAATTGCAAACAGAAGAGGAGATAGCACACCACCCTGAGGCACGCCGGCATAGATATAACTCCAATCGGAGAAATAATCAGATGATTTAACTCTCTGCCGTCGTCCTACAAGGTAGCTACGAATTAAATTAATTATTGATGGTGAAAGATTTAAAGATGCAAGCCGGGCTAGCAGAATATCGTGGTCTATGGAATTGAAGGCATTACTAAAATCCAGAAGTGTGAGAATAGTAAGCATTTTATCATCCTTACCTGACCGTATATCATCAGCTACCTTTACCAGTGCGGTAGTCGTACTGTGACCAGTGCGAAAACCGGACTGGAACGGACTGAGTAAGCTGTTGTGGGTAACAAATTTCGTAAGCTGGTGATGAATGATTCGCTCTAAAACTTTTGATAAAAAGGGTAGGATGGAAATAGGACGGAAGTCAGACACAGTCTTAGGACAGGAGGATTTAGGTAAAGGAATTATGTAAGCTGCCTTCCAGGCATCAGGAAAGGTACAAGACTCTAAACATGAATTAAAAATGTGTGCAAGAACAGGAACAATTATATCTAATATTGGTGTGATCATTCTACGACTGATACCGTCATCTCCTACTGCGTTTGACGATATGGAAAGGATGTGCTTTTTAATCTCACACTCGGAAACTGGAACAGTAAGGAACGGATCAGAATTCAATATAGGTAGCGAAGAAATATAATTTAACGTTTGTAATTTAATTTTGGGGTCGAGATTAAAAGAGGAAGTAAAATGGTTATTAAGTGAATCTATATCTATATTATGAGAGTCTTGCGGTTCAGAGCATTTGCCCACGCCGAGGGATTTGAGAAATTTCCATGTTTTAGCCGGATCCCCGTTCTCAACGGAGGCGTGAATATGACGTCTTTGTGCGTCACGACACATCATATTACAGCGGTTCCGGATTTTAATATATTTGTTACGATATTCTTCTGTCTTTTTTATTTTAAATTTGGCTTTGGCTGCATGCTTAGCATTTATCAGAGATTTGATTTCGTCTGATAACCAGGGAGCGGGAAGATGTTTGATTTTAACGGGCCTAACAGGTGCTTGAATATCATAAAGAGATTTAAGTTTAGCGTTAAATATATCAATTTTGTCATTAATGGAATCAGCTGAGAGTAAGTTTGACCAGTCTATGTTATGTGCGTCCTCCTCTAGGCTTTCAATATTCATCGAAGAGAAATTTCTTTGAAGAAGAGTTTTTACCTTAGCTTTGGGAGGGCGAACATTATAGGCGACATAGATAAGATCATGGTATGAAAACATATCAGCTGAGACTTGTCCATGCGTAGTAACACGATTAGGAGAGGAGACTATGATTAGGTCGAGCAGGGAAGGACGGGAACCTGGAAAGCAGTGGGTAGGATTCAGAGGTAGTAATTTCATATTATATGAATCTAAAATTGAACTAAGTTTAGTCGATCGACTATCACCCTTAAGTAGACAAGTATTGAAATCGCCCATTATAACACAATGATCGTAGTACGGTGTAAAAGCATCAAGCGTATTTTCAAAGGATGAGAAGTAATCATTGTGCATTGATGGGCAATAGTAGACCCCGAGTAATTTTTTTTTAAAGCACCACATTTTTTTATAAAAATACTATTTATAACCTGAGCTAACCTAACCTGAACGTAAATTATATTATAGCCTACATGAAATACGGACTATTATAGCATCGTTGTCGCCTTTCAGTAATCGTATAAGTAGTTTAGGTGCTTGCTCATCATTGCCCTTCCTTTTGGCCCCGTAATGGAGTTTCTTGTAACTAACGAAATCCCAAAAGCAAGAATACAGTCCTTATTTTACGCAAGACTAACTTCTAGGGCAAGATCTGTCTCAGACAGTGAGTTCAACGTCAGCATAATAATGTAGGATCGTTAAAAATACATTTAGTTACAAACCCAGTACAGTCTTTATCGGCCTGTGTCGACCTATGTATAGTACATCCTTTTTAATTTAACCTAAAAGTAAATGAACCAAAAACACTAAATTTTCACATATTCACTGATTGTGTCTGAATCGATTCGGCTATATTTGGTCTTGAAATGTTCGTGGAAGTCAAGGGAAGGTTTAAATGGTTTGTATGCTCAACGAAGTGGGCACGGGTCAGCTAGTAATTAATAAATTAATATATAAATTAGCTAGTAAAAAAAAAATACACAATTTTGTCAATGCCTACTGTGGAATATAGTCTATAGTCTATGTATTTATAGTCGCAAACAATAATCATTGTTTTGTCCTTACCAATTGGCATCACTGACTAGTCTATTGTTGTGTCATAGACGGGGTTGTTTACGTTGGGGTTAAAATTAAACGAGACGTACTATAGTCGAGGTTTTGAATAAATAAAACTAAATTAAAAATTAAAAAACCCCGACTTAGCATGTATCATTCCTATCACACGTAACAAACGACCTGATGACCCTGAAGACCTGAACCTATTTCCACCAAACACAGCTAAGAACACTCTCGACTGATATACCTTTCAAACAAAAAAACCGCATTGAAATTGAATCATCCGTTTGGGAGCTTCGATGCCACAGACACACATAGATACACATTTACACAGACACGTCTAACTTATAACACCCAATTGAAACATAAATAAAATCACATCGCAAAACTGTTAGTCAAAGCCTGTACCAAGTAATACCTCAAAAACAACTGAATATTTAAACTAAATATTTTTCTACTTATCCTATTCACAATTCGTTCAAAGGCACATTTTATTTTTCGCTCTCCAAAGGTTAATATTCAAGGGTCGTACTTAATTAAACATATACGGTTTGTAGGACAAACTAACCTACTTACTCATTCGCTGCGAGATGGTATTGACATCTGAGAGACGACACGAAATATTATGTTATTTCTGCAAGAAATTGTTCGTGTCCAGCTGTCCACTGGGACATATTTTCTCTGCCTTACGTCTTTTATTTACAAATACGAGATACAACATCTTCGCCTTTCTTCATCATCATCTATACTAATATAATAAAGCGGAAGAGTTCGTTTGTTTGTTTAAACGCGCTAATCTCAGGAACTACTAATCCGATTTGAAAAATTCTTTTTTGTTGGATGGTTCATTTATGGAGGAAGGCTTTAGGCTATATATCATTACGCTGCGACCAATAGGAGCGAAGCGTCAGTGAGAAATGTTGCAAAAACGGAGAAAATTATTCACATTTGGGGACTTTCGTTGCGCGCGCTGCTTAAAACAACTTTTCTTTGCACTTTTCAAAATGGACAGCTTCACATACTTTATTTATTTTCTTTTTTAAAACGTAAATATAAAGATTTTAAACATATATATTATACAGAATATAGATAATACTACGGTATAAAAAGAAAAGAATTAAAGTACTATGCAACATTGGGACTGGGGACGGTACTCTAAAGCGAAGGAGTCACAATAGCTCCAAAAGGGTCGCAGTGACGTTCTGACAAGGCAGCCTTCGGTCTAAAAAAACATTATAAAGTTCAGTTCAAAAAAAAAAAAACACATAAAAAACTTTTCGTTTTTATCTTTCAAATAGGTTCTCAAGTGAGGTTGGGTTTGTTTTTTTATTAAGAGGAAACATTAAGAATTTTTTCCATACAGAAATAGTGTTCTACGGGATTTCTATTTCCTCTCTGGATAATGTCGCTAGATTAACTATTTTTTAGTATATTATTTGTACGTCCCTATTTTTTTCCTTTAATAAATTAATTACTTAATGAGATATGGACGTTCAAAAACCTAAAAAAATGGCCATACTCTCTGCTATGTAATACACATCCAGGAAACAGATTTGACCATATTATACAACAAAATCAAAACATAGGAACCTAGCTCAATTCTTTTTTTAGCTAATAAAGGAAAAAATATCTAAATCGGTTAAGTTTTGGAGGAGGAAACTGGAATCCCCTATACGTCGATTTCTGGTACTTTTAATAGGTAATTTCAGTTGCAGTTGTCTCTATCGCGCTAGTGCTGACTAGCTAAGGGACTGCGAGACAGCAATAGATTTTATAGATTTACCTATTTTTCATTTTTCTCGTCCGTAAGGTTTCCTCTTCATACGGGCCTTAGTCTGAGCCTACGTTATTGTGTTAGGGCTTGCGTTCCATATCGCATAGGCGGCGTTCAATTTACTCATTTGTATACTTAAATATCTTGTCTTGCCTTACAGTAAGCCTCTTCAAACTTTGACCTTAACCAGCGAAGCGGAAGACTGCGCCAAGTATTATAATTTATTACGGACCAAGTCAGGTGCCCTAGTGTTACGGTACATTCTGAACTGCGAACTTTCTAGATTGTTACACGTGTAACTTTATAGTTAAGTTGTTGCAACTCCGTCTGCGAGAGTATAGCTGGGATAAAAAGCCTATGTCCTATAGCGTGTACTATAACTCCATTCATATCGGCTTCCTTTTTGCCTATTGAAGATTCCTTCCCGAAGATCCTTATCTAAATTACATTAAGATTTTCGCACAAAACTACGAATTTGCATCACATATTTTTGCGATCGGATCGATGTACGATTGTAAAAGTAAGTGAATCGCCGCCATTTGTGTTCTTCATTGTAAAATTATTATCTTAAACTAGTACAGTGGGCTTCGGCCTGACCGAGCATACCACCTCGCTCGGTCTGAGATCTCTTGTGGGCTCTAGTGGGATTCCTATTTCCACATTGGTAACCCCGTGATCATCATCTCTACGTGATAATCACTATTTTCGTAGCCGTGATCGCCTACAGACAAGCAGATTTTATATTAATACGGAAGTGAGGATTTAATAACTTCCTACTCCTACTTTATGATTTTACAAAATGGAGGAATGCAATCATTTTTATGAGCTACAAAAAAGTTATGTTTCCTCAAACAATAAAATATAAGAATGTGTTTATGAATGTTAACCATGCACATTGAATAGCAGAAAAAACTTGGCGTTTTGGTCGCCCTCTTAATTTGTTCGTATTATGATGTAGTATTACCATAATGTGAAAAGTGGAGAAATAAATAACTATTGTTATTAGAACATTGTAAATATCTGTGACATCGCAAATCCCATAATATTTTAGTAAGTCAATGTATAAAATATTCAATTTATTTAGTTAGTAAACATTAATCATTCTCAATTTTCGCCCAGTTTAATTGAAACCAGCTGCGCAGACGATATTCTATGGTGTCTAAATGTGTATGCAGTACACAAGAGTACTCTTTTACTACTATCCCAGTGCGATTAGGCACAAAACCGTCTTTTACATGTCCAGCCGCCGCATGATCTTTCTTGCCAGACAGTTGTCGCTTGTCTTAACCAGATTTGAAAACAATATCCTTGTTACAATCGAACCCACGACTTCCAAATTCGAAAACCAAACTTTAAACTCTAAACCACTGGGTCACGGAGGTGTCAAGTTAACTCTACAGTAGTTTGAACTCACAGTCCATAACGCTGAATCCCGCTAACGGTAAACAAAGGTTATTGTCATCAATTTGTATTGTCCTAAAAGTAAACTTACTTAAATACAACAAGAACATTACTTCCACCATTTTTGTATCTCAAAAACCGAATATCATCTTCATAAATATTATAGGACTTTAACCTATTTAACAAATAGGTTACGTATTATCTAATATAGGTCTATCTTTAAAAAAAAAGAATTAATTTCGCTATGAATTATGACTGATGAGATCACAGATGGATAGTATTCTTACGTATTCATTACGGTAAAATTAAAAAAAGAACAGAACAGAAATGAAAGTAACATTTAAAATTCGAATGAAATGACAGCTGACACTCAAGATGGCGTTTTTTCCCGCCATACTCGAATTAATCAATCACTAAATTTAAAATGGCTTTATGAATATTGATTGGACGAGCGATGCTCTGATTAACCAAATTTCATCCAATTAAGTCCAGCACTGCATCGAGTTCATTCGTTTAGTATTTAGCTAGATGTTGATGTATTTTCAGGCTAGGTTAGCTTTTAGCCATTTACGTAATCTGTCCAATTAGGTGATTATAATTTTAACGTATGTAATTATTACAGGCACATTTGGGAGGCAATTTTACAATTTAATACGTGTAATAAGGGCCATATTATTATAGTAAATTAATTATAAGCCAAAACTTTTCTTGCCGGACAAAAAACTCCGCAACGCAATGTCACCTGAATATGAATTATGTTTCTTCCGTTCCGATAACAATATTTCTGTAATTGTTAAAAAAAATCGACTAAATTAATGTGCCATTGTTTCTCTTTATTTAAATTGGAAGCATTATTACCGACAACATTGACTGTTGTTGGCATTTAACATTGGTACAGGACGCAGTATTGTGAGATGAAATATCGTTGTAGTCTAAAAGAAGATAAACTTAAACTTGAGCTCAAAACTTTTTGTTTCCATGTAGGTTATTAAATAACTGTTATTGTTGGTGGCTTAGCAAAAATAGGAGAAATTCATTATTTTTAATATCAGGACTTAAAACTATATAAAAAATATAGTGTACAAAGTTGTAACCTAAACGCGGCTTGAGAAATAGCGCAACCGCAGTGGAAAAATTTGATTTTTTTGTGACAAAAGTGTGCAAAATTTTATGCCTCCACTAGTATGTACTAAAAGCTTTTTGTGCAACCCGCTATGAGGTTAATTTAGGTACTTTTTAAACTAGACAGCCACAATATTTTACATAGGCTACTATCGTATATGTCTAATAATGTTCCACTAGTTTCACACAAATTTTAACCATTTTTAAAAGGGAAGAGTAGCATTTTAATGGTGTTTTATTCTACCTACTTATCTGGGGCCTTACTCTCCAAATTGATTCGATTTTGATTCAGATTCGATTGTGACACGTACTCCCGAATAAATTGTCGTTTGTTTATTTTGATTCTCAATCAATTGATATGGTCGGGAGTACAATACGATCTAACGATTGTCTATCCTCGTTAGTTTCAAAGTAATTCACCAAATAAAACGCCAAACCTGAGATCGAACTGATTTGATTCTCGATTGTGTCGGGAGTAAGCATCTTAGTAATCTACTCTCGCCCGAGACGCGTTGAGGTCAAAGGTACACGTGACCTATTTGGTGCGCGCGCGCCGGCTCGCGGTCGATGACCTGTATTGTGTTGACTGTGCCACTTGACTATTACTATTGTTGCTTGCGTATAGGTATGTGAAGGTTTGTACAATGTTTAGCAGTAAGATCATTTGCACTATAATTGCAGAAATAAGTTTTTTTTAATACGTTTATTCATCTGAATATACAATTAAATCTATACTAATCTATACTAATATTATGAAGCAGAAGAGTTTGTTTGTTTAAACGCGCTAATCTCAGGAAGTACTGGTACGATTTGAAAAATGATTTTTTTGTTAGATAGTCCATTTATAGAGGAAGGCTTTAGGATATATAACATTACGCTGCGACCAATAGGAGCGAAGCGTCTGTGAGAAATGTTGCAAAAACGGGAAAAAATATTCACTCACTCAAAAACCACGCGTACGAAGTCGCGGGCCCAGCTAGTCTAGACATAAAGTGTAAAATGTTAATGAAATACCATAGTAAATGTTTCAAGCATGTACAAATGCCACGCGAATTACCAAGTAGCTTCTTAAACCATTGTGTAACAAAGAACCTGGACCGGTACTAATATACCTCATTCATTACAACTAAACCTCGTAATGTGAACATTAATAACCCATAGATATGTGCCCGCATGGTGTCAAGCGGCCATGAACACCGAGGGGACGCTGGCACTATTGCGCCCTGTACACGAACGGTTCTGACTGTGAGCCTAGTGCGAGTTTGTCACTGCTCACGGTGACGAAGTTAGCTACAATTCGTATGGCATCGAATTAGTTACCATAGTTTGGCACTAGTAGTTAACTTCGTCACCGTGAGCAGGCTCACTGGGCGATGGCGCCGGTCCATTCCGCACCGCTCCAAAACGTGGAAGGCTAAAATCGAAGCATTTGATGTTCTGTAGGCATAATAATATGTCACCGGAGGGGTCTTTACGTGATTTTCTAAGGTTCTAAGGTACTCTGGATTGCAACTGGAGTTCAATTTTCCGCTATGATATAGTTATTATTCTAAGGTTTAATTTTTAAACCGCACGTTTTAACGCATTTTGACAAATAATGTAGCCAGACAGGCCGTTATGATGACGTTATTAGTTCGACAGCTCCATCCTTCCAAACGCGCAAATCCCGCCGCGGTTTTGAACGCAGTCCATCGCGCGGTTCAAACTGTACGTGTGCAGGTCGCTAAATACATATACTCTACTACTATTCTTATATTTCTACTACTCTGATCCAATTTCTGTGTGAGCAAAAAGACAATAGACCACTATGATTCTACCAATTCAAATTACTATAAAATACAATGACAATTTTGTCACATTAATTTATTATTATTGTTTACAAAAAGATTTAATTCTTGAATGTACTACATGACGAGTGATTTAAGACTTACTTTTCTCGCCGGGTCTTCTAGCCGGGCTAGTTTAGTAGGTATATTTATAGGCTCGTAGATTTGCCTACAACCTACGTATCTACTCGGACAGTTAAATAATGACTTATAGGTCACTTTAAGAAATGTTATGTAGGTTTTAAACTTTTGACCTATATGGAAAAAAATCTTACTCCAAAAATGTACTCCGTATTGTTTCTGTGGGATACATCGGGCCGGGAAATAGCTAGTTTTATCATATCTTCATGCTTGAACACCTTCGTGGTCTAGTGGTTCAGAGTTTCCCCTTCGACCCGGAGGTCGTGGGTTCGATTCCCGCGTTGGTACAACAAAAAATGTTGTTTTCAAGTTTGGTTAGGACAATGCAGGCTGATCACCTGATTGTTTGACAAGAAAGATGATCCATGCGTCGGATGGGCATGTAAAAAGTCGGTCCTGCGCCTGATCTACCGCCAGACGGGTCGGTTATCCGTCCCACTGGGCTACGAGAGTGAAGGAAGAGAGAGTGCTTCTGTGTATTGCGCACACACTTAGGCACTTATAACTGCGTAGCTGGCCTGGTTTCAATGAAACCGGCCACCGTCACCGAATTCGGTGTGGGAGGCATTATCTTCATGATCCAGTCGATGTATAGTCAAATGTTGTGTAGAATTTTTAGTGAAATAAACGTAAAACTTAACGGTAGGTTGTAAAATTTTATGCTGAACATTTTAGATACAGTGGGTAGTTCTTGTTATTTTTATATCTGATTTCAAAATATATAAGGCTGCTTAGCTGAAATGGGATTGGGACACGTTAGCCGAATGCATCCTGACCGATGGATGATTTTCGAACAAAAGGCTCATCACATTCTGTGGGAGACACAAAGTTATATAATATAACAGAGACACGACCTTGTACTAGAAAATGGTATCACCCTAATACTGGCAATTCGACTGGCAAAGTGATGTCCAGGCACATTCCGGAAACCGCCATCTAGCGCCACTATTGAAAAATACTAATTACTAATTTGGTTTCGTATCTTCTTCTTAATTAAGGAGTGGAATTTAGCTTAATGTGATGTTATACTTCAAAAATTTGCTTTATTTTAATGGCAATATTTGTACTTAATTCGGCATATTTACATTTTATAATTTAGAAACGTTAATAGTAGTGACATCTATTGCAATTTTTTTGTATTAAATATAGATTGTATGGGATGGTAGGCCATGTAGGAGATGAAAGAATTACAATGCTTAACATAGCTGGCCTGCTGCCTTACTCTCCAAATTGATTCGACTTTGATTCAGATTCGATCGTCCCGCGTACCTACTTCCCGATAAATTGACGTTTGTTTATTTTGATTCACAGTCGATTGATGTGGTCGGGAATACAAAAAGCTTTGATCTAACGCTTTTCTTTATCCTGGTTAGTTTCAAAGTAATTCACCATACAAAAAAAACCGTTGAGATCGAACTGATTCGATTCTCGATTGTGTCGGGAGTATTTTTATCTATTCTTAGTCCCGATTTCACCAACGCATGTTAGTGTTAACGGATTGTTAAAATACCATACCTTTTCATTTATTGATAGGAATTACGAGAGGAACAACAAGATATTTAACGATGGATTAACTTTACCACTACTTGTTGAAACACGTCCTAAATCTGAGTCAAATTTCATCAAAATCGGTCCCTTAGTTGGGTTACTAAGGGTATAGTAATAAAAATCCTTACAGCAAAGGCTAAAATACTTTGCTAGGTGTAATTTTTATAGTTTCTCATTTACGATTTCCGAACTTTGGTGAACATCTATCACAACAACATCTCACTCGTTCAATCGACGATTTGATCAGCCTTTCAGAAACCGAGCGTATATCTACTATTCTACTAACTATTCTTTATCTGAACCAAACTCTGTATATGCGAATATGCTTATTTATAAGTGGGTTGTTTTATAAAATCCTTATACCAAATGCTAAAATACTTCGCCAAGTGTAATTTACAGCGCTGTAACATTATACTATACCTATATAGAGCAGGGTATCAAGAAACCTCACAAGTTCGCTAAGTGCAAATATCGATTCCCCCTCACTTCTGTCACACTTGCACTGCTAAACACATCATGTGTTTTTCTATACTATCACCTTCACTAGTTCTTAGCCAATTTCGCCAACACAACACATATACTAATATTATAAAGCGGAAGAGTTTGCTCAGGAACTACTGGTCCGATTTGATAATTATTTTTTTGTTAGATAGTCCATATATATAAAGAGGAAGGCTTTAAGCTATATAACATTACGCTGCGACCAATAGGAGCGAAGCGTCAGTGACAAATGTTACAAAAACGGGGAAAATTATTCACATTTGGGGACTTTCGTTGCGTGCGCTGCATAATCGGTTTAAATCACTCAAAGACCACGCGAACGAAGTCGCGGGCACATCCAGTGTTAAAAAAATCCTTAAATATGTTATCTCTCTCGTACTTTATATTCATGAATGAGAAGGCATTGTATTTTAACAAGCCGCTAACACTTACAAGCGTTGGTGAAATCGGTGCTAAGCACTCATATTTGAATACAAAATTATGTATTTTGCTCCGAATTATTATTGTCTTTAAACTTTCAGATTCCGGTCTCTAGACTATAAAGTATAACCTAATAAAGCTATTCAGTTTTATAACAAGTCCTCAAACACTTCCTACAGCTTAATTTGAGAAAACTCGTAAACCTGTAATTACAGTTCGCTGTTGCTTTTCTTACAAAAAGCTTGTGACAATCGGAAAAGCATTTGTTATACTTTAACAGGCTGAGGAAATAATTGAAGGAGCGATTTAACGAGGCTATTAATAATTGTGTAAATCTAATATATTTATGTTTATTATTATCTATTCGTTCGCGTGGTTTTTGAGTGGTTTAGGGCGTGTTTCACCAAGCAATATTAAAGTTAACGCCATGTTAAATATCATGTTATCCCTCTCGTATTTCCTGTCAATGAATGAGATGGCATGGTATTTTAACATGGCGTTAACTTTAACATTGCTTGGTGAAACACGGCCTTAAACTGTTTATGTAGCGCACGCAATGAAAGTCCCCAAATGTGAATAATTTTCCCAGTTTTTGCAACATTTCTCACTGACGCTTCGCTCCTATTGGTAGTAGCGTAATGTTATATTAGCCTAAAGCCTTTCTCTATAAATGGACTATCCAACAAAAAAATATTTTTTCAAATCGGACCAGTAGTTCCTAAGATTAGCGCGTTTAAACAAACAAACAAATAAACTCTTCCGCTTTATAATATTAGTATAGACACGAATACTACACTTACTAATAATAATATTTAATTACCCTGTACAATCTTCTATCCCTGCCTAACACGTTAGAATTGACTTGACAGACAAGGACAAACCATTGTTTCTCTCAATGAGTATGTAAATATTTTTATTAGTACGAGGGTAAAGTATTTAATGTCGTCTTCAAAATTTTTTATTTCGCGCTTGACGATTATTTAATTTCGGCGCCACCATATTGTAAAGGGACTGAATGTTTGGACCTCTCAAAATTCGCATCGTTAACATTTCGATGGCGTATGCAAATGTACCCATAACGCCGCTCGGAACTCAAGGCCATTAGTAATTAATTTGTGTCTACATCCCGGTGACAAATTCGGTGAAATATCGCCACATATATCAGCATCATGGCTTCTGGAGGTTTTCCTGGAGCCGGAGATCAGCATGAGTAATCCTGGAATACAGTTATAGAAGGTAGATTTTATCGTTAATAGAGTTTAAATGGATCGCAATAGTTTGTGTAATGAAAGCCTAAAGGTCAGATCACACTGATACGCGACACGGCGCGGCACTCAGATTTAAAATTGAAGCGTTGCATGACTTTGAAATTTCGTAATTAGTTAACTGATATACCTTTCAAACAAATAAAACCGCATTAAAATCGGATCATTCGTTTGGGTGCTACGATGCCACATACAGACAGATTTACATAGACACGTACTTATAACACCCCGTTTTTGCGTCGGAGTTGAAAAGTTGCCAACCTTACTTACAAATCACGTGTAAAACATAGACAAGGTAAACAAGAATCTGGCTCACAGCAAATTGGTCCTCACTCTGTTTACACAGCTCTCGCCTGCCTCCTCACAGGTAATGAGCTGCCTCGATTATAATAACTGGGATGAAAGAATGAAACGCACAAACAGTCTGTGCCTTTTAGTTAGTTACTTCTATCTCTAAGGCCCTTTAACCTACAGGCAGGCTTATTCCCGACACAATCGAGAATCGAATCAGGGTATCAACGTCTTTTGATATTTTATTTGGTGGATTACTTTGAAACCAGGAGAAAGAAAATCGTAGATTGTAACTTTTAGTACTCCCGACCGTATCAATCGTCTGAAAATCAAAATAAACAAACAGTAGGTACTGGAGTTCTATCCGTGATGAAAGTTTCCTAGACGTATCGCTGTGATCGATGAAGTGTTAAATCAACACAATATTTGGGAGCACGGTAGTGCCCTGCCAAGTTGAGTACGGCCTTACTATCTTTTTTTCGATACTCACCACCTCCTCCACCTTCACGTCACCTTCGTTGTGGATAAAACTAGACGATTCGAAGCCATTACTTATTTAAAACATGAAATATATATAATAATATTGATATAAGCACTATAAGATGTTGTCCGACTGACTAACCCCGACTTGGCATAACATGGATCTCACAACTTTACGATAGAAGAACTAAGTAGCGAGACTTGGCATTTTTACAATTATTTATTTGTAGGGATGTTATAATATTCCCAAAGAAAAAGCTAATATTTAACTGAGATCGGATGTTTTTATTTCCGGGTCCTTATTAATTAAAAACTGTCCTCCAATATAACTAGATATGATTTAGTTCTACTGATAATTGTCACGGGTTTTCCCTCATGAGAAGGATATTGATCTGTTGCACTGTTGCTGTGACATTGTCGCTTTAGATGTCTACCTTTACTATAATAAAATCATACAAGTGATACATTTAAGGTCATGAATAACGAAAGACACAGAAGCTGTACATCTTTATAAGTATTCATACAAAGTAATGTTTCAACGGGCCTTATATAAAAAGGCTTTCAATTTACGTGTAGAGACCTACAAATTATCATAATTATGTTTTAAGGACGAATGCTAAGGATAGTAATTAAAAACCTTAGGACATGTTCAAGGAGAGTGTTGTTACTATCAACGCTCGTTCGCTCAATTTTTTTTTTTCAAAAACGTAAATATCAGCATGAACGTAGTAATGAGCGAAGTTGTTGCGAGTGAAATTCACCAATGAGCGTTCAGAATGGCTTGTTAACTCAAAAGTTTCATAAACAACGACTTGATCAGCCTTTCAGAAACCCGGGGAGCACCTTTTTCAAATAAACTTGCGTCACAAAACCGAGAAAATTGGCGATTACTCTACCACAAGGTCCTAGATCTGAAAGCGGGGAGGGTTATCTAGTAAACCACTTACGTTATCGAAGTAGGATTCAGAATCGTATAAAACTTTTCACAGCGCCCATACAATTGAAGACGCGAATCGATGAAGGTGATATGTCGCAAAAAAATACCCAGAAAATTTAAAGTCACTTAAACATTTAGGGATATTTAGTAACGTATTAAGTACATTAATTCTAAAGACGGATCTTTAGATTTATGAATTTAATACTTTACGACGTATTCTAAAATGTGTAATTGGCAGTTTGAACAAAATTTTCTCGAAATCATAATTTTGGTCCATATCACCTTCATCCATTCATGTCTTCAATTGACATTCGATAACGCTAATTTTGCGGAACTGTCAAATGTTATGCCTACGTATTGCGTCAGAATGCTGATGATGACTACTGCAGGTTTCATACCCGCGTATTACTGTATCAGCGGGTAGATCATAAAGTACGAATTATGCGAAAAATATGTAAATGCACACAATTTCCTTGCCTCGGCCAGTCTTTTTCAGAAGTAGCTGGATACGAGCCGTGAATCCTCTATTATGACGTACTATATCAGGCCCGATTTGATAAACACATCCCTTGTTTAATATTTATCTTATGAGCTGAGGCTGCGAGGTACTTTTATAGGGTTTGCACGGTGGAAATTTGATTACGAACATCTTTCTCGCGTCGCTATATAAGTATGTACTCGCATAGCGTTAGTGCTATGGCATATAACACAACTTTGGAGTTGAGAATAGAACTCAGAGCCCTGATTCGAAGTTTGAAAGCCTATAAAGAAACATAGCGAAGCTTATGTGAAATCCCTTACATTTAGTTTTCGAACTTCATAAGTGATAATAGCGATGACACCGTGAATCAGGGCCCTGGGCATATTGAAATTCGAAAACATAAGTGTCGCCAAAATTGTCAATGTCAAATTGACTAAACTTTCAACTCTCGTTGTCGAGTTTTAACTACAAAGTCTACACCCACTCTGACATTGGCAACTCACTAAGGCCGCCATAAACAAAAGAAGAAGAAGAGTTTTAACTATTTTGTTTGAGCCCCAGCATTCCCAAACCGGGATTAATTTGTTTCAGAATTATGAAATACATATATTTCAAAATGACTTTTACAATGACTTTTCTCACAATTTTAACTTTCGAAAGTGCTCTTAAATCCTACAAACGCTTCCCGTCCCGTATGACGTCACCGTAATCCGCCATTTTATTATCAATGAAGTTTAATTGTGCTAATTCCGAAATATCCGTATTTTGGGCGAGACGAGGGTCTGGAATTAGACCTTAATTGTCCGACAGTCGGTCTGGCCGCCAATAAAAATTCCTTCTCATTTCCACGCCGGTACTTAACCGTGTCTGTTTTAGTGAAATTAATTTTTTACCTCGACCATGGCCTACCATCCCATACAATCTATCTTTAATACAAAAATGCAATAGATGTCACTACTATTAACGTTTGTAAATTATAAAATGTAAATATACAGAATTAAGTACAAAATATTGGCATTAAAATAAAGATAAGCATATTTTTAAGCATAACATTACTTTAAGCTAAATTCAACTCCTTACTTAAGAAGAAGATACGAAACGAAATTAGTAATTACTATTTTCCAATAGATGGCGGTTTCCGGAATGCGCCTGAACTTTCGAAGAAAACAAAAATAGCCAGTCGAATTGCCAGTATTAGGGTGATACCATTTTCTAGTACTAGGTCGTGTCTCTGTTATATGTATATCTACTTTGTGCCTCGACGGTTATACGATTTGTGCTCACCTTCAAAACGGATTTTGATCTAGTTTTTTTATTGAAAGCTGACGTGATCGCGAGTGTTCTTAGTTATTTTTTGTTAGAGCTTTGTTATATATTTCGTTTATTACTTGAGGTTTCCCGTAAGTGCGATGCAGCGAAGTGCTATGCTCAGTCAGACCGAAACTCACTGTAGAAATTTTCAGAAGTTTCAAGTTATCTTAACTAATATTATAAATGATAAACTAAATAAAAAAAAAACGGACTTAGTGTCTAACATTCCTATCACACCTAACAAAAGACTCGTCAACGTTGAAGCCTTTAACCGATTTTAGCCAAACATAGTTAAGAACACTCTCGACTGATATACCTTTCCAACAAAAGTAACCGCATTAAAATCGGATCATCCGTTTGGGAGCTACGATGCCACAGACAGACAATTACACATTAACACAGACACGTCATACTTATCACACCCAAAAAACAACTTGTAAAATACTCCAATTCTCTCAAGTTCTCCTACCGTAAAAAGTTGTGAGATCCATGTGATGCCTAGCCGGGGTTAGTCTGTCGGTCTAACAACATCTTATAGTGTTCACATCAATATTATCAATAATCTTGCAGATTGACTTAGCCATCTATTTATGTTTAGAACATGGCCGTGCTCAAGTTGGCAGGGTCACTGCCGTGCCCCCAGATAGCGCGGAACTGATAAAACTCCAATAGCGCGATCCAGGATTGTGGCGGTGTTTTTTTTATCTTTATTTTATTAAGGCCCATACGTCATAAAGATTAAGCCAGTCTTATCAACAACATTACAAATTAAATTAGTTTACAATATCATCAAGATCAGTTCTCCGTCGCAATTAAAGACATGAATCGATGAAGGTGAGATGTGGCAAAAAATTTTTACCCAGAAATTTGAGTTTAAACTGTCATTTAAACATTTTAGGATATCTAGTAACGTATTAAGTACATCGATTCTAGAGACGGATCTTTAGATTAATGCACTTAATACTTTACGAAGTGTTTTAAAATGTTTAAGTGAGTGTGTGAACTAAATTTTCTCTAAATAACAATTTTGCTACAATTCATGTCCTCAATTATGACGGAGGTTACATTTTTCTTCTGCGTCTTCGCCTACTTATCGTCTCTTCCTAAATCATCTTTTATTATTCACACGAGCCTTTTCATTACGTTCAAAGTTAAACATGACTCAACGCGTTTACCCTTCGGTTAAAAATAACCAAAGCAAAGCTTATAAGTTCAATTGTTTCCGGTTTAATCCTTGAGTGCAGTTAATTAGGAGGTTTAATTAAACCGCTTGTGAGTAAACGAATGTTCAGATATTCGAGTGGTAAAATTAGTTCAAATTTCCTTTGATCGTAAATATGCCTTCATATGGGAAATTATATTTTATCGTTTTAAAGTTTAAACTGCGTATCCACCAGAGCTGTGCTTTGCTGTGTTGCGAGGAATGTGTTTTTCAGAACCAATAGAGTCGCTTGTCAAGAGCCGCGCTGACCGATGCGTGATAAATGAAGCGATTCTATTGGTACCTAAAAACACATACCTCGCTACACAGCACAGCACAGCTCTGGTGGATACGCAACCTTAGAACACCGCTTAAGCGGTTGTCAAATATAATTCTAGCACTATTGTAAATGATAATGTTTGTTAGGATGTATTAATGACGCGTGAAGATTGCGCTTTTTAAAGCATACTGTACACGTGCAGTCTGTGGGTCAATTACACTCAAAACAGAGCCCTGCGCACCCAATATAATAATTCCTTCAGGGCGCTGCTGGGGCTGCCACAACACTGTAGTGCTTCGGGGATGCTAGCATCAAACGGAGTTGACAGCTTTTGAGCCATCATCAGAAAACGTGTGGCATCCCTGATACAACCAGTGCGTGGCAGCACCAACAGCCTTCTGAGGACTGTTGTGGAGAGGTTGGACGTGGACAGCGCTATCATGCAGCACTGGACTCGTCTCCACCGCTGCAAAGATACTAATAGCACGTATTATACAATTGTTTATATAGTTCACTGTGAAAGGTTTGACTTTAATACATTTTTCATAACAAAGGAGTATGCTTAAGTTAAGTGTTTGCTACTCTTATAATTTATTATAATTATATTATTCATTCAGTAATGAATATAATTATAATGTTGCAAGTTATACACTGCAGCTCTTAACTAGATAAAAATTTGGCCAGCCAATGCATGCTATAACTACTTTTGAGTGATTTTGCTAGTCAAAAAAGTTTAGACTGTCAAAAGTTTTTACTGTAGGCTAGGTCTTACGTGAAGGAGAACAAGCGTTCATCAACACAAGGTGTGCAATAAGTGAGTGATAATACTTTAGGGTGTGTGTGTGCCTCCTATGTGGAGTTTACTGTGAAAGTACCAGCGCTGAAAGACTTACCTTTGACTTGTCTGTATGTGAAATAACATCATAAATTTTCCCATACAATAATTTAAAAAAAAGTACCCGTTTCAGCGCTGGTACTCTCACAGTATACCCTACTGTGAGAGTACCGCATCTAGGCACATACACATCCTAAAGTGACATACTCATTTATTTTACCACAATACATATAACATACAGATAATCTTTTGAAATCTTATTAGAAACATATTTTACATTGTACTTTATAAAATACTTTACACCAATAATTGTTTTGGCATTTTGTAAATTTACTAAACAATGTTGACAATAACTTTCATTATTGTTCCTTGCAAGAATAATGAAATTCGATTTAGACAAAATTTGGACTCGCATTAAAATTCTGGTCATTCCGAGTGTTTGGAATGGCGGTGTTGTGAATCAAGTTATTTTCATACTTCTCATAATTGCGTTTCTTAAGTATTTCTGACACGATTTAGAAGTGTTGGCTAAACATTAATTTAGGTATGTACTGTGTTAAATTCAGTCACATGGGTAAATGAAAAAAAAAACGCTATAAAAACCAGCCTATGTCTGTCGCAAAAATATCTATCTATCCCTGTACGAAGTTTTATTAATATCAATAGTGGCTTATGTGTGTTTGCGTTGTTATGTAACAGTCTGTCTGTCTTCATCAATAAATAATATTACTGAATAAGGATTAGTAAAGAATTTAATATACCTAGTTAAAAAATCGTCATCATCATTTCAGCTTTCATCATCATCCACTATGATGAAATCAATATGAAAACTAGCCATCAAGTCCATCGAAGTTTTATTATTATCACAAAGTTGATTTATTATTAATTTAGTGGCTTATGTGTGTTTGTGTTGTTAACATAAAGTAACTGTTTGTCTGTCAGCAATAATAACAAAATATAACTTAATAAAAATTAACAAAGATTGGTACAGTACAAAAATGGTACAGTTAAAAAATTGGTACATTTAATAATCCACGTCAAAGTGTCAACTGTACGCTTGTCAACAGAACTTATCAGTAAATCTTAACTAACATGACAAGTTAACGAACTCTCAGAATTTATTGAACCATTAAATTACGGTTACGGTTAACAGTGACAAAAACTAATTAACCGAATACTTTGACAAAAATAAAAAAATATCCAAATTGTACAAAAAATGCTGACGCCCTTTTTTACTTACAAAAAGACCTTATGCTTTTTAGGGTTTTACCTACTCGGTAAGTAGTAAGCACCTAATGAGTCCGTGGCCTAGTGGATAGACCGTTGATTAGCACTCATAAGGGTGCGGGTTCGATTTCCATGTGACATTTACCAATGAGACTTTTCAGATCTCAAGTACATTAAACGGACGCTCTATCTGTGAAGGAAAACATCGTGAGGAAACCCGCACATGGTTGGCCCCAGACGAATTGACCAGTCATTCCTCTGGACCAGGCCGACTATGTTGTGAGAATGCCGTATGCGCTGCGCAACCATGCGATATTTAAAACCGCCCGTCCCAGGCACTACAGTATTTAAAGACTGGTTACTTCGCTCGGAGAATACTGTATAAATCATCCAATAATGTATGCAGAAAGCCGTGCAAAAAATTGGAATAATTGTAACTTTTAGTTTTTATTTGTTATCTTATATATAAAAATGAATTGCTGTTCGTTAGTCTCGCTAAAAAGTCCAGGGAAGGTTTAAACGGATCGTATGCTCAACGAAGTGGGCACGGGACAACTAGTACAATACCTTGTGAAAGAAATATATTTTTTATGAATTTAACCTGCGGTTATAATAATTTCAATTATAATCAAAACAATAATTATGATATCATTGAATTATACCAGGAAATTCATTTTGATTAATTGGTAGTTAATGAAACGGTTGAAAGCACCACCGATAATGAGTTTATTTCTGGGAAGACCTGATTCTGTAGCTAGCAATAATTATTGTCGAAAATGAATAATACAATACTTATATTATAACGGGTTCCACAGCTTAATCTATACTGATATTATTAAGCGAAAGAGTTTGTTTGTTCAAACGCGCTAATCTCAGGAACTACTGGTCCGATTTGAAATATTCTTTTTTTGATGGATAGTTCATTTATAGAGAAAGGCTTTAGGCTATATAACATTACGCTGCGACCAATAGGAGCGAAGCGTCAGTCAGAAATGTTGCAAAAACGGGGAAAATGAATTACATTTGGGGACTTTCATTGATGAGCTGCATAAACGGCTTAAGTCACTCAAAAACCACGCGAACGAAGTCGCGGGAACAGCTAGTAATAAATAAAGAATTTTCTTCTATACAAGGTGTAAAATAAATGTTATAATACTTTAGGGTGTGTACATGGCTCCTATGTAGAGTAGTATACTATGAATACTACTTTTGACTTTCATGTTTGTATGAGAAATGCCCCAACATCATAAATTTTCCCATACAACAATTTAAAAAAATTACTTCTTTTAGCGCTGGTACTTTCTCAGTAAACTCTATATACGGGACTCATACACACCCTAAATTATTATCAATCATTAAAATTATAGCCTGTATTGTTTCTGACCGACGTGTACGTTGCACTATTGAAATCAGTATAATATAATATTCTTCTCCTACTAAAAATCGATTACCGATTTTAATTCATGGTCACCCTTGTCCTAATCCGAAAATTACAGGGTCGGATTTAAAGTTACCTACTAAACAGGCCCGGATTTAGATAAGGTAATAAAGCGTCAAAGGAAGTCCATATAAAACCATAATGAATTTCCCAAGTGCCGCGGTACATGTGGTTGGGTTTTTGCTGCTATACCCGGGGAACCGCATGAGTAATGAGCAGATTTGTGTTCATTAATGTTCGCGGCTTTCTGTTGTTTCATTTCTAACAATTTATTTCGAATATGGTGCTAAATTTAGATTTTAAAATTTTAATTTCATTGAAACCTGGCCAGCTACGCAGTTTATATTTAGTGCCCAGTGTGTGCGGAATACACGGAAGCACTCTCTCGTCCTTTACTCTCGTAGCCCAGTGGGACGGATAACCGACACGACTACCGGAAGATCAGGCGCAGGACCGACTTTTTACATGCCCATCTTTCTTGTCAGACAATCAGGTGATCAGCCTGCATTGCCCTAACCAAACTTGAAAACAACATTTTTGTTGTTCCAACGCGGAAATCGAACCCGCGATCTCCGAGTCGAGAGCTAGGCTCTAAACCACTAAACGAACGAGTAATTATACATACAAACATACTTACACACCCTCGAAAACAACCCTTCGCCTGGCGAAGTCTGGAAAAAAAAGATATGACTCATCATTAAAATCAGTTTTTAAAAAACTTATTTATAAATTTACATGAACCCATGGCTTAGCGTGTAACATTCCTATCACACCTAACAACGACCTGATGATGACCTTGAAGACCTGAACCGATTTCCACCAAAAATAGCTAAGAAAACTCTCGACTGATATATCTTTCAAACAAAAAAACGCATTAAAATCATCCGTTTTTTATTTTTTTATTCATTTAAGTTCCTCATCATACACATTCATGTATTACGCCAATCTGATCTAGCTGTTTGTAGGCGCTCCGCTCTTACATAAGTAGGTACTTAAATGCTATAGATAACATTGTACATTAACAATAACGCTTATAACAAATATAATTCAAATCCCCCCACACAACATTTCCATGTTTATAAATAGTAGCTTAGCTAATATCTCTTAGTAAATATGCAACACCCTTAGTAAAATGTGCAATACCTTTTGGGAGTTACGATGCCACAGACACGTCAAACAACACCCGGCCGTTTTTGCGTCGGGGCCCGGGGGTTAGAAACTTATAAAACCCCCTCGTTTTTGCGTCGGGGTTTATAAGTAACTAACGGAATATTGATTCAATCATTTGACCCCTTTAAGCATTTAATCCGATATGAAGTAAGGGAAAAGTTACACACAACTTTCCCGTCGCGCCGGTGGAAACTTTCTACAATGTCACAGAAAATGAATGTTATGCAAATAAGGTTGAAAGTTGTGTAACATATCTTGTAAGTTACGTCCCGTGATCCCAACTCCAACTTATTTGCATGCAAGTGATTTTGACCTCTATAAACTAGCAGTTTCGGCCCAAAGTTTGCGTGAAGTTTGCCTTATCGGGCCGATGTAAACACTTATTGTAATTTATGGATTTTTTTCGGGACTCTTGTGTAGATTTAACACAATTTTCTTATCAGTTAAATTGTTTTTGGAATGTGTTTATGAATGAGGACAGGCGATGTTTTTTTTTCATTTAAAAAACTTCTAATATCAACGTACATTCCTTTACATTTAAGACACCTAGATACTATTGTTAACTAATTTGTAATGTTTAATTAAATTTAATGTTTTTGATAAAGCCAGCTTAATCTTTAGCGTAGCGCAGTGGTTGAGCGCGTCGTGGGTTCAAATCCCGCCTAGGGAACAAAAATTTTTCAATGTTTCTGAGTCATGGATTTATATTAAATTTGTGTATATAATTTAATAAAACATCTTAAATATATGTAAAAGTATTAAATATTACTTTGTCTGGTACCTGTAACACTAGTTCTTCGGATACTTAGCACGGGGCCAGATTGACGTAGTGTGAAGAGTCCATATATATTATTATTATTATTATTATTAATTTGTTGCTAATTTAAATGTTTTTGTTTCAGGTAAGACAATCCGACTTTAAGAAGATTTGAGACCCGAATAGTTTTTACTCTGACATTCTTTGTAAGTAGAAAGTAGTTGTAATGTAGAGTACATTGAAATCTAAGTGCCCAATTTGCTGTGCTTCCAAGCAAAATAGGCACAATATCTCAACACATAGGCGACTTTAACACAGCACATAAATATTCCAAGTATATTGTGATTCGAAATCGCGAACAGCCAATAAGATCTAGAATCTAGACTCAGATTGAATGTTCACCGTTCGGAGTTCACCCCGTTTGTTCTACAATTTTATTCTTCGGGGTGAAAATTTAGATCTGCCTCGTTGTAGATAGTATGTTAACATAATATAAATTCTGTTTCTACCCTAATCGATCATAATAGAATCATAATATCCTACTTAATGTGTGTCCTACTGAATAGATTTTGAAGAATTTGGGTATTTGGTAGTTTACATGCTGGATTAACACATAGGTTACTTTTTGCACAAAATGTACGGTCCTGCAAGAAGTAACATATCTAGTTTAATATAAATAGATAAGTAACTTGTAACCTTACTTTACTTTAAATCACAGACAGGTACTGAAAAAAAGATGGACCAAAAAGGTTTAGTCCATACAGATATTATAATCTCGACCCAGAAATAGAAATACCTCTCTTGTTTTAACAAAGCTTATGTACTTAAATTGAGTAAATACTATTACCTACATAGAGATTAAGGAACCCAGACCTAAAACGCTTCCATATCTTTACTCAAAATATCTGGCATTCTATTAAAATATTTTTCGTTACCTCTACCATTTAAAGGTCAAAGATAAATTTGAATTCCTCTAAAACATGGACCTAAATTGAAAAGAACGATAAACACGAACTGTTTCTTAATCGAATGTTTATTTGGCATTTCTCACTAAACTTTGCCGAAGTTATGAGGGACGATTCTCATAATTATTTCTAGTCAATTCGCAGTTGGGTTTCAGTGTCGATGCAATGTGATTTGAATAAACAAAAATTTCAAATTCAACTATCAGTGACGATTCATCTGATCAAATGAAATCAAAAAATCTTATATATAAAAATGAATTGCTCTTCGTTAGTCTCGCTAAAACTCGAGAACGGCTAAACCCATTCGGCAATATTTAGTCTTGAAATGTTCATGGAAGTCCAGGGAAGGATTAAACGGTTTCTATGCTCAACGAAGTGGGCACGGGTCAGCTAGTAATCTACTAATCACTGGTCTGCAACGAAAAAATCCTTTAAACAAAAATATGATCAGAATGAGGTATACCCTGTATCTAAATCTCTTTTTATATTTTCCTTTTAAAAAAAAAAACTTATAATTCTTTATTATATATTTTACTGTTGTTCCTGCATTAGCGGAACATATTATTTAAAACTTCCATTGTAAAAAAATATACGTGATAGAAAAATTTTGATACCATATTTCTATTTAGTACTATCGACAAATAATAATAATTTATTGTAACGTAAAGGAGGCAATTTTTTTTTTGCAGACCTGTGTAATGTTATCCAGTATTGGTTGCTGTCAAAGTTTAGAATAGTAGCCTTGAATAAGAACTCGATCGGTTCGTATCCCAAGTTAGTACAGTATTAATTCTATCCTTGTGCTAAGAAACAAATTGGAAAACTCGTGGCAGCCATGAAATGAAATCCACTTAAGGATTACCGTTAAACCCGCCTCGATTGCATTCAGATGCAAACACGTCACATATTGAGTTACAGCTCGATAGGGCTGCCAGGTTTCTGCTAGAAAATTGCTTGGATCCATTCCATTGACAGCCCTAGATCTAACTCTAGGGCTGCCAGTTGCGAGGCTTCCGTGCAAAGAAATAAAATCGGAGACATTGACAGCCCCAGGTCTAACTTTAGGACTGATAATCTGCTTCCTCGGTTTAAAATGATGCTGTCGACAGACATATATACAGGGTGTAAAAAGCGCAGTCACTATAACTTTGGGATATGATTATACTACCTTGTCTCATTCTAGAAATGAATTTTTTTCATTATTTATTTTTTGAAAAATATATATTTTTTTGCAATTTATTATTTTTGTCGCAAGGCTGAACTCTTTGGAACAATGTTCTGCATTAATTCTTAAATATTATAATTTTTGCCCAAGTACGTAATGAACGTCTTACGCGTGCTATTGATCTCTCAGTATAATCAGCTGATCGCTGTGTAGTGCACGTTGTACATTGCCTATTGAAAATGTTTAAAACAGTGGATTAAAAGCAAATGACTAGTACCAATGGATATATCTCTTGACTGGTTATTACGCCTCAAAGTAATAGTGACTGCTCTTTTTACACCCGGTATAGCCTGCTGTCTATAAACGAAGCTTCAGTTTTAGAATAGAGAGCTGAATGTAGTTCTATTAACAGTCCTATCGTATCTATCACTACAAGGCTGTTCTTAAGTTGAAGGACACGAGACAAAACTTTAAATACTTTTGAAAGTCATGATAGATTTAGTTATGGCTGATAGCTTTTCTGCAATAAGTATGGCAGTCCTAAAACTATTATAGTTTTGTAGAGCATTCAAAACGATATATATGCCGCAGTCATCTGATAGGATCCGCTATTTAATTGAATGACTAGCGCGTTCATTGAACCCTGTTTTTACCAACAAATTTTAGAATCCGAGACTAAGACAGCCATTTAATATTTTAGTTTTAAACGTCGAAATTTCCGAATGACTACTATTATAACGCATATTAAAGTAAATTAATTAAAAAAAATATCAACACATTGCTATCTGTACGAGCTGTTTGACGCCATTAAGTAACCGCGCTAGTCATTCAATTATATATACACCTTATTTATACCAATATAGATGTCAGTTCACAAAATATCTTCGATACTACATATTTTGACAGCCCTGCATCTAAGGCAGTCACCAATAAAATACGAAAAGCCTGGCGCATCGCGAGATCGCGGATGGAAGTGAGTCAATGGAGCTATTTGTTCCAATTTAGAGCTGATCCACCACCTTACCCTAATACTGCATCAGCTGTTCTCGGTGCACGTGGTACAGAGTTCGGCAAATAATCCATTTATACCGTGCTAGGTTACACTTAATGTGAGAAGGGCCTGCAACCCCACATTGCAGGCGCCCGTCAGCGGAGTCGCGGTTGTATTATATTTCCCGTGGCTCCGTTGGCGGCGGTTCTGTCGGAGTACCGCCGAGTTTTAGTGGGTATGGCTGCGTCCCCTTACCATCTTAACGGACGCAGCCTCACATACCCGTGGTAGGAGTCCCCGTCCTCCACGGGATGTGACAAAAAGCATTACTCGGCGAAAAAAAAAAGTTTCACTTTAGGTATAGGTTTGCTAATGTAAATTAATTTAAATTAGTTTTTTTGAGACAGTAATAAACTGAAGGCCAATAGTCATTTTGGTACGATTGTATACTTGTTTGTACACAGAGCACAACATTAAAATCGGAGAAGTACTTTAACTTCTCAGATTTTTAATGAAAAAGGTGTCAATAGATGTTTTAAATCTAATTGGGGCTATTGGAAACGAGTTAATTTTAACGGAGAAAAACGAATCTTATGTAAACCCCTTAGTGAAGGACCAATTAGTTTAAAAACAAGAGGAAACACAACCTCTATTTTTCCATACAGAAATAGGGGTCAGCGCGACTCCTGTTTCCTACCTGGATAATGCCGCTAGAGTAACAATTTATATCCTTTACATCTATGTTATTTATACGCCCCTACTTTTTCCTTTTTTAATCAATTTATTATTTAAGAAGATATACTGACGTTTAAAAATCTAAAAAAGTGACCAGACTTTTCAGTGTCTTTAAACATCCTGGAAACCAATTTCACTGAATTATACAATAAAATCAAAATATAGTTTTAATGAAAAAATCATCTAAATCGGTAAAGTTTTGAAGGGGGAAACAACCCCCAATCGTGGAATTCTTGTGCTTTTAAAAAGTATTTTCAGTTCAAGCTACAATTGTCTCTATCGCGTTACTGCTTGCTAGCTAGGGCACTGCGAGACAGCAATAGTTTTATAAATACCTATTTTGTATTTCTCTCAACCTTTCCTCTTAAAATAATTACTTAACCAGGCTTTGATATCCTTAAACTGGAACTATTCAATGGATTTGATAAAGCGGCTTAAGACTTACCTTTGTCTTTATAATTGCTTGTACGGTAATAAGTTTCTCATTTCTCAGACAATTACTCATCTATTGGTGAGCAATTAAAACTTAGGAATGATCAAGTTCGCCTATAAACCAGCAAGAGATTAGTATTACACGCAAGTTGCTTACATGTCTTCCTAATATATTCATAGAAGTCTCAGAAGACGCAAACTTTTGCATATAAATATTATGTATGAACGTGAGCGAATGTTAAGCAATTTAAAATTTAATTCACCTAAAGTTTAGATTCACCTAGATATTCTGAGCAATTTTATTTTATTTTGTTTTATTTTAAAATACATGGAAAACTTACAGCTAGGAACAATATTTAAAATAACAACAGAATGCATAATTATACAGAATATATAATTTTAGAGCCAATTAAAAGTTTTCGCTGGTAGTAACAGTATACATGTCGCAGTCATCTGATTAAATCTGGTTTTTTAATTGAATCACTAGGCGGTTATCTAATGGCGTCAAACAGGTCGTACAGATAGCAATGTGTTGATATATTTTTGATTAATTCACTTTAATATACGTTATAACAGTTCACATTAAAAATATTAAATGGTTGTCTTAGTTTCGGATTAATTCAATTAGTTGGTAAAAATAGAATTCAAGAAACGCGCTAGTCATTCAATTAAATAGCGGATTCAATCAAATGACTGCGACATGCACATTGACGTGAGTATAGATTTAAAACATAATAAAAATATTAAATAATTTATAAAATCAAACTAAAGATAAAAAATGTCCAAGATACAACGCGAGATACATGTCTAGCTGTGGTTTTCTTCGGAACCCTGTAAAACTAGGATTTTGGATGAGGATCCTCAAAATGCAAGGGGTTAAGAGGAAACACAACAGCCGTTTTTCCATACAAAAACAAAGGGCTACGCGGTCCTGAGTTCCTAGAGTTCCTCCCTGGATAATGCCAATATAGTAACAATTCCTAGAGTTCCTCCCTGGATAATGCCAATATAGTAACAATTTTTTTCCCGAGTATCTATGTATACCATTAGTAAGTTTTTATTTTTTACCTTTTTTTTCAAAAATTATTATTAAAAGAAAAAGGATGTTTAAAAACCTAAAAAATATGGTCAGATTTTCGGCTATGTTTAAATATCTAGTAAACAAATTGGAGTACGATAAAATCGAAACATGCGAAGTTTCGAACATATCTTAAGCCTATTTTAGTTTATAATAACCCGTCTTCGCAAAAACGGCGTCTATAAAGGCTCCAGATATGCATAGGTACAAAAATGGTCAAGGTGAGAGCCGTGGTGGCACCCGCTATTGGGATTGAATATTGCAACACCAGACGAACATTGTGATTTTTTCAAGCTCTTTTTTTTACTGTATTTCGGTGTGAGCTGACGCTTAGATTTGTTTAGCCATCCCCCAGGGAGGGTACCCCAGGGGTATGTGGGGCTTCTGCCACAATAAGGCCGGTTTACCCACTAAAACCACTTGCGGATTGCCATCAGCCGGTGAGATGGGAGGAGGGCCCTGTATCTTTCAACACACAAGCCACGCCCACGACCGGCCGGTCTTCCTCATAAGGGACCGGACTTCCATCAAATTAAGAGAGCACTCCGGCAAAGTAAGGAAACCAGCCTGCACTACTTACTGGTCAGTATTATCAACTACGTAAAGCAACTAAGATCTTAACGTTAACTGTTTAGCACAATTGGGTTTTTCTGTATTACCAATTTAAAGTTTGCGTATTGCCGAGATACAATCTTTATAAAAGGAAAAATGTGTTGAATATTCAAGAAATAAAAGCATGCCCCAAAACAGGTGTCGCCTCACTGAAATCAGCGATAAGGGAAAAGGTTTTTTCCATTTGTTTCGTAATTTCGCCGAATTTGGCTAACCAGTTTCGGCTAAAGTACAGTGTCATGGATAACCAAACGATTGCAAACACGAGCATCCGAACA
The DNA here is from genome assembly GCA_905187575.2 of Celastrina argiolus. Lineage (NCBI taxonomy): Eukaryota > Metazoa > Arthropoda > Insecta > Lepidoptera > Lycaenidae > Celastrina > Celastrina argiolus. Next base: position 6,640,524 of record LR994596.1, read on the forward strand.
GTTTGTTTGGAGTACACCTACACAACTCAGGCTAAATTCGGTGTTTGTTTTAAGGTTTATGCATGTAATGTCGGCCATTGTTTTTCGAAAAAGTATTTTTGAATAAAAATCTCTTATTTGCTAGTATGTTGTGAATCATGCGTATTGAATATCAAAGGATTTGTTAACAAAATAGTTGCTATAAAAACACGGCCAAGTGCGAGTCGGGTTCCGCAAAAAACGGCAAAAAATTTACGCGAGCCTTAATATTAATATCATTTTGTTTTTAATCTACACTAATATTATAAAGAGGAAAGATTTGTATTTTTGTATGTCACGACTTAACTCAAAAAGTACTGGACCTATTTTAATAATTCTTTTTTCATTAGAAAGCTACATTATCACTGAGTAACTATATAAAAATCAATTGCTGTTCGTTATTCTCCCTAAAACTCGAGATCAGCTGAACTGATTCGGCAATTTTTAGTCTTGAAATATTCGTGGAAGTCCCTGGAAGGTTTACACGGTTTTCATGCTCATTGAAGTGGGCACGGGACATATTTGATAAAGCGGCTACAGAAATACATTATTTGTGAAATTTCAACTGTCCAGGGGCCTAATTCTCAGGCCTCGAACTTAGTTCCGAATATTAGTATATCCCGCTTGCACGCGCGCTAAATCTCATTTGCATGAGCGGGACAGACCGATAGTATAAACTATGTTCGAGGCCCGAGAATTAGGGCCCAGCTATTATAGCGGTTCTTGAGGTACATAAAGCCTGGAGAAAGACAGACCGTAGACAAGTCTCAGTACTCAATACGGAACGCCAAAAAAAGATTAAACAATATTACGACCAAACCACATACGGTAAGAACAGTAAATCCTATAAAGGACTGAAAATACAAAATAAATTGTGTAAATTCCTGCCCTTAACGTGTCTGTACCAACAATTTATTCGCAGAAATCTCCCGTTTTTGCCCGAAAAGATACAATCTGCCATTTGATCTTAGAAACTCTTAAGGGATAAATAGATTGGATATCCTTTACCGCGTCGAAAGCCCGGCCCTTTGAATTTCAACAAATATTCTGCAAAGAGTTCCGAACGGTGGCCATGTTGGATTCATTTTGGCGATAATTATGGACTCAAATCGGATTTACAGTGAATAAGGACGTATATGTTTAGAAGTCTTTACTACTCTTAAAGTAGAAATACACACACCATTTGCACTTTTTTCCCACTTGTTTCCCACTACATTAGTTATTTTACAATTATTTGTTAAAATCTATACTAATATTATAAAGCGGAAGAGTTTGTTTTTTTGTTTATACGCGCTAATCTTAGGGTCCGATTCGAAAAATTCTTTTTTTGATGGATAGTCCATTTATAGAAGAAGGCTTTAGGCTATAACATTACGCTGCGACCAATAGGAGCGAAGCGTCAGTGAGAAATGTTGCAAAAACGGGGAAAATTATTCACATGTGGGGACTTTCGTTGCGTGCGCTGCACAAACGATTTAAGTCACTCTATAACCACGTGCCCCCGAACGAAGTCACAGCTAGTGTCATTATTAAATATCTGTCCGCTCTTTTCTCTCTGATAATGTTCCACCAATGAGTGATCAATATAGGTTGTTGATTTGAATGCCATGTTAGTTGATCATAGATTTGAATAGTGTTCCAGGAACCGGTACCAAATAGTCTTCGGCCTTCCGAGTGGTCTTAGATGATTAAGTAGCACGATCGAAGTTGCAGTCGAGTTGCAATTAAAAACTTGTCCGGATCTGGTCCAGTTGAACTCCCAAGTGTACCGTTGACTGATTAACTTCGCTGTTATAAAATTTAGGACAAATTTGTTCTGTTAAGTCGCATCAGATAAATTGAAAGTTACTTCCCGTTATACATAGTGATTCATGGTTCATATATCAAGCCGAATATAGTGTGAAAAGGGGACGCGTAGAGCATTTTTTTAACACTTCATGTAAATTACTTACCATAACGCGACAAATCACGATTAAATATCTCCATAAAAGTCACAAAACAGATAAGTGCCATTACTGGTCAGGTCTTGCGCGGTGCGAAGTAACCACTCTTTAAGTACTGTAGTGCCTGGGACGGGCGGTTTTAAATGTCGCATGGGTGCCCAGCACATACGGCATTCTCACAGCATAGTCGGCCTAGTCCAGAGGAATGACTGGTCAATACGACTGGGGCCATCCAGGTGCGCGTTTCCTCACGTTGTTTTCCTTCACTGTTAGAGCGTCCGTATAATGTACTTGAGATCTGGAAACTCAGTGGTACATGTCACCTGAGAATCGAACCTAAACCCTTTCGAGTGCTAATCATCGGCTACCCTACCTACCTACTACCCTTTGGGCTACATAATAGGTAACATAGTTTATATAATCTAAGTTGGGTTAATGCTGTGAGTCGGGTTGGGTAAAAGAGGTGCCAAAACAAAAAATGCTCTACGCGTCATTCTTACCATATTCGGCTTCATATATGAATCATTCTGTATATTATTATTGATTTTTGTACCAACAAGTAACCTCAAATAGCCAAATATGTATTTATTTCTCCTGCAAATCGTTTAAAACATTTTATCAGCGCCTTCACGTGCACCCCGTAAATAAACCTTAGGGTCTGCGCACATGCGTTTGACAAATATAAACGTTGTCTAGCCGTGCGGTCGGCCCCTATGGTCCCTTATTGTGGGTATTAACTGATACAAGCTATTTATTAGGAGTATGCGTTTGTATTTGTATGTCTGGCGCGCGGCCAACATAGCTTGATTCTTGTTTATAAGCCAAGATTGAATTATTACTTTCTTTTGTTTTCAGGGGCCGTATTATGATCTTTAACAATACCAGCCTGGTTCCAGGCAATTCAATAATACGGTCCTAAACTGCCTTGTTCTTTTTCATATTACAGCGACATGTTATACTGAATGGATCCACCCTAGTTTGGTTGCCTGAAAGTGACATTCGGAAGGAAGTCAAGTGTCACGTGTCCGCTAACTAGCTGTCATCATGCAGTTAATAAGTGATCGTAATACGAAAATTCCAGGCAGCCATGTTGTATGGCGTAAACTGGCTGGAATTAAGAGCTTGTAATAGGCCCCCAGGCTGTGATATTATTATGATCACGGGAAAATGAACTCTGGGATAATTGAGTAGAGTTGAAATTAGAACCCGCGAATGTCGGTTTTCACTCTATTAAGAGTTATGGTGATCAGAATTTTCTCAGATTTTAGGATTCAGAATATCTTAATAGTTTTCATGTCACACAGAGTTGTGAAGTGGCGCTTATTAGACAGCGATTCCAAATTGAACTTTATTTACTGCACAATAAGGTTACACAAGTTTCATAGCGTAAACTGACGATGCACCTTTGACTATTTAGATATTTATCTATCTAGACAAAGTGATTTATGTGTATGTATTCTGGGTGTGCTTGTGCCTGTATACGAGATAAGTGCATTTGTTTACTAAATTCATATAACGACCTCTGTAGCGCAGTGGTTGAGCGCGTTGGTGCTCGAACGAGAGGTGGCAGGTTTGAATCCCGCCGAAGGAACAAAAAGTATTCCTGGGATGTGTATTAAATTTGTGTATTAATATAATAAAAATCTGTAGGTATAGTGTAAAAAAATTAATATAAATGCCATACAAGTTCTTCCGATACTACCGAAGCACAGGGCAAGATTGACGTGGTGTAAACCGTCCATAGATATTATTAATTCTAGACGTGACGATTTAGAAAAACAGTGTTTAAAAACTTTTACATAAATATTTTCCCACCTTTTTTAACTTGACACTGACTGACGAATGCTCCACCGCCATTTTATAATAATAACGCCATTTTATATTAATATTCAATAAATGTATTTTGTTTGACTATATTAGTTGGCGTAAATATAATATATTTAATTGATGAAAATGAAATTCCGTTTTCACAGACCCTCCTAAATTGGTATTGCCTATATTGAAGTCAATAAACGCCACTCAAGCATAAGTAGCATTAATAAGATTATGCCTCGCGATAATTTAAGCATTCAAATCGGGGCTTAAATCGAATAAGCAAATACTTATCGAACAAAATTAAGCTCATTTCGTATTCCTTCCGTATCCTTGGAGCAGTTTTTTATTCCTCTAAACCAGTTAGGGCTGCCAGGCACCTGTTTTTTTTATTTATTGGGGCTAAAAAATAGGGTGGCTACCCCTATGTGTCTGTCAAAATTATTGCCAATTGTTGTAATTTAATGTTGCGTGATTGACGCTTAGCCCTATTTAGTTTTCTGATTAGCTGTTTGTTAGTGGCTTGGCTTGGCAGATGCGGTAATATGATAATCATCAGCCCACATCTGTTTGTTTGTTCAAATCCTTACCTTGAAGTTGTTGCTGGGTGTTTTTTTTTTTAACCGAAGGATGACCTTGACAGGCCCAGACGTCACTGCGACCCTTCTGGATCTATTGTGACTCCTTCGCTTTGGAGTACCGTCCCCAGTCCTATGTTACTCGTGAAGCGAACGATATGCTGAGGGTCTGCGGTGTGAATTTCCTCTGCTGTAGAGTATTCAAGCTGCCCGAGGTACTTGCTCGTGCTTATATGAAGAGCTGACAACAAGACAATCAAGAAGAAGGTGGAGGGGTGTCTCGTCTTTCTCCTTGCAGAATCTGCAAGTTATTAGATCTGGTGGTAGTGGTAATCGTCGCTGATCGCATGGAGACTAGAGAGGAGTGTCATATCTCTAAGGCAGAATACTTGAAGTATTCGACGAAAGTACTTACACTATAGTTTCTTAACCGGCCACAATGGCGCTAGTATCAGCGGTGTATGATAATAATTGAAGACATAAATGGATGAAGATGAGGTGTCTAAAATTTTTTTACGAGAAAATTGAGTTTCAAACTGCCACCCAAACATTTTAGGATAATATGTAGTAAGGTATTAAGCACATTGATTCTAAAGATTATTGTACTTAATACGTCACGTCTTATTCTTTACAGAATTACTTGATAAGTTTTATTTGGATTTTTATTTCTCATTTTCAGATGACAGTCTTATCTCCGGTGTCTGAAAGGTTGATCAAATCGATCAGCTAACATTCATTCAAGCAAGCCATTCTTAACGCGGATTGGTGAATGTAGCGAGTGAGCGAAGTTGTTGCGAGCGATGTTCACCAATGAGATGAGAATAGCTTAGTAACTCAAATGTTAGCCAATCAGTGATTTGATCAGCCTTTCAGAAACCGGGCGCTCATCTCTAATGGTGTTGATAGAAGGAATATGCAGCAGAAGTGTTACGTTATTTTATAAACACTTGCATATCGAGGCCCTAATGAAAACCGAAAGTGTTATTGGAAAACTAATTAATATTTAGCAATTGATGCGCGAATATTTTACACAGGTTAATTCTCGATGGCTTTCAGGTTTTTTTTCTCCACTTAAAGTGGGAGTTTGAGCGTGGATTTAATTTCAGTGATACTAGACTCTAGATGAAGCAGTATATTTTTATATTTTTTTTATTCAGTAATTTATTTAATAAAGTCGTTAGTGCATGCGTGCGTGTGTGCAGTGTGTGTGATCTGTGCGTTGGAATAACACAATGTTGTTTTCGATTCTAGTTGGGTTTACGTGAGTTAAAGAAGAGAATGAGAACTCTCTCTTGTGCATTGCGCACATACTTGTGCTTTATAAAATAACCCCGGCTGGTCTGATTTCAATGTTTATTTCTTATATGTAATCGTAATGTTTAGTGTTTATCCAACTAAAACTTCATATTTACGATCTATCTAATTCGGAAGTCGTTGTCAGATCAATTTCCATGTAGATAAGATGGGTTTTAATCACTTTTTACCGGTGCAAAAGATAAGTAACGAAACATTTTAGACGCGAATTCTTTCGTATTTTCACCGTGTCCAGTATCTTATCACAGCCATTACAGTAAAGCAGGAGGAATTTAAAACAACGAGCTACGTAGTTTAACTCTAACCCTCTTACTAATAAAAATATATACAAATATAATGTTTTGTCCTTGTCTAATGCGGTAGATAACTAACTTGACAGACAAGGACAAACAATGCTTATACAGTGTGCATTTTATTTGTAAGGGGGTTAGTCAGTACACGGATGTGTTTAGTGTCACTAATCATAAAGTTTTTAAATCTCGAAATAAAAGGTCCTGACAGGCATGTGGAGGGACAGACGGACCACAAATCTTATTAAGATGAAAAGAAGAAAGATTCAATATCTTTCTTCTTTTCATCTTCCTAAAGGAGATACGTAATGATTTTGGCAGTTTATGTATGTATGTGTTTGTTCCACCATAACCTCCGACAAACAATACACTAACGCCCGGTTTCTGAAAGGCTGATGATCAGCCGCTGATCAATTTTGATCAATTGATCAAATCAGCTAATCTGAACGCTCATTGGTGAAAACAGTGTATAATATATAATATAATATCTATAGACGCTTCACACCACGTCAATCTGGCCCTGTGCTAAGTATCCGAAGAACTTGTGTTACAGGTACCAGACAATGGAAATATATATTGATTACTTATATACTATACACATATTTAAGATTTTTATTATATTAATACACAAATTTAATACACATCCATGACCCAGAAACATTGAAAACTTTTTGTTCCCTCGGCGGGATTCGAACCCGCAACCTCTCGGTCGAGCACCAACGCGCTGAACCACTGCGCTACGGAGGCCGTCGAGTGTATCTATTAGCGATTTTTGATCTATTAGCTAAATAACTTTTGAAGGTTACCTAAGTTACACGTGTTGAATTTTTAAAAAGGGCATAGCAAAAATGCTGCATATTAAAACCTTATCAACAACGCTCCAGTAAGTTTAGCACTTTGGGCTCCCCTACTACTAGAGAAGTGTTGGCCATGGCCTACCATCCCATACAATCTATGTTTAATACAAAAAAAATTGCAATAGATATCACTACTATTAACGTTTGTAAATTATAAACTGTAAATATGCCGAATTAAGTACAAAAATTACATTAAAATAAAGAAGCGTACTTTAAACATAACATCATATTAAGCTAAACTCAAGTCCTTAATTAAGATACGAAACGAAATTAGTATTTTCCAATAATGGCGCTACATGGCGGTTTCCGGAATGTGCCTGGACTTCACCCTTTATCTATTGGAAATCGAAGAAAACAAAAATAGCCAGTCGAACTGCCAGTATTAGGGTGATACCATTTTCTAGTACTAGGTCGTGTCTCTGTTATATATTTACTTTGTGCAAAAACCAATGGAGTTCCTTTGGTGTGCCCCCATCATGGGGCCGCGTCATCACATTTTTAAAACAACGGTGGGGTCCTAAGAGGTTTGTTATCAGGGCGCCCTTATCTACTTCACTTAACTAACGATTCATTTCTAGGAACCTCCAGTACCCCTTGGTACTTAAGAAATATGCCTATACACGAATATATTCCGATTGAATATGATTTCAAGTAAACAGGACGGCAATTCTCAGGCCTCGAAGTAAGTTTTTTCTATCGGTCTGTCCCGCTCATGCAAATGAGATTTAGCGCGCGAGCGAGCGGGATATACTAATATCCGAACATTTTTCCACTGCCCGAGAATCGTGCTCCAGGGCCCTAATTCTCAGTCCTCGAACTTAGTTTTTTCTATCGGTCTGTCCCGCTCATGCAAATGAGATTTAGCGCGCGTGCGAGCGGGATATACTAATATCCGAACATTTTTCCACTGCCCGAGAATCGTGCTCCAGAGCTCAATATCGCCTGTAATTATTCCAACTTAAATGTCACTTATTGTCGCTTTACCTTCACAACCTGGTATCTACCAAACTACAACTTTTCAATACAGTTAAAAAAACTTAATACTATCTTAAACAGATGCGCTCGAGTTACTATGAAATTCGCTATTTATATTTCCCTATATTGGGCTCCCCTACTTAGATATTTTTATTCGTTAATAGATCTGCACTATACTATTATGCTAATGCAACCCCCGAATTTTTAAGCAGTGACTGTAGCTGATGATGATGAATTGTAGCTGAGAACATCCGCGAACTCGTCAGAATCAAACTAAAAAAACTAGATCAAATTCGGTTCATCCGTTTGGGAACTATGAAGCCACAAACCACACATACTTATAACATCCCTCGTTTTTGTACCTACATAAACATATAATATACCTACAAAGAATCGCGATCACATGGTTGTTAACTTTGAGTTACAGATAGATAGATTATTAAAACCGGCCGTAAGTTGATGATGATGATTTCAATACGGAACAAAACATGATAATGGTTAATTTAAATACCTCGCGGTTGCCGTATCAATGCTTCAACTAATTAATTCTATCTGTTTACTAATTGGACTCATCCGTTTTGGAACTCAGGAAAAATACGCCGCCGTGGTTAGGGTTACCATCTGACCGGATAAAGCCGGTCTAGACCGGATTTTTACGTGTTAGACCGGACTCCACCCGGATTTTAATAATAATAATAATAACCTACATTTCGGGCTGCATAGGCCCATATTATAAATACCTTACAGACTAACATACATATTATAATTAAAACTAGATTTCATCATGTATCACGGCGACGTGATGTGCGCCTCGCTCCGGAGTCTCCCCCGGAACCTTCGGTAGACTACACCCATCGGCCAGAACTCCTCCACCTCGAAGGTCGACAAGCGATGTGTCGTTACTCTCACCTCGACCTTCGTGGACCAGTGCAGGCGGGACACGTCCAGCAGCGTGGTGGGTATTTCACACCGCAGGGGCTGCTCGGGTCCGCAGGGTGCGGTGCCATTTTACGTTAGACCGGATTTTTGTCATAACTCACATGTCAAGAAACATATAATAAAATAAAATATCAAAAAACCAAAAATATGGGTCTAAAGTAAGTAAATAAAAACATATAGGTACTATGATTTTTATTTAATACAGGTGTGTGACCGGACTTTTTTTTCAAAATCAGGATTTTTAGACATGTCGGACAGGATTTTGTATTTTTAGGCCTGGTAACCCTATCCGTGGTCTAGTGGTTCAGAGATTCGCTCTCGACCCGGACGGAGTTCGTGGGTTCAATTACCGCGTTGTAACAACAAAAAATGTTTTTTTCACGTTAGGTTAGGACAATGCAGGCTGATCACCCGATTGTCTTACAAGAAAGATGATCCATGCGTCGGATAGGCATGTAAAAAGTCGGTCCTGCGCCTGATCGGAAATGATTACGTATAAAAATACGAATAACAATCAAATTCATAAAATAAGTATATTTATTTATTATTATTCTCAATCGGGATTCGTAGAAGATGATCACTGAAAATAGAACTCTAAGCTAATACAATAAAGTTGAAAATTGAAGACGTGCGTCGACGACGGGGGAAGAGTTTCAGTAATACAGCCTTAGGGTGCTTACCCACTGCCTACTTTTTGTTGGCCCTGATAATCGGGAAGATATTACCTCCATATTATTTCTGACCGACTACGTGTGCACTATTGAAATCAGTATGTTCTATTTGTCACCCACAAATAGTCTGTCACCGATTATCGGTCGGCACCCTTAAATGATACAAAACTGCCCCCGCATTCGCCTATTAGTAAAACATTAGTTAAACTACAAACTATCGAACAGTTTAGCGGCAGTTTTAAGGACATAGATTAATGAATGGTCTCTCTAAACACAGATCAATCATCCGTCAGCGCCTGGGTTGCGATTTGGAAATAGGGTGACTATGTAACACTTGAAATTTAGGACAATACCAATAGTTCAAATAGTGTAAAATATTTTTATAGTAAGTCTACAAGAAATAACGTACAATTTTTTTTTCAAATGTGTTGAAATTCATAATTCTTATATATAAAAATGAATTGCTGTTCGTTAGTCTCGCTAAAACTCGAGAACTGCTGAACCGATTTGGCTATTTTTGGTCTTGAAATATTCGTGGGAGTCCAGGGAATGTTTAACATTTTTTTTTGCTCAACGAAGTGGGTCAGCTAGTAATAATATAAAAAGTATGTGATTTGAAAAAAAATACACAAAGTTATATCATACTTGATTTTGCCGCCGGTTTCGCCCGTGTGGAATAAAAAGTAACCCATGTTACTTCTAAAACTTCCCAAAATAACAAAGTTTAATTACCATTAGTCCCAGAAAATTGTGATGTGTGTACTCCTAATTGTCGACACGATAAGGATGGTCCGTTAAAATATTCTGATAATCCTCAAACTTAAGATTCCCCATTCATTCCCCAAAGTTTAGTGACTCATTAAAGTTGAGTGCGCGGCCGAAGTTGCGCGAAACGATCAAAACTTCCCAATCTTAAGCGCAAGTATCAAGACTAGGGTTGTCGGCATTTAAAAACTGATAGATTAACCAAACAAAAGAACCAGACGAATGCCGAATTAATAAAAATAATATTAATAAAATCTTTATTCGGGCACATTTAAGACATTACAGGACAGTAAATATATACAAGAGAAAGAAAAAACACTGACAAATGAAAAAAAAAACAAAGATTTTGCCAGTTGACAGCGTAATGTCTAAGACTGCAATCCGAAATGGCGACCACACAGCAGGTGTGTATCCCCACGGCGTAGCGCCGTGTACCAGGAGCACGATTCTCGGGCAGTGGAAAAAAGTTCGAATATTAGTATATCCCGCTCGCTCGCGCGCTAAATCTCATTTGCATGAGCGGGACAGACCGATAGTATAAACTATGTTCGAGGCCTAAGAATTAGGGCCCTGGTTTTCCGTGGCCCCAAAGCGTAAGACTTACGACAGACGCATGGAGAAAGCACACAAGTACTATAAATATACATAAACAATGATTTAAAAAAAATTAAAAATAGTATGATGTACTTAGATGAGTAGTTATACAAAATTAGGCTAGAAGAATAGTACCTACACAAAAAAGCCTTTTTCTCAACGTGTGGCAACCTTAAGAATCAAGAGCCACGTCGAAATCAATGATCAACAACACCTACATAGCTCTATGGGAAAAAATCGCTGGTTTGTATAGTACGTCCGAGATAAATTTAACCTAAACGTAAACAAACCCGTCTATGACACAACCAAAGACTAGTAAGTGATGCCAATTGGCCAATATTATTACAATGATTTTTGTTTGCCATGAATCCAAAGACTATAGGTTTATATTCTACAATCGGCAGTGTCAAATGGCGTATTTTTTCTGTAAAAGATGTTTATTTAATGTTTAAACATATTGATGTTAAATTATAAAATGTATAAGTGAAAGTTAAATAAGTGTGCACAATAAGTGAATATGTGAAAATTTCCGTGTTATTGGTTTGTTTACGTTTAGGTTAAATTTATCAGGGACGAACTATAACCGGACGAATGCCGAACAAAAAACCAAACACTCCCGGACGAGTGGCAACCCTGTAAGTATTAATGCGCCAGTTATTCTGACGAGTAATATTTATTTGACAATGTCGAGAAAAGTTTTGATTATTGTTACCGTGTTCCCGCGCTTTCAAATGAGACTCACTTATAACTTTGATATTAGCTCGCGCTGTTGTTTTGTTTTGATTGTGTACGATAGGCGAGTATGTGGTTGATAGGTAGGTTTATTTCAGTATGTTGCAATGTCTGTTATCTGGTGGCAGCGCCCCCACTAAGTTAGCACGCCCGCACCAACCTTTTCTCGAAACAATTCAGCCCATTTTCGACCCCCTTAGGGGGGGGCCCTACAACATTGTAAATAAAACTAGCCTAAGCCTGTATTACAGCAACGCATAGTAGGTAAGTGAATCTACTTATTTATTCAAAACATGAAACATTATTAATAATATTGATATGATCACTATATGTTGACGACTAACCCCGACTTGTAATAACATGGATCTCACAACTTTTTACGGTAGAATTACTAAGAAGCTAAACTTGGCAATTTTACCAGTTATGTTTTTGATGTAGTACGCCTCCGTAGACATTCCCACAGCAAAAATGTTTTATCTTCATTATTTAAATATACTAGAAATATCGAAAAAAAATAATTTCGCAGTATAGTGCTAGATATAATATATTTAAAGTGCATGCTATGGGTTTCCGCAGAGTAACGCCTGATTCCATTAACCTGACAAGAACTATGATCCATGTGTCAGATGGGCATTAAAACTCGCCAGGTTATCCGTCCCATTGGGTTAGAACTTACGAGAGTAACCACTCAACCACTGCGACATATATTGGTGTGGATATCAACATTTGTATTGACTTCATCTCCTTGTTACTCAGTAAGTAGAGACAGAGTATTTCGAGTGTAACTGTACTGACTGCTTAAAAACCTAACCTTTGCTTGGGGGGGGGAAACTGGAATACTTCCTACTCCTCCTTTTTTTCTTCTGATTAATTTCGTTGGGTCCCAAGCATTTAGCTTGTCCCTCGGGCACCCTTGAGATCATATCAAAGGGTTTGTCGTGGTTGGTTACCGCTGTTGATCCTGGCTTGCTTACAGGAGTTGCAGTAATGTGAATGTGAGGTGGGCCAATGCTTAAAAACCTATTATCAGATTTCAGGTAGGTTCTTTAACACCAAGGGCTCTTATATGGGACCTGCATCATCAATCTCTCTTTCTCAGATACTTATCACTTTAACATTATCGACAGGACACTTGACTTACATTTGTAACTGTTTCTTGTTTGGATAAAAAAATGTTTTATCCATTTTTCCGTAAACAAAAAGACGACACCGAAAAGTTCTCCAGTAGGTCGATCTGGAGAAGTGTAGGACCAGGTAGGAAGATCAAGTTATGTTTCTCATGTGATCACGACCTAGATGTCGCAGCCTCCCTCCAGGTAGACAGACTGAAGGTAAAACCTAGCATTGTAGAACTACGGCGGTCTTTATATCTATATATACATATCTATGTACACTAGATATCATGTCAGCACACGAAATACGTCTCGGCAAATATAAGCTCATTTGAAAAGTGAGACGTTACTTCATTTAGTTCGCTTGGAACACTGTTTATGTCAACACGTGTTACATGGCGCATGCGTGATGAAATTTACATAAAAAAAAATTAAGTGATAATTAGAGACTTCAAATCACCGAATCAACTTTGAAATGTTTTAAGACTTTTGTATCAGTTCGATATTAAACAAATGTTCTATTGACATGTACCACGCGGACAGTTTTTTGCCTAGTTTTCGTATGGGACACTTTATCTAATTTATTGTTGATTTAAGCTAAATCTCTACCATATTAACCAAGCTAGGGCTTCTCTCTGAAGGAGAAATAGCCATATCTAGGTCATAGGTACATTATATGATGTACCTATGACCTAACTGAGCAATGATCATGTTGCAAAACAGATGGGTGCGTTCATCTGAAAATAATCGACTGAATCATAATTGCTAACTAAAAGCAGTTACGGAAATAGAATCAAAGGTGTAGTATTTATTGACCTGCCTATTTCTGGTATTCGAGTAGATCACATCTATACTAATATTATAAAGCGGAAGAGTTTGTTTGTTTGTTTAAACGCGCAAATCTCTGGAACTACTGGTCCGATTTGAAAAATTATTTTTTGGATAGTCCATTTATAGAGGAAGGCTTTAGGCTATATAACATTACGCTGCGACCAATAGGAGCGAAGCGTCAGTGAGAAATGTTGCAAAAACGGGAAAAATTTGGGGACTTTCGTTGCGTGCACTGCATAAACGGTTTAAGTCACTGAAAAACCACGCGGACGAAGTCGCGGGCACAGCTAGTCTCATATAAACTGTCGTAAATTACGTATATTCTTCAGTGACATCAGTGGCCCAAGCTTGTATGAAAGACAGCGACTACAATAAAAAACATAAATTCGTCATAACACGAACATCAATACTTACGAGTTACGACCGAACTAAAACGATAAATTAAGTGACACTCACGTCACATTGTGTTGTTCCGCCAAGCAGTAACAGCGGCAGTCTGAAAATGAGATTCTCCTAACGGTAATTAGCGTTCAGCTTTCAGACATATTAACAAAACATAGTAGGTTAGAATACTAAGACCTAAGGTAACTAGGCAGAGTTAGGTAAATAGTCTTGATTAATTACTTAAATGTAAACACAGCAGGCTACCCTTCACATTGAAGAGACATCTGTGCAGAGAGGACCTTGGATTACAACATAACTAGTAATAAGTTACATTACTTAGACAAGTTTAACTACTTAAGTAAGGAAAAATATGCCACAAAGATAAGTTAACTTTTCATACTTGGTTCCCGTATAAAACACGTTTTAGCGTGTTAACGTTTTTCTTTTGCCCAATCAAATAAACAATTATTGATGTAGGTTTAAATATATATAAATTAAATATCGCTACACACCTCGTGAATCTGGTCCCAAGCTAATTATCACAAGCACTTGTGTTGCGGAGAACTGATATATTTAATGCACTATTTATGAGGACCATAGACAACTTTTTATTCCTTCGGCGGGATACGAACCGGTGACCTCCAGGCTCCAGCACCAATGTGCTTAACCACTGCGCTGCGGAGGTCGTCAATTATACAACGTTTAACTGTATAGGTTATGTTACCTGGGCTACTATTAAGCATTCGATACCTCATACACTATCGAAGCAATAATTAATCCAATATGATAGAACAAACATACTCACACGTCACAACTCGTCGTAGTTAACGTTAAAATTTAGATATATTATATCTAGCAATATCCCGCGAAACAATTATAACCACAACCTGCAAGCAGTGAGTGTACGCATAGACATGCGTTTGATGCACCTCCCTCCTCCCACACTGCTTATGTGTACACTCGCAAGCAAAAAACATGAAAACACCACCACCACACAAACAATAATGTTAACACGATCGTGCAAAGTCCCACCACCATGCAGGTTGCAAAACTCGACGCGCGTTTCGCTCCGACCCCGGAGCACCCTCAGGATGTAGACTCTGCGAACAATGTTCGTTAAGTCTAAAGTAACATTATTTACATCGATACGTGAGTGTGTTCTAGAAAATTTAATTAAGCGTTACAAAACCAAAGGTTTGAACGACAAATTTATATTAATGGCCCTGAGCAAACTACGCGAAACGAAATGAGAATATATAAGTACTGCTTAATACATACGTCTTCCCTTTTCTTGGAATGTGTTCCTTAAATTATATTATTGAACTAGCGGCCCGTCCCGGCTACGAACGGGTTGACATTTATTTTTTAAAAAAATTGCATATCTCTAACATTATTTTGTTCTATTGATTAGTTAAAAGACATTTTGTAGGCATTTTGACACCTTTAAATGTTACACACATTATTGTCATTTTGTAGGTATTCTAATTTTTTTTGCAATTAAAATATACTACTATAATAATCAGTGATGATGTAACATTCAAATGGCGAAAGAAGTGTAAAGATCGGTCCAGTTCTTTTGAGCCAATTCGTTACAAACATACATACAAACCTTTCCTCTTTATAATATTAAGTATAGATTAAATTTCCATGGAAACATTCTGCTACGTTATATTTTCTGCCTGAATAATGTTATGTAATATTCTACTATAATGCCGTGTAACACACGGGAACCGTACAATTTGCCGGTTATAAATGATAATAAACGGCATAGCTGGTGATCTAATAACTTGCAGATTCTGCAAGGAGAAAGACGAAACACTCCTGCTCAGAAGAGCTGGACAATCCAGAAGAAGGTGGACTTCTTCTGGATTGTCCAGCTCTTCTAAGCAGGAGCAAGTACCTCGGGCAACACGAATACTCTACAGCAGAGGAAATTCACACCGCAGACCCCCACCATATCGTTCGCTTCATGACTAACATAGGACTAGGGACGGTACTCTAAAGCGAAGGAGTCACAATAGATCCAGAAGGGTCGCAGTGACGCCTGTGCCTGACAAGGCCATCCTTCGGTTAAAAAAAATGATAATTTGTTATACATTTTTATTTTTATCTGTGCGCCTAATTGTATTAAAATTTATGGTTAAACGAACTTACCTTAAGTGAAGTTCGACCAAAATTTTGTGAGATGCTGCATCTGAGAGACTTCCATAATAACCATGTAGTCCGTTTTACGACCTACAACATCGCCACACGATTTTTAGATAAGCATTTAAAAAGATCTAAAAAGTTCACGTTCACTCACGGCTCGAGCGGTCCCGATCTCCGTTCGGCTTCATTTGGTTTAGAGAATTGGTCGAGGCTTTTATTCTGCACCCTGGGGTCCTTGCTCAGCGTGCGCCTCCTGCGCACCGCGTGCTAGGGTGTGGGAGGGAGTGAAGTCTCTCAGATGCAGCATCTCACAAAATTTTGGTCGAACTTCACTTAAGGTAAGTTCGTTTAACCATAAATTTTATTTCGATGCTGCATCTGAGAGACTTCCATAATAACCATGTAGATGTTCAGCGCTTGTGGCAGAATAAAACGGTAATTACAATCTTATCACATCTGTGTTCATTCTTTATCACAATTAAAAACTTAATATTCAAGAATGTAATCATTTCAAAACAAAAACATAATAATGTTATCAATATTATAGTTCTATTCATCCGTAGTTTTAATGATTTATAAAAATAATTATTGTCTAATAAAGCATTTGAAATAAAGTTATATAATCTTTTGTTAATACAGAAAACGATAACACTTGCTGATTCATGTCTGATAAGTATCAGAGGTTGATTTTAAAAATCCGTAAAATAAAAGCGAGTTGCCCGACTAGTTTTGTAATTAAAATCTAATGACACGCCGGCCTATCTGACCGAGGAAGTGGCGGCGTGACGCGTGCTGTGCGCCGTGAATACGTTCACGTCCACGCCTCTCGCAAGTCGCAGATGCGACTTATGGTCTAAGAACTCGCGTAGTGAACGGGCTTTTTAAAAGGTGAGAAATAATTTATAAGTTTTTACACGATTGAGACAAATACTAGTTCTTTCTAAATATGATAACAAAGTTAGTGCAGGACAAATTGAAGGTTGGCCAAAGTCTTGACTTGCCAAAGCCAAGAGGCTTACACCTATTTGGTGTCGAGGTCTTAATTAATCATTAATTGCAATAACGATACGCGAATCGTAAAAGTGAACGTCTGCTATTCTACTTAGTGACAACGTCTCCAGTCTCCATCCGTTGTCCTGTGGACAACGCCATCAGAGTTAGTGCCTTTTGTGATAAAATTTGGGTTGCAGTGAAATCATACTTACAAAATTTAGCAAATATTCCAAGACTAAATTAGGTTCCTGGAACTAGTTACACCATTGTTTTAATTCCATTTTATATTGATAATATGTACCTTTTGTTACAGATTTTAGCTTTATGTCAATAAACTGAGGCCCGTTAGTATTCCACGCACCAAGTAGGCTTGCTGCACAATACTGCTCACGCTAGGGTAACACTAGAAGGGGACAGTAGACATTATATATTAGGTTTCAAATAAATTATGTCAAACTTGAGTAGCGACTGAAACAGAGGCAACCATGGCAGCAACAGCCAGTAGGAGATTAAAATTTTACATATTATTATAATATGTATATTGTTATTTAAACGTAGATCGCATGGAAACGCAAATAAATCCATATTATTAAGTTGTATAGATAATTAAAAGTAATTCTTGGTTAATTTCCATTATCTATCGATACTAATGTACCTAGATGTTTCGTCGGCGTCTTTGTCATCGTAAGATTCAAAGTAAAATAAAGCAAAAATATAAATACTTAGGTACGTTTTATTTCGCACTACTACCTAGTTTTGTTGTGAATTCATTGAGATTGAACGCCACATAATCTAATAATATAAGACATAGCTCAAGTATTGTTTATTTCGAGCATTACATAAAATTTACAAAATTATTATAAGCCCATAAATGCAGCTAATAATTCCAGGTAATTACTATGATTTTTAGCCATCAACTAATTAATGGCGTCTTGTTATTACTCCATTGCATGCGGCTCCTCAGCCTGTAAGTAGAGAGTACGTAAAGATTTGTAAATCGTACAAATTTCTTTATATATTAATTACTTATTATTAAAGGCTTTGGACCCGATAACGCAACTCCAGTCCAAATCATAATATGAATAAGACAGTAGTAACATAATCGAATCAATATTATTAATATATTTCTCCAAACCTAAAAACTTTTCTCTTTCAAAGTATGTATAAATAATTATTACATAACTGGTGTATGCTGGACATGATAATGTCAAATTGTCAATAAACTTCACGAAATCACGTTCACCAATTTGGACGTTACTACGGATTTCGTAATATATTTAAGAGATTTTCAGAAGTTTTTCAGAAGGTAATTATAACTGCATTTGCAGTATCTATCTGGAACCCAAGAAATGTATAAACTTGTGAAGTTATCATATTGCTTTTCTCAAATTTTATAACAAAACCTAGTTATTCTAATTTTACCTTTGGTTCATTAGTACATAGTGCTTAATTACATATTATAGAATAATCTTTACCAACACAAAGATTTTCATCGAGGTAAGCAACTATTAAATGCCCATGGTTTCTTAACCATGTGAGAAGAGGCTTAAGTTAGTTAGTTGAGCTTTGTAAATACAAATGTAGCAGAACTTAAGCCACATGGAAGACAATAAAATTCATGAGGATTATAATTATGAAATCTAAACCTCACATATTTTTTATGCCTTTTATGTATTGACACAATAAAGCAAACTTCTTTGAGATCAATTGATGGGGGCTTAGAAGCACCTAAGAATCAAATTTTCTAGCGGTGCGAATATCTTCCACTATAAAATGTTAATTATGTACAAATTTGTTAAGATGTTCTTTAAGTTCAATATAAACTTATTAAACCCACCATTACCGTTCGGTGTTAGAATCATTACCCTTCTTTTTGGCTTCGCCGAAGTCGGGTAAAATATGAATTATCATATTAAAATAGCTTCTAATTCCTTATGTTAATTTATAAGCTTTTTATATTTTTACGTCATGAAAACTGACGTCATGTAAGTTAGTAAATAAAAAGGTATATATAATACCTTAAACGCACGACAGAACTGTGCTGTCAGCATTAATTAGAAACCAATTGTGTAAAAACAATGGAATGCATCTTGCGTGAGGTACCTCTAATAACAGCGTCTCCTCTCCTTGTTGGCTCTGGCGCTCGTGTAGGCACGGCCGCGGCGCTGCGGCAGTGTCCTCCTCGCTGACGTGGATGGCTGCGGCTCGTGCAGGCGGGCCGGCGCTGCTGGCGCTGGCCTCGTGTACTGTTACTGCGGCTCGTGTAGCGGGCCGGCGTCGCTGGCGCTGGCCTCACGTACTGTTACTGCGGCTCGTGCAGCAGGCCGGTGCTGCTGGCGCTGGCCTCACGTACTGTTACTGCTGCTCGTGCAGCGGGCCGGCGCTGCTGGCGCTGGCCTTATGTACTGTTACTGCGGCTCGTGCATCGGGCCGGCGCTGCTGACGCTGGCCTCATGTACTGTTACTGCGGCTCGTGCAGCGGGCCGGCGCTGCTGTCGCTGGCCTCATTCACTGTTACTGCGGCTCGTGCAGTGGGCCGGCTCTGCTGGCGCTGGCCTCACGTACTGTTACTGCGGCTCATGCAGCGGGCCGGCGCTGCTGGCGCTGGCCTCATGTACTGTTGGCTGCGGCTCGTGCAGCGGGCCGGCGCTGCTGGCGCTGGCCTCACACAATGTTGACGAGGAGGAGCTCCGGAGTTTCCCGGCGGTATCCGATGCCTGCGCTGGGAGAAGGCTTTAAAGGTTTACTAGTTTGAAGACGAGTATAAATCCTTGGTATTATTTGTGTTTCCACAAGCTTTTCACAGCACCAGTATTCATACCTTTTTCACCTTGGATTGTATTCCAAAATTCTTTATACAATTGAGGCAATATATTAAGCTTCTTTCAGCCAACTGATTCATCAAAATGTAAATCTGGTAGGAGGTCAGCTGTTTTAGAAATTTATTTTATTATTTCTATTTTCAAAAGACTTTCTCTAATAAGTACTTTTGTTAAATTTAGGCACTTGTGATCGTAAAAAGATTTTTGGTATAAGTGGTTTTGCAACTAGAGACTCCTCTGCTCTGTCTCTTTGATAGCCCATTCAATAGGATTTTGCTCTGTGTCTTTGACAGCTCATCCAATAGGATTGTACCCCAACGTTTAGAGAGTTTAATGGGTATGTTTTCGCATTATAATTTGGCAAATTTATTTGCCACTCCAAGAATATTTAAGAATTCAATTACACCACAGAACAAGCGGTCAACTTCTTGGCTAGTCCACCGGCTCAGGGTCTGTTTGATTAACCGGCGCTGACGTCGGCGGATCGGGCTGCTGCGGCGTCGGCGCTAGCGCGGATGACTCGACGTAATCAACGTCTACGATGTCGGTCAAAGACCGAGGAGTGGCGCAGCCAGATTCGGCCACTCGCACTTATCACGTCTGCTGACGCCCGGCGAGCGCTCATAATCACGTCGGCTTTCCCAAAAACAGAAAACCAAAGCGCCAGGATGAAAAGCAAGAAGTAACTTTCAGGATGGCATCGCGTGTCATCACGTTAAGAAAGAACTTATTTTTGTAACCAGGATAATATCTCGTATTACCACATTAAGGTACAAAATAATGACTATCTGGGTAATATCATGTATTAACACGTTAAGACGGTCATTTTAGTAACATACAGTGACTACACCTTAACTGAGAACAAAGGAAAAACACGGAATATTTTTTAAAATAATTGTGGGTAGTTTGGTACCTTTAAAGTCCTTTGTTGCGGCGTAATTTACTTTCCATTCGCCATATATTTGACGAATATGTTCGTGATCATCCTTATACTTCCATATTTCCATGTTATCCGGCAATAAAAACTAATTATTGCACTGTATCACTATTAAAATTAATTATAAGTGTTGACGATGTCGCACACGAAAAACGAATGAAGCCGAACGGAGATCGGGACCGCTCGAGCCGTGAGTGAACGTGAACTTTTTAGATCTTTTTAAATGCTTATCTAAAAATCGTGTGGCGATGTTGTAGGTCGTAAAACGGACTACATGGTTATTATGGAAGTCTCTCAGATGCAGCATCGAAATAAAATAGCGTAATATATTATTATTTTTGGAAGCATTTGAAGGTTTTTCAAAAGGTTAATAGTTAAAGTTACATCATTATCTTGCACCTGGTTTCTGATAGTCTGATTAAATCGTCGACTAGCTAACATTTCAGTTAACAAGCCATTCTGACCGTTCATTGGTGAACATCACTCGCGACAACTTCGCTCACTCTTCTCACTTCTCCGAGATATAATGTCGTGAACGACCACTTTATATCTCGGAGAAAATCAGCTTACTTTAAAAGTGGGCTGTTATTTAAGTTAGTAAAAAACTACATATACCTAATGCGGTGTTTAAATTTAGATTTTTATAATTGCTAAGTGTCATAATTAGTGATTTCAAATCAAGCTTTGTGACACGTGTGGTCGTTGGCAGATTTCAAACAAAAAAAATGAAATAACAGCTCACTTTTGCACAAAAAAAAAAACTACTACTTTTTAAGTAAGCTGATATTCACTGAGACGGATTTATTGTGCTGACACGATATCTAGTGTAGAAGTAATTCTTGAGTTATACTTTACACTTCTATCAAAGCATCTTAACTCAAAAATTACTGTAACAAACTTTTATCACTTACTAGCTGATCCGTGCTCATATCGTTGAGCATACAGACCGTTTAAACCTTCTCTGGACTTCCACGAATATTTCTAGACTAAACATAGGCAAATCGGTTCAGCCGTTCTCGAGTTGAGAGACTAACGAACAGCATTTCATTTTTATACATAAGAAAGAGAAAAAAGAAAGAAAGAAAGATTTGTGTTGCACGCTGTATGTGATAGTGTTCGTGCACCAGTTCCTCTAAACTTCACATTTCTCTTGAGTGGCGACAAGGACACTTTTTCTCGATTTGAGTGAGTGCCTTCCTTATTTACTTTTTACTTGATTGGACACGGTACAGTTCCACTTGAAGGGTTTTTGCAGAATCGATCATTTCGACTAGTTCCATTGTATTGGAACTTTAAAAGGACTACGATTTTGTAAAACTTTACATCCTAATTATACTTACAGGATGTAAAAAAAGCATTCACTAAAACTTTGGAATATGATTTTATTATATTACTACCTTTTCTTATTATAGAATTATGTATAAAATTAGATTATTTAGATTTCTTACAATTTATACTTTTTTAGTTGCGAGAAAAATCATATCCCAATGCTACCGTTACGAAGATTTCATAGGCATTCATTTATCGCGTGTATCTCACGCGATAAATGAATGCCTATGAAATCTTCAAACGGCCAAGCATCACGTTGTAACTGAAATGTAGAGTAAGTGAAGCTAAGCCTAGTAAAGTAAGGGCGCATAGATCAAGAACTTTGGTTCTCCATGAGATCTGAACACTTTTTGATAGCATAACTTTTTCACAAGGTAAGCTATGTATACTCGTCTTGACAACATTTTTACATGAAAATGTTTTTGGTGGGATTACATTACGCTGCGACCAATAGGAGCGAAGCGTCAGTGAGAAATGTTGCAAAAACGGGGATACTTTTGTCGCGTGGGCTGCATAAATGGTCGCTCAAGAACCACGCGAACGAAGTCGCGGGAACAGCTAGTAAGTTATAACGGGTGTATAAAAAACAATCGCCATAACTTTGGGATATGATACCTTTTACAAAAATTAAAAAAAAACTTGCTTTTTCGCGACAAAAAATTGTGGTAATTTTTTTTAACTTTGTGACAGAAAAGAAAAACATTTCCAATGTTACATTTTCAGTATCTAATATTATAATAATTTTAAACCTTTTTGTATATATTATATTATTCTATCGTTAATCGTTATACCTAGCATACCAGTACCAGCAGTACCCTCAGTATGGCAACACGCTGTTGTGGAACACACCACCCCCAGGAAGTGTTTATGGACCATTAAGTGAGGCAAGGCATTGTGCGTCTACACGGTTTTTTACTCCGTTCTAATGTAAAAATACTCCTCCATCTTGTTGTGGTTATGTCTTCTATTCCTGGGTTATAAATTATTTATATGACTCGTTAATGGTATTTGATGGGAAATAATGGTTGTTTTGTGTAGGTAAGTTCCATCGGTCATAAAACTAGATGTTGAGTTACAGTAACGTTGCTTTAAATGCTTTAATATACACGCTATATAGCCTACGTCCTTCTCCATAGACTGCTCTAGATCTCTGCCAAATATCATCAAAATCGGTCGAGTAGTTTTCGAGCTTAATGTCAATTAAAGAAAAAAATATTTTCTCTTAGTAGAGCGGAGAAGAGGAAGAGAAAGAACTAGGAGAAGTTATATAGAACAAATAAAGGAGAAGATAAACGTTGGGTCGTATCAAGAGGTCAAAAGTAAAGCACAGGACAGAGTAACATGGCGATTACTCCACCGACAAGAGCCTAGCTCTTTAGATTTGAATGAATGAAATTAATATATAAAAAACAGTTCATCAGTACAAGCTATCTAGTAATAAGGCCGCCTTTGTGGTTCATGTCTGATTTTTGTAATGCATATTTTTTGTTTCTTTTGTATCTTGTTGTGTGCTCAATAAAGTATATTTGTATTTGCATTGTATTGTATTCATTAAATAGTACATACCGCGTTTACAAACGTATGTTTAGGTATATAAAGGCTTAATGTGAAAACGATTCAACGGATAAAACGAAATCATTTCTTTAATCTAAAATACTCTAATATTATCAATGGTTTATAACTCTATGATATAAAAGGTCTATGGTCGGACTCCCATACAATTAAATTACAGTTATTCCTCAATAAAAACCAAATCAAACGATTATTGCCGGTTCTATATGGATGATGTGCGATTATTTATGATTTAGGAGGGCTTACGGGTTGGAATAACACATAAATAGCACAATTTTGATGAAATTGGAAAACACAAATAAGCAATACTAGATATCGTGGCAATAAACAATATAAACCTTTTTTATATCTTGAGGTGAGTTCACATCAAAAGAACAAATAGCTATACCTAGAATAAGAGCATTATTTCTTATTTTATTTTAAAAACGAACAAGTATACATAAAATTCTATATTATTAATTTATTAGTATAGAATTTTCAGAATTTTTCTTTTTATAAAGCGGGAACATTTGATTGTTTGTTTGTATTTAATAGGCTCTGAAACCTCTGAAGAAATTTGAAAAATTCATTCGCCATTGGAAAGATACACTATCAGCTGTGAACATAGGCGATATTATATTTTCCAAAAAATTAGGGATCCTCACTAAAACTCCAATAACGTAACCCAAGGTGTAAAAATTACCCTCAAAATTTTTTTACATCGCGTGCGCTGCGACAACGACTGGACCGATTTCGCTAATTTTTTTACTAAATTTATTGCTTGCTAGTTTTTCGTTGAGTGTTGGTGCAATGAATTGGATCACATGTAAAATTGTATAATATTCGCTCAACGAAGTGGGCACAAGTCATCTAGTTACAAATAAAATTACATCTTCTAATATATAAAAATTAATTGTTGTTTGTTAGTCTCGCAAAAATTCGAGAACGGCTAAACCGATTCGGCTATTTTTAGTCATAAAATATTCGTGGAAGTCTAGGGAAGGTTTAAACGGTTTCTATGCTCAACGAAGTGAGCACGGGTCAGCTAGTCTAATATATAAAAAATAATTGCTGTTCGTTAGTCCCGCTAAAACTCGAGAACGGCTGAACCGTTTCGGATATTTTTAGTCTTAAAATATTCATGGAAGTCCAGGGCAGGTTTAAACGTTTTGTATGCTCAACGAAGTTGCACGGGTCAGCTAGTATTACCTAAAAGTGAAGTTTTTGTACTACGTTTTCAACTTTTCACAGATTACACAATGTTTAACAATATTTAACTATACAATAAACTATACATCATACTTTCTTTAAGTGTAAACGAAAGCTTCTTTTCAGTGAAATATCAATATTCCATTGAATCTTTGCAAACGTAGATAACAACGAAAGAATGCTTTAGATCTTATATTAAAAGAATTTGATAGAGTGAAGCATTCCTTCGTTTGATGCAACTTTTAAAAAGTGACGAAGATACAAACAATTTAAATTCGCAATACGAAAGAGTTAAATACAGCCATTGAAATAAATACCTAGTTTGCCGTAGATTTTGCAAAGCCTAATACGTTTCGGCAAAATGGAAAATATTTTTTATTTCCTCGTCATTTTAAATCAAAAAAACCGTAGTAACTTTTCTTTCTGAATATCTAAAAGAAATATGAGTCTATTTATAAATAACTAGCCGACCCGTGCCCACTTCGTTGAGCATGAAACCGTGTAAACCTTCCCGGGACTTCCACGAATATTTTAAGACCAAAAATAGCCGAATCAGTTCAGCTGATCTCGAGTTTTGGCGAGACTAACGAACAGCAATTGATTTTTATATAGCCTATGTTACTCAGTGATAATGTAGATAATGAAAAAATAATTATTAAAATCGGTCCAGTACTTTTAGAGTTAAGTCGTTATATACAATAATACAAATCTTTCCTCTTTTTAATATTAGTGTAGATTAAATGTAATTAGTTTGTGTATGATATTCGACAAATAATATAATATGGACGTTGTACACCACGTCAATCTAGCCCTGTGCTAAGTAACCGAAGAACTTGTGTTTTATAGGTACCAGACAACGGAAATATATTTAATACCTATAATCTATATACTATACACATATTTAAGATTTTTATTATATTAATACACAAATTAAATACACATCTATGACCCAGGAACACAGACACCTTTTTGTTCCTTTGGCGGGAATCCGCGACCTCCCGCTCGAGCATAACGTGCTCAACCACTGCGCTACAGAGGGCGTCTGACTCTAGTTTTGCTCTCGACTGGACCTCCTATATCCTCCTCACTCCTCTCCATTCGAACTAAACTCAAAAACGACGCTGGCGTTGGAACAACTAAAAATGTTGTTTTTGACTTTAGTTAGGACAATACATGCTGATCACCCGATATGACTGACATTTGACATTGTAGTGTAATAATGAAAATAAATATGTATATATAAAATCTTAAATAATATCTGTATTTATCGTATAAAAGTATTAAATATATTTCCATTGTCTGGTGTCTGTAACATAAGTTCTTTGGATACTTAGCACGGGGCCAGATTGACGTGGTGTGAGCGTCCATAGATATAATTATGAAGTTAAAAACCGCGATAATCATGGAATATAAGTCGCTATGTAACCCTAGCCAACTCCCAATACTCGACAATTTAAACAAGACGTTTTGATAATAACGGCGACGCCAACTTGATTTTAATTGAAGCCCGGGAGAAATCGGATAGGAACGGGACGGATAAGGGTGCCCAGTGCCCACCCGCGGAATTTTTTTTTAAAAGAACTCATACTTTTCAAAAGTGATGAAAAATAGAACATAAGTACTTACAAAAGTGATGAAAAATAAAACATACTTTCAAAAGTGATGAAAAATAGAACGTAAGTACTAACAAAAGTGATGAAAAATAAAAAATACTTTCAAAAGTGATGAAAAATGGAACATACTTTTCAAAAGTCATGAAAAATAAAACATACTTTCAAAAGTCATGAAAAGTAGAACATACTTTTCGAAAGTGATGAAAAATAGAACATACTTTTCAAAAGTGATGAAAAGTAAAACATACTTTTAAAAGTAATGAAAATTGGAACATACTTTTCAAAAGTGATGAAAAGTGGAACATACTTTTCAAAAGTGATGAAAAATGGAACATACTTTTCAAAAGTGGTGCAAAATAGAACATACTTTTCAAGTTCAACGCACAAGTCATACAAAAAGTCGGTGAGAAAATCGGTCATATTTGTATGGTGGTGCAATCTGCGGCAAAATCGGTAAAAACTTACAAAAAGTAGGCCGTGCTCGGGAACCCTAAAATGAAGCGTCAACCTTCGGGCAAAATTGGATCCGATTTTTAACTGTTCATTTGCCCGACAGCTGAGGACAGGCGGGGAGAGCAATTCGGACACTTGCATAACAAAATCAGAAGTAACGAAGAATAATTGAGTGTAATGGAATTAATTCTCTTGTCAATGTTGTTTGTTAAAAGATAAAGGTACTTTCATACTATTATTGTGAAACCCGAAGGCTCTTTTGTTTGGGATTGCTCCACCGTAGCGCCTAAACTACTGATGCGATTTAAACAAAACAGGTGTCAATATCTATACTAATATTATAAAGCGGAAGAGTTTGTTTGTTTGTTTAAACGCGCTAATCTCAGGAAGTACTGGTCTGATTTGAAAATTTACTTTTTTGGTGGATAGTCCATTTATAGAGGAAGGCTTTTAGGCTATGTAACATTACGCTGCGACCAATAGGAGCGAAGCGTCAGTGAGAAATGTTGCAAAAACGGGGAAAATTATTCACATTTGGTGACTTTCGTTGCGTGCGCTTTAAGTCACTGAAAAACCACGCGAACGTAGTCGAAGTGCACAGATAGTACTTAATAATAGGCCTGCGTGTATATTATGCGGGACCCATTCACACTCATAAAATTTTACATCCAGTATAATGTGTTTTAGCTAGAATATCGCCTCCGTGGTCTAGTGGTTCAGAGCTTCGCTCTCGACCCGGAGGTCGTGGGTTCGATTCCCGCGTTGGAACAACAAATAATGTTGTTTTCAAGTTTGGTTAGGACAATTCAGGCTGATCACCTGATTGTCTGACAAGAAAGATGATCCATGCGTCGAATGGGCATGTGAAGAGTCGGTCCTGCGCCTGATCTCTCGCTAGTCGTGTCGGTTTACCATCCCACTGGGTTATGAGAGTAAAAGGAAGAGAGAGTGCTTCTGTGTATTGCGCACACACTTGGGCACTATAAAATAACTCCTGCGTAGCTGGCCCGGTTTCAATGAAATCGGCTACCGACATCGAAATTGGGAGCTATTATTTTTATTTTTATTTTAGCTAGAAATAATAAAGCAAAGAAAAATCACTAGAAAGATTAAAACATAAATAGGTTTGATACGTATACAAAATTAGTTTAATCAACACCGGCAATATACGTTTAAATATAAAATAACCCGCAAGTTAAACAAGTTAACCCACATCGGCCAAGTTCGGGGACTTGAGATTAAGGATCGTAACAGTTTGCGGTGTGTTGCGGTATTGTTCTAACAGGTATAGCCTGTTCAAATCACGAGGGACTGGGACAGATTAAGTCTATATAATACGATAAGTGGACGTTTTGTATCCGTCAAAAACTTGTCAATTTTTTAACAGACACAAATAATTACCTAAATGAAAAAAAAAAATCAAAATAAAACTTAACATGTTATTCTCGGACTAGCTGTGCCCGCGATTTCGTTCGCGTGGTTTTTGAGTGACCGTTTATGCAGCGCACGCAATGAAAGTCTCAAAATGTGAATAATGGTCCCCGTTTTTGCAACATTTCTTACTAACGCTTCGCTCCTATTGGTCTCAGCGTAAAGTTATATAGCCTAAAGCCTTCCTCTATAAATGGACTATCCAACTAACAAAGAATTTTTCAAATCGGACCAGTAGTTCCTAAGATTAGCGTGTTTAAACAAATAAACAAACAAACTCTTCCGCTATTAATATTAAAAAGCGGAAGAGTTTGTTAACACAAAGCTACCACCGAATCAACCCCTCACCCGGATATGGATACGGATATGAAACTATTTCGGATTATCCGTTAGTTTCGGATAATTTCTGTTATGAATATTAAATTTTTAAAGAATTTCGAAAATAAAATACGAACGACTCAAGATGCATTTTATACCAATTCAATCGATTCCGCAACACAAAACATTTGAATCAATTTGTCCGGCTGATCAAAACAGTTTGTCATAACGTGTCTCAATTAGGCTTGTATTCAATATCTGGTATTATCCGAAACTATTATTTAATAATAATAATAATAATAATAATAATAATAATAATAATCGTTTATTCCTTTTCTCTGTAACAATTACACAACCATATACAATTAGACAAAAAAAAAACAATAGTACTTATAAGAAAAAACAGAATAAAATAAACTAAAAAAGAAAGCATAAGAAAAACATTCCGAAAAAAAACAAAAATATTCTTATAATAATTTAACATTAGTTAAATAAAATATTATTTTCTATTTATATAAAATATATGTATATTATGGCAGTGCAATGCCCAACAAAAAAAGGAAAAGGAGATCCCTCAGGTTATGACAGCGACAGTTGCCGCTATCCCTGGTCTTATATTATATTTCTGATTCGGCTACGGATAACTTTCTATATCGAATATCCGATAGTTACGGTTACGGAGCTTCCTCACGTTCATGTAGGTACTAAATACTATGTGACAATTTTTTACCTGCATCGTTAGTAGATTTAGCTCCGATTTCTCCAACGCACGTTAATGTTAACTGCATGTTAAAATACCATACCTTCTCATTCATTGATAGGAATTACGAAGGATTAACGTTAACATTCCTTGGTGAAACTCGCCCTAATTCTTCATAACTACCATAATCACCAGCTTATCATCTTGCATTAACATCTATGTAACAGATTTTAAATATTTTTAGCAAATCGAAAATTTTAAGTGAAAACTTTTTTTGGTTTCAATATTTTTACAAAAACCCCCCTACGGTGACCAAGTGTGAGACTCCCCCCAGGGGTTCTGTATTTACGTACGTCCCCTAACACGTAGTAGCATTCACGTATAACACAATCGGTCCAGCGGTTTGAGTAGCACTAATGAATACGTAATTCGCGTTTAGATGAAGATCCACTATTGGTCCTGATGAGGCAATCTGGAGTCTGCTAATCGTTCGGTTCGGATAGATCGATCGCATTAGCATTGGTATAGGGTATGTTTATTTATAAGGCAGTCTGTAGAAAATTATCCTGCTTTAGCTGCAACCTTTTGACGGTCGAACAATCAAACGATAGTTAAAATAAGTGGCGCACGCGCTGTGCAGTGACAGTGACAGCCTGTGAATAATAGTGCTTATCGTTTCCGTTTTCGGCCGTAAGACTGAGAAATCTAAAGATTGTTTGATGTAACGATCACGTGTAAAGAGTTTTCGTGAGGCCATGGCATCTATCCAGAGGATTCTGGCTATAGATTAGACCTGTATTCCACCAAAGTTTTCATAGTCTTTTTTGCATGTTAGTGTTAACGGCTTGTTAAAATACCATACCTTCTCATTCATTGTTAGGAATTACGAGAGGAAGAGCATGATATTTAACCTAGGATTAATTTTAACATTGCTTGGTGAAACACGCCCTAAGTCGGGGTATCTTTTATAATGTTTTAAATGTTATTGACGTATCTCAAGATATCAACAAAACTAAACATTATTTATTTGTTACAGGTACGTAACGGATTTCGGTGTTTGTGAAGGTACTCGGTATTGGAATTTTAAATGGTTTTATTGTACCATGTAAGATAATCAAACGGAACTATCGTGGAGGTAAACAGACAACTGAAAAGTATTTATTGTCTGGACGTAAGTAAACACGTTTGTTGTTGGTTGTTTCCGAACAATTCAACTATCCAAGTGGCTGAAACGATGGAATAAAAATACGAATTTTGTTTTCAAAAAGCTTTCCTCTATATTATTTCTTGCTTTGCATGAAATTCATAAATTCAAAACTATTTACTATTTTTAAATAACACTTATAGAATTTTCCTACGTGATGCCTACCACCGCTACGGAAACTAGCCCGGCGAGATGAACCGGCGTAAGCAACTCACGCGGGGCCATCTTTTAGCAAATATATTGAAAAATTGTTCTTTTTAAATATATATATATAGCTGATCCGTGCCCACTTCGTTGAGCATGGAAACCGTGTACCTAAACCTTCCCGAGACTTACACGAATATTTTTTTTTAAATTAATTAGCACACAAACGTTCTTTAACTATTTTTTTTAATTTATTTATAGATGCTTTGTTTTATTGCAATTGGTATGTATGTTCTTTTTTTCATTACAAAAAATCGGTCACCGATTATCACTCGTGGGTACCACTAAGTCGGAACGGAGTGTAATATAATATAAAATGTGTCAGTCATCTTTCTGACTTAATTATGCATGTTAATTTTGATAATTTTATTACCAAACCTGAAAGGAAAACCGGACTAATTCTTACGAGCGTAGACTAAGGCCCGTATTCATAAAGATGTCTCAAACTCAACCTCTACTTGAGAACCTATTTGACAGATAAGACAACGTTTCGTTTTACTTTTAAAAATGAATAACTTTACTTATGTTACATACTTTAATTTATTTCTTTTTTTAAACGTAAAAATAAAGATTCTAAAAGTATAGATTATACTTATTTTAATGTTTTTCTGTGATCTATAATATTATGAATATTACGGTATAAAAAGAAAAAAAAATTATAGTACTAAGTAATAAAGTTATTTCACTTTTAAAAGTGAAACGAAGCGTTGTTTTGTCTGTAAAATAGGGTTTGAGACTTGTATATTAATAGGGGTCTTAAAAGCAAAATAGGTGACGTTTTATTCCCGGCAAAATAAAAGTTTTCAAGGTACAATATTAAATCTAGACCCCGACCGCTCGGGTAACCTAGAACCAGTTCTGTGCCACTAACCGGTCCTTCGCGCCAAAACACGGTTAGTGAAGTTAAAATGGCGGCCCTAAACGTGACGTGGTCTCTGGAATGTGCGTAAAACTATACAGAAAGATTCATGGTTCATATATAACGCCGAATATAGTGTGAAGAGAAGGACGCGTAAAGCATTTTTGGTTTGGCAGCTTATTTAAATTACCATAACGCGACAAATCACGATTAAAGATATAAAAGTAACAAAACAGATGAGTTTCAATCCTAGCCAGGTGTTAGGTCAACCACCAGTGCGTTCGTGTCTATAGACTAGGAGCCAGCGAGCCCCAGCCTAGTAACATTCACTTCTTGTGGTCATATTAGACCTTTGACTTTTTTTGAGTCATACCTATTAAGTAATTTATGTAAGGTGCCGAAACAAAAAATGCTCTACGCGTCATTCTCTACACACTATATTCGGCTTGGTATTATGATCCATTGATCACTCTGTTTAAAGATAATTGAGAAAAAAAACCATTATTGGTGAATATTTTTGCTTATGACATTAGAGATGAATATAGGTTATAATCAATTATTTTATTTTTGTCATCATCAAAAAGTTTAGTATCAGCATCACAAAAATATTGTAAATTTATCCAAAATGTTTATAAATTTTTATACAAATTATTTGTTAATATCTAGTATAAGTTATGATAGGACTGGCATGTCAGTCCTATCATAAGTTGTATGGTAAAAGCCTCTTTAAGAATTAAAGAAAAAAAATGTTTATCGGTTTACCGTTTATCGGCCCTACAAGAAGTATGCGTGCGGGGGGCTTATGAATTCACAATATTGGCAAAACCACGTTCATAATATGTTACTTAAAACCATTCAACATAAGCTAGTCATGGGCTTTGTATAGTCCAAACTATATGTTTCAGTTAAGTTGGCGTGAACAGTTATGCTCTCCCAAAGGAGAGCTCCAGTTCGTACATTGTAACGTTCTCTTTCACAATATTATTGTTGAATGTTTCAAATGTAGGAACAATGTTTATGTTTAGAAATGGTTTACGAAAACTCGAGACGTATATGTAAGATTTAAAGCAATATTACTGAGAAATAAGGTTTCCACTTTCCACGTGCGACCGACCGACGCCAAAAGGGGTAATGATTTTAGTTCTCTATGTATGTTGGCACCTCTTAGCGCCTTAACTACTAATCCCATTTTAGAAAGACATGACCACAGAGACTAGGCGAAGGAGGATTATGGCAGTTTGTGTCTATGGATGTAGGTAAGTAATATTACACAAATGACTTTTCCACTTTGTTAGTTATCTATACTAATATTATAAAGCGGAAGAGTTTGTTTGTTTAAACGCGCTAATCTCAGGAACTGCTGGTCCGATTTGAAAAAATATATTTTTGTTGTATAGTCCATTTATATAGGAAGGCTTTAGGCAATATAACATTACGCTGCGACCAATAGGAGCGAAGCGTCAGTGAGAAATGTTGCAAAAACGGGGAAAATTATTCACAATTGGGGACTTTCGTTGCGTGCGCTGCATAAACGGTTTAAGTCACTCAAAAATCGCGAACGAAGTCGCGGGCACAGCTAGTAACTAATAAAGAGGAAAAAGTGTAATTCGCATACTTTACTGTGTAACATGAATTTATATGTATGTATGTTTGTTTCACCGTGTGGAAAATGCAGTTTTACCTGTTTTAGTTATCGGCGAGTTATATATTCATATTTTTGGGCTTAATCAAACCATGTAGCCTATATGATGTATGGAGATTCTTATCAATAGTTTTTAGGATTCCGTAGCTAAGGACCAATAACGGGACCCTATTACTAAGCCTCCGCTGTTTGTTCGTCTGTCACCAACTTATTTCTTACGGGATCCTTCGAGCGCAAGTACGACTCGCACTTGGCCGGTTTTACGTCAATAGTAGTAGTATTATATGTACTATGACTTGTACTACAAACTTCAAAGACTGTATTATAACTTGAAGATTTTCTCCAAAGCTCGTTTTCGGAATCCCGAACACATCCAGCATTGTAATGTGAAACGAATTGTGGGAACGTGTACATTATATGCATTGCATCGGTACTCGCAACAATATACCGCGCGATTCTTATATTTGAAGTTACGGTTTGTTTACTTTTTATTCTCTACCTTGAAAATAGCTGGATCACTGGACACCAAGGCTTAACTCACAGAAGCGACGCGTTTTTTGTGTCTACCCCCATAGCATATTCATCTCTATTTTTTACTATTAAGGTACAAATTATGAATATATAGTATGGAGCGACCGGTGCGTTGCGTCGACGCGCGTCAGGTCCCGATACTGTTCTTCCTAGTGAATGTTTAGAAAAATTACATGACGCTTCTACTCTGCGCCATTCTGAATTGAGCCTTACGTAATAATGATATGCTAATCAATGGACTCGGAAAGAAAAACAAATATAGAGGTACTTAAAGTAGTGGAAGAAAACAGACATATAATTAAAACAATTGAAAACAGAAGGGGAAAGATGGTTGGGCACTTGGTACGACACAACGAATTTCTTAAGAATATTATAGAAGGAAAAGTAGAGGGGAGAAGAGGAAGAGGAAGACCTAGGAGAAGTTATATAGACAAATAAAGGAGAAGATAAACGTTGGGTCGTATCAAGAGGTCAAAAGTAAAGCACAGGACAGAGTAACATGGCGATTACTCCACCGACAAGAGCCTAGCTCTTTAGATTTGAATGAATGAATGACTTTAGTGGAGTCTTTTCAGAGGCTGTCACTATCACTCCTAGGCGGCAAAACAAGGACAGCAAGTGACTTGAGGGCCATTAGGCTAAAATAGTAATAAAAATTTATTACTATTATAGCTATAAGCTAAAATACCTCACCTGACTCATGACTTGCCAGTCTTTATAGAGGAAGTAAATATGACTTCGGTCTGTAGGACACGTGTCCTACAGACCGAAGTCATATTTGCTATCCCCAATCCGGTATGAACGTCACCCGGTTGATGTTAGGGGGGGGGGGGTCACACTCCCCCATCCACTCCCTTCTCCCGACACCGCTAAATCGGCTTTCTTGCCATTAGTGAGTAGACTTTCGAAAAAAAAAATCAAAACTTACGATTCAAAATACGATTACTAAGCAAATACCAGGAGGCAGGAAAATTTGATAGCTCCGTAAAGTAAAACATAAATTTGAGTTTAAACTGTCACTTAAACACTTTAGGATATGTAGTAACGCGTTAATTTCATTAATTCTAGAGACGGATCTTTAGCTTAGTGTACTTCATACGTTACGACGTATTCTGAAATGTTTAGTTGACAGTTTGCACAAAATTTGCTCGAAATTTGCTACAAATCTATTTATTATATTAATTCCTTCATCTATTATTATTATTATTATATTAATACCTTCAATTGATTACTATACTTTACGGAACTGTCAAATGTAACTGCTTGGGCTATCTGATCAGTAGTTGACGGCGTCCATGTTCAATCCAGAGGTCGCGGGTTCGAATCCCGCTGTGTAATAAATCTGTATTCCTGGGTCATCCATTCGATTGTCCATAAATTCGTCACTACCCATAGACGGTTAATTTTAATCTTCGCAGCCGTCTATCACCCCCGCAAATGGCTGACATAAACTGGCAGATAAGACCAGCTGAGTTTTAATGGCCTAAGTTCTTTGACACAAGATTAAGTCCAAATCAGGATGATTCTGCTATTGAATTCTTACAATACAGTCTCGATTTACTAAAACTGCAAAATGCAAAACTACAGAAAGAAAAATGTAAAATCTGGCCACAGTTGTTCTTCTCTTTATTCCTATCAATGAATGAGAAGGCATCGTATTTTAACAAGCCGTTAATACTAACATGCGTTGATGAAATCGGGACTTAACGTATCTGTTATATTGTAAAAAAGAAAAAAATCAAAATATTAATAAAAAGAAAAAACGACGAGCCCTGTTCATGATAGGGGTATGTAAAAAAAACTGCAGTTCAATGCGATGATCATTTGATGATTACTATAACAGAGACACAAGTTTGACTCAACTCCTTAACTGCTCAGAAAACCCCTAAATTATAAAACTATAGACAGAAAGCGCAACAAACATCTGGGTGAAACTAATGAAGCATATACAAAATCAAAATCCAATGTAATTTCATTTTGATTTTATATTTAATCAAAAAATATAGCAATGTGTTGATATTTTGTTATATTTTTTTGATTAATTTACTTTAATATGCGTTATTCTTTGACAATAGTACACATTCGGAAATTTTGAAGTTTAAAAATAACATATTAAATGGATGTCCTTGTCTCGGATTCATTGAGTTTGTTGGTAAAATATAGAATTCAATAAATGCGTTAGTCATTCAATCAAGTAGATTAAACCAGGTCTGCGACATCTAGACCGCGAACCTCAACATAGTAAGATTCACTTCTTGTGGACATTTTAGACCTTTTTTTTTATCGTGTAATGGTAAGTAATTTATATGAGGTGCCAAAACAAAAAATGATGCGTCATTCTCTTCACACTATTCGGCTTGATATATGAACAGTGGGACACACTGTAGTGTTCCCATGAAACCCAGGAAAAAGCTAGTTGATAACCAAAACCAACAGACGAACTCGCAACTATGTATTTCAACCGCAAAAGTTTATAATGGTCAAACAAATATTTTTAATTCGCAACCGCGCGTTTTCACGCCCCTGGTGTAAACTTCGCGGCACTGATGTGAAGTGCCTGTAAGTGCTTGTTCAGTTTTCATTAAAAGCTTATAACGTAAAATATGACCGGTGAAATTATTTAAGCGTCGTGTAAACGTTTTTCAATTTTACAACTTTTTAAATTTTCTACTAGTTTAGTTGTTCAAAACGATAAGAGTATAGGTGCGCTCCAATTCTAATTGTTCAGTTTTTTTTGCATGAACTTCGTACGAAAGAATTGGAACGCAGGAATGTAATGAAAAATTTCGTCAATAAAGTTTTTTCCTTGAAACAGGATGCACCTTGGAAATTGAGACTGTATAATACTATTTTTTTAATATTTTATTTTATTTAGGCATATCACAACGATTAAGCATTATCAACAACATCACACATTGTAAAATGCTTATTATTATAACATTTATAAGGAAACACGTCTTTCCATAAAAATAAGATCTACGCGACTGGATGATGGACCATTAGATTAACAATTTTTTTCCCGAATATCTATGTATACGTTCTGTTTTTTTCATAAATGAATTATTAAAAGTGATATGGAGCTAAAAAAATTTAAAAAATATGACCAGAGTTTCCGCTATGTTCATTAGTCTAGAGAACAAATTTTAGTACATTTTATAATAAAATCAAAACAGCCTTTTTTTTATTTTATAATGAAAACAGTACCCATATCGGTTAAGTTTTGGGGAAGAACACAGGGGTCTCCTAAACGTCGATTAATTCAAGCTACAGTTGTCTCTATCGCACTGGTGCCTGGCTAGCTAGGACACTGCGAGACAGCAATTCATTTTATAAATACTTATTTTGTATTTCTCTCTCTCTTCTCCGTGGTGTTTCCTCGTAATTAGCAGATTCGACCTACTGCACATTGTGCCGGGTAATTCTGACAAACTTTTCGAGAATCGAGACTGAACTTAAATCTTAATCTTCGACTTGTATTACGTGTGGGTTTCGGGGTCTTCGCCAACCACAAA
The DNA here is from genome assembly GCA_905187575.2 of Celastrina argiolus. Classification (NCBI taxonomy): domain Eukaryota; kingdom Metazoa; phylum Arthropoda; class Insecta; order Lepidoptera; family Lycaenidae; genus Celastrina; species Celastrina argiolus. Next base: position 6,677,795 of record LR994596.1, read on the forward strand.
AACCTCAGGCTGTCCGTTAAGCTTAGTTGGAACTATTTCTTACAATCTGCCTTGTGTTGTGTTTGTTATACCTACATATATATATTTACAAGAAAACTAATGTATTTCCCAAAAATATACATGTGAGCTTCTATGTGCGTGGCATAAATACCGAAAAGCACAGCCTTATAGAAAATCGTGACATTATATAAATTTGAGCCTACTAAATACCACTTGAATGAAGTTACTATTTTCGATTTAATCTCGATTCGATTTAGGCGTAGGCGGATCGTGAACGATACTTATGTACAACAAAGTTTGAGAATAGTACCTTCCACATATTCCTATGCTACTTAAAGTTTATTTATTTAGTTTGTGTCTGTCGCCATCAATGTGCTGAGCGCGAGCTTTTGACCCTGTCCGCCGTGAAGAAGTTAACTACTATTTATATTACATCGAATTATAATTAAATGAAATATATATTTCCCATTATTTGCCATGCGTTGATGTTTTTGATTCATACGAATGCAAGTAATAATAATAATAATAGCTCCCTTCACCGATTTCGGCGGCGGTAGCCGATTACATTCACACTAGGCCAGCTACGGAGGAGTTATTTTATAGTGCCCAAGTGTGTGCGCATACACAAGACACTCTCTTTTCCGTTTACTCTCATAACCCAGTGGGACGGTAAACCGACACGACTGGCGAGAGAACAGGCGCAGTACCGACTTTTTACATGCCCTTCCGACGCATGGATCATCTTTCCTGTCAGACAATTGGGTGGTCAGCCTGCATTGCACAGCCTCAACGCGGGGATCGAACCCACGACCACCGGATCGACCACTAGACCACGGAGGCGCACAATTCAACACTCACACTCAGCGCACAGGTTTGAAAGTGCAAGTCGCCCGGAATTTGTAATAACAAAAATGATATGACATACGAGCTTACACGATATAAGTTTCCTGCAATAAAATTATATTATGCTTGTAAAATAAAACTAGACTTCGCTCCTGGCTGAGCGTGTGCATGTTATGTCTGTTCTTGGGTACTAAAAGGGTTTTACAGGATAATATTGTGATATAAAAACTAATATTAGAAACTAGGCCACAGCCTGCGACTTCGTGCAAAATGAAATGTCGCGGGAACCGTACATTTTTCTGTGATGAAAAGTAGCCTATGTCCTTCCCCGTGGAATATTCGATGTGTGTGTAAAATTTCATGAAAATCGGCCCAGTAGCTTCGGAGCCTATTCAATGCAAAAAAAAAAACTCTTCTTCTTTCTTCTTATATCTTATATATAAAAATTAATTGCTGTTCGTTAGTCTCGCTAAAACTTGAGAACGGCTGAACCGATTCAGTTATTTTTTTTTCTTAAAATATTCGTGGAAGTCCAGGGAAGGTTTAAACTGTTTGTATGCTCAACGAAGTGGGTATGGGTCAGGTAGTATGGGTATAAATTTGATATAATATTTGAAATTTAGATTAATAATCTGAAGTTAGAATAAAGAACGTTCTTTATTATAGTAAACTACAACTAATAACTTGATAATAAATAGTTGATCTAAGCCCATAGTGTACGTATTTTGATATACTCACTATTTCTAGTACATTAGTATGCATTCTTGTTCCTATTCTGCAAACTGAGACCTATAGTAAAAACTCCTAACAAAACCTGAATTATAATAAGAAAAAAGCTGGGGTTGCGCCCGCGCCGATTGGAAGATAAGGTCCAACGAGTCGCCCCGAGTCAACCCGAAGAATTCCGATCTCGAACGAGGTCATCGCGCTCCATTTAATTGCTGTCCTTTATCAGCGCACGGCCGATCGCATGCGCTGTCCCCCTCTAACGACGGTAAATATTTCTGATAATAATCACGTCATGAGTCACATTATCAATATGTGCACTGACTCAGGTATTGCGTAACTGGTAACGTGCTCTCTTATATGGAATCGTAGCAAACAAGCAATGCACGTGAAAGGGTTGTTTGGTGTCCTGCCAATATAAACTAGAAAGTAGACTAGAAAATACTAGATAGAAATTCATATTGATGCGATTGTATTTCTTCATTGCGCGGTTAATAAGTGTAATTTACACGCAGCCTTAAATGACACTTATTAGCTGAAAATTTAAGTACTTTGAAACCATTTTTCTCAATACATGTCGGAATCCTAATAAATATTTTATCTATACTTAGTATTATAAAGCGAAGAGTTTGTTTGTTTAAACGCGCCAATCTTAGGAACTACTGGTCCGATTTGAAAAATTATCTTTTTGTTGGATAGTCCATTTATAGAGGAAGGCTTTAGGCAATATAACATTACGCTGCGACCAATAGGAGCGAAGCGTCAGTGAGAAATGTTGCAAAAACGTGGAAAATTATTCACATTTGGGGACTTTCGTTGCGTGCGCTGCATAAACCACGCGAACGAAGTCGCGGACATAGCTAGTTAAGAAATAAAACTGCATAATATTTACTTTCAATTATATCTATCTCCGTTGAACCCATTGCGTTGGTGTTAAAATTTTATACTTCTGTAGCCTGTAATAAGGTATGAAGAACTGGTACTGATGAACCAATTTTCGGTACTGGAACCAAAATTTCACGGCATTTTTGGTTTCATACCCTGTTCTGCAGACTGTACCAGGAAGGTTACTACTTACCTACTGGAACAGTAACTAAACTAGTAGTTCATAATTATTATGGTTCCAAACACCCAAAATATTAAAGCATAGTTTAATGTCTTTAATATTAAAAGTTAAACCATGGAAAATTTAACGTTTTTGCCTTTTCTCAATTTATCGCCGACTAATAGAAAACGCCATAACAACTTCTTTGTAAAATAACGTGTTTCTATTACAGCGTCATAAAAACTGAACTACGAGTCGTTAAACCGCTTTTTATGAGTAAAAACAAAAGTATCAGTTTTTTGTGAAGTTATTTTGATGGCGTACGAGTCATAACTTTGACAAATTCCCTCTCGAAATCCAGTGCAAGGGTTTTATAGCCTTCCCCCAGTGGTGCAGTAGGTAGCGCTTTGACGAGGAAATATTGGATTCGATTCCCGCGATAGAACAACTAAAATTCCTTCTTTCTAGTCTGGTTAGGACAATGCAGGCTGATCACCTGATTGTCTGGTAGGGAAGATGGGTTGGATGGGCTTGTAAAAAGTCGGTCCTGCTGTTGATCTCCACCTGTATTGTCAGGTGGATACCAGGGGATTATGAGAAGAGTGTCCTTGTGCCATGATGATACGCTATGGCACCACACCGATTTCATGACTCCTGCGTGTCATGAAATCGGTGTATGGATCAGGGATGTTAGGAAGCTCCGTAACCGTAACCGAAACTGTCGGATATCCGGTATAAAAAAGTCTTGCTACTGTAAAAAGGAAACCAAAATTTAATATCCGTAACCGAAATTATCCGAAACAAACGGATAATCCGAAATAATTTAATATCCATATCCGAAATTTCGTATCCATTTCATCCCTGGTATGGATCTATTATGGCCAAGTGTAACTGACGGATTAAATAGTCTACTAACTTTGAAAGGTGACTCTAGAGGTCTCATATCAAACTGCAGGGAAACTGGTTGAATTTCAAAGGCACTTGTTTTCAGTAAATTTATATTGTCCTACCTGTGATCTCTACCCAAGGGAAGATCGATAATTGCAGATTGGGCCTATTATCTGAAACTTTTTAACCGACTTACCATCAGGAAGTTTACTATTGTGTATGTTTATTTATATTTCATGCGAATATGCGGCGGGGCCGTTTCTGGTCTGATTGGCAAAATTCTTTCTCATCGCTTGTTAGGTTAAGTTTTAAAACGTTTGATTATAAAGTCTCATTAGACTAGAGTCTGTCCATTAAAAGTTTATGCAACATGTCAAGTTCATGCATTTTAAGTATGAATGTCCATCCATTCATACTTACAAACTTTAACTATTTGTTACATTCACGTAAAAAACTATTGAAACGATTTTCATGAATTAACACACAAGAAAAAGGCACGATTCCCGCGGGATTTCACGCGTACGAAGTAGCGGAATACTTCTATTATGTACTAAAATAAATCTATATTTTTATACGATAATCTCATATACGAGTAGATCTGTGTAAAAGTTGAAAAAATTATGTAGAAGTATCATCGTCAGTGCTATTCTCAAAGAATGTTTTGTGTATCTCAACAGCTGAATCCGCGGCGAGTGTCTTTCCCATACCGTGATCCTCGAAATTATACACTCACCGCGGATTCAGTTATAAACATTCTTAGGCCCGTATAAATAAAACAATCTCAAACCCAACCTCACCTTAATTTTTTTCTTTCTTAAAACGTAAAAATAAAGATAATAAAAATAAACATTGTACTTATTTTAATGTTTCCTGTAATCTATAATATGAATATAACGGTATAAAAAGAAAATAAATTAAATTACTATGTTTTAGTTATTTATTTATTTATTTAAGGTCGTATTAACATCTAGGTCATTTAACGACCACCTTAAATACAATTATTACTTAAATCAATTTATACATATTAATCAGTTTTAAATATTTTAAAGTACAGGTACAACCTTTCCCATTCAAACATTGCTTTAAATTATTTGGTAAGTTACAATTTATTTTTTCTACATTAAATTCTACACAATCTGTAAGTAAATGTGAAACAGATAAGTCAGATCCACACTTGCATTTATTTATGTCTTTTTTAGTAATAAGATGGATATGAGTTATGTTAGTATGTCCTATACGCAATCTGGTAATCACTACTTGGTCATTTCTACAATTAAATGAACATGGTGACTTTTCAAAAATTGAATTTCTTGCCCATAACAATTTTGAAGAATTATTTGTTTTCCAATTAAGATCCCAGAGATTTTTAATTTTATATCTTACATGTTTCTTAATATCAAATACGGAGGATTTAACAGTAAGGAAAATATAATTTTCGTTTGTTGCATTTTTAGCTTCTAAATCTGCTTGATCATTACCGACTATACCTTGATGGCTTGGTATCCATACTATTTCAAAATTATATTTATTTTCTAACAGGCTAATCATTAATAATTTTATTTCTATTATAAGAGGGTTATTAGTAGTATAATTTATTATTGCTGTTAAACATGACTTTGAATCTGTATAAATTATGTATTTTTGGTTATTCGAACTGTTTTTAATAATTTCTAAAGATTTAAGAATCGCTGTTGCTTCACAACTAAAAACCGAGAAAAAATCCCTTAGTCTATATCTGTAATATTCACCGTTTAACACTACTGAGCATCCAGATCTTCCATTCATGACTGAACCGTCAGTATAAATTTTATTATAATTATTATATTTATTATTAATTTCATGGAATAGATTTTTATATATGTATTGTGGAGTATCTTCTTTGTGATATTTAGTCATATCCAGGTTAATTGGTAGATTATGTATATCCCAAGGTTTGAGAGGAGATATATATTCCTTATATATTAGTGGAACATCAATATTTAGATCAGTCATATACCTAGCCACTCTGATACGAAAAGGCTGTATTAATTTTGGCTTAAGTCTGTACTGGAGATCTAAGATTGATGATTTAGTATAGTAATTATAAGTTGGATTTTGGGGTCTTGACACTATTTTCATTGCGAACATAATCACTAATTCTTTCCTTCTAAATTCAAGTGGCATATCTTCTGCTTCGGCTAAAATGCTCTTGACGGGACTTGTCCTAAATGCACCAATACTAAGTCTTAGGGCTTGATTTTGAATTGTTTGCAATGATTGTAAAGTGCGTATTTTTGCAGAATCGTAAATAATACATCCATAATCAATTTTTTGTCTGATAATAGATTGATAAGCTTGTAATAGACATTTTCTGTTAGCACCCCACTTCTTAGATGACAATACTTTTAAAATATTTAATCTTTTATAACATTCAGATTTTAAGTTATTAATATGATCTACCCATGACATTTTTCTATCTAATATAAGTCCTAATATTTTAAGATTTTTTACTTCTTTTATGTTAAATCCATTTAGTGTTAATTTTATATTTCTAGTTTTATTTCTTTTCTTAGTCAATATTATAAATTCTGTTTTAGTTTTAGAAAACTTAAATCCTGTTTCCATAGCCCATTCATGTAATTTGTTCAATGTATTTTGAAGAAGTTTAATGGTTGGTTCAAGAGATCGGCCACCACAAGTAATTGTTAGGTCATCAGCGAAGAGAAAACCTTTTACCGGTCTATTAACACAAGAAAGGACATCGTTAATTGCTATCAGGAATAAAACAACACTGATCACAGAGCCCTGAGGTAATCCATTTTCCAATATTTGAGGACTAGATAAAACATCATTAAGTCGGACTTTAATTTTTCTGTTTAAAAGAAAGTTTGTAACAAAAGCTAAAATATTTCCCTTAATATCCATATCACAAAGTAATTTTAATACTCTCTGTTTCCAAACCATTTCATAGGCTTTTTCTATGTCTAAGGCTATGATAACAGTATAATTGTCATTTGCGAAATTGTCTAGTACTTCTGACTCTAAGTTTATTAAATGGTCATTTGATGATCTATATTGTCTGAAACCGTATTGAAATGGAGATAAGTAATTATTAAATTCTAAATACCACCTCAATCTCTTAGCTACTATTTTTTCTAATATTTTGCACAAATTGCACGTCAGTGATATAGGTCTATAGCTTGAGGTTGAGGTCTGTATTTTACTTGGTTTTAATATCGGAATGACTATGGCTTCTCTCCAGTTATCTGGGAAAACTTGATTTGTCCAAATATAATTATAAAGTTGCAATAAATATAGAATTCCAGAATTTGGTAATTGCTTTATTATAATGTTAGGTACATTATCTGGGCCTGGGCTAGAGTTACCAACTTGAGTTAGAACCGTTAATAATTCGTGTAAATATATTTCACTATTTATTTGATTTAAGTTATTTGATGTATCAGGATTAAATTGAGATTCTTGAATATTTTTGTAAGTAATAAAATGATTATCATAATTATCGCAGCTTGAATTATTAGAAAAGGTTTCTGCCAATAGGTCTGATACCTCATTAGGACTTGATGTATAAAGTCCGTTTTCTTTTTCCAGTGTTATTGTATTAATTCTTTTTTTATGTTGATCTAAGCAATGTATTTTCTTCCACATATCACCTACTGAGGTTTTTGGAGTAATTGATGATACCCAATCTTCGAAATATTTTCTTTTATTTTCTTTAAGAATTCTTCTACACTTGGATCTTTTCTTCTTATAGTCTATCTTATATATATAGTTATCTAAATTATTACAGTGTTTTTTATATTGTCTAAATGCTTTTTTATATTCTTTAACTGCATTTTTACTGTCTTCATTCCACCAAGGTAGATTTCTTTTATTATTTATATTACCGGATGTTTTAGGTATTGATTTTTCAGCTGCATCAAGTATTAATTTTGTAAAATTTTCAACGATATTGTTGACTGAATAATTTGTCATGTTATTTAAAGGAGGTAATTGATTTATAGTTTTATTTATCTCTTCTTGGAATTTGTTCCATTCAGCATTATGGAACTTCCATTTTTTTGGACATTTCGTATATTCTACATCTGATATTTGAGACTTAATCAAAATTGGAAAATGATCGCTATCATATAGTTCATCAATAGCATTCCAATCAAAATATGAGACTATATTTTGCGAAGCTAACGTTAAATCTATAGTACTAGTACGACCGGTATTATTGTCAAAATGAGTTGGTTGTCCATTATTTAATAAAATTATGTTATCGTTATCATCGATCCATTGAGCTATTATTCTACCCCTGGTGTCGCATTTTTGGGAACCCCAGTAAAAATGATGGCTGTTAAAATCCCCTAATATTATAAATGGAACTGGAATCTGTCGGATCAGATCATTTAATTCATGTAGGTAAAGTTGCTGGCTATTAGGAAGATAAATATTACATATTGTAAGAGGAATTGGTACTTTGATTTTTATAGCTATAGCTTCTATATTTGTTGTTAATTGTATTTCCTCCGCAATTGTATGTGATTTAATAAATATGGCTACACCTCCACTAGCCCTATTGCTGGTTGTTCTATTCCTAAAAAAACCGTCATAACCTTTAAGAGAGGCATAGCGATTAATGTTAAAGTTAGTTTCTTGTAAACAAATGCAAGTTGGGATAACACGACTTATTAATAACTTAATATTTTCTAATCGTCTAAAGTAACCATTTACATTCCACTGTAATATATCCATTACAGTGTAAATAAAAATAATATAAAGTTGTATAAGATAAAGATAATAAATGTATATATAAAACATAAATAATACCTATTTATCGATAGTTGATTCCCGTAACGATTCATGTAACTTTTTTGTTAGTCTTGAGCATCTATTCTTGAGACTTTTATTCATTTTACAATGAAGTGAATTACACATTTTGATTAAATCCTTAATATTTTCAGTATAAGAACCTACTATTTCGTTTATATGTTGTTTACCGCGTGAATTATCAAGTAAGCTGATAAATTGGTCTAAATTTATCGGAAAGTCTTTCTCTTTATTCAATTCTTCCATACACCTTTCAATATTTTTCCACACATCTTCGTCTGTTTTCGAATTGCTTCTTTTTATCTTTTTCTTTATTTTAGTTTTCCCTTCCTCTATCGATACGCTACTGGATTCGTCAGTTTCATCCATAACTTCACTATCTTCGTCTCTCTTATCACTATTAAAAACTTCCATATTTGATGCCTCGCTAGCGGTGGCCGAATGAATTCTTTTTATTCCTTTTTGGTGGTCTAGAAAATTTAATCTTGGAGATTGCATGATAGTAGGCGTATCAGTCACTGGATTAATAATATCTTGATTTTTATTGGGTTCTTCGAGCGGGATGGTTTCAATTTCCATAGCATGAGGAAGTTTAATATTTTGTTTGCAATTCTTTGCAATGTGACCCATTGAATTACAGGTAAAACATTTTAACGCATCGGTAGATATATAAATCCAGTAATTAGTTCCTTCAAATGTTATTTGAATTGATTCAGGTAAGGAAATTTCATCTTCCGGGCTTATGTAAAATTGCCTCCTAAAACTTAGGATGTGAGAAAATCCAGGTTCTGACGCTCCGATCTTCATAAATGTTATCTGAGACATCATTTTTATTTTTATTTCTTCAAACTTTTGTTCTATTAAAGAGTTAGGTATTACTGGACAGACGTTGGATAAGACTATTCGTTTATTTCTTGACACTAAAGGCTTAATTTCCAGACTATGGTTTTGGACACCAACTCTTTTTTTTACTGTCGATTAAACTGTCAGCTGTTTTCTTACTGTCTAGGTATATACATATTCGGCCGTTCGCAATACGAGAAACAAATCTGATGGCTGTTGATGGTATTACGGAAGCTAGGCCGACTATGTATTCCCTTAATGAAATTCCTTCAATTGACTCCATTATTATCGCTTGATCCTTCTTGGGGTAAGAAGTAGATGACGTCACGTTTGCATAACTTGATGTTTGACTAGCTGGTGATTGAGACATTGTTTGAGACCTTGAGTTATTGAACAACGTTGGGTTTTGTGACATTTTTAAGGGTCTCCTGTTACCAGGAGATACCCTATAAAAATCTTTTTGAACGTAAACAAGTCCGGTCGCGACAACACGATAAGCGAAGTAACACACGCGCGTCCGTTGTGAGCGCTCACGCAGACTGTATGTTTTAGTATTTTATATTAATAAAGTTGTTCACTTTTTAATGTGAAACGAAACGTTGTTTTATCTGTCAAATAGGTTCTCAAGGTGAGGTTGGGTTTGAGATTGTTTTATTTATACGGGCCTTAGAGAATAGCACTGTAGTTACAACTATTTGCTTTTATATATCTATGGTACCCGTTTATAATTTCTCCCATCCTCTGAGAAACTAAACGGACCGGTTGCACGTTCTCACCGAGTGGAAAGCATTCAGTGTTATCTTCTCACATATTCATCACTTTTTCTCGTGTCAATGGCGTTTATTAGCCATTAGCTAACGGTATAACAATATCTCATTAGATGTACTACGTGCGCAAAAAGGAAATCCATGTATTTAAAAAGAAGCCTAGCAATTTTTAAGCAATGGAAACCAACTTCCAAAATAACCACACGGAATACACTAGCTTTCTAATAAAAAAGAACCATCAAAATCGGTTCGCCCAGTTGAAACTTCTTTAACAAACATAAAAAATGCAGTCGGACCTCCTTTTTTGAAGTCGGCTTAAAACTTAAGCCATTCAGAATTTCAAATTCATTTCCGAAATCAATTTTCGGAATATTTTCCAATCTCTTTGCGCTTTTCATGTTTATTTTGCTCTCGTTCCGGTTATCAAGTTGTGCCGAGCTATTTTTCTTATGCTTAAGCCGCTATAACTTTGACTTACTTGTCTGAACAGCTGAGACGATTTCGCGGCTAGTTGCATTTTGGTTTAAGTTTATAAAATGCTGTCTTGTGCAATTTTTGCGCGGAAAATTAAATGTCAACGTTTTATGCTCTATGAATATATTATCTGAATGCTTTATAGGATCACTAATGTATCTTTCAGTCTTTCTTTGCAGTCTTAGTACAAAACCAATATATAAAGCAAACGCTCAGATAGATATGATTTTAGTTTATTGAAGCATAGTTGACTATACGTAGGTATATATGCATTTGATTCTACGTCCTGCAAGCTAATGTACTAATATTTATGGCAATGAAAATTTTAAGTTTTCGTACGATGCCTCAAACAATCCGAGTTTAAAAGTTACGTACGAAACCTGAAGTAATCCCATGATCATACTTTATTACAAAAATAAGCATTTAAGTGTATGTAAATATTTTATACCTACCACAATTTGCTTCGTATGCAGACGTAAGCATATATATCAGCTTATATTTGGAATCGAACAATGCGACACAGATATCAATCAATTAATATGTCACAAGTCGTAAATCATACATGTCAACCCGCCGATGTATGCTACTGATGGAATGTCATTGTGCCTACTAAGAAGATTCGATGTGATGTTCAATCAGATGCTTTTGAAAAGTCAGTAATACGATTAATAGTATTTTCTTCATTTATCGGTCTCCACAATCTAAAATTTATCAAAAGATTGGAGTGTTGTATGTAGTTTTCACATAAATCCACGAAATTCTAGCACAAGTTATTATAATAATCTACCCAAATAATAGGAGTGCTACAGGGATATCTACCGAGGCCTGTGTTGTATGTAATATGCACATTCGATTTATTGGAATTTACATATTATTTACATTTGATATACGGACACATTCACCCAAATATAATCATCAGAGATTGATATTCATGTTGACAAACATGCCGAAACTAATAGTAAGATAATACAACGACAAGAAATGCTTGTTTAATATGTAATGGATCGAACAAATAAACTCAACTTAAGATATAAAGAGGGAGAAAAACGAAAATGGACGCGTTATTATATTATTTATTGTATCATTGTTACGCTCGTTTTCCTTGAGGTCCGGTCAAGACCAATTTATAATTCGGGATAAGTCGGGAGCAGTAAATATTTCAGCTATTACTGTACCATTGTTCTGTTGAGTAGGTTTTTGTGTTGACTTACGGTATTTGGTTGAGACTTTATTATCGTTATGTTACTGTTTGTGCTTAATATTATATTCTCATGAGAAAAATATAACGTTATTTACTTATTTATTAATGATACTTCCGACTGCTTCACTATTTTGATATATCCAGTATAAACCTTGCAATCAAGAACTCTCTTGATATAACATCACTAAAAAATGATTTTATTCGGTAAATGTTACCTGGGTTCTGTTATAAATCTACTGACAATCTTTCAATTAAATCGGATCATAAAAACAAACATACATAGACTGCTAAAATAAAATTGTTAAGCGTTTTGATACCATATTCTCTCAGTTTGTACTTGGTCAAAAAAGTTGTAAAAACTTAAGAATTTAGTTGGGTTTAATATTCGTATTATCTAACCGTTGACAAGATAAATGCAATGGTGTTTGTACTGCAAATGTAGATTAAGACCAGTTTATGGGATTATAATCGGATGGATGATTTCAGTAAAAACAAGATGTATCTATGAACATTTTGTTAATTTTGCTAATGTACACATTGGTCCAGTGATAAGAGCTTGACTTTAGAGGTCGTGGGTTCAATAATAAACATTTTTGTTTAAGTCTGGTTTGGACAATGCAGGCTGAATGCCTGATTGTCTGACTAACAAGATGATCCATATTGCCTCGGATGGGCTTGGTCTCTTGCCAGCCGTGCCCCTTATCCGTCCCACTAAGTTTCCATAACTCTAAAAGAGATAGTGAGCTTCTATATTGCTCACACACTTGGACACTATAGCATAACTCTTACTGCTGAGGCTATTATAATGAAGTAAACACTTCTTCAGCGTCGTTGTGCACTTTTTATGATACGTTAAAAATCTTAAACTCGCGTCAAGTCACGTGACCTGATCGAAAATTCGTAATATGCAGGGCGAGTAGACCGCCGGCGCGGCCTAGGAGAGGAAGTAATATCCCCCTCTCTTTGTACTGCGCGTTGAAAATGTATGCCTGTTCCTGCTGTTTCGTTTTTCACTTCTAGCACTCCCGGAGTACCCGATTTTATAGTGTAAATATAGTCTTGTTATACATATCTAGCCTAGCTTGTGTAATGAAACAAAAATAGACACGCAAGGCTGTCTATCTGAGAGAAAGTGGATGCTGGTAATGGCAGGATGTCGATTTCATATTGAATTTATATAATCTTTTCATTTGTCCCGGGTAATAAAAATTACTAGCTGCTGCTGTGCCCGCGATTTCGTTCGCCAACGAAAGTCCCCAAATGTGAACAATTTTCCCCGTTTTTGCAATATTTCTCACTGACGCTACGCTCCTATTGGTCGCAGCGTAATGTTATATAGCCTAAAGTCTTCCTCTATAAATGGACTATCCAACAAAAAAATATTTTTCCAAATCGGTTTTATTCTTATTCTTAAATTCCAATTTTGAGGGATTGGAATTAATTTCAAGCTGCTGATTCACGTGTGATTATTTATAGGTGGATGATGATGATTTGTAATCTAAACGTTTACTTCACCTAGTTATATTATGTAGTGCAGTTCACCTAAAACCCAAGAAAATGTTAAATTTTTTGCCTCTCGTCCTAAACAAACAACGTGGGACGGTGACAACTGACAGCTGATGATTTATCTGGCGTCGGAAATTGATAGGCCAGCCCGTCTGCGGCCCCTCAGGCTGCCTGCGGCCCCTCAGCCTGCCAGCGGCCCTCCAGCCGCCTGCCTCCACGCGCTAGAGTCGAAAAAACTGGCCCGTCAATATATTAACTGCCATCGATTAATTAAAACCTGCGATAATATATTAAAATAAAATAAATGTCGGTAAATCCGTGATACTATTTAACAGTAGGCAGTTTTAATGCCCAATCAACCTACCTATCTACATAATATTTAGGTAGAAGTCTGAGGTAGAAAATGGTTATTTCTTTAGTCATCATCATCATTTCAGCTATGGCGTCCAATACTGGGCATGAGCCTCCCCCAAAGTGTTTCATGGCTTTTTTCGACAACCCCAGGTATTTGCAGTTTTAGTATAAATTCAAAATGACCATTTCAATAACCCACCTAAAACTTTCGTAATTAACGTTCGTTATCACAAGTAAACTTAATTTTTATTGATAGGTTATAGAGTTAGTATTTTTGTATCGTCAACGGATTTGAAATACTAGAAATAGCGATCGCTATAGGTTAATCGCCTCCGTGGTCTAGTGGTTTAGAGCCTAGCTGTCGACTCGGAGATCATGGGTTCGAATACATGGGTTCGAATACTGAGTTCGAACAACAAAACCATTTTTTTTTGTTTTCAAGTTTGGTTAGACAATGCAAATTAGAAAATGCAGCCTGATCACCTGATTGTCTGACAAGAAAGATGATCCATGCGTCGGATGGGCATGTATAAAGTCGGTCCTGCGCCTGTTCTCTCACCAGATCGTGTTGACTATGTGTCCCACTGGGCTAAGAGAGTGAAAGAAGAGAGAATGCCCACACACTTTGGCACTAAACTGCCGCGTAGCTGGCCTGGTTTCAATGAAACCGGCCACCATCACAGAAATCGGCGTGGTAGGCATTATTATAGATTGTTATTGAAACCAGTTGTTAGTGTTTTAAATACCTACCTACAGTTAAATTGAAAATAATATTTTATGCTGACAAAATATTAAGTACTGGCTGTGCCCGCGACTTCGCGTGGTTTTTGAGTGACTTAAACGGATTATGCTGCGCACACAACGAGAGTCCCCAAATGTGAATAATTTTCCCCGCTTTTGCAACATTTCTCACTTACGCTTCGCTCCTATTGGTCGCAGCATGTTATATAGCCTAAAGCCTTTCTCTATAAATGGACTATCCAACAAAAAATAATTTTTCAAATCGGACCAGTAGTTCCTGATATTAGCGCGCTTAAACAAAGAAACAAACAAACTCTTCCGCTTTATAATATTATGAGTATAGATACGTACAAACTTTGTGCCCATGTTTACGATTGCGCGAACGAAGGAGTGCGGCAAACTCTAGTTTATACAGCTAAGGAACGCAGAATGAACTATGTATAATACATGAAAATGCCTATAGATGTCTGCGAAATTGCAAGTTACATTTTCAACCTAAAAGTAGAGTAAGACCGTGCATGCACATTAGTCACGAGACGAGAAGGTCGTGCACGTGCAATAAATCCTCGACTCATGCATGCAGTCCTGTCAGTTTTAATGTCAAGAGTAATAAAGCAATTTGCCATTGTCCCGTGCTTTCACAATTATTTATTGCAGTAGACTTAGTAAGACTAACAGAACTGTATTAGTCACAATGCCGCCCATGAGCAATCGGTGATCGATTTTTTGTCGGTATAAAATAGAACATAATGATTGCGGATGAATGAAAGAAAGCAATCGCAGTAATTGCGCAATTTTTGCCCTTAAAGTTTATCGATGTAAAAAGTAAAGGCATAAGCGCCAAAAACCAAATTAAACAGGAGAGCAGTAAAGTTTTCAAATTCAGCAAAACTAATTTGCCGTCAAAGCTTGTTTGACGTAACAATTAATAGTTTCTATGATTGCTTCTAAATTGTTTTGGCTGTCGTAGCAAAAATTAAGCAAATGCAAATGAAAAAAGCGAGGGATTATTAAAATTTTTTGACGTTCAGCAATCGATTGCGCAATATTTACGTAATCAGGCGCATTACCCCTTTTTCGCCATACAAATTGTTATTCAAGGTCATTGTGTGATAATGATATTACCCCACGCTTAATACTGTCAAACGCCCGATTGCCTTCTTATTGAGGGATCATTTAAATAACACCGTTCAAACTTCTTCGAGTTGTTCCCTAACTTCGCCCCCTCGAAGTTACTCCAGACATCTGTTATACTGTTAGGAACTTTTAATACTTTAATTTGCTATTGATCAAACGGTTTGTGTGTTTGTATTAAATTGCTGTTAGTCATTTCATCTCGGCGTTAGAGAAGGCGCGATAGAAGTGAAACTCTCAAAAATATCTCGCCTCTAGATCTAGTCGTGTGTCTTTTTAAAAATGAATTGCTGTTCGTTAGTCTCGAGAACTCGAGAACGGCTGAACCGATTCGGCTATTTTCAGTCTTGAAATATTCGTGGAAGTTCCAGGAAGTTTTAAGCGGTCCATCACAAACTGTTTCTATGCTCATCGAAGCGGGCCCGAGTCAGCTAGTCTTCTTTCTTCTTATCTTATATAATATATAAAAATGAATTGCTGTTCGTTAGTCTCGCTAAAACCCGAGAACTGTTTCTATGCTCAAAGAAATGGGCACTGGTCAGCAGTATGTTAAATAAAAATCGGCTGTGAATCGGCTCTATTTTTTTTTCAAAGTTAATTCTTTGAAAGAAATAGTATAAGTTTAAAAAATAATAAAATTCAAAATTATTTACTCGATTTTGCAAAACTTTTGTTGACAGGAGTATACCTAACCTAACTGTATTTGAAATCCAGTGCGATTCATTATTATTTATTGAAAGCTATTTCTGTGATAATTGATAATTAATAAAATATGAAACCGTTCATGCGCCAACCAAAACGTTATCAAATTTAATTTGCACCATTCCGCAATTCCAATTTGTTATTAGTCTAAATCAAGTATTTCGGGAACCTATCGGGAATAATTATTTTAAATGTATTGTTACAATATTGTAATATTGTTACATTAATGTTACATAATATTTTGGAATTAGAGGTTTTATGGGCTGCCAATTCTATGACGCTTTTAAATCGCTATTCATTTCTTTTCCACCGACGAAAATCGAGGAGAGTTGTGTGTCTGTACTATGTCTGTACGTACGTATGTCTGTACTCTGTAGCGTCGTACCTTCCAAACAGATAAACCGATTTTCTTTTATTTCAAAGCTGACGTGATCGTGAGTGTTCTTAGATATAATTCATCATCATCGCTCAATGCTTGACAATTCGAGGATTCCTAAAAATAGTTTTTCATAAAATTATTATTCTTCACTGTCCGAATGAACTATTTTATTTTTTGTATAAATAAAATTACAGCCAGGAGTCAAATAATGAATAATTGTAGAAGCATATCAAATACCGATATCTCATACCTAAGTATACCAACTTTGGTTAAAATGTAAATAGGTTTTGGTTAAACGTGAGTAAGCACAGACAGAAGTGGCAGTTCAAAGGAACGCTTGAACTATAAGTGTAGGTACAATACTCGGAATCTCTGTCGATACTTATACCGATTTAAACAAACGATAAATCATAAATTAATTGTAGCCTCAAGATTATTTGTAACTATTTCTACTGCGTAGTAAGGATGACACAAGGGAAAATTAATAATAATAATGCCAACACCGATGTTGGTGACGGTGGCTGGTTTCATTGAAACCAGGCCAGCTACGCAGGAGTTATTTTATAGTGCCCAAGTGTGTGCGTAATATACAGAAGCACTCTCTCTTCCTTCACTCTAGTAGCCCACTGGGACGGATAACGGACACGATCAGGCGCAGGACCGACTGTTCACATGGCCATCCGACGCATGGGTCATCTTTCTTGTCAGACAATCAGATGATCAGCGTGCATTGTCCTAATCAAACTCGAAAACAACATTTTTGTTGTTCTAACGCGGGAATCGAACCCGCGTCCGTCGCATTTTTATATTTCATTAATCAATACTACAAATTATGTTAGATTTATGTAACTACAGATTTTTTAGAAGTCAGTTTTAAAGGTGAGTAGACGTCTTTAGTTGGGACTGCGCTTCTAAACCTGGTTCAGCTGATAGACCCTCGAAATCAGACTATTGATCAATACCATCTTGAGAAGCTAATCGCAGTTTGAGGTCGTATCAACAAAGACCTATGACTTTGACTTGAGACCTAGTTTGAGACTTCTCTATTAATACGAGCCTGACATTCGAAACAAACTTCGTGGCACGAGAATCGGGGCCCCGAACAATCTAGAGCCCTTTTTTTTTGTTCAGATTTATCCAGAACTTGGAGCACCCCGAGTAATCGTAGGCCGAATTTGCTAGTCTTAGATAAAATACGTACAAATTATGCTAAAAAGAGCATTACTTTTGAAGGAGCACAACTCCATAAAAAAAAACATTTAGTATCTTTAAACAAAAATTGTCTAATTATATTAAAAGTTTTGACTATTATTATTTAACTACATTAAAGTAATTTTTTACAATTTTATAATCAGTATAAGAAATGTACTATTTTAAATAAGTATTATAACTATTCGTATATTGTTCTCATATAAGTGGATATTGTATCTATAATACTACTAATATTATAAAGCGTAAGGGTTTGTTTGTTTGTTTAAACGCGCTAATTTTAGAAACTACTGGTCCGATTTGAAAAAATCTTTTTTTGTTGGATAGTCCATTTATAGAGGAAGGCTTTAGGCTATATAACATTACGCTGCAACCAATAGGAGTGAAGCGTCAGTGAGAAATGTTGCAAAAACGGGGACAATTAATAACATTTGAGGACTTTCATTGCGTGCGATGCATAAACGGCTTAAGTCACTCAAAAACCACGCGAACGAAGTCGCGGGAACAGCTAGTCTTTTATAATTCTTTAAACCTTTTAATTTGGGCCCTCTGTTCCTAGCCCCTGCTCTACGTGTGAATTGAAGACTTCGCTAAAGCTATTAACGAAGTACTTAATCGGGTTACTTCACGCCCGAATCTAATTTATTTATGAATATAAATTTTATGATTTGCAAAATTACACTCCTACGCTCTACGCCCGTTTGTTTGGAAAAATCGTTTATTTATTAAAAGGGTCAGCATGGGTTATCGCGTTTTGATTGAAATTAGATTTTTCAGGATTTTTTTAAATAACGGTAATCTCTATCCGAATCTCTTAAAGCAAGTCAGATGAAAGTCAGAAACTAGATTTGACCTTGGGCACATTTTAAAGTGATAAGTCGGCTCCACAGTATTCGCGGAGTTCCTCGGCGAAGTACTAGTGAAGTTTGACGAGGTAAGCCGAAGTGTATCTCTACACTATCCTATTCGTCTAACTTCGTTCAACTTCGCGAGTAGTGTGGAGCCGGGGATATAGAGCTTGGCTTACGATTCCCAGGTTGTAGGTTCGATTCCCGCTGATTTCTTGGTTTATGTTTGGTTAGGACAATATAATATAATAATAATATCTATAGTCGCTTCACACCATGTCAATCTGGTCCTGTGCTAAGTATCCGAAGAACTTGTGTTACAGGTATCAGACAACGGAAATATATATTTACCTAATACTTTTAGACTATACACATAATAAAGATTTTTATTAAATTAATACACAAATATAATACACATCCATGACCCAGGAACATTGAAAACTTTTAGTTCCTTCGACGGGATTCGAACCCGCAACCTCTCGGTCGAGCACCAACGCGCTGAACCACTGGTCTACGGAGGTCGTCAAAATATGTATAGACGCTTCCATTATCAATTACGAAGTTCGAAATAAAAAATGTATAGGATTTGACATCAGATTCGCTGAATGACAAGCAAATTCGTATATGTCACTTAGCGCTTATGTTTAATCCCATACATTTCGTTTTCCAACTTCGAAAGTGATAATAGCGATGGCATCTAAAACCAGGGCCCTGGTTTCACTGGACACTGAAACCGGTGTAGGTTTATAATCCTTTTAAAATATTCGCTTTTTAGTGCTATACAGTTTAAACAAAATCTAGTCTTAGTGATTTATGTCTAAGACCTAGATGCAGCTAATATTCTATAGGTCATAACAGATACATTAAGCAGGTTGGGGTCAGTGCCGGATTAAGCAAGCGCGGGGCACGTAGCAAATTCTCTGACCTGCATAAACGTCAGATATTTTTAGAGCTGATTATCAGGCCAGCTGAATTTCTACGCGTTTATACAAGCAACTTTTCGTAGAACTTATGCGTTTACGGTATGAAATTATTTACGCAAAGGAAATAGTCGGGTACCTAGTGTTGGCGTGGATTGTCTCAATGAAAAGTAGTAACGTTAACGTGTTTGTATAATATATTAATAAGTTTCACGTAAAAAAATACGCTCAGGCAAAGATGTGCGTGTAATATGCGGGGCCCCTTTCGCGCGGGGCAATTGCTACTCTTGCTACGTGGTTAATCCGGCACTGGTTGGGGTTTCATAACGGTATGACGACACGTTCAGAGTTATTTTACACCTGACAGGACTCTTATGGCAACGACATAAGAATCACTATATAGATTCTCAATGGTAAAATAACTTAACGAATAATATACAATCACCAACTCTAGCTTAGCTGTCTAGTTTTAATCCCGTTGGATTATGTACTTATGTGTTTATACTTATAAAGCTCTCCATGGTCCAGTGGTTTAGAGATTGACTCGAATCCGAAGATTGTGGGTTCAATTCTAACATTGAAAGTTGTTTTCAAGTATAGAACAAAGTTAGCCTGCATGCTAACCTGATTATACTAGAAAGATGAATGTCGAATGGATGTGTAAAAATGCGTGCTGATCACCTTGTTGTCCAGAAAGACGCATAGAGCGTCGGATGGACAAGAAAAAAATGGTCCTGCGCCTGATCTTTCACCAGTCGTGTCAGAGAGAGACTGACAATGGACACAGTATAGGTATAACAATAACTCGATCTGGTTTCAAGGAAACCGTTACCGAAATCGGTGGAATGGGTGGCCTACTTTTTGTAGGACCGATAATCCAGCAGATTTTTCCTCCATATTATATTTTCTTACCGACTATTGAAATCAGTATGTTCTATTTTTCACCATAAAAAGTCGTTCAGAGATGATCGCACACAATGTATATGTCGCAGTCATCTATTTATTAAATCGGCTATTTTATTAAATGTCTAGCGCGTTTATTGATGATTATGATTATTGATTGATGACGACATTTAATTAATTGACTAGGCCCTAACTTTGATTGACCAAGCGTCACTCAAAGTCCAACTAGTTAGCGGACTGTAACAAAACCCTAAAACAGAGTGGCAGTAAAATCAGTAAGGTAATTGAAATTTATTTCATTTTTTCCCGCAGTGGCGCTAGTAGTCACTAAAACAAAACGATTAGTACATTGTCGATATTTTTATTTTCATTTAGTGTGACAAGTCATGTCCTCATTTTTGAGGACCTTTTAAGCTGCGAACTTAAGGTCACCCGTACCAAACATTACGCTATTACGCTATATCCCATTCAATGACCATGCTAAAGGACGTTCATTAAAGTAATAAAAAAGTAGTAATAAAAGTCGTTACATTAAACAGCTTGACGAGTTGTCCGTTAGTCATTCAATTAAAAGTAGTCATTTCATAAACGCGCTAGTCGTTCAATTAAACTGCTGATTCAACCAGATGACTGCGACATATAGATACTGAAAGTCGTCATAATAACACATTGGAAAAAGTAATAAATGTCGCACAGAAAAGTGTTGGCATTTCCTTCGCGAAATCCCTTTATCAAGATATTTTTGGCAGAGCAATCATGGTATTACGTTTTATATTGAATGTTGTATTTCAATTTGCTCTTTTGCTGAGTTTCTGGAAGGAATCACCTACGGTGTGTCAGTGAGAAGTAATATATTTCATAATACTATTAGTGCGGTGCGGTTCGGCAGTTTCAGAGGAAACACAACGCCAGTTTTTCCATATAGAAATAGGGGTCTGAGTTTCCTCCCTGGATATGTAGTGCCGCTAGACTTACAATTTTTCCCTGAATATTATTTATACGTCCCTGTTTTTCCTTTTTAAAATATTAAAAAAATGACCAGAATTTTCGCTGTTAAAGAACAAATTTGTAATCGGTAAACGTCGCACTGGGTGATGAGATTAAAAAGAAGAGTGTCCTTTTGTATTGCGCACACACTTTGGCATTTAATTTGACAACTATAGAAAATTTTGTTAGTGTTTAATTCAAGGCAAAAATAGCGTATATATGTAAAGCCTTAATTAAATCCGTAGATCTCTAAAACTAACAAATCTAATTTAAGGTTGTTGGTTTCCGAAATGTAGATTAAATATTTTGATTTGGCAAAGTTCGTAACTGAATCAAGTTAATCAAGTTATTTGCTGAACTTGAATTTAACTACTTTTTAATGTGCCTTTGCAATCATCATATTTCTATTGATGTTATAGACGCTTAGTGCGCTCGTAGCCTAGTTGATAGACCGTTGATTAGCAATCAAAAAGGTCCAGGTTCCATTCCCAGGTTGTGGCATTAGACTATTTCAGATATTAAGTACAGTATACAGACGATCTAACGGTGAAGGAAAACATCGTGAGGAAAACCGCACATTAAGAGCCGTTTTACTTTTAAAAATGAAACGAAACGTTGTTTTATCAGTCAATTATTTTCTTAAGTGATGTTGGGTTTAAGACTTCTTTATTAATACGGGCCTTAAGAGGAAACCTCACGGTTGAAGGAAATACAAAATAGGTATTTATAAAATCTATTGTAGTCTCGCAGTGCCTTAGCTAGTCAGCACTAGCGCGATAGACACAACTGCAGCTCGAACTGAAATTAGTTAAAAGTACAAGAAATCGATGTTTGGGGGATTCATGTTTCCTCCTCCAAGATATTTTTTTCATTGTAAACTAAAGAAAGGATTTAGCTAGGTTCCTATGTTTTGATTTTACTGTATAATGCAGTCAAATATGTTTCCTGGATGTTTAAACACAGCGAAATGTCAGATATATATATATATTTTTTTGAATGTCCCTAATCCCTAATTTTTGTATGGAGAAAACAGTGATGCTTCCTCTTAATTTAACTGTCGTTAATCGTAACTAATAATATTGATGTTATACGCACGAAACAGCTAACGTTGTGTTATATTGGCCAGTGGCCATTTTAAACTGTAATTAACTGTACTACCCGCGGCCCCGCGTGCTACCGCAGAATCAACGTAATTTAAACTGTCACTCGGAATTTGACAGGCGGTTTTGTCCATTACCGACATTGATTTCCACGTAAGGATGAGACATTACGAACATGAAAAATCTTCACGAAAAATCGTCGCTTTCAACAAAATCGCTTCAACCTCAAAATTATTAAGTTTTTTGACTCTACTGAAAAGTTGTAGTTTTATAGATACGTTGTTAAGGTAAAGCGACAAAATATATTTGTGTAGTCTTCGCACAGTTCTCAAATCTGTTTCAAACACACACGTTTTATGTAATTATTTATGTACAATTCTTAGTACGGTTTCAGTCAATGTATGCTAGTGTGTTGCACTCACTCTCTCATATGTTTGAGAGTGATAGCATGATCAGACACTGGAAGTTGGAACCCAAATGCGAATTGAATAGAAAAAATATAAGTTAGTTATCTTCCCCCGTAGTTTAACATAAGATTAAAAATTAACAGCTTGGGATATATGTAGTTGAGTGCTAAAGGTAGCAGGTTCCCACCAAAGAACAAAACGCTTGTAAATTGTGTAATAATAATAATAGCTCCTCTCACCGATTTCGGTGTCCGTA
The DNA here is from genome assembly GCA_905187575.2 of Celastrina argiolus. Lineage (NCBI taxonomy): Eukaryota > Metazoa > Arthropoda > Insecta > Lepidoptera > Lycaenidae > Celastrina > Celastrina argiolus. Next base: position 6,700,840 of record LR994596.1, read on the forward strand.
GCCAATTTACGCTACGCAGGAGTCGTTTTTTATACTGCCCAAGTGTCTGCGCAATACACAAAGACACTATAACCCAGTAGGGCCGTAAACCGACACGACTGGCGAGAGAACAGGCCCAGGACCGACAGACGAAATACGAAGTAGGTATTCGAGTATAATCTAAATTAAGATTTGTTTAAAGTTTTCGAGATTTAGACTAAATATTTTGATTTGGCAAACGAAGCCGACCTTCGTCTTGTTTAAATAGTTAGCGAAAGTTATATTCGGGTTAACTGCAACATCTGGACTTCGGTTCACAGTTAATATTCTAGTTCAAATGGATCGTGTTGACGTGGGGTATGTTTCACGATTTTGATACTTTAACTGGTATTAGGTATGTCTGGATTGGTAATCGTTGAATATAATATTATTGTGTTCAATCTGAAGCATTTAATTAAATAGATATGCGTAAAATTTTTATAGTTTGAAAACGAGTAATAAAATATTTGTTTTAAAAAATACCTGAAGTTTATTGTAGGCAAATCACAAGCATCAAATTTTAAAATTATTGAAAATAATCCAGTATTACTTTTAATATTTAATATTATAAGCAAATACTAGTAGTTAGTAGACGGTCAACATACTATGTAGACTTACTAAATACCTAGGTTTTTTTTAACTCCGTCGACAATAAAAGAGGCGTTTGGTGTAATTTTTTTATCACCCAAAAGGATGAACAGATTTTGATATAGTTTTGTTTGTTTGAAGGCTGACGTGATCGACAGCGTTCGTAGTTTTAATCATCAGCTCGCTTACTACTTAGGGGTTGTCCATTAATCACGTGAGGCTTGAAAGGGGGGGGGGGGAGGGGTTTGATAAAAATCACGAAAATAACACAAGGGGGGAGGGGGGGGGGGGTTGTAGTAAGCTATCTCGTGTATTTATTCTTTCGTCAAACGCGCGATTTTTATTTTATTTTAGATTCTTTGTAGGTACTAAAAATACACGTGATGTTGAGAAGGGGGAGGGGGGGTGGTCTTAAACCTCACTACATATCACCAATGGGGGAGGGGGGGGGGGTTAAAAAATGCTATCACGTGATTAATGGACAACCCCTTAAGAACTACAAAAAAAAAAACTTAATTTTAGTGCCAATTTCAGCAACACATGTTAAAGTTAATCCTTCATTAAACGAATGAGAAGGCATGCTATTTAACAAGCCAATATTAACAAGCGTTGGTAATATCGGGAGTATGTGTTTAATATTTTCAATTTCAATTTATTTAATAACCAAAAAGTAGTAAGGATACGCCGGTTCTGGCTCAAGAGCCAGAACCGGCGTATCTACAGGGGTTGGTCGGCCAACTACAGGGGTTGGTCGGCTAAAAAAAAAAAAAAAAAAGTTTGGTGTCAAAATAGGGGTTTTCCGCTACGCCCGATCGATAGCAAGCATTCCCATGGCGCTATCTCTCGCCGTTCCTGACTTACGATATGATCTAATAAACTCATTAGTATTTATCTACTCCACTAATGACATTCCTCATTCATTACTATTGTCCTATTGTTCTATGTCAAGCCCTTGTTCACTGAGTATTGGGCAGGTTATTTGAATGATTTCATTAAATAAAAAACTTATAATTTTATTGCAATTGTTTTATTTTATGTATAACTTTCTTAATAATACACAGTGTTAATTACACAACAATCCAACGTGATGTTCATATTTCAAAAACAAGACTGAAACATCATATGCAATAACATATCATTTTTCAAAGTATCTCTACTATTAAAATCGCTTATAAAATCTATCAACGACTTCTTATTAAACTTATATAACAAATATGGGCAGGTTATTTGAATGATTTCATTAAATAAAAAACTTATAATTTTATTGCAATTGTTTTATTTTATGTATAACTTTCTTAATAATACACAGTGTTAATTACACAACAATCCAACGTGATGTTCATATTTCAAAAACAAGACTGAAACATCATATGCAATAACATATCATTTTTCAAAGTATCTCTACTATTAAATTCGCTTATAAAATCTATCAACGACTTCTTATTAAACTTATATAACAAGTACATTAAACAATACTCTCCACAAACTGAAGTGAAATCGTTTTGCACCTGGTACGGACTAAAATTCCAATATTTCGAATTCCGATTCATGAACTTTCTGTGATGACCCGTGGGTGCTCTCCCGTATGTGTCAAAAAATTGTCCAATACCGTGAATGTCTATGTGTATAGCTATCCAATGAGAACCTGGTTGTGTGTCCAAATCCAAATTGCTTATAATGTATGCAGGGAGTTGAAAATGTATGGGTAATCTGTTTGCTGCATATACATTGTATTGTAAGCTCGGGTGTATTTTTCCCAAATTTCTTTGAATTTCAATAGTATTCATTTTGACATACAGAAGTGGTACATTACTTAGTCAATGGCTTTATCACATGAGAGTGAAAAGACACGGGTAAGACATCCACATTTTATGGATATTTATATTAGAAGTGGTAAGTAGTATAAATAAAAGATATGTATAATATATACCAATGTTTTATTTAAATCATAAACCTATGTGATACAATATTTGTTACCCCTAGCTACTATAATCTACAGTTACATTTCTATTCTTATCTATTTCAATTACATTATCAAACTCCGCATACACAACGCAGTTTATTGTTTCAGTAAGAGTCGATTCGAAACGCACCTCTAATCTTACACTACCATGTTTTATAAGATTCCAATGATTGGATGAGTTGGCTGACAAGTCTGGGGTGAGATCAAATGCTAACAAACAATAACCATTTGAATATTTATCGCGGGATATTCCATTACCTTCATTTAGAAAATGTATACCAGTTCCTGAGAATAGTGTATGATAAGTTGAAGTAAACATATTACTTTCAAATGATGGTTGTAAGGCTTTTGATGGTATTTGTTGACCATCTATGTACAAACAAAATGAACTCATATCGTAGTTTTCAAAGTTAAATGGATTTTTAGTGAGAATACCATTAAAGGCTGCGTTATTAACAAATCCAATAATACACATTTATTTTTGCTCTCCTTACAATGAGAGTTGCATCTGTTAACTTTTAATAACTAAATTTAATAACAACTTTAAATTTCGAAACAAAAAACCTCGCTAGTACAGTTTAGGATGCGTAACACAAAGAATGTAAACCTTTGTTTTCTAATCTATACCATTACCATTAGTGGAACAATTAGTTATCTTTATGAGTATTTGAAAACATTGGTATATAAGCCCGCAAAGATTTTTTGTAAGACACAGTGTTGTAGAATTCTTGTTAAGTGAGTTATAAGTTTGTGAAGTGTTCCTTAACAAAATGCAGGTAATAACATATTTTTCATAAATTATTGTTAAAAATATTTTAATTAATGTGAAATATTCATTGGGTTTATTTATATTGTTACAGGACTCAATCAATCTATTAAACGGTGACAACACCTTTAAAGATTATAATGCATCACCTACTGACTCTGAAACGGAGGATTTAGAAGTAACCCAACCTACATCCTTAAAACGGGAACATATAAACGAAACAAAGCAATTAGATGTAAAATTTAAAGAATGTAGAGTTTAGGATGCGTAACATAAATAATTTGTGTTACGCATTCTAAACTGTGTCCTTTGTATTCTTATCTATGCCATTACCATTAGTCAAACAAGTTATCTTAATGAATATTTGAAAACATTAGTATATAAGGCCCCAAATATTTTTTGTAAGTCACAGTGTGTTGTAGAATTCTTGTTAAGTGAGTCATAAGTTTGTGAAGTGTTCCTAAACAAAATGCAGGTAATAAAATGTTTTTATTAATTATTTATGTTATAAATGTTTAGATTAATGTGAAATATTAATTAGATTTATTTATATTGTTACAGAACTCATTCAATCTATTGAACGGTGATAACACCTTTAAAGATTATTATAATGCATCACATACTGATTCTGAAACACAAGATTTAGAAATATTGCCGACCCAACCTACATCGTTGAAAAGGAAACATACAAACGAAACAAAGCAATTAGATGAATTATTTAAAATTACATCTAAGAACAAGAAAAAGAAACAATCGAGTTCGGTGTCTAGAACTCAAGAAGGAGGCACTGGATTTATTTCTTCAAACTCAGATGATGCTAGTAATGCAACTCATTATATCAAGATAGAAATTTTTGATTTAAAAAAGATATCTAAGTTACCACCATCAGAACATTGGAAACACACTGAAATGCGTGTAAAATTATACACGCAAAACAACAGTGCTAACTATGAAAACATTCAAAAATTAATATGTAATATCACAAAAGATATTTCAAGTGACAATAATTGTAAGAAATACTATTTTCAAAATATTGTTTAATATAAAATTTATAACAATAGCTTCCTTAAATAAGTTCATCTATTTCATTTTTGTCGATACACTAGTTAATTAGTTGTAAAAATAGATTGTTAAAACAGCATTATCAAAACAACGCTAATGATTTCTTATTGTGTACTCATAGAAGTACTCGAAAAACATTGAGTTTGTAACCAACTCGAAATCATTATTCGTGTCATAGCTTTGACTATTTGGGGACTCAATACCCAAAATGGATTCCAATACATGTGAAAGCGCCTTCTTCTGTTCTCAAGTTGACGAAATTCTCGATAGTGAAATGATTCAGATTTGCGAAGAAGTTGAGAGATGTGAATTGTATAATTCATGTTTTGACGAGGAGTTTGTGTGTGCTGCTGTTGAAAATTACATTAAGTGAGTGTTTTTTTTAATTATTATATATTTTTTTTTCATAACATTATAAATCAAATGTATAACTTTTTTATTATTTGTTCCAGTCAACCACTTCAAGAAGGGGGATCACTCAAAAGGTCTTTAGTTCACGATGATTTGAAAACTTCAGATCACCAAGCAAAACGTCAAATAACTGAAGAGACACCTTCAACTTCTTCTAGGATATCAGGACCCTACACAGGTAATCACTCAGATAAAGTAGAATGTGATGCTTGTAGAATTACAGTTAGTAGAAGATATTTTGTGAATCATTTAAAAAGTAAGACACATAAAAACAACTCCTTAAAATTACATCAAAAATTTGATAACGTATCAGTTATTGAAACAGCTTTTGGTCAAAGAATTATAACGTACAATATTTGCACTAAATCAAACCCATCTCTAGAATCAACATTGCAAACTCCTGAATCTTTTTTGAATTCAATTAAAGATAATTTATTATTTTTAATTGAAGAGTCTATTGTAAATCATACTATTTTTAAAGTTAATTTTATATTACATGCATTTATTCAACAAAGTAAAAATGATATGACAAATTCATTTGATTTCCAAACTAGTAACTTTATAATTTTTCGTGGAGATGATTTTGATATATTTTTTACATCTTTATCAAACAAATTAACAAATAAAATAAGTACGTTTGAGAAAAAAGATAGCGGTTGGAGTCTTAAAAATATAAAAAGTATCGATATGAATATCAATAAATTTAATCCTCTTCGTGGTACTTCATTTATTGATTTACCAAAGGACATTGCTACAAAAAAGGCTGTCATTAATGTTAAGAATACCGACTATTTGTGTTTTAAATGGGCTTTACTCTCTGCTCTATATCCTGTTTGTAAAAATGCTGAACGCGTATTCTCATACTCTAAATATTCTAACAAATTAAACTTTACAAATGTGACATTCCCTGTTAAATTAACCGATATTCCTAGAGTTGAAAAATTAAATAATATTAGCATAAACGTTTTTGGTTTAGAATTTGATAAACGAACTAAACGAAATAATGTGATTGGTCCATTATATTTTACAAAAAGTCGTAAGAATAGTCATATAAATTTGTTGTATTTGAGTAATGGTACATACAACCATTATTGTTTTATCAAAAATTTATCTCGTTTAGTTAGCAAACAACTTTCAAGTAGAGATCATTCTGTTTATATATGTGATGGATGTCTATTACATTTTTCAACTGGCGATCGATTATCAAATCATCAACAACAAGATTGTTCCCACGTAGTAACTGAATTACCTACTAGTAATCTCATATTTAAAAATTGGTTTGGAGAGCCCACATCTAACGATAGCGTTATGTTTAATAATTTTGAACGAAAACTGAAGGTTCCTTTTGTCATATACGCAGATTTTGAAGCGTTTCTAAATCCTATCCATTCATGTTCTAATAATCCATCTAAATCATATACAGATAACATTCAAAAACATGAACCTTATAGTTTCGGATATTATGTGAAGTGTTCTTATGATGACAATTTATCGAAATATGTGTCTTATTGTGGGGTTAATTGTACACAACAGTTTATGAATAGTTTGTACGAACAGTTGAAAATAATTTATAGCAAAAATAATTTTCAAAAAAGTCCAAAATCGTTGAGTGTAGAACATAAAAACATTATAAGTGATTGTACAATTTGTCATATTTGTGAGACTAATTTAAATGATGAAAAATATTTAGATTTTGATTGGTATACGGGTGATTTTATAGGTGTTGCTCATGAAGTATGTACAAAAAAGAAAAAAACTGTACATTTTATACCAATATTTCTCCATAATTTAAGTCACTATGATTCACATTTCCTTGTTCATGCTCTTAATTTTAAAGATGGCCCAGTAGAAATAATTCCACAAAACAAGGAAAAATACATATCCTTTTCAAAAATATTAAATATAAATAACCAAAGAATAAATTTAAGATTTATAGATTCACTAAAGTTTTTACCATGCAGTCTTGATCAGTTAGCTAAAAATCTTAAAGATAATCAATTTCACACTCTTAAAAAGAGTTTTCCTAAAAATGATGATTTTATACGTCTTAGGAAAAAAGGCATTTTCCCATACGAGTTTATGACTTCTTCTAATAGTTTAAAGGTGCCATTTTTACCTAGTCAAAAAGAGTTTTACAGTACTTTAACAAATTCAAACATATCCGAGGATGATTATAGGCATGCCCAAGATGTTTGGAATCACTTTAAATGTATAAATATGCAGGACTATTCTAATTTATATCAAAAAACAGATGTTTTACTATTAACAGACATATTTGAAAATTTTAGAGACCTTTGTATTGCTACTTATAATCTTGATCCTGCACACTACTATACAGCACCAGGTTTAAGTTGGGATGCGATGTTAAAATATACCAAAATACAGTTAGAACTATTGACTGACTTTGACAAAATTGCTTTTATAAGGAATGGTATTCGTGGTGGTGTATCTCAATGTAGTAACAGGTATGCAAAGGCTAATAATGAATATCTAAACAATTATGATAACACGAAAACGAAATCTTATCTCGCATATTTCGATGCAAATAATTTATACGGTTGGGCTATGTCTCAATATCTCCCCGTAGGAGGATTTGAATGGGTTGCTCCTACAACCTATTTCAATGTGCCAGACAATTCAGAAAATGGATTCATTTTAGAAGTAGATTTAATGTATCCTGATGAACTTCATGACCAACATTCTGATTTTCCTCTTTGCCCCGAAAACATTTGTGTAGGCGATTCTAAAGATGTAAAATTAATATCAAACCTTAATAATAAAACAAAATATGTAATTCACTATAGAAATCTAAAACAATGTCTTAAATTAGGTATGAAATTGCAAAAAATTCATAGAATATTAAAATTTAATCAAAAGCCCTGGCTGCAAAAATATATAGATTTAAATAATAATTTGAGGACGAAGGCAATGTCAGATTTTGAAAAGGACTTCTATAAGCTGATGAACAACTCAGTTTTTGGTAAAACAATGGAAAACGTAGAGAAGAGAGTAAATGTTAAGCTTTTAACCCATTGGGAAAATTGTGGTAAATCTTTAGGTGCACAAGACTTAATCGCACGACCAGAATTTCATAGTCTTACAATATTCTCGGAAAACTTAGTTGCCGTCCAATTGCGCAAAACAAAAGTTATTCATAATAAACCCATTTATCTAGGATTTTGTATTTTAGATATTTCTAAGACTCTTATGTATGAATTTCATTATGATTATATGTTAAAAAAGTTTAATGATAACACCAAACTGTTGTATACCGATACTGACAGTTTTATTTATCAAATATTCACCAATAATTTTTATGAAGAACTCAGACCTGATTTAGCTACACGGTTTGATACGTCCGACTATCCAACAGATAATATTTTTAATTACCCCAAAATAAATAAAAAAAGGTTAGGATTTTTCAAAGATGAAAATAATGGTAAAATTTTAGAAGAATTTGTTGGATTACGATCAAAAATGTATGCATATAATGTAGGTAACCAACTTATAGCAAAAGCTAAGGGTGTAAATAAAAGCACTACTAAAAAATTAAATATTGAAAATTACAAATCATGTCTTTTTAATCAAAATGTTCAGTACCAGAGTATGCATAGATTTAAATCAATTAAACACACAATATTCACCCAAAAAATTAATAAAACTTCTTTGTCATATAATGATACTAAGCGTTACATTTTACCTAATCTCATTGATACATTAGCGTGGGGTCATTATTCATTAAGATAAAGTGTTGTTGTTATTTACTTTTACATAATTATATTGTTTATTTTTACTTTACTAGATAAGCTATGTATATATGTTTTTGATATTAATGTGTAAATAAATTTATATGTGCCTAACATTTAAGAAAGTTTGTAAATGAAAATGATTTTATGTTTTATTTAATTGTCCTATAAATTATTTATGTTATATTTTATTGTGTCTTTACAAATAAGAAGTTAATAAATATAATGTTTTAAACTACAATTGTTTACTTTATTCCTTGATTTCACATTAATCACACGTAAACGACATGAATCATTTTATCCACCCTTTTAGTGCAATAATTGCTGGGCCTAGTGGATGTGGAAAGTCACATTTTGTAACTGACTTTATCAAACATAGAAATCAGATGTGTAACATTATTTTTTCTCAAATAACTTGGTGTTTTGATGAAATGCAGCCATTATATAACCTTAAAAACGTTAACTATTTTCAAGGATTACCAGATCTGAATATGTTTGATGGTAAAGAGCCTAATCTTATTATAATAGATGATCTCATGAGGGAATCAGATGGACGTATAGTTGACATCTTCACTAAAGGAAGCCATCACAGGAATTTGAGTGTTTTTTATATAACTCAAAATTTGTTCCATCAAGGAAAAGGACAGCGGGACATTTCTTTAAATTCAAGTTACATAATATTTTTTAAAAACCCTCGTGATAAAACACAGATTCGCTATTTAGCACGTCAAGTAGTACCGGAAAATACTAAGTTTGTTGAAGAAGCGTACAAGGACGCAACCTTGGATGCTCATGGATATTTAATGATAGATCTTAAACAAAATACTAATGATTTATGTCGTATTAAATCAAAAATATTCCCCGACGATGGGTTTTGTTCTATTTATGTACCAAAAAAAGGGTTTAAATACGACATTAATCAACAAATTTCTGTCATTTACAAATAATGGATCGAAGATTGAAGACGCATAAAGATTTACTCCTTGCATTGCACACGTTAAATCCAAAATATCAAAAAGCTTTATTAAAATCGTGTGATGAAGATGAAATAAATTGTATTTGTGAATGTATTCACAACGTTCTACAAGGTAAAGTTCCATTGGAAGAAAAAGAGAAAAAATCTCTCAAAAAATATAAATCCTTGCTTCGTAAGCTTGTACGCAAAACAACAAACAAAGTAAGAAAAAATATAATAGTACAAAAAGGTGGTTCATTTCTACCTATTATATTGGGTTCAATACTAAGTGGATTAGTTAGTGGTTTAGTTTAAAATGGAACATGCTAAAAGGATGATCCTTGTTGAACCGAGTTTCATAGACAAAATAACCCAAAAGGGGTCTTCTGATGATCCAAAATCAAGATTGGATATTGAAATGCAAAATATTTTAAAAGGCAAAGAAGATGATAGAAAGAAATGGATTTTGTATTTACAAGTTTTGCAAAGGTACTTACACTTTACTGGAGAAGATCGCCAAACGTATGAACTACCAATAATAACATCAAATGATTTACCTGAAACATTACCAAAAAAAGAACATATTAATAAAAATGTTGAAACAGTTTCTAAAGATTCAGTTATCAATAAGACGTTTAATGAAGAAGATATCAACCTGAACAGTAACGTTACACAGAGAGAACCTGTTTATTCAGTTAAACAAATTTTAAGTTTGATACCAAAGACATATTCGAAAAAGGGTGAGCAGTTATTGAACTTGTTATCGATTAACAAAAATAAAATAAATTGGGATGAAGAGGGTACAGTTTTCATTAATAACAAAAAGGAAACTGGGAGCAATATAATAGATTTAATAAACGATGTATTGAGACCACTAAAAAATAGTGAACCAATAGGGTGGGAAAATTTTGCAAGGACTTTAAAAGATTTGAAAATACCACTTACCTATATTGGTAATCCTAGAAGAAGTCAGTTTATAAATCAAATAGAGTTTAAAGATTCCGAAGAGGTAGTATTTTCTACACCTACATCGAGTCCAAAAAAAATATATGATAAAACAGATTTTGGTGAGAGATCATTTTCTACACCTAATCAAAAACATATTAAAAAAATTCGAAATAAAATCGATTGGGAAAAATGGACCCCTTACTAGATATTAATAATATTTATTATGATCCATCGAACCCTGCTGGTTTTAGTAGTATTGATAAACTTACAAATGCCATGAAAGGTAAAATGTCTAAAAAAGAAGTTAAGGAATGGTTGCAGTCACAAGAAACGTATACACTTCATAAACCAGTACAGAAGAAATTTTCTCGAAATAAATATATTTTATCTAATTTAAATGAACTTTGGCAAGTAGATTTAAGCGATATGAGAACTTATAGTAAATATAATAATGGTTTTAATTATATACTGTGTGTAATTGATGTATTTAGTAAGTGTGCCTACGCCAGACCTCTAAAACGTAAAAATTCTGAGACAGTAAAACGATGTTTTGAAAGCATATTCAGTGAAGCAAATACAACCCCAACCCATATACAATCAGATAAAGGAACTGAGTTTGTTTCGAAAGATGTTAAAAATTTTTTTAAGTCTAAGAAAATAAATTATTACACTACGAACAATCCAGATATCAAAGCAAGTGTTGTCGAAAGATTTCAAAGAACATTGAAAACCAAAATGTGGCGATATTTTACACATAAAAATACTTACAAATACATTGATATTTTACAAGATTTAATGTATTCCTATAATCATAGTTATCATTCAAGCATTAAAATGACACCGTGTGATGTAAATTCCGGTAATATTATGACGGTTTGGAATAATTTATATGATAGAAAAACATTAAAGGTACCTAAAAATATTCCATTGCCTAAGTTTCATGTTGGTGATCATGTTAGAATAACCAAATATAAACATGTATTCCAAAAAGGGTATGAGTCTAACTGGAGTGATGAAATATTTGTGATAACTTCAGTTATTGAGAGATCACCTTGGGTAGTCTACACATTGAAAGATTTAAAAGATGAGGAGATTGACGGGACTTTTTATGAAAAAGAACTACAACAAGTAAATTACAACCCAACATCAAGTTATAAAATTGATAAAATACTAGGTTTTCGTTATTCAGGCTCCAGAAAGCAGGTGTTAGTGAAGTGGAAAGGTTATCCTGATAAGTTCAATAGTTGGATACAAGCTTCAAATTTGGAAACAATATGATAAAACATAATTTTTACATAACATTACCAAGCAATAGTTCGATGGAATACTTTCCTCAAAATAGGACAACAATGTTTTCTACTAAACTACCCAAAGCAATAAAATTAGAGGGAGAATGGGTCGTTGGTCTGGTTGAATTTCAATATCCATGCACTATGTTCACTGTTCAGGAAGGCGAAAATATTATATATATAACTAAACATATGTTAATGCCCAACGAAAACACTCCTTCAGTGGTATACTATAAGACCCACATTCCAGCCACAAATTATGATGATATAAAACATATTTTAACGGCATTAAATAATATAAGGGAAAAAGTGAGATTTCGCTATGATGAAATATCAAAATTTGTTTCCGTGACAGTTAGTGATGAATCAATTGTATCATTAACGTTGTCACCAAAGTTAGGTCTTCAATTAGGATATGAACCCAATAGAAATCTTGTAGAGAAAGGTTTGGGTAAATGTCCTGCAAATTTACATTTAGGGTTACCATCCCAACTTTTCGTTTATTGTGATATCATAGAACCCCAAATTGTAGGTGATGTAATTACACCACTGTTAAGAATTATTCCTTTGGACCCCGCTAAGTATATATATGGTGCTAATAAAATGCATGTATTTTCACCCCCACACTACATACCTGTAATGCGAAGAGAATTCGATACTATTGAAATAGATATAAGATCAAGCACAGGTAAAAAAATACCATTTCAATTTGGGACGGTGTGTGTTAAACTACACTTCAAAAAATTATAATGTATCCCCGAGATCATCCAAATTGCCCATATGAAAATTACTACACTCATCAGGCTGGTTCAGGAATGGGAGTAATATATAAGGGAGCACCATATCAACGTGGGCATGGTATTGGTAGCTTTTTGGGAGGGCTATTTCGTTCAGTTTTACCATTATTTTCAAGTGGTGCAAAGGCTGTAGGAAAAGAAGCTTTAAGTGCTGGTGTAGGGTTGTTATCAGACATGGTTAGAGCTCGACCAATGGAAGAGTCTATCAAAAGTAGACTCAAAGAAGCTAGTTCTAATTTAAAAAGGAAAGCCGATGATAAAATTGATAATATAATGTCTGGTTCAGGATATATAACAAAGAGAAAACTAATATCATCATTCATTCCACCGTCAACTGTTAAAGTGAAAGGAATAAACAAACGGAGAAATAAAGCTCCTCGAAAGATCAAAGATATTTTTTCATAAATCAAAATGTCCTTTTTACATAATAATTCTTGTGAGTGTATTAAATCGGAATTGGATTTATTTGCTTTACCATCAACACAAACTAGTATAGAAAGCGGAACATGGGTACACTACAAACCCATATCTTCACTAGGTGATGATGGCCCTATAGAATTTCAAGTACCCGGAACTGGAGATGATTATGTTGATTTGTCCCATACTTTGTTACATTTAAAAGTGAAAATATTAAATGAAGACTCAACAAAATTAAGTGCAGCTACTGTAGTAGCCCCTGTAAATAATTGGCTACATACACTATTTAGTCAGTTAGATGTTTATTTAAATCAAAAATTAGTTTCACCTCCTAATAATACATATGCATATCGCGCCTATATGGAAACTCTCTTAAACTATGCTCCAGCAGCAAAAGAATCTCATTTAACATGCAGTCTTTGGTATGAAGATACTGAGGGGAAAATGAATTCAACTGATGACAAAAATGTTGGTTTTACTAAAAGACAACAATTAGTATCTGAAAGTAAAGAAATAGAAATGATCGGACATCTTCATGGTGATATATTTAATCAAGAAAAGTTCTTACTCAATGGTGTTGAAATGAGTGTAAAGATGGTTAGATCTCGTGAATCTTTCAATCTTATGGCACCATCAAATGTTTCGAAATTTAAAGTTAGCATAACAGATGCAACTCTCATTGTAAGGAGAGCAAAAATAAATCCAAGTATTTTACTTGCACATCAAAAAGTTCTCTCGTCCACTACAGCAAAATATCCTATAACTCGAGCTGAAGTAAAAGTTTTAACAATACCATCGGGAGTTCAAGGAAAAACACTCGATAATATTTTTCTAGGACAAGTTCCTAAAAGGTGTATTATTGGATTTGTTAATAACGCAGCCTTTAATGGTATTCTCACTAAAAATCCATTTAACTTTGAAAACTACGATATGAGTTCATTTTGTTTGTACATAGATGGTCAACAAATACCATCAAAAGCCTTACAACCATCATTTGAAAGTAATATGTTTACTTCAACTTATCATACACTATTCTCAGGAACTGGTATACATTTTCTAAATGAAGGTAATGGAATATCCCGCGATAAATATTCAAATGGTTATTGTTTGTTAGCATTTGATCTCACCCCAGACTTGTCAGCCAACTCATCCAATCATTGGAATCTTATAAAACATAGTAGTGTAAGATTAGAGGTGCGTTTCGAATCGACTCTTACTGAAACAATAAACTGCGTTGTGTATGCGGAGTTTGATAATGTAATTGAAATAGATAAGAATAGAAATGTAACTGTAGATTATAGTAGCTAGGGGTAACAAATATTGTATCACATAGGTTTATGATTTAAATAAAACATTGGTATATATTATACATATCTTTTATTTATACTACTTACCACTTCTAATATAAATATCCATAAAATGTGGATGTCTTACCCGTGTCTTTTCACTCTCATGTGATAAAGCCATTGACTAAGTAATGTACCACTTCTGTATGTCAAAATGAATACTATTGAAATTCAAAGAAATTTGGGAAAAATACACCCGAGCTTACAATACAATGTATATGCAGCAAACAGATTACCCATACATTTTCAACTCCCTGCATACATTATAAGCAATTTGGATTTGGACACACAACCAGGTTCTCATTGGATAGCTATACACATAGACATTCACGGTATTGGACAATTTTTTGACACATACGGGAGAGCACCCACGGGTCATCACAGAAAGTTCATGAATCGGAATTCGAAATATTGGAATTTTAGTCCGTACCAGGTGCAAAACGATTTCACTTCAGTTTGTGGAGAGTATTGTTTAATGTACTTGTTATATAAGTTTAATAAGAAGTCGTTGATAGATTTTATAAGCGAATTTAATAGTAGAGATACTTTGAAAAATGATATGTTATTGCATATGATGTTTCAGTCTTGTTTTTGAAATATGAACATCACGTTGGATTGTTGTGTAATTAACACTGTGTATTATTAAGAAAGTTATACATAAAATAAAACAATTGCAATAAAATTATAAGTTTTTTATTTAATGAAATCATTCAAATAACCTGCCCATATTTGTTATATAAGTTTAATAAGAAGTCGTTGATAGATTTTATAAGCGATTTTAATAGTAGAGATACTTTGAAAAATGATATGTTATTGCATATGATGTTTCAGTCTTGTTTTTGAAATATGAACATCACGTTGGATTGTTGTGTAATTAACACTGTGTATTATTAAGAAAGTTATACATAAAATAAAACAATTGCAATAAAATTATAAGTTTTTTATTTAATGAAATCATTCAAATAACCTGCCCAATACTCAGTGAACAAGGGCTTGACATAGAACAATAGGACAATAGTAATGAATGAGGAATGTCATTAGTGGAGTAGATAAATACTAATGAGTTTATTAGATCATATCGTAAGTCAGGAACGGCGAGAGATAGCGCCATGGGAATGCTTGCTATCGATCGGGCGTAGCGGAAAACCCCTATTTTGACACCAAACTTTTTTTTTTTTTTTTTTAGCCGACCAACCCCTGTAGTTGGCCGACCAACCCCTGTAGATACGCCGGTTCTGGCTCATATCGTAAGTCAGGAACGGCGAGAGATAGCGCCATGGGAATGCTTGCTATCGATCGGGCGTAGCGGAAAACCCCTATTTTGACACCAAACTTTTTTTTTTTTTTTTTTTAGCCGACCAACCCCTGTAGTTGGCCGACCAACCCCTGTAGATACGCCGGTTCTGGCTCTTGAGCCAGAACCGGCGTATCCTTACTACTCCAAAAATATGGTTGACAGGTCTATGGTATAGGTGGATCTAAATTCTAGACATTAGATGACCTGATTCCGTAACTAACAGTTAGTCCGAAATAATTTGATATTTGAATCTGCACCGATTTGATACTATTTTAGATAGCCCGATTTAGCCGAACTTCCACCATTAATATTTTGACGTCTCATTTCGTTAATAGAAATTTAATGCTGATGGCGCCCGGCAATCTTCGTTTTTCGATGGAAATGACAGACGATTTGTATAATTATTTTTAAGCAAAAAATTGAAAACAGACTTCCAATGTATACCTAAAAGACTTTATAGGAAGCAGTAGCATTCAAATAAAGAATCATCGAGAAGTAAAATTTACTAAAAGTTTCTGAGTAACAAACATTTAAAAAAACTTATAGAATTTCTTCCTTTTGTAACCACTGAGACCCCTCGTGTTCAGTTTCTGTGTGTCTGTAAACGGAACCGATTTTTATCCATTTTTTTGGGTTCAATAGTAAAGAGATCTATACTTTTGAAACTTGGTAAGCAGCTGTATTCGGTGAACCGCATTAAGATTTTTACACAAAAATAAAAAAAAAATCCTCCCCATACTTAAATCATTTTTTTTGCATCAAACCTAATTATGTGTATCTATGGATAGGTCTTAAAAATTATATTGATGTTACTATTTTTTTTTTCTAAACTAAATAGTTTGCGCGCGAGACGCTTCCAAAGTGGAAAAATGTGTGTTGTTCCCCCCTGTTCTAAAATAAGGGAATGATAAATGTAAAAATAATATATTATAATATAAGCTTCCACCAAAAATTGGTTTGAACGAGATCTCATTATAAATATAGGCCCCCCACCCCTGTTCTAAAACAAGGGAACGATAAATGTAAATATAATATATTATGTACATTACCATGCAAGCTTCCACCAAAAATTGGTTTGAACGAGATCTCATTATAAATATATTTTTAATACGTTATAAATCGTAAACCGCATTTTACCTTTCATTCAATCAACTCAAATATACTGTACGGAACCCCGTGTGTGCGAAGATCGCACTTGGCCAGTTTTTTAAAAACTAATTTGACCGATAGTGTTCTTAGCTAATTATAGCTAAGAACACTATCGGTCAAATTCCTTCGAATGATGAACTGATAACCAATTATGGTTATCAGTTCATCATTCGAAGGGTTCTTAAAAATCCGAAAAATCCGATTCGAACATTCGAACTTAGAAGCAAAGCAACATATTGGGGACTAACACAGGGTGCGAAACGATATGCATTTCGCCCCCTGACATTCACCCACTCGAGGCTAACCACAGACACATCATCACACATCCGCCACACTCCTTGCACAATCACGAAAACATAAAAGCAAAGCCGAATTCTGAAATTCAGTTCACTTTAATTTCCCTTACAAAAGCCTCTTTTATAAGTAACCGATACAAAGGCCTATTGTCTAGTACTTAATTCTGTGTTATTACAAAGCGAGAAACGGGAATAATTACCCAATTTAGAAGTTCTTTGCTAATAGTTTGTTTTCAGGGTTCTATAAACGATGGGTAAAACGTTTTCACTACAGGTCGATTCAAAGATGTTTAAAATGTTAATCTACAAGCGTGAACCAGTGACAGAACAAATCTCTCAAGGTTTTTTGTTACTGCATGATGTTAAAATGTATTCTTTTTTATCTTATATATAAAAATGAATTGCTGTTCGTTAGTCTCGTTAAAATTCGAGAACGACTGAACCGATTCGGCTATGTTTGTTGAAATATTCGTGGAAGTCCAGGGAAGCTTTAAACGGTTTGTATGTTCAACGAAGTGGGCACGGGTCAGCTAGTATATAAATAAAATAACGATTTAAGGAGCTCTCATACCAAAAAATGTGATTTTTTGGTAGATTTAATTGCACGGAACCCTTGTACGGCGGCCCGACTCGCACTTGGCCGGTCTTTAGTGTTAAACACTGGTTACTTAAAATAGCACCCAACTACTTTTTTGTTTATTAAATAAGAATTTCTAATATGAAGAAGTGAATTAATTTGTGTTTTAATTTCTGTTGCAGGTAATAAAGATCAAAGTTTACGTCTGGAATACATTATGCTGTTCATGAGGTAAAGCACACTACACACACACACTCGCCCACGCCCTAATGCAAGTGCTACAGTAAGAAAGAAAGAAAGAAAAAAAGAAAAGAAAATTTATTTGGTAAACATATAAAAACAAAACAATAAGTAAAAATAGTAGGTGACACTGGAGGAAATAATTTTGTAAATTGGCCCCCTGGTGGACGAATGTTAGGGTCCGAATAGGCATCCCCCTCTGTACAACACATTTAAATTATAAAGGCAGTAGAAAATTACACATTTTTAAATTATTTATGGCTTTTGTGATTTCTGCCCTGAAGGCGAACTCAAATGCGATTACCGGAGTTGATGGGAACAGCATATTCTGATGGCCCGAGGCATTTTGCACCCCCAAATCGAATTCATTATGCATTGATGACGAGTTAATTCGCCGAAAGAGGGTTAACGAAGTTAATATTACTTTTGTTAGACAAATTACAATACAAGTTTCAATTTAAGTTGAACAATGAAGTCATAAAGGGTTCATTAGGGGGACAGAGATGGATGTAGAGTGAGAGAGACACATAATTCAACGACATACTCACTCAAAGCCCAACTTGGAACAATTAGTTTGTATTGATATTAGTAATTTATGTATAAGTATTAGGTACAATACTCCTATTGTAATATTTCCAATTTAAATGAGACATATTTTATTTCTTATATTAGATGTGTTGAAAATTTTATTCCTTATTTTTTTACTCTGAGCGCCGAATATTGAAACGCTTATTGAAGTTATATATGCTTTCCTATTATGAAGTTTTCACTGGCACTGCTGAACGAAGACAAGGAGAGCATGTCACTTGAGCGCTACTTAATTAAACTATCCTTTAAATTTTCGACTGTTTAAATAACTTTTTTAGTTACCAAGCTTACCGAGACGTGTTATTCTAAAATCTTTGTTGTCTTGACCCTAAATGAAATAAGGTTAGATGCTATTACAGTTCACCATAGACCTTCTTGCCCTACCTATACTATCTAAATTGCCGGCTATTTAGGTTCATTCTAGCCCTAATCTGTAGTACACCTTGCAGATGAAATGTTTGAAGCGTGAAGGGCGTTGTGCATTTACAGTACAAAAGGCCAGCCCTCGTCAGTTTGGAGAGCATATGCCCTTTATGACGTCACGGTTCATTATAATTAAATGCATCGGGTTCAACATGAAAGTTCCAAATTACTTTTATGACCCCCAAAATGTCACCCATTCACGTCATTCGATTCGCTCTTACCCCAGTAACAAATTATGACGGTTGTTGAAAAATAGTGGACTTATTGTCCCCTGTACACATATCGCACCTTTTCTACTATAGGGACATAATTCGAAAAACATGATTGAAAACGTTTTTAAAGATTTTTTTGCCCCTGTTTTTCACAAAATCGGGCATACATAAATAACTCTATCTGTCAAAAGCATTAGGTAGATCCGTGGTATTTATTCCCATATATTATAAAAAATAGGAAAGGTGCGAATTGCGATATTGTCCCTGTATATTAATGTTTAAAATAGAACGCATCCATGGTCCTGTGGTTGTGTAAAGCTGGGCTCTCGACGCCTGAGATTGCCACGTTGAAACAGCAAAACTGTTGATTTGTAACCTAATACAGGGTGATTCATGGTGCATGTATTAAGCCGAATATATGTGTAAAGAGAATGACGCGTGGAGCATTTTTTGTTTTGGCATCTAATATTAAATTACTTAATTTTTGTACTAACTCTTTAAAAAAAAAATCGTATTTCCCGCGACAAAAAATAAGAAATAGTAAAAATAAAAAATTAAAAATTTGTTTTTGACAAAAAAAAAAAACATTTCCACAAAGGTACTATTATCGTATCTCAATGTTATAGTGACTTCTTTTTACACATAGATATAATACAACCTTCCCATAATATTGACTCGTCACTAGTACAATTGGACAGAGAGAAGTGAAACTTTAAAAAGCACTTAAAATGCCAACTTCAAAGTCAATATAAACAATAATGCCGTGGAATCCAGCAGCGGCAAATGAACATGTATCGCTCACACGAACAGTGCCATAGCACGAACTGCTCTTTATTGTTTTGTTGCAAATCCGACGATATCATCGGTAAGGCGTGGTTCATATGGGATTGAAAACAAAAACAACGTAAACGATAATACGTACTCAGCTGCAGCGAACAAGTCGAGTTTTGTACACCATAAACAATTAGTAAAATATTTATATATCTATCAATTTCAAGAAATAAAATCAAGTTCAGTGCACACCATAAAAAAAAGGCATTTGTTTCGGTCTAGGTGCCCATAGTGTTAGTAACAAATTTCTTAAGAACTATATTAGTATTTACATTCATTTTAAGTGCTTAAGACTATATTAGCTTAAGATACTAATATCACGTATAATAGTTATATTATATATAGTTATTGTATAATAGTTATATATATTAGTATCTTTGTCACGTTGGAGACGAGTCCAGTGCTGAATGATAGCGCTGTCCACGTCCAACCTCTCCGCGACTGTCCTCAGGAGGCTGTTGGTGCTGCCACGCACACGTTGTAACAGGGATGCCACACGTTTTCTGATTATGGCCATAAACCAGGGTAAATTAAAATTATTAAAATAAAAGCAAATCAGGACATGGTTCATATTAAAAACAAAACGTTTAATATGTGTAAGTAGTATTCAGTAATTTGTTGCGAACAATAATAAGTTACGAACAGTAAAAAATTTGATGAAACTAAATAAAAATGGATGCAAACACTTTCTCAATTGTAGTTTGCGTCGTTTAAAAATGATTGTTGATTGCTACTAAGGAAAAAGAGAAGACTTAATCAGCAACTCTATCACTCCTAATGATGGAGTATTATGCCAAAATGAAACTTTGCAAAATCCCGAAAGAATAAAGTCGTAAAATTCGCCTAGTGCCAATTAGGTCCAAGTATGTATTACTTTGAATAGAAACAACGTTTCGAAAATGATGACGAGGAAAATGTGAATTTTCCAGATTCATTTGGAAATAGCATTCTCAAAGTATATAGCTTAGGTATTGTCAAAGGGTACACTTCACTTTTAGAATGTGCAGTAGTTTTGATGCAGCGAGATTTGTAACTCTTAAAATGTTAAGCAGATTTTGTTAAACCAAACATTATTTGTAGCTTTGTAAAAACAAACCCTTACTCGACAAACGAGCAACCTTCAACGGGTTTGCGGACGTAAGCCTGCAAAATTATAAAATATATTTCTTACGGTTTATTGAATTCACCTTGTGAACTATCGGAAATTATTGGAAATGAAATGTTGTATTGTAAAGTTTATCGACAAGATATATTTAAGTCGAGGTTAAGTTTGCATCTTTAAAAAACAAACATTTTCACAAACATTTCCATATAAATAAACTATCTTCTCTGCGCAGTTCTTAATTCTAAATCCACAACCACAGCGTTTTAAGGAAACATAAAATTGGAATCTGACTTTTATCGGGGGACCTTTATCAAATATTTAATGAGGCGAGAAATGTTTTCTTTTAGGACTATTATGGAGCAATTTAATCAGGGCTTGGGTCAGAGAGCTTGTCATGGGACATATTGCGTGTGGGCGATGCATGATCAAAATTACCGAATACGTCATCCCCGGGAGGAGTGCTGATTAATGACCGCTGTAAAACCGCAGGGAGCTGCCGACCCCCGATATTTCGTTCGTATTTATTGCTTATCCATTTTATTAGCAACCCCTCTGTAGTATTAAGCATCTGCAGAGATGGTGGAATATTTGGACGTAAATGGACTCAATTTGTCTGTAACTAAACGTAATCTCGTGTTGAAACAACGCCAAATTGTGTGAGGAGAAAAATAATGCATGCATGGGATCAGTGTGTGTAAAAAGTCGATCCTGTGTCTGATCTCCAGCTAGTCGCGTCGGTTATCTGTCTTACTGGGCTACGAGAGTAAAGAAAGAGACAGTGCCTCTGTATATCGTGCACACACTTGACCACTATAAATCAACTCCTGCGTAGGACTGTTTTAATGAAACCACTCATCGTCACCGAAATCGGTGTGGGAGTCATTATTGTTATTTTATTATTGATATTAAACATCTGTTTAACATAAACGAAAACCTCTTTATGAGAAGGCGTGATGATCTCGTCTGAACAAGCTCAAACATCTTAACCAGCAAAAACTAGATGAAGTCGCAAAAAATATTCCATTTAAAGAGAGAAAATCCCACCGAGAAATGTTTTCAAGAGTCATCGCCGAGTCAGCGGGAGTTTAAATAAAGTCTTAAGTTATGAATTGAAATAAATTCAAGACGTAAAGCTGAGAGGGAGGAATTGTAAAATTTTAAAATGCTCTCCGGAATGCTTCGCAGGAGTGCTTTCAAATTTCGCGTCGCGTCCGCTAGATGGAGCAATCTGGGACGGGACGTGGTTTCATGGAGTTTACTCGGCGTTATGGCCGACGTGCTTGCACTTGCAACTGCATCTACAATGGAATTGATTCTATGCCAGCTATTACACCGATTCCGATACAATTTCCTCTTCGTTATTTTGTGGTGAATCAAATCTTGTTCTTGTCTGTTACTTTTGGTTTCGTCGTAGTTAATTTCGATGCGCTTCTAGCAATGTTTTTCCTTTGTCTCTCAAGGCCTCTCCCAAGGTCTTCCACTTATCTCTTTTCTGTTCTACCTCTACATCTAGAATTTTTTTACTCAACTGCGGTAAACGTGACGGTTGTGGATGCTTGTGTGTATGTTTATATAAATGTTTCGTATATAGATTTTAGCTTGAGTGGTGTCGTCAGATATATCTGGGTATATCAAAATAAAAAATGCAGTCAGGTTTATATTAACTTAACAGTTTTTGTTTAAAATGATTATCTATGCTATTTCATCGCTAGGGAAAGGCCTTGGAGAAGACCAATTTCTTCTTCTCTACCACTTATCTTGTTTCTGCGTCACCGCATTGTCTGCAACTTACCTATTACTTTTCATCGATTTAATGACTTCTTGCCTTTTGTTACATATTATACTGTTGTGAATTATGTTTAAAACAATGTAATGTCACATTGGCATTGACGTATGACAGTGATGCCTAAGATTGTATCAGTCTTCCAAAATAGTATAAAAGAGTAGGACCTATGTACCTTATATAAGATTTATAATATATTACGTGTAATACTATGCGTGTGTCTATAAATAATTATAAAGTTATCAAAGTCTCTATCATTGGACAATTTTACAGCACATTTAACAGTATTTATTTCTAAAACAATGACTTTAAAAGTTTAAATATTGTTAATATTTTATTCATAACTTCCCTATTTGTCCCTAGGTCTGTGGTTATGAATTTGTTATTAGCCATATCTACAATGCCCCCCAATGGGGCCTATTGGCTATTGTAACTATTTTATCACGATTCACGGCTATTTGATTAGGATTTCCTAGGGTGCTCCCCTTATTTAATTCCAAAACTGCAAACGAGATTTATTCGATGGGATTACCTTCCAGCAATATGGGGGCAGTATTGCGTTTAATTTGGAAGTTGTGAATTTTACAAGATTATTTATTGTTTTAATTTATCTACGTTCGTGTTTGTTAGGTGTGAAACGAAAAGTTGATTATGGGAGATGCCTTTTTTCATTGTAATACTTACCCCCGGTTTCTAAAATGCTGATCAAATCGTCGACCAGCTAAGATCCGAGTTAACAAGTCATGCTCAACGCTCATTGGTACAAACCATTCTGACCGCTTATTGGTGAACGTAGCGTGAGCGAAATTGTTGCGAGTGATGTTCAGTAATAAGCCTTCAGAATGGCTAGTTAACTCAAATGTTAGGTAATCGATGATTTAAACAGCCTTTTAGAAACCGGGGGTTAGTCTAGATTACAATATGAAGAGGAATGAATTTTTTATTCGCCCGGGTACAGAAAGTACGGATCCGATTTTGATGAAATTTTGCACAGACCTACAATAAACACAGGAAAACTAGGTTTTAAAAGCAGCAAAATGGGTATATTTTCGTATCCGAACCGGAATCGTAAACCAGGCTTCCGTGAGTCCTTGGTGTTATTCCGGTATATTCGTGCCGGGGCACCCGTTCCGGGAAACCTTAATGTTTCTAACAATCATTGTAATTCGAGCACTGTAACTCCACACTGTTACATGGCTGTTCTAACAATAGTTACGAACATTATTTAATTTATGGCCTTCCGTTGGGTGATTATGTATTTCGTAACAGCAATTCGAAAGGCGTAAATCGCTGTCAAACTTATACACTTTACAGCGATATTGTACACAATTTTACAACAATCAGTATAAAAGTAAATAGTAAATCCGCCTGCCAATTTCACCTTTGGATGTAAATGATTGTCATGTGTGTGACGCTTTGGACACTCGAAGTACTTACTGTATCACCTCTCTTTCTTGCATTGTCAGTTAGCAGAGACAGGATGATTTTTTCCTATCATTTTACTGCCCGAGATAAAAAAATAGGGCTTAGAGACCTATAATACGTCATCTTCTATCTTCTAGCACACATCTAGCCGATCGTCATCTAGGTGTCGGTAGCCAATTTCAATTGAACTAGGCCAAGAGTCGTTTTATAGTGCCCAAGTATGTGCGCAATACACAAAGACACTCTCTTTTACTCTCATAACCCAGTGGGACGGTAAACTGACACGACTGGCGAGAGAACAGTCGATGGACCGACTTTTTACATGCCCATCCGACGCCTGGATTATTTTTCTTATCAGACACAAGGTGGTCAGCCTGCATTGTCCTAAACAAACTTGAAAACATTTTTTGTTGTTCCAACGCAGGAATCGAACCCACGACCCCCGGCTACAAGCTCCGAACCACTAAACGGAGGCGTCAAAAGTAGGTAATAACAACAGCTGCAGTATTGAATTATCGTAATATTTTCTTCTTCCCAAAAATATTTGTGCAGCTCAATTCGTCTATCCGATAATGCATTTTTATTATTTGTTTATATTATAAACAATTGTTCGCCGTAGTAATAACAAGGGGTCCGATATGAACAATTTGGATAAATATATAGCCCTTATGAAATATTGCCCTTCCATACAATTGTGGACTTGCCAATAAAATTGCGGGGATACCTTGTATGGAGGGTGTAAAAAGAAGAGTCACTACAACTTTGTGATACGATTTTGCAAATATATTTTTTGTCAAAAAGTTAAAAAAATTTTTGTTCACTTTTTACCATTTTTTTGGTCGCAACAATAACGAAAAAGCAAAAATTAAAATTTCATGTTTGTAATTTTTTTTTTGAAATACGTTTCTTGAATGAGAAAAAGTTGTATTTAATAATTATATTATGCCATAGTTATAGTCACTGTTCTTTTTACACTCGTTATATGTTACTGCCCGTTTGAAATAGTGATTGTGAAACATTTATCTTTGGTTTTCTGCTCCTATCGGTTTAAGGCATATAGCCTTCCTCGATAAATAGGCTATCCAACACTGATTTTTTTTTCAAATCAGACCTATGATTGGCGCATTCAAACAATAAAAGTCTAGGACATAATAAGCTATGTTTGATGGAAATATGTTCAGTTCTTTCAAGGTCATCAGGTCGTTTGTTAGGTGTGATAGGAATGTTACACGCTAAGGGCGTGTTTCACCAAGCAATGTTAAAGTTAACGCCATGTTAAATATCATGTTATCCCTCTCGTATTTCTTGTCAACGAATGAGATGGCACGGTATTTTTGACACGGCCTAAGTCGCGAGTTTTTTTTTTTTTAATCTAGTTTATCTCTATTGTGAAACTCTCGCAAGTGCGTGCATGCTTCACTCCTATTCAACATTCATATTTCCCAAAGTAATCGCATTCGAAATAACAAGATGGCGAAACAAACAAACTGGCGCAAATATTTGGTTCGATTCTGCTCGATCTCTGGAGGGATTACCGAGTATTGACCAAGACGGTTGAGTTTTTTCTCCGAGATCCTCGTAATATTCCATTAGAAATGTATGATTCTGCAGATATTTTAGTTGCCGATAGAGGAGAATGGGTCAATGGGTCAAAACCCACTCGAGAGGGTGCAAGGTCGATGCCTGATTGTGTATTTTTACTCAATACTATAGGTACTAATATTGAAAAATGCCCAAAAATATATATTCCTCATCGTATTTTTCAGAGGATTATATCGTTTTATAAATTCATGCTTTTGTTTTAATATAGCTAAAATATGCAAAGTACGCCATTTTTTTGCGTTATTACTTATTACCTTTTTTCTCTTTATTAATAACGGATGTAAAAGAACAACAGTCACTTATAACTAAGGGATATTATGATTATATAGTACCTACCTTTTCTCATTCTAGAAATGTATTTTTTGGCAAAAAATAAAAGAAATTAGTTTTTGACAAAAAAAAATACATTTCCAAAATTAAGAAAGGTAGTATAATCTTATCTCAAAGTTATAGTGACTGTTCTTTTTACACAGTTTTACACCCTGTATATTATTGACGCGAGTGTGAAAACCACTTTAGTGCTTTAAATGAAGGCTCAGATCGTGTTACTTTTTGCAAATTTTGTCTTAAAAAAACACGCGGGCGCAATACCCCTTAAATCTATCTCAAAAGTGACTACTTTTATGGCTAGAGAGAGTTCAAGGTATTTGGCTAAAACCTTAACTCATCTACGTTCTATTGTACAAAAACTCAAACTAAACTTATCAAAGACATACAAGCGCTAACCGCGTTAAACCCGTTTTGTATAACATCTTTAGCATTTAACTATTCACTAAACAACGAAGTTCAAATCCTGTCACAATGGCGTAGCTGCCAAGTGTACCAGCTACCGACAAATTAATTTCAATGTTACAAAGGCGATTTACAATAGGGAGTTTTAAATAGTTAAGTTTAATCCGACTTCGGGTCATTTGGTTGTCGAAATGAGATTCCTGAAGACCATAGATCAGCGAACGGCGAAATTACCAACGTGGCATTTTATTAAAGAAATGTAAGAATCAATCAAAATGGTCATAGGACCTCAATAAACATTTCTTTAAAAAAATGCGTACGTAAACGTTCCATGAAATAATTTTGACTTTGTTATTATATAAGGTGTAAAATAAATGATGATGATAGTATTCCCGAACAAATTGACTTTTATTTATTTAGATTTTCAGTCGAATGGTATGGTCGGGAGTACAAAAAGTTACGATATAACGATTTTCTTTATCCTGGTTATTTTTTATGTAATCTACCAAATAAAATACCAAAAGCCGTTGAGATGGAACTGATTCGATCGTCGATTGTGTCGGGAGTCTGCAGGGCCCTAATTCTCAAACGATTCGAGTATCAGTCTGTCCCGCTCGAGCACGCTTAATATGTCGTGCGTGTGAATAAGGACAGACTAATATTCGAAGTTCCGAGGCATGAGAATCGAGGCCTTGGTCACTCTACCCATCTCAATGAACTACAACTAAGAGACAGCTCAATGTAAATTTTAACCAATTCAGAAATGGTCGCAACGCAATTAAGCCTAATGTAGGTTTATCTGGGTATAAGCGACTGTAAAAACCTCCCTAGGATTACTAGGGATCGCCCTAAACCTCTTAGTGGTCCATTGTCCCTTGCCCTAAATAATTTCACAATTAATTTTCCATTTCAATTCCCTTAAAGTTTTTGGATTAATTAACTGCTGTAGTTGGTGTGTGTTGAATTTGACACGGGACAATCCCGCTAGATACTATTACAAGTTTTTAAGGATGTTTGCAACTCTTTCACGGAAAACTACTGAACGGATTTGATAAAAAATTTCTAGTATAAAAAATTATTGTGGTCTTTAAATTATAACGGGTGTAAAAAGAACAGTCACTGTAACTTTGTGATATGATTAATACTACCTTTTCTCGTTCTAGAAGTGTATTTTAATTTTTTCCTGCGATAAAAAAAGAATATTGTAAAAAAAAATATTTTGTTTTTGACAAAACAATAAAATTAAAAAAATACGTTTCCGAAATGAGGTAAGGTATTATAGTGACTGTAGAAGAATCTGCGGTAAAATCGGTCCAACAAAAAGTAGGCGAAGGATGGTGTAAAGTCGTATCGGTTTTCCGTGAATACGTATTGCAATTTCGTTATTTTCGTATCTGTATGTTAATACGGCACGTGACGACTCATACGGCGCCTTCTAATGCCAGTTATGAGTTGTTAGGAGTTCAACATTTCCTGCGTATTTAATTTGACAATTTTACCTGACCTCGGCGAAGCCAAAAGGGAATAGTTTTTTTTTTATTTAAATCGTTGTCTACGGTGAATCTGTGGAATTTTAACCTTTATAAAATATCTGTCCCTTTCTGTTTCTCTGATAAATGTTCTACCATTTCAATATGGGTTGTTAATTTGAATGTTAGTTGATCATCTGAACAGCGTTTCAGAAACCGGCCTCATGTGTCTTATAACATTATTTACTCACAATATAGGCCGATAAAGTGTTACACTTACAATAACAGCCATTAGCGGTGACCGTCTGTCAAGTGAGGCAATCAATCGGCCGGGGAGTGCTTTCGTTAAGTGGGCCGCTAAATGTACGGCCGGCTGACGTTGACGTAATGTCTGTAGGACGTCATTTTGACGAACTCTATGGTTTAGTAATAATAATAGAAAATTAAGGGCGTGTTTCACCAAGCAATGTTAATGTTAATCCTTCGTTAAATATCATGTTGTTCCTCTCGTAATTCATATCAATGAATGAGAAGGCATGGTATTTTAACAAGCCGTTAACACTAACATGCGTTGGTGAAATCGGGACTTATTCAATTAATTTTGACATTACTATTGGTTAAAATTTCGACGTTTCGACTCGCCTAAAAGACTTCACTTTCAAAATTGAAGACATGAATGAAGGTGATATGTCGCAAAAAAGTTTTACCCCGAAAATTTAGTTTAAACTGTCACTTAAACATTTAAGGATATCTAGTAACAAATTCAAATTCATTTATTCCAAGAAATTGGTTATAATAGTTGTTACATATTAAATTTTTTATAATTTTGTCTCACAATTTCGGCCCATAAGGACATAGAAATAATATTAGTAGTAGGTACACCATGCAATAAAATATAAAGTAATTTGACGTGTCATGTTGTCAACTGTCACATTTTAAGAGCTGTTATTTTGGAGGTTATCGCTTGGTGCATCATGGTCTTTAGGGGAGACGTACTGAGTACATTGATTCTAGAGACTGATCTTTAGATAAATGTACTTAATACTCTATACGACGTATTCTAAAATGTTTAAGTGACAGTTTAAACTAAACTTTTTAGAAATCAGAATTTTGTTACATATCACCTTTATACATTCATGTCTTCAATTATTTTAGGTAGATTGGATAAGAAACTCCTCATCGTATCAATTCTGCTAAAATACTGTAACAGGCAAATCGCCTATTAAGCTACTTTAGCAGTAACGGGTTAAATACACAAGTGTTGGTGGACACTACACGGGTATTGGTGGACACTAACGGGTGTTGGTGGACACTACAGGGGTTGTGTTGGTGGACACAGCAAGCCGTGCGTTGACTTTGTGACAATGTTTGTCCGACACCCGAGTACAGTCGGCGAGAGAAGTGGTTCATAAAACACATTCCGCAATAAAAAGTCGCCTATGTCCTACTTCTAAGAGTCTTAAATTCTTTCTAATATACAAGCTAGGTTTCCCTCTGAAGGAAATAGAACTACTACTAGAATCAATGTATTTAATGTCCAGTTAGTTTCGAAGTCTATTCAATGCAAACATACAAATGTTTCTGCTTTACGATATAAGTATATACTGTAGAATAGGTAGTTTGTAATGAAGGAACGTCTAATGTTTTTTTTAATTGATGTTATTATAGGCCCCTGGTAAACAAATAATAAAAACTAAAACTATTTAAGGATTATTTAAAATAATGAAGATATTAAACTATTAAATATATTGTTCGAACGAGAAGGGAGCGACTGATTGTGACGTCACTTTGTTAATACACATTACACTAACATGCGGACAAATAGCATTTTGCAAAAAGAGATAGATAATTTTATTCAGTTGCATAAAACCCTAATTATTATTTTAGGTTTTGCAAATCTTTTTTAATTACTGCAAAATTATTAAGAGGAAACACCACGAATTTTTTTCCATACAAAAATAGAGGTCTAGGGGATTTCTATTTCCTCCCTGGATAATACCTCTAGAGTAACTATTTTTTTCCTGAATATTTATGGATATTGTTTGTACGTCCCTATTTTTTCCTTTTTTTAATAAATTAATTATTTAAAGAGATATGGACGTTTAAAAACCTAAAAAAAATGGCCAGACTGTCCGCTATGTTTAAATATCTAGGAAACAGATTTGGCTACAATAAACAACAAAATCAAAAAATAGGAACCTAGCTCAATTCTTTTTTTAGCAGATATACAGAAAAAATATTTAAATCGGTTAAGTTTTGGAGGAGGAAACAGGAATCCCCTAAACGTCGATTTCTGGTACTTTTAATAGGTAATTTCAGTCCAAGTTGCAGTTGTCTCTATCGCGCTAGTGCTGGCTAGCTAAGGCACTCGAGACAGAAATAGATTTTATAAATACCTGTTTTGTATTTCTCTCAACCGTGGTGTTTCCTCTTAAGGTTACCAGCAGCATATACATGAAAACAAACATTTTGCCAGGTACAAACCTTACATCCTTACATATTCAATTGCATAAAAATTATACAGGCGAAAGGATGTGTGTGTATTTCTTACTCTTTCTATTTCCTCCCTGGATAATAATCCAGGGAGGAAATAGAAATCCCCTAGACCCCTATTTTTGTATGGAAAAAATTTCGTGGTGTTTCCTCTTAATAAATAAATAAAAATCAAAGTGCAGTTTTCTTTCAATTGTTGAAATCCCAGGGCCAAGAGTGCCTGCCCACGGCCTACCTAATGTCTGACCGATAATCGGACAGATTTTTCGTTCATGTTATTTCTATATGACGTTTGCACTACTGCAATCAGTTTTATCTTTGGCCTAAAAAAGTCGGTCGCCGATTATCGCTCGTAGATGGGGACCCTAAAACGTCGATGGGACAATTAGCTATTTACAACCTTGGAATGTCATTTAAAACGCTGCACTGTAAAACCTTAGGGACAGATCTGTCCCAGGGCAATAAAATATTATAATTAACACTGTCGCCTACTGTACCCATGCAAAATTCAGGATAAACAACACCTTCCCGTGTCGGGATAGGGATTTCGGAGGGAAAACCGGGAACCTTAGTAAATAAATAAATAAATAAAAATCAAAGTGCAGTTTTCTTTCAATTGTTGAAATCCCAGGGTCAAGAGTGCCTGCCCACGGCCTACCTAATGTCTGACCGATAATCGGACAGATTTTTCGTTCATGTTATTTCTATATGACGTTTGCACTACTGCAATCAGTTTTATCTTTGGCCTAAAAAAGTCGGTCGCCGATTATCGCTCGTAGATGGGGACCCTAAAACGTCGATGGGACAATTAGCTATTTAAAACCTTGGAATGTCATTTAAAACGCTGCACTGTAAAACCTTAGGGTCAGATCTGTCCCAGGGCAATAAAAAATTATAATTAACACTGTCGCCGACTGTACCCATGCAAAATTCAGGATAAACAACACCTTCCCGTGTCGGGATAGGGATTTCGGAGGGAAAACCGGGAGTTTAAATTGAATTAATATTTGCCTTTGTTTTGTTTGTCGCGTGTTTTTCATGTAAAACTTGTTAAAGAAAATATGCACATTTTACTAAACATTTGAATTTTTCATATCATATCATTATAGTGTGGGTAAAAGGTACAGTTACTATAAGTTTGAGATACGATTATATTACCTTTCCTCATTTTGGAAATGCATTTTTTTTGTCAAAAATTAAAAAAAAAAATTTACTTTTTACCATTTCTTATTTTTTTGTCGCAAGAATAACAAAAAAGCAAAAACATTTATTTTTTAATTTATATAAAAAAAATCTTAAATGAGAAAAGGTAGTATAATCATATAAAAAAATTATAGTGACTGTTCTTTTTAAACCACTTACATATTTGTAAAAAATAATAACACTATTATTTAATAAGGTTATCAATAGAATACTGAAATAGTTATTAAAGTTAAGAAGTAATTATGATTTTTTTTTTGAATTTAGAGATATGACAAAGACACCGTGTGTGACTTGACCTCCATTTTCTTCAACTGTCATTTCAGCAGTGGGAGTTATAGTTTTCAGTGAATATTTTACTTTGAATCATGTACCTAATACTTCTTTCTCAATTGTAACATTACACTTAATTTTACATGTTGTCTCAAATGTATACTTCCTTTTACAATCCGCATACCAAAAGCAATTTCCTCTAATGGTTGACGTTTAAGGAATTACGAGTGTATGTAACCCGCCGGTTCGCCGTTATGTAGATTAAGTACTTATACAAATCCGGGCCCTCCGCTAACCCGCGCTTAACTTGATAGTCGCTTATCATTTCCCTAAAACTTGAGTACAACATAAGTCATCATAACTGTTGCCCACTGAGAGTAAAATCGCTCGGGAACTATAATATAAACAAAAAAAGTTATATCCCCGAATTGAAAGTGAGCGAACTGATCTGCATCAAAATCGGCTGCTACAAACACACACAGATACGTCAAACTCATAACACCCCTGCTTTGTCGGAGGTTAAAAATACAATAATATTCTAAACCACGCAAATATCACGCACCATAACTCACGTTTTGAGTGAAATTTCACCCAAATGCAAATGTCATTTCTGTCCCGCAGTCACGGCATTGGGACATTCATCATGTGGCGGGATATTAACGAAACCTTCAGTACTAAAATGGGGATTAACTTTGTCGAACGTTATTTTTGCAGAACCGAAAAGTAGTAGACAAAATGGCGGGATTAAGGTTGACAGAAACTTATATATAAACTTATTTTTTCTTATAAACTACATATATAACCTACCGAATTCAGAACCTTCTAGTTTTTTATTATGAATAACTATCACAAGTCATTTTCCATAATGTACTACATAAAGAATCATAAACCTTTTCGAATCTGAGACGCATAATCAACAAGTATACTTTTAAGAAGAATGAATTGTAAATTCATCTATATCGTACCGTAAGTCGGTTAATTAGTCTTTTAATTAATTTATAAAAGAAAAATCAAATATAGCGCTTTCTGGATTATTCTACAATCTACATACAAGTAATAGTCAATTCGCATTAAATTTGCTGAGATTTATCAGTGCAAATATCAAACTTGAACAGTGACGCGAGCCATCTCATTCACCAATTAAAAGCCGTTTTAACATTGACACAAAAAGCCCTAACAAGATGTCAATTATTTTAACAAACCATTGTACATAACGACTGTTAGTTATTTATAACCATCGATTTCCACTCGTAAATAAACTTTGTGACGTGACTACTGTCTGGTCGTAAAAACACTCATAACAAACTAAACAAGTAGAGAATTAACGACTATGAAGCATAGAATACATTCGTCCGTTGTGCAGGAAATGTACTTTCACTGATGTCAAGGGTATGAGACGCGGTATAATGTCAAAGTTTTTATTTTATTCGGACACACGCCCTTAGGCTCCGCGCAGACAGAACGGAGCGCAGCGGAGATGATTTTATTACCGTACTTGAAAATAAACTTTAAAATTATTACAATAAAGTGCATAAATACTTGAACCTGACAAAAAATGCTCGCACGTCCTCGAAGATACGCGGGAAACTTTTTTAAATAATTTTAAAGTTTATTTTCAAGTGGTGTAATAAAATCCTCTCCGCTGCGCTCCGTTCTCTCTGCCCTGAGCCTTAGTCGAAACTGTCGTGTATTTCAATAAATCTAACCCCGGCTCCACACTACTCGCGAAGTTCCTCGGCGAAGTACGGCGAAGTACTAGTAAAGTTTGACGAGGTAAGCCGAAGTGCATCTCTACACTATCCTATTCGTCTAACTTCGTTCATCTTCGCGAGTAGTGTGGAGCCGGGGTAATGTTTAACAACTAATAAAGTGGAAAAAGGGCAAATAATTTGTGTAACATGTATTTCCATCAAGAACCTACAGCACATTCAATAACGTTAACCATAAAAAGTGCATGGGAGATTTTCCTGAATGCTGCATCAATGTAACCTAGCCTTTACGTTCATACAAAGGTCAGAAAGCTAATCTCTTTAAGCTGCTTTATGAGGCATTAAGGGGAAATGTATCGCCTCTGCCTGCTGTATTATGTAAGGCACCCGTTCATCTACATTCTGGATCAGCATTATTGCACGTAATATTGTTGCACCAGTGACAAATGCTGGTTCTATTTCAGAAGTAGATAATAGGAATGAGGGTCTTCAAAAGGGGTAAGCTGATAGGAATGGAGTTATAGGATCCTAACTGGCACTTAAAGTGCTGACAAGACAATATAATTAAAAAGTTTTCATGTTATAATGAATTACAAGAAAAGTTTTTTTGAAACAATTCTCTTCTTCTCTTATATATAAAAATCAATTGTTCTTCGTTAGTCTCGCTAAAACTCGAGAACGACTGAACCGATTCGGCTATTTTTATTTTTATTTTAATATAATATATATTCGTGAAAGTCCAGAGAAGGTTTAAACGGTTCATCACAAACAGTTTCTATGTTCAACGAAGTGGGCAGGGGTCAGCTAGTCTTATAATATATATAAAAATGAATCGCTGCTCGTTAGTCTCGCTAAAAGTCGAGAACGCTATTTTTGGTCTTGAAATATTCGTGGAAGTCCAGGGAAGGTTTAAACAATTTGTATGCTCAACAAAGTGGGCACGGGTCAGCTATCTTCTCTTATATATAAAAATGAATTTCTCATCGTTAGTCTCGCTAAAACGCCGATTCGGCTATTTTTAAGTCTTGAAATATTCGTGAAAGTCCAGGGAAGGTTTAAGCGGTCAGAAAATACTGTCTGTATGCTCAACGAAGTGGACACAGATCAGCTTGTATTCTATATAAAAGCTCTAGTTCCTATGGCCACCTTCAAGCTTCAGCGTCAGAACAGTACCATGTCTTGCGCTATTATACGTTGTATTTAAGGTGCAAGATTTCATTACGCAACGGGGTTAGGTCATAAATAAGAATAATATAAAAGCTTATAAAAATAACGCGCGTAGGCCTTGCAACGGCATAAACGTGTCCAGGCACTCCGAAGAGCCGCATAGTAAACGGCAGGCTTATTACTTATCATGCGCAAGCAAAGCAATCCCAAAAATTTCGCAATTTTTGCTCCTGAACTTTATCGTCGGTTAAAAGGTAATATGGGCTATGGCATAAACGCCAAAATCCTAATTCACAGCATTTAAAGTTTTAAAATTCAGAAAAATTAATTTGGCGTCAATGTTTGTTTGACGCAACATTTAATTAATAGTTCCTATGATTGCCGCTAACTGGTTTTTTGCGCTAGTGTCGTAGGAAAACTGATTGTGCATTCAGACTCAACAGCGAGTGATTAGCACTATTTTTTGACGTTAAACAATGGATTGGGCCTCTATCTCCCGCATGCTGATTATCGTATCTCGCAACAGCAATTCGACAGGCGTGAATTGTACAATTGTGTACAATATCGCTCTCAAGTGTATACGTTTGACAGCGATATTGTAAACAATAAAATTGTACAAATTACGCCTGTCGAATTGCTGTTGCAAGATACATAATCAGCCTACCGATTGGACGATCGTAAAAGCATCTAACCATCACGCACGTAAAGTACAATAAGCTAATTAATTTCAACTGTCATATTGTCCATATTAAAATACCAAAACCGTGAGTGTCGGTCCATTATGTTATTGAAATAAATATTAATGCATCCTGTGCTCGCGTGGTGCGGTGGTCATGTGGGTGTTGTGATTACGATGGGGTTTTAATTATGGTTTGTATTAGCTTAGGGTTATGTACGGTTGGCAAAAAAGGTTGCATTTTTTGTGTCACATAATATAAAATAGCCCATATTCGAGTACGTTTGTATGAGTTTATTGAAAACCATATTTACGTACAAAATTTATTAAAACCTGCACTGCAAATATATAAAAATATTTTTTCCACCGTACCTATAGCTGGTATGTAATAAAGTTTTACTGTCTAGTAATAAAATTCCTTAATTAATAAACTTCTACACAAAGGACGATGTGCCGTAAAAAATATTGGGGTGGCTACCGACAGTTCATTATTTCTGTAATACCTACCTACGACGCTAATCTTTATGGTAACAATAAAAAATTACGTCTTGTGAAAATAACTGGCTATTATTCTGGCACTTTTACTTCTGAACTAAATTTTTACTGACACGTTAGATGGCATCTAAACTTCGGAAATTTCGTTACGATATCAAAGAATCCTAAAGAAGATATGTACAGTGAAGCAATACTTTCGTTAATCCTCGTTTTGCTCTATATTAAGATCGTGGTCGTACTATACAAATGTTATTTCTTTACACACTCATAATTCGCATACAAACATAAGATTTATTGAAATACACGACCGGTTTCGACATAAGTCATCATAATTTGTGTATTATTATTGTGTTTTTTCCATCACGAACCTGCAGTACATTCAATAACATAATATGTTATTTCTTCAATTCTTACTCTACGTAACTATGTTAAAAGCTTTTTACAATATTCGATGTAGCAAAGTCGCAAGCTCAAAGTAATTTTCATCGCATCAGAGCGCAATTTCAATTGTATTTGAAAGGCAATATAATTACTCAGAACCAATAACGTATATGGACAGCGTCGGACAGTTTTGACATTGCAATTTCGTTAAGTGCATCATTTGCTGCATCAATATTATTCATAGACCATAATGGACCATCCATCAAGGAGGAAGTTTGTCTAAACAGCGGGGTAATATGGACTGGTCCGTTTTAGGATAAATTGGACCACTAATGAGCGACCGCTCGATCATATTCAATGGAGGTGATTTTGCGTTTTCAATGGGGGAATTTAGCGGTTTAAAACTAAGCTTTTACTTAGTGAAACAGTTTTTGCAGTGTTGCCACATTGTTTATTTGTTGATTACGTCGTAATAAAAAAATATTGTCTTCAAGTTTGGTTAGGACAATGCAGGCTGATCACCTGATTGTCTGACAACAAAGATGATCCATGCGTCGGATGGGCATGTAAAAAGTCGGTCCTGCGCCTGATCTCTCGCCAGCCGTGTCGGTTATCCGTCCCACTGGGCTACGATAGTGTCCAGAAAGAATTTACCGCGTAGTATGGAGGATAGGTTTCTAGGCTTTGTGGCATAGGTACATTGTGTCAAGAATATACTGACTGTAATATTATTGAGTGATAATACTTTAGGGTGTGTATGGGTCCCGTATATAGAGTTTACTGTAAAACTTTTTAAAATTATTGCATGGACAAATTTATGATGTTTCGGTTTCTCATAGAAACATGACAGTCAAAATAAGTCTTATAGCGCTGGTATTTGGAGAGTAAACTTAACGTAGGTAGTAGGCACGTACATATTACCACTCATTCTCAGCCTCAAAATAAGTTCATCCGTTTGTGAGCTACAGGCTTACACACACAGACACGTCAAACTTATAAAACTCTGTTTTTGTCGGGGGTTAAACATGTTTATACAACGGAAAACTTATATTCCTACTTAGTTCTAGTCATGAAGAACTAAAAAGCCCGTAGGCTGATTATGTATCTTGCAACAGCAATTCGACAGGCGTAATTTGTACAATTGTTTACAATATCGCTGTCAAACGCATGCACTTGAGGGCGATATTGTACACAATTGTACAATTCACGCCTGTCGAATTGCTGTTGCGAGATACATAATCAGCCTGCCGTATTATACATTCAAAACAAGAGCTTGTCTGAAACGAGAATGTTTCCCTGAACAAAAACTCTCAAACACTACAAGTGTTTACAGCTCAACTCTTCCAAGAATTCTCCACCAAGCTTACCACAACACTGAGGTATTAAATTACTAGCGTTGAGACATGGGCGCCGCGCCGGGTAAGTCGTGCCGCACCGATTTCGGACTTCGTCTCCGACGCCGAGGATCCAACTCGGCGCGTAACGGTTCTTGTGGTATTTTTTTCCTATGAAAATGATGACAAATCCGACTTCCAGCACGTCTCATGACCGTGTATTATTTATTTTACGCGAACGGGACTAATTAGAAAGAAAATAATTTTATTATTCAACTCACACAATTAGTAACTATAATGTATATAACTATCAATTGATAGTAGGCTTACTCGCGCCGAAGATCTCGTTGCGTCGCGCTATTAAGAGATTTGTATGACTTTGCACCGCCGTGCCTGCAGACGATGATCATTGCACGCCGGCGCGGTGCCGCCGCGCTGACAATGATCTGTCAGCCGCCGGATAATTTTGCTCGGCGCCCATGTGTACTAGCGTTTAAGGTGTGACTCAAGCAAAACAAAAAAAAAAACTAGATCAAAATCCGCTCATTTAGGCCAGACCACAGACACACACACAGAGATACGTCACCCCTCTGTATATCACCCCTCTGTTTTCGCCTAAGGTTAAGTCCCGATTTCACCAACGCATGTTAGTGTTAACGGCTTGTTAACATAACATGCCTTCTCATTCATTGATAGGAATTACGAAACATGATATTTAACGAAGGATTAACTTTAACATTGCTTGGTGAAACACACCCTAAACAGAATAAAAACATTTATTGTTTGAATACACATTCTCATAATATATTTTTTCTTCATTATATTTCGGATCCGTACATTTTGCCGCAACAAAAAGTAGCCTATGTAGTCTACTCGATATTTGCTATGTAAAAAAACATGAGCAAGCAACGCGCCATAAGCTATAAAGAATCTCATTTCTCAAAACAAGAAACTAGATCTAGGTGATAAACTACCGTGCTAAGAAACTAATAGCAGATTTCAATTTGGAAGTTCGCAGAGGTGAGTCGCGCATACATTGCGGCCTTCACTTGTGAATGTTAACTGGCCAACTCCGACCAGGGGTCAGTGGATGGCGCGGTAACAATACGCTACGTGCTTGAGTTATGTCCCACGGAGTTCCATTTCTTGTGCGGTTATAATACGCATGTGATAACGGTGTTTTACATACCGGCGATTATAGTTCTTAATGCCTTGTGATACGGTGGAGTATTGTAAGCACTGTGCGACCTTTCGACCCTCGTACAGCGTAATATTGCCAGCAGCTAATACAATTCGGTCTAAGTGTTATGTTTTCATTAATGTGCTTTTATTATATTTAACTCGGCGAAATGGAATTATATCTTTTAGTTTTTATTTTTCTGGGGTTATATTAGTGAAAGGCGCCAAATGCCAATAAATTAGTTTAACTATTTACTTAGAGTTTTATCCGATTACATTTTTAATAAGATCTTTGTGTCGTTGTAAAATTTATTTTAAAAAGAGTGGCGCTATTTGCGGTTATTCCCCGCCTTAAAGCAGCGGCGTCGCGACGTTATGTGAAAACTACCTTAGTGTTACTGTTTCATTGCCCTGAATTCAATTTAAACAAGCTTTCTAACTGTCAACACATTGTTTTATGAAATTACTTGGAAAAAACCCGAGTCTCGTTAACGTAGTATAGTATTTTTTGCAGTTTATCAAGCGCCGACAAAAACGTCGCTCGTTACGGCACTCGACAGGTTAATTACGAATTTGTAGTGACTAACAATACTTGCCAAAATGGCG
Organism: Celastrina argiolus; assembly: GCA_905187575.2. NCBI lineage: Eukaryota > Metazoa > Arthropoda > Insecta > Lepidoptera > Lycaenidae > Celastrina > Celastrina argiolus. The sequence continues at coordinate 6,740,388 of LR994596.1, forward strand.
TCCTCTTATTAGAGGAGCTAGTTCGGAAACTTTTAAGGTTTTTATTGCGTAAAACTACGAACGCGCTTTTGAAATAGGACCTATTCTGCAGTAAAATGATCATTTCGTATTGTTTTAAGTTAAACAATTTTTTGGTCCTTCGAGCTATTTTACAGTTTACTTTCTCGCGTATGTGTTATAAATTGTTGTTAAATTCGGCTTCCTAATTTCTGATTGTTCTGAAATTTTACACGACATTGTGTGATGGAATTAATGAAAATAAATTGTGAATGATAACAAATCATGGCATAGCGCTTATCTGTTGCATCTGCAATGTGTCCATAGGAACTTGACAATAAAACAATGGTCTAGTGGTTCTGTTTTGCTCTCGATTCGATTTGGTCGTGGGTTCGAAACAACAAAAATGTTGCCAATGTAACAGTTATTTTTAAGTTGTGCTAATTAAAATTTAAAACCACGAAACTCGATAATAACTTATATTATTAAAATAGTAGGGTAAAGAGAAGCAGCTATAGGTCGTGGTCCGAGGTTCGCAATTTAGGCTTGCCGCACTTTTAGGAATCGGCTTTACTCTCCTGCAGATAGTTGTAGAGAGCAGCCAGATGTTCTCCGTCCTCCCAAGCAATTCAGAAATTCCAGACAATCCTCTGGTAGCAGTAGGTAGCTATTTTTGATTAGTAGTGGCACCGATTAATCCACCGTGGCGAAGAACCCTGGAATCAGTAACCAGACATTTCGGTATTTGCCCGTTTCCGTAGTTTAGCCGCGACATCAGAAATTGCTAATTACTGTACAGCAAGGATGAAAAAGCGCGATTAATGCAAACTAGCAATCAGTGATGAGGCAGTCAAACAGATTTTTGATTAGGACAATACAGGATGATCACCGGTTATCCGTCCCTCTGGGCTACGAGAGTGAAGGAAGAGAGAGTGCCTCTGTGTATAGCGCACACACTTGTGCTCTATAAAATAACTCCTGCGTAGTTGGCCTGGTTTCAATGAAACCGGCCACAATCACCGAAATCGGTGTAGGATGCACTACTACGTCCAAATATTCCTATTCGTATATTATTCTCTATGGTTCTGACAAGTAGACTCTCTACTTAGGTTAGTATCTACGGACAGGCTCTTGTTCTTATCCCTTATTACAAAAAATAACACAACCGTATGGGTTCGTTTGTATTGACGAGTACATACTTTGTCTCTATAGCGTCTGATAGCGAAAAGTGTTATAGACGAGTATTTTGGAAATCATAAAATATTATTAACCACTCAATTTAGCTTAGCATGTTTCTTTCTGGATGAAGAATATTCTGAACAATATCAAATTAGCTAGCAATATGTAAACGATATGCCGAAATTTTTGGCGAATAAATTATATCAAACCCCAAAGACAATTTCGTGTAACATTGCGAAATCGTAGTTAATTTTCAATTTTCCGAGATACAACTCTACAAAGCCTCCTTATTTTTCGCGACCAAATTGAAAACACCTTAGGGGCTTGATGAAACGCTCGCACAACATAAGGGCTCGACTCACACTGGTTGAGAGTAAGCGTCATGTTTTTCACCTAGAACCCAATATTGTTACAGGTACAAAGAACTTGGATGATGCTCCATACAAAAAAAGCATTTTGTTATTTTTTGTTTTTTTTTTTAATTATAGGTATACAAGCTAGAAAAGAGCTTGTTAAAAACTCTATCCTTACCTTGCTCTATGTGATTACTCACTGACGCTTAGCTCCTATTGGTCGCAGCGTAATGTTATATAGCCTAAAGCCTTCCTCTATAAATGGACTATCCAACAAGATAATATTTTTTCAAAACGGACCAGTAGTTCCTGAGATAAGCGCGTTTAAACAAACTCTTCCGGTTTATAATATAAGTATACGGTGACAAAGTTTCGACCAATGTGAGTTGAGCCTAAAATGGGGTAAAGGCAATAGATCCGATGGGCAGGTGGGCCACTACGCCCACTACTGAACTTACAACAAAACTTCCAATATTCGCCCATTCAAGAATAAATCATCCAATCTTCGGAATTCCATCAATTCGCAATCCTTAACTTTTGTTGGGAAAATATTTTCGGTGTTTTGTGAATTGAGTCTTGCGTGATAAAGTGGGTTTCGTTGGTGCAGGAGATTATTTTTACCCGACTAAAAAAGAAGGGTAATATTTTAAGCGAATAATCTACTGAACGGATCTTAATACACATCGATAGCTTTGTAATAATTACTAGTACTAATTAAAACTACCTAATATATAATGACATCAAAATATTATTTTTTACTGAGAACGGGGAAACCAAAATAACGGTGATGATTTTGACTATTCCCCAGCTTCTGATGAGATGATCAAATAGTCAATCAGTTAACATTTGAGTTAACAAGCCCTTCTGAACTAAGTTGTTGCGTCAATAAGCGTTCAGAGGCTCAAACAGGAACATTTTAAAGTTCCGTAAAGTAATCTATTATCAAATGTATTGGCGATGTCATACAATTATTATTCGTTAACGTTTATATGTAATAGAGTTTATAAAATATGATCCGGCTTGGCTACAGAACAGCTTGTTAACTCTTTTTTTGTAATAAAAAGACGATTGAATCAACTTATTAGAAACCGGGGGGTTAACATAAAAATGAAAGTTTGTGTATATTTATTACTGTGTGTAAAATGGGGTAACTGTATGTATGTAACACATTTCTAATAGTATTTGTTTTTTTTTCTACGCAAAAATAGGCAAAATGAGAGATTGATTACAGTTAGTACTTCTTGTCCATCCAAAAGAGGACTGTTATAGTAAGAAGAATAGACAGTAGGATGTCTATTCTTTTAGACAAAACGCATTTTTACGTTAGACATACACATAATAATAAATTCATAACCCAGTGGGACGGCAAAACCGTCACGGCTGGCGGGAGATCAGGCGCAGGCCCGACTTTTTACATGCCCATCCGACGCATGGATCATCTTTCTTGTCAGACAATCAGGCGATCAGCCTGCATTGTCCTAACTATACTTGAAACATTTTGTTGCTCCAACGCGGGAATCGAACGAATCCGGGTCGAGAGCGAAGCCCTGAACCACTAGACCTTAGCGAACCGTATACACATGCACAAATTACAATAACTTCTTTTAGAGCACATTATGTATTTATCTGTAATATCCTGAGGTTGGACCACTCAGCGGATTTTAAGATTTATAAATTTATTAGAATCTCAGAAAATCTCATGTTCTTTACGACCGAGTTCGCCAAGTCTTGATTTATTAAATGAAACCGCGTCGGGGTTTAGAAGGACCTGCTATATTAAGTCTTAAATATTTCTCAGTATTTCTCTTTTCATGTTTTCGTTCTTTAATGTTTCTGGTTTATGGTATGATATTAACTTGGGTGAAATATGTATGGAAGTAAATAAAGGTAGCATTCTGTTCTTAGCGACTGCGACCAGTGAATCTGGGGCTTTATACGGATTCGATTTTGATTCAGATTCGATAGTGCCGCGTACTCCTGAATAAATTGTCGTTTGTTTATTTTGATTTTCAGTCGATTGATATGGCCGGGAGTACAAAAAGTTATTATGTCTAACGATTTTCTTAATCCTGGTAAATTTCAAAGTAATCCTTGGTGGATATAAAACACCAGAAGCCGTTAAGATCGAACTGATTCGATTCTCGATTGTGTCGTGCTTGTGTATGTTGAGATTTTAATATGTAATTTCAGTTTGTGCTGCAGCTGTCTCTATCGCGCTAGTGCTGGCTAGCTAGGGCAATGCGAGACAGCAATAGATTTTATAAATACCTATTTTGTATTTCTCTCAACGCTTTCCTATTAATTTACCTGGTTATAATATAGCGGGGTCGATATCGGCTGATACGTTATGCATTCCTGGTGTATTTACATTACTGATAGTTGGGTTATTGAATCCTTATCTGTGGGTTCAGTGACCTATTCGATTGTAGATAGCGGTATGGAAATTAGGTGTGGCGAGTTAACTATATTTGCATACTATCATCATCAGTCGTACGTGTAAGCCTAGGGCATAGGTTACTAAAGTTACGTTACTTAGGGTCAGTGCATAGGCATTCTGACATGTTTCCTGAATTAATAGGCCACACGTCTTTATTATTCTGCAAAGCATGCTTATACAAAGAAAGGGTTTTTTCTACACAAAAATAGACAAAATGAGAGATTGATACTTTTTGTCCATCCAAAAGAGGACAGTTATAGTAAGAAGAATAGACAGTAGGATGTCTATTTTTTTAGACAAAACAGTCACTATAACTTTAAGATACGATTATACTACATTTCCTCATTTTGTAAATATATTTTTTTTTTATATTTATTTTCTCAAAACGTAAAAAATTTTTTTTTGCTTTTTATTATTTCTTTTTTTTGTCGCAAAAATACCGAAAAAGAAATTTTTATTTTTTATTTTTGTAAAAACTAGAACGAGAAAAGGTAGTATAATCCTATCCCAAACTTATAGCGACTGTTCTTTTTGCACCCGTTATACATTTGGCTGTCTGTCAGTCCGTCCTGTCCTTTATTTATCGGGCACGCGTAGAGTTGAAACCGTATACAGTAGGGTAAATCCCGATTTAACCATTGCTTGTTACAATATAATATAATAATAATAATAATAATATCTATGGACGCTTCACACCACGTCAATCTGGCCCTGTGCTAAGTATCCGAAGAACTTGTGTTACAGGTACCAGACAACGGAAATATATTTAATACTTTTATACTATACACATATTTAAGATTTTTATTATATTATACACAAATTTAATACGTACGTCCATGACCCAGGAACATTGAAAACTTTTTGTTCCCTCGGCGGGATTCGAACCCGCGACCTCTCGTTCGAGTACCAACGCGCTCAACCACTGCGCTACGGAGGTCGTCGATATGCCTTTTCATTAATTGTCAGAAAATAAAAAGAGGATTAACGAGATATTTAATGAAGGATTATCTTTAGCAAGTGGTGAAATTAGCACTAAGCTTATATCATACTATACTAATATTAATACATTCGATAACGTTACGAATACGAATTCTTGACAATTATGTAGGTGATCAGCCGGCGTTGCTCTGACCAAACTTGAAAACATTCCGTGGCGCAGTGGTTAAGAGCGTAGGTGCTCAAGCGAGAGGTCGCGGGTTCGAATCCTGCCGAGGGAACAAAAAGTCCATGTTCCTGGGTCATGGATGTGTATTAAATTTGTGTATAATTGAAAAATCTTAAATATGTGTTTAATATGAAAGGAATTAAAATATATTTCCGTTGTCTGGTACCTGTAACACAAATTCTTCGGATAGTTAGTTGGCCAGATTGACGTGGTGTGAAGCGTTCATAGATTTTATTATTCAGTTCCAAGGCTATCGAACCCACAGCCTCCGCGTCTAGCTCCAACCACTGGGCCAGGTGATATTAAAGTTCTGCGGTTAAAGGGCATAAGTTATTAGCTTCGGTATTTGCGGATCAGTCTCACAAAGGAAATTTAGGATTGATAACTAACTTCTAAGGGCGTGTTTCACCAAGCAATGTTAAAAGGAAACACCACGGTTGAGAGAAATACAAAATAGGTATTTATAAAATCTATTTCTGTCTCGCAGTGCCTTAGCTAGCCAGCACTAGCGCGATAGAGACAACAAACAGATTTGACTACAATAATCAACAAAAGCAAAAAATAGGAACCTAGCTCAATTCTTTCTTTAGCTAATACAGAAAAAAATATTTAAATCGGTTAAGTTTTGGAGGAGGAAACAGAAATCCCCTAAACGTCGATTTCTGGTACTTTTAATAGGTAATTTCAGTCCAAGTTGCAGTTGTCTCTATCGCGCTAGTGCTGGCTAGCTAAGGTACTGCGAGACAGCAATAGATTTTATAAATACCTATTTTGTATTTCTCTCAACCGTGGTGTTTCCTCTTAAAGCTCCACTTTTACCGGGTGAAATAATTTTGTGTCTCACGACTTTAGACTTTCACGAACTTCATTGTTGTAAGACTATAACAATGTAACAAAAATCTATTGTTTATAATATTACGGTTTATATTAGGCAGGTTCAAAGAAATGAAATATTCTAAACTAGTGCGAGTTCTGAGTGTAACGAATCGTTGCGATACATTTATATACTTTTTTAAACAGTAGCCTATGTGTCAAACAGAAGCCTAGAAGCCTAAAATAGCACCAAGCCTTTAATCGAAATCCTCTCAGTAATTAATGCGATACTTTTGACTTTCATGTGTCTATGAGAAATGCCCCAACATCGTAAATTTTCCGATACAATAATTTAAAAAAATGTCTGTTTCAGCTCGGATATTTTCTCAGTAAACTCTATATGACACATACACACCCTAAAATATTACAAGCTGTATACATCTGCACAAACTTTCCCATCAACAGTAGTAGGATTCAGGATGCCGACGGCCTACTTTTTGTCGGACCGACAATCGGGCAGATTTTGCCTCTATATTACTTCGAACCGACATTTTGTATGACGTGTGCATTGCACTATTCTAATCAGTATGTTCTATTTTTCAACTACAAAAAGTCGGACACCGATTATTGCTCGTGGCCACCCTTTTCATTTATTTCAGTATTTCATATTTGCATATTTATATGTAGGCGCTGAAATGACAAGGTCCCTCCCTACCACAGAAATAATCTTGATTTATTTCTGTCCCTACTTTAATTACTACGGTAAAGATGATTTTAGAAATTGGCGTAGTTTTGAACTAACTTTGATTTGTATCGTAAAACAAAACTATAAATTCAACAAAAAAAAATCAATTAAAAAATTAAAAATAATCGTGTTTAACAAACACGATTATTTTTAATTTTTGAAACACGGATAGGGTTACCAACCCTATCCGTGTTTCAACAAAGATGTATTGATCAATTTGAAAGGCCAGATCGTTTCCAAGTCCAGCTATTTCGACGAGTAATGTGCAACTAAACAGACTATACGCAACTATTACTCGCAAATAGTTTTTACTCGTCCAACTATATCGTTCAATAGTTTCCATACACTAGAAATATCTTTTCTAAAAGCTATAATTGTTAACTAGGCTAACAATTTCTATTTCGAATGATTCTTTGCGTATATCTCCTCAACAGGAGATTTCTGACCTAGCGAGATATGCTCGGCTGAAGTCTACTGTACCTAGTTGTTTTCAGATGTTATAATATACTAGCTGTTCCCTGTGTTTTTGAGTGACTGAAGCTATTTATGCACCGCACGCAATGAAAGTCCCCAAATGTAATTAATTTTCCCCGTTTTTGCAACATTTCTCACTGACGCTTCGCTCCTATTGGTCGTAGCGTAATGTTATATAGCCTAAAGCCTTTCTCTATAAATGGACTATCCAACAAAATATTTTTTTCAAATCGGACCAGTGGTACCTGAGATTAGCGCGTTTAAACAAACAAACTCTTCCGCTTTATAATATTAGTATAGATATGTGGAATGGCTTGAGACATTAATACGATTGTAAGTATTTTCGTTGTGAAATTGAGACAATAAAAGATTTTTCGTCGTATTTTTACCCCCGACGAAAACAGTGGGAGAGTGTGTGTGTGTTTGTATATTAACATCGTCGAAACGAATGATCCAATTTTGATCTAGTTTTTTTTAAGCTAACGTGATTGAAGATGTTCTTAGCTACAATATTCACCATCAGTTCTTATTTAACAATCTCTAATAATATACGTAAACTATCTACAATTTGTATTACAAGTCGCGACTCGACACAAAAATATCAAAAAACATTAAATGACCGCACTAGTCATTCAATCAATTAAGCAATTTCAACCAGACGACTGCGACATTTATACAAGGTTTGAAATAAATGAGTGGTAATACTTTAGAGTGTGTGACTGTGAAATGTTCGTGTGTCGAAATGCCCCAGCATCATAAATTTGCATTTATTTCTAATCTTTTAGAATGTGTTTTACTATTGCAATGATTATGTTCTATTTTTCAACTACAAAAAATCGGTTATAGCTCGTGGGTAGGCGCCCCACAACAGAAGGACTCACCATTACATTAATGTGCCGCTCGTTATCAGGGAAACTTTTAACACCGTTTTTTATTACCTACTCCAACAAAGTTACAATAAAGGCAAAACTTAAGCGCTTAAAAAACGGGAGTTCAAGTTCTTAAGTGTTGAAAAAACTACGAGCACTACAGCAAAAGTAGTTCAACTCGACTTGTGCGATCACGAGTTAGTGGGTTGTAAGTTACAAGTGTAGGGTGTCGAGATGTCTATCATCTATACTAATATTATGAAGCGGAAGAGTTTGTTTGTTCAACGCGCTAATCTCAGCATCTACTGGTTAGATTTGAAAAAATATATTTTTGTTGGATAGTCTATTTATAGAGGAAGGCTTTAGGCTATATAACATTACGCTGCGACCAATAGGAGCGAAGCGTCAGTGAGCTAGTGTTTTTTATAAAATTCACCCCCGGTTTTTGAAAGGCTGATAAAATCGTCGATTTAACAGTTAACAGGCCATTCTGAACGCTTATTGGTGAACGTAGCGAGTGAGCGCATATACGTGAAAAATAAATGAGTGATAATACTTTAGATTGCATATGCCTCCTATGTAGAGTTTACTGTGAAAGTACCAGCACGGAACAGCTTACTTTTTCTTTCTTGTTCCTATGAGAAATATCCCAAAATCATAAATTTGCCCATACAATAATGAAAACAAAAAGTAACTCTTTCAGAGCTGGTACATTTACAGTAAACTCTATATATACAGGACCCATACACATCCTAAACTCATTAATATTATAGCCTGTATATATATATTACTGTCTTTTTTGGATTTGACGTAGTCTAGTAAAAATATTACCGTGGCAAAAATTAAGAAGTAAAATGCTTTGCTGTTCTGTACATGCAGCTGTACCAATATTTTTGGTACTTACAATTTTGTAGTATATATAAGAACTATAAGAAGCATCCACTTCATTCCCGTAAATATTTACGCTTATGTCCTCGACTGTACTTTACAGTCTCATTATGAGGGCCTCCTATAAATTAAGTCACACTTGAGTTAAGGGTCTGTCACTGAAATGTGACAGGGGATTGTGCGCGTATGTTTTGTCTAAGAAGGAGTAGACAACCTTGAGTATAATTTTCACTACATAGACTAGTTAGCCTAACTTTGACTTTGGTTTATAGTTATAATAATATATTGTCTCCCACAGCGATTTCGGTGACGGGACGGTTTTGATAGAAACCTGGCCAGCTACCCAGGAGTTATTTTATAGTGCCCAAGTGTGTTCACAATACACAGAAGCACTCTCTCTTCCTTCACTCTCGTATCCCAGTGGAACGGATAACCTACACCACAGGCGCCGTACCGCCTTTTTACATGCCCTTCCGACATATGGATTATCTTCCTTTTTAATTAATTAGGTGATCAGCCTGCAATGTCCTAACCAAACTGAAAACAACATTTTTTGTTGTGACAATGTGGGAATCGAGCCGACTACCTCCGGGTCGAGAGTGAAACTCTGAACCACTATACCACGGGGGCGTATTATAAGTATTATAGGTACATTCTTAAACTGTTAAATTCTTCTCACTATAGATAACTATAAAACACAGTAAGTACTACTACAGAACACGTATATGCAATTCTAGCTGACCCGTGCCCACTTCGATGTGCATAGAACCGTTTAAACCTTCCCGGGACTTTCACGAATATTTCAAGACCAAAAATAGCCGAATCACTTCAGCTAATCTCGAGTTTTTGCGAGACTAACGAACAGCAATTGATTTTTATATAGCCTATGTTACTCAGTGATAATGTAGCTTTCTAATGTAAAAAGAATTATTAATATCGGTCAAGTACTTTTTGAGCTAAGTCGTTACATACAAAAATACAAATCTTTCCTCTTTATAATATTAGTGTAGACTGTAGACTACAACATCATACCTTACGAACATTTACTTATTTACAAATGTGGACTCAAACCGCGTCTGTCGTTGATGCGGTCACATCTTTGTGTTTAAATGCGCGATTCAGCACAACCGACACGTGTGCGATTATTGTCAGGGTGCTTGTAATAATCTCCAGAGAGTTTTGAAAGTCAATTTGAATGTTTAAGAGTTAAACCAACCAAATTGAGAACAATCTCCAAGTTGGACTGTTATCTATCGAAATATTATGAACACTCAAATATCAATAGTTAGTTTAACCGGGATCTCGAGCTAACCGGAGTTAAACTATCTTCCTGCCTAACTACATCCATTTCGTACAGACTTTAAAAAGAACCATTAATTGTAACTACATTATAAAAGTATTATTTTATGATTATTAGTTGTTAAATTCGGTTTTTTAAACGTAGTTTCGTTTTTTAATATTAACACCTCCGTGGTCTAGTGGTTCAGAGCTTCGCACTCGACCCGAAGGTCGTGGGATCGATTCCCGTGTTGGAACAACTAAAAATGTTGTTTTCAAGTTTGTTTAGGAGAATGCAGGCTGATCACCTGATTATCCGGCAAGAAATATGATCCATGCGTCGGATGGGCATGTAAAAAGTCGATCCTGCGCCTGGTCTCCCGCCAGTCGCGTCGGTTATCCGTCCCACTGGGCAACGAGAGTGAAGGAAGAGAGAGTGCTTCTGTGTATTGCGCACATACTTGGGCACTATAAAAATAATTGTGGCGTAGCTGGCCTGGTTTCAATGAAACCGGCCACCATCAAATCGGTGGCCGAAATCGTTATGGGAGGCATTATTTATTATTATGTCGCTAACGATTGCCTAGAGGTTCTCCCCTACTCAGCTTGTACCATTATAATATTTTCATTAAATATATTATAATGGACTTAGGACACAAGCGTTCACCTAGAGGTACGCTCCTCGTCGGCTTGTATTACTATACTATTTTCATAAAATATAATATAATATACTTAGGGCACAATCGATCACCTAGAGGTATACTCCTGTTTTATTGGCATTTAGTTAGCTTGTACCATTGTAATATTTTCATAAAAAATATTATAATGTATTTAGGGCGCAAACGATCACCTAGAGGTACTCCCGCGCCGGTAAAAAATCCATTAGTGCCGAGATTAGGCCATGGTGTTCCATTGTCCACCGCGTGACGAGATCTGACGGCAGGCTCAGGGCTGGTCCAAATAGAAAATGTTAATTAGGTAGGTTTTAAAAGATTTTATTCCCCGGTGTGTGCAATGAAGTAAATCACGTTAAATTCGAAATATTGCTTGCATTTGTATCATGCGTGACAATGCAATACTTATAGTATGTAGAGTTTTATATAAAGGTTGTTTTCTTTTAATTACGAATCTATTAACACCTCGTGCATTAAAATCAGTAGTTTAAGAAAAGAATAAATTAAAACTATTTTAATAATTTACCTAAAATAGTTTTAATTTATATATGTTATTTTTAAGGAGTCTTTTGTGTTATTGATAATAAACATGACGAAAATATTGTATTTGATATATTTTTATTGGGCAAGTGACAACCCTAGAGGGAGTAATATGGGTCGGCTGATGCTGAGTCATATGACTTATGACATTATCGTAAGAAATCCGTGCCGGGGCTGGATTAGCTTAGCCTCCGTTTTATAAGTTTAGCTTTTGTAGTAGCATAAACTTTATATTAAATACGTGCGACTTTAGCTTCAAGTTTTCTCTTTTTGAGATTAATACCTGTGGCTGAGTAGTCCTCCTTTTTATCTTCTGATAATAATCGTTGTGGGTCCCAAGACAGATTTAGCTTGTCCCTCGGGCACCCCTGAGATCATATCAAAGGGTTTGTCGTGGTCGGTTACCGCTGTTGATCCTGGCTCACAGAAGTTGCAGTGGTATGGTGGGAATGTGAGGTGGGCCAATGCCCGTTTAAAAAAAACCTGTGGCTGAGTAGACGAGACAAAATAAAAAACTGGTCAAGTGCGAGTCGTCGAACGAACGGATTTATTTAGTAGAATCAATAGACCGTACTATTGATTCTACAAAATCTACCAATAAAATAACGTTTCTTTTCATTTTAACAGAGGATCATGGTTTATATTATCTCTTCTGGTTTTTTAGTTCAGTACTTAGGTCATAAAACCTAGATTAGATTTTTCTCATCTAGAAACCTGAAAATTTAATTTGTTAGCCTTTGATATTATGTAGATATCTGTTTTTGTTTAAACTGTTTAAGATTTCGAACAGTGATTTGAAATTCAATTCCATAGCATTCAGGATATCGAAAAAAAACAAAATCAAAATGGCGTCCATTGCGCATCTGCTCCGAAATTGTATTATGCGAACACCTGTCGTCGGTCAGGTGTTTAGAACCAGTTGGCTTGCACTTTTTGTATTTTTAAGCCAAAACTTTATATTGGATGTCTATTTGAATGGTTTTTTGAGCTATCTCTTGTCCGTAGATTTAAGGTTTTATTGACGGGATATAGAGTGGCTTTTATTAATTTTTAAGTAAGCGGAAGGTCATTCATTCATTCAGTCACTCATCATGAAATCTCGGATACTACAAGTACTAGTACTAGATGGATGGGTGAAAGTTTGATACTCGGTCACGTAAAAACTACTGAACGGATTTTGATGAAATTGGGTATGCTAGTAGTTTATATGCTGGACTAACACTACGGCTACTTTAACGCAGAACATGATACGATTCCCGCGGGATTTAATTTTGCGCAAACGATGTCACTGACATCTAGATTCTAGTGCTTATATAGTATACTAACCCAGGCTTATATTGTTGCAGGTAACCATGATTCATCAGCTGAGTCGCGGCTGTGGAATGCTGTCCAGTCTCCGGGATAGCGGTCAGCGGGGCTATTCACAATTCCCGTTCGACCCGGATGCGAAAACTAACCGCGATTGGTCAACGCTTAGCGCAGCGAGTGTTTATTGGCTGTTGCGCTGGGAGATTGCGAAACGTTTTTTTATAAAGGCTTATAGCTTACGGGCTATACTATGTCGAATTAGGTATTGTGAAGGCCGCAGGTCAACTAACATAGTCTGGAATCTAGACTTCTTTTTTACTTTAGTCTAAACCTATTTTTTACTCATACAATTCGCATTTAGTATGAACTGAAGATCCGATGTAATGTTTTGATTTCGTTTACGATTTTGATTTTATATTTACTCTACCTACAGAGTACCTATAGGGGTATTTTTTTGGTGAAATAATAATAATCTGTGAGTAAGCAAGTAATAAGTTGGCAAGTTATAAGAATTGCTAAAAGCATTTTTGAAAGGTTAAGGATGGTCGCAAGTACAATGGAACAAGATGGCGGCCAGGTATTAGATAGAAATATAACGTATCCTTTAGTGCCGATGATTGTGCGCGCTCACATGTCAGTTCAAACGCCTCAGCAGTCGATGCGGTGCGTCGTAACTTGATAACTTTACGTTATCAATAGTAATCGAATGTATGCTGTTATGATTTTCAAATATTTTTTCTATAACTTTACGAATACGTAGATGTCAATTATTCCGGCTAACCCTTACCTCTTTAGGCTAAGCAGGAACATTTCAAAGCTCTGTAAAAGTAACGTTATCGAAAAATTTCATACAATTATTTTTCGATAACTCTAAAGAGTTTTCAATTGTTTTGTCACGGGTCGAGATTATACTTTAGGGGATACGACCCGTCAGACAATCATCAGATTCTTTAGATTTTTACCAGTTTTCATTTGATTCCCTGATTCTTTTTAAGGGTCAAAAACTTGACAGGTTCATAATACCTGTAATATAAAGGTGGTCTGTTATGAGGGTGTAAATATTTACTGAAGATAATCTTTTTCTGCCCTGAGCTGACCCAGCGCGAACCTTTTTCATATTTCATAACGCACGGCAAACGCAATATTACTATGGACTTGCTATGAACAGGATAGAAGTGGCTTTGTTTTACCAGCAGTACCAGTGACGCCGCCTCAATCACCACGTTTAAAAACTTACAGTTCATTGCGTTGCAATAGGAAAGTGTGATTTGATTTTCATGTGTAACAAGGAATGTAAGTTGTAAATCTTCTTCTCTCTTCTTATATATAAAAATAAATTGCTGTTCGTCAGTCTCGCTAAAACTCGAGAACGGCTGAGGCGATTCGGCTATTTTTAGTCTTGAAATGTCCGTGGAAGTCTTAAACGATTTCTATGTTAAAGGAAGTGGGCACGGGTCAACTAATATTATATACAAATGAATTGCTGTTCGTTAGTCTCGCTAAAACTGGAGAATGGCGGAACGGATTTGGCTATTTTTAGTCTTGAAATATTCGTGGAAGTCCAGGGAAGTCTTAAGCGATTTCTATGTTCCACAAAGTGGGCACGGGTCAGGTAGTCTTCTATATAAAAATGAATTGCAGTTCGTTAGTCTCGCTAAAACTCGAGAAGGGCTGAACCGATTCGGCTATTTTCAGTCTTGAAATATCTAGTCTTGAAAATTCAGGGAAGGTTTAAACGGTTTGTATGCTCAACGAAGTGGGCACATTTCTTTACAAAGAAACATAGAAAACGACAATACAAAACCACCGTAGACATAATATAAAAATAATGTTCTACTTAATATGAATACCGTAGGTTTCTTTGTATAAATTTAGTTAGGAAACTAAACCTAATAATTCTAGACAAAGTCTATACAGCCTGCAGTCAAATTGTTCGAATGTCTTATTGTCTAGAATTCTAGAATAGTCCATAATCTAGAGACTGGAGTGTCTATAGTTTTATGGCGGAATAGTTAAATTAAGTGGTGCTAAAGCAGTCATTAACTTTAATGGTTTCATAATCTACAGTTTTATCTGAAATGAAAATCTATATTTGCAAAAAAAAAATTCAAGATTTGCATTGAATGGGTCTCGTAATTACTGGTCCGAATTTGATGAATGACGGCACAGACAGACACCTTTTCCCCGGGAAAATGTACGGTTCTCGTGGGATTTTATTCAGCTCGTTCTAAGTCGATAAATCTTATATTCCGAATCCACTATTTTTATTGTTTCATATATTATATATACACAATAATATGAGATTCACAAGCATAATAATGAAACTAGAATTACATTTTCTTTCTATGTAAACTAGAAATAAATCTTATTTCTTGTAAATCTATACTAATATTATAAAGCGGAAGAGTTTGTTTAAACGCGCAAATCTCAGGGACAACTGGTCCGATTAGAAAAAATCTTTTTTTGTTGGATACTCTATTTATAGAGGAAGGGTTTAGGCTATATAATATTATGCTGCGACCAATAGGAGCGAAGCGTCAGTGAGAAATGTTGCAAAATTATATCATTCACATTTGAGGACTTTCGTTGCGTGCGCTGCATAAACGATTTAAGTTACTAAAAAAATATGTACGTAATAATTATTCCTTATTTACTTTTTATGATTATTAATAATCATAATAACAAAAAACAACGTGAGCAATCAAAAGATAATCGCGTTGGTGTTTCCGACCACGCAGACGTAGTCGCGGGCACAGCTGGTACAGTTATAATGCTAAAATGTAACATATTTGCTAATTAACCTAATTAAGTATCTTCGACATATGATACGACTTGATATAATCACGATTCACGTCACAATTTGATATACGTGTTATACCTGACGATTAGGTACCACACCTGAGCTACAATCAATAGCTGTCAGCGCTTTGTTTAATCCCCAGCTATTGTGAAGCTATCTGCCGGCTTGGGAGATGGACAATGCATATCAGCATATGCAACCCCAAATAAAGCTGTGTTTATTCAGAACGCACGCTACAATGGACACGGTTGCCAAATATGGCGGACATCTTGAACTATATTCATGTTGACGAGATAAAATATGACTGAATATGAATACTCGATGACATCTTGGATAGAAGTAGACCTCTGTTGAGGTATTGTGAAGGCTCCTAGATGATGTATATGTCGCAGTCATCTGCTTGAATCTGCTATTTGATTGAATGAATAGCGCGTTCATTGAATTCTATTTTTACTAACAAATTCAATGAATCCGAGACTAGGACAGCCATTTAATATTTAATTTTATACTTCAAAATTTCTGAATGTATAACATAACGCACATAAAGGTAAATTAATAAAAAAAGATATCAACACATACAGTATATAGCTGTTTGTATTAAATGGCCGCGCTAGTCATTCAATTAATAAGCAGATTCAGCGAGATGACTACGACATATGTTTATATTATCATGGATTGAAAATGAAAACACGAAATATTTCTAATAATATTGATATGATCACTATAATATGTTGTTAGACTGACCGACCTCGGCGAGGCATAACATGGATCTCACAATTGTTTACGGTATAAGAAATTAGTAGCGAAACTTGGAATCTTTTACAAGTTATGTTTTTGATGGGATTGCATTGTCATGTACAAACGCGAAATTCAACTTAATCGAACTAGGGGAAGCGGGTCAAATTTTCTCTGCACACACGGGGACAAAGGAAAGTAAAAAACTTGTAATAATAATTTAAAGTAAAATACATGTTAAGGACAAACGGATACGAAATTTAATAAAGTGTTGCAAGCCAGCTGACTCAAAATTTGCATTATCTTAATACGAAAATAACCCTTCGATGTAAAAGTTTTTAAGATCCACTCAAGTTTATAAGGGTTAGGGTCCAGCCCACCTGTTTACCTGCCATAACTTTTGTTACCCAAACATCGTTCAACAGTTGTAGGATATGTTTTTTTATGTTTTTGTTTCATTACGATATACCTTTCTTTATTGTTACTTGTTTTTGTAAATGCGATGGTTCTTTGTCAATTAAATACATAGAAACAATCTTTAAAATGAGTGATACCCGACGGCGAAGCAAAAAGGAGGGTTATGATGGCGACCTGAATGTATTAATTTAACAAATGATTTTTTTGCTTTACCGCTACTCTTGCGACACAAAAATAATAAATTGTACTTTTTTAAAATAAAGTTGTAGTCACTGTCCTTTGTACCTACAGTCTACATCCTGTCATATTTATACTTCAGCTTAATTAAGCTTTCAAGCTACACCTATTAATTTACATTAGTTTGATAAGACCTATATTCCAAACTCAATATATCATTGACTACCGAAAAAAAACATAGATAAAACTGATTACAAACGATATTGACAAGACGCCACTATCTTAATGGCACCATTATGATCTCATTATGGTCATAAAAACATTCGTCCAGATGCCCATGCCCTGATTGGATTCTCCATCTGGCTCCAGGGACCAGTATGTTATGATTTATAGCCCCCGGAGACACCTGTTGGTGACATATCTATTCCCGTTGTAATTAAAACAACATTAATTAGGAGATTTGAGAGGGAATTTGATAATTTGATTGGAGAGTCTAAATAATGTGTATGTTTACAATAATATACACTGTGGCTGAAAGGTTAATGCTCGCTGGTGGCCGGGTTCAAATCTAATGTGCCTTTGTCATTGGCTAAAATTGCCCCAACATACAGTTAATACTAATAATACAGTTCAACTGTAAACAGTTTAAAAGAACGTAAACTGGATGCTAAGTATCCGAAGAACTTGTGTTACGGGAACTAAAAAGGGAATTAAAATTTTTCTTATATTATTCACACATTAAATATTAATAATAAAACATGACACAGGAACACGTACAGCTATTTTGTTTCTTTTGGCAAGATTCGAACCATAGAAATAATATAAACATATCATCATCATCATCATCAGGCTGAAGACGTCTACTGCTGAACATAGGCCTCCCCCAAGGACTTTCACAACGACCGGTCGTGCGCTGTCTCCATCCAACCGCTGCCCGCGGCTCGAACCAGATCGTCGGTCCATCTTGTGGGCCGCCCCCATATAGGAATAGCCCCCATAAACATATAGGAAATTTAAAACGTCGCTTGAACCGATGCTGACCGTCAGCACTGACAGGCTGAAACATATGAAATCTTCTAAAGTTGTTGATTAACGTATACCTATTAGCGCTGACATTATATACATTTAGGTGTATTTATCAGCGCGCACATTTCATACATTTTGGTGCACCTATCAGCGCAGACGTTTCATACATTTTGGTGCACCTATCAGCGCGCACATTTCATACATTTTGGTGCACCTATCAGCGCAGGCGTTTCATACATTTTGGTGCACCTATCAGCGCGCACATTTCATACATTTTGGTGCACCTATCAGCGCAGGCGTTTCATACATTTTGGTGCACTTATCAGCGCGCACATTTAATACATTTTTTATAGGTAGCTGGCAGAACTGGCGAAGGCTTAAACCAGAATAAGCATATAGCTTCTTGCTAGCTTCTTGCCTTTTGATTTGTAGGTTACAGAGTAGACTACTAAAAATTCGACCTGGATTTGTGGAACTTTAATTGCCTTATGGGGGTGGTATACCGTTGCGTGACCGACGAAAATGGCACATACTTCGTTAATAGCACCCTCATTACAATTTTAATTGGGATGGAAATATTTTTTTGGCATGCTAATATTATTATCCGTTAGGCTATGAGGGCCGAGTTAACCTGCTGATTTTTTTTAACTCTTGACGAAACTCTTGAACCAAGCGGATGAACTGATTTTGATTTTTTTTTGAAAACAGACATAATGAAGAGTATTATCTTTATCTTCTTATATATAAAAATGAATCGCTGTTCGTTAGTCTCGTTAAAACTCCAGAACGGCTGAACCGATTTGGCTATTTTTTGGTCTTGAAATGTTCGTGGAATTCCAGGAAATGTTTAAACGGTTTTTTTATGCTCAACGAAGTGGACACGGGTCAGCCAGTCTTCTTCTTATATATTAAAATGAATCGCTGTTCGTTAGTCTCGTTTGAACTCGAGAACGGCTGAACCGATTCGGCTATTTTTGATCTTGAAATGTTCGTGGAAGTCCAGGGAAGATTTACACGGTTTATATGCTCAACGAAGTTGGCACTGGTCAGTTAGTTAGCTATAATTCATCATTATCAGTTCACTTGTTGCTAAACAATTAAGGGGTTAGATACATTTTTAATTTAGATTATCTCGCATTTTTGCGTTAACTCGCCGGCCCATTCGTGCCGAAAATCGATTCTTATAACATAGAGCAAACATTAATTAAGGCGCTATGTTATACAATTTAAATAATTCCCACTTTTAAATCTGGGTCACGTTGTATGAAATAATTGCGAACAGCTGCCGCCCTCGTTATACCTTTCCTCACAAACATAACTTATTTCTAATGTGCAGTTTGTGTGTCTTTACAAAACTGCATTTAATGGTCGTTCACCTAGGATCTGGGGCCTTACTTCTCCAAACTGTTTTGATTTTTTGCTTTACTCCACGTCAATTTGCCCCTGTGCTAATTATTCGAAGATCTTGTGTTCCAGGTATCAGACAACGGAAATATATTTAATACTTTTATACTGTACATATTTAAGACTTTTACTATATTATGCACAAATATAAGACACAACCATGAAAATTGAAAACTATTTGTCCCCTCGGCGTGATTCGTACCCGCGACCTGTCGGTCGAGCACCAACGCACTCAACCACTGCGCTACGGAAGTCGTATATTCGATCGTGCCGCGTACTCCCGAATAAATTGACATTTGTTTATTTTGATTCTTAGTCGATTGATATGGTCGGGAATCGATCGAATTTAAAAGTTGCGATCGCAACCTCTACTTGAGAACCTATTTGACAGACAAAGAAAAAAATCACTTAGTGTCGATACACATTAGGGTCTTGGTGACGCGCGCTTTGCTGATGCGCGTTATTGGATAATGAAAAAGCGCGCGCTTGATTATGTACAGAGTACACTGTCTGTACAGCAGGCCTACTCCCGACACAATCGAGAATCGAATCAGTTCGTACTCAACGATTTTTGGTATTTTATTTGGTGGATTATTGTGAAGCTAACCAGTATAAAGAAAATCGTTAAATCATAACTTGTTGTACTCCTGACCATATCAATCGACTGAGAAACAAGTGTCAATTTATTCAGTATTACGCGGTACGATCGAATCTGAATCAAAACCGAATCAGTTTGGAGAGTACGACCCCAGAACTCCCGTAGGCTGATCCTGTATCTCGCAACAGCAAATCGACAGGCGTAAATTGTACAATTGTATCGCTATCAAACGTATACACTTGACCACGATATTGTACACAATTGTACAATTGACGCCTGTCGAATTGCTGTTGCGAGTTCTCAAAACGCGCGTTGACAAAGCGCGCGTTTGAAAGCGGCTAATGTGTATCCGCTCTTATGTTTCATACTTTGATTTTTTTTTCATTGCGCTAGTCTGTGCGGCAATTTTTAGGTAAAGACCTTAGTCTATCAGCGTCAGACAGTTTGACTCCACACATAACCCTAGCACTCGCGATAGTATCGGCAGTAAAAGCCCTGGCAGCGCTGCGACGACAAATTGGCGTCGGTTCGAATCCGGCATCTTGATTAATGTTTTACGAGCGAGCATTATAATACGTAGGGTTGTCGATTTTTTAAACTATATTTGTTTAAAAAAAAACTTACCAGCTCTAAAAAGTAATATTGAGTACAATCGAACAAGTCTTTTAACGAGGATGACATACGTCTGCAGTCGATGCGGACACTTCCTTTGATGCGTCAATCCGTGGAAATATTTAGCAACTGATTGATTACGAACTTTTCTAATATTATATTTCTTCTTTTATAAATGTTTGTGATGGATAGATATGACTCTTTTATGCAATAACAACTAAACGGATTTTAATGAAATAAAGCATGGAAGTAGTTTAGACTATGAATTAACACATAGGCTACATTTTATCGCAACAAAAGCCTCGTATTCCGCGGGATTTAATTTTGTTCATCGGGGTAAACATTTATTTCAGAAATAATTTTCTACAACTGAACACATCTAATTTAAAAATCCAAGCATAACATTATAGAAACAAATTCGCAAAGCACTATTGTATCAGCTTAAACTGAAATTAAATTTACTTTATACAAAGAAAATAATGGCGCCCTAACAAGGCTTCTAGCAGATATCTAATAAAACAATGATTGACTCTGTACAGGCGCTCGACGTGACGAGAATCCTCATTGCATATTCCAGAAACGCGCAAGCTTGAAAGATTCATAACAGCGCTAGTTTTTTAAAGAAATAGGAACGGAATTGGAAATCTTTCTGTTTCTTGTGGTTGCTCGTGACCGCCGGGGATTTGTATTGCCTAGTAGAGTTCATAATTTTACAAAATTTCACCACCAAGAGTTTAAATAGGAGATAAAAGTTTGTATGAAACTTTTTATTCCTTGGACATAATATTTGCATAAAACATCGTATGCATTAGTTATGCCAGAAATTATGAGTAACGTATTTCGGCGTTTTCCAAAATTCAACCCCTAAGTGGGCGAAATCTGGATATTTCACGCAGGTTGTGACGTGCATGATATAATATGCATTTGTTTTAAAATCAGCATCGTATATTTAAGAAAACAGAAATGTGCTTTAAAAAGGTAATAAGTATAGTTAAAGATTGCTAAATTGAGAAGTTGCGGGACCAAAAAGGACGTTTTTATTATTATAATTGAAAAACAAAAATTACCGTTCAACCAAATATATTTCTTTACTATATCTCAGGAATGGATCGTAGATAATAGATATGTCATTGAAGGAAATATTATACATGTAATTATGTGCTTTAGAAAAGTAATGCTCTATTTATTCTTCTGATGATGTCGTGATTTATATGTGCCCTAAGATTTATGAGAATTTATAACGGGGTGTAAAAAGAACAATCTCTATAACTTTTGTATATGATTATAATTGCTTTTTCGTTATTTTTCCCGTTTTTTATTTAAAAAAAAGAAACGGTAAAAAGTAAACAAATCTTTTTTTGGTTTTTGACAAAAAAATATACATTTCCAAAAAGAGGAAAGGTAGTTAAATCGTATCTCAAAGATATAGTTACTGTTCTTTTTACACACTGTATTGTCAGTTGATTGTCGCAGGAACTCAAGGTCTTAAAGTATGACCTTGAGTGTCTCTTGACCCTACCATAATTATTTTGACCCGCAAAGCACGTGTTCAGCAGCTACATACATTTTATATTAAAAAGTACTCTTAAATCTTAATCCACATACTAATTGTTGATAAATTATTCATTAGTCTGGAATACACACGCCGTAGAATTAACGGCTCTCAAAGGAATCCATTAGATTAAGATCAGTGCAGACATTTTTATCTTTAATTATCTTAATAGGTTTATCATTTTAACGAGTCTTAGGGCCGATTTTTCAATCGTCAGATAACTTTTACCTGAGGAATAATTATGTGACTTTTGGCAGATTTTGTATGGAACAAATGTCAAAGTCACTTGTTTATTCAACAGATAAGAGTTATCTGACGATTGAAAAATCAGCCCTTAGTCATTCTAAAAATTATGAGCATTTTCTAGGCGATGAGCGGGCAAGAGAGACTTATAAGTATTCGTAAAACCAAATACGAGAAAAGGATGGTACGGCATTTCGCAACTTGGCGTAAGATATTTCCCGTAACAAGCCGGAATGTTCTTCCTAAAAATCCCAAAATAACTCTTCAATCAAAAAAATTGTAGCCTTATATTAATTGGGGCTTATGTAATTAAAGATGTCTTCAACATGTACTTGTATAATGAAGACAAACCTTATGCCTGGTACTCGGTAGGATCCCACATCCCAAAACTATTGGAATTGTCCGGAAGTGGTTATAACTCTTGTTTTCATTATCATTAACCGACCATAAATCTTCGTTGGTACCGGCTCGGTGGTCATAAATTGCTGTTTATCCCCTTTAATTGTCAGTTTCGTTGTGTTGAACAACGGGGTATGCCGAAAAATACCTATTATAATAGTCATTTCAAAGTTTTAACAATATAATCTGGGCAATTATGTGAAGCTTTGGCTGTATCCCCTAAAATAGCTCCAGCTTGTATTTGAGCTAAATTCTCCCGTTTAGCAGCATTATCGTTTAGCATTGTTTAAAATATAAGGTGATCACCGCAACTAATGGGTAGCTAACCTTTTTTTTTTTATGTCGCAAGGGAAATGCATTACACATCCCCCAGGGAGGGTCCTCTAGTCTAGGGGTATGTGGGACTCCTGGCTCGCTCGGCCGGTTTACCTAATAAAACCACTTGCGGATTGCCATCAGCCATTATGTTGGGCGGAGTGCCCTGGATCGGTCAAAACACATGCCACTCCTCCCCCGACCGGCCAGTTCACCTCTATAGGGACCGGACTTCCAACAAATTAAGAGAGCGCTCCGGAAAAAAAAAGGTAGCTTACCTTTCCTAACCCAACCAAAAAACCTTTTGATATGGTCTCAGGCCCAGCATGCTAAAGCTGTCTTAGGACCCGCAACCATCTCAACCAGAAGGAAACAATAGAAGTAGAATTGCAAGTTCCCTTCCCATGCAAAGGGAAAACAGAACAAAGTTAGAGCGACTGAAAGTCAAAGAACTAAGAGGGAAGAACCACGTAACACTCATGGTGTATTTACTTGTCTATAACTTGATAATTGATAACCCCGAGTGTCAAGAATTTATGGAAGCTATGGGTTGGCTCCAGTTGCAAAATAGATTTTACCTCGTGAAGTCATGGAATGTCCAGTGACTTTAAGGATTAAAAGTCGGAACACATTTCCAAAGCATCTGGTATTTCTGGTGCTCATTGGCCTTGGTACTGTGGAATGAGCTTCCTTCTGAGGTATTCTCGGAGTGCTATGACATGGGGTCCTTCAGAAAGGTGTTAAAAAAGTTCTGCTTCAAGGCCGACGTTGCATTAGTGATGCTTCTGTTGTCCATGTTCATAGGTGACGGTGACCGCTTAACATCAGGTGGCCCGTCTGCCTTTTCATCTCGCTCTAAAATACCCCATGAAAAATATGCCATTAGTCGTGTCCTTGTTTGCTGGTTATATTCCATAGAAGATTTATCTGGATTTCTCCATTCAGTAAATATGATAGGCCACTTTTGTACTATCAATCAGTACTAAACGGGAACACAACAAGGCTTTTATTTGCGAGACAACTCATCTCACCTCTATCAATATTCAGGCCCATAAATATAAGGAGGGTTGAAACACTTTGATTGATGAGAAAGCCTTTCGTGGGTAAAAATGTGGAGTTTAAAACTTGTTTATGCATTCGACCCTTTTGAGGAGTTTACAAATTAATTGAACTGTCAATGGTGATGGTTAAAGCTGTGTTCTCATTACATCATTAACAGAGCACTCACTGGGTGCATCTCCAAGAAGATTTGTATTCTTGAGGATAGTAACGCCATCCATCAGGTTTGGGCATTTTTTAGTTATCTATAGTACTAATATTATAAAGCGGAAGAGTTTGTTTGTTTGTTTGTTTAAACGCGCTAATCTCGGGAGTAGTCCTTTTTTGTTGGATAGTCAATTTACAAAGGAAAGCTTTAGGCTATATAAAATTACGCTGCGACCAATAGGAGCGTAGCGTCAGTGAGAAATGTTGCAAAAACGGGGAAAATTATTCACATTTAGGGACTTTCGTTGCGTGCGCTGGATAAACGGATTTAGTCACTCAAAAACCACGCGAACGAAGTCTCGGGAACAGCTAGTATTGTAATATCCCTAATTAGGGCATTGTAAGTAAAAAAATTACCGGGCAGTGCAGTATCATGTAGTGTACAAAAAACTACTATCATTCTTCGTTTCAGTTCTGATGTCCTGCTGCACATAAGCCTCTCCCAAATTATGTCTTGGAGGGATAAGCCCCCCCAAAGTATGTCTTGGGGGGATAAGCTACCCAAAGTATGCCTTGAGGGGATAAGCCTTCCCCAAAGTATGTCTTGGGAGAAGTTGCCTTTACTAGCCACGCTTGGCAGGGTGTTTGGCGAGCGCTGTGAATAATAATAATGTCCGCGGTAACACTACTGCCAATTTCCGGATATATAGGTATATTCCCTTTGTCGCCTTTTACGACACCCACGGGAAAGATGGGGAGCTGCTATTCTTATTCCTTCACCCCATGGATAGCAGCCTACCTCCCCACGTAGTATCATTATCCTGAGAATCATAATGGAGAGGCTATTGCAATGTGCATGTATAATTTTACGATTTGATCATAAACACAAAATACATAAGAGGAAACACCACGGGTTAGATAAATGCAAAATTGGTATTTGTAAAGTCTATTGCCGTCCCGCAACTGCTCGATCAAACTGAGAGAGACAACAGCTTGAATTGAAATTACGTATTAAAAGTACGAGTAATTGACCATTAGAAGACCCCTGCTTCCTCATGTAAAACTTAATCAATTTAGATACTTTTTCATTATAAACTAAAAAGGACTTGATCTATGTTCCTATATTTCGATTTTATCATAAAATGTACTCCAATGTATTTTCTGCTTGAACACAGCCCAAAATCTGACCATATTTTTTGGGTTTTCGTCCTGTTTTAATAATGAATACAGAAATTCGGGAAAAAAAATTTACTCTAGTGCCTTTATCCTGGGAGGAAACAGGAGTGTTTCCTCTTAAATATAACACTTATCCGACCGCAGCTGCCAATGAAAAGACATACTCGTAAAGCTCTGGTTATTACTTGAGAATGCATTTACATACAAACTACATATCACTACATAATATACAACATACTATAATATATATTTTCATTAGAAATGAAGTGTATTATGAGTTTAAATTGAACATTGCTTAGGCCGTTCACAAAACCTAAGCCATTTTGACATTTGCACTGACTGCAGTTTCGCGTTAACTTAACGCGAATTTAGTAAAATTCTAATCATGCATTATTTTGGCAAGGTGACGCGTTATGATCCAACTAACCAGCTAAGATGTATTTAAATAAATCATTTATGAAAATATTTTTGCATAATAGTCTTAAGGCCCTCATTAACGGTGCGATCTGCCTTCTGTTTGGACTGATCGCATGCAAAATCAGCCAAATGGACTGACGCGATTCACATTTCGTTCAGACCGACGAACTGGGCGCTGATTCAAGATGCTATCGCTATTATACGTACGAATTCGTACGTCACTTATCGAATATCATAGCATATCCTATTCGTTTTGTTTTTGAACTTCGTAAGTGAAATAGCGATGGCATCTATAATCAGGGCCCTGAAGCTATAGCAAGATTATTGAAGCGTGTATCGCGCAATACCCACGATAAGTGAGTTGATCCCCGGATTCTCAAAGGCTTTTCAAATTAATGATCAACTAATATGGCAAATCAACAACCCACATTGAACGCTGATTGGTAGAATATTATGAGACGGAAAGAATATTTTATTATTACATCGCGCGCGCACTTGCATAATTGGTTAAAATTCCTCAGATAAAGTTGATTCAAATTGTGAAGTAATTATAAAAATATCTGTCGTCTGTTGTTCAGACTGAACCCTCAACTCAACCGTTCGGCCTCACCGTATGTGGGACCTTTAACGATGATTCACATATATTTTGAGTAGGAATGCCCCCAGAACATGCCCTGGTGGTTCCCACACCGGTCCGCTGCCCATGACTAAGCAGGGGTCACGGACGCACAGTGAAAGTATACGCGTTCACACTTGCCTGTTTTACTACAGGTCGCCTTGTGGTCGAAATTCGACTATAATAATTGAAGACAGGAAATGATGAAGTCGATATGTCGCAAAATTATGATTACGAGGAAATTGAGTTCAAACTGTCACTTAAACATTTTAGAATACGTCGTACAGTACGTAAGATTCGTCTCTAGGATTAATGTAATTAATACGCTACTACATAATATGATAAAATGTTTTAGTGACTGTTTCAACTAAATTTTTTGTGTATATTATTTTTGCGACATATTTATCACCTTCATTGATTCATGTCTTCAATTCAAATTACTACTTTAAGAGTTATATTGCCTTTTCATTGTGGTATTTATTATTAATCATTGCTATGAAAGTATTGTAAAAAAAACAAATGTGAAAAAACAAAATTATTTTTGAAGAATCCCCGAATTAAAAAAGAAAACTGATGATGAGGAACCTTCTCGATCACGTACATTCAAACAACAAAACAAAATCAAAATTGATTCATCCGTTTGGGAACGACGTCATCATAGTCTGTTTTCGTTGGGAGTCAAAAAATATTATCATTAGCTTGGGTAACTTTCTTTATATTTATGAAATGCTACAATCTTTCTCAAGATAAGCAGAAATATAGAATATAGCTAACTGGAATGCCGTGTTAAAAACTAGTTGAAGCCTTAACCCGTTGCAGGCTTAACGGGAGCTAACTACGCCATCAGCGGCTACTCAGAACCACTGTAATTACGGGTACTGTCATCTAGCTACACCTAGCTGACACGATGACTAATTTTTCAACTGGTAAATTCTATGCGCGTATTCGTACAAACACAACTCAAGATACGTCAGTAATTTTTATCACTCACTAGCTGCTGTGCTCGTGACTTGGTTCGCGTGGTTGTAGCAAACAATATGGCGATTATCTTTTCATTGCTCACGTTGGTTTTTGTTATTATGACTATTAAAGTAATAATTATTTCAAACACATTTTTTGAGTAACTTAAACCGTTTATGCAGCGCACGCAACGAAACTTCTCAAATGTGAATAATTTTCCCCGTTTTTGCAACATTTCTCATTGACGCTTCGCTCTTATTGGTCGTAGCATAATGTTATATAGCCTAAAGCCTTCCTCAATAAATGGACTATCCAACAAGAACATATTTTTTTCAAACCGGACCAGTAGTTCCTGAGATTAGCGCGTTTAAACAAACAAACAAACTCTTCCGCTTTATAATATTAAGTATGGATTTCTGTTATACGTATAACAGAATTTTCTTTGTACAACCGACTTAAGAAAAACGGACTATCTCATCTTTAGCTTTGCAGTAATAAAAATCCAACATTAATTAAACTTAGCGAAGAAGTAAAAATGAGTTTTATTACATGAAAAACAAGATTCAATATTGAAATTAGAGTTCTGAGCGTCTTGAGTGACAAGTTAATGAAAACGGTCGTTAAGCCGTTGTCCGACATTGATGACGGACTTTACCACGGCGAAAATAGAGGGGTAATTTAATTTTGGCATCTATGTATGTACCACCGTAGCGCGTGAACTACTGATCCGATTTCCATGAAGGTGTCTTTGATATCAGATTCATAATAATATACGTATGTTACGTTATATAACGTACAGACAAACGGGCAAACGATAGGTTGACTTGCGCTATCGTGGTAAAAAAAAAGAGTTTTTAATTTTGTGAACAAAAATACAAAATTTAGGGCGTGTTTCACCAAGCGATGTTAAAGTTAACGCCATGTTAAAATAGCATGCTTTCTCATTCATTGACAGGAAATACGAGAGGGATAACATGATATTTAACATGGCGTTAACTTTAACATTGATTGGTGAAACACGCCCTTATAGTATGAGAAAAGATAGTATAATCATCAGGCTTACTCCCGACACAATCGAGAATCAAATCAGTTTGATTTCAACAGTTTTTGGTATTTTATTTGGTGGATTACTTTGATATTAACCAGGATAAAGAAAATTTTTACATCATAACTTTTTGTACTCCCGGCCATATCAATCGACTGATAATCAAAATAAACAAACGTCAATTTATTCAGGAGCATGCGGCGCGATTGAATCTGAATCAAAACCGAATCAGTTTGGAGAATAAAGCCCCTTATCACAAAATTATTGCAACTGGTTTTTTTACAGCCTCAATTCAAGCAAAAATTTTTCACACCGGCAAATATAAATTTTCATTACTTATTTATTGATATAATTTAAAGTATTACTGCAATAAAGTCTCGAGTCCGGGAAAGGAGGGGTCTGAGATAAATCAGGGGGGTCTTAAGCTTTATCACTTTAATTAATTAGGTGCAAATTAAAAATGTCCGGCATAAATAATAAACTTTACAAATTACAGATTAGAAGCCTTCTGTTTTGGAATTAGGCAACAAATTGGGAAAATGTGGGGGTGAACATCTATTCGTGGGGTGTTAGAGAAGAATTGCTCCTCATCTATGTCGGTAGCCGATTTCATTAAAACCGGGCCAGCTACTCAGAAGTCGTTTTATAGTGCCCAAGTGTGTGCGCAATACACAAAGACCGATACTCCCCTATCTAGTATTAAATATTATAAAATCCGGGGTTCAAACCCGCGACCAGCTTGAACTCCGTGTCCACTGAGCCATTGATATGCTGAAAATTCGTATCGTTCATTAGGCTAGCTGGCTGGTTATGCAATACTTTTTAATTGCCAAGCCCGAGCTGGATTCAGATAAACCTTCCTATAACTTTTAATGGCTACGTAACCGTGTTAACTAGGTATTGTCGGACTCCGATTTGTTCGTTTATATTTCATGTGTGGGTAGAACAAACATACATACACCCCATTTTTAAATCAACATTGTTTAGCCTTAGCTCAAATTATTATTTCTTTTTAATATTACAAGAACTCCTGCGTAGCTAGCCTGGTTTACCAACACCGAAATCGGTGATAAGTGCTACTATTATTATATGCACATCTACTTTCCCAGAAATTCCCGGCAATATATGCTTTGATGCAAAATCTCCGAGGTTTTCGAGGACCATAATATCCAATGTGGTCATCATAAAACGGTAATGCATGGGTTGGGAACCGTCGCGTCGGGTAAGCCGTTCAGTTTTACAACCTTTACAACAATGGCGCTCAGGTTTAAAATTTAAAGTTAGGTTATAGTGGGGGAGCCCACAATGCTAAACGTGTTACTCGTTTTTAGTTACTCGAGCGTTGCGGAGACCTAGTAGGTTTTAGTGATAAGATGTTAGGAGGAAAAATACATATTATGATAGTTTTATTTTTATTTTAGTAGTGGAATGAGCGGAAACAGTCCTATTTAAACTTTGAAACAACAAAATTGTGATGAAATAGTATTTTAATATAGTTTATTTATCGTTCGAATCGACAAGACTGACAAGAGTATTACGCAGAGTTCAATATAAAATATTTAAGAAACTCAATTATTTTAAAATATTGAGTTACTTTTTAAATGTTACAAAATTCCCTATGAGCTTACCTGACTTTTAAATCATCAGTGCTTTCGGTCGGAGCTTCTTTAATTCCTACTTAACATCTCTAACCTTAATCTAGCGTATCGAATTAAATTTTTGATACTTTTTAAAAGTTTTTTTAAACCCACCAATCAAATTTAAAAAAATCATGCCTTGATTACCAGAAGCATGTGGGATACATATACTATCTTAATCTGACGCGCTCGAGTTACTACAAAAATTCCCTCTCCGGCTCCCCTACTATTACGGTTTGGTTAAGTATCCACTTACCATATTTCTGGAAATAAGGGTTACTTATTCAAATGCTTTACTGTGTTGAGATGCTCATACGTAGCTTAATAATTAAATCCGGTCACGTATGATTATTGATTATGGCGCTAGTGTGTGCGCAATACATAAGGATAATCTTTGATAATAGTTAAGGGTGTGTATGGGTCCCGTGTATATGTGTTAATTTACTGTAAAAGTACCAGCACCAAAAGTGGTACTGTTTTTTTAAATTATTGTATGTGAAAATTTATATTTCTCTAAGTCTTTCAGCGCTGAAACTTTCGCAGTATACTCTACATAGGAGGCACATACACATCCTAAAGTATTATCACTCATTTATTTTACACCTTGTATAGCTGGCAATAGCTAAATAATACATACCATTATAACGCAAAAGAAAAATGAGTTAATATGCAAGCAAAGAAAGCAATTAAGCGCGGCGGGAGATTTTTAATTGCTGTTTTGGCTGCAAAATAGTTGTGAATGAGGAAATGGCTCTGTAAAGGCTGTATAGAGGGTGTATGGAGGTTGTATGAAGGCTGTAATTACGCTGTTTGTGTGATTAACCGTTGTTTTCGTTGCAAAACTTCGGGCCTGTAATTGTGTGGACGGTCATTTGTTTAAATGCTTTGTTGAATTTTAAGTTTATCAATTTACTATTCGGATACTCCCGACACAATCGAGAACCGAATCCGTTCGATATCAGTGGTTTTTCGTACTTTATTTGGTGAATTGCTTTGAAACTAATAAGGATAAAGAAAATTGATCGTAACTTTTGTACTCCCCATATGAATCGACTGAGAATCAAAATAAACAAATGTCAATTTATTAGGAAGTACGCGGCATGATCGTATCTGAATCAAAATCAAATCAGTTTGGAGAGTAAGGCCCCTGTTGAGTTGTTTTCGGAAATTATATTTATTAATGTTGTATTAGGTTTCAAGCTACTCCATCCAGGGTTCCTACAACTCACTAGCTGTTGTTGTGTTTTCACTAGCCCTTTTGAAATTGCCGATACAAATCCTCCATATAAGTCGATTAAACATCTGATGAGCAGGGCGGCAATTCTCAGGCCTCGAACTTAGTTTTTACTATAGGTCTGTCCCGCTCATGCAAGCGAGATTTACAGCGCGTGCGAGCGGGATATACTAATATTCGGAACTATGTTCGAGGCCTGAGAATCGCCGCCCTGTTCATGCTATCAATTTTTTTCTGTAAAAAATGTAAAGACATGGAGCATTTTTGTTGTTCTGTCTTCTTTCAATTGCGTCTGCTGGTTGATAGTTTGGTGCTAGCGCTGAAAAAGAGCTTGTAGAAGGTAAATACAATTACCAATATTAAAACGCTTGTCCTCATTATTCGTAATTAAAGCTGCTAATCACAATTCTTCGGAACATCTCAATTTTAAATAAGTTTTAATTTAATCTGAATTCTGAGACTTTGTAAGCTCGAAATTAATTATTCTAATTGTGCCCTTGATCTAAGTGATGCCTTATCTTAAGGGCGGATTTTCACCTGAACTTATCTCTCATTTAGGGATGGGACCTATTGATATAGTTAGATTTTTGAAGTGATGTGCTTTATCGATTTATTTTTAACTAGCTGTGCCCGCGACTTCGTACGCGTGGAAAAGTGATTTAGGGCACTTTAGTATTTTTAAATATATTTTTAGTTTATTGGCGCAACCGCTGAGAACTTTCGCTAATAGGTACTTCCCAGTGCATCCCAGTGTTGATCCCGATCCAGCAAGACACGTACCCGGCAAGCCTCTTGGTATGCAGGGTATAATAATAATATATTACTATCCTTTCGGAGCTCGGCAAAAGAAGTAGGCCTTCGAACAATATGTAGAAGTCAGCAAAGGTATTCGAAGTTAGGATAATATTATTCGAATGCACCGTATAGACCCAGACAATTTTTCACGTTAATTTAGTATCTAAAGTATTTAACTTCGATGTCCGTCTGTCTGTCTGGGTGTCAAAACTTTAACACGTGTAGGTATCAAGCTAAAAATCATATTAAAAACTCAGCTCTACTGTCCCTTCTGGCTGTGAAAAGAAACAGGCATCTTGGCCACATCTACCCAAAGATTCAGCCGTTTATATCGCTAATTTTCGCAATTTTCGACGCGCCAAAGGGAACCAAAACCTAAAGGGTACTTCCCGGGAATAGAAATTTGATATGAAGCAACATCTTAATGCACTATTAAAATGTTGCTTCATATCAAATTTAAACGACATAGGATAAATTGCGAAACAATAAAAATATTTTAAATTTTTTCAACTTATTACCGTTTTTGTCATTAATGTTTTGAAGTATTATTAAATTTAAACTTATATTGCAATTACTAAGGTCTTTAAAACGGAACTCTCGGTTAGACATGGGCGCAGCGGCACGCCCCGCCGAGGATCCAGCAGGCTTACTCTCGACACAACTGAGAATCGAATCAGTTCGATCTTAACGGTTTTGGTGTTTTATTTGGTAGATTACTTTGAAATTAATTAGGATTAAGAAAACCGTTAGAACGTAACTTTTTGTACACCAGACCATATCAATCGACAGAGAATAAAAATAAACAAACGTCAATTTCTTCGGGAGTATGCGGCACGATCGAATCTGAATTAAAATCGAATCAGTTTGGAGAGTTAGGCCCCAGCTCGGCGCGCCGCGCCGGCTCGGCTTTAGTAGCGTTTTTTATAACCTACCCTAAGTATAATAATAATAATATAAATAAATGAAATTTTGTTTTAAACAAAATATAAAATAAAAAAAGAATAAATTTGAATGCTTGAAGCAGCGCGGTTCCCGCCGCGCTTCATACAAACGTCCAGTATTTTTTTTATTGTCATATATCTTCATATCAAAGCGACATCTATATAAATTCATACTACCGGTACTGCCTGTTAGCACATTTTAATAGTATTTTTTACCCAGCAGTGGGGTGGAGTTCCTTTGGTTGACCTTCGCCAAAATTCCTACCTACCAGCATCTGATACCTACACCACCCTACACTACACCCCGACTCGGCGGCGCGGCGGTCGAATCACGGCGAAACGATTTTAATTTTGCTATATTATCTCCTAAACTATTAATTATACCTACTTGCTAGGTATAAAGGGCAAATATAGTCTTCATGAAATTCTTAAGCCAACTAACGTATTAAAAATGATGAGGATTAATACCGTGATGGTATAAATAGTTTACCAAAAACCGCTTAACTGCCCGTTTTTTTAGATTATCGCGAAAGGCTTTCTTTTAATAATACAATTAATTAAGTTGATTTATACAATAAATGATAATTTATTTCAATTTGTGAAGCAAGTTCAAAAATACAATTTTTATATTATTATGACACTGTGGAAACACTCTTCTCAGAAAAAAAAATCTGTTAGGTACTTATTTCAAGTTCTACTTTAGTGCCACATTCTATTGCTTCGCGTCACTGTGTAAGCGATCCCCCTGCGCCCCCCGCATGAACCGTTCGTCCGCAGCCCGCGCGCGCGAAATTCCTCCGACTTGCTTCCAATTTATCGTCACTGCTCGGCTCCTATGTATCGTAGCGTTATGTTATATAGCCTATAACCTGCCCAGGAATATGGGCTACAATCGTACCAAGTTTGGTTAAAATCCCTTCAGTAGTTTTTGTTCCTATCGCGCACATACAGACAGACAGACAGACAGACAGACAAAAATTTTACTAATTGCATTTTTGGCATCAGTATCGATCGCCAATCATCCTCCAATATGTATTTTGAAAAAATATTCAATGTACAGAATTGACCTCTCTACAGTTTTATTATAAGTATATAGATTTTGCCGAACTCTAAACTGTAACGGATTTAATAGATAGATAAGATATACAATAAGGTCGATAATCGGTTTTGCTAACTTTAAAAGTATTTTTTAAATAATATCTATGGACGCTTCACACCACGTCAATCTGGCCCCGTGGTAAGTAGGTATCCAAAGAACTTGTGTTACAGGTGTTGTAGGCCAGACAACGGAAATATATTTAACACATTTTTTATTATATACACAAATTTAATACACATCCATGACTCAGGAACACAGAAAACTTTTTGTTCCCTCGGCAGGGTTCGAACCTCAAACACCAACGCGCTCAACCACTGCGCTACGGAGGTCGTTAAATATTAAAGTTAAAATAATATATTATGTAGGGTTTATATGACTTTTTTCGCGCGCGATAAACAGTCGTTTTCCTATCATAATTGAAATAATGCACAATTAATGCACAATTGAATAGTGGAATAGCATAATAATAGAGATTAATTGCTATTCCAGCCTTATCTCCCAATAGCCCGGACCCTTCCCGAGATCTTGAAGGCAAATAGCTCGGAATCACGTGACCCATCCACGGGCAGCCGGGTTATATACTCAGTATTTATTTTGACCCTTTAGGGTAACCACGGAATACATTTTTTGACCGAAATTTAGTACCTGCAAAATAAAACATACTGATATTAATTATAGTGTATTATATCGCCTTCGTGGTCTAGTGGTTCAGAGCTTCGCGCTCGACCCGGAGGTCGGGTTCGACTCCCGCGTTGGAATAATAAAAAAAGTTGTTTTCAAGTTTGGTTAGCACCATAGGCTGATAACCTGATTGTCTGACAAGAAAGATGATCCATGCGTCGGATGGGCATGTAAAAAGTCGGCCCTGCGCCTGTTCTCTCGCCAGTCGTGTCGGTTTACCGTCCCACTGGGTTATGAGAGTAAAAGATAGTGTCTTTGTGTATTTCGCACACACTTGGGCACTGTAAAATAGCGGCGTAGCTGGCGTGGTGTCAATGAAATCGGCTACTGACACCGAAATCGGTGAGGGGAGCTATTATTATTATCTTCACGTACCAGGAGAGCATAGCATCGGTGGATCGATTAGTATATCAATTAAAGTACACCTACAAAGTAGGTTACAAATCGGTCATAATTATTTTAGGGTGTATTGATATGCTGCACAATCGGTGGATAAATCGTCGTACATAAAGTATCCCGCAGTAGAGAACCCTTCCACGATCGAAGCTCATACACTCTCCATTTTATTTCCTTGTCCCTTTAAGTTTGTGATTTTGCGACAGTCGGGTAATGAATGTTGATCGCGTCCTCGTAATTTGGTCGCATTACCGAGATTTGGTCGTATTATAAAGACTTTCTTCTTCTTCTTCTTCAAAATGGCCTCCCTTAAGGAATAGCCAGTAGGCGAGATAAAAAAAAAGACTGTTGCTAACTTTGGTTATGATAACTTTGCGATAAAACTAGAGCTTTGTGGAAGTACAAGACTTTGGCCCGTATCAATAAAGAAGTCTCAAACCCAACCTCACTTGAGAACCTATTTGACAGATAAAATAACGTTACATTTCACTTTTGAAAATGAAGAACTTTACTTATATGTTACATACTTTAATTTTTTTCTTTTTAAAACGTAAAAATAAAGATTAATATACTTATTTTAATGTTTTTCTGTAATCTATAATATGGTAATTACGGTATAAAAAGGAATTAAAGTGCTAGAATATGTAACATTAATAAAGCTGTTCACTTTTAAAAGTGAAACGTAACGTTATTTTATCTGTCAAATAGGTTCTCAAGTGAGGTTGGGTTTGAGACTTCTTTATTGATACGGGCCAAAGTCTTGTACTGAGACTTCTATAATACGGGCCTTGTGTCTGTACATTGACAAATAGGTTCATATTATGTACTAGCTGACCCGTGACCACTTCGTTGAGCATACAAACCGTTTAAACCTTCCCTGGACTTTCACGAATATTTCAAGACCAAAAATAGCCAAATCGGTTCAGCCCTTCTCGAGTTTAAGCGAGACTAACGAACAGCGATTCCTTTCTTTTATATAAGATTACATCACCTCTATTATGTACGTGTCATGTCGGGTAACCGTCCCTCTGGTTTATGTGAAAAAAGTGTCCTTCTGTTTTGTTCTGTTCTGTAAAACAAATGAAATAACTGCTCACTTTAGCAAATATTCGTCGAGACGCATTTCTTGTGCTGACACGATATCTGTATTTTATCGTAGGAACTGATGATGATGAAGACATGATATTTGTACCGGAGGAGGTTAACCTTTCGTAACAATAAGTAGGTTAACCTTTGTACTCGATTATTATAAATGTTACGAACATGATTGTATCTTTACACCTCTTTTGTGTATTATATTTCTATTGATCACATTATTTTTAAATAGAAAAATATATATACGGACTGTTATAGGGTTTTTCGAATAAGACTTAAAAAATATATTTTATTATTTACTCAAAGAATTCACAATTATTATAATAATTAATTAAGTCAGGCAAATGTCGCGCGCGGATAAATTAAGGAATTGCTTGGATACTGGCTGGATAGGAACTGAGAACTGCGGGGATTACATTATATCATATTATATACTAGACCAGTATATAACATCACAAATTGAGCTACCTCCTCATTTTTTGTTCTACATACTAATCTATACTTACTAATATTATAAAGCGGAAGAGTTTGGTTGTTTAAACGCGGTAATCTCAGGAACTACTGCTCCGATTAAAAAAAAAATATAAATTTTTTTTGTTGGATAGTCGATTTATAGAGGAAGGCTTTAGGCTATATAACTTTATGCTGCGACCAATAGGAGCGAAGCGTCAGTGTGAAATGTTACAAAAAACGGGGAGACTTCCGTTGCGTGCACTCCATAAATGGTCGCACAAAAACCACGCGAACGAAGTCGCGGGCACAGCTAGTTTGATAATATAATGTCTTATTCATACATAACTTGATCCTTAATCAATAATGGGTAGCTCCAGTATCAAATATCTTGTACATTTATCCTTTCTATGTAAATATTCTTTTGGATATTGTGTTTTCATTGATAAATACTTTCGTTCGTAGTTTGCTTTGGGATTACAATGTTTGATCTTTCTAATCCATTGTATGATCTTTAGGGTTTAGATATTCGCAAATATTTTATTTTGTTAACCTTTTTTATAGGATTTCTGATAGGACAGATAAATTGACGCCCTGTACAGGGTGTAAAAAGACCAGTTACAATAACTTTGGAATATGTCCAGATTACTTTTTCTCATTCTGGAAATGTACTTTTTGAGATATTTTTCTGTCAAAAACCATTTTTTTTACTTTTTACAATTTACCAAAGTAAAAATAACAAAGAAAAATATTTCAGAAAAATCTTTGTAAAAAAAACAATTAGAATGAGAAAAGGATAATCGTATCCCAAAGTTATAGTGACTGTTTTTATACCCTGTATGTACCTCTTACCCTAAATAATTTTTAACCAACCAATATCGGATTTTATTTCTTTGCATTGCGGGTTCGCCAGGGTTTGAATTGGTGGAATTGGTGGACGAAAAAATATTCATCCGTCGTCCATCGGCGCGACCACACCTGAATATTCAAATTGGCCAGACAATAGCCGGACCCGGCACCTCCCGGACACCTGGACCTACAAGCCTCCCCGGGGTACAAAGAGGGGGAAAAGGCCAAGGGCGAGTCGCACTCACGCACCGAGGGTTCCGTACAAACCTGTTGATATAGGAATATGGCTTATTATAAGACTTGAGTGTTCAATATTTACTTACTGTTACATGCTTTCCTGAGAAACGGGGACTTGACAGACAGACAGACAGACGGAAAGTGATCCTTGAAAGGTTCCGGTTTTTTCAGGTACGGAATCTTAAAACTTAACGTGTAACATTCCTATCACACGACCTGATGACCTTGAAGACCTGAACCGATTTCCATCAAACAGCTAAGAACACTCTCGACTGATATACCATTCAAATAAAAAAATTATAACACCCCGTCGTATTTGCGTCAGGAGTTAAAATGATTTTTACGTCCCGCTTTAATAACCTAAACCATGCTGTTCAAACTTTTGTTATAGATACATAGATTATTAGAACGGGCCGTAAAACGTTTGGCATCGATTAAATTTGACAACTTGAAAGTCGCATGTTTCGTCTTCAACTCTTTTCTGTTAGCGCAGAGTTCTTTTTTCAGTGCTCAGAATTATCCGGAACATTCAGAAACATATACTCCGAGACTTAGACCCGTAGTAGGTCATCATGTAGGAAAATTCTAAGTGTTAGTTTCTAACCTATTTTTAACCGACTTCCAAAAAAACGAGGAGGTTTCTCAATTCGACCTTATTCGATATGTTTTTTCATTTTCTTAGTAAAAGGGTTTTACCCTTCGAGTACGAAACCCTAACGCCGGGTTCCGGTGTCAGACACACGCGATCGCGAGGTTGGGTGAACCCTTTGAGAACCTTCGAGGAATTATTATAAACTAGCTGACCCTTGCCCACTTCGTTGAGCATAAAAAGAGTTTATGATGAAATTCAACTAAAAAAAAACAACGTGGGAACCCGGAACCCGCAACGCGGGAACCCGGAACCCGCAACGCGGGAACCCGGAACCCGCAACGCGGGAACCCGGAACCCGCAACGCGGAACCCGGAACGCGGAACCCGCAACGCGGGAACCCGGAACCCGCAACGCGGAACCCGCAACGCGGAACCCGCAACGCGGAACCCGGAACGCGCAACGCGGGAACCCGGAACCCGCTACGCGGGAACCCGGAACCCACAACGCGAAACCCTAACGCAGAACCCGCAACGTTCACGGAAACGCTGTCAAATGAAATAAATAGTATCCTATGTCCGTCTACTTGCTCTAAGCTACTTCCTCACCAATTTTCAGCCATATCGGTAAAACCGTTCTTGAGTTATCAATAATTTAACTAACACGACTTACTTTTATACATATAGATGTATAGATTACTCCTACTAACATAAGGTAACGCCCGGTGAATGCTCCCGTCACAGTCGGTCCAGCCGATAATCGGTCCAGCCGTTCCAGAAATTAGCCGGAGCAAAGAGACACGCTGACAGACAGACATTTTTTTTAAATAGCATTTTCGTTTTCAGTACCTAGATATCGTTGCCAATGCCAAAAAAAAAAAGAGAAAATATCGTTTAAAATGTCATATTATGCATTTAGGAAAACGTTGCTAATTGAAAGTTACAAACTGACATACATTAATAGATTTCTGAACGCATAGTTGTTACATCATTTGACAACAAATGTTTGACATTTGATGAACAAAATATGAGCATTAATTTACATGATTAATTATTCATTACACATCAAGTTTTCACTATTTTTAATATGTATTCTGCTATTCGGGGAGGAGACAAATCCAACGAATCAAAAACCATGAAAATTGGTTCAGCCGTTCTCGAGTTATAAGTGTTGTAACAAACACGACTTTCTTTTATATATATATATATATATATATAACGGAGTGCGGTATTTTGTGGGCGTCACTTTATAGGAAATAATAACACCAAACTTAACGTGTTTATATTATGAACAATCAAACCTATTGCTACAAGTACTTAATGCAAAGCAGACATTGAACGTAAGCGAATTTAGTCAACTTCATTTTTCTCAAGCCCCGCCATCCATCGCGCGCCACCCTGCCTAGTCCTCCCTGTCATCGGTGACACACGTCTTCTCCTTCCTCTTTTGTAAGCGGCGACCGGCCTCTTGGCAAATATGACTAAACTTGCTAGGCTTTCTTTTTTTTTTTTTGCAAGCCTTACGTTTCAACTCCGACACGGCCATTCTGACTAGTCACACGTCCTCGTGTGCTGCTCCTGTAAAAGAAAAAAAACCAGCTGCAATATCACAAGCCTTTTGCTCGGCCTAACCTGACTCTACAATTTTAGGCCAATTTGCTAGTTTAATCTCTAATAGTAATCTCAACAGATACTTTAACTTCTTTAATGCACAACAATAAACTACGCAAAGTCTCAGGTAATGCCTATATGACCAGGGCTCTTTAGTCGAAATACGTTAGCCGCGTAACACGACGTGTTCTCCCCACGGCTAACACGTGTGCATCACTCATTGAATACACATCATGTGGTCTGTGTAGACCCCAACCTTCCAGCATCACACGCCCGCTGCGCTCCGCGTCCTACTTGAGTTGCCCCAAGAGATACCGACTTTTAATGGTTGCTGCTGCGAAATGATGCTTGGTAGGTCAAATATTGTCATCAGAATTTGACTTCTATGACACGGCTCCATCGCCGACATACGTCAACCGCTTAACACATTTGTGTTAACCGCGGCTACCCGTGTGCACATGCACAGCGTATGGTCTGTGAAGACCCCGACTCCGCCAGTATCACACTACAGTCAGTAGATAAACAATTACGCTCACCAAATAATTTTGGTTTCGAATGTGATACTTCAACGAAGTACAGACGACAGTCGTCTAGCCGCCGCGCCACCGCGCTGCGCTGCATCGCTCGCCGCGCTCCGTCGCGTCGTGTTGCGTCGTTAGCGTTGCTCGAAGCTCGATCCACTGTACACAAAATGAAACAGCACAAAAAATGTTCAGACTATCTAAAATTAAGTTCTTTTAGGGATTTATTTACTAAGACTTCGCTGTGCCTGTCTGTCTTTAATCAGGCTGTATCTCAAGAACAAATCTATCGCGGTTTAAATATCAGCAACAACAATGAGATTAAAATGTTAGATTTCACTATGCAGTGAAATTAATTTAATTTCCTTTCAATGATCTAAGTGATTGAATGAAAATAAGCTATTACTTTAGAGTCACACAATAACAAGTGATCAGATTGCACTGTCCTCACTAAACTTGACAAAAATAAACATTTTTAGTTGTACTGTCGCGGGAATCGAACCCACAAAGTCGAGTACTAGGTTCTAAACCACTGGACCCCAGAGTAATTCATAATAATAATAATAGCTCCCTTCACCGATTTCGGTGTCGGTAGCAAATTTCATTCAAACCAGGACCGCTACGCAAGAGCTTTTTTATAGTGCCCAAGTGTGTGCGCAATACACACAAGCATTCTCTCTTCCTTTTACTTTCATAACCCAGCGGAACGGTAAGTTGTCGGTAGCCAATTTCATTGAAACCAGGCCAGCTACGGCCAGGAGTTATTCTATAGTGCCCAAGTGTGTGCGCAATACACAGAAGGACTCTCTTCCCTTCTCTCTCACAACCCAGTGGAACGGTAAGTCGACACGTCTGGCTAGAGAATAGGCACAGAACCGACCCTTTACATGCCCATCCAACGCATGGATCATCTTTCCTGTCAGACAATCAGGTGATCAGTCTGCATTGTCCTAACCAATCCTAAAAACAACCTTTTTTTTTTTGTTGTTTCAACGTGGGAATCGAACCCACGAATCCGGGTCGAGAGCTAAGCTCTGAACCACTAGACCACGGAGGCGATTCATTCGTCATTCATAATACCTGAAGACTCGCTAGTGCGTTTACAACCTTTTACAAAATCACCAAGTTGGTCGAAGCTAACTGAAGTCACTCAATGAACTTTCTAATCTTCCACCGCATCAGTGGACTGCCACGGCCTCTGAGACTCTTGGACCGTTGAGTGTGTGATGCCTTGTTCACCATTAGTTCCAGCTTACATACAGTAACTTCTGAAACATGAAATTAAAATGTGTTAATTCCATAAAACTCATATCACAAACAATATTATCCTGTTGGACGAATTTTAAACTATTCCATATCGCATAATGTTCTAAAAAGTAAAAGTCTGTTAAATCTGTAGGTAATATGTATTCCAAATTTACTTTAACAGATATTTTTATAGCCAGCTTAGGAATAAATAACAATGTACAAGACATTATTTAAAGATACTCTTTTTTTTTTTCTTTGTTTTAAACTCACCAATGAAAATTACATTTAAGTATGTAGTTTCACACTACCTACTTATGTTAACCCTCAAGACCCCATGATCAATTTATTGATTTATTGACTACTCTTAAGATTTGTTGTAACTAGTGATTTGTCAAGCCCTCAGCACTTGACTTTAAAATGGACTTCACGTAGAAACTAAGGGATAACACATTAATTGCATCCCAAGATTAATTATGACCAAAGCTTTGTTTATTTAACACACATGTCTTGTTGTATTTTGTTTCAACTATTGTAAAGGCTCCCGATGGGGCCATTCGATCGTGGCATGAATTTCTGCTTGGTTGTGTCCCGACAGAAGATAACTTGTAAAAGCTCTGCCTGTTAATCCTAATTAAGTTTTAAACTTTAATAAGTTGTAACTTTAAATAAATTTTTAATTCTTTTTGAATCGTCTTTCTCGCTCCTACAAACTTGTCTACCTACTTACTATCATGTAAACAATATTTACAAAGAACATGTCAATGTTATTGTATAAGCCTGTTTGTTTACAACTTGTGCTCACCTGCATAAGACCTTTACTTGTTGTGTAATAATAATTATTATCATTAAAATCAAACTTTGATTTCTTCTTTATTAACTGTGTTGATTTCACTCTATTAATAAGAATATAGCTAGTATAATAACAAGTTTTAAAACTCACATAATTTAAGTATCAAAATACTGTAAGATCTTTTACTTTGAATCTCTTTTCTGTTACCAATACTGTGATTATAAAACCAGACTAATTCTGAACTTTACAATGAAATAAGTAATGATACTCATACTACCTGTTCACATCTTTGCGAAGCAAGTAGAATAGTCCATAAGATACACAATGCTCATCTGCGTTGGTTGGTTACCCAGCAAAGCTCATTCTATGCATCGGGCAAGCATGCAAGCTATGCAAGGCTATGCATCGTCCAGTCCAGCATTATCCCAATGTATTGTCCATCTACAAATAAAACAAAACAGCAATACAAACGAACACTAAACTTTAAAGTTTATTTAGATTTTTGGGCAAGCAATTTCATGGAAACTTTGAAATTGTATTTACTTTGAAGGCTTCCAAATTATAACGAGGAATAAAAAGATTGCTACCACCTGTTACCAAAGCCATCAAGCTTATAACCAAGACCTGTCGTTGACTAGCCACGTCAATCTTGTCATATTATCGTGGTTCTATTGTAAATCGTCACGTTCCCATTGTCAATCGTCACATTCTCATTGTAAATCGTCACATTCCCATTGTCAGCACGTTACCATCGTCAGCAGCGCTGTCATCCCATCAATCGTCTTTCTGCTATGCATTATATACCATGCTGCCTTTGGTAGTGGAGGCTCCGTAATATAATCTGTTCCGTCTCAACGTGATCTGAATATCCGCAAGGCCATAATATCCAATCCAACAATTTGTAGGTACCCTGTAACCATCTATCTTGATTTTGCGGGTATATCCCAATTTCTGATAACGGAGTGCGGTATTTTGTGGGCGTCACTTTATAGGAAATAATAACACCAAACTGAACGTGTTTATATTATGAACAATCAAACCTATTGCTACAAGTACTTAATGCAAAGCAGACATTGAACGTAAGCGAATTTAGTCAACTTCATTTTTCTCAAGCCCCGCCATCCATCGCGCGCCACCCTGCCTAGTCCTCCCTGTCATCGGTGACACACGTCTTCTCCTTCCTCTTTTGTAAGCGGCGACCGGCCTCTTGGCAAATATGACTAAACTTGCTAGGCTTTCTTTTTTTTTTTTGCAAGCCTTACGTTTCAACTCCGACATATAGATGTGAATTTCTTACGGTCGATTAGCCCAGTGTATCAGTTTCCGAACTTATTCGAATGGTAATAAGGCTTATAATTGAAGACATGAATCGATGAAGGTATATCGCAAAAAAATTACTTAGAAAAATGAGTTTAAACTGTTACTTAAACACTTTAGGATATCTATTAACAACATTGATTCTAGAGACAGATCTTTAGATTAATGTACCTAGTCCCAATTTTGCCAACGCATGTTAGTGTTAACGGCGTGTTAAATTACCATGCCTTCTCATTCATTGATAGGAATTACGAGAGGAACAACATGATATTTAACGAAGGATTAACTTTAACATTGCTTGGTGAAACTCGCCTTTAATACGACGTATTCTAAAGTTTTTAGTGATA
Source organism: Celastrina argiolus (assembly GCA_905187575.2). NCBI lineage: Eukaryota > Metazoa > Arthropoda > Insecta > Lepidoptera > Lycaenidae > Celastrina > Celastrina argiolus. The sequence goes on from LR994596.1 coordinate 6,784,642, forward strand.
GTTTGAACACAATTTTCTCGAAATCGGAATTTTGCTATTTGGGTGAATATACGCTCTTTGAAATCCGATGATCCATAGAAAAAAACTATGTTAAACTTATTATATTATTGTTTCGTAATGCTTAAATATTAAATAATATTCCCTTTTATCTGTCCCGCATAGTCTATTTATGATAATTCGTCAATTTATGGCATTTTTAGTATATAAACGTTAGAAATGTATACTCCTCTGGCCTCCTCATTTCCGGGTTATAATGGTTTTTTGGCAAAATAATGGAAATAGGTACGTATTTAATTATATTTTATTTTTAAATGATTTTTTAAACAATGCAACATATTTTATCAAAATGAACTGTATAAAAAAATATTAATATACTTAAAATAAAATAACTTTTTTGCATGTCATGTTACGAAACTCAAGGAAGTAAAATTTGCTTTTTTTGGCTAAAAATGTTCACGTTATTTATTTAACTTAAACTACCCGCGTACAACAGTGTGAAGTCAGCTAACGTCCTAGAACAAAATTCAAATAAAATGGCGTCAATTTGCGTTTGACTTTCGGAAAGCGGGTTTGTGCCAGACGTTGGAGACGTTGGACGTGGCATGCACAAGTTTTTATATTTTATCGTTACTAAATTGTATATTTAGTAATTTCAATGTTTATTGTGTGTAGAAGTCATGAATTAAATGAAATTGTGGTGAGTAAAGCGAATGATGTTGTTTTTGTAGGTTATGTGTAATTTTGTCACCTCCTCTGGCGTGAACTGGCGTCACTCCTCTGGCACATTTCATATCAGAAGAAATTTATGATCGCCAGAGAAGTGTCAAAATTCCGTTTCGTTCAATATTTATTGTGTTAAGGCTCAATTTGTTGAAGCTTTGATCACTACAAATAAAAAGTACATAAAAAAATAGTTTCAATTTTTTCATTAAAAATTGCAATTTCACCTAATAGGTATATTATAATAAGGTTGCATAATGTTGTGTAGTAAAAAAAATATTCAAGTAATATAATTTAAATACATGTTTTATTTAATATCAGACCCCTTGCTTAGTAAATAAATCAATGTTATGTCACTTGTTTAATATGTCACTCCTCTGGCACTTATAAAACTAAAAAAAATGGAAATATCGTCTGGCCTGTATCATTACCAATGTTAAAGTAGTGTCAAATAGACAAATTATAAATATTAAAAGAAACAGATCACATTTGCTTGTGGGACACAAAAAAAATCAAATAGCGTATATTCACCCATTTATCACCTTTATCCATTCTTTCAATTGTTACTTCGATGCCCGTACGGTCCTTATTCTAATTATAGTTTTACGAGAATTGTGCTATAGGAGGAATATGAAACTTCGCACAGTTTGTGTGAGGGAAGGTGTGCAGCTGAAAGCTAACTTAGAAATTCATAATAGTCACCTTACTCACACTATTGTGTCATGGATATAAATATATCTTCTTATCTTCTATCTCCTTCTTCTATATCTATATCTTATGAATTGCTGTTCGTGTGTCTCGCTAAAACTCGAGAACGGCTAAACCGAATCGGGTATTTTTAGCCTTGAAATATTCGTGGAAGTCCAGGGAAGGTTTGTGCACAACGAAGTGGACACTGGTCAGCTAGTCGATGTATAAAAAATAGTTGTCGTTTTACAAACAACAATATTTACATTTTTATTATATTAATACACAAAAATACACATCTATCACCCAGCAACATTGAAAACTTTTCCCTCAGCGGGATTCGAACCCGCAACCTCTCGGTCGAGCACCAACACGCTGAAACACTCCGCTACGGAGGTCGTCAATTGAAATGAGTGTGTTCTAATGTCGGTCAGTATGGCGTGGGCACCCTAAGGGCGTGTTTCACCAAGCAATGTTAAAGTTAACGCCATGTTAAATATCATGTTATCCCTCTCGTATTTCCTGTCAATGAATGAGATGGCGTGGTATTTTAACATGGCGTTAACTTTAACATTGCTTGGTGAAACTCGTCGTAAGTCTAGTTTTTCTTAAAAACGCAAGTTTCTCGAGATTTTCTCAATATTCTTTCAACGTCCATTCTAGGAACCAATTTTTCTTATTAGAGTACCTATACTTAGACTTGTTTTACAATAGAAAGGAAATCCAATATCTTTATTAAATTGCCACTTCAGAAAATCCAATGCCCATTTTTTATTTGCTTATTCAGAGCGCCGTGAAAAATTATGAGAAAAACGATGTGCCTTTCAAAAACAAGTTTTACATATTTTTTTAATGTTATTGTATGTACCGGAGGTTCTTGGTGGTAATTCATGTTAATACAGTAATAACTAATATTACACAAACTTCTTGCACCTTTATTGTTTTACATTATTAACACAATATAATTACACCTAGTTTTTTTTAAAAGCTGACGTGATCGCTTATCTTCATCATCGTCAGCTGTGCTATTCTCTAATAATGATTTCGTATCTTGATCTCGACAGTCAAATTTCGAAGAAGTATGAAATTTGACACTCACGTTTTTTTTTTAATTATGTGTTAATAATGTAAAACAATTAATAAAGTGGGAAAAAGTTCGTTTAATAAATTCGGGGGTGACTTTTTTGTTTTATAATTTATTGTTAAGCACACGAAGTTATAATAATGTATATTTGCTAACAAATTAGGCTGTAGTCTACGCCACTTATTTTTTACTTCCAAACTTTCTCGACCTAACAAAGTTTTTAGCCTACAGAAGAAAATTTTCGCAAACTTCTAATGTTCTTTCAGTCGGGTGTCAAATCGAATTACCCACTTCACTAAATAGTTAAATTTCAGGCTGAAATCTTTGCCATAATCGGCTGTGCGATAGAGAGCCAAGAAATGGAAATAGCCCACAAAAATATCCTGATATTTTCCGATAGTCAAGCTGCACTCAGAGCACTGACTACGGCCGAAATCACATCAAAATTAGTTCTGGACTGTACCGAGACGTTAAACAAACTAGGACGTAACAACAACATACGACTAGTATGGGTACCGGGACACAGCAACATCCCCGGCAACGAAACTGCAGACGAACTAGCAAGGCTGGGAGCTGAAAGCCCCATGTATGGCCCAGAACCAGTCTGTGGAATACCTCCCAGCACTACCAAACGAGTGCTCAAGGAATGGAGTCGCAAGCTAAGCATAGAGCAGTGGGCTGTGGCCCCAGGACAAGAGCACTCCAAAGCACTGATCCCGGGTTTTAACAAACGACACGCAAAATCGGCGCTTTCAATGAGTAGGAACCAACTAAGAATCCTAACCAGAACCCTAACCGGGCACTGCAAGCTAAACAAACACCTTCACAGGATAGGCATAGGTGACCAAATTACTTGCAGATTCTGCAAGGAGAAAGACGAGACACCCCTCCACCTTCTTCTTGATTGTCCAGCTCTTCATATAAGCAGGAGCAAGTACCTCGGGCTGCATGAATACTCTACAGCAGAGGAAATCCGCGGCGTAGACCCCCACCATATAGTTCGCTTCATGAGCAACATAGGACTGGGGACGGTACTTTAAACCGAAGGAGTCACAATAGATCCAAAAGGGTCGCAGTGACGTCAGGACCTGACAAGGCCAGCCTTAAAAAAAAAAAAAAAAAAAAATAGTTAAATCCCTATTTTGGTTAACGGTCGAATTAATTGTAGCCTCGGTAGCTCAGTGGTCGGTGGTCGTGGGTTTGATCTCGATGAATCTCGATGAAAAAACAAAAAAGTGTTCTATGTTCCTTTTTAATGGATGTGTACAATATAATAAAAATCTTGAACACATTTCTATACTAATATTAAAAAGAGGAAAGATTTGAATGTTTGTTTGAATTGAATAGGCTCCGAAACTACTTAATCGATTTTAATGATATTTGGTACAGTTATAGAGGAGACCACGGGGATTAACATAGGCTACTTTTTATTGCTGTAAAATGTATGGTTCAGCGGGATATAAATTTGCGCGTAGTAGAAACAGCTGGTATATTATAAAAGTGCTTAAGATATTAACTTTGTTTAGTGTAACACAAGTCCTTCACGAATTTGGGACCAGATTGATGTGGTGTGAATTGTATATATTTTATTAGACTTAATAAATCGCCTCAAAGTGTTTGATCAATTAGTTAACCAACTTAACATGTCTACATCTAAATGTTTTTGCGTTTTAAATTTTATATTTATATGTGTGTTTGGTAAAATAAAATCTTACTAATATATTATATATTATGTTGGAAAAAAATATAATATACCTAATAATAGCTGTCCCGACGAATTTTGTACCTTGATAACAGTAGCACCACCTACCGGGTCCAATGAATACACTAAAACCTTCCTTCTTCCATTGGTGAAAACTGAAAACAGCATGAAGATCGGTGCAGTAGGCTTCAAGTTTATCGCGAACACCCAGACGCGGCGAAGCACTTACTTTTATAATATGCAAGATAGTTTAAACTCTATGTTGAGTTCAATAAAACCTAAAACGACTTACCCCAATAATAAACTGACGATGTGTTATTTTCGCAAACAGTTTCAAACAGACCGCAGACCGCAGAGGTTGGCAGAGGCAACTGCAATTAAGGTCCGACACACACTTTATTTACAAACACTATTCATACATATCGTATGTCTCGCTCTCTCTTAAACATATCTATCTCTATCACATCCATGGCTTACTCGATTGACAGAACATTCGATAACATTCTAGAACGCTATATTATAGCAACGCATTTTTAGAATATTTTAAATATATGTATTCGAAAATTTCATAATACTTATACGCTTTACAGTTCCTAGGTATTTTTTGAATTCAATACTTAACAAACTCTCAAATTAAAAAGGATGGGAACAAACATTTAAAACATTTTAAAAAACAACGTAATTTTAAAGAATATATTATATTGTCGCTTTTATTACGAAGCTATTGACGCCTCTTTTTTTTTAATCAGACCAGTAGTTTAGGCTCTATGACGGAACGCGTAGTCTAACTTTCACAATATTTTTAGTAAATTACCCTCAGATTCCGCCCTACTTGTGTAGAAGCAATAGGAATAACATAATTAATTTACTAATTTTTAAAACGTAGCATTATTGTATTGTATTTTAAATGTTCTTAATTTTTTTCGCAAATCGTCGTTTTTATTGCGAAATTTTATACGATTTCGATAGTTAAACAATCTTAAAAAAAGTTTCATTCCTGTGGGAACGCAGAGGTCGCTGGCTGCAAGCAAAGGCAGAAACAATACATAATACGTCAGGTATCTACAATTTTGATTTTGAAAAGCGAGACGAGCTACTTTTTATGTCCGTTTTTTTTGTAGGTGTGAAATAGAACATACTGATGATACTGCAACACATCATACAAAATGTCGATCAGAAATCGTCGTCGTCGTCGTCGTCGTTTCAGCCTTTTACTGTCCACTGCTGGACATAGGCCTCTCCAATACATTTCCAGTGCGACCATTCCATTGCCACCTGCATCCAACGTGACCCGGCAGTTTTCACCAGGTCGTCGGTCCATCTGGTAGGTGGCCGTCCCACACTGCGCTTGCCAGTACGTGGCCTCCACTCTAGGATCTTTTTGCCCCATCGACCGTCCAATCTTCGTGCTATGTGGCCGGCCCATTGCCACTTCAGCTGACTGATCCTACGGGCAATGTCAGCAACCTTAGTTCTTCTACGGATCTCCTCATTTCTGATTCGAACACGTAGAGAAATACCGAGCATTGCCCTCTCCATAGCACGCTGAGCGACATTGAGCCTTTTGAAAAGATCGATCGAATCCACGATCAGAAATAATACGATGAAAAAACCTGCCCGATTGTCGGACCAACAAAAAGTAGGCCGTGAGCTCGTGGTACTTAGCTACAACAGATAGGGTAAATCGTGCGTGAACGACCCCGTATCGGTGCGTCGATACTTAAGTGGCCCTGCAATTAGGACTATCCGTAAAATGGGACAGGGTGTCAACATTTTCTTTTTACTGTGTTTTTTTATAACTTTCAATATTATATTAGGTAATCTATCTTTTTCTTTCTTCTTCGTATATATAAAAATGAATTGATGTTCGTTAGTCTCGCTTAAACTCGAGCTGAACCTATTCGGCTATTTTTAGTCTTGAAATATTCGTGGAAAAGTGGGCTTTGGTTAACTAGTAAAAAATATAATAATATATTATATTAGCTGACCCGTGATTCGTTGAACCTTCCCGGGACACGAATATTTCAAGACTAAAAATAGCCCAATCTGTTCAGCCTTTCTCGAGTTTTAGCGAGAGTAACAAACAGCAACGTATTTTTATTTATAAGATTCTACTAACGGACCCGTGCCCAAATCTTTGAGCATGTAAACAGTTTTACTTGTGATCAAGTTCAATTACACCTACAAACCATATCCTGAAACGTGGAAACGCTAAAAAAACACTAACGAAGGGTAAGGAACCCTATATAAGGGCATCAGGTTAACTGACATTTGAACCTAATCCTAACTAATGGTTGCATTGACGCGCGAGTCACCGGCGCGCTAACGGGATAATCCCGTGGATTACTGGGGGAAATTAATATTACATAATTAATGAGATGGACAACTTGCTGGCAAAGTTTAAGCAGTTGGAAAACGTATTAGATAAACGGAATGAAAACATTTCGAAACTCGGTAAAAAAAATTGAAGACATAAATGGATGATATGTCGGAAAAAAAAATAACCAGAAAATTGAGTTTAAACTGTCACTTTTAGGTATATTTAGTAACGTATTAAGTACATTAATTCTAGAGACGGATCTTTAGATTAATGTACTTAATACTTTACGGATTATTTTAAAATGTTTAAGTGACAGTTTGAACTCAATTTTCTCGAAATCATAATTTTGCTACATATCACCTTCATCCACTCATGTATTCAATTGCTGCTACTACTTTTTTACTATTGCTACATCAATATGATACTGTACCTACTACATTCTGGGGATCAATGAAGAATTGAATTGAATGGATCATTTAAAAAAATATAAGGGGACTGAAATAAAAGATAAAAAGTGTGTGGTGTACTTATGTACACGCGTTAGAAGTTATACTTCTTTGGCGTATGGAAAAAAAATAACTAAAATGCAGTAGTGATTAACGATAAATATTAAAATTAATCAAAAAGATTTTATTTAAATAAAAAAGGTTTTATTAACTTAAAAATATGACAACACAGTAACACACACACAGTAGATAACAATGTAATAATTTTTAATTAACGATGTAAATAAATTATATATACCGACAATTAACCTCAAATCAGTTTTATCACTAATATTCAATATATATATATATATATTGAATATTAGTGATATATATATATATATATATACTATATATAAATAATAAATTATTAGTATCACCGTCGTATATGAAATTGATTTAATAAAAACACCAAAATAATATTTATTTATTCACACTGTTTAATTGTACCCTTACGAAACACGTGTTCTACATATAAAAATACTAGAATATACAACTTGAACATAGTTATCAATTTTCATACCACCTAGAACTAACTTCATGCTGTTAAATTCAGGTGTCGGTGTGCGCGCGCATCGTAAAAGTTCACTCTCATCATTTTTCTCCATCGCGCCAAAAGAAGTATAACTTCAAAAACCTTTTCGCAGTTACGTTATATCCATCGCGCCAAAAGAAGTATAACTTCAAAAACCTTTTCGCAGTTACGTTATATTTTTAAAAGGCCGGAACAAGTAAATAATTCAGGTAGAAATTCAGAAACGCATAGGTGTTTAGTCATGAATAACTTTGACGTTTGTGGTATAATGAAATAAGTAGTAGTAGTAAGTACTACTACTTTCAGTTTCTGTATCCAGTTCCAATAAAAATACATTTTAAGTCCTATAACATTTTTAATTTAATATCCTTTAAAGGTAAAGGATAAAGGGATAGTAAATTAATTACAAATTCATACATACCTTTGCGTAAACCAATTTCTGGTTATTAAGATGATCAAAGGTAGGAACGTAGTAATAAAGGATCACAATAGATACATTTGGTTAATATGTATAACTAAAATATTGAACTGCAAGGTTAACCAAGGCTTTGATGTTGAAAACAGAAAATTCTATTATAACTATTTGTTTGTTGTTAGACAAATTGATAAACTCAGTGGATCATTTTTGTATTCTTCGTCTTAGAAAAATAGACTTTTACTGTACAAAATTTGTACTTGTGTCTTTGAATGTATTGACACCTTTTTCGTTCAAATCTGAACTGTAGTTTAGGCGCAACCAAATAAACATTTATTATAGAAACTTAGACTGTCAAAATTATTACTTCTTATTTTGGATTTAAAATCCTTATATCAAGCCTTATTAGAAGGAATAATGCATAAACGCAATCAAGACGTTAAAATCGGACCCCAAAATCGGTGTTTAAACGTCGAAATAGGTCAGCTAACAATGTCAACTCAAACGCTGCTTATTGACTCATCAGGCGCAATTAGCGAGTGATAGCGGGATCAGCTGAGTGGATACGTCAACGGTTCAATCCCGGGCGGTGTTAGTGGAAAATTTACATGCGAATCTGCTGTTTCAAAGCTTTTAGGCTGGTAAGGTGAATTATCGTTGAGGTTTTGCGTGTTAGTTGATTGAAGGCGAAATATACATATATGTGTTTATAATTACAGGGTCTTTGCGAAGATCCAGATTAATTGATTTTGTGATATAATTTTGCTATCTCCTCTCCCTAACTTATATAGCAAAATATCCCTCTTTCCAAAGATCCTATTATTCTCGCAAAAAACCCAAACCCTTCCAAACAAATTCGGGTGATAGAATTGTAAAATGCCCTTAAAATGCTATAAAACTTCGTCAACTTATTACTTGCAATCAGATAAGCGTCTCCCAAGTTCAATGCTATTCGACATTTACAACATCCAACATTTGTAGAGTACAAGCCAAGAATACATAACATAATTGCATACCAAACCCAACAAAAACATTCCTCGTATCTTTGTCGTACTCGGCACGTGACTCTCGAGCCAATAAAATCCGTACATGATTTACTGCTCATTATTTATATTCGATTTCCTGTTGCAGTGCGGGATCACACAACACACCACGTGACCAGATTACGGCATTCCCGGCATCTGGATGGGTACCTCCACACTCCCGTAAGTATCCGCCCATCCTCATCAGATCACCCCATTCGCTCATGAAGCTTTCTCCCTTTAGTCTTCATATTGATTTGTGCTTCTTAAATTAATAGTATGCATGCATATGTATACTTTAAAGCGTACAGGTGGTGTGAGTATTCCCTGCAAATTAAAATTTTAATGCAGCGGATTCTAAGTAAGTTAACGTAGCATGATCAATTGTTGTGTATTACCAATGATTAGATTTCTTACGAATTTGTATCAAATTATTTAAAGGAAAGCCTGTTTTATGTCCAAATATATTGTGTTACTGAAGATTTCAGAACCTTGTGTTCGGAACAAATCGATGACCTTATCCATCACCGGATAAAGCCTAAAATAGAAATAACCTAACACCAATTTCGATAAATTGACGCCTCCACAATATTTTTGGACATGAACGTGTAAAGTTAGACCTGTAAAATATTTTAAGCATGAGCTTCGTTATTTGTATGTATATTTATGTAGTGGCACATGCCAACGCGGTTTCAGTTCATCCCTGCGACGTCACCAAAGCTGGCAGTCAAAGACAACCACAAACCCCTCTTCACGGAATGTTTAAACTATAGGCCGACGTTAAAGGAAGAGCAGCCTGTTGGAACTTATGTGTTCACGGTAAGCATTTTTTAATTACATTTTACTAATTAAATTTTATTAATTAAATACAAATTACACTCACATCTTGAGATATTCAAATACAAGGACTTAAATTTTGCCATAAGAAAAAAATATGAGTACTATTTCAGTAAAAATTCTGCACCTTTTATCAGTATATAATGCCTTATTTTAAGTTTTTCATTAAATAATAATAATTTATTTGTTTTGATTTAACATATTTTGTATATAACAAATCAGCAAAGTTCAATACTTTGTTAACGATGAGAATAGGAGGAGACTAATGACCTAAAAATGGCTTTAAATATTAATCAATTTAATCATCAGGTCCATGCAGAAGATCGGGATCCACCCGATATGGGTGGCACAGTCACATACAAATTCGTATCCACTCCAGGAGAGAAAGAGAGATTCCACGTCGACCCAGAAACAGGAAGAATAACAACGGCTGATGTCAGTACTTTTTTATTTCTTTTGTTTCCTCATCATTATTATTTACCATAATCCCCGTTTTTCCCTTTTTTATTTTAATTTTGTCGTCGTTAAAACAAGAAATAGAATGAATACTTTTAGTTTTTGTAGTAATTAACTGATAAGTGAGTATTTAGTTGATTAGCTCTCCCAAAGGATTGAGGTTAGTAAAAATAATTTTAATTCTTGTAAATAATGTAACGAATTTGCACAGATATTTGATCATGATGAGCCGTCCAGAGAAAAGGAAGCGTATATAACAGTACGTGCGAGTGACAACGGACAGCCACAATTGGACGACGCGTGCACTATTAAAATATTGATAGAAGATATCAACGACAACCAGCCCGTCTTCGATAAAGTTGTAAGTATCATATTCGGAGAAATCCTTTGGAAGTTCTTCAAAAGTATCACTGTTCATATTTAAGATCATGTACATAATAACTATTGTAAATACATTATATCTCATTACTAATGCTCATCCCACGATTCGGCTTAATTAAAACTGCTGCAAGTTTTCCAAATTCTCACCTTCCACATTGTCAGTTTTAGGTCTAGCCCTGGAATGTGATTTATTTTAATGTATGTTTATTCTAACTCTAAGTTCGTTCATTAGCCTCAAACCGTGGCGCAGACTTTATTAACACTTGCCTGTTTTTCGAAGGTCTTCCGTGGAGACGTTTGGAAGGTTTGTCCTAAGAACAGTGAATTTCACAAAAATGAGAGAGTTTTCGCACAAATTATTTTAACACTGTTAATTAATTGTTACCATTGCTAAGTGTCACTTTTACAACATTTGCTATGGTAACAATTCGCCCAAACACACTTGAAACTATTTCTTTGCATGTCGCTGCATGTTTAGGACCGTAAGCAGCCTCTAAAGGCGATATCGGTAATAGTTTTAACGTACCTATTGTTTTAGTCACTTTATTTGCACATTCAATAGTTGATGTGTTTTCTTTAGCTAGGCCGCTCTTTCCCCAAGCGCATTTTATCACACTGCACGATTATATTAATTTTGGAAATACTTTCTCTAAGCTTCGGGCATGCTTCGCGTAGGAATAAGATAAGAGCTATGTGATTCTTATTTGTCTGATTCAGCATCTGCCAAGGTATTGAAGGTAACATTCGGATATTGAGTATTGACTTTCCTATCATCACCATCATCATAATCATGTGCTAATATGTTTTTTATTTGTACAGTCGTATTCTGAGTCGGTTCCTCAAGACCTGGCGAGTGGTCGGGAGGTGATGAGGATCTCGGCTACCGACATTGATGATGGGAACAACTCCATCGTCCACTACAGCTTGGACTCCAACTCGCCGGACCAAGCCTACTTCTACATAGATCCAGACAACGGAGTCATATTTTTGAATAAAACTATTGATGTAAGTATTTTTATTTATTTATTAATTATATGTCTAATTTGGCTGTCCTAGGCAAAGAAATAAACGCAATATAGTTAATGAGATTTATTTAAGAGCTGGTTTATATAACATGTCTACGTATAACTAAAGGTTGTAGATATAAGCTTTAAAGGCTATAATTTTAAACAGTGATAATACTTTAAGGTGTGTATGTGTCCAGTATATAGAGTTTACTGAGAAAGTACCAGCGCTGAAAGAGGTACGATTTTTTTAATTATTGTATGGGAAAATTTATGATATTGGGGCATTTCTCATACAAAAATTTAAGTCAGAAGTAAGTCTTTCGTCCTACGATAGTAGGCACATATACACACTAAAGTATAATCACTCATTTATTTTACTTCTTGTACATATTTTCAAATTCAAATTCATTTATTCCAAGAAATTGGTTACAATAGTTGTTACATATTACATTTTGACGGAGCGATTGCTGACACAGGATAACGTTTTTAACTTTTACTCCAGAACCTTATCTATTCTCGCTTATGTAATGCACTCGCTAACACAGCTGTTTGTTTGTCAGTAATAACAGAGTGATAGAATTGGCAAACAGAAATTAATTAAACAGACACAGGATCGGCAGACGTCGGTGAGCTAACGAGCGGTAAACGATATAGGAACATCACTAGCAAGCTGCATCACTATTCGCCTCATAAGACCTGTGTATGTCAGATTCATTTGCTGGTTCAATTTGCAGTTCTAATTTCGTGATTAACAAACCTATTGAGTCTATCCTGAGGAGCTAAGCGTCAGCAGGCTTACTCCCGACACAATCGAGAATCGAATCAGTTCGATCTCAAACTTTTGGTATTTCATTTGGTGGATTACTTTGAAACTAACCAGGATAAAGGAAATCGTTAGATCGTAACTTTTTGTAATACCGACCATATCAATCGACTGAGAATCGAAACGTCAATTTATTCGGGAATACGCGGCACTGTCGAATCTAAATATTAGAGACTGGCCTCCACGACACAAGGAATCCTTGTGGAGACCAGTGATTGACTTAAGATAGTATGCATGTGCTTTTCTAGAGATTAAACTAATTCAATAAATTATTTGTTTATTTATTAAATCGAAATCGAATCAGTTTGGAGAGTCAGGCCCCAGTTCACGCCAAAACGGTTAAGGATACTAAAAAATTTGAACTTTAGAACTTTATCTTCTTGTGAAGTAATCACAAGAAGATATTTGCTTTTAATGGAAAGTGTTCGAATTTCAAACCGCACCACAGGGTATATAGTACGTGATGATACGTACGATTTTTTTTGCTCTTGAACTTTATTGACTGTCAAAAGGTAATAAGCACCAAAAACCAAATTATACAGGAGAGCAGTGTTTTTAAATTCGCAATGAATTCGGCGCCTGTTTGTGTGACGTAACATTTTATTAGTTCCTATGATTGCCACTAAATTGTTTTTGGCGCTAGTGTCATAGCAAAAAAGGCATGAATGTTGTGTAATAAAGTTCAATTTTGAAACGGTATCGTAAAATTGCAACGCCGCGTTTCGTTTCGGTCTGAACTGGCCCTAAAAGTTTATAATTCTTTAATGCGTTCCCATTTGGCCGAAACTGGCTGTTTAAGAAGTAGATAAAAGATTCAATTATAGGTATGTTGTGACCTAACAGTGGTAAAAAGACAGGATAACTTTACATTGGGGCGAAACTGGCTGTTTAAGAAGTAGATAAAATATTAAATTATAGGTATGTTGCGACCGAACAGTGGTAAAAAGACAGGATAACTTTACATTGGGGCGAATCTGGCTGTTTAAGAAGTAGATAAAAGATTCAATTATATGAAGTTATGTTGTCAAAAAAGTAGTTAAAAGACAGTAACATTGACACTGGACTTTAAATACCAGCATGTAATATTTTAGTTTTTGGTGTATTTCATGCATTTAGCTGCACTGCAGCATCACAGTCGTAAAATTTAATTTTCTATTAATTATTTGGTAAATTTGGCTGGATTTGTATAAATAGTGTATACTATTATAGTATAAAGGGACAACAGATTACTAGACTGGAATATATTAAAGCTAAATAATCGCGGATAACTGTTGAACAAAAAGTAAAATATCAGCGGTATACATTTTAATTTACTTGCCAAACAATATAAAGTTTATTTTATATCGTTCGGCAAGTAAATTAAAAACATGCACGCACACAACAAGCACCTGACTACTTTGGCCTGGTGTGAAGCGACCATAAATATAATAATAATAATAATATCTATGGACGATTCACACCACGTCAATCTGGCCCCGTGCTAAGTATCCGAAGAGAGAAACCAGACAACGGAAATTTATTGAATACTTTTATACTATACTTACAAATAATAAAGATTTTCATTATATTATACACAAATTGAATACACATCCATGACCCAGGAACATTGAAAACTTTTTGTTCCCTCGGCGGGATTCGAACCCGCGACCTCTCGCTCGAGCACCAACGCGCTCAACCACTGCGCTACGGAGGTCGTTATATCCAAGGCGTGTTCAAATTAATTACAAAATTAATTTTAATCTAATATCAGGACACATTATAATATGTGGGATCTCTTTCCAGATATTTTAAACATGTAAATAATAATTATGTTATATTAAGTTAGCAAGATAACGATCTTTCAAAAACGGTTTATAAGGACTTTAAATCGAACTGCAGTTAGAAAATACTTTTATAAAATTAATTTTGAACACAAGTTATTTTATTTGATTATAATTATTATCCTTAGATCACTTAGGGCTGATTTTTCAATCGTCAGATAACTTTTATCTGTTGAATAAACATGTGGCTTTGACATTTGTTCCATACAAAATCTGCCAAAGTCATATATTTATTCCTTCGTCGTCGTCGTTTCAGCCTTTTACTGTCCACTGCTGGACATAGGCCTCTCCAATACATTATTGAAGGAAGTTAAGCCTACTGGTACCACGCTGGCTAGACGGGTTGGTACAGGGTTTTGTTTCGAGTTCTCCTTCTCTCACACTAGCTGTTGATGTGTGTGTGTTTCCTTTTAGTCGCCTCTTACGACTCCCCTAGGATAGTATCGGGGGTGGTGATAATTGTATTCTAATGCCGTCACCACACGGCAAATTTCTTCCTTAGATAAAAGTTATCTGACGATTGAAAAATCAGCCCTTAGAATAATAATATAATCTAAGTTATTATCGTACAATTTTATTATATTAAATTTAAATAAAGTAATACGTGCATTATTGTTATTGAATATAAAAAGAATAATTTTCTATGGGTTATTCTTTTAAAGAAACTAGAACAAGTACAATAATATCCCGGATATCCGCATCATTCTAAGGTTTTATATTTCTATAGAGTACCCGCAGCTGATTTTGTATTCAAATAGATTGATATGAAATGGGTATATTAAAAAAATACTATGTATTTATATGAATTTTAATATCAGAGCTCAAAAACTAGAAATCTAAAAAGTTACATACATATTATAATCTAGTTTAGTTTCTACTTATAGGCACTCAGTATATGTCAGATTTATTCAAGAAATGACATAGATTTAGATAATAATTACTTTTAGTATGACCTGTGTCTGTGCGTATGTCCTTTCTCAGAAACTATTAAACGGATTTTGATGAAATTTAGCATGCTAGTGCTTCACGCTCTGGATAAAAACATAGGATTGATACTTTTTACATTATACATATATGGTGGAGCTAACTCCATCTTTATTTTCCCAGACATTTGTTTAACGTTTACAAATTATCATAACCATTACTGGCGCAAGTGGCCTTTACTATTAAATATTACCATTACAAAGACTTTCCTCTCCCACAGAAACAACCAGGGTACAAATTCAAGCTCAGCGCCATAGTGAAGGACATGGGGGATCCTCCTCAGCAGAGCTCCATAACCCTGGACATCCAGGTGGTGGAGTCCAACAAGAAGAGTCCCTCGTTCATAGAGGTCCCCGACGAGCCGATAAGACTGAAGGAGAATTATGCAGACTTCAACACACCCATAGCAACTGTCAGAGCAGTGTAAGTATATGGAGTAAAGGGAAAGAGTAAAGGGAGAGGGATGGACCCCCCTGGCTTTGTCAGTCTCGGCGCCGAGAGGAGCGCTTTAGTTTGCCGAAGTGCCCTCTTATTTAGATGGAAGTCCGGTGCCTTATGAGGTCGACCGGCCTGGTTAAAAGATCCAGGGCACTCCCCTCATTTAACGGCTGATGGCAATCCGCAAGTAGTAGTGTAAGTATATTGTAGTATAACACAATAGACTACCAATCTAATACTACAATTACAAAAAACCGACTATGGAAATTATATAAATAGGTACTTACTTTAAGTTATCTGGGCTATTATCACAAATCTATTGGCATTTCAAGCGCTACAGTGGAACATTCGTGCGGTTTCTGAAAGGCTGTTCAAATCGCCGATAAAAAATTTGAGTTAACAAGCCATTGCTTGTTTCAAAATCAAAGTTCAAAATGCCGAACGGTCATTGGCGAACGTAGCGAGTGAGCGAAGTTGTTGCGAGTGATTTTCACCAATGAGCGTTCAGAATGGCTCGTTAATTCAAATGTTAGCTGAACGACGATTTGAAATCATAACCCTTCTTTTTGGCTTTTCTGTAGTGGGACAAACGTAACAAGCCATCCTTAGGTGATGGTAAGCAGACTACTGTCTCTATCAGGAGTGTCGAGTGTCCTTGTACCTAACACACATACATACAATGTGGTCACTTTTATGTGCATCATAAATTTCAAAAGCTTTCAGATTACAAAGTATCAAAATATAGAGAGCTGTTTATAATATGCGCGAGTAACGGCCGGTTTCTGAAACGCTATTCAAATTAATGATTAACTAACATCTCATTCAAGTTAACAACCTTTATTGAACACTGATTGTTGGAACATTTATCAGAGAGAAAGGGAGGGACACATTATATAATTACATCACGCTCGCACTCGCAAAGCTGGAGATAAGGTTGATTATTGTATGTAGGGTCAGATTTTCCAACCCCCCGACCTGATGTCACAAATTTTTTGACCTTGTCACTATGCGTCGCTTACACTAGGCGTCCCTCAAGGTCTTAGTGACCTTAACTTTGATCTCAAATTAATTACAGCAAAAAAGATTGTTGGAATTCTTGAATATTTTCCTAAAGCTCCCCAGGGTGCATATTTTAGACAAACCCGATTTTCCTTGTTATCACTGACTACCCGGCAAGGGCATTCACCAAATTGATTAAAGTGCTTTTAATCAAACTTTTTTACGATTGTTCTTAGAAGAGTGTATTGTTCTTAATTTATTGTAGGATATAACAAAGGTTTTATTTAATTCGTTATAAAACAAACTATAGGCTTAAGAGGAAACACCACGAAATTTTTTCCATACAAAAATAGGGGTCTAAGGATTCCTGCTTCCTCCCTGGATAATGCTGCTAGAGTAACAATTATTTTCCTGAATATTAATTGATATTGTTTGTACGTCCCTATTTTTTACTTTTTTTAATAAATAATTCATTTAAATAGATATGGACGTTCAAAAACCAATAAAAATTGCCAGACTCTCCGCTATGTTTAAACATCTAGGAAACAGATTTGACTACATTAAACAACAAAATCGAAAAATAGGAATCTTTTATAAGCTAATAAAGAAAAAAATATTTAAATCGGTTAAGTTTTGGAGGAGGAAACAGGAATCCCCTAAACGTCGATTTCTGGTACTTTTAATAGGTAATTTCAGTCCAAGTTGCAGTTGTCTCTATCGCGCTTGTGCCGGCTAGCTAAGGCACTGCGAGACAGCAATAAATTTTATAAGTTCTCTTAATTCCCGTACCCGTTTTTTAGTGTCGACACAAGCGATTTGTCGTATGTCATTTAGCGAAGCTTATGTCAAATACCGAACATTTTTGCTGTCTAACTTCGTAAGCGATAAATAGCGATGGCATATTGAATCAGGGCCCAGGTCAGCTACTTTTTATTTATTTATTCAATAGATACACCAACAACTTATTGCTAATTACATTGATAACTTAATCTAATACTGTTTGCATAGTTCTATCACAATAGTTAATTACAGGTGTACACAGCATTTAAAGATAGATCTCCATAAAAATTTAACAAAAACATTTTTAGTAGTCAGTTTAAGATTTAATTTAGTTTCATTCCAATAAGCGTACTTTAACTTTAATTAATTAAATAAATAATATTAAATCGTATATGAATGTCAATTTGAATATAAATATGAAAATATGTCAAAGTGAGGACAATTACATGTTAGAATTTACAACACAACTTATGTACTAGAATTTGGATTACATTATCATGCATATTAAAATCAATAAAATAAAAATGATTAATACAATAAAATTAAAATATAAGTACCTATTATTTTCTAGAGGTGACAAGTCACACAGTCAACAAGAACAAATTAAGGTCACAATATTAATTGATGTTGTCCTTAATTACTATGTTATACAATTTTTTCTTAAAGTTCGCTAAAGAGTCGTGAAAAATGTCAATGTCCTGGTGGGCGAGTTTGTTGTAGGGTAAATATATACAGTGAAACCTGGTTAAGTGAGACATCAAGGGACCTGCAATGTGGTTTTACTTATAGAGGTATTCCACTTACCCAGTGTCTCAGATATACAGGTATAAATAAATATCTGTCTCATTTACAAAGGGTTCCATTAATAGAGGTGAGAATACAGATTATTTCAGATAAACAGGTGCGATCATTAAATAAAATAATGTGTTATGTATGCCTTCGCGCGAAATCTTGTGCCTCTTCTTTAATCATCGGTCTACTTACCAGAACGTTTTTGTTACGAAGTTGCTTGACCCATGTGAGCAAACACTGTTCAAGTTCAGGATATTCTGATAAACGTATACGTTTTAGTTTTCCATGTCCTTCAGAACATTGTGATTAAATTTTATGTTTACTCTGAATTATTCTACAACGAGTAGATTTTGGCACATTATATTCGGCACAAACTTCTTCGCATGTCTTCCCACTTTCATAAACGGATATTAACTTCAGTTTTTCACGTAATGATAACGATTGTAGCTTTCGTTTTGGCATTTTCAAATAAACATCTGTATGATGATAGTAAAGCGAAACTAAAACTGAAGGAAATTGAAGCTCAAAATTTGTACTTACGTACTTGGAACGTGTGGAATTTGTGGGTAGAATAAGAATGAGTAAACAAACAATGTTATCTCAGTTACAGAGGTTGCATATAAAATTTACTCGCTGTCTCAGTTACAGAGGTAACTATGATGATAAATCGAAAGAACAAATCCCAGATATAGAGGCTTACCTCGTCCCACTAATAGAGGTAATTCTGTGCCAAAGTGTTGGGACATCAACATGAGTTCCAGTTAGGGAGGTTTCTCACTTATCCAGGTCCCACTTAACCAAGTTTCACTGTAATTGCATACGAAATCCATCATGGCAAAATTTAAATTTTTTACAATTACATTAACATGGTTGATGATTGTTTTTTGCTCGTACGGCTGGCTATAAAAACAACAAAGGGGTACTCGAAACTTTTATTGTTATAAACTTATAGTGATTGTTTCTGATTGTATTGACCAGGCCTCACCAGGCCGTTACCGTGAGAGCCATGCTTCATCCCTAATGGGCCATTCCGATCAGGGTTTTTCGGGTGTACGTTACTACGGTAATTGCTTATATCCTTCTCTTGGCGATTTAACAAATGGCAGCATCTGTTTTGGCATTTTAACTTAGAAAAAAAGTGAGTTTATTTTCAATTTAAAACAAAGTCCCAAAATTAAATATGCCTAAATTAAAACAAGACAGTTTGAGAAGTAAACAAAAATAATAGATATATTAAACAATAAGATTTTGAAGATACAATATACTTATAAAAACGATGAAACATCAGCCTATGCCTTTGTGTGACTAAAAAGGACCTAAGACAAACATAATATACAAACTACGATCAGTTGATGGAAGGTGAAGTACTTTACTTCTCATCGACAACGCTATTAGTACCCTTGGTCAATGTCTAGGAAAATCTTGTCTCTTACCGTCAAAGAAAAAAGGTTAATGATTTTGTCTATGTGTGTATATTTGTTCCAAAGTAGTCTAAACTACTGCACTGCTAAAAATGTCATCTTGTTACATTCATAGCCTATATGATTTTAATTTTGTATTTTAAAATAAAACCTCAGATAAAATTTTAAATGTTATAAAATTTTCCTTTGGCAAAAATATTTCTTAGTTAATAATTTCGAGTACTATGTGACAAGGGAGTAAGGTAGGGATTCTTGGCATATAATATAATAGCTCCCCTCACCGGTGTCGGAAGCCGATTTCATTGAAACCAGGCCGACAAGAAAAGACAAGTCTCTTCCTTTTACTCTCATAACCCAGTGGGACGGTAAACCGACACGACTGGCGAGAAAACAGGCGCAGGGCCGACTTTTTACATGCCCATCCGACGCATGGATCATCTTTCTTGTCGGAAAATCAGGTGATCAGTCTGCATTGTCCTAACCAAACTTGAAAACAAAAACATATTTGTTGTTCCAACGTGGGAATCGAACCCACGCCCTCCACGGGTCGAGAGCGAAACTCTGAACCACTTGACCACGGAGGCGTGGCATATACTACAAGATCTATCTATATATAAACCCATCTAGGGGGGTAAATTATTAATATGTGGCTACGTACTAATTACCCAAACGTCACTCTAACTCTTTGCAATAATTACATCTCTCATGTTTTACCTTCTCGCAGGTCCAACATCCCAGAAGAGAAGAAGCTGCAATTCGAGCTGGTGATGGGCCAGACGGAACAGACGAACAAATGGCACACCTTCGTGCTAGAGCCAGAAGCTGATGCTGCATACATCAAGCTCGGGAACCATTTAGATTTTGAAAAGATCACGGATTACACGCTGACTGTCAGAATACAGGTAAATATTTGGTTTAAATTATTCATTGTGCTAGCTATTGGTCACGGCATAAACTCCTTCGTGGTTTAGATCTTGGTTATCGAATTGGAATTCCATGGGTTCGATACCCGCGTTGAACAATAAAAATTTTGTTTTAGATCCCAGTTAATATGTCGGTCTAGATTCCAGTGTAAACAATTTAACACATTTTTTTATTTATTTATGTACATACAAAAAGTATCGTAAAAGTACAATTTACAATGTTAAAAAACCTAACCTGGGTTTGTGTTAACACGGATTAACACAAAATAATTAGATGTGATAATAGTGCTATTGACGAAGTGGACGCAAGTCCAGTGCTGCTCAACAGCACTGCGCCCAACTATTAAGTTGCTAGTTATTTAACTGTCCTCAGGGGCTGTTGACACAGCCGTATTAATACTATTCTATTCTTTTTCAGAACAACTACAAACTAGCAGCAGAAACGATAATCCAAATAGAAGTAGAAGATGTAAACGATAACATTCCAATCTTCAGCGAAATCCGATCTGGTAGCGTTCTAGAAAACGAACCGGCTGGTACTCCCGTCATGCAGGTCAGAGCTTTCGACGCCGACGGTACATCAGCCAACAACCAGGTCACATACGAACTGGGAGACCCTTCAGATCCCTTCACCATTGACAGTATAACTGGAAACATCACGACCTTGAAAATGTTCGACAGAGAAGAACGCAGTTTTTACAACATCAAGATCATAGCTACCGACAATTCTGAATCGGCGCTGATACCAGGGAAGCATAATGCGGGACAGCAAGTGTTTCTGATAGAGATAGCAGATAAAAACGACAACCCACCGCACTTTACGCAAGACACATACGTTGCGGAGTCGATTGCTGAGAACGCGAACATCAACGAACTGGTCACGCAAGTTACAGCGCTGGACACAGATACAGGTAAAATATTGTTAAATTACAATTAGCAGGAAAATTTCGAATAAGATACATAAATATTTATGAAATCGTCTAGAGATCGAAGACATGTCCTGGGATCTTGTGTCCTTTCCGAAAACAAAATTGGTTGATCCGACAGTTACAGCCATTAACCGCGGCTTCACCCGCATAAATAGAGTATCCCATCAAAAACATAACTTGTAAAAATGCCTCACATCTCAGGGCCCAAACAGTTCGCAAACAGGCAAGACAAAAACAAGTTTTTTTTAGAATGCTCTGAGTTCTTGACTGGACTATTCAAACGAGTCCAAACTCTACGGTTTTATCTTGTTCACCTTCCGACCGACGGTTCCATCTTGTGACCCATGCTGTTATGCAGCATAAGAGTGCTTGTCAAAACGATGTAAACGAGTGAAATCCGATGGATTTATCTTGTTTAGTTTAGGAGTTCCCATAGCCACTTTCTTACTGCATCTTGAGACCCAGCTTCATTGCCATGAAGCTGGGTCCTGAAGTATGGTACCCAATATAATTGCATTGTCACCGAAGTTACGTTATTAAACCAAATTTCAACCTAATCTAACGACAGGAACTGGTCCTAATTTAACTCGCAAGATCCCACATTAACATACTTAGGCTGCGTTGCCACTGACGCGGAGCGGGGCGGAGAGGAGCTGAGCAGTGCCCAAGTTGACCAATCACTATGCTCGTGCTGTTTCCGAGGAAACGGAGTGGAGATTTCGAGCATAGTCAATTCAGGCACCGCAAGCTCCTCTCCGCCCCGCTCCGTAAAACCTTTAAAATAAAGTATTCCCTTAGCAAAATTTCAAACATTAATCCTTATTCCAGCGTCCGTGGTAACCTACAGCATCGTCGGCGGTAATACATACGACGCATTCGTCATTCGCAACTTCACGGGAGAGATCAGGGTCAACAGCGAGCTGGACTACGAGAACATCACCAACTACAGCCTGGACGTCCGCGCCTTCGACGGCCTGTACCAGGACTTTGCCAAGGTCCTCATCAAGATCGAAAACCTGAACGACAACCCTCCAGTCTTTTTGGCGAACTACTCCAAGACTATTGAAGAGGAGAAGCTGTATGAGGGGTGCATTGTTAGGGTACGTTAATAATTTATTTGAATATGCATAGTTTTTTATTGAGAAAAGTACGCATTACAGTAATAATACACAAATTACTATTTCCGCTTGCAAGTAATTTGTGTATTATTTACTGTGGAACATGAATTTCCCTCAAAACCCTCAGAATATTCAACAACATAGGTACACATATAATCATTTATTTTAATATGCATAGTTTTTTATTGGAAAAAGTACACATATACTGTAATAATACACAAATTACTTGCACTTTTTCTACTTACATAGGTACAAGTAATTTGTGTATTATTACTGTGTAACACGAATATCCATCAAGAACCTAGAGAATATTAAAAAACATAGGTACACATTCATTTATTTTAATATGCATAATTCTATATTGGAAATAGTACCTACATATTATATACAGTAATAATACACAAATTACTTGCAAGTAATTAGTGTATTATTACTGTGTAACTTTATTTCCATTAAGAACCTACAGTATATTCAACAACATAGGTACTCATATACTCTATCAACCTTTGTAGAAAAATTATAATCATCATAAATATTATATTGTTTTAGAACATCAAAATAACAACTAAATAGTAACTAAATAGTAACTAAATATACAAAAATAAATAAATTGTTCCCGACTTTTTTAATTTTCAAGATAGCCAACTTGGTGATTAATTTTTAATTTACATTTTAAATAAAAGTTCCGAACACATACTCACGTTAGCTTTTTAAAGAAACTGATCAAAATCAGTCCCTCTCTTTAGGAGCTATTTATTATTCCATAGACAGAGACACACAGTGAGATATATATAATAGCAGTTTTCGTTAGATTATATTTGAGGTTGCGTTGAATTATAAATAGATAATAAATTAAAACTTGGCCATCAGATTTTTTAACCCTTGACAAAAACAAATGGCGTATCTGTATGTGTGTGTGTGGTCGGTGGCATCGTAACTACTCAACATGATCGAGAGTACTATAATTCATCATAGTTCAGACGAATAAAATAAATCCCATAAAAATGGGTTTCATAACTGTAAATTGCGCGGAAAAATAATGTAGGCAAACTCAACAACCATATTATTAACTTTGTAATGAACTTGTATATAAAAGTCATTGTTGAACCTCATTTATTTCTATAATGCCACAACACAACTGGGTCGAGCTATGCTTGACTCGAAACACATGACCTAATAACTTGTGGTTCTGTCATGTTTAGTTTTATTTTGACAGAATTCAATTGATAGGAGTCTATAATTGAAGCGTCAATAAAAGTATCGCGCAGTCTTGTCAAGGTTTACATCAAAGAACAAGATCATTATTTCGTGATCTATTTGTGTAAACGAAAGCTGAAGACGTCAGCGTTTACACTGAAATATCAACGAGCAGACGCGAGCGAACGCAACCAGGCCTTACTCTCCAAATTGATTCGGTTTTGATTCAAATTCGATCGTGCCGCATACTCCCGATTAAATTGGCGTTTGTTAAAAATAGTTACGATCTAACGATTTTCTTTATCCTGGTTAGATTCAAAGTCATCCACCAAATAAAAACCAAAATCCGTTGAGATCGAACTGATTCGATTTTCGATTGTGACGAGAGTAAGCCCCCTGGGCCACGATTCTCGATCTCGATGTTCAGTCTGTCCCGTTCATGCATGTATAATATAGAGCGTGTGCGAGCGGTACAAACTGACGATCGAATCGAAGTTCGAGTTACGAGAATCGAGGCCCTGAAAAACGAAATAATACTTGCTCTAAAAACAAAAACAAAAATTGAAAGCGTGGGCATAGAATGAGCATTCGCTGGTTTGATGTAAATCTTTAAAAATATACTTCATTTGAAACACAAAATATTATATAAGCTTTTTGGAGATGTTTTAGATACATGAAAACTTTTATCGTTGATCTGTTGCGCAAATAGTTTATAAAACAAACAGGCCAAGTATGAGTCGGGCTTGCGTATGAAAGGTTTCGCAAAAAAATTAAAAAAAATCACGTTTGATGCTCATATCCATCAATCAATCAATTTCGAGAAATAATCATTTATTTTATTCTGTTGTTGTAGCGGCAACAAAAATACATAACCTGTGTGTCTGTCACGGTTACGGAGATACAGACAGCAGATATACATTGTATGTGAACATTTCAATTCATCTACAACCGTTTAAAAGATACAGAAAGTTAGATGGACGGACGGACAATAGAGTCTTAGTACTACCCGCTTTAACGCTTTGTAGTCTTATCGAAATATATGTAACATAGACAAAATTCGAATAGCGCGGAAAATTTACATACAGGCTGTAATATTAATAAGTGATAATACTTTAAGGTGTGTTATAGGTCCCGTATGTAGAGTTTACTGTGAAAGTACCAGGCGGCTGATTCAAGATGCCATCGCTAATTATCGCTTACAAAGATCGATAACAAAATGTATGGGATTTGACATAAGGTACGCTAAATGACATACCAAATCGCGATCATTTAACGTAGCTAATGTCAAATCCCATACATTTTGTTATTGAACTTTGTAAGCGATACTTAGCGATGGCATCTTGTATCAGCCCCCAGTTCTGAAAGAGTTTACTTTTTTATTATTTTTTTTATGATGTTGGGGGATTTCTCATAGAAACATGAAAGTCCAAAGTAAGTATTTCAGCGCTGGTACTTTCACAGTAAACCATGAAGTATTATCACACATTTACGTTATAGCATGTACAAGCGATTTTTGTCCAAGTTGTGGTTTTATTTGGCTGCTCTATAGGTTTATGCATAGGCCACGGTACCCAAAAAAGCAATATATAGCAACAACTCTCGAAAGTTATAAGAAAAGGAAATTGAACGTAACTTTTCCAGCACGTAAATAATCGCGAATCTAAAATCGGATCTCGCTATCTCATACTAGCTATTGTCCCGCGGTTTCGCCCGCGTCGAATAAAAATATGTAACGTCTAATACCGCCAGACATATTATGTGTATTAAGTTTCATGATGATCGGTCGAGTAGTTATTTTTAAAGCGTATTACATAAACGGACATTCACATCAGGGATGTGAGGCAGCTCCGTAACCGTAACCATCGGATATCTGATATAAAAAAATTCGTAACCGTAACCGAATCCGAAATGAAAGTTTTGCTACTGTAAAAAGGAAACCAAATTTTAGTATCCGTAACCGAAATTATCCGACATAAACGGATAATCCGAAATAATTTAATATCCGTATCCGAAATTTCATATCCATTTCATCCCTGATTCATATGTATAATATTATTAGATGTTTACACAACTTCGTAAGCGCAATATGGAATCCCGCAAGAACCGTGCATTTTGCTGCGGTAAAAGTAGCCTATGTGTTAATCTAGCATGTAAACTACTACCATGGCTAATTTCAGTACAATCTGTTTTCAGTAGTTTTTGCGTGAATGAGTTACAAAGATACATGATACAAAACACATAAACTTTCGCATTTATAATATTAAGTAGTATAGTATAATCTACGCGTACAGTTTCAAGATGATCGGCTGTTAATTTTGCATGAAAGAGTAAGAAACATACATACATATTTAAAAACCGGGCCCACCACACATTCCCAGTGTGATTATAGGTACATATACACTGTGCAAAAAGAACTTTGAGATCCCCCTTCCCCCTTCATGGCTCCCGGAGCCCCCCCCACTCCCTGGATCGGCTGGGTCCGCGAGTCGGTTTAAAGATCGACTCGTCAAAGTCTAGCCCTTCAGGCAGTCGCACATTAAATAAAATGTTACACAGAAGGTTTTTCCCTGCGCCCTGACGCGGGGGTTTTGCCTTCAAAAAAACGTCTTGTCGTTCATTCATTTTGCCCCCACCTTGTTAGGGCTTTGGTCCGCGGGACGATGAGAGGCGTGGGAGGAGTGGAACCACACACGTTCCCCGGTCTCAGGACCGGGGCCTCACACGCCACTTGTCGTCTCGCCATTCAGGAATAAGCCTCTCAAGGCTTCTTTTCCCTTAGCGCCATGGTTTTCCCCTGCGTTCTGCCGCGGGGGGTTTTCCCTAGAAAAACATAAAGTATAATACGGCTCGGTATCTTCAATACCGGGTCCTTCGACCCCACGTAGAGGGGCTCATTAGCCCCTGGTCGTGGTTCCCCCGCTCCCGGCCACTCTGGCCAGGTGAGCGTGTGAAAATCATAGGTAGGTACTTTGAGATAAGATATTTATCTTGTTGTTTCACTTTGTTTTAAATTTTAAAGAAATACAGTTGTGTTCTAAGCCGCCACTTATAAATTTGTACTCTTTTGAGTCCCCCATAGGACAGGCGTCGCCTAGTTTGGGGGAATGTTACTGTAACATTTGGCTAATGTACTTTTTTGGAAATAAATGATTTGTATTTGTATTTTTGTAGATAAGATTGAGATAAGAGACCTTTCCTGATTTTGGAAATACATTTTTTTCACTTTAATTTTTTTAACCTAATTTTTTTTTCTTTTTACCATATCTTATTTTTTGTCGCACAAATAATGAAAAAGCATTTTTTTTGTAAAAAAATACGTTTCTAGAATGAGGAAAGGTCAATCATCAAAGTTATAGTGACTGTTCTTTTATACACTGTATATTCTAACAAACTTATATGTTGCAGGTGGAAGCCTACGATCCAGACCTCGATCGCAGCGCTCCGCAGAACATAGTGTATTCCCTCGTCAAACACGAACAGAAGGTGTTTCTCCAAATAGACAACGACGGTTGTCTCCGGTTGACGAAGCCGCTGGACAGGGACCAGCCGACCGGGTTCGCGAGGTGGCAGATCCTCATCATGGCGGCCGACCACGGCGGCAGACTGGGCTCGGACAGTCTACGGTCTACTACGGAAGTCATTTTGGAGCTGACAGACATCAACGACAACGCGCCGTTTCTGACTAACGTAAGTGTTTAAGCCTCCCACACAGATTTGGGTGACGTTCGCCGGTTTCATTGAAACCACACCAGCTATGAGTTTTTTATAGTGCCTAAGTGTGTGCGCAATACACAGAAGCACTCTCTTCTATCACAACGCGCCGTTCCTGACAAACGTAAATATTTAACCCTCCCACACCGATTTTGGTGAAGGTGGCGTTTTATTGAAACCATACCAGCAGGAGTTATTTTATAGTCCCCAAGTGTGAAGCACGCTCTCTTGCTTCAGTCACGTGACGGATAACCGACACGACTGGCGGGAAATCAAGCGCAGGACCGACTTTTTACATGCCCATCCGACGCATGGATCATCTTTCTTGTCAGACAGACAGGTTATCAGCCTGCATTGTCATAACCAAACATGAAAACCTTTTTTTTTGCCTAAACTTGTTAGTGTTAACGGCTTGCTAGAATTTTCTTTTTCATTCATTGAACTGGAAATACGAGAGGGATAACACGATATTTAATGAAGGATTAACTTTAACATGAGTTGGTGAAATTAGCACTCTTTTATTACGTTACCGTACATTTTTGAAGTCAAAATCGTTTTGTGAGGCAGTGACAATAACATGACATAATTTGTGGTAAGCGCCTTACATCTTAAAATAGCAGCTAGGCTTAATTTCGCTTGCTCAAAACGTTTAATACCCTCCATACAAGGGTTTCTATACAAATTATTATAAATGGTAGTGTTGCTTTAATTATATCGCGTAAAACCACCATTACAGTAAGGATGTAATTTCTTTAAAGAAACCATTAAGCTTCTTTATGGTGCCATTTTAACCAATGGTGGTCATAACTCGAAATGGTCCTAGGTTTCTTTACCTTTATGCGACCATTCCGAGCCAATTAAGCTTTATAACTTTTTAA
Source organism: Celastrina argiolus (assembly GCA_905187575.2). Lineage (NCBI taxonomy): Eukaryota > Metazoa > Arthropoda > Insecta > Lepidoptera > Lycaenidae > Celastrina > Celastrina argiolus. Next base: position 6,813,106 of record LR994596.1, read on the forward strand.
TAGGGATAGGTCAACTTGTTGATACAAAGGGTTAGAATGTTGCTAAGTCACTAGCCATGCCCGCGACTTCGTTCGCGTGGGTTTTGAGTGACTGAAACCGTTTATGCAGCGCACGCAACGAATGTCCCCAAATGTGAATAATTTTCCCCGTTTTTGTACCATTTCTCACTGACGCTTCGCTCCTATTGGTCACAGCGCAATGTTAGCCTAAAGCCTTCCTCTATAAATGGACTATCCAACAAAAAAAAATCATATCTGACCAGGGGCCTTACTCTCCAAACTGATTTGATTTTGATTCAGATACGATCATGCCGCGTACTATCCTAATAAATTGACATTTGTTTATTTTGATTCTCAGTCGATTGATATGGTCGGTCAAAAAGTTACGATCTAATAATTTTGTTTATCCTGATTTTCAAATTATTTTGTTTCAAATTAAATTCACCAAATACAGTACGATAAACCACTGTTATCGAACGGATTCGGTTCTCGATTGTGTCGGGAGTAAGCCCCCTGTAGTCAAACAAACAAACATACAAAAAATTTAACAAACTCTTCCGCTTTATAATATTAGTATAGATTAGCTTAAGGGCGCACACCCACTACATACCTGGCTATGGAAATTGATTTATTAAAAAAAAAACAGGCGTAAATGAAAACCTTCTTCTTTTTTTGAAAGTCGAATAAAATGCAATGATGCAGTTTTTGTTTTTATTGAAATCAAGCTCGCAACTCCTTTTAACGTTTTTCGCTATAGTTTCGAATATTGCCTACTATGCCTTTTTTGAAATATTCATTTTGTTTATCAATAGGTGAAACAAAAAATTCAGGCTTATGAGAATTGCGCGAATAGAATATTGAAGAATTTAGCACACATGGCATTAAAATTATCAACCCATATTGAACGCTGATTGGTGGAATATTATCAGAGAGAAAGGAATGGATTTATATTTTATAATTATATGATAAGATGAAATGTAATTATAAAGTATATGTCCCTTCCTTTCTCTCTGATAATGTTCCACCAATGAGCGTTCTTTGTGGTTTGTTAATTTGAATGCCATGTTATTTGATCATACATTTGAAAAGCGTTCGAGACAGTAGAATGATACACTTATAATAAAAAAAACGTCTATAACTTTTGCTAGAGCGATAGCTATATTGTGAACGAGATAGCAGATATTCATATTATACGACCGAGTTAAAGCGACACGAGGCAATAACCTTCACCTACAGACCTGTCAGTCAGCTGACATGGGTATATCTTCTCATTTCACCTCACAATATGGATTGATGTCTAATATATTGGATTTTTCTCAAACAGTGCGTGTGTGATGCTTATCATACTATTCGCGAGATGTTCCAGGCTGAAGACAGTTCATTCAAAATTTAACTCTACGCTTATACGACTAAAGTGCAAATCGAACCAGTGTGGAGTCAAAATTGACATTGACATTTAACTCGACGCTCGTTCGTTCGACTTTAACTTTATTGTATTAATCCAGAATTCAATCTTTAATGCTTTAATATATTTTCCTCTAGTTTAGGGAGCCATAAAGTCCCTGCCAGGCTTTTTGCACGTTTTTTTTTATTTAAGACAATTTGACTCGTTCCCTTTGGCACAAAGCAGATATATAACACAGACACGACCTAGTACTATAAAATGGTATCACCCTAATACTGGCAATTCGACTGGCTATTTTGGTTTTCTTCGATTTCCAGGCATTCAGGAAACCGCTATCTAGCGCCACTATTGGAAAATACTAATTACTTTCGTTTCGTATCTTCTTCTTAATTAAGGAGTTGAATTTAGCTTAATGTGATGTTATGCTTAAAAATATGCTTATCTTTATTTTAATGTGTATATGTGTACTTAATTCGGCATATTTACATTTTATAATTTACAAATGTTAATTGTAGTGATATCTATTGCAATATTTTTGTATTAAATAACGATTGTATGGGATGGTAGGCCATGCCTTTGGTAAATAATGTCAAATATATTAAAACCATCTTACGTAAAACGAATGGCGCCTTACTGTAAAATATGTCTAGATATATTTCAGTTCTTTCGAGCAATAAATTTCTAGACCCTCTTAGGTTTTTCATCCGTAAAAGTCTAGTCGTTTGCATAAAAATAATATTCCAGTAAAACGTTCTCAAAGTTATTAAAAGCAGCGATCCATCGATATCATTTGTATCGGCAAAACAATGTAACCCTTACCCTTATTGGGATAAGGCTTAAATTACTAATACGATTTAAGGATTAGTCAACCTTTGCTTTGGTTTAGAATGAAGTCACGCGCCGCAAGGAAATGGTGTTTTGGGTTGTTCCGATTAAAAATAAATATGAACTTTCTGGACCAAAATATTGAGTGTCTACAAAAGTGGAAATTCAAGGATTTCTTAAGTGTATATTTTGTTCCCAACTTCCTTATAAGTAAAAAAAAAATACATTTATAAAATGAGGAAAGGTAGTATAATCGCATCTCAAAGTTATAGTGACTGTTCTTTTTACAACCTGTACATGTTTGTAAAGTTCCACCGTATCGCCTAAACTACTGACATTGTAATTAAAAGAGATGTCAATAGTTTCGTAATAATAGCCCGAGTAACAAGGCTATATAATTTACGTAGTCAGGTAATTTATTTATATTAAATATAACTTATAATAATATTTTTAGTTAAAATTTTAATTAGCAATATAATTTTATTTTAATGTAAATATATAAATTATGTGCCTATGTACAAGGCGTAAAATAAATGAGTGATAATACTTTAGGGTGTGTATGTGGCTCCTATGTAGACTTATTTTTGACATTCATATTCGTACGAGAAATGCCCCAACATCAAAAATTTTTCCACACAAAAAAAATTTTAAAAGTACCTCTTTCAGCGCTGGTATTTTTACAGTAAACTCTATACGGGACCCACACACATTCATTAATATAATATTATAGCCTATACAAAACGACTTAAACATAAAACGTCTAGACTTTGAATCTAGATCCACTATCACTAACATTATCGAAATGTTAACAAAATCTCGATATGGCGTGTAGTGTGTACGTTACATCTTTTATTCAGGACGTGCAAACTTCAAACGTACCGGTAGTTTTGTTACTGAATATTTAAGACGATCTTGCCGAAAGATTTACTTTGATTTAGATGGTTTTTAGATCTTACCTGGATCCCTGGAGTGGCCACTTGTCAATTCTTCATGCTAATTCACCTGTCCCTTCACGTAAAAAGGTTCGAGTTAACATTACCGCACTCTTAGAATACTATATGATGGTTAAAGTGAATCCCAGGGGTGTTTGGTTTTCAGTCTATTTATTTTTTTGGAAATGGGTGAGTCTGTGTCACCAAGTTGCAAGGTTTCCCCCTAGATTTTAGCCGGGGGGAAAGCTATCTTTAAGTGGTAGTAGTAGTAGGGGTTATATTTATCTTTTATCTTATATATAAAAATTAATTGCTGTTAGTTAGTCTCGCCTAAACTCGAGAACGGCTGAACCGATTCGGCTATTTTTAGTCTTGAAATGTTCGTGGAAGTCCAGGGAAGGTTTAAACGGTTTCTATGCTCAACGAAGTGGGCACGGGTCAGCTAGTCTTATATATAAAAATGAATCGCTGCTAGTTAGTCTCGCTAAATCTCGGGGACGGCTGAACCGATTCGGCTATTTTTGGTCTTGAAATATTCGTGGAAGTCCAGGAAAGGTTTAAACGGTAAGGAAATATGCGGTTTGTATGCTTAACGTAGTGGGCAAGGGTCCGCTAGTAATATTATAATACAAACCCTAAAAATAATCTATATGAGGTATTTTCTTTGAATTTTTGGGATTTCAAAACCTGTGTCCCCATTACAGCCCTATGTCCTATGTTAAACATAAACTGAACTATATATTGCGGTACTGTACATTCTAGCTCTTTTATTTAATAGTTTTCTACACTTTATACAGGTTATGCCCCTATTTATATACATGGGTTAAATTCCTAAAGCCTATCAGCAGTATCAGCATAGATTTAGGCTCGATATCTAAAGAGTATTACGAAGCCCTGTTGCCAAAGCCGGCAGCGTAAAGATTTTCCTTTGTACGGAGACAATTGGCCGGATTAACGAGCGCCCAGCTATCTTAAATTGCTCAACTTTGACAAGTCGGCCATTTTGTGTTTCAAAATTGCGGAGTATTCTTCGCGTCGACGTTTCGTTTTGCAACTTTGTAAACTACACATTCAAATATTTCAAAGTACTATTTTACAATTTAGACTAATCTATATTAATATTATAAAGCGGAAGAGTTTGTTTGTTTGTTTAAACGCGCTAATCTCAGAAACTTCTGGTCCGATTTGAAAAACTTTTTTTTGACAACTAAAGTTCATTTATAGAGGAAGGCTTTAGGCTATAGTATATCATTACGCTGCGACCAATCGGAGCGAAGCGTCAGTGAGAAATAATGCAAAAAACGGGACGGGAAACATAAAAAAATATTTATGAAAGAATTATTCCTTTTTAATGATTAAAAAAGTCCGTGACAGTATATATATGTCTACCTATCTCTTAAAATATACTCATAATAACATTATTTGTCGAAGAAGGCGATAGGCTATACAGGGTGTAAAAAGAGCAGTCACTATAACTTTGATTTACTATGATACTACTTTTCCTCATTTTGGAAAGGTATTTTTTTTTTTTGTCAAAAATCAAAAAATTAAATTTTATCCTTTTCACCATTTCTTATTTTATTCTCGCAAAAATAGCAATAAACCAAAAAAAAAACTTTTTTATTAAAATTTTTGTCAAAAAAAAAAACATTTCTAGAATGAGAAAAGGTAGTATAATCATATCCCAAAGTTATAGTGCCTGCTCTTTTTACACCCGTTATAACAATACGTTGTTACCATTATATAAGTTCACGATCATAGTAACAGAAACCAACGTGAGCAATCAAAAGATAATCGCGATAGTGTTTCCGACAACCACGCGAACGAAGTCGCGGGCACAGCTAGCACAGTCGTCTATATTATTCGTCAGGGATAAGGCTACACCAGTTTCCTTTACCATTTTTTAACCTTCTAATTGTGGTTACTATAGATATATGATTAAAATATGTATCTCGCCGAACTGCGATGAATGCGGTGTAGTTGAGGATATTCATCATTTGATTATGGAGTGTGTGAAAGGTGCCGATGAAAGAAAGGAGATTTTTACTAAATTTAGAATTAAAAGGTTTAATTTTATACAAAATTATTTATTAATAAGTAGTATTAGTTATGATGGGGCTGACATGCCTTGTACGGTAAAAGCCGATAAAAAATAAAGAAAAAAAATCTTCTAATTTTCCACAGACCCAACCAGTGATATGGTATGAGAACGAGCAACCAGGGAAGGTTGTGGAACTGACAGCTAAGGACTACGACTCAGCAGAGAACGGCCCGCCCTTCACGTTCGCCCTTAACGAGACCGCCAGCTTCGACATACGTTCCAAGTTCCACATCCAAGGTACGTATTTTGATACCAGTGATACCACCTCAAAGGCAAGGTAACCTATTTTGACGACCTCTTTTGTTCAGTGGTTAAGCATCTCGGTGCTCCGGAGGGTGCGGGTTCGAATGCCAAAGAAACGAAAAGATTTCTGTATTCCTGGGAATGTGTATTAAATATGTGTGTAAAAATCTTAAATACGTCTATAAAAGTATTAAATATCACACAAGTTCTTCGGACATTTAGCACGGAGTCAGATTGCTGGATGGAGACCTGAAGAAAGTCACAGGGAGTCAGTTGATGCAGAAAAACTTTGGGGGAGGCTCATGTCCCGATTGACGTGGTGTGAAGCGTCCTATGTTACGAAATATATTTGAAACAATACCAAAATAATCCCAAAAGCAATTTACAAAAGTACTTCCACTAATGAGGTTTCGCGGTGAAACATAAAATAGAGAACACTCAACGCGCATAATTGCATTATTGGCGGGAAAAATTGCGTGAAATGTTAAAAATCCGCGCGGAAACACAATCCACTTTTCTGTCTCCTAAAACTCTGGAGGATACGGTATCTCGGAGAAAGCTTGCAGACGTGTAAACGTCGCATATCAAGGTGACATGAGTGTATGAATTTATTATGCTGTAGGAATGCACAGATGTTTTCGGTATGCTTTTACAACAACATCACCATCAATCAGTCTTCATTTTTACATTTTGACTTGATTTTTTTGTTTAAAAAGTTGAAACGTCAAAATGACAGCCGATATTCAAAAACTGGAAGGCCACCTAAGTTTTAAGTCTTTATGGTAAAACGTAATTAAGGTCCTTATTTCCATCTTCCATCAGATGCCGTCGCTATTATATATTAATAAAACTATCTCAATCAAAACCTCTATTTGAGATCCTATTTGACAGATCAAAAACGTTTTGTTTTATTTTTTAAAATAACAACTATATTAATATTACATAGTACTTTAATTTCTTTTCATTTTGAACCATTATAGAAAGAACATTAAAATAAGTATAATCTTTATTTTTACGTTTAAAAAAAATAAAGTATGTTACATAAGTAAAGTTCTTCATTTTTATATACTTTTAGTTTAGGGCATTATTAATTGTCTATAAAAATCATTGTTCTTTACATAACTACTAGGGTTCGTTTATTAATTACGTGACACAATTTTGGGGCAGGGGGCTTAACACGAATCTTACGTAATAAAATATAATATATAGCCCTTTCCAAACGGCAACACACTGTCTCTCCTGGTGGCCATTGTGATTCCGCCAAGCAGTGACAGTGACAGAAAGAAAACAGGGCTCCTAACTTTAATTAGCGATTAAGTTTTCGACCGTAACTCCAACTTGATGTTTTACTTCTCACCCCCCAGGAAACACCCTGTCGACCCTGGTTTCCTTCGACCGGGAGGTCCGTAAGGAGTACCACATCCCCGTCGCCATAACTGACTCCGGCACCCCCAGACTGACGGGCGTCTCCACGCTGCACGTGGTGATCGGAGACAGGAACGATAATCCCATGGGTCCAGGGCACAGTGATATCTTCGTGTATAACTATAAGGTATGTATATTCGGGATATTTCATGATACCTGTTCGGGGAATACTTAAGCGGTTCTTGGTGAACGTTTGTCGCGGCAAGCGTTTGGCTGTTGCCAGTAGCGTAGCTAACTGGGCCAGGGCCTCGGTGCACAGAGAAAGAATGAGGCCCTCAACATCTCTTTCCACGTAGCTTGAACGTTTATGCCCTTCAAAATTATAGATAGGAATAATATTGAATACAGGGGCATTACTCTCCAAACTGCAGGGTTACTCCCGACACAATCGAAATCAAATCTCATCGGCATTTGGTATTTTATTTGGTGGATTACTTTGAAACTAACCAGGATAAAGAAAATCGTTAGATCGTAACTTTTTGTACTCATATCCATATCAATTGACTGAGAAACAAAATAAACAAGTGTCAATTTATTCAGTATTACGCGGCACGATCGAATCTGAATCAAAATCTAATCAGTTCGGAGAGTAAGGCTGATTTGATTTTGATTCGGATTCGATCGTGCCGCGTACTTCCCAATAAATAGACGTTTGTTTATTTGGATTCTCAGTCGATTGATAATATGGTCGGGGGTACAAAAAGTTACGATCTAACGATTTTCTTTGTCCTGGTTAGTTTCGAAGCAATCCACCAAATAAAATACCAAAAGCCGTTGAGATCGAACTGATTCTCGATTGTGTCGGGAGTAAGTGCTGGATGCAGTGGGTTAAACATATCATTAGTAGGCTAATTCCATACCTATGAAGGGCAGAATCGGTGTGTTTAATTAAAGGCCCTTTGAGGTCCGGGGCCCTGGTGCAATGTACCACCGTACCCTACTATAGCTACGCCACGGGCGCAGGGTTGTCGAATCTTAGTCGAATTGTTTTGTGAATCACTAGGCCAAGCAGGAATATTTGATAGCTCCGTAAAGTAAAGGTATCGAATTACAATTGAAGACATGAATGGATAAAGCTGTCGCAAAAAAAAAAAAACAGAAAATTTATATTAACCCGCGAGCACTCGCGCTATGAGCATTTTGCTCACAGTAAATTTAAAACAAGCACCATTTTGTCATAATTATTCGTACGATCATCGTTCATTCGGTAGCTGAGTTTTGTTTCGTCCTCCATCCCTGTATGCAGTTCACTTCTCGCCGGTATGCGCCAGTCACTCGGACGAGGTGGTTTGTTGCGCCGTGTACCATCAGGCGGCATTTTGCTCATCGCGCGGGTATCGACGTAAGTACTTTTTTTAATCATGACTTTATTTTTTTTCATCTTAGCGGCAGTTTTACTGCTAGTTTTGTGTAATATTATGATTTTACCTTAATGAAATAGTAATCTATAATGTATTTATATAATAGATGGATCGTGATCGAAGGGATGAATTTGTTTTGGCATGGTTGATGGAGGAAGATTTAGAAGACACTGAGGACCCGTCTTTTAGAGCCGATAATATTGAAAAGGATCGAGGCAGTGAACACAGTCATCATATATCAGAAGTACACTTCATAACGACGACCGAATCGATCCAACTACTGGAATTACCGCGAAACTCGAAATTATCACTTTCTATAATAAAACGAAATGAGGTGTTGACGTTGTGAATCGACTAAAAGAAGAGTAATCTGTGACAAAAGTGGCATGTAGAGATTATTTGAGAGATTATTTTGAGATTATTTTTCATGATCCTAAACATAACTGGAATCAACAGCCTCATCATTTACAAAGAAAATAAGGGTATAATTATCATGCGCGGAGATACTTGAAATAACTAGCTCTTCACCTAACACAGCCACATATCCAAAGAAAAGGCACCTTCCAAAATATTTCATATCCTCTTCAGCAAGTCATCAAATGTTTTGTACCAGAATCGGACTTACTAGATGCAGAAAAACCAAGTGATATCTGCGCTGTTTGCCCAAGAAGCATAAATCGCAAGACCAAAAAGTGCTAAATTTGACTGCCAAAAATTTTTATGTACCAAGCATACTCGTGCACTATGTGATATGTGTAAAGCTTGCATATACGATGTAGATTACTTATTCATACTTAGTTAAGTTATTATTTTGAAAAGTTTTTTTTTATTAATTTTTTTCCGTAAGACTGCCTTAGAAGGCTGGCAAATTTGTTCCTATGATTGATAATTAAAATCAAAAAGATTATTATTGTTAACTTTTTTAATAAATATTTTATAGACTAAATAATGTGTATTTTATTTAATAAAATATTTTTTTATTCATATTTTTTGGTAAAACTTGCATTTATTGACATTTATAAACGTGAGCAAAATGCTCTACACGCGTGTGCTGATGTAACTTTTTGAGGCGCGAGTGCTGGCGGGTTAATCTGTCACTTAAACATTTTAGGCCCTGCCATGTTAAATCATGTTTTCCCTCTCGTATTTCCTGTCAATGCGTTAACTTTAACATTGCTTGGTGAAACACGCCCTTAGTATAATATACTAAGGGCGTGTACGCCCGTAGTATATTATATAAGGGAAAACATGATTTAACATGGCCTAAAATGTTTAAGTGACAGATTAATATAAATTTTCTGTTTTTTTTTTTTTGCGACAGCTTTATCCATTCATGTCTTCATTAAATACATTGATTCTAGAGACGGTTCTTCAGATAATACGTGTCGACAGTTTCTGAAATTTAAGTGACAATTGAAACTCAATTTTCTCGATTAAAAATTTTGGGACATATATTTGTCATTCGATAACATTAGTTTACACGGAGATTCATCATTATTATTTTATTGTTATTGTAAGTTATAGGTAGGGTTCAAGGCCTCAGCAGCATAAAATAAGAGATGCCAAAATATCCAGGTTTTTATCGTATTTATCCTATTTATATAAATTTTTAGTTTTGATAACGTCACAACATTTTAAAGAATTCGAACTTTAAAAAAACGGGGTGTTACTAACTTTTGCAAGGACAACAAAGGTAAAATAACACCAGGCACCTCATTTCTAGGGCTCGTAAGGATAATGCGAAGGTTTTAAAAATGTAACGTCGTCCCTGGACCCGCATACAAATGCTCATGTTTCCTTATTTAGCTTCATAATAAGGTAATCCAGTAATGGTCAGTTGGTTGTGTAAGAACCTGTTATCTTTTCTGAATTCTTATCAGGTTTGGTTATTCAAAATCTGTGTTATCTGCTTAGAGGATTATTCCCGATTTTTTGAGATTATCCCTCTTAATTAAACTTTACAATGTAGAGGCCTCTACACCGATTTAGATGTCGGTGGTCAGTTACGTTGAAAACAGCAGTATTTTTATGGCGTCTAAGTATGTGCGCAAGACACATGCTATCTTCCTTTACTCTCATAATCCTCTATATCCTGACACGTCGATAGAACAGGTTGGATTTTTTCTTGCGTATCCGACTCATGAATCTTATCAGACAATCAGGCAATCAGAATTGTCCTATCAACTTAAAAACAACATTTATTTGTTCCAACGCCAGAACCTACGACCTCCAAGAGCCAAGCAGCCACTGGACCATAGACCAGAGGCGTTTGTACTTTAAGAGCGGGTACACGTTAGGCGCTTTCAAACGCGCGCTTTGTCAACGCGTTGCGTTTTGAGAACCAGGAGTTCTGTACAGACAGTGTACTCTGTACTTACTCAAGCGCGCGCTTTTTCTTTATCCAAAAACGCACATCAGCAAAGCGCGCGACAATAAGCACCTAATGTGTACCAGGTCTAAAACTTAACTCATCTCTTTAAACACCTCCGTGTCTGCTCAAGTTGTTTTGAATTCACCTCAAAGCTTTAAGCAACAGGTGCTTCCAGGGCCGGCCTTGAGATATAGGTCGTTTGCATAAGTCAATTCCGTTATACAAGCTTTAACCGACTTTCAAAAGGTTATAAATTTGTCGGGATGTATGGTTTAGGTTTGAGGTAAAGAAAAATTAGCAAAGCAAAATAGATTTTTGTACATATTCAGTGATAAGGCCACGTTTTATAAGTCAATTCCGTCGGTATACAAGATTTAGAGATTCCATAAAGAGGATCGACATTTTAGCCTTCAGCTTAAGTAATTCTTATTTGAGTAGTTAAATAAGGTTACGACTGATTGCTGATGCGGTAATTAAAGTTAAGAGGTTATTTACAGTCTGTTACTATCACTGCTTGGCGTTATGACAAGGACGGAACTCCACTTTTAACTATCGTTTGAAAGAGCATTCGTTGGTTCCAATAACATATGTACCTTCTTTTTCTTATCTGTTTATATAACTGGTCACAATATTTTCTTGTATCTAGGTTATATTACACTGTATCTTATGTTTAATAATATCATAGTAAATTAATATTATTTGTTGACTTTTTGGAATGCAGACTGAAAGGGACTACAATTCATTATACAGCTCCAAGTATTTTGTAAGTATAATGTCTATAATTAAACCTATTCATGTATGTATATGTATTGTATTGTATTACTTTTGTAGGTAAATTTTTTCATTGATATTGCAGGTTGTTCCACTATAAATATGACCGATTTTGTAATCGATTTTTTGTATGACACGTTGCACTATTGCTATTACTATAATATATGTTTCACCTGCAAAAAGTCGATTGTAAAAAGTATGCTCTAAGCACCCTTATGTAGAAATATCAATACATAAAAATAAGTTGTTCGAAATCCTGTGTTTGTACGGGAAGATCTTAGAAGATATGAAGCCGGTTTTAATGCGGTTTACCTTAATAGATAAAGGGAGAATTGAGAAAGGTTTATGTATATAATTTGTTTACAATTTTTGGTAAATAACTAAACAAATTCAAGTTTTAAAAAATGAACGTCATCACAAGTAAAACTGTTTATATATGCTCAATGTATAAAAAGTGGCCAGTCAGCTAGTATGTAAGTATGATAGTTACTTGATAGTAAAGGTCTTATATCGCAAACAGAAGTATAGCAAAAGATTTCTGCACAGAATTGGATACGTAAGCATTATAAAGAGTATTTTACGAGGCGCCGGCGAGGAATACAAAATAGATTAAGCTGGGTTCACACTGCACACTATGATACTTTTTTTTCCCCCGACGAACAGTGTGTCTGTCTGTTAGAGCGCTCGTGCGGATGATTTGAATGTAGTTTTTTTTGTTTGAATGCTGATCAGTTCCCACACTGCTTGATCAAACGAAGGTTTAAATTTTTAAACTTTGTTTATATTATTTAAGCCAAATCAATAAGTGATGACGTTTTGTATTTGGAAACATAAAAAAATTCTAAACGATATCGTGATATTTAAATAAACGTTATTGATTTTTGCTTCATTCTAGAACCTGTCTAGAAATTAAACGATTCTTTTATTCAATTGAATCGTTATTTTAGATAGGTTTTACAGGGAAACCGATCAAAATACAAAATAATCCATTGGTAATGATTTAATATGATAAAATAATAAAATAATGATTAATGATATCCCAGTAATTATTATGAAGCTCACATAGATTGTCACCTTTTTTACTATAATATATTATACAATTAACTATACACAACATCATATTCAAACTTTTGTTTTGATACAAGCAATCATAATAATGCTGATGATGCATAGGTTAAATTTTTTGCCCAGGCGTCCTTTTTACCAATATTTTTGTTAATATAATCGTAACTCGTAATGTTAAGAGTTACGATGGGCCTAACTTAGTACTTAGTATATATAAAAAATCTCTGATTAAATAATTATATAAATCAGTAACAAATACGTATAAACAAATTCAAAAGCATTTTTTATTATATTCGTAGTGTAAACCCAGCCTAAGATAAAGGCTCGCTTGGGCATTTGTTTCAAGTTCGTATCCCCCAGAGTACGGTCGAAAGGTGATCACAGATTATGGCCCTAGAGTCCTAGAGTCCCTTTAAAGGGACAATTCGCATTTTATAATTCTACACTTTTTATGTATCAATTTGGATTTTATATTACACTCAATCGTAGCCCTTAAGAAAGGTTAACCCCGGATTCCCCTACGCTATTCAAATGAATGATCTTAGTTGAAAATGAATGATCAACTAACATCGCATTCAAATCAACAACCCATATTGAACGCTGATTGGTGGAATGTTATCAGACAGAAAGGAACGGACATATATTTTATAATTACGTCACGCTCGCTCGCTGATTCAAGTCGTATGTCAACTAATCGGTGTCTTTGGTGAATTAACCTTATCTGTGGAATTTTAACAAATCTTGCAAGTGCGAGCATGATGTATTTATAAAATATAATATGTCTGTTCCTTTTTGTCTGACGTTGATGTTCCACCAATCAGCGTTCAATATGGGTCGTTGATTTGAATGCCATGTTAGTTGATCATTCATTTGAATTGCGTTCGGAAAACCGGGGGTTAGGATTTTGTATAATTTTCACTAATTCTAATGAACCATTTTTTAATCAACCAATAGTTTATATTATTAATTAATTAATGTTTTTACGCTGCCAGTTGGAAAGGGACTACAACATGATGTATAGTGGAAAATACTTCATGGTAAGTTATATAACATAAGTGTTTAGTTTGGGTCGATGAAAGTATTACTTTATAAATGTATACATGTAGGCAATAGGTCATAGAATTCATTATCACTGAGTAACATAGGCTATATAAAAATCAATTGCCGTTCGTTAGTCTCGCTAAAACTCGATATCAGCTGAACTGATTTGGCTATTTTTGGTCTTGAAATATTCGTGGAAGTCCCGGGAAGGTTTAAACGGTTTCCATGCTCAACGAAGTGGGCACGTGTCAGCTAGTGTACAATAATTAAGCGGATTGGTCTTAGCATGCCTCTACTTTTGAGTTAAACTTTTCGAGACGACGTTGATACTTTTCATAATTTCCTGATGCGTAATTAATTTTCAAAGCCGCATTTTGATAAGTAATAAACGAGAAAACTAGCCTACACAAATTGTGGCTACGTAATTTAAGTATTAATATTTAAATAGACTAGTTATTAGTTAAACCACGATTACCTTACTCTATGTTAGTCAGTTGGTGGAAATTTCAAGAGAAAACCTTGGAAATGTATTTTAATTTGTTATTTTCTTGTTTATATAGGCCCTTTAGACTTTATATTATATAAGGGATACACATTTATTATACAAGGTGTAAAAATTGTAAAATAAATGAGTGTAATAATACTTTAGGGTGTGTATGTGCCTCCTACGTTGGTGTCCTACGTTGGTAGTAACAGCGCTAAAAGATGCACTTTTGACTTTCATGTTTCTATGAGAAATGCCTCAATATCTATCATAAATTTTCCCATATAATAATTTTAAAAAAAGTACCTCTTTCAGCGCTGGAACTTTCACAGAGAATTCTATATGCGGTACCCATACACACCCTAAAGTATTATCACTCATTAATATTAAAGCCTGTATAAATTAGCAGATACCAGATTATAAAACATAGACAAGTCACTAAAGCAAAATTTGTTCATATTATATTCACTTTTGATTTTGTATTTAATACATATTATATTCACTTTTGATTTTGTATTTAATACAAAATCAAAAGTGAATATAATATGAACAATGAAAAACACCTCTCGTACTAAAAAGTAGCTTTTCTTTTTTTCAATTCGTATGCATCATACAGACTCTGTATGATGCATACGTTGGAAAAGACATTGAATAGCTAATCAGTTATTATTATTATTAGTGATTTATTCATTTAAGTTCCTCTTCATACACAATCATGTATTACGCCAAACTGATCTAGCAGCAGCACCGCTCATTCGCTCAGTATATAACTTAAGAGGAAACACCACGGTTGAGAGAAATACAAAATAGGTATTTACAAAATCTATTGCTGTCTCGCAGTGCCTTAGCTAGCCAGCACTAGCGCGATAGAGACAACTGCAACTTGGACTGAAATTACCTATTAAAAGTACCACAAATCGACGTTTAGGGGATTCCTGTTTCCTCCTCCAAAACTTAACCGATTTCAATATTTTTTTCTGTATTAGCTAAAAAAAGAATTGAGCTAGGTTCCTATTTTTTGCTTTTGTTGTTTATTGTAGTCAAATCTGTTTCCTAGATATTTAAACATAGCGGAGAGTCTGGCAATTTTTTTTAGGTTTTTAAACGTCCATATCTCTTTAAAAAATTAATTTATTAAAAAAAGGAAAAAATAGGGGCGTACAAACAATATCCCTAAATATTATTCAGGAAAAAATTGTTACTCTAGAGGTGTTATCCAGGGAGGAAATAGAAATCCCTTAGACCCTTATTTTTGTATGGAAAAAATTTCGTGGTGTTTCCTCTTAAATACTATAAATGACATTGTACATCAACAATAACGTAATACAAATTTTGTCATGCCAATTACACTTATATCATATATAATTCAAATCCCCCCACACAACATTTCCATGTTTATGAATAGGTAGCTTAGCTAATATCTCTTAGTGAACAACACCTTTAGTAAATGTGCAACACCCTAGCCCACATTGTCTTGGGTTCATTGTATTAGTATCCTCTGGGATACTAATATATCCTCAAGAATACTACTAGGACGTCTACACATACTTATTAAGTTACATTTTATATACATACATAGTATTTTTATTTGTTCGAGAATGAGACTGTATGTAAATATATTTACTAGTTAGAGTTATCTTGCTGCGTAGGTTTAATAAAATACCATAAATTAACCTGAAGATTTGATAACTCAAAATGACTCGCAAAAAGGAAACTCATTGTGCCTTAAATATTGTAATTACGCAACAATACCCTCGAAGACTTAAATAACCTTTATCTCTTTAATCTTCACACTTTGGCCCTTCAAAGGGAAACTAATTACAGATTACAAAAAACGAGCCCCCGGCATCTTTTGAATGATAATTCAAATTAATATTTATTATTCAAATACTCCACGATTGTGAAAAAGAATTCTTAATATTCGGGATACTTTTGATGTTAACTTCGAGTGAATTTTATGCTTTTTATTCGAAATGTACTCTCGTATCAACAAAATCGTGCACATAATCGAAACCACTCTATATGACGTTTCCTTTACTTGTATGTAAAGTTGGTGGGACAAAAAGTGGGGAGATACTGAATATCCAAAAGTACCAGCAATTTGATCTAAGAATAATATGTAATAATATCTATGGACGCACGCTTCGCACCACGGAAATCTATTTAATTGTTTTATACTTTACACATATTTGAGAATTTTATTGTATTATACAAAAAATTTAATACACATCCATGACCCATGACATTGATAATTTTTTTTTCCTCGGCGGGATTCGAATCCGCGACCAATATATTTTCTACCACTGGCTACTTTGTAAAGCTACTTTCCATCAGCCCGGGATATGGTAGTTAATAATATCTGCTAGTTAGTCTTCTTCTTATCTTATATATAAAAATGAATTGCTGTTCGTTAGTCTCGCTCAAACTCGAGAACGGCTGGACCGATTCGTCTATTTTTGGTCTCGAAATGTTCGTGGAAGTCATGGGAAGGTTTAAACGGTTCATCACAAACTGTTTCTGCTCAACGAAGTTGGCACTGGTCAGCTAGTAGTGGTATATTTTCCACCACTTTATTAAGCTACTTTCCAGCAGTCCGGGATATTATATAGTAGTTAATAATATGTACAAGTTAGTATTATAAAATATTAATAGACTGTAAAAATAAAGGAATATTCTATCGCGAATTCGATATTTAATCACTTCGCCGTCAATACGCTGCAGTGTTTTTGCGAGGATTCCGAATAGATTTCAATTGGAATTCGTACCGCTACGAAATCGAATTAACTGGAAAAAGCATAGTTTTGTATAGGTTTATAGAACCTGAATCTAGGGACTAAATTGTATTAGTCTCTCTGGAATTGTAATAAAATGAATAGGGCAAGAGAGAGAGTCACTCGAGATGGTTCTCGATATAATAGAGATAAATACATAGATAGTTATCGTTGCTGCTTTAATACCCCAAAACCTTGTTCAGACAGACGAATTACCAACGCAATCAATGTATGGCAGCCAAGTACGATACAGACCAGGGATGAAATGAATATGAAATTTCGAATACGGATACGGACGTGGATATTAAAATCGGATTATATTAAATTTTGGTTTCCTTTTTACAGTAGTTAAACTTTCATTTCGAATTCGGTTACGGTTACGGTTAATATCCCTGATACAGACGTATAAAACGTGTCTCGGAACGCCCGACCAAAGTGATGTCAGACTGACTGACGCCGTATCGCGTTACGTTACGAAGTGGTTAATTCTCCCATAAAAAGTTATAACTTCATATTATACTCTCGTAGCATTAGGCCAGGTTTCCACTGACGCGGAGCGGGGCGGAGAGGAGCTTGCGGTGCCCGAATTGACCAATCACTATGCTCGAAATCTCCGCTCCGCTTCAACGGAAACAGCACCAGCTGCAGCAGCTGCAGCAGCAGCAGCAGAAACCCAGCCTTAGTCACGATTTCACCAACGCATGTTAGTGATAACGGCTTGTTAAAATACCATGCCTTCTCATTCATTGATAGGAATTATGAAAGGAACAACATGATATTTAACGAAGGATTAACTTTAACATTGCTTGGTTAAACATGCCTTAAGCCTGTATGGAGGCCTAGTACCTTTACGCGCGCGTATGTATAAGTGCGTATCAATTTGTGATAAACATGTGCTTCCTGGAGATAGTTAATGTACCAATAGTTGTTAGTATAATTATTATAAGCTGTATGATAATCTGGGGGCACGGGAGTGCCCCCGTCAAGACGAGTCAAGCGAAGCGCAAGGGCACTACCTACCTTTTCTCGAAAGGTTTCGTCGTTTTTTTGAACTCTCATAACTTTGCTTTGGATGATGCTACATAGTTGAAAATTTCAACATATAATGACACCAGTAAAAACATGAAACATACAAAGTTTCAATGTTGTAGCTATTATACTTTAGATTTTATCAATGTCTAAAAACCCCAGATTTCGTCACTGACTCATTTATAGATCATCAAAATTCATAAGGTACTTCCTGACGTCCTAGTAAGCTGATATTATTTATGTAAGCTGTTATTGCTACAAAACCAACAAAAAAATTATTAAAATATAAATGCCGCCATTTTGAATCCAATATGGTGGACGGTACAAAATGGATGTTTAATATGTTTATTATACGGATATGATCTTTAAGACATAAAAGAAATATTATATTATACATTTATATTATACAATTACATAAAAAAATAAGACCTACTTTTTGTAGGACCGATAATCGGTCAGATTTTTTCTCCATATTATTTCTATCCCACTTTATTTATTTGTGTGCGTTGCACTACTGCAATCAGTATGTTCTATTTTATTCCGATTATTAATCGGTGACCGACTTTTTGTAAATGTAAAATATGTCTATGAGAAAATTAGTTTTATATCTACTTATTTAAAATTAGGTACCTATTATATATTTGGTAAGTAAAAATTAGGTAAAAAATAACAGGCAGCAAGTAGTAATTTGTTGACAGTGTACCTACAATAAACATAATATTACGTCGATCACTTGAAATCGGTCCGGCACAAGCTCCCTGATGATACGTATTCGTAGTAACTTTGTTTATAGGGAATCTTATGTAAAAACCGTTCGACATATCGATAGCGCGATGTAGGTGGCTTACAGCGCAATCTATGTTTGGAACTGTGAAACATCTAAACACACATTTACCAATACATTTAACAGTCGGTAACGTTATAATGATAACAATAAACGAAAATATTACACGATCAATGTATAAATAATTTTAGTGTTTAATCTTATGACTATTATAATATGATTTTTAACACGTCACGTCATGACGTTTAAAGATGGCCACAATCAAAAGAAAACTTAAAGCTATTTTTCAAAAATAATAATATTTTTTTTTCCTTCAAAAATGCTAAGTTGCACTTAGGTGTATGCAGTTAGCATATATACATATGTTTATAAGCGCCGTACAAGAATTAGTACCTCTAGTGACCAACAGATGGCGGTGACCGTCGTCTACATACGATATTATTATAGACTTACTGTATTATTTTAATAAGTATCAACATGCTTTATTAAAGGCATAATATAAGTAATTCTCAAATTCTCGAATTATTAGTGTTGAATTTATACTAGTGGCATCCTAGGATATCCAAATAAGAAGTTTCACTCCAGCAATAAAATAATGTATATTTTATAATTTATATTTATTATATTATAATATGATTATAATATAAAAAATTAAGAAATATGGACGAGACATTTATTTGAAAATCGGCCTCTACCTCTTAAAAATTGCGGTGAAAGTTTATACACGGTATAATATTGACGTTGACATCAGTCGACGTCACTAGGCGTCACTATGCTAAGGCGCTGACTGTTCTATTTTCGGTATGTAAAGGCCCGGGGTCAAAACAGGTTATCTTTAAATTAAAAAAAGTTCATTAACCAGCTTACAAAAATAAATGAAATCCCACCAAAAACATTTTAATGTAAAAATGTTGTCAAGACGAGCCTACACAGCTTACCCTGTGAAAAAGTTATCAGATATCGTATAAAGCCAAGCTCTACACTACACCTTAATCAAAATCTATCAAAAAGTGGTTAGATCTCATGTAGAACCAAAATTCTTGATCTATGCGCCCTTACTTCACCAGGCTTAACTTCACTTACGCTATATTGCAGTTAAAACGTGATACTTGACCGTTTTGCTACCGTTACGAACATTTCATACGAATTCATTAATCGTGTGCGAAATAAAACGGCCAAGCATCACGTTTTAACTGCAATGTAGCGTAAGTGAAGTTAAGCCTGGTGAAGTAAAGGCGCATAGATCAAGAATTTTGGTTCTACATGAGATCTAACCACTTTTTGATAGATTTTGATTAAGGTGTAGTGTAGAGCTTGGCTTTATACGATATCTGATAACATTTTTACATTAAAATGTTTTTGGTGGGATAATATTATACCATATGCCCCACAAAAGAAATGAGAATTTCACTTTTTTTTTACTAGTTATTATATTCCTACTTGTTTCTATCAGAATCGGACTAAAATTACTTTTTTTCTACAGGGTGAAGCTCCCGACACCGAAATCGGACGGGTGTTCGTGACGGACCCAGACGACTGGGACTTGCCAGACAAGCGCTTCATGTGGCTGCCGTCGTACGAGCAGCGGAGCCCGTACTTCGACGTGCACAGCAACACAGGCATGATCACCATGAAGGAGGGCACGCCGAATGGGACTTATCTGCTGAATTTCAATGTGAGTACCTTAGGTTTCTGACATCTAAAATTTGCCGGGTTTTCGTGATGGACCCGGAAAAGTATTCGTCGACTGGGACTCACCTGATGCATTTCAACGTGAATGCTATGTATAATAATGTATACATGAATCGATGGAAGAAAATCCCCCAGTTTAAACAGTCACTCAAACATTTCAGGATATGTAGTCACGTATTTATTACATTGATTCTAGAGACGGATCTTGAGTTAAATGTATTTATTACTTTACGACGTATTCTAATATGTTTAAGTGACAGTTTGAACTCAATTTTCTCAGAATCAAAATCATACTTTTGCTACATATCACCTTCATTCATGTCTTCAATTGTCCGTGGGTTGCCATAGTAAAAATTGCACATCCCCACTAATTTTCCCTTCGCGTGTCGTAAAAGAAAGAGGTAATATATTTATCGGAAAATGGGCAGCAGCGTTTCGGCGGACATTATCGTCTTATATCACAGTCATATTATCATAGCCCTGAGTATTACAAGTAATAGAAAAGTTTCGGATGTCAATCTGAAATCGGGCGGGTGTTCGTGACGGACCCGGACGACTCGGATTTACCGTACAAGTGAAGAAACGCGTGACGAGACCGGACTCGTCAGGTTGGTGACGCCGCCGGACGTCAGTCGGTAATTCTTTAAAGGTTAATATTTCTTTGATGTTGATAAAGTTTAAAATCATTTGGCACTGAAAGTACTGGTCGCGGCCGCACCCGGTGTGAAAGCCCTTAGATACCTTTACATAATCGTAGCGTACATTTGTATATTCGCAGTACCTTTTCCCATTAAAGCAAAAATCAACACCAAAAGCATATCGCCCGGAGCGTTGAATAATTTTTAATTACGTATAATTGTTCAAGTTGCCAGCCCTTTGTGAAAGAAATTGTTTCTTCACGGGCCATTTGTACATTTGTACATTTTCAAATACATTCCCGCTTTGTACATATTTAAACGGAATGTTATTGGTTTTCTTTTGCGAGTTTCTTTTAATGGTGAAATATTGGAAATGGACAAAGTTCGAAGTCAGGGTTTTTGGGGATAAAATGAATATTGCTCGTTTTCACATTTTGAAGGCCTATTTTTGTTATTTTCGTTAAAATCGTTTTGTAGACCTTGTTAAGAAAAAGATGATTTTCACCAGTGTTTCAATAAACAAATATAATCAAAAGTTTAACTATTTCGCAAAAACAAAAAAAAAAAACAAAATGGGTTTAGAAAATGCAGAAATACTTCCTTGGCTATATTTAAACTCGTAAAGTACATTATGGATTGTATAGATCTAAATATTCCTGTTACGGTATTATTACTAGACATGTCTAAAGCATTTGATTTTGTTAATCATAAAATATTGCTTATTAAATTATCTAAATATGGCATTCGAGGCCCAGCTTATGACTGGATAAAATCATACCTTACTAATAGAACTCAATGTGTTGATACATTAGGGTATTGTACGGATAGTAAAACTATTTCTACGTACAGATCTCCGTTTTTAATTAATAATTTAGGTGTACCTCAGGGAAGCATTTTAGGCCCGCTGCTTTTCTTAATGTATATTAACGATTTGCCCAAAATTTCATCACACAAATCCATACTATTTGCAGATGACATAACACTAGTCATTGATGGTAAAGATAAGTTAACATATAATGAAGAAATAGAGAAAACATTAGCTCGTACAATAAATTGGTTATCAGATAATAACTTGAACATTAATTTAAGCAAAACAAAATATATGCAATTCCATACCTACCGGAGTCACCCTTTACCTTTAAATATTATCTCTAGTAATACGATTTTAGAAGAAGTAAGCAGAGCAAAATTTCTAGGACTTCATTTAGACAGTAACTGTAATTGGAAAGAACATGTAAATAGTGTTTGTTCAAAAGTAAGCAAATTTGTATTTGCCTTGAGAAGAATCAGTCAGGTTGTATCAACTAAGACTGCTTTATTAGCTTATAACGGTTATGTAGACTCAGTATTGCGTTACGGTATAGTATTATGGGGAAATTCATGTGATTTACATAATGCCTTTGTAGCACAAAAACGATGCATAAGAGCAATGTTTAATCTTAAGCAAGATGAATCATGTCAACCATATTTCAAAAAATATGATGTACTGACTGTATCTTGCCTGTATATTTATGAGGTATGTATTTTTGTTTATAAATTTATGTTCAAATAGTGAACAAAATAAAGATATAACTAAACGTAATTTAAGAATAACATATTTAAATAAACTGCATAAACCACGAGTAAACTTATCATTAGTGTCTAAAAATTCATATATAATGTGTATAGATATATTTAACCATTTACCAGATAAATTTAAAAATATATCTTTATATAAATTCAAAAAAGAAACCAAAACATGGCTGGTAAAAAATTGTTTCTATAGTATTAAGGACTATTTAGATTTTAAAGAAAATAATTATATTTAGTTGTGTTTAGTCTTATTAGTTAAAGTATAAAAATGTTTGTTATTTAGTTTTAAACGCACTGCATGTACACCCGTAAGGGTAGACTTTGTATTTTGTCAAACGTCAATATGCAAATAAATATTTCAATTTCAATTTCAATTTCAAAATATACAGATGGAAAAAGACTATGAAATGAGTAGGTATAATCATATTTCAAAGTTAATGCTTTGAAATATGATTATACCTACTCATTTCATAGTCTTTTTCCATTTGCATTTCTGAATTTTTTTTGTTCAAAAAGTAAAAAAAAAAAATTGTCTTTACAATTTATTAAGTATTTTGTAGTCGCAAGGATAACGAAAAAGCTAAAAAAATACATTTTTAGATTGAGAAAAAGGTGAAAATGATATCCCAAAATTATTGTTACTGGTCTTTTACATCCAGCATAGCCTATGTTACACAGGCATATGCTGTATTTCATACTATTTCGTCGTTTCGTTACGACAATGGAAGTCTCCAAACTGATTTTGATTCAGATTCGATAGTGCCGAGTACTCTCAATTAAATTGACGTTTGTTTATTTTGATTTTCAGTGTACGATCTAACGATTTTCTTTAATCCTGGGTAATTTCAAAGTCTTCTTTATCCTGCCCTTATCCCACTCTAGATGGGGCACAACATGTTTTTCGCTTCCATTCATCTCTATTATTCGTCATCTCAGCACACACCTCCTTATCACGCATATCTTTCTTCACACAGTCCATCCAAACCTTTTTTGGTCTACCTCGACCCTTGTATCCTACCACATCCATAGCCATGACCTTCCTTCCAATGTATCTTTCATCCCTCCTCATTACATGTCCATACCACGACAACCTTTTATTCCTCAACTTTTCAGTCACAGCTGCTACTTTTAAACTTCCTCTAATATATTCGTTCCTAATCCTGTCCATTCTTGTCACACCACACATCCATCTCAACATTCTCATCTCCGCCACGTGTACTCTTCTTTCATCGATCTCTTTTGTTGCCCAGCATTCAGATCCATACAGTACGACAGGTCTTACGACGGACTTGTAGATCTTGCCCTTGAGTTTTAAGGGCATTTTCGGATCGCAAATTGCTCCTGAGACCTGCCGCCATTTCATCCAACCTGCATTTATCCGGCTCTTTACGTAGTACTACTTACGGGTAATTTCAAAGTAATCCACCAAATGAAACACCAAAGCCGTTGAGATCGAGCTGATTTGATTCTTGATTGTGTCGGGAGTTAGCTGGTCATGTAAAAAGTCGGTCGCCTATTCTCTCGCTAGTTATGTAACGGTTATGTGAGTAAAGGAAGTGTCTTTATGTATTGCGCACACACTTAAGCACTATCAAAGTGACTCCACTGTAGCCTGGATTCCGATTATCGTCACCGATTTACTATCGGTGTAAATGTGAAATCTCTATGACGCATTAAATATTTTTATTAATAAAAAGTTCCAATAAAATGTGAAACTTCAAAGGCGCAATCACAAGATGCCGAGTGGATAACTTCCGTACCTACCCTGGAGCTGATCGATCATTTGTGGAGCTTGGATCAATTCGCATCATCATCAATCAATCATCAACTGTTCAATCACAAATGATCTTTAAAGTTTTAAAGTGATAAAGAGAATAGTAATAGCATTTTTGTAACATACTTTAACACAATGACATAAATTATATTGCCTATGTTGTTTGGGTTATTATTACGAATCTATTTAAAAAAAAACATACGGTCGAATTGAGAAACCTCCTCCTTTTTTGGAAGTCGGTTAAAAAGGAAACACAACGGCCGTTTTTACATACAAAACAGGTATAAGCGACCTCTGTTTCCTCTCTAAAAACGCCACTAGAATAACAATTTTTTTCTGAATTAGATATTCATACTATTAATTCATCCTTATTTTTTCCTTTTTTTTTTTCATAATATTAATATTCAAACATTAATCCACCGCCGTTATACAGCCAATTGTGTATTTCTTTTGAAAATTATGAATAATAATATTGATTGTCCAGCAGGCTTACTCCCGATACAATCGAGAATCGAATCAGTTCGATCTTAACGGCTCTTGGTATTTTATTTGGTGGATTGGTTTAAAACTAACCAAGTTAAATAAAATCGTTAGATCGTATCTTTTTGTACTCCCGAACTTATTAATCGACTGAGAATCAACATAAACAAACGTAAATTAATTAGGAAGTACACGGCACGATCGAATCTGAATCAAAATCGAATCAGCTTGGAGAGTAAGGCTGCTACATCTGTTAAACAATTTAAATTTTTATATTCCTACTAGACAACGTAGGTATAACCCCTACCCTAGCGATTCCGCGAAACAATTCAAACTATAGACGTAACTCATGTTTAGTGCAGGCGAGCATTTTCAAACTATAGACGTAACTCATGTTTAGTGCAGGCGAGCATTTTCAAACTATAGACGTACCTCATGTAGTGCAGGCGAGCATTTTCAAACTATAGACGTAACTCATGTTTAGTGCAGGCGAGCATTTTCAAACTATAGACGTACCTCATGTTTAGTGCAGGCGAGCATTTTCAAACTATAGACGTAACTCATGTTTAGTGCAGGCGAGCATTTTCAAAAATGTTTATAAATAATATTACTAGATAATTCGTGCCCACTTCGTTGAGCATACAAACTTTCTCTGGACTTCCACGAATATTTCAAGACTAAAAATTGCCGAATCGGTTCAACCGTTCTCGTTTTAGCGAGACTAACGAACAGCAATTAATTTTTATATATAATAATGTAGTCGGACCTGCCTTGATTGTCCCGTCGCTGGCTGTTCGCTTCAAAACACCTCGTCTTAACGCGCAATCTACTAAAGGGGGTGAAAACTAGTTTTTCCCGACTTAACACTTCTCCAGCTGTTATTTATATTTCAAGCTGCTCCGTGAGCAGTGCGGTGGTGTATAATGAAGTCGCGAGTGCCAAGTTCTAGTTAATTAATTTAACTAATGCACGTTGACGCTACTTAACTCTTGGTTATTAATTGGTTCTGGTTACATACACGGTTATAATTGACCTCTGAGGCTCAGCGGATAGCGGTTTACGGGTACGAATCATGGCAAAAAGTAATGTTCCTGGGTCATGGATGTGAATAATATGTCGATTAAAAATCTAAAATTTATAATAAACGTGTTAAAGATGATGCTATTGCAAAGCTTCTATCGCGGGCCTTGCGTGGAGGCTGAATCCAGAAATTCCGTAACGAAAATAACCTAACACCCCCCACTCCGACCGGCACAGCGGTGATACTTTTTATTGCCATCTATCGACGAGTAGCAGAACTATTAATTACTTTTTTGTAATATCAGGCTTCTCTCTTTAGTTGCTATTGTAACTCGCCTGTAGGTGGCATTGGTTGTATTGGATAAGTTGATAAAAAATGCTATGCAATAGCTTGCTCATTCTCCACACCGTTACCGGTGGTAGGTCATCATGTAGGACAATTCTAAAAGTGTTAGTATCTAACCGATTTGGAAATAAAAGATTTTTCATTTTCATATTAATTTTTTTTACCGCGGTGTTACCCGACATGTCTTTTTTTATTGTCACGTACCTACCCCTAAAGTTCTTTGAGAACCTAGCATGGGACCAGGGCTGCAATTTTTAGGATGCAATCGCTATTAAACTTACGAAGTTTGGAAAACCAAATGTGACATACGAGTTCGCTTGTCATTTAGCGAACCGTATGTCAAATCTTTAATAAAAAAGTGCTTCATTTTAAACGAAACGTTTTTTTATCTGTCAAATAGGTTCTCAAGTTTCGATTGAGATTGTTTTATTTATACGGGCCTTAGTTTTGAATATCAGTATGTCCTGCTCGCTCTTGAAATCATTCTTGCACGAGCGGGATATACTAAGATTCGAAACGGAGTTCGAGGAACGAGAATCGAGGCTCTGATTGTGAAAGCGTCTTAAGATTAATATTTTGTAATTTTGTTGAAAGTCCCATGTTTTTTGTTTTGCAATTTTAAACCGGTATGTGTGCCTAGCGTAGTATAAATATCGCATCCCGAGAGAACACCATATTTTCAGAATAAAAACTGGCCAACCGTACCGAATTTAGTTAAAATCTGTTCAGCAGTTTTTGCGTGAAAGAATCACAAACATATATGATTTTTTTAAATCGTTCATATTTATAATATTAGTATGTTTATCATGTATTTATCAACCGCTAAAACTTTAATAATTAGACGATAAAATACCAATTTTCCTTATAAAATCATATAACGATCAAAGGGAAAATTTAACAAATTTTTTCACTCGAATATCTCAACATGCTCACAAGCGGTTTAATTAGACATCCTTATTAACTGCACTCAACGATTAAACTGGAAACAATTCAACTTATAAGCATTGCTTTGGCTTTTAACCGACTGCCGAAGAGTAAATAATGGGTAATGTGTATCAATTCACCAGCTTAAAAGTATAAAACAGTTTTAACCGAGACTTCGAGACGATCCTAGATCGTCCGTAGACTGTAATAAATAGCCTAGATGTTACTCTCCATTATCTACTCTATATATGTACAAAATTTTATCAGAATCGGTCAAGTAGTTTCGGAGCATAATCACTGCAAACAATAATTTCCTCTTCACGTCTAGCTGTCTCGGCGAACTGCATACCGCTTTGAAATTTGAAACGCAGGGTTTTTGACTGATTAACAGCCAAACAATTAATACACTAAAACCTTTCTCCAGAACCACTCTATCCAGTGGTGGAGTCTTTGAGTTTATTGGGAACAGACAGACATACACGGCGAAAGACTTCGTTTTCTAACAAACGATTAATCGTTTAAAAACTTATAGGTAAATATAATAATATATAATATCTATGGACGCTTTACACCACATCACTCTAGCCCCGTGCTAAGTATCCGAAGAATTTGTGTTACAGGTACCAGACAACGAAAATATATAAAATACTTTTATACTAAGTTTACACACATTTAAGAATTTTATTATATTATACACAAAGTCAATACACATCCATGACCCAGGAACATTGAAAGCTTTTTGTTCCTTCGGCGAGATTCGAACCCTTGCTCGAGCATCAACGCGCTCAACCACTGCGCTACGGAGGTCGTTAAAATAAATATAGACATTAAGGCCGCGTTTCACCAAGCAATGTTCAGTAAAATTAATTTGGTCCAAGGTGTGTTTGACGTAACATTTAATTAATAGTTCCTATGATTGCCACTTAATTGCTTATGGCGCTAGTGTCATAGCAAAAATGAAGCATCGCGCGATTTTTGCTAATCGCTATTTTATGTAATCTGCCGGAGCGTGAAAAGTTTTCTCAAATGTTTAACGGGCGTTTAGAAGTGTTTCTCATCTTTGTGGAGTGTTTCACCAAGCACTGTTAAAGTTAACGCCATGTTAAATATCATGTTATTCCTCTCGTATTTCCTGTCAATGAAAGAGATGGCATGGTATTTTAACATGGCGTTAACTTTAACATTGCTTGTTGAAACTCGGCCTAAACCTACGTATTCTACTGCTAAGGCTTGGAGTAATAAATGAAAAAGTTTTTCTATCGCGCTGAGTCTAATTCCCCACCCAGGGATACCCAGGTTATTGTGATGAAAACTTGATATTACCAACCCCCGGGGGGTAAAGGAAAAAAGTTGAAAAAATGTCGGTATAGTCTGTTCAGGTGCAATTTAATTTATTAGTCTACAAAAGTTTGGACGAAGTAATGTGTTAATACTTCATGTACGTTTGATATTAAAATTGGTAGCATTATAGTAATGAATTGGTAATCCTAAAGTTATAATTTCGTTAACGACTACTATTTTATTACTATTTTCAATAACATTAATAATACAATAATGATAATAATACTGTCTCCCACACTGATTTCGGTGACGGTGGCCGGTTTCATTGAAACCAGGCCAGCTACGTAGGAGTTATGTTATAGTGCCCAAGTGTGTGCGCAATACACATAACGCTCTTTCTTCCTTCACTCTCATAGCCCAGTGAGACGGACAACTGACACGACTGGCGGGAGAACAAGCGCAGGACCGACTTTTTACATCCGACGCATGTATCATCTTGTCAGACAATCAGATGGTGCCTTGTCCTAACCAAACTTGAAAACAACATTCGTTGTTGTTCCAACGCGGGAATCGAACCCACGACACCTCCGGTTTGAGAGCGAGGCTCTGAACCACTAGACCACGGAGGCGTTAATAATACAATAATATTTGTACATATTTTTCACTACATAATGCTAGCATTTGGATATAAGATATAAGGATTATTAACGGAATTGTTTTATGAAGTCCATCATCCGTTAGTGTTAACGGCTTGTTACAATATCAAGCCCTCTCATTCTTTGACAGGAAATACGAGAGGAACAACATGATATTTAACGAAGGAAACTTTAACATTGATTGGTGAAACACACCCTTAGTGAACTAAAATCAAAGTTGCTGGTCACCTTCCCTTGACATTTTAATACTTCTCTACAAAGTATTAATTTAAGAGTTCAGTGTATAAAAGGTCAAAAATAATTGTACTGTTTCAAATAAATACAAAACTGACATTCATCACAAAACTCTTAGTAGATTAGATATCACAATTTGGAAAATTTTCCATCTGAAATTTTAATCAAAGCGAAAAGTGGAAGCCTTGAAAGCATATTCAGCTAAAACTTTTATATCGCAAAAACACGCGCGTTTTCATCGTGAATATATCACAAAGTGTATCTTTACCGACACACGCAAATTAAATTATTCAATTATATACACAAATGTTTTGAATGTTTAAAACAATATTTGATGTTTTGTGATAGAAACATAATAGTAGTTAATTATTAATTGTACTGTAAGTTTTATTTACTTAAGATTTATGTCTATCTTCAGTACACTATTTCATTTATTAATCACTAGCTGACCCGTGCCCACTTCGTTGAGCATACAAACCGCTTAAACCTTTCCTAGACCTCCACGAATATTTCGAGACCAAAAATAGCCGAATTGGTTCAGCCGTTCTCGAGTTTTAGCGAGAAAAACGCACAGCAATTCATTTTTATATATAAGACTAGCTGACCCGTGCCCACTTCGCTGAGCATAAAATAAATAAAACGTTTAAACATTCCTTGGACTTCCACGAATATTTCAAGACCAAAAATAGCCGAATCGGTTTAGCCGTTCTCGAGACTAACGCACAGCAATTCATTTTTTCATCAGGTTTGAGAGCGAGGCTCTGAACCACTAGACCACGGAGGCGTTAATAATACAATAATATTTGTACATATTTTTCACTACATATTGCTAGCATTTGGATATAAGATATAAGGATTATTAACGGAATTGTTTTATGAAGTCCATCATCCGTTAGTGTTAACGGCTTGTTACAATATCAAGCCCTCTCATTCTTTGACAGGAAATACGAGAGGAACAACATGATATTTAACGAAGGAAACTTTAACATTGATTGGTGAAACACACCCTTAGTGAACTAAAATCAAAGTTGCTGGTCACCTTCCCTTGACATTTTAATACTTCTCTACAAAGTATTAATTTAAGAGTTCAGTGTATAAAAGGTCAAAAATAATTGTACTGTTTCAAATAAATACAAAACTGACATTCATCACAAAACTCTTAGTAGATTAGATATCACAATTTGGAAAATTTTCCATCTGAAATTTTAATCAAAGCGAAAAGTGGAAGCCTTGAAAGCATATTCAGCTAAAACTTTTATATCGCAAAAACACGCGCGTTTTCATCGTGAATATATCACAAAGTGTATCTTTACCGACACACGCAAATTAAATTATTCAATTATATACACAAATGTTTTGAATGTTTAAAACAATATTTGATGTTTTGTGATAGAAACATAATAGTAGTTAATTATTAATTGTACTGTAAGTTTTATTTACTTAAGATTTATGTCTATCTTCAGTACACTATTTCATTTATTAATCACTAGCTGACCCGTGCCCACTTCGTTGAGCATACAAACCGCTTAAACCTTTCCTAGACCTCCACGAATATTTCGAGACCAAAAATAGCCGAATTGGTTCAGCCGTTCTCGAGTTTTAGCGAGAAAAACGCACAGCAATTCATTTTTATATATAAGACTAGCTGACCCGTGCCCACTTCGCTGAGCATAAAATAAATAAAACGTTTAAACATTCCTTGGACTTCCACGAATATTTCAAGACCAAAAATAGCCGAATCGGTTTAGCCGTTCTCGAGACTAACGCACAGCAATTCATTTTTATATATAAGACTAGCTGACCCATGCCCACTTCGCTGAGCATAAAATAAATAAAACGTTTAAACATTCCTTGGACTTCCCCGAATATTTCAAGTCCAAAAATAGCCGAATCGGTTTAGCCGTTCTCGAGTTTTAGCGATACTAATGACCATTTCATTTTTATATATAAGATAAAAAAAAACCGTAATATGTTTTATGCCTTATGTTATTCGGGCTATTACTACGTACTATCGACACCTCTTTTATCAAAATCGGATAAGTAATTTACTTAGTCGCTGTAGTGGAACAAACATACATAGAATGCCAAAATCATTACCTTTCCTTTTGGGTTCGTCGCAGTTGGATAAAAACGACTTTAATAATAGTTAAGTTGATTGGTACTTGATACAATAGAAAAGAACATGCTATATTTTCCTGCCAACTGTTGATAACACTCTTTCTTCTACAGGTGACGGAAGAGAACGAGCCCCTGGTGCCCTTCCACTGGGTGGAAGCCACCGTCAACGTGACCATCAAGGAGATACCAGAGGAAGCTGTGGACAAGTCAGGGTCCATACGGTTCATCAACGTCACAGCAGAAGAGTTCATAGTACCGGAAGCCGATGTGAGTATCCTACAATATTATGCGAGCCTAGTACTTGATTGATGTGCGATTTTTTTTGGAGAAGTGTAGGCAATATACAGGCTATACAGAATGATCCATGGTTCATATAATTGCTGAATATAGTGTGAAGAGAATGACGCCTAGAGCATTTTTTGTTTTGGCACCTCATATAAATTACTTTCCATAACGCGACAAATCACGATAAAATATCTCCATTAAAGTCACGAAAAAGATGAGTTTCACTTCTGGCCAGGTCTTAGGTTAACGACCAGTGCGTTCGTCTGTTTAGAGTAGGAGCCAGCGAGCCCCAGCATAATAATATCCTTGTGTTAATTTTAGATCTTTGACATTTTTTTAGATATATTATGTAATTTATATTAGGTGCAAAAACAAAGTTTTTGTTTTTGCACCTAATATAAATTACATCTCTACGCGTCATTCTCTTTACACTATATTCATATTATATATATGACTCATCCTATATAGCTGATCTCACGGGAGAGTTTTTCGGGTTAAAAAGAACCTATGTGGTAATCAATAGTCTATATTACTGCTATACCAATTTTATCGGAATCCGTTTAGTGGTTTTTACGTGAAACAGTCCCAAATATCATACTTTTCACATTTTATAATAATCGCAGTAGGATTACCACTCAGTTGATTTGACGTGTACACGACATTTACATAATAATAATAATGATTGATGGTATTATTTCGACAACTTACTACAACTTACAACTATAAAGATGGCGCGTATTTGAATTTATGTAAATGTTAAATCGTAAAGATATAGGTTTTTCGGTATTTGCAAATTCTAGATTATTTTATCTCTATATTGAATTTTTTACTGCAATGCGATTTAAAGACAGTATTTTTGAAGCAAATTTTATATTAGCAAAAATCTACAAGTTATTATAACTTTTATTTACTTGGCCCAGCCTTAGCGCTCAGCTACTTATAGCTTTTACTAAAAAATATAAAAATCCTACTATTATAACTTTGTTTCAACATTTTTAAAGTTTAATTAGTGTTTGCGGGGCTATAATAAAATATTAAAATTGGTTTTCAAAAGTGCTTCACAGGTTTTTGCTCTATTTTTATAAGCGAACTACATAATTATGATTATAATTTGCTAAGTTGCATTTACCGGTGGTTTTTGAGCTGAAAGTTAAAATCAATTAGAATAAATACAACTTTTAACGCGCAAAAGGATCCAGCGGGTACCGTACATTTTGAATACTAAAGTCGCCTATGTCCTTCTACGTGACCTACTCTATATCCGTGCCAAATTTTATCAAAATCGGTTCGGTAGAGAACCTATTCAATAGAAATAAGTAAACAATATCTATACTAATATTATAAAGCGGAAGAGTTTGTTTGTTTAAACGCGCTAATCTCAGGAAGGTCCGATTTGAAAAAATATTTTTTTGTTAGTCCATCAGTGAGAAATGTTGCAAAAATGGGGAAAATTAATTCCATTTGGGGACTTTCATTGCGTGTTTCAAGTCGCGAGAACAGCTATATTATATATTTTTTAGTTTTGAAAAGAATTCTTCGACTTCGAAATCTCGAGGTCTTAAAAATAAATCCTCATCTAGATTACAAGTAATATTCTGAGACGTAAATCTTGTAATAAGCTTAAGTCTCGTATCCACTACGCAACATTAGACGCGCGATATTTCTCAACATAGCGCGCAACATATCAAAAGTTTGTGCAAGCCTTTTGTTGAACAACATCTACGCATCGAATATACTCCTGATTGAATGCTGTTGATTCTTGATGGACATTCATGTTCACAGTAATAACACACATCTTTTTATTTACACTTTTCCACTTTATTGCGTTTTTAGTCTTTTCAAAATTATACGACTGGTTTCGATGAAATGTAAAAAGACATCTGATTTAATCGAAACCAGTCGTGTTATTTAGTCAAATTAATAACCTAATAAAGTGGAAAAGTTTAGATAAAAAGTAGTATTATTGGCAATGGAAAAAATTAAATATAAATTCGACAATATTAATGTGCCACTGTATTTCTTTATTGCGCGGTGCATAAGTTACATGTAAATTGGTAGCATTGTTGACGCTTATACTGAGTTTGGTATACAAATTACATTCATATGATATTGAATTGGAGTATGTTGCGAGCCAGCTGGCAACGTCGCGCGTTGTTTTGCAACGTTGCTACTTGCTAAGCTTATTGAGCGTTATTTGCTGCGGAAACCTAGTGGATATGCGGCTTAAATGGTACCACGGCGAATTTATTACAATATAATAAATCAGAAAACAATGTTACAACTTAGTTACAAGGTCACAGAGAGTAGTTTATGACTCTCCTGAGCCCGTGCGAAGTTTTGGGACTTCATTTAGTAAAGTTGTGTTAAACACTGGCTCTGATACATGTTTATTTTATTAAACAATCAAATCATGACTATATTCGGCTAAATATAATATGACCCATCAATCATCCTGTATACTGCCCAACTATGCGTAAAAGCGGTATCTCAATGGATGCTAGTTTCGAGATAATTGACATTATGTAAAAGTGTTTTATTTTTTGCTTTATATTAAGATTTTTTGTTTATCAAGTAATATTTATAACGTAAAATTGGGTCTTTTTGTTATCACCATAATTGGAATATCGAAATTCTTTGTGTAAATACCTTATTCATGAGATACTGCTACATTGCTTAGTGAATTAAAGAATTAAAGTTTGAGTTACCGCTTTTTTGTTACCTCTTCTCCTACATGACTGTATATAAAAAGATATAAATCTTTTGTGTATAAAAAAAAGAGTTATTTTAAAGAAAAAACTCAGTCAATATATGTTAACAAAATCTTTTATTCATAAAATTAGAAATGGCATACATAATATATAGCAAAAGAAACGGGTTCTATGAAATTTACTCAAATGATACAGGGAGGTCTCTCCAAAAGGATATTCTATTTTGGGGTATGATATTTTGAAATGATTTCAAAATATTATCTTTTTTGATTTTAGAAATGCCTACCGGAGCAGTTTTCTCTTTTGGTGGTGGCAAAACATGAGCATTCAAAATTTTATTACCGATTATGCTTGCAGTGATAGGGTCCTTATTGAATCCAGTTCTGTATATCAGATCAAAACTGCCCCTTTTGACCTCTACTTCGACCATTTCATTAATATATGGTCGAGGTACAATTCGAGACAGTTTATACTGTGTTGTGTAATCTTCCCAGTCATAAAAATCTTGAAGAGTCATCTCTATAGGTTTTACTCATATAATGTATAGTATAATGTATATGTAATACACCATAAAATGTATTAGAAATCCGATCGTATCGTACAATAAGGGCCAATTTAATATGCCGCTGCAGCCGTATCTCATGTAGTCCAAATAATTTTCGGATCATGTAACCATTGTAATACTAAGCGACATAGCGGTAAGTCAGTAGTTTACTCGTTGAACATAATATTTGCCGCTATTTGACTTAGAAAAAGTGTTGTTCTTTATTAAGAGATTTGGTGGTATTCAATAATACGGCTTGTTGCCTTCGTGATATTGATATACCTCTAATACCCTTAGTGATTTGAGGTATAACTGAGATAGGAAAATATTTCTTAAGGCTTTTTTCCCATGTTCTGAACAAGATACTGCTAAAAGGCTTAGTTCATTAGATGCGTATTTTTTAAAGCTATCCGATGGCATAAAAATCAAATTTTCGATTTTTTTTGCGCTTAGTAGGGCAGTATAGATGATCTCACGGGAGAATTTTTCGAGATTAACAGGAACCTATGTGGTAATCCATAGACTATACTACTGCTGTACCAAATTTTTTCGGAATCTGTTTAGTGGTTTTTGCGTTAAAGAGGCGCAAACATCTTTTATCATTTGGTTTTTGAGTGACTTAAACCGTTTATACAGCTCACGCAACGAAAGTCCCCAAATGTGAATAATTTTCCCCGTCTTTGCAACAATTCTCACTGACGCTCGCTCCTATTGGTCGCAGCACTCGCAGCGTAATGTTATAAGGCCTAAAGCCTTCCTCTATAAATGGACTATCCAACAAAAAAATATTTTTTCAAATCGGACCAGTAGTTCCTGAGATTAGCGCGTTTAAACAAACAAACTCTTCCGCTTTATAATATTAGTATAGATTCATGTCTTCATGTCATTCTCACATTTGTGTCTTCAATTACATTGTCACATTCGTGGTTTAGCGCGTTGGTGCTCGACCGAGTGGTTGCGGGTTCGAATCCCGCCGAGGGAAACAAAATATTTGTATTAAATTCGTGTATTAATATAATAAAAATCTTAAACATGTATAGTATATAAGTATTAATTATATATTTCCGTTGTCTACCAGACACAAATTCTTCGGATACTTAGCACAGTGCCAGATTGACGTGGTGTGAAGCGTCTATAGATTATTATTATTCTTCAATTGTCATTGTCACATTCGTGTCTTCAATTCCATTTTCATGTACCAGGGCACCAGCAAAAAGGAGAAGCTGCACCGTCGCCTTGCGGACCTCTACAACAAGTCCATGGACAACGTGGACGTGTTCACGGTATTCAGCAAGATGACCGTGAAAGACGCTTTCCTAGACGTCCGGTTCTCCGCCCACGGGTCGCCGTACTTCGAGCCGGAGAAGCTGGACAGCATGGTGATCGGGATACAGGATAAGGTGAGGGATTTATTTATACACTGTAATAATACTCAAATTACTTGCACTGCTTCCACTTTATACACGATTTATAGAAATACACGATCGTCAGGTGATGACTCAGTCGAAACCGGTCGTGTATTTTTATAAGTTACAGTGTAACATGTATTTCCATCAAGAACCTACAGTACATTCAATAACATATGGATTTATTTATTACTTGGCTGAGCTGACTATTGAGCCTGTAATGGCTAGATCAATAGCTTTCTTCCAATGTACTGCGCGGGATATTATTTTTAATACGTTTATTTATCTGAATGTTGTAATTAAATTAATAATAAAAACTGCGAAACAGTTTGTTGCCAATAATCGCGCTGCTGCTCTAACTACTAATAATATGATACAAAACAAAATATTAAAGCTCAAACATAAAATAACAAAAATAATCTCTTCTTATACAAAATAAAAAAAATATTTGCTTATTATTAGCAAATCTTAAAACAAAGCTTGTGATATTCTCCGAAGACTACCAGAATTGAGAAGCCCGGGCTTTGTATAGTAACTAGTGTGTATGACGAAACAGCCAGAGATGATTTGGCCAAAAAAAAAATCCAACTTGAAAGGCCAGAATCTGGTTACGCCTATAACGGGCTTAAAAGGAATCGTCACTATAACTTTGGGATATGATCATACTTGCTACCTTTTTTTCTTTTTCGTTATTAGTTATAAAAAATAAGAAATGGAAAAAAGTAAAAAAAAATATTTTTTAACAAAAAATTCCATTTCTAAAATACGAAAAGGTAGTATAATCGCATCTCAAAGTTATAGTGACTGTTCTTTTTACACCCTGCATGTATTAGGTCTCAAATATTGTATATTGATATTTAAAAATTATTATGAAGTTTCGCCATAAACACTTGATCCAAAATAATAATATAACATTTAAATATTATATTATATCCAGCAATACAAATTATATTAGGTATATTGATTGATATAATATATTTAAATTGTAGGTATGCTCTTTATTTCAGCAAAGTAACGCCTGATTCACAAAGTAACGCAACTTGCCGTGCACTTTTCAAAATCGCGAATAAAATGCGAGTTGGTGTGAACTGACCTTTAAAGGATAAAAATATTCACAAATCATAAAATACCGCCCTACGTCGCATGAAAGTTAGCACTTAGCTCCACTTTCATAGTTTCTATCTAAGCTTGTATAAAGTAGATGGTAAAATTTTTATCCCTATATTTATGACTTTCGCCCCGTGTGGATAATTTTCTTATATCTTCTTCTTTTATCTTTTATATAAAAATGAATTGCTGTTCGTTAGTCTCGCTAAAACTCGAGAACGGCTGAACCGTTTCGGCTATTTTTAGTCTTGAAATATTCGTGAAAGTCCAGGGAAGGTTTATACGGTTTGTATGCTCAACGAAGTGGGCACGGGTCAGCTAAGCAAAATCCGCCGTAGTCGAGCGAAAATTTAATTAACCTATAATAATCTTAATTTAAACCTAATTTCAATTTTATGACTAAAAAGTAGGATCCTAGAATTTCATAAATGGTATATTGTTTCAAGCACCTATACCAATATTCATAACTGAGATTTAATTAAGATAAGATTTGATAACATCTAGTTAACGTAAAGAGTAAACAAATAAAGCAATCAATAACTCTTAAAATAATTAAGTAAATCTAATCAGTTCTAAGTAAATTTATAAACAAAAAATAATCCACCAAGTCATGGGCCCACACCGATTACGTTGATGATGGCCGGTTTCGCTGAAACCAGGATACGCAGGAGATTTTTATAGTTCCCAAGTGTGTGCGGAAAGATGCACTCTTTCAGCACAGCGTTGCCCATCCAAATTTGAAAACAACATTTATGTTGCTCCAACGCGTTAATCGAACCCACCTCCCGGTCGAGAGCCTGGCCCGCAGCAAAATGTGCGGTTCCCGAGAAATTTTATACGCGTGCGAAGCTGTAACATGTAGTAGTTAATACTTAATAGTTATTAAGTTACAGAGGAATTTTAAACTGCACCTAGTTAGTACTGTCCTAATGACCTCGTTCGCGACGAGGATGTGCCGAGTGTGCGTCCACAACTTCACGACTTGTTCGTCTTTTGTTCTGCATGAATTGTATTTTAATATTACATATTATTTCATTTGTAATGTTGAGACTCGAGAGTTTAGGCCAAACTTAAACTATATATTTTTTTTAATTCAGTATTATTAGGAAGCTTAGTTAATTACAAACCGGAGTATAATAACTATGAACATTGCACATTCAAAATTCATGCAAATTTGGTACAAAACGATGCAATCAGCAGGCCTACTCCTGATACAATCGAGAATCGAATCAGTGCGATCTCAACGCCTTTAGGTATTTTATTTAGTGGATTATGGGAACTAACCAGGATAAAGAAAATAGTTAGATCGTAACTTTTTGTACTCCTGACCATATCAATCGTCTGATAATCAAAATAAACAAACGTCAATTTATTCGGAAGTAGGCGGCACGATCGAATCTGAATCAAAATCGAATCAGTTTGGAAAGTATGGCCGCAGTATCTCATCGTATACCATGGTTTGTAAAACCGTAATTGGGTCCGAATTTTAAATATCTATATAATATATCTGTCCCTTCCTTTCTCTCTGATAATGTTCCATCAGTCAGCGTTCAATGAGAGTTGTTTATTTGAATGCCATGTTAGTTGATCATAGTATTTGAATATCGTTCGAGAAACCGGGCTTGAATTTACTATAATCGCATAATTCGTTTTCGCGCTATGGTGAAAACAGCATAGATGTCATAATCGTGTCCGTTTTTGGCTTTGCTGTAGTCGGGTAAGGGCAAATTTTTTAGTCGTCAGACAACTTTTATCTGTCGAATAAATATGTCAGTTTGACATTTCTTTCAAACTAACCCCTAGTTTCCCGAACCCTATTCAAATGAATGTCTGATAATATTTCACCAATCAGCGTTCAATATGGGTTGTTGATTTTAATGCCATGTTAGGGCTCAAACACATAAACACGGTACGACGTTGCGTCGTGGTAAATTTTTACGACGCGTCACGACTCACGAGTCACGACACGACGTCCTAACGTATCGACGTCGAAACGTTAGAAACTGATAATGCAATGCTGCGCAGTTGTTATTCGAAATTCAAAGATGACGGATGGTATTGAAGTCGATTATTTAGTTGCCCTAGTCGAGCAGCGTCCCGTACTATGAAACAAAACATCTGAAGAAGACAAATAATAAAAACAATTTTAAGGCATAGTACTTATTTAAAAAGTGACTAGGGATCCAATATCTTCTTATCTGTCTCTTCTTTTTTCGTCTTCTTATTATCAGCAGAAGCATAATGCGCCTAGAGGGGTCCATTTTTCAACACTAACCGCACCACTGTATCGACGGCATCGTGCCGTGTATCGTGCGTGGCACATTACGTTACGATGTCGTGTTTTTACGATGCTTTCTACGACTCGACGTCGTATCATTAAACAACGCCGCATCGTTGTACGACGCGACGTCGTACCG
Organism: Celastrina argiolus; assembly: GCA_905187575.2. NCBI lineage: Eukaryota > Metazoa > Arthropoda > Insecta > Lepidoptera > Lycaenidae > Celastrina > Celastrina argiolus. The sequence goes on from LR994596.1 coordinate 6,852,916, forward strand.
TGTTTATGTGTTTGAGCCCTAAGTTGATCATTCATTTGAATAGCGTTCGGGAAACCGGGGAGAAGTCTTTCAAAGTCGCATATTTATTCCTAAAATTTATCTGATGATTAAAAAATCGGTCCCTTAAAAAACTAGAGTCTTTGATTCGCGCTAGCGAACTTATAGTTGAAGTAGTAGTCTATGTTTTACCACTTGCCAGGCTCGAGTGACAATAATCATCTATTATATTTTATTGATGGTAATGTTGTGACAGTTTTAAATGTCAGGCAGCCGGTAAATGCCACGTGTTCCTTGAATAGGAATATTCGTGTGGGCGGTATCGACCCTTCGACCCCACCAATTTGTTAAATGCTGTCAATCCTGACAAATGACGGACCGATATTAAGTGTTATCCTGTAATTACAACTAAGTGTCGTTGAATCATTGATACGCTACTAGGTACGGTCGGCGACTGATCCAGGGTTGTTATGTATATCTTGCCAAAGCGAAGTCATCCCAATTTTTTTACTCCTGAATTTTATTGACTTTAAAAAGGTAATAGAGCATAAGCAAATACCAAATGAAACAGAAGTTATTTTTTTTTATTCAGTAAAATTAATTTGGTCCAAGGTGTGTTTGACGTAACATTTAATTAATAGTTCCTATGATTGCCACTTAATTGCTTATGGCGCTAGTGTCATAGCAAAAATGAAGCATCGATTTTTGCTAATCGCTATTTTTACGTAATCTGCCAAACGTAATGTGCGTTTAGAAGTGTTTCTCAGTATTATGTGTAAAACTATACCGCATACCCACAGTAGTCTAGCATAAGCGTTAGTTCACACCGTTTTTAAGACAGTTATTGAGTATTGAACTTTATTCAATTTCATTGGAATTATTCGAATTTCGAGCCGCATGGCGCAGTGCGACGAAACCCTTGCACTGAAACGTTCTTGAGTAGTAAATAAAGTTCAATTTTGAACTATCAGAAAATCCCTCCACGCGTCTCGGTGTGAGATAACCCTAAATGCTCTCAAACTACCCTCCCAAAACTTTTTTTCAAAGTACCCGCAGACTTATACTAATCTTTCTCCCCAGTTGGAAGAGGAACTCCAAGCCAAGATCTACATGGTGAAGATCGACGAGTGTCTGATAGAGAAAGAGCAGTGCGAGGACTCCTGTCGCAATGTGCTCATCAAGAACAATGTACCCCTATCTGTATATACCAACAGCACGAGCTTCGTGGGGGTGTCTGCCAGGGTGGAGTCCGAGTGTACGTGTGACATCGTGGAGCCGCTCATCTGTTTGAATGGGGGTAAGTTTTTACGGGCAGAATTGTGTTCATAACTTTAATTAGCTCTCACACCTATCTTTATAGTACCCAAGTGTACGCAATACATAAGGACAGTTTGTTGCTTTTACTGCCATAATAGTGGAACCGAAATTCGACACGTCACACGACTGGTAAGAGATTTGGCGCCTAACAGACTTTTTACATGCCCAACCGTCATATTTATTGTCGGACAATGAGGTGATCAGAGGGCCTATTACAAGCTCTTAACTCCAGCCAGTTTACGCTATACAACATGGCTGCCTGGAATTTCGTATGCACTACTACGATATAACTGCATGATGACAGCTAGTTAGCGGACACGTGACACTTGACTTGCTTCTGAATGTCATTTTCAGACAACCAAACTAGCGTGGATCCATTTAGTTTAACATGTCGCTGTAATTTGAAAAGGAACCAGGCAGTTTAAGACCGCATTATTGAATTGCCTGGAACCAGGCAATTCAATAATGCGGTCTTGTAAAAGACCATAATGCTGGTATTGTAAAAGATCATAATACGGCCCCAGCCTGGATTGTTCTCACTAAACTTAAAAACATTTTAGTTATTCCAACAAGGGTATCGAACCCAGCAGGCTTACTCCCGACACAATCGAGAATCGAATCAGTTCGATCTCAACGGCCATTATATTTGGTGGATTGCTTTGAAACTAAGCAGGATATAGAAAATCGTTAGATCGTAACTTTTTGTACTCCCGACCATATCAATCGACTGAGAATCAAAATAAACAAACGTAAATTTATTGGGAAGTACGTGGCACGATCGAATCAGTTTGGAGAGTAAGGTCCCAGGACTACGGAGTTGATAATGCTTATATTCTGGTTCATCACCAACTACCATTCTAAATAAATCCTCATTACAGGTACACCATTCGCGGATAAGTGCGAGTGTCCTGAAGGCTGGAACGGGCCGCGCTGCGAGCAGACCTCCATCGGTTTCCATGGCGACGGCTGGGCCATGTACCCCCCTCCCCCCGCCTGCCACGAGGGCCACGTGACCTTGACGTTGACGTCACACGCCAGCAACAGCCTCGTGTTCTACGCGGGTCCGCTGCGGTACAACCCCCTACTGGACGTGCAAGGTGAGTGGAAAATGTGGCGCTCCATGGCGACTAGCTTTGTGCTATAGCATCGGGGCGTCGATTTTATGGATTGCATAGGTTTCAATCAGTTATAGATGGACGGAAAACTGTTCAAACCCTCCTCAAGTGTCTCTTAACTCTCACATTATGGTAAATCTGCCAAAATGAGAAGTAGGTTTCGTAATATTTGCCAGGACTCTTGTTTTCGAAAGTTTAGTAAAATTTTCATCTTTCGATCAGGCCAAATGTGACTTAGGAGATAATACTTATCCGATTCACATCCCAAGCGGGAACATTATCAGTATTATATGCGCTGTCATTTTCATACTTCGATAAAGTTACGAATACGTAGTGGATAATTGTTGCAAACCCTACGTATAGGGTAGCCAGTGCATAAGGCTAGTAATTTTATTCATCTGGAGTAGACACTTTATTGAGCACGTTACACTGTTCTAACTACATAACTTGTGTTGCTGGAGCCATATTGAAGTATTTATCACTTGCCCCGGACGTACCCGGGCCCACTGTCTCAGTAAATAACTACAGGCATTGATAGATAGCATGAAACAGGAACGAATACATTGAAACTTAAAACAAAGTGATATAAATAACAATAATAATAATAAACTTTATTTGGACATTTTAGACAACACATTCACAGATACATAATTTAAATACAAAATAGGACACCAGATGATAACAAAAAACTAGAATAAAAAAAACGAACAATAAAAATGGATAGAAGGAAGGAAGTGTATTGCCTAAAACCAAAATGGAGTACCACTCAGGTGTATCACCGCGACACGACGCGCCGCAGTACCTGGTCTTCCGTGGCCCCAAACTGTATGACGTACGACAGACCTAAAAATATAAATTAGTATATAATATTAGTGAAATAGAATATGATGTCTGAATATAATGATAATTAGGTATTTTTTTTTTATTTAACAATTTATTGTTCACAAGAAACACTTAACAATAGTACAAATTACGGAGAAAGTCAGGTTCTGCTTATTTCTGAAAGAAATTACTTTCAGCAGCCCTACGGAAGAGATATGGGATAAAAGATATCAGACAGGGCGTGCACAATTATATACAAATACATTATATTATATTAAAATCAAAATAAATAAATGTGCGTTAATACAATATATCACGGAAATACTACTTTATCTGGATATACTGTAATCATTTTAATCCAGAGCCTAAACTAACCATATTTCATCAAAATTCAGTCTGCAGTGTCAGAAACATACACCATACTCACAAACTTTTAACAGAATAGCTTGCTATCGCATGAATTACTATGTTACACAGACAGGTTTGCATAACAAGGCTACTTAATATAACAAGCACTTTTTTGCACATAATAATGGCTTGAAACCAAAATTAGGCGAAATTTGATGAATCGCGCGCATTTTGTATCACATAGAAGGAGCGAACCGCTGCGTCTTGATGTGAAATGAGCCTAAAAAACAGGTTGCGCTCGGGAAATGCCGGCTGAAGTGAAAAAAAGCCATACATTTTCGCCGCGCGATAGAAAGAGCGCGCGATATTACTTCCTCTCCTACCGGCAACGGGCTCCCTGCGTCTTACGAATTTTCGATCAGGTCACGTGTCCTGACGTGAGTTTATCTTTTATTCCAAATAGTGCACAACGCCGCTCACGAGGTTTTGACGTCAAAAAGTTTTTCTTACATTAGATTTGAATTTCGAAATAATATTAATACAGCCACAGAAAACAGCTAGTAATATTATTATTGTCTGTCATCTCAATTCTCTTGTCACACAAAACCATTACGCGGCAAATAACCCTTTACAATGTCAAATTTTGACAATTGTATTGTCAAACTATTGTATGGGCGGAACAATTGATGTTATTTTGATTAATGTTGTTTAGTTCATATTGTACTACTTAGTATTGTTCTATCTGCACTAAGTTTTGTAGCCGGATTTTGGTAATAGTTTTAACTAGAGATGAAACGGATATTCGGTAACTATCCGGTGTCCGGCCTATCCGGCCTTGTTTTCAGTATCCGGCCGGATACCGGATAGTAATACAGTATCCGGCCGGATAGCAGATAGTAAAATTTTAAAAATCTCATTATTTTATAAAGGCAAATCATACCCCAATAGGTTGTGGACACCGTTTATTTTATAATCGCACATCAAAAATGTTTCTTTTATTAATTATTAGTTTAATACTCAAAATTAACAAGTGGCAAATTGTGATGAATAAATACCAAATTTTACGCGATAACACTCGAACGCCCCCGAGTCGACCCGATCTCCGATTACGTGCGAACCGAATGCGCCTGAATATAGTTCTTAGGTATAATTCATCATATTTATTTATTTATTTTATTTATCAGTTTATTGTACACAGGAACATTTTTACATAACAATTTACACGGAAATACGACACAAAGGAATTGCTTATTTCTAAGGAAGAAATCTCTTACAGCAGCCCTCATTTTTTATTATTTTGTCTATGGTTTAATGTTAGACTAGTTTAATTTTATGCCAATGAACGAATGAACATTGCGAGGTTTTCTATTAGTTTCAAAATATTCCAATATTCATTGATATAATTATTCTGCTAGCAATAAAATAATTTTGGCCAAAAATTATAGAACATTTTTTTAATTACTCGTTGTTCTCGTGTGTCGAAAGAGCGGTGCTTCTAAATCTGTTTTGACATTCGGTGCCAAACATATTCATGAATGTTTGTGAGATGAAGGAAGTAATTGTTACATAATTTTTGTATGTCTAATTTATTTACCGATTTGGTGACCTACTGTATGTCGGACACTATTGAAAATAGTATGTTCTATTTGTCACCTACAGAAAGTCGGTCATAAAAAACATGTCGTTGTTGGGACCCGTTATTAAAACAACAACAACTCGATATAAAGTGTGCGTTGACTCTTAAATTTCATAATCTAGATTTGAACATTCGATATTTAGGTCGTTATATTATACTCATAATAAGGGCCGGTATTTGATAGGATATTCAAATGTATGATCAACTAACATGGCATTTAAGTTAACAATCCATGAATGCTGATAAGTGAAGAGCGTTATCTCTCGCTAAAACTTGAGAACGGTTGAACCGATTCGGCTATTTTTAGTCTTGAAATATTCGTAGAAGTTTAGGGAAGGTTAAACGGTTTGTATGCTCAACGAAGTGGGCACGGGTAAGCTAGTATAATTATACTAGCTGTTCCCGCGACTTCGTTCACGTGGTTTTTGAGTGACTTAAGCCGTTTATCCAGCGCACGCAATAAAAGTCCCCAAATGTTATTAATTTTCCCCGTTTTTGCAACATTTTTCACTGACGCTTCGCTCCTATTGGTCGCAGCGTAATGTTATATAGCCTAAAGCCTTCCTCTATAAAGGGTCTATCCAACAAAAAAAGTTTTTTTTTTGTAATCGGACCATAGTTCCTGAGATTAGCGCGTTTAAACAAACAAACAAACTCTTCCGCTTTATAATATTAGTATAAAGTATAATAGATTATAACACTAGTCCCTCTCTTTCTCTCTGATGAATGTTTCACCAATCAGCGTTCAATATGGGTTGTTAACTTGAATGCCATGTTAGTTGATCATACATTTGAATAACGTTCTAGAAACCGGCCGTAAGTATTCTAAATACCTTCTTAATAATTTCACTATAATAAGCCAGTATTTAACTGTTTAGATCGCCCGATTACGTACCGACAAAATGGTGAAGTTACAATAGTAAGGACTATAAAATTATTTTTGGGTCGATTCGATCTTAGTATATTTTCTCTCTATAAAATATATAATTCTCGTCTATAAAATAAAATAAAATAAAATAAAATAAAATAAAATAAAATAAAATAAAATAAAATAAAATAAAATAAAAAACGTTTTATTTCCAAATGAAACTTACAAAGTTATTTTCGGAAAGTCAACAAGAAAAACAAGCTACCACCGGTTCAACCCTAACCCGCCGAGAAGAACCGGCGTAAGAAACTCGGACGGGGCCAACTTTTAGCAAAATGATGGAAAATTTATCTTTTTTAACAGTATATATTTTTTACAATGTAACTTAATCTATAGCCTACACATATTAATATTATAAAAGTTAGGGTACATATAGTAAATAAATATAAGCAGCCATCATGGTTGGCCACCTTATTCCCAGGGTGTGCAATCATTAACAAAATCAATTATCTTATAATAAGCTTTAGACTATAACGCTGGGGCTATATTATCCAGAATCCGAAAGGCCGGAAAAAGTTTGAGCATTGTATAACACTGGGCTAAAGTGATATAGAGCTGAAAATCGAATATCGTCTGCACTATTGAATATCTACTTTTTGTTGTGAGTCTTATTATTTACGTGTGAAAAAAAGTGTACATAACACGTGTATAGATCATCCGCACTATTGAATTACGTACTTCTTATTGTAAGTCTTATAAGTATTATTGTAAGATATGTAAATACGTGTGAAATTATATATACTAGAGAAATAAATCGGAGTTGATTCAAGATGCCGTCTGTAATATCGCTGCCGATGTACGGACAAACCCACCGGGTTTATGGGACACCGAGCTCGCTCTTTATTTTGTAATTTAATTTGGAAAATAAATAAACAAATAAGTTCGAAAATGTATTGGATTTGACATATCACATAACCTTCGCTAAGTGACACGCGAAGTCGTATGTCACTTAACTCATACTTTACAACTACTTAATCCCATATTATTATATTTCATTTTCGAACATCGTAAGTGCTAATAGCGATGACGATATAATAATATGAACGTTACGCATAGCCTTTGGATACGCTAATGCACTTTACTGTTTATGGCATTAAACTGACATATCAAGTCCCGATTTTATCAACGCTTGTTAGTGTTAACGCCTTGTTAAAATACCATGCCTTCTCATTCATTATGATAGGAATTACGAGAGGAACAACATGATATTTAACGAAGGATTAACTTTAACATTGCTTGGTGAAACACGCCCTAAGTCCCGATTTCACCAACATTCATTCATTGATAGGAATTACGTTATTATTAAATTATAGTTTATTAAACTATATAATTATGCAACAATTTAGACCAATAGGTATTTCAAAGTCTAATACATAAAAGCTCCCATTACAAACAAACCGTTTAAAACTTAGAACCGTTTAAAATATCAATATTTGAACTGAAAAACATTCGTCGGTGTATCAAATATTTCAGCGAACTTCGACAAATTGCCAATTCCCGTGAGTGGGCCACATGAGGAACGGTCCTCGTAAGTCACACTTGATATTGACGGTTTTTAAACGATCCTATTGGTCTTTTAAATTTTGGTCTCTGGTATTATTAGGGCGTGTTTCACCAAGTAATGTTAAAGTTAACTTCATGTTATATATCATGTTATCCCTGTCAATGAATGAGATGACATGGTATTTTAACATGGCGTTAACTTTAACATTGCTTGGTGAAACACTGCCTTAGTGTCTAAACAAAGTATGCCGAAGTTACGTTACCGAAGTATCGTTTTTTTTAACCCCGACAAAAACATTAGTTACATATCTATGTGTGTTTCTGTGACATTGCAGCCCCCAAACGGATGGACCGATTTCGATCTATTTTTTTTTTGTTTGAAAGCTGGCGTGATTGAGACTGTACTTAGCTATAATTCATAATCGTGAATTCACTCGCTGCTTGACGATAGATTGAATAACTATCTTAAAATTATATTGACTGTTATTTTTACACCCTTTATATTGTACATATTAAGAAGTACTCAACCTCTGTTTATCAATTACTGTGGTGTTATTGTTAGTTACGAGAAATCAATTTTAATGATATTTGTATATTATTAGATGTACGCATGTGTGGTTATATACTGATTTAACAAGATACTTAACCAAAAACAACTATGATTACTAATATAATAGACGCGAAAGTTAATGAGAGTTTGTTTGTTCTACTACTTAACATCGATATTTATCGCTTACGAATTCGATAACTATGGTTCATCCCTGATAAATTTAACCTAAAGGTAAACAAATCGAAAATATTTCACAGAAAAAATACGCCATTTTGACACTGCCGATTGTAGAATATAAGCCTATAGTCTATGGATATATAGCAAACAAAAATCATTGTATTAATATTGGCCAATTGGCATCACTGACTAGTCTTTGGTTTTGTCATAGACGGGTTTGTTTACGTTTTGGTTAAATTTATCTCAGACGTACTTTACATACCCATACATATTGTTTTCGAACTTCGTAATCGATAAATAACGATGGCATCTTGAATCAGGCCTCGGATTTAAATAAAACCTAAGAGTCATTAATAAACAGAATAACACATTGTGTGAATAAATAGTTATTTGTTCAAGTGTTTACTTCGAACAGTACCATGTCTAGTTTAATTAACATCAGTAGTCGCATATCGCAGATCAAACATACATAGAATGCCTACCAGTCAGTTAGTTTGTCAGGATTCAGTGCCACATGAATTAGGACCTTATTAACCATACATACTGATAAATTTTCTGTACCTGGCACTAACAGCTGGGCCTTTTATCTTAGGGCTGCCAATTCTTTTTCCTTGCCTTAGTCGGGTATAAACTGTCAGAATTCAGTGCCACTTTAATTAGGACCTAATCCACCATACATACTGTTTATTTTCCTCTACCTGGCACTAACAATCGGGTCTTTCATTGGGAGCTACCAATTCTTTTTGCCATGCCTTAGGAGTCGGGTAAAAACTGTCTGAATTCAGTGCCAGTTTAATTAGGACCTTATTGACCATACATACTGTTCAATATCCTTTACATGGTGCTAACAACCGGGGCTTTCATCGAGGGCTTCCAATTCTTTTTCCTTGCCTTAGTCGGGTAAGAACTGTCTGAATTCAGTGTCACTTTAATTAGAACCTTATTAACTATACATACTGTTCAATATCCTTTACCTGGCGCTAACAACCGGGGCTTTCATCGTAGGGCTGGTTCACACGTAGCGGTAATGATTTTTTAATGACCGAATAACAAGTGACAGGCATGTTATGATTTATGCAAGCGAAGGAGCGATAAAACATTATTTCACTGTTGTGTGTTTACTTCGCATATATTATGGAGCACGAAGCCAGTAATGTAAGGGCCGGTACACTGAGCGATTGTAAGTTTAGGTTAAAAAATATATTTTGTTATTTATTTTTGGTTTTGATTATATAATTACTACTTTACACCAATTAGGTTTTGAGTAGGATATATTATATTTTAGTATAAACCTAAAGACTCTTCTCAGAAGGAAATATAAATAAAACACACGTTAACCCTTGAGCTCTTCTGTATTGCGACTGTTAAGGAGTTACAAAATATAAAGGGCCATACACAATGCATAGCGCATTTAAAGTGTTACACTATTTATAACCATACGGCCTACGCCTAATACAATGTGAGCACTGTGTCCCTACAGTAAGTATCTAATAGCATGGCCTACCATCACATACAATCTATGTTTAATACAAAAAAATTGCAATAGATGTCACTAATATTAACGTTTGTAAATTATAAAATGTAAATATGCCGAATTAAGTACCAATATTGTTATTAAAATAAAGATGAGCTAATTATTTAAGCATAACATCACATTAAGATAAATCCAACTCCTTAATTAAGAGGAAGATACGAAACTAAATTAGTAATTAGTATTTTCCAATAGTGGCGCTAGATGGCGGTTTCCGGAATGTGCCTGGACTTTCGAAGAAAACAAAAATAGCCAGTCGAATTGCCAGTATTAGGGTGATATCAATTTTCTAGTACTAGGTCGTGTCTCTGTTATATATCTACTTTGTGCTATTACCTATTCAGGCTTGACCGATTTTTATGAAATTTTATATGCATATTCAGTAGGTGAGAATCGGCTAATATCTATTTTTATACCCCTAAGCACAAAGTATATAATAAATCCTAAGTGATATGAGCTATCCGCCCCTAAATAAAAAAAATGCATTTTTTTAAAATGTGACCAAATTTTGACTCTTCTATAACCCCCTTTCCCAATAATTGCTTTAGTAAATTGGGTGGGAAGTTGCGGGTTCCCGATTTCGCGTTCCGCGTTGCGGGTTCCGGGTTCCGAGTTACTCATGTATTATGATATATTCTTATAATATAATATTATAGCTACGTCTGTGACGCCCTTATCAGGCGCTAAATCACACAATCTAGTAATTCTGTTTAGTCATTAGACACAATGTCTAGCAATTTGTACACCCATTAGAATTCGAAGCCTGAAGCCAGTCTATCAATAAACAAGTTTAACCTACTTCCAAAAAACTAGTAATTGAATCAGACAGACTTGTAGACTGTTAATTATGTTCTAACACATTAAAGTGCCAAAGTTCTGAGGGAATTTGGGTGAAACACATTTCGACTGAATATCATTGGTTATGCTGGTAGTATAAGGTCGTGTTTCACCAAGCAATGTTAAAGTTAACGCCATGTTAAATATCATGATAGGGCTCAAACACATAGACACGGTACGACGTCGCGTCGTACAATGATGCGGCGTCGTTTCACGATACGACATCGTGTCGTGGAAATCTACGTCAAACCTCTGAATAACTGAAGAATACAAGAATAAAAATTCAAAAACAACAGCATGGAAAGAGATGTGCGATTCGAAATTCATTTGTGTACGATGTGCGTGCGTGGTGATTACGTTAAGATGTCGTTTTTTTTTTTTTTTTTTTATTTTAGCAGCAAAGAGTCATACTTTTTTACATTGAATTTATGCTGACAATAAGTATAATTAAAGACCAACAGTGAAAAAAATATATTATTTTTACGATGCTCATGGTAGATTTCCATGACACGATGTCGTATCGTGAAACGACGCCGCATCGTTGTACGACGCGACGGCGCGTCGTACCGTGTTTATGTGTTTGAGTATCCCTCTCGTATTTCCTGTCAATGAATGAGATGGCATGATATTTAACATGGCATTAACTTTAACATTGCTTGGTGAAACACGCCCTAAGTGTACCCATTCCTAACAATCTTCTTCTTCTATACAGGCTAATAATACTTTAGAGTGTGTATGGGTCCCGTATGTAGAGTTTGCTTATAAAATACCAGCGCTGAAAGAGGTACTTTTTTTACAATTATTGTATGGGACAATTTATGATGTTGGGGCATTTCACATACAAACATGAAAGTCAAAAGTCTTTCAGCGCTTGTACTTTCACAGTAAACTCTACATAGGAGGTACATACACACCCTAAAGTATAATCACTCATTTATTTTAATTACTCGCTAGAACACAAGAATTTTGGACCGATTCGGCTATTTTTGGCCTTGAAATATTCGTGGAAGTCCAGGGAGGATTTAAACAGTGAGAAAATATGATGTTTGTATGCTCAACGAAGTGGGCACTGGTCAGCTAGTAGATTACAATTATATTATAGCTGTTCGTGCGATCATCGAAAATGTATGTAGAAAATATATCGTAATATGCCTTGTTATGAATAATATATATTTTAGGCCTGAAACTGTGTTAAACGGGCGCCCGTCGCGTGGCCCGTCGCGGGGCCCGTCGCGGAGCCCGTCGCGGAGACCCGACTTACGCAGTGTCTCCAGTTTAATTTTAACAGTTTGCATGTACGTCGTTCAACAGTCGTATCGATGGAGAACTTAATATTATGATTTTTCTGCGTCACTGAAATTTTCGAAATTTTCAAATAGGTAATTATTTTCAAATTTAGAGCCATGCTGCCGTCCGCGCGCCTTGGTCTTTATATAATTCATTCGCCTGGTTCCAAATGACAGGGTGTAGAGGATGTACGTCTATAATCTGCCAAGTTAAGCACGGTCGTACCCTCCTTTTCTCGAAGCAGTTCAGGCCATTTTCAACCTATAACTTATAACTTTGTTGTGGGTTAAACGAGAAGCCTGCATTTTTAGTTACGGTCTAATTTCATTCAATTTGAAACAGAAGTTTAAGAATTATAACTTGTCAAACTTAATTTTGTCACTAACTCACTCACTCACTGACCGAGCATCAAAAGTATTAGGCACTTCTAGCAGACATAGAAGCTTCAAATTTGGAATACAAGTAGCGTTTAGTATATAAATGACGGAAAAACCTAAACATTTTGGAATTTCTGTCTAGTTATCTAAATACGCTAACTGCACAATTAACTTTGTAATCCCTAATAAACCTATAGGATTACAAAGTTATATTTGCACTTTTTAACAAAAACACGCGTTTTAGTAAATTTTCTACAAAAAGAAATCAGTTCCTATCAAAAATATATCTTGTAAAAAGTGCCAAGTCTCGTTACTTCGTTCTTGTACCGTAAAAAGTTGTGAGATACATGTTATGACAAGTAGGGGTTAGTCGGTCGGTCTAACAACATCTTATAGTGATCATAATCAATATTATTAATAATCTTTCATATTTAAAATAAATAGTAGATTAACTTGGCAATCGCACTAAAAGATCTGATTTAATATACGTATCACTGTGAGATAAATATTATGTTGTTTTCATGCGATTGCCAAGTCAATCTACTTATTTATTTTAAACATGAAGCGGGCACCCGCGCGGCTACATGCAAAAGTGACCCGCGCGGGTGCCCGTCGCGGGGAGACGGGCTCAGTAGCGCGGGGCGCGCGGCCCGCCTTCCCGCGACGGGTCTCCCGCGCGGCTTTCCGCGACGGGTCACTTTTGTATGAAGCCGCGCGGGTGCCCGCTTAACTCAGTTTATGCCCTTAGCTATGTCTGTGACGGCCTTTAAAGTTAATTATTGATTTAATATCATATTATCCCTTCGTTCTTTATATGAATGAAAGAGAAGGTATATAAAACAAAAAACATTAACAGGTAAAATTGGGACTTCAACTGAATTTGAGTCGACATTTCTTTTTCTTTAAGTAGACATTAATTAGAGTTTAGTATCCTTTAACCTTTGACGCATTTAAAATCGACAAAATTTCACTTGTTTTTTTAATAATTAATAATTATTTTGACCTTAACAAATGTCATATTCAAACTAGTATTGTAGAGTCATGCTTTCGATTTACTATTAAAAAGAAAATTATTTCTAACGTCTATTTATGATTAAGCAAGCTATAGGGCTGAAAGTAAATTCTAACTGCACCCATTTAGAACAACATCAAGGCTTAAGAAAAATGTGCGATAGTCTCTCGATTTTCATCCTAAATGAATGATAACCAGCAGGCTTGCTCCCGACACAATCGATCAGTTCGATCTCAACGCCTTTTGGTATTTTATTTGGTGTATTACTTTGAAACTAACCTGGATAAAGAAAATCGTTAGATCGTAACTCGTACTCGTACTCCCGACAATATCAATCGACTGAGAATCAAAATAAACAAACGTAAATTGATGGGCATATATGCGGCACGATCGAATTTGAATCGAAATCGAATCAGTTTGGATAATAAGGCCCCAGATCAAAAGTCAAATGGTGATAACCAAACAAAAATGTATGTTGAACTGTACTGTATTTATTTCAACCTTAGGATACTCAAATCTGTCTTTTGTTACAGACTTCATGTCCCTAGAATTGGTGGACGGGTACCCCATACTCCTGGTGAACTACGGGTCAGGGACCACCAGGCTCAACAACAGCGTCGTCCATGTGGCCGACGGGAAACCCCATCTCATAGAGATAGTCCTCATGAGGAGCTCTATAGAGATGTTCGTGGATAGATGCAAACTGTCGACGTGTATGAGCCTGGCTGCGCCGACCGGACCCAGAGAGATCTTGAATGGTGAGCGATTTGATTATTGTAAAGTATTTTAGGAACCATCCTAACCACTAGACCACATCGCTTACCAAAGGGATTTGATTATTGTAAAGTATTTTAGGAACCATCCTAACCACTAGACCACATCCCTTACCAAAGGGATTTGATTATTGTAAAGTATTTTAGGAACCATCCTAACCACTAGACCACATCCCTTACCAAAGGGATTTGATTATTGTAAAGTATTTTAGGAACCATCCTAACCACTAGACCACATCCCTTACCAAAGGGATTTGATTATTGTAATGTATTTTAGGAACCATCCTAACCACTAGACCACATCCCTTACCAAAGGGATTTGATTATTGTAAAGTATTTTAGGAACCATCCTAACCACTAGACCACATCCCTTACCAAAGGGATTTGATTATTGTAAAGTATTTTAGGAACCATCCTAACCAATATACCACATCCCTTACTAAAGGGATTTGATTATTGTAAAGTATTTTAGGAACCATCCTAACCCCTAGACCACATCCCTTACCAAACGGATTTGATTATTCTAAAGTATTTTAGGAACCATCCGAACCAATATACCACATCCCTTACTAAAGGGATTTGATTATTGTAAAGTATTTTAGGAACCATCCTAACCCCTAGACCACATCCCTTACCAAAGGGATTTGATAATTGTAAAGTATTTTAGGAACCATCCTAACCCCTAGACCACATCCCTTACCAAAGGGATTTGATCATTGTAAAGTATTTTAGGTTCATAATAATGAAACACTTTTTATACACTTCTCCAGTTTAGCTTTTTTTTTATTATGCATTTCACAAAGGCGGCAAATTTATGTTGTACAATACTTTTTTAGAATTCTATGCCCAAAGGGTAAAAAAAGACCATATTACTAATACTGTCCGTCAGTCTATCCGTATATTTGTCTGTCTTGTCACCAGGTCGTGGGTTCAATTCCCGCGTTGGAACAACAAAAAATGTTGTTTTCAAGTTTGGTTAGGACAATGCAGGCTGATCACCTGATTGTCTGACAAGAAAGATGATCCATGCGTCGGATGGGCATGTAAAAAGTCAGTTCTACGCACGATCTCCCGCTAGTCGTGTCGGTTATCCGTCCCTCTGGGCTACGAAAGTAAAGGAAGAGAGAGTGCTTCTGTGTATTGCGCACTATAAAATAACTCAGTAGCTGGCCCGGGGGCTGATTCAAGATTGAATTAGCCCTCTGGTTTCAATGAAACCGGCTACCGTCACCGAAATGTGGGAGGAATTACTTAAATTATTTCTCCACAGTGAATGGTCCGCTGCAGCTCGGTGGCGCGAGTGTGGAGCTGCAGGCGCTGGGGCGCGCGTTCGGCTGGCGGCACGTGCCCACCAACCAGAACTTCCTCGGCTGCATCAGCAACTTCACGTACAACGACTACGTGAGTACCCCGTATCTTGGCAGACACCTGGAGATAATGTTTAGGAACTTTCGTCTGTATATATTTATTTTATTCATTTCGAATTTTATACATAATCTGGCATTTACTGCCTCTAACTGCCTCTGTTGTGTAGGCAGTATACATGAGTTCTCTTATTTTGTAATAGCCAAATAAAAAGGAACATATTAATAATAGTATAACATACTTAAAAAATATATAATGAAAAAACTTATTACAATAAACAATAATCTACGTCTTGTTCTAGTGCGAACGACCACAGAACAATTACTGCACTGCATTTATTTAAATAAATAAATAAATAACCGGTTTGAGTAATTAATATTCTAAAGGATTCTCCTTACTAATTATAATAAATATTGAAAAATATAATATATAAGTCCGGAAGCATCGATCAACGATTATCCGTGTCCCATACAAAAACTAGGCTAAAATCTGTCCGCGTGGTATATGCCAATATAGCTACATTAGTTTAAATACAAACTGAGTTAAAAGTTTTAAAACATTTCAAAGTCAATTTAGTGATTTCAAATTAATAATTATGTGTAATTTCAAATTTAAATAATTAATATTTAAACACTCATTGCGGTATTGTGATACGAGTTAACATTGTTCCTAGCAAACTAGAAAAAACAGCTCACTTTTTTATGAGCTAATATTCGCCGAAACGGATTTATTGTGCTGACGCTATATCTGGTTTTTTATTGATCGAAGACTGGAGGCCAATTATTTCAGAGTCCATACCGTGAAAGAAGTCACCTGCCGCGCACGGATAGCGCCACGGAATGTAACATCAACCTATCCTATAATATCCCCAAAGAAAATCTTGTGTATTTATTAACTAGTTATTCCTACATATAGTTAAATGATAACCTCCAATACAAGATTCAGTTACACTAATTCCGGATGGACACTAAATGAATGTACAATGATTTTTAGTCTATCCCCCAAACTAATAAAAATATGTACACACGGATAACTTATATAATATTGCTGTCTTTGTCTGTTGCTTTTCTAAAGTATCAGATAAAGATAGCAAAGATAATGTTATCCGCTGTATGTTTTGTTCGTACTGTAGGATGTGTCAAGGCATTTTCTGTATTTTAAAAATTACCTCTCACCTCATAGATGTACAACCTGGGCAAGCCGTCCGTGGAGAAGAACGCTGACCCTGGCTGCCAGAAGAGTGTGTTTACAGCAGTCACCTTCGGCATAGACACAAACTTCCTAGTCGCCATATTAGTGTGCATCGTTATCTTGATCAGTGAGTTTTTTATTTTTTCTGATAAAAGCATATTTACTACTTTTGAGTCCTCTCTTTAAAGTGGAACAGCCTGTAAACAGGATGTTTCATGAAGCAAAGAACTCGGTGATAGCAGGTAATAGGTTAATTAATTTATCGACAAAAACGCTCGCTAAGCTTACAAGCATTTAAAAGTTTTTGTTACTTGATTACCGAAGACTGGTTGGTGTTTTGTCGATAAACGTCTAGCTATTTTGTGCCTTGAAAAAGTTCTTTGCTAACCAAACGCCTTTTTATTGCATTTTTTTATTAATGGCGCCATTTTGTATACTCTATAAAATGATCATTTATTTAAAAAAAATGTAATGAAATTTCTGTATAAACAGGCGTTTGGTAAGCAAAGAACAGGCGCCATTTTAGAGTTGTTCAAGAGTGCACAAAATGGCGTCTGGCTTCAAAAGTCAAAACTAACTTGTTCTTTTTCCCCAGTTCTCCTGCTCGCGGTAGTGGTCCATCGCAAGCGCGCTGACGCCTGGGCCGAGAAGGAGTTAGACGACATCAGGGAGAACATCATCGCGTATGAAGACGAGGGTGGCGGCGAGGGAGACGCTGGTTACGACCTGCACGTACTGCGTCAGATGTACGACGGGCCCCCGCCTGACACTGACCCTGGCTTCGTGCACGCGCCCGGTGAGTACTCAGCAACAACAGTATTTGGCATGAGTGCACCCACCCACATGCGCCTGGTGAGTGTGTAGGCAGCAGGGAGCAGGGAGGACACCCTGAGAGGGAAACTAGTGGTTAGTAGGTGACGTTGGCTACACACGGCGTGGCTATCTGCCAACCGCCTGATGCCAATCCTGGCTTCGTGCACGCGCCCGGTGAGTACTCAGCAACAGCAGTATTTGGCATGAGTGCACCCACCCACGTGCGCCTGGTGAGTGTGTAGGCAGCAGGGAGCAGGGAGGACACCCTGAGAGTGAGACTAGTGGTTAGTAGGTGACGTTGGCCACACAAGGTGTGGCTACCTGCCAACCGCCTGACACCGATCCTAGCTTCGTGCACGCGCGCGGTGAGTACTCAGCAACAGGAGCATTTGGCATGAGGGCTGGCACCCACCCACATGCGCCTGGTGAGTGTGTATAGGATGACATTTTGAGAGCGAGACTGGTGGTTAGTAGATGACGTTGGCTACACACCGTCAGATGTCTGATGACTCACATTTGATGTAAGACAGCAGCCCGCCTAACATCGACGTCAACTGCTTTTACATCGGTTCGATCTGCAAAAAAAAATCTTTAATGCTTTGTAGAATTTAGATTTTCTACGTAGAAATTTGCATAATACAACTTCTGCAGATTTACTAATATTCCCTTCTGTCTACAGTGGTAGGAGCAGCTCCCGACATCTCCGGTTTCCTGGACGACAAAAAGTCGGTTCTGGATCGCGACCCCGACATCAACCCCTACGATGACGTGCGTCACTACGCGTACGAGGGAGACGGCAACACTAGTGGCTCGCTATCCTCGCTCGCCAGCTGTGAGTATATCTCGCTCTGTCTAACATACTATCTATCTCTGTCGACTACAAAAAAAGGGTTCAAACTAAAGATTTATTTTAATCGGCAAAATTCGTTCGTTGAGTTGTAATGGGAGGGTCTCACCACTCAATGAGGGATGAGACCTTCCTATTGAGGGAGGGGGGGGGATGTGTCAAAAGAAGAAGAAGAAGAGAGGACCCAGGGCCCTAATTCTCTGGCCTCGAGCTTAGTTTTTACTATCGGTCTGTTCCGCTCATGCAAATGAGATTTACCGCGCGTGCGAGCGGGATATACTAATATTCGAAACTAAGTTCAAGGCCTGAGAATTAGGGTCCAGCTTGTGGGATTATTGTGATGGACACGACCATATATTTCAGGTACCGACGACGAAGATCTCAAGTTCAACTACCTATCGACGTTCGGGCCACGGTTTCGTAAGCTGGCCGACATGTACGGCGATTCGGACGACGACCGGCCCCACGAGGAGTCGTGGTGCTAGCGTCGCGCCTGGCTCGTGTAGCCGGTACGCGTAACGTCCGGACTGTAACGCGCAACGTCCGGCCTGTAACGCGAAGAGTCAGGACTGCAGCGAATGTCCGGTCTGTAACGCGAAACGTTCGAATCGCAACGTCGTACTTCCGGACTGCAACGCTAAACATCCGGACCGTAACGCAAAGCGAAATGACTGTACTACAAAGGTAGTGTTGTGTTGGACCCCACCGGCCTGGACTTGGTTATAAATAGGTAAAAAGCCTGTGATAATTATGCTTTGATTATGTTTGAACGTCCATACAAGTTTAGTTAGGCAGCTTATACGCTTCACACCAGTCATGTAAATGAATCAGGTTTTCTTTGACACACCTCTATTGTAAATTCCAGAACTTAACACCTTGGGGATGTTAATATGTTTTAAGAAATGACTGAATCGTATTGTTGTTTAGGCTAATTAATACGCCCAAAATTTGTGTAATTTTATATGTAAGATCATAAGGCTAGGAGCATACTACAGTTTTTGTACTCTTTGCATTGTAAATTATTGACTGTTTCCTTAATATCGCTTGTAGTGGAGCGCCTATTTGATATTAGTTTTGTGTTTAGTTTGCATTGTCTAATTTCAAATCATAGATGGCGCAATTTGAAAAGTCAAATACCCTGTATAGGGATTTTCACGTGATTTTGCTAAGGTTTAAGTGCCATTAATATTCTACGATTTTCAGTTGTGACAGCGATCGATTTATGGATCGCGTTTGTAATTGTAATCTGTTACATTCTTGTACTAGACGTAAGTTTTTTATTTTTTTATTGTATCCTCCGAGATATTTAATTGTAATTTAGTTGAAATAAAGATATGATTCGATTATCACTCGTTTTAACCTCAACCTTGCTTATTGAAGCTTAGAATAAAGATATTTTGCTAAGTGACGGATTGTTTCGCGAAACTATTTTTCATATTACAGAAGTTATTTAAAGTGTGTACTAGGCCTAAATGTAAATATGTGAAAAGATCTTTATATTAACTTTTGTATGGTAAAATAATATTACAAGGTGTCTTAAAATTATGCATATCAACGAATATAATACATTGATATACTTGTAACTACTCATACTGTAGTTATTACTAATGTATCGCTCTGACATAAACGCGAAAACACACTTCGTCGAAAATCGCAGCGATTTATTAGCTCGTTAATTAGCTCAGAGTTTATGACAAGCATTTATGACTTTACAGATTAGGGTTAATTTTTGATCCACATCTTGAAATTTGCATGGAAAAATGTAGATTAAATGGTGTATGTGTGTTTTCGTTAATTTTATCATGACAGTTATGTATGCAAGTTGTAATGTCTTGTCTATTTTCAGTTATTTTATTTTAGTTATAGTGTAACAGGATGTTACTTTTTATACTTTATAGTTCTAAAATTGAATCACGGAACGTATATTTTTAAAACTGAGCCAACTCTAAAGGTTATCGCTAATGTATAATAATAATGCTAGGATACGCTACGAGCGAGCTGAGTACTTTTTTCTCTCCGTATGTTAGTGATTCGAGAGTGAAAATGACTTAATATCTGAAATGAGGCAAGACTCAGGGCGATATAATTTTAGTTATTTGAAAATTTTGAATCAAAAATTTTAAACCGAGTTTATATGATTTTAATACGCTGAGGTAGGCGCGGTACCCCTTTTCGCCATACAAATATTCAAGCCTTGTACAAAGCCTTAATTGTGAAACCACAAAAAGTGTCGAAAGTAGAAAATGTCGTTAAATGGTAGATGTGAACGCCGATTTGTCGCTGTAAGTCGCAGCAACACATTCATCGCGACAATGCACTTCTTTTCAATTAGTGTGGCAACAGTTTAAGAGTGAAATATAAGTGTAACAATCTCAATTATTAAAAAAGGTTCTTCCCATTTTCCCTCCTAAAGCTATAATCTTAGAATTTAATCAACCCGGTGTCTTATTAATTACTGTCGCTAGAAAACGTTTTAATTTCCACAAGAATGGTAAAATTATGCCGTTTATAAATTATAAAATCGTATAAAACGAATTTTTTTTTGTGTATTACGAAATTTATAAAACTACATAAATTGTGTTCAAAATGAAGGAAACTTCATTTTGAATTTCGAATTCAATATACCCCCAAATTCAGAATATCCCCATCACGAATGCCAAATTCAAAAAATCCCCCATCTACAATTTCAATAAATCCCCATATTGAATTTCAAAATGCAAACTGCAGCTTTGATTATTTAATTGTAATTGGCCTCCTAGTTCAATAAATATAGCAGCCCCGCGCTGTAAATTTTAGAACTCTCACCAGCGATATCTGGCTATAATTTGGGCGCTGCATCAATCTTTGTGATGTATGCCGTGTGGCCTTGCAGTATGAATTCGTAATCTGCTTTGGTTTATAGGGTATCGCGTGTACGAGGGAATTGAATGTTCAGGAATGACGTGATACTAAACTTAGACGTGTTATGTCATTATAATACGAACAAGTAACGTGGAATTAAAACTGGAATTGCATATAAAACTATTGTGTGTAAAGATCATAAATTATTCAAAATCGAGCTTCCAAGGCAACGTTTAAATGTTTGTACTTACCATAGTTAGAAAACACGTTACATATATTTTTACATTATAACTAATTCAAACCATGTTTATGCATTATTAAGACCAGAAGAAAACTTTATCTTCTTGTGTAATGAATAAAGTCGGTATTAAATTCAGCATTTGGTGTTTTTACAACTTACGGATTTTCTGGTGATTATTCTGGTGCATAATATTCCTAACGGACTACAAACTATGGTCTCGTCTTTCTCCTTGTAGAGAAAGAGATACCCTTCCACCTTCTTCTTGATTGTCCAGCTCTTCATATAAGCAGGAGCAAGTACCTCGGGCTGCATGAATACTCTACAGCAGAGGAAATTCACACCGCAGACCCCCACCATATCGTTCGCTTCATGAATAACATAGGACTGGGGACGGTACTCTAAAGGAGTCACAATAGATCCAGAAAGGTCGCAGTGACGTCTGGGCCTGACGAGGCCAGCCTTCGATAAAAAAAAACTATGGTAAATACGAACATTTACTTTAGCGTCGCGTTTCGCGTGTGTGACATGACCCTGAGTATATTTTAAATATAATTATATAATATTTAACGTCGGAACACATGTCAGTGGCAGGATACATCACCGGGTTTCAGACATTCGCATTTTATTTTAAAACGACTCGCGAATTGTGATAGCTCGATTTTATTTTTTAAATTACATTTTGTCGTTTCATTTTTAAGCCCATCTGTATTTGTTGCTCATTTCTAAAGGTTTGTTTATATAATGTCCTTAACCATTTGACATAAATGTTTGAAATATGAAAATATTTTTCCATGAGCTTTTATTTGATTTCAAATATAATGTTATTTTGCTTTATGCGAATCCGATACAATGTCAATAGAATGTTTTACAAATACAAGCGTCACATGAATAATAGATAACATAGTAAAACAATTTAAAACTCATTTCTTATATCTTAAAAAATAACAGATATACAAACAGCTACTTGTAACAGAAAATAGAGGTAAATACAGTGTGTCATTGGGATAGTTTGAAGTACATTTTTATAATCGCGAGATCCGAAAAATACTTTACTTTTCAAGTCTATTTGTAAACTATATTTTTTTAATGTGGTAGGTATTTGACACTACTAAAGTACCCTATTTTTCATTTGCATTTAACCGGATACAGGGTAAACATTAATTATTATCGTATTCATTTGCTTAGATAACTTTAATAATTAAAAAAAACATGGTTTTTGGAAATTTAAGTACTTGGCACTTGCAATGTTACAAACGATTTTCCAACAATAGCTTCATTTAATCCGAAATGCTCAAACCACAAACAAAATAAATAATTTGGCTTGTGATTTCAAAGCAAATACTAGGTCGTTACCAAACGTTTGAATAGGGAACAGGCCAATTTGAGGCAAATCATCGCAGGCACCAATTTGCTGGCATATGCATATCTGTTACAATACTAGGTATTTTGTGTTACAACAAACATATACTTTGAAATATAGATAACATATATTATATTATATCAGTTAGTCAAATGCGATAGATAGGTTTTCGACACCAAAAACTACCCCAGGGCAGCGCACCCGAATGTATATGAAATATGAAAATAGCTGAATCTAAATGTCGAAATAGTGCTGTATTGTCAAATACACAAGTGTGAAAAGAAATGTAGTATGGAAATTAACAGAAACTAGGATTGTCTTCGTTTTATTTTGACTTGCCACTTTTTTTTCGACGAATTACTAATTTGGCTGCAAACTAATGCAAAATAACGGACATAGCATAGGTACCTAGTACCTACCATAACTTATGAAATTAATCTGAACAGAAAAAATCCCGCGTAGCCTTCCCGCTAGCTGTGGCATTTTACATTTCGGGACCTCACGATACTCAAGCGCCCCTAGCGGAGATTTGATACGCGATTTCATTAGAGGCAACTTCGCATTGTTCTTTGCGATAAAAAATTTACGTAATCTCGTTTTTGAGTAACATAGTCACTAGAAAAAATTGCAGTTTTCTACTACACTCATTTGGCTGCACACTGGCGACTTTTCTACATCATATATCTAATATCACATAATATACTAATTATGGTGTCGATTATCGTTTTCATATAACAAACAATAGAGCTTGGGTAAAGAGAATATATAACTTTTCCTATTAGTACAGCTATACAAGTTAATAATATTTTCTGTGTATACGTTCCGCGGTTCGAAACTGAAATATCGGCCTACAAGTTATTGTTTACAATAATTTGCGTCCAAATACTGTTTGTTCTGGTATCGGCCCAGTAACAGGCCGATATTCCTATATTGTTTTTACGTACAAATAGTATAAGATATACTGCTGTTATTCAGAATAAGTACCTAATTATTGTA
Source organism: Celastrina argiolus (assembly GCA_905187575.2). Classification (NCBI taxonomy): domain Eukaryota; kingdom Metazoa; phylum Arthropoda; class Insecta; order Lepidoptera; family Lycaenidae; genus Celastrina; species Celastrina argiolus. The sequence continues at coordinate 6,876,780 of LR994596.1, forward strand.
AGTCTTATTCCTACATTCCAGATTGTATCTGTTGGTGTTGATGATGATTATAGAAATCGGAGCAATTATTCGTACTTAGATAGGGTGATCATGTTCAATATTTAATTGATGTTCATCATCAAATATCACTGCCATAAAGTATAAATTGACAATTATTTTGTAATCTTAAAGGCTATTACTCACTGGACATAAAATTTTATTTAATGGTAATCTCTGAAAACTATGTTAATTAGAATATTTACATTAAAATATATATGAATCCTAAACACGGCAGTTGCAGATATAGGCAGAAATATAAATTCTACAATGCGAAAAAAAATCATTTTTCTTTTTTAAAGCAGTAACACAATTGATTATAATGTCTTATTGTTTTATCTAAAACGTACATTACAAAATATTATAAGACCAAATTCTAAAGTTTTAGATAGAATAATACAGACAGTGGTAAAGATTACAAGAAAATTGTCATAAGTTTTTAAAGTTTAATGTTAAGAAGCTAAATACTAGTTGGTTTAAGTATTTTATTGAGAATGGGTGTCTAATATTGTGCACTTGATATATGCAGTGTAAATGTTGTAAATTTATTTTTAATCACACAAAAAAAAAAAAAACAATATTAAAATATGTTATACTTGGCTACTTTTGAAACTTATAGGTAGGTACACAATTTTATAGTTTTGTCCTAGTTTAATCTATTAAATATATTTTTTTCTCATTTTTGTTAGATACATGCATCTTATTCACATTGACAAAAAAATAAAATCGCTAGTGTACAAAGGCCTTAACAGAATTTAATTCCACCATTTTGATTGTGTGATTGGAAATAAATGCTTTAGTCTAATTGTGTGTTATGCCTAAAGTGAATTAGAGCGAGATGGAAATATTTGATCCTCTAAGTTAGACGGAGAAGGAAGTCCGACTGAAAGTAAGTTAGAATAAGGGCCGGAAACTGTAAAATGTATAAGTAGCTTAAGGACGTATAATTTTTAAACTGTTTATATAGATAAAATATTCAATTCATTGAAATAAACTGATAAATTGATTTCTTTGTTTAATTTTTTCACAAGCTTATATAATATATTTCCCAATCCTACACATTAAATTTGATAACTTCTCATAATCCTATGTCTTGAAATTTCGCATAATCTTTCATCGTCTTTTTACTCGACTTCGGCAAAAGGTTTAGCAGGTAAGACCGCCGCTCTACCTTGACCATTTTTATACCCAAGCATATCTGGATTTCAAATTAAATTATATTCTTGTAATAATTTCAATAATATTTTCCTCTTGTGACCACTTTTTTGCGAAGTCGGGTTATAGTTTTTTAAACTTTTATTACATTGTGAATTAGTAATGGCTTCTCCCAGATGTTCGGTGGACTCCTACCTGATATTTGTTTTCTAATCTGAGGCCTAACTAAAACCTACAACATATAATTTACTCTCCTTGGGGCAAGATGTGAGATTGACAGTTCAATAACTTTAGAGGTGTCAAGGGACACCTGGATAGAACGAGGTTTCTTTCTTTATTAATTGGCGGAGGAATTGTAATTTTTTTTTTGTTATAAAACTTTTTTTTATTATAAACAAATATAATGTAATATAAACTTAATCAGTAGGCGCAATTTTAGTAAAAGGCTTTCTTTCTATGAGAGAGAGAGACAGGCAGAGAAACACACGCACGTGCGGCGGCTTTCAACTATAGCAAAAACTGTCGTTACAACTTTTTTTCCATGTGGCCCCCTTTCGCAACGAGCGATACGGATCCTCGTTCCAAAAAGAAAAAAAATGCCAACTAACCCTATTTATTTTCAAAGCTTACAGATATTATCTTCAATAAACTTCAACTGTTTAAGTAAAAGCGATGTTTATGGAAGCGAGTGCTAACCATTTCAGGCAATGATCTGTAAAAACTGCTGTACGTCGTCCTCGAGTAAGCCAAGGATTTGCCAGAGCCTGGCATCTGGCACGCCGCCAGACCTGGCACGGCATGGCAGTCTGCCAGACACTAACTCTGCGGGACAAGTAAATGAATTCGCGCCGCGAACCCGACAATATACTTCAGCCGAAGTTGGATTTTATTATTATAGTAGCTTTGAAATTATAGATTTAGTAGAACGAGAAGCATACTATATTATGTTATGTTTCGTAATAAACAACTCCGTATATTTGTGGCACAAAACGTTGGTTTTATGAAAAATCAACAGCACATAAGGCACTACGATGCCTAACCAACCTTGAAACTTGAAAAAAAAAGCAAACTGGCGCTGCACGAAATCTTAAAATCCTTCTCTAGGCTAAGGACAATTCGTACAGAAATGTAAATTTAAAATGATAGTTGAATCGCGCGGGATTTGCGGAAATCATCAAATTTTGAGTAACACATTACGTTCAACTGCGTTTTACCCTCCCGAAGTTATCACTTTAAAAACTGCTGATTTTATTAAGCATTTTGCCTACTTTCCGATTTGAGTTAAAAAAACTTGAGAGGTGTCAAGGGACACCCGGATGGAATGATTTTTATTTATTATTTACAAAAAACCTGTATACACTCAAAAAAAAAAATCGTCGCGACACCACACTGTTCAATGCGAAATAGAAATGAAAATATCTGGCTTGCTTTCTATAAAAGAGAGAGACAGACAGAGAAACATGCGACGCCGCACAGCTTACAATAGCATACTATGGCAAAAAGTGTCGTGACAACTTTTCGTAGGAATTTTTCGTCTAGCCCCCTTTCACAACGCGCGATAAGGAACTTCGTTCCAAAAATTGTGGACCCAATTTATATACCCAAGTCTTTCTGCCTTCAGTTTAATCCAGTCCTGGCAACACTATTCCAGGCATTAATTTCATAATTTAAATTCTATTCCGTTCGTAAGGGGCTGTTACACGCTAATGATACTTGCGTGCTGCGTTTTTTCCATTGCAGATTTACCACTTTTGAACCTTATGACCACGTGATAGGTTCTATAAGTGGTAAACTAGGCGACCGCACTACGTTCGCGACACTTATGTAAATGCTAAAAACTTCGCGTGCTCTCTAATTGTGATTAATACTACGGCACCTCGTACGATTTGCGAATGACTAATGTTATGTTTCGCGGAAAACTATCGCGGAAATTGTTGGATAACTTCTTCGTCTATTTAAACTCTAAGGGCCGTCACCCACAGAGACTTTTGTAGCGATTTAGCAAACGCTCTGGGCCTCGCTAAATGACCGAATTCGTATGTCATTTAGCGAACCTTCTGTCAAATTAAATACATTAAGTTTCCGAACTTCGTAAGCGATCGGCTCCCTACATCCCGGCTAAGGCTACAGCCGTTTAAAGTGCGTATAGGTACTAATTTGCTTGCAGGTTGTGGTTATAATTTTTGGCGGTATATTGCTAGATATAGATATCTACACTAATAAGATAAAGAGAAAAGATTTGTATTTTTGTATGTAACGACTTAACTCAAAAAGTACTGGACCGATTTTAATAATTATTTTCTCATTAGAAAGCTACATTATCACTGAGTAACATAGGCTATATAAAAATCTATTACTGTTCGTTAGTATTGCTGAAACTCAAGATCAGCTGAACTGATTCGGCTATTTTTGGTCTTGAAATATTCGTGGAAGTCCCGGGAAGGTTTAAACGGTTTGTATGTTCAACGAAGAGGACACGGGTCAAGCTAGTAATAAATAATTTTATGCTATGGATTTCCGCAAAGTAACGCCTGGCCCCCAATTCAATTTATCGCTTACGAAGTTCGACAGCAAAATGTATAAGATTTGACATATGCTTCGCTAAATGACATACGAATTTGCTTGTTAGCGAAGCTTATGTCAAATCGCATACATTTTGTTGTCGAACTTGGTAAGCGATAAATAGGGATGGCATCATGAATCAGGGCTCTGATTCCATTTACTATTTAATAAGAGTGGGTTCCCTATATCCCGGCGGAGGCTGACTGCAGCCGTATTAGTATGCGAGGCCTCACTAACTGTAATGCGGACACAATCCCACTCTCGTTTCAATTTCTGATCTTTTCATATTCGTGTGGTGCCTTTCAAAGTGAAAGCTTTATTATGGCCCAGAATTTTGAATATAAAACACGCTGAGTGCATTGAACATATGGACGAAGTCACTAAAACGAATACAAAATCATACACCAATAGAATTTTTACAATAAAAAATATTTGGTTTATAATAATTTATCAACTTTTTAAAAGGACAATTAAGAAATAAGCTATTTCTATTAAAAAATATTCTGAATGTCTTTCGGGAATGGATTAACATTGTGAGATTGTGTTCGCTTTTGTATTTGCTTTAGTCCCTTCACCTACATGCTCTATCTGCTTATTGTTTTATAATCCATAGTCCAGAATAATCCATTTTCCAAATCTATGTGAACTAAGTTAAAACACTAAACCCCGGTTTTTGAATGGCTGATCATAAATCGTCAGCTAACATTTGAGTTAATTGTTCATTTCAAAACTCTATTGAACGTAGCAAGTGAGCGAAATTGTTGCGAATGCTTACGAATGAGCATTCACAATGGCTTGTTAAATCAAATGTTAGCTGATCGATTTGATCAGCCTTTAAGAAACCGGGGCAAAAGTTAGGAGTGCCTTAAATATTACGAAACTCTTTAACAGTCAATAGTACTTCTAACTAGCAAAGTTAAAAGTTTTGACTACAACATAATATACAGAATGATTCATGGTGGATATATTAAGACTTATATTGTGTGAAGAGAATGACGCGTAGAACATTTTTTGTTTTGGCACCTCGTATAGGTAAAATTATTAATATAATTAAAAAAATTAAAGGTCTAAAATAACCACAGCGAGTGAATCTTATATACTACTCCTAGTCAATACACACGAACGCACTGGTCGTTGACCTGAGATCTCACCAGGATTGAAACTCATCTGTTTTATGACTTTTATGGAGATCTTTAATCGTGATTTTTTGCATATGGTAAGTAATTTATATGAGGAGCCAAAACAAAAAAAAATGCTCTACGCGTCCTCTTCACTCTATATTCGGCTTGGTATATGAACCATGAATCATCCTGTACATGTTGTAGTCAAAATTTTTAACCACTCAAAAGTACTTTTGACTAACTTTGAAGTGGTATCACATAGCTACATTTTTTTCATACGACGAAATATCTTGAATCAAGGACGTACGTTCAAGTACAATATAACCTATGTTTTTGTTAAAAATTCTTAAACATTAACTTGTACAACGAACATTTTGGTCAACAAATTCTGCGTTCCAATTAAATTTCGTAGGTTTTTTGGTAGACTTCTGATGGGGGAGGTCGGGCAGAAGATTTTAACGAGCGACCGACAGGAGTAGACGGTAGACCAGAGCCTTTATTATATTCACTACCTTTGTTATTGTCTATACAAGGTGTAAAATAAGTTAGTGATAATACTAAAAGCATGACAACTGACCGCTAACATACAAACTTTCGCATTAATAATAATAATATAATATCTATGGACGCTTCACACCACATCAATCTGGCCCTGTGCTAAGTATCATTGGGCATCATTGGGCACAAGGGCATTTCTCATAGAATGAGAAATGCCCCAACATCATAAATTTGCCTATACAATAATTTAAAAAAACGTACCTACCTCTTTCATCGTTGGTACTTTCACAGTAAACTCTATACACGAAACCGATTACACACCCTAAAGTCACTCATTAATATTATTTTCAACACAATAAAACATTTATTTTTGATTTTTCGTCTTTCTTACGACAAAATAATAAGAAACGGTAAAAGACAATTTTTTTTAATAAAAAATAATAATTCGAAAATGAGGAAAGGTAGTTTAATCGTATCTCAAAGTTATAGTGCCTGTTCTTTTTACACCCTCTATTTTTATTAAACATTGGTAGGTAGATAGATACGTACCACGAATAGCTGTTTCTGCATAATAATTAAATTAATCTTCTATATCGGAAAGCGATGTCAATTTTGAAACATTTATTATTTTTCCGATAGCTAATCCGAAATAAATTAACTTTGCTAAAAATGCGATACTGTTGCCGGTAGGGATTCAACATTTCAACGAATTTTGTAGATTTTCGGCCAACGCCAATCAACATTTTGATACTAAAGTGATTTTACAATACCTATACAGGGTATAATATGAGTGATAATATTTTGAGGTGTGCGTAGGACCCGCATATAAAGTTTAATGTCAAAGCACCAGCGCTGAAAGAGGTACTTTTTAAAATTATTGTATGGGAAAATTTATGATGTTTGTACATTTCTCATACAAACATGAAAGTCTTTCAGCGCTGGTACTTTCACAGTATACTCTACATAGGACGCACATACACACACTAAAGTATTATCACTGATCAAAATCCCACCGACAAACTGCTACGCAGTTCGGTGGGCTGCATGACTTGAAATGTAACTTAAAAAAATTAAGACATCTTTATTATTATCATTTATTTCGCACCTTGCATAGTTTCGCATTTATAATGCGAAAGTGTGTTTGTCTGTCAGCGGTCAGTTCTCATGCTTAACTGATAACCCGAATTTGATAAAAAAAATATAGGAAGATTTAATTATGAAAAAGTGCAGTGTTCTAGTAGGATGCTGTAGTTTAGTATGCTGCTTCGTTGAAGCAGCGGAATATTGTTCTTAAATTCATAAATAATTTATTTTAAATTTTATAACAATAAGCTTAGGCCATTAAAATCCGTGGTATTATATCAAGTCATATTATAGAGGGCAGAGTAAAAAGCTAAAGCCACAAAGCTCATGATAATAAGCTTAAAAAGTTTTAAATAAGATCAGTACATTTTACACTTTAGAGTCCTCGACGACTTTTTGTAGCGACAGTCGCGCATTTCGTAAGCCCGCGACAGTATCGCTACTAACGCGTGTTAGTCGAATTTGCCTAAAATTTTTAACCGACTTCCAAAAAAAGGACTAGGTTCTCAATTCCCGTTTTTTATATAATATTGCGTATATAGGTACAGCATAAAAACCCCAATTATAAAGGTCCCAGCTAAACGCCTTTTGAAAGACCTTTCTAAAAGACTCATGGAAAAGACAAACGACCCAAGGGCTGGCGCTTACCTCGGCCAATGTATCAGTTTAGCGATACAGCGAGGTAATACTGCCAGTCTTTTGGGTACATTACCAGCGGCCGCCGATTTAGATATAGTTTTTTACATATATAGCCTTTTTTATTACTTGTTTGGTTTATAGTTTACATAAATAGTTTTTAATTTATATGTGTTATTTTTAAGGAGTCTTTTGTGTTATTGATAATAAAAATATATTATTCTATAGCAAAAAAAAAAGTATAAAAATAAATATATAATAGTATAACTAGATGTTTTCTGTTACTTCAGACGCGTAAAAGGAAAACCGTACATTTTGCTGTAAACAAAAGTAGTTTATGTGTCAATCTAGTCTATACACTACCAAATTTCATAAAAATTCGTTCAGTAGTTATAATATTAGTAGGAAGTTTGTTTAGTAGGTATAGTATAATAATATCGCGGAAGTTTTGTTGTCCCTGTGGCTTCATCAATGGCGGTGGAGTCGGAGTACCGCCGAGTTGTAGTGGGTAGGGCTGCGTCCATTTACCATCTTTCGGACGCAGCGAGTCCTACATATCCGTGGAGAGAATCCCCGAACACCCACGGAATGCATTTCTCAGCCATAAAAAAAGGTATAGTGATATAGATAATAGCTCCCCTCACCGATTTCGGTGACGGTAGCCGATTTCATTGAAACTACGCATGAATCGTTTTATAGTGCCCAAGTGTGTGCGCAATACACAAAGACACTCTCTCTTCCTTTTAATCTCATAACCCAGTGGGACGGTAAACCGACACGACTGGCGAGAGAACAGGCGCAGGACCGACTTTTTACATCCCCATCCGACGCATGGATCAACTTTCTTGTCAGACAATCAGGTGATCAGCCAGCATTGTCCTAACCAAACTTGGAAACAACAATTTTTTATTGTTCCAACCCGGGAATCGAACCCACGAACTCTTTGAGCGAGAGCAAAGCTCTGAACCACTAGATCACGTAGGCGTGTTAGGTATAGCATAACACATTATTTAAATAAAATTATTATTATCCATACAGAAAATTGGCTACCACCCCCCTTCTAAACGACAACTGGCCTTGGTAACACACAACGTGCGCACTTTGAGGTTAGACGAGAAGCTCGTAGAGCTGGAAGAGGAGATGAACAAGTTGCACTGGGACATTATTGGTTTATCGGAGATCCGAAGAGAGGGCGAGGATACGATAACCTTACAGTCCGGCCACTTGTTCTACTACCGGGAGGGAGAACAGAAGTCCCAAGGTGGTGTTGGGTTTATCGTCCACAAATCTCTCATCAACAACATTGTGTCCATCGAGAGTGTGTCAAATAGGGTTGCATACCTTGTACTGAGAATCTCAAAACGATATTCGTTGAAGATTGTACAGGTATACGCCCCATCGTCAACACATCCAGACGATGAAGTAGAAGCTACGTATGAGGACGTCAGTAGGGCCATACGTAGCCCTAAAACACACTTCACAGTTGTTATGGGAGATTTCAATGCGAGGCTGGGCTGCAGAAGCGATGATGAGCTGAAAGTGGGGCCATTTGGATTTGGGCAAAGGAATCCCAGAGGACAGATGCTGGCGGACTTTATGGAGAAAGAAGGACTCTTCATGGTGAATTCTTTCTTCCAAAAGCCGCCGCAGAGGAAATGGACCTGGTTGAGTCCCGACGGTGTAACTAGAAACGAGATTGACTTCATTATGAGCACCTGGTTAATACTATTAATAATAAATAATAAATACCTGGTTACACCGCTTACCATACAATTAACAACCTTAATCAATGTGGAGGGGTGGTAACATATGTTAGAGATTGCTGGAACCCATCTGTTTCCGAAACCCCTATTCGGGATGCTGAATCACTTCTAATAAAGCTCTCCAAAGATATAGTCTTGGTCGCTATATATCGATCGCCATCATGCAAACAATTAGATGATTTTCTGGCTACCCTAGACCAAATTCTCCATTCAATCAGCAATTACTCAACAATTGTAGTAACGGGTGACATAAACATAAATATACTATCGTCTTCTAATCACTACATATCTGAATATTTATGTCTTATGTCCGAACATGGGCTAAAACAAATAATTTCCAAACCCACTCGTGCGGATTCATGCTTAGATAGAACAGGGGTGTTGTGGTCCTGTTCTTCAAAAAAGGCGATAAAACCTTACTGAAGAACTATAGGCCCATAACACTGCTGAGCCATGTCTACAAGCTGTTTTCGAGAGTTATTACGATGCGTCTCGAACTCAGGCTGGATGACTTTCAGCCTACCGAACAAGCCGGTTTCCGAAAAGGCTATAGTACCATAGACCACATACATACGCTGCGGCAGATTATACAGAAGACCGAAGAGTATAATCGGCCATTACGCTTGGCGTTTGTGGACTATGAGAAAGCCTTTGATTCCGTCGAAATATGGGCGGTCCTTAGATCTCTCCAGCGTTGCCGTATTGACTTTCGGTATATCGAAGTGTTGAAGTGTTTGTATAATAACGGCACCATGTCAGTCCAAGTACAGGAGCACTACACGAAGGATATCCCTTTAAAGAGAGGAGTAAGACAGGGGGATATCATATCAACGAAACTGTTTACCGCTGCTCTGGAGGATTCCTTCAAGCTCCTGGAATGGCAAGGACTTGGCATCAACATCAATGGCGAATACATCTCTCACCTTCGATTTGCCGACGACATAGTAGTCATGGCAGAATCGCTGGAAGATTTGGGGCGCATGCCGGTGGCCTCAATAGAGTTTCTCGAGTCAAGTGGGTCTTAAAATGAACATGGACAAAACAAAGATCATGCACAATGTCCATGTTGCACCCACCGCACTAACTGTTGGGAGCTCTACTCTTGAAGTTGTTGAAGTGGGGTGTATAGTATAGTTTTATAGTTTTATATGTATTTGTTAGGAGGACGGGCAATGCTTATAACTTGTTATAACTTTATAAGACAGAATAAAATATAAGTTCATCAAAGACGGTCGTGTTCCTTATTTACACCAGCTCCCCGCACCTCATGGCGACCCTGCCATGCCGTGGCGTGGGCGAGTGTCGGGTGCCCGGCCGGCGACCGGCGATTTTCGCTAACGCGGCGGATTCCTGTGTGCCTCGGTGCTCGTAGTTAGTAACTTTAACATTAGTGAGTTATAAAACTTTTGTGAGTGATACAGAGAGAACTTTCGAACCTCGTGAAGTAAAAACGTGTGTGATCAGTGTTCAACATTTTGAAAATGGGCAAATCTTATTCCAAAACAGAAGATAAAGAAGTCCAAATAAACCAAAATGCTGCAGGTTCCAATAGGGCACAAATATTCGAAGGAAATGAAGTCCAGCCCCAGGTGATTACGAATAATATATTACTGGCTGTGATGTTAGTCATTATTATTGCTGCTGTAATCTACTTCATAATAAGAAAATGGAGACAGAATGAGCGGAAGTGGATGGAGAGGAAAATGCATCAACAGTTTTTCATACGCATGCGGCAACGGCTGTCTGGAAGATTTGGCAGAACTGACGAGGGAGCTGATCCGGCCTGAAGTTAGAAGTAAAAATTAAAATGCGCGCCCCCTCCCCAAATTATTAATTTTAACGTAATTATATATATTTTTTTAATTTTTCCTCTTGCCCCTGTGAGAATCCACCTCTTGTACTCTTTTCGTATAATACGTACCTAAGTGGATCTCCAGTTTCAAGAAAAGAAAATGAACACTTTACGAACAATATTTTATATGTGATTAATAATAAGTGACATAGTCTATGGAACATAATTTAGAAGCAATTTGGAGTAAGTTGAATGATATTCGAGTTAATTTAAGAAAGTTGGGCCCTACTAGAAGAATTAAATATGCATGTAATGTTAATCAAAAAATTTTAAAAGCTAAGGAATTATATTTAGCGTATAAAAATATAATTCATGTTTTTAAAACTAAGGAAAGTTGTTTAGAACTTTCAGAATATATCTTTGAAATATTGATAGAGCGTATAGAACTAGCATATAAGCAAATTTTGACTTATAAAATTAGTAGTTGTATTGAAAGTATAGCAAATATGGAGAAATTTGATTTAAAAACTGCTTCTTCTTTAATACCAGTAATGGATAATTCTGAACTAACTATTGAAAAAATAATTGATGGTATTGAAATGTATAATGAATATCTTGAAGATGCTAATCAGAAAAAATTGTTAACTTCATTTGTGTTAAAAACAAGATTATCAAAATCTGCTAAATTAAAATTAAAAAGCGAGTATAGTGATGTTACAAGTCTTATTCAAGACATTAAGAACTTTTTATTAACTAAGAAATCAGCTAACTCTATACTTAGTCAGTTAAATAACTTGTCGCAAAATAACATGTCGATCAATGAGTTTGGTGATAAATTATCAGATTTATTCGTAGGCCTCACTATCGCTCAAAGCGACGGAAACCCGAAAGCTTGTGAGATATTGAGACCAATAAACGAAAAACTTGCAATTAAAAGGTTTGCAGATGGTTTGCGTAATAGACGGCTGAGTACCATCATATCAGCCAGGGACTATTCGCAGCTGAAGGACGCGGTGCGTGCGGCCGAGGATGAAGAGCTCGGACAACCTTCAACGTCCAATAACGTCTTCAACGTCCAAAAGAGAGGTAACCATTTTAATAATTACTCTAGATTCCCGCGCAGAAGCCGCCCACCAACAGATCAATTGACTAGAGGTAATTTTTATACAAATCGAGGACAACATTATAACACCTATAATACGAGAGGCAGGTATGTAAACAATAATTATAATTGGAAATTTAATAGTACCCGCCCTATACGCGGTAATAATAATAATTATCGTAATAATTTTGTGAGTGCAAATCATAGTCGAGTTAAGACTGGTAGAGGTAATAGTAATAATAATCGAACGATTTGTTCAGCACAATTCGAAAATCCACAAGACAGAGAAACTAATGAACGGAATCAGTTTTTTCGGACCTAAACAATATATTTTAACTTGTGACAATAATGTAAAATATATATACTTAAATATAGGTACTCAAAAATGTTCATGGTTATTAGACACAGGCGCTTCATTATCAGCAATTCGTAGTAACTCTTTATCGGAACGGATTCCAATACATAGAGACCCTATAGTTATAAACGGTATAGGCGGTAAGACTTATTCAGAAGGATATGTTTATTTAACGTTACAAGCGTTCGATGGAACTTATTTTGAGCATAAATTTTATTTGTTTGACAATTTACCTTGTAAGTCAGACGGAATAATTGGTTTAGATTTTCTAAATAATTTTAATTCAACTATTGACTTAGAAAAAAATATTCTGATTTTAAATAATAAACAACAAAGTTTGTTACCTTTATATACTTCGCCTAAACTATGTACTGATTATATATCAATACCAGCGCGATGCGAAACTATTCAATATATAAAATTAAATTCAGAGGTGAAAGTAGATTGTGTGATTATGCCGAAAATGTTGCAAGAAAATTTATTTTTAGCTGGATTAATAGTAAAACCTAAAAATAACATAATACCTATCAGATTAATGAATACTAGTGACAAGGAAATAATTATTTCAATATTTGAACCTGAGTTAGTGTCTTTAAATTATTATAATATATGTTCATTTGACGAGTGCACTTCTAATTCCACACGTGCAAAAACATTGTTACAATCTTTGACACTTGATCATTTAGGTATAAGCGAACGGCATAGCATAGAAAGCATTTGTTCAAAGTATGCTGATATATTTCATTTGCCCGGCGATAAGCTTACTACCACGAACTTAGGTGAACAAACAATTCAATTAAAACAAAATGTAAATCCAGTATATGTTAAACCATACAGATTGCCACATAGTTTAAAACCTGAAATAGAGAAACAAATTAAACAAATGTTAGATGATGACATAATTGAACCATCACAAAGTGAATGGTCCAGTCCAATTTTATTAGTGCCTAAGAAATCTGATAATAAAAATAATAATAATTGGCGTTTAGTGATTGATTATAGGAAATTAAATGAGGTAATACAAGATGATAAATTTCCACTTCCAAATATTACAGAAATTTTGGATTCTTTGTCTGGCGCTATTTACTATTCACATTTAGATCTTAGCCAATCATATTATCAATGTTCATTAAAATCGGATTCGAGACCAATTACGTCATTTACTACTAGTACAGGACAATATCAAATGAAACGCCTACCAATGGGATTGAAGACAAGCCCTAGCGCTTTCTCTAGAGTCATGTCTGTTGCTATGTCTGGACTTAACTATGAAAATTGTTTTATTTATTTAGACGACTGTATTTGTTTTGGTAGAAATTTGGAGTCTCATAATAAAAATTTAATCAAAATTTTTGAACGGTTGCGTAAAGTTAATCTGAAATTAAACCCAAGTAAATGTCAATTTTTAAAAACTGAATTATTATACTTAGGTCATACTATATCGTCTGATGGGATACAACCTGACAAAGAAAAAATTAAATGTATTCAAAATTATCCTAGACCAACGAATGTTGATGAAGTCAGACGTTTTGTAGCTATGTGCAATTATTACAGAAAGTTTATAAATAAATTTGCAGATATAACTAATTGTTTAAATAAATTATGTAGAAAAAATATTAAATTTGAATGGACGGAACAGTGCGAAAACTCATTTGAAATTTTGAAAAAAGCTCTTATTTCACCACCCATTCTACAATATCCAGATTTTTTAAACGAATTTGTATTACAAACAGATGCTTCTGGAACAGCGATAGGTTCAGTACTTTGTAATATTAATATGAAACCAGTAGCTTATGCTAGTAGACCTTTGAATAAAGCAGAGTTAAATTACCCAACTATTCAAAAAGAACTTCTTGCTATTGTCTGGAGTGTGAAATATTTTCGCCCATATTTATACGGACATAGATTTACAATAGTAACTGACCATAAACCACTTATATATCTATTTGGAATGAAGGATCCATCAAGTAGACTTTTAAAGTTTCGGTTAGAATTAGAAGAGTATAATTTTAGAATAACTTACATAAAAGGCAAAGAAAATGTACTAGCAGATGCTTTGTCACGAATAGTTATAACGTCACAAGATTTAAAGGACATGAATGATAAAATAGTAGCTGTAACTACAAGAGCTCAAGCTAGAAAAATTAAAGAGATGGATGAAAGTAGAAATGAAAGTTATAATGCTAGTGAGAAAAGCGGTATTCCAAGTATTCAACCTGACGTTTGGCCTGATCAACCAAAAGTTGTGGAGATACTTAAAATACCGAACGGATCAGTTGAGTTGTGTTTAATTAAAGGAGAACTATTAAAGAAAATGAGAGAGAATAAAAGCATAGATGTCGAATCTGAATGCTTCGCATTTATGGCTAATAAAAAATTATTATGTATAAATCTCGATTTTAAAGCACACTACACGCGAGACGTTTTTGTGGAAAAATTGAGAAAATTATGTGAAAAATTAGAAATAAAAGAAATTTGTATAATAAAAAGAGAAGATAAATCGTTATTCATTAAAAATATGATAGAAGAAATAAAGAGTATTGATAAGTGGTCCGGACCACGTATTTGTATTTTGAGAGGAATAAAAAGGATAGACAATGACGAAGAAAAGAATTTTATTATAAATGACTTTCATCTGCTACCAACAAGCGGACATGCTGGAGTACGCAGAATGATTAATAACATTAAACGTAGATTTTACTGGCCAGGAATTGAAAATGACGTCAAGAATTTTGTTCATAAATGTGAAAAGTGTCAAAAAATGAAACACTCTAGGTATATAAGAGAACCGATGGTTATAACAACAACGGCAAGTTTTGCTTTCGAAAAAGTATTTTTAGATATAGTAGGCCCATTAGACATAGATTTAGAACATAATAAGTATATATTAACAATTCAGTGTGAGTTAAGCAAATTTGTCGAGGCATATCCTCTTAGAAATAAGGAAACGGTAAGTGTAGCTAGAAGTTTTGTTAACAATTTCATTTTAAGGTTTGGTATTCCCAAGGTCATCGCTACAGATCGTGGAACAGAGTTCATTTCAGAGACGATGGAAGAGGTATGTAAATTACTTAACATAGAAAAACTAAGCTCTACAGCATACCATCATCAAACTATTGGTTCACTTGAAAATGCACATAAACATCTAGGTTCATTTTTACGTATACAATGTGATAATCACCCAGAAACATGGAGTCAGTGGCTACCATTTTGGTGTTTCACATACAATAACACTGTTCATTCAAGTACAAAATATGCCCCATATGAATTAGTTTTTGGTAAACCATGCCAAATGCCGAGTACAATTTCTTCTTATATAGAACCATTGTATAATCCAGATAACTATAGTTTAGAGTTAAAATACAGGTTACAAGTAGCTAATAGAGACGCACGAGAAAATTTGTTAAATTGTAAAGAAAAACGAAAAATTAAGTATGATAGAAATGTAAATAAAGTAAAATATAATCCAAACGATTTGTTATTAGTGAAAAATGAGACAGGAAATAAATTAGAAACTTTATATAATGGACCATACATTGTAATAGAAGAACAGGAACCAAATGTAAAAATTATGAAAAATGGAAAATTTGATGTTGTTCACAAAGATAGAACGAAACCGTTTGTTAAGAATAGTTAATGTTTTTTTTAAGAAAACTTAAGTTACTACTTTGTGTTATATAAGAAAAAAAAATTATTGTATTTTTTTTTCTCTTTTTGCCCCAGAGGTGAAGTGGGGTGTATAGTATAGTTTTATATGTATTTGTTAGGAGGACGGGCAATGCTTATAACTTGTTATAACTTTATAAGACAGAATAAAATATAAGTTCATCAAAGACGGTCGTGTTCCTTATTTACACCAGCTCCCCGCACCTCATTGTTGACGAATATACGAATAGACCTAGGGCAGGCTGTCCGATTAGGTAGGTCCAACTTTAAGAGAGAGGTCAGTAGACGGATCCAGCTCGGCTGGGCAGCGTTCGGTAAATTACGCAACGTCTTCTCGTCCAAAATACCTAAGTGCCTTAAGACAAAGGTATACAACCAATATGTGTTACCAGTGATGACTTACGGTTCTGAGACGTGGTGCTTCACGAAGGATCTTTTCAAAAGGCTCAATGTCGCTCAGCGTGCTATGGAGAGGGCAATGCTCGGTATTTCTCTACGTGATCGAATCAGAAATGAGGAGATCCGTAGAAGAACTAAGGTTGCTGACATTGCCCGTAGGATCAGTCAGCTGAAGTGGCAATGGGCCGGCCACATAGCACGAAGATTGGACGGTCGATGGGGCAAAAAGATCCTAGAGTGGAGGCCACGTACTGGCAAGCGCAGTGTGGGCCGGCCACCTACCAGATGGACCGACGACCTGGTGAAAACTGCCGGGTCACGTTGGATGCAGGTGGCAATGGACCGGTCGCACTGGAAATGTGTTGGAGACGCCTATGTCCAGCAGTGGACAGTAAAAGGCTGAAACGACGATACGTTTACAAGTATAATTTATTTTCCCCGAAATGCAAAAAAATATTCCCTACGAATATATTTTTTTATCCCGGCCACCGAATTAAAATTTTTGTATTTCGATACTTACAAAAATTTTTATACTAACCGTGACCGCGTGAAATATAGAAATAAAACCCTTGATTTTGAATCACGATTTTTTTATTGTTCTGCTACCGTTGATATTAGCATGACGATAGCATATAGGTTTCCTGCATAAGTGAGTTAAAGACACTTAAACATTTTTTCAAATCCAAGCAGTAGTTCCTGAGATAAGCGAGCTCAAACGAAAAAAATCTTCAGCTTACAGACCTATATGAAGCTATACCCGATTTCGTCTTGTCGGTAGGTCTCCTGATACCTTTTATTTTTTAACCGACTTCCAAAAAAGGAGATTCTCGATTTGGCCTGTTTATTTGCCTGTCATTAGTATGTTCTACTTTTTAAATTATTTAAATGTTATGTAGTTGCGTATTCTAGAGCACAAATGTTTTTTAAATTAAAAAAAAATTCTATTATCTTTTACTGACCTGGCTTGTACTTTACTTATAGTTTTTTGTATTTTATTTTTCGATTTCAATTTGTATTTTCGAACGTTTCGGCGTGATATTGGGTGTGACTGCATCTTCCAAGGGATGTAGGAGGATTTCAGTGATTTGTGAAGTGTTTTAGGAATGCCGCTAGCGGTCGATTTATTATTGTTATTATTATCAAAGAACCCTTATCAATCCACGCCAATATTCGAGAAAGTTCTACGATATATTCCCGTTAACTAGCTAAAGATCTGAACTTCACTATTACGGAGTTACTGATCTTAATCTATTCGCCCTAAACTTAGTTCAATATAAAACTTCTCTGGGTAACTACACGATATAAGATCGACCTACAACCTATATATTTAACTAGCTGTTCCCGCGGCTTCATTCGCGTGGTTTTTGAGTGACTTAAGCCGTTTATGCAGCGCAATCAATGAAAGTCCCCAATAAATGTAATTGTTTTTCCCCGTTTTTGCAACAATTCTCACTGACGCTTCGCTCCTATTAGTCGCAGCGTAATATTATATAGCCTAAAGCCTTCCTCTATAAATATACTATCCAACAAAAAAGAATTTTTTAAATTGGACCAGTAGTTCCTGAGATTAGCGCGTTTAAACAAACAAACAAACAAACTCTTCCGCTCTATAATATTAGTAAGTAATAAGTAAAATTAAATTAACTTTTCTCTTTTTAGGGTTATTGTATTTAAGTAAAAAATACTGAAGCTGATAGTCTGTCCATCGATTTGATAAATAAATTATTATTCATAGGGGTTTTTATACAGTGAAAAAGAACAGTCACTATAACTTTGAGATACGATTATACTACCTTACCTCATTTTGGACTTTTTTTGTCAAAACTAAAAAAAATTTTTTTCTTTTTATTATTTATTATTTTTTGTGGCAAGAATAACGAAAAAGCAAAATACATTTCTAGAATGGGAAAAGTTAGTATAATCATATACAAAAGTTATAGTGACTGCTCTTTTTACACCCGTTATAGACTGCCTATATACTGTCGGTTAAATTTATCGTATCGTATCGCTCGCATCTGGTTTTTATAAGGGTATAAAAAAACTTGATTAATCCTCCCTTTTTTAGATGATCCCACGAGGGATAATTGGAGAGCGACTTTTTGTAAGTGAAAAATAGAACCTCTGATTACGATAGTCGGTAAGAAATAAAATGTAGGAAAACTTGCCCGATTATGGATCCTACAAAAAGTATACTGAAGGAGGGGGAAGGCCCTAAAACATAGGTGTTTGTGACCCCTTTCAATTAGTACATGGGGAATTTCACGTCAAGCGGGCCGAAAAATAAAGTCAGATCTTGGAAATAATAATGAGATCAATTGAACTTCCATAAGACCTGAATAAATTACATATTTTTCTTTTTTATGCCTGGTTAAGAATTTATGCGCCGGCGAAGAATCATCAAAATTTGAAAAGCCGGTTTTTCTAAAGCCGTAAATAAACGTAATCAGATCGAAAAAAGAACAAGTAAATAGTGTTTGTTTGAGTAATTTAATTTATTTTCTAGAAAAAAAAATCTCTTAAGTTATGGAAGTCCGGTCCCTATAGAGGTGAACCGGCCGGTCGAGGGAGGAGTGGTCTGTGTTTTGACAGATCCAGAGTACTCAACATAACGGCTGATGGGAATCCGCAAGTAGTTTAAGTGGGTTAACCGGCCGTAGCGAGCCGGGAGTCCCACATACCCTACGGGGACCCTCCCGGGTGGATGCGTAATGCATTTCCCTTGCGAAACATATAAAAAAAAGTTTTATTCCACCTTCTAGCATTACCCGTAACATATATAATATATCTGTAAGCTACAGAGGAAGTTTTCGTCAAATTTCGGACACAAAAATATGCTTGTTATTGAACTAACTTTTTTCATCAGCAAAGTTCAACGGGAATTTCGTCGCGTTTGATCTCCGCTCGATTTTACCGCCAAAATTAAAATGGAAAAGACGAACCATATTACATACTAAACAATTAGCTGTATCACAAAGTAGATATATAACAGAGACACGACCTAGTACTAGAAAATGGTATTGCCCTATGCTGGCAATTCGACTGGCTATTTTTGTTTTGTCATAAGTTTTTTTGTATACATATAAGATTATATCTCATAGGGAAAATAAACCATTTTGTTTCTCTGAAAATACGAGTAGGTATATTATAAGTAACTTACAAAATGAATATACAATAAACAACTTAGAAAATATATAAAATAAACAATACCTGAAAATACGAGAAACGACAATTAAGTTTATTCTAGTTCCTCCTATATTGTATTCTTTAAATAATTAAAATAATAATTCTATCTGTATCTTACTTGGATAACATTTTCTTCTATCATTTCTGTCAGTCTTGAAAATAGACTTCAAAACAATTTATTCTAAATACGTAATAAATCCTATTTCAAATAAAATGCTAGGTATTTTATTACATCTCCCCCCTTAGGGAAAAAAATCCTATTTTTTAATAATCTACCTATATAAACTAACTACTTCTTATTAACATTTCTCTAAATCAAATATAGGTACTGGAATCAGTTTAGTAATATGAAAATAATTTGATTCAATTTTTCTATGACCTGTGTCTATCTTATATATTGAATTGGACATTTTTTCAATAATTCTGTACGGTCCAATATATATCTCATCCAATTTTGATCTATTTAGTCTGTTTCCATTTTCAACATAAACAAAATCTCCTACATCAAAATAACATACTTTCCGATTTCTGTCGAATACTTTTTTGTTGTAACTATGAGATTTTTTTGTATTATCAAGAGCCATTTTCTTATCTCTTGTCCAATCATCATCCGATGGGTTATTTCTAAACTCTTTTGGTAATATTGTCACATCAGTGATACCATTTAGAAGGTAAGTTGGCGCATATCCTGTAACTGTGTGAATAGTCTCATTATATTTATTAACACACTCTCTAGCTACATTTGTCCATGCTTTTTTTTTGCCTTTTTCATTAACTTTACACCTAATCTTATTCACCAATGTTTGATTCAAACGTTCATTCAAGCCATTAGAAAATGGACAGTTAACTGCTGTAAATACTAGGGGTATATCTTTTTCTTTTAAAATTTTTTTGAAGTTACTCGAATTAATCCCCGGGTATTGATCTGTCAAAATCATACCAATTTCTTCAGTTTCCGTTATGTTAGACAGTAACTTTATAAAATCATTAGCAGTCTGAGTTTTTGATGTAAGAATGAATGCGTATCTACTAAAATGGTCTACTAATAAATGTAAATATTTCTTTGATGATCTAGAACCTCCAAATCCTCCTATTGTATCTATGGACAGTATTTCAAAAGATTTCGTGGCTGGTCCTAGTTGAGACATGTACCCAAATTTATCATGTCCTCTCGACTTATTCTTTATACAAGTTTCACAGGATCTGCAAATTTTCTTTATATTATTTGACAAATTGCTTATGGAATAAAGCTTACCAACTGTCTTTTGCATTTGGTTTATCCCAATATGACACATATTTTCATGAACATCTTTTAAAAATGTCAAACTGAATTCTTCTGACAAAATTATTTTATCTCTTTTTCCGACCTTTTTAAAGTATATGTTTTGTTTCTTTACTAATTTATCTTTTCCTTCTTGTATTTCTTTATTTTTTTCTTGATCTTTTAAAATGTCTTCAATCTTTATTAAGTTAATAACTTTCAATTGTTCATCAGTGTTTACATCAGAATCCAGTACTGGGTTCCTGCTTAAGCAGTCTGCCTCTAAATTATTCTTTCCAGGAGAGTATACTATTTTAAATTCATATTGAGAAAGATAATAAGTTAAATCTCCCAGTTCTTCATCAGTTCTACATTTTAAATTCATGTTCTCCAGAGGTTTGTGATCTGAAAAAACTGTAAATGATTTTCCTATTAACCAATATTGCCAATACGTTACTGCTTCTTTTATCGCCAATAATTCTAAATAAATAGCTTTCTTTTTCTTTTGACTCTCTTTTAATTTCTTTGAAAAATAAGCTACAGGTCTTTCTTTCCCATCTGGTTGTATCTGTTTTAAAACCGCGCCAACTCCTTCTATAGATGCGTCTGTATAAATATTAATAGGTAAAAGCTGATCAAAAATCTCTAATATCGGTTTTGAGCATAATAGCGTTTTTACCGCTTCAAAAGATTTTTGGCACTCACTAGACCAAATAAATTTCTGACCTTTTCTCAGTAATTGATGTAAAGGATCTAATATTATTGCTTTTCTTGGGATATATTCATCGTAAAAATTAATCTTTCCTAGGAACTGTCTTACATTTTTTTGAGTTTTAGGAATAGGAAAATTTTGCACTGAAATTATATTATCCTTTAACGGCTGTACGGAGTTATTTTGAATTATATGACCCAAATATTTTACGGAATCTGAGGCAAAAGTGCATTTTATAAATTTTAATCGGAATCCTTCTACTTTTATGGCCTCCAACAACATCCTCAAGTGATTTATATGTTCATCAAAATTCTTCGAAAAAATTAAAATGTCGTCAATGTAATTGACAGCAAAGTCAGTAAGTTTATATTTTCTTAATATATTACTCAGCACCCTTTGAAAAATTGCTGATGACGTTTTTAGACCGAAGGGCAGACATGTCCACTGATAATGTCCTTCTTGTGTTATGAAACCAGTTTTTTTTCTGTCTTCGACTCGTAACGGAATAGACCAAAAAGCTGAATTTACATCTAAAGTTGTATAATAATTACAGTTTCTGGTCTTTACCACTAAATCTTCAATTAACGGGAAAGGTTGAGCTTGTGGTACTACAATTTTATTCAAATCTCTAAAATCTATACATAATCTTGTTTTTTTATTATCTTCTTTTTTAAATGCTAATGTTACCGGTGCTGCAAATGGACTATATGATTCTTCTATCAGCTTATTATCTAGCAATTTTGCTATCTGCTGTTCAATCTCTTTTTTATCTTCTATAGTGCATCTATAAGGCCTTTTGCTACAGTATTTTTCTACTAATAAATCTATTCTAGCTTCATATCCACTTACAGTGCCGATATCATACTTATGTTTAGCAAAAACGGACTTATACTCATCAATGAGTTCATTTATTTTACCTTTTTCATCTTCTTTTAAATGATCCATTTTCATTTCAATATCATTTGCTATCACATGTTCATTGAAATTTATTTTAATATTCTTCATATCATAACTATTCATTTTTCTTACAACGTTTTCATCTGTTGAATTGGCTAAAAGTAGACAAACTCCCAGTCCCTGTCAATGAAGCAAAAAAAAAAAAAAACTTGTCATCACTTCCCGCCTGAGGGCGCCCTGTTGTAATTGTCGTTGTCTCTCACAAAACGCCGCGTTTGCATCTTTTGTAACAAATTGTTAATTCTTTATATATTAATAAACCAGTTTATTGAAAAGCCTACCACTATTTATTTCTACATGGTAGCAGAGCGTGGTTGGTGGGCTGTTGTTTTTTGTTATTGAAGTATATTTTAAAAGAAAAACAATTCCGAGTTCAAAAACCGGCACGCGGCATGGCATCGAATAACCTCCAAATTGAAAAATTGTCGGGAAGAGACAATTACAATACGTGGAGATTCGCCGTTAGAACGTATTTGGAGCACGAGGAGCTGTGGGAATGTGTTGATCCGAGTACCGAATCAGTAGATACAAAAAAGGATGTAAAGGCAAAGTCGAAAATTATATTGCTGGTTGACCCCGTGAATTATGTTCATATTGAGAATGCTAAGACGGCTCGAGAAGTATGGGAGCAGCTACGCAAGGTTTTTGAAGACTCCGGCCTATCGAGGAAAGTAGGGCTACTGAAAGATCTAATCAACACATCATTAGATAATTGTGCAAATATTGAGGAATATGTCACTAAGATAATGAGTACAGCACACAAATTAAGGAATATTGGTTTCAGAGTAGACGATGAATGGCTTGGCACTCTAATGCTAGCAGGTCTGCCAGACCAATATAAACCAATGATCATGGGTATAGAGAGCTCCGGAGTGAACATTTCATCAGACTTCATAAAGACTAAACTGTTACAAGAGGTTAAAGTATCAGAATCTTCGTCCGTTTTTTACACAAAGTACAAGAACAACAAACAAAATAGCCAGCCTAAGCCTAAAGGAAAAGGACCTAGATGCTTCAATTGCAATAAATATGGGCATTTTAAGTCCCAGTGCTCATTTAAGAAAAACACTAATAATAATGTTTTTTCAGCCATTTTTTCAGCTTCTAGCAAATTAAATAGTGATGATTGGTATATAGATTCGGGAGCAACAATGCATATGACCAGGAATGCGGATTGGATTTATGATTTGCAACCACCTCCGATCAAAAAGATAATGGTGGCCAATAATGACTCGGTAACTGTACAGCAGATGGGTAATGTAAATATCAAAACTATTATTGGAAATAGGACACATCAAATTCAGGTGAGAAATGTCTTACTTATTCCTGAACTTAGTGCGAATTTATTATCAGTCAGCCAGTTAACAAAAAATGGTTGTAAAGTACAGTTTACTGACACTAGCTGCCTTATATTCAATTCAAAGAATGAACTTATTGCTATGGCAAAACTATCAAACAACATGTATATACTGACTAAAGGCACTCATAATGCATGTGCACTCCTTACTCGTGAAAGCAATGCTGATATTGATACCTGGCATAGGAGAATGGCTCATTTAAATATGACAGATGTCAAAAAGTTAGAAAAATGTACTGTAGGTGTAAAAATAACAAGAGGCAGTGAAAATACTATTTGTATTCCGTGCTGTGAAGGAAAACAAACTCGACTTCCGTTTCCACACTCAGGTTCTAGAGCTAAAGGTTTGTTAGAAATAATACATTCCGATCTATGTGGTCCGATGGAGACTGTATCTGCCGGAGGGGCAAAATACTTCATAACATTCATAGATGATTATTCAAGAAAAATTTATGTTTATTTCTTAAAGAATAAGTTGGATATAAAGTCAGTGTTTGAGAGATTTAAAAATGAAGTTGAAAATGAAACAAGTATGAAAATAAAAATACTTAGAACAGACAATGGAAAAGAATATTGCAATAATACATTTTTAAAATTCTTAGCAGATTCTGGGATCAAGCATCAGACAACAACTCCATACACTCCGGAGCAAAATGGTCTAGCAGAACGAAGAAATAGGATCCTGGTGGAGCGAGCTAAGGCAATGTTGTTTGATGCAAACCTTGATAAGAGGTACTGGGCTGAGGCGGTGGCAACTGCAGCTTATTTAGTCAATCGGTCACCAACAAGAGTGCTTGATGAGGTAACACCGTATGAAAAATGGTCCGGTAAAAAACCGAATATGTCACATTTGAAAGTTTTTGGCTCCAGGGCGATGGTACACATCCCAAAACAAAATCGTTTGAAATGGGATCGAAAATCACGACAATTAGTTTTTACTGGCTTGAAGTGTGTTAATTAAAGCATAAGATATAATAATAATATATTACATTATAGCATAGTAATACAATAGTAATATATCATAGCATTTAGTATGTAATTAACTTTACATCTTATAATCTCGTGTGTCCCCCAAATAAGGAGGACCACCCAGTAGCGTAAGTTTCTTAGCTAATGTATCTCAGGCTATATTATTATTAAAGATGGATTGGAAGAAAGTAGACGTTTTACTTTAACATCCCAAAGTACAACATTTCATGGCGACCCTGCCGAAAGTTTATTTTAAATTCAAAATTAAATTAAATTCAGTGCAGTATTTTCTAAAATAAAATGTGTCAGTCCTCCCAGTCAAAGGAAAATATAATTATCGGACAAAATGCAGCAGGAGCCAGTTCCCAAATTAATCTAGAAGATTTCCACAACCGAATTGGCATCTTTAATATTCTACTCGGATTTGTGGTGCTGGTTTTATTTCTGGGCATTATCTACGGAAGTTATGTCCTCTACAAGCGGTGCCATAGGACATGGATCCACGAGGAAGTTAACTCTCTGGCATTGCAAAGGGCTACAAGCATTATCCGACGAGGCCAAAAATCATCCAACGAAGGTGACTAAAAACTAAAGTGAGTGCTGATATTATGGATAGTCCACGTAAGTCTTTTATCTAACAATATAAGGAAAACAGTGACTTAAAAGTGATTTAAATATTTTAAAAATCTTAAAAAATATTGTAATTAGTTAATAATAATGTAATAAGCATTGATGGAATTATCGTGTGCTAGAATTGGTGCCGGTACACTCGCGAATAAGATACGTGCCGCCCGAAAAGGAAAGATGTTGCATTCCTTTATGATATCATAATATGGATAAGACATTCTATTTTTAGAATAATATTATTTTAATAAAGTAAATTATAATTATTATGACGGATCAGTTATGTTCGATATATAATTCTCTTTTAGAAATTAAAAAGTACTTAATTAAAACTGGAAAAAAAAGGTTCACAGGGAATATTATAGAGAATAAATTAAAAGAATGTGAGAACCTTATATCGAGTGGTAATTTAATTTTAGAGAATATAAAGGGTAGAAAAGAAAGCTCGGATATAATTGATAAGTGTATTGAAATAAGTTCAAAAATAAGTGTATTACATTCAGAAATTAAAAATTTGTGTATTATGTCAGAATCTAAAAATACAAAAATGGATTTCGACTTAAAAACGGCTTGTAGTTTGTTGCCGGTTATGGACTGTAACGAGGAGACAACGAAAAAATTAATTGATGGTATAGAAATGTATGCGGATATGCTAAGCGAGACGGATCATACTTTATTGATTAAATTTATTTTAAAAAGTAGACTTTCCGAAAATGCTAAAATGCGTATGCTCGTAAATTATATTTCGGTTAAAGATATGGTTAAGGATATGAAAACTTTACTTTTGACTAAAAAATCATTTACTGCTATTCAGTCACGTCTTCAACATATTACTCAGGGTTGGAGGTCAATTGAGGAATATGGTAGCGAAATTGAAAAGCTTTTTACGGAATTGACAGTAACACAAGCAGAAGGAAATTCGGCTCATTACAGCGTGCTTAAGCCGTTAAATGAAAAAATTGCTATTAAACAATTTTCTGATGGTTTAAAAAATAGTAAATTAAGCACAATAATTGCAGCTAGGAATTATTCTTCTTTAAAAGATGCAATACAGGCTGCTAAGGACGAGGAGGTTTTCTTGCCGTCGACGTCGAATAGCGCTGATGTCATGAACATCAGAAGGACATCGTATCGCGGTAGACGAGGAAGATTTCAAGGTAGGAGTTACAATAATTATAATAATAGGTACTCTACACCGAGACAATATTTTATTCCACGAGGACAGCTGAATAATAATAGACATTCTTCTCGAGATAACTTTAATCATCATGGAAATTTACAGCGTTTTCAAAATTCTAATCGAGGTAAATTTACTAGACCTTATAAGCGTGGTACCAATAATGTGTTTCCGATAAATTCTAACGATAATAATGGACAGACTAGTAAAAATATAGATAGTAAAGATGACGTAAATAATTTAGCAGATCAGTTTTTTCGGATTTAAAAATCATATTTATACATTAAACAGTAAACAAAAAATTGTGATTTTAAATATTAATAAATATAAATATTACTTTTTACTGGATACGGGTGCTTCGTTATCAGTAATACGAAACGAAGTCCTTTCAAAAAATACTACTGTTTATAAAAGTAATACTATTGTAAATGGAATAGGTGGACAAGTAAAATCTCAAGGCCATACTTATCTTACACTTCTAGCAAAAAATGGCGATTCTTTTCATCATAAATTTTATATTTTTACAAATTTATCATTGAAAGTAGATGGTATTATAGGATTGGACTTTTTAAGTAAATATAAATGTGATATTTTATTAAACTCTAATACTTTAAGTTATAATTTGAATGGTAAACAAAGTCATATACCAATTTATGAGGTACCAGATTATACTACGAATTATTTACTTATCCCTGCTCGAAGTGAATCAATACATTATGTAGCTACTAAACCAGGTTTGAAAGGTGATTGTATAGTGTGCGCGAAAGAGTTAAGTAAGGAATTATTTTTAGGAAGTACAATAGTAACGGTGAAGGATGGTAAGATTCCAATTAAAATTTTAAATACATCTGAAGATGATATCAAATTACCAACATTCATGCCTACAGTTCATGCATTAGATGATTATAATATTTGTAATTTTAATAAAGATATAGCAAACGCAAAACGAGCTGATGCTCTTTCATCAATATTAAAATTAGATCATTTAGGTTCCGATGAGAAAAAATCAATAAGTGATATTTGTAATAAATACGCGGATATTTTTCATTTACCGGGTGACATACTAACAATGACTGATATATATGAACAGAAAATAACATTAAAAGAAAACATTAGTCCCGTTTATATAAAGCCTTATAGAATTCCACAATCACTAAAACCTGAAGTTCAAAAGCAAATTGAAAATATGTTAAAAGATGATATAATAGAAGAATGTAAAAGCGAATGGTCTAGCCCAATATTATTAGTCCCTAAAAAAAGTGATGAAACAGGAGAGAAGAAATGGCGTTTAGTTGTGGATTATCGAAAACTAAATGAAAATATTCAAGACGATAAATTCCCACTTCCAAACATTACTGAAATTTTAGATTCACTTTCAGGTTCTATATACTTTTCCCATCTTGATTTAAATTCTGGATATTACCAAGTACCTCTTAATGAACAAGATCGTAAATATACAGCTTTTTGTACTAATTCAGGTCAGTACCAAATGAAACGTCTACCTATGGGTCTAAAAATTTCACCAAGTGCTTTTAGTAGAGTAATGTCGGTAGCTATGTCAGGTCTTACGTTTGAAAAATGTTTTATATACTTAGACGATTTAATAGTTTTTGGCAGAAATTTAGAAATACATAATAAAAATTTAATTTATATCTTTGAGAGACTTAGAAAAGTTAATTTGAAATTAAACCCATGTAAATGTCAATTTTTGAAAAAACAAATTTTATACCTTGGACATGTAATTTCTGCTCAAGGCATATTGCCTGACCCCGAAAAAGTTACAGTGTTAAAAAATTATCCAATTCCTAAAAACTCTGACGAAGTACGACGTTTTGTAGCATTTTGTAATTATTACCGAAAATTTATACCATGTTTCGCTGATATAACAATACCCCTTAATAAATTGACTAGAAAAAACTCAATATTTATTTGGAGTGACGAATGTCAAAAATCATTCGATATTCTTAAAAATTCTATGATATCTCCCCCTATTCTTCAATACCCAGATTTTTCTCCAGATAATGAATTTGTGCTTCACACAGATGCGTCAGGAATCGCAATCGGTGCTGTTTTGAGTAATAAGAATTTAAAACCAATTGCGTATGCAAGTAGACCATTAAATAAAGCAGAGTTAAACTATCCAACAATAGAAAAGGAACTTTTGGCAATAGTTTGGAGTATAAAATACTTCAGACCCTACTTATATGGCAGATATTTTATTATTAAAACAGATCATAAACCATTAGTATATTTATTCGGTATGAAAGATCCGTCTAGTCGTTTAATGAAATTCAGATTAACATTAGAAGAGTATAATTTTAAAGTCGAATATATAAAAGGTAAAGAAAATGTAGGCGCCGATGCATTATCAAGAATATTTATTACATCAAATGAATTAAAAGGTATGAACGAACATATTATGGCTGTAATGACAAGGAAACAAAAGAGAGAAATGGATAAGGTAAATGAAGAAGG
This sequence comes from Celastrina argiolus, assembly GCA_905187575.2. Classification (NCBI taxonomy): domain Eukaryota; kingdom Metazoa; phylum Arthropoda; class Insecta; order Lepidoptera; family Lycaenidae; genus Celastrina; species Celastrina argiolus. The sequence goes on from LR994596.1 coordinate 6,905,663, forward strand.
TATGAATAGTGAGACACCCTTCCTTGATAGCTCTAGAGACGAAAGGCCTGATCAACCTAGAGTCGTGGAGTTATTAAGAAAGCCGTGTGATTCTGTAGAAATGAAATTAGTTGAATGTTGTGAGATAAATAAATTAAGAAAGACGAAAAAATTAAGTGATGAATATGAATGTTTTTCTTATAGTCCTAGTAAAAAAATAATTTACATTAATCTCAGCTTTAAGGCACAATTCTCGCGAGTCGAATTTGTGACACTGTTGAGTAATTTTTGTAAAAAGTTAAATATTGAAGAAATATGTATAATAAAAGATAAATATAATGAAGGATTTATTAATAATTTGAATGATGAAATAAAGTCGTCTATAAAGTGGTCCGGACCACGACTTTTTATTTTAAAAGGAGTAACTAGGATAGACAATGATGAAGACAAATCATTTATTTTAAATGATTTTCATTTACTACCAACCAGTGGTCACGCTGGTATTCGTAGAATGATAAATAATATTAAAAGACGATTTTATTGGCCAGGTCTTGAAACTGACGTACAACATTTTGTTAGTAAATGTACTAAGTGCCAATTATCTAAACATTGCAAATACGTTAAGGAACCAATGACTTTAACAACAACTGCGTCATATGCGTTTGAAAAAATTTTCTTGGACATAGTGGGCCCGCTACCAAAAGATTATGATGACAATGTATATATATTAACAGTTCAATGTGAACTTAGTAAGTTTATTGAGGCTTACCCTATAAAGAATAAGGAAACAGTTAGTGTAGCTAGAGCTTTAGTGAATAACTTTATTTTAAGATACGGTATACCTAAGATAATTGCAACCGATAGAGGAGCAGAGTTCACATCTTCAACCATAACTGAGCTATGTAAATTATTAAATGTAGAAAATATAACATCAACTGCATACCATCATCAATCCATAGGAGCTTTGGAAAATGCTCACAAAAATTTGGGTTCGTTCTTACGGATTTACTGTAACAAAGACCCACAATCTTGGTCTTATTGGTTACCATACTGGTGTTTTAGTTTTAACAATACAGTCCACACCGAAACAAAGTACCAACCGTTTGAATTAGTTTTTGGTAGACAGTGCAATATCCCGAATAGACTAAATAATGTAGTTGAACCATTGTATACCCCAGAAAATTATTGTTGTGAACTCAAGTATAGGATGCAAATTGCTTTTAAAGATGCTAGAAATAATTTATTAAATAGTAAGCTTAATCGTAAATTTAAATATGATAATTATGTAAACCCTATATCTTATAATAAAGATGATTTAATTTTAGTTAAATCAGAAACTGGTGGAAAGCTAGATGAGTTGTTTCATGGTCCGTTTGTTGTTTTAGATGATATAGGACCTAATGTTAAAATAATTAAGAATAATAAAATTGATATAGTGCATAAGAATAGGACTAAAAAGTTTATTAACTAAAAAAATGTATTAGTATAAAAAACAGTATTAAATGTAACTTTATGTAACATTGAAATAAAAATTGTTAGTAATAATTAAAAAAAAAAAAAATGTTTAATTTTTTTTTTTTCTTTCACCCCCGGAGGTGAAGTGTGTTAATTAAAGCATAAGATATAATAATAATATATTACATTATAGCATAGTAATACAATAGTAATATATCATAGCATTTAGTATGTAATTAACTTTACATCTTATAATCTCGTGTGTCCCCCAAATAAGGAGGACCACCCAGTAGCGTAAGTTTCTTAGCTAATGTATCTCAGGCTATATTATTATTAAAGATGGATTGGAAGAAAGTAGACGTTTTACTTTAACATCCCAAAGTACAACATTTCAGGCTATTGTGAGAATACAAAGGGATACCGTCTATATGATCCCAAAAGTAGACAAACTATAATTAGCAGAGATGTGATTTTTATTGAAAATTCTAAGGAAAAATTGGAGTCTGTAATATCGCCTCAATTTGTTTCAATACCTCTTAGTCCTCAAAATAATACCTTGGAGCAAAACAACTGTGAACAAGACAATGAGGATTCCATAAATGTTACTCACAGCTCAGATAATTCATTTGACAGTTGTGTCATGAATAGAGATAACAGTGATGAGACTTATCATCCGAATACAAGTGATGAGCCTGACAATAATGACATTTTTACGAGAAACATCACATTGAGACCTCACCCCCGGAGAAATAACTGTGAAAATAATAATAATTTTCTATATATGGCACGGTTTACCGATCCACAAACTGTAGAAGAAGCCCTGTCCAGCACCAATGCACAGAAATGGAAAGCTGCTATGGATGAGGAATACAAGTCGTTGAAGGACAATAATACATGGCAACTGACTACCTTACCACGTGACAAGCATGCCATTCCCTGCAAGTGGGTGTTCAAAACCAAAACAAATGAAAAGGGTGAAATAGTCAAATATAAAGCACGGTTGGTTATAAAAGGATGTTCACAAAGATTTGGCATAGACTATAATGAAGTTTTTTCACCTGTGGTAAGATTTTCATCTCTACGGTATTTATTGGCCTTAGCAGTAAAATATGACCTGGACATTTTTCAAATGGATGCTGTTTCTGCTTTCCTACAAGGGGACATAGAGGAGGAAATATACATGAAACAACCCCCACTTTACGAGGAAGGAGAGCAAGTGTGTTTATTAAAAAAGTCATTATATGGTCTAAAACAGGCAAGTCGCCAATGGAATAAGAAATTAGACTCCACATTGAAAGGCATGGGCCTTAAACAATCTAAATTGGATCCTTGCATTTATCATAATATTGTTGATAAGGACAATATGTTATTTGTAGCCATTTATGTGGACGATTTGATTTTATTTACAAATAATGAAGTTTCAAAGGATTACATAAAGAAAGAATTAAAAAAAACATTTGAAATGAAGGATCTGGGAGAGCTACATTACTGCATTGGGATAAATGTGGAAAGAGATAGAAAAAGGGGAATAATTTATTTAGATCAAAGAAAATACATTCAAGAAGTTTTACATAAATTCGGAATGTTAGATTGCAAACCGGCAAAATTACCCCTAGAAGTTAATTTGAAATTACAAGAGAATACTGATGTAAATAAAATCTTACATGACATTCCTTATCAAGAGGTGATTGGATGTCTTTTATATATTTCCCAAGTTACAAGACCAGACATATGTTTTGTTGTAAACTTATTGAGTAAGTTTAATAATAAACCAGAGATGCAACATTGGCAAGCATTGAAGAGAGTCTTGAGATACCTTAAGGGCACACAAGATTATAGACTTTCATATAAGAGGAATCCCGAAGAGAATTTGACTCATGGCTACTGTGACGCTGATTGGGCCAATGCGCAGGAAGATAGACGGTCATGCACTGGCTATATATTCTTGTTTCAGGGAGGATCAATGACATGGAATTCCAGACGTCAACCTACTGTGGCTCTATCAACCACAGAAGCAGAGTACATGTCTCTATCAGCTTGTGTACAAGAGGCTATGTGGCTAAAACAATTTCAGGAAGATATATGGCCACATCTGAAGAGTGAACCCCTCATAATTTATAATGACAATCAAAGTTGTATTAAACTTTCAGGTGCTGACGGTTATCACTCCAGAACAAAACACATAGATGTGAGGCATCATTATGTTCGTGAGAAAATACTTACAAAATCTATTGAAGTCAGATACATTCAAACGGAGCGAAATGTTGCGGATACTCTAACAAAGGCTACGTCGCAACAGAAGCTGCAATTCTGTTCATCTATGATGGGAGTATGCCTAAGGGAGGATGTTGAATTGGCTAAAAGTAGACAAACTCCCAGTCCCTGTCAATGAAGCAAAAAAAAAAAAAAACTTGTCATCACTTCCCGCCTGAGGGCGCCCTGTTGTAATTGTCGTTGTCTCTCACAAAACGCCGCGTTTGCATCTTTTGTAACAAATTGTTAATTCTTTATATATTAATAAACCAGTTTATTGAAAAGCCTACCACTATTTATTTCTACATCATCTTCGTTTTGTACCATCTCATTATTATCATTAAAATATGTTTTCTGAGTAATCATTAATTCTTCAGTTTGAATTAGTCTAAATATTTTTATTAAATCTAATCCAATTAGAAAATCATATTTGAAGTTCTTTTCATCAATAATGTATACATCTACATCTTTGACTATTTCAAAAATCTTAATTTTTAATCTTGTCAAACCAGTTGTCTTTTGGACACCATTAATTGTTACCAGACTTGCCTCATTTATATTACTTGTTTTATGTTTTAATTTAAGTAACTTGGAGTTTATCAATGAAACATTAGAGCCTGAATCATAAACTCCATTTAAATGTAGCTTATCATTTACAATTAGTTTGACAGTTATTAATGGTGTCACTACTAGTTTTTTTGTTCAGTTTCATTTAACTCTGCCTCAATTACCGAATTATTCACATGTCTTATAAATTTTCTTTTAATATTATCATCATCTTTTGTTCTAAACCAGCATAAACTTTCAGAATGATAACGTGACCCCTTATTCAATTTTTCGCAAATTTTACAAGCATTTCTTAAAGTTTCATTATATTCAGCTTTGTAAGTAGGACTATACGTCCTCTTTGAAGTAAATATTCTTTTCTGTACCATAAATTCATGTCTTCTTACTTCATTAAACAAATCAGTTGTATCAGTTAACGCCTCTCTATCTATTTTATGTAATATATTTTCTGGTAAGCCTGCTGCTACCAGATCTATTAAAGTACCTGCATCAATTGATGTCCTCATTTCAAGTAGAAGTTTTTCTTTTCTTATAGCGTAATCTAATAGAGAACCGTATTTATATTTGAACGTTAGAGCAAAATTAACAGGACTCCATCCTCTGTATGCAAAGGTTTCGCAAAATTTTGACTTCCAGGTAAGCCATTGAGAGTTTAGTGTTAGCTTCATAATCATTGCACTATACCAATCAAGACAATTGTTATCTAAAAATAATCTTAGAATCTCTATTTTCTTTTCATCTGTTATCACGTCAAAACGCTCACATTCTGTTTCAAATGTGTCAATCCATAATTTTGCATTCGAATTTTTTGTTGTAAATTTTTCAATTATAAATTTTTCTGAAATATATCTAAGGTTATGATGTCTATTGTCTTTTCCGTTTTCTACAAAATTTTGGAATAAGTCTTGATAATTTTCATCATATTTCTGCGTTACCTGTTCAATAGTCAATTCTTCCAAATATTGATCTCCGAACTGCAAATTACCATCTTCATCTATATAAATTTCCGTTAATTCCTTTGTCATATTTATCCAGACTCTTCTAGTCTGGTATCTTTTTTTCAAACTATTTCTCACTTTGCTATATGTAGCGGTTTTTATTATTTCTTTGTGCTGGCTTGCTGCTTGTAACTCCTCAGGTATACAATACTCTTTGTCATATTGCGTAGTTATGGACGTTATAGAGAGTACATTTGTCTTCCCGTCGCTTCCGGGTAACAAAGTAAATTTAAATTGTAATTTCTCCATCTCATAAACAAGATTGTCGTTTTATAAGATTATATCTCATAGGGAAAATAAACCATTTTGTTTCTCTGAAAATACGAGTAGGTATATTATAAGTAACTTACAAAATGAATATACAATAAACAACTTAGAAAATATATAAAATAAACAATACCTGAAAATACGAGAAACGACAATTAAGTTTATTCTAGTTCCTCCTATATTGTATTCTTTAAATAATTAAAATAATAATTCTATCTGTATCTTACTTGGATAACATTTTCTTCTATCATTTCTGTCAGTCTTGAAAATAGACTTCAAAACAATTTATTCTAAATACGTAATAAATCCTATTTCAAATAAAATGCTAGGTATTTTATTACATACATAGTTCTAAATTGGCCCCGCTAACCCCACAGTAGGCTATGCAGCAACAATTGACATAATAATTTGTCATATTTTACGTACAATTACGTAGCTGTACTTTTCCCTGCTAACCCATCTCAACAAGCAAAAGCAAATGACTAGTACCAATGTATATATTATCTCTTGCCTGGTTATTACCCCACGAAGTTATAGTGACTGCTCTTTTTACACCCTGTATATATTTGTTTTATAGGTATAATCAGGTTTTTTTAATGAATCACGTGAGCCTTCTGCGGGTACCATTTTTGTTGAAATAAAATAAAAAATGAAATGAAATGATTTTTTTTTTATTTCCAAATTTCCATCCGTCGAGAAGAACCGGCGTAAGAAACTCGCACGGGCCGAAGTTGTATTTTACAATGTACAAGCTTAATCTATATTAGCTATATAATAAAACAATATTCAAAATACATTGAGTACATTAAAAAAAATTTTGCTGGTGGCATCTTATTCCAAAGGTGTGCAATCGTCAATACAATCGTTGACCCAATAATAAGTATAAGCACACAAACGATCTCTGACTACTTTTTAAATTTATTAATGAACTAGCTGTGCCCGCGACTTCGTACGCGTGGAAAAGTGATTTAGGGCAGTGTTATAATAAATATGTTTTAAAAATATTTTTAGTTATAAAAACTGTCGTTAAGGTATTTAAAAAAACTACTTTATGTTGACAATTCCTACTACCAGATTGACAAACGACCGTGTACAATTACTATAATGCGAACGGGACTACTTGATAGTACGCTCACATACACGACGAACATCTAGTACTAAGATTTGTATGGATTTTGCGCCGCAGCGACTGCAGACGATGATCGTTTCCACGCCGACTCTGCTGGTGTGGCGACAATGATATTAAGACAGCGCGCCGCAAAATTTTGCGGTCTTTTCGGTGCGTAAGTCCGACTCGCACTTGCCCGGTTTTTTTTATTTATTAATAACCAAACATGTAGGTACTGATTATAAATCACTTCACTGTTAAAGTACTAACTGATTTTATACAGAAAAGTAGCAAAATATAGAAAGTCCCAAAAGAAAGAAAACAAACCTAAGTTGTACCTAACATAAAAACCATTCGGTCCATGATAAAAACTAAGAAATAAAAATATGAAGAAAAATATAAATCTAACTTATATTGACATAACTTTTTTAGTTTAACTGTAAACACAATACTTGTTATATTGATGTTAATCAAAATTCTATATATTATGCAGTTATCGAATACATAATTTGGACAAAGAAAACTATAAAAATGTACAGTAATAGTAGGCTGTAGTATGAATTTTAACGGACGGAATGAGAACTATAATATAGAATGCAAAATAATATTATACATTGCTAATGATGCACGCTGAGTATAACTCTCGGATAACGTATTGTATAAATGTAGTTACCTACTCAACTTTGCTATAATTGTATTAAAAGTACGGCATTTGGCGTATAGATAGATTTGTATAAGAGATATATAAGAGATACTCTATCAATATTATGATATTTGACAAAAAAAACCCATATATAATCACACTGTTAACACATATCCAGTGCAGGCCGCAAAAGGCTAGAATTTCAAAAGGTATCTCGATTGGAATCGAGTTGTATTAACAGTTTTCCCCTGTAACACAGTTTAGTAACTATCGAGATGATTATAACGTCTATCATACTAAATAGAAAAAACAAAAAAAAGAGCAATATATTTATGAAAATCTTAAAACTGTTTTTACGATTCCGTACCTCAAAAGGAAAAAACGAAACACATATTATACGATCATTTCCATGTCCGTCTGTCTGTCAAGACCCTTTTACTCAGAAACGCGTGTTGTGATGAAAATTATATAAAATACTCAGGAACTACTGTTCCTTGAAGCAGTGAAAAAATCAGACTTCTTAGCCAATGCAATCAAAAGCAGTCGCTTATGTCGCTAAATTTCGTCATTTTCGACACTCGTAAGGGAATCAAAACCTAAAGGGTACTTCCCGTGAACTCAAAATCATAAAATTTTAAACCAAGCAACGTCTAAAACCATACGTTTTTAGTAACATTATATAGATAGTAAAAAAAATTTGATTTTTTTAAACTTAGTACCGTTTGTCATGAATGTGTTTAATTGAAACTTATAACAAATACTTAGGTCTCTAATATATTCAAGCTGTAACCAAATCAAAATTCTATGTCAATCAGGTTTGTATGGAGCTCTCGGTGCGCAAGTCCAACTCGCACTTGGCCGGTTTTTATTTATTTACTTATTACTAACCTACGCTAACAAATATGTATAATACAGTACCTACTTATCACAAAGGACTGTACAGTAAAAGTACTAACTATTTTTATACAAATAACTTTCGTAATAAACTCAAGAAAAAAAATCTTAGATTGTTCATACCTAGCAAGCCTAAAACTAACAAATAAAAGTCACCCCCGCGGCCCCGGTGCGTTTGCTGCTAATACAATTTGAAGCGGCGCGCGCGCGCGGCGGCGCGACGGCGCGACGGCTCCCGGGCCCGGCGCGCGCTTCCTACAAACGTCCAGCAAAAACGACATGATCTTTTAATATTGTCATAACTTTTTTATTTATGAACCGATTTACATAAAACAAACACTAAATGTTAAGTGAAGCTTGCCGCAATATATTAGTGAAAAGTACATCTTACTCGGATAAGCCGTTTCTGAGATTAGCGTGCACAAACCCACAGACAAACAGACAAACAGACAAACAGACAAACAGACAAACAGACAAAAATTTTAAAAATCATAGTTTTGGGTACTATTGCGTAAATAAAGGTCCCCTATCATATTTTTTTTCAAATATCTTCAATGTACAGACACGACTCCTCTACAGATTTATTATATGTATAGATAATAGTTCACTTTATTATTGTATCAAGGATGACATATTTTTATTTTATCTTAGATTCAGTTTAGAATACTAGAGCTGTACTATGGTGTACAGGTCATGTCCAGAGGTCGGTTATGGTAATCCAGCAGCCGTCAGCTCGGGTTGCCCGAAACCCATACATGTTCCTTGTTTGAATATTTATGAAACAGATAACATTTGGATTGGTTTGATTTTACTTTGGGTCAACTATAAATTATATTATGAACATCCCTCTGGTTCAGTGGTTTAGAGCTTGGTTTAAAATGTATGGGACATGACATAAGCTTCGCTACATACGAATTCGCTTGTCGTTTTGCGAGCCTTAAGTCAAATCTCAGAAGTTTTTATTTTCGACCTTCATAAGTGTGAATTGAATCTTGAATAAACGACGCGGCGCGGAATTTTTGTTTTTTTAACGCGCTTCATTCCGGAGTCTCCCCCGGAACTTCGGTTGACCAAAACTTAAACTCAGGACCGAAATTTTCATGCCATCATCTTTTTTATCAGACAATCAGATGGTCAACCTGCATTGTCCTAACCATAATCGAAAGCAACATTGAACCCAGGTTAAGAAAGCTTTCAACCACTGGATTAAAGAGACGTCCCAAGTCCTAAGACATAACTTAACGATATCAGAAGCACTATGCACTCCATTCTCCAATAACAACTACCATCCTGTCTGAAAAGAAATTCCTTCAACTAATTAAATTTCTTTGTAGCGGGTAAGATCGGATTCCTACAAATAATTGCAAAGACAAGAGCTTATTATGAATCGGATATATTTCACCCATTGGTTGGGTTCCTTATTTATTACATTTTAGGGTGTATTTAAACGTGAAGTAACGTCTCGGAACCATTACAGATTCGTTCATGTCCACGTCATACGTTAATAATATCCTAAGATGTTTAAGTGACAGTTTAGACAAAATTTTCTGGATAAAACTTTTGGCGACCTATCACCTTCATCCATTAATGTCTTTAATTACATTTAGGCTTCGTTTAGGCGTAATTTAACGTCCTTGAACTTTTACAGTTTCATGTCCACCCGTCTGCGGCCTTTAAACGCATGAAAGATAAAACATGTCGAAAAAGTGCAAAAATAAAATGGATGAAGGTGGTATGTAATAAAATTCTGATTTCGAGAAAATGGAGTTCAAACTGTCGCTTAAAAATTTTAGAATACGTCTTAAAGTATTAAGTAATAATATAATCATAATAATATCTATGGACGCTTCACACCACGTCAATCTCGCCCCATGCTATGTATCCGAAGAACTTGTGTTACAAGTACCAGATTACGGCAATACATCTAATATTATAGAGGAAAGATTAGTGTTTTTGTATGTTTTTATGTAACGACTTAACTCAAAAAGTACTGGACTGATTTTGGAAAAATCAATTAAATGTTCGTACTAAAACTACAGAACCGGCTGAACCGATTCGGCTATTTTTGATCTTGAAATGTTCGTGGAAGTCCAGGGTTCGGTTTGTATGCTCAACGAAGTGGGCACGGGTCATTCATGTCTTTAATTATGTTTTTTCGGGGTACCTCCGGGTACAATGGATTTCTGACGGTTTTTTGATAAAAATTATTTTATAGTTTACTCGCATTATATGTACGCAATGTAAGAGGGAATATTGAAACAAACGGATAATGGTAGGTATTAAATTTAATGATGAATAGTAATGAATTTAATTTAATTAATAATTGTATTTGTGGTTGAATAAGTAATATTTACTAAGTAGTTCGTGGTCCGCTACAAAATATGATATACTTATTACATACAGCGTGTCTCATGGTCCATATATCAAGCCGAATATAGTGTGAAGAGTACGCGTAGGGCATTTTTTGTTTTGGCTTCTCATATAAATTAATTACCCAAAAAGATCTTCATAAAAGTCACAAAACAGATGAGTTTCAACTCTGGTCAGGTGTATGGGCTCAGTCATCTGGTTGAATCTGCTTATTTGATTGAATGACGACCTCCGTAGGGCAGTGGTTGAGCGCGTTGGTGCTAGAGCGAGAGGTCGCATTCCCGCCGAGGGAACAAAAAGTTTTTAATGAATTGTTCCTGGGTCATGGATGTGTAATTTGTGTATAATACAATAAAAATCTTAAATCTGTGTATAGTATAAAAGTATTAATATATTTCCGTTGTCTGGTACCTGTAACACAAGGTCTTCGGATACTTAGCACAGGGCCAGCAGGCTTACTGCCGATACAATCGAGAATCAAATCAGTTCTATCTCAACGGCTTTTGGTATTTTATTTGGTGGATTACTTTGAAATTAACCAGGATAAAGAAAATCGTTAGATCGTAACTTTTTGTACTTCCGATCATATCAATCGACTGATAATCAAAATAAAAAAAAATCTATTTATTGGGAAGTACGCGGCAAGATCGAATCTGAATCAAAATGAAGTGGTGAGAAGTGTCCATAGATATTATTATTATACCTATATTATATTATTACAATGACTAGCGCGGTAATTGAATTCTATTTTTACCAACAAATTCAATAAATCCGAGACTGGGACAGCCATTTAATATTTTATTTTACCCGCGAGCCCCAGCATAGTAAGATTCACTCCTCGTGGTCATTTTAGACATTTTTTTTAACGCGTTATGGTAATCATGTATTATATAAACAATAAATTTATGTGAGTCATTCTCTTCCCACTATATTCGGCTTGATATATTAACCATGAGACACGCTGTATAATAGTAAAATAAGTATACCTACTACGTTTATTGTAACCATATTTTTACCTAAATTAATGATCAATTAGTAATATAATTTATGCAAGTTTTAATTCGTCTATAAAGTATGAATGTTACTACCCATTTAGTACAAAATTATGATGTTTTCTGTTGAATTCATTAAAAAATGTAACAAACTAAGATCGCGTGCACAAATGTGTAAAATCGAGTCGTGTTTTGTTAAAACAAGGCTCATACCAGTAATACGATTTTATGTACTAATTACGAAATGTATTGTATCAATAAAATTGTAATTTTATTACAATACATTTGTATTTTAATTAAAGCCATGGTCCGCTGCTTATGGTCGTATCGCCGTCCGCCATATTGGCTACAGGCTTAAGTTATAGGAGTAAGCGATTTGTGTGTAACTCAATGACTAAAAAATCGAGTGGACTGGGCATACACGTAAAATATACGAGCCAGAAACTAATAACCGAAACAGTACCAAAATGGCGGATTGTCATATGCTTAGTGCTGTAGTGTCTTAGTTTGTCATTGTCTCTTTTACTATTTAATAATGTATTTTACTACAAACTAATAAACTACTAAAATAGGAGTTTAATTTTAAACAATAATGTTAACAATACACGAGAAAATAACGCATGATTGACACTGGAAGTACTGGCGAAAACAATACACTAAAATGGCGGCCAGGAAAAAACTTGCCCCGAAAGGAACATCATCGTTTACATACAAATAGACAAATACAACAAGTCCATATGCTTTCTTAGTCATTGATAAAACTATAAACAAAATGAAGGGCTTATTTTTAGATTGTCAGATAACTTACATCTGTCGAATAAATTTCACATTGATATTTAATTTTATAAAAAAAAAAGTATATTATATTATCTAGCAATGCCCCGCGATAAAATGATAACCACAACCTGTTGTTTTTGCGGGATATCGCTAGATTTATTACATTTAATTTTTTTGCTGTGGGTTTCCGCAAAGTTATGCTTGATTCCAATAACTATGACATTTGCTTACGAAATCTGCCAGTCTTTATTCCACAGGTAAAAGATAAATGATTGAAAAATCAGCCCTTTAAAAGTTATTAGTTAAGTAACTTTCAATTTCAAAAAGATTGATCACGTTAGCTTAAAACAAAATAAACTAGATCAAAATCGATTCATCAGTTTGAACACGGTTATTATTTACTATGCAGTGTGTGTCTGTCTTGGACATACACACGAACGACGAAAACAGAGGGGCTGTTTCATCGGGGGGCGAAAACTATTTTTATAAATTTGGACTCTAACGGCTGAACCATAATTAAATTAAGTTACTGTTAAGTAATGTGTCGTAGTCATTCCGCCAAGCAGTGACATCTTTTGGAGTGCTTCAGTATTCGGTAGTTAGACACTTACTTTCTGACATTGATATTATTTTTTGGGTTTACAGGCAGTAATATTAATGAGTGATATTACTTTAGGGTGTGTATGGGTCCCATATATAGTTTACTGTGAAAATACCAGCGCTGAAAGAGGTACTTTTTTCACTTACTCTGTGGGCAAATTTATGATGTTGGGGAATTTCTAATAGAAACACGAAAGACAAAAATAAGTCTTTCGGCGCTGGTACTTTAGTATACTCTACATAGGAGGCACATACATACCTTAAAGTATTATCACTTATTTATTTTACATCTTGTATAAATACGGCCAGCGACTGGGTAATCAAAATATACAATACATTTTTAGCATTGTCGCCTAAAGCAAAATATTTATGAATTTGGGACTAACCAAATTCGTATTATATTTTTCAAAGAAAGTTGTAAATTGTGGTATAACACGAAACCTTATTTTTTATTTTTTCATATTGTATTACTGTTGCCGGCGGCTGCGCCTGCGTAAGTACTGTATCCCACAGGAACATTATACTTTTTCGGGATAAAATGAATTTTTAATTCTCGATGATTAATTATTACCTTGAACGCCTCCGTGGTCTAGTGGTTTAGAGCCTAGCTCTCGACTCGGAGGTCGTGGGTTCGATGTCCGATTTGAAACAACAAAATATTTTTTTTTCAAGTATGGTTAGGATAATACAGGCTGATCATCTGATTGTCTGACAAGAAAGATGATTTATGCGTCGGATAGGTATGTAAGAATTCGGTCCTGCGCCTGATCTCTTAGGGCTAATTTTTCAATAGTCAGATAACTTTTATCTATTGAATAAACATGTGACTTAGCTATTTGTTCCATACAAAATCTGCCAAAGTCACATATTTATTCCTTAGATAAAAGTTATCTGACAATTGAAAAATCGGCCCTTTGTCTATCTCAAAGTTATAGTGACTGTTCTTTTTACAACCTGTATACATAATATTATGAAGAATAATCCATTATCCTCTTCTAGACTAAAATATAGATAATATTCAAAACTACCTGCCTTGTTTTACCCTAACACTATAGTTTGTATGGTAAACATTTTCGACGAAATAAACATTTCATCCAAAACCAATGATAATTTAATATCAAAACTTCGGCTCGGTCGGGTCTCCCGAAACATAAAGAAATATTGAACGAAATAGAAGCAATTCTGTCGAACTTGTTGTATGCTAATATATTATTGAAGTATCGCCAATAGCATAACTGAATTGGCAAATTGAATAGAACGTTCATATGCAATCATCTAAACGACAATACAGTGCCGAAATATTGTTTTATTTGGGGCTCGTTGACTCCTGATAAGTCAGGGTGCTCGCCCAGTTTTTTATCTCCCCTTAAGTCAACTCTTAGGCGGGTCCGGCGGCCCAGCAACATGCGGAGGAGGAGACACCGATGAGTTTTAGTGCAGTATACCCGGTGCGCCCTTTAACCCCGTACTCGGGGGAGTCTCACATATCCCGGTGGCCACTCCCCTCAATGTCATCGGGAATCTTTAAGAGATTTCTCATCGTTAAAAAAAAAAATTTACTCAACCTGGTAACCTCCTTGGCTTTGTCAGTCTTGGCGCCGAGAGTTTGCCGGAGTCTTATTTTGATGGAAGTCCTTTATGAGGTGAACCGGCTGGTCGGGGGAGGAGTGTCCTGTGTTTTGACAGATCCAGGGCAGGAGCACCTAACATAATTATAAAATAACTAGCTGACCTGTGCCCACTTCGTTGAGTATACAAACCGTTTACCTTCCCTGGACTTTCACAAATATTTCAAGCCTAAAAATAGCCGAATCGGTACAGCCGTTCTCGAGTTTTAGCGAGATTAACGAACAGCAATTCATTTTTATATACCTATATATAGAGGATGGCAATCCGTAAGTAGTAACCGTCCGTAGGGAGTCCCATATACCCCTAGGGGACCCTCTCTGGGAGATTCGTAATGCATTTCCCTTGCGACATAAAAAAAAAGAGTACCAGCACACGGCCTACTTTTCGTAGGCAGACTCCACCATAAAAGTATGACCGATTTTATGACGGACTATAAGAAGTATTAAATATATTTCCGTTGTCTGGTACCTGTAACACAAGTTCTTCGGATACTTAGCACGGGGCCAGATTGACGTGGTATGAAACGTCCATAAATAGTATTATTATTATAGTATGTTCTATTTCACACCTACAAAAAGTCTGTTAAATAAAATCTGAAAACTCCCAACTACAACTCACCTGCCAAGCGTGGCATGTATAGGCGACAACCCAATATGAAATACTTTGATTATGTCCAGTAGACCAACTGGAGATAAGCTTCCTCCAAAATATTGTAGCGGTACCACTAGCGCCACAATCCTGCATCGCGCTATCGAAATTTTCTAAGTCCGGCGCTATATATGTCACAGTCATCTAATTGAAAACGCTATTTCATTGAGTTCGAAGAAGACGTTCAGTCAAGACGTTGGACGTTACAATAAACAACTTGACGAGTTGTCTTTCAATTTCTGTCATTCGATAAAAACGTTAGTAACACAATGAAATAGCGATTTCAATTAGATGACTGGGACATATACGACATCTGAAAACTAGTGGGCTTCGGCCTGACCGAGCATACCATCTCGCTCGGTCAGAGATCTCCCTTTGGGGCTTTCACTAGTATTCCCACGATATCATAGCCAGAAATGATAAAAGACATGTAAAAGTCGGCCTTACGCCTGATCCTGCCAATCGTGTCGGTCATCAGTCCCAATGGGCTACAAGAGTAAAGGAAACGAGAATGCTTGTGTATCACGCACACATTTGGGCACTTTAAAATATCTACAGCATAGCTGGTTATAATGACGCCGGCTTCCACCAGAATCGGTGTAGGAGGCATTATTATTATAATATTTCTTGAATATACAAATAATAATTAAACTAAATATTTTACTAGTAAACTATCGTATTCGTGGAACAGCTCTGTAAGGGCACACTGAAGATAGTGCCTAGAATTAGCAGTTCTTAGAATATCTAAGCGCTCTTTAACTCAATTTTATTACTACCTTGGTTTCATTATTATAAAAGTAAGGAGCGTTATTAAAATAATACTTGAGGTCACCTTCTGGTCGGAATATGACCTCAATAATAAAATGTTGACCCCATAGTCCTTCTATAGTCCTTGATATCCAGTCCACTAGCATATCACTCCCATAGCCTTCTACTAACCATTCTCTGCAATAGTGCTACACTAACCGTTTGTTTTCCGTGGGCGTACTCCCATGGTGCGTACAGGGAGAGTCGCCGGCTGGTGTCACATTACATTTGAATTGTGTTTAGGGGCCTCTGCGTGATTGCAGTGGGCCTCACGCATGGCTTTCAAAGGGCCGGGACTTAATTGCCCGTGAGCAAGGAATGCTGTTCACAAACATAATAATAGTACGAAAGTTTTTACAAAGCAAGCTTAATCCCGAGACAATCGAGATCGTTTGGTATTTTATTTGGTGGATTACTTTGAAACTAACAAGGATAAAGAAAATCGTTAGATCGTAATATTTTGTACTCTAGACCGATATCAATCGACTGAGTATCAAAATAAACAAACGTCAATTTATTCGGGAGTACGCGGCACGATAGAACCTGAATCTAAATCGAATCAATTTTGAGTGTAAGGCCCCAGATAATTAACCATCTACTATTAATGTATCATAAGCACAATCAAATTCACATTAATCTCTCTCTCTCAATATGATGCAACAAATCAATCTACTCTCAACTTATCTACTTGACTATAGACCAAAAGATAAACACTAATTACTTACCTTGTACTTGACTTTCGCCCAGCAGTTTGCCGGTGAACAGCGCGAAAAAAAGAAAAAATAAAATAATAATAGATACACACTAGTGTGCCCGCGACTTCGTTCGCGTGGTTTTTTAAAGTGACTTAAACCGTTTATGTAGTGGACGCAATGAAACTCCCCAAATGTGAATAATTGTCCCCGTTTTTTTTAACATTTCTCGCTGACGCTTAGCTCCTATTGGTCGCAGCGTAATACATCGTTATATAGCCTAAAGCCTTCCTCTATAAATGGGCTATCCAACAAAAAAAGATTTTTTAATATCGGCCCAGTAGTTTCTGAGATTAGCGCGTTTAAACAAACAAACAAACTCTTCCACTTTAAAATATTAGTATAGATATCAACATACAAGAGGTCCCTAAGTTCTTTGTGCCTTTTGGCATCGACTTTTAAAACTTCGATAGCGCGATGCAGGATTGTGGCTAGTTGTACTGCAAGAAGAATACTTAGAAAATACAACCTATAAGTATTCTCTAGAATTATTACGAAGTTAAAGCGAAACCAATCAAAGAGATTTGCCTGGCTTTATCCCCGCTAAGGCGATTTGCGGATATTATATTGTACCTTTGTGAACACGACGGCCAAGTTATACCCAGGTTATATCTCGACGATCCGTTTATACAGGGCCTATAAGTCCTCATCGCTGTTATCACTTACAGAGTTCGAAAAAAATGTATGGAAATAATTGACTAAGCTACGCATGACTCAGTTCCATACATTTTTGTTTCAAACTTTTGTTTTCAAATCTTTGTTTTCGACCATATTTTAAATTCTTAAAGCTTTGTTCTATACAGACTTCGTGTGTGCCGAACAAAATTAAGCGGGAACCATACTTTTTGCTGCGATAAAAAGCTAATTTCTTGCCTAGTGATCTACTGTATAAGTATTTGTGCCCAGTTTTTATAAAACAACTAGCGTGCCCACTTCGTTGAGCATGGAACCCGTGAAAACCTTCCCGGGACTTCCACGAATATTTCAAAACAAATAGCCGAATCAGTTTAGCTGATCTCGAGTTTTAGCGAGACTAACGAACAGCAATTGATTTTTATATAGCTTATGTTACTCAGTGGTAATGTAGCTTTCTAATGAAAAAAGAATTATTAAAATCGGTCCAGTACTTTTTGAGTTAAGTCGTTACATACAAAAATACAAAAATAAAAATCTTTCCTCTTTATAATATTAGTGTAGATATCAAACTCGGTCTCAAGAATTGCGATCGCAACAGACCAAACAACGTTTCGTATCAGTTTTAAAATTAACAACTCTACTATTTTTTTTTTCCTTTTGAAACTTAAAAATTCAACACACAACAACAACAGTCAACTATATTTTTCTCTTATTGGAGTATTAAATAATAATCGCTGCGGACTAGTCGAATAAAAGTCCACATGTAGAATGACACATAATAATTGTAATTCAAATATGTTTGTAATATTTATATTAGGTATGTGTAGGTTGTAGGTGCAATGAGTTGAGCATCAAGTTATATTATAAACAAACTATGGCAAGTTTCTTATTAATATTCTGAGCTACGCTTCTGTTGCAAGTTGCAACGTAATTAAATCGTCCATATTTCTCTTCAGTTAATAAATCAGGACGACACGTGGCCTCGCGTCGGATATTAAACGCCGTTGAAAAATGAAACGCTACGTAGCTATGGTCTCCTGGTACTTGAAGATAATAATAATAGCTCTCCTCACCGATTTCGATGTCGGTAGCCGATTTCATTGAAACCAGGCCAGCTACGCAGGAGTTATTTTATAGTGTCCAAGTGTGTGCCGCACTACACAAGGACACTCTCTCTTCCTTTTACTCTCATAACCCAGTGAGACGGTAAACCGACACGACTGGCGAGAGAACAGGCGCAGGACCGACTTTTTACATGCCCATCCGACGCATGGATCGTCTTTCTTGTCAGACAATCAGGTGATCATCCTGCATTGTCCTAACCAAACTTGAAAACAACATTTTTTGTTGTTCCAACGCGGGAATCGAACTCACGACCTCCGCGTCGAGAGCAAAGCTCTGAACCAATAGACCACGGAGGCGAGAATAACAGATGTTATTATTTTTGTCAGTCCTGCGCCTGGTCTCTCGACAGTCGTGTCGGCTTACCGTCCCACTGGGATTATGATAGTAAAAGGAAGAGAGACTGTCTTTGTATATTGCGCACACACTTGGGCACTTTAAAATAACTCCTGCGTAGCTGGCCTGGTTTCAATGAAATCGGCTACCGACACCAAAATCAGTGAGGGGAGCTATATTATTATGTTATCCTAGTACGGTACGGGGCGGACAAAGACGAATATTTAGGAATAGAGATGTTTTTAGAGACTTTTGATAATTTTAAATCACATTATTAACATAAATGCAAATAATATCGTTCCCGAAACACGTGAATGCCTCCCGCAGAACGCAGCCGCGTGCCACGGGGTATTGCACACGAAAATAAATAGAAAACATCCGCGTTACGTTTAAGATGTCACCGCCACCGAATCTGCTGTAATGAGATTTTAACAGTTTGATGACAACAAAAAATGGGTATTAGGACAGAAAGATCAGTTCACATAAACTTAGCCGGTTGGGTTGTATAAAAAAAAAACAAAATTTAACTGAAAACTTTCAATAAGGATAACCGGAGATAAGCACTTAGAATAGAACTCCGGATCTATTTCTATATACACGGTGTAAAAAACCATCACTGTAACTTTGAGATACGATTATCAGATATTATTAGACATATTAATCATTTTGGTAATGTATTTTGTTATTTTTTAAAAGTAAGTTTTTTTTTACTTTTTACCATTTAAATTTTTTCTGTCGCCAGAACAACGAAAAAGAAATTTAGAACGACAAAAAGGTAGTAAAATCATATCCCAAAGTTATGGTGTCTTTTCTTTTTACAACCGTTATATTCTACAAAACACATCCCAGCCAAGAGACAGAGGAAAAAATATATATTTTTTTAAATTTACAACTTGCCTGATACAAGCTGTTTTTCTTACTAGTCGACTATTAGTTAACTAATAATTAGAATATTTCGTCGAAAATTATGTTGATATTTTTGTTAAATGAATCCCTTACATTGTGATACGCAACTATAAAAAGGTTTATAACGTTTCTAGGTAGTTAATGGATTAAATTATAGAAACTGAAAACCTACAAGTCACCTTATGGTTTTCCGCACGCACAATGTTTTGTATACTTTAATTTTATATCTAACTTTAAAAGTAAGTGTTTTTTACACAGACATAGTTTATATTTATTAATAAAAATCATCATTAGTAAAATATATACCTATATATACCTATACGCAATTAAAAAAATAATAATAAGGTAGGTAGGTACGGTATGTTAGGACGGTATTCACATAGGTACAAAAACCTCCATCTTGTAACACAGCCACACTCGTTATTATTGTACGAGATAGTCTGTCTGTTATTAAGCTACTCTCTTGGAGGAGCCCGCAGCCCGCAGTTCAGTCGTTATTATGCATGTTCTACCCGAAATAAACGAATATGCATTGTGTTTGATATTTCAATTATCAAAAAAAAAACTTTGTAAAGGTATTAATTCTGAATATTTTACACTATGTCTAGAATTCTCTAAGATCACTGGTTCAAAAAGTTCAGATTGAAAGTTTTTAATTGGATTTGTATGGTGAAGTAACGTAACACTCACGTGTTACCGAAAAGTGCTCAAAGAAGGCTTGAGTTCGATTTTCATAAGATCATCGTTCAAAATGAAAAACAACATTGAGCGATAACCGAAGCTTGCAAAATTTATTGCAATTAAAAATAATAATGCTGAACCAAAAAAACATTACCTCGTTCCAAAACTAAAGCCATCCCTTAAATTGAATGCTCCAGACATTACTTTAACTAAACAAGGCAAGATGTTCTTATAATTCCAATCACATTAAATCTTACCTTTTTATACCCTCACTCAAATGCCTACCTGATCATAATTATAGAAACCGGTTTCTCTCTGAAAGAGAACCAGTTATCACCACTATTAAAGAGCAAACAAAAACAATTAGCTAATTTACAAATGCAGAACAAATATCGCAGAATTTGTGGTGCCTTTAATACAAATGTTACAAAGACCTAAAAGATTTCGTACACCTGGATAGCCAGAAATTAATAAGGACTATTACTGTATCGCTTACGCTCGCCGCAGCGGTTCTCAACGTTTGGAAACCGTCCAGGCGTGCAAAATCACCTGATACTATAATGTTCAAATAACAATGTATTCTATACCTTTACATTTAACGTTTATTTTAGTATGTTCTCGTTATTTTACGCTTGTATTTGCTATTATTAAAGGAGATAATGTGTCGGTGTTTCGAAAGGATGTCGCTACCCGCTTATTTGTAAGAAATAACTATTTTCAGTTTGTGGTGAAACAGCATAGGGGTTTTACAAAACCTTTTGATATGCTTTAAAGTAAAATTGATTTAACCTACATTGTATGGCTGTGATGTGAAATTCTTTATTTTTCATACGCGTAGTTCTTTATTGGCTTTTGAAAAATAACACAATGAACTGTTAAAATCCTTGGTATAGCACATCTACAATCAAGCTAGATTATACCTTTTCTCGTTCTAGAAATGTATTTTTATTTTTGTCGTAAATAAAAAAAAAAGAATTTTCCAATAAATATGTTTCTTTAGTCGCAATAACAATAAAAAATATTGAAAAATAGTGATAAAGATACATAATACTAATTTTATTACAAACTGTCTGTCTTCTTAGTTATTTTTTTAATTATTATTTGAAGAAAAAGTGCTACAATAAATTCGCGATAATTGAAAAAATGAATGAATAGCGTCAAGGTCACCGTGCTCACTTCGTTGAGCATAGAAATCGTTTTAAACCTTCCTCTCTTCCTTAATAATACTTTTGGGTGTGTATGGATTCCGTTCAGCGCTGGTACTTTCTACTGAGAAACAACAACAGTAAACTCATAAAGAGCGCTGGAAGAGGTACTTTTTTATAATTATTGTAAGAAAATTTATGACGCCGACGCCGAAACTGATGCCGACGCCTGACGTCGCGTCGCCCGACGCCGCGACGCCCAACGCCCGACGCCCGACGCCGGACGCCCGACGCCCGACGCCCGACGCCCGACGCCCGACGCCCGACGCCCGACGCCCGACGCCCGACGCCCGACGCCCGACGCCCGACGCCCGACGCCCGACGCCCGACGCCCGACGCCCGACGCCCGACGCCCGACGCCCGACGCCCGACGCCCGACGCCCGACGCCCGACGCCCGACGCCCGACGCCCGACGCCCGATTATCGATTTGAAATACAAAATATGAATCCAAATAGATTGAACTTATATAAATGCGGTATTTATAGCATTTCACAATTTTTATTTTCCATTTGCAAACAATGTTGTTACCATGACAACCGTATCGTATAGATTGATAACGACGGAAATGATCGAGTTCAGGTTCAAACCCCGGTGACTATTACGTTTACTTTTTCTATTATTTTGTTCAAATATAATATAGCCTATATTCAGCGCTTATAATCTAGCTTTCTAATGAAAAATTTATTATTAAAATCGGTCCAGTACTTTTTGAGTTTATTCGTTACATACAAAAATACAAATTTTTCCTCTTTAGAATATTAGTGTCGATGAAGGTGATATGTAGCAAAAAATATGAATTTGAGAAAATTGAGTTCAAACTGCCACTTACATATTATATTAAAATACGGCGTAACGTATTAAGTACATTAATCTAAAGATTCGTCCCTAGAATCAATGTACTTACGTTACAATATATCCTAAAATGTTTAAGTGACTGTTTAAACTGAATTTTCTGGGTAATTTTTTTTGTGACATATTACCTTCATCGATTCATGCCTTCGTTTATTTTTGTGTGACTTGAAAATAAACCACTTTTTCTTTCTAGTAGGCCGCGTCGAAAGGTTCAGCCCTTCGATCCGACTAACACTTGGCCAGTTTTTTTTAATGGTTTTTATTATCCTCTATCCAAATGTTGTATTCCACCGTGTGTGTATAATAATTTACGAGATATCTTAGGCACAGAAGAGCACACACATTTTCTTTACCATTATAACGTGTTTTTGTTTGTTCGTAT
This sequence comes from Celastrina argiolus, assembly GCA_905187575.2. Lineage (NCBI taxonomy): Eukaryota > Metazoa > Arthropoda > Insecta > Lepidoptera > Lycaenidae > Celastrina > Celastrina argiolus. Next base: position 6,928,523 of record LR994596.1, read on the forward strand.
TTAGCGTGCTGGCAAAACTGTTATCTGATTGCAATATGTTATACTGCGACTACCTATATCACCTTGTACATTTCCTGAGAAAACAACATTCATGTCAGCGAGAAAATAAAAGTTATAACAAATATTACCATATTTGACGACCTCCAAAGCGCAGTGATTGAGCGCGTTGCAGCTAGCCGGAGGTTGCGAGATCAATTCCCGCCGAAGGAACAAAAACTGTTCTGTGTTCTTGTGTTAAATATTATGTCGTAAATGTGTATAATATATAGTAAAAATCTTAAATGTATAAGTAGTACAAAATTAATATATATTATGTTTCCACTGTTCCCCGTAACACAAGTTCTTCTGATACTTACCACGGGGTCAGATTGACGTGGTGTGAAGCGTTCTATAAAAAATATTAAAAATGTTTTAGCCTGTTATTATTAACTACGATGCCTATATACGAGTATATAAGAATAAACAATTAATTATTTATTTTCTACTTTTTTTATTTTCTTGTACTAACTATAGAATTTTGTAATAAATATTTTATTAATGTATTTATTTTAACAATTTATTGCGCACATAAACGATAAACAGATAATATAGAAAGAAATACGACACAAAAGGGTAAAAAACTTTGAGAGCTAATTACCCGCTGTTTAAAAAGAGTCGCGAGTAACTGAAATTATATGTACAGTTTATTTACATTTTATTTCTATTTATTTTAATTTGGAAACATTTACTTTATAACTATATGTGTATGAAATGTTATAAGCCAATTCGTACAATTATCGTAAAGCTGTAACAAAGTGTTTGCTTCCATTATATATAATACACAGTTGATTCATGTTCATATTATATCAAGCCGAATATATGTTTTTGCTAAATTAATATTTTTTGTTTTGGCAACTCGTATAAATTACTGACCAAAACGCGACAAATCACGATTAAAGATTTCATAAAAATCACAAAACGAATGAGTTTCAGTCAGGTGTTAGTTCAACGGCCAGTGCGTTCGTGTGTATAGACTAGGAGCCAGCGAGCCCCAGCATAGTAAGATTCACTCCCTATGGTTATAATAGACCTTTGATTTTTTTAGTTATATTAAGTAATTTATATGAGGTGCTCGGCTTAATAATATATTAATCATCATTCTGCATATTATAAAGTAATATCAACGTAGAGTAATCATTTCGGCTACCAACGTTCTTGGCTACCAACAAGAAGCCGGCAGCCACTTCAACTGTAAGACGTTTGATCTAGTATAGGAAATGCTCCTTTGAAACTAAAGCCATTGTTATGGCATCAAGCATTTCAAGTGTCGGGAGAACTCCGCAATAGCGAGCTGAGCCGATTAATTAAATGAACCCGGTAACTAGTGATCACTCGAACCCCGAATTTTGCATAAATGCATCTATCAGACAGTAAATATACATTTAGACATAGATACTAAACATACTGGATGTAAAAAGTCACTATAACTTTGAGATACGATTATATGACCTTCCCTAATTTTGGAAATGTATTTTATTATATATATATATATTACTAGCAACTCGCCCCGGCTTCGCACGGGTACAATGCTGGTATAAATGCACTACAGAAAAACTATGAACGTTGTATATAAAAAGACAGCGGCAAAATTTAATAATTTTACATAAATAAAAATAATATCAAATTTCACAAAAATTTAATATAAACAGAAACACTCTAATTACTAAGTAGTTAGCGTGTCGATGATGATGAATTATAAGATAAGAACACGAGCGATCAAGTCAGCATACAAACAAAAAAACTAGATCGAAATCGGTCTATCCATTTCGGAACTACGACGCAGACACATACACTTACGTAAAACTTATTACACTCGTTTTCGTATGTGGTTAAAAATTTCATGACAATATTATTATGGCAATCATATCCCATATTCAAATTTCAAATAAAAGCCTTTTGAGGCTTAGAAGTATTAAGAAGAGGGGTTGTTTTTATATTATCTAGGCTTAATAAAATATGTGGGTCTCACTGTAGTGGGTATTCAGAGGAAAACACCCATTATTCTGATGCACAACCACTAATTAAAGGATTTGCATGTTTTTGTGATGTTTTGAGCCAATTAAAAATACGTGAATACGGAAAGATATGTGCCAAAGGGTATTTTATGTTTGGTATAAAATAATTTGGTATTCATTAAAGCAATTTTCTGTTAATTCCTTTAATAAATTTAATGTTAATTATATTTAAAATCTTCAACCGCTTAAAAGATTTTAATGAAATACAGTATCTACTGTTTTATTGTATTCATATTATATGCATTAGCCTTACGATCGAGTACTGAAAAGACAATGAAAGTACCTTCTATTCACGGGATGCCACTGTCGCTGTTTGACGGAATGACAAATCCATCATGTTACTAAATTTACCAACCAAATTTAAGCATCGTTTTAGTATTCGGTTTAAAACGTGTCCCGACATATTTTTATGCTCCTGCTGTAGAAAAAATAATTTAAAACATGTTATCTAAAATAATGCCTAAAATGGTGAAAACACTTCGAGCTAGACCATTAATTCCTTAACCTGACAGGCGAGACTCAGGCGAGGACGCGTGACGTCACATGCCACGTCAAAGATGGCCGCCGTCATGTGATCGACGCGTGACAGCTGCATGACACGTTGAGATGGATGCCTTTTCGATGACTGTTGTAACCTCACGATTTGATGAAGCTGATTTCGGCTATAACGAGTGTAAAAAGAACAGTTACTTTGGGATACCACCTTTTCTGATTCTAGAAATATTTTTTTTACGAAAAATGCTTTTTCTTACGAAAAAGATGAAGATCTTGCGAAAAAAAGAAGTAGTAAAAAGTTAAAAAAATATATTACTTTTTGACAAAAAAGAAATACATTTCCAAAATTAGGAAAGGTAGTATAACCATATCTCAAAGTTATAGTGACTGTTCTATTACATGCTGTATGGGCATTAAGCAGAGTACCTCAGTTATAAGCTAATTCTTTGGCTTATGACTGTAGAATTATGTACTTTTGAGTTCCTACTTATGTTCAATAATATTCTACCCAAATTTTTAGAATTTAACAAAATAGGTACTTTAATTAGGCAATCGGCCTACAAAAATAGTTAAGTGGGCAGAATTAAAAGGTGAAAATAAAAGACGTATGTATGTATTTTAATTTATTAATATACACGCTCGTTAGCATTGTATGTTTTTTTTTTGGATTTTCTTTATGCTGAATAAATATGTGAACCACTAGACTACGTTAACCTACAGTAAGGGTACAGATAAGCTCGTATAGTAACCAGAAAATTGTTATACATGTAAGTTAAATATTAACTACGATATACATCCATGACCCCGGAACTAGCTCCGTCGGCGGGATTCGAACCCGCGACCTTTTCGTGGTCGTCGAAATCATAAACATAAATTTTGTACTTAATAGTTAATCAATTTCTACCTAGGCCCTCGAATTCAGATCGAAAAATACTTTGAAAGTTAGGCCAAAGAAATAGAAACCGCGATCACTCGGTCGTCAAAACATCTAACTAATGAACGGGCGAACACTGAAATGCTAATTAAAGTTATTACACTGTCACTGCTTGATCATTCCAATCGCTCCATGTTAAATTTGCTAGAACAAACCTGGGCCATTATGCGCCACTCAGAAGATTGTGTAGATCCTACAATACCATATCCACTTCCTCCGAGATTTGTATATTCTCGGATAAGTTAGGTACTTTTAAAAATAAATCAAAGGTAATTCTACGCAATAATGCGTCCTAGAATTAAGTATTATTTTAATTTTTCTTTTTCTTTTAGCTTCAACTTTTTAACAGTTAAACATTTCAATGACACATTCTTGTAGAATAATATTATCATCATCTTTTATGTTATGTTAAGCACCGATTAGTTTTTTAGTTTTTAAGAAGTAAATTGCAATTTTTTCGTTATCCATTTCAATCATCCATTTGTCATTCATTAAAAACTTCATTTTCTGTCGCCAATTGTAAAAGCATGTTGTATTTCACCTGTCATTAGAACTCATTTTACCTATAAGTTATTGTTTAATTTTTGTATGTAGTTTTTGTATCGGATGATGTTCTGTTGGTGAATCAATAAATTAAAAAAAATCATTAGACTTCAGCAAGTTACAGCACGAATGCTCCCCTCTATTCAGTCACTGCCACTGCTTGAGTTACTTAATTAGCTTTTCAGTACTCGGCCTTGCATCTTGCAGCTGACAAGTTCTGCCCAGTGCTTTAAATAATGAGCATACCATCTTCTATTTCCCTTAAAAATTCTAAATCCTCCTTCTCGCTTATGTAGTCTTCTATGAGCCTCGCGTTTTTGCTCAGTTTTCCTTTTCTCTCTCTTTCAACTTCGTAAATCAAAAGGTACTCAACATAAATGAAGATTGTGAGTATAACTGAAACACAATATATATTATATCACACTTATCATATAACAGACAGTGTTGTGTTGTTTATTATGTACTTAGTTTAAATTCATTTTATTGTCTGTTTTTACTATTTAGTTATAAGTTAGATAATGTAATAGGGATCACCCGTTTTAATCAACTGTATAAATAATAAATAATCAACACTAATAATAATATAATATATTATAATTATAACATAGTACCACAAATATTATGAAGGCTAAACTTTTGTAAGAATGTTTGTATGTTTGTTGCTCTTTCACGCAATAACCACTGAACTGATTTTGATGAAAACTACTTTTATATCCATGACCCAGGAACATTGAAAACTTTTTGGTCCCTCGGCGGGATTCGAACTCGCGACCTCTCGCTCGAGCACCAACGCGCTCGTCCAATATTTATAATGGGATCAGCCTACTATTTCTTTCTTATGTATATTCAACAATTTTAAAGTTATTATGTAGATATTACATTATAATATATTACATTACATACTATATTTAATGTATTTATTATATATTAATATCTATTGAATTTAGAATTATTCCTATGTCCGATATCTCGTTTGGAATGGCATCTACCTTACTTTTATCTCTAAATCACCTAAAGGTTGACCGGTAGAAAATGCCTTGAGGCATTAAGTCCGCCTATGTACAGAATGTGCATGATGTATAAATAAATAAATAAAGTTAACAATTTTTCATTAGCCCCGGACTTTGTAAAAATGCTTGATTGTCACAGGGAGCAAGCTGATGATGAATTATATCTATACTAATATTATAAAGCGAAAGAGTTTTTTGTTTGTTTAAACGCGCTAATCTCAGAAACTACCGGTCCGATTTGAAAATTCTTTTTTTGTTGGATAGTTCATTTATAGAGGAAGGCTTTATGCTAGTCGCGGGAACAGCTAGTCATTTGATATAATGATGAATGAGGAATTAGTTATATCATTAGATATAATTCTTCATCATTCATTCAACACTCTCCATCACGTTTAATAAAAAAAAATAGTTTAAGAAAAAAACAATTTAACAAAAAAAAAATAAGTTCCCAATCACACACACACACAAACAACGTAAAACGTATAACACGTTAAAAAGGTGATGAAAAATGCATTGTAAGTGTGACTTACAGGTGTGAACGATTTTCATCACGATGTCATATTGGGTGTAAGCAAGTTCGTCGTAGCGGAACTGCTCAGGGTCTGTGATCTCTACCACCATCTTGCAGATGTCTACGAGAGATATCACTTCAAATTTCGACATGTCCTTCTGCGAAAAAAAGGGCAAAAACCATTATACAGGGTGATCCATGGTGCATATATTAAGCCGAATACAGTGTGAAGGAATGACGCGTATAGCATTTTTTGTTTTGGCATATACATTATTTAATACAATAAAAAAAAAATCAAAGGTCTAAAATTATCACAATTAGTGAAACTGTGCTGGGTCTCGCTGGCCCTAGTCTATACACACAAACGCACTGGTCGTTGACCTAAGACCTGACCAGAACTAAAACTCATCTGTTTTGTGAATTTTATTGAGTACTGCGCCTGTTCTCTCGCCAGTCGTGTCGGTTTAAAATAACTCCTGCGTAGCTGGCCTGGTTACAATGAAATCGGCTACCGACATCGAAATCAATGAGGGATTATTATTATTATTATAAACAAAATCGAAAGCTAGAAAGAAATAGTTCTTAATGTCCCTCGTTTGTAAGAATTAGGTGTCACTTTTTGGTGTCATATGAGATCGAGAATGTACCAAAATTGTAATAAATCAATGTAGATATAATAATAAAAAAAACACAAATAAAGTAATCGATGAAATTTGTTGTTTATATTAATACCACATCGGAAGCAAATCTTACCGCCATCAATGACTTGTAGCGCGTCACACTGACTTTGACCCAGTAGCAGTTGAAGATGAAATTGAGGAGGTCAGCCCACGGCACCATCAGCATGTTCGGGTGGCAGTAGCTATCCTTCTCGTGGCGCTGGTACCTGTCCGTGAAGGTGAAGATGTAGGGAAATGGGACGAAGCCGTGAGAGCCGTAGTTCAGGTTCCGGATGGCGCGCTCCATGATAGACCAGATGGGGTTATCTAGCTGCAAGAGGAGGAGGGTAGAACATAATAATAGTGCCAAGAAATAATATGTAATTTTGCCTAATCTAAATATGATTTTTGCCGTTTTTAACCGACTTCCAAAAAAGGAGGAGGTTTCTCAATTCGACCGTATACATGTTTTTTTTTTGTTTGTGTTTGTTCGCGGATAACTTAGTCGTTTATGAACCGATTTGAAATATTTTTTCTGTGTTGTGTAGGGTATAATTCCAATTTGGTCCCATTGTCACCAAAATGGTGACCTGATGATGGGATCCGTGAGGAATCGAGGGAACTCCTCAAAATTAATATGGAAACACATATCGATTTTAATTTTTTCTAAAGTAGCCTAAGCATAAGTTACCAAATAGTAAGGTTTTGCACCATATCCTGGACCTAAAAGTACTCATCAGAATTTTTAAGTCCTTAGAGATACATGTTTGAATATTCGTTGTTTAAAGGAATGCAAGCATATGCCACTACCTTAATGAAGTCGGTTTTATCATAGATAAGGAACGGAACGAGTCTGACTCGAACTTGACCGTTTTCTCTGATCGTACGTTATTGTGACTTGCAGAAAGTTATAATTATTTTTTAAATTAAATTATAATTATCATATAATTTGTCATGGTAATCTAGTATTGTAGAAATACTGTAACTATTAGTTAAACATACTGTAACAATGTATTTTGTATTAGCCTAATCATTATATTTGAACAATAATAAACATATTATTGTTCAAATGTAATGTACCAGAGTGGAGGATGTTGTGAGCTGTGTCACAGTTTATACTAGTACAGCTCCCAATGTTACCTACTGAACGCATACATAATATTGAACTGTATAATATAATAAACATGATCTGTAATATGTAATCAAAATTATGTAATATGTGATTTGAAAATGAAATAATTTGAATTTGACAAAAAAAAATCTGTAGACGCTTTAAACCACGTCTGGCTTTGTGCTAAGTGTTCGCGCGTTTAGTGCGACCACACACACGCATCTATAAGCGCGGCAACACAGCAAGTCGCACCCCGCCACTAGAGGGACGTGCGGGGGAGCGGGGGCCGGACTGCAGCGGACAGCGAGCGACGGCAGGGCGGCCATACCACTGCTTCACGGTACTCCTCGACAGCCCGTTAGCCAGCTAGACAGCCTATTCTTACCGACAATATACCTACATAGTCCCCACTCTTTTATTGAAGCGAGAATCCCCGACACTAAGTATCCGAAGAACTCGTTTAACAGGTACCAGACAACGGAGATATATATTGAATACTTTTATACATATTTAAGATTTTTATTATATACACAAAAATACACATCCATGACCCAGGAACATTGAAAACTTTTTGTTCTCTCGGGGGGATTCGAACCCGCAACCAAGGTCAAGCACCAACGTGCTGAACCACTGCGCTACGAAGGTCGTACTCTGTCCAGAACGTGACAGTACTCTGTTTAGAAAATGACAGATAAATTGTGAGTATGCCTGTAAGTCAAGTATGAGTTGTCACTGCTTACGGTGACGAATTTAACTACAATTTGAATGGTATCGAAACAGCGCCCCTAGTGCCAAACTATGGTAACTAATTCAACGCTATACAAATTGTAGTTAACTTCCTCACAGTGGGCAGTGACAAAAACTCGCACTAAGCTCATTGTTATATCGTTGTTAGTATCATTTAAGTTTTGTGATGTTATGTAGATTTATAGATTTTAGCATTATAAATTATTTCACTATACAGGGTGTAAAAGACCCGTTAACTTGAGGTTATGATTGTACTACTTTTTCTCATTCTAGAAATGTTTGTTTAAAAACTAAGAAATACTTTTTAAAATTTATTATTTATTTACAAAAAAGTAATTTTAAAGTTCTTTTTTCAAATAAAAAAATACGTACTCTTTTACACCTGTATAAAGTATAAATGTTTTACATTCCTTTGTCCGGGGAATTTTCGTAAAATGGACTCACTAGTTCCTTGTCGTAGCTGCAGGTAAAACCACTCGTGAGGTACGCCATCCCAACGAACATGTACACCACGTCAACTATACTCACCATCTATAAATAATTATGTTATACTTTAGGCAGATTATCAAAAAAAAAGAAACAGAAAAATTATGGATGGTACGGCGTATAATGAATGGGTTACATATTATACTTTAAAATAAATTATTTGACGACCTCTATGGGTCAGTGGTTAGAGTGTCAGTGCTCAAGCCGTAAGTGCCTTAATATGTAGCTTAGTAGAATCGTTTACATAAATAAAAAAAGACATATTATGTAAAATAATCTTGTATATACTAATATAATATAACTATAATAATACTTGTAAATAGTTTTTTTATAGCAAAAAAATTGCTATAAAAAAAAACTATTTAATAAGTTAAATATTTTAAAAGCTTTATTTATTGATACAATATCTTTGAGAACGAACGAGACCGAATTGACGTAGAGTAAAAATCATTTATAAATATAAAAACGAGAGTTGTAGAGAAATTGAGAGTGTGTGCACTTACCAGGTGCCAGACGCAAAGGAAATGAGCGATCGCAAACACGTTTCTAGTAATGTAGTCGTGCCATTGAGGCACTTTAAAACCTTGTTTCTGTAAAAAGTATATTTTTTAGTTTTATGGTAAATACTCCTAGATATACAGAGTGTAAAGAGAGCAGTCACTATAACTTTAGGATATGATTATTCTACTTTTCCTCATTCTAGAAATGTTTTTTTTAGTGTTGAAAACTAAAAAAAAAGTTTTTACATCTTACAATTCATGTTTTTAAAATCGCAAGAGTTACAAAAAGAGAAGATATACATTTCTTGAATGAGAAAAGGTATAATCATTACAATAAATACATGATGTAAAAATAACAATAATTACATTTTTTATTATTAATATTTTTTTAATTTTATATTACTAATTCTTCAATTTAATTTTATATATTATAATATTTGTTTAATGAAGACTGTTTTAGTGACCAGGTCTTCATTAAACAAATATTATAATATACAAAATTAAATTAAAGAATTATATATAAATTAAAAAGATGGAGTGACCACTTAGAGAAAATTGCTAGGAACTTCTGGCCGAGATTAGCGCAAGATAGAGACATCTGGCACGGTCGGGAGGAGGCTTACACCGCATCGGCAGCCCGGGACGCTTTAAAAAAATACTAACAACTAAAAAAAAAAAATTAAGAATACACATAAGTTAATATTGTAAAAATTTAAGGGAAATAGGCTAATAAATAAATAAATTAAGATATTATAATATTTAAAAAAATATTGTAATGCTGTGCCATGAAATTTTATAACATGATTGAATACCATCATAAAATCAATCGCCAACGCCCACTCAATACCTGCGCAGGTTTTGAATCGCTCGCTCCGCACTTATTACATAACAAAACTATTAATATCTATCGCTATAGCAATCGCGCGAAATCAAAAGCACTAGCATAAACAAATGGAATATTTACAATGTAAGTCATCGTTTATTGTTATAACATACATTACATAAAAAGTACATTTTTATTTAACTAGAAAATGATAAAACAAAACAAAAATATTAAATACTAGCTGTCCCGGCAAACTTCGTATTGCCTTATTAATTAATTGCTTGACATACTGACTGCAGCGCCACCTATCGGTTCCAATTGTAAATCTAAACCATTCTCGAATCTCCACGAACACACACAAAAAATTTCATCAAAATTGGTCCAGTCGTTTAGGAGGAGTTCAGTCACATACACACGCACACAAGAAATATATATATTAAGATGTTCTGTAGCTGTTATGCCGTAGCATCTTGTACCAGATACGGCGTAGTATCCCATAGCAGCTATTAGTAGTATCGCACCACATAGCAGCTACGGCGTAGCACATGTATCATCTACGGCGTAGAACTTGTATCAGTTACAGCGCAGACCTTGCGGCGTCGTAGCACTCGTAGCAGATACGGCGTAGAGCTGTGCTACAAGTTGTAGCAGTTACTGCGTAGAACTTGTAGCAGCAACCGCGAGCCCTCATAGCAGACGGCGTAAAAATCTTAACACTACGACGTAGGACTCGTAGCAGCTACGGCGTAGATCCCGTAGCAGAGAGCAGCAGACTAAATAAAACTTGTTGGTTGAATATTTAAGTAGGCTTGGCATGAAATCTAAAAATAACGGAAAAATGCTGAAAGGAATCGCGAAACCCAGTTTGATGAAACTAAAATGCCCGCCTGATAAATTCACGGTGTATAACTAACATCCAGTATAATTTGCAGACACATTCCAATCAGATCCAATTTAATGCAAACGTAAACAAAGAGAATTTATAATGGGGTTAGGTTTTAGTTTTAGGATCAGAATCTATATACTTATAATAAAACTGTAGAGAGGTCAATTCTGTACATTGAATATTTTTTCAAAATACATATTGGAGGATGATTGGCGATCGATACTGATGCCAAAAATGCAATTGGTAAAATTTTTGTCTGTCTGTCTGTCTGTCTGTCTGTCTGTCTGTCTGTCTGTCTGTGTATGTGCACGATGGAAACAAAAACTACTGAAGGGATTTTAACCAAACTTGGTACGATTGTAGCCCATATTCCTGGGCAGGTTATAGGCTATATAACATAACGCTACGATACATAGGAGCCGAGCAGTGACGATAAATTTGAAGCAAGTCGGATGAATTTCGCGCGCGCGGCCAGCGGTCGAACGGTTCGTGCGGGGGGCGCGGGGGGATCGCTTACACAGTGACGCGAAGCAATAGAACGTGGCACTAAAGTAGATTAGAACATCAAATAAGTATCTAACTATCAGGATTTTTTTTCTGGGAGAACAGTGTTTTCACAGTGTCATAATAATATAAAAATTGTATTTTTGAACTTGCTTCACAAATTGAAATAAATTATCATTTATTGTATAAAATCAACTTAATTAACTGTATAATTAAAAGAAAGCCTTTCGCGATAAACTAAAAAACGGGCAATTAAGCGGTTTTTGGAAAGCTATTTATACCGTCACGGTAATAATCCTTATCATTTTTAATACGTTAGTTGGCTTAAGCATTCCATGAAGACTATAATATTTGCCCTTTATACCATGCAAATATAATGAGTAGTTTAGGAAATATAGCAAAATTAAAATCGTTTCGCCGTGATTCGACCGGGCGCCGCGTAATGCAGGCTGCTGGGTGACGTCTTACGTCCGAGCCGGGCTGGTGTAGTGTAGACTGCTGGGTAAAAAATACTATTAAAATGTGCTAACTGTGCCTGTGTTATTATAAGAGACTTTTATTTATGCAATAGTACCCAACACAATATTTTTTTTTATTTTTATCTTTTTGTCGGTGCATTTGTGCACGCTAATCTCAGAAACGGCTTATCCGATTTAGATGTGGTTCAATCATATTTGTAGTAATCTTGACTTAACATTTATTTCATCTTAATCGGTTCATAAATAAAAAACTTATGACAATTAAAAAAAAAATGCTGGACGTTTGTATGAAGCGCGGCAGGAACCGCGCTGCAAACATTCAAATTTAATCTTTTTTTATTTTGTATTTTCTTTAAAACTAAATTTAATTTATTTATATTATTGTTATACTTAGGGTAGGTTAATAAAAAAACGCTACTAAAACCGATCGGCGCGCCGAGCTGGGGCCTAACTCTCCAAACTGATTCGATTTTGATTCAGATTCGATCGTGCCGCATACTCCCGAATAAATTGACGTTTGTTTATTTTTGTTCTATGTCGATTGATATCGTCGGGTGTACAAAAAGTTACGTTCCAAAGGTTTTCTTTATCCTAATTAGTTCCAAAGTAATCTACCAAATAAAACACCAAATCCGTTGAGATCGAACTGATTCGATTCTCGGTTGTGTCGAGAGTAAGCCTGCTGGATCCTCGACGGGGCGTGCCGCTGCGCCCATGTCTAACCGAGAGTTTCGTTTTAAATACCTTAATAATTGCAATATATTATGTTTCAATTTAATATCTCAAAATATTAATGACAAAAACGTCAGTAAGTTCAAAAAAATTTAAAATAATTTTATAGTTTCGCAATTTATCCTATGTCGGCACTATTAAGACGTTGCTTCGTATCAAATTTAGGTTTTGGTTCCCTTTGGAGTGTCGAAAATTAGAGAGATACGGCTGAATCTTTGGGTAGATGTGGCTAAGGAGTCTGTTTTTTTCAAGGCCAGAAGGGACAGAAGATCCTGAGTATTTAATAGGATTGTTAGCTTGATACCTACACGTGTTAAAGTTTTGACAACCAGACAGATAGACGGACATCGAAGTTAAATAATTTACTAAATTAACGTGAAAAATTGGCTGGGTCTATACGGTGCATTCGAATAATATTATCCTAACTTGCTGACTTCTACATATTCATACATTGTTCGAAAGCCTACTTCTTTTGCCGAGCTCCAAAAGGATATTAATTAGGATATTATTATTATATATTATTATTATACCCTGCATACCAAGAGGCTTGCCGGGTACGTGACTTGCTGGATCGGGATCAACACTGGGATACACTGGGAAGGACCTATTGGCGAAAGTTGTCAGCGGTTGCGCCAATAAACTAAAAATATATTTAAAATTATAAAAGTGTCCTAAATCACTTTTCCACGCGTACGAAGTCGCGGGCACAGCTAGTATTATAATATAGGTATTCTTGCAAATTAAAAAGAAATGGGAAACGAACCGGCGGAAGCTGACCGCCTGGCTCCAAACGACTACCGCCTTCCGAGGACACCTGAAACATACACTTTTTACCCGACTGCCGTAACGAGGGTATAGTTATCTACTAGAGATGCTCAGACTATAATTCTATTTTTATATTATTAATGAGTGATAATACTTTAGATGTGTATACGGGTTCCGTACATAGAGTTTATGTGAAAGTACCAGCGCTAAAACAGTAACTTTATTTTTAATTATTGTATGGACAACTTTATGATGTTAGGGCAATAGAAACATTAAAGTCAAAAGTAAGTCTTTCAGCGCTGGTACTTTCACAGTAAACTCTATATAGGGGGCACACACACATCTTAAAGTACCAGGGATGTTAGGGAGCTCCGTAACCATAACCGAAACTATCGGATATCCAATATTTAAAAATATCCATAACCGACCGAATCCGAAATTGAAGTATTGTTACTGTAAAAATGTAATATCCGTAACCGAAATTATCCGAAACAAACGGATAATCCGAAATTATTTAGTATCCATATCCATTATCCATATCCGTATCCGAAAATACATATCCATTTATCACCCATTAATTTTATAGTCAATATATACAATACTGACACAGGTATAGAAGATCGTCTGGTATTTCTCCCTCAGCGGTTTTGACAGCCGCTTCGTCGCCGGTACGAAGTAGTGACGGGTAGAACGGGTGAAACAGGTGGAAGTCATTTTCCTGAAAAAGAAGTTCCTGTCATTATGCAACAATATGTCTGCCTGGATCAATGGTTTATTTATGCGCGGACCTATTGATTTTCTGTAAAGGTCACAATTGGCTGAACTATTAAAAAAACTTAAAATTCACAATTTATCATTTAAACCCCTTTGATATTGATAACATATAAGTAACACTTAAGTACAATATGTGTACAAAACATCAAACTTCTAACTTGAAAATATTTTCCATGCACTTTTGTATACAAACAGTAAACAAATCAACAAGTAACTTTGAAAATAGCTCGATTTTCTTCGCAATTCTTTCTAATTCTTTAATTACGACCCTAATTGTACATAAAACAAACATAATCACCTGTGTTTTTATCCAGAAGACCGAGAAAAGACTGCAAATCCCGGAGGATGTGCCTGGGCGGGCGGGCGCGAAAACACTGTCCCGGGCGGGCGGGAAATGCATATTGCGTCACAGGTGCAGGGCAGATGAAGTAGTAGGTTAGCTCGTAGATGTATTATAACTTATAACACAAAAATTGAGAATATAAAAGATAGCCACTGTATATCAATGGTTTACGTGTTGGGAATAAGGAGGTCACGGGTTCAATTCTCACCGAAGAAAATAAGTATTTTTGTGTTTCATATCTTCAATGTATATTTATTTAAGCAACACGTGTAATCATCGACGTAATATTATATTTTTTTCGACGTTATATTACAGGCAACTAAATAAATCCTGCTACAACCGAGAATAGAATCATTTTGATCTCAACGGTTTTTGGTGTTTTATTTGGTAAACTACTTTGAAACTCACCATAAAGAAAATCGTTAAATCGTTACTTTTTATACTTCCGACTACTGTGTATCAATCGACTGAACATCAAAATAAACAAACGTAAATTTATTCAGCAGTGCGTGGCACGATCGAATCTGAATCAAAGTCGAATCAGTTTGGAGAGTAAAGCCCCTGTTCATAGATAAGTCGATTATTGAAATAGGTTATAAATATCACTATGTCCTACTGGTACACCTGCTCTGTGGCGGTGTAATTCGCTTGTTGCATCAGCTGCCCTTGAACTTCCTGTATCGAGCGGCCCGGTCTACATCCAGGATGTATTCCCAGAACCATGTGTTGCCAGACCTGAAAATACTAGAATAATGTGGGAAATTGTATATTTATTACCTAAATTTTGGCGAATTTTCTACAGCTTATTTTATTTCATCTCACATATTGGGAGTTATCTTTATATGTAATACGGAAAATACTGCATTAATGAAATGAAATTTGCATAGTGACTAATTCTGTATATTGAGGACTTGGTAGAATGAATGTTGCTAGAGTAAATTATAGGTTTTGACATTTACTAGGTTTATAGATTTTCAACCATCGAGAATTTAGGCGGGGTCAGTGTGGCGGAATACAAAAAACTATTTTGCTATGAATGTCAATTAATTGACTTTTTATCGAAAAAAAAAATGATTATAATTAATTAGCTGACCCATGCCCACTTCGTTGAGAATACAAACCGTTGAAACCTTCCCTGGACTTCAACGAATATTTCAAGACTAAAAATAACTGAATCGGTTCAGCCGTTCTCGAGTTTTAGCGAGACTAGCAAACAGTAATTAATTTTTATACGTAAGATTAAAATATTTTTAAAAAAAATCCCCGTGTCATATATATTTATAAAGCATCTTCATAAACTTATTACCAAAAACAACGATCCTAGGACTTAACTATACAACTTTTTACACTTTTTCAAGATTACTTACTTAACAGGATAAAAAAATATGTTTCCTCGGAACTTTTACAATCTGGGTCAAGGAATCTGTAATCCGGAGGCAAAGTTTTGGCTAATCGATTGTATAAAGTATCGGAAAAAACCATTATGTCAAAAACAGAGAAGGTAAGGTCAAGTGTAGATATGACAATGACAAATATATATATAGGTTGTAAAATAAGTGAGAATAATACTTTAGAGCCCGTATAACGGGTGTAAAAATTACAGTCACGATTACTTTGGGATATGATTATACAATACCTTTTCTTACTATAGAAATTTTTTTTTTTTATATTTTTTTTTTTTGCTTTTTTGTTTTTCTTGCGACAAAAAAAAAGAAATTGTAAAAAGTAAAAAAAAAATACATTTCCAAATTGAGGACAGGAAGTTTAATCGTATCTCAAAGGTATAGTGTTTTTTTTTACACACTGTATAGAGTTACTTTTTTTATTAGTGTATGGGAAAATTTATGATGTTGGAGTATTTCTAATACAAACATGAAAGTCAAAAGTAAGTCGTGTCACGTTGTTTGTCCGTGATGGACTCCTAAACTACTTATCCGATTTTCATCAAATTTGTACACCGTGTGGAGTTTGCTCCAACGTAAAAGATAGGATACCTTGCATCTTAATCTTTTATAGTCGCAATATTATTTTATTGCAAATTATTATTTGTCTATTATTTGACCATCACAATTATCTGTTAACTCCAAACGTGGTTGAGCGCGTTGATACTCGAACGAGAGATCGCGCGTTTGAATCCCACCGAAGGAACAAAAGTTTTCTGTATTCCTGGGTCATGAATGTGTATTAAATTTGTGTATGTATGTGTATGTTTCCGTTGTCTGGTCTCCATAACACAAGTTCTTCGGATACTTACCACGGGGCCAGATTGACGTGGTGTGTAGCGTCCATAGATATAAAAAATCTATACTTAAAAAAAAATGTTCAGTGGTTGTTGCGTTAAAGAACAAGAAACATAATAGGTATTATAAGTTTGAAATGTATGTGTGTGTGTCTGCATGTGGCTCGTAGCTCCTAAACGGATGAAACTATGTTGTTCAAGTTCTTTTTCTTTGACAGCTGACGTGATCGTGAATATTCTTAGCTATAATTCATCATCATTTTGCTCACTGATTCACAATACGTTTCTTAATTTTTTTAACTTATTTCGCCCACATCTACCAGTTTGTATATCATCAATAATGCAGATGACACAATCGATACCAGGTGTGCCATCCATGCTGCATTATACAGCAGGCCGCAAGAAACTTGGCTGTTTACATATTATATTTTCATTGTTTTCCATTTTCTTTCCAACCATTATGGGGGAATTGCCAGTTGCCACGTACCGTAATGCACAGTTTAAGGTGGATTATGTTGTTGAATTGGTATGCATTGGAATTCGCAATTGTTTTTAGGCACTTCTTATATTTTGCGGCTTTGTTTACAAACGATTGTTGCAGCCTTGGTTGCCAAAAAAATCAAATTATAAAAATAATATAAAAATGGATCGCAAAATGTGTTGGTAAGCATATAACTCAAGAACTACTGAACCGATTCGCCTATTATTAGTCCAGGGAAGGTTTAAACGGTCTGTACGCTCAACGAAGTGAGCATGGGTCAGCTAGTCTATAATATAAAAAAATGGATCGCAAAATGTGTTGGGAAGCATATAACTCAAGAACGACTGAACCGATTCGGCTATTTTTGGTCTTGAAATATTCGTGGAAGTCCATGGAAGGTTTAAACGGTTTGTACGCTCAACGAAGTGGGCACGGGTCAGCTAGTATTATATAAAAATAAATTGATGTTCGTTAGTCTTGCTAAAACTCGAGAACGGCTGAACCGATTTGCCTATTATTTATTAGTCTTGAAATATTCGTGGAAGTCCAGGGAAGGTTTAAACGGTTTGTACGCTTAACGAAGTGGGCACGGGTCAGCTAGTATTATATAAAAATAAATTGATGTTCGTTAGTCTTGCTAAAACTCGAGAACGGCTGAACCGATTTGCCTATTATTTATTAGTCTTGAAATATTCGTGGAAGTCCAGGGAAGGTTTAAACGGTTTGTACGCTCAACGAAGTGGGCACGGGTCAGCTAGTATTATATAAAAATAAATTAATGTTCGTTAGTCTTGCTAAAACTCGAGAACGGCTGAACCGATTTGCCTATTATTTATTAGTTTTGAAATATTCGAGGAAGTCCAGGGAAGGTTTAAACGGTTTGTACGCTCAACGAAGTGGGCACGGCGCAGCTAGCTAATTATAAATTTACCGTTCAAAAATTTAAATTACGAATTACACTTATTAAATGTTTTGCAGCACATTTCAAATATGTAAAATTAGCTTTGCTTGAAATCACCTGGTATTTTCTAGATTAGAGCGTGTTTTAATAGTCGAGTTTTAATTTTTTAAACTTTATTATCCTATTTAGGTATTGATCTGCGAAATTTATTTTACTTTTCACGTATATAGGCTATTAATATTATATGAGTGATAATACTTTAGGGTGTGTATAGGTCCCGTATAGAGTACCAGCGCTGTGAAAGTACCAGCGCTGAAAGAGGTACTTTTTTGAAATTATTGTATGTCAAAAATTATGATGTTGGGGCATTTCTCATACAAACATGAAAGTCAAAAGTAAGTCTTTCAGCACTGGTACTTTCACAGTATACTATACATAGCAGGCACATACACACTCTAAAGAATTATCACTCATTTATTTTACACCTTGTATAAATTTTAACTTTTATTATAAAAGGAAAATTGTTTTACGAACATCCTTTGTGCTTTACTTAAACGTGATCACTTTAGTATTTTAGACATAACAACAATAAGTTTATCTAAAACTACACGAAAATGAATTGCGTGCGGACATTAGTTTTAACAATAAACAAGTTTAGAATTAGCATATAGATTACTTTAGCGTCAGGTATTGTTATAATTCATGATATTGTAATGAGAACATCATGGAGTGCATTTCATTTTCGTAGGTACCCTCGATTAACCACCCAGGTGGTTGCTTTACATATTAAAGAAAAAAGTGTTTTTTTATTTTATTATGGAAGTCTTTTTGGTTAGAATATAATATATGTTATTGAATGTACTGTAGGTTCCTGATGGAAATAAATGTTACACTGTAATAATACACAAATTACTTGCACTTGCACGGTTGTGTATTTTTATAAATATCTTTTTATAAATGTCGTAAAAAAAATATTTTTATTTACGACACTTTTTGTATGTAAATGGATAAATAAAATTAGATGTACAACAACAATTTTGTTAATTAATCTAATTATTTTTGTTGTGTGTAGGCTGCCCAATACCGGCATACTTTTTGTACGTAAAAAATAGAAAATACTGATTTCAATAGTGCAACGTCCTTCCAAAAGTAAGTCACAAAATCTGTCAAATTTGTATGGTGCAACAGTTTCGCTATTCTGCCAGGCTAGTCAAATACTTTTTTTTGTTTTGACGAGCTCCGTAACGCAGTGGTTGAGCGCGTTGGTGCGCGAGCTTGAGGTCGCGGGTTCGAATCCAGCCGAGGGAACAAAAAGTTTCAAATGTTCTCGGGTCATGGATGTGTATTAAATTTGTGTATAATATAATAAAAATCTTAAATATGTGAATAGTATAAAAGTAAAATATATTTCCGTTGTCTGGTACCTGTAACACAAGTTCTTCGGATAGTTAGCACGGGGGCCATCTGGCCCCCATGCTAACTATCCGAAGAACTTGTGTATTTGTGTATTGTATATGGTCGCTTCACACCACGTCAATCTTGACGTGGTGTGAAGCGACCATATATAATATTATTACAAATAAACTTTTTTGTTCAAACCAGATATTCACTTCAAAAGACATACGAAATCGTACAGGGGGGCTATTACAAGCTCTTAATTCCAGCCAGTTTCGCCATACAACATGGCTGCCTGGAATTTTCGTATTACGATCACATAATAACTGCATGATGACAGCTAGTTAGCGGACACGTGACACTTGACTTGCTTCCGAATGTCACTTTCAGGCAACCAAACTAGGGTGGATCCATACAGTATAACATGTCGCTGTAATATGAAAAAGAACAAGGCAGTTTAAGACCGTACTATTGAATTGCCTGGAACCAGGCTGGTATTGTAAAAGATCATAATACGGCCTCAGGTGTACTGTAGAATCAATTAGAGTACGGCACGGTCTAAGCATATTACGGCATCGATAGTGTTTAATAATGTACAGCTGAAGCCACCTGGCACATGCAGCCGCCTCATGACGTTTGACACGCTGATCGCTCGTGCATTTTAAAACGCACCGGCTGGGTCGCTGGGTATAAATAGACGTTGCTAGCCTTTGATTTGCGTCAAAATGTTGTATGATATAAAAAAATATAAAAAATATACAGGGTATAAAAAGAGCAGTCACTATAACTTTGAGATACGATTACTAACTTGCCTCATTTTGGAAATGTATTTTTTTGTTAAAACCCAAAAAAATATTTTTTTACTTTTTAAGGGAAGGTTTAAACGATTTCTATTCTCAACGAAGTGGGCACGGGTCAGCTATTCTTATATATATAAAAGAATCGCAATTCATTAGTCTCGCTGAATCTCAAGAACAACTGAACCGATTTTAGTCTTGAAATATTCGTGGAAGTCCAGGGAAGGTTTAAACGGTTTGTATAATCAACGAAGAGGGCACGGGCAGCTAGTCTTCTTCTCTTATATATAAAAATGAATTGATGTGCGTTAGTCTCACTAAAACTCGAGAACGGCTGAACCGATTCGGATACTTTAGTCTTAAAATATTCGTGGAAGTCCAGGGAAGGTTTAAAAGGTTTGTATGCTCAACGAAGTGGGCACTGGTCAGCTAGTTATATTATATTTATTTCAATTTCACATTTGACTACACACTCCAATAGGTGAAACGATGAAAACATCAAAACCTTTTCACATTTGAGCCATAATTGGGCTCAGATAATGGCGCACAAAAGGACAAATGTGTTCACGTGACGTACCTTCACGTTATAAATATTTTCAACTAATTTAACGACGTATTCGAAAAGGGAATTCGACACGCAGCGGCCCGTGAAAACTTCTGAATATGATACGGTCACAGTATTATTTGTCATACAGTACTGTAACTTATCCGTGGGGTGCCGGAGAAACAATAGCACCTCCCCATTTTACCCGTGGGTGCTGTAAGAGGCGGCAGAGGGTATATATATCCAGAAATAACCAACAGCATTTCAACATTGTTATTATTTTAAAACTTTGGGGAGGCTTATAAAAACTAGTATAATAATAGCTCCCTCACCGATTTCGGTGTCGGTAGCCGAATTCATTGAAACCAGGCCAGCTACGCAGGAGTTATTTTATAGTGCCCAAGTGTGTGCGCAATACACAATGCCACTCTCTCTTCCTATTACTCTATAACCCAGTGGGACGGTAAACCTACGCGACTGGCGAGAGAACAGGCGCAGGACCGACTTTTTACATGTCCATCCGACGCATGGATCATCTTTCTTCTCAGGCAATCAGGTGATCGGCCTGCATTGTCCTAACCAAACTTGAAAACAAAATTTTTTTGTTGTTCCAACGCGGGAATCGAACCTACGACCTCCGAGTCGAGAGCGACGCACTGAACCACTAGACAACGGAGAAAAACTAGTATGACAATGTGTCAAATATGACTTAGAGTTATGGAAGTCTCTTGTATAGGTTTTGAATAAACACAATGACGGGTATAAAAAGAACAGTCACTATAACTTTGGGATACGATTATACTACCGTTTTTCATTGTAGAAATGATTTATTTTTAAATAAAAAAAATGCTTTTTTAACTTATTTAATAGTTTTTACGTAAAGGTGTAACAAACATACGCATTTATAACAATTAGTGTATAACAATAGGCCGAGTGACAGTACTGTATGATATTTATACTGTGACACGGAGCTATTGAGGCGGAATATTTGTGTGACCCCGATTTAAATATTTTGTACAAATAGCGTTCTTGAATATCGATACATTAATGTTAAAATATGTAACATTAAACGATGCTCGTTTTGCGAACTATCAGAATGCTGCATGACTTACCTTACTTGAAACTATATTTAATTCTTATCTGATTACAATGTTAATATTGTTGTCATGTCATTTACTATTCTTGAAAACAATATTGCAAACGGGATTATTTCTACATAACTTTTCACTTATTTGAAATTAATTGTAGTCTCGGCTATTTATTTTATGATTGATGAATGACTGGGTGGAGTGCACCGGCAGAAATAATCAGTTGATTGCGTAATCGGCCGTTTAGTCAAAAATGTAATACTAAATGAAACATATTAAGGCTACTACATAAAACTACATTTATGTGTCTGACATTTTTATTTGGTTACTGATAGCGACGCGATTTGCTATACTTAGCGCCGCACTGTTTTTGCCACTTATTTTAGTAAAAAAAAAATGTAAATATTATAGTATTATTTTTTAAGTAAACACGTTGGTTTTTCAGTGCAGACATTTTATTAAGTAAGTAATGTCATTACGTACAATTCTTTTTCAAATTACAAACTAGATGTCGCTAGTTCACACACTTTGATATAAGTTTCAACACCCCTACCTATCAAAATAAACTAAACAAATCTGTAAATTACAATTTAAAAATTCCTAATGTTCTCATAAACTTGTAGTGTTTAATTGCACCTAGACCTTTAGTTAATAAATCTGCTGGCATTTCATCCGTAGATAAATAATTGATCTCTACCTTTCCACTTTTAATGACTTCTCTTACAAAATGGTGTTTAACATCAATATGTTTAGACCTATTGTGACATTGATTATTTGTGGCCATCTTTAATGCACTTTGGTTGTCACAATTCAACCTAATTGTTAACAAAGAGCCAGTTAGCTCATACAATAGTTCCCTAAGATATATTGCTTCCCTAGAGGCTTCAGAGAGCGCAACATACTCGGCCTCAGTGCTTGATAGAGCTGTTACTCTCTGCTTTCTGCTCTGCCATGAAACAGCTGTGCCTGACATAACAAAACAAAATCCAGTATACGATTTTCTGTCCAAGCTGTCACTTGCCCAGTCAGCATCAACAAAACCCTCTAAGCTATCTCCTTGACTACAAAATTTTAAACAATAGCTTTTAGTTTTCTTTAAGTATTTTAGAACCCTTTCAGCAATAATTCCTCTATATAATGTTGTTGATCCACAGTTATTTCATATTTATTACAATATTTATGAACATTTATATTCATACCTAGATAATGCTTTACCTCACCTAAGTCTTTGATTTTAAATTCAGAATTTAAAATACATTTTAACTTCTCACTCTCAGACTTACTGTTAGAGAAAATCAAGAAGTCATCAACATACAGTGCTATAATTATTTTGACATTTTTTAGAAGTTTTTGTAAATAAACATGGCTCTTGGATACAGCTTTTATAATTATTTTTACAAAGTAAATCATTAACTCTCTCATACCAAACTAAAGCGGATTGTTTCAATCCATACACTGCCTTTTTGAGTTTTAACACTTTCCCTGCCATTTTATCTACAAAACCTTCAGGCGCACACATATAAATATCCTCTTTCAAATAACCATTTAGATATGCAGTTTTGACATCTAACTGTGTAATGTCAAGTCCTAGTTTTACACTAAGTGCAAATAATAACCTCAATGTTGAGTGTCGTACAACAGGAGAAAAGGTTTCATCATAGTCCAGTCCATGTTTTTGAGTAAAACCTTTTGCAACTAATCTTGCACGATATTGCACTTCACTATCAGTTTTTGGCTTTTTCTTAAACACCCACCGACACTGCACAATTGTAGCACCTTTAGGAGCATCAACAAGATCAAATACTTCATTCTGCCTAAACGATTCCATCTCCTCCTCCATTGCCTTCCTCCATTGAGCACTTTCAGAACTTCTTAAGGCTTCAGTCACGGTAAGTTCAGTGTCTGTAGTGACCAACCATCCAATTTGGTTGTACTTTGCAGGTTTCCGTCTCTCCCTCTTTGGTCTTCCTGAGTCTTGTTGTTCTGGTTCTAGTGTCTCACATAGGCTGCTGCTGGTTGATGGAGATTCAGGAACATAGGTCTCATCTGCATCTGCCTCATAGAATGATAGCTGCGATGATTCACTGTCAGAACTTTCCTGAGTATCTAATGTTGATTGTTCATGATGCTCATATTCCCCCACTGAACGATCACATTGTACAGGAACAGGTAAACCATCTTCCACACACCATGTTGCTTCAGTGGCTTCAGATATATCTCCTGGTACTGCTTTCTCCATTACCACTACATCTCGGCTGATATTAACCTGCCCTTTTACAGGATCATATACTCTGTATCCTTTTACATGTTCTGAGTAACCAATGAGAATATGCTGCCGAGCTTTCTTGTCCCATTTATTCCTTCGCTCCTTAGGAACATGCACCATTATCGGACTGCCAAAAATTCGTATATGGCTCAAAACTGGTTTCTTTTTATACCACATTTCGTATGGTGTCTTGTCATTAAGTCCTGACGCTATAGATCTGTTTTTCAAGTAAACTGCAGTAGATACTGCCTCGGCCCAAAACTTTTTATCTAGCTTAGCATCAAACAACAAGCACCTTGCCTTCTCAACTATTGTCCTGTTGTTTCTTTCTGACATACCATTTTGCTGCGGTGTGTAGGGGTTTGTCTTTTGATGTATAATACCAACAGATTTCAGAAAATTTTCCATTGCTTTTGAACAAAATTCTCCACCATTATCTGTTCGTAAGAATTTTATATTAGCATTTGTCTGTTTCTCCGCCATAGTCTTGAAATCCTTAAATAATGTAAAGACTTCATTTTTATTTTTCATGAAGTAGACAAATGACATTCTGGTGTAGTCATCTATGAAAAGAAGAAAATACGTTGACAACCCAATTGATTTAACTTCCATTGGCCCACAAACGTCAGAATGCACAATTTCCAGCACTCTAGTAGCTCTTGTGCCAGTAGGGAATGGTAAGCGTGATTGTTTGCCTTCACAACAAACAATGCAGTTGGATTTAGTCACATCATAACCATCCTCATAGCTGATTCCTTCTACTGCACCATTCTTCATTTTATGCAAGTCACTAGTATTTATGTGTCCTAATCGCCTGTGCCATAACATAGTGCTATCTCTGGCTAGTAAGCATTTTGTCACTGGTTTAGTACATAAGTCTAACTTATAAACACCTTCAATTAAGTTAGCGGTAGCTACTAATTCTTTCTTTGCATTGTATATGAGACACTGATTATCTGTGAAAGTAACACTATTGTTGTTTTTTATTAGCTGACTTACCGACAATAGGTTCGTTGTAAGACTTTTAACACATAGGACGTCTTTTATTGTTATATCGTATCCCATCTTGGTTGATATCTTAACATTTCCACTGCTTATGACTTCAAGTTTTTCATGATTTGCTATCATAATCTCGGAGCATGTTGCTGGTCTCGAGACTTCTTCCAACCAACTTGCGGTAGCCGTCATATGAACGCTGGCTCCGGAATCCACGTACCACTCGTCTTTACTATATTTAGCACTAAGGAATACAGCACTAAATGCATTTGAAGACTTATTTTTGCTTGTTTTCTGTAGCATTGGGCATTGATTCCGAAAATGACCCGGCGTTTTGCATTTGTAGCAAGTTATAATTTTATTATCTCCTGTCACTTTGAAGTTTGACGTAGATTTTTTATTTCCGCCATTCTCGTTCCGATTAGTGTTGCCATATCTGGGTTTTGCCGCCCATTTTGTGGCAAAAGCCGCTTCAGTATTCTGTGTTTCCATCGATGTTATTCCCGCTAATTCTAACGGTTCCGAGTCTAACAATTTTGTCTTAATGACGTCGGCCGTAATAGCGATACCGGAATGTTCAATGGCCATAATCATTGGCGAAAACTTATCTGGTAGTCCCGCGAGCATTAATGATCCGACCCACTGATCAGTAATCTCAAAACCCGTTCCACTCAATCGCTGTGATGCTTCCACAATTTGAGTAATGTATGTTGTCATATCTTGACAATTTTCTCGCCTTATTGAAATCAGGTGCCTCAATAACGAGATCTTCCTCGAAAAACCTGAGTCGTCAAACAGGGATTTGAGTTTATCCCACAACTCTTTCGAAGTCGTCGTCTTCTTGATATGCACAAACAAAGCAGGATCGATGGTTAGGCATAATTTAGCCCGCGTCTTTGCGTCGTCTTCGGGTTTTATGATTTTTCCGGAATCCGGCTGCACACAATGTAACATGCCTTCCAATACAAGCACGTTTTCAATCGCGAATGTCCACTCATCATAATTGTCCCTGCCTTTTAATTTAGGCACACTAGCTAAATAGTTTGCCGACATCTTGCACAACACACACGTTAGTTTATAAATACACTTTAATCACTCCATAAACTTGGAAAACTGTGATTTTGCGTGATAGCCCATAACCTTTTAAGTAAACACGTTGGTTTTTCAGTGCAGACATTTTATTAAGTAAGTAATGTCATTACGTACAATTCTTTTTCAAATTACAAACTAGATGTCGCTAGTTCACACACTTTGATATAAGTTTCAACATTATTGTCTTTGGATTTTACCGCGCTTTTTGCCGCGCGCGCGCCGAATAGCGCGCCAAGCGCCCGGCAGTCTATACTCACGATCGGGCGCGTAGGTTGCATTTATGCATACCTACCACTTTTTGTCTAGTTTTAATATAGTTCAACTTTGTTAATCTATTTGGCCTTATTTTGTAAACTTGGACTACTTAGTGTGTGATATAATAAACAAATTTTCATCGTACATATAGTTGCAATCATTGATTCCTCCTCCCGTCGCCTACAGTTACGTAAGATTAAACATTACAAAAAATGTTGTCACTGTCTGTGTGTGTGTGTGTGTGCTTCACTGTAGGCCGGCCGATTATCTTGACCAAGCCTGAGAGTCTTGTTTAACCGTCGACCGTCGATTACAGTGATTCGGCAGAACTTTTGACGTCTTCGGTTCACTATTATATTTGTCTTATGTCACTCAAAAATTTGCCAGATACTGTTATATTTTTGACTTATTCATATTGATAGTCTAGGAGTCAGTGACAGATTTTCATGACCAAGTACCTCCCAATCGAAACTTTTTTCTTGTTCAAGGAGTCAGCTGACGTATAATCCACCGTGGTATGGTCAGCTGAATATGTTTTTCTTTTAAAATATGAGATAAACTATACTACGATAAATTTTTAAATGAGACCAAAAAAATTTTAGATTATATCTTATAGGGAAAATAAACCATTTTGTTTCTCTGAAAATACGAGTATATTATAAATAACTTACAAAATTAATATACAATAAACAACTTAGTAATTATATAAAATAAACAATACCTGAAAATACGAGAAACGACAATTAAGTTTATTCTAGTTCCTCCTATATTGCATTCTTTAAATAATTAAAATAATAATTCTATCTGTATCTTACTCGGATAACATTTTCTTCTATCACTTCTGTCAGTCTTGAAAATAGACTTCAAAACAATTTATTCTAAATACGTGATAAATCCTTTTTCAAATAAAATACTAGGTATTTTATTACATACAATTAATTATTTATTCACGTATATTTTTGTAAGTTCTTGCACCGCCGTCAGATGACTGAGGGATATTGCTGATATATGACGCCTACAATTTACAATTTTACGTAATGTGCTATGAAAATAAGCTTTGCGCGTCGTCTCGTGGTGATTATTTTTTAGATACAACGTAACATCTACACGTGTTGTAGCCGCCAACTCTTGTCAAACAGTAAAGTAATTTGATCAAAATGTTAGGTTCATCCAATTTTTATACAATACTGCTAATGTCAGTACTGCGCTTCTGAGTGACCTTTATCAATTGATATGTTAGATTCGGCTGTGTCTATGGTCATCGGATATAGTGGACAGTTGCAGGTATCTACTTAAGGCATAGAGCATAGACTGTGTTGCAGAGAGACGTGGCATGCTCCGAAATCATCCCAAATCTTATTTCAGAAGCTTTATTGTGTAGTGAATAAGGTTCAAAACGTGGGGTGTCAGAGTAAGAGTAACAACCGTAAGAGTGATATAAGGTATCCGGATAATATGTATTAATACCCGGATAATATGTATTCCACATATTATCCGGCCTGCTGATTACGTAAAAATACCGCTAAGCGCTCGATGTGTATGAATGCACATTTGCTTCATTTTAGCTACGACACTAGCGCCAAGAAAAAAAAGTAGCAATCATAGGAACTATCAATTAAATGTTACGTCAAACAAACAT
The DNA here is from genome assembly GCA_905187575.2 of Celastrina argiolus. NCBI lineage: Eukaryota > Metazoa > Arthropoda > Insecta > Lepidoptera > Lycaenidae > Celastrina > Celastrina argiolus. The sequence continues at coordinate 6,956,572 of LR994596.1, forward strand.
AGACGCCAAATGAATTTTTCTTAAATTAAATAACTTACGTTACTATTTAATTTAGTTTGTGGCGCTCATGCCCAATAAATTTCAAGAGCAAAGCAATTACAAAAATACGCAACTTTTGCAATTGAGAAACGCAATTATTAAAGTGTGAAGCTAACCAACCCGCCTATTAGCGACTGGCTGGATATACCTGAGTTTTTATGGTTTTTTTTTGGTTTTTATAATTACATATTATTTATTCTTGCAAAGTTTCGTCTTTACATATAAACTGGAGAAGTTAGTTTGATAATTAGTGCTTACAAATTTTAAATAAAAATAAATAAATAAAATCTTCATTCGGACAATTTTATACATAACAGGACACTAAATAATAAAACGTACCGAGTATTACGTGGACGCAACTCTCGCAACTTTAAGGAAGGCTTATGCAGCAGTGGACATCATAGCTGAAACTAATAAAGATCAATTATGAAGAACTGTTTTCCGCGCCTCGTCGTGTCTCGGTGTCACTCCTACACATTTAACACAAAAGCGTTTAAATACAATTCAAAAGAAACCCAAATACTTTGTTATAACTCAACCGTGCCCCGTTTGAGATATTCAAAGAGAACGAGATAGCCCAGTTTTGTTTGATAAAAGAAATTGCTTTAATACAACTTTAATACAGCAAAAATACACATTCATAAAGTTAAAATTATACATTTCCTTTTGAGCTTTTTGCTAAAACATATTTTAATAACTTGGCGTGAGTTCGTTGGATTAATTTACTCGGCGCCTTTCTTGTGTTGAGATATTATTTCTGAATGCAACGATTGCGCAACTCCGCAATGCAACAATTGACTTGAACGTTGATTGAAAGATAATTAATTGTATGATAATTATTATGACATATTATGCGATTACGCACTTACTCACTTATTTCCTTACTTACTTACTCACTTACTTACTTACTTACTTATTTCCTTATTTACTTACAGCTACGTATTCATAACGTTATCGAATGGGTTGTATCGTAACACCCATACAAATCAAAAACTTGTTTCGAATACCAAGATGTCAATTGCTTTTGTTTGGGTTTCATTAGTACGAGTATATCAAGGGAAAGATGATGATTATTGTAAATTACAATTTCTTAACTACATCAGTTGAATATAACATTCATTGATCTAACTTACTTTAGTAGAACATATTATACTTTTTTATAAATATTATAATATTTTTTTTTATGAAAAGCCCATACATCTGTATTTTTGCAGTAACAATTGCACACATGGGAAATTAATGATATAATAAAATTACTATATAAATATTACTATATACCTATTAATTAATTAATTAATTAATTAAATTTTAATCTAATATATAAAAATTAATTGCTGTTCGTTAGTATCGCTAAAACTCGAGAACGGCTGAACCGATTCGGCTATTTTTGGTCTTGAAATATTTGTAGAAATCCAGGGGATGTTTAAACGGTTTTTTATATATTTTTTTATGCTCAACGAAGTGGGCACGGATCAGCTTGTATAATATAATATTATCTATTAGTTTATTCGTACCACAAACTTTTTTTCACTGTATAATATAAAGAAGAAGTATTTTAAGTTATATTTGTGAGAAGTATAATATAATAGATTAAATCCCTATCACGATAAACTAGTTTAGTAATAAACTGTATACAGTGTATAGCTACTGTAATGACCGCCAGTTTGGACCGAATTTCGACTGTGAGTGCACTTCCACTAGATGCTCTAGATGCTATCTCTCAAACAATTATACCAATTCCCAAGGATCTTAGCTGCAGAGAATACAAGATTAGATATGACGAAACCTGTGTTTAAAATCTTAGATAGTAAGTTAACAAAATATTATGACTTAATTTATTTAAAAAAAAAGATGTTATGCTTAGCGTGTTTCTTTCTTGTTGTTTTTCGTAGTGTTGTTTTCCCTTTATTTTCGCATACCAGGTGTTAAAATAGTACGTCCAAACGTGTAATAAATAAATGTCTATTATTAGTATTAATTTTCTACGCTTTCTTTTCGTACTAAAACTATAAAGATTTTACTCAATAATTTTTGTTTAACATTTACAGAGAGCTTAGATTAAACAATTGACAATTACGTAATCGTATCTTAGATATACGAACATAACCGGATGTCGAAGAAAGATAGAAAGATAATGTGAGTGAGTAGAGTCTCTTTCTCCTATATTATAAATACGAAACGTAACTCTCTCTCTTTAAATTTTTACAAACTTATTTCTTCACGCAACTTCCGTTCTCCTCGCCTGATCACACTTTTTGTAACGCTCGCGTCTCGCATTCACCAGCTTCCTCCCCAAGTGTATAAAGTTTATTTCAATAATAATCATAGTTTGCAAACTATTGGGCAGATCTACACCTTAGCTACTCTACGGCGCACCTCTAACGTATGTATGGGCGTCGAAGTGAACACATACCGGAAATGACGCGCCAGTTCCGCCGGAAGTGGTGTCGGACTGTACCTCAATAGCGCAACTGTTTGCTGATCCAATGTCCGGTCAAACGAGTCGCTTATAAATAAAATGTTAAGTGCCGACTCAGTTTTGTTTTATTCCAATGAATTCACAGTTTTCGTGTATGTTTCGTGCAGCGAGACCACTTTTTAATTTATAAGTTTCATAGATATGAATGTAACATTTTACAACTATTTATGTAATAAAATATTATGTATAGTATAGTAGTAGTATATATATTTAGTAGGTAGACCGTTGATTGGCATTCAAATACAGGTTTGATTCCGAGGTTGTGGTATGCATTAATAAGATTTTTTCAGATCTCAAGTGTTTTATACGGACGCTATGTGATAAGTATGTGGCGATAACAAAATGTATGGGATTTGACATAAGCTACGCTAAATGATTGCGATTTGGTATGTCATTTAGCGTACCTTATGTCAAATCCCATACATTTTGTTATCAAACTTTGTAAGCGATAATTAGCGATGGCATAAAATCAGCCCCCTGGTTTCCTAGGTTGTTTTAATACAGCGGTGAATGACGTTTTCTTGTAAGAGGTTGCGCTGCCTAAATAACGGGTATTTACTAGCTTCTAATTAATTATCATCACCCACTTTCAGTTTTTTTTTTCTGACGACAACACAACTTTCTATCCGAATAAGATTTCCTAATATCCAATTTAACTTTTAATTAAACTCGTTTAATAAACGAACTAAAATAAAGATAGAAATACTTATCTCAAAAAACATAACCCTCCTTATGGCACAATCGGGTAAAATAATCTATTTTCTTCCACAGACAACAAACGGCTGAATATATATGAATATTTATGTAAATTGTAAATGACCTCAAGATAACATGTTCTTGTCTCGTCCCGGGATTGGCCCTTTTACACAAAAACTGTTACATGTGTCCGGCCGGCAGTACCATGTAAACGGGCCTTAGGGACCTTAATGAGAATAATTATGATCTTTTTATGAAGGCGTGTAACCAACAACTGATATCGTAATCCCACGGGAACAATAAGCCTTTTTATATAATAAGCGTTCAGAATAATAAGCGTTTAACGGGTGTAAAAAGAACAGTCAATATAACTTTGGGATATGATTATACAATTTTTTCTTATTCTAGAAATGTATTTTTATAAAAAAATTACAAAATAATGCATATTTGTAAAAACTGTTGCTGTCCGCAGCTCAAACCGATAGAGACAACTGCAGCTTGATCCGAAATTACTTTTTAAAAGTACGAGAATTTGACGATTAGGAGACACCTGTTTCCTACTTTAAAACTTAACCGATTTAGGTATTTTTTTCATTATAAACTAAATAAAGCTATGTTCCTATGTTTCGATTTTATCTATACATATAATAAATCTGTAGAGGGGTCATGTCTGTACATTAAGAATATTTAAGTGAAAATTAAAAAAAGGGGGTCTATATAAGCCACAGAACCTAAAAAAACCATTTTTGAAAAAAATGTCTGTCTGTCTGTCTGTCTGTCTGTCTGTCTGTCTGTCCATATGGGAATGTTCTTCGTCGCATCACGCTAAAACTACTGTATGGAATGAAATGAAATTTGGCAGGCAGGTAGCTTACGACCTGAAGAGCATTATTGGAAATTATTATCCCGAAAAACGAAAGGGTTCCCGTGGGATCTTCAAAAAATTGTAGCTACCTATTTGACGGTATTTCAGCCAAACTACTCAACGTATTTAAATGAAATTTGGCAGGCTGGTAGCTTATGATCTGAAAAGCATTACTAGAAAATTATTATCCCGAAAAACGAAAGGGTTCCCATGGGATCTTCAAAAAATTGTAGCTACCTATTTGAAGGTATTTCAGCCAAACTACTCAACGTATTTAAATGGAATTAGGCAGGCAGGTAGCTTATGATCTGAAAAGGATTACTAGAAATTATTATCCCGAAAAACGAAAGGGTTCCCGTGGGATCATCAAAAAATTGTAGCTACCTATTTGACGGTATTTCAGCCAAATCACTCAACGTATTTAAATGAAATTTGGCAGGCAGGTAGCTTATGACCTGAAAAGCATTATTGGAAATTATTATCCCAAAAAACGAAAGGGTTCCCGTGGGATCTTCAAAAAATTGTAGCTACCTATTGGACGGTATTACAGCCAAACTACTCAACGTATTTAAATGAAATTCGGCAGGCAGGTAGCTTATAACTTGAAGAGCATTATTGAAAATTGTTATCCCGATAAACGTAAGGGTTCCCGTAGGATCTTCAAAAAATTGTAGCTACCTATTTGACGGTATTTCAGCCAAACTACTCAACGTATTTAAATGAAATTCGGCAGGCAGGTAGCTTATGACTTGAAGAGCATTATTGAAAATTTTTATCCCGAGAAACGAAAGGGTTCCCGTGGGATCTTCAAAAAATTGTAGCTACCTATTTGACGGTATTACAGCCAAACTACTCAACGTATTTAAATGAAATTCGGCAGGCAGGTAGCTTATGACTTGAAGAGCATTATTGAAAATTGTTATCCCGAAAAACGAAAGGGTTCCCGTGGGATCTTCAAAAAATTGTAGCTACCTATTGGACGGTATTACAGCCAAACTACTCAACGTATTTAAATGAAATTCGGCAGGCAGGTAGCTTATGACTTGAAGAGCATTATCGAAAATTGTTATCCCGAAAAACGTAAGGGTTCCCGTGGGATCTTCAAAAAATTGTAGCTACCTATTTGACGGTATTTCAGCCAAACCTCTCAACGTATTTAAATGAAATTCGGCAGGCAGGTAGCTTATGACTTGAAGAGCATTATTGAAAATTGTTATCCCGAGAAACGAAAGGGTTCCCGTGGGATCTTCAAAAAATTGTAGCTACCTATTTGACGGTATTACAGCCAAACTACTCAACGTATTTAAATGAAATTCGGCAGGCAGGTAGCTTATGACTTGAAAAGCATTATTGAAAATTGTTATCCCGAAAAACGTAAGGGTTCCCGTGGGATCTTCAAAAAATTGTAGCTACCTATTTGACGGTATTTCAGCCAAACTACTCAATGTATTTAAATGAAACTTGGCACAAAGGTAGATTGTAACATGAAATAACCAACATAATATTTTTAACCGACTTACAAAAAAGGAGGAGGTTTCTCAATTCGTAAATATATGTTTGTTTTTTATGTTTCTTCGCGGATATCTTTCGTTAGCGTTTCTGAAACGACTTAACTTTTTTTTTTGTGTTGTGTAGGGTATAATTTAAATTTGGTCCCATTGTCACCAAAATGGTGAACTGCTGATGGGATCCGTGAGGAATCGAAGGAAATCCTCAAAATTTATGTGGAATAATTTATTGATTTTGATTTTTTCTGAAGTAGTCTAAGCAAATGTTACCAAACAGTAAGGTTTTGCACCATATCCTGGATCTATAATATCAAAAAATTTCGCGTTTCAGTATAACTATATATATATATATATATATATATATATATATATATATATATATATATATATATATTTATTTAAAAATTTCGCGCTGCAGCAGCAGTAAACTATATATATATATTGAAAAATTTCGCCGCTCTGGCTTACGCCAGGCTAGGCTAGGTAGACTTTTTCTCTTTCTACTATTTTTTTTATCTAATCAAAATAAATAAAATAAAAAAAGCTTTTGTTTTTCATTTTCCGTCCTCAAATAATCGTCGTCTGATCATTCGAGAATTATCCCTACTCAGTCTATACCCATCACCAAAAATCTGAAAATTAAATAATTTTAAACAAAAAAAAACGACTTCAAAAGGTAAACTAAAAGGAACAATTAAATTTACTTCGCACAAAGTAATACTTATTTTCCAGTACAAGTGAAAATAATTATTACTTTGTGCGAAGTAATTTATTATTATACTTAGGTTTTGCAAATACGATTAATAAAGTATAGGCGTAGGATAGTTTGTTTTCAAGATATGAATGAGATGTCATAGGTACATTTAAATTAGAAAAGTTATGTCAATATAAGTAAGCTTTATGATTTTCATGATATTTTTATTTATTAGTTTTCATGCTAGGTACGGCTTGGGTTTTTTCTTTCTTTTGGACTTTTGTTATTTTGTCGTCTAAAGGAAGTTAGTACTTTAACCGTAAAGTCCCTGAGTAGGCTACATGTTTGTTAGCGTAGGTAATTAATAAATAAAAAACCGGGCAAGTCCGAGTTGGAATTGCGCACCGAGAGTAGACTTTAAAAAAATTTGGCGCTCGGCGCCAGCAGCGTAGCGTCGGTGTGAAAACGATCATCGTCTGCAGTCGCTGCGGCGTAAAGTCCATACAAATATCAGTACAGAGATCTTCGTCGCGTATATGAGCGTACTATCAAGTAGTCCCGTTCGCATAAAAGAAAAATAAATATTATATATACAGACGAATTGAGAACCTCCTCCTGTTTTTGAAGTCGGTTAATAATGCACGGTCATTTTTCGAGCTGGTAGTAGGAATTGTTAGCATTTTCATAGAAAAAATACCTTAAAACATTTACGACAAAAACGGCCATTATTTGACAGTAAACTATTATTATTACTCCATCGGCCTACTTCTTTTGGCTATGCACGTCTAATACCGTGTATAAAGAAGTTTTACTATAAATTAGTGATTTTAAATATCCAAACGACAGTGTTCATAAACTAAAAATGTATTTGAACTGCTGCCCTAAATCACTTTTCCACGCGTACGAAGTCGCGGGCACAGCTAGTCATAAAATATAATCCAATTTGTTTCCTGGATGTTTAAACACAGCCGAAAATCTGGCCCTATTTTTTAGGTCTTTGAACGTCTATATATAAAAAATGTTACTCTATTGGCATTATCCAGGGAGGAAACAGGGTTTGGGTAGACCCCTGGTTCTGTATGGAAAATGGCCGTTGTAATAAGAATAAGAATAATTTATTGCATCATACAGCTTCTGTTAACATTATTAATAATAAAAACAACACAAAAATATAAGATTATAACAGAAATACATAATATGGTTTTTAAAATTGGTTCCTGCTTGAAAATGTTGGTTATCTGCAGGACAGGCCTAGCTTAGTAGGTCTGTCCTGCAGATAACCAACATTTTTTTTTACTTATGTTGCGTAGTAAAATATTTTAAATTAACAGATTGTTAGTTATATTTAAAGAGTTTACAATATTTAGTATAATATAAAAACATTTTTTTTAAATAAAATAAAATAAAATCAAAAATCAATTTTGATTTTATTTAAAAAAGATAATTGCGCGGTCTGTGTGTGTATTTTGTGTGTTAATGTAACTGTGTATGTGTATCTGGGGGCACGGTCGTGACCCCGTCAAGACGAGCCAAGCGAAGCGTCGGTAGGCGTCGCGGCGCTGGGCGTCGGCAGGCGTCGCGGCGCTAGGCGTCGCAGCGCTGGGCGTCGGCAGGCGTCGCGACGCTGGGCGTTGGCAGGCGTCGTGACGCTGGGCGTCGGCAGGCGTCGCGGCGCTGAGCGTCGGTGGGCGTCGCGACGCTGGGCGTCGGCAGGCGTCGCGGCGCTAGGCGTCGCGACGCTGAGAGTCGATAGGCGTCGTGACGCTGGGCGACGGCAGGCGTCACGGCGCTGAGCGTCAGTAGGCGTCGTGACGCTGGGCGTCGGCAGGCGTCGCGGCGCTGAGCGTCGGCAGGCGTCGCGGCGCTGAGCGTCGGTGGGCGTCGCGACGCTGGGCGTCGGCAGGCGTCGCGGCGCTAGGCGTCGCGGCGCTGGGCGTCGGCAGGCGTCGCGGCGCTAGGCGTCGCGGCGCTGGGCGTCAGCAGGCGTCGCGGCGCTGAGCGTCGGTGGGTGTCGCGACGCTGGGCGTCGGCAGGCATCGCGGCGCTAGGCGTCGCGACGCTGAGAGTCGATAGGCGTCGTGACGCTGGGCGACGGCAGGCGTCACGGCGCTGAGCGTCAGTAGGCGTCGCGACGCTGGGCGTCGGCAGGCGTCGCGGCGCTGAGCGTCGGCAGGCGTCGCGGCGCTGAGCGTCGGTGGGCGTCGCGACGCTGGGCGTCAGCAGGCGTCGCGGCGCTAGGCGTCGCGACGCTGAGAGTCGATAGGCGTCGTGACGCTGGGCGACGGCAGGCGTCACGGCGCTGAGCGTCAGTAGGCGTCGCGACGCTGGGCGTCGGCAGGCGTCGCGGCGCTGAGCGTCGGCAGGCGTCGCGGCGCTGAGCGTCGGTGGGCGTCGCGACGCTGGGCGTCGGCAGGCGTCGCGGCGCTAGGCGTCGCGGCGCTGGGCGACGGCAGGCGTCACGGCGCTGAGCGTCAGTAGGTGTCGCGACGCTGGGCGTCGGCAGGCGTCGCGGCGCTGAGCGTCGGCAGGCGTCGCGGCGCTGAGCGTCGGTGGGCGTCGCGACGCTGGGCGTCGGCAGGCGTCGCGGCGCTAGGCGTCGCGGCGCTGGGCGTCGGCAGGCGTCGCGGCGCTGAGCGTCGGCAGGCGTCGCGGCGCTGAGCGTCGGTGGGCGTCGCGGCGCTGAGCGTCGGCAGGCGTCGCGGCGCTGAGCGTCGGTGGGCGTCGCGACGCTGGGTGTCGGCAGGCGTCGCGGCGCTAGGCGTCGCGGCGCTGGGCGTCGGCAGGCGTCGCGACGCTGAGCGTCGGTAGGCGTCGTGACGCTGAGCGTCGGTAGGCGTCGCGACGCTGGGCGTCGGCAGGCGTCGCGGCGCTGAGCGTCGGAAGGCGTCGCGGCGCTGAGCGTCGGCAGGCGTCGGTAGGCGTCGCGGCGCTTGGCGTTGGCAGGCGTCGCGACGCTGGGCGTCGGTAGGCGTCGCGGCACTTGGCGTCGCGGCGCTGGGCGTCGTGACGCTGGGCGTCGGTAGGCGTCGTGACGCTCGGCGTCGGCAGGCGTCGTGGCACTTGGCATCGTGGCGCTGGGCGTCGGCAGGCGTCGCGGCGCTGGGCGTCGGCAGGCGTCGAGGCGGCGCTTGGCGTCGTGACGCTGGGCGTCGGCAGGCGTCACGGCGCTGAGCGTCGGTAGGCGTCGCGGCGCTGGGCGTCGGCAGGCGTCGCGACACTGAGAGTCGATAGGCGTCGTGACGCTGGGCGACGGCAGGCGTCACGGCGCTGAGCGTCAGTAGGCGTCGTGACGCTGGGCGTCGGCAGGCGTCGCGGCGCTGAGCGTCGGCAGGCGTCGGTAGGCGTCGCGGCGCTTGGCGTTGGCGTCGCGGCGCTTGGCGTCGCGGCGCTGGGCGTCGGTAGGCGTCGCGGCGCTGGGCGTCGTGGCGCTGGGCGTCGGTAGGCGTCGCGGCGCTGGGCGTCAGCAGGCGTCAGGCATAATCGTTCAGAGCTTTGCTCCATATAATTTATGTCCGACTGTATGTATGTTGAGTGCGTTGCACTACTGCAATCAGTATATTAAATTATTCATCTACAAAAAGTCGGTCACCAATTATTAATCGGTGACCGACTTTTACCGAAGATGAAAAATATATTATTATAATATTATATAAGAGAGGAAAATTTGTTTATTATCCACTTATTTAAAATAGCGCGAATATGCAGGCAGCTAATAGATGTAAATTGCTGTCGGTCACACAGGAGATAATATTACGGTTTTACATAACAATAAAACCGATATTATGTGCCGAAGAGGAAAACATACAGCATTGTTTTGAAACAAGCAGAGTATACTTATCTGTTCCGGTCTGTTTTATTATCTTAAAACTGGTTTCTAGTAACGTCACTAGATGGCGCTAGGAGCGTGTCCTTGATGTAGGGATTGGACCAGCAAGTGGGGCGCGCTAGCGCCGCCATTTTCCAACTCATAGTCTTCTTCACCAGGAAGAACTTCCTACAATGCTGTATGTTTTCCTCTTCGGCACATAATATCGGTTTTATTGTTATGTAAAACCGTAATATTGATGTGCCTCCGGAAAACATACAGCATTGTTTTGAAGACGTGTTTGTTATCTGCTGGTGATAATCTATTTCACAACGCTATGATGATCAATAGAAAAGAAAATATAATATAATAAGAAATATATGTATTATTAGGATTAAGTTTAATATTTGGTTCAGATTGATTTGTATAATTACGAATATTCATTTAAATTATCCAGTTCAACTATTTTTGTTTGTATAAATTTAATTGATAAGTAACTCTGCACGTGCAACATCAAGTAAACAACATCTGTTGTGGTAAACAACACCTGCACTTGCAGGTGTGATAATTGGTGCACGTGTACCTACTGGTAAACAACACCTGTACTTGCAGGTGTGCTAATTAGTGCACGTGTACCTACTGGTAAACAACACCTGCCCTTGCAGGTGTGCTAATTAGTGCACGTGTACTGGGTAAACAAAAATATTGTGAAGGCAGAGCACGACAGGCTCCCCACTCTCAACTGTTATTATATTAATGTGGGTTTCCTGCTCTGTGGGGTCTTTTTCTATCTGACAGTCGAAGTGATAGGACGAATAGGAGTCCTTATAGTGAATTGTAATAATCATTCAAGAGTTCATTTTCAATTTAAATATTTGTAATGTGTGAGTGTGTTAATTTTGAAAAGTGATAATTTATTGTCAAATTTATTTAAATCAATTCAATAATAATAAGAATTTTATAAATTATTTAGTATCAGATTTTACAGCTTTCAGCCATATTAATATTTTAGATGTTAATGAAATAAATGTTAAATGAAGTGATTTTTATTCTTTATCTTTATTTAAATAATTTTTTTATAATTTTTTATATTAATTGCTTTTAGTATATTATAATAAATATTACAACTTAAGTGTTTAACGCCATATAAAAATAGTATTCTTGTTTTATCATTAAAAAATGAATTATGTCGATTTTCTTTAGGTATTTCTATCAGTTTACAATAATGATTGAAAAATGTACTGGATGATTTCCAGTTTCCTCGAGATAATATTTCATCTGGTCGCAATACCTTTTGATCTAACAGTTCCTGAATTGCTTTCGAATCTGCTGGGGACGGTTTGGTTCCAAACTGTTTTAGTGTTCGTTCCGTAGGTAAAATTAATGGGGGTTTTTTGAACAATGGTATTCGAGAGCCCGAAATCGCTGACATTACATGGCTTGTGGCCCCCATAGAGCGCCATTGATGTTTGAATTTTACCAATTGTCCCCCCGTGAAATGTTTTAGATAGTCACTTCTTTTTACTGTTGTTGTTGCGAAATGAACTATTTTGTTTTTGAGAATGATTACTAGCTTTTTTATAGTTTGTTTTTGTATTATTTATTTTATAACCTCCGAGGTTAGGTTGTTTAGATAACGAAATAGACCTTGACGTGGAAGGGATAGGTTCAGTTATTTTTCGTTTTAAGCCCGATCTTTTATACGATTGTGACTGTTGACCTAACCAACTATGGGCGCCTCCTTGAGATTTAATAAAAGCTTCCAATCTTGTTTTTTCAAATAAATATTCCTCACTTGGCGGTATATTTGATAAAGCAACTTGTATATTTTTATCAGTAACTTCGGATATTAATCTTTGACGTCTAATTTCAACACACTCTGCACGTTTACCACACACGACCTGTAAGGCCTCCTCAGATAATTTGTAAGAGGGTGAAGTTTTGCCAAAAGATTCAGTTATTTTATTAAATAATGTATCTGAATTAACTTCTGTAGGATTTTTATGAGCCCAGTCTATTATATCTTGAAGACCAGCCTTCATTAGTTGACGTTGATGTAATAACGCGTTAGTCATAGCTGCCATGACTAGTTCTGTAGGTGCCAAAAAATCTTTACCTTTGTTTAGACTACAAAGCTCGTCATTAACTTTCAAATTACAAAATCCCGGCTGAGCAATGAAATTATTTAACATTTTGGTATAACGCACATGACGCCAAGTGGGTGAATTAAAATGTTGAAGATCGATCAATATTTTTAATCGTGACTCATCTGCCGGTTTAATAAACTTTTTATCATCAAATTCGGTCCTACACGTACCCAAATCCAAAATCTTTGACGTATTGGACGAGGGATTGCTTATAAATTCCCCATTATCTTCAATTTGTTGCACATTACCACTTATATCTGGGGTAGTATGCAAATTATGCGATGCACATTGCTGATGCATTATAAAATTTGTGAGGGCACTGACCTGGTTGAATAACGCGTCGATTCGTGGATCGACCGTTACCTGTTGATGATTATTTGCCTCGTCACGTTCCCCTTCGGCTGACGATGAATCCCCTGAACTAGATTGTTCTTCTACCCGTTCGTTCAAATCACCGTCATTGTCTTTGTTTGGTACCGAACTCATTTCGACACTTTAAACGATTAAATAGCAAAAATATTAACTTTAGTAAGGGCTTATTACTTCCCTTTATCTAAAAACACTTTAATTTTAAAGCAATAATTTAGTATGAACCCGATGAAAACGGATTTTACAGGTACGCGGCGACAGTATACAACGCTATGGGTTGGAAAATGGCGACGCTAGCGCGCCCCACTTGCTGGTCCAATCCCTACATCAAGGACACGCTCCTAGCGCCATCTAGTGACGTTACTAGAAACCAGTTTTAAGATAATAAAACAGACCGGAACAGATAAGTATACTCTGCTTTCTTCAAAACAATGCTGTATGTTTTCCGGAGGCACATCAATATAACTGTCGGTGTATAGAACAAGTCCGGACAAGCTCCATCTGTTGTTAAATAAAACAACAATATGATGTGAGATGATTTTGGAGCTAACGTCAGTGTTAATGTAATATCCGTATAATCTTATATAAAAATCATTCGACATCTCGATAGCGCGATGCAGGTGCCTAACAGCGACATCTATGTTTAGAACTGTGAAACATCTAAACACAAACATTTAACAGTCGGTAACGTTTTATAATGATAACAATAAACGAAAAACAAACGTTACATAAAACTCCAAATGCGTAGATTTTTTGTAGTCTAAATTGTAAAAACTTCGATACTCAAAGAAATTTGTGACCATAAATTAAGTACTTAATCGACTTTTATTTGATTGGCGCATGACAAAATTTTATAAGTTTCAATATGACACGATCAATTTATTTATACAATTTTAGTTATTACGCCTCCGTGGTCTAGTGGTTTAGAGCCTGGCTCACGACTGTGGTCGTCGTGGGTTCGATTCCCACGTTGGAAACACGTTTTAAGTTTGGTTTAGACAAGGCAGGCTGATCACCTAATTGGCTGACAAGAAATATGATCCATGCGTCGGATGGGCATGTAAAAAATCGGTCCTGCGCTTGATTTCCCGCCAGTCGTGTCGGTTATCCGTCCCAGTGGGTTACGAGAGTGAAGAAAAAGAGAGTGCTTCTATGCATTGTGCACACACTTGGGCACTACAAAATAACTCCTGCGTAGCTGGACTGGTTTCAATGAAACCGGTCACCGTCACCGAAATCAGTGTGGGAGATATTATTATTATTATTTTAGCAAACACTAAAATTATTAAACAAGCTTATGACTAAACAACTAGCCACCCGGATAGTTATAGCACTTTCCAAAAAAAAAAAACAAGAAAACAGTATAAAGAGTGTTCAATTATAGTAGTGAGGTGTTTTATTGAAGTTCGGTGTTACACAGCCACAATGGAGACTTATAGTTTTCATATCAACCCCTACAATATGGGTAACAAGTGATGAGAGAGTTTGAGAAAATAAATACAATTCATACAAGATTTCATGAATGCCGCTATTTTTAATCCAAAATAGCGATTTATCGTTTTCACAGGTACTCTCACAATATGGGTATCAAATGAAAGAGAAATACAATAAATCATCTAAATTCCAGACGAAGAATAAGGCGAAATTAATTGCCCGGGGTCAAAATAGGTTATTTTTAAACTCAAACAAGTCCATTAACCAACTTACAAAAATAAATGAAATCCCACCAAAAACATTTTCATGTAAAAATGTTGCCAAGACGAGTCTATATAGCTTACAATGTGAAAAAGTGGACAAATCCCATGTAGAACCAAAGTTCTTGATCTTGATTGGCCGTTTTGCTACCGTTACGAAGATTTTATAGGCATTAATTTATCGTGTGTGAAATAAAACGGCCAAGCATCACGTTTTAACTGAACTGTAGAGTAAATGAAGCTAAGCCTAGTAAAGTAAGGGCGCATAGATCAAGAACTTTGGTTCTACATGGGATTTGTCCACTTTTTCACATTGTAAGCTATTTATATAGACTCGTCTTGGCAACATTTTTACATGAAAATGTTTTTGGAGGGATGTATGTGTATTTCCACTTAATTTGACTGAATTTGAGTATTATTTATGATTAATACGGGCTCTCTATGCTAGTAATTGTCTGTCCCATCTCATGATTTATGCTACAACAATATCGCTGTTAGTCATGCCTAACTGCCTATTGATGATGATGAATGTAAGTATAGTTATAATAATCACAGCTCGTGTAATTTCAGTGTCGGTGAACCGGTTCTGTTGAAGTCAGGCCAGCTAGGCATGAGTTAAAAAAAGTTGACCCATAACATGAGTTTAAACTGTCATTTACACATCTATACTAATATTATAAAGCGGAAGAGTTTGTTTGTTTGTTTGTTTAAACGCGCTAATCTCAGGAACTACTGGTCCGATTTGAAAAAATATTTTTTGTTGGATAGTCTTTTCATAGAGGAAGGCTTTAGGCTACATTACGCTGCGACCAATAGGAGCGAAGCGTCAGTGAGAAATGTTGCAAAAACGGGGAAAATTATTCACGTTTGGGAACTTTCGTCGCGTGCGTTGCATAAACGGTTTAAGTCACTCAAAAAACCACGTGAACGAAGTCGCAGGGCACAGCTAGTAATTTATATGATACGAAAAAGGTACCATGCACACTGAGGTTTATGACAAAAATTCGAAAATCCGTACTTTTTGGTACTTTCTGGCAACACTGCTCCTATGTATACTGTGAAAGTACCAGCGCTGAAAGACTTACTTTTGACTTTCATGTTTGTATGAGAAACGCCCAACGTCATAAATTTTCCCATGCAATATATTTTTTTAAATACCTCTTTCAGCGCTAGCACTTTCTCAGTAAACTTTATATACGGCACCCATATACACCCTAAAGTATTATCACTCATTAATATTATAGCCTGTCGAGTTTTCAATTCGTAATTATTGCCATAACATAATTTAATATTACTAAAACGGTAATCTGAGCCATATTAATACTTAACGAAATTATAATTCTTTCAAAAAAGCTTACCGAGGGTGCTCCTAATTAAAAGTCAAATTTTAATAAAGAATTAACAACATTTTCGGCTTAAAATTTGTGAACGGCTTAAAAAGTCGTCACTGGATACTACTAATTAAATAATTTAGATATTTGTAGGAAGGTACAGAATAAAGGATTACGAAATTTAAGGGTTAAAGCGATTCAAAATTGAACTCTATTTGCTATAGGGGAAGATACACGTTTCATTGCAAGAGAGATTTTCAAGCTGTAACGCGTTGTAACGCTACACTTTTGAACGAAAATTGAATCTTCTTGTACTGTAAATAAAGTTTAATTTAAATCACTTAGCGTGGTAATCACGCTGCGTCGTGTCTCGGTATGAACTGACACTAAAGACATGGCCTACCGTCCCATACAATTTATGTTTAATACAAATTGCAATAGATGTCACTACTATTAACGTTTGTAAATTATAAAATGTAAATATGCCGAATTTAGTACACAAATATCAATTGACATTAAAATGAATATAAGCATATTTTTAAGCATAACATCACATTAAGCTAATTTCAACTCCTTAATTAAGAACGTGATACGAAACGAAATTAGTAATTAGTATTTTCCAATAGTGGCGCTAGATGGCGGTTTCCGGAATGTGCCCTTTATCTATTGGAAATCGAAGAAAACAAAAATAGCCAGTCGAATTGCCAGTATTAGGGTGATTCTTTTTTCTAGTACTAGGTCGTGTCTCTTTGTGCTTAATATATCAATCCGATAACCAGGAACGACAGCTGTCGTGATTTTATCATGTTTCATAGCTTTTCGACACAACAATTACCAGGCCATTTAATTTATTTCATATATCCCTTATTAATTATTATAAATGTAAGACAGGGATACCTTCGAATGTGTAGATTGACCGGAGTATTTTGTTCCTTTTCTTTTTTTTGTTCGGTATAATATGATTTATTAATAAAAACAATGTTTTTCTCCTTGTAAACTTGTAAGTACGGGAAGTAACAAATTCTATCGGTTCTTTCTTTATTACATTAGAAAACTTAACACGTAAATCTTCACACAATTAGGAAATATCTGTTCCTAGTTCACACAATTAGAAAATATCTGTTACTTCTAAGTTCACAAAATTAGAAAATATCTGTTACTTCCAACACATTCTTTGGAAATTGAGACAAATTCCGGAAAACATTTTAAAGTCCGAGTCCACGTGTTCGGACTGTTAGGTTTCCTTAGTCAGCTGGTCCGTAAAAGCTAAGTGCTAAGTGATAATGTTGTACAATTTCCTTAAGTGGATACAGTATACAGTGGAACTGTTTGCACGACTTTAATCTGCCGTTTTGAGACCGTCCTTTAGGTAAGCTTCACAGGGGATGCTTTAGATATATTATAGCTAACATAATTATTGGAATGGGAAAGATTTTAAATATGAAATCTGAGAGCTTTCCTATTTCATTTCAAAATATGAAATGAAGAATAAAAACGTTGCGATTGATATATTGGAACCAAAACAAAAACGAATTTTCGATCTCAAGAAATTAAATACCAACATTGGCGAAACGACGTCTAATGTGTGATGTTGTGTACTTATTCAAAATAATTATTAACATAGTAGACACACCTGAGCTACTCAGCAATGTTGAATTTCGCGTGCCTCTGAGACAAAAAAGGAATGTTAGGTTAGGTTACTTAGAAACCTTTTTAATGTACCACAATTCAAGACTTTGAATGCTGGGAATGCTTTCGTTAGAAGATCTTGCAATATGTATAATAGTTATATTACTAGTATAGGTAATTGTTATTATCATATAAGATGAAACAAAATGTAAATTATAAAATTAAACACTTTGTTATAAGCTGGTGAAGGTATGTGTTGTAGCTTTAAGTTTATATAATTCTTACTTTTTGCAACTCTTTTATGGAACTGTAGATTTTTATGTTTAAAAATGTGTATTAGTTTATAAATTATGATATTAAAACAACTGTTTGTTTCTAAATAAATAATATCTTGTAGCACACCGCATCAGAAAAATATATATACATATTTTTTTGATGCGATGTGCTAAAAGATACCCCATTGTGTCAGGTTAGAATATTAAAAACAACTTACAAAAGCGACATAAGGTTTTTTTAAGATTGTTATTTCAATTCACGTTTTCTTATTTCAAACCTGGGGGCACGGGAGTGCCCCCGTCAAGACGAGCCAAGCGAAGCGCAAGGCACTACCTACCTTTTCTCGAAAGGTTTCGTCGTTTTTTTGAACTCTCATAACTTTGCTTTGGATGATGTAGCATCATAGTTGAAAATTTCAACATATAGTGACACCAGTAAAAACATGAAACATACAAAGTATGAATGTTGTAGCTATTATACTTTAGATTTTATCAATGTCTAAAAACCACAGATTTCGTCACTGACTCATTTATAGATCATCAAAATTCATAAGGTACTTCCTGACGTCCTAGTAAGCTGATATTATTTATGTAAGCTGTTATTGCTACAAAACCAACAAAAAAATTATTAAAATATAAATGCCGCCATTTTGAATCCAATATGGTGGACGGTACAAAATGGATGTTTAATATGTTTATTATACGGATATGATTTTTAATACATAAAAGAAATATTATATTATATTATACAATATTATACAAGTACATAAAAAAATAAGATCTACTTTTTGTAGGACCGATAATCGGTCAGATTTTTGCTCCATATTATTTCTATCCGACTTTATTTATTTGAGTGCGTTGCACTACTGCAATCAGTATGTTCTATTTTATTCCGATTATTAATCTGTGACCGACTTTTTGTAAATGAAAAATATATCTATGAGAAAATTCGTTTTTTATCCACTTATTTAAAATTAGGTATTAAGTTTTTGGTAAGTAAAAATTAGGTAAGAATTAACAGGCAGCAAGTAGTAATTTGTAATCAGTGTATATAATAAACAAAATATTACGTCGATCACTTCTTTCCGTGATACTTGACCGTTTTGCTACCGTTACGAACATTTAATACGAATTCATTAATCGTGTGCGAAATAAAACGGCCAAGCATCTCGTTTTAACTGCAATGTAACGTAAGTAAAGTTAAGCCTGGTGAAGTAAGGGCGCATAGATCAAGTATTTTGGTTCTACGTGAGATCTGACCACTTTTTGATAGATTTTGATTAAGGTGTAGTGTAGAGCTTGGCTTTATACGGTATCTGATAACTTTTTCACAGGGTAAGCTATGTAGGCTCGTCTTGACAACATTTTTACATGAAAATGTTTTTGGTGGGATCTATTGGTCAAAATTCAAAATATTTTAATTTCCAAGTTAAACTTTATTAAGTTTAACTACAACACAGCTATTTTCGGAAAGTCATCAAAAATGCTACCACCGGTTCAACCCTCGAACTCATTACTCACACTACTATAATATCACAAAGTTGTCTGAACTTATCTACAGCAAGCTATATTTTTGGATTAGCTTTTCCTACAGCAAGCACCTTACAATAAGGCGCAGAGCAATATTATCATAAACCAAGATCTCAGGATCGTTTGACTACACTAACAGTCTTATTGATAAAATATAATAACAATATCTATGGACGCATCACACCACGTCAATCTGGCCCCGTGCTAAGTATCCCAAGAACTTGTGTTACAGATACCAGACAACGGAAATATATTTAATACTTTTTATACTATACACATATTTAAGATTTTTATTATAATATACACATCCATGACCCAGGAACATTGAAAACTTTTTGTTCCCTCGGCGGGACTTGACCCCGCGACCTCTCGTTCGAGCACTAACACGCTCAACCACTACGCCACGGAGGTCGTCAAAAAATATATATGTTTTTTTTTAACGCGCGTTTAAACAAACAAACAATCCAACTCTTCCGCTTTATAATATTAGTATAGATACTTACTAAAGCGACATAAGATTTTTAAAATTGTTTATTTTGTAGTCCACGTTTTCTTAATTTAAATCTGTTAAATATTAAGACTTACAACTTACTTAACTTAGTTTTTTTTTTGATTAATTAAAAACTTTTTATTGGTAATTACTGTACCAAATGTTGTTTTTGTGAATCAATAAATAATATTTTCACTTTTAAAAGCGAAACGATACGTTTTTATCTGTTTAATAAGTTCTCAAGTAGAGGTTGCGATTAAAATTGTTTTATATTGTTTTATACGGTCCTTATATTTGAAACGGAGCACGCAAATCGAGCCTTGGGATCTCAGGCCATGTTGGTTCACATTAATGCGTTTGCAAGATCTTTATTTATTTAAATTATAACTCACTGTCTTTTAATAAAGAGTTTGCTTTTTATTAAAACAATTCATAGCTGTCACAAGCTGTATCCAAGCTATGTCGCAGATAAATGGTGCAGTTGTTCTTGGTTAATGGCAGTTTACTTGTTTTATAGGATAGGTTAATGAAAAATAACACTTCATAAATGTAATTGGATGTATTTCCGAATTAAAAATTTAACCCAACACTGAATAGTTTTTGCACGAAATGGACCAAGAAACGAGTAGAATTTCTCGACGCTAAGCGATTACCAATCCATAGTAAAAACCGCATTTAAATTTGTTCGTGTCAAGGTACGATTCCACCAAAATAGTGTTCGGAACATTTGTTAGCCAACATTTTTTTCATAATTCCAGCTGTGCCAATTTGTATGTGTTCCAATTTGTTAATGTTGCGTTAGCGAGTCCACCGGAACAAACATCTGTTACGCACAATGTTCGCAACAGTTCAGAACACCGGTGGAATCGCACCTTTACATAGTATATATGTAGTTTAAGATTTATCATAATATATTACGTTATATTTAATGAATGTTATCAAGTTATCCAAAGTGTATATGCAGTGCCGTCACAACAGTTTGGTTAAGAAATTTATAGCTAACATACAAACGCGGTTGCTTTGTTGTTTATACTAAAGTATAATATAACTCGGAGTTAAGATAGTGGTGAACTCAACACCAATATCTCCTTTACATATTTATCAAATGATCTCTAACTCGGTAATCCCGCCACTGTCGATATTACGATATAATTAACGTGAGGAGAACGTGCCACATCGTCTCGCCGCCCGGATTTGCCTCACTTGTTTGCTAATCCGCGCCAAAGACCGGGATTTCTAGTGCGCGTTCCCGTTGATGATAGTGCATTCGATACTTTTTATGTAAACTCTCATAAAATACCTAAGCTTACACTAACATTATAAAGTTGGTGTTTTTGAGTGTACATGGTGTAAAATAAATGAGAGATAATACTATAGAGTGTGTATGCGCCTACCATGTAGAGTATACTGTGAAAGTACCAGCGCAGAAAGACTTACGTTTGATGACATGTTTCTATGAGAAGTGCCCCACATCATAAAATTTTCCATACAATGATTTAAAAAAAGTAACTCTTTCAGCGCTGGTACTTGTACAGTATTATACTCTACATACGGGACCTATACACACCTTAAAGTATTATCATTCATTAATATTATAGCATCTATATTTGTCCCTTATTCACGCTGCAGCTGCCTTTCCCCTTAAAATGTCGCAGAAAATGTATGCACTTTACTCTTATTTATTTAACTGTCTATATAGCAGGATCACTTGCAATTGTTTTTTATCATTTGACATATCGACCTAGCTGACTTGCCCACTAATGCCCACCCTAGGCCAGAAGCTGGCCAATGGGTCGAACAATGTTAGAGCATTATTTATTATATTATAGATACGTCGATGTTCAACGCTCGAAATTGCTGCATTCGCAGTCTGTGTCTTTTTATATTCTGCTACAGCATAAAAATATGAAAAGGCTCAACCGTCAAGTGGGCAACTGAATTTATTCCTCGAACATAAATAACAGTATTTAATGGAGCGTCCCGGATAATCCGCGGCATGAGCTCCGTTTAAAAACTGATAATGTTACTTTTAAATGTAATTAAAATAATTCCGAGTCGGAATTCCGTAATTGTTTTCAGTCAATTGTTCCGCTTTAATCCGCTCTGATGAATAGTTGGCTGTTGATAAAAACTTAATCCGCTTATTCCAAATTTCGTTTCCTTTTTTGTATGTGAGATTAACGATGTTGTAGTATGTTTAACATGGCCACATGAAATAACCACTTAAAAATACCCGGCTACGTAAACTTTATAGACTTATGAATGTCAAACACCTCATTAAAATTGGATTAGAGTTAAGTCGTTAAGGTGGAACAAACTCACATACATAGACTGCAAAAATCTATGTATGTGTATAAATAATGATTTTTGCAGTCTACAACTTCCTAAAGTAATAATTTTGTGATAAATATTATGTAGGACTCTTCCTAGATGTAAGTAAAAAGTACTAAGATTTAAATTATTTAAGATTTTCATAACGCCTTGCACATTATTATTATTAATAATAGTAATAAACACATTTATTCAACAAACACATATACATTACACTACATCACAAGGTATGGATAAAAAGATAAACTTAACTAAACATAAATATACATTATGCTTACAAATTTTCATTCGCACTTCATTTCCTAATCTTTATTCTATTAAAGTGTCTAATGCCACAACAGTAACGGAAGTAGCTAACGTCAGGATTTTATCAAATAGCCATCGTTGGCTTACGGGTGGCCTGCAGTGGCCTGTAGTTGCGTAACCCAGCCACGAGCACAGACATAGATACGAGCTTCATTTTCAAATAAATGTAGACATAAGGTGATAAATGATGTAATTGGATACTTAACTGTAAATAACATGTATTTTATTGTTTTCAGGGCCCTGGCGCCTTACTCTCTTAATTCAAATTTTCTTGTTTTCTTAAAAAAAAGATCTTGATTCGAATTCGGTCGTGCCGCGTTCTCCCGATTAAATTGACGTTTGTTTATTTTGATTCTCAGTTGATTGGTATGGTCGGGAGTACAAAAAGTTACGATTTTCTTTATCCTGGTTAGTTTCAAAGTAATCCACCAAACAAAATACCAAAAGCCGTTGACATCGGACTGATTCGATTCTCGATTGTGTCATGATTCAAGATGCCATCGCTATGTATCGCTTACGAAATTCTAAAACAGAATGTATGAAATTTGACATAAGCTTCGCTAACTGACATACGAATTCGCTTGTTATTTAGCGAAACTTATGTCAATTCCTATACATTTTGTTTTCGAATTTCGTAATCAGGGCCCAGAGCTTAATATAATAATATAATATATAATAATAACCATAGACGCTTCACACCACGTCTATCTGGCCATGTGCTAAGTATCCGAAGAAGTTGTGTTACAGGTACCAGACTCGGAGGGTTTCAAACCCGCAACCTCTCGGTCGAGCACCAACGCTCTGAACCGCTGCGCTACGGAGGTCGGTACGGTACAAGACTTATATCTGTCCGTGTGGTCAATAGAGCTACATTTGTCTAATAACGAATTAAGACATAACTTTCAAAACATTTCAAAGTTGATTTGGTGATTTGAAGTCGCTAATTATGTCACAATTTTTTTAAATCAAATTTTAACACTACTATACAACTATTATACAACGTCTGTTAAAATTTAGATTAAACAAATATATTGGCTATTTCAAATCAAACCTTGTGACACGGGTAGACGTTGGAAGTGTTCCAAGCAAACTAAATGAAATAACAGCTCAGTTTTCGAGTGAGCTGCTATTCTATTGACAATCGACAAATTACCAATAAGTAGCTGTTAATTATTCCTGCTTGGGCTACTGAAACTATCAGGTACGATGTTTCTTACCAGAAAATGCGCAGTCGGTTCAGAACTTTAAAAACACAGGCGTTTAAAAAGTCGTCTAGGACATTTAAAAAGTATTTAAAGTCATACAACAAAACTCATACAAACTCACATTCTCCGTCGCATTCAAAGAATTGGAATGTTACTTAACTTTCCTACTTTGCATCATAAACGGTTTTCCGCGTTTAGGAACTGAAAAACACTATTTCAAACTAACAACGCTTGGAAATTGTTTTTAAGTGGTTTTCTTTGAACGCGATGCTACACCATCATCATCAGCTGCACAGCTGGCAGTTCTAATAATAATAATAATGCCTCCTACACCAATTTTGGTGGCGATTGCCGGTTTCATTGAAACCAGGCCAGCTACGCCGGAGTTATTTTATAGTGCCCAAATGTGTGCGCAGTACACAGTAATATTAATGAGTGATAATATTTTAGGGTGTTTATGTGGTACCGCATTACCATACATACCCTAAAGTATTATTATCACTTATTAATATTACTGACTGTATACAGGACAATCTGAAAACCTCATTTTTTGCAGCCAGTTTTGAAGGTATTTATGGAAGATAGCTGTTCCCGCGACTTTGATCTCGTGGTTTTTGAGTGACTTAAGCCGTTTATGCAGCGCCCGCAATGAAAGTCCCCAAATGTGAATAATTTTCCCCGTTTTTGCAACATTTCTTACTGACGCTTCGCTCCTATTGGTCGCAGCGTAATGTTATATAGCTTAAAGCCTTCCTCTATAAAGGGACTATCCAACAAAAAAATATATTTTCAAATCTGACCAGTAGTTCCTGAGATTAGCGCGTTTAAACAAACAAACAAACTATTCCGCTTCATAATATTAGTATAGATATCAACTGGGTTGGGTTAATAGCTCTTTATGGGGTTTAGGTACTTGGAACTTCCTCTATGAGTCTTCTTTTACTTGACTAAAAGGGGAACTTGGTAACTATATCGTATGTTTGAACTTTTAGTTTGTTTTAGAAGTGGCAAACGAGGCTAGCACTCAGGTTTAAGCAATATTCTAACATAATATGTATCTTTGCAATGAATATTATGATAACAAATATTAGATTTGTAACAAAAACGAAATAAAAACTGACCCCAGAATTAAGCACTAAGCAAACCGATGATGATGAATTTTATAGCTAAGAACACCAAAAGAAAATATGATATTTAATCAACTTAAACGGACTAGGTGAATTGAATAAGATGACATATTTTCTTTTCTATTTCTCGTTATGTACTTATTGCTAGACAATTCACAAAATATTTCTATAATAGCTTACGTGGTATTCTGATAAAATAAGTTTTATTACTAACTGGTTGAATATAGTGTTGGTTCTTGATGTAAATGCATGTTCACAACTGATAGAATAGAGTGTTATTTTGTAAAAACTTATAAAAACGTAATAAAAGTGGAAAAGTGTAAATAAAACGTTGTGTCTTATTATTGTGAGCTATATTATTGTAAAATATAATTAAAATCTGTTTAGTACTATTTGCGTGAAAGAGCTACAAACATCCATCTATATTCACAAACTTTCCAATTTTTAATATTAGTAAGTCACATGGACAATCATTAAAAATATACTAACATTTATTAAAATTGGATCATTAGTCAAGGTGTAACTATACATACATAGACTAACGTTCTCAACTCGGAGCTCATTGGTTCGATTCCCGCGAACAACAATTAGGACAATGCAGGCTGATCACCTGATTGTCTGACAAGAAAGATGATCCATGCGTCGGATGGGCATGTACAAAGTCGGACCTGCGCCTGATCTCCCTCCAGTCGTGTCGGTTGTCTGTCCCACTGGGCTACGAAAGTGAAGGAAGAGAGAGTGCTTCTGTGTATTACGCACACACTTTGGCAATATAAAATAACTCCTGCCTCCTGGTTTCAACGAAACCGTTACTGACATCCGTATGGGAAACATTATTATTACATTAGACCAACAAAACCATAAATACCAAACATAAATAACAAAATCAAAATCATAATACTTTTGGCACTGCCGTAGTCAAGTAAAAGCTTTGAGAATTTGTAGACTACAGACTTGGTTTCGCTTCTAAATGCAACCAAATCTATCTTGTTACCTTACAGCATTAGAAATGTGTGTCCATAAGTCATGCATACAAAATGCAGAGTAGTTTTGCACGGCGCAGATAAATCGTTGGATTTTATTATTTTAAAATCTCAATGTAATTGTAACCTGTCAGTCTGCCAAGCGAAAACGTTTTCGGAGAGACGCACAGTGGGTGCGATAACAAATGAGTCTAGAATTTGGAGCGCCGAAGTTACTTCAGTCTATAAACTATGTTGACGGAAATTTTCATGATTTATTTCAAAATTCGACCGATAAAATTCTTGTTATTCATCGCTTGTCGCGTTTACTTACTATGTAGATAGATAGAGTCAGATAATAATGGGTTTAGTGCTAACAAAAACAAAATTAAAGATGGGTCTTCGTCAAAAAAAAAACTGAAGCTGCTTTTTAACCCCCAACGCAAAAACGACGGGGTGTTATAAGTTTGACGTGTCTGTGAATGTGTATGTGTCTGTCTGTGGCGTCGTACCTCCCAAACGGATGATCCGATTTTAATGCGGTTCTTTTTGATTGAAAGATATATCAGTCTAGAGTGTTCTTAGCTATGTTTAGTTGAAATCGGTTCAGGTCTTCAAGGTCATCAGGTCGTTTGTTAGGTGTTATCACACCAATTTGATTTTACGCAAAAGATCCCGCCTCTCCCGCGCAACCGCTGCTTCCGCCCCGCTGCCCGCAAAATTCGAGGCTGAGGCCTTAAAGGAATCCCTATGTAAAATTTGAGGCTCCTAGCACTTGTACTTTATGAGATTTCGTAATTAATCAATGAGTTAGTGAGTGACCTTTCGCTTTTATGTATACAGGCTGTAATATTAATGGGTGATGATAATACTTAAGGGTGTGTATGGGTTGCATATATAAAGTTTACTGTGGAAGTACCAGCGCTGAAAGAGGTACTTTTTTTACTTATTGAATGAGCTGTTGAGGCATTTCTCATAGAAACGTAAAAAGCCAAAAGTAAGTATTTTAGCGCTGGACCTTTCACAGTAAACTCTACTATATGAGGCACTAGCTGTACCCGCGACTTCGGTCGCGTAGTTTTTTAGTAACTTAAACCGTTTATGCAGCGCACGCAACGAAAGTCCCCAAATGTGAATAATTTTCCCCGTTTTTTCAACATTTATCACTGACGCTTCGCTGCTATTGGTCGCAGCGTAATGTTTTATAGCCTAAAGCCTTCCTCTATAAATGGACTATCCAACAAAAAAATAATTTTTCAAATCGGATTAGTAGTTCCTGAGATTAGCGCGTTTAAACAAACAAACAAACTCTTTCGCTTTATAATAGCATAGATAAGAGGCATATACTTATAATAAAACTGTAGAGAGGTCAATTCTGTACATTGAATATTTTTTCAAAATACATATTGGAGGATGATTGGCGATCGATACTGATGCCAAAAATGCAATTAGTAAAATTTTTGTCTGTCTGTCTGTCTGTCTGTCTGTCTGTCTGTCTGTCTGTATGTGCGCGATGGGAACAAAAACTACTGAAGGGATTTTAACCAAACTTGGTACGATTGTAGCCCATATTCCTGGGCAGGTTATAGGCTATATAACATAACGCTACGATTCATAGGAGCCGAGCAGTGACGATAAATTTGAAGCAAGTCGGATGAATTTCGCGCGCGCGGCCTGCGGTCGAACGGTTCGTGAGGGGGGCGCGGGGGGATCGCTTACACAGCTGTTTTCTGGGAAGACAAGTGTCAGTGTCATAATAATATAAAAATTGTATTTTTGAACTTACTTCACAAATTGAAATAAATTATCATTTATTGTATAAAATCAACTTAATTACCTAACTGTATTATTAAAAGAATGCCTTTCGCGATAAACTAAAAAAACGGGCAACTAAGCGGTTTTTGGAAAGCTATTTATACCATCACTGTATTAATCCTTATCATTTTAATACGTTAGTTGGCTTAAGCATTCCATGAAGACTATATTTGCCCTTTATACCATGCAAATATAATGAATAGTTTAGGAAATAGGTATAGCAAAATAAAAAATCGTTTCGCCGTGATTCGACCGGGCGCCGCCGGCTGCTACGTCGTACGTCCGAGCCGGGCTGGTTTAGTGTAGGTATCAGATGCTGGTAGGTAGGAACTTTGGCGAAGGTCAACCAAAGGAGCTCCACCCCACTGCTGGGTAAAAAATACTATTAAAATGTGCTAACAAGCAGTACCGGTGTTTGAATTTAACCACGCACAGCCGCTAACTGTGCTATCTGTGCCTGTGTTATAGGAGACTTTTATTTAAGTATGCAATAGTACCCAAAACAATAATTTTTTGAATTTTTGTCTGTTTGTCGGTGCATTTGTGCACGCTAATCTCAGAAACGGCTTATCCGATTTAGATGTGGTTCAATCATATTATAATGTAGTAATCTTGACTTAATATTTATTAATTCATCTCAATCGGTTCATAAATAACAAACAATTTATGACAATTAAAAAAAATTGCTGGACGTTTGTATGAAGCGCGGCGGGAACCGCGCTGCATCAACCATTCAAATTTAATTTCTTTTTATTTTATATTTTCTTTAAAACTAAATTTCATTTATTTATATTATTATTATTATACTTACGGTAGGTTAATAAAAAAATGCTACTAAAACCGATCGGCCTAACTCTCTAAACTGATTCGATTTTGATTCAGATTCGATCGTGCCGCATACTCCCGAATAAATTTACGTTTGTTTATTTCTAACGGTTTTCTTTATCCTAATTAGTTCCAAAGTAATCTAACAAATAAAACACCAAAAACCGTTGAGATCGAATTGATTCGATTCTCGGATGTGTCGAGAGTAAGCCTGCTGGATCCTCGGCGGGGCGTGCCACTGCGCCCATATCTAACCGAGAGTTTCGTTTTAAATACGTCCTTAGTATGTAATTGCAATATAAGTTTCAATTTAATATCTCAAAACATTAATGACAAAAACGGTAGTAAGTTCAAAAAAAATTAAAGATATTTTTATGGTTTCGCAATTTATCCTATGTCGGCACTATTAAGACGTTGCTTCATATCAAATTTAAAAATTCTGAGTTCCCGGGAAGTAACCTTTAGGTTTTAGTTCCCTTTGGAGTGTTGAAAATTACGAAAATTAGCGACATAATCGGCTGAATCTTTAGGTAGAGCCAGAAGGGACAGAAGATCCTGAGTATTTAATATGATTTTTAGCTTGATACCTACACGTATTAAAGTTTTGACACCCAGACAGACAGACAGACGGACATCGAAGTTTTTTACTCAATTAACGTGAAAAATTGGCTAGGTCTATACGTTGCATTCGAATCCTGACTTCGAATACCTTTGTTGACTTCTACATATTGTTCGAAGACCTACTTTACCGAGCCCCGAAAGGATGGTACTATATTATTATTATACCCTGCATACCAAGAGGCTTGCCGGGTACGTGACTTGCTGGATAGGGATCAACACTGGGATTCACTGGGAAGTAACTATTAAATTAGCGAAAGTTGTCAGCGGTTGCGCCAATAAACTAAAAATATATTTAAAAATACTAAAGTGCCCTTAATCACTTTTCCACGCGTACGAAGTCGCGGGCACAGCTAGTATACAATAATTATACACACGTTCAAGTATTATAAGTCATTTATTTTACACCTTATGTAGGGATTCTCATGGGAAACCGATGATTACCGAGCTTAGCAACATAGTACTGTAACCCCCAGGTGATCTTCACAAGTTATGCGCACCGGCTATGTGTCTTCATTGTGACACGCCACCGCGCCGGCTGGTCACGTGCAAGACACGTCCCGGTCACGTGCCGGCCCCGTGCGCGGCTAATCTGACGGATTTTATGGGTTCCTATAATTTAAATTACCTTTATCTGCCCGAAGCGGGGCAATAATTTATGAATTTCAAGTTAAAACCAATGTATAATTCCTTTATTGAGTCGCGTAATTAGCGGTTTGAAAATCGCGATTACGTTCTTATTATAAAGACTATAGTATTGACATACTATAGTAATATCTCCCCTCACCGACTTTGGTGTCGGTAGCCGCTTTCATTGAAACCAAGCCGTGTGTGTGTGCGCGCAATACACAAAGACTCTCTCTTCTTTTTAGTCTCATAACCCAGTGGGACTACCGATACGACTGGCGAGAGAACAGGCGCAGGTTCGACTTTTACATGCCCACCCGACGCATGGATCATCTTTCTTGTCAGACAATCAGGTCAGCCTGCAATGTTTAAATGTTAAAATTAAATAAAAAAATTCGCCCAATTGAAAAAAAATCGAAGTTTAAATTAATTAAAATAAAATGTTTTTCTAATTCAAGAAAATCAATTAAAATACTCAAACAAACACTATTTACTTATTTTTATTCCACCTTCATTAACAACTTTCGAAAAATCAGCTTTCCAAATTTTGATGATGCTTCGAAGGCGAAAAATTCCTAACTTGACATAAAAAAAATAAGGACGTACATTTATTCAGGTCTAATGAAAGTGCAATTGATCCTATTATGAACAAAATCCAAGACCAGACTTTTTTTTCTCTGGTCCGCTTGACGTGAAATGCCCCATATAGTGTGAAGAGAAGGACGCGTAGAGCATTTTTTTGGCAACTTACTCCTTTAAGCTTCGCCGAATGGAAGGATAAAAAGTTATCGTTAAATTGAAACAGTAAAAGACGAAAGACTCATGATTTAATAAAATATGAAATAAACTCAGTAATTTTACGGTGGAAGTTTGAAAAATTCAATTCCATACTGATTGGTACTGTATTGACCATAGAGTTAAGGCACGTAGAGAATCGTATTGGTCCGCAAACACGTATCCAATACTGTTAACTCCGCTCGCTGGCTGATCCATAAAGTAACGACTGCGTGGCCATAGACAATATAGATATGGCAATTTTGTGACTGTATATTTTCCCACTTTATTACTTTATTTTACAATTATTTGTTAAAATATACGAGCGGTTTCGACATAGTCATCATCAAGTGTAGGTAGATTTCTAAGCAGCTTTACTCTCCAAACTGATTCGAGTTTGATTCAAATTCGATCGTGCCGCACTTCCGAAAATTGGCGTTTGTTTATTTTGATTTTCAGTCGATTTATATGGTCAGAAGTGCAAAAAGTTACGATCTAACGATTTTCTTTATCCTGGTAGTTTCAAAGTAATCCACCAAATAAAATCCCATAAGCCGTTGAGATAGAACTGATTAGATTCTCGCTTGTGTCGGGAGTAAGCCAGCTGGTCGCGAAATTCGACGTTATTATAAACTTCTTTAAGGTTCGTTTCCTTCTAAGATTCGTAATAACTTTTAGGCGGGAAAATATTCAATACCCGAGAGGCAGTACAAAATACCTTTGAAGAACTAATTGCCTTCCGTCCAGCGTAAGTAGAAAAAATATTTAAGAAAGGGATCAATAGAGTGCCACTGCGTTGGCAAATTTTAAAAAGTTCATTACATGGGTCATTTCGATCATATATAAAAAAAAATACAATTTAAATATATTATATCTAGCAATATCCCGCGAAACAATTATAACCACAACCTGCAAGCAGATGAGTGAGTGTACGCATAGGCATGCGTTTGATGCACCTCCCTCCTCCCACACTGCTTATGCGTACACTCGCAAGCAAAAAACATGAAAACACCACCACCACACAAGCAATAATGTTAACACGATCGTGCAAAGTCCCACCACCATGCAGGTTGCAAAAATTGACGCGCGTTTCGCTCCGACCCCGGAGCATCCTCAGGATGTTGACTCTGCGAACAATGTTCGTTAAGTCGCTTAACGAACGATTTCCGCAAAGTAACGCCTGATTCCATTAACTATTTAGAAAAAAATAGTTTAAATTTTATCATACAAAACAGCAATTTAGTAGGTAAAGGCCTAATATATTGCTGGCATCTAAAGTATCAGTGCTAGTGCATAATTATAAATATTGCTGGCGTATCTATCAGTTTTCTATATCAAGCACATCACTCGTATATAGCGTCGCGATGTCGCGTAGAAATGTGACTATTTTAAAGTAAGTTTCATCAAAACTAAGAAATATTAATTAAGTGCAAGTGGAAGATATTACTGCAACGAACTTAACTGAATATAAAGTAGGTGTTTGGGAATATATTTAAGTAAGTCTTGTTTATTTTTCTGTTATTCTTAAAACAATACTTTTGTTAATAACCTTTATATGACTACATAAATTATGTAGACTATCGCCCGGTTTCTGAAAGGCTGATCAAATCGTCGTTCAGCTAACATTGGAGTTAACAAGCCGTTCTGAACGCTCATTGGCGAACATCATTCGCAACAACTTCGCTCACTAACGTGCATTCAGAATAGCTTGTTAACTCAAATCTTTCATAAACCGGGGGTAAATTTATTATTACGAACTACTTTAGTTAAAATCAGATAAGCAGTTTACGCACTACGGTGGAACAAAAGGACACAATACAAAAGATCAATAACGATAAATTTAAAAATTATATAGCCTATGTTTATGGGGTTATGGTGGGTAAAAACACACAGTTAGGCCCGTATAAATAAAACAATCTCAACCCAACCTCACTTGATAACCTGTTTGACAGATAAAAAACACGTTTCGTATCCCTTTCAGGTTCTCGAGTGAGGTTGAGTTTGAGATTGTTCTATTTATTTGCCTTAGACAACCAAAATCATTACCCATTATTTTTCTCCGCTGTCTACTAAAAATAATGGAAAATTTTAGCTGCAAAAACACGTCATTTTCACCAAATTGTTTTTTGACACAGTCAAAAAAATCAGGGACTTAATTGACGAAAGTTTGTCAGAGTATTAAGAACAGTCGATAACAAAAGGATTATTGTTCGGAATATCTCAGATTTGCCCTCCAATTAAAAAACTTGAGCCCTTAACACGAGAAGTGAAGCGGACCGAACTCTTTGTTTTTGGTCATCGAATAAAGGACCTTTTCACCGAAATACGAAGGAAAAATTTTCATAAATCTCCTGTACATTTCTCCGAGTTTCACCGGGTTCACCGATTGGAAAATTCTCTCCGAAAATAAAATTGCAGTTCGTACAAGATGTGTAAAGCTTGTTTACCAATTAGCGCCACAATCCTAAATTGCGCTTTTAAAGGTAAACAGTTCTATACTATCATACAGATCGGAACCGACACGTTTAGCAGGCTTACTCCAGACACAATCGAGAATCAAATCAGTTCGATTTCGGCTTTTGGTATTTGGTGGATTACTTTGAAACTACCCAGGATAAAGAAAATCGTTAAATCGTAACTTTTTGCACTCCCGACCATATCAATCGACTGATAATCAAAATAAACAAATGTCAATTTATTGGGAGGTACGCGGCACGACTGATTCTTAATAAAAATGGAATCAATTTGAAGAGTAAGGCCCCTGGTTTGTCTGTACCAGCCCCCAAATATTACAAATAAAGGTAAAACAAACTTTTACATACATACGCCCGGTTTCTGAAAGGCTGATCAAATTGATCAAATCAGCTAATCTGAACGCTCATTGGTGAAAACAGTGACTGCGAAGTGATGTTCACCAATCAGCGTTCAGATTAACTGATTTGATCAATTGATCAATTTGATCAGCCTTTCAGAAACCAGGCGTTAGATTGCCTAAACCCTTACCATAGTCTGGAAAAAATATATAATCTATTGTTGACTTTGTATATTACGTCATAATCTCACAATTAGCTAAAATTACAATACCGAAATGTAGCAGTATAGAATTGGGGATGTATTCTGGAAGCGCTCGTAAATAAATCATTCTTGTTTAATTTACGCATACCGCAGCAACTCGAACGAATTAATGAATACATAGTCGGGTATTTCGTTCAAATATTCAAATGCAGTTCCGCAATAATTATATGGCTGTTTCCACGGACGTCGGTATCCGGAACTGAAAGTGTTGGAATCATCCGACATCGCATCCGGATCCGAAATGCTCGAATTGTTTTCAATTTTCACTTGGTTTTCTATGTTTATACATTAGCTACTAGTCGCCTTATGGTTTAAGTTGGACTATACATTTTAATTTTTGCCTGTTATCAAAACTGTAGATGCCGATGGAATCTAATTAAAGAATCATTGAATTCAAACGTGCTTCTAATAAATATTATCCTTCTGCACTCATAATATATTATAAACTATAAGAGTAGGAAATTCCTGTAATTTTCATAAAACGGGTACAAAGATTCTCTTTAACTTGTTACTCAAAAACGTTATATTAGGTATATAAACGTTCAAACTTATAAAATCAAGATTGGTTCTAAATTACTTTTGTAGCGAAACTTCTTTCTAAACGTATAAGATATATCGCCACGGTTGTATGTTTCGCGCCATATTTGTCTCTTAGTAACTATAAATATAAATTTATTTTAAATAGGTATCTTCTTATTATTAAAAATTAATTGCTGTTTGATTGCTGAAAGTCTCGCTAAAACTCGAGAACGACTGAACCGATTCGGCTATGTTTAGTCTTGAAATATTCGTGGAAGTCCAGGGAAGGTTTAAACGGTTTGTATGCTCAACAAAGTGGGCATAGGTCAGGTAGTCTTATATATAAAAATGAATTGATGTTCGTTAGTCTCGCTAAAAGTCGAGAACGACTGAATCGATTCGGCTAATCTTGGTCTTGAAATATTCGTGGAAGTCCAGGGAAAGTTTGTATGTTCAATAAAGTGGGCACGGGTCTCACGGGTCATGTTTTGCTTTTTAGGTAGGTGTCTTCATATTCACACACTTCTTTTTGCTCTTAAGAAACGTTAAAGAGTTGTATTAAATTCGTGCAATGATACTCCAGTTTTACTACACTCAAATATTAATACAATAATGCTATTGTGTATTTTACTACTCCCTACAATACGCCATTTCTTTTATAGCCCTGATATAAGCAAAAGTCTAGACAGTTTAAACGACTCTGTTCGCTTGCGATTGTTAATCTATGTACCTACCTATCAAAACTATATTGCTAATGGCTTGAAGCAATCTTGATGGTTTTTCTGTGTGACAGAGGAAGTATTGAAAAATAAACCAAATAAAAAATAAAAATAAACCGTGACTTAGCGTGTGTCATTCCTTTCACACCTAACAAACGTTAACCTTATGATCTTGAAGACCAGGTTGCTTACTCTGCAAATTGATTCGATTTTGATTCAGATTCGATTTATACCTACGGATGACTTTGATGAAAAACATGAGTTTGAGTTCTAAGTATGGGAGCCCTAAAATATTTTGGTTTTATACTCCTCAATTAACATTCGATAAGTTAAATAAATAGCGATTTGCAAAAATCGATTGCTGAACGTAAAAAAGTAGCACCGCTTACGCTTGTGTTTGAATGCACATTTTCTTAATTTCAGTTACGACCACTAGCGCCAAATATAATTTAGTGGCAATCACCGGAACTATTAATTAAATGTTACGTCAAACATTGACGCCAAATTTATTTTTCTAAATTGTAATACTTTAAACTGCTCTCCTGTTTAAGTTAGTACCCTAATAAAATATTTATGTTTTAGTGTGAGTGGTGAATCGATTATCGACACAATACGTCGACAAAGCGATTTTCTGGACGAGCTAGTCGAGCGAGACGCATATTTTCTGCTCTCGCGAACAAATTAGAGTTATCACGCCTAGTGGAGTATGACATAACGCAATATATATCGGTATCTATTGTTAAATACATTTTGTTTTATAACATAGTTAATTAATTTAATGTTTGAAATATAATCCTAGTACAGAAAATACGAAGCTGTTTCAGATAATTGGCTACTTGCATTTTTTTTTATCATGAATTTCATATCTATTTGAATCGTTTTTGTCACTACTCGACGTGACAAAAGCAACTATTCGTATCGAAACGAAGCAGCTCGTAGAAAAAATATTAAAAGCTACTTGAATGAGACTGAAACAAGAAAATATTTCTGACACAAATCCAGAAATGTAGAAGTAGGTCGATACATTAACATTGTGTTCTTTCCAAAATTTATATATATTTACATATAAGAAGTAGACAAGAAAATACTTTATTTACTAACGCATATAAAACACTAATAGTAAATCAATAAAAGTAACAGTAAGCCAAGTAGAAACAATTTAAAGCTCCGTAAAGTAACGTTAATGAACAATAAAAAAGCATGACAATACAATCGACAATATATTACTTTAATTTACGGAACTTTCAAATGTTTCTTGGACTACAGTAGGTACAAAACGGCGATGCTGACGCTCTCTTAATTTGATGGAAGTCCCTCTAGAGATGAACCGACCGGTCGAGGGAGGAGTGGCCTGTGTTTTGACAGATCCAGGGCACTCCACCCAACATAACGGCTGATGGCAATCCGTTTGACAGATCCAGGGCACTTCAACGGCTGAAGGCAATCCGCAAGTGGTTTTAGTGGGTAAACCGGCCGTAGCGCGCTGAGAGACCCACATACTCCTACTGGACCCACCCTGGGGGATGCGTAAGGCATTTCTCTTGCGACATCAAAAAAAAGGTACAAAAGGGCGATCTTAGGGCCTTATCATACTAGCGGTTCGAATGCGGTTGCGGAGCGGAGCGGGCGCGCGGCGAATGCGTTTCGAACACGCCGCGGCTGCGCAGCGGATCCGTTGCGGACGTGCGGCAGATTTGCAACGTTTTCATCGCGTATTTGTTGCGGGTTAACGACGTTCAGTACAGTCAGTAACAATATGGATTCCGACGAGGAATCTCTGCTATTAGTTTTGTTACTTCGAAGACGCCGGATAAGAAAACATCAAAGGGTTTGGGAGGATTGGTATCAATTAATCGAATGCAAGAGAGCGACTACTGTGTGTTGTTTTTCAAACGAATAAAAAATAATCCAAAAAATCTCAATCAAATCCGTTTGAACGAGACTGTACAAAATGGAGTCCACGTTATACGGATACGTTGCGCGTCCGCGGCGTATTCGTTACGCATCCGCAACGCATTCGCAGCGCGCCCGCTCCGCTCCGCAACCGCTCCCAAACCGCTAGTATGATAAGGCCCTATTGCTTACAGCAGTTTATTTCAGGCTACTTGTCCGAGGTATAGATCTTCTTGGAGAGCTCAAGTAAAGGTAATCCCATAAAAAACCTAACCTGTAAAAAATTGCCAAGTCTAGCTACTTAGCACTACCTACTTAGGACTACCGTGCCCACAGATATCTTGTACCTGGATTTCTTGGCCTCAGGAACTCCACCGCTTACAAAAACGCGCGAAATTACACAAAATAATTAATATTCATCAGCACGCGTTTGTTCCGCGGGGCCAATTACCCGCCATTTCCCTACTTACGTTCATTGTTTACCCGCATTGTTTGCGTTACCCACGTATTCGGCTACGGCGCGTTGCGGTTAAAGTGGGAACTAGAGATTTGGGAATTCTTCTTATTCTTAAGATGAAACTGATTGGACTAGAGAAATGCAAGAGTTATTTCTACAATATATTGTTATCTGGCAGTGCTCTAGCGGGATTGAGGCACTCTTGAAATTACCTTAACCGATTTAAGTTCTTTATATTATACACTCTAAAAGGCTTAAGCTGTGTTCCTACGTTTACATTTTAATATACAATGTACTTAAACTTGTTTCCTGGATGTTTGAACACAGAAACTCTGTAATTTTATTTTTATTTTCGATCCATATTTCTTCTAACAATAATTAATTAATTTATATGTATTTTTTTATTTTTTACTTTAAACCTGTAAAAAAGTCCCATACGGACAGACAGACAGACAGACATTTTTTTCAAAAATGTTAATTTTAGGTTATGTAGCTTTTATGGACCCTCTTTTATTGATTTTCACGTAAATATCCTAGTGTACAGACATGACCCCTCTACAGATTTATTATATATGTTTAGATAGTTATAGATATACATAAGATACAGTACAATAAGACTAGACATTTTGAAAATTACCGTGTTGTTTCGTTGCCCACAACATATTTAATATTACAATACAAGCAACAATAAAGTAGCCTTATTATAGTTAAGTTAAGACTGAAAAGTGATGCTGGGAAGGCGAATATTTACTAGGAAGTTCCCGTAGGATCTTCAAAAAATTTTAGCTACATATTTGACGGTGTTTCGGCCAAACTACTTGACGTATTTAAATGAAACTTAGCACAAAGGTAGAATAGAACATAAAAAACTAACGAGATATTTTTTTCCTTACAAAACAAAAGTGTGCCCCCGGTTCGCTGTACAAAAGTACGAGTTTTATAATTCTGATAGAATTATAAAACTCGTACTAATAATTCTGATAGAATTATAAAACTCGTACTTTTGTACAGCGTCGGGCGTCGTGGCGTCGAGCGTCGCGGCTACGGGCGTCGGCGTCGCGACGTCAGTTTCGGCGTCGGGCTTCACGGCGTCGGGCGTCGAGGCGGCGAGCGTCACGGCGTAGGGCGTCGCGGCGTCGGGCGTCGCGGCGGCGAGCGTCGCGGCGGCGAGCGTCGCGGCGTCGGGCGTCGTAGCGTTGGGCGTCGCGGCGTCGAGCGTCGCGGCGTCGGGCGTCGCGGCGTAGGGCGTCGCGGCGTAGGACGTCGCGGCGTCGGGCGTCGCGGCGGCGAGCGTCGCGGCGTCGGCCGTCGCGGCGTCGAGCGTCGCGGCGTAGGGCGTCGCGGCGGCAAGCGTCGCGGCGTAGGGCGTCGCGACGTCGAGCGTCGTGGAGTCAACGTCACGGCGTCAAGCGTCGCGGCGTAGGGCGTCGCGGCATAGGGCGTCGCGGCGTCGGGTGTCACGGCGTCAAGCGTCGCGGCGTAGGACGTCGCGGCGTCGGGCGTCGCGGCGGCGAGCGTCGCGGCGTAGGGCGTCGCGACGACGGGCGTCGCGGCGTCGGGCGTCGCGGCAGCGAGTGTCGCGGCGTCGGGCGTCGCGGCAGCGAGCGTCGCGGCGTCGGGCGTCGCGGCGTCGGGCGTCGCAGCGTCAGGCGTCGCGGCGTAGGGCGTCGCAGCATCAAGCGTCGCGGCGTAGGACGTCGCGGCGTCGGGCGTCGCGGCGGCGAGCGTCGCGGCGTCGGGCGTCGCGGCATCGGGCGTCGCGGCGACGAGCGTCTCAGCGTCGCGGCGTAGGGCGTCGCGGCGTCGGGCGTCGCGGCAGCGAGTGTCGCGGCATCGGGCGTCGCGGCGTCGAGCGTCTCGGCGTCGCGGCGTAGGGCGTCGCGGCGTCGGGCGTCGCGGCAGCGAGTGTCGCGGCAGCGAGTGTCACGGCGTCGGGCGTCAAGGCGTCGGGCGTCGCAGCGTCAGGCGTCACGGCGTAGGGCGTCGCGGCGTCGGGCGTCGAGCGTCTCGGCGTCGCGGCGTAGGGCGTCGCGGCGTCGGGCGTCGCGGCAGGGAGTGTCGCGGCAGCGAGTGTCACGGCGTCGGGCGTCGCGGCGTCGGGCGTCGCGGCGTCGGGCGTCGCGGCGTCGGGCGTCGCGGCGTCGGGCGTCGCGGCGTCGGGCGTCGCAGCGTCAAGCGTCGCGGCGTAGGACGTCGCGGCGTCGGGCGTCGCGGTGGCGAGCGTCTCAGCGTTGCGGCGTAGGGCGTCGCGGCGTCGGGCGTCGCGGCAGCGAGTGTCGCGGCGTCGGGCGTCGCAGCGTCAAGCGTCGCGGCGTAGGACGTCGCGGCGTCGGGCGTCGCGGCGGCGAGCGTCGCGGCGTCGGGCGTCGCGGCGTCGGGCGTCGCGGCGTCGGGCGTCGCGGCGACGAGCGTCTCAGCGTCGTGGCGTAGGGCGTCGCGGCGTCGGGCGTCACGGCAGCGAGTGTCACGGCGTCGGGCGTCGCGGCGTCGGGCGTCACAGCGTCAGGCGTCACGGCGTAGGGCGTCGCGGCGTAGGGCGTCGCGGCGTAGGGCGTCGCGACGACGGGCGTCGCGGCGTCGGGCGTCGCGGCGTCGAGCGTCTCAGCGTCGCGGCGTAGGGCGTCGCGGCGTCGAGCGTCTCAGCGTCGCGGCGTAGGGCGTCGCGGCGTCAGGCGTCGCGGCGTAGGGCGTCGCGGCGTCAGGCGTCGCGGCAGCGAGTGTCGCGGCGTCGCGGTGTCAGGCGTCGCGGCGGCGAGCGTCGTGACGTCGAGCGTCGCGGCGTTGGGCGGCGACTTTGTTCGCGTTGTGCTTGATTGACCTAAACCGTTTATATAAATTCATCTTATTATAAAGCATTAACATTGGTGTTGGCATGACTCATGTGTTTTAGTACCGATCAACAACAAATAATAATATCTTACTCGGGAACCGGAAATAACAACAGCCAAGTTTAATCTGAAACGGTCCAATTCTATTTTTACTTTATTCATAATATTATATCCATACCTATACGTATATACCTATTATATTCATAAAATATGGTAACACTAACTGGCCTAATAGAGTCCAATTAAAGATATAACTTGTAAAAAGAGACCAACTCTCGCTCACTTCACGTAAAAAGTCATAATATCAATGTGATGTCAAGTCAGCGTTAGTCGGTCGGTCTAACAGCATCTTCAAGTGTTCAATATTAGGAATCATTTTTTTCAAATAAATAAGCTCATGGACTCGGAAATCTCATGAAAACACAATGTTCCTAGCATATTATACCTACCGTCAAAATCATTATTACACTTTTGGCTTCGTGATCGGGTAAAATATCTGTATATAATGGTAGACATACATAAAACTATAAAAAATCTGATACATAAGTAGTCCTCAAATGTCAAACATATTTCTGATTATAAGTATAATAAGAAATATGACTTCGCTACATCAGCTAAAACGCAATATTACTTCTACAAAAATATTGAGTGGTTTATTTTTTAACTGCGAACTAAGGGACACAATCCATTTTTAAAACATTACTAGCTGACCAGTGCCCACTTCATTGAGCATACAGTGCGTGATGAACCGTTTAAGCCTTCCCAGGACTCTGAATCAAATCGAAAATAGCCGAATCGGTTCAGCCGTTCACGAGTTTTAGCGAGAGTAACGAACAGCAATTGTTTTTTATATAGGAACTAGCTGATCCGTGCCCACTTCGTTGAGCATACAAACCGTTTAAATATTTAAACCTAAAACACTCTTGATTACGTTTTTATACAAAAAATATGATCTTAATCTATTTTTTTTCTTGTTCATTTTTGATTGGTTCATCCGTTTGGAAGCTAAAATGCTCAAAGACAGGTCAAACTTATAACACCTCTCTGTATTCGACAGGGGTTCAAATAGCTCCTGGTTAGTTAGGTTAGTAAGATGTT
The DNA here is from genome assembly GCA_905187575.2 of Celastrina argiolus. Classification (NCBI taxonomy): domain Eukaryota; kingdom Metazoa; phylum Arthropoda; class Insecta; order Lepidoptera; family Lycaenidae; genus Celastrina; species Celastrina argiolus. The sequence goes on from LR994596.1 coordinate 6,997,302, forward strand.
GATTTTCTCGATTCATTTGATCAAATCGGGAAAATCCACACCATTAATAATTGGAAATCTTTAAAATCGAAGTTCTAAGAACCTCCTCTATTAAACTAGAATTACCAACTTACATTTACCAAGTTTTGCGAAGTTATTTTCAACTAAGAGTTTCGCCTGCAGCCGGTTTTAATTGTAAGAAATGGGGAATATGCATTTGCGTGTGTCGTTTTAGTTTGTTTGTCAGGTTTAAAAAGGTTTAACACGGGTTTACTGGTGATTTTGAGTAAAATGTTCTAAGATATTGGGTTTAAATAGTAAAAACTGTAATATTTAAAATTACATACAATAATGATAATGCCTCTAACACCGATTTCGGTGACGGTGGCCGGTTTCATTGAAACCTACGCATGAGTTATTTTATAGTGCCCAAGTGTATGCGCAAACACAGAAGCACTCTCTGTTCCTTCACTTTCGTAGCCCAGTGGGACGGATAACCGACAAAACTGGCAGGAGATCAGGCGCAGGACCGACTTTTTACATGCCCATTCGACGCATGGATCATCTTTCATGTGAGACAATCTAAATTGTACTAACCAATCTGAAAACAATATTATTTGTTGTTCCAACGCGGGAATCGAATATCGAATCCACGATCCGGGTCGAGAGCGAAGCTCTAAACCACTAGACCACGGTGGCGTTTTTTTATTTTAATTATTTAAAAATCATTGCAATTTACATTATATTAATGTCATTGCACAGTTTTATCATTGTCATCTGTAGCGGCGATAAGACATTTTAAGGATCAACTCACTCTTGCGGAGATTTGAATGGTAGAAATTATGATTTTATAGGGACCAATACACACCCTAAAACAATACCACTCCTTAATATTATAGCCTGTACATGCTTAATATTGTTATTAAAATTCTGATTTTAAGTCTTTCTAGACTAAAAATCATAAATTGTAAAAATTAAAATAAAATAGTTATTGACAAAAAAAATTAAAATGCATTTCTAGGTAGTATAATCATATCCCGAAGTTAAAGTGACAGCTCTTTTTACACCTTGTATACGTGGTGTATTTTTAGGGGGTTTATTTCTGCTGCATATTGTTATAACCTGAGTAGGGGGGTTAACTTCAAAGAAAACTAAACCGTTATTACAGTTAACTGTTATCCAGGCAATTAGCTCGCAGAACGAGCTGAAGCCATTTTATGTTAATAAGAATTGTTTTCAAATTTACATTATCCTAGGTAACATAGCTTTATTATAAATTATGTTAAAAGAGGAAACAGCACGGTTGAGATAAATACAAAATAGGTATTTATAAAATCTATTGCTGTCTCGCAGTGCCTTTATCTAACCAGCACTAGCGCGACAGAGACAACTGCAACTTGAACTGGAAGTACCTATTAAAAGTACCAGAAATCGACGTTTAGGGGATTCCTATTTCCTCCTCCAAAACTTAACTGATTCAGATATTCTTTTCTTTATTAGCTAAACAAAGGATTGAGCTAGGTTCTTATTTTTTTAATTTTGTTGTATAATGTAGTCAAATCTGTTTCCTGGATTTTTAAACATAGCGAAGAGTCTGGCCATTTTTTTAGGTTTTTGAACGTAACTATTTAAATAATTAATTTATTAAAAAATGAAAAAATTGGGACTTACAAACAATATACATAAATATTCAGGAAAAAAAATGTTATCCAGGGAGGAAACAGGAATCCCGTAGACCCCTATTTCTGTATGGAAAAAATTTCGTAGTGTTTCCTCTTAAGTCCCTCATCCGATCTTTTACACTTTTGTTACACGGCTAGACACACTATAGTGCATATGTCGCAGTCGTCTAGTTGAATCTGATAATTAATTGAACGACTAGCGCGTTCATTGAATAAAAATTTAATGGACAACACTGCCAGCATTCACATGTGTCACTATGCCACAATGTGTGTTTTAGATTTGTTTTATTTGAAGTGACGTTTTTTCCATTTTCAAATCACCGAATCAACTTTTAAATGTTTTAAAACTCTTGTCTCAATTCGTTATTAAACAAATTAAATATATTGGCATATAGATTGGTTTTTGTATAGGACATGTATAGATTCTAGTGTACCTATTGTTGATCGAAGTATGTACTACCTACCTAACAGCGATTATTATAAGTAAATATTTTTTATGGCTATGAATAGTATTTCTTATGATTTACTTTAAATTAAGATCATATAACAAGAAGCCAATTAGTATGCCTAGAATCCTATCACGTAAGGTAACACAAAATACAGCAGTAAATATTAAAAATGTAATCTTGGAACCAAACTATATTTAACTACACAAACTGTCGCACAAAGGGTTTAATACTAACCAAACGTCACACTCCTTCAAAAACCACAAAGCATTCCCAGATAAAAAGGGGTTTTAATTCCCACTTTGTGAACACTCGAAAGCTATTTCTGAGCTTTAGTAAGTTTTAACTGTGCAATTCATTTGATAATGAAACTGCTTTGAGGCGCCGGGGAACTTTAACTCGTAGACGTGATTTTTTTACGTTTGAGGTAAGCTTCATTTAAATATTCATACGGTTATAATTATCGTTACAGAACCGTAAAGTCGGGGATTTTGCATTCTTATTCACGGCAAACCATCTAATTATAATTATTATTATTGCTAGGTTATGCCACAGATGTTTGTTTGACAAAATACAAACTGTTTGCCAAACCAACTACGTGGAAAATTAATTTACGTTAGTCAGAAGGCCAGGCAAAAAACATTAGTGAAATTCCGTAAAAGAAACGTTATCGAATGTAAAGTAATGCTTTTCATACAATTGTCATTCGATTACGTTACTTTTACGGAGTTTTGCTGCTAAAGCTGTCAAAATATGTTCTCTATCTAATGAACGAATGAGTGTACACCATAATAATAATAGCTCCCCTCACTGATTTCGGTGTCGGTAGCCGATATCATTGAAACCAGGCCAGCTACGCTGGAGTTATTTTATAGTGCCCAAGTGTGTGCGCAATACACAAAGACACTCTCTCTTCCTATTACTCTCATAACCCAGTGGGACGGTAAACCGACACGACTGGCGAGAGAACAGGGGCAGGTCCGACTTTTTACATGCCCATTCGACGCATGCATCATCTTTCTTGTCAGACAATCAGGTGATCAGCCTGCATTGTCCTAACCAAACATGAAAACAACATTTTTTGTTGTTCCAACGCGGGAATCGACCACGACTTCTGGGTCGAGAGCAAAGCTCTGAACCACTAAACCACGGAGGCGGTGTACACCATAATATTAAATGAACAACATATTTATACATTGTTTCTGTTTATAATTTGTAACTTATAATAACATTGTATCTTTGATTTCCTTTATTTTGACACCCAACACGATAATATGAAAATTTAAACATCTAGCTGAGGATACTTGGAATTTTCAGACAAATGTTACAAAAAAAATCTCAGTTTTAATCTTACAAAGTAAGCAACAGTACAGCGAAAATAGAAAGTAATTACTTTTTTACCTTCCGTATCCTAATCAAGCAAATGTATTTCGGTAATCAGCCTGTGGTATGGGTATACTAATTTAGACTAATCACCTTCTTACGTTGAGAAGAATACGGTACGTGTTTGGCCTGCTAATGATGTCGCAAGGACAGGCCCTGTCAATGCGATTAAATGTCTCCAAAGAGCCTCATGGTCGAGCTACATGATTTTCGAAGCACTGGGCTCACAAAAAGTCAACTAACAAATTTACATGTCTGTTTGGGAATACTAGATTTTTACTAAAAGTTCTTCTATTACTGATTTAGTTTCAATTTGAACGTCATCATATGGATTATACATCAACGCGGTAGTAAAAGTCTCTCTGAAGTGTGTGTTGTTATTATTTTCATAATTTTGTTATTAAACTTATAGCACAAACCGTACAAAGGCGGACTTAATGCCATGTGGCATTCTCTACCAGTTAACCTTTGGGCGTTACAATAGCAAAATTGTATAGGTGCCGGTAAAGAAACGGAAGGAAAGTATTAAATCATACAATCAAAATTATAAAATACTGAGAATTTTAAGATTATTGGTTTTCTTAGCTTTAATTTGAAAAAGCTTTCTGCGTGCCTTGTTCCATGTAAACCTAACAGATCTATTTCATAAGCTTTTCTCCTAAAACTATTCCCAAAGATTTAGCTTTACATTTTAATTACAATGAAAAAGGTTTAGAGAAAGTGTTCGTACGGGCACATCCTTACTTACCAAACGATTGTGCTAATACAGAACAAACCTTGGTTTATTAGCAATTAGGCTTGATTCAATCGGGTGTTTCCTGTAAGGTTAATCTGGTTAAAAACTTTCTTGATACTGCCCTGGAATAGTAATATGGCGGTTTTAATGAAAAGGGAATGTAAAAGTTTGCTCCAAGATTTGTTTTTAATAAAATCTAGCAACGGCTAAAACACTTTATGACTTAAATCATATTAAAATAAAAAATATTTATGCATTCATAAAACCTAGTATATATTATTATAACGAATGCAAAAAGGTTTTTTAAAAGTGAAGACAAAAGAAATGAGTTTGTCAATCTATTTATAATACTAGCTGACCCGTGCCCACTTCGTTGAGCATAGAAACCATTCCTGGACTTCCACGAACATTACAAGACCAAAAATAGCCGAATCGGTTCAGCTCGAGTTTTAGCGAGACTAACGAACAGCAATTAATATTTATATATAAGATATAGATATAGATGTGTCGTTGTTCTACAGTAGCGCTTAGAATATTTGAATGAAAGTGTCAATAGATTCGTAATATTCGAGTAGCATTGTAACTTATAATGTGATTATCGTGGTCGGGTTAAAGTTTTTTTACTAACAGATATATAGAATAGAGAACAATGCTATTTACAAGCCTTACTCACAATAATATTATTCTATTATAACATTCTTACCGCGCCATACCCGTTTTTAACCCAAACTGCAAAAACAGAGAGATGTTATAAGTTTTACGTGTGTGTCTGTGCATCCGTTGGTGCATCATGCGTCCTTTGGGAGCTAATGGATGCACCAATTTTGATTTAAGTCTTTATTTTTTTAAAGTTTACTTGATCGAAAGTGTTTAGCTATAATTCATAATCATCAGTTCTAGCTCACTACTCACAATACGGGGGTAAATTAAAATTATTAATATGGGTTTTATTTTAAAATAACAAACTAGTAACATAATCTCACGTAGCAAATATAACTCAATCTGATAAGTAACGCTAAGCTCATAGTTATTATCGAAACTTTGTAACTCCTAAAGCGATTAGACATAGACGAACAGACAAATCTATACCGGGTATTAGTACAGGTAGAAGTTCGGAAATCTATTGTTTAGCTGTTTCGACTATTGTAACTTGTAATGATCATTTTCATAGTTTCGGCGCGTTCACTTAGACATAATTGAATTGTTTCTCAGTCGATTTTCCGATGAAACTATGTTCTAGCATGAATTTCTATCAAAAACCAATAGTATTTGTTCTAGAGTCATTGAGTACAATTTGCCTAAAATTAATTTAAAAAATACTATAATATAAATCCAAATGAAAAAATTTAAATTCTCAAAACTGTGAATAAGGTAGTATGTTTGTTGTTATTTTTTTATGTATTTCTTATCGCCTCCGTGGTCTAGTGGTTCAGAACTTTGCTCTCGATCCGGAGGTCGAGGGTTCGATTCCCGCGTTGGAACAACAAAAAATTTTTGTTTTCAAGTTTGGTTAGGACAATGCAGGCTGATCACCTGACTGTCTGACAAATGGAAAATTATCAATGTCGGATGGGCATGTAAAAAGTCAGACTTGCGCCGGATCTCCCGCCAGTCGTGTCGGTTTTCATCCCACTGGGCTACGAGAGTGAAGGAAGGGAGAGTGCTTCTGTGTATTACACACACACTTGGGCACTATAAAATAACTTCTGCGTAGCTGGCCTGGTTTCAATGAAACTGTCCACCGTCACTGAAATCGGTGTGGGAGGCATTGTTATGTATTTCTAAGCGTTTTATGAAATAATACCATTATTAAATGTAAATTTTCGTACAAAGTTTTTAAATCATATATTAATATACATTGTGTTAAAAGATCAATACCATAATAACATAGAAACATAGACTATAATAACTTTGGGATGTAATTACCTTTTCTCATACTAAAATGCCTGGTCTTTTTACACCCTTTTATAGATACAGATAAAGTATACACATTAAACATTTAAATTATCACTTATATTCCACGATTTGGTTCAATTTTAATATTTAATTTAATTTTATCGAGCAAATAAACGGAGTGCTCATATCGCTTGCTCGAACGGCAATTTTAATGGCGAATAAATAACGAATTTACCGCAGCCTCTTTACCGGCAACAAAGGGTCAAACTTAATTTGACCTCAAGCTTGACCCTTTGCTTGCATAACCAAGACTTTTTTGTAACTAAATATTTTTATTTCCCATGAAACAGTTTACAGTATCGTCACACGTACACGTATCGTCGCGTATACAGTATGTGAGAAGAGCAGTCTTATACTACCTTTTCTTATTCTAGAAATGTATTTTTTTTTGGTTCAACAACAAAAAAAAACTACTTTTTAATTACCTATTTTGTCAAAATAAATCGTTACTTGAATGACAAAAGTAGTGTAATTATAAATTATAATAATTATCCTAAAGTTATTATAATTTATAATTACACTGACTGTTTTTTACATCCTAAATATGCCCAGGTTGACTGGTAGAGAATGCCATACGGCAAAGTTCGTCTTTGTACTGTTTATGTATTAAGTTTAATAAATTAATAAATAAGATACACATTATTAACCTAGTAAGCTTACGTCTAAAATAATAATAATAATTTATTATTATTATTTATTATTATTATTAAGTAAGCTTACGTCTGTATCAGGTAACATAACTGAACTCTTTCATAGCTAATAAAACAATACAAATCAACACTGATTTTGTAAAAGAAATCTGCTATTTAATCCTTATTAAGAATAATAGTACCTACAGTTCATTAGTAGAAAATTGATTAATATTAATGGTTGGTATTCTACACGGGTCAGGTTCGATTCCCAGGTGTGACCTGTAACAATAATTTTTATATCTCAAGTTTAAAACCAACCAGATTTGGCCAACTATGTTGTGAGAATGCTGTGTATTTGGGGTATTTATACGATTAAAACCGCCTTTTCTAGGCCACTATCTACTGTATATTTTAAGCAATGGTTACTTCGCTCATAATTACTGTATAAATCATCCAATAACGGATGAAAAATTGTAAATTTTTCAGATTTTACAAAATGTGATAGAACGTTGACAGATATGCTTATATTAGGTATAGTTTAAGCTTGACAGAAATGCTTATAGTAGGTGTAGTATGCACATATAAGAATTAAATCTGTGTACCGCTAGTAATAACTACCATATCTGTCAGGCACGTCTGTCTATCACTACGGTTATGGTAATACTATCCCCACTATATGTGTCCTGTAAATGGTATATATTCCGGCGATAAAGAGGCAATCAGTTATCAAACACTACAGTAGGTATAGTTTAAGCTGATTCAAGAGATAAGCAAACGTTATTTTACGGCAGTTTTATATGAGACCGTAGTAACCGGTCTAGTCAGTCAGTCACAATAACTACGTTATAACAAAATAACTTCTTAGAATTTTCTACAAAACAACGATGCAGGGAATAATATTTTCACAGAGATTATTACGTAACTTATCAAAACAACATCTCGGCTCCTGCAAAATTAACCGGAAGTTGTAAATCGCTTTTCGCTAAGAAAATATAGTAAGCTTGTGCATTTGCCAGCGGGTAATCTAATAATAAAATTATTGCTGAGCGGTGTCTACGCTTGGGGTATATCTACATTTTAAGGTTAAAAGGTTTATTTCTCATAAGAACTATAATACGTCACTTGAATGTTTTTTAATTAATATTAATATAGCTCTCTGGTAAATGATTGAATGATCCGTATTATTTTACAGATTGAAAAATTCATATCTATGGACATTTCAATTATATCTATGAATGTTTTAATAATATCTATGGAAGGTTTTATAATATCTATATACGGTTTAATAATATCTATGGACTACCTGTATACTATACTTGTAACTGGTAATGGTCGGACATAATACTCAAAGGATAGTTCAACTAAGTGGCGCTCAAATAACATGTAACATACCATGAATGTGACCATGAAGTCTTTCCGCCGCAGAGTGACGGAGACAGCCTAAGAATAGGACGGCTCTTAACTTTAAGTAATACCTCTTCTTTTTATTGTGCCGTCTCCTATGGGAGGTCATTATTTCATTTGTAGGAATATTCAATAAATACACACGATCTCGGAGAATGTAACTAGGTATATAAAATTGCTTTAAACTTTTTTAACTTTTTACCATTTATTATAGTCGCAAGAATAACGAAAAGCTTTTATTGTAAAAAAATAATACATTCCTAGGAGTATAAGTAGTATAATCACATCCCAAAGTTATTATAACTAGTATTTTTACACCGTGTATAACTGCTCTGTATAACAAAGTCGCGAACAAAAGCTGGTTACGTATAATTTAAAATTCCGCGAAAAATAGTAATTTACGTGATGACGTCACGCGGCACTTTACTGTCTCTTTACGACCTAATAAAGCTGTACACAACCTCATATGAATATGCCAAGATTATCTTTTACAGTATTCTCGTAAAACCTTCGTACAGCGAGACCCCGAAATCGGTACAAAGCCGAAACTTTGTCGTATAAATTGTTTTATTATTCATTTTATTACAGGGAGGGTTTGACCGTGCATAATTTTTTAATTTTACAAAAAATTTTTGGGGTCTTTGTTATTTGGTATGAAATATTAATATATTAATTATAATAAATATTAATATATAAAAAAGTGAAGACGCAGTGCGAACGATGTAAGGTAGACCGGCGACTGCTCGGAGGTACGAAAATTTTTATTCAAATAAAATAATAAATAAAATTCAAGGTAACAACCCATATTGAACGACGATTGGTCAAACGTTTATCAGAGAGAAAGAGATGGACAGATATTATACATGTATAATTAGATCACGCTTGCACACGCAATTCTACAAATAAGGTTAATTCACCAAAATATACCTATTAGTTGTCATACGATTTGAATCAACCTTATAATATCTACTATTATAAAGAGTCTCGCGAATTCGAGCGTGATGAAATTATATAATATCGGACCCTCTCTTTCTTTTTGGTAAATGTTTACCAATCAGCGTTTAAAATAATAGGCTGGTTGAATGCCATGTTTGTTGATCCTTAAACTATCGTAATAAAATCACATGTGACTTTTTTGTCATACAAAAAATACCGAACTCCTCAAAAATTCAAAAGGAACGCTATTTTTTGTCAAGCACGAACAAGGATTATCGTAAGCATGTCAGTCCCTCCCCCAGCGATGACAGGCGTGAAACCTCCACCCCCCAGGGAGTTCCGTACATCCCGATCCTTATCAGGCCTTACGAGCAGCTCTCAACGCTTTGCGATATAAATATTACATTACTTACTACATTTCGTATTGTTTTAGGTTTTTTATATTTTATTGGTAAATTCTATTCAAATTCGTCGTTCTGTACCAAATCTGTTTAAAGATCTATCCTAATATTATTAGACAGCTGAAGAGTTTGTTTGAACGCGGTTATTTCAGGAACTACTGGTCCAATTTGAAAAATTCTTTCAGTGTTCGATAGCCCGTTTCACAAGGAAAGTGATAGATTATATGTCACCACACTAAGACCAATAGGAGCGGAGCACCAATGTAGAGTGTTATAAAATCATGGGTTCTCACGCGAACGAATTTGCGGGCACATGTCTGAGGAGTAGATGTAAGACTACAGATTTCGATGAGCTACGCAGTACCCAATGGCAAATAGTATGTGCGCAGAGCACAATCTCTTCCTTTACTCTCATAACTAAGTAGGGCAACACTACTGGTAAGAGTGGCGCAAGGACAATAATTGAAGGCGTAAATGGATGAAGAGGATATGTCGCAAAAAAAAGCCATAAAATTTTGTTTAAACGGTCACTTAAACATTTTAGGATATCTAGTAAAGTATAAGTACATTGATTCTAGACACGAATCCTTAGATTAATGTACTTAACACGTTACGTCGTATTCTAAAATGCTTAAGTGACAGTTTGAACTCAATTTTCTCAAAATCAGATTTTATCTATATATCACCTTCATCTATTCATGTCTTTAATTATTAACATGCCCATCTGATTGATCATTCTTGGCAAACAAGTCAACGACTTAACACGATTTGTTTTTTTTTCTATGTTCCAACTAGACATGGCGGCGTCACGCCGCGCCGGCGTGGAATTGATCATCGTCTGCAGGCGCTGCGGCGCAAAATTCATACAAATCTTAATGCAACGACACCACGACATCTTCGGCGCGTATGTTAACGTCTGTGGTTAACGTACTATGTAGGAATCCCGTTCGCGTAATAGATACAATAGACGGTCATTTGGCGTGCTGGTAGTAGGAATTGTCAGCATTTTCATAGGGAAAAAGGCCACAAGAACCTTTGGGTGCGCCGAGTTGGATCCTCGGCGGCGGCGGCGCCGTCCAAAATCGGTGCGGCGTACTCAGCGCGACGCCCATGTATAGTTCCAACGCGATAATTGAACCCACGATCTTAGGAGTCAAGACCTTATGTCTATTATACAGAACAGAGGCGCCAAAGGAAACCAGAGCACAACTCGTAATAGATAAGTGAGTCGGCTCGTCACAAAGCTCACGACGATACCCTCTTGAGGTTTCGTTATGTCTGTGTACGAAGGTGTATGTAACATAGTTTGTACATTATGACACATCGTATCTTATACTCAAAAATACACATACATTTTTTTCTCAATTTTTATAAAGAGTTCAGTACAATAAAAATAAAATAATTTAATAAATAAAAAACCCGACTGCAACTGAAAAGAAAAAACAAGGACTTAGATATGATATCTAAGTCCTTGTAACATAATAATATTAATTGAATACTCTCTCGACTCTAAGGTCGTGGGCTCGATTCCCGAGTTGGGACAATAAAAAATGTTGTTTTCAAATTTGTTTAGGGTAATGCAACCTGTTTGTCTGACAAGAAAGATGATCCAGCCAGTCATGTCGATTTTCGTCCCACTAGGCTACGAGAGTGAAGGAAGAGACAGTGCTTATGTGTATTGCGCACACACTTGGGCACTATAAAATAACTCCTGCGTAGCTGGCCTAGGTGGGAGCCATTATTATTATTGAATAAAATAAAATATGGTCTAATAATCCGTCCGTCGATCCATTATTCAGCAGCAAATCTAATATCTCAAACGATCCCGAATGTTTAGTTGTTATGTTCCATTATTAGTCCCTATTTTATTAAACAGATGCAAAGGCCAAATGCTTAGGCCTTTGCATCTGTTCTTGGATGATGTGTAAAATCATGATTGTATTGCGAATGTGGGTCTGTAGTATGTTGTACACTATTCAGTACACCATAGGCTTATAGAATATAATATATTATAGATGTGCTGTCTGTGGAGTGCCCGAGTAAGAATAAAATGTGACAGATATCGATGGCTCCTACATAATATATCGTATGACAAAAACGCATGTTTTATTCGGAAATGGGCTGCAGAGAAACTGCGCTCGCCACCCTACCTGCTACCCTACTTGCCAAGTTGTCTGTAAAGTACTTTGAGACAGGCGGGATGTCATAGCTGAAACGACAACGAAGGCGATGGGTTTTATTTACCTATTCGCCGAATGCGTTAGGGATGGGAAGAAATATTAGTTTTTTTAACAATCGATAATTTGTTCTAAAAATTGATTATTAATAAATAATTGATCGATTTTTTTATTCAAAATAATTGATATTTTTAGTCGATTATTTAAAAAAAATATTTTGTAACATAGTAGTACTTACCGTTCCATTAAGATTCCGTGGATGTTGATACTAATATGCAAACCTTTTTATTATTTGTTTATTTAAAGACTTTTATTTTCATAAACGATTTTTATGGGAATGAGAAAAATCGATTATTAATTAACCTATTTTAAAGCACGACCTGGTATTCCCCTGCAGAAGAATTCAATAAATTACTACCAGCTTAAAGTTTTAACATAAATTAATAAATACAAATGAACATAGGGTAAAAGTTTAAACATACATTTCGGTTTGGACGGACTGAATTATTCATAGTTTACTGGGCCTGTAAATACATTTGACATTTACATATTCGTATGTTAATATTGTGACACATTTTAATTATTTTGTACTAGATGTTTCCCCCTACTTCGCACAATCCCTCTGGTACCGTACGTTTTGTCGCGGGATAAAATGAAAAAAGTGTATATTTTTTCATCTCATCCCGAGAGGTTTATGAAAAAAGAAGAAAAAAAGACAGAAGCATAGTAATATATTGTGTCAAAGGTTAATTATTATTAGAAAGTTGAAAAATCATTATGTTTTTTCATGATTATGAAATTAGTCACCTAACCTACAGTCGCAACTTCCTGTCTGTACATTTTATCAAAATCTACATAATTATACTACCTTTTCTCATTCTAGAAATATTTTTTTTTTACAAAAATTTAAAAATATATATTATTTTTGCGACAAAAAAATAAGAAATGGTAAAAAGTTAAAAAAAAATTAGTTTTTGACACAAAAAAAACATTTCCAAAAAGAGGAAATGTAGTATAATCGTATCTCAAACTTATAGTGACTGCTCTTTTTCACCCTGTATATGTCGTAGTCATCTGATTGACTCTGCTTATTTAATTGAATGACTAGCGCGGTTATTTAATGACGTCAAACAGCTCGTACGGATAGCAATGTGTTGATATATTTTTTGATTAATTTACTGTAATGTGCGTTATAACAATAAACATTTTAAAATTTTGAAGTTTAAAAATAAAATATTAAAAAGCTGTCCTAGTCTCGGAGTCATTCAATTTGTTGGTAAAAAACAGAATTCAATGAACGAGCTAGTCATTCAATCAAATAGCTGATTGAACCAGATGACTGCGACGGCGATAAAAGCGCTTATAACCGTACCGCTTACCTTTTTTAATATTCGATAATAACGTTAATATCCATTAGGTAAAACGAGTTCTCGTAAAAATCAACATAATTAATAGAGCCTTTAAAATTTCTGTCCAACCGTTTCCCGGGAATCATTACCGGAATTCCGGATGTTTAAAATGATTGTTAGTTGGAATCTGGAATCCAATATTCCATTTTAAATCTAATTTCTTTGAGCAAACTGAGAGCTTCGATTAAGGACGGCAAAAACTTAACGCTTTACATTCCTGCAAGTGGACTTTTACTTGTTTTCATTACACTCCTGTGGATAACGTGTAGGTATGTCTGAATTCACAGCCAGTAAAATGTACTTAGAACAAATACAAATAGCAGAAACTAGACAGTTCAAAGTGAATAGAAAAAATGAAATATGTCATAGTAGTAAGATTATATTACTATAAAACGTTGTAAAATTACATTATATTACATTACATGTATATTTGAATACTTCCAAAACACTTAATGTATTTAGTATACTAGTCATAACATCATAACATTAGTATATTAATCTTAATATAATAATAATAATAGTAATAGCTCCCCTCACCGATTTCGATGTCGGTAGGCGATTTCATTGAAACCAGGCCAGCTACGCAGGAGTTATTTTATAGTGCCCAAGTGTGTGCGCAATACACAGAAGAACTCTCTTTTCCTTTTACTCTCATAACCCAGTGGGACGGTAAACCGACACGACTAGCAAGACATCAGGCGCAGGACCGACTTTTTACATGCCCATCCGACGCATGGATCATCTTTCGTGTCAGACAATCAGGTGATCAGCCTGAATTGTCCTAACCAAACTTGAAAACAACATTATTTGTTGTTCCAACGCGGGTCAAGTGTTCCAAGTCGGGTCGAGAGCGAAGCTCTGAACCACTAGACCACGGAGGCGATAGTCTTAATATACTACCTACATGAGTAAAGGCAGAAAAAATGGAAAAAATTAAAATGAAACTAACTTTCGCGTTCACTCATTCGTTCATCATTGTGACTCTGATTTACCGCACAACTGATTTCAAACCTCATTTTTTACTAAAAACTAAAATTTTAAAATCAGCTGGAAGGTGAATCAGCTGAGAGCAGTAGGAGATTTTACTACTTTCATTTTGTTATCTGACGCTCCGTTGGTCCAGTGTTTTAAAGCTTGGCTCTCGACCGGAGCTCGTGGTTTCGATCCCCACGTTGCAAAAACAAAAAAGTTTTTTTTCATGTCTGCTTAGGATAAAAATAAGCCTAACTTTTTTTTAAACTACATTTCTAGAATGAGAAAATAGTAGTATAATCATACCCCAAAGTTATAGTGGCTGTTCTTTTAACATACGTTATACTATACTAGCTGACCCGTGCCCACTTCGTTGAGCATAGAAACCGTTAAAACCTTCCCTGGACTTCCACGAACATTTCAAGACCAAAAATAGCCGAATCGGTTCAGCCGTTTTTGAGTTTTAGCGAGACTAACGAGCAGCAATTCATTTTTATATATAAGAGAAAGGAAAGACTAGTGGCCCGTTTCATTAACTGATCTATCTGTGCCAAAAATTACAAATCTATCTTTTGTTATAGAAGAAAAAGAAGATATCCGAAAATGGGCCCCAGCGTTTTCACGGATCTGAAAACTGCGCTCGGTACTCCGCCTGTCAAGCGTGGCGAGTTTAGGCAACTAACCCCTTGAAATACTTTGGGGGAGGCATAATCTAGCCATTATAGCTGAAATGACAAATAAACGATGAAAATATTGGTTGTTAAATAATGTCACAATTGAAGACATGAATGGATAAAAGTGATATGTAGCAAAACTCTAGTTTCGAGAAAATTGAGTGCAAACTGCCACTTAAATATTTTAGAATACACCGTAACGTATTAAGTTCATTATAAAAAGATCCGTCTCTAAAATGTTTAAGTGACAGTTTAAACTCAATTTTCTAAGTAATGTTTTTTGCAACATATCACTTTCATCCATTCATGTATTGAATTGTTTGAGAACACTTGGTAAACTTTATTTAGACGTAAATTATACCAAATCTATTATTCCATAACCAAATCGATGGAAAAACTTTTTCCATGAAAGTAGACAGCTATTTCTCCGCGTCACGTTCAGAGCAAAGTGTGATTTAGTGGGACATCAATACGGAAATAAACGCAAAATAGTTCATTCGCATTTGAAAATCAAGGAAACTATCGCTATAATGTGATTAAATAGTAGAAAAACTTAAACACATAAGTAATGACTTAAGGCGAGGAATAATAAATTTATTTTAAAAAGAGTGGTGCTAGTAGCGGTACTAGCACCACTCCTTTTAAAATAAATTTTACAACGACACAAAGATCTTATATTATTATATTTATAACTTTACTTCAGACCCTTAAAGACATAAAAAATAAACCACGTTTAAAAACCGACTTCAACAACTGTTGTTGTTAAGCAACTTGACGAGTTGTCCTTTAGTCACTTAATTAATTGTCGCCATTCAATGAACGCGCTAGTCATTCAATCAAATAGCAGATTCAACCATATGACTGCGACATAAATATTTTGTTATACTTACACTAATGTTTCTATGTGTGTTGCTATTGGTGGGTCTTATAAAGAAATAATAATAAAATGTAACGAGATTATTACAAAGTAGAGAAACACGACCTATTACTAGAAAATGGTATCACCCTAATACTGGCAATTCGACTGGCTATTTTTGTTTTCTTCGATTTCCAGACACATTTCGGAAATCGCCATCTAGCGCCACTATTGGCAAATACTAATTTCGTTTCGTATCTTCTTTAAGATTAAGGAGTTGAATTTAGCTTAATGTGATCTTATGCTTAAAAAATATGCTTATCTTTATTTTAATGTCAATATTTGTACTTAATTCGGCATATTTCCATTTTATAATTTACAAGAATCTCTTCCTGACAATAAAGAACCCACCAAAAAAAATATCGGTCATAAATACGATGTCGGTCCAGCCGTTGTCGCAACGCACGCGATGTAAGAAATTTTTAAGGTCTTTTTTTTACACTTTGGGCTAAATTTTTGGAGTTTTAGTAAGGAACCCTAATTTTTTTTAAAATATAATATAGCCAATGTTCAGCGCTGATAGTGTGTCTGTTCAACGACGAAAGATTTTTTTATATCGGTTCAGTGGTTTCAGAGCCTATTCAATTCAAACAAACTCAAAAACAATGAAACAATCAAATCGCTCGTTTAAAACTATAACGTGTCACAGTGGCATAACTCAATTTTGAGTTATTGATACCATTTTATTCACCGTAACCGAATCTATTTAGTGCAAAAACGTGGTACAATTTAAGCCAATACCGACAAAAGTATGAGGAAAAGAGAGAGCTTGTCACGATGTAGCGCTGCCCCGTTTAGCAGCTAAGCTTATTTCCACAACGCGCCTCCTCAGTGTGACAATGCAGTGCGTGAGAGTAATTGCTTGCGGTTTAAGACAGCAACGTGTCACGATCTGCATGACACCTTTTTGGAGTAAAGGTAAATATTTTATTACTTATTTATTTAATTCTATAATGTGTCACACTTGTTATGTCGCATTTTAGCATTAAAGAATTAATTGATCGTACTTGGTCATCACTTTGATAACACGTTATTCCTTTGAAAATTATGAAAATAAAATTGGTTTGTATTAGCATGTCACGTTGTATGCAATATTTTTTTACACTTGTTTAAATTTACGCTTCGTTTATAACAGGATGTCACGATATATATTTGAAATATTGTTGTTATATTAAGAAATTCATCGTTTTGTCACATTGTTTATAATAATATTTTATTAATAAAGATTTTTTTTTTCTTTCAAGATGGGTTCACGATCAAGGAGAATAGTGGAAATGACTTATGAAAATTATCATCAAGATGAGAAAACTCCAGAAAAGCGTCGGCGTAGAAATTCTTCTAGCAGCTCCAGCATCAGAAGAGCATCTAGAAGCTCAGCTGAGGAATACATCATCGAGGATAGCGACGATTCTGTTAGAGACCCGAATTTCACCATCAACAAAGCTATTGAATAAAGTGCAGATGATGAAGAAGCTCACACCTTGGCAACACTGACTGTACCTCTAAACGAATTGTCAAAAGACTTAATAAATAGTACAGGCATAGAAAATTGTGTTTTCGGCTCTAAGGACCAATACATAGCTACATTTTAAGATGCTATTGCTGCGGATATAATATGCGATCAGGAAGAAAATGCATACACACCACAGAGTGAGGCTCGTGAAGACGAAGAAGAACAATGCTCCTTTCACGAGTTATGCCATCTTAGATTAATATTAGTACCTAGTTCTGATCCTAAAAAAAGATGTGATATTTCCTGTATCTGTTATTGGTTCTCAAATAGTCAATATACATATATCTAAGTCATTATGGTTATTGTAAAATAGGTACTACCTAATTATAAGTACGAGTATGAACTATGTACAGAAAAGAGTGGCGCTAGTTGCGGTTATTCCTCGACTTGAACCTTATTTTGGTACAAATTTTATCGTTTACGAGTTACGACACTATAGTAAATTTTAATATTTCTATAATTCATAATATCAGGTCAAATTATTATTTTTAGACGTAGGATTGTTTTGTCTAATAAAATAAGGGTTTTAATTTAGTTACTTATTTTTGTTATTATTTGTTTGTGAGACTGATTATAAAACTAGTAAGTTACACTTTAGCTAATAGTTTTTTCCGATAAATACTCCTATTAAAATTTCAACAGTGTTATTTTTACTATATAATATATTCTGTACCACATTCTTAAATATCTTTATTTTGTTACCTATAACGTGATATACCCCTTTGTCAGTCAGTAAGTTTATTATTTTTATAGGAAGAACGTGACATGTAGGGACTTTTTTTTATAAAACTCTTATTTCATAAATAAATATCTATACATCAATGAAATTTTCACTGAGATTCATAGTTTCTTAGTAAAATTTAAAATGGGCAAAATAATCTTTTTTGTAGCTATCTTACTTTAAAAGTTATAAGATTTTAAAAGTTTCAAAGTCGTTTTCCCAAAATTCCAGTTTTTCGTTGTGCCACGTTGTAGTTTTAAACGAGCGAAATGTTTCCTCTTTATAATATTATATTAGGATAGACAAACGTTGATAGTAGTCACATCTATTGCAATTTTTTTTGTATTACAGATATTATACTCTATGGGATGGTAGGCCATGACGTTATGAACAAAATTTTCAATCACATTTCTGTTTCGTTCATGTTAATCGCATACTCGTATATTCCTATTCCGAAGAGCACCGCGTCGGCACTAAATAAAAAATGTATCCCAGAAAACTCTTTTATATTCTAACAAAGATTTATCCGAAATATTTTTTAACACCATTACTTGAAATTGTAAAAGTTTCCAACATTTACTAACTCCCGTTTCTTCTAAATCTCACCTTCATATTTCTTAATTTCGCCCGACGCCATTTTGTCCGGATTTCGTGAAGACATTTCATATAATGTTGTAATTATAAGATTAACTTTTAAGAATCTTTACGTAATAGACCTTAATGTAAGATTAGATAAAACTTACGCCCGGTTTCTGAAAGTCTGATCAAATTGATCAATTGATCAAATCAGCTAATCTGAACGCTGATTGGTGAACATCACTTCGCAGTGACTGTTTTCACCAATGAGCGTTCAGATTAGCTGATTTGATCAATTGATCAATTTGATGAGCCTTTCAGAAACCGGGCGTAAATGTGATATCTAAATACTCTGACAGGAAAATCAATAATAATAATAAATAATAATGCCTCCCACACCGATTTCGGTGACGGTGGCCGGTTTTATTGAAACCAGGCCAGCTACGCTGGAGTTATTTTATAGTGCCCAAGTGTGTGCGCAATACATAGAAGCACTCTATCTTCCTTCTCTCTCGTAGCCCAGTGGGACGGAGAACCAACACGACGGGAGATCAGACGCAGGACCAAGTTTTTACATGCTCATCCGACGCATGGATCATCTTTCTTGTCCGACAATCAGTTGATCCTGCATTGTCCTAACCAAACTTGAAAACAAAATTTTTTGTTGTTCCAACGCGGGAATCGAACCCACGACCCACGACATGACTCTGAACCACTAGACCACGGAGGCGATTAATAAATAAGAACCCCACGGCATACTTTTATGTAGGACAGGTAGTCCGGAAGACTTTGCTCCATAATATTTCTGATCGACTTTTTTTGACGTGTGTTGCTCTATTTAATTGGTATGATGAGTAGCGCAGTGGTTGAGCGCGTTGGTGCTCGAGCGAGAGGTCGCGGGTTCGAATCCCGCCGAGGGAACAAAAAGTTTTCAATGTTCCTGGGTCATGGATGTGTATTAAATTTGTGTATAAAATAATAAAAGTCTTAAATATGTGTATAGTATAAAAGTATTAAATGTAACTGGTGTGAAAAGAGCAGTCACTATAACTTTGGGATATGATAATACTACAATTTCTCATTCTTGAAATGTATTTTTTTTTGTAGAAAAATTAAAAAAATATTTTTTTTTTAATTATTGTTATTTTTGCGACAAAAAAATAAGAAATGGTGAAAAGTAAAAAAATTTTTTTTACTTTTTGACAAAAACAAATATATAACAAAATATATTTCCAAAATGATGAAAGGTAGTATAATCGTATCTCAAAGTTAAAGTGACTGCTCTTTTTACACCCTGTATATCCGTTGTCTGGTACCTGTAACACAAGTTCTTCGGATACTTAGCACGGGACCAGATTGGCGTGGTGCGAAGCGTCCATAGATATATTGTTATCTATTTTTCACCTACAAAAGGTCGGTCAACGATTATCACTAGTGGGCACTCCGACTCAGACAATAGCAGTTATTGTTTTACCTAAATGACAAAACCCAGCATTCGCACCAACAATAAACCAATTGATTCTAGAATATTCCGGTTAAATATCATCAGCAGCTGGGGAAAGTTTTCGCCGTTTTATCCTCGTAATGAACAGTTTGAATGCTGCTGGGAGCCGTGGATCTAACTGCTAACCCAACTATACTGAAGCCATTGTTTACCCTAATATAAACTTAGATGCAACTGAGGATGCAATAATAGGGAGTTATTTGAATATAATTTAACTTCAGTTGCGACCTTTTATTAAACAAATAATAGTGGGAGCGCCTTCGTGGTCTACTGGTTTAGAGCTTCGCTATCAACCCGGACGCCGTTGGTTCGATTCCCGCGTTGAAACAACAAAAAATATTGTTTTCAAGTTTGTTTAGGACAATGCAGGCTGATCACCTGATTGTCAGACAAGAAAAACGATCCATGCGGCGGATGGGCATGTAAAAAGTAGGTCCTGAGCCTGATCCCCCGCCATTCGTGTCGGTTATCCGTCTCATTGGGCTCCGAGAGTCAAGGAAGAGAGTGTTTCTGTGTATTGTGCACACACTTAGGCACTATAAAACAACTCCTGCGTAGCTGGTCTGGTTTCAATGTAACCGGCTACCGACACCGAAATCGGTGTGGAAATGCGTTCTCTTATTATTATTAATAGTGGGAAATATTTTTAACACGCTGTTGTAAGCTTGGGTTGTATGTATTTAACGGAATTTTTTAACATAATTTTCACCAATTTCCTGAAGTCTCATTAATTTGAAATTTTGTTTGCGTTTCAAGTACTAATGACAATGGAATAATTTTATGATAGTTCTATGTAAATTACATTATAAATACTTATAGAAGCCCTTGTCTTTAACATACCAGCTTACAAATTTCTGTCAAAATAGGTTTAGCCGTACCGAAATAAGAACTTAGTAACCAGAGTGTCTACTTCTACACACAAAAACAATCCTAATCAAATTAAATTAAAATATACTTCATTGTGCACAGTCAGAAGTAACACAATATATACAGTAATATAAACAATACAAAATAAAACACGAACACCTAATCGAATATAATCGAATAATCCACAAAGAATATGGTTATTTTTACCCAACTAAGCCATTGTCTTTTGGGTCTGTTCCACCGACCGTAATGCCTAAACTACTAAACGCAGTGTCAATTGTTTCGTAATAACAGCTCAACAAAGGCTCGTACAGCTCCACAAAGGCTACATATTTAATTTAGTTGGATTATAATTTTTTACTTACACCGCACTCAAAAGGAAGTGTGACTCGCAAGATTGCCAGTACGCTACGGTAGAACCAATAAGCATTCATACCTAGATAGGTAGGTAGGTAGGGTAGGTAAATAAAATGATTTGATTTGATTAATTAAATGAATGCTGCTATTTATAAATCGTTGTGAGGTCCAGTTTATTATTTTTATTTTACTATTTTCCATCGAATCCCATAAAACCCCATAAGTTCACTGTGTGGGAATGAAGTGGAAGCCCCAAAGGGAGATCTCCGACCGAGCGAGATGGTATACTCGGTCAGGCCGAAGCCCACTGTACTAGTTTTCAGATGTTGTATACAGAATGATTCCTGGTTCATATATCAAGCCAAATATAGTGTGAAGAGAATGAAGCGTGTACCATTTTTGTTTTGCCACCTCATATAAATTACTTACCATAAATCGCCTCCGTGGTCTAGTGGTTCAGAGCTTCGCTCTCGACCCGGAGGTCGTGGGTTCGATTCCCGCGTTGGAACAACAAATAATGTTGTTTTCAAGTTTGGTTAGGACAATAATTCAGGCTGATCACCTGATTGTCTGACAAGAAAAGATGATCCATGCGTCGGATGGGCATGTAAAAAGTCGGTCCTGCGCCTGATCTCTCGCTAGTCGTGTCGGTTTACCGTCCCACTGGGTTATGAGAGTAAAAGGAAGAGAGAGTGCTTCTGTGTATTGCGCACACACTTGGGCACTATAAAATAACTCCTGCGTAGCTGGCCTGGTTTCAATGAAATCGGCTACCGACATCGAAATCTGTGAGGGGAGCTATTATTATTATATTATTACCATAATGCGAAAAAAAAGTAAAGTAGTGTAGTTTTTTTAAGTATTTTAAATATTATGTATGTTAGTCTATAATATGGGCCTATGCAGCCTGCAATAAATGGTATTTAATTTAATTAATTTAAAATGACCACGAGGAGTGAATCTTACTATGTTGCGACTTGCCAGCTTATTTTTTATACACACGAACGCACTAGTCGTTGACCTGAGTCATCTTTTGTACTTTAATAGAGATCTTTAATCGCGACTTGTCGCGTTATGATAGGTAATTTATATTATGAGATGCCGAAATAAAAAATGGTCTACGCGTCTTCCCACTTTATGCGGCTTGATATATGAATCATGAGACACGCTGTATAACGCAGGACTTAGAAAACATCAAATCAAATTATTTTATTTCCAAATTAAACTTAACAAGCTATTTTCGGAAAGTCCAAGAACCGGCGTAAGAAACTCGGATACATCAATAGAACGATATAGGTATTGTGGAGCTCGTAGCCGCCACAATTGCAATAATCCCCGCCACATTATGGAGTTCCATGGTAAACTTTCTCCGAAACCCGTTAACCCCAATTTGAAGTTAAGAATTTAAATATTATGCAAAAGTAAGGCGGTGCCGCCGAAGTAGTGCAAAGTGCTAACTGCTGTGTTTGAACAGCAAGCTTCTTTTAACGGCGCAAGTCATACGCGGACGCGAGAACAGGACGCGTTTCTGAAATTTTTCCTATCAGTAGTAGCCAGCTCCGTAAAAGTAACGTTAGCGAATGATAATAAATAAAAATTAAAAAACCATTTATTTCTTGGTTCTACAATGTTTTGGTACTCGAACGTATATTTTACGAAGTTATTACAACATTAAATTTTAAAATATAAGTGTTAGTATCTAATTAGGGAATGATATATTATGTACAGTCGGCTGCACTAACATGGATACATCTACAAATTTGCAAAAATATGTCTACGTTTAATTTTCAAAAATATCGTCACCTTATTGCATTCAAAGCGATGTAACCAGCAAAGTGTTTCAAAATTATAAATACATTATTTTCATAATGAAGTAAACAGCAGTATTTCAGTGAATAGTACACACACTTAAATTCATAATTATGAATACGCGACAAATTTCAGTAGCATGTAACCATTGTTTATTTCATTATAATGTAAACGTTAATTTTGTGTTTCAGAAAAGGCTGGTCAAAATTTCATTACATTGCAATATATCAATAATGAATTCTATAAATAATAGAGGTGATATATTGACGGGTATTATTATTGACGGTTATTTAAAAATCACACCTACATTAGAATATTAATTATATTCTTTAGTGTAATAGGTATAACTCTGATACACGCGAACGTATATATTTCAAAGATACTTTCATCGGTTTTTATAGTCTACCCTCAAACTATATCTATGATTTTTTAATATTATATTAATTTTGTTTATCATACAAAATGTTTGCTTGCGTGTCTGCAAACTACATAAACTTACACTATGATATAAGTTTGACGTTTATTTATGTATGTTCGTCTGTTTGCTTGTGGCATCGTAACTACTAAATAGATGGACCGATTTTGATATACTTTTTTTATTTTTATTCAAAGCTGACGTGATCGCAATAATTGGTCATCAGTTCATTCACTGTTTGACTATTCAGGGGCTAATTTAAAAAAATAATTTTGCTTTACTGACCAAAAAAAAAACAAGAACAAAAATAAACAAAAATAGTTTCTGAAATATATGTTTAGGTAAAATGCCTGATTGACTGTAATAAACTTCATCATTCTTTTCTTTTTGTGTTTTTTCTAGTCATAAAAGTAAAATTATTTTTTAAGTAATACTCGAATTGTTCAGGAGTAAGCAAATTTATTTTAGTGTTTTAGTGTTTTAACATGACCACGTCAGCTTTCAAACAAAAAAAATTACATCAAAATCGGTTCATCCGTTTGGGAGCTACGATGACAGACTTACAGACAGACTTGAAAAATCCCTCTGTTTTTGTCGGAGGTGCAAAAAGGGATTTTTTACGAATTCAGTAGTCCAAATTTCATGTTTCTACCATTTGTAGTTACGGCTGTGCGAAAAGAAAAAGAAAAAATGAATGTATACATCTTATTGGAACATACCACGAGTACATTTTTGTGGCATTTAAAACATATTTGCAGAAAAGTGAAAAATGCTAAAATTTTATAAGTGTATCCATATTATTGATACAATTAATGTTTACATTGTAATGAAGTAAACAATGTTTACATATTATTGAAACATACCACGAGTACATTTTTGTGGCATTTAAAACATATTTGCAGAAAAGTGAAAAATGCTAAAATTTTATAACTGTATCCATATTATTGATACAATTAATGTTTACATTGCAATGAAGTAAACAATGTTTACATATTATTGAAATTTGTCGCGTATTCATAATTATGAATTTAAGTGTGCATACTATTCACTGAAATACTGCTGTTCACTTCATTATGGAAATAATGTATTCATAATTTTGAAACACTTTGCTGGTTACATCGCTTTGAATGCAATAAGGTGACGATATTTTTGAAAAACTAACGTAGACATATTTTTGCAAATTTGTAGATGTATCCATGTTAGTGCAGCCGACTGTACCTAGGAAAATCATGACTGTGCCAATATAACTGACTTTCTATAATGTTACTTTTTCGGAGCAGTCAAATATTCCCGCTTGGCCTATGTCCTTACATATATATATACATAATGTCTAGAAATAGACATCTCTCTAAAGGGGATTGTCCACTTTGTATAGACACTTTGGCCATTCGTGGACAATTAATTAAGCTAATAAAATGATATAAATTAAGTACTTCATATCAGTAAAAAGGAGAATACAAGCCTAGTTTTGTGTCAGACTTTATATTTAATTAGGTTTTTAGGTGTTATTGAAAAATGTAAACAATCAAATAAAACAACATACTTTTCATGAATATTTTATTATTCTGCTTCATAGGTTAGTAGTACATGATCAAGAAACTGGGCAGGTGGATTAATATGCTCTTGATACCTTGCCCAGCCTATGAACCATAAAATGGTCATATTATGAGCGCAGCAACCTACTGTTATTATTCCAATTATTATAATACATAACCTTTTATTATTGCAATTGCATAGTGTGCCGTAAAGGTCCCACTATGCAATTGCAATAATAATATTTTATTTCCTATCTCCTTTCATTGTAAAAAGCCAAGTAGAAATAATATCTCACACGAAAATAACATTCACGAAAACAAAGCGAATGACGTTGCATATTTTGACATATCGTATTTGCATTGCCATAATATAAAAAAGTTATTGCTTTTATACGTCACTGATTTTAAGATTTAATATTAAAGAAACTATTTAAATAAATTCCATTCAAACAACAGTAAACTACTTGCGAATTTTTAAAGTCTATTAGAACATTCAAAAACATAAAAATAGCATAAAACAGAGGCATGACTTTAATATTAATATCAATTAGTTGATTTCTCGGCGCTTGACAGTGGTAACACTGGAACCATTTGCCGACTTCCGAACATGGAAATTCAAACTAGAAACTATAAATAATTGTGTTTTTGTTGTGTTTATTTACACAATTTGTTTTTCAAATAAAATTAACAATAAATAAATAAAAAATATCCAATAAGTTAGTTTTTTTATAACGTCGTGTTCACGGATGGCCAGAAATGGACAATGCCCTTTAGCGATTAAAAACTCTTCGGCTGGTTTTTTTTGCATGGTTTTATATAAATATTGCTATTGTTATATCTACTTTTCGGTTTTTGATTAAGGTGAGGAGGTTCACAGGTTATAGTTAAATATTATGTAAAAATATGAGAATGGTTGCTCGAATAGTTTAGAAGATACACGCGCTAATAATTGCACAACAATAATCTGTAGTAAGTACTTCTATGACCCACTTCCCATTCTCATATTTTTTACATAATATTTTGATACCACAAATAAAATAAAATATAAAATATTTAAAGATAAAAAATCGCTTAATTGAAAAAAAATCAAAGTTTAATATTAACTTCCGGTTTACTATACGAAAAAAATTGTTCTTCTAATTTCTTTTTATTTTCTAGAAAATCAATTTAAATTCTCAAACAAATGCCATTTACTTATTATTTATTCTTACCTTCATTAACTGCTTTCGAAAGATCAGCTTTTCAAATTTTGATGATTCTTTGAAGGCGCATAAATTCGTAGCTAGGCATAAAAAAAGAAAGTCCAATTGGTCCAATGAACATGAATTATGACCAAAATCCAAGACCTGACTTTTTTTTTCTGGTCCGCTTGACGTGAAATGCCCCAACGTGTACTATAAGCAACAGTTTTTTATATACATTTAAATACTCAAATAATATATAAAAATTAAAGCTTTCTACCTAATGTCTTTGTAATTAGTCTTAGCTTGTGATAAAACGATATAATATTTGGTTTAAAAGCGTATTTTAATGTTCCCGCTTCAACCTGCCACTTACTACATCAAATTCAGAACACTCTGCACATTGTCCTCAAGAGTGTCTTTTATAACAAAAATACTCACCTCCCTGTGCTTGTACAATGCAAATGCGCCTTAATAAACGTGCAGCAGTAGCGACTTAATAAATATTATTTATGAGCATAAGCTTGTTAATTAGTAGTATTGTTACCGGAAATAGTGGAAATGAGGCGCTTTTGTGAGTTCATTGTCCAATGAGTGCTGAAAATAAGTGTTTGAATTCTGGTGACCTATTATTGTTTCCGTCTCTCTTGTGCTATTGTGGGTGAATGTCTTGTGCGGTGAGAGACAAAATAAATAAAAAAAAATGTTTTTTTTAAATCAAGCTTTACTGATTTGCTATGGCTATTTTCACTCTTCATTATCAGATCTTATGGTTATCATGTAGTACCGTTGTACTAAAGTACTCATCAATACGAATCAAACGAACCCAAACTCGGTGTTGGTGTTGTGTCGTTTTATCGCCGAATTCCTAAGGCCATCATTCACCTGCATCATCAGATCAGAAAATCTGTAACTGGAATGTGGCTTAAATTTAACCCGCAAGATTTAATTACAGACAAACAAACATCGGGACTTTATTAACACAATAGAAACTTTTAAATAATTATTGAAATAATGTTCATGAATTTATTGGTAATGAATATACCTATTATAAAATACAAATCTTTCCTCTTTATCTATATAATATTAGTATGAAGTACAGAATATTTTACCAAAGCGTGTTATTGTTAACCGCTTGTAAAATACTATGCCTTCTCATTAATTGACAGGAAATCCGAAAGGGATAACATGATATTTAATAAAGGATTAACTTTAACATGTGTTGGTGAAATTGGCACTAAGGATGTCCGTTTGTTTGTCACGCTTTTACGTGTAAACTACTAAGCCGATCTTTATGAAACTTTGTACACATATTCTTGAAAGTATTAGAAGTAACATAGAACATATTTTATTCCACGCGGGCAAAGGCGTGGGATTTAGGAAATAGTATATAATTCTACTTGCCACAACTTAATCCGCCCGCACTAAGGAGGCTTTCAGGCTAATCGTCAAACTATTCGTGCGTTTTCACGAATAAGGCTTGGACTATACTGTCGGGAATCTCCCCGGCCGGAGATAACTGAGACTGTTGGAAATAGATAATAAATAACTCTACACAAAAAGTCCTGGGAAAATTTTATTCATTATCAATAGGCTAATACAGGACTAACAGCGGGTATTGTTGTAGCATAAATCATGTGATGGGACCCAAAATTACTAGCATAGACTAGCCCGCATTCATCATAAATAATATTATCCAAATTCAGTCAAATTAAGAGGAAACACAACGGACGTTGTTACGGCGGAGGAAGCTTGCATGGGCGTTTGAAATAATGTATTTGTAGACTGCTTTTTCGACTCTGGTTTATTACATATATTTATATTTTATGTAACATAAAATAAAAATGGGCCTTGTAAAATTGTTGAAAGAAGCTCTGTGTATGACATAAGGAGTGAAGTTCGTTGCAGATCGATGACCACGAAGTTAGCGCGAGCGTCAACAGCCATTTTACATGACCCCTGTTTCCATCGTGGATAATGCCACTAGATTTAAAAAAAATCTGTAAATCTATGAATGCTATTAGTACCTACGTATCTATTCATGCCTTTTGTCATGAATCAATTATAAATAAAGAGATATGGCCAGCTTTTTGGCTGTGTTTAAACATGTAGTTTTTTTTAATATACCTATTTTTATAAAATCGAAACATGGGAACATACCTCAAGTCCTTTTCGAGTTTATATTGAAAAAAGTACCTAAATCGTTTTGGAGGAGGAAACGTGGGTCCTAATCGTCGATTTCTCGTACTTTTAATAGGTATGTGGGAGTACAAGTGGAAACCTCAAAGGGAGATCTCCGACCGAGTGAGATGGTATGCTCGGTCAGGCCGAAATTTCAGATGTCGTATATATAGCGCCGGACTTAAAAAACTTCGATAGCGCGATGCAGGATTGTGGCGCTAGTAGTACCGCCACATCACTCCCCCCCGAAGACCGGAGGTTGAAACTTGAGTCGTCTTGTGCTTGAGTCGCCAGTGCCAGTGAGTCCCAGTGAGTCGGAACTGTGCTGCTGCTGCACGGGCTCCAGTGAGTCGGAGTGCTGCCGTGCGGGCCGATGCTACGTGCTGAACCAGGAGAGATGTGCTCTGCTTGCTGACCGGTCGTGTAGTGAGAGTGCCCGTTGAAGCCGATGAGGGTTCGACCAGGCCGCGCTGCGTTGCGGCTAGTGGACGAAGTACCCGAAGCTGGCTGGCGTGGTGCGGAGGGGCGGGGTGTGATGATGATGAAGGAGGCGTGTTCTGTCGAGGGTCACCAATGTGGGAGTACAAGTGGAAGCCCCAAAGGGAGATCTCCGACCGAGCGAGATGGTATGCTCGGTCAGGCCGAAGCCCGCTGTAATAGTTTTCAGACGTCGTATATATAGCGCCGGACTTAGAAAACTTCGATAGCGCGATGCAGGTATGTGGCGCTAGTAGTACCGCCACATCACTCCATTTCGCTCGGTCAGAGATCTCTCTTTTTTTCTCTAGCCCGTGGTGTATCCTCTTAATAATTGAAAAACTTGCTATTCTGTACCATTGTGAGCTGAGCCTTGTTTTATGCAAGAATAAAAATTATACTCACAAAAGCTGGCGATTATTCTTCAGGAATTCTTCGGTGCAGGGCAATATGAGAAATGATACCTTCAGGAAATGCACTTATGTTGTGAGAATTTTATTTAATAAACTTTGCGTTTGTTAGTGTTACTTTAACATAGTTTAAAATATATATATGTAAGTTGCGTCCGAGTATCTATACAACGTGTAACAGAAATAAATGATAAAAACTACTGACATAATTCTCAAGTTATGTTACGTTACTGTTCTGTATACGAAAAGTATCATACTATTTTGGATAAAACGAATTTACGCAGTAATAATACACAAATTGCTTGCAATTTTTCCACTTTATTATTTATTACTTTACTACACAGGGACCTTAAAGTGAAATTTGTTGCTAGCGAAACTAAAAAAATTGCTAAAGCTCACGATAAACGACTTCATAACCACGTTAACGTCGAAGCTATTCAGCTCTTGGAGAACACAGACATAGTCAGAAGACTAAAAAGGACAATACCTTTTGAGTTAGTTTATTATTGTTAGTGTATAGTGTATGCCTAGTGCAGTAAAACTTAAAAAATCACACGAACAAAGTGACTTCCCCTTAATAGAGACAATAAGTAAAGTGCTGATGGACACAGTCTTATATTTTTAAGCATACCAATAACTAGCAATTTAAATTTATAATTAATTAAAATTATTTTAAAAAAAATACTCTAATGTCTTAAGGCTAGATTGTAATTTTATGTTGTTACTATGCACTAGAAATATCATACAAATAATAATAAAAAAAATACTTATTTAACATCAAATTATATAAATACTAACGCTATGGACTATGGTCTGCCAAATTTTTTTTTTCAATTTTAAATTAATTAGATTT
The DNA here is from genome assembly GCA_905187575.2 of Celastrina argiolus. Classification (NCBI taxonomy): domain Eukaryota; kingdom Metazoa; phylum Arthropoda; class Insecta; order Lepidoptera; family Lycaenidae; genus Celastrina; species Celastrina argiolus. The sequence continues at coordinate 7,027,404 of LR994596.1, forward strand.
ATTAAATTTAATCATACTTATCACAATATCACAATCTCTACTCAACTCTTTTGATATAATATACTTACCCCATGGGATAATCCTTATGTACTAGGTATTAATGGATATTTTTGTAGGTACATTAGCGCTAGACTCTCTAGTTCTACCCCAAGGTACTTACCCAATACCGAGCCCAAACCGATCTCGATGCTAATGCGAGTGTTGCGACATTGACGAATGTTCGGTAATCTCCTAAGACGCGGCTTACTTGGGGCTCAAGGTAGTGTGTTGGAACTTTTACACAAGATACAAGATGTTACTTGCGACTTCGTTCATCTATATATACTTTTTGTAGGAACGACAATCGGACAGATTCTCCCTTTTATCTTACCGATTTAGGTAGGATGTGTGCGTTACAGTATTGCAATCAGTATGTACTATTTTTTACCTACAAAAAGTGGGTCATACATTATAGCTCGTGGGCGATTTGTTGCCCTTAATACTACACTCCGTTCCGGTGATAGCATAATGTGATATTTATGTAAACAAAGAAAGACTTGATCAAATATTTTTTAAACTAAGGCCGTGTTTCACCAAGCAATGTTAAAGTTAACGCCATGTTAAAATACCATGCCATCTCATTCATTGACAGGAAACACGAGAGGGATAACATGATATTTAACATGGCGTTAACTTTAACATTGCTTGGTGAAACACGCCCATAGTCCCGATTTCACCAACGCATGTTAGTGTTAACGGCTTGTTAATATACCATGCCTTCTCATTCATTGATAGGAATTACGAGAGGAACAACATGATGTTTAACGAAGAATTAACTTTTACATTGCTTGGTGAAACACGTCCTAAGCGGGGCACCTGACACTACAGGCTACATCACACATGCATACAAATGCGTATGTGCATATCTGCATACGCTCGTTACACCTATGGGAAGGTGAACTGGGCTTATTCGCCAGCCTGGTACGACATCGACCAACTCAAAACGTGTGGGGTCCCTACCAAAGAGAAAGGAAAGGCGTAGTTTCTTTACATGTGTGGGTGACACTATGTAATGTTGGCCTTAGTGTGTGTTCCGCAGAGCTTTGTCTTATTACTTATTTAGTCTAAGTGACTATACCAATTTTATTCAAATCGGTTTAGTGGTCTAGGCGTGATAGCGCTGCACACAAACAGACAGATTAGCTTTCAACAGGCCTTAATATTGTTATTAATGTAAGGTACTGTCACACTCATAAATCATTTATAACACAGTTGTTACACGAGGCCTAGTTTAGGTTAATCTAGATACACATATAGGTATTAGGTACTAGTCTACGCTTGTGCCAACATTTGATGCGTAAAGGATCAGCTATTCATTGAACTAAAATGTTGGCCGTAAGGTCTACTATGTATTAAGTGTGCACGTGTAGGACCGATAATCGGTCAGATTAAAATTTTTTAAGAGAATTTCCTCCATATTTTTTCAGACCGTATTTTGGACGACGTTTGCGTTGTAATATTTTTTTTTCGTCTACAAAATTCGCTTACCGATTATCGCTCGTGGTATCCTTTGTGTGTAAATAATATATCTACGACACTAAAATATGCCTATTAGTCAGGGTTCCCCCATACATGATTTTCACTTGATTAGTATCAAGCTAATTTTTCTTGAGTAGCTTCATTTCGATGAGTCGCCCAAGAATTTCTTGGACGGAACTCTCGATTGTGGTAGCTAACAGAGTTACCAAGGATAAAAATAATGCTCAACTTTCGAGCGTAGGACCCGGGTAACGTACCACGCAATTTGTAGGACAATTATGTCTGGTGAATTACATTCATGTTAACTAAGTAATAAAAAAAAAAGTGAAATTAAAGTGTTGTGAAATGACGTCATCGCGTCGAGAACTTTAAACAAGTATATCTCGGAAACTACACGACGTATTGTAGTATTTTTGTCCTTCATATTATTTATTTTCCATAGAGCTTACGGAGAGCTAAATATAAAAATTAGCGAACATACCCCATTATGGATGATATTAGATTGGATGAAAATGTGTTCTGGATTACAACGGCATCCAAGATTGCCTGCAGGCATTAAAGAGCCCCTGCGAAGTCACTTTCCGAAAGTGTTGTGTATAAGTTACCCGAAAGTGATTTTTGGGGTTTGGATTAAAATTTTGGATTATTATAAGATTGTATTGCCTACTTGAAAAATGAATTTCAAGATTAATATTACCGTATATTCTCTCATATATACTCGCCTCGTGTTGACTTGTGCCGCCGCATAATGCCAAGCACACGATACTAAACAAATGTTCTTACGACACATATACTGTGTTATCTATTCACAGCTAATATTCCTTTTTTATTTTCAGCAATTACAACACAATTTAAAAACACCATGACATTCGCGTACATTTAATATTTATAAACAAGTCATGAAATTAAACCCATGAACAACATAATTTTGTACGTTTATGTTCATACTTCTAAGCCTGTTGTATTAGTAAGTAAACTAATGGAATATACGCTTTTTACGGTAATGATATTAAATTGTTAATATTATACTTTATGTAACATTTCCTACTTACAATACAAAATATTATTTCCTTGGTGTATACAGGTTATATTTACTTATATTGTGAAATACTCAATTAAATCTATTTATTCAATTGGGTATATTTAATTCGCAAGATTATTAATATCAACTTGCAAGATTTGTTAAGATTAAGTACAATTTAAACATTTTATTTGTCTCTAGAATACTCTATGTCTATATCGTTCTATATTACAGAACTTGCACAATGCAAATTCTGTAATTTCCAATTGAAACTATTTCAATTCACAAGATTAATAACAATAACTTTGATCACAAATAATAATTAGGGTAGTCGTGTGTGGAGATTCCTAGATATTTAATTTTGTCGCAATGACGTCACTGCACAACGCCTGCTAGCCGTAAATTAATTATTAGGTACTTGGTATTTTTCGATGAAACAAAAATTGGTGTTTATTTGGTATATAATATACAAGCTCTACTAAGAATAGTTTTAAGGTATTTTTTTATACTTAGAAACTATAATATTTTAAACATTTTATATGCTTGTAGAACGTTCTATCTATACAAATGAACCCTCACCACACAATACAAGTTCTGTAATTCCCCGGAGACCAATTAACGCGCGGTATTATACCCGAAACTTCTAGACCTATTTGTCCCCGCCTAACTTTAGTTAAATACAATTCGATTTTACCTGCTGTAGTTAGTGTCTCTGTTCTAGCATAGGCTAGCATCACAATTGGCAACTAGGCATTCTTATTTTTATTGACAGAAAAAAACCGGGATTTACCCGGCTTTTTTTTTAAAAGCTGACAGCTTACTAATGTTCTTAACTATAATTCATCGTCAGTTTTGCTCACTGCTTGATAATTCGAAGTTATTTTAAAAATATTATGTTTGATTAAAACCTAAGCATAAAATTTAAATATATTATAGCTAGCAATATCCCGCGAAAATGATAACTACAACCTCCAAGTAGATGAGTGAGTGTACGTGTGTAATTTTCGCAAGATGTTGCTAGATATAATATTTAAATTTTATACTATTGTTATATGGATTTCCGGAAAGTAACGCTTGATTCCGTTGTCTATTTAAAAGCTATGCAGCAAGTCGCGTAGTTTTTTCTCTAAATATACGAGTTTAGCATTTCACAGACTGTACATTACTTTCAATGAAATATAAACAAAATATTCTTGTATTCATAACATAAACTGATTTTCAAATTTTCAACGTAAAGTTTTATTTAGAATTTGGAAATTTCAAATTATAAATTTGGTTAATATAAAAACTACTTTGAACAACATTTCGCTGTTAATATATTATCGAGTCTTCATTGTTTATTATTGTAAGATTTAATTAACGGAATCGACCTATAGGTTACATAGTATAGTTTCAAATGTTTATAGTCAATTGTAATCCCCTGAATAGTGTAGTTAACACAGTATTATGGTTATAAGGCTCTAAGGCTTAACTCACATTGGCAAAGAGTCGAAACATCATCTTTGAAGGCTGAAAGTCAGTAATAAAGCAGCGGTAGACGAATCGGCGTCGCGACACTACATGCCATCGTTAATTAACGAATTTCGAAAATAAAATGTATGGAATTAGACATAACACGACACGTGAATTTGTATGTTTCGAACTTCGTAAGTGATTGAATAAGAGCCAGTCACTAGCTAGCTTCGGTCGCAAGCTACGGAGGGAAGGGAATTCAATAAAATACGCAAACCAATAATGTTTAAAGAATCTGTACATATGGTCATGGTTTATTATCTACTTTGTGGTCATGGTGAAGTTGATTAATGACCTGTATGGATGACAGACTTTATGACAAGTTTCTATGTATTTCTATGGCATTTATCGCCAGCTTCGTGTCGCTAGCTGCGGAGGAAATCCAGAGGATTGGATAAAAAGCAACGTTAGTTTATAACCTATTTAGCGACATTGTAAAATATCGAGAAATCTTAAAGCCAAACCTACTATTTACAATTGAACTCATTATTTTTTATTTAAATTGTAAACTATCGAAGTGAAACTGTCAAATTATGAACAGACATTCGACGGAACGCATCTCGCGTTGATTAGTTGAACGGCATATTACGGCAAACTTTTTTTTTAACATTTTAACGGCAAACTCTACATAAGATGGGCATATACACTCTAATCACTCATTTATTTTACACCTTGTATATGTGACAAACTTGCCGCTCCAACTTTTCGCCAGTGTGAAATGAGCTTTTCGGTAACATGTCGATAGACATTAGGCAGTTACAGCAGACATCAACTTATTTATTCACAGTCTATGATTGGCTATCTAGATTAATGTGCCAATGGTTAACGGCATTCATAGTCATCAACAAACAATTTAATAGCTACTGACTCAAACTACTAGTATTGTCCACAAGGAACTTTTATGAACGTACGAAAAAACGTAAAAACGTATCCTACGAGAAAAAAAGATAGGAGGAACGGCCGTGTTTGACTTGGCCGAGGCACTACCGTGGCCCTAGATTAATAATTTAGCAATCTCGCGAGAAAATGTCCGCAACCAGATGGATGAGGACTCTTTTTTTACGCTTCCGACCGGGCTTAATAAAGTTAATGCTGATTGGTAGAACATTTATCAGAGAGAAAGAAAGGAACAGATATTTTATAATTATTACACCACGCTCGCATGATTCAAATCGTATGACACTAATCGGTGTCTTTAGTGAATTAAACTTATGTGTGGAATTTAACCAACCTTGCAAGTGCGAGCGTGGTGTAATTACAAAATATATGTCCATTCCTTTCTCTCTGATAAATGTTCCACCAATCAGCGTTCAATACAGGCTGTTAATTTGAATGCCGTGTTAGTTGATCATACATTTGAATAGCGTTCTAGAAATTTGTATTCCTTCTTAATTTAGTTTACATTTATTTACGTTAGCCGAGTTGTTTTTTATTTATTTATATATAAAAAATAATACATTTTAACATATACAGTAACAAAAAATCTTGAGAGATTTGTCCAGTCACTGATTGACGCTTGTACATTTACATTTTAAACAGTTAACTGGTATAACAATACTAGCATATGATTTCATATAAGATTATATATTTTTAAAATAGATTATTATCTAAATATAATACGACCACATCCTCAATGTTTTGGATGTTATAAGTCTGACATGTCTGTGTGTGTGGGTGTTTGTCTGTGACATGCTTCCAAACGGATGAACCGATTTTGATAAAATTTTCATTACTTTAAAAATTCCTTTTAGTATAATTCACCAAATCATCAATCATCATCAGTACGCTCAGGTTAAAATTTGGGGATCACTTAAAATTTATTTCATTTCATTCATACATCGTCTGTAATATAAAACCCAAAAATTATCACACATGGTTTACTATACAAACTGGTTCGAATGCTAATTTTAAAAGACGTTCTGGTCTTATCGACATCAGAGCAGCAATTTTAAATTGCAACAGAGTTGCGGGTGAGATACACTATGTTTATGTCGGTCACAGATTACATGGTTGGAGAGACATGGCAAAGAAAAGAAAGATGAGAGATGGACCTGACCTGAAGAAGAAGGGAGGACCCCAAACTCATTTGATTTTGATTTAGATTATTGCCGCGTATTCCCGAATAAATGTTATTTATTTGGATTCCCAATCGATTGATACGGTCGGGAGTACAAAAAGTTGTAACGATTTTCTATATCCTGGTAATTTCCAAGTAATCCACCATATTTGGTGATACGAAAAACTGTGGAGATGAACTGATTCGGTTACCGATTGAGCCTGCAGACCTGGAGCGTAGTAAACACTTGAAAAGGAAAGAATGTCCATTAAGTTTCTCTGCATGCTGCTTAACACGGGGCCAGATTGATGAGGTGTGAAGCGTCCACAGATATTATAAAGGTATCTTCTGCTATGCTATTTATGTTTCGTCATTATAATATGAAACTTTATAATTGTGACTCAAAATATTACGAAAATTCGGCTGCTTTTGCGAATATTCGTTGCTGCATCTCTAGCAACAGTACATATGTGGCAATAACACCCTACTCGAAATATCGTACAAGATAAGAATGAATTCCTAAGTGTTTTAGGACCTGCAGATTTGAGAAACTCTCTGCAGGTCCTCAAACATTTAGAAATTCAAGGCATAAACTAGTTATGAAGTGGTTGTCGATGTTATATTGTATTATGGATAGTTTTAATGACGAAACATAAACAGGCATCTTCTTCTGTTTCCTAGATCTGCAGGTCCCCAAACATTTACAAATTCATTCTTATCTTGTACGATATTTCGAGGTGGGTGTTATTGCCACATGTAATGTTCCTAGAGATGCGGCAATAACATGCCGAATATTCGTAAAAGCAACCGAATTTTCGTATTATTTTGAGTGACAATTATAAAGTTTCATATTATTACAGTTCTTGAAAGAATAGATTTACTCTCGAGATTTGTTTGTGATTTTGCTAAAGATGTCGTATATATATATAGATCCAAGAATATTCAACAAACCACCGAATTGAAATGGACGTAATTGGATTTTTAGCTAACACTAGGAAGATAGGTTTATACAAAAACAGGAAAATTTAGGACCAAGAAAACGAGCTGTTACCCTTAGTACATCTACAATCAACAGCTTATGGAGATTATAATGGAAATCTTTCGTTTCAATAATTCAAATAGAATAATGTCAGAGCTCGTAACTAAATACTACTACATAAGTGATTTAGTTGCGTTGTGAGCCAGCTAACAGGAAGTAGCAATGTGATCTGGCCCTTTTACCTAAATCACTATTTTAAAGGGGCGGTCTCGGTGACAACTGACGCTTAGCAAGAAAATACGCTTACACCCGCATATTCGGAACTTTACCTCACTACAGGAATCCTTCCGAGTATTCTGATTTTTCATATAACTGACAAGTGTCATGGCGACAAAGGAAAAATCTTGGAAATGCGGAAAAAGTAATCAAATTATATCGACGTAAAAGGTTTCCTTTGATTTTACGACGCGAGAAATTCTTAAAACAATACCCTGTTATTTATGATTATTGTTATCCCTGTGATCAAAAGTAACGGTTCCGCATTGGTAACTGTTATTTTCAAGATGGTTGCAATTTTATGTTAACGTGGTGAATATTCAATATTGCGTATCCGTAATTCCGAAAAACTCGAATTGAAAAAAAAAAGTTTTTGGAAATAAAAAACATTTCCAAAATGTGGAAAGGTATAATCGTATCTCAAAGTTATAGTGACTGTTCTTTTTACACTCAGTATAAATATTGAGTTGTACATAAATTTCAGCTGTATCGCGCTAACGAAAACCATTTATGAGGCAGGGATAAGTTTTATGTTTTTGAATTGAAATTTAGTATCTAAGACAAGTCTACTAGTCAGTAACTAGTAGTATCTAGTAGATATTATTGGGATTATGTTTTGTAAGGATTATATTAAAATCATGACAGCGCCTTTATAATTGTTATACAATAACTTTGGGAAAAGGAATTTATAAAATGCTCAGCCTAAAAATAAAGCGCATATCTTCTTCTTTTATATATAAAAATTTATTGCTCTTCGTAAGTCTCGCTTAAACTCGAGAAAGGCTTAACCGGTTCGGCTATTTATGGTCTTGAAATGGAAGTCCAGGAAAGATTTAAACGGTTTCTATAGTTATACCATATTTTTTTAGGCATAGAAATACCAGTAGAGTAGCCATCTTCTGATCTACACGCAACCTCCAATTTTTAATTTTTTTCCTTCTTATTTATGTGTTTTAAATTGTTATTTGTATGTGCTGATTTACATTTTTTAGTTTATGGTATACTTAAAAAAATATAGTCCGACTTACAATGTAACTCGATTCCGCTGTATATTCTTTCATCCTCAGAAGGAATAGACTACCTCGGCCTAATGTTTGTAAGACTATCGGGTAGATCCTTCATATTTCTGACCCTTACATATAATAATAGCTCCCCACATCGATTTCGGTGTCGGTAGCCGATTTCATTGAAACCAGGCCAGCTACGCAGGAGTTATTTTATAATGCCCAAGTGTGTGCGCAATACACAAAGACACTCTCTCTTCCAATTACTCTCAAAACCCAGTGGGACATTAAACCGACATGACTGGCGAGAGAACAGGCGCAGTACCGAAATTTTACATGCCCATCCGACGCATGGATCATCCTTCTTGTCAGACAATCAGGTGATCAGCCTGCATTGTCCTAACCAAACTTGAAAACAACGAATCACGAATCGAACCCACGACCTCCGGGTCGAGAGCGAAGCTCTAATAATAGCTCCCCACATCGATTTCGGTGTCGGTAGCCGATTTCATTGAAACCAGGCCAGCTACGCAGGAGTTATTTTATAATGCCCAAGTGTGTGCGCAATACACAAAGACACTCTCTCTTCCAATTACTCTCAAAACCCAGTGGGACATTAAACCGACATGACTGGCGAGAGAACAGGCGCAGTACCGAAATTTTACATGCCCATCCGACGCATGGATCATCCTTCTTGTCAGACAATCAGGTGATCAGCCTGCATTGTCCTAACCAAACTTGAAAACAACGAATCACGAATCGAACCCACGACCTCCGGGTCGAGAGCGAAGCTCTGAACCACTTGACCACGGAGGCGCTAAAGCTAAATCTCTCTGACCCTTGACCCTTATTTAATACGTGCCATTAAAATACGACTTACAGCTAAGCGTTAACTTACCCTAACTGTACATAATTTGAATTGGCAGCACGTTACACCCACTCTCGTGTGTGGAGATTGCATTACGTTTCTATCAAAGTTATGTAACAAGCTCAATACAAGTTACAAACAATACCGGACCAACTGCTAAATAATTCAGAGCCACGTTTGACGGTGCTTCTAAAAATGCAGGCTTTAGTGAAACTGAGATATCTATTTTGTATAAGAGAATCTATTTTGCATAATAAGCAGGCGAATAGAAAAGATAACTTTAGTGTCGTTCAAGCCACAAGTCCGCTTCATTTTGGCAAGCAGTGACTATGACAGCATGTGAGGAAGACACACATTTTGCAATATGGTATCACCAAGGTTATTTGGTTGCTTGGTTGAGCAAATCAGCCTAGCCTCCGATTTCTGAAAGGCTGAACAATACGCCGATCAGCTAGCATTTGTTAAGTAATTCTGAACGCTCATTGGTGAACGTCACTCGCAGCAACTTCGTTCACCAAATCCAAATGAGATTTAACCAATCATAATGGAGATCTTAAACATAAATCGTTTAAAACTGTTGTCTAAGTAGAGCTGGTATAAATATGAATGCTGTTTTAGTTTAATTGAAAAAAAAAACACGAATTAATGAATTTATAGACATTTGAAATTCGTGTAAAACATAGTTTATCTCGGAAACTACACGTCTATATTAAATAATATTTTCATTCTTTTTTTTTTTTTCGACAGAGTTTACGGCGAAATAAAGAAATTAGTGAACATTCTACTTTACGAGAATTAAACCCAGGGCCCCGATTCTCGTGGCTCGAAAGTGCGTTCCGCTCGCACGCGCGCGTTATCATGCGTGTTCGAGGGGGACATACTGACTACCAGAATCGGGGCCCTGGTATCTGCTACACTTTAATTTACCATCCCAACCTTATTTCCCAAAGATTTATGTAACGCCGTACTACTAGTAATGCCTCCGTGGTCTAGTGGTTTCCACTCGGAGGTCGAGGGTTCGATTCCCGCGTTGGAAGAACAAAAAGTTGTTTCATGTTTAGTTAGGACAATATAGGCTGATGATCTGATTGTAAAATATATAATTTATAATTTATACTATAAAATTATACTGGATGTAAAAAGGACAGACACTAATTTTTTTTTGCTTTTTCGTTATCCTTGCGACAAAAAATAAGGAATGGTAAAAAGTAAAAAAAAAGTTTTATTGGTTTTTAAAAAAAAAAAAACTTAAATATATTTTTCCAAAATGAGGAAAGGTTACAATCGTATCTCAAAGTTGTAGTGACTGTTCCTTTTATACCCTGTATAAGGTGTAAAATAAATGAGTGATAATACTCCAGGGTGTGTAAGTGGCTCCTATCTAGATTATTCTGTGACTTTCATGTATGAGAAATATCCCAACATCACAAAGTTTCCTATGAAATATTTTTTTAAAAGGTACCTCTTTTAGCCCTGGTACTTTCTCAGTAAACTATTGAGTATGACTTTTAGGGTGTGTATCTACCGTATCTACCGTAAGTATATTTAATTCATTAATAATAGCTCCCCTCACCGATTTCGGTGTCGGTAGCCGATTTCATTGAAACCAGGCCAGCTACGCTCCTGCGTAGCTGGCCTAGATAGAGCCCAAGAGAGAGTGCTCCTGCACTCTCTCTTCCTTTTACTCTCATAACCCAGTGGGACGGTAAACCGACACGACTGGCGAGAGAACAGGCGCAGGACCGACTTTTTACATGCCCATCCGACGCATGGATCATCTTTCTTGTCGGACAATCAGGTGATCAGCCTGCATTGTCCTAACCAAACTTGATAACAACATTTTTTGTTGTTCCAACGCGGGAATCGACCCCACGACTTTGAGATACGATTATACTACCGTTCCTCATTTTGTGTATTTTTTTTAATTATTTCTATGTCTAAAACTAAAAAACTTTACTTTTTATCATTTCTTATTTTACTGGCGCAAGAATAACGAAATAGTAAAATTTTTTTTTTTAATTTTTGTAAAATATTTTTAGTTACAAAGTTAAAGTGACTCTTCTTTTTACACCCATTATAGCCTACATGTGCTGACATTTCCAGTATTCCTCAAAAGATTTCCTTGCGAAAATTAAATACATCTATGGAATAAGCTCGAGCATGTCCGCGCTAAAATAATCCGATATAATCCCCGTGCAGCACTGACGTAAGACGCAAGCGGATTACGCTGGAACAACAGACCTGGAGTAGCCGGAATACAGCATAAATATCCACAGCCTCACTGTACCCAGCAAATAGACGGCGTATAGCATTACCCACAGTCCATCCATTATCTGATTCAATTTCACAAAAAACCATCTTATACGGGGCATTTCACGTCAAGCGGACAAGAGAAAAATAAAGTATGATCTTGAATTTTGTTCATAATTAAATCAGTCGTGTAGCCTATAACCATTGGACGGTTAGTAGGATAATAGAATATGAAATATGCATCCTTGAATATTATCGCTCATTTTTCACTGTGTCACGTCCATGAAAGAGCACTGTGAGACAGCAATATATTTTATAAATACCTATTTTGTATTTCTCTCAACCGTAAAGTTTTCTCTTAAGCATCTGCAATGGTAAAATCTTTGAAGAATAGCACATAAGCTATGGGTATTATTGGCTATATTTGGTAATGTTTAATTATTTGTGCGTGCACACGGTGTCGAAGAGTGGGTGAATTTAATTGAGCAAAATGGCGTTCAAAATTAATGTTGATTTTAACATTGTATTAATTAAACTTCGCGAAGTTCGTAAGCCTATACAAAATCATAACTCCTTAATACTTTAAGAATATGAATTGGTTTAAAGACACCGTGTCAAGTTATTAAAATAATTAATATTCGCGTTTCGCAAAGTTTGGGAGTGTTCGTGAATGAAAACGAGACGTCTACGCTCAATTCCAAATTCTCAGCCCTCGAACTTAGTTTTTACTACCGGTCTGTCCCGCTCATGCAAATGAGATTTACCGCGCGTGCGAGCGGGATATACTAATATTCGGAACTAAATTCGAGGCCTGAGAATTAGGGCCCAGGCCCAAGCTGCACCTCCTCCGCTGAAGTGAGCTCTCCTTACTCCCTTTTGAAACCTCATTTACTGTTTTATAAATTTTTTATTATTAGTTTGTTATAGGTAAGTAAAGTTTATGTATTTTTATTAACGGGTGTAAAATGTACAGTAACAGTAACTTTGGAATATGATATACCTTTTCTCATTCTAGAAATGTATTTCTTTTACAAAAATTCAAATATAGGGAAACGGTATAACTTTATTAGCATACAGTTTACATTTCAAATTCGATGTCCAAAAATAAGCAATAACCTACCAAAATAGTATATTTAATACTGCATTACTAGCAACACTTTCGTCCTCCATCAAATGGATGCAAAATTCCGCTAGGTTGACACTTTCCTTTTCATCATGTGAAATTTTGGCGGGGGTAAAACGTAAGTAATATTCTTTAATAAAATGTTAAGGCTGCTACTTTTTTTTGATGCAATATTTTATAAAATATAAGTACTAGTGCCGTTATTAAAATTCTATAAAATAATGTCTTGCTATGTGTTATGAACAAATTTAGGGTGTAAATTAAGGTTTTTTCGTCATACCCTCAAAATTTTGTAGTGGCCAATAGCTGTCATTATTTTTTGAATACCTTATAGTTATTGGCCTCCTTTGCCAGTTACTAAATAAAAATAAAAAAAGTCATCTAGCATTGTTAATGAATAAAACGTCTTATTTCGTAACCATAAGTAACATTTTAAATTACAAGAATTTTCTAATCATTATGAATAGTAAATAGCCTAGGCCAATAACTGTGTAATTGAAAAAAATTACTTACAGAAAAAGTATGCCAACAACTATAATCTTATTTTGGTTTTTTTTGTTATTAGTTTGACTTGTTATGAGTTAGGAGTTGAACTAGTTGCTCTTTACCCCACTTGTACTGGGGTAAAGAGCATCACTCAGCCAGCTGATGTTTCCGTTTTTGGGCCCATTAAAAAAGATACCGTAACGCAGTTCGAAAATTTCAATCATAAAACATTGGAGAGGTGGTAACAAAATTAAACATCGCTACTATCCTAAAAACTGTTATTGATGAGTTGAAACCTGAAACTATTATAAATGGTTTTCGAGTATGTGGCTTATGTTGCTCATGTCCCTAAAAGAATTTGGAAACATTATAGGAGCCGAAATGATAAATCAGCTACAAGCACTAAAATGTCAAGGTGTCAGCACGAATGAAACGTCTCCTACATTGTTTAAACTTTGGTCCCTAACTAATGTAAATAATGTAACCTCACTAAAAATTACTATGACACCTACAAAAATTATTAAGCGCACATATTGCAATAAACAACTTCAATATTTGATATTATCTTTGGTTTACTTTCTTTTGCTAAAAATAAGTCCCTATTGTGTGATTCTTGTAAAAACTACTATCGTCGTCATTGCATTCCTAATAAACACGAAGAGCATTTGCCAGATGATGATGAGCTTCCTGATTTTGTATGCCATAAATGCTTTTTGTTAAATGATAATGACTCAGAATCTTTAGAAGATGAAGATAATGAAGAAGACATGTTTTATTAGCTAAAGCTATTGTTTTTGTAATTAAAACATGTCTAAAGTTTTAGTTTACACTTATTTAATTCACGATGCCGATGTGGCTAATTACTAAATGATCTCACGGCCAATAAGTGTAATGTTATGGCCAATAACTATAATTTTAAGTTTTATATTTTTAAATTAATTTTATTCCTAAAATGTTTAATAACAGTGTATGTGCAATGAAATATTTGATAAATACATTAGTATTTAACCATATGACATAAATTTTATTTATTTCTAACTGGGAATTTTAATTTTAATAAAGATTTTAAATTTTGTAGCCGCTTATCTGGCCAATAACTATACCTACCGTTTCCTATTTTTTTAATTTTTCGTTATTCTTGTGACAAAAAAAAGAAAATAGTAAAAAGTAAAACTTTTTTTTTTGATAAAAAAAATACTTATATACATTTCCAAAATGAGGAAAGGTAGTATAATCGTGTTAGTTATAGTGACTGTTATTTTTACACTCAGTATAAATATTGAGTTCTACATTTTCAGCAGAAAAGTGAAAACCATTTATGAGGCAGGGATAAGTTTAAAGTTTCGAATTGGAAGCAGTAATATACGTCTACTAGTAGGAACTGGTTTTACTAAGTAGTAATTGGGTATTCTGTTCCCTAATAATTGAAGACGTGTATAAGATAAAGGTCCTATGTCGCAAAATTTTTTTAAACAGAAAATGGTATTAACCTGTCAGTTGAACATTTTAAGATTTGTAGTTACATATTAAGTAGGAATGGTACCCTCGAGATGGAAAGAGAAACAGAGGAAGACAAACCTAACGTTGGGAAGACGACATGGAAAAGACGGCAGGGTTCGAGTGGATACGCACTGCCAAAAACAGGAGAAAATGGAAAGCTTTAGAGGAGGCCTTTGTCGAAGGACAAGCTGTGACACAAAAACCGGTTGTTGATGTTGTGCAAAATTATTTTTTATTAGAATAAGTAGTATAACAAGTAGTATTACACATCATTTTGTTTTATTATTGTTAGTTTTAAATACAGCAATAAAGGATTATTTTATTTTATTTTTATTTATTTTTATTAAGTAGGTACATTTATTCTAGAGTCTACCTTTAAATTAATGTACGTAATACTTTATGACGTATTTTAAAATGTTTAAATGATAGTTTAAACTCAATGAAATCAGAATTTTGCTGCATATCACCTTCATCCATTCATACATACACCGTAGCGCAGTGTTTGAGCGCGTTGGTGCTCGAACGAGAGGTCGCGGGTTCGAATCCCGAAGGAACAAAAAGTTTTAAATGTTCCTGGGTCATGGATGTGTATTAATTTTTTGTCTATACTTCTATACTAATATTATAAAGAGGTAACGTTTGATTGTTTGTTTGTTTGTTTGTTTGTTTGTTTGTTTGTTTGAATGGAATAGGCTCTGAAACCACTGAACCAATATGAAAAATTCTTTCACCGTTGGAAAGCTACATTCCTAGCGCTGAACATAGGCTATATTATATGTTTAAAAAAAGTAGGGTTCCTTACTAAAACCCCAAAAATGTAGCCCAAAGTGTAAAAAAACGACCTCCAAAATTTGTTACGTCGTGTGCGCTTCGACAACGGCTTGACCAATTTCGCAATTTTTTTTTACGGTATGTTCGTTATTGTCACGAAAAGGTTATTATGAAAGAAAATGTTGAAAAAAATAAGCAGATAATTAGAAAAAAGAAGAAAATACGTGATGGTCACGCGGGGTTTGAACCTGGGCTCAATCGATTCACGTCGTTGCCAGTTTATATGACACGGGTGTCATGGTAACGACATTGTTTACAAATGGAAAATAAAAATTATGAAATGCTATAAATAACGTATTAACATAAACTTAAACTATTTGGATTCATTAAACTATTTGTCCACCACTAATAAATAGTCGGGTCATTTTAATAGGTAACATTTGACAGTTTATCAAAAATGAGCGACGTAACGTTGTAACGACGACATAATAAAATAAATATTTTCTTTTTGTTAAAACTGCAGAATTTACTAAACTTTATTTAATAATTATAAGATATTTATTGTCAACATAACCAATATGAGTTTTTTTACGATTTGCTTTCACTGATAAACGATCTTAAATATAATATACAAATTATGATTTAATGAAATAAACGTCGTGATAATGTTACGTCAGTTAACACTTTTTCTTATTAAACACTAGAGACTTACTCAAAAAATCGATTAATCTTTTAACAACTATAAATATACCTATTTAAAAAAAGTACTTAACTTATAAGTTGTAATAAGAATATATTATAAATGTTAATTTAAAAATCAGATCGAAGGAGTTAGATCCATGGTCATAATTCACGAACAATTAAAAAAAAAACGAAAACGTCATGATAGGACGCCACTATGTCTTTTGTCGTCATTTGTCTTTGTGCGAAGTTAACGTCTGTCTGTTCTGTCTTTTTTTTTCTTGCTACTGAAAACGAAAATGCAATTAAAAAAAAATGTCTGTCTGTCTGTTAGCGTGTCTCTTTGCTCCGGCTAATCTCTGGAACGGCTGGACCGATTTTAACGAGACTTTCACTGGTAGATAGCTAAAGTTATAAGGATTAATTTAGGCTTCTTTTCATCATCATCATCGTTATCTCACTAATGATCACCGAATCGGCTGGACCGACTGTGACGGGAGCATTCACCGGGCGTTAGCTTATGTTAGTTCCATCTATACATCAGCTATTTGTATTAAAGTAAGTCGTGTTAGTTAAATTATTTATAACTCAAGAACGGCTTTATCGATATGGTTGAAAATTGGTGAGGAAGTAACTTAGAGCCAGTAGACGGACATAGGATACTATTTATTCCATTTGACAGCGCAGAACCAGCAACGTTCACGGAAGGGTTTGGCGTTGTGGGTTCCGCGTTGCGGGTTCCGGGTTCCCGTGTTGCGGGTTCCGGGTTCCGCGTCGCGGGTTCAGGGTTCCCGTGTTGCAAGTTCCGGGTTCCGCGTTGCGGGTTTCGGGTTCCCATGCTGCGGGTTCCGCGTTGCGGGTTCCGGGTTCCCGCGTTGTGGGTTCCGGGTTCCCGCGTAGCGGGTTCCGCGTTGCGGGTTCCGCGTTGCGGGTTCCGCGTTGCGGGTTCCGCGTTGCGGGTTCCGCGTTCCCGCGTTGCGGGTTCCGGGTTCCCGCGTTGCGGGTTCCGGGTTCCCGCGTTGCGGGTTCCTGGTTCCCGCGTTGCGGGTCCAGGTTCCCGCGTTGCGGGTTCCGGGTTCCCGCGTTGCGAGTTCCTGGTTCCCGCGTTGCGGGTTCCGGGTTCCCGCGTTGCGGGTTTCGGGTTCCCATGCTGCGGGTTCCGCGTTGCGGGTTCCGGGTTCCCGCGTTGCGGGTTCCGGGTCCCCGCGTTGTGGGTTCCGGGTTCCCGCGTAGCGGGTTCCGCGTTGCGGGTTTCGGGTTCCCATGGTGCGGATTCCGGGTTCCCGCGTTGTGGGTTCCGCGTTCCCGCGTTGCGGGTTCCGGGTTCCCGTGTTGCGGGTTCCGGGTTCCCGCGTTGCGGGTTCCGTGTTCCCGCGTTGCGGGTTCCGCGTTGCGGGTTCTGGGTTCCCGCGTTGCGGGTTCCGCGTTCCCGCGTTGCGGGTTCCGGGTTCCCGCGTTGCGGGTTCCGGGTTCCCGCGTTGCGGGTTGCGGGTTCCCGCGTTGCGGGTTCCGGGTTCCCGCGTTGCGGGTTCCGGGCTCCCGCGTTGCGGGTTCCGGGTTCCCGCGTTGCGGGTACCGGGTTCCCGCGTTGCGGGTTTCGGGTTCCCATGCTGCGGGTTCCGGGTTCCCGCGTTGCGGGTTCCTGGTTCCCGCGTTGCGGGTTCCGGGTTCCCGCGTTGCGGGTTCCGCGTTCCCGAGTTAGGGGTTGTTTTTTTTAGTTGAATTTCATCATAAACTGTTTTTATGCTCAACGAAGTGGGCAAGGGTCAGCTAGTATAATATAATAAAAATCCTAATTATGTGTAAACTATAAAAGTATTAAATATATTTCCGTTGTCTGGTACCTGTAACACAAGTTCTTCGGATACTTAGCACAGGGCCAGATTGACGTGGTGTGAAGCGTCCATAGGTATATATTATTACTATCCATTCATGTCTTCAATTATTCTTGTGAAAACTTTACTAAGAAACTTCTAAAGATATTTTTAAAAACTGTTTTTTCGAGTATCAACAACATTTTCTGATAATCTAAAAATCTCGTCCTAAGGATTTGTGTTGGTATACGCTATAATCGTAAAATGTGGGAAGACGCCATATCTCATAATTCCCATGAGCGCGGGAGGAGGAGGAATTAGGATGAACTCCCCTATGCTCGTAATAACGTGATAGATTTTAAAATGGTGTGCGTAGAAAATGTTTATATATATCCGTGATCCATGCCCACTTCGTTGAGCATAGAAACAATTTGTGATGAACCGCTCAAACCTTACCGGGACTTCCATGAATATTTCAAGACTAAAAATAGCCGAATCGGTTCAGCCGTTCTCGAGTTTTAGCGAGACTAACGAAAAGCAATTTATTTTTATATATAAAGTGAAGAAATATTACTAGCTGACCCGTGCCCACTTAGTTAAGCATACAAACCGTTTAAACCTTCCCTGGTCTTCCACGAATATTTCAAGACTAAAAATAGCCGAATCGGTTCAGCCGTTCTCGAGTTTTAGCGAGACTAACGAAAAGCAATTTATTTTTATATATAAAGTGAAGAAAGATTACTAGCTGACCCGTGCCCACTTAGTTAAGCATACAAACCGTTTAAACCTTCCCTGGTCTTCCACGAATATTTCAAGACTAAAAATAGCCGAATCGGTTCAGCCGTTCTCGAGTTTTAGCGAGACTAACGAATAGCGATTCATTTTTATATATGTCGGAAGGGGCTCTCATGATTTAATAACATTCCTTCGGATACTGTGGGCTTTCGTGGGTAAATCGTGAAAAGAGAACAGAGTAACAATATCACTTGTTTATTCGTAATCACAATTTCTTTATAAATTCACTATTCACTACACTTTATAAATTTACTTTACTTTAAATTCACTTTACTTTACTTTACTTTACAAGTATCGACACTAACGAAACATAACACGTTTCAAGACATCTCAACTTGGCGACCAAATTACGAATGAATTCAGTCTCGTCGAGAAAGTCCGGAGTCATGTCAAAGCGCGCCATAGACAAGTTGCGCCATTTTGCCACTTGGGGGCGCGCTTCCGTCTCGTTTTGTGTCCATATTCATATCCGGCTCCGACACGGCCATTCTGATAAGTCACACGTCCCGTGTGATGCTTCTGCAAAAGAGAAAACCAGCTGCAATATCACGAGCCTTTCGCTCGGCCAACTCTGACCAATCTCCACAAAATATCATCAAAAATAAAGTTCAGATCTCAATGTAATTTTATTTCAAATAATCTTTCAAATAAAATTCTCGTTAAATTTTTTTTTGACATGGAATGATACCCTGGGTCATGTTACTTAAATCATGTTAAAACTGTAGGAACTGTACACAACTGAACACAAATAAACTAGTAAAATCTCTAACTCCACTACCATACCCAATTTCATAGACATAGAACTCACAAGGTTCATTGTCCCAGACCGCCAGTCAAACGCCCTCCTGACATAAAACGGACTTAATATAGTCCGAGTTACCGGTTACGAAATAACTGGACGGTCGATCTCATTACTCATAGACCCAGTCCCATATCGCCAGTCAAACGCCCACCGAACATAAAACGGACTTGATACAGTCCGAGTTACTGGTTACGTAATAACTGGACGGTCAACTTCATATTCACTCATAGTACGGTAGGTAGAGACTTTACCCAACAACTCAAATTTGTTCATCATTAGCAAAATCTTTATCATTATCAACTTTCAGCAATACATGACCCGAAGGAATCTTTCTCTAACGTATGCAGCGTCATAAGTACGCTTTGAACTTGCAACTTTTACAGCCTTATTTTCAACTATGAAAAAAAACCAATCAAAAATCTATTTACTAACGCCTTATTGCTTTTCATAAGGTGTATTATTTGAACTATACTTTTATCTCGGTTACTGTATAAAACAGTCAATGTACCTTCTCAACTAAGGTTTGTAAAAAGGGTTCATAGAAACAGACTATACACAGTCTTCACACTAAAGTCACGAGATAAACAATTACGCTCACCAAATAAAACTCAATATCCAAGTCTGATACTTCAATGAAGTACAGAGTGCAGGCCCCTTGACGCCTGACGCCATCGTCATAGGCCGATATATTGCAGCGTTGCTGCATTGGCAGCAGTACCCAGCACAGCTCGACGCGCGCCGTCTGCGTCGCGTCGCGGCGCTCGTTCATTGAATCTCCGTCTGTACACAAAATTAAACAGCACAAAAAAATGTTCAAACTGTCCGATTATGTTCTTTTTAGGGTTTCCTATCCGTGGGGTGTCGAAGAAAGAGTAGCACCTCGCTATCAACCATCTTTCCCGTGGATGCGCCCGCCAACCCGCCTGCCAAACGTGGCGAGTATAGGCAACTACCCCCCATGTAATCGAATTAAGAGAACGAATTAAGGGAGGCTTATATCCAGAAGTGAACATCATAGCCGAAATGATGATGATCATCCAAGAGTAAATAACAGGAACAGAAAATTTTAAAACTTTGCTGTATTTGTTTGCCACCAGGTCGCAGCTCAAGAACCAAGCTATCGCAGTTCAAATATCGCGGACAATTATTATGAGATCAAAATGTTAAATTGACTTTGCAATTAATTTCATTTTATTTCCTTTCAACGATCTAACTAATTCGATAAAGAAAAGCTGTTACAGTAACAGTCTCATAATAACAACTGATCAGCAGCTGTCCCAATAATACAACTTGACCACTACATTTTAGTTGCACCATCGCGGGAATTGAACCCACAACTCTTAAGTGGAGAGCCACGCTCTGGTCACGTGAGCGATCACAATACCAGAAGACTCCCAAGTGCGTTTACAACCTTTCACATGATAACCAAGTTCACCGAAGCTGACTGAAGTCCACCGATGAACTTTCTTATCCACCTCAGCCACTGGACCGTCGAGTGTGTGCCGCGTTCACCATCAACACCAGCCACAGGCACCTAGTAGGCTTACATACTGCAGCTTCTGGAAACGTGAAATTAAAATGCGTCAAATCAATAAATTTTATTTAAATCACAACCGATTTTTTTTTCTTCGCAAATTACACTATTATTGCCGTAACTTATAGTAATTCCAATCCGCCTAGTGTGAAAGTAATAGATAGACAAACATGTTTCAATTTTACAGCTTACAACAACAATATCATAAACTGACAGTTTTATTGCGGATCGCGAATGTCCTAGCACTTATTATCAGTTATCAGTTTGTTTAAACACTCTCAGAATAAATAACAAACACGACATTATTTAAATTTACTTTTGAAACTGATCAATGGCTATTTCTTACTACGTATGCGGTAACGCCAAATAAGAAACAGAACTGTGTACAAACTGTATGTATCTACTGTGATTAACACCCACTTGATGAACTTCGCTATTTAATAGCAGGGATGTTAGGGAGCTCCGTAACCGTAACCGAAATAAAACTTTTGCTACTGTAAAAAGGAAACTAATATCCAATAACCGAAATTATCCGAAATTATCCGAAACAAATGGGTAATCCGATATCATTTAATATCCATATGCGTATCCGAAATTTCAAATCCATTTCTTCCCGGTTTACTAGACATGGTAAGTTCACGGAAATTTAATTTAAGTCGTTTCAAACTAGGTAGCATCTTCCAAACAATATTTGTACACGTCAATTGCTTTTGTTTATGCAGTGCAGGTGCACCGATACGCATACCGGATGTTGTTTATTTCAGGCACACCTAATAAGAATATAGTACGTCCAATAACAAGTTTCAGGTGTTGGTAACCAATGAATAACTGCCGCCCAGTAGTTACGATATCGACTCTATAGTATTATTCACTTTTCTTACTTTCTTACTTCACGTTAATGTGAATCCGTTAGAACTTTATCAATTCTGAATTAATGAACACCCAACAAATAATACGAATGCCTAATTGTATTATCAAATAGACATGAGAATTGCTTATCATATTATGATTTTGATCACTTTTTTACAAACAGTACGATTTCACGAAATGAAATGTCGATAATGATCTTCTGCTGATCAAACTTTCAAGTGCTGCTGTATTACAGCGTGATCTACTTCGGTCAAGGAAACAGTAATAATGATGAATATCTGTAAGACGTATGTCCTATGTACTAAGTACTTGTTTTTACTTTGCGTTAATAATTGCTTATTCACTTAGATTTTTTTTTTAAAATAATACTTTGGTTATAAAACCAGAACCATTTAGAACTTTATAACGAAATAAGTAACGATCATGATACAACCAGTTCACATCATTGCGAAGCGAGTAGAGAAGTCCATAAGATGCACAATGCTTGTCTGCGCTGGTCGGACACCCAGCACGCTGGTCGGTCACCCAGCAGTCAACACGCTGGTCGGTCACCCAGCACGCTGTTCGGTCACCCAGCAGTCAGCACGCTGGTCGGTCACCCAGCACTGCTCGTTCTCCCCTTGGCGAGGCTATGCATCATCCGGTCGAACATCATCCCAGTGTATTGTCCATCTGCACATAAAACAAAACAGCAAAACAAAAGAACACTTTAGTGTCGGTACAATTTATTGTAAATGAAATTTTGTGACAATACTCGTATAAGCAAGATACTTTATGGACACTTGAAACACAAATTAATAACTAGTGTATTGGTCTTTAAAAATAATTTGACGAATAAAAAGTTGGCTACCACCTTTTACCAAAACCATAATCAAAGCCTGTCGTTAAAGCGCCACTGCTGGTGTCGCCACCGTGTAGACGTCACGTCACTGTCATCATCACGTCACCGCTGTCAGTACTTCTACTCCTTCTTAATCATCGTGGCGGGATTATTGGTACATGGTATCCTTGCAGCACTCGGCTCACCGCTGTCCCGTCTTACCACAATTACGCCATGTACATAGCTTGCAAAGCAGCACGGGTTAGTACGTACTGCCCAACTCATGTGGATCGAGTTTGTATTGATTTGCAATGATTACTATTATCACTTTTTGCAGACCACACAAAAGATTACACTTTTTTTTACTACCCGCACTTTTAAGAAAAACCTCTCTCTCCTGCACGATTTGATCCCAGATTCTGATGTCGGAAGGGGCTCTCATGATTTAATAACATTCCTTCGGATACTGTGGGCTTTCGTGGGTAAATCGTGAAAAGAGAACAGAGTAACAATATCACTTGTTTATTCGTAATCACAATTTCTTTATAAATTCACTATTCACTACACTTTATAAATTTACTTTACTTTAAATTCACTTTACTTTACTTTACTTTACAAGTATCGACACTAACGAAACATAACACGTTTCAAGACATCTCAACTTGGCGACCAAATTACGAATGAATTCAGTCTCGTCGAGAAAGTCCGGAGTCATGTCAAAGCGCGCCATAGACAAGTTGCGCCATTTTGCCACTTGGGGGCGCGCTTCCGTCTCGTTTTGTGTCCATATTCATATCCGGCTCCGACATATATAAGAAGAAGATAGATTACTGGGTGACTCGTGCCCACTTCGTTGAGCATACAAACCGTTTGAACCTTTTCTGGACTTCCACGAATATTTCAAGACTAAAAATAGCCGAATCGGTTCAGCCGTTCTCGAGTTTTAGCGAGACTAACGAAAAGCAATTCATTTTTATATATAAGAAGAAAGAAGAAGATAAGAATAAGATATTAGTATTTTTTACTTGTTGTACCTGAAGATTAACGGCCGAATACTGAAACGATAGTTAA
Organism: Celastrina argiolus; assembly: GCA_905187575.2. Classification (NCBI taxonomy): domain Eukaryota; kingdom Metazoa; phylum Arthropoda; class Insecta; order Lepidoptera; family Lycaenidae; genus Celastrina; species Celastrina argiolus. Next base: position 7,051,155 of record LR994596.1, read on the forward strand.
ATTAATTAACGCTTAAAAGACACGCTATCCTTGTCATTTCCCTGAGGAGTGACAGTGACAGCCTGCGAATAGGAGGACTCTTAACTTTAATTAGCGTTTCAGTATTTGGCCATATGCGTTGCTCGTCTTATAATGAACACAGTTTGAGTTTAAGCGTTTAAGTTGCATGATCCTTTAGGATACATTTAATCGCATCCGTGGACTAGTGGTTCAGAGCTTCGCTCTCGACCCGGAGGTCGTGGGTTCACTTCCCGCCTTGGAACAACAAAACTTTTTTTTTCAAGTTTGGTTAAGACATTGCATGCCCATCCGACGCATGGATCATCTTTCTTATCAGACAATTAGGTGATCAGCCTGCATTGTAACCAGGGGCCTTCCAATCCAAACTGATTCGATTTATATTCAGATTCGATCGTGCTGCGTACGACGAATAAATTTACATTTGTTTATTTTGATTCTCAGTCGATTGATATGGTCGGGAGTACAAAAACTTAACTAACGATTTTCTTTATCCTGGTTAGTTTCAAAGTAGTCCACCAAATACAATACCAAAAGACGTTGAGATCGAACAGATTCGATTCTCGATTGTGTCGGGACCATTAGACCACGGAGGCGTTAAACGTATTAATTAATTATTAAACGAACTTACCTGTAAGTGTTCTATCATTTCTATCATAGTTATGTGAAGCGCCTTGTCCGAAGATATAGAAGATTGGTAGATAGAAAGTGTCATAACATAGGTATTAGGTACATTCAACATTGTATACCGTTTTAACAGAAATACGGAGTAACCAGTGAGGCGTGTTGTGTACATCATTTACTATACAGGTGTATTCACAAAGGAGGCTTCGCAGGTAATGGTCTGGAAGTGATTCTATCACGATACTATTTAAGTACATTAGATAACGTATGCCTACATTCACTGTCTGATATAACCGTGGCAGATTTGGTATATTTAGAGGTAAGTTGCTATTCTAAGATACAGTCTGTAATATTAATGAGTATAATACTGTAGGGTGTGTATGGGTCCCGTATATAGAGTTTACCATGAAAGTAGCAGCGCTAAAACAGTTACTTTTTTTATTATTGTATGGGAAAATTTATAATGTTGGCCCATTTCTCATAGAAACATCAAAAGTCCAAAGTAAGTTTTTTTACACCTTGTATAAAACGTGGATGTGTTATTAATGCTCCGTGCGATAAACGGATAATCGGGGTCTTTTGATACCTTTTTCTCAATACTTATTGAAAAATGCCAAAGAAATGTAATAATCCACATTATAATATTTACCAGAAGCATTATGCAAAGTATACCCCTTTTCAACGTTATAACCTTTTTTCTCTTTATATATTAGTGTCGCGAGAGTAAAATCAGCACTTAAAACTAGCTATAATATAAATATTGCAGCATTAGCTGTGCCCGCGACTTCGTTCGCGTGGTTTTTGAATGATCGTTTATACAGCGCACGCAACGAAAGTGCCCAAATGTAAATAATTTTCCCGTTTTGCAACATTTCTCACTGTCGCTTTGCTCCTATTAGTCGCAGCGAAATGTTATATAGCATAAAGCTTTCCTCTATAAATGCACTATCCAACATATAATTTTTCAAATCTAAAATTAGTTCCTGAGTTTAGCGCGTTTAAACAAACTAACAAACTCTTCCGCTTTATAATATTAGTAGATACAATTTTAGACTGATTTGCCAGCCCAGCTGTTGGCAAAAAAAAACTAATATTAATTCTCAAACATTTTATTGCTTCCTTCATCTTTTTTACTTCACCACTTCTGGTTAGTCCAATAGGTGGCGCTAGTTGTATTATTTTTAATTACTTACAGATTTCCTTAATTCGTTGACCACCTATAATATAACTTTGTAAAATGTGACCTAACTGCGCCAACTGCCATAATGTTCCATTTTACGGTGACTTCGCTTTGAAAAGACAAAGTAGATAGATAAGGAAGTGGGGCGTAAGTGTATGATTTACGAGAGCCATCACCGCACCTGTAGTTTTCAATTACCACCCGTAGGGATGGGAGTTAAATAATCGATATATCGATAAATATAGAAGGCTATATTTATCGATATATCGATTTTTAACCCCCGAAGAAGGCGTATTACGTTTCACGTGTTTGTGTGTTTCCGTAGCATTTTGACGACCTTCGTAGCGCACATTCCAGGTCGCGGGTTGGAATCCCGCCAAAGGAACAAAAAGTTTTCTGTATAAAATATGTGTTGAATATAAAAAAAATCTTAATATATGTAATATGTATAGAATAAAAGTATAAAATGATTAATGTTTATAATTTATATATATATATAATGTATAAAATTGAATTTTGTTTGTTGCTGATTGTGGTCGTTAATCACCTTTGTTGATAAATAGCGACCATAAATAAATTAATTAATTTAAAAAAAGTATTAAATATGTTTCCGTTGTCTGGTCCCTCTAGCACAAGTTCTTCTGATGCTGCTACGTGAATGACGTGATCTGAAGCGTCCATGGATTTATTATCATTATTATATTATGATTGTCTTTTAGCTCATTATACTTCCTACTCCTCCTTTTTTTTTAATAAATAAAAAGTTTATAAAATATATATAAAGAAGTAGATACAAATACCCTTTCCCTCTGGATTTTACATACTGTAAACTTAAGTGTTAAATTTAAAATACATTTTTCTTCTGATTAATATCGGTGCGGATCCCAAGACACTATTAGCTTGTCCCTCGGGCACCCCTGAGATCATATCAAAGGGTTTGTACTGGTTAGTTACCGCTGTCGATCCTGGCACAGGAGTTGCAGTGGTGGGAATGTGAGGTGGGCCACTGCCCGTTAAAAAACAATTAGCTCACTGCTCTTCCGACGCATTGATTATCTTTCAGACACTCAGGGGATTAGCCTGTCTTAACAAGACTTGAAAACAACATGTTTCGTCGTTCCAAAGAGGAAATCGACCTCCTTCCACTGCAACATGGAGGCGTTGATCATCACCATCATCAGCCTGAAGACGCCCACTGCTGAACATAGGCCTCCACCAAGGACTTCCACAACGACCGGTCGTGCGCTGTCTGCATCCAACGGCTGCCCGCGGCTCGGACCAGATCGTCGGTCCATCTTGTGGGTGGCCGCCATACGCTGCGTCTTCCAATCCGTGGTCGCCACTCGAGAACTTTCCTTCCCCATCTGTTTCGTTTAAAATGGAGGCGTTATTATTGATGATATACAAAAGTAATAGCGAACATCGACGTTTTTTATCGTTAAATCGATACAACGATAGATCATCCCTACCCTCGTAAGGTGTTTGCGAGTTTATAGGCTACTTTACGGCGTTGTAATATACTGAGATTGCATATCATATAGGCTATATTGTATTTTATACTTTCAGTTATCGTAAATGCAATCTATGAAAGTTTGTAAGGATTGTGAAATGTATGTAAATTTACCTAGCCTAGTTAGTAAAGGTAATATGAGGCCAAATTCTGATTTCGGGAAAATTTAGTTCAAACTGTCACTTAAATATTTTAGAATACTTCGTAAAGTATTAATTACATTAATCTAAAGATCCGTATCTAGAATCAATGTACTTAATACGTTACTACGTATCCTAAAATAGTTAAGTGACAGTTTAAACTCAATTTTCTGTGTAATTTTATATTGCTACATTACCTTCATCCATTCATGTCTTCAATTATAAATAATTATACAGGGTGTAAAAAGAGCAGTCACTATACAGTATTACATATATAACACATACAGTATTTGAAAACGGTTGTTATTCGCACCGCAGACCCCCACCATATCGTTCGCTTAATGAGTAACATAGGACTGGGGACGGTACTCTAAAGCGAAGGAGTCACAATAGATCCAGAAGGGTCGCAGTGACGTCTGGGCCTGACAAGGCCAGCCTTCGGTTACAAAAAAAAACCTTAGGGTGTGTATGTGTCTCGTGTGTAGAGTATACTGTGAAAGTACCAGCGCTTCCATATTTACTTTTAACTTTCATGTTTGTATGAGAAATGCCCCAACATCTTAAATTTTTCCATACAATAATTTAAAAAAGTACCTCTGTCAGCGCTGGTGACATCGGGGTTCACGAGATACAGCCTTAAATAGTCCCAGCATATTGTGTCATGCCTCAGTCCAGAGACTCTGGATTGGTAATTCTACGATTTGGTATCCAGGAATGAAAATAGTACTTCGCTATATACTATAGCTTTCTCAGTAAACTCTACCCACATAAACCCTAAAGTATTATAACTCATCTATACTAATATTATAAAACGGAAGAGTTTGTTTGTTTAAACGCGCTAAGCTCAGGAACTACAGGTCCTATTTGAAAAAATATTTTTTTGTTGGATAGTCCATTTATAGAGGAAGGCTTTAGGCTATATAACATTACGTTGCGACTAATAGGAGCGAAGCGTCAATGAGAAATGTTGCAAAAACGGGGAAAATTATTCACATTTGGGGACTTTGGTTGCGTGCGCTGCATAAACGGTTAAAGTCACTCAAAAACCACGCGAACGAAGTCGCCGGCGCAGCTAGTTAATATTATAACCTGTATTATTCTTATAGTAAATATAATATAATAAGTTGCCCGGAGACAATTCCCGCCCCGCCTCATAAGACGCTTGTGGATTACGTCGCTGTAATTTTTCAACGTGATATTTTTCACGAGAAATGAAAACGTAAGAAACTTGTTACTGCATCTCACATATTATTAATGATAATAATAATAATATCTATGGACGTTTTACACCATGTCAATCTAGCCCTGTGCTAAGTATCCCAAGAACTCGTGTTACAGGTACCAGACAACGAAAATATATTTAAGAATTTTATTATATTAATTCACAACCATGACCCAAGACCACAGAAAACTTTTTGTTCCTTCTGCGGGATTCTAACCCGCGACCTCTAGCTCGAGCACCAAAACGCTCAACCACTTCGCTACAGAGGTCGTCAGTGTATATATTATATCGCCTCCGTTGTCTAGTGGTTCAGAGCTTCGCTCTCGACTCGGAGTTCATGGGTTTGATTCCCGCGTTGGAACAACAAGCAATGTTGTTTTCAAGTTTGGTTAGGACAATGTATGCTGATCACCTGATTCTCTGCAAGAAAGAATGATCCATGCGTCGGATGGGCATGTAAAAAGTCGGTCCTACGCCTGATCTCCCGCCAGTCGTGTCGGTTATCCGTCCCACTAGGCTACGAGGGCGAAGGAAGAGAGAGTTCACTTGGGCACTGTAGGCCAAGCAGAAGCATTTGAAAGCTCCGTGAAGTAACGTAAACGAATAGTATAAAAAAAGCATGACAGCGGCAATACAATTATCATTCGATTACTTTACGGAACTTTCAAATGTTCCTGCTTGGCCCGCAAAACTTAATATTTTTGGTAAGAAATTATATCAAACCAAATTTAAACAACCGAACTACTAAATAAAATATAAGAAGATATAGTATTAAATATAATACTATAATTTTATTCCTGGATACCCAAATTAGAATTAGCAATTCAGAGTCTCTGGATGAGGCATGGCACAATTTGCTGGGTCTTTTTGTCGCAAAAATAATAATAAAGCCAAAAAATTTTTATTTTTTTATTTTTGTAAAAGTTTAAAGAAAAAAAAATACATTTCTAGAATGAGAAAGGGTAGTGTAATCGTATCCCGGAGTTGTAGTAGCTGCTCTTTTTACACCTGTTTTATATAAAGATAAATTTTCCATCTTTTTGGTAAAAGGTGGCCCCATGCGAGTTTCTTACGCCGGTTCTTCTCGCTGGGCTAGTTCCCAAACCGGTGGTAGGCATCATATAGAAACGACGTTCAGAAAACATTTTTGTAAAATTTATTCTGAATAAAAAAATTTGACTTTGACTTTAGGATTCCGTACCTAAAGGGTTAAAACCCTATTACCGTGTCTTCATTGTCCGTCCCTGTGTCACCGGTATGTATCACTCGAACACCGATAGCTAGTCACTTTAAATTTTTACACATATCTATACTAATATTATAAAGAGGTAACATTTGATTGTTTGTTTGTTTGTTTGTTTGTTTGAATGGAATAGGCTCTGAAACCACTGAACCAATATGAAAAATTCTTTCACCGTTGGAAAGCTACATTCCTAGCGCTGAACATAGGCTATATTATATGTTTAAAAAAAGTAGGGTTCCTTACTAAAACCTCAAAAATGTAGCCCAAAGTGTAAAAAAACGACCTTCAAAATTTCTTACATCGTGTGCGCTTCGACAACGGCTTGACCAATTTCGCATTTTTTTTTACGGTATGTTCGTTATTGTCACGAAAAGGTTATTATGAAAGAAAATGTTGAAAAAAATAAGCAGAAAATTAGAAAAAAGAAGAAAATACGTGTTGGTCACGCGGGGTTTGAACCTAGACTCGATCGATTCACGTCGTTGCCAGTCTATATGACACGGGTGTCATGGTAACAACATTGTTTACAAATGGAAAATAAAAATTATGAAATGCTATAAATACCGTTTTTATATCAGCTTAAACTATTTGGATTAATAAAACTATTAGGATTAACAAGAACATGAATCCAAATAGTTTAAGCTGATATAAATACGGTATGTATAGCATTTCATAATTTTTGTTTTCCATTTGTAAACAACGTTGTTACCATGACGACCGTTAGACAATATAGACGTTAGGCTGCGTTTCCACCGGCCGGGAGCTTGCGGTACCCGAATTGACCAATCACTATGCTCGAAATCTCCGCTCCACTTCGCTTAGGCACCGCTAAGCTCCTCCGCGTCAGTGGAAACGCGGCCCTATAGACGCGCCAACATCAGGACGGTGTATCAAATCTATACATCTATATCTACAAATAAATAAAATTGAAGTGTCAGTTTGTAACTTTCAATTAGCAACGTTTTTCTAAATGCATAATAATATGCATTAAACGATATTTACTGAAAACGAAAATGCATTTTAAAAAAAAATTGTCTGTCTGTCTGTCGGCATGTCTCTTTGCTCCGGCTAATCTCTGGAACGGCTCGACCGATTTTAACGAGACTTTCACTGGTAGATAGCTAAAGTTATAAGGATTCATTTAGGCTTACTTTTCATCATCATCATCACCATCATCGTCATCTAACTAATGGTCACCAAATCGGCTGGACCGACTGTGACGGGAGCATTCACCGGGCGTTAGCTTAATATGTTAGTAGGAGTAATCTGTACATCTATATGTGTATAAAAGTAAGTCGTGTTAGTTAAATTATTGATAACTCAAGAACGGCTTTATCGATATGGCTGAAAATTGGTGAGGAAGTAGCTTAGAGCAAGTAGACGGACATAGGATAGGTACTATTTATTCCATTTGACAGCGTTTCCGTGAACGTTGCGGGTTCTGCGTTGGGGTTTCGCGTTGTGGGTTCCGCGTTGCGGGTTCCGGATTCCGCTTTGCTGGTTCCGCGTTGCGGGTTCCGGGTTCCCGTGTTGCGCGTTCCGGGTTCTGCGTTCCGGGTTCCGCGTTGCGGGTTTCGGGTTCCCATGTTGCGGGTTCCGGGTTCCCGCGTTGCGGGTTCCGCGTTACGGGTTTCGGTTCCCCGCGTTGGGGGTTCCGGGTTCCCGCGTTGCGGGTTCGGCGTTCCGGGTTCCACGTTCCGGGTTCCACGTTCCGGGTTCCGCGTTCCGGGTTTCCTGTTCCGGGTTCCGGGTTCCCGCGTTGCGGGTTCCGATTTCCCGCGTTACGGGTTCCGGGTTCCCGCGTTGCGAGTTCCGGGCTCCCGCGTTGCGGGTTCCGGGTTCCCGCGTTGCGGGTTCGGCGTTCCTGGTTCCACGTTCCGGGTTCCGCGTTCCGGGTTTCCTGTTGCGGGTTCCGGGTTTCCTGTTGCGGGTTCCGGGTTCCCGCGTTGCGGGTTCCGGGTTCCCGCGTTGCGAGTTCCGGGTTCCCGCGTTGCGGGTTCCGGGTTCCCGCGTTGCGGGTTCCGGGTTCCCGCGTTGCGGGTTCCGGGTTCCCGCGTTGTGGGTTCCGGGTTCCCGCGTTGCGAGTTCCGGGTTCCCGCGTTGCGGGTTCCGGGTTCCCACGTTGCGGGTTCCGCGTTGCGGGTTCCGGGTTCCCGCGTTGCGGGTTCCGGGTTCCCGCGTTGCGGGTTCCGGGTTCTCGCGTTGCGAGTTCCGGGTTCCCGCGTTGCGGGTTCCGGGTTCCCGCGTTGCGGGTTCCGGGTTCCCGCGTTGCGGGTTCCGGGTTCCCGCATTGCGGGTTCCGGGTTCCCGCGTTGCGGGTTCCGGGTTCCCGCGTTGGGGGTTCCGGGTTCCCGCGTTGGGGGTTCCGGGATCCCGCGTTGCGGGTTCCGGGTTCCCGCGTTGCGGGTTCCGGGTTCCCGCGCTGGGGGTTCCGGGTTCCCGCGTTGGGGGTTCCAGGTTCCCGCGTTTCGGGTTTCGGGTTCCCGCGTTGCGGGTTCCGGGTTCCCGCGTTGGGGGTTCCGGGTTCCCGCGTTGCGGGTTCCGGGTTCCCGCGTTGCGGGTTCCAGGTTCCCGCGTTTCGGGTTTCGGGTTCCCGCGTTGCGGGTTCCAGGTTCCCGCGTTTCGGGTTTCGGGTTCCCGCGTTGCGGGTTCCAGGTTCCCGCGTTTCGGGTTTCGGGTTCCCGCGTTGCGGGTTCCGGGTTCCCGCGTTGCGGGTTCCGGGTTCCCGCGTTGCGGGTTCCAGGTTCCCGCGTTTCGGGTTTCGGGTTCCCACGTTGTTTTTTTTTAGTTGAATTTTATCATAAACTCTTTTTATGCTCAACGAAGTGGGCAAGGGTCAGCTAGTTATGAATAAAAAACATTTGAGTGGGCACAACATAATTATTACGTGTTGTTTTCTACGGAACCTTCCAAAGCAAATATCTCTAGGTACTCGCCCTGTTTAGTTTTACTATTACAGAATGATTATCTACACTATATAATGTTATAAAGTGGAAATATTTGTATTTTTGTATGTAACGACTTAACTCAAAAAGTACTGGACCGATTTTATTTTATTTTTCATTAGAAAGCTACATTATCACTGAGTAACATAGGCTATATAAAAATCAATTGCTGTTCGTTAGTCTCGCTAAAACTCGAGATCAGCTGAACTGATTCGGCTATTTTTGGCCTTGAAATATTCGTGGAAGTCCCGGGAAGGTTTACACGGATTCCATGCTCAACGAAGTGGGCACGGAATCCGTGTAAACCTTCCCGGGTCAGCTATAATAAATATAATAAATATAATAATTAATGATTATTTTATGTTCGTCGTTCGTCGTTTCAGCCTTTTAAAGTCCACTGCTGAACATAGGCCTCTCCAACAACTCCTCTGATTCGATCACGTAGAGAAATACCGAGCATTGCCCTCTCCATAGCTCGCTGAGCGACATTGAGCATTTTGAAAAGATCCTTCGTGAAGCACCACGTCTCAGAACCGTAAGTCATCACTGGTAACACACATTGGTTGTATAACTTTGTCTTAAGGCACTGAGGTATTTTGGACGAGAAGACGTTGCGTAATTTACCGAACGCTGCCCAGCCGAGCTGGATCCGTCTACTGACCTCTTTCTTAAAGTTGGACCTACCTAATCGGACGGCCTGCCCAAGGTATATATAATCGTCAACAACTTCAAGAGTCGAGCTCCCAACAGTTAGTGCGGTGGGTGCAACATGGACATTGTGCATGATCTTCGTTTTGTCCATGTTCATTTTAAGACCCACTTGTTGAGAAACTCTATTAAGGCCACCGAGCATGCGCCCTAATTCTCCCAGCGATTCTGCCATGACTACTATGTCGTCGGCAAATCGTAGGTGAGTGATGTATTCGCCATTAATGTTGATGCCAAGTCCTTGCCATTCCAGGAGCTTGAAGGAATCCTCCAGAGCAGCGGTAAACAGTTTCGGGGATATGATATCCCCCTGTCTCACTCCTCTCTTTAAAGGGATATCCTTCGTGCAGTGCTCCTGTACTCGGACTGACATGGTGGCGTTATTATACAAACACTTCAACACTTCGATATACCGATAGTCAATACGGCAACGCTGGAGAGATCTAAGGACCGCCCATATTTCTATGGAATCAAAGGCTTTCTCATAGTCCACAAACGCCAAGCATAATGGCCGGTTATACTCTTCGGTCTTCTGTATAATCTGCCGCAGCGTATGTATGTGGTCTATGGTACTATAGCCTTTTCGGAAACCGGCTTGTTCGGTAGGCTGAAAGTCATTCAGCCTGCTTTCGAGACGCATCGTGATAACTCTTGAAAACAGCTTGTAGACATGGCTCAGCAGTGTTATGGGCCTGTAGTTCTTTAGTAAGGTTTTGTCACCTTTTTTGAAGAACAGGACCACAACACCCCTGTTCCATGCCTCTGGCGTTTTCCCCTCGAGTAAGGAGGAATTGAAGAGTTTCTGAAGGACTTTTAGTACCGGCGTGCCGCCCGCTTTCAGAAGCTCTGTAGTGATTCCATCCTCGCCCGGCGCCTTGTTATTCTTAAGCTGTTTGAGAGCTATTCTTATCTCGTACAGGCTGATGTCCGGGATGTCTTCCGTATAGTGTCGTGTTAGCCTGGCTCTTGGGTCTGCAGCTAAACTTTCAGGTTCAGCTGAGACCGAGGTATACAGCTGTTCATAGAACCTCTCTATCTCCCGTAATACCTCCGACTTATTTGACGTTACGCGTCCATCTCCGGTCTTCAGCTTTGTCAACTGGCTTTGCCCAATAGATACGTCTCTTGCAAACACTTTGAAGCCTTGGTTCCGCTCTATCGTCTCTTTAATACGCTGGGTATTAAAAAAGCGGATATAGTGTCGCAAGGACTTCGAGATCTGTCTATTGAGCTGCCTATATGACTCAGCGTCACTCGAAGTTTGGAGCGTCATTGAACGTCGACTAGCCATGAGGTTCCGGGTGTGGTCGGATAGTTTCTGAGGTCTATTTTTACGGTGGGTCTTGAAAAATTTGGACCCCACCGTATGAACAGTTTCTACCAGCCTGCAATTTATATCGTCCACAGATGCGCAGCTGTCAAGCCATTGGAAGCGATTTGACAGTTCAAGATGAAAGCTCTCGTAGTTTTGGATATGGACATTCGACGGTCGGAGCGTAGACTCCATCAGACGCGATCTTTCAAGTTTGACGTTGATATTCAACATGCCTCTGACGATTCGGTGATCACTACCGGTCTTTACCATGTTGATCACAGAGACATCGTTGAATATCTGCCGCTTTGTGCTCATAATGAAGTCAATCTCGTTTCTAGTTACACCGTCGGGACTCAACCAGGTCCATTTCCTTTGCGGCGGCTTTTGGAAGAAAGAATTCATCATGTAGAGTCCTTCCTTTTCCATAAAGTCCGCCAGCATCTGTCCTCTGGGATTTCTCTGCCCAAATCCAAATGGCCCCACTTTCAGCTCATCATCGCTTCTGCAGCCCAGCCTCGCATTGAAATCTCCCATAACAACTGTGAAGTGTGTTTTAGGGCTACGTATGGCCCTACTGATGTCCTCATACGTAGCTTCTACTTCATCGTCTGGATGTGTTGACGATGGGGCGTATACCTGTACAATCTTCAACGAATATCGTTTTGAGATTCTCAGCACAAGGTATACAACCCTATTTGACACACTCTCGATGGACACAATGTTGTTGATGAGAGATCTGTGGACGATAAACCCAACACCACCTTGGGACTTCTGTCCTCCCTCCCGGTAGTAGAACAAGTGACCGGACTGTAAGGTTATCGTATCCTCGCCCTCTCTTCGGATCTCCGATAAACCAATAACGTCCCAGTGCAACTTGTTCATCTCCTCTTCCAGCTCTACGAGCTTCTCGTCCAACCTCAAAGTGCGCACGTTGTGTGTTACCAGGGCCAGTTGTCGTTTAGAAGGGGGGTGGTAGCCGGATCTCTTCCGGGGATTCTTAGCACCTCCCGCCCCGCCGTTACCGTGGCCGCTACCGTAGCCAGGAATAGCGGGGCCGCCGGGGACTAGGGGCCTGGTCTTCTGGTGCGTAAACTGTGGTACCACGCTGGCTAGACGGGTTGGTACAGGGTTTTGTTTTGAGTTTTCCTTCTCTCACACTAGTTGTTGTTATGTGTGTGTGCTTCCTTTTAGTCGCCTCTTACGACTCCCCTAGGATAGTATCGGGGGTGGTGACAATTGTATTCTAATGCCGTCACCACACGGCAATGTTTTTTTTAATTTTATGTTCAATATTATGAAATCCATTTTTAAAATTTGGGATTTAAATATTTTAAAAATCAAACAACCACTTGTCAATTGATATCTACAACAAAAACGGAAAACAATGAAGCTATAAAAGCAAACAACAAACGCGTAAACAAGGTATTAATATAAAAATTGAATCGACGAATAAAATAAAAAGTAATTGAATCGGAGCGTGAAAAAATTTAATCACATCCGGACAAAGTTTGTAATGTCCATGTATGGGTGCCGACATACATTTTATGAAAGATTTTTTGCGGGAGAAAAACTAAATAGAAATTTAAAAAAAAAACTCCCGACACATGCTGTAACATTCCTATCACACATCACAAACGACGTGATGACCTTGAAGACCTGAACCAATTTCCACCAAACATAGCTAAGAACACTCTAGACTGATATACCTTTCAAACAAAAAAAATGCATTAAAATCGGATCATCCGTTTGTGGGCTACGAGGTCACATACAGACACATACACATTTACGTCAAACTTATAACACCCCGTCAGTTTTGCGTCAGGGGTTGAAAATAAAACATACGAATAGCAAACTGCAAAGTACACGTCATACAAAAGGTAAGAAAATCGGTTGTATGATGGACCATCCTGCGGGAAAATCGGTCGAAAAATCCCCCCATAAAAAGTCTGTCGTGGGCACCCTTACTGAACTTGTGCTACAAATTGTGGGCTGAGATAGTCGTATTAATAATTAATATAATATTTGTAAGGAATTTGCACCTAACATATTTTAATGATAAGAATTTGCATGCATTGCAAAATATAATGTACTGGCAGACCCCTGCCCACTTCGTTGAGCAAACAAACCGTTTAAACCTTCCCTAGACTTCCACGAATATTTCAAGAATAAAAATAACCAAATCGGTTCAGCCGTTCTCGAGTTTTAGCGAGACTAACGAACAGCAATTCATTTTTATATATAAGATTTAATAATTTAATTAATTATAAATAATACTTTTACTTTAAAAAAAGATAAAAACAAATACAATACAGCTATAATTAATCATCACCAGCTTGCTCAATTCGGGATTTCTTTTTCCAATTTTGTTCGTAGTTATGCAACAAATACCTAGACAACCGGAAATCTGCAACAGAATTATAACATCATGAAGACAAGTTTTAAGTTACACAAACAGCCGATCGTATATTTAAAAAGTTTTGGCCCGGAATATAAAACGGAAGGCGACGAATAAATCCCGCCAAAAAGTGGAATCGTGACAACAAATTACGTTCTCTTACGAGAACTTATTTACTTTCATTTTATGGATATGAAATTAGAGATGTCGGGCGTCGGCGTTGCGGAGTCGGGCGTCGGCGTCGCGACATCGGGCATCGCGGCGTAGGCGTCGCAACTTCGGGCGTCGGCGTCACGACGTCGGGCGTCGGCTTCACGGCTTCGGGCATCAGCGTCGCGACGTCGAGCGTCGCGGCATCGGGCATCGTCGTCGCGGCGTCAGGTGTCGGCGTCAGCGTCGCGGTGTCGGGCGTCGCGGCGTCCGGCGTCGGCTTCGCGGCTTCGGGCGTCAGCGTCGTGACGTCGAACGTCGCGGCGTCGGGCGTCGGCGTCGCGGTGTCGGGCGTCGCAGCTTCGGCGTCGCGGCGTCTGGCGTCGGCGTTACGGCGTCGGGCGTCAGCATCGCGGCGTCGGGCGTCGGCGTCGCGACGTCGGGCATCGCAGCGTTGGCGTCGCGACGTCGTCCGTGTGGGTAATTAATTTTATGTTCTTCTAATTATTATTTTTGAAATATAGATTTCATTATAGCTCCCTACTCATAAACTTTAACTGTGTCAAAGAATATGCTCTTCCGATCGCAAGGTTCTTGTACGGCTTAAGAGGAAACATTACGGTCTAGAGGAATGCAAAATTTAATTGTTGTCCTGCAACAGTCCGATCAAACCGATATAGACAACTGCAGGTGCAAATAAAATTACCTATTAAAAGCACAAGAAATCGATGATTAGGAGACCCCTGTTTCCTCCTCCAAAACTTAACCGATTTAAGTATTTTTTTCATTACAAACTAAAAATATGCTGGAGCTATGTTCCGATGTTTCGATTTTATCATAAAATGTACTAAATTTTTTTCCAGGATGTTTAAATACAGTCAATATCTGACCTTATTTGTTAAGTATTTGAATATCTCTTTTAATAATAGAATTTATGAAAAAAAGAAAAAATACGTACGTAATAATATTATAGGTGATACTCAAGATAAAAATTGTTAGTGGCATTATTTAGGGAGGAAGCAGGGTTCACATACACACCTGTTTTTGTATTTAAAAACGGCCGTTTTGTTTTGTCTTAAGAACTATTGGCATAGAGTTAAAGCATCGCGTTTTCGTGTTTTTCACATTGCAAATTCATCTCTGCTTTTCAATTATTTAGGTACAAATTATGAATACACTGCATAGTATGTAGCGAGCGACATCTAATCTTCCCCACATTAAGGAAATGCCTATACATCAAGATGAGAAAATATTCCCAAATTCTTGCAATCTCATCCAAATACAAAACAAACAAGATATTACGATTACAATATTCAGATTAGCATATTATAAATGGCGTATTTGTGTAATCTGAGCCGGAACAAAATCAATCAGAACCTCCGACCCGGTCCATACAAAAGAATTGCAAATTATATTCCCGGATCCAATTCCATTCAAATTCCTTTGTTATATCGGGCTTATTAAAGATGGTTTTGGGTGCAATTGATTCAAGATGTGCCAATGTATATTTAGCGATCTTAAAAATACTTTTTTACGACAGTAAATTGATTTATATTAACTAGAAGTTACCGTGTGGTCTAACCGACCTAAATTCATTTTTAATTGGCTTCACTATCATATATGCCTGACTGGTGAGACATGTGCAATACTTACGGAGAGTACTCGGTATTCGATTTCCATTATAAATATGTAATAAAATTAGGTACTTAATTTTTTAGCAAATTTTCCTTTACATAAATTAATCATGGATACTATGAAAATTACGCGGCTAGGCAGGTAGGCATACTGCAGCCGGCGCGGCACGGCGCGGCGGCGTGCGACATCAACGTAGGTAGTACGGGCGCGTACCTACGCGCGGTGTCCATGCGTTGGGTAAATAATTATTTAAGTTTAAGATACATTTACGCAGTGATTAATTGATATTATTTTCTTATATTATTTTTTTTCATCTCATATAGGTAATAGCCAAATATCACTTCCTCAAGTATTGCTCATGTCTCACCTACACGGTACACCATACACTGTTAGCACAATATGTACACCGATTAGGTGGATATTAAAGATCCCATTTTTTTTTTATTTGAGAACGAGGTGGTGTTGTACAGGGCGATTCATGGTTCATAAAGATCTTTAATCGCGATTTGTCGCGTTTTGCTTAATAATTTATTTGAGGTGCCAAAACAGAAAATGCTCTACGCGTTATTATCTTCACACTATATTCGGCTTAGTATATGAACTATAAGTCACGCTGTATAACTGTGGGAAACTTCGTACTTTTTTTTTTGTATAAAAGGGTACAGAGTTTTTGCTTCACGTATAAAATTATAGACTGATATAAATTATGTTATCATTTATTAAAAAATAGTAAGGAATTTCTGAATTAGTTTCACATAAACATTGATTTCTAGCGTCCTGTCATCATACAAAGTTTCAAGCTGTGCACACTTTGTCAAAGTCAAAGTTTTTTTGTTGTTTATGACTTTGTAAAATTGATGTCCCCCAACTTTGTAATGTTTTAATAGTAAAGTTTTTACGAGACTCGTGTAAAATCGTTGCTCGTACTGCTCACAAGTTTCTTTATTTGCCCACTTTTATACACTTTCAGTATTTTTTTGCGAGAAACTTTATTAAAGTTTCAGTATAACAGATATTTGTAACTGTTATTTTGTTTATTTTTTTAATTAAATTAAATACCATTTATTTCGGGCTACATAGGCCCATATTATAAATACTTTAAAGACTAACATACATATTTAAAATACTTAAAAACTAACAACACTACACGTGTAACGCGCTTCATTCCGGAGTCTCCCCCGGAACCTCCGGTAGACCACACCCCGCGGCCAGAACTCCTCCGCCTCGAAGGTCGACAGAAGATGCGTCGGAACTCTCACCACAAAGGAACTGAAGTTGACCTTGTGGCGAGACTCCAGACGCTCAACCCTCAAGGGGAGGGACGTCTTCTTCTATTTGATTGCAGAGTAACTGATACGTAATAGGTACCGAGGGTTATGTTTTAGAGATTGTGTATGTGACTTTTTGGTTTATGCAGCCTAAACGGCTCGATGGCTTTTACCATCGGGATTCGTGTTTACTTAGACACTGAATATATTATTTATTTTATTTATTTTTACCATTATTTGTGCACATAAATGACAAAAAGATAACATATAAAGAAATACGACACAAAAGGACTACTTATCTCTAAAAGAAATTTCTTCCAGCAGTCCTACAGAGAGAAATTACATGAGAGATATCAGGCAGGGCGTACACGATTGCAGATATAATACATATTACATAATAATAAACTGTACGAGATCAGGGTAGCTCTCAAACAGCTTAAGAACAACAAGGCTCCGGGCGAGGATGGAATCACTACAGAGCTTCTGAAAGCGGGCGGCACGCCGGTACTAAAAGTCCTTCAGAAACTCTTCAATTCCTCCTTACTCGATGGGAAAACGCCAGAGGCATGGAATAGGGGTGTTGTGGTCCTGTTCTTCAAAAAAGGTGACAAAACCTTACTGAAGAACTATAGGCCCATAACACTGCTGAGCCATGTCTACAAGCTGTTTTCGAGAGTTATTACGATGCGTCTCGAACGCAGGCTCGATGACTTCCAGCCTACCGAACAAGCCGGTTTCCGAAAAGGCTATAGTACCATAGACCACATACATACGTTGCGGCAGATTATACAGAAGACCGAAGAGTATAATCGGCCATTATGCTTGGCGTTTGTGGACTATGAGAAAGCCTTTGATTCCGTCGAAATATGGGCGGTCCTTAGATCTCTCCAGCGTTGCCGTATTGACTATCGGTATATCGAAGTGTTGAAGTGTTTGTATAATAACGCCACCATGTCAGTCCGAGTACAGGAGCACTGCACGAAGGATATCCCTTTAAAGAGAGGAGTGAGACAGGGGGATGTCATATCCCCGAAAATGTTTACCGCTGCTCTGGAGGATTCCTTCAAGCTCCTGGAATGGCAAGGAATTGGCATCAACATCAATGGCGAATACATCACTCACCTTCGATTTGCCGACGACATAGTAGTCATGGCAGAATCGCTGGAAGATTTGGGGCGCATGCTCGGTGGCCTCAATAGAGTTTCTCAAAAAGTGGGTCTTAAAATGAACATGGCCAAAACGAAGATCATGCACAATGTCCATGTTGCACCCACCGCACTAACTGTTGGGAGCTCTACTCTTGAAGTTGTTGACGAATATATATACCTAGGGCAGGCTGTCCGATTAGGTAGGTCCAACTTTAAGAGAGAGGTCTGTAGACGGACCGGCAGCGTTCGGTAAATTACGCAACGTCTTCTCGTCCAAAATACCTCAGTGCCTTAAGACAAAGTTATACAACCAATGTGTGTTACCAGTGATGACTTACGGTTCTGAGACGTAGTGCTTCACGAAGGATCTTTTCAAAAGGCTCAATGTCGCTCAGCGAGCTATGGAGAGGGCAATGCTCGGTATTTCTCTACGTGATCGAATCAGAAATGAGGAGATCCGTAGAAGAACTAAGGTTGCTGACATTGCCCGTAGAATCAGTCAGCTGAAGTGGCAATGGGCCGGCCACATAGCACGAAGATTGGACGGTCGATGGGGCAAAAAGATCCTAGAGTGGAGGCCACGTACTGGCAAGCGCAGTGTGGGACGGCCACCTACCAGATGGACCGACGACCTGGTGAAAACTGCCGGGTCACGTTGGATGCAGGTGGCAATGGACCGGTCACACTGGAAATGTGTTGGAGAGGCCTATGTTCAGCAGTGGACTCTAAAAGGCAGAAACGAAACGTAATACTGCTATACATACGTAATACATAATTATACTTACATAAATACTATGATATAATAAATAATAAAAATATCATACATAAATACTATATTATAATACCTAAATAATAATAACAATATACATATATAAATATAATTTAATAATCATATTAGGATTCACTGTTAAGATAGTGTTCTTTTACGCGTTTTTTAAAGACAGTGATGGTAGACTGTCACGAATGGTGTGGGGAAGGGAATTCCATAATCTGACAGCATGAACAGTAAAGGAATAGGAGAAAAAGATGGAGCGATGGGAGGGTAGAGTGAGATTCGTCCTGACACTAGTCCTACAAGGGATATCAGGGGGTCGTGAGAAGTTAAAACGATCTGTAAGGTAAGAGGGAGACATAGGATTATACAGGATATTGTAAAGGAGAGAGAGAATATGGGCATTTCGCCGAAGACGAATAGGGAGCCACTTCAATTTTACTCGAAAAGCAGATATGTGGTCAAACTTTTTTAGCCCAAACACAAAACGGATGCATACATTCTGCAAACGTTCTAGCTTTGCTAACAACTCTTCGGTAATATCTAAGTAGCAGGAGTCGGCATAATCAAGGATAGGGAAGATGAGTGACTGAACAAGAAGGATTTTAGTTTTCAAGGGCAAGAAGTTTTGAAGGCTCCTCAGCATGTGTAATGAGTGATATACCTTTCTGCTCACATCATTGATCTGAAAGTTCCAGGACAGATTGCTATCCATAACTTTGCCAAGATTTTTAGCTGTGTCTGAATAGTCTATCGGAGTACCATTATAAATAACTCTGGGGACATCATATAAGCGTTGGGTCATATATTTACTCCCGATAATGATAGCCTGCGATTTTTTAGGGTTCACCAATAGACCAAACGATTTCGCCCAATCTGCAATGCGTTGTAGGTCAGCATTAATATCTCTGATTGCGGAACCAATGTCGTCGATATGCGAATGACGATAGATCTGCAGATCGTCTGCATAGAGATGGAAATTACAGGAAATTAAGGAAGTGACTGTGTAGATGAAAATTGAGAAAAGAAGAGGAGAAAGAACACCACCCTGTGGAACCCCCGCGTCAAGCTCACACCAGTCTGAGGTAGCCTCATCATAGTGGACCCGATGCGAACGTCCACGAAGATATGATTCGAACCAGTCTACCACCGAGGACGATATGTTAAGGGAGCGAAGGACAGATAGGAAGATGTCAAAGTCTACAGAACTGAACGCGCTGCTAAAGTCAAGTAAAACCAGAATAGAGACTTGCTTCTTTTCCATTTATATTTATTCGCCTCTGCGATCTAGTGGTTCAGAGCTTCGCTCTCGACCCGGAGGTCGTGGGTTAGATTCCCGCGTCTGAACAACAAATAATGTTGTTTTCAAGTTTGGTTAGGACAATGCAGGCCGATCATCTGATTGTCTGACAAGAAAGATGATCCATGCGTCGAATGAGCATGTAAAAAGTCTGAGAACAGTCTCACACCAGTCGTATCGGTTTACCACTGTCTTATGAGAGTAAAAGGAAGAGAGAGTGTCTTTGTGTATTGCGCACACACTTGGGCACAATGAAATAACTCATGCGTAGCTGGCCTGGTTTCAATGAAATCAGCTACCGACATCGAAATCGGTGATTTATTGAATTACCGATATCTGTGGCTTAATAATGAAGCGACGTCGCCCAATATATCGTTACATATTAAAAATTATAGTTCAAAAGCCTCATTATACCTTCTTATAAATTAGATTCCTGGTACAATAGAGTGACACTTTCAGCTGTTCTAGCCGTGAAAAGCAGTTCCAAATTGTACGGGACACGAATTACAAAACACTGTGATGTTTTACGATATTAAATCATTGGCTCCGGACCTTCAATGTGTCGTAAAGTTAAGGATTTTGTTGTTATTCGCTCAATCAAATGTACAATCACAATATTGTTGCTACATCGATGTCAAATACTAGATTATTGACAAATGTGGCGAATTTTGCGGTTAAGTAGAAAAGCCTTAGAAAAGCCTTACTCTTTTATAAAGCTATGTGAAAGTAGGCGAAATTTAAAACTATCAATATAACTTTCTCTATTGTAAAATAGGGGTGAATTTTGCGACAAAGTATTTTTAAATGCGATGAATTTTGCAGTTAAGTAGAAAAGCCTTAGAAATACTCTTTTATAAAGCGGTGTGAGAGTAGGTGAATTTTAACCATCAATAACCTTCTCTATCATAAAATAGGGGTGAATTTTGCGAAAAGGTTGGTGAAATTTAAAACCATAAGAAGTACATGCCCTTTTTTTAAACGGAGTGAATTTTGCGATTGTTTAAATTCGAAATCATAAGAAGTAATAGTTAGCTCACACCGATTTCGGTGACGAAGGTCGGATTGGAACCGCTACATAAGAGACTCGTCACTCAGCCTTTTGAATTCTTACCTTAAAAATAGGATTCAAAAAGTGGAGGTAAATGGAAAAAGGTCCACAGGGACCAAAATAGAATTAGGGGTTCCCCAGGGATCCATATTAGGCCCCTTTCTTTTTCTCATCTATATAAATGACTTACCTTACTTAGTTAAGGGAAAACATGAGATAGTACTTTTTGCCGATGACACTTCACTAATTTTTAATGTGAAGCGACAGCAATCAAATTACGACGAGGTAAATAGTGCTCTCTCAAAAATAGTACATTGGTTTAATGTTAATAACTTACTTTTAAATTCTAATAAAACAAAATGTTTGAAGTTTAGCTTGCCCAATGTTAGGCAAGTACAAACCAATATACTATTAAATGATGAGAAAATGAACTTAGTGGACACCACTGTGTTTCTAGGTATAACATTAGATTGCAAATTACAGTGGGGTCCACACATTGCCAAACTAGCAGATAAGCTCAGTTCTGCAGCATATGCAGTCAGAAAAATTAGAGAAATTTCTGATGAAGACACGGCGCGACTAGTATATTTTAGTTATTTTCACAGTCGAATGTCTTACGGCATCCTTTTATGGGGAAATGCAGCCGACATCAATACAATATTCGTGCTGCAGAAGCGAGCTATACGTTCCATTTACAAGATGTCGTCCTTTGAATCTCTGAGAGAAAAGTTTAAGGAAATAGGAATATTGACCGTCGCCTCTCAATACATTTTGGACAATATAATGTATGTCAGAAAGAACTTAAATAATTTTAAAACGAAAAGCGACAATCACTGTAGAAATACAAGAAATAAACACAAGTTAGATATACCTATGATCAGGCTTAGCAAAGTAAGCAAATCTTTTAAAGGTCAATGTATACGCCTATACAATAAGATCCCAGAAAACGTTCAAAATTTTTCCATCAATAAATTCAAAAAAGTAGTTAAAGAACGTTTGTGTGCTAAAGCTTATTATAAGATTAATGATTTTGTTAATGATAGCACACCCTGGGAATAAGGTGGCCACTTTCGAGGCTACTTCTATATTATATAGTATATATAAATTTGTAAATTGTAATTTATTTAAGTTATAACATTGTTATATATATATATATTTTTTTTAAAAAGAACAATTTTCCCATCTTTTTGCTAAAAGGTGGCCCCGAGCGAGTTTCTTACGCCGGTTCTTCTCGCCGGGTTAGTCCCCGAACCGGTGGTAGGTCATCATGTAGGACAATTCTAAAAGTGTTAGTAACTAACCTATTTGGAAATAAAAGAATTTTCATTTCATTTTCATTTTACACAGGAGTTATTTTATATTGTCTAAGCACACAATACACAGGAACACTCTTCCTTTACTCTGGTAACCTAGTGGGATGTATGAAAGACTGACGAGAGATCAAGCGCTGAACCGACTTTTAATATGCCCATACGATGCTTGGTTCATATTTTATGTCAGATAATCAGCAGGCTTACTCCCAACTCAATTTAGAATCGAATCAGTTCGATCTCAACGGCTATTGGTGTTTTATAAGGTGAAGTACTTTAAAACTAAGGATAAAGAAAATCGTTAGATTATAACTTTTTGTACTTCCGACCATACCAATCGATTGAAAATCAAAAAAAACAAACGTCAATTTATTCGGGAGTCGCACGATCGAATCTGAATCGAAATCGAATCTGGCCCCTGAGGTTGTTGCAGAGTCTACGTACAAACCATCAACGCAACTCGCTCTATTAGACGGGTTTCGCGTCATGCGGTAATCATACTTAACCCCGCCCGTAGTTTTATTCGTCGTAAACGTGTTTTACAACACCCGACGTGTCCGGATCCGACACGACCAATAAACTGAACCCCGACGATTTCAATAGGATGGGGCAATCGGAAGGGACAACGCGGTCGAATCTTTTCCTCGTTCCCATCGTGTTTTATGGGAGGCTGATCCCTTTATAAATTGATTTAAAATATAGTTGTAGCTTTGTTTTACATGAATTCTAGTAAAATATTTTTTTCTGTACATACATACTTATATTCTGTACTTGTACCTAAGGTATTTAAACTTAAGACTTGTACCTTAAACCATAACGATGCAGGCGCTCGTTTCACAAATTTTTGCAACGTCCACTAGCCGCATTTGCAACGTCCACTATCCGCATATGCAACGTCCACTATCCTCATATGCAACGTCCACTAGCCGCATTTGCAACGTCCACTATCCGCATATGCAACGTCCACTAGCCGCATTTGCAACGTCCACTAGCCGCATTTGCAACGTCCACTATCCGCATATGCAACGTCCACTATCCTCATATGCAACGTCCACTAGCCGCATTTGCAACGTCCACTATCCGCATATGCAACGTCCACTAGCCGCATTTGCAACGTCCACTATCCGCATATGCAACGTCCACTATCCTCATATGCAACGTCCACTAGCCGCATTTGCAACGTCCACTAGCCGCATTTACAACGTCCACTATCCGTATTTATAATGTCCACTAGCCGGATTTGCACTAAGCATCACAACTAGTGCCTCTTATTTAGGTCTTTATGGCGTATTCAGGTGGAACTATGGCGTGAAAATATTATAATTTCTATAACGTACATTGCTGGACATCCACAGATGGACATTAGCCTTCCCCAGAGTATTTCATGGGGGGTTGCCTAGTATGCTTGACTCCATTTTTCAGCTATTAACAATGTGCACGCAGCTGCCAATTTCCGGATATATCCGAAAAGTAGAAAACTTTAGTGTTGCGAGTTGCCCTATGCAGTTAAATTAAAGCTACTGAATTTCCGGTCACATTCCATAAAAATAACAAATCTAATCTCGAATTAACTGTACAATGGGAATATTCTTATAACGCCCACCAACATGGCGTATTTTTCTGTCTACCCTACAATTATGTAAAATCAAAGTGCCAGTAGCCACGTGGAAACGTGCGAAATAATACACTTCTGTTGACTCGACACTGTATATGCATATATTGTAATGAAGCTTCAAAGAATACGATAGCCACGAGTATTGTGTACTAGTTGGGGTTCTGTATGTATCTGGCCATAATGCTATTATGTGAATTAGTAATTAAATTGTAAAAAAGAAAAATAAAAAGACAAATGATTATTTAAAAAAAAACAACGAGCACTGTCTATGACAGGCGCAAAGCTTAAAAAAAAAAGATTTCATCGTATTTTGCAACTCTTACTAGCTGCCACTGCGACGAAGCGTTTACACGAGTAAGCGCATTTTTAAGGGATTCTAAATTAAACTTTATTTACTATACAAAAATATATTTAAGAGGAAACACCACGAAATTTTTTCCATACAAAAATAGGGGTCTAGGGGATTTCTATTTTCTCCCTGGATAACACCTCTAGAGTAACAATTTTTTTCCTGAATATTTATAGATATTGTTTGTACGTCCCTATTTTTTCTTTTTTTTAATAAATTAATTATTTAAAGAGATACGGACGTTTAAAAATCTAAAAAAAATGGCCAGACTCTCCGCTATATTTAAATATCTAGGAAACAGATTTGACTACAATAAACAACAAAAGCAAAAAATAGGAACCAAGCTCAATTCTTTTTTTAGCTAATACAGAAAAAAATATTAAAATTGGTTAAGTTATGGAGGAGGAAACAGAAATCCCCTAAACGTCGATTTCTGGTACTTTTAATAGGTAATTTCAGTCCAAGTTGCAGTTGTCTCTATCGCGCTAGTGCTGGCTAGCTAAGGCACTGCGAGACAGCAATAGATTTTATAAATACCTATTTTGTATTTCTCTCAACCGTGGTGTTTCCTCTTAAGGTTTAACGTCTACATTGCAAGAGCGAGATTAAAAACAGCGCAGCGTAGTACTGCGACGCTGCCGCTCTTGCATCTCAAGGATTTCCACCTATGGTATACTTTCATTACCGTCTATTTTTAGGTGAATAATAGAACATATTATTATCAATAGTGCAACGCACACGTCTTACAGAAAGTTGGTCACAAACACAGGTGGAACAATCTGCGGTAAAATCTTTAGAAAAATCGGCTTACAAAGAAAGAAAAAGGATTATCTATGACGTCTCTATGTAAACACTTGCACACAAAATGACTGTCACTTAATAATTCCTATTATAAGTCATATAATAGGAATTATTGTGAGGCTATATAAGTCCTTTGTCGCGGAACCCTAAACACCAAATGAGTACTGTATAAAGTAATTTCCTGCGAGTAATGAGTATCGTGACGACTGGCAATAGTGTATACATGTTTGTGACAATGGCGAGGGGTGATGTTAATGACAGGTTAGCGGATTGTGATTTCCTCAAATAAAGATACTATTAAAACACCCCTATATTGGTCCTTTATTCCTTTAACCAAAAAAGATATACGTGAATGAAAGTAAAGTAAAGACATATGTAGATGGGGTATATCTAGACAAAAAATCTGCCGCCCTTATCATAAACAACGCAATCGACATTTTTGACGAAAATGAGTTAATTTAGGTATATTCGGAATCACCGCAACGAGATCTACCAGGATCAATCACTCAAATTTTAATAGCTGCTATACTTTTCGTTTTTTTGTCAATCATGAAAAATATATATTCCAAACTAATAAACCAGTCATAACCATCGTAAAAATATCATAAATTTACCAAATATGTACCTACATACGAGTATAATATCGCACATGCAAAGTCCACATGGAGACTTTAGAGGCACTAAACAAAACAAAAATATTTGGAATATTTCTATTAGTTTCATAGAGACATCAAAATATAGAAAAAAACTCCAAGCAAGTTTGTTGTTTATGATAAGTACAGCAAAAATGTAGTTAGGTACTTTAAGTGCCCCATTGCGGACGAGTTTTGCATTTGATAATAATTAATAATAATAGCTCCCCTCACCGATTTCGATGTCGGTAGCCGATTTCATTGAAATCAGGCCAGCTACGCAGGAGTTATTTTATAGTGCCCAAGTGTGTGCGCAATACACAGAAACACTCTCTCTTCCTTTTACTCTCATAACCCAGTGGGACGGTAAACCGACACGACTAGCGAGAGATCAGGCGCAGGACCGACTTTTTACATGCCCATCCGACGCATGGATCATCTTTCTTATCAGACAATCAGGTGATCAGCCTGAATTGTCCTAACCAAACTTGAAAACAACATTATTTGTTGTTCCAACGCGGAATCGAACCCACGACCTCCGGGTCGAGAGCGAAGCTCTGAACCACTACACCACGGAGGCGATTAATTGATAAATAATAATTGGGCAATATGGAGCAACAAGAGCAGTCACTATAATATACACTGTTTAGGATATGATTATACTACCTATTGCTCGTTCTAGATTTTTTTTTGTCATTGTGGGCCCTAAATTAACTTAAAATTAGACGTACTTCCCTATTAGGTTCTAAATAACAAAAACTAGCTTGTTTTTCTTTTTAACTTTCCGAAAATAGCTTGTTAAGTTTCATTTGGACGTAAACCTTTTTTTATCTTACTTTTCTAATCCATAATAAAAGGACTTTAAATACTGGGTGAAGCAAAACTTTATCTGGACGCAAGGCAGTCCCCCGCCAAGTTGAGCACGGCCGTACCTTCCTTTTCTTGAAACAACTAAATTTATTATAATTGTTGATAAAACTATAGATCGTCTCTGATAAATTTAACCTGAAGGTAAACAAATTGAAAACATCGAAATTTTCCCTTATTCACTTATTGTGCACACTTATCAACACTTTCACAGATATATTAAAGGATTACACTTCATTATCCATTCAATTCATTCATCAAAAATCATTGTATTAATATTGGCCAATTGGCCAATATTAATACAATGATTTTAATGGTTGTGTCATAGACGGGTTTCTTTACGTTTAGGTTAAACTTATCTCGGACGTACTATATAAGACTGTATTTTTAGATACTAGTTGCGGGTTCCGCGTAATACTAAGGCATTCCATTTCCCGCAACGCTTGTGTAAATATTGAACATGATTTTTTTTTATTTTCTGCTTATTTATTATAACATTTTCTTTTATAAAAACCTTCGGCTGATCATAACAAACGCAACAAAAGAATTGGCCAAATTGATTCAGGCGTTGTTGAGCTAAATGCTTACCAACACATTTTGCGATCCATTTTTATTAGATTATTCATTTACATGCTTTGTTTAACCATAATCATGATTAACATTATGGCACAATAAAAATAAACAAAATTAAAGGTAAAAAGCAGTTTGATGATGATTAATTACAGCTATGAATACTCACGTCAGCTTTCAAGCAAAAAATCTTTTTTTTTAATGTAAATCTATTTAACTAATTAAATATTATTCAAAATTAAAGCCTGGTTAGTTAATTACAAATGGCGTCTCTTTTGTGACGTCACAACTGCCATCTTTACCCCATGTACAACACAAATACCGTCCACGAGAGGGAACCATTAATTGTGCAATAAAAACATGGCGTCACATAAGTGTAGCGCAAGCCGCAGCTGTAATTTATCATCCACATTAACCCGTCGACGGCAGCGGCGATAAATTGGATTCACGTCATTAAGGTCAATAATTGCAATGATAGCATCAAATGGAGTGCCCAAAATAGCAAAAGGTAATTGACAGGCAATGCAACTGCAAGTCATTAGGGCTATTACACGTTTCAGCGTGGGGCGAAGAAAACGAAATATGTATATTTCGGAGGGAGATTAAATGTGGGCGTCTTTTGATTGTTTGGTATCGTCAGGAAATAATAAGCCGCACAAACAGTACTTATATTCAGTTTAACAAAAACTTAGTTTCACTCTAAAACATTAACTTAGATCGTGGATGCAAATGGATTCCTCTCAAGACGTGACGAGGTCAGCTGACATATTGGCTAACGTGTGTGAACATCAGCTTCTCACGATATCTTCGGTCTTCCAATGGTCACCCCCAATAGAATATCATCACCCCCTTTCCGGTGTCCCGTCGACAATGCCATCTGTCATCGCTGACATAAGTGACACTTGTCAAACGAGCTGTCATAGCCAACTGTCACTGAACACGTCCAGGCGTGATCCCGTCGCCAAGAGATTCCTCCTCCTTCTTCGATCGATCCTATTCTTAGTTTTCCTCCGACATATACAATATACCTTATGATATTGAGAACATGTTTCGTGTTTGTTTCGTGCAAAAACGTGTGTCTACAATAGGCCTTATCACCCAGAGGTAAGGCCAGAGCCTTTCTCTCCAAACTAATTCGGTTGTGATTCAGATTCGATCACGTCGCGAACTCCTGAGTAAATTAAAGTTTGTTTATTTTGATTCTCAATCGGTTAATATTATCGGGAGTACAAAAAGTTACGATCGAACAATATTCTACAAACACACGTTACGTCTTTTTTTCAGCGCAATAGTTATATGAACTTTTTACTTGGCGTCCATACTACGTATTCGCTGCGCAGAAATACGATTCACAGGCAATAGAAAAAATTATACATATATTATTCGACTACTAGATACATTATGCTTTTAAAATTGGACATTGTATACCTATTCTGACGATCTTATGTACACGTGAAAATATTGTTATATAAAGTAAGTTAACATTACTAAAATTATTATGTACCTATACAGGCAGGCAGAGAAATACTTGTACAAAATATATATAAATGAGTTATAATACTTTAGAGTGTGTATGGGTCCCATGTGTAGAGTTTACTGTGAAAGTACCATCGCTGAAAGAGTTACTTTTTTTAATTATTGTATGGGCAAATTTATGATATTGGGGCATTTCTTATAGAAACATGAAAGTCAAAAGTAAGTATTTTAGCGCTGGTTCTTTCACAGTATACTCTACATAGGAGACACATACATACCCTAAAGTATTATCACAAATTTATTTTATATACCTTGTTTCCTAGCAGGAAGTTTCTATTTTTACAGCTAATAACTCAACATTGGGAACTTGACTAACCGACTTGTTGTACGTTTTCCGGGCGCCAAATCAAATGGAAAACTTTATTGCACACCCACTTTGACGCGACACGTGTTGGTGATTGCGTTCGAATTTTAAAAAGTGGCGGCAAACAGACTGCCTGATATTGACATGTTTACTTTTTTTTATTTTATGCATTTTTAAAAATATCGCTTTAAATTTTGCCAACGGTTGATTGCGAAAAAAATGCCAACCAATAATTGCTGCTGAATAACTGTGCAGATTATAGTTATACTCATAGCTTAAGTAAGAATAATCAAGTTAACTTGGTCGTAAATTCAAGTTCTAATTATTCACCCGTTCCCAGCTATGTCATTAAAAATACATACCCGTTAAAGTTACTAGTGGAAATAATTTTTAACAAGATATTATAGTAACCAGTTAGCCGACGGTCTTAATTTTCTACGATAAAAATTAAAATATCCCGGAAGTAAAAAAGTTATTTATGGGAGAGAATTTTTTACTTTTATGTTTTCATACATTTTATATAAGGCGCTTGGCGCTTTGTCTAGCTGAGTGTTTAAAAATTGCCAAATATTTATATGCATTTGTTTCGGGTAATATGGCAATATAAGCGACGACCTCCGTGGCGCAATGGTTGAGAGCGTTGGTGCTCAAGTGAAAGGCCGCGGGTTCGAATCCCGCCGAGGGAACAAAAACTTTTCATCGTTCATGGGTCATGGATGTGTATTAAATTTGTGTGTAATATAATAAAAATCTCAAATATGTGTATATTATAAAAGTATTAAATATATTTCCGTTGTCGGGTAACAGTAACACAAGTTCTTCGGATACTTAGCACGGGGCCAGATTGACGTGGTGTGAAGCGAAAATATTATTAAGGAGGAACAATTGACAACTGCGTAATTGTAATTACCGAATTGTCATTGTTTTCATACAATTCTCTTTCGATAACGTTACTAATTAGTGCCTTCTTACTCTTCGTTGGTCGTCGTCACTTTTACAGCCATAACATCCACTGCTGGACATAAGCATCCCCCAAAGTATTTCATGGGGGGGCTATGTCCGCGGCAACACTGGTGCTAATTTCCGGATATTATATCTGTCGATGAGGAGATCCTATTCTTTATCCGGCACCCCACGGATATTACTTAATACTTGTTAATTGATTCTGCTTGGCCTACTACTAGTATTGAAAATAGTCATATCCAGAGCTAACCACTATTGTCTATGATCATTATGGCAATGGAACACCATAATATTCAAACGACAAAAACGTCAAAGTAATTCTTTTACTTTGACGTCAAAGTAATTCTTTTACTTTGACGTCAAAGTAATTCTTTTACTTTAATTGCCACTTGTTAGTTGAAGTTTATAATTGGGCTGGTCTTTTGCTATGTGAAAAGAAAAGAAAAAAATCGACAGCGATCGATTACGTAAAAATAGCGATTAGCAAAAATCGCGCGATTCATTTTTGCTATGACACTAGCGCCGAAAACAATTTAGTAGCAATCTTAGGAACTGTTGTTAAATCGATGTTAAATTAATTTTCCTGAATTTGAAAACTGTTAAACTGTTCTCCTGTTTAATTTGGTTTTTTGCATCATCATTCTCTTGACAATATATATGACTGCTGAATATATATATATGATGCTGTATGACTTATAAATCACATTGTATATTCCCACATACCTATGGAAAAGATGGTTGATGGGGACTCTTCAAATTTCGTATTAGTTTGTATGAAACACTAAAAAATACGAATATCATTAGTAACTGCAAAACTTGTCTCTCGTTAAACTACACATATGTTGTGCCGTATGTGTAGGAAGTATGAACATAAAACAACATCGCAACAACATGACAACCTCGTACAATATTGAGGGAACACAAAGCAAATTAGTTTTTTATTTTCTTATACAGGGTGTAAAAAGAGCAGTCACTATAACTTTGGGATATGATAAAAGGACCTTTTCTCATTATAGAAACGATTTTTTTTCATTGTTTATGGATTGAAAAAAAAGAATTTTGCTATTTATTTTTAGTCGCAAGGCTGAACTGTTTGGAACAAAGTTCTGCATTAAATTCTTAAATTTTATAATCTTTGTACATATTAAACGTCTTACGCGTACTATTGACCTCTCAGCGTAATCAGCTGATCGCTGTGTTGTGCACGTTGTACATTGCCTATTGATTTTTTTTAAATTTTTAAAACAGTGGATTAAAAGCAAATGACTAATACCAATGGATATATCTCCTATCTTTTACACCCTGTATACTAGAGTATATCTTTTACACCCTGTATACTAGAGTATACAGGTTGTAAAAGAGCAGTCACTATAACTTCGTGGAGTAATGGGCCTTTCATAATCAAAATAAGGTTATCAGTAACTTGTACGTACATTCTCTAATGTAAAAAAATAACTAAGTTGAGGAACACGCCTGGCTTATTACTTTATAAGCAAAGCAATCGCAAATATTGCGCAATTTTTGCTTTTAGTTCATGATGATTATTTCATATCTCCACTATCTATGATCCACATCCAAATATACAACACTGGACAGCTAAAGAATCAAAGAATTAATTATACCACGTAAGAACCGTATTCACGTACAAAACCATGTCCATAACACAGCCACACCCGGTATATTATGAATGAATGAATGAATATACTTTATTGTGTCCAAAACAAATACAAAAAATATACAAGCACGAGAAACAAACAACAACAAAAAAAATTGAACACAAAGGGCGGTTTTATCGCTTTAAAGCGATTTCTTCTAAACAACCCTTGGCATAGGAAAAGATAAACAAAAACAATCAGGAAATAATATACAACTATAACTACTTAAAAATAAAACAACCAATCATTATAAATCTAAAAAAAATATATTATGTTATTTTTACGTAGAATTTCGAATTTAATTTTCTCCTATGATGGCCAACCACGTCACACTTTCTGTAGGACTGCTAATCGATCAGATTTTTCCTACATATTACTTCTGACCGACATCTGTATGACGTTTGCGTTGCACTATTACAATGAGTATTGTCTATTTTTTCATCTACAAAAAATCGGTTACCGATTATCGCTCGTGGGCACCTTATACCAGTGTTTATTGTCCTAATGAGCACGTCATTAGACAATCAATTACAGTAATACCAGCAATAGTACTAAGCAACTCCCTAAGCCCTAACGTTAAACGTTTGGAAAAAAGGATCAAGCTTATTAGATCGTTATGTTAAGGCTGCGTGTGCTGAAAATTGTAGTACCTTGATACATTTTTTCTCAATACAGGGGGCCTATTACAAGCTCTTAATTCCAGCCAGTTTACGCCATACAACATGGCTGCCTGGAATTTTCGTATTACGATCACATAATAACTGCATGATAACAGCTAGTCAGCAGACACGAGACACTTGACTTGCTTCTGAATGTCACTTTCAGACAACCAAACTAGGGTGGATCTATTCAGAATAACATTTCGTTGTAATATGAAAAAGAACAAGGCAGTTTAAGGCCGTATTATTGAATTGCCTGGAACCAGGCTGGTATTGTAAGAGATCATAATACAGCCCCTGGGCCCTGATTCAAGATGCTATTTATCGCTTACGAAGTTCGAAAACAAAATGTATGGGATTTAACGTAAGGTTCGCTAAGTGACATACGAATTCGCTTGTCAATTGAAACTTGGCTTTTATTTGGACGCCACATTGCTTTTTTCCTTTTGCCGGTGACCCCCCAAGGGTTCACGCAACCCACAGATTGAAAAACACTGGCTTAGAGTATTACACTGCAGATTGATGTGAAGTCTATAAAATTACTACAAAATATCCAAACCAATACATTGCAATGTGCAGGCTTGGGGAGACTAATTAAAAGATGTTTTTGGTCCGACTGTTGTTTAATAACTCACTTATATAACTAATCATTCACACAATATATAGGGAGGTGATACATATGTCGCAGTCATCTAATTAAATCAGCTATTTCATTGAGTGACTAGCGTTTTTATCGAATGACGACATTTAATTGAAAGACTAAAGGACAACTCGTCAAGTTGTTTATTGCAACGTCCAATGTCTTGACTGAACATTGATTGAACGTCATTTAGTCATGTAGTCATTGACTGAACGTCATTTAGTCCGATTTTTTAACCGACTTCCAAAAAAGGAGGAGATTTCTCAATTCGATGAATAAGTAGATTTTTTTATGTTTGTTACCGAATAATTTTCCGATTTTTTAACCGACTTCCAAAAAAGGAGGAGCTGGAAAAAATTTAGTATAAATCCCTCTTAATTGGGGGGTGGAGGGAGGGGGAGGGGGAGAACCCCCCCCCCCTACCACTCCCACCTTTAGGAGACTACTAGTTTGGAAGATATTTATGGTTGAAGTTTTGAGGTTATGTCTGTGTTTCCGGGATATTTCCAGGAGTAAAACAGGGGAGAAAGGTGAAGACGGCGGTAAGGGGACAAAGGAAATCCCCCCTACCCTCCCCCCTACCCTCCCCTCTACTCAGCAACCACTAGTTAAGAAAATATTTACAGTTGTAGTTTAGAGGTTAGATAAAACAGACAAGTTCTACGTGGAGATTTGTTTTTGGGACAATGTCAGTCTGTCACGTCTCCGGCGCTGCGGGAAATGCAGCCCCTTCGCCCATGCGTAACGAATGACATCAACCAACACTCGCCTTAGGCAGCTCCGGCTTCCTGGTCGCCTTCGGCGACCAGCCTCCGCCGCCACGGCGAGTCCTGGTTTCTGCATTTCGTTACGGCGGGCGGGGGCTGCTCTCCCTCCGCGCCTACGCGCTTAAATATACACTCTAGGGGTTGACAGACAAGTACTACGTGGAGTCGGGGTTGATAGATTCGCTTTTAGTAAAATTTAGTCACCTGACTGATTTTATGTACGCTCTCATATAAGGGCTATGTTACAATCCGCTAACTAATTGGACGTTGAGTGACGATTGTACAATCAATGTTCGGCCTAGTCTTTCAATTAAATGTCGTCATTCGATAAAAACGCTATCACTCAATGAAATAGCTGATTTAATTAGATGACTGCGACACATACACTACAACATAATTATAGAAATATATTTCATAACTACCTCTCGATGCGGGTTGGAACACCCACATGGTTATTAAATTTTATTACAAATGTAAAACGGGTGATATTTATTTTGAAACACGATACAATAATTGGATAAGTACTCGCAATGTGATGGAGGTTGGCACCGTGCCATTTCTGCACAGCGGCTGTATTAATAATGCACAAGTTTTTGATACTCTGTCAATTTCTCTTTACCTTTGTGTTGGAGAATTACATTTGTGGTATTGAAGTGGTGTTAGTATTGAATACCAACATTTTTTTTGTTTGTCAAAATGTGAATAATAAGCTGTAAAAGATTGTCCTTGCAAAGGAATATGGTCTCGTCAATCGAAATACAGTGTGTAAAAAGAAAAGTTACTATAACTTTAAGATATGATTATACTACCTTTCCTCATTTTGGAAATATTTTTTTTTTACAAAAAAAAATTTAGTTTTTGACAAAAAAATATACATATCCAAAATGAGGAAAGGTAGTATAATCGTATCTCAAAGTTATAGTGACTGTTCTTTTTACACCCAGTATAGTCATCGCAAAAATGAAATCGTGCTGTGTTTAAGTTGTGTAAATAAGTGTTGAAGTATTTTTTTTCTAGATCTATCCATATGTATGACAATAGGCCTGCACTGTGACGTAACCTCTTAGATGTACTAAATCTAAATGGCTGTGAAAGAAAGGGATTCAGAACATTAGTGCCGTCTCACTCGCCCCTACACTAACATACGAACGTACTCGTAACTCTATCTTCACGAACTTATATCTCCCTCTCAACTTCCGTTTTCCTCACCCGGTCACGCTTTTTGTAACGCTCTCGTCATTCGATCATTAGCTTCCTCCCAAGGCAGAGAATAAGTTTTTATTCAAAATGTATGAATGAGATAATTGGTCACTCTAGTTAAAAATGTAGGGAAATTAAAGAAAGTTATTTTTTCTTTTTATATTTTGTATTTAGGAGTAAAATAATACCTAGGTTACTTAGAATAGCCTAGATTATACGCTAAGTATACGGTTTTGGACATGAAGAGCATTTCGGTGTAAAAGCCACAGTTAAAAGTGATTTTTACGGTTAGCGGAGTGGGTTAGACGTATATCCTTATTTGCCCGTACGTGCGATACGTGAAAGCATTTTAAAGTTACGTGTTAAAATATTTTAATTGTACCACACTATAGCGTAAATTGCACACAAAATCGTATGGTTTACAAATGTTTGCTATTCATTTTCGAATAAAAAAATCTTGAGAGTTACGAAGGTTTACAAAAGTAATAACTTTTAGAAAAAAAAATTTGAGAGTTACGCTGGTTTACAAAAGTAATAACTTTTTGAATAAAAAGTCTTGTGAATTACGCTGGAAAAAAAAATTGAGGTTTAATTTTTAAGATTTTTTTATTCGAAAAATTATAATAATTATTATTTTTCATTATTCTATATATTATTCTCAAGATTTATAAGTAGTCTCTTATATTAAAACTAGCTGTCCCGGCAAACTTCGTATTGCCTTATTAATTAATTGCTTGACATACTGACTGCAGCGCCACCTATCGGTTCCAATTGTAAATCTAAACCATTCTCGAATCTCCACGAACACACACAAAAAATTTCATCAAAATTGGTCCAGTCGTTTAGGAGGAGTTCAGTCACATACACACGCACACAAGAAATATATATATTAAGATAAAAGAGAATACTTACAAATAAAACATAATATATAATTGTATGTAGTAAAGAGATACTAAGAATACGGAAAAAACAATAGTTTTATTTATTATATCATTAGAGTAAACCCATACTAATAATGCATGTAAATGGATCTGATGACTGATACAAATTACACATTAGATAAAGACATTAGATAAAGTATGTGGTTGACTACTCGTGTTGGAGGATAATATTAGAAATTATAATTAATTATAACATAATATTTAGTTGAGCTTCAGCATTCAGTCACTATAATTTTGAGATACAATTATAATATCTTTCCTCATTTTGGAAATTTTATGTATTCTAAATGTCAAAAACTAAAAAAAAATTACCTTTTTCTTCTTTTTATGTCGCAAGAATAACGAAAACGCAAATATACAAAAGTTATAGTGACTGTTCTTTTTACACTCGTTATATTTTAGGAGACATGCCAAAGTGTTATCTGTCCCTACACCACGGAATTAAAACCCGTAGAAAGTTGTAAAGAGTTACGTTCCTGCCACTGGACCGTCATAACTTACCATAAAGCTGTGTTTACACCACACGATGCGGAAGAGCGAGGCGAAATCTTTGTAGACTAATGTCGTATCGCAGAGCACTTTATTCCATTGATCTCCAAATTTAAATAAAAAACATAAATATAAACAAAATTTTAAAAATTATGTATGGAAAACAAAGAAAGTTATTTTTGTAACGTATAATTTTTCAAGCATACTGATGATGATGAATTATAGCTAAGAACATCCGCGATCACTTCAGCGTTCCAATAAAAAATCTTAATCAAAATCGGTCCATCCGCTTGGCAGCCACGATGCCATAGACACAAACACAGCTGTGTTCGTTAGTTAGCTATAATTCATCATCATCAGTTTGCTCACTGATAAACAACGACGACCTCCGTAGCGCAGTGAAAGAGCGCGTTGGTGCTCGAGCGAAAGGTCGCGGGTTCGAATCCCGCCAAGGGAACAAAAAGTTTTAAATGTTCCTGGGTCATGGATGTGTATTAAATGTGTGTATAATATAATAAAAATCTTAAACATATGTATAGTATAAAATTATTAAATATATTTCCGTTGTCTGGCATCTGTAACACAAGTTCTTCGGATACTTAGCACGGGGCCAGATTGACGTGGTGTGAAGCGTCCATAGATATTATATTAGATATTATAATTCGGAGTTCAGTTACTTTTTACCCGATTTCGGCCAAAAGTAAGGGTAATGTTTTTGGCAGTCTATGTATGTATGCTTGTTACACAGGGAACACCTTACCGCAGCTAAACTACTGGTTCGGTTTTAATAAATGATAATTATACATATTATAATTTTTGTAAAAATTAAACCCCAAAATCTAACTTACAAAAATGAAAATAGTATAATTGATTTGTGTTTGGTATCAAAAGATAAATCTTGGTAAGTTCACTACGAAATGTATTTAAATATTTTTTTTACTAACTTATTTCAGATTAGAACCATTATTTTAAATGCGCTTACAAGTAGTACTTAGGAGTTGGTTAGGTAATTTCTATGTTATGTTTCATGTGAAAACAGAAAAAATATGAAATAAAAAAGTTTCAATATAACCCGACTACGTAAAAAAGGGTCAAAAAGGCTGATCCAGAAATGCATAGGTACAATAATGATCGAAGTAGAGCCGTGGTCGGACCCACTAATAAAATCTAAGCGTCACACCGGAATACGGTAGAAAAAATAGAATTTGAAAAACCATAATATTCGTCAGCTGTCAATATTCGATGCCAAAACGTGCGACCACGGCAGTACCTCGACCATTTTTATGCATTTCTAGATTTCAAATTGAATTTTTTTCTTGTTTAAGCCCTTTTTTCTAGTTTATTTATAGTTATCAACTGAGGGCAAATACAAATAAATAATGATTAATACATCGTTGTTTCATTTCATCGCATTGAATAGTGAAGACCCGCCTTAACAGATGTAGACACGCCAACTGCCAAGAGTTGAACTGTGTTAATATATTGTCGGGTCCAAACTCGATATTTTATTGACAAACTTTAAAAAGGTTCCCCGTCGGAGCTTCACTACATCTGGATTTATTTACATACTAGATTTGTCGGCTACTACTTTCACTCATAAAGAAAGATTTAAGAGAAAAATTTAAGCGCCTCCGTGGTCTAGCGGTTCAGAGCTTCGCTCTCGACCCGGAGGTCGTGGATTCGATTCCTGCATTGGATCATCAAAATATGTTGTTTTCAAGTTTGGTTAGGACAATGCCGATCACCTTCACCGACTTGTCTGACATGAAAGATGATCCATGCGTCGGATGGGCATGTAAAAAGACGGTCCTGCGCCTGTTCTCTCGCCAGTCGTGTCGGTTTACCGTCCTACTGGGTTATAAGTGTAATAGGAAGAGAGAGAGTGTCTTTGTGTATTGCGCACACACTTAGGCACTATAAAATAACTCCTGCGTATCTGGCCTGGTTTCAATGAAATCGGCTACCGACTCCGAAATTGGTGAGGGGAGCTATTAGATTATAAAGAAGTTCGCTTTTCAACAGGAATCACAAATTGTTTGACGCAAAAAGTAGCCTAAGTGAAAAGTGTTGGTGCTCGAGCGGGAAGTCGCGGGTTCGAATCCCGCCGAAGGACCAAAGAGTTTTCTGTGTTCCTGGGTCATGGATGTGTATTTTGTGCATCAATGTAAAAAAATCTTAAGTGTATATATATAGTATACAAGTATTTCCGTTGTCTGGTAACTACATGTAACACAAGTTCTTTGGTTACTTAGCACGAAGCTAGATCGACGTTTATATTATTATTATACTTACTTACGTATTTTTAATGACATAAATGATATTACTGTTATGTTAAATTTTAACTTCTATTAATCTAATTCTGCATTTGGACATTTAAATTAAATTAGGTTATGTTATATTTTACAATGTTCAATGCATTTTACAGTGAAAATAATTAAAGAGATTCACAATATATATTAATATTATTTTAATTAATAAAAAATCAACAATATTTCACAAATAACAAAAAGGAACAATGAACTGTATACAATTTTAATATGTACAAATATATTTTAGTACGTCCAAAATTTATTTTATATAAAAAATTAATATCCAGCAGTGCAATTCTCTAAGTGCAAAAATCGTGTCAGCAAAATTCCAACGGCTGTGATAGCGATGATGGCCGAATTGGTATTCCCTAAGATTCGTTTTTACGCTATTAACAACTATCGATATTCGTGATCGTAGCGACGAGCGCAGCCTCAACCGGTCGCTTAAAGAATTGCACCGCTGGGCCTTACCACAAAGCAAGATATTTAGCATGATTAAGTATGAGTAAATGTATGTTTAATCACACCTTAAATGTGTTCCGAAATATTGACCAGGTTATATTAATATTTATTGTTCTAAAAAAAGTATAAAACAATGGAACTTGCTTGCGATTATTAGCAAGATAACATAGACAATAAGTCAAATTTAGGTTTTGTGTTATGTTATTATAAATATTAGATACTATGATGTATTAAAATATTAATAAATAATAATATTGTGTTATGTGTATCAGTGTGAGTCACGTGTATGTGTGTAATGTGTATGTGTGTAAGACTGTGGTGTGTATTTGTAGACCGTGTCAATGCTTTTGTGTAAATGTGTGTTATGTGTACGATTTATTATAAATAAAAATAATTATAAATAGATATAGTTGAGACAAATAACTCGCTGGAGAGTATTTCGGAACACATCTTCCATATTAGGTTTAACATGTTATTAATATGTTTAAAACTAAGACTAACGGGTAGAGATGTGAACATAAATGATGTTTTCATGATAAAAACGCATTATGATCCACACTACACTTGATACAATAAATGAAAATAGGTTATAACATCACTCAAAATCCATATTTTAATATTCTGTCATATTTACAACTGGCAGTTAAGAAAAAAAATTGAATTCCAAATTCAAAGCTGTCTTTATTATGACCTTGAGTGATATGTATTAGAGTTCAAAATAAACGAAATAAAAAGGTAACAGAAATGCATCAATATACTTTGTATAACTGCGACTAGAGAGAACAACATTGACTAGGTTAGTAAATAGTTTATCACATTAAATGAATAATTATATGCCAATTTTCGAATAGAACAAAAATTTTGAAAGTTTTTACGAATATTAAATTTCGAATTCGTCGACTAATCTTCGGTTCCTGTAATCCATTGGAGGTATTTGAAAGACCTGGACTGCACTGGTGGGACGCGCGAGTCCCACTTTGGTTGGCTGTACGTTGGTTGCTCTCTGAAAACACATTAACAAAACTAGAACAAATCTATGAATAGCCATGTTATGAACAACTATAGGCCGGGACCTATTTGGGCAACCGCTATTGAATTTAAACATAAATTCAATGAATTGATTGCATTGATTGGATTGAAACTATTTTAGATATAAAATTGTGTCAAGTTAATTCGCATGCTATTTATTTCTCAGCTAGCATGTTTAAATGATATTTAGTTATAACTAGCTGACTTGTGTCCACTTCGTTGGGCATAAAAACCGTTTAAATCTTCCCTGGATTTCAACTAATATTTCTAAGACTAAAAATAAACATATCGGCTCAGCCGTTCTCGAGTTTTAGCGAGACTAACGAACAGCAATTAATTTTTATATATAAGATAAGAGATAAGAATAATATTATACCTTAAATATAATGCATGGCGTGAAATAGACATTTTACCACACTTTTAATATTAAACTTGAGTGAACATTATACTTTTGGTATTCTACTCAATTTTACATTTAATAAATATAGTAATACATTACAATATACATACCTAGGTTCAGCAGAAGCACGGCTGTGGTATGTTGGTACATTCGGGTTGTGTGTGTAGTGCGGCTTGGGGTGAATAGTCGGATCCAAAGTCTGGCTCTGGACTGGAGGGTGTTCTCCCATTACTGGCGACTGGTAGACGTTCGGGTTGTATCTATCCACGGAGACTCCTCTAGATCTCTCTGGTATCCTCGTCAAGTTGTTCACGTAGGAGCTCTGGGGGCGTCCGCGACCCAAGCTGTTCGATTTCGAATATTCCCTTGCAGTAGTCGTGTAGTCGGAATCGATACTTCTTTCCCTGAACGACCTTGGTCGTAACGTTTGACTCCAAGTTCGTGTATTAGTCTGTTCTGAAGAAGTCACATATTTCGGCTCCTCTTCCCAAGGAGGACAGACAGAACTCTGAGTGTGTGAGCTCGTTTGAGTTTTCTCAGTAAATTCTCTTAATTCCTTGCGCCATTGTGGTTCTACTGTTTCAGCGGGTTCATTTTGATCGTAATAGTATGTTGGTGAAGGGTCAGGCTGCGCTTGGAACTTAGTTTCGGTAGGTACGTAAGTAGATTCTGGCACGGTTATGTACCGCCTTTCGTACTCGCTATAATATGTTTTGCGACCTGCCATTTTGGGTGAATCGGCTGCTGACACGGGCTTCACGAATGATTGATTTGGTGCTGGTGGTACGTATGATGATGTGGACTTTGGGAATTTGCTGTTTGGTGTTTTCCATGATGGTGTAGGCTTAGGCAGGGGTGTTGTCGGAGTCTGGGGCTGATAAGTGTTTTGAGTGAAGTTATTGGCGTACCCATTATCCTGTTCCCAAGGAGGAGGTACGTAGGAGTTTTGATTCTGCGTAGACTTTTGATACGATTCTGTTTCGTATGAATATTGATTTGATAGTGAAGTAGGTTTTGTATCTACTGTGCTGTTAACCCAACTAGGCTTAGGGGTATAAGATGAATAAGTATTCTGACTGTAATTGTTTTGAACGGATGACTTATACGTGTCATTTATGGTATTCTGTGATTGCGGCTGAGGTGAGTATTGTGTTTGTTGATTGATTGATTGATGGTAACTTTGACCTTGAGGTGTATACTCGTATTGTGAATGATATTGTGTCTGTGATTGAGGTTGATACTCTGGTTGCGATTGGTATTGTGACTGTGGTTGGTTCTGTGATAGTAGTTGCGATTCGTATTGTGACTGTGATTGGTACTGAGATTGTGGTTGTGATTGGTATTGCGACGGTGGTTGGTACTGAGATTGTGGTTGAGTTTGAGGTTGATATTGAGTTTTTGTCTGTGGTTGATTCCATTGTTGGCTAGGAATTGCGTTACCAGATGATGCATAATCATAACTATCTTTCTTAGAATACCATTGTTGATTTTTGTTCACCATACTCGGTTTCACGTTATTTTCAATTACAATTTCAGACTGTGGCTCACCGCCTAGTTGGCCATCATAAGTATGGTTAGTATATGACGAATTATCTGTATGGTAAACATTAGATATAGGCAGTTGACGTTCCACGCTAAGTCGTTCTAAAAGCAAGCTATGGCGTCTTTCTGTAGTTGGTTCTTGGGAGTAGCTAGTCTGGTAAGTTCTGTTAAATACTGGAGGAGGTGGTGGCAATACTGCAGAATTTTCCGGAATAAGAGTAGTTTTGACAACTGGAATTGTATATTCTCCAGGTAACTCATAAGCATGATCTAAGGTTTTTGTTGTGCGATTAACTGTTACAATATTTTCTATTATATTATACTCTGTTTGAGTACTAAGTGCAGAGGGGTTGTCTGTTGTAGTAGAAATAATTTCCTTAGTAGATTTTGTAATTATTTCCTGAGCAGGTGCACCAATTGGTTTTATTTCTACTTCTTCCACTTTTTCGAGTGGAACAGTAGGTTCCTTTAATATTTCCGTACGTATCCTTTCGTTTGATTTTGATTCAGTCTGTACAGGAATAATAATTTCTTCGGATTTTGTCTCAGTTTTAACTGTTTCATCTACATTATTATTGGAAGAGGTAGGTGTTGAATTTTGTTCAGCTACCTCTGTAGTGTCTTTACTTGTATCATCATCACGATTGGCAGGTTCTGCGGTTTCCTCCTCGTTATTTTCAACTTCTTTGGTTTCGCATTTTTCTTCACTTTCTATCTTTTCGTCTTCATCTTCTTCTTCAGACAAATCTCTATCCTTCGATTCTGTTTCATTAACTTTTTTGTCATTATCTTCTGTTATATCTTCTTCAACTTCACACTCTTCTTCCGACTGGTTATCATCTTCATTTTCAATCTCTTCCTTTCCATTTATTTTTTCTACTTCAATTTTTTTATCTTCTAAATCATTAGACACACTCTTTGCGCTCTCTTGTTTCTTAATAACAACAACTTCTTCTACGTCCTGATCAATATCTTCCTCTTCTTCTTCAACTTCTTCTTCTTCAACTTCTTCCGCTTCTTCCTCAGATTCTTGAGCTTCAGATTGTATT
The DNA here is from genome assembly GCA_905187575.2 of Celastrina argiolus. Lineage (NCBI taxonomy): Eukaryota > Metazoa > Arthropoda > Insecta > Lepidoptera > Lycaenidae > Celastrina > Celastrina argiolus. Next base: position 7,093,865 of record LR994596.1, read on the forward strand.
ACTACTACTTTCTTTGTAGTACTTGTTTCTGACTTTTCTTCTTGCTTGATTATTTCTCCATTTTGCTTTATAGTTTCTTTAACTGTTGTTTCATTTTCTACTGTTGTATTTTTTTCATCTTCAATTTCTTCTTCTTCTTCGTAAGTTTCTTCGTCAGTCTCTTCTTTTGAAATTGTTTTTGTTTCAGTTTTCGTTGATATTTCAGTCTTTCCGTCAATAGTTGTTCGTGTAGTTGTAGTTTTTATTTCTTGTACAGAACCATCGGGTAAAGTTTTTTGTACAACTTCAACTTTTGTTTCAGTCTTTGCTGCAGATTTTTTTGTAGGCAATTTTACTACAACGGCAGTTTCTGTATCTCCATTTTGATTATGTGCCTCATTTTCTGTTTTGGTGCTACACTTAGTTACAGTCTCCTCCTGAAAATATCAAAACAAGAACAATATTAATTTTTATAGTTCATATTTACTAGTATTTTGTTTTTTTTTATATATATAAAATATGTAACCTGGTTAGTAAATATATTTTATTATTAATTGTTATCTTTTATTAAATAAAGAAGTTGTTAAAGTATTAATATAAACCGATTAATAACATTGTTACAAATACATAAACAATATCGATTTAGAGAGTGTCGATAAAAGGGTAAATTAAGTTTCAATAGACCTGTTTGTGTTTAGTTTCAGAAGTATCAGCCATATTAGTTTCTTTTCTGCTAACATCTTCCTTATTTTTAATTGCTTCATAATCAAGCGTATCTTTAATTATATTTTCGTTATTATTAAATGCAAGCATACTACTCTCTTGTTTTACAGCGTCTTTTATTTCACAATCAATGTTTTCAAATGTATACGGTTTTTCATAAATTGTTGGCTCTCTATTTATACTATTCAAATTAGGCTTCGGTAATGTACAAAAATTATCAGCCGTATTTTGACAGGGATGCATTGAATTTGTATCAAATCTCTCGTGACCACTCAGATAGCTAACTCTATTTATATCTTGTTTGTTTACATTCGTTTCAAAATATTCATTAATCAGACGAGCCGGTTTCTGGGTTTCTCTCGACCCATCTGGGTTACTTCTTGTTCTGAGCAAGGACTTCGGATTAGCCGGTAGTTGAAATGAAGGAAACACTTGTACTGGTAAACAATTGAAGTTAGGAATGGATGTCGGAATTCCTGAAGCCGGTGGCGACCTTACGGAATTTGCTGGCGTTTCCGGAACTCCCTGATTCATAGCATTCCTCATCAGTCTTTGTGCCATACGTTCCGATTTGATTTCTGAGAGGTCTAGCCCTCCAGGGGTGTAGGTAAAAGGTTTTCGCTCCCTACCCATAGCGCCGAATAACGCTGACGGTGGATTCATTTTGCTGAAATAATTATAAAATATCTATTTCAGCGCTATTTTGAATACAAAGTACTTTAAAACATGAAGCCAGATGGTAATTAAATATGATACTCGGACGTATATATAGAATTATTTCTTAGGTAAGTAAATTAAAAGTAAACAAAATATATTTAAAGATTTTGAACAAAATGTATACAGTTTTGTTTTATAAAGATATCTAGTACCTGTGTCGGTCAATATATTATAATATAATATAGCCCTGCAGACCTTGATTGAAACTATAGAATTACATTACATAAAAATTTAACGCATGATCCAACTTCTTGAACAAACTTCAAACGATATTTTAAATTCGTTTCACGCTAGCTGGAATCACAGTCGAATTCCAGCCACATAATTCCTCATAATCTTTAGACTTGGCAGCATGTCAAGAACGCGAAAAAATTAATACTCACGAGGATTCTGGCTATAAATCGCTTCCTTGCACCTTCAATTCTGGCGCATTTTGCTGAAAATCACTTGAACATTTCGACACATCACTAGCTTTAATAGATCACTGTTGTCACGTCACTCTATCCCCGGCGGATAATTTTAGTTTGTGTGGCCGATCGGCGCCCGCGCCTGCCGCCTACCGTCTGCTCGCTTCACCATGTATTTCTGTACGTCCCCAATAGCGACCGCCTTGTCTATAATTTGTCTTGGGCGAATCGTCACAACTTCCGACAGATTCATTATTATGTCCATTTTTCTGTTCTGTTTTGTCTGCTTCAATTTTTATGAAAATATTGTTTTGTGTTGTATGTAAATCTTGCATTTTATTGGAATTATGTCTGCGTAATTGGCTGGGGGCATGGAAAGCGTAGCGACTGTCTGATCGTAGTAAAAAATTACAAAACATATTGTACAATACACATTTCACAAATTAATATTTTGTTTTTAAGTTAATTCGCCACACGATTTTCGATTTAAAGAAATGACACTCTCCTTTACGCTTCTTTGTTTTTCCAATTAATTGATTTTAAAGAATAAATAAACGTGAAACACTTTATTTTTCCACTTTTCGATATTTCATGTCCTTACTTAATTATTGAAAATATTCAATTATGAAAAATAATTAACTTATTTAACGACTTCCATTTTCCCTCGCCTTTTAATTGACGTTAAGGTTAATTAATATAATATTATAATTAGGTGGTACATGAAAGAATTTGTTTGGGCGTAAATCATTTGTTCTCTTTGCAATTAATTTTCTTTGATGTGTCTATATGCTATTGTATACTACAGTTAGTTTAATTATAACATGCAAACTTATTGTGTTGTTGAAACTCTATATTGATGATGTTGTTGCATATTAAAATGTTTACGATTAATAAATTTAATGTCCGTCATTTCGGGTGCCCGACACTATCTACTTTTTGTAGGACCGATGATCGGGCAGGTTTTGTAGGACCGATGATCGGGCAGGTTTTGTAGGACCGATGATCGGGTAGGTATTGTAGGACCGATGATCGGGCAGGTTTTGTAGGACTGATGATCGGGCAGGTTTTGTAGGACCGATGATCGGGCAGGTTTTGTAGGACCACATATCAATGCTGGCCGATTTTTATTATAACGTGTGCGCTGCAATATACATGTCGCAGTCATCTGATTGAATCCGCTATTTAATTGAATGACTAGCGCGTTCATTGAAATCTATTTTTACTAACAAATTCAATGAATCCGAGACTTGGACAACCATTTAATATTTTATTTTTAAACTTCAAAATTTCCGAATGAGTACTATTATAACGCACATTAAAGTAAATTAATCAAAAAATATATCAACACATTGCTATCTGTACGAGCTGTTTGCCGCCATTATATTACCGCGCTAGTCATTCAATTAAATAAGCAGATTCAATTTGATGACTGCGACATTTAACGGGTGTACAAAGAGCAGTCACTATAACTTTGGGATATGATTATACTATCTTCTCTCATTCTAGAAATGCATTACATATGACGTTTATTTTTCAACTACAAAAAGTCGCTCATCGATCATCGTTCGTGGGTGGGCACCCTACGGTGTAATATATCATTAACCTGCAATTTAGTAATATGTAGAATTCACAAACATTATATGTATACGTACAATATTTTTATGAAATTACAACCATATTATGTACTTTTAAACAGATTTATATAAATATCGATTAGGTAAAACTACGAGGCTAAAAGGAACAATGAACTTTTGTCAAAATGAACATAATTCTAAATTAAAATTTGAAACCTACAATAATCTAGATGTAGAGTCTTCATCAAATTCATCACAACACGTATTTACTTACGTACTTTTACGTAGGTCCAATTACGTACGCCGAATAACAGGCCACTCGAACAAACTAAGACAAAACGTCTTAGGCTCGTATTAATAAAACAACCTCAACCTCAACCTCAAGACAGCATTTGTGATGACAGTTGAATTAATAGAGAATACTTAAGCACATGTCTTAAGACAGGTGTCTCAACTGAGACGAGCTGCCAACAGCTATCAAACTGCTACTTGAGCAGCTGGCTGACCTTTTGTGAGTAACGTCAAGCCGTTACTGGAGACTCGGTTTGTTCCTTATGGGAGGTCATTTTGTTTTTCAACAAAAACAGTTTTTATGAGCAGAGGCAACTGCTTATTATAAAATATATATATCATTATTATACTACAAAATATGATAGATTTATATAATAACTGAATTGATTAGAATTCAGTTTTCAAAGGTGAGTAGACGTTTTTAATTGAGACTGCGCTTCAAAACCCGGTTCAGCTAATACGCTCTTGAAGTCAGACTATTAATCAAACACCATCTTGAGAAGCTAATCGCAGTTTGAGGTCGTATCGACCAAGACCTGCCTGTAGACCTAGTTTGAGACTTCTTTATTAATGAGAGCCTTAGATTGATTTGCGTCAGTTTCTCACGCGTTCTAGGAGTTATTATTCTATGCATACGTTTCATTAGGAACAATAAACTTTGTTCGGATTAAATTTAGTTACCGACTCCGTAGCACGCTCGATGTCCAAGTTTTTAGATATTTCAAGACTCAAACTGTCAAATTAACTTACCCAATAGATTAGGTAAGTAAATTCGACAGTTTTCTGGGCAAGTTAACGACAAAACTGTTTTTAATTAGCTGATTGCGAACCCATTTAGCCAATATTTGTTTACATAGTAGTATCCCAGTTATTAGAGGTTATGACTTCAAATAAAAGCGCGCCGTAAAAGCGTAAGGCAATAAGAAATTTTCCTGACCTATCCGCAGCCTGTCACTGTCACTGCTTAGCAGCATGTGACTTGAGCGTCACTTTATTTAACTATCGAATTTGATCCGGATATTAAATATACACAATTGATACCTACAAATCTGGGCTTTAATACGACACACAAAACCTACGTCAAATTTACCCCTAGGTTGTATTCCGTAATAGAACGATATATCAAAAACCGCCACTCTGTCTGTTTGTACAGGAGGTAGAGATTATCTAAACACATTTTTCACTTCAGAATTGAGGAGGACGATAAGCGACGATGGATCATAATTCAAAGCCTACTTTATCGCACTTTTTTCTGTGCATAATAAATGTACAGGTGGCGAAATAAGTTGCTAATTCAATCTAGTATTTAATTTTATTATTATTATTAAATAAGAAAGTGATCGTTACAGTTTCATAGTTATAAAAAATAGTGTGGAAAACAACAATACAATATGCTTAGAAGAAAAACAAGAGAAAAATATGTACAAAGTGTAAAAATAACAGTCACTATAACTTTGAGATACGATTATACTACCTTTCATCATTTTAGTACTGTTTTTTTATATTTTTTTTTAAAAGAGCAAAATTATATATTTTTTTTTATTTTTTGTAAATAAATACATTTCTAGAATGAGATAAGGTAGATATAATCATATCCCAAAGTTATAGTGACTGTTCTTTTTACACCTGTTATATTTGTATTTTAAACATAATTTGTGAGTATTTGGAGTAGGTACGTACCCATTGGGTATGTTGGTTAATGTAGGCATTAGGAAGACTATACTATCATCCGGAATCCGGAAGGTCGTATGAGAAAGAACCTGCCAAACAGAACACTGGGCTACATTAGAGATGTAAATTGTGTTCAATTTCTAGCTCTACTTTCCAGAGTTTTCAGTCCCCTAAATTTTATCCGGCCGTCTGGATTCCGTAGTCCCAGTCTAATAAAAAAATAAGCAATTAAAATACTGGGTTTGCACAATTTCTCAGAAGTGTCGGATTCGATAGCTCATTCAGACTGATGTTTTGTCGCTGCTAACTTTATATCAATCGTTTGAGACAAAACGTGCAAATAGCTGACACTTTTGAAAAATATTGAAACATACTTAAATAATTAAGCAGAGAATAGGATGGCTCTTAACTTTAACTAGCGGTTTAGTCTTCGGACGTCAATATATTATTAGAATTGAAAAGCTTTAAAGCGTTTTAGGGTTTGCGATTTCACAATATAGCAAAGCTTTTTACAGCCTCTATTATATCTAGCAATATCCAGTATACATTTAACAAACATTGTTGGTAGAGTTTACATCCTGAAGATGCTCCGTGTTCGGAGAGAAATGCGCGTCGAGTTTTGCAACCTGCATTGTGGTAAGAGGCTGTGCACGATCTTGTTTATGAACATTAATAGCTCCCCTCACCGATTTCGGTGTCGGTAGCCGATTTCATTGAAACCAGACCAGCTACGCAGGAGTAATTTTATAGTGCCCAAGTGTGTGCTCAATACACAAAGACACTCTCTGTTCTTCAGACAATCAGGCGATCAGCCTGCATTGTCCTAACCAAACTTGAAAACAAAATTTTTTATTGTTCCAACGCGGGAATCGAACCCACGACCTCCGCGTCGAGAGCGAAGCTCTGAACCACTAGACCAAGGAGGCGCATTACTTATGAACATTATTGCTTATTTATGAACATTATTGCTTATTTATGAACATTATTGCTTATTTATGAACATTATTGCTTGTGTAGTGATGGTTTTTCTCACGTTCTTGCTACGCATAAGCAGTGTGGGGGAGGAGGTGCTTTAAACGCACGCCTATGCGTACACTCACACAGTTGCTTGTAGGATGTGGTTATAGTTTGTCGCTAGATATTGCTAGATATATGTAATATGTTAAAATATTAAAAATAAGCCAACAATAATATATCATATCTTGATTTTTTTTTAAGAAAATCCCAATCTTTCTAGTTAGTATTTCACTGACTGTACAAGCTTGCAAGGTTTAATTTACTTACTGTCAGTTCCGCTGACTCTGCTGACGACATTCTGCGAACAACAAAAATACCTTATTTATTATATCCTATCCGATCCGTGCTGTAAAATGACATTTTTAAAGAAAAAGTATATAGTAAGTATAGCCTAGAACGCTTACAATATTTATCAGTATCGGATGTTCATTATTTCTTAACTTGTAAATTGATTTAAAAAAAAAATGTTTTACATGTACTGTACAGGTTGTAATATTAATGACTGATGACTGATATTAATGACCTTCATGGTGTGTATGTGCCTCCTATGTAGAGTATACTGTGAAAGTCCATGACAAATTTTCCCATACAATAATTTAAAAAAAAGTACCAGGGCTGAAAGAGGTACTTTTACGGGACCCATACACACCCTTAAGTAATATCACTGATTAATATTATAGCCTGTATGTACTACAACAAAAACATAAATGTTAAATGAGAGCCAAGTTCAAAGAAAAAAGTGAAATCTAAATGAGTGCCAAGTCCTGATATTTATTATACACACGTAATATGATACAAATGTAAACAGAGCTGAATATAGGCTATAATGATACCCATTTAAATGTCACTCACCGCACAATAAATAAATACAATGGCAGATTAATTTAGTAGTTTATTTATATTCCGTTAACATAATCATAACGGGTGTAAAAAGAGCAGTCACTATAAATTTGGGATGTGATTATACGAGTACTACCTTGTCTCATTCTGGAAATGTATTTTTTTTTCAATTTTATTTTTACAAGATATTTAAAAAAAAAAAGTTGTTTTCTGCTTTATTGTTATTTTTGCGACAAAAAAAGAAATGGTCAAAGTAAAAAAATATTTTCTTAGTGTTTGACAAAAAGAAATACATTTCCAAAATGAGGCAAGGTAGTATAATCGTATCTCAAAGTTATAGTGACTGCTCTTTTTACACCATGTATATCACATTAAAGCGGAACGAAGTATAATATTATTATATATAAATTATACAACGCAGTTTAAAATCTCGCAATACAACATTGGCAAAGCCGACAGTTTTTCGCGGGTAGGAACATAAAAATAGACGTAAATAAATTACACTCACGACCATATAGTGTTTTACGAGATAGGAAACTTTAGGTGTAGTCCCAGAGAACTGACGTTTGAAAGATTATACAGGCCGGTTGAAAAAAAAACTCTAACTGCCGGTTTCTGAAAGGCTGATCAAATTGATAAATTGTTCAAATCACCTAATCTGAACGCTGATTGGTGAACATCACTTCGCAGTCACTGTTTTCACCAATGAGCGTTCAGATTAGCTGATTTGATTTGATCAGTTGATCAATTTGATCAGCCTTTCAGAAACCGAGCGTAAAAGTAATATTTTACGGCCTACTTTTTGTAGGTCCGATAGTTAGAGTTTTCCAGTCCGACTTTTTGATTGACGTGTGCGTCTACTATGGCACTCAGTACGCTCTGCCTACAAAATATCGGTTACACACTATAAGTATAACGTGTGCTTTGCACTACTACACTCAGAATGTTCTATTTTTACCTACATAATATCGGTCACCGATTATCACTCGCGGGTGAGCGTCTAAGGCCGTGTTTCACCAAGCAATGTTTAAGTTAACGCCATGTTAAATATCATGTTTTTTTTTTATTCGGAAAACAAAACGGTAAATTAAATCTTAATATGAGTAATGTACATAGTAAAAATTATACACACTTACATCGTTTTCGCATATAGATTAATTTTAGACTTAGGTATATAAAGAAAAATTACAAACTTAGTTATAACAAATTCGTTACAAACATCTGCTTATCAAGAACTGGGATTCCTACTCTGACCGTCGGAAAACCAGCTCCTGGAAAGAGTATTTTTAAAAATGTTAGGAGTTGAGGCAAAAAGATCCAGTACGGAGCCATATGCCGACCGATCGAGACAGTGGTTAAATGTATTTATCGATCTAATAAAAAACGAATTTTGTCGGTAGTAAGATGTATGAATAACCGTGGAGAGAATCGGGCGATGTCGAATGTGAGTTAGTTTAAAAGGAACGCGTATGTTGATTTTCGACAGTAGTAATGGAGAGTCGATCAAAGATTGCGCAATCTTTACTAAGAAACTGATGTCAGCTAGTCGACGTCTCTCTTCCAGGGGCAAAAAGTGCTGTTTTTTACAAATGGATACGTAATTATCCCTCTCATATTTCCTGTCAATGAATGAGATGGCATGGTATTTTAACATGGCATTAACTTTAACATTGCTTGGTGAAACACGGCCTAAGTATCATCAGTGCAAGATGCTAGGTGTCATTTTGTTTTACCGGTTTTTAGCTTTCGCCTGCCCCGCATTACTCGTAAGTAATGCGATGACATGAAGTTGAAAGGAAATATTATGAAGCCCATCGAGCTAGGGACTGATTTGTATTGACGTGTCTCTATATTATATTTATCGGCATATCTGATAATAAACATTATGCACATTAACTTTTTTTAAGTAGTTTTAAGCCACAATTTAAATAAACAATGACTGACTCGATTAGGAAAGTCAAAGGATAAAGATCAGTAAAGATCTTTGACTTTGCAATGTACAGTGACATATTATAATGTTATATTTCTCTAGGTAGCCCAAGAGCTGGAAACCAGCAAGCACTTAGATTAGACAAAGCAGATTCATTCAGTCAAAAATCAAAGACCCAGACAACTAAAAAAAAATATTTTGATTGTTACTTCGATTTCTTGTCATAAACTTGTATGTAATGTGAACTGACTTGATTCTTTATTTACTGCCTTTCTATAAACAGGATGTAAAACTATTTTTTCTTAATTTTAGAAATGTATTTATTTTTTTCTACTAAAAAAGTTTTTACTTTGGACCTGTTGTATTTTTTTGTCACAGGAATAAAAAAATATATACATTTAAAAAATAAATACCTAGTATACCTAATCATGTCACAAAGTTATCATATTTTTGAAACTCTGATCAAATCGTCGAACAGCTAACATTTGAATTAACAAGACATTCTCGCTCATTGGTGAACATCACTCGCAACAACTTCTCTCTCTACGTTCACCAATGAGCGTTCAGAATGGCTCGTTAGCTCAAATGTCAGCTGATCGACGATTTGATCAGCCATTTAGAAACTGGGAGTTAGTGACTGTTCTTTTAACACTCTGCAATCTGCGTTTATAATTTTTTGTTTTTTTATTTTTTATCGTGTTCTTAATCTTTTTTTAATGTAAATATTTCTTTACGCTGCGTTTGTATTGTGAGTATACCTAGTTGTGTGTATTTTTATATCAAAAATAATTTTTTATTTATTTATTATCGTCTGTATAATCATTATAAGACGTACTCAGCCCACAATTTGAAGCGCAGATTATGTTTATAAGTCGTGTAATCCTCTATAAACCGTACATCACATACAGTAGTTATTTTTGTACCGTCCCTCGTAAACGGGTTTACCATTTGGCACGTACCGCACTAGCATACAGCATACACTATGTTGTATGTTGATTTGCATTTAATGCTCATATTAATAGCTACATCTTACATCTAGAATCTAGGGAATTAGATGGCGATGTACATTAACAGTACCTGACAAAGTAGCACATAATAAAGAATTGAACTAAGGATGGGCTTTGACATTTTAAATCATCAATGTTGTTCATCAATGTACAATGTTGCTTTATATAATATGCGTTTCAGTTGCAAGGAAATAACGTTAATAACAAAATTTGCTATGACATTCTTATATAAAAAACAGGTGATTCGTAATTTTGCCAATCTATACTAATATTATAAATCGGATGAGTTTGTTTCTTTGTTTAAACGCGCTAATCTCAATAACTACTGGTCCGATTTGAAAAAATATTTTTTTGTTGGATAGTCCATTTATAGAGGAAGGCTTTAGGCTATATTATATCATTACGCTGCGACCAATAGGAGCGAAGCGTCGGTGAGAAATGTTGCAAATGTTGTTCACATTTGGGAACTTTCATTGCGTGCGGTGCATAAAGGGCTTAAGTCACTCAAAAACCACGCGAACGAGGTCGCGGGCACAACTAGTAATAATATATATTTTACTTTCCAACGGGACCGCACCTATAATAATTAAGATGGAATCTCAAATATCATACCTTGAGTGCCCCAATGAATAATAACTATAAGAATCAAAATTGATTCAACCAAAGTGCACCTTCAAGAAAAGAGGGTCGGTAAGGTCGGCTTTGTAGAGTATTTGTCAGACAATGATAGTATTGATGATCTGATATTGATGATAAATGATAGATTGTATCTAACATGGCAAACTGTCAGTACCTTGTGCGGTTTACTTTACTAAACAATTACACTCTTTACAAAGGACGATAATATTAAGTCAAATACAAAAATTAAATAAAATGCATAAACTAGCAAATTTTAGACATACGAGTATCATACATTATATTGTTCATATACCACACATTTCGAGGCAACCTTCAGGCGTTCCGTTTCGAAATATTCACAAAAGTGCTTCAAACAATGTAGAGATTCTTTGAAACCATTATAATATGTGTGCAACACAGATTTCGGTGTCGGTGACCGATTTCATTGAAAGCAGCCCAGCTACACAGGGGTCATTTTATGGCTCCCAAGTATGTGCGTAATACACATGGACACTCTCTCTTTCTTTTACTCGCATATCCCAGTGGGACCCGACACGACTTTCGAGAGAACCAGCGCAGGACCGACTTTTTACATGCCCATACGACGCATGGATCATCATGTCAGACAATAAGGTGATCAGCCTATATTGTCTTTACCAAACTTGAAAACAACATTTATTTCTGTTGTTCCAACGCTGGAATTGAAGCCACGACCACGGTCGAGAACCGATCTACAGAGGCGATTGGAATTAGAATACAGCAGTATTATTACTATGTATGTAATTCGTCTTTTCGTCTAAACGGCTGAACCGATTTGAATGATTTTTTGTGTGTGTTCAAGTGGATACAAGGATGGTTTAGCTTCACGATTAAACCTGGTAGATGGCGCTGCTATCAACTTAATTCTAAGGCTGTACAATATTCGTCGGGATTGATAGTATATAAAATTATAGGCTAATGCCACATTCAATAGATGTGATTAATATAAATTTTATTTCCTTTGAAAGATAGTTTATTAGGACATTTGTTCGTTTGGTCCATAAGTCTATGATAACATGAATTAGGTTAATGGTTGAAACCAGAGATCTGTAAAGATCTAGATATGTCAAAAAATAAAAAATGTTAAAAAAATATTTTTGTTGAAAATTATTATAAAACTTATTAACATAATAAACAAAATAGCATTTTAAAGTAATCCCAGAATTGCCAAGCAGTGAGCGAACTGATGATGATGATGAATTATAGATTAAGAATAAAAAAAGTTATATTATGTATTTACTAAGAACACTCGCGATCAAGTGAGCTTTCAAACAAAAAAGCTAGATCAAATTCAGTTCATCCGTTTGGGAGCTATGATATGATGAAAGACACACAAAGAGACACGTCAACCTGATACCTGATGACTGATAACCAGATAAGCTCAATCAGAATATAGAAGTCATGTTTTGTTTTCAACGTTGAAGTCTCTACATATTATATTGGAATCACAATAAAATTGCTTGTAAATTAATAAAATATACTAACCAAATGCAAAGAATCAAGGAACGTAGCTAGGTTAAAAAAGCTGACCGAATTTAGACCTTATTTGAAAGTCGGTTTGTAATGGGACTAAAGCAAAAACCAAAAAAAAATACACATTAAAAAAAACTACGATTCCCGAAATACGTAATAAGTTACAACATTCAAAATAGAATACAGTAACGTTACGTTCTTTTGTTTCATGGCTTTCCCCAGATATTCGATGCGCTCTGTTGTTTTATAATCTGAGAGTGGGAGTTAAAACTTCTTCTGACACATAAAGACTCGTGAGTGGACAGGACATTAACAATTAATCACTAAGTACTACTGAATGGAACACTATTACCTATCGTAATGTTAAATAATGTTAAATGCAATGATAAACAAGCGAGTAACGATACATAAAAATAAAATATGAAATTAGCTATATCTACTTATTTCTAGTCTATGGTGAATCCCGTTGGAGATCTGCCTAATTCATATGATATATGTTGGCGGGAGTAAAAAATTGCTTTATTGTTTGCATAACCCAAACTAATGGCGCCGTACGTCTCTGTTCGTATAGTTTTAATGATTTTCAGGAAACTCTGATACGGTAATATCCTACGAGAGACATTTTATATTTTGTTTTAGTGTCCGCTATATTTTGTAAAGACATTGATGTCTTTATCGCTCAATATAAAGGAAGCAGAAACAAAACATCGTAAGCTATCCAGCTCTTATTAGACTGTGGAACAGGTCCAAGCATTCCCTAAATCTCGAAGAAGATGTTCAGCATTGTTTTGGTCCACAGTAACAATTATCTGTCCCGCTCGCTTGCACGGTATATCATGCGTGCATGAGCGGGACAGACAGACATTCGAAACGAAGTTCGAGGTACAAGAATCGGGACCCAGTGCGGTGTAAAATCGCATATTGAAAGGCAAAGGAGAAAGCCCACTCTCCATAGTGTCTCGGGCCCAATGTGGACATCAAAAAATCGCATTAAAAATGAGTGTTCTAAAATGTTAATAGTATTAGATATCTGAGAAAATAACTTAAAATGCCGCCATTATTGTAGAAATATTTTTTTTTTACTTTTTGTCTATTTTATTTTCAAGGCCTTTTCCGACTTTTCAATAATTTATAATAGTAAGATATAATAAGATAGCCCTTGTTGTAGTGCAAGACTTTCAGTTATTGCTACCCAGCAATTGTGGCAAACAAGATTATCGCCTGACACCTAAAACATATTAACATTAATGATAAATATTTTCAACCGTAAAAGATTTAACGATTAAACCATAATTAAAGAAATAATAGAAACATTTTATTATAATATTATGATTACCTGCTGCCGTGCAACCCACTGCTGTATGACACTTAATTCTTCGGGCTCTAAAATACGGTTCTCGGTAACATTATTACCACAACATAATAAACAATATTCTTCAGACATTTTGGTATGCACAATCAAATAGCGTAATACTTTAATCCAGGGCCAAGTAATCGTAGAAGGAGAGAACAAAACTAGTAAAACAATGCCAAAGTCGTACGTGAAAAGCCGAAACAAGTTCAGGCGAGAAAGCCAGATTGCGGTGAAAAAAATCGAAAACAAAACAAAACGCATCTTTGAACAACAAACGAACGGTCGAAATCATTCGTTTGAAAAATTACATTTTAGTCATCAGTGTTGCCGCTTGTCGCAAAAAAATGAAATCGATAAATCGATTACGTAAAAAATAATCGATATAATATGACTTTTTATTAATCTTTATCGTTTATAGTAACAAACGTAAACATTGGTTTTAAGATAAATGTTTTCTTTTGATTAATTCTTTACAGAATTACCAACAGTCACCCGTTATTTGTATTTTACATGAGTTTATTTTATTTGTTTATAAATCGATATTCGGATTGATTGATTAGAGTTTTATCATCGGGTAACATTTCACCTCAACGTTTTAGGTTCCAAATAATCCAATAAAATTCCTTTTTTTATTGGAACATTACTGATTATAGTGGCGGTTATTTGAATGTTATCAAAAATCATGTCTCTTTATTATACATTTCTGGAGAAATTAAGTCTTCTTAAGACGGCTGTCCGCTCTGGGCCTGAAATGGGCTTTCTCCTTTGCTGATAAGTTCATACGCCGAGATTCCTAACCGATAGACGTCGCATAATACTGCTGCCTTGCTAGGGTTGGCGATGACAAATTTTTACATTCAAATATTTGTTTTGTTTTTAGTAGCCTATGTTGTGATGCTACTGCTGGGCCAAGGTTACTCGTTCCTTCGTTGCCACTGGCTGGGCCCAATTTATATTGAATTATTTATTTTTTTCCTAATGAGAAAAATATTACCTGATGGAAAGCGATTAGTATAGTACATGAATAGCTATGAGAGAAGTTATAAGTTCGTAGCCAAAATTACTTGCGGAGTTCTTAGAAACATTGTTAAATGAATATTTATTGTTCCATTGAATAAAAAACTGTTCAAATTCACGGCCTTACTGCTTAAAGCAGTTTCTTCCAGACAAACATTTTGTAATTTACGAGCTGTGCCCGTCACTTCGTTGGCGTGGTTTTTGAGTGACATAACCGTTTATGCAGCGCACGCAACGAAAGTCTCCCCGTTCTACAAAAAAATAATTTTTCAAATTGGACCAGTAGATCCTGAGATTAGCGCGTTTAAACAAACAAACAAACTCTTCCACTTTATAATATTATAGTATAGATAATTTTAATTTATAATATTACTTACATTACAAATTAAACAATAAAAGAAGGAAAACCATGTTTACTTTTAGTGATATCTTGTTATGACTAATCTTTCGTTACGTAACGCGTTACGGCGACAATTTTGTCATTACCGCCAGCTGCCTTGAGAGGAGATTTTTTTGTATTAACCAGCGCTCATCTACAAACTAACTTATAACCCTGAGATAGTTAAATATGTCCTACATTAACCTGAATGTTGTTTATTTTTCCTAAAGCTGAACGTTTCCCTCGGGACAGATTTTTGTTACACGTGTCGTGTGGACGCCCACTTGCTGATATTAAGAAACTAAAATATCGTCCAAATGTAATTTGTAATAATACGAGATTTATGTCAAAAAATACAGGGACTTAATTCTAATGAAAAATAATCTTAATACAAGAGTCGCCGAAGTTGTGACGTCACGCGTTCCGAATATACTTTGGGCCACACGAATATTAGTGCTAACTATTATATTAGTGCTTTTTCATAAAATAGCAGCAAATAATTGAACATTGATATACTTTTAGATGTAACACGTCTTTACAAAACTACTCAATTATTTTTTACATTTATCAAGTAGTAACACCATATTTCATCATCGTAGTTCCAAAACGGATGAAGCGATTTTGATCTAGTTTTTGTTAGAAAGCTGACGAGATTAAATTTTTTTCTTAGTTATAATTTATCATCAGTTCTCTTGAGAGTTAAAAAAATCGAACAAAGTGGGGAGTTACTTATTTTTTTAGTTTATACTCGTTATAATACGAGTATGTATCTCATTACATATTTTTTATTTATTATTTTATAATACTTATATGTCTGAGTATAAAGTTGTAGTGTGTGTATCACCTCCCTATATATTGTATTAATCTTACTAATGTAAAGTTAGTTAATAAGCGACAATCAACACATCTTTTAATTAGTCTCCCCAAGCCTGCACATTACACACACCTTTTAATTAGTCTCGTAGAGTTCGGGTATAAAAAAAAAAAAAAACAATTCCTTTTATTTTCTCTGGTGTGCCAACCCTGGCTGAAGCTAGTGTAGCACAGGCTTCTGATCGGGCGTTGAATAAATTTCAGCGCGTTCTACTCGCCTCTGATTCTCGCGCGCATATTGCCAGTAAGTTCGTTTGATATGTGGCTAGGCGTATCGAATGTGGATATTTTAAGAAATGCTTGTACATCATCATCATCGTATGCTAAAATATTTTACATTAAAACAGCCAATTTTCCTTCACGCAAATGAATAATCTTACAAATATGACTTGTAAAAAATGCCAAATATCCTTACTTAGTTTCTGTGCCTAAAAAAATGTTGTGAGATGTAATGCCAAGCTGAGGTAAGTCGGTTAGTTTAACAACATCTTATTGTGATCATATCAATATGATTAACAATATTTCATGTTTTAAATAAATAAGTATATTGACTTGGCAATCGCATGAAAACACAATGTACATAATATATATCTCACAAGTAATACATATTAATTCTGATTGTTTAGATTTACGAGAAAATCTCTATAAATAAAAAGATAAAATAGTGGTCGCTAATGACCCAGATGTTAAAGCGACATAAAATAAATAAATACAAAAAAATATATAAGTAAACGGGGCCTTATAAATTACCTTTTTAATACATTGTACAGTAGAACTGGCAAAATACAGTGCAATGACCATAGAAAATAACCGCTTAGTAAGCAAGTTAAAATCTAACTAAAGTATCGCGTACCTACCTAGCTTTTGACCTACGGGGGCGAGGCCAAAAGGGGAGGTCAGAATTACAAGATAGGTATGCCCATGTTACAGCTAAAGAATCCTAAAAGTTACCAGGGTGCCTGCAATATAACAATGGCGATCATATTTTAGAGATGTGCCAAAACCATTATCGATGAAAAATCCTCGTATCGGGGTATAAATCTGAAAAACGGGTGAAATCCCGGAAACCGGCCAAACGATAAACCATGTAGGCCGTAAACCTTGGCTTTTATTTGTTGGCCGTTACGCAAATAGCGGCTCGCAGCTGTCAATGTCGTCTCTAATGTTTACTTTAAATGCCATAGAGCTATTCATCACCAGCACATCACTAGAGGGTAGAGCATACTAAGAAGATAGATGCATCACTTCACACTAAGGATGGGCTTGTATTGAAAAAAATATAAGTAATTAATGGAATCAGGCGTTACTTTGCGGAAATCCATAGCATAAAATTTAAATATATCTAGCAAAAATATAAGTACAATGTTGATTTTAACCCCGGACAAAAACAGGGGTCTAAATAACATTTCACGTGTATTTGTGTGGCATCGAACGAATGAACCGATTTCGATCTAGTTTTTTTTGTTTGAAAGCTATTATCACATGCGTTCTACCTTTATATCCTGACTAGCTGACCCGTGCCCACTTCGTTGAGCATATAACCGAGCATACCGTTTAAACCCTTTCTGGACTTCCACGAATATTTT
This sequence comes from Celastrina argiolus, assembly GCA_905187575.2. Taxonomy (NCBI): domain Eukaryota; kingdom Metazoa; phylum Arthropoda; class Insecta; order Lepidoptera; family Lycaenidae; genus Celastrina; species Celastrina argiolus. The sequence continues at coordinate 7,111,360 of LR994596.1, forward strand.
AAGACCAAAAATAGCCGAATCGGTTCAGTCGTTCTTGAGTTATGCGCTTACCAACACATTTTGCGATCCATTTTTATATTATAGATAATCAAGAAGAAAGCCTTTGCATCCATTATTGGATGATTTATACAGTATTTATATAGCGAAGTAACTATTCTTTGAATACTGTTGTGCGTAAGACAGTCAGTTTTAAATGTCGCTTGATCGCCCAGCATGTGGCATTCTCATAACATAGTCGGCTTAGTCCCCAGAGAAATGACTGATCAACATCTGGGGCCAACCATGACAACCTTCGTAGCGCAGTGGTTGAGTGCGTTGGTGCTCTACCGAGAGTTCGCGGGTTCGAATCCCATCGAGAGAACAAAAAGTTTTCAATGTTCCTGAGTCATGGATGTGTAAATACACATCCATGACTCAGGAACATTGAAAACTATTATATTAATAAACAAAAATTAAATTTGTGTATTAATATAATAAAAATCTTTAATATGTGTATAGTATTCTTCGGACTTAGCACAGGGCCAGATTGACGTGGTGTGAAGCGTCTATAGATATTATTATTATGTGCGAGTTTCCTCACGATGTTTTCTTTCATCGCTAGAGGTTTCGCATGCAAAAAGTCTAAAAATCAAGATAATTTATAAATATAGAGTAAGATATAATTTTATAAGATTAATTCACCAAAAGACGATTCGTATACATACGATTTAAATCAACCTTATCTTTGGTATTTTAACCAGCCTTGCAAGTGCAAGCGTGATGTAATCATATAATATCTGTCCCTCTCTTTCTCTCTGATAAATGTTTAACCAATCAGTGTTCGATATGGGTTGTTAACTTGAATGGCATGTTAGTTGATCATACATTGATCATAGCGTTTCAGAAACGTAACGCACGATACTTCAAACTACAAGTGTTTTACGAGATATTATTGGAAAACTAATTGAAATTGTTACTATACCGAACATTTTTGTTCAAAATATCTTTTGAATGAGGAATGTATGATTTCATGTTTGGATTAAATAAAAATATCGCTTCCTGTATCGGCTGCGGCCAACTTAGCAACTGTTGCGCCACCTTTTATTATGAAATATCATTGTTTTGCCTTTTGTTTAATTTACTTAAAGGTTTTTAATACGATAATATATCTTTCTCGCTCACTTCAAACTCTTAAGACCGGCTTTTTGTTGGTGAAAAATAAAACATTGATCTCAACAGCGCAACGCACACGTCCTAAAAATTACTTCACAAAATCGGTCATATTTGAATGGAAGATCAATCTGTGGCAAAATCGGTAAAAAATCGGACTACTAACCTGGACCCCTAAAAGTGTCGTATTATTTCTGTTTGTCCACACATTGTCAATACCATGGCCTACCATTTCATACAATCTATGTTTAATACAAAAAAATGTTTGTAAATTATAAAATGTAAATATGCCGAATTAAGTACAAATATTGTTATGAAAATAAAAATAAACATATTTTTTAAGCATAACATCACATTAAGCTAAATTCAACTCCTTAATTAAGAAGAAGACACGAAACGAAATTAGTAATTAGTATTTTCCAATAGTGGCGCTAGATGGCGGTTTCTGGAATGTGCCTGGACTTCACCCTTTATCTTTCGGAAATCGAAGAAAACAAAAATAGCCAGTCGAATTGCCAGTATTAGGGTGATACTATTTTCTAGTACTAGGTCGTGTCTCTGTTATCTACTTTGTGGTCAATAGCTAATTACACCACTGGGCTACTAGCACAACTCCGAACATGCGCCGAGCTAACTTTTCGGAAATCCGTCTTGTAGTTACAGTTATTCAGTTATTGTTTAAATGAAATACTCAAAGTTTGGCTCGGTGCCTACATAATATTCTGATATTACGCTCATGAGGCGGGGTACAGTCGCCCACGGAACTGTCACTTGCAACAAACATTTTAACGACACGACGCTTTAATATGTAAGAATATTATTTGGCAGATACTGTGTTTACGTAAATGTTAACTATCGTCCGCGTGCGTAAATCCCACGGGAACATTGCACTTTTGCAGAATAAAAAGTAGATTATGCTGTCGTTTCAGCTCAGATGTTCACTGCTTAATTTTATGTCCATTAGCCTCCCTAAAGTTTTCCAGAGTTTCCACCGACTCCCTGCGATCCTCTCCACGTCTGTCTGTCTGATGGGAGGGGTAAAAATATGTAAGTATAAATTTATTATGTTATTATGCTATAAATATACATAAGAGATTATAATGGCGCAAAAGATTTTTTCAATAAGAAAATCAGTCTTACTCTATATTCTATATTTAAGAAAATAGCTGTGACACCCTCTAGAATAAAGTTAAAGTTGGGATTTTCTTTAAATTTGAAAACGCGTCACGACATTAGCGCCAAATTCGTTTGAAATTGAGTGTTGAGTATATGCAACCATTCAATACCAATTTTTTTTTGAGAGTAGAAAATCACTTCATAGCATCGGAATCGAATTGATCTTTAATCGGCATTGTAATAATGTGTATATTTGAAGTGATTTTGTATATTCTATCTGTCGTCTTCTATCCCATTTCTCTCTGTAGGGCTGCTGTAAGAGATTTCTTGTTTAGAAATAAGCAGTACCATTGTGTCGTATTTCCATGTAAATTGTTATGTATAAATGTTTCTGTGTGCCTAAATTGGCAAATAAAAATAAATTTGTTTCAATAACTCTCGAAATAAATTTCGATGCCCCCTGATCCGACAGTACATTTAAATATGTACAAATATTACTATTAATATTAGTTGCAAGTATAAATTACTTACAACTAACTTTAATTATATAACTATTTCATAATCCATCTGTGACATTCTCAAGTAATTCATAATCTAATTTAAAATGGATTCCACAACACACAGGATCGTTATTATACGGTAATTGTTTCAGAGCAAACATAAAACATGAGATCCTTGAGCAATAAAACCGAGCAAATATTTTATTAAAAGCAATTAAAAGACGGGATTTAACAAACAAGAAAAACATTGTGAATATTCTGGTACGAGAGACAAAATCTATTTCTTTTTTTATGTTACTAACCTACTTACTTTTAATATTAATTATTTAAATTACAAAAATGACTACTAGCAATTCTTAGGCCGGCTAAAGAGTGTCTGAGCACTGGAAATAGAACCCTGAGCTAATATAATAGAGTTTAAAATACAACAACGGGCGTTGAGTTGTCTATGGTATCTTTTAATAATTAGACACTACACCTCTTCTACGACCTTCCAGATTCCGTACCAAATACTCCCATATGTTTCCATAATCAAATCAATCACTGTAAAAAGCACTCTGCTCGAACACAATAGAGTTCACAATAATAACACACAACTTTTAGATTCACTTTTCCAATTTTATTACAGTTGTCAAATTTGACATTGACATTTTTTTAACTAACCATATTTTTATGTAAGATATGCTTATAAACTCTTAACGAGTTCATCCAGACTCCACGCTCATGTAATTGATTTTCGACTCTATTATTATACTAGCGGAGAGTCCTATTTTCAGTGACTATAATTATCCCCGGAATGCAAAAATCTGAACCGTATACCTATAGTCTTAGCCTTACGTGTATTATAACTAAGCGTTAGACATAGTGCTTATAAACGGATAAAGTAGTCCGATAGGATCTTTTTACTATTGCTAGTCCCAAAGTTATGAATATAAACATAAATTTTATGCAACCGTTAAAAAAATTCAACGTCCTTTTAACACGAAACATGAAAATTTTATTTTCTGTTAGCACTTGTGTTTACGACCGTACTAACCGCGTCTTGCTCGACATACGTTTGTTTTATAGTTCTCGGCTGGTATAACTGGTACATAAAATACTGGTTTATATTATAATTATATCATGTAGATTTCATAGTAGAACGTATTTTTTTTGTCAAAAACTGAAAGAAGTTATGTTTCTTTAGTCGCAAGAATAACAAAAAATAAATGAAATCTTTAATATTAAAAGGTAGTATAATCATATGATTATACTACTTGGGATATCCCAACTACATCTGCTACAGCAGTCACTATTAGTATATTTACAGTATATTAGACTAACCCCCGGTTTCTGAAAGACAAATCAACGCTCAAATCGACTAATTTGTAAAAGTGTTCAAATCTATTGTCAGTTATACTTTTTTCTGAATTAAAATTACTCCTGCATAGCTGCCCTGGTTTCAACAAAATCGGCCACCGACATCGAAATCGGTGTGGGGAGCTGTCATAGAACAAAAATCTATTACATGAGGCAGTAAGCTATCTGTTCCGTATTTTTTATCAGTTCTGCAGTTTCGGAATAGACCTACCTAAATACATATTATGTTATTGAATGTACTGTATTTACATTGTATGTTACACAGTAATAATACACAAATTACTTGCACTTTCTCCACTTTATTAGTTGTTAAACATAAGATTTATTGAAATACACGACCGGTTTCGACCTGATGATGACTTAGTCAAAACCGGTCGTGTATTTCAATAAATCTTATGTTTAACAACTAATAAAGTGGAGAAAGTGCAAGTAATTTGTGTATTATTACTGTCTACCAAAATACGATTAAAAGTGTAAGCAGATAGTTCTATTTTCATTGATCAGGAAAATTCAGGACTATATAGTTCCAGACATGGCTTGAGCCTATAGACTATACTGATCTTCCCCCTCGGGTAAGAATATCTTCCCGTGGATGTCGTAAAAGGCGACATAGGGAATATATTTTGAATATCCGGAAATTGGCAGCAGCTTTTCTGAGCAGATTGTTATTCTGCGCTCGCCAACCAGCCTGCCGAACGTGTCGAGTAGAGACAACCACCCGTTAATTACTGAACTGAACTGAACGACGAACTGAACTGGGGACTTACTCTCCAAACTGATTCGATTGTGATTCAGATTCGATCGTGCCGCGTACTCCCGAATAAATTGACATTTATTCATTTAGATTCTCAGTCGATTGATATGGTCGGGAGTACAAAAAGTTACGATCTAACGATTTTCATTATCCTGGTTAGTTTCAAAGTAATCCACCAAACAAAATACCAAAAGATCGAACTGATTTCATTCTCGGTTGTGGCTGCAGAACGATGAACAAGAACTGAACGACAAACTGAACTGAACTCTGGCCGTTCGGATTCTGGATTATACCGAGCCACTCTATGCGCAAATCCTAAACTCAAATACGAGCTGCTACTAAACGAGTGGTACGTCCAGTAAATTGTAAGCCTGCAGCTAATTACTAGGACAGTTAGCAATCCAGTCTATCCAGCTGATTTAATAAGATGGCCGCGGTGTAGGCATGTGCCCCGAACAAACGATCCGGGGCGCGCAGTTCACTTGAATGAACTGCTGAATCACTCGGTCGTATGACAGTAATGCACGTTAGTTTAGCTCATTCATTTTTATGAATGGACTATAGATTTTTGTTCTAACTGGTGTAAAAAGAGCAGTTACTATAACTTTGGGATATGATTATACTACCTTGTCTCATTCTAGAAATGTATTTTTTTTTACAAGAAATTAAAAAAAAAATTTTTTTGCTTTATTGTTTTTTTTGCAACAAAAAAATAAGAAATGGAAAAAGTAAAAAAAAATTACTTACTTTTTGACAAAAAAAAATAAAAAAAATACATTTCCAAAATGAGTTAAGGTAGTATAATCGTATCTCTATAGTGACTGCTCTTTTTACACCCTGTATAGTGTATATACGATTTACTGATTGATATGATTAACTGATAAGTAATGGAAGAAATATTTCTTTAAGATTTTTCTTGTAAAAAATATATTTTACGCGTACGCAGTAGTGTGAACGTAAAATAAAATTCCGAGGAAACCGTTTATTTTGCTGTGGTACAAAGTAGCCTATGTGTTAATCCAGCATATTTAACTCCCATATTGAATTTCACCATAATCCGTTCAGTAATTTTTTCGTGAATAAATAACAAACCCATCTATACCTACAAACTTTCGCGTTTATAATACTAGTACGATTTGCTGAGCGTGTTAGTTGTTTAGGTTTAAATTTTAAAACATTCGTGCTCACGATCGAATGATCTTCTTGAGTCATTGCACAGTCGATTGAACAAATAAATTGACACGGTATTCTACAACTCGGTAAGATCTTTCAATTGAACAAACGGTTCGATGAAATTAATTAATTGAACCAACTTATTAACTCATTCAATCAGTACTGATATGAATCTCTGAAATTGAACGAACGGAACATGCTTATCTCGTAGCGAGCAAGCTTTGTCTACGCAGTAACGCATGTGAATTTAGTGTTTTCAGGCAACTGAGTTACATAATAATATAATACTCGCGGAATAAGACTACGGTTGAAAACTCAAAAGCTTGTTAAGTTAAGAGCTACTTAAATCATCGCAAAGATAAACTAATGAATGATTGAGTCGTTGCATGTTATATATGTTATTAAATGAGATGTTTTGACCCGTTCAAAGCTATTCTTATTTAAAAATATTTGTATACCTTGACGAAAGTGGAAGTGTAGTGAAACTAATAATTAAGTTTAACACCTATGACATTGTATGTACCTGCATTTCACCAATAAATTTTATTCTATTCTATTCTAAAAAAAAATATTCTAAAGAAACTCTCAATTAAACGTTTACAAAACATGGAACAAAATTTTTACTATGGTCGTTTTGACACCACGTCGATCTAGTCCTAATAAATTTCAAAAAACTTGAGATACGGGTACCAGATAAAAGGAAAGATTATATTTAATACTTAGAAGTAATTTTCGATCTTGCGTCACTAATCAAAGAGAAAAAAGGCATAACGTTAAGAAAAGAGTGTACTTTGCATATTGGTTTAAGCTATAGCAGGTGTAAAAAGAGTCACTATAACTTTGGGATATGATTAAATCCCAAAATTATAGTGACTCTTTTTACTACCTTTTCTCGTTCAAGAAATGTATTTTTTTTACAAAAATTAATTTTTTTGCTTTTTCATTATTCTTGCGAAAAAACAATTGAAATGGTAAAAAATATTTATTTATTTTTAAATTGGAAAATAAAAATATTCCAAAATTAGGAAAAGCAGTATAATCGTATATATTATTAAATAGTTAAAATGACTGTTCTTTTTACATGCTGTAAGTATATTAAAACATATATTTACATAACATAATTTGATAATATCCAATTATCAAACGTTAATCCTCTGGTAAATAAATATAATGAAGTTTTTTTTTGGGATTAGATTAGAATGTTACGAAAAAAGGTTTCAAAGTACTTAGCAGCAGGCACGCAGCCTTACTCTTGTTTAATGGAGTATTACCATCGGTTATAATTGGCTTATAACAAGGTTATCGACGAGCACTAAATATCCGTAATGTTTCCGAGTAAAACATTACACAACCAAACACAACGTCCAAATGATTTACTGGCAATTTGCGTCAGCGGTTTTTCATGTGAAAACGTCATTAATCTGCGCTCTGCATGTATTAATATTGTCTAAACTGACCTTGCAGCGTTGGCTGGCGAACTACATTTTTAAAGCAGAAAACGATTATTTGTTTTTAAATTATTCGTTTATTTTAGCGTGCTGTTATTACAATAGCTTTGTTACCAATTGTTAAAGAAAATAAACGTAGTTTTTTGTAAATTATGCGTTTATTTTACCGTGATGTTATTACAATAGTTTCAATAACAAGTGTGTCGAAAAACTTTTTAAGATAAAATATTTATTATTCTAGATAACTTACGAGGGATGTATCGTTTTTTCTTCATACAAAATTTGACAATTTTATTGACATTTTCACATGAAAAACCCTGGTGATTGGAGAATCAGCGCTGCGTATAATTATTTCTTCAAAAACAATCTGTGGGTATATTCTACTAACTGCGAACTGACGGACACAATCCATTTTGTAAAATACTGTTTCTCATGTGACTGTTGTCTTAATGAGAAATAATGTCTTTAAACTTTATTTATTTACTTTATTTTAAAGTAAACTTACTTAACTTTAAATATCACCAAATAATTAATTTATGCGCATTGTTTAAACTTATACCTTTTCAAACGACAGAAAGTTAGTATAATCTATATCGTTAAACATTCTAAAACAATCCAAGAAACTACAAATAAAATCGGTCTAAGTGGCCATCTATCTAGAATCTTGGTCACTGCCCCATAAAACAAGGTGTCACTCAAAGTCACGTCAGAACAAAGTGGCTCTAAATACCTAAATGTCTGGGCAGGTCAGCCACCTCATTACAATAAGCCGCATAATTTCGGGTTACGAAAACCTATTTTTAGTGCGAGATCAAAAGTGGACTATTTTTCGCTCGTTTCTAACTTTAGATTTGTGAGTCTAAATAATATATTAAGGTGAAATAAGCACGGTTTGTTTAAAATCTCTCTAGCGATATTGCTGAGAAAAATCGGAACTTACTACTTACAACTTAACGCATTATTTCCGGTGGTTTATAAACTATCGAAGTGAAACCGTCATATTACAATATGTCCGTAGGCTGTCTCTGATTGGTCTAACGGCAAACGAATTAACAAATAGCAGAGGGGAACATACCGTTCAACCAATCGAATGTCATTTCACCATTTGACGGTTTCACTTCGATATTTTATAAACCACCGGAAATAATGCGTTAAGTAACGTAACGTAATGTAACGTATTTCATGTAATACGGCAGAATGAAATCAGATTACGGGTTTCATTAATGAGCCCTCGTTAGTAAACAGTACATTATGAATGAAGAACGCCCAAGTTTCGCTGATATGATAATAGTCTCAGGTGACAAATCTCGGACAGTCGCGTACAATCGACTTCCGCACGTAAGTTCATTAACACTTGGCAGCTCACCTGTACCGTGACGTCACTTGGCGTGTTGCCAGACAACGGCCCCATTCATGACAGTAATAGGATACTCTTTATCGATAGTGTACTATCAATCAGGTTTACGATGAACCGTTGGCAAATAATTTATTGAATAATAATAAAAAGTATATTGAATAACAATATTTAATGGAATCAGGCGTTACTTTGCGGAAATCCAAAGCATAAAATTTAAATATATTATATCTAGCAATATCCCGCGGAAAAATTATAAACACAACCTGCAAATGAGTGAGTGTACGCATAGGCATGCGTTTAATAAACACCACCACTCTACGAACATTGTTCGTAGAGGTACATGGTACCTTCATCAAACGAATGCTTATGCGTACACTCACTCAATTGCTCGCAGGTTTTGGTTATAATTTTTCGCGGGATATTATATATTTAAATTTTACGTAATCCATGGTCTACCCCTATACTCCTGCAACCCACGACGCTTCACACCACGTCAATCTGGCCCTGTGCTAAGTATCCGAAGAACTTGTGTTACAGGTACCAGATAACGGAAATATATGTATTATATACTATACACATACTTAATATTTTTATTATATTATACACAAATTTAATACACATCCATGACCCAGGAACATTGAAAACTTTTTTGTTCCCTTGGCCGGATTCGATCCCGCGACCTCTCGTTCGAGCACCAACGCGTTCAACCATTACGCTACAGAGGTCGTCAAATAAATGAGTAGAAACCGTAAACATAAAATCTGTATTTATCTAGTCAACGGCTTCATGCCGATTGGACTACACTATGGCTACGCTCATCAACAGCCAATCTTCTTGATATTAGATTTTACTGTGAAAATATGACGCTTGTTAGCCTGATAAATATTATCGCTACTGGCAAGAATAAAATTCCAGCTTTTTCTGGAAGCTGGAAATTCTTTTATTATGAATTCGCGCTCCAATAATGTTATTCCCATTATGGAGCGTGTGATGTTTCTTTAAAATTTCCGATATGCGGCACATTCTTATAAACCATAACATCGTTTTGACGAATAAGGCCCGTGTTTTATTGGCGATTAAATGTTGCTCGCGATTTTGTGCACGCCAGTATAAATACTAAAGTAGCCTGTGTAATCTATATATTTTACGTTTTTACCAAATTTCATCAAAACAGGCCTTGTAGTTTCGGATATTATTTTTAAATAAATTATTCAATGCTAACAAGCAAACACATATTTCATGTATTAGTATAAAAGTACCTAAGCTAATTACAGTAATTACAAACACCAGACGTAATTGAGTTATTGAATGAATATTAAATTTATTTACTTTTGGAGTTAAAAAAGGTGAGCAAAATTTAAATTGAGAATTAGGATAAGTTAAAAAAAAGTTAAAATCAATTAAATAATAATATTTTTAACTTTGAGGTCGGGGTGATGTTTAAGTAGAGTTAACAACGTGACGTCACAATCGGTTGTTCCCGTCTCGTTTGCACATTATGTATTTTAATATCTTATTATTTTGAATGGTACTTGAATACTTTAGTTTTATAGTATATGTTTACTAGGGGCCTATATTAATATCAATTAAAAAACATTTTAAGGACTAATTTAGTTGATGTGTGTGACACTACAATAAAACGGTTAGACGTACTTTAGACCGGCCTCGACAAGTGAATTCAAGAACTCGTTCTTAAGTATATTAATCTGATTGAAGACGATGTTATATATTTTCGTGTGAGTAAAAATGATGCTAACATATTGTAAATAAACATACCTATCATAGAATTTAAAATACAAAAAATCGCGTCGCGACTTTTTACCGCAATGTGTCTACACCCTTAGTTATTTTCATACCATGCTTCATAAGACGACAAGAGACCAAAATTATGAGTTTAGAAATATTACATTGTCTTCATCATTGTATCGCTTTATAAATGAAAAACTTATTTCCTTACAAATATTTTCCTACTAATAATAATAATAGTAATGGTGTCACATTACATTTAAATTAAAATTGTGTAACGGGGACTCTGCGACTTTTAAAGAAAAAAAAAAGTTTTTACTCTTTACAATTTATGTTCTTTTAGTCGCAAGAACTTTTCAAGCTGTCAGCTATTCGGCGTCGAAAAAAAAAAAGAATCACATAATAAAAAAAATCGGATCATTAATATCATCAACGTAATCGGTATACATACATTAAAATGGTGTACGACCACCCTTACAATACCTTTTTACGTTGGAGTAAAATAAATAAAAAAGGGTTATATTTACAGCATCCTTTGGCAGGCTCCTGATTTAATTAACACTAGCACATATCAAGTATACTGAATATAATGGGCGCAGACAAAGGGAGTAATGACAAAAGGTTTTTAAAGTTCGTTACAAAATACATCCTTTGATAAATGTATTGTGGAGGTCTTTGAAAAATCGACTCTCTCGAACAGTATGCGTTTACCTTAGTGCACATGCATACGAAAATGCATCGTATTGTTGCATTTTTAACCCCTACGAAAACAGGGGTTGTATAGCATTGTATGTGTCGCAGTCATCTAGTTGAATATGCTTATTTGATTGAATGACTAGCGCGGTCATTTAATGGCGTCAAACAGCTCGTACAGATAGCAATGTGTTGATATATTTTTTGATTAATTTACTTTAATGTGCGTTAGAATAGTACACATTCGGAAATTTTGAAGTTTAACAATAAAATATTCAATGGCTGTCCTAGTCTCGGATTCATTGAATTTGTTGGTAAAAATAGAATTCAATGAACGCCCTAGTCATTCAATTAAATAGCTGATTCAACCAGATGACTGCGACATATGTATAACACTGTAGCTCCCAAACGACTGAACCGATTCAATCTAGTTTAAAAGCTGACATGTTTGAGAGTGAGTTCATCGTCACCAATTCACTCATTTCGATACAATTAAATGTTAGTAGGTACATCAACTTTTTATTTTGTTGATACTTTATACAAGGTGTAGAATAAATGTATTATTAGCGCCTCTGTAGTCTAGTGGTTCAGAGCTTCGCTCTCGACCCGGAGGTCGTGAGTTCGATTCCCGCGTGGAACAAAAAATAATGTTGTTTTCATGTTTGGTTAGGACAATGCGCTGATCACCTGATTATCTGACAAGAAAGATAATCTGTGGGTCCGATAACAGACACGACTACGTGTCTGTCCTCGGACCCACTGGGCTACTAGAACAGAAGACAGAGTGCTTCTGTGTATTGCGCACACACTTGGTCACTATAAAATATCTCCTACGTAGCTGGCCACCGTCACTGAAATCGGTGTGGGCATCATTATTAAAATAAATGAGTGATTAATACTTTAGGGTGTGTATGTTTTCCCTATGTAGAGTATACTGTGCAAGTACCAGTGCTGAAAGACTTACTTACATAAGTATTATTACTCATTGATATTATGGCCTGCAGAGACCTCTCTGTAAGAAGTTTGCAATTAGTGGCTAAATCTTATATAAATAATAATATATTCTGTTAAACGTTGTGCACTCGTAAATCATAATTTGTAGTCGCTCTAAACGTGCACGCCCACGAGCGATAATTAATCGGCGACCGACTTTTTGGAGGTGAAAAAATCGGTCGCCGATTGTGGGTGGGCAGCCGAATAAAAACTGCGGGTTTCGTAAGAAACCTAAAACATTTTTATTAACTTTCCGAAAAAAGATTATCAATTTTTATATCACCAATGCAAAAATTGATTATTTGGAAATAAACTATTTTTGTATTGAATTCATACACCTCATAACTTTCGTAATGTCATGGCGTACCATTCCATACAATCTATCTTTAATACAAAAAAATTACAATAGATGTTACTACTATTAACGTTTGTAAATTATAAAATGTAAATATGCCGAATTAAGTACAAATATTGACATTAAAATAAGGATAAGCATATTTTTGAAGCATAACATCACATTAAGCTAAATTCAACTCCTTCATAATTAAGAAGATACGAAATGAAATTAGTAATTAGTATTTTCCAATAGTGGCGCTAGATGGCGGTTTCCGGAATATGCCTGGAAATCGAAGAAAACAAAAATAGCCAGTCGAATTGCCAGTATTAGGGTGATACCATTTTCTAGTACTAGGTCTCTGTTGTATATCTACTTTGTGGTAATGTGTATGTATATGTATGTATGTGTATATCGACGCAACAAAACGAAAAAACTGTAAGATCAGTACTTACTGCGTCGAATTATGTATGTGTAATAAAGGCGCCTGCGTTTTGCAGCAAATTGCACCTCGTAAAAGATTTTACACCGGAATTTAGTGCATTTGATCCCAACAATGCCAAAGTTCTTGCCAAACTAGTTAATATCAATAACGCTAATTAATTTCTATATTTGTATAAGTGAGCTGCACAAATTGCATTGTGTGAGCCAAAATCAACAATTTGATGTATCCGAAGTTCTTGTTTGAATAACTCGAATAGATCGCTTAATTTTAGGTTTCTTATTACTTATGTACGGTAGTGTTACGAATACGCTTACCCCCGCAGGCATCACGAGATAAAATGTAATTTATAAGCCAAGATTATAAAACAATAGGCAGATTGAACTCATTGAAAATGTGAGGTAAGGCACTTAAGCAAATGATAATAATAAATCTTTATTGATAATAACATGTAGGTACATAATACATTAACGGTTTAGTAAGTAAGTACAAGGGTTTTACATACTAGTTATAAAATATTGACAATATAATTATAATGTTGTTCCTTGTACCTAAACTAGGTGACCGAAATAACTAGTTCTTATAGTAACTTATGCTCTTTGTTTTAGGAGGTTAATTTTATATGCGGGTGACAGTACATCATTGTGTTACGTTTTGATGTGTATGTGAGTTTCCCTAGCCCTACGAGATATCTTGGGGTGGAGACTGTTTTCTGTAAAAAGCAGTACTAGGGGAAGTGTGTACAGTGTAACAGTGTGACCCTAACCCTACGATCTTCTTTATATTAGTTATATTGGGATGGAAACTGCTTTGCTTGAAAGCAGTTTCTCTAGGGAGTGTGTAGTATGTGTGTATTTCAGTATGATTTCAGTATGAATACAACTTATATCGCACGATAGTAAGAGGCTCACTATTGACGTCAATAATAGCGTAACTTTGATTACTTCCGATATCCGACATTTATTCGATAAAATTTTAAACTCTTGTCGGTGAAGTAATCGCCATGTTTCTCTGTCTTGTGCTTTACTTTTGACTTTTGATACGACACAACATTTAACTTCTCCTTTATCCGACATAGCACCCATATTTTTTTCTTTATTTAAATGCCATTCATCGTAAGATTATGTCTGCTTTATTTAATAATCATTATAATATCAACTAAATTACATTAGGTTTAAATATAACGAATGGATTACAAAACTAATAAACCTATCACTAAATTTTACTTTAAAATTCGAATGAACTATGTTTTGTACAAAAAAATACTAATTGGTACATTCAGTATGCTGTAAAAATTCTCGTCTCAAATTTTCGTTCCCCACACATTCCATTAGCACGTGATACAGGCTCTCGCGTCGATCACAAACAGTACAGTTGGGATTGTCTCTTTTAAACATAAGAAATGCAAAATTATTTAATGGAATGTGATTGGTACGAATTCGGAAGCAGAGAGTTAAATCTCTTTTACTGAGATTGCAATCTGCAAACCAAGGAGGTTTTGGTGGTTTGTCTACTGAGGTCCTATACCAAATACCCGAATTTACACTTCTTTGCTGAAAATATTGGTCCCTCATTATGAAACAATTTTTTCTTATAATATTATGTAATGACAAAGTGTCATTAGGAACATATCGCCGGCCCCGGACAATAACGTGGTAACAATCGATTACAACTTTTTTAATGTTATTTAATTTTTGATTTCCCTGACCGTATCTATATCTCTAATAAATTATATTGAACAATTATTAAAAAACATACATTATTCAAAAACGCATAGAGAGTATCCTTGTATATGAGCATAGTTAGGTACTATGACAATTACTCCTGTGTAGCCTGGTTTCAACGAAACCGGCCAATAAAACCGAAATCGGTGTGGTAGCCTATTATAGTTGCGTCTAATATTATCGCGAGCCCCAAGCGATAATAATTGGATAGCGCACAACGTAGTGTGAAATCGTCTTTAAATTTATATTCGTAGCCTTTATTTGGAGTATCTTAAGCCCGTATCAATAAAGACGTCTCAAACCCAACATCACTTCACTTTTAAAAGTGAACAACTTTCTTAATGTTACATAGTACTTTCATTTCTTTTTATATCCTTATATTTATATTAGAGATTACAGAAAAACATTGAAATAAGTATAATCTATATTTTTTTCGTTTTAAAAAAGAAAAAAAATTAAGTAAGTATGTAAAAATTAAAATCAATATATGTTTCCATATAAATTTTGAGGAGTTCCCTCGATTCCTCACGGATCCCATCATCCCATAATTTTGGTGACAATGGGACCAAACGGAAAGCATCAGCTTTCAAATAAAAAAAAAACATCCAAATCGGTTCTCCCAGTCAAAAGTTCTGAGATAACAAACATAAAAAAAAACATGTTATTGAATGTACTGTTGGTTCTTGGTGGAAATTCATGTTATATATAGTAAAACAGACGAATTGAGAACCTCCTCCTTTTTTGATGTCGTTTAAAAATTAAAGGAAACTTTTTCATTTTTAAAAGTGAAACGAAATTTTGTTTTTATCTGTCAAATAGGTTCTCCAGTGAGGTTGGGTTTGAGAGTTCTTTATCAATACGGGCCTTAGCCGGTTAGCACGTACCAGGAGCTGGCAGTAGACAGTACAGTGTACACATAAACGGGAAATCCCCTATAAACTGTACAAACTCCGCGGGAATTTGATAAATATAAAACTCACGGTGGAGCATATGCGATAGGAAATAAAATTTATCTCTCCAATATTCGATAGCGTTTATTTTCATGATATTCAAATTGTGAGACGAGGTTTATGAGAACTGCCTTGTTAAACGTGTAAGGACTGCTAGAAAGGTAAGGCGTAGTTTCATTATAACGGGGTGTAAAAAGAATTATCACTATAACTTTAGGATATGATTATACTACCTTTCCTCATTCTAGATTATTTTTAACAAAATTAAAAAATATTTTTTATTTTTTGACAAAAACAAATATTAAAAAAAATACATTTTAAAACGAGGGAAGGTAGTATAATCGTATCTCATAGTTATAGTGACTGTTCTTTTTACACCCAGTATGTGTGCGTGATACTGTGGACTGTGTGTGTATGTTCACAGACCTCTGTCTTCACTTTTAACCCTCGACGATAACAGAGGGGTGCTATAACTTTATAGTGTGTCTGAGGCATAGTAGCTCCCAAACGGATGAACCGATTTTGATTTGGTTTTTTTGTTTAAAAGCTAAAAGGTTTTCTATAATAATAGATCATCATTAGTATATATCACATAGACAATTAACACATAGATGTAGAGTCTCCATAAAACGCATCACACAGTTTGAAGCAACGCCAACCATGTAGGCAGGTCTTTGATACTATAATATAATCTAAGATGTAGGCATAGATGTAGGCATAAGCGTCTTACGTACAATTATAAAGTGCATTCCAGTTGCAAGGAAATAACGTTTTGAACGAAATTTTCATTAACCTTTTTTGTGTATTAACTTAGGGCAAAAGGAATAGGAATCCGATTAATACTGGATATTCGCGTATTATTAATAAAGGGACGTTCGACCAAACTTATTATATTTATCAGACGGAAAGGAACGGACAGATATTTTATAATTACATCACGTTCGCACTTGCAAGATTGGTTAAAATTCCACAGATGAGGTTAATTCACCAAAGACACCGATTAGTTGACACACGAATAAAAAAGTCCGTTCCTTTCTGTCTGATAATATTCCAATAATGCTGATTATTATTGAGGTTTGCAGCATTTACTCCACCAATCAGCGTTCAATATGGGTTGTTGATTTCAATGCCATGTTAGTTGATCATTTGAATAGCGTTAGATAAACCGGGGAAGAATACTTTAGTTTGATTTCTCACGCGTACCCGACTTCTAGCTGTTATTTTTCTATGACATATCATTGCAAAATCTTCGAGCATCGTCGCGTCTCGTCTGTGTGAACCGACCACGTGACGGGCGAGCCAGGAGCCATTTTCGCGGTTTTTGGCGCCACCAATATTTTGGCAGCTGTCTAGATCCAGTAGACGTCAAGATTAACGACACTGGGCAATTATCGACGTAGTATGCAGCCAAAAGTAAATAGCTTTTAGTACTCCAATTACATAAATGATCATAAAAATGAAGTATTTTGGAACCCTATTTATCGTATTAAAAGACCCCAACATATACATTTAAATGCAGTCTTTCAAAATTTTGATATTAATAATAATATCTATAGACGCTTCACGCCACGTCAATCTGGCCCTGTGCTAAGTATCCGAAGGACTTGTGTTACAGGTACCAGACAACTATAAAAAAAATGTTGTCGCAAAAATAATAATAAAGCCAAAAAAATTTTTTTTTTTAATTTTTGTAAAAAATAAAGAAATAAAAATACATTTCTAGAATGAGAAAAGGTAGTATATTAATACCCCAAAGTTATAGTGACTGCTCTTTTTACACCCGTTATAATTTACGCTGCTGTTTAATTAGACTGCCTAAATCATTAGCATTCCTAGGCTTCAACGTAGTCCTAGGCTTCGAATTAAATAAAAAAACTGCACTCTAAGGGTTTCGCACAAAACAAGCAAATAAACTAATTTTAAAATAAAAAAAAACCGCCGACTTAGCGTGTACCATTCCCATCACACCTAATAAACGACCTGATGACCTTAAAGACCTGAACCGATTTCCACAAAACACCAAACTGATATAGTTTTCAAACAAAATAACCGCATTAAAATCGGCTCATCCGTTTGGGAGCTACGATGCTACATACAGACACATACACATTTACACAGACACGTCAATCTTATAACACCCCGTCGTTTTTGCGTCTGGGGTTAAAAAATTACATGACGATGAGATATAGCCTGATGACAGACGGACAGGACAGCAGAGCCTTAGTAACAGGTTCCCGTTTTTTACCCTTTTGGTTACCCTAAAAAAACGCACGCTACTTGATGTCCCACTCCCAACGAGCCTATAACGTCCCTGGAGCCGTTTTCACGAAGTTCTTCAGACACTAATCAATCAATCAAATATACCTAACTGTGCACAAATAATTATAAAAACATACTCTCAAATCTAACATGCACACAAAGGCGGCCTTATTAATTCAAAGAAATTTCTTCCAGGCACTACTAACGTCATACGACATTTGAAATATCAATACAAATTCCACGCAAACTAAAATAAAACTGGATTCCCGTATCACGGCGGCTTGCGACAGCAGACGGTTGCAAAACTACGCCCACTGCATCTGTATATTCTGGAGTGACATCACTAATATTACAACAGTACTCCGTGGCCCAGTAGTTTGTTCTCTCCGGAGGTCGCGGGTTCGATGAGATGGAACAACAAAAATGGGACTACTGGTGAATCAGATAACCTGGAGGTTGATGCTGGACCCTAGATAACCTTCAAGGAGGCGACGACAATGTCTCTGGAATCTAATTTTTGAAATTTGTTCAGTTGTATAACCAGAGACACGATTCTCTGTGACTCGAGCTTCGATTCGACATATAACTCATACGTTCACGAGCGGGACATACTTAGATTGGGAATGGAGTTCGAGAATCGAGGCACTGATTGGCGCTAGCGTCGATCTTAAGATAAGAGGACTATCAAATTCCAATACATTCCCAATATCGATCCATTGAAATTAGATTCAAGAGTAGGCTCATTGGCCCCTTATTCAAGACGCCACTATTATCACTTATGAAGTTCGAAAACAAAATTTGTGATTTGCTTCGCTAACTGACATACGGATTCGCTTGTCATGTAGCGAACCTTATGTCAAATCCCATACATTTTTGTTTTAGAACTTCGTAAGTAATAAAATAGCGAGGGGATCTTGATTCAGGGCTCTGGTCAATTCATCAGATTGTTTCACAAGAAAGATGATCCATGCGTCAGACGGGCATGTAAAAAGTATCAGTCATACTATTGGGTTTTGAGAGTTATGAGTGCTCTTGTGTTTTTCGCACACACTTGGGCAAAATAACTCCCGTGCAACTGGACTGGTTACAAAACCACAATCACTGGTCTCTACTAGTATATCAATGTTTAAAATAAGTAGTCATATAGCTACTGTTATTATTTAAAACAGCACTGGTTAGATTATAATCCCAAGTCAGTCAAATTAAATTTTTAATGACACTTCGCTGTCTGTCCGTCCGACTGTCACCAGGCAGTATCCCAAAAACGGTTTTAGTTAGATAGAGAGTTTTCACAGATTAAATTAATTTAAAAAAATGGCGCTTTGTATGGAACCCTTCGTATGTGAATCCTACTGACACTTGACCGATTTTTATTAAAAATATATATATTGTAAACACTTACAGTCCATATAATGTGTTAGTAATCTTATAATTTTGGACTAATTATAATCTTCGTTCTATGTTTATCAAGTAGACTCCAATTAAAAACCGGAAAATGAAAAACTACTAAGTTTAAAGAATGACGCAGTTAATATTATTAATGTCGAAGTTAGTATGTTTGTTTCATTTACACACAATAAAACGTTATTTTTTAATTAAATTTGGTAGGCTAGTAGTTTAGCCTCTGGATCTTAATCCCGCTTATTTAATACAGTTAAGACATTATGTTCTTTTAACCGACTTTTTTTAAGGTCGAGGTTTTATCAATTCGACCGTAATTTTTTTTTTGCGCTAAAGTTACACAGATTTGACTAGTTTTGCATTTGTCGCGGATGACATATTGATAAATCTTTCGATCTAGTGAACCCTGCACTTCTATTTTTTATATTAATAAGCTCATAATTTAGCTACTGTTATACATAAACGCATAATAACATAAACTGATTTACTTCACGAAAAAAGCTCAAAATTGGTTTATCGTAAGAGCGAAAATTAATTGACATTTTTTGTTGTTAGGAAAAAATATTTAAATCTTCATAACTTCGAAAAATCAACCCTCACTTAACTGTATAGTATTTTTATCAGATTACGTAGGAACTTATAATATCATAAAACATAATTAAAAATATGAAATTTTCACCTAAGCTTAAAATTATTTTTACCGAAGAAATAGCATTATTGAATTGGAAACTTTAAAGGGCATTACATTATGCATGAATGATTTTTTTACAAACTAAAAATAGTTAAATTTAACAAACTTGTGAAATAATTTAACAATATATCGTCAGACAGTTAACTATATGCCCCGGGCATAAAGTTAAAAGTTATTGGAAACTTCACATCGTTCAACTCAACAGTTATAAACTACAAACTTTACACAAAACAGCTTTAACAAATATAAAATTTATAAAACACTTTTAACTGACACGCAAATACTTCGGAACTGAAATAGATTGTATTTTTGGCGGTCGTTTTTCCGCGTTCGAGAACATAGATGTTACAATTATCATAGTTTTTAATAAGCTACCTCGTAATTAAGTAATAAAAATATTACTTACGATCAATTTTCAACTGAGGTTTGCAAAAAAAAACAAAAACGGCACCACAAACTTTTTACACTTGGCGAAAAGCGCCGTTGCGGGAACGCACTACTGTTTGTTATCTATGTTATAACGATAATGACACGGCAGGTGAGTACCAACCTGGGCAGTCAGGGGAAGTCCTCCGAGCGAAGCACACGCCTCCAGAGCCACAGCACTTCTGCCCGCCAAAATCCCCGCGTGCTATTTTTAAATTGATTGTTTGGCAAAATGGACGACAAAACGCTTCGGGCCGCGGGTTAGGAATGGCCGCGATCCTGGAATCATGATCTTGCCGTGACACGTTTATTTGTATTACAGTCTATTTACATTTTTTATATTCAATGTCACAAATGTTTCCATGGTGTCCACCATGCAGGAAAATGGGACAGCTCCGTAAAGTAACGTTAACGAATGCTTATTGTATGAGGAGAATGAGTCCGCAAAACAATTGACTTCCTTTTACTTTACGGAGCTTTTAAATGTTCCTGCTTAGGGGCAATACAATACAATACAAATACACTTTATTGTGCACACAACAAATTACAAAAGAGACAAAAATATACTTTACAAAAATCAGACATACACACAAAGGCGGCCTTATTACTAGATAGCTAATGTGGACCAAGCAGGATCTTACACACTTACATACTTTTAAAAAAATTATCATTCGATAACGTTACTTTTACGGTGCTGTGAAATATTCCTGTTTAGCCAACAGTAATCATCGTCATAGTGACGCAGCACCGATGAGTGCCTTAAGTTGCCGTTTGTAATTACGACAACGAAGTTCGAAATCAATGTGTGGGATTTGACTGATCGCTATGTAAGTTAGCGATGCTTATGTCAAATGCCATTTTTTTCTACGTCGTCGCAATTAGTTATGGCGATTGGTTAACTGCTCTGTTACTCAAGCAGGTAATAATGGTAATAATAAAAATATCTTTCTTTATTATCAATAGCTTTACACCACGTCAGCCTGGTCCCGTGATAAGTATCCGAAGAACTTGTGTTACAGGTACCATACAACGGAAATATAATTAATACTTTGATACTATACACATATTTAAGATTTTTATTATATTATACACAAATTTAATACAAATCCATTACCCAGGAACACAGTTTTTATGTCCTTACGCCCGCGACATCCAGCTAAAGAACCGATGCGCTCATCCACTGCGCTATACAGGTCGTCAATTAATTAAGCTTTTAAAAAATGAAATTAAAATTAAAAATTTGTTTCAATTCTGGTCAGGTGTTAGGTCAACGACCAGACCGTTCGTGGGTATAGACTCGACCCGCGAAACCCAGCATATTAACTCCTTGTGGTCATTTTAGACCTTTGTATTTTTTATCGTGTTATGGTATGGTAAGTAATGTGGTGACAAAACAAGAAATGCTCTACGAGTTATTCTCTTCACACTATATTCGGCTCCACATATGAACCATGGGATACACTGTATAATAAAAAGAACATCGACAAGACTCTGTAGTAAATAGTAATGACATTGATATGTGGCGAGCGTGTTCTATTCAAGAATTAACATATAACGGACGATCTGGAATAAACATACCCTTGAATAAAGGAATGTAGTTTTATGCACCAACCTTTAATTGTCCGTTTCAATAACCTATCTATCGTAATCTTAAAGTTATAAACATACAACGTGACAGCGGATCGCAGATAGGTTATCTTAATCCGTTAAGAGGAAACACCACGAAATTTTTTCCATACAAAAATAGGGGTCTACGGGATTCCTGTTTCCTCCCTGAATAATGCTGCTAGAGCAACAATTTTTTTCCTGAATATTCATGAATATTGTTTGTACGTCCCTATTTTTTACTTTTTTTAATAAATTAATTATTTAAAGAGATATGGACGTTCAAAAACCTGAAAAAAATGGCCAGGCTCTCCGCTATGTTTAAACATCTAGGAAACAGATTTGACTACATTAAACAACAAAATCAAAAAATAGGAACCTGGCTCATTTCTTTTATTAGCTAATAAAGAAAAAAATATTTAAATCGGTTAAGTTTTGGAGGAGGAAACAGGAATCCCCTAAACGTCAATTTCTGGTACTTTTAATAGGTAATTTCAGTCCATGTTGCAGTTGTCTCTATCGCGCTAGTGCTGGCTAGCTAAGGCACTGCGAGACAGCAATAGATTTTAAAATACCTACTTTGTATTTCTCTCAACCGTGTTGTTTCCTCTTAATGCTCTGAAGTACAACGTTTTATAATGTACTTGCTTGTCTGATAACTTCCTGTTTCATATGTATGTGATGGGTGTTTGTTACCTTAAGCAAATTTCCGGAGATGACTCTATAAAATCTATATTTTATAGTCATCTCCGGACATAAATATTTTATTTATAAAAATTGTAATGACTTACTTATCAAACTTTAACTACAAAAAGTCTGTTTCAAATATTCAGTGATAAGAAAGGATAGATATAATATATTTGACGACTTCTGTAGCGCAGTGGCGCATTGGTACTCTAACGGAAGGTCACGGGTGCGAATCCCGTCGAAAGAACAAAAAGTTTACTGTGTTCCTGGGTCATGGATGTGTATTAAATTTGAGTATTGATACAATGAAAATCTTAAACATGTGTATGGTATAAAAGTATTAAATGTATTTGATTGGTATCTGTAAAACAAAGTTCTCGTTCGCGTGGTGTGAAGGGTCCATAGATATTATCTTCTTCTTTCTTATATATAAAAATGAATTGCTGTTCGTTAGTCTCGCTAAAACTCGAGAACGGCTGAACTGATTCGGCTATTTTTAGTCTTGAAATATTCGTGGAAGTCCCGGGAAGGTTTAACCGGTTCATCACAAACTGTTTGTATGCTCAACGCTCCCTTGCCGACTTGCACGGGTCAGCTAGTTATTATGATATAATCCGAATAATAAAACGAAAGTTATATTAAGTAGCGCTCAAGTGACTCCGCTGGGCAGTGACAGAGACAGTTTCAGTATGCGCCGTAAGTATCGGAGAATTAAAAAAGAATCTTCACAAAAACAAGCCGCCGCGACATAATTTAAATCCGTTCGTCGTCTCCACCTTGGCCTATTTCTGGGGCATTAAATCAATGTAAATATTTATTCCGCTCCAGACCGAGATATAAAAATTACTTTACAATCGACCTTGGAGGAAAGTAGATTTTAGTGTTACGGATTTTTTTTAAACACGGTTCTACACACGGTTCTTACATTTAAAGTGTCTACACACGGTTCTTACATTTAAAGTGTCTACACACGGTTCTTACATTTAAAGTGTCTACACACGGTTCTTACATTTAAAGTGTCTACACACGGTTCTTACATTTAAAGTGTCTACACACGGTTCTTACATTTAAAGTGTCTACACACGGTTCTTACATTTAAAGTGTCTACACACGGTTCTTACATTTAAAGTGTCTACACACGGTTCTTACATTTAAAGTGTCTACACACGGTTCTTACATTTAAAGTGTCTACACACGGTTCTTACATTTAAAGTGTCTACACACGGTTCTTACATTTAAAGTGTCTACACACGGTTCTTACATTTAAAGTGTCTACACACGGTTCTTACATTTAAAGTGTCTACACACGGTTCTTACATTTAAAGTGTCTACACACGGTTCTTACATTTAAAGTGTCTACACACGGTTCTTACATTTAAAGTGTCTACACACGGTTCTTACATTTAAAGTGTCTACACACGGTTCTTACATTTAAAGTGTCTACACACGGTTCTTACATTTAAAGTATCTACACACAGTTCTTACATTTAAAGTGTCTACACACAGTTCTTACATTTAAAGTGTCTACACTCGGTTCTTACATTTAAAGTGTCTACACACAGTTCTTACATTTAAAGTGTCTACACACGGTTCTTACATTTAAATTGTCTACACACAGTTCTTACATTTAAAGTGTCTACACACAGTTCTTACATTTAAAGTGTCTACACACAGTTCTTACATTTAAAGTGTCTACACACGGTTCTTACATTTAAATTGTCTACACACGGTTCTTACATTCATTTAAAGTGTCTACACACAGTTCTTACATTTAAAGTGTCTACACATGGTTCTTACATTTAAAGTGTCTACACACAGTTCTTACATTTGAAGTGTCTACACACGGTTCTTACATTTAAAGTGTCTACACATGGTTCTTACATTTAAAGTGTCTACACACAGTTCTTACATTTGAAGTGTCTACACACGGTTCTTACATTTGAAGTAGGTATGTAAAGTACACACAGTTCATAAAAAAAATCTCAATTAATAAAAATAAAAATGTCACAACGTTGAGAAAGTAGATATGCAACGCGTGGTAAAGTGTAGTTTTAGCACATTTTATACGAGGTGTAAAAAGAACAGGGTGTAAAAAGAACACATTTTGGAAATGTGTTTAATTTTTTTTCTTAAAAACATTTTTTTTTCTCTTTAACTTTTTTTTAAAAATTATTTCTTAGAATGAGAAAAAGTAGTAGAAAGTATAGTGACTGTTAACTTTTCAAATTTTTTTTCTACTTTTTACCATTTCTTATTTTTGCGTCGCAAGAATAACGAAAAAGCAAAAAAAAAATATTTTTGTACAAAAAAAAAAATTCTAGAATGAGAGAAGGTAGTATAATCATATCACAAAGTACTGACTGTTCTTTTTACATCCGTTATAACTTGTTTTAATAAGTAAATTAATTCAAGATATTTTACATTTGTTTTTTTTTTGTGACATGACGCGCGGTCCGTGGCCTAGTGATTAGCACCCGAAAGGCTGCAGGTTCGATTCCTAGGTTGTGGCATGTACCAATGAGACTATAAACAGATAGAGCGTACTGAACAACTGGACGAAGCCACTATAGACATTTTTTTATTCGAGCTGAGCTTAGATCATTAAAAAAATTAGTCAGAAATGATTTAATAAATAAAATATATTTCTGACGGCATTATGGTGTTTCACAGTTGCATTCGAAAATCATCAGTAAACAGTAATTAAGGGACATTTAAAAGCAAAATAAACATTCTGCATCCGGATAAATTACGGTATACGTTGGTTAAACTCATTATACTGGAATAAATGGTACTCTGGGACAAATGGGATTCTGGGACAGATATCCTGGGATAAAATTTCCTCGGGTTAAGCTGCAGATGATCGATAACTCGTTAAAACTTTCAGTTTTTGGAAAGTGTCGTTTGGAAGTTTTCGAAATGAACATTGTAAACTATACGTAAATTCGGATAAAACTTTCTCCATATTTTTGTCAATTTTTAAATTTTTTATATACTTACAAAGCCTTATTTTTTTTAACATGCACCAAAATATAATTCTGGCTTTTTGTAGTTAATGGAATCAGGCGTTACTTTGCGGAAATCCATAGCATAAAATTTAAATATATTATATTTCGCAAAAAATGATAACCACAACTTGCAAGCAAATGCATAATGTTAACACGATCGTGCAAAGCCCCACACCACCATGCAGGTTGTAAAACTCGACGCGCGTTTCGCTCCGACCCCAAAGCATACTCCTTGTTGTATGGTGGTGGTGTTTTCACGTTTTTGCTTGCGAGTGTACGCATAAGCAGTGAGGGAAGGAGGGAGGTGCATCAAATACATGCCTATGCGTACACTCACTCATTTGCTTGCAGGTTGTGTTTATCATTTTTCGCGGGATATTGCTAGATACACAAAGTAGATATATATTAGAGACATGTCTAGGTCGTGACCTAGTACTAGAAAATGGTATCACACTAATATTGACAATTCGACTGGCTATTTTTGTTTTATTCGATTTCTAATTCCGGAAACCGCCATCTAGCGCCACTATTGGAAAATACTAATTACTAATTTTGTTTCTTATATTCTTAATTAAGGAGTTGAATTTAGCTAAATTTGATGTTATGCTTAAAAAATATGCTTATCTTTATTTTAATGTCACCCGTACCCATTTCGTGGAGCATACAAACCGTTTAAACCTTCCCTGGACTTCCAAGAATATTTCAAGACCAAAAATTTTAGCGAGACTAACGAACACCGATTCATTTTTATATATAAGATATTTGGTTACAGTACAGCCAGGTTGACGTGGTGTATATCGTCCATCGATATAATTATGAATGTTTATAAGTCTACTGCGTGATATTGAATTATAACATTATAGTGTGAGACTAACAGATTACGAGCTCATATATGACGTCACGGCTGGAAATACTCCGCTATAAATACTCTTGGCGCGACCAGTTAGTTTGTATAATATTTCGTATACTATTTATACAATTATTAATTTGTTTATCAAATATTAATTAGATTCTCTATTACGGTGTAGGTGTTTTGGCGAGGCATTTAATAGGTAATATACAATGTATATTGTAAATAGTATATAGTAAATTAAATATATATGTATTTTAACGAAAATTGTTTTTATCCGACCACGGCGAAGACAGAAGGGTAATTCCTTCGTAGCGCCTAAACTACTGTTCCGATTTTTATATCTCAGGTGTCAATTTATGTAGTCCGGTCAATGTTTTCTATAAACATTGCTTGTAGAAAAGTTATTTTATATTATTTCATTTTAGATGAAATAAGGATCGTTCAATTATGCTACACAATCGCAATAAAGAGAAATAAAAATTAATAAATATAAAAACATTTGTTGTCCAATTATGTTTCAAAGCAATCATAAGAAAAAAATTAGATTAAAAATATTCCGCCGACTGTACACAGTAATTAAATAAGTTCACACGAGGTAACGCTACACCGTAGCGCTACGCCGTAGCTCGTAGCACTTTATCAGCTACGAAGCCTTTCTAATATTAAATTACAAGTTTTGATACTTGGTATTTTATTACTTTTCAATTAGTTAGTTTCTAAGTTATCTTGACACGTTTTGTACAGCGGTATTTTCGAGTAAGGAACTATTTGAAAGACATTTTTAACTGACTCCTCCAGAAGGAGGGATATGTTTTTCAAGTGTGTGTATATATGTCTGTATAAGTATTAGCTAGATATATTTTAACTTGAGTGGTGTCATCAGATTCGTGTCTACTGCAAGAGTAAGACTGGGTATATAAAAAAGTCGGTTTTTTACTTATTTATTACTATTTTTATTATTTGTTCCAAAAAGTTGGCCTTTGCATCTATTTTTGGATGATTTATGCAGTATTCTCCAAGCAAAGTAACCACTCTTCAAATGCTTTAGTGGATGTGACATGTTGTTTAAATGTTGCATGATTGTCCAGTAAAGCATTCTCACAACATAGTCGGTCTAGTCCAGAGGAATGCCTGGTCAATACGACTGGGGTAAGCCATGTTCGGGTTTCCTCACGATGTTTTCCTTCACTGTTAGAACGTCCGTATAATGTACTTAAGATCTGATAAAGTCTCATTGATACATGCCGAAACCTGGGAATCGAACCTGCACCCTTTAGTCCATAACCATGTCAATCTTTGATCCAAGACTTTGTACAATCAAAGCGTGATGTTTCACATCCGCCATCAGCTCATTAGTATTTTGAATATCCCCATTTTCTCTTAAGTGTCAGTGCACAGGTGTAGTAAGCCCCACCCCCCCTGCACCTGCGGAGCCCACCGCATCTGCAGCGCTCTCTGCACCTGCGGCGGTGCGAGTTAAAACGTTTTCCATGCAGTGCACTTTTGTTTTTTTTTCGCGCGCCGCATCCATCAGTGTCGATGCTTTCACAGATTTAAGCCCTCTACACACGCCACGATATAACTGTATAGTATAAATAGAGTATTGGTTCTCGGTGGAAATTCTTGTTCATGATAAAATATATTTTTATACACTATAACACTTTATTTAGGTTTGGATTAACTCAAGTAAAGTACCAGCTGATTCACTATGTGGCCCCCGTTTGCAAAAAGGTTGACCTAATTTAGTAAGTTAAATACAACTGAACTGTGCAGTTCTTTATAAACACACATTACTCGTTAGATGTTTAGTATAATTATATGTTTAGATGTTACACCGTTCCAAATATAGATGGCGTAGTAAGGTTTGTAGATCGCGCTATCGAAGAGTCAAACAATTTTTATATAAGGTTGTACGGTAATTGAATACATGCTTTACTTTTCTCACATGGTTTTAAAGGTTAAAAAATAGTGTGAAGAACACTATATTATTTTAAAACTAAAGCAAAATATTATTCTAAGCTATGTGAAAACCAAATAATATGTCTATTTATAAAACTATTATCCTCTGGTAAATATATTGAAGATTAATATTTATTTTCTTAAGACTTTAATAAGCGCAATATTAAGAAAAAGAGTTGTAACGGCCATCTTGCTCACCCTCCTACCAAGCCTAGCCAAGGTATATTTATTTTTATTTTATTTATTTATTAAACTTAATGTACAAACCTTACAAAGGCGGAACCTTACTATGGCATTCTCTATTTAATTTATTTAAGAGCCAGCCATGCCATACTTGATAACCATCCTGTTAAAAATAAATACTGTGTAGAAACTCTGCCAATTTTATTTTAACCGCATCAAAGTGCTCCAATTTCAGCTTATCACGCACACACAGCCTTGTTACAAAACTGTTGACACGTCTTTGATAAAAATCGAATATTGCATTAAAGGTGCTACGCTGGAACATTCATACTAAATACATCGACTGCCCATATCGCTACCCTTTTGGCTTTGCTACAATCAGGTAAAAAATATATAGTAAAAGTGATGCCTGTTTCTGATCCCTGGTTTAAACGTTTTATCGTTACGTGTGTAGCGGACGTTACCAGCATATCGATACGTACAGACATTATTTTGCTATATTACAATAATTAAGAACCTACTATAAAAATAAATATTATTAAAGCTATCTTGTTAGCGAAAAGGTTATCATAGAAAAAATATAATACGTGGGTAGGTATAAAAAATCATATACAAAAAACCACACCACAGGCTAAAGCTTTTTAAAACACAGTACTCTTAAAAATAGGTTCTAAGATCATCATAAAATCGCCATGTTTTCCAACTGCAGTGATATTGTTCCACGTGGACATAATATTAAAATATAAATACCTCAGGTTGATATAATAATACTAATGCCTTCCACACCGATTTCGGTGACGGTGGCCGGTTTCATTGAAACCAGTCCAGCTACGCAGGAGTTATTTTGTAGTGCCCAAGTGTATGCGCAATACACAGAAGCACTCTCTCTTTCTTCACTCTCGTAGCTTAGTTGGACGGATAACGGACACAACTGGCGCAGGACCGACTTTATACGTGCCCATCGGATCATCTTTCTTGTCAGACAATCAGGTGATCAGCCTGCGTTTTCCTAACCAGTTTGGTTAGGAAAACGCAGGCTGATCACAGTGACACAACTGGCGCAGGACCGACTTTATACGTGCCCATCGGATCATCTTTCTTGTCAGACAATCAGGTGATCAGCCTGCGTTTTCCTAACCAAACTTGAAAACATTTTTTGTTGTTCCGACGCGGGAATTGAACCCACGACTTACGGGTCAAGAGTGAAGCTCTGAACCACCAGACCACGGAGGCGATTTTATTTTTCTACTATTATAAATGCAAAAACTCTCTATATGATAACCAAACTTGAATACCACATTTTTTGTTGTTCCAACGCGGGAATCTAACCCTAGAGCCTAGCTCTCAACGCGGTGGATGACCTCTAAACCATTAGACCACGGAGGTGTATGGTTAATATACTAAAATGTAAGAAACCTATCAATGAATTTCGGCTTAACAAGCCTCACAGTAACAACACGTGGCGCGGCGGCAGCGGCGTTCCTGAAATATTACTGCCGCTTCACTCCTTCATGCAACACAAGGATGGGTGCACACTTGTTCGGAGAAACTCAAACTCAGAACTTTTGGAACGAAGTTCCTTATCGCGCGTTGTGAAAGGGGGCTAGACGGAAAAAATTCTTACGAAAAGTTGTCACGACACTTTTTGCTATAGTAAGCTATTGTAAGCTGTGCGGCGTCGCATGTTTCTCTGTCTGTCTCTCTCTCTCTTATAGAAAGCAAGCCAGATATTTTCATTTCTATTTCGCATTGAACAGTGTGGTGTCGCCACGATTATTTTTGTTGAGTGTATACAGGTTTTTTGTAAATAATAAATAATAAAACTTCGTTCCATCCGGGTGTCCCTTGACACCTCACAAGTTTTTTTTATTTTCATGTAGGTTACTAAATAACACTTAAAGAATTGTTCTACATGGTGCCTACCACCGGTTCGGAAACTAGCCCGGCGAGATGAACCGGCGTATGAAGAGTTTCTTACGCAGGTTCTTCTCGCCCGGCAAGTGCCCGTCTTTTAACAAAAATTGGCAATAGAATACTGTATTTAAAAAAAGTTTATATACAGGCATACATTAGTAAGTGATAGTGCTTTAGGGTATGTATGGGTTCCCTATACAGGGTGTAAAAAGAGAAGTCAGTATAACTTCGTGGGGTAACAACCAGGCAAGAGATATATTCATTAGTACTAGTCATTTGCTTTTAATCCACTGTTTAAAAATTAAAAAAATTTCAATAGGCAATGTACAACGTGCACAACACAGCGATCAGCTGATTACGCTGAGAGGTCAATAGCACGCGTAAGACGTTCATTACGTACTAGGGCAAAAATTATGAAATTTAAGAATTTAATGCAGAACGTTGTTCCAAACAGCCTTGCGACTAAAATAATAAATTGCAAAGAAAAATTTTTGTTTTCAAAAAATAAATAATGAAAAAAATTAATTTCTAGAATCAGTCAAGGTCCTATAATCCTATCCCAAAGTTATAGTGACTTCTCTTTTTACACCCTGTATAGAATTTACTATGAAAGTACCAGCGCTGAAAGAGTAACTTTTTGTAAAGTATTATCACTATAGTATAAACTATTCAGTGTGCTTCAGTGGCGAAGGGTTCCTTCTACTCCATTCCTCTCAGCTTCCTCACCTGTCTTTGGAGGAGCGTCATCAAGATCTACCGACTGTAGGAGAACCTACCCTTCCCTCTGAAGGAGAACCAATCTTCGCCGCTGGTGTGCTTAGTGTGAGTAATAACTCACACAATAGTCACTACCCACTGTGAGGAACTTAACGCTGCGTGCGCGTGAGCCGAAAATCGGTTTATATTTTGATATTTTTTTTTCAATATACGAGTAGCTTAAACAGATGCTAAGTTCACCCTTTTTAACGTTGTAACCTTTTTTCTATTTGTATATTATACAACGAGTTTTATACAATTTTAACGCGCTCCGGTCGGCGCGATGCCCCTTATTTTTTTTCATATATAAAAATTTATTGCTGTTCGTTAGTCTCGCTAAAACTCGAGAATGGCTGAACTGATTCGGCTATTTTTAGTCTTGAAATATTCGTGGAAGTCCCGGGAAGGTTTAAATGGTTCATCGCAAACTGTTTGTATGCTCAACGAAGTGGGCACTGGTCAGCTAGTTACGTATAATTATAGGTGAACCACACAACTAATATTATGTTGTATTGTTTACTCAGTATGTATGTTTAGGTTCAGGAGTTCGGAGTTCATTCACCTTCGGTTATCTAAACCGTACCCTCTAAAACTTCCTAACAACTTTTCCTATTACATTTAAAAAGGCATTTCTCGTATAAAAGATTATAGGTTTGTAATTTGTTTCTGAGCCTACGGCATATTTTTTGTGAGTGACTTATGTAGGTTATTATGTATGCTACCGATTTTTTATTATAGTGCAACGCACTAGTCCTACTGAAAATAGGTTACAAAGTCGGTCATATTTGTATGGTGGAACAATCTACAGAAAAATCGGTCTATTTAAAGTATTATAAACGTTATCGAATGAGAATTGTATGAAAATAATAACTCAAATTTCTTTCAATATCCTTACTCGTATTATATTCGTTGCCTCAAAATGTGAATGACTTATGAACGAATTTTTTTACCTTTATCATAAGATCCTGCATACGGTTAATTCATATGACGACATTTTACAACCTCTGTAACGCAATTGTTGAGAGCGTTGGTGAACGATCAGGTCGAGGGTTCGAGTCCCGCCGATGGAACAAAAACAGTTTTCTGTGTTCCCCATCAACCATCTATCCCATGGGTGTGAATTCGAAACTTTTTTTTTATCTGTCGAGTAGAGGTTTCGATTGAGATTGCTTTATTCATACGGACCTTATAATAATATCTATGGACGCTTCACACCACGTTAATCTGATCCGAAGAACTTGTGTTACAGGTACCAGATAACGGAAATATATTTAATACTTTTATACTATACACATGTTCAAGATTTTTATTATATTATACACAAATTTAATACACATCCCAGGAACTTTTGAAAAACTTTTTGTTCCTTTGGCGGGATACAAACCTCTCGCTCGAGCACCTACGCGCTCAACCACTGCACTACGGAGATCGTCATAGTCACCTTAATATCACGTAAAGTGTGTGCACTCCCCTTTGAGCTAAAAATTCCAAAACTCTGTTTATCCTCCGCTATTCTCAAAGTAAAACTGTCTACAGTCTATCGACAAAATATAACCACTATGCAACCATTATACAACCACTATACAACCATTATACGACCAATTTCAAATTCCATTATAAAGCTTCGATGTAACTGCCAAAAATACAGCATTGTTGTAATCCCAAAAGTTATTCCAGTATAAATATTTGCGACATGACATTTTTAAAACACAAAAATTACGATGCTATTCGAAAACAAATCTTTTAATTAAGCATCGGGAACAATTGAAAACAACTGAAATAATGAACAGCGCGACAATTTGCCGTGAAAAATTCATTTCAGTTTTTTCTTGATTTAGTTTCGCATTTTGTTTTTATTATTGTTAATATGTATAATGGTTTTTGCTGGGGTAAGAGAAACATATTATGAGGTTGTTTAAAATCAATTACGGATATTTTTGCGTATGATTTAATAATAATAATAATAATGCATCCCAAACCGATTTCGGTGATGGTGGCCGGTTTTCATTGAAACCTGGCCTGGAAAAAATTCAGGAGATATTTTATAGTGACCAAGTCTTTAAGTCTTTAAGTCTTATAGTCAGGGTTCCCCCATACATATTTTTCACTTGATTAGTATCAAGCTAATTTTTCTTGAGTAGCTTTATTTTAATGAGTCACCCACGAATTTCTTGGACGGAACTCTTGTTTGTGGTAGCTAACAGAGTTAGCAAGGATAAAAAAAAACTCAACTTTCGAGCGTAGGACCGGGATAACGTACCACGCAATTTATAGGACAATTATGTCTGTTGAAAAACAAAATCAGCTGGTTACTAATAATTTAAGATGACCTTGTTATCGATACAAGTTGGCAAGAGGGAACTCTTAGATCAAACCATAGATTTTTAGGGCAAATATTTTTTCGGATAATTTAGATCATTATCTTGACATATTTTATCAAAAAAAATAATAGATATTTTGGGATCACCAATTCCACAAACTTTTTTCTTCCTATTTCTGTTAGCTACCACAGTCAAGAGTTTCGTCCAAGAAATTCTTGGGCGACTCATCCAAATGAAGGTACTCACGAAAAATTAGCTTGATACTAATCAAGTGAAAACCATGTATGGGGGAACCCTGACTATTTATTTTTCCAAAGTTACATTTTAGATTCAACTCATGCAGCCCACCAAACTGAGTAGCATTTTGTCGGTGGGTTTAGCGCTCAGTTTACAAAACTATAATGATTTACATTACATAATATTATTTATACTGACATACATAATCTATATAAATAAAGGTTTCCAATTTAACAACAACAGTTTTTATATTAATACATTTTAAAGAAAGTTTTTAATTTATGACTAAGTATTTGGATTAGAACATACAAAATATTGTTAATACTATCATACATGATATTACTTATTAGGTTTCAAATTCAACAAACAAAATACAATACAATACAAATATACTTTATTGTGCACACAACAAGTTACAAAAAAAACAAAAAAATATACATTACAAAAATCAGACATGCACACAAAGGCGGCCTTATTACTAGATAGCAATTTCTTCCAGACAACCTTATGGTGTTAGAGAAAACAATGCTAGAGAATGGGAGTTGCGCAAAAGTATATTTAATAAAATAAAAGTAAATAAAATAAAATAATACATAAACACAATAAATATATAATATATGTATACAATATAATATAATACATATATCTATATATATATATATATATATATATATATATATATACAATAGATAAACCTACATGATATTTTAATTTATAATAATAAGTGTTAGTTACATAAGTCAAGGGTTGACACAATATGATTCCAGATAATGATTTTTTATAAGAGTTTTAAAGCGATGTATAGTTTTAGCCTGCCTTATATGGATAGGTAAAGAATTCCAAAGGGAAATGGATTTTACAATGAAAGAGCAATTAAAGTATTTAGTGCGGTGGATAGGAATGTCAAGAAGAAGATTAGATATAGATCGTAGTTCCAGTCTGTCAGAGGTACGGAAGTTAAAATTACTTTTTAAATAAGTGGGACAATGGGAGTCAAATAGGATGTTATAAAGGAAGGAGAGAACACGAGAGTCACGGCGGTAGCGGATTGGCAACCACTTTAACTTGAGGCGATACTCGGAGATATGGTCAAATTTACGTAAACCGAAAACAAACCTCAAAGCCAGGTTTTGAAGGCGCTCCAATTTGTTCAGTTGTTCCTCCGTCAAGTTAGTGAAAGAAGCGTCCGCATAATCTAAATGGGAAAGGAGTAGGGATTCAGCCAAAACTACCTTTGTGGGTATCGGAAGAACATATCGTAGACGTTTTAGGGAACGCCAGGTAGAAAAAACCTTTCTACTAATCTCTTGCAATTGATGCGTCCACGATAAATGTTCATCAAAGTACACTCCCAAGTTTTTAACCACTTTACTGAAAGGTATTGTTACACCATTTATAAGGACAGGAGGTAAAGAATCAT
Source organism: Celastrina argiolus (assembly GCA_905187575.2). Lineage (NCBI taxonomy): Eukaryota > Metazoa > Arthropoda > Insecta > Lepidoptera > Lycaenidae > Celastrina > Celastrina argiolus. The sequence continues at coordinate 7,146,815 of LR994596.1, forward strand.
GGTCAACTCTAGAAATTAGCCCGGGGCTACCAATTACAATTAATTGAGTTTTAATAGGATTAATAAGAAGTCCATGATTCTTGCTCCATTCACAAATATTCGACAAATCGTGATTCACTAGATCAAAAGCGGAATTCAGATTGTCCAAAGGAGACTGTGTGTATATTTGAAGATCGTCCGCATACAAGTGGTAGGATGATGAAATCGATATTGTTATAGGGTTTATAAAAATTGCAAACAGACGAGGAGATAGCACACCACCCTGAGGCACGCCGGCATAGATATAACTCCAATCGGAGAAATAATCAGATGATTTAACTCTCTGCCGTCGTCCTACAAGGTAGCTACGAATTAAATTAATTATTGATGGTGAAAGATTTAAAGATGCAAGCCGGGCTAGCAGAATATCGTGGTCTATGGAATTGAAGGCATTACTAAAATCCAGAAGTGTGAGAATAGTAAGCATTTTATCATCCATACCTGACCGTATATCATCAGCTACCTTTACCAATGCGGTAGTCGTACTGTGACCAGTGCGAAAACCGGACTGGAACGGACTGAGTAAGCTGTTGTGGGCAACAAATTTCGTAAGCTGGTGATGAATGATTCGCTCTAAAACTTTTGATAAAAAGGGTAGGATGGAAATAGGACGGAAGTCAGACACAGTCTTAGGACAGGAGGATTTAGGTAAAGGAATTATGTAAGCTGCCTTCCAGGCATCAGGAAAGGTACAAGACTCTAAACATGAATTAAAAATGTGTGCAAGAACAGGAACAATTATATCTAATATTGGTGTGATCATTCTACGACTGATACCGTCATCTCCTACTGCGTTTGACGATATGGAAAGGATGTGCTTTTTAATCTCACACTCGGAAACTGGAACAGTAAGGAACGGATCAGAATTCAATATAGGTAGCGAAGAAATATAATTTAACGTTTGTGATTTAATTTTGGGGTCGAGATTAAAAGAGGAAGTAAAATGGTTATTAAGTGAATCTATATCTATATTATGAGAGTCTTGCGGTTCAGAGCATTTGCCCACGCCGAGGGATTTGAGAAATTTCCATGTTTTAGCCGGATCCCCGTTCTCAACGGAGGCGTGAATATGACGTCTTTGTGCGTCACGACACATCATATTACAGCGGTTCCGGATTTTAATATATTTGTTACGATATTCTTCTGTCTTTTTTATTTTAAATTTGGCTTTGGCTGCATGCTTAGCATTTATCAGAGATTTGATTTCGTCTGATAACCAGGGAGCGGGAAGATGTTTGATTTTAACGGGCCTAACAGGTGCATGAATATCATAAAGAGATTTAAGTTTAGCGTTAAATATATCAATTTTGTCATTAATGGAATCAGCTGAGAGTAAGTTTGACCAGTCTATGTTATGTGCGTCCTCCTCTAGGCTTTCAATATTCATCGAAGAGAAATTTCTTTGAAGAAGAGTTTTTACCTTAGCTTTGGGAGGGCGAACATTATAGGCGACATAGATAAGATCATGGTATGAAAACATATCAGCTGAGACTTGTCCATGCGTAGTAACACGATTAGGAGAGGAGACTATGATTAGGTCGAGCAGGGAAGGACGGGAACCTGGAAAGCAGTGGGTAGGATTCAGAGGTAGTAATTTCATATTATATGAATCTAAAATTGAACTAAGTTTAGTCGATCGACTATCACCCTTAAGTAGACAAGTATTGAAATCGCCCATTATAACACAATGATCGTAGTACGGTGTAAAAGCATCAAGCGTATTTTCAAAGGATGAGAAGTAATCATTGTGCATTGATGGGCAATAGTAGACCCCGAGTAATAATTTATTATAGTGCGATACCTGGACTTCTACCAGCAAAAACTCGAGAGCATCAGATGGAGGGGGTTGCGCTGACGAGCTAATAATAGTGTACGACAAGTCTGAACGTAGATAAATCGCAACGCCACCTCCACCCCTCCCAATGCGGTCGTTGCGAATTAACTTAAAACCGGGTAAACTGTAGCATGTTGATGGTAAGCAAGGCTTAAGCCACGTTTCCGATATAAAGACAGCATCAACATTAGCCCGATCAAAAGACGCAAGCAAGTCGGGGTAATGAGCCGGAATGCTCTGTGCATTAATATGAACGGCCTTAAAACATTTGTTAACTGTGTTAAAATTTGAAGTTATGGTATCCCTAAGAGACATAAATGTGGCACTTTGAAAACTATCATCGCTGTTGTTAGAAGAAATGGATAAAAAATCATCTGAAGCAAATGAGTCAACACTTACATTCATGATAATAATACAAACTAAATATAAATAAAATATATAAAACACTATAAATATATTATCCTACAACAATTGAAATATAATTGGCCTGCAGCCCACTGTGTCATAAAAAAAAACATAAGTATATAAATAAATTTGCTATAATAAAATTAGTAGGTAAATAAATAGAAAAAGAGTAGGTAAATAAATGGAAAGAATCCAAACATGCCTATTATTTTTTAAACACCTAGCTAAATATGAGCAGTTATTCTAACAAAATATAATTAGCTTTAAGATGAGATGCTAGCCCAACACAAATTGGCAATTAAAATTTTAATGGAGTTATACTGAGATATAATAATAAAGTTCTAAAAACAAGCACAGCTTATTAGTTACAAAAATTGTATAACAAAGATGCAATTTATATACATAATACTAGATTAAGAGAAATCAGTTAAGTACATAATGGCTCATGCTAAATTTCATGTCCACACACGAAAAACAAAAAATAAATAAATAATAATTAAAGTGACATTAAGAAGACGAAGAAGAATAACTATCACTCACTCCTGTCAGACGTCACCGAAACACATCTGTCAAAAGCTTCGTGTTGAAGGAAATGAAACAAATAACAATATCAAACATTTTCAAAAAGTACAGATTACAAAATTAAATATGTTTCATTTTCGAAATACCGACAATTTGTGACAAAAGAAATAAGTGATGATGCATAGAAATAAGTAACTATGAGATCTAAGTATGGACAATAAAATTATAAGTGAATGATTAATGAGAAGCGAATATTGGCAAAGCAGAATTATAGATTTATATGTATATATGTGAAGATTGAGAAAGTTACCATGCTATTATTTAAAGTATGTTACCCTTAGAGTATTTACTTTTTGGTTCGCCTTGGTCTTGTTCCAGTTTCATTTTTGGTTTTGGATGCCGGAACTTGAGATGTGACTTCTGCCATATCACCACAGAGATCAGAAATGGCATCCAACTCCGCTATGCTACAAACACTGCTTTTGGAGCCATCAGATCTAGCAACGAAAATAGAGCCATTATATGTCCAACACTTTGTAACACCGAAACGCTGCCTGGCCGCCAGGAACACTTCATGTCTCTTTTTAATTAAAAACTCTGATAGAGTGATGCCGGAATTTTTCAGGCTGGTCTTAGCCCTCCAAACCTCATTCCGATCAGTAAAATTCTGAAACTTAACCAAGATCGGTCTGGGTTTTGATTCCTTTAAGCGTCCCAAGCGGTGACAATATTTTACTGAAGAAATGTTTATGTCTTGGACTTTTAACTGGGAAGACAACAAAGATGCAATAGCTTCTTGTGCATCCTTTTTGGCTTCGGGAACTCCATGCACAAGCAAAATCTTTCTTCTGTGCCTCATCTCAGTTTGATCATAGGCATCCATCAATATTTCCAACTGAGCCTGCATCATCTTAAGTGCATTCAATATAAAATTTTTAAACTCACAAAAATCAGATGCCAGCGTTGTAGAGGTGTTTGTAGTCTGGACCGCACACAACTCCTGCTGGAACTCCATCATCTTCGAGTTAAACATCTTATTCATTTGTGTTATTGATTCTTGCAAGGACTCCATTGTAAACAAGTGGAAGAGAAAAATAACAGCAAATTTTGACAAAAGTGCAAGTGATATAATTTGTTTAAGAAAACAGTGTTTATATACTGTATCTTATTATTGCAATTATAGGAGATTGTGACACTAGTAGATGCAGGTATAAATTTTTACATAATATTGATTTAAAATAATTAATTTATAATTTTGGTTAAGGAGCAGTTAAAAGTTCAACTTAACTTTTTGCACGCCTACCCCCGAAGTTTTTTTTATCTATAAATCTTAATGTTAATTTTAGTGTGTGCGCAATACACAGAAGCACTCTGTCTTCCTTCACTCTCGTAGCCCAGTGGGACGGATAATTGACACCACTGGCGGGAGATCAGGCACAGGACCGACTTTTCACATGCCCATCCGATGCATGAAGATGATCATCTTTCATGTCAGACAATCAGGTGATCGGCCTGCGTTGTCCTAACCAAACGAAAACGCGGGAATCGAATCGAACGACATCCAGGTTGAGAGCAAAGCTCTGAACCACTAGACCACGAGGGCGATGATAAAATATAACTTGAAAAACAGATTATGATGTTAACAAAGTGATTTTACTTAGAAACTCGGAAGTTTTACGGAGTTCGAGCCTCGCAACTGCAAAACTATTAAACTCTATACGTCAGTAACAGAATTAAAACATTCTGAGGTTCATAATAATAGTCAGGGTTCCCCCATACATTGTTTTCACTAGATTAGTGTCAAGCTAATTTTTCGTGAGAAAATTAATTTCGATGAGTCGCCCAAGACATATAGTGAAAAATGAAAAATCTTTATTCAGTATCTTGTTTGTACATTACTTAATAAGTTGCTAGGGTCTCCATTTAAGTATAAACCTGTGTTTGGAGACCCTGTTCAAACTAATAATAAAAAATACAAAAAAAACAAAAAATAGTATATAATACAATGTATACATTGTGTAGTCGTTCGTCGTTTCAGCCTTTTACTGTCCACTGCTGGACATAGGAATCTCCAATACATTTCCAGTGCCACCGGTCCATTGCCACCTGCATCCAACGTGACCCGGCAGTTTTCACCAGGTCGTCGGTCCATCTGGTAGGTGGCCGTCCCACACTGCGCTTGCCAGTACGTGGCCTCCACTCTAGGATCTTTTTGCCCCATCGACCGTCCAATCTTCGTGCTATGTGGCCGGCCCATTGCCACTTCAGCTGGACATTATGTAGAACAAATACATAAACGTAATGGACATCTCATCAAAATGAAGCTACTCAAGAAAAATTAGCTTGATACTAATCAAGCGAAAACAATGTATGGAGGAACCCTGACTATAAATAACAAGGTGTTTTGACAAATGTGTATCCAAAAAAACTACTTCCAACTACTTCACGCTTCGTACACGTAAATAAATTACCACTGGAACCATACATATACGGTAAAAGTAGCCTAAGTGTTCCAGCACGTAATCCGATGCAGAAACACATTAACAAAACATTTACACATTGGTGCATTTCCTTCATTTTGATTTTTATAACGTTATAAAATAATAAAATGATTAATTATTATAACGAGAATCGATCACATAGACAGCTAATCCGAACTAAATTAGGGGGGGTTGTGAACTACACGGAATTTTACCGTCCGGCACGCCGATTTATACAACGTCTAATAACAAATAAGTGTTAAAAAATATACTGGTGAAATCCATGATCCGAGTAGTAGCAAAACTTTGTAAACCATACGTAAAAACAAATTAAAATATTGCAAAGAAAAATTGCCGTGTGGTGACGGCATTAGAATACAATTGTCACCACCCCCGATACTATTCTAGGGGAGTCGTAAGAGGCGACTAAAAGGAAGCACACACACATAACAACAACTAGTGTGAGAGAAGGAAAACTCGATACAAAACCCTGTACCAACCCGTCTAGCCAGCGTGGTATCAGTAGGCTTTTAAAAACCTCCTATGTTTACGCACCAGAAGACCAGGCCCCTAGTCCCCGGCGGCCCCGCTATTCCTGGCTACGGTAGCGGCCACGTGTGCGGCCGGGTGAGGATGGAATCACTACAGAGCTTCTGAAAGCGGGCGGCACGCCGGTACTAAAAGTCCTTCAGAAACTCTTCAATTCCTCCTTACTCGATGGGAAAACGCCAGAGGCATGGAACAGGGGTGTTGTGGTCCTGTTCTTCAAAAAAGGCGACAAAACCTTACTGAAGAACTATAGACCCATAACACTGCTGAGCCATGTCTACAAGCTGTTTTCGAGAGTTATTACGATGCGTCTCGAACGCAGGCTAGATGACTTTCAGCCTACCGAACAAGCCGGTTTCCGAAAAGGCTATAGTACCATAGACCACATACATACGCTGCGGCAGATTATACAGAAGACCGAAGAGTATAATCGGCCATTATGCTTGGCGTTTGTGGACTATGAGAAAGCCTTTGATTCCGTCGAAATATGGGCGGTCCTTAGATCTCTCCAGCGTTGCCGTATTGACTATCGGTATATCGAAGTGTTGAAGTGTTTGTATAATAACGCCACCATGTCAGTCCGAGTACAGGAGCACTGCACGAAGGATATCCCTTTAAAGAGAGGAGTAAGACAGGGGGATATCATATCCCCGAAACTGTTTACCGCTGCTCTGGAGGATTCCTTCAAGCTACTGGAATGGCAAGGACTTGGCATCAACATCAATGGCGAATACATCACTCACCTTCGATTTGCCGACGACATAGTAGTCATGGCAGAATCGCTGGAAGATTTGGGGCGCATGCTCGGTGGCCTCAATAGAGTTTCTCAACAAGTGGGTCTTAAAATGAACATGGACAAAACAAAGATCATGCACAATGTCCATGTTGCACCCACCGCACTAACTGTTGGGAGCTCTACTCTTGAAGTTGTTGACGAATATATATACCTAGGGCAGGCTGTCCGATTAGGTAGGTCCAACTTTAAGAGAGAGGTCAGTAGACGGATCCAGCTCGGCTGGGCAGCGTTCGGTAAATTACGTAACGTCTTCTCGTCTAAAATACCTCAGTGCCTAAAGACAAAGGTATACAACCAATGTGTGTTACCAGTGATGACTTACGGTTCTGAGACGTGGTGCTTCACTTCAAAAGATCTTTTCAAAAGGCTTAATGTCGCTCAGCGTGCTATGGAGAGGGCAATGCTCGGTATTTCTCTACGTGATCGAATCAGAAATGAGGAGATCCGTAGAAGAACTAAGGTTGCTGACATTGCCCGTAGGATCAGTCAGCTGAAGTGGCAATGGGCCGGCCACATAGCACGAAGATTGGACGGTCGATGGGGCAAAAAGATCCTAGAGTGGAGGCCACGTACTGGCAAGCGCAGTGTGGGACGGCCACCTACCAGATGGACCGACGACCTGGTGAAAACTGCCGGGTCACGTTGGATGCAGGTGGCAATGGACCGAACACACTGGAAATGTGTTGGAGAGGCCTATGTTCAGCAGTGGACTCTAAAAGGCTGAAACGACGTAGCGGCCACGGTAACGGCGGGGCGGGGGGTGCTAAGAATCCCCGGAAGAGATCCGGCTACCACCCCCCTTATAAACGACAACTGGCCCTGGTAACACACAACGTGCGCACTTTGAGGTTGGACGAGAAGCTCGTAGAGCTGGAAGAGGAGATGAACAAGTTGCACTGGGACGTTATTGGTTTATCGGAGATCCGAAGAGAGGGCGAGGATACGATAACCTTACAGTCCGGCCACTTGTTCTACTACCGGGAGGGAGAACAGAAGTCCCAAGGTGGTGTTGGGTTTATCGTCCACAAATCTCTCATCAACAACATTGTGTCCATCGAGAGTGTGTCAAATAGGGTTGCATACCTTGTACTGAGAATCTCAAAACGATATTCGTTGAAGATTGTACAGGTATACGCCCCATCGTCAACACATCCAGACGATGAAGTAGAAGCTACGTATGAGGACGTCAGTAGGGCCATACGTAGCCCTAAAACACACTTCACAGTTGTTATGGGAGATTTCAATGCGAGGCTGGGCTGCAGAAGCGATGATGAGCTGAAAGTGGGGCCATTTGGATTTGGGCAGAGGAATCCCAGAGGACAGATGCTGGCGGACTTTATGGAGAAGGAAGGACTCTTCATGATGAATTCTTTCTTCCAAAAGCCGCCGCAGAGGAAATGGACCTGGTTGAGTCCCGACGGTGTAACTAGAAACGAGATTGACTTCATTATGAGCACCAAGCGGCAGATATTCAACGATGTCTCTGTGATCAACATGGTTAAGACCGGTAGTGATCACCGAATCGTCAGAGGCATGTTGAATATCAACGTGAAACTTGAGAGATCGCGTCTGATGAAGTCTACGCTCCGACCGTCGAATGCCCATATCCAAAACCCCGAGAGCTTTCAACTTGAACTGTCAAATCGCTTCCAATGGCTAGACAGCTGCGCATCAGTGGACGATATAAATAGCAGGCTGGTAGAAACTGTCCATACGGTGGGGTCCAAATTTTTCAAGACCCACCGTACAAATAGACCTCAGAAACTATCCGACCAAACCCGGAACCTCATGGCTAGTCGACGTTCAATGACGCTCCAAACTTCGAGTGACGCTGAGTCATATAGGCAGCTCAATAGACAGATTACGAAGTCCTTGCGACACGATATCCGTTCTTTTAATACCCAGCGTATTAAAGAGACGATAGAGCGGAACCAAGGCTCCAAAGTGTTTGCAAGAGACATATCTATTGGGCAAAGCCAGTTGACAAAGCTGAAGACCGAAGATGGACGCGTAACGTCAAATAAGTCCGAGGTACTACGGGAGATAGAAAGGTTCTATGGACAGCTGTATACCTCGGTCTCAGCTGAACCTGCTAGTTTAGCTGCAGACCCAAGAGCCAGGCTAACCCGACACTATACCGAAGACATCCCGGACATCAGCCTGTACGAGATTAGGGTAGCTCTCAAACAGCTTAAGAACAACAAGGCTCCGGGTGAGGATGGAATCACTACAGAGCTTCTGAAAGCGGGCGGCACGCCGGTACTAAAAGTCCTTCAGAAACTCTTCAATTCCTCCTTACTCGATGGGAAAACGCCAGAGGCATGGAACAGGGGTGTTGTGGTCCTGTTCTTCAAAAAAGGCGACAAAACCTTACTGAAGAACTATAGACCCATAACACTGCTGAGCCATGTCTACAAGCTGTTTTCGAGAGTTATTACGATGCGTCTCGAACGCAGGCTAGATGACTTTCAGCCTACCGAACAAGCCGGTTTCCGAAAAGGCTATAGTACCATAGACCACATACATACGCTGCGGCAGATTATACAGAAGACCGAAGAGTATAATCGGCCAATAAGCTTGGCGTTTGTGGACTATGAGAAAGCCTTTGATTCCGTCGAAATATGGGCGGTCCTTAGATCTCTCCAGCGTTGCCGTATTGACTATCGGTATATCGAAGTGTTGAAGTGTTTGTATAATAACGCCACCATGTCAGTCCGAGTACAGGAGCACTGCACGAAGGATATCCCTTTAAAGAGAGGAGTAAGACGGGGATATCATATCCCCGAAACTGTTTACCGCTGCTCTGGAGGATTCCTTCAAGCTACTGGAATGGCAAGGACTTGGCATCAACATCAATGGCGAATACATCACTCACCTTCGATTTGCCGACGACATAGTAGTCATGGCAGAATCGCTGGAAGATTTGGGGCGCATGCTCGGTGGCCTCAATAGAGTTTCTCAACAAATGGGTCTTAAAATGAACATGGACAAAACAAAGATCATGCACAATGTCCATGTTGCACCCACCGCACTAACTGTTGGGAGCTCTACTCTTGAAGTTGTTGACGAATATATATACCTAGGGCAGGCTGTCCGATTAGGTAGGTCCAACTTTAAGAGAGAGGTCAGTAGACGGATCCAGCTCGGCTGGGCAGCGTTCGGTAAATTACGTAACGTCTTCTCGTCTAAAATACCTCAGTGCCTAAAGACAAAGGTATACAACCAATGAGTGTTACCAGTGATGACTTACGGTTCTGAGACGTGGTGCTTCACGAAGGATCTTTTCAAAAGGCTTAATGTCGCTCAGCGTGCTATGGAGAGGGCAATGCTCGGTATTTCTCTACGTGATCGAATCAGAAATGAGGAGATCCGTAGAAGAACTAAGGTTGCTGACATTGCCCGTAGGATCAGTCAGCTGAAGTGGCAATGGGCCGGCCACATAGCACGAAGATTGGACGGTCGATGGGGCAAAAAGATCCTAGAGTGGAGGCCACGTACTGGCAAGCGCAGTGTGGGACGGCCACCTACCAGATGGACCGACGACCTGGTGAAAACTGCCGGGTCACGTTGGATACAGGTGGCAATGGACCGAACACACTGGAAATGTGTTGGAGAGGCCTATGTTCAGCAGTGGACTTTAAAAGGCTGAAACGACGACGACGACGACGACGACGAAAGAAAAATTAATTAAAATGTTGCTATGAAAAATTTATTAAGCGGTCCCTAGACGGTCAAAATTGCTTGACAAGCATTTACGTGCTTGACAAGCATGCTTGACGAGGCCACGACATCAAAAAACATTCTTGTCAAGCATTCGCATCATTTTGTCGGATAGAGTGACCCAGTGTTGAACTTGCGCTAAAACAGAAACATTTGCAAAGTAGTAGAATGTCTCTAGATGCAGATATGGCTTTTCTTGCTCTCACAATTGCTTTGTTGAAGAAAACAAAAAAGAAACGAACAAGACGATGGTCTAAGCAGTGGTATTTGTTAAGAGATCTGGGGGCACGGGAGTGCCCCCGTCAAGACGAGCCAAGCGAAGCGCAAGGGCACTACCTACCTTTTCTCGAAAGGTTTCGTCGTTTTTTTGAACCCTCATAACTTTGCTTTGGATGATGCTACATAGTTGAAAATTTCAACATATAATGACACCAGTAAAAACATGAAACATACAAAGTTTCAATGTTGTAGCTATTATACTTTAGATTTTATCAATGTCTAAAAACCCCAGATTTCGTCACTGACTCATTTATAGATCATCAAAATTCATAAGGTACTTCCTGACGTCCTAGTAAGCTGATATTATTTATGTAAGCTGTTATTGCTACAAAACCAACAAAAAAATTATTAAAATATAAATGCCGCCATTTTGAATCCAATATGGTGGACGGTACAAAATGGATGTTTAATATGTTTATTATACGGATATGATCTTTAAGACATAAAAGAAATATTATATTATACAATATTATACAAGTACCTACATAAAAAAATAAGACCTACTTTTTGTAGGACCGATAATCGGTCAGATTTTTGCTCCATATTATTTCTATCCCACTTTATTTATTTGTGTGCGTTGCACTACTGCAATCAGTATGTTCTATTTTATTCCGATTATTAATCGGTGACCGACTTTTTGTAAATGAAAAATATGTCTATGAGAAAATTAGTTTTATATCTACTTATTTAAAATTATGTACCTATAATAATATTTGGTAAGTAAAAATTAGGTAAGAATTAACAGGCAGCAAGTAGTAAATTGTTGTCAGTGTACATAAACAAAATATTACGTCGATCACTTGAAATTATCGGTCCGCCGTCCGGCACAAGCTCCCTGATGTTACGTACATGAAGATTGAAGTTACTTTGTTTATAGGGAATCTTATGTAAAAACCGTTCGACACATCGATAGCGCGATGTAGATGGCTTACAGCGCAATCTATGTTTGGAACTGTGAAACATCTAAACACACATTTACCAATATATTTAACAGTCGGTAACGTTATAATGATAACAATAAACGAAAATATTACACGATCAATGTATAAATAATTTTAGTGTTTAATCTTATGACTATTATAATATGATTATAATATGATTTTTAACACGTCACGTCATGACGTTTAAAGATGGTCATAATCAAAAGAAAACCTTAAAGCTATTTTTCAAAAATAAATATATTTTTTTTCCTTCAAAAATAATAAGTTACACACAAGGTGTATGCAGTTAGCTTATAATATACATATGTTTATGAGCCGTACAAGAATTAGTACCTCTAGTGACCAACAGATGGCAGTGACCGTCGTCTACATACGATATTATTATAGACTTACTGCATTATTTTAATAAGTATCAACATGCTTTATTAAAGGCAATCTCCGTCGTATATATTACGTATGTAATTCTCAAATTCTCGAATTATTAGTGATGAATTTATACTAGTGGCATCCTAGGATATCCAAATAAGAAGTTTCTCTCCAGCAATAAAATAATTTAAATTGTATAATTTATATTTATTATATTATAATATAATAATATAACAAATAAAGAAATATGGACGAGACATTTATTTGAAAATCGGCCTCTACCTTAAAATTGCGGTGAAAGTTTATACACGGTATAATATTGACGGTGACATCAGTCGACGTCACTAGGGGTCACTATGCTAAGGCGCTGACTGTTCTATTTTCCGTAAGTAAAGGCCCGGGGTCAAAATAAGTTATCTTTAAATTAAAAAAAGTCCATTAACCAGCTTACAAAAATAAATGAAATCCCACCAAAAACATTTTAATGTAAAAATGTTGTCAAGACGAGTCTACACAGCTTACCCTGTGAAAAAGTTATCAGATATCGTATAAAGCCAAGCTCTACAATACACCTTAATCAAAACCTATCAAAAAGTGGTTAGATCTCATGTAGAACCAAAATTCTTGATCTATGCGCCCTTACTTCACCAGGCTTAACTTCACTTACGCTATATTATAGCAGTTAAAACGTGATACTTGACCGTTTTGCTACCGTTACGAACATTTCATACGAATTCATTAATCGTGTCCTAAATAAAACGGCCAAGCATCACGTTTTAACTGCTATATAGCGTAAGTGAAGTTAAGCCTGGTGAAGTAAGGGCGCATAGATCAAGAATTTTGGTTCTACATGAGATCTAACCACTTTTTGATAGGTTTTGATTAAGGTGTATTGTAGAGCTTGGCTTTATACGATATCTGATAACTTTTTCACAGGGTAAGCTGTGTAGACTCGTCTTGACAACATTTTTACATTAAAATGTTTTTGGTGGGATAGATTTACCCATGAGCATTTGCAAAATATTCTACAATTGACGGAGCCCAATGATTTCAAATTTTTTTTGAGGATGGATAACGATGGCAACCTGGTCTCTCCATAACGTTCCGTAGTACACTGAATGTGTTGCTTGACAAGCATGTTCTAAACGATCAAGCATGCTTGACAAGCATTGCAAAAATATAATTTTTCATCAAGCTACGTCAAGCATCGAGTTTGCTTGTCAAGCACATCAAGCTTTGTTCTAGACGGTCAAAATTGCTTGACAAGCACGTTAATTTAACGTGCTTGTCAAGCAATTTTGATCGTCTAGGGACTGCATTAAAATATTGCAAAGCAAAATTAATTACTGCCCATGGTGACACGTAGGATTTTATTTAACTAGTTATAGTATGTCCTGTTTAATTTTGACCAGGATTAAAATAATTAAAAAATAAATATTAATACATAACCTAAACTACTTGTAGACATACCTACTCTATAAATAAAAAAAAGCCACCAGCAGGCTTTCTCTCGACACAATCGAGACTCGAATCAGTTCGATCTCAACGGCTTTTGATGTGGATTACTCATTTATTTTACACGTTTTATGAATAAGGGTGTCAATATGAAAATCCGATAGATCCGACAGTAAAATTCCGGGTAATGTACAAACGCCCTAACAATATATTGGAATTTTAAAACCAGCCGCCCAACGCGATTTGTTCAAACACAACTGCGAAAAACCAACAAATAAGAGGATTTATATTTGTCTATCAAAAGTGAAATTTTATTCAATTTCGGATTACTTCTGACCTGATTTCAATCACAGTAATGATTACGAAAATTTATATGAGTGTGTTTGTTTGGTACTCTTTCACGCAAAAACTACTGAACGGATTTTAATGAAACTTGGCATGGTAGTAGTTTATAAGATGGATTAACACATACGTTACTTTTTACGGGAGGTAAATGTTTTATTTCCGCAGGATTTCATATGAACGGAGTAACAGGAAGCATCTAGTCATTAATATCTATGTAGACAGTTTAATTAAATCCTGTGTTTCACACGCAAAATAGCAATATCTAGAAATCCTTTGTATGAATTAGACATGTTATTAACCTGAAACTGCTTTTAGTTTAATAGCTTATTGTAGTCAGCATCAGTTTTTTAATTTACCAAAGGGTTAAGTTGAGAAAGCGTAAAACAGAAGATCTTCACTAGAGTCATACTTTGTGTTGATGAGAAACATAAAACCAAAATTTTGAATTTTAAGTACTATTATATTTTAGCTAAAAACTGAAAAACGTCAAGTTGCATATAAAAAATCCGTTTGATTTTCCACATCATTTTTAAAACAATGTGTTATGTAGCACAATTCTTTTAAAACTATACAGAGTGTAAAAAGAGCAGTCACTTTAACTTTGGAACTTTATATTTCCATTTTGAAAACTGCTGTTATAAGAGTGATTTGGTGCTTCTCACGAACCACATAGAAGATTTTTGAGCCAGTTCTCCGTCTTCTTGCCAGTCCAGTGGTTACAACTCTCAGATTCGTGAAGGCGTGGGTTTGATACCCGCGTTACAACAACAAAAATAATGTTTTCAAAATTAATTAGGAGAATGCAGGCTGATCACCAGATTGTCTGACAGAAAAGATGATCCATGCGTTGTATAGGCATGTTAATTCCACGCCTGTTCTCTCGCCAGTCGTGTCAGGTAACCATTTCACTGGGTTATGAAAGTAAACGGGACTATCCTTGTGTACACACACTTGGGCACTAAAAAAATTACTCCTGCACCGACACTGAATTTGTAAGAATTTACTATCCTAGCATGCGAAACTATGGACAAACGCTAGTTCTCATGTTTTATCTCCCTCCAGCCAGTAAAACTGGAATCTTCGAGCTAAAACACATTATTTTCAGTAATAAAAAGCGTTTGCATAACAAGATTCTGTTGCGTGTTCGTCTATTTATAGCGGCGCTCATATATAAAATACATTTGTCTGTACGTCCAAGGCTGAATTTAATGATTCTTGAAACGCGATTAGCGCATTTCGTAAGCTTTTATCTACGCTATCTATAGTGATTATATGTTATGATTTTTATGTAAACATGTAAAGGGTCCCAGTTACCGCTTCTAACTTCAGTTTGGACTGAACGGATGCATCGTTTCAGCAATAACGTCTACTGTTAGACAAAGTATTTCATGAAGATAGCTGATACTTACTACTTACTTACGGAGCGCTCGCCAACTAGCCTTCCAAGCGTGTTGGCGAGCGCATGTTTAAAGTCAGCTATACATATTGGCTGAGCGTAGGCCAAGCGTCTGCAAATAGGTGCAAGGCGAGTGCTATCGTCCACACATTCGGCAAGTACACACAAGTGGCAAATGTAGACGAACGTTGGTAGAGCTGCCCACACGTTGGCCTGGCAGCGATAAATATCACATAATACAATGGCGGCTATACAAACGTGTAGACGCTGTTGGGCTCCCATTGGGCTGCGAGAGTAAAGCAAGAGGAGTGCTTCTGTGTATTGCGCACACTTGGGCACTATAAAATAACTCCTGCATTGGTGGCCTGGAATCAATGAAACCGGCCACCGTCACCGAAATCGTTGTGGGGCCATTATTATTAATAAAATAAATAAATAAAAAGTATTTATTTCAGGCATCAGCAATTCACCCATAATTAGATAAAAATAAATAATAATAATACGGGCCTCAGTCTACCCAGTCTATTTAATGTACTGTAGCTGGTTCCAAATGCTTGTATAACTCTAACAACACATTGAATATTTTTTCCATCGTTTTGCATATTGTAAAAAACCGTTCGAAAAAAGAGCGCGCGGTTCTCTTTCCCATCAATAGTTTATAAAAAAATCTCGCTTTGGGTGTTAGTTTTTTCAATTGGCTGACTGGATGGATTTTTCCATTCTTTTGTGTTTTTCCTTTCAGTGAGCTAACAATTCGACGCACGTATGGCGCAAATTGGAACGTTTTGCAATAAACTACGTCCGTTTTAATACTCCGCCTTTGGCATATGAATTATTTAAAACCATATTTGATGAGCTAAACTCACCGTTCGATTTTATATTTCTCGTTTGAATGTATAATAGACATCGCGATGTGTTGGTTTTATTTTCTTCTATTTTTCATTTATCTTTATATTGGGGTTATTATTATACTAGGGCTTTGTCCGCTTGTAATCTATACATATAATAAATCTGTAGAGGAGTCGTGTCTGTACATTGAAGATATTTGAAAAAAAATATGATAGGGGACCTTTATTTACGCTATAGTACCCAAAACTATGATTTTTGAAATTTTTGTCTGTTTGTCTGTTTGTCTGTGGGTTTGTGCATGCTAATCTCAGAAACGGCTTATCCGATTAAGATGTACTTTTCACTAATATATTGCGGCAAGCTTCACTTAACATTTAGTGTTTGTTTTATGTAAATCGGTTCATAAATAAAAAAGTTATGACAATTTTAAAAGATCATGTCGTTTTTGCTGGACGTTTGTAGGAAGCGCGCGCCGGGTCTGGGAGCCGCGCGCCGCCCGGCCCGCGCCGCGCCGCTTCAAATTGTATTCGCAGCAAACGCACCGGGGCCGCGGGGGTGACTTTTATTTGTTAGTTTTAGGCTTGCTAGGTAGGGACAATCTAAGATTTTTTTTCTTGAGTTTATTACGAAAGTTATTTGTATAAAATCAGTTAGTACTTTTACTGTAAAGTCCTTTGTGATAAGTAGGTACTGTATACATATTTGTTAGCGTAGGTTAGTAATAAGTAAATAAATAAAAACCGGCCAAGTGCGAGTTGGACTTGCGCACCGATAGCTGCATACAAACCTGATTGACATAGAATTTTGATTTGGTTACAGCTTGAATATATTAGAGACCTAAGTATTTGTTATAAGTTTCAAATAATACACATTCGAGACAAACGGTACTAAGTTTAAAAAAATCAAAATATTTTTACTATCTATATAATGTTACTAAAAACGTATGGTTTTAGACGTTGCTTGGTTTCAAATTTTATGATTTTGAGTTCACGGGATTTTAGGTTTTGATTCCCTTACGAGTGTCGAAAATGACGAAATTTAGCTTAGGTTGCATTGGCTAAGAAGTCTGATTTTTTCACTGCTTCAAGGAACAGTAGGTATCCTGAGTATTTTATATAATTTACCTACACGCGTTTCTGAGTAAAAGGGTCTTGACAGACAGACGGACATGGAAATGATCTTATAATATGTGTTTAGTTTTTTCCTTTTGAGGTACGGAATTTTAAAAACAGTTTTAAGATTTTCATAAATATATTGCTCTTTTTTTTGTTTTTTCTCTTTTATAATATATACGTTAAAAAACATCTTGATAGTTACTAAACTGTGTTACAGGGGAAAACTGTTGATACAACTCGATTCCAATCGAGATACCTTTTGAAATTCTAGCCTTTTGCGGCCTGTCCTGGATATGTGTTAACAGATTATTATGGGTTTTTTTGCCAAATATCATAATATTGATAGAGTATTCTCATATACAAATCTATCTTACAAGCGATAGCGCGATGCAGAGCAGACCATAATAGCGACATCTATACGCCAAATGCCGTACTTTTAATACAATTATAGCAAAGTTCAGTAGGTACCTACATTTATACAATACGTTATCCGAGAGTTATACTCAGCGTGCATCATTAGCAATGTATAATATTATTTTGCATTGTATATTATAGTTCTCATTCCGTCCGTTAAAATTCATACTACAGCCTACTATTACTGTACATTTTTATAGTCTTCTTTGTCCAAATTATGTATTCGATAACTGCATAATACATAGAATTTTGATTAACATAAGTATTGTGTTTACAGTTAATCTAAAAAAGTTATGTCAATATAAGTTAGATTTATGTTTTTCTTGATATTTTTATTTCTTAGTTTTTATTATGGACCGAATGGTTTTTATGTTAGGTACAACTTAGGTTTGTTTTCTTTCTTTTGGGACTTTCTATATTTTGCTACTTTTCTGTATAAAATCAGTACTTTAACAGTGAAGTGATTTATAATCAGTACCTACATGTTTGGTTATTAATAAATAAAAAACCGGGCAAGTGCGAGTCGGACTTACGCACCTAAAGGCTAAAAGACCGCAAAATTTTGCGGCGCGCTGTCTTAATATCATTGTCGCCACACCAGCAGCGTCGGCGTGGAAACGATCATCGTCTGCAGTCGCTGCGGCGCTACTAGATGTTCGTCGTGTATGTGAGCGTACTATCAAGTAGTCCCGTTCGCATTATAGTAATTGTACACGGTCGTTTGTCAAGCTGGTAGTAGGAATTGTCAACATAAAGTAGTTTTTTAAATACCTCGACGACAGTTTTTATAACTAAAAATATTTTTAAAACAGATTTAATATAACACTGCCCTAAATTACTTTTCCACGCGTACGGAGTCGCGGGCACAGCTAGTAACGAAATAAAACTACTCCTCTCTACTGATACTTAGCACGGGGCCAAATTGACGTGGTGTAAATCGTACATAGATATTACTAGCTTACCCGTGCCCACTTCGTTGAGCATACAAACAGTTTCTGATAAACCGTTTAAACCTTCCCGGGACTTCCACGAATATTTCAAGACTAAAAATAGCCGAATCGATTCAGCCGCTCTCGAGTTTTAGCGAGACTAACGAACAGCAATTTATTTTTATTATATAAGAGAAGAAGAAGAAGATTATTACATACTTTTGTAGAAGTTCCTTTGGTAGGATCTGTTACATAATGCTGTGCCCATATTAATTAAGCTTAAAACATTTGTAATGTCAAATATGACATTTGACTTTGATGCTTGAGATAGTCTATATTAGTCCTCCAAGTGAGGTTATAAGGTTTATAAGGCCTATGTACCTAGTTATAAGACTTATCATATAGTACTAGGTAATAAATATTATAATACAATATTGAAGTGTGAATAAATCCTAACCATATTATGTTATAGCATCTCAACAGGATCCGAAGCCGTGCCCTCTCAAGCACTGAGCCTTAGGGCGTGTTTCATCAAGCAATCATAAAGTTAATCATTCGTTAAATATCATGTTGTTCCTCTCGTATTTCCTGTCAATGAATGAGAAGGCATGGTATTTTAATAAGCCAATAACACATGCGTTGGTGAAATCGGGACTTAATCGATAGGACTAAATAACAAACAATCTATACCTCGATATTAATATCAATACAGTTGCGGCGCCAGTGCGAGCGCTGAGCAGGTAATCTACAGGTCCGGTCGGCCATGAAATTGTTAATTAACAACTAAACGAGGAGTTCCGAGCAATAGCGGGGTCATTGTACTGTTCTACAAAAAGATTTTCGTGTGCCTTTTATATAAATGGTAATATTATATGCTTATTGTTGGTTTTCTTTTAAAAAAATAATGTGTACTATATTTATATACCTGTATTATAAACAACGCACTTGCTTGGAGGTTGCTATCGAGTAAATCGCAATCAAAGTTGTTTTCTATATATTGTTGTCTCATAAAACTAATTGGAATATTCCAAATATTATTGTATTGTTCCTTTCAATGTAGTCTTTGCATGTACGATATTATATGTAAATAATTAGTTAATTTATGATATTTTTACGATGCTTATGACTAGTTATTAGTTTGGAATGGATATTTCGTTTATGATGAACATAATAACAAAGAGTATAACAGCTATTAAAATTGAATCCTGGTAGATCTTGTTGCGATGATTACGAATATACTATTCCCTTATTTTCGCCAAAAATGACTATTGCGTTGTTTATGATAAGGGCAGTAGACTAGCTGTCCCGGTGAACTTCGTAACGCTTTAGCATTTCATTTCCAATTCTGAATCTAAGCCATCCTAGAATCCACTTGTACACCCACTTAAAAAGACATTCAAATCGGCATGTACCAATGAGACTTTTTGAGAACTCAAGTACTATAAACATACGCTCTGACGGTGAAGGAAAACATCGTGAGGAAACCCGCACATGGTTGGCCCCAGACGTATTGACCAGTCGTTCCTCTGGACCAGGCCGACTATGCTGTAAGAGTGCCGTATGTGCTGGGCAACCACGCGACATTTAAAACCGCCCGTCCCAGGCACTACCGTGAGCGGGTCAGGGTATCTATTGATGTCTCATTCATTATCATCAGTTCTGTAATCAACAAATAGTCTAATCAACAAAGAAATATACAGCTTACAAAGTCCTTCCTATTAGCTAGCTAACTCACATACACATAATATAATCCAAAGGCTAAACTACTACCATAGTCCATACAAAATACCATTAAAATCCGTTCGCTACTTTTTGAATGAAAGATTTACAAATATCCATACATGCCATCCATTCTCGCAAACTTGTACATTATATTGGCGCTCGCCTAGAATCCAGATAGCCAATAAATTACTTGAAATAAATAGACTATCTAGGCTAGACTTATAGATTGAAGGAAGTACCTTCAATCGTACAACACCAGATCATCTGTGATTTATAAACGTACTAGCTGACCTGTGCCCACTTCGTTGAACATACAAACCGTTTAAACCTTCCCTGGACATTCATGAACATTTCAAGACCAAAAATAGCCGAATCGGTTTAGCCGTTCACGAGTTTTAGCGAGACTAACGAACAGCAATTCATTTTTATATATAAGAACACTAGCTGAAACGTGCCCACTTCGTTGAGCATACAAACCGTTTAAACCTTCCCTGGACTTCCACGAATATTTCAAGACTAAAAATAGCCGAATCGGTTTAGCCGTTCTCAAATTTTAGCGAGACTAACGAACAGCGATTGCGTAGTAAGAAAATGAGCATTAATATATATAAATAATAAAAAAAAGAGCATTAAATGGGTTTCCTTACTATCAACCGGCAATGGGTTTTTAACAGTACTCATCAAGGGAGGACAGATGGACGGACGGACTTATACACTACAAGGATTCTGTAGTAACTACAAGGAAGGGTTGTAGTTACTAAGGAACCCCTTGGAGTTGCAAAGACCTCAAACCAAAATACGTTTAGATTGTACAAATTTCATTCGCATTTAATTCAAACTTCGTACTCTTTATTAGCAACCAAGTACATACATAACATGTGAATTATAATTATTATTATACTACATATAATAATTCACATATCAAAGCATAACAAATATTTACTCTTGTTGGAGGAGGCCTGTACCCGTATGACGGGGGTTCCAAATAAGAATAATTCAACCTAAAATACAATATTATAATATTAAAAGTGAAAGTAGGTACCTACTAAGCAATAATATTTTTCAAATAAAACAAATCAAACTTAAGCTAGGATAAAACATGTGAATAAATAATAAAAATCTTACTAATTCTGTATAACTATTAATAAAATATTTAAAAAGTCATTGATGTAAAAATGCTAATTTAAGAAGTAAAATATATTATGTAAAGATTAAACTGGATTTCAAATTAATAATGTAAATTTTGAAATAAGTACCTAAAATGCGTGTAATTTATAATATTTTTTTATAATTAAATATTTAAAAACTAGATGTTATGTTTAGCATAATAACTAATCAATTATTAAAAATATACCTATATGAACTAACTATTTACAATTCAAGTAACCTATTGTTTTAAAACAAATAATTACTATTAATATAATATTTAAAAAGTCATTGATGTAAAAATGTTAATTTAAGAAGTAAAATATATTATAATATAAAGATTAAACTGGATTTCAAATTGAAAATTAATAATGTAAATTTTGAAATAAGTACCTAAAGTGCATGTAATTTATAATATTTTTTTATAATTAAATATTTAAAAACTAGATGTTATGTTTAGCATAATAACTAATCAATCATTAAAAATATATATGAACTAACAATCTAAAATGTAAGTAACCTATTGTTTTGGAACAAATATCTACTAGTATTAATAAAATATTTAAAGTCATTGATATAAAAATGTTAATTTAAGAAGTAAAATATATTATAATATAAAGATTAAACTGGATTTCAAATTGAAAATTAATAATGTAAATTTTGAAATAAGTACCTAAAGTGCATGTAATTTATAATATTTTTTTATAATTAAATATTTAAAAACTAGATGTTATGTTTAGCATAATAACTAATCAATCATTAAAAATATATATGAACTAACAATCTAAAATGTAAGTAACCTATTGTTTTGGAACAAATATCTACTAGTATTAATAAAATATTTAAAGTCATTGATATAAAAATGTTAATTTAAGAAGTAAAATATATTATAATATAAAGATTAAACTGGATTTCAAATTGAAAATTAATAATGTTAATTTTGAAATAAGTACCTAAAGTGCATGTAATTTATAATATTTTTTTACAATTGAGTATTTAAAAACTAGATGTTATGCTTAGCATAATAACTAATCAATTATTAAAAATATATATGAACTAACTATTTACAATGCAAGTAACCTATTGTTTTAAAACAAATAATTACTATTAATAATTTATAATATTTAAAAAGTCATTGATGTAAAAATGTTAATTTAAGAAGTAAAATATGTTATAATATAAAGATTAAACTGGATTTCAAATTGAAAATTAATAATATTAATTTTTAAATTAGTACCTAAAGTGCATGTAATTTATAATATTTTTTTACAATTGAGTATTTAAAAACTAGATGTTATGTTTAGCATAATGACTAATCAGTCATTAAAAATATATATGAACTAACTATTTAAAATGCAAGTAACCTATTGTTTTAAAACAAATATCTACTAGTATTAATAAAATATTTAAAGTCATTGATGTAAAAATGTTAATTTAAGAAGTAAAATATATTAGATATAATATAAAGATTAAACTGGATTTCAAATTGAAAATATATATATATGAACTAACAATCTAAAATGTAAGTAACCTATTGTTTTGGAACAAATAAAAGGCTTTTTTATTTTTATTTATTTATTTATTATTTATTTACATACATAATAAATCAAAATACATTGAAAAATATATACGTATAAAACTTAGTTTTCCGTAGTTACTAAGAAGTGAAGATGTATCTAATTAATTTGTTGTAAATATTTTATATGAATATCTATATCTATATCTATACTTATAATAAAACTGTAGAGAGGTCAATTCAGTACATTGAATATTTTTTCAAAATACATATTGGAGGATGATTGGTGATCGATACTGATGCCAAAAATGCAATTAGTAAAATTTTTGTCTGTCTGTCTGTCTGTCTGTATGTGCACGATAGGAACAAAAACTACTGAAGGGATTTTAACCAAACTTGGTACGATTGTAGCCCATATTCCTGGGCAGGTTATAGGCTATATAACATAACGCTACGATACATAGGAGCCGAGCAGTGACGATAAATTTGAAGCAAGTCGGATGAATTTCGCGCGCGCGGTTTGCTGACGAACGGATCATGCGGGGGGCGCGGGGGGATCGCTTAAACAGTGACGCGAAGCAATAGAACGTGGCACTAAAGTAGATTAGAACATGAAATAAGTACCTAACTAACAGGATTTTTTTTTCTGGGAAGACAAGTGTTTCCACAGTGGAACACACACACATTTCATAATAATATAAAAATTGTGTTTTTGAACTTGCTTCACAAATTGAAATAAATTATCATTTACTGTATAAAATCAACAACAACAATCATTTACTGTATTAATTACCTAACTGTATTATTAAAAGAATGCCTTTCGCGATAAACTAAAAAAACGGGCAATTAAGCGGTTTTTAGCTTATAAAGCTATTTATACCATCACGGTATTATTCCTTATCATTTTAATACGTTAGTTGGCTTAAGCATTCCATGAAGACTATATTTGCCCTATAAACCATGCAAATATAATGAATAGTTTAGGAAATATAGCAAAAGTAAAATCGTTTCGCCGTGATTCGACCGGGCGCCGCCGGTTTCTACGTCTTACGTCCGAGCCGGGCTGGAGTAGTGTAGGTATCAGATGCTGGTAGGTAGGAATTTTGGCGAAGGTCAACCAAAGGAACTCCACCCCACTGCTGGTTAAAAAATACTATTAAAATGTGCTAACAGGCAGTACCGGTGTTTGAATTTAACCACGCACAGCCGCTAACTGTGCTAACTGTGCCTGTGTTATTATAGGAGACTTTTATTTATGCAATAGTACCCAAAACAATAATTTTTTGTTTGTCGGTGCATTTGTGCATGCTAATCTCAGAAACGGCTTATCCGATTTAGATGTGGTTCAATCATATTATAATGTAGTAATCTTGACTTAATATTTATTCATTCATCTCAATCGGTTCATAAATAAAAAACTTATGACAATTAAAAAAAATTGCTGGACGTTTGTATGAAGCGCGGCGGGAACCGCGCTGCTTCAACCATTCAAATTTAATCTTTTTTTATTTTTTATTTTCTTTAAAACTAAATTTCATTTATTTATATTATTATTATTATACTTACGGTAGGTTAATAAAAAACGCTACTAAAACCGATCGGCCTAATTCTCCAAACTGATTCTGAATGAATAAATTGACGTTTGTTTATTTCCAACGGTTTTCTTTATCCTAATTAGTTCCAAAGTAATCTACCAAATAAAACACCAAAAACCGTTGAGATCGAATTGATTCGATTCTCGGATGTGTCGAGAGTAAGCCTGCTGGATCCTCGGCGGGGCGTGCCGCTGCGCCCATGTCTAACCGAGAGTTTCGTTTTAAATACCTTAGTAATTGCAATATAAGTTTCAATTTAATATCTCAAAACATTAATGACAAAAACGGTAGTAAGTTCAAAAAAATTCAAGATATTTTTATGGTTTCGCAATTTATCCTATGTCGGCACTATTAAGACGTTGCTTCATATCAAATTTAAAAATTCTGAGTTCCCGGGAAGTAACCTTTGGGTTTTGGTTGTCTTTGGAGTGCCAAAAATTACGAAAATTACCGACATAAACGGCTGAATCTTTGGGTACATGTTGCTAAGAAGTCTGTTTTTTATCACAGCCAGAAGGGACAGAAGATCCTTAGTATTTAATATGATTTTTAGCTTGATACCTAAACGTATTAAAGTTTTGACACCCAGACAGACAGACAGACGGACATCCAAGTTTTTTACTCAATTAACGTGAAAAATTGGCTGCGTCTATAGGTGCATTCGAATCCTAACTTCGAATACCTTTGCTGACTTCTACATATTGTTCGAAGGCCTACTTCTTTTGCCGAGCTCCGAAAGGATGGTACAGTCGGCTGCACTAACATGGATACATCTACAAATTTGCAAAAATATGTCTACGGTAGTTTTTCAAAAATATCGTCACCTTATTGCATTCAAAGCGATGTAACCAGCAAAGTGTTTCAAAATTATGAATACATTATTTTCATAATGAAGTAAACAGCAGTATTTCAGTGAATAGTATACACACTTAAATTCATAATTATGAACACGCGACAAATTTCAGTAGCATGTAAACATTGTTTATTTTATTATAATGTAAACGTTAATTTTGTGTTTCAGAAAAGGCTGGTCAAAATTTCATTACATTGCAATAAATACAATAATGAATTCTATAAATAATAGAGGTGATATGTTGACGGGTATTATTATTGACGGTTATTTAAAAATCACACATACATTAGAATATCGATTATATTCTTTAGTGTAATAGGTATAACTCCGATACACGCGAACGTATATATTTCGAGACTACTTTCATCGGTTTTATTGTCTACCCTCAAACTATAATATGATCAAAACTAAACGATGTTAATATCGTTCTATATTAGTAATATTGTAAATATAAATAATATAAACTAACACGGGCAACATGAGAAACATCCCATATTTTAAAATAATAAAAATTGTAGTTTTAAAGGACTCCATTTGGATTGCCTAAGCTTAAAAACAAAAAACAAACCAAAAAAAAAATAATTACTGAATAATTAATATTGCGAAGTGCGAACGAGTCTGTAAATTAACTCTGTTGTACAAACTCGTGACTAAATATATTTTCTGGTTTCGTTATCATCATATTATGTATAGTTTGAGGGTAGAAGTAAAAACCTGATAAAAACAGTCTCTGAAATATAATATTATGTTCGCGTAAAATTTCTGATCGATTGCAATAAATTGGATAATTCTTGTCTTTTCGTGTTTTTTTTTTGGTCAGAAAAAAAAATTATTTTTTTAACTAGCCCCTGAATAGTCAAACAGTGAATGAACTGATGACGAATTATTGCGATCTCGTCAGATTTGAATAAAAATAAAAAAAAGTTTATCAAAATCGGTCCATTCATTTAGTAGTTACGGTGCCACAGGCAAACAGACGAACATACATAAATAAACGTCAAACTTATATTATAGTGTAAGTTTAGTTTGCAGACACGCAAGCTAACATTTTGTATGATAAACAAAATTAATATAATATTAAAATATCATAGATATAGTTTGAGGGTAGAAGTAAAAACCTGACAAAAATAGTTTCTGAAATATATGTTTTGGTAAAATTTCTGATTGACTGTACTAAATTTCATAATTCTTTTCTTTTTGTGTTTTTTCTAGTCATAAAAGTAAAACTATTTTTAAGTAACACTCGAATTGTTCAGCAGTAAGCAAATTTTTTTGTTGAATCATAGCTTTAGTGTTTTAACATGACCACGTCAGCTTTCAAACAAAAAAAACTACATCAAAATCGGTTCATCTGTTTGGGAGCTACGATGACAGACATACAGACAGACTCGAAAAATCCCTCTGTTTTTGTCGGAGGTGCAGAAAGGGATTTTTTACGAATTCAGTAGTCCAAATTTCATGTTTCTACCATTTGTAGTTACGGCTGTGCGAAAAGAAAAAGAAAAAATAAATGTATACATCTTATTGGAACATACCCCGAGTACATTTTTGTGGCATTTAAAACACATTTGCAGAAAAGTGAAAAATGCTAAAATTTTATAAGTGTATCCATATTATTGATACAATTAATGTTTACATTGTAATGAAGTAAACAATGTTTACATATTATTGAAACATACCACGAGTACATTTTTGTGGCATTTAAAACACATTTGCAGAAAAGTGAAAAATGCTAAAATTTTATAAGTGTATCCATATTATTGATACAATTAATGTTTACATTGTAATGAAGTAAACAATGTTTACATATTATTGAAATTTGTCGCGTATTCATAATTATGAATTTAAGTGTGCATACTATTCACTGAAATACTGATGTTTACTTCATTATGAAAATAATGTATTCATAATTTTGAAACACTTTGCTGGTTACATCGCTTTGAATGCAATAAGGTGACGATATTTTTGAAAAACTAACGTAGACATATTTTTGCAAATTTGTAGATGTATCCATGTTAGTGCAGCCGACTGTACTATATTATTATTATACCCTGCATACCAAGAGGCTTGCCGGGTACTTGTCTGGCTGGATAGGGATCAGCACTGGGATACACTGGGAAGTAACTATTAAATTAGCGAAAGTTGTCAGCGGTTGCGCCAATAAACTAAAAATATATTTAAAAATACTAAAGTGCCCTAAATCACTTTTCCACGCGTACGAAGTCGCGGGCACAGCTAGTTGTTTAAATAAAACCTCCAGCATTTATGCAAGTTGCAACCCTGCCTCCTATTGAAATCAATTACTATCGAATTTGACCGTTAATCTAGAACACGACACTAGCGCCAAATTGGATTAAAATTGGGTGTCGATTTTATGGAACTAAGTGAAATTATAAATAAAAAATCCCGTTCACAATATTGCTTTCAAGTGTAGCAAATGACATTACAGCAAAACATTGAAATCGTATTGGAAGTTGGAACTGAATTTAGTTTCGAGAGTAAGGTTGGTGATTTAAATTTTGGTTGCCATAGCCAATATTTCCTTTTTTTTCTACTTTGGAACGCTCTCCCTATAGAAATCAGGATGTTGAAAATCAAGGCGGCTTTCAAACACAGGGTCCGTGAGTGGTATAACAAACTCTTGGCAGAGTCTCACCCAACCTCACCTTGAGAACCTATTTGACAGATAAAAAAACGTTTCGTTTCACTTTTAAAAATGAAGAATTTTACTTACGTTGCATACTTAAATTTTTTTCTTTCTTAAATCGTAAAAATAAAGATTATAAAAATATATATTATACTCATTTTATTGTTTCCTGTAATCTATAATATGATTATAACGGTACAAAAAGAAAGTAAATTAAAGTAATATGTAACATTAATAATGATGTTCACTTTTAAAAGTGAAACGAAACGTCGTTTTATCTGTCAAATATGTTCTCAGGGGGAGGTTGGGTTTGAGATTGTTTTATTTATACGGGGCCTTAATATAGTTTTCCCTTACTGTCAAATTTTCTATAATAATTTTCTATTAATATAATTATTAATGTTCTCATACATTTTATAAAAGTAGTATAAGTGTTATAAATGTATTTATTTTATATTATGTTTTTAAGTATATGTATAATATATCATAATACGTAATATATTTATTGTATTTATTATTTATGTATTGAATTTAGAATTATTCCTATGTCAGATATCTCGTTTGGAATGCATCTACTTTACTTTTATCTCTAAAATCACCTAATGATTGACTGGTAGAAAATGCCTTGAGGCATTAAGTCCTCCTATGTACAAAATGTGGGTGATGTATAAATAAATAAAAAAATTAATAAAAAAATAATTTCCATCACCACAATAGATGCTTAGTACGTAAGTTGATTTTGCGTAGCCTAAGTACTAAGAAGCGACCAGTGTAATCTATTGTGATATTTGAAATTGCCTTGTACCAAAGGAAACCACAGAAGGTTTAGCCAAACAGAGCGTCCGTTTGTAAATAGGTACAGAAGGTTTGTTACACGATTAAGACTACAAAGGCAAACATCTCAAAGACAAACACAGTGGGCGGCAGTGGGAAGCAACAGGTAACTAACTAGTGAAAGGACTAACCAGGCTTGATATTCCTTTGTAGTAAGATTTTTCCGCTTTTACCGATTTCGGTGTCGGTAGCCGATTTCATTGAAACTAGGCCATCTACACAGGATTTATTTTATAGTGCCCAAGTGTGTGCGCAATACACAAAGACACTCTCTCTCTTCCATTTACTCTCATAACCCAGTGTAAACCGACACGACTGGCGAGAGAACAGGCACCGACTTTTGATCATCTTTCTTGTCAGACAATCAGGTGATCAGACTGCTTTGTCCTAACCAAACTTGAAAACAAAATTTTTTGTTGTTCCAACGCGAGAATCGAACCCACGACCTCCGGGTCGAGAGCGAAGCTCAGAACCACTAGACCACGGAGGCAGACACCGTCTACTATCAATGTACAGTCGGCTGCACTAACATGGATACATCTACAAATTTGCAAAAATATGTCTACGTTTAATTTTCAAAAATATCGTCACCTTATTGCATTCAAAGCGATGTAACCAGCAAAGTGTTTCAAAATTATAAATACATTATTTTCATAATGAAGTAAACAGCAGTATTTCAGTGAATAGTATACACACTTAAATTCATAATTATGAATACGCGACAAATTTCAGTAGCATGTAACCATTGTTTATTTCATTATAATGTAAACGTTAATTTTGTGTTTCAGAAAAGGCTGGTCAAAATTTCATTACATTGCAATATATACAATAATGAATTCTATAAATAATAGAGGTGATATATTGACGGGTATTATTATTGACGGTTATTTAAAAATCACACATACATTAGAATATCGATTATATTCTTTAGTGTAATAGGTATAACTATGATACACGCGAACGTATATATTTCAAAGATACTTTCATCGGTTTTTATAGTCTACCCTCAAACTATAATATGATCAAAACTAAACAATGTTAATATCGTTCTATATTAGTAATATTGTAAATATAAATAATATAAACTAACACGGGCAAACATCGAACATGCAAAACATCCCATATTTTAAAATAATAAAAATTGTAGTTTTAAATGACTCCATTTGGATTACCTAAACTTAAAAACAAAAAACAAACCAAAAAAAAATAATAATTACTGAATAATGAATATTGCGAAGTGCGAACGATGACTGTAAATTAACTCTCTTGGACAAACTCGAGTCTAAATATTTCTGGTTTCGTTATCATCATATTATGTATAGTTTGAGGGTAGAAGTAAAAACCTGATAAAAACAGTCTCTGAAATATAATATTATGTTCGCGTAAAATTTCTGATCGATTGCAATAAATTGGACAATTCTTGTCTTTTCTTGTTTTTTTTGGACAGTAAAGTAAAATTATTTTTTTAACTAGCCCCTGAATAGTCAAACAGTGAATGAACTGATGACGAATTATTGTGATCTCGTCAGCTTTGAATAAAAATAAAAAAAGTATATCAAAATCGGTCCATCTATTTAGTAGTTACGATGCCACAAGCAAACAGACGAACATACATAAATAAACGTCAAACTTATATAATAGTGTAAGTTTATGTAGTTTGCAGACACACAAGCTAACATTTTGTATGATAAACAAAATTAATATAATATTAAAAAATCATAGATATAGTTTGAGGGTAGAAGTAAAAACCTAACAAAAATAGTTTCTGAAATATATGTTTAGGTAAAATGCCTGATTGACTGTAATAAACTTCATCATTCTTTTCTTTTTGTGTTTTTTCTAGTCATAAAAGTAAAATTATTTTTTAAGTAATACTCGAATTGTTCAGCAGTAAGCAAATTTATTTTGTTGAATCATAGCTTTAGTGTTTTAACTTGACCACGTCAGCTTTCAAACAAAAAAAACTACATCAAAATCGGTTCATCCGTTTGGGAGCTACGATGACAGACATACAGACATACTCTAAAAATCCCTCTGTTTTTGTCGGAGGTGCAAAAAGGGATTTTTTACGAATTCAGTAGTCCAAATTTCATGTTTCTACCATTTGTAGTTACGGCTGTGCGAAAAGAAAAAGAAAAAATGAATGTATACATCTTATTGGAACATACCACGAGTACATTTTTGTGGCATTTAAAACATATTTGCAGAAAAGTGAAAAATGCTAAAATTTTATAAGTGTATCCATATTATTGATACAATTAATGTTTACATATTATTGAAACATACCACGAGTACATTTTTGTGGCATTTAAAACATATTTGCAGAAAAGTGAAAAATGCTAAAATTTTATAAGTGTATCCATATTATTGATACAATTAATGTTTACATTGTAATGAAGTAAACAATGTTTACATATTATTGAAATTTGTCGCGTATTCATAATTATGAATTTAAGTGTGCATACTATTCACTGAAATACTGCTGTTTACTTCATTATGGAAATAATGTATTCATAATTTTGAAACACTTTGCTGGTTACATCGCTTTGAATGCAATAAGGTGACGATATTTTTGAAAAACTACCGTAGACATATTTTTGCAAATTTGTAGATGTATCCATGTTAGTGCAGCCGACTGTACTCCAAAGAGGTTCGATTCGGGAGAACAAAAAATATTGTTTTGAAGTCAAAGCAGACCGATTGACTGGCAAGAGACATGATTTGACTGTGTTACCAAAGTTCAAGAGAATGCTTTTTTATTGAGCACACACTTGGGCACTATAAAATTATCTTACTAGTCAACACGAGCAAATATCGACGGTTTAACTAAACAATAATTTTCCCGGACTGTATGAGTATTATCTATCGGAGGCGTTATTTTATATGTTCAATCGTCTCTGTGGTCTAGTGGTTCAGAGCTTCGCTCTCGACCGGTCGTGGGTTCGTTTCCCGCGTTTAATCAACAAAAAAATGTTGTTTTCAAGTTTGGTTAGGACAATGCAGGCTGATCGCCTGATTGTCTGACAAGAAAGATGATCCATGCGTCGGATGGGCATGTAAAAAGTCGGTCCTGCGCCTGTTCTCTCGCCAGTCGTGTCGGTTTACCGTCCCACTTACCGGGTTATGAGAGTAAAAGGAAGAGAAAGTGCTTCTGTGTATTGCGCACACACTTGGGCACTATAAAATAACTCTTGCGTAGCTGGCCTGGTTTCAATGAAATCGGCTACCGACACCGAAATCGGTGAGGGGAGCTATTATCTATCGGAGGCGTTTAATTTAAAATGAAACATATTAAGTTGACAAGGGATCCAATCAATTTGCGTGGGGTGAATTGGGACACGCCGTGGGTCGGACTTACGGGTGATCACTGTATAATCCGGGTAGATTATAGATTATGGATTTTACAGGACAATAATACACTACTACTATAACAATAAAATGACGTGTTCTAGTGGTTTAGAGGCTAACTCTCGACTCGGGGGTCGTGGGTTCGATTCCCGCGTTGGAACAACAAAAAATGTTGTTTTCAAGTTTGGTTAGGACAATTCAGGCTGATCACCCGATTGTCTGACAAGAAAGATGATCCATGCGTCGGATGGGCATGTAAAAAGTCGGTCCTGCGCCTGATCTCCCGCCCGTCGTGTCGGTTATCCGTCGTACTGGGCTACAAGAGTGAAAGAAGAGAGAGTGCTTCTTTGTATTGCTCACACACTATAGAAAAACTCCTGCGTCCGAAATCGGTGTAAGAGACATTAAAATTTGAATGCGACATTAGGATTGGATTAAAGTTTGACAGTTCATTAATTTTTAACACGATTCTAGAGTCAATTTTATAACAACTTGACCATAGCATCTTGTTGAAAACACAGGAGTTAGTTTATAGAGCTCAAGTATGTGCGCAATACACTAGCGTATTTTTTTTCCAGTGGGTTAAACCGACACGGCTGGCAAGAGATCAGCTGCAGGACCGACTTTTTAAATGTGCATCCGACGCAACTTTCTCGTCAGACAAACTGGTGAACGGCCTGCATTGGCCTAACCAGATTTGACAACATTTGTTTGTTCCACGGGAATACCACCAAGCAATAAAGTAAGAAATAAAACAAACAGCATTAGGCTTCTGTTATTTTATTAAAAAATCACATAATCTTACATTATTACTATACGTACTTATATGATAAAAGTCGCAATAGATCATAGATACCTAAATAGATCACACTGACTAGATTCCACACCCCTCTGATCCTTTATCGTATATGTGACCTTGAGAATATTAAAAACCAAAAATTGCTGTTTGTAAAGTCGGTTTACAAACGATTTTACGTAATAACACAAAACTGTTCTCGTGTAGGTTGTGTGATATCGCTGTCTCTCTTCTCGAACGCGCTCTCGCTTGCACGCTCAGCTCAGTCGGAACGTGACAATAAGTCATGATATTTCGGTTGTGCATACGGCGTTCATCAATTAATTTTTAATCATCTGTCACATATTTGATAATAGTATTTAATTGTTAATAACAAACGAAAATCCACTAGTTCTATTGGAAGTCTATGGATCAACTAACATTGGCGCAAAGTCAAATCATTTTGTTTATAGCACTATATAACCAAAATAAAAGTTTGTAAACTAGTAATAGAAATAGAAATGATTATTATGCTATATGTGTCGTTTCAACTCTACGCCAGTGTGTTTATGGTTTATTAATATTAGTTTTGAGAAAAAAATGTTATCGGGCCTTCCAACGCTAATCCTACCATTTCAAAATAAAATAAATAAATATACTATGATATATAAACTACATAATAATTATAAGATAAATATATAAATATATAGGAATATACTACAGGAAAGAATATAATAATTACACAAATAAAGATTAAATTAAAAGATAAAATAAAGGCAATAAGTATTAGTAACGTTAATAGCTAGTAATTTATCTATCTACATTAATAATATGTAAGTTACTGTAAATTGAATAAATACTAATTTCAATTAATAATAATATTATATAACTTAGTTTCTACAATAGCAATAAAATGAATTATTAACAATGTTATGATAAAATGTAATATTAGGCTTAAACGCGTTATAAATTAAGGGTGATTATTTCACTTCAATGAATTATGATAATGATATCTATTGAATGTTTACATTAGTCTAAAAAATTATAGTGCTTTTATAATTTCATCAAAAAACCACTAGAAAACAAAATAAATACATAAAGAGAATATTTGTAGTACCTAATTACTATGAGCATTAATATGAATTGATATTAAATATATTACTATAATTTAACGACGATACAATTACAAATTATTTTCAGTAATAATTAGTACATGAAATAATCATACCTAACATAATGAATTATACAACAATATAAATTTTACATTAATAAATTAATAACTATAATATTATTAAAATCTATAATAATCTTTGGTACATTAGCCGTAGTTTTTATTATTTTATTAGTAAAATCACAATTATTAAATTATTTTATTCGCAGATGTAATTCCATTTCATATTGGGGTGACTATGATGGCCAAAAAGTGCCTAAAATTGGCACTAGAATAAATTTAGGCAATAGAACAAAGTTTTGATTATATTTACCATCTATTCCCAACTGTTATGAATATTATTTTAAGTAAATCAAAAAGGCCTTGATTAAATAATATTAATCTTACAAAAGGCGTTAGACTACAATAATTATTATGTATAATATTTACATTAATTTTAATATTAAAATATAAGATCTGTATCCAGCTTACATACAATATTATCAACACTTTGATTAATTGAAATTAGCAAACGTTACTTAATTTATATTATTTAAATTCTCGATCCAACTAATTAATAACAGCAAAGATTTTCTATATTGAAAATTGAAAATATTTACGATTAACATTACGTTGGTTAGGTGACATTTTTGATTTGTAATTCTTTCTTTTTTTTTATTTCATTTAATTTCTTTATCGTAATTAGCGATAACATCTTGGTTAAAAGGGAGATTAACTTTTCGTTTACATTTAACAATAGACAAGTACATATTATGTATTCTTTTTTTATCTCTAGGATAGAAACTAGCTTAAGAAATTTTGCTTACAGCATAGCGTAGCCACCGTAGAAATTTACTTTTATACAATAATAGAAATACTAACATATTATGTGGAGACAAAATGAATTATCTTTTTCTCTGTAGGAAGAAATCTATGGTGGCCTTACTACAGCGAAAGATACTTTACGTAAAACCGTTCAATTTGCAATACTGTTGCCACCATCTATAGGTACCTATTGCGTTTAAAGCTGACCTTTTTTAAGTAATAACTTGAAAAGGTAGGGTAATAAATATTATAGAAAAGAAAACAGACGTTACGTAACGTCTATCTAGCTTAAGCTATCACGTCTGTCGGGCGTCCCGAGAAGCACTCGTTTTTTATAAGCTACTTAGTTATAAATCGGAGTATCCACGTCTCTCCATGTACCTCACATCATCACCCGTGTTGGTGATGACCTGCAGAACCCTGAACGACTTGGACTGCTGCGGAGGCCCGTCCTGACAGAACTTGTGGTAGTAGACGCTGGAATGTTCAACAGTTTCATTAGTCTAGAGAAGATACTAAAATGGATATTAGTGGTAAGCTGAAAACGTAGTAGTAAAAAGTAGTTATTTGAACGTGATCTAGTAGCTTGTGAAGCCTTAAGTAAGCTACAAGTGTAAGCTACAAGAGTCATGAAATGTCTTGATTACTACCAAAATAAGTTTTTGTACATAGATGAGAAATACATTAATCTCTACCTACTTGACAATTGAGTTAACATTATAAGTAATGTGTAATTTTACTAACAAAAATATTAATGAAAGAGTAACTTGTATGGTGTAATTTATTTCAGAATGAAAGGCAGAAAATATATTTTTTGTTAAAGTTTAAAACACAAAAATAACATATTTGACTTAAAAACAGATAACATGAAATTTTACCAAATTGGGGCTCTCAGCTACTCAGCATATTCAGTTGCAAAAACATTTTGGTATTCAGTGAAAAACGTAAAAAAATAATAATTTGATGTTATTGTGTTATGATTTGTAGAACAATTTACTTAAAGATTTTAGTTCTATCGTTTCAATTATCACAATTGAAGACATGAATCGATGAAGGTGATATGTCCCAAAAAAATGTTACACAGAAATTGAGTTTAAACAGTCACTTAAACATTTTAGGATATGTATTAACGTATTAAGTACATTCTAGAGACGGATCATTAGATTAATGAACTTAATACTTTACGACTTATTCTAAAATGTTTAAGTGGTAGTTTGAACTCATTTTTCTCAAGATCATTATTTTGCTTTTTTATCACCTCCATTCATTCATGTCTTCAATTATCAAAAGATTGAAAAAGCATCAGTATAAAATTCACTAATATACAGAACAAACAATTCGGAAGCCTTCACAGAGTAGTAATTACTAACACGAAGCATTATAACAATTTACAGCTCGAATTCCATGGTAATTTTAGCGCCTAATTATTGGTTAAAGCGTGATGGATGAGTCGACAAAATTAGAGTAGTAAGTATAATGATCAGCATAATATATATTGTACATTTAGGCTCGGCACAGACGGGCCACTGACGACCGCGTTTGACAAAACTTGCGACCGTAACTTAAAACAGTTCAGTTGAACGCTGCGCTTCTACTTTATTATTGACAATACACTATAATTTATAAAGTTATTAGTTAAATATAAATGGATATACGAATGAATTTTACTGTCTCACTCTGACAGTGATACTTTAAGCAAAATTCGACTCTGAATCGACAACTTTCTCGCGCAGCAACCGATAAACATATGTTATTGAATAAACTGTAGGTTCTTGATGGGAATCATGTTAGGTATACAGTAATAATTCGCCGGAGCGCTCTCTTCATTTGATGGAAGTCCGGTCCCTATTAAGGTGAACCGGCCGGTCGAGGGAGGAGTAGTCTGTGTTTAGACAGATCCAGGCACTCCACCCAACATAATGGCTGATGGCAATCCGCAAGTGGTTTTAGTGGGTAAACCGGCCATAGCGAGCCGGGAGTCCCACATACCTCGGGGGGATGCGTAACGCATTTCCCTTGCGAAATCAAAAAAAAAACACAAACTACTAGAACTTTTTCTACTTTAATAGTTAATTTATTAATAATAAATGCTGTGCTATGTGTTGACACGCGGAAAGTTTTCAAAAGTGGGGTAATAAAGCCCTACAATAAAACACACAAACAAGGTGTATTGTTAATCAAAGTGCAGGATCTAAAGCCGCATGACAATCACAGGATTTAAATTCTTGGATTGCTTGTGACATTGGTGATACTATTATAGTAAAGTAAGTAAAGTCTGCGACACTAGCTACTTGTACCAAGTGTATACAGAAAATTAAAAGCGTGTCGCAGCCTCGCAGTCGCGGTCGCAAGTCGCGCGTATGTGTAAGCCTTAGTATAGTATAATAAGCATGTACATTTAGTGTAACGCAAGAAAAGTGTTTACTTAGGACAGTGCAAACAGCTCCTAGAACCGACCACCGAAGCTGAAAAGTTTAAATATTGCTTTAGAACCCATTGTACATGTCTTTTGGGATAAAAGTTGGAACCATTTGCTCTCTTTGCTGGTTCAATAGTTGTTTACTCTTGGTATGTAAGAGTTATAATGTAACCTTAGTGATTTTGATCGTTTTGCCGATAGTTATGTGTCAATATAATACATAACGTTAATGTACAATGCTCATTTGTATTTAATAATTCCAAATCTTCACAAAATTATACCTGCCATAGCTGCACAGTTTGGTACATGTGATCAAAATATTTTTTTATAAAAACAGCATTGGCCATGTTCGTCAGCTTTTTGTCGCATGCGCTCTAAAATACCAAACTTAAACCTTTTATTTATCTTAGGTTCCCTGTCAATTTATACACATTTTTTACATCTTGATAAGTAATTTTAGCGTCGCCAAAATTGCAGACGAACTCGGGATTTATCTAGTTCAAAGAAATTATTTAAAATGATAATATTACCTTTTGTTTGCTCCACCGTTTCCATTGCCTTCCACCTGTATTGGTATTATTCTCGTTTTCGGTTGACTGTCCTGGTTCTGGAAAGTTCTGTTCAAGGTTGGCAAGTCTGGCTGGTCGTCCAAACTCACGAGCTGTGGTGACAACACCCTCATTATGCGTTGTGTCGGTTGAGAATAGGGCGCCTGAGACCTATAATGGTTTTCGTTAGGGTTTTGTTGCATGTCGATAACTATCCTCATCTGTGGCTGACCGTTTGCTTGCTTGTTGGGATTTCTAGTTTCAGTGCTAGAAACTTCCATTTGTATTGGGATTACTCTGCTCCCTTGGTTTTCTCTTGGCACACTCTTCCTGTTCTCCGAAGGCAGGGTAGACCAGTTCGGTTGGACTGGTTGTTGGTATTTCGGTGGACTAATTATATCACGAGCACCTCTCTGCATTTCATTGCTCTTTCTAACCCATTCTGGTTCTTGATTGGTCTCTCTAGGTGGCGTCACTAGTTCCCTGGGTAAGCTTTTTCTACCGTCGAGAGGTCTTTGGACCCAAGCCGGTGGTGGTGTTTTTGTTTTTTCTTTTTGAGACTTAACCCACGGCGGTATTGCTTTTGGACTATCGGGGCAATAATATACTGGTTCCTGGTTTACGTACACTATTTCTCTATTCGCTTGACTATTATTATTGTTATATTCAGGTTGATTGTTCTGTTTCTTAGGAGTGATGGGAATTGAAATTGATGACTGATAGCGGTTTTCTGGTGGTGATGTTGGAGGGGTATTCCTAGCTGGCTCGTGTCCTCTCCAAGGTGCGTTGGTATTTTGTGCCATGTTGTTTTGTGTTACGTTATTTTGTATTATGTTGTTTTGGATTCTGTTGTTATTATTATCGTGTGCTGCAACCCAAGGAGGAATATATTCTTGCTGTTGACTACCTTGGTTTGTAGGCTTAGTTTCTGGTCTGCTGTCTGCTGGCTTAAGGTTTTCTCGTTTCCAAGGTGGACTGTAAGGTTGTTGGGTAGCAGGTTGATCATTATGAAACGTATTTTGATTGTCTTGTGGGTGTCTATTAACTGTGTTAGTCCTCCAAGGTGCTGGGTTAGATGCATTAGCATTGGAACTTTGAGTTTCTGGTTTCGGATTTTCGTAACTATTCTGATTATTGTAACTGTCTTGGTTTCTTTGTCCAACGCGTGGGAGGGTGTGGAATACAGGCGTAGGTGGAGATTGTTGATAGCTAGGAGAATTTTGTGCCACGTTTGGCGAAAATGGTCCCCGGTTTGAATATGGTGATTGCGGACTATTGCTGTTAACTTCGGAGTCCCGCTTTTCAGGTTGTCTCCAATTGTTATTGGGTGTCGGTGAATATGGGCTAGTGACAAGAGGAGATTGGTTTGCAAAAGGTTGTGGACTCTTATTGAATTGAGAATCTTGGCGAACTAAAATATCCCTTGTGGGAGGTGTGCCATTCTGTGCAACGGGTGGTGAATTTTGAGCATATAATGCTTCAGGTTTATACAAGGGACTGCCAGGAGATTGGTTCTGTTGTATCGCGTTCGAGAATGGTTTAGCATAGTTCTGTGGTTGATTCTGGGGAAGCGTAACCGTTAATGGACTGGGTACTTTTTCTAAAAATTTCGGTACAGGACCCATACGTTGTGTATCGGCCTTTTCAGCTTCCCAGTGATATGGGCTGTTGGTTTTTCTCAACATGCCGATGGGATTTTCTGGAATAACGATCTCTGGTCTTTCTCCAAGTGGTACCGGTTTTGGTGACTTGCTATTTGGTGCTTGTATTACGAGAGGAGGTGGTGGTGGTGGCGCTGGTATTGAGGGTGGAGGAGGAGGAGGCGGTACTAGACCTCCTGGCCCAACTGGTCCACCTGGACCTCCTCGACCTTCTTGTTGAGGCTGATAGTGAGGTCCACCATGCTGACCACCATAAGGCTGCTCATGATCCTCCCAGGATTTCTGACGTGCCATCCTTCTTGCCATACTCGGAGTTCGAATTTGTGATAGATCTAGACCACCTGGAGTATATGTAAATGGTTTCTTGTCTTTGGTCATCATAGCGTTCTGGATACATGCTGGTGGCTCCACGCTGCCCATTGGCTGAAATGGATAGAACAACTAGTGAGTATCTTTGTGTTTTTTTTTCGGTATAATTTTTAAACATAATTCTTGCTATAATATAATTTTGATATTGATACTAATAAAAATTAAGCTTAAATGTTTTTTAATGTTTTCTAAACATTAAAAAACAACAACCAGAAAAGGATGTTATAATGGTAAACAAAAAAACGGTACATCTATACTAATATTATAAAGCGGAAGAGTTTGTTTGTTTAAACGCGCTAATCTCAGGAACTACTTGTCCGATTTGAAAATTTCTTTTTTTTAATAGTCCGTTTATAAAGGAAGGCTTTAGGCTATATAACATTACGCTGCGACCTATAGGAGCGAAGCGTCAGTGAGGAATGTTGCAAAAACGGGGAAAATACATTTGGGGACTTTCACACGCGAACGAAGTCGCGGGAACAGCTAGTATATAATAATAACTTCATACATCCATGACAAAGGAATAGAGGCAACTTTTTATTTACGATTAAAAAGTTGTCTGTGTTCCTTGGTTGTGGCGGGATCCAAACTCCGGCTTGACTACCTATATCAAACACTGAGGCATAAAGGTCAAAACATGCGGACATAGTTTTTAATACTTACATTGACCTGTGTTTTGCCGAAGTTGGGTATTCTGCCCATGTGTCCAGCCGCGGGTCCGTAACTGGAACACATCCAAATTTTACTTTATTTTTAACCACGGGATGACAACATCGGCGCGCGGTGTCCACGCGCATTGTATTAAAGTTTTATTACTCATAATATTAAAGATAATATTGAAGAATGATATTCATAATATTATTAATTAATAAGTGAATGAAATGTTTCGATGTTAGTTACTTCAATTGTAAGTTTTTCATTTCTAAGATAAACATAAAACTCGAAAGTTTTCGGAGCAGTAAATTTGCTTCGTTGAAAAATATTTTCGCAAATAGAACTTCATACTTTAATAAACGCACCCTGTTCACAAATTTCGAAATAGTTTGTTTTTAAATCACTCAAAGAAATATAAACAATTTTATGCATTGATTTGGAAGAAATAATTGAAAGTACCTATCCTTAAAATTGATTCCTGTTTTGATACGTAGATAAGTCTCAAAAGTTTTTTTTTTGCTAAAAGTTATTGCACAAAACATTTTCAAGGAAATATCAGTCCATATTCCACACAAGCCATTGTCGACAATTTGCAAACGCGTCCTTAAATAGATAATTCGGTAACCAGATTTTGATCGTCAGTTAAAAATAACCTTCTATTTTAGGTGTAAATAAAAATAGTTACCCGTTCGTAGCCATGGCTGCCGGATCGCCAACTGGAATGAGATCACAGACGGCATTAGTATGGCAACACCTGCTCAAGGTTCT
This sequence comes from Celastrina argiolus, assembly GCA_905187575.2. Taxonomy (NCBI): domain Eukaryota; kingdom Metazoa; phylum Arthropoda; class Insecta; order Lepidoptera; family Lycaenidae; genus Celastrina; species Celastrina argiolus. The sequence goes on from LR994596.1 coordinate 7,188,079, forward strand.
CCAGAATTCTAGGAATAGTTTGGAGAATAGGTCAAAGAGGTTAGCAGGAATAATCGACAGCTGCGCATTCGAAACTTTATCTAAAGCCTGTGCTGCTGACATACTTTTCATATATTCTCTTCCGAATTACTTATTCGTAGTTGTCCTGTTATTGCTGCTAACCTCAAAGATTAATTAGGGTTAAGACATTGACCCCCAGTTTCTATAGCTGATCGAGTAGTCGATAAGCTAACATTTGATTTAAGCTATTCTCATTGGTGAACATCAGTCGCAGCCACTTCACTCGCTCGCTTATTTTCTCTTTCAGTTACTAAATACTTAATAATGAGTAAAGACCATATCAGGATAGGAAGCTGATAAAGGGTATGGTCTTAACTCAGTTTGTCCAAAAACTCAACTTATTGCACTCTTCCTAAGGACGGCATGTGAAAACATGTAAATGGCGTATAGCTAGTACGTAGTTATTTAATTTGCAAAAGTAGCTGTAAGTTTTCTGAACAAATAAAATAAAAAATATATATAAAAAAAAGAAACATAATTTAAAGTAAGAAACATAATTTATTTAGTCACAAACAACTTAAGTAATTAAAACCTTGAATTTCCCTGAAGGATTAATAAATGACCATTCTATCAGCAAAAAAATTTAATTGGCTTACTTACTGACCTTTAATAAAAAAGCACGCGTGGCCTAGTGGGTAGACCGTTGATTAGCACTCGAAAGGGTACAGGTTCGATTATCAAGTTGTGGCATGTACGATTAGACTATAGACTGTTTGGCATAGGGGTTTTGAGGGATAAATGTGACGCACTTATTTCATCACCATTAATGTAGGTTGAAAACTACATTCCTGCTAAAACTGATGTTTCCTATAAGTCTATGTTTTCTCTGATCTTGGCATTTGGCACTCTATATTTCTTCCAAGTGCTTAAACTACTCATCCGAGGTGTCGATTCGTAAAAACGTAGGCTAAATTTAAATCCGGTTATAATTGTACAAAAAATGCGGTTAATCCTATGACCCTAAAGACTATGAGGATCTCTCCATGACGGGCCAGTATACAACATCTCGACAGGCCAGCGATGGCTGATGGGCGATGGCATGTGAGATCAGAATTTGGCGCTGCCCGATAATTATAGTTGTGGCTATGAGCCAGACTTCATTTTAGACCAACTGCGCCTTTACATTCCTAAACGCATCTTCACTTTTTACAGGCTAAACAGTCACACTACAGACTATTGATGTACTTTTTTTTAATTAATCTATACTAATATTATAAAGCGAAAGAGTTTGTATTTTTAAACGCGCTAATCTTAGGAACTACTGATACGATTTGAAAACTTCTTTTATTGTTGGATATTCCATTTATAGAAGAAGGCTATATAACTCCCAGTTCTCTCGTCAATCTAGTTCTGCTCTATTACTGTTCTAGTTTTGCTAACTGACAAGCGAGTACACATGTCACTTAGCGAAGCTTATGTCAAATCCCATACATTTTGTTTTCGAACTTCGCAAGTGTTAATAGCGATTCGTCTTGAATCAGGGCCCAGTTCTCTCGTCAATCTAGTTCTGCTCTATTACTGTTCTAGGTTCGCTTATTGACAAGCGAATTAGTATATCAATTAGCGAAGATACATTCTGTTTTCGACTTCGAAAATGATAAAAGCGATGGCATCTTAAATAAATAATAAAAAAAATTATTGAACAGAAGCACATGCATACAATCCTAAGTCTATCACTGGACTCCACACTAGGATTAACTGTGTCGTGGAGGACAGTCTCTTTCATATCTAAAAATACAATGGCACAAAGAAAAAAAAAGTAGTTACAGTGAGGATTACATTCAAAACCTTATTCAATAAAATTACAAAAAAAATCGAGATAGATACACTAGTATTATAATATTGGAGACATTATACCGTGACATTCAAATTACAAAGATATTGAGTATGTGTGTGTGTGTGTGTGTGATAGTGTGGACCCTAGCCCTACGACGAATGTCTTGGGTTCAGTAAGCTAGGTACTGCTAAGGTCGTGTGTATATACAAAGAAACACAGATTAATAAACCATCCATAATTAGTTCAATATTAACATGGATATTGTGGCATATCTTGAATTAGGGCTCTTACGTGTGATCTATCATATTATGTCACTTCCGTTACATAGCCAGTTGCGATGTTTTTGCATAGTTTCTACACCTAGATGATCAGCCTCTAAAGGAGGATTTCGTCAAGCCAACAGGCTCTAGATTGATTTTTCAAATTCATAAGTTACCAGTTTTACCCGCGTTTCTACTTGTGCAATCACACTGGAGCACTGTCCTTATTCGGGATAAAAAGTACTCGTAACCGTATGTGCAATACAGAAAGTTTCCTCCTTTATTCTCAACGACTAGCAAAACGAAGAACCGACGTGACTGGCGAAAGATCAGTCAGCATTATCCAAACGAAACTTACATTTTTTTCATCCTGGTGTCAGCTTCCTGCATTTTTTATCAACAACTAGATGACCCGGCCATCTTCGTTGTGCATACAAACAGTTTTGTGATGAACCGGTTAAACCTTCCCGGGACTTCCACGAATATTTCAAGACTAAAAATAGCCCAATCGGTTCAGCCGTTCTCGAGTTTTAGCGAGTTTAACGAATAGCAATTCATTTTTTTATGAGAAGATACGAGTAGAATATCTTCTATCTTCTCTTTTTACAGTCTAGCCGCGTGAATAAGTAACAAACATGTACACTCTTATTATTCTCACACTACTATACAATTTATTATAAACGGGTAAGCTTGAGAAGGGTACATATTTTGTTTTAATTAAAATGTTAGTCTAGCTATGTATACAGAACTCGCTCAGTTCCAAATGCATAGTGTTAAAGTATTTCCGACAGTAGACGAAACTTTTGACGTCACGAACTAAAATGGCGGAATGTTTTCGTTGTGAGTATGTGGGAGAAAATAGTGCGCACATCGTCTGAAAGACGCGAGTCGAGTTCAGTAATTATTATTGTTTAACGCCTCTACGGTCGAGTGACTCTCGACTCAAAGGGAGTTCGATTCCCGCGTTGGAGCAACAAGAAAATATTGTTTCTAAGTTTGGTTAGAACAATGCTGATGATCACTTGATTGTTTGACAAGAAAAATGATCCATGCGTCGGATGTAAAAACCCTGCGTCTATTCTTTCGCCAGTCGTCCAGTGGATTATGAGAGTAAAAGGAAGAGAGTGACATTGAGTGTTTCGCACACAATTCGACACTATAAAATGATAATGGTAATTTATGTCTATAATTACTTGCGTGCAGTTTGCCAATGTATGCCAGCCTAGTATGACACGCGCGTTTGTGGACACAATTAGTGTTTTACACAATTAGTTATTACCAGGGCCCTTATTCTAGATGCAAACGCTATTATCACTTGCGAAATTCGAATATAGTAACGCGGATTCGTATGTCACTTAGCGAAGCTTAAGTCAAATCCCATATTCGAAGTTCGTAAGCGAAGACATAAATGTATAGTATTTGACAAGCGACTTAATTTAATGATGCTATTATCACTTACGAATGAAATTGGGATTTGACATAAGCTTCGCTAAATGACATACGAATTGGCGTGTTACTTAAGGAAGTTTATGTCAAATCCCATACATCTCGCCTCCGTGGTCTAGTGGTTCAGAGCTTGGCTCTTGACCCGGAGGTCGCGGGTTCGAATCCCGCTGAGGGAACAAAAAGTTTTAAATGTTCCTGAGTCATGGATGTGTATTAAATTTGTGTATTAATATAATAAAAATCTTAAATATGTGTATAGTATAAAAGTATTAAATATATTTCCGTTGTCTGGTACCTGTAACACAAGTTCTTCGGATACTTAGCACGGGGCCAGATTGACGTGGTGTGAAGCGTCCATAGATATTATTATTATTATTATTATTATCTTGTAGGTGACAATAGTGATGGTATCATCAATATGGGCCTAAGGCTCTCGAGCCTCGATGTTTCGATTGTATGCCTGTCCCGCTCGCCACGATGCCATCCTGATTCAAGATGCCATAATTATTTATCGCTTACGAATTTCGAAATCAGAAATGTAAGGGAAATGATATAAGCATTGTTGAGTGACGATTTCATGTGTCAATTTGCCCCTCACCGATTTCGGTGTTGGTAGCCGATTTCATTGAAACCAGGCCAGCAACGCAAGAGTTATTTTATAGTGCCCAAGTGTGTGTGCAATACACACATACACTCTCTCTTCCTTTTACTCTCATAACCCAGTGGGACGGTAAACCGACACGACTGGCGAGAGAACAGGCGCAGGACCGACTTTTTACATGCCCATCCGAGGCATGGATCATCTTTCTTGTCAGACAATCAGGTGATCAGCCTGATCAACCAGCCAAGGTTGTTTGGACAATGCGTCCTAACCAAACTTGAAAACAAAATTTTTAGTTGTTCCAACGCGGGAATCGAACCCACGACCTCTGAGTTGAGAGCGAAGCTCAGAACCACTAGACCACGGAGGCGGGAGTAAGTCTGCTGATTGGTAGCGTCATGCATGATTGGACGACAGTGTAATGTAAAGCTACTTACACAAATTACTGCATACATCTAAATCGGCGCCCTGAGTCACGGCTTACTCATGACTCGTGAAATAAACAAACTTACTATTGCCAAACCGTGCTGCCCTAAACACTCAACTGGTCTTTGGCTGTGACTAACTAATTGCTTTATAGTAATTAGTAATAAGTTATCACGATTACAGCGGTGTAAACACGATTGTGGTAAAATAAATAAACCCAATTCTCTTCTAGTTTATCATGAGCTGACCCAGAGTATTTATCTATACTTCTATACTATGTAATATTATAAAGCGGAAGAGTTTGTTTGTTTAAACGCGCTAATCTCAGAAACTACTGGTCCGATTTGAAAAAATATTTTTTGTTGGATAGTCCGTTTATAGAGCTTTAGGATATATAACATTACGATGCGACTTATAGGAGCGAAGCGTCGTGAGAAATGTTGCAAAAACGGGAAAAATTATTCACATTTGGGGACTTTCGTTGCGTGTGCTGCATTTAAACGGTTTAAGTCACTTAAAAACCACGCGAACGAAGTCACGGGCACAGCTAGTTGTACTATATACAATCATACAAGGTGTAAAATAATTGAGAAATAATAGTTTTGGGTATGATGTACCCCCTATGTAGAGTTTGACTGAAACACTGAAAGACTTTTGATTTCAGGTTTCTTTGAGAAATGTCCCAATATAATAAATTTGCCCATACAATAATAAAAAAAAAATAACTCTTTCAGCGCTGATACTTTTACAGTAAACGGGATATACGGGACTCTTACACACCCTAAAGTATTACTTATTAATATTACAGCCTGTATATACAATTCTTCTATAATACTTTAAGTCATCAATGCAAAAGAGGTTTATAAACTGATCGAGTATGAACGTTGCTGTTGTACATTACGGTGACGTGAACAGTAATATTAGGTGTCTTTAATCTAAATTGTGTTTCAGCTCAATTGTGAGCTAAATATAATTTTAAAGGCTGATTTTTCAATCGTCAGATAACTCTTATCTGTCGAATAAACAAGTGACTATGACATTTGTTTCATACAAAATCTGCCAAATTCACATATTTATTCCTCAGGTTCCTCAGCAAAAATTGGCCCTAAGTGACTTCAAAATTGATAAGAAACATTTGACTAAAGATATTTTACAAAAAACTTCAAGATTTAATTGCCTTAATATTTTTTCGTAAAATACTTTAAAAACTAAACCAAATTTTGTCAAAGTCAAATATTTTTATTTAGAATAAATTTACTCAAAATTGTTTTCTGAACGTCGTTTCTATAATATAATGGCTACCACTGGTTCGGGAACTACCTAACTAGCCTAATACATTTTTATATTACATCAGCTTTTAGCGCACAAATCTTCTTTCAGTAAATACATTGTTTACAAAATGCGTTGTTCCAAAAGAATATTATAATAATAGTACCTAAATAGGTACCTATGATATATTGTTTTTGTTTCTTATTATTTTTATAATATTTCTCAAGCCTAATTGCGTTATATAACTTCGGGTTAAAGTGTACCGACAACTGAAACGCGAATTAAAATGATGAGCCCCCTGTCACAGGCTGTGTCCATCACTGCTTGTCATAACCGCAATTGGCTTGAGCGCTATTTAGTTGAAGTAGCATTGTAATGTCTGGCCGTATAAATTACTCATACATGTACGATATGATAATTATTATATTTTGATCTTTAAAGATAATGAAGTTAGGTCTTGCACTTGAGTAAACAAATAAAAAAACGTCTGTTTAATTTCCTAGAGTTAGTTCCTATTCTGTATTTAACATAGAGTTCAATCAATAACATTTATAAAACGTCTGTTTACGTGCCACGCTGTTACGTCGTTATTTACCACAGCGCCACAGCGCCGGATATTGAGGTCTGTTTGACACCATTTGTTGCCCGGAACTCATCTATTTGACCAGTTGACAAAACAGTAACCATAATAAAGATGGCGGGTAGCCATCTCTTACTAAATTTATCATATTTATAGCTTTTGTCCGCAGCTCCGCATGCTTAAATAAAGTAGGTTTCTAAGCGACTGGAAAATTGTACTTAAAAATAAGTAGCCTATGTGGTGTCAGCTTCCTGTATATATAATTTCATCAAAATTGAATACGTAACAAACATACACACAGTAACGATCAATAGGTGTGCGCTTTGGAGAGTATTTTTTTGTATTTAGAAATATTTAAAAAAATACTGATGAATATTTTTAAACGTATTACTATGTAAGAAGGTTGTAGTTTTACTTCTTATGGCAGTTTACTTTTGTCTAGACTTAGCTTTAAAGAAGTTAAAGTCAGTTAATAACTCTAAGTGATATGTATCTAGCAGTAGGTACTATGCATACTAATTAACAAATAAAATATTACAAAAACAAAAAGTTCAAACCATTTAAAGTATAATATTTTAATAAATTAGTGAATAGTGAGTTTATTATAATAATCGGCGTGTATATTCCAGGACACTTTGAAATTGTAGATTTAAAAAAGCTATTGCGGTATTTTTTCATTGCGTAGAGCGGACGACAAAATATTGATTTATTAATAACCGTTTGATATATTGTAATAGCAATGGAAAATAATTTGCATTAAATTATTAGGATACTTTGAACAAATTAATGTTTCAAGAGCATGTTTTTTGCAGGCATATTCAGTGTCCTTGTTCACAACATCAACGTTACATAAATAAAAAAAAACAATATGTCAAACTCACCTGTTTGAAATTAGAATCCAATATCCTGTATCAACACTTCACTTTTTGAATTTGAAATAAGTAACGTTCGTTAACACGGTCGCGTGTTGTCGTTCGTTCGGATACGCTGCCGGGCGCCCGGCCAGTGAGCGCGGCGGTCAGTAGGCATGTGACTCACCGTCATTATGTCGATATCGAAATTCGCGAGCGCTCAACTCGTTTGTGAATATTTGCTGTAGGTTAAGGACATAAAGATCCTTCGACAAGCTGTTTATTTGCTCTTATTTTAGGAAAAAGATGAAAGCTCTAACAAGACTTAAACTAAGATTATTAATGAATTTGAGTAAAACGTTTTGTCTGTTTTCATGTCGTTTAATTTAGTCTCCTTACATGTAAATGCAGTACAGGATACTCTACTTAGAGCTTTGATTTTATTCAAACCTTTCTAGGACTTTAAAAAGGCTGTCACATATCAAAATGTTTATGATGTGTAAGAATCTTATTTATAAAAATTAAATGCTTTTCACTAGTCTCGCTAAAACTCGAGAATGGCTGAAAGGATTCGGCTATTTTTGATCTTAAAATATTCGTGTAAGTCCCGGGAAGGTTTAAACGGTTTGTATGCTCAACGAAGTGGGCACGGGTTAGCTAGTAATTATATTATATTCATAATAGAATTGTCAAGTTACTAGGTGCGTCTACTACGTCACCTCAACATACAGTATTAGTACAGTATTAGTGTATTTATTCTTAGGTACATAATTTCTGATTAGCTTAGAGTAAGGCAAAGCAAAAAAATGTCGTGAGCTTATCACCTATACCAAGCGCTCTCGTTGATTATTATTTGGTCCGAAAAGAAAATTTGTTTTTGCATCGACAATTTCATTTTCGTGAAAAATCGCGTGAGAATCGCACATCACTACTCGTAGATTTTTATTTCAGTTGGTCCGCCTACGGAATGTCTCACTGGTTCGTTATGTCCCAGAGATTTCCGACCCGCGGCCTTCGCCGGAGCAGCGGTGCCGCTTGCAAACCGTATTAATAGTCCCACCGCTCACGGCACATTACATTAGTGCGATATCCAGAAAAAACCCGCTTGTTCGGTTCCGTACAGGAATAATAATCTACACTAATACAGTCGTCATTCGATAAAAACACTAGTCACTCAATGAAATGACGATTTCAATTAGATGACTGCGACATAGTATTATAAAGAGGAAAGATTTATATTTTCGTATTTTTGTATGTAACGACTTAACTCAGAAATTACTGGACTGATTTTAATAATTCTTTTTTCATTAGAAGTGAGTAACATACGCTATATAAAAATCAATTGCTGTTCATTAGTCTCGCTAAAACTCGAGAACGGCTAAACCGATTCGGCTATTTTAGTCTTGAAATATTCGTGGATGTCCAGGGAAGGTTTATACGGTTTGTATGCTTAACGAAGTGGGCACGGGTCAGCTTGTCTTATGTATAAAAACGAATTGCTATTCGATAGTCTCGCTAAAACTCAAGAACGGCTGAAACAATTCGGAAATTTTTTTAGTCTTGAAATATTATTTAGACGGTGGCCGGTTTTATTGAACCAGACCAGCTACGAAGGAGTTATTTTATAGTGCCCAAGCGTGTGCGCAATACACAGGAGAACTTTCTCTTCCTTCACTCTCGTAGCCCCGTGGAACGGATAACCGACACGACTGGCGGGAGGTCAGGCGCAGGACCGACTTTTTACATGCCCATCCGACGCATGGATCATCTTTTTTGTCAGACAATCAGGTGATCAGCCTGCATTGTCCTAACCAAACTTGAAAACAAAAATTTTAGTTGTTCCAACGCGGGAATCGAACCCACGACCTCCGAGTTGAGAGCGAATCAGGTGTTCTGCCTGCATTGTTCTAACTAAACTTGAAAACAATTTTTTTTTGTTTTAATCTAAATCTCTTATACATGCTGCGGGCTACCCTCTTAAAGATTCTCCAGACCATTCTTCGTCCCTACCGTCCACAATATCTGTATTTTTAAAAGCTTTTGTCTAGGAAAATTGTCTGTTTCTGAACCTATGTGCTAGCAAATAGGAAAAAGACGTTTTCCACAACCACGTTTTCGTTAAAGAAAATCAGACGTTCAGAAAAAAACTCGTATGGTTTTCTTTTTTGAAAAAAAAACCTATTTGAACATGTAATTTAATACCTTTTCACAAACTTTTGGTATTTATTATTATCATATAGGACGTTTCGTTCTTAAACGCTTACGATATTTCTAGTTTATTTCGTCTTGAAATTACATTAAAATGTGTGGCAGATTTCGAAGGAATTTGCCTGCAAGTTGTCTATATGTAATGGTCGCTTTACACTTGAGATAACTACATACTTGCGCTCAAACTAACTGACAATGAACGAACAGCTGTTATCCATGGACGGAGTCATTTCTCAAGTAGTAATTGCTTTCGCGCGTTTTCCTAAAAATAACTTTTATTTCAGGGACCAAGGGCAACCAAAATCCTAGCACTTATAGTCAAGATGACAGTCATAGTCCGAATAGGCTTAATGGCCTATCCGTAGTTGGAACCACCGGGGGCTTCCGTCTACCGAAGGATCCTTCCTGGAGCTCCCTAATGTCCGGGGAACTCTTGGCGAAGAAAGATGGCAGCATCGCCGTCATCTATAATAAGATGATGCCCGATGAGGCAATACGCCAGCGGGGTTGAATGTAATAGCTCCCCTCACCGATTTCGATGTCGGTAGCCGATTTCATTCGCCAGCTACGCAGGAATTATTTTATAGTGCCCAAGTGTGTGCGCAATTCACAAAGACACTGTTCACAAGGAAGACCTTTTACTCTCATAACCCAGTGGGACGGTAAACCGACACGACTGGCGAGAGAACAGGCGCAGGACCGACTTTTTACATGCCGACGCATGGATCATCTTTCTTGTCAGACAATCAGGTGATCAGCCTGCATTGTCCTAACCAAACTTGAAGACAACATTTTTTGTTGTTCCAACGCGGGAATCGAACCCACGACCTCCGGGTCGAGAGCGAAGCTGATAAGTACTCAGAACCACTAGACCACGGAGGGGTTGAATAGCAGTTTCCCCACCATAAAGCGTAAAGAAGGACATCGGTGGGTTTTAGTTGGTATACTGAGTGCGAACCAGTGGGGAGTCCATCATAACCTCGCGACACTCCCCCGGGGTTACGGGGTATGCGAGACGCATTTCCCCTCGAGAAAAAAAAAAGGCCTTTCAGACAAGAACATAGGCCTTTTTAAAAAAAGCATTAGCACGTTTTATAACACTCTTACCACGTTTTATAACAATATTACAACGTTTTATAACAATCTTACCACGTTTTATAACAATCTTACTACGTTTTATAACAATCTTACTACGTTTTATAACAATCTTACCACGTTTTATAACAATAATACCACGTTTTATAACAATCTTACCAGGTTTTATAACAATCTTACCAGGTTTTATAACAATTTTACCACGTTTTATAACAATCTTACCACATTTTATATCAATGTTACCACGTTTTATGACAATCTTACCACTTTTGGTAATAGTGCAACTCCCTGCGAGCCGGCAGGCTTTAAATAGGTTACTGTTAATTAGGTGACTGCCAATGCAACGTTAAAACACTAACCTCAATTAAAACTCAACAAGAGCTTGCCAAATTTTGGATTACAATTAGTAGCTAATTATAGAAAATTCTTTTAATATCACAGCAACAATTTCGTAGCCTGTTGCTTAAGTTTTTTCGTCTCAGTGGTACAGATTTGGTAATATTATTTCCGTTTGCTTCGTCAAACCTTATACTCGTCCGATCTCACAATTCTCGTAAAACTATACTCAAGTTTCACTATAATATTATAAGTATTGATAAAATAACTAGAGTTCTCCCTGAAGCCAAAATAATAATTATTTTTTCCTTTCGTTTCATCTTTTAGAGGGTATTAACTTGATGATGTCCCGTATAGAGCTTATCAGCAAAAGGTAGAGTGACTGGCCTTGTTTTATACTATTAGCACAATTGTCGTTAAACTGTACTGAAAGCTTTTGCTTCCTCTATTAATATAAAAATTAAGTCAGTCTCTAATCTAGTATATTTTATATACAACGCTTAAAATAAATGAGTGATAATAGTTTAGGGTGTGTAATGTGTATGCGTCCCGTATATAGAGTTTACTGTGAAAATTCCAGCGCTGAAAGAGGTACTTTTTTACTTATTATATCGGCAAATTTATGAAAATTTGAGGCATTTCATAGAAACGTGAAAGTCAAAAGTAAGTCTCTCTTCAGATCATAAGCTACCTGCCTGCCAAATTTCATTTAAATACGTTGAGCAGTTTGGCTGAAATACCGTCAAATAGGTAGCTACAATTTTTTGAAGATCCCACGGAAACCCTTTCGTTTTTCGGGATAACAATTTTCGATAATGCTCTTCAGGTCGTAAGCTACCTGCCTGCCAAATTTCATTTCATTCCATACAGTGGTTTTAGCGTGATGCGATGACAAACATTCCCATACGGACAGACAGACAGACAGACAGACAGATTTTTTTTTCAAAAATGTTATTCTTAGGTTCTGTGGCTTTTATAGACCCCTTTTTTTAAATTTTCATTTAAATATTCTTAATGTACAGACATGACCCCTCTACAGATTTATTATATGTATAGATATGAAATTCAAATAGACTAAACTAAGATCGTGAAGCTTAGACTCAATTACATGGGAAATTAATGTAAGTGAGCCTAAGTGCCAGTGCCGTGTCAATTAGGGTTCAGAACCGGGAAATCCCGGTACCAAAAATCCCGGGATTTCCCGGTTCTTTGACTACTGTTATAGAACCGGTTCTCAACGCAAAAGAACCGGGATTTTCGGTATTTTCGGGATTTTTTTTACCTTAACAAAAAATAAACGCAACGATCTTAGAAAAGTACTTGTGTATTTAAATTACACATTGTGGCATATTTAGCTAAAGAATAATATATATATTGCTATACAATGATTAAAATATCGCTATACATTCACTTCCATTAAAGTTTTACATAGATATAAACATTTTTTATAAACGTGAGTAATATTATATTACTAGCTTTGGCCCGCGGCTTCGGGCGGGTGGAATTATTGTATTCGTAGCAAAAAGTTCTTTACCAAATACAGCTGCAATGTGGTTTAGATAATGTTATAGTAGTAAACATATTATGAGTATCATTAAATTTTAACCAATGCATATAAAAACTTAAAAAATTGTATACTTTTTACACCTTGGTTTACATTATTGGAGTTTTAGTAAGGATCACTTTTTTTTGAAAGTATAATAAAGCCTGTGTTCGCCGTTGATGGTGTAACTTTCCGACGGCGAAAAACGCTTTTAAATTTTAACTTAAGTTACGATGTTATTCAAAATATTCTTAACTGATTTTACTATCTCAACGTATTAAAATAAATCTAGGGGAAATGTCTGCTCATTAAATATATATTTAAGTCAAAATCAAGATTTGGGGTCTATAAAGGCCATAGAACCTAAAAATAATAATTATGAAAAAAAGTACTGTCTGTCGGTCCGTATGTGAGTCGGTACTGAATGGAATAAAATGAAATTTAGCAGGCCGATAGCTTCGAACCTAAAGGGTAATGTAGGATATTATTATCCCAAAAACGAAAGGCTGTCCGTTAGATTTTCAAAAAACAGTAGCTACTTATTTGATGGTATTTCGGTGAACTACTCGACGTATTTAAATGAAACTCGGCACAAAGATGGATTGGACCATGAAAGTAATAACAGGATTTTTTTGTTGGGAAACAAAAGGGTCCCAAGGGATCATAATTATAAAAGCTGTATTTTTGAACTTGCTTATAAAACAAAAATAAATTATGATTTTTTGTATCATCGTATTTATATGTATTCTGATTTCTTTTAAAATATAACAATTCAAATAAATAATATAATCTTTTTGTTACTACTTATAAATGAAAATCGCAAAAACCAATTTTATAAGATATCTTTACACTATGATTTTTTGTTGAATCAATTTATCTGTTGGATAAAGTTGTTAACAGTTTTGGAAGATCCATCTTTTTAGCCAGTAACTCACTTCAATATTACATTCAAAGGGTAAAAACTTACTTTCACAATATCTGCGTTTAAAATTTTAATTTCTGTCCAAACATTATACCGCATTTCGTGCGATTGGCTGAGCAGAAAAATAATTTTAAAATGTTTTATCTACGAGTATACTTAATATTATTTCAAACATGAAACTAACTATGACTGTTACTTTCTAATTTTAATTTTGGTACCCTTATAATAAATAGGACTTATCAACGCCGAGGCAAAACTACCGAGCAAAGTAGGATTCGTCATCAACGTCACGTAATATAACGTGACGTTGATTCCTACTAACAAAATATAATTACGTATACTTAAACTTATAAAACTACTCAGTTTTGGTTGGGTTTTTTGTACTACACAGTATTTTACAATATTATAAGTTTTAATAAATTTACACCGGTAAAATAGTTTTTTGGCTCATAATAGATCGTAGATATAATATGCAATGTTTTATTTACCTATTTAAAAGTAATAACTTTGCAAGAGCGGGAGGGAATCTGCTAAGTGTGCCTTATAGGCTGGCAAATTTTTTATCGTTATACATAATATACGCCTCGAAAAAAAATATTGTAGTGCGTGTGATCTGGCCAGAAACTGGATAGTGGATAGTCATATGATTATTGGTATAATATTATCTTAATCATACTGTAGCCATAGAGTTATTTGATAAAGAACTTTTTGTTACGAATACTATTCTACGCGCCCGAAGCCGCAGGAAAAATGCCCTAATATTAGAGACGTTAAATTAAATACATATATATATTATATATATCTATGTAAAACTGTATCAAAGGTTAATTTATAACGATATTTTAATCATTGTTTAGCAAATTGATGTATCATACTTTAACTTGACATGCCAAAATGTGTGATTTATTTATAAAAAGTAGTTTTCGAAGCCATTGTATTTGTTTTTAGTCAAGTAAGAAAAAAATCACGAAAATTCCGAAAATCCCGGGAAATCCCGGGAATTCCCGGTTCTGACTAGTGCTGGTACCGAAAATCCCGGTTCCTAAAACTATACCGGTTCTCGATACCCTAGTGTCAATGCTCAATGAGAATTGCCAGTTCGGCAAGAAACTCAATAGCATGACTCTTTTGAATTTTTTTTTTTATAATGTATATTATATTTTGTACATTATAATTATATGAACACGATCATCAAATCCACATGAAAAGAGCAATTCATATCCAAATACTTTTATCATTTAAGTAATCTGCAATGCAGTAGTAAGCTTTTTGACATAAACTGGTTTTAATATATTTCTTAAATTTCCCTATAGATAATTTTACTGCGTTGCATGGAAGTTTATTGTAAAAACGTATACATTGACCTGGGAACGAGATAGAGATTTTATGGAGCCTAGTAGTGGGCATAGCGAGCTTATTTTTGTTTCTTAGATTTAATCGATGGAGATCACTATTTTTCTTAAATTTTGATTGGTTTTTATGAACGTACATGAGATTTTCATAAATATACTGAGAATGTAACGTCAGAATATTTATCTCCTTAAATAAATTATTTCTCAGTGACTCTTTGGGGCTCATCATATAGATAGCGCGAACGGCTCGTTTCTGGAGCACAAAAATTGAATCTATATAACTTTCACATTAAACTTTACATAGGACTTAGGCAAGTGCACACTACGTAAAGTATTATCAATCATTTATTTTACACCTTGTATACGAGGACAAAACATTGTATAACTTATCCAGTAAATATTTTTATTACCTAGTAGCGACTTTTATACTTGCAACGGAACAAAGACGGTACCTTTATGCGTTTAGAGTCCTTATGACTATAGAAACAAAGCTTTCAAGTTTCATGCACCGAAATCTGATAGTCGGCGACTCGCCGTCTCAATACAGCACCTGTGTTCTCATTATCTTCGTAATAATCATAACGATATTGTGTGGAAATAGCAGTTGGCAGACCGACAAGGCTGCGGGGTGCTGACTCACACCTGCATACCGCCGGTGGAGCGGATACTCAGGTAGTTTTGTGCAAGATTTCTGCTGCAACTATGTTTTGGCTCCCACACTGTTTCATGTATTTAAATGAATAATATGATTTTTTTTTGTTAATAATTTATGTACTTACACACATTAAAAGACAATAGAAACAGATACATTTTTGACAAAGGTGCTACTTATTCGAATTTGGAATTTCTTCCGGTAGACTTGTTAAAGGATAAAAGAAACTGTTTAAAAAAACCGACTTCAACAACCAAAAAGCATAAAATAATACTTTTTTCTACGCCAAACTATGTACAAATTTTATGGGACCAAATAGCAGCTATTCTGCGTCGATTAAAAAAATAATCACGCAAATCGGATCATTAACCTCAGAGGAATCGGTGTACATACAAAAAAATAAGAAAAAACAGGCCGAATTGAGAACTTCCTCCTTTTTTGGAAGTCGGTAAAAAATTAAATGAGAACAGTAACAAATGAAATTAGGCGCGTACTACTTACTACAATTAGCAAGAAAAAAAATGAAATACGAACACATAAATGTATTTATTTTAATATCTCAACAACGCTGATGAGGTTTAATTTATATTTAGGAAACAATTACAACAAAATATAGTTAAACTCCATAATAATACAGGTTACCTTACCTAATGACTTATCATTTTCTTACTAAAGTATTTTAGTTCCAACGAAACGAAGTGTCGCACAAAAAATATTTAAAGATTTTTCTAGACTATAAATAAGATTTGGCTACTTTATTATAGCCAGATGAACTAATTATAGACGTTCGTAATAACTGTGATTCACAAGTTGTTTGGATGTTGTTCGCACAAGATCAGTAATTAATGATTACACGATCTGGATGTAGTCATTGCTTTCGAGCAAATTTAAAAAGTTAAGTTACTAATACTTGCCCGTGAGTCGTGACTCCGTGTGTGCAAAGCAAATGCGCGGGATTTTATTAATAACCATCTATTTTTCCGAATTGAAATATTATGTCATTCCCCGTAAAGTACGTAAAGTAAACTCTACGTAAAGCAAAATTTTGTTACAATTGTCGCAGTACTTTTGGAGCACTTACAAAAATAAACAATCAAACTGAGAAACAACTTGCAGGTCCTACTACTAACGACATAAAATAAATTTGCAACTTCTAGCACCACCAGTTTAGAACAGCACTAGGTTTTTTGATAGTAAAAAATAAGACATAAAAAAGACGTACATTAATAACTAATCGTAATTGCTCTCTTGTACCTAAGAAATCTGGGGGCACGGTCGTGCCCCCGTCAAGACGAGCCAAGCGAAGCGCAAGGGCACTACCTACCTTTTCTCGAAAGGTTTCGTCGTTTTTTTGAACTCCCATAACTTTGCTTTCGATGATGTTAAATAGTTGAAAATTTCAACATATAATGACACCAGTAAATACATGAATTATACAAAATTTGAATGTCGTAGCTATTATACTTTAGATTTTATCGATGTCTAAAAACCCCTGATTTCGTCACTAATTCATTTATAGATCATCAAAATTCTTAGGTTACTTCCGGAAATCTTAGAAAGCTGAAGTTATGTATGTAAGCTATTATTGCTACAAAACCAACAAAAAAATTATTAAAATGTAAATGCCGCCATTTTGAATCCAATATGGTGGACTACCATATTGGATTCAATTCATTCAGGAGGCGTCGCGGCGCTGGGCGTCGCATCGGTAGGCGTCGCGGCGCTGGGCGTCAGCAGGACTCGCGGCGCTGGGCGTCGGCAGGCGTCGCGACGTTGGGCGTCGCGGCGCTGGGCGTCGGCAGGCGTCACGACGCTGTGCGTCGCTGCGCTGGGCGTCGTGGCGCTGGGCGTCGGCAGGCGTCGCGGCGCTTAGCGTCGCGATGCTGGGCGTCTCGGCGCTGGGCGTCGCGGCACTGGGCGTCGGCAGGCGTCGCGGTGCTCGGCGTCGGCAGGCGTCGCGGTGCTCGGCGTCGGCAGGCCTCGCGGTGCTCGGCGTCGGCAGGCGTTGCGGCGCTGGGTGTCGCGGCGCTGGGCGTCGGCGTCGCGGCATTGGGCGTCAAAAGGATGTTTATTATAAGGATCTGATGATCTTTAATTTATAAAAGGAATATAATATACAAGTACATAAAAAACCTACGACCTACTTTTTGTAGGACCAATAATCGTTCAGAGTTTTGCTCCATATAATTTATGTCGGACTTTATGTATGTTGAGTGCGTTGCAATACTGCAATCAGTATATTCTATTATTCATCTAGAAAAAGTCGGTCACCAATTATTAATCGGTGACCGACTTTTACCGAAGATGAAAAATATATTATTATATTATTTATTATTATATATTTTATTTATATTATTATATTTACAGGAAAATTTCTTTTTTATCCACGTATTTAAATTTAGCGCGAATATGCAGGCAGCTAATAGTTGTAAATTGCTGTCGGTCACAAAGGAGATAATATTATAACTGTCGGTGTATGGAACAGGTCCGGCACAAGCTCCATCTGTTGTTAAATAAAACAACAATATAATGTGAGATGAATATAATGTTAACGTCAGTGTTAGTGTAATATCCGTATAATCTTATATAAAAATCGTTCGACACTTCGATAGCGCGATGCAGTTGCCTACATCACATCTATGTTTAGAACTGTGAAACATCTAAACACAAACATTTAACAGTCGGTAACGCAAGCTGATCACCTAATTGTCTGACAAGAAAGATGATCCATGCGTCGGATTATCGTTTTCACAGGTACTCTCACAATATGGGTATCAAATGAAAAAGAAATACAATAAATCATCTAAATTCTAGACGAAGAATAAGGCGAAAGTAATTGCCCGGGGTATTTTGACCTTACGAAAATAAATGAAATCCCACCAAAAACATTTTCATGTAAAAATGTTGCCAAGACGAGTCTACATAGCTTACCCTGTGAAAAAGTTATCAGATATCGTATAAAGCCAAGCTCTAAAGACTACTCGCCCTAAATCTACAAGCACCTTGCTCAAAATCTATCAAAAAGTGGACAAATCTCATGTAGAACCAAAGTTCTTGATCTATGCGCCCTTACTTTACTAGGCTTAGCTTCACTTACTCTACATTTCAGTTAAAACGTGATACTTGGCCGTTTTGCTACTGTTACGAAGATTTTATAGGCATTCATTTATCGTGTGTGAAATAAAAAAACTCTAAAAAAAAACAAGCTCTTCCGCTTTATAATACTAATATTATAAAGCGGAAGAGTTTGTTTGTTTAAACGCGCTAATCTAAGGAACTACAGGTCCGATTTGAAAAAATCTTTTTGTAATGGATAGTCTTTTTATAGAGGAAGGCTTTAGGCTATTTAACATTACGCCGCGAGTAAAAGGAGCGAAGCGTCAGTGAGAAATGTTGAAAAAACGGGGAAAATTATTCACATTTGAGGATTTTCGTTGCATAGGTACTGCAAAAACTACAAAAAACTACACTGCAAAAACAGTTTAAGTTACTCAAAAAATTTGTATGAAAGAATTGTTCCGTTTTAATATTCATAATAACAAAAACCAACGTGAGCAATTAAAAGATAATCGCGATAGTGTTTTCAACAACCACGCGAACGAAGTCGCGGGCACAGCTAGTAGTCTATAAGACAGTGATGTAGAGTTAAACCGCAGAAAAACTTCGAACGTTTCGAATGTAGCGTTCAATTTTAAAAGTGTAAAAAATGTTGAATAAGATCGCGAACATGTAAACAGGGCGCCGGCCTCGCGCTAAAAATACACGAATTTCGGAATATTCCCGCCATTCCCGCCGCTCCCGCCCGCCGCTACTCCCGCGATATTTAGCGCGATTATACAATGCCCTAAAATAATATTACGAACCTATAGGTACAGTGTGTAATAAAAGTAATAAAAAAAAACAATTACCCTGTAACATTCCTATCACACCTAACACACTTAACACATTTATTTATTTTCTCCCACAGCAAGTACAATAGTATGTCAAAGTAAAGCTAAAGTTAGATTTACAATTTTTTTTTGCACTTGAAATGTGGTAAACAGGAGCCCACACTAGGTTACCCTGTGCCTTGGGACGACCTGATGACCTTGAAGAACCGATTTCGACCAAAAATAGCTAAGAACACTCGACTGATATACCTTTCAATTGTGACTTGAATACACTGAATTAACTATGAAATGTTTTCAAACTTTTGTCTCAGTTGTCAAAAATGTAGGTGTATTGGCATATACCACGCGGACAGATTTTAGCCTTGTTTTTGTATGGGACACGATAACTAGTGTATCGCAGGAGACAACGCTTATTCATGATACGAACTACGCCTACTTCTTAGAACCAGGGGCCGTATTATGATCTTTTACAATACCAGCTTGGTTCCAGGCAATTCAATAATACTGCCTTAAACTGCCTTGTTCTTTTTTATATTACATGTTATTCTGTATGGATTCACCATAGTGATCCGTATTATGAAAATTACTTTTATCTTAATTATTATTATTATTTAGAATTATTATTGTCATGTAATCTTTGTATTTCTTAGTTGCTACATTTTAGTAAGTCATTTCATGTAATTATTCTGTTACATATACGCACCATTTGATGCAAGTGAGATATCATACGCCGACTAGAACCTAACTGCGAATATAACAAAACATTACTTAAACTTTGTTTTCATGAAAAGAGGTAGGTATAGTAAAATAAAAGTCATGTTTAGAGGAATAACCTTTATATTCATCTCTGGTTCATTTCACTGTCTATACTAAGGCTAGGTTGCGACTCGACGCTTACAGAGGTCTGGGACAATAAACATCGCGAGCAAATACACTGGAACAGTAGAACTAAATATTCATAAGTATGGGTTTTTGGATGAGGGTCTGCAAAGGGATGTAGAGTTAAAGGAACCCCTCACCCCTGTATGACTTATGAGTGTAAAAATAATAACAGTAAAGTGAGCAGGAGCTCGACCATGGCTGTCTATCCTGCTCGCTCACGCGTCAAATGACGCGGGTGCGAGCGGAACCGACTGATAATTGAACCGATATACGAGAATCGGGAGCCTGTTTCTGAACATTTTCCTTAAGATTAGAACATAATATTTAAAAAATTAGGTATTTTCTGAATATTCTTTAGGATTATTCAAGTGCTTCTAATTAATGTACTAGACAACCTCGATTTTCTGATACATAGAACATTTAGTTCCAACTATTACAGCGTGAAAAACAGAAGGTATTAATATTAACATTTACACAACAGAATACTTTTAGTCATTAAGTTTTATTCAACAACACCAGTGACCAACTTTATATAACTCCAGCAGCTCGACAATTTATGGTCTTATAAAATTAGATTTGTGTTATAGTACGTCCCTTTTAAATTTAAACAAAAATACTCATCAAAATTTTCACATATTCACTTATTGTGCAAACTTATATATATGCAAACTTCATTATCCAATACATTTGATAACAATTAAGTAATAATTTATGTAATAATGAAAAACTTCCATAGTAAAAATACACCATTTTCACACTAACGACTGTAGAATATAGTCTATGAATTTATACAGGGTGTAAAAAGAGCAGTCACTATAACTTTGGGATAGGATTATAGGACCTTGACTGATTATAGAAATGTTTTTTTTTTTATTATTTATTTTTTGAAAAAAAAATTTTTTCGCAATTTATTATTTTAGTCGCAAGGCTGAACTGGTTGGAACAACGTTCTGCATTATATTATTAAATTTTATAATTATTGCCCTAGTACGTAATGAACGTCTTACGCGTGCTATTGACCTCTCAGCGTAATCAGCTGATCGCTGTGTTGTGCATGTTGTACATTGCCTATTGAACGTTTTTAAATTTTTAAAACAGTGGAATAAAATCAAATTATTAGTACCAATGGACATATCTCTTGCCTGGTTATTACTCCACGAAGTTATAGTGACTGCTCTTTTTACACCCTGTATTTCATAGCATACAATAATCATTATATTGTATTCGCGTCACTAACTAGTCTATATGTCATAGACGGGTTTGTTTATGTTTGAGTTAAAGTTAAACAGGACATACTATACAAATACTAGATACTTCATACAGTCATGAAACGATGTGCTCAAAAATGTTGTCAGCATAAAAATTATCATCAATTAGGCGTTATGGGGGAATTTTTGACTTTATGGGAAACTTTTAGACTTAACCCCGTTTATAATTTTTTTAGGTTTAATCTAGTTTTCTATCTCGGTTTTTCTAAAGAAAGTATTTTTCACACAATAGATATTTCATCATATTTGCTCCACAACTGTATGAAGCATCGTTTGAATATGCTAGAAGAGTAGAGCCAAGTAATCAGTAGAGGTATTTAAACTGTACTATGTAGAATTTGTCAAATACTATTCAAAACATCAACATCATTTAATAAACTTACTTTTTCCAATTATTTAAAAATCTAAAAACCCTTACATTCCTTTTGATCACTATAAAGAGGTATTTTGGATACACATTAATTTTGAGAATGCTTACAAACAAGACAAATTTTATAAGTAACGTTATTACTAAGTACCGATAACATCCAGTGTTACCAACTGTCGAACCTCATTTTCGCCATCTCGCGTTCAACGGGCAACCCCGTTCGACCTCGCCTTGATGTTAATAGTTGTACTATACAAGTGAATATTAAAAATTAATAAATTCTTGTGATGATAGACGATTAAAATTTACACAAACAGAAAAAAAAATACAAAAATGAGCCTTAATAACATACATATAAAACTTATGCGTAGTCGATCTACATCGATTAGAATCAAAAATAAAAAAAAATTAAACATCAACGTCTCTAAAAGAGTAACATAACCGCCAAATATATTTATTAAAGCAATAATATGACCCAAACGAAATCTCAAGTATTCAATATATCAAACACATTTTTAAATTCTATAAAACATCACTAAATCGTACACAAAATATGTCATTTATACTTATTACAAACTAGTTTTACATACAAATGTTTCGAAATGCAAGAGAGCGCGTAACATTTGCGTATACGCACGCACGCTAGCGTGCACTTAGTTCGTACTGCGTATTACCATAGAGAACAGATAGAAGATTAAAGTAAAGTTCTAATAGAACAGTTGATATTGTAGGTATAATTTATTCTCTTTTTTTTTAAACAAATACACGCACGCCCTTGCACCACAGACTATATCATATCAGAAACCTTGCACAATACCTAACCCACATCACAGATCATTTTTAATTTTAATCATGCTCACTCCGTGTTACTCTTATAAAATAAACAATTGATTTTGAACTACACATTGGAATTTCATTGCATATTGTTTGATAATATTAAAGTGCCCAGTAGATTATTCTATTAAATTCTTTCACATTGACATCTAAAGGCGAGTTGTTACATACGTGTATTAAAACGGTTTTATAAAAGTAACATGTCGCAAGCAGCATTCCGAATAAGCGCATCATTCCTAGCCATTAACCTTCAGCACACCGTTGCATTACAAACTTACACCTACATTATAAATTACACTTATGTTAAGCTCGCACCGAACGCGACGCGGCGCCGAATTTGTACAATAGCGATTCAAATTTAACTTTATTCAATATAAAAGAAAATACATATTTCATTGCAAGAGCAGCGCTACGATATGCAGCATGTCTAACTCTTGCAAAGAATCTTCTTGTGTAGCGAATAAAGTTCAATTTTGAACCGCTATCCTAGAAATGCAGCGCCGAGTCGCGTCTCGGTGTGAACTGCTGCTTACACTAATTACATAGCCTATAAAAGCTAGTTCCTATTTGGCTTCTTTCAAGTTGAACCATCATTATGTCTTGTCCCATAATCTACGTTTAGTATAAAAAATGCCTTATTTTGGTATCGCTGTTACTAAAATTCGTATATCTTTACAACAAAGTAATTCGACAAACGACCAACGTATTGAAACATATTGTAAATGTCACCCTACAACACCTGGAAACTATTTTAATCATATAGTTTGGTCGCTAATCATAGTGAATTTAAACCAGATATATCTATCTCTGTCAGTATAGTGAAAACTAACAAGTTTCATCTGAAGCCCAATTCTGGTAACTATACTTTATAATATCTCGTAACGCTTCACTCATACGTCTATTGAGTGCGACAGCGCTAGGAACGAAACAGAACGAGAACTGTTCATCTGATAAGAGACAAAGTCAGAATACTAGAAGTAGTATTTTTAATACGATTATACCATAAACTAAAGGTCTTATTCTATTTGTACTCAATCATTGTGAGACCCAAAACCACAAACTAGTGTTGTCTTTCTCTAATATATTTCATAAATATTCTTATTTATATGTGCTGTCATAGGTAACGTGTTATTTTTACAGGGTCACGTTTACAACAGCTTCAATCGGTGGTCGCACTAGATCTCTATTGAGCAATATATTTGTCGAAATCATATATGTATATCTATCTTAATATTAACTCATGTAGGATCCCAGAAAAATAACTGAGATCTCAATACAATCTGCTCTTTAGTTTTCCGTCAATACTGGTATAAATATCTATGTTAAATCTATTTGGGCGTGTTCGAGTATTGAATATTGCCTTATGAATAAAGTTTAAACATATTGTTGAAGTGGGTATTAAAAAATCAAATTCATATATTCGCAATCACGAATATAAAATACTACATAACACATTAAATTGAATGCTTCACAATTGCATCTTGTTATTGTCAACTAAAAAAAATTACTACAATATGTTCAAGGAAAAAAATGTGCCACGGTTTATGTTTTCTTTTTCCTGATATACTCGAACTAGCCCCATAAAAAAATAAATACAAGACATAAATTAATAGTTCACCTTTATCATAAACGCGTAACGCCTCAATGTGCAAACTCTTTCCAACAAACCTTTATACTTTACCATTTAAAAATAATATCGAACTTCTGTATACAGACTTTATATCGGTATATTGTATAGCCTGTGACACGGTTCTGAGACAATAGAGAAATGTTTTTCATTGTATTTTTAAGGTTTTTCAAAAAATTCAATGGTCATTCGAAAGAACGGATTTTTTTACTTAGTTACTTTTGCTCTAAAAAAGAACTGACAGTATGTACATTCTCAGATCTTCACAATCGGAATAGTTCAAGCAACCGTTTTTGTTCTAAGAACGATCAATGAGTTACGTTATAAAAACATGCGACTATTGCATAAAAATCGTGCCCCGAACTGTTGCCTATTACATAAGCAACAATACTCAAGTTAACCCTTTGAACTGCTATTTAAATTCAGATATTTTATTGACAAGTTCCCTAAAAATTCTCATGTTATCCGACAATACAATCAGCCGATAAAAAGTCTGCGAATATTTTATCTGATTACGTAAAACAACATGTATTTATGCTCTTTACTTTGAACAACAAAAAAAAAACAATTTGGAAGACATAAACGTCGAAAACGAAATAAATTTATGGCAACACTAACACTTCACTTTACACCGTCCACAATAGTTTCCAGCACTTTGCACATTCACCTGTTGAGCACCGCCAGAACTCAAGTAGACAGAACAACCGTAGGAGTCTACACTAAAATGGAGGGATTTAAGATACAAACGATACGAAACGTATACACGAATATATATACTAGCGACGTTTTTCAATCTCAACATGTTTTTCAATACTCAAGACGCTATCGCACGTACATCTGGGGGTCTACTCAAGATGCCATCGCTAATTATCGCTTACAAAGTTCGATAACAAAATGTATGGGATTAGACATAAGGTACGCTAAATTATCGCGAATTGGTATGTCATTTAGCGTACCTTATGTCAAATCCCATACATTTTGTTATCGAACTTTGTAAGCGATAATTAGCGATGGCATCTTGAGTATTCCCCCTGGTGAGTTTTCGAAGAACTGGTGTTACGGGTACCAACAGAAATCATTTAATCTGAATACAAATCGATGACTCAGAGAAACAGGGTCTGTTTTATCCGGATGATGCTTGTCTTGTGTAACTTCCCGAAATTACATATTTGTTTTGTTTAAATTGAGAAACGTCACTGCGTCACATAACATAACATCGTCAATAGAGAATATACATAGAACAGAAATAAAATTTCAATAAAATTATGATACTAAATTAAACATGGCAAATATCTGACAAAAAGAAACAAGATATGAGCGGTCAAAGATTTCAATGTCTCTCTTTTTAGCAAAACGAAATTTCTTACGAATTTTCTGGGCAAGTCGTGTGACGTCACGTCTTTGGGCAGATTTAATTTAGTTCCAAAAATCGACACACCATTTCGAACTTGGCGCTAGCGTCGTGTTTAACAACGAACTTGTCAAATACTAACGCAATTTATTTCGACATTGAAATTAGATTTAGGAGTAGGCCAACAGATCTCTCTGTCTATTGAATGCTTTAATCGTTCATATCTTTGTTTTGTTCAATGGTATACATAAACTGACTTTGTTACACGGTTCATCATATAAATATTATTATTTTTGCCCTTACTAATAGAAAAAATTACACACTGGATAAGCTTGAAAATGCCGGTGACTTCCGTGTCTGACACATTATCAACAGGCTTACTCCCAAAACAGTCGAGAATCAAATCAGTTCGATCTCAACGGATTTTGGTATTTTATTGCTTTTAAACTAACCAGGATAAAGAAAATCGTTAGATCGTAACTTTTTGTATTCCCGGCCTTATCAGTCCACTGAGAATCAAAATAAATAAAAGTCAATTTATTGGGAAGTACGCGGCACGATCTAATCTGTGTCAAAATCGAATCAGTTTGGAGAGAAACCAGATAAAGCATTGTATAGGATATTCAGTGTGTATTTTTTTTATTATGTACATAATATGAGGCAAAACTCTTAATCAGTCAAACAGCATTGACTGGATTGTGACTCAAAACAAAACTACTTGTGACTGAAGAGTTTTGACAATAGACTGAATCAGTCAAAACTACTTAAGAGTTTCGACTGTAACATATATAAATAAATAAAATGCGTGCATATTCCCTATTCTCAAACACATAATAATATGTAATGTCGTATCGAGTGCTGCGCGGTGCGCGCGCCGGTGCGGGCGCGGGCGGGGGCGGTCGCTGCGAGGCCTCAAAAGAAGCCGATCAACTCCTACTCGATGTTCGACCGCGGACCGTCGATGGGCATCGTGTGCAGCACCTCGTCCAGCAGTTGCAGGGCTCTGAAACATTATAATAATAATAATATCTATAAACGACGTAGTTATTATGTTGTTTTTCTTGGTTTCAACTGACCAACTGCTAAGTACAAAGAGGAGTACTTATCAGGAAAGGAATTATTATTTTATATATTAGCGTGTATTAAAAGTAGATCAGTAATATTCAAAAGAATACAAAATGTTCATTTAATGTTCATTCCAAGAATACAGAATGTTTATGCAGTTACGGCCGCTGCATGACGGCTATGCTATCCTAGAAGTTTTAGCAATTATGTTCTCACATCTCATATATTTCATACAATTTTAGGAACGCGTGACGTAATAGTACTTAAACACTTAGCCATATGATGTTGGCTGACTCCTTCACCTGTGCAAATGCACCTCGATCAAGCAGAGCGTCTCCTTGATGGAGGTGCGCTGGAAGTTCAACCCCTAGGCCTAGACCACGCAACCATATGACGATAGCTGACTCCCTCACCTGTGCAGATGCACCTCGACCCAGCAGGGCGTCTCCTTGATGGGGGTGCGTGGGTAGTCCGCCCCTAGGCCTAGACCACGCAACCATATGATGTTAGCCGACTCCCTCACCTGTGCAGTTGCACCTCGACCCTTCACCACATCTCCTGATGGAGATGCGCGGTTAGTCCGACCCCCATCCCTCGACTGCACAGCCATATGATGTTAGCTGACTCCCTCACCTGTGCAGATGCACCTCGACCCAGCAGGGCGTCTCCTTGATGGAGGTGCGCGGGTAGTCCGGCCCCCAGCCCTTGACGAACGAGAGCCGCACGATGCACAGCCGCCGAAGGTCGTCCACGCCGATGCCGGCCGCCGCTGATAGACCTGAAAATAGACAACAAAACATTTATGTAAGTGAGTTGAGAAACGAAGTCAAATGTTGATGTTTGCGGGTTGTCTATTTCTGATTAGATTATTGTTCCTCGTGTTTAACAATTGAAGAATATGTAAAAAATCCAAAGGGTTGACTGGAAGAAATTGCTTTCAAGTAATAAGGCCGCCCTTGTGTGCATGTCTGATTTAATGTAAAGTTGTCTTTTTAATATTATGTAATTTTTTAATTTGTATTTGCATTAATTTGTATTAATTTGTATTAAAGACATGAATCGATGAAGATGATATGTGCAAAAAAAAAATCCCAGAAAATTAAGTTTAAACAGTCACTTAAACATTTTAGGATATGTAGTAAAGTATTAAGTACGTTGATTCTGGAGACGGATCTTTAGTTTAATGTATTTAATACTTTACGACATATTTTATGTTTAAGAGACAGTTTGAACTCAATTATCGCAAAATCATAGTTTTGCTACATATCTCCTTCATCCATTCATGTCTTCAATTACGTTAGATCTGTTATGGCAAATATGGCGCAACACAGTGGCTTGGTTCGCGTTTTTGGCGCTCGTATAACAAAACTTGCCATGCGTACATTAGAACCTTACTATACAAGCCCTTGTGCGTTTTTTGTCTCACTGCCCAGTGAGACAAAAAACGCACTGATTCGTAGAGCCCGAATGATTCTTGGCTGTTATTTTACTAATTAAATCATAGGCTCATCTATACTAATGTTATAAAAAGGAAAAATTTTCATTTCTCTGTTCTTACCAAATTTGGACAATCCTTTTACCCATTAAAATGCTACATTATTCCTGACTCCTAAGTAACATATGCTATATTTTTACTGATTATGAACAGTAAAACCAGATATATAGCACAATACGGCTGCTCTCCATAAACGGGAATGTGTTCAGGTGTGCGTTTTGTTTAAAGTTTAAGCTATGAGTATGTGGGAGTACGAGTGGAAGCCCCAAAGGGAGATCTCCGACCTCACGAGATGGTATGCTCGGTCAGGCCGAAGCCCACTGTACTAGTTTTCAGATGTCGTATATATGTCGCAGTCATCTTATTGAATCTAGTTATTTAATTGAATCACTAGGCGTTCATATAATGGCGTCAAACAGCTCGTACAGATAGCAATGTGTTGATAAATTTTTTGATTAATTTACTTTAATGTTCGTTTTATTAGTACTCATTCGGAAATTTCGAAGTTTTAAACTAAAATATTAAATGGCTGTCCTAGTATCGGATTCTAAAATTTGTTGGTAAAAACAGGATTCAATGAAAGCGCTAGTCATTCAATTAAATAGCGGATTCAATCAGATGACTGCGACATATATAGCGCCGGACTTAGAAAACTTCGATAGCGCGATGCAGGATTGTGGCGCTAATAGTACCGCTACAAGTACATACACTTGTTCATGCCGGGGTGCTGCGGCTGTATGTGCCCGGCGACCGCGGCCGCCTGCGCCGCCGCCGCCGCCTGAGCTGTCGCCGCCTGCGTCTGCATCTGTCGGTGGCACTGGCGCAGGTCGAACACCTGGAACATAGACAGAAAAACGTCATATACCTCTTGTAGCCCTTGTATCTTCTAGTACATAAAATTATATATATAAACGCTTCACACCACGTCAATCTAGCCCTGTGCTACGTATCCGAAGAACTTGTGTTACAGGTACCGGACAACGGAAATATATTTAATAATTTTATACCATACACATATTTAAGATTTTTATTATATTAATACACAAATTTAATACATGTTGTAGATATATTAAATAAAATTTGTTTTTCTTAGAACATGGTTTATAATAATAATAATCTGTTATAGAAATAAGTAAGGTGTATCTGTGTGAGTGAGCTGTGTGAAACAAGTTGTGTAGCTGAGCTTGGTCGATTAACATTACGTACACTTTATGTGGATTCGTATCGTTGTGTTTTTTATTACTTTAGGTTTTTATGAATAAACGTCTTTACTAAAAGCTCTAGTTTAATAGGACAGCGTTGCAGTTCTACGGCGACTGAATGAATGCTGATTGCAACCGTGCCATTTTGTTTTTCCTTTTGCCAGAACTTGAGCAGTACATCATGAAGGTAAAGTATTCGTAATGAATAAAAGAGCGCGTTAAAATAAACTGTATACAATCTATAATTTTATATAAGTTATCTATAAGTTCGATTCCAGCGTTGGAACAACAAAAATGTTTTTTTCAAGCTTGGTTAGGACCATTCAGACTCATTGTCTGACAATAAAGACGATAATGGTGAAGACTGCATCCTCAAACTGCGATGTGTGTGGCAATATTGAAGATGTCTATTGCTATATAAGAAGAGGCTGTAATATTGCATTGTCAGTGCCTACGTCTAGTGATGCTATAATTTTGTATAAATTAGTTAAAACTGGTCTAGAAGTAAGACATTAATATAAGTATATAATGTAAGACATTAATATTAATAGTTTAGTAAGTGGTTTTGTAGCCATATGAGGACGACATGGTCGCTTCTCTTTGTGAACCAAGTCTTTAATAAAGATTAAAAAAAAAAAAAAAGATGATTCATGCGTCGGATGGGCATGTAAAAATTCGGTCCTGCGCCTGATCTCCCGCCAGCGTGTCGGTTATCCGTCCCACTGGGCTACGAGAGTGAAGGAAGACAGAGTAGCTATGTGTATTGCGTCCACACTATAAAATAACACCTGCGTAGCTGGCCAGCGGGCCTACTCCCGACACAATCGAGTACCGAATCCGTTCGACATCAGTGGTTTTTCGTATTTTATTTGGTGAATTATTTAGTAACTAACCAGGATAAAGAAAATTGTTCGATCGTAACTTTACTTACTCCCGACCATATCGATCGACTGACAATCAAAATAAACCAATGTCTATTTATTAGGAAGTACGCGGCATGATCGTATCTAAATCAAAATCAAATCAGTTTGGAGAGTAAGGCTCTTGGTTAAATGAAACCGGATACCGACATAGGCTTGGCAGGCATTACTATAAGTGTCTCTCGCTCACCTTGATGCAGGCGGAGGGGTATATCTTGTGCACGGCGTCGCCGGGCGCGCGGCCCGCCTCGCGGTCCAGGTAGTAGCTCTGCACGAACACGCTGTGGTCCGACAGGCAGCGCAGCCACACGTCGCCCTCGCCGCGCAGGTCCAGCTGCACGCCCTTGCCTATGTGTAACCTGTACAATAAAAAAATAATAAGCCTTCTCTATTGCATTTAAAAAAAGTAAGTATTTGCGTGCATTATGAGAGATACAGTATTCTCCGAGAGAAGTAACCACTCTTTAAATACTGTAGTGCCTGAGACGGGCGGTTTTAAATATCGCATGGTTGCCCAGCACATACGGCATTCTCACAACATGGCCTAATCCAGAGGAATGGAGGACGGAAGGAGGACTGGTCAATACGTCTGGGGTCAACGATGTGCGGGTCACGATGTTTTCCTTCACCGTTAGAGCGTCCGTATAATATGCTTAATATCTGAAAAAGTCTCGTTAATACATTCCACAACCTAGGAATCGAACCCGCACCCTTTCAATTGCTAATCAAAGGTATACCCACTAGGCCACGCTCTCTATATCTATTGCATAAGCAGCTCTATTTTGCCTAAATTAAGGTTTAAATTTGTATTATGAAAATACGATAGTGAAAGACGACGCGTATATTATAACGTAATGAAAAAAGAGTAGAGTATTTTTACTTTCCTTCTTTAGTTCGACTCAACACCGGTGGGAATTGAGCTTAATATGAAGTGTCTATTTAGCAATGCGCATGTTCGGAAAAACCGGAGTCCGCTATAGACGTAAACTTCGATAGAGCATCTCGCCTTTGTTGATGATAAAGACTGTTAACTGTAAAATTAAACCTAGCGCAGCTACACAATACAAAAGGTGTAAAATGAGTGATAATACTTCAGGGTGTGTATGTGCCTCCTATGTAGAGTATACTGCGAAAGTACCAGCGCTGAAAGACTTACTACTTTTCATGTTTCTGTAAGAAATGCCCCAACATCATAAACTTGCCCATACAATAATAAAAAAATACCTCTTTCAGCGCTGGTACTTTCACAGTAAACTCTATATACGGGACAACACACACCCTTAAGTATTAGTGTAGTTCGTTTTTAAGTATTTTAAATATGTATGTTAGTCTCACCAAGCCGTGTTTCACCAAGCAATGTTAACGCCATGTTAAATATCATGTTATCCTTCTCGTATTTCCTGTCAATGAATGAGATGGCATGGTATTTTAACATGGCGTTAACTTTAACAATGCTTGGTGAAACACGGACTTAAGGTATTAATAATATGGGCCTATGTAGCCCGAAATAAATGGTATTTAATTGAATTATCACTAATTTATTTTACACTTTGTATAATATGTATAATACTTATAAAAGCCTTGCCTCTATATCTCATTTCAAATATTTAATAAACAGACAACGTCGATACAAACCTTGCTCGTTCGCTCTGCTCTGTCCTATGCACGTTGCTCAGCGCCCCCAAACAGAACCGGTTTCCGCCCGACGGATCCACGTAACCGTCCACCTGTAAATAATATTATTAATAATATAATGGACGTTTTTACACTTTAACTTGGTCCTTTATAAAGTTCTGGAAGAACTTGTGTTCCGAATACAAAGACAAATGAAATTGGTTCACTCTCGTATAGTACGTCCGAGATAAATTTAACCCAAACGTAAACAAACCCGTCTATGACACTGATGCCAATATTAATACAATGATTATTGTTTGCTATGAATCCATAGACTATAGGCTGTAAATGACTTTCATTTAAAGTTTAAACATATTAATTTATTTGTTTGTTATAAAATGTATTGGATAATGAAGTTTCACAAATGAACAACTTTACTTATGTTACATACTTTAATATTTTCCTTTTTTAAAACGTAAATATAAATATTATAAAAATATACATTATACCTATTTTAATGTTTTTCTGTAATCTATATTCTGTAATATGTATATTACGGTATTAAAAGAAAAGAAATTAAAGTACTATGTAACATTAATATAGTTGTTCACTTTTAAAAGTGAAACGAAACGTTTTTTTATCTGTCATATAGGTTCTCAAGTGAGGTTGGGTTTGAGATTGTTTTATTTATACGGGCCTTAGTGTAGGGGTTGCGCACATGAATCTGTATAAACTACAATATTAACTGTGTTTTCCTTAATATTATGTATTTAAAATAAGAACTAATAAACATTTATTAATTAATTACGTATAGTATAAGTACAAGAATGTAAAGCTAACTCACGGTGACGTTGGGTCTGCTGGACGGCACCTTGAACGTCTCGCCGACCTGCGTGTCCAGCTCGAAGTACGCCACGGAGCACCAGTACTCCGGCGCCGGCTGGCTCGACAGCAAGCCGCCGGGGTTGCCGTTGTCTGCACAACATTCAATAATAATAATAATAGCTCCCCTCACCGATTTCGGTGTCGGTAGCCGATTTCATTGAAACCAAGCCAGCTACGCTTTGGAAGACGTTTTATAGTGTCCAAGCGCAATACACAAATACACTCTCTCTTCCATTTACTCTCATAACCCAGGACGGTAAACCGACACGACTGGCAAGAGAACAGGGCCCTAATTCTCAGTCCTCGAACTTAGTTTTTACTATCGGTCTGTCCCGCTCATGCAAATGACATTTACCGCGCGTGCGAGCGGGATATACTAATATTTGGAACTGAGTTCTAGGCCTGAGAATCGCCGCCCAGGCGCAGGACCGACTTTTTACATGCCCAACCGACGCATGGATCATCTTTCTTGTTAGACAATCAGGTAATCAGCCTGCATTGTCCTAACCAAACTTGAAAATGACATTTTTTGTCATTCCAACGCGGGAATCGAACCCACGACGTCCGGGTCGAGAGCGAAGCTCTTTACCACTAGACCACGGAGGCGATGAAAAAAAATTTTTTACAAGCCCAACCGACGCATGGATCATCTTTCTTGTCAGACAATCAGGTGATCAGCCTGCATTGTCCTAACCAAACTTGAAAAAACATTTTTTGTTGTTCCAACGCGGGAATCGAACCCACGACGTCCGGGTCGAGAGCGAAGCTCTGAACCACTAGACCACGGAGGCGATAATAAAAATGGCATGTACGTACAGTAGTGGTGGTGTATGGCGGGCGCGTCGGGCAGCGGCGCGGCGGTGGGCGGCACCAGGCTCTGCGTGTACGTCAGCGTGTTGTTGCCCGTCCACGTGCCTGCAACGTGGGCGTAGTTTACTTGACTCCAATACCACATTTCAATTAATTGAGTTTAATTCTTTATGAATAGACAAACTATGATTTATTTGAAACTAAATAATCTACTTTTCCCGAATTTCTTTGCGACATATCACCTTCATCTATTAATGTCTTCAATTATGAATATAATTCGCTACAAACACACGGCGATGTAGCCGTAAAACTACACTACTTAACAGTATCCTGCGATTTTGTCATCTTTCGTCTACGAAGAGCAAAATATTGAGTCCCTGTGTTATAAAAACGTATTCACATTAACCGTGGCCTACCATCCCATACAATCAATGTTTAAAAAATATTGCAATAGATGTCACTACTATTAACGTTTGTAAATTATAAAATGTAAATATGCCGAATTGAGTACAAATATTGACATTAAAATAAAGATACATATTTTTTAAGTATAACATCACATTAAGCTAAATTCAACTCCTTAATTAAAAAGATGATACGAAACGAAATTAGTATTCCAATAGTGGCGCTAGATGGCGGTTTCCGGAATGTGCCAGGAAATCGAAGAAAACAAAAATAGCCAGTCCCATTGCCCGTATTAGGGTGATACCATTTTCTAGTACTAGGTCGTGTCTCTGTTATATATCTACTTTGTGAGGTTAACCGAATGACGTCATTGTGAAGCACTAACCTTGCTGATGCTGCGTTCGGTGGGGCCCGGGGCTCGGCTGTGGGGCGGGGCTGCCCGCGCTGAAGCCGTTCTGCTGGGGCTCCGGGGACATTACCGCTGGCGCTGCGGCCGGCACCGATGACACCGAGGACACGGGAACGGAACCCGCTGAAACGTGGTATATTTTAGAAGACCCATTAAAACACTTTAAAAAAATATATTATATTATCATCTATGTCAAATGTTTAGCTAGTTCATGAGATATAGCCTATAGGAGCTTACTCTCCAAACCGATTCGATTTTGATTTAGATTTGATAAGATCTTAGATCTCAGAATAGAATTGGTTGAAAAGATCTAGTACAAGAATTGAATTGAGATGATTGAATATAATATGCTATTACTTTATTGATATATATTTACCGGGCAATGTTTGTGTCAGTTGTGTTTCAGTGGTGGTTTGCTCGGACGTAAAGAATGTGTTGTTGGATCCATCTATTAACGGAGTTGTGCCTCCTGGGGACATAGACACTGGGAGGGAAGCTGAAAATTTAACAATTTGTTAAACATAATGAAATAAAAATATTACACACAAATTCTGATCTGATCCAACATATTATTATTGTTGCAATAGGAATTGATTCTAAAAGATTAAAAAATATGCTCAAGTCAATCAAAACAAGAATAATGAGGCTACTTGCAAAATAAAAACATAAAAGCTTACAATGATTCAATCTCTTAGGAAGCCACATTGCTCGGGCGTCCATAGTGTCTGAAGGCTCTAACTTAGGGGCTATACTCCTCTGCTGCGCCATAACCATCTGTTGTGGATTTTGAATAGACATTCCTTGGCTTATATTTGGCATTTGAGGCGTGCCGGGTGACATCTGGTTGGGTGCAGAAGCCAATCTAGGTGAAGCCATTTGCGGCACATTCGTGCCCATTTGGGCTGTGCCTGGACCCATTTGTGGTGTACTAGGACCCATTTGAGGAGTGCCTGGGCCCATTTGGGGAGTTCCTGGCCCCATTTGTGGTGTACCTGGCCCCATTTGGGGGGTGCCCGGCCGCATTTGTGGCGTGCCGGGGCCCATAGGTGGTCCTTGCATTTGACTCGGGTGGTTGGGTAACATTTGGGGACCTGGTGAGTGGCCCATTTGCGTTGGGGTAAGCTGCGGCGCGACGGCTCTTATCGGGGGCCGCGGTCCGTGTGATGGTGAGAACATGTTCGGAACGCCATCTGGCGCTATCGAAGCAAAAGAAAAGGCAAAATAAAAGTTAACATGCATTGCAAAATAAAACACAATATGGTCACATCAAAACGGAAAAAAATAAATGGTTATAATCTCATCTTACTTTGTCCTTGATTGATTATGATATTAGTTGTTTGGAACTGTTGATGATGATGTGGTATGGCGGAATGGTGGTGTCTGGGACTTGTAGCGTGGTGCTGGATGGTCACCAGTTCTCCTGTGTCCATGTCCATACCATTTCCACTCAGACCTGCTGTGTATTCATCTTTGACTAGTCTACTGGAACCTGGTTGTAGAGTTAATCCTGATAAATCTGCAATTTTTATACACTTAAAATTTTTTAAACATCTATTAATAGTACATAATATGCCGAAGACCCATTAATTATGCTGTATTAAGCAAATATTTGTTTATAAGAAACCTTATTGTGTATAAGAAACTACAGCTAAATAAAATAAATTATAAAAAAAAAACAAAAATTACTTTCTAAATATACCTTAGATAAGCAGTTTTTCCAAGGACACATTCTATGATATTAATAGATAATATTGAATGTAAAAAAGAGCTCAACGACTTACCAATACCTGGAGACACAACCCTTTCATAATGATATGGATTAACACAAACCGAGTCACATTTTAAGTCAAAGGCAAACTGACAGAATTTTACATGTTTCAATTCATTTTTGTGTAGGTCTGGCCATCGCCATATACGGGCATAGATTACATGTGGAAAGCCTTTGCGTCCAGCAACCTTAAAATAAATTTATGTTACTGTCATTCAAAAGTAGTTTCGATGTTTACTTCTTGATCTAAATAATCTACTAAGGTTAGTAGTATTATGTCATAAAAAAAAACGGCCGAATTGAGAATCTCCTTTTTTTGGAAGTTGGTTAAAACTGACAACCCAAATTTTGGTATTTTAAGTCTGAATTTTACTAATTACTGTAAATCTTATTAATTTGTTTAAATATTATCATTCCTTTTCTTTCATTATTATGATGAATGAGAGATATAACATAATATTAAATCAATGATTAACATTAACAGGCATTAGGTAAATTGCCAATAAAGCTCCCATTTATAAGATATTAAAGTATTTACCTGCAACCGGCCATCTAAAGTGCGCTGTATTGTCACACATTTACTAGGATGGGCTCCATTTGTTGTTATTGCTGTTATCAATGAGTCTAGTTCATCTCTTTTCTCCTTTAGCTTCTTGACTAGTGATTCTATGGCCCGTTTGGAAAAACTCTCACTCTCTCCGCCTTGCCTGTGACACATGAGCGAGTGCACTATGCTCAAGCAGGCATCCGCAGAAGTTGGAGCTGCTGTGTTCATGGCTACAAACAAAAGAAAAATATTGTGAAATATTCTAACATATGCAAAACTTTGAGTAAACAAAGCATCCTAATAGTCTCCTATTAAAAAGCGATCAAACTATTAAGATTTCGAATTAATTTAACATTAATACATGTTAGAATTAACATATACAAATTAGCCGTCTATTTTTAACAATTGAATAATTACTTGTTACTTTTACCAATACTTGTGCTTAAATACGACAGTCACATTAAATTGGTAATCCGACTTCTTGTTTATCATAGCGGGCTCTGACAAAGGTCAATATCAATCGGAATTTTAGGAAAATTAGATTTAAATAAATTAGTCATTTGCGTAAAACATGCCCAAAATAAAAAAATATTAATCTCTTATTTACCTGCTTTATGTGTATAAAGTAGTGTCCAATTTTTAACTTATAGAGCCTTACGTTTTATTCTAAAATCATGAGTAAATTATTAAAATTGATTGCTTTTTATTACAAGAAATATATCAAAACAGTGTACGACATTTTAGCGATCCATAAAGTGCCAAAGAGTAAAGTGCCATAAATTAATTTCTTGCCAGTATAAATAATTAAATATTACAGTAAGAACCATAGACAAGATAAGATGATTTTTTAACAATGTAAATTATTTTGTAATCAATTGCCATACTGAAAAGTGTTTAAACATAATAAAATTTAGTTTATTTTACCTAATTATTATTTAATAATTACATTTAAACATGGAAATTAGTCATAAAATCATTTTCAAAATCCTTTTTCCACAAATTGTAACACTGCAAATGACAAAATTGACATATGACAATAACGTATTGACACATGACATTTGTATTTCAAATGGTCAATTTTTGTCACAATCATAGATTAGAGTAATTATTTTAATAGAGGTAGATACGCCACTTCCGCTTGTTTGACGGTTCAACATTGAACGTTTGATCTAGCGCCACCATGTTTTGAGGAAGTGGTACTAAATTCTATATATATATATAAATAGATATTAATAAATTACTTCAATTTGCTGCGGAATTAGTCTGTTAGATTTTTATGTTTCAAAGACCTTAGTTTTTAGAGAAGTGTTTATTTGTTAAGTTTCATTAACAAATAAACAATTCTTACAAAGTCTTTGAAACATAAAAATCCAACATAATAAAACAAAACATAACCAAAAATGTAAAATATTTTATTTTTATATAATAAGGAACTCTTTATACCTACTGATACATTTTAATTGCATACTCTGTTCGGATCCAATTTAATATAAACATAAACGACAGAGATACGGTATTATAATGCTACAATAATTAAAACATCACTTATTTACCGTAGGAGAAAAAATACTGCAAACCCATTAAATTGGTG
Organism: Celastrina argiolus; assembly: GCA_905187575.2. Classification (NCBI taxonomy): domain Eukaryota; kingdom Metazoa; phylum Arthropoda; class Insecta; order Lepidoptera; family Lycaenidae; genus Celastrina; species Celastrina argiolus. The sequence goes on from LR994596.1 coordinate 7,226,387, forward strand.
GATATAAACTTTTCGTTAACGTTTAGTACAATTGGATCTTAACTGAGATTACAACTGTAAATTCTTACATTATTAAATAATTTAAAATTTAGTTTTTCAGGCAATTTTAACAAAATACATCATCAAAACATAATAGTACCTACTATGAAATGTCTTAAGATACACATTTTGTGTTATGAGTAAATTACGTGATATTACAAATGACCATACGTTAAACAAACATTAAATATTAAAATATTAATTATTATTAGCTTTTTTTTAAAGGTTTGTAGTTAATTTCATTTTTTTATGTTATGGTTTAATAATTAACTTTCTTTATTTCATGAACATACTAAAATCATCAAATAAATGCCAAATTTGTATAACACACTACACAAAAAATATTCTGAGGAATAAGAAATATAACATGACCAGGAAGTTATTTATAAATGAACGATACATCGTTATTACATAAATCTTGCCAGATATCATTTCTTATATAATTATCACAAATTATTACTTAAATACAAAGTGTTATTTTCGATTTCCCATAACTTTAGAGTATTATCACTATAATAATATGAAAACATTAGATGGTTACTATGTGTGGTACTATGTGAAATCAAATTATGTTTATAATATTCGACACACCTCATTAAGGCGAGGAGTAACCGCAAAACTAGCGCCACTCTTTTTAAAATGAATTTTACAATGACACAAAGGTCTTATTAAAAAAAGTAATCGGTTCAAACTTTAAGTAAATAGCTAAACTAATTTATTATAGTAATATATAATAGTTAAACTAATATTATGTATTATATCTCGTAAGTAATAACTAAAACGGCCGTTTAAGTTATTACTTACGAGAGTAAATACAGTATAGGATTTAGAGCTGTAATTAAATGCCAATAAATTAGTTACACTACTTACTTAAAGTTTGAACCGATTACTTTTTTTAATTAGATCGTTGTGTCATTGTAAAATTTATTTTAAAAGAGTGGCGCTAGTTGCGGTTACTCCTCGCCTTAACATTATACTTAAAAATTGAAACAGTTGTTATTTTTATAACTATGCAATTTAGATCCTGGGAAATGATATAATATATTATCGTAATATATGAAAGACACGAGTTTAAAGAAACTCCGTTTTGATAAGAGTATAAGTACATAGGCAGTGGATTAAAATACATAATATTACTAAAATAAATTGAAGATATTACCAGGATAATGACATATTCTATACATTTAACATTATTACACTTCGAATCCAGTTATCAATCACTAACATTAGCATTATTAAAAAAATATTTAAAAAATCAACTATAATGCTTTCTTGTAACTTAGAACAATATCATATTATAGAAGCCTACGGTCAGACCTGCCTAGTTTTCATGTACGATTTAATAATTTTGCTTTGCAAATAATTGTAATGAAAACTAAGCCAATTCAGACTTTGGCTTGGGCAATATAATATTATTATTCTAAGTTCTAAGAAGATATTATAGTTTAAGTTGCTACATAGTTTTATGTATTTATGTATTTAGATTTTACATTTTTTTTTGTCTTTGAACTTGGCTCTCATTTCACATTTATATTTTCGTTGGCGAGTATAAAGAATATAATATATAGTTCGTCTCTGATAAATTTAACCTGAACGTAAACAAACAAAAAACACCAAAATATTCACATATTCACTTATTGTGCACACTTATCAACACTTTGACAGGTATATTAAAGGATTACACTTTCTTCTCCAATACATTTTAAAACAATTTTAATAAGTTTAAGCATCAAATGAAAATCTTTCACTGAAAAATACGCCATTTTGACACTAACGATTGTAGAATACAAGCCTATGCTCTATTGGATTCATAGAAAACAAAAATCATTGTAATAATATTGGCCAATTGGCATCACTTACTAGTTTTTGGTTGTGTCATAGACGGGTTTGTTTACGATCAGGTTAAATTTATCTCGGACATACTATAGTATATATCTCGTGGTAAATATTCTTTATACTCATAGGTATATTATTATATTGAAGACAAGAATTAAATAAGCACATCGCCAATTCGTAACTTAATTGCAGAAGGATAATAATTTCGAATACTATATTATTATTCGCATAGATAAGATTAATATTATATTAATCATTTAATTTTGCCAGTCTAATTGCAGTGCATGTTGCGCGCCGCGACATCACTTTCTAGGGGCGGCAACGGGGTTCGTATTCATCAGTCATTTCTTTTTAGTTAGGCTTCTTTACGCTTGTCTTAGTGCTCAGCATTGATTGACACATTGAATACATAATACTGAAAAAATAAAAATAATTTGTTTAGTATACAAACTATTGAATGAACTTTATGGTTTTGTGATGATAATATAAATTAATTATACGAGGTTTGTTAAATACTTAAACAATATATTATTACATACTGGGCATTTATTATTAACTTTGTGATGCAGGGAGAGTACAAGTATTATATTATATTTTATTATAAATGTAACTATATTATATAAGACAAAATATATAATAATAATAAAAATATACATTATTCTAATAGGTACTTATAACAATAATAATGCATTTTATATTTTAGGTGTGTACTAAAATATATATCGTTTAGAAAGTTAGATAATGTCGTCGTTACTAACAGAGTATATATGCTTTATGATGGATAGGCCAGTATGGTTAGCTAATAGCTTATTAATATTATTAATTTGACTGGGGAGTCACGGCGTTTGTTGCTAAAGCGTACTAGTCTACTACAGCTGATCACATTACAACACTTGACATATGAATGTCTGTTTGTTTGTAACGCTTTCAAGCCAAATCTAATTAACCGATCATCGCGCACATTGTATGCGCGTGCGTGATGCGGGCAAAAGCTAGTATTACATATATTTATTTCTCTTTAGAGTAATGTAAAGTAAGTGCCTGCATTCCCTCTGTTAGTTTCTTATGGCAAGGTTTAAGAGTTCAAAATTGCTACTGCATCGCTGTCACAAGACATTCCAGGGCATCACAATACACAGTTACTAGTTACACACCAGTTACTTTTGTCAATAAATTAAACATTTCTGATCAAATGTTCTGATGAAAATGTTCTGATTACCTTTTTATTTTATTTTCAATATTTTGTTCACTGTTCATACAGAACTCACTGGAATTATAATTTAGCAAATAATGTCAAAATTAGATCCCCGTTAATGTTACACAAACAAATTGCAGGCAACAATTATTATTCATTATACATGAATAATGTTGCAATTAATATTTTAAAGTAATATTGCATTTAATAATAATAATAATTAAATACTATTTAGATTGGTTATGACCAATCAAAATGGTCAAACCGTTTTTTACGAATTAAGCTATTTTTAAAAGAAATTTATTATTTTGCTCACCTTCATACTAATATTTTCAATATTATGTTTACTGTTTATTCAGAACTCACAAGTCGTGATTTCTTGGACACTGAAAATTAAAAAAATTAAATGTTAGAAAAGGTAATATTATTATGTAACATGTATATTAGCAAATAATGCAAACAATGTAATATTACGTAATTTTTTTTTAAGTTAACATGTATTAGCAAATAATGCAAACAATAAGGTATGTTTGTTTTAAGCAAACATATACCTCTTGATGCTGAAAAATATAAAAATCAGAAATGTATTTTTTTTTTTGATCACGATGCAATAATATATTTCGGCAAAAGTACATATAAAACTTCTGCACCAAATTATGATTTTGAAATAATGTTAATGGTTAAATGGTTCAATAAATAAATAAAAAAATGTGGCTTCAAAAAATTTACTTCTTGACACTGAAAATTTTAAAATTACATGTTACAAAAGATAATATTATGTGTCATTTTTTGTGTGGAATTATAATTTAGCAAATAATGTCAAAATTAGATCCCCCTTTATGTTACACAAACAAATTGCAGGCAACAATTATTATTGATTATACATGAATAATGTTACAATTAATATTTTCAACTAATATTGCATTTAATAATAATAATAGTTAAATACTGTTTAGATTGGTTTTGACCAATCAAAATGGTCAAACCGTTTTTTACGAATTAAACTATTTTCAAAAGAAATTTTATTAATTTTGCTTACCTTCATACTAATATTTTCAATATTATGTTCACTGTTTATTCAGAACTCAGAAGTCGTGACTTCTTCTTCGTTTTTGGACACTGAAAATTTAAAAATTTTAATGTTAGAAAAGGTAATATTATGCATAATTTATTTTTTAGTTAACATGTATTAGCAAATAATGCAAACAATAAGGTATGTTTGTTTTAAGCAAACATATACCTCTTGATGCTGAAAAATATAAAAATCAGAAATGTATTTTTTTTTAATTGATCATGATGTAATATTATATTTCGGCAAAAGTACATATAAAACTTGTGCACCAAATTATGATTTTGAAATAATGTTAATGGTTAAATGGTTCAATAAATTAGAAAAAAATGTGACTTCAAAAAATTTACTTCTTGACACTGAAAATTTTAAAATTACATGTTACAAAAGATAATATTATGTGTCATTTGATTATACATGAATAATGTTACAATTAATATTTTCAACTAATATTGCATTTAATAATAATAATAATTAAATACTGTTTAGATTGGTTTTGACCAATCAAAATGGTCAAACCGTTTTTTACGAATTAAACTATTTTCAAAAGAAATTTTATTATTTTGCTCACCTTCATACTAATATTTTCATTATTATGTTCACTGTTTATTCAGAACTCACAAGTCGTGACTTCTTCGTTTTTGAACACTGAAAATTTAAAAATTTAAATAATATTAGAAAAGGTAATATTATGTAATATTATGTAAGATTTAAGCGCACATAGGGATATAGGGACAGAAAAAGCGACTTTGTTTTATACTATGTAGTGATGATACTGTGTAAAAAAATACATTTCCAAATTGAGGAAAGGAAGTATAATCGTATCTCAAAGTTATAGTGACTGTTCTTTTTACACCCTGTTTAATACTGTGTCAACAAAATTTATATTTTTAAATATTATAATAAAGAGGTTGTCCTGTATACAAGGTGTAAAATAAATGAGTGATAATACTTTAGGGTGTGTATGGGTCCCGTATGTAGAGTATACTGTGAAAGTACCAGGACTGAACAAGATACTTTTTTTCATTATTATTGTATGGGCAAATTTATGTTGGGTCATTTCTCGTATAAACCTGAAACTCAAAAGTAAGTCTTTCACCGCTGATACTTCCACAGTAAACTCTATATAAGAGGCACATACACACCCTAAAGTATTATCACTAATTTACTTTACACCCAGTGTAATTTTTTCTTTTTTTTTACAAAATGTAAAAAAATATTTTTACTATTATTTTTGCGACAAAAAATAACAAATGGTAAAAAGAAAATTTTTTTTTTAGTTTAGTCAAAAAAAAAATTTAAAAATACATTTCCGAAACGAGGAAAGGTAGTATAATCATATCTAAAAGTTATAGTGACTGCTCTTTTTACACACTGTATAGTTAGGAATCAACCAATTAATAATGTCTTTTAAGGCTTAGTTTATTTCTCTTTCATAAGTATTATAATTTTCACATTTGATCAGTATTGTAGTGTAATCATCAAATAAGACACACAGTAGCCATAGTTATGTCATTAATATTGGCTAAGAAAAGAAATGGACCCAGTATGCTTCCCTGTGGTACACCTCTTTGAATAAGTTTATATTGAGACTTATTATTTTGTCTTACACTTTTTACATTACTTAGGTAGTTTAAAATAGATGTTATAATAAAGTAAATAATCCACACATGGCTACTATACTTAAACTAGGTAGTATGCAGATTATACAATATCTAAAATAAATTTGTGACAATTGTCTACTACTCGTATAGAGGTCACTGAAAATAGCAACGCTGAAAGAGTTGTAAATTTTTATACAGACGTATATATGGTAAAAAGTATTAAATATATTTCCATTGTCTGATACCTGTAACATATATTATGTGTGGTGTGAAGTATTCAAAGATATAATAATAATAATTATTATAGAATAATGTTAACTCAATAAGAAAATGATTTTTTAATGAGTTCACATTTATTTTGTCAACTAATGCCAAATTAGGTCTCCGTTTGTTTTATGCAAACATATTGCAATGATTGTTATATTTTACTAATATTGAATTTTAAATAATTACTTAATATTGTTAAAATTGGTCCAAACATTTTGGAGAAAATTGTTTCAAACTGAGTATTTTACAGATTAAACCATTTTCTTAAATAAATAGTGTGCTTACCTTGTTTCAAAAACCATTAATGACCAGCCCAGCTTGTGTTGACCTTCGATTTAAACCTATTAGGTTTCTTCACAAATACCATTAAGAAGTATCCACACTGTTCCTCTTGAAGCTGAAAAATATTAATAAAAAAGTTACAGGTACTAATAATAAATCAAAAAAATTTACAATAATATTATCTATATATATAAAAATGAATTGCTGTTCTTTAGTCTTGCCAAGATTTGAGAATTGCTTAACCAATTTGGCTATTTTTGGTCTTGAAATATTCATGGAAGTCCAGGAATGATTTACATAGTGAGAAAATATCCTCAACAAAGTGGGTACGGGTCAGCTAGTATTATCTATATATTATATTTTAATAGTATTCCATTCTAATGGTGTTATGTATCCATGAATATTAAACAAATTGTCAGAAGACACACATAACAGATAAAATGTGTTTACAGCTTTGTATCAGATAAAATATGAAAATATTCAATAAGAAATATAACAAGGTAAATCAGAGGAAAGGTAAATTAGAAGAATTGCATTACCCATAGTATGTGTGTGATACTTTATACATAATTAATAAGTTGATGTACAGTACACTTTGTAGATTACATCTGTGGACTCCTTAAAAATAAGTAGTTGGTTTTGATTGGTTTACTCACCTTTCTTATATCCTGCACTTAACATAGTTATTAACAGCAGCTATGAATTTGGACAAATTTCAACCAAGCTTCCAAAATATTTTTGAATTTTCATGGATTTGGAAAACGATGTACAACCTAAAAGAAAATGTTAATAATTAGATTAAATACCAGAGACTGAAGTATGATCAAACATCTATAAGTATAATATTTTAATTGCGTAGTTGCAAATGGTATAAAACGTTCATATAGTAGGTACATACAATAACACCTCGTGACATATTATTGTAATATTATAGACGAATTTTTGTTTGTTATTATTATTTGTTTATTACTTTTTTATATAAATACAAACTTTGGAATTATATCGCCGATTTAGTATGTTTAATTGTTTATGAACATTTTTACGAGGTTATGTGATGTAAAACGTGTATTCGTAATACACGTTATTATACTTACTTAATATATTTTGGTGCGCCTTAAATGCTTAAATCTTACACTTACTATTACTTGTTTTAGAAGTTAATAAATTAATTAAAATCAGTTTTTTTGCAGCCGGCAGCCATTTTTTTCTCAAAATATATTTTTTATTCTTCTACTTCTTTTAATTATTATTTTAACAATCTGCAAGTGTTGAATGTGCAAAAAAATAATTAGAACGGAATTTGCTTCGATGTACGCTTACAGCATATTAATAATTATTATTGTACTTAACATTTTAAAAGTTACAGTTACAAGCTTCCATAACTAATCCAGGATTCCTCGGAAAGGAGTCCTCTAGACGCGGCGCTTTAATCGCGCGACGGCATGTTAAATATTTTAAGAGAATACTTAGATTAAATAATCTAAGAGAGAATACCTAGGTAAAAGCTAGTATTCAGTATTCACCGACATTACGGGTTATTCCTACAAATCCTAAAATACTGACCTTCAATATAATAATATTTATTTACTTACGTTTAAGTCCCAATTATTATTGTCGCGAGACTTCTTTTACGGAATGGACTTTACCTATGACAAAGATATTTATTTAATACAATAGTAGCTGCTTTATCCGATATGGATATCTTTAACTAGGTACAGCTTTAATTGTTTAAATATCAATCTATTAAAACGCTTTCTTAAGAATGTTTATTACTTTAAATAATTAATAACTACTACATACTTTAATTAACCTACAATAGTTTTTATTTATTAGGTTATTTTTTTTAAATCTTAAGTATTGTGTTTTGTTAATTGAATAAAGTCATATATTACTATATTCTTTATTTTATAATACGTTTGTTATGTTCTTAAATGTTTATATTTTCTTACGGTCGACCTCATTGCCTTTTATATAAGTAATTAATTAAATTATAATTTAGCAAGATCTTTAAGCTGTGTCACGTATGAGTTGCATGCATCGGAATTTTTAACTGTGTTTTACTTTTTATTTCCGTAAATGTATTAATAAGAATATCTTTAGACGTTCAATATCACATTGCCTCAAAATATAATATATTTGAGGCAATGTGATAAATAAACGCTATATAATTGAGTACCTAATACACAGTCAAGACTACACAAGCAATAAAAAATAAGATGATAATCAACCTATTACTATAACACGAGTGTTAGTAGTAGTTAGTTAGAGTTATTATTATAACACGAGTGGATATATAAATTTTGTTTTAAGAAACAAAATATATCCACTCGTGCAAAGCCGGTACGGACCACTAGTACTATATATTCGGTATGTGTGTTTAGAGTGTGAACGCGTGAGCGTTTTGTATTAACTTCACACAAAAACATTTTTATTACGGAATATAAACAAATAAGACAAAAAAAACTGAAGACATTTAACTAGAATAAAAACTAAGGAAAAAAAAAAATAACTACGGAATAGAAACAAATGAGACAGAAAAAACTGAAGACGTATATTAATACTGGAATAAAAACTTAAGAAAAAAAATAATAATACACGGAATAGAATTTTAGAAACTAATGTCTTGGCAGTATGGTCTACGACCTTAGCCAGTTCATCATGAACGAACTTAAAAAAAATAAAAAAAAGGCGAATGAGCTTTTGAGAGGCTAAGTACTTATGAAGACTGTAGGTAGGAACATATCGTTTGTTCGAAGTGGACCCCCCCTGGTCACAATCCAGGTTTTAATTTCGTTGAAATACAAAGCGGGTCAAATAAATTTTCTACACAATATATTTGTTTAATTATTGGATACGTGTGCAATATTTTTACTCTAACCATAATACTCTAGTCCACATGATACTAAAAAGTGGGCGGGTGGCCCTCGTTACATTAAACAGTGCGAGCCTAATGGTGTTATGAAAATAAAATAGAGTCGTATTAATGATGAAAAATGAAGGGTGTTGATAGTTTACCATCAGATCGAGAAGGGATGACAAACAAACCAGTGGTGACATGTACGTTTATGTTGTTTTCAGTGCTCTATATGTATTGTGACTACCCATACAAATCCTAGGAAACCACTTATTTTAAAACACTTTATTTTTTAGGCGCGGGCGACTGGAATTTATTTTGTACCTTGGAGGCGCCTCTGGTAGCAGCTATACCTCAAGATTCGTGTGAATGGAGGAGGTCTTTCGGAAGAATAACAAAATTCGTATATTTAGAAGCATCATTTGTAAAATATAACAATGAAAAACCACAGTCCGAGTTGAATTTACTAAAACGTCCTATTTTTCATATCTACTGGACCGATTGTGTGGTAAATATATATCTTAAACTTATACTGTTAGATTTTTTTTATATGAAGTAATCTATTATTATCAATTGTATTGCTGCTGTCATGCTTTTTATACACTTATTATTTGTTAATGTTACTTTACAGAGTTTTTAAACATTCCTGCTTGTTCTACAGATTGTATAAATTACATAATTCAATTTGCAGGATATAGAATTTTATAAAACTACATTAAGAGAAGATATAGAAGGATGGCTCAAGCAATTAGAGAAAAACAATATAACCGACTGGATGTTAGTTCTAGTAGAGACTTACGATATAAGGAAAACAAACAAACTCCTGCCTCGGACAACAGTGTTAGATAAGATAAAAGGAGAGTTTGCGGTGAAGCAAACGGAAGATAGATTTATTTCAGTAATTAATCCCATAAAGTCAGAAGCAAGGAGTGCGGACTCATGGAGGACGCTAGTGGCCAGGGTCAGACACTTTATTCTAGTTGCATATAATAAGGCTATTAATAGGTTTGAAGAGCATATGAGAGAGCAGAGGGAGAAAAGAAATGATCCAGAGTGGGATTTTTGTAAATATTTTTCCTTACAGGTATTTTCACTTATACACATATTTTTATTGATATTATTTACAACCTAATTTGACCAATTTCATAATTTATTAACAATTCTTCAATTGAAAGAACTTTTGTACACATTTATATATTATTTATAACATATAATATACAACATAAATTATTCATGATTAAATAAAATGTAAAAGTTGTTTTAGTCAATGACTTCATTTTTTTTCAGGAACAACTGGCATTTGTGTTAGAAATGCTTGGCTTGTATGATGAAGCTCTGGTCCAGTATGATGAGTTAGATGCTTTGTTTTCGCAATTTGTTCTCAATTCCCATGTAATAGAAGGTCCGAAATGGCTTGAGACATTCAAACAGCCAGTTACGTCTTGGCAGGCTGTAAGATTAACTACGCTCATACCACAGAAGTTAAGGGACTTAATTAATAAGAAGAAAGCCTCTCTTTTAGATTTTAGAAGTTATTTATTTCAACGACAAAGTGCCATGTTATTACGTACCTTTAAACCTTCAGAAGTAAGTAATATTTTAATTATCTGTATTATCAGTAGCTTTAGTTATTGACTTCAGTTAATATATAGTCTAAAATACACTAATATCAAGTACATAACCTTTACTAATATATAATTAAATGGATTGTTACTTAAATAGTGTAGGATAAAATTCTCTTATAAAAATGTATTAATGCGGTAGTTTACCTTAAATCATAATAACACAAGTGATCATAGTGATATCAAAAGAAACTTAGATTTATAGATATATCGGTTATAGCTAATACACCAATTATTGACTGGTTATTATTTCTTCTTGGCCAACCAACTGTAACACAAATTGCTTGTGATTTAATTACTGATTGGCATTGAGGAACAGTTGTAAAAATACAACTGTTTCTAATTCCTAGTAAATTATCATCATCCAGTTTTAAATTAAGACTGACATAAAAGATTAAAAAAATATATGTTTAGGTGTATTACAAATTTAAAGTAAGATTCTATATAATATGCTGAAATCCAATATACCTAAATGGTATTAAGTTTATGAATATTTGTGAATTGTCACATTTGCCTTGTATATATTTATGTATTTATTTTAAAAAATATAACTTATCTAATTCAATAAAATAAATACAAAAAAAAAAAGGCTAGGTTAGATTATTCATTAGTTTATTAGTTCACTTTCTAGAGGGATATGCATTACCTAGTAAAATTATTATAGGACATATTATGTATATAATATGTATAATGTATGTACTACACATACATTGTGAATACTATACATACATAGTGAATATGTTTTGGGAAGCCTTCCTCAATGTTTTCTAGTGAGACAAGTCGCTATGTTGGTTAATTTTTGTATATTTCTCATTTGTCTTGTGTACATTTTTTAGATTGCATCCCGTTGTCTATCAACTGTGCACAACACGTCTGTAGAACTGACGTTGCTCGGCGCAAGCGCAGCGGACGGCGCCGCGGCGTGCTGGGCGCACCTGGCGTGTGTAGAGACTCTGCATGCGTGCGAGCGGCTCGCCGCGACTAACACCGCGCTGGACGCGTGCACGGCCATGAACGCGCCGCTCCAGAACAACGCCAAGGACAAGGTATGTCTATCTCGCTTTAACACGCCAGTAGAGCTACATAATATTATATCCTAGCTATCCCTCTCACGCGTCGCTGGATGTGACGTTGATGTTTTGGATGGACAGCAGACGACGCGCCTGGCATCTCTCTCTAACACGCCTGCATATCTGCTAGCTATCTCTCTCTAACGCGTCAATGGATGTGACGTTGATGTTTTGGATTAACAGCGGACGGCGCGCCTGGCGTGCTTCTGTGCGAGCCCCGCGCCACTCCAGAACAACGCCAAGGACAAAGGATATCTATCTCTATCCAACACACCATTATAGCTACAGATATCTTTATATTTTTATTATCTATGTCTAAAAGTTGTTCTCTTTTAATAGTTAAACGAAACGTTGGGTTTGAGATTGTTTTATTTTAAATATGGGCCTAACTATCAAATTTGATTTACTAGACAGAAGTATTACTCTACTTTCAGCTCCACGACCTAGGCAAGCTTTGCGGTCTACTACCCGGCACGCCAGACCCCACATCGGAACAGCTTCACCTGGTCGTGATGCTGTCAGCTGGCATGGGTGACAGCGAGCCCAACAACCAACAGTCTCCGACAGACAGGCTGAAGGAGGCTCTATGTAGCAAGACGAGCTTCCAGCAGTATTATCTGGAGCTTGCCGAACTGGCCATGGGCACGTATAAACATGGGTGGCTTAGGTGAGTTGGTTTATGTTCTCATTGTAAATATTTATATATCTTTTTTAATGGTTGTGTGCGGAAAAATAATGTGATAACTTATTATCATGCTATTGTTAAATTAAATGAGTTTTATTTTTTCATTATGAAATATTAAGTTGATGCTTATATTAACCCAACAATGCTTAAAATAAATGGTTCATAGATTTTTTACAACAAAACAAACATTATTGACGTATTCCATCCGACAGTAATCCAAACTATTACTTCAACATAAGAACTAAAAACAAATTCACAATAAATATTAATTAAAATCAAAGAAGAAACACAGAAACATTACTATGTAATACATACTTTTATATGTGTATTTCCCCAGGTTCGCCCGGCACATCGGCCGTGACCTAGCATCGTTCTACTCGGAGCTAGGGGAGTGCAACAAGGCGGTGGTCCTCCTGACCGACGCGCTGCGGTCATACGAGGAACAGAAGTGGCCGGATCTGGCCGCTCAGACCAGGCTGGAGCTGGTGGCTGTGGCTAAGAAGATGAACGATGTAGATAGGTAAATGTTTTAAAATCAAAACATTTTATTCGGAATAAATTTTTATACTTCGTTCCTGATAAATTTAACCTAAAGGTAAACAAACCGAAAACATCAACATTTTTACATATTTACCTATTGTCCACACTTGTCAACACTTTCACAAGTATATTAAAGGGTCATACTTCATTATCCAATACATTTTATAACAATTAAACAAAAATTAATATATTTAAACATCAAATGAAAAACCTTCGCAGTAAAAATAAGCTTTTACTGACACCATTTTATATTAGACTATGGAGTCTATGGATTCATGTAGCCCAATAATTATTGCGTTAATATTGGCCAATCTCGGTCAGGTCATAGACAGCTTTGTTTACGTTTGGGTTAAATTTATCTTGGATGTACTATACAAACCAAGTAGAATAACACAACCAACCTAAAATAATTTTAAAATGTTATTACAGATATACAAAGCTCTCTGCTAGAATAGCTAGTACGGTGGAATTAGAAATTCTAGTCAGAAATTTTTATTACGAGGAAATGTGGAAGTCAATGAGAGAGAATCTTGCCGAAAGACAAGAGTCGGTGCTGACAGAACTCAACGATTGCTTCAAAATTGTCTCCGCAACATTACTGCCGTCCGAACGTGCTGTTTACATCACCGATAATAAGGTTCAATGTCGCCTGGTGTTCGATAGTAATTTTCCAAAGGATATTCTATGTAATAGAGCCGCTATAAGTATAGAGAAGTACGAAAAGGATGAGAAGACTCCGCAGAAGAGTTATAAGACTGATTTAACTGTTAGTGTAAGTGCGCAGGCGGGGTCGCCCAAGAAATCCAAAGAGTGTACAGATGATAGTGAAACTAATGTCGTTTTTACAGAGTAAGTAATTACCAGTTTTATAAAAAACCGTAAGAGGAAACACAACGGGCGTTTTCGATACAGAAATAGGGGTGTACGCCTGTACGCGTCCCCTGCTTCCTCCTTGGATAATGTGAAAAGAGTAACAATTTTTCCTGAACATCTAACGGCCGAATACTGAAACGATAGTAAAATTAATTGACGTTTTAAAGACATTGACATTTCCCTAAAGAGTGTCAGTGACAGCCTGCGAAAAGGAGGACTCTTAACTTTAATTTTTCAGTATTTGGCCATAGGTCTATACATATGGCCAAATACTGAAACTAAAAAATATTAGTACAAAGACTTTTTTTCCTTTCTTTTTCTTGAGTCAGTTATTTAAAAAGTTTGAAGTTCAAAAACCTAAAAAATATGGCTAGATTTTCAGCAGTGTTCAAACATTCAGAAAACAAAAATATGGTACATATCTCAAGCCTTTTTTTAATTTTTTGTGAAAAAAGATGCCTAAATTGATTAAGTTTTGGAAGGAGGAAACAGGGGTCTCCTAAAAATCGATGTTATGTACTTTTAATTTCAATTAAGCTGCAGTTGTCTCTATCGCTCTAGTGCTGGCTAGCTAGGGCACTGCGAGACAGCAATAGATTTTGTAAATATCTATTTTGTATTTCTCTAGCATGTCTTTTACGTCAATTATGTAACCTATTTTTCCTGGGCCAATACGAATACGTTGACATCTCTGTGTGTGATAATTGTAATCTTTTCTATTCTTTGTCCAAAATAAGAAATACTTTTAAAATAAATTTTTCGACAAAGCCAATCAAATGGCAGTAAGCGGGAATTTATATTTTCGCGATCTTTCATTACATGTATGTATCATAAGTACATACTGGATATTTTCATAAGTTCACAAAACAAAGCAAACACAGCAAAGTTTAAATGTATTTTACATTTTACTAGCTTGATAAAACTGAATAGCTATCTAAAAATAAGTATTTTTTATTTCAGAATAAGATTAGACGATTTAAAACCTAAAGATCCCCTACTGCATCCATTGCACATAACCTCAAAACTCCATTACAAAGAAGACAAAACGTTACAAAAAGCGACCGTAGAGTTCCAGACAGTCAAGGCGCCGCTCAAGAGATCAGACAGCAGCAAATATAGAAAACCCTCGGCCACAACGAGGAACAGTTTCGAGACGTCCTTCACATACAACGATGTTGTAATAAAACCAGGGCAAAATGAGATTATATTGGAACACGTCGCGAACAAATGTGGTATGTTTAGATTGGGACAGGTGTCAATTTTGATTGATAAGTTGGAGTTCCTATCTAACGTTCTGATTGGGAGCAAATTGGGCTTCGGAGTGGAAACGCAGGGTGTTACGGTTTATTTGAACAAGGTTGAGCCGAAGAAGGATTTGGTTGCTGGTTTGGAACAAGAGATGGAGCTGGTGGTTACCAGCGGCAGCTCCAAAATTGAGGTTATTACTTTTTTATTATTAATAATGGTTGTATGTGTTTTAATACACTTTCATGGAAGAAAAAACTACTATGATTGTAACCAAGGAGACGAGATAAGGCGTGTCATCTATCTAAGGTAGAAATAGTTTCCGACGAAAGTACTTAAATTATAGTTTCAAAACTAGCCACAATGGCGCTAGAGTCGCAACGGTGAATGATGTGAAATTAGCAATAAATAGTAAATACTGTAATGAAGTTAAGAGTGAAGTGAATTGAGTTTAGTTATTTAAAGCCTGTGGGTATAATTTTATCCTGTCGCGGTTGTATTATATTTCCCGTGGCTCCGTGGGCGGCGGTTCTGTCGGAGTACCGCCGAGTTTTAGTGGGTATGGCTGCGTCCACTTACCGTCCTAACGGACGCAGCGAGCCCCACATACCCGTGGTAGGAATCCCCGTCCTCTACGGGATGCAACAAGCAGCATTTCTCGGCGAGAAAAAAAAAATAATAATGTATAATTTTATCCTGTTGCGATTGTGGCGCCACCTATCCCATCTAATTTATGCATTTCGACGGACCCGTTTTTACACAGATTACACTTTTAATTTAAAAAACTACATTTTAGTAACACTAAAAATGCATAACTGAAATATTAAATTACTTGCTAGTGTCGTAAATAACTGCGCTTTGTCAATAACTTAAGAAAAACGTGTCTGTCGGCAAAATCATTTTAATGATAATACTTTGTATACAGAAAAACATATTTTCGCTTTAATTGTACCTAATATATTTGTTTTTATTTTTGTGGTTGCTTACTCAATCTGCCAAACATAATATGTGTATTACGGTATACCACTAAAATGGTGTACCACTTAGGTGAGTGGTATTGCCACAACCAAAATGATGGCAGTGGCCGGCAACCATCTTGTAATTCTTTGTTGTGGTAATGGATCATAATATGTCAAATATTTCCATTCATCAATTTTGAAGACCTCCGTAGCGCAGTGGTTCAGCGCGTTGGTGCTCGACCGAGACTCGCGTGTTTGAATCCCGCCGAGGGAACAAAAAGTTTTCAATGTCTCTGGGTCATGGATGTGTATTAAATAATAAAAATCTTAAATATGTGTATAGTATAAAAAGTATTAAATATATATTACCGTTGTCTGGTACCTGTAACACAAGTTCTTCGGATACTTAGCACCGGTCCAGATTGACTTGGTGTGAAGCGTCTATAGATATTATTATAAATGATTTACATTCCAGGACTCGTCGATTCTCCTGAAAACCTCAACCGGCCTCAACGCCCGGTTCCCGGCCGACGTGCTCGGTTCTCGTGAGCTGACCGTGCCGGTTCCCGCCGCGGGGCCGTTCCACACCACGCGGGTGCCGCTGCGGTTCTACGCGAACCTGCAGCCGAGACGGGAGAAATGCATTGAGCATACGGTAACTGTACTTTATTGCCTAGTGCCTGCCGAACGTAGATTACATTTAAACTTACTTTAGAAAAAGACAGTCGAACAAAAAGCGAAATTATATAGAATACTTTATTAGTGTTAAGAAATATTTGTGGCGGTACTACTAGCGCCACAATCCTGCATCGCGCTATCGAAGTTTTCTAAGTCCGGCGCTATATATACGACATCTGAAAACTATTACAGCGGGCTTCGGCCTGACCGAGCATACCATCTCGCTCGGCCGGAGATCTCCCTTTGGGGCTTCCACTAGTACTCCCACATTGGTGACCCACGACAGAACACGCCTCCTTCATCATCATCACTCCCCGCCCCTCCGCACCACGCCAGCCAGCTTCAGCCACTTCGGGTACTCCCACATATTAACCATCTTCATTTATGTGTTTTATATGTAGCTGACCCTTGCCCACTTCGTTGAGCATAAAAACAGTTTGTGGTGATATTCAACTAAGAAAACAAAAACCCGAACCTAGAACCCGCAGCCCAGACCCCGTTACGCATGTCGAACGGAATAAATAGTATCCTATGATACGTGTTATAAATAGTGTAAGTAACACGACTTTTATATGTGTCTACGAATTCTCATGGTGACTCTGAGTTCCGAATCAGCAATGAATTAATGGATATGGATATGAAATTATTTCGGTTTTCCGTTTGTTTCGGATAATTTCGGTTACGGATATTAAACTTTGATTACCTTTTTACAGTAGCAAAACTTTCATTTCGGATTCCGTTACGAATATCCGATATTTTCGACATTCCTGTTCCGAATGCCTATAAAAACTACGCGTTCATCTAAGGGGCTATTCATTTATTACGCAAGGCGATTATACTAAATTTAGACTTTGCAAAAAAAAATGTGGCATTAAGTCCGCCATTGTACATTGTGTATAAAATAAACAAACAATGTGTTTTATATTTCCAGGTGTGGCTAACATGCCCGTGGTGGGAGTCAGTAACCGAAGTGCCGCTGCACTTCTCTCCGCCCATGGTGGCAACATGGCGGCTCCTCACGTCCAACACTCGGAAGTTCGTGCACATCACCGTCAAGTCAACCGTGGCTCACTTCATAGAGTTTGTGCTGAGTGAACCGAAGTTGGAGTGCGACGGGAATAATACGGTGTCCGACTTGAACCCCAAATGTACGAGGGATATGGTGAGTGAAGTTAGCTGCATATTATAAACTTTAAAATAATTATTAAAATAGTATTGAATGTCAAATCACCAAAATAGTTTGCTTCGAATATCAAATACCGGTAGTTCTTGTGGTAGATTATATGTATTTTCATTATACTTAAATAAAACACTGAAAAAATGAAAGTATAAAGCGATTTACATACTTTTCGATATGTCCATTACAACACATTACGTACCTGTATATTTTTAAAATACTAGAGTAGGGCACTTTCGAATGTAATTTAATCAAAATTTTCACTATACTACTATGCCCCTTCACTAAGAAACTCACGGTGTTTACAATTCTCTCATATTAAACGTGATGCTTGAGTCAATTTCGTACCAGTCGAATTCCAATCCAATCCTAATTTGTACGTAAGTAGGTAAGTTTTGATGATTTCAAGCGATTTTGCAAATGAGACTTATTTAATTTCATAGATGCAGACATCAGACGGCACGACCGCTTCGTTTATGTGGGAGCTGCTCAAGGACCCGTTAGTCAAAGCGAAACCGATGAAAGCGACGTTCACAGTGCTGTACCGGCCGATAAGCGAGGAGATTACTAGAACATTCTCCTGTCCGTTCGACATACAGGACTACACCACGCTGTTCGTGATCAGAACTAAACTGGAGCCAGGCAAGGGCTCCGACTTCTGTAGGGCCTCGCAAGTATGCAGTCTACAACTTAATATACAAAGGGTCAGTATTGTCACAAAGTAGATATATAACAGAGACACGACCTAGTACTAGAAAATAGTATCACTCTAATACTGGCAATTCGACTGGCTATTTTTGTTTTCTTCGATTTCCAATAGATAAAGGGTGAAGTCCAGGCACATTCCGGAAACCGTCATCTACCGCCACTATTGGAAAATAATAATTTCGTTTCGTATCTTCTTCTTAATTAAGGAGTTGAATTTAGCTTAATGTGTGCTTAAAAAATATGCTTATCTTAATTTTAATGTCAATATTTGTACTTAAATCGGCATATTTTCATTTTATAATTTACAAACGTTAATAGTAGTGACATCTATTGCATTTTTTTTTGTTCGAGTACCAACGCGCTCAACCTCTGCGCTACGGAGGTCGTCTAATTTTTTACTGTCGCAATTGGTCGCAATATTTATTTGATGATAGTTAAAGGTAGGTATAGGAACTTAACAATAAAGCGACAGAACCCCATCGAGTTTAGGCCCGTTTGATTCCTATTGACGAGCACTATGTTTCTATATAGTATCCAAGGTTGTTATAAATATTTTTTAATTATATTTAAGGTGAATGAGACGGAACATACATCACTCATGTACGAAGTATTGGCGGATCAAACTATGTGGGCTGTGCTGGGACGTACTGCAGGTAACTTTACAAATATTACAACAAATCTACCATATTTTTGGCACCATAAAACAATTGAAGACATGCATGGATGAAGGTGATATGTATCTAAATTCTAAATTCGATAAAATTTAAATATCCCTCTCTAGAATCAATGTAGTCAATACGTTACCACATATCCTAAAATGATTTAACGAAATTTTTTGAGTAAATTTTTTTGCGACATATCACCTTCATTCATTCATGCCTTCAATTATAATTTTACACTTTAGTGGTGCTTCCCATGCATGTGAAGTGGGGATATTTTTTTTCCTTTTCTTACTCAAGTTAATATTTCTTGTAATCGTTAGGTGTTCTGACGATGGAAAACAGCAGCGCCGAGCCGCAGTGTGTGACGCTGGACGTGATGCCGCTGGTTGCGGGCTACCTGCCGCTGCCGGCTGTACGTCTGTCCAAGTACATCGCTGCCAACACCAAAGGTAGACAAAATACCACCAACCTGCTTTCACCGTTAGGCAGCTTTTCTACCAGGAATGACTAAGTATGTGTTGCTAGGACTGTGTTTGTCAAGAATCAATAGAAACGATTCATTTACCTAGCTTCGATCGCACATTCCTCGCAACGCATTCTCGCTCATTACTGGTGGAAATGTAGCCTTACACCTACGAGTATATGTCCCTTAGCAACGAGATCAGCCTATTAGGTACGTATTTTTGTATATTTATTGTAAATAAAAAAAAAAAAAAAGGTCTGAGGTGCGGTAAACTGAGTGATATTTTACTCATTTGAAATAAATATGAGTAACTATTTATTGATTATCTCCGCCTTAATTACAATGATGGTAATTTATGATAAGTAAATGAAAATTGTTCAACTCTTAGTCATCAACGCCCACTCGAAATTTCATATTTTATTTAATATCTTCGCGTAAAATAAAACCCATGAATTTAAAACATTGGTCTTCTACTATTAGTATGAGCGTTACGATAGTATATAATTCCTTAATAAATGGACTATCCAACACTGAAAGAATTTTTCAAATAGGACCAGTAGTTCCTGTGGTTAGCGCTTTCAAACAAGAAAACCATACTTTTTAGCTTTATAATATTGATACATATATTAGGTATGAATCAAAGTGTGTATAATTTCAGATCCTAAGAAGGATATTTCGCCGCATCCCCGACTGGAGCCGTTCAGTCCGGGCCAGGTGTATCACGCGAGCAAGGCCAAACAAGTCCACGTGTTGCCGCCGGCGCCGAAGGACCATGCTGATGTGGTGGTGTGAAGCTGCATTCATCATTCTTCGTTTCAGCTGACGTCCACTGCTGGACACAAACCTCTTCCAAAGTATTTCTTGGTTGTCTATACTCGCCACGCTTGGTATAGTTCGTCCCCGATAAAAACCTAAAGGTAAACAAATCGAAAACATCGAAATTTTCACATATTCACTTATTGTGCACACTTATCAACACTTTCACAGGAATATCAAAGGACCATACTTCATTATCAAATGTCATCAAATGAAAAACTTTAACTATAAAAATACGCCATTTTGACACTGACAACTGTAGAATGTCTGTAGTCTATGGATTAATGTAGCCAACAATAAACGTTGCAATAATATTGGCCAATTGGCATCATTGACTAATCTATGGTTGTGTCATAGACGGCTTTGTTTACGTTTGGGTTAAATTTATCTCGTACGTACTATAGCTGGTTTGGCGAGCGAGGTTTTAATAATAACGTCCGCGGGAACACTGCTGCGCAATTTCCGAATATATTTTATTCTTTTTGTCGCTTACGACGCTTACTTTTACGACACTCGCTATGGGAATGCTATTCATACTACTTCACCCCACGGACATTATTATTAGCTTCCATTATAGACTAAGGCCCGTATAAATAAATCAATCTCAAAAGCAACCTCACTTGAGAACCTATTTGACAGATAAAAAAAAAGTTCCTTCACTCTTAAAAATGAAGAATTTACATAATGTTACATACTTTTACATTATTTTTTTTTCTCTTTTAAAACGTAAAAATAAAGAGAAAAAAAAATATTTATTATACTTAGTTTAATGTTTTTCTGTAATCTATAACATGAATATTACTGTTTAAAAAGAAAATAAATTAAAGTATTATGTAACATTAATAAAGTTGTTCACTTTTAAAAGTGAAACATAATAGGTTCTCAAGTGAGGTTGGGTTGGAGATTGCTTTATTTATACGGGCCTAAACTAAACAACAAACAGGACATCAAACCGTAAATGAGTGATTAATAACATATACACAATGCTCACGCTTACGACTAAAAGTCAATAGATTGTTGTTTGAAGCGCTATCTAGAATTTAGATGCTTACGCATCGCTTCATTTTTTTTTTAACTGTAAAGGTTAATAATGTTGAATTTTAATTCGTTAACTTTGAATAATTTTTGTCCGAATTTCACCTTCTCTTTGAAATAGCTTACTGAAATGAAAAGTGTGACGCCATTTTGAATTTAAATGTGAAAATGGTGCGTCGGTAAAACAGTCACTGCCGATATTGACATAAAACTGCAATATATACTCACTACTCACTATACCTAAACACGATACTTAAGTTAGCCTTGGAAACTATAAATGGCGTATTTAGTTTTAATATCAAGCCATAGAATGACATCGAATTATAAATCGGAATTTAATGCTATTGTATAAGTATAGGATATAAACAAAATATTATATTCTCAAATGCACAGGACCATATACTATGTGATATAAAGTATATTTCGGCATAGGGTTAGTCCGAGATAAAATTGAAACCTACTCAATCGATTTGAGTAAAAACATAATGTCGTGGCGTTTAAAATCTTTATAATTATTACTTTTTCCTTATAAAACCACTTTCAAAGGCTACTGTATTATTTATTGTGTGCCACATAGACATTTAAAACAATCTACATATTATATTGAAATAAACAAATTGTCTGTGTTTAGAAAAATACGCTTTATCTAATGTAGTCGTGTACTGTAGTTGGTGGGAAATTGGTGTTAGAAAAATAGAGCTCATTTTGCTTTATGAATTAAACTGTTATAGTACCTATACCTTTTACAAAATGTCGAGTAATTTGTATAATTTTGTGCTAATTGCTACTATGGACTGGCGCCATTAAAAAGTCTGTAAAACTATAAATGTCAAACGTAACAGATTTGTTTCTACGAAAAGAGAAATTTTAATTTGAGATGAATGGTATGTGCTAAAATTTTACACGCGTCGTTATAACATCGGTTTATTTAGCAATTTTATACTTATATACAATTTGTCAATAAATAACTAATTTCTATTCAGTTAATCTCCCTTTCATTCCTTGTCAGTTATCACGAACTTTTTCTGTAATTCTACTGTCTGAGATTAAAATTAGTGAAAAGCTTTATGTTATTCTTCTGGTGCAAATTGGTTACCATGTTTGTCAAAGATTTTCCTGTTACTCCTTTCTTTGGTGTCTACAGTAGTATTAATTTTGTAATTAGACATAATGTCTAGTCTAACCTTGTGTAATCTATTGTAATTCTTTGTTTTTATATTGGTGCCGATGAAGCGAAAAGTCTCATAATCATAATAATTTTGCAATATTTAGGTTTAAGATTTTTTAAAGTGTTATAAATTGTTTATACAATATTTATGATATTTAGTTTGTTAATAAGTAATAACCCACACCCGCAAGCTTATTGTGTACCAAATGTTTTTAAATTTAAGTGTCATATACTCAAATATTGTAGCTGGCTTGGTTAAATATTTTTATAATTTAATAATTAAATTTTATATTTATTTCAAATATTCCTAGATTAATTTGGTTAAGGCCATGTATATTGTGAGTGTTTAAGTTTCATTTATTATTGTACATATGTGTACTGTAAAATGATTATTGTAATTATATTTCAACAATTATATAATAAAAGCTATCAATGTAATGTTTACTGTTAGTACTGTTTTATTTGTGCTCCGTTTATTTATTGGGGAAATAAAATAATTACATCAGTATGAGGATACTCAAAACATAATATTATGTTCTCGTGACTGAAATTTACTGAATTAATTAATCCTCGTCGCTTTAAGTAGTGATTGTACTGTACCTACATATTATAATAATTGAAAACATTAATGGATGAAGGTGATAATTATGTCGCAAAAATATTTTTGAAAGAAATTGAGTTTTAACAGTCACTTAAACATTTTAGGATTATTATTTCGCCTTTGGGCACTTGAAACTCTAGTCATCCCAGTGGATGAGCGACGCATTTGCAAACCTATAGTGAGTATATAATATTTCATATATAGTATTAAATCTAAGCCAGCAGTAAACTACTCAAAGGGTTTAAAGTTCAACAACGCACTTGTTGCTCCTCTGGTTAGCGGATGGGTGTCCACAGAGAGTGGTAAAATTCTAATTCAACTCTAATTATTTTCTCTGTAATTCTAGTTGTGATTGTAATCGAGTTGTAATCTTTCTGTTACTTAGATTTTAAACTAACTCATAACGCACGAAGTTTTCTAACAAAACATTCTGCCAATTTTGGTATGGGGAGGGTTGTGCTGATTTTTGGAAATTGATAGTGGTAAATAGATTTTTACCAGATGGACATCCTCGAGACGCCGCACAATTGTTAAAATCGATTCCGTAATTAGTTTTAATGGTTGCGCTAGATTTTTTATCAAAATTTAGTCCTGTACCTCGGCTAGAGGGGAAATCGTCGCTAAGGCTCATCCATACTATATGATCTAAGGCCGTACATCATTGATAGAATATTTTATTATTCTAATATTTTATTATTATGTAAGAGTTCAAGCCATCTGAGGAATCTTGAAACTAAAATTTATAAATATTGTTTTTTTTGTAACTTGTTGTGTGCACAATAAAGTATATTTGTATTGTATTGTATTATTATGTCTGTGTATTTATTACACAAAAAATATTTTAGAATCAATAACAGCATGTGGACTATAGTCTTTTGCATAATGAAATGTACAAGTATAAAAAAGTAAAGAAGCTGTTGTCATATCTGTCAATTTGTCACAACAGAAAAAGTAAAAATGGCAACACCAAGTTTAATTTCATTTCTGAAAGTGATGTGACGAATAACGTCTGATGATAATTTACCAAAATTATAGTGTGTTTTGTCTCGGAAGTGATATTCTTTTGATAAATTCTAGTCCATAGAAAGATAAAATATAGCAAAATAATAGAGGTTATATTAATTCAGCACAAGTCATAAATATACTTCTCCACGTTGGTATCTGTGAACTAAGCAGTGATCATGAAAGAAGTTCAAAAAGAATCGGTTGTCGCGCTCATCAAAGTATAATTTAGTGTTTATTAAAAGAATAGTTATATGTACTCAGCGGGAATGACAATAATGGCATTGTCTGTCGGCGAAATTTGCGAGAACACGAAGTTGGCTCGGGAAATGGCATTGATGGGCAACTACGAGTCGGCTCTGGTTTATTACGAAGGCACCGTCCAGATGATACACCGTCTCCTCATCACGATAGCAGACCCTACACGCAAGTCCAAGTGGCAGTTGGTAAGTTAGTAAACATTTAGTTTCCAATCCATGCTGTTGGCCTTGTACATACTGTCGTTTCCTTACATGATAAGTTATTTAATTAGTTTCGCATAAGGCGGAAGGCCACCCACTAAGTACCTTATTTGAATTCTAATATGGTTTGTTTGTAGTCCACTCAATTGTTATTTGATTTTAAAATATTATTTTAACTAGTGAACTAGTAACTATCATCAGGTTCATTATTCTTATTACATATATATTCATTTATACATATAATAAAATACTCTAAAATTACTTATGTTCTACGTACATGAAAATAAAATACTTGATAATCAAAGTTTGAATATAAATATTATGATTTTGTTAACAAAAAGTTTAGCAACTTGCTAAATTGTTGCTTTTAGCTATATTTTAACACTGAAACAAAAGATGAAATATGTGCCTAAACATACCTACATTGTGAACATGAGTCAAATCAGTTTTAACGGTTAAAAATACATTGGGTCAATGATTCTAATGAGTCAGTCCTCCAGCATTACTCGTTATCTGTTATCTCATTAGTATTTGCATGACTTACTCCTTATTATTTAATTTGGGTGATGCAAATGATAAACATTGTATTTTTAAAATTATTAAAGTACTTACCTAATTTAATATTATTATATTAACATTTTTTATTGTAAGTGTAACTCCTAAAATTCATACACTAAGCTGTTGGTGTTTTGCAAGGTACATAATATTTAAAATCACTAAAATTGGACTTGGACCAACTATTATAATATATTACTTTTGTACATTATAATATTAATCTACTGTTTTTCTGTTGCAATATATAATAGTATAATAACAAATTTTCTAATCATCATGTACAATAATATAGTATAAATAGAGGTATTAAATAATATTATCTTCAGATAAGATTGTAACAGAGAAACCATACAACCTCACCTCATATTACTATGGCAAAAGTAAGTCTATTATGAAACCTTTTTTGGTATTGCTATTAGGGATTTGACAATATTAATGGGGTTTATGAAGCCATCTCATGTGGTGTTGGGTTACATAATTAAGTACATTCACCTAATTTCTGATAAGTAATAATTATAGTTGACCTGTGTACAGTCAATGCAACCAACATTCTTAAAAACATTTTTGCACTTTCAATTGTTAATGTGTAGATTTTATAAACTATTCCGGCCACAAACTCCATCCTGTAATCATTGATCCCACTATGGCGAAGGCAGTATAATAATTTTAGTGGACTATATGCCTGTACGTTCCACTGTGGCACCTAAACTAATGATATGATTTTAATGAAAAAAGTTTTATTAGATTCTTAATAATATCCTATATTATAATTATTAACATAGAAGTTGCAACTTTTTTAATAACATTTAATAAAACAATTTGCTCTCCTTAGTGGTCACATTAAATAAAAAAATTCAAAGCCGTCTTGTTAGAGAAGTTTATAGTTTCCCACAACATACTTTACTGGCTAGGGCAATACCTTATGTCATGCTTTCGCTGTACTTGGCGACATAAAAAGTTAACGTACAGATAATTGGAAAAGGGATTGACCGAGAAACTAGTTCTGCGAGATGACCATGTACAGCGCGCGACCAATCTCTAATTAGTGTCGCGTTCGGGCCCTCGTTCACGGCGACTTTTGCAGTGATGCTGTCGCGATGTGGCCACTGCGTGCCTTCGCCCGCGTAACCACGATTCAGTCTTGATGCAAACGCGATGTTATCGCGCTTCTGTCGCGATGCAAAGGCGATTAACTAAAGGCATAAAAAAAGGTTCACCAGTTTCACCACCCCGCATCAGTCCTGGATTTATGTATAGGCCGTATAAGCCGCGGCCTAGGGGCGGCAGTCTATTTCAGAGGAGGGTCACTTGATTTTAGAGGACAGAGTCAAGTCAGAGTCAGATGCTGCGCAGCTCTTATCTAATTGCTCATTAAATGAAAATTGATATTTTTATTAAAAAAATATGATCACTATTTTTTTTTATTAGTTATCGTTTACATCGTTTCTGTAGCTTCTTGCAAATGTGACTAACGCGCTACCGTAGCGATGTTATCGAGTGTTTACGAATCGCGCGATAGCAACAAAAATTATCCGTGGGTGAGAGCCCTTAAGCGTCGATCAGCTAGTTATGCAGCTTAAAAAAATTACTCTCTATGTATAAAATTCATTATATACTTTCATTTATGACTGCAGAACTAATCGCTTATGATTACGTTACGAGTCTATTTAATCTGGTTTGATACGCCATTCAAACTTTTAGCGTTTTCGCACTATCCGATCTGATATATCGGTCCGATAATGCTTAATGTGAAAGGTTTTACGAGAAGTCGTCTCTGTCCTATAATTCCTAAGGCTAGAATAAATAAATAAAAATTCTGTGATTAAAAAGGGAGAAAATTATCTCTCTCGGGGTTTTCCCTTGAAGGTGATGATTAGGGTTCAGAACCGGGAAATTCCCGGGATTTCCCGGTTCTTCGACTACTGTTATAGAACCGGTTCTCAACGCAAAAGAACCGGGATTTTCGGTATTTTCGGGATTTTTTTTACCTTAACAAAAAATAAACGCAACGGGCTTAGAAAAGTACTATTGTATTTAAATTACACATTGTGGCATGTCAAGTTAAAGGATAATATATTTATTGCTATACAATGATTAAAATATCGTTCACTTCCATTAAAGTTTTACATAGATACAAACAATTTTTATAAACGTAAGTAATATTATATTACTACGGCGGCTTCGGGCGTGTGGAATTATTGTATTCGTAGCAAAAAGTTCGTTACCAAATAACACTACAGCTGCAATGTGGTTTAGATAATGTTATAGTAATAAACATATTATGAGTATCATTATATTTTAACCAATGCATGTAAAACCTAAATAAATTGTATACTTTTTACACCTTGGGTTACATTATTGGAGTTTTAGTAAGGATCCCTTTTTTTTAAATATAATATACCTAGCCTGTGTTCACCGTTGATGGTGTAACTTTCCGACGGCGAAAAACGCTTTCAAATTTTAACTTAAGTTACGATGTTATTCAAAATATTCTTAACTGATTTTACTATCTCAACATATTAAAATAAATCTTGGGGAAATGTCTGCTCATTAAATATATATTTAAGTCAAAATCAAGATTTGGGGTCTATAAAGGCCATAGAACCTAAAAATAATAATTATGAAAAAAAGTACTGTCTTTCTGTCGGTCCGTATGAGTCCGTACTGAATGGAATAAAATGAAATTTAGCAGGCCGATAGCTTCGAACCTAAAGGGTAATGTAGGATATTATTATCCCAAAAACGAAAGGGTGCCCGTTGGATTTTCAAAAAACAGTAGCTACTTATTTGATGGTATTTCGGTGAAACTACTCGATGTATTTAAATGAAACTCGGCACAAAGGTAGATTGGACCATGAAATTAATAACAGGAATTTTTTTTGTTGGGAAACAAAAGGGTCCCAAGGGATCATAATTATAAAAGCTGTAAGCTTGCTTATAAAACAAAAATAAATTATGATTTTTTGTATCATCGTATTTATCTGTATTCTGGTTTCTTTTAAAATATAACAATTAAAATAAATAATATAATCTTTTTGCTACTACTTATAAAAAAAATCGCAATACCAATTTTATAAAATATCTTTAAACTATGAATTTTTGTTGAATCAATTTATCTGTTGGATAAAGTTGTTAACATTTTAGGAACATCCATCTTTTTAGCCAGTAAAACTCACTTCGATATTACATTCAAAGGGTAAAAACTTACTTTCAAAATATCTGCGTTTAAAATTTTAATTTCTGTCCAAACATAATACCGCATTTCGTGCGATTGGCTGAGCAGAAAAATAATTTTAAAATGTTTTATCCATACTTAATATTATTTCAAACGTGAAACTAACTATGTCTGTTACTTTAAGACTCATGAACCGTTTTACCGATTTGGTTTAATTTTGGTACGGCGATAAGTTTATAATATTATAATAAATAGGACTTATCAACGCTGATGCAAAACTACCGAGCAAAGTAGGATTCAACGTCACGTATATAACGTGACGTTGATTCCTACTGACAAAATATAATTACTTATACTTAAACCTATAAAACTCCTCAGTTTTGGTTGGGTTTTTTGTACTACACAGTATTTTACAATATTATAATTTTTAATAGATTTACACCGGTAAAATATTTTTTTGGCTCATGATAGATCGTAGATATAATATGCAATGTTTTATTTACCTATTCAAAAGTAATAACTTTGCAAGAGCGGGAGGGAATCTGCTAAGTGTGCCTTATAGGCTGGCAAAAAAATATTGTAGTGAGTATGATCTGGCCAGAAACTGGATAGTGGATAGTCATATGATTATTGGTATAACATTATCTTAATTATACTGTAGCCCTATGGCTACTGTAGTCCCGCGGCTTCGGGCGCGTAGTAAGTATTCGTAACAAAAAGTTCTTTATAGATAAAGAACTTTTTGTTCTTTATAGATAAAGAACTTTTTGTTACGAATTTATAACGATATTTTAATCATTGTATAGCAAATTAATGTATCTTACTTTAACTTGACATGCTAAAATGTGTGATTTATTTATAAAAAGTAGTTTTCGAAGCCATTCTATTTGTTTTTAGTCAAGTAAGAATAAAATCACGAAAATACCGAAAATCCCGGGAAATCCCGGGAATTCCCGGTTCTGACTAGTGCCGGTACCGAAAATCCCGGTTCCTAAAAATATACCGGTTCTCGATACCCTAGTGATCATCTCGATTCTAGATAGTTGCTGGATTACAATGCATTACTTAAGGCTTTGTATAACGCCAAGGACTGACTATTTGTATGGCAAGAAATGGGTACATCGCGCCAACCGGAGCGTGTTGAAATCGTATAAAAACTGAATAAAAAAAACGTAGACATTGTTTGCAAAAACTAAAACGATAGTCCCCTATGTCTCATTTAAAATACTGAAATAACTTTCAAACTCGCGTCACTAAAATATAGAGAGAAAAAAGACTATCCTTTGGTAAATATAGGTATATATTTTTTTTTAATATTTACCAAAAAACTTAAAAGCGCAGACTTTGATGGACTACCTTGAGTACCTGCCCTTAAAGGGAATTAATTACGATGATTAATTGGTAGTTAGTTGTCTATAAAAAAATTTACTAATCGTGTAATAAACATCACAAATCGTGAGTGACTTTAAAAACGGTCCAGATAGTTCTCTCTCCGTTTCGAACGTCTTTCGTGATGGTCAGTCAATTGTTTATTAGCGATAGGCCTAACGAATTGTTTTCGCACTGTTAGATGACCCGGTTTTGTCTGTCACGCGTCTACCATAATAAGTATGCAAAAATCGCTTCTATTACCATCCATATTGAATTTGGAGTAAACGTTACTGCGCTTTGGTTTTTAAATTGTAGCTTCTGGGACATGACCCAAAAGTCAGATACATTCTTCACGAACACAGTAGATATGGTTTCTTTCTACTGAAAAATAGACAACATTTGACAAAAAACTTTGCCTGTACTAAAAATTGGAAAAAATTCGTAATAAGTAGCTATACCTTAAAACTCTATAATATACCATTAAAGGTCAACTTGTGTGTTCGACTTTCAGCTGTATTTTATTAGCATTAGGTTGTATTTGCAGTTCTCTGGAATTTGTCCGGCCTTCCAGATTCCAGATTGCCTTGGGGCTTGTTCCACAATCTACAGATAACCTAGCTTGCTTGTATTTTATATTTTGTCTATGTATAACTTTAGATCAAGCTATTCGACACTTAGGCGATTATGAAATGTGGTATAATATGACATGTGCTAAATATAGAATTCTCTTCTATTGCAATAGAGTTGAAAATCGAACCATCGAGTTTCAAGTTGTCAAATTTGGCATTGACATTTGACGGGACGTGAGTACGTTCGATTTTTAACCCTATTATCATGGCCTACCATCCCCCATACAATCTATGTTTAATACAAAAAAATTGCAATAGCTGTCACTACTATTAACGTTTGAAAATTATAAAATGTAAATATGCCGAATCAAGTACAAATATTGACATTAAAATAAAGATAAACATATTTTTTAAGCATAACATCACATTAAGTGAATTCAATTCATTAATTAAGAAGAAGATACGAAACGAAATTAGTAATAAGTATTTTCCATCAGTGGCGCTAGATGGCAGTTTCCGAAATGTGCCTGGACTTTCGAAGAAAACAAAAATAGCTAGTCGAATTGCCATTTCGTGTCTCTATTATATATCTACTTAGTGCTATTATGTTAGCGCCGAGTTATATTTTCAGAACTCAACATTTTCTCCGGACGGTTGGATTCCGAACAATACAGTCCCAACATTAGCTCATAATTCATTTGTAGGTTTGCGTGTATAAGACATATCGGAAAAGTTTTACTTTCAGACAACTAACAACTTAACAACTTGTCGACAACTATGGAAAACTTTCGTTGTATTTGTTTGCAAGTTTTATTGACTTTTTACTAGAGATGTAACGGATATCCGGTAACTATCCGGTATCCGGCCTATCCGGCCTTGTTTTCACTATCCGGCCGGATACCGGATAGTAATACAGTATCCGGCCGGATACCGGATAGTAAAATTGAAAAAAATCTTATTATTTTATAAAGGCAAATCATACTCCTATAGGTTGTGGACACCGTTTATTTTTATAATCGCACATCAAAAATGTTTGTTTTATAAACAAGTGGCAAATTGTGATGAATAAATACCAAATTTACGCGATAACACTCGAACGCCCCGGAGTCGACCTCCGGTTACGTGCGACCCGAATGCGCCTGAATATTAGGGTTCAGAACCGGGAAATCCCGGTACCGAAAATCCCGGGATTTCCCGGTTCTTTGACTACTGTTATGGAACCGGTTCTCAACTCAAAAGAACCGGGATTTTCGGTATTTTCGGGATTTTTTTTACCTTAACAAAAAATAAACGCAACGGGCTTAGAAAAGTACTTTTGTATTTAAATTACACATTGTGACATGTTAAGTTAAAGGATAATATATTTATTGCTATACAATGATTAAAATATCGTTATACATTCACTTCCATTAAAGTTTTACATAGATATAAACAATTTTTATAAACATGAGTAATATTATATTACTAGCTTTGACCGCGGCTTCGGGCGTGTGGAATTATTGTATTCGTAGCAAAAAGTTTTTTCCAAATAACACTACAGCTGCAATGTGGTTTAGATAATGTTATAGCAATAAACATATTATGAGTATCATTATATTTTAACCAATGCATATAAAAACTTAATAAATTGTATACTTTTTACACCTTGGGTTACATTATTGGAGTTTTAGTAAGGTTCCCTTTTTTTTTTTAATATAATAAAGCCTGTGTTCACCGTTGATGGTGTAAATTTCCGACGGCGAAAAACGCTTTCAAATTTTAACTTAAGTTACGATGTTATTCAAAATATTCTTAACTGATTTTACTATCTCAACATATTAAAATAAATGTAGGGGAAATGTCTGCTCATTAAATATATATTTAAGTCAAAATCAAGATTTGGGGTCTATAAAGGCCATATAACCTAAAAATAATAATTATGAAAAAAAGAACTGTCTGTCTGTCAGTCCGTATGTGAGTCCGTACTGAATGGAATAAAATGAAATTTAGCAGGCCGATAGCTTCGAACCTAAAGGGTAATGTAGGATATTATTATCCCAAAAACGAAAGGGCGCCCGTTGGATTTTCAAAAGACAGTAGCTACTTATTTGACGGTATTTCGGTGAAACTACTCGACGTATTTAAATGAAACTCGGCACAAAGGTAGATTGGACCATGAAATTAATAACAGGATTTTTTTTGTTGGAAAACAAAAGGGTCCCAAGGGATCATAATTATAAAAGCTGTATTTTTGAACTTGCTTATAAAACAAAAATTAATTATGATTTTTTGTATCATCGTATTTATCTGTATTCTGATTTCTTTTAAAATATAACAATTAAATAATCTTTTTGCTACTACTTATAAATAAAAATCGCAAAAACCAATTTTATAAAATATCTTTTAACTATGAATTTTTGTTGAATCAATTTATCTGTTGGATAAAGTTGTTAAGATTTTTGGAAGATCCATCTTTTTAGCCAGTAAAACTCACTTCGATATTACATTCAAAGGGTAAAAACTTACTTTCACAATATCGGCGTTTAAAATTTTAATTTCTGTCCAAACATTATACCGCATTTCGTGCGATTGGCTAAGCAGAAAAATAATTTTAAAATGTTTTATCTATACTTAATATTATTTCAAACGTGAAACTAACTATGTCTGTTACTTTAAGACTCATGAACCGTTTTACCGATTTGGTTTAATTTTGGTACGGCGATAAGTTTATAATAAATAGGACTTATCCACGCCGAGGCAAAACTACCGATCAAGGTAAGATTCAACGTCACGTATATAACGTGACGTTGATTCCTACTAACAAAATATAATTACTTATACTTAAACTTATAAAACTCCTCAGTTTTGGTTGGGTTTTTTGTACTACACAGTATTTTACAATATTATAAGTTTTAATAGATTTACACCGGTAAAATAGTTTTTTGGCCCATGATAGATCGTAGATATAATATGCTATGTTTTATTTATCTATTCAAAAGTAATAACTTTGCAAGAGCGGGAGGGAATCTGCTAAGTGTGCCTTATAGGCTGGCAAATCGTTATACATAATATACGCCTAGGAAAAAAATATTGTAGTGCGTATGATCTGGCCAGAAACTGGATAGTAGATAGTCATAAGATTATTGGTATAACATTATCTTAATCATACTGCAGCCATAGAGTTATTTGATAAAGAACTTTTTGTTATGAATACTATTCTACGCGCCCGAAGCCGCGGAAAAAGCCCTTATATTAGAGACGTTAAATTAAATAAAACTTTATCAAAGGTTAATTTATAACGATATTTTAATCATTGTATAGCAAATTAATGTATCATACTTTAACTTGACATGCCAAAATGTGTGATTTATTTATAAAAAGTAGTTTTCGAAGCCATTGTATTTGTTTTTAGTCAAGTAAGAAAAAAATCACGAAAATACCGAAATTCCCGGGAAATCCCGGGAATTCCCGGTTCTGACTAGTGCCGGTACCGAAAATCCCGGTTCCTAAAAATGTACCGGTTCTCGATACCCTACTGAATATGTCCGATCTCGTTCACCGCGGCAAGATTCAAATCAAACTTATTATTATAAAGGAAATATCCGTAAAAAAAAAAGAAAATAGGTGTAAAAAGGGCAGTCACCATAACTTTGGGATATGATTATACTACCTTTTCTCATTCTAGAAATGTTTTTATTTTACAAAAATGTCAAAATATTTTTTTTTTTGCTTTATTGTAATTTTTGCGACAAAAAAATTAGAAATGGTGAAAAGTAAAAAAAAAAAATTTAGTTTTTGACAAAAAAAATACATTTCCAAAATGAGGAAAGGTAGTATAATCGTGTTCAAAGTTATAGTAACTTTTTTTACACACTGTATATTATCAAAAAGGCCGGATATCCGGCAGCCGGATATCCGGCGCTCCGGCCTAGTAGCTTGCCGAATATCCGGTATCCGGTATCCGGCCAAACTACTATCCGTTTCATCTCTACTTTTTACCCGACTAAGACGAAGGAAGGAAGGTGTTAGATATTAAGTATGATATAATATTTGTATATGGCGCGCAGTTCATGAGTGCAGTATCTGTTATTAAATATTGTATGCATTATCTATATCGGTAATAAAACGCGGGAAGCGTGCCTCCCCCCGCGCGCCCGCGCACCTGAACTGCAGCGTGTCTATGATTTATCGAATTATAGGACAGTGTGAAATTGACCTCTTGTTTTACTTGACGCGTCCCGATTTGCCCGCCCCCATATCTAGTAAAAGGGTAACGCGTTTTGGCAGACTTTCCACGAATCAATGTTCACTGTTCAAATCTCATGTCAAGTATAAACATAGTATCTACTGAGTTTGACAACTGACAACACTCTTAAACACTGATGAGTTGATTAGCCTTTCAGAAACCGGGGCATATCCCCGTTTATGTTTGTTTCACCGTAGCGCCTAAACTACTGATCCGATTTTAATGAAAGAGATGTCAAAACATATAATTTGACGACCTCCGGTAGTGCAGTGGTTGAGCGCGTTGGTGCTCTAGTCGGATGTCGCGGGTTCGAATCCCGCAGAAGGAACAAAAAGTTCACAATAATAACACATAACTTTAATTTACACTTTTCCACTTTTTATAACGTTTTAATAAGTTTTTACAAATACACGACCGGTTTCGATTAAATCATCATCAGGTGAAACGAAACGTTGTTTTATCTGTCAAATAGGTTCTCAAGTAGAGGTTTCGATTGAGATTGTTTTATTTATACGGGCCTAAGTTTTGTATGGATTTTGCGTCGCGGTGGCGGCAGTAAAACGCCGCAGCAAAGATCTGTTCACGCCGCCGGAAAAATTTGCTTGGCGCCCATGTCTAGTCATGGACAAATAACACAGACATATTAAACTAGTATAATATAGGTATTATAGTAATAATATACTAAATACTTGCACTTTTTCCCACTCATCAGGTCATCATCAGGTGTAGGTACTACATACACCTGATGATGACTATGTCGAAACCGGTCGTGTATTTTAAGAAATAATTTGTAAAATAACTAATAAAGTGGGAAAAAAGTGCAAGTATTTAGTGTATTATTACTATATAATATGTATTTCAATAATAACCTACGGTACAATAACATAATATTATACTAAGGCCTCAGCCTCGAATTTTGCGGGCAGCGGGGCGGGAGCGGCGGCGGCGCGGGTGCGGTACTCGATACCCGCCGCCGCGCCGCTGTTTTCGAGAACCGGGGGCCTACTCAAGATGCCATCGCTAATTATCGCTTACAAATATTTTTCTATAGTTCTATAACAAAATGTCCCATACATTTTGTTATCGAACTATAGAAAAATATTTGACTTAAGCTTCGCTAAATGATCGCGATTTGGTATGTCATTTAGCGTAGCTTATGTCAAATCCTATACATTTTGTTATCGAACTTAACTTCGTAAGCGATAATTAGCGATGGCATCTTGAGTAGGGCCCCCGGTCCATTTAATTTTACGCAAAAGATCCTGCCGCGCCGCCGCCGCTCCCGCCCCTGCCCGCAAAACTTGAGCCTGAGGCCTTATACACACGTATGGGAGTGTTAACCCCCATAATAATAATGTGTTAACATGAAATTAAATAATTAATATATACATTTTACCTTCCAATAAAATGTGTATTATGTTCCTTAACGTCCAAAGTCCTTTATGAGAGTACATCGCTTGCTACCGATTACAGCCCATAGATGTCGTACCGTTACCGCTGCCAGCGCCACCTTCCGTTAAATCTGTGAACTAAGTGAAAGCCACAAGCCGCCATCTTTGATATATCAGATCATTGTAAGTGTCTCATAATGATGAGGGTGGACACCAGGAAGCCCTTACTAGGACTTTGGACGTTAAGGAACATAATACACATTTTATTGGAAGGTAAAATGTATATATTATGGTTCCGTTTGACGTCCAAAGTCCTTTATGAGAGACGTGTTTGTTATCTTCTGGTGGCTTGTGAATATTGCAACAATGTGATAAAGTTTTAAAGTAATAAAAGAATTACAATAACACCTATCAAGTAGTACTGTGTGTCAAGAGACTGGTCGAGTCTTTAATTCTTTATTTAAGAATATATTTTGGTTTCACGCAATCCGACATTACAATAATTACTGCTGATGTAAGTTTCCAGACGTGAAAAAAAATAATATATGTATCTTTATAATATAATACGTATTTTGAGAGGAAAACTGTAAAAGTACCTGAGGCGTTCACCAAGATACAAATATGGCACCGCCAGTGTGGATTAGTTTATATTCCAAGCAACTGGGGTATCACAAAATTTTAGCACCATCGACTCCGCTACTAGTAAGTAGTTACTATTCAATGCCATCGTGTGACACTTTTGGTTCTATGAATAAAATATATTACCTGGATGGTACAAGTACTATACGCTATGTACTAGTGTAATAGAACATCTCTGCAAATCTAGACTTATTCCTGAGAATTAAAGATAAATAAGTTATAATATTACCGACTATGTCGCCTTTGATCCTTTCCAGGACTGTGGAAATCGTCGCAAAGATCTTGCTAGGTGACCGACCGGCAATTAGGGAACAGATGTCCATAAGCTGCATTACGTCTTCAGTATCTTACATTCGACAGGAACTTCGTAGCTGCGATTAGTGTTCCATACACTTTTACTGAAGCTGTAGCGTGCCAGCGTTAGGCAAGCAACCTTCCCGATTGGGGTGATGAAGGTTGCAAAGTCGATAAACCCTATGAGGCGAGACCTGCATGAGGGACCAACCGCCAGCTGTACAGGAAACTCCATAAACTCTAGCACATATTATTAAAGTGTCATGGTGAGTATCCCGAGCTTTATGTAGTCTTTGAAGCTGTAATGTGCGAGCTTTCGATCCTTAAGTCTAGGACTGATTTTGACCCAAAGTCGACTACAGACAAGAGACCATGAGTTCTAGTACGTCTGCAATATCTTGGTTTTCAATAAATAAAACATATTTGGAAGTGCGTCTGTATCTGCGTTATAAAACTTTTGTCTTCGTATCATCGACAGGAACCTCGTCTTAGAATGTATGCCATTATAAAGCTCATGAATGTATACCATCAATAGAAACCTTATATTAGGATGTGTGCCATCATATAAACATCTTAATTGCGTATCATTAATCCCTGTATTAGTATTAGAACGTGTACTATTATCAACATATTGTTTGTGTATCATCAATCCTTGTATTTGAATATGTGCTATTATAAACATCTCCACTTTATATCATCAACAGGATATTTGTATTAGAATGTATCTATGCCATTATAAACATCTTGAATTTATATAATTGGTAGGAAATTTGTATTAGGATGTATGCCTGCTCTTGACTTTATATCATCGTTAAGAAATCTGTATTATGATGTGTGCCATTATAAAACTTTAGACTTTGTATATTGGACATAGGTAAAGCACGCGTCGACAATGACTCGACGGCCAAAGTGGATATAATATTAATATTATACTCTGTAAAGCTGAATCCGTTTGTGCGACAAACAGACCACTGCCCCGATTTTCATAGGACCTGGTATACGTAAAGTAAATAGGCGCAAATGTTTGGCGTCTCAGCCAACAGCAATCCTGCTATACCCGGAGGTAAATAGTTTCGACACTGATATTATAGTCCCAAGAGGAGTAAGACCTGCTTGAACATTCAGCTATTAGTCTATGTATTGTAATGAACTTGTACTGTCCTTATTGACTTTCGACAGGGAATTTGTATAGGTTTTGTGTCCCTTAAATATTACTCTTGCAGTGTAAGTGCGCGGCTATACGACATGTCCCAGCAGGATGAAGGTTAGGAAGCTAATTTTTTAGTTCCGAAGCTGATATTATAGCCCCAAAATCCCAAGAGGTAGAAGACCTGCTTGAACTGTCACAGCTAGTCAATATATTGTAATGAATATGTACTGTACTTATTGACTTTCGACAGGGAATTTGTATAGGTTTTGTGTCCCTTAAATATTACTATTGCAGTGAGAGTGCGCGACTATACGACCTGTCCCAGCGGGAGCTGGAGGTTAGGAGGCAAACTTTTCAGTTTCGAAGGTGATATTATAGTCCTAACTTCCAAGAGGTAGAAGACCAGCTTAAACTGTCAGCTGTTAGTTAATGTATTGTAATAACCCTTCTGTACTTACTGACTTTTTGAACAGGGAATTTGTATAGCGTATTGTATACCATAAATATTGACTTTGCAGTTTGACTGCGAGGTGATACGACCTTTCCCCGCGCGGGAGATTTAGGTTAAGATGCTAATTTATAGCCTGAACTACTGCAGTTGGTATTATGTAATAGCCAACAATTATTTATAAATTTTAATGTCCTCGGTAAGCTGACATTTATAGTTCAAAACCAGCCAAAGTTTAGAACCTTTAGAATTGTTGAAGCCTGATTCTTGGTTCGATGTACTGTACTAGAAGGCCATGTATTCATCATCTCGATCGATATTTATATAGCAAGCATACCAACAGTCTGTGTTATATATTTAATGGTAATAGTATTTTAGCCACAACTACAAAATGAACGAGATTTGCAAATCTAATGACTTTGATTAATATCGCGAGGGCGTCGACTGTACAATGGATTTCTTCACTTTATTGATAATATTCGTGATGGCGTCAACTGTACATAGTTTAAATTCATAACAATACCTCTTTTTAAAAATGATAATTTATGTGAGGTTACCGACTGTACATTTTATTCGATCACTTGTCTCAGTTTGAAATCATTCTATTAAAGTCATATTAAAATCAGTAAAGATCTCTTATATATTATGTGGTCATATTATATAATATATTATATCCCC
Source organism: Celastrina argiolus (assembly GCA_905187575.2). Classification (NCBI taxonomy): domain Eukaryota; kingdom Metazoa; phylum Arthropoda; class Insecta; order Lepidoptera; family Lycaenidae; genus Celastrina; species Celastrina argiolus. The sequence goes on from LR994596.1 coordinate 7,265,793, forward strand.
CCCCCTTTTTTAAGGAGTGTGGATGGCTGACGCAAAGTCTTGGATCGCCAGTTTAATTTTTGTTCGAATACCCACGATTTATTTATTAATGATGGTTCCAGAGAACTAGTGTGTTCGTAACCTGAATGTATGTTATCCAGTCCGCCTACTTTTTATCTTGGCTTGTCAAGCATTAGATATCTGCGTCTGCATAAACATGAATTTTCTAAGCTATATTATATAGGCTTAGGGTATGTTTATTAAAAATATTTTCAGGCGTTTACTGTTAGAACCGAACAGTCAGGACGTTTAACGTACCTATAGAAGGTCTGGAAAAGTTGTAGGTACTTCCAGTGCAAACATCGATCTATTTGGATCGGAAATGTTATAAGTGTAAACATCGATCTACTTGGATCAGAAATGTTATGAGTGTAAACATCGATCTATTTTGATCACAAATGTTACAAGTGTAAACATCGATCTATTTCGTTCAGAAATGTTATGAGTGAAAACATCGATCTATTTGAATCGGAAATGTTATGAGTGTAAACATCGATCTATTTGGATCAGAAATGTTATAAGTGTAAACATCGATCTATTTTGATCAGAAATGTTATGAATGTAAACATCGATCTAATTTGATCACAAATGTTACAAGTGTGAACATCGATATATTTCGATCAGAAATGTTATAAGTATAATGTATTTTAAACTAAATATCTGCAGAACTGTACGTACTGGCTCAATTAGCAATAGAAAAGAGCTGAACAACTTCGCAAAAAATATTTTACTACCCTCCGCGAAGCAAACGTAAATGATGTAACGGATGGAAAATTGGATTTAGTAATGAAATATTTGTATTAATATATTTACATAGCCATTTGAAATGTCAAAGACAGCGGTTTATTGTATGAATACGTTTACATTTTAGGTAATACGTCTCCGTTCCAAAAATGGCGGTAGTCGTAAAAGTTTAAAAATAGCATTTTTTGTTAATTAATTACTTTTATACTATTCGGATAACAAGCTATGATAAACAGGTCACCGAATTAGGCACGATCTCAAGAAATAGATCATTAGTACCCGCCGCATAATCGTGAAAAATTATCATGTCACTCACCAAATGCGGCTGCAAACCTTTGCTTCGATCCTAATTTCAAACGGCGAAGAGATTTTCTGCTCCATCTTCTACAGTAACCGCCAATAACGAGTTCAAAACGACGAACTTTTCACCGCGATATCCCGATCGCGTGATTTACGTCTACCCGATACGCGGTAAAAAACTGTATAATTAACTCTATTGACGATCAGTAACGGTTTTACGACTTTATAAAACTCAAAAATTTGTTTTAAATAGATTTGAAAGTTAAAAGTTAAGTTAAATTTATAACTTAAATAAGTAAGTTTTTAGCGACTGCATGGTTGCAAAAACGACGCAACAATGATCTGATATATCAAAGATGGCGGCTTGTGGCTTTCACTTAGTTCACAGATTTAACGGAAGGTGGCGCTGGCAGCGGTAACGGTACGACATCTATGGGCTGTAATCGGTAGCAAGCGATGTACTCTCATAAAGGACTTTGGACGTCAAACGGAACCATAATAAAAATAAATTTGATTAAACCAACATAATATCTTTAAAACAAAGTAAATTCCCATTAGTATATTATGTTAACAATGAACGATCTACATACAATGTACATTGCGGAAGAAACTGCAGTTATCTCGCGGGATTTGAGGTTCCGTACTCTATGATAGAGAAATCTAAACAACATGCCGGGCAATATTGAACCTTATTGTCTAGTGTTGGAACATGTTTTACATCGTATCGTGCGTGCATTGTATTGCGACAGTCGCGATACCAACACTTTTACTATAATTGAACATTAAGTACATTGAAGCTGTAATAGCCTAACCCCGGCTCCACACTACTCGCGGAGTTCCTCGGCGAGGTACGGCGAAGTACTAGTAAAGTTTGACGAGGTAAGCCGAAGTGCATCTCTGCACTATCCTATTTATTCGTCTTCGTTATTTCGTATTCGTAACTTAGTTCAACTTCGCGAGTAGTGTGGAGCCGGGGTAATAACTAATAGCTCTCGGATATCTTCGTTGTTCTACGGAAGTGACGATGTATGCCGAAATAGAGGTCACCAGTGATCGTACTGTAGTGTAGGAAATAGCAATGGCGAAAGCTGGGTCTCCTTTAGAGGGAAGACCTAGCCTGTATCATGTATTTCGGTGACGGTTTCCGGTTTCATTGAAACCAGGTACGCAGGAGTTATTTTATCGTGCCCAAGTGTGTACGCAACACACAGGAAGCACTCTCTCTTCCTTCACTCTCGTAGTCCAGTGGGACTGATAACCGACACGACTGGTGGGAGATCAGGCGCAGGACCGACTTTTTATATGCCCGTCCGACGCATGGAAGACCTTTCTTGTCAGACAATCAGGTGATCAGCCAGCATTGTCCTAACCAAACTCGTAAACAACATTTTTGTTGGAAAATCGCGGAAATCGAGCCCATGACCTCTGGGTTGAGAGCTAAGCTATGAACCACCAGACCACGGAGGCGTTAAATAATTTTTGTGTGTACGTTTGTTTTTTGGACGTTGATTATAAAGGTATACAAAGTGTTGGCCTTGTCTGTCAAGTGACTTTTATAACGTATCAGACAAGGAGAGAACATATAACTTAAACATCTTTAGTGCACAATTTTTACGCAGCGAAGGAGTTTATAAATTGTATTTATTTGTAAATTAACATGTAATTGAGGAATTTTTCACAACTCCACTCTGGTTTCCAATTAGTCTCCACTCCCCACCTCCCCCACGCGACTTCACTTCCTGTCTGTTGTTTACACTTTACAGGAATACAGCGGAATGTAAACATAGTAGGGTGGACTGGAAGTAAAGAAAGTTGTTGGATTAGCATTAAAACTGTTTGCTGTCTCTGCCACTAGACAGGTACACTGTCTCCCATAGGGGACGGCCCTAGCTTTTGTCCTAGTGTGTATTTCCAAGTACCTATTTATTATAGAAGACTAGCTGTGCCAGCGACTTCGTTCGCATGATTTTCGGAAACACTATCGCGATTATCTTTTGATTTTTGTTGTTATGATTATTAAGAACGATTCTTTCATACAATTTTTTTGAGTAGCTTTAACCGTCTATGCAGCGCACGCAACGAAAGTCCCTAAATGTGAATAATTTTCCCCGTTTTTGCAACATTTCTCACTGACGCTTCGCTCCTATTGGTCGCAACGTAATTCTATATAGCCTTAAAGCCTTCCTCTATAAATGGACTATCCAACAAAAAAAAATTTTCAAATCGATCCAATAGTTCCTGAGATTAGCGCGTTTAAACATACAAACAAACTTCCGCTTTATAATATTAGTTTCGAAATGCCCTTTCGGCTAAACAACTCCTATGGCTTTATTCAAAGGCAAATACACTTTAATCTGAAGTCGATTCTACAAATTCAATTTTATAATAATACTGTTTCCGTCTGATGCCACCGGTTTGAGAACTACTATGGCGAACAACCGGCGTAACAAACTCACGCGGTAAAATACTCGCGCGGTTTATGTCCCATCCCCCTCATTTTTGTTATCGAACTTCGTAAGTGATATTAGCGATGGCCTCTTGGCTAAGGGCCCTGATGGGACATTACCATCAATCATAAACCTATGAATAACAATGAAGGTCAACGACCGCTGGATTAGACTATAGACTATATTTAATGTGGTCAATGATGTGTGGAAATCGTTATCGAATCGTTTCACGGAACGGCCGGTTGTTAGGTAACAATATAAAATTTAATTTCACTGTTCCGCCTATAAAGGGCTCAAACTTCAATGTCTGTGCCTCTGTTTTCAAGGGTCATCCCTACTTTTGTAGATTGGTTTTTTCACAGAATTTTCCGCTGATTTTTCCTCAGTCCGATTTTGTGACCTACAAAATAGGTCTAAAAAAGTATGCCGTAGGGGATTTTTTAAACTACAGTCAACAGTGTTACCATGTTTTATAATTATTGCGGACAAAGTGACAGGTAAAAGTCACACTGATATTATAAAAAAGTTGTTAAGGCGAGGAATATCCGCTACTAGCGCTACTCTTTTTAAAATAAATTTTACAACGACACAAAGATCTTATGACAAAAAGTAATCGGTTAAAACTCTAAGTAAATACATACATACATACATACAATCACGCCTCTTTCCCGTAGGGGTAGGCAGAGACCACTTCCTTCCACTTGCTACGATCCTTACACACTTGTTTCGCTTCGTTCACTTTCATTATTCTCTTCATACATGCTCTTCGGTTTAGGGTACTCTTGACCTGGCCTTTTTTCAAGACGTCTCTAATTTGGTCTTGAAACGTCCGCCTAGGTCTACCCCTTCTCACACTTCCATTCACACTCGCCTTATATAATTTTTTCGTCAATCGTTCGTCATTCATTCTCTCGACATGACCAAACCATCTCAGCATACCTTTCTCAATTTTTGTCACTACATCTTCTTTCAGACCACAACATTTCCTTATCTCGCTATTTCTTATCCTGTCATTCAGTTTAACTCCTACCATACTTCTCAACGCTCTCATCTCAACTGCATTTATTCTGCTTTCATGTTTCTTCTGCCATACCCAACTTTCATTCCGTACATGAGTGTCGGAACCAACACCCCCTCATGCACAGCCAAACGAGCCTTGTTAGACACCTTCCGACTGTTCATAAAGGAGTGCAAAGCTCCATTCACCATGTTTCCTGCATTCACTCGTCTTTCAATATCACTCTCACATTTTCCATCTCTTGTAAACTTTGAACCCAGATACACAAACTCATTCACCAGTTCAACTTGTTCATCTCCAATCACTATATTGCAGTCTGTCACTGCCTCATCTCTTTCAAACACCATCACTTTGGTCTTCTTTACATTTATCTTCATTCCCTTTCTGACAAAAGCTCCACTCATAACAGTTATCATCTCCTGCAACTCCTCGGCCGAAGACGCAAGTAATACTTGGTCATCAGCATAGAGAAAACATTTGACGAGTAACTCATTCAATCTCAACCCACTTTCATTCACTTTTAGATCTGTCACGCAATTGTTCATGAACTGATTAAACAGCCACGGTGACGCTACACATCCCTGTGTAAAACCTTTTTCGATGTTGAACCATTCAGTGTATGCCCCGTTTATCCTTACAAAAGCACTAGAATCCCTATACAGAGATTGTAATGCTCGTATGAGGATACTTCTAAGTAAATAGTTAAACTAATTTATTGGCATTTAATTACAGCTCTAAATCCTATAGTGTATTTACTCACATAAAAACCGCCAAAAGTGGCCGTTTTAGCAATTACTTATGAGAATAAATACAGTATAGGATTTAGAGCTGTAATTAAATGCCAATAGATTAGTTTAACTATTTACTTAGAGTTTTAACCGATTATTCTACATATGTACAATGAAATATAATATATACTTCAACATACAATGTAATCTGACGCTAACTTCTCATAAAAACAATAAGTTTTCTACATTTACGATCCGCAAATGTAGAAAAACAATAAGTTTTCTACATTTACGATCCGCAATTTAAAAGACGTTTGGTTACCGTATTCCTGCATTGCGTTCCTGGCTTGCGTGTTGAAAAAGTATGTGGTATGATTGAAATTATGTTTATAGGGCATACCTCTACGTTTACAGGTTAATGTTATAAATTATAACCTATTTAAGTGCTGACTTTAATAATAGTACTATTATAACTTTCATGTGTAATAATGAATGTTATTGTATTATGGTAAACGTGGTTAATTTCTCGTGAGCGTGCTTTGATCGACTTCTGTATAAATTATATGTATTCTTCTGTAGCGATTGTAATTATTATACCTACGGCCTAATGTAACTTGCTTCGCTCTCGACCCGGAGGTCTTGGGGTTGATTTCCGCGTTGGAACAACAAAAAATTTTGTTTTTAAGTTTGGTTAGGAAAATGCAGACTGATCACCTGATTGTCTGACAAGAAATGATCCATGCGTCGGATGGGCATGTAAAAAGTCGGTCCTGCGCCAGTCGTGTCGGTTTACCGTCTCACTGGGTTATGAGAGTAAAAGGAAGAGAGAGTGTCTTTGTGTTTTGCGCACACACTTGGGCACTATAAAATAACTCCTGCGTAGCTGGCCTGGTTTCAATGAAATCGGTTATTGACACCGACATCGGTGAGGGGAGCTATTATTATTAGTTAATGCAATTTGGGGAAGTTAAGAGGAAACAGCACGGGCTATAGAAATACATAATAGGTATTTATAAAACCTATTGTTCTAGTCTCGCAGTGCCAGCACTAGCGCGATAGAGAGTAGAGACTACAGCTTGAAGTAAAATTACCTATTAAAAGTACAAGAAATCTACGTTTAGAGGACCCCTGCAGGCTTACCTCCCGACACAATCGAGAATCGAATCAGTTAGATGTCAACAGCTTTTGGAATTTATTTGGTGGATTGCTTTGAAACTAACCAGGATAAAGAAAATCGTTAGATCGTAACCTTTTGTACTCCCGACCATATCAATCGTCTGAGAATCAAGATATAAACAAACGTTAATTTATTGGAAAGTACGCGTCACGATCGAATCTGAATCAAAATCGATTTTCCTCCTCCAAAACTTAACCGATTTACTGTACTTTTATTATGAAAAACTTGAGATAATATCGCCTTAATAACTAAATTGTTTTTACTCCTAACCCAGCCTTAGTAACTAAATTGCTTTAACTCGGAAGAGTATTTTGAGTGTTTTGAATTGTAGCCTGACTTCTGAGCCATTTTTCATATAAACGAGCCCTAAGTCCCCGGCCTTTTCGCTTTTGATGTAGAACAATGTGCCAATGCCCTCTATACTGTTTGTTGTGCTCGTATGCAGTGCCGGATTAATAACGTGGCAAATGCTTCAAAATAAAATAAAAAATATTTTATTTCCAAATGAAACTCCACAAGCTTTTTTTGGAAAGTCAACCAAAAAATAGCTACTACCGGTTCAACCCTAGCCCGCCGAGAAAAACCGGCGGGCAAGACAGCTTTTAGCAAAAAGATGGAAATTAGTTATTTTTAAAGTATAACGGGTAACGGGGCCCCGCATATTTAAAGTCACTTATCTTTGCCTGAGCATAATTTTTAAGTGTTACTTATTAAAATATGGTAGGTTGTTGAATTTTTGTATGTCACATAAACGTGAAACGTTACTTTTCCTACCAAGATAATCCACGTCAGATTTAAATAATTTCATACTGATTCAAAATGATAATTTCATACTGATAATCAGCTCTACAAACTTACTCTCCAAACTGATTCGATTTTGATTCATTTTCAATCGTGCCGTGTACTTCCAAATAAATTGACGTTTGTTTATTTTGATTCTCAATAGATTGATATGGCCGGGAGGACAAAAGGTTACGATCTAACGATTCCCTTTATCCTGGTTAGTTTCAACGTAATCCACCAAATAAAATATCATAAGCCGTTGAGATCGAACTGATTCGGTTCTCGATTGTGCCGGGAGTAAGCCTGCAGGTCAGAGAATTTGCTACGGGCCCCGCGCCGGCTCAATCCGGCACTGCTCGTAGGCCTAAGTAAAACCTAAGTTATTTGTGTACTAATCCGTCGTAAATACTACCGGTGGATATAGTAGATTTACGTTCGGCCAAGAATAAGTAGCCGTTTCCTTCAACAACGAAGTTGTTTTGTAATAGTATCGTTGACCTTTCAGTAGAAAATTTAGGGAAATTTTTGTTTGATGTTGTATTATTGGATATAGGAAGGTTGACTTTTGGTCAACTTTTGGCCTTATTTGTTTGGAATTAAATTATCATTTTATCTCGACGAACTCCGCAACGCAGTGGTTGAGCGCGTCACATCTAAACATTAAATAATATATATACAGACTAATATAAATAAGTGATAATACTTTGGTTTGTAAGTGTTTACTGAGAAAGTACCAGCGCCGAGAGAAGTAATTTTTTGACATTATTGTATGGGAAAATTTGATGTTAGGGCATTTCTTGTGAAGGAAAAAATAAGTATTTCAGCGCTAGTACTTTCACAGTGTACCTACTCTACATAGGAGGCACATACACACACAAAATTATCATCACTAATTTATTTTACACCTTGTATTAATATTATATCAGTGACCCAACTCATAGTACTGACAAGCTCCGGAGGAAAACAGATTGAAATGTTAATTTTAAAAAATCTAAGAAAGTACAGTATACAGTCTATTGTTATAAGTCTCGGTGATGTAAATAGATCTCAACTAAGAACATGTCATAATGAAAGCGGTTACGTATTTAGTCAAACGTGTATTTCAAGGCACTGCTAAGATTTCTAAAGCCCTTTATACGGTGAATGGCGCAATTCTATTGTTGAAGATTGTTTGCCGATGTGAGGTACAGGGTTACCGACTGTCTGGTGTCCACGACAAGTGGATATTCCATTAGTTCAGGTATTCCCTAATTTAGGCTTCCATAATATGTAAACAAAATTTAAAGTAACCTCTGAATTGTCAAGCCGTCAACGGCCGCCTTCGTCGAGCTGTCTATCTTTATCACTTTAGCTTTTAAGAACTAGATCAAAATCGGTTCATCCGTTTGGGTGTTTACAATGCCCCAGACAAATAACACCCTTCTGTTTTCGTCGAGGGTATTCGGGGTTTAGATGCTTTGGATAACCTGCACCCCCCGACGTCTCTCGGGCCGTCTATATTGAGGACTTAGTGTGGACGTCTGGTCAACATGTAACATCACCAGGGCTCCCAACCTCAAACCATCCTCCGTACCCGACCTCCGTAGCCGGATTCCAGGAGACACTCCCAGTGGTGTTTTGGTGTCTTACATGTTAAGGAATTTTGATTTTGACATTAGATTCTGAGATGATATTATATTCTTTTTACACATGATCTCTTGCCGCTATGGTATAAGTAGTATCTCTTACTAATACTATTATAACCACCGGTTACCGAAAGGCTGAAATCACCGATCAGCTAACATTTGAGTTATTAAGCCATTCTGAACGCTCATGTGAGTGAGCGAAGATATTGCGAGTAATGTTCACCAATAAGAATGGCTTGTTAACTTATCGGTGACTTCAGTTTCATTACACATTTAGAAACAATGAGTTTGTGAGAGACTGTATTCTTACTAATACTATCTACTGAGTAACACTAAGGTATTTTATACGAATACAAGAAACGTGATTTACCGAACCCTTAGTTTAATGACTCGCACTTGCCCGCTTTTTAGTCTAGCGTTTTCATTCACAAAACTGCTTCTTCTGTTTGAATGTAAATTGTATTTCAGTACAACGACCTGAACGAATTTAGCCTGAAGTCTGAACGGTGGAAGGTCGTTGGTCTACTGATAGCCTGATACTTGGTATCATAGCTACAAATTAGGTTTGCATCGATCTAACATAACATAGGTGAACACTGAATGTATTTTAGTGAAATATTATATTTAGAATATATCGCCTCCATGGTCTAGCGGTTCAGGGCTTTACGGTCGTGGGTTCGATTCCCGCGTTGAAACAACAAAAAAAATGTTGTTTTCAAGTTTGGTTAGGACAATCCAGGCTGATCATTTGATTGTCTGACAATTCATGCGTCAGATGGGCATGTAAAAAGTCGGTCCTGCGGCTGTTCTCTCGCCAGTCGTGTCGGTTTACCGTCCCACTAGGTTACGAAAGTAACTTGGCTACTATAAAATAACTCCTGGTTAGCTGGTCTGGTTTCAATGAAATCGGCTACCGACACTGAAATCGGTGAGGGGAGCTATTATGCACAAATCAGATTATTATTGACTAGCTGACCCATGCCCACTTCATTGAGCATGGGAACCGTTTAAACCTTCCCGGGACTTCCACGAATATTTCAAGACCAAAAATAGCCGAATCAGTTCAGTTGATCTCGAGTTTTAGCGAGACTAACGCAAACATAATATTAGACCTTCGGTTGGTTTTAATCGGAATTTCTAAAGATTTCTATAGTAATCTAGTACTAAATATAGCCTATGTTACTCAGTGACAATGAAGCTTTCTAATGAAAAAAGAATTATTCAGATCGGCCCAGTACTTTTTGAGTTTATTCGTCACATACAAAAATACAAATCTTTCCTCTTTATAATATTAGTGTAGATTACAACAGTATCAAACACATCATTTCGTACGACGCGATCGTACGCGTCGATTATTACGAGATAGTCCTCGGCAGACTGCGCTCGCGTGCTGCGCCGAAAAGGATTGAACTTTGTCCCGTGTACTGGAGCCGGGCCAAACATTTGTTCTATTGTAGTGTCGAATTTGTCGTGTGCGTTTTATAATGCTAGTTCCGTGGGCGCCGGCCAGTGACCCCGCGAATGTCGGCCACGGACCACGGTGACGTCTTTGGGGTGTTTGAATTTAGAATAACAGTCCAGTGGGTGACGTGAGTGAAGTTAGCGGTTGGTTGTGAAGTTAAACTTGGAAGTGACCTGAAGTTGGTTTCTTGTCATATCACAGGTAGGTCTTAGACCCTAATATGTATCAAACTTTTTGATGTATGAACCTTATGTTTAAATCCATTAAGTTGAATTTTATAATATAACATTATATTTTATACCTATTAGTTCAAATAAATAATGTGACCCATTATTGTCTTATTTACACACAAACAGAATGTATGGTCTAAATAGCGTGTTAATATTTAATTTTATATTTCTTAACTGTAATGGGTTTAGGTTGAAATATTGGAACAAAGGCGGATACCACTTACGTCATAACATAGTTTTCTTAATTGTCTAAATACAGTGATAGTTCGTCGGAAATACCTTTCACAGCAATTATACTAATAATATAACCATACTAATACCCCTAATTTTCCATGAATAATCTTAACATACTTAAGTAACAATCAAAAGTTGAAATCTATAACCTGGCTACGTAACTTATTTAACTGACTAGTTGGCCGGTTAAATTCATAACCTGATGACAGCAGCGCCACCTGCCGGGTCCAATGAATACACTAAAACCTTCCTCGACCACCACTCTATCCATTGGTGAACAGCATGAAGATCGGTACAGTAGTCTTTGAGTTAATCGCGAACAGACAGATGAGTTGGAGCAATTTGTATGGACTATACCTTGACTTGACTAGCCCAAGCTTCCTGCTAAACCTTGAAAAAAATGTAGGTAAGTAAAGGACAGATTGTCAATGGTATTGCTTTTCAAACAATTATTATTCGTTAACGTTACTTTATTATTTACTTTGTGACGTTTATTACGGAGCTTTCAAATGTTCCTGCTTGGTATACCTGTTACATGAAATAAAACTGAAAATCAACGTTGCAAATTATGTTTGCGACACATATAAAGTGGGCCCCAATATGATAAAATTTCATGTTTTTCATAATAATGCTATTGTTATGTTGTTTTATATCATTTTACTAAATAAATTTTCTTTCTTTCTTTCTTCCAAATTAGGAATATCGATAAAAGTACGATGAATATTAGGTAGTAGGTACTGAATGATATTACGACAATGGATACTCCATTTAGAGTCGAGTTGATCTAAATGGAAAAATATGTAAATGAAGTTCTACTTAATTAATGAGTTGTTTTTATAGCATTTTAAATACCTAAGTGACATTTAAATTGGTAGCATTATAGTCCTTACTGTGATTTTTTAAAATAATAGTTCCTCAATGAGTCGCCGGTGGAGTAGACGAAAACTTTCCTTTTTGATTAACTTCTGTTACTGAGATTCTTCGTCTTCTTTTTTTTAATGGCTCCTTGGTGGTTTGCCAGTGTCACTTACTGAGGTTACTTTGTATGACAGTATCAACGGATATTATGCTCCATTATTATCATTAAAACATTGTGATTTGTGGGTAGTTTTAAAACTAACGCAAACGCCCTCGCCGCATAACTTGGTCAAGGTGTTGAAATATGTCGTCTATCAGTGGGAGGGACAAGTTTTAATGTGAATTATAATGATCATTTGCATTTAGAAATCGGATAAGGTATGTTTCATTATTTATTTAAGGGTCCGTTGCATAATATACATGATTTTTGATTCGGAGAATATTTCTTGTAATCTTTTTTCAATTGTCGATATGTGCCGAATGTGATCATAAGGTTTTTGTTAGTCAGTATGTTTGTTTATTCCACGGTAGCTGCCTAAACTACTTATCTGATTGTAATGAAATATGCGAGTTAATAGCCATGGCATCTTGAATTAGGGACTATACTTACTATTAATAATGATAGTAATGCCTCCCACACCGATTTATACGCAGGAGTTATTTTATAATGCCCCAGTGTGTGCGCAACACAGAAGCACTCTCTCTTCCTTCACTCTCGTAGCCTAGTGGGACGGATAACCGACACGACTGGCGGGAGATCAGGCGCAGGAACGATTTTTTACATCCGACGCATGGATCATCTTTCTTGTCAGACAATCAAGTGACAAATCAGCCTGCATTGTCCTAACCAAAGTTGAAAACAACATTTTTTGTTGTTCCAACGCGGAAATCGAACCCACGATCTATGAGTCGAGAGCTAGGCTCCACCACTAGACCACGGAAGCGTCCAACGGACCTACTATTATATTTTATTATGTGAATATAGTTACTTTATTTACCTTTGTATCTAAATTTGAATTTGGAAGCGATAGCAATTTAATTACCTCAGATCTCTGCATTATGCATAAAATGTAGTTTTAAATTGCAATGCAGAATAATTTGAATATAGAATTCAAATTGTATACCACGTCAATCTAGTTTAGTGGTTGCGGTTCCTTATCGTAATTAGAACCTGTATACCGTAATGATTTTCCAATTCTAGAGGTGATATGCGGAGCCAGAAATAGACCAGTGTGCTGAGTGAGATGGAATATTTTATTTGCTTAAAAAAAGGTACAATAATAATTATGATATTACAATGTAGGTAAGTTCCGTTCTAACTTATTTTGCTTAATTTAGGCGTCCAAATATTAATATTAATAAAAAAAAGTTAAAAACCCGACTTCGCAAAAAAGGGGTCTAAAAAGGCTGAAACAAGAAAATAATTCAATTTGAAATCCAGTTAAATCCAGTTAAATAGGTACAAAAATGGTCAAGGTAGAGCCGTGGTCGTACCCGCTATTGGGATTGTGTATTTCAACAGCAGACGAATATTATTATTTTCAATTTATGTTTTTCTAACATATTTTTGTGTGAAGTTACGCCTATATTTGTTTACCTTGACCATTTCTGTACCTATGCATATCTGGATTTCAAATTGAATTATTTGCTTGTTTCATCCTTTTTAGACCCCTTTTTTGCGAAGTCGGGTTAGTTTTTAATTTTTTTTCATTTTATATTTTTCTGTTTTCTCATCAAATATAATAATTATGTTCGTTTATTAAAAGTAAGGCCGAAATCTTTATGGCCTTTCTTCTTACATAATGTGAAAGATTCACATGCAATTAGCGACATTATAAATAGAATGTTCTATGAAGTTCCACGGGTGTTCCGAGAAAGTGAGGTGTCGGGGAACAATGTGTGCCTCTACTGGCGTCAAGTGACGGTTTAATCTCCGGTACTGTGTGGTGTGATAACTAGGGCTTGCACTTGACAGTTGTTGAGAAAGTTTAAACGACATGAAGTTTTTTTAAGCAATTGCATAGATTCTATCGCGGGCCTTGAGCGTGGGGACCGAATCCAGAAAATCCGTAACGAAAAAAACCTAACACCCCCGAAACAACACTCACTTGGCCCTTTGGGTGGGGTTCGAATCTTCGAATAATAACTCAAACTCGTTACTAATAAGAATTATATTTCCGAACAGTCGCACACAACAATAAAAATCCTTCACAAGTTTCGATAGCGTGATGTAGAAAACTGCAGAAAAGTAACAACGCCATCTAGGTTTAACATTGTGAACTAAAAGTTACATATTAAGCAATAGCTTTACCGCGGCAGTCTCCGAGTGCCACACGTCTTTTTTATTTTTTATGGACATATGTAAAGTGTGGGTCCGACTTGTTCCCCCTATCATAAATAAAGACAATTACTTGCTTTATTTATTTTACATTTTTTGTTATTTAAGTTTTACATTCATTCTTTTATTGCACTTCAATTTCTGCTTTACGTCTTATATCTTATTTGTTTATTGTTGACTCTACGTATACACTTATGCAAATTTTCATTTACTTCAATTTTTATTCATTTAAATTTACATACAAACTTTTCTCATTAATTTCTACTTACATTCTACGCGCCCTGCGCCGAGTCTCCTATCGGTTGTTGTTGTAACTTCTTGTTTACAAAATAATTTGTACCAGTTTGTGGTCTGCCACACCACTGCCACTGTCTATTACCAGCTTCGATCCACATCACTTTTAAACATCGGTTTACTTACATTCTTTTACAATATTTTGCTATACAATTTGTCGTTTTTCTTTATTTTACATCTACTACAAATTTTTTTACATGTTACTTATAATATTCTTACTAGACTTTTAAATACTACTATCTTATATTATCTCTCTTATCTCATATTTTAGCTCTAATGAAGTTAGCAACACTGAGAATGTTTTATGAAGTTTTACGAGTGTTTGATTGATTGATTGATGATTTAATCTCCTGTGTGATAACTAGGGCAGGCAGTTGGTAGTAATTAGTTGTTACAAAAGTTTAATCGAGAATTTTGTAACATTTTTTTATTTTTTATTTTATAATTTTCGTGCAATTAGCGACATTATAGAATGTTCTATGAAGGAAAGGTGTTTCGAGAAAGTAAGGTGTCGGAACAATGCTCGTGGCGCCAAGTGACAAATTAATATCCCGTGTGATAACTAGGGCTGGCAGTTGGCAGTTGTTGAAAAAGTTTGATCGAGAATTTTGTATACCTAATACCTATTTTGCAGCAAAAACAAATCGATCCACACGACAAGCATACGCTTTGAAGTATTGAAATATAAAAGTATGATCAATATTAAAAGTTCTTGAGTAACAAAAAAAACTCCCTGTTTGAAGTCTGTTAAAAGAAGGAATATTTCATGTCCTGATTCCTTAATAATATGTACATTAAAGTGACCTCGATACTGGATAATTAAAAAAATAATTTGAAATATAAAATATAATTTAATTAATGGCTTCTCAAAACATAATTAATGTGTGAATAATAATGAGTCTTGTGTGTTATTTACAAGATTTTTTTTGTGTTTCAAAGATAGAATATACGATAATGGGGTTGACTGCTTACTCTAGGTTGTTTATGGACAGAGACAGAAAATAGCTCTCGTGACTGTCGCTCAGATTACTTATCATAGTGACCATAGTAATATGTAATAGTCCAATTTTCAAAATTAACGTCTTCGTCAATTTTCAAAATTAACGTCTTCGTCAATTTTCAAAATTAACGTCTTCGTGGTCTAGTGAATTTAGCTTAATTTGATGTTATGCTTAAAAATATTATCTTTATTTTAATGTTAATATTTGTACTTAATTCGGCATATTTACATTTAATAATTTACAAACGTTAATAGTAGTGACGTCTATTGCAATTTTTTTTGTATTAAAGATAGATTGTATGGGAAGGTAGGCCATGCTATGGTGTACCGTGTATGGCTACCCTAATGTAAAGATACGTCATTTGACATGCTTATCTGTACAATTAGCGTATCATATGCGTGGAGGCCCTAGCAAGGTCGGGGCCCATAGGTGTTTGTTTTAAGGCAATCAATAAACATTAGGGCTCCGAAGGTCATGACTCATGAACCGACCTTCCGACAGGTGATACTGATTGTGTACTTTGATGTGCGTAATCAATCTGAGTATCTTTCTTATCGTCAAGCCCTACTCTAGATTTTGCCTAGATTGTGGCAATGAACGGCGTAGTAACTGGTGACAAATATTAAATATGTAAATAAACGAACTCACATCTTGCGATATAAGTATAAGAACTCAGCTGTACGGCATTTTCTTTTTAATGTCTTTCAGCAGGCTGATTATGTATCTCACAAAATCAATTTGGCAAGCGTAAAGTGTACAATTGTGTACAATATCGCTTAAATCATATCAAATAATAAAAATTAAAAAATGATTATTTCATCTCCACAAATTACATTGGTTGTTAATATAGTCTTAAATTTATCATTTGACAGAAATTGTAACTTGTAGGAGATCTGGAGTCTAAACTAAGCAAAGCAAATCAAAATAATTTATTTCCAAATAAAACTTAACAAGCTATTTTCGGGAAGGGAACAAAAAGGCCCGGTTCAACCCTAGCCCGCGAGAACAACTGGCGTAAGAAACTCGGACGCTGTCAAGTGTATACGTTTGACAGCGATATTGTACACAATTGTACAATTTACGCCTGTCGAATTGCTGTTGCGAGATAACAATCAGCTTACCGAAATCGTTGTATGTCATTGTAAAATTGTATGATCTTTTTTTATATTTGCTAGAGTGCCTTCACCCAAATGTTCGGTGCGGCTTCCTATTGTTTCATAATATGTGCCCTACGAATTCTACCAATCAACATCAGGCTTACTTACTCCCGACACAATCGAGAATTGAATTGGTGGATTACTTTAAACCTAACCAGGATAAAGAAAATCATTTTATCGTAACTTTTTGTACTCCCGACCATCTCAATCAACTGAGAGTTGAAGTACGTGGCACGATCAAATCTGAATCAAAATCGAATCAGATTGGAGAGTAAGGCAACTGTTTCACTAATATATGCCGACTTCTAAATTCGATCACCATAAAATGTTATGAGGACGTGCCGATGTTAAATTCCATAAGAGTGCACACGTGACTTCGTGCTGAACCAATGTTAATCAATTACTGACATCCGTTGCCATGTAGCCAATGAAATAATTGAAAAGTGTACTAAATTAAATGGAAATCAATTTAGATTTCGGTAACGCATTTTAATGATTTCACTATTGTTTTGGAAACAAGATGATATTATCAATAGTTATTAAATTTTCGTGAAAAAAACAAATGAAGATATATAATATTATATTGCTACCAATTCAAATGAATGGAACACACAAGTGTTGAGTTGTCAAATTTGACATTGAAATTAGACTCGTCGAGTTTCAACTCTATTGTGTTAGTCCCAGGGTCCAATTCAAGATGCCTTCGCTATCATGAAAACAAAAAATATGGTTTTTGACATAAGCTTCGCTAATTGACATACGAATTCGCTTGTCATTTAGCGAACCTTATGACAAATTCTATACATTTGAGTTTTCGAACTTCGTAATAGCGACGGGATTTATTCGGGAGTACACTGCACGATCGAATCTGAATCAAAATCGAATCAGTTTGGAGAGTAAGGCCCCTGTGAGCCTATTGCGAGTTTATGTCAAGTAGCACTGCTCACGGTGTCGAAGTTAACTACAATTTGTATGACATCGAAACAGCGCCCCTAGTGCCAAATTTTGGTAACTAATTCGATGCCATACATATTTACATCTTCCTTACCGTGAACCACCAAAAACTCACACTAGCCTCACTGGCCTAGCTTTTAAATAAATATTACTATATCGATGTCAGCAATATCTCAAGTAGGCGTTTGCACAATTCGTGAGTGATTGGATGTAAGAAGTTCATTCATATTGTGTCATATCCATTGAACTGTGAAGTAACGTTTCTGAGAAAACTAACACGAACGTATACTTTATCTTTGCGATTAGTAACAGATGCTAAAACCAGTAAGTACCAGTAACTAATTACATCACATATGGAATTATACGTAAATTTCAAGTAGGTACATACATAATATCTCATAGTAGGTACTTGTCTTCCACGAGATATGTACTTGAAGTTTTATTACCACAATAAAATACGTTGGTTACTGATGATGTAGTTTTTAATATTACGTGTGTCTTTTACTCTATGTTAGACGACAGTTAAATTGTAATGGAAATATTTCAAGATTCGTAAAATCAAAAGAAGTTCCTTACACATCCTAATAGAGTATCTATTACATACTTCAAATGTCCCTTTACAGTTTACGCTATCATCTGTTCTTAGCCTATATGTCTGTAATTAATAGTAGGTACCTACTAATACTAGCTGACCCGTGCCTTCTTCGTTGAGCATACAAACTGTTAAAACCTTCCCTGGACTTCCACGAATATTTTAAGACTGAAAATAGCCGAATCGGTTCAGCCGTTCTAGAGTTTTATATTGTATGGAGTACAGGACTCTTATTTTGTTTATTAGCATAGCTCTTAGGCTGATTATCTAGGGACATAAGCTTCGTTTTATCGCGGAAAAATGTATGGTTTCCACGGGGTTTTCTCGCGCGTATAAAGCCAACATCCTTCCGATTCGACCCAAATAATATGCTATAAGCTATTGTATTTGTGAGTATGGTACATAAACTGATCAGCAATATCCTTGTTCCAGGTACAGAAGCAAATGGCGCGGGAGTACGAGCAGCTGAAGGCGACGATGGCGACGCTCCAGATGTTCCGATACGAGGGGGACAAGGCCATCACACCGATGTCGGGAAGTAAGTCGAATGAATAGCATTTTTGGGTTCAAGGTGACCCCATGCGAGTTTCTTACGCCGGTTCTTCTCGCTGGGCTAGTTCCCGAACCGGTGGTAGGCATCATATAGGAACGACGTTCAGAAAACATTTTTGTAAAATTTATTCTGAAAAAAAAAAATTACTTCCGACATTCAGGGTAGGTCAGTGTCGAAAAACCTACTGGGGGTAGGTCAATGTCGAAGTAATTTTTTTCCCGTGGGTGTCGTAAAAGGCGACAGTGGGAATATACAGGTGTAAAATGAGTGATAATACTTTAGGGTGTGTAATGTGTATGTCCCTTCTATGTAGAGTTTACTGTGAAAGTACCAGCGCTGAAAGACTTACTTTGGTTTGGGGGGTAGTTGCATAGGCAACTACCCCCCATTAAATACTTTACCTCCCCGGCTTACGTCCAGCATCGACATAGCTGAAGCGCATTCTTTTACGGAATGAACTCTAGTCAAATAACTACTAGCTCTAGAATTCTAAACTTCTGAATTTGTAAAACATCAATCAGTGAAGTCCAATTCTCTGAACCATTTTCTACCTGTAGCTTAAAGAATAGCTTATGTCCAACTCTATATTTCCGATACCAAAAAATGCCTTAAATTTAAAAATAGTCTTCGAAAACATTTTGACTTCAAATATTTTACAAAAATATTTGATCAAGTCTTAACACTATTTGTTACCTCCTTGGTCCAGCAATTAGGAGAATACAGGGTGATGGGTGATCACCTGATTGTCTGACAAGAAAGGTGATCCGATCCATGCGTCGGATCGCCATATTATAAAAGTCGGCCTTGCGCCTGTTCTCTCACCAATCAGTCGTGTCGGATATCCGACTGGGTTACGAGAGTTAAGTCTAGACTAGTGTGTCCTTGTGTATTGCTCACACATTCGGGCACTATAAAAATGACTCCTACATAGCTGGCCTGGTTTCAACAAAATCACAAAAAGATAACAAAAATCTAAATCTTTGTGTGAAATATTATTTGGTATTAAGCTACTGGTAATTGATATCAAACTCTCATTTGGGAAGAATTATTTATAGGTTAGTTTCTTAGCAGTTCTCTATTTGAATGACACAGCGCAGAACGGTGTCAGGGCAATGCTTTAGCGGTCAAGATTCAATCTTTTCATAAAGACTTTCAACGTCGGACCTTTTGTGTGTTTTATTGGAGCTAGTTGCTGGAACATTCTATATTGAAATACAATCGAATCGAAAATGACCATAATTTGCTATTGCGAATACAGTTTTCGTTACTTTGACTTTTGAGAGTTTCATTTATGATTTTGACTTTTATTTTGACGACCTCCGTAGCGCAGTGGTTCAGCGCGTTGGTGCTCGACCGAGAGGTTGCGGGTTCGAATCCCGCCGAGGGAGCTAAAAGTTTTCAATGTTCCTGGGTCATGGATGTGTATTAAATTTGTGAATTAATATAATAAAAAACTTAAATATGTGTACAGTATAAAAGAATTAAATATATATTTCCGTTGTCTGGTACCGGTAACACAAGTTCTTCGGATACTTAGCACAGGGCCAGATTGACGTGGTGTGAAGCGTCTATAAATATTATTATTATTTATTCGAATTCAACAATAGGGTATGAGCATGTTGCCTTGGACTTTTAGTTCTTTTTAAAATTTGCAAGTGTCCTTTTGAAAAAATGAACGAACAAAATCGAAGCCAAAAAAGCGATTTTATAGCCTGGGCTCTGATTCAAGGCGACATACGAATTCGCTTGTCATTTAGCGAGGCTTATGTCAAATCCCATACATTTTGTTTTCGAACTTCATAAGCGATAAATAGCGATAGCCTCTCGAATCAGGGCTCTAGAAACAATTTCAACCTCGCATACCGAGGGTTCCGTAATAGGAACAAAAAAATCAGTTTTGGTGTCATAAAAATCACCCATAGAGCGCCCTTAAATATTTAGTTTACTCCCTTTTTTAGTATCAGCTGTTGTTATAAAAGCATAAAAATCATGGAAATAAATATTTGTCTATTGTTGTATGTATGTCTCTGGCGAGATATTAGTAATAAGACCTCATCGTCCGTCAGTCTGTCTGTCCGTCGGACACCCGGCTGTATCTCATGAAACGTTATTACAATGTGCTTATTTTCCGTAAGGAAAATAAGGGCATTGTAATTAAAAAAAGGACCCAAAAAAGATAGTTAATTCTTTCGTTCCGTAAATTGGATTTCTTGCTTCGTGGTGCTTTGGTGAGCTTTTTACTGGTTCGCGTGTGGCAGCCGAATAAAAGTTTTGTTTAAGTACTGTAATAGCTCGTAACTTCAAGTTGTTATCAGAGCAGGTGCGTTTCCATGGGTTCACGTCACGATGGCGTGAAACGACGTTATTTTCACGGCTCGGCAAATGACAACGTCGAACAACAAAATGTGCGAATCCTTACTAATATTAAAAACGTACATAAGTATGTTTTGCTGCTCTTTCAAGCAAAACGTACTAAAAGGATTTTGATTAAATTTTACAGTTTTGATGAATAATCGTAAGTTCCTATGTATTAACTTCACTTCAACTTCACATGTTCAGGTTCTGGATTAACACAGAGGCTCCTTTATGGCTGCCCGTTTTCCCGCCGGAATTGTTAGTTAGAAACATCTAGTTCTACATAGCATGGCGAATCGGTGACTATGCCTTACTCTCCAAACTGATTCGATTTTGACTCAGATTCGATCGTGCCGAATACTCCCGAATAAATTGACGTAGTTTATTTTGTTTTCAGTCGATTATATGGTCGAGACAAAAAGTTACGATCTTCGTAAGATACTAACGATTTTATTTATCCTGGTTAGTTTCAAAGCAATCTACCAAATACAATACCAAACGCCGCTGAGATCGAATTGATTCGGTTCTCGATTGTGCTGAAAACTTTTTGTTCCCTCGGCGGGATTCGAACCCGCGACCTCTCTCTCGAGCACCAACGTGCTTAACCACTGCGCTACGGAGGTCGTCATGTACAGTATTATGACCATGTGAGTTTGCACGTTTATACACGTGCCGTGGCACCGTGGACACGCGGACCGTAAGCCATAGTCACTATAGGCCACGAGGTCTCAGAGTTCAGTCTAGACTAGTTCAATTCCACGCTATAACCTAGTAACGTAAGCCTAGGAAGTCAATAACCCCACGATCGATTTGTAATTTTCGAAGGGGTCTAGTTTTTAGGTTATAAGGGGAATAACCTTTCTATAAATATAATAGAGACTTCAATATAAGCAGAAATCACATTTCCTTATATTTGACTAGCTGTTCCCGCTACTTCGTTCGCGTGGCTTTTGAGTGACTGAAACCGTTTATGCAGCGCACGCAACGAAAGTCCCCAAATGTGAATAATTTTCCCCGTTTTTGCAACATTTGTCACTGACGCTTCGATTCTATTGGTCGCAGCGTAATGTTATATAGCCTAAAGCCTTCTTCTATAAATGGACTATCCAACAAAAAAATTTTTCAAATCGGACCAATAGTTCCTGAGATTAGCGCGTTTAAACAAACAAACAAACTCTTCCGCTTTATAATATTAGTATAGATTAGTATTGTCCATCCATATTGCCCGCGACTCCGCAAGCGTAAATACATAATATCCGACTTATTGTCCAATAGACACTTTTTCTAGATAAAAAACCTAAAGAATATGGATGTTGTGATGAACTTTGATGCATTTTAGTCGCAATAGCAACGTCTAAAAATTTACTTTTCTCTCATACTTTTCGTTTCGCACTCGAGTGAGTACAGGTTCGATTCCCAGATTGTGCCAATAAGACTTTTCACATCTCAAGTACGGACACTCTAACGGTGAAGCCTAGGTTTTTCAAGTCAGCCTTTCTAAGAACGCGACCGGCTCATCTGCACTTGGCCTAAAAAGGAAAATTCAGAGGCGTCTTGATCCCAGTTCCCATTTCTTTTGATAGAAGTTTCGATCAAGCAGGGCGGCGATTCTCAGGCCTCGAACTTAGTTCCGAATATTAGTATATCCCGCTCGCACGCGCGGTAAATCTCATTTGCATGAGTGGGACAGACCGATAGTAAAAAGTTGTTCGTAAAGTTCGTGGCCTGAGAATTAGCGCCCTGATCCTACTGGATGAGTCTTAGAGAAATTGTAAACTTTATGTATGGGAATGACTTCGGTGTCAAACAACCAAATAAACAGGTTGACTGATGTTAATCTCTCGTGGAATACTTCCGTGGTCTAGTGGTTTAGAGCCTAGCTCTCGACTCGGAGGTCGTGGGTTCGATTCCCGCGTTGGAACAACAAAAATGTTATTTTCAAGTTTGGTTAGGCAATTCATGCTGATCACCTGATTGTCTGAAAAGAAAGATGATCCATGCGTTGGATTGGCATGTAAAAAGTTTGTCCTGCGGCAGATCTCCCGCCTGTCGTGTCGGTTATCTGTCCCACTGGGCTATGAGAGTGAAGGAAGAGAGAGTATTTATGTGTATTGCGCACACACTTGGGCATTATAAATTAACTCCTGCGTGTGGGAAACATTATTATTATTATTCTCATGTACCTGTATGTAAATTACAAGTGCGTTTGCCAAAAAAAAATCTTGTTACAAATTGCATTATGCGTCAGACTCGGAAAACAAAATTTTTTCTTGTACCAAGGCGGACATCGGACCTCCGGATACAAGAGACAATCTTTACCCGACTTCGGTGAAGCCAAAAGGAAGGATAATGATTTTGGAAGTCTATGTATGAATATTGTATGTTTGTTACTACGCAGCAGCTAAACTACTGGTACGATGTTTTCAAATAATCTTTATAGGGATACCCCCTACAAAGCTTATTATATATAACGCTGATTTTTTTTGCAAGCCTTACGTTTCAACTCCGACATATATATAAGGGGTTGACGAGCTTAATGAGGAAGGGATGGTAGTGTTTGTCTATGTCACTTGTCTGAGTCATCTCTTTATGGCGGGCGAAGTCAAATGACAAACACTACATCAGAGTTTATTATTTACCTCCTGGCGCAAGTTGTAAGATGTTTAAAAATGCCTCATCTTAATGAAATGCTCTAATTGCGTAAACTTCTTGCTAACGAAGGCAAACGGTACGAATTAGCATAGATTACGATCTGGCTTTAAACTCAATTATCTCCAAAGGCTTATCACCGTTTTGGGCGCTTGTTTAATTAGGTGTTGATGATGATAGCATCGCGAAGTCGTAAATTGCACTACCTTGATTATGATTAAGTACTTTTTTATTATTAACAAGCTGTCCCCGCGACTTCGTTCGCGTGATTTTTGAGTGACTTAAACCGTTTAGGCAGCGCACGCAACGAAAGTCCTCAAATGTGAATAATTTTTTTTCTTGGAAGTCGGTTATAAATACGAGTGTACACTCCCAAAGATGAATCTATACAAATATTATAAAGCGGAAGAGTTTGTTTGTTTGTTTAAACGCGCTAATCTCAGGAACCACTGGTCCGATTTGAAAATTTTTTTTTTGTTGGATAGTCCATTTATAGAGGAAGGCTTTAGGCTACATAACATTACGCTGCTACTAATAGGAGCGGAGCGTCAGTGGAAAAAAATATTCACATTCGGGGACTTTCGTGCGTGCATAAACAGTTTAAGTCACTCAAAAACCACGCGAGCGAAGTCGCGGGCACAGCTATAATATATAAAACCGCGCTCGCCAAACCGCATGCCGAGCGCGGTGAGTGTTATTCCGGGTCATGTTTGATATTGTACATAGTGCTAAGTGCCAATTTCACCAATACATGTTAAAGTTAATCCTTTATAAAATATCAGGGATGAAATGGATATGACATTTCGGATACGGATACGGATAATGATTATTAAATTATTTCGGATTATCTGTTTTGTTTCGGATAATTTCGATTATTTTGGGGTCCTTTTTACAGTAGCAAATCTTTTATTTCGGATTCGGTTACGGTTACGGATAATATTTTATAACGGATATCCGATAGTTTCGGTTACGGTTACGGAGCTCCCTAACAACCCTGTTAAATATCATGTTATCCTTCTCGTATTTCCTGTCTATGAACACATGACAGGAAGTACGAGAAGGATAATATTATGATATTTAACGAAGGATTAACTTTAACATAATATTGTGTTGGTGAAATGGCTAAGGCTGATTCTCCCTTAAATGCCCTAGCCTGTATGAAGGTTTTCGAAAGGTCAAGCTGATAGATATGGTGCTAGCCTAAGCACCATGAGTGAAATGATTTAAATATTCTGTCATTGTTGAGGTGTTGAATGAATTGCGTCGCCAACGCCTCATGAACTATTGTTTTATAATCGGTGTCATCTCCTTTCTAGGAGTGTGTGTCATTTAATTGATCGTTTGTTCTACTGACGCACGAGCTATGGACGTAGGAGCTATAGAATGCAGATATTTAGATATTTTCTTCAATCCTATCTATATTTCTGTCTAGATGTAGATTGTAGGTTTTTGGTTGATGTATGTCAGGGATATTAGGGAGCTCCGTAACCGTAACCGAATCCATTGGTTATCCGTAACCGTAACTGAATCCGAATCCAAAATAAAAGTTTTGCTATTGTAAAAAGGACCCCAAAATAACCGAAATTATCCGAAACAAACGGATAATAATCAGAAATAATTTAATATCCATATCCGTATCCGAAATGTCATATTCATTTGGACCTACTTTTTGGTTTGGTTCCCTATTGCAAAAGTAGGTCCATTTCATCCCTGGTGTATGTGTTGTAATGAGCAGTAGGCACGGGAATTGTATTAGAAAATTTTAAGTATGTATTTTTAATTTGGTAATTTAATATTAAATTGTATTGTTAATTTTAGAAAATTTTGTATAATAACGTAAGTGATACTTGTGAAAAAGCAATGAACGAGCCCTGTCTGCGAAGAATAAATAATAAAAAAAATAAAAAAATAAAAATAAAAGTAGGCACGGGTCAGCAAATTATAAAGAACGAGTATAAAACGCTTTAAAAAATTGTTATAACGGGTGTAAAAAGAGCAGTCACTATAACTTTGGGATATGATTATACTACCTTTATTGAAGCAAACATATGACACAGTGACCGACCGCATCGACTGCGGACGTGGTCTGAACCCTGTTGCGACCACAGCTCTTTCTTGACCATTTTTGTACCTATGAATGTCCCTTCTGGATTTATATCTGAATTATTTTCTTGTTTCATTCTTTTTAGACCCTTTTTTGCGAAGTGGGGTTATAGTTTTTTCAACTTTTTGTATTGATCCTATGCCTCTTGTTCGATAGTCACAAAATCAACACAGGAATATATTATTGAAATTTTGTATGCTTAATACTAGCTTTCAGAACAAACCTGTTGGACTGGAATGTTTTTTTCGAAGCTTCTATCACTCTCATACTTTCGAAAACAAACTTATTACGATTTGGATTTTTTTAACTTTACACAATTATACAACAAAGTAAGCCTGGATAGTAAACACTAGCTGTGCCCGCTACTTCGTTCGCGTGGTTTTTGAGTGAGCTCCCAACTAAAGTCCTCAAATGTGAATAATTTTCTCCGTTTTTGTAACATTTCGCACTAACGCTTCGCTCCTTATATTGGTCTCAGCGTAATGTTTTGTAGCCTTCCTCTATAAATGGACTATCCAACAAAAACAGAAATTTTCAAATCGGACCAGTAAGTTTCTAAGATAAGCGCGTTTAAACAAACAAACTCTTCCGCTTTATAATATTAGCATAGATTGGGTGAATGAAAGGAGGTCGAAACCCTATTTTTTCTTGTAACCTTCATAACCTCATGGTATTAAAAATATTTTATGTATGAAATAAAATATATTCTTAACCGTATAGTATGACTACTGTGACTAGATGAATGGTCTTGGTATATTATATCTACTACGAATGGTCACCTAGACGTGGAGGGTAAATAGAAGTATTGTTTAGCTACATAGTACATACATACCCTTAAACAAAATGTCCCAAAGAAAAGGTTAGTACCGTTGACGACGAGTGGGTGGAGGACGGCATTCCATTATTCTACCGATTAGGGCTGACACCTAATTTTTTAATTATAATAGTTATAACGGGTGTAAAAAGAGCAGTCACTATAACTTTGGGATATGAATATACTACCTTTTCTCATTTTGGAAATGTATTTTTTTTAACAAAAATTTGAAAAAAAAAAATATTATGCTTTATTGTTATTTTTGTGACAAAAAATAAGAAATGGTGAAAAGTAAAAAAAAAATTTTAGTTTTTGACAAAAAAAAATACATTTCTAAAATGAGGAAAGGTAGTATAATCGTATCTCAAAGTTATAGTAACTGCTCTTTTTACACACTGTATATACCCACAAAATAAAAAATATCGTTGTGAAAATGCTAGTACTGGGCCCTTACTCTCCAAACTGATTCGATTTTGATTCAAATTCATTATATGTTTCTATGAAACGCATTATTATGTTTCTATGAAACGTCAATATCATACACAGTTAATATAAAATACTCTACAGTTTACTTACCTATGAAATATACTATTTTTCTTATTATTACATGTTTCTATTACAACTAAACCATAGTATAATTGACTCAAACTACGATACTATATAATATAGTACGATTGGCGACCCTACTACCATTAAGGAGATGGTATATTCTAGTGTTTTCCATGAGTTTTTTGCGCTTAACACCTACACGACAAATGAGGCCCTTCACACACTGTCATAACACTACAGTGCCAACGGCTCTAAACCAATAAGCATTAGTTAATGTTAACCACGCTATGTAACTGTTGGGTAATCTCGGAAACTATCGGATTTCGGATAGTATTTCTATTCCTATACATACTGTCTGTGTAGAGGTTTTATTGAAGTGATAATCTTATGTATTAAAATGAATTTCTGTTCGTTAGTCTCGCTAAAACTCGAGAAGGGCTTAACCGATTCGTCTATTTTTCCCACCAATATAAATGTGAAGTGAGAAAAAAATATTTGAATTAACTTACCCCATAATAAAAATATAAAAAAAGTTAAAAAAAAACTCTAACCCGACTTGGCAAAAAGGCTGAAACAAGAAAATAATTCAATTTTAAATTCAGAAATGCATAGGTTTGACGACCTCCGTAGCGCAGTGGTTCAGCGCGTTGGTGCTGGACTGAGTTGCGGGTTCGAATCCAGCCGAGGGAACAAACAGTTCCTGGGTCATGGATGTGTATTAATATAGTAAAAATCTTAAATAATATGTGTATAGTAACTATGAAAATATTAAATATATATTTTCGGTACAAAATGGTCAAGGTGGAGTCGTGGTCGCACTTCCTTTTTTTGGCTTCGCCGAAGTCGGGTAAAAAGGAACCGAGTATCGATCAAAAATCACATTCGCAGCTTCTGATTTCTGATACATATTGAAGTTATACATCGAACGACCTTCACGAAATGTTATTGCGAATCTTGCGTAATTGGTGCAATAAAAAAGTGGAAAATATCCATCCATAAAAGGCAACCGGAGCTGGTTTTTGTAACCTTTTGAGTACAATACTGTGATTGCAATACTTTACAGTACTCGTTGAATTATCACAAACCAATTTTAACATCGATCGTACCCTTGTTCGCCAAATTTACGAGAATATTCGGCTGTATATGGCTAAATTAATGCGAAGAACATGATTTTAGTGTCTCTGCAATGTCAAAAGTTATTCGCTAGATGTTTCCCGCGACTTCGAACTGTTATATCTTTCCGCTGTTCCCTATAGTCCTTACCTAAGTCATATCCATATTTATCGCCTCCGTGGTCTAGTGGTTCAGAGCTTCGCTCTCGACCCCGAGGTCGTGGGTTCGATTCCCGCGTTGGAACAACAAATAATGTTGTTTTCAAGTTTGGTTAGGACAATTCAGGCTGATCACCCGATTGTCTGACAAGAAAGATGATGCGTCGGATGGGCATGTAAGAGTCGGTCCTGCGCCTGATCTCTCGCTAGTCGTGTCGGTTTACCGTCCCACTGGGTTATGAGAGTAAAAGGAAGAGAGAGTGCTTCTGTGTATTGCGTACACACTTGGGCACTATAAAATAACTCCTGCGTAGCTGGCCTGGTTTCAATTTCAAAAAATTTCAAAAATCGGCTACCGACATCGAAATCGGTGAGGGG
This sequence comes from Celastrina argiolus, assembly GCA_905187575.2. Lineage (NCBI taxonomy): Eukaryota > Metazoa > Arthropoda > Insecta > Lepidoptera > Lycaenidae > Celastrina > Celastrina argiolus. The sequence continues at coordinate 7,294,447 of LR994596.1, forward strand.
AGCTATTATTATACATATCCATATTCCTTCCATTGTAGTCAGCAATCCTATTCCCCTTATATAAACATCCTCCACCGTCCTAAGCCAGTTTCATTCCATTTCAAATCCAAGACGGTTGTGTGCCGTATTTCTAATTTGTGTTTTAAGTTCTATTTCTAGTTTAAGAATAAAATCCTTTTTTTTTAAAAGGGCTTTTCAAAAGTCCCTATAATAGAACGCACTAAAACCTGTATATTTTCCCGTGATATAAAATAGCCTACGTTCTTCCACGTAGGCTATATTTTTGCCACATTTCTTCAAAGTCGGTCGTGTCGGAGCTTGACAATGCAAACAATATTTCCTCTTTATAATTGAAGACATAAATGGATGAAGGTGATATGTCGCAAAAAATACCCAGAAAATTCAGTTTAAACTATCACTTAAACATTTTAGGATATGTTGTAATGTAAGTACATTGATTCTAAAGACGGATCTTTAGATTAATGTATTTAATACTTTACGACGTATTCTAAATTCTAATATGTTTAAGTGACGGTTTGAACTCAATTTTCTCAAAATCATAGTTAGCTGCATATCACTTGTCTGTCTGATGTCTTCAATTAATCCCACCTACTAATAAAAATATTACATTACAACTAACTTTCTAACTAAGGGTTAAGTTGGGTTACTTGTCCAGCCATGGCCTACTTATTATAGGGCCGATAATCGGCCAGATTTTCCTCCATATTATTTCCTACCGACTTTCTTGTATTTTCCACCTTCGAAAAGTCGGTTACTGATTATAGTTCGCTGGATATTTTAAATTTTTCAGTCGCGTTATACGTTGGAAAATTCCCTTTACTTGATAATTTATGTCTTGGTCAAGTGATTTTTCCAAATATCAGACGTATAGATAGAAACATTGAATAACCAATTGTGTCAATAGTTCTATTAGTAAGGGGTTACAATAAAATTATAGTTATTAAAAAAAAACTAAAAAAATATATATTTCTAGAATGAGAAAAGACCTAAGTAATAATCATATCCCAAAATTATAGTGACTGATCTTTTTACACCCGGTAATAGCTGTTCATTGAATAACTAATTGTGTCAATATTTCTATTAGTAAGGGGTTACAATAAAATTATAGTAATATTTTTTTTCAAAAAAAAAAACTAACAAAATATATATTTCTAGAACGAGAAAAGACCTATAATCATATCCTTAAATTATAGCGACTGTTATTTTCCTGTAATAGCTGTTCAGCTGATTGACTCGCAAAATGTCATAACTAATTACTTAAAAGCAAAACCAGCTTTTTTATGTCAATCAGCTGAGCGTGAGGTCAATGGCCTCGGCCGCGACCATTTGTTTCATTACAATCTAGTTACTTACTAGTTACGTTTATGTTTACTTTCAATATTGTTTGTGCCTAATCGTACATTTACATAAGAAGTAAATCGTGTACCAAAAACTTAATATGTATTTAATTATATTACCAAACCACAGCATATTTAACCTAACCAACTACATTAAAAAAAATTAAGTAACCCCCGAATAGTCGAGTAGTGAACTGATGATGATGAATTTACGCTAAAAACATCCGCGATCACTCAGCTTTCAAACAAAAAACTACATCGAAATCGCTTCGTTTTGGAGCTCGATACCCCAGACAAACACGTCAACCTTATAACACACCTCTGATTTTTTCGGGGTTAATAATAGGAAACCCTGATGCCTGCCACAATCGTTTAAGTATCCATCATCAAACTATAGGCCAAATTTTAATACATACGGTCGGTTTCTGAAAGGCAATTGAAATGTGTGCTAATGAAATCAACTAACGTGGCATGTTAAAAACCAATATTGATCAGAGAGACAGAGAAGGACAGAATATAATATATAATTACATCACGCTCGCACTGGCAAGGCTGTTCTAAATTCCACAAATAAGGTTAATACACCAAAGACGCCGATTCGTTGACATACGATTTGAATCAACCTTATATTATCTGAGCAATTTTAACCAGCCTTGCAAGTGCGAGCGTGGTGTAATTATAAAATACTGCCCACTTCGTTGAGCATAAAAACCGTTTATGATGAAATTCAACTAAAAAAAACAACCCCTAACTCGGGAACGCGGAACCCGGAACCCGCAGCATGGGAACCCGAAACCCGCAACCCGCAACGCGGGAACGCGGAACCCGCAGCATGGGAACCCGGTACCCGCAACGCGGGAACCCGGAACCCGCAACGCGGGAACCCGGAACCCGCAACGCGGGAACCCGGAACCCGCAACGCGGGAACCCGGAACCCGCAACGCGGGAACCCGCAACCCGCAACGCGGGAACCCGGAACCCGCAACGTGGGAACGCGGGAACCCGGAAACCGCACCATGGGAACCCAAAACCCGCAACGCGGGAACCCAGAACCCGCAACGCGGGAACCCGGAACCCGCAACGCGGGAACCCGGAACCCGCAACGCGGGAACCCGGAACCCGCAACGCGGGAACCCGGAACCCGCAACGCGGAACCCGCAGCATGGGAACCCGAAACCCGCAACGCGGAACCCGGAACTTGCAACACGGGAACCCTGAACCCGCGACGCGGAACCCGGAACCCGCAACACGGGAACCCGGAACCCGCAACGCGGAACCCACAACGCCAAACCCTTCCGTGTACGTTGCTGGTTCTGCGCTGTCAAATGGAATAAATAGTATCCTATGTCCGTCTACTGGCTCTAAGTTACTTCCTCACCAATTTTCAACCATATCGATAAAGCCGTTCTTGAGTTATAAATAATTTAACTAACACGACTTACTTTAATACAAATAGCTGATGTATAGATGGAACTAACATAAGCTAACGCCCGGTGAATGCTCCCGTCACAGTCGGTCCAGCCGATTCGGTGATCATTAGTTAGATAACGATGATGATGATGAAAAGAAGCCTAAATTAATCCTCATAACTTTAGCTATCTACCAGTGAAAGTCTCGTTAAAATCGGTCCAGCCGTTCCAGAGATTAGCCGGAGCAAAGAGACACGCTAACAGACAGACAGACATTTTTTTTTAATTGCATTTTCGTTTTCAGTAGCAAGAAAAAAAAAAAGACAGAACAGACAGACGTTAACTTCGCACAAAGACAAATGACGACAAAAGACATAGTGGCGTCTTATCATGACGTTTTCGATTTTTTTTTTAATTGTTCGTGAATTATGACCATGGATCTAACTCCTTCGATCTGATTTTTAAATTAACATTTATAATATATTCTTATTACAACTTATAAGTTAAGTACTTTTTTTAAATAGGTATATTTATAGTTGTTAAAAGATTAATCGATTTTTTGAGTAAGTCTCTAGTGTTTAATAAGAAAAAGTGTTAACTGACGTAACATTATCACGACGTTTATTTCATTAAATCATAATTTGTATATTATATTTAAGATCGTTTATCAGTGAAAGCAAATCGTAAAAAAACTCATATTGGTTATGTTGACAATAAATATCTAATAATTATTAAATAAAGTTTAGTAAATTCTGCAGTTTTAACAAAAAGATAATATTTATTTTATTATGTCGTCGTTACAACGTTACGTCGCTCATTTTTGATAAACTGTCAAATGTTACCTATTATAATGACCCGACTATTTATTAGTGGTGGACAAATAGTTTAATGAATCCAAATAGTTTAAGTTTATGTTAATACGTTATTTATAGCATTTCATAATTTTTATTTTCCATTTGTAAACAATGTCGTTACCATGACACCCGTGTCATATAAACTGGCAACGACGTGAATCTATTGAGCCCAGGTTCAAACCCCGCGTGACCATCACGTATTTTCTTCTTTTTTCTAATTTTCTGCTTATTTTTTTCAACATTTTCTTTCATAATAACCTTTTCGTGACAATAACGAACATACCGTAAAAAAAAAATTGCGAAATTGGTCAAGCCGTTGTCGAAGCGCACATGACGTAAGAAATTTTGGAGGTCGTTTTTTTACACTTTGGGCTACATTTTTGGAGTTTTAGTAAGGAACCCTACTTTTTTTAAACATATAATATAGCCTATGTTCAGCGCTAGGAATGTAGCTTTCCAACGGTGAAAGAATTTTTCATATTGGTTCAGTGGTTTCAGAGCCTATTCCATTCAAACAAACAAACAAACAAACAAACAAACAATCAAACGTTACCTCTTTATAATATTAGTATAGATCTGTCCCTTCTTTTGCTCTCTTGATGATGTTCCACCAATCAGCGTTTAATATGGGTTGTTAATTTGAATGCCATGTTAGCTGATCATACATTTGAATAGTGTTTCGGAAACCGGGATATAATGTTGATTCAAATCGTATGTCAACTAATCGGTGCCTTTTGATGAATTATGAATGAATAAATGAATATACTTTATTGTGTCCAAAACAAATACAAAAAATATACGAGCACGAGAAACAAACAACAAAAAAAAAATTGAACACAAAGGGCGGTTTTATCGCTTTAAAGCGATTTCTTCCAAACAACCCTTGGCATAGGAAAAGAAAAACAAAAACAATCAGGAAATAAAATACAACTATAACTACTTAAAAATAAAACAACCAATCATTATAAATCTAAAAAAAACCCTAAAATAACTATAGATACTATACTTACTTATAAGAAATATGCTGATACTCGTAAATGTTTCACCAATCAGCCTTAAATCTGGGTTGTTAACTTGAATGCAATGTTTATTGATCACAGATTTGATTATCCTTTCAGAAACCGGTCCTTGCGGTTTAGATCCCTTACATTGTCTGTGTGTCTGAGTGGCATGGGGTTCTTACAACTCCAGTCCTAATTTACCTTAAACTTACCTTATTCAAATTCCTACCTAAAATAGAGCCTAGGGCTTCCTTTAGAAGGAGTACCAGCAGGCTTACTCCCGACACAATCGAGAATCGAATCAGATCTCAACGGCTTTTGGTATTTTATTTGGTGCATTAGTTAGATCGAAACTTTTTGTACTCCCGACCATATCAATCGACTGAGAATTCAAATAAACAAACGTTAATTTTTTCGGGAGTACGCGGCACGATAGAATTTGAATCAAACTCGAATCAGTTTGGAGAGTAAGGCCCCAGATTTCGCCCATGCGGTCTATCTCTGACTATCAGTGGCAAAGGCTGGTTCTTCTTCACAGGGAAGCCCTGGCCTATATAATAGTTAAGGAATCTGATGCGGGTCTTCAGGGGCCTAACTACAAGTTCTCATAGCAGTATTACTTTAACATTACTTTGGGATTTAGAGCAAATAAAAATACTTATTTTTTCAATTATACCTATATTAAGTATATAGAGATCATATTTGTTTGCATGAAATTCATAAGTAAGGTTAAAGTAATACTGCTATAAGACCTCGTGGTAAGGCCCCAGGTCATGTGTGCTGATGACCTATTGCCCACGTCACCCTTCGCACCACCCGCCGAAGTTTGAAGTTTCACCCACATCGGTTGGATCAGTGGCGATCCACCACGGTCCGATTCTCCCGATCGTTCTTGCCGCGCACCTGCAAACTGTGGAATGAGCTGCTTCCTTCTGAGGTATTCTCGGAACGCTATGACATATAACTTACCACTAACTATAACTTTTTTAACACCTTTCTTGAAGAACCCCAGTTCTTCAAGAAAGGTGTTAAAAAAGTTCACCTTCAGGGCCGACGATGCATTGGTGATTTCTCTGGTGTTGCCCATGTTCATAGGCGACGGTGACCGCTTACCATCAGGTGGCACGTCTGCCTTTTCGTCTCGCTCTATAAAATACCCTATAAAAAAATGTGCAGCCGATAGGAATGGAGGTATAGGAACCTGACGCCACTAGTCTTTATTACCATGGACGTTATGCAAATACATGGCATATTGTAGAATATTTGAAGCCATATTTCTGGAACAATAAGACATAATATACTATGTAATTTATGGGTTGATCTACATATTAATGTCGTAATCCACAAGCGGCAAGCCTGATCTTACCGAAAGCGGTGCTTGAATACAGAACTATCCAGAGTTCTTACCACGAATTCTTATATCACTATGTATTACTTTTGAATTTCGTATATATTTTTATTTATTTATACCTATATAGGTAAGCAAAATAATATTTTAAAGTAATGTTAAAGTAGGTAATACTGCTTTAATATCGAATATATTAAAGCAGACGTATGGCGAAAATGTATCGCGCCGAAGAGCGTGTTCCAATTGTACATAAACACGTTTTAAAAAAAATTATGACAAAAATTGCAAATACTAAAATGATAGTACCCTGAGTCTTGCCTGACCTAAAATACTAAAGTAATTTTCGCACTCGTGTTACTAATATATAAAGAAAAAAGTACTCTGCATATTGCAAAAAGTGCTATACAGTTTGGCAGACATTAGTTATAATATGTAATAGTTGTTATTGTTTCTGAATAAATACTTTTTCATTTCATTTCATTACTTCACAGAGGTTTTCGTGGTGGTTTGTGGTCTCCACACAACTAAATCTCGATCCTAATAGTCCCAATCGAGACGAGTTTCGTTAGTAGTCGCTGCAGGCCAGCTTGTTGGTCCAGTATAGCTGCAGATCAGATAAAGTAATAAACCGCTTTCAAAACATTGCGACTTGGCGACGCACGTGCCCACGGCCCACAGATTGTAGAATGTAGATTCTTGAATAATTGAATCTACTGTTACTCTCTGTGTAAACGTGTATTAAATAATTAAATCTACGTTTGTATTAAACAAGGTGATAAATGAGTGATAATACTTTAGGGTGTGTATGTGTCTCCTATGTAGAGTAGGTATACTGTGAAAGTACCAGCGCTGAAAGACTTACTTTTGACTTTCAAGTTTGTACGAGAAATGCCCCAATATCATAAATTTTCCCATAATATGGGAAATATATTATAATAATTAAAAAAAAAGTACCTCTTTCAGCGCTGGTACTTTCACAGTAAACTCTACATACGGTACCTATACACAGCCTTAGTATTATCACTCATTAATATTATAGCCTGTATTCTAGAGCTTACTTATTATTATGTGATATTTCCCAAAAAAGTATTTATGTCTCTACAGATATTACATTTATTGAAATTGATTAATGTTATGGTTTACATCTTAGACCAAACAAAAGATTGAAGAAATTTTTTTGTCTAAACCACGAATTACTTTGTATTTACACTAATTTACAGTGTGTTTGAACGCCTCCGTGGCCTAGTGGTTCAGAGTTTTGCTCTGGACTTGGTTGTGGGTTCGATTCCGTTGTGCGTTCTGTTATAGGGCCCTTTCAAAAGCCCTTTTTAAAAAAGGATTTTATTATTAAACTAGAAATAGCACTTAGAATAAAATATTAATTAAAACACGAATTAGAAATACGGCACACAACCGTCTTGGATTTGGAATGGAATGAGACTGACTTAGGACGGTGGAGGATGTTTATATAAGGGGAATAGGATTGCTGACTACAATGGAAGGAATATGGATATGACTTAGGTAAGGACTATAGGGAACAGCGGAAAGATATAACAGTTCGATTCCGTTGTGCGTTGGAACAACACAAAATATTGTTTTAAAGTCTGGTTAGGACAATGCAGGCTGATCACCTAATTGTCTGACAAGAGAGATGATCCATGCGTCGGATGCGCATGTAAAAAGTCGGTCCTGCGCCTGACCTCCCGCCGGTCGTGTCGGTTATCCGTCCCACTGGGCTACGAGAGTGAAGGAAGAGACTCTCTCTTCCTAGTTTCATTGAAATCGGCCACCGTCACCGAAAGGAGGCATTATTTACAGTGTTACACTCACGCCATCGTATAACGAAACTATGCCTTACCTTAATACAATACACACACTTACGTAACTACGCTTTATCATGTATCGATGTGTGTGTGTTATTTAATGTAGGTATGCACTATGCACATGTAGTGCGTAGCCTCATGTACTTGATACACAAAACCCGGTATCAATTTTATTTGACAAAGCTCTGATTTATATTTGGTCCGAGGTTGATTTAAAGTGACTTCATGTCGCGAACCAGGATTTAATTAAAGATGGTACAAAAAACGTGCCAGTAATAGATTAATGGGCAGGAAGCGGACATCTTTAAATAGTCTATCGTTTTTTGGAATTGACATCTTTTAGTTTTTTATAGGTTGGTATATAATTTAATTGTTGATGTATGTTTTATATGAAAATTTGATGCATATTTTGTAAGTCCGATGTAGGAGAAAACCGGATTTGAAATGTTGCAAAATATATTTGAAATGTACGATGATTTTACACGTGGACAGTGGACTATCTTTCAACTAGTTCGTAGCAATTCTGCCGTCCTTATCATAAACAACGGACTTGCTTGGAGATTACTTTTGAGTATATCGCGATCAAAGTTTTTTGTATATATTTTGTTGTTTCTATGAAACTAATAGGAATATCCAAAATATTTTTATTTTGTTTAGCGCCATTCAATGTGGACTTTGTTTGTTATGCGATTTTAAATTTACATATTTACTATTTACTTAATTTACGATAAGTTTGTGATGGTTATGACTAGTTATTACAGTTCGTGGGTTCGATTCCCGCGTTGGAACAACAAAAAATGTTGTTTTCAAGTTTCGTTAGGACAATGTAGGCTGATCACCTGATTGTCTGACAAGAAAGATGATCCATGCACCGGATGGGCATGTAAAAAGTCGGTACTGCGCCTGTTCTCTCGCCAGCCTGTCGGTTTACCGTCCCACTGGGTTATTAGAGTAAAAGGAAGATAGAGTGTATGTATTTGTGTATTGCGCACACTTGGGCACTACACAATATCTCCTGCGTAGCTGGCCTGGTTTCAATGAAATCGGCTACCGACACCGAAATCGGTGAGGGAAGCTATTATTATAAAGTATTATTACTCATTTATATTCTAACTTGTTTAGATATTCATGGTGAAAACGATTTTCTATTCCCAGAAGCGATTTAATTTCACGTCCATCAAGATGAGATAGGCGGATAGGACCCATGCAACTTTCCAAATGTGTAAAAACGTATTATTACCGTGGGCGGCAATCAATCTTCAATTTCTCAAACCCGTATTAGGTTTTTGTTAATGCTGCTAGCTTTTATATAATAGTTGTTAATTTTTATAAGCGCAATAAACTTGTATAGTCTGTATATTTTGTAGATTAAATACATTTTAACGGTTTCGTAGACTGACGAAAATAATTAGATGCCCAATAATAGTGGCTAGTAATAGGAGTTAATGCACCAAGTGGATGAACCGTTAGTTTTTTATCTTAATTCATTTTGCCCCTCGAAAATTCGCTAGCAATTGAGTTGGATTTCGATAGTTTTTGCAAATGCACTGCTGTAATTTTAGCTATATTATATGTATAATCGTCGTTGAGGGCACCTATGTGGTGCCCTCAACGAAAACCACATCCAATCAGTTGGTCTCCTCTTGAATCTAATTCCATAAAAGCGTCATTCAATTTCAATACCAATTAGCGTTGTGTTTCAACGTTAGAGAAATGTCAATTTCTAATGTAGATATATTGAAATTATATAAGTATAGACTACAGAGACGATTAAAGAATTCGTCAGTTTCTAGTTTTATTTCCATATAAGCGTCGTTCAATTTCAATATCACTTACCGCTGTGTTCAACGTTAGAGAAATGTCAGTTTCTAATGTCGATCTATTGAAATTATATAAGTACAGACAGTAACTACAGAGATACGAAAAGAATTCGTCAGTTTTTAGTTTTATTTCCATAAAAGCGTCATTCAATTTCAATACCACTTAGCGCTCTATTGAAATTAGATAAATACAGAGACAAGAATTAGCCTACAGATCATAACTGAAATTTTTGATAGTGTCGCAAATATCACAACAATGTAACTCTCTTCCAGACTTTGAAGACCTGCCCACCCGGGACCAGATGTGGGGACCTGCGCCGCACGAGATAGACCCGGACATCTGGCCTCCGCCGCCGGACAGGGATCCCAACGCCTGGCCCCCGCCCACCAGCGTCGAGCACAAGTGAGTATCAGTAGCGAGAATGCAGTGCTATTCTCTAAGAATGTTTTGCGTATCTCGTGGATTCAGCTGTCGAGTTACCCAAACATTATTAGAGAATAGCACTGCTGGTTCTCCATCAGAAGGAAACCCTAGCCTGTAATAGATAGGGATAAGAGTCTTCAGAGGGAAAGGGTAACTGAAGCGGCTGCGAATGGAGTAGAAGCTAGTACAGTGGGCTTCGGCCTGACCGACCATACCATCTCGCTCTTTTTCATATTGTTAATGAAGTATACATTTTTATTATTTTTTTAGACTTTCTAGATTTTTTTTACTTAATTAAAATATTTCCATGTTCAACAGAGCTGAAATTGCGAAAAACATTTTTATTGTAACAACTTATGTAACCAATTTCTTTGAATAAATAAACCTTTATCTATCTATAACTATCCTACTATAGATAAAAGTATCTATAGTAGGATAGAACACCACGACACTGGTGATTATTTTAAGGCTTTCCTCTCGACTCTGGGAGTCGTGAGTTCGTTTCCGTTCCCTGCGTTGAAACAACAATAAAATATTTTTTTCAAAAGGAGTTGGAGACAACGCTGGATGATCACCTGGTTGTCTGACAAAAATGATAATAATCCAAGCGGCGGATGGGCATGGAAAATTTTGGTCCTGCGCCTGATCTCTCCAGCGCGTCACTCGCGAGATCTTGGCATGACCTGGATTACGAGAGTAAACACAGAGTGCTCCTGTTTATTGTGTCTACAGTTCTGCCCTGGTAATTAATAGAGCAGTAAGTCAGAAAAGGCGGTTTCGAGAAAAGGAAAAATCTTTAAGAACCATTTTCTCGAAACCGCCTTTTCTGACTTACTGATCTATTAATTACCAGGGCAGAGTTGAACACTATAAAATTACATCCATCACCGAAATCGGTGTGAAGAGCTATTTTTACCTCTCTCGTTCTTTTATATTTATCAAAAATAACAGAAAGAACGATATACCACTACCACCTCGTACCTATACTAATCCAGATAAGGAGGATTGAGGTAAAAACGTTACAAGGTCACTATCACTCTCACCGCTGCGGAAATTTACCTCGCGGGTAAACTCACCTCCGTAAGCTATATTTGGACAGAGGATGTTGTGATGAGTCAGCTTGACGTCGGATCGGTGGGGGTCACTCTGACTATAGTGTAGGAGCCGGCGTCTAAAGTTTGTGCATTTTTAACCGACTTCCAAAAAAGGAGGAGGTTTCTCAATTCGACCGTATATATGTTTTTTTTTTATGTTTGTTCGCGGATAACTTCGTCGTTTAGTCAGCTTGACGTCAGATCGGTGGGGGTCACTCTGACTATAGTGTAGGACCCGGCGTCTAAAGTTTGTGCATTTTTAACCGACTTCCAAAAATGGAGGAGGTTTCTCAATTCGACCGTATATATGTTTGTTTTTTTATGTTTGCTCGCGGATAACTTCGTTGTTTATGAACCGATTTTAAATATTTTTTCTGTGTTGTGTAGGGTATAATTTCAATTTGGTCCCATTGTCACCAAAATGACCTGATGATGGGATCCGTGAGGAATCGAGGGAACTCCTCAAAATTTATATGGAAACACATATCCATTTCTGAAGTAGCCCGAGCATATGTTACCAAATAATAAGGTTTTGCACCATATCCTGGAACTAAAAGTACTGATCAGAACTTTTAAGTCCTTAGAGATACATGTTTGAATATTTCAGTGTTATTTAAAGGAATGCAAGCATATGCCACTACGTCAATTACAGTCCAATTTTTTGCTTTTTAGTTCACCTTTTGAAGTCGGTTTTATTTGCTTAAAATTATACACTTGTTGTCCTTCTAGAAGTTCGTAAAGTTTTGTTTAGTCTTCGAGATATTTGCGTTTTCAAAAAAGAATACCGTAAGGGAAATTGGTTAAAGAGGATTAAGAGAGATATTATTTGATGACCTCCAAAGCGTAGTGAGCGCGTTATCGCGGGTTCGAATCCCGCCGACGGAACAAGAAGTTTTCAATGTTCCTGGGTCATGAATGTGTATTAAATTTGTGTATATTATTAAAAAAAATCTTTTTATGCGTATAGTATAAAAAGTACAAAATATATTTCCGTTGTCTGACGCTTCACACCACGTCAATCTAGCCGAATTACTAAGTATCCGAAGAAGCCTGCGACCTCCCGTGTGACCAATGCGCTCAACCCCAGCGCTACAGCAGTCGAGAGGTCGTCATTACGAAGGTTGCATAAAATTTCGATTTTAAATTTCTATATCGCCATTTCAGGGGCCCACCGACGATGAAGTCAGCGCGCACCAACCCCCGCAACCCCCGCACCGTGGACAGTAAGAAGACCGGCGGACCCCGAACAGCGGCTACGTCACATCGGAAGACCTCAGACGTCAGAAACCCCAGAGCACACAACAATAAGACACAGAGCGGTAAGAGATGATCATTATATAGAATACTTATGCTTCAAGAGGAAACATTACGAATTTTTTTCCATACAGAAATAGGGGTCTACGGGATTCCTGTTTCCTCCCTGGATAATGCTGGTAGAATAACATTTTTTTTCCTGAATATTTATGTATGTATATTGTTTGTACGTCCCAATTTTTTCCTTTTTTTAATAAATTAATTATTTAAAGAGATATCGACGTTCAAAAACCTACAAAAAATGGCCAGACTCTCCGCTATGTTTGAACATTCAGGAAACAGATTTGACTACATTATACAACAAAATCAAAAAATAGGAACCTAGCTCAATCCTTTTTTTAGCTAATAAAGAAAAGAATATCTAAATCGGTTAAGTTTTGGAGGAGGAAATAGGAATCCCCTAAACGTCGATTTCTGGTACTTTTGACAGGTAATTTCAGTTCAAGTTGCAGTTGTCTCTGTCGCGCTAGTGCTGGCTAGCTAAGGCACTGCGGAGACAGCAATAGATTTTATAAATACCCATTTCGTATTTCTCTCAACCGTGCTGTTTCCTCTTAAGGCTTGCACTGTTTTATTCTAAGGCCCGTATTAATATGCAAGCCTCAAACCAAAACACTGTATAACGTTACTAATTTAAATGTCACTTTTTCACTGCGGCCACAAAGTAGATATATTATAACAGAGACATGACCTAGTACTAGAAAATGGTATCACCCTAATACTGGCAATTCGACTGGCTTGTTTTGTTTTCTTCGATTTCCAGGCACATTCCGGAAACTGCCATCTAGCGCCACTATTTCAAAATACTAATTACTAATTTCGTTTCTTATCTTCTTCTTAATTAAGGAATTGTATTAAGCTTAATGTGATGTAATGCTTAAAAAATATACTTACATATCTGTATTTTAATGTCAATAGTTGTTAAGTACAAATATTGATTTTCGTTTGTAAATTATAAAATGCAAAGATTCGGCATATTTTCATTTTATCATTTACAAACGTTAATAGTAGTGACATCTATTGCAATATTTTATATTAAACATAAACTAGGTAGGCTATGCTGCGGCACATATTAATTAGTTTCGGAACAATTTTTTTTTTGATAAATTTAATTAGCAGAGAAGTCGCGAATGCGTACCGGGCTTAAAAAGGAGTGTTTTGCCAACTTGTTGCTTACAACAACAAACAGAGGCGTAACAATAAGTTGGCATTAGCGCCAAGTTTCACACCAGTTTGTGAGAATTTATTAAACTGTTTACTTATTTGGTGAATATGTTATGAAACTGTATGTAAACACGCAGTGTGCTTCCTACATACATACGAAAAGATTTTTTTGTGTATTATGCATGTAAATTTATTCAACTTCTCACCTACTCTAAATATGTGTAAGGCAATCGTGCTCTGTGTCACAATTATTGTACGCTAGTGACTCCAATAGTTGAATAAATATTTTGTGTGCGATCGAGGAAAATGTTAGTGCCGGGGAAAGAATAGCACCTTCCCATAAACCATCTTTCCCGTGAGTGTTACTACACCCACGTGATGACCGAGAGAATCTATACTATCTATACTAATATTATAAAGCGGAAGAGTTTGTTTGTTTGTTTAAACGCGCTAATCTCAGGAACTACTGCTCTGATTTGAAAAATTATTTTTTTGTTGGATAGTCCATTTATAGAGGAAGGCTTTAGGCTATATAACATTACGATGCGACTAATAGGAGCGAAGCGTCAGTGAGAAATGTTGCAAAAACAGGGAAAATTATTCACATTTGGGGACTTTCGTTGCGGGCGCTGCATAAACGGTTTTAAGTCACTCAAACACATGCAAACGAAGTCGCGGGCACAGCTAGTTATATATATCCGGAAATATGGAGCAGCGTTTCCGCGGAGAAAAATCTGAAAACTGCGCTCGCCAACCCGCCTGCCAGAGGCGTTTTTAAAAAGGGGGGAGTGGACTGTGTTTAGACAGATTCAGGGCACTCTTCCCATCGCAACCGCTGATGGCAATCCGGGAGCCCCGCATACCCCTGGAGGACCCTCCGCGTAACGCATTTCCCTTGCGACATAAAAAAAGGTTCATGTCCAGTAGCTGACGTCATAGCTGAAATGATGATGATGAGTGGTCCCCACTGTTCTCAGTTTCTCATAATAATAATAGCTTCCCCTCACCGATTTCGGTGTCGGTAGCCGATTTCATTAAAACCTACGCAGCAGTTCTTTTATAGTGCCCAAGTGTGTACGCAATACACAAAGACACTCTCTCTTCCTTTTACTCACATAACCCAGTGGGACGGTAAATCGACACAACTGGCTAGAGAACAGGCGCAGGACTTTTTTTACATGCATCCGACGCAAGGATCATCTTTCTGGTCAGACAATCAGGTGATCGGCCTGCATTGTCCTAACCAAACTTGGAAACAACATTTTTTGTTGTTCCAACGCGGGAATCGAACCCACGACATCCGGGTCGAGAGCGAAGCTCAGAACCAGTAGACCACGGAGGCGCTATTTAATATATCGTATTAATATATCAAGGATTAATAAAGCATATAATTATAAGTATAGACGTTTAGTATATTGTAAGTGAACACACGTACATCACGACGCGACAGTCGACAGTGATGTATGGGCGGATTCTAACCCGCAACACATTAGCATATACGCCACATGTCCGCACCGTGTACTTGTCTTTTACTATATAATTATATATACCTTGATACTGTCACGATCGTAGGAGATGTACTTACTACTTACCCCTGGTTTTCCGAACGCTATTCAATTGAATTATCAACTAACATGGCATTCAAATCAACAACCCATATTATACAGTGTGTAAAAAGAGCAGTCACTATAACTTTGAAATACGATTATACTACCTTTCCTCATTTTGGAGATGAATTTCTTTTGTCAAAAAGTAATGAAAAATAAAATACTTTTTACCATTTCTTATTTTTATGTCGCAAAAATAATAATAAAGCCAAAAATTTTTTTTTTTGTAATTTTTGTTTAAAAAATACATTTCTAGAATGAGAAACGGTAGTATTATCATATCCCTAAGTTATGGTGACTGCTCTTTTTACACCCGTTATATCTCGACAGCTGAATCCGCGGTTAGTATTACATATTTTCCCAATCTGTGAATTTCGAAATTTGACAGCGGATTCAACTGTTGAGATACGCAAAACATTCTTAGAGAATAGTACGGATATTTTCTAATTAGATCTGTTGAACATCTGCCGGACATTCTGTGACTGCTCATTGGAAATTATAAAATAAAAAAAAAAATTTCATATAAGTAGGTTATTAAATAACAGTTATAGAATTGTCCTACATGATGCCTACCACCGATTCGGAAACTAAACCTGGCGAGAAGAACCGGTGTATAGTGGAAATAATAACTCTTTCAAGAATAGACAGCTGTAGTCGGACTTCCTGCTTCTAATATCTCCATTATATACGTCGATAGGCTATTATTGAGTCTCTTATAAGGCTAGGAGTATATGATCCGGAATCCGGCAGTCCGGAGAAAATTCAACAATAAATAGAACTTTCAACTCTGGGCTAAGACAATAGAGTTGACACTGGAACTACTGGATATAATTATATAAGTTATAACAATGTCCGCGGTAACGCTGCTACCAATTTCCGGACATTAAATTCCCTCTGTCGCCTTTTACGACACTTATGGGAAAGATGTTCAATTAAAAAGATTGTTCCGGAGCTGCTATTGTTACTCCAGGTCCCCCTAATTCAAGTTGCTATAGCTATTTATCGCTTACGAAGTTTGAAAACAAAATGTATGGGATTTGACATAAGGTTCGATAAATGACGAGCGATTTTCTTTTTATATCTATGGACGCCTCACACAACGTCAATCTGGTCCGCGCTAAGTTTCCGAAGAACTTGTGTTACAGGTACCAGACAACGGAAAGATATTTAATACTTTTATACTAAACACATATTTTTTTTTATATTATACACATATTTATTACACATCTATGACCCAGGAACATTTTAAAAGGTTTTTGTTCCCTCTCGCTCGAGCGCTCAACCACTGCGCTACGGAGGTCGTAAAATTTTTGAAGAATTCATGTGTCATCTATCGAAGCTTATGTCAAATTCCATACATTATGCCCTCGAACGTATCGTACTCGTAAGCGACAAATAGCGATAGCATCTTGAATCGGGGGCTACCTCACGGACTGTATAAGCCCAGAGTTATAGAATAGAATAGAATAGAATAGAATAGAAAACATTTATTTCAGACTAATATTACAAGCCCATAGAGTAATTAGTGTGTTAGTTACAAAACTTAGTTATATCTTCAGTGATCTGAATTTTCTCCGGACGGTGAGATTTCGGACAATAATGTATATGGCCCATGCTAATCATTTCTGTACACAGCACAAGTAGGGAGTGATATCGGATTATGCCATAATTTGAATGGGTGCGGTCGAATCGTCATTCAAGCGAATCATATTCAAATTATATCAAGTGTCCCCTAGCCTCGAAAATAACTGACCGTGAATGTGTAGCCTTACGTAGTATATGTTTGTGTCATGTTTTACTATACAGGAAGATTCATGGTTTATATATCAAGCCGAATATAGTATGAAGAGAAAGACGCGTAGAGCATTTTTTGTTTTGGCACCTCGTATAAATTACTTACCATAACGCAACAAATCACGATCTCCTTAAAAGTCACAAAACAGTTGAGTTTCAATCCTGGTCAGGTCTTAGGTCAACGACCAGTGCTTTGTGTATAGAAATTAATCAGAAAAAAAATTTTTGGAGTAGGTAGGTAGTAGTAGAGTTCCTACAAATACAAATATAAAATAATACAAAAAGTTTTTAGTAAGTCGGGAGTGCATCCATTTCCCATCTCTTAGGGCGCGGCGGAGACTCACATACTTACTTTTGGCTATGCAGGATCTCCATCTCCTGCATAGCCAAAAAGGCCTCATGAAAACCCCCGATTTTGAAACAGTTTTTCAGATTTCAGAGCAACAATGCTCCGCATTTTTTGGTCTTAGTGTGATGAAATATAGCAAAGCTTCCTCGATAAACGGTCTATCCAACACTGAAAGAATTTTTCAAATTATACCAGTAGTTCCTAAAATTAGCGCGTTCAAACAAACAAACAAACTCTTCAGATTTATATAATGATATAGATTAAGTTGCAATCACTGTTAAGTCAAAAATAGCATATATGATACAACACTAGTTAAAAGAAGCTATTTATAAAGCTGACTGTTGTTTTGACTAATTTATGGTTTAGTTGATGATTTAAATAAGTATGTAAAAACTACATAAATAACATAACAAATAAAACAAAAACATAGTCTATGCTTAAATATATCTACACCGTGTTAATTTTACCGTATCTGTAATTTAGCAAAAAGAAACTGAAAAAAAAAATGCATACATTGATTGCCAAAATCATTACCCTTCCTTTTTCTTTCGCTGTAGTCGAGTAAAAACGTTAACTTTATATAACAGATTTTGTTAAGTAAGTTGATCCGATCCTTTTAATCGTATCTGAAATTTAGGCGCTACGCTGGAAGAAACATGCATGAATAGAAGGCAAAAGTCATTATCCTATTATAGTATATTATCCTATATAGTAAATTTTTTACCTTTACAGAACAGATTTTATTACATGTCTGCTACATTTTTGAAAGTTGATCCCATTCTTAACAATTTAATCGTAAGTTTAACATTTTACAGCGAAGACGAAAGACGCGAGCAACAAGGACAACAGCACGCACAAGGAGAAGCAGGACAGAGACAACAACAACGGCGACACGGACGACGAGAAGAAGGAGGAGGAACGACGGTTCGAGCCGCCCTCCGCCGCCGACGGCGACCTCGTCGACATGCTCGGTGAGACAGAGCGACGAGACACTGTTGCTCGCTCGCTCTTAGCCAACAGAACAATAATAATTGAAGACACGAATAGATGAAGGTGATATGTCGCAAAAAAAATTACCCAGAAAATTGAGTTTCAACAGTCACTTTAGAATACTGCGTAAAGTATTAAGGCCGTGTTTCACCAAGCAATGTTAAAGTTAACGCCATGTTAAATATTATGTTATCCCTCTCGTATTTCCTGTCAATGAATGAGATGGCATGATATTTTAACATGGCGTTAACTTTAACATTGCTTCGTGAAACACGGCCTAAGTACATTAATCTAAAGATCCGACTCTAGAATCAATGTACAATGTACGTTACTACATACACATATTATCGTAAAATGTTTAAGTGACCGTTTGAACTCAATTTCTGGGTATTTTTATTTCTTCATAGATTCATGTCTTCAATTAATATTACAGGACAGCAGCGCCACCTACCGGGTCCAAATAATACACTACAATCTTCACTTACACTAAAAAAATAAAAATTTACTTTGTGGAACTAAAAGATCGTTTAATGTAATTAGTGCGAGATTTACTTAATACTGTTTAACTCATATTCCAGAGCGCGACATAGTGCAAAAGAACCCCAACATAAGATGGGACGACATCGCGGACCTGGCCGAGGCCAAGCGGCTGCTGGAGGAGGCGGTGGTGCTGCCCATGTGGATGCCGGACTTCTTCAAGGTCAGTAGCCCAGGCCAGCACACATGCTGTGCCCATTAATGTACAAAATCTGGCAGTACTTCTGTTTGCAATAGCAATAGGAACATAGGCCTCGCAATATGGTCTAAGTTCACCACAGTAAAATTTAAGGGAACATTTAAAAAATATATGGTTATTTCAATAGAAAAAAGACTTAATACTGTCGGTTAGAGTGAGAGAGAAGCCTTCCGCTGCCGTGTGAGAGATAGGGAAGCAAGACAGACCAGCGCCGTAACGCGTTACGTGACGACGCGCTTTACCCTCCCATTAGAAGTTATCACTTCAAAACATCACAGGCGCAAAAGTATTATTTATTATCCAATGGCATATCCATCTATCTATACTAATATTATAAAGCGGAAGAGTTTGTTTGTTTATACGCGCTAATCTCAGAAACTACTGGTCCGATTTGAAAAAATATTTTTTGTAGTATAGTCCATTCATAGAGGCTTTAGACTATATAACAATTAACATTACGCTGCGACCAATAGGAGCGAAGCGTCAATGAGAAATTTTACAAAAAACGGGGAAAATTATTCACATTTGGGGACTTTCGTTGCGTGCGCTGCATAAACGCAAACGCTGCATAAATTTAAGTCGCTCAAAAACCACGCAAACAAAGTCGCGGGCACAGCTACTATTTTATATAGATAGGCCATCCCTGGCTTACAAAGATGTTATAGCGGACAAAACCCAATAACGTGTTTACTACGTTTTTACCCGCAGGGCATCCGGCGGCCGTGGAAAGGTGTGTTGATGGTGGGCCCGCCCGGCACCGGCAAGACGATGCTGGCGAAGGCCGTGGCGACCGAGTGCGGCACCACGTTCTTCAACGTGTCCTCCTCCACGCTCACCAGCAAGTACCGCGGCGAGAGCGAGAAGCTGGTGCGGCTGCTGTTCGAGATGGTGAGATATACCACCTGTAAAATAAATCAATAATAAAAAGAAACGAAGAAACCAATTAAGAAACGAAGTTTCTTTTTATTATTGCTTTATTTTTAAATGGTAATTTAAAATAAATAAATTTATATAATTAATAATAACATAAATAAATTTATAGTTTTTAATGGTAATTGTGGATGGTTGCTTTATTTTAAATACATATATTATATCTAGCAATATCCCGAGAAAAAATTATAACCACAACCTGCTAGCAAATGAGTGGGTGTATTCATAGACATAGATGCACCTTCCTCCTTTCCACACTCCTTATGCGTACAGTCGCAAGCAAAAACGTGAAAACACCACCAACACACAAGCAATAATGTTAACACGATCGTGCAAAGCCCCACACCACCATGCAGGTTGCAAAACTCGACACGCGTTTCGCTCCGACCCCGGAGCATCCTCAGGATGTAGACTCTGCGAACAATGTTCGTTAAGTTACAGAGACTTAACGAACATTAGTGCTTGTGTGGTGGTATATATACTACCTTTCCTAGTTTTAGAAATGTATTTTTAATATTTTTTTTTTGAGTTATAGTGACTGTTCTTTTTACATTCGTTATATTCGCAGGCGCGGTTCTACGCGCCGAGCACGATATTCATAGACGAGATCGACTCGCTGTGCTCGCGGCGCGGCTCCGACAGCGAGCACGAGGCGTCGCGCCGCGTCAAGTCCGAGCTGCTGGTGCAGATGGACGGCCTGGGCTCGGCCACCGACGAGCCCGCCAAGGTGAGAGCCACCGCCCGACTGTGCTGTCTCTGTCGAATCGAATACAGTCGACTCTTAATAATGTGAAACTCCAGGGACTCTTAAAATTTTACAAATTGTCAAGTGTTTGAAATATCAGATAGTTCGAAATTTGTGAGAGAAAATAAATAAAACTTAGAATTATTATAAGTGTTCATCAATAATTATTATTTATTAACTGCTATTCATCACTTTCCTTTTCACTTCCAGTCTCATCAGCAATTGTCAGACATTTATACTTTCTAGGGTCATAACTAACAAGAACTTTTAATCCGTATACCAACAAAAGAGTAATAGTAACTGAAACAAGTCTCGTGTACGTTGATTTGTATCCAACTTTCCGCCTTTTTCTCTCTGCAACTTTAAATTGTCGAATGTTGGACACCGATGAGTTCGAATTAACGCATCGTTTTGTTACATAGCAATGATTTTTTCGTTCGAATTACCAAGTGACAAAATTTAAGTATTGATTTAGTTTGAAATACCTATATAGAGGTTTTGTAGGGAACTCGTGATAACTTTGAATGATAGAGATGATCGAATTATCGCAGGTTTGAATTAACGAGAGTCGACTGTATATGAATTCGATTTGTTAACTTTACTATAGTTACGTTATATATAACATAATATTATGCTTTTAAAACTTATATAGTTGTATGAAAATCATTATTTGGGTGAATTGGTGAAAATGTATGTTTTTTTTTTAAATATAATAATCTTTTATTAAAATTTATGTTTAATTTGTGTAAATTTTATTATGACTAGTCATTTATATCTTATGACTAACTAGCTGTTCCCGCGACTTCGTTCGCGTGGTTTTTGAGTGACTTAAGACGTTTATGCAGCGCACGCAAGTCCTCATCACCGCATGTAATTAATTTTCCCCGTTTTTGCACATTTCTCACTGACGCTTCGCTCCTATTGGTCGCAGCGTAATGTTATATAGTCTAAAGCCTTCCTCTGTAAATGGACTATCCAACAAAAAAATATTATTTCAAATCGGACCAGTAGTTCTTGAGATTAGCGCGTCCAAACAAACAAACAAACTCTTCCGCTTTATAGTATAGATAAAATATAACATAATTTAAGTTAATGTGAAAAATCATTCATCATCAGACATCCACAACATTCCCTCATTGGTGTTGAAGGTGTCCATATATCCTGTGGTTAACGGTTCGCCATTATAGCGTCTGCTCACCACAAACCAAATACATTTCCAGGTGGTAATGGTGCTAGCAGCGACCAATTTCCCCTGGGACATCGACGAGGCCCTACGTCGGAGGTTGGAGAAGCGAATCTACATACCTCTGCCCACCCAGGAGGGGAGGGAGGCGCTGCTACACATCAACCTGCGGGAGGTCACGGTTGACGCCGAGGTCGACCTCACGTATATCGCCAAGAAGCTGGACGGATACTCCGGGGCGGATATTACTAATGTTTGCAGGTGTGTTTAGTAAAATGTTTATTAATTGCAGTGGTGTACTAAATGTTTTTGGAAAAAAGTTACTGAGGATGGCTGTGTGTATGCATGTAAGTGGCCCATATTTAGTTACTATTTCTTAAGTAAACCTGGTGACAAACGATTGTCAAAAAGAGTAAGTAAGTATTTAATACTACCAGCGAAAACTTTTAATTGGCTTTGTTCATTCTGTTTTTATGTTAAATATTGTTTCTACCTGTAAGTTTTCAATGTATTAAAAAAAACAGTGGTGACAGGCGAGGAATCTAAACAAAGATAGCAAAAACGTCGACGAATAACTTTAACACGCTAGTTCTCAAGGTGGCTTAGGCTATATTTACATTAAAAATACTTTCGACTACTCGGCTAGTGTTGGTCGCAAAAAAAATTAACTATTTAATTACCCAGAAAATTGAGTTTAAACTGTCACTTAAAGTACATTGATTCCAGAGACGGATCTTTAGATTAGTGTATTTAATACTTTACTACGTATTCTAATGACAATTTGAACTAAATTTTCTCAAAATCATAGTTTTGGTACATATCACCTTCATCCATTCTTCATGTCTTAAATTTTTCTGATTAATAAAATGGATGTGGCCTTGTTCTCATTACCATTTTAATTTTTTATTGTCATTAAGTTGTATATTTTCCAATGTTTCAGGGACGCGTCCATGATGTCGATGCGTCGCAAGATCGCCGGCCTGAAGCCCGAACAGATCAAACAACTTGCCAAGGAGGAGCTCGACCTGCCCGTGACGCGGCAGGACTTCCTCGAGGCGTTGGCCAAGTGCAACAAATCCGTGTCGAAAGGGGACATACAGAAATATCTGTCGTGGATGGACGAATTCGGTTCCTCCTGATTGTAGCAAATGCAGACGTTATGTGTATAAATACAAGTGTAAGACAAAATTAGAGATGGATCTCAATTATGTGATTGTAACGTAAATTTTAGCCACGCGCGTGGATCCACGAAAAAATGGTTAAAGTGAGAAAATTGTCGGTTGGAACATTGCCTTAAAGTATTGAAACTACTGTTTCAGTATTAAAAAGTATAGTGTCATATGGTAGTACATTCCCAAATGATTATGCTTGGATAACCCTTTTTATAAACAACGAGTATTTTCTGAGTATACCGTGTTCTTTAGTCTTTATATTTATAGTACTTAGAAAAATCGAGCTTGAATTAGTTTTGTGAGGCGATTGAAATGTATGTAGCATTGGTATTTCTGTACATATCAGCTCAAAATACAGAAACTGGGGCAGGATTTACACAGGCTAAGTTCAAATGTAAAGAAAGATAGCGGGGAGACAGTTACCAAATTGGAAAGCAGTATTAGAAATTTTGAAAATCGCTCCACAAACAACAGAGTGATCGTTGAACTTACAAAAAAATATTACCCACGGTCGAACTATATAACTGTCTCCTATGCACCGTACCCTTGTTTCTTCATAAAACCTACTCATAAAGCAGAGTCTTCGCGAACCCACTCTGACATTGGCAAATCACTAAGGAGCCATTTTTGAAAAGAAGAAGAAGAACTATATAACTGCCTCCTCTTTTGCAAGTCGGTTAAAAACTTTAATTGGGTTAATTTGGGTCAACTCCACCTGCACTGAAGGTTACAAATCTTACCCTGTGTATATTCTGTTCTAATATGTTTTAAGTAATGTGAACTGTTTTAGCAATAGACTAGACGCAATCTTTAAATTACATTATAAGGTTCTATTTTAATATTTTTGTTGTTTTTCTAGGAGTGTCCATTATGATTTGTTAACATTTCATTGGCAAATACGTTGAAAGACACTTTGAAGTTTTTATGTAATATTTTGCCCAAGTATTTATCAAAAAACAGTTATTGGATACATTATTTTGTTTGTTAATAACTTTCAATAAAAAAAATCTTTTTGTTACAATTAGTGTACGGGTAACGAAATTGTCTTTTACGCTCACATAATATGTATTCCGATTATTGACTTTAGCTCACGCAAAATACAAATTAAAGACATGAATGGATGAAGGTGATAAGTCGCAAAAAAATTTACCCAAAAATGGGTTATTGTCACTTAAACATTTTAGGATATGTAGTATAAAGAGACGGATCTTTAGATTACTATACTTAATACGACGTATGTTTAAGTGACAGTTTGAACTAAATTTTCTTGAAATCAGAATTTTGCTAAATATCACCTTTATCCATTTGTTAGTTGATAAATACAGGAGTTCAAATCGCGGACGCGGCGAGTCCGACATACCCGCGATAGGAGTCCACATCTCGGGATGCGTAATGTCATTTGTCGGCGTAAAAAAAAGAAAAAAAGAGTTAAAATCGCCGTCGCAACCTACATCAATACAACCTAATCATACAATCGTGATTTTTGTACTTAAAGTATTTTTAGACCCTAGTATAATTTTAATGCCATAATCTAATTTATAATAATAACCTTTTGTAAATTTTTTTATTCATAATTTTTTAACGTTAGACTTTTAACATTGTTTTGAAATTAATAGGACGAAACCGCTCAATTATTTTCCATTAAGGTGGTTAGAAAGATATTGCATTTATAATAATCATGTTATTCTATTTTGGTTCTGACGACGGACAGCAAGTATTAAACCTCGGCTAGTTGCAGGAAGACAAGAAACTAAGTAATACTGTCCGACAAAAATGTCACTAATCCAATTAGTATGGAATTATAAAGTGTTTGTTACAAAGTAAGTACCAATTAAAAGTAATTGAGATGCGACACTTGTTAATTGAAGTGTTTTAATAAGTATTTTGTTGTGTCACTTCGCTTTATGTATGTTTTCTCCTCAAAAATACAAATTTCATTGAGACATATAGAATCATTAGAGATGTTGTTTAAAATAGTCTAATTATTGGGCTCTTGACATATTATGTAACAATAAATTTAGCCCATTTTGTCCGACAAAAGATGGTTTAAAGTGATAAATGTTGTTGTTTGAAAAAAATATATAATATATTTGTTCTTGTTTATACTTTACAGTCTTCGATTATTAAATTCTCGTCAAAAGTAGCAATAAAATTATGTAACTGCAATTGTAATGTAAGTAAATTAATGAAATATACAATAAATGGATGTGCTATTGAAAAGAAAGAACAATATTTTTGCATTCATCTTAACATTAATGTCAATGTCATAAAATAATAAAAATATAAAATATTATGCTGTTCTTTTATTAATTGACTAATTGATGACTATTCGGTGGTGAATTCCAGTTGCAAGGAAATTACATTAAGTATCTACGTAATTTTCAATCACATTCGTATTTTTTTGTATGCAACTAGCATACTATGTAGAAAATGTGTTCCTACATAAAAAACACTATGTTAATAACATTATTTTCTTGCAACTGAAATGTACCTTATGTAGTTACTACAAAGATATTTATTTTTATTTCGAATGGTACGTAATGAAATATCAAGGAATATAATAAGGAGGGTAATAAGTGGGAAAGCGTAATTGTTTTATTTATTACTTTAAAAATTAGCGTCTGCAAGGACGTCATTCCTTCAGGCAGACAGCAAAACTAAGGATCCCATGTAGTTTATACGGAACCCTAAAGCAATAACTGCGACATGAAAAATTTCTGCTTCATTCCAAACTGTGATTAGCCTAGTGTGGCCAAAGGAACGAACGAGCTCATAAATTGTTGATGGAATAGAAAGCGTTAAGGCGAGGAGTAACCGCAACTAGCGCCACTCTTTTTAAAATAAATTTTACAATGACACAAAGATCTTATTAAAAAAAGTAATCGGTTCAAACTTTAAGTAAATAGTTAAACAAATTTATTGGCATTTAATTACAGCAGGCCGTTTTCCATGCAGAAATAGGGATAACGCGATCCCGAATGACGCGATAATGCCGCTAAATTAACATTTTTCCTATATTACTGAACACCTAGACCGATTTTAATTATATTTTTTGCTATCGTGTGTCTTTCATTGCCGGTGGATTCGATTAGGTCAAGTTTAGATTCGCAATTGTTCCCTATATGTGGAGCTGTTAGTTTGGGTCATTGATAAGAAACAAACTAATGGATCTCATTTTCTGTACTCGTACCTAAACATTATATTAAGACAAAATAATA
Organism: Celastrina argiolus; assembly: GCA_905187575.2. NCBI lineage: Eukaryota > Metazoa > Arthropoda > Insecta > Lepidoptera > Lycaenidae > Celastrina > Celastrina argiolus. The sequence goes on from LR994596.1 coordinate 7,320,780, forward strand.
ATGTATGAGTTGAACAGTTTGCCTGGGGCGAGATACTTTGCTTGCATGCCCACAGTGCCATTGCCATTACAAAGTTCTTTATTAAGGTGGGATCAGTATCAAATCAGACTGATTTCCCTTATTATCTGTTCCGAGTGGTTTTACTTTACAAACTAGTGTGCCTTGAATACATAGATTAAAGGCTTGAGCATGTAAATAAATTCTGTAATGAATACACTATTTTCCCGCCATTCCAACGTGTTAATGGCAAAATTCTGTAATAAAAATAGCTGAGTATTGCTAGAGTACTTATTAATAATATTTGCTGTCGTGGTTAAGAACAAGAAATTTAAAATGGAAATTAACGTATTTATTCGGCTGCCCGACCCTATTTTAAGATAGCTGAAGATGATGAACACCATATTGTAGTATTATTTTAAAAAATCCTACAGTAGTAGGACGCTTTTGGATTTCTTTTAATACGACCCAAATTATCCATAGTCTTATTAGATTAGATTATATCTTAAATCTAAATAAACCAAGTTTATTATAGAATATATTATATTAGAATTGGTTTACCTAGATTTTTGTCATTATTTTTATTGCTTAGGATAAATGGACAATTTACACAAGATTTCGAAATAAAGCTCTAATTAATAAATAAAGTGCCAAAAATTTCATTCAAGAAAAAGGGTATAAATATATACAGTGGTATTCCTTTACTGCACTTAGCTTAGAGATTCTTTAAAAAGGTATTAATTAGTAAAATTAAATCACATTGGCTTTTAAAACTTTATTGTTATCATCATGATTTGAAAAACCTTAGTATGGCAACATTGTTTCAAGTGCAGCCAACATTACAACTAGTGGCTTCATGAATTTACAACTGTCACATTGAGTTTTAAATACCGATTAGGAAGTCAGATGGCGTTGTATGTCTTAGATAAAGTATAAAGTTCAAAATTGTGATTTTTATTTCTACTAAAATATTAAAATGTGAGTACTATAGTAGTACTATATTTTCAAAACATAAATATTCTAGGTTAACGCAGTGCTCATTATTATTCTTACCGACTTAAAACTTAACTAAAATATATTTTCTAAAGTTTTTAAGTTATAAGTATACATACGTGATGTCTGGAATGATTAAGTTCTATGTGAGTTTGAACATTGCAAAATTAAAAAAGATTATTGGCATTAAAAGTATTGGCGCCAGCGGAACTCTGAATCAGCTTCGAATAATCAACTTTCGGTAGGTACATTGAAGTTGCTTAGGTTGCCACTACTGTATAGAATACGTGGTCGACGAAGTACGGGAACATAAACATGCACAGATAATTTTTGGTTAATTTTGATAAAGGTGCTAAGTTTTATTAATATATTTATATATAAATGATAAGCCAAAAATTGAAACTAAAAAGAATATATAATTTTATAAACCATGATGTGCACATATGCTTATTTTCTGTCACCGAAGTGAATATAGTCAAAAGCGTCGTCAAGCGAAGTAGAGTTTCGTCCCTGCTAATGGCGGACGCTCATATTTTGGAAGTTTCGTGATTCTATTGTTCTGTTTTCAAATATTAGACCAAAAATATATTCGGAAATGAGTTTTAGTTTAAGTGTTTATACCATAGAGTGATATAAATGTGCAAGTGAAATGAAATGTTCTATTTGAACATGACAAAAGCGTCCGCTAGATATGTAACCTTTTCCATAACCTCGTTTATCCGAATGGAGTAGATATGTGATCGATGTGTGTGCGTCGGTGAACGATTTTTCGTCATTTTGCGTTACTAAAAGTGCAAAGTTATTTTGCTATCTAGTGATGGAAGTGTTTGCGTCGTGGTTTTGCAATCCGACGCCCGTTTTCGATGTAACGTAAGTGAGCCGGTCGATTAGTTGACCTAGTGTCAGCCGAACATGGCTGCGACACAGGCAGAGTCTCAGCGAAGTGAACCAAGTGTAGATCAGAATCCATCGGAACAGCTCAGTGAATCTCGGAACGCTCTGTTACAAAATGGCACCGACAAGACCGTCGGGCGCGTTCCGCCCGATGGCGTAGTGAACACAAAGAGTAAACCGCCGATGTCAGCCGATTCGGGCCAGCCGCGTGACGCTGGCGAGTCGCCGGGCCTAGACCGGAGTGGAGAGCGCCCGGGGCCGGATCAATACGGGTCCTACCGCTACCCGGATGGCGCGGACCCGTACTACACGCCGCGGCCCGGATTTCCCGGCAAACCGAGGCCCCCGCCGCAACAGCGGTTCTTCCCAGGCCAGGCGGTATCGCAGGCCCCTGGCCCGACGCCTACTCTGAACTCTTTACTGCAATCTAGTGGTGCTCCTCCGCACCGGTATCCCAATAGCTACGACCAGCCCCCAGCGGGCTATGGTCCGGCTCCTGGATGGCCACCTCCTCGACCTATGTCGTATCCTCAAGGCAGTCCCTATAGAAATTCAGCGGTAAGTTATTTAAACTTTTTATGAAAACGGTATTTCTATTTTGGAATAAGATAACTCTTGTAGGGACCAAAAAATTCAGTATGGTATGTTCAATCCAATTTTATAAAAAGGAGGCAATTTGGGCTGTTTTTTTTATGTATGTACACCAATAATTATTATTTACATATTAATAAAAGTTATGTGGCTTTCAAAATGAGAGTGATCTAGTATTTCGCTATTTTACATTTATCCATTACTTACTATCTTACTATCTATAATAACATTATGTTAAATTGATTAACTAGTTCATTATTTACAATTTTACAAAATTACCCACCAACAAACTGCTACGCAGTTTGGTGGGCTGCAACTTAAAATGTAACTTTTAAAAAAATAAAGACTTTATTATTATTTATTACATACAGTTGGTATTGGTAATACATTGACAGAAATATTCAGAAAAAACTCTTTACATAATCCAAAGAACCTGTATGTATATGAAATATCACAGTGTGACTAGTCATAGTAACTAATAGGCAAACCAATTGACTACTTTTGCAAAAAATATTTCTTAAATAAGAGAAATGTGATTGTCTAATGAGATTTATCTAAATGTTTAATATATTATATTTAGACCCACTTAATAGCAAACTTATTGATTTAAAACGTTTGAGATTTTGGTACCTAAAATTATATTTAGCAGATACTATGCAAAACAAAAGCAGTGGATACAATTGGCGGACCATTGTGTGATTCTAGTCTTGTATGTTGTTATAGTATTATTATTGGTAATCCCTGGGATTGAGATATAGAATAGATAAAAAATAAAATACCCAATATAACTAAATTAATAGTAAAAAAAAGGAACTGAGTTAACATGACTAATGTACTAAAATGAGATCAAAGCAAAATATTGTATCAAATGATTTCAATCATATGGTTCAAAGTTTGGTAGTATTGTAATTTGTATGTGTACTACTGTAGCCACAGGAAAAAGTAGGTATTGCCTGTACACACTGTAAATTGAGTGTATCTGATTAGAATAATTGATATGATTATATCATAATATAAAGCATTTTTGTAGTTAAATACCTAGTTATGATATTATAGTAATAATATATATGGACACTTCATTATACATATTATAGGTCCTAAACGGGATGCTGCTTTATCAGATATGCAATACACCTACAAAAGTTTTGCCAATATCAATATAAATATTATGATGCATGCCTAGGTGTTTTAGTTTTTAGGTAAACAGTAGTGATTCTAAAATTAAATTTTGATTTTCTTCATCTGCACTTATTCATATTAAATCCTGCACTGTCTTCATTGTTTCTCTCTCTTAATAACCCTTGAAAATATGGCTTGTGACAAACATGTTAAGAAACACACACTCTACAAAGCTTTGTGGTTAAAATATGCCAAAAGTATTAATTTTAGAAAGCATCTCATAAAATATTTTACTTTGTTGGTATTAAGAAGTTGTTACAAAGTGAGTTTGGTTTGTTTAAAACTTTTAGCTTCAATGCATTATGTACAAAGTAACAATTTCTTGCAAAAAAATGCAATAACAGAAATATTATTTCAATGGAGAATTGTCTTTGACTAATTACTTGCCAAATGAATAAACTGGACAAGTTGGACTTTCATGCATAGAGTTCCATAAAAAATGCAAAACAAACATGTTTTTTTGCCATATATATGTATATACAATAAAAGTATGTTCAATATATAATTTTAATATAGCAGCAACAGAGATGTAACATAATTTGTGAAAATCTCAACTGTATAGCTATCACGGTTCTTGAGTACAGCCTGATAGACAGTAAGACAGACAGCAATGTCCTAATAATAGGGTTCTGTTTTACCCTTCTGGTATGTACCCTAAAAACAATGTGTTTATATTATCAGCAGTTCTATTTATGAACGAACTAATTCCTAATGAGTATTTGAGGGGTATAAAACCAAAAGTCGCTATAATGATTCTGGAACAAATTTGAGTTGGAAGCCTCGTAAAAACCCACTAAAACATACAGAAATCTGCCAACCAAAAATAGATTCAAAATCAAAACCCCCTACCAGTATCAAAGTCCGATCCGAAGTTCAAAAATTTTTTTGTATCCTGTGATATTTTTGAAAAGTGGGCCTCATTTATTGTCATCTTTAAAGACACACAGCAAACACCTTGTATTAAATTATTTTTATGTTTCTTTTTTTTCATGTCTGGTGAGAGTCTAGTTCATTATATAGGTATATGATTCATTTGCGGACACAAATACAATACCAAAAAATGATTTAATTATAACTTTAATTCTAATAAGTATAATAGTTAATTGAAGGTTTTGTAAATAACGATAAATGTAGAGCTGAGACTGTAATGTAATAACAATAAGACACATTTTTCCTTGGCTGCATGGGGCGTGAGTCTGACTCAGTATTTTAAGAAAAAAAAAACAAATCAAAAACTTGAACAAGATATTGGAAGTAAAATAATTGTGGTCTCCATACTTAGTAATTTTAAATGCCTACTTTACATTATGATACATAATATATTTTTAACTATTTGTAAGAAAATACAATAAGCTTCAAATTTGGCATGATTGTGTGTAGTGCATTAAATGAAAAACATTTCGGAATTTCAGTTTAGATATACCATTTAACTTTGTAATCCCATATAAATGTATCTCATATCAATATTATTAAAAATCTTATGTTTTAAATATATATGTAGAGTAGATTGACTTGGCAATCGCACTGGACAGTCTGATTTGATATGTCATATCACTTGCGAGATAGATATGTAGTATGTACATGTGTGTTTTCATGCAATTGCCAGGATCAATCTACTTATTTATTCAAAAAACATGTAAGATTTTTGAGATTATTGATATGACCACTACAAGATTTGTTAGACAATCTGGCTTGGCATCATATGGATTACTTACCATATCAATTTATTTTTATGTTATAAGTCTAAGATCAGTCAATAATAATAATTAATAATAATTATTTTTTAAACAAACAATGGTAGCTCTATATAATATTATTATAATTTTGAAGAAAAAGATTAAATTGAATAAACCGACTTTGCAAAAAGTTTAAGTAAGTGATCTAAGTAAGTAATTATGTGAAGCAAAATCTAATTTAAGGTGATGTTGAAAAAAGGGTGTGTTCACATATTCTAGATCCATTATTACATTAGATATTTTGGTAAATTATAAGTACTGAGAATGGAATATCGTTATGGTCCAAAAATTTTATGACATTGCTTAGTCATGATCCAAAAATAAATAAAATTAAAAAAGAATCGAAATTATCGCTGCTTCAATATATCATTTGTACATTCTGCGTAATTCGGAATGCGTATAATAATTATTATACCTGTCACTCAGTCCTCCAGAAAAGAAAAATGTAAAACTACACGTAAGTTACAATAAACAATATTCGCTAGAACAAGAGATAAATCAATATTTTAATGATTGTGATAATTATCAAAAATTCATATATTTTTCGTGTGACAAAATATAATGCTCGCACACGTTCCTCACACGCACAAAAATTTGCTTCCCAAACTGTTTGCTTGGCGTGTAAATCTAGCATTATAAAATATTTGGCTTTCTTTCTCTTTGAAGTATTGTGGCCGTTCACACGCCCCCCACGCGATCTGAACTTCTCGGCAGTGGCGTGGGACTCCGAGTCGAGGTGCATTTTACTTTCGCCAAATAATTTTTAACATGCTTACAGTTGGTAAACATGAGAAATGCATGCAATTAAGATTAATGATGTTTAACTGTACATACTTGTTGACGAATATACAGGGTGATTCATGGTTCATTTAGTAAGGCCGCGTTTCACCAAGCCTTGTTAAAGTTAACGCCTTGTTAAAATACCATGCCATCTCATTCATTGACAGGAAATACGAGAGGGATAACATGATATTTAACATGGCGTTAACTTTAACATTGCTTGGTGAAACACGCCCTAAGCCGAATATAGTGTGAAGATAATAAAGCGTAGAGCATGTTTTGTTTTGGCCCCTCATAAATTACTTAATGTAACTAAAAAAACAGCGGTCAAAAATTACAGCAAGGAGTGAATCTTAACATGCTGGGGCTCGCAGGCCTCTAGTCTATACACACGAACGCCCTGGTTGTTGACCTAAACCTGACCAGGATTTAGATAACTGTATGTATAGTGTACTTAGCAACAGTCAGTAGGTTATACTTTACCGGCTGTCTTGGTAAACTGACAAAGTCAGTCGGTACCAGTAGAGTGAAAAAACAAGGGCTGTAGTTTTAAGAGCAAAATTGGGTTTGGTTAGGCTACAAAATTCTATGCAAAAACCAGAACTAATCTAACCTAACAATTATACTGTGCTCTATAGGTATAAAGTCGAAGGACTTAAAAAAACAAAAAATGTTTAATTATTTATTAAAATTAAAATTATTTTAAGTTCAATTTAATTACTCTAAAAGTGACTGTCCTTATTGAAGTGGGATAGTAAGTGTTACAATTATTAGGTATATATATATATATGTTAAATTAATAATCGGGAATTAAAACATTGGGGACCTAACTTCTTCGCACTAGCTGGCCACCGCTGATGTGAAACTTGAGTTGCGCTAGTCTTCCATATATTAGGGTTCCGTAATTAGCGAATAAAATGCATGTCATTACTCGTATGTTTTATTTTTGACAATAATAAACAGGAAACAAATCATTACGTATGTGCATTATCTTTTTGCTTTCTTTGTATGAAGCTCGTGAACGTTTGATGTTAAATTAAAAGTGGAGTCTGCGAAAAAATAACAAAGCGAACAAAAATCCACAGTGCCACGTCATTGCTACGTATGTAGGCTATGCTAAAAAGAAAAAATACCCGGGGGTATAAGAAAAAAAACAAATCTGGCTCGCCGTTAGCGGATATAAAAACGAAAGCGCATGATAGTGAAAGTTTGATGTGTAGGCAAATATTACTCGCTTCTAGGCGGTGAATTTGTGCGTGCTCAAAACGGGGTAAAAACGGTTGCGCGGGGCGCCTGTTGCAGCGCCGAGTAACTCATGTACAGTGTACACAGGCGGCGTGTTTGAAGGCATCGCTGAATGGAGTGACGGCTGACACGTGCTACAGAATGTGAATCAGGATTGGCCCTTTATCAACTCCATCCTAAACTATGCAATATGCATTGATTTTTGCTGGCCCTGTCTCTCAATTTTAGTTTGTCTGCTACTAATTAATATCCCTTTAGACAGGTAAGTAGAAGATCAAGTCCCGATTTCACCAACGCATGTTAGTGATAACGGCTTGTTAAATTAGCTTGCCTTCTCATTCATTGTTAGGAATTACGAGAGGATGACATGAAATTTAACGAAGGGTTAACTTTAACATTGCTTGGTTAAACACACTAAGGGCGTGATTCACCAAGCAATGTTAAAGTTAACGCCATGTTGAATATATATCATGTTATCCCTGTCGTATTTCCTGTCAATGAATGAGATGGCATGGTATTTTAACATGACGTTAACTTTAACATTGCTTGGTGAAGCACACCCTAAGGTACGTTTGTAGTTCTTCCCCGTTTTGTACATAATGTACCTATTAAGTACACAGGGACAAGCGACAAGAGGATAGTTTAAGTCATACGATATATATGTATAGTTGACATTTAATATAATAGGCCATTTGAAAATAAAGAATAATATACAATTCGAGTAGTAAAATACAGAAACTATATTAAGGTTTGTTGTACAGTAGCTGACGAATCAAGTGATGCGTTTTAGGCGCCATAGTCATTATGAACCGTCTGTTAGAGTGTATCTAATGACCATGCCTCTTGCCACTTGCCACCCACAACGAGCTTAGTGTGTGGCGAGAGTGCCCAGTGGTGTTCAATTGTCCAGTACGTAAACGCAACATTAAAACGACTAACTGTTGTGGATGGAACTGCAAAAATAAGACTTAGAAGTTTAGATCTCATTTTATTTTAGGAAATACTTAATGCTTTTTGTCTAATACCTATTTCGAAAAAATAAAACAATACCGTGGTTATGCTACGCATGTAGTAATCATTCTTCAGCTGTAGCTGGATAGGTTTTAGTTCTCCTGCAACACTTTGTTATAGATATTTACTACACACTAACCCTATTTTATTAACCATTTAGAATCTTAATGGATTTTTAAAAAACTTTTTGCCGGTTGTATAAGATATGTGCAATGTGTTTAATTCTAATTTATAATTTGGTCATGGCTAAATTGATAAGCTTTCATCAATTTTTTAGACCACTTGTAATTGATCTGGGCACACTACTCGCGAAGTTCCTCGGCGAAGTACGGCGAAGTACTAGTAAAGTTTGACGAGGTAAGCCGAAGTGCTTCTCTATACTATCCTATTCGTCTAACTTCGTTCAACTTCGCGAGTAGTGTGGAGCCGGGGTAAGATAGATTAGGTGTGCCCCGTAGAACGATTTTGAAATAAATGGATTTAGTATGATATTATTTCAAAGACTTGCTTTTCACGTCACTTTAAGTAGGTAGATGTAAATAGCTCAAGTAAACTTGCAAACTCCCGTGATTTCATTGTTGTGATAAACATTTAACACGTATAAATTCATGTGTTAGATTTGTGATATTCATATTATTAACGTTTAAATATCCATTTGGTTCCTATCTTTTATTAGACTCAGGCTTCCTCGCCAGCAAGACTTTTGCCATCGCTAAAAAAAGTTGCAAGTGGGTAGGTACTAATAAACAACATTCGACATTTATGATAGTCCATTGCTTTGCCCTCTAAACATTTACTACTTTGCAGAAACTAGCTTCTGTTTGTGGTTTCGTTTATCTTTTTCTTTGCCAACATCTATTTCATCCCCTTGGGTGTAAGATTTGAGAATCTCTTTCTCAGTAAGTATCTAGTCCGCGTGCGTCAAAATTACTCCTAGTCGGGTCCATTTCTTGATTAGGAATTTTATGACACAAAAGTACCTGCGGCTTTTGTGTCATAGATATCGGCTTTTGGTATTTTATTTGATAGATTACTTTGAAACTAACCAGGATAAAGAAAATCGTTAAATCGTAATCCACCAAATAAAATACCAAAAACCGTTAAGATCGAACTGATTCGATTTTCGATTGTGACGGGAGTAAGACCGATGCCTTTTAGAAATTGTTAAGTACCAAAAACCGAGAGCAGCCCACATTGTGACTATCAACAACACAATGGCCGACTCACTAGACCTACAAATAAAAGGTCTAGCTCTCGGTGCAGTTGGCAACGCGTACGCCATAAAACAATGCGCTGAGCACGTGCCTGTTTACACTTGAAGAGTTCACATTCAAGGTCGGTACGCATTTGTAAGGATGTACCTGTGGGCCGAACGTATACCGGTTACGTAACTGTCCCGCTTCCCACGGCCTCTGCCGGCTCCGCACAATTAGCCCAAATGAATTCCATGCACAAAAGGATCTCGGCTCGTTTGAGACTTTTGTTCAGTGTTTGCGTTTTTTCTTGTTCTCGGGAGACGGTTGAAAGTGTTTAGGGACGGCTATGTAGAGCGAGCCAAGAATTGTTGGTTAGTTTTCGACGCACACAAAGATCCTTTTTGGTTGTTGGTGTTGCAGTAAGAAATTCGTCCAAATTTCAAAAAGTTTCTTATTCATATAAGAGCCTGTAGATTTTCTTTCAAGCTGGCTCCAGTGAGATTCCATATGTTAGTGATGATGTTGTCAATTTATTGTAGCATTACATAGAAGTACTCTGCATTATACAATAATCTACATTAATTTCGTCTTAACATCGACAAATTGTTACTGAAATGCCAATAACCAATTTGTTAACAATACTTCTATTTACTAAAACAAAACAACTGATCGCGAGCGACGCTATATTTGAACGAGATAAATATATTATTAATATCAAAACGTAGGTGATGCGTTAACGCCACCGAGTTATAGTAATTCGTTGAAAGGTCGGTGACGTCACGCCGATTATTTATGAATGGCTCAAATAAACAAGTGTCGTGGAATTAGTCATTTATCTCGCGTTGTTTACCCGCAATCGTGTTAGATAGTTGTCGATAAGGAGACACGTGGTTGCGGGGTCGTCGACCCCGATACACTCGTGCTCGCCGACAGCTCGGTAATAATAATAAAATGTTTCCGTGCGACTGGTTCAAGGGCGAACCGCTGATATCGGCGCCCGCTATATTTAGATTTAGCCGTTTGACGTGGATATAGAGTATGTTCCTTTTCTATCTGGCACCTTCTAAGTATGCGTACGTCTTGAATTCCTTTAGCGCGCAAGTGCGTTTTCTTAGATATCGTGCTCTCAAGAAGTTAGAGCACTGTAGTTTCTGATCGCACTATCGCTGCAACCAAATTTCAAATTTCCTTAGAATCCAAACTGGTAAACCACTTGTCGAATCACTACTCCTTGAGTGATCTTCCAGTTGTGTCTTGTCGAGGGTGTGTCTACTGTTTAAATTTAAACAGACGTGTGATGCCGAGGCGCAAAATAATTAACATCGATGCAGTTGCAAATAGTTTGGAAGAGGCTTAATTGTCAATTAGAGCGTTTGTTGATCGATATTCTATTCTAGTCGTATTTAGGGCGGTACGTGGTGCGTAGTGCGGCCCGAGTAAATTTCGCTCTCACTTTCGTATCGCAATAGCGGTGTACATGAAAACGAGATGAATGGCCCGCCGGAGACCGTTCGTTCTCCGTGATGTGGATTTCGTAAAATCAATGCCGTCTCGGTGATTCGTGTCATTGTTGTGCTCGTAATGCAGCTTGACCGCTATGACCTCTTGGTAAATAAGTTTAAAGTTTGTCGATGCTAATTTAAACTTCTGATTAGAATGCCTAGTTATGCATTGCGATGGCACTCATAAGGAGACTGTTGAATTAAGTAAGTGAGGTTTATCACTAAAATTGTTGACCAGCTTACGCTAAGGCCTAAACACACGTTTTCTCCTTTAGGTCAGCAAGCACCTACAGTGCTCCATACAACACTGGCAAGTGTACCTACATAGGAAAAAACAGTGTAGTCTACAGTTTTTTATAGTGCATTATATTTTATTCACAATCACGCTACAGTCACATTACAAATGTCAACTCAGATTCAAAAGTTGCATCAAAACGGAAACGCGTATCGGAAGACCGGCGCTTCTTACATCACGACTCGCGACTTATTGGCGAACAAAAACGTCATACGTCACGCGGCCTGCATTCATTCATACAATATGTTATGGGGTCGTTAACCGGCGTTACGTCATATAATTTGCCGGCCCCCTTCGCCCGGTCTCCGTTGAAATCAAAACGATGGATTAATAGCAAGGGAAACCTGTGTAGGTCAAGCCCATTATCCTTCCTGGTGTACGTCTATATACAGGTATGTTTATGCAAACCTGTACCTAAGTTGCCCTTGTACGCGGATGCACGAAATTAATGTGCCGTTATGATCCGACGGTGTTTTGTTGTTGCGTGCATGGCGTTAACAGAATCATTTTTTTTAATGTTCGCATGGACACTACCGTAGAATAGATTTGCAATTTTACAAAATATAATCTATATAATTATTATGTAATAGTTTTTTAGAATATTTACTTACACATCTATATAATTGGTATAAACTGCCTGCATCACACTTAAAAAACCATTTTTTGTTGTTAGAATAGAACCTGCGTCCTCCTAGTCGAGAGCCAAGACTTAACTAATTGACCACGTCAGCGTAAAATATGTTCCTGAAAATTGCATTTTGAAATGGACCTTTTCTTCTCAGAAGCTGCATATTTTGTGCCTAGAATCAGTCTTCGATTCTTGGACTAGTTAGAAATGCCGCTTCAGGCGTGAAGAGCACCATCAGCTCATACGTGTTTATTTACACTAAGTTGAGCACGGCACAGTGCACGTACATGACTGCAGTGACGTGTGCATCCATTCCCAAAAGTAGAAACTAGTGTAATAACCATTAATTTACTAAGAGTTACTTTGCGATGACTTTGATTCCATTAGCGAAGATAGCGGGAAATGTCCTAAGTAGGTACTATGTTTTTTACACGAATACGGCGAAGCTAAAAAAAAGAGTAATGATATGGCACTTTGTGTGTGTGTTTGTTCTATCACCTTATCTTCTGATCCGGTGTTAAATGATTTGTATGAAAGACCGAGTTACATCTTCTTCTACATTATATATATAAATTAATTGCTGTTCTTAAGTCTCGCTAGAACTCGAGAACTGCTGAACCGATTCGCCTATTTTTTGTCTTCAAATATTCGTGAAAATCCCGGAAAGGTTTAAACGGTGAGAAAATACTGTTTGTATGCTCAACGAAGTGGGCACGGGTGCTGACCCGTGTAGTAGTACTAGCTGTAGTAGACAATAATATAATGTTATTGAATGTACTGTAGGTTCTTGGTGGAAATACATTGTACACAGTAATAATACACAAATTACTTGCATTTTCTCCACTTTATTAGTTGTTAAACATAAGATTTATCGAAATACACTACCGGTTTCGACTAAGTCATCATCAGGTGTAATCGGGTGTAGTATTTAATTCGATTACGTTTTTAACGTCGGCTTCTTTAAACATACACAAGATTGTCAACACAAAAATCCCTACACCAGTTAGAAACAGGACAAAAAATCAGTCAAAGTATTACATCAAAAAGTTGTAATAATGTGAAACATGCCGCATCTACGGAGGGTGAATTTTTTAATCCGCGCCCCGGAGGTACATGGCGAGACGGGTGTCTTTGTGAAGTACATCTATATTAAAGGTCACGACCGCTCTTATATACGCAGATAGTATGTACCTAAAGGGAGTTCTTTATTGAGCCGTCTTGGGAGGGAAAGGGGTCGCTTTTATTAGGTCAGTAACACTTGTTATCCGTTTGTTTACACTTGTTGCGTGTTATCGATCTTGAGATTTGATGATTTGATTATACGTGTTTTATTTCTTTGGGATTTGCGATTTTGTTTATTTTGATATAGAGTATATTATATTGTATTGCTGATGATTGATCGGATTGTAGGAGTTACTCTGTGGCTTGTCCACACGAAAGTTTGGGATGTTTTAGTTACATAATTTATTCCAACTATTGTTATTTAAAAGCAGCCTAACCTGTATTTACAGCGAAGTCAAAAGGAAGGATCATTACCCTTTTTGGCAGTATATGTATAGTCTGTTCTACTGTAGCGCCTAAACTGCTAATCCGGTTTTAATTGATCAAGTGTCAATATATTTTGTAATAAAAGCTCGGGATTGCCTTTTGTTTGTTACGCTGCCAAGCAAAAACTACTTAACCAATCATCACGAAACTTTGTACAGATATTCTTGGAGGTATTAGAAGTAACATAAGATTTGAATATTTTAATCCACGTATTAGTCCCGATTTCACCAACGCTTGTTAGTGTTAACGGCATGTTAAAATACAATTGACAGGAAATACGAGAGGGATAACATGATATTTAATGAAGGATTAACTTTAACATGTGTTAATGAAATTGTCGCTTAGGGTTTTAAAAATTGCAGTGTATTGTTGTAAGTTTTGGTGCCGGCTTAACTGTTTTAAAGCTAGCGTCATTACGGCCTAATTGCACTTAATTCGCCTTGGTCTGTGTAATAATATGCCACCTGTTGCGCAACCTCTGTGCTGGTTGCCGCGAGCTTGACATTCGCGGCCCTCGTGACGGACCGAAATAACCCGCAACCAGCACTACGTAATGAACAGTGAGCACTATAAATAGACTTGTAATTAAATATACATGTGGCGAGTGCACGTCGATGTGACGTCATGCTATCGAAATGTGAAAAATAAGACTTGAAAGGAAACACTACGGGAGTTTTTCCATACAAAAACAGAGATCTGCGCGACCTCGGTATCCACCCTGGATAATGCCACTAGTGGCATTATTCTAGAATAACATTTTTTTTTAATATCTATGTACATACTATTAGTCCGTCCCTATTTTGTCTTTTTTTCATAAATTAGGTAATTATTAAAAGAGTATAGGCGTTCAAAAACCTAAAAAATATGGCTAGCTTTTCAGCTGTGTTTAAACCTATTTTGAATTTTTCTAGTTTCGTTGAATTCTTCTTAAAAGTTATAGCTTATTTTTTGGTTTTTACTAAGTTGAAGCCTAAAGGAAGGGTACCTTTTGACAGTCTATGTATGTTTATTTGTTCGTTCCACTGTAGCGCGTAAACTGAATCGATTTTATTAAATGAGGTGTCAATTTATTCGTAATAATAGACCGGGTAACATAAACATAGACTTTATTATAATTTACGTAGTCTTTCTTTATTATTTACTAGCTGACCAGTGCCCACTTCGTTTAGCATACAAACTGTTTAAACATTCCCTGGACTACCACGAATATTTCAAGACCAAAAATAACCAAATCGGTTCAGCCGTTCTCGAGTTTTAGCGAGACTAACGAACAGCAATTCATTTTTATATATAAGATATACCTATATATTAAGAGATAAGAGATTAGCGTTAATTTAGCTTAAGTAGAAGTCGTATGGAATATGTGTACCTATGCGATGGTCAACATTAGTAGCAGCTGTACAATCAAATTCGTCAATCAAACTAATCCAGCGTGGTGGCACCTGTCAGCTGCCACTTGCTATTAGCTCAGCATCCACCTGTTCTTGTGTAAATTGACCACATAACCAGTACGCCATGCAAATATATTTGACAGCTTTATAAGAAACGTCATCGAATAATAATTGAATGAAACAGGACAGCGCCAATGCAATTGACTTTGGATAACGTTTTACGGAGCTGTTAAATGTTCCTGCATTTCCTGCTTGGCTTAAGTTGCATGTGTTTCGATGACAAGACAGATCAGGCTTATGGCATCCCTGAAATCATATCAAAGGGTTTTCGTAGTTGATTACCGCTATTGACCCAAGCTTACAGGAGGTGCAGTGGTGGGAATGAGGTGGGGCAATGTCCGTTAAAAAAGATACAACAACCGCCTAGACTCTAGAGAGTAGAGACAATAACCAAAAATAAACTTAGGGCCGATTTTTCAATTGTCAGATAACTTTTATCTATGGAATAAATTTGTGACTTGGACAGATTTTGTATGGAACAAATGTCAAAGTCACATGTTTATTCAACAGATAAAAGTTATCTGACGATTGAAAAATCGGCCCATAATGATATAAATATTATACAACATTTAGGGCGTGTTTCACCAAGCAATGTTAAAGTTAACGTCATGTTAAATATCATGTTATCCCTCTCGTATTTCCTGTCAATGAATGACATGGCATGGTATTTTAACATGGCGTTAACTTTAACATTGCTTGGTGGCCTTAACTTTTAAGTCGTTTTCCGACTCATAATTTTGCCAGGAAATTGTTGATGTAAATAAATACCGACATAAAATAAAATTGGAAATACCGTGTAATTGTTGCAGATTGTTCACTGTTTAGACAGTTGATTTAAAATACACAATAAACTCCGTCATTGTTGCGGAGACGGACGAGAAAAAGTCGCCGCCAGCCAGTTCTTTGATCGGCGGAATAATGTAATAACAATAATCTTCAATTCGATCTCATTCGCATTCCCTTTTTCTCGTAACAATACTACGGCGAGGCCTTTTTTTGTACGCAAAGGGATATCCCGACGGCATTTAATATGTAAAGGAAGGCAAGGTTACACGCACACAGGCGCGTGCATACGTGTGCATGTAGTGGAGGGAATCCCCAACTTTTTACAAACACAATCAAAGAGTTATGTAATGTTTGCTCGTGCCGACGTACACGGCCTGCCTCCGTTGTTTGTACGAATGTCGATATTATACATACATTACCGGCCTCGCATTAGTCATAGGTCATTAACATTTCTGTTGTGCTATGTTTATTTTTTATACACTTTTATTGCTCCTATGTCCTTGGTGCGGGCGACGCTGAAACATTTTCATTTGCGAATGACGTGTGAAAAACTACGCGAGCGCCCGATTCGATATTGCATTGTATGGTGTATGAAACATAGATGTTTTCATCACAATCGTAGGTAGACAACTCGTACTCTGTAACCAGGAAATACGAGTGGTTAAGGCAAACATTGTTGTAGCGTAAACCATTCCAGACATATTGTATTCTTCCTAAACAATGTATTAGGCACTGACATTCACAGTTTATATTAGAGTTTGTATCGCCCCCTGTGGTCGAAATTCGCCATGTAATTTACCCACTGCACACATTCCTCCACATAATATGTACATAAGCAAAATTCAATCTCTTCCGTGTTCGTCTAATTCACGTGAAACTGCCCTTCAAACATTTTTCTTCACGTTTGTTCGTTGTTTCATGCATTGACGATTGAACGTCTTGTGTCGAGCAGTATTCTTCACCATCACCATCTAGAGATGATAAGGTAGCAGTTTCAAGGCTAATTTACCTTCAGAGAGAACCCTTAACCTGTATAAAAGGTCATTTGAAGATCTTCAATAAGTAGGGAATACGTAATGACAATAAACGTATACAAATGTAAGTCACTATGACGACGTATGTAGGTTGCCGGTTCAATTATATCATGTATAATATATCGATGTGTATAATATGGAGAGTAACTCGGTCACCACTCCTGACCAAGATCGGAATCCGGTCGCATTAGTGACCTAGCCCGTTCAATGCAAGTAATGCGAACGTTCATTATAAATACATAACTAATTTCATTCATAGCCGGTGACGCGGTGTAATTGGGTTTGGATCTGTTTGCGCTAGTCACTTGTCTGCTCGGGTTATGCTAACTAATCATCTGCCTGTTGAATATTCTAGTACGTGTAATGAACATGTGTAGCGCATTTCAGAGGAGAGCGGTGCGACCGCTTTTTATGAAGCCGTTTGTTAGATGTTTTTCTAGTGGCGAAATTGTAGTTGTTTTCAATATTGAATCATTTTTGCCCGCGGCTTCGCTCGCGTGGAATAATAATATCCTATGTTACTTCTAGTACCTTCAAGAATGAGTACAAAGTTTTATAATGAACCGTTAAGTAGTTTTTGCGTGAAAACCTAATAAACAAACATACATGAAATATATTAAAATTAGGGATGTGTATGTATCGTAACTGGTGTGTAAAATGTACATGGAAGATATAATATATTAAGAAAAATATGTCGTAATACCTACTTCAACGAAATAGAAACCAACCTAGTACAAAGGTAAATGTTTAGAAACTGATCGTGCAGGAACTTTGCTAATATTATACCTGATAAGTTCTTGCCAATTATACAAAAAGGTATTTTCACCCTCTCTAACCCTTGTTGGATGTCGACTTTGTACGGCATGGAAACCACTGCCCACTAACAAAACGAATAAATACCTAAATAAATATAATGTGTTTTAGCAATTCAATTTTATTCGTAAATTGGAATGTAACAATTCACCGAATCATAACCGAGTGAAATAAACAACCCTTTACAGTCCTAACAAAACAATGAAAAATATGCTTGTTTATTGCTAATAAATAAACAGTTTAAATTGTATTTCCAGTAACCGCTTTGTTTTTGGCGCTATTGTGATTGTGAAAGTTTTTTTTATTGGTATTTGTGGAAAGCGTAGTAAAAGTTAATTTAGATACGGTTTAACATTTAAACAATGTTGTCGGTTAGAAACATGCATTGTTTTATTTAGCCTCCGACCTGCCCAATGTTGATTGAATTGATATTATAATTATTTTTAATCAGATGTGAGGTCAAAGACTTGTAGAGAGATTGTAATCTAATTTTATAATTGCTGTTGTCTATGTCTTTGCATGATAATAATCCCAACCACTCAAATCATGTGCCCAAAATTTATATGATTTGTTTTGCGAAAGTTTTAATATTTTGATAAACAAATCGTTTAAATAATTTTGCAGAAATTGTTGAAACGCAGACAAAAATAATTGTACAAAGGATACACAACTCCAACGCGAACAGCGTCCGTTCTCTGTACTAAAGTGCTATAAATTCTGTAAAACTTTCCTTTGCCCAACGATCACTTTGTAATAAGTCCCAACTTCCAAGTTCTGTTGACTAACAGTGATTGTAGAAAGTGTTTGACTTTACAAGTCAATAGAAAATGCACAAAGCCTCATAATTCTGTCTGATGATGATTAGACGGTATCTCAGAATAATTATTGACATTTTAAGTGGATCCAAGATGCCTACAAAGCGAGAATAAATAATACAAGATTTTTATTTGGAAAATATTAAATTATTCATCGTATCAACCAACTATATCATTAGTCCAGAAATAATTAAGCTTAAAGAACAACCTATAGGGTCTGATACCGTTAATACGTTGATAGAGACAAAGTACTCGTCAGTACAAATCAAACGAGCCCAAACTCTGTGCGGTTATGTTTTTTTATTGCGGAGTTCCTGTACCCACCTTCTAGCTGCATCAGATCACTTTCATGTCTTCGTAATATTGCATTGTCACGCAACGTACAAATGCGTGCGTAATTTTAACACAATCGGATTAGGGGAATTGGGTCAAATTTAACGTGCAAGGTTTCATTACACACACGGGGACATAGGTGAAAATTAAATAAAAGCTTGTGGAACGACATAGGCCAGTTAAGCGGAATGTTCAGATTCTATAGCGTGACTGTTATGAAATAGAATTTTCCCGTTTTCCCTAACATTCCGCTGATCGCACCGGCCGTTTATTGATCCGTAACTACAAATAACCACTGTCTATAGTTCCTATTATTAGAAGATTTCATTTGTAGAAGAAACTAGTTGCTTTAAAATCTGTAAATATCTTTTAGGGGACATCTCTTTTCTTTGTACATAAATAGAAATCTCTTTTAGCGTGGGCTTAGCAATATCGAATAAGCGATATGAAAACCGTCGTTTTACATAGGCAACGAGCAAAATTGAAGGTAAAATCTAGCACGAGACCAATTATAGAGTTATTTATGAAGTCGAGACTATATGAATGAACGTCCGAAATACGTAGCTACGCGTTAAAAATGGGATACGATTTTAATTAACAAAAAACGAACTTCCCCGGAACATAAAAAATGAATTTTATGGGAGGTCTGAAGAGGCTTACGCTAAGCCAATAGGTCACTACGCCGTTCGGTTTATATAAATTATGTATAGGTACGCCTCGAACGGAGTTCGGGAAGGGTTCGAATTCACCGTCCACCTTTTATAACAAAGTTTGGCGCTTAATGTGGGGTCGTTACGAGTGTACATTATCATATTGTTACCATTGATCGAAATGCATTGTTCCCTGTATCGTATGATAGATACAGGTGCCCGGTGCGTATAGGTGCGTGCCGGAGTGCGCGAGCTGCGCATCTACCGCGGGTCAATTACTGCATAAATCGATACGCATGTCGCCCTCCAAGACGGCTCTTTGTTCCGTCCGGCTGGAGATGCGAGGCCCGTCTCTGCTTCCAGCCTCGTCCGGAAAACTCGCCGAGGTATCTGGGGTCGGATGATTACTTATTAACGTAGGTGGAGGCCGGCCGGCGCGGGCGGGCCACTGGAAGCCGGCGAGCGGCGCGATCGATGCAGTGTCCGCCAATAGCGCTCCGCCGCCCCTTTGCCGCGACATGCGCAACCCCCGCGCCCCCCGGGCCGTACCCCGCGCCCCGCGCGCACCCCCACACGCCGCCCTCATAAATCATTGAAACCACCATAAAACATCGATGCACGTAAAAATGTAACTCCTAATTCGGTGGACAGTCTCCTAGTCTGGCATTGTTGAAAAACGACCCCCGGCTTCTTAGAGCCGCCGACGGTTTTCATCATGTAAATGTTCCGAAAGGGTGCCGACCGGCGCTCGCCCGTTTGCCTCGGAGCGGGGCTCGCACGGAATAATTGAATTTTCATCATAGAACAAAATGAGAGCTGAAAACTGAAACGGGCGGAATTGTTGGCACGGCGAATTACTTTGGACGTCAATTATTTAGACGCGTTATCTGTCTGAAAATTGATATAGCTGCGGAGACCGCGTTGTTTTCGTTTACGCGGAGAGGCTTAACGTTTTTACCGAAGGGTTTACGTAATAAGAACTTCGTTATCTTTAATGGAATTACATGAAATTCAACTTAACTGTTATTCGCTTTTGTCTACTCTCGGAATACTCCAACAGGGCTGCAAAGTTTGATAGCACTAACTATTTATGGATAGAGCATTTTATTCATTATTTGTTTATTTTTGTAAAGCTATATGCACAACCACCTACAATCGTTATTTGTTGTAGTACGTTCAACCAACGGTGTACATTGTCGAATTTGTAATGGGCCCGTTTATTGAGGGGAATAGGTACTGAATCCGATACGGCGACCATTTGTCATCCGCTAACAAGGGTCATTAGTGCGCCATTAATTGTCATGATTTGTCAAACCTGACAGTGACTTTTGGGGAGAAATTGTCTATATGTTTTGTTGACTAGCGTTCGCCTCCGTCAGCTGTTTTTAGTTACGTCCAAAACCAAGATGATATAGCTACCTTTGTTTATTAAAAGGGTTTTCATACAAGTTCAAAGCCAGTCATATAATTGCTACATAATCCAGATATTAAGTTCGTCAACAATTGGGTAGACTATATTACCTACTCAATTTTGTTCGTGGAATCAATATAATTAA
Organism: Celastrina argiolus; assembly: GCA_905187575.2. NCBI lineage: Eukaryota > Metazoa > Arthropoda > Insecta > Lepidoptera > Lycaenidae > Celastrina > Celastrina argiolus. Next base: position 7,341,813 of record LR994596.1, read on the forward strand.
AAAAAAAACAACAAAATATATATTATATGTCCATCTTAGGGCGTGTTTCACCAAGCAATGTTAAAGTTAACACTATGTTAAATATCATGTTATCCCTCTCGTATTTCCTGTCAATGAATGAGATGGCATGGTATTTTAACATGGCGTTAACTTTAAACATTGATTGGTGAAACACGGCCTTAACCTGCATAGTTCGAAGCCAAGATCATTTTGGTAGAAAGAGATGGACGTTTTTGGTGGTTTATTATTTTTAATATCGTTAAACCAAAATAAAATTTATTTTTTATTTACTTAAGTTCATTTGTTTATAAAGTCACTTGTCACTAGTATACTACCTAAACGCAATTTAATCATTTATTGACAAGAAATAGGACAGGGATATCATGATATTAAAATTTAATGAAGGATTAACTTTAACATATTGTGTTAGTGAAATTCGCACTTAGAGTAATATCAAAGAATACAACAATACAGATTACACAGGTTGGATTTTATTATTAGTATTGATCCTACCTAAACCTCTACGTATAATAAGGCTTACGCAGTGTTGGGTTTGGATCCCGTTTTTCCGGATATTGGTATCGAAACTGGACCGGTGTATTGTTTTCGAGTTTACGAGAGTGACTGATGGGGGATTATTCCAAACGGGTTCGAGTGGATTCTTTAATTTTATTTTTTGTTTTCAGTAGAGTTTTGAATATATTTAATTTTCTGTATTTTATTGTTAACCCCTTACTATTACAAATTATACGTGTGTTATATACGTGTAAATATTTTTATTAGTAAGGAGATTTAAGGTAAAATATCTCATAGCGTTGGCTAGATGCTGAATATAAAGTTGATCTTTACAATAATTACTGAGCAATATTACTTTTTTTTTGCATTTAATTACTTTAAAAGTTACTTTGTAGGAAGAAAGTTTATCGAGATACAATTAGCGAGCTTGTTAATGGACGTATAGTTTGTAATGTCGGTCGTCTGTAATATTATAGGTAAACTTAGAGATCGACATAAAACACTACTAAGTTGTATCAAATATTTATTCATAGAACAACCAGAATCATATTAAACCTGTAGAAGGTACTTATGATAAGTTAGTGATGTGCCGAGTCGCTGGTCTAGTAGTGGAGTCGACTCGAGTCAGTTTATACGGTATTCGAATTTTGACTAGAGTCCGGCTGGTCTCATTGGACCGTTGATTTTAGATTTCAGTATAATTATGTATCTAAGTTATTATTATCCCTTTTCAGTTGTTTCGTTTGGGGTTTGAAGTCGGTTATATTTTCTTTAATAAATTTTTTATGAATCGATTCTTCTCTGACTCGAGTACCGGAAACGAGTACGGCGTACTCGAATTAAATTAAATTTAGTATTCGAGTAGGCGAGTCCAAAGTAGGAATCGAGTTGGACTCAAAGTCAAACCGTACTCGGCACATCGCTAAAGACATAACAGACAAACATATCTGTGTGAGTTCTGAGAATAACACAAACGGGCCGACCTTAAACTACGCCTTGCCGTGTACTCAGTGTCACGCACACACACACGTGTAACGATGTACCTTACCTTGAAAGTCCAGCTATCGCTGTATTTACTTAGTGCGTAGCTTCACGCGCACTACATACTTCAAAAAAGTCCGGGACAATAGGCCCACCACACATTCCGACCACTGCAACTCCTGTTTAGCCAGGATTGACATTGGTAACCAACTTCAAAAACCCTTTGATATGACCAGTTTGTCAAAGCTCTGTATTCACTTTTTAATTTGGTCTGAGATAATAGTCATATTCAAGGCATCACATGTAACTGTAGATTAAATTGTATTAAAGGAATAGCTGTATAGTATTTAACGCCTCCGTTGTCTAGTGGTTCAGAGCATAGCTCTCGACCCGGAGATCGTGGGTTCGATTCCCGCGGTGGAACAAAAAAAATATTATTTCCAAGTTTAGTTTTTTTTTTTATTATTTTTTTATAATTTAGTATCTGCTGCTTTTAAAGTGCAGCACCATTGATTCTCTTTTTTATATTATTTATATTTTGCATTCTTCTTAAATCCATGAACCGTTCTCTCTTGCGACGATTTTATATACCTCTTCGGCATACTCCATAAACCTCCTTCTCTGGTTTTCACTGTCTAAGATAACCTTTATGTTCTCTCCTTTTATTTCTAGGTCTAGACGTAGCTCACAGTCTAGTCTTTTCCTGCCAAATCGTTGACATTCTGTAAGTATATGTACTAAGGTTTGCGGTGTTTCATCGTCACAAGGGCAAAAAGGGTTTTCAGTCAGTTTAAATCGATGGAGATAACTTTTGACACCTCCATGCCCCGTATAAATTTGTGTCCTTATATTTGTTATGGTCTCTGACCTTAGGATCCTATGTGCCCTTGCGAGTATAGGGAATAAGGACTTTGTGTATTTTCCTGTGTCAGATATTGTATATCTTGTCTGCCATGTTTCAAGGGAAGCAGCTCTGATGTTCTTCCTTGCATATGATAGCGGGAAACTGTCGTAAACAGGTGTCATTTCATCACTCATGGCTCCTTCCTTTGCTAGCGTATCAGCTCGTTCATTGCCATAAATAGAGTTGTGGGCCTTTACCCAATAAAATGCTATTTGGCGATTATTTGACTCAATTTCATTAACCTTGGTTTGTATTTGGTTGACAATTGGATGGTCCGTCTTTGTGTTAGAAATTTCCTCAAGAGATGGATGATCTAGAGTCGCTATACATTGAACTACTTTCATCTTTGCACTGAAGAATTATTTCTGTTGCCTTCAGAATAGCTACAAGTTCAGCTTGATATACAGAACAGTAGCAGTAGTCGGCTAGCTTAAAGCAATATCTGCTAGTTTCGCCGCCATTCTTCCAGCAAGATATTCCACAGCCTACTCCACCTTTTAGCTTGCTGCCGTCTGTAAAGTAACTGGTGCTTTTGCTTCCTTCTTTTATATCAGCTTGAGTATTGATCCACCCGAACTCAGTTCTTGTTCTTTTCGCAGGATGTGGCAGACTAAAGGGGCTTATTCGTTGTTCCAGTCTTTGATTTGGTAATTTTTCTAGACCCTTTCCTCGTTTTATTTCATATAGTTGTGCATGCTCTTTAACCCTTAAGTCCAAGGGTAATATTCCGGCAATCACAGTTGATGCCGTTAGAGATGTAGTCCTATGAGCTCTGCAGATTTTTATTGCGAACATCCTGGTGAGCGTGTTAAGCCGAGTCAGCGCATACTTTTTTGACAATTTTGGGGCCCATACACTACTTGCATACATTACCTTCGGTTCAATGACGGTGAGGTAGATATAAGTCTTGTAATATCTGAGTTTAGGCCCCATTGGCATTTAACTGCTCTTGACAACATATTGTAGGTACTGGCACATTTTGAATATACCTCATCTAGATGTTTTCGGAAGTTAAGATTTTTGTCAATTGTTAATCCCAGTATTTTAAGCTCGTTTTTGATAGTTATTTGTGTTCCATTGAGCAAAAAATTTGGTGGTTCATACTTCCTTTTTTTTGTAAAGATAACTGCCTGAGTTTTTTGGGCAGCAAACGTCATTTTTTGTGACCGACCCCAGCCTGAAATTGACTCTAAGGCAATATTAATTTTGCTATTAAGACTGTGTGTATCTTTAGCCATTGCAACTATTAGAATATCATCTGCAAAGGCCTGTATATGCGCCTCGAATTCCTCAGACATTGCCAGGAGGGGATCTAATTGGATGTTCCATAATGTTGGTCCACTTATTGATCCCTGGACGCATCCCATATTTCCAAGTTTAGTTAGGACAATGCAGGCCATGCGTCGGATGGGCATGTAAAAAGTCGGTCCTGCACGGTGCAGGCTGCACCTGATCTCCCGCCAGTCGTGTCGGTTATCCGTCCCACTGGGCTACGAGAGTGAAGGAAAAGTGAATCTACTAGACGTACTTTAGTGATAGGTCATAGCATAATTTCAAATATCTTCGTTATTTCAATGTGCTTGTGTTTTGCAGCCCCCGCGCGGCTACGGCGCGCCGGTGTACGCGGGCGCGCCGGGCGGGCAGCCGGGCTCGTACGGCCCGCCCGGCGCGTACCCGCCGCGGTACGGCCCGCCGCCGGGGCCGCCTGGGCCGCCCGGGCCGCCCGGACCACAGGGCCCACCCGGCGCGCCCAACTCCAGGCCGCCCTTCTCGCCGCACTCGGTAAGTGTCTCCATAATATACTATTACTAGCTGTTGTCCCATTGAACTTAACCCGGTCGGTGGCGCTGCTGTCCGTGCGTCAAGGTACCAACAGCAGCACCACTTACCGTGTCCAATATCGACGACTAAGTGACGGTAATGGTTGGAACCCGACGTCGCAACTCGCAACACTACTTGTCTCTATATTAATGAGCGATAATACTTTAGGGCGTGTATGGGTCCCGTGTATATGTATAGTTTATCTGATGCATGGTAATAACTAATACGTGATTACGGCGTCGCCCTGCCGGCGCAACCGAAAATCGCCACGACAGTGTCATGAAATTTTTATTTCAATTACCTATTCTAAAATGCACATTCTTTCAAGGCGTATACTACCTAATACCTACATACTATACGATTCCGATATGCTCACTCATAGGTATAAAACAGACTTTTAAAGTGTACCGGGTCCCGATAGGCTTTAGCCACTAAGTACTAACTTAACTGTTAAATTTTATACTCTCTCGTTCGCACAATTCTTGTGAAACTGTTCTTAAAGTTTTTTGCTTTACGAATTAATGTAACGTCTAAATTAAAATAAATAAAATGTCAACGAAATCTTTTATCTACAGCTTGGCGTGTCCATAATCTTGTGTCCGTGGAGTTTCTGTAATAAAATTTTAAAAGTCTCGGCTCGTAAAAATTCAAATAACACTATTAAAAATCCGCGACGAAAAATGTCAATTATATCTTAAACTGTCGAGACCCGAGCACTATTAAAGCTTATTATAAGTTATCGTGAGTATTTAGATAGCGCGATAGTGAGAGCCGAGAGGAAATAGCCTCTACTTATGATGTTAATCTTGTGACGTAGCTGTTTAGGGTTCCGCAGCCAAAGAAAACGGGACCCTATTGGCTATTACTTATGGTCCGTCTGTCTGTCGGTATGTCACTATCCAGTTTTTACAGATGATGTAAGTAGTAAGGATACGCCGGTTCTGGCTCAAGAGCCAGAACCGGCGTATCTACAGGGGTTGGTCGGCCAACTACAGGGGTTGGTCGGCTAAAAAAAAAAAAAAAAAAGTTTGGTGTCAAAATAGGGGTTTTCCGCTACGCCCGATCGATAGCAAGCATTCCCATGGCGCTATCTCTCGCCGTTCCTGACTTACGATATGATCTAATAAACTCATTAGTATTTATCTACTCCACTAATGACATTCCTCATTCATTACTATTGTCCTATTGTTCTATGTCAAGCCCTTGTTCACTGAGTATTGGGCAGGTTATTTGAATGATTTCATTAAATAAAAAACTTATAATTTTATTGCAATTGTTTTATTTTATGTATAACTTTCTTAATAATACACAGTGTTAATTACACAACAATCCAACGTGATGTTCATATTTCAAAAACAAGACTGAAACATCATATGCAATAACATATCATTTTTCAAAGTATCTCTACTATTAAATTCGCTTATAAAATCTATCAACGACTTCTTATTAAACTTATATAACAAGTACATTAAACAATACTCTCCACAAACTGAAGTGAAATCGTTTTGCACCTGGTACGGACTAAAATTCCAATATTTCGAATTCCGATTCATGAACTTTCTGTGATGACCCGTGGGTGCTCTTCCATATGTGTCAAAAAATTGTCCAATACCGTGAATGTCTATGTGTATAGCTATCCAATGAGAACCTGGTTGTGTGTCCAAATCCAAATTGCTTATAATGTATGCAGGGAGTTGAAAATGTATGGGTAATCTGTTTGCTGCATATACATTGTATTGTAAGCTCGGGTGTATTTTTCCCAAATTTTTTTGAATTTCAATAGTATTCATTTTGACATACAGAAGTAGTACATTACTTAGTCAATGGCTTTATTACATGAGAGTGAAAAGACGCGGGTAAGACATCCACATTTTATGGATATTTATATTAGAAGTGGTAAGTAGTATAAATAAAAGATATGTATAATATATACCAATGTTTTATTTAAATCATAAACCTATTTGATACAAAATTTGTTATCCCTAGCTACTATAATCTACAGTTACATTTCTATTCTTATCTATTTCAATTACATTATCAAACTCCGCATACACAACGCAGTTTATTGTTTCAGTAAGAGTCGATTCGAAACGCACCTCTAATCTTACACTACCATGTTTTATAAGATTCCAATGATTGGATGAGTTGGCTGACAAGTCTGGGGTGAGATCAAATGCTAACAAACAATAACCATTTGAATATTTATCGCGGGATATTCCATTACCTTCATTTAGAAAATGTATACCAGTTCCTGAGAATAGTGTATGATAAGTTGAAGTAAACATATTACTTTCAAATGATGGTTGTAAGGCTTTTGATGGTATTTGTTGACCATCTATGTACAAACAAAATGAACTCATATCGTAGTTTTCAAAGTTAAATGGATTTTTAGTGAGAATACCATTAAAGGCTGCGTTATTAACAAATCCAATAATACACCTTTTAGGAACTTGTCCTAGAAAAATATTATCGAGTGTTTTTCCTTGAACTCCCGATGGTATTGTTAAAACTTTTACTTCAGCTCGAGTTATAGGATATTTTGCTGTAGTGGACGAGAGAACTTTTTGATGTGCAAGTAAAATACTTGGATTTATTTTTGCTCTCCTTACAATGAGAGTTGCATCTGTTATGCTAACTTTAAATTTCGAAACATTTGATGGTGCCATAAGATTGAAAGATTCACGAGATCTAACCATCTTTACACTCATTTCAACACCATTGAGTAAGAACTTTTCTTGATTAAATATATCACCATGAAGATGTCCGATCATTTCTATTTCTTTACTTTCAGATACTAATTGTTGTCTTTTAGTAAAACCAACATTTTTGTCATCAGTTGAATTCATTTTCCCCTCAGTATCTTCATACCAAAGACTGCATGTTAAATGAGATTCTTTTGCTGCTGGAGCATAGTTTAAGAGAGTTTCCATATAGGCGCGATATGCATATGTATTATTAGGAGGTGAAACTAATTTTTGATTTAAATAAACATCTAACTGACTAAATAGTGTATGTAGCCAATTATTTACAGGGGCTACTACAGTAGCTGCACTTAATTTTGTTGAGTCTTCATTTAATATTTTCACTTTTAAATGTAACAAAGTATGGGACAAATCAACATAATCATCTCCAGTTCCGGGTACTTGAAATTCTATAGGGCCATCATCACCTAGTGAAGATATGGGTTTGTAGTGTACCCATGTTCCGCTTTCTATACTAGTTTGTGTTGATGGTAAAGCAAATAAATCCAATTCCGATTTAATACACTCACAAGAATTATTATGTAAAAAGGACATTTTGATTTATGAAAAAATATCTTTGATCTTTCGAGGAGTTTTATTTCTCCGTTTGTTTATTCCTTTCACTTTAACAGTTGACGGTGGAATGAATGATGATATTAGTTTTCTCTTTGTTATATATCCTGAACCAGACATTATTTTATCAATTTTATCATCGGCTTTCCTTTTTAAATTAGAACTAGCTTCTTTGAGTCTACTTTTGATAGACTCTTCCATTGGTCGAGCTCTAACCATGTCTGATAACAACCCTACACCAGCACTTAAAGCTTCTTTTCCTACAGCCTTTGCACCACTTGAAAATAATGGTAAAACTGAACGAAATAGCCCTCCCAAAAAGCTACCAATACCATGCCCACGTTGATATGGTGCTCCCTTATATATTACTCCCATTCCTGAACCAGCCTGATGAGTGTAGTAATTTTCATATGGGCAATTTGGATGATCTCGGGGATGCATTATAATTTTTTGAAGTGTAGTTTAACACACACCGTCCCAAATTGAAATGGTATTTTTTTACCTGTGCTTGATCTTATATCTATTTCAATAGTATCGAATTCTCTTCGCATTACAGGTATGTAGTGTGGGGGTGAAAATACATGCATTTTATTAGCACCATATATATACTTAGCGGGGTCCAAAGGAATAATTCTTAACAGTGGTGTAATTACATCACCTACAATTTGGGGTTCTACGATATCACAATAAACGAAAAGTTGGGATGGTAACCCTAAATGTAAATTTGCAGGACATTTACCCAAACCTTTCTCTACAAGATTTCTATTGGGTTCATATCCTAATTGAAGACCTAACTTTGGTGACAACGTTAATGATACAATTGATTCATCACTAACTGTCACGGAAACAAATTTTGATATTTCATCATAGCGAAATCTCACTTTTTCCCTTATATTATTTAATGCCGTTAAAATATGTTTTATATCATCATAATTTGTGGCTGGAATGTGGGTCTTATAGTATACCACTGAAGGAGTGTTTTCGTTGGGCATTAACATATGTTTAGTTATATATATAATATTTTCGCCTTCCTGAACAGTGAACATAGTGCATGGATATTGAAATTCAACCAGACCAACGACCCATTCTCCCTCTAATTTTATTGCTTTGGGTAGTTTAGTAGAAAACATTGTTGTCCTATTTTGAGGAAAGTATTCCATCGAACTATTGCTTGGTAATGTTATGTAAAAATTATGTTTTATCATATTGTTTCCAAATTTGAAGCTTGTATCCAACTATTGAACTTATCAGGATAACCTTTCCACTTCACTAACACCTGCTTTCTGGAGCCTGAATAACGAAAACCTAGTATTTTATCAATTTTATAACTTGATGTTGGGTTGTAATTTACTTGTTGTAGTTCTTTTTCATAAAAAGTCCCTTCAATCTCCTCATCTTTTAAATCTTTCAATGTGTAGACTACCCAAGGTGATCTCTCAATAACTGAAGTTATCACAAATATTTCATCACTCCAGTTAGACTCATACCCTTTTTGGAATACATGTTTATATTTGGTTATTCTAACATGATCACCAACATGAAACTTAGGCAATGGAATATTTTTAGGTACCTTTAATGTTTTTCTATCATATAAATTATTCCAAACCGTCATAATATTACCGGAATTTACATCACACGGTGTCATTTTAATGCTTGAATGATAACTATGATTATAGGAATACATTAAATCTTGTAAAATATCAATGTATTTGTAAGTATTTTTATGTGTAAAATATCGCCACATTTTGGTTTTCAATGTTCTTTGAAATCTTTCGACAACACTTGCTTTGATATCTGGATTGTTCGTAGTGTAATAATTTATTTTCTTAGACTTAAAAAATTTTTTAACATCTTTCGAAACAAACTCAGTTCCTTTATCTGATTGTATATGGGTTGGGGTTGTATTTGCTTCACTGAATATGCTTTCAAAACATCGTTTTACTGTCTCAGAATTTTTACGTTTTAGAGGTCTGGCGTAGGCACACTTACTAAATACATCAATTACACACAGTATATAATTAAAACCATTATTATATTTACTATAAGTTCTCATATCGCTTAAATCTACTTGCCAAAGTTCATTTAAATTAGATAAAATATATTTATTTCGAGAAAATTTCTTCTGTACTGGTTTATGAAGTGTATACGTTTCTTGTGACTGCAACCATTCCTTAACTTCTTTTTTAGACATTTTACCTTTCATGGCATTTGTAAGTTTATCAATACTACTAAAACCAGCAGGGTTCGATGGATCATAATAAATATTATTAATATCTAGTAAGGGGTCCATTTTTCCCAATCGATTTTATTTCGAATTTTTTTAATATGTTTTTGATTAGGTGTAGAAAATGATCTCTCACCAAAATCTGTTTTATCATATATTTTTTTTGGACTCGATGTAGGTGTAGAAAATACTACCTCTTCGGAATCTTTAAACTCTATTTGATTTATAAACTGACTTCTTCTAGGATTACCAATATAGGTAAGTGGTATTTTCAAATCTTTTAAAGTCCTTGCAAAATTTTCCCACCCTATTGGTTCACTATTTTTTAGTGGTCTCAATACATCGTTTATTAAATCTATTATATTGCTCCCAGTTTCCTTTTTGTTATTAATGAAAACTGTACCCTCTTCATCCCAATTTATTTTATTTTTGTTAATCGATAACAAGTTCAATAACTGCTCACCCTTTTTCGAATATGTCTTTGGTATCAAACTTAAAATTTGTTTAACTGAATAAACAGGTTCTCTCTGTGTAACGTTACTGTTCAGGTTGATATCTTCTTCATTAAACGTCTTATTGATAACTGAATCTTTAGAAACTGTTTCAACATTTTTATTAATATGTTCTTTTTTTGGTAATGTTTCAGGTAAATCATTTGATGTTATTATTGGTAGTTCATACGTTTGGCGATCTTCTCCAGTAAAGTGTAAGTACCTTTGCAAAACTTGTAAATACAAAATCCATTTCTTTCTATCATCTTCTTTGCCTTTTAAAATATTTTGCATTTCAATATCCAATCTTGATTTTGGATCATCAGAAGACCCCTTTTGGGTTATTTTGTCTATGAAACTCGGTTCAACAAGGATCATCCTTTTAGCATGTTCCATTTTAAACTAAACCACTAACTAATCCACTTAGTATTGAACCCAATATAATAGGTAGAAATGAACCACCTTTTTGTACTATTATATTTTTTCTTACTTTGTTTGTTGTTTTGCGTACAAGCTTACGAAGCAAGGATTTATATTTTTTGAGAGATTTTTTCTCTTTTTCTTCCAATGGAACTTTACCTTGTAGAACGTTGTGAATACATTCACAAATACAATTTATTTCATCTTCATCACACGATTTTAATAAAGCTTTTTGATATTTTGGATTTAACGTGTGCAATGCAAGGAGTAAATCTTTATGCGTCTTCAATCTTCGATCCATTATTTGTAAATGACAGAAATTTGTTGATTAATGTCGTATTTAAACCCTTTTTTTGGTACATAAATAGAACAAAACCCATCGTTGGGGAATATTTTTGATTTAATACGACATAAATCATTAGTATTTTGTTTAAGATCTATCATTAAATATCCATGAGCATCCAAGGTTGCGTCCTTGTACGCTTCTTCAACAAACTTAGTATTTTCCGGTACTACTTGACGTGCTAAATAGCGAATCTGTGTTTTATCACGAGGGTTTTTAAAAAATATTATGTAACTTGAATTTAAAGAAATGTCCCGCTGTCCTTTTCCTTGATGGAACAAATTTTGAGTTATATAAAAAACACTCAAATTCCTGTGATGGCTTCCTTTAGTGAAGATGTCAACTATACGTCCATCTGATTCCCTCATGAGATCATCTATTATAATAAGATTAGGCTCTTTACCATCAAACATATTCAGATCTGGTAATCCTTGAAAATAGTTAACGTTTTTAAGGTTATATAATGGCTGCATTTCATCAAAACACCAAGTTATTTGAGAAAAAATAATGTTACACATCTGATTTCTATGTTTGATAAAGTCAGTTACAAAATGTGACTTTCCACATCCACTAGGCCCAGCAATTATTGCACTAAAAGGGTGGATAAAATGATTCATGTCGTTTACGTGTGATTAATGTGAAATCAAGGAATAAAGTAAACAATTGTAGTTTAAAACATTATATTTATTAACTTCTTATTTGTAAAGACACAATAAAATATAACATAAATAATTTATAGGACAATTAAATAAAACATAAAATCATTTTCATTTACAAACTTTCTTAAAATATGTTAGGCACATATAAATTTATTTACACATTAATATCAAAAACATATATACATAGCTTATCTAGTAAAGTAAAAATAAACAATATAATTATGTTAAAGTAAATAACAACAACACTTTATCTTAATGAATAATGACCCCACGCTAATGTATCAATGAGATTAGGTAAAATGTAACGCTTAGTATCATTATATGACAAAGAAGTTTTATTAATTTTTTGGGTGAATATTGTGTGTTTAATTGATTTAAATCTATGCATACTCTGGTACTGAACATTTTGATTAAAAAGACATGATTTGTAATTTTCAACATTTAATTTTTTAGTAGTGCTTTTATTTACACCCTTAGCTTTTGCTATAAGTTGGTTACCTACATTATATGCATACATTTTTGATCGTAATCCAACAAATTCTTCTAAAATTTTACCATTATTTTCATCTTTGAAAAATCCTAACCTTTTTTTATTTATTTTGGGGTAATTAAAAATATTATCAGTTGGATAGTCGGACGTATCAAACCGTGTAGCTAAATCAGGTCTGAGTTCTTCATAAAAATTATTGGTGAATATTTGATAAATAAAACTGTCAGTATCGGTATACAACAGTTTGGTGTTATCATTAAACTTTTTTAACATATAATCATAATGAAATTCATACATAAGAGTCTTAGAAATATCTAAAATACAAAATCCTAGATAAATGGGTTTATTATGAATAACTTTTGTTTTGCGCAATTGGACGGCAACTAAGTTTTCCGAGAATATTGTAAGACTATGAAATTCTGGTCGTGCGATTAAGTCTTGTGCACCTAAAGATTTACCACAATTTTCCCAATGGGTTAAAAGCTTAACATTTACTCTCTTCTCTACGTTTTCCATTGTTTTACCAAAAACTGAGTTGTTCATCAGCTTATAGAAGTCCTTTTCAAAATCTGACATTGCCTTCGTCCTCAAATTATTATTTAAATCTATATATTTTTGCAACCAGGGCTTTTGATTAAATTTTAATATTCTATGAATTTTTTGCAATTTCATACCTAATTTAAGACATTGTTTTAGATTTCTATAGTGAATTACATATTTTGTTTTATTATTAAGGTTTGATATTAATTTTACATCTTTAGAATCGCCTACACAAATGTTTTCGGGGCAAAGAGGAAAATCAGAATGTTGGTCATGAAGTTCATCAGGATACATTAAATCTACTTCTAAAATGAATCCATTTTCTGAATTGTCTGGCACATTGAAATAGGTTGTAGGAGCAACCCATTCAAATCCTCCTACGGGGAGATATTGAGACATAGCCCAACCGTATAAATTATTTGCATCGAAATATGCGAGATAAGATTTCGTTTTCGTGTTATCATAATTGTTTAGATATTCATTATTAGCCTTTGCATACCTGTTACTACATTGAGATACACCACCACGAATACCATTCCTTATAAAAGCAATTTTGTCAAAGTCAGTCAATAGTTCTAACTGTATTTTGGTATATTTTAACATCGCATCCCAACTTAAACCTGGTGCTGTATAGTAGTGTGCAGGATCAAGATTATAAGTAGCAATACAAAGGTCTCTAAAATTTTCAAATATGTCTGTTAATAGTAAAACATCTGTTTTTTGATATAAATTAGAATAGTCCTGCATATTTATACATTTAAAGTGATTCCAAACATCTTGGGCATGCCTATAATCATCCTCGGATATGTTTGAATTTGTTAAAGTACTGTAAAACTCTTTTTGACTAGGTAAAAATGGCACCTTTAAACTATTAGAAGAAGTCATAAACTCGTATGGGAAAATACCTTTTTTCCTAAGACGTATAAAATCATCATTTTTAGGAAAACTCTTTTTAAGAGTGTGAAATTGATTATCTTTAAGATTTTTAGCTAACTGATCAAGACTGCATGGTAAAAACTTTAGTGAATCTATAAATCTTAAATTTATTCTTTGGTTATTTATATTTAATATTTTTGAAAAGGATATGTATTTTTCCTTGTTTTGTGGAATTATTTCTACTGGGCCATCTTTAAAATTAAGAGCATGAACAATGAAATGTGAATCATAGTGACTTAAATTATGGAGAAATATTGGTATAAAATGTACAGTTTTTTTCTTTTTTGTACATACTTCATGAGCAACACCTATAAAATCACCCGTATACCAATCAAAATCTAAATATTTTTCATCATTTAAATTAGTCTCACAAATATGACAAATTGTACATTCACTTATAATGTTTTTATGTTCTACACTCAACGATTTTGGACATTTTTGAAAATTATTTTTGCTATAAATTATTTTCAACTGTTCGTACAAACTATTCATAAACTGTTGTGTACAATTAACCCCACAATAAGACACATATTTCGATAAATTGTCATCATAAGAACACTTCACATAATATCCGAAACTATAAGGTTCATGTTTTTGAATGTTATCTGTATATGATTTAGATGGATTATTAGAACATGAATGGATTGGATTTAGAAACGCTTCAAAATCTGCGTATATGACAAAAGGAACCTTCAGTTTTCGTTCAAAATTATTAAACATAACGCTATCGTTAGATGTGGGCTCTCCAAACCAATTTTTAAATATGAGATTACTAGTAGGTAATTCAGTTACTACGTGGGAACAATCTTGTTGTTGATGATTTGATAATCGATCGCCAGTTGAAAAATGTAATAGACATCCATCACATATATAAACAGAATGATCTCTACTTGAAAGTTGTTTGCTAACTAAACGAGATAAATTTTTGATAAAACAATAATGGTTGTATGTACCATTACTCAAATACAACAAATTTATATGACTATTCTTACGACTTTTTGTAAAATATAATGGACCAATCACATTATTTCGTTTAGTTCGTTTATCAAATTCTAAACCAAAAACGTTTATGCTAATATTATTTAATTTTTCAACTCTAGGAATATCGGTTAATTTAACAGGGAATGTCACATTTGTAAAGTTTAATTTGTTAGAATATTTAGAGTATGAGAATACGCGTTCAGCATTTTTACAAACAGGATATAGAGCAGAGAGTAAAGCCCATTTAAAACACAAATAGTCGGTATTCTTAACATTAATGACAGCCTTTTTTGTAGCAATGTCCTTTGGTAAATCAATAAATGAAGTACCACGAAGAGGATTAAATTTATTGATATTCATATCGATACTTTTTATATTTTTAAGACTCCAACCGCTATCTTTTTTCTCAAACGTACTTATTTTATTTGTTAATGTGTTTGATAAAGATGTAAAAAATATATCAAAATCATCTCCACGAAAAATTATAAAGTTACTAGTTTGGAAATCAAATGAATTTGTCATATCATTTTTACTTTGTTGAATAAAATCTGCATGTAATATAAAATTAACTTTAAAAATAGTATGATTTACAATAGACTCTTCAATTAAAAATAATAAATTATCTTTAATTGAATTCAAAAAAGATTCAGGAGTTTGCAATGTTGATTCTAGAGATGGGTTTGATTTAGTGCAAATATTGTACGTTATAATTCTTTGACCAAAAGCTGTTTCAATAACTGATACGTTATCAAATTTTTGATGTAATTTTAAGGAGTTGTTTTTATGTGTCTTACTTTTTAAATGATTCACAAAATATCTTCTACTAACTGTAATTCTACAAGCATCACATTCTACTTTATCTGAGTGATTACCTGTGTGGGGTCCTGATATCCTAGAAGAAGTTGACGGTGTCTCTTCAGTTATTTGACGTTTTGCTTGGTGATCTGAAGTTTTCAAATCATCGTGAACTAAAGACCTTTTGAGTGATCCCCCTTCTTGAAGTGGTTGACTGGAACAAATAATAAAAAAGTTATACATTTGATTTATAATGTTATGAAAAAAAAAAAATATAATAATTAAAAAAAAACACTCACTTAATGTAATTTTCAACAGAAGCACACACAAACTCCTCGTCAAAACATGAATTATACAATTCACATCTCTCAACTTCTTCGCAAATCTGGATCATTTCACTATCGAGAATTTCGTCAACTTGAGAACAGAAGAAGGCGCTTTCACATGTATTGGAATCCATTTTGGGTATTGAGTCCCCAAATAGTCAAAGCTATGACACGTATAATGATTTCGAGTTGGTTACAAACTCAATGTTTTTCGAGTACTTCTATGAGTACACAATAAGAAATCATTAGCGTTGTTTTGATAATGCTGTTTTAACAATCTATTTTTACAACTAATTAACTAGTGTATCGACAAAAATGAAATAGATGAACTTATTTAAGGAAGCTATTGTTATAAATTATATATTAAACAATATTTTGAAAATAGTATTTCTTACAATTATTGTCACTTGAAATATCTTTTGTGATATTACATATTAATTTTTGAATGTTTTCATAGTTAGCACTGTTGTTTTGCGTGTATAATTTTACACGCATTTCAGTGTGTTTCCAATGTTCTGATGGTGGTAACTTAGATATCTTTTTTAAATCAAAAATTTCTATCTTGATATAATGAGTTGCATTACTAGCATCATCTGAGTTTGAAGAAATAAATCCAGTGCCTCCTTCTTGAGTTCTAGACACCGAACTCGATTGTTTCTTTTTCTTGTTCTTAGATGTAATTTTAAATAATTCATCTAATTGCTTTGTTTCGTTTGTATGTTTCCTTTTCAACGATGTAGGTTGGGTCGGCAATATTTCTAAATCTTGTGTTTCAGAATCAGTATGTGATGCATTATAATAATCTTTAAAGGTGTTATCACCGTTCAATAGATTGAATGAGTTCTGTAACAATATAAATAAATCTAATTAATATTTCACATTAATCTAAACATTTATAACATAAATAATTAATAAAAACATTTATTACCTGCATTTTGTTTAGGAACACTTCACAAACTTATAACTCACTTAACAAGAATTCTACAACACACTGTGACTTACAAAAAATATTTGTGGCCTTATATACTAATGTTTTCAAATATTCATTAAGATAACTTGTTTGACTAATGGTAATGGCATAGATAAGAATACAAAGGACACAGTTTAGAATGCGTAAAACAAATTATTTATGTTACTCATCCTAAACTCTACATTCTTTAAATTTTACATCTAATTGCTTTGTTTCGTTTATATGTTCCCGTTTTAAGGATGTAGGTTGGGTTACTTCTAAATCCTCCGTTTCAGAGTCAGTAGGTGATGCATTATAATCTTTAAAGGTGTTGTCACCGTTTAATAGATTGATTGAGTCCTGTAACAATATAAATAAACCCAATGAATATTTCACATTAATTAAAATATTTTTAACAATAATTTATGAAAAATATGTTATTACCTGCATTTTGTTAAGGAACACTTCACAAACTTATAACGTGCTTAGCAACAATTCTACACACTGTGTCTTACAAAAAATATTTGCGGGCTTATATACCAATGTTTTCAAATACTCATAAAGATAACTAATTGTTCCACTAATGGTAATGGTATAGATTAGAAAACAAAGGTTTACATTCTTTGTGTTACGCATCCTAAACTGTACTAGCGAGGTTTTTTGTTTCGAAATTTAAAGTTGTTATTAAATTTAGTTATTAAAAGTTAACAGATGCAACTCTCATTGTAAGGAGAGCAAAAATAAATGTGTATAATTGGATTTGTTAATAACGCAGCCTTTAATGGTATTCTCACTAAAAATCCATTTAACTTTGAAAACTACGATATGAGTTCATTTTGTTTGTACATAGATGGTCAACAAATACCATCAAAAGCCTTACAACCATCATTTGAAAGTAATATGTTTACTTCAACTTATCATACACTATTCTCAGGAACTGGTATACATTTTCTAAATGAAGGTAATGGAATATCCCGCGATAAATATTCAAATGGTTATTGTTTGTTAGCATTTGATCTTACCCCAGACTTGTCAGCCAACTCATCCAATCATTGGAATCTTATAAAACATGGTAGTGTAAGATTAGAGGTGCGTTTCGAATCGACTCTTACTGAAACAATAAACTGCGTTGTGTATGCGGAGTTTGATAATGTAATTGAAATAGATAAGAATAGAAATGTAACTGTAGATTATAGTAGCTAGGGATAACAAATTTTGTATCAAATAGGTTTATGATTTAAATAAAACATTGGTATATATTATACATATCTTTTATTTATACTACTTACCACTTCTAATATAAATATCCATAAAATGTGGATGTCTTACCCGCGTCTTTTCACTCTCATGTAATAAAGCCATTGACTAAGTAATGTACTACTTCTGTATGTCAAAATGAATACTATTGAAATTCAAAAAAATTTGGGAAAAATACACCCGAGCTTACAATACAATGTATATGCAGCAAACAGATTACCCATACATTTTCAACTCCCTGCATACATTATAAGCAATTTGGATTTGGACACACAACCAGGTTCTCATTGGATAGCTATACACATAGACATTCACGGTATTGGACAATTTTTTGACACATATGGAAGAGCACCCACGGGTCATCACAGAAAGTTCATGAATCGGAATTCGAAATATTGGAATTTTAGTCCGTACCAGGTGCAAAACGATTTCACTTCAGTTTGTGGAGAGTATTGTTTAATGTACTTGTTATATAAGTTTAATAAGAAGTCGTTGATAGATTTTATAAGCGAATTTAATAGTAGAGATACTTTGAAAAATGATATGTTATTGCATATGATGTTTCAGTCTTGTTTTTGAAATATGAACATCACGTTGGATTGTTGTGTAATTAACACTGTGTATTATTAAGAAAGTTATACATAAAATAAAACAATTGCAATAAAATTATAAGTTTTTTATTTAATGAAATCATTCAAATAACCTGCCCAATACTCAGTGAACAAGGGCTTGACATAGAACAATAGGACAATAGTAATGAATGAGGAATGTCATTAGTGGAGTAGATAAATACTAATGAGTTTATTAGATCATATCGTAAGTCAGGAACGGCGAGAGATAGCGCCATGGGAATGCTTGCTATCGATCGGGCGTAGCGGAAAACCCCTATTTTGACACCAAACTTTTTTTTTTTTTTTTTAGCCGACCAACCCCTGTAGTTGGCCGACCAACCCCTGTAGATACGCCGGTTCTGGCTCTTGAGCCAGAACCGGCGTATCCTTACTACTGATGTATTTCTGTTGCCGCTACAGTTTCAGCAGTTTTTTGTAAAAATATAAAATCAATGTTTAAGGCGAGGAATAACCGCTACTAGCGCCACTCTTTTTGAAATAAATTTTACAACGGCACAAAGATCTAATTAAATAAAGTAATCGGTTAAAACTCTAAGTAAATAGTTAAACTAATTTATTGGCATTTAATTACAGCTCTAAATCCTATAGTGTATTTACTCTCATAAAAACCGCCAAAAGTGGCCATTTTAGCAATTACTTATGAGAGTAAATACAGTACCTATAGGATTTAGATCTGTAATTAAATGCCAATAAATTAGTTTAACTATTTACTTAGAGTTTTAACCGATTACTTTTTTAATAAGATCCTTGTGTGATTGTAAAAATTATTTTAAAAAGAGTGGCGCTAGTAGCTGTTATTACTCGCCTTAATGGGTGGCTCTTAGTAGTGACATAAATAGCGTTTATTGTAAGACCGGTGGCTGTTTTTTTGCTACATACTAATAACCGTAACGGCGCTTGTAATATTCACAGATTATTAAAATTTAGTTAAAATACAAATTTAAGGGCGGTAGTTTATGGTACGGAATCTGTCGTTTGCGAGTCCGACTCGCACTTGGCTGGTTTTTATTTTAATCTGTAATTTATTAAACCTCAGGTTTCATATTCGTGGAGCTTGAAATAAGAACGTTTATATAAATGAGCGAGCTTTGTAAATGATATTAATCGAAGTAAAGTAGGAAGAGTGACGGGACTTGTTAATTGTATTGTGTATGTTCGTCCGCGCGAAGTAAAATTAAATCTCGCAGGATTTTTTTTATTATTTTTTAATTTTCATCATTCAATGTTACATGTTACAATGTATCTAGATTCACTGATGCCGTCATAAAAAATAGTGAACAGGAGAGTGAGAGCTCTTAACTTTAATAAGCTATCAATAATGAAAAACTACCAATATATTTGGTCGATTTTCATTGTTACGTTAAACCTTTAGATCATATTAAATCGCATCGGAGTAAATTACAAAGGAACACGGGACGGCGTCGTTCGTTATAAAAGCGAGTTCGCCGTACTCGATTCATATTCAAGTCCGAAACTAGAGAGCCTCGAACGTTTCTTAGAATCGTTGAGCCGACGCGGCGGCGCGCCGGAGCCTCATCCACTCACGTGAACATAAATGTTCTATCATACTTTACAATGCTCGCGTGGGAATGTCGCCTCTATGGACCATAGCATTGGGCTCGTACTCCCGTGAAACGAGCGCGCTCGAATGACGTAAGCCGCTCTGCCAGCGCTGACGTAAGCTCGTTGTGCAACGAAGCCCGATGTACAGTCGGATGCTTTAAAATACTTTTTAACCGACACCGTAATACTAAAAGAGGTAATGATTATGATGTATGATCAGATTTTAATTAAATAGGTATCAATAGATTCGTAATAATAGCCTGCTGCCCTGATACAAGATGCCATCGTTATTATTACTTTACGAAGATCAAAAACAAAATTTATAAGATTTGACATAAGCTTCGCTATGTGACATACGAATTCGCTTGTCAATTAGCGAACATTATGTTAAATGTCATACATTCTTGTTTCAAACTTGTAAGTGATAGAGGCGATCGCATATGAATGAGGAAATACAGGCTATATAATTTTCTAGGTTATGTTATTTTTAATTAAAAATGTTGTTATGCATTTTGAATTCTCGTATGTTTGACTATTATACATGCGAAGTGTGTTGAATTAAAACTATGAATTAAAGCAAGTCACACTGATTTAAAGGTTTTTATATATTTAAAAAAAAAAGCTGGTATTTTTTGCCATTGATAAAATCCTCAGTCATTATGACTTATCGCTTAAGGAGCCTGAATGATTCGCGACAGTGCAAACAAATATTGTATGTGCCTACCTACTACCTAGTACCTAATAGGTGTAAATACTAATATTATAATGAGAAAAGATTTGATAGTTTGTGTTTGCATTGAATTTGCCTTGTAAACTACTGGAGTGGTTTTGATGAAATTTGGCAGAGTTGTCCACGGGGAATAACATAGGCTACTATCAATAGAAGGGAATACTGTTTATTGCAGCAAAATGTACGACTTTTGTGTTAATTTAAATTGCGCGTATCTAGTTTCCAAAATATGCTTTCAAAATTAACGGCCTATCTATAGAATTACTGTGGTACATATACTTCTATACTAATCTTATAAGCGGAAGAGTTTGTTTGTTTAAACGCGCTAATCTCAGGAACTACTGGTCCGATTTGAAAAAATCTTTTTTTGTTGGATAGTCCATTTATAGAGGAAGGCTTTAGGCTATATAACATTACGCTGCGACCAATAGGAGCGAAGCGTCAGATAGAAATGTTGCAGAAACGAGTAAAATTATTCACATTTGGGGACATTCGTTGCGTGCGCTGCATAAACGGTTTAAGTCACTAAAAAACCACGCGAACGAAGTCGCGGGCACAGCTAGTAATGTATAAAATGCCAAATATTTCTGTCCGTCTGTACATTTTGAAGCAGCTCTTAGAGCGCGCTCGCGTAGAAATCGGTGCTAAGATATTATCCAACACTGCACAAGGTCGTTTTGAAATCTCTGCTCGCGGGCAAACACCTTAAGTACTAAAGTACCTCAGCAGCGCGTCTACCTTAGTATCTACCTCGACAGTTCCCATGTGTTAGTTACAGAACTCCTCCGAAAGGGCTTGACCGATTTGTATGAAATTTTGCATTTTTTTTTGGTATATTGTAATTTATATATTTCATAATACCCAAGTGATATATATAGGAGTAAACTATCTCAAAAATTGTTTTTTTTTGTTTCTTCTATAAATCATCTATCTGTGCTGTTCGTTAGTCCCGCTAAAACTCGAGAACGGCTGAACCGATTCGGCTATCTTTAGTTATTAGTTTTGAAATTCGTGGAAGTCCATGGAAGGTTTAAACCGTGAGAAAATACTGTTTGTATGCTTGAGTCTTGACGAAGTGGGCACGGCGGGTCAGTTACTAAACGTAAAAAATATATTTTATTAATAAAAAATACACGTTGTAGGTAGTAGGTGTAGCTTATAACTTTCAGGTGTAGGTAGTAGTTTATATTATTAACCACCGACGAGAAACCGTTTTATGATGGCAATTTTGCTGTGCGAAAAGACAAATGGAGAGACTAACGAGCAAGTCATGATGATTAACATTTTAATATTTAGGAAAAATAACCAAAAAATTTAAGTTGCATTCGATCGTGCTCAAGACAAAATTAAATCTGAAGTCTCGGAATTTATACTCCTGGCAATGAAATTGCTGTTCTTCTCTTAATGTCTTCTACCGGTTTTTCGCAGAACAATCTATTAAAGGATCGACTATAATTTTCTTTTGGTATCCATACCGCGAAGAACTAAAATACTCCCTCATATTATATGAAGAGGTCTCGTTAATTTAAAAGGATTGCAAACCTCAACCGTCTGTTCCCCGAACTCGTCTTCTATTTCCGGAAGTTAGACTTTGTATTCCTCGCTATTCTTGGTTTCTTAAATGAGATCAAGACGTGTGCCATTAATTATTTTATGACGGGTGTAAAAAGAGCAGTCACTATAACTTTGGGATATGATTATACTACATTTTTTTCTCATTCTAGAAATGTTTTTTTTTTCTATTTATATATTTCGTTATTCTTGCTACAAAAAAATAAAAAAGTAAAAATAAAAAAAAACATATATCCAAAATGAGAAAAGGTAGAATAATCGTATCTCAAAGTTATAGTGACTGTTCTTTTTACATCCTTTTTTACATTTATAAAAAGCTAGATGTACCTGGTAATTCCGTAGTAACCGTACATTTTGCTGTTGTAAAAGTAGATAATACAGAGCCTAAAGCACTATAATAATTTTCACAAAACTCCTTCAGTCGTGTTTGCTGGAAGCAGCTACAAAGTCCATGCATCTTTTAACAAACTTTCACGATTGTCATAAGATGATAATATCTTTTAAATGAAATGGAATTGATATCTTATCTAACATTTTAATACAGTCTGCACTCTGCTTTGATATCTATCTATATATTTTTTTTCGTAAGATCCTTATCCGTTTGTTTTACTTTCAATTTATATTTGCTTGGGTTACTTCCAACTTTTGTACCTTTAGTAATTTAAAGTTATCTTACATAATATCTGAAGATGCTTGTGTGGATTTGGTGAACGAGCATTAGTCAGTATTCAGTCAATCGGAGCGAGCCTATATTATGATGACGATGTGTATTCGGTGTAGTTAATTACGTGCTAATATGAATGCGCTGACAGCGCTTCTGTAGGCCGAAGATTGATTGCATGTAGAGGAGGAATGTCACGTTTTAATATAATGAAGTCACCGTCGTGTATAACGTTTGGTATTTTGTGCTAATTAACAGTTTTGACAACGTCTGGAATGCGCTAGGTAAAATCGCTAATATATATGGAACCTCCATAACGATTTCATATTTAATCCCATCCCACTGCTTATAAAATAGATATCGTCAAAATTGGTCAAGCAATTGTTAACTAATAAAATTGAAAGGGTACAAATTCCATCTAATACTTATCAAAGTGTACTAATACCCCTTCTAATATACTTATTAGGTTATTAGAAAATTTTAGAAAAAATAAAAATATAATATGTAGATATTTGTGTAAAGCCAATTTGGGACGTTTAAAACGCCATGTTGTAAAATAATATTCACTAGTAGTCAAAGTTACTTAGAACGTGTAATAAAATTGCATCTAACGCACCCCAATGTGCTTAATAATTTGAGGTTTTGTGTGTTGTTGTTCTTTTTATTAATTTTAGGCATTTCTAATAAGCATTATTAAAAAAAATTTGCACACCTTACTCTACTTTGCCTAATTTCCTCAATCACACAATTCTCAAAAAACTGCACTCGTAGGTGTTTTGCTTCACGTACAATACTCATAATGAAAGTATTATTTAGAAAGAGATACATTATATATATATATATATATATATATATATCTGTGCCAATTAGTGTAGGTGCGACTTTTATGTTAACTGAACCTGAAAACGGTAACCACAAACGATGACCATGCGACGCATTGCGACTGTCGATAAAATTAAATGCAGTGTGCTGCAGTTCTATTTGTTATTTAAATTATATTCGAGTTATTTCATTTCACATGATTCACAGTTCATACTTAGCACATGGTCGAATATACCTCATAGTAAATTTTATGTGAAATTGTCACTTAACCATACATTTAGTAAATTGAGAATTATAATTTCTGTAGAAAACTATATCTACGTATTATATTTTAGCCTAAATATGTTACTTACGATAATAATATCTATGGACGCTTCACACCACGTCAATCTGGTCCCGTGCTAAGTATCCGAAGAACTTGTGTTACAGGTTCCAGATAACGGAAATATATTTAATACTTTTTATACTATGCACATATTTAAGATTTTTATTATATTAATACACATCCATGACCCAGGAACATTGAAAACTTTGTTCCCTCGGCTGAGCACCAACGCGCTCAACCACTACGGAGGTCGTCATCTATTGACACGTCATTGATTAAAATCGGACCAGTAGTTTAGGAACAAACAAATATACATCCCAAAATCATTACACTTCCTTTCGCTTCGGGTAAAAATAAGCGTTTTCTAAAGTCTAACCGACAGCGGTAACCAAGCTGACTGCCTGCTACCCAATAATCCCTTGCTAGGATAGCACAGGCTAGGCGTTATAACGAAGGGGAGGAGAATGGTTATTTACCGTACCGCTAACTACCGGACTTTGGACCATGCTTTACGGTTAGCCAGGTAAACGCTGCTGATTTATAGTAGCCAGCCTGACAGCAGGCCAACCGCTGCACGCTCGCAGCACCATCTATCTCCCTAGTGGCTGTTGTTATGGAAACCAGCACTTTCAGCTCTTAATATCTGCTCTTATATATTATATCTTTATCTTCAGAATCATGTTAAACGGACTGTCTGGTGATATTTAATGTACCTATTCGACAAATTAGACACTTTGAGTAAAAATGTTGTGTTAGTAACCTTAAACTAGGGTCGGAACGAAAGTACCGAGTTCAGGACTCAAAACAAAACTCAAAAAAACTCACGCAAAAGAGTACCATATAGTTTAAAGCAATGCTAAAGATAAATATTATGTTGTTTACAATCGCAACATAATATGCAGTATCAAAGTCCGTATAGGCTGAGCGTGCGATAATTCGCACACTCAGCCTCAGAAATGTGTAGGAAGTGCTGTACATGGCTGGTATATAAAGTGTATTGTTAGGCGGGATTCTTGAGTGCGGTTAGTGCGGGGATACGGGCCGCATCCGGGTGCAATGAATGCGACGACGGTTTCAAGGGCGCGCCTCAGGTGATGACGTACGCGCCCGCCACCCCACGGGGCTCCGGCACCCACCTAATAATGCACGTCTGCGCTCTGTCTGCCGCCGAACCGCTGCAACCTTGAGCACTCTTACGGATAAGCAGCTCTCCGCATAAACTTGAACCTCGACACCTTCGCACGCCTACCCCGGTCGCCTCACACGCGCGTAATCCATGTAAACAGAAACTCTAAACCGACAATGGTCTAGCGTTGTTTGTGTTTTGTAATTAGTCGTATCGCCGGCGCCGCGTTCTAATCAATCGACGCGGCCGCACCGCCCGACCTTGCCGCGCCAATGGTTCTCCCGCAGTAAATACACTTTAATTATCAAAATAATAGTGGAATTACAAACGTGGGGCCGGCTCGTCAGCTGAGCGAAAACGAAAGTAAACAGAACTCGGTCAAAGGGTTCGTACTCACCTACCCGCAATATTTATGTGGGTAAGGGGGTGGCTCCCCACACCCGATCTAGTCACCCTCCTTTGATGGATTGGTCGGCGACTGGCGCGGAAGGTTCGAAACGCAGCCGAACTAGACTTCCCGTTAGTCTCGATTTCCCGTTACCTCAAAGCGACAAACTTTTACAAACCGAATTATTATTCAGCGAAAGTTCTTGGAATTCTTCGTGTTTTGTTTTGGACGGAGTGCCGCCCGCCACCTCGCCCCCACCCCCTTTACAAGTTATTCCAGTGACACAGATTGCTAAATAACACTCGTAAAAGTTCAATCTACAGAGTGTCGGCAACGTTACAATTTTATTGCCAGTATTTGTGTTTACCGGTACACAAACAGTGTGGGGTTGCCCGACCGAATTCTGAGGAAAATGTGACTGTTTCAGTGTTAATAAAAGCTAGATTGCTATATTTTAATTTACTTAACTAATTTGTAGTTATAATGTATTAGTTGATTTAAATATAAACTTTATCATAGTGATGTAGCTAGTAGTAAGTAGTAACTTAGCCAGTCACTCGTGCTAAACTGGTAGTCAATACCAACACACTCAACATACGCTTATTTACGCCAACCCTTACTGATGATGTCGTATATAATATCTTGCTTATATGTAGTATAGTAGACTTCTTTTGCATCAGTCCCTCTCTCAAAAGAGTTCTGCCTGATGACATCAAGCTCCACTTCGGCCGTCGCGAATGAGACGCTATCCAATTACCGAGTGGAGCGCCCTCGGGCCCGCGACTGTATTACACTCGATCCGCTCTAAGCTGATTAAAACATTGCCGCGAATCGAATTTCGATTTCTAAGTAGATTGCAGAGACGTGTCTATAAATTACAGCAAGCCGTGTCTTGGTGTAGGTGAGTATGCCTTTTAATTTTGATGATACTCGTAGGTGAAACTTTACTTACAAAGGTACTGCATAACATTCGTCACATCCCTAATGTAATGGAATAGCTATTCTCAGAAATATTATCTCACTAAACTAATTCAAAATCGACACCTATTACGCCTGCAATTTATATCGTCCAATCGGCATGACGCTCCAACCTTGATCTAATCTGCAGTTCGTCCATACCGCAAACTTATTCATCTTTTGGCAGAATATGTCTCAATAAGACTTGCCGACGTCAGAGAGTATAAACAGTGGCAGTACAGTTAATACTGTCATGATCGGAAGCATAGTTGTATGGCTTAATAAAATTTCGCATCAAACAGGAAAGATAGAAAAATTATATAATCGTAGGTTTTTGTTTACTAGCAGTGCTTCTGAATTGCAATGCATATCGCTATGTAAATAATGGTTGCAATTTACAAAGGTTACTTGTGTCAGTTAAGGAATTTAGAACACACCATTGAACAATGCGAATGTCAATAACATTAGACGGTGGAGTATTCGCGAATAGACCCAAGTGAAAGAGCCTAGTACAGATAGGTTGCTTTCGAGCGCACCGCTGCGCTCGTTTTGCCGACGTTTGCTTTAAAAGTGATGAGGTAGCATAGGCGAACTTTGGTTCTCATTCACAGGGAACTTTTAAGTTGTATATTTGGTAGGGATACTTTGGTAGGGTTATGGAAACCCCACGCTACTTTAACGTAGAAAGTGTCACCAGAGAAGCGTGCTGCGTGTGTGCACTTTCTACAAAGATCACAGTCTGAGAGCCCCGATCGCCGAATACGAACGCGGCACAGATTCCTTCAGGATCTCCAAGTACCTTAATGGTTTTAAGGGCTGAGCTCTCACTGGGTTCACCATCAGCAAGTCCGACGTAATATTACAGACGTTAGGGCTCGTTGTAATCTTAGTCCTTAATCAAACAAAACAGCACAATGCAAGCCTCTTTATTATTAAAATGGGTGCTAGCAAAGAATCCACATAAAAGCACTCAATGTGTACTAGGTCTTAGCCTTGAAACGTCACGGAAAACGGCTGGTGAGTGAAAGCATTGTGCGATTGATGCAATGGAAGCGGAGAAGTGTGTCGAGGACACTTGGCTATAATACATTTTTAATGAATGAACTAATGCCGTCTTGTTGTCGTCGCGACAGACGTTTATGGCGCTTATAACTTTGCCGGCAAAAAGCTGGAGAAAAACAACATGATTTACAACACTTTGTATAAATCGACATGTGAATTGTATCTATAAATCTCGCAGACTTGTCTTAAATTTGGAAATGTATTCCGAAATGTCTAATGTCTATGTATTATAATATTATGCGATTCATATTATGTTAAATATAGACGCGCTCTCGTTAAGACATCCGACTAAAATACGTTGTTGACCTTTGCAACTTGAAAGCCTTGTAGCTTTTCATTAAAGCGATTCGGCGAAATTGGAATAGATTTCTTGCGATTGCTCGTGAAGTTGAAATACATATTTAATTCTTTTTCCGAAAATTTTCGCTATGAGAATGTACACAAAAACGTCCCCCATATTTGAAAGATAATTAGTATTCCAATGAGTTTTTATTTTGATTGACTTTGCTACTTGTCAATGAAGATAACTTGTCCATCGTCTTTACATTGAGTTAGAAAACCGCAACAAATCAACTTCATTGAGATCTAAATTAGCCCTTAATGACCATAGACAAAGTGCAAACAAATGCTCCGTTAGGGTTATTCAACGCACCGGGATGTGTTGTGGTCCAGTTTGCGCAGTTGGTGCATAGAGACCGTGTGCACTTGATAACCCATGCATAATGACCGCGGTCAAGGCCGGCCAGCGTCTATTGTTTATGGTACGGATTACCCCGTGCCCGGCTAATGATAAATTAGCTCTTGTTTATGGGTGTGCGGCTTTCAGAGCAGTGATTTCGTGCTATGAACAACTTTGATTTTTTCTTTTGATTTACGAAGTCTATAGAGCTGATGATGTTACTTGTCAGTTATTTGTGGAGGATGATCGCATTATCGTTTCGTTTCAATTTCATATTGAGAGAATAACTGATGTGTAACTTTTTAGCAAAAACAGCTTACTTGGAATCCATTGAATGCGCAAACATAAACATGTATCATCTAACATGAATGAAATAAATACTTTTATACACTTTTACTTATTATAGACAACGTATAATACGTGAGATTGTTGGCAAGTTGAGAGCATGAATATTTGATTAGTTGAATGTTTACAAATATAATCTGAAGATTAAAACGTTACGAGAGCGGATATTGAGTCAGGGCCAAGGGTACGGCGATAAATAGTGCTCCAATTCAGCGCAAACGGCCGATACGTGTTGCGGGGTTTGCACATTGTCGGACGCTCTGTTGCTAACGAGATCTGAGTGCGTATCAGTGATAGTTATTTGAAGTTGAGGGGTTAGCGGAACTTTTCAATCACTAAAGTTACGAATGTATCAAGATACATTCGTAACTTTAGTGATTGAAAAGTTGTGTGAAAATATGACATTGACATTCGATGCTTACCCCACAGGTGTTATAGATTCAGAAATTTACACCTAAAGGCATTACGTTTTTCAGTCTTGTTAACTTCGCCTAAAATTCCGATAAATAATATGATTTCCGGTAATTCGCTAAGTCTCTTCACGGCTTACACTGTGGAATTTAAGGTAAGTTGCAGACGATATCAGACTTGACTCACATGTTATGATTTAGTTTCAAAACCGTTTAAGAAGATTTGCACAGGCCTGGCTAATGTTGATAGATCACCGCGCGTAAACTGACTTATGATTCAGAAACCCTGTTGTTTCTGAATCGTTGGAATCTATTTTCGGCAAAAATAGTACACTTAAACCTTCCTCGAGAACCACTCTATCCATTGGTGAAAACAGCACGAAGATCGGAGAAGTCTTTGAGTTTACCGCGAACGGACAGGCTGTGTTGATGATAATAATATGAACTGTTTTAACTCTTTAAATTCTCTCTTGATTTTGAAAGCAGTTTTTACAAGTCCTTCTTCGCGTATTTTCGGGTAAGTGTGCCGTCCATATGCGGCTTGATGTAGCGCGTCTCCCGAGTCCCGGCGGACAGGCGGCCGTGTAACGTGTGTCGCATTAATTATAACACGCACAGATACCGTGTTATAAATAATTGAACATAACTCATACGGACACAAATTAACATTTGCCGTTTTGTACACAGTTATTAGTTTAAACTCATTAGTTCATTGTTCCCAAAATATGTTGCGTACTTTCGACGGTATATCAGTTGTGTGTGAATGTTTGATGGAAATGTATTTTTATTAAATCCTAGAAGATTCAAGCACCAAGTATGCTTTTCATGTATCTATGTGCATGCTTCATTGGTTAAAATATTTTTTTGTAAAGCATTCTTTTAACATTTTTTACACTTCTTGTAAATCTGAAATTTAGATAAATGATGATTATTGAGGGACCCGGAGTTGAGTAACACATTTTGGCCACACTTGACACATTCAGGCTCCATTGAAATAGGCAATTACCCCAGACCATGCTATGCGATTCTGATAGGTTTCCTTCGCCTCTCCCACATTCATTATATATATGCCATAAGTGACCGACGTGTCTCCTCTCCAGGGTTACGAGAGGGGCGGGTCCCCGCAGCCCCCTCACCCGTCCGGCGCGCCTAGCCCCGGGGCCAGCGCGTCTGGTGGTCACTCGCCCACGCAGGACGCGCAGCACCCCCACCTGCCGCCGGGGTCGCAGCCGCCGCCGCATCAGGTATGTTGGTGAATTGTGTATTGACCAGGCAGGCAATGATGATGTGGATGTCCGGATGGAACTGCATCTACTACAAAATGGTCGCGATTCGCAGTGGTTCCAAACGCGTCGAAGGATGATGATAATTACACTTTATAGTCATGTTTGTCAATATAATAATTATTATTTATATTAACGGCCAAATTCGGTGATACGAAAAACGTTTTTAGTTTATATTTTTGTAACAGGATGTAGTTTGTTGTCAGACATCTAAGATAAAATATAGATCTATAAAACTAGCAACCGAATTCGTATAAATTGTTACTTTTAATTCATTATTGAAATCGATCGTTTCTGATAAGGATAAGTGCGAAGCGGGCCAAGCCCGAAAAATAAAACGAGTTACGTAAACGAGGTTTGAGAAAATATCGCGGTTTTTAAATCGAGTCGCAACTCGCAACCGTATTTAACGTTAATTGCATTATTTGCTCCGGTTTTATTTCGGAAGACATATTAATGGTGGCGGTGCCGCCCGCGGTCGGTTCGCAGAGGAAATTTTCGATAAGTCCAGTTAAGTCGGTCTGTTTCTCACGCGGACAGGTCTTATCGAGTTGCGCTAAATATACGCCCGCTCGCGAAACTTCAATGTGTTTTATTCGGTGTGGGTATTTTTGTTACGTGATTTTGTCGTAGATGAAAAGTTTTAGTTTCGTTTTTGTGTTCATTGTGTCAAATGCTATCTTCTAAGAAAATAAAAAATCTTGTGTAATAATGTAAGAATACGAATCGCTTGTTAGAACCCTGATTTTCGTCTCAATCTCGGCCCCAATACAAATATACAGTTAACTGTAAAATTAAATTTTGATGCATTCAAGTGAGCCGAGCACGTGGGACGACATTTACATAATTCATCACTATAAATAAAAGAACAGTTCATTATTTACTAGCGGGCGGTCGATGACTTTTCACACGAAATCCGAGTTTTGTGCGCGAATGTATTTTATTTATAGGCGATAGCGGGAGAGCGTTATTTTATATGGAAATCTGCGGCGTTAACGAAATTGCGCCCCCGTACCGTGTAATCCGGCGCGGGGGCCACTAGCTAGGGTTGCCTCCCCTAAAATTTGGCAACCAGGACAGGACGCGTGACATGCCCGGATTTTAGAGCCCAAAAACCGGACATGTCAAAAGGAGTAGCCGCATCGGTTTGACGCGGCGTACGGGTACACGACTTAGAAACCCGGACCTCAAATTAAACCCTGCACGCTCTGCAAACTAGGAAACCAGGGCGGATGGCAACCCTACCACTAGCTATGAACTTTAGTGTTACGGCCGGCAGTTACGCCGGTGCCGAATGTAGGCAATTTTTAAAAATTACCCCCCGCCAACATAACTATTTCAATAAACCGTATAATATATCCAAACTAAGCGGCAACTTTTACTTTCTATGACTATGTTGTGCTTTGTTTTTATGGGGGGTCGGGTGGTTGTTTTGCCCTGGGAGGGGTTTTATGCGTTCACCGCTTTTATAGTTCGTTTTAATGTCTATAAATAATAATGTGTGAATACATAATACTCGGCCAAACCTAGCCTTTCAGAACTGATTCGACCTTATAACAATTTAAGCCTTAGTATGCTGAAGAAGGCATGGATATTTTACTTATCAAAGTTACAAAATATTTCCACGTACAGAAGCAATTCTGCCTTAAACAAATTTTACAATATAGAATAATAATACCTATTCCATTTTTGTGATACTAAACATTGGTTTATTTTTCAACTATGATACCAAACCTTTAGTATTTTATCCATATTAACCCACCCATTAGCCGTTAATAACCCACCAGAGCCCAGAGGATGATGCATATCCGAAGCCACGGGATGCACCATAGCCCAAGCATGTAACCAATTCGATAATGATCGTGACAGACGCTGGGCTGGCGAACGAAACAAGTTGATCGGCTTGTATATTCCGTTCAGATTCAATATGACCAAAATTTAAACAAATCTTAATATCACAGACGTTTGGCCATATAATAATGGTTTAAATTTATGTTACTTATTCACCGAGCATTAAAGATATACAAACATTATATTTTACAACTGTTTTTTTTTTTGTTTACATTTAGATAGGTCTGTTTCGGCACTGTTTGTTACATATTTTCATTTTCCCTATGTTGCCAACTTTAAAATTATAACGGGTGTAAAAAGAACAGTCACTGTAACGCGACAAAAAAATAAGAAACGGTAAAAAAATTTTTTTTGTTATTCACAAAAAATATTTTAAAATGGGTACATTTCCAAAATGAGGACAGGTAGTATAATCGTATCTTAAAGTTATAGTGACTGTTCTTTATACATTGTATATATGCACTAATTACATATTGGCTTATTAATTTAATGCAAAAATAATTTCAAGTTGGCAACACTTTTATGTAAGTGGCAATATCCTGTATTCATATTTATATTACGTCGTTCCCACAATTATCATTTAACTGTAGGTACACAGGTAGGCACTAAAAGTTTTAGGTTCATGTACTAAAATGTTGTATTATACTTATATAAATGTTTATGACTTGAGAGATGATAAGCACATCATCCTTAAAGTAATAGAAAAGAACAACACAAGTTTTATTTCACGATTGGTAAAAGTAAAGTATGTATTCCCAATTCTTTGTGACTTAATTATTTAAAATTTTAATCAATACCACTTTTCAATTTTATTTATGTTGATTTTATTTAAATTACTCCATTAAATATTCATTTGTTTTGATGTTTAATTAACTAAAAATATGAAAAAAATATGCATTTTAATTTATTGTTGACTTATAAATAACTGATTAACAAACATGTTTAATAAACTTAATTAATTAATTATTTATGGCTTCCAATTAGTTTTAGCTAGAAATATTGAAATGTCTAAAAATAAATGTAGCCTTATAATGTGAGAGATCTTATATGTAATAATATAAAGTCTGTAGAAATATTATTCATTCAGTAAAATTATTCTCAAGGCATAAGAATATTTAAAAGTTAGAGGGAATTGCACTTAGTCCCTTTTTGTACAAAAAAACACAATTCACATGGTCCTCTTTTACAAGGTAACCGTAATAGGTGAGGTAATATTATATTCATGCATATTAATTAAGAGACATTGTCAATTGACTTTCTTTAAAATTAATCTTGTTACATCAAGTTACGACCGAACAATGAAACGTTAGTTGAATTTAAGAGCCCTCCTATTCACTGGCTGTCACTGTCACTCATTGGCATTATGACAGCGACAGCATGTGATTTGGGCGCCACTTAATTTAATTTCGTTTCAGTATTTGGCTGTTAGTGTTCGTGAACTATACGTATTTTAAACTTCAAATCACTAGGCCGTTATCCGGGGGGTGACGGTGAAAGAATATCATCTCCGATCCTCAGATAAATGCTAACATTTATCTGTGGATGTTATAAAAGGCGATAGAGGGTATCTATACTAATATTATAAATCGGAATAGTTTGTTTGTTTAAACGCGTTAATCTCAGGAACTACTGTTCCGATTTGAAAAAATCTTTTTTTGTTGGATAGTTCATTTATAGAGGAAGGCTTTAGGCTATATTATAACATTACGCTGCGACCAATAGGAGCGATGCATCTGTGAGAAATGTTGCAAAAACGGGGAGACTTTTGTTGCGTGCGCTGCATAAATGGCTTAAGTCGCTCAAGAACCACGCGAACGAAGTCGCGGGAACAGCTAGTATAATATATATCCGGAAATAGGCAGCAGCGTTTCCGCGGACTGATGATACGAAAATGATCTGAAAACTGCGATCGCCAACCCGCCTTCCAAGCAACTACCCCACATAAAATACTTTATGGGAGGCTTATATTAGTGTTCGTAACGTAAATTTTTCATTTAAACTATACGTTAGCTAAGTTGTGAGGAGATTCCGTCATCGTTGTCGTGCTGAGTGGTTTGTCGTGTTCCGTACAATGCGGCTCGATTTAGCATAACCGGTATGCAGGATCCTACCGACTGCGCCAGTCTGATAACTCCATCTGAATATGTTGGTGGTTATGGTAGAAGAGTGTGGAATTGTAAATGAATGGCTTTTGCAAGGTGGTAAGCTATTATTCTGCATGGAAAATACTGGTGAGGAGTGGAGGAGAAAATTGTGATATGATCCAAATTTTTAATGGAAGATGTTAAGTTAAAACAAATATTTTCTTAAGTTGGCGGAGGAGGTTCGTAAGTTAGAAAATGTGACAATTTATTTTTAATTTATCTCGAATAAACGAACATATAAGAATAAATTATCATTTATGAACTTACTTTAGAGTTTGCATATTTTCCTCAATGTCGTATATCGTGATGAATTTTTGCTCATTAGCTTGACGATGCGTTACTTGGCCACGTCCTAACAACGAGCTTGTTAATATACACCTGACACTGCATAATATTTATTCAAATAATAATTTTTACTTGTCATTATTGTCATGTTTTTCGGTTACGCGTATATTCGGAAGTGTCCTTGGTTTGTCAGTCGTCACATTGCAGTAGTTTGGAGGGACGCGCTCGGAAGTGGTTTTGGCACGGCTGTTTGATTCCATTTACATACACTTTTCTATGTGTTATTAGATGTGACCTCATAGTACAATATGATCGTACTTTTATAATACTTGTTGAGTGGGTGGTTCTTGTTATGTTTTCGTGTTTTTGTAATCCTTTGTATAATGTGTAGACTGTAGTGTAATGTTGTTAACGAGTCAAATAAATGTTTGATTATTGTTATTATGTAAAATACCTATATAATATTCTATAATATAAAAATTCACTTTCTATAATGTAAGATATTTAAAAAAATCAGAAAAATAGGACGTCAACACGACCACGTAAATATAATTTGTTTAAACCTATATAAAAAAGTCTATAACTTATCAGGTAAAACTTCAACAATAATATTATAATGATAATAAACAGATATAAAAAAGAAACGGAGAAAGTACGGTAAATAAGAGCGGTAATGTGGGGCTTTCGGCGGGGTTCAAAAATTAAACGTCAGTCAGCTATCACGGGGCCGGCGAGCTGGAACACGGCCGGGGGACTGACGATTTACAATTAAACAACGTCGTATCTCCCGGCCCGACGACCTAACTCCCACAAAAACTTCCATTAGCGACACTGGACAGAAATACTCGCAGGCGCAGCGCAGTAATTGTATTCACAACAATGTTAACCTTATCACATTGGAATTCAACATCGTTAAAATGTTGCATAATTTAAACATAATGTCACGAGACATCCGAGCCGGTCGCACTCGAAACGCGTTATATCATGCGAAATGCGAGTCTGAATCTAAACTCCCGTGTTATAATACGTCGCATCGCTCCGAGCGATCCGGAGCTCCGATGCCACACAAAACTCTCGGCGACGCGAGGTTAATACTCTAGGATGTCGGAGAGAATTTTGAGAGTCAAGGGCCATTCCGGCGTCGTGATCGCTCGAGAGTCGTACGGTCGAAATGAAACGTCGTATCTTATTTTATGATTAGCGGCTCAAAAGCGCTTTGTAATTTTGTTAGTTCCGCCTTTCTGGTGCTGGGGGCGAGTACGGCGAGTGGAGATCGATGCCAGCGTTGCGTGCGAGTGCGAGCGGGAGGGCGCACCGCGAGCGTCCTCCGTCTCTGTCGCTCGAACCGCCTACCAGGCAGCCATGTTGCGCTCGACCTGCGCTCGCCCGACCGACCGCCATTGTAACGTTCTAGCTAGCGACGTTCCCAGACTTCGCTCGATGTTATTGTTTACGTTTTTATCTCCCCACTCCCCAGAGTGCCGATCCACGGAATATAATTGCTACATTGCCGGCTAACAATGCCGACGATTTAAACTCGATCTTATCTACGCGACCGCGATCAGTCTCGGTATCGTTCAAAAATTAACATCCTAATTGCACGTCGTGCATGTGAAAAATTTGTCGGAGCCCAACAAAAATAGAGAACGGTCGATGAGATATTCGTCGACGGCAGGCGGGCACGTGGTGAACGCCGAACGTATAGTCTCGGCTTCGGAATTAAAATGTCAGACGTGCGGCAGCGGGCGAGCGTGGGGGCGCCGGGGGGCGCGCGCGGGGAGCGGTGGTAGGGGGGGGGAGTTATTAATAACCATAAGCCGGCAGACGCACGAACGTCCAGAGGGGCCAGCCGCCAGCGCCCGCCGAGCGACGAGCGGTAATGAGGAATCACTAATTATATTTTACTGGACTCCACTACTGAAGTAACATTAATTACACCGCCAGCTAAATGGCCATATTTTCAATAGCAAATCGATTGGCAAACCACCTTATTAACCTTAGACCCGTACGCCGGACCCTTATGAGGTAATGGAAATGACAACTAATATAGATTTACACTGTATTTGGTTGGAGCGTTTAATGGGTTTCCTCGAAGTTAATGTTCACAGTCTGAACGCGGGGGTTGCATAAGACAGCTCTACCCATTTGCTCAATCTAAGGCGCCTTCCACATATAATTTAACTGTCCGGTGCAGTAGTTAAATACGACTTGGGTACTTTGTGTCCTGGGTAGTGGGTACTGGGTAGGTATTTCATTACTAGGTATGTTAGCACGCAAAAAGTATACTGTGCTCTATTGTATTATTCTCTAACAGAATTAATAATTATCATCATATCAAGATTGGTATCAACAGCTTATTCTAGACTGTAATAGTTTTCGGTATGTATTTTTTATAACCGAAGGATTAATCCCCGAGTTCATTGTAAACCAATTAGATCTATTTGTTATCTGGGAGTTGGGACACCTTTGCGTATGTACTTTGTATGGGGTGGTGCTCCGAATATTCCCTATGGTGGTGTATTCGTGCTGCCCAATGCTGTTTCTCTGATGATGTAATAATAGCATCCCTCGCCGATTTCGGTGTCGGTAGCCGATTTTGTTGAAACCAGGCCGGCTACGCAGGAGTCATTTTATAGCGCCTAGGTGTGTGCGCAATACACACTCTCTCTTCTTACTCTCATAAGTCTTAACATACGAGGACGGTTAACCGACACGACTGGGGAGCGAACAGAGGCAGGACCTACTTTTAAGATGCCAATCCGACGCATGGATCATCTTTTATCAGACAATCAGGTGATCAGCCAGCATTGTCCTATCTCAAGATTTTTTGTGTTTCCAACGCGGGAATCGAACCCACGATCTCCGGGTCGAGAGCGAAACTCTGAACCACTAGACCACGGAAGCGAATCTGATGATGTGCTGGACAGTCAATCTTCAAAAAGATCTTTTAATTTATTGCTTTGTTTAAAAGTGATATTGAGTTAAACAATTAAAATATCGCGGCAGGGTTATTTGTCAAAGATCTCGATGATTAACTGTTTATCTTCTATCCGATCGCAAAGGACTCCTTTTATTGGCGACGCTCTCGGAAAAATATGAGATGTATACTCGACGGATAATAAATGGAGGTTTTATTGTGCCGGAGTGTGGGGAGAGGTTATTCACCTCCGGTTACGGTGTCAGTGTTATACGTCGGTTTATTTAATGTAATCTATTTCGAGTGTAC
Source organism: Celastrina argiolus (assembly GCA_905187575.2). Classification (NCBI taxonomy): domain Eukaryota; kingdom Metazoa; phylum Arthropoda; class Insecta; order Lepidoptera; family Lycaenidae; genus Celastrina; species Celastrina argiolus. The sequence goes on from LR994596.1 coordinate 7,379,821, forward strand.
CGATAATTGCGGTTAATTATAGCAACGTAATTATAAATTGATTTAAAGACTGAAGGTTTTTTTTTTATTAAGATAATTATTGTTTTTTTTAATTAAGCACATTTTTTTACGTTCTGTCCACATGAGCTTCCACCGGTTCGGGAAGTATTATAGGATTTAGGAATAAAAAAATACTTGTTAGTTGAAATCAATGTAACTTGGGAGCAAGGTCTGAGTATCACTTTGACACCTTCTTGAATCTTTCCCGCGAGTTAGGGACTGATAAGTGATAAGTGCATAGTTAAAGTGACCAGACGTCCCGTTTTTAACGGGACTGTCCCTTTTTACAATTACGAGTCCCGGTGTCCCCGAAATGAACTATGGGACTCAAAATTGACCCGATTTTAGAACCCGCGAAAAAATTAATGACGGCCGGTCAAATTAATTGCACGCTGTAGCCAAAAAAAGGTGTACATATCATAATTACTACTCTAATAATTATAGTAAAAATAAAATAAATATTTAGGGGAGGCTGCCATACAGCAAAAAGGGATTTTTGTCGTTCCCTTCCAACTTCTCCCTCCTCCTTTGCAACCCTTCGAGTCCGACTCGCACTTATCCGGTTTTTTCACTGACTACCTATTATTGAAATAAACCTTTGAGTCCAAGAATAAATGGTCACGTTATGCATAGGGCATCTCGTCGTTGCAGTATTCGACTGATAGACTTTATAGTTTTATTATACAAATAATGAATAAGAGTTATGAGTCATACTGTGTACGTCTTGTAGAGTTTTCTCTTATATAAACAAAATTAACGTTTCTCTTTAACGAGGGCTCTGCAATTGCTCTTTCATTAGGCAACTTTTCATCAATTTAATCTAGTCGTTCTAACTAGCGGCGACTTTGTCGCGTCCATGTTTTCGTGGAGCGAGTTTACTCGGGGATACTCATAACAAACTGCAAAATGCTTTAAATTCCTACCGACTTGGCTAGTGCTGACGCTGAGAGAGCCGGTACGGTTTGCAGAAATGATAAAGTCACTATTTTTAACAAACTTTATTAATTCGTTTCACCTGTCACGGATGATTGTTTGTTTGCATGTCTTGCGCGTTAAGTTTAAGCTAATTCCCGGTTACCGATTGAGCTGAAATTTTGCATAAGTAGCCTTTCCGAAAATAGCTTATTTTCAGTATAGCATAGTTTCATTTGGAAATAAAATAATTTGATTTGATAAGTTATATAAGTACCTAGATGATGATGATCTGATGATGCAGAGGATAGATGGGAATTAGAATCTTGTTATTAAAACGACACAGCCCTAACGAATTTGGGTTCGTCTAATTCGTCTTGATTGAGTTCTTTGGCGCGAGATGGTAACCTGGTTCTGATAATGAAGATGGCCATCCTTGATGTTGTTTTTTGTTTTAATTTAATAATACATTTTTTGATGACACAATATGTTTTATATGAGGTCAAACAACAGGTGTTGTTTAATAGGTATGTACTTTACAATGCAATTATTCAACTCCATGATCTTTAATGCTATTGCTAATTACCATGATGAAGCTAGAAATCATAAGTGTTTAGCTTTCGCAATAACAAATATAGTATATATATAGTAAAAACGTATCGCGCACATGTCACTTATTAATCTTTAAGTCAATCCTATATAGGTATAATATTTTGAATTGTATTTTTTAGTCATTTTCATTGGATAACGAGTTCTTTAATTAACATTTATGTCTATAACCAAAAGTTTAAATCCCGATTTCACCACCGCTTTTGTTAGTGTTAATAACGACTTGTTTAAATACCATTCTCATTCGTTGACAGGAAATACAGAGATAACATGATATTTGATGAAAGATTAACTTTAACATGTGTTGGTGGAATTGACAGTATTTACGATAGATACTCAAAGTCAAATAGGCACCAGGGTCCAGAGGGCTGATTCAAGATGCCATCGCTAATTATCGCTTACAAAGTTCGATAACAAAATGTATGGGATTTGACATAAGGTACGCTAAATGATCGCGATTTGGTATGTCATTTAGCGTACCTTAAATGTCAAATCCCATACATTTTCCCTTCGTTCCACTTGCTAAGTATAAACGATTTGAACGTTTTTTTCGTTCAGATTCGCGTTTCTTTAGCACTGTTTAGGATCGTTTTGAACTGTTTTCACTAGTGTTCCACACGCACTGTCAGCTGTCAAAAACGCTCAGAATGATCACGCCATTTTGCATATTTCTACCCAGCTCTTGAGGCAAAATGTACATTTTTTGACGTTTACTTGGATTTGACAGATTTCACTGATCTCGATGTTATTTTTAGGTTATCGTGGAGGAAATGTATTAAGGATTCTTTTGTATTATTCTTGAAGTTGATAATTTTAAATATAATAAGAATTTATTAGATAAACGAGAAGTGTCAAAATTGAACATCTGTCAGTCGTTCCACTAGCAGTAAAGCGATCCGATCGAAAATTTCAAAATTTACATTATTGTGCTAAAGAAACGACAGTGTGCGTTATGAATGATCTGAGCGTTCAGAGCGTAACGAGGAACACACTGTTTGTAAGCGATAATTAGCCATGGCATCTTGAATCAGCCCCCATTTCTGTTTTGTCCACCGTACTGCAAGTGCAGGGACGTAGGGAATTGCGATAAATGATGACGACCGCCCCCCCACCCCCCGGGGTCGCGGCAAATCCACTCAAATTTGTAGACACAACCTCTACGCGGCCCCCGCATTGTACTTTGTACCTACAAACAATTAACAATATAAACTTACACGATATTAAATGTTACTATCGTATTATGTCTGTTGTTGCGTTGTTGTGGTGGTTTATTTATTTGTTTGTTTGTAATAGTTTCGATTATGTTACTACAGCTTTGTATATTTTTTACACAAGGTATTCTAATTTGCATCATTTAATAGTATTGTTATTTGTTGTAGTAACGGCTACTTTCACATTTTAAATTTTCGTTAGACGTCGTGTTATCTCTCTTATTCTTCGTATTAACGAAAGAGAAGACATGATATTTAGACAAACGATTAACACTAACAGGGCCCTGATAACTTCATTTTCCTTCGATGGACCGAACACGATTTAAATACTTCGAAAGTGGCCGTTTTAGTTATTACTTATGAGAGTAAATACACTATAGGATTTAGAGCTGTAATTAAATGCCAATAAATTAGTTAACTATTTACTTAAAGTTTGAACCGATTACTTTTTTTAATAAGATCTTTGTGTCGTTGTAAAATGTATTTTAAAAAGAGTGGCGCTAGTTGTGGTTATTCCTCGCCTTAAAATGACAGTCGAAGTTCATCGAAATAAGGCCAAAGTTAGTTAGGCGTTGGTAAATTATTAACTTCTCGATTTACGAATTGCTCTTAATCGAACACCTTACTTACACCATGAATTGGTCGTTTAATAATATGACGATTGACGATCTCATTGAAAGGCAAATGTATTACCTGCTCCGTCAGTACCTAGTAATGTTTTTGAAAAAACAAAATTCCCAATGCACGAACAGTAACACAAAGGCACCAATCATACAATTTGCTATTGAATTTTTCATTCGCTAAGCACGTAGCCCCGTACGCCGTCGACAAAGTAAAATTAGTGTGTTTTGAACATTCCCAACTGTTATTGTGGACTTGTTTTTGCCATTCGCAATTGTACATGCTATATTTATTGCTGGGCTGTTTTCTTTTTTTTTTTTTTTTGCTTTTTGTATTTATTGCTGTTTTATGGGTAGACTTTTCTTTGGTTTCATTATTTTTAGTTGGCAATTACGACACATAACGGCTTCTTTAACCGACTTCCAATAAAGAAGGAGGTACCTCAATTCGGCCGTATGCAAGGTGTAAAATAAATGAGTGATAGTACTTTATGGTGTGTATGTGCCTTCTATGTAGAGTATACTGTGATAGTCCCAGTGCTGATAGGCATACTTTTGACATTCATGTTTGTATGAGAAATGCCCCAACATCATACATTTTCCCATACAATCATTTAAAAAAATTACCTCTTTCAGCGCTGATACTTTCACAGTTAATTATTCAGCCTTCTTATAGCTTGGGGTAGTCTCGAAATGTGGTTTGTTGATAGTGTCAACAAAACCAAGGTACAAAAACCTCAAGCCGTCTCAAACCAACGAAATGCACTTAAGTCTCCGATAACGTATTATAAAACTCGAATGACCAATAAACCTAAACGCTTGATAAGGCTTTTACGACATCAAACAGCAGTGGTATAAACCAAAAATTTATGTTTTCGCTTCTTAAAATATCATGTGTGATAGAATCTCATTTCAAATCAACTTTGAAGACATTATGACAATTTATTGCACATCAAAAAAAAAAACTGAATATAACGACAACCTTAGTGTTTGGGCGAGAGGGTTCGAATCCCGCCGAGAGAACAAAAAGTTTTCAATGTTCTCGGGTCATGGATGTGCATTAAATTAGTGTAGGTATAATATAATAAAAATCTTAATATGTGTATAGTATAAAAGTATTGAATATATTTCCGTTGTCTGGTACCCGTAACACAAATTTTTCGGATACTAAGCACGGGGCGGATTGACGTGGGGCGTGTTCCTTTAGGCGCTCTTTTTACACTGAACGCTCAGATCATTCATAACGCACACAGTCGTTTCTTTAGCACATTATTGAAATTTTCGATCAGAACGTTTCAACAAACTTTACTGCTAGTGGAACGACTGACAGATGTCAAAATTTAACATTTCCTTTTTATCTCATATATTCTATTTATATTTTAAATTAACAATAATAACTACATTATAAAATAATCTATAATAAATTTGCTCCACCCATAACTTAAAAATAACATCGAGATCAGTGAAATCTAAGTAAACGTCAAAAACAAGATGGGATCATTCTGAGCGTTTTGAACAGTTTTTGACAGCTGACACCTGCTTGTGGAACACGAGTAAGAACAGTTCAAAACGATCATAATGATTCTTTAAAGTGCTAAAGAAACGCGAATCTGAACGAAAAAAACGTTATTTTCGTTTACTATCAGCTCCTGGAACACAGGGATGGTGTGAAGCGTCCATAGATATTATTATTATTACAAAAACTTAAAGCAAAACAACACTTACGGAGGGAGAAATTTGGAAAAATAATATAGTTATAATTTATAAAATTATATTATCATTTAAGAAAATGTCAGGTATGTTTTTACGAAAAAAAAAATGAGCCATATTTTTTTTTGTTTCAGGGTTACCCACAACAACCGCGACCACCTCAGCCGTCCACGCCAAACGCCCATGAACAAGATTCGGTAAGTTCTTAAATACCTTTTTTAACCTCCGACGAAAATAGAGGTTATAAGTGTGAAGTGTCATTTTTTTTTTTGTTAAAGGTAACATGATCGATAGTGTTATTAGCGTATAATTAATTCGTCATCATTAACTCGTTTAGTTCTCGACAATGACAGGAGGTACTTTATCCTGTTTTATGCTTGATGCTACATACTTTAAGCTTTATTTAATTCAATTGTGGACTCGTAAAACTACACTAAGGCTCACTTCTAGTACCTCAATCATACAATTTAGTGTTAAAATTGGAATGATTATTATTTTTGGAAGAGTTTACAAGAGTTTTTTTATACATATTAGTTACACGAAGTGTGTAGCAACTATGGTTATTTTTCTCACATTTTATTAACCGACTTCCAAAAAAGATGGCCGTTGTATGTTCGGCTGTGGATTCTTTTTATAAATAATAGTTTCACGACTTGAGTACCAATTAGCCCTCATTCAAGATGCACACTAGCTACGAATTTGTATGTCATTTACCCAAGTCCGTCTCAAATCCCATACATTCTGTTTTCCAACTTTGTAAGTAATAATAGCGATGACAACTTGGCTACAGGCCCGAAATGAAATAAAAAGTTTCATACAATATGTTAAGCATTTGTATGATCCGCAAATTGTATACAAAACTCGTACGTCGTCGCTACTGCTTATAATAAACGTCTCCGTTGGAGCGCATATGGCGGGCGGGAATAACCGAGTTTCACTTGTCTGCTTAAGTATACAGTGACTACATAGTACGTTTGTGTACCGTCAGTGTTGATGCCGACAACGCTGCGAAAAGTGCGTTTTCTTAGTGCAAATTTCGTTTTGAAGCGATATTGGATAGCCCTATATTATTATTATTTTCATCAAAAGTAGCGCATATGCCGGGCGGAAATTTTAGTTGTTTAAATATAAAGCCACTTGATTCTGTGGCGACCTTTATGTACCGTCAGTACAGTTGATGCGGTCATGCGCTGTGCGAAATATGTAATTTACAAGTTAAACTAAACAATTTTTTTTTCGGACAGTCACAAAAATGACTACCACTACAACAAACTGTGACCCTATTATTATGAAACTCAATAATCATAGAGCAGGAAAAACTTAATATTTAAAAAAACCTTTTTTAAATAACAACATAGTAAATAAACGCTTCAAACTTGTCAACCGATAAACAATCATAACGTCGGTTCTAACTTCCAAAATCAGTCTATGTTTACTCCGGCAGTCGATTGGAAATGAATAAATTAAACATCCGTTGTATTTGTTTTGGCCAAACTAAATGTCGGCTGGCAAACACGACATCGCGGGCGTAAACAAACCGAATCGATCGCGTTGACGTGCTCGGTGTGTCGCGGGTTTTAGTGGCCGCGGCGACACTACAATAAGCTTGTTGCAAGGCTGTATACCGTATGATCCGGAACCCGGAGAGCCGGAGAAAAAGGAGTGCTGAATCTAAAACTGGGAAATGGCAAAGGCTGATACTCTGCCCAGTCTGTATAATTTGGGTGAGGGTATTCAAATTGTAAGCGGTAAGTAAAACCTATAGGAAAGGAGTTGTAGTAGTTACTTCACGCCACAGCGCTGATAAAACATAAAAGTTGAAAATCGAACACACGTGGAGTTGTCAAATTTGATAATTCTATATGACGTGTATTTAATATCCTTTATGGCAATAAAAAGTTTTGAATTTTGAATTTAGATTATTACAGTTGAGTCGACACTCGTGTGTATTTTTATTCGCAGATTCAATTCCCCATAAGAATTTTTAAGAGTTCTATTTTTAGCACTCTGAATTTTCTCCGTGCGGGAATATTCCGGACCATATAGCCCCAGCCTTAATTGTACGCCCGACGCGCTGGAAAGCTAAATACACTCCAATTTGTAGTAGGCGGACGGCACGTAATGTTTTTTATAACCCACATTGTTTTCGCGCTTAAAAATGATAGCAATTTCCTCATTCCGTGTAGTGTGGAGGAAATCGAAAAATGCCTCGAACCTATTGGATATTTTTGTTTTTCATTGCTTTTACAACTTTTGGTATGAACCCAAAAGTTGTAAAAGCGTTTTGGCGTTTTTTACCAACATTCTAGTTCGAATTTATTTTGTATCCTTCTACTAGATATTATTTAATGATTTCTGATTGCTCCATGGCCAATCTATGCTGTGTTATTTACGAATTTATCGTTTGTTGTAAATTTTTGTGTAGTCACAACTAATGTTGTTGGCTATTCAAATAATGTATTACTTTTTCTGTTAATTGGTCTTCAAATTAATAAATAAATCATTACACAATTTTTTTTTAAAGTAATCTTTAAACTGCTGATCAAAAGAAAATAAAGTCCCGCTCGATTCATCTCTCGATAATAAAACGGGGTCATTATCGAGATTTGTGTTTATGTTGAAGTGTGTCGCCGGAGTATTTCATTAAGGCCAGATCAAAGCTCCCGTCTGACAGATCGCCGCCGGGCGCGTTCTGACGAGTTGAGTGCATTGTGCACCGGGGGCGGGTAGCGTCCTAACTGCGAATCATTCCGAAATCTGTGATAGAGATGGGGGGACTGGTTTACTTTGCATTGAATCTGAACGTTCGGATTCAATGTGATCGAAACAAAATTTAGCCCGATTTATTTGTTGTTCTTTGTTATGTAATAGATTTCAACCCTTGGGGGTTGAATTAGTAGTTGAAATACCGTTGCGAACGAATAAGTTTCTAGCCCTAAGAGTTTGGCCTGTACGTGGATACATCAAAACTAACTACAGCCACCTCATAACAATGTCAAGCAAGCATACTCTCTCTATAATACCACGCCTTCTCATTAATTGATAGGAATTACAGAGGAATAACGTGATATTTAACGAAGGATTAACTTTAACATTGCTTGGTGAAACACGCCCTTAAGCTAATAACAATATGAAGGTAGTTATAATAATATATCATTATCTAAATGCAAAGTGAAGTAAATAATCCCCATCTATGACAGACGCTAATTTCTGGTTTCTCATCACTCGCAACAACTTCGCTCACTCGCTACGCTCACCAATGGGCGTTCAAAATGGCATGTTAATTCAAATGTTAGCAATCTGCAATTGATCAGCCTTTCTGAAACCCTGGGAAGGGCCGAATACTGAAACACTTATTAAAATTAAGTGCCGCTTATGTAACATGCTGTCCTTGTCATTCTGCCAAGCTAAGACAGTGACAGTCTGTGAATTGGAGCTCTCGACTTTAAAATATTTCAATAGCGTATTTTTTCTCTGACGCGAATTCTATGAGACTATGCGATGTGTTATTCGGTACGCGGCATTGTGTCAAGATAAATTTTCTCGTCGGATTCTTTGTGAGAGTGTACCGCGTGCGCTCGATGCGGGCGGGTGAATGGCACGGTTCCAACTGCCAAGTCGCTTGTTGTTTTAGGACTGTCAGAACTCAGAACCCCTACGCTATCATGCCGTCCTGGTGCTTTTCTGTGCCTGAGATATTTTATGTCGTCATATTATTGTGGTATTTGAAATGCTGTTTTATTTCTCTTGTTTTTGGTTCTGTGCTATTCTATGTTATGTCTCTCAGATAGGTATAAGCCTTTTGAATATCGACTAAAATCACTAACACTGGATTGCAGTTCCTTTGTCTTGCCTAAACTCGAGAATAGCTGCAATGCTAGTTTGTTTAAATTATTGTTGAAGTTCACTGAAGGTTAAATATTTTTTATGCTAGTTCATAAAACAAAAAAAAAAGGGCCAGCTAACTAATATATATATTTTTCATAAAAGCAACAACTGGCGTGTTTTTTTCTATTTCTTCTTTCTAACTGACTCGCTAATTAATCCACCATATTTTCAAGAGACATTTTTCATTTCTCTATATTTTCTTTCAACATTTAATTATCCAATTAAAACTACAACTTGTTTGTGTTCAGAATTCAGATTGCATACATTAACAAACAACAGTGAAATATATTTATTGCGTTTTGACAGTCTCCTGTGCCTACCGGTAGACATGGCTTCAGAGATACAGGAAATAATAAACATTCGTAACCGTATTTGAATCACGAATAATCTCATTCACAAGTCCGCATTCATATCCAGATCCGAAATTACCTATTCACGCGTAGGAACCAGGGACGGTTTCAACCCTAATCGCAGCATCTAAAAAGATAGAAACGGGGTTTTGTTTGATGTTGATTGATACTGTTAGGCGGGCGCGTATTGTGCCGCGGCTCCCCTCCGCCTGGGGGGACCAAATGAGTGAAATTATGCCCCGGGCGCGCGGAGATGTGTAGCTTTTTGTAATGTACGGCCCGCTGCGAGGGGGACTTATCGCATTCAGCGGGATGCGCGACGTCCCCCCCCCACGTTTCGTTATTACTTTAGCGAAATTTGCAGAATCGCAGGCGCGCCTTAAATATTTTCACCTCGGTTGAAGAAATGCGCGTATTTGCGATGCGATTTCGAAATTTGTTTTTGATACCGATTTTTCGTAGAGTTTTATTTTAGAGGTCTCGTTTTACTTACAAAATGTCATAATATCTTCATATATTAAAATATCACAAGCATAATTTATATCAAGAGCACTCCTAAGTCGGGGCTGCAGTACAATGGTATTATTGCCGACGACGTTTGAAAGGCATTAGCGCAAGTAACGAGTTAAGGTCGAGGGTCCCGGGGCTTTATTTATTCAGCGCACCTCGGCCCATTGAGTGACAGCTCAAAAGAAATATCATGAGGCCGTACGAGGGGACGGGGGGCTAAGTGATGTGCCAGGGGGACTGTGGACCCACGATGTCTTGTGATGTCATTTGATAAACGTCGAGCGATCTTGTGCTTTTTATAATCGAGTTGCCTGGATTGCAGCGGTTGACTAATTTCATTACGGCAATGCTTTTGTGTGAAGGGTTGGGGATTTTTATTGTAAAGTATAAATTAATTAGTAAATTGGTAAAGGAGGACTGAGTGTCGGTGAAATACTTAAACGATAGTTAAATTAAGTGACGCTTATGAGTTAGACGCGTGAAGTCCTTGTCATTTCGCCAAGCAGAGACAGCGATATACTCTGAATAGGATGGCTTTAAACACGATTAGCGATTTGGTATTTGAACGCTAAGAGGAAACAGCACGCCTGTTTTTCCATACAGAAATAGGGGTCTACGTGACCCCTATTTCCTCCCTGGATGATGCAGCTAGAGTAACCATTTTTTTCTGAATATATGTATATTTTTTACTTTTTTTAATAAATTAATTATTTAAGGAAATATGGACGTTCAAAAAAATAAAAAAAAAATTAAGACTTTTCAATGTTTTTTAAACATCTAGGAATCAGGGGTCCCAAACGTCGATTTCTTGTGCTTTTAATAGACAATTTCAGTTCGTGCTGCAGTTGTCTCTATCGCTAGTGCTGGCTAGCTAAGGCACTGCGAGACAACAATAGATTTTATAAATATGTAGGTACTTATTTTGTATTTCTATCAACCGTGAGGTTTCCTCTTAATCTTTTAAATGTTGTAAATAATTAAGGTATCTTTACGGCAATTATTGGGCTACACGCTGCATTGAAATAATGATCATTCGCTATTAGCAGTAAAATGCAAATATCGAGACTTGCCATAAAACCGTATTTAATGGCTCTCGTGCCCAATAAAGTGCAGTAGAGTTTATTGTCAGTACTTATGTACTGCATCATGATACGATATTAATAATAATGACATGACTGCCAGCAGTAAAGGCTGTATTTCTATTGCTCAATATAGCCATCGCGACAGTACTAGTCATTTCAAGCTTGTTACTGCTCGGCGGAATGACAAGGACTGAATAGTTCCTTTCTTTTTGAGGCAAGCCTCCTTTACCTTTACATCCCTACTCTCATTAACAAAAATTAAAACCAGAGCAAAACTGATAAATACATGCAAACATTTATGACAACAGTTTAAATTCACTCAAGTAAAAATGAAATTAAACTGTTATCAATAAAATCAAAAGCTTTATAACTACCACGCAATATTGTTCACTCTACTACACTAGACTACAGTACTAGCCTAAAACTTTAAACACACAAGTTTACGAGGCGATCGCAACCGGCATGACTGCACGGTGCGCGGCTAATCGTGGAAATGTGGGAGCGAGTGGCTCCTGCAGGCTCATAATAAACGAGATTGAGTGGGGCGCAAATGAATGACGCTAAAGCTGGTGCTCACTGGTTACCTGGTTGGACTGTGCAAATCGGGATAGTTATCTGGTTGAACTGTCTATCTGACTGTCTGTTGAGCTCGGTTTGGGCTTGACTCGGATTTTATAGTTACTGACATACTGGACTTATGCATAATTGAGTTGCACAGAAAAGAAACATAGTTTCGTTTCTGTAGCGTTAAGGAAAATCTGAGGAAGGCATGGCAAAGATTTGTTCAATAATATTTGACAAATATGATATGGATAACTATTTCCTGTTCTCGGGCATATACAAAGATAGAGAGAGTGCCAGGCCTCGCTACAAAGATAACCTGGTTGCATTCAATTCTGCGATCCAAACAATTCCTTATTAGCTCGCGAATCACGTACGCGCTGTGGTTTATAGTTGCAGATTGTAGGAACGTGTTACAGTTACGTTACTGTAACCGACTGACTAACTGCTACGTTATTATTTCCAAAACATGTGTTAGTAAGCATGTATAACGAATGAGTTGTAACCAAGTTAATTAGCTACATGATTAGAGTACCTGCCGAACATGCTTTCAACGGCCAAAAATAGCTGACTGGAGCGTGTAGTAGTCCTAAACCCGGGGTGAAACAATTATGCGTAGTGTTTTCCTTGCTAGGATTTATATTTCCATCGGGAACTACAAAATGCGGCAGAAATATGGACTTCTCTGATTGTGCGGCTCTGGTAACTGTTTACCGTGAGGTGATCCTTTAGTGGCATGAAATAATAAGGTCGCTAGTGTGTGCCCGCCCTAACCCAGGCACGTAATCAGCCGACGGGTACGCCAGCTCCCGACGCGCCACAAAGAACCTGCACGCTGCGCAAAAAGTAACCCGCGACAGCCGAGACGTGGATCCTTTGGTTGATTGTTTACCGGGTTCTACTGAATCGAATAGACGCGCAAAGAATTCTTTGGTGAATATGTGAGGGGTTGCTTTGAACAATATTAATGCTGACAATGACACAGTTAAAGGATTTCGTCAATGCGATGAGGTCGAAAAACATTCTTAATATAGGTCATAGTGCTATCTGGGGGCACGGGAGTGCCCCCGTCAAGACGAGCCAAGCGAAGCGCAAGGGCACTACCTACCTTTTCTCGAAAGGTTTCGTCGTTTTTTTGGACTCTCATAACTTTGCTTTGGATGATGCTATATAGTTGAAAATTTCAACATATAATGACACCAGTAAAAACATGAAACATACAAAATTTGAATGTCGTAGCTACTATACCTTAGATTTTATCAACGTCTAAAAACCCCAGATTTCGTCACTGACTCATTTATAGATCATCAAAATTCATAAGGTACTTCCTGAAGTCTTAGTAAGCTGATATTATGTATGTAAGTTGTTGTTGCTACAAAACCAACAAAAAAATTATTAAAATATAAATGTCGCCATTTTGAATCCAAATTGGTGGACGGTACAAAATAGATGGTTATTATGTTTATTATACGGATCTGATCTTTAATACATAAAAGAAAAATAATATATTATACAAGTACATAAAAAACCTACGACCTACTTTTTGTAGGACCGATAAATAATCTGTCAGATTTTTGCTCCATATTATTTCTATCCGACTTTATTTATTTTGAGTGCGTTGCACTACTGCAATCAGTATGTTCTATTTTATTCCGATTATTAATCGGTGACCGACTTATTGTTGATGAAAAATATATCTATGAGAGGAAAATTAGTTTTTTATCCACTTATTTAAAATTAGGTACTTATGAATTTTTTGGTAACTAAAAATTAGGTAAGAATTATCATGGAGCAAGTTGTAATTTGTTGTCAGTGTACATAATATAAAATAAGATGTCGAACACTTGAAATCAGTCCGGCATAAGCTTGCGCTGATGATATAAAATATATATAATTTTTATAGAGGGTGGATTAGAACCTTAATGACAAACTTCCATAAAATCTTATGTAAAAATCGTTCGATACTTCAATAGCTTACAAAAATAAATGAAATCCCACCAAAAACATTTTCATGTAAAAATATTGCCAAGACGAGCCTACCTAGCTTACCCTGTGAAAAAGTTAAAGATATCGTATAAAGCCAAGCCTTACACTCTTCCTTAATAAAAATCTATCAAAAAGTGGTCAGATCTTATGTAGAACCAAAATTCTTGATCTATGCGCCCTTACTTCACCAGGCTTAACTTCACTTTCGCTACATTGCAGTCAAAACGTGATGCTTGGCCGTTTTATTTCGCACACGATTTATGAATTCCTATGAAATCTTCGTAACGGTAGCAAAACGGTCAATCCAATGTTACCTTATCTTGTGTATAAAATTCTCGTGTCACAATGTTTGTGAAAAAAATCCTAAACCGGCTTGTCCGATTTTTATAAAAAATTGCAGGTATATTTAATAGGTCTGAGAATAGTAGTTGTAGGGTGTCAATAAATAGAAACTGTTGTGCGAAGTTGCATATTTGTAGTTCAGCCAGAACAACGTCTGTCGCTAGTATATTAGTGTAAAGTAAACGTGTTACTTTCATGTTTCCACACGAGGATCTCACCTCGTTAGACGCTAGTAATTCCCTAACGTTTGAAGGCGTATCGTAGATGAAAAGCCAACCTGCCGAGTGGGATGTAGATGCCGAGTTAATTGCTTTAGGCCTCGAGCACACGTTACTTCTAGCCGATAGAGTTGTACTAACGTAGCTTAGTTGCTGGGAACTTGTAATTCGCATCCATTTGTGTGATAATCCTTTACGTGCAGTTTTGTTAACCTTAGACACTAAGTAGATATATAACAGAGACACGACCTAGTATTAGAAAATGATATTATATTTAAATTCGGCTACTTCCCATTTGGTAAACTTCCCATTTCGTAAACCTCAAACTGTACCTACTAAAAAGTTGCGTTTGGTAAACATTTCGTTACTTCATACATTTAATCCCATTTGGTAAACTTTGTTAGTATTGTTATTTTTGTACGGTACAGTCAGGGTCAAATTAGTATTAAATTAGAGATGTATATATTTTTAAATGCTTCAGTCTTGAGATAGTATCTCGACCATCAAAAAGAATGGCTGATCAAGAAGAAGTAAAAAAAACGTATTAAAGTCTGTAAAAATACCACGATGCTACTAAAAATACCACGTGCTTTTCCCGCAAAAGAAGCACCGAGCGGGTTCTCAGGTAGGGATTTATTGTCCTTACCATCGTTTTAAACAAAAGGTGTGAATGAGATAGACATAAGTAAGTATACGTAAATTATATCTATTACCGGGTTTAACTTATCAGTTCACTCGTTTTATGCATAGTGCAAGGTCGTTGCAATGTCGGGTGAGGGATCTTCTAGTGGTGCAGTGAATTTAAAAATTATTAATAGTACACGAGGCGGTGAAATTTTATTACGCGCTGGGCATCAATATTATAAACAGAAAAATAATAAGGACTCAAGTTGGTGGCGCTGTGTTAATAGAAAAGATGGATGTTCAGCAAGTGTAACTTTGAATTCAAATCGAAGCCATGTATTAAGAGAAAATGCTCACTGCAGTTCTTGTATTCCGAATTTTGAAAAAAATGAAGTGAAAGTAGCCATCGAAAAATGTAAACAAACTATATGTGAAGATCTGAAGCCGATTCCAGCTACATACAGGAAATGTAC
Source organism: Celastrina argiolus (assembly GCA_905187575.2). Lineage (NCBI taxonomy): Eukaryota > Metazoa > Arthropoda > Insecta > Lepidoptera > Lycaenidae > Celastrina > Celastrina argiolus. The sequence goes on from LR994596.1 coordinate 7,394,956, forward strand.
TAAAAAGCTGAAAGATAATGGTTATGAAATTATTAAAGAATTACCAAATTTTGACAAAGTTAAAAGCAGTTTGTATAGACACAGAAATAGACAACTAGGAATCACAAAATCTCAGCACTCTAACTCTACAGAAATCGTGATTCCTGACCGTTTTAAAGACAATTTATTGTTTGATGAGATTGACGGTGAAAATAGAATGATTGTGTTTGGTTCAAAGAGTGCAATTGCACATTTAAATAACGTCCGTCACTACTTTGCGGACGGAACGTTCAAATGTTGTGCAAAGCCGTTTCTTCAACTATACGTTGTACACGGAGACATAGGAAGTACAGAAACTGGGACAAATATTGTACCATTTTTTTATGCAGTGTTGACAAACAAAGAAGAAACTACATATGAAAGACTGTTTTACAAACTAAAATTTCATTTACCAGAGTGGACAGCCGATATTATTACCTTGGATTTCGAAAAAGCTCCAATAAATGCAATTAAAAAGACATTTCCAAACATAATTGTTAAGGGGTGTTTTGTTCACTTTGGCAGAGCGCTATTAAGAAAGGCAAAATCTCTTGGCTTATTACAACATGAAGAATCTCACTATCACGTCAAACTATGTATGGCTCTGGCACATTTACCAAAAGAAGACATAAACGATGGATGGCTATACGTTATGAGTCAAAGGTAAATTAATTTTGCAGTATTGAAATGAACGCGTTTAGTTCTGGATATTTCTTCTACCGCCATTTTCTACAGCCATTTTTATGCGTTAGAAACTAGGTAATATATGGTTTTTCGTATCATAATCTTCAACGAATTAATTCTGTTACAGTTTTGAAGAAAAAGCTATAACTGAATTCAATGATTACTTTGTGGATCAGTGGTTGGAAAATGAAGATATGATGAATATTTGGTGCTGCTACGCACAAAGACACCGCACTACAAACCTCATGGAATCTTGGAATTGGAGTTTCAATAGTGAAATTGGAAAAAGGCCATCAATTCTTTTATTTTTCGAAACGATATCAGGCAATATTAAACATTATGAAAATCTTCTGAAAAGGTACATATTTTTGTTTCAATGACCTGTATTTTTAGGCGACACATATGATAAAAATTATACATTATTACTTTAATTAATCATAACAATTTTTTACAGCTTTTATAATAATGGAGAAAGTATATCAAAACGAAGAAAAAAATCTATCCAAAATGATATACGAATTAACAATATTCTCGGCGATTACAAAAGTGGAAAAATATCATTGGAAAATTGTTTGAACGAATTATCAAGAATTGCTTGTATCACTTTATAATTTATTTATTGATTTTTAACTTTGTAGTGTAGGTAGTAAATTTTTTATGTTAATATTCCAAATCTGTGATTATATTTTATAGTTGATTTTGTGTGTAATTTTTAATGTTAATGTACCAAATCTGTGATTATTATTTGTTTTTATATTTAAAAGTTGATTTTGCATGTATTTTTTATGTTATTGTACCAAATCTGTGATTATTATTGTTTTTATATTTTATAGTTGATTTAGTATGTATTTTTTTACGTTAACGTACCAAATCAGTGACTGTTTATTTTTATATTTTATAAGTAGTTGATTTCGTATGTATTTTTTTATGTTAATGTACATTAACATAAAAAGATAGTACCAAATCTGTGATTATTGTTTTTTTATATAAGTTGATTTCGCATCTAGATTGACTTATGTTATTAAAAAATAAAACTTGTCATCGAAATAGTCAAATCGAACTGTGATTTTTCTTAAATTTTTTGAAAGTTATTTGTACACCCCACTTTTTATTTCTGTTTTTAAATATCAATATGTGTAAATGGCATACGTACACATAATCCGACTATTGTACCTGTGATTAAAAATATTTAACAAAATAAATGACAATGTTATCATTAGTTTCGTTTTTCTTTTTTTACTTGACTGTACCCATTTCATCTGAAAGTTTACCAAATGGGATATAACACAAAAAAATATTGAAATGTTTTCGAAATGGGACTAAATGTATGAAATGTATAATGTTTACCAAACGCAACTTTTTAGTAGGTACAGTTTGAGGTTTACGAAATGGGAAGTTTACCAAATGGGAAGTAGCCTTAAATTCGACTGGCTATTTTTGTTTTCTTCGATTTCCAATAGATAAATGTTGAAGTCCAGGGATATCCAGAAACCGCCATCTAGCGCCACTATTGGAAAATACTAATTACTAATTTCGTTTCGTATCTTCTTCTTAATAAAGGAGTTGAATTTAGATTGGAGTGATGTTATGCTTAAAAACATGCTTATTTTTATTTTAAGTCAATATTTGTACTTAATTCGGCATATTATCATTTTATAATTTACGAACGTTAATAGTAGAGACATCTATTGATTTTTTTTTTGCATTAAACATAGATTGTATGTGATGGTAGGCCATGCCTTAGATTAACATTCAAAGACTTGTTTCGTCATGGTTTAATCCGCATTCGTTATTGTCCAATGAACAATTTGTTTTGTATACTTTTTTCGGATATAATTTAATCTAAAAGTTAATAAAATAACAATTAGAGCACTCTATAATGATATCAAATAAAATGTCACGTATTTACCGTACAATACCCAGTTGCAATGATAAAATATTTTGTCGAATTTTACCCGATTTGCTTGATAATAATTATATTATGTCTGTGTTGTTCAAACTGTGTTTTATAAAAACGCCTGATTGCGTTTATAGGGTTCATTAAACGCGTCAGTCGCGGTTCCGTTCGCGCTGGCTGTGCCGGCCAATAGTCGATGCCCCAGGGAGACGGTTTCCGCCGCTGTCCCACTAGTGGGCTATTTAGCGCGGCTCGAACCGAATCCCACCGCTGCCACCAATTATACCGCCAAATGCAATTTGTGCCGGATAGTTGTACTGTAGTTCATATTTGAATTATATTTCCAGGGTTGGGGTTTGATGAAGGCACTTATTTGTATAACCGTTAGATGGAAGAGGCATAAAAAGATTATAGCTCATAGCAACCCCACTCAGCCTCGCCAACCGGCAGCCGTCAGATAGGCTTTTTGATGTTTTTAATCTGGCAACCCTAGGTATTCGGCTCGAATGTAATTAGTGCGGTCCGATTTCGATAATACCGCGCGAGGCCGACGCGAGCGAATGCGGTCGGGCACTCGTTATACTTGCATTTTAATAATTGATACCTACAGAGTACAGGGTACAGACTACATCACCCGCGCTCGCAGCCTTTTCGTGCTGTTTTATAATGGAGAATTGATGCGTTTGTAATTATGAGCTGTGTCTATGTTTGTGGTGTGCTTCGATTGCTGTTGAAATTCGAATTACTTTGTGTGAATACTCAGTATTATCAATCAGTGGGAAAACTTAATGATATACAAACCTAGGATACTGGAACGCTTCCTATTCCTTCTAATGCTTCTAATTGATTCGTTCGGCAAGACTGAGTAATACCAAGAGAAGAGATCTAGCATGTCCCTCGGCACAATCACATCAAAGAGTTTTTAGGTAGATCACCAGTAGTGGGAATGTGTGGAAGGCCAATTAAAAAAGCATACAAATGTGACAGAACTAAAAATGTAGTACTACCTAAAGATATTGCCGTTTGAGAGCATATTAAATATACTATGTAAAGTATTATGTATATTTTTACCAGTCTAATAATATAGACAACGTCTCACAGATTTGAGACCCGTTTCGGGCCTCGAATGAAACGCGTTCTCGTAAATGCATTCATTTACAGTAATTTATACTTGAGGCGAGTCATTTTGACTCGTGACTCATATTTTAAGCTTAATATACATATTTTTGGACTGATTATTACACGAAAAATGTGAAATGTTTACGCTAAAATTTTGTACGAGAGTAATTCTCGTAAATGTGCCCTCAGTTCGGAAACTTTAAAGTTAGATTCTACGAAACGTATTTCGTATTTTGAAACAAAAACTAAAAATTAGTATACAAAATTTTTATATGGAGTTGAAATAGTATACGCATCATGCTGATTCTGAAATTTATACATTAAAAAGTTAATTCAAAATCCGCCACTAGCAATGTGTAGGTAAATCCCGTTTCGCTGTAATGCAAATTGGCAATGTTTGGTTATTAGTTACGTGCAATCACTGAAAGTTTGGTCTGCACTCTAATTGCGTTGATTAAAATTTCAATAACAATGTATTATGTGATTTCCATACGGATTGGTGTTGTACGGACTGATGGACCAAAATTCAAAATTGAAAATATTTATTTCCATATTATTATAGGTTAATAAATAACACTTATAGAATTGTCCTACATGATGCCTACCACCGGTTCGGAAACTAGCCCGGCGAGAAGAACCCGCGTAAGAAACTCGCGCGGGGCCATCTTTTAGCAAAAAGATTGGAAAATTGTTCTTTTTCTCTTCAAATATAATTAATATATATTATACCATTCGATCTTATAGCAACTTCGATCAACAATAATCACTAGGTAACGTGTCCCATACAAAATCAAGGCTAAAATCTGTCCGCGTGGTATATGCCAATAGAGCTACATTTGTTTGATAACGAACTGAGACAAAAGTTTTAAAACATTTAATAGTCGATTCAGGGATTTGAAATCGCATATTTTCGTATTTTTTTTAACTTTGTTTTTTAAGTTTAAAATGAAATCATTAGCGATTTCAAATTAAGCATTGACACGTGTAAACGATGGAAGCAAACTTAATGAAATAACAGCTCACTTTTGAAGTTAGCTGATACTCGCCGAGACTCATTTCTTGTGCTGACACGATATCTAGTGTATGGTTGATATTTAAAGTATGTAGGCTGAATGTACAACGTGTATTTCGGCTGTACATCCAATACCTTAATCCGCTGTAAAGGGATTAGGTTCAATTAATTGGGGCGAACGGGCGAAATTGAGCGCCGCCTAGTGGCACGTAAAAACGTAGTACGGCCGATGCTCGTTGTGGAAACGTACCCAGAAAATATGTCGTCTACGCTACGTTACCCAGTTTATATTAATTCAGGTGCTTCTGTTTTAGCTTTAGCACAGATGCTTTAGGTAGATAGGGTAGGAAATTTTTCGCTATCAGTACCCAAGACTGGTTCTCCTTTAGAGGGAAGTATGATCTATTAAGGTGCGATTCCACCGGTGTTCTGAACTGTTGCGAACATTGTGCGTAACAGATGTTTGTTCCGGTGGACTCGCTAACGCAACATTAACAAATTGGAACACACAAAAATTTACACAGCTGGAATTCTGAAAAAAATGTTGGCTAACAAATGTTCTGAACACTATTTTTGTGGAATCGTACCTTTAGGTAGGAATTTCGGTTAGGGTCCACTGCAAAAGGTAAGGAGTAAGTGGAGTAAATGGAGTTATAATAACCTCACGCCACTGTTAGCTATAAAATAATAAAAAAAAGTTTTATTTCCAAATGAAACTTAGCTATTTTCGGAAAGTCAACAAGAAATACAAGCTACCAAGTTCAACCCTAACCGGCGTAACTCGCAACATCTTTTAGCAAAAAGATGGAAAATTGATATTTTTTTAAAGTATATATATTTTACAATGTAACTTAATATAGCAAAGTCAGTGCATAATATCAATTATCACGAGAACAGGGGCCTTACTCTCCAAACTGATTCGATTTTGAATCAAATTTGATTTCGTGCCCCATACTTTCTAATAAATTGACGTTTGTTTATTTTGATTCTCAGTCCATTGATATAGTTGGAAGTAAAAAATACGTTAGCAATAAACGTAAAGCAATCCACCAAATAAAATACCAAAAGCCGTTGAGATCGAATTGATTCTCGATTGTATCGGGAGTAAGCCTGCAGTGACAGATTTTCTTTATTCATGTCGAGTTGTCATATTTGATATTGACATTTGACTAGACGCTCGTGTGTTTGATTTTAGAATCTATATTCTATTGCCCAGAGTTTTAGTTTTAATAATCTAAAATCAGTATTTTTTCGGACGGGAAAATATTGGTTCCAACTTCCATTCTGAGCGAATATCATTTAAATATCACGTGTTTTAAAATCTCATTTGGGCTGTACCGGTTTAACGGTGTGGTGGAGGTATATTGTATCGATTTTAAAATATTAAGCAGACCTGATTGCCCTACTTTACTAACGAGTAACGAGCGATTTAACCGCGTGTTGCATACCATTAGCGGAATGCAACGGCGGTGGACCACATGTGAATTGTGAACCTTATCACCAGGGAATACGGGCGAAACGTGATATACCGGTTGGGCCGGCAACCATACCTCCCCAGGCCCCGGGCTTACGGACTTTTGTTGTTATTGATATTTGATACATACAGTTACAGAGTTGCGAATTAAGGGCGTTCACATACGGTGAAGATTCTATAATATTTTATCTTAAGAGGAAGATACAGTAATATAAGATTTTTAGTATCTTAGCCGTATGTGATAGTTCATGCAAACTGTATACCATGCGATATTTTATCGTATAATGTACTATACAATATTAATGAGTGATAATACTTTAGGATATAGGATATGTATGGGTCCCGTATAATATAGAGTTTACTGTGAAAGTACCAGCGCTGAAAGAGGCACTTTATTAAATTATTGTGTGGGAAAATTGATGATGTTGTTCATTTCTCATACAAACATGAAAGTCAAAAGTAATTCTTTCAGCGTGGTACTTTCACAGTATACTCTACATAGGACACACCCTAAAGTATTATCACTCACTTATTTTACATCTTGTACATACGCCCTGAATTAAGATAGTAATAATAATATATGAAGTAATAGGCCGGTAATTGTGATTTGTGAATACTATGTTTGACATCTGATAGTCAGTAATAATAAGTGAAATGAAGGCAAAATATCCTTCTTTATTTATCGTATGTGACTTTGTAAGGAGTTTAGAAAATAAGAAAAATAAAAATAATTATTGTTCAATAAATCGCAGCGTATTTTATTAATTGTCCTTATTGACATCGTAATAAGATCTAAATATAGTACACCGAACCTATCGGCGATTGTTCCTAAACTCATTACTCGATACCGGTCATTCACGGACACACGTTACTATTCTTATACATTTAACCCGGCGCTGCCATAGTAAAGTGGACTGCACGCTCAAATAATGCCACTATTAGCATATTTCGCTCATATCCGCCAAATGTTGTATCTTCATCATCATTATCATTTCATCTAGGGAGTCCACTGCTGGTCATAAGTCCCCCAGAGTATTTAAGGGGGGGTCGTTGCCTTTGCTAGCCACGCTTGGCGGGCGGGTTGACGAGCTCAGTTTTCTGTAATTGCAATAATTAAGTAAAGTATGCTCTATAATTTAGCGTCCATTATTTGCAATAATAATTTAATCGTTCAAACGTTTACGACTTAATTGGCAGAGTTTAATGTGTTTATTATGGCATCATTGCTCTCAATGTTTGGTTCGTCTTAAGCCTTAGGGGTTAACGTTTAGTTTTATATGCAAGTTCCAACAACTGCTAATAATTTGTTTTGAACATTTCAATATATTGGGATTGAAAATAACATGTCACGGGCTGTTATACGGGCTGCATAGGTAGCGAAGATTATTATTTAACTAGCTTTTGCCCGTGGTTTTCCGCTCGCGAAAAACACTATCCCACAAAAAACTGCGCTTTTTCGGGATACTTCCTACTCACCAAATTTGGTCAAAAAATGGTACGGCCGTTTGCGTGTAAAGGTTACAAACACGCTTACTTTCGCCTATATAATATTAAGTGTGAAAAAGTATGTTTTTGCTGTACACTCGAATAACGTGTATCGTTGACAATAAATAACAAACAAACAGTTAATAACAAACGGGATTAGATGAAGCGAATATATTTCGCTGACACCGCGCTGTGTCGCGGCCGGTTTATGACATCAAAGGCGAGCGTCGCGGGTCATTTAAGCCCCAACGATTTTATTATAGGGTTTATAGGTAAAGAGAGATTAATATAAACCCTAAATGGCTTAAATTGACATGTGACATGTTTTATACATTTAATTTGTCTTAAAATATGATAGAAATGTTTCTGTCCCACGCAAAGTTTAAGAGAGTAAAGAAACTTATTTGTAGATAAGGATTACATGTTAGAATATTCAAGTGAAATAACGAAAATATATTGTCGGAAATATCATTTGCACACCCAGTTTTGTCCCATGTACAATTATAATATGAAAGGAACGAAATTGGGCTATATAAACTTGTATATCGCCGGAAGTTTTCCGATTGTACTAAAAAAAAACAATGTAAATTTGGTGCTTGTATCCAAAATATATGCATGTTGAATTAGGCATCAAAAGGTAAACTATAGTTTAACTTAATCAGTCTATTCAGATATTCGCTCTATGTTATCGTTTGATTGCCCCGTTATTGTTTAGAGAAGCGACTGGAAGGGTTTATGGGGAAGGGCGAGGCTGGGTGGTCGTTATGCGATAACCCTTTTTGTTTGCAAATTTTTCACGTAATAAACAATTTGTAGGTGTATCGCTTCGTGGAATGGAAACTCGCGTGCTTCTAAATTGATAAGGGCATTCCAATTGGGATTGTATTGGGGTAGGCTTAGGAATCTTTATATTTGTATTAAACCCCCCGCTGTTATAAGTTAAACGTGTCTGTGTGTGTCTGTCTGTGGCATCGTAGCACCCAAACAAATTTTGATATGAGTTTTTTTTTTAAGATATTGTTTTTGATATTATAAAATCTATATTATCTATTTATATAATAGTAGATGTTTGTATTGACATGCCGAGAATAAGTTTTTCATTTTCAAAATCAGCTTTCAAGATAAATAAATGTAGGACCTCGTGTTTTCTAAAGAAACAAATGCGGAATGCCACAAGTTGTGTGAAGTATGAGCTTGTTCGACTGAAATTGTTTTGGCTTTTCTAATTGTTGCTACCAGTTTTACGCGCGTTGTTGTTTTACAAAGGTTTTACGACTCAAGTGTGAACTGTCGTCAATGGATTACATTTTACAACAGCTTCCATACAATTTCTTGTTTTACATTAAAATACTCGGCAGTTGTTATTCGTCCCACGTGTGAATTGTGTCTGTTATGTTGTTTAATACAGACATATAATTAGCGATTTCTAATCAACTTTGAAATTTTCTGGGTATTGTATATTGTATATGTTTTAAAACTTTTGTGTCAGTTCGTTATTAAACAAATGTAGCTCTATGGTCATATACCACGCGGACAGATTTTACCCTTGTTTCTGTATGGGACACGTTATCTGGTGTATTGTTGAAGGCTTCTAGCGTCTCACAATTTTCATTAGTATGACAATTTCGCTCGCATCGCATCTGTATTGTGCGACGGCTGTTGTGTCAACAGCTCGTGTGTCGTGACATTGACCCCGGGCGGAGCGGGCACCATCAATCACCCGGCGGCTGCGGCGGACGTCGTCTATTGTGAAACGCCACAAGTGCGCGCTGCTGTTGCTAGCTGCTACTTACTGCAGGATAATTGACAGCTACGTATGTCAATTGTGTAGATGCTGTCATAATTGAAGACATAAATGGATGAAGGTATAATATGTAGGTATATGTAGCAAAAATTTTCTACCCAGAAAATTGACTTTAATTTAAACATTTTATTATATGTTGTAAAATATTATGTACATTTATTCTAAAGACGGATCTTTAGATTAATGTACTCGATACGGTACGAAAATTTTAAAATGTTTAAGTGACAGTTTAAATTAAATTTTCTCGAAATCAGTATTTTGCAGTCTTGTCTTCAAATATGCTTATTATTAAGATGAGTTTGGTTGATCAGGCTGATCTCAAAAGCGACTGGACCAGTCGCTTTTGAGATCGGAATAATTCTTTCGGTGCTCGATAGCTTATTGTCATATAATCCAATAAGAGCATAACACCATTGATGAACATTCAAAATCAGGGATGTTTCATTATGTATTTTTAATATGCAATTTGTTAGACTCTGTCGCGGAGTTAAATATAACTGCACAATTAAAATCGGTTAATTAAGGTCCGCTTATGATAACTACATTGAAAGTTCAAGCTATAAGTTGATTAAGTCGCAATGCAATCCGATAAACAACTTGATGGCTTTTTGTTTTCACAAACATCTTACATTGTAATTGTTAGACGTTATTCGATAGAAAAGTGTAGGGACATATTTATACAGTAGGTACCCGCGCCCACAGCTTTGAGCATAGAAACCGTTTAAACCTTCCCTGGAATTCCACGAATATTTCAAGATTAAAAATACCCGAATCAGTTTCGCCGTTTTCGAGTTTTAGCGAGACTAACGAACAGCGATTCATTTTTATATATAAGACTAGCTGACCCGTGCCCACTTCGTTGAGCATACAATCCGTTTAAACATTCCCTTGACTTCCAGGAATGTTTCAAGGCCAAAAATTGCCAAATCGGTTCAGCCGTTCTCGAGTTTTAGCGAGACTAACGAACAGCGATTCATTTTTTTATATAAGATATTCTATACGAGTCTGACGCAAGATATTTTTAACATAAATCATCCCGAGTATCTTAAGTTGAATTTAATCGTGTACGGTAATTGGTGAAGTTGTAAAGGAAATTGCTGTGAACACATACGTAATTGTTTCTCGAGAGCCGCCTCTATAAATGGGTTTGAGCCATTCCAAAATTATCCCATAGACCGAGATCCCGGGTCCGCTAGACACCCCTTATTTTCTACTTGCTGTCTCTTCAGGGACTTCGTGTGCGTGGTTTTTGAGTGACTTAAACCGTTTTTATGCAGCGCACGCAACGAAAGTCTCCAAATGTGAATAATTTTCCCCGTTTTTGCAACATTGAGGCTTCGCAAGAGAATAAAAATAAGGAGTTATCGAAGGATAACATGTGTTGTGGGCTAAAATATAGTTTGGATCCTATCCCACGCAGCGGCAGACGACGTGTCGTCGCGACACTAGCTACTGGGGTCTGATTCAAGATGTCATCGCTATTATCTCTTACGAAGTTCGAAAACAAAATGTATGGAATTTGACAAATGCGCTTGTCATTTAGCGAACCTTATGTCAAATTCCATACATTTTAGTTTTCGAACTTTTTAAATGATAATAGCGATGGCATCTTGAATCCGGGCCCGAGTTTATATGTATTCCTAGCGACACGAAGCTAACGACAAAAATGTCATAGAAATACATAAAACCCTAAAGTGTCGCGACGACACGTCGTGTCTGCTGTGTGTCGTCGGGTTCCAACCGACACACCTTTATGGTACATACTAGCTGTGACTTAAATTGGTCGCAGCGTAATGTCATACATATAGCCTAAGCCTTCCTCTATAAATGGACTATCCAACAAAAAAAGAATTTTTCAAATCGGACCAATAATTCCTGAGATTAGCGCGTTTAAACAAACAAACAAACAAACTCTTCCGCTTTATAATATTAGTAGGTATAGATTATACATTTTGTCACTAAAAATATAAGGGGTGTCTGACGGGTCTGGGATCTCAGTCTACAACGTCTCGAGGAAACTTCAAGCATAGACAACAGTTTGCCTCATGGTGGTTAATACGGAGAAACGAATTTTCTTAATGGTTGCATGTTCGTTTGAACACATTATGTGCCATTTATGTCGGTACTAGGTATGTTAATTTAATATTTCTTAATATGTTATACAATCTGAAGAAACGTACGACTTTTTTCAGCAAAGGTCAATGCATGTTTGTTTGTTTGTTGTTCACTAGATGTTTCTCGCTACTTCGTATGCGTAAAATAAAATTACGCAAGATCCATACATTTGGCGAGGTAAAAGGTAGCCTATGTGTTAATCCAGGCTAACTCTATATCCAATTTTATTAAAATCGCTCCAGCCGTTTGACCAACATAATATGACGAAGTAACAAACATACACAAGCTCTCATTCATAAACTTTAGAATTTATAATATTAGAGTGACAGTGTAATTAGTAACATCCATAGCAGTTTTTAAAATCATTATAAACATTTTTAAAAACCTGTTCTCACACAAGAGTTCTACAGTTTTGAGGCACGGGGCCCGTAGCCAAGATGCCATTGGTAATTGCGACGACTACATTCGAAAATTAAAATGTATGGGATGTGAGTTGTGACTGTGTGAAATGCCATTGCAATGCTTATGTGACATGTCAAATCCAATATGTTTTGTTTGCGAACTTAACTGTCGTATTACATCAATACACTAGATATCGTGTCAGCACAAGAAATCCGACTATAATAATATGCACTTGCTCGATTCCGTGTCGACTTGATCGAGTACGCATGGTAGTTTGGCTAATTTGAGACTATTTTTTTTGTATGTAGCTACATTATATGCAAGTAAAGAACTATTCTATTCTTAAGGCTCGGGAATTTTCTGAGAATAAATTAAAGTACTCGTGGTAAAGTCTACACGCTCGTGACCAAGTTTTTCCAAGTAGGACTTAAATAGGTAGTCTAGGTACAGCTGCAGTTATTTGCAACAAAGTTGTACCTATATTTCGTGCCGGGTGCGGGCGAGTTGTTTTGCAGCGTGTACTTGAAATAGTTTTAATCAACACCAGTGTAGATTTTACGATCAGGTATTTATTTGTGGAATTCCCTTCCTGTTGGCCGCCGGCCAATCGGGGAACCCCCTTGACTAGACCAGATGAGATGTTGTGGATTCTGTACGTACATAACGCGCAGCTGTTCGTGTTTTGGCATTCCGATTTCCGAGTGATGATGGATGTACGGTCGCCGACGGATTCGGCCGTTCCGGCCTTATTGCTATACCGATACGATACTATATAAGTGGACCCTCCACGACTGCTCCTAACTTTGCGTTTCAGTAGTCGGTCGTTGTATAGTTAAGAAAACGAAGTATTTGATTGTTGGAAAATTTAAGCTATATCTAGAAAAATTACATAACCCATTACTTGTAAGCCAAGTGACATTTCTAACGTATCAGACAAAAACAACATCCTATTATGAATGTAAATATTATATTAGTCAGAAAAATCAAAAGAAAAATTACAAAATACGTACGCAGTTATTTATCTTTCTTATTCTATCTTAGATCAACCATACAAAAACAAAACTAAATACAATATATTATGTGTAATCTTTCTAACCATGACACCGACCAATAAAATAGCAAATCATTAAAATACTTTGTTGAAATCGGCAGCGTTTCAAACAAACTAAATGAAATAACAGCTTACTTTTCATGTGAGCTGATATTCTCCGAGACGAATTTCTTCTGCTTCGATGTCTAGTATATTGTTGATCAAAGTATTTTACAAAAAAAATTGGCCTGTGTATAGGTATACCACTAGTAAAACGTGTTCAATGTGATAAAAACTAACGAAATTAATGTGTTTCTTTAATAATGTTGATAAAAAAGTGACATTTAGGCTGCGTATCCACCAGGGCTGTGCTGTGCTTTGTAGCGAGGGATGTGTTTTAGGTACCAATAGAATCGCTTCATTTATCACGCATCGGTCAGCGCGGCTCTTGACAAGCGACTCTATTGGTTCTGAAAAACACATTCCTCGCTACACAGCACAGCACAGCTCTGGTGGATACGCAGCCTTAAGTTGGAAACATTATGACTGCTCATAATTAGCTTTGACATTAAGATCACATTTAATCGGAACCGAGTTTACCGAATATTCATCGACAATGAACCCCCATCAATAGCAACATTGATCCCGTGTAATAGACAATATAATTTGGCTCTCGCACTCTCTATGTAATCCAGCCGGCATCCGGCGCTAGGAATTTGGCAAAGCTTATGGAAATGACACGGCGCGGCGTGTAACAATTACCTATTGCGCTATGTGGGTGAATGTCACACTCATCTGGGTTTTGTGTTGTGTTGTTGTGTTGTGAACTTGTGAACACCCGAGCCTTTCTTGAAAGTGAAAGGTACAAGTTTCCCGGCGAACGTGCGTCTCGCATCGATCTGAATGCATTTTTATGTGCGCTTACAGAATTGGTTTGTTTTGTGGATACTATTGGAGTGTATAATATGAATGGTTGTTATTCGAATATAATATAAATCTAGTTGTATATTTGGTTTCAAAGTTACATTTCGCCAAGTATGTGTATATTTGAAGCTTTGTGATAGTAGCATTTTGTTCGTACGTCGGTGTATTGAGTATGGACCAACCCTACGGGTTTTTGTTACATTAAGGCCGTGTTTCACCAAGCAATGTCAAAGTTAACGCCATGTTAAAATACCATGCCATCTCATTCATTGACTGGAAATACGAGAGGGATAACATGATATTTAACATGGCGTTAACTTTAACATTGCTCGGTGAAATACGTCCTAAGCTTGATACGCATTATAATTTTGTAAATGAAAGATAACTGTAATCCGAAAGAGTAAAAAAAGACTACGAAAAAACTTTCTTCGTAGAAATTAATATTACTAAACGCTCAGCTCGTTATAATATCATTAGTCGTTACGTGGAAAAACAATGTTGTGTGTAAAAACTAGCGATCGATTACCCGACTGTCCCAGAACGAGGGTTATGATTTTCAAGAGTGTATGTAATATGTACGTAGTATGTAATATGTATGAGTAATTGTTAGGCTCGCTCTACAGGCTAAACGGCTCGGATTTTAGCTTGATAAGTGTCGCTAGATTTGTGTTTCCGTGAGAATGACATTGGTTATATCAAAATAAAACATGGGACAATAGTCTGTAATATTTAGAGAGATTTAGATGTAATATTTAGCTTGATGCAGGTATTAGGTACCCGTTCCTGAGAAAAAGGGTCTTTATAGACAGACAGACGGACAACAAAGTGATGATAAGGGCGGTTTTTTTAAGGTACGAAACCCTAACAAAAACAAATTGCAATTTTTGGCGCCATATTAAAATGTTGCTTTTGGTTTTTTTTTCATTCAAAAATTAGGCAAAAATATGTCGAGTTTTTTAGTAACGTTTTTCTATATCACCTGTGTGCGTGGAAGCGATAATGACATTCAACAGATTTACCTTTACCGTCCACGCCCACAAATTAATATTAATCTAGTGTAGGTCGTTCGTCGCGGAGTAGGTCAGGGATGTGTTATCGCGTCAGCTGTTAGGCCCCTCGTCAGATAAGCGGCCCATTGTGCGAGCGTTTCGCTTTTTATTGCCTAGATCTACGACACAGAATAAATGGAGACAGAAGGCGAGCTCGCGTGTACGTCAACGACTGATTCTGTTTATGACTTTTCCGAGGTGGGAAGTTATTACGTAGCAAAAATTATTCTGTTTATGATTTTTCCATCTTATTACGTAACAAAAAGGCTCAACAATGATAAACCTGGGTCTTACAGTTCTTGTACTCCGTATTTTTAGTTTTCTTAGAAGGCTACGATGTCATTGATTTGGACATACACATCAAACTTATAACACTAATGCGTTTTCTTCGGAGGTAAAAATACGGAGTACAAGAACTGTATCCAGTTTATCATTGTTGCGCCTTTTTGCTACGTAAGGTGGAAAAACAGAATTATTTTTGCTTTTTCTGAAAGGGGAGAAACCGTTTTTGATCAAGTTTTCTTTGTTCGAAAACTCACGTGATCGAGTGTGTTTAGCTATATTTCATCATTATCAGTTTGCTCACTAACACTTGCCAACTCGAGAGATACTTTAAAAACATGTTTCCCTTGACGTTCTACAATAACATTTGGGTGAACGATGTCTGTAAAGTAAATAGCGCGTGGAATGTCTTCTGTGTCGACATATTCTGTGTACAGCGAGGTACTCACGAAACGTCTTGAGCCGGTACTCAGGGCCCGGGCCTCGGGACTGGCTCAGATAATAAATAACGGGTGCAGCGATTGCGGCCGCCACCCGCTGCCCTCCCCCCGAAAGGGGGTCCGGCCCCCCCGACCATTTTAATGTCCCGCCGCTAGACTTTATATTAAACATTTGGCCTTGACAGTGGCCTACATCGGCATCGGGACACGCACACACGTCCGCTCCTCTCGTCAGTCACAAAAAGAAAAGTTCATTCAGTTTTCGTCACTTGCCAGAACTATAAATAAACCCTCCGCGATAAAGAGTTGCCGCTTATTTATATCCCGCCCGCCCCGACTTTTTTGGTTTTTTATCGGGAAATTCATTTGTCTTTGCGTGTGAAGGATTGTGTGTTACGTGTTGGCTAAAAGTTAATAATAATACTTATGACGACGCACACCACGTCAATCTGACCCCGTGCTAAGTATCCGAAGAACTGGTGTTACAGGTACCAGACAGCGGATATGTATTTAATACTTTTTATAATATACACATATTTAAGATTTTTATTATACACAAATTTAATACACTTCTATATGACCCAGGAACATTGAAAACTTTTTGTTCCCTCGGCGGGATTCGAACCCAGGAGCTCGAGCTCGCGCTCAACCACTGCGCTACGGCAGTCGTCAATCGTCATGTTATTGAGACATTTAATGTGACAATGGTTTAAACTTTTGAAATGTCAGAATTGTAATTATCATATGTGATGTTGATGTTTACTGTACATAACTGAACCTCATTAAAAACAAAATCTATGTCATAATAAAATCTAAAATTATTACGTTGTTTTTTACTCTACTGAAAAGTTGTAGTGATATAGATACGAGGTTGTGAAGGTAAAGCGACGATATTTGATATTAGAAGCGGATTTCACTTGCGGCCGTTATCGCTATCGATATACAGCCGATAAGGATCGGCAGTCGGCGGTCGGCGGTGATGTAACAAATGAGCTTATTATACCGGAATCGTGTGATGTGGGTCAGTAACTCGGTGCTGTGACGGAGGCAGGGTCGCGCCGCTGACGCGTCTTGCGCAACTCATTGTCTCCCGAGGGCCGCATGAATACGTTTTGTTTGCACCCCGCTTACAGTGAAGGACGCAAATGTGTGTGCGGTTGGACTTTGCACGTGAAATGTTCTTTTTAGGGTAGGAAAAACCTGACACTTGAGACTTCGCTGTCCGTCAGCCACTAGGCTGTGTCTCACGACGGTGATATCTGTCTAGATATCACCGTTCACTATCTGTGAAAATTTCAACTGTCTAGTTGAAATTTTCACAGATAGTGCAATTTCTATTAATAATAATAATAATAGCCCCCCTCACCGATGTCGGTAGCCGATTTCATTGAAACCAGGCCAACTACGCAGGAGTTATTTTATAGTGTCCAAGTGTGTGCGCAATACACAAAGACACTCTCTCTTCCTTTTACTCTCATAACCCAGTGGTGGGACGATAAACCGACACGACTGGCGAGAGAACAGGCGAAGGACCGACTTTTTACATGCTCATCCGACGCATGGATCATCTTTCTTGTCAGACAATCAGGTATTGGCTGCATTGTCCGCACCAAACTTGAAAACAACATTTTTTGTTGTTCCAATGCGGAAATCGAACCCACGACCTGCGGGTCGAGAGCGAAGCTCTGAACCACTAGACCACGGAGGCATTTCTATTGCCGCTATAACAAATACAAAAAAATATCGAGGGGGGCTGGGGAGGTCCTTTTTGAATTTGTACGGAAACCTTCGTGCACGGGATATGGACACACCACTTTCTTGCACAAATGTCGGGTATTATAAGAAGCATGAAGCTGTACCAGTATAAAGTATAACGAAGTAGCATTTTAAATAGAAGGTCTTAAAATACAAATCGATTTCGCTCAGTATATGCCTACCCGTTTTATGGAAGTGGTTAGTTATTTTGAAACTCTATGCTTAACCAAGTATTCATTTTTATAGCTATGAAAATATAGATAAATATAGATAATTTATAGAAATTACACTAATTGTTGCAAGTTTTATTCGCAGCAAGTATATTTAACGTATAACGAAGTAGTTTATAAAGCTTGAAAAATTTATGATAATAATTTAAAATTCGATGGTATGTAAAAACCCTAGTCTCTACTCCCTACTTATATCACTAGGCGAAAATAATGTCTTGAATAGAAAAGAGAACATGTTATGCTATTTATAAAGGTTAGTGGAACTGCTCGTATATTTTTGTCAGCGGTCTGTTTTAATAAATTGTTAATCTATAACTAAAAGTTAATTTGAAATAGCTATCCGCTGTAACATTATATAGTTTTTAACTTTTTGTCAAATATAGGTTAAGTGCCAATATCACCAACACATGTTAAAGTTAATCCTTAATTAAATATCGTGTTACCCCTCTCGTATTTCCTGTCAATGAATGAGGAGGCATGGTATTTTAACAAGCCGTTAACACTAACAAGTGTTAGTGAAGTGGCCATATTTTATTAATAGCCCGTAAGTAATATTACGTAGGTAACCCAAGTTATATTACTGGTGAGCTAGTAACATGATTCTGTCCGTCGAAGGCCGGTTGTTTTTTCCCGTAGCTAGTGGCCAGTGGCTCGGTGGAAGCGGGTTAGTGCTGCAGGTGTTTGATGTCACCGGCAAACTGGTCGGGCATCCGGTCGGCCGACCGGCAGATGGCGCTGTACTACACACACACGTAGTCGGTTATGTTGGTGTAGTGTACGGAAAATTATGGTACGTTCGATATTATGGAGGCATAAACGAAGAATAAGTCAGTAGTATTTATTTGGAAAATATTCTTCGATACAAATATTTGATTGTATTTGATTGCATTGAATAGGCTCGGAAAGTACTGGACCGATTT
Source organism: Celastrina argiolus (assembly GCA_905187575.2). Lineage (NCBI taxonomy): Eukaryota > Metazoa > Arthropoda > Insecta > Lepidoptera > Lycaenidae > Celastrina > Celastrina argiolus. The sequence continues at coordinate 7,413,596 of LR994596.1, forward strand.
TGGTGAAATTTGTTATAGATGTAGAGTAGACCACAGGGAATAACAAGTCACTTTTTATTGTGACAAAATGTACGATTCACGTGCGATTTTGTTTTAGTAGCGTTCGAAATCTAGTGCTTAATAAACAATCGGGTGAATGTAAATATGTATGAATAATCATTTGTTAACAAAGAATCCGGCGTGATATAATTGTTGCAATATTTATGTAACTAATAGCATAATCTCGCTGGAATCCGCCTCGCTGAGCGCTCGCTAACCTACTAAAACATATTTCTTTTATTTTGCCCAGCCGCGAGCCGAGCGCTCTCGCAATACCCGTACCCTGCGCGACTCTCCACTTATAAAACTGGTTTGTACGGTCGCCGACACGCCGGTGTACCATTCCTGGACCTTATAGCCGTAGCAATAAGGTTCACAAATGTACACCGGGTTTGTCGGCGACCGTGCATGGAAAATTAACGATAAGACCTCTGACCGTTCGTCCGCGGCTCGATCGCGCTGCCAAGAATTACATTCACGTTTTATACAGACTTTTATTGATAAAAACGATATTTGGGCAGCTTAATAATGATATTTTATGTAGATGGTATATTATATTAGCAATACAATACTGTCCAACTAGAATACAGACTACTAGAGTCTAGACTTTAGGAACTTTAAAAACGTCTGCCTCTTTACTAATTGTACTGATTTAATGATCGAGTTCCTTAGTTTTATGCGGTTAGAAGACCTAGAAGAAGTAATGTAGAGTTGTACCGTAGTATGTTTTTATCCAATTTCCTAAGCCTAACTTCTCTATAAATTGTTTAGTATACTTTCATAGGGTTTAATGGCTTACGAAGGATAATATACAGGTATTACATTAAGTTACAGCACATGGGCCACTTGAGGCATGCAAAAGTAAAAATTTTCAATCAGATCTTTTTTATCTACATAGAGTCCATGATTTTGATTTCCATTACAAATTACATTCTACTTCTTCTACTATAATAGCATTCTACGATAAGTTAATTCGATACGTATTACGATATACGTACCTCTCGAGATATACGATTAGATTTAAACTGAGATTCGGATGCGGGAGTGCGGGAGTCAGACGGATGGGCGTCTTTTGTTCGTGTTGGCGCCACCGCGGCGCCGCGCGCCCGGCTCTTATCTACGCGTTATTCAGATTTTTATATTACCTGATCGGTGTACGAATGAATTTGTTTGTGTGGACGAGATTGTTTTTGGCTGTACGTATTAATTTCAATGTACTTATATAGCTTTTATCCGTGGCTCTCTCCCCGAGTCCACAGGCTTAGGTTTTAATTTTTGGTCCCTTAGGAGATGAATTATGAAAAATAGTCCCTTATGCAATGTTGCAAATCCTTTATGGCTACGACATAAATAAAAAGTATACGTGTGCGAAATTTCAAGTTTCTAGTTTGTGCGTTTATACATAAATCAATCAGTCATCGGCTTGACTTTTTACCCGACTGCGCGATGCAAAGGAGTGGTAATTATATACATTGAAGATTAGTGGTTAGAAATTACAATGTTAAGCTGTGGGAGTTTGTGTGTAATACCTGAATAAACTAGCATAACCGCGGCATTAAACCAGCTTATCATAAACACGTATAATTCAGCGTCGGGACAGCGGGCGCGGGCGCGGGGCGATGTAAACACAAACGCCAGTGCGCAAATGCAAGTGACCCGCATTTCCAGCAGGCCAGCCGTAATGAGATGCATTAACGTTACACAGATATATTGTGTTACAATCCGATCAATATTGGCTAATTAGTGTCTGTGTTGCTAGGGGCGTTGTTCAATCGCATTATGATTATTGTGGCCCAATGGTTTAGAATTCCATGTTCGAATTCTGCCAAATTTCACATATTTAAGATGCTGTCGCTTCGGCTTGCTATGTAGATTTTGTACTGTGAAGGTACCAGCGTAAAAACGTACTTTTGACTTTCATGTTTCTATAAGAAATGCCCTAACATCATAAATTTGCCCATACAATAATAAAAAAAAAATGATTCAGCGCTGGTTCTTTCACAGTAAACTATATTCGGGACCCATACACACCCTAAAATATTATCACTCTTTAATCTTGACTCTACATGAGATCTGATAACTTTTTCACATTGTAAGCTATGTAGACTCGTCTTTTTACATGAAAATGTTTTTGGTGGGATTAATATTACAACCTGTTTATTTCTGTGACACAAGTTCTACAGATACTTGTATAGGTTCAGATAGACGTTGTAGTCGTGTGGTCCGGAACCATGTCAATCTGGTTAACTCCATTCCTTGGCTTTATTTACCCTTTACCCTTGAATACCCTTATCCAAATCCTTACCTACTAGTACTGTACATACTGGGATTCCCTCGCCACTGATATATATTTATACTTATTAGTTATCATTAATAACTTCTAATTTAATAACTTATTAAATATAATATGACGTGATATTGTTATGAGTTAAGACGAGAACTCGACATAATTCCGATTGCCGTCGCAGACTTTGAAACTTCAAGTTTAATTATGTAGAGCTCTAATTGACCCTATTACCTTCATACATCTTTTTTCGGTATACTTTACAGCTGACACCGAATATGCTGGGAACAGTTACGTTAGCGATAGTAATTATAGTATCATATTTTACTCAGTTATGTACGTCGATAACACCAAATATTCAATTATAGTCAAAGTGAATTTAACATGAAGGCGTAGAACCCAATTCGTGAGGTGTTTTCGCAAACTTTTGCAGTCGCGGCATCGAACAATGGAAACGGTTTTATAATATTTCCGTAGGCTCCCAACGTTGATTAATTTTATTACGCGCCGTATATCGCCGTAAATATGTTGCGAGTTAAATAAATTTAGCGAAATTTACAACGTACAAGCTAAAGCCATAGCAGAACTAAGCTGATTTATCATGTTTGCTAGTGCGGAGCGTGTGTGTGTGCGAACAAATAACTGGTAGAGTCTGCGAGTGGATTGGGTGCGTGCAGCGCTGGCAGCGAGCGCCGAGCGGGGGGTCGCTATAGCTATACTCCGTATAGCGCGGCGCGGAGCGACATGCCGCCCGTCGCAATATCAGCCCGGTGAAATCGCCCGCCCGCCGCACCCCGCCGCGCCGCGCCTCGCCTGCGCCAGTCGCTGTGCGCCAACTGAAACGCGCGCACCGCTAGCGCAATCGAGCGTGCTCTCGCTGCGTCCGCACGAATATAGCCCCGCTCGGCCCGTCTCCTTCGTGCGAGCTCGCCCTGCGTCCCGGCTCCCGGCACGCCGCGCGCCGAAACCCCGCTGCCACCCCGAGGACGGTTTATTATCGCAATCATTTCCCCGTGCGTGCGTGTGTGTGTGTGAGTGTGCATGTGCGCATATCGGCGTTATCTGTGTTTCGGTGTCATTCCGGGAAGGATTCAAGACGGCCGTCATCATAAGGCTGCCCGCGAACCCAGTGAGTATACGGCCGCACGACTCCCGTCGTAAAATGGAACGATTCTTATCTACGGGCCGCGCGGCTGTGTGTGTGCGGCGTCCTATCAGCTCACAGCTACGCGCCTGTGTGCGGGTCTAACCGCTGCGCTCGCTGGTGTGCGTTAGCTCGATACTCGTAGATTCTATTTTGCGGTGTGACTAGATGTTTGTTTTTATTATCATATGACCGGTGACTGTTGGAAAGTTTGACTCTACATAACCTCTCGGGTTGAATTGAATACTCTAAGAATTTCTTTTGCCTGCAATGATTTGATTAACATTTTTCTATTTTCATAATATACTCTTTTAAACACTAAGGTGATTTAACTCAAAATTCGTGTTCTAGTTGCGTCTTAAGAATCACGAAACGAATTATAACTTGGAATCTTGAGAATTGTTACGGTATAGTTGTAAGTTGTATTTCTTCGTTTCTTCGTCGTTCCTTTGCCGTCGGAACTTGTAGGCTTAAATATTCAATCGTGAACGTTGAAGTTGTTGATTTTCAAATAATTCTATATAAGAAAATCTTATGACTTGTTTCATTATATAATTGTGTCAGTAAGATGCAATTATATAAAATAGATCAAAGGTAAGATATAGGTATAAACGATTATTTATCTATGCATTGATCTAAAATTAGTCTGTTTCAAAATAAATACTTGTATGGACTGAAAAACATTGACTGTGCACATAGAAGAATATTAATATAAGTTTAGAGTCATTGATATTGAGATTTTAGCAGCTTGTTTTATGGCCTTTGTCTGAAATCTGAATGAGCTCATATAATATGCACGGTATATCGTCGCTTTACCTTCACAACCTTGTATCTAACTATCTACTATCTATGTATAAAACTACAACTTTACAGTAGATTCAAAAAACTTAATAATTTTAGATTTTATTATGACATGGATTTTGTTTTAAATGAGGTTCAGTTATGTACAGTATACAAATCACACATTGCGCGTTTGATGGCAGCAGCATATTTCCATCCATCCATCACTAATCAGCATAAATATATATTATATAGCCATGAAGTCAACGGTCCGAGGCTCTGTGCGATTGATGATCTAGGTTCTGGAGGAAAAGATGTCCCTTCCACCAACATGTGGTGTGCTGACATCCCATCTAGACACCGGGAAACTATTATATAATTATGTCGCAGTCATCTGATTGAATCTGCTTATTTAATTGAATGATGCGCGGTTACTTAATGGCGTCAAACAGCTCGTACGGATAGCAATGTGTTGATAATTTTTTTTATTAATTTACTTTAATGTGCGGTATAATAGTACTCATTCGGATTTTGAAGTTTAAAAATAAAATATTAAATGGCTGTGGTCTCGGATCCATGGAATATGGTAAAAATAGAATTCAATCAACGCGCAAGTCATTCAATCAAATAGCAGATTCAGCCAGATGACTGCGACATATACACTCTTTGGATATGGGCATATTTCCATGACCCAGTCTGAGTTTGTTGTAACTCAATGATAACGCAGAGAACATATCCAGATTTGCCTCCATTGCCCCGTACCAACATTCTGGATCACTGTTGTCATACTCTTTATGTTGTTAATTATGCTTCTCAGTCTAGGCCTATGTTATTTGGGCAGTTTCCAATGCATAGTCTTTCCCAAGATAATGTATTTGTTCACACTAAGTTTTGTTTCAATGGCACGTTTTAGTTCATTATCACTACTAAAGGCTTATTAATATTTATGCTTTATAAGTGAATTATCATTATCAGCAACGATGATTGATAAATCTAATATCTATATTATTATTAATGTTTCAATGAAATGTGGCAAATATATAGAGTAGACCACGAGTAGTGGGGAAGAACATAGGCTACTTCTTATCGCTGCAAAATGTACGGTTCGAAATATAAACTTTGATGCACCTGAAAGACTAAAAATATTGTCGGCATCAACTAGTAGCTACTTATAACATTAAAATGGTAATATAATATTATCATCCTATGTATTTCTTGTTCATTCGAGTATGGCTAACTTAATAATGCAACATAAAGAAACCTACTTTTATTAGTCAAAGACATAGGACTCCAGGGGGCCTACTCAAGATGCCATCGCTAATTATCGCTTACAAAGTTCGATAACAAAATGTATGGGATTTGACATAAGGTACGCTAAATGATCGCGATTTGGTATGTCATTTGGCGTACCTTATGTCAAATCCCATACTTTTTGTTATCGAAATTTGTAAGCGATAATTAGCGATGGCATCTTGAGTAGGCCCCCAGGAATTATATCTTATAATACCTATATGTGTTTTGGATTTTTTATTTTTTATTTGCAGTCTTCGGCTTAGTTTAGTTAGATCTCATGCAGCGATGCCCACTGGAGCAGCCTGTATTGTCCCAACCAGATTTGAAAACGACATTTCTGTGGTTTCAACGCGGGGATCAAACCCACGAACTCAAACTCCAAACCACTGGACTACGGAGGCGATAAGGCGGATTATTATTCATAATTAAATGCAATCTCACGCCACACCAACCATTACCGAAAGATCGTAACCGCCAGCCATCTGATCGATCTCGCTTTTATTAGTGCGGAGTAAAATGTACGGTGCAGGGTGAGAGGCGTATCGTCCCTTCCGTCGGCGACTGGCGAGGCGTTTATACAAATTACACGATGTGTATAGCTATTTAGGTAGGCCGTCATTATTTATGTTCTAACTGTAGTGTGGGTTAAATCGGAGCAGTCAGCTGACCGCGCGCGTGTGTGTGCGTTCCTCGGGAAACACCTTTTGATGACGCGTTTGTTTAATTGGGCACATTGTTCCCCCGCCGTTTTTTCACTGTTCTGATTTCGCTCGAGGCTCTGATATCGTTTTCATTCATTCTGCGCCCGTTTTGATGAGTGCGTTTTTGCATTTAGTGTTTTGTTTTTTGTGCGTTGGCAACGCTGGCATTGCACGCTGCGGAGTTGTGACATAGTTTCAAACTCCGAAGTTCAATAGCTAATGTGGCCTGACATTGTGTTGCGATCGCCATTTACTAGGGCTTCGTTCTATACATGACATGTAGACATGTAGAAGACATGACATGAATGTTTTGTGACTTTGGTATAGGCCTGTCCAAATCCGCAGTTTATTAAACATTATTGACTAACTATTCCTTATGTAAACTTATTGTTTAACTGTTTTATGATTTTGAATAACGTTAGAAAATCGTATTGTATCTATAAATAACGTCATAAGGTTATTTTTAAACCCATTATAAATAAACACCTATCTTAGCTATTTCAGTGGCAAAGGTCGTTTGCTAGCAGCATTTACAATACAATAGTTCAGTAATAGATGCGATCTACGGTGACCTCGACAGTCGACACCGACAGCCGTCAGTTACATCACTGTTATCACGCAACTGGTATTTCTACGTCAGTCAGTATGTGTTCGGTAATTACTGTGCTATGTATATCTCGCAGTCATCTGGTTGAATCTGCTATTTTATAGAAAGACTTGCGTGTTCATTGAATTTTATATTTACCAACAAATTCATTGAATCCGAGATTAGGACAACCATTTAATATTTTATCTTTAAACTTCAAAATTTCCGAATGTGTACGCACATTAGTACGCATAACTAAAAGTAAATTAATCAAAAAATATATCAACACATTGCTATCTGTACGAGCTGTTTGACGCCATTAAATGACAGCGCTAGTCATTCAATCAAATAAGCAGATGACTGCGACATAATATTATATACACGATTTACTAACAGAAGTTGAACTAGAAGGTGCTCTGTGGTCGATATTGGCCCAGTAAGTCCCGAATACTTCATTCTACTGCCTTCTCCTTCATTGACAGGAAATACGAAAGGGATAACATGATATTTAATGAAGGATTAACTTTAACAAGTGTGGGTGAAATTTAGTCGTACAAATTTTAAGTAAGTGAAAATAGTAAGGTAGTGTCTGTTGTTGTTATTAATTTATAAATTTCTGAGCATTATTACCCACTTTCCTCTACAAAACTTGAAGAGCACCAAATTTCATACTGCTCTATAAGCACAATTCTCGTAAAGCTTTTCTCAAATGTTTTGTTTTCAATATCAATATAATGATTATGAGACCGACATTTACTACAATAGAACCGACTGAAAAAAAATCGGTCAAGCATTCTAAACTTATAACTTGAAATATTTCGTTTACACAAAAAGACAACAAAATTATTGAAATACTACAAAGTATTATTACGCCCAGGAAGTGACCGTACAAAAAGTACACAAACAGCAAAACAAGCAAAAAAAAATTAATTTAAAAATGAACATCCGTCATACGACGTCTCATTTGCGGAATTGCCACCAGCGGTCGGCCGGCCATGATTGCTCTCGACGTAATTTCACCGACCTCGTTCGCTGATGATACTCATCATTGATGTTTTTTCTACGCAAATGACAACACGCAGCGCTGCGTTCGTTTTGCCTCTTTGTGTACACACATTAGATGTGGCCTTTTTGCGCAATGCATATATTCAATTATGAGGTATGTGTGCTGCATTGAATTTGGGAACTACAGGCCATAATTGAAGACATGAATGGATGAAGGTGATATGTCGCAAATAAATTACACAGAAAATTGAGTTTAAACTGTCACTAAAGCATTTAAGGATATGTAGTAACGTATTAACGACATTGATTCTAGAGACGGATCTTTAGATTAATTTACTTAATAATTTACGACGTATTCTAAAATGTTTAAGTGACAGTTTGTTTAAAATTTTCTCAAAATCATGTTTTGCTTTATATCACCTTCATCCATTCATGTCTTCAATTCATAAGAATAAATGCCGAAAGGGTCCTCTTCTTAGGCCTTGGGGTAATTAGAAATAATGAAGATAAGGAAGGACTAAAAATGCTGATAGATAATAATCATTCATCTCCAGATTCAATAACAAATATCCAAGACGAATTGAATCTTTGCACTAAAGAAAGTTGGTTTTGGCGTAGTAGAATAATTGGTACACCAAGTGAATAACTGATTTAGAAGTTGTTATCTGTGTTCTCTATATAATCACATTTGTTCGGATTCTGTACGCAATTGTCTCGTGATTGCTTTGTCTCAGCCCCCAAATGGATTGTTTGTGGAGGCGAAATTCGTTCAACTGATCCCAAAGATGTCGACAGAGATTCGAATTGTTTGAGAAGTGTCCCGATTGCCGACGCAAAGTAAAATCGCCGAGGAGGATTTTTCTAAAGGTCATTCATTAATTCCTCATTGTCTTGATGCGGAAGGAGGGAAAGTTCGCCGGGAGCTGGGCTCCCTCCCTCCTCCCCCCGCAAGTAAATGGAGGCCGGCATTCGACAATAATAATAATTCGTTCCAGCCCGATCAGCTGTTTTCCCCACACCGACCCGCGTAACAGGTTGCCTATAAAGAATTCAATAAACTCGACACTTGTCTTCACATTTCACTTTACTTGCATGTGTATTGTGAGCGAGGGTAGCTTTTTGTTTATGTTTAGTGTGGTGTTTCGTTTCACGTTTTCGCTATCTTTTTTATTTTGTCAACGACTCTTTTTATAAATTACATACATACGTTTCGACAGGCTTTGTCTACTTACTGTACTTTTAGGTGTGTGAGATTTTAGTAATGATTCAAACGTTCTCTGATAAACATTTTCACTCTGATACCTCGCTACTCGCTCACCTGAGTGCTGCCAGCTCTAGTCTAGATACGAGGCGTTATCTTATCGCCCGCTGAATCGCACTCCGAGTTCCGACCGTCAAACATTACTCTGCAATTACTGGAAAATTAGGGCTTATTCTTTGATACGATCGCTGGAGTTCCGTTATACTGATGCAATCGTGTTGTTCAGATGAGGTGGCACGTTTTGGGCATTTTAATGACGCTGATATTGTTAGGGTCTATGGCGGTTTTGGATGAATATGATTTTGTGACATATTGTTATACAACGTGTATTATTTTAAGCAATTTCACTAGATGTTCTGTGCGACTTGCAAACTTGTATCCGTGCAAAAGAAAATTCTGCAGAAATCGTACATTTCCGCAATAAAAAGTAGCCTATGTCACTCCCCGTGGTCTACCCTATATCTGTATCAAAGTGCACGAAAACATTGCGATCCTTTTTATATAGGATACTCGTAGTACCTAGTACAGAAAACACAAACTTCATTTTATAATAATGTAGCTACGAGTAGACGAATTAAATTATCTAAATTGTATGAATGGAGCGATGGAATCGGTTCGCGTATCAGCGACGAAGCAAAGCATCGTGAGTGAACTTGGATGCGGTTTGGAAATTTTGCAATCTGCGTGCGGTCGCGCTCAGGGCGCGGCGGCGACGCGGCGGTGCGGCGGCGGCCCGGGAGGAGGCAGCAGCATTTCGCTCTCGATACGGCGGCGGTGACGAGCCGGTTATGTAACGTAAACGTTTACGTGTGTACCTACGCCACGTGCGGCACACGTGCACAACACTAGCCTTGTGAATTATTTATTTACGAGCGTACATTTTCACACGCCGGTCGCCGACCCCGCCGATGATCTTGGAACGCTTTTACGCCGATTAATCTCTACGCGTCCTCGGCTGACATTGTATTGTCATAGCTTTCTATGTGTATGTGGGCCGAGTGAGTCACGACGTGAATGAATTGTGTTTCGATACGGATTTCCCTAACCGTTATCGGTGTTACGACATTTGATTTTGTGCGACAATTATGCGTGCACACAGGATGCTCACTTTTCGATGACGTTACGACTTACGATGTCCTTGCTGGCGGGATTGTTGACAAATTGTGACGTGTGGAAGTCGAGTGTCGTTCTCGTTTTGGAGTCTTACGATATACACAACTGCTTGTATTTTAAAGATTAAATAACCACAAGTTAAAAACATACCCGTTCTTCTCGGCGAGCTAGAGTTGGACCGGTAGAAGCCTTTTGTTGAATTTCCGAAATAGCTTGTCAAGTTTCATTTGGAAATCAAATGTTTTGATTTTGATAAAGTTTTGTCACTCACCCAAGTATAACAGATCTATTGACACCTCTCTAATAAGGCCAAAATCATTAGTCTCCCTTTTGTACTTGGCGAAATTAGACAATTGGGTAATATTAAACTATTATTAAACTCCAAGCCATGAAGCGAACATATTTCTTACCTATAATACATTTGGTAAATATATTTATTATAAGTAGAATGAATATTTGGTTCAGTTTGGACAATATAATTGTTTGTTTCTTTGTGAATGGAATTCTTAAAAGTGTATTTCTCAAGTATCCGAATTCCTAACAACTATTACATTTACTTTCCCAAAGATGCTTTGAAATACTTTTCCTTTGACAGTTGATGAAATGTTCACAATACGGCATCTGAAACCGAAGTTTGCTCAAGTTTTAGGATTTCTAATTGTAAGATTCGTAAATAAATATTTAATGTTTCATTTGGAATTCAAGTTAGTAGAGTATTTACTGCTAGGATTAGAATACTAAGAGCGTTCAGCTTTAATATTCCTTAAACGTCTTGAACTTTATATTGTTAAAATATATGCAATCAGAATTATAGCTATGGTCATAATTAGCCCATAAATTCATAGTTTGAACTTTTAAATATGTGTAAAACAATTGTATTAAGCGCACGCTAGTAAAGGTTAACAAATGAAGGTGCTGTGGCATGTAGTAATTTTTATAACATTCTCGCCGGCTTTCTGAAAGGCTGATCAAATTGACCAATTGATCAAATCAGCTAATCTGAACGCTGATTGGTGAACATCACTTCGCAGTCACTGTTTTCACCAATGAGCGTTCAGATTAGCTGATTTGATCAATTGATCATTTTGATCAGCCTTTCAGAAACCGGGCGTCTGTATTTCTTGACACCTGGGCCCTAATTCTTAGGCCTAGAACTTAGTTCCGAATATTAATATATCCCGCTCGCACGCGCGCTACATCTCATTTGCATGAGCGGGACAGACCGATAGTAAAAACTAAGTTGAACGCCTGAGAATTAGGGCCCTGGAGCACGATTCTCGGGCAGTGGAAAAAGTTCGAATATTAGTATATCCCGCTCGCACGCGCGGTAAATCTCGCTTGCATGAGCGGGACAGACCGATAGAAAAAACTAAGTTCGAGGCCTGAGAATTACCGCCCAGGAGCACGATTCTCGGGCAGTTTTATACAAAATCATAATACTTTTAGAGCAAATGAATGATTGATTGATTGATTGATTGGTTGATTGATTGATTGAATATTTACACAACGATGTTGCCGTGTTCGCAACTCGCATGGGGGGTTTAATTTACAGGTGAGATGTGGTTGTAAGTTGTAACTTGTAGGCCGGCGAGTACGTACTCGTACCGGTGAAATGGAGCGTGCATTATAGTGTCGGACGCAAATTGCGAACGCGAGGCGGGAGATTAGCCGGCTATTTGTGGCCACCTTACAGGCCAGTGTGTAGTCACCGTGCCACTGACCTAGCCCTATTAAACGATTTATCGCCCGCATATCAATTGTGAGGAGTCCCTGTATGTGCAGTTGTGTACGTCGGCTGTCACTAACACCGTGGTGAATGGCTCCAGGGATTAATGTATTGGGTGTAAAAAGACCAGTCACTATGGCTTTGGGATTTGAATATACATACATACTACTACTACTACGCATAATATACTACTATAATATACTACCTTTTCTCATTCTAGAAATGTATTTTTTTATATATATATTTTTGTTATGCTTGCGACACAATGATAATGAATGGTAAAAAAGTGAAATAGTTTTTATTGTTTTTTGACAAAAAATAATACATGTCTTGAATGGTAAAAGGTGGTATTACCAACTATTATCATATCTCAAAGTTATTATAACTGGTCTAATTAACGTATTCTAAATTGTTTATTGACAGTTTGAACTCAATTTTCTGGAAATCTGAATTTTGCTACATTGTATATCACCTTCATCCATTCATGTCATTAATTAATTATCTACAATAAGCGAACACTGTACAGATATATTTTTATTATTTTATTTCAGGATATTCTTTCATGATAATAAAAAATTCAATATAATATAAGACAAATTATTTATAATTTAACAACTCGTAACATTAGAAACACAAATCATTCCAAATTATTTTGGCCATGAAAATATAAAAGGGGAAAAATCGACGTGTGTCAGTTTATTTATAAATGATAATGATGTGGAGCAGGTGTAAACAGGAAAATATGAACACATACATAATTAGTAAATACATTCTTATAAATAAGTCATTTTAAGCAATTTACTTGCGCATAAAGTATACCTATGTATTTCGAACTATGACTGGTCACAGGCGCGCGCGGTGTTCCATGTTAAGTGTAGTTTAAAGAAGAGTAGAGCAGACGATTTTGAACTTTATTGTCTTCTGCCTAAAGTGTCTAATGTCTAGTGCATAATTAGTTACGTAGAGCCACGCGAGTTTGAACTCTAGTACTAGTCTACCGCCTAGAGTGTCTAATGCCCTGTGCATACACTTTATTCCCGCCATAAAATGTAAGTTCGGCTTATACTAAATACTTTATAGGAGAGTACGGCAACAAACAAATTTACATGAAGGAATATCATAAAATTTATTTTAGAATCGCCGAAACGTTTTACAAAATTGGTGATATTAAAGTTTATCGCATAAATGATCTCATGCTACGCGCGATTTCATCAAAAATGCTTTGAGACTAGACATTGCCCGCGAATTCATGAGCTTCACAACAGATAAACCGGCGGAAACCGTACATTTTCGAGATAAAACCCTTTGTTGTTCCCCGTGGTATACTCTACATTTGGGTCAAATTTGAGTAATATCGATATAAATAAATCTTTATTAGGTATTTATAATATTACCTAGTTTGGGTTTCCGTCTTAAACATTATTAATAATGTAAATTTAGACTTTGGAGAATTAATTTGGCAAGAAATAATGAACCAAGGAACGGAAACAGAAAATATAAAATGGTAATTTGACAGTGTTTTGACATTATGATGTCCATAAATGTTAAATCTTTAACGAACAAAGTGAACGAGATATATGTATTTATAACACACAAAAGGAAGTACTCGTACTCGTAGAGTTTTAATTGGTAGAGAATAAAAATTCCGAAGAACATAAACATTGAAATGATAGAAAATTGCAAACGTTCATAGCAAATTGGATATAACTAATAAATTACTGTGATCGCCCGCCGCCAGGGAACCGTTGTATTGATAAATGCTACCGTTCATCATGACAAATTCAAACACTTTTGTACTGTAAATACGTAACTCGTAAGCTCGCATCCAATGAATTCCGTAGCACAATGTGAAATACGCCGGCTCGCAGACTCGGCGCAGAACACTGTATCTAGATAGAGCCGCCCAGCACGTTCCGACAGCTTCCAACAATAATAATTAATTGACTCGTCCGTTCGTTATCGTGCTTTTATATTGACGTTCCCGAGCGAGCGAGCGGGCGAGGCGCATTCGGAATGAAATTTCCATAAAAACTTTTGTGCTCCGGACGTTGCGAGCGCACGTTAAAATCGTCGGCTGGCAATAAAACGGCGGCCTGTGCGGCGAGGCGCGACGGGCTCGGCGCGGCCCGCGGGTGCGAGAGGGACGGGGCGAGAGATAATGGACTCCGTTCGAAACGAGGAACGCGCGGCCGCGAGCGAGCGAGCAAGCCGGAGCGCAGCAAAAACATCGGCGCGGTTATCGCTCCCCCCCGGCCCCCTCCCCCGGCCCCCGCACCGGAGCCGGCCGCCAGCGGGGGGTCGCGAGTCGCCGCGCGCCGGGCTCCTCCGCTGCGAGAGCGCGCCGCTCCACCGAGCCGTTCCTTGCCGTCATATTTTACGATACGGCCGCTTTAAACGCTGAAAAATGTTTTGAGCTCCTTCGCCGCGAGACAAATTTGAACTTTATATTCCGGTTCCGGCGACGTAATTGAAAGGTTCGCGGCTGATTTACGGCCGTAGAGGTCTTGAGTGGTGATTTGCTCGTAATCACGGACTCTATTTGTGTTTCTGTATTGCATTTTTATGCAAATTATCACGAGATCGCAGTAGACGTGTCTTTTTTTCCATTTGAACGATCGGAGTTTTTGCTTTTTACTTCGTTATTACTATTGTTTCGCCGTAGATTACCGCAAGGCAAGCGGCCATGCTCTATTGACACGGCCCCGCTATTGTCGACTTTACAGCAGTACCGCTGCAGCGCGGAGGTCGGTGTGTCAAGGTGTGCCAACTGCCAACCTAACCTCTCGTTTGTACAGCAATTGCCCAGATGTATTGTAAATTATGTAACAGTCATGTGTTCCTGTTACTGTAGAGTATGGTAGAGACTTATTTTTCTTTCTTTGTCAGTCGTCAAATTCAATTATTCTGAATTTGAGTCTTGATTTCACCAACGCTTGTTAGTTTTAACGTTTTTTTTAAATACCAAGCCTTCTCATTAATTTATAGGAATTACGAGAGGAACAACATGATATTTAACGAAGGATTAACTTTAACATTGCTTGGTGAAACACGCCCTTAACTTGACAAGTTGCTTTTAATTGATTTGAGCGTTTATTCACTTGTTAGAAACTGGGGTTTATCAGTTTTCCTATGACGGACGACGCGAAATATGATATTTTATTAAATTATTTTTATTAAAGATTAACTTTAAGATTTGCTGGGTAAATTGGCACTTAATAACCCTATTATTAGTCGTTTTTGACGTGGTGTATTAAATTTGTGAATCGTTTTTACATATTTTATAAGAATTATATTTATTAAGTTGTTATTTTTTCTATTCTAGAATTTCGATATGAAAATGTACGTGTAATATTATGTGGTTTAGGTCGGTAAATAGTTTTATAGCTCTGGCTACCACTTCTTCAATTATGTTTGTGTCCACTAGAATTTAATATATTTTCCACAGTCAATATTTTGTTTGTGTCCAGTATACTGTATAAATTCGTATATATTTCCCCAACCAATTTAATAACTATCCATATAAAAATCTTACAATTCACTTATACTTTGAACATTTTCAGAACTCTTTTTATTATAGGCACTTTTATTTTATTACCTGTTATTTTCTTATCACCAGTAGATTTACGCCTTACGGGAATGAAAGCTGTGCGTTAAATAAATAACCCTAATATTTCACAAAGCGAGGATTTTGTTACATTCTTTTTTTCTCTCGTCTTATCGCGTTAACAATTCCGTTACGAAGTACAAACAGCTACGGACGTTTTTTGTTCAACAATCATTACGCGGTAATAAAAGTCTATATAAATTAATATTGCCTGATGCCTTTACATTATTGATTAGTAATTAATTAACACTAAGGAGTTTTGTGAAGTTTATTTTATTCTTGTAATTATTTTATAACACTTAATTTGTTACGATGCAATATGGATAGCCGCAAGTCGCAACATAAGAGAGCTTAGTCATCGTTAATTGCAATGACGATCTTCAAAGAAAAAATATAATATTGGTTAATGGAATCAGGCGTTACTTCGCGGAAATCCACAGCATAAAATTTAAATATATTATATCTAGCAATATCCCGCGAAAAATTTTTCTTGGGCTCAGGCCTCAGGGTCCACTTAGCGTTATATCAAAATTGTTAATCGCACGTTTTCTATATCTATATTTAATTGTTATTGTTATTAACCATGACATGTTAAAGTAAAGCCTTCCAATGAAGGCTAGACCACTGACGTAGAAGTAGAAAGGTAAAGTATTTTTTAACGATAAGGTTTTCGTGGTACTAAACTACTAATGTTCGTGCTTTAATACTCCCAATAACTCCATTCTTTACCCTTTCGAAGATTCCAATTGAATTTCTATCTATAATATGGCTATGGCTCTATGGCCAGAGGAATCTGAAGGAGAACCAGCTTTTCCCCTGGCAGCTGCTGGTGTGCTGTACTATATAATATGTGATTTATTCTAACGTGCCCTATCGTATTGTTCCAGGATCTGACCGGTCAGAACAGCAATGACTCTGGCGGCAGCGGCGGCGCCGGGCGCGCCACCACGCCGCACTTGAGGCCCACGCCGAGCCCCACCGGCTCCAGTGGATCACGATCCATGTCACCGGCTGTTGGTGAGTACACGCTTCTGTTGGGTCAGTCTAAGGATATGTTCTGTGGGACCAGAGTAAGAATAGCACCGCTACATCAACCATCTTATCTCTCGGGTGTCGTAAAGGCAAGGGAGGTCATTGTTACTATATTACCCTACCTACCTATATTGCCAACCCGCCTACCGAGCGCGGTATAGACAACTAACTAACCACATCAAATACCTACGTCATAGATGAAACGACGAAGAATAGGGTATTAGAGTATACCTCTCAGTGCGGTTCCTACCGGCTTCGTTTAGCCTTTACCTTTCGAAAACCCTCATCCAAATAACTATCTATTATACAAGCTATGGCTTCCCTAGGAAGGCCGGCCTTGCTACTGATATCTCAGTGTTGTGGCCCGTGGGGTCTTGCTCTAGAGGGGCTTTCACCAATAGCAAGACCTATATTGTTCGAGGCCATTGGTGGACTGCTGCATTCGATTGCTGATTGCTGGGGCGAATGGGCAGGTAGCCACCGCCCGTGGGTTAAAGACGCCCACAATTACGCGTTTAAAGGGGAGAATGGGCAAACTTGCAAATAGACACCCGAAATTGAGAATACTCCTCTCAGTCTTGTTTTCGGCTGACTAGAAGAAGTGTCTAGGAAAGGTGTATCAATAGCAAGTCCATCGTAATATTGTTAATGTAATAGGGACTCTTGAAAATCCAGTTTTGGAAAAGAATGGAGCAGTCGAATTTCTGCATCTCCAGTAGCTAGGTTTAATAGCTGATTGTTCTTTAAGAAAATTCATTACCCATTAATGGTTGGCTATTAATGCCACACACACACAAACGTAAATGTAGAGTTTTTCAAAAGCAAGATCACATAATGTAATAAGTGAATATGAAAAGTGAGTTGATAGTAAATAAAGTAAGCCGTACAACTTATACAAACCATGTGATCTAAACAATGTATCCAACGTTTGTTGTGTAAGTTCTAACTTCTAAGTATATGCAGCAAACGCCTCGCATTAACTCCGACCGGAGCTGGAATCCCTAGAAACTGCATGCGGCAGTGCCGCCGCGGCACGCGAAACTCGCCCCTAGCCGCGTGCACATAAGGCGCAAAGCCGCCTCGCCGCCGGACGAAATCCTAGTTTCGCCAAGGACGTGTTGATCAGATTCATTGTGCATACTTCGTCACTAGCAGACGCGGGCTTTCCCGACATTGACCTACATAGCGCGGGCGCCCAGAGTACACCGTATTTTGCCCCTTTTGCGGGCGCGACCCACCCGCCGCCCACCTTATGTACGAGCGAGGGGTGGTCGCGGTATATAGGGCCTCGTGAAAAACTTGCCCCCACCGGCGGTGAGCACGCAAAACAGGACCTTCCGCCCCGTGCGACCGGACCGTCGCAGCCCCCGTCACTTGCCGGAGTTGCCGACCTCAAGTCACGGCTAATTTGTACACCCAAATTATACACAACTTGGACCAAAACAACGTGTATGTGCAATTGTCGAATAAATTACAGTGAAGAGGAAATTTTCAAATCGTATGACAATTTCAGAAAATCTTTACTAAGATTGTAAAGCTGAGGAGTGTTTGTTTGAACCCGCTAATCTCGAGACCTTAGGTCTGATTTGAAAAAATCTTTTAGTGGAAAGCCCATTTATCGAAGGCTATAGGAGCAGAATACCAATGGATAATGTTTCATTCGAACGTTTTTTTTCATGCGAACAAAGTCGCAATCAGTGCTATATGCAAATAAAAGCAATGTTTTTGTGAACACCCTGTAGCGAACTCGGTGACCTCATACGTAGAGTTCAGAGCGGTGCAACAACGTTGCCGACGAGATAAATTGATCGTCTGCAATTATGTTCTATCACAGTTTGTATGTACAATCTAGTATATATATTGACGACATTGTAGCCTACTTATTACATATTATAAACAGAGAGGTGATATAAGTTGATGTGTCAGCGTGTTTCTATAGCACCGTAGCTCCAAAATGTCCGATTTTGATCTAGTTTCGCGAGTATTCTTAGCTATAATTCATCATTATCAGTTCGCTCGCTGCTTGACAATTATATGATAAAGATCTAAGGGCGTGTTTCACCAAGCAATGTTAAAGTTAATCCCTCGTTAAATATCATGTTGTTCCTCTCATTATCAATGAACGAGAAGGCATGGTTTTTTAACTAGCCGTTAACACTAAGTTAACATGCGTTGGTGAAATCGGGACTTAGGCTTTTAGAAGTAGAGAACGGGCAGCTGAACGTAAAAAGAAATAAATTGTATTCGTAAAAAAACACACGGACTCCTTCAGTGTACTCAAATACAAAGTTAAAGTATTTTCTTCACGAAATACACTTAATTAAATACGAAATCAGCCCCCGCTCGAGTGGCCGTGTGCGGTGTGACATTCACGAGGTCGGTGACCTAGCCTCGGTATTATATTTTGCTCCAAGGTTCGCTATATCTATACTAGAATTATAATTTGTTTGTTTACTTGAAAGCGATAATCTCAGGAACTACTGTGCCGATTTGGAAAATTCTTTCAGCGTTTTGATAGCCCATTTATCGAGGAAGGCTTATAGGCTGTATATCATCACGTTCAGACCAATAGGACCGCCCATGAAGAATATTTCGAAATCGCGGTTATTTTTCGTTTTGGAACCAAAGGGATCGATAATTTGTTTGTTAAGGCGGTGCACAGTTTGCCGAGACAGCTAGTTATGAATAAAGTATAAACCTATATATTTGATCTTGTACTTGGTATACTTCCATTCATGAAATCCGAGAGCTAACACAAACAAAACGCGTAATACTCACTGTTGTTAGGTAACGTTTTACATGTTATATTTTATGTAGAGATTCATTCACGTTTTCGGTCTTATGTGTGTGTGAACTTTCTTCATTATGTATGATGTAAGAAGCATCGTTTCAAAGAAGTTTTACAATCGATGAATATTATGATTTTAAACGTGGTTCATTTTGACTTTAAATTACCGAAAGTCATGTTATAAGTAAACTGCAAGGTGTTACTAGGCCCTAGTTGTTTAATTATTTTGGAAACTCTACCTTTTCGTCTGTGGAGTCTATTTATGATAAACTAGATGTTGTCCGCTACCACCGCTACCCATACATCTTGCCGCAATAAATAGTAGCCTATCTTCTGCCCTGTGGACGACTCTATATCTGTGTTAAATTTCATCAAAATCGGCCCAGTAGTTTCGGAACCTTATCAATTCAAACTAACGTAAAAACAGTTTTCTTTTTAATATTAGTAAAGATAACATCGTTTCATTACGGAAATATTTTCACGTGCTTTTTCCGTTTGCATTAACATACCGCCGCGAATGGAGACTGGCCTAAAAGCGTTTCGTGGTCGTACCACGAGAACGCGGACGGTAAAAGTATTCTTGTTTGTTAACGGTCGCCGAACAAGGCTTTCTCGAGCTGGTGGTGCCAGCGACTGGCGAGTAGAATACCGGTTATGTGACCGCAATTCTACGCGGCTCCCACCGAACGCCGCATTGTACAATGCGCTCTACACTGCGGCATTGACGCCGCGAGTTGTATAGAACACAGCAAGTTGACCACCAATGCATCGTGTGGATTGAGAATGTCGCTGGCTAGATAGAGACTTGGTAGAAGTTTTATTTGCTGCATGACGTCAATCGTTTGGACTGTTGAATTTCTTGATTCTACGATCTGCCTCCATTGTGTGTGTTCAATGTTTGACTTGGAAGTTTTTATGTTTCTTCGTTGCCTTTGAATTCAAACTTCAATTTTATTTACGTACGTCGATAAATATACAAAAAAGTCGCTTATTAATCGTATTGTGTTCATTTCCAATTCAAGTTCTATCGTTATTTTAACACAATGAAGCCGCAATACCGCAACCCGAAGCGTTCGAAGGTGAATTGCGTATTGTTCACCGCCCGCATGCACGGGGCCTTTCCAAAACGGCTTTTATTCTGACGACATAGAGCTAATTTTGCAATACGCCTTGGCGGCGGTGCTGTTTTTCGAATTTACACTCTATTAACATAATATTAGAGTCGTGTTTTGCGATTTTGAGCAACATTGTATACGGGTTTCACGGGCTTGTGCGTATCGGGCCGGTCTCGGAATGCCGCGACCGGGTTCCGATAAGTCGAGTTTTGGACCCGACCCACGACCCACCTCGGCTTGTAAGAAATTCAAGAACACCAAAATAAAATTCCTCGAGTTTTGTATTATTTAGGAGCTGGGTTTTTTCGTGCTCGGAAAGTGTATTTTTTTACTTTTAATGCTTTTAGGGTAAACGATGAGGCTCTGAAGTTAAAGAATAGAGTCGTAAAGAAACTCTACGCATTTTTTTTTCTGGACAACCAATTATAAATGTTTGTCACAGACAACGATAACACTGCATAGTTCGGTCACTATCTCTCCAGCACAGATATAATAATTATACTATAGTACGTCCGAGATAAATTACAACATAAACAAACGTAAACAACCATAGACTAGTCAGTGATGCCAATTGGCCAATTTTAATACAATAATTATTGTTTGCTATGAATCCATAGACTATATATAGGCTTATATTCTACAATCGGCAGTGTCAAAATGGCGTATTTTTTCTGTGATAGATTTTCATTTGATGTTTAAACATATCAATTAATTATTGTTTAATTGTTATAAAATGTATTTGGCAATGAAGTATAATCCTTTAATATTCCGGTGACAGTGTTGATAAGTGTGCACAATAAGTAAATATGTGGAAATTTCGGTGCTTTTGGTTTGTTTACGTTTAGGTTAAATTTATCTTGGACTATAGTACGTCCATCTTCTTATTAGGCCTCACGCACACCGTGCGGCCGACAATGCAATTTCAAGTAACATGAAGCGGCCGTGTAAAAGACGTATGTACTATGTATGTGTGCCCTCAGCTCTAGTGTGAACATGTCATACTGTACATAATAAGTATTCACTCTATTGTGTACTGTGAGTTGTGACACATGCAATTTTATCGTTGTAGTCTGAAGTGGGTATAAGTATGTCGAGAGTCAAGTCCCGAGACAGATTCTAAAATAAGAATCGAATTCGTTAACTTTTTGACTTGACCACGTATAAAGAAAACATAATGTTAGTAACATAGTAAAAGTTAACAAACATTTAATATTTTAGTACATTATTATTATTTTAATAATAATGCAATATAATAACGATTCGGCTTTTTACATGTATGCTATTAAAATGTATTGTATGTTATCTTACAGTTCGACGACCTTTTGTTACGTAATTTGCAGTTTATAGAAACTTTTTGCGTGTTTTTCCTCATTATCTTATTCAAATACTTTGCATATCTTTAATGTGATTGTTATTGTTTTTTGTTATCAATCAAATGTTTGGTTTTATCGTTGTATATTATGGTGACCGACTTATTGTAAGTAATAATTAGAACATTCTGATTTCAATAGTGCATACTGCATACCACACGTCCGACAAAAAGTAGCTCACAAATCAGGAATAATCTGTGTCAAAATCGGCCTGCAAAAAGTAAGGCCAGGACGCACTAATCATTAAAATAAACATACACCCTAAGGGCGTGTTTCACCAAGCAATGTTAAAGTTAACGCCATGTTAAATATCATGTTATCCCTCTCGTGTTTCCTGTCAAAGAATGAGATGGCATGGTATTTTAACATGGCGTTAACTTTAACATTGCTTGGTGAAACACGGGCTTAATCTCCGAAACGCGAGGTGGATAGTATTTGGTTGCTTTTTGTGCAAATAGTTATAATTTCTAACTCAGTAACCTCCTTACACATAAAAATACACAGTAGGATAAGTCATACTATGTTTTGTCCTTGTCTATCAATATACTTCTCTGACAGGTGTGTTCATAGACACGTCACACACTTAGGCCCGTATTAATAAAGAAGTCTCAAACCGGGACTCAAGACGGTTCCCCTACTCGAGTACGGTTAGCTTCTCAAGGTGGTATTTGATTAATAGTCAGATCTCAGCTGAAACTTGAACTGGGTTTAGGAACGCTGCCTCAACTAGAAACGTCACCTCACCTTTGAAAACTGTTTTTTTTAAGTTCGTTCACGATGAACAGGCTAAGGTCGTAGACCATACTTCCTAGTTTGAAAACTGAATTTTTTATTATATTACTAGTCAAATACCGTTTCAATATACTTTTAAAAATAGCAGATTTATATTTTGTTATACATTCTTACAAAATTTCATAACTTAAATGTAACATATATTATTCTAGTAGGTATAAATATCAAAAATAAACTTTAGTCTTTATTAATGTAGTGAAAAACTGGTTTTCGTTATTATTGTGGTTAATTACTTAATATTTAGAAATACAATATTCCTTCACATATTATCCATATTTGGAACTAGGAATAAAACTGCGGATTGGCATTCGAAAAAAGTTTTACTGTCTTATTAATATTTCCGCCATAAAAATTTGAAGATTGAAAGTTATTTTGTGATGTTTTGCCGCCATAAACAAAAGAAGAAGAAGAAGTATTGTAACTTTGTAAGTTTATTTATGTACTATTAATTTATTAGTAGGTACCTACAGGTAGACCTGAATAAATTCTAAACCAAAGATTATTATTATCATAAATAGGTTCTAAACTATCTTTTAAAATTGTGTGTCTCCTCTTGAACTTACACTTCTTTAATATACTACCACTAACTCTTAAATCCAACTAGGTAATTCCATTCTGTTTTCTTTTTTCAGATACTGTTACACATAAACATCTGAGCCATGAGTGCTGAAGCAAATTGTATGCACACTAATTATTTATTGTAGATGGTTCATTCCCTGTAGTGTTGATAATCATTTTTAACCAATTTTCAAAAAAGAAGTCAGTACAACAATGGGGTAACATATTAATTTTTGTTTATAATAATAATATAATAAAATATTTCATGTAATTTTAATTGTTTTCATGTACCTACCTACTATTATATTATTATCATATATTATAGTTGTAGGGTCACCGCTGCTAACCATAACACGGAAGTGTGACAACTCCATTCTTGTATGCTTCACTTAGCCCTTACTTTTTGGAGATCTCCATGTAGAGATTTCTACCTTTACATACTATAGCCTAGACCTAAAGGAGAACCAGCCTTTTCTAATGATGAATATTAATAATATTACTTACACACTACATACTTAAAACTCCCTCACCTATTTAAAATATGGTTTATGACTTAATTAATAATTATTCTATATTGTTATTAAAATATGTACCTACTTTAGGTTCTTAGTAAAAATTCATATTAATTCATAATATAAATCTAAGATACTAATAAGACTTTATTAGCTAGTTATTTTTAACATTAATTGTGTTAAATATTACAGGACTATGTGAGAGGTGGTCCTTTGCAGGACACATGTTTCAATTAAATTAAATATCATTTATTTCAGGCTGCATTGGCCCATATAATAAATACCTTACAAACTAACATACATATTAAATATACTTAAGAACTACACTTTAACACGTGCTGACGGAGACGTGCAACGCGCTTCATTGATTTCATGTTTAGAAGTTATGCCTGTGTTTACAGGATATTATCAGTCTAGTTTGTCAACCGAATGAAGGTGTACAGTCTGTGTATAGTCAGGAACAATTACGAGACGTCTGCGCCGTCGCGACGCCGACAAGTCCAAAGAGAATATAATCACTACGTTTTAGACAATTGTTTCGTGCATTATATTATCCTCTATGCTTTCGTGGTCTCTCCCGGCGAGTGTGGGCTGCTCTCCTGTCTTCGGGCTAAAATTACATACAAATAAGGGCGTTTTAACGGTCAAGTACTACGCGGTAGATAGATTTGTATCAGAGTTATTTATTCAAGTTAACTTTCAACATATATCTACACGTTTTATATACAAGATAACTTGGACTTTTCTATTTATTTATAATTATTTTTGCTTAAAAAAAGCTACTAAAATTACATCTCGCATTACGAAAATTTGAACTTAACATTGTTATTGTACTTCATCTTCTACTTTTGGCATAAGCCATCAATAGAAACTGCCAACGTCGGAGTGCAAAAAGCATGGCAGTATAGTCGGTTAAAAAGACCTTCACGCGAGTCTCGTGTAAATACAAGCTTAAATAATTTTTAGCTGAATAATTTTCTTAGAGGATATTTCTTAGCCTTTTTTGAATTCTATTATGATTGGTGGATTGGGGATAAGTGTTGAAAAGTGTAAATATTATAATTATTAATATTGCGCGGGCATTTTGAATAATGTCTAGCTATAACGGGTGAAGTGATCCATTAAAATATAAACTTCATTATTTACTTATCTCATTGCGCAGTCTTTATGATATTGCTACGTGAAAATTGGGCAATTTGATAATAAAACTAAATTTGACGCGGTGCGGGGAGGGAATATGCGTAACACACATTGCCCAATCATATACTGTCATTCAGCGTGCGGCTCATTTGGAGGATTTTGAAGTCCACCCCATGAGCCCCACGCTGAATGACTACTACTACCTATAATATAATATTTTAACCCCCGACGAAAACAGTTTTTTATAAGTTTGACGTGTCTGCGTGTATATTGTACCTATAATAATAATCGCACTCCTACTATGATATTTTTTTTATAATAACCGGGCATTATGTACCTACTTATAACGCATAACTTAATTATTTAGTATAGTTTAGATAATAATAATTTACTAATATTAGCGTTATTAATATTAAATAAAATTTTAAAATGTATTTTGGTAAATTTAGAGGTGTATTCAACGCTTAACATAATACTTGGCCATTATCATATAGACAACAGCTCTTCTATTTATTATTGTCATAAAATAAAATAAAAATATTTCTAACTCAAAATAACAATATTAATAATATGAAACAAAATAAAATAAAATAAATATTTAACAACTTTTACGTACAATAATTATTTTATAACTCTGTTACGATTTGACGGCAGTAGATGCCAAAAAAGCAGAAGAAGAAGAGGAATTGTCAAACTCAAAGAAAAGTCAACATGGCGGAATGTCAACATATTTATTTTTTTCGATTTTAATTATATATTTTTAAGCATTTAATTTAAGTCAAAAACTATGGATATGTGTTTTGAAGTGGCAAAATGGCTTTGTAATTAAAACCTCAACCATAAAATTACCATATGCACAATAATCGATGAACAAGATTCTAAAGTTAAGCCAGTTGGACTGTTGTTCCCACAACCTCACAACAAACAATTTATTATTTCTTAAAAATATAGATATAAGATTACCATTATTTAATTATATTTTTTTGAAAAATGAGGCGCAGTGTGCATAAATGATAGAAAATGGGTGCTCATAAAATAAGAAAGTTGCATTAAACACTTAAAAATACAGTAAAAATATTGAATTACTATTCTCCAGGAGGCTTATTAAGTTATTGTTTTAACATGTTTTCAGATGTTACAAGTAAGCACATTGACAGGCTTTAATGTGCAAGATTTATTTTCAGAATAAAGGTTTCAGAATTAATATTCTTGTCTTAAAGGAAATGCACAAAATCTATGAATCTTCAATCAAAGGCAAATAAAAAAGTAGCCAGCTAAAGTTAACTTAATGAAAGATTAAAAGGTCTACCATCTATCCAAAACTAATGCAATATTAAAATCTGAACTGAATCAATTTTATGAGCCATTAGGCTCAAAAATATTCTTCATAGTATACTTTATGTTAAGTAACTTCAGAGAAATTAGGTATTTTAAGTAGAAATAAAAAAGTAATAGTTTCAAAAGTTGTTTTATTCTGTATTCTTTCATAGTTATAATATAAATATTTATTAAATAGAATTGCTGTAAAATGATATTCATAAAATAAATTCTATAAGTCCAGCAATGCTAGCAACTTATAAATAATTTCTTTACTCCTTTGTCCTTGGACATTCTCATTCTCGAGTAAGCCTTAGGATTTACTGACATGAGTGGGTAAATGTAAGGAGATATCAAAATTGGTAAAATTTTTCAGGCTTTTGTTAATAGAATTCAATATATTATTCTTTTTAATAAAGATTTTACCACTAACAGCTAGTAAAAGTTTGTCGGGAATAAAAGAAAGATTAATTCTTTCATATTTTGTTTCAGTCAAAAACATAGGCACCTACATATTTTATGTAGGCAACAGTAATATTATAGTAGGTAGGTACCAAGTGAATGTTGAAAAAGTGTGAATTGTAAAATCATTGGAGCTTTTACCATTCACAGTTGGTAAATCTTAGGTTTTACTCTTAAGTCTTAGGATTTACCTTATTTAGAGCATTTTCAGTAACATATTGATGCAAGAGAATGAAAATGCTGTAAGCTCCATTTTCTTGCATCAATATACACTTATAAATTACAAAAATCTCTGTATGTGCAAGTACAATTGGCCCTGTATTTGATGGTGTGATATATGTATTTGAATTTTATTACTTTGAATCAATTAATTTAACATCTATGAGAGACAACAAAGTGAAAATATGCCAGTAAAATATTAGAAAGAGATGTCTTCAAAATATGAGCCACAACACAACAGGTACCTATTGAATTTAAAAGTTTGACATGCTAAATATTTTGCAAACAATGAGCACAAATTAAACATTATCATTTACTTGTTAGCAAGAAAAGACTATAATTATCTGGTTGCTTCACCAGATGGGATACTACTTACTATGATGCAAAATGTTTTATTTATACATTTATAGAGTTGCAATCATTCGTCTTTTACGTTGAAGATGCCCCATTTTTGAATTTGTGTTTGATTGATTGTGTACACTATGTAATGTCCACTAATTATAATTAGTTTCTTCAGACATCTACATCAAAATAATGATCATCTGCCTGAACAGCATATCGATTTTCTGGCTCATAACATATTTCCCACAGAGAATGACGCAAACAGGAATCGTTTCACTGGATGTTTATTGGCAATATTTTTACCATACATATCTAACCTTTCAAGTCTTTTTTGCCTCGCGAATCACCACGTCTTCTGTAACATAATTACTCTAATCTATGTTCTGTAAGCTCTGGCAGTCGCCAAGTACTAATACATAAGTACTAATAATCAAGTAGTTTACGGTCGTCTGTATTGCCATGTACAGGTGCCGAAATCGTAGATTTCCGTTTCTTATGTAAAACAAATAACAATAACAAAAACATGTATCAGAAGCCAAGGTCACCAAAGTAAGTACCTACAGGGTACATCAAAATAATAGTTCAAAGAAAAGCCTAGATTAATCATAAAAACAGCTTAAACGTAAAAACAATTTAGGGAGAAAAACACGGAAACACATTGGCAACTAGTGACATATTATGCCTCACTCACCTAAGTTGACGTATCCAAGTAGCAGTTTGTCGTGTGACGTCACTTACGTAAGTTGACATATCCAAGTAGCAGTTTGACAGCTGTTGACAATGCTCGCCCCGGCTGAGACACCTTTCTTGAGCTAGGTGCTCAAGTAAGGTCTATTAATTCGAACGTCATCTCAAATGCTGTCTTGAGTTTGACGTCTTGGTTGAGATTTCTTTATTAATACGGGCCTTAGTACATCGAGATGAAAATTGCAAAGTTTCTCCTCGGCGGTATGCGAACCCGCGCCATCTGACTTGAGCGTCGATGAGCTAACCACTGAGTCGTCGATGTAAGAATAAACATATCCGGGTTTAAGGATTTTAAAGTAGTGTCTTAAAAACCATTAGACTAATCAAAAAGGAAGCAGGCTTCCTCCAGTAAGGCAGCAAATAAGTCTTTAAAGTCCAGTTTAGCGTAACCGTAAACCGCGCTACTGTAACATCAATTAGGGCCACGGCTAAGCTCTCCCTGATTATGTTAAGTAATAGTCCCGCTGCCAGGCGAAATGCTGCCCAATTGCTCGGCAATACGGCGCAATGGCCACAATGGGATGCCGGTCCCTTGGCAACGGGGAATCTATAGGCACCTGTATATGTCGCATGCCTATGCCACGTGCTCAGCGTCCTTGACGGGGGCAATGACCTCGTTTAAATGAGAGAAAAAATAAACAACACTTTTTGCTCCCAACCCCGGTGTTTGTTTTGATCGTTTCCACGTCAAACTTTTACGGACCTCGCTTTATTTGTTGAGAATTGTTTGTCGGAGATGTGGAGTTTGAAAGATTGTTGTGGATTTCGACGTTCGTTATTAATTTTGTACGAGTTTGCGGGGCCCTCTTATTAATCTCGAAATTTGTAGGACTTTCCTAATTTTAGTCTTGAACGCGTGGTGGGCTATTTGAACGTACAGGCTCACAGTCTCTGTAATGTTTTTCAAAATTAAATAAACCCTATATACCAAAATAGCTGACCCGTGCCCACTTCGTTTTGAGCATACAAATCGTTTAAACGTTCCCTGGACTTTTACGAATATTTCAAGACCAAAAATAGCCGAATCTGTTCAGCCGTTTTCGAATTTTAGCGAGACTAACGAACAGCAATTCATTTTTACATATAAGAGAAGAGAGAAGATAAGAGAAAGATAGCCGAATCGGTTCAGCCGTTCTCGAGTTTCACCGAGACTAACGAACAGCGTATAAATACTTTGTCTAACTTTTCTTAAAAATCGGTAAAGTGACGAGATAAAAATGTACTCCAGTGATTAAGGGATCACGCTCCACAAAGTTAACCCTTATGTCACCGCCGACAGCTGTGTCTGCGGGTTATGTCCCGTAAAATAATGTCCGGCCCATTAGGCCAGGGCATAAAGTGAGTAAATCCCTTTGAATGGCTCCGAGTGCCGACCTTGACTCTACTAACATGCACTCACCGACACCTGTGACCTGTTACAAGGATTCGGTAATATCACGTAACTTTTATTTGTACCTGTTATTTTCAGTTATAACGTATAGAGTATTTCGTAATCGGTACATGACTTTGTACCTGTATTTGTTTGTGCCAAGGATTACATAAATATTTTAGCTATTTGTTCATGACACCATGGACTTTTTTAAATATTAAAAAATTAATTAATGGAATATTTTTTTTTATATTGTTATTTAATAGTTATTAAGTATACGCTGGTGATGTTAGGCTTGCTGGAACATTTACCATAGGTCCATGAGGTACAACTTGTATTCAAGTTTGATGTTACTCATATATACATAGGCAATTTAAATGGTTTTAGAATAACAGTATTGTTCTACTGGGGTGTCAACTAGGTCGCTGTTACTTGTTAGCGACGCCGCTACCGCTACGTCTAGTCTACTGTAAATAGCTTGCGTCCACTGCTGCCCGGTGGTAATTTACCGTCTACACATTGTGACACGACACGTGTTAATCGCCTCCGTGGTCTAGTGGTTCAGAGCTTCGCTCTCAACCCGGAGGTCGTGGGTTCGATCCCCGCGTTGGAACAACAAAAATGTTGTTTTCAAGTTGGTTAGGACAATGCAGGCTGATCCCTGATTGCCTGACAAGAAAGATGATGCGTCGGATGAGCATGTAAAAAGTCGGACCTGCGCCTGTTCTCTCGCCAGTCGTGTCGGTTTACCGTCCCACTGGGTTATGAGAGTAAAAGGAAGAGAGAGTGCTTCTGTGAATTGCGCACACACTTGGGCACTATAAAATAACTCCTGCGTAGCTGGCCTGGTTTCAATGAAATCGGCTCCCGACACCGAAATCGGTGAGGGGAACTATTATTATTTATTTATTGTGACACGCGACCGAAAAAAAAAACCAAGTTAGGGAGCGTAGTGCGAGTTTTGCGAGAAAGTTAACTACAATTTGTATGGCATCGAATTAATTACCATAGTTTGGCACTAGGGGCGCTGTTTTGATTACTTTTGATGCCATACAAGTTGTAGTTAACTTCGTCATCTTGAGCAGTGACAACAACTCGCACTAGGATCACGCCTCACTTGCAGTCACTGGTCTGTTCGAACATTTAGGTTATAGCTCGAGAGCAGCCCGACCGATTTTCATTATTTGTAGAATTTTGTCAACATCCATGCGCAGAACTTTTAAAAATAAAATACCGGAAAAAGTACTATACAAAATGTTCACGGGTTTAATAACCCAGTTGATCGGTTTAAAAATTGTAGGAAAACTCAATAATCATTATTATGTTAAATACCAGATCCTTCTGGTCATGCTGCTATTAGATAACGTACGTAAATAAACAATAACAGCTTATCTGTAACTATTACATGTATTTGCACAGCGCGGTATCGGCGCAGTGGGTCACTGTGACACATAAATTACAGAACCTGTTCCCGATACACGATGACATTTGCGGCAGTTGGCTGGAGATTGTAGATGCACTATGCACCGAGTTAGATGTTTTACCGCCACGATCCATGTGGACGAGTTGGCATGAAAGCCTTTTATTTTTTAATACACTTTTGTGTAGTTTTTCAGTTGCTGATTGACTAAGAGAATACGACTTAACCATTTGAAGAAATTGATCCTATATATGTCAGTATAATTAAAGTAAAATTATGATTTCGAGAAAATTGAGTTTAAACTGTCACTTGAACATTTTAGAATACGTCGTTAAGTATTAGGTACATTAATCTTAAAGATCCGTCTCTTAAATCAATGTACTTAATACGTTACTAGTTACTGTAATCCTAAAATGTTTAAGGGGCTGTTTAAACTCAAATTTCAGGCTATTTTTTTGCGATATATCACCTTCATCCCTTCATGTTTTGAATTATCGATAGACTGATAACTGACGACCTCTATGGCTAAGTGGCAAGAGCTTAAGCGCTCAAGCCGCAAGTCTCTGGCTCGAAAACCTCCTCCGAGGAGGAGGGAGCAATTAGTTTATCAATGCAATGCTAGATATAAAAGTAACAAATATATTTCCCAAGTTTGGTACATATACTAGAAGTTCTTCGAGAACTTAGCGCGGACCAGATAAACGTGGTGTGAAAGCCACTCCATAGATATTATTATAGACTATAGGGTGTGTGGGCAATTAAACTATAACCACATGCCGGATATACGAGCCATTAGCTCGAAGTGAGCATAAGGCTGCTCAGCTTTATGTAATTACAGTACCGAGTAGGTATCTTTTGCAATAACATTTTCTTATAAATAAATAAAAAAAGTTTAAAAACTATAACCCGACTTCGAAAAAAAGGGGTCGAAAAAGACTGAAACAAGAAAATAATTCAATTTGAAATCCAGATATGCGTAGGTACAAAAATGGTGGTCAAGGTAGAGCCGTGGTCGTACCCGCTATTGGGATTGTATATTTCAACAGCAGACGAATATTATTATTTTTCAAGTTCTCTTTTTTCTACCGTATTTTTGTGTGAGGTGACGCCTGACAAGGTGTAAAATAAATGAGTGATAATACTTTAGGGTGTGTATGTGTAGAGTATACTGTGAAAGATGTAGGTAGTAAGATTTACTTTTGACTTTCATGTTTGTAGGATTTCCCATACAATAATTTAAAAAAAGTACTTTTTCAGCACTGCTTTCACAGTAAATTCTTCATACGGGACCCATATTACCTACATACCCTAAAGTATTACCACTCATTAAAAGTATAGCATGTACATTGTACATGCATGTTATGTTTACAGTATGTCTATGCAGTACAGTAATAATATAAATTATAATATCAATGATCGTGTTGGTCGTGTAGCCCGGTATGCACGCGGCTGTGGTTGCGGACTGTGGTGGACGGTGGTAGCCCACACATTACCCACTACCCGGCCATTACCTATTATTATTTCAGCACTGTTATCCAGAATTCCAGACGCTCTAAATGCAACCCTACAGCACGAATGACAGGGACGAAAATACCGTGCGATAGATATTAGTATGTTTGCTCAGCCGATAGGGCTGCCAACCGTACTATTTTAAACGTACCCAGCACACGGCATCGATAGATTAATCCTATTATTTCAGCACTATCCTCTCGCACTAAAGCGCTAACGACAGTTGAAAATACCGTGAACTAGTATATTTGCACAGCCAATAGGGTTGCCAACCGTGCTATATTTTTGTCAATTGTACTAGGTATTTTAACATTAGGCCCCATGAAGAATTGTATCAAACGGTAAATGTAATTTTTGTCAATATGATGCAGAAGTAATGGTCTCGAGACCGGGGATGTAATGGAGCTCCGTAACCGTAACCGAACTATCGGATATCCGATATAAAAAATATCCGTAATCGTAACCGAATCCGAAATAATAGTAACGGATAATATCGGATAGGGGCGGAGCCTAATTGAGACACGTTATGACAAATTTTCTTGTCGGCCAGTCGCTGCCAAGTGCCAACACAAGCCCATTTTTTGTTTTCTTCTGTTGTCGTCATAAAATTATTGTAAACAACTGACTTGTGACCAATTTTACAATTGCAAATAGTTCAACAAATTAAAACAAGTGTGTTGTGTTACGGATTCCATTGGTACAAAATGTGCCCTAAGTCGTTTGTATTTTACTGTTGAAATTCCTTAAGAATGTAATATCCGTAACCGAAATTATCCGAAACTACCGGATAATCCGAAATAATTTCATATCCGTATCCGATATTCCATATCCATTACATCCCTGCTCGAGACGCCTGACAGAAGTAATAACTAGACAGACACACTAGCGTCGTACGTTACAAAATGGTTCAGCCTCCCCTAAGTATTTATCTCTGCATACTATAAAGACAGACATTACGATATAAGATAGACATTTTTTTCCATTTCCTATGTTTATGCATAAAAAAGGTGACAACCCTAGGTTCAAACGACGTGAGTCAGGCGCGAAATTCCGGAAATTACAAACGTTTTACCTGTTGAGGCGAGATGCCTACTGCGAGAGTATCTGACTCATCTCGATACTGGTTTGATATTATCCCTCCCATACTTGAGGATCTCAGATTGTGGAGCTTCGCGAAACTCGCATTCATATATTTTAATGGGCGTAGATCATAGAATTTATAGTGTTAGTAGTTTTTATCTACTACTCAACGTGAAAAAGTACAATTTGTATTACATCGAAACTACAAAGTGACAGAAAAGTGTAACTTATTTGATGCCATACAAATTAGGAGTAACTGTTTTATAAAAACAAAAAATTTTACTCAAAATACAGATAGAGAAATGGTTTATCTTATTATTGTCATACAGCTTATTGCACATTTTGTAACTTGCTGAACTCTAAAACTACTCAAAACGCCTTTACTAATAATTTGTCAGTTGGCAAAATAAAGTTGCAGAGCTGATTGAAAAAAGGCCTTTCAATTAGTATATCATAATCATTAGGCCGTGATTCACCAAGCAATGTTAAAGTTAACGCCATGTTAAAATACCATGCCATCTCATTCATTGACAGGAAATACGAGAGGCATAACATGATATTTAACATGGTGTTAACTTTAACATTGCTTGGTGAAACACGCCCTTAAACTTAGTAATTTATTTTATGATTTAATATGTAGTTTAAATTAAAGTTAATAAGGCTGCGCAGGCCTGTTCGTTGTACAGTTTATTGTGGCTCAACGTGAGAAAGTAAAGACCTCGACTGCTGGCGACTAGCGACTGTGGCTGCCCTTGACAGAGCAACTTACGTTGCGAATACCTACCGCCCAGCGGCGCGCGCGCACTCATGCACACTCGGTCACTCACACACAAGCACTTATTATACAGACGCATATAACATACATTTATAGGTTCATATTACATACATTATTTGTCGTATTTGCGGTACTGTTATATCACATTTCGATAAATAGAATGTATGAGATATGTAAACATACACAAGATGTTGTCGTGAAATTATGCGTATCGTTTTTATACGATTCCAAATATAGCGACGGTATACATTCTTTATGCCAGTTTTTCGTTTGGACTCGGTGTTATCAGAAACAATTGACAAGTACGTATCCGAAACGTTTTTTAAAAGTATTCTACTTCGCTACTACTCTACATTACTAAACGTATTACTTAACTGTATTTTTGAACTAGATTTAAATGGAAATAAAAATTGAAATTCAACCAAATTAAAGTGGTTACCATTGTATTCCTTGATTGCGCGGTGAATCAGTGATATTTAAATTGGTAACAAATAGCAATATAGCCTCCCATACTGAGCTTCGTTTGGGCTACATTTAATCGGGACGGAGTATGGTTAAATTACACCAAATTTGTCAGCATGCATTATATTGTTACGACAATATGAACCGAATTATTCCTTTTCCCGTAAAAGGGAAGTTTCGATTATGCATTTCGAATTGAATTTTCCCACTGCGGCACAAAAACTAGATTATGATTCACGGCAAAAAGAGCAAACAGTTCCAGCGAATTGCGAGCGTGCGAGGATAAAATAATTAAAACGAGACCGCTCGTTGTATGTAGCACGTATCACTATGTATTGTACACTAGCGACCCGCCCCGGCTTCGCACGGGTGCAATGCAAAATATACATACTACAGAATGTCCTTATACACAACGTTTACAGCTTTTTTGTCATTAGCCAATACAAACATGTTTTGCTTAGACGTTACTCTTGACAGCGCGACGTATAATTGGCCATGTGAAAAACACTCAACGCTCAAGTTTAATCCTGCAACTTTAACATTACGACCCTGCATTTTAAATTTGTAATATCTTCGGTAATATTCGCTTAAATTACATGCTGTAAAAAGCATATTGATCTATAATAAATGCACAATTTATTTGATTGGATAAGGATTAATGCTGTATTGTTTTAAATCACTTCGTAAATAACCATTTTTTAGTAAAGGATAATAATGGTTATGGTGGGTTATCCTTAAGAGATAGACATATACCATCGCGGACTTTTTTGTTGAACTTTTTAAGGTGAACAATACTGTAGTACATTATTTTGGTCTATCTCGTAGGGTTCAGCCAGCGTTAGCAATATAAGCGCAAAAAAACGTGCTTATTTACGACATCACATTAGAAACCTTTAAATTTATCAGTGTTTCTCTACTATATTATGCATTTATTATACATACAAACCTTCCTTAAGAATCACTCTATCTATTAAAAAAAACCGCATCAAAATCCGTTGCGTAGTTTTAAAGATCTAAGCATACATACGGACAGACATACAGCGAAAGCGACTTTGTTTTATACTATGTATTGATTGTACACTGTGCAACTTGCCAAAGAGGTCCACTTGTATAAAAAATTGACAGTGGCCGTGTTCGTTGGCTTGTTTGTCAAAAAACTTGTAAGCACCAATCAAAAACTTTTATTTTCTATTGCCTGTCAATAGTCATGTGGATTTTTTAAAATAAATTGACAAGTTTTCAAATAAAATTATAGAAAATAAAGGTTTTTGATTGGTTCTTTACAAGCGCGTGCGTCAACAAACAAGCCAACGAGCACGGCCAGTAAGTAACATTGCACTCGAATTTGACAGTTTCGTCACGACACTAGCGCTAGTTGGATTGAAATTGAGTGTCGACTTTATGGAACTATTCCAATCCAATGTCATCGGTTTTGTTTTCGAGAGTCACGCATGGCTGGATCGGCATTGAAATAATCGCTTCGAGAGTAAGTCCCCTGGTGGCGTGTGAGATGAGACTAAAAACTTTTTCAACAATATAATTTTTTTATCCATTGTAGCAATGACATTTGACACGTAATTTTTTTACAGTAAACCCATGAAAAAGACGATTATTTTTTAGTAAAAAAAGATTTTTCAGAAATCGATTTTAATGGGAATGTGAAAAATCTATTATTATTTAATCGTTTTATGTAGTTAATGTCACATCCCTAATCTAATGATTAATAAAGCTGTTTACATTGAAAAAGTTATTTCATCTGTCAACGCTACTAGAACTTTTTTGCCAGATGTAGTTCTCCGAAAACGCTAGCAGAACCCGTTGCCATTGATACAAAATGCAGTGTATGTTTGTAATTAGTTGATTTTTTTATTTTTAACTGTAACTATTATACGAATATTCAATAAATACTATAATTTTTGTGTCTTATACACAATGTAGTCTTCAAGGAATACTGATAGTAATAAAAAACAGTAATTTAACTTTTATTTATCTAAAGAATAGGGACAAACTCTGGGTTATTATTAATAGTGTCAATATCACCAACACATGCTAAAGTTAATCCTTCATTAAATATCGTTTTACCCCTCTCGTATTTCCTGTCAATAAATGAGAAGGCATGGTATTTTAACAAGCCGTTAACACAACGTTAGTGAAATCGGGACAATTTATTTAAAATTTCTCGCTCTTCTTTTGTACCAATTTGACTTTTGTATTTTGTACAGTGACATTTGCATTCGGCTATTGTCGTGCGTATTCGGCTTCCCTGCCCTGGGCTAGTTTTCCTATGAATGCCGAAAACACCATAATATTATCGATTTCTATCTATAGTGTTAGTACACAATAGTACTGTTTATAGTAACTTATTTTCGTCTGTATTTTCTGCTAAACGACATTCCACAGAAAACATGTCACGAGTCGCGTTACATTGTTGGTCGTTACTGATACAAAAACAGAACTGTCACGCCGTGTACGGCAAAGGACGTGCGGGCGACACGGACGTAGATAAGCAATCTATTGTGTGTGTGTGTATGTGTTATTTTTACGAGTCAAACTGTCTGGCCCGCTGTCACTCGGCCCTGGCAGTCGGTGCACTAGTTTACGGTCAGCGTAAACAAATATTATAATAGGTGGGCGATGCTTCCGTGATTCACTGCCGCCCAGCCGTCTGCCAGTCGAGCGATAAAATTATAATTACTATCAACGTGGCGCAATGGTCCTGTACATTATTCATAATGTCTACGTTTAAAATGAGATGTTTAGGCCTTGTTTCACCAAGCAATGTTAAAGTTAACGCCATGTTAAAACACCATGCCATCTCATTCGTTGACAGGAAATACGAGAGGTATAACATGATATTTAACATGGCGTTAACATTAACATAGCTTGGTGAAACACGCCCTTAGCATCGAACCGATGTTATGGGCAGAAAAATTGTGATTGACAGAGATGCTTTAACAATTGAGAATTGTCGACTCAGTGTTAACTGTTAAGGCAGTTTTCGTGTGATACCGTGGGCTTCGTCTGTGAGCCATTTTGTTTCAAGCAATGTCTTGTCTCAAACTCGAGTGAGCGCCAGTTGTTGCACGATAACCAATCGACCCATATAATAATGAAGCTGCAATACCACTTTCGTCGCAAATCACCTCGGCATCGGGTCAGTGATTCAGTGTGCACATGTGCGGCGAGACTTACGTGCAGAGCGATGGAAAACGAAAGTCATCCGGTGCGTCTCCCGATTGATGTGCGATGTGCGGCCGGGGCCTAAGCCTCGTTAGCTGTATTATTCAAATTGTGTGTGCGGGGCCCAGAGCCGAGTGCCGGGCGTGGATCGATCGGAAATATCCGCCGCTTGCACTCTCGAATACAATTTAATTCGGCCTACAGATAGCGGCGGCCTTGAGGGTTCAATTTGTGCCTGCACAAAATGTAACGCGTGTGCACTAGTTGCAATAGCTTTTCCACTTCGATGTGCTGAACTTTTTGTTTTGGGCTTCAATCTTTTCGATGGTGGACTCGAAAAGTTCTCTGACGTCGCCAAAGGGTCGTCATTAGACAAATGAGGAACAATCTGCTACAATCACCACGTTGGATCCCTTTGAGGATTTAGTAGCCTTTAAAACATTTTTATTACTTTTTTTTTGGTTTTTAACATCCATATAATATCTTTTGATAATTAATTTATGAAAGAAAGGAATAATAGGGATGAACTAATAGTTTTTTTTTTTAATTTAAATAAAAATAAAGTACAATTTTACAGTGATATGCTACTAACATAACTTCGCCAAACCGTGACGTTTGAGGGCGAGTAACGCTCATTTTAGTAAAATCTACCACATTACACTTACATAATATTATTATTGTACACATGGCAAAGAATACCTCGATACATAGATATTCAGTAAAAAAAATCTCTAGTGACTAGTTTCATTATCCAGGGAGAAAACGGGTCGCGTAGACCCCTGTTTTGAATGAAAAAGCCGCCGGTGTATTTCTTCTTACTGATGACCATGTGGCATGTTAGTAATTGTCTTGTATCTCGTTTCCAGGAACTCAAAACGTACCGATGCCACCGCGACCGTCGTCGTCGCTGTCGGACGGCGGCGGGCCCGTCGCGCGCGCGGGCGCCCCCGCCGCCGGCCCGCCGCCCTCCGCGCCGCCGCCGGGCGCGATGCTGCCGCAGCCCTACCCCCATCACCCGTACAAGCAGGTAGGGTATTGTTGAAATAACTCATTGACGTATAGGTTGACGTAGGGACGACGTTCAGAAAACATTTATATGTATCGATATTAGCGTCTTCTCGAAGAATATCGATATATTATAAATTACATTATTGAATTTCCCTTTAAATTAAATTCTAAAAAAAATGATAGAATATAAAGGCTTATTTAATTTAATTTTATTGAATTTCCCAACAAGCAGGGCTACCCGCCGCAGCCGCCCTACCCGTACCCGCCGCGCAACCACCACCCCTACCCGTACGGGTACCGGCCGACGCCGCCGCCGCATCCCGGACAACACTATCCACCCATGAAGGTTAGTTCATCTTACTGTATCTTGACGACTTCTGTAGCTCAATCGTTGAGTGCGTCAGAGCTTGAGCTGGAGTTAAAATCTCACTAAAGGAACCAAACTCTGTTCCTGGATCATGGCCGTGTATTAAGTACGTGTATATTATCTTTAAAATATTTCCGTTGTCTTGTACCTGCACACACAAGCTCTTCGGATATTTACCACGGAGCCAGATATACATGGTGTAAAATAAATGAGTAATAATACTTTTAGTGTGTGTGTGTCTCCAATGTAGAGTATGCTGTGAAAGTACCAGCGCTGAAAGACTTACTTTTGACTTTCATGATTGTATGAGAAATGGCCCAACATCATATTTTCCCATACAATAATAAAAAAAACAGTACCTCTTACAGCGCTGGAACTTTTTCAGTAAACTCTACATACAGAACCCATACACACCCTAAAGTATTATCACTCACTTATATTATAGCCTGTATAATAATCTGGAGCCACGGAGAGAAAATAGATATTATTATAAATCATTGAAAAGGTAAGAATAAGAATAAAAATATTAATTTCATCATCACAAACACATACTATAGAATAAAAAGAGGGAACAAGATGAAACTAGAAACAAAACTAAAGCTTGTATGTTGTGCGATGCCAAAAATGGACCCTAGCTCAGCTATACGCAGCGAGCGAGCCCGCTGCACTGGTATTCTGCCAGGGCCAATGAGTGACATCATCAAGTAGTAACAAGTAACATTATGTTTTCCAGGGCGTGAGACACATGGGCCCCCCGGGCGAGGCGATGGGCCCCCCGACGGCGCCCGGCGAGCACGACAACGGGCCCGCGGCGCCCGCCACCGCCCTCGTCACCACCGGGCCCGATGGCGCGCCGCTCGACGAGGGCAGCCAGCAGAGCACGCTCAGCAACGCCTCCGCCGGTGAGTAAACTAGGGGCGCCACAGTCTATATCCGACACTGCATTATCTGCTCAGCAACGTACTACAGGGTAATATAACCGTTTCGTCTGTTATCGTTTGATTGTATGACAACTGACAAGCTGCTGGTGCAAACGACGTGTTGCCGCCACACTACAGAATACTACTACTACTACTAGGTATTTCTATGACATGTGTCGTTAGCTTCGTGTCGTCATACAGTGACTTCCGAGCGAAGTAGTGATTACTACCGGGTATCCAAAAATCTTATGAGATGGATGTCATAATGAAAGGATATGTATTATATACAAAACACGGGACAAGTGGATAATACCGCTAACAATAACTTATTATTACGTTGTGTGTTAAAATACAACCTTACATTGATATGATCCGTAGCTCGTACGCCTTCTAAAACTTATCATGTTCAATTCCAGCGTCAGGCGAGGAGTGCGGGACGCCGAAACGTAAGGAGTACGGCAGCGCGGCGCCCTCGCCCTCCCCGGGCGGAGGCTCGCACGCGCACGACGACTACGACGCGGCGCCCTCTCCGTGGCCCCGCCCGCCCTCTAGTCCCGTGAGTACGCCCCTGGCGGCCTTAGATACGACCCCGACTGAGACCAGAAGGACAATCATTATTTTCGTTACTGAAACTTGATAATTTGCAGTATCCAGTGACAATGCTGTCGCACTCACAAACGTTTTGATGCTTGTGCGAGTGACACAATATGTCAAGGACAAACTGTAGAGCGTCAAGTTATGTTTACGAGAACAATCTCATAATTTAAAAAAATAACCTCGTGTCGTCAAAAAACTGTAGAATTTTGTTGGCCGCGACAAACCACCAATAATTTTTTTTTCAATGAGTAAATGTTGACAATAGCGAGATAAGAATTCCTAGAACATATATTTTTCTCCTGGTTTCCAGTATTTATTGCACACACAATGTAATTAATTACACTGGCAAAAGTAAAGGTTGTTTTACATTGATCTAATAATTGATACGTCATGTAAAATATCATTACTTGTGGGAATTTAACCTTACTATATTTTACATTTTTGGAAGGGTTTTCATATATCATATAATGTGTATATATGACGGGTAGTATTAATGATTAAACGGTAAAAGTAATTGTATCAAAAACATATTTGTTTTTGTGCCTGTTTTAAATTTTTTTTTAGTGTTGAATATTTTTAGCTCGCTACATGCAACGACGAAATAACTGACATTGAGCCTAGTGCGAGTTTTTGTCACTGCCCACGGTGAGAAAGTTAACTACAATTTGTATGGCATCGAATTAGTTACCATAGTTTGGCACTAGGGGCGCTGTTTCGATGTCATACAAATAGTAGTTAACTTCGCAACAGTGAACAGTGCAAAAACTCGCACTAGGCTCACAGTACACATATTCTATACAGTACATCTTCATCAGACGCAAGCTGACCGCGTGGTCGCTAATGTAATTGAAGACATGAAGGTGATAAGTCGAAAAAAATTTTTACTCATAAAATTAAGTTGAAAAAAAATTAAGTCACTTAAACATTTTAGGATATGTTGCAACGTATTAAGTACATTGATTCTACAGACGGACCTTTAGATTAATGGTACTTAATACGTTACGACGTATATTAAACTGTTTAAGTGACAATTTGAACTAAATTTTTTCAAAATCCGAATTTTGCTGCATATCACCTTCATCCATTTCTTGTCTTCAATTACAAGTAACTCGAAGATACACGAGCGAACGTGTAATATACGCTCATGTGTGCGTGGTTCGATTCTGGGGGTCCATTATAAAGATAAAATAATGTACATATAATATGTATACTGTTACGAACTGTGCAGTTTTATCGTTGTCGTCTGTAGCGGGTATTATACACATGTTTTGTCACTTTGCTCACAAGTGTTCATGGTAAAACTTGTAAAAAACTGCCTCCGTCCTATAAAAAGAACAGGGACTTAGTTTGAGCGGGGTATTTATGTGTAAATGTTACCCTTTGTAAATAATACACAACTAAAATGTCACTATATGACACACACTGTGTAGTGCTAACATAGGCGAGTAGCGAGGTAAGCGTTGCATTGTATCATATATTTTCAGGTATTTAACAGTCACATTCCGCCGGAGTCCTACAGATCAAAGGTTTATATTGAATTAATGCTCATTTAGCATGTGTAGTGGCCATTGCGTGCATGAGACCCTGTATATGATATGATAATATGCGGACAATAACAATAATTTGCTTTGCCTAAGATAACCTCCGGTTTCTCAAAGACTGATCTGAAATCGACGAATCAGCTAACATTTGAGTTAACAAGCCATTCCGAACGCTCATTGGTGAAAGTAGCTAGTGAGCGAAGTTGATGCGAGTGATGTTCACCAATGATCGTTCAGAGTGGGTTGTTAACACAAATGTTAGCTGATCGGCGATTTCAGATCAGCCTTTCAGAAACCGGAACTGAGAGTCGGATTAAACCGAGACGTGACATTTTTAAACAGCGATTCGAAAGTGAACTTTATTCACTAAACGAGATGGTATACATTTCTAAACTTCTTGCATAGTGAAAAAAATAAGTAAAGTTCAATTTTTGGAAAGTTCTATGTTGTATCGCGGCTCGGTGCGAATTTATTATTTTCAATAAGGCTTTGTTAGAAAATAGAAAGGTATTGGTTGAAGTTCAAAATAAAACGCATACAATATACATAGGAAAGTAATTGCTAAAAATAAACAATTGAGGCAAAACTAGCTGGCTAATATTTGCAATTATATCTCAATTAATATTTAGGCATTGGCAAAATTAGTATTCAGTTAAGAGTTTAAGGCAGTAAAAATATGACGGTAGCTTTAGGCTATTTCGTACGCAGGACTCAACTCATAATGTTGCAGATTAAAATCGTCTTGTTTTTATCATTATTCATTTCTAATTCTCCATTATTATGGTACAAATATGTTTTATGGAAATATTGTGTCAAACGAAGACACGCCGACGCTCTCTATGATATTTCGATAATGCAAAGTAGTACCTTAATAATAGAAAGATACAGGTGAAAAAACATGACGCTCTGAATGTGAGTTGACCCTAAGTCGCTTTGCTTTCCGTATTTACGTACATTTTACTGCAGGTATCTTGTCAAAGCATATTATTACGGACATGCATGTGATGCATGTTTTTATAATGTTTAGTTTGCAAACTTCTGCAAAATTTATTTAATTGACCTGATAGTGTTTATTACAAAATTAAGGAATATGTTGCATGAAATCATTACATAAAAACTAACAACATTCAATCATGGTAGTATGAATAAGGTAGGTTACATTTCGCATATTATGTATGTTTCATTAGTATTAGCAGCGCTTTACAGTATAATCATAGTTTATAAGTATATTACGCTTGTAAGACTGGTGTTTAGTTCACAATTACATGTTATAATCGATTTTAGGTTAACTTCAATATGCAACTTCATAAACTAAATATTAAAAGTATGCTTGATAAAATTAGGTAGAATTATTTGTAAAGAAAAATTATGGCTTGATAATTTTTGTCCAACAATATTCTGTATTTATCAAATATAATATGTAGATCGTTATAATGACAACGATCACAACCTTACACTGTAGGAAATGTTAACAATAGTACTAGGTTGACTGGATAATACAAATTTAGAATGGACAAAAATTGATGTAAAAATTATCCTAGTATATTATGCGTTCTCGCCTACTGGGACAACAGTGATGTCGTCACCGATAGCGTTACAGAGCCTTTAGTCAAATTGCTATACTTAATTACGATGATGAAGATGGATTACAAAATTGTATGGGATTTGTTATAACTAAGTGAAGCGATACTAGCCATAGCGATACTTGTGTCAATGTCCGTACAATTTAGTTTTTTAATTTCGTCGTCCTAAAGAGCTACAGGGTCTGGGCCCCTATTCTGGTAGCTCAATGTACCAAAATCGAGACCAGATCTTTGGCATCG
Source organism: Celastrina argiolus (assembly GCA_905187575.2). Classification (NCBI taxonomy): domain Eukaryota; kingdom Metazoa; phylum Arthropoda; class Insecta; order Lepidoptera; family Lycaenidae; genus Celastrina; species Celastrina argiolus. The sequence goes on from LR994596.1 coordinate 7,457,577, forward strand.
TCACCAACTTAACAACGGTCCTACGAGCGCCTCCTGCGGTGCTATCACTGATGTCCTAGGCCCGTATAAATAAAACAATCTCAAACCCAACCTCACCTTGAGAACCTATTTGACAGATAAAAAAACGTTTCGTTTCACTTTTAAAAGTGAACAACTTTATTAATGTTACATAGTACTTTAATTTATTTTCTTTTTATACCGTTATAGTCATATTATATATTACAGAAAAGCATGAAAATAAGTACCTATACCTAATCTATATTTTAAAAAAGAAAAAAATTAAAGTATGTAACACAAGTCAAGTGATTAAATTTTAAAAGTGAAACATAACGTTTTTTTATCTGTCAAATAGGTTCTCAAGTGAGGTTGGGTTAGAGATTGTTTTATTTATACGGGCCTCAATGAGCTTACCGTGTGCGGTGTATGATGATGCGCCTTGCGACAGAAGTCGGACTCGCTGGGCAAGCTGTACGAGATGGACGACGCGCCCGAGCGCCGCGGCTGGGTGGAGAGGCTGCTGGCGTTCATGGACGAGCGGCGCACGCCGATCGCCGCCTGCCCCACCATCAGCAAGCAGCCGCTGGACCTCTACCGGCTGTACCTGTTGGTGCGCGAGCGAGGGGGCTTTGTCGAGGTGAGATATATCTATTTAATTATTGACACGTTTAAAACCTTAAGGGCGTGTTTCACCAAGCAACGTTAAAGTTTACGCCATGTTAAATATCATGTTATCCCTCTCGTATTTCCTGTCAATAAATGAGATGGTATGGTATTTTAACATGGCGTTAACTTTAACATTGCTTGGTGAAACACGACCTTAACTAGATAGAATCGTTCTACACCTAATTGCAAAATGAAATATACCTTACATCTTAAGGCGAGGAATAACCGCAACTAGCGCCACTATAACGGCCGTTTTTGTTATTACTTACGAGAGTAAATACAGTATAGGATTTATGCCTTGATCACACGTACCGAGTACAGTGGCGAGACAGCAAATTGGAACTCTACCGAGAGAGTAGGGTAGGCGAGTAGCTGTTTACACGCATTTTGATTTTCCTGGCGACAGTGGCGAGTCAGTTCACTTTCGAGACATTCGTTAGCGCATCAACATGAATAATAATAAAAAGCAAAAAATTATAAGCATTATCAAGCTCCTCACATTAGGCATACCACTGTTAATAGAGGAATTAGCGGAGACAGTGCGCGAATGCGAACGGCAATATATATGGACTAAACCGTGGATTTCGAGAAGACCTGCGCTTGGTGCTACTAACACCCTTTTCAGTGAATTGAAGACTCAAGATCCCAATGAATCCCATCTCGCATTTGTTTATTTTTATGGTCTGCGGATCGAAAGTCCCATAAACACGGATACTGTTTGTATATTTGTATGAACTTTATCGTTGTATAATTATCCCACTTAGCCATTTTATCAAAATAATAGTACAATTCACTTTATAAAGTACTAATGCACGTTGAAAAACAAAATATTATATGCTCGTTGCGCGGCCGCTCGCTAGGACGACGCTACTGGCGAGTGATCGTGTTCATACCCGCCGAGTGGCGAGCGAGTCGGCGCGGGGTAGGCTGACAGGCGTGCGGGGGTGGGCACTCGGCCTAGTAAACAAACCAAGGTCCGAGTGGCTCGCTCGCCGTTTCGCTGGGCCGAGTACTAGGCCGAGTACTCGTCACACAATACACACGAACCGAGTACTCGGTCGAGGCAGTCTCTCGCCACTCTACTCGGTACGTGTGATCAGGGTAGAGCTGTTATTACTTACGAGAGTAAATACAGTATAGGATTTAGAGCTGTAATTAAATGCCAATAAATTAGTTTAACTATTTACTTAAAGTTTGAACCGATTACTTTTTTTAATAAGATCTTTGTGTCATTATAAAATTTATTTAAAAAAGAATAGCGCTAGTTGCGGTTATTCCTCGCCCTAAACTAACGACACCGTGGTCTAGTGGTTACGATGAGTTTAGCTTTCAAACATTTATGCTGTGGGTTTGATTTTCGTGTTGGAATAATAAGTGTTCAAGTCTGCCAATTAATGCAGACTGAGTCTGACAAGAAAGATGATCCATGCTTCGGAAGAGCATGTAAAAAGTTGGTTTTGCGCTGTTGGATCTCTCAACAGTCGTGTCGGTTATCCGTCCCACTGAAGTATCCTAGTAAAATGAAGAGTTCTTGTTTATTGAGCACATACAAGCACACTATAGGTATATTGACGACCTCCGTAGCGCAGTTGGTTGAGCGCGTTGGTGCTCGAACGAAAGGTCGCGGGTTCGAATCCCGCCGAGGGAACAAAAAGTTATCAATGTTCCTGGGTCATGGATGTGTATTAAATTTGTGTATAATATAATAAAAATCTTAAATATGTGTATAGTATAAAAGTATTAAATATATTTTCGTTGTCTGGTACCTGTAACACAAGTTCTTCGGATACTTAGCACAGGGCCAGATTGACGTGGTGTGAAGCGTCCATAGATATTATGATATTATTATTATTATTATAGTAACTTCTGCGTTGCTCGGTCGGTAACTATCACCGAAAGTTGTGTGGGATCGATTACTATTGCACAAAATTAGTACAAAAAGTTCACCTCTTTTATTTAATCATTGTTTTAACGACTTTCACCTATTTTATTCCTAATTACTCCCGCCAGGTGACAAAGAACAAGACGTGGAAGGACATAGCCGGGCTTCTCGGCATCGGCGCCTCCTCGTCCGCCGCGTACACGCTCCGCAAGCACTACACCAAGAACCTGTTGGCGTACGAGTGCCACTTTGACCGCGGAGGCATCGATCCGCAGCCCATCATCAACCAGGTGGAGGCCAGCACGAAGAAGAAGAGTGGCAAGACCAACAGCAACACCAGTGCAGGTGAGAGATATGTGCAAGCTTTTGTCCTAGTGGGATAAATACTTTTCACCCCATTGGGGTTGAATTTTGAAAATTCATCCTTCGGCGTCCATTAGACGGTTACACAAGCGGTCCGTCAATGGAACAAATAATGAATTACGTTTGATCGTTTATGACTGACACAATTAAATATCAGCCATTCCGACTGATCATCAGTCAAAACGTCACCGCATTACAGGCTGATGATTCGTACACAGTACACACCTACGGCAGTGGTGATGCTCAGAAAAGTTTGTGACGATTATGATGATTGTGTTTCAGGGTCGTCCAACTCATCGGAACAGTTCGGGTCGGGGGCGCCGCAGGGCGGAGCGCCCATGGACCCTTACCCCGCCCACTACCAGCCCTACCCGCCCCAGCCCAACCAGCCACAAGGTAAGCCACTACCTTTACTACCAATATAGACTATGCCATAATTATTGTTAACGAAGTTATGTGCCACGTTTGATTAAATACTTTGTTTTACACAGTGCCTCCGACTAATATGAAATGTATTGGCTCATAAGTATTTAAACATTGTAACAAATCTATTTATTACTAATACGAATAAAATTAAAAATGTTGCATACATATTAGATGTATAAATTATTAAAGATATTGGTATTTACCATAACATTTATAGTTGAATTACTCGATTTTTTTAACACAACATTAATTAGGACTTTGCACGAATAATAAACGCTGTAAATATGCTCCATAGATTTAGCTACTAGATAAAATGTGTTGCCTGTTTTCATTAGACAATAACGAATTAAAATTTTAGTTTGAAACATAGTTTAGAAGCACACAGATATGGGCACAAAATAAAATAAAAAAATTAAATTGCATCATCATTAATTATAAAAAATAAACTAATTACATTTTCTCTGCTTGTTTACTAACCTTTCATGTTTTTGCTTATGTATTACAAAGAACAATACTCTTTTTGTTCAAGAGTTGTCATATTGTTCTTTGTAATAAAACTGTTAATAACAGATTTTGTCACAATAGTACCAATATTTCTAATATATGTTTATTGTATACCTTTAACTTTACCTTACCATTTGGGTTCAATTAATGTTTGGATCTGTATCACGACTCACGTAAAATACTACTCAGTTTCGATTCAATGTGATATAATGTAAACAAACCTCAATATGTCGGGCTTTAATGCTTTTAATAACTATCACTAATTAATCGAGTAATAAAGGCAAACTGTAACACTGTAACTCGGTCGACTTGTTTTGTTGTTGTTGTTGTTAATATTTATATCACATTTAATCGGAACCTAGTATAATAATGTGCAACATCTAACGATGACGACAGCATACCTTAAAACGCTCATTCAAAGCAAAACGACTTGAATATTAACATATTTATCGTCATTTCATCTTCATTAACAGCGTATACAATAAACATTTGTAAAAAAAGTGAAGACGTGCAGACGGTACGAGAGAGAGAAATATATTGTTTACTTGGAAGTCCGTGAAAGGTGCGAGCGAGAGGTCACATTCTATCTCGCTCGCTAGTCATTACATATGAGGAAGCGAGAGGAATGAAATAAACGTTTCACCTCGCTCGCACAACCGTCTGCGCGTGCTCGCTATATCGGTACATCGGGCACGGGTCGTAATAACATCGTGTTGTAGGCGGCGGGCCGGGTGGGGACAACCTCGCCGCCTCCAACCCGTTCGACGAGCCGCCGGGGCCGAGGCGACCCCCAGGTACTTAACCCCACGGCAAGCTACCGGCTTCGCATGCGCTGAACACGATTGAGACGATATAGGGTCGAAAAGCTACAGGGAAATCGACCTTTGATGAGGAATATTCTGTTAGTATCGACTTTGTTGAGCATCATCTCTGCTACTACGTGTCGAACGGGCGTTAAATCTCATACATTTTTGTTTCTGAACTTCGTAGACGTAATTACTAATTAGCGATAACAGGCTATAGTTTCTATGTATCCTATGAAATTCTTTGTTAGCTACGGAGGGGAATTCACAGACTCCAGCTGTTATCGACCATAGAAAGGACATGTTGTCTGCTGATGATGTGTGCCATCGGCTACCAACTTGCTTTTCAGAGAAATCGCTCAACAAAGTCTAGGCTATTATCCCTTTTAAAAGCTCGATACTCTCATAAATAAAGTGAAACTAGTAATTTTCGTGTTCAACGTATGAGTTTTATTAATAGCTAACTGGCACATTTATTATTGTTTTTGTTGTGTAAATAACGATTCTCAATGTCATAATCCTTTTGATCGATGTGAGGTTTAAAAAAAAACCCTCTTAATTTTCATTCTAGCTTTTGTGTGAGGCATGTTAATAGCTCATTTTGTAAATTTCACATAATATCTAAGCTTAACCTTTCAATAAATATAAAAGAGAACAACTTATGAAAATGCACTTTGTATGTGTTTGCATGAAGATTTGTGTATATAGTTTGATAGACTTTATAGAACATTCTGTTAAGACGTATAACCGCCTCCTTTTTTTTTAAAGTCGGTTATTAAATTTTCATTTCTCAGTATATAGTATTAATGTGTATTGTACATTCTTATATGTATGTGTTTCAGGTTACCAACAGGGTTACGGGTACGAATATGGATCTCCTTATCCCCCTGCGAACAGGCCTGTGTATCCACCTTACGGCCCCGAAGGCGACAGGTTAGTTTGATATACATATTATTTGATTCGATGGTTGAAATATTTAGTATATAAAACTCATAAGAAATCTTGTACAGTAGAGTCACAATCTCCAGTGTCTTTCAAGCATCATCGTAATATTATTATATCGCTTGTAATTTATACTGTACGTTGAATTGATTACAAAGAATAATATGATTTTCTTTTAAATTGAAAGTTGTAGTATGAACATACTAGCGTTACTTACGTGTTCGGCGCCGACGCCGAACTCACGTACGTTTTCGGATAAGAATCTGCAACATTATAGATTGTGATGAACTAAAAGTTGTAACTTTTCATATTGCAGGGGCTACGGTTCAGGCGGCGAGTACCGGTACGGCGGCTACGGCGGCGCGTACCGGGCGGGCGGGCCGGGGGGCGGGGCGGCGGCGGCGCCTGGCCCCGCGCCCGCACCGCCGCCCGCCGCCAACGCGCCGCCCGCGCCCGCCGCCTACCCCGACTACTACCGCGCGCCGCACCCGCAGCACCCGCACCCGCAGCACGCGCCGCACCCGCCCCACCCGCCGCATCCGCCGCATCCGCCGCACCCGCCGCATCCGCCGCACTCGCCGCACCCGCCGCAGCAGCCGCACGAGGTATGCGCGTGACGTCGTGTGGAGTGCTATGTAGTGTCGGCGACGAAGTAGCAATACTTATTATCATTTATTTTTTTTTTTATTTTATATATTGTTATGACTTATGAGGCTCAACACAAGGTTTGTCCAGTGTAGTATTTTGGTTAATGTACACTGAACAAACGCTAATTTGTGTAAGGGCTATAGTGCCTTGTAATGTAAACGATATAGTCAATGGTCATGATAATATTCAAATTGCCGAGTAGTGGAAAAAGGAGGTATTCCATAATGTAGCACAAACTATTCTAGCGTTATTAGTACTGTTCTGTGTTACAATAATTATAATTTAGTTTCTTATTCAAATACCTATTTAAAAATTTGAAATTTTATATTAGCTAGTTTTACGATTGAAAACACAAATTTGATAATTATATTCAGATACGAATACAAAGACATAGTTGTCGAATTTGTGTTTTCAAGTTAGCGACCGTCTCGTGCACATCGAGTGCGAGCGAGACAGTGGTGCGAGAGCGAGACGGCAAGTGTCAGTGGCGTGTGTTGTGTAGATGTCCGGCGCGCCGTGCCTCATGAGTTCGCAGCTCGCGCGACAGCTGGTCGCGCCGCTGCCGCCGCCCGTCCGCCATTACGTACGCGACGTTTGTACCACGCACTCAACACCGCTTCCCATCGGCGCCCGCACCGCCCCCGCCGCGCCCCGCCCCCCGCCCTCTCACGTCATGATTGAATCCGTCACTCATACACACGTCACATACAGGCTGTCATTTTAACTGCACAGTACACTATGATATTAAATCATAATCTATTCATCATATAACAGAATTAGTGTCCTTTGAACACGGACGATATACTTTCCCCTTCATATTATTTTTATTGAATGCTCGAGTGTTATAACAATATAAATTTACCGTTGTAAAATATTCAAAAAGTGCACTCGATTTACACTTTCATACTGTCGATGTCATTTCATAGATTTCCACCCTATCAATATTTAACATCAAGCTCCATTACTTTCAAACACTATAAGCATCTAGTCACATTTTTACATTCACCTCTACATTAGCGAACTTACTGCGCACTTCTTATATTTCAAATTCTGAAATCGTCTTGCGGTTGCACAAGTCATACGGATACATTTATTTATTTTACACCACTAAATATATGCATAAGATGGAAGTTTTAACAGAACATTGGATTTCAATCATGATTTGAGCTGAGGATTGCGGAACAACATGTCACTGTACAATTCGAGACACGTGTGTGGGGCTCCGACTCATTACGTGGTTTTGGCTTCATTTAATTTACAAATAATATCCACTCGCTTAACGAAATTTTAAGCTGTCACTGTTAATTTTCTTCAATTTTCGTTTATACTAAATTTTTGGCTTGCGGTGTGATTAATTGGCTTATCAATTCAAAATTTATCAAACAACCTTTCAAAATTTAACCAATCAAAATTCATGGAAGTCTTGGTATAGAGTGTGTGGTGGTGGCTTTACATGATGAAAATAAGAATATGTCACTGAATCATTTTGCATGCACACTGTACCATATAAGCTTAGCTATAAGTCAAAACGTCGCTTTGTATACTGCGGGTACGTTGATTGCGTCTTATAATAGTTTTGATACTTTCAAGTTTATTATAGTTATATATTTCTTGTCATAGTAGAATATTATGTACAGTCGGCTGCACTAACATGGATACATCTACAAATTTGCAAAAATATGTCTACGTTTAATTTTTCAAAAATATCGTTACCTTATTGAATTCAAAGCGATGTAACCAGCAAAGTGTTTCTAAATTATCAATACATTATTTTCATAATGAAGTAAACAGCAGTATTTCAGTGAATAGTATACACATTTGAATTCATAATTATGAATACGCGACAAATTTCAATAATATGTAAACATTGTTTACTTCATTACAATGTAAACAACAGTTTTATCAATAATATGGATACACTTATAAAATTTTAGCATTTTTCACTTTTCTGCAAATTTGTTTTAATTGCCACAAAAATGTACTCGGGCTATGTTCCAATAAGATGTATACATTATTTTTTTCTTTTTCTTTTCGCACAGCCGTAACTACAAATGGTAGAAACATGAAATTTGGAGTTCTGAATTCGTAAAAAATCCCTTTTTCAACTCCGACAAAAACAGAGGGATTTTTCCAAGTCTGTCTGTATGTCTGTCTGTGGCATCGTAACTCCCAAACGTATGAACCGATTTTGACGTAGTTTTTTTTGTTTGAAAACTGACATAGTCATGATAAAACACTAAAGCTATGATTCAACAAAATAAATTTGCGTCCTGCTGAACAATCCGAGTGTTACCTACTTAAAAAATAGTTTTACTTTTATAACTAGAAAAAACACAAAAAGAAAAGAATTATCAAATTTATTACAGTCGATCAGAAATTTACCTAAATATATATTTGAGAAACTATTTTTGTTAGGTTTTTACTTCTACCCTCAAACTATTTATATTTATGATATTTTAATATATTAATTTTGTTTATCATACAAAATGTTAGCTTGCGTGTCTGTAAACTATATTTACATTATAGATATAAGTTTGACTATTATTTATGTGTGTTCGTCTGTTTGCCTGTGGCATCGTAACTACTAAATGGATGGACCGATTTTGATATACTTTTTTTTATTTTTATTCAAAGATGACGAGATCGCAATAATTCGTCATCAGTTCATTCACTGTTTGACTATTCAAGTCCTAGTTAAAAAAATAATTTTGCTTTTCTGACTAAAAAAAACACGAAAAGACAAGATTTATCCAATTTATTGCAATCGATCAGAAATAATACGCAAACATAATATTATATTTGAGAGACCGAGAATCAGATTTTTACTTCTACCCTCAAACTATACATAATATGATGAAAACGAAACCAGAAATATTTAGAGAATTTCACGAGTTTGTACAACAGAGTTAATTTACAGTCATCGTTCGCACTTCGTAATATTCATTATTCAGTAATTAAATTTTTTGTTTGTTTGTTTTTTGTTTTTAAGCTTAGGTAATCCAAATTGATTCATTTAAAACTACAATTTTTATTATTTTAAAATAATAAAAATTGTAGTTTTAAAGGATATTTTTCATTTTGCCCGTGTTAGTTTATATTATTTATATTTACAATATTACTATTATAGAACGATATTAACATCGTTTAGTTTTGATCATAATATTATAGTTTGAGGGTAGACAATAAAAACCCATAAATCGCGTGAATCGCAGTTATACCTATTACACTAAAGAATATAATCGATATTCTAATGTATGTGTGATTTTTAAATAACCGTCCATAATAATACCCGTCAACATTTCACCTCTATTATTTATAGAATTCATTATTGTACTTATTGCAATGTAATGAAATTTTGACCAGCCTTTTCTGAAACACAAAGTTAACGTTTACATTATAATGAAATAAACAATGTTTACATGCTACTGAAATTTGTCGTGTATTCATAATTATGAATTTAAGTGTGTATACTATTCACTGAAATACTGCTGTTTACTTCATTATGAAAATAATGTATTCATAATTTTGAAACATTTTGCTGGTTACATCGCTTTGAATGCAATAAGGTGACGATATTTTTGAAAAATAAACGTAGACATATTTTTGCTAATTTGTAGATGTATCCATGTTAGTGCAGCCGACTGTACTTGTTAGAAATACATATTTTAATCTACTAAATATATGTTATGGATTCGATTTGAAATTAAGACGCAAACGATGTACAATCATCTATATTCTACGTTCGCCCCGGGATCACGGCTATTATAAATACCTACTGTTTTTGTCATATACTTGGGATATTTCTTTATATTTGTATTATAATTCATTAATGTCATAGACCGCTTGAAATTCCCCAGTATATTCCCCAGTAATTCCACAGTACTCCGTCAAGAAATGTGAGTAACATTGATAATGACATTTCTTAATGGATTACCAGGTTATTGCTAATTATATACTATTGTCATTATAATATTGAAAGCGGTAACACACGTTTAAAACATTAGCCTTTTTATTTACATTTTGATGTCAACATTTTAGTAAGCGAACATTTTAACAGGCATAACTTCTATATTCTTACAAAGTGTGCGTTACCCTTTCAAATTAATATTGCTACAAGTGAGTGATATGCATATTTCGATTCTATCGATATCACAATAGACCTCGAAACTTATCGTTCATCAATACATTTGTCTCATTCGGCTCGGGGAATAATTAACATATTGGAATATGCTTTTAAACAAGTGTTATGTTTAGGGCGTCGGCGGAGCGAATGCAGCGGCGGCGGCGGGGGCGCCGCGGCGACATCCGGACTTTGCGAAGGTGGAGAACTACAGCGGGCAGGGCGGCGCTGGTGGGGGCCGGTTTCCGGGTGGCGCGTGGGGTCCAGGTCCCTTTCCCCGCCCTGCCAACCCCGCGTGGCGCCCACCCGCGCCGCACGTACACCCCTGGCCGCAGCAGCCGCCACACCAGCCCTACCATCCGCCGGTGAGTACGCACGAATAAAACAAAAGTGTGCACGCACAAAGCGTACGTGTGTACGTAGTTTGCGTACGTTGCGTACGTGTACAAATAGTATAATTAATTCTAAATTATTTGTAAATCATATATCACATTTCCATATCTTGGTTGAGGTAAAGACAACTTTTGCTAATTTATATAAATAAATAATAAATAAAAAAATAATAAGTATTTGCATAAAATCAATATTTCTATTACAATGTCTTACTAGTTGACTTTACCTATACTATGTTATCTGTGCTAACAATTCACTTTGTAACTAACATTATCACACGCCATTTTTTCCTCACACAAACACAACGTTCGTATTTATCAAACTCTTGTTTGAGTGATCCCATATTTCAAAATTTAAAATTGATTGTCTTTCCCACCTGCTTTTATTCATAAAATTATTTTGACTTGCTCACTACAGACAACAGACACTAGTTCCTTGTCGCATTAATTATTGTCATTATATGTTCAACTGGAACATTGCCTACTCCTCGCACATAAATATTTCTAGCGCAATAATCTTTATACTTTTTCAATGCGTAACCGTGCTAGGGGCTAATGAAATGCGATAAGGTCCTGTTTTGTTGTCCGTACCCCACCCGACACATTGTGGTGTGTTGTAGAGTGGGCCGGCGTGGGGCGCGCCGCGGCCGCCGCCTGACCTCCCGCCCGCCGCTCCCTCGCCCGTGAGTTTACACCTCATACTGTCGCTCATGATAATGATGATGACTCGGGTGCCCACCCACGAGCGATAATATAGTCAGTAAACGATTTTTTGTAGGTGAAAAATAGAACTAATTACAATAGTTCCACGTACACGTCATACAAAAATTCGTATGGTTGAAATATCTTCGGAACAATCGGCATACAAAAAGTATTACTTGGGGGGCACCATTGTGTACAATCACCGACAAGCGAGTGTACCATAGTTTCCTTATGGCTATAGTAACAAGGTCGGCAAGACGTGGTTACACCGCTAGTCGGCGAGTATAACTGTAGGCATATTGAATGTTTAGCAGTTTCATTTGTATTAAACACGCGTTAGTACCAAACAATGAGTCCCGATTTTACCAACGCATGTTAGTGTTAACAGCTTGTTAAAATACCATGCCTTCTCATTCATTGATAGGAATTACGAGAGGAACAACACGAGAGGAACAACATGATATTTAACGAAGGATTCACTTTAACATTGCTTGGTGAAACACGCCCTTAATGTGTCAAACTGCTTAATATTTAATATCCTCGCCCGTATAGAAAGCAAAACTATCGTTAAATCGGTATATCGTAAAGTTTGAAGTAAGTTTTGCTCACTGTATGGTAATCATCATTGTCATGGTTCATTGTAGTCTGTATCGGTCCTTAAGAGAAAACACCACGGGCTAAAGAAAGCCGAAAAATCTGGCCATATTTTTTAGGTTTCGGCACGTTCATATCTCTTTCAATAATGATTATTGTATGAAAGAAAGGAAAATGGAAATGGAAAAGGGATGTACAAAACATAGATATTCAGGAAAAAATGTTATTCTAGTTGCAATTATCCAGGAAATAGGGGTTGCGTAGACCCCTGTTTTAGTTTGGAAAAACGGCCGTTGTGTTTTCTCTTAACATTGATCATCCGCTCATTGTCATTTCATAAAGCTTTTTTATTATCATCATAATATTATTAACATTTGATCCCCTATGTTTAAAATCTAATTTCAGGTGTAGTTTATTCGTGTTATTGAGAGTTTTGATAAAGTGCAGTAAAGTTATTATTTTCGTTATGTATTTTGTTTTAGACTAGACTTATATCACGGTATTGGATAGAACGACCTGAATGTGTATAATTGAAATACGAGAGGAATACAAATTTAAGGCGTTATTATATTAGATCGTTTTTTTTAAATAATTTGTATATCGTGTTAATGATTTTATTCATACTAACAACGATTTAAAATAGTCAAAACGGTTTATTCAATTGGCCACACATGTGAGGGGTCCAAGTAAGTCTTCATCCTTCTTCTTTCTCCCCCGGATGTCCCTTTAACGCATTCAGATAATTCTACCAAACACTATCTGTTGTAAATAAACCAATGTTTATACGAATTAATTGTTTTAATTTTGTCTCTTATAGGGAGCTTCTGGAGTCGGCCAAATAAAGAGGGAATTGACGTTTCCACCGGACTGCGTGGAGGCGACGTTACCGTCGGCGGAGAAGCGACGGAGGCTCACCAAGGCCGACGTGGGGCCCGTGGACGCCTGGCGCATCATGATGGCGCTCAAATCCGGCTTGCTGGCCGAGACCTGCTGGGCGCTCGACATCCTCAACGTCCTGCTGTTCGACGACAGCTGTATCGGCTACTTCGGCCTGCAGCACATGCCCGGCCTCCTCGACCTCCTGCTGGAGCACTTCCACCGCACGCTGGGCGACGTGTTCGAGGCGCCCACCGCTGAGCGCGAGCCCTGGTACGCGGCGCCGCCCAGCCCCGAGCCCGATACGAAACCGCCGCGTCGGGTCGAGCCGCCCGACCCTTGCGAGCGCGTGCGCCTCCTGGACGGCGACAACTACACGCTTGAGACGCGGCGGCGCACGCCCGTCACGCTCGCGCCGCGCCTCCTGGACGACCTGTTCGCGCCCGAGGAGGCGGAACCCGGACCCGACTTCGACGATGCACACCACTTGCAGTTTGGCGGTGATTCGGGTGGCGTCGCGCACGTCATGTCCTGCTTCCGCGCCGAGCTCGTGCATTTGCCCTTCGTGCGCGTGCTGCCTGGCGAGCGGCGGCCAGAGCCCGAGCCACCTGCGCCGCCTCCACGGCCGCCCAGTGTCGACCCGCCGCCCGCCGAGCGTCCGCCCGCGCCCGCCGACGCTGACAATCTGGAGGCCGAGCCCATGGACATCGAGCCCGAGCGCCGGCCGCAGCTGCAGGTGCGCGATCCCGCCGGAGTGCTCAAGCGCCGCCGCCTCTCCGACTACGAAGACGAGTGCTATACACGCGACGAGCCCAGCCTCAATCTCGTGAGCGAGGCGCGGGACTCGCTCGCCCGCCGCTGCGTCGCGCTCTCCAACATACTGCGCGGCCTCACCTTCGTGCCGGGCAACGAGCCCGAGTTCGCGCGCTCGCCCGCCTTCTTGGCGCTGGCCGGCAAGCTGCTGCTGCTGCACCACGAGCACGCCCCGCGAGCGGCGCGGGCGCGGGCCTACGAAAGGGCGGCGCGTGACGACGCCGACGCTGACGCTTGCTGCTCGAGCCTCCGCGGCGAGGCCGAGTGGTGGTGGGAGACGTTGGCGCAGCTGCGCGAGGACGCGCTCGTGTGCTGCGCCAACGTGGCCGGCGCCGTGGAGCTGGCGTCGCAGCCGGAGGCTGTGGCGCGGCCGCTGCTAGACGGCCTGCTGCACTGGAGCGTGTGCCCGGCTGCTGTCGCCGGCGACGCGCCGCCGGCCGCCGGCGCCGCGTCCCCGCTGTCGCCGAGGCGGCTGGCGCTGGAGGCCCTGTGTAAGCTGTGCGTCACGGACGCCAACGTGGACTTGGTGCTGGCGACGCCGCCGCGCGGGCGGCTGGAGGCGTTGTGCGCGGGGCTGGCACGCGACCTGTGCCGGCCTGAGCGGCCCGTGGTGCGCGAGTTCGCGGTGAACCTGCTGCACTACTTGGCGGGCGCGGGTGGAGGCGCTGCGCGCGCAGTGGCTGCGCATGCGCCGGCCGTAGCGCAGCTGGTGGCGTTCATCGAGCGCGCGGAGCAGACTGCGCTGGGCGTGGCCAATCAACACGGCGTGGCGGCGCTGCGCGACAACCCGGACGCCATGGGCACGTCGCTGGACATGCTGCGGCGCGCGGCCGCCACTCTGCTGCGGCTGGCCGAGCTCCCGGACAACCGGCCACTGATTCGGCGGCACGAGCGGCGCCTGCTGTCGCTGGTCATGTCGCAGATCCTGGACCAGAAGGTGGCGCACGAGCTGGCGGACGTGCTGTGGCAGTGCAGCCGCCGCGACGACTGCACGTAGTGCGCCGCGCCCGGTGCGCCGCCTGCGCGAAACAGAGACTCAGTGTATTATAATTCGTAATTTTGATTTTTATAATAAAATGGGACTTGAATCTTTTTCATTGGTTTTATGACGGAGATTTTATACCGAGTACCTTAGCGCCTCCGTCCGCGTGAGGCGGGGCGGGAGGGCCGACGAGTTCGGGCTACAAGTTTTAGTTAAGTTTAATGTGAATTATTACAATAATATCTATAATATATTGAAATTGAATCTGATTTTATTTTGTTTTTTCTGATTGGCATTTCAATATTCCGTACACCTTGGATTCCAAATTACCGATTTCGATACACCAAAGTGAGTAGTTATAACTTTAACGACTTATTCATTTTTATTTTGTAGTAATTATTTTCATGAGAATGTTAAATGTGAGATATTTTTAAAGTAAGATGATGTGAATGAATATAAAGAGAAATGTTTTTTATATTGAATGCTCGCCGCATCGTACACCCTCAGAGAATATTTTATATATCGCTCTATGTGCGAACATAGGGATCGTCGAATATCACGGCTTAGCGGAATTCCGAAGACTTGTCTTAACGCAATGAATCTGCAGCTTGTTGTAAAACTATGTATAATTTTTGAATGTTTAATGAAAATATTTGGCAGAATATAAAATGAACGTATTCGTCTTGAACTATGTAGGTGTGTACCATACTTTGAATTATTATTATTGGGAATTTGTTTATTTGAAAATGAGTGTAGATATCGTTCGGCTGTCTATTCTGATTGTCTGAGAATAGTGTGGTCCCTATAGAGTAACAAATGTACAAAGCTTCTAAATACTAAACTAGTATATATAAACTTACGTTATTTAATAAATAAATGACAAGCTAGTTACTTTTTTGTACTTGTGAGGTTTACAGTAAGAGTTGAAATGCCCCATGTAAATAAAATGTCGTATACTTCTTGTAATAAAGCCAAGTTTAATTTAATGGTATGAGGTCCTAAAATAAAAGTTGAAATAAGTTTTAAACTTCATTATTTTAATATTACTTCATGAATATGCAGGTAATTATTCCAAATTTTTTAGATAAGTTATATAATTTTATACACTTGCAGTACATGCTATAAAAGCAAAATAAATAATTAAAAAATATATGATAGACACGAAATGTTAATAAAATTATTGAAACTTGAATTATTTATGTAACAATATATATTTGGTTTGATAAAAGTGGAAATGTGGAGTTTTGAAAATTATTAATTTTGCTTTTTATTTAAAACTAAATAAAGCGTGCTACATTTCCATAAGTTTATTCTAAAGTATTATCAAAATGGAACCAATCATCAGCAAAAACGATTTTGTACGCAACGCCTCTGGTGAGCCTTCACACCTACCTGAACTTCTTAATCAAACTTGAACTGATAAGTAAACTAAAAACCGCATCATGATACTTGAAGTATTTGGTAAGTCACTGCACATCTGAGAACTCATTTCTAAAAACCCATATCAAAAGGTGGATTTGATTTTAAACTAATTTTACTGCAGCGCCCGCTGGTGAGCTATTATCGCAACACCCAGTTAAAATAATAAGCACCAAAACCTCAGATCATTATACCTAGTGGCTAGTAGTACTAGTATATAATCTAAAGCCTGCACTCGTAACTAAAATCTTTATTACAACACCTACAACATGTTATGCACTTATAAAAATTAAACAATATAAGTCTGTAAAACAGTGAAATTTAAACCCGAATCAAAAATATATTATTTTAGTGTTGCAGAACACTTTAAAGCCCTCTGGTATGCAATTGTCGTAACGCCTACAATGCTAAAATATAATATAGGTAATATCAAATGCGATTTTGGGTATGATGGTATGATTATATTATGTGGGATCCGTTTAGTCTTTAGTAGGACCCAACTACAAGTTGACGTTAACGACAATACAGAATTATAGACCCTTGTCGTAGGCCTTTAATAAATCCTCCCCAAAGAAATAAATCTGATTTCTGACATAGCTTTTCTGAATAACTGCTGTCAGTTCTATACCTACAATAGAACTTCAGTATTACTTTTATATTTGTTTATTTCCATCTAATATAATTCGGCTTACATTTTGTAAAACTAAATTAAAGCGTGATATTTTCTCAACAAATGACGATTTAACTCAACTGCAGCGACATACTTTAATTAAAACAGCCTTACATTCTAATGCTTTACGACCAGTTCGGCGTTATTAGATGGAGTGTCAGGGAAAAGACAGCAAAAAGGTATTCAAAGAATTCGATGCGACCAAAAGTAAAAGAACTAAGAAAAAACACGAGGCCTTGGAAGACTGGCAATCCGTGGCCAGCGAGGGCTCCAATGACGTAAGTATCAATGCTTTGACATAAATTTGGTCGTCTAACCTGAGAGAAGGTTTAACACTTACAGAATAACAGCGTGAAATAACGGCTAGATCTGTAGTCAGTGCCGGACTCAATGGGGTCAAAAGTAAAGTAAGAGTCCAATTGATTAGCTTTCAGTATCTTATAACCTTTTTCCTACTTAAATCGATGCTAGGTTAGAAACTCTGGCGTAGTATGCCTTGCCAGGGCCCCGTATAAAAAATTAGGGGCCCTTTTATATTTTTACCCTTCATAAAGGGTAAAAAACGCACGTCGTGTTACCCGTTTAATTGATACTATTTAAGTACTTATCTTAAGATTTTATATTCACAACAAAGCGACGTGGCACGACCAGCCGTCATGTTTCCTCTACGAAGGGAAGCTTGCACGAGCTTGCAAGAAGTCCCAATGGTAATATTGCTGACGTATTGCATGGAAAAGGTGCCAAGTAAGTATAATATTCTGTATCACGTGAGTACCTACTTAATTGATATTATATGAAGTGTATTAAAAGTTAGTTAACTCAAAAATTTTGAGAACAAAATCTCAAAACCCGAAGCTTGGATAGTCTGAGATTTGAGAGTAGAATGCATTTACAATAACTGCGTTTACCATAAAGCTTCATCATCTAGCTATAGCTTCATCAGCTAGCTATAGCTTCAGCTAGCGTGTCTCTCCTTATAAGAAGTTCAATAGGAAATTAACTATATGGTGCTTTAAGCCCTCGTTCACAATAGAGCTTTTATCGTGTCATAAAAATTGGAAAACAAACACGGTAGCGCGTCTTTAAGTCATTTTTATCGCGCGATAATAAATCATTGAGGGCTTAGAAATTTGTAGCAGTGTCACTTATACAGAGAACGCCACAGTGACCAATCCGTGCACAACCCTCACCAGGGGGAGACTGGACGTCGCTCCAGCTCCAGGAGGCATCGCCGAGTGCCGTAAGTATTATTAGAGAGTACTTAAATATCCAGAATATTGAGTCTGATAATAAAGATGATCCATACGTCGCGTCGGATGGGCATGTTAAAAGTCGGCCCTGCGGCTGATCTCCCGCCAGTCGTGTCGGTTATCCATTCCACTGGGCTACGAGAGTGAAGGAAGAGAGAGTGCTTCTGTGTATTGCGCACACACTTGGGCACTATAAAATAACTCCTCCGTAGTTACCGTCATCGAAATCGGTGTGGGAGGCATTATTATTATTATTATTATACATTTACTTTTCAAAGAAAATCTGTCTAGATGTTATAAATATTTATTCCTCAGGTTAAAAATAATCTAACGATTTTAAAATCAGGTCTATGTGTAATATTATGATTGCTTTTGATTTGTATCACCACATAGTAATTATGTTATGGTATGATTTAGTACCATTACTTATCCGCGAGGGGCGCTGTTTCGAAGTAAATATAAATTAATTTACTAAATTCAAAAACATTTGCAGACGAGAGGAAGTGTCCCTGGCCCTTCGAGCTGGTCTAGTTTCAACACCGAGGTCTATATCGCCACAGGTATGGCTGCAGTCTAATTTTTAACCCCCGACGCAAAAACGACATGGTCAAACTTATAATTTTACGTGTCTGTGTAAATGTGTATGTGTCTGTCTGTGGCATCGTAGCTCCCAAACGGATGATCCGATTTTAATGCGTTTATTTTTGTTTGAAAGGTATATTAGTCGAGAGTGTCCTTAGCTATGTTTGGTGGAAATCGGTTCAGGCCTTCAAGGTCATCAGGTCATTTGTTAGGTGTGATAGGAATGTTACGCGCTAAGTCGGGTATTTTTTTTGTTTTTTATTTCGTTTTTTAGGTTTGTACCTACTAACGAGACTTTTGTTCTCTGTTTTGTTTGTTAATGAATAAGTAATTTCCTTTATTTAAAGGCGTGCCTAACAGTATCTATATTCTAAGTAATAAATATCTAGGTATTACTATCCCACTAATAGGTTATAGGTAGTACATTATAATAAGTATAACATATTTTCCTGATTATCTACCTACTTATATTATGGTTTCATAGAACTGTGAGGGCTTGAGCGCGGCGCCGCGTGATGAAAACTCCTTCATGGAAGGTCTTCTGGAGGAAGCTATTAAACAAGAGAGGAGAAAGTAAGTAAATTTTAAACTAAGTACCTACCCACGTAAGTCTCCAAAAATTAAGACTTTTTGTTTTACAGCTGACATACATTCTAACAAATAAAAATATAAGTAAGTATACAACTTACTAGGTATTTCAAATCTCTTTATAGGTAGATATATGTATAGTTGGATTAAATTTTACTCAACAGATAAAGTCAGCAATGTTAAAATCTAATCAATTTTACATTTAGGTAGTTACCTACTTAGGGAGAAAAATAATGACCCGTTTTCCAAAAAAACACATATACCGCGACTTCGTTCGCGTGGTTTTTGAGAGTTTATGCAGCGCACGCAACGACAGTCCCCAAATGTGAATAATTTTCCCTGTTTTTGCAACATTTGTCACTGACGTTTCGCTCCTATTGGTTGCAGCGTAATGTTATAGCCTAAAACCTTCCTGTATAAATGGACTATCCAACAAAGAAATAATTTTTCAAATCGGACCAGTAGTTCCATTAGCGCGTTTAAACAAACAAACAAACTCTTCCGCATTATAATATTAGTAGATATAGATTACACGATCTATATAGTTTTAGCTAAGCAGAGAAACAACACAAGATCATGCACGTACCCAGAAGTTAACAGTTTTGTTTATGGTAACTTGCCAGGCATCGTCACAGTCGGCGTCATGAGGACCACGTCAGACGAGACCATCGAGAGAGCTCTCCCAGAGAGCATCGTCACCGCAGACACAAGGATGAGGTATCCAAGTACGTGTAATGTAGCGGACCTGTCACCGCCATTTAAAAAACGCCGGCGTTGCGTACACTCACTCATCTGCTAGCAGGTTGTGGTTAAAATTTTTGTCTCGGGATATTGCTAAATATAATATATTACAATTTTATGGTATAGATTTTTGCAAAGTAACGCCTGATACCATTAACTACCTGGAAGTATTCCCAATCCTTGTGGGGCTTCCACTATTTCCACTTGTTTTAATAAACAAAGAGATGGAACGTGACTAAAGCCGTTAAGGGAGTATGAGTGGAAGCCCCAAAGAGAGATCCGACCGAGCGAGATGGTATGCTCGGTCAGGCCGAAGCCCACTGTACTAGTTTTCTGATGTTGTACCTATATTTTATAGCGCCGGACTTCGATAGCGCGATTCAGGATTGTGGCGCTAGTTGTACCGGCATACCGACTTTCGTGATAAAACTTCAACATTCAAACAATAAGTTGACTGAAAATGTAAAGTTATTTTGCAAACAGGTCAAAGAAGGAAGAAAAATCGTCGATAGACCAAGCTATTCTTCTTGAAACGTTTCTAAAGCTGTGCTCGCAAATGCATACAAACCCTGGCCGTATTGTTAGTATTTCGTTTCACTTAGTTCATTACGATCACTTAGTTAGTTTGTGCCTTTGATCATTCTTTCTATTTTTACCATATCTAACTACATATTATCAATATCCTTTAAGTTTATCACCTATACTAGGTATAAATTGATTAGGTATTTAATAATAATTAAATATCAATGGACGCTTCACGCCACGTCCATGTGGCCCAGTAATAAGTATCCAAAGAACTTGTGTACCAAAAAACGGAAATTTATTTAATACAAAAACACATACTTTTTTATATTAATATACATACATCCACCCACGAGACCTCCAGCATGAGCACGGACGCGCTAAACCACTGCGCTACAGGTCGTCATTATATTACCTTATTTTTCAGACCCGAACACATAGCAATAAATCGTTGCAATGTGAGGCGTCCAGACATCCTCCATGTGATCGGGGAAGGAGTAGGGAGCCTTCACAGCATACCATGTCCCCGAACAGAAAACAAAGCAAAGTCAACTGTCATAGCAGAAATCAAATGCCCGATAGAACTACTATCTTAGATGACAGAATCCAAACCGTATATGATCCGCGCGAGAAGAACCGACCGAGATACGCCAGTAGACTGAATATGAGTCCCGATTTAGATGAAAGAATAGGAGGATATTCGCTTAAAGTAAGTCCTACTCGACGCCAAATTGATCTACCAGTGCACGATAGGAGTTACGAGTCCGACAGAAAAGGCAGAACCTACGGCGAAGGCAGAAGAATGATTGGATCAAGAATGAGCAGAAGTTTCAATGATACAGAGATTTGTGAAGATGGGACTTATAGGAAAGCTGGTCGCAGTGGAGTGAAAAATAGAAGTTTCGACAGTGGCGCGTATAGAGACAAAATATACGAGGATCGGCGTTACAAACACATTGATTACGACCCCAATAACTATCACAGGGACTGGGAGAAACAAAATAGAGTTTACCGATCACAAAATGTAGATTTGGATAGAGCTTCTGTCTTTTCTCCTGATGGTTTTCACAATAGAGGAAAATATATGGAAAGGGAGAGAGATGTTTTGAGCGCAGATGAAGAAACAAGCACTGTCAGTTGCAAAAGCAATTATTTAAGAGCTGTTAAAGTAGGTTTAAATATTAATATTTGGAAAGTCTTTAAATAATTAGGTTAACTCCCTTACTAATAAGACATTGAAACTGTTAAATTCTTATTCAGTTTCCTCGTCATTTTCTGTCAGATTACTTCTCTAACATTTTAGACAAACACAAAAACGTTAAATAGCTTGACTTATCTAAGTTTTGTAAATATATTACAATTCTATAGAAAATGGTAGAATAGTAAGTGATTATAAACGTTTGGGTGTAAGTTGTTGACTTAAAGCGTTTGTCTTTTGTAGCAAGAAATAACAGAGCAACGCGAGGCGATGGACAAAATGATGATGTTGTGGAAGGAGTTGATGAGAGCCTTCAAAGGTCCCTCACCGTCGCGAGAGCCCACCAATGCTGAAGCTGTGAGTAACACACTTTAAGCCATGGTGTCACTACTGGCGTGGAGATTCTATATCTCCATTAAAATCAGCTTCACGTAGCCCTTATCTTTTGAAGATCTCATTAAAATTTCTACCTTCCGTTAGAGCTGGTACACATTAGGCGTTTATTGACACGCGCTTTACTGATGCGCGTTTTTCGATAAAGAAAAAGCGCGGGCTTGAGTTTATACAGAGTACACTGTCTGTACAGAACTCTCGGTTCTCAAAACGCGCGGTAACAAAGCGAGCGTTTGAAAGCGCCTCTTAGATTTCAATGATCTAAGCTATTACTAATGTACCTATACAGTTTAGGGCTTCCCTTTTTTTTTCTTTCCTTTGGACCTATCATTGGATATTGGTGCTTAGAAAAAAAGGCTAGGTGTAGGTATCGCCCAAGACTCGAAGAGCTAGACAACATTTCAGTCAAGGAAAACACAACATTTTTTTAATGAAGTGTAAAGTTTTACGTTTTCACACAATAAGCAGCAATTTTTCCCAAATCGTTGTGTAATAATTAGTCATAGTATGCTACTATTATTAGTGCTAGACTATGTTACAGTTTACACCCATGTTACAGGAGACGACGGCGCACGTGCGCGAGTCGGCGGCGACGCAGCTGCGGCTGTGGCGGGAGTGCATGCGCCGGTACGAGACCGTGGCCAGGGACGTGGGCGACACGGACGCCAGGCTGATGGTTAATAATAGCTTCCCTCACCGATTTCCGTGTCGGTAGCCGATTTCATTGAAACCAAGCTAGCTACAAAGGAGTTATTTTATATTGTCCAAGCGCAATACACAAAAACACTCTCTTCATTTTACTCTCATAACCCAGTGGGACGTTAAACCGACACGACTGGCGAGAGAACAGGCGCAGGACCGATTTTTTACATGTCCATCCGTACGCATGGATCATCTTTCTTGTCAGACAATCGGGTGATCAGCCTGCATTGTCCTTACCCCTTACCAAACTTGAAAACAATATTTTTTGTTGTTCCAACGCGGGAATCGAAACCACGACCTCCGGGTTAACAGCGAAGGATATACCACGGAGGCGTTTGAAAAAAACGCTCGGTCACAGATGTTACTACTGCATTATATAGAGACAGGGACTTAGATAAGTGACAAGTGTATGTTACTTCCTTTTTTTTAATTTCACAAGGGAAATGCATTACGCATCCCCCCGGGAGGGTATGTGGGACTCCCGGCTCGCTACGGCCGGTTTACCCACTAAAACCACTAGCGGATTGCCATCAGCCGTTATGTTGGGTGCAGTGCCTGGATCTGTCTAAACACAGGCCACTCCTCCCTCGACCGGCCGGTTCACTTCTATAGGGACCGGACTTCCATCAAATTGAGAGAGCGCTCCGGCAAACTGAAGCGCTCTCCTCGGCGCCGAGACTGACAAAGCCGAGGAGGTTACCCATCCCTCTACCCGGAGCCCCGTACTAGACGTGACATGGGAGAGCCGCAAAGCGACGCCTCCGCACCCCCGTCCTGCACCGGCGAAGCGGAACAGAGGATGGATCTCTCTGTCCCGCTCCGAGGTCTCCTTCTGCTAAATGACGTATTCGGAAAAGAAGGCCACCGCCTGCCAGGCCTCTGTATGTTACTTCCTACCTTAACGCACTGACAGCAGCGCTACCTACTGCTTGAAAACCTTCGACGAGTACTACTTTTACCATAAATAAAAACAACATGAAGATTAGTGCAGTTGTCTTTGAGTTTATGGCGACGGGAGACGCACGAATAACTTTGTTTTATAATATTGAAGGATGTGAATTAGTTCTGCTGTATTTAAAGAAATCGACAGAAAATTGACGGTCCAGTACCTTTCAACACTTTACTTTTGTTTTAATTCTCTACTTTCTACCATATGCATTAAACCTTGTCTCTTGGATGTTATAATTTTTTGCATTAATCTAGCCCGTGGTGTCTAGAACAATATTAAATTAATTTGCGATGTTAGGAAGAAATGAACAAGCAGCGTTCGGAAATGTCCGAGATGATGAGCGTGTTCCAGGAGTGTCTGCAGCGGTACAAGGTCATGAGCAACGACTTCAACACCCTCAAGCAGCAGGTGAGATACAGAGCAGTAGACCTACTACTGAATCTAATTTAAATTGACATTTCATTGGCACAGCGTGTGTTTTATTAATGTCATTTATTTCCATACAATGAACACTATACAGAATGATTTATGGGTCATATAGAAAGCCGAATATAGTGTGAGCAGAAGGACGCGTAGAGCATTTTTTGTTTTGGCACCTCATATAAATTACTTACCATAACAATACAATACAATACAATACAATACAATACAATACAAATATACTTTATTGTGCACACAACAAGTTACAAAAAAAACAAAAAAAAATATACATTACAAAAATCAGACATGCAAATAACGAGACAAGTCGCGATTAAAGATGTCCACAAAAGTGACAAAAGTTAGATCAACGACAAGTGCGTTCGTGTGTATAGGCGAAAAGCCTTCGAGCCCCACCATAGTAAGATTCACTCCTTGTGGTCATTTTAAACCTTAGATTTTTTAAAATTTCTTTTTGTAAAAAAATATCAACCAATAAATATGTATGTATGCTCTACGTGTCACTCTCTTCACACTGTATATGTCTTCATATATAACCCATGAATCAGCATGTATTTCTAAATCAATTAAAAAGTGGAACCACTCTATTCATTGGTGAAATCAACAGACAGACAGGCAAGTCGGAGGACTTTGTTTTATAACATGTTTTTGTGTCCCACAAGCATTGGAATTTGTCTGTTGACAGTTACAGTCGGAGAGTCCGGTCCGGCAGCCCGCCGCGCAGTATTCTCCGCCCTGCACGGACGGCGACCCACTACCGCCGCCCGCCCACTACCGCCCGCCCTCTGCTTATCCACCGGTAAAGTAATTACATAATAGTCAGCTTACAAATGTTTAAAAAAGAAGAAGAAGAAAGGTAGAAGAAAAAAATTTAGGTATACATACTATGTGAGCACTGAATCCTGATGCTAAAACTGTAAAACAAAAAAAAAATCACAATTGTCTTTCTCATTACGCATTACAGCCGCTCAAAAAAGCTCAGTAGCTTTGTTTAATTTAGATTTGATTCGGAAGAAAATATAGTATGGAATATTACGTCTATTGGGCATTGGATAGCAGACCGCTAATTATCCCTTACAAAGGTCGATAACAAAATGTATGGGATTTGAGGTACGCTAAATGACATACCAAATCGCGATCATTTAGCGTACCTTATGTCAAATCCCATACATTTTGTTATCGAACTTTGTAAGCGATAATTATTAGCGATGGCATCTTGAATCGGCCCCCCGTTCACCTACGGAGTACGGTCTCTTACAGCAAATGACCGGCATACCATCTCACATGGGCGTGGGCGGCTATCCCGCGCTGCGGCCGCAGCTGTCCTCCCCGCCCTCCGGCCCGCCCTGCTGCTGGGCGGGGCGGTGCTCCTCGCCAGACTACCGTGATCACCGCGACCATCGTGATCAGCACAACCACCGCGATCACCGTCACAGCACCAGGGACAGGGATAGAGGTAAACGTTTATCAGGGACTTTTGAAAAGGTGACAGTTCGGCTACTTTTGACGCTTTATGTTTTAAGCGGTTTTGATATGTTATTATGTATTAGCGATTTTTATGAAATATTTAGGTGTTAAAAAATTTTACAAGTGTTCAATTTTAAAGTTTTACAATTTTACAATATTATAAGTGATTTATATAATGTCTTTAAATTAAAACGTTGACTTTATATTTTAAAACTTAGTGAGAGAAGACCAATGTGCAATGTGATAAAACCTGTCATAATTACCAGGAAACCTGTAACAGGTTTCATGTTGTCTGGGCCGTTTTACTAAAATTTATTATAATAATTATAATATCTTTATTTGCAAGAAATGTGGGTAGAAAGATGACATTAATGAGATTATGAGGTACCAACACAATTCGCTAATACATATATTTTATTTATATTATATATATTTCAGGTGAATCCAGGTGCAAGGAGAAGAGAAAACCTGGTGGAACCAGGTCAGAGCATCGCCACAGGAAACGCTGACTCACTTCATTGATTGAGATGACGAGATTTTGTCACTGCTCGCCGTGGCCAGGTCAAATTACAGTTGGAGCGAAAATTGTTGTGTATGTTTACTGTATGAGTATTGTGATAATATATATTTTTTCGATTACCACTTAGTTTTATTTTAATATTACCAGCATTCAAGGGGACGTTTCTGAATTCATTATGTTTATTAATTGAAAACATGATGAATGTGATATGTCGCAAAAAAAAACCCAGAAATTTGAGTTTAAACTGACACTTAAACATTTTAGGATTAAGAATTAAGGACATTGATTCTAGATACGGATCTTTAGATTGATGAACTTTAATACGTTACGATATATTCCTAAATGTTTAAGTGACAGTTTGAAGTCAATTTTCTTGAAATCAGAATTTTCCGTTCAAAAACGTTCGTTGTGCTTAGATTCTGTTTAAAGACATTTTAAACAGAATCTAAGCACAAATACTGAAAAAAAATTGAGTAATTTCTTCGCTACACACATATATTTAAATATTATATAATTACACCACGCTCTTATTCTTCTGGCATATGCCCCCCTCTCAATAGGAATTTCCAACGTCAGAATGCAGAAATAATAGGAGTACAGAGTAGGTTAAAAATATCTTCATGGGAGTCTCGTGCAGATACAAATTAAAATAAAATTACATAACGCTCGCACTCCTTAACTGAAATGTCAAAACGATGCCGTTTGGTGAATCAACCTTATACGGTATTTTAACCAGCCTGACGAGTGGAAGCGTGATGCAAATAAATAATATGTGTCCCTCTCTTTCACACTGATAAATGTTCCACCAATCAGCGTTCAATATGAGTTGTTAACTTGAATGCCATGTTAGTTGATTAACGAATTGATTAGCCTTGAAGCGTGGCATGGATATAGAAAAGAAACAAAATGAAGCCATTGGGATAACTTCTTTTAATATCTCAATTACAATTTACAAAAACTAGGTACACCGTACATGCTATATAAGTAATAAACATTAATCTATTCACATAATATTTGGAAGGTATACTGTGGCCATATACTAAAAGGATTTTATGACGTCCACTTGCTTAAATCTGGGTTAGTTGATAAACCCAGAGTTAGCTTATAATTCTCATTTATATTAAGGTGCAAACTATAGGTTTATTATCCCAGAATGACGCCAGTGAGCCTGAATCAGATAGGTAGGTACATTTAAATCGTTTAAATATGTATAAGAACTGACAACCATCTGATAACCGATGATAATTCATTGCCATTGGCTGGTCATTAATCCCCAAGTGTGATCTAGTTTTTTTGTTTGAAAGCTGATGCGACCGAGCGTCTATTATAAAATAATTCATAATCAGTTCAGAAACTAGTGTTACAGGGGTTGTTTAAACAATATTTTTGTTTATTTTGTTCCAGTCTTTATTTAACCGAGTTATAATACAACGCAAAAAACCTATATTCTGATAATGAAGCTTTGTTGTTATGGGATTTCGGATATTAATTTTTTATATAACATAATTATGATTATATTTGAAATTAAATAATAAAAAGGCCAATACATAGGAAGAACTGTTACCTGGGTCGCTAGTTGACTAACTTTAAGTCCTAGATCACTAGAACAACTCACCAAAGTGGTGCAACCAAGCGTCAATATAGAGGGCTCTGGCTTCGCAACTTGGTTGCTCAACCTAACTAGTAACCATTTTTTTATTTGCTATAGCATAGCTTGGTATCCCACCACTGTAAGTTGGGTTCTAGTGCTAAAGAAAATTCAGAAAGTTGAAAATAGAACTCGGAGTCACTTATTTGAAAATAGAGCACACGAACTATTCATTTGTCCTTGACATTGTATTGGATTGTTCGGTGTTCCATTTTTAAGTACTCGCCCAAATTTGAATTGTTCTGAATTCTTTCCATTCTTCTGGATCATCCAAGCTTCACAGTTATGACCCTAATCTGGCGCCACGGCAGCGCCCCGCCAAGACTACGTTTCGACAAATACTCAAACTTAGCACCACACTTGTTCCGACAAGAAGGACTTGGTATTCACGTCGACACTTACACAAATGACTAAACAGTCGTTCAGATGCGCAAAGTGATTCGTGCATGAAGACTGAAGATCAGCAGTTGCTCATGACATATGACTTTACTCAATTTTAATTAGATAATATACACTCGCAAGATGAAACTATAGCTTCAAAAGCGTTTAGTTTTAGCACACGTACTTAATCTCAATTTATATCAATAATGCCAACAAATCTCTACAACAGATCAAAATTTATATTATCACTTCGGCAGTAGCTACTATTTTTAGTACAAACTAAATTATTATTTTCTTTTTTGACATATTTTTTCAACAGATGGCGTTACAAGTAAGCTACCAGTGGCGCCATCTGTATTTTTGTATGGTTTAAGACGTAATTTGGCTGACCAGAAGTAAGCCGCAAGCCACAAGCAACCACTGCTATACATTATACAACTTACACTTAACTTATGAGAATTCCTACTACACACAAACTAACCTGTAGATATAAATAAATTAAATATATTCTAGGTTTGGATAATTTCGTCAATACAATATTTTAATAATAGATTACATAACCACACGAAAAACATTTCGTCTGAAGTCAGCAGTTTATAGTGTTACATTATGCGCAAAAGTGCTAACTTCAGATTGCTTACAAGTTACATTACATTTTTGTCATATCTGCAATAATATTCCATTGTTTATTTTATAACCACGAAAAGTGGAACATAATATGCAATAAACAACATATCAGTGTAATTATATGAAAAACAGTTATGTAAAAAATCAAGATATTAAGTATTCTGTCTAAGAATTTAATTTACCTATTATGGAATTATATTTCATTTATCTTTTTATCTTACCTTAGTAAGTACTGAAAATAATGTTTTAAAGGTTTTTTAAATAACATTTTTGGGAGAAATCGTTTTGTCAGGATATCTAAGGTTTAGATTTTTAAATACTTATGAACATTATATATTCCTCCACTACAAGCTCTGACATTCCTACGTCTTCAAACTGCTGAACATTTATTTTGCGTGACTCTACTATATAATATGAGCTGCAGTCTTAGCATGACCACCGTAGAAAATTAGAAATGTGTCTTCTCCACAGATGAATTATACAGGCTGCTTCATGGGTCATAGGTATACCAAGCCGAATATAGTGTAAAGAGAATGACGATTGACGCGTATATTCTGCTTGTAGAATTCCTTTATCAATCTGGCATATTTTTGTATTCTCTTCACACTATCAGTCTGGTATATGACCCATGAAAATCCCTGTATACTTTCCTTTACCCACTTTATGTAGGTTAAATATACAACATACTGATTGCAAAGCACACATTCAAAGGTCGGTATGAAACAATATGGAGGAAATATCGACCCGACAAAACGGTCCTACAAAAAGTAGGCCGTGGGACACTAAA
This sequence comes from Celastrina argiolus, assembly GCA_905187575.2. Lineage (NCBI taxonomy): Eukaryota > Metazoa > Arthropoda > Insecta > Lepidoptera > Lycaenidae > Celastrina > Celastrina argiolus. Next base: position 7,487,169 of record LR994596.1, read on the forward strand.
TCTTAAACACAATACGACATTAATTGTGTATGTAGGTTCTAAGAAAAAGTATAATTTGAAAGGAAAAAAGTTTACTGCACAAAATTGTAAAAAAATTCGTGATACTGGCCACTCTAAAAAATCTGCACAATGTTTGCAAATAATTAAAAAAAATTAATATTTCACCTGATGATGGCTATGTCGAAACCGGTCGTGTAAAACGGCCACTTTTAGTTATTACTTATGAGAGTAAATACAGTATAGGATTTAGAGCTGTAATTAAATGCCAATAAATTAGTTTAACTATTTACTTAAAGTTTGAACCGATTACCTTTTTTAATAAGATCTTTGTGTCATTGTAAAATTTATTTTAAAAAGAGTGGCGCTAGTTGCGGTTATTCCTCGCCTTAATGTAAAATAACTAATAAAGTGGAGTTTGGGTTTTATTATAACACTAAATCTGTTCCGTAGAAAAATACCATTTCTACGGTCGTCATGCTACGGGTGCATTTATGGCGTAATATTTGGTTTCTGAGAGAAATGTGCACGTGCACACAATTATGAACTCTATTCAATGAACATACGATTCTAAATCCATTCGTTTCGCAGTTGTGTTTTACTCTTAGGTAACTCATATCGCGTCTATTTACAAACACACAACCTAACTAATTACACTACACTTAAATACAGTTCAAGATTCAGTTGCATTTTCACTCCGCCGGCTTCTTCATCAGTAAACCTGGAAAAAGAAACAAAATTGTTTTTATTTTATTTAAAAAAAACACAGGGCAAATTCTTTAAAACAGAGAGGTGTTTTAATTTTTATGTCTCTCTCACTCTCTGTTTGTGTGTGACTTTGTATCTCCTAAACGGATCAACCGATTTTGATGTAGTTAATTTTGTTTGAAAGCTAACTTTTGATCGAGATCGATAGTGTTCTTTAGTATTATTTATCATCATTGTTCGCTCACAGCTTCATAATTTCTATAGTACGTCCCAGATAAATTTAACCCAAACAAACCAATTTTTTTTACATAATAATTGGTTATTGTGCACACTTTCTCCGCAATATTAAAGGACCATACTTCATTATCCAATACGTCATTTTATATCCATTAAACAATAATTAATATGAGTATGTTTAAACATTAAATGAAAAACTTTAAAATACGCTATTTTGACACTGCTGACTGTAGAATAAAGTCTATAGTCTAAGGATTCGTAGTCGCAAATAATAATAATTCTAATAATAAATGGTACGTTTGGGTTAAATTTATCTGGGACGTGCTATAGTTACTTTAAAAAGTTGTTAGTCGTTTAAAAGCATGGCCTACCTTCCAATACAATCTATGTTTCATACAAAAAAAATGCAATATACTCGTATGTCACTACTATTAACGTTTATAAATTATAAAATGTAAATATGCCGAATTAAGTACAATTATTAAAATAAAGATATTTTTTAAGCATAACAACACATTAAACTAAATTCAACTCCTTAGTTAAGAAGAAGATACGAAACGAAATTAGTATTTTCCAATAGTGGCGCTAGATGGCGGTTTCCGGAATGTGCCGGGACTTTATCTATTGGAAATCGAAGAAAACAAAAATAGCCAGTCGAATTGCCAGTATTAGGGTGATACCATTTTCTAGTACTAGGTCGTGTCTCTGTTATATATAAACTTTGTGTGTAAAAGCTTACCTTCACCCCGTGCGACACCTCGTACCCGCCCTTGCTCTGCATCTGGTTCTGTATGGAGTGCAGCAGGGAGGACGGCATCTCCATGTCGGACGAGCCTGGAATGTAAACAATACAATACGTTAGTTGGTATTACATTTGGACAACGTCCGTGGTGTACGAAACACCTCCTCATCAAGCATTTTCCCCGTGGATGTTGTACAAGGCGACAGAGGGAATATAACGGGTGTAAAAAGAGCAGTCACTATAACTTTGGGATATGATTATACCTACTACCTTTTCTCATTCTAGATTTTTTTTTACAAAAATTACAAAAAATATATTTTTTTTTGCTTTATTGTTATTTTTGCGACAAAAAAATAAGAAATGGTGATAAGTAATTTTTTTTTTGACAAAAAAATTAATAAAAAAAATACATTTCCAAAATGAGGAAAGGTAGTATAATCGTATCTTAAAGTTATAGTGACTGCTCTTTTTACACACTGTATATCCAGAAATCAGCAGCAGAGTAAGTCTGGACATTGTTATCTTAAAACTGCAGTAGTACTTCGTAGGAGGCTTTTGTCATAGCTGAAACTCTTGTAGGGTTGAATTTTAAAAAATCCTTCCTTAGTATGTTGTTTAAGGAATACGTGTAAAATAAAAATTTTGTAGCCTTAAGGGGTTTCATCAATTAAACATTTGCTTTTTTCTAGAATGGCCTAATAAAAAGCCTTAAATATCTGCATTCGGTACTTTACCGTATACCTATTGTATAAATATGCAAAAATCATACAGAATTATTAATATATTATTATAATCACTGAAGTTTACTACGAATACGTACGTAACATTAGTCTCTACTAAGTACCACTTATTACTAGAATATACAAGGCCTCAAAATGCCTCCTATGTAGAGTTTACTACGAAAGTAATAGCGCTGAAATACTTACTTTTGACTTTAATGTTTCTATAACATCCTAAATTTGCCCATACAATAATAAAAAAGTACGCCTTTCAGCGCTGGTACTTTCACAGTAAACTCAGTAAAGTATTATCACTGATTAATATAGCCTGTATACTTAGTTTATTCACAAAAATGAAGAGCAGCATTTAAGTTATATGTGTTTGAATCATCCAAAGTAACAAGCACTGGAACTTAGATGATTCAGCCAAAACATCACAACACAAGTTACAACACAGCTAACTGTCCGTTCCGCGCTGCGATTTTCTTGAAACACAAAAATCATCAACTAACTAAGTACATCATAAACGTAATCATGTAATAAAGTGTTTTATTTCGGATTTAGTTTTTTAGAATCTTCATTTATTTTAAGGTAATTAGTTACGGTCTTACATTTTAAGTTCCATTTTTACAGTGGAATATTATGTTCCTATGAAATAAAAATATTAAAAATACATAGATACTTTATAGATTGTGTAGGTACTCGTACAATGTTAATTTTTCTAATAATATATCCAAGTTTGTTACTTCCTTTCTCTTAAACACGCCTATGACATGTAAGCATTAAATGTATGTTAGTCTTTTAGACTTCTAAAGGCATTCAAAATACCAAGGTTAAAACGATAAGAATTTTTAGCCTAACATCTCTAATATAATAATGGCTCCCCTCACCGATTTCGGTGTCGATAGCCGATTACATTGAAACCAGGCCAGCTACGCAGGAGTTATTTTTATAGTGCCCAAGTGTGTGCGCAATACACAAAGACACTCTCTCTTCCTTTTACTCTCATAACCCAGTGGGACGGTAAACCGACACGACTAGCGAGAGAACAGGCGCAGGACAGACTTTTTACATGCCCAATACCTATCCGACGCATTGATCATAATCAGGTGATCAGCCTCCATTGTCCTAACCAAACACGAAAAAAAAAATTTCTTTGATCGAACGAACGAACCCAGGACCTCCTGGTCGAGAGCGAAGCTCTAAACCACTAGACCACGGAGGCGCTTAAATATGCCCTAATAGCCCATCTATTAGTCACGTTATTAGATTAAGGGCCGATTTTTCAATCGTCAGATAGTCTGTTGAATAAACATGTGACTTTGACATTTATTCCATACAAAATCTCCAAGTCACATATTTATTCCTTAGATAAAGTTATCTGACGATTGAAAAATCGGCTCTATTTAGTAACCATTTGGTAAGCTAATATCTAGATTCTAGACTTGATAAGCCTTTATTTTTATAGTCGCGGAGCCTGCGATGAGTCGTGACTGTATTTGGCAACAGAAGATACGGACGTCCGCCTCGCCGCCCTTGACCATTGCAGAAACATAATGAAACATCAAGAAAAATAAATTGCAGCTCATATTTTAAGATAAAGGAATTACTATTTTTTTTTTGCGTTACGTAATAATTTATAATCAGCTCATCACGACTATTTTTGTGTCTCGTCACAACAATGGTAAGATATATAATAGATCCTGAATTCCTGAACCTCATTAGCAAAACAGCGACTACAAAAATAAGTCATATAAAATGTGCCGCCAAGACGAGATCAAATAACTCACATTGTCAAAAAGATAATATATTACAAACACAATACCTAGTTTTGTGTTTGTAATATATAATCTTTACATTATAATGTAAAGATATCTTTACAAACTTTATATATTATAATCTTTACAAACTTTCAATCTTTACATCTTAGCCAAAATGTGTAGCTTGACTCATTTACGTGGACGTATGGTGATTTGATTCTATTTACATTTCTGGTGGGTATACCATATTAAATTCTCGCTAGTTATTATAGAAAAGACAAGTTAGGTCTAGTGCCTAAGAACAAACGTATTCGAAGCAAAGTATGAACCTACGCTACTTCCTACCAAGCCTACTCCGCTAGTACGAGAGCTCCATGACCTAGTCGTGAGATGATTATTGATGATGATGATGACACAAGAAACACTGCTGATTGCTGTATAATGATGCAGGGGTAACAATACACGGGCAGTAATGGATACGACATTGACGCGACACGCGACAGTGTCCGGCGACAGCAACCTCCGGCGGAGGTCACTTGGACCCTGAACTCGTGAACGTAATGTATCTTCGATGTGTTTATGTATATATACTACTTCTATGCTTCTAACCCCCCTTTTCTGGAACGTTATTCAAATGAATGATCAACTAATATGACATTCAAAACAACAACCTATATTGAACGCTGATTGGTGGAATATTATGAGACAGAAAGGAACGGACTGATATTTTATAATTCCATCAGCGTTTAATATTGATTGTTGATTTGAAAGCCAGTAAAGTAAAGTGAAAGAAAGATAGTTAATCACTCATTTGAATAGCGTTCGAGAAAATGGCGGTTAGCGTTTATGACAACAGACAGACTTTGACAGCTGACAGCTGCGTGTCATAGTAATGTCATAATAATGGCGCTAAAGAGACAATCAATGTGATCGAAATTAACGTAATTTTCGTTTAGCTACTGGTACATGGGGTTATTGGCGCAATAAGGAAACAAAGACGAAGATTTTTAAATTTTCAATTTCAATTAGATCACATTGATTTGGAACGAAGTACAATCTATAGTATTCTATAGGTAGGTCGTGTGCACTCCGCATTGCATCTTAAAATAGTCCGCTGCCCCCGCGACGTATGCCGACGTGTCGAAATGAGAACAGGATAACAATATGGCCGCCATGCGTGTTATGCGTTTGAGGCAAAATTATTCAGGAATAACAGGAAAAAAATTATTATCGAATTGAATGCTGATGCCTCAAGCCACAGGACACTTGAACACACGACCACAATTACACAAGCTGCATTTAAATTAATTAAAAAAATAATAATAAATAAATCTGATTCGCGCACCGAGAAAACTTGTTAGTAAAATATATTAAGTAAGACGTGGAAATATAATTAATTTTTTGTTAGCTTAAGTGCCTATTTCACCAACAAATGTTAAAGTTTCACCTTGATTAAATATCATGTTATCCCTCTCGCATTTCCTGTCAATGAATGAGAAGGCATGGTACAGTCGACTCTCTTTAATTCAAACCTGCGATAATTCGATCATCTCTATAAATCAAAGTTATCTCGAGTTCCCTACAAAATCTCTTTATATTTCGAACTAAATCAATACATTTTTGTGCACTCGGTAATTCGAAAGAAAAAATTATTGCTATGTAACAAAACGACGCCATAATTCGAACTCATCAGCGTCCAACATTCGATAATTCAAGAGTACATAATAGCAGTTAATATGTAAATAATAATTGATAAACACTTAATAATTCGAAGATTTATTTATTTTCTCCCACAAATTTCAAACTGTCTGTTATTTAAAACACTCGATAATTCGTAAAATTGTATGAATCCCTTGAGTTTCGAATTATCAAGAGTCGACTTTTAACAAGCCGTTTTTTCCTGTTTCGGTACGGAACTCTAAAAACAAGTAACTATAAATCAGTTGTTTAATCTAAGATTATATAATCTAAAATCTAAAAATCTTGTAATCAGCTGGCTTACTGATTTACAAGTGACTTGATTTTCTTAAAACAAAGAAGGACATGAAATCTAAGAACGAGAGCACGCGTCGACGCTTATCACGTCAGCTTTCAAACAAATATAACGAACATTTAAGTCTATTTGGGAGCTACGTTGCCACTTGCCACACACACACACACTACAAACAGCAAATATACATATTTGATTTGAATTAACGATCTGTCGAAGCGTCTGTCCGTCTTGACCCTAAAACTATGTAACAAGTGGTTGTTAATTTTCAGATGAAGTTGTTAGCCGCGGTGATGTGTCAATTAGCATTTGGCTGAGGAAGGAATGTAGTTTTCCTCGTGTGCATAACACATACAATGCCTCATGTGTATAACACATACAATGCCTCATGTGTATAACGCGTTGTCCGCGTCCAATTTTGTTACAAATAGCTCAAAGTAGATAATATAAAAATAGGTACTGTACAGTCTATAATATTACTGAGTGATAATACTTTAGGGTGTGTATAGGTCACGTACGCAGAGTTTACTGTGAAAGTACCAGCGCTGAAAGAGGTTCTTTTATTAAATTATTGTATGGGAATATTTATGATGTTGGGGCATTTCTCATAGAAACATGAAATTCATACGTCTTTCAGCGCTGGTACTTTCACAGTTAACTCTACATACGAGGCACATACACACCCTAAAGTATTTTCACTTATTTATTTTACACCTGGTAACGGTATTTTATGTATTGCATGAGTTAGACAATAAGCTTTATTAACCTTTTTCTAACATAAGTTTTATTAGATAAATCGATTCTGATATAGGTATAGTTTCTCAAAGCTGACATGATAGAGGTTGAGCTTTATTGTCATAACTCGCTAACTGCTGCCAAGCAGTTAGGGAGTAATGACATATTTATTTAACTTACGGGGGTTAGGTACTTTAATAATTAATTTAACTCATAAGTCTAAGTCATAATTAATTAGACTGTCGAAGTTCAATAAAATACAGCTACTCTACAGGGGCGTTACTCTCTACTGATTCGATTTTGATTTAGATTCGATCGTGATACGTTCTGCCGAATAAATTGACGTTTGTCTATTTTGATTCTCAGTCGATTGATATGGTCGGAAGTACAAAAAGTTACGATCTAACGATTTTCTTTATCCTGATTAGTTTCAAAGTCATCCACCAAATAAAATACCGAAAACCGTTGAGATCTAACTGATTCGTTTCTCGATTGTGTCGGGAGTAAGCCTGCTGTATTTTATTGATCTTCGACAGTCTAACTGGCTCTACAGCCACTTATGGCAGAATAAACAGATGAGCTCCGAAGGACATTTCCGAAGAGAATCAAGGCACTTGCAATTCCAGTCACCCCAAGGTCATTCCATAAATAACAGACTTGAAGTATTTGCTGAGGGTTGTCAGGTGCGTGGCTTATGAGTCAGGGCGGTTGGCGAACCGTGATGTTTATTTCGATCCCCTTAGGTACTTTCTGAACACAAAGAAATTCCGCGCACTGGCAAACTAATTTTTAGTTTTTGTGAAACCTAGACATTATATTAAGTAACTGAAATCTTAAGAGTTTGTTTGTTTTTGTTTAAACGCGTTAATTTTAGGAACTACTGGTCCGATTTGAAAAAATATTTTTTTGTTGGATAGTCCATTTATAGAGGAAGGCTATATAACATAAAACTGTGACCAATAGGAGATATATAGTGAGAATAGTGAGAAATGTTGCAAAAACGGGAAAAATTATTCACATTACAAACTAACGTGAGCAATCAAAAGATAATCGCGATAGTATTTCCGACAACCACGCGAACGAAGTCGCGGGCACAGCTAGTACAATATATATTTTTAAGCAACTCTTTCTGCGCTGGTACTTTCACAGTAAACTCTATATACGGGACCCATACACAACCTAATCTAATATCACTCTTATATAGCCGGTATAAAACGTTAATGTCATTGTACACATATCGCAGATATCAATTAGTACCTAAATCTAGATATTAGAGTAATCTTAATAGGCTGGTGATAACGGGAACGGCGCAGGCGGCACGTAGCAGGTAATCTCTAAATCCAGAGGACAAGCGTCTTTGACCTTATTAATGTCACCTCCAGGCTACAGGCTACAGGCTACAGGCTTTCATATAAAAATACTTCCTACTCCGTTTTGGGATTAATTTTGTTGTGGGTCCCAAGACAGATTTAGCTTGTCCCTCGGGCACCCCTGAGATCATATCAAAGGGTTTGTCGTGGTTGGTTACCGCTGTCGATCCTGGCTCACAGAAGTTGCAGTGGTGGGAATGTGAGGTGGGCCAATGCCCGTGTAAAAAGGCTAAAGGCTACAGGCTAAAGGCTATCCGTATCAGCGCCTCCGTGGTCTAGTGGTTCAGAGCTTCGCTCTCGACTCGGAGGTCGTCGGTTCAATTCCCGCGTTGGAACAACAAAAGATGTTGTTTTCAAGTTTGGTTAGGACAATGCAGGCTGATCACATGATTGTCTGACAAGAAATCCATGCGTCGGATGGGCATGTAAAAAGCCGGTCCTGCGTCTGTTCTCTCGCCAGTCGTGTCGGTTTACCGTCCCACTGGGTTATGAGAGTAAAAGGAAGAGTGTCTTTGTGTATTGCGCGCACAGTTGGGCACTATAAAATAACTCTGCGTAGCTGGCTTGGTTTCAATGAAATCGGCTACCGACACCGAAATCGGTGAGGGGAGCTATTATTTACAGACTATACTAGTCGTCTTCAGGTCTTACCACGAGATCTTATAGCAGTATTACTTTAACATTACTAGTGAATTTCATGTATACAGGTACATTAATGAGTGATAATACTTTAGGGTGTGTAAGGGTCCCGTACATAGAGTTTACTGCGAAAGTACCAGCGTTGAACGAGGTTAATTTCACAGGTTAATTTAGTTCATCGGCTTCTAGTTTAATAGTTATATGTATTTATTTTTAATTCCATAGACAACTTTAACATTGCTTGGTGAAAAACGGCCTTAGAGTCGCAGTTCAGGAACTAGGCATATTCTATACAGCATATTAGGCTTGTTCATGAAGTATGCAGTTCCTATGTTGTAAAATGTGATAGCTTTATTACAAAGGAACTGCGCGCTATACATGGCCAACGCCGCGGCCGAATCCGGATCGCAGCTCTGTTTAAGGCATACTAACGACATTCATTATAGGGATGTCCAGAGGATTGTATCGATATCGATGATCTTATGGAATTAAATGAAAAGATTATGCTATGCTCTCTCCATGTATGCATGTATTCATGCATTGAACAATATGAATCAATCGTAACAGATTGTAAAATAGGTGTTTAATATGTAAAGTAAGTAAAGTAATATGTAAAGTAAGTACGATACATTTATTGTTACGGAAGTATTGATGACGAAGACATAATAGCTTTTTAAATTCATAGTCTTAAATTATAAAAATATTTTTATAACGCTAAATTTTAAATGTAATTTAAATTAAATAGTTAATCAGTCATTTGTTTTCCTTAATCCTTATAGTTGCAATCATATGAATTCTACACATAAAAGGAAATTTAGACATAACTTGAAGTTTTCTAAAGTCAGAATGATTTTATATTCGCAACCTTTTTAAGTATCACTCAAAGTCTTAAACAAATAACAAGGGAACTCGGGAGCTCGCAATGCTCGAGGGCTCTATTACGCTAATGGCATTAAACTGAAGTGCTTTATAACATTAATTTATCAACATTACAAATTTTACTATATTGCAATTCTTAAGATTTGCTTGTGTTGTCATTTTATGCAGTTAAAAAGAATACGTAATTTAGTTTTGACACAATATTGTAATGCTTGATGCTTACTTCGAATTTAGTACTTTGATATAGGTAAAATTGTAAAGAATAATAATTTCATCTGTCTACACTTTTCCCTACATGGAATCTACTTCATCAATATACGACACACATTCTAATGTTAACGATAATTCTACTCTACATTATTAACATTAATGCTCATATCGATATATCGATACATTTGTCCTGGCACATCACTACGTGTTATATAACAGTTCGACGTAATCATTTCGTATTCAAACAGATATTCGATGCAGACAATAAATATTCTTGCGATACACCAAATACTGTCGAATTTAAATAACAGATTCGAAACCGTTACCGCAGTTACGACGATGTTATGTATTTGGGCCGATTTCTGAAATCGATAATAAATAGTCACTTATAATATGAGGTCAACATTTTGTTTCATTTGCAGAATTTATTTAATGTTGCTATTTGTATTGTTATAGTAATGAAAAGTGAAATATAATACTAACATGTAAAACTAACATTCTAGGCAAGCAACTTTACTCCTGAGATTCATTGCTTGTCAACCCTGTGACACATCTAGTCTTCACGGATGCGACATCAACTAAAAAAACGGTTAATTAATAATCGATTTTTCTCATAAAAATCTATTTCTGAAAAATCGTTTTTTTCACATCCCTATCATTCCTCTGCTAGCAGTGATCTCAGGCATGTGTATAGTATCCATAATACAATATATCATTGTCACAAACGTAATTAAAATAATGAAATCAAATAAGAAAAAGTTAATGTAACTTATAGTTTTTTAATAAATAATTCATGGACATAAATAACAGTTGTAACAGGATACGTAATATTCCCACAGAGTATAATATGTATGTCCATAACAGGCCTATACCTATGTTACAGTCATTGGCGCCAGCGCGCCTATTTCTAAGATAAACACTTGGCAGTCCGTCTAGACTATTGATCGAATAGATTGGAAGTCGTCCAAGCTGTGACGACACTGGGATCAGACGGGGATTAGGCTGGAATCTAGATGACTCATAAGTCTTGTTAGACGTCTAGGATTACGGACATTACGGCATATTAAAACTTGTAGGTACCTACTGAGTAATTACTAATTAGTAATCTATATATATTTTTTATCTTTATTTGTTTAGGGACTTCTGCCGCATTCATTCGTTTGTTTGGCAGTGGTTTAGGGTGCCCTACTTTTTTAGGCAGATTTTACCACCGATTTTATTGCAGATTCTAACACCATACAAATATGACCGATTCTGTGACCTACTTTTTGTAGGTCACAAAATCGGTTTGTGAAAAGTTATGCAATCCAGACTAATAGTTTTTTCCTTTCCAGGCACGGTAGACGGTATAAACACAATATTTTAATAATCCCAGGCTTAGTGCCAAATCCCAATTTCACCAACGCTACATTGATTAAATGTCATTTATCTCTCTCGTTCTTGGTATTAATGAAAGAGAAGGCACGATATAGCCGTTAAAAGTAACAAACAAGCTATTAGCTAGATACGCAAACAAATCACTGCCAATCACTTTTCCCTGTTTTTTTCCGGAATGGAAAAAACATTTTATCTTTTCCTTTTATCTTTCTAAGAATTTGTACGCGACTGAATGATAAAATAAGAAACATCCCACTGCTTATGGAAAACCAGTTAGGTTTTTCTACGTCGATCAGAGTTTTAGCTATGGTTTTTCAGAGTTACTTAGAAAGCCATAAGGACTGTCACTTGCGCTTATAAACAACTCTAATAAGTGCCCGCATTAAGATTACGACTATGTTAACCACGTTACATAAGGGAATTAGGACAGAGGACTAACGTGTTTAGAAAAAACTTTTTACTTTTTATGTGAAATGTCTATTGGCGCGGTTTGGTAGTAAATTAGCTCGAATGCCGTGACGGAAAACGGCATGACACTGTCGTGGCTGCACATTTGTCGACCGACGGCCAATTTTTTTATACATAGAAGAAACTTGGATGTTTGCGTAGACTGACTTTTAAGTTTATTCAAAATTATGTGAGAGTTTATTTTGACAACAAACATACAATTTTTTTTATGAGTCTTATACAGAGACTAAACTATATATACGTGTCATACGTATATGATATTCTAAAATGACCTAGATGGCATGGTAAAATCCTCTTTAAGAAAAAAATAATTAAAAAAAACCTAAATCTAAAATGCATTATAATAATTATTATAACCGTTATTAAGTACCACCTAAAGGTTGACTGGTAGAAAATGCCTTGAGGCATTAAGTCCGCCTATGTACAAAATGTGCATGATGTATAAATAAATATATAAATATTAAGCGTGAAATGAGACTGTCCGTGAACAATCTTAAATTATGGTCACTGTTAATTAAAGTAATCGTGGGATAGGAACGCGTGCTTCCGCGGAGGACGTAAGTGTCCAGTGTCCACTATTACGAGTTACGGCGGACACATCAACTATTTACAGATTATCATCGCAATAAGTCCAGTAATTCAAGTGAGTGCTTGTTTTTATAAAACATTTATAACGTCTTACATGACAGTAGCTGGAACATGGAAAGTTAAAGGTTCAGACTTTAGGAATATAGGATTAAAATGTCGTTAAATATTTTAAACTTCATCTACCCAGCACATTAACTTTCGAAAAAAATGAAATTTTAACACGCAGGTAACGTAATTTTCACGGCGGTGAATGAACATAAAATTCTAAATCTAAAACACATATATCTGAAATGTTACATCTGGGTGCACGGGAGTGCCCCCGTCAAGACGAGCCAAGCGAAGCGCAAGGGCCTAAACCTACCTTTTCTCGAAAGGTTTCGTCGTTTTTTTTAACTCTACAAAAAACCTAAATTAAGTAAAAGTAATATAATATTTTCGTAATAATTTAAAGGCTTTAAGTATTGCCAGTAACTTGCTCTATCTTCAAATAACTAGCACGTGATATGAGGTTCTAAATGGCGACACAATCCATTTACATTCATAAGGGCGCGTTGATCTTATCAAACAGATGGTACTTTTATTTAGCTCCGGGTATATTGTCCTTTACAATACTTTCAAACGAATAAATTGAGCTATGTTGATGGATATTAACTATGAAGTTATGTTAGGTTCAAGTTAAAGAAATGAAAATAATACGTACCAACTTCTCTGTACTCTAAAGGTGGTAAGAGATGACTGGTTTAGTTTAATTACAATTAATTAAAATAATATCAAACTAGGCTATACATATTAGGTATATAAAACTTCCGTTCAAAATTCGAATAGAATAATTTTCTTGTTTCGATTTTATTACTTTGTGCAGAAGTAGATAATAAAATCTAAATTCGATGAAGGAAAATACTGCGAGGACGCAGGGAAGTTTCGCGCCAACGAACAGCATTATTTTACCTCGGAGTTTTTATGAGAGTGATCCTTAAGTCGTTGACATAAGGGTCCTAACTGTAAACAATGACACAACGGCGACGCCATCTTGTCAGTTTTTTTTCACATGATTTCGACATGAGGTGAAGACTTGCATCTGATACGCCACATGTAAGGCACGATTTCGTGAGAAATAACTCGATTCGTGTGAGAATTATGCAGATATTCACTCTATGTGGACTCTATTTCCATAAATGGGTTATTTTTGTTCGGCGAATATTATAATGATGCTTTTTATTCTTTTACTTAATTAATTTTTACTGTGTAAATATCTGGCTGATAAAACGAAACTAGGAAGGTCAAGAGTCTTACAAGAGTCACGCTAAATTGAAGTCAGTGATTTATTAAATCTCTGCCAACTGTCTTCTTAAATCGGTCATCTTACATTATCATAATCGATCAAGGCTAAGACCAAAATTCCATCACTTATGATATTCTATTGAAGCCTTGAGATAGAAAATTAGATTTAAATACTTAAACATGTAATAAATACATCCAAAAAATAAATTTTTACAGTTTCAAAATGTATTGTTTTTGCTGGTGACAGATCCCATCAGTACCTAGCTCGAGGTAACAACGCGGTCATTCACTTGGATATCGATATCGACAATCGTTGATTACGTCGATCCTTTCAAGTGTCGATAAGCTCTAGGGACTAACTGACAACTTTATTGAGCGTTTATCTGATTGTAAGTCTGAAGAAATTAAAGCCTGTCAATGTAATTTCGCCGATATAATATATTACGTACTAAGTGATTTATGTAATCCGATTAAGGGCCGATTTTTCAATCGTCAGATAAGTTTTATCTAAGGAATAAATATGTGACTTTGGCAGATTTTGTATGGAACAAATGTCAAAGTCACATGTTTATTCAACAGATAAAAGTTATATCTAACGATTGAAAAATCGGCCCTAAGACTTATTTTCTTCAAAGGTATAAAAGTACCTAGTAAATCCGTATACTATCATTAATCCAAAGCTAAAGTCTAGAATTAGGTAGCTTGTGAATTATGATAAAATAAAAAATATTGTCTCGCATAATTCGAGTTACTTGACACAACAATGCATTTGTGACAATATGTCAGCACTTATACAGCATTTAAATAATTTTGTTGAAATGTATTATGAAATTGTTTACTAAAACACACGCACACAAAATGTGTTTTAATGAGGTCAATGATGTTTGTTTAAATAATAATTGCAATAAAATTACAATGTGACATATTTATGTTCGAATGATGAGTCACATTTTGGACAAAAAATTATTAAAATAAAGTGAATGAATTTAGGACAAACTGCGTCGGAACAAAAAAAGAAAAGTAATACTTATACTTGACTATTTTTTATACAGTTCCGGTCTGCTGCCTAAAATAAAGGCTCCATAATATATAGAACTACAAAGCGTATAGTAATTATCTTCAATAAAATAATATTATGAAAATTACTATTATAAAAATTGCATATTACTTACACATATTATAGAATGAATGTTATGAGCACTCTTGGTGCTTGAATTTTTTTTGTTTATCAAATCTTTTTGTATTAGAAGTAAAGTCTATATAGCATTAGAGTATTTTCCATATACCTATATCGTCAGAACAACACACACAAGTACTTCTTTTACCTGCGGTTTCTGAAATGCTGATCAAATCGTCGATCAGCTTTTAACTTAATTTACCGGTGATTAATCTATTTTATAATTTTGATGATGAGTAAAAAGCTTACCTATGTGTCCTGTGTGTTGAAAATTAGTTGGTGCACTAATCATAGATCTGTCTATCCTTCTGCGCGTGCGTCTCGTGTGCACCTCGGGCTGGTAGCAGCAGGCGAACCACTGCAGCCACATCTCACTACCTGTAGTGGCCATCGTCAAGTCCGCTCGCGAGTCACTAGACGCGTTCAAAAGCGGCACAACACTACACCAGTCACTTTTCAAATTTCGAACACACGAAAACTTTTTAAGGAGCCGTGTTTAAAATGCCACAGCCGTTTTATTTAAAAACAAAAGTTTGTTTTATCCTGTAATCGCGATGCAAGCAACGTCGCGGTACTGTCGCGTTAATCTTGTCAGAGGAGGTTATAAACGTCTTTATCTGAGGATTTGTGAGATGTGCGCCCTCTCGCAGATGTCGTGGCGAGATTATTTTGATCGCATGGCTCCTGATAGCGCTGGAACAAGAAGAATATTATGTAAACCACGAGTTTAACATTAAACTTACATTGTATTAGGTAGTTCCTAATTAAAGTCGAGTTCACGAGACAAAATAATAATGTAAACTAACATATTTTAGGGGTTGACAACATTTAGATGATATCAAAAGACAGATTCGTAACTTAATCATATACATAGTATGATAGATATTTCTAATTAACCTTAAAGCGGCACCCGTGCTAATAGTTAACAATTTATGTGTCTCTAGATTATAATCCGACCAAATTAGTCTGCTTATTTGTACCTACATAATTTATAGGTATTCGTTCTAACATGAGACTTTAAACTTTGTTTGTGCCTGTTTTAGGTAATTCAATCTATTTCGTTATATTTATGGACGCTTGTTAGTTGTTACTTCACTATATGCGAGACCTACAGGTTCATGGTTCATATGTCAAGCCGAATATTGTGTGAAGAAAATGAGTAGAGCATTTTTTCTTTTGGCACCTCATATAAATTACTTACCATAACGTGACAAATCACGATTAAAGATCATCATAAAATTCACAAAACAGATGAGTTTCAATCCTGGTCAGGTCTTAGGTCAACGACCAGTGCGTTCGTGTGTATAGACTAGGAGCCAGTGAGCCCCAGCATAGTAAGATTTACTTCTTGTGGTCCTTTTATACCATATCATGGTAACTTTTTTGAGGTAGGTATATTAAGTAGTTTATATGAAGTGCCAAAACAAAAAATACTCCACATATCCTATACAACCAATAAATCATTCTGTATAAACTAGAGCAGAGTCGTCCATTGCTCTCTGAAATTAGAGAGATTACTGAGGATGCCATTTTATTAAAGAATAAGAAAAAAACTTTGGATTAACAGAAAATAATTTGACGGATGATCATTGTTTACATAAATTATCCCTTGTTGTGGTTTTAACTTTAGAAAAAAAGTAATACATTTTTTTTTATATTGTAAGTTTTATAAACGATAGACAATGCCGTATTTTTTTATATCCCATAAAAAAATAATACATATTAATTTTAAATATCTATTTTAGTATCGAAAAAATTATTGAAATTGTTTATAAACGATAGACAACGCCGTTGGTAGGTACCTATTTGCGATATAAAAAAATAGTACGTAAGTATTAATTTTAAATATCAATCGTAGTATCGACGTTCTAAGAAGTGTTAGGTATTGAGAGAAGCTGATATGGTTGTCATCACATAACGATAAGACGTTGACAGCCGCGGCAATGAGGACAAATTGAATTATCTGACGACTGGTAGATGCTAGATAAATCGGTAGATTTCATCTACCAGTACCTAGATCTATTAATACAAGTCATAAACGTTAAGGCCACCTGACTGATAAGGTTGATGCAGAAGTAGGAATTGTAGAGTGGAGGTGTAGAGAAGCTCCTTTGAAGTTTTTGTCTCTACGTGATAAAGTTAACTACAATTTGTATTTGTACTAGTGGCGTTGTTTAGTTTAGTTAACTTTTTAACGTTGAGTTGTGCAACAATTCGCACTAAGCACACTGATAAACATTATTATAGTGACGAAACTATTAAGTCTTGTGTTGGCATTATTTTAAAATAATTCCAAAAGTAAATAAAAATCCTACAAAAATATCATGATTTTTGTAGGATTATTCTTTGCTTTTGATTTTTGGATTAAATTATTTAAAAAATTCGTGACAATGAGGATCACCACAATTTTTAGGTCAATTTGTAAAGATAACTTAGGATAGTCCCAACTGTAGTTATATTATATCCTCTCAATGTCTAGTAGCTGATAAAACTTGTGTTAGCAGTTAGTAACACATCACGAGTGAAGTGGTAACTGTAGTTCAAATATCTTAAGTGGTCTACAATGACGTGATAAATAAAGTTTATCGATACTCGATACGCCGCGCCGCGCCGTAGTGCTCCGACCGGCGCGGGCGCCACGACATACAGTGCGCTCGTCACCAATTAGATATTATGTCAAAGGCCGTGTTCGGTGGCTTGTTTTTTAGAAGAGTAATGATTTCGGCAGTGTATGTATGTATGTTTCTTTGTATGTATGTATGTTCCCTCGTAGCGGTTAAAGTACTTGTCCGATTTTAATAAATAAGGTGTCAATCGATTCGTGGTGATCCCGCAATTGACAAAGGCTATATAATTTTTGAAAACTTTTGGATTTTGAAAATTATACCCCAAAAACTATCTCAAAAAGTTTTTTAATTAAGATAATTGTATCGTGTTTGGTATCAAAAGATAGGTCTTGGCAAGCACATCACAAATATGTATAAAATATTTATTAATTATTACATTTTATTGCCAAATTCAAAATAAACGTTTAAAATTCGGTCATACAAGTAGTATCTAAGAGTTGTTTAGTTACTTGCTATGAAACGGTTAGTTTAGTGAAAATAATATATTTGATGAGAAAACAGAAAAATATAAAATAAAAAAAAGTTAAAAACTATAACCCGACTTCGCAAAAAAGGGGTCTAAAAAGGTTGAAACAAGAAAATAATTCAATTTGAAATCTAGATATGCATAGGTACAAAAATGTTCAAGGTAGAGCCGTGGTCGTACCTACCCGCTAAACAAATATAAAAAAAAAATAAGGCATCACTTCACACAAAAATATGGTAGAAAAAAGATAATTTGAAAATAATAATATTCGTCTGCTGTTGAAATATACGATCCCAATGACCAATGACCATTTTTGTACCTATGCATTGCAAAATTCTGATTTCGAGAAAATTGAGTTCAAACTGTTATCCCGGCTCCACACTACTCGCGAATTTGAACGAAGTTAGACGAATAGGATAGTGTAGAGATGCACTTCGACTTACCTCGTCAAACTTTACTAGTACTTCGCCGTACTTCGCCGAGGAACACCGCGAGTAGTGTGGAGCCGACTTTAAGCCTCCTCTACACTACTCGCGGAGTTCATCGGCGAAGTACTCGAGATACTTTGGCAACAGTCCGAAGTGCGACACTACACTACTCACAGAGTTCCTCGGCGAAGTACTCGAGATACTTTGGCAACAGTCCAAAGTGCGACACTACACTACTTGCGGAGTTCCTCAGCGAAGTACTCGAGATACTTTGGCAACAGTCCGAAGTGCGACACTACACTACTCGCGGAGTTCCTCGGCGAAGTACTCGAGATACTTTGGCAACAGTCCGAAGTGCCACACTACACTACTTGCGGAGTTCCTCGGCGAAGTACTCGAGATACTTTGGCAACAGTCCGAAGTGCGACACTACACTACTCGCGGAGTTCCTCGGCGAAGTACTCGAGATACTTTGGCAACAGTCCGAAGTGCGACACTACACTACTTGCGGAGTTCCTCGGCGAAGTACTCGAGATACTTTGGCAACAGTCCGAAGTGCGACACTACACTACTCGCGGAGTTCCTCGGCGAAGTACTCGAGATACTTTTCAAAAGTCGGAAAGGTGTCGGAAACAAATGGAAGTCACCCGAGGCGAAGTAAAGTTTGACGAGGTAAGCCGAAGTGCATCTCTACACTATCCTATTCGTCTAACTTCGTTCAACTCCGCGAGTAGTGTAGAGAAGGGGTAAGAATACGTCGTAAAGTACAAACTACATTATTCTAAAGACCTATCTCTAGAATCAATGTACTTTATAGGTTACTGCATATCCCGAAATGTTTAAGTGACAGTTGAAACAAAATTTTCTGGGTATTTTTTTTGCGACATATCACCTTCATCCATTCATGTCTTCATTTACAATTGTAGAATTATAGGATAGAATTCGAAAAGAAAGACGGGCTCAAAAATATACTCCAACAGTCCCACGGAGATATTATTATTTTTAATTAACAATATTATAACCAGATAAAAATTAATATACCTGTTTATTAATATACCTACTAATATAATATTAAGTGTAAGAGACTGTCGAAGTCAAGTCACATTGCAATAAAACGTGTCTCATTATGTTATAAATAAAGTTTAATTTTGAATCTCTATCATATGCCGCGCCGCGTCGCGACACTCGCGTTACGGTGTAAGCTGCATACATAATAATTACTAATGTAATAGACAACTTATTACATAAGATACTGGAACTATTCTTTATTTCCAGTCTCGTTCTTCTTTGAATATATGTCACAGCTCACAAGATATACCAGTTGTAATTCAATACTACCTATTACAAAACTAGATTTGTCACTAGACTTGACAGATTAGATTGTATGGGATAGATAATTCTATCCTTTGCAGAAAGTCACGACTGGTTTCAATATAGACAGAGCTGTCTATATTGAAACCTGATGGCATCTTGAATCAGGGGGGGCTGTTATGTTAGCTCAACCATAACAGGCCCCCCTGATTCAAGATGCCATCGCTATGTGTCACTTAAGAAGTTCGAAAACAAAATATATGGAATTTGACATAAGGTTCGCTAAATGACATATGGATTCGCTCGTCATTTAGCGAACCTTATGTCAAATTCCATACATTTTGTTTTCGAACTTCGTAAGTGATACATAGCAATGGCATCTTGAATCAGGAGCCTAAAACTTAAAACCCATACATTTACAGGGATTAATCGGCATTTTGCTGTCAAATTGTGTGGCTTACAAACTTTTGTTATCGACAAATAGGTTATAAAAACGGGCCGATAGTTTGGTTAGCTTAGAAAGTTAAGTAGCCCGTCATCACACTTAATCCGCGGTTGCGATTAGCAAATAGCTCAATATAATCACATTAGATGTCAGTACTGCGATGACTTGTCAACCGAACACTTTCACTGCCTGTGATTTGATCACTAGTCGCTACAGCTCGCTACTACTACTTATTTAACACACATTAGGGGAATATAATAATAATAAATAGAACACGCTCGTTGCAATAGTGCAACCCACACGTGATACAAAAAGTCGGAACTCCTTCCTTTGCTTATTGTTTCATGCAAAATTATTTAAACAAAAATATAAATTTGTAAAACGATAATCGTCTGGTAAATATGAAGTTTACTAGCTGTTCCCGCGACTTCGTTCGCGTGGTTTTTAAGTGGCTTAAGCCGTTTATGCAGAGCACGCAATGAAAGTCCCCAAATGTAAATAATTTTCCCCGTTTTTGCAACATTTCTCCCTGACGTTTCGCTCCTATTGGTCGCAGCGTAATGTTTTATAGCCTAAAGCCTTCCTCTATATATATGACTATCCAACAAAAAAAGAAATTTTAAAATCGGACCAATAGTTCCTGAGATTAGCGCGTTTAAACAAACAAACAAACTCTTCCGCTTTATAATATTAGTATAGATTGTATATCTACACTATCTATACTAATATTATTTGTTTGTATAAACGCGCTAATCTCAGGAACTACTAGTCCCATTTGAAAAATTATTTTTGTTTTTGGTAAGTCCTTTTGTAGAGGAAGGCTTTAGGCTATATAACATTACGCTGCGACCAATGGGAGCGAAGCGTCAGTGAGAAATGTTGCAAAAACGGGGAAAATTAATCTCATTTGGGGAATATCGTTACGTGCGCTGTATAAACGGTTTAAGTCACTAAAAACCACGCGAATCAAGTCGCGGGCACAACTAGTTTTTTTTTTTTTTTCAATAAGACCAATATAGAGAAAAAATATTTCAAAGTACCTAGCTCATGCCGCGCACGCAGCCGGCTCTGTGGCTTCTCACTTCTCACCTTAAAAAAATAATAGGTGTCCAAATAATTGCGTAAAAACAGTTTTCACCGCTCGAGTAGCGGACATTGTAGCAACAATTTCAAATGGTTTGTTTTTGTACTTGATACCGTTACACAACTGCCATTATTAATAGGACTAAACGCTCGTTACAACTGTCAGTCAAGGCTTGAAAAAGCGGAATACTATTAAGAAATGGATAGAATTATTTAAAATCTAAATGTAGAAATGAAAAAACACAGTGTACATAAATATTTTACAAAAAGTTTATAAATTCTTTTGTTTTTAACCCCGTAATAAGTTAATATTCATTATTTTGTGAAGGAGGGTCTGGGGGTGTCACGTCAAAGTCATCACGTCTCCCACAAATTGCTCTTGTAATTTTTGGGAGAAATAAATACCTATATTATTATTCACTTTAATTCTTCACTAATATATAACGGCTTCTGCGGTTATTGGAAAGAGGCAAAGAGCGTCGACGGTCAAGATGAGTCGTGGTCAGTCAGATCAGCAGGCTTACGACACAATCGAATCAGTTCGATCTCAACGGCTTTTGATATTTTATTTGGTAGATTGCTTTGAAACCAACCAGGATAAAGAATATTGTTAGATCGTAACTTTTTGTACCTGACCATATAAATGGAGTGAGTATTAAAATAAACAAACGTCAATTTATCGGGAAGTACGCGGCACGATGAATCTGAATCAAAATCGATTAGTTTGAAGAGTAAGGCCCTAGGTCTGTTTGCAGTGTCCTAACCAGACTGACACTAACATTTTTGTATTGTTTCAAAGCGGAGTTTGAACTTACGATCACCAGAGCCGACTCGACTAAACCACTGGTGGCATATGAGAGGGCCGATAGAACTTGATTCTATAACTAACGTCTAGATAGAACTGACATCAGTTCAGTTCACATACATGTAAATATTGCTACTAAACATTCATCCGTCCATCCGATGCGACCGATGCGATCATCAAGGCCAAATTGCACACAGATTTTGCATCGACATTTAGAAAACATTTTTGTAAAATTCATTCTGAATAAAAAAATGACTTCTTTTCATCCGATCAGTCCGAACTAAAGGTAGATCGGATCGTAAATGGCCTTAGTCCTTAAATCCTAAACTAGATTAGATTAGTGTACGAAATCATAGGAATTCCTATTTAATTAGTATCTGCCATTTACTAAAAGGAAAGCGTCGGACACGCGAACCCTGGGCTCGGCTCGTATTATGAATAGCCCAATTTATTATTATAGATGGTTAGAATTATACCGTGTAATAGCTTGGCTATTTATTAGGGTCAAATAAAACCTCAGATGACATCAACAGTCCGGTCTTACTGTGTGCTTACTGCTTACCTGAACTTACTTTTTGTTTGGCGAAAATCAAATCTTTATTATAGTTCTCCCGTGCGTGCCCACTCCATTGAGCATACAAACCGTTTAAACCTTTCCTGGGCTTCCACGAATATTTCTAGACTAAGATTAGACGAATCGGTTCAGCCGTTCTCGAGTTTTAGCAAGACTAACGAACATCAATTCATTTTTATATTTAAGACTAGCTGACCCGTGCCCACTTCTTTGAGCTTACACACCGTTTAAATCTTCTCTGAAGTTCCACGAATATTACAAGACTAAAAATAGCCGAATCGCTTCAGCCGTTCTCGAGTTTTAGCGAGACTAACGAACAGCAATTAATTTTTATATAATATAAGAGAAGAAGAAAATTTAACATATTAAATTTTCAATTTACTATTAATTGTTTTCATATCCTAAGAAGTTTTTTGGAGTTTCCATTCGAAACGCGTTGGTTTGACGTTTCTGAGAAGATCATTTTGCTGTCTCATCATCATCAGTTTGCATCAAAACTGCATTAGATTCGTTAGTAGAATCGACGCACTGAACACGTTTGTCCTATTAATATATTAATCGACCTACTAAATAATATTAGTTTATAGTCATTCTCTTTTAAACACTTACAGATTACTTCGCGATATTTGCATAGAAAAACATATTCTAAGCGCTACATTAATCGGGAGATTTCTAGACTTTGATCACTTATCTTAGATAGCCCCCTGTCGATCTGGCGTTATCGCCGTTAACTCAGACTTGTCAGATCTTATAATCTAGACTATATTTTATGGACGAAATACTTTAGTGTTTTTAACCTCTTTTGCTGGGTTTGAATTATTTTATAAATAGCTGACCCTTGCCTACCTTGCCACTTCGTTGAGTATAAAAACAGTTTGTGATGAAATTAAACTAAAAAAAACAAAAACCCGAACGCGGAACCCGCAAACCCGCCACCCGTAAATAAATCGAGCGTCGGTGCTCAAGTCGAAGATCGCGGGTTCGAATCCCGGCATAGGAAAAAAATCTGTATTCCCAGGTCAAGGATATTAAATATATTTCCGTTGTCTGGTACCTGCAGTAATGTAACCAAACTTCTATAGTCTATACTTAACACAGATTGTTACGTAGTGACTAATATGAGAAGAGAACTAAGATCGTCCTTAGATAATATTATTATCGTTAAAATATTAGTTTCTCCCAAAGATTACCTGCTTTTTGGTTTATTTCTTTCGTTATTTGGCCCAGCCCCAGGACACTAAACTACTAAACTCGACTACCGTGGCAACTATGTTACTCGCCCTGCACTATGTTACGCAAGAGTAAA
Organism: Celastrina argiolus; assembly: GCA_905187575.2. NCBI lineage: Eukaryota > Metazoa > Arthropoda > Insecta > Lepidoptera > Lycaenidae > Celastrina > Celastrina argiolus. The sequence goes on from LR994596.1 coordinate 7,511,091, forward strand.
GAAATGGGATTAGTTGCAACAGAGTACATGGTCCAAATGGGGCAGTACATGCTCCAAGTGGGGCACCTGGCGAGCGAAAACGGGTCGTGCTATTATAGCATGCCCCCGTTTGTGTTGGCGTTAGGGCGTGTGGTGTAATACATACGACATGTTTAGGATCAGTTGAAAAGAAATAAAGCAAGAGCTTGTAGACATATTGTCTAAGAAAGGCAAACGGTTGTTGTCTGAATTCGTTGATTAATTAGGTCAATTTCCTGTATGGTTAAGGCAAGACGCTTGTAATTTTACGAGTTTTCGCAGATTTTCAGTTGCAGAAATTCTGCGGCTCACAATTCGACGGAACGACGACAAAATTACGAGTACACTGTCTGTACAGACAGTGTACTCGTAATTTTGTCGTGGTTCTCAAAACGCGCGTTTGAAAGCGCCTAATACCCGCTCTAAGAGTTTAAAGCATGATCTATTTACTATCAGCATCGAAACAAACAAACATACAATATCTTTTGTAGTTTTTAACCAGAAGGGACCAACATTAGAGGCTGCAAAACGATGCAGCATACGTAGTTATCAGTAGTAAGGTAAATGTTTTATAAACAGCTACCGTTTGTAGTCGCGAGCTGAGAAAGGTATTTGCTTACAACGGATATGCCTTTAAATTCTTAAATTCTGTAAGTTGGCAAAGGACATAAATCACATTCTATACAAGTCTGGGCCACAAATTCAAGTAGACGGCCAATGAATACAAACTTTGTAGAGATATGTTATTAATTGTACCGTAGGTTCTTGATGGAAATACATATTATATAGTAATAATACACTAAATACTTGCACTTTTTTCCCAATTTATTAGTTATTTTACAAATTATTTCTTTTAATACACGACCGGTTTCGACATAGTCATCATCAGGTGTAGAGCTTTTTAGAGGACTGAATATTTTTCCCTGTTGAGTTCAGGAGAAGACTAATAAAGCGGTTTATTAAGCTATAGGTTTTAGCGAAAGGTGCTCAAATTCGGCAGGCGTAAAGGAAAGTCTCGAGGTCATGCCCCAAAATGATCCCTGTCCTTTTATTAATTAGATTAAATATAAGTGTTTTTGTACCAATTTCCTACACTGCAATATAATTCGCACCTTTCCTAATATAGGGGGCATAATTCGAAAAACACGATTGTTGGGAAAGCGCATTTATATATTTTATTGTCCCTGTATTTTCACAAAATCGGTCATAAATTAATTAAACTACTAATAGATACAGTAGGCTTTGACTCTTTCTGTCAAAAGCATTAGACCCGTGGTATTTATTACCACATATTATAAAAACTCGAAATCACAAAATTTTCAGTTGTGCCCCTATAGTAGGAAAGGTGCATTATACATGTAAGGAAATTAATTGCATTACTAAAAGTGGCCAAAACTATTTGGTGGCCCAACGTATGACGATGCGGGGTCGTTAAATCAATAAGTCCCCGCAGGAAGTGTACTCTTAACGCATTATGTGTCATACACGCAACGCCACGCCAGTCAAATACATCCTGGTAAGTGGTAAGTGGCAGTGCCGAAGGCTAGTTTTCGAGCCAGTTAAAAACATCCTGGTAAGTGGTAAGTGGCAGTGTCAAAGGCTAGTTTTCGAGCCAGTTAAAAACATCCTGGTAAGTGGTAAGTGGCAGTGGCGAAGACTAGTTTTCGACCCAGTTAAAAACATCCTGGTAAGTGGTAAGTGGCAGTGGCGAAGGCTAGTTCTCGAGCCGGTTAAAACATCGTGGTAAGTGGTAAGTGGCAGTGGGGAAGACTGGTCTCGAGCAGGTCATATACATCCTGGTAAGTGGTAAGTTGGAGTTGCAGGTTCTGACTAGCCTATATAAGATGTAGACAATAAGGGTCTTTAAATTGTATGAGCTTAGTGAAGACGATAGGAATCGAATTATAGAACCCAGCGAACTTTTATATATTCTGTTTTTATTTGCATTGTATCTAGCTGTAGTTTTTTTTTTAAATAAAATAAAATGATAATGTGAGAAATATCTTAATTGTTTGAAGTGTATTAGAACTGAAGCGACTCTATTTTTGACCGTTCTAATACTCTAACCCTCTTACTAATTAAAATATTTTACCTTAGATAATATTTTAAGATAACATACGATCAAATAAACTCATAACTTTGATGGTCCTTTGTCAAATTAAATTCAAGCCATCTATGAACATTTCAAGTGAATTTTTAACCGACTTCCAAAAAAAGGAGGAGGTTCTCAATTCGTCTGTATTTTTTTTTTGATGAACATAATATGGCCTAATCATCTAGGTTTTGTTTACAACTCCCGAACTCTCCCGAGTTCTCCCTTTAACGAGCACTTCCGAACATCAGCGAACGTCTCCGAGCGTCCCCGAGCGAGTGAGTCAGCAGGGCCCTAATTCTCAGTCCTCGAACTTAGTTTTTACTATCGGTCTGTCCCGCTCATGCAAATGAGATTTACCGCGCGTGCGAGCGGGATATACTAATATTCGGAACAAACTTCAAGCCCTGAGAATTAGGGCCCTGGTGTTTCACCTCGGGGTGAACAAACGTCCCCCAGCCAAGTGTCGCGACTCGGGATGTTTGCCTTATTCTTTACCCGACTGACAAAGGGAGGTAATGTTTTATAAGGCCAATGTTAATGTATTTTGGTTATGGTTGAAGACTTAAGTTACTAAGGGTGCATATATTACGAAAAAAGATTAAGTTTATAAGATATTGCCTGCGATTTTATAGTGAACGTAAAAACTGTAGGCTATTAACCATTTGAAAGCTCCGCAAAAGTAACGTGGCGATGTCATTCTTTTCATACATTTATCATTCGGTAACGTTACTTTTATGCAGCTTTATATTTCTTATAAGTACTTGTAATGGAGAGCCTTTATACGTTCTTATTTTCCTGGTTAACTGATAATAAAGCATATTTCTCGCATGAAAGATTTTTTCGGTCAACTGTGCTATTGAGACATCAGAAATCTGAGTTTACCTACAGGATAGGCAATATCGTTTTTATTTTTTTACGGCAAATGGCCTACTGCATATTCCCATCACTGCAAATTTGATGTAGCCAAGCCCCTGATTCAAGATGCCATCGCTATTATCGCTTACGAAGTTCGAAAACAAAATGTATGGAATTTGACATAAGCTTCGCTACAAAGTAGATATATAACAGAGACACGACCTAGTACTAGAAAATGGTATCACCCTAATACTGGCAAAGCGACTGGCATAGGGTGAAGCCCAGGCACATTCCGGAAACCGCCATCTAGCGCCACTATTGGAATAATACTAATTATTAATTTCGATTCGTATCTTCTCTTAATTAAGGAGTTGAATTTAGCTTAATGTGATGTTATGCTTAAAAAATATTACACATGCATATTTACATTTTATAATTTACAAACGTTAATAGTAGTGACATCTATTGCCATTTTTTGTATTAAACATAGATTGTATGGGATGGTAGGCTATGGCTTCGCTAAATGACGAGCGAATTCGTATATTCATCTAGCGAAGCTTATGTCAAAATGAAAATGAAAATGAAAAATCTTTTATTTCCAAATAGGTTAGTAACTAACACTTTCAGAATTGTCCTACATGATGACCTACCACCGGTTCGGGGACTAACCCGGCGAGAAGAACCGGCGTAAGAAACTCGCTCGGGGCCACCTTTTAGCAAAAAGATGGGAAAATTGTTCTTTTAAAAAAAAATATATATAACAATGTTATAACTTAACATAAATTACAATTTACAAAAGTATACTTTATAAAATAGAAGTAGCCTCGAAAGTGGCCACCTTATTCCCAGGGTGTGCTATCATTAACAAAATCATTAATCTTATAATAAGCTTTAGCACACAAACGTTCTTTAACTACTTTTTTAAATTTAAAAAAATATTTAAAGAACGTAATATAAATAAATAAATTCCTTACATTATGTTTTCGAACTTCGTGACAAATAGCGATGCCATCTTGAATAAGGGCTTTAGATCGACGGTGGTAAAAACCTCGAAAACCCTTCGATATGATATCTGGGGTGCCCAAGGAATATGCTAGATCTTGGGAGTCCCAAATTGGGACCCGCAACAAAATTAATCAGAAGAACTCAGGAAGAGTAGTATCGGCAATAGGCATTTATCAAGTTAAGTAAACAAAGGAATAATGTAACATAAGAAGGTATGAGTCACGTTGGCATACATATTTAAACGTACAGTAACGAACACCAGCGAGTACCGCTTTTGAACTCTATCATCTTAATAATAAGGTCGAAATGTGAATCGGGTTTGTTGCTGACTGTCCCCATATCGTAATGAACTTTGTTTAATTACTCATTCAGAATATGTAATCACTAATTACTCGGTAGACTTGTACTTGTTCTAAGTAGTGTTTATAAGACGTTTACATAACACTACACATCTTGATTCTTGAAGTCGACAGAAAATATTTAAGTAAATAAATAATTTATTCCCATTATTAAAAACCATTGAGAACAGAAGAGGAAAGATGTTAGGACACTTGATACGGGACGACAACTTTATTAGAGGAATAATTGAAGGAAAGATGGAAGGTAGAAGAAAACGTGGAAGGCCGAGAAGAACTTTTATGGACCAGGTGAAGGAGAAAGTGATGGTCGTGTCATATCAGAGTGCAGAGAGGAATGGACAAAACTCCACCGACAAGAGCGAAGCTCTTAAGTTAGAAGAAGATTCCCATTTATTATATATACAGAATGTAAGAAGAGCAGTCACTATAACTTTTAGATACGATTATACTACCTTTCCTCATTATGGAAATGTATTTTTTTTTTGTCAAAATCCAAAAAAAATTTTTTTTTTTACTTTTTACAATTTCTTATTTTTTTGTCGCATATTAATAAAACGACAATTTTTTTTTTTTATTTTGGTAAAAAAAAATTAGAAAAAAAACATTTCTAGATTGAGAAAAAGGTAGTACATATAATTATATCTCAAAGTTATAGTGACTGCTCTTTTTACACCCGTTATACACACGGCCGGGTAGTAAAACGCTAATTTAAACTAGGAGCCTTCCTATTCTCTGTCTGTCACAGTCACTTCGAGGCAGAATGACAAGGGCAGCATATAGATTGAGCCGCGAGCGTCACTTAATTTAAGGCTTTGTTTAACGCTAATGACCTTGAACGAATATTTGTATGGCGAGAAAGGGATATCATAATGGTATAAAAAAAAAAAAATGTCAAATATAGGTAGTAGTAACAAAGGGGAAAATGGTTATAAGTTTATAACGTTAATAAAAGGGTGTAAGTACTTGGCATGTTGCTTTAAAGCTACTCGTATATTAAAACAAAAATATAAATTTATAAAACTACTAGCTGTGCCCGCGACTCCGTACGCGTGGAAAAGTAATTTAGGGCAGTATTATAATATTTTGACAGCGCGCCGCAAAATTTTGCGGTATTTTAGCCTTTAGGTGCGTAAGGTACTGATTATAAATCACTTCACTGTTAAAGTACTGATTTTATACAGAAAAGTAGCAAAATATAGAAAGTACCAAAAGAAAGAAAACAAACCTAAGTTGTACCTAACATAAAAACCATTCGGTCCATAATAGAAACTAAGAAATAAAAATATGAATAATGAAGAAAAACATAAATCTAACTTATATTGACATAACTTTTTTAGTTTAACTGTAAACACAATACTTATGTTAGTCAAAATTCTATTTATTATGCAGTTATCGAATACATAATTTGGACAAAGAAGACTATAAAATGTACAGTAATAGTAGGCTGTAGTATGAATTTTAACGGACGGAATGAGAACTATAATATACAATGCAAAATAATATTATACATTGCTAATGATGCACGCTGAGTTTAACTCTCGGATAACGTATTGTATAAATGTAGGTACCTACTCAACTTTGCTATAATTGTATTAAAAGTACGGCATTTGGCGTATAGATGTCGCTATTATGGTCTGCTCTGCATCGCGCTATCGCTTGTAAGATAGATTTGTATAAGAGAATACTCTATCGATATTATGATATTTGGCAAAAAAACCCATAATAATCTGTTAACACAGATCCAGGACAGGCCGCAAAAGGCTAGAATTTCAAAAGGTATCTCGATTGGAATCGAGTTGTATCAACAGTTTTCCCCTGTAACACAGTTTAGTAACTATCAAGATGTTTTTTAACGTATGTATTATATTATAAAATAGAAAAAACAAAATAAAGAGCAATATATTTATGAAAATCTTAAAACTGTTTTTAAAATTCCGTACCACAAAAGGAAAAAACGAAACACATATTATAAGATCATTTCCGTCTGTCTGTCAAGACCCTTTTACTCAGAAACGCGTGTAGGTATCAAGATGAAAATTATATAAAATACTCAGGATACCTACTGTTCCTTGAAGCAGTGAAAAAATCTGACCTCTTAGCCAATGCAACCAAAAGCAGTTGCTTTTTTTAGGTATGTCGCTAAATTTCGTCATTTTCGACACTCGTAAGGGAATCAAAACCTAAAGGGTACTTCCCGTGAACTCAAAATCATAAAATTTGAAACCAAGCAACGTCTAAAACCATACGTTTTTAGTAACATTTGTATAGATAGTAAAAATATTTTGATTTTTTTAAACTTAGTACCGTTTGTCATGAATGTGTATAATTGAAACATAAAATATATACTTAGGTCTCCTAATATATTCAAGCTGTAACCAAATCAAAATTCTATGTCAATCAGGTTTGTATGGAGCTCTCGGTGCGCAAGTCCAACTCGCACTTGGCCGGTTTTTATTTATTTACTTATTACTAACCTACGCTAACAAATATGTATACAGTACCTACTTATCACAAAGGACTTTACAGTAAAAGTACTAATTGATTTTATACAAATAACTTTCGTAATAAACTCAAGAAAAAAAATCTTAGATTGTCCCTACCTAGCAAGCCTAAAACTAACAAATAAAAGTCACCCCCGCGGCTATACTGTATTATCTATGCCCGCGGCCCCGGTGCGTTTGCTGAGAATAGGTACAATTTGAAGCGGCGCGGCGCGGCGGCGCGCGGCTCCAAGGCCCGCCGCGCGCTTCCTACAAATGTCCAGCAAAAACGACATGATCTTTTAAAATGGTCATAACTTTTTTATTTATGAACCGATTTACATAAAACAAACACTAAATGTTAAGTGAAGCTTGCCGCAATATATTAGTGAAAAGTACATCTTAATCGGATAAGCCGTTTCTGAGATTAGCGTGCACAAACCCACAGACAAACAGACAAACAGACAAAAATTTCAAAAATCATAGTTTTGGGTACTATTGCGTAAATAAAGGTCCCCTATCATATTTTTTTTCAAATATCTTCAATGTACAGACACGACTCCTCTACAGATTTATTATATGTATAGATGTATAGATAGTTTACTGAAACGCGACATTTTTTGATATTATAGAAAACCTTACTGTTTGGTAACATATGCTTAGACTTCTTCAGAAAAAATCAAAATCAATATATTATTCCACATAAATTTTGAGGATTTCCTTCGATTCCTCACGGATCCCATCATCAGGTCACCATTTTGGTGACAATGGGACCAAATTTAAATTATACCCTACACAACATAAAAAAAAAATGGGTGCGTGTACTTATTATGTACGCGCGTGAGAAGTTATACTTCTTTAGCGTCATTAAAAAATAGTTTTATATATATATATATATATATATATATATATATATATATATATATATTTCAAAAATTTCAGAAACGATGAAGATATCCGCGAAAAAACATAAAAAACAAACATATATTTACGAATTGAGAAACCTCCTCCTTTTTTGTAAGTCGGTTAAAAATATTATGTGTGTAATAATGCTCTTCAGGTCATAAGCTACCTGCCTGCCGAATTTCATTCAAATACGTTGAGTAGTTTGGCTGAAATACCGTCAAATAGGTAGCTACAATTTTTTGAAGATCCCACGGGAACCCTTTCGTTTTTCGGAATAATAATTTCCAGTAATGCTCTTCATGTCATAAGCTACCTGCCTGCCAAATTGCACTTAAATACGTTGAGTAGTATGGCTGAAATACCGTCAAATAGGTAGCTACAATTTTTTGAAGATCCCACGGGAACCCTTTCGTTTTTCGGGATAATAATTTCCAATAATGCTCTTCAGGTCGTAAGCTACCTGCCTGCCAAATTTCATTTCATTCCATACAGTGGTTTTAGCGTGATGCGACGACAAACATTCCCATATGGACAGACATACAGACAGACAGACAGACAGACAGACAGACAGACATTTTTTTCAAAAATGTTATTTTTAGGTTCTGTGGCTTTTATAGACCCCCTTTTTTTAATTTTCAGTTAAATATTCTAAATGTACAGACATGACCCCTCTACAGATTTATTATATGTATAGATTATCCGCTGGTAAATATAATGAAGAATAATGTACATTTTTTGAGATTTTTCAATACGACCTGCAGTATTAGAAACAAACGGCTAAGTGCGAGCTTCGTACACGCCGAGTTCCGTACAGTATATTTGAGTTGATTGAATGAAAGGTAAAATGCAAAGTTGCTTGATTAAGTATGTAATATGACAGTGAGGTCGCTACTCGAAATGTCCGTAGTATTTTGTGGTCCCCTATTATATTCAGAATGTTAAAAGACCATACGCACAAACATAAATACATACATTACTGTCTAATACATTACCCTTCCATTCGGCTAAGTCGAAATGGGATATAAAATATGTCCCCTACAAATTGGTTTCAGTAAGCACAAAAATGTTAAAAGAAATGTATGCCACGCTTGCAACTCATCAACCTAATTTTTAAAACTGCTAGCAATTAAACTTGCATATAAAATGTAGTCTTCAAAGGACAAGCCCGCATTCGCAGTGAAAATCAGCTGCTTAGATTGAAAGAGATGCAACATGCCTCTCGCTCTACAGCAGGGGTTCGCAACCTTTTTTATGGAACCTCCTCGGAATATAAATAATACTGTGCTCCCTTCATTATATTTTGAAAAAAGGCATTTATCAATATTTATTAATTTCCAAATCTCTTTTGACGAAACTTGTCTTATAGTGACTGACTAGACGTCGTGACGAGGAGTTGTTGGTGTTTGTTGATCTGTAAGATGTAGGTTGTTTATCATAAGTACGGATCAGCTAATTTGTGATAAAAATGTCGATAATTTGTGTTTAGCCCCGTAGAAGCCTCCACGTCCCATTGGTGAGGAACTTCTCTACAGTTCATTTACCGCATACTTAACCCACATCACACTACCGAAAGCCATTTTATTACTTATAATTAGAAACTTCTTAAATTCTTGAGGAATTCGCAAAAAACAATGGGTAAATAAATAGCTTGTAGTGAAATCGGCATGTGAAAGAAAGCTACACAAAAACCGCATACGTCGGCCAGACTCGAGAGCTGGTGCCTGGCACTACCAAACTTGGCACTTAAACACGCGCTCCTTGACTATAAAGCATGGAGATATGTCTCCCATAGTTGAATGTCCCCAATAACCATGGAGACTTGACAGGAAATGTTGGGTATTTATTTCCCTACATTATTTGGTGCGTTCCATTTGCAAGGAAATAACGTTTTGAACGAAATTTTCAATCACATTCTGTTTTTTATATACCAATATGAACTTATTGCGAATGAAACAGGGCCCTGATTCAAGATGCCTTCGCATTTAGCGAAGCTTATGTCAAATCATTTTGTTTTCGAACTTCGTAAGCGATAAATACTAAATAGTGATGGCATCTTAAATCAGGAACCTAGAATGTGATTAAAAATTTCGTTTAAAACGTTATTTTCTTGCAACTGGAACGCACACTTTATAGTAATTTGTTTTATGGATTTATTTTATCTGTAGACACGTAATCGGTTTTGGACATAACTTAAGCCTTATACCCCTCGTTCCAGTTGCTAAGTGTAAACGAAAATAGCGTTTTTTTCGTTCACATTCCGTTTTTTGTGTATGAACTTTGGGCGAAAGAAATAGGAATCAGGTTAAAAATTCCGTTCAAACAGTTATTTCCTTGCAATTGACGTTTTCCAGTTAGAATGCACCTTTAGAAAACATTTTTTTAAGTATTTCTTAAAAGATTAAAAGAAATGTCGTTTTTGTCAAGCAGTAAGCGAGCAGTAGACTAAGCAGGAACATTTAAAAGCTCCGTAAAGTAACGAATAATAAATAATGATGAAATAAAGTACACACTCGATGGGAAGATGATATTAAGCAAGTAGACCATTTTGGACAAGGATAGCAAGAAAAAGCCTATTTTGTGGAGAACACTCGGGGAGGCCTATGCCGGAGAGCAAGACAATCAAGAAAACGATATCTAGTAAATTAGTTACATACCTACAGTAACGCCTCCGTGGTCTAGTGGATCAGAGCTTCGCTCTCGACCCGGAGGTTGGCACAACAAAAAATGTAGTTTTCAAGTTTGGTTAGGACAATGCAGGCTGATCACCCGATTGTCTAACAAGAAACATGATCCATGCGTCGGATGGGCATGTAAAAAGTCGGTCCTGCACCTGATCTTTCGCCAGTCGTGTCGGTTTACCGTCCCACTGGGATATGAGAGTAAAAGAAGAGGGAGTGTCTTTGTGTATTGCGCGCACACTTGGGCACTATAAACGACTACTGCGTAGCTAGCCTGGTTTCAATGAAATCACCGACACCGAAATCGGTGAGGGGAGCTATTATACCTACAATGATTATTTTGAAAACGTTTTATAATATTAAAAGTATGTAGTAATAATAATGTAAACTGATTGTTAATAAAGGCTAGGTATTTCTATTTATTTATTTACACACTCGATCACATTAGCTGTCCAACAAAAAACTCACAGCAATACACGTGCAAACATATAACGCCGCTCTTATCTGACGAAATATCAAAATTTCTTATCTTTATTTTATTGTGCTATCATTGTACAGCGTAACTTAAATAAATATTAGTCCTTTAGAGGATACGTTCTAACCTAACGATAATAAATAATGTCTTTCTTCGATAACTTTCTACAGATTAGCTGTTGACATTGAAAAATATCACACATTCATCCTTGTTGGTTCTATGCGACATTAAAAAAAAACCGGCCCAGTGCGACTTCGACTCGCGCACTAAGGGTTTTTTACAAAACGCAAAGAACCCATTTTTTCTATGGGACCCATTTAATTTTTATTTTGTTTTTAGTATTTCTTGTTATAGTGGCAACAGAAATACATAGGTATCTTTGAAAATTTCATCTATCTGACTATTATATTTATTTTATTTAGTGGATTGCTTTGAAACTAACCAGGATAAAGAAAATCGTTAGATCGTAACTTTTTGTACTCAACCATATCAATCGACTCAGAATCAAAATAAACAAACGTCAATTTATAGGGAAGAACGCGGCACGATCGAATCTGAATCAAAATGGAATAAGTTTCTAAGGCCCCTGCAGGGCAATCGCGCTAAAAAACTTTAGCTGAAACGCAACCGAAACGTGAACGTTACTCGACTTTATGACGTATTCGGTATCGCGCTATCCTTTTGACAGCTAGGTGAGACGAAGCTGGACCGTAGTTGTAACTCAAACGCTGTCAAACAAAAAGTTCGTACGGAGCTAGTTTAACTCGCACGCACCTCGAACGTTTGGAACAAAGTAACCGTGTATAAGTTAAGTTTTTAAATCTAAATTGTGTAAAGGACCAAAAATGTTCAGCTGGATTGGAAACGAAACGCAGCTGAAACACAAACGAAACTAAGTTGAACCTCAAATAAAACGTTGTACAATAGCGCGATTGGCCTGCTGGGGCTGTATTATGATCTTTTACGATACCAGCCTGGTTCCAGGCAATTCAATAATTCGGCATTAAACTGCCTTGTTCTTTTTCATATTACAGCGACATGTTATACTGAATGGATCCACCCTAGTTTGGTTTTCTGAAAGTGGCATTCGGAAGCAAGTCAAGTGTAACGTGTCCGCTGACTAGCTGTCATCATGCAGTTATTATGTGAAATTCCGAAAAAACGAAAATTCCAGGCAGACATGTTGTATGGCGTAAACTGGCTGGAATTAAGAGCTTGTAATAGGCCCCCTGGTGACAGACGGACGGACAGAGGAGTTTTAATAATTTTTTAGCCTTTGGGTAAGGAACCCTAAATTGGTATCTTTTTCCCGTGTAAATAATAAAACACAAAAATTGATTTCGTGTAGAAATCTTAGATAAACAAGTTTTTGTTTGATGTTGACATTTTGGAACTGATAAGACTGTTAGTAAATACTTTGTAGCAATGTTGTTCACTTGTCTATCTGTGGACTAATTAATTGTAAGTTCTGTGTGATAACAAAATAAGTGACAGTACCTATATCAGCACAGATTTCTATACTCTACTTATACGTTATTGGGCCCTTATTCAAGATCCTATCGCTATATCACTTACGAAGTTAGTATCAAAAATGTATGGGATTTGACACAACGTTCGCTAATTGACAAGCGAGTTAGTATAAGATTTTACATAAGCTTCGCTGAGTAATACACGAAATCGTATCGTAATCGTCACTTGCGCCAAATCTTGAAGAAGATGGATAAGGGGCTTGTTGCTTATCTATCTTCTTATAAATAAAAATGAATTGCTGTTCGTTAGTCTCGCGAAAACTCGAGAACGCCTGAACCGATTTGGCTATTTTTAGTCTTAAAATATTCGTAGAAGTCCAGGGAAGATTTAAACAATTTCTATGCTGAACGAAGTGGACACGAGTCAGCTAGTATCTTATATTATATTAGCAAGCTTTTCGGAGATTATTAGTAATTACAAATTGTTTGCTGTATTGTGTACGAACAAAGATGTCTGCGAAAGGTTTTTGTCATACCTATGATTAAAATGATTTAATTGTTTAATTATGAATTATTAAACTATCTCTATTATCTCATTATAACAATGCTTTAAGCTCCCACGCACATACGAAAGTGAATAACTGTGAAACGGCAAAAATAGCTTTGTTCAAGTGTGGGATAATGAAACTTTAGTATTAAGACCTTTTTCACTGTCCAATTTGCAGAAGGTAGAGTCCGATATACAAGGCGTGACATAAATGAGTGATAATACTATATGGTGTGTATGTGGAACCTATGTAGAGTCTAAGTGTTAAAGTAACCGCGCTGAAAACTTACTTTTGACATTCATGTTTCTATGACAAATGCGGCACTATCATAAATTTGCAAATATAATAATTTAAAAAAGTACCTCTTTCGGCGCTGTTACTTTCACAGTAAACTCTACATACGGGACCCATACATACCCTAAAGTATCATCACTCATTAACATTACAGCGCGCAAAAGCGAAGCTGCATCTATACTAATCTATACTAATATTATAAAGCGGAAGAGTTTGTTTGTTTGTTTAATCTCTGGAAGTACTGGTCCGATTTGAAAAATTATTTTTTTTGTTGGTTAGTCCATTTATAGAGGAAGGGTTTAGGCTATATAACATTACGCTGCGACCAATAGGAGCGAAGCGTCACTAAGAAATGTTATAAAAACGGGGAAAATTATTCACATTTTGCGACTTTCGTTGCGTGCGCTTCATAAACGGTTTAAGTCACTCAAAAACCTTCCTTCGACATCAAACAAAAACCGAATGAAGTCGCGGGCACAGCTAGTACTACATACCAAGGGTTCCCTAAAAAACCAACCGAATGGAACCTTTCTTTGGAAGTCGGTTAGAAAGTGGCTGGTGACAAACAGTCGAACGGGGAGACGTATGGACAGTAACGGTAATAGGGCTATGCAAACCCTGAAATAGCGTTCGAAGAAGTTTAAGTTTAAATCAGGCCTAGGCAAGGTAATATACCAATTAATCCATGTTATCACATATCCCACATCACATATTCATTGTCGCAAACGCATGTTGTACTTCACCTATTATTAGGACTCATTTTATCTTTAAGCCCTTTTTGTTTTTATTTTTTATTGTACCAAATTTTGTTCTGTTGGTGAGTCAATAAATAAATAAACACTTCTTAATTTCCTAAAGAGAATTCCTACTAATCGGAAAAAGTAGCGCAGCCTTAAATCTTAAGTTTCCTACAAATCGGACACTGCAGTGCGGTATACATGCATTGTTATTGGTTAGCTCGTGAGCTGCGAATCGTGATATGACTGTCAGGGCCAAAACTAATGTCTTTTAATGAATTTAAAATTGCTTTATCTCTCTAACCCTGATCACTAAGATCTTAACACTAACAAAGGTCTAAGGTCATATTCGTCCAAACAAAGATAGATTTACCCTTGAGATTATCTTGGGAACGTATTAGTCTTGGATAACTTGGTTTACTCAAATAGTTAAGACTTTATGTTAAAAGTACTTTTAGATTTCTTATGTTTACGCGATTTTTATTTACTTGTTACATTCCAACAGCCGTAGTACCGGGAAGACCACGAAGTGTATATGACCATGAAAAATAAATGGAACCTTTCCAATTTTTTAAGTTTGGCGATTTCATCGTTTGCGTGCATTTTGCGTTGATTTTTGACAGTAAGGCGAATTGTAAAGTGAAGTAAGATCAAGTCACTTCACACCATATCTTACTGCTAACTTCATAATAATATTCATATCACTTATCTGACTCACGCTGTACGCGCGATTTTGGACAGTTTTCGAAATTTAAACTATTATTTGACAACTTGCATCTGCAGGCCAAGCAGAAACATTTGAAAGTTTGCTAAAGTAACGTTAACGAATAATATTGTATGAAAATCGTGACAGCGCCAATACAATTGACTTTAAAGTGTTCCTGCTTGGGCTATTGAGTACTGACGCTTTTTCAGTTTTCTCGCATATAATATGCGAGAAAACTGAAAAAGCGTATTATTCTTTTCTCCAAGCATGCTACGTACTCCCAAACCATTTCCATTGAAGCCCAGAGCTATACAGCATCTAGTGCTAACTTCTTTCTTTGTAAATGTCGGTGGAACTCCGTACAATGTAGGCGGGAGGCGGTTGCCAAGACAACGGCGGGCTATTCTCGTCCTCCCCTGGAATTCCAGCGGCCGGTTAGTCACTGGGATAGTATTTTTATAGTATTAGTGTTAGTGTGGTATGAGATGGATTTTGATTTGCAATTCACTTTCTATTTCATGTCTGGGATTTTTGACTTGGGAAAAAAAGTACCTAAATCAGTTAAGTTTGGAGGAGGAAACAAACTTTTAATAGGTCCAAGCTGCAGTTGTCTCTATCAGTTTTATCTGGTAGTTGCTCGATAGCAATATACTTTACAAATACCTATTTTTAACCGACTTAGGTTTCTCAATTCGACCGTATATATGTCTTTTTTTATGTTTGTTCGCGGATAACATCGTCATTTATGAACCGATTTTATTGAACTTACCTAGTACGTGGTGTTTCCTCTTAATACGGGCCTTAGACACTGTAAAAATCTCACAGGTTTCGATTTATCACAGCACGAAGAACAAACAAAATCTAAGAATTGTGAACCAAACAATTAACCGCTATTTTTCGGTCAATTCTCCGGTTAACCACTCGCTGGTATCGTAAGGTATAATGGTAACCTCTAACGAGCATTACTTTTACTGTACCCTGGCCTTGATGTATTCAATAGACTAATATCCTCGTTACTTTATACTGAGCTTCCATATAAACTGGACCAGTGGAACATATAATTACGGTCTAGATTCCTAGATTCCACGAAAGCCTATGACTGCCACTGACCATGGAAAGCTGTGTCGGACATAATTGATGGTGAAGATGAACTTATTAAAACGATAGATATTTTTAACTATATAGGCTGTTATATTAATGAGTGACAATACTTTGGGGTATCCCGTATATAGAAATTAATTATAAAATTACTGTAAAAACACCAGTGCTGTAAGAGTTATTTTTTTTTAATGATTGTATGGACAAATAAATAATAATTATTATTGAAATTTGTCTCAGAGAAAGAACGGGGATTCTCCTAACACTAGTTCTTTACTTTTAAGATAAACTTTCTCGACTCTCTTGACGTTCGTAGAGTCTACATCCTGAGGATGCTCCGGGGTCGGAGCGAAACGCGCGTCGAGTTTTGCAATCTGCATGGTGGTGTGGGGTTTTGCACGATCGTGTTAACATTATTGCTTCTGTGGTGGTGGTGTTTTCACGTTTTTGCTTGCTAGTGTACGCATAAGGAGTGTGGGAAGGAGGGAGGTGCATTAAACGCTCACTTGCTTATCATTTTTCGCGGGATATTGCTAGATATAATATATTTAATTTTATGCTATGGATTTCCGCAAAGTAACGCCTGAGTCCATATTAACTTATAAACTCCCTCCTTAGTTCTCACATAATTTTTACAAATTTTCTAAATAAACATCACAAAAAGACGATGTTATTATGACCCGCTATGTTTTAATTTATGATGACAACAAGATCATTTAAAATGCTAAAACACTTTCACTTTATGTAATCTATGGAATCAATAAAATATCATGATTTTGCAATCCGGCAGTAAATCCATCGGAACGTGTGTTTTACGAAAGTGGAACAAATTGGTAAAACACATTATGCTTCAAATATACTGACAGAAAGTTAAAGTTTTCAAGCTTTTACGTTTATTTTATTAATTATAAGTATGTTTTATACGATACGAAATGTCACAGTAACCGTAGATTTTATCCGCGATAAATCATATGGTAGAGAAGTATGGTTATGGTAAGTATTGAGTAGAAATATTTCATGTTTGTGCAACATTTCAATTTAGTATTAAAATTTTTATAGTATTTTTTTATTGAAATAACATTCTAGGGGCCGATTTTTCAATCTTCAGATAACTTTTATCTGTTGAATAAACATGTGACTTTGACATAATATGTTCCATACAAAATATGCCAAAGTCACATAATTATTCCTTAGATAAAAGTTATCTAACGATTGAAAAATCGGCCCTAAGACGAATTTATTCTCTATCTGCCATAACGCAAACGCCAGCATAACTTATCCGTATTGACAATTGATATTGCAACAAAAGCGGTAGATGCTAATCGAAAATTACCTCTATAACCTAGGCATAAGATACATTTTATAGCCACGATAAATCACAATAGATCGATATGGGCGTCACAAGAAAATATGGTTTGTATTGAATCAGCCCTCTGTGTGTTTTTATTCTTTTGTTCAAATAACATTCGAACGACCTTTATGTCTTAAAGAATCTTTTCTATAACTTTTGCAGATGTCGTTTCGCAAATCTAACGATTTTCGACACGATACTATATAAATATATAGGTAACTATACCTATATATAGTACTTATCGAGTCGAAAATCGTTAAATTTATCTAGGACGTACTAACGTCCAATAAGTATATTTCTGTAGAAAAATATATTTCCCCTACTTAAAAATCCTTGCAAGCTATAGTTGGCGTGGAAATACGTTGACATACGTCGCTGCTTTTCAAGTGAACTCTTAGCTAAAAGGTTTTTCAGTGCAACCGCTCGCTCTTCAGGGGCCTTACCACGAGGTCTTATAGCAGTATTATTTAACATTACTTTTGGATTTCGAGCAAATATAAATATGTTTTCGATTACACAGGCTATCATTTTAGTGAGTGATGATACTTTAGGGTATGTATGGGTCCCGTATATAGAGTTTACTGTGAAAGTAGCAGTGCTGAAAGAGGTACTTTTTTATTATTGTATGGGAAATTTAATTATGTTGGGACATTACATTTTCATACAAACATGAAAAATAAAAGTAAGTCTTTCGGCGCTGGGACTTTTACAGTATACTCTACCTAGGTGGCACATACACACCATAAAGTATTATCACTCGTTTATTTTACATACAAATAAAGGTCATATTTGTTTACACGAAATTCATAAGAAATACCATAATTGGTCTATGGTAATAACTAATACTGAACTCGTGGTAAGGCCCCAGACAAACACAGTATAAGGCTCAACTAACATTGGCGCAGAATCAAGGTGTCTCGATCTTGAGCATATCGTTCATCTCAATATTTTTAACCAACTTCCAAAAAAGGAGGTTTTCATTGCTAAAGTACAAAGTCGTAAAAATATATGGTACCAAACGCAATTCTAGTTATGCTCCGCAAAATTTTATCAAAATGGATCCGACCGATAGTACATCGGAGCTAATTAATTCTATACAAACATATATTCAAAACTTTTAATTTTTTATTGGTTAGCATAAACAGTTTTCTCTTCATAAAAGTAGTGTTCATTCCGTGACAGACGTCCCACTGTTAGTGGACCTAAGTATTATCGTATAGAAGAGGTAACTATTTACCTATCTGTAGGAATAACCCGCTAACGACTACAAGCCAAAGAAAAAAAAAATACGTGAAATGAACCAACGTGAATAGCGCTAATAAGGGTGTAAATAGTAAAGTTACTATTTTATAAAATAACTCTGAGTACTATGCCGTCATTTCTGAGAGGTACAGCTTCTGCCTTACTCTTCAAAGATTCGATTATGATTCAGATTAGAATCGTGCAGCGTACTTCCCAATAAATTGACGTTTGTTTATTTTGATTCTCAGTCGATTGATAGGTATGGTCGGGAGTACAAAAATTTACGATTAAACGATTTTATTTATCCTATTTATTTTAAAGTATGTAATCTACCAAAGAAAATACCAAAAGCCGTTGAGATCGAACTGATTCGATTCTCGATTGTGTGGGTAGGAAGCCTGCAGGTGAGTACGAATAATTATTGATCTACGGCTTTTCATATTTTTTCAATTATTAAAAACAAATGTTGAAAATCCTAGGGCCGTATTAAATTGTAATTATTTTTGTATACACAATACCTACACATACCTACTCTGCCCATGTTCAACAGGTGTTTTTTACCTTTTCATTGTTTGATTAAAATAACGCAACAAAACGCCGCGTATCTTTTTGGGCTAATTTCAAGATTCCCGTTTAATGAAGCAACTGTGATTATAAATGATAAATGAACATGGTAAGTAATTTCAATAAGTAGATTACCTGTTATATACTTTTTGTTAAAATTAACAGTTACATTTATAATCACTTACAAGTTGCAACATACAACTAATGAGTACAATGCTTCTACATAATATATTATCTGTTGTAAACATACTTGAATTTTCTTCAATTATACATAATACAGAATACTATTTATGCACATTTTTTGTATGTTGCTACCATTTGCCTGTTTCTAGACATGCCTATGTGCTAATTACTTTTTTGTTTTAATTATACATACTTAAAATAAACGCAATCGTTTATAATACTGCGACAGGCTCGTTCGAGATAAATAGCTGTCCCTGGCCAGGACTCCCGGCGAACCTCGTACCGACTCATTAAGGTCCGTACAAATAAAACGATCTCAAACCCAAATCTCGCTTGAAAACCTATTTGACAGATAAAAAAACGTTTCATTTCTCTTTTAAAAATGTAGAGCTTTAACTTTAGTTACACACTTTAATTAATTTCTTTTTTAAACCTAAAAATAAAGATTATACAAATATAGATAACACTTATTTTAATGTTTTCCAATAACTAAATCTATATTATTATGAATATTAGGTACGGTTCAAAGAGAAAATAAATATGCAACATTAATAAAGTTGTCAAATAGGCGTTCAAGTGGAGGTTGGGATTGAGATTGTTTTATTTATAAGGGCCTTATAGTTTATCGCGGACATACAGACAGACGCGCTGTAGGACTTGGTTTTATAATGGTTAAGGAATCCTTAAACAGGCAAATGATACATATCCTTAATAAGGATATGCAACCATTTGTCTGTTGCTAGGTGCATATATATTATATATATCTTTATGTCCAGGAGGAAAACTCAGAACTTAAGATCTATTTTAAGAAGGATGACGATACATTTTCTTGTATATATTGTTGCTAAGAGGCTGACTAACAGGTAAACAAAGTCATTCCGCCAAGCATTGACAGTGAATTGGACGTCAAACTTTAATTATTAATTAATAAGAGTTGTAAAATGTTCAAATTTATCAAATCTTATGTAGTCTCAAGCTCTAACCATAGGCTATCTTTTTGATAAAGTTAAAGCAAGCAGTTGTTTGAAGAAGAGAAGAAGAAGATTATACGAGTACCAACGCAGTCTAATGTCTAAAATTTGTACTCAAACTAGAGGTGTTAAACCACAATTATTTATTATACTTTAAGTTTCAATACAGGGATATCAAATGTGATGGTAGAACCAAGCCCTAATATACTTAACCCCTCAGATTAGGTACTGACTATCTTTTTCATAATATAGTGCTTGAACAAATAATTCGAAAAAAAGCGTAGGTACGAAGGTTTTTCCACGTATTAATATATAGATAATAATAGTATAACATGTTTAAGCAACACTGTTTACGAAATGTAAACTTTTTGCTGAGTGTACGTGTGAGTCACCGTTCAAAATAGACCGGTCGTTGAACCCCGCGAAACTGTGGACGTCAATTTTGTGAGCGTGTGCTGCTAAGGGGACTTTTAGGGATAAGCCAGAAATACTGTCATTAATGGCCCAGAACAGTCATGATTAGACCAATAGATTAGATTAGCTTTAATAGTTTAACAGAATAGGCAGGAAAACTTTTAATTCCAATTATGTACAGTTCTAAAGAAGATTGTTAATTTAATTTGAAATATTTTGCAATGTCGCAATATATAAGGATAAGTTCCTATGACTGACACCAAATTATTTTTGGCGCTAGTGTCAAAGCAAAAATTAAGCATCGCGAGATCTTTGCTTCGTAATCAGCCGGTCGGCTGGTTATTCCTACAAATTTAACAATTTGAATTTAGAAAGGATTTATTTCCTCCAATAGCCGCGTTACTTCTTTCACGGAATGTGAACTCAAACATTTTAATTCGTAAAATGCGAAATGGATATAAATCTGGTCATATACAATTTTTAAAATACTTATAAAATGTGAATCGTTTTACAGTTTCAAAGTATTATAATTCAACATAAATGTTTCCGTTATAAGTTATGGTAAAAAGTTATTAACGTAGGTTAACCATACAATCTGGAATAATCAGGACACCTAATATTATATTCTTTATTTTATATCATTATAAATATTTATCTATTATTTAGCAGCGGTTTGTTTTTCTTTCCGTATACAGAATGTAAAAAGACCCGTCACTATAACTTTTGAATCTGATTATACCTACCACCTTTTTTCATTCTAAAAATTTATTCTTTTTTTATCCATAAGTATATTATTTTTTAGTCGCAAAAATAACAAAAATAAAAAAATATTTAGAAAAAGTACGTTTCTACAATGATAAAATGAAAAAAAGGCCCTAAAATATACATATCCCATAGTTGTAATAATTGATTGCTTGTTATTTGCTACATAAAATTATTCTTATAGTAACTGATGAGGAAATTTAACTTTAGTTACTCTTTTCCTTGTGTACCGATTACTAGTCACCATTAGTCATCCCATGAGAATAACAAAAACTGAAACCCGTTACAAAGAATTCACTGTTTGAGACCGCAAATTATCCACTCCATCTTTTACTACGGTTGTACAGATAATGATTAACTACCTATATTGTTTGACGATTTGTATAGAATACAAGAAGAAATGGGAATGACTAGACTAAACTCATGGTATATGGCAACATAGAAACTTAGAAGAAAATATAACTTAGCTTATATAACTTATAACGTTTAGGTTTTACAATCTTTTTAAGAAATATCCCATAATATGTTACTCAGGGATATCGGCTTCTAATAATAAATCAATTATCGTAATCCGTGCAGCACTTTATGAGTTTATTCATAACAAAAATACAAAACACTAATAAATAAAATAAAAAAAAGATTTTCTACGTTCTACATAAATGATGGATGCCCTACATTTTACCATGTTGTATGTTTAATTAGTTACGGCTACTACATAAATACTCTTTTATTATTAATAAAAAAAAATAACAAAAAGCGATAAAATATTTAATTAACTTCGCTCGAAATTAATTTTGCAAAGTATTAAATGTCCCGGGAGGGTATGGTTTCATTTTACCGCGAAATTAAAAGAAAGGGTCCACCCTTCTCTTAGTGGTAATTAATCCTATAAATTAGGCCGTCATTCAACATATCCACTTTTATGTTTTTACTACATATGTTACAATCTAGAACCAATTTTTTTATTAACCGAAAAATAGGAGGTTTTTAATTCGGTCAGCTTTTTTTATCTTTATAACATATAACGAAAATACATGAAACAATTAAAACTTCTAATAGGAAAGGAAGTGAACGCGTGGCATCATAACGATAAAATTTTTTTCAAAACCGTAATTTGCGAGAAAGAGATAAACAATGTTTTGTGTGCTTATAAATATTAATGGCGTGAACCGAAATAAATTTTCTAAGTTTAATAATAAATTGGTTTTAACATAGTACACAATCTACTCTATTACTTAATATTCTGCCCAATTCACGCGTATAGGCCTCCCTCAAGGAATACCCAAGAATTTACCTATTCATTGAAATTTTATTCACCAAAGAACTCCTTTTTGATATTTTTTCGAAAATATAAACGCATTGACATTGAAAATAGAGCAAGAAGATATAAATAAAACTAGAAATCAGTATAGTCGGGTCTAGCAGTCTACTGTTTTCTACACGTGAGCAGTCAAACCTGTTATTATCACGATGTTGTACGTTTGGAAAACAGCATAATATTGACCGAATTGCCACATTCCACTTAATAGAAAAACATCCTCCTTTTGTTTAAGTCTGTTAAAAAACAGTCGAATGATTTTATGATACAAAGTGAGTAAAGAGAAATAGGTATGTCTTAGATCTATTTTCTTCTATACTTAATCTACTGGCTTTCCCGACTGACTTCTTAGCTATAAACTGGAATACATTAAAAAACAACTACCTAGACCACAACTTACAGACGACGTTTGAAAGAGTTATCAGCCAATGAATGTTGAACTTTAAGGATCTTATTATTATAGATACCTAGTTCTTAGTTGTGTTATAAGGGAGAAATATAATTTAAAGTATGTGCGTTCTGACAAATCCTATGTAGATGGAGGATAACCTACAAAATTTCAAATCGGTCAAACCGTCTCGGAGGAGTCTTATTACGAAGGCAATTAGGACAGTGCACATGCCACTTACCAGAGATAAGAGTTATCAACTAAGTATTTTGTTTACATGTAGGTTTATTTTAGTTAGAATTGAAAGAGATACGACCCTGAAGACATTGATGGTCACATTAAAAATATTCGATAGTTTTTTATCATTGGTATATTATTGCGAATAATAATGTATTTTGTCGGTTTTGTCTATGTTGACTGCAGGAAGATGTTTAAGGAAGAGTGCGCTCTTCCTTAAAACCTGTCATGCCTCGAAATACCACACAGTATATTAATAAACCAATTGAAAAACAATGAAGTATTTTTATTAAACACAAGCTCTGTAAAATAATCTATGAGGCAAGAATTCTTGAGTAAGATAAAGTTAAAACTACTACTGGCTTCTGACTTCTGAGATAATTCGACACGAGTATTCTAAGAATTACGAACGCGATTTCTGTGAAAAAACATGGGAATAGAAATCACATCCGCAGTTAAACACAAGGAAATTAACTAGTAGTCAAACGAGTTCAAAAGAAGAGTAACGGATTTGCGATACACGCTTATACCGAATATATAATCATAATATTCACTTACCGGTTATCGGTGTTATCTACAAGTCTACAATCCAATTGTCACTTCACAATACAACTGTCACTTGAGCACAGGTTATGAATTTTGAGAAACTTTGGTTTAGCACACTTTGGTTTGGGACGTACTCTCGTGAGGAGGTCCTCTAACCGACTGAATAAAGTGAATGAGGCGTGCAGTCGCGACGGACGACTCGTGTAACAAGTTACTAAAAGGTCTTACTTAGGTTAACCCCTCGTCGGCCGTAATGCCTACACGATAGAGGTCATGTTACCGTGACAAGACCGGTTTATTAGTTTAGTTTCGCTCTACATACAAATTGTGTATGCCACGGTCGTTCACGCATTTCTTTTGAGAGAAAAGGCGAAAGGATATGAGTTGGACTGCAACTGTTAATTATTATTGTTTTGTTGTTTTATTTTATTTATTTTTTATGAACAACATTCTAAAATTAACTTAAAGTAAGACAAACAGTAATAGAAGGAGATAGGTGTTCTTATCTCTACAAGAGACCTCTGCCAGCAGACCTACGACAGGACATTGTGAGATACAGAAACGGACACAGATGGTACACAAGAGAATGAAAAGAACGTAGAAATTAATAACAAATATACCTACATTGATTAGTCTATAATGGTGACCAATACACAATTACAAAATGAGAATTAAAATACGACACTATGATTTATCCGAATAACGTAACAGGAAAATGAAATTCATGAACAAAATATCAAAAGCTATGGCATGTTTTAACTATAAATATCTGCAACAATCAAAATGGATTATTATGAAACCTCCCACCACCGAAAAAGTTAATATAAAACATTCACTTGACACATTAATATATTACACTACTTACATATTATTTTACATCTTTTTTATATTTTTATTTTTTAAATACAAATACCTACCTAATACAAAGTCTGTGGAATATTATTGCAGAAAATATTATAATATAGGTACATTAATATTTAATACCTCTATATGTATGCCTATGTCGTGCAGTTCTAGACCTTGGTTTGTGAGCATTGACCACCATGTGATTAAAGACTTACGACAAAATATTTGTGGCCTTGGCAAATGCCAATTATTTCCAAAAACTACAAAAATAATTTTAAACTATGCTAACAAAACCTATGCTTGCTTACGTATAGAAAATAAAAAATAGCATAATAATAATTATTATTATTTCGTAGTAAAAAATTTATATTTTAAAGTAGGTATAATTTTATGACTGTTAAAAACATAATATTAAGTTATTACGTAATTTTATACAATAAACAATTAAAAGACTGTAAACTAATGCCTAGTCCCGATTTCCATAACGCTTGTTAGTGTTAACGGCCGGTTAAAACAGCCTTCTCGTTCGTTGACAGGAAATATAAAAGGAATAACATGATATTTAATGGAGAATTAACTTTATCATGTGTTGGTGAAATTGGCACATATATTTATAGGTATCATGTAGGTACTTATCACATTTATACATGGCACATTTTCCTATTAGCGTGTTTTGCAACAACATAACAAGTTGCAGATTTCAACCGCTTGCCCTAATATGGTAAAGAATTGTAAAGGTCAAATTAGAATAAATATATGCAGTTCGTTAATATAATATTTTTTCAAATTTTTGCGGTATACTCACGAGGCAAACAAACACACATATCTTCATGAATTGAGTACACACTGGTAATTTACATCCCCATATTACGTAACTTTGTCTTTACTTTAATGAACATTGTCTGTCATTTTGACGTCTGAACTTTTAAAACACGATTTAAAAGTTGAAATGTCAACATTTTACGTTTGTAACTTTTTAAATCGTGTTTCTAACTTTACAGTTACTACCGCACAATATGGGACATGGAACTAATGAAATACCTGAAGGTTTAATATATTATTATGAGCGTGTTTCACCAAGCAATGTTAAAATTAATCCTTCGTTAAATATCATGCATGTTGTTCTTATCGTAATTCCTATCAATGAATGAGAAGGCATGGTATTTTAACAAGCCGTTAACATTAACATGCGTTTGTGAAATCGAGACTAAATACGTTACCCAATTACAAAAATACTTTTTTAACTTTTTAAATTTGTGGCGTGACCAAAATATAATATATATTATATATATTTTTTAAATAGAACTTAGATATTCTTTATTTTTTGTGATGTTTAAATACAGTATTCTTTTAGTGATGTAACCTTTTAAATACTGACCTAGGACAGGCAAATTTAACATTGGTTGCCCAGCACATACGAAATTCGTCACATCATAGTCAGTCTATTCCAGACTCCAGAAGAATGACTGGTCAATACGTCTATGGCCAACCATGTGCGTAGCAAATAGAATATAGAACCTCCTCCTCTTACTTGAAATCTGAAAAAACTCTTATTGGTAGTTGGTACACGCCGCAATCTGAAAATCGAACCCGTACCCCCTTGAATCAACGAATCTCAACTTTATAAAGTACGGGGTTATTTTAACAAATTTTTTTTTCAAGTTTTTTCTAATGCGAAGCAACGGCCAACGCACTAGACCATGTACGCTCTTTTAAAAATAGAAAAACCTTTGAAAATAAGGTTTTATTTTATCAGGTTATTTCTATTTTTTTGAAGTTATTTCTGTCAACCCAGGCCCCAGGTGCTAATGAAGCGTTTACGCCGCCATGTGGACTCGCGGGCTAAATAGTTTTCCGCTAGAGAGCGCCGCGCACGCAAGACGAGTACGCAGTCAGCCGTAGCTTGTGGTCACCCTAATGTTCCGATTTGTAGGACAAGAAAATCACTGAAAAATAAAAGGATGATTAATATTTATATAATGTTTAAGCTTCTGCTATTACATTTACGTACCTACACTAGTAGTCTATACAATTACCCTGTCACTAATAAAAATAAATACCTATTAATCATCAGTATATTTATACAGAGTGTAAAAAGAGCAATCACTATAACTTTGAGATACGTATATTATCTTTCCTCATTTTGGAAATGTATTTTTTTTGTCAAAAACTATTGAAAAAAATTACTTTTCACCATTCCTTATTTTTTTTGAAAATTTTGTAAAAAAAAAAAACATTTCTAGAATGAAAAAAGGTAGTATAATCATATCCCAAAGTTATTATAGTTACTGCTCTTTTTACACCCGTTATACCTAGTCGTTTTATAATATACAATACAATACAATACAATACAATACAATACAATACAAATATACTTTATTGTGCACACAACAAGTTACAAAAAAAACAAAAAAATATACATTACAAAAATCAAACATGCACACAAAGGCGGCCTTATTACTAGATAGCAATTTCTTCCAGACAACCTTATGGTGTTAGAGAAAACAATGCTAGAGAATGGGAGTTGCGCAAAAGTATATTTAATAAAATAAAAGTAAATAAAATAAAATAATACATAAACACAATAAATATATAATATATGTATACAATATAATATAATATATATATCTATATATATATATATATACAATAGATAAACCTACATGATATTTTAATTTATAATAATAAGTGTTAGTTACATAAGTTAAGGGTTGACACAATATGATTCCAGATAATGATTTTTTATAAGAGTTTTAAAGCGATGTATAGTTTCAGCCTGCCTTATATGGATAGGTAAAGAATTCCAAAGGGAAATGGATTTTACAATGAAAGAGCAATTAAAGTATTTAGTGCGGTGGATAGGAATGTCAAGAAGAAAATTAGATATAGATCGTAGTTCCAGTCTGTCAGAGGTACGGAAGTTAAAATTACTTTTTAAATAAGTGGGACAATGGGAGTCAAATAGGATGTTATAAAGGAAGGAGAAAACACGAGAGTCACGGCGGTAGCGGATTGGCAACCACTTTAACTTGAGGCGATACTCGGAGATATGGTCAAATTTACGTAAACCGAAAACAAACCTCAAAGCCAGGTTTTGAAGGCGCTCCAATTTGTTCAGTTGTTCCTCCGTCAAGTTAGTGAAAGAAGCGTCCGCATAATCTAAATGGGAAAGGAGTAGGGATTCAGCCAAAACTACCTTAGTGGGTATCGGAAGAACATATCGTAGACGTTTTAGGGAACGCCAGGTAGAAAAAACCTTTCTACTAATCTCTTGCAATTGATGCGTCCACGATAAATGTTCATCAAAGTACACTCCCAAGTTTTTAACCACTTTACTGAAAGGTATTGTTACACCATTTATAAGGACAGGAGGTAAAGAATCATGGTCAACTCTAGAAATTAGCCCGGGGCTACCAATTACAATTAATTGAGTTTTAATAGGATTAATAAGAAGTCCATGATTCTTGCTCCATTCACAAATATTCGACAAATCATGATTCACTAGATCAAAAGCGGAATTCAGATTGTCCAAAGGACAATCTGAATTATATTATGTTTAATATCTACTTTGTGATATAGCTTAAAACAATATTTAAAGTACACCATTTTTTTAACGTTAAAACCGTTTCCTATTTATGTATTAGTGACGCGAGTGTGAAAATGACTTCAGTATTTTAAGTAAAACAAGACATCTTTCGCGTGACACAAAGGTGTCATTGTAAAATTTATTTTAAAAAGAGTGGCGCTAGTTGCGGTTACTCCTCGCCTTAATAATCGTAGAAAGTGTTATTAAATATTAAAGTTTAGAGCATCAAAAGTGAAAAGTAATATTCTGTAATTATCATACTCAAGCTCTAATCTATATTGAAGTTTTTGAGAATTCAACCGTTTGGTAATGTGTATGTTTGTTATTACTTCACGCCCAAATTGTTAAAACGATTGTAATAAAATTTTGTGGGTGTACTCGTAGCTGTCACCCTAAACACAGAGGCTCAAAAAGTACGGATTGTGTGAGATTTCATTTTGTGCGTACAAAATAGTAGATAACATCTAGTAAACAAACATTTTTAAGATCAGTGGTGAATTATTAAAAAATTACATTTGTAAATTCCTCGTCGTCGTGATATTAAATCATGGTCACCCCACAAATAGTTGGGCGGTCCGTGTGCTCATAACAAGATCATCACGTTAAGTTTAACTTGTGCGAAATTATTTGCCGTTATTTGGCTTCGGCGGGAGCAAAAAAGTGATTATATTTTACCCAACTACGGCGGTATTAAAAAACGGTGATGATTTTGGCGTTTTGATGAGTGTTAGTACTTTAGGGTATAATATATGGGTCTTTACTGTGGAAATACCAGTGTTGAAAGAGGTACTTTTTTAAATTATTATATGAAAAAATTTATTATTTTGGGGCATTTCAAACAACATGAAGTCAATAATTATAGTAACCGGAAGGTCGTTTCTGTTATTTTATGCCTAGACTAGCCCGTGTGTGGTTGTCGCAGTTGTCGGAAACACTATCGTGATTATCTTTTGATTGATGATTCCTCGCGTTGGTTTTTGTTATTATGATTATTAAAAAGGAATAATTCTATCACATACTTTTTGAGGAACTTAAACCGTTTATGCAGCGCACGCAACGAAAGTCCTCAAATGTTAATAATTTTCCCTGTTTTTGTAACATTTCTAACTGACGCTTCGCTCCTATTGGTCGCAATGTAATGTTACATATATAGCCTAAAGCCTTCCTCTATAAATGGACCATCCTACAAAAAATAATGTTTCAAATCGGACCAGTAGTTCCTGAGATTAGCGCGTTTAAACAAACAAACAATCTCTTTCGCTTTATAATATTAGTATAGATTACTTTTATATCACTAGTATGTTTGTTCAGTGTTCTTATATTCATTACTAGCTGACCCGTGACCACTTCGTTGAGCATGGAAACCGTTTAAACCTTCCCGGGACTTCCACGAATATTTCAAGACCAAAAATAGCGAATCGGTTCCGCTGATCTCGAGTTTTAGCAAGACTAATGAACAGCAATTGATATTTATATAGCCTATGTTACTCAGTGATAATGTAGCTTTCTAATGAAAAAAGAATTATTAAAATCGATCCAGTACTTTTTGAGTTAAGTCGTTACATACAAAATTACAAATCTTTCCTCTTTATTAGTGTAGATTTGATATGAAACCAACACCACCATTCCTGCGTCGCGTCGTCTTCTATTTCATCTCTATTTTAATACAACCAGGAATTCTAATCCCTTAGCATTACCTTTATTGGTTCTTACTGATGAAATTTCTAAAATGTAGAGCCTGATGTACCTCTTAGGTAAGGCTCAAAATTTTTACTTAGGCTCTACATTCATAATATTTTTACAAAAATATATTTGTTTATGTAAACAGCGAATAACACCTATACCACTATACAATACAATACAACACTACTATATAATGTATCTAAAATTAAATTAACAATATTAAAATTAAATAGGTACCAACCAATATCAAAACTCAATTCGTTCCCAACGCCTGCAGGCAGAACACATTAACCCAGCTTTAGCGTTTTTGCTATTTGTTAGAAAAAAAATGCGATCGATAAATATGTTAGCTCCTAAAAATATTGATGGCCAGCATCTAATCATAAGACAATATGATTTTATCTCTTTATAATGCGCATATTTCAAAGAATGTATAATATTGTGTTTCAATAAGTAATTAAAATGTATGTTACACAACTGTATGGAAAATTTATTATATGATAGATATAATAAGATTACAATATAACACTACTCATACTGACATTATTTAATACTTATATGAATGTCTGTGTACAAGCAAAGCATTACATAAATAAGATGCTCCGTGACTATTCAAGATTATAAAAGATAGAGACATGCGTCATAGAGCAAAAGGCTGTAACTTTGTTTTTATAAAGTTAAACGAATAATTTTTGCATTGTCACATACAATTTTTTTTTTAACTTAATTACTAAAACGAATACAAATTTTTATTCTTACCAAGTTTGTAGGGTTCCGTTCAAAATCTAATCTCGATTAATTAGCCGTTAGCATACCCTTCGCTAATTGACATTTTTTTCAATGTATGCGATATGTGATAAATTAATAATACAACAACAAAAAAAAACTTGACAAAAATTTTTAACTATTCCAAATAAAAATGGCGGCGCATGAAAACCTAAAATGATTAAGTACACGCCTTTCATCACTTCGTCTTCGTGCTGATAATATGTCATTGTTATCAACGTGCTAACACGGTCAATGACAAACGTACCTACATGCAAATCTCTTATCCATGTATATCTTAAGCCGAGAATGTCCTAAGATATATATATTTTTTTCTTTCTCCACGAACCCTAATGCAAGGATAGTTATAGAAATGTAAATGTATTTTAAAACGACGATTGCGAACGACATTTAGGTCGTAGTACTGGAGCCTTACTCTCCAAACTGATTCGATTTTTATTCAGATTCGATCGTGCCGCGTACTTCTCATTAAATTGACGTTTGTTTATTTTGATTCTCAGTCGATTGATATGATCAAGAGTTCAAAAAGTTACGATCTATCGATTCTCTTTATCCTGGTTAGTTTGAAAGTAATCTACCAAATAAAATTGCAAAAACCGTTGAGATCGAACTGATTCGATTCTCGATTGTGTCAAGAGTAAGCCAGCTGTGCAACGACTTATTCGATCGATAAGAAATATATTATTACCACTGTATTAAATATCATTTAATTATCAAATTAATATAGATTAGTAGAGTTAACTAGCCATGATTATCCGCCGAATAACGATACTTTAATTACGTACCTAGTGCTTAGGGCACACGCTGTCCTAGTCATTTTGCCAAGCAGCAACACTGACAGCCTGTTAATAGGAGGGCTCCTAACATTATAAGCACATCAGTACTTTTACGTTATTTTTAATAGTTATATAAAAACATAATAATTAACCTATTAAAAACCTGTTATTGGTCTTCTGTAATGTTATATTGAGTCTATTTTTGTTATACCAGGTTTAAAATGAGTGATAATACTTTAGGATGCGTATGTGCCTCCTATGTAGAGTATACTGTGAAAGCACTAGCGCTGAAATACTTACATTTGACTTCATATTTGTATGAGAAATGACCCAACATCACAAATTTCTGTTGTGGTATCGCTGGACATAGAGGGTGCCTTCGACAGCGCTTGGTGGCCGGCCATAAAGGTACGGTTGGTGGAGGTTGGGTGTCCGATGAGCTTGAGGCGGGTGATTAGTAGTTATCTGAGTGAAAGAAGCGTGAGTGTAAGGTATGCGGGTGTGGAAGTGAGCAGGGAGACTAACAAGGGTTGCGTACAGGGATCCATTGGAGGACCTATCCTGTGGGACCTCTTGTTGGACCCCCTGCTGTGGATGCTAGAAGAAAAAGAGGTTTTTTGCCAGGCTTTCGCCGACGACGTGGTCATTGTGTTCGACGGGAAAACGGCATTGGAGATAGAGACGAAGGCAAACAGAGTGCTAGACGAGGTTCGCAAGTGGGGTGAGGCGAACAAATTGAAGTTTGCCCCCCACAAGACATGCGCAATGCTGTCAACGAGGAAGTTGAAATTTGACACCCCACGCCTGAAGATGGGAGGGGTAGATATAGAATACCAAAGAGAGGTAAAGGTCCTGGGCCTGACCATTGATAGCGGACTTACGTTCAATTCACACGTTGGAAATGTCTGCAAAAAAGCAATGGTCAGGTACAGGACGTTAGCTAGGACAGCTAGGGTAGGCTGGGGGCTTAACCCCCATATAATTAAATTAATTTACACAGCAGTGATAGAACCCACTATTCTGTACGCGGCGGCGGCTTGGGCTTGCACCGCAGAAAAGATGGGGGTCCAGAAAAGGCTAAACACCGTTCAGCGGGGTTTTGCCCAGAAGATCTGCAGAGCCTATCGGACCGTCTCCCTGAACTCTGCACTACTGTTGGCTGGGATACTCCCTCTTGATCTCAGGATACTCGAAGTATCGAGGCTCTATGAGATCAAGAAGGGAGTGTCACACCCGGTACTGAGGGACAGGGAGGTGGAGCGAAGGGCTCCAGCGATCGAGGACCCCCATCCGGCAGAGCAGACTGGGCTTGGATTCGGACTGGTAGACGAGGCTGTATATTCGGACGTGGTCTGTGACCACGAATACCGAATATATACGGACGGCAGCAAGATTGAGGGTCGGGTCGGAGCCGCACTTTCCGTTTGGAAAGATGAGGCCGAGATCAGGGCCGTCAAACTTGCTTTGCCGACGTATTGCACCGTCTACCAGGCCGAACTCCTAGCACTGAGCAAGGCCGTAAGAATTGCCTGCGAGGGCAGAGTGACTAAGGTCGGCATCTTCAGCGACTCCAGAGCGGCCCTTCAGGCGGTCACCCTTGATTGCCCCCATCCCCTGGCAGTGCAAACTAGGGGGGCCCTCCGAAAAGCTGCATTGCAGAGGCGGGAGGTCTCCCTGTTTTGGATCAAGGCGCACGCAGGGCTTAGGGGGAATGAAAGGGTGGACCAATTAGCCAAAGAGGCCGCTCTGGGTTTGAAGAAGAAACCCGATTACGATCTGTGTCCTGTGTCATTCGTCAAGCGTGTCTTAAGACAGGACACGATTGAGGAATGGGACAGGAGATATACGTCCGGCGGGACGGCCGGAGTCACGAAGCTCTTCTTCCCCAATGCTACCGCGGCGTACAGAATAGTGCGTAAAATAGACACTACACACCACACCACACAAGTACTGACGGGCCACGGTGGGTTCGCCTTCTATTTGAACAGATTCAAATTGAAGGAGGACCCGTCGTGTCTCTGTCAGCCCGGAGTTGCGGAGACAGTTCCCCACCTGTTACTCGAGTGCCCAATTTTTGCTAGCAATAGATACGATATTGAGCAGAAATTGGGCATAACGTTGACCGGTGAGGAGCTGCCAAGCATGCTGGGGGATAGTAAAAAGAGAGAGAAATTCCTAAAATTCTGCACAAAAATAGTGCAGACAGTAAACAAAAGGAACGGTAGTGGTGTGTCGTAAATTACTGTGATATTTTTATTTTGTGTTGTATTGTTAAATGGTGAATAGTTATTGTAATTTTTATTGGAATTGAATGTTATTTTATTGTATTATGGATGTATTTTAATTTATTGTAATTTTATTGAAACTGAATTTTAATGAGTATTATTTATAGTAATTGGTTTTAAAAATTTTATATTGTAATTCAAAATTGTAATTTATCTTTATTTTATTGTAACTTAAAAATGGTAATTTAATTTAATTTATTCAAGAATTTTAATTGTATTTTAAAATTTTATTGTAATTCAAAATTGTATTTTATTTTATTGTAATTTATTGAAGGAATTTAATTGTATTTTATTGTTATTCAAAAATTGTATTTATATACTGTAATCAATGAAAAAAGGAAGTAATAACTGTAAAGAAACATTGTAAAACTATGTATCCGAATTATTAAAAAAGAAAAAGAAAAATAAGCAATGAACGAGCCCTGTCCATGATAGGGGCGAAGAAAAAAAAAAAAAAAAAAAAAAAAAAAAAAAAAAAAAAAAAAAAAAAACATCACAAATTTTCCCATACTATAATTTAAAAAAAGAACCTCTTTCAGCGCTGATCTTTCACTATAAACTCTACATACCGCATACGGGAACCATACACACCCTAAAGTATTATCACTCATTAATATTGTAGCCTGTATATATAAATATAATTATAATTATCGTAGTAACAAAGTATGAAGTTTCGGGGTTTAATAGGTGCT
Organism: Celastrina argiolus; assembly: GCA_905187575.2. Classification (NCBI taxonomy): domain Eukaryota; kingdom Metazoa; phylum Arthropoda; class Insecta; order Lepidoptera; family Lycaenidae; genus Celastrina; species Celastrina argiolus. The sequence goes on from LR994596.1 coordinate 7,545,444, forward strand.
CAAGCTTAACTGGTTAGGCGCAGTAGCCTAAGCAGGACATTTGAAAGTTTCGTAAAGTAATATGTTGTCAATTGTATAGCGCTATCATGCTTTTCATACAATTATTATTCGTTAACGTTACTTTACGGAGCTTTCAAATGTTCCTGCTAGGCCTACGGATTTGCATGTTTTGTCCCAAAAGTCTGTCTGTCAAAAGAATTAAGTCTATTCTTCTCTATATTTTTTTTTAAATTTACAATATGAAGAGCTTTGATAGTTTTATGATAAAAAAAAAAAAAAACCGACTTAAAAAAGAACACAAACGACAAAAACTTTAACCACACAAAATCAGTACCTACATAACTAAAAAGCGATAAATAACCTGATTTATCTACTTAATGCATATTATATATCTACAATTATTTAAATATTTACAACTAAATACCTAATACTTTAACAAAGTCATCTTTAACTATTTAAATATTTACAGTTATCACTTAATTTTGAAGTCGGTGCCAGCCAAACAAATAAATGTAATTAAGAAAACTGACCGACACTAAAATTTTTCAATTTTTCCAGACAGAATTTTTTAAATTGGACCAGTGGTTCTTAAGATTAGCGCGTTTAAACAAACAAACAAACACTTCCGCATTATAATATTAGTATAGATTGTATTTTGCCGTGTGTGTGGCTTTGCGTTTGCCGGCCGCGCGCGTCAAACAACACAACAGACTACGTTACCAAGGCTGCAGGCTGGCACCGACTTCAAAATTAAGTGATAACTGTAAATATTTAAATAGTTAAAGATGACTTTGTTAAAGTATTAGGTATTTAGTTGTAAATATTTAAATAATTGTAGATATATAATATGCATTAAGTAGATAAATCAGGTTATTTATCGCTTTTTAGTTATGTAGGTACTGATTTTGTGTGGTTAAAGTTTTTGTCGTTTGTGTTCTTTTTTAAGTCGGTTTTTTTTTTTTTTTAAAGTCATTTTATTTTTCGATTTTTAGTTGTGCTAATGCGTTGTGAACTTAAATAGATGCTAGTTCATTTACTCAAGGGTTTCAGTTTATTTAATATATACCTATAGTCACTAATTACAACGTCCGTTTGACGAATTGTTCATATTTTTAGGAAGCTATAATTATTATTAATAGGTACTTAGTTGAAAGAGTTTGATATTACTTACTAGGTATTTATATTTTTTATTATCATATGTAGACCCAACGACATTGACAAAGTTATAATATGCAATGGCACACAGAGCCAAACCTGCTGCAGTTTCAATTTCGTCAATGTCGTCCATACTGAATAGGAAACAGATCACAAATGAGAGTGTGGATAAATTGCTTGTTCTCGCGAGAAGGCCCGGCGAGACTTCTCGGTGAGATTTCTCGCCGTGAGTCTAGATGGTATATTACAAATATCACGTTAGCCCTACATATAATTAAGTCCATACATATGAAATTGGCGTTTTGTATTGGAGGAACATAAAGGCGATTTTTTCATATTAAAATATATTTTATTAATCAGAATATGTACTTATTGCAATCTATACATTTTTGCCATCTTATAGGTGGTTCATTGATCCCTTTACTAAAAAAACCATTCGGACGGGAATCAATGAAATCTTTGAAAGTGGTTTGGACTGCCTTATCGGAATTAAATTTTTTTCCTTGCAAGAAGATATCCAAATATAAATCTTGATTTATTTCTGTGGTTCTGCAGGTCGAAATTTCGAGAACGAAAGCGTTGAAACAAAAAACGCATTAATTCTTCGAGCCGTTTCTGCAGCACTGGTGCCACGGTGCTCGTACTCGTAAATAATGCGATATTTTAAGTTATCCATTTTGTGAAATGAGTGACGTAGAAAAAAAAGCAAAAGAGAAAAAAACAAATGAATTACGGTTTTCAAAACACAAATGCATGAGTACCTAAATAGCTGTTTAAATTTGAATTTGGAATTCCTAACCAAACAGGATATATTTAAGATCAAATTAAGTACGACAAAACGCCAATTTCATATGTAAGGACCTAATACATTCGATCGCCCAATTGCAGTACTGCTCCCAACTCTTAACCGTTAAGGAGTACTGTAGCTTCATCATCAGCACAGCAGCATCAGATGTTGATTCAAGCATTTGAATCAACATCAGCAATTTGAATCAACATCTGATGCTGCTGTGCTGATGATGAAGCTACAGTACTCCTTAACGGTTAAGAGTTGAGTTCAAGCATTTGAATCAACATCTGATGCTGCTCTGCTGATGATGAAGCTACAGTACTCCTTAACGGTTAAGAGTTGGGAGCAGCACTGCAATTGGTCGATCGAATGTATTAGGTCCTTACCTCACAAGCAACATGTTAGCCCTACATACTACTAAATAGTTTACATCGACCAATTGCAGTACTGCCTTCCAACTCCTAACCCTTAAGGAGTACTGTAGCTTCATCATCAGCACAGCCGCATCAGATGTTGACACCCGTAAGCATATACCAGAGTAAGACATAATTACGTAACAAAAACACCATACGAGCATACAATTTTCGGTGGTTGCCCTCGATTTCTCATGGATCCCATCATCAGATCCTAACCTGGTGAAAATGGGACCACCCCAGAAGTGAACTCTATCCAACAAAAAAAAAATTTTTGAAATCCGTCTATAATTGACGAAAATATCGGTGAACATACATAAAAAAAAATAAAAAAAAAAAAAATATTATACATACAGACGAATTGAGAACCTCCTCCTTTTTTGAAGTCGGTTAAAAATCATACTGGCTACTTACTACCTTCGCCTACTACTACTACTATTGTATATGTAAAAGTTTGTGAGAATTGATTGATGTTTGTGACTCGAACTTTAATGTTTAGGCTGTGTTTCACCAAGCAATGTTAAAGTTAACGCCATGTTAAATATCATGTTATCCCTCTCGTATTTCCTGGCATGGTGTTTTAACATGGCGTTAACTTTAACATTGCTTGGTGAAACACGGCTTAGTATAGTAGTAGAAGGCTCTGTATTATAACAGAACGTCGCTTCACCTTCACAATCTCGTATATACCTATATAAAACTACATCTATTCAGTAGAGTAAAAAAACTTCATAATTTTAGATTTTATTATGACATTTCATTTATATTTATATTTTTATTTAAATGAGGTTCAGTTAAGATTTAATATATTATCTAGCTTGTATTAACCTAAAGTATATAAAAATTAAGTTTTATATACTTTAGGCTAATACAAACTAATTCGAGAAAACATTGATTTTTTAGATACGCGAGAGGCGACGAAAAGCCATTTATCCCCGAAAAGTACAATGTTATCTACGCGGGTGGAGCCGCGGGCAATACCTAGTGGTTTAATCGTAATAATTACGGATTACACGTCCTAGATGAGATACGGATTGATATTAAAGGGTGTTTGACATTCGACCGTAAATATTGCCTTACCAGTCGGACTTGAGTCGTCACGTTGCGCGCGCGCACTCTCGACGGAACCGGCACCATGCGAGCGTTATTTGTGTTTTCGTGCATCGCCATTTTGTTAACAGGTGCGTTCTGTCAAAATAAAACAATACCTAGTGTCAGTTTTAAAGTATGTAGACCAAAATATGTGTAGTTTTTAATAATGTGTCGTTCGTAACATGTTCGTCATGCCCTTGACGGTAAATTTTTTATAAACATTGCATTGCTCCTCGTGATTATAATATTATGTAGTTATTATTTTGTTTCCAAGAATCGGTGTTTACTTTCATATTGTAAGGCTCGCATGCGCTAGTTTGGATTTGTACCCAGAGTTAGCTCTATATAGTAAATAAATATTGATCGTTTACAATATAATTTATTATATAAGTTCTGTTAAATTTAAACATATAAGCCACTTCTAACTACCAAATGCTGTTCGTATAGGTACATCTACGTCATCTGTCTAATTAAACAATTTTGATAATAAAAGCAACATAAACTGTAACATTCATGATTTTATAGTTCTACTATAGGTTTAACTCTAGGTTTATTATTTAACCAAAACTGGCACAACTGGGCCTTAGAGTATTAATTTGAGTTGTTGACCATGAGAGCAATTATTATTTATATTGTTTAAAAATACACCGTTTTTATACCTTTTGAAACCTATATAATTTACCATACCTATTAAGTTGTAGATAATTTTTAAAGCATCAATCGTCCTTAGTTCCTTAATCGGTTTTGTGACGTTGGTTTTCCATATTCTCTAAAATATTTGTTGCCATATACCTAGGTACCTAGCAACTTACAAATATTTATATAAGATATTATAAATAATGATTAAATATAACTGTAAAATGAGCAGTCACTATAACTTTGAGATACGATTATACTACCTTTACTCATTTTGGAAATGTATGTTTTTAATTTTTTTTTGAAAAAAACTAAAAAAATTTTTTTTTACTTTTCACCATTTCTTATTTTTTTGTCGCAAAAATAACAATAAAGCAAAAAATATTTTTATTTTTGAAATTTTTGTTAAAAAAATGAAAAAAAAATACATTTCTAGAATGAGAAACTTGGTAGTATAATCATATCCTAAAGTTATAGTGACTGCTCTTTTTACACCCGTTATAGCTCACACAGTAATAATACACAAATTACATACACTTTTTCCACTTTATTAGTTGTAAAGATTTATTGAAATGACACCGGTTCACGACCGGTTTCGACTAATTCATCATCATGATAAATAAAAATCAACCTACAGTACATTCAATAACATAATATGTAAATATATATCTTACAAATATTTGCAAGAAAAATATATATAAACCGACTCCAAAAAGACAGCGTTATACCTAATATATGCAGTTCTTGATATTTTAACGATCAGAATGAAATATGAAACATTTTGGTGAACATAATGTTCAGAAGGTAATCAAATCCGACTTTGAAAATACACAAACATGTAGAATTTAATAAAGAATAAAATACTCTTCTCCTTATCAGTCGACCGTAATGTCACCAAATTACTCGAGTCCATTAAGGCTGTCTGTGCGCGATAAGCTGAAAATTGGAGCTTTTCGAATCTATACTATACTAGCTATGAATAGCCTAATTTATTATTATAGATGGTTAGAATTATACCGTGTAATAGCTTGGCTACTTATTAGGGTCAAATAAAAATTCAAATGACATCAACAGTCCGGTCTCACCGAGTGCTTACTGAACTTACTTTTTGTTTGGTCGGAAATCAAATCTTTATTATAGTATTAACTGACCCGTGCCCACTTCATTGACCATACAAACCGTTTAAACCTTCCCTGGACTTCCACGAACATAGCCGATTCGGTTCAGCCGTTCTCGAGTTTTAGTGAGACTAACGAACAGCAATTCATTTTTATATATATTATAAGAGATATACTCTTATACTAATATTATAAAGCGGAAGAGTTTGTTTGTTTAAACGCGCTAATCTCAGGAACTACTGGTCCGATTTGAAAAAATATTTTTTTGTTGCATAGTACATTTGTAGAGAAAGGCTTTAGGCTATATAACATTACGATGCGACCAATAGGAGCGAAGCGTCAGCGAGAAATGTTGCAAATGGGGAAAATTATTCACATTTGGGGACTTTCGTTGCGTGCGCTGCAATAAACGGTAAAAGTTACTCAAAAACCTCGCGAACGAAGTCGCGGGCACAGCTAGTATCAGATAAACTGAAAACTTTGGAACCATTAAATAAAAAAGTCAAGTCTGTCCTTACCAAAAAGTTTTAAGGTCCTTACCAAAAAGTTTTTCCAAATCAAGATAGTCAATGATAAAGATTATAATTCATTCAAACTTTGTGACTGTTGTCCAGTCGAATCTCACCAACCTTGGTATATATAATATAGCTATATAGCTTATTATTATTATCAGGTATATATATACCTGATAATATATCATGTATATTTATTTGACAAACTCCGTAGCGCAGTGGCGCTCGAGCAAGGTTCCGAAAAAACGAATCCCGCTGAAGGAACAAATAGTTTTCTTTTTTTCTCGGTAATGGATGTGTATTATGGGTATAATATGATAAAAATATTAAATATATGATGTATAGTATAATAGTACGAGTATTACCTAAATATTAGGTTTCCGTTGTCTGGTCCCCGTATAATAAACCCCGGCCAGATTGACGTGGTGTGAAGCATCCATAGATATTATTATTATAGGTTATTATTGTACTATTTGTATACCTAACCTTTAGGTCTATAGGTCCCAAACTTAAGGTCTATACTCTATAGGTCCCAACATTAAAGTCTTAAGGTCTACAGATCCAAGCGTTAAGGTATACAGATCTCAGTCTTAGACCCAGTTTCGCCAAACAATGTTTGTTAAATCCTTCATTAAATATCATGTTATTCCTCTCGTATTACCTGTCTGATGAGAAGGTGTGTATTTTAACAAGCCGTTAACATTAACAAGCTATGGTGAAATCGGGACTTTAGGGCCCTGTTCCACTTCCTAACTCTAAACGATCTGAACGTTTTTTTCGTTCAGATTTGCGTTTCTTTAGCACTGTTTAGGATCGTTTTGAACTGTTCCAACATTCATAACGCTGACATTGACAGCTGTCAATGTCAGCGTTATGAATGATCTGAACGTTCAGAGCGCTTAAAGGAACACAAGGTAGGTAGGTATTTAAGTCCCAACTGCCAGCGAATAATTGTAATCCACGCTTTAAATTCCGGTGTCGTGTTTATAATATGACAGACCTTGAATAGAACAAAAGGTACTCAGTATTATAGGTTAATTGGTGAGACGATAATTATTTTAAATCTTGTATAACATTACTACTGAGTATTACATTACTGGGTTATTCACTCTGATAGCGAAAACTCCTAAAGGCTGAATACTAAAAGCCCTCCTAATCATAGACTGCAGACATACTTCCGATACAATCTAGAATCGAATCAACGGCCTTTGAAATCTTATTTCGTGGATTACTTTGAAACTAACCAGGATAAAGAAGATCGTTGGACCGTAACTTTGTGTGCTCCCGATCCCAATCGACTGAGAATCAAAATAAACAATCGTCAATTTATTCGGGAGTACGCGGCACGATCGTATCTGAATCAAAATCGAATCAATTTAGAGAGTATGGCTCCAGAAATCGGGGGTGGATTTCGTTTCCGTATTCGGTCGTAAGCTTGGACAATACATTTTATTAGTCACCGTATCACCGTGTAATTTTATTGAATAGCTTTAAAAAATTGGCTTAGATCAACCGCATTTAGTTCTATAATGATGACTCGTTAATAATTATTTATCTATATCTACCATTAATTGTTATACTTAGGGCGTGTTTCACCAAGCAATGTTAATGTTAATTATTCGATAAATATCATGTTGTTCCTCTCGTAATTCGTATAAATAAATGAAAAGGCATGGTAATTTAACAAGCCGTTGACACTAACCAGTTGAAGCACATTCTTAATTTCTTTCGAGAATCATCGTTTTTTAAATATTTTATTTAACTTGCAATGTATGTAATATATCAATAATAATATTATCCGATTCAGATGAAATTTTGCATACATGCTCAGTTTAAGAGGCAAAGCACGTTATTTTAAATTCAATATGGCGGCACAACCAAAATGGCGGATTAGATAAACCAAAAAAAATTTTAGTAAATTTTAATACCTTGTTTAGTTTTTTACATTTTTTAATACGTGGTCGTCGTTTTGATGTAGAAAATTGCACAAATTTAGTTATCCTAACTAGCCAATTTAACAATTCTACGTCGTATTATTTTGATTACAAAGATCTGATATAATATGATACACAACGCATATCTGTATGCACATACTTCTGTCGTTAGTAACCCGTACACAAATATTTAATATTGCAACAACTAGGAGAATGCGACATCAGAATGCAATTATATGTAAGCGCCTTGTCGGACATACTTACTTTAAACAATGTTAATAAGACATTAAAACGCAACAGAGACCTTTAAACGTGGGAAAATCCACAGATAATATAATCTTAACTTTTTCGTTCAGAGCGCCCACGGCCTATTTTTTGTAGGATTGAAATATCTCAACCGATTTTACAGATTGCTCCACCATACAAACATGACCGATTTTGTGACCTACTTTTTGTAGTACCTGTGCGTTGCACTATTGAAGTAAGTACATATGTTCTGTGTTTCACCTACAAAAAGCACCGACTTTCTGTAGGTGACATTGTGTGGTGATGCGATGTTTTGGAACCGCACTAAAAGTGAGCCATGGGTGGGGACCCTGAAGCAAAACGCGATTCGAAAATATACAATGTTCGTTAAGTGCCTTAATGTGCCTTAACGAACATTGTTCGCAGAGTCAACATCCTGAGGATGCTCCGGGGTCGGAGCGAAACGCGCGTCGAGTTTTGCAACCTGCATGGTGGTGGGACTTTGCACGATCGTGTTAACATTATTGCTTGTGTGGTGGTGGTGTTTTCATGTTTTTTGCTTGCGAGTGTACGCATAAGCAGTGTGGGTGGAGGGAGGTGCATCAAACGCATGCCTATGCGTACACTCACTCATCTGCTTGCAGGTTGTGGTTATAATTGTTTCGCGGGATATTGCTAGATATAATATATTTAAATTGTAAAAAATAATAAATTGCAAAAAAAAAATTTTTTTTTTCAAAAAATAAATAATGACAAAAAATCATTTCTAGAATGAAAAAAGGTCCTTTAATCATATCCCAAAGTTATAGTGACTGCTCTTTTTACACCCTGTATATTCTATACCAACGTACATAATGTAGAACCCTATATAGGGTCCATTCCGTGAAAGAACTCCAGCAGTAATTAGTGGAGATAGCAAATAACCTGATGGCCTTGAAAACCTGAACCGATTTCCACCAAACATAGCTAAGAACACTCTGATATACCTTTCAAACAAAAAACCGCATTAAATTCGGATCATCTGTTTGGGAGCTACGATGCCACAGACAGACACATACACATTTACACAGACACTTATAACACTCCGTCGTTTTTGCGGGTTAAAAACAAAATTACAACACACGCAATAATACTTAACTATATAACTAAATATTTTTCCAGACGCCCATTCTGCAACTCTCATAGAAACGAGAAATGCAGATGCTGGGGACAGCACCGAATTCTCCATATTTAGTATGAGCCCAGTATCCAGATGTTATTTGGAGACACCAGGCGGTGACACACTGGAGTTAATACCAATCGACCAATCAAACGACAAGATTAAGAAGACGTCCAATGAGTTCAGAGAATGTGGCGTCCGTGTGAACAACTTGGATGTAAACGACAGTGGATCCTGGGTTCTGCGCGCAGAACTGTCCTCGGAAACCAGATCACAGGCGATCGAACTGACAGTAACTCCTATACCGGGTAAGTTTAGATGAAAAAAACATACAGAGGAATTGAAAACATACTTCTTTTGACGCGAATACATCTTGCTTTTGCTTTGTCCCGTCTATCTAAAGTCGCTAAGCAATTAAAAAAATGATTAAAGGATAGTTTAGTGTTGCAGCTACATATCAATCATCATTCGAATTATAATTACAACGCTGGATAGATAAAAGCAAAGAATTTATTAGGTAGATAAGGACCGTATTCACGTTCAACAAACAGTAGTGTCCACAGCCACACCTTACTTTTACCTGACTACAGCAATGCCAAAAAATGGCAATGATTGTATGTATTTTTGTTAATTAATTATTTTATGTTAATTAAATTATGAGTCAATAGATTCGTGATAAAGACCCGGGTGACATAGGCTATAAAATTTTCGTAGTATCAGTTTTAAACTTTTAATTGTTGTTAGAGGGTGACAATCAAACTCATTGGTTAAAATTTTTGTTCGATTCAATTATGCATTTTACTTACATAAAGTTGCTTGAAATTTGCTTCGTAACACGTGGACTAAACTGTACATAAGGTCATCTGAGGTCACACAAGATCTTACATAAAGAAACTGTGCTGTTACAAAAAAAATGGGAATGCCAAAGTATTATTCAACATTTCCAAGATATTACCAGAAAAAACTTGGTTAGAAACTCAATATCTTTAGTAGGATAAGATAACTTTGTTTGATTGATTAAATATTAATAGCTGCCTCTGCATTATTTTAATTGTCTGTAGAAAATCAACTCAATGTATATCTATTTATTGGTATATACTATGGGTAAGTGATTAGGTGAGTAGTAGGTAGGTACTTACTGTTTTCTTTATTAAGAAAATCCATTTTCGAATAAACATAAATTCTTTAACTAGGTATTAAATTTAAGTATTCGATACGCCAGTTCGATCTACAAAAAAATATATATACGGGAATAATGAAGAAGTTGCAACTCGATAAAAGTTAAAATGAGTTTTTATATATAGTTTTAAAATTACTAAATTTTAATGTTGCAAAAAGTAAGAATTTCCCTACATCAAGCACAAAAGAAAACTATGGTAAATATAAACATAAACGCACAAACATAGGCAATGTTTATTTATGTATTAAAAAATTGCTGTTAAGTACCCAACTACTTAGCAGCAATAAAAGATTTGGATATCTAATAAAGTTTTAAACTTTCAACAGATAGTGAAAATATCGCCGTGGAGTATCTTACGGAAGAGGCAATCGAAACCAAGCTCGGATCGGAACACGAAGTAGTAATACGACAGGGCGACACAACGTTCCAAACAACGGAATCATGCCACGTTCTGACTCCATCAGGAATGCAGTACTCCATGAACTCCTTCAGCATGGAAGGAGTGGAGCTGTACTCCAGCGACAACGTCGCATGCGGCATCAAGATAAAGGCACAGAGCGGAGACGTAGTCGGAAGATGGACTCTCATAGCCACTATCTTGAACTTCGGAGTGAGGACCCAAAAGAGATTACCGTTCACTATCCACGTTGAAGGTACCGATTAAATTAATAAGTCGCTTATCGAGTCACGTAAAAGAGATAAAAATCTAAAGACCGATCGTAATTATTGGTCATAAAGCTCTAGATAATGTTATACCTAATTTATGATTTACAGAAATAGTCACTACGAACGTAGACGAAATATTCGTTGCGCCAGGAAGCGATTTTTACATACGATTGAATGAGGCCGTACAGGAATATGACACTTGCGCACTAAAAGCACCAAATCGCAACGTCGTTAACTACGAACTCGATCCTCGTTATGAAACGAATTGCGGATTTGTTGTCAAAAATGTCAACAGTAATGAAGCGGGAACATGGGAAATTGTTTATGGAAAGAGCATCACGTATAGAGCACCATTCCAAGTGACTTTAACTCACGGTACTGATATTTTTATTCATTCTTTAATAAGTGTATAGCATAAATTTTAAATATATTTCCGTTGTCTGGTACCCGTCACATAAGTTCTTTGGAAACTTTAACGGGGCAAGATTGACGTGATGTGAAGCGTTCATAGATATTATATTATTATTTAAAACTAAAACATACTTTTGGCAAAGAATATGTTTTAGTTTTGAATATATATAATTTTATTTACCTATAGATAGTAAAAGTACAAGTTCGTTTTATTTAATTTACCTATATATAATTTTTTGTCATCGGAGTTTAGATAATTTAAGCATCTTCCTCTCAGAATTTTGCGTACTTTCTCTTCCATAAATCTCCGGGATTTAAAAATAAATTGAGTACAATTAAAAATAAATTAAAACAAATTCTATGACAGCACGTCCTAGTTTTTAGTATTATTATTTAATTAAATATTTTTAACAATTAAACGTTGACGATCTTGTAGAATAATAATATCATTATCTTTTATGTTATGTTAAGCACTGATTAGTTTTTCAGAAGTAAATTCGCCTATTGCCAACGCATGATGTATTTCACATGTTATTTAATTAGACCACATTTTATCTATATATGCAAAACTATTGTTTAATATATTTTTTAATGTACTAAATCATCCTGTTCCAATTGATCATCCTGGTGAATCAATAAATAAAATAAAAATATCTATGCTCCTTAAAAATAATTCACCTTCACCTGTCTGTAGGTACATGATTATTTATTATTTGACTTTTAAGTATTTACATTTTAGTTTCAAGGATTTAATTAATTTACCAGGTGCAGAAAATGCCATCACAAACTCAGATGTGACTCTCACCCTGGACAGACCTGTATCAATCAATGTTGGACCCGAGAACGCTATTTACTGCAGAGTCAGAGATCCCCAGGGATACCTGGTGTCCGAAGGTTTCGGAAGGTGCAACATTACATTGGACAGCGTCACCTCAGACCATCGCGGAGTCTGGAGGATTGCCTATGGTCTTCAGGGACAAGTTCTGACTCATGATGGACAAATTACAGTCAACGTTATGCCAGCAGGTAACATTGTCTACATTATAGAAGAGAAGAGAAGAGTTTAGATTTATAAGGAATTTACAATCAATGAAAACATATTATAGTAAAATGCTTGTGAAGATGGATAGATGAATTTTCTCATCCAATCATTAAAATCACATATGATTTAATTTTTTGTCAGTTGTCGCTTGTCACACAGATACATAAAAATATTGTCTTGGTTCGTAGTCTTTCTTATTAATACTTTATTTTGGAACAACCCTTCATATCCTTTGCTGCAGACGAAATTCAATTACAAGTATTTCGATATTTAGTTAGATATAAAATGTATTTCCGGTTGATACTACTTTAGGTAATTAAACTAGCATTTATTGCCAAAATCTTTACAAGCTCCACTATATTTCAGAGACCAAACCAGTGGTGACCACCAGCGTCGTAGCCAACAAGCCCATAGTAACTCTGAGCTGCTCGGTCGCTAGTCCAGATCCCGTGCGCACTTGCAAGTTCCGCAAGCCCTCAGGACAGGTGCTAATCGCTGCTGAGGGCGTTGGAGAGAGCAGATACAGCTTCCATGGTAGAGGAGTTAGGTAAGTTAATTTATCACGGCCTCACAGTGTGGCCAGAAATAGTACTAGCGTTCTTTCTTATCCTGACACCGTGAATGTTCTGTCCTTCTGCTAGTCACTGCCGAGGTATTTGGGTAGAGCAGACTCTCTTCCAAGGGTAGAGGGTCAAAACTCTGGAAGGATTTTAGCGATATCCATAGGCAAACCGCATACAGAGAATTGACCTGTATATATATATTATATATACCATATTTCGTTCGAACGTCGTTCAAATTCCGAAATGAAATAATCACGTATTTTTGTATGAGTAATTGCTCCGAATTAAGAGTTCAAAAAGTACATTTTTCTTCATCTGTACAGTACGAATCGTTTTACTGAGAAGGAAAACCGTACAACTATGTACCGTTCAAATTGCTGTGTAATTCAAGGTCACAAGTAACATAGGTAATCTACATTGAAATATTATGTAGATGTTAAAAAGATGTGACAAAACTTGTTTGTATTTTTTCCTTGCCACCGACTTCCTGAAAACACAGAGCATTTAGTACGCACTGGAGGTTGATTATACCGACTTGAAAGAATCATAAGTATCTAAACGTAGGTAACTAAGAACCTTTGTGGTCACCACACTCCAATTGTCACCAACCGCTTCTCTACTTAAAAATAAAAATCTTTATTCTGTATCTTTTACGAAGATTAGATAGCAAGTGATTAGAGTCTCCATTTCCAATAGCTTTTTCAGACGCAGCTCTTTTATCTCTACTAATCTTAAATTTCCAGCTACTCATCCGGAGTACACACTCACGAGTGCGGGATCCAGATAACTGATCCCGCCGTCTCTGACCTTGGTCTTTGGAGGTGCGGAGTAGAGACTGAAACGGACACCTACTTCGGGTTCTTGAGTGTGCTCTGCCCATGGGCACTGCGGGACCCTGAAGTTGCCGCAGAGGTCATACAAGGTAAATCAGCGCTTTAAGGTTTATTAATATTCTCATCATAATAATGATTAATAAATTAATATTCTCATCATTAAAATGTATAATCTCTTATGTTCGTAAATTAGTTAATGGAATCAGGCGTAAGGTACTTTGCAAAAAATTTAAATATATTATATCTAGCAATATCTCGCGAAAAAATTATAAACGCAACCTACAAGCGAATGAGTGAGTGTACGCATAGACTTAAAGCACCACCTCCCATCCAGATTCTCGGGGTCGGGGCGAAACCGGCGGCGAGATTTGCAACCTGCATGGTGGTGTGGGGCTTTGCACGATGAAATATTACTTCTTGTGAGGTGGTGGTGTTTTCACGTTTTTGCTTGCGAGTGTACGCATAAGCAGTATGGGAAGGAATGCGTACACTGACTCATTTGTTTGCAGTTGTGCTTTTGATTTTTTCGCGGGATGTTGCTAGTTATAATAAATTTAAATTTTATCTTCGTTATTCCCATTATCATTATTTCCATTTGAAATTCTTTATTTGCTCTTATTAACTACTAATATTTATTTATTTATTTATTTACATTATTTCAAAGCTTAAAACTAAATACAATTTTGTTTACGATATGCCTATAAACTCTTGTCGAGTTTGTCCAGATGTAGCATTCTCAAATATTATATTATCAATATTTTTAAAAGTACACTTACAATAATTATATTAAACTACTAATTAGATTATCGCTTGCGATATTACGTAAACAAGATAGTTAAACCTTTATAGATCGGCTGGTTTTAATCAAATTCCGGACGCGTGCTATAAAATTGTCATATTATTTAGGACATCTTGCTGGAGTTTGTTTCGTAGGTACTAAAGGTATTGAAAACCTAAAGGTATTGAAAGCCTACGAAAGAAAGTAAAAACATAGGTACAATTGTTATTTTATCCGTTGAGTAGTTTTTGAACGATAAAGTCCATCTGTCCTCACAAAATTTCATATTTATTAGTAAAAAACTAGGATGATAATGTGAAGGACAATCGACAATATTAACACGCGACTAATCTCGATTTGAATATTATCTACCGGCTACCGTGACATACTTTGTAAAGTATTTCTTCACAAAGTAGGTACAGGCACAAAGTAGATAATAAAGTGCAGGTAAATATTAAAATATTTATGTCTTTTGTAGCGGTTACACGGATAATTTAAAATTATTATAAAAACACATATTTTTTACACATTTTTATGATAAACTACGAGTAATTATAAAAAAAAAATATAAGAATCCCAAAAAACCGCAGATCAAATATCCCTCCTCCGCCTACTTTTGGAAGTCGCTTAATGAAATGATACTTATTAAGCATCATCAGCTCAATAAAACTGAATGATGCAGGCGGGACATCTTTCAGATCACTGAATGTACCCACAGAATTATAGATTACTGCAGTTAGGCTACAGATATCTATTATTACAATTGAAATAACATTCTCATTCGAAACGTCATTATCCTCCAGAGCCGATACTGCATGCTGAGCGTGACGTCATCACGGCGACAACCAGCGACACCGTCTCCATGACGTGCTCGGTGCAGGCGCCGATCCGGTACTGCTACTTCCGCGCTCGCAATGGCACCATCTTCAACCTTGAGCCTGGTAAGTCTAGCATGTTTTAGGCTTTTTTCTTTATGCCTCATTCTGGGTTGCTATACAGAAGTTTGGTCAGTGTAGATTCTGCTACATTCTGGGTATCATAATACCTAGCGTACCCAGAATGTAGCAGAATGTAGGTATGACGACTAGAATGCGATTATGATATCTTCTAACAGGCAGGATAGGATAAAGTGGTTTTACCAAATACTTGGAATAATATTTATGTAGGATAGGAATAAATGTGGCCTGCAAGCAGTCACTTCTTGCAGCGCACGAGCACCTTAGGGGGGTTAATCACAATTAGGTATCATTCGATACAAACTTACCGTGCTGTCATTGGTTAGCGCGGCAAGTTTATCGGCTGTTACGCAGGAAAGTTATCGAATCCGAATCGATATGCGTATTGTGAATCAAATCTGCTACTTGCTGGACTGAGTTTAACTGTGGTAAACCACACGAACCTAACTTAATTTAACCACACGGTTAGGTTAGGTTCTTCACAGATCTCGGGAGGGCGTGGCCTGTGTTTTTAAAGATTCAGGGCACTCCCCCTATTTAACGGCTGATGGCTATCCGTGGTTTTAGTGGGTAAACCGGCCGTAGCGAGCCAGGTGTCTCACATACCCCTAGGGGACCCTCCCGAGGGGATGCGTAATACATAACACAAGAAAAAAAGAAAGGTTCTTCACAGGTTCTTCATAAATTTTAAAACTATTGTACTCGTACATATCAATTTCTTTGTTCAGCTAAAGTTCTAATTATTTTAACGTCGAGTGTGCTGAATTAAAAGATAAGACAATGATCAATTACTGTTTCAGGCCAGACTCACGACACGGCAACATATCTTGGCGCGGGTCTGGACGCCGGCGAGTGCGGCGCCAGATTCCGTGGCCTGGCCGCTTCTGACTCTGGCACGTGGAGTTGCCACGTCGGTCTGGTGGAACACCACGTGGAGCAACGAGCGAACATCGCAATCAATGTTCATGGTGAGTGGTAATCTATAAAGTAGGCCTTTGCATCCGTTATTGGATGATTATGATGACCATACAGTATTTTTCCAGCAAAGTAACCACTCAATAAATATAATATAATATAATAAATAAAATATAATAAAGTGAATGGGATAGGCGGCTTTAAATGTGTCAACGCCCAGCTTATACGGTATTCTCACGAGATAGTCGGCCTAATCCAGAGGACAGGTTTATACGTCTGGTGCCAACTCAGTGCAAGTTTCGTCACGATACTTTCCTTGTATAATGTACTTGAGATCTGAAAAAGTTCATTGGTACATGTCACAACCTGGGAATCGAACTTGCATTTTATCAACAACTATCTACCCACTAGGCTATGAACGCTCCTGTGAATATAATATTTATCGTAGCTAGTTAGTAACTTTTTTGTGGTTGCAGACGCCATGACTGTAAACCAGCGCATGGTGGGCAACCAGCTGCACGTAGAAGCCCAGCTGTACCGGCAGACCGCACTGGACTACTGCCGATTCGTCAGGATCGACGGAGTTGGTTAGTACCAACAACCACAAACTACAGAATTTAAATTCACTACACATTCTTAAACCTTAGTCCTTAACTGTAGCCAGAACAATAACTACATTGTGGTGCAAGCAATAGCATTTTATTCTTGCATAATGTTATAAAACAAATCTGTCTCTTCGTGATAAACTAAAAAACTAATGCAACAATCGTCGTGCTGTTTTCACCCATGTGGTTCAATTACTATATATAATAAACTGGGTTCAATACGGGCAGTATTGATGAATGGATTTAATAGAGCAATTAGTCAGAATAGGTTTCGAGAAAATGGCACTTAAAGAAAGCTTTATCTTTAAGTGTCATTTTCTTCAAACTGGCTTTTCTGTCTAACTGCTTTATTAAATATATTATTAAATATATTTATAAAATATTTTTTTTACTTAACTCTAAAGCTTTAAGAAGTTTGTCGGGAGGGCTACTGACATCCAAAAATCCTGCTATATATTATCACAAATAAGTCATCCTCAAATATAACTGTGAATTTCAGGTTTTACCAATGAAGATGAACAGATACCTGAAGGTTATCACTCTATGCAGTCCCTAGCTAACGGCAGATGCGGCCTGGTGGTGGAGCATCCCACCATGTTGGACCACCACCCCTGGACCGTGGTCGCCAGGGTCAGAGGCCACGAGGAGATGTCCAGGGTCACAGGACACACCATCGACATGCCCGAAGGATTCGACCCTGAGACCGATCAACCGATTACTATTGTCTGTGAGTATTAACTAATGAATAAGAATAAGAATAAAATTATTTATTTCATCATTACACAACACATATAGGACAAAAAAGAGGGAACAAGATGAAACGAGAAACAAAACTAAAGCTTGTATGTTGTGCGATGCCTGCGTATAGCTGAGATAGGGTAAGTCGAGCAAGCCCGCTGCACTTGTATTCTGCCAGGGCCAATGAGTGACATCAACTAACGGATAATGTTACTAGGCCTCCGTGGGTCTAGTGGTGGTAGAGCTTGGCTGTCTACCCGGAGGTCCTATTGTTCCAATAGGACCCCCGGGAAAAAAAATTGTAGCAAAATTATGATTGCGAGAAAATTGAGTTGAAACTGTCACTTGAATATTTTAGAATAGGTAGTCGTTAAATATTAAACATTAATATAAAGATCCATCTCTAGAATCAATGTAGGTACTTAATACGTTACTACATAATACTCGTGTCCTAAAATGTTTAAATGATTGTTTAAATTCAATTTTCTGGGTATTTTTGCGACATATCACGTTCATCGTTTCATGTCTTCAAATATATAACAAGTTACTAGAAAAATTAACTTTTTAATATTTACCTTAATTCAGATCGTATACATTCGCTATAGTGACTATTTTTTTCAGATTTCCGCACCCCATACATCTGGATTATCCTCATGACAGGTGGTATCGTGCTGATACTTGTCGCCACGATGACTGGACCCAAGAAGAATAGACAGTGGACCTTCACCAGAGCTCGGTCCATCAGAGACAGCTTTCGAAGGAGCTTCGTCAAGAAGAGCATTGTAGAAAACGAACAGAAGGACACGGCTATAGCTGCTTAATTTGGTGGAGGTACTTTGTTGTTTTCAAAATCATATTTTGTTACATGTAAATAATATTATGTACTTATTATAAATAAAGTTTTAGATTTATGTCACGTGTTTTATACTAGACTTTCCCTTAATAAACAACCATAAGAATGCTTCGAGTACAGTTAAATCTAGAAGAAAGACACTATTTTCTAAAAATCATATGAATTACTAGATATGACCGAAAGCACTCAAACACAGTGTTTAATACAAAAAAAAATTACAATAGATGTCACTACTATTAACGTTTGTAAATGATAAAATGTAAATATGCCGAATTAAGTACAAATACTGACATTAAAATAAAGATAAGCATATTTTTTAATCATAACATCTCATTAAGATAAATTCAACTCCTTAATTAATAAGAAGATACGAAACGAAATTAGTAATTAGTATTTTCCAATAGTGGCGCTAGATGGCGGTTTCCGGAATGTGCCTGGACTTCAGACCTGGACCCTTTGTCAGTCGCATTGCCAGTATTAGGGTGATACCATTTTCTAGTACTATATCGTGTCTCTGTTATATATCTACTTTGTGCTATAGATAAAGGGTGAAGTCCAGGCACATTCCGGAAACCGCCATCTATCATCAGATAGCGCCACTATTGGAAAATACTAATTACTAATTTCGTTTCGTATTTTCTTCTTAATTAAGGAGTTGAGTTTAGCTTTGCTTAAAAATATGCTTATCTTTATTTTAATGTCAATATTTGTACTTAATTCGGCATATTTACATTTTATAATTTACAAACGTTAATAGTAGTGACATCTATTGCAATTTTTTTGTATTAAACATAGATTGTATGGGATGGAAGGTCATGGTGGCATTATGGGTCTCGTGAACCCGTCGCATATAATAAGGATTTTTGAGTTTTGAGTACAGAAGCCTGAAATGAGGTGGTAGAGTCATTCTTCTTGATTACATGTAAGAAGTCTACTTCTTCTTAACTAATTATATAGTAACTTAGAACTGCACAATTTGTACGAATAACCAGTAAATAAAGACACCCGATCTTAGTAAATATTAGCTTTTACCCGAATTTTTCAGGTAGATAGGTTTGTGTGTCTTTCGTGCAAAAACAGCTGCGCCGCATCTAGGTCTAGGCAGGCTAGGTATTCTTTCATGGAACGGACTCTATGGCGAATTTAAAAATAGTGTAAGTAATTTTTTACCCCTTAAATTTTTAACCCCTTAAAAAAAAGAGTTAAAATTTTTACGTGTCTGTCTGTGTTATCATAGGCCATAGGTAATTGGGTTTTTTATTTAAAAGTGACTTATGTGCTAGTGTACTTAGACTTTTTTATGATTTTATTATTGGTTGCACCGTTTATAAAGTAGAATAACCAAATATCCGCAAATATCGAGTGGGGTCTCAATATGTTCAATAAAAATCAATTGAGCTGTGTTAAAGCTCAGTTTCTACAAAGTCGAGAGGAAATAAATATTACGAGAAACAGATTTTAGTTAAAGTGCCAGTCCTGGGCCCTAAGGGCGTCACAAGTAGCTAAGTTCAGTTAACCCTGGCGAAGAACGCCAAGTTTCAGTTGTAACTTACAATTTGTAGGTAAGTATTAAAACGTCCAATGGATTAAAAGCATACAACTGGCATAATTACGCCTTTCACTTATAACTTTTTACTAATAGATAAATAGGTTATTGAAACCGGTCGTAAGTGACCTAATGATCGAGTAAAAAGAGTAACTGTCGCATGACATGAAATACTGAAATATTGAATTAGGTAAGCATTTTTGGATACAATCAGATATGTGTTAAATAATCTAAATTACAATACTCATTGATATCGATAAATAATTGACGTTTGATAAAACTAGATTACCTAGTCTGGCTGTGGACCCATTAAGTGATCGTTTAAAATGAAGTTTCTTATATTATTTGGACTAACTGTTGCTTATTTCTCAGTTTCTAATGGTGAGTTTATATATATATTTATTTGCATCAATTAAATCTATCCTAAATATAAGTATAATTCAGAATAATTATCTTTAAAATTTACTCTAACTTGTACGTAAATTTTTATGTCAAACCCATTAGCTTTGCTTATTTACCTTATGATATGGACAAAAAAAATGTGCTTATAATTATAAGATCATTATTTACATAAAATGATTTGTCACAAACCGTACATTGGTAAAGTAAGTAAGCGCGGTAGACATTGTATGATACTCTTCAGAAACAAGTTCAAAAGTAAATGTTCATATCCACAATCATTGAGCACTTGTTGTTTTTACTTCTTCAAATTTGACTGCACACGTTTAAACTTTTACACCACCCTGATTCAAGGTGCCATCTCTATCTATCGCTTACGAAGTTCGAAAACACAAAGCTTCGCTAAATGAAATATTAATACGCTCGTCATTTAGCGTAGCTTATGTCAAATCCCATACATTTTGCTATCGAACTTTGTAAGCGATAATTAGCGATGGCATCTTGAATCAACCCCCAGGGCCCTGTCTGGAACCCATTATCGTTTACTCATTACTCGTGGCCTTATCATAGGAAACCCCACCAGCAGAATAGCGGGCGGCGTGGTTACCAACATCGCCAACTACCCGTTCGCAGCGTCTCTGGTCAGCAACCTCGGTAGCACCACCTTCACGCAGGCGTGCGCGGGGACCATCCTCTCGTCCAGTGCTATTCTGTCTGCCGCGTCCTGCTTCGTCACTAATAACCAGTAAGTCATTTTAGTTCTAAGTATGTATTGTTATTATTGGTTAACCAACCATTATTTTGGTTAATTAGGTTCCGCCAAGTCATATGTATGTTCTCTGGTTTAGCTAGTGTTTATTGGCGACCACTCCTATTGGCTGTTGGTTAACTAATTAAGTTAGGTTTAAGCCATCTTTAAAATATCAGACAGACACAGATTAATTCGTTAGTTATATCGTATTTTATATTAAAGGAAATGTTACGTACCTACCTATAAATTATTGCAATTCGCAGCTATGTTCAAGGGCACATCCAAGCATATTTAGTACAGTTATAAATTACTCAGCATTTCACTTGGAAGTAAAATTAATCACTGCCCCCTTTAATTTACTTGATGTTCTTCCAGCTGCATTAAAATATTTTTTTTCTATTGCAGGGCTCATTCCATAGAAGCATGGCGAGCTAGGGTTGGCTCGACCTACTCAAACTCTCAAGGTCTTGTGTACATTATACGTAGAATAACGACCCATCCTAACTTCGTATCCGCAACCCTAGTGAACGATGTGGCTGTTCTACGAACTGTGGTCCCAATAGCATTTACCGCTACAGTCCAACCAGCTTCTATCGCTGGAGGGGCGTATAGCGTGGCTAATAACCAGCAAGTATGGGGAATTGGATGGGGAGTCACTTCTGTAAGTAAATAGTTCTATGCTGATATATTACTATTACTATTTAAGCTAAATTACAGTTTTAAAGAAAGCTATTTACTTTTAAGATAAGATTAGTTCCTGTAGATAAAAGCTACCACTGCTGTAGGAAAATCAGTTCTTCCATCACAAGAACTTAGACTAAACTGAACCCTTTTCACAGAATGTAGCAGCGTCGTCCCCCAACCTTCGTGACGTGCAGGTGTTCGTAATAGACCAGCAGACTTGCGTCAACCGCTACAACGAGATCGGGTTCGCTGTGAACCACAATATGCTGTGTGCTGGCTGGCTGGATGTGGGTGTTCGGGGACAGTGCGAGGTATTCTGTCATATTGTCTGATCTATCAGTCAATATCAGTTAACTGATTGCTAAGTTATTTGCAGAGATGATGGTTACAACTTGTAACCTTGTAACGGGTGGACATATAACTTACAAGGTCCGCCCTGGAAGTTTCCAAGTTTACCCTCTAAAGATGAACGTCATTAATTTTGCTTTGGTAATTTTTAGTCCATTGACTAACTACTAGCTATTCTAACATTGTTATATACCCCATATATTAAATACTAGCTGTGCCCGCGACTCCGTACGCGTGGAAAAGTAATTTAGGGCAGTGTTATAATAAATCTGTTTTAAAAATATTTTTAGTTATAAAAACTGTCATCGAGGTATTTAAAAAACTACTTTATGTTAACAATTCCTACTACCAGCTTGACAAACGACCGTGTATAATTACTATAATGCGAACGGGACTACTTGATAGTACGCTCACATACACGACGAACATCTAGTACTAAGATTTGTATGGATTTTGCGCCGCAGTGACTGCAGACGATGATCGTTTCCACGCCGACGCTGCTGGTGTGGCGACAATGATATTAAGACAGCGCGCCGCAAAATTTTGCGGTATTTTAGCCTTTAGGTGCGTAAGTCCGACTCGCACTTGCCCGGATTTTTATATTTTATTAATAACCAAACATGTAGGTACTGATTATAAATCACTTCACTGTTAAAGTACTGATTTTATACAGAAAAGTAGCAAAATATAGAAAGTCCCAAAAGAAAGAAAACAAACCTAAGTTGTACCTAACAAAAACCATTCGGTCCATGATAAAAACTAAGAAATAAAAATATCAAGAAAAACATAAATGTAACTTATATTGACATTACTTTTTTAGTTTAACTGTAAACACAATACTTATGTTAATCAAAATTTTATGTATTATGCAGTTATCGAATACATACCTAATTTGGACAAAGAGGACTATAAAATGTACAGTAATAGTAGGCTGTAGTATGAATTTTAACGGACGGAATGAGAACTATAATATTCAATGCAAAATATTATTATACACTAGCTGTGCCCGCGACTTCGTACGCGTGGAAAAGTGATTTAGGGCACTTTAGTATTTTTAAATATATTTTTAGTTTATTGGCGCAACCGCTGAGAACTTTCGCTAATAGGTACTTCCCAGTGCATCCCAGTGTTGATCCCGATCCAGCAAGACACGTACCCGGCAAGCCTCTTGGTATGCAGGGTATATAATATATTACTATCCTTTCGGAGCTCGGCAAAAGAAGTAGGCCTTCGAACAATATGTAGAAGTCAGCAAAGGTATTCGAAGTTAGGATAATATTATTCGAATGCACCGTATAGACCCAGACAATTTTTCACGTTAATTTAGTAAAGTATTTAACTTCGATGTCCGTCTGTCTGTCTGGGTGTCAAAACTTTAACACGTGTAGGTATCAAGCTAAAAATCATATTAAAAACTCAGCTCTACTGTCCCTCCTGGCTGTGAAAAGAAACAGGCATCTTGGCCACATCTACCCAAAGATTCAGCCGTTTATATCGCTAATTTTCGCAATTTTCGACACGCCAAAGGGAACCAAAACCTAAAGGGTACTTCCCGGGAATAGAAATTTGATATGAAGCAACATCTTAATGCACTATTAAAATGTTGCTTCATATCAAATTTAAACGACATAGGATAAATTGCGAAACCATAAAAATATTTTCAATTTTTTCAACTTATTACCGTTTTTGTCATTAATGTTTTGAAGTATTATTAAATTTAAACTTATATTGCAATTACTAAGGTCTTTAAAACGGAACTCTCGGTTAGACATGGGCGCAGCGGCACGCCCCGCCGAGGATCCAGCAGGCTTACTCTCGACACAACTGAGAATCGAATCAGTTCGATCTTAACGGTTTTTGGTGTTTTATTTGGTAGATTACTTTGAAATTAATTAGGTTAAAGAAAACCGTTAGAACGTAACTTTTTGTACACCAGACCATATCAATCGACAGAGAATAAAAATAAACAAACGTCAATTTCTTCGGGAGTATGCGGCACGATCGACTCTGAATTAAAATCGAATCAGTTTGGAGAGTTAGGCCCCAGCTCGGCGCGCCGCGCCGATCGGCTTTAGTAGCGTTTTTTATAACCTACCCTAAGATTAAAAATAATAATAATATAAATAAATGAAATTTTGTTTTAAACAAAATATAAAATAAAAAAAGAATAAATTTGAATGCTTGAAGCAGCGCGGTTCCCGCCGCGCTTCATACAAACGTCTAGTATTTTTTTTATTGTCATATATCTTCAAATCAAAGCGACATCTATATAAATTCATACTACCGGTACTGCCTGTTAGCACATTTTAATAGTATTTTTTACCCAGCAGTGGGGTGGAGTTCCTTTGGTTGACCTTCGCCAAAATTCCTACCTCGGATGTAAGACGTCACGCATCAGCCTGTATCGCGCGGCGGTCGAATCACGGCGAAACGATTTTAATTTTGCTATATTATCTCCTAAACTATTAATTATACTTGCTAGGTATAAAGGGCAAATATAGTCTTCATGAAATTCTTAAGCCAACTAACGTATTAAAAATGATGAGGATTAATACCGTGATGGTATAAATAGTTTACCAAAAACCGCTTAACTGCCCGTTTTTTTAGATTATCGCGAAAGGCTTTCTTTTAATAATACAGTTAATTAAGTTGATTTATACAATAAATGATAATTTATTTCAATTTGTGAAGCAAGTTCAAAAATACAATTTTTATATTATTATGACACTGTGGAAACACTCTTCTCAGAAAAAAAAATCTGTTAGGTACTTATTTCAAGTTCTAATCTACTTTAGTGCCACATTCTATTGCTTCGCGTCACTGTGTAAGCGATACCCCCGCGCCCCCCGCGCCCCCCGCATGAACCGTTCGTCCGCAGCCCGCGCGCGCGAAATTCCTCCGACTTGCTTCCAATTTATCGTCACTGCTCGGCTCCTATGTATCGTAGCGTTATGTTATATAGCCTATAACCTGCCCAGGAATATGGGCTACAATCGTACCAAGTTTGGTTAAAATCCCTTCAGTAGTTTTTGTTCCTATCGCGCACATACAGACAGACAGACAGACAGACAGACAGACAGACAGACAAAAATTTTACTAATTGCATTTTTGGCATCAGTATCGATCGCCAATCATCCTCCAATATGTATTTTGAAAAAATATTCAATGTACAGAATTGACCTCTCTACAGTTTTATTATAAGTATAGATTGCTAATGATGCACGCTGAGTTTAAATCTCGGATAACGTATTGTATAAATGTAGGTACCTACTCAACTTTGCTATAATTGTATTAAAAGTACGGCATTTGGCGTATAGATGTCGCTATTATGGTCTGCTCTGCATCGCGCTATCGCTTGTAAGATATATTTGTATATGAGAATACTCTATAAATATTATGATATTTGGCAAAAAAACCCATAATAATCTGTTAACACATATCCAGGACAGGCCGCAAAAGGCTAGAATTTCAAAAGGTATCTCGATTGGAATCGAGTTGTATCAACAGTTTTCCCCTGTAACACAGTTTAGTAACTATCAAGATGTTTTTTAACGTATGTATATATTATAAAATAGAAAAAACAAAATAAAGAGCAATATATTTATGAAAATCTTAAAACTGTTTTTAAAATTCCGTACCTCAAAAGGAAAAAACGAAACACATATTATAAGATCATTTCCATGTCCGTCTGTCTGTCAAGACCCTTTTACTCAGAAACGCGTGTAGGTAATAAGATGAAAATTATATAAAATACTCAGGATACCTACTGTTCCTTGAAGCAGTGAAAAAATCAGACCTCTTAGCCAATGCAACCAAAAGCAGTTGCTTAGGTATGTCGCTAAATTTCGTCATTTTCGACACTCGTAAGGGAATCAAAACCTAAAGGGTACTTCCCGTGAACTCAAAATATTTCATCATAAAATTTGAATCCAAGCAACGTCTAAAACCATACGTTTTTAGTAACATTATATATATAGTAAAAATATTTTGATTTTTTTTTTAAACTTAGTACCGTTTGTCATGAATGTGTATAATTGAAACTTGAAACTTATAACAAATACTTAGGTCTCTAATATGTTCAAGCTGTAACCAATACAAAATTCTATGTCAATCAGGTTTGTATGGAGCTCTCGGTGCGCAAGTCCAACTCCCACTTGGCCGGTTTTTATTTATTTACTTATTACTAACCTACGCTAACAAATATGCATACAGTACCTACTTATCACAAAGGACTTTACAGTAAAAGTACTAACTGATTTTATACTATAAACTTTCGTAATAAGCTCAAGAAAAAAAATCTTAGATTGTCTACCTAGCAAGCCTAAAAACAAAAAATAAAAGTCACACCCGCGGCCCCGGTGCGTTTGCTGCGAATACAATTTGAAGCGGCGCGACGGCGCGCGGCTCCCGGGCCCGCCGCGCGCTTCCTACAAACGTCCAGCAAAAACGACATGATCTATTAAAATTGTCATAACTTTTTTATTTATGAACCGATTTACATAAAACAAACACTAAATGTTAAGTGAAGCTTGCCGCAATATATTAGTGAAAAGTACATCTTAATCGGATAAGCCGTTTCTGAGATTAGCGTGCACAAACCCACAGACAAACAGACAAACAGACAAAAATTTCAAAAATCATAGTTTTGGGTACTATTGCGTAAATAAAGGTCCCCTATCATATTTTTTTTCAAATATCTTCAATGTACAGACACGACTCCTCTACAGATTTATTATATGTATAGAATACCCCATATATTAAATATGAAGTATGTGTTACTGTTTATCATCACAACTTTACCCATTTATAATGACTTTGGCGATCTACATGATATAATGGATTCCGCTTCTGCTACTAACGACGACATTGGCGAGAACTTGGATTGTAATTTTATAGACTTTCGCCGAGTTTTAGGTAAACCACTTCTTTTAGGAATTAATTGTTGCTATTGCCTACTACATTTATCAGTAGTCTAAATAGGTGTGCAGTGAGGGCCTAAATTACTATAAATACATGGCATCCCCCTTTGCAATTTTTTTTTTTCTATATTTTTTGTAATCTAAATACAATTTTAACTGCATATCTTTTCAGGGTGACAATGGAGGACCCTTGCTTCACAATGGCATTGTAGTAGGCGTGTACTCGTGGACCGAAGGCTGTGGTACCGGCAGACACCCAAGCATCAACACCAGAGTCTCAGCCTTCACCAGATGGATAGAGTCTGCTGCTGTTGCTGCCTGATATATTGAATAAATGTTACCATGCACCAGTACTTTTTATTTATTTATTTATTTATGCTCACCGATGCCCACTGCGTTGGGTGGAGCTTCGATTTTTGTATATAAAAATTAGGGATGTACCCCAAGGGGCTGTTCTGGTCCCTCGTCTTTCTTTATGTTCAAATATAACACGGTACTACTTTGTTGCAAGTTTGAAATATTGAATCTAAAATATTTGTACTATTGTGCATATTTAACTTTTAAAAAGGATAATATAGAAAACGTGTCACAAAAATATATTTTAACTTAAGATAAGTTATCGGAAATAAACGATAAGCATTTGGATTTCGGACAAATTTACCGACGCTTTATCTATTTAAACAAATATACGTTTTGGATATATCATGACGTATACCTAGGTACATACATCCTGTTTTAGTTTTTCTCTATGTGAAAGCATTAGGCATATTGAGTTAGCTGAGTACTAAGAACAAAGTAGCGGGTGCCTAATACTAGCTATATTTAATTAATTTTAAAAAGTTATTTCAATTTTATATTAAACATGTAATTCTTGTTAATATAATATCCGTAGTACTCTATATTCCATTCGTTTAAATTTTATAAGTGATATAATATATATTAAGTAACTCTCAAAACGTAATAACTGCCTTACGCCAATACATTGTATTTATTTACCTGTGATAACTACACGAAAAGACGGTATTATCGGTAGACTTTTATTCGTGATGCGCGCGTTCGCCACTAAAGACCTGTTTTTTATAATCTGCTGTGTGTTATCAAAATGTGTGACTACGAGTACGGCTTACGAGGATCTGGATCGCTTCAGTATGTATTGTATTGCAATTTAATGTTCATCTTCTTCTCTCTTATACATAAAAATGAATTTTTATGTATAAGAGAGTTTCGTCTCGCTAAAACTCGAAAACGGCTGAACCGATTCAGCAATTTTTTCTAAATTCCGGGAAGGGTTAAACGGTTAATCACGTTAGTTGTTTATATAAGAATAATTAATGTATACTTCTATATTTTAAAACAAAATATACACATTAGGGGTAAGAGCAACCGCCCTGGAAAACTTTGAGAGAGGCTTATGTCCAGAAGTGGACTCCTATTTGAAAGGACGACTAGTCGACTCGTTGTTTCAATTAAAAATTCTTTTGTTGGAATTATTATGTAATCATCGAGCTAGCTATGTTTCGGCCAGAATAGAGCCTCAACCAAGGGCTTATAAAGGACCGGCGTGAAACAACGCTTGTCTCTCCGAGTGATTGGGAGTACCCAAGGTACATCACGACTACCACTTTTATTATATTGTATTGCCATTGTCCATGGCCAGCATAACACAGCACTGTGGGCTGTTTTTCTTCTTTTTTTACATATTTTTTTAAACTATTTGTGTTAACCTGTTACTAGGTTTCATCTTATCTATACTTTCTGATTGTTAACTGTGTTACTTATAAGCTGTTGGTTTCCAAAATAAATAAATAATTATTAAACAAAGTCCTTCGGCACGTCCGACTTTATGTTCACAATTAACTCAATGACTACTGCACCGATCTTCGTGTTGTTTTCACCAATGTGATTAGTATTACTAATTAAAAATACAAAGATTTTAGTGTATTAATTAGACTCAGTAGGTGGCGCTGCTGTACGTCCAAATACGGAATTTTTCGGGACAGCACTTACAATAGACTACACAAATCATTGTGGTTTACTTTTTCTTTTGCAGTCATGTAAAAAGATGATAATATTTCATTAATTACAATACGAGTGTCGTCAAACATAAATTGGAAAATGAATTAAAAATTAATTACTAACATGCCCGTACAAAGCACGCTAGGTATTAATTTGAAATAAGCAAGCGTAAAAAATAATAAAATACGAGTATAATAAAACGACAGTAACATTTGAACGTCTGCTTAATGTTTAAGTAGCTCTTAAACATAACATTCGTACTCATAAGTTATAATTAGAGGCTACTCAAACACTTGAGCAGGCGTCAATATTTTAAGAGCGTCCGTAGCCGTGCAGATAAACAATTAGCACTCGAAAGGGTGCATGTTCGATTCCCAGGTTGTGGCATGTACCAATGAGACTTTTTCAGATCTTAAGTACATTATACAGACTCACTAACGGTGAAGCAAAACGTCGTAAGTAAACCTGCACATGGTGTATGTACCATTAGCAAAAGAACATAAAATAATTTATTGGAGAAAACCTTTTCGATAAGCGTGAAATTAAATTTACATGCCATGATCGCGAACAAATTGGGACATTGATAATGAAACGGGTTTTGTTGTCACTTAGCAGTTAGCTCAAGCTATCGTGTACGTTACCTTTCCGTGGGATGTCGGAGAGAAACTAGCACCTCCCAACCTCCCCACCAACCATCTATCCCGTGGGTGTCGTAATATATATTCAAATGTTGTTTTCAAGTTTGGCTAGGACAATGCAGGCTGATCACCTGATTGTCTGACAAGAAAGATGATCCATGCGTCGGATGGGCATGTAAAAAGTCGGTCCTGCGCCTGATCTCTCGCCAGTCGTGTCGGTTTACCGTCCCACTGGGTTATGAGGGTAAAAGGAAGAGAGAGTGTCTTTGTGTATTGCACACACACTTGGGCTCTATAAAATAACTCCTGCGTAGCTAGCCTGGTTTCAATGAAATCGGCTACCGACACCGAAATCGGTGAGGGGAGCTATTATTATTATATATATTCGGAAATGGGCAATAGGGTTTTCGTGGAGATAGTTGTTATCTAAAAACTATGTTTGCCAACCCGCCTGCCAGGCATGGCGAGTATAGGCAGTTGGGTCCCCAGTGATATTGGGGATAGAGTTTGGGAGAGGCCTAGTAGATGTCATAGCTGAAATAATGATCATGATGATGATGGGGAATTATCGGATGAACTTATTCTTCTCGTCGATAATAGCCTGATAGTCGGGTGAAAAACCTGAAGCCTCTCTAATTTATACAATTTATTTGCAGGTGAATACAGGGTAGAACTTCCATCGCTGTATATAAGTGGCAGTCTGAACGACATAATAATAATATATGTACCAGAACTCACACGCACCTCTTTATATTACTTAACCAACCCAGAAGGAGACACCATACCTTTGGACATAACCTCAAAAACGAACAGAAAAATTGACCAATCAGAGTTGGATACCAAGTATAAAATTGTGGACGATTTTGAAGATTGTTTATATACTAAAGTATGTAATATAACAGAAGGTATAGAAGATAATGAGTTTAGTATAGGACCAGTAAGCGAAAGTGACCATGGCAACTGGGTTATAAGCGCCTATGTAAAAGTCGATGGGGGCTGGCTGGAGATGTATCAAGTTGTAACGTTACAAATTACCGGTAAGTCATTTATTTTATTGTAGTAAAATCTAAAGAAGATACAAACATTCTGCCAAATATATGGATATTATCTATATCTATCTATACATATAATAAATCTGTAGAGGGGTCATGTCTGTACATTAAGGATATTTACGTGAAAATCAATAAAAGGGGGTCTATAAAAGCTACAGAACCTAAAAATAACATTTTTGAAAAAAATGTCTGTCTGTCTGTCTGTCCGTATGAGAATGTTTGTCAACGCATCACGCTGAAACCACTCTATGGAATAAAATTAAATTTGGCAGGCAGGTAGCTTAGCAACTGAAGAGGATTATTGGAAATTATTATCCCGAAAAACGAAAGGGTTCCCGTAGGATCTTCAAAAAATTGTAGCTACCTATTTGACGGTGTTTCGGCCGTAACTACTTGACGTTTAAATGAAAGTTAGCACAAAGGTAGGTAGAGGATAGAACATAAAAAACTAACGAGATATTTTTTTCCTTACAAAACAAAAGGGTTCCCCCGGTATCAGAATTATAAAACTCGTACTTTTGTACGGCGTCGGGCGTCGCGGCGTTGAGAGTCGCGGCGTCGGGCGTCGCGGCGTCGAGCGTCGCGCCGTCGGGCGTCACGACGTCGGGCGTCGCGGCGTCGGGCGTCGCGGCGTAGGGCGTCGCGGCGTCGGGCGTCGCGGCGTAGGGCGTCGCGGCGTCGAGCGTCGCGGCGTCGGGCGTCGCGGCGTAGGGCGTCGCGGCGTCGAGCGTCGCGGCGTCGGGCGTCGCGGCGTCGAGCGTCGCGGCGTCGGGCGTCGCGGCGTCGGGCGTCGTGGCGTCAGGCGTCGCGGCGTCAGGCGTCGCGGCGTCGAGCGCCGCGGCATCAGCGTATCGGCGTCGGCGTCAGCGTCGTGGCGTCGTGGCGTCGCGCGTTTAAACAAACAAACAATTCACATTTGGGGAATAATTTATAAATACATAGCCCATCTATTAGATATGTATATTATGTAAGTACCTACTTATATCTAAATAACCACAATTTTTATAATAAAAAATATAAATTAATTTCGCAAAAAGAAGTCTAAAAAGGCTGAAACAAGTTATAAGTTATTCATTTAATTTTAAATCCAGAAATGCATAGGTACGGTAGAGCCGTGATCGTTTCTACTCACTAATAAAATCTAAGCGTCAGCCCAAACCGAAATTCGGTAGAAAAATAGAACTAGCATACCTAATATTCATCATTTTGGCTTCGCCATAATCAGGTGATAAATCTCAAGTCTATTTACATATTTTTGAAGGATAGTAGGTAGGTATCTATATCTGTGGAAATTGGCCGTATATTTGATAGTTATGTTTCTAATGAAATGTATAGATACTATGTACCTATACCCCTTACAATTCAACATAAAAATCATGTTTTTGTGCAGATAAGAGATATCTGTAGAGTTTCGCAACTCTTGTGTGAGTTAGGCATTATTAGGCAAGAATAAATATTTCTCTAGACGCCATAGAACAGTATTTTAATCTTTCAGACTTTAGCGACCTCATTACAAGTTAAATAATAATCAGCTAGGTAGACATTATTTCTCTGAATCCAAAAAAATTAAACTTGTTTTATTGAATATTTTGGCCTTTTAGGCTCAAAATTAGTTTTCTATTATTGTTTTTTTTTCTAATGGGTAGGTATTTCGAGTTAAAATCGGTGATAAAAGTTAAATATTATATTTTACTTACATAGTATATTTACATAGTTAGTAGAGATCTATCTAGAGAAGAATGGATTAAACTAACCAAATCAACATGCGTAGTCTGTGCTGTGCTATATTTTATAGACCGGTATGCCTTACTTTTTTTTATACACATTGTATAATATTATTTCAGAGCACGTGCCGGCAATTCCAACAAAACCTAAACTGAATCCTGGAGAAACATTCGAAGTAAGCCTAGCATATCCAATAGAAGACCTAGAATCGTGTGAAATCGTAGCTCCTAGATCAACGTTTGACAGATCTTACGCAAGGTCTAGATCGAATCTAGACTCCTGTGGGTTTCGAATAACTAATGTCACTAAAGCGGACGAAGGCGTGTGGAAGATTATTGGAATCGGCAGAATTGTCTACGAATCGACTGTTTTTCTGGAAATAAATGATGTTTTCTGACTAGTTATAGTTTATTTTAGCTGACTTAAAAATAACAAGATTAGTTAATGGAATCAGGCGTTACTTTGCGGAAATCCATAGCATAAAATTTAAATATATTATATTATTATCTAGCAATATCCCGCGAAAAAATTATAACCACAACCTGTTAGCAGATGAGTGAGTGTACGCGTAGGCATGCGTTTGATGCACCTCCCTCCTTCCCACACTGCTTATGCGTACACTCGCAAGCAAAAACGTGAAAACACCACCACCACACAAGCACTAATGTCAACACGATCGTGCAAAGCCCCACACCACCATGTAGGTTGCAAACTCTGCGACTATGTTCGTTAACTTAACGAACATTGTTCGCAGAGTCGTCATTAGAACGATTAGAACGTCATTTCATAAGCGCGCTTGTTGTTCAATTAAGCTGCTGATCAATCAGATGACTGCGACATATACGACAACAGAAAACTATTACAGTGGACGAAGACTGACCGAGCATACCATCTCGCTCGGTCGGAGATCTCCCTTTGGGGCTTCCACTCGTACTCCCACATCGTTATTATCTGAAAAACGGCGCCAAACGGCCTGCCAAGCATGGCGATTTTAGGTACTTCCCATGATATACTTTAGTCACAAAGTAGATATATAACAGAGACACGACCTAGTACTAGAAAATGGTATCACCCTAATACTGGCAATGCGACTGGCAAAGGGTGAAGTCCAGGCACTTTCCGGAAACCGCCATCTAGCGCCACTATTCGAAAATACTACTAATACTAATTACATTTCGTATTTTGTTTGTTGAATTTAGCTTAATGTGATGTTATGCTTAAAAATATGCTTATCTTTATTTTAATGTCAATAGTTGTACTTAATTCGGCATATTTACATTTTATAATTTACAAACGTTAATAGTAGTGACATCTATTGCAATTTTCTTGTATTAAAGATAGATTGTATGCAATGGTAGGCCATGCTTTAGGTGAGGCTTGTGACCAGTAGGGGACGTCATAATGATGATAGTTTTTTTTTAACCGACATAAAACGTTTCTCGCTCTTGCGGTTTCGAGATGTAAATGTATGTTTTTGAATGTTACCTTAGAACTTTCGAGTGAAACGATTTTAATAATTATTATTTTTTGTTATAAGCCCGGTGCTTCCCATGTCGTCACATTTTGACTTTCAAGTCAGTTTTTTTCTTAAAAGTAATCATCCATGATCCTAAGAATAATTTTCAATACTATTTTATATCAATTACTAGCGACCCGCCCCGGCTTCGCACGGGTGCAATGCAAAATATACCTACTACAGAATGTCCTTATACACAGCGTTCACAGCTTTTTTAACCGACTTCCAAAAAAAGGAGGAGGTTCTCAATTCGTCTGTATGTTTTTTTTGTCATTAGCCAATACAGACATGTTTTGCTTAGACGTTACTCTTGACACGCGACATATAATTGGCCATGTGAAAAACACTCAACGCTCAAGTCTAATCCTGCAATGTTAAAAGTTTGACACTGCGATCCGGCCGGCCGCGGGTCGGTACCGCCGCGGCGCAAACAACTACGACCCTTCATTTTAAATTTGTAATATCTTCGGTAATATTCGATTAAATTACATGCTGTAAAAAGCATATTGATCTATAATAAATGCACAATTTATTTAAGGTACTTAATTGGATAAGGATTAATGCTGTATTGTTTAAAATCACTTCGTAAATAACCATTTTTAGTAAAGGATAAAAATGGTTATGGTGGGTTATCCCTAAGAGATAGACATATACCTATAGTTGAACTTTTTAAGGTGAACAATACTGTAGTACATTATTTTGGTCTATCTCTGTTTCTCTACTATATTATGCATTTATTGTACATACAAACCTTCCTTAAGAATCACTCTATCTATTTAAAAAAACCGCATGAAAATCCGTTGCGTAGTTTTAAATATCTAAGCATACATACGGACAGACATACAGCGAAAGCGACTTTGTTTTATACTATGTATTGATAGATGATGAATTAGGTTTTAATAAAACTATTGTATATCATTTAAATTATTTAATTACATGTCTTAATACTAACAACATTATTTACAAAATCTTATCCATCTAAAACAAAGAATTTTTAATTCCGAATCACGCAATAGTTATCTAGAAAATTCAAGTCTTGTTTTGTTGTCCTATACAATATGTACATAAACAACAAACCGGGATATTAACCCCTTTTACTCTTAACAATATATTTATTTGTCAGAGTTTTATGTGTTTTATTAATGTTGAGATAAGGGTCATCGTATTACAATTTATATGTATACAGGCTATACTATTAATCAGTGATAATAATTTAGGATGTGTATGAGTCCCGTATAAAGTTTACTGTGAAAGTACCACAAGTACTTTTTTTTTATTATTGTATGGGAAAATTTATGATGTTGGGGCATTTCTAATACAAACATGAAAGTCAAAAGTAAGTCTTTCGGCGCTGGTACTTTCCCAGTATACTCTACATGACACATGCACACTAAAGTATTATCACTCATTTATTTTACACCTAGTATAACACAAATCCACAAGATGTAATTAGACCCCAATACAAATGTCTTCTGCATATTACAAAGGTTGGTCCATGTCTCTTGCTGTCTACCACAGGCGAGGCGTGCAAAGTCAGCATATTATCTTCTTTCTTATATATAAAAATGAATTGCTGTTCGTTAGTCTCGCTAAAAGTCGAGTACGGCTAAACTGATTCGGCTATATTTAGTCTTGAAATGTTCGCGGAAGTCCCGGGGAGGTTTAAACGGTTTCTATATTCAACGAAGTGCGCACGGGTCAGCTAGTATACAATAATTTTAAAGATACAGAACTAAAATAAGACATTAATTGTTTTATTTTAGCAATGCAATTCAAAAACGAACACATACATATACTAATAATATTATTGCTCCTATTTTTAACTTTCTGCGTAATGAGTCCAAAATTAAATAAATTGAATATTCATTCAACTACCCAATTGTATTAAACCAGATTTCGATTTTCAGTGATCAGAATAGGACGTGGATATTAAGAACAATATAGTTCTAGACATATATGCTGTAATATTAATGAGTGATAATACTTTAAGGTGTGTATGGGTCCCGTGTGTAGATTTCACTGTGAAAGTACCAGCGCTGAAACGGTAACTCTTTTTAAATTATTGTATGGGCAAATTTATGATGTTGGGACATTTCTCATAGAAACATGAAGGTCAAAAGTAAGTATTTTAGGGCTTGTACTTTCACAGTAAACTCTACATAGTAAGCACATGCACGACCTAAAGTATTATTACTAATTTATTTTACACCTTGTATTAAGGCTATGCACGCCTCGCCTGTGCCCTCTAGTTTCTACTCCTGTCTACTCGCGGCCACTGTGGTCTCGCGGTCACTTCTGCCGTTCACTCGCTCCCGCTGCCGCTGTGACTGCCGCTGCCGCTGTGCTGCGAGCCCTGGGCGTTGTCGCTGCCGTCGTCGTCCGAGTCCTTCAACGCCTTGGCGCGGTCCAGCCGCCGCGCACGAGTCGTCTCCACGTCGGAACCCTCCGATTCGGACGAATATATCGCTGATGCGGAGGACGCTGGAAAGTGACAGAATTTAATATACCTACTTTTTAGTGAATATTCAAATGGATCATGATAGATGTAATCAGAACAATAAAGAATAGCTAAAAGTGCTGCACTAAAAAAGCGTAGCCTCCTGGCCTCCTGTCGTTATATAGAACTTGATGCTTTTAGTAAAAATTTACACGTTTTTTATTACACCATTCGCTAGTGTCGCATATCAGACAAAATCTGTAGTATGTAGTAAAGTAGTGAAATTTCCGTTAGATACTTTTTATTATACAGATCGACACATCTCATGTAAGTAGTATGTATGTCCTACTACTTACATGAATGATCCAAGTAATAAATTGAGCATTATTCATAAGGCCCAGTAATTATGAAAATGCCCAATATCAGTGTGCAATTCGATAACAAATATTAAAAAATATATAGATATGAATCCTTACCCTTCTGGCCGGCTTTGTACTTGTTCTTGATGGCGGCGAGCGACACGCCTCCCTCGTCCTCGGAGTCGTCGTGCCGCGCCGCGCCCGCGCCCCCCGCACGCGCCCCGCCGCCGCCCGCGCGCCGCTTGGGCCGCGCCGCCGCCCGGGAGCGCATCGCCGCACGGAGTTCCATCTCCTCTTTCTGTGAATAGTAAATAATGTCCCATCATAAACATATCCTGTAAAATGTGCCAAGTCTCCCTACTTAATAATAATAATAGTCCTAGATACCCAATCCACTAGCACCTCACCCCTATAGCCCAAAATCTTTTCTTATAACCGTTCCTTGCAATAGTCCTACACTAACCGGTGGGTCTCCGTGGACGCACTCCTATGGTGCGTACAGGGAGAGTCGCCGGCTAGTGTCACATTACATTTAAATTAAAATTGTGTAACGGGGCCTCTGCGTGTTGGCTTCGGCCCCACGCATGCCTTCTAAAGATCGGGGATTTAATTGCCCGTGAGCAAGGAAAGCTATAAACAAACATTACACTACACAAGAAACTTAGACATTACAATACATTACAATGACAGGACAAAATTACACAATATAAGTAGACAGAAAAACAATAATGATATAATAATAAAATCTTTCATGTTTAAAATAAATAAGTAGATAGACTAGGCAATCAAAATTTTTCAGTTTTTCCTATATTTATACACTAAACTCTACTAATATTTAAAATTTGAAGCTTCTATCTCTGCTAGAAGTCCCTGATACTTTTGATGATTGGTCAGTGAGTGAGTGACTCAGTGACAAAATTAAAAAACATAGACAAGTTATAAAATTCTACTCCAGTTTCAAATTGAATGAAATTTAAAATATATCATGTTTATACAATGCCTGCTTAGTTACCAAAAATACAGGCTGCCTGAACTGTTTCGAGAAAAGGATGGTACGGCCGTGCTTAGCTTGGCGCATGTCTTTAATGAATAATAATAACATAATCTGTTACAAAATTTGGATTACATTCGGAAGACATTATATGTACATACCATTTCAACTCGAAACTATGACCATGGAGTATAAATGTTGTGAAGACTTGATAAACTAATGATATTAAAATTACGCATAAATCGTGCATCATACAACTGATCCATTTTAAAAGACCTAAAAATGTATATAGTATTAGCTGATAGTATGCCCTAGGGGACACTTACGGAATGGACAATGAATTTCCTACTGACCTTGAGCTGATACTTCCTGTCCGCATCCGGGTCGGTTCCCACTTGGGACAGGATCTTGATGGCTGACGTCTTGGTGGAGCGGTCCGCGGCAGACAGCGTCATCTTGCGATGAGTGAAGGAGTCTGTGGAGTGCGGCCGGAAGGACAGCTTCGTCCGGAACACCGCCTGACCCTGCAGACCCGTGCCTTGGCGCACGAACAGGTGGTTGTGGTCGCCCTGGAAAATATTTAAAAAAATGTCTGTAAAGTAACGGACGATAGTCGTGACGTCATAACAAAACATTGATGACGCTCTAATCCGTCGTGCCTTTCGCTCGCACGTGCAGCGCTCTCGCTCTGATCGTTACAATGAGTGCAATGGGACAATAGGTCATTCTTTTTCGTGCTTGCAGAATATTAATTGATTTATTACATTTTTTTTAACACCTACGTAGCGCATGGTTGAGCGCCCTGGTGCTCGAGAGAGAGGTCGGGGGTTCGAATCCAGCCGAGGGAACAAAAAGTTTTCAATGTTCCTGGGTCATGGATGTGTATTAAATTTGTGTATAATGTAATAAAAATCTTAAATATGTGTATAGTATAAAAGTATTAAATATGTTTCTTAGCACGTAGTTACTTAGCACGGGGCCAGATTAACGTGGTGTGAAGCGTCAATAGATAGAGATATTGTAGATATCTTTAATCGCGATTTGTCGCGTTATGGTAAGTAATTTATTTGAGGTGCCTAAACAAAAAATACTCTACGCGTCATAAATACTCTCACACTTGGTAAATGAACCATGGGACGTGCGGACGTTACTTACGTGCAAAGGCTGCTTGTACATGTCAAATATTTCAGAGCCGAGGTGCAAGGACATGCTGCCGTCTGACCACTTGACCATGCGCGCGTTGGACTCCCTGATGGCGTTGCCCTCCTTGTCGAACGCCGTGCGCCAACGTATCGTGTTCTCCACTTTAAGTTTCAGCCTGTAATGGGAAAAATCGCATCAGAATCGGACCATACATTCGGGGCAAGATAGGTGCATAAATAGCATGATACAAATTAACTGGTACACTTGTTGCTGGCTCATGTTCATTAATTCATTCCTACCTGCTTAATATTCGGTTGATTAAATTTAGTAAGTTCTATGATAAGTAAAACAATTACGAATGAAAGGGCAAAACAATATTTACGAATTTTTTATAATTTTCCGAGATATCGCGAAAATAATGTTTTCCAAGATGGCGGCAAGGGTGGCGACCCCACAAACTTGAGGTTAATTTTTGAGGTCAATAATTCTATTCCGGGTACTGCGGTGCGGCAATTCGTCACCTTAAGTGTTAATAACACAAAATTATAAAAAAAACTAATTGTGAAAACTGATTTGTGAGTGATATTCTATTTAAAATGTTTTATGCAGTTTTTTTCTGTGAAGTGTAACAAACACCACATCCTTCACAATCCTTCAATGTCCCACAGCATCTTAACAAACTTGTAACATAATTGAAGATATGAATAGATGAAGATGATATGTAGCAAAAGTATGATTTTGAGAAAATTGAGTTCAAACGAACACTTAAATTAAAGTATTAAGTACATTAATCTAAAGATCCTTTGATTCTAGAATCTAGATCAATGTACTTAATACTTATTACTACATATCCTAAAATGTTTAAGTGACAGTTTCAACTCAATATTCCGAACAGAAATTAAAGTTTTGCTACTGTAAAAAGGAAACCAAGATGTAATATCCGAAACCGAAATTATCCGAAACAAATGGATAATCCGAAATAATTTTATATCCATATCCGGATCTGTATCCGAAATTTTATATACATTTCATCCCTACGTAAGTAAGACAATTTTACAGAGCTTACCTAGCCCGACCTTCCTCATCAAGGGTTTCCTCCTCGTCAATCTCATCCTCATATGTGTTGGCATCATAAGGCCTTGTCTCCACTGACAAGAAATTGGGCAGTTTCACAAAGTGCAACTCCTTGCCAAGCTCTGTCCATATCTTGGGCATGTCCACATCAATCCTGGTCTCCGGAATTTCCACTTCCTCTTCCTCTGGAGGCTTCTCTCGCCCTTCCTGAAAAGTCAACCACATATTATAGATCGGTTCACTGAAGATAATAGTCAGGGTTCCCCCATACATGGTTTTCACTTGATTAGTATCAAGCTAATTTTTCATGAGTACCTTCATTTTGATGAGTCGCCCAAGAATTTCTAGGACGGAACTCTTGTTTGTGGTTAACAAGCCAAGTTAAATAATATATAGATATTAAAAAAAAACACTCACCTCATCACCACTGCCCTTGGCATCGTCACCGGACCTCCGATCATCATCAGAGCGGTCCCTGCTGCGGCTGCGAGACCGCGACCGTGACCTTGACCTCGACCTCGCCGACTTTTTGTCACCCTCGTCCTCTGTACTGATGTCCGAAGCGTCTCCGAATAGCACGTCAGCAGTCACTGGAATAAAGAAGTTGTAAATAAAAAAAATTAATGCCATAATATCTCTCTAAACCATAGGGATATTAATCACTATTTGTATAGACAAAGTTAAGGGATTATACTGTACTAGCGGTCCGTCCAGGATATGCACGGGTTGACATTTATTTCTTAAACATTTTGCAAACTATGAGACTGGCATAGATGCCTAGTGCATTATTTATAAGCCTCGTTAAATATATACCTAGATAAATAATAAAAATAACATTTTGCATTTGGCAAACATTATTTTGTTCTAAAATCAATAGTTTACGCAGCGCATATTGTGATGAAAGTAATTTTATAGGAATTTTTACACCTTGGGTAACATTATTAAAGTTTTAGTAGGGATTCTTATTTTTTTTTTGCAATTGAAATAGCCAGTATTAGATAATGTAGCATTCAAATGGCCAAAGAAGTATTAAGATTGGCCCAGTACTTTTTTATATTGGTTTAACTTTGGTTTTATTTCATACCAGTATCAGTCTTCTCTTCATTATCATCATCAGAGTCGATAAGTTTAAAGGCCTTCTTTTTTGGTTTGCCACTAGTGTCACTTCCACTATCTGAGCCCTTGCGCCTCTTGGTCGTACTCTTGGCATCGCTGTCGGAATCCGATAACACTGCTCTTTTTTTCTTGCTTGCTGTAAAATACAAAGTGATTTTTTCTGATTTGGTTCAAATTATACAGTTTGTACAGCATCATTTGATAAGTGTTGCCGATAACAAAACATATTCTGGCAAGCACAATATGACAAATTTAAGCAAAGGGTTAATTGTGGTGGTTAAAAATTTTTTTGTTTGATACATTGTAGTGATCATTTTTTTACATATTGTATGAACGCCAATAAATTATTATCTTCAGTTTTCCATTGATCTGAATTGAAATATAGTAAGTTTTAGTTAGATTGTAATCTAACTAATACAATGCTATATTAAATTCTCAAAATTTAATTGTTTCAATTCTTTTATTTTTATTTATTTTACTGCAATCATCTCCTTCTCATAGGACAATTTTTCAGTTTAAATTCTAAAGTCTGGTTCCTAAATGTTCATGAATAAACTTTATATTCTATTATTAATAAATAATGTACCAAGTACTAACTAACTAACACTAAAAAAAAACAGCTATTATGTATTTTGTCTATGATTGCAAATAACACTGTAGCATTGGACAATCCTCAACAGTTTCAAATGCTGTCATATCATAAGTATACTGTATCTTTAAATTTCTTAAATAAACAAAAAAAGCAGAATTTTAGATAGAGATAGATAGACAATTCTTTATTTGTAAAATAAAATAAAATACAAAAACATATGTATACAATAATCAAACACAGTAATAAGTAATTGTACAAAAAGCCGGTCTTACAGCAATTTAGTTTGTGGCAGGGATGAAATGGATGTGAAATTTCGGATATGGATATTAAATTATGTGGATATGGATACGGTGGATATGGATATTAAATTAGGTGGATATGGATACGGTGGATATGGATATTAAATTATTTCGGATTATCCATTTGTTTCAGATAATTTCGGTTACAGATACAGTAAACACACATGATACAGTTCGGATAAAGTAGCAAAACTTTAATTTCGGATCTGGTTACAGTTATGGATATTTTTTAATATTGGATATCCGATACTTTCGGTTATAGTTACGAAGCTCCGTAACATCCCTGGTTTGTGGTCAACATTTTATAAACAGTGCCTAATGTCTTTTACATACCTTCAACATCTGAAGCATTAGAACTCTTGGATCTTGACCTGGATCTGCTTTTGGATTTAGATTTACTCCTTGATCGTGATTTAGATTTTGATTGTCTTGAACCAGATCTAAAAAGTATTTAAAAAAATGTACAATAGCTAACTATATTATATTAATATTTGTTCTGTA
This sequence comes from Celastrina argiolus, assembly GCA_905187575.2. Classification (NCBI taxonomy): domain Eukaryota; kingdom Metazoa; phylum Arthropoda; class Insecta; order Lepidoptera; family Lycaenidae; genus Celastrina; species Celastrina argiolus. The sequence goes on from LR994596.1 coordinate 7,588,145, forward strand.
AAAACCTTTTAAAATTACATTATTTATTGCGACAAACCAAATTGTACAGCAACATTTAGTGGACTGGGTACAATAGTTACATAATATTATAGGCTGTAACAACTTTCTGCTATTAAGACTATAATCTATACTAATATTATAAAGCGGAAGAGTTTGTTTGTTTGTTTAAACGCGCTAATGTAGTAGATGCTTTCCGCTACTTATGTGTGTCATTAAACACGAGAACAGTACATTTGGCTGTGATGAAAAGTAGCCTATTAGTTAATCCAGTTTGTAAACTAGATACTACCATTAAAATATGTACCAAAATATGTTTAGTAGTTATTATGTGAAAGAGTTCCAAACATACCTCCATACAACCAAGATGGTAGCGATTAGGGTATCGAGAACCGGTATAGTTTTAGGAACCGGGATTTTCGGTACCAGCACTAGTCAGAACCGGGAATTCCCGGGATTTCCCGGGATTTTCGGTATTTTCGTGATTTTTTTCTTACTTGACTAAAAACAAATACAATGGCTTCGAAAACTACTTTTTATAAATAAATCACACATTTTGGCATGTCAAGTTAAAGTATGATACATTAATTTGCTTTACAATGATTATAATATCGTTATAAATTAACCTTTGATAAAGTTTTACATAGATATATACATATATTTTTAATTTAACGTCTCTAATATTAGGGCTTTTCCCGCGGCTTCGGGCGCGTAAAATAGTATTCGTAACAAAAAGGTCTTTATCAAATAACTCTATGGCTACAGTATGATTAAGATAATGTTATACCAATAATAATATGACTATCCACTATCCAGTTTCTGGCCAGATCATACGCATTACAATCTTTTTTCCGAGGCGTATATTACAAATATAAAAACGTATGTATAACGATTTGCCAGCCTATAAGGCACACTTAGCAGATTCCCTCCCGCTTTTGCAAAGTTATTACTTTTGAATAGGTAAATAAAACATTGCATATTATATCTACGATCTATCATGAGCCAAAAAACTATTTTACCGGTGTAAATCTATTAAAACTTATAATATTGTAAAACACTGTGTAGTACAAAAAACCCAACCAAAACTGAGGAGTTTTATAAGTTTAAATAAGTATAAGTAATTATATTTTGTTAGTAGGAATCAACGTCACGTTATATACATGACGTTGAATCCTACTTTGCTCGGTAGTTTTGCCTCGGCGTTGATAAGTCCTATTTATTATAAACTTATCGCCGTACCAAAATTAAACAAAATCGGTAAAACGGTTCATGAGTCTTAAAGTAACAGACATAGTTAGTTTCACGTTTGAAATAATATTAAGTATGGATAAAACATTTTAAAATTATTTTTCTGCTTAGCCAATCGAACGAAATGCGGTATAATGTTTGGATAGAAATTAAAATTTTTAACGCAGATATTGTGAAAGTAAGTTTTTACCCTTTGAATGTAATATCGAAGTGAGTTTTACTGGCTAAAAAGATGGATCTTCCAAAAGTGTTAACAACTTTATCCAACAGATAAATTGATTGAACAAAAATTCATAGTTTAAAGATATCTTATAAAATTGGTTTTCGCGATTTTTATTTATAAGTAGGAAGTAGCAAAAAGATTATATTATTTATTTTAATTGTTATATTTTAAAAGAAATCAGAATACAGATAAATACGATGTTTTATAAGCAAGTTCAAAAATACAACTTTTATAATTATTATGATCCCTTTGGACCCTTTTGTTTCCCAACAAAAAAAAATCCTGTTATTAATTTCATGGTCCAATCTACCTTTGTGCCGAGTTTCATTTAAATACGTCGAGTAGTTTTACCGAAATACCATCAAATAAGTAGCTACTGTTTTTTGAAAATCCAACGGGCACCCTTTCGTTTTTGGGTATAAAAATGTCCTACATTACCCTTTAGGTTCGAAGCTAAAATCGGCCTGCTAAATTTCATTTTATTCCATTCAGTACGGACTCACATACGGACCGACAGACAGACAGTACTTTTTTTCATAATTATTATTTTTAGGTTCAGGCTTTATAGACCCCAAATCTTGATTTTGACTTAAATATATATTTAATGAGCAGACATTTCCCCTAGATTTATTTTAATATGTTGAGATAGTAAAATCAGTTAAGAATATTTTGAATAACATCGTAACTTAAGTTAAAATTTAAAAACGTTTTTCGCCGTCGGAAAGTTACACCATCAACGGTGAACACAGGCTTTATTATATTTTCAAAAGAAAAAAGGGATCCTTACTAAAACTCCAATAATGTAACCCAAGGTGTAAAAAGTATACAATTTATTAAGTTTTTATATGCATTGGTTAAAATATAATGATACTCATAATAAGTTTATTACTATAACATTATCTAAACCACATTGCAGCTGTAGTGTTATTTGGTAAAGAACTTTTTGTTACGACAACAATAATTCCACACACCCGAAGCCGCGGGCCAAAGCTAGTAATATAATATTACTCACATTTATAAAAATTGTTTATATGTATCTATGTAAAACTTTAATGGAAGTGAATGTATAACGATATTTTAATCATTGTATAGCAATAAATATATTATCCTTTAACTTGACATGCCACAATGTGTAATTTAAATACAAAAGTACTTTTCTAAGCCCGTTGCGTTTATTTTTTGTTAAGGTAAAAAAAATCCCGAAAATACCGAAAATCCCGGTTCTTTTGCGTTGAGAACCGGTTCTATAACAGTAGTCAAAGAACCGGGAAATCCCGGGATTTTCGGTACCGGGATTTCCCGGTTCTGAACCCTAGTAGCGATAGTAGGATTGCCAATACAATTTAATAATAAAACAAATTCTGACTTCAAAATATTCAAATCTGTAAAATAAACCACATAGCTATAGTTTACCTGGATCTACTACGAGATTTTTCCTTAGCCGGAGTATCATCAATCATAAGATTGGGCGAGTTAGATCTACTGTCAGCAACATCGGGTCTTGCTGTTGGACTCTTTGACCGGGATGAGGCACTGCCAGAACGTGATCGGGATTTACGACTCTTTGGGCTGCCACTTCCCGAGCGAGATCTGCTCTTTTGTCTATTAGGGGCAGGTGACTGTGATCTAGACTTTGGACTTTGAGACCTAGATTTAGGACTTTGCGACCTTGATTTTGGACTCTGTGATCTAGATTTAGGACTTTGAGACCTTGACTTTGGACTCTGTGATCTAGATTTGGGACTCTGAGATCTAGATTTTGGGCTCTGAGATCTTGATTTAGGGCTCTGAGATCTTGATTTAGGGCTCTGTGATCTGGATTTTGGACTACGAGATTTCGATTTAGGGCTTCCATCTTTAGGGCTAGGTGATCTAGATTGTGCACTACCAGATCTTGACCTGGCACTAGCTGATCCACTTCTAGATCTGGATCTAGACTTTGATGCTCTCTGGCTTCCACTAGAGTGCTGGGATTTTGGGCTAGAAGACCCAGACTTATTGCTGCGTGCTGACCCAGATCTTTGTGAGGGTGCTGGTGAATTTGATTTACTGCGAGAGGCATTTGACGACTTTCTAGATCGGCCTGAACGACTTGATTTTGGAGATTCACTTCCAGATTTGGCAGGGCTTCGGGAGCCAGACCTGAAATATTAAAGGTTTAATGAAAATGCAGCACAGCATGAATAACTTACATTTGGAATTATATAATATTGTTGGTAATTGTTTTATTTACCGAGATCGACTGCCTTCCTTCCCAGGAGCTGGACTAGGGCTTTTACTGCGACTACCACTTGATGCACTGTCTGAATCGGAGCCGGAATCAGTATCTGCAAAGAACATTTGAACATTTTCGTTTTACCTTGCAAACACAAATAACGAAAATTTACCTCAATTATTAGTATTCTAAACAACTTTTAGATAAATAAAACATATATTATTAAACAAACTAACCTGTAGTTTGTCAGAAAACTAGGGAAGTATAGCAATTATAAAAAATAACCAAACATAACTTACCTCCGGTTTTCCGCGAACCACGCGGTGCCATTTTCTAATTTATTGAGTCTGATATATTTAAACACTAATTACTATCACACTTTTTAGTCGAAAATAGACACTAGTTAAAGGTAAATAGCAGATATTTCTCAAACAATCGCGTTTACGTTACATTACAGCAAACAAATTGACATCAGAATGTAAGTGACATAATTTGACACTTATGACAATGCATATCCCCTTCTTCTTTTTTTATTTTTTTATCTACAATAATATTATAAAGAGGAAAGATTTGTATTTTTGTATTACTGGACCGATTTTAATAATTCTTTTTTCATTAGAAAGCTACATGATCACTGAGTAACATAGGCTATATAAAACTCAATTGGTGTTCGTGAGTCTCGCTAAAACTCGAGATCAGCTGAACTGATTCGGCTATTTTTGGTCTTGAAATATTATTTTAAATAATCCGCCGAGCTGGTGGTTAAGTGTTAAACCATAGAGTATAATAATATAAATTGTGTTAAACTCTAATCATTACTAAAGCGAAGCTTTTCATTTTAGATTAGAGGCGTACAGTTTCGATGCTTCAAATTATACCTGAGTAATTTTGTTTTCCCAAAATAATCATTTTCTTTGAAACGCATACATAATATATTATACACACTATCACACAATCGCGCTGAATTATTGGGGTATGCCAGGGTTGAGGGTATGCCACACTAGCTGCTTTGAAATCTTTGGTACTTCCTTGGGTAATTATTTTATTTTATTTTTTATTTTATTTTTTATTTTATTTATTGATTCACCAACAGAACATCATCCGGTACAATTAAAAAAAATAATAATTAAACAATAACAGGTAAAATGAGTTCTAATGACAGGTGAATACAACATGCTTTTACAATTATTGGCGACAGAAAATTAAATTTTTAATGAATGACAAATGGATGATTGAAATGGATAACGAAAAAATTGCAATTTACTTCTTAAAAACTAAAAAACTAATCGGTGCTTAACATATCATAAGAGATGATGATAATATTATTCTAAAAGAATGAAACATATTTTAACTGTTAAAAAGATATGGCTAAAAGAAAAATTAAAATAATACTTAATACTAGGACGCAATATTGCGTAGAATTACCTTTAATTTATTTTTAAAAGTACCTAACTTATCCGAGAATATACAAATCTCGGAGGAAGTGGATATGGTATTGTAGGATCTACACAATCTTCTGAGTGGCGCATAATGGCCCAGGTTTGTTCTAGCAAATTTAACATGGAGTGGCTTATAGTTATTTTTTCGTGGTAGTCTGGTAGGAATATTTATTGAAATTTTACTTAGAAGTCTGTTATTGTCAGTAACGCCCGTCAGAATTTTGTGTAGGAAGATTAATTCTAAATATTTTCGACGGTCAAAAAGTGAGTCGAGATGAAAATGATTAAGCCTATTAATATAATGAGGTAGTTTACTAGCCAAGCCATGCTTGTAGGATAAATGCCATAGAAAACGTTTTTGAACTGTTTCGATGCGGTTAGAGTATATGGCATAGTGTGGATTCCAAACTGGACTACAGTATTCAATCTTGCTACGTACTAATGCATTGAAAAGGACTATAGACGTATATGGATTTCTAAAAGAAGTGCAATTTCTTTTAATAAAACCTAGCATTTTTAACCCGTGAGATACTATGTGATCAATGTGTTTGTTCATTTGTAGTTTCTTGTCGAGAATAATGCCAAGATCTCTGACCTCCTGTGCCTGAGTTAGTTGGTTGTTGTTCAAATAATAAGTGACTGGAGAGCATTTCAATTTACGGGAGAAACGCATGTGAGAGCATTTATTAATATTTAAAGTCATTTGATTGACTTCGCACCAAACAGCTAGTCTATTGAGATCGCTTTGAAGATCAAAACTGTCGAGTTCTTTATTGATTAATTTTACTATTTTGAGATCGTCTGCGTATAAATGGAAGTCAGAGTTTAAAAAACACAAAGATATGTCATTGATGAATATATTGAAGAATAAGGGACCTAACCTAGAGCCTTGCGGTACCCCTGATATTGTAGGAAACGGTATAGATGAGAAACCATTAGCCACCACCATCGACGACCTCTCAGTTAAATATGATTCGATCCAAGCAAGCATCAAACCAACAAAGCCAAACGATTCCAGCTTAATCAAGAGTCTAGTATGTGAGACTTTGTCGAAGGCCTTGCTGAAATCCGTATAAATTACGTCCACACAGTTTTGGTTATCTATTGAGTCCATAAGTTCATCGACGAAGGCAATCATATTTGTGGTTGTGGATCTAGTATTAACGAAACCATGTTGATTAACAGAAATAAATCGACCCCCCGCCTTCCCCTACATCAACCCCGTATTAGTAAAAATAAAATATTTTATTTTTATAAAATGTTATATATCAACATGATACATAGAAACACATTCTAAGCATACTCTCCACCACAAAGTAGATATATTGAGATTACAATGGGTTCCATCGCATATTGGCTTACAGGGTAACGAAAAGGCTGACATGCTAGCAAAACCTGCTGTGAGAAATGGAAAGGAAATTACTTTAATGTTTGATTGTTCAGAGTTTTTGCCTAAATTTAAAAATGTATGTTATGATCTTTGGAAGGAGCATTTTAATAGACGTTCACTAGAGAAAGGTATTTGGTACAAGACCTTACAATGTCAGCCTCTTCGTGTGCCCTGGATAATGAATTGTAATTTTAGCCGTAAGTTAGTTGTAACTGCGCACAGGCTCAGATCTGGACACATACTGTGTAAAAAATTTGCCTTCATGATGAAAAAAGTTGCCTCTCCCAATTGTGAGCAATGTGGAGTTGTTGAAGATTTACATCACCTATTGATGGAGTGTGTCAGATATGAGCCTGCGCGTTATAATTTACTGAGTGCCTTGAATTTGAATAGAACCGATATAGGCACATTTCATAAAATTTTGACGCAACCGAATGATGCTGAAGCAAAGGTTTTGTTTAAATACATGGCACAATTACTAGCATAGTTGTGTTTCTTTATTTATAATTTGTTTGTCACTAAGTATAAGATTAGGTTACGATGGGACTGACTTACGCTGTGCGTCAAAAGTCCCTAAATTAAAAAAAAGAAAAAAAAAGTAGATATATTATAATCTCCACACATCGAGGGAAGAAGCACAGTAGAAGAAAAAGTAACTCAGTCAGAAAAGTAGTCAGAAAAGTAGTAAAAGAGTATTATAATGTGGACCTACTGTAGAGAGCAAATTAAGGAGAACCATAGTTATAGTAAGTGAAAGGAATTTAAAAACAGCGCCTTATACTACTAAAGTGTATTCTCATTACTAGATTAAAAAGGAATGAAAGATTTCCACTTCGTTAATGACAATAATAAATCAGCAACAGTTTGTTAAAATCGTATTTCATACCTATATGTACTTTCCTCTTGCTACAGAATTGCGCTATTTTGGTGGGTTATTGAACTATAATTTGCTGTTCAACCTTAGATCTTGTCGTATATAATCAAATGAGTATATTATAATGTAAGCTTTTAATTTATCTCATAAAGGCTATACAAGATGGTACGCTCCATATTCCAGTATAGTGTGGGGGACACTATGCAGTGTCTGTGCTGTAGCTGCTGTAGGGGGCTCATAGAACTAAACATATCATTTTGTTAAAGTCGACTAGCTGACTAGCGCCCACTTCGTTTAGTATACAAAACCGTATAAACCTTCCCGAGACTTATATATGTTTATAGGTTATTGGAACTATGATAGCTATTAAAAAATGAATAGCAAAATAAATAAAAAATGACATACCTACATACCTTCTAAATAATAAATAGAGAAAATATAACTACAGTCTACAGCAAACAAACAGACAACTTGCCTGACCGTACTTATCAGACAGAATAGAATAATTAATTATTATTACATATATATACGATATATACGAGATCTGGAAGTGGGAACTAGTCGCTAAAGTATTACATTTTTCTTAAGCTCATTTCATGATGCCCGTCTATGCAGCCTATGCAAGTAGTACAAATCATGGCTCTGCTAATAATGTTAATTACACATACGACATAGGTACGTAACTACTCACGTGCATATACGTGCTGTAATATTAATGCGTGATAATACTTTAGGGTGTGTGTGGATCCCGTATAATATTGAGTTTACTGTGAAAGTACCGGCGCTAAAAGAGTTTTTTTTTATTATTCTATGGGAAAATTTATACTGTTACGGCATTTCTCATAGAAACATGAAAGTCAAAAGTAAGTCTTTCAGCACTGGTGCTTTCACAGAAAACAAGACGCAGGAGGCACACACACGCCCTAAAATGATCACTGATTTATGTTAGGCCTTGTATATCTACTACACGTACGGTATGCCAGGTTCGGTTTACGGTTTACCACTTTTCGCGCTTTCACATAGTTATAATGTTCAAAAGTCGTGTACCGTATCTATCGTCGACTGTTCCTACTTCCTACATATATAAGTGTAATAGGTACCTAGTACCTACCTAATAACTAATACGTATTACTGACGAATGCCCTTGAAAAACATAATAAAAGGACCTTTACCGGTTATTGTTGGAATTGTGTTTACTTGGTTGTCATTGCATAACACTCACTCAGTTATTTAGTTACCTACTTACTTACTAGTTACTTATTAAACAGTGTTACAACTTGTAACTTACAAATTACAAACTAAACTTAATGCTGGTTACAACTTACGGGATGCTTACAACCTACTAACCGCCTACGTACAGTTAACTTTACACTTACTAAAATATCTAAATACCTACTTACCACAAAGTAGATACCTACCTACTTACTTAATGTAATATGTAAGTGTCAAGCTTTTTGGGCCTTTTTTACTAAAACAATTAGGTATTATAAAAGTTATCTGACGATTAAAATCAACGACGACAAAAATAGTACTGAGTTCTTACTTCCTACCTACCTACTTGCTAAATGCTATTTGTTAATAACATAGTAAACTATAGTCACCTACACCAGTACAAAAACTTTCATATTATTATTATTTACTCACTCACCTACTTACTATAGTAGTCACAAAAGTTTCGTTTAGCGCAGACCAAACTAGCTTTGGAATTGTAGTTCTACAAACAAGGGAAACCGATGTTACGCGCCGGCCGGGTCTCTGAACAAACGCACGTAATTTAATAATGCATTGATAGGTGCAGTGTTTGGAGTCAATTTACCACTGCATCCAATAATACGCACTGAACTACTGTAATAGAGCTCATAATTGCAAATCACAAGGAGACGACTTAAGTAAACTACCTAAACTTTACATCTGTTGATTGAATGGGGCGACTCCATGCAACCATTTTTCTTTAGTCAGTCAAACGATGGCCGCCGCGGTGGACGTGTGTGCCGGTCTGTCGAAACACAAACCAACTTTGTTACGGGAGCTTAGTGATACCAATGTTTTAGATGTGCTAGTGAAGAAGGGTTTGTTCAGTTTAAGTGATCTCGAAGCGATAACCAGTGCAGTGGGTGCCGATAAGTGTAACTATTTTATTGAAGTTGTTAGTAAACAAAGTGGAAGTAAATTGCGCGAACTGTGCGTGGTGCTCAACAATGAGTGCCCGAAACTGGCCAAAGAGCTCATGAGCGACAGACAAAAACTCTTCATAAATGGTATGTTTCGACTTTGAGTTTAGTAAAAAACTATGGCGTCTATTTAGTATCTAATAAACGGAAGGTTAAGACTTCTTGCTAGACCGTTGTCACATAATAAGTAGTTTTTAGGACCCTATTGTGGAGACTTCGCTGTTCGTCTGTCTGTCCGACATCTGTCACCAGGCTGTATCTTAAGAAGTTAAAAATTAAACAATAAAAATAAAAAGAAAACAGCTAGGACAGTTGAAATTTTTACACATTAAATATTATATACCTATTTCTATTGCCGCTATAATAACAAATAATAAAAATAAAATAAAACAAATATTCATGGGGGGCTCCCATACAAATGTGATTTTTTTGCGCTTTGTACGGAACCTACGATGGGATGGCGAGTCCTACTTGGCACCTACCGCACTTGGCCAGTTTTTTGTTTGTTTATTACAATTAAAAAATTTTAGAAATGAATGTCTGGATATAGCAAAGGTTAAAAATACTCGTGTCAAACCAATAAAGTATGACGGTGGTATTGGCTTAGATTATTACTTAACTGTAGTTGTTTATTTTTAGTACAGATCGTAGCTAATCAAAATTTATAGGGTACGAAAGCAGTTAGTTCTGTGACCTCTTGGGGAAAATTTACAACTTTTTTTATCCTAAAGCATAATTATTATTAATTACCTAGGTATATCACTAGACTCTAAGAGTCTAGACACGTACTATTTATAGTTCTATTTGAATTTTGAACGTGTACTTCGTGTCCGCAAGTACTGTCACGTTTTGACCCTAAGCTTAAACATTTTTATGAAAGGAACTCGTAAAAAGCTCATAAGTGATGCATAACGCGATTGGATTTTATCGCTGCCCAGAAATAAATTCGTGGCTCACTAAATAGAATATTATATCAAAAGCTCAATTTCATATTGACAGAGTAAATTGTAATTTAAAATGGACATGAAATATTATAGGAACCGCGAAAATCGTACGTACCGTTCCTATTTTATGTTAGACGCTATGTTCCCACGAGTGCTATAAGGACGTGCGTAAAAACTTAATAATAAACTGCAAATTGGGTGCGAACTTTACGGTCCACTTGTAAAGTTACTCATAATATTAGTTTTGTAATCCGTGCTTGTAATATAAAAAAAATCTTTAATTTACAAATGAATAAACGTTTTCACGTTGTTCATTTATATCTTACGGGCTCAATAGTAAGAAAAAATATAATAGAAGCAGTACTATTCAACTATGGCCAGCTATGAGTAAGTGAGTACCGCTATAATACATTATCTTTTTTATCTAGGTACCTATTTACGCTTGTTTTTTTCGCACGAATAGGTCACAGACCCCATGTTTGTTTAATGTTTTTTATCTAAGTTGTGTAGCATTAACTGGACGATAGGTATGTAATAATTTAAGGCAGTGTTTCACCAAGCAATGTTAAAGTTAACGCCATGTTAAAATTCCATGCCATCTCATCCATTGACAAGAAATACAAGTTAATCCTTCGTTAAATATCACGTTGTTCCTCTCGTAATTATTATCAATGAATGAGAAGGCATGGTGTTTTAACAAGCCGTTGACATTAACATTCTTTGGTTAACTCGGGACTTAACTTTCAGGAAGCGTAAACTTTCTTCCGTATTGAATGAAATAGTACACTTACGAGCCTGTATAATGGATGGCGTAAGTGGGTCGTCTCTAATCAAATTACCCTTAAGCCTTTTGATAATGCTTTATTTTGCTTCATAGTCACGAATAGGCTTAGGAAGAAATAGGCTTTAGTGCCAGTATTTAGTAATTGGTGAAGATGTGACTATCTTTGAGCTTTAACATAAACTTGAATGGATTAGGGGGATCCTTAGGATTTCTCTTACGTAATATTTCCTATACCAAAAATCTTGATTTCTTCTTAATGATAAATGTCGAACTCATGACGTTTCCAATTCATTACGAATTGTGGAAACCTACTCAGTAATTGTACATAATATGACAATTATTATCTTACCGTATTAATGAACCTTCAGGTTATAACTAGTACCTAGTAGTTACTAGTAGTTAGTAAATTAATGGGTATATTTTTTTTAATCAAAAATAATAAATGCCAATCATATTCCACGTTTTATTTTTTGTCATATGTATCTTGACGATGGTATATATATTACATAATAAAAACAATAACTTGGAATAAATTGAAAAATTGCGTGCTGCTCTCTGAGAGGGGAGAACCAATAACATTTTCAGAGGGGAAGATACTAGCCTTTATTTTGTTGTACATAGAGTATTAAATGTAATACTATTGCAGTCGAAAATTATCTATAGGAAGTAGGAAACGACTGTTAAGTAATTTAATTAGATTATGTAAAAGCTTTTGATTAGGATTTTCTGTTTAGATGAGTATTTTTGATTTGTTAAAATGTTGTTCCTGTTCGCATTTAAAACATTGATTAATAATTTGTTATTGCTCCCTCCCTCCCCTATTTCCTCGAGATATCACTTGTATTTAAGATTTTATCTAAAGGCTCAAATTAATTAGTGTTAAGGCTTCATAGAGTCTCCAGTCAACATCATGGGAAAAAGGCGTTAAAACGCTTGATGTCTAAGTTATTGTCCGCTTAAATGGCCCTTAATTTTTATTGCTAACAATTAGAAGAACTTAAAGTTAAAAGACCAAATTGATATACGGGTTGAAAGAACTGTAGTGAAGAGATGTTATTAATTATTATAATGTGACGAGAAAGATTTCTGTAGACATTATTTGTACCTACTTCTATTTATGGAACTGTTGAAAATGTTATATGTTTTCAAAGTTCATTATACCTACTTTATATATTATCGTTTTTTATTCCAATGAAAGTCTTTGTACAAAGTATTACTATCAATATTTCCTTCATTACATTTTTGCAATAAATATTATATTTCATTTCAAAATTTCCTTAAATTTTCTTCTGTGAAAAACATTTTGGTGCTAGCTTTGCTGCATTACAACTTCTGAAAGTGCAGTACTTGATGACCTAATACTTAAAACTATCTAATATGAATCGTGCACCTATTTAAATACAGATTATACAGCTTCATAGGTTAATAAATAAAAGGTAATTTTCCCAGAAGTCAAAACCAATTTCCATTTCCAAGAATAAAACAAACTTACTCAAATGACACCCACATGTCAAATCTCAGATCTTATAGCATATTATGTAAGGTAGTTAGTGGACAATGGATGTCCAAATTATTTTTAAAATAGTCCTAAATACGGTTCTAATGACGAAATCAATTAAAATAAAAAATAACGTCTCTTGTTAACGAGTACCCACATGTGATGACATCAGCCGATAACATAACATACCCTTTGAAGTTAATTATATGTATGAAGTAGCTAATGTTATTGTAGTGTTTGGCTAAATGGTGATCTCTATATCGTGGACAATATAAGTACTATAATTGGTGGGGGGCTGCCCCACTCAATCAGTATTAAGACAGACGTACTAAGAGTAAGACGTACTAGAATTGTTGACGGTAAAAGGAGCCCGCCTTTCGTATAATTTAGTGCACACTACAAATGGCGACGAGGATAAACCTATAATACTAGTAAGTCAGTAATAAGGTCAGTGAAAAAAATAATTAATTTTGTAAATCACGTGCGTATTGAAAAACTAAATTGAAAAGGAAGGATGAGCTCATTGACACCTAAAGTACACTAAAGTATCATGATTATAAACTAGTTTAACTGGCGTAATTGTATTGCATTTCATAGGAGTTTAAAAGATAAGAAAATGCTTAATTGTTTAGTAAGAATGTTCATTACACCCTAATACGAGTCTATTAAACTGGGCACAAAAAGTGTATCAGGATAAGGGGTTAAAATCATCCGTTCAAATAAGTAATATTCTACGAATATGATGAATTCAACAGTGAGTAATAAAATAACAAAGTTATATGGTTGTCTAAGATGGCGAATTCGTTATTGAAATTAAAGGTTGACGTGTAAAATAAATGACATCTAAAGTTCTAGCTCCTCTAAATGTCGAAAAATTAATAGTTAAAACACGTTTGTATAAAAAAAGATGAAGATGGCGGAAGCTGCATAATGCCCGTCTATCGGTTCATCGGGATTTTCAATATTACACTGTTCTCACAAGTGCAAGCACGATTTTGATACGATATTCCTCATGAAAGGCAATGATAGGCAAGAGCCTATCTCTCGACTCCATCATCACATCAGTTCGACAGTATCATATTGTTCAGAACTACATAAAGTTGCCGTTCTATAACGCAACGATAGTTGGAAGATGGATAAATTAGTTACTTTCCATTACAATATTAGTTATAAACAGACCAACAAATAAAAGGGTTTTTCCAAAAGTGTAATTACATTGCACTAAAATATGTGCGTATAGTGGATCTTGACAATACTCTAATACTAGCTCAGTTCATATTATTATAATTATGGAAAATTTAAACTTGATCTTTAAATATTTATTATAATTATGGTAATATCGGGTCGATAAGGCATCCAGATTAGAGAACCGACAGTTAGTTATAGTATACGTATGTAGTAAACTATGATGTGTAAAATGGAAATATAAACTTAAATTAATAGTTTAAACTTAAATTAATACAGCGTAGATAGGCAGTGTCTATAAAGTCCACATCAATTGTTGTATTGTGCGGTGCACTTGCAACTGTAATAGTTATACTGTAAAAGGCGCAACAGCTATTACTTTTTAAGCAAAAACATGTAGTCTGTCCTTGGTTTTGTTGTTTATATTATATCTCTTAATACAAAACATAATCTAAGACCAACATGTTAATTATTATTATACACCATGCATAATTGGGATTCCTTTAATTTAAAAAAATAATTAAGGTTTCATTATATGAAGTCACTTGAAATTTCAAGTAATATATGAATAACTCAAGGATATTGTAAGCCCCTTACAAGACTGGCTGGCTGGCTTACTTGGTTTATTGAATTTGTTAATACATAGGTATATAGCAGGTTGTAGTGAATAAACAGAAACCTTTAAAAACCCTTCTCATAAATACTGTCTTTGTATCTTACAAGTGACTGCAAGATGAAATAGATTTATATGTTAGTTTAATCGCATTAGATATGGGTTCTAAATCAGTAATTAACCGTGACCGAAAACTATAAAAATGTGTTATTCATTTCTGCGAATAAGTACAACCCATATTCAAAATTAGAAAAAAAAAGAAGTTTCAAATACTATGTAGCTTTGGGTGGTACAAACTGTCTGAAGCGAGTTAGTATATTGGATATTATTATAGAACAATGCAAGGAAAATTTATCTAGCTCCAATATTGCAATGCTACGCAGTATTCTAAAAAGCGTCTGCTTCAGAATGAATTATTTAATTATAATATGAATATGAAGTTGTTACATACAATGCAGGAATTAAATCTTTGACAATTACAGCAATGCAAAGCTAAGCCAAGATGTAGGTACAATCTTAATTTTCATATATTTTATTATTAAATAATATTAATGAAGGATAAGGTTTACATTGATATCAGAGTCATTGCTACCGGTGTATAATTAACAAAAAACATGGTAAATGCACAAGTTAAGATGTAAATGAACTATTCTATTTAACTAAGACTTTTCTGTTACTTTGATTGAATCATAACTAAAGTCTCTTGTGCATTTTTAACTGGGTTTTGAGGACTTACAAGACTTATTTGGCGTCTGTGAGAGTACTGTTTTATATATCTCAGTACTGGGTTGTATCTTCAAAAGTCGAAACATACAAGAGTCTAAAAATAAACTTTGTTGTGTGCTATTAAATACCACCAGATACTCATTATTACACATATTTCAATATATTAGTTATATTCTAATTAACCTTCTATCTATAATAATGTTATGCTCTAAAGACATAATATTAACATTATAATATGGTGTTGAAATACTATGTCAAATAAGTCAGTATCTACAAATTACCGAGTATGAAAAAACCTAATTAAACAATAATTACTTGACAAAAGGATAGAGCTATAGAATGTAGGTATGTACATTGTACATATTATAAGACAGTGGAATTATGGTAAGTGGATTTTTTAAACTGCCTATTGCTTGTGTATTGCATACATATTATATTCAATTCCACTCGAATATTATATATTGATGTGGTTGAATGAGTTTGAAAATTAAGCTTTTATTAGGATTAAAAGTTTAGGCCTTTCCTCGTGCTATATAATCTACTACTATAATCTATATAGTATTCTACGAGTGAGAACTACTTTAGAAATATTTTATAATGTAGTGCTTGGAAAGCGGTGACCAATGATGGTTTTAAATATTTTTTTTGAATTCTCATAAAATGGTCGGCCAATTCGTCTGGAACTTAGAGGTGGTGGGTGAGAACAATGGACTTCCGCGTAAAAAAGAAAAAAAAAGTTGTTTTAAATTGTTTAGAGCAATACGGGCTGATAACCTGACAGTCTGAAAAAGAAGATGATCCATGCATCTGACAGGTGTGAGGAGGGTTGGTTCAGGTTGGTTCAGCGCCTTATCTCCCTCCAGCCGTGTCAGGTGTCCGTTCCACTGGATGCGATGTTGAGGGATGATGGATAACTATTGTGTATTGTACTTGACCTTTTTAAAGATGGCTCCGGCATAGCTGGCCACTGGTTTGAATGACTGTTACCGGAATCGGATGGAAAGCAAAACAAGGCGTCCGTAATATACGTTAGAATCTGGAAGTATCTCATTGGTATGGCTACAACCTGGGAGAGGGAAATTTGCCATCATAGTTCTTAAAATTGATATTTATATTGTTGTTATATTTTAATTATTATTCAAAATACTCAGTAGCACTGATAAGAACTTTATATTTTACGCTATGGTAATTGAAATGACGTGTCATATTTTATTACATTTTATTACTTTATTATTTATTAGAAATAATAAAGTAATAAAATGTTGTTCTGTGAAGAACATGAATAACGTAGGTAGGTACAAATCTAATCACAACTTTTGAGTACAGATAATGATTACGACCTGCGAGCTAAGCAAGCCTTAATGGCTAAAATCTACCAAGGACCTCGAGCTTCATTCATATCTTCTAGAATCTCTCACCGTCTCATCCCTTCTACTATAAAATACTGGCAGTACGAACCCGGATTAAACTGCGAACCGTGCATTCAATAGGAGCACGGATGATCAAAAGCAGTATGTGCCTTCAGTCTCAAATGAAAATCATACTTTAACTGTTGGTAACCAAGGTGTACAAAGGCAGTATGAGCCTTCAGTCTCAAATGAAAATCATACTTTACCTGTTGGTAACCAAGGTGTACAAAGGCAGTATGAGCCTTCAGTCTCAAATGAAAATCATACTTTACCTGTTGGTAACCAAGGTGTACAAAGGCAGTATGAGCCTTCAGTCTCAAATGAAAATCATACTTTACCTGTTGGTAACCAAGGTGTACAAAGGCAGTATGAGCCTTCAGTCTCAAATGAAAATCATACTTTACCTGTTGGTAACTAAGGTGTTGAAAGGCAGTATGTGCCTTCATTCTTAAATGAAAATCATACTTTACCATTTGGTAACTAAGGTGTTGAAAGGCAGTATGTGCCTTCATTCTCAAATGAAAATCATACTTTACCAAGTGGTAACTAAGGTGTTGATAGGCAGTATGTGCCTTCATTCTCAAATGAAAATCATACTTTACCATGTGGTAACTAAAGTGTTGAAAGGCAGTATGTGCCTTCATTCTCAAATGAAAATCATACTTTACCAAGTGGTAACTAAGGTGTTGAAAGGCAGTATGTGCCTTCATTCTCAAATGAAAATCATACTTTACCAAGTGGTAACTAAGGTGTTGAAAGGCAGTATGTGCCTTCATTCTCAAATGAAAATCATACTTTACCAAGTGGTAACTAAGGTGTTGAAAGGCAGTATGTGCCTTCATTCTCAAATGAAAATCATACTTTACCTAGTGGTAACTAAGGTGTTGAAAGGCAGTATGTGCCTTCATTCTCAAATGAAAATCATACTTTACCAAGTGGTAACTAAGGTGTTGAAAGGCAGTATGTGCCTTCATTCTCAAATGAAAATCATATGTTACCGAGTAGTAACCAAGGTGTCAAATGACAGTATGAGCCTTCAGTCTCAAATGAAAACCATAATATGGTACCGAGACGTAACAGAAAGTCATTAAAGGTAGGATGGGGAATTCATCATAAAATATTATTATACAATTAAAACACCAGCAAAGAGAGACAATCTGATATCTGATATTGAAACAAGTATTGGAATTTGTTCTAGATGGCGTTTTACTGTTATAGATACTAGTAAACCTGTTCGTTCGGTGGCTGGAATTAAAATGGTTGAATTTTATGGAATCAATATCTTATTAGATAATTAATGTAATAAATAAAGGTCAGAAACATTAGTTATATCTATGGCAATTTGCTTGCGTACTATTTTTCAGCACAGCATATTATGTTACATACGTGAGCCTCTTTACTAGGGCTCGGCGTTTCGATGCCGCGATGTAGGAACAGCCTAGTGTCATCTGTATGACTATTAGCAAACAGTTAGTATCATGGAATCGTCCTGACATGTCACTGATCTCTGTGAAGTTTTACATAATAGAATTGTAACTAAATCGTTACAATGTATTTGTATATTCTGTATCTTAGTCTTTATTGTCATACATTACTGGATAGTAACAGACTTTGTTACTAATATATACATATATACTTTGTTACTTTTTCCTTATGTTGGAATTTAAAAGCTAATAAATAAGTTAATATTATATTACATTATCAAAGTTACTTATGGTCTTAATTGTTTTTAAACTAAGATTTTAATGAGTTGATCATTGATGTAAATATTATATACATAGATGTTCTTTCACCAAATCAATTAAAAAGAAAAGGAAAGGGAAAGGCTAAGTATAATTAAATTTATAAAAAAAGGCTAAGGATATACAATGTATAATGTACAAGGTATATTCTGTATCTGTGTCTTTATTTGTCATACATTACTGGATAGTAACAGACTTTGTTCCTAACAAGAAGTATGGGCCTTAAATGTTTAATATAATATTTCATATGATGGAATTTAAAAGCTAGTAAATAAGCTAATATTATATTATACTATCAAAGTTACTTTTGGGCTTAAATTTTTTAAACTAAGATTTTAAAAGCGTTTGATCATTGATGTAATTATTATATACATAGATGCTCTTTCACCAAATCATTTAAAAAGAAAGGGAAAGGAATAGGCTGAGTATGGCTATCATACATCGGGAGGAAATTAAGTTATTCTTATGGTTAAATCTGAATATGCATTTTGACTAGGTTTGATACTTGTACTTTTCTATCTTACAACTGTAGCTTAGAGTTATTAAAATATACTTCTGAATAAGGAAGGGATGTAGTGTTTGGCTAAATGGTGATCTCTATATCGTGGACAATATAAGTACTATAATTGGTGGGGGGCTGCCCCACTCAATCAGTATTAAGACAGACGTACTAAGAGTAAGACGTACTAGAATTGTTGACGGTAAAAGGAGCCCGCCTTTCGTATAATTTAGTGCACACTACAGTTATAATATTGTAAATAAACAAAATTAAAACATTTAAGTAACCCTCGATTGTCAAGCAGTGAACCAACTGATGATGATGAATTATACAAAAAAACGCCAAAGACAAACACAGACACAAAACTTATAACACCCATGTATTTTCGTCGTGGGTTAATGAATTATGTTAATAAGTTTTTTTCTTCACAAATAAAAAAAATGTAATAGTATAATGTAGACTCACAAACCTAGCTAACAGTTAGGGCGTGTTTCATCAAGCAATGTTAAAGTTAACGCCATGTTAAATAACATGTTATCCCTCTCGTATTTCCTGTCAATGAATGAGATGGCATGGTATTTTAACATGGCGTTAACTTTAACATTGCTTGGTGAAACACGGCCTTAGCTTCTAATTTGTGATGGAACAACTTACAAAGTTACAACCACGTTACAACCATTTCGTAACATTTATAACACACATTCAAGATTTATGTAATTTTAACCTCGACCTTGAGGAAGTTAAAATTAATGTGTTACATAACATTCATATTAAAATTTACTAATTACCTACGTAGTATTAAGAAAAGTGGTGGTAGTAGTGAATATAAAAAATAAATTATACTATAACTATCTATCTCGGCGAACTTCGTATTAATTTTTCGTTAGAATAAAGTTCTAATCTAAGGCTCTACGAACGTACTGACGCACTTCGTGGCTGACTAGGGATTCTATCTCCACCATTGGTGAAAACAGCATGAAGATACAGACAGATAGACGCGACGGACGACTTTCTTATAATATATTTATGAAAAAATAATATTATTATGTAGGAAAATTTTGTTATAATATTGTAGAATGTAGATAAACTTAAAGATAGAACCCTACCTGCATCGTAATTCTTATTATAACCTTTTGACTATATTTAATATATATATATATATAATTTATAACAATTAAACAACAATAAAATGTTTAAACATCAAATGAAAATCTTTCACAGAAAAAATACGCCATTTTGACACTGCCGATTGTAGAATATATAGGTATTAAGCATAATATAGTCTATGGATTCATAGCAAACAATATTCATTGTATGTATTATTATTGGCCAATAGGCACCACTGGTGCCACTGACTAATCTGTGGTTGTGTCAAAGACGGATTTGTTTACGTTTGGGTTAAATGTAACTCGGACGTACGTATAGTTCGAAACAGATATTAATGCGAATTACTATGAAGGTACCATTTCTATAGTTTATAATTTCATTGCTATATTATATAGTCATGCTACTGCTTTTAACAATAAGATGTTATCAACATGTACCTACATTGTCATTATCGCCAAATCCAACGCAGCTACCGATCTCATTATAATGCAGATTACATTGTGACCAATGGTAAACAGAGCGAGAATTAGCACTAAGGGCCCACGAGCGACAATCGGGGACCGATGTTTAGAAGGTCGGTTACAAATAATATGGGAGAAAAATCAGCCAGGTAATATCGGTCCTACTAAAACGAGACCGGGCACCCTTACTCGGGACTGATAAGAAACAACAAGCACTTAAATTATGCTTGATATTATGTATTTATCGCCTAGTTTTATAATACACACGTTATACAAAACTAGCCAAACATAGGAGTTAGCAGTATCAATTGACAGTTATGTATTCGTATCAGTATACAAGGTGTAAAATATATTAGTGATAATACTTTAGGGTGTGTATGTGCCTCCTATGTAGAGTATGTGAAAGTACCAGCGCTGAAAGTCTTACTTTTCATGTTTCTATGAGAAACGCCCCAACATCATAAATTAGCCCATACAATTATTAAAAAAAATAAAGATAAACTACTATACTAGTATGTCACCGTGGTCTAGTGATTTAGGGCCTAGCTCTCGACTCGGAGGACGTGGGTTCGATTCCCGCGGTGGAACAATAAAAAATGTTGATTATTGATAAGAAAGATTGTCCATGCGTTGGATGGCCATGTAAAAAGTCAATCCTGTGCCTGATCTCCCGCCAGTCGTGTCGGTTATCCGTCCCACTGGGCTACGAGAGTGAAGGAAGAGAGAGTGCTTCTCTGTATCGCGCACACACTGGGGCACTGTAAAGTAACTCCTGCGTAGCTGGTTTCAATGAAACCGTCACCGGTGTGGGAGGCATTATTATCTACACTTCAACACTAATATTATAAATAGGAAAGATTTGTATTTTTGTATGTAACGACTAAACTCAAAAAGTACTGGACCGATTTTAATAATTCTTTTTTCATTACAAAGTTACATTATCACTGAGTAACATAGGCTATATAAAAATCAATTGCTGTTCGTTAGTCTCGCTAAAACTCGAGATCAGCTAAACTGATTCGGCTATTTTTGGTCTTGAAATAATTGTGGAAGTCCCGGGAAGGTTTAAACGGTTTCCATGATCAACGAAGTGGGCACAGGTCAGCTAGTTTTATAATTCGTAGGTCAATTTTACCCCACACTTTGTATTCGACTTGATTGTCTGTGACAAGAAAATTATTAAAAGCAATAGCAAAAACAGTAAACACAAGCTGTCAGTCCTCTTTGTGCAGGTACTATTACTATTATGGATCCCTAATTATACTCTCTACTTTGGTAGTTGGATACTTGCCACAAAAGGAAAAGTGTTACCAGTTTTACAAATAATAGATTTTAAATGTCAATGGTAAATGCTGAGCATTTTAAACAGTTTGACCTCAAAATGGCTACCTAAATATAGAACGAAATGTTCAAAATACTTTAATGGTTTAGGACATCGATGTATTATATCCAGGGACAACACCCCGAACACAATTCGACTCTCGCGACTATAAAGCAGTTTTTTTATATCCGAAGGCTGGCCTTGTCAGGCCCTGATGTCACTTTTGAATATAATATGACCTTCGCTGTAGAGTACCGCCGCGCCCCCAGTCCTATTAAATTAATTAATTAAATATCATTTAATTCAGGCTGCATAGGCCCATATTATAAATACCTTACAGACTAACATACATATTAAATATACTTAAGAACTACACTTTAACACGTGCTGACGGCGACGTGCAACGCGCTTCATTCCGGAGTCTCCCCCGGAACCTCCGGTAGACCACACCCGTCGGCCAGAACTCTTCCGCCTCGAAGGTTGAAAGAAGATGAGTCGGTACTCTCACCACAAAGGAACTAAAGTTGACCTTGTGGCGAGACTCCAGACGCTCAACCCTCAAGGGGAGGGACGACTTCTTCCGGATGTAGTCCACGACGTCCTTAATCTCCATGGACCAGTGCAGGCGGGACACGTACAGCGGCGTGGAGCGTACTTCACACCGCAGGCGCTGCTCGGGTCCACAGGGTGCGGTGCCGCGATGGTTGCGGACGGCGGGCTTCTTCTTTCTTCTCTCTACCATTATGAAGCCCTCCTCATCGCACTTTCTGCTCTTGTCCCTATGTTACTAATGAAACGAACGATATGATGAGGGTCTGCTGTGCGAATTTCCTCTGTTGTTGAGTATTCAAGCTGCCTGAGGTACTTGCTCCAACTCTGATAGACTGCTTGCTGGACAGACAAGAAGGTGGAAGAGTGTCTCCTTGCAGAATCTGCAAGTTATTAAATCACCTATACCCAATCTGTGAAGGTGTTTGTTGAGCTAGCAGTGACCGGTTAGAGTTCTATAAAGCAGTTACAAGACTGACCTATTTTCGTTGGCCTGGGTTTAATTAATTACCGAGAGTACCGGTTTTTGGAACGCTAAATAAATTTATGATCAACTAACATTCAAATTAACAACCCATATTGAATGCTGATTGGTGGAACATTATCAATGACAAATGAAGGAACAGATATTTTTAACCGACTTCCAAAAAAAGGAGGAGGTTCTCAATTCGTCTGTATGTTTTTTTTTTTTTTTTTTTTTTTTTTATGTTTCTTACCTCAGAACTTTCGCCTGGGTGAACCGATTTGGATGATTTTTTTTTATTTGAAAGGTGGTGCTTCCCGTTTGGTCCCATTGTCACCAAAGTGGTGACCTGATGATGGGATCCGTGAGGAATCGAGGGAACTCCTCAAAATTTATATGGAAACATATATCGATTTTGATTTTTTCTGAAGTAGCCCAAGCATATGTTACCAAATAGTAAGATTTTGCACCATATCCTGGACCTAAAGTACTGAACAGAACTTCTGAGTCCTTAGAGATACACGTTTGAAAATTGCAGCGTTGTTTAAAGAAATGCAAGCATACGCCACTACGTCAATTACAGTGTTGTACCAGTGTTTACCCAAAGTGGTGACCTGATGATGGGATCCATGAGGAATCGAGGGAACTCCTCGAAATTTATATGGAAATATATATCGATTTTGATTTTTTCTGAAGTTGCCCAAGCATATGTTACCAAATAGTAAGATTTTGCACCATATCCTGGACCTAAAGTAGTGAACAGAACTTCTGAGTCCTTAGAGTTACACGTTTGAAGATTTCAGCGTTGTTTAAAGAAATGCAAGCATACGCCACTACGTCAATTACAGTCGAACTTGGTCTCATAGTTATCAAAGTGCATGCCTGATGATGGTGTCATGAGGAATCGAGGGAACTCCTCGAAATTTATAGGAACACTCATAGTAATTTTGTATTTTTTTAGAGTAACATGCTTATGTTACTCGATATGCTTATGTCCGTCTAAAAACAAACATAATTTTGAATCAACTATCAAGGTATACCGCATAGATCAGAAACAGGCATACAGGACTGCTTCGTCTTTGAAGTTATATGTTTGGAAATTACGACATCGCTTAAAGTACTGCAAGCATACTTTAAGCGATGCCACTTTATCAATTACAGTACTCAACACCACCTCTGTCTTCACCAGATAGTAGGTATCCATATATACTATCATAACAATATGACGAAATAGGTAAATATTAAAAAGGGAAAAAATTGTTTTAAGCCAAATAATGTAAATCGACTAAAAATAATAAAATAGTTATATAGAAATCATATTCAGTTTGGCTGGTACCGACTTTGATATTATTAAAATTTGTATATCATTTTATAGTCAATCAACTTGATATATAAAATTTTTGCGCTGCTCTGGCGGTAAATATCCCTACTCAGTCTACCCATAACTAAAAATCTTAAAATAAAATAATTTTAAACAAAAAAAAAACCGACTTCAAAAGGTAAACTAAAAAGCAAAAAATAAATTTACTTCGCACAAAGTAATACTTATTTTCACTTAAGCAAATAAATTTATTCTATAATTTTGAAGTCGGTGCCAAGTAAGTACTTCAACAACCTTACTGCAATATCAAATTACTAAATATATGTAGGCAATCACAGAAAAAAGAATCATAAAAAAATATACAACTATCAATGTAACTATTACTATATATTATGTACCTACCAAAGTACCTACTGGCTTACAAACTAATATTAAATGAAAACAAATTATGAAAGAACGCTGGACTTGGCACCGACTTCAAAATTATAGAATAAATTTATTTGCTTAAGTGAAAATAAGTATTACTTTGTGCGAAGTAAATTTATTTTTTGCTTTTTAGTTTACCTTTTGAAGTCGGTTTTTTTTGTTTAAAATTATTTTATATAATAACATCTCGCTCGCACTTGCAAGGATGGTCGAAAATCGTATGTTAACTAATCGATGTCTTTGGTTCCTACACTATACACTTACACTCCCTACATCAACCTAAAGCTCTACGCTACATAGTACATTACATTTTGTGGTTCAGGTAAGTGTACTATAATTGTAGGAATACATTATGAGATATCGCTATAGTGGTACGTCGATGGTTCAGGAGCACATGCGCGGTGCATCTGCCTCTAAAGGTCACGCAGATGTTGGCGATTTTTTTTGCTTAAAAATGTTTGACCATTTATGGTTTTTAAGAAAATGGTATTTTAGTATGACTGTGAGTTGTGACGTATTTTGGATTAATTTTGTTTGATATTGTTAATGTATATAATGTTTATTCATCGTAGCAAGGGCAATTCTAAGAAATCGACCCGAACAACAAACTTGGAAACGATTACAGTAAAGTCTAACGAAACAAAGACATAAGTTTTTACCCGACTATTATATGGTTTCATTGCAATACCTATCTAGTTACTACTTCATATAGGTACCTAGTTTCTAAGATAAATATGGTCCGAAAGAAGATCGTGGTTGTATTAAAAGTGTTAAGTTGAAATACTTTGGGTGACATGCTCGCAAGAGTCGCAAGGCGAACAAACCCTCGTTAAAAAAATTAGATAAAAAAAAAAAAGTTGAAATACTTTAAGGGGAATATTAAATTGAGCATATTATGTAATTGCTAAGTTATTATTAATCATTTTTTAAATTTATTGGAAAAATTTATTAATTATTGATCCTTTTGGCCACCATTTTTCTCTTGGGTCCTAAAAGGCGACGTAGAGAATGTACTTATTATCTTCTGGACTGGAAAAGATGAACAAATTCAAAAATAAGAATTGGGACAAGTCTTTTTTACATTTAAGTTTCAGGCAATTTAATAAAATGATCTACCTATCTCGTGACGTGTCGTCACAATCGGTTGTTCCCTTCTCGTTCGCACATTATAATTATTATGTTGCTTTTGATTTTAGTTTTACGTTATTTGTTTTCCAGGGCTATAATAACAACAAAATACATTCAAAAGTATTAGTAATTGGAGTTAAAAAATTATAGACCTAATCATCAAATAATAGATCTAAAATTCTAAATTAATTCTGATTTCTGACAGGTGAGAATTAATTAGGTGTTGTCGCTATTATTAACTAGTTAGTGGTGGGGTCAAAGGCCGCTCTAGGGTCATTTAAATCCTGTCTGTGTGCAGAGGGTGTGACGACTCGTGTGAACCCACCATGGGAAAGTCTTCCCATACCATTGATGTTTAATTATAGATCCACTGGATTAATTAATCGGGATTATGTGTATTAATCATTGTTTAAATGTGAGAGGCGTTTTGTAATGCCCCACGAGTCACGACTGAAATGAAGAAAGCATATTATAATATCTTGGAAAGTTGGAAAAAAAATCAAAAGACGAGAAAAATAAAAATAATTGAATTTTGGATCATTTATCTCTTACCTAATTAGGAATTACTAACTAACTTAAGTTCAAACTAGTAAATTTAATATTTTACTAACTCAAGCCGTAATTGTACGAAGTAGGCCTATGTAAAATAATGTTAAAATATTGAAGCACTAATTTTATTTTTGTTTAAGTTTATTTGCTTTATCTTTTTGAGTTTCCTGTTAATTTAAACTGGTTCTTTAGTACTTTTACTTGATACTGGTTTTTTATTACTTTCTTGATTGCTCCAGATCACCTGTCGCCTAATCTGATCATTATTCAGTAGCCACAACTCACAATTTTTAAAATTATATTTAGTTATTTACATTAAACATATTGGATAGCTTTTTAGAATATTTTTTAAAACATTAATAACTAATTTATTGCTACTAGATATCGCTACTAATCTGTAAACTCAGAGGGATCGACATGTATTTAGGTATATATTATTTTAATAATTTAAAGGACAAGGTCAAGTACCAAGTCTGGATTCAAATTCTAGTTCAGTCTTCACTCAAATCTGGGCCAAATATTCAAGTAGGTAGCTGACAATTTAAGAAAATTTATTTTTATTTTTTTCCATTAAACTTCATTTATAAACTCATGTGTATTTTTTTACTATATACCTAGGTAATGTTGAAAAATCTATTCAGTTTGGCTTTCTCTACAATAAAGCTATTATACCTATTTTATTCGCTGGCCGCCTACTTAACCTCGTGTTTGAATTTAAAAAAGCGTCACATACACTAACCAATAACTATTAAATAGTGCATCTAGGCGAATAAAACATCGATGTGTCACCTAGGTTTTTGTAATGCAGTCGTGTAAATCGTGTTAAATGGAATTCAGATCGGAATGTTCGCAAGTGGTTCACAACATTATTGTTGTCAGTTGTCACAGTTAACGCTGGGAGTCAGTTCAGCAATAGGTATTAGGTTACAGCTAGTAGTATAGAATATATTATATATTTGTCTGTTTAAAAAGAGCCGCGGCGTGTAAATAATCATCGCCTGCAAGAGCTGCGGCGCAAAATTTATACAAATCTTAGGCCGTGTTTCACCAAGCAATGTTAATGTTAACGCCGTGTTAAAATACCATGCCATCTCATTCATTGACAGGAAATACGAGAGGGATATCATGATATTTGACATGGCGTTAACTTTAACATTGCTTGGTGAAACACGCCCTTAGTGTAGCGACTCCATGTGATTTCAAGTAGTCCCGTTCGCGTAATAGAAATAATACATGGTCATTTGGCGTGCTTGTAGTAGGAATTGTCAGCATTTTTAGGAAACCTTTGCACTAGAACCGTTCGGCGCGCCGAGTTAGAATATCAGTGGCGGCGACGTCGTCCTAAATCGTGGTGCGGCACTCATGTCTACTAGGGAGTAGAGAAGGGAATAGGGATGTTGGTGTTCCCTTAAAAGCTCTACTACTAAAATTACAATCATTAGTCAATCTTTTTTTTTCTGCAAAAACCCGGACGGATTGCAAGTTGCAACCCGAACTATAGTAGCAGTGGCGGGACGTTCTTATCACTCCGTTTCCTTCCTTCGACAAACATCGACTGTCATTTTGATTGATCTTTTTAAAACACGATTTAAAAAGTTGAAATGTCAAAACTTTGACGTTTTAACTTTTTAAATCGTGCTTTAAAAAGTTCCAACATCAAAATGACAGTCGATTTCCTGAAACTGGAAAGCCACGGAAGTTATGTAATCAGTAGGCTACCCTTGAATATCCTCCAAACAACCAATTCCTATTATAGAGGCTAGGGGTTCCCTCTGATAAAGAACCAGCCTCGCCACTAGTAACTGGTGTCTAGTTAGTACTAGTACTTAGTAGTGACTAGAACTACGGTCTAATGTGAACTTGAGTTGACCATCCGGCTAAAATTAAATAAACATAGCTTTATGAACTTGATCATGTTCAATCAAGTACCGTGGGATAATTCTCGACGGATTCGAACCGGTATACTCCGTAAAATTGTTTCCGTTCATCTGGTTATATTAGGATATAATACTATATATTCCATACCGTATCAATGTGATTTAAATGTAAACAAAAAGCTGGAAATCGACGCATTGTATGTTATTGGTTTTATTATTTATAATATCTTCTAGACGCTTTCACGTCAATCTGGTCCCGTGCTAAGTATCCGAAGAACTTGTGTTACAGGCACCAGACAACGAAAATATGTTTAATTCTTTTAAGATTTTTATTATATTAATACACATCGGTGACCCAGGAACATTGAAATTTGAAATCTTTTTGTTGTTGTTGATTATCAAATTGTTGATGTTGTTGTTTATCATATTACGGTCTATTAATTAGAAATCGGTCTATTTATTTGGGATGAGTTATAAAACTGATACGAGAATTGTATAATACACAATAAGTATAAGAATATAATAGCTACTAAATGCCTAATAACTATGCGTTAAGTGATGATTGTGTGTTAATTTTGGAGTTCATTTACCTTGATAGCTGAGCTAGTGATTTGCATCGACTTTGCTAGTGTCTTTGCCCTTACGAAAAATTCGAATTTATTGTATGAAAATGATGACAGCTCCTATACAACTGACATTCGATAACGTTAAGGGCGTGTTTCACCAAGCAATGTTAAAGTGAATCCTTCGTTAAATATGTTGTTCTTCTCGTAATTCCTATCAATGAATGAGAAGGCATATTTTAACAAGCCGTTATCACTAACATGCGTTGGTGAAATCGAGACTAATACCCGGCTTCTGAAAGGCTGATCAAATTGATCAATTGATCAAATCAGCTAATCTGAACGCTGATTGGTCAACATCACTTCGCAGTGACTGTTTTCACCAATGAGCGTTCAGATTAGCTGATTTGATGAATTGATCGATTTGATCAGCCTTTCAGAAACCGGGCGTAAGGGCCTTATCATACTAGCGGTTCGAATGCGGTTGCGGAGCGGAGCGGGCGCGCGGCGAATGCGTTGCGTACACGCCGCGACTGCGCATCGGATCCGTCACGGACGCGCGGCAATTTTGCAACGTTTTCATCGCGTATTTGTAGCGGGTTAACGACGTTCAGTACAGTCAGTAACAAACTGGATTCCTACGAGAAAACTCTGCTATAAGTTTTGTTACTTCGAAAACGCTAGAGGAGAAAACGAAAACATCAGAGGGTTTGGGAGGATTGGTATCAATTAATCGAATGCAAGAGAGCGACTACTGTGTGTTGTTTTGCAAACGAATAAAAAATAATCCAAATAATCGCATTCAAATCCGTTTGAACGAGACTGTACAAAATGGAGTCCACGTTGCTATTCGCAGCGGATACGTTGCGCGTCCGCAGCGTATTCGCCGCGCCGCGCGCGCCTGCTCCGCTCCGCAACCGCTCTCAAACCGCTAGTATGATAAGACCCTAAGACTAATATACTCCGATTCGATTTGATCTAAATGTAAATTTCGACCAAATTAATCAGCGCGATTGTATTTATTATTTGCGTGATAAATAAGTGACATTTAAATTGGTAGCATTGGAGTCGCCCATACTGAGCTTCGTTTACACGAGTTTTCGTTAGTTACGTTACAAACTAAAAATCTCACGCATTATCCATAATGCCTGCGGATTATCTATAATTAGCTGTGCCCGCGACTTCGGTGGTTTTTGAGTGACTTAAACCGTATAGCAGTGCACGCAACGAAATGTGAATAATTTTCCCCGTTTATGCAACATTTCTCACTGACGCTTCGCTCCTATTGGTCGCAGCGTAATGATATATTAAAGCCTTCCTCTATAAATGGACTATCCAACAAAAAAATAATTTTTCAAATCTGACCAGTAGTTCCTGAGATTAGCGAGTGTAAACTAACAAACAAACTCTTCCGCTTTATAATATTAGTATACATGTCGCAGTCATCTTATTGAATCTGGTTATTTAATTGAATCACTAGGCGGTTATATAATGGCGATTGGCGTCAAACAGCTCGTACAGATAGCAATGTGTTGATATATTTTTTGATTAATTTACTTTAATGTTCGTTTTATTAGTACTCAATCGGAAATTTCGAAGTTTAAAACTAAAATATTAAATGGCTCTCCTAGTCTCGGTTTCTAAAATTTGTTGGTAAAAACAGGATTCAATGAAAGCGCTAGTCATTCAATTAAATAGCGGAATCAATCAGATGACTGCGACATAGATATAACCCAAGCTTATAAAAACGTGTTAAAACAGTAAGCATCAACAACCACATCAATACTATAGTAAAATACCCCGACTCTGTCGCATGACATCACCTTTGCAATTTGGTGCCCGGATCTAATTGGGTTACCGACTAGACTGTATTAAAATTTATTGCCCTCCGTACTTATTATACATGCTGTAATATTAATGAGTGATAATACTTTAGGGTGTGTAATGTGTATAGGTGCCGTATACCTTTATAGTTTACTGAGAAAGTACTAGCGCTGAAAGAGGTATTTTTTTTTAAATTATTATATTATGGAATAATTTATGATGTTAGGGCATTTCTAATAATATCTAAGTACGCTTCACACCACGTTAATGTGGCCCTGTGCTAATTATCGGAAGAAATGTGTTACAGGTACTAGACAACGGAAATACCTATATACCTATATATATAAATTATATATTTAATACTTTTATACTATAGGTACTTATTTAAGATTTTTATTATTATACTAGCTTACCCGTGCCCACTTCGTTGAGCATAGAAACCGTTTAAACCTTCCCTGGACTTCCAAGAATATTGCAAGACTAAAAGTAGCAGAATCGGTTCAGCCGTTTTCGAGTTTTAGCGAGACTAACGAACAGCGATTAATTTTTATATATAAGATGAAGAAGACTTTAATAAACATGAATGACCCAGCAACATTGAAAACTTTTTGTTCCCTCCTTTCAAACCCGCGACCTCTCGCTCGAGCACCAACGCGCTCAACCACTGCGCTATGGAGGTCGTCAATGCAAATGATGCATGCAGATTACAACCCATAAAATTCATAGTACGATTAGGGCTGTCATCCGTCCGGGTTTCCCCGGATTTGTCCTAGTTTGGGGGCCGTCCGGGGAGCGTCCGGGCGAGGTTTAAGTTGTTGTCCGGGTAAAACCCGGACGGACGAGCACTACCGTGCCCCCAGATTTTAAACAAAATGTAAGTTAATAAAAAAAGTATTGAAATGTCCGGGGTGAAAGCTCCAAAATCGCTTCCGGTACTGGGTGGCAGGTTTTAGAGATGGCAGCCCTAAGTACGATGTTAAATATTCACTCAATGTATTTTTATTATTAGGGCCGTTGCCAAATTTTTTGATTGCAATTTTCGATAGACTTAGCAATATAATTGTTTAATTATAAGATTGGGACCAATGACCCGTGTGAAGATGTTCAGCTGTCTGCACTCTAGCACCAGAACCCAACTTGAAGTTATTTTAGCTCAAAGACCTGCTGTAGGTCTTGGAAACGAATAGATATTCCTAAGAATACAGTAAAAGTGGAAAATGATAAAGATTTATTAGCTTTTTTAATCAACTTTCAATAAAAATAAGGTTTTCTGTACGTTTTTTTGTATTAAAAGTTATAAATAATAATTACTTAGTATTAATATTTAAATATTGTATTAATTACAAAGGAATGTTATTTATATATGTAGGTACATATTTTAGAAGATTATATTTGAAATTATAATAAGCTTAGAGGTAGACTGGAAAACGATTTTCGAAGCCTTCTTAACTCTTGCACAGAAACTAAAGTCCTTACTAATATTGTAAAGGAAAGTTTGTACGTATGTATGTTTGCTACTCTTATACGAAATAAGTAATGAACGGATTCTGTGGTTGATATGATTTTTCGAAGCCTTCTTAACTCTTGCACAGAAACTGAAGTCCTTACATATTATTATCTTGTAAACGAAGTTTGTACGTATGCATGTTTGTTACTTTTACGTCATAACTATCGAACGGATTCTGTGGATAGTGGGTAAAGCAACATCTCATAACTAAATTTAATGTTCTGCCATATCCTTCCATTTCTTACCTTCGGTCTGCACTGAACATTGTTGATGTATGATTCATACACGCTACCCACTCCCATTCTCATTAAATGCATGTACATACATACAATATAATATGCAACATACAACTCCAAAGGTGCTACTGTTGTACGTCGCTATATTTAAGAGGCTATGGACGCTTTACACCACGTCAATATGGCCCCGTGGTAAGTATACGCTGTAGTTCGCTATATTTAATAGGTTAGTTTTTTTTCAAATCTATGGACGCTTCACACAACGTCAATATACCCCATAGAAAGTATCCAAAGAACATGAACGGTATAATATATTTTGTTCCTTCGGCGGGATTCGAACCCAGGCCTCTCGTTTGAGCACTAATATGCGTCTAATATCGACGTCGTATAATTAATATTTTTTTTTTCCTGTTCGACTTTGACCTTGAAATTGATAAATGATTAGGTATACCATATTTTCGAAATGTTACAATTTTAAATAGTATTAAACGAACTAGTTTTAATTTTTTATGTTGTTTACTTAAATTATCCAAATTAGTATTCTAATAGAAACAACCACACTAATATTATAAAGACAAAAGTTTGAGTATGTTTGTTACTTCTTCATGGGCGTCGGCTGGACCAATTTTGATAAAATTTGGTGTTTGATCCCGAATATGTTTCGATAAAGGTCTTCCAAAGGTAAGAGGTTGGTGAACCCGAAAGGTACGAAGTTATAGGAATAAGGAGCCCTGATATATACAACGGGTACATTCAATGAAATGTATTTGTATTGCACTGTGTACACTGTACCAATAAACATTTTACTACCAGCGCATGTACTAAACCGTTAAACGCACTTGTATGCGCACACGCATCCTCCTGCACTTTGCATGTAATTTGTATGTATACTCATTAATACATGCCATCATACCATCGATACGGCTTCTTGTTTATTTTCTTTTGTAAATATTATGCACGTTAGTTACGTAATGTGCAAAATATAGCTACAATACTATTTTAACTAGACAAGTAAATAATAATTAACTACACATACTTAACTGCTATAAAATTTGTGATAAAAAAAATAATAATAAAATAAATCGATCGTGGAAAGGCAGGTGGTAAAAAGTGTTGAACTCGCGACGACATGTGTCTTAGGACTTCGTTTAGAATCTCAGTTCGTCTCGCTCGTGTTCGTATGATTTAGCGCGTGTGCGAGCGAGACAGATTGACGATCGAAGTTACGAGAATCCGAGCCCTGACCGAAAATTCGTTAGATGGAGGGCAGTTCCACTAACTTCTTCTTTTCGTTGTCAATTGCTTTTTCAACTCACACCGCATATCTCCGGCCGCATTTCTAAACTAATGATAGAACTCAATCGATTCCTAAACGCTTTCTAAAATCGACTTAGATTATCGACAATCGTATTCTGAGAAACATTAGTTGTAATCGAAAAACGCGTGTCGGCTGCGGTCGACGGGCTGATGGCAGTTTACGCGTGAACCCGGCTGCCAGATACCTTGTCTAAACATATTATATACGGTTACAGTTGTGGTTGCTATAAACGTTCCTAGAATAAATAGGAGATGGTAATAATATCTATGGTAATAATATATACGCTTTACACCACGTCAATCTGGGGCCTTACTCTCCAAACTGATTTGATTTTGATTTAGATACGATCATGCCTCGTACTTCTTAATAAATTATCATTTCTTTATTTTGATTCTCAGTCGATTGATATGGTCGGGAGTACAAAAAGTTACGATCTAACAATTTTCTTTATCCCGATTAGTTTCAAAGTAATTCACCAAATAAAGTACGAAAAACCACTGATATCGAACGGATTCGGTTCTCGATTGTGTCCGGAGTAGGCCCGCTGGTCCTGCGGTATGTATCCGAAGAACTTGTGTTACAGGTACCAAACAACGGAAATGTTTTCTCTTCTTCTTATATATAAAAATTAATTGCTGTTCGTTAGTCTCGCTAAAACTCGAGAGCGGCTGAACAGGTTCGGCTATTTTTGGTCTTGAAATGTTCGTGGAAGTCCAGGGAAGGTTTAAACGGTTTGTATGCTCAACGAAGTGGGCACGGGTCAGCTAGTACTTTTATACTATAAAAATATTTTTTTACTATAATAATATACATATTTAATACACATTCATGACCCAGAAACACCGAAAACTTTTTATTCCTTCGGCGGGATTCGAATCCGCGACCTCCGGCTCGAGCACCAACGCGCTCAACCACTGCGCTACGGAGGTCGTCGGTAATGCATTCTGTAATAAACTAACACGAGTTTATAAAAAAAAAAAAAATAACGTTGCAAAGCCCATTAATTAAAGTAACCATTTGAACTTAGATTTTTGATTCTCGTGCGAATTTAAAAAATCTAAATTCAAAATGTTTATGCAGTTTATTGTATTCTGCAAATATCTTGTTCATTTACAAAGACTGAAATTCACAGTTTCAATTTAGTAAACATCTAAGAGCAATCTCAATTTTATTATTCTGCATATTGAATAGTGAATACTAAACAGTAGATAATAGATATGTACCAAATGTACAATGCTGATGCAGCCATTGTCATTTGTCGATGACCCAAATTACAAGTTCGTTAAATCTTCATTGTTATGTCTATGGAGACTGATTGGCAAGATGTTGCGAATAAGGATGTTTGCCAGAGATTGGGAACTGATAGAAATGTCGAAAAACTTCTCTGTTTAGGAAAACATCACAGTAAATTCCGATGCTAACAAGCGGTTCCTTCAGAACAAGCACAAGAGTTAATGGCAATTTCAACAACACATCTTAAAGTTAATTCTTTATTAAATATCATGTTATCTCTCTCGTATTTTCTGTCAATGAATGAGAAGGCATGGTATTTTAACAACATGCGTTGGTGAATTGAGACTTAGTTAATAATAAATAGTATCATGTTATCCCCCATAACATGATATGTAATGAAGGATTAAGTTTAACATGTTTTGGTGAAATGTAAGTTTAGTTTAGTTGAACTATGTAAAAATGTAAGTTTAGTTTAGTTGAACTATGTAAATTTTCGTTATCATTTCGCTATAAAACTAGCGACTAGCGGCTCAACATTGAGTGATAGCGCAGTCTAACCGTTAAGTTTTTATTTAGGTACTAGCTGACCCGTACCCACTTCGTTGAGCATGGAAACCGTGTAAACCTTCCCGGGACTTCCACGAATGTTTCAAGACCAAAAATAGCCCAATCAGTTCAGATGATCTCGAGTTTTAGCGAGACTAACGAACAGCAATTGATTTTATATAGCCTATGTTACTCAGTGATAGTGTAGCTTTCTAATGAAAAAATAATTATTAAAATCGGTCCAGTACTTTTTGAGTTACATACAAAAATACAAATCTTTCCACTTTATAATATTAGTATAGATAACACAATCATCATCACATTTTAGCTATATCGTCCACTACTGGGCATAAGCCTCCCCCAAATAATATATAGGGGTTAGTTGCCTATACTCACCAGTCACCAGTCAACGCGCTTGGTGGCTTGACGAGCGCAGTTTTCAGATAGTAATAATGTCTGTGAAAACAAATTTATCCATGTCCGGATACATATATTTCCTCTGTCGCCTTTTACAACACTCACAGGAAAGATAGTTGATGAGGGAGAGTTATCCGGGACCCACAGTTATCCGAGACCTTAACAATGTAACATTAGAGATGTATAATCTCTATTGGTACATTATTAAGGTACAATTTGTAGTATCAAAATATGGTTACAAATTTGTACCCTAATATTATAACAATAGGCTAAAACTTCACGAATATTATAGGCTAAAACTTCACGCTTTGACTCTACGTTAATTGAGCTTCATGATGTTAGTATTAGTACCTTAATGGTTCTCAATTTGGAAAATGGGTCAAGTGTCTGCATCTGGCGATACTATTTTGGCCACCCGGAAAAGTATTAGCCAAAAATATCCCAACATAATGAATACACAAAATCTTATTAATGGATTATTCCGAAAGTCCAAACTCCAAACGAAAATTATCAATATAATGCCAATGCAGTGTCATAATAATTTTTATACTATTCTCTTTCGATAACGTAACGAATACGCGTACTATGGCTTATAGGGTAGTAGATGACATGAATGGATGAAGGTGATATGTAGACAAAATCAGATTTTGAGAAAACTGAGTTCAAACAGTCTCTTAAACATTGTAGAACACGTCGTAATGTATTAAGTACATTAATTTAAAGATCCTTTTTATTCGCAGATATTATTTGGCAGGAAAATATTATCTTAAGGCTAAATCCATAGAAAATAATAAAATAATACCTTTGTTAAAAGAAATACAAAATTTAAGCAATAATATTAGTAATTCAAACAGAAGAAGTAGGAAAAAGCTGTTATTACTGTCAATCAATGAATCTTATAATACAATACCAATACATACAACTAATAAATTAGAAATGTACTCATTAAATACTTGGGTAAGTTATGTTAATATTTCCAAATTCATTAAACCTAGTCTAGATATAGTTAAAAAGTCAAAGAAATCTTATAATTTAAACTGTCTCAATCTACTATGTAATAAGTTTATAAACGATAAATACTATAATAGCTATAAAATATACTGACGGTTCAAAAGATCACCACAGGGTTGGAGCAGCGTATCTCGACTCTAACAAAAATGTATCATTGAAGTTGAATATTAAATCAAATATAAATATTATGAATGCTGAACTAATAGCAATATCCGAAGCCGTTACCTACATTAATAATTTAAAATATACCGGACCAATTGTAATATTTACAGACTCGAGAAGCGCCCTCCAACATCTCTCTAGATGCTCCTCAACAATACGAGGATTACCTATCGCATACTCTATAATAAATAACTTGTGTGATCTAGCCAGTGTAGATAAAAATGTCACACTGCAGTGGATTCCAGCTCATATTGGCTTGATCGAGAACGAGAGGGTGGATCAATTGGCAAAAAAAAGCCTCGATTGATGGAATAGAATATGATTGTCTTCCTTTCTCCGTGAGGATTAAGTGCACTGAAATGTGGTCAGAATATTTTGATAAGAGGTCCCTCACGAAAGGTATTTGGTATAAAACCATCCAACCCAACATTTCAACAGCTCCGTGGATCGATCAGGCCATGAGCAGACCAGAGATTGTAATGGCCCATCGACTTCGTTCTAGGCATATTCCGCTAAACAGTTTTGCTTTCCTTATGGGTAAAGTGGAATCTCCAAAATGCTCAAGGTGCAATAAAGTTGAAGATGTACACCATGTTTTGGCGGAGTGTGCCCGGAACGAAGCAGAAAGAAAGCAATTTTTATGTTATAATAATATTTTGGTGAATTATAATGTTGGCATCTTCAATAGCATTCTGGCCTTACCCACGTCAGACAGGGCCGGAATGTTATATGAGATGGTCAGCATTTGCTGTGTGAATAGAAATTAGAAGCTTTGTTTTGTAATTTAATTTTAATTTAGTATTAGGGTTGGTTTTAGTAAGATAATTGTTTGTAACGGGGGTGACTTAATCACTAAGTGATCAAACCCCCATTAAAAAAAAATAAAGATTAAAAAAAAAAAATCTAAAGATCCGTCTCTAGAATCAATGTACTCAACTTACTACATATCCCAAAATTTAAGTGACAGTTTGAACTCAATTTTTCTGGGTAAGAACGTGGTGCGACATATCACCTTCATCAATTCATGTCTACAATTTATTATTCTAATTTCTAACTAAAGTTAGCATAAATGCTAACTTACTCCACTGGTTGAGCTATTGTTGTACGTGTACCAGTGAAAAGGGTTCTCTTTCAGAGGGAAGTCCTAGCCTGTATCTATACTAATATTATCTACTAGCTGTTCCCGCGACTTCGTTCGCGTGGTTTTTGAGTGATTTAAACCGTTTATGCAGCGCACGCAGCGAAAGTCGCCCCGTTTTTGCAACATTTCTTACTGACGCTTCGCTCATATTGGTCGCAGCGTAATGTTATATAGCCTAAAGCCTTCCTCTATAAATGGACTATCCAACAAAAAAATAATTTTTCAAATCGGACCAGTAGTTCATGAGATTAGCGCGTTTAAACAAACAAACAAACAAACAAACTATTCCGCTTTATAATATTAGTATAGATATTCAATGAAAAGGAAGGCTTTAGGCTATATAACATTACGCTGCGACCAATAGGAGCGAAGCGTCAGTGAGAAATGTTGCAAAAACGGGGAAAATTATTCACATTTGGCGAATTCCGTTGCGTTCATAAACGGTCACTCAAAAACCACGCGAACGAAGTCCCGGGAACAGCTAGTAATAGACAAGATTTAAATGACTTCAAAAAGTAAGTGAACTCAATAGAAATGCTATAATATAAATAAGTGATAATACTTTGGGGTGTGAGTGGGTCCCTTATATAGATTCTACTGGGAAACAAACAGCGCTGAAAGAGCTCCTTTTTTTAAACTATTGCATTTCTCAAACAAACATGAAAGTGAAATGTAAGTCTTTCAGCGCTGGTACTTTCACAGTAAACTCTACATAGGAGGCAATCATTTATTTAACGCCTTGTAGAAACCCTACATATATTATTATTTTAAACTATATTTAAATATTTTAGTCGGATACGATTTAAATTCACTGTAGAACTTAAAAACGACCGTTATTTTATCAAAGTTATTACATGCTTCGGTCTCTTTGTATTGTTATCACGTTTCTAAGACCTCAGCCATATCGCTCTACGTTATCTATTGCTGTTTGCTAATATGGTATTTGTGAGAATATGAGATAACAAACGACCGAATACTCAAACTACACTTATATTAAGTGATTCATGACCAAATTCTGAAACGATAGGTACTTAATTAAGTTAAACTAGGTAACCCAATGACGACCCACTTCGTTGAGCATACAAACCGTTTAAACCTTCCCTGGACGTCCACGAATATTTTAAGACTAAAAATAGCCGAATCGGTTCAGCCGTTCTGAAGTTTTAGTGAGACTAACGACAGTCCTATCACTATGCGAAATGACAAGGACATCATGTGATTTTAAAGCTACCGTTTCAGTATAAGAGAGAGAGTATAAGTAGGGTTTTAGATTAGGTACGTAACTGAAATATAATCTGTTATTTCCATAAGAGGGCACTTATTTATGTTGGAAGTTCGTTACGTGGTTCAAACCACGTTCAAACTCACTAATATCAAGTATCCACTGCTATATGAACCCATTGAAGCGTTAACCACAACATCCGAATTTTGTACAAACATAGGTAAAGCCTCAGCCTCGAATTTTGCGGGCAGCGGGGCGGAAGCGGCAGCTGCGCGGGAGCGGCAGGATCTTTTGCGTATTAATCAAATGGACCGGTTCTCGAAAACAGCGGGGCGGGAGCGGGTAACGAGTACCGCACCCGCGCCGCCGCCGCTCCCGCCCCGCTG
Source organism: Celastrina argiolus (assembly GCA_905187575.2). Classification (NCBI taxonomy): domain Eukaryota; kingdom Metazoa; phylum Arthropoda; class Insecta; order Lepidoptera; family Lycaenidae; genus Celastrina; species Celastrina argiolus. The sequence continues at coordinate 7,627,870 of LR994596.1, forward strand.
CCCGCAAAATTCGAGACCGAGGCCTAAGGGCGAGAATTCTCTGGATAAGGAGTAAGCGACATACTGTCCACAATTAACGGTTTTGAGCATAGCTTTTTAAATAATATTATGACTTTTATTTAATCCTAACAATATTGTAAAACTAAAAACTACGTTGAGAAAAATGTACTTAGTTTCTTTTTTATTTTTTACTTTTTCGTGTCTAGAGACACGGTAAAAGATAAATCCGTAGGTAGCTACGATGCTATAGATACCATATTTATAATTTCCACCTCCTTTTTAACCGACTTCCAAAAAAGGAGGAGGTTACTCATTTCGATCGTATACTTATATATGTTTTTGGTGTCGAGAGTCAATAATAAATGCGAAAGTGAAATACTCTAAAACTAAGTACCTACATAATACGAGTATGCATAAATCATCTATGTAAAAAAAAAATCCTCAAATAGGTATCACCTTTGGAAATTGGTGAAATATGTTTATAAAATAAAAAGCTTATGTACCTAGCAAAAAAAAAACAAATAACGTTAAAAATTTTTTTCACATAAAGGCGAAACATTTCAAGCTTTAAAAACTAGAGAGGACTTAATCTATCTAGTAATGTTAGTAGTTTAACTCTTTAAGCATCTGCAAGAACATGACGCGAGCATCACAATTACTGCAGGCACCTGAAAGGTCGACAAACTTTGCTCTACGGCAACAACTAACAAGCAACAGTTATACAAACTGACGGAACGCTCAAAACCACGAAATATGTTATAATTGGCCTGTTTAGGACCGTGTAGTGTAGATGTACACTGTACAAGTAGCGTGAGTACACAGAACCGGCCAAGTGGGAGTTGGACTCGAAGGACGGGTTCAGTTCCATTTTTAACGAAGAGAGTGGAGTGTAGTGTCATAGCTCCCGAACGGATGAACCGATTTTAATTTTGATTTTATTTTTGTGATAGGTGAATTAGGCGGAAGTGTCCTTAGATATTTCTATAGTGGTAGTGCCATGCTGCATCTCGTATGCAACCGAATTGGGTTGGCACGTCCGGGGAAGTACCACTCTCCCACATAATACCGGCTTGAAGTGATGGTCACGTCATCGCGTTTCGTCCGGTTTGTGGGAGCGCCGGAGACCCCCCCCCTCCCCGCGATTATGGCAGCACAGTCTTTAACCCATTTGGCGCCTCTGTACCCAATCAGGTACAACATAATAAATGAGGGTAGTTAAAAATCATTAAGTGTCACTGACGTTTTTTTGCGCTTAAATTATTAGTAATGAGTTAGTGAGTTACTATAATATCTATTGAATTGCCTGTGCCTATGCCAGTTGACGTTTAGAGGATTCAAAGGTATCAGTAAAATCGTTTATGTGAGTAAGTCACTATAGTTATTACTTTTTATTATTTTTTGTTGCAATTATGTTGTTAAATGGATATATTTTTTTCAATTACATCCTCATTTATAAAATAAATGAGAAATAATGTTAAATAAACGTATATTTTCAGAGAAATCTTACTTTATATACAAGTGTACCTGTTTGCGTACAGCGGCCGGATCCATATACTAACATTATTATGTTTCAAATAGTTGATACAATTAATTTGATACATTACAAATAGATGCTTTTGACTTGAAACAGTTTATTGGCATATTGTTACTTCTGGGTATCACAAACAACTTAGAGAAGATTTATAACAGGTCCTACTATCAAGATATAGGAGTTGAAATGGTGTCGAACTATATGCCCAGACCAAAAATTCAGGATTTTAAAAGGAATAAAATTACGAGGAACAATATGATGCTGTAAGCTCAGCCCTTATCTGGTAATCTAATTGATAAGTTTCTTCAGTGGAGAGTGATAAGTGATCGTAATAAAATATTGATTGATAATTCGATGGTTAAATGATGTGGCTATCATCATGCTAAGCACTTTATCATAGGAAAGCCAGTGCGATTTGCTTACAAAAACTGGGTAGCAGCTAGATTTTTACCATGGAAAATCTGTCGAAGTATCCACTGATCTTTTAGGACCAAGAGTTGTCAAAACATTACTTGTAAAATTGGGAATGAATCCATCATATCATCAAGTATTTTTTGACAGCTTTTTAAGGTGTTTGCACAATAGCGACTTTTTACAATCATGATACTATTGAACCGTTAGGAGCTGTGAGACGATGATCTATAACTGTGTAACGAGAAAAGGCTAATGCCATTATTCCAAAAACCTACCAAACATATAATAAAAATATGGGTGGAGTAGACGACTTTGATTAGTCAATTTTGCTTTATAGAATTGCGATTCATGGATAAAAGTGGTGGTGGGTTTTATTTACCTATGTGATACATAATATTATGACTGTTGCAAATGCCTGGAATTTGTATGTAATGAGTGTAACTAGTGACAGTATGGATCAATTGCTATTTCAACCCTCCATTACACACTACTTACGACTGATAACCCAAAGTAAATCTCAAAATTCGTTTTCAATAGTCCCAGCTTGTCTCAAGACGGACTTCGATATTATCCTCAGAAGCTTGAAAAACCATTGCGATATGTTATTTGTAATGCAAGAATTCGTTAGCAATGTAAAAAGTATGACAAAACACTATGACTTGAAAAGCAATGTCTTGAAATTTTCCACCCGTAATACGCCGCTGTACGCATTTGAGTACACCCCCCTGTAGGGATACCTAATAACTTTTTTTCAGTTTTTTCCTACTTTTGTGTTTATTTGGCTTGTAGACAGTAATAAAACAAGCATTATTTGAAAAAATCTCTGTTGGTTTTAATTTGGCGGTTAATGGGTTAAATAGAAGCATACCCCAGGAGGGTACCAGCTGCGACAGCGCTGGAGAATCCCTCCCTAGGTGTCAGCGCCTGGGCTGCCCCGCGTACTCTGGGGGGGGCAAAACTGTGCTCTACAATCGTTCTGCTGGGGGCAAACGGAATAAGCCGAAAGATCCTCCTGCCACGCTCAGTGTTGAATTCTGCAACATCAGGGGATTGCATTCAAATTTAAACGCTGTCCACTACCATCTCAAGACAGCGAAGCCGGCTTTACTCTTTCTCACTGAGACGCAGATATCCTCTCCGACTGATACATCCTACCTCTCTTACCCGGGGTACAAACTGGAACACTCCTTTGTACCACGGGCTGGAGTGTGCGCTTACGTTAGGGAGGATGTCTGTTCTCGTCGCCTCAGCAGTCTTGAAGGTAGGGACCTCTCCATCCTCTGGTTACGCATAGATAGCGACGACCATCCCCTCATCTATGCGTGCCTATATAGGTCCCATAGCGGTAATACCGAAACTGACCGACTCTTGGAGTACATTCAAGTGGCTACAGATCTCGTTCTGCAGCAGATCCCTTCCGCAGAGATCGTGATTCTTGGCGATTTTAACGCCCACCATGCCGAATGGCTTGGCTCACGTACCACCGATCATGCGGGAAGATCTGTTCACGATTTTGCCTTGGCTTATGGCCTGACACAACTCGTTACTTCGCCCACGCGAGTTCCGGATGTGGAAGGCCAAGAACCTTCTCTGCTGGATCTTCTGCTGACCTCTCATCCGGATGGCTACAGTGTCTCCGTCGATGTCCCCTTAGGCTCGTCGGATCACTGTCTCATTCGTAGTATGGGACGGGATGCGGTCCTTTTTTGCGTCCTACCCATGGGGGCGGGTTTGCTTCTCGCCGGATGATCCTGACGTTGTTGCTGATGTCGTGCTTCAGGGCATGGAACTCTTTATTCCGTTCTCTTCGGTACCCATTGGTGGCAAGTCTCGGCCTTCGTTTGGTCGCACCTGCAAAATGGCGTCTAGCCGTAAGCGGAAGTGCTACCGGGCCTGGGTTGATGCCTCAACATCACAGGATGTAAAAACTGGCGCATTAAAAAGGGAGTACAACTCTGCCTCTAGATCCTTCAAGAGGGTTATCGCCGAGGCAAAGTCGGAGCACATTGGCAGAATTGGCGAGAGACTAGTTCGCCTTCCTTCGGGAACGCGTGCGTTCTGGTCTCTCGCCAAGGCTGTCTTAGGGAACTTCTGTCAGCCTTCCCTTCCAACTCTGCACCGGTGTGATGTCTCGCTGGCCCATACCGCAAAGGAGAAGGCCGATCTTCTAGGCTCTCTTTTTGCGTCAAACTCGACTCTGGATGACCAAGGAAATCCACCTCCTACTATTGGATGGTGTGATACTCTCATGCCGGAAGTAAAATTCCGGCAGAGCTCTGTGCGAAAAGTACTTGCCTCCTTGGACATTCATAAGTCGTGCGGGCCGGATGGCATTCCTCCGATTGTGTTGCGTACAGTCGGCTGCACTAACATGGATACATCTACAAATTTGCAAAAATATGTCTACGTTTAATTTTCAAAAATATCGTCACCTTATTGCATTCAAAGCGATGTAACCAGCAAAGTGTTTCAAAATGATGAATACATTATTTTCATAATGAAGTAAACAGCAGTATTTCAGTGAATAGTATACACACTTAAATTCATAATTATGAACACGCGACAAATTTCAGTAGCATGTAAACATTGTTTATTTCATTATAATGTAAACGTTAATTTTGTGTTTCAGAAAAGGCTGGTCAAAATTTCATTACATTGCAATATATACAATAATGAATTCTATTAATAATAGAGGTGATATGTTGACGGGTATTATTATTGACGGTTATTTAAAAATCACACATACATTAGAATATCAATTATATTCTTTAGTGTAATAGGTATAACTCTGATACACGCGAACGTATATATTTCAAAGACTACTTTCATCGGTTTTTATAGTCTATCCTCAAACTATAATATGATCAAAACTAAACAATGTTAATATCGTTCTGTATTAGTAATATTGTAAATATAAATAATATAGACTAACACGGGCATCATGAAAAACATCCCATATTTTAAAATAATAAAAATAGTAGTTTTAAATGACTCCATTTGGATTACCTAAGCTTAACAACAAGAAACAAACCAAAAAAAAATTAATTACTGAATAATGAATATTGAGAAGTGCAAACGATAACTGTAAATTAACTCTGTTGTACAAACTCGTGACTAAATATTTCTGATTTCGTTATCATCATATTATGTATACATAATATGATGATAACGAAATCAAACTATATTGAGGGTAGAAGTAAAAACCTGATAAAAACAGTCTCTGAAATAAAATATTATGTTCGCGTAAAATTTCTGATCTACTGCAATAAATTGGATAATTCTTGTCATTTCTTGTTTTTTTTCAGTCAGAAAAGCAAAATTTTTTTTTAACTAGCCCCTGAATAGTCAAACAGTGCATGAACTGAAGACGAATTATTGCGATCTCGTCAGCTTTGAATAAAAAAAAAAGTATATCAAAATCGGTCCATCCATTTAGTAGTTACGATGCCACAAGCAAACAGACAAATATACATAAATAAACGTCAAACTTATATCATAGTGTAAGTTTAGTTTGCAGACACGCAAGCTAACATTTTGTGTGATAAACAAAATTAATATAATATTAAAATATCATAGATACCTATAGTTTGAGGGTAGAAGTAAAAACCTAACAAAAATAGTTTCTGAAATATATGTTTAGGTAAAATATCTGATCGACTGTAATAAATTTCATAATTCTTTTCTTTTTGTGTTTTTTCTAGTCATAAAAGTAAAACTATTTTTAAGTAACACTCGAATTGTTCAGCAGTAAGCAAATTTATTTTGTTGAATCATAGCTTTAGTGTTTTAACATGACCACGTCAGCTTTCAAACAAAAAAAACTACATCAAAATCGGTTCATCCGTTTGGGAGCTACGATGACAGACATACAGACAGACTCGATATTTCCCTCTGTTTTTGTTGGAGGTACAAAAAGGGATTTTTTACTAATTCAATAGTCCAAATTTCATGTTTCTACCATTTGTAGTTACGGCTGTGCGAAAAGAAAAAGAAAAAATGAATGTATACATCTTATTGGAACATACCCCGAGTACATTTTTGTGGCATTTAAAACATATTTGCAGAAAAGTGAAAAATGCTAAAATTTTATAAGTGTATCCATATTATTGATACAATTAATGTTTACATTGTAATGAAGTAAACAATGTTTACATATTATTGAAATTTGTTGCGTATTCATAATTATGAATTTAAGTGTGTATACTATTCACTGAAATACTGCTGTTTACTTCATTATGAAAATAATGTATTCATAATTTTGCAACACTTTGCTGGTTACATCGCATTGAATGCAATAAGATGACGATATTTTTGAAAAACTAACGTAGACATATTTTTGAAAATTTGTAGATGTATCCATGTTAGTGCAGCCGACTGTACATGTGCTCCCGAGTTGGCACCGGTTCTAACGCGTCTTTTCCGGCACTCTTATTCCTTAGGCATAGTCCCGAATTCATGGAAGACAGCCTTAGTCCATCCGATCCCTAAAAAAGGCGACCGCTCAGATCCATCGAACTATAGGCCTATAGCGATAACGTCCTTGTTCTCTAAGATAATGGAATCTATTATCAACTGCCAGCTCCTAGGTTACTTGGAGGAGCACCAGCTGATAAGCGACCGCCAGTACGGTTTCCGTCGGGGACGCTCAGCTGGTGATCTTCTAACATACCTTACGCACCGATGGGCGGAGGCAGTTGAGAGCAAGGGGGAGGCGTTGGCCGTTAGTTTAGATGTAGCGAAGGCCTTTGATCGGGTCTGGCATAAGGCGCTTCTTTCGAAGCTCCCTTCCTACGGGCTTCCCGAGAGATTATGCAATTGGATCACCAGCTTTTTGACAGATCGTAGCATCAAGGTCGCTGTTGACGGAGCATGCTCGGACCCCAAATCTGTCAATGCTGGTCACTGGTGTTCCACAAGGCTGTGTGCTATCTCCGACGCTGTTATTTCTGCATATCAATGACTTGTTGCAAATTGGTGGCATTCATTGCTATGCGGATGACAGTACTGGAGATGCCTTTTACACAGGCCGAGCAAATATTTCTCGGGAACATGTCAACGAGTGTCGGAACAAACTTGTGTCTGAAGTCGAAACTTTGTTAACTAAAGTCTCGGACTGGGGCCGACTAAATCTAGTCCAATTCAACCCTAAGAAGACTCAAGTTTGCGCGTTCACCGCTAAAAGAACACCCTTTGTCGTATCTCCTCGCTTCGATAACACTCCCCTATTTGCCACAGCTAGCATCGGAATTCTTGGAGTTGACATATCGAGCGACGTTCAGTTTTGCGGTCATCTGGAGGGGAAGGCTAAACTAGCTTCCAAAAAGCTGGGGGTTCTCAATAGGGCGAAGCAGTACTTCATACCTGCTCACCGCCTGCAACTGTACAAGGCGCAGGTTCGGCCCCATATGGAGTACTGCTCTCACCTTTGGGCGGGGGCTCCCCAATACCAGCTCCTTCTATTTGACCGCATCACACGTAGAGCGGCTCGAATCGTCGACGACCAGGCTCTTTCCGAGCGGCTTGACACTTTGGCCTTGCGTAGAGATGTCGGTTCACTCTGCATCCTCTATCGCATTTATCATGGGGTGTGTTCCGAGGAACTGTTTGGCTTAATACCTGCAGCTACATTTCGACATCGAAGCTCGCGCCGGAAGTTCCACCCACATCATCTTGATCTCCACAGATCAACCACCGTGAGATTCTCAAGGCACTTCCTGCCTCGGACCACAATCTTGTGGAACCAGCTGCCACCCACGGTATTTCCGAACCGATACGACTTAGGAGCCTTCAATAGAAGAGCCTACCTCTTCGTCAAAGGCCGGCAACGCACCTGCAGTTCCTCTGGAGTTGCGGATGTTTATGGGCGTCAGGATTCACTTAACATCAGGTGAACTGCCTGCTCGTTTGCCCCCTTTTTCCAAAAAAAAAAAAAAAAAAAAAAAAGATATGTTTGATGAAAATCGGTTGAGCCGTTTCAAAGTTGTGGGGGTGTAAAAGTGGGGTAGAATAACCGAATGCTTACAAATATAATCGAGTGCAATTTCAAAATTTCAAATGAAGCGCATTACAAAATAATATTATGTTCAAGTTATTAGATATAATAATTCATCATCATTATTTATATCCCACTACATTAAAAAAAATTCTAACAAAGTCGACTATATAATTTTTTTTAAATATTTTCACAACTATTCATGTAGATAATATGGAAAACGATGTCACTATGAATCGGGCAAATAAAATAGCAAAAGAGAAGAGAAAGATGCGATGAAAATAAATCAGTATACAGGATGTAATATTAATGAGTCATAATACTTAAGGGTGTTTACATGTATGTGCCTCCTATGTAGAGTCTACCTGCGTTGAAAGAGGTACTTTATAAAAAATATTGTATGAGAAAATTTATGATGTTGGGGCATTTCTCCTACAGACATGAATGTCAAAAGTAAGCCTTTTAGCACTGGTGCTTACACAGTATACTCTACATAGGAGGCACATACACACCCTAAACTCTAAAGTATTATCACTCATTTATTTGTATAGGTATTATGTACATATCTACTGTTCTATCTTCGTTTAGAAATATATTTTACATACCTTTTACAATTGTTATAACTAGGCATAAACTACAGCTTTATATTAACAGCAGTAGCTATTAGGTAACCCAAAATTCCACATTAATCTGTGAACACAATAATTTACGGTGCAGAAAATTGGATTGCACTTTCGATTTTAACGGTTATGAAATCGCGCAGCCCAATTTACTGCAATTGCAAATCGACCTTCAAATTATTACGTTTAATTACTAAACTGATCTAGACGTCTAGACTGCAATCTGTTTTATAGGCCTAAGCAAAAATGATTAAAACTAATATTTTTTTCGAAAATCTTACAGTACCACATGATAAACTTTAGCTGAGCCAAATTTCATATTCCTCGAGTAGTACAATTATAATGAAATTGTACCAAAGTTAATAATACAAATACAAATCATTTATTTCCAAAAACATACATTAGCCAAATGTTACATTAACGTTCCCCCAAACTAGGCGACGCCTGTCCTATGGGGGACTCAAAAGAGTACAAATTTATAAGTGGCGGCTTAGAACACAACTGTATTTCTTCAAAATTTAAAACAAAGTGAAACAAGATACAATAATACTTTAAAATTTAAAACAAAGTGAAACAACAAGATACAATAATACTTTAAAATTTAAAACAAAGTGAAACAACAAGATACAATAATACGACATACTTTAAGAGAAAAATAAAAAAGAGAAAAATATTTATATTTAAATTTTGAACAACATTTTGAACTTCATTTGTAAGTGAGAGTATTTGGAGACTGTGGGTGGGTGGGTGAGTATACTACTGAAAGGATGTGTGTGTGTGTGTGTGTATTAATTGAGATGAGTGTGGAATGTACGTTTGTGTTATTTATACACTTTTATCAGGTTTTCAGATTCGTCGTAAGACTATGACAATAGTGCTTTGGCCTTTTTTCCTTGTTGGACCGAGCAAAGCTTCAGGTGAAATAGATTTACCAGTTTGTTATAAATATGAGGAAAAAGGAAACGATAGGCAAATACGATCGATACTTATTAAAAATTGTATGTACTTACCTAATTATTGAAAGTTAATATTTTGTATAGCAATATACTAAGGCCGTGTTTCACCAAGCAATGTTAAAGTTAACGCCATGTTAAATATCATGTTATCCCTCTCGTATTTCCTGTCAATGAATGAGATGGCATGGTATTATAACATGGCGTTAACTTTAACATTGCTTGGTGAAACACGGCCTAAGTCGGGGTTTTTTTTCATTGTTAATTTAGTTTTTTTACCCGGCTGCCCTAAAAGAGGGTAATTGTACAGCAATAAACAACTAAATTTCAATACTTTAATTAGGCAGGATTATAATATAAAATATTGATCTTGGACCAATTAGGCACTCGAAGGGGATATTCTTCCTCCTTCCTCAATACTTATACTGCCCTAAAAGAGGGTAATAAATAATAAACAACTTAAACTTCAGTTCTTATATTAGACAGGATACTAATAAGAACATTGACCTTGGACCGCTTGGGTCCTCAAAGGGTAATCATCAATCAAAGCTAAGTCATGTCAACCGCCTACTGCCGCCCGCGACTCCCCTTGAACTTAGTGGGTAGTGAGTCATGCGACCTCGACTTTTTGCCAACCTGACACCTGTTATGTCTCAATTGGTACCTAAAAGGAAAAAATAGGGTCCGCTGTTCGTCTGTCACCAGGCTGTAACTCATGAACCGTAATAGTCAGATAGTTGAAATTTTCACAGACCATCAGAACATAAATCTGTTGCTGCTAAGTATAACAACGAAAACTTAAAAATATAATAAAAATATCTAAGGGGCTCCCATACAACAAACGTGATTTTATTGCTCGTTTTGTACGACTCGCACTTGGCCGTTTTTTTAGTTGTGTGTGTAATGAAATCGTATAAATGAATGAAACGTTAAATTTGACCCACTTCCCGGCTTCCGATTCGGCTGATGCCTGCATTATATAGGTACATGTGTATATACTTCACGTAACAAAGCAATTATGTTATCAATTGGGCCCGATCTGATGATGGAGCTGGAAGGTGCCTGTAGGTAAAAGCGTTGTTATATGATTTCTACATGCTCCGGTCGGCGGGATACAAAATAAAATCGTTCAAGGTCATTGGCGTTATACAAAGCCTTAGATACAAAGTATTATTGATGAGATGATATAGTATCAGCGTCTTTGTTTATCATGTGCGTCTTTGTATGCAACCATGTTTAAAACACAGTACCTACTAAAAAAATTACGACTTAACGATTTTCTTTATCCTGGTTAGTTTCAAACTAATCCATCAAATAAAACCAAAAGCCGTTGAGATCGAACTGATTCGGTTCTCAATTGTGTTTGGAGTAGGTAAGCATGCTGCGCCAATATAAGTTCAGCTTCAAACTTAGGCCTCAGTTCAAAAACCTCGAGCGTTCATGGAATAAGAAATAAGGACATGACTCAAAAAGCAGACAATTTGACAGATTTACACGTTGTGTAACTATAACGGCGACAGATTTATACAAATTGTGTAATAACTCGATCTGGGCACGCATAATCGGCTCATAGTCCTTGTAGTTTTTTTCCATAGTAACATTCAGCGAAACAGTTAAAAGTAGACCGTTTAAAAACGTGTATTAGACTACACTTTTTTAAATTGTTAGGGTCCTTTTCAACACCCAATGAGGTGTAAGTAGAATCTCTTCTCAGATTATAAAACAATAGACAGATAGAGTGCACCGAACATCTGGGTGAAACTAATTCCTGTTGTTTCTGTAATGGCTATAGTGGTTTACCCAGTTCAATGCGCTCCAATTATTTCATAATCTGAGAATCGCTTATTCGCAACTGGTTGTTAAGTGCCAATTTCACTAACACATGCTAAAGTTATTCTTTAATTAAACATCATGTTATCCCTCTCGTATTTCCTGTCAATGAATGCGAAGGTATGATATTTTAACAAGCCGTTAACACTAACAAGCGTCGATGAAATCGGGACTAAATTAATAATAATAATAGCTCCCCTCACCGATTTCGGTGTCGGTAGCCGATTTCATTGAAACCAGGCCAGCTACGTAGGAGTTATTTTATAGTGCCCAAGTGTGTGCGCAATACACAATCTCTTCCTTTTGCTCTCATAACCCAGTGGGACGGTAAACCGACACGACTTGCGAGAGATCAGGCGCAGGATCGACTTTTTACATGCCCATCCGACGCATGGATGGATCATCTTTCTTGTCAGACAAACAATAATCAGCCTGCATTGTCCTAATCAAACTTGACATTAAATTTTTTGTTGTTCCAACTTTCAACGCGGGAATCGAACCCACAAACTCCGGGTAGAGAGCTAAGCTTGTTCACGGAGACGTGAAATTGATATTATATATATATACTCGTTTATAGAAGTAAACGTTTTCTTTTGATTATAATCTCTTAGCGAAAAAACGAGCAAATTTAAAACTAACAGCATAAAAGCCATGCACGTTTTAAAATTTAAATAGAAACAGATTTATTTAAATTTCATAAAGGTAGAGCTGAAAGTGGGTTAATACGAGAACGAGCCCTTCGCAACACTTGAATTATATAACGTTTTAACGGTGTTTTTAACGCAAACATGTAGCACAAGCAGGAATATTTTTGAAAACGTCACTTTTACGGAGCTGTCTAATGTTGCTGCTTAGCCTACTGTTGATACGGGCTACGTATAATATAACGTTTTAACGGTGTTTTTAACGCAAACATGTAGCACAAGCAGGAACATTTTCGAAAACGTTACTTTTACGGAGTTGTCCAATGTCGCTGCTTGGCCTACTGTTGATACGGGCTACGTATAATATAACGTTTTAACGGTGTTTTTAACGCAAACATGTAGCACAAGCAGGAACATTTTTGAAAACGTTACTTTTACGTTACTGTCTGTCCTGCTTGGCCTGCTGTTTATGCGGAATAAGTACAATATGTATAATATTTAAACTTTTCTGTTACAGGATACTCATGCAACGGTAAAGAGAACATGGCCATCAACCATAATTTGAACAGGTGAGTTTTTAAATTCTAGTTGTGGCGGTACTACTAGCGCCACAATTCTGCATCGCGCTATCGAAGTTTTATAAGTCCGGCGCTTTATAAACGACATCTGAACTAGTACAGTGGGCTTCGGCCTGACCGAGTATACCATCTCGCTCGGTCGGAGATCTCCCTTTGGGGCTTCCACTAGTACTCCCACACTAGTATTATCTTAAGTCCCGATTTCACCAACGGATGTTAGTGTTAACGGCTTGTTAAAATACCATGCCTTCTCATTCATTGATAGGAATTACGAGAGGAACAACATTATATTTAACGAAGGATTAACTTTAACATTGCTTGGTGAAACACGCCCTTAAGCTAAGGCTACGTAAGCGCTATATCTTATTTAATAATAACGTTAATCGTTTGTTTGTTACGTTACATTTACGTGAAAACTACTTGATTTGAGGTAAGCTGGAAATTGGAAAAACTCTTTTAACCGACTTTCCGATGTAATAGATTAAAGGTAACCACTTAGTAAAAAAAAGTGTATCGCTTCAAACAATTTACCACAGATACAAAATGTCAAGCAAGTACGGTGATGTGACACACATGTAGTGTTGTGCCAATCTGAGGGGTAAGAACTTATTCATTTCAACATTTCCAAAAAGGAGCTTGCCACGTCTACCTATTGGCTAGTAATCCTCTATCTACATAAAATCTCCAGCTGGCAACGTCAGATTTAATCCTGACTCAAACCCCCCGACTCCCAAGTGATACATCAATGTGACAATACATAAATAACGTTAACAAACTTTTGTAATTAACGCTTCGCTGTAAACTTGTTAAAATGTCGTCGACGTAATGAGTTTTTGGTTTTTCATTAAATTATCTACACTGGCTGTCTCTTTCGCCTTTCATTAATAATTTATTCTATTTAAATATATCTACACTAGCTGTTTCCTGTCTGGGTTAGTTAATAGTTTGTTTGCCTATAACCTACAGAAGAATTGTAAATTACCACTGGGTTTATTGACAAAGCTACACCACAACAATAATAAAATATCTATACACGCCGTCAGTCTGGCCCAGAGCTAAGTATCCGAAGAACTTGTGTTACAAATACCAGACGACGGAAATATATTATATAAGTTAATAAATTTAATACTTTTATACTATACACATATTAATACACAAATTTAATACACATCCATGACCCAGGAACTTTGAAAACTTTTTGTTCCCTGGGCGGGATTCGAACCCGCAACCTCTCGGTCGAGCACCAACGCGCTGAACCGCTGCGCAACGGAGGTCGTCAGAATGTTTATTTAATATTTATTTCTTAGAAATATTTTCTATAAAAATGCAATATAATCGCATAATATACTAGTAATACATAGTGCCATAATATGTAACCTTTGGTTTCAAGTTCTTGAGCAAGTTATCTACTGATTCATCGTCAAACAATTCTATAATTATGTTTATTAAGTGCAAACAATAGTTCAGGCAACGTGACTGCCTGTGTCACTTTCTTGCTTATAACTTCTTTAATTTTTAATTTAGAGTAAAAAAATATACAAACAAATTATGATTTCACCATTTTTTTCTAAGACGGTATGTCGTATAGTTTCCGAGATATCCCGATAAAAGTGTTGTCAACTCTTTTTTCAAAATGGCGGCCGGGTTCCCACAAACTTAAGGTTAAGCTTCAATTGACCCCCATACATACATGTCCCAAAACTAATATTGCGTCCTCAAAAATGCAATATTCGGTCCCTAAATTATTGTAACATTTCGATTTTCAATGGACTAGTGTGCTGTGTTCTAGTTTTTTATCGGTTTTATATTTATTGTACCTCGAATTAGCTGCAATTGTTGGCCACTAGCGAAGACTGGTTCTCTATCGGAGGGAACTCGTAAACTGTATGGTAGAAGGATTTCTAGAACCTTCAAAAGGTAAGAGGCATGTAAGTCGATAGTAATGTGTTTTTGGAACTCACAGTTTCAATTCATCGCAAATCACCTTGTTACCATTATCGCACGATTGTCGTTTTTTTTTTTCAGTGCCCATATTTTTCTTGTCCGACTTTTTGTAGGTATAAAATAGAACTTACTGATTTCAATAGTGCAACGCACACGTCAAACGTACAAAATGTAGGTCATAAAATCGGTCTTATATAAATATGCCCGTGGGTGGAGAATCTGGACAAAAATCGCTGATGTTTTATTTTCTGGCCTTATCAAAGGTTTCGATCTATTTATGCTATATCTACCAATTCTGGGGCCTTACTCTCCAAACTGATTTGATTTTGATTCAGATACGATCATGCCGCGTACCTACTTCCTAATAAATTGAAATTTGTTTATTTTGATTCTCAATCGATTGATATGGTCGGGAGTACAAAAAGTTACGATCTAACAATTTTCTTTATCCTGATTAGTGATTAGTTTCAAAGTAATTCACCAAATGAAATACGAAAAACCACTGATATCGAACGGATTCGGTTCTCGGTTGTGTCGGGAGTAAGCCTGCTGAATAGGGATAAACTAGGAAGTATCTATGATAAAAACAACCTCGCTTGCAAAACAAGCGCAAAAGCGCTGTTAAATTCACATTACAGGGAGTTGCGGCATTTTGAAGCGTTCAACACTAACAATCTGTAGTTTGTTCAGAGCATTGGGAAGTTTATGGGCTAATACAGTAGAGTTAAAAACGAAATACGAGTGTCAAGTCGGGCTTGTATGTCGTTTTAAGCTACTTATACTACAACAAAAATTTGCAGCTTTACAAAGCGCTCCCATTTCTGCCGCCCAGCTTCAGCGCTACCAAGCATCCTACATGAGCTACATACAAATATAAAGCGTTACAAATCGCTTTCGTCCTTCACCGTCTAGCTGCAGCGCTGTACATACTACAGATTTACCACTTTTGAACCTTATTGCTACGTAATAAGGTCGAAAAGTAAGACGAATCGGACATACATCACATCGCGTAATCAGATCTCACGAAGCCGAGCACGTGCTCAGCAGAGATAAGGTTAATTCAGATAGGTCGAGACTCGAGACTCACAGCGAAACTCGTAGCGTCAGCAACGTATGGTGTCATTTTTTTATAATTTTTTTTGTTGCTTCCGTACTCAAAAGAAGAATCCCCATATACTAAGAACCTTCTGTTCGTCCGTCTGTCACCAGCATAATAACAAATGAATCTTTCACAGATAATGTTTTTCTGTTGCCGCTGTACCAAAAACAGATTAAAATAAACGATTTGGTTCGGCCAATTTATTATTTTTTTATGGTAATTTCGCTTACGAACCCGACTCGCACTTGGCTCGTTTTTTGATGGAACATACTGCAAAAAACTACAATATTTATTCTTTAACTTAGTAATAAAATTAAACTTTATTATGCGAATACGTATGTTAAAACTTTTTATCAACATTTTTGGAGCTATTTATTGTATCACTCACATTACAAAATGTTTGCTATGTTGCAAGCAGTGTACATTTAAAATATTATTTACTGACTTAATATTTTAAAATTACCGACAGTTGAGGAGATACGGTATAATATATTTGCCTATATATCTTAATATTACGTAATCTTGTAATCTCTTTTTATTACTGACCATAAAATAGGGGTTTCTGTGTTAGTTTTGAATATTTTTTTATTTATTTACGTAAACTGATGCTGACGGTACCGAAGCTTACGAGCAGTGTCAGGTATCGCGAGTGGCCATTTCCCTCTCGACCCGTTTCGTTACGTAACCGAAAATATTGTTAAACTTCACTTTATATACCCTTAAATCTTTATTTCTTATTCGATACCAACTAAAGTTTTAAAGTACAATCAGTCTTTGTAGACTCCCAGATGAAATGAAAGGCTCCTATAATTGTGGACTGTATATTATTATAAGATATGAAGGTTGTCTACATGTGATGGTTGGATTGATAGAGTGTTTTTAAAATCTATCACACGGCTGTGTGCGCAGGCGCATCCAAACGCCCCGCGCGTCCCGCACGCACGCCCCTCGCGCCGTTGCGATGTAGCCGCAACAGTCTTTGCAGAATAATCCCTCATATCCCTGATAATATAAATGAATGTTTGTTTGTTACGCTTTTACGCGAAAACTACGATTGTTTTCGAACTTCTTAAGTGATAATAGCGTTGGCATCTTGTATAAGACCCCAGTCTTTATTCAGATGATTTTACATTATGCATTTGTACATTTTGGTGGCATTACCATGCATTATTATAATTAATCGTACGCGTGGCTTGGGCCATTCAAACGTATTTAAAAATGACTTTATCTTTTCTGCCGACTCTACCACTGCATTTGGCATTGAAATTAGTCTGCAAAAACTGCTCAATTATATTTCGCCAACTACTCAAACTTAATAAAACTCGGATGTAGGTCTCAACTTTAAAATGTTCTAAGGTTTGCGTTTTCCTCTTGTTGATCAGGACTTTAAAGTACTTTAGGCTTAGACTTTACCTACACAAAGCCTGAATGCAGTTAAGTACTAATTAGCCTGAACTACCGACTCCGTGGGAATGTATGGGGCTCATTCATTACGCCTTGGCGTTATAAAGGCTAGAATGTAGCTAGAGAAAGGATAGGTAGATGCTAGAGTACTGACTGTTATTTGAGAGAGATTTTGAACCTTTCTTGAATCTTTTAGGCATAATATCTTACAAAACATTATTTGTTGATACTATGTCCGTATAAAACTATTTTGCCATTTTTGGCTCGCTTTTAATTTGATATTAGTACTTAGTACTTACCACAAAGTAGATATATATGTATAACAGAGACACGACCTAGTACTAGAAAATGGTATAACCCTAATACTGGCAATTCGACTGGCTATTTTTGTTTTCTTCGATTTCCATTAATAGATAAAGGGTGAAGTCCAAGCACATTCCGGAAACCGCCATCTAGCGCCACTATTGGAAAATACTAATTACTAATTTCGTTACGTATCTTCTTCCTAATTAAGGAGTTGAATGATCTTCATGTGATGTTATGCTTAAAAATATGCTTATCTTCATTTTAATGTCAATATTTGCACTTAATTCGGCAAATTTACATTTTATAATTTACAAACGTTAATAGTAGTGACAACTAATGCAATTTTTTGTATTAAACATAGATTGTATGGGATAATAGGCCATGGTACTTACCAATAGTTTTTGTGCGCGACCCTCTTAGTGCAGGAGAACTGTCCAACTCGCAATTGCCCGGTTTTTATTTACGTTCAACGTCAAACAATACAAGTATTAACTAAACACAATGTAACCACAAAATTCTAAAACAACAAAAACCCCTTTAATACTCAAGTATCGTTTTTACCATAGAGTAAACATGGGCATACAATTTGGGTGGTATTTTACCTACTACCTTTCTTGTATAAACACGTGGTACTCCCACGCAGTCGCTAATGTTTTCCCAGAAGCACTGCACACTTATCATGATTCATGACCTACCACAGGCAAATGACCAATCACCTGATGGTAAGTGTTGAGGCCCGAGTAATTAACCAATCAGGGCATTAGATTTTTGACAGTACACAATAAAAGCTAAAGTCCCGAATTCACCAACGCTTGTTAATGTTAACGGCTTGTTTAAATACCATGATTTCTCATTCATTGACAGGAAATACGAAAGGTATATTTAATTAAGGATTAACTTTAACGTGTGTTGGTGATATCGGCTCTTATCCCGTCAAAAATTAAGAAGGTAAATTATTATTGCTCAGACTTTGAATTCTTTTTTTAAATAATAAAATTTGTTAATTAAATTCATAAAATATTATTAGGAAAGGTTAAAAAAAATTCAATCTTACTTTTTTTTTCGTCCATTTAAGTGTTATACTTGTCGGAGTTGAAACGTAAGGCTTGCAAAAAAAAAAAAAAAGAAAGCCTAGCAAGTTTAGTCATATTTGCCAAGAGGCCGGTCGCCGCTTACAAAAGAGGAAGGAGAAGACGTGTGTCACCGATGACAGGGAGGATTAGGCAGGGTGGCGCGATGGATGGCGGGGCTTGAGAAAAATGAAGTTGACTAAATTCGCTTACGTTCAATGTCTGCTTTGCATTAAGTACTTGTAGCAATAGGTTTGATTGTTCATAATATAAACACGTTCAGTTTGGTGTTATTATTTCCTATAAAGTGACGCCCACAAAATACCGCACTCCGTTATCAGAAATTGGGATATACCCGCAAAATCAAGATAGATGGTTACAGGGTACCTACAAATTGTTGGATTGGACATTATGGCCTTGCGGATATTCAGATCACGTTGAGACGGAACAGATTATATTACGGAGCCTCCACTACCAAAGGCAGCATGGTATATAATGCATAGCAGAAAGACGATTGATGGGATGACAGCGCTGCTGACGATGGTAACGTGCTGACAATGGGAATGTGACGATTTACAATGAGAATGTGACGATTGACAATGGGAACGTGACGATTTACAATAGAACCACGATAATATGACAAGATTGACGTGGCTAGTCAACGACAGGTCTTGGTTATAAGCTTGATGGCTTTGGTAACAGGTGGTAGCAATCTTTTTATTCCTCGTTATAATTTGGAAGCCTTCAAAGTAAATACAATTTCAAAGTTTCCATGAAATTGCTTGCCCAAAAATCTAAATAAACTTTAAAGTTTAGTGTTCGTTTGTATTGCTGTTTTGTTTTATTTGTAGATGGACAATACATTGGGATAATGCTGGACTGGACGATGCATAGCCTTGCATAGCTTGCATGCTTGCCCGATGCATAGAATGAGCTTTGCTGGGTAACCAACCAACGCAGATGAGCATTGTGTATCTTATGGACTATTCTACTTGCTTCGCAAAGATGTGAACTGGTAGTATGAGTATCATTACTTATTTCATTGTAAAGTTCAGAATTAGTCTGGTTTTATAATCACAGTATTGGTAACAGAAAAGAGATTCAAAGTAAAAGATCTTACAGTATTTTGATACTTAAATTATGTGAGTTTTAAAACTTGTTATTATACTAGCTATATTCTTATTAATAGAGTGAAATCAACACAGTTAATAAAGAAGAAATCAAAGTTTGATTTTAATGATAATAATTATTATTACACAACAAGTAAAGGTCTTATGCAGGTGAGCACAAGTTGTAAACAAACAGGCTTATACAATAACATTGACATGTTCTTTGTAAATATTGTTTACATGATAGTAAGTAGGTAGACAAGTTTGTAGGAGCGAGAAAGACGATTCAAAAAGAATTAAAAATTTATTTAAAGTTACAACTTATTAAAGTTTAAAACTTAATTAGGATTAACAGGCAGAGCTTTTACAAGTTATCTTCTGTCGGGACACAACCAAGCAGAAATTCATGCCACGATCGAATGGCCCCATCGGGAGCCTTTACAATAGTTGAAACAAAATACAACAAGACATGTGTGTTAAATAAACAAAGCTTTGGTCATAATTAATCTTGGGATGCAATTAATGTGTTATCCCTTAGTTTCTACGTGAAGTCCATTTTAAAGTCAAGTGCTGAGGGCTTGACAAATCACTAGTTACAACAAATCTTAAGAGTAGTCAATAAATCAATAAATTGATCATGGGGTCTTGAGGGTTAACATAAGTAGGTAGTGTGAAACTACATACTTAAATGTAATTTTCATTGGTGAGTTTAAAACAAAGAAAAAAAAAAAAGAGTATCTTTAAATAATGTCTTGTACATTGTTATTTATTCCTAAGCTGGCTATAAAAATATCTGTTAAAGTAAATTTGGAATACATATTACCTACAGATTTAACAGACTTTTACTTTTTAGAACATTATGCGATATGGAATAGTTTAAAATTCGTCCAACAGGATAATATTGTTTGTGATATGAGTTTTATGGAATTAACACATTTTAATTTCATGTTTCAGAAGTTACTGTATGTAAGCTGGAACTAATGGTGAACAAGGCATCACACACTCAACGGTCCAAGAGTCTCAGAGGCCGTGGCAGTCCACTGATGCGGTGGAAGATTAGAAAGTTCATTGAGTGACTTCAGTTAGCTTCGACCAACTTGGTGATTTTGTAAAAGGTTGTAAACGCACTAGCGAGTCTTCAGGTATTATGAATGACGAATGAATCGCCTCCGTGGTCTAGTGGTTCAGAGCTTAGCTCTCGACCCGGATTCGTGGGTTCGATTCCCACGTTGAAACAACAAAAAAAAAAAAGGTTGTTTTTAGGATTGGTTAGGACAATGCAGACTGATCACCTGATTGTCTGACAGGAAAGATGATCCATGCGTTGGATGGGCATGTAAAGGGTCGGTTCTGTGCCTATTCTCTAGCCAGACGTGTCGACTTACCGTTCCACTGGGTTGTGAGAGAGAAGGGAAGAGAGTCCTTCTGTGTATTGCGCACACACTTGGGCACTATAGAATAACTCCTGGCCGTAGCTGGCCTGGTTTCAATGAAATTGGCTACCGACAACTTACCGTTCCGCTGGGTTATGAAAGTAAAAGGAAGAGAGAATGCTTGTGTGTATTGCGCACACACTTGGGCACTATAAAAAAGCTCTTGCGTAGCGGTCCTGGTTTGAATGAAATTTGCTACCGACACCGAAATCGGTGAAGGGAGCTATTATTATTATTATGAATTACTCTGGGGTCCAGTGGTTTAGAACCTAGTACTCGACTTTGTGGGTTCAATTCCCGCGACAGTACAACTAAAAATGTTTATTTTTGTCAAGTTTAGTGAGGACAGTGCAATCTGATCACTTGTTATTGTGTGACTCTAAAGTACTAGCTTATTTTCATTCAATCAGTTAGATCATTGAAAGGAAATTAAATTAATTTCACTGCATAGTGAAATCTAACATTTTAATCTCATTGTTGTTGCTGATATTTAAACCGCGATAGATTTGTTCTTGAGATACAGCCTGATTAAAGACAGACAGGCACAGCGAAGTCTTAGTAAATAAATCCCTAAAAGAACTTAATTTTAGATAGTCTGAACATTTTTTGTGCTGTTTCATTTTGTGTACAGTGGATCGAGCTTCGAGCAACGCTAACGACGCAACACGACGCGACGGAGCGCGGCGAGCGATGCAGCGCAGCGCGGTGGCGCGGCGGCTAGACGACTGTCGTCTGTACTTCGTTGAAGTATCACATTCGAAACCAAAATTATTTGGTGAGCGTAATTGTTTATCTACTGACTGTAGTGTGATACTGGCGGAGTCGGGGTCTTCACAGACCATACGCTGTGCATGTGCACACGGGTAGCCGCGGTTAACACAAATGTGTTAAGCGGTTGACGTATGTCGGCGATGGAGCCGTGTCATAGAAGTCAAATTCTGATGACAATATTTGACCTACCAAGCATCATTTCGCAGCAGCAACCATTAAAAGTCGGTATCTCTTGGGGCAACTCAAGTAGGACGCGGAGCGCAGCGGGCGTGTGATGCTGGAAGGTTGGGGTCTACACAGACCACATGATGTGTATTCAATGAGTGATGCACACGTGTTAGCCGTGGGGAGAACACGTCGTGTTACGCGGCTAACGTATTTCGACTAAAGAGCCCTGGTCATATAGGCATTACCTGAGACTTTGCGTAGTTTATTGTTGTGCATTAAAGAAGTTAAAGTATCTGTTGAGATTACTATTAGAGATTAAACTAGCAAATTGGCCTAAAATTGTAGAGTCAGGTTAGGCCGAGCAAAAGGCTTGTGATATTGCAGCTGGTTTTTTTTCTTTTACAGGAGCAGCACACGAGGACGTGTGACTAGTCAGAATGGCCGTGTCGGAGTTGAAACGTAAGGCTTGCAAAAAAAAAAAAAAAGAAAGCCTAGCAAGTTTAGTCATATTTGCCAAGAGGCCGGTCGCCGCTTACAAAAGAGGAAGGAGAAGACGTGTGTCACCGATGACAGGGAGGACTAGGCAGGGTGGCGCGATGGATGGCGGGGCTTGAGAAAAATGAAGTTGACTAAATTCGCTTACGTTCAATGTCTGCTTTGCATTAAGTACTTGTAGCAATAGGTTTGATTGTTCATAATATAAACACGTTCAGTTTGGTGTTATTATTTCCTATAAAGTGACGCCCACAAAATACCGCACTCCGTTATACTTATATATGCTTTCATTATGACATGATTTATTTGATAGTGAGCTTTCTGTTCAAGTCTCGTTTTGTCTCGACGTGAATTAAGTCAACTTTCAAAGTCTGTAAGCGTTAGATTCATTCTGTAAAAGTCTACGTTACGTGTGTTCTAGAAAGAGCAATTATGATATTTTTTATTAAAAGCAAATATGCATAGTGAGTTAGTAAGTTGTAGACAAGAATCTAGTCAATTACTTAATAATCTACACTCTAGACAGTATTACTCGACTATAGAGCATAGAGTGATTGTCTATGAAGTAACCCAACACCGGATATTAGATACAATCTCACATCCGCTGCACAAGCTGTTTCTTTGTTTAGAGATGACATTATGCGAGTTTACAGGGTGTTGTGAAGTAAGCTTAACCTTATTCCATGGTGTAGATATTTGCAAAGAGGACAGCAGGCTTACTCTCGACACAATCGAGAAACGAATCAGTTCCATCACTACGATTTTTGGTGTTTTATTTGGTGGATTTCTTTGAAACTAACCAGCAGGCTTACTCTTAACACAGCCGAGAATCGAATCAGTTCGATTTCAGCGGTTTTTTGGTTTTATATGGTGGACTATTTTATAACTGTGAAACTAACCAGCAGGCTTACTCCTGACACAGTCGAGAAACGAATCAGTTCGATGTTTTATTTGGTGGACTACTTTGAAACTAACCAGGATAAGGAAAATCGTTAGATGGTAACTCTTTGTACTACCAGCCATATCAATCTACTGAGAATCAAAATAAACAACGTAAATTTATTCGGGAGTACGCGGCACGATCGAATCTGAATCAAAATCGAGTCAGTTTGGAGAGTAAAGCGCCAGATCACGGACTCTACCGTGATCAAAAAAGGATTCTCGGACCTAATAAGTTACAACTGCATGACTTGCCTAGATTATGCAGTTCACACTTACAATTCGCAGATGGTTCGGTTTAAATCTCTTTAGTTCTCATTAAGATAGTCGTCACTTACATATGAACGAAATAAATACAGTAAATTTTTTGAATAGTTATCGACAGTGCGGGTAGATTTAAAAATTTGGTTTTAGTGGATAAACCCCTACTAATAACTCTGCCTCGGGGATGTGAAACGCATTTAATGGTTAAAAGGGTGGTAGGTATTATCATATAGGTCTTTAAAAACGTACAGTATAGTTGTTAATAGCACAGGCTATAACGGGAACTGCAGGTGAAGACATTCAAAGTAGAGGCAGGTGAATTGTGAAATTAAGGGTCAATTACACTTTACCAGTGGTTCCGAATTAGTTTTTGCTGCGTACTACTTCAAAAAAGACCTCAAAACCGCGTCGTAAAAACACTAGAATTAGCACTAATATAGACTAGACTTGAGCACTAGAATAACGAAAAAGCAAGGATATATTTTTCTTTTAATTTTGTAAAAAAAATAGACACACCCTAAAGTACCTGTTATCACTTATTTATTTTACACTTATTATTTATTTATTATCGTTATAAAATGATACTTTGGAAATTGTTGTTTTTACTAATAGCTCCCGTACCCCTTGATGCAACATCACAACCCTGGGGGTACACGTCCTATTAATTGGGAATTACTGCACTATACGACCTGCAGAAAAACAAGGGTGTTAAAAAATCGATGATACGTTTATAATTTTAACACCAATTTCACCAACGCCTGTTAAAGTTAATCGTTGATTTATGATCATGTTAAATATCTGTATGTGTTTACAACATACTACAACATACAACTTAATTTATACGAATATTATAAAGCGCAAGAGTTTGTTTGTTAGTTTGTTTGTTTAAACACGCCAATCTCAGGAACTACTGGTCCGATTTGAAAAAATATTTTTTTGTTGGATAGTCCATTTATAGGGGAAGGCTTTAGGCTATATAACATTACGCTGTGACAAATAGGAGCGAAGCGTCAGTGAGAAATGTAGCAAAAACAGGGAGACTTTCGTTGCGTGCGCTGCAGAAACAGTTTAAGTCGCTCAAAAACCACGCGAACAGACGACACGCGACAGCTAGTAATATATATAAACTTAATATTTACAACGTACACAAGTTAACACAGTTGTAATTTTTTTGGGTCCTTTCTTTGTCGTCTGCGAATCGTATCCATGCAATCGCACCTTCAAGTTCCACGATCCGGTATATTTGGAACAGGTCAACGAGTAAACTTCAACCATTAGTCACTTACGCGACCCATTTCCAACCACTAGAGATCCCGACTGGAACGAAAACACCGCAGATATTGTTACGTATACGGCAATGAAGAAGGCGAAAGAAGTATAATAGACAGCAATCTTCGTTCATAACTGGACATAAGCCTCCCCCAACGTGTTTACGGAGTTGCATATACTCGCCTCGCTTGGCAGGCGGGTTGGCGAGCGCAGTTTAGAGATTTTCGATTTTTTTAATCAATTTTGAGTTTGTCGTTCTATTTTAATTTCGTTGATGTTGTTTCTAATACCATCTCATCTTTTTTGTAAAATATGTCCACATGCGAGTTTCTTCCGCCGGTTCTTCTCGCTGGGCTAGTTCCCAAACCGGTGGTAGGCATCAAATAGACACGAAGTTCACAAAACATTTTGTAAAAATTTATTCTAAATAAAATGTTTTGATTTGATTTTTACTGGTTAAAAGAGTGAAAAGTAACTTTAAAATATTTTAAGATTTATATCAAAAATTATCATTTGTTGGATAAAACACAAAATCAGGCAAAATAATTTAACGCTAAACCTGAGCCCCGCACTATCATAAACTCGAAATAATAAAGTTTGTTTTTGGTTTTAAATTCAAAATTCAAATCGCATGAAACAAACTTTTTAGTAAAAAAAAACGTGTATTCGAAATCGAAATACGTAGCGTAAAAAATAATTGGATTGCATTCTAAATTCAACTCGAAAAATAAACGCGGGAGTTAATTCTCACTTGTATGAAGTTGCAGCGTTTGTACCTGAAATATAAATTATGTTCAGAGCGAGTCGCGAAAGAGATTAGTCGGTGTAATTAAGCTCGTATTCAGCGTAACTTGAATAAATTAGTTTCGGAACTAACCTTCTGTCTATTATGTTTATATAAATATAACTTTTCAGCCATGTATTTGGCAGACGGCCGAAGCGGCGCCCAGTCGACGCGGGTGCCGTGACGCGTCAGTCCGCGTCGAAATGACGCATTCTAAATTCAAAATGAAAATCGAATTTTCGTATTTTAAAATTCGACAGTGACTAGTGATGTGAAATGTGCAAAAATATCGATAAAAATAAAATAATCAGTACTTCGGAGTTCAGTGTTTGTGTTAAGTAAATAAAAAAAAACTTTAAATAAAGTAGTAGGTACCTAAGTGAAAAAATTACTAAAAATAGATTTTTTACACTTCAACATTCCTTAAAATTTCGGTGGATACGTGAAAAGATGCTCAATAAAAGAAGTGGAGTGGCTATATTTAGAAATAGATACGTTGACCTGCGAACGAAAGGAAAATATTAAATTTACAGACAGTGAGACGGCTCTGAAACGTCCAGTCTTAATTGCTGGTTCCTCTGTGACGAGGGCTTATTTCATTACACTGTAGATTTTTGGACTGAAAACTTGTAACTTATTTACCATCTTTGTGATTTGAATCTTGATGAAACGAAAAAACGACAGTAAAATTATGTAATTGTCTATGCCCAAAATATTGGACTTTTACGTGTAAAAATGAGATAGACATTGTAGTTTGAAGGTTTCTCTTCTACCAAACAGTGTACTTATCTACAAAATATGCTGTTTCTTTTAAACATAAATTACTTTTCCCCAAAAGCTTATTCACATAATTTGAAAATAGTCCTAGTTTGGATGTCACACCGTATGCTTATTTTTATTCGGACTTATATTTTTGTATTTTAAATTATTTTTCTCTGAATTGACGGCAATAATAACATTTGGTATGTTTTAAAATATCACAAAGAAGAATTTTAGATATTTCGTGTTAGTTAAAGTAAAACCTGCTTAAGGGCGTGTTTCACCAAGCAATGTTAAAGTTAACGCCATGTTAAAATACCATGCCTTCTCATTCATTGGCAGGAAATACGAGAGGGATAACATGATATTTAACGAAGGATTAACTTTAACATTGCTTGGTGAAACACGCCCTAAGCCTTTTTTTAGTTTTCTCAGTTTTTGTTCTGTCCAAATAAAAAAATGTAGAGAACACTACACGAATTACATTTGTTACACTCGCGTTACACAGTTTGACGTACTTTCGTTACTTTTGTCTGAGAGACATTAACACCGGTTCAAATCGTCGATCAGCTAACATTTGATGAACGTAGCGAGTGAGCGAAGTTGTTGCGAGTGATGTTCACCAATGAGCGTTCAGAATGGCTTTTTAACTCAAATGTTAGCTGATCGACAATTTGATCAGCCTTTCAGAAACCGGGGATTTGTCACACAGTCCGTGTAGTTTAAGTCTCATTGTGTGATTAAAAGAACTCTATCGAGTGTCTTTACTTTTTTATTTAATCTGAAATTAAAACTGAAATCTTCCGAAAGGGGAATGAGTTGCCGACTTAAAACAAATAAAACTTGCCATTTACCATGTTGTTTACTGATTGTTTGTTCGCCAAATACAATTTTAAACCTAACTCACAAAACTTGTGGTGATTGAACGACCATGTTTGCTTGTGCAAAGTTGCCAACATCTGTGGCCGTAATCACTTTAAGTTTTATCACTGTCTCCAAGTTATATGTTCATCATAATCATCATCAATATTCCAGACCATGTGCCACCAAGAAAAAAACTTGGAATAAATTCATAGTACCTATATAAACAACATCAAAGTTTTTATGTAACCTCTGAATTGTCAAGGTGTTGAATTATGGCTAGGAACATTCTCGATCTCGTCAGCTTTCAAACAAAACAAACTATGTAGATCAAAATCGGTTTATCCGTTTGGGAGCTACGTATCTACGATGCTTGATGAACTTGTGAACTTTGATATTATGTTACATTACTCGTAAATATTAGTTTGCTGTAATTTGTCAAGCATAAAATCTGATTAACTTTGATATCTATACTTAATATTATAAAGCGGAAGAGTTTGTTTGTTTGTTTAAACTACTGGTCCGATTTGAAAAATTATTTTTGTGTTGGATAGTCCATTTATAGAGGAAGGCTTTAGGCTATATAACATTACGGTGCGACCAATAGGAGCGAAGCGTCAGTGAGAAATGTTGCAAAATCAGGGAAAATTAATCACATTTGGGGACTTTCGTTGCGTGCGCTGCATTAACCGTTTTTAGTAACTCAAACACCACGCGAACGAAGTCGCGGGCACAGCTAGTAAATGATATTTAACGGAATTGTCTGAAATTGGAGTAAACTACATAACGTGGGTGCAGCAACAAAGAATTGACATTCGACTCTTGGGTCATGGTCGAGGCGAAACCGCATTGAGTTCAATAATGGAGGCAAAAACTTCAAAAGGTTCTTGTTACCCGACTACGGCGAAAGAGGTAATGACTTTGGCTGCTAGTTGCTACTAATACTTCTATACTAATATTATAAAGCGGAAGAGTTTGTCTGTTTATTCAAACTCAGGTTTGTTTAATCTCAGGAACTTCTGGTCCAATTTGAAAAATTATTGTTTTGTTGGATAGTCTATTTATAGAGAAAGGCTTTAGGCTATATACCATTACACTGCGACCAATAGGAGCGAAGCGTCAGTGAGAAATGTTGCAAAAACGGGGCAAATTATTCACATTTGGGGCTTCCGTTGCGTGCGCAGCATAAACGGTTTAAGTCACTCAAAAACCACGCTTACGAAGTCGCGGGCACAGCTAGTGTATTAAAATTTATAAATGTTGAACATAGGAAAATTTATTTGTCTTCAACCTAGTGAAGCAATCTTCTAAAAACATAACGTAACTATCTAAATTTTATCATTCTTCTAGGGTTTGCAGCGTCTCGTAGATACTAGAAATGAGAACAATTTGAATATCCTATAAAAATATGTTCAGTAGCTTTACTATCCTAATTATTTTTTTGACAAGATGGGTTATTGACGAAGGCTCTTCAACCAAAAACTCTTTTTTTGTACACATAATTTACGTAATCAAGTTGTTTTTTTTTTATTTGCATATATTTTTATTTGTACCTATTACGTGCCTAATACTTTACGACGTATTCTAAAATGTTTAAGTGACAGTTTGAAATGAATTTTCTCAAAATCATTATTTTGCTACATATCACTTCATCCATTCATGTCTTCAATTGTTTGGCACGCTTTGCTACAGCATAATCTAGCCGAAGAGGTGTAATTAGATTCGTGTCTACTTTAAAAGTGACTACACAAAAGTGGGTATATTAAAATAAAAAGGGCATACGGGTTTATTCGTTTTCAAATTACTGTTTTCATGCTAGTGCTCTAAACTTTCTCTGGATTCTGGATAAATTTCCAGCCTAACCGTTGAATACCTAATGGGTGTAAAAAGAGCAGTAGGTACTATAACTTTGGGATATGATTATACTACCTTTTCTCATTCTAGAAATGTATTATTTTTTCTTTTTTTTTACAAAAAAAACCTTTATTGTTATTTTTGCGACCAAAAATATAAAAAATGGTGAAAGGTAAAAATTATTTTTTTTGGTTTTTGACAAAAAAAAATATATATATATTTCCAAAATGAGGAAAGGTAGTACAATTGTATATCAAAGTTACAGTGACTGCTCTTTTTACACCCTGTATATCCTAGAAACTATAGAGTCAACTCATTTTAAAAAGTTTTGATTGAGTGCACATCTGTAAGCTTTCAATTAAATAGGTCAAATGGGTTTTTGTTTATTATTTCTAAAGATTAATTGAGGACATATGAATGAAATGGCTCCTATTAAGTTCTTTGAAGTGTACCTACACGTAATATAATGGAGGGTCGACAAAATATAACCTATATTATATTATTCTCATAATATAAAACGACTAACTGTCCCGTGACCGCTTCGTTGAGAATACAAATTACAAACCGTTTAAACCTTCCCTGGACTTCCACAAATATTTCAAGACTAAAAATAGCCGAATCGGTTCAGCGATACTCCAATTTTAACGAGACTAACGAACAGCAATTCATTTTTATATATAACTAGCTGACCCGTGCCCACTTCGTTGAGCATACAAACCGTTTAAACCTTACCTGGACTTCCACGAATATTTTAAGACTAAAAATAGCTGAATCGGTTCAGCCATTCTCGAGTTTAAACGAGACTAACGAAGAGCAAATCATTTTTATATATTATATAAGAGACTAGCTGACCCGTGTTCACTTCTTTAAGCACAGAAACAGTTTGTATTGAACCGTTTTAACCTTCCAGGGACTGTCTCGAGTTTTAGCGAGACTAACGAACAGCAATTATTCATTTTTATTATATTAGAAGATAGGCAGATAGCACCGGCTGTCTAGGTAAAAACAGTAAAACAAATATAAAATCGAGAGCCAAATATTATTCCACAATAACAAACTATGATAGAGGCGTTAAGAATGTAATTTTTCTATTTTAAATGTCACATAGCATCGCTTTACGTTCTCAACCTCGTATCTAAAAAATCTATGTTTTCTCGATAATATAATATAGTTTGTATTAACGTAAAGTATATAAAAAATCAGTTTTATATACTGTAGGTTAATACAAGCTAGACACCTGGATAATAATATAATAGGTACTTAACTGAACCTCATTTAAAATAAAAATCCATGTCATGATAAAATCTAAAATTATTAAGTTTTTTTACTCTACTGAAAAGGTGTAGTTTTATAGATACGAAGTTGTGAAGGTAAAACAACGACGACCTAAGGTTATTGGCTTGTCTTGTCTCTATCACTTTATTTCTGTTATAAAAAAGTTACAAGAAAAATCTTTTAACTTCCTTATTGTGAGCAATGACAAAAAATCAAACTAAAAACACATGTAATTACTAGAGATGTAACGGATATCCGGTAACTATCCGGTATCCGGCCTATCCGGCCTTGTTTTCACTATCCGGCCGGATACCGGATAGTAATACAGTATCCGGCCGGATACCGGATAGTAAAATTTAAAAAATTCTTATTATTTTATAAAGGCAAATCATACTCCAATAGGTTGTGGACACCGTTTATTTTTATAATCGCACATCAAAAATGTTTGTTTTAATAACAAGTGGCAAATGTGATGAATAAATACCAAATTTTACGCGATAACACTCGAAGGCCCCCGAGTCGACCCGATCTCCGGTTACGTGCGACCCGAATGCGCCTGAATATTTCCAATCTCGTTCACCGCGCCAATATTTAAATCAAACTTATTATTTTATAGGGTGTAAAAAGAGCAGTCACCATAACTTTGGGATATGATTATAATACCTTTTCTCATTCTAGAAATGTTTTTTTTTCCAAAATTTAAAAAGAATAAATTTTTGCTTTATTTTAATGTTTGCGACAAAAAAATAAGAAATGGTGAAAAGAAAAAAAAAATTTCTTTTTTGACAAAAAAAAATACATTTCCAAAATGAGGAAAGGTAGTATAATCGTGTCTCAAAGTTGTAGTTGCTCTATTTACACACTGTTTATTATCAAAAAGGCCCGATATCCGGCAGCCGGATATCCGGCGCTCCGGCCTAGTAGCTTGCCGAATATCCGGTATCCGGCCAAACTACTATCCGTTTCATCTCTAGTAATTACTAAAAAAAATCTTGGTTATATTCTTCACAAAGTATTTTCGAGCTTGAAAAGGTATGAAAGTGATCGGGGTTTTAATAAGAATTTTAATACCAGACCGAATGTAAATATTTGAGTCTGGGAGCGGTCAGGTCTCGTCGAGGTTTATCCTGCAGGAGTTTATGGGCGGCAACCGCGTAAATAGTAGCTATTCATAGACAAACCGTAAAGACGTCTGGACTTTACGTCTTCCCGTATATTCGTCTGCGATACCTACGTTTTTTGGATTAGGTCTGTATTAATAAATAACCTTAAAGTAGGTCTTAAGAATTACGATCCTCTACTTGAGATATAAAACGTGTTGTTCTATATCTCAAGTAAGTTCTCAAGTAGAGGACAGTCAGCACACCTGATGATGACTTAGGGGAAACCGGTCGTGTATTTTTATAAATCTCTTAATCTATACTATAATATTATAAAGAGGAAATATTTGTATTTTTGTATGTAACGACTTAACTCAAAAAGTACTGAACCGATTTTAACAATTATTTTTTCATTCGAAAGCTACATTATCACTCAGTAACATAGGCTATATAAAAATCAATTGCTGTTCGTTAGTCTCGCTAAAACTCGAGACAGCTGAACTGATTCGGCTATTTTTGGTCTTGCAATATTCGTGGAAGTCCCGGGAAGGTTTACAGGGTTTCTATGCACAACGAAGTGGGCACGGGTCAGCTAGTTAACTAATAAAGTGGGAAAAGTGCAAGTAATTTGTGTATTATTACAGTGTAACGTTTTACTTTTAAATGAACAAGTTTACTTATGTTACATACTTTCAAACATTTTCTTTCTGTAAACTTAAAAAAAAATGGTAAAAATATGGATTATAATTATTTTAATATTATGAATGTTTAACTTTAACATACAGCGTGTCTCATGGTTAATATATCAAGCCGAATATAGTGTGATGAGAAGGACGCGTAGAGCATTTTCTGTTTTAACCCTTAGATAAATTACTAGCTATTCCCGCAACTTCGTTCGCGTAGTTCTTGAGCGACTTAAACCATTTATGCAGCAACGCAACGAAAGTCTCCCCGTTTTTGCAACATTTCTCACTGACGCTTCGCTCCTATTGGTCGAAGCGTAATGTTATATAGCCTAAAGCCTTCTATAGATGGACTATCCAACAAAAAAAGATTTTTTCAAATCGGACCAGTAGTTCTTGAGATTAGCGCGTTTAAACAAACAAACTCTTCCGCTTTATAATATTAGTATAGATTTACCATAACACGATAAAAAAAATACAAAGGTCTACGCGTCCGTCTCTTCACACTATATTCGGCTTGAGATATGAAACACGAGACACGCTGTACAGCAAACCTTTCGAATAAGCTATCCGAAGATCAGAAGAAGTGAAACAAAGTAATATGCGTGTAACTTCTTCACTCAGCAGTGGGTGGCGGACTGGCGGTACAATGCACTGAGATCGCCGGATCTGGCAATTTATAAACACATCAACACATCCCATGACGGCTCATGATGGTTTTATCCTTTGTTTGTGTTATAAATACTAATATGTGTTATTATACTATACTAGGTGATTAACTGTATATTCAAGTAATAGTTGTACGGTAAGCTTCGAAAGTCAGTAAAATTTCTAGGGATTATTCACAGGCCGTTCGACTTATGTGTTATTATGACAGTAAACGATTGGATAACTGTGCAATCTAGTAATATTAATATAGCTTCGAAAATCTAGGGGTTTATTCACAACAGAAGACGCGGATTCGAATTTCGAAAACTTTTGAAACTCGAAAAAAATTGGCTGCATAGAAAGAAACCGAATCTGATTACGCATTATGAGTTCGAGGTGCGTTTCAGTTGCAAAGAAATAATTTAAGGCATGAATGGATGAAGGTGATAGGTATGTAGAAAAATTCTGATTTCGAGAAAATTGAGTTCAAACTGTCACTTGAAACATTTTAGAATGCGTCGTAAAGTATTAAGTACCTACATTAATCTAAAGATCCGTACTCTAGAATCAATGTACATAACCCCTTATCGTTGACAGGACTACGTTATTACAACCTTTTTTTTTTTTTTTTTTTTTTTTTTTTCGCCGAGAAATGCTGCTTGCCGCATCCCGTGTAGGATGGGGATTCCTACCACGGGTATGTGGGGCTCGCTACGTCCGTTAAGATGGTAAGTGGACGCAGCCATACCCACTAAAACTCGGCGGTACTCCAACAGAACCGCCACCAACGGAACCACGGGAAATATAATACAACCGCGATTCCGCCGGCGGGCGCCTGCATTGTGGGGTTGCAGGCCCTTCTCATTGGGGGCATTCAGGCGCCCCTAAGGGCGAACAGGGGCCCCGGTACGTTATTACAACCTACATCCTAAAATGTTTAAGTGACAGTTAAACTAGATTTTCTGGGAAATTTTTTTTGCAATATGTCACCATTATCAATTCATGTCTTCAATAATTATACCCTGTCAAATGGAATGCACCTTAGGTAGTGTAATTTGTATACTAACAAGTATTATTAGTTTGTTAGTATACAAATCAAGCATTATTAATTTGTTAGTATACGTCATGTAGGTACTTTAAAGTAGCATTGATTTTACATAACAATTTATTGTAAACTAAAATCAATCTATCGATACTAACTTTGAGTAACAATAAATGCAGCTATAAAACGAATTTCATAAAAAAAACGTTGAGCTGAGTAGAGTAGAAAAGTTGTACCTACGTTAAATAACTAGAGCTTCTATATTTAGAAAAAATCTGCATGAAAGCTGCACTGCAAAGCTTTATTGCTTATTGAATGAAGCTTTCATCAAGATGCGGTATGCGCAGAAAACTTTTAATTATGAAGCTGCCAAAATATTTACATTCCCAAAACAATACTGCTTCCATTGTGGGAGCATTTGGGAATGGATTTTATATTTAGTTGCAAGTTAAACATAAACAAATGGCGTTAGTTCAGGGGGTTAAAAGAGGCCATTAGGATATTACTGCTATGGGGTAGCCGCGCTGAGTGCATTTGTTTTTTACATAGAATATTTTTTATGTGAAACACCTGCCTGCCGCATTTGCGAGGAAAGTAAAATGGGCAAATGAATAACAGGTATTTTGTTACATATTTATGTTGTGACTTCTAAAGTTTTGAAACTTTGAATTTTTTTAATGACAACGAAGTCACGATTAAGTGGGACTAAAAAGTAGCGTTACGAAAAAAAACCTTATATTTCTCGTAATAACAGTACAAATGTTAGTCGGTATGTTTTATCCTAATTGAAGTTAGTATTTGTACAATTATTTAATTTTTAAACGTTAATTTATATAATATGAAATCTGGGTCTGGGTTATGAGAGTAAAAGGAAGAGAGAGTGTTTGTGTATTGGGCACACACTTGGGCACTATAAAGTAACTCCTGCGTAGCTGGCCTGGTTTCAATGAAATCGGCTACCGTTACCGAAATCGGTGGCTATTATTTATTTAACATTACTTTCGAGCAAATAAAATTACATTTTTCTTTATACATACATATAAATAGAAATCATATTCGTTTACACGAAATTCATAAGTAATATAGAAATACTGTTATAAGATCTCGTGGTAAGGCCCCTGACCTAAACTCAATGGACAATCAAGTTTTCTCAGGAGCCAGGAAGCCAAGGGGTCCTGCAGTGACACTGATCGTTATGATAACGGCTGGGATTGAGATTTATTGATGCATTGTGAATCGTCATGCGGGCGGGTGACGATCAATCTAACGTTCAAAGAGGGAAGTTCGATCGAATGCGGAAGTTGGGATGAGAGGATTTTTTTTACACAGTGGGATGAGTGCCAACCAACAGTGGGATGAGAGTCAACCAACAATACACTAGCTAGATAACGTGTCCCATACAAAAACAAGGCTAAAATCTTTTCGCGTGGTGTACGCGAGTCTTTCTCATCGATTTCGATGTCGGTAGCCGATTTCATTGAAACCAGGCCAGCTACGCAGGAGTTGTTTTATAGTGCCCAAGTGTGTGCGCAATACACAGAAGCACTCTCTCTTCCTTTTACTCTCATAACCCAGTGGGACGGCAAACTGACACGACTAGCGAGAGGCGCAGGACCGACTTTTTACATGCCCATCCGACGCATGGATCATCGAATCGAACCTCCGGGTCGAGAGCGAAGCTCTGAACCACTAGACCACGGAGGCGATCAAAAAGATCAAATCTGGTGAGAGCACCAGCGCTGAACAGCACTTGCTTTTGACTTTCACGTCTCTATGAGAAACGCCCCAACATCATAAATTTGCCCTCAAACTAAAAGGCGGCTAAATGAAATCTGGCCAATTTTCTAATGCCTTAAACTTTTTAATGCCATTAAATACAATTTTAAAATCTCCAAACAATTTCGAAAATATAAAAAAAGGCTAAAGTTGACAACACTGAAAAGCGGTTAAATAACAAAAACAACCCAATTAATATTAAAGATCAAAAAATTATCTATCTTTTGACATATTATTATGATATTAATAATTGTTTATTAGAAAATCAATAGCATCGATTTTAATTTGAAAAATATTCCCCGTTTTTGGCTCTATCACAAAAATTCATTTTGTCACTTTGGCGCCTTTTAGTTTGAGGACTGCAGCCTCATATATACATATAGGTATAGTCTTCCTCGATA
Source organism: Celastrina argiolus (assembly GCA_905187575.2). Classification (NCBI taxonomy): domain Eukaryota; kingdom Metazoa; phylum Arthropoda; class Insecta; order Lepidoptera; family Lycaenidae; genus Celastrina; species Celastrina argiolus. The sequence continues at coordinate 7,663,886 of LR994596.1, forward strand.
AATGAACTATAAACTATAAATTATACAAACACTAAAATATTTTTTTCAAATCTGGTCGGATTTGAAAAAATATTTATCCCGAGGTTAGCGCGTTCAAGTACACAAACACACGAACGTATTTGATTGAATTTCCTTCAAACATTATTAATTTCTTTTCTCCAATTTAATATTGCCGTGTTGGGGCGGCATAGAATACTAACCCCAACCCCATGCCGGAAGATAAGGGAGTCGTAAGAGGCGACTAAACCCGGCATCTTTGCTTGGTGGTAAGGGCCCGTGAAGGCACTGTTGATCAGTTCCTTCGCGGGGCCTGCCTGGCTAGCTACCACCCTCAATGTTTGAGTCAGCCGCCAAACGATCCGTCGTGTTCCGGCCTAGGACTTGAGAGCCAGTTCCCCCTTTTTTTCCCACCCACCTTTATCCTTTTTGCAGTGCCCTTTGATGTCTCCCTGGGTCCGGTGGACTCCCAAGACTTCGTTGCTCACGGGGACGTGATAAATTGGCGCGGCGGCCAGGGAGAGCTGGTGAAACGGCCGACCTGCCGCAGGCCGCCCGCTGGACAGTACAGGGACCCGAACCCAGACAACACTAATAAACTCTGGTCTGGGAGGCTGTCCCATCATCTGGCGCATAATCCCGTTGCATGGCCTCCGTGCCGGAGTAAGAGACCGGAGTGGTACCCGGTGGCCACGCGCGGGGGGGACCAGGGGTCCTTCCGTCCGCCGCGCCAGTAGCTCACATTGGCCCTTGGTGGCACGATGTCATGGACCCACACTTTGACCTGAGTAGCGTCAAGGTCACTGCATATCCTACCTCTCCCTCTTCTCACACCTTACATACATCTCATGGGCAGGTCAAACAAAAGAAATAAGAATAACACAGCGGCAATCCCCAAATCACCTACCACATTTAACGTGGACATGTGCAACATTAGGGGGATTCATACCAATCTAAATGCTGTCCATCACCACCTCGAGACAGCAAAGCCGGCCTTACTCTTTTTGACGGAGACGCAAATATCTGCACCGGGCGACACATCTTATTTAAATTATCCCGGCTATAGGCTGGAGCACGCGTTCAGGCGTCGTGCCGGGGTATGCATGTTCGTCCGGGGTGATATTTGTTGTCGCCGTCTGACCTGCCTTGAAGACTCAGACCTATCGGTAATGTGGGCGCGCGTAGACATAAGAGGCCATACTCGTATTTACGCGTGTCTTTATAGGTCTCATAGCGGAGACGCGGAGACGACCCGATTACTCGAACACGTCCAAAGATCGACTGACAAGGTGCTTGAACAGTGCACTTCGGCGGAATTAGTGATTTTGGGAGACTTCAATGCCCATCACAGGGACTGGTTGGGTTCCACAGTCACTGACTTCGCGGGGAGGGCCACGTATGACTTTTCCTTGGCATATGGGCTCACTCAGGTTGTGACTGGCTTTACCAGAATCCCCGACATTGAGGCTCATAACGCTTCTTTGCTAGACCTTCTGCTGACCTCACATCCATCCGACTACCAGGTAGTGGTTGGGGCTCCACTCGGATCCTCCGACCACTGTCTGGTACAAACATCTGTGCCCTTGTTGCGCCCGGATAAGTCAAGGCCTACCGGGTCGCGGCATGTGTGGCATTATAAGTCAGCAGATTGGGACGGACTTAGGGAATTCTTGGCTTCGTACCCCTGGAGACAGCTTTGCTTTAATTCCATGGACCCGAGCACGTGCGCTGATTTAGTAGCCGATGTGATACTGCAGGGTATGGACTGTTTTATACCCAACTCTTCAGTAGCGATTGGTGGGAAAAATCAGCCCTGGTACAACGGATCATGCATTGCCGCCTCCAGACGTAAGCATGCCGCTTACCAGGCTTGGGCATCAGCGTACGCACGTAAGGATCTGTCCACCCCAGAGCTTAAAACCAAGCTCAACGCTGCCTCCAGGTCTGCAAAGAAGCAAATAACCAAGGCGAAGGCTAAGTTCATTGGCAGGATTGGTGAGCGATTAGTCGGTTACCCATCTGGAAGTCGCGAATTCTGGTCGCTTGCCAAGGCTGTTGAAGGCAACTTCTGTCGGTCATCTCTCCCAACACTGCGTAAATCGGATGGCCTTGTGGTCCACACGGCAAAGGGAAAAGCCGAACTTTTGGGTACCCTCTTTGCCTCCAACTCGACTCTTGACGATGGGGGAACCGCACCGCCTAACATCCCGCGGTGTGAGAGCTCGCTGAATGACATTCTTTTTACACAAAAGTCTGTCAGGCGAGCTCTACAATCCCTCGATACCAAGAAGTCCAGCGGACCAGATGGCATACCGGCGGTAGTGTTGAAAACGTGTGCTCCTGAGTTAACTCCCGTCCTGACGCGCCTATTCTCGTCATCCTACACCACAGGACTAGTACCGTCTTCGTGGAAGGTTGCCCTCGTGCATCCTATACCTAAGAAGGGTGATCTTAGTGACCCGGCCAACTACAGGCCTATAGCGATAACCTCCCTGCTTTCAAAGGTGATGGAGCGTGTTATTAACACACAGCTCATCAGGTATCTGGAAGATCACCAGTTGATCAGTGACCGCCAATATGGCTTCCGCAAAGGCCGGTCAGCTGGTGATCTTCTAGTTTACCTCACACACCGTTGGGCACAGGCTATTGAAAGTAAAGGGGAGGCATTGGCGGTTAGCCTGGATATTGCTAAGGCCTTCGACCGGGTCTGGCACAGGGCCCTTCTTGCGAAGCTTCCATCTTACGGTCTCCCTGAGAAATTATGCAACTGGGTTGCTAGCTTTCTGTCTGAGCGACATATTAAAGTTGTAGTCGACGGTTGTTGCTCAGACATGAAACCTATTAATGCTGGCGTCCCTCAAGGGTCTGTGCTATCCCCTACGCTGTTTATTTTGCATATTAATGATATGCTGCTGAAGACCAGCAGCATTCATTGCTATGCGGATGACAGTACGGGGGATGGTTTATACATGGGCCCAGCAAACATTTCTCAGTCACAAGTGGAGGATAGCAGAATTAAACTTGTGTCTGAAATCGAGAACTCTTTGGAGCGAGTCTCAGAATGGGGACATCTCAACTTAGTTGAGTTTAACCCCACGAAGACACAGGTTTGCGCGTTCACCGCTAAGAAATCCCCATTCGTCATGGCGCCACAATTTCAGGGTACCGCGCTCACCGTTAATAAAAGTGTTGGGATTCTGGGAGTTGACATATCGAGTGAGGTGCAATATCGGTGTCATTTAGAAGCTAAGGCCAAATTGGCCTCCAAAAAGCTCGGCGTCCTTAACAGAGCGAAGCGGTACTTCACTGCGAGGCATCTGCTTATGCTCTACAAAGCTCAAGTCAGGCCTCACATGGAGTACTGCTCCCATCTATGGGCAGGGGCGCCACTCTACCAGCTAAATCCATTTGATGCCGTACAAAAACGCGCAATCCGAATCGTCAACGACCCACGAATCACTGACAGGCTGGAACAACTAAGTCTTCGGAGAGACATAGGTTCCCTCTGCGTGTTCTACCGACTTTACAACGGTGAGTGCTCCGCGGAATTGTTCGATCTGATGCCCACGTCACCCTTCCATCATCGCACCACCCGCCGAAGATTGAAGTTTCACCCACATCGATTGGATCAATGGCGATCCACCACGGTTCGATTCTCCCGATCGTTCTTGCCGCGCACCTGCAAACTGTGGAATGAGCTTCCTTCTGAGGTATTCTCGGAACGCTATGACATGGGGTTCTTCAAGAAAGGTGTTAAAAAAGTTCTCCTTCAGGGCCGACGATGCATTGGTGATTCCTCTGGTGTTGCCCATGTTCATAGGCGACGGTGACCGCTTACCATCAGGTGGCCCGTCTGCCTTTTCGTCTCGCTCTATAAAATAACCTATAAAAAAAAAAAAAAAAAAAAAAAAAAAAAAAAAAAAAAAAAAAAAATGAATACGTGGAGCAAAAACTTTTGAGTACAGTTTAATAAAAATTGTAGAATTGAAGAATATGAATTTGTTTATGACACCATTGTGGTCGTGTTTTCTTTTAGGTTTACGAGTATTAATCATTAGATGTTCCACGCTTCTTCGCCTTACCTTACCTAGCCTTTTCTCCGGTTAAATAGTAGCCCATGTGCGGTAATAAGTAATCCAGCATGTAAACTACTAGTACTACTACCAAGTATCATCAAAATCCATTCAGTGGTTTTTCTGAAAGAGTAACTAACGTCCATCCATACTTACAAACATTCGTTTCGTTTATAATATGTATTGGTAGGAGTGTACGGGACACTCCTACTTTTGTAATACTGACTATTTTTTATGCATATAGGTAGGTAGGTACCTATTAATCTTGATGCCTCAGTTTTAAATCGTTAAAGAAACATTTCGCTTTTGTGACCCTTTGTGCTCTATCACGTACTAACAAGGGCTCCGGCCCTTTGTATGCTGTGCGCTCTTCAGATTATCTTAAGTGTTTAGTATTTTTAAAAGGAGCCGGCTTGAGAACGAAAATAAAGAACAGAAATATTTCAACGTATCTTCAATTTCAACTGTCGAAGCAAAAATATGTTGAATTATACTCCGTTCCAATTCAATGTGATCTAAATGTAAATACAGTTTCGCGGTCGTCAGTCACCGCGGGGCGCCGTGCTAAATTTGCCGTCATGGAGATAATTATCGTCTGCAGGCGCTGCGGCGCAAAATCCATACAAATCTTAGTGCAGCGTCGCCACGAGATATTCAGTGTTATCAGCGGCCCGATTCTCGTATCTCGAAGTTCGATTCGATACACAGCCCGTCGCGCTCGTGCACGCATAACTTGACGAGCGAGAAATGCACTCGAAGTTCATAACAGTGACTAGTAACAGTTCATTCACTAAATGCTGAAGTAAATAGATCTTGGCGTATCATATTGAGTCCGTGTGAAAACAGAGCGATTGCCAAACCCTCGGAGTCAATGATCGATGATTCACGTTGCACCTGCACGATGTTTATTTTGTTTCATCCGTTTCGTGAAATATTTTTCAGAAAACTGCAAAACTTTTTAAAAAATTTCTTTATACCTATATTTTTCTAAAATATTATATTTGTGTAATGAATATATCTGCTGTTGGAAGTTGTTTAACTCGACATGTAAAATAAAAGCAATTTTTGCACTATAACATTTTTGCGCATACAACACTATGAGCAAAAATTTGCACAAAACTGCGATACTAGCTGGCAAAAGGCAAAATCTTAATTGACAGTTTGACACTTGTTGCTAAACTTACATAATATATTTAAAAGGAAACAGCACGGTTGAGAGAAATACAAAATAGGTATTTATAAAATCTATTGCTGTCTCGCAGTGTCTTAGCTAGCCAGCACTAGCGCGATAGAGACAACTGCAACTTGAACTGAAATTACCTATTAAAAATACCAGAAATCGACGTTTAGGGGATTTCTGTTTCCTCCTCCAAAACTTAACCGATTTCGATATTTTTTTCTTTATTAGCTAAAAAAAGAATTGAGCTAGGTTCCTATTTTTTGATTTTGTTGTTTATTGTAGTCAAATCTGTTTCCTAGATGTTAAACATGGCCATTTTTTTTAGGTTTTTGAACGTCCATATCTCTTTAAATAATACGTTTGTTAAAAAAAGGAAAAAATAGGGACGTACAAACAATATCCATATACATTCAGGAAAAAAATTGTTACTCTAGCAGCATTAGCCAGGGAGGAAACAGGAATCCTGTAGACCCCTATTTCTGTAAGGAAAAAATTTCGTAGTGTTTTCTCTTAAGATAGGTCGCGATGTGGTCGAAAATCCACCATAATAATTGATATCATTTTTAAGTCTGAACTTTATAAGGGACAAAATCTCCAAGATAGAAAAAAAATTATAAGTATTGAAAAATCTTTTTATTTCTTAATTATAAATATTCAAACAACCTTAGTTTAAAATTAGTCAGTCATAGTAAAATATTATAACTTTGTAATAGCTTGTTATACCTAGTTTTTAATTATCACACATTGAAATTAGGTCAAAATGTCTGTATTTTTTCACAAATTACAGCATTGTATTATTAACATGTCGCATTAGAATTAATATTTCATTTCCACGAACATGTTAGGTTTGTCAGTCTGTAAATAGATTATAGTGATTAAAATTTTGTTACTGTTTATAATCATGAAAAATGTTTTGGGTGGGATTCATATCCCATCAAGTTCCCAAGACGAGTACATAGCTACATACTACATAGCTTACCCTGTGAAAAAGTTATCAGATAAGGTATAAAGCCAAGCTCTAAAGACTACACGCTCTAAGCCTACAAACTCTACACTACACCTTAATCAAAATCCATCAAAAAGTGGTCAGACCTCATGTAGAACCAAAATTCTTGATCTATGCGCCCTTACTTTACTAGGTTTAGCTTCACTACCTCTACATTTCAGTTAAAACATGATGCTTGGCCGTTTTATTTCACACACAATTAATGAATTCCTATGAAATCTTTGTATGGGTAGCAAGTTAGTCGTTTATCGCTGCTACTATGTAAAATTACGCTGACCGATAACAGTGTGATAAGTAAGTCGGGTTAAGTCAAGAAAATTAGAGCCATGTGAAACTTATCTTATACTTGTTATCCACATTAAATGTTTTTGTAGATGTATGCATTTTTTGGCTTCTCACGCATAAACTACTGAACGGATATTGATGACTAGTGTAATAGTAGGCTCTGGATTTATGATATTAATAAATTTTATTCCAAAAAGAATACCATAGTATTCTGGTTGAATACATCAAAGTATTATTTAACTACTTGTACAGGGTAAGATCGAGATAAGCTAAGAGTATTTTTGACCTAATCATTTTATGACCAAGCGTGTTATGAACTTTAAATTACTAGAGCACGGTCAAATCTGAATTAAGCGAGAAAAATACCTGGCCAAGTGCGAGTTGGACACTAAGAGCTCTGTACAAAACGGTAAAAAAAATCTGCCCTAAAAACTTTGTTTACATATTTTGTCGTTATAGCGGTCACAGAAAAAAAAAGTGTAAATTTCAACTGTCTACCTGTCGTTCGTAGTTCTTGAGATACAGCCTGGTGCCAGACAGACAGACAGCGAAGTAACAGGGCACCGTTTTTACCCTTTGGACATGGAAACCTAAAAAACTAGCAATAATGAGTTTGTAAAGATCAGCCCCTTTTTTTCAAATGACCGAGCCTCTATAATTACAATAGCGTTTTGTGAGTCACGCGGCAAAAAACGATTCCTAGAAGGAATGCATTCCGTCACGTTACTAGTCAGGATTGAATGGGATAGGGGACTGCATGTTAATAACATCGAATACTGAACACTGTCTTACCTAATAGTACTCTCCAATTTGGTTAACTTCCTCAAATCTATCTATATCTATACTAATATTATAAAGCGGAAGAGTTTGTTTGTTTAAACGCGCTAATCTCAGGAACTATTCCGATCTTGAAAAATTCCTTTTTTGATGGATAGTCCATTTATAGAGGAAGGCTTTAGGCTATATAACTTTACGCTGCGACCAATAGGAGCGAAGCGTCAGTGAGAAATGTTGCTAAAACGGGGAAAATTATTCACATTTGGGGACTTTCGTTGCGTGCGCTGCATAAACGGATTAAGTCACTCAAAAACCACGCGAACGAAGTCGCAGCTAGTTATAACTAAAATATAAGCTAAGTAAACGAAAAACTTGTGTATGGTACTAAACAAAATAATATGTTTTATTATATATATATATTGAATACTAAGACTTTTATAATATGCACCTATTTAAGATTTTTATTATATTCATACAAATACTTAAAATTGGAACACAGAAAAATTTTTGTTCCTTCGGCTCGAGCACCAACGCGTCCTGCTCTATATAGGTGATAATTAGTAACAATTAACTATGAATAATTTTTTTTAAATATTGTAACTGATCATGATGAAATATAGCTAAGAACACTCCTGGTCCATCCCACCGACAAACTGCTAGGCAGTTTGGTGGGCTGCATGATTTAAAATGTAACTTTAAAAAATAAAGACTTTTTATTATTATTAGATATATAGCAATAATTAGCAATTGGCTAGCAGTAGTAATATGTACTTTGTTATTAGGATTTTTATCTTACCGTCTCACCTAGATTAATTTATCTATCGTAAAAATAATAATTATAGGCCCAGGCTCCTTTTATTGTCTAAATATGGCTCTAATCTTATCTGGAGCGTATCATTTAGTAATTACCAGCGCACCCGAATTATAAGCCTATCTGAAATTTTGTTTACACGCTATCAACTGTAAATAGGCTAATACGTCCGTTGCCGTAGACGTGTTTTTAGATATTTTTGATAAATATTAAATACGGGTAATAAATAAATCGTGAAGAAGTGAAAAGTGATTTTGATTAAACATTTTTCAAAATAAAAATTAATAAAGAACAGCGCGCACGTGAGACAAAACCGAAAAGCGTATTTTTGAATATGGAATTAAATAAATGCATAACCAGTGATAAAACTACTTTCGAATGTGAAGATTACGAACATAAACCTCCTTCTGCAGGCGCTGTCGAGTAAAAACGAAGAGCACGCTCCAACAATTTTTATTTTATTTTAAAATTAAATTTAAACAGCAACACATTACAAAAAGCACGCTCCAAAAATTAAAAAATATAACGTTTGAAAAAGGAAGGCATCAGTTTTAAAATAAAAATGCCGTCGGCAATGGCTAGCAGCCCGTTCAGCCAGCCCGAGTGGAGTGACTCGAGTGACTCGGACCCGCAACCGTTACCACAGCTCGGGTACTTCGTGCCCGTGAGCTGCAGATGCAACCGAACGTCGCGTCACGTGTGCAGACGAAACCGAAGGTTAGTCTTTAGGGTAAAAAATAATGGTTTCTAGTGTTGTATATTCTTTTCAGTGACCTAGTACGTACATACAGCTCCTAAGATCCCTATAATTAAAACGTACGTGCTTATCAGTTGTTTAAAATCCGTGTTAAATTTCAGCAACGCCGCTTATTAAAACTGCATAGCGCTTATCTAATAATAGGACAACTAGGGCCGGCTAGGATACCTTTTGACCAACGAGGCCAGCTCTACTATACACTATACAGTAAGGAGTCCAGGACTAACCAATTTCTGTGGACTGTGCAAACAAAAGTAGAACATTTTCGAATGGTCATTTGGTATATTTGCCTATGTATTAAACAAGTTAGAATGCTAGTCGTCCAGTCTGAAGAAGTTATCATCATCGAAAAGCCGGAGTTCACCGGCATCTCTCTCCTGAGGGCTCATGTGCCAGAGACATTTTGCGAATAAGATGTTCGGTACCCTAGTACCGCCGTTGTAAATTTGCCCTAGCAAATGACAAATCAGCGAGATTATGGATGATGAAGAGTAATTTTTAAACAGGTGGTGTTATTAAAATTTGAGTGGGTTATGATAGATATGTAGCTGCAACACGAAACTGTATCCCCCGCTTTTGTTACTATTCTTTTTTGCATCTCGTTTCATTCCTATGAAAAAAATTAATGATGTATTCACGTTAAAATGTAGAACGAGTAAGTTCCTGTTTGCTGAAGGGTTACCGCCTACCACCATCGAATTGAACTTTGCTTCGGAGTGGTCTGATCCAAATCGTTAATGAGCTAACCATTGCTCGTTGTCCACAGGGAGTCTCCAAGGTCGCGACGGTCGGTATCGCAATGCTCCTGCAGCAGTCTCTCGCGGCGGTCGGCGGCGTCGCCGCTGCCCGTCCTGAACAACACCGTCGAGATGTACGTGGAGCCCGTCGTGGAAGATGTGAGTATTCATTTGTTTGTAAAGAGCGAGATAGAGATAAGGAAAATAGATAGGGATAAGAGAAAGAGAGAAGGAGTCCATCGTGGAGGGTGTGAGTATTCTTTTCTTTGTAAAGAGTGAGATAGAGAAAAGGAAAATAGATAGGGATATGAGAAAGAGAGTACCACGTCGTGGAGAATGCGGGTATTCTTTCCTTTGTAAGAGCGAGATAAAGATAAGGTAAATAGATGGAGATAAGAGAAAGAGAGAAGGGGCCGCGTATTATTTTCTTTGTAAAGAGCGAGATAGAGAAAGAGAGAAGAAAAATATGCGTTTGCGGTGTGGACAAAAATATACCTGTTTTGTTATAAATGCTAAATGATATGTTTTGTTATAAATGCTAATATCTGGGCGAAGCCCCGAAAATCTCGCATAATAAAAATGTGTGAACTCGTCTTAACACTACACAAGTGTAAACAGGGCCTTATACGTTAACTGGCAAAATTCAAGCACGGTGCAATATTTGCACAAAAAGAGTAGAGAGGCGTACCCAGGACAGGTACGCCCTTGGATTTTGTATAAAAGTTATCAGGTGTGTCTTGTAAAGGATGAAAATGAAAAATCTTTTATTTCCAAATAGGTTAGTTACTAACACTTTTAGAATTGTCCTACATGATGACCTACCACCGATATTTCTCTTATGACATCTCTCTGTTATGAGAGTTCATCTGATAAGATTAAGATAGTTTATACTTTAGCAACTTTACATACTATCTATGCATGCCACCTTAAACTAAAGCCCGCAGTAATAAACGAGTATCAAACTCGGTCTCAATATAAATGTGATCGCAACCTCTACTTGAGAATCTATTTGACAGATAAAACGTTTCGTTTCACTTTTAACAATGAATGTTACTTACGCACACTTAACTTTTTTTCTTTTTGAAACGTTATTCAAAATATAAGTATTGAAATCAGTATAATCTATATTTAAATAATCTCTTTTTTTAGGTTTCATGAAGAAAAAAAAATTCAAGTAGAGATTTTTCTTTCAATACGGGCCTAAGATTTGTTTACTCTGTGGCAGTACTAACATAGACCAATAATTATTGGTCCATGGTACTAGTAAGTAGCTCACAATCCTGCATCGCGCTATCGAAGTCCGGCGCTATAATATATTGTAAACAACATCTAAAAACTAGTACAGTCGGCTTCGGCCTGACCGAGAATACCATCTCGCTCGGTCGGAGATCTCCCTTTGGAGCTTCCACTTATATTCCTACAACTCGTACAAACAGATACTTAATGACGGACACTCTACACATAACACAACATACTCTGCGTCATGACATGACATCTAACCCAACTCTTTGATCTCCCTGAAAGCTTTTACACTAATAACTTGGCGGTTTCCTTGGATGACACATTACTTGATGCGGTTACGAGCGTTTATGTACTTTTCTAATGTATTTACTCCTTCTTGGTACGTTTCTGAAAATACATACTGTTAATATGTGGACACTGGACTTAGGGGTTGTCCATTAATCACGTGATCTTTTTTTAGCATTTTTTAACCCCCCCTCCCCCATTGGTGATATGTAGTGAGGTTTAAGACCACCCCCCCTCCCCCTTCTCAACATCACGTGTATTTTTAGTACCTACAAAGAATCTTAAAATTTTCTGAATATTATCTTAATTTAAATACAGGTAGGTCACTAGACGCCGCGCCGTGCCGCTTAATATTTGTTTAAAAATCGCGCGTTTGACGAAAAAATAAATACACGAGATATCTTACTACACCCCCCCTCCCCCCTTGTGTTATTTTCGTGATTTTTATCAAACCCCTCCCCCCCCTTTCGAGTCTCACGTGATTAATGGACAACCCCTTACGTACATTCTAATTTTGAAATCGGTGCTTGATTGAAGATTTTAAATCCTTAGGATATAGTCCAGGGATGAAATGGATATGAAATTTCGGATACGGATTTGGATATTAAATTATTTCGGATTATCCGTTTGTTTCGGATAATTTCGGTTACGGATATTAAATTTTGGTTTCCTTTTTACAGTAGCAATTCTTTTATTTCGGTTTCGGATACGGTTACGGACCTCCCTAACATCCCTTGTATAGACGAAGGTTTTAGGCTAATTTTACGTATCCAAATGGTAAAAACTTGATACCCACGGCTGTATTTCGTTAACCGTGATACATACAGTTGAAATTTTAACTGATGATGCATTTCTGTTGCCACTATATGGAACAAATACTAAAATACATAGTTACGCATAGGCCCCATACAACAGATGTGATTGCCCGTTTTGTAAGTCCTACTGGCAGTTGATCGGTTTTTATTCTCGAATCTCGAGGTACTGGTAATGTACGGCTTGCACATTACGATATATTCCAAGCAATATCCAGAAATTATTAAAAAGTAATTAAATAAATAAATTTAAGTAAAAAAGTTTAAAAAACAAGCTTTTATTTAAATGCTCTGAGTGCTTGTCAAGACTATTCAAACGAGTCCAAACTCGACTGTTTTATCTTGTTTCGTTTAGGAGTTCCTATGGCCACCTTCCGACGCCATTTTGTGACCCATGCTGTCATGTAGCATAAGAGTGCTTGTCAAGACGATTCGAACGAGTCGAAATTAGATGGATTTATTTTGTTTAGTTTAGGAGTTCCTACGACCGCCTTCCTACTCCATCTTGAGACCATCTTCACGATACCACCGAAGTTACGTTATTAAACCAAATTCCAACCTAACCTAGGTACAATAAATGGTCCTAATTTAACTCGCATGATTTGTATATTACACTAACATACTAACAGGGCAAGTTGAATAAAACTTTATAAAAATACACCAAAGTAGAGTTATTTAATATTTATCCTTTATTGTATTTATCGAGAACCTTTCTCATTGACTTGGCGATCTGTTCCGGTCGACTGTAGAAGTATTTGAACTGCAGACTTCCGTCCTCATTGTATATGTCGTGGTCCACTGAGCCCGTGGGTGACACAAAGAAGATCCTATAAATGAACACGAATTGTTACTAACTCTGGTACTTATAATAGTCTACTTAAGGCGAGGAAACCGCAACTAGCGCCACTCTTTTTAAAATAAATTTTACAATGACACAAAGATCTTATTAAAAAAAGTAATCGGTTCAAACTTTAAGTAAATAGTTAAACTAATCTATTGGCATTTAATTACAGCTCTAAATCCTATACTGTATATAGTAGATATAATATATAATATTAGTTTAACTATTATATATTACTATTATAAATTAGTTTAACTATTTACTTAAAGTTTGAACCGATTACTTTTTTTAATAAGATCTTTGTGTCATTGTAAAAATTATTTTAAAAAGAGCGGCGCTAGTTGTTGTTACTCCTCGCCTTAAAGCAATAAAGGATTGGTTTCTATCGCGTTTACAGCTATAATAATTCTTTGTATATTAGCACAGTAATTGAGGTTAAATTCAAGCCATACCTGCCTATTTTTTTATATATCACTATCCGTACACTACGATTCTAAAAGGAAGTGTATGTTTATTCCACCGTAACGCTTAAACTATTGATCCGATTTTAACAAATGAGATTCGTAATAATAGCCCACGAAACATACGGTCGAATACAGAAATTACAATTAAGTGGCGCTCAAGTCTTACGATGTCTTTGTCATTCCGCCATGCAGTGACTGTAGCCTGTGAATACGAGGGCTCCAAATTTTATTAGTGTTTCAGTATCATGTAGCCTATCAGGCGAGTATAGAGATTTGCGTAGTCGGCTTAGGAGATTTTTAAACTAGATTTTTAGTTAATGGATTCAGGCGTTACTTTGCGGAAATCCATAGCACTGCTTATGCCTACACCACGGTGGTGTTTTCACGTTTTTGCTTGCAGCAAGCATATGCGTACACTCACTCATCTGCTTGCAGGTTGTGGGTTTAATTGTTTGGGGGGTATTGCTAGATATAATATTATATTTAAATTATTTTTAAGTAGATTTTTACAAATATTAGGGCCGATATTCAATTGCCGCGTACCTGGGTATATAAGTGCCGTCTGGGGCGAATACTTTGGTCTCCGGTTCCTCATCATCAATAAGATTTACCATCACAAAATGCCGGCTCAAGGATTCTATTTCTGGAGACTGAGCGAATTTCGACTTCAGTTTCTTACAAGCTGGGCACCAGGATTTGTGGATTATGACCATGGCTGGCTTATGGTCATATGAAGCTACCTCCAAACCCGACTCCAAGGATCCTGCCCAATAATATTGAGGACCAAACCCGTTGTCTTTACCCAGAGCCAAACAGTGGACTTTGTTCAGGACTATGGACACGAATGCTTTTGTGAAGTTCGCGAATGCCATTATTAACTGAATTTTTTCTACACGATAGATGTTACATCGTGTATTTAAGTTGAAAAACAAATAAAATTAAACTAAGACATTTTGGAAATCACGAAAGCTTATAATTTTCATTTTGACGCGATTGACGTTCTAAGCTCGTGTCAACGACATCTATAGGCGATAGATGTGAAACTACAAAGTACGCGAGCCTGTAAATGTGGTGAGAGTCCACTCGTAGCGTACTAGATGGCGCTAGGTGAATCGTGTACCATGTTTAATATTTTTAAACATTGTAACGGACTTCAGATTTGGTGTATTTTTTATTTATTTTAGAGAAATTATATTTTATGCAAATTATAAATCACTAGTACTTATTTAAACCCAAAACAAAAGACAAATTTAATCAACCTCAATATTTATTTTTTTAAATTATATAATATAAATTCAAGGGTAGGTAAATTGTTTTAAAATTAAATAAATTGCTTAATAGCTTGTGGATAATTGAACAGACTTGAATACTGCATTATCGAAAGCAGAAAAATGTTAATGTGTGATGTAATCAAGAAAGTAACAAAGTTATTATAAGTACCTAGGTGCGTTAATAAATAAATCAATACAATCATTATAATATTTTATTGTGTAAAAGTCATGAAGTGCTCACCTCCGTGGTCAAGTGTATAGTTTGGCTTTCGATTCGGAGGTCGTAGGGAACAGCTAAACATATTATATTTTTTATGTTTGGTTAGGACAATGCCGGCTGATCATCTGGTTGTCTGACAAGATCACCCTGATGAGCATAGTTAAAGAGATCCTGATTTCTCGCTAGTTGTGTCATCCCCCGTCCCACACCCCACAAAGTTATGAAAGTAAAGCAGAATAGGAAGAAAGTGCCCTTGTGTATTGCGCGCATACTTGGGCACTATAAAGTGACGTATGCGGCAACCGGAACCGAAATCAGCGTGAGAGCTGTTATCATTACTCATTAGACATCTCACGCCAAATTATTTCATGAAATAGGAGACTAAAAAACATATGGTTCATGAAATATTGTCGCTTTGTCATAGAGCAATCTATCATCCCTATTTCCCTGTTCAATATGTATAGCACACGCACCATTTTAAATATACAAATGCGAGGTCCATCAGGATTCTACGTCGAAATGCACATGACAAACTTTTCAAAGCCGTTCGTGTGTATCGGCGCGTGTCAGTGCGTGTGCATGTATTTCTCTCATTTCAGATACGTCGCGCTTCACGAACCCTATTGGAAAAAGCAAACTATGATAATTATATGTAATGGACGAACATCCCATTCCAAACAGCGAACACTTATCGCCCGCACGCTCCCGAAAAGTGCTACAGATTATATTGCGACGAATATTTGTCTGCTAGCCGTAAATCACTTGCTTTTGAAAATTAAAAAGTAAACGTTCCAAATTCAAAGCTTTTAGCTTTTTTAAATTAAAAAGTAAACGCTCCAAATTCGCGACTGTGTAACTTTTTAAATGTGTGCGGCTTTGACTCTGGTGTGATCAGTGCGATGATGAATGTGTATGGGAGTCGTGGGCGAGCGAGGAGTTTGTATGGGACGGTGCGGTCTACCGTGCCCAGGACTGCCACCCTGACGCCTGGTATCGAAGACGTCTTCTTCAACCCGCCATATTTCTACCACATACCACCACCACAGCCCGTCAACACTTTCCCGGGAAGAAAGAGACGCAAAAGGGTGAGAGATTTTTGCTTCAAGTTCTAACATAGTCGGTGTCTATTATTTTCATATGTTTAAAATATGAATTAAAAGTTTGTGCATGGTGCCAAAGTATAGGTTAATTCTCTTAATAGTCTCTATGTACCTCTTACCTAGCCCTAGTAGTCGTCAGGTCTAAAAGCGAAAGTATATCCTAAAGGATTCTTCTCTTGAACTTAGGTGACAAAGTAATTCTGTTTAATATTCTCATGTGTTTATGTGAATACTCGTAATAAAATACTATGTACTGCTAAAACATAGGTTAATTTTCAAAAGAGTTTCTGTGTTCTCCTGAGGTCCAAGGCCGAAGTATGTCCTTATTGTATAAAAGGATAAAATCATTGAGATTTTGATGTACTGAGGTTAAGTATGTACTTTCATCAATTTTGTCGCAAAATATTTTCCTTTTTTTTACAATATAAGTACTTACAATACTATTGTCTGAAAAATTTGCTCATTCAACTTCGAAATTAAAACCTTTAATTAGAACCACTAGGTAAATGTAAAAACATGATACTTGGAGATAATTAATATTAGTTATCAAAATTAACAGTTCACGAGATTACAGATTTACGCCCACTCTTTATAGTTGTATGTTGTACGTATCATGTATATTTTATTAGTCATATGAAACGTATGCTTGCGAATGTTTCACAAACCTTTAAATTTTTGCAGGTTATTAACCTAATAGTTCAGGTAAAACAATAATCCATAATATTATCATCAATCTATACTAATGTTTGTTTTTTTGTTTAAACGCGCTAATCTCAGGAACTACTGGTCCGATTTGAAAAAATCTTTTTTTGTTGAATATTCCATTTATAGAGGAAGGCTTTAGGCTATATAACATTATGCAGCGACCGATAGGAGCGAATCGTCAGTGAGAAATGTTGCAAAAACGGGGAAAATTATTCACATTTGGGGACTTTCGTTGCGTGCGCTGTATAAACGGTTTAAGTTACTCAAAAATATGTATGAAAGAATTATTCCTTTTTAATAATCATAATTACAAAAATCAACGTTGCTCACGTTCCAAAGATAATCGCTATAGTGTATCCGACAACCACGCGAACAAAGTCGCGGGCACAGCTAGTATTCAATAGATTATCTTAAATTAAGGTGTGCTCAAGTAAAACTTTATTAATTATTTCTGAACCTATAACCAACTTGCATCGCGAATTACGAAGACGTTTTCGAAAAGAACAATGTATGGGATTTGACATGTCACTTTTAGCGATGCATATTGTGTCAAATCTCACGAATTTTTGCATTCGAACTTCTTCCTTCCTCGTCATAATTAGCGATGGCAACTTGGCTGAAGGCTAAGTTATGTGTAATCTTCTCCATTATCACCATTTACCATCGTTTTTACTCCATCTGTAATTTCTTCACACCTTAATGTGATCACACAATACGAGTAGGTTAGCGATACATGCCGATGTAGTGGCCACCGCATATAAATTAGCTATTTGCCGGCATTCCTGCGCGTTTTCTCCACATCTCTCATTGAACAAGCTGATTATTAGAAAATGGGAGACAATCTAATTACTAAATATTTGTACTGTTTACTGTGTATTCGACTGGCAAACGATGGGCCAACGCCATCATAATTTGGAAGTTTTAATGAGACTTGCAAGTCTTGCAGCCAAGTACAATAACACCATACTGCGCTCCAAAACGGGCATCACCTGATTATAACTTGATAAAAGACCTGAGCACTAGGGGACGTACCCTGGCCGGCCCAGAATAAGATTAGCCGGACGCCGCTAGGCTGGCCGGCGGTGGCGCAGGAAGGAGAGACCTGGAGGAAATTGTCAAAGGCCTTTGTCAAGAAGTGGGATATGTTAAAAGAGACTTGCGCAAAAAAATCTAAATTATCGGGTGTCCATACCCTCTTGCTATTTTAAACGGTATCATTATTAAACGACTTCCAAAAAATGAGGTTCTCCATTCGGCCAGTTTTTATTTTTTATTTGTATCAAATAGCTGACCCGTACCCACTTTGTTGAGCATACAGTTCGTGATGAAATTCAATTACATCCGTACCCGTAATTTTTCACCGTTCAATTCCCTGGACTTCCACGAATATTTCAAGACTAAAATAGCCGAATCGGCTCATCCTTTCTCGAGTTTTAGCGAGACTAACTAACAGCAATTCATTTTTATATATTATATAGAAGAAGAATAAGATATAGTACATATAACATAAAATAATTCAGATACAGAAAAAAGGAACAAACAATAAAAATCACAAGTTTATTTTCATTTGATATCGCGACAGGGTTCTGGTGGTCTATAACATTTGGCTTGTTCACAAACCTCATCCAAATTACCTTCTTTTTCACAATTCCTAGCAGCATTGTTTGCATCATTTACTTTAGAACTTTTACATCCCTTTCTCGTCTCTTCTCCAGCAATATTTCCTTCGAAAAATCCAAAAGAATACATGATCGGTATAGCCCAACTGAACACGAGAAATACTGTCTGTAGCACTTTCTTTTCGGTGTTCATATTATGTAAATTCTTCCTTGCCTCCAATCGATGTTTTATCAGTTTATTAAAATATTTTCTGGACGTCCAGTGCAGTAAATGTGGTGGTAAATTTCCGTTCGCCATTTTTAATTATTGATTTCCCAGAAACTCATAATTTTGGTACTGATGTTTTCGTCTGAAAAAAAGTTACGAGTTAATACGAAAACTTTATGTGCGTATAATATGATATCAGTGCGAGATATGGATCAGCTTATTACGTAAAATACATTTGATTTAAATATGTAAACTACTTATACCCGCTTGCCAACTGCCAAGCGTGGTGAGTATAGGCAACCAAGTATTTAGAGTATAGGTAACCAGAGTATTTCATGGTGGGAGGAGATGAAATATTTTGGAGAAGTATATCCATCAGTGGCCAGTAGTTATAGCTCAAACGACACCCATAGGGAAGATGGTTGATTTGGAGGTGCTACTCCAGCACGCCACGAACAATTACTTATAATTTTAAAAGTTATAATAATCTTTACTAAATAAAAAATAAAAGATTAAAAAACTATAACCCGACTTCGCAAAAAAAGGCTCTAAAAAGGCTGAAACAAGAAAATAATTCAATTTGAAATCCAGATATGCATAGGTACAGATATGGTCAAGGTAGAGCCGTGGTCGTACCCGCTATTGGGATTGTATATTTCAACAGCAGACGAATATTATATATTTGTTTAGCGGGTACGACCACGGCTCTACCTTGACCATATCTGTACCTATGCATATCTGGATTTCAAATTGAATTATTTTCTTGTTTCAGCCTTTTTAGAGCCTTTTTTTGCGAAGTTTTTTAATCTTTTATTTTATTTTACATTTTTTTGTTTTCACATGAACTATAACATTATATTTTCACTAAACTAACGTTAAATTAACACATAGTAAGTAACTAAACAACTCCTAGATACTATTTGTGCGACCGCATTTTTAACAATTTATTTTGAATTTAACAATAAAATATAATAAATAATTAAAAATTTAAATACATATTTGTGTTGTGCTTGCCAAGACCTATCTTTTGATACCAAACACGATACAATTATCTTAATTTAATTTTTTTTGGAGATAGTTTTTGAGGTATAATTTTCAAAATCGAAATTTTTTCGAAAAATTATATACTCGCGGGATCACTACGAATCGATCGATACCTTATTTATTAAAATCGGACCAGTAGTTTATCCGCTACGAGGGAACATACATACATACATACAAACATACATACATACATACATACATACATACATAGACTGCCAAAATCATTACCCTTCCTTTTGGCTTCGCCGAAGTCGGGTAAAAAGAGGAATGATTTGATTGTTTTTATCGAATAGGCACCAAAACGACTGAATTGATTTTGTCATAACACACTACTAAACTGTTGTTAAGTAGATCACAAAAGAATTATGCTTATATAGTGCCAAAATGAATGATTCGTTGAACCGGGCAACATCTAGTCATCAAACAATTGCTTGAGATGGAATGTAGAGTAGTAGAAGTTAAGCAAGTAGAAGTCGTTTTCGAATTTTGAATTACTAGATGTGCCCGCCACTTAGTCCGCTAGAAAACCCCCCGTGTTCCGATCCTATTGATCTCACTCACAACGTCATAATATAATATGGGCTAACGTACGTCCTCGGTATACGGGATAACCAACATTAAAATAAATTTTCAAATCAGATCACTAGTTCCTGAGATTAGCGCGTTAAAATAAACAAACTCTTCAGCTTCATAATATTAAGCTAGTAGATGAAATAGTTCTATGAATAATACCAGTGCTTTAAAATGAATCTTTGCTAACTACGTTATTAACGTAATTTTCACGATTTACCATTTTTCTCTGCCCGTTTTCTCAAGGAGTGTCGCGGCGCATGATATGGCTGCCGAAATTGTGATTATTGCTAATAGTTCATGTCTGTTCATTGGATTTTATTTAATTGTTGCTTTCTACCGGATTTGACATTTCAACTGTCACCAATAACTTTTTTATAGCGACTCTTAATGGCCTGTGTAGTTAAATAATTCACATCCCGTGTACAATAAAAAATATATTCAGACTTGTATTTGTTGCAACGTCTTCTCTTATAGATGGGTATAGTCAAGTTAAAATAGTAAGTTAGAAGCTTGTTACTACTTGCTGCAACTTGAATATTACTTGGTATTACGATTCTATTTTGTAAAAAAAAACAGAACTCAAGTCAGGTAAGAACCCTGACCATCCTTCTTTGTGTTACAAAAATATTTTATATGTGTAGCGCAGATCAGTCACTACGACCTTATCCCTCGACTATAAGGTCGGAAATGGCTTAAATTGGTCCTTCGAGGCCCTGCAACATTGCCTCCTGACGGCCTTCATGAGATGCATTGAACCGGTCCAATTCATCGATTGAATTGATAGATTCTTTAATCGACATATAAATGAACTGTTTATCATTATATTAATCATACATTTATATATTTTCCACATTAAATTTAGAATTCTCAGTCTAGCCAGCATGAGTCACATTCGGTTGACATTTAAAGCTGTTCCGAGGATAAAAAGTTGTGAATCTAGTGACGACCGGCGACTGCGCAGCGCTATTTTATTTTTTCAACTATAGTCTACAACTTTCAAGCTGCGAGCCTCCGAGTCGTGTAGTGGGAGCAAAACCTGTAGATCGTATACTCGAGGACGGCGTACCTGCTCGAGCGTCGTCCTTGTCGCTCCCACGTAGTCGTGGGCAGTCGGAAATAGCCCGTCTCACCGCACAACTCTGGTATGCAAAGATTGATAGCGTATATGACCATTTGGTTTTGAAAGTCCAGAGAAATCACGCGCGGCTAACTTTTCGCCCTGGCGTCCTTACTTCGATCGGACTTACAGCCTTATAAACTTTTGTGCTTACAATATTTCTTGTAATATAGTAGGATGTAGGTAATTTATTGAAATCTACTCAGGCTTTCGAAATTGTTAGTGTATGTAGTGCTACATTTGTGACATGTTTTATTGGTGACTGTGCGAGTGTAGAATGATTTTAGAAAAATGGATCCATTGGCAACAGACAACGGGTCGATGGTGAATAATTTGAATCATATCCGGACTGACTCTCAGGTAAGTGGAGAGGAGAAACGAGTTTCTTTTGCATACTTCTCTATAAGTGCAATGACTCCCCAATTATGTACATTATTCTATATTCTACGCCGGCATATCATTTGTTCACTTTATAACTTGGGCCGTGCAAGACCTCGACGTAGAGGAATTCCTG
This sequence comes from Celastrina argiolus, assembly GCA_905187575.2. Taxonomy (NCBI): domain Eukaryota; kingdom Metazoa; phylum Arthropoda; class Insecta; order Lepidoptera; family Lycaenidae; genus Celastrina; species Celastrina argiolus. The sequence continues at coordinate 7,685,524 of LR994596.1, forward strand.
GAATATTTCCAATAATATTTTGTTATCGACAGTTTATATTTGAACTTTAATTCATAAAACGAAGATACGACATAAAAAGCTGTTAACTTTTTATCGTTAACATGATCTACGAACTTTTTATGTGCTTCAAAATCTAGTTTTGAAATTGGATATTCATATTATAGTGAGATATTATAATTTGAGTTATGAGTTTAAGTTTCAAACTTTTTACTGTGACTTAAGTATCATCATGGACCAATAATTGGTCTATGGTATCATCAACATTTGGAGCTTTACTAGAAGAACTGACAAGTTTTTTATTGATTCTAGTGTTAAAGATGAAATAATAAGCACAAAAATACAATATGAAATTACTGTTTACGTTTCTTGAGAGGCTGCTTTTTTAATGTATGTTTATGTCGTATTCTAACCTGTTCTTAACTATCCTTATGTAGACATAATTAAATACCTTCTCATACATCAAAAACAAGCTTAAACACGTATGTTTAAAGACTAAGTTGGAACATACTAATACACTTAGATGAAACAAATGGAAAGTCGGTGTCTTGTTTAAGTATTCTTTTATAGATATATCCATTTACAGAGTTGAAAACTAATAATACGTTGTACACATATCACGAGTACCAGACATTGGTTTTTTGTTATTTATTACTTGGCTTAAAAGTCCAGTTTTAGAAGGCTTCGATGTAGCCCGTGACTTTGTTCGTAAATTAGATAATAATCGAACTATACAGAAGGTACTGCAATTATGCATTAGCATCATAAATTATATTACTAAAACCCTTATCCAAGATTTCAATCATCGATGTGCGAAATTTTATTCATGGATAAAGACGAAATTTACAAACTTTAACGCTTATTTTAAGCTTTAGCTTAATAGGAACTACCTAGATCTAAGTAAAAAGTTTTAAGAATTAACACCCTCTGGCATCTACTAAACCTTATCTAAATGAAATACGTAAATCTAGGTACTGCGTGGTATTACTAATCCGTAACGTTTTCGACAGAATTCAGAATTGTAAAAAAGTTATGACAGCGTCTATAAAATTTCTTTTGAAAAAGTTACTAGATATGTTCATGATAAACCTACAGGTAATGCTTCTTAGGAACGATAGCATTAAAATATTAAATCTGCTGAGTTACTCACCTAATTTAAACAATAAACTTTTCCCTTTGTTACTTTAATGACTCTACTGATACTAAATGAACTACTGATCTTCCAATGGTTTAAGTCTCATTAAGCGTTGCATGTATTGGAACCATATATTTTGTATGATTAACTGCCTTACCAAGGTCTATGACAAAAGATATGCCTGAACTCGTTTAAACCAGACTAACAACCTCATTGCCTAATCCCTGGTTTGGTTACAGTATAGATCTCATGCCTATTGTTCTATAGAGGTATTTAAACGACTTAATTAAGATTATGTATGTTTATAAGATTCCGTTCGATGATGCAAGTTGATAATTTCTTTTTCGCATATTGCACTAGTTTTATACAAATTTCGATGTTTTTGTCCTTTAGTGTCTTTAAGACATAACAAAGATAACTTTTTAGCTGGTAACATTGAATATAATACACTTATTTCCATGATGAATGGAACTGTCATTTCTGCGTACCAATTACAAAACCAGCCCCAACATTTTGTATGTTTTGTAAAATTGCACCACATTTCATCGTTCAGAAACAATTACATCTAATAACACCTGTTGGTTTAATATAGTCGCCGTAACAATAAACGGGCCCGTAAAATCGATGAAAGAGGTTCAATTTTTTGCACGAGAAACGTTCAAATCTGGGCACATGTCAGGTGACGTCACTGCTCCCACTAAACCTGTTTCGCGCCAATTCGCAGCTGTCGACGCAAAAGTGGTTGGCTTGCAGTTTTTTTTCTTTATTTTCCTTGCCCAAGGCGTTCTGCCTCCGAGATACACCGTTACCTTCTTCAACTATGGCCCGGCCTGGTGTTTTTGTTTCATCATTTTCATTAAAACTTAAATTAATTTTGGGCTAAATGATTCTGATCCTTATAAGATGTGAGTCATGGACATGGTTAATTTTACGACAGCCCATTTGACCATACGACCATACTACATTTTAGCATACCCAACAAGAAACCATAAAGAAACAGGTTTTTTATTGCCTAATTTTTGGTTGACCTAAAACGTTACCAAGTTTTGTTTTTATTTGTGGCTTTTTGATTAGCGATAAAGATCAAGGGTGTCAGCTCTGATTGAAATTATTATTCACTCAAAGGATACTTCACATTTATAGCTGTTTTTGGTATTTTAACTCGCAATATATTTTGGCCTATCATCGCTGGAGATTCACGAAAGACAAGCGAAATTTAGTATCTTAATTCGTTGTCACTTGTCAGCTATTGGATCATAAACCATTATCTTATATTATACGCTCTAGTCTTTGTTACATATTATGTATTTAAAACAACTAGATGTCAAAGATGACATTGACGTTGATGCCTAAGATAGTTTTAAGTTAGTCTCCTTGAGAGGCCCGGATAGGTTAGTGGGATCAATGTACCTACAGAGTTATTTATAAGATACTGTTTATTGTATTATCTACGTAGTAGAATAAAGTAAAATACGATTAACTAGAAGTGTATTATTGGACGTGTAATTTGAACCTAATAACAATAACACATATGCTGAGGCACTAAACAGTCTTTACTATTTTAGATCCTAATACCTTTTATATACGTACGCATAAATTCGAATAATTTTCCCTACAACACTTTTCATTCTTCTATTTTGTTCGTATTCTTCTTGGCTTTAATATAGCGCACTTGTGGGACTTATGTATAGTTCAAGGGGGAGAAAAAAGCGCTCGTGCACTTTACGAATACGTTCTTTGTATTCGTGCTAACTGTTAAGCTCAGTAGGTACATAAATTGAATATAGGTCGCTAGTGCATACACTTCCTATGCCTAATACGAAAATAACATCACACACTTGTTGCTCAGGCATCAAGATTAATAAAGGTCTATGCGTAAATCCGGACCACGTCGCAGAACACATGTCATTTACTCTTTTACTTTGTTTATTATAGAGATAGCTTTAATTCTACAATCATCATCAATTCAGCTATGACACTATTGTATAGTAATTACGTCCCTTTTAATTAACTTAAATCGTGTGTTTGTGCGTCCCGTTACCAGTAGCCCAAGCAGGAATAAAGTAACGTAATCGAATGTCAATTGCATTAGCGCTGTCCAGCTTTTTATACAATTATCATTCGATAACTATACTATCAGATGTTTTTGCTTATAGAGCCGTTACAACTCTATAATAGTTTGTGTGTTAAATAAATAAAAATTAATACAATATTAATACAATAAATATTTTTTTACATAATCTTATATCTATATCGTAACACCTGTAGTCCAGTCTTAGACCTAGACTTGAAGACTAGTTCGCTCGGTTTTCTCTGTATAACTTGTGAGTATATTTAAAAATATGGCGTGAAGTTTATCAATTACAAACCGGTTTGGCTTTCGTTTGATGATGAAAGTAACGTTGATCTAACCTGTCCTGCGACATCTAGTTTATACGGCAGATATTTTTTTGCTTTTCTATTTTCTAACATAATATTATATATCTTGTTCATGGTAGACATCATCAAGAGTTCAGGACGCCCCCATGGTCTAGTGTCTATGGCTGCGAGTGCGCCTTAAGATAAAAATTGGGGTACTGAGGCCTCACTCTCCAAACTGATGTGATTTTGATTCAGATTCGATCGTACTCCCGAATAAATTGACGTTTGTTAATTTTGATTCTCAGTCGATTGATATGCTCGGGAGTACAAAAAGTTACGATCTAACGTTTATCTTTATCCTGGTTAGTTTCAAAGTAATCCACCAAATAAAATACCAAAAGCCGTCGAGATCGAACTGATTTGATTCTCGATTGTGTCGGGAGTAAGCCTGCTGGAGTATTGTAGTAGTCTGAAAATTCTGAAACCATTTTTCTCAATGCTGGTATTTTTGAAAAATCCCAGATATATATATGTCGCAGTCATCTAATTAAATCAGCTATTTCATTGAGTGACTAGCGTTTTTATCGAATGACGACATTTAATTGAAAGACTAAAGGACAACTCGTCAAGTTGTTTATTGTAACGTCCAATGTCTTGACTGAACATTGATTGAACGTCATTTAGTCATGTAGTCATTGACTGAACGTCATTTAGTCCGATTTTTTAACCGACTTCCAAAAAAGGAGGAGCTCTCTCAATTCGATGAATAAGTAGGTTTTTTTTATGTGTGTTAGCGAATAATTTTCCGATTTTTTAACCGACTTCCAAAAAAGGAGGAGCTGGAAAAAATTTAGTATAAATCCCTCTTAATTGGGGGGTGGAGGGAGGGGGAGGAGGGGAGGGGGAGAACCCCCCCTACCACTCCCACCTTTAGGAGACTACTAGTTTGGAAGATATTTATGGTTGAAGTTTTGAGGTTATGTCTGTGTTTCCGGGATATTTCCAGGAGTAAAACAGGGGAGAAAGGTGGAGACGGCGGTAAGGGGACAAAGGAAATCCCCCCTACCCTCCCCTCTACTCAGCAACCACTAGTTAAGAAAATATTTACAGTTGTAGTTTAGAGGTTAGATAAAACAGACAAGTTCTACGTGGAGTCGGAGTTGATAGATTTGTTGTTGGGACAATGTCGGTCTGTCACGTCTCCGCGCGGCGCTGCGGGAAATGCAGCCCCTTCGCCCATGCGTAACGAATGACAGCAACCAACACTCGCCTTAGGCAGCTCCGGCTTTCTGGTACCAGCCTCCGCCGCTACGGCGAGTCCTGGTTTCTGCATTTCGTTACGGCGGGCGGGGGCTGCTCTCCCTCCGCGCCTCCGCGCTTAATATACACTCTAGGGGTTGACAGACAAGTACTACGTGGAGTCGGGGTTGATAGATTCGCTTTTGGGAAAATTCAGTCAGCTGACTGATTTTATGTCCGCGTTGTACAATCAATGTTCGGCCTAGTCTTTCAATTAAAAGTCGTCATTCGATAAAAACGCTAGTCACTCAATGAAATAGCTGATTTAATTAGATGACTGCGACATATACATATACATATTATGATAATTTCCTGGTCGAAAATGTTCATTATATTTACCAGGGGATTATCGTTTTACAAATTAATATTATTATTTATTAGAGAGCTGATTCAAGATGTCATCGCTATTATCTTTTCCACGTTCGTTAAACCTTCTAATGTTATTTCTTCGCTTTTCAAATAATTAAACAAAGTTCTTAACATTTGTCATTCTACTATTTGTATGATACATAGTTTGCAATTTCTGCCAGGTGTCCAAGGTATGTTACCAAATGTGAATGAACCATTGAACCTTTTTAAAAGGGATAACTTTTTTGTACCGAACATTTAATTGTTAAAAAGGACGATTGACTCACGTCGTTCATTCAGGGGCCTTACTCTCCAAACTGATTTGATTTTGATTCAGATACGATCATGCCGCGTACTTCCTCATAAATTGACATTTGTTTATTTTGATTCTCAGTCGATCGATATGGTCGGGAGTACAAAAAGTTACGATCCAACAATTTTCTTTATCCTGATTAGTTTCAAAGTAATTCACCAAATGAAATACGAAAAACCACTGATATCGAACGGATTCGGTTCTCGATTGTGTCGGGAGTAAGCCCGCTGCTCTTAGAGTAAGCAAATATGACTCAAGTTCTTCTTTACTTTTTTTATTAAGTGTAAGTATATCACTCGGAACGTGTAATTAAAAATTATATAAAACCTCTGTAGGCTTGGTGGACAATATCCTAATTCGTCTTCAGATTAAGAAAATCGCTGAAGCTATGTTATATTATATGGTTATGACTTATGACAATGCAGGCTGATCACCTGATTGTCTGACAAGAAAGATGATCCATGCGTCGGATAGGCATGTAAAAAGTCGGTCCTGTGCCTGATCTCTCGCTAGTCGTGTCGGTTTTCCGTCCTGGGTTATGAAAAAAAAAAGGAAGAGTGTTTTTGTGTATTGCGCACACACTTAGGCACTATAAAAACGACTCCTGTGTAGCTGGCCTGGTTTCATTGAAATCAGCTACCGACACCGAAATCGATGATGGGAGCTATTATTATTATTATATTTATTAGTGCTCAGACTGATCACTGGTCTGGTCAGTGATGTTGATGATACATATTGATAACTAATAACTATACCTTTTGCATAAATCCTAACAACAGTGTAAATCATGTTTCGTAAGTGAGGATAAATTATACAAACGTTTTGTCGGCATCTCACCGCTTTTCTTTTAGACCGGTCCTAAGTCTTCGGTGCTGCAATTGCAGACAACCATAAGGGCCCACACTTCACATCGATATCGACTAAATACTTTTTGTAGGGCTGATAAGGGGCCAGATTTTTCCTCCATATTATTTATGACCGACTTTTGAGTTTGGACTTTGGAAACAATAATATTATGTTCTCTTTTTACGCACCCAAAACGGAATGTATCACAATTCTAAAAGTGTTGGTATCTAACCTATTTGGAAATAAAAGATTTTTATTAAGCTATTGCATAGCTTCTATCGCGGGCCTTGCGCGTGGAGACCGAATCCAGAAATTCCATAACGAATATAACCTAACACCCCCCACTCCGACCGGCACAGCGGTGATACTTTTGATTGCCATCATCAGAATCAGAACTTTTAATTACTTTTTTGAAATATCACGCTTGTCTTTTTACTTTAGCAACTCGCCTCTAGATGGCATTGGTTGTATCGGATAAGTTGATCAAAAATGCTATGCAATAGCTTTACCGCGGCAGTCCCCGAGTGCCACACGTCTTTTTTTATTATTTTATTACATAATATGATATGAAATACGAAGATTTTCATTATTTTTGTCATCGCCATATCGGGAAAAAAGGACTTTTGTTGGTCAGTACTCAGTAGAAATCACGTAGCAAAATTTTAGGTAACTTTTTTTTTACTTTTGTAAAAACCACGACTATGGATAACATTCCTAAATCCTTTAAATTTGCACATTGCTATTTAGGTATTTTTTGTGATGCTACAGCCTTTGGTTAGGGTCCCTTCACACGTCCAATAATACACTTGGGTTAATCTATTATTTTTATTGAGTGACACGTAACTTAATAACTCATAACTAGGTACACAGGTCCTATAATATATATTATATATACCTACTCTTATAACCGCTTCTTCTTCTTCTTTTCAAAATGTCTCCTTTATATTATAAAAACCTACTCTTATAACCTCTTCTTCTTCTTCTTTTCAAAATGTCTCTTTAGTGATTTGCCAATGTCAGAGTGGATTGGCGAAGACTCTGCTTCATGGTTTTAAGAAGAAACAAAGGAACGGTGCACCGGAGGAAGAAAGAATGTTGAATAGTCTATTACCTAACTTATTTAATTTATTAGTCCTTCAGCAGAGGTTTCTCTTAGGACTAATATACAATTATATATTATAGACTATCTTGGGCATCACTGTCAAACGTCATGTTGATATTACATTGTTTTAAACCTATTACTTAATGGTATATTATTATGTAACAGTATTATTGAATCTTTATTGTTAAAGCCAAATTTGGTACTATTTTTAAAAAGGCGGAAAATATATTGCTAGAACATCGTAACAATGGTTGCTAAAAAGTTAAACTGTTAATTATCGGATTAAAACTTTCATAACCCTAATATTTATTGTAAGATTAGACGACTATGTTACATGGGTTATATAATGGTTTAAAACTTATATAAACAAAATGGGCGATTCGGTTGAACGGCTGTATCTCGCTGTGGAAAGTTAAATGAAAATTTGCATATTAATATTATGCATAATAAACAAAACACTCTTACTCTCTATCGGTCCTGTTTCGCTGGTAAGTTTTAATTTGTACGACTATATTGAGTAACTCTATAATCTTAAACAGTCTAGTATAATCTACAAGATGTAAAATAAAGGAGTGATACAACTTTAGGGAGTGCTTGTGCCTTCTATGTAGAGTAAACTGTAAAAGTACCATCGCTGAAAGATTTAATTTGGACTTGTTTGTATGAGAAATGCCCCAATATTATAAATTTTCCCATACAATAATATAATAAAGTACCTCATTCAGCGCTGGTAAACTCTTTAAACGGGACTCATACACACCCAAAAATATTTTCACTCGTTATTACAGCCTGTATATAGTATAAGATATGAGTAAATAAAAATGGTGTGTTTGTCACTTTATTCAACGGCTTTTGCATAATTGACCTCTGTATCGCAGTGGTTGAGCGCGTCGGTGCTCAAGCTGGAGGTCGAGGGTTCTAATCTCGCCAAAGGAACAAAAAGTTTTCCAAATTCCTGGGTCATGGATGTGTATTAAATTTGTGTACATAATAAAAATCTTAAATATCCTTATAGTATAAAAGTATTAAATATATTTCCGTTGTCTGGTACCTGTAACACAGATTCTTCGTAGGTATTCGACACAATCGAGAATCGAATCAGTTCGATCTCGATCTCGACGATTATTTTGTATGTATTAGATTTGGTCGATTACTTTGAAACTAACCAGGACAAAGAAAATCGTTAGATCGTTACTTATTGTACTTTTAGTTCTTAATCCGGCCTGTTTTATTATAAGTAAGGCAATATTTAGTATTAGAAGTTAGGTATAATAAAAAATGCATACCATTTTATGACACAAATTATGTTGACATTAATTATATGACAAAAGAACATTAATAAACACTTAGGCTTTTGGCATATAAAATGTTTCAAAATAGATTATCAATATCGGTATTACTATTAAATGATGATCTTAAGGAAATCATTAAATCACATTGGCATTATATATTTTAATAGCGGATACACGGACATTTAGTAAGCTTGCAAATACTTGCTAATATCTAGATAGCTCGCATAATGTTATCCACTTCCGGTGGTGAACTTACATACCTGCTTGTTAGTAAACAAATTAGTACTTAGTGCTAGTACTTAGAGGGTTTCCTCAACTTATTTTTCATGGGGCTTTTTTAATAACGCAACAGGGGGGAACCCTTGCGTTATTAAATAAAAAATCGCAAAAACTACAAAACGGATTATGATGCAATACGGTTTCGCGGGATTTTTATGCATACGAAGTTTTGGGAATAGGGCATTTTTATCAATATTCAATCATTTCTTTAAAAATACATATTATCTTATACATCTATCTTCTTTCTTCTTGTCGTGTCTTGTCTTCTTCTCTTATATATAAAAAAGAATTTCTGTTCGTTAGTCTTGGTAAAACTCGAGAATGTCTCTAAAACTCGAGAACGTCTGAACGGATTCGGCTTTGTTTGGTCTTGAAATATTCGTGGAAGGTTCAGTCCAGGGAAGGTTTAAACGGTTTGTATGCTCAACGAAGTGGGCACGGGTCAGCTAGTTATTTCTATAAAAATACATATTTGTGATATAAAAACTTTCTGTTCCCTTGACATCTCTCTAAGAATCCGCGATCCACAAAGGTTGGACTCCTGACTAAGAGCATTTCCTTCTTATGGACGATGAGAGGTATATTAAGTATTAAGTATTAACAGTAATAATAGGCTTGTTACGTAAGGATAAATGAAGGTTCATAATATTTTAGATGAGGCCTGACTCCTGACAGACGGTTGGTCATTGACCAAATAGTCTCTTTAGAGTACCTACCTTCATTGAAAGAAGACCCTAGACGCGGCGTTGTGATCTGGCAACGGAACGTTAAATCAACCTATCTATACTATCTATACTAATATTATAAAGCGGAAGAGTTTGTTTGTTTGTTTAATCGCGCTAATCTCAGGAACTACTGGTCCGACTTGAAAATTCGTTTTTTGTTGGATAGTCCATCTATAGAGGAACGCTTTAGGCTATATAACATTACGCTGGGACAAATAGGAGCGAAGCGTCAGTGAGAAATGTTGCAAAAACGGGGAAAATTATTCACATTTGGGGACTTTCGTTGCGTGCGCTGCTTAAACCGTTAAAGTCACTCAAAAATCACGCGAACGAAGTCGCGGACACAGCTAGTCCTATACTATAACATCTTCAAAGAAAAAGGTTAAAAGCTATACTTATTTAGATCGGGTGATTTTACACACGGGTTATTCCTACAGATAGTTAAACTGACCTCCAATATATCTTTATTAGATTGAGTTTTAGTTTCCACAGGACTTTCTTCATACAAAGGATTCAACCGTTTAAGAGTATGATATAGACGTAGCTTAGATAATAAAAGACAATGTATAATGTCTATACTTACTCTATAGTCTATACCTAAGATGCGCGTGCGCAACGCGCATAGGTACATGTTCACGCGAATTACGTTATTTGGTTGTACTTTTACATGAATCGTTTGCTCGGGTTCGTGTATTTTTTGTTATTGTTTTGAAGCAGTAACAACAGTGGTAGCTTCCCATGACGGGCATTTAAAAAACGGACAAGATCCATCCGTCACGCACAATAAAATCGTGTTTATGAGTTTTAGATTTTAATCGATCTGTATTAGAATATGGTCCATATTCATTTTTAAATTATTCTACAGTAGCAACAGCTACTGTTAGCAACAACACCTAACCTTCTTCACATATATCGAATAATCAAACGACACCAAAGAAAATGTTTGATGAAATTTCTTCTATCCAGTAACCCAGCTAACATTAAGAAAATTTTCAATTTGTAATTACGTATGTAAAGTCTATTTTCTACATACCTAACTAAGTATTACAAGTCTCATGGCTTTTATAACTATTTATGTTACGACTTACCTACGACACTGTTAATATAGATAGTGTAAGGGTGGTAACCTGCTAGCAAAAATTAAAACCGATACATCTACTCTAGCTAAATGTTATATATCTTGACGACCTCTCGTAGCGCAGTGGTTGAGCGCATCCCACCGAGGGAACAAAAAGCTTTTAATGTTCCTGGGTCATGGATGTGGATGTATAACTTTCCGTTAAAAAATCTAAAATTCCGTTGTCTATAACACATATTGTTATAGACAACGGAAATACGTTTTATTTCCGTTGTCTATAACAATATGTGTTATAGACAACGGAAATAAAACGTATTTCCGTTGTCTATAACACATATTGTTCGCATACTACTATGCACGGGACTAAATTGACGTGGTGTGGAGCGTTCATTAATATTATTATATTTTAGCCTACATATTATGTAACTATTTCCACGTCTATTGATTTTTTATCTCCATCCCGAGGATAAACTAATTATTGTATTCGACATAATATTATGTAGTATAAACAATATTATGTCGAATACAATATTATAATCTCCTTTTTTTAATCGGTCAAAAAGTTGTAAGTTGTCACCATCATGCTTTTGTGATTGCAAGATAATCGGACAACAGAATCGGCGCGTATTGTGTAAGCTAGCGTACTCTAAAGTCCCGACCCTCCATACTAGATGGCGCTTTATTGAACTGGCTTCGAATGACGAAGTCACTGTCAGCCATTTTGATTTTTACATCACTTGTCAAATGTCAAATGTATTATGCACGTGTTTATAAAATCTTGTGTTAAATAATCGAAAATTTTTGTTAATAGTTTTGTACTTTTCTATATTTAAATAAATTAATATGTCTATGCTTGCTGGTCCACGCCACAAACAAAAAGTTATTAATCTAAGAGCCAAGAACAATGAGTGGAGCAATGATAAAACTAAGTTTGGGCAGCGAATGTTAGAGAAGATGGGTTGGAGTGAAGGAAAAGGTTTAGGTGCAAAGGAAAATGGAATTGTTGAACATGTGATAGCGAAATATAAAAATGATGAAAAGGGCTTGGGTTTTGTGGACAGAAATGACCAATGGACCAAACATGAAGATGATTTCAATGTGCTCCTAGCCAACCTCTCCAACAGTAAGTACCGATATTATTTTCTTACTGCTTATTTATAAAATAAATTTAAAGTCTTAGGTAATTACTGCATAGTATATGAAATATATAAAATCTTCATTGATTCATATAATAAGTATTGATTATTACAGCAATACACTAACCCCTAATTTCTGAAAGGTAAATCACCACTCAAATCATAGTTGTCAGTTGTTAAATTCAGTACTGAATTTGAGTGTTAAATTGTCTTTCAGACACGGGGTAAACGTTTAAGAACATTGATATAGGTTATGAATTTAATAACATTTTGTTTAATGTCAATTATATTAAATAATAGTTTTTTTTATTCAGGCAGTGATCAAAACCAGTCACAGGAAGTTTTACACAGTGGAAAGTCATTAGAAAGCAAGTCAAAGAAGAGTAAAGCCAGAATACACTACCACAAATTTACACGAGGCAAAGATATAGCTCGTTATAGTGAGAAAGATTTGGCAAATATTTTTGGAAAGAAAACTTTAAAGCCAAAAGAAAATGAAGAACCAGCTAAGGAGGATGATGGCACAGAAAAAGTATTTACTGAAAAAGGTAGCATGTATGATTATTTCAAAAATAAAATGGCCAGTATAAATAATGCAGGTAGTAAGTTATGCTCTGAAAATAAAGATGATGTAGAAATATTAGACTACTGTTTCCAGGGTTTTGCTAATTCAAATTCCAGCCCGCAAGATTCAGAAAAAGAAGAATCAAGTACAAATAAAAATGCAGTGTTCTCTTTTTATCCTCAAGTGGCTAAAAATGTTTCTAAAATTGAAAATGGTGCTGAATCAAATTGTGACATAGAAGAGTCACAAAAGAAGAAAAAGAAAAAGAAGTCAAAGCAAAAAGATATTTCAGAAACAACTAGTGAATATGAGTTACCAGAGAATAATGATATAAACCACAAGAAAAAGAAATCTAAGAAAAGATGTCAAGAAGAATCTATGGAAGTTGAAGAGCTAGTAGTTAAAAAGAAAAAGAAAAAAGACAAAGAACCTGTAGAGGTAGAGGCTGAGTGTACAGAAGTCACACATAAGAAAAAGAAAAAGAAAAATAAATATAATAATTTATAAAACAATCTTTAAAAAAAATACCCTTTATGCACTAAACAATCTGAATTTATATGTGTTGCAGTCATTGGTTGAATCTGCTTATTTGATTGAATGACTTGCGTGGTTGTTTAATGGTGTCAAGAAGCTCATACAGATAGCAATGTGTTGATATATTTTTTGATTAATTTACTTTAATGTGCGTTATATGTAATAGTACACATTCAGAAATTTTGAAGTTTAAAAATAAAATATTAAATGTCTGTCCTAGTCTCGGATTCATTTAATTTGTTGGTAAAAATAGAATTCAATTATGCGCTAGTCATTAAATCAAATAGCAGATTGAACCAGATACCAGATGATTGCGACTTATTATGTAACACTCGTGAAATAGATAATAAATTAATAATACATTGTGTATTCATGCAATTGCCAAGTCAATCTACTTATTTATTTAAAACAAAAATTTTAATAATATTCATATGATCACTATAAAATTTGTTACACCAACCGACTTACCCCAGCTTGGCATCACATAGATCTCACAACTTTTTACGGCAAAAGAACTAAGTAGCGAGACTTGGCACTTTTTTACAAGTTATGTTTTTAATGGGATTAGTAATTGACACTTATCATCTGGTGGGATTCTGCTCGTTTGTCACATTACTTTTGTAACTAAAGAAAAACGTACAAATTAATACCGACTTGTCAGTTATAATTAATAAAATTAAATTTTTATTTATTCACAAGTTTCCGAACGATCGCATCTTAAAAAACACAGATTAAGAATTAGCATGGACGTATTAAACAAACTACGTCCATGAGAATTAGTTACTACGTAATTAAAAAATATGACATCTGACGTGAGACGTCACGCTGACGTTTAGTGTCAACCGAGTGCCGAGTTTCCGACAGCCATGTTGTTTTGTTTCTGCTCCATGAACGTCGTAAAGTTAAATATTTTGATTAAAAGTTTATAATTATTAATCAATTGAAAAGTGCGTTTAATAGTTGTTCCTTATTGTATTCGTTATATAGTCAGTAATATTACTAATTTTCAAAGGTACAACATTTCTGTGAAAGTTATCTAACCTAAAAGTTTTTGAAAGTTGCGAATTTTGTGATTTGATAAACGTTTATGTATTCGAATGATGGGCATTAAAGCAGAATTAGTCATGGATAGTGAGCCAAACACACCTGAGAGGAAGACATACATTGTAGTTAAAAACCACGTGCGTGAAATCCCAATTGTTAAGGCAGATGAAACTACTCATAAATCTAGTTCAGAAACAGAGAAAGAGTCTAAAGCTATTAAAAAGAAAAACATAAGATCACGTTCATCATCAGAGAGTGAGAATAGTACTAGTGAAATTACTGAAAATGATTTGAATGAACTCAGAAATGTTTACAATAAATGTAAGGCAGTGATGAAGAAAATTGAAGCGAAATATGGACATTTATTAGAAATTGACGAACCAAGTTGTTCTAGAATAAATAAGCACAGCCTTAGTTCAAATGAATGTCACTGTGGCTCTAAAAGAAAAATCGTTTATGATGATGATGGGAAGCGAGTATACCAAAATGTTGATGCGGAACACCATATTTGTCCCACAAATGTTCAGAGCCCAAATAAAAGAAATCTAAATTCCCCAGAATTTTCAAATGTAAGTATAGAAGATGAAACCAGTTATGAATTACCTGACACTATTCCGGAATTGACAATAATGTTACAGGAACAAAAACTAAGTAATTATTTAAAATATCAAATTATGCTGAAAATGAAAAATATTCGCCAAGACCATTTAAATAGTTTACGTTATGAAAAACCTAAATTAGTTGAAAAGTTAAAATCAAATCCGATTGCTGTTTTTGAGTTTGAAGGATCAAACTTACCATTGCTACCTGGTTATCCTGTGGATAAGAAATCATAACAATCCTACTTTTTTGGCTTACTTTTTCATTGTATACAGAAATGTTTGAAAATTACAGAACATGTAGCTGACTTGTAAACAAAGTGTTAAAATATCTTATGTTATTTATAAACGCTGTATGTATTATTACACAAACTGTTGTTTCAATGCCAGTAGGATTTTTGCAGATGTAAATTCAAATAGATATTGGAGTATAGTTTTTCATATCACCTATATGTACAGTTAAATGTCAATTATCTGATCTCATTGGAGGACATAAGTCTGAGAATTATAATTGAATAGCAATAATTTAGAACACAATGTCCTGGGGGCCTATTACAAGCTCTTAATTCCAGCCAGTTTACGCCATACAACATGGCTGCCTGGAATTTTCGTATTACGATCACACAATAACTGCATGATGACAGCTAGTTAGCGGACACGTAACACTTGACTTGCTTCCGAATGTCACTTTCAGACAACCAAACTAGGTTGGATTCATTCAGTGTAACATGTTGCTGTAATATGAAAAAGAACAAGGCGAGATTTAAGACCCTATTATTGAATTGCCTGGAACTAGGCTGGTTTAATAGTTATACTGTTTTTACTAACAAATATATACTTTAACTTGTTTATGATATTGTATTGTGATAGTAAATTAAATAATTATTGATAAATTATCATCAAAAAAAAGTCCTAATACCTAGTAACTAAAGGAGGTTAGCAAATGTGAATTAGGCCATCATGAGAACAGATAAGTGCTTATTTAGATAATCGACTCTCTGACTGTTATTTGATGTGCAAAAATTTGAAACATAGCTGTTTTACATTTTGTGTTTAATTATTAATGTAATATTACTGAATACAAAATCATATCTGTTATCAGATTTTGTATTTTTTTACAATAAAAGACTTATTACTTATTATTTTTCATAAAAAATGCATTTTTTTTATGAAAGTCAATAGTTATGTTGCATGAATATTGAGTATTAGGATGCCAACTGATAGCATACTTTTTGTGACTAACTTTTTGTAGGTGTAAAATAGAACATACTGATTGCAATAGTATATACATATGTCATACAAAAAGTTAGAAAATTGGACATATTTGTATGGTGGAACAGTCTGGGAGAAGATCTGTGGAAAATTGGCATACAAAAAGTATACTGGGGCACCCATATTAACAATTTCCATTTATTATTTATGTGCCCTTGATTAGGAATATTATCTGTAAATGAACTCTTTAATTTTTATATTTATAATAATATAAAAACTTTATTATATTATGTGTTATTCAAGTTTTAATAAACATATTTTGGTATATATAAATATGGGTTTTATTTGCTTGTATTATGACTAAAATGTAATTTTTTGTACATTGGCTATGGTAGAGACCAAACAGCTATTCGTTAAGTAAGTACATATGTACAATAATTTGTATGGTACTATTAGGGCGTGTTTCACCAAGCAACTTTAAAGTTAACGCCATGTTAAATATCATATTATCTCTCGTATTTCCTGTCAATGAATGAGAAGGCATGGTATTTTAACATCGCGTTAACTTTAACATTGCTTGGTGAAACACGCCCTTAAACTACTACTACTACTTAATTGCCTATTCACTATTGTATTAAAAAATTGATGAAAGATGACAAGAAATTAATGATGCACAGACATGCTAATATGCAGTTGGCACATATGTTCAGTGTACAAACACTTTGCATGCTAATCAAAGATATGAACATTCCCCGTGGGCTGCGAGCCGCGTAACGAATTTCAATTCCACGCTACAAAACACAAATGTATTCTTTCTGCCGTACACTAGGACTAAAAGCCTGAATAATAATAATTCAGACGGATAGAATGTCTTTAAAACATTCGGCGGGTTATTTGTCGTGGAAAAATAGACCCTAGAGCGTGGACGTAGATGTCATAATGCAAATAACTATGCGGTGAGTGAGGTGACACGGTTTTTGCCATGTATTGGCTTGCAGGTTGAATAATTAGATAGCTTTGATAGTTGGTATTCGTTAGTGGTATTGTATGACTGGTGATGCCGATACTGCTTAATACCTACGTATTGTCTATTGTTCAGAATGATAACATTCCCTAGATCAGGGTCTCCCAACCTTTTTTTTTGTAGATTGTTTCGCGGTGATGTATTATTGCGGAAAATATAACACAGTGATATTTTATAACGTTAACAAAGTCATTTTTATCGATATATTATTAGGGTACTTAAGTATTTATTTCCATACAAATCTCTATTATGGAAATAAATAAATAAAAACTTTACGAAACTTGTTATCTAACATTAGAGACTGACGAGGCGTCGATTAACGTTTATGATAAAAAATTCGAATATTTAATTTGTCGGCCCATTGCCTTGACATAACTCTCTACATGGATATTGGAGGTAGGTATACCTATACCCATAAATGTAGCTGTGCGCCCTACGGGTTAGGAACTCCTGACCTATATGACGTGAGTATTTATGATATTTATCAGTTCTTTTAAGTAACTGGTTATTTGGTCACTTGGGAAGCACCAAGTGACCAATTAAAAACATTAGCTGTGAAAAGTAAAAAGTTGCACATTTAGGGCATTTTTAATGTAAGAGGCTAGCTCCATAAAATAATGTTCTAAATGTGTGTGTTGTCTGTGTCTATTAGGTATACCTACTCACAGTATTTTAAATGTACCTAGATAGCCAAAAGCATGTAAACTTAGTATGAAAGAGGCGAATGGACTAATAAAAGTTTTATTATCGACCCTTTCGACTTAGACAGTATGATGACTTGTGTGCCCAAGATCAATGTTTTGTCAATACTTCTATACATCCATGACAAAGTGTAAACAATTTGAATGGCTACATCGCAGCAGCACGCCTCATGCACACACCCTGCAACCGTAAAAGGAAAACGTGGTCTCGTTTGTAAATACTAAATTAACACTATGCAATATAACTCTCCATTATAAAGTGCCTTCGAATTTCAAAGGCGTGTAATTTCATATGCCGCGAGACGGCGTCATCGTTGGACGCCTACGATAGAACCTTTGAACGCTACGAATAATAATAAAAAAATAGCTCGCGTTGAGAATTCAAATTTCGAATATATTTTATTTTTAAAGATAATTTTTAATTAACTTTTTATAAATAAATAATACCTACGTTTTTGTGATGTGACTGTGTTATGATATACAACAGGATGAAGTTGGATAACTATGGCTTTGAAAAGTTGCAGGTTTGTTATTGAATGTACTAATGCCTAGATAGGCTCCAGTGATTAGGTACTGATACGATTTATCAGATAGGACTATTCTACCATCAATGCTTGTGGATATTTGATACAGGTACTATATCAATGAAAATGGTATAGTAAAATATTTTAATGATGAAAATGGCTGAGGTATGTAGTACGTATCTCCTGTAGATATTCTTAATTATTATCTATATACTTAAAGATGAAATTACTTACTAAATTTCGAGGCTCTACCTGCTTTTTTCTAAACTACTAGAATGAAGAATTTAATTACAATTAGTTTAGTAGTTTTTACGTAAACATCCATCCATTGACATATCCACATTTATATACCTACTTAATAATAAGTAAGTAGTTAGTTACAGACTTAAACTACAAAATTACCATATTTTTTGTAAAGAGAACTCTACTGCTTGAGTATCCTTTTAAAGCTTTCTAGTCCATATGATAATTATTTCATTAAAATAACATTATATTCGTGTATAATTTAAAACTTATACCCATCTCTTATATCAACGTACCAATTTAGTTCCTTATCACATACCAACAGATGAATCACAGCTAATTTCTTAAAAAGAAAGTGTACTCCGGTACTTCCACAATAGTGTCACGGCTATGTAACGGATATAACAGAATCCTAAGTATGCATTATGCACTTGTTGACGATAACAACTAGCTGACCTCCACAACAGTCCACTTGTTCCTAGAAATGTTATAGAAATAAATCACCAACAATAATTTAAAGCTAAATTAACGCTATGAAGTGAGTCGATGGATTTACTTGTGCACTATGACCTTTAGTGCCAATTTTACCAACACGTATTATCCCTCTCTTATTTCCTGTCAATGAATGAGAAGGAATGGTATTTTAACAAGCCGTTACACACAAGCGTTGGTGAAATCGTGGCTTACCTACCCAAGATGGCATCACTTAAGACGAAGAAGATATACAACAATATTTTTCTCTCTAATTAGGTATTGGTTTCGAACTTCGTCGTAACGAACGTTTTAGGTAAATGCTCTGGGCATTTAGCCCAGGCTTGAGCGAAGCTAACCTTACTATATTAGGCCCTGCAGGACCGCCAACACTTGCGGTGTGCAGGAGCATAGGCGTTCCTTTAAACCTTCCAACTTCCAGGCGCCTAGTAGTATTATTGGCTTGGAAAACGCAGCGGAACGACTATTTAATACTTATTTAATTATTTTAAGCATAGTTAGGATCCTGTATGGAGGATATGTTTTATCGTAAGTCGTAACCTTTCCTTGTACGTGGGTTAGCTCACAGTGGCTAAGGCTGGTTCTCTTTTAGAGGGAAGACCTAGCCTGCATAGGTAGGAGTATGATGAGGTTAGGATTTGAGTGTGGGTTAGGGCGAACCGATGGAAATAGAGATATAGAAACCCCTGCTAGCACATATCCCATTGTGAATAAATAAAATCGAAAACTGCGCAATTTAATAGAATGGCATTTATGGCGTCTTGCGTAAATATTGCGTGGATGCGTGGGCGCATATTATAGGTTGCCATCTCGGCGCCATAATAAATAATTTATTCTGTTGTGTTCATGAGATGCACTTATCAACATCATATTACACTGTATAATCTCGACGATTTGGTAGATAAATCATCAAAACTCAAAAAATACATTTTGAAGCTTTTTTCGAAAAGTCACCAAAAAGGCTACCGGTTCAACCCTAACCCGCCGAGTCAACGTTTCAACTATGACGTCAATGACCAACGCATAAGCCTCTTCTGAAGTATTTCATTGGGGGTAGTTGCCTATACACGCATATATTTGACGACCTCCGTAGCGCAGTGGTTGAGCACTTGTTGCTCGTACGAGAGGTCGCGGGTTCAAATCCCACCGAGGGAACTAAAAGTTTTCCATGTTTCTGGGTCATGAATGTGTATTAAATCTGTGTATGATATAATAAAAATCTTAAATATGTGTATAGTGTAAAAGTATTAAATATATTTCCGTTTTCTGGAACCTGTAACACAAGCTCTTCGGATACTTAGCACGGGGCCAGATTGACGTGGTGTGAAACGTCCATAGATATTATCATTATTATACACATCGTAGATGTCAAGATTCCCGTGGAAACGCTGCTGCCTAATAAGGTTAAAAAGTGTACACCAGCTCAGTTAGCGACTGTACGTTAGCCAGCCTCTAAAAATAACCCTTTTAGTTCAAGGGCTCATGCCGTTTAGTTTAATCCCGTTAGTGTCAAGGCAAATTTACCCTGTGACTACAGTAATCCTATATTAGAAGGGCTTAAACCTAGGTATGCGACCCTGTACTCGGTAGAGTAGACGTACCATCATTAGTGTTAATGTATAGTAGGCAATAGGTGGAGGCTGGTGGAGGATTATTAATTAAATATTAAAATGTTCTAACTCTAAATTTTAAATTTCTAAATTTTAAAAACAAACATACAATAATTAATTAACATCATCTTTAAATTGTGTAATAATTTAAATTGTATGATGTTTGCTAATGTTTTGAGACCCGATTTCACCAACGCATGTTAGTGTTAACTGGTTGTTTATGCCTTCTTATTCATCGAGGAATTACGAGAGGAACAACATGGTATTTAACGAAGGATTAACATTAACATTGCGCCCTGAAGCGCACTTTTTCCGACAACTAACTAAAATTATTGTAGCCATCTGTGCCAAATTACATAAAAATCGGTCCAGTATTTTCGGAGACAAATATTTCCACTTAATAGATAATATTATTATAGATTAAATACATAAAGTACATAAAGTATTTTTTTTATATTGCCATTACAGCTTATAAAGAAAAGTAATAAAGTTATAAGTTATAAGTTATAAGTACAAAGAAGTCATTGCAGCGAACAACGGTTATATTAATCAGTTGTATAATTTTATCGGCACACAATGACTTCCTTGCAAGGGTCCATTAGTTTGATGGATGGCGGATCAAAGACCTCAGCGGATGCCCTGACGAGCTCGATTCATACACTCTAGATCTAGATTCTAGATTACGCACTATAATATAAGTGCAGTGTTGCATCCGGTGCGTATAGGATGATGCAATTTAGTTGCATTATTTGAGACATGAGTGATGAATCTATGGAATTAGAAAATAATGCTACCTGGGAAGTTCTAAAAGAATGAAAAGGGATAGAATACTACTTGAATGAAAACGACAATTTTTATTTTCATATAGCAGTTCAATAGGCTACTAAACAAGTAGTTTATTTATAAAGCTCTATAATATTCTTCCCCCTAAAACCCTCTGATGTCCTGTAAAATAAATAAAAATTGCTCGCTAATATCAGAGGCTAAGGGCGTGTTTCACCAAGCAATGTTAAAGATAATACTTCGTTAAATATCATGTTATCCCTCTCGTATTTCCTGTCAATGAATGAGAAGGCATGGTATTTTAACATGGCGTTCACTTTAATATTGCTTGGTGAAACACGGCCTAAAGCTTTAGATTAAAGTCTAAACTTAAATAAAAATAATTATAAAACACATAATGCTACTTATTTGAAATAGGTACTACATTTATTTTGCCGTGCAATTTAGTTGAATTTAATATTTTTGTTTAAGTTTGATATTAAACAGAGTTGACCTTTTTCAATTATTGGTCTTAGTAGATACGCACAGCACTAAACAAGCTCAGTATGAGCGCAAATTATATGACAGATCACAGAGGTGTGGTGAATGTGAATAATAAATATTCTCGCTATTTGAAATGTCAGCAATAATATCTGCAATATTTCTCACTGTGACTACAGTACTGAGGATTAACTAAATTGGAAGCAAACGTTTATTGATGTTATGTTAATTTATAATATTATCTTTTTGCGCGTTAGGGATAAAAAAGCGGCGCGCGCTATGTAATGAAAAACCGACACCATGAAGGAAGCTAGTCGTCAACATTTTATGCATCATTTACATTCAGCCCTGTTGGGACGGGAAGTGAGCAGGGAAGTGGGAAGCGCGAGAATGTAAACAGGTGATTCGCGTTGACGCTGCCGCTGCCGTTGACATTGCCCCGCGCTCCCTCCATTGTCGGTTTTTCGCGCGGAAGTCAAAGGACGGTAACGCGAACACGAGCGAGTGAAAAAAATAAAAGAAGATCTCTCATGGCTACGTTTAGGACTCTCTTAATAAAGAAAAAAGGATCTCGACGTCAGCCATTGTTGCGAGTCATTCAATAAAGAAGTAGGAAGGCTGAATGTGAACACTCGCTCGCGTCGACGTTGCCGCGGAAATATTTAGAGCAACGTTCCCAGCTACAGCAGCGGCAGCGGCAACGGCTGAATGTAAACCGTACATTACAGATAGAAGTATAACTACAAACATACATAAGTACATAGGTACCCACTTTTTTTAACGTAGACAAGGTTATAGAATTATTATTATTTTAAGCACCTGTGTAAATGTAACTGTCTTATTGACTTATGCATAACAATTATGTTTTGCTAATTAAAGTACATATGTACGTAAAGTACCGTTTCTAACAAATTGTTAAATTTCTTCGAATATCCAGATATATAGATCTCCAGAGATTGCATACAAGGTGCTACAGACTTAGGTTCTGGACTCTACCGTCTATCAAAATCTTATATTATTTCGTAGCGCAATATTAAATTCATTTTGTAGACTTTCCAAAAAGCTTGTTAAATTGGTAGTTTTAAAGTAAAAATATTTTAATTTATTTGACTCACGCTCTATAGTTGAGTCTACCTATGCTTGAAATAAACCTACTGTAAGAATACCAATAATTATTATATTTGTGTAGTTAATTAAGTATAAGCTAGAGTTAGGCTATGATTTATCGACCTTCTTAGATGGTCTGGAAATATGTAGAAATTTTCGTGAGATTTATTTTGTCATAGTGTGGTCATAGGCTTAACGGCGTGTCCTTTCGGTACCCCTAAGGTCATATAAAAAGGCTTTTGGTGATTATTGCTAGCATAACAACAAATTAAATAGTTAAATATTGTAGTAAAGCTTAAAGCGAATTCCCGCATTTTTTCTGAACTGGGAGTTCAGAAAAAGTTAGTTAACGTTGAACCATCTTCCTATTCAGTTGTTCTCACAGCTGACAACAAAGGTAATGTCCTAGAAATCCATTTGCGCATGTAATACGAGTGACACTGTACACTGTATTCACGAGGTATTCACTACACGACACCGCAAAGTGGAGCTAATTACATACCGTAACATGCAAGTGTTTAATGTAGCTAGTCCTTTCATTGTTTTGTAGGAAAACGGTACATGTTGGACTAGCATCTATATTTGAAGCATCCATCATATTATATGTCTAACGTCTACGTATTATGTGTACAAGATATATCCCAAAAATTAACCTATAAGCTATCTCGATGATCTAATATTAGCAATGAGACACTGTAGACTCTCAGATGTGAAATGAAAGACTTCTTCAATTGTGGAATGTATATTATAAGAAAGCGCTCTTCTAGATTTGGTGGTTGAATTATCTATTATTTAAAAAAAATAAAAATATATCGCACGGCTGTACTGTGTGCGCCTACCATGTCCTAAACTAGCACGTCCCGCCCGCGCCGCGTTGTGATGTAGCCGCAACAGACACTATAACCAGAAAAGTTTTATATTAAAATTCTAATCCACGAAAAATAACTGACACTCCGCGTCCAGAATATGTACCTATATAGTGCATGCTATATTATAATTGCATTTAATTACTTGTATACTTATGCATCTATGTTCTCTTTGTTGCAGACGACAGAAAGGAGCGCGGGATGGGAGACGCACCGCGTGCGGCTGAGCCGCGTGCCGGGGTACGGCTTCGGCATCGCCGTGTCGGGGGGTCGCGACAACCCACACTTTGCCAGCGGAGACCCCTCCATAGCCGTGTCCGACGTGCTTCGCGGCGGCCCAGCTGAGGACAAGCTACAGTGAGTACAGCACTTTACATAGACCTTGCAGATCCATACTTATAGTCTTTGAGGGTTACCACTTACGGGTCGCACTTCGCTAAGAAGCCCATCATGGCTGGTGAAAGGATATTTTTACACTGAGCTTAGTGACCTGCTATAATCTTCTTGATTACTAACAAAGGTGAAAGGTGTGTTATTTAATAAGACCTATCTTGATAAAGACCTAAAAAGCAGTAATATACACCATTATGCTCTACCACATAAGCAGTTTTGATACCAGCAACGGAATAAAACAACTTGGTACAGTAATTAGAATTGTGTATTATGAGTGGTCTATGTTAAAATATCTAATCCTCTACGTTGACAATTTTAGAATGATACATAAAAGAGGATGAAAGAATGCAATTTATATCTATCGCGGCTTAGTGTGTAGCTGCAACAAGTTTACTTATAGCAATACGTCTGGTTTCTTTCCAGAGTAAACGACCGGATAGTCTCCGTGAACGGCGTACCCCTGGAAAACGTGGAGTATGCACGAGCAGTCCAAGTGCTACGGGAGTCAGGAGCGGCCGTGTCACTCGTAGTACGGCGGAGAGCACCCGCGCCGCCGCCCACCGCACCCACCACCATCAAGTTGGCGCTCACCAGGAACGGGAAGAAGGAAGGTAAGTGATGGATCGTGTGACAGGAATATAAACCTATTCTGCCAGGCTGTCTTTACATCTAACCGCGGGTCATGTAGCGACTGGCTGCAGCGTGGAGAGAGGCTCCGTTGGGTTTTAGTAGGTATTCCCGGATGCGATCCCCACCTCGTAGAGGCCCCAAACCCTAAGTCGCCAGAGATTAATCAAGCATTTCCCAACAAAAAAAAAGCCAAACAGTACTTCAATTGCCCTTTAACGCAGTTCTTCTGTAAAGTCCTGGGATCACTCATGTGTCGTCACAGCTCTGTTCGAGAGCTGTGACGCTGTGACAACAGCATATTATGAAGTCTTGAATACAACATTGTAAAATCCCACCACAATATTTGTATTCATTCCTTTGTTGCAGATTTCGGATTAGTGTTAGGGTGTAAGATATACGTGAAGGAACTGACCATGCGTGCTCGGGAGCAACTGAACCAGACCGGCCAGGGTCTATGTGAGGGTGACGTCATCACGCGGATCAACAACACTGCTGTGACAGACACCATGACGCTCAAAGAGGCGAGAAAGTTGGTGGAGTCCTGTAAAGACAGGCTAAACCTGGTCATCACGAGAGAACTGATAAGAGAGGAAACGGTCACCAATGGGAATTACCAGAACAATTACAGCAGTTTAGGTAAGTAAAATGGCCTTGCCGTTCGTGAATCCAATACATTCGGGCAATATTTTAGAAAGAGACGAATAGAACTTGCGGTCATGTTCTTTTTCTTACATTGTGAAATTGTGATTTGTGTTTTAGCCTTAAGGCGAGGAGTAACCGCAACTAGCGCCACTCTTTTTAAAATAAATTTTACAATGACACAATGATCTTATTAAAAAAGTAATCGGTTCAAACTTTGAGTAAATAGTTAAACTAATTTATTATAGTAACATATAATAGTTAAACTAATACTATATATTATATCTCGTGAGTAATAACTAAAACGGCCGTTTTAGTTATTACTTACGAGATTAAATACAGTATAGGATTTAGAGCTGTAATTAAATGCCAATAAATTAGTTTAACTATTTAGTTAAAGTTTGAACCGATTACTTTTTTTAATAAGATCTTTGTATCATTGTAAAATTCATTTTAAAAAGAGTGGCGCTAGTTGCGGTTACTCCTCGCCTTAAAAAGAATGCAGCATACTTTTTAACATTAAATATATATTCAAATAAATAGCAGAGCATAGTCTTCTCAGAATTTATTTTTATTCATAATTTCCTGACTGTTAACATACTTTCTCTTTCTAATTACAGAGGCCACGCCCCTAAACTCGTACGGCACAGCGAGTGCGGGCGCGGGGGAATTGACGTACTCAGGCAGCGGACAGAACCTGTACGTTGCGGCGCCTGTACGTACAGACGGCCGCCGCGATGACCAGCCGCCGCGACCGCCGCCGCCCCGGAACGACGGTAATATACAGAGTATAGAGAGAGTGAGAGAGCAAGACAGCAAAAGAGAGAGACTACGAGTGGCGAACGCTGGTTCTCCTTCAGAGCCCACGCCTCTACATTTGTGGGCAGAACCTATTCGTCGCGCCACCCATGCGTACAGATGGTCACTGCTCCCGCGGAAAGACTAATATATTATAGACTAGGGAGTGAGAAACAGATAGATAGACTACCAGCTCAAGTGGCAAACACTGGTTCTCATTCTCTGAAAGAGTCCACGCCCAGAAATTAGCAAGCAGAATTTGTACGTTGTGGCGTCCGTGTGTATAGACGGTGCCACGGCCGCAGTAATATACATACTTTAGAGTGTGTGTGAGAGAGAGAGGGAGAGAAATAGAAAGAGAGACAGACAAGCATATATGTAAATTTTTCTAGGTTGGATTCGGAATTAGACAATAATGCATTATGATCGAAGTTCGACTACAAGGCACCTTCTGTCTGTTCTAATGTAATAACTTATTTTCCAGATTACTACAGTAGTAGAAGGCAGCTGTACGAAGAAGACGGAATGACAAATCAGAGAAATAAACCACCGTAAGTTTAAAAAGGTTTTTGTATTTGTTGGCTACAAGTCACCTATAAATTTCTTTATGATGTTAAATGTCAAAATGATAGTGATATTGATGCTAAACCTCCGGCGAGTAATCAGCGTTAAAATTAACAAACAGTGCTCAAATCTCTTGTTTAGCTTAAATAAATAATTTAAAAACCCATAAGAGCGTTGATTTGCCATTCGGGGGTAAGACTGTATTTACAAGTACCTAGGCCAAACAGGAATATATTTTGAAAGCTCCGTAAAGTAACGTTAACGAATAATAATTGTATGAAAAGCATGACAGCACCAATACAATTGACAATCGATTATTACTTCACTTTACCACAAAGTAGATAATATATAACAGAGACACGACCTAGTACTAGAAAATGGTATCACCCTAATACTGGCAATGCGACTGGCAAAGAGTGAAGTCCAGGCACATTCCGGAACCCGCCATCTAGCGCCAATATTGGAAAATACTAATTACTAATTTTGTTTCGTATCTTCTTCTTAATTAAGTAGTTGAATTTAGCTTAATGTGATGTTATGCTTAAAAACTATGCTTGTCTTTATTTTAATGTCAATGTTTGTACTTAATTCGATATACATATTTACATTTTATAATTTACAAACGTTAATAGTAGTGACATCTATTGCAATTTTTTTGCATAAAAGATGGATTGTAGGGGATGGTAGTGTAGTAGACTTTACGGAACTTTTAAATGTTGGGCTACCGGCTTTATGTAATGTTGATAACTCTGATATTATATTTTCTTTAACAAAATATCGTATCCCACTTACAAACCTCCATGTAGTATATTTCGAAGATTTAGGCCCGTATAAATAAAACAATCTTATAACATGAGTAAAATTATTAATTTTTAAAAGTGAAACGAAACGTTTTTTTTATCTGTCAAATAGGTGCTCAAGGTGAGATTTTGAGATTGTTTTATTTATACGGGCCTAAATAAAGAAGATATAATGAAGTAAGTGTTGCTGTAATATTATGCAAACTCTTTGTTGCAGGAGCGAGCCTCGTCTCATCAGCTTCCAGAAGGAGGGGTCGGTGGGTCTGCGGCTGTGCGGGGGTAACCGGTCGGGGGTGTTCGTGTCGGGGGTCCAACCCACAAGCCCCGCGGCGTTGCAGGGGTTACAGCCCGCTGATAAGATATTGAAGGTAAGGAAAGGTTTTTATGGGGAAAACGCAGCAGATTGGTCGCCGGTGTAAGCGATTATTATCGTCTATAGTATCGTTTTTTATTGCTACTGGGTCATAAAAAGTGGGAGCGGTGCAGAAAGTGTTTCTTCGCTCTTTTCCACTCCCTATACCCATACGGGATGACGCAGACACTAAATTGTTTTGCTGACTTCGATATTCAAAATAAGGTTTTATCGATTAATGAGTTGCGCACGCGCCGGCCCGCGCAGGTGATGTATGACGGCTGCAAGAAAATAACAATGGTTAAGACTAAGGGCGTGTCTCACCAAGCAATGTTAATGCAATATTAATCCATCGTTAAATACATATCATGTTGTTCCTCTCGTAATTCCTATTAAAGAACGAGAAGGCATTTTATTTTAACAAGCAGTTAACACTAACATGCGTTGGTGAAATCGTGACTTATCGTCTCAATAACATACAATGAAGCAAGCGACTTTTAACAATTATTTAATGTGTTTGATTTCAGGTGAACGACATGGAGATGAAAGGCGTGACTCGAGAGGAAGCAGTACTATTCCTGCTCAGTCTACAGGACCGCATCGACCTCATAGTGCAGCACGCACCGCACGAGTACACCGCCGTCGCCAGCGGGCAGACACGTACGTACGCCCGCCATCTTGGATTTCAAAATGACGGACACTTATTTAACCCCAGATCATGGAGACTGGAGATAAGGAGTATCTATACAAGGTGTAAAATTAATAAGTGATAATGATTTAAGGTGTGTATATAGACCTCCTTTTGACTTTCATGTTTCTATGAGAAATGCCCCGACATCATACATTTGCCCATACAATAATTTAAAAAAAGTAACTGTTTTAGCGCTGGTACTTCCACAGTAAACTCTATATACGGGACGCATATATAGGAATTAGGTTGTGCAGTCCAAACAACGTTTATAAATGGTAATATAAGATATTTATTAATGTTATAAACACTAGAAAGTCAATAACGTATCTCTCTACAAAGCACAGAAAAATCAGAATGGCGGGCGGGCGAATGCTAACTGCATGACATAATAAAAAACATGACAGATAGAATGTTTGAATTAATACAGAGTGCCAGGTATATCGGATGATCACTTTATAAATAGAAATATTTATTTTACACAATAATAAATTATATTGATTGGTTTTTGAATAACCTGTAAATAAATCCAACAGCATACACACCCTAAAGTATTATCACTTATATTATAGCCTGTATATATGGCAAAAAATCATCTTTCTTGTCACACAATATTTTACATGCCCATCGTCGGAAAAAAAAGGTCCTGCGCCTGATCTTTCGCCAGTCGTCTCGTAGCCCACTAGGACGGATAACCGATGTTATCCGTCCCAGTGGGCTACGAGAGTGAAGGAAGAGAGAGTGCTTCTGTGTAATGCGTAAATAAACACTTGGGCTCAATAAAATATAACTCCTGCGTAGTTGTCCTGGTTTTCATGAAAACGGTCACCGTCACCAAAATCGGTGTGGAAGGCTATTACTTCATGTCTTGGCCCAAAATTAACCATGTCCTTTGTATTGTAGCCGGTGACTCGTTCCACATAAAGACGCACTTCCACTACACGGAGCCGACGGACGGCGAGATGCCGTTCCGCAGCGGCGACGTGTTCCACGTCATCGACACGCTGCATCACGGCACCGTCGGCGCCTGGCACGTGTACAGGATAGGTAATGTATATATTGTACACCTTTCCGCGGTGATGAGAGGGGGGAGGGGAGCGGCCTATCTGATTGAAACCGCTATTTAATTGAATGACTAGTGCGTTCATTGAATTATATTTTTACCAAAAAATTCAATGAATCTTAGTAGATTTTTTAAATAAAATATTAAATGGTTGTCCACTAGGACAACCATTTAATATTTTATTTAAAAAATTTCCGAATGTGTTATAACGCACATTAAAGTAAATTAATCAAAAAATATATCAACACATTGCTATCTGTAAGAGCTGTTTGACGCCATTATATAACCGCCTAGTGATTCAATTTAAAAAGCAGATTCAATCAGATGACTGCGACATGTATATTTGTACAATATACTTCCGTGATGGTGAGGGGGGAGCGGCCTAGTGGGTAGACTGTTGATTAGCAATTAGCAATCGAAGGAAAAACGTCGTGAGGAAACCCGCACATGGTTAGTCCCAAACGTCCAAATCCAAATCCAAACCAGTCTCTGGAGTTCTGGACCATAAAACCGCCATATCACACTGTATAAATCATCCAAAATGATTTATCCGCATGCAAAGGCATAATTTTTGCCGGAAGGTACTGGAGCTATAATATCACCTCTCTATCAACTATCTTTTCCGTGGGTGATGTAAATGTGATCCTTAAAATGTGTCACATACCCTAGCCAAGCGTGGCGAGTATAAGTCATTAAATACTATGGCGAAGGCTTATCTCCAGTAGTCCAAGTCAGAGTTAAAACGACGATATTATACACTACTCAATACTCATATTGATTGTTACGTATACGTACGGACGTACATGTGTACGTAAAAGTTACACGCGTACGTACGTACAATTGTTTACACGCATTAACTGAATGTAAAACTTTTAAAATTTCGGTTAGCTCTAGTAACAAAATCTGATACGTTTTTTACTTAATACGTCACTATAATTAAAAGAGGATCATTGCTAATAGTAATACTTACAAAACCGGTAACTTAACTTGCACTTCATTTGTCTGGCAAGTTACTTGGGCAACCATAATAATTGAAGACATGAGTGGATGAAGGTGATATACGCAAAATACTGATTTCGAGAAAATTGAGTTCAAACTGTCACTTAAACATTTTAAAATATTTCGTAACGTATCGAGTACATTAATCTAAAGATCCGTCTTTAGAATAAATGGACCTACTTTTGCAATAGGGAACCAATCCACACACTGATAGTTTTGAGAAAAAGCTATTTTTGTTTAAATTTTGTATAGAAAAAAAAGTGTTGTTATTTTGGTAAAGGTCTTTAGGAGAGAAAGACCTTTACCAAAATAACAACACTTTTTTTTCTTAGGAGAGAAAGACCTTTACCAAAATAACAACACTTTTTTTTCTTTACAAAATTTAAACAAAAATAGCTTTTTCTCAAAACTATCAGTGTGTGGATTGGTTCCCTATTGCAAAAGTAGGTCCAAATGTACTTAATACGTTACAATATATCTTAAAATCTTTAAATGACAGTTCAAAGTTAATTTTCTGGGTAGAAAATTTTTGCGATATCATCCATCCATTCATGTCTTCAATTAAGTTTCAGCTGGTCATATAATAGTATATTTATGTACTAAAATAATTTCTCAGGTCGAAACAATCAAGAGGTACAAAAAGGCACAATTCCAAACAAAGCGAGGGCGGAGGAGCTAGCGACGGCTCAGTTTAACGCCACGAAGAAGGAACTTTCGGGAAGCGATGGCAAGAACTACTTCTTCCGCAGAAGACGGTCTACTCATCGACGAACGAAGAGTTTAGGCAAAGTGAGTTCTTTTTCTGTAGTTTATGTTTATGTCCACTTTATGTACTTATGCAGCCACAAATAAACCATGTCACAAAGTAGATATATAACTGAGACACAACCTAGTACTAGAAAATGGTATCACCCTAATACTGGCAATTCGACTGGCTATTTTTATTGCCAATAGATAAAGGGTGAAATCCAGGCACATTCCGGAAACCGCCATCTAGCGCCACTATCGGAAAATACAAATGTAAGATGGTAGGCCATGACCATGCTAAATGCACAATCACCATGTTCTACGAATGTGTGAACGCTAGGTTCTCAAGATACATATTTTTACATTACAAACATCTTAAACCCGACTACACGTTTTATATACCCTATACTATATATAACTATTGAGACCTTAAAGTCGGATCGTACCAAAATTGATGATGTATTGTCCCCAGGAGCACTGGGACGAAGTAGTCCTATCCGACAGCATCAGCAAGTTCCCGGCGTACGAGCGCGTGGTGCTGCGACAGCCGGGCTTCGTCCGCCCCGTGGTGGTGCTGGGCGCGCTCGCCGACGTGGCGCGGGAGCGGCTGGTGGTGGAACATCCGGACAAGTTCGCCTCTCCCAGTGAGTACACATACCTAAACCCATTAAAAATAAATATAATAATATAATAATATCTATGGACGCTTCACACCACGTCAATCTGGCCCTGTGCTAAGTATCCGAAGAACTTGTGTTTCAGGAATATATTTAATACTTTTATATTATACACATATTTAAGATTTTTATTATATTATACACAAATTTAATACACATTCATGACCCAGGAACATTGATAACTTTTTTTTTGTTCCCTCGGCGGGATTCGAACCCGCGACCTCTCGTTCGAGCACCAACAAGCTCAACCACTGCTGAGTTTTTTTGTTTGTTTGTTTGTTTGTTTAAAAGCGCTAATCTCAGGAACTACTGGTCCGATTTGAAAAAATCTTTTTTTGTTGGAGAGTCCATTTATAGAGGAAGGCTTTAGGCTATATAACATTGCGCTGCGACCAATAGGAGCGAAGCGTCAATGAGAAATGTTGCAAAAACGGGGAAAATTATTCACATTTGGGGACTTTCATTGCTTGCGTTGTATAAACAGCTTAAGTCACTCAAAAATCATCGCATCGCACTGACGGAAATCCGCCGCGCATTAATGCGAGCCGCTGCGGCCCGACACAGTGTGCGTTATTTCATACAATTTGTATTGAAGCCCGGCATAATGTGCTCGAACCTTAAGGGATCTATTTTATTAATAGGCATATATAGGCATAAGGCCTCTCATACCTTGATGAATTATGCTGAGATCACACAAACCAAACCCATTTGTATATCAAATGTCTTTTATACTTACCTAAGCACTTAGTTATGGTTCACTAAAAACCTTTATAACCCACAGAAATGGACAACACACTTGAAGACAGCAAGTCCAAAGCCAGCGGCATCATCCGTCTGTCCAGCATCCGGGGCGTGGTGGAGCGCGGTCTCCACGCCCTACTGGACATCCCGCCCAACGCCGTGGATAGACTCAACTATGCGCAGTTCTATCCGATAGTTATATTCCTGAAGGCAGACACTAAACATGTGATCAAACAGCTACGGAGTGGTTTGCCCAAGTGAGTACAAAAAAAAATGCTACTAAACTATCTGCATCACCCCATGGTTGACTGGAAGAGAATGACCTCTGGCATTAAGTCAGATTGTACATTGTGCATTAAGTGTATAAAATAAATAAATAAATTAATAGCACATCAAAAACAAAAAAAAAAACTTAAAATTTTTGTGAAAAATCACAGTAAGTAACTGAATATTCCTTAAAGTGACAACATTATCTGGCTTCCCTTGCACTCACGTATATGATAGCGGAAGGCAGGCTTCTCAATCAAACCAACATCGATAGTCTTAGTAAATTATTATTTCTGTCGGGCGTTATCAATTTTTTGTATAGTTCGTCCCTGATAAATTTAACCTAAAGGTAAACAAATCGAAAACATCGAAGTTTTCCCATATTCTTATTGTGCACACTTATCAACACTTCATTATCCAATACATTTTATAACAATTAAACAATAATAAATATGTTTAAACATCAAATGAAAATCTTTCACAGAAAAAATACGCCATTTTGACACTGCCGATTGTAGAATATAAGCCTATAGTCTATGGATTAATAGCAAACAATAATCATTGTATTAATATTGGTCAATTGGCGTCACTGACTAGTCTTTGGTTATGTCATAGACGGGTTTGTTTACGTTTAGGTTAAATTTATCTCGGACGTACCTACTATACAAAAGATTTTGGTAACCAGTCATTACTCTATTTTAGGACAGCTCACAAATCGTCCAAGAAGCTTCTAGAGCAGTGCCAACAGATGGAGCGTGTTTGGGGGCACGTATTCACCCACACGGTGACACTGAGCGAGGCTAACCAAGGCACGTGGTTCAGCAAGCTCTGCGACCTCATACAGAGGACCCAGCAACAGCAGTTGTGGGTCTCTGAGACCAAGGTGAGTAATTGCGTCACTAGGTAGAATATTTTAGGGTTAGTTTAGTGTTAGATTGTTACTACAAGGTGTATTCACGATGCTTATTCGACTCGGAATCGATTTGGCAACAGCAACTCTTGCCGCGCTAAGCGCGGAAATTGTGAATAACCCCAACATACAGCTTATATTATCCGGTGCCTATATTATGGAGTGTAGAATAAAGATTATTTAAAATAATTATTAGCGTACATACACATCATTTTGTTTGCAGAAAAGTAACTCACTATAAAAATTGTTTTAAACTGTCTATTTAAAAGTTTATCTAGATACATTCTATCTAATACAATTTTTATGAACACCTTAAACCCGACTGGCGTCTATGCATATTATACAAGGTGTGAAATAAGTAAGTGATAATACTTTAGGGTGTGTATGTGCCTCCTATGTGGAATAAAGTACCAGCGCTGAAATACTTACTTTTGACTTTCATGTTTGTATGTGAAATGCCCAACATCATAAATTTGCCCATACAATACTTTCCCAGTAAACTCTTTATACGGAACCTAATACCCATACTACCCCAAAATATTATCACTCATTAAGATGACAGCCTGTATAGCCTATGTTACCTGTGTTAAAACCTCTCTATTAAGGTACGATTCCACCAAAATAGTGTTCAGAACATTTGTTAGCCAACATTTTTCTTCAGAATTCCAGCTGTGCCAATTTGTATGTGTTCCAATTTGTTAATGTTGCGTTAGCGAGTCCACCGGAACAAACATCTGTTACGCGCAATGTTCGGAACAGTTCATAACACCGGTGGAATCGCACATTTAAGGTACGATTCCACCAAAATAGTGTTCAGAACATTTGTTAGCCAACATTTTTCTTCAGAATTCCAGCTGTGCCAATTTGTATATGTTCCAATTTGTTAATGTTGCGTTAGCGTGTCCACCGGAACAAACATCTGTTACGCACAATGTTCGCAACAGTTCAGAACACCGGTGGAATCGCACCTTTAGACGTCATGTTGCGTAATTTTTGTTTAAATCATTTGAAAAATTTATTAAATGAAATAAATCATAATATTATTAAGACCATCATAATATCACCGGATGAGATAAGTTATTAAATATTGTAATTTTCTTTAGATTAAATTATTCATAGATATTTTACTATTTGCTCTAGACTTAGGATAGTCTTAATAGGAATTAGAACTTATATTTTATTTAACCGTTATATGAATATAACCATGGTCTATCATTCATTCTACAGCATATGGGCAAAACTAACCCGGGGATGCTATGTTTAATGTTGTCTATGTATCAACAGCTCGAGATGTTTGCTTGGTTAAGGCGGTGGATACGTGATCTATTGTTAAGTGGTTATAATGTTATATGTTTATTTGAAAATAGATAAATAATATTAAAATTCTAAAATTTTGTACCTTAAAAGTATGGCCAAGGTATCTGCAATTATTACGACAGAAAAGTAACTGCTGTGACATTCCGTTCTTAAGTTACTTTATTAGCCCCCAGGGCTAATTCAAGATGCCATCGCTAATTATCGCTTACAAAGTTCGATAACAAAATGTATTAGACTTGACATAAGGTACGCTAAATGACATACCAAATCCCGATCATTTAGCGTAGCTTATGTCCAGTCTCATACATTTTGTTATCGAACTTTGTAAGCGATAATTAACGATGGCATCTTGAATCAGCCCCCTGTCTTTGCAGAAAAGTAATTATTTATCTATTTTCATCGACCTAATACAAATCATTAACAGCAAAATTTCTGTCTTGGCGTAGCACGTTGAAATGGTGTCGGACATATACTTTCCGGTCCCTCCGTCCTCGTACCCCCCATTCTACCCCATCTCCTACCCCCTCAACTTTTACCCCCAGAAGCCGCACTCGGCCATCACGTCCCCATCACACATCATCAAGCGCCCCGACCCCATGTTTGACGCTAACAGGAACCACGTAATCCCCTACTACTACTCCGAAACGCTAACCCCATGCATGCCTAACAACCTGTACAGTGTGCCTAACGCTAGACGGTATACGACCTACGACGACAGACAGAACTACTATCACAGGAAGTTGAATCCACGCTTAAACACTCGTCCGGATTATTCGAGTGCCGTCAAATCGAATATCCCAAACTTCAGACCGTACAGCGTTCTAGAAACGTCTAAATCTCCATTACCTAGTATTCCTCGGCCGACTTCGGTCGTGCCAACCGATCAGTTCAGGCCAGCTTCCTTGTTTTTCAAAGACGAAAAGTTAAACGAAGTTCCCGAATGGAAGTCCCGGCTTCTAAACGAGAAGCCAACGCTGGACAAACCGAGACAGCCCTGTCGCATACCGAATTGTAAATGCAGCGAGAAGCCAATTACTAAAATCACTAGGTTCAGTGAGTCCCGTACTTTACCGACCATGAATAGGTCTTTGAGTACGATGAAAAACTTGTCTTTGCCGACTCTCAAGTTGGATGAAATCGATAAAGACGATGATGATACATTAGCCGGTAGTGACAGCACTTTAACTAAGCCCATTTCTGAACAAAACCTTGGCTACGTCTAGTTCGTTTAAAATCTTTCTAAAGTTTATCATGCAACAACTTCACTCTGAATGTACATTGCAGCTTTGTTACTTTTTATTAACGACTAACTTCAGAGGGATTATTTTACTCAATGTTTTGTATTATTTTTTGCATGTTGCTTGTTATCTAGTATTTAATATGTATTATTTTCGCTTTTATTTTTTTAGCCGTTTTGTGTACCTTTTACCTATCACCGTATTATTAGGTTTGTATATTTTGATTTTTATACCAAAGATTGAATTAATGTGTTGTATAATTTGTAAATTTGATCACAAGCGTCGATTTCACGTTTGTTAATAATTCAAAGTTGATGTTCAATATTTTTTTTATTAAAACATTTTCAATTCTATCGATACCTGCACACCACTATGCGAACTGCATCTGTCTTGTTCCTGTTCAGAATAATGGAAAGAGACAGCGACACGCTAGTGATGTGGAATTGAACGTCAGCTTGCGTGTGAGCATTAATCATTCACCGCTCAGTGTTTTGTATCATTCATTACCGTGTGCCCCTTCCGTACCCCTCCCGTCAGAGGCCGGAGCCGTTGTCGGACGACTTTCTCTTCTCGATGTCGTCGAGCACGGAGAACCGATTGTCGTACGCGTCGAGCCCGGAGTCCGACTTGGAAGTGAGTCCGCCGCCTGCGCCGAGACTCGTCAAGTCCTCGTCCGACCCGTCCATAGCGACGACGCAAGACAATATGGACAGAGACGACGATATCGGACACATGACCGATGCAGTTCCCCCACCGTACACGGTTTGTACCTGCTTTTCATAATACACATAATACCAAATTGAGTCGCGGACGTGCGGTATACTTGAACTTATTGCTAAGGTAATAAGGCCGAAATTGGTATACCTCGTATCGGTTCGTTACGTCTTATATATTTATAGTTCCCGGTACCAAAGTATTGTTGAGTTAGGTAAACGTTATTGTAATCGCTCTATTGTTAACATGCTCAGTTTGTACTGCTTCGCCATTATCATTTGTTTGTCCATACGTAAAGTGCAATGTGGAGGGAATATTTGGTAATATATTTTGAAATAAATTAAAACTTAAAATTTAATAAAAACATATACCTACATTTTGTACTACAGTAAATATTCATGACTAATTATCTTTTATATATCTTTTATATTATTGAAATATGAAACAACACAATCAACTTATTAAGGTCCCTTTTCAATAGTGTGCGGGCCTGCAGTCGCACCGCCATTAAGATTGACAGGTATTTTTTTTAATGTTGACATTAATTGACCCCTAACTTGTTTTCAAACAGCAAAGCGCCTACGACAGCAAGTACGGGTTCGCGAACGGCAACGGGCAGACGAATGGAGTACAGAACTTACCGGCCGAGGCGCCGCCGTACCAGATGAGCCCCATGACACACTCGCCGCCACAGTCTCCGTTGTATGGAACAGGTAATAATATTTTTGAGAGTTAAATAGTGATGAATGGTAGTGCAGGTCACAACCTTTGATAGTAAAATAGAATCGTCTCGTAAACGTATTTTATATCTTTATTTTTTCTTTTTATTTTATTTTCGCATAGTTTAAAAAAAATGTGAAATTACATTATTAAAACGATTGAATCGCGGTTCCAGAGATTTACTTTGTTATATATATTTTTTACTACAAATAAAAATAAATCATCATTAAAACATTGTTATATTAGGTAACTCTTCTGTAAACTATATTAGGTTCGTATTTACAATAAATTATGTAGTTACCTATTTGTTAGGGTACTCAAATACTTTTATTGTTATAGAATAATAATAATTATTAAATGTTAATTTATAATATATACATTTTACCTTCCAATAAAATGTGTATTATGTTCCTTAACGTCCAAAGTCCTTTATGAGAGAGTACATCGCTTGCTACCGATTACAGCCCATAGATGTCGTACCGTTACCGCTCCCAGCGCCACCTTCCGTTAAATCTGTGAACTAAGTGAAAGCCACAAGCCGCCATCTTTGATATATCAGATCATTGTAAGTGTCTCATAATGATGAGGGTGGACACCAGGAAGCCCTTACTAGGACTTTGGACGTTAAGGAACATAATACACATTTTATTGGAAGGTAAAATGTATATATTATGGTTCCGTTTGACGTCCAAAGTCCTTTATGAGAGACGTGTTTGTTATCTCCTGGTGGCTTGTGAATAATGCAACAATGTGATAAAGTTTTAAAGTAATAAAAGAATCACAATATCACCTATCAAGTAGTACTGTGTGTCAAGAGACTGGTCGAGTATTTAATTCTTTATTTAAGAATATATTT
Organism: Celastrina argiolus; assembly: GCA_905187575.2. Lineage (NCBI taxonomy): Eukaryota > Metazoa > Arthropoda > Insecta > Lepidoptera > Lycaenidae > Celastrina > Celastrina argiolus. Next base: position 7,724,332 of record LR994596.1, read on the forward strand.
TGGTTCACGTAATCCGACATCACAATAATTACTGCTGATGTAAGTTTCCAGGCGTAGCGTAAAAATATATATATATATATCTTTATAACATAATACGTATTTTGAGAGGAAAACTGTAAAAGTACCCGAGGCGTTCACCAAGATACAAATATGGCACCGCCAGTGTGGATTAGTTTATATTCCAAGCAACTGGGGTATCACAAAATTTTAGCACCATCGAGTCCGCTACTAGTAAGGGTTGAATGCAATTAAAAACGTCTTGCAAAGTTAAAAAGTTAGTTACTATTCGATGCCATCGTGTGACACTTTTGGTTCTATGAATAAAATATATTACCTGGATGGTACAAGTACTATACGCTATGTACTAGTGTAATAGAACATCTCTGCAAATCTAGACTTATTCCTGAGAATTAAAGATAAATATTACCGACTATGTCGCCTTTGATCCTTTCCAGGACTGTGGAAATCGTCGCAAAGATCTTGCTAGGTGACCGACCGGCAATTAGGGAATAGATGTCCATAAGCTGCATCACGTCTTCAGTGTCTTACATTTGACAGGAACTTCGTAGTTGCGATTAGTGTTCCATATACTTTTACTGAAGCTGTAGCGTGCCAGCGTTAGGCAAGCAACCTTCCCGATTGGGGTGATGAAGGTTGCAAAGTTGATAAACCCTATGAGGCGAGACCTGCATGAGGGACCAACCGCCAGCTGCACAGGAAACTCCATAAACTCTAGCACATATACAGTATCTATTTTTTCAATAAAACTTTATTAAAGTGTCATGGTGAGTGTCCCGAGCTTTATGTAGCCTTTGAAGCTGTAATGTGCGAGCTTTCGACCCTTAAGTCTAGGACTGATTTTGACCCAAAGTCAGACTACAGACAAGAGACCCTGAGTTCTAGTACGTCTGCAATATCTTGGTTTTCAATAAATACAACATATTTGGATGTGCGTCTGTATCTGCGTTATGAAACTTTTGTCTTCGTTTCATCGACAGGAACCTCGTCTTAGAATGTATGCCATTATAAAGCTTATGAATGTATACGATCAATAGAAACCTTATATTAGGATGTGTGCCATCATATAAACATCTTGTTTGCGTATCATCAATCCCTGTATTATTATTAGAACGTGTGCTATTATAAACATATTGTTTGTGTATCATCAATCCTTGTATTTGAATATGTGCTAATATAAACATCTCCACTTTCTATCATCAACAGGATATTTGTATTAGAATGTACCTATGCCATTATAAATCTCTTGAATTTATATAATTGATAGGAAATTTGTATTAGGATGTATGCCCTTATAAACCTCTTGACTTTATACCATCGTTAAGAAATCTGTTTTATGATGTGTGCCATTATAAAACTTTAGACTTTGTATATTGGACATAGGTAAAGCACGCGTCGACAATGACTCGAAGGCCAAAGTGGATATAATATTAATATTATACTCTGTAAAGCTGAATCCGTTTGTGCAACAAACAGACCACTGCCCCGATTTTCATAGGACCTGGTATACGTAAAGTAAATAGGCGCAAATGTTTGGCGTTTCAGCCAACAGCAATCCTGCTATACCCGGAGGTAAATAGTTTCGACACTGATATTATAGTCCCAAGAGGAGTAAGACCTGCTTGAACAATCAGCTATTAGTCAATGTATTGTAATGAACTTGTACTGTCCTTATTGACTTTCAACAGGGAATTTGTATAGGTTTTGTGTCCCTTAAATATTACTCTTGCAGTGTAAGTGCGCGGCTATACGACCTGTCCCAGCGGGATGAAGGTTAGGAAGCTAATTGTTTAGTTTCGAAGCTGATATTATGGCCCAAAATCCCAAGAGGTAGAAGACCTGCTTGAACTGTCAGCTGTTAGTCAATATATTGTAATGAATTTGTACTGTACTTATTGACTTTCGACAGGGAATTTGTATAGGTTTTGTGTCCCTTAAATATTACTCTTGCAGTGAGAGTGCGCGACTATACGACCTGTCCCAGCGGGAGATGAAGGTTAGGAGGCAAATTTTTCAGTTTCGAAGCTGATATTATAGTCCTAACTTCCAAGAGGTAGAAGACCAGCTTAAACTGTCAGCTGTTACTTAATGTATTGTAATAACCCTTTTGTATTTACTGACTTTTTGAACAGGGAATTTGTATAGCGTATTGTATACCATAAATATTGACTTTGCAGTTTGACTGCGAGGTGATACGACCTTTCCCTGCGCGGAAGATCTAGGTTAAGAAGCTAATTTATAGCCTGAACTACTGCAGTTGGTATTATGTAATAGCCAACAATTATTTATAAATTTTAATGTCCTCGGTAAGCTGACATTTATAGTTCAAAACCAGCCAAAGTTTAGAACCTTTAGAATTGTTGAAGCCTGATTCTTGGTTCGATGTACTGTACTAGAAGGCCATGTATTTCATCATCTCGATCGATATTTATATAGCAAGCATACCAACAGTCTGTGTTATATATTTAATGGTAATAGTATTTTAGCCACAACTACAAAATGAACGAGATTTGCAAATCTAATGACTTTGATTAATATCGCGAGGGCGTCGACTGTACAATGGATTTCTACCACTTTATTGATAATATTCGTGATGGCGTCAACTGTACATAGTTTAAATTCATAACAATACCTCTTTTTAAAAAATGATAATTTATGTGAGGTTACCGACTGTACATTTTATTCGATCACTTGTCTCAGTTTGAAATCATTCTATTAAAGTCATATTAAAATCAGTAAAGTTTTGATCTCTTATATATTATGTGGTCATATTATATAATATATTATATCCCCCCCCCCTTCTTTTTTAAGGAGTGAGGATGGCTTCCAGAGAACTTGTGTGTTCGTAACCTGAATGTATGTTATCCAGTCCGCCTACTTTTTATCTTGGCTTGTCAAGCATTAGATATCTGCGTATGCATAAACATGAATTTTCTAAGCTATATTATATAGGCTTAGGGTATGTTTATTAAAAATATTTTCAGGCGTCTACTGTTAGAACCGAACAGTCAAGACGTTTAACGTACCTATAGAAGGTCTGGAAAAGTTGTAGGTACTTCCAGTGCAAACATCGATCTATTTCGTTCAGAAATGCTATGAGTGAAAACATCGATCTATTTGGATCGGAAATGTTATGAGTGTAAACACAGATCTATTTGGATCATAAATGTTATGAGTGTAAACATCGATCTATTTTGATCACAAATGTTACAAGTGTAAACATCGATCTATTTCGTTCAGAAATGTTATGAGTGAAAACATCGATCTATTTGAATCGGAAATGTTATGAGTGTAAACATCGATCTATTTGGATCAGAAATGTTATGAATGTAAACATCGATCTATTTTGATCACAAATGTTACAAGTGTAAACATCGATATATTTCGATCAGAAATGTTATAAGTATAATGTATTTTAAACTAAATATCTGCAGAACTGTACGTACTGGCTCAATTAGCAATAGAAAAAAGCTGAACAACTTCGCAAAAAATATTTTACTACCCTCCGCGAAGTAAACGTAAATGATGTAACGGATGGAAAATTCGATTTAGTAATGAAATATTTGTATTAATACATTTACATGGCCATTTGAAATGTAAAAGACAGCGGTTTATTGTATGAATACGTTTACATTTTAGGTAATACGTCTCCGTTCCAAAAATGGCGGTAGCCGTAAAAGTTTAAAAATAGCATTTTTTGTTAATTAATTACTTTTATATATATTCGGATATCACGCTATGATAAACAGGTCACCGAATTAGGCACGATCTCAAGAAATAGATCATTAGTACACGCCGCATAATCGTGAAAAATTATCATGTCACTCACCAAATGCGGCTGCAAACCTTTGCTTCGATCCTAATTTCAAACGGCGTAGAGGTTTTCTGCTCCATCTTCTACAGTAACCGCCAATAACGAGTTCATAACGACGAACTTTTCACCGCGATATGCCGATCGCGTGATTTACGTTTACCCGATACGCGGTAAAAAACTGTATAATGAACTCTATTGACGATCAGTAACGGTTTTACGACTTTATAAAACCCAAAAATTTGTATTAAATAGATTTTAAAATTAAAAGTTAAGTTAAATTTATAACTTAAATAAGTAGGTTTTTAGCGACTGCATGGTTGCAAAAACGACGCAACAATGATCTGATATATCAAAGATGGCGGCTTGTGGCTTTCACTTAGTTCACAGATTTAACGGAAGGTGGCGCTGGGAGCGGTAACGGTACGACATCTATGGGCTGTAATCGGTAGCAAGCGATGTACTCTCTCATAAAGGACTTTGGACGTCAAACGGAACCATAATACATGTTATACAGTAATAATTTGTGTATTAATACTGTATAACATGTATTTCCATAAAGAACCTACATTCAATAACATATCTGTAGGCATAAACAATATTTCTGATAGTATTTTGTTACTAGTGGATACTCGTACTTCTAATAAATTGTTTTCGATTGCTTATTTGTTAATGGTATTGATGTCCTTTTATTGACAATAAATATAAAATAAAAAATCTATTACTTTTGTACAGTACCTGAACTGCCACCGCGCTGCGGCAATGGCACCGGTACTCGCATGCCGGCGCCGGTGGGAGGCGTGCCGCTGCCCGCACCGCCGCGACCCATGCATCCGCTGCGACACGCCACGCCGGTGAGTACACACCTTTATTGAATCGAAAACACGGATCGATAAGTTACTACAGCGTCTAGTGACTACCTAATTTATTTATTCGTTAACCACCAGCTATGAGCGACCCTAAAATAAAACCACCTGTTCACAAAGCGTTTGTATTGCCACAAATATGATTAAAATGTTTTTTTAAGTTATTAAAAAAACGTTTTGTTTTAATTTATTAATTTACTTTACCTTACAACATGAACAGTCTCTCAAACATCGAAATTTCTTAGCTCAGCTAATTTAATTGTGCATCTTAATAATAATTAGAATAATATCGTTCATCACATTAAACCTACCGACAAAATGCAGTTTGGTGGGCTACATGTTTTAAACAATGTATTTATTAAAAGTAAATATTTTTAATTTTAATAAAAAAAAATATTATTATCAGAATCGTCCGAGCGCGCAGGAGCGTCTGTTCGGTAACGGCGCGGGCGCGGGCGGCGCGGGGGGTGCGGGCGGCGCGGGCGGTGCGGGCGCGGACGAGACGGGCACGTACGCGGCGCGCCCCGCCAGCATGCACCTGCCCGGCTCGCTGGACCGCCACCGACACAACCAGGTACGTCACCCTGCACGAGTGGGCCGGCTCTCGTCACTGGGCCCTCATTCAAGATGCCATCGCCATCTATCGTTAACGAAGTACGAAAACAAAAAGTATGGGATTTGACGTATGGGTCGCTAAATGACAAGTGAATTCGTGTGTCACATACATTTTGTTTTCGAACTCCGTAAAATTATTCCGAAAATTTATCTCAACATCTGATTTTGTCACTTAGCCGCCTTTTGAGGACGGCAGTACTATATGCCATCTATAATGCTGACGATGATTATATTCCTAGCAGCCAAACTCGTACGACGGCGCGCCGACGTACGACTACAGTTCGAACGCCGCGCCCGCGTCCCGCCTGCCGCCCAACGCGCCGGACGACCTCAAGGTTGCGCCGCCCTCTATGTAAGTTTATGATTATTTAATAGCTTGCTAATTTAATTGAAAATCTATAACCCGCCTTGATGAAAAAAATGGGTCTAAAAAGGCTGAAACAAGAAAATAATTCTATTTGAAATCCAGAAATGCATAGGTACAAAATTGGTCTAGGTAGAGGCGTGGTCGCACTCACTAATAAAATCTAAGCATTATTAAATTTGTTAATTAGTTTTAAAAATTCACACTCATATGTATGCAGATTGAAGTGAAACATTTTCAAAAATATAAAAAGCCTTAAGAATTTGACTTGTGCGTCCAGTCGCTCACTTTTGCCTTTTATAATGTTCTATAATGTGTACCATGATTATAACATGTGTATGTATGCTGATGCGTGCGAGATGTTATTGTGTGTGTAAGATTCGTGTGTGAATGGATTTTAGTATTAGAATAAGATTGAATAGACAGTCGGTAATTAGCATCTGAGCGTTTCACTTGAATCCCCTAATATCTAGATACCCCAAGACTCCACAATAATGGCCCTGTTCCACTTCCTAACTCTAAACGATCTGAACGTTTTTTTCGTTCAGATTTGCGTTTCTTTAGCACTGTTTAGGATCGTTTTGAACTGTTCCACACGCACTGTCAGCTGTCAATGTCCGCGTTATGAATGATCTGAACGTTCAGAGCGCTTAAAGGAACACAAGGTATATGGGATGGATTTTTTTGTACACGAATTTTAAACACCGTTTTAAAAACTCACACTTTATAAACATTTATAAAGTGTAAGTTTTTAAAAAGGTGTGTATGCAGCTTGAAACATAAAAAACCAAAAAAACAAAGTAGTAACCAAGTTACAATTACAGGAAAATGGACCCCCCTCCGCCCCCCAACCCGGTGCCGGCCAGCCCGCAGCGCAACTCCAACTCGCACGAACACAACTCGCTAGAGTATCGAACGCCGGAGAACACTTACAGGTAATATTAAACTTCATGATAGGTTTAAAGAACTTTATTTCTCAAAAAGACCAAAGTCACTTACATGACAATATTTTGTAATATACAGGGTGTAAAAACAGCAGTCACTATTACTTTGAGATACGATTATATTACCTTTCCTTATTTTGGAAATGTATTTTTTTTTATATTTTTGTTGTCAAAAACAAAAAAAAAATTAACTTTTCACCTTTTCTTATTTTTTTTGTCGCAAAAATAACAATAGAGCTAAAAAAAATTTTTTTTGTTGATATTTTGGTAAAAAAAAGAAAAAAATATATTATATCTAGAATGAGAAAAGGTAGTATAATCATATCCCAAAGTTATAGTAACTGCTCTTTTTACACCCGTTATATGTAGAACAATATCTTGCATATGCGCCGAGAAAAGAAAAAATAAACATAAAACATGGTTAAACAAATAGTATAGTACAGAACTAAATACTACATTTAGTACAAAATATGGTCAATATGTACAATTTTTACTATTTTTATTTTAACTCTATATACGCGACCCATGTACACCTTAAAGTATTAGCACTCACTTATTTTACAGTCTGTATACTTGAGATCTGAAAAAGTCTTATTGTCACAACTTGGGAATCAACAGTTTACCGTTAACCGCATAATCACTAAAATAACACCACTAAAATTCATTGCATTTTGTTCTAGACCATCAGATAACTACCGCATGCCGCAAAACCGACCGCCGATGAACGGCAACAGTCCGCACGCACAAGTCATGCAAGCGCAGCACGTGCACACACAGAGTCACCCCAACAGCCATAACTCACAGAACAGCCACAACCCACAGAACTCGTACAGCCACCCACAAAACATGCAGAATTCACACAACTCGCACAATACACCAAACACTCATATGCAGAACTCGCAAAACCCTCATATGCAGAACTCGCAGAATCCTCATATGCAGAACTCGCAAAACCCGCATATGCAGAACTCGCAAAATCCGCATATGCAGAACTCGCAAAACCCACACAATATGCAGAATTCACATAACACGCAAAACTCGCATATGCAAAATCACACGCATGCTGCGCCCGCGCACGCTCGCGGACCTTCGCTCCCGAGCGTGCCGACCAACGATCATGCCAAGTACAGGTGACTAATCCAGCTTTCTTCATTAATTATCGATTTATTTAATGGACTATATTATACCTTTTAATAAAACGTTATACGTATTAGAAATTAAACAATAATTACATATTTCAATTGTTTTTTGTTGATTGAATTCTGTTGATTCTGTCAAACTTTAATCCAAAATTAAAGTTAGAATCGGTATTCAAACATTCAAGATTCAGTGTAGAGAGGTAGTAGTGGGGTAGAGAATTTTAAACATACCTTTCTTTTAGAAAGGTATGTTTAAAATTCTCTACCCCATTTCTACACTCCATAACTCCATTATTATATATAACGATTGAAAACATTAAAAAAGTATAAAATTATATTACAATTTGTTCCAGTTCTCGTACGAACTCGGCGTCGACGGCAGACTACAGCTCGCGGACATACAAACCGGTGCCACCGCCCAAACCAAAACACTACCGCCCGCCCGACCAGCCCAGACAAGTAAGATCTAGATCTTCATGTAACACTATTGTACTAGTTGTTAGATTATTCCATAAAAGTGTGATTTTTAACCTTTTTTATTTCCTAAAAAAAATCATTTTTTTGAGGAGAAGGGAAACAAAATATTAATTATTAATCGCCGGTCATCATTTGAATGGGAGTGCTCACCTTTCTCCTCAGTCCTCGCCGTACTTAAAGGTTCTAAAGTTAATCGAGTGTGTCAATATATTTATTGTAACAGAAGTGAGTCGTAAAAAATACTGGCGATTGCGCTAGTAAAAATATAGTGAATAATCGAGAACTGTCTCGAGTTATAATTTATTTTATCCGTTAACGGTAGTAGCAAACATTTGTTTTATTTGATATTTTAACATTTAACATTTTGTGAAAAGAAAATATTTGAAAGTATTTTTTTTTATTCAGTGATTTCTGCTTTTAATTAAATATTATCACAAATTTTTTGCTCGTTATATATTATCATCTATACTAATATTATTATTTTTGTTTGTTTCTTTGTTGAAACGCGCTAATCTAAGGTACTACTAGTCCGATTTGAAAAATATATTTTTTTGTTGGATAGTCCATTTATAGAGGAAGGTTTTAGGCTATAAAACATTACGCTGCGACCAATAGGAGCAAAGCGTCAGCAAATTTTGCAAAAACGGGAAAATTATTCACATTTGGGGACTTTCGTTGCGTGCGCTGCATAAACGGTTTAAATTACTTAAAAAAGCTAGCGAACGAAGTCGCGAGCACAGCTAGTTGAGTAGTAATTGATAAATGAAAAATTAAGAATAACTATCTGTCCACAGAACATGGACGCTGGCGGCGGCGGCGGCGGCGGCGGCGGCGGTGCGGGCGCGCCGCAGTTCGCGCACGCGCACTCCCACTCGCAGCCCGCGCCGCGCCCGCATCCCCACTCCAACTACCATCAGGTAACGTGTTATCTTTCATTTAACGATCATCTGCTCCTAACTGTCCATTATTTTATGTAAATAGTTTGTACGGGTAATATTAATGAGTGATAATATTTAAGGGTGTGTTTGGATCCCGTATACTTACTCTGAAAGTGCCAGCGCTGAAACGGTTACTTTTTTTTTAAATTATTGTATGGGTGAATTTATGATTTTGAGGCATTCCTCATAGACATATGAAAGTCAAAAGTACGTCTTTCTTTCTTCTCCTTCCTCCTCTCATTCCTTCCTTCTCATTCCTCTGGTGTTGCCCATGTTCATAGGCGACGGTGACGGCATACCATCAGGTGGCCCGTCTGCCTTTTCGTCTTGCTTTAAAAAATACCCCATAAGTAAAAAAAAGTATCTCTTTCGGCTCTGGTACTTTTACAGTAAACTCTAAATATACGGGACCTATTATACACACCCTAAAGTATTATCACTCATTAATATAATTGTCTATATAGAGGATTTGAAAGGACAGATACATCTCGGTAAATGTACGATTTCTTTTTGCGAGTATATATAGAGAATATGTAGTAAATAATAATAAATATTCTATCAGGGCATGTACGCGGGCGGGCAGGCGGGCGCGGGCGGCGGGCTGCAGTCCCCGCCGTACGCGGGGCCGCCGCACCACCGCGCGCTCAACCTGCCCCACAACCCGCATCTTATCGGTGAGTCCTATCGTCATTGCTGCTATGACGACCTCTGTATCAGTGGTCAGTCGGTGCTCGAGGGGAAGGACGCGGGTTCAAACCCCGCCGAAGGAACAAACAAGTTTTCTGTGTTCCTGGTTCATGGATGTGTATTAAATTTGTGTGTTAATGTAATAAAAAAATTAATTATGTGTATAGTATAAAAAGTATTAAATTCGTTTGGCACGCACGGGGGTGGATTGACGTGGTGTGAAGCGTCCATAGATATTACTTAAAATTTGAGAATATGTTGTAACGTATTAAGTACATTGATTCTAGAGGCGGATCTTGAGATTAATGTTCTTAATACTTTACCACGTATTCTAAAATAAGTGACAGTTTGAACAAAATTTTGTCAAAATCATAATTTTGCTACATATCATCTTCATCCATTCATGTCTTCAATTGTGTAGATGTAAATCCTGGGTTTTGGTTTGACTAGATGATCTAAGTATATTTCAATTGTTTCAAGTTTAAATATCATTTTAGACTTGGCAGGTAGCAGGGAACAGCGCGGCTCGGCGTTCGAGCTGTACCGCAAGCCGCAGCACATGCACAACATGAGGTAAGGCGGCACAGACAAACACACACTTATTCCAACGCACCGAAAATAGTTAGGACCATTCAAATAAAACATTACGAGTCACAAAATTCGTCTTTGCATGTTCTCGAATAAAGTCATTTGTTCTCGCGCCCCTGTAAAACTTTGCTCTAACATGCAAACACCGATCGCTTCACAACGACTAACATGTCTTGTCGGGCCACAGTATTAGTTATGGTATTGTTTGTGGTTATAAAATTTATAAATATATATTTGTAACATATATCTCTATGCCGGGTATATTGTGTAACTCAAAAAGTAGTTGTTCCAACAACAATTGGCAGTGCGTGTCTGCATTTTAGTGCAATCATCGATTTTTAAGCATATTGATGTAAAGTAATACCTTTCTTATATCTTAGCGTAGCTTCGCTTTTTGTTCTGTCTCCTATTTTACACATATTCTTTTTATTTCAATATGCTTGTAAAATCGCGTAAAATTTCTAAAGTTCAATAGACATTTCAGACTTTTCAATATTCCTTCGTACTGATTGAGTTATGTATTTTATATCGTTTACATATCTATTGAATTATCTGAGGTGTCTCATAATACATCATTGTGTTACTAAGTGGGTCTGGTTGTGGGTTTCCGCAGTTCCCCCGATGCCATGAACTCCAGTATGGAACCCGACGAATCGTTCTCACCAAAAACTAAAAAGAAGCTCTCGAAAAAACCCTCCTTCATAAAAAACGCCGTACTCGATTTGTTCCGCTCGAAAACGAAAAACTCCCAAAAGGTCTCGCGGCAAAAGTCACTGTGCGAAAGTGACTTGCAGCAGAGATACGAAAACCAAATGCCAATGCTGAGGCGAGAGAAGTCAGACCTAGGCGATCTGACCGTCCATATGAGAAACACTCATATTCGAAACCAAATGTTGCAGCGTAGCAACTCGTCCTCATGCGAAAAGTCTGTTCTGAAACCGATACTCAAGAGACAGAGCTCCTTCTGCGATGATAGGAATGGCTCTATTTGTACAGTTAGAGATTACGATACCAAACCCATTGTAAAGAGTTTAAGAAGACAGAGTTCCATGTGCGAAATGGAAACCGAACCTAAAGTTACCCCGTTACTGCGTAGACAGAACTCCCTCATAGAATATAATAGAAGGAATCCCGCTTATGGCCAGAACTCCAGCTTTAATATGATTACCAAAATAGATCCTATTTACCAAAGACAACAGCAAATGAAACACGAACCATTTTATCCTACACAACCACTACCTCCAGAACCACTTTACCAAAGCAAAGAACATATAGTTTACGATCCTATACCTAAACCCAGAAGAACATATGCTTCTCTTTATGATACCTCCAGCGAGAACCCATATGCGACGCGTTCTGAGATCTCCAATCAGAGTTTCGAAAGTAATTATAGCAATCGAGAAACTTTAGCGATGCCAGTAATGGAATCACCGTACGCATCGAGAGCAGAATGTATACGAGACAATCCGTATGCGACCAGAAGTGAGGTTTCTGAAAGTCCATACGCGTCAAAACAAGATATGGGCAAAAAACCCGAATCCGTTTACAGTGAGTCTCCATATTCCAGCAAAGAGCAAATGTTGCGAAACAGAATGACTGAAAGTCCTTATGCAACTAAAGAAGATATGCTAAGACAAAGATTTTCTGAATCGCCGTATAATACTAAGGAGGAGATGCTAAAACAGAGAATGGATGGTGGATCTTACAGTAAAGAGCCAATTTATGGCAAAAGAACGTATGAACCCCCTCCAAGTACCTCATGGTCTGAAAGCTCATATTCTGTCAGGCCGGATAGAAGATTACATACGCCAATAAGTTTTCCAGGGCGAATATCTCCTATGAGCAAATGTATGAGCGAACCTCCTTATGCCACTAGATCCGAAATGTTAGGAAGATTGGGCCAAACAGAATCTCCGTATGCTACACGAGCCGAAGTAAAATCTAGCTGTTCTGACAACAACTATAACATGCAAAATGAGATGTCAGATAATATACCACACAAAAGACCTGCATCTGCAGAGTGTACATATGTAACAAAACAGGAAATATTATCACAAAAGGCAGCCTTACTGATGAATAAAGATTCTGCTTACGGCAAATTAGAAGAAAAATTAGAAATTATAAGACAAAGAAATCAAGCGAAAAAGGAAAAAATATATCAAACTAGATTAGAAGCAAATGAAAGTGACTCTATGAAAATAAGAGAACCTTTATACGTTTCAAAAAGAGAACTTAAAGATAGTGTTATATACGAATCACACCAAGAGGCTAAAGAAATACCACCAACGCTAAATTCTGATGGAAGTGCAAGAAGTAGTCCATACGAACTCGGCGATGTGAATCATTTATCTAGAAGAGAATCACTTTATCAGACTAAATCTGAGGCTCTGAACGGTGAGTTGGAACCATTCCAAGAAATTGATTTTTCAAAATTAAGATTAACAGAATCACAGACTGATGCAGAAAAAGAAAAATCTAAAAATGCAGAGAATAGCATATTGAAAGGTGAACCAGTGTACGCCCCACGATTACATGGGAAAGCTGAACATATTTCACATGCTCTGAAAGTGACCACATCCCCTGCACCGTATGACTCTAGTACTTCAATGGAGACTCACTACGCTTCGGAATGTAGCATGAATTTCGAGAACAAGCCACAAAGTACACCGTACACATCCCAGGACCTGCTCGAGAAAACTAAACCCAATAGAACGGTGACGTTCTGCGAACAAATATTAGAGAAAAGCGAAAACAGCAACGACAACTCGGAGAATACGATCAAAAACGATTCTACAGTTGTGAATAACGAGTGCACAATTAAGAACGAGTCTGCAGAAGGCGAAAAGGCAGTGCAGCCAGACGGGCCACATACCACATGGGGTATATTCGACAGCGAAGGGGGCATGTTGGAGGATAGACATTGGGGGGTATCTCTGATTATCCCGCCGAAGGCAATAGCTCCAGGGATCAAACAGAAAATATATTTCACGGTGTCGGACCCGCGGCTGAGCCAGCGAGTGGGGGGCCCGCCCATCGATATGGATAACGGTAAAGCTTTTGTAATGGAGCACGCGTAGCCTAGACCGCACTTACTAATACGAATGCAATGGATCGTGGATTCGGAGGATCGGATTGTAGATTTGGAATTGCATGTCGAGCATGTTACTAAGCAACTTCTTTGACTGTGCACACTTTTCTATCGATGTAACGTTCCGTGCACATTTTTTCTATTGTACTGTATGTGTATTTATATATATGAATTGAGTGATATTTGTGCAGTATCTGCCGCACAGTTCGCTCCTACCTAACGATCGAGGAGCGGCGCCGGCGGTTGTGCTACCTACACCCGTTATCGTATGTCCGACAGATTTATTTTGTGCACTGTGTATATGTGTGCAAAATGTGCTCTCAGAGTTGCTTAGTCATTTTCGGGGCATACGTCTGTTGCATTCTGAAATTGAATATTATTTGAGGTTACTACTTGAGTCCGCTTGCTTGGTTACTTTAAGGTGCACGCCCGCTTGCTAACAAAACGCATTAATGTGTAGCGATTTGTGTTTGTGTGTTTGTATACGTTTCTTTGGTAATAAGGACCCTTGCTATTACAATATACCTACACCCTAAACCATTTGATGTTTAAACAATAATATTACAATAGGATTTCATAATTTAAATTTTAGACAGCTTAAAATCACAAAGTTTAAATAATCCACCTAAAATTCTAATGCATAGAATAAATAAAAAACTGATGATGAACTTACTTATTAATATTAAAAAACCTTTAAAATGAATTTAGAATTTGTAAATAAAAAACTGCTTAACAGCTTCAAATACGCACAGCGTAAGATAAGTTTTGCACCAGAAAAATATTAAAGGAATAATAAAATAAAAAAGAACGTACAATAATATACCAGTACCCGACCAAATTAATGCATATTATCGATCTTGGAAAGAGATAACGGCTATTTTTGGCACCGTAGAGTGATTTCTACAAAAAGCCGACAATAATTGAATATCTCTTTTCAAAGATCAGCGTGCTTTTTGGCCAGGTATTGCATACAAGGTGAAAAATAAATGAGTGATAATACTTTAGGGTGTGTTTGTGCCTTCTATCTAGAGTATGTTTATATGAGAAATGCCCCAACATCATACATTTTCCCATACAATAATTAAAAAAAAGGTACCTCTTTTAGCGCTGGTACTTTCACAATAAACTCTATATACGGGACCATACACACTTATTATCACTCATTAATATTGTATAGGATGAGGGTGGAAATGTAGATATAGCTTACCCCAAAAAGCACTTTTGTATGTAATGGCCACAAAGAGCTTAGAGTTCTTTAAAAAAAAAGAAGTCCTAGAGTTCTTATCTTGTTATATTAGAGGTCAGTATTTTAATATTTGTAGGAATAACTTGAATAAAACACCCGATCTCAGTAAATAATATGTTTTATCCTATTTCGGTATCTCAGGTTCGAATTATATTGACTGAGCGACCGCCTCTTTGTCCCCATCCTTAAGGCTAGTTCGCATTAGGCTAGTATTTTAGTGGAGTAGTGAGTAATTTAGTGGCTAAACTACTCGCTACTGCACAGACATTACGGTCGAGTACAGTACACTAGTGAGTGATGTTTTGCAAGATGAACAAGCTGCAACGCAATAGAGTGAATAAACTTAAGCTAATCGTTATGGTTCTTTTAGAAGAGGTGAATGAAGAAATTTGTGTGATTAACAAAAAGAAGATCTATGGAAGAGACAAACTAGGAGCTACTAATTGTCGGCTGAAGGAATTAGCACTGGAAGACCCCAAAGGATACTTTGATAGTTTGAGAATGTCCGAAAGTTGAAAGACTTATTTAGTCGGTAAGTCAGTGACACGGAGTCGTGGTGGGAGGCGCTACTCGCCCGAAAAAAATGGCGCCTCCGTGTCACTGGTTTATAGTGTCACAAATAAACAAGTCCGAATATGTTTGATCAGTCGAGTTCATATGGACCGCAAAAATCTTTAAACTTTCGGACATTCTCAAGCAATCATAGTATTCTTTGGGATCTTCCAATGTTAATTCCTTCGGCAGACAATAATTAGTCCCTCACACAAATTTCTTCATCCGCCTCTTTTAAAATAGCTATTACGATTAGCTTAAGTTTCACTCTATTGCGTTGCAGCTCGTTTATCATGCAAAACATCACTCACTCGTGTACTGTACTCGACCATAATGAGAACGATTTCTGTGCAGTAGCGAGTAGTTTAACCACCAACTCTCTACTCGCCTAAAATACTAGCTTAATGAGAACAAGCCTTAGGATTGGTTGATTTAGCATTCTCTAGGACTTCTTTCACGGAAAGCAATTTTGAATGTAAAATGACAGAATTGGTTGTGATCCATCCCTCATGTACCAGGTGAAGCGATGCTGTCCCCGCTAGTGATGTGTGGGCCTCAGGGCCTGGTGTTCCTGAAGCCGGTGACCCTGCGGCTGCCGCACTGCGCCAACTCCGTGCCCTCGCTCGGCCTCACCATCAAGGCCACGGATACCGAGGCCCATCTGAGTACGGACTGGGACCAGATACACCTGCCCGCGACCACTACGCTGAACACCGTCGCGGTTAAAGTCGACCACTTCTAATGTATAGCACCTCACTAATATGTATGTCGCAGTCATCTGATTGAATCAGCTATTTGATTAAATGTCTAGCGCGTTTATTGAATGACGACATAGACTAGGCCGGACGTTAACTGAACAAGCGTCACTAAACGTTCAACTAGGTAGAAGTTTGTAACAATGCCCTTTAACAGAGCGGACGTAAAATCAGTCAGGTTATTGAAATTTACTTCATTTTCAGTGGCGCTAGTAGTCACCAAAACATATAATAAATCGCACAGATAGTACCTACCTACATAGTTGATATTTTCATTTTCATTTGTTGTGACATGTCATGTCATCATTTTGAGGACTTTTTAAGTTGCGAACTTATGGTCAAACCATTCAATGACTATGCTGAGGGACGTTCAGTCAAGACTTTGAACGTTAAATTAAAAAACTTAAATGTCGTCATTTCATAAACGCGCTAGTCGTTCAATTAAACTGCTGATGAAATTAAATGACTGCGACAAATACACTGTCAAAGATATAATTTTGTCCTTGTCTTACAAGTTAGCAGTGCCACTGGACAGACAAGGAGAAAACAATGTGTAGCTTACTAGGAAAGGGGTAATACTAAAAATCCGCGACGTTTAGAAAACATTTGTGAAAGTTAACTCGGATATTCTTTTTTAGATCAAATTTAATCTAAAGGTAGAGAAAAATCTTCAATTTAACCAAGAGAATGTTGTTGCTAAAAGAGACATTTAAATTGGTTGCATGATGTGTATATTATTCTTTTTGTTCACGTTTAGATTGATTTTGATCAGAGTACCCTAGCTATACACGCTTGACGCTAAGTTATGTACCAGCTTCAATCAACAATACACTAAAAAATGTGTCCCATAGCACAAAGCAAAAATCAGTCCGCGTGGTTTTCGTGATTTGAAATCGTTAATTATATAACTTTAAATTTAAAAAAAAACTGAATTTAAATATACTAAAGATAAAAAGTTAAGTTACATATACCTAATTAACGATTTATAATCAAGCATTGCTAGCAAACTAAATGAAATAAGAGCTCACTTTCAAGTGATCTGACATTGGCCGACGGATTTCTTGTGCTGACACGACATCTAGTGTATTGTTAATATAAGATGAAGAAGAAGGCAAGCAAAATCTAGCATGTATAGAACGAAACTGTCTCCACTCTGAGATTGGCAAATCACTAAGGAGCCATTTTTAAAAAGAAGAAGAAGAACGAAACTGTCAGTTGACACCGAGACGTGACACGGCGCAGCATTTTAAGATAGCTATTCAAAAGTGAACTTTATTTACTACCTACATTAGATGATACACGTTTCATTGCAAGAGTTCATCGCTATCTTAAAAGCGTCTCGTCGCGTCTCAGTGTGAGCCGACATTTATCGATTGTTTGTCTAACATAATATATTGGCATGTATAGCCTAACTTCCATGAATCGTTTTAAAAAAAAATATATATAATTGTAAATATTTTACCAAAGTAAACTGATACGAAAAAGTTGTGGTTAATACTTAATGGAAATATTATATTATATCAACTAAATAATAGTTATTGTTTTTATGTTAAATAATCTAAGCACAACTTTTGATAAAACTAAGATTTTACTAAAACCCATGAAAATCGAGCTTCATTTGACTAAAAATTAATAATTATTGTTTTAAATATGAATTATTTAATAAAAATCTAGCATGTATTGGATGGTTGATAGATTTTTATGTAAAGCCAATTTTTGTAGTTATTTCGCCAAGGTCAGCGTAGCCTTGGGCCTCGGATTTTTTGCGAGTGGCGCCTGGTATCCCCACCTTGTATAGTGGTGCTAGAATTGACAGTTACACGGACTCGGTAGATAGCGAGATAGCGAAACAGTAGAATTATTATATTTCAATAGTAAATGTACATTTTGGTGGATTTAAACCATCCGAAAATGACAAAACACATCCAAAATGGAGGAAAGTGCATTTTATAATGGTTTACCATAAAATTTTTGACATATTATTTAAGCAAGGTAGAATGTTAGATAACTCGTAGATGTACATTTTCTATGAAATGTCGAATCTCAGAGTCCCGATTGTCGTACCGCGAGTATCGGTTCGATTTTCAGTCTGTCTCGCTCGCTCCCGCTTGCTGTGACGCGTGCGCGAGAGGGACGGATTGACAATCGAATCGACACTCGTAGTACAGGGCTCAGGTATACCAATATAACATCACTCGAGTGATATATTTCTTGTAAACTTACCATAGTTTAGGTTAGTGCTACGTTCAATTAATACCACCCATATTGTAATCACTTGGATATGCACATTATTCGAATTTAGGTTACTTTGTTACGATGTTAAGGAACGTTACTTAAGTCCTCAGGTAGTCATACGTATGTATAAGTAATCATTGTATATGTTATTGTTACAAATTCGATTTTACCTATGACACGACTATTAAAGTTTTATATCTATATTGTGTTTGGATTTATATCTCTTCACCTTAAGACAAACGATGAAATGTGGCTGAATGTTTGTCCAAATCTTTGCCGAGATTGTCTAAATTTTTTTACAAACAATTGGCCAAATATTATGGCAAACACTGTTTTTTGGTATATCGTATTATTACATTCTATTTGGTATATTGTCATTGCAGACATATAGAAAATATTTGTTCACCGCTGTATTGAGGCCGCTAAGTATTTTTTTCAATATAGTACATAATTTTTTGTTATCCAACACTCCAAAAACTATTAAGGTTTTTTCGGAGTGTAAGAATATTAATAAATATTCAAACAAAAATAATTCTTGAATATATGACGCAACGCAATCCAAACCAGAGCTTCAGCTAGCTAATTTGGCCAACGATTCGACCGCCAATAAGTGCCCGAGCACAAACAATGCTCCAATACAAGCACAAACATTAACGCCAACAACCTAACTCTACATAGCGGCCACACTACATTAATTATGTAAATGAGCCACAATAGTGTTTGTCAATAGTTTCACATACAATGCGCTGTGTGAGTTGTGACCTACATGTAATTGTTGATAAAGCAATGGCTAAATTCCCATCAAGCATATCTGAAATCTACGACTATATTAAGCGCCCTAATATTGCATTGCGTGTGACATTGACCTAGCTATATATTAGCTCATACCTAAGGGTCAGTGTAAATCGCAGGAAACAGATTACAATTTAAGTGCGTGCTCAGTTTTGTCAATTCATGATCATCAAATAATTATTGACCTTTTAGAGGCCTTAATTCATGGACACAAAATATCGCTGATCAAAAATGTTAAGTATTTTTCTGCTTAAAAAAAGTAATTGAAAAATCCGGACTGTAAAAAAGCGATGCACTAAAATACCGAGATAAGACGACAAAGTAGGTAAAACTTAATTTAACCTCTATTTTAGTTGGATAGACTACACTGAGCTGAAATCCAAAGTGAAATAATTTTTATTAGGTATGTTTTACTAAACATACCTAAACCAGGCGAGACACATTTGCAGATATTGAAAATCGTAAGTAAATAAATGATATTATATTACTACTCGCTAGAAAAACATTATCCTTCTGGCAGTAAAAAAAGAAAAGAGGTAATAGTTAAAATTTTGATGTCATTAAGTTACTAAGCTTACACGAAAAAAATAGGTTCATTAATGCTGCTCCTAATCGGGACAGTGAACATCCTTAGGACAGCATAAGGGTAATTTAATTGAAGTAGATTTTAAGTAATCCACCGTAACTTAACAAGCCAGATTATGCACAATAGCCAAAAATCAAATGTCGGAATACCATTGGTCAGAAATCCAACAGACCTTAAACACAATTAGATTCCAACAACGCTGTGCGCGCGGCTTAATCCAACATGTTAAGTGAAGTGTGTACAGAGCCTGATAATTATACTCGACATATAGTTTGCAATATTTGATGCGACAACGTTTTGTTCTAAATCTGGAATGTTGATTGTTATAAACCGGTTTTAGTTTTGAAATCGCGCCTAAGTTTAAACTTAATTTATTCACGACTAACTGTGCCCGCGACTTCGTTCGCGTGGTTTTTGAGTGTATTAAGCTGTTTATGCAGCTCACGAAACGAAAGTCCCCAAAATGTGAATAATTTTTACCGTTTTTGCAACATTCCTCACTGACGCTTCTCTCCTATTGGTCGCAGCGTAATGTTATAATATAGCCTAAAGCCAAAATGGACTAGCCAACAAACAATTTTTTTTTTAAATCGTAGCAGTAGT
The DNA here is from genome assembly GCA_905187575.2 of Celastrina argiolus. NCBI lineage: Eukaryota > Metazoa > Arthropoda > Insecta > Lepidoptera > Lycaenidae > Celastrina > Celastrina argiolus. The sequence goes on from LR994596.1 coordinate 7,744,636, forward strand.
TCCTGAGATTTGCGCGCTTAAACAAACAAAGAAACTCTTCCGCTTTATAATATTAGTATAGATTCATCATCATTTCACTATTGGACATAAGCGTAACCAAAAGTATTTCATGGGAGGTATTTCCATATACTCGCAACGCTTATCAGGCAGGTTTTTTTTAATATTATTATCTAAGGACTTCCTCCTTCCTTTACTTTCATCAGGCGAGTTGCCGAGCTCAGTTTTCAGTTTTTATATCCGCGGAAATGCTGCTGCCCATTTCCGGATATATTCCCGGAAATAATATTCTCTCTGTGCCCACGGGAAAGAGGTGCTATTGTTTCTCCGGCACCCCAAGGATGTCCTATTTGTAGCTTTTATTAAAACGCTTAAAGATAACAAATACAAAATATACAATCATAAATACAACAATAGGTTCATAAAATCAGACATGCACACATGGGCGGCCTTATTACTTCCAGATTTTTTTTCCAGGCAACACTTTATTATTATACCTAGGATTGGCCGTGGCTCCAAATCTCAAATTACACATCAGATGTTAATTAAAAAAAACATACAGACGAATTGAGAACCTCCTCCTTTTTTTGGAAGTCGGTTAAAAAGTCAATAAATTCGCCATAATAGCTGGTAATATAATATTATAGCAATTTAGGTGGTCTGATTACAGTTTTGTAACAATTGTGATTATTCTAACAATAATTTTGTAGGTATTTGTAATATACAATTTATATTGCATGTAAAACATTGGTCCCTTTAAGATGTCTCTAATTTTTGACCCAAGTTTTGTTTACGTGAGAAACAATATTGCAAAATTCTCAATTATATTTGACCTTTACAATAGCATTATACAGAGAAAATAATTAGGTACCTAATAATTATAATTAGCAGTTTAGAGATAAACGTAAACTTAGAACAAAACATGTATAAGCGACTACTGTTTATATTATTGTTGTGAAATAGACATTGTAATGTATAGGTAATATTACCGACATACAAAATTATAACAACACTCGTACTATTTTGAATACTATAGCCTATTCGCGTGTATTATATGTCGAGAGATTTGAACCCTTCTGAAGATTTTACCAAAGGAAAATAGCCCATCTACTACTAATGTTGTTTGGTAGAACGCAATATACACAGAAACTATGGGCAGTAGTTTAGATTTAAAAACAGTCCAATACTGAACATTTATAGATCATTTATCGAGAAAGGCAATATGAATATATTGTCAAGCTTAATAAGAGTGGATCATCAATGAGGCATGTTTCAAAATCGAGAGGTTTGTTTCACTACTAGATGTTTCCCGTTACTACGTACGCGTAAAATGAAATCCCATCAAAAACAAAACTTGTAAAAAGTGCCAAGTTTCGCAACTAAGATCTTTTGCCGTAAAAATTAATGAGATCCATGTGATGCCAAACTGGGGTAAGTCGGTTGGTCTAACAACATCTTATAGTGATCATATCAATATTATTAAAAATCTTTCATGTTTTAAATCTATGCCTGCTAGAAGTGTCTAATACTTTTGATGATCGGTCAGTGAGTGAGTGAGTGAGTCAGTGACAAAATTAAGAAACTTTGAGAAGTTATTATTCTTAAACTTCTGTTTCAAATTGAATGAAACTTGAAACACGGTGTTTACACAATGCTTACGTCTTAGTATAGACCAATTGGTCCATGGTCTTAGTAGCTAAAAATGCAGGCTTCTAGTTTTATGCACAACGAAGTTATAAGGTGTCGAAAATGGCCTGAACTGCTTCGAGAAAAGATGGTACAGCCTTGCTCAACTTGGCGGGGGCACTGCCGTGGCCCCCGATTTTTTGGGAACCATACATTTTGCTGTTGTTAATCCATCACGTAGACTACAAACGTAGTGATTATATTCTCTTTGTAGACTACTACCACACCAAACTTCATCAAAATCTGTCACGGGCCCTGATTCAAGATTTGACATAAGCTTCGCTAAATGACATACGAGTTCGCTGGTCATTTAGCGAAGCTTACCTATCTATGTCAAATTCCAAACATTTTGTTTTCGAACTTCGTAAGCGATAAATAGCGATGGCATCTTGAATTAGGGTCCTGTAGTTTTTGCGTGAAGAAGTAACAAACACACTCACTCACAAATTTTCGCCTTTATAATATTAATGTGATTGTGATATTCAAGCGGACGAAGTCGCAGATACAGCTAGTATAGCCATATAGTCATTATGACATCACATATGGAAATGACAAGTTAGATTACTAAAGGGACCGCTCACTATACCGACCTATGAACAAACCGCGTGATCTCAGAAATTGAATCCGAACGACAGTTATGATCTACCCGATGTGATACATGGCTTTATAGAGTCGATAATTTGCATGAGTGAACCGAATAGAAACGTGCCTTTATAATTAGTATCCCAGTACAAAATTACTAACGAAGTTTGGTTTTGTTTATGAGGACCGCCAGCGAAAATCTTGCTTATTATATCCAACAATTTACAGCAAGATAAAAAAAATAGTCAGGGTTCCCCCATACATTGTTTTCACTTGATTAGTATCAAGCTGATTTCCTTGAGTACCTTCATCGTCCGACGTCCAATAATTTCTTGGGCGGAACTCTTGTTTGTGGTAGCTAACAGAGACTATTACCTACATCGATTTTTTTCGTAAATAAAATAAGTATACAGTGTTCTAAGAATACAACAAATCCTACATTATCAAAATATACCAACCAGTTCAGAATTATATCTAAAATATGGTGTGTGTGACTTAAAGTAGACACCTAGTTTTCTAATACTAGACATATTTTACATAGATGTGTGGTTTTGTAAGCATAATATGTGAGCTATTCCCAACCCAAATTATAACCGGCCAGTCAATCGTGTTTCAACATTGTATTATTCGTGGATTTACTCGAACAATTGAACAATACATTAATATGGTATCGATTTTTTATTCGGTTCTCGCACGACTGACAATCGAGTCAATACTACCAATGCCGCGAGAGATCAGCAACAAACCCGTAATTGACCTAAACCATGGGAAATATGTAGAATAGATTAGATCTGGTAAATTGTTAGTTTTAGAGCTCCTTAACTAGGTTTTCAGAATCAGTCCCGTATTACAAACCACAGTCTCAAGAATAGCGATCGAGACTTCTATTTGAGAACCTATTACCTTTTTTTTTATTATGCAAGGGAAATGCTTTACGCATCCCCCCGAGAGGGTCCCCGAGGGGTAAGTGGGACTCCCGGCTCGCTACGGCCGGTTTACCCACTAAAACCACTTGCGGATTGCCTTCAGCCGTTGGAGTGCCCTGGTTCTGTCAAAACACAGGCCACTCCTCCCTCGACCAGCCGGTTCACGTCTATATAGCAATCAAATATGGCGAGCAAATTTTTAATTTCCAAATATTTGCAATGTCTGAATAAATCTTTATAAATAAAAAAAATAAAATATAACCGGCTTAGCGTGTAACATTCCTATTACACTTAATAAACGAAATAATGACCTTGAAGACCTGAACCGATTTCCACCAAACATAGCTAAGAACACTCTCGACTAATATACCTTTAAAACAAAAAAAAAACAATTAAAATCGGATCACTCGTTTGGGAGCTACGAGGCCACAAACAGACTCAAACACATTTACACACACACGTCAAATATATTATTTTATAACATTATAACATCCCGTCGTTTTTGCGTCGAGGGTTAAATATATGGCTTTCAAATCAACCGCCAAACTTATTTTAACTATTTAACAACCAGTGTCAACAAGCAATTTGTGCTTACAGTGATATTTTAGAACTCTAAATGCAGAACCATACAAAACGCAATGCACGATATTTGACTGGCTTTTTACTTTCTTATAACCGTCACCTTGTCCTATTAGACAAAAACAAACAAAAACATAATAAATCAATAGTGATAAAAATCTCTTTTAAATATTAACAATATCTAATAATCTAATAATCAATAATGTATTTGACTGAACAATATTGACCGCGGTGTGAACAGTTCACACGATTTTAATAAAATCGTATTGAGTGATTAAAATTTTATCGATTGTTTGAATTAAGTAATTATTTCATTACATACTAAGCAGTCTTGTGTACAAAAAGTTCAAATTATAAGAAGGTTTCTCACTTTAATATCATCATATGTGTAATCTCAAAAATTGTAGGTTAGCCTATTAGTAGTTTATTGTTTAGACATAAGTAGCATAGGTAAATGTATTGTGAATTGTATAGGTACTGGTTTGTGAACCTAAATAAAAAAAATAATACTTTAATTAAATTTAATACTATAATTAAAAACTATTAATGTACTACCTGACCCGTGCCCACTTCGTTGGACATACAAACCGTTTAAACCTTCCCTGAACAGCCGTTCTCGAGTTTTAGCGAGACTAACGAACATCAATTAATTGTTATATATAAGAAGAAAGAAGAAGATATAAAAGGGAGATAATAACCAACTATCTAATTATTAAAAAAAAATGTTTCTGCTGAACGCACAGCCAGATTCAAGATTATATTTTCTTCTTCTTCATCTCATTGTCACCAACTAAGTCAATCTCTTCAAGAACCAAATCATAATAGATCAGAACTTATATTATATATTATATAGTATACTAACATTTCCCAGGAAGACGTTTTAAAACTTTTTAAATCACTTGATAAATCAAAAGATGTCGGCTGTGACGGTATACCTCCAATTGTGCTAATCTCATATGCTGACAGCTAAGCTATACCTATAACAATTTTGTTTCGTAGATCATTAGAAGAATGTATGTTCCCTGACTTATGGAAGAAAGCTTACATAGTCCCAATTTTTAAAAAAGGAAGTAGAACCTCAGTAACTAAATACAGACCCATATCTATTTTAAACACTTTTTGTAAGGTCTTTGAAAAATTAGTATTTAAGAATATATATGATATATCCCGTCTTAACCAAAGGTATACCTGATACTCAGCATGGTTTCTTGATGAATCGCTCAACAATATCAAACTTGTCTCTTTTTTCTACCTACGTTTTACAAAATATTGTCACTTAGCGAAGCTCATATCAAATCCCATACATTTTGTTTTCGAATTTCGTTAGTGTTAATATCTTGAATCAGGGTCCCTGTTTATTAAACTTTGTTGTCTCTAGAAGTCTCTGTTTTTGTTACAACCTTTGAGTTGCAATCGAGATAAGGTTTACATAAGTGCGATAAGCCCCGAAATGGGCTAACAGCATGGTCAGTCGGCCAAATATAAAGTTTTACCTTGCTCGACGCAGGTTTTTAGGAGTCATCGCACACTGCATGCGACTGGAACACCACTTAATTTTACAATCGTATATTTGGTCTAATGGTGAGGCGAGGTGAACAAAAGAAACTTTTTCAGGACAAGAGGTTTTTTATTTTTTTTTTATCTTAGCCCATGGAGTGTGTTGCTATTGAGTCCGGAGGTCCGGGGTTCGGTTCCGGCGTTGGAATAACAAAAAAACTTTCAACTACAATGCAGACGAATTGTCTATCAAGAATGATGATCTATGCGTCGGACACGTTTGCTTAAAAAGTTGGTAGCCTCATTATGAATCTCGCAACAGCATTGGAGAATGTTCACTAGTTTTGTTTTTTTACGTTTCCTATAGTCCATATGAAATAAAAAAAGTGTGTGTAAATATTATTTCTATATGTCGCTTAGTTCCCGAGATATTAAACTTTAAAGGGTGCGAGTGACGGTCGGCCGGCACTCGGCGCGGTGACGTCACGAGTCATACTCTCACGCAGTAGGTTGCGCGCTCCAGTACGGTGTACTACGAAATAACGCTAATATTATTCGAAATGTCAAATTCAATTAGAAGAAAATCATGTGTTGTGCCAAAATGTGAAAGTACTACTACCATAGCACCGGAAAAGTATTTTTTTTGGTTCCAATATATATTAAAATACGTCAGAAATGGCTAAAAGCGATCTGAAATAAAAAAAAAATTACAAAATGTCATAAAGTGTATGTGCATACATCATTTTTGTATTATGTGCGTTATCGCGAAAAAGGTTTTGTACACCTGTCCAAACAAAATTCATAATAACAATAAGTGCTACTTATTGTTATTATGAATTAATATTTTTTATTAACTATTATGAACTAATAAATTCATCTACCACTGTCTATGTATCTCATTACGAGTATTTGTACGAGAAGATATAATCCCACCAAAAACATTTTCATCTAAAATGTTGTCAAGACGAGTCTACACAGCTTACCCTGTGAAAAAGTTATCAGATATCGTATAAAGCCAAGCTCTACACTACACCTTAATCAAAATCTATCAAAAAGTGGTCAGATCTTATGTAGAACCAAAATTCTTGATCTATGCGCCCTTACTTCACCAGGCTTAACTTCACTTACGCTACATTGCTGTTAAAACGTGATGCTACTACCTTCTGCTAACTGCTACCCTCCAATCTACCCGCAGACTTGTTTTTTCGCATCTACCCTCAAATTGGTTTTTTAGCATCTACCCTCAAATTTGTTTTTTTTTGCAGATGCAAAAATGAGGGTAGATACCCTCAAATTTGTTTCTTTTGCATCTACCCTCAAATTTGTTTTTTTTTGGGTCTACCCTCAAATTTGCTTTTTTTGCATCTACCCTCAAATTGGTTTCTTTTGCGTCTACCCTCAAATTTGTTGCAAAAGCATCTACGAATATTTATATATAAATGGTTAAGACGCAAGAGTGACGCAAAATAGCCCAGTTTTCGGCATTCTCCTTTGTTTCTTTTGCATCTACCCTCAAAAATTTTTTTTTTGCATCTACCCTCAAATTTCTTTTTTTTTGCATCTACCCTCAAATTTGTTTTTTTTGCGTCTACCCTCAAATTTGTTTTTTTTGCGTCTACCCTCAAATTTCTGTTTTTTGCATCTACCCTCAAATTTGTTTTTTTGCATCTACCCTCAAATTTGTTTTTTTGCGTCTACCCTCAAATTTGTTTTTTTTGCGTCTACCCTCAAATTTCTGTTTTTTTGCATCTACCCTCAAATTTGTTTTTTTTTGCGTCTACCCTCAAATTTGTTTTTTTGCATCTACCCTCAAATTTGTTTTTTTTGCGTCTACCCTCAAATTTGTTTCTTTTGCATCTACCCTCAAATTTGTTTTTTTTGAGTCTACCCTCAAATTAGTTTTTTTTGCGTCTACCCTCAAATTTGTTTTTTTTGCGTCTACCCTCAAATTTGTTTTTTTTTGCATCTACCGTCAAATTTGTTTTTTTTTGCATCTACCCTCAAATTTGTTTTTTTAGGATCTACCCTCAAATTTGCTTTTTTTTTGCATCTACCCTCAAATTTGTTTTTTTTGCACCTACCCTCAAATTTGTTTTTTTGCGTCTACCCTCAAATTTGTTTTTTTCGCATGTACCCTCAAATTGGTTTAAAAAAATAATTAAAACCGTTTTAGTTATTACTTACGAGATATATTGTATAATATTAGTTTAACTATTTACTTAAAGTTTGAACCGATTACTTTTTTTAATAAGATCTATGTCATTGTAAAATTTATTTTTAAAACTATGGCACTAGTTGCGGTTATTCCTTGCCTTAAATAGATAAAATGCTTTGGGAAGTAGGGGTTGCACTGCGGCTGTAGGTACCTGGGTACCTTGTTACTTTGTAAGCAAACATAATATGAGTTCTGTAATCATATCGCATACTATTTTCGAAATAGTTGTTGTATGTGGCAAAATATATGCTTACTTACTAACAAAATCACTATGTTTTGCACAATGGATGGCAACCGTTAGTCCATCTATTTTGGGTAAATTATCTGATTGCCCTTTTTCATATCATTCATCTATGTTGAAATAAAATAACAAATGAAATAAAGCAACAATTTACTGCGAAGCGTTAAGTTATGTCTCCGGACGTATATACGGCGCGCGCGGGCGGCAGGAGCTGTACGACCTGTGACGTCACACTAACACTGCGCCAACGCGCGACAATTTTAAATTATCGAGATTTTTAAATGTCTATAAAATCTAAACTAATTGATGTTTTGGCATGAAACAAAAAGTAGTGTATTTATATTCATATAGGCTTTACTGTGACAAAGTTACGACCAATTTCGCATACCCCGTAACATTCTCCATTGTACAATTGTGTAAAATATTGTTGTCAAACGTATACATTTGATTTAGATTACAAATGGTATTATTAGTTTGGAAACTCCTGTAATCAATTTTACTACCTCCTTTTTATATCGTTGCTTACAGAATTGCCTACTTATACAGTTTCTTTAACTAATTTATTTAATTTTTTATTTCAAGGAAATGTTACATCTAAAATATATATGTGGCGGTACTACTAGCGCCACGATCCTGGATCGCGCTATCGAAGTTTTCTAAGTCCGGCGCTATATATACGACATCTGAAAACTAGTACAGTGGGCTTCGGCCTGACCGAGCATACCATCTCGCTCGGTCGGAGATCTCTCTTTGGGGCTTCCACTCGTACTCCCACACATACATATACAATAGTTAAAGAAGGTCAATTAAAAGTTTTCACAGATAGTAAATATACCATTAACAAAACAAAAACTAAAATAACCAATGAAAATAGCCGAATCAGTTCAGCTGATCTCGAGTTTTAGCGAGACTAAGGCCGTGTTTCACCAAGCAATGTTAAAGTTAACGCCATGTTAAATATCATGTTATTTCCTGTCAATGAATGAGATGGCATGGTATTTTAACATGGCGTTAACATTAACATTGCTTAGTGAAACACGGCCTAACGAACAGAATATAGCCTTGTTACTCAGTGATAATGTAGGTTTCTAATGAAAAAAGAATTATTAAAATCGGTCCAGTACTTTTTGAGTTTATTCGTTACATACAAAAATACAAATATTTCCTCTTTATAACAGTGTAGATGTCAGTGGTAATATTTAATGTGTGCTGAGGTTTAATCAAATTTGGTGATGGGTCACGAAGCGCGGCTCACCTATGACATGTGGTAGGAAATCTCATATTAAAGTATCATTTGTGCGTTTGTATTGCCTACTTATATAACAGTGACCGTTGGCTAGTCATTGTTTTATACTTTTTTTAGGACTATCTCCTGATATCGTAAAATATGATGTAGGTTAATAAATCATCCAATGTTTACTCTAACAACGTAAATACATCCTACTCCTGCTATCGATTGATTAATTTCACGCTTTCAGGTACCTTTATTGTATTGAACAGACTTCAAAACTGGTGAACCGATTTTGATAAAGTTTGACAGGCGGGGACTATCTACTTATTCTAGTTTGATCGTGGGAAAATGTTCCACTCCTGCGGATTTTTCTTAGCGGGAAACTTACAACATAAAACATACGAAATGTATTACATAAAAATATTTGGGCCATCAAAATATTATTGCTGTATAACATTACACTTGAGTTTTTGTTTTTGCTTGGGACTGATGAGTCAATTATATCTTCTATATCAATAATATCTTCTTAAATTGGTTTAAGATATCGATCATATATACCTATGGGCCATGGTATGGGCTTAATAACAACGTCTCTCTAAACAATTCTTATTATTTATTTACAATGCATCTTCTTTCAAATAGTACCTAGTCAAGTACTTACTTCTACTCGTCCTTAAGCAATTCCTTTGTACTATATATTCTATAACTCCTAATAAGGGCAGTAGGATGGTATGCTTACAATACAGTCCATTATAATAATGGGCTGTAATCCGTATACTTGTAAGCTGAGCATTACCTAACACACATTTATAATTATGTTCGTGTAGTCATTAGGGCATTTTTCACTTGTCGCACATCTAGACTCAGTCCTCACGAGCTGAGCCCTTACAATACGTGAGTGTAATGCAACTTCATACAGTACATACATAAGTATGAAAATAATAATTATACAATCACGAATTACTTGCGTGTGGGTGTGAATATGCCGTTTTATAATAACAACTAGCTGTGCCCGCGACTTCGTTCGCGTGGTGTTTGATTGACTTAAACCGTTTATGCTGCGCATGCAACAAAAGTCCCCAAATGTGAATTGTTTGTTTGTTTAAACACGCTAATCTCAGGAACTACTGGTCCGATTTGAAAAAATATTTTTGTTGGATAGTCCATTTATAGAGGAATAAAATGTTAAAGCTTTCCTTCCTTCAAAGCGTAATGAGGCTGCGACGCGACGCCGACGCCTGACGCCGACGCCTGACGCCGCGACGCCGACGCCTGACGCCGCGACGCCGAAGCCTGACGTCGCGACGCCGAAGCCTGACGTCGCGACGCCGAAGCCTGACGTCGCGACGCCGAAGCCTGACGTCGCGACGCCGACGCCTTCACCGTCGCCCGACGTCGTGACGCTGACACCCGACGTCGCGACGCCGACGCAGGACGCCGCGACGCCGACTTCTGAACCGATTCGACTATTTTTAATCTTGAAATATTCGTGGAAGTCCCGGGAAGTTTTAGACGGTTCATCACAAACTGTTTCTATGCTCAACGAAGTAAGCACGAGTCAGCTAGTATTTTATAAATATAAATGTGTCTTAAATAATACGACACGAGCCAACTTACCTCTTGACAAGTTTGGCCCACTCTCTATGTTGTGAACTAAATTACAAAGGTTACACTTGTTATATCTTACGACTTCATTATTAAAACATCAATCATTCGTAATTACATGTAACTAATCATGAATTAGAAACAAAGAAATTATATATTGGACAGGTTGTCCTGAGGCTGTAACTATAGACATTAAAAAATAAAGTACCAATAACAAACTGTGAGCTTTCCATTTTCCTTGCGTTTTAATCTTATTAAAATTAATTAAACAAAACACCGTTTCGTTTTAGTATCAGATTGATTGTTCAGAATAAATACTAAATTATGTGTTATTGTTTTTAACCGGCCTCCAAAAAAAGGCGGAGGTTCACTATTCAGCCTATTTTTTATGTATATATGTCGCAGTCATCTGGTTGAATCCGCTATTTAATTGAATGACTAGCGCGTTCATTGAATCCTGATTTTACCAACAAATTTTAGAATCCGAGACTAGGACAGCCATTTAATATTTTAATTTTAAACTTCTAAATTTCCGAATGAGTACAACGCACACGGTAAAACGCACATTAAAGTAAATTAATCAAAAAATATATCAACACATTGCTATCTGTACGAGCTGTTTGACGCCATTAAGTTTTTGTCTCTTCTATTCTTTTTATCTAGTCATTTAATTAAATAAGCAGATTCAATCAGAAGACTGCGACATATACACCGATAACTCTGAGGTTAATGATCCGATTTTCGTGATTCTTTTTTTATTCGACACAGAATAGCTGCCATTTGGTCCCATAAAAATTAACATAGTTTGGCTGAGCTTGTAGTTTTATTTTATGATATGGCGGTACATTTTTTATTTATGTATAATAAGTAGTTTCAGAACGGCTAATTTAGGAGTTTTTCACTTTCGCATTTATAATTGACTCTCGACACAAAAAGGAGGCGGAAATTATAAATATAGTGTCTGTCAGTCTGTCTGAAAGGAGTATACTCAGGTATATAATAAAACGAAAACAAAATGTCTAAGGTAATTATTTATTTCATTAATAATAACACTATTAATTAAGGCTAAATACAGGCTAAAGTGGGAAAGTGTACATAGAGTTGTGTGTTTAAATTATTATCAACATGAATTTCCACCAAGAACCAACAGTACACTCAGTCATATTTCTTTAATTAGGTTTTGTTATCTAGTTAGTAGAAGGACATTATTTAGTTCTCCAGTGACCACAATTTAAAGTAGTTTGACAATGAACTTGCTTAATCTTATAATGCTCAATACATATAAACAACATTCTCAGACTAATTTAATGCAAAACAAAGCAACAATAATTGTTATTGCACGTAAGCATTACAATAATTACAAAGATAAGATTCAGATCCTTAAGGCTTTTCCTTGGAAATCCTTGTTTAAAATTAGCTCCGAATTATGCTTAAGGGCACCCTTCCACGAGAGATAATCGTTGATCGACTTTTTGTAGATGGAAAAGAAAATATACTGATTAAAATGTCATGCACGTGCATCATGCATAGGAAAAGTCGGTCTGAAAAATCGGAGATAAAAGCTGCCCATTATCGGCCCTACAAAAAGTATGCCGTGGGTAAGCATCTTAAAGTAGTTTCGTTGGCAATGAACTTGCTTGTTGCTAAACGTAAACAAAATTCTCAGACTACTTTAAAGTTAAACAAAGCAACAATTGCACGTAAGCAAATAATTACATAGATAAGATTCAGTTCCTTAAGGGCTCTCACCCAAGTCGACTTTTCGCAGTGATACTGTAGCGATGCTGTCGTACGTTCGCAGCGATTCAGTCGCGATGCGGCCCAGTTGGGTCCTGATTCAAGATGCCATCGCTAATTAACTATCACTTACAAAGTTGGATAACAAAATGTATGGGATTTGACATAAGCTACGCTAAATTATCGTTATTAGGTTACATGTCATTTAGCGTACCTTATGTCAAATGTATGGGACATTTTGTTATCGAACTTTGTAAGCGATAATTAGCGATGGCATCTTGAATCAGCCCCCTGTTTGAAAATAAAATGTATGTGATTTGACATAAGCTTCGCTAACTGACGCTTCTCATGTAACGAACCTTACATAAAACTTTTTTGTTATCGAACTCCATAAGTGATAATAGTGATAGCATCTTAAATAAAGGCCCTGGGGCGTTTTATGATCTTTTACAATACCAGCCTAGTTCCAGGCAATTCAATAATACGGCCTTAAACTGCCTTGTTGTTTTTCATATTACAACGACATATTATTCTGAATTGATCCACCCTAGTTTGGCTGTCTGAAAGTGGCACTCGGAAGCAAGTCAAGTGTCACGTGACCGCTGACTGGCTGTCATTATGTGATGCTATGCCATGTTGTATAGCGGTTGTAAAAAGCCAACGTAACCACGATTCAGACGTAAACGCGATACGGTAGCCCATTCCCCGATGTCGTCCGACACGGTCGCGCGTTTGCATCGATACACTCACGATGTAGCGCGCTAGTAGCGCGTTGCAAATGCGTCTAACGAAGGTTAGTAGCGATACTGTCTAGCGTTTACCAAAACGCGCCTCTGCATCTCTACAAAAAGTCTCCATGAGCGAGGACCCTAAGATGTGTTTTTCCTTATTTATCCTTGTTTAAGATTCGCTCTAAATTTCGCATAACCTCTATCTGATGTTGCGTCAGCTGGATGCTCCGTTTAACAGTATGACTGGGAATTAACGAGCTCGCATGCGCGGCGCGGGGCAAAGTTGAGGTTGCGCAGGCGGCGGATTGCTCTCAACTCGGTGAGGTAACGTGACGGTCGTTATGTGTAACAAAAGATGCTCAGCTCCAATTAATATTTACCTATACTATTCCCTAGTAGGTACAAATCGTTTCTTTCACCATTTGCACGATAAAATGTAAGATACTGTCTATGTAATCAAAACAAATATTCAGAAATGTCTCAAATTATGGACGAATTGAATAATTCGTGTATAGTCAAACCTACTGTTGTTAAGCCATAGTGTTAAACCATGGAATGAACTACCTCACCAACACTAGCATGCGTTTGTGTAAAACACTACACACGGATGCTAGGATGAGCGTGATATCAAGAAATACATATTAGCATTCTGCACTCCCACAATTATTGTAAAAATGCTACACAATTTGTACTTCACGATATTTATATTATCTACTTTGTGACGATATGAAGAAAAACCTCACCGTTTGAGACGCAAAATAAATCTAATTGTGTTTTTCATAGGACCTTTAGGTGATTTCTCTCAAAATTCTTTTTCACTTATTAAAATATTATAGCTGGCTTATTTTTTGTCCACCTCTGTAGCGCAGTGGTTGAGCGAGAGGTCGCAGGTTGGAATCCTGCCAAAGAAACAAAAAAGTTTTCTTTGTTCCTGTGTCATTGGAAGTGTTTTTATTATACTTGGGTATTAATACAATATATAAATTTATTTAAATTTGTGTATAGTATAAAATTATAAAATATATTTCCGTTGTCCCTGTAACACAAGTTTGTCGGATACTTAGCACGAAACTAGATTGACGTGGTGTGTAGGCTCCATAGATATTATTATTTGTTGACTAATTTTGGTAGTCCTTATAAATTCCTTATCAGAAAAGCTATAATGACGGTCCTCACATACCTCCCACCAAAAGATAGTACGATAGATTCTCATGTCGATCAAATCCTAGATTATATTATTATACTGATACTCCCGGCATGTCGTCACCGACTCACTGTCAGCCGGATTATATACTTTGGCGATCAAATTCGACGTCGAACCCTTCATCGTTATAATAATGATCGATGGTTAGCACGTTCATTGAAATATAATTCCTAAATTGTATTTGTTAAAGTTGGTTTTTGGTTAACACGATATAAAGGATCCTTAAATACACGGCGAACTCATGATCTAAGATAGTAATTATATTAAGGATTATGTTGTCAATCAATTCTATTAACGAGTAGGTAACCTACGCACAAAATATTGACGACACATTTTGCGAATTGCGTGTATGTAGGTACTTATTAATTTATATTATACTAACTGATCCGTGCCCACTTCGTTGAGCATGGAAACCGTGTAAACCTTCCCGGGACTTCCACGAATCTTTCAAGACCAAAAATAGCCGAATCAGTTCAGCTGATCTCGAGTTTTAGCGAGACTAACGAACAGCAATTGATTTTTATATAGCCTATGTTACTCAGTGATAATGTAGCTTTCTAATGAAAAAAGAATTATTAAAATCGGCCCAGTACTTTTTGAGTTAAGTCGTTACATACAAAAATACAAATCTTTCCTCTTTATAATATTAGTGTAGACTAGCTGTAGCCCGGTACCGTCTTGACGAACTGACAGCAGCGCCACCTACCGGGTCCAATAAAGTAAAATCTTTCTCGAGAACCAATAATATCTACGGACGCTTCACACCACGTCAATCTAGCCCCGCGCTAAGATCCGAATAATTTGTGTTACTCTTACAGGTTCCAAACAACGGATATATATTTGATATATTTTTATAATACACACATATTTTTATACTATTAAATACACATCTATGATCTAGGGACACAGAAAATTTTTGTTCCTTCGGCGGGATTCGAACCCGCCGCCCCCCGCTCGAGCTCCAACGCATTCAACCATTGCGCTACAGAGGTCGTCGAAAATTGGTGAAAGCAGCATGAAGACAGAAGTCAGACTGACGGAGGAGGATTAGTTATATGATATGGAGGATTTTGTTTTTTATGTTAAGGATTAAAGTGGATATTTTATATTGTCTTTGATGGTCGAATCTACTACATTAATCTTACAATAATACACTTCCGAGTCTCGATATCGTCCAATAACAACATAGTATTCTCATAAACGGCATACAAACGACAAACGTATATTAGAATAACTTTAGATCAGCTTATGATACAACGACAGTCCATTTGAAATATCTATGTAGTTGACCCGTGCTCATTTCGTTGGGCGTTTAAACAGTTTTACCATCTTTTACTTTCCTAATGTAATTAATTAATTTATTTTAGCCGTAGTTCATGATAAATTGGACATGATGATTTGTTAGTATGTTTTAATTGTACTTAGATATAAGTTAATTAATGTAATTATAAAATAATAAATAAATAAATATGTAATGTAGTCCAAGGAATAAAAAGCTGCATAATTACAAAGTTTTATACTGTTGCTACTGTTGTATGAAGAGTATATAAGAGTACTGATGGCACAATGCCACATAAGGATGGAATTTTGAAAAATTCTTCCTCAGGATACGAGCCTACGAGATAGAAAATCTATGCGTGAGTGTAGAAAATCTATGCGAAAACTCATGTTATAGATACCTAAGTTATGTCTTCTCTATCAAAATAGACGTTATACCTATCCATAGATAATAATCCTATACTTAGGTCATTAGACCAGACCGCGCTTTATATCTAAATCAAAATGAAATCAAATGCCAAAGTTTAACAAACCTTAAAAATGAATCTCACGATTTGATGAGAACGGACGATACAGAATTGCGAAGACATCACGACCATATTGGTTTCTAAAATTTGATGAAGGTATGTCAAATTACATAATGTGAAGAAATAGAAATTGGGTGCTCGAATGTTATTTACACAAATGGATAGTGAACTGAAAAGTAGGAAAGTTTACAAAAGAAGTGCCAAAAAACTAATTTTCAAAAAAACTGTAAATTGTTGAAACATTTTTGTGAGTTTCCTAAAATCCGACCAAGGTCAAGGTGGACTCATGCCTTCGTGGTTCTGTACATTCATTCATTCATTCAAATCTTAAGAGCTAGGCTTATCTTGTCGGTGGAGTAATCACCATGTTTCTCGCTCCTGTGCTTTACTATTGATACGACCCAACGTTTATCTTCTCCTTTATTTGTTCTATATAACTTCTCCTCTTCTCCCCTCTACTTTTCCTTCTATAATATTCTTAAGAAATTCGTTGTGTCGTATCAAGTGCCCAACCATCTTTCCCCTTCTGTTTTCAATAAGTTTTAATTATATGTCTGTACAAACCATCAAAAAATTACGTTTGTATGGGAGCCCTTATTAAATATTTATTTCGTTTTTAGTATTTGTTGTTATTGAGACGAGATGAGAGAGTTGAAATACATAAATTGTGAAAGTTTCAACTGTTTGTAGCTATCGCGATTCTTAAGATAGAGCCTTGTGACAGACAAACAGACGGAACAGATAGTTTTAACTTTAACATTGCTTGGTGGAACACGCCCTTAATCTCGCAAATATTTTTTAATATCTCTGAATAGTTAAGTTTATATATTTTATAATAGTAAATCTTTATATAACTGATGTAAGTTATCTAATTACATAGTTAGGTTAGGTTAGGTTAGTATAAAAAATATTTCAACTTATTTGTAACTGTTGAAATTTATTTCAAAACTACTCATAAAATTCAACTTTATTAAGTTGTTACATACCTCATTATGTCTAAATGTAAGAACATATTATATTTTTACATGTTGTCAAATACACAATTATAACTATGAACTCCCAGGATGCAAAACAATAGGTTTAATAATCTGGATATTAGCGAAACGTATAAAAGAAGTCTTTAATTATTTATTAGCAGAAAACAATGGTCAAGCCAATTTTCTTGAGATCATAATTATGTTTAAGTAATGTATGGGTTCCGTGAGGCGCCGGGTTAAGAAAAACATCTTCCCATTAACCATCTCCGTGGTCTAGTGGTTCAGAGCTTCGCTCTCGACCCGGAGGTCGTGGGTTTGATTCCCGCGTTGGAACAACAAAAAATGTTGTTTTCAAGTTTGGTTAGGACAAGCAGGCTGATCACCTGATTGTCTGACAAGTAAGGTGATCCATGCGTCGGATGGACATGTAAAAAATCGGTCCTACGCCTGTTCTCTCGCCAGTCGTGTCGATTTACCGTCCCACTGGGTTATGAGAGTAAAAGGAAGAGAGAATATCTTTGTGTATTGCGCACACACTTGGGCACTATAAAAAAATCCTGCGTAGCTGGCCTGGTTTCAATGAAATCGGCTACTGACACCGAAGTCGGTGAGAGGAGCTATTATTATTATTATTCGGGCGAGGCTTATGTCCAGCAGTGGACGTTAAAGCAGAAACGACGAATTTTATAATCAGGGGGCCTATTACAAGCTCTTAATTCCAGCCAGTTTACGCCATACAACATGGCTGCCTGGAATTTTTGTATTACGATCACATAGTAACTGCATGATGACAGCTAGTTAGGGGACAAGTGACACTTGACTTGCTTCCGAATATCACTTTCAGACCACCAAACTAGGGGATCCATTCAGTTTAACATGTCGCTGTAATATGAAAAAGAACAAGGCAGTTAAGACCGTATTAGTGAATTGCCTGGAACCAGGCTGGTATTGTTAAAAAATCTATACGGCCCCAGGAAAGGACTTCCAAAAAGATGGGAAAATTGTTCTTTTTATGTTTGTTTCACGATAAATTCATTGCATTAATGAATTGTATGGATAATTTGTGTGCCTGAATTTTCTACATCAGTCTTTCGATGGTATGTTTTATTATCATTAGTAATATAATATTATTTATTGGCAACATAAACTTTACAGGCCAAATAAGATATTCTATGCGCGGCACAAATGGTTCTGTATAATTTCGCCACCGTCTACTGTTATTTGGTAATTGGTAATTTTATTGAGGGTCCATTGTTGAACTGCGTGGGTATTATAAATCATTTATGTCTTTTTATTATTAATTCACGACCTCTATGGCTCGGTGGTTAATGCATTGGCGTTGACGCCGGAGGTTCGAATCCCGCCGAGGAAACAAAAAAATTCAATCGATGGTAGTGGAGTAAGTACATTAAAATGTTTTCTAAGAAATGTCCAGACTCTCTTTTACTATAAACATATTTAAGATCTTTATATATTTCGCAGTCATCTGGTTGAATCAGCTATTTGATTGAATGACTAGCGCGTTCATTGAATTCTGTTTTTACCAACAAATTCAACGAATCCGAGACTAGGACAGCTATATAATATTTTATATTTAAAGTTAAAAATTTCCGAATGTGTATTATTATAACGCATATTAAAGTAAATTAATCAAAAAATATATCAACACATTGCTATCGCGCTAATCATTCAATTAAATAAGCAGATTCAATTAGATAACTGCGACATATAGTTACACAAATTATGTGCATTAGATTTGTGTATATAAAGATGTTGGGTCATATAATATAAAAATATATTATATGACCCAAGAACATAGAAAACTTTTTGTTCCTTTGGCGGGATTCGAATCCACTACCTCCATGAACACGCGCTCAGGGACTGTGCTACAAAGGTCGTCGCATGTTATATTAAGTATGTTAATTGTTAAAATGCCTGGAAGAAACTGCTAGCAGTAAGGCCGCTAATTTGAAGAGTTTTTTTTTCTATTTTCAAATACGTATTATGTAATTTTATGTTCAAATAAAGATTTTTTTATTTTGCAACTCTCACCCCTATATATCATATGAAACAGCCTTGATCAAACTTTATTATGTTCACGTGAAATTTTGGACCAGTAACAGGATACAGTAACACGATACGGCAGGTTTAGAGTATCTAACATGGCCCGTAACATAATATAGAGATATGATGCACTCTATTTCGTCATACACTATCATCATCATCAATAACACTTAATAACGACCTCTGTAGTTCAATGGTTAGGCTCGGCGGTGCTCGAGCCGAAACTCGCGGGTTTGAATCCCTCAAAGGAACAAAAAGTTATCTACCTTACTTGGGTCATGGATGTGTATAGTATAAAAAAATTCAAATATATCTATAGTAAAGTATTTAATATATTTCTGTTATCTGTGACACACGTCCTCCGGATATTTACCAGATTGACGTGATAAGAAATACAAATACAAAAACATAACTTGTAAAAAGTGCCAAGTCTCGCTACTTAGTTCTTCTACCGTAAATAATTGTGTGATACATATTATGCCAAGAAGGGGTTAGTCGGTCGGTCTAACAACATCGTATAGTGATCATAATCTATATTATTAATAAATAATCTTTCATGTGTTAAAAAGGCCCTCGCCTATTCGCCGACTAACTGAACCATTAAGGGCGTGTTTCACCAAGCAATGTTAAAGTTAATCCTTCGTTAAATATCATGTTGTTCCTCTCGTGATTCCTATCAATGAATGAGAAGGCATGGTAATTTAACAAGCCGTTATCACGTTATCACTAGCATGCGTTGGTGAAATCGGTATATTACTTTGGGAGAAGCTTATGTCCAACAGTGCATAGCTGAAACGACGATTGCGGATGATCTTTATAATATGCCTTAATTTTTAATTAAGTACACAATAAAAACTATATTATTTTGAGCTTTATTTGTAGAAAATATTACAGATAAAATAGACCCCTTTAGTGAATTTCAGGATGGATTAGATTTATAATTTGGTAGGCAGATTGGTAGTTGTAGGAGTACGTGTAGTTATAGGTGTAGGTTGTTGCTGTAATTGAGAAATTGTTTAAACATTATTTATGTATCCCAGTATTTTCAGTTCGTAATTAGGACAAACCAACGTGTGTACGATAACTAGTAACTAAAGAAAAACTCTTGTACGAACTTATAGTTCTAAAAGTTGTGTTTCGTTTGCAAATTGTAACAAAAAATCTCAAGGACAAAAGCACACTTCAAGTTTTCTGTATACTGCAATTAGGGCCATACACATCTCTAACAATAAACTGAAAACGATTGAATAGATTATCTTTAGTCATCGTGTATAATGCACATACTCCATAAGCCACGTATCGACCTAGTTATTTCGCACAAGCTGAGAGCATCCCTTCAAGACTTCAAGAGTATGTAGACGGCATAAAAGCGGCCGCTGCGACCGTCTGTTGCAGTCCGCCGTTGCGCTAGTGCGGAATACGTACGGTGAGTGTTGGTGGCAAAAGTGTTAAGTGCGCGAGGATTAAAAAAAATAAACGTCAAAAATTAGGAAAAATAAAAATTGGGATGCATACTTAATTTTGACCTATGAAAAATTAAATGTTTTAATCATGATTATTTTTTGTGAATTATATGAATCAAAACTAAGTGTTTTAGTACATGATACAATTAGATATAAATAGATATGTTTAAGTAAAGTTGTTATAGCCGATTTAAGTTTTTAAAAGTAAACACCGGAAGTAGCTAAGTTTGTGGTGACAAAATAGAATCAAAGGTTCTAATTGTATTCAAATATTAAAGATATTAAAAAATATTAACAATCTGTTTTAAGTAATATTGTAATAATAATGTAATTTCCACAAAAAACGCGACATAAATACCTAATAAAACGTCCATCAAAATATCCTGACAAAGTTACCTATTTCTTGTGAAAAAAATGAATTATTTTAAGAGTCTAAAACACAAAATTTCTTTACTCGCCAAAATATTAAATTCCTAATACTACCGTGATCAAAATAAGAAATGTCCAGCAAATTGGATTTTTTTATAAAAATTACATAAATCTCAAAAACGATAAAGATTAATATAAAAAAGTTTCACCAATAAAGTCGGTATTTAAAACTTCAATCCAAATTATTTAATCGATTGCTCATATAAAGTAATTTGCTTAACTTCCCCAATTGTTTTTTATGCAAAATATTCGCAACACCGCCGAAAACAGCAGTTCCTTAATCAATAATCAGTTGCCAAATGTTTTAAGCACTCAAATTATCATAGGTTTTTGTCAATTTTATATTACAAATTCTTTGCAATAAAATCAAATAATTATTAAGCTTTCAAAAATATTTCATACTTGATTTATCGAAACCGTAGTTACATTTTACCGCCATATAAAGCCTATGTCCTACTGCAGTAGTCTACTCTACAGGATATAATATTAATGAGTGATAATACTTTAGGGTGTGTATGGGTCCCGTAAATAGAGTTTACTGTGAAAGTACCAGCGCTTAAAGAGGTACTTTTTTTAAATTATTGTACGCGAATATTTATGATGTTGGGGCATTCCTCATACAAACATGAAAGTCAAAAGTAAGTCTTTTAGCGCTGGTACTTTCGTAGTATACTCTACATTGGAGGCACACAAGCACCCTAAAGTATTATCACTCATTTATTATACACCTTGTATATCTGAGCCAAAATTTATTAAAATCGGTCGCGTTTCGTTTATTTAATACAAATAAACTGACAAACAAATCTTTCCCCTTTATAATATATAAATAGTTGTTAGTGTAGTCTGTACTTTTTGCCATCTTGAGGCCGAATTTTCGAATACTTAATAATAATATCTATAGACGCTTCACACCACGTCAATCTGGCCCTGTGCTAAGTATCCGAAGAACTTGTGTTACAGGTACCAGACAACGGAAATATATATTTAATACTTTTATAATATACACATATTTAAGATTTTTATTATATTAATACACAAATTTAATACACATCCATGACCCAGGAACATTGAAAACTTTTTGTTCCCTCGGCGGGATTCGAACCCGCAACCTCTCGGTCGGCGCTGAACCACTGCGCTACGGAGGTCGTCTATAGATACTAATATTATAAAGCGGAAGAGTTTATTAGTATGTTTGTTTAAACGCGCTAATCTCAGGAACTACTGGTCCGACTTGAAAAATTATTTTTTTGTTGGATAGTCCATTTATAGAGAAAGGCTTTAGGCTATATAACATTACGCTGCAACCAATAGGAGTGAAGCGTCAGTGAGAAATGTTGCAAAAACGGGGAAAATTATTCACATTTGGGGACTTTCGATGCGTGCGCTGCATAAACGGTTTAAGTCACTCAAAAACCACGCGTAAAAAGTCGCGGGCACAAATAGTTTTCCAAATAAAACATTTGCATCGTACAATGAACTTTAAGAGTTACCTAGTACGAATTATGTTAATAAAAAACAATCTCTGACTCGTCCTTTTTGGATCCCTTTGTCTACCATATACCGTGTATTACGTAAATGTTTGTATGGTGTAAAAACTCCGAAACCTATCATGGTCAACACAAACCAATGAATCAGAATTTTCCCAAACGACACAATGCCGCAATGAATGGGCAAAAACCAGACCCTCTGTTATGTCAGTACTTGAAAGTTAATCAGCATTACCTTATTGTTTAATTTCGATGGCTGTTTAATATTTCCTATGAAAAGTGATCAAAGTATATAACGGGTAAAAAGAGCAGTCTCTATAACTTTGGGATATGATTATACTATCTTTTCTAATTCTAGAAATGTATATTTTTTTCTTTTTTTTTTTTACAAAAATTAAAAAAAACTAAATTTTTTTGCTTTATTGTTATTTTTGCGACAAAAAAATTAGAAATAAAAAAATATATTTTTTTACTTTTTGTAATATATTTCTAATGAGGAAAGGTAGTATAATCATATCTCAATGTTGTAATGACTGCTCTTTTTGTACCCTGTTTTCAGAATGTGGTACTTTTAACCGGGGAAGAAATTGAAATACATTAATAAAAAATGATAAAAGATAAAAAAATTGTTAACATGTAGGACGTAAATAACATCTTCAAAAATACGGTCACAATTTTGTATGTGGAAAAACTTATAGAAAATGTAATAATTTAGTACTCACAAATTATAAAACCATAAATTTTTTATTATTTATTTATTATTAGCCTAAACTGTCCTACTGCTGGGCAAAAGCCTCCCCCAGGTATTTCTTTCCTGCGCCACCGCCAGCCTGGGTGGTATACGTAACTATAAATAAAGTAACATTAATCAAATGTATAAAAAAATAGCAATTCCCATAAAACTCTTACAATACCTATAAATATATTCTCGGAGACCCATGCTTCGGGACGGATAGGCTAGCTCGGCCTATGAGATACATATTAGTACTCTAGTCCTTAAGCGGAGGGTCCGTCAATGGTATCGAAGTTTTTTGGCAGAAATCTAATAATATATTATTTTATCATCTTTATCAAATATATATTTATTTAGTAGGTATATTATAATGTAGGTATATATGTATATAATTATTTGTATAATATTATAGTATAGTATGTAGCCTTATAGATTTTTTATTATTGGTATGTATATTTATAATATTATGGTATATTTAGTATATTTTAAAATACATATATGTATTATGAAATATTAGGATTTTATTGTGTTAAATTTGATTTTATTCCATTAATTATTTAACATTATTTCCTCCATCGTTTTCATCACCCTGTTGTTGACTGGTAGAGAATGCCTTTTGGCATTAAGTCCGCCATTTACTAAATAAATAAATAAATATTATGTAGCAAGCAGAAATAATTGTAAACGTTATCTAATGTCAAAAGTATGGGCCCCGACTCAATCGTCTCATTTCCTTGCAACTGGAACTACACCTTGTTTGTAATAAAGTGGAAGCACAATATACCCAAGTTAAAGATCGGCAACGCACCTGTAGCTCCTCTGGTGAGACGGTAGTCCCTTGCCATTAGACGACCAGTCCGCCCGTTTGCACAAAAACATAATTGCCATCTTAGAATTTATGTTTGTTACATACCTATGAGTTATTGCTTAATAGCTCTAACAACATAAAAAGTAATTTTGCATACATCGCACATTATAACATACCATTATTATAACTATCGTATAATTTGCGTTTTAGAGAACATAGGGGCATATTGTATGATGTTGTATGATTGAGGAGTCGTGAATAATGTAGATAATGTGTTAATGGCGCAATATCAGGTGAACTGCCGCTCGTTTGTGTTGCGTCGTTCAAAGTTTTATAGAAATA
Organism: Celastrina argiolus; assembly: GCA_905187575.2. Lineage (NCBI taxonomy): Eukaryota > Metazoa > Arthropoda > Insecta > Lepidoptera > Lycaenidae > Celastrina > Celastrina argiolus. The sequence goes on from LR994596.1 coordinate 7,768,975, forward strand.
AGCATAATATATGAAGACATGAATATGAAGGTGATATGTAGCAAAATTCTGATTTCGAAAAAAGTTCTAACAGTCACTTAAACAAAGTACATTAATCTAAAGATCCGTCTGTCGAATCAATAATACGTTACTACATATTCTAAAATGTTTAAGTGACAGTTTAAACACAATTTTCTGGGTAAAATTTGTTTGCCTTTATCCATGAATCATGTCCGCATATGTTGCAGTCAAAACTTAAAACCGTAAAAATGTTTGTTTAACCAGTTAAAATCACTTTTTACTGGTTACACAATATATATATACAATAACACAGTATACACAATACGTACATTATATTGTTTTCTATTTAGGCACAATTAAAAGCAGAATTTTTCCTTAGTAATTACTATATCTGTGTGTACGGTATCTTTCAGCCGACCTTTTCGTGCCGAAGCATGGCTCTCCGATAGTAAGAATTTTTAGTAGGTTCTAAGAAATAAATGAAATATAATATATATTTTTATATAATACATTGAACATATTTTATTCAGAGTTTTATAATTTTAAGTACTACATTTTTACAGTTTTAAGCGGCACTCGAATATGTTAGACGCTTTTTGTCGCTCGATTGTTAGGCACGTTTCAATAACCTAGTAATGACATAATTTGCTGTAGTCTAATTTATACAAAAGTAGTTTTCACATTTAGTATATATTAGTTTGAACTTGTTTTTTCTGTTGTCTGTGTTTTAGTCCCTTAAAAGTTCAATAAAAATATATTTTTTAAATTTCTTGTTGGTTATGCCCCATTTCAATAGCCGATAAGAAAAGATAGATCTCAATACGATCTGACAGCGGATTGATGTCAAATTGTATAAGGATCTATTCTTTTCATACAGTTATTGAAAGGGGTTGTATAGTAAAAAAATAAATTCTGTTTATATTGTTGTCCATAAAACGACGATAGCGATCCAGCCCTGATTCAACATGCCATCGCTATTATCATTTACGAAGTTCGAAAACCAAAATGTATGGGATTGGACATTTGATGAGAAAACAGAAAGATATAAAATAAAATAAAGTTTAAAAACTATAACCCGACTTCGCAAAAAAGGGGTCTAAAAAGGCTGAAACAAGAAAATAATTCAATTTGAAATCCAGAAATGCATAGGTACAAAAATAGTCATACTAGTTACTATAATATGTACTTGTAATAGGCAACGCAATATGTCACTTAGACATACGAATTTGTTTGTCATTTAGCGAACCTTTTGCCAAATGCCATACATTTTTGTTTACGAACTTCATAAAAGAGTCATAAAAGCGATGGCATTTTGAATCAGGCCCTGCTCTATGTCTGCTTGTTTTTTCTCCTAAACTAAGCTGAATGTTCATTTGTTACAGGTGTAGTTTAAGGCCCAGCGCTCAGCACCAACACCATGATACGTCTGTCGGCGTTTTGCAGTGAGTATCCCGTAGTGTGTGCTGAGTGTAATTATGCCATTGCTTGCCGTTAACAAGTTAACTATGCCCTTAAAACAATGCCCTTATGGTAACTTATGCCAAAAAAATTGTAGTTAACTTGTTCACGGCGAATAATGACAAAAACTTACACTCAGCACACTGACGTTTATCATTTTGTACACTTTTTTGTATGTCGATTCTGTTAATTATATCTTTCAATGAAGTCCGAGATATTAAGTTAAAACAAAAAAAATGAAATTGGACCAACAAAACACGACATATTATGCGTTTTATATTGGTTCGATCAGCTTAAAATTGTATCAATTCGGTTCGTTTACAATAATTTTATTTAACTTTTTTAATTAATAAGTTTACCAAGAGGTTTGGGATTTAAAAGTACATACACTAACTAGCCAACTAATCAATTTAAACGGAGATATTAATTTCTTAGTAAAGGCATTGTATTGAAATATTTCAATTAATTTGTCCACAGATAAAAATATGCACTTAAATAAAAACATTATTTTCATAAGAACAAATATTAGTTAAGTCAACATTCACAAAAACTAAATATAAGTTTTATATAGTTTGCCGTGCTCCATACAAAAGACATCAACGAGTGCACTGCTCTCATATTTTATTTAGTTTATTTTTAATTTTAACATTAAACATTAGTGTTAATTACCAACTCGAATCCGTAACATGACATGGATTAATACAAGTGATATCCATATACGATAAATGAAGTAAATTATAATTCGTCTAAGTCAAATGGGACCTAAGTTTTCATTATAATTTACCTAACACTATTTTAATAATGAAGGATTTTGTGTTTGTATTAAAATTGTACTTGACCGATTTTGATAAAAATTTGCACACACATAAAGTAGACTATGGAGAAGGATATAGTTTAGTTTATCATGCGTAAAAACGTATAGTTCCCGTTGAATTTCTTTCTAGAGTAGGTAAATATTTGTAGATTCAAAGAAAAAAGCTCAATATGGGCGGCTACACTGGGTGTAAAAAGAGCAGTCACTATAACTTTGAGATACGATTATACTATCTTGCCTCATTTTGGAAATGTATTTTTTTTGTCAAAAACTAAAAAAAAATTGTTTTTACTGTTGACCATTTCTTTTTTTTTTTTTGTCGCAAAAATAATAATAAAGCAAAAAAAAATTTTCTTTAAATTTTTGCAAAAAAAAAAACATTTCTAGAATGAGACAATGTAGTATAATCATATCCCAAAGTTATAGTGACTGCGCTTTTTACACCCCGTTATATCGGCGGCCGATTCAAATTCACCTCGCAATAATATCAGACAATGGCACAACCTATGCCATCGCTATTATCACTAACGAAGTTCGAGAACAAAATGTATGGGATTTGACATAAGTTTCGCTAAGTGTGTCATTTAGCGAACCTTTTCTGTATCATACACAGTATATGTGAAGTACTGTGTATCATACAGTACATGGAATTCAAGCTGAAGCTCCTGAGCACCGAGCAGGCCCCTGATTACGTAACTCCGGTCGCTTTCCCGTCTCTCGAGATCAACTGTCATTGTGACGTTAAATCTTTTTAAAACACGATTTAAAAAATGAATATGTCATAATTTTGACGTTTTAACTTTTTAAATCGTGTTTTAAAAAGATGTAACGTCACAATGGCAGTTGATCTCGAGAGACGGGAAAGCGACCGGAGTTACGTAATCAGGGCCCTGGTCTGGTCTCCTCTGCATCATGTTGACTCGCAAGGCTCTCGATATTGTCAACAACGTGTAAACATCATTGTCGTTCTCTTGACTCCTTCTTCTTCTTTTATTATAGGCAAATCATCGCTTTCTGCCAGCGTCAAGTATTTAGTTTTATTATTATTTTTGACGGACGAAAATTTCATATCCATTTCCATATTGATACAGACCCTAAAATATTATCACTAATTTATTTTATACCGTGTATAACACATACCGATCACATTTAATTTAATCGGAGCAACAAGAAGTATCCATCACTTTCCACTTGTATTGTTGGGCAAGAGTTCCCAAAGCCGGGCGTGAGTCCGCGGGGAACACTTGCCATCAGGCGATCAGCTCATTAGTTCACTTAACGCAATAATCTGATACGCGAAGATGCATCGTCAACAAAACGATTGTGAACTTTTAAGTACTGTGGGATAGTTTTTGTAATTGTGATTTTATTTCAAACTTATTATAATAGCTGTGCCCGCGACTTCGTTCGCGTGGTTTTTGAGTGACTTTAACTATGCAGCGCACGCAACGGAAGTCCCCAAATGTGAATATCACGTTTTTACAACATTTCTCACTGATGCTTCGCTCCTATTACAGCGTAATGTTATATAGCCTAAAGCCTTCCTCTATAAATGGACTATCCAACAAAAATATTTTTTCAAATCGGACCAGTAGTTCCTGAGATTAAACTTAAAGTTTAAACAAACAAACAAACTCTTCTGCTTTATAATATTAGTAATAGATGAGAAATGGCTCAACATCATAAATTTGCCCATACAATAATTTCAAAAAAGTAACTGTTTCAGCACCGGTACCTTCACAGTAAACTCTATGTACACAGGGCCCATAACCCTATTATCACACATTAATATTACAGTCTGTAGAATGCGTTAAAGTACGCCTAACCGTTTTGTGCGTGCAAAGTTGCGGTAAACATGTCTGTAATGTATATAATAGTGGCCTACCATCCCATACAATCTATCTCTAATACAAAAAAATGCAATTCGATGTCACTACTATTAACGTTTGTAAATTATAAAATGTAAATATGCCGAATTAGCACAAATATTGACATTAACATAAAGATAAGCATATTTTTAATCATAACATCACATTAAGCTAAATTCAACTCCTAAATTAAGAAGAAGATACGAAACGAAATTAGTAATTAGTATTTTCCAATAGTAGCGCTAGGTGGCGGTTTCCGGAATGTGCCTGGAAATCGAAGAAAACAAAATAGCCAGTTGAATTGCCAGTATTAGGGTGATACCATTTTCTAGTACTAGGTCGTGTCTCTGTTATATATCTACTTTGTGATAATAGTGATGGGAACTGCCGTCACAGCTGGTGTGAAGTAAGTTTTAATGTTCAAATGTAATGCCCATTGTGAACCAGCCCTGATCCGAATTGATATAAACGTTGCTAAACGCCGCTCTTTTGTGCAAAATATACACTAATTAACGTATTTGTGACTCGTGACATGATTTTGCAAATTTATCATAATTATTAAAGTTATACGAAATACAAGATTTAAAATAAATAATTGATTATTATCATTTATGTATTTTACATCTTGTATTGCGTTTCGTGTTAGTTTAGAGTGTATGTGTGCCTGCTATGTAGAGATACTGTGAAAGTTAGTCGTTAGTCTCGCTAAAACTCGAGATCAGCTGAACTGATTCGGCTATTTTTTAAATATTCGTGGAAGTCCCGGGAAGGTTTAAACGATTTCCATGCTCATCGAAGTGGGCACTGGTTAGCTAGTCGCTTATAAAGTTCTAAAACAAAATGTACGGGAATTGACGTAAGGTTCGCTAAGTCATTTAGCCGAACCGAATTCGTACATCACCAAGCGAAGTTTATGTCAAATCCCATTTTGTCTGCGAACTTCGTAAGCGTTAATATCGATGGCATCTTAAATCAGGCCCCTGAGCTGACATAGTACAGAGAGACCTAGCTCCTCTACTCCGCTGGCCCATTTCGTGCGCACGCGCAGAGGATGTTTACATTGTTGTGCATTACGGCAACGTAGAAAGCGGACCCATTTTATAATAGGCACTAGAATAACAAATATTATGGAACACAGAGTTATTGTATAGTACGTCCGAGATAAATTTAACCTAAACGTAAACAAACCCGTCTATGACACAACCAAACACTAGTCAGTGATGCCAATTGACCAATATGAATACAATGATTTTTGTTTGCTATGAATCCATAGACTATAAAGTTATATTCTACAATCGGCAGTGTCAAAATGGCGTATTTTTTCTGTGAAAGATTTTCATTCGATGTTGGAACATATGAATTATTGTTTAATTGTTATAAAATGTATTGGATAATGAAGTGTAATCCTTTAATATACCTGTGAAAGAGTTGATAAGTGTGCATAATAAGTGAATAAGGGAAAATTTCGATGTTTTCGGTTAAATTAATCAGGGACAAACAATAGTGTAAGCCGATAGAGATATTGACGACCTACGTAGCGCAGTGGTTAAACGCGTTGGTGCTCGATCGAAAGGTCGCGGGTTCTAATCCCGCCGAGGGAACAAAAAGTTTTCAATGTCATGAATGTGTATTAAAAATATATAAAAGTATAAAAATATCAAATATATTTCCGTTGTCTGGTACCTGTAACACAAGTTCTTCGGATACTTAGCACGGGGCCAAATGGACGTGGTGTGAAGCGTCCATAGATATTACTATTATTATTATATTGTCGTTGAAACTTCTTTAGTATCGTTATGTATTAAAAATTAAACGTACTAGATCATGTACATAAATTTAATTGTAAAAAACGTAATTTAATCATCAAAGCACATAAACGTAGAATAAAGCAGATATACCACTATACATAACTCATATAATGTGTGGGATTTGATATATTATTATGCGCAGTTTTATTTTAATGCGATCTAAACGTAAAGAAACACCACATAATATTATGTAAGCATTATCCATAGTGCGCTTTGTTTTCATTCAATGGAAACGCAATATATTTATACTTTTTTGTTTAGAACATTTAAATGATGAACTTCTTGTGGTAGAATAAACCGCTTCGTCACGTAACGCGTTACGGCGTCAGTCTGGTTCTCTTTCTCTTACGCACACGGCAGTGATAGGTGGTCTACCTACCTCAAATCTAGCTTACAGCGCTTGCCTTATTAAGTTATGACTTCTGTCGGGCTTCCTGAAAAGTATAAGTCTTTTGGCGGCAGCAGTAGGCAGATTCCTGCTCTCTCATTCCTACAGCGCTATCCGGGCATTATTTATTTCCAAATGAAAATTAACAAGCTATTTTCGGAAAGTCAGCAAAAAGGCTACCACCGGTTCAGCCGAAGTACTGGCGTAAGAAACTCGGAGAGTTAAGGCCCGTATTAATAAAGAAGTCTTAAACCCAATCTGACTTGAGAACCATTTTGACAGAGGAAAAGAACCTATCATTTCACTTTTAAAAATTAAAAACTTTACTTATGTTACTTTTTTAACACGTAAAAATAAAGTTTATAAAAGTATATAGATTATAATTATTATTTTAATGTTTTTCTCTAATCTATAATATAAATATTACGGTACAAAAAGAAAATAAATTAAAGTACTATGTAACATTAATAAAGTTGTTCACTTTTAAAAGTGAAACGAAACGTTATTTTATCTGTCAAATAGGTTCTCAAGTGAGTTTGGGTTTGAGACTTATTTATTAATACGGACCTTACTCTCCGAGTATACGGACCTTACTCTCCGAGTATACGGACCTTACTCTCCGAGTTTCTTACCGCCGGTTCTTCAGCTGTACCGGTGGTAGCCTTTTTGCTGGCTTTCCGAAAATAGCTTGTTAAGTTTCCTTTGGAAATAAAATATTCTGATTTTGATGCCCGATACACGTGCCCGGCTAGCGCTGTAGAAATGAGGGAGCAGGAATCTGCCTACCGCCGCCGCTAAAATACCTTTGCCTCTACCCGACAGAAGTCACAACACTGTCAGTTTGAGACTTCCTTATCAATACGGACCTAAGACATCCCAAGACGTTTATTTTTAACTTCTCGTAAGAGAATCGTCTGATCGTCAACCACTCTTTGCAACTTTTTGCAAATGTAATTAATCTCGTGTCCATTAAGTGAACTGGGCCTTGGAAGTTTCCTGAAGCATGTTGCGCCAACTGCCGCACTCTGACACGCTCCCACGCGACCGTCTCCCATTGCGACACCGTCATTATGAATGTGATAGCCAATGATAATTTGTTTTGAATTGTCCAGCCCGCGGGTTATGTACAATTACTTGTCATTTGCAACTTATTTGCCAATTTTATATTATAGATCCGGACGTAATGGCTCGATGAAACACTTGTAGTATAATTTTATAGAGATACGATTATACAACCTTTCCTCATTTTGGAAATGTATTTATTTTTAATTTTGTGAAATAAAAAACATTTCTAGAATGAAAAGGGTAGAATGATCATATCCCAAGGTTGTAGTGACTGTTCTTTTTACATTTAAATTATGATGCTGGTTCGTTCAGTACAGTTCAGAAAATTATTAAATAAAGATTTTAGTCTTGATTTGAAAATCCATCTTCGCTGAAACACACCTGTGTTCGCTTAACAAAAATAAAAATCAAATCGGTTCTTGCGCGCGTATGCTTAAGAGGAAACACCACGAAATTTTTTCCATGCAAAAATAGAGGTCTACGGGATTCCTGTTTCCTCCCTGGATAATACCTCTAGAGTAACTATTTTTTTCCTGAATATTTATGAATATTGTTTCTACTTTTAATAGGTAATTTCAGTCCAAGATGCAGTTGTCTCTATCGCGCTAGTACTGGCTAGCTAAGGCACTGCGAGACAGCAATAGATTTTATAAATACCTATTTTGTATTTCTGTCAACCGTGGTGTTCCTCTTAAGGCGAGGAGTAACCGCAACTAGCGCCACTCTTTTTAAAATAAATTTTACAATGACACAAAGATCTTATTAAAAAAAGTAATCGGTTCAAACTTTAAGTAAATAGTTAAATTAATTTATTATAACTAGTAATTTTATAATAGTTAAACTAATATTACATATTATATCTCGTAAGTAATAACTAAAACGGCCGTTTTAGAGTAAATACAGTATAGGATTTAGAGCTGTAATTAAATGCCAATAAATTAGTTTAACTATTTACTTAAAGTTTGAACCGATTACTTTTTTTAACAAGATCTTTGTGTCATTGTAAAATTTATTTTAAAAAGAGTGGCGCTAGTTGCGGTTACTCCTCGCCTTAATATAACGATGGTTACGAAGGTGATAAAGGTGATGATGAATACTAAAAATCAGCAGTGCATTAGCATAAACTTATGATGATCATGTTGTAACCAACATTTTTTGTTCACAGTGCTACTAGCAGCAGTTGTCGCGCAAAGCGGGTACGACTACAGCAAGCCCGGGCAGCCCTTCCCCCCGGGACCTTCCAGCCCCAGACCAGGATACGCCCCAACCACACCCTACCAACAAAATGGCGACTACTCAGCTACCACTCCGAGCTATCCAACTGCAAACTATCCATCTCAAAACCAAGGCTATCCGCAACAAAATAGGCCAACTGGCCCAGGAAACTATCCAGGACAAGGTCCTTCGGGTTATCCTAATCAAGGACCCGCTGGACCGTCAGGCTACCCTGGACAAGGTGATAATGGACCCTCGAATTATCCAGGGCAACCGGGATCTCAATTTCCTGGACCGACAAGCCCCCCAGGGTATTCAGGACAACCTATACCTGGACAAAACTACCAAACAGGTCCCGGTTTCCAACCAGCGCCAGGCTTCGGACCCGGATCTCCAGGCCTTGGCCCAAGTGGTCCAGGATTCGGACCCGGATCTCCTGGGATCAGTCCAAGCGGCCCAGGATTTGCACCAGGTGGTCCCGGATTTGTACCTGGTGGTCCCGGAGGCCACGATGATTCGGGAGCTTACGACGGCGGTGACTATTCCGCTATTCCAGGGGAGCCCGATATAGACTACCCCATTCTGTCTGTGATTCCTGAAACGTCTTTCAGGTGTGAGGCTCAAGCGTACCCTGGGTATTATGCCGATGTCGAGACCCGATGCCAAGGCTTCCATGTCTGTGCTAACAATCTCACCTACGATTTCCTGTGTCCAAACGGTACTATTTTCTCTCAGGAAGTCTTCGTATGTGTCTGGTGGAACCAATTCGACTGCAATTCCGCACCCAGCCTCTATGAGCTCAATGCAAATCTATACGACTATTCCATCATTGGATCTCAGAACAACAATTATCAGCAAGGACCTCAGGGCTCTTATCCCGGCAGCGGACCTCAAGCCCCAGGTTTCCCAGGTAGTCAAAGTCCCCAACAACCAGGTTATCCTGGCCCCGGCCCGCAGGGCCCAACAGGCTATCCAGGAGCAGGGCCTCAGGGACCAACCGGCTATCCAGGACCAGGATCTCCGGGACTATCGGGGTACCCGGGTGCTGGCCCACAAGGACCACAGGGACCATCAGGATACCCAGGTGCTGGACCCCAAGGACCACAGGGACCATCAGGATACCCAGGTGCGGGACCCGAAGGACCACAGGGACAATCAGGTTATCCAGGAGGGAGTCCTCAAGGCCCATCTAACTACCCAGGCACAGGGATACAAGGACCTTCGGGCTATCCAGGTGCAGGGCCACAAGGACCATCAAATTACCCAGGCACGGGGCCACAAGGCCCATCCAGTTATCCAGGTCCAACACAGGGTCCATCCGGATACCCGAGCCCAACGCCCCAAGGTCCATCCGGCTACCCCAGCTCCACACCCCAAAGTCCATCTGGATATCCAGGTCCAGACTCGCAAGGCCCAACGAGCTATCCAGGATCTAGACCGGGTCCATCCAATTACCAGCCTTCGAATCAAGGCTACCCATTGCCAGGGAAACCACCCGGTCCAAGTTTTCCCCCAGGCCCTCGGCCTCAAGGCCCGAACTACCAGGCACAACAACCCAACAGAGAATACTTGCCCCCGAAAAACTGATCTAAAAGAATTCGCAAGCTAGACTTACTAAAAGACTTCTAGGCTAGTATGTAAAACCCCAAATAATAGATGACGCTTTTGAGCAGAACTCTTTGGGATACTAACAAGATGATAAAGCCAGTATAATATTTTTTTCAGCATACTCCTACTTATATGGAACCTTGGATTGAAACCATATGATCCAAAATCTGAAAGGTCGAAGAAATTTCAGAGCGATACTAAATCTCAGACTATCCCGCTCATACTCGTATGATTCATCGCGCATACAGCAGGCTTACACCCGACACAATCGAGAATCAGTTCGATCTCAAGGGCTTTTGCTGGATTACATTGAAACTAACAAGGATAAAGAAAATCGTAAGATTGTAACTTTTTGTACTCCCGACCATATCAATCGACTGAGAATCGGCAATATGCGGCATGATGGAATCTGAATGAAAATCTAATTTTGGAGAGTAAGGCTCCAGGACAAACAGACGATTGAACCAAAATTCGAGTTACGAGTATCGGAGCCGATAGCTAAGATTCTCTACTTCGGTATGATTATCAGTTTGTCCCGCTCGTGCAGAATAAATTGACGCTTGTGCGAGCTGGACAAACTGACTAAGCATTGAAAGTACGATAACGATACGGGGGGAATAAGATACGGGGCGCTGGGATATGCAATTACATACACACTATAAGGCTGGAATTTGAAAACACGAGGACGAGTTGTTAAGAGTTCTCAAATATGACAATCGTGTGTTCGATTTTCAGCTCTATTGTATTAACCCACAGTTCTATTTTCATAGCTCTGAGTTTTCTTCGGCCTTCAAGATTCTAGATTATATAGTTTCATAGTTCATACTCATATCTTAGACATCAGTTTCGGAAAACTATGCCTATCAAACATTGCGCTGCAAAACGCACGACAAACGAAACTGTTGGTGCTTTAATAATATTGTAATTTAGATACAAATATTCTTTCTTAGTAATGATAATGAATTTAATTTTAAGTTAGGCTACATTTTCAAAGTCAAAAACATCATCAATTCTGCTTGTCATATAGTTACAACGATTTTAACTCCTAAGATGTATTTTTTATTTCCTTTCTATATACACAGGCTTCTTTTAAATAGAAACTTTAAGGAAAATTTTACATTGACTTTGAAAAAGGTTGGCCATAGTGTTTTTTCAAAAATGTGATCTAAAGAAGTTACCAAAAGTAGTTTTTCAAAAACGAAATTGTTTATGTTTCATAAATTTAGTGTAAGATAAAAATGTATTATTAGCTGTATTATGTAAATATATTTTTTATCGAAATAAAGAATGCAAATTTTGAAATGAAAATTTTTATTTTTGCCAAATCCTAAATAACTATATCCTTAAGTCGTCGTCAGAATAAAATAGTACACTATGTGTCCCATTTGTTTGGCGAGGTTAAAAAATCCAATTCTCTTTAAAATTTTTTCGTTTTATAATCAAAACTTTAATTAAATTAATTGAATATAAATTAAAAAAATTTAATTCGACGCGTCATTTTAATGTTGGAGATGTTCAGTAGATGTCAAAGATGCTCCACCTAAAATACTACGAATTGAAAGTCGAGTAAGCTCATAGCGACTTATGTACAAGTTAAGAAGTAGATAGCGATTAATTATTTAATTTTATTTAAATAACTGGCTGACCTGTGCCCACTCCGTTGAGCATACATTAAAAGAAAAGACGTGTGGCACTCGAAGACTGCCGCGGTAAAGCTATTGCTTATCATTTTTTATCAACTTATCCGATACAACCAATGCCACCTAACCCCCCCCCCCCTCCCCCCCTCCCCCCCACTTCCTTCCTTACCCAAACAACTAGCTATGACTGGTTATAGACCGACGCAACTAATTCGGCTTAAATGCCATTAGTAAGATTCCTTCGGAAAAAAAAAATATTGTTGTGTGGGACTATGTTCGGAAATATAATTCTTATTAGTAACGAGTTTGAGTTATTATTCGAAGATTCGAACCCCACCACCCAAAAGGCAAATGAGTGTTGATTAGGGGGTGTTAGGTTTTTTTCGTCACGGAATTTCTGGATTCTGGAAGCTATGCAATAGCTTAAAAAAACCGTTTAAGCATTCCCTGGGCTTCCACGAATATTTCAATACTGAAAATAGCCAAATCGATTCAGCCGTTCTCGAGTTATAAATAAACAATATTAAGCTACTATTCCCTAAAACTTCCTTTTTTCAAAGTTTAAATACGGCGGTCCCCGTTCATTCCACAACAACAAAAAACAATATTTAGTAGGACTAACTATTATGTATTTGTATTGGAGCTCAGATTTAACTAGTCGTAGGCATAACCAGTAAATAAAAACTCACGATCTCAATTGATACTAAGTAGCTAGTAGCCTTTTTTCTTTCGGAATCTTATCGTATAGGATAGGCTTATTTATTATTGTGAACATGAATTTCCATCAAGAACCAACAGTATAATATTCAATCAGTTACACATTAATTTAGCATATGGGGCATTTCACGTCAAGCGAACAAGAGAAAAATAAAGTCAGATCTTGGATTTTGTTCATAATTGGATCTATTGCACTTCCTGAATAAATGTACCGTCTTATTTTTCTTTTTTATGCCTAACTTAATTGTGCGTGTATCTTCTAAACTATTCGAGCAACAGAACCATTCTCATATTTTTTACATAATATTTTCATACCAATTTGAATGCCATTACCGCGTTATAGAGAGAAGCACATTAAGTTACTTGATTAATTTTGTTTACATAATATGTATCTAACTTTGATCACAATAAATCTAAATAAATTGAAGTAAGTAGTCGATCTTTATCTTTTCAGGCAAAGGGAAACTCACTTAGGTACCTATATACCTACTTAAGTTAGCAAAGGTTGTTTCGTCTGAATGTAAGCGATAATAACTAAAATGGTGTATAGAAATCATAATATTATCTAATCAATTGCAAAAATAATGGTAAAAAATCTTGACCCATAAGTTACCTGCAGCGACATCTCTTATCAAGTAGCTGTAGCAAATTGCAGTAATCTGTCATACTATTACCGCCGTCTGACGGGTGATTTTTGTGTGTAGTTTAGGGTTTAATTAGAATTTGGTACCTTTATTACCACTTAAACGGCCACTTTAGTTATTACAGTTTACGAGAGTAAATACAGTTTAGTATTTAGAGCTGTAATTAAATGACAATAAATTAGTTTATCTATTTACTTCAAGTTTGAACCGATTACTTTTTTTACTAGGATCTTTGTGTCGTTGTAAAATTTATTTTAAAAAGAGTGTTGAGAGACTGACTCTCAGTTCCTTACTTATCAGTTCCATATCGCATATTTTATTTTATATAATATCCTCACTGTCCGCTGAATCGATTTTGTTGAAATATGTAGTTTTTTTTTGTATTTCTACGAGATACTGTATTCCCGAGGGCAAATCCTTGGTATAAACTTAAATAATATGTACTGTGCACAACATAATTATACTTACTCAGTAGTAATTCATACAATATACGTAAAACCTATTGCAGTTCTCATCTCGATGACCGCAAATCTATTAACTAAACACTCGAGGAGTCGCGCATCCATTACGCGGTTAGATGGTGATTTAGGAGCGGTTAGTAAACGGCAGGAGCGAACAATAATGACTTCACAATATCGTTGACATACATCAACAACTAACCTAATTACACATTTGCATCATATGTACAAGATGCAATTGAGTTCGGTAGTCGGTGATCTTCTATGTTAGTGCTTCTGAAAACCTATACCTATCTTTAGTTATGTAACTATGTAGTACATATGTAGTAACTAAAACTTAACAACGAACAATGATTCGATTCGATCTCTTATATGTATTTACGTAAGTACTAGAGAAAACAAAACGAGTCGCGTAAGTGCCTTTTCACATGTCTCCGGTCACGCCGCGTATACGGCCATGTTTACGGCTTACACACGGTCGCCGCCGGCGGGATGTTGCAGTATTATCGACAATTTTGGGGAATAACGACGTCTTCTATCATGGAACAAAAAAAGATAGCCTTACTCCTATTGTATCGACGTCGTCAACGTCGACTTCATTACATACGTCAGAAAATTTATTGGATACATCGGTTCAAAACTTTGAGAAAGGAAAAGGGAGATTTTTACACAAAGTTTATGGATCTTAGAGAACATGAGCATAAATTTTCAACGTCGATTTCGACGGCACGGCGAGCGCAAATACTATTCGACAGCTAAAATCATAGGGGAACGGACGGACGATTATTGCATAATGTCTGTCGAAATCGATGTTGAAAATTTATCCTCATGTTCTCTAAGATCCATAAACTTTGTGTAAAAATATCCCTTTTCCTTTCTCAAAGTATCGTAAAGTATCGTACGGATTTATTCAATATATTCTCTGTCGTATGTAATGAAGTCGACGTTGACGACGTCAACATCCAGCCGGCGACCGTGTGTAAACCGTGAAAGAGCTAGCGGCGACCGCGCCGTGACCGGATACATGTGAAAAGGCTCTTAGTCATTTCCATAGAAACACCACGGTTGCCAATACAGTAAGAAAGTAGTTGTACAGTAACATACCTAATTATAATGTGTTCCAAAGTTTTTTTTTATAATGAGTGGCAAATAGTAAATTTATTCTGAAGTTGCAAAGGAAGAAGAAGAAGTTATTATTGTGATGTCATTTCACAGATTTGTCATAATTTGTCATTTGTCAATGTCAGTTTGGTATTTGAGCGTAGTTGTTTTGTACTCGTATTCATAGCTTATTTTTATTAAAATTCCGAAAACTAAGTGAAATATTTGTTAAAATTTAAATAAACAATTTTAAAATCTGTTTTTGTAGTGTATGAAAAGCTTTTTTGGTGAAAAAGTGAATGTAGTCATTTTACGTACCATGTAGTCTGGTGCTCTTGTGGTTTTATTTTGTGGTTGGATCTTCTATTTTTGACTTTGAAGCCAATTTTAATGTACGTATATTTATCATGTTTTATACCTTTAGCACAAATTGATGATAAAAAACATATCTCAACAGTCATATTACAGTTGTGATAAAAGAAATGAAATGCATAATGTCAAGGTTCAAATCATCGTAACACGGAAGATTCACTATCCGTACAAACTATGCTGCCCTAGTACAATAAGCGTCGAATTCTGGGATTTTTTTGCTTAATTATAATAGCAATTAGTATCAAAACATTATTCTTGCCTATTAGCAGTTTTATTTATATTATCAATCAGTACAATTAAAAAAAACTTTATCTTTTATATCATTGAAACAAAAGCAGTTTTCTCTTTGAACTGTGTACCATTGTTTCAATACCACATTGTTCACGAGTGCAACCAACACAAGTGATATAAATAGATAGTGAAAGTAGCCTTTGTAGCTTTTGCTGATAGCTATTTACTGAGATAATTGTATGTAATGTTAATTATGTATTTTACTATTCAACATGTGTTTTATTATGTAAATTACTATTTAATAATAATGATAACTCCCCACACTAATTAGACTTGGTTTCATTACCTGACTGAATAGTCAGAGTAGACTGCAGGAGTTCTTTTATACTCCCCTGGTGTGTAATACACAATATCATTGACTCTATAATAAGGAATCTCCTCTTGAAAACCAGTTGGACGGATACAATACAATTGGCAAGAGATAATGCTCAGGAACGACTTTTTATATTCCCATCTGACACATGTGTCATCTTTCTTGGCAAGCTATTTAAGTACTTAGAGCATATTTGTGTCAAAAGTCCTAGTATATGAAAAAGTTTTGAAATTCAGACACTTTAATAAATATTACATAATTCAGCACCCCATCTGTGGGGTGTCAGACTCGGAATAGCACCACCCTATGAACCATAATTCCCAAGGGTCTAAAAAGGTGACAGAGAAAACACAATGTGGAAATTATCAGCAGTGTTTTAGTGGAATTTGTTACTATCTTAAAACAGCCAGCCAAGCATGATATGTAAATATAAACAAAATACTTGGAGGATGATTATGTACAGCAGAGTACATCATAGCTAAAACAATAACAAATTGTCACTTTACCTTCACAACCCCCTATCTATAAAACTACAACATTTTGTAGAGTCAAAAAACTTAATAATGTTAGATTTTATTATGACATGGATTTTGGATGTATACTGTACATAACTGAACCTCATTTAAAACAAAATCCATGTCACAATAAATTCTAAATTTATTAAGTTTTTTGACTCTACAAAAAGTTGTAGTTATATCATCACGAGGTTGTGAAGGTGAAGCGTCGAAATAGATATTTATTTTGTTTCAGATCCAATGATATGATTGTTATGTAAAATGAGCTGGCTGAAAAATACTTCCCAACTGCTGGCCAGGCAGCTGTCGGGTACTCTGGATCCGAAGCACAGCTATGAGCCGCAGGCATGCTATAACTCCTTCTGCAAACATTGGCAACAAGCCAATGATATCATACAAAAGTCACAGGTAAACTTGAATAATATTATGTTATTATTATTAGTATATTGTGTTTAATAAAATTACATATTAATGTAGTTTTTGTGTAATTGTATGATATGTAAACCACTCCTAAAATTTCAACTTTTAAGCTAAAAATATTGTAGTATGTTAATCATTACACAAAATGCAAATCAGTGCTCAACTTTATGCAAAATGCAAATCAGAAGGTCAATTAGACTATTTTGTTAGGGCTGCCATCCGTCCGGGTTTCCCCGGATTTGTCCTAGTTTGGAGGCCGTCCGGGGAGCGTCCGGGTGAGGTTTAAGTTGTAGTCCGGGTAAAACCCGGACGGACGAGCACTACCGTGCCCCCAAATTTCAAACAAGATGTAAGTTAATGAAAAAAGTATTGAAATGTCCGGGGTGAAAGCTCCAAAGTCCGGGGAAATTACGCTACCGGTACTGGGTGGCAGGTTTTGGACATGGCAGCCCTATATTTTGTTGAAATAAAATTTTAAGTTTCTTTAGATATCATGTAACATCAAAATGTTAAGAACCGACCTTCCTTTTGGGGAACCCTAAAAACACAAATTTTGCACAAAATTCAGACTCACTAATCGTAATTCAAAAGCCACTGTTAGTCTCGGTTATGGGAAAAACGCCGAGACCGAGATCTCGCTCTTATTTTTGGCCGACAACGTCGGTCCTCACAAAATGGTATTCTTATAAACGTATAATGATAAAACAATGTTGCTTTATGATACCAAGTTTTTTTAGAACTCACATTTAGAACTCATTGAAAGAGAGATTATGAGAATTGGTGTTCTCTTTAAATAAATTTATGTAGGTACTTCTCACAAATATGGAATAAGGAATAATGCTGCATTTTAGAAATAAATAAAGAAACTATAAAAAGTTTATTGACGGCCGAATACTAAAACGATACTTAAATTGAGTGCCACTCAAGTGACTCAAGTCACATGATGTCCTCGTCATCCTGCCAAGCTCCTAACTTTAACTAGCATTTCAGTAATTTTAGTAAAAAACGAATAACTTAGTTTAAAAAAATGTATTATTGTTTTCTAACTGCTGCTCTTGTAAAATGTAATAGTAATATATCTTATTTCAACAAATATTACCTATTCAATCGTAAAATATATTGTATTGTAGTGGTGAGAATTATTTTTTTTTATTTGTAGCCGCAGCACCTGCACGACGATGTGCTCGGCGTGGTCAACCACCTGGAGCAGCTCACCACGCTGCTGGAGCTGGAAGCGCGCGCGCGGGAGATCAACTGCATGACCAGCCCAGCGTCCTGTCTCGAGTACCTGCTGAGCGAGAACCTGCTGGACAAACTGTACGAGTGGGCCATCTGTACGGGGAAGTGAGTGGAATTTAACGATTTTTTTTTTTCTAGTTGAAATTTGTCTACAAACTTTATGCACCAGGCTTACTCCCGACACAATCGAGAATTGAATTAGTTCGATCTCAGACCTTTTGGTATTTTATTTTGTGGATTACTTTGAAACTAACCAGGATAAAAAAAAATCGATTGAATCTTTTTGTACTCCCGACCATATCAATCGACTGAGAATCAAAATCAGCAAACGTCAATTTATCCGGGAGTACGCGGCACGATCGAATTAAAGAAGAAGAAGAGTTTGGAGAGTAAGCCCCCAGATTCGTTACAAAATTATTTTTGAGTAGGTCTCTATTTTTAAGCTGACGATGAATTATAATAGCTAAGAATACTCGATCGTGTTAGGTGTCAAACGAAAAGAACTAGAATAAAATTGGTTTATCCATTTGAGAGCTACGATGCCGCAAACAGACGCATGAAACCTTTCGTTCGTTCTTAAAAAGTAGTTTATTAATCCGGTTGTTTAATAAATGTAACGTGATTAAAGAAAAATTCTATGTACATAAAAACACACGCAACAATCATACGGCAATAAAAGGAATAGTACAACTATTCTGCGTACAATAAAAAAAGAATCACGCAAATCGGATCATTGACCTCAGAGTAATCGGTGTACATACATAAAAAAACAGGCCGAATTGAGAACCTCCTCCTTTTCTGGAAGTCGGTTAAAAGGCGGTATTACTAACTAAACTAATAAACTTGAAATATATCTCGTGCCTTGCTTGTCCCAGTATGTAAAGATATAATGTGTCAATATTTCAATATCTATTAATTAGGGTGGAACTGCAGAATGCAATCTAGATGAAAGTAAAATAATATTGAATTTTATGAAACACAATAAATTTAATATTATTTAGAAGATTTAGTGGTAGCCTGGCTCACGACTCGGAGGTCGTGGGTTTGATTCCCGCTTTGGAACAACAAAAAATGATTGTTTTCAAGTTTCCTTGGGACAATGCAGGCTGATCACCTGATTGTCTGACAAGGAAGTTCCAGATGGGCGTGAAAAAATATCGATCCTGCGCTTGGTCTCCCACCAGTCGTGTCTAATATCCGTACGAGGGTGAAGGAAGAGAGAGTGCTTCTGTACTGCACACACTTGGGCACTAGAAAAGTAACGCCTGTATATTTATTTATTTATTTATTTATTTATTTATTAATTTTGCGTATGTGTGTTACATAAGGTCTTACAATAAGTTAGGTTGTATAGCGGTAAGGTATCAATGAAACCGGCCACCGTCTCCGAAGTCGGTGTGCGAGACATTATTATCATTTAGTACCTTTATAACCTAACCTAACTTAGTTTTTACTATCGGTCTGTCCCGCTCATGCAAATGAGATTTAGGGCGCGTGCGAGCGGGATATACTAATATTCAAAACTAAGTTCGAGGCCTGAGAATTAGGGCCCTGTATTGAATTAGAGTTTAAGTTTCGGCTCTAGGTTTGTAGATGATCTCATGATTTGTCCTTGCTATGAAGAAACCTCAATAATATTTATGATAAAAACCGCAATAAAATCTGAACTCTAATAATATTCATAATATGATATTACATTACTTCAATATGTTACCGGCATACATGTAAAGAAAACTTAGTACCGAAATTTTCGGACGGAAATCTTTAATTATTCTTCTTTCTTCATCACTTTTATTTTAACCGGCCTTGCGAGTGCGAGCGTAATGTAATTGTATAATATATGTGCCTCTCTTTCTCTCTGATAATTGTGCCACCAATCAGAGTTCATTCTGGGTTGTTAACTTGAATGCCATGTTAGTTGATCATACATTTGAATAGCGTTTCGAAAACTGGCCCTTATAGTTTAAAAAGAGAAAGAGTGTAGAATAGTAATCTCTCTTTTTTGATCATCTATACTTCTATACTAATATTATAAAGCGGAAAAGTTTGTATGTTTGTTTAAACGCGTTAATCACAGGAACTACTGGTCCGAATTGAAAAATTATTTTTTTGTTGGATAGTCCATTTATAGATGAAGGCTTTAGGCTATATAACATTACGTTGCGACCAATAGGAGCGAAGCGTCAGTAACAAATGTTGCAAAAACGGGGAAAATTATTCACATTTGGGGACTTTCGTTGCGTGCGCTGCATAAACGGTTTAAGTCACTCAAAAATCACGCGAACGAAGTTGCGGGCACAGCTAGTCATATATATTATACCTGCGTTATTTTTAATGGTACTTATATACTTCTTTGTTTTGTATTATTTATGTAATCCACAGAGCTAATAATTACAACAATTGAAAGCTAGATACTTCATAACATTCAGTATATTGTGTTAAGTATGTCAACCTATCGCTTTTCCTTCCCTATATCCACTAGTGATTACTCGATTCGCATGACTTCCTAAGCTTCCTATTAGCTATTTGTAGAACGAAGATAAGAAGCCATCACAAATATAGCCTAGTGCTAGACAACAACTGAGTGATAATACTTTAGGATGTGTATGTGCCTTCTATGTAGAATTTACTGTGAAAGTACCATCGCTGAAAGACTTACTTTTGATGCCATGTTTGTATGAGAAATACCACATCATTTTTCCTACACAATAATTAAAAAAAAAGTAAAATACTTCTTTTAGCGCTGGTTGTTACTTTCGCAGTAAATTCTATATAGGGGACCCATACACTGGTATTCAATAGTTTGGTTTGGTTACATGGTGTAAAATAAATGGTGATAATACTTTAGAGTGTTATGGGTCTTGTATGTAGAGTTTGCCAGCACTGAAAGAGTAACTTTTTTATCATTGTATGGGCGAATTTATGATATTGTGGCATTTCTCATAAGAAAATTAAAGTTAAAAGTAGTATTTAAGCGCAGGTACTTTCACAGTAAACTCTACATAGTAGGCACACACATACCTTAAAATATTATCACTCATTTATTTTACACTAGCTGACCCGTGCCCACTTCGTTGAGCATGGAAACCGTGTAAACCTTCCCGGGACTTCCACGAATATTTCAAGACCAAAAATAGCCGAATCAGTTCAGCTAATCTCGAGTTTTAGCAAGTATTTTTATATAGCCTATTGTGCTACTCAGTGATAATGTACTTTCTAATGAAAAAAGCATTATAAAAATCGTTCCAGTACTTTTTGGGTTTAGTCGTTACATACAAAAATACAAATCTTTCCCCTTAATAATATTAGTGTAGAAGTGTAGACTACTAGAACTATTGAATACCGGAATAATACAAATTGCCGGTAACATAATATTGAACTTATACTATACTAAAATACTTAGCATCTATTCGTGTCCCTTTAATGTTTTTATTGGCATACTTTATTTTGAGATGATGAAACTATGAATATGTGCGTGTATGTTGTACATTTATTTTTTCGAACAAGCAACTTTTTTCGTAATGCACTATTGTAAGATGTTGTGCAAAAACCTTTCCTGTTTCAAGGTGACAGATGAGAAATAAAGTATTTTTATTTTGTTATCAGTACACGTTTTTTAGTAATAAATTATTTATGAGCATGCGAAATGATTGTAAGGAATGTGTTATAGAATAGTAAGTACTGCTGTTGTTATTATTGTTTAATGTATGCCCTACAGGTAAAATCATAAAGAGGGTTTCCGGTACAGTGCATCATAAAGCTCTCATTCTGTTACATAGGGACGCCAAAAAATATGGATTAATTAAATTTAAATTGAAGCGGATAGGAATAATAGATAATAATTAATATGATGTAAACTTGTAACTAGCACTTGTTGTTAAACCCTACGTGGTTTTTTAGTGCGTAATTATAAACTGAACATTGCTTTTTTTTATAAAAAAAAATTAAAAAAAAAATAGAGTTATAGAAACTTCACTCCTCTGGTCCACATGAAAAAATTTGTTTTATGTCTTCTAAAGAATATATTGTTATAAACCTCCTAAAGAATATTGATATAAGCCTTCTAAAGAAAAAACCTAACTTATGTTTCTTCTCCTCTCTTATACTTGTAAACAAGCATGTTAAATGTGTTCAAAACATTGTATATCCGCTTCAAGGATCTGATATGAAATTCAATATCTGTTCACTGTTCAGGCATTAAAACGTTTATGTGGTGTACATACATATCGAATTCCCTGAGTGTCGGATGTAAGATGCTCTTAGCAAATTAACTATTCTAAAGTTTTGATATAGATTATGGAACAACTGGATAAACATTCAAATACCTAAATGGAGTGCTAAAGTCGAAGCTGTAAAATGCTATCTGTCTCACAAAACCAAAGTCAAAAACCCATAAGACTGAAAGAGAAAGTGATGTCCTTGTATTCTTTGTCATTTTGTAAAGTCCTACACTTTGAGTTCAATTTTACGGCGTTGGAATTATGACTTTATTACCCATAAATAAGTACAATTTAAATTGGTAGAAATTGTGTAATTTTAAATAAAAATTAATAAAATACAATTATTATCAATAGTCAGACATTATATACTACACTTAAAAAAATAAATCCGTTTTTTTTATCGCGATGTACTGCCAGCATGTTACCACCTAGTTTTCCGGACACCCGACTTAGGATCGCGTTTTCAGAAGCACGAATGCGAGGTCAAAATGTTGCGACCCGTGCTCTAATAAGAGCGAAGTTTGGACATTTTTTTTCTTTATTTTTCTTCCAATTTACCAACACTACATACAAGTTTTAAGACAGTCACTTATCACTAATTAACCTCGTGTCCGATAACCCATTTTCCCAGTGACTTACGTCCACATGACCTTTGCAACCGTGACTCATGATCGTCTCTAGGTTATCGATAGTTCGATACGTAGAGCACGCCTTGTACGAGTTGTGTGACATGTGTCTAAACTGTCTATAACATGACTTCATTAGCGATTACATTCCCACGCCCGGTTTCTAAAAAAGCTGATCAAATTGATCAATTGATCAAATCAGCTAATCTGAACGCTGATTGGTGAACATCACTTCGCTGTCACTGTTTTCACCAATGAGAGTTCAGATTAGCTGATTTGATCAATTGATTAATTTGATCAGCCTTTCAGAAACCGGGCGTCAATGTGGAGGAACCCGTAGGGTTATTACGTGTAGGGACTAGGGACACAGTGCTCACATTGTATTAAGCGTAGGTAATATGGTTATAAATTAGTGTAAACACTTTAAATGCGCTATTCATTGTGTATAGCCCTTATAATTTGTAACTCCTTAATACAGTCGCAATACACAAGAGCTCAAGGGTCAACGTGTGTTTTATGAATATTCCCTTTAAGTAAATTTAGCAAAAGCAAGCAATAATTTTTAATCTGATTGTAATTTGGCGTCAATGTTTCGTTAACGTAACATTTAATTAATAGTTCCTATGATTGCCACTAAATTGTATAAGGCGCTAGTGTCATAGCAAAAATGAAGCATCGCGCGATTTTACGTAATCTGCCTGCCGTTTCTACAATAGATATGTATAATGTATATACAATAGAGTTCACATCTCCACGTGCCCGACAGAAGTCATAACTTGATACGGCTAGCCCTTAGAGAGACGGAGTGAGAGAAAGAGCTAGACTGCAGTTGTAACGCATTACGTAACGTAAAGGCTGCGTTTCCACCAGAGCTGTGCTGTGCTGTGTAGCGAGGAATGTGTGTGTTTTCAGAACCAATAGAGTCGCTTGTCAAGAGCCGCGCTGACCGATGATAAATGAAGCGATTCTATTGGTACTTAAAAACACATTCTTCGCTACACAGCACAGCACAGCTCTGGTGGAAACGCAGCCTTAGAGTGAGAGAGTAGAAGCCAACTGCTGCCGTATGCGTGAGAGAAAGAGAAGCTAGACTGTTGCTGTAACGCATTACGTAACGAAGCAGTTCCTCGCAACTAAGTTCGATTTTTTAGAACGCGGACGTAATAAGTTTTGTGCTTTCTCAGAACTCCACAATCGACAACGAGTAGCGTAAAACGAACTATTTCGATTGTAAAGTTCTGAGAATGAACTTTTCAATGTTCGTACGTAAACAATCTTGTACCAAATTTTCTTTATTGCATTAAAATGTCACCCGTTTGTATTCGTTGCGAGTCTAGTTAGGGCGTTTGGCTGTTGTATGTCAAGCTTAGTACGTACTGCGTTGCCAATTTATAGGTTGAGAAAAGGATGCATAATCATATCCCAAAGTTATAGCGACTGTTCTTTTTACACCCGTTATTAGAGACTAGCTGTCCCCGCGACTTCGTTCGCGTGGTTTTTGAGTGACTTAAGCCGTTTATGCAGCGTGAATAACTCTTTACTAATAAAAACTACACTTTTACTAGTACATTACTGTGTATTAATAAATCTCCAAAAAATTAAACTTAAGCTCCATACATCGTTACAGCCGTAATAATACAAGAAAATTACCTTCAATTTTGACATTAACTTGACGTATAAAATTAAATATAAAATCTTTATAAAAACAGTAAAAGAGGTTTTAACACAGCGCACGCAACGAAAGTCCCCAAATGTGAATAATTTTCCCCGGTTTTGCAACATTTCTCACTGACGCTTCGCTCCTATTGGTCGCAGCGTAATTTTATATAGCCTTCCTCTATAAAAGGACTATCCAACAAAAAAAGATTTTGTCAAATCGGACCAGTAGTTCCGAAGATTAGCGCGTTTAAACAAACAAACAAACTCTTCCGCTTTATAATATTAGTATAGATTTGGATCAGGTTCTTCAAAAGTAAATCAGAATGGAGTTATAGGGATCTCACGCTACTGCTGAACAGTACAGCGATCAAATAGAAACTATCACGTTTGTATTATGCAAACATAATGTAGACGTGCATAATTGCATGTAAATTAAGAAAACTCTTCCAACTGCCGCATTATCATAACTAGTTCCTATCGACATACGGGAAAAAGCAATAGCGAAATTGGTCTAAAATTGCTTTTAGAATCGTGGGATATGCGAGCGTGACGAAGTAGAGAAAGTGATGTCATGACTCCGACCCTGAGAATATTGTAAATATGGTGGAAACTGTAAACATGGTAATAATAATGCCTCCCACACCGATTTCGATGACGGTGGCCGGTTTCATTGAAACCAGACTACGCAGAAGTTATTTTATAGTGCCCAAGTGTGCGCAATACGCAGAAGCACTCTCTCTTCCTTCATTCTTGTAGCCCAGTGGGTCGGATAACCGACACGACAGGCGGTAGATTAGTCATTAGACGCAGGACCGACTTTTTAACGATAGAAACAGTGGTATAATGGACTTATTCGCCGAAGGGTGTGTTTCACCAAGCAATGTTAATGTTAATCCTTCGTTAAATATCAAGTTGTTCCTCTCGTAATTCCTATCAATGAATGAGAAGGCATGATATTTTAACAAGCCGTTAACACTAACATGCGTTGGTGAAATCGGGACTTAACCGTATATATTTGAAACAAAATCCTCTGTTGCGTTTGTCTGTTATGTCTGATAAACTCAAAAACTACACTTATCTTCATGCTGTATTTACCCATAGATAGAATGGTTCTCGAGGAAAGTTTTAGTGTAGTAACTGGGCCCTAATTCTCAGTCCTCGAACTTAGTTTTTTCTATCGGTCTGTCCCGCTCATGCAAATGAGATTTAGCGCGCGTGCAAGCGGGATATACTAATATCCGAACATTTTTCCACTGCCCGAGAATCGTGCTCCTGGAGTAGGTGGAACTGCTGTCAGTGCGTCAAGGTACAAAGTTCGCCGGGACAGCTGATACATGATACATTATCTGTCTCTACATTATACGGCCGGAAATAGAACTGCGTTCTCAGATTATAAAACAAAAGACCGATAGAGTCCACGTTTCCAAAAGTTTTTTTTTGTTACCTTTATAAAAAAGTTGTACAAAAATCTCTTTAAATAATACGATGTCAATTTGTACCTTAATCTCCCTAAATATAGTGAGACCGCGACTTTAGTGCCAGTATCACCAACGCGTGTTAAAGTTAATCCTTCATTAAATGTCATAGTATCACTCCCGTATTTCCTGTAAATAAATGGTAATTTAACAAGCCGTTAACACTAGTGTTTTCATTTCGTATTTGCTTAGTGGGTTTACCCAGATGTTCGGTGCGCTCTTTCTGCTTATTTTACAATCTGAGTCGGCGCTTATACAATAAAACATTCAAAAGATTAAGTCCCGATTTCACCAATGCATGTGAGTGTTAACGCCATGTTAAAATACCATCTCATTCATTGCCAGGGAAAAAAAGAAAAAAAACGAGAGGGATAACATGATATTTAACATGGCGTTAACTTTAACATTGCTTGGTGAAACACGCCCTAAAGCTTGGTTTTTACGGAGTATCAGACATCTAGATTTTATTGACACAGTTCATTAATAACAATTTGTAGAGAGAGTTACGCAACAAAATATTATCTCATAACAAACGACAACGTCGCGGCTTAAATGGGATTGGATTAGATGTATCGTAGTTTTTTTGATGTTTTAAACCGTCGCAACTTTTACATTTTATTGGATTGCGTAATTTGATCAACGATTTTATGTTAACAAAGTTAAAACGGAGACTTTAGAAATGAATTTAAAGTAATTTAGGTCCTCATTTCACACAAACTACTGAGTGGATCTTAATGAAATCCTGCACGATGGTAGTTCTGGATCCTTTTTATCCCGACAAAATGTACAGCTTTTCCGGAGAAGCCGCAGGTTACTTGTATTATAACTTATAATTAGAGACCGGATTATAAGCAAGAATAACTTATAAGTAATAGTATTATAAGTAACTAGCTGTACCTGCGTGAAATATTAAAGTGAACCCGACAAATCGGACAAAGTCATATATTTACTTGTTCCTCGGGTTCAGGTCCTTCTGGCCATTGGAGAGTCAGCCTTACTTACAATATTACTTATTCAAAAACATTGAGTGGATTTCTACTAACTGCGAACTGACGGACACAATCCATTTTTATCTATAGTAATTTTATAAAGCGGAAGAGTTTGTTTGTTTAAACGCGCTAATCTCAGGAAATATTGGTCCGATATGAAAAATTATTTTTTTGTTGGATAGTCCATATATAGAGTAAGGCTATATAACATTACGCTGCAACCAATAGGAGCGAAGCGACAGAGAGAAATGTTGCAAAAACGGGGAAAATTATTCACATTTGAGGACTTTCGTTGCGTGCGCTGCATAAACAGTTTAAGTCACTCAAAAACCACGCGAACGAAGTTAGTAATATCATATGTCTCATTTAAGTGACATAATATATCTTTATGGGAATAAATATCTTTAAACCCCATTTTGCTTGACGATATGTAGCCTACAGACTTCCTTGATAAACGGGCTATCCAACACTGAAATACTTAGGCCGTGTTTCACCAAGCAATGTTAAAGTTAACGTCATGTTAAATGCCATGCCATCTTATTCATTGACAGGAAATACGAGAGGGATAACATGATATTTAACATGGCGTTAACTTTAACATTGCTTGGTGAAACACGCCCTTATAATATTAATCTTTCAAATCGAATCAGGGCCCTGATACAAGATGCCATAGCTATTATCATTAACGAAATTCGAAAACAAAAATGTATGAGATATGACGTAAGGTTCGCTAAATGACAAACGAATTTGTATGTCATTTAGCGAAGCTTGTGTCAAATCACATACATTTTGTTTTCCAACTTCGTAAGTGACAAGAACTCAATAGTTCCTGAGATTAGCGCAAACATATAAACTCGTCAGCTTTATAATATTGGTATAGATTTCACCATTTCGTATTATTCTCATTGAATAAGGATAGGCCACTTATCGAATACCTTATCGTATCGGTTATCACGCTTTAGGTAGCCCACCCACAAAATACTTATTTTGGCGACTTTTTGTAGGTAATAAATATAACATACTTACTGTTTTCAATAATGACGACCTCCGTAGCGCAGTGGTTGAGCGCATTGGTGCTCGAGCGAGAGGGTTCGAATCACGCCGAGGGGACAAAAAAGTTTTCAATGTTTCTGGGTCATGGATGTGCATTAAATTTGTGTATACTATAATAAAAATCTTATACATGCGTATAATATAAAAGTATAAAATTAATTTC
Organism: Celastrina argiolus; assembly: GCA_905187575.2. Taxonomy (NCBI): domain Eukaryota; kingdom Metazoa; phylum Arthropoda; class Insecta; order Lepidoptera; family Lycaenidae; genus Celastrina; species Celastrina argiolus. The sequence continues at coordinate 7,797,094 of LR994596.1, forward strand.
CGTTGTCTGATACTTGTAACACAAGTTCTTCGGATACTTAGCACGGGGCCAGATTGATGTGGTGTGAAGCGTCCATACATATTGTTATTAATAATAGTGCAACGGACAGTTCATACTAACAATCGGTCTTATTTGGTGGAACAATCTGCGATAAAATCAGTGAAAAAATAGGCCTACAAAAACAAATAAACGGTCGAATTGAGGAACCTCCTCCTTTTTTGGAAGTCGGTTAAAAAGTAGTTCGACGATGGGCACCCTAAGTAAATACCACCTGGTATTATCGCGCTCATAATTTTGCCGATAAATATATTACGAACCTTTAATGACCGTAAACAAAAGCTTTGTTTTAATCAATAAAATAAGTATTAATTGAAGACTTGAGTCGATGAAGGTGATATGTTATATAGTAAAACACAAACTACTTGCACTTTTTTCCGCTTTATTTGTTATTTTACATTAATGATTACTTAAAATACACGACCGGTTTCGACATAGTCATCAACGTGGATTTTAAGTAATAATTAGGTAAAATAACAAATAAAGTGGAAAATTAAGTGCAAGTAATTTCCACCAAGAACCTACAGTACACAATAACAAAGGTTATGTCGCAAAAAAAAAAATTAAGTTTAAACAGTAACTTAAACATTTTAGGATATTATGTCGTAACGTATTGATTCTACAGTTCGACCTTTAGATTAATGTACTTAATAGGTACTTTACGACGTATTCTAAAATATTTGAAAGACAGTTTGAACTCAATTTTCTCGAAATCAGAATATTGCTGCATAACACCTTCATCCATTCATGTTTTCAATTAGAAATCCTAAAAGGATATAATATATATTATTTTTCATGGCTATTTTTAACCCCGACGAAAACTTATGACGTAATTTTTACGTGTCTGCGTGTGTGCCTGTGGCATAGTAGGTCCGAAACAGATAAATCTATTTTGATATAGTTTTTTTTGTTTCAAAGCTGACGTGATTGCGAGTGTTCTTAGATTTAATTCATCATCTTCATTCGCTGCTTAACGATTCGGGGGTTACTTTATTTTTAAATTTTGTTTATAGTTACATATTATTAAGCCCTACCTACTTACATGTTCTCTAGTCATGTGTTATACGACTATATAGAGACAATGTCCTCCGTGAAATGACGACCTCCGTGGCGTAGTGGTTGAGCGCGTTAGTGGTCAAGCAAGAGGTCGCGGGTTCGAATCCCGCCGAGGGAACAAAAAAATGTTCCTGGGTCATGGATATGGATGTGTCTTAAATTTGTGTATAATATAATAAATAACTTAAATATTTGTATAGTATAAAAGTATTAAATATATTTCCGTTGTCTGGTACCTGTAATACAAGTTCTTCGGATACTTAGCACGGGACCAGTTTGACGTGGTGTGAAGCGTTCATCGATATTATCATTATTATTATAATGTCCGTAATAAATTTGAGAAGCATTTAAGAATTCGCATAAATAATAATTTATTACAATTTGTTCCAGATATGAAAATGCAGTTAGGTTGGAGCAACTGAAGATATTTAGCAACCTCATCAGCCATTATAGTTCTCAGGTATATAAGACACAAACTGCACTCTAACCTAGGGTTAAAGTACAGTTTAGGTCACACCGAACATTAGTAAGGACTTGTAAAAATATTTACGCAATGAATAAACTATTCAATGTTATTCCATGTATGTCAAGTAACTAAAACATCAAACGAAGCAACATTGAACACCTTGATAAATATTTTATGCAATATTAAAAATGGGGAATCTAAGAAATGTCGATATTAATTGGATGATGGTGATATGTAGCAAAATTCTGGTTTCGAGAAAATAGAGTTGAAACTGTCACTTAAACATTTTATAGTACGTCGTAACGTATTTAGTACATGAATCCAAAAGTCCGTCTCTAGAATCAATGTACTTAATACGTTACTACATATCCTAAAATATTTAAGTGCCAGTTTAAACCTGATTTTCTCGGTGAAATTTTTTGCGACATATCACCTTTATTCATTCATGTCTTCAAATAAGACAGTGTATCGCCTAGTTTTGGTTAAATCTTGGACAAAAATGGAACAGAATATATTTTTAAATGTTTTAAAATCTAGTGAAATTATATTATAAAATATATTAATATTTTAAATAATTACAGGTAATAGCAGCTGAGCCTTTCCTCCGACCCCTGCTGAAACTACTCAGCAGTTTTAGAAACCTATCCCCGCCTAACCTTGAAAGTAAGTGCAAAAATCTTATCTCTTCTTCTTTCTCTTTCTTATATATAAAAATGAATTGCTGTTCGTTAGTCTCGCTAAAACTCGAGAACTGCTGAACCGATTCGGCTATTTGTAGTCTTGAAATATACGTGGAAGTCACGGGAAGGTTTAAACGGTTCATCACAAACTTTTTCTATGCTCAACGAAGTGGGCACGGGTCAGTTAGTAATATAACTTAGAATTTTACTCTGTGTTTACTGTTATTTGAACACCTCCGTGGCCTAGTGATTTAGAGCTTCGCTCTCGTTCCAGAGGTTGTGGGTTCGATTCCCGCGTTGGAACAACAAAAAAAATGTTGTTTCCAAGTTTGTTTAGGACAATGCTGAGCACCTGATTTTCTGACAAGAAAGATGATCCACGTAGGATGGGCATGTAAAAAGTCGGTCTTGCGCCTGATCTCCTGCCAGTCGTGTCGGGTTATAAAAGGAAGTGAGAGTGTCTTTGTGTATTGCGCACACACTTGGGCACTTTAAAATGACTCCTACGTAGCTGGTCTGGTTTCAATGAAATCGGCTACCGAAACCGAAATCGATGAGGGATTATTCTTCGTCCAATAATTTTGGCTATCTTTTGACTTTGACGCTATATTTTTATTAATGAGTATTTCCCCTTCCAGGTCAACTGGTGTCCGTCCTGAACCAGCTGTGCGTGGTGCTGATGCAGAACATGAAGTTCATAGATCTGTTCTTCCTCATGACTCACACCGCCACCGGCTCGCAGGCAGAGTGAGTTATCTTATCGCATTCACTGTTACTATAATATAACTATTTTTATTTCATTCGTTCATTCATGACGGGTGCAAAAAGAACATTCACTATAAAAATAATAATACAATAATATCTATGGACGCTTCACACCACGTCAATCGGTTCCTGTGCTAAGTATCTGAACTTGTGTTACAGGTACCAGACAACGGAAATATATTTAATACTTTTATACTTTACACATGTTTAAGATTTTTATTATACAAATTGAATACACAACCATGACCCGGGATCCATGATCTCATTCTAGAATTTCTCATTATAATTTTTTTTCTTTTTCTTTATTCTATTGACAAAAAAATAAGATTATGGTAAAAATGAAAAAGTAAAAATTTTTGGCAAAAAAAAACAATTCTAAAATAAGGAAGGTTAGTATAATCGTATCTCAAAGTGACTGTTATTTTTACACGCTGTATATTGTTTTAATAATATTGTTACCGTGTGACTAATGAACCGTGCTACAATTATTTACCGTGCAATATTGAAATACAATACTCATGTATATTCTTAAATGAAATAAAATACGTATATAATGTATGTTGTCCATTATAACCTTAGGGCGCGTGTAAATTCGCGACGAAACGAACCCACGCAATTGTGTTATTGAATGAATATTAAATTCATTTACTTTTGGACACATTACACAGAAAAGCAAAAAGATGAGCAAGATCTAAAATAATAATTTGGATAAGTTTTAAAACATTTGAGTTTTAAGTAATTAAATAAAGTTGTCTATCTTTTTCTCGCAACACGATATCAGTACACAGATTAGTAATGTCTCTTAACAAAGTGACGTCACAATCGGTTGTTCCCTTCTCGTTCGCACATTACATTTAAAAGTTTAATATCTTAATTATTTTTATTGGTACTTAAATAATTTTTGTTTTACATTATTTGTTTATTAGGGGGCTATAATAACATCAATTATAAAACATTCAGTGACTAATTTGCGACATATGTTTAAGTGACAGTTTGAATAAAATTTAAATATATTATATCTAGCAATGTCCCGCGAAACATATTATTTATATTACTAGATATAATATATTTTAATTTTTTGCTATGTATTCCCGCGAAGTAACGCTCAGGCGTTGGAATCAGTTCCATGATAGGAAAAATCGTTGTTCCCCAAAATTGTCGATAATTAATTAATTAAATACCATTTATTGCAGGCTGCATAGGCCCAAATTATAAATACCTTAAAGACTAACATACATAATATTTAAAATACTTAAAAACTACACTACACGTGTTGACGGCGACGTGTAGCGCGCTTCATTCCGGAGTCTCCCCCGGAACTTCCGGTAGACCACACCCGTCGGCCAGAACTCCTCCGCCTCAAAGGTCGATAGAAGATGCGTCGGTACTCTCACCACAAAGGAACTGAAGTTGACCTTGTGGCGAGACTCCAGACGCTCAACCCTCAAGGGGAGGGACGTCTTCTTCCGGATGTAGTCCACGACGTCCTTAACCTCCATGGACCAGTGCAGGCGAGACACGTACAGCGGCGTGGAGCGCACTTCACACCGCAGGCGCTGTTCGGGTCCACAGGGTGCGGTGCCGCGATGGTTGCGGACGGCGGGCTTCTTCTTCCTTCTCTCCACCAGTATGAAGCCCTCCTCATCGCACCTCCTGCTCTCGTCCTTGCCAGGTTGCGGTGGCTGAGCCTTGCGGCTTTCTGTAGCCTTGCGGCTCTCTTTCTTCCCCTTTGTCTTCGCCCGCGGGGGAGGTGCGGGGTGAGCGGCGATACTCGCAAAACTTTTTTGCTGAGTTGCTTGTTTACTCGGCGACTGCGCGACCCGGAGGGGAAGGCGGGCGGAGGCGGCGGCGGTTGCCGACGCATCAGATTCTGCTGACACGCAAAACGATGTGTCGGCGCGCGCGCCACCACGACGTGTGTTGACGTAGGCAGTTGAATGATCGGGTGACCCACTTAATGAATTATTACATTTTAATTGTAATAATTCACTACGTAAGTCACTGATGGTAGATTCCGATGCATCCAATCTACCCCGCATCTCGTCCAGCTCTGCCTTCATACTGTTGAAGTTCTTCAACAGGCTGGAGACGTCGACGTGGTCCATCGTCACCACCGGCAGCTTGTGGAGATCTTTCGCCACAAAGGCCGGCACGTCGTCTGGATCCGTCTGCTTCAGCAGGGAGATAATATCCTGCACGCTTCTCTCTGTTCCATCTCTCCGTCGCGATGGCATATTCGCGCTCTGGCCGAGCGTATCGTACAGCAATTGCTTACCACTGCAAATCTCCTCGCTGGTGAAAGAAGATTTGCAGATCTGCATTATGCTGAGCTCGTCCATGGTGTCTATGGCGTGCTGGATGAACGCCAGCAACTCGTTGGCCACGAGCGCCATGGTGACATGCAGCGGCACACAGCCGCGCGACTCGCAAACAATTAAATTTTGCTTCTATAGTGTAATGCGGAGCGCGTCCGTTCTGTAGCACTCAACGCAAGACACTGATATACTGCCACATCCAGCCGGCGACCGTGTGTAAGCCGTATGTACATGTGAAAGAGCTAGCACGGTTGCACGGCACGGCGACCGCGCCGTGACCGTATACATGTGAAAAGGCACTAATATAATTATTGGAAGTGTACTTTTATAAATATTGATATAGTTGAGAATGTTATGTCTGGACAAACTAGACAAGTTTGTGGGAGCGAGAAAGACGATTCAAAAAAGAATAAAAAATTTATTTCAAAGTTACAACTTATTAAAGTTTAAAACTTAATTAGGGTTAACGATCAGAGCTTTTACAAGTTAGCTTCTATCCGGACACGACCAAGCAGAAATGCATGCCACGATCCAATGTGGTCCCCATCGGGAGCCTTTACAGTAGTTGAAACAAAATACAACGACACATGTGTGTTAAATAAACAAAGCTTTGGTCATAATTTATCTTGAGATGCAATTAATGTGTCATACCTTTGTTTTCACGTGAAGTCCGTTTTAAAGTCAAGTGCTGAGGGCTCGACAAAGCTCTAGTTACAACAAATCTTAAGAGTAGTCAATAAATCAATAAATTGATCATGGGATCTTGAGGGTTAACATAACTAACACGACAAGAGTTTATAGGCATATCGTAAACAAAATTGTATTTAGTTTTAAGCTTGAAATAATTTAAATAAATAATTAACTATTTGACAGTTTGAACTAAATTTTCTCGAAATCATAATTTTGCAACATATTTTCTTCAATATTATTTGGTATTCTAGGTTCATAATTGGCCGCCTGCTGCTGCCGTGCGTGCACCGCGAGGGCGGCGTGGGCGCGGCGGCGCGCGACGCGTTCCTGCTGTGCGCCAAGATGTCCGCCCGCTGCGCGCCGCTCGCGCACTGCCTCATCACCGGCGACGCCTGCCACATACTGGCGCCAGGTATGGAGGGAGGCAGGCCCTGTCTGGGCCTCAATTCTCATCCCCCGAACTTCGCTTCTACACAAAGTAGATGTATAACAGAGACACGACCTAGTATAGATCTTGCATTTACAAATACGTCATATTTTGTTAGTGTGTGAACCCGACGGAGCGGTCAGTAGCGGGCGAACTTAAACCTTGTTTAGTTTATTTGTAAGTTCAAAAACTATTGAGGACATCTGACATTGATGTGCCGTTCACTGCACTTCGTTTAACTCACACAACTAAAAATGGTATCACCCTAATATTGGCAATTCGACTGGCTATAGGTGAAGCCCAAGCACATTCCGGAAACCGCCATCTAGCGCCACTATTGGAAAATACTAATTTACTAAGTTCGTTTTGTATCTTCTTCTTAATTAAGGAGTTGAATTTAGCTGAATGTGATGTTATGCTTATTTTTATTTTAGTGTCAATATATGGTAATAAATACATAATTACTTAATTCGGCATATTTACATTTTATAATTTACAAACGTTAATAGTAGTGACATGTATTGATTTTTTTTCGTATTAAACATAGATTGTATGGGATAGTAGGCCATGGTTTCTATTATCAGTCTGTCCCGCTCATGCAAATGTGATTTAGTGCGCGTGCGAGCGGGAAAGAGTAATATTCGAAACTAAGTTCTCGAACTTAAGAATGAGAATTAGGGCCCTCGTCGTAAATAAAGCACCGTTCCTACTATAGGGGCATAATTCGAAGATTGTTGGGAAAACGCGTTTAAAGACTTTTGAGCCCCTGTATTATCACAAAATCGGTCATAATTAAACTACTTATAGGCACAGTAGGCTCTGACTCTTTCTGTCAAAAGCATTAGGTAGACCCGTTGTATTTATTACCATATATTATAAAAACTCGAAAACACAAAACTTTCTTCAACGTTTGCTAACTAATCCGACAAAGTGAAATTGCTAATTTTTAATTTAAGGGCTTAGCTTTCAGTTGATTGAGTTCAGTGTGTTTGCGAATTTTGACAGAAGTTCTCAAAATATATTTGAAGACATGAATCGATGAAGGTCTCAAAATTTTTTTCCAGAAAATTGTGTTTAAACTGCCACTTAAACAATTTAGGAATTATGTATTAAGTACATTGATTCTAGAGACGGATCTTTAGATTAATGTATTTAACACTTTACGACGTATTCTAAAATGTTTAAGTGACAGTTTGAACTTAATTTTATCAAAATCATAATTTTGATACACACCTTTGTGGTGGTACTACTAGCGCCACAATCCTGCATCGCGCTATCGTTTTCTAAGTCCGGCGCTATAAATACGACATCTGAAATAGTTTTCACTATCACTGTACTAGTGTACAGTGGGCTTCGGCCTGACCGAGCATACCATCTCGTTCGGTCGGAGATCTCCCTTCGGGGCTTCCACTCGTATTCCCCACCTTCATTTATTCATGTCTTCATTTATATTCATGACTCAGACGTATCCCATATAATATGTTTCTAGGCCTGAGCGGGCTGTACTCCGTGCTGCCTCGCACGCTGGCCGACGACGTGTACCGGCTGACGCCGGACGACGTGAACCGCGTGCACAAGCTGACGCTCTTCATAGACTCGCTGGAGTTCTGCAACGCCGTGGCCGAGGTCAGTCCATATTTATATTCGTCGCTTTACCTTCACAACCTCGTATCTATGTCGCAGTCATCTGATTGAATCTGCAGTTTAATTGAACGACTGGCGCGTTTATGCAATGTTGTTTAATGTAACGTTCAACGTCTTGACTGAACGTCCTTTAGCATGGTCGTTGAATGGGATAATGCTATTTCCTATTCAACGATGTTTGTAATGTTTGGTAGGGGTGACCATCATTTCCCAACTTAAAAGGTCCTCAAAAATGAGGACATGATATGTCACACAAAATGAAAATGAAATCAACTATGTACTATCTGTGCGAGCTGTTTATATTATTTTGTTTTGGTTACTACTAGCGCCACTGTCACTAAATTTCAATAACCTGATTGATTTCACGTCCGCTCTGCTTAAAGGGTTTTTTACAGTCAATCAATTAAATAGCTTTCAAATTTCCGGTTTTAACTAGTTAGTAGCCATTATGACAATAAGAAAAGTTGATTGACCGATTGGTTGGCGTAATCTGTTGTATTCAAATATTTGTTGCAATAAATCAAATTAGTTTTTCTTAAAAACCGTATGGGTATAAAACGTTACCCAAGGATAAAACGTAGCTCAAGAATTACGCCAGTAAATTTTTACCACTAATTTGTGTTGAATGTTGTATAATTGAAGACATGAGTGGATGAAGGTGATATACGCAAAATACTAATTTCGAGAAAATTTTGTTCAAACTCACTTAAACATTTTAAAATATTTCGTAACGTATCGAGTACATTAATCTAAAGATCCGCCTTTAGAATAAATGTGCTTAATACGTTACAACATATCATAAAATCTTTAAATTACAGTTTAAAAATATTTTTTCTTGGAAGAAATTTTTTGCGACATATATACCTTCATCCTTTCATGTCTTCAATTGTGACGTAATGGTTTTCAGGTAGCCCACCCGTCCATCAAGAAGCACCTGATAGATCTTCTCTGCCAGGGTTTCCTGGTGCCCGTACTGGGCCCCGCGCTGCTGCAGGTAAGCCGGCGATTCGTCATCATCACCGCATGTCTGTGTGCTTACTAATGACACCGGTGGATATGGTAAGAGGTGCTACTGGTATTGCAGATGGCGTTTGAAATGCTTATCGAGTGAGGTTGCCATTGGATATTTAAATTTATGAATAATTGGTTAAAAATATGTAGTGTTTATGGAGAGGAATAACCGTAACTCTTTTTTAAATAAATTTTACAATGACACGAAGATCTTATTAAAAAAAGTAATCGGTTCAAACTTTAAGTAAATAGTTAAACTAATTTATTAGCATTTAATTACAGCTCTAAATCCTATACTGTATTTACTATATTATATTTCGTAAGTAATAACTAAAACGGGCGTTTTAGTTATTACTTACGAGATATAATATTAGTTTAACTATAGCTTAGCTAGTTGCGGTTATTCCTCGCCTTAAATTTACATTGAGTATTCGCGTAAAAGTAAATATCAATGCATTTGTTTGTCATTACAATAAAGCATTCATAATTTTCGAGGAGCATTTGTAAATATTTTTCAATACAAAAGTCGTTTTACTACAGATACATATTATTTTACATTTAATTTTGAGAGCGAATTTTAGATTAATATCAAATGACTGTTCATTTGATATTAATCTAAAATTCGATTTTAAAGGGTAAATTTTTATTATACTGACAGGTATATTGAACATACAATAATAACATTATGTATTATGTCTTCCATTGTTGAACATGATTTTCATCAAATTGTTAATGTATTTTTTTATAACAATTTTGTGAGCAAACATAGACAAACTTAAAACCTTAAGTAAAAAAATTATAAAAGTTGTCTTTTGCATAGACAGTGAAATACCCAAACGTTGACACTTATTCTCTGTACATACACCATACAAAAATACACTGCCATGTAATATAAAATATCAATTGAAGACATGGATGGATAAAGGTGATATGTCGCTAAAAATACACAGAAAATAGAGTTTAAACTGTTACTTAAACATTTCAGGATATTATATAGTAACGTATTAAATACATTGATTCTAGAGACGGATATTATATGAATGAAATTAATACTTTACGACGTATTATAAAATGTTTAAGTGTCAGACTGAACAATTTTTTTCGAAATCAGAATTTCGCTACATATTATCACCTTCATCAATTCATGTTCATTTCATATTGGGTACTTTACCTAAATATAAGTTATCGCTTGACTACAGTTGTCTTTATTTGCTGACGGAATTGTATATTTGGCACGCGAGTGTCCGATACTGGTGTGCTTACGTGGCGCGGTTGGTACCATGGTGGGTTGTGACATTGTATCATAAACCATATTGCCATTCACATAAAGTCCTGTATTGATTGAATCATTTGCTTCAAGGGTCAATGCTTTTACATTATTTAATTATACATAGTGTTAAGGCACATGCGATACACAATATTATTTTCATACAGGTCTTTTGATTATTTCCTTTGTATAAATGTGATAAAATTTGTCCATAAAATTATAAGGTTTTACTCAGAGATTTTAACACAATATTATGCATTTGCACTATTTTTCTCTTTGAGCTGTTTTCTTACATTTATATGTTATGAACGAATAAACTGTACTCGATCAAATAATTTTGCTATTTTAACTTGACGCCAAACCTTTTTTGACAATATGCATAATATAATTTTAACTCGCTTACATTTTACTTTAGTTTAAAAATTCCTTACTTTTATTATTTCCACCAGGGATGTTAGGGAGCTCCGTAACCGAAACTATCGGATATCCGATAAAAAAAATATCCGTAACCGAAATTATCCGAAACAAACGGATAATCCGAAATAATTTAATATCCATATCCGAAATTAAATATCCATTTCATCCCTGATTTGTACACATAAGACGAAAAACTACACCGGGCGGGCGTCATTTTATATAACGTAATAAAATTGCAAAAATAGGTGTAAACTATACAATTTTTAATAACTTATTATTAAATTCTAAAAAAACTAAATGTTTAAAATTTACTTCGCCCAATGTTAAGCAATTACAAACCAATATACTATTAAATGATGAGAAAATGAAACTAGAGGATTCCACTGTGTTCCTGGGTATAACACTTGATAGCAAATTACAGTGGGGTCCTCACATTGCCAATCTTGCAAGTAGGCTCAGTTCTGCAGCATATGCGGTTAGAAAAATTAGAGAAATTTCTGACGAAGACACGGCGCGATTAGTATATTTTAGTTATTTTCATAGTAGGATGTCTTACGGCATCCTCTTATGGGGAAATGCCGCCGACATTAACACAATATTTGTGCTGCAGAAGCGGGCAATACGTTCAATTTACAAAATGTCCTCTTTTGAATCTCTAAGAGAGAAGTTTAAACAAATTGGTATTCTGACCGTTGCTTCTCAATACATTTTAGACAATGTGTTGTACGTTAAAAAGAATTTAAGTAATTTTAAAATGAAAAGCGACAATCACAATAGGAACACTAGAAATAAGCACAAGCTAGATTTACCGGTGATCAGACTGAGTAAAGTTAGTAAATCATTTAAAGGTCAATGTATTCGCCTGTACAATATAATCCCAAATAAAGTTCAGAGCCTCCCTATCAATAAATTTAAAATTGTAGTTAAAGAACGTCTGTGTGCTAAAGCTTATTATAAGGTCAATGATTTTATTGACGATTGCACACCTTGGGAATAAGATGGCCACATGCAAGGCTACCTCAATGTACTTTATGTACTCTGACTTTTGTTAAATTAAGTTTTACATTGTAAACATATTATGTATACACTTTTTAAAAAAAAAAGAACAATTTTCCATCTTTTTGCTAAAAGATGGCCCCGTCCGAGTTTCTTACGCCGGTTCTTCTCGGCGGGCTAGGGTTGAACCGGTGGTAGCCTTTTTGTTGACTTTCCGAAAATAGCTTTTTAAGTTTTATTTGGAAATAAAATTTTTTGAATTTTGAATTTTGACAAGGCGTTTCGACGCGGAACAAAATATCAGAATAAGCATCAATCAAATCGGGTGCGGTACTCGTTACCCGCTCCCTCGCCGCTGTTTCCAAGAACCGGTCCACTTGATTATATAAAAGATCCTGCCGCTCCAGCCCCGCTGCCCGAAAATTCGAGGCTACGGCCTAACAGTGAACCTTCATCGAGAACCACTCCATTCATTGGAGAAGACAGCATGAAGATCGGTGCAGTAGTCTTTGAGTTTATCGCGAACAAACAGACAGGTGGACTTTTTTAATAATAATAATAGCTCCCCTCACCGATTTCGGTGTCGGTAGCCGATTTCATTGAAACCAGGCCACTGGATAGGAATTACGAGAGGAACAACATGATATTTAACGAAGGCTTAACTTTGATATGCGTTAATCAAATTGGCACTAAGTACTTATTCCAAGAGAAAAATTACTTGTTAAAATAATATCGCGTAAATTTGGGATTTTTGTAAGAAACAACGTAACAATTTAGCACATTATCTAGGCAATATTGACTATGTTTTTCCTTTACAGTAAAACCAATAAATCTTTTAAAACAGTTTTGCCCGTTTTCTGCAACGCCTTAACTTGTATACAGGCAATGTAAGCTTAATGTAAATAACGGCATGTATTATTAACAAGTTTCGTTTCACTTTTCAAAATGAAGAACTTAACTTATGGGGCATTTCACGTCAAGCGGACCAGAGAAAAAAAAAGTTAGGTCTTGGATTTTGTTCATAATTGGATTAATTGCACTTTCATAAGACCTGAATAAATGTACGTCCTTATTTTTATGCCTAGTTACGAATTTATGCGCCCTCAAAGAATCATCAAAATTTGAAAAGCTGATTTTTCGACAGCTGTTAATGAAGGTAATCAGATGAAATAAAGAAGCCCCAGTTACATACTTACTTTCATTTATTTTCTTTTTTAACCGACTTCCAAAAAAAGGAGGAGGTTCTCAATTCGTCTGTATGTTTTTTTTTTAATGTAAAAAATAAAGATTATAAAAATATAGATTATACTTCTTTTAATGTTTTCCTACAATCTATATTATATCCGTATTATTCTATACGGTGGAAAACAAAATAAATGAAAGTAAGTATGTAACATTTGACAAATGAAAGTAAGTTGTTCACTTTTAAAAGTGAAACGTAACGTTGTTTTATCTGTCAAATAGGTTCTCAAGTGAGATAGGGTTTGAAATTGTTTTATTTATACGGGCCTTAAACTCCAATTACTATTTTAATATACCATAATGTGTTGACCATACGATTAATTTGTATATAGTCACAACAAATATTATATAATTAACTAATTAATTTAAAAACACTAATTATTTTATTTGATGCTCAATTCCATGTTAATAACACCTAACACACATATCGCATGTGTCCTAGCACTCATTTTAATCTAACTAATCAAGAAGTAATCCAATTAATTAAAAAATAATCTAATTATAACCCTCCAATAACCCACCATGACCGCGCGACGTACCGTAGACGAAAGCGGCACCGTTACAGAGCGGCGTGGCGGAGCAGACCGCATCGACTGCGTACCTGGAGCTGTTCATACGCTGCTGCGGCGTGCGGGGCCTTCTGCGGACACTGCTGCACTTCCTCTTCACGTACCAGTACGATGGTGTCAAGATCTTCGATGTGCTGCTTGGACGATTGGAGGGCAATTCACAGGTACAAACGTCTTACTAGTATTTAATAAAAATAATAATTCCTCCCACACCTATTTCGGTGCCGGTGGCCGGTTTCATTGAAACCAGGCCAGCTACGCAATAGTCATTTTTATAGTGCCCAAGTGCGTGCGGAATACACAGAAGCACTCTTTTCCTTCGCTCTCGTAGCCCAGTGGGACGGATAACCGACACGACTGGCGGGAGATCAGGCGCAGGACCGACTTTTAACATGCCCATCCGACGTACGGATCATCTTTCTTGTCAGACAATCGGGTGATCAGCCTGCATAGTGCTAACCAAACTTGGAAACAACATTTTTCCACTAGACCACGGAGGTGTTAATTTGTTTATGTTTTACATAACTATAAATAGGCTATTGCATAAAAAAAATTTGATGTAACCAAACCTAAATAAAATAAAAGCCCTATTCCTTCATATTTGAAAAATAACGTAGATACACACAACAAACAATTTAAACTTGTAAAGTCATAAACCGTTTCACCAGAAAGAGATTCTATTGACTTATAGCTTTTAATCGTATAATCAGATAAAATAATTACGTAAAGTTTGTTTTTATTTATAAATAATGCTATTTTATTAAAATTTATTATTCGGCACTAGTAAACGACTAAGGAGTTCTAAGGTATTGAGTAGTAGAATGTATTTTTAAGTTTAAACGTTTAATACCCACGTTAAAAAATACGAATAAATTCACGCATGCACGCAGAAATGCGTACCGACGTACGCACACGCAAGGCTGCCAACATAATGATACAACATACATTTTCTATGTTACAATAATTGAAGACATGAGTGGATGAAGGTGTTATACGCAAAATACTGATTTCGAGAAAATTGAGGTCAAACTATCACTTAAACATTTTAAAATATTTCGTAACGTATCGAGTACATTCATCTAAAGATCCGTCTTTAGAATAAATGTACTTTATACGTTACAACATATAATAAAATATTTAAATGACAGTTTAAAGTAAATTTTCTGGGTAGAAAATTTTTGCAACATAATTATATACCTTCATCCACTCATGTATTCAATTAAAAATAATATCAATTTTCAGCTATCCTTAGTAACTCTGTCACTCATGGAGACCCTAATCGACCTTAACTGCGAAGACGTGATGATAGAACTGGTCTACAAATACCTCCTGAACGGAAACTATCTAATGGCTACATACAGGAATAAAATAGGAGATCCCGAGGTGTATAGAGATGCCGCGGTCGCCTTTCTGAGTTTGACGCCGCGGGTTTGCAAGAGACCGTTGGAGAAGACCCAGCAATGGGTAGAAGAGTTGGCGCTGAGTGGCAGGAGAGTTTTGGATATACGGAAAGAGAGTGACAGGAGAGTAAACGGAGTCCACGAAGACATCGCTCTGAATAGTCTAGTCCAAGAAGTGAAGATTGACTATGGGGTAAGGTTTTATTATTTTTCAATAACAGAAGGGTGTCTGACTCTCTTTCTCTTTGTGTGTAATGTAATTCATCATCATCTCGCTTGTACATGAATAATAATATAATAAAATGGAAGACATGAATCGATGAAGGCGTTATGTCGGCCCATCGTTGTCAGATGTCCCGATTTTAAAATGAAATTTTAATGTCCCGCGCGGGACAAGCTCAGTTCCGCTTTTCGGGAATAAGTCGACCGTGCGTGCAGCGTATTGAGAAAGCGCAGACAGGTGGCACAGACAAGTGTGGACTGGCCACCTTAAATTTTATTAAAAAACAATTTCTATGTATATTTTACTATAACATATTGTCACATAAAAATGACATGAATTAAAAAACGTTTATTTTACTATGTCCCACTATCGATGAAAGAATCCCGCTATTTTCACTCAAAAAGTTCAAAATCGACATATATCTGTAAAAAAATTTATCCACAAATTTGAGTTTCAACTGTCACTTAAGCATTTTAGGTATATAGTATTATAGTAACGTATTAAGTACATTGATTCTAGAGACGGATCTTGAGATTAATGTGCGTTACGACATAATATTTTAAAATATTTCAGCGACAGTTTGAACTCAACTTTCTCGAAATGGGAATTTTGCCTACATAATACCATCCATTTTATGTCTTCAATTGTTATTATAAATGTCAGTTAATTATAAGTTGTTTTTAAATTATTATATTTACAAAATATACGTTTAATTGTAATATTTAATATGGAACAAACCCTTTTCTCTCCGCAGAATCCAAACGAAAGCCTCTACGGGAACTATCACGCGTACCTCTGCGACGCGCGGTTCCAAATAGTTTCTAGAACAATCGCGTGCGCGAATTGGACCTCCAAATACCACGCCGTCCAATCCAAACGGGAGACGAACAACAACAAAGAAACGAAAGAGATAGACATACACGCACACTCGAGTGCGAAAGAGCCGGATAGTCTCATATCGATATGCACCAGCGGGTACGACACGATCAAAACCAGCGAGGCGTCAGAAAAGGAGGCGCATAGTCTGAACTCCTTGAACGAGGCGGAGAAGAACGAGACGGAAGATAAGGAGCCCGACAGTTTGACGTCCATTAGCGATGAATTCGATAGCTTTAGGTTTAGGGACGATGATGATGAGGGGTTCTCCGAGGACTCGTTTATGAAGAGCATAGCCAAGAGCCCCGATAGTGATAAGAGTTACGAAGAAGTGCATTACTTGAGCTGTAGGGTGAGTGCGGACACAATTATAGGTGAGTGTTTGTTAATATACCCCCTTAATATACCCCCTAATATACCCCCTAATATTCCCCCTTAATATATCCCCTTAATAAAAGATATACAATGTTTTGCTGATACATTAGAAAAGTCACAAAACAGATAAGGACAAAATATTGTGTTGATGATCCAGTTAAGGTGTAACATAAATGAGTAAAAATACTTTAGGGTGTGTATGTGCTCCCTATGTAGAGTTTACTGTGAAAGTACCCGCGCTGAAAGACTTACTTTTGACTTCCATGTTTCCATGAGAAATGCCACAACATCTAAAATTTGCCCATAATTAATTCTTTAAAAAAAGTGACTCTTTCAGCGCTGGTTTTTCCACAGTAAACTTTAGATACCGGACCCTTATACAACCTAAATTATTATCACTCATTAATATTACAGCCTGTATATTATTTATTACTTAGTATTTAATGTTCGAAACGAAAGCTAAATACAAACGCTTGCAAAACTTTATTCTCCGACATTCATTTATAAGATATTACGAATAAAATACGGTTAGCGCGCGCGCCGCTAGCGGACCCGCGCAGTTAATATTCATTATACGAAGCATTATGTCGTTTAGCGAAGCTTATGTCAAATCCCATACATTTTATTTTCGAACTTCGTAAGCGATAAATAGCGATGGCATCTTAAATCAGGGCCCGGATCTCTAGCAAAATCTCAAATATCAGTATATGCGTCGAAAAATAAAACATAACTTAAATATGAAGTTTATATCTGTGTCACACTCTTAATTACTTTAACTGGCTTTAAGTATACTATAGTTATAGTTGCCATTTTCAGGTCCGCTGCTGTACAGCCTACTGAAGAAGATAGCGAACTCCCTCCAGTCGGAACTGGTAGTGAACTGCCGGGTGACCAGCATCATGAGCAAGCTGATAGCGTTCCCCACGCCCCTCGTGGCGGCGCTGCTGTGCCCCGGGCTGGTGCTGCAGCCGAATGTGCCTTCCTTGTTCCAGGTGAGGATCAAATATATGTATTCGCGTTAAAATTAAAATTTATTTTATCTAGCAATATCTTGGGAATACCCACAACCTGCTAGCAGATGAGTGAGTGTACGCGTAGGCATGCGTAATTGCATTTAAATTATATGCTATGAATTTCCGCAAAGTAACGCCTGATGACTCGTTTCATTTTCAACACGAATATAGTAACATTTCAGGTACAGTTGCGTGAAGTTGTTGCGCGACGCCATTTTGAGTTCATTTAGTTTTTGTTTTGTTTTTAAAGGTCTTTATTAAACATAAAATTTACAAATATTACATTTTAGTGTACATCTAAATCCTAAAAGTAACAAAAACAGTTATAACAGTTGGCAGATAAACATACCTATATCAACTTTATGGCATATGATTTACGTTAATGATTAAAGCTTGTTGAAATTATAAATTCACTAAAAAATATGTTTTAATTTTACATAGAATGGAACACAATTGTGGCCTGGTTAATTATAATTATAAAGTTCATTTAGTGTTCTTCTTCTTAGTAGCCTTAGCTATCCCACTGCAGTACAATGGCCTCCGTGGTCTAGTGGTTCAGAGCTTTGCTCTCGACCCGGAGGTCGTGGGTACGATTCCCGCGTTGTAACAACAAAAAATTTTGTTTTCAAGTTTGGTTAGGACCATGCAGGCTGATCACCTGATTGTCTGACAAGAAAGATGATCCATGCGTCGGATGGGCATGTAAAAAGTCGGTCTGCGCCTGATCACTCGCCAGTCGTGTCGGTTTTCCGTCCCACTGGGTTATGAGAGTAAAAGGAAGTGAGAGTGTCTTTGTGTATTGGGCACACACTTGGGCACTATAAAATAACTTCTTCGTAGCTGGCCGGATTTCAATAAAATCGGCTACCGACACCGTAATCGGTGAGGGGAGCTATTAATGTCCTCCATAAATCTCTTTCCTGCGTCGCCACCACCATCAATATAACTTTAGTGATAGTCAATGAAAGTAATAAAATATATGCAATTATTTATACAAAATAATTATTGAAGATGTTGTAAATTTAATATTTCAGATACTCAAAAAGCTGAAAGAGGAGCTCGACGAACTGACGAACGGTCTCACGAACGCGGGCGAGCTGATCGACAAGGCGCGCGTGTTCCTCGTGCAGAGGGAGATGGCGCTAGTGTCGCGCGCGCACAACGACGGTACGTAATAGATTGATGCGACTACCCTCCGTGAAAAACTTTGACTGATAGATAATTTGCTTTGGCATTAAGTCCGCCATTGTACATTGTGCAAAAAGTGTAAATAAATAAATAAATAATATGACCACACTTCGCATTTGCATCGTATGTACGCACTTGCGTACTCAAGTGCGTATACGTATACACGTGCACAAGGAAGTCACAAACCATATTATGACGAAGGGTTTTCTCGCGCCTGCGCTTTAGTTATGTTTTTGTTTTTACTGATTGGACTAATAACAGTACTGTCGCCCTTATCATAAACATTTTGGCGAAAATTAGTTAATAGTATATTTGGAATCATTGCAACCACACAACAAAAATCTACCAGGATCAATTACTCAATTTTTAATAGCTGTTATACTTTTTGTTATTTTCTTTAAACAAAATTATGTGGATCCATTCAAAATTAATAACTAGTCATAACCATCGTAGAAATATCATAAATTAACTAAATATTACATAATTATGTTACCGCACATGCAAAGTCTACGTTGAAATGCACTAAAAGTATTGGAATTTTCCTATTACTTTCATTTAACAACAAAATATAGAAAAAAAAACTTTATTCGCGATTTATTTACGCGATTACGCGAAAGTAAACTCCTAACAAGTGCGTTGTTTATGCCAAGAACGGCAAAATAATATTACAGATGTTACATAATATTTTTTAATGTTTACTCAATAGGTGTTGCACAAAAGCCCAGTTCTCCGGCCCGACACAGCGAGGACTCGCCGTTCCGCCGCACGGAGTCCAAGCGGCGGAGTTTCTCCTCCAGTTTTTCCAACATGTTCGGCAAGAAATCCCGTGAGTATTTTAACCTAAATACGTCTTTAAGATTGTTATATGAATAGGCTAATTTTTATTCCGAAAAAGTAAAGAATTCCCGTGAAGGTCGTACATCAAACGAACATAGAGCTAGAACAAGAGCATTATTTAGTAATCTTTCAGTGTAAACGAAAGTTAGAGGTATCGATTTACATCAAACGAACATAGATCTAGAGCTGGAACAAGAGCTTTCTTTCGTAATCTTTTAGTGTAAACGAAAGTTAGAGGTATCGATTTACATCAAACACAAGAAAGCTTTGATGAGACCGCTCAGTAGCGAGCTCTAAGCAACTGTTCGCGAGCTCTTGCGCCGTTTACATCGAACGAGCGAGCATTCTTAGAATATTCTATAGAATGTTTGCAAACGCACTAAGCACAATGAAAGAATGCTTTACGCCTGTTTACACTAAAAGAATTTGATGTAGTGGGAATAGGAATACGCTTGTTTTATGTGAATCGACTTTCAGATATTGTTTATACGCGGGTGGAGCCGCAGGCAAAACTAGTGATTTATAAATACATCCTTGCAATCATTCCATTGGTTAAAAATAATAATAATTATTATTAAAGTAATATTATCTTATTATAACTGTTATTATCTTAAAAAAATGTTTTCAGCGTCACCATCACCGAACAGTCCACAGAACGCCCAGAACTCCATGTACCTGTCGCCAGCACAAAAGAGGCCAATTTTCACTCAAGAGGCCTACTGGAATCAATCTATAACGCTAAGGTCGATCCTCAACGCGGTTTTGCTCGAGGAGTGGCTGAAAGAATTGTCGGCGCTATGCGAAGAACACTCGCTAAGATTGTCCGCGGAACATTACGAGGATGACAATTTTGTGCACACGGTCGCATTATGACTGACAGCTTTAGCCTCCGAGGGCGGTACGAAAAGTAAAAACTCGCAAGACACGTCCGTTTAATCGCAGACTGAGAAACATATCTTTGTCTCACTCACACACTTTTTTCTATGATTTTTATATAGATTTTCGAACAGTTAAATATGTGACAGGTATCAAACGTGACAAAAAGCACTAGTATTATGCCGGTAAAAATCCGTCAATTAGTTTTTTAGTCTATATTCCTGTAAATATCCATCTATATCTGTCCCTTTTCAACTTTTTACAACACCAGTATTGAATTCTGAAACTGTGAGAGATGTAGATATAGATTAGTGTAGACACTTAGTACCTTTAGTGAGTACCTAATATTATACAATTAAATGTAATTCGCAATTAAAACTGTAGATGCCATTAATGTAATTTTGAACTGTGATTTAATATGTTCAAATAATTGGGACATAATTTATTGAATTTAAATTTTATAATTAATATTTTTATAAACGATATGCCCGGTGTGTTAACATTACTAATTATATAAGTAAAACATATATATTAAGATAATTTATCAATTAATTGTTATAAGAATATTTTGTAACATCATTAATGTTTTATGATTTGACTAAATTGAAAATTTAATTTGTTTTTTATATAATACGCATTTTGTTATATTCGTACAACGATTATTTTCTTATTATTATCAATCACAATACTTTTTTCTTAGGCTTCTTTTGTATTAATTTGAATGTATATTATTTTTTTTATTGTTAATACGTGCAGTAATTTAAGTTTCCAAACTCCATGTAATTGAACAACTATTCTGTACATGATCCCACTATAGAAAACTTAAATAAAGCACATAGATAAAATCTAAGATGGCGCCACATATACCAGCGAGCGAGCTTTAGATAATATTGGTTGTTGTCAAATCTGCCCAAATCATGTACAAAACGTTTGTATAAATATTTAATTATATTGTAGTTGCTATTACAACAAACTAATCGAAAAATACTTTTCCGTCCAAGTGATGTGAAGAGATATATATTTTTATATTGTCAACGAAAACATTTTTATTTAATGTCTTATGACATTATATTAATTAATCTAACTACAATGAAATTTAAATGTATTTATAATTTAATCACTTTCCGTAACGAACAAAATAAGGCAGGAGTTTCAAAAGATGACTTGCGCTAAACAAATTAAAATGGCCTGAAGTTAGGTGCTAAATGGGCAAAGATTTTCGAAGATTCTTTAAAAATCTAAGCATTAGCTAACTTCAGACTATTGTATTGTTTAGCTTGTACTACGAAATGATATAAAACAAGCATTTTGTGCAATATAGAATCTCTTGCCTGCGGAATGGACTGTTGTCTAAACTTGTTATGCTTGTTTGCACAATTTAGACTTAGAATGTTTTACAAATTTTTCATATACTTAATTATATTGTGAATACTATTTTTGTGTTTTATTTAACAATCACTTGGTCCCTTACAAATTCTATTTGTGGAAAAATTATATATGTACCTTAGGTTCTTACAGAGGATTTATTCAAAAAGCCTTTAGTTGCCTTTTCGTTTCCTAGAATCTAGAGTTCTAGACGAAATTATTCGGGTTTCAGCCTCGAATTTTGCGGTTAGCGGGGCGGGTGCGGCGGCGGCGCGGGTGCGGTACTCGTTACCCGCTGCTGCGCACTGTTTTCGAGAACCGGTCCATTTGATTTTACGCAAAAGATCCTGCCGCTCCCGCGCCGCCACCGCTCCCGCCCCGCTGCCCGCAAAATTCGAGGCCGAGGCCTGACAATATTGCAGAAACTATTTTCACATTAACTAAGCTGTAAATAAGATAAATCTGATTATATTGCATCTTCATCGATTAGTCAATAATAATGTGGCCGGCGTTAAATTAATTTCGACCACATTTAAAATGTAATGGGCAAGTAAACTGTGTTTAAGTCAATAGACATATTAGTAGTTTATTAATAAAAAAGTGTAGACGTCAAAATTTTCTGTCAAAGTCACTACCTACATTACAGACAAATGACATTGACATTAGACAAGAACAAAATATTATTTCCATATTTTCCAAATTGCAGTTTACTTCGTGATTCTTAAAAGTGACTAGTTACGACGTATTTATTATGTAATGTTCATAATATAATGTATTTAAAATAGTGAAATTGTAGCCGAGTCGTTGTCTGCAAAATGTCCTCATTTATAAATCATAGAAACGAAAGTACAGTAAGTGTAATTGAAGCCAGTGCAAAAGATAACGTTACTTTTTATAAAATCGTAATTAAAGTAGGTTCAGTGCAATGGAGCGTTCTGCATCGGTACAGCGATTTTGTGGATCTCAACGACAAGCTTGTGGCAGACAATGGCTTGGCGAAAGACTTGTTGCCACCGAAAAAGGTCATACGAAATAAAACTCCAAAATTCGTAGAACAGAGACGAGAGGCCTTGGATGTGTATTTAAAAAATGTTTTTAACTTCTTGAAGCTATCGATGCCTACTGTCCTGGCGCACTTTCTAGATTTTCACCTGTATGACATATTTTTTATCCTACATGAGTTGGCCAAAAAACTGTTTTTAGAAGGAGACAAATTACTAGAATGTGAAAAGACGCATAAGTTTAAGCCCATAGAGGTTTGTTTTGTTTTTTTTATAATTTATTCATATACTTATATATTTTTTTTAATAGATAAACTCAAGGACAATGTAATTGTGACTCATATTATACACATCCTATCTCATGAAACTATCAATTTGTGCACAACTGCATGCATAGTATGACTAGTCTAGAAATTGATTTGTTCCAAAAAAAGTATACAAAAGTATAGATTGATAAAGGACACATTACATTCATACAAACTGTTTTCTTTTTGTGTGTTGCGTTTGTAAAGAACACATTTCTACATTGGTCCTGATAGGCATGCCATTGTATGCTAGAACTATTGTTTTGTTCTTTCCAATTTTTGAAAACCTTTCAGGAGATTGACAAACTAATTACGAAAGATATATATAATATTAGTTATTTTATTGCTAAATATAAACTAAAAATGCAAAGTGTCCAAAATATTCGTAGTTAAATTTGGTTTATCTTAGTTTTATCAATGATGCATAAATCAGCTGATTATGTAAAACCTTCAAGGTGAAAACAAACAAATGGTGTTACTAATTTGCCTTTCTTAACTGAAAAGCGTTTAAGTGTTTTTAAAAAGATAACATTAATTATAGTATGATCTATATAATATGAGGAAACCCATTTTTCTATATTTATTTTATGATATACATACATGATATAGTTTGTTGTAATAAAAATGAATGAAGTACAAAAATCTGTTTCTAAGTTATTAAACAATACCATTTTGATACAAATGATTATTATTTTTTCAGTTACATGCAATAAGCGAGAGGCTCAAAGTGGCTTGTCCCCAAACTGAAACACAGGACAAAATGTATGACTTCAGTCATGTGCTAGACTTTTGCTCCCAAGTCAGATCTCTAAGTGTTGAGGGCAGCTACGAGAAACTCGGTACTAGTAATATTATACCAAACAATCTGCAATTTGATCTTGTACCATTTAAATCTTTGTTGGAGTTAAAAATAATGGGTGTTCCTATGAGCTGTATAACTAGTGTGGGTAAGTGTGTATTAATATATTACTTGGTTATATAATCTGTCCTGAAGATTGCATCAAAACTTTTCTGTTGTTTATATTAGCCCCTGACCTCTGATTTTAAGAATCATTTAACACTGACACTTAAACACTGAGGTATGTTCACAGTCAATTGTGTCAGTAACTTCATCATTCTTGTTGGCAGAAGTCATTTGCTATTTAGAAAAAAATATTGTAAGGTAAACTTAGATTGATTGTTAACTCTTTATTGTGTTTCTGATGCACTGTCAAATTAAATAAGAAAAAGTACTGCCAACCATTTTGCACTCTGATGCTGACTCAATAGGAGTTCCTATTGAGGGGTATATGCCAAAAGAAGAAGAAAAGAAAAGTGTGATCTATTCATTGTTTATTCCAATTGCTTCTTTTCAGGAACCTTGAGGGAGACGCTAATAAGTTTATCAGTATTAATAGCATCTGTGGTCTCACTAAATGAATTTCTACTAGTGGATGTTCTACACAAAGAACCATCTAGTCTTGCTGATACTGTGGTAAGTTTAAATAGTTTATTATTTGTTGAAATATTGGCAGAACATCAAGAGTCATCTTCTCCTTTTTTTTACATAATAAATTAATTGCTGTTTTTTAGTCTCGCTAAAACTCGAGAACAGCTGAACCGATTCGGCTATTTTTAGTCTTGAAATATTCAAGTCCAGGGAAGGTTTATTAAAACCTGTAGATTCTCTAGAATTACGGGTTACGGGTATATAATAACATTTCATTACAAACTGTTTGTATGCTCAACGAAGTGGGCACGGGTCAGCTAGTACTGTATAATAATAGAGAAAAGTTAGGGCTACATATATTTATGTGACAATGGTAAAAAGAAGAAGAAGGGTATCGAATTTCACGTTTTTATGTTAAAATTTACCTAGTAAATACATAATTGGGCTAAAGTTGACTGACTGAATGGTCTGGATTCTTAGCATATGACTCATTTGCATTATATTATACAGTTTTCAAATCTAGATTTTAGATAACAAAAGAAAGTGTGTGATTGCCTTAATTAGAAAGTTAATGTTGATCATCTAACTTTCGTCATAGTTATCTCTTTTGTGCGAATATGTTTGCCCAGCTTAGCGGAGTTTACCTATTGTTTAAAAATAAGTGTGACCAAACTAAGGTTAGTAACCTTGGTCTAGTCAAATTTATTTTCACGAATTTTTTGTTTCTTGCTTTTTTACAATTAATTACTATTATTCATTGCAAACATGCAATAGACGTGTTATGCAGTTGTGCTGGATAAGGACTATCCCCCCCCCCCCCCCCATCAACCGTCTTTTCGGTTCGTCGTAAAAGTCGACAGACGAAATATAATATCCGGAAATATGCAGCAGCGTTTGATATAATATCCGGAAATAGGCAGCAGCGTGTGAAATATAATATCCGGAAATAGGCAGCAGCGTTTCCTATTTTAAAACTGTGGTCACCCACCTGTCTGCCAATAGCAGCTTATAGCTAGTTACTACCCCCCATAGAATACTTTGTCGGAGGCTTACGTCCGACATGTGGACGTCACAACTGAAACTACTAAGCAAAAAACCTATCTGATTACATATTATGTTCATGAACAGACAGGTCAATGACTTACCCAAATCAGTATTTATAAACAAAGTGCAGTCATCAATTAATATGCAATTAAAGATTAAATCAAATATAGGAAATTAATAAAAGTGCCACAATAATAACGTGTTATCACGCTAATAAGTCAGAGGTTGAGCTTATCAGTAACACTGGCATAATTACTGCTCATTACTGGGTTACACACGCCACATGTCCAGCTTATATAATAACTAACGATAATATCCGTACCCTGTGGTTTAGAGCTTAGCTCGCGTCGCGGATTCTATTCCCATGAACAAATATAAATTTTGTTTTCAAGTCTGGTTAGGACAAGGCAGACTGATCACCTCACGAGTTTACTTACCTACAGTATACACCCATGGAACATTTTACGTATCAGACTATAGAGAGATGAGCCATGCGTTGGATAGGTTAGGTTAGGTTAGGTTAGGTTAGCATGTAAAAAGTCGGTCCTGCGCCTGATCTCCCGCCAGTCTGTAATCCGTCCCACTGGGCTACGGGAGTGAAGGGAGATACAGTGCTTCAGTGTATTACGAATACACTTGCGGACTATAAAAATAATGGTTTCAATGAAACCCACCTTCACTTGAATCGGGAGGCATTATTGTTTGTTTATTAAAATAAATTTATAATTCGTGACGTTATGATTTTGAAACAAACTGATAGCTCAAAATTCCGTTTTGGTAAATTTTATGTTAAATATTATTTACCTACTACTTTATTATTGTATCAAGTGATGTCTGTTTCTTTGTAAAATATACTTATTTTACATATTTATGTAAAATAAAGTTTAAGTATTTATCATCACGTCACTAGTCATTGGTTTTCCCTGAGTTAAGATGGCGTCATTCAGCATAAAATGCCTTGGTAATGTTATGTATTTATTTTATGCTAATTGCACAAAACAAAAAACTAGTTTTATGCTATCGATACCAGTTGTCGTGGTAATAAACAATCTAAATCCCATTACTTTATATTAAAAAAAGATATAAAAAAGTGTAATACAAAACAGAGAAACATCATGTTTGCATACGCATTCATAGCCAACAAAACATACGTTTTAATTGCGAAAATCGTTTTGCAAGACAGCGATAGATAATGTTTTATTGCGTGAACCGATATTTTTTTTAGATATTGTTTTGTTAATTCATCAACAATCTAATTACACCTAAGAAGTTATCCACGGGATAACCCTGTCTACTTTTATAAGAGATAATCACAACCTATATTGTTTTAATATTTTACAGATCTGGAAGAAACTCTCGAGTATTGCATTTGCAAGCAACAACATAAATAACATCGATTGGGCAATCAAACTGGTGCCAAGGTTGCAACACCTCAACCTATCTTCAAACAAATTGAGCGAGCTATGCGACATATCCAGCCTGCACCAGCTGCAAGTACTGAACTTGTCTATGAACAGATTTCAACTTTGCGAGAATTGGCACGCCAAAATCGGTAACATAGTCAAAATAGATCTCTCCCAGAACAAAGTGGAATCTTTGCAGGGCTTCTCGAGGCTATACTCACTACAGAGTTTGGATTTAAGCTGTAATCTCATTAACGACGTTGAGGAAGTGCAGTACATTTGTAATCTGCCATGTTTGGAGTATCTCCGCTTGACAGCTAACCCCGTCGCCTCGTCCATAGACTATAGAGTGAAGGTCATAGAGCAATTTAACGCTAGAATGACAGAAATTTACTTGGACAACGAAAAAGCATCGGAAAAAGAGTTGGATACGGCTCTCGTGTTGCAGGCTCTGAGGATCGTGAAGGAGGGCAAAACGCCAACTTTCTTACAAACAAGCCAGACGAGCCATAATTTTAATAAAAGTTGACAATAATTATATTTAATTGTACATATTGACATAGAAACTGACATATAAAAATGATTTCCGATATGCCTTAATTTTATTATTTAATTTTATGGTAATGAGTTTTTATTTCGTCTGTGATACTAAAACTATGTTTACATACTATGAAAACATGTATAATGATGGGTTCAATAATACTAAACAAGAGTATCTAACAAATAGAAGAAGAAAAGAAGGATATAATGTAAAAAAGTAATTTAATTTTTTTTTTATTCATTCTATATTCTAACATCGCTTATACTCATTACGTAATCTCCTTAAAACCTACATAGATATTATATAATATATATTTAAATTTTAATAAATAAGCACTTAAAGTATAATTTTCAAAAGTATAACCGTATATAAATGATAGATTTTTGTATACGAAATATATTTTATTTTTGATTTTGACATTAACTATTTTTTAATATTTAATAATACATTCCGAATAATATTTTTGACTGTTTCCATATGATTTGACATGTTATTTTATATCGTTTGTGAACATGTTTTTTTGTATTCATAATTTGTATTTGTGAGTCGAAATTAAACTTTTAAGAATAAAATAAGGAACTGTTATAATAAATATTTATAAAAATATATCAAGATGATAGATAACAGCGCCATCTGTTGAGTTTTAATCGATGACAAATAAATGTTATGTGTTTCCACAATATTTTTTACATATTACAAGATCAATATTATATTGGTAAATTATTATCGTCATTTGTTACTGTAGAATATGAATTGAGTATTGATTTAAAGTATTAAAGGTGTGATTTTAATGTAATCATATTATATTGTTTCTGTTTAATAAATTGGTATTAAGTGTGTTCGTTTATTTTTTATTTCGTCTTATTATATCTAATCTTATAAGGTGTCTGATGTTTAGCACAACTACTGAAGCCTTTAATGAAAATGATGACTAGAAAAGCTGAAACAAATATACTTTTCTAATAAAATATAATCTGCCAACCATCGTTTGGCTGGAGGACTACAGATTAATACACCTCGAGAAGACACAAAAAATAAAACAAGTGTTTTATAAAAATAGGTTTATTACAGACCAACAAAATACAAACATTCATTCCACAAAATCATAGATGGATTTAACAAGTGATGATATGTAAAGCTTAAACATAGGTTTACAAAAAGATGAAATTACATATAGGAAATAAAAATAATTACAAATTAATAATCTTATTAAATAATTGTGAAAATAATAAATGCATATAAAGGTAGAAAATAAACCTAAAGGTTTTATGTAGGATCAACATGAGAGAATATACAACTTTCTAACAAATCAGCAACCATACTAATTATTAATTATTTGCCCAAAAACTATTATTATAATTTATCTGTTTCTATAGTATACAGCCACTGTCTTTTTTCATACAATATTATCTGTCAGTCTATAAAAAACTTTTAGAAGTGAAACACAAAGTAAGTAAACCAAAGCAAAATACTTAGTATCCAGCTCATAATAAATAAAAAAAAAACAAAAGCTCTATAATGCCTCAGCTCAAGTTGTTTAGCCGCAACCCTAATTATGCCATTATATTAGTTGACAAGCAAATTCAACTTAAAAATATAATCAATGATTATTATGACTTACGATAATAATGACGGTCTTTAAATTACAGATAACAGAAAATAAGACGCGTGTGATAAAGCATATTGTTTGCTCATAATGTTCAATTTTCATAGATTAATTTCTAAAGAAGGTTATAAAGCACCATATCATTCCACTTAGTATACATGAGTACAAAAATAAATACATCTACATATTATGTGTATAAAAATAATAGAGCAAAGCGTAGACTATACAGTTTGCGAGCTCAAATTAAGAATCTTATAGCGTTTTAAGACATCAAAACTGTGACCCAAGCAAGAACATTTGAAAACTCTTTAGTGTAAAGTTATTGAAAGTCTATTATAACGCTGTCGATACTTTTCATGCAATTGACAACATTCGATAACTTCACTTTAACGAACCTTTTAAAATTTAAATATTCGTGCTTGAACTGTAGGCCTACATCCCACTGTACTGCTAACCTTTTACACTCTGACGTTGGCAACTCCTATTGAGGGGGAGGCATATGCCAAAAAAAGAAGAAGAAGA
Source organism: Celastrina argiolus (assembly GCA_905187575.2). NCBI lineage: Eukaryota > Metazoa > Arthropoda > Insecta > Lepidoptera > Lycaenidae > Celastrina > Celastrina argiolus. Next base: position 7,826,700 of record LR994596.1, read on the forward strand.
AGAACTGTAGGCCTTATTTACTATCGAGTCCTAAAAACTGTAGTTTTTGGAACATGTTATCGATAAAGGTACGCTGTTTTTAGATTAATGAACTGTATAGCTGGATGAAATACAACCTGACCAGTTTAAAAAATCTAAATTTTTATTGTAGCAACACTACGAAAAGCTGGCATGTGATTGGTTAGTTCAAATTTGTTTCGTTGTTAAATTATCTGCAACGATTTGGCCAGGCTATAAGGTGACTAATACATTGTGAAGTAATGACAGTTCGATAAATAAGTAGATAATAAATACAAACTCCAAACCGCAAACAGTCTTTGTTTTGATTAATACTTAAATTATTGCGTGAAGCCTCCTAAACTCACTGGTTCACTAATTTTCTAATGACTAAATTTATTCTATACTACCTTTGACTCAGTTCACACTGGGAGAAATTTTCACACAATTTATTTTATTTTTATAGCTAAGTATCATACTCACAATCAACCTGCAAACCTAGCGTCGGTAATTATACCCTACATGGTGTCGACAATTTGTAATTTTTGACTACCATTCCGATCCGATTCCATATGATATGTCGACGCAAGAAAACGAAAATGCTGTAAGTAGAGTACTTACAGTATGACACTTACAGCATTTTTGTTTTCTTGTGTCGATATGTAAACAAAACTCCATAAAGGCGGTTGTAATGCTTCTAATATAAATGTCACTTATTCACCGCGTAGCAAAGAAAAACAATAACACATTAATTTAGGCAAATTTAATTTAATAATACACCGCTCGAAGCTCGTAGCGCTAGATTAGCAGGCTGAATCGTCAGAAAGGCCCTTATGATATACACATATATTTAATATACATAATTGGACATGCCCCACAATTTTTTGCCAATGGAAACTGGCAATTTCTTATAAATGTATGCTAATATTATGGTTTTAATATCTCGTAATTTTTGTTTGTATTAAATATAGTAATTAGTACTTCATAAAGTAATTGAAATTTTAATAAATATTTAAACGTAAGCTAATGTCTTACATTGATTGAAGTCTGGTATTATTATTATATTTATTATTTGGCGATCTGAGATCTAACCACTAATATAAGATAGTCACTTGTACCGAAGAAAATAAGTCAATTAGGTAGCCGTTCTATTACAATTTCAAACTTTAGTTCGTTGACTTCATTATAAAAAACTAAAACAAAACAATATTATGCAAAATAAACATCCAAAAATTGACATCAATATTTCATCTATACTTTCGTCGGCACAAGCAGTTCATTAACTTACTTTGCATCCCAAAAGTATTACTAATTAATTATATAACCTCTAAATTTCACAAACCTACTTCCATTACATGTTTACAATGTTTTGTCCTTGTCTATCAAGTGACTTTACTAACGTATCAGACAAGGAGAAAACATAGCTTGTACAGTGTGTTTTTTTATTAGTTAAGGGAGGGAACTTCCTCACACTCATCACAAACATTTACTGGCTATTATTGATAACATATTGATCATACGAGAGTATGTCTTCACCGGTTTTCTCGTACAGAGGTGCTCGGCTTTTGACCCCCGTGGCTGTTGGTCGTTCATTTGGGTCGTTGTTCAACATCAACTTGAGTACTTCAGTCTGGAAAGATAAAATGTTCTTTTCACATAGTACACAAGCTTTTAGAACAAACCTTTAAAACCCTTATTCCGCTAGGTTTTATTTAGAGGTTTTTAGAATTTTATAGCCAGCTGTTTGACTTTTAGATGGTATGGGGACGCCTTATTTTACCCTTTAAAGTTTAATATCTTGCAAACGGATATTAAATTTTGTTTTAGACACATCTGAATGTTTTTAAAAGACATATCTAATTTATCTCAAAATTGGGTAGTAATAGTAGAAAAAATGCGTCGCCACTTTATGTGTATTATAATTTAGGACTTTGTCGACGTGGTGTTTACACACATAGACGGGCTGGACGAAACTACAAGAGTTCCGAGACGTAAACCACGGAAGCTTAGAAACGAAGATTGCCGGGACCTTTAGTTACATAGTTTTAAAATTTAAATATATTATATCTAGCAATATCCCGCGAAACAATTTTATGCTATGGATTTCCACAAAGTAACGCCCGATTCCATTAACTATTACATATTTACTACGATTCTCTGTCTCTCTGTATATAATCGTCTCGCCAGGATGCAAGATAGACGTGGTGTAAAAGCGTCAACATATATTATTTATTAACCGACTTCCAAAAAAGGAGGAGGTTCTTGATGATGAATTTGGCCCGTTTTTTATGTATGTACACCGATTACTCTGAGGTAAATGATCCGATTTTCGTGATCTTCGATTTTTTATTCGACACAGAATGGCTGCCATTTGGTCCCATAAAAAAGTAGTTTTTATTTTATGATCATATTTCACCAACATTTTTAACGAATCACTCTGAACACTTGTCGGTACATTTTTTATGTCGATGATGATGTATGTAGTTTCAGTGCGGCTAATTTGGAAGTTTTTATATGTAGTATAATTGACTCTCGACACAAAAGGAGGTGGAAATTATAAATATGGTGTCTGTCAGTCTATCTGTAGCATCCGAGCTACAAAACGGATTTAACTTGTGAAGTCGGTTTTTTTAAACGTAGTTTCTTCTTTTATACTCGCCTCGTCAGGATGCGTCTCCGGGAAGTGCGCGGGGAAAGCGCCCGCCCGCAGCCCGGTAAGACTTGCCACGCGCTCCGCGTCCGTGCCGAAGGGACACAGTAGCTCGAACAGCACCATGCCCAGCGAGTAAATGTCGACTTTGAAGCTGTACGCCCGGCCGGCTAGCTGCTCCGGCGACATGTACAGGTGTGTGCCTGGTGGCACAAAGTAGATATATAACAGAGACACGACCTAGTACTATAAAATGGTATCACCCTAATACTGGAAATTCGACTGGCTATTTTTGTTTTCTTCGATGTCAAATAGATAAAGAAAAAATCGCCTCCGTTGTCTAGTGGTTCAGAGCTTCGCTCTCGACCCGGAGGTCGTGGGAGGTCGTGGGTTCGATTTCCGCGATGGAACAACAAAAAATGTTGTTTTCAAGTTTGGTTAGGACAATGCAGGCTGATCACCTGATTGTCTGACAAGAAAGATGATCCATGCGTCGGATGGGCATGTAAAAAGTCGGTCCTGCGCCTGTTCTCTCGCCAGTCGTGTCGGTTTACCGTCCCCAGTATACGTTAATAACCCAGTGGTTATGAGAGTAAAAGAAAGAGAGAGTACTTCTGTGTATCGCGCACACACTTGGGAACTATAAAATAACTCCTGCGTAGCTGGCCTGGTTTCTATGAAATCGGCTACCGACACCGAAATCGGTGAGGGGAGCTATTATTATTATTAATACATAAAGGGGTCCAGGCACATTCCGGAAACCGCCATCTAGCGCCACTATTGGAAAATACTAATTATTTTACTAATTTCGTTTCGTATCTTATTCTTCTTAATTAAGAAGCTGAATTTTGCTTAATGTGATGTTATGCTTAAGAATATGCTTATCTTTATTTTAATGTCAATATTTGTACTAAATTCGGCATATTTACATTTTATAATTTACAAACGTTAATAGTAGAGAAATCTATTGCAATTTTTTGGTATTAAACATAGATTGTATGGGATGGTAGACCATGCTGGTGACTATATCAAATCATCGATGTCGTTACAAATATGACGTCCACTGCTGGATATAAGCCCCTTTCAAAGTATTTTTTGGGGTAAAATAGTGGCATATATTTCCACGCTTGGTCGGCGGGTTGACGGTAACGCGGCTGCTCCTATTTCCGGATATAATATATTCTCTATCACACCTTCTACGACACCCACTGTGTTATTCTTACTCCGGTATTAATAATCCTTACATACAAGTCTATAACGACGAAAGAAAACGAAAATGATGTAAGTACAGTACTTACAGTATAGAACGAAAATGCTGTAAGTACAGTACTTAGAGTATGGAAATTACATCATTTTCGTTGTTCGAATGCTGTAAGTATAATACTTATAGTATGGAACTTACAGAATTTTCGTTTTCTTGAATGCTGTAAGTACAGTACTTACAGTATTAAACTTACAGCATATTCGTTTTCTTGTGTCGATATGTTCGCCATAAACTCAGACTACTGCACCAATCTGTATGCGGTTTTTACCAATGGGTAGAGCGGTTCTCAAGGAAGGTTTCAGTGTATCTATTTGGACCCGGCAGGTGGCGCTATTGTCAGTGCGTCAATAAACTAAAGCGAATCCACGACAGCTAGTACACAAGTCTGCCAAAATCATAACTCTTTCTTTGCCTTCGCCGTCAAAAGTATTCCCACTCACCAACTCTACTAGTATGCCGCGTCCTCGGGTTCGAGTCCGAATCGTCTTGCAAGTTATCGGCCATGGCGGTGACTAACCCGAAGTCCCCAACTTTCACCCTCCCGTCCGGCGCGAAGAATATATTGCTTGGCTTCAGGTCTCTGTGTATGAGGCCTTTCTTGTGCACGTATTCTACAGCTGATACTATCTGACTAAATAGCGTTTTTACCTGGAAATGATTGGTAGAGGTTTATTTAAAAAATATTTTGGCTGTATAGTGCGTCCGAGATAAACTTAACCCAAACGTAAACAAAGCCGTCTATGACACAACCATAGATTAGTCAGTGATGAAAATTGGCCAATAATAACGCAATGATTATTGTTAATGGCTACATGAATCGATAGACTATATTCTACAGTTGGCAGTGTCAAAATAGCGTATTTTACTGTGAAGGTTTTCCATTTGATAATATAATGAAGTATGATCCTTTAATATATCTGTGAAAGTATTGTGCACACAATAAGTGAATATGTGAAAATTTCGATGTTTTCGGTTTGTTTACCATTATGTTAAATTTATCAGGGACGAACTGTAATTATTGTACTTAATAAAACTCAAAGCGCCGCCATTTTGATACGTATATCAAAATGGCGGCGCTTTTTATATTGCAAGATTTTTCTCCGAACGGTATTGCCTTGCCAAAGTATGTATGGCACTATTACTATGGCCTACATACTATTTTATTCTGTTTATCCAACGCGGGAATGACCTAAATAATCGAGAAGCGTACTCTAAGGCTGCGTTTCCACAAACGCGGAGCGGGGCGGAGAAGAGCTTAGCGGTGCCCAAATTCACCAATCTCTATGCTCGTGCTGTTTCCGTGGAAACGGAGCGGAGATTTCGAGCATAATGATTGGTCAATTCGGGCACCGCAAGCTCCGCGTCAGTGGAAACGCAGCCTAAACCACTGGAGGCGTAGTACATTCAAGACAAGAGTACCGTACCTGCGTCCTGCGCATTTCCCACTTATGGTTCTTTCTCAGCCAGTCGTGGAGGCTGTCGCTCTGGCACAGCTGCATCTGTATGTACAGGTACATCTTGGAACTGTTGCCGGGGAGACACATGTCGAGCGACCAGTGACGCTTGTGCCCTTTCTGCAAGAAGTTTCTTAGATTATGATATACACAAAATAAAATTTATTTCACCATATTTACAACCTATGATAATAATATTTTACTAAATAAAACATTTTTAAATAAACAATTAAAAGTTAACTACGCATAAGCTCGAGCACGCAAATTTAAGTACCTACGCATACGTAAATTTGCGTACATGCATAATCTTTTAACATTCTTTTTAATAATACGAATTACATAAATAAAATAACTAAATAAACAATTAAAAGATAACTACGTATACGCTCGAGCACGCAAATTAACGTACACGTACGTAAATTTGCGTACATGCATTATTTTTTTTACTTTCTTTCTAATAATACGAATTACACAAATAAAATTACTATTACCTTTTTACTACTTTTACTAGGGCTGTCACTTTTGTTACTAGCGCTGTCTCTTGTAACATAACTGTCATTATTCTTCACCTTTTCAAGTATTTTGTTGGACAAATCTTTGGATTGTTCATCCATTGTTTTCTGGAAGACTATGAAGGAATCATCGTTATCTCCGCTCGCCATGTGCTTTGATAAAGTATTAGGCGGCGTTATGTCGCCGGGACTTTTTGTACTGTCTATAGTTTGGGACGCAATCTTCGACGCTTTGTCGTCGAACTCTATGACGAAAGAATCGTTACAGCTTAGCGATCTGTAATTAATGAAACAGTATATTATTTGGGAAATTCTTTATCCTTTTGGAAGATTGATGAAACGTATCTCTTGATGACAAGTTATTAGCGCCGTAGAAATATTTTTCCGATCTATTTGAAGATGTATATAAAAAAACAATTACTGAAATAATGAAAGCCAAGTATTTGCAACCTCCCGTGACAAACTCGCAATAATAAAAAAAAATCCTCCAATCTCTTTCCTCTATGATTTAGACTTAAATTAGTTAAATTTTAGTTTTGTTATTATCTTTTTTGCATCCACAAACTAATATTAACCGCAGATTACTTTATTACTGTATGTACCCTATTAATAAGTTAATAATTTAAACATGCAACCATACATTATTTATCTATGTATACTTTTTTGGGTTGCCGTCTAGTATTGACAATAAGCTTAGTGTTTAATCTGTCACGCAATGACTGTAACCTGTTTGTGTACTAAATATAAATAAATAAATAAATACTCCTCTACGATTTCGTCGTTTCAGCCATTGTCGGACATAAACTTCACCCAAAGTATTTCATGGAGGGCCTTTACTCGTCACGCTTGGCATGTAGGCGCAAATCGAGAAAGGCTTCCAAATTAATGTGACTTAAATATAAATTTACAAAAGAATCTCCAAATGAATTAGCAATTACTTTACTTTATATGACGGTGAATAAGTGACATTTCAATTGATAGCATTATAGCCTTTACTGAGTTTGATTTACATTTAAATCACATTATAGAGTATAGTAATTATAAATCGCCTCAATCGTGTTTGAAACACAAATCGAAATATAGCTTAATTAATAAAGTAACGACAGCACACATAATATCTGGATCCTGATTGCTATTGCTATTTATCGCTTACAAAGAAAACAAAATGTACGGAATTTGACATAAGCTTCGCTAAATTATATACGAGTTCGCTTGTCAAACCATCTTGAATCATGGCCCAGAATACATTTTTCGCAACGGTTTAAAAATCTCTATTTGTAAACTAACCTGGACCTCTTCTTGTCATATTCCAACACATCCATGCAAGGATCTATATCCTTGTTCAGATCCAGCATCACACTCGCACTGCGCGTGGACTGGCGCGTGCGAGAGGGAGACATATAGTCGTCGGGCAGCTCCGAAATGTCACCTAACTTCCTGAAACATGTGAGTTAAAAATAAACATACGATACCTACGGAGTAAAATGACTTCAAAATAATCGGTTTAATTTATTTTCAATCAATACATATTATAACAATTAAACAATAATTGAAACATCAAATGAAAAACTATCAATTTAAATATGTTCCATTTAGAGACTACCGACTGTAGAATAAAGTCTATGGATTCATAGTAGCAATAATCATTGTATTAATATTAGACAACTGGCATCACTGACTAGTCTATGGTTGTGTCATAAACGGGTTTGTTTACGTTTGGGTTAAATTTATAAGGCACATAGTACACCATGCGTTGCAGTTTAGGTTATTATCCCATAGTATTAGCACTCACTGCATCCAGTGTTTATCCCAGGACTCCTGCCAGGCGGGCGGCGGCTCCTCTATCCACGAGTTGAAGTAGCGCACGATGTGCTCATGCTCCAGTGTAGCCAGCGCGAGCACCTCGCGCAGCACGCGCCGGCGTTTGGCCTCCCTGTGATCAATTAGTGTTATTCAGGCAATGATAATTAATGTTGTGGCACGCCTGGTGGTCTAGTGGAGGTTTTGTTTTTTTTTAATTGCGTTGCCATGCCACAGGAAAGAAATTTTAAGGACTTATGAATAAGTCCTTAAAATTTCTTTCCTGTGGCACGTGAACGTCAAACGTTACAATGGTGCTTGCTAAAACGATTATTATATTTAAATGTGAAAAGAATATTATTAACTGACAAATAAACCCTAACACATAACAAATAACAAAATGATATGTGTTAGAATGTATATTAAGTCCTAATTTAGTTTCTAATATCATATTATTAATATATTAAATAAATTTTAAATAGCTTACGTTCTCGGCAGTGTGATTCTTTTAACAGCATACAGACAATGATCAATTTTATTCTTAGCTTCGAATACCACACCAAAACCACCTTTGCCCAAACACATCAACGGCTCAAAATCTGTATCGAACCGTCCCAAATATTCCGTATTGTTATTAACCATAGGCACCGGTCGCTCATAATGTCTTTCCACCACAATATACTCCTGGTTGATCGGCAAAGGGGTGCTGGGGGGTGGTTTTGTGGAGAAAAACCTGGGCCAAATCATCAAATTCATGACCAAAGCCGAACTGACCGCTATGACCAGAACCTCTTTCCACCAGAACCAGAGAGAATAGACGTGTACATGCACATGGTTGAACTCTGTAGCATCAAAGTCGCTGTTGTTTGGTAGAATTTCTTCAATCTCTTCATCAACTTGTATACCTTGGTCACATGTGTCTTGGAGATATAGAAAGAACCCACTGTTTTCTAAAAAGAAAAACATATTATTATTTTATTATTCTTAAATTCTTCAAAAATAATGCATCAGTAAGACCTCTATAAAAACAGACATTCCTATTTTACCGACTTTCGGAAGTGATTTAAATCATTTGTTCGCATGTCAATTGAAATATTATAACACGGAAAATACTGGTTTGTCGCAAACGTTGCATTTCGAAAGAGATTGTGTACAATGGTCGTGCGCACATATTATTATTTTAATGTAACATCACTAAAACATTTTTAGTGATGCTACATTAAAATAATAATAAAAGACACAGTAAAAAAAGGGATTTATACATTTATAAGATGATCAGATAAACAATTATTTTATTATTAATATATTAATGTGTTGCTTTATTAGTTAATATTTATTATAAGCTATTTGATACATATTTGTGAAAACCCAGCCCCTCGTCAAAAAAGTACTGAAAATGTACCTTTAGCAGCCGCCGAGCCGTGCAAAGCAACAGCAGTCAAGGTATTGGGATCGGCGTCTTGTAGCGACAGGGCGGTCCCTTCGTCGTTCGTCAACAACGGCCGCGCCTGCTTCAGTTTCCATGGCAACGACTTAATGGACACCGAGGACTCTAGCTTCTTGGCGTAAAGCTGTGACTCTTGGATGTACAGCTGGAAAGTAAAAATTGAGGAATAATTTTCAAAAAGTAAATAATATCTCCCAGCATTTCGGTTTTTGTTGAAACCAATTAGGAGTCATTTTTATAGTGCACTAATTCGTGCGCAATACGTGAGATAATTTTAATATATTTTTTTATATCTATAATCGCTTAACATCCCGTCAATCTGGCCCTCAGCTAAGTATACGAAGAACTTGTGTTACAGGTACCCGACAACGGAAATATATTTTTAGTACTTTTTATATTATACACATATTTAAGATTTTTATTATATTGATACACAAATTTAACATAATTGATCTAACCCAGGAATCGAACTTACGATCTCCGTAAGAGCTACTGATGCGTTATGTAGACACACAAGAAATAAAATAACATATATAGGTACTGTACAAAGTGTGTATAATATAATATATATGTTTATAAGTTTTTATAATAAAAACTTAATATATGGTAAACATCCAATAACCGGGGTTGGCTGGAAGATATTGCTTTCAAGTAATAAGGCCGCCCTAATGTGCATGAATAATTTTAGTACTATACATATTGTTAATATGCATTAGTTTTGTGCACAATAAAATATATTTGTACAAGATGACCCGTGCACTTCGTTGAGCATACAAACCGTTTAAACATTCCCACGAACATTTCAAGACCAAAAATAGCCAAACCGGTTCAGCCGTTCTCGAGTTTTAGCGAGACTAACGAACAGCAATTCATTTTTATATATAAGAATTGTATTGTATAACTTGTTGCGTATTGCCCACCTGAGTTTCGTGCACGCCAAGGTATAGCGACGGCCCTGCGAGCGCGTCAGGGGCGGAGCTGGGCGACAGCGCGCGCGCCGCCTGCCACAGCACGTCCATATGTTGCAGCACGCCCCCTTGGAGGCGCCACATGCCCGCTACTGGTGCGTCTAGCTGTAAACGTAGATTATTTTTACTATACAGAGTGATTCATGGTTCATATATTAAGCCGAATATAGTGTGAAGAGAATGACGCGTAGAGCATTTTTTGTTTTCGCAACTCATATAAATTACTTACCATAACGCGACAAATCACGATTAAAGATTTCCATAAATGTCACAAAGCAGATGAGTTTCAATCGTGGTAAGGTCGTAGGTCAACGACCAGTGCGTTCGTGTGTATAGACTAGGAGCCAGCATAGTAAAATTCACTCCTTGTGGTAATTTTAGAATTTATGAGTTGTCAAAACAAAAAATGCTCTACACGTCACTCTCTTCACACTATATTCGCCTTAATATATGGATCATCAATCACCCTATATTTTGAAGGTTACAGGTAAAATACACTGGTCCTATTTTTGCTAACCGACTTCCATGCGCTCTGAGTGGGTTATGCGTTTGCGCACTCGCACCGGCTTAGCGCCACGATTATGGCTACGGCGATTTGGGTGAGATACGCGCCTGTGTACTCGCGCCGGCTGGCGCCATCTTGTGGACACACTGAAAACAAAATGGCGCCCACCTTCTGCTGCCACAGCGGCTTGTTGTCCGGACCCCTCACCGCGACTACACCCTCAGGCAGCGCGACGGCTATGGCTACGGCGCTCTGGGTGGGATACGCGCCTGCGCACTCGCGCCGGCTGGCGCCATCTTGTGGACACACTGAAAACAAAATGGCACCCACCTTCTGCTGCCACAGCGGCTTGTTGTCCGGCCCCCTCACCGCGACTACACCCTCAGGCAGCGCGACGGCTATGGCTACGGCGCTCTGGGTGGGTTACGCGCCTGCGCACTTGCGCCGGCTGGCGCCATCTTGTGGACACACTGAAAACAAAATGGCGCCCACCTTCTGCTGCCACAGCGGCTTGTTGTCCGGCCCCCTCACCGCGACTACACCCTCAGGCAGCGCGACGGCTATGGCTACGGCGCTCTGGGTGGGATACGCGCCTGCGCACTCGCGCCGGCTGGCGCCATCTTGTGGACACACTGAAAACAAAATGGCGCCCACCTTCTGCTGCCACAGCGGCTTGTTGTCCGGCCCCCTCACCGCGACTACACCCTCAGGCAGCGCGACGGCTATGCCTACGGCGCTCTGGGTGGGATACGCGCCTGCGCACTCGCGCCGGCTGGCGCCATCTTGTGGACACACTGAAAACAAAATGGCGCCCACCTTCTGCTGCCACAGCGGCTTGTTGTCCGGCCCCCTCACCGCGACTACACCCTCAGGCAGCGCGACGGCTATGGCTACGGCGCTCTGGGTGGGATACGCGCCTGCGCACTCGCGCCGGCTGGCGCCATCTTGTGGACACACTGAAAACAAAATGGCGCCCACCTTCTGCTGCCACAGCGGCTTGTTGTCCGGCCCCCTCACTGCGACTACACCCTCAGGCAGCGCGACGGCTATGGCTACGGCGCTCTGGGTGGGATACGCGCCTGCGCACTCGCGCCGGCTGGCGCCATCTTGTGGACACACTGAAAACAAAATGGCGCCCACCTTCTGCTGCCACAGCGGCTTGTTGTCCGGCCCCCTCACCGCGACTACACCCTCAGGCAGCGCGACGGCTATGGCTACGGCGCTCTGGGTGGGATACGCGCCTGCGCACTCGCGCCGGCTCAGCGCTATCTGATGGTCGGAGACACTGAAGTTCCATCTGGAAACAAAATGACGTATTACTTAACTCATTGATAGGTCGATTTCATAGAAATTTGATATTAATTTTAACATTTTTTTATACTCAACGCAATAACTAGATAAGCCAAAGATGTTGGTTCACATAATCGATCAAATCGATCAAATCAATCATACGTTTTTCTGTGCAATTGTGGCGCAGTATCTCAACAGTAACAGTAACATCACATTCCAAAGAAGTTTGTCATATAGATACAAAGCTTTAAATTTTAAACACATACTGGTTCTGTGGTTAATAAAACAATTTTCTACGCCACAATAACTATACACTCACTTTTCAGTACCACTTCTAGGGTCGAGCGCTCTCACAGTATTGGAATGTCGCCTCAACACCAATATATCTCTGCCGGCACTAGCCGTCTGCTGCTCGCTGTTGCAGCCGCTGGAGTTGCACTCATACACAATCAGACCAGTGCGGGCATCTACACCTACCCATCGCGTCTCTCTTGCACCTGGAATGTAGGAAATTAGATAGAGAACAAAACGTCTCTCTTGCACCTGGAATGTTGTAGGAAATTAGATAGAGAAAGAGAACAAAATGGCTGATCTGTTGAGCAACCTGAATGAATGAATAAATTATTTATTGTGCACACAACATAAAAAAAAAGATGCAAAGTGACAATATACACAGGTAGCGCAAAAAAAGCAAGGGCCTTATTACTAGGTAGCAATCTCTTCCAGGCAACCACGGGTAAAGGAATTGTAGAAGCGAAAATAACTATTTTTGCATGTCAATTGAATATAGTGTTATCTGTAATTATGTAAATGTATATTTAGGATTGACAACCGAATAAATTTTAGTAGGGATTTCTTTGGTTGAGCTTCTATGAGCTTCTATGAGCTTCTATGAGCTGATTTGTTGGCAGTATTTACTTTAGTACTAGCAAAAGTCCCCTATCTTCTGCAATATGCAAAACATGAACAATTCATTTTATGACTTTCCCTTTTTTTCATACTTGTAAAAATTTTAAAAACATAAAACATCAGGAAATTGAATTTACTTACCAGCTACAACGAGTTCGTCCGAATATTTGTATGACGAAGTGAGAAGTTGTTCTGCATCGAAGGGCAGAGGTTCAATGGAATCTCCACTGAGACTGTACAATGTCCCTCGGAGTGATGGCACCAGTCTCACCCATTTCCCACCCGATGTAAGCTGTAAATATCATGGACTTAGAGAAAATAGGCGGAAAATATGACGCTTGACGACCTCCGTAGCGCAGTGGTTGAGCGCGTTGGTGCTCGAGCGGAAGGTTTTCAATGCTCCTGGGACATGGATGTGTATTAAATTTGTGTATAATATAATAAAAATCTTAAAAATGTGTATAGTATAAAATATATTAAATTACTAAGCACTGGCCAGATTGACGTGGTGTGAAGCGTCCATAGATATTATTATTATTAATATGCATATCAGAGTGCCAAGGAGGTTGACATCTCATTAAGTAAAACTCAATCAGTAGTTTAGGCGCTACAATGAAACGAACATACACTCATACACAGACTGACAAATTCATTTCCGCTATGGATTTGCAGTAGTTGTGTAAAAATTGTGTCTATGAATTTTGATTTAAAAATAGGCAATTTGTATCTTACCTCAACATGATGCAAGTTGGAAGACAGGAGCGGTTGTGTTTCAAAGTCCCAAGCTTTCTTGCCATTTTCTGTTGAAAATGCTGTGATTCGCCCATCTAAAGTGCTGACAATTACCAAGCTGAAAAAAGACAGTAAGAATATGTAAAACAATTGCAAAAGGTAGAACAGCATGGTCTGAAAATATTTAAGGGTCATTTCTAGCCTCACAGAAATGTACAAATACTCCACAAAATCACATTTTTATAGAAAAAAACGAGTGATATTAATAACTTATATTAAGGTTTCAATAATATACTATTTTGACTGTCTATTAATAACTGAGTATAGCCAAAGTCATATAACTTACTCAGAATTAAGTCAAAATGTACAGTGTTTACATTCTGATAAGATACTATACTATCTTTAATACACCATAATCAGTATTAGCATAGCTGTATGAATATGAAATGGATGTTGTTAATTGCTGGCATGTTATAGTATATAATATTTGGGTATTAGTTGATTAAGAAAATAAATAAATTCTAAATACAAAAAATAACATTCTAAACATGCAAATAGAGCAAAAACAACTACCTACCTATTTGCAGAGGGATTTGTGCCTGAGCTTATTCAAACAAGGGTTCAAATGGGTGTTGCATACTACACACACACATACACACAAGGTGACATGAAGAAACCAACAACCACACAGTAACATACTGGCCTTATTGTCAAATATGGCCAATACTCTGAAAAATAAACTATTCTCACATTGTAATTCTTAGCTAAATAAAATATAAGTCAATGTGAAGTTACTACACAATAAATAGAAGCCAAATTGAATATAAACAAGTTTATGGTGAAAAACTATTGTCACCACTTTTAAGTATTGCATCATATATTATATGTTGAATGTAAACACAAAATACATTGAACACAAGTGACATGGTTAATATAATTAATTGGTTATGGTTGTAATAATGAAATAAGATTACAATATTTGGACAAAGTTTGATATGTAAAAGTCTAAATATTAAAGAAAATTTAAAATATAGAATAGAGTCAAGCTATGTAATAATGTCTTTTGGAAGTCATGATTCTTCACTGTGAAATTGTATTTCATTTAATGGCTTCACCAAGAAATATGCTGTGCTCTAGTTGCCTAATGTTTTATAATCTAGGCTTAGATTAAACATTATACATCCTATCATCCAATTGGCATGAAGCTGTAGGCTAGATGCAGTCTGTATTTCTCCGACATACACCACTGTCAGTATTTAGGTATTGAATAACAAATGATTGGGTGATAGGCAGTAAGGTGTGTATGGCCATATTGCAGGCTGATGATGATAATGTTAGAAAAATTATCATAAAATCTTGTACATAAGAAGTTATCATATATTTCGTATATTTATTAAGCTACACACGATCCAATAGTCAAATTAAATTCAGCATAATACCTGGTCAATAGTATCAAGCTCAGATTACATGACTCAAGGCCAATTTAGATTAGATTATAATATCATGCACACAATATGTAATGTCTATTTACAAAATAATCTGTAAATTTATTTTTTTCACCTTAACCATACCTTAATGCGACAAGTCTAGACATGTACCAATGGTTTGTTTTGGTTTTTGTAAATCAAATAATACTTAGCATCTTAATTAACAAATTATTTTTTTTACTTACTCGCTCAAATGTGAGTCCTCTTGGGTGTGTGGATTACAGAACGGCAATTTTTTTATTATATCTTCAGCTCCAAGACAGGATACAAAACAAGTCAGGAAAATAATAGTTGCAACATGAATCACTTGCCTATACCGAGTACGCATATTGAAAACAATAAATTATTATCGAGCATTGCAAAGCCCTATTTAATTGAATATATAATAGACTAAAAGATTAGGCTTTTAATAAATTATAATTCCTGAAAAATAGTAAACAACAAAAATATCTATCCACTCTCGTACTTCCACGTTATCTGTCAACTGTCGACTGTCACTGTGACGGAAAGAAATTGTCATTTTACAACCCGTTTTTTTAAATTGCAGTAGTAAAGCATCCAGCCATGTTAGGTTAGGGCATGGAAGTAATTTAATAAAGTACCGTGTACAGCGTAGTACTCATAGCTTCCATGGGTCAGTGCTGCATTTTAAAGTTTTTGCCCGGGCCTTGGGTCCATGTTAAGATTGTTAAGTAAGATTTCATAATAAAATAAAAAAAATAAAAAATAAAAAAGCCTTTTATTTCTTACAAAACATAAATAGTACGAGTATTATTAGTTAAATATTTAAATTAGTTTTATTTATAAGAACCCCTCGTTATCGAAGGTGAAGGCCTCCTCTAGAGATTTCATAACTGGGTAAAAATGTACAATATGGACGATCGAGTTATAACTAAGGAGCAACTGTGGAGCAACTAACCAAAGCCAAAAGCTGTGGGAACTCGTAGTTTTTTAGATATTGATTAAATAAAGTCCATAAAATTAGGTTAAATTTTCGACTAATACTATTTAAAAAAAACTATTAGATAAAAAGTATAATATTATCATCCAAGTCATTCTTATCATCCCATTTTACTGTACTGCTGGTGTATGGAAATAGTACAGTGCAAGTAACATTTAATGGTGTAACAACACAGACACACACAGACATTTGACATTTCTAGCATTTGGATTGGGTTAAGTAAAAAAAATGTATTCAAAAATATATTTATTACGTATAATAATATTAAATTAACAATGGTAAACAACGCTCACAAACATACAAAAAACTGCACCAAAAATACAAAAAAGCTCTCTCAGTCTATCAACGCAGCATGCACTCCAGTTACGTAGGAGAGCCATGAATTTGACGATACAAATGGACCGACAGGACCGGATTCATACCTCGGCTTCACAGGAAACCCATGTGCATTAACATCAAGGTGATACAATATTCTCGTTTGCAATAAAATAATTGGGGGTAAATGTTTAGAGCAAACATGACTCTATGTACAGCTTGGCAAAAAAGAGTGTGGAATAAATGAGGTCGCTTTTCCTTTTTTAGTGGCAAGTGGCAACCCTCAATAACACCGCTATATACAATTTTAATACTTGTAATTTTTAGTTTTGACCTATAAATCTTTTATTTTATTATAATAATAAAAATTTAAACAATTTTATACTTGTAATTTTTTTGTTTTGACCTATTTAAACGAGTATAGGTTACCTTACTCTAAATAATTATACTTAATGATAAAATATCTTTTATTTGAAATATGATATCGTTCTTAAAGACTAACGATGTCTAAGACGCGCTAGTTATTCAATTAAATAAGCAGATTCAATCAGATGAATGCGACATATAAACACACACACAGTTTTATTCTATTAATAAAATGTATTTTAAATTTAACACTTAAGTTTACAGTATGTAAAATCTAGAGGCAAAGGGTATGTTAACCCTTACTACAGGTTTACCAGCATATCAAGGATAACAGGGCTTCACTCATGATGCAACTCTAATGTGTATTTTAAAATTGTATGTACCTTTTTATAAGAAACATTATTAGTATCTACTTCTTTATACAATCAACTTTGGCAACAATAAACTTTTTTTATTTTTATATAAATATTACTAGTAGTTCCTGAGATTAGCGCGTTTAATCAAACAAACAAACAAACTCTTCTGCTTTATAATATAAATATACATTTCATTATACTTATATTATTATTCACGGCATTACTATATTAAACACTTGACCGTTAGTTAAAGTTTACAACCTTGAGAGTGGCAACACCTAGTTTCCATCAAATCTTTTGTCCTTTTCTTTCCTTTTTAACCTTTACCTCTATCTATCTCGCTCGCACATTCCCCACCAGGTAGTGTCGAGCTGAAAATTAAGCTCTGACACCTGCCTCATTGGCGTTAAATTTTCCATCAACAGCGGTTCACTTTCGATACTATAGTCATTATCGAAGTGCTGCCGCAGGATACCCGGTGAGTTCTTATAATTATAACTTTATTGAACCTCTGAAACTCATGGAAATATTCTAAGCTCTAACGGTTTTTACCGTTTGCATACTATTCATAGAGTTTTATATTCTTAAATATCCAAGAAATAAGGAATCTTTCTTTGTTTCAGAGAATGTTATTATTAATTAACTTATTTTATGTTGTGTCCTTTGTAGTGTCAGGAGTTACTTATTGCAAAGTGAATTAATATATTTCTGTGGATAATTTAGTACTTTTGTCGGTATTATGTTGTACCTACACAATATTTTGTGTCGTAAGAAAACGTGCTAACGTTTGTAATAGATTTGGTAAAGATAAAAATAACTTTTGCGTTGCAAATTTACAATCGTACTACCCACATTTTATTGATAATTTTTTAAATAAAATTTAAATGTTCACTTTGTCGCACACTATTTCTCCTTCCTTTTAGATAATTTTAATGGATAATACAAATGCAAAAACGTCCACCGTTCACCACGTTGAACACACCGGTTCTCGTCCGATCACCGAAGTTAAGCAACGTCGGGCGCGGTCACCCATCCAAGTACTAACTTGGATGGGTGACCGCCTGGGAATAATACCGCGTGATGTTGGCTTTTTGTTGGTTGCCAATCTACGGCAGGGCCCTCTGGTTTGCAAATCGAACGTTCGCATCGTACTTCCCTAAAAAAGGGGGGGTGGGGCAAACATAATCGCAAATATGACCTGTTATAGAAATTATCGAACGAAGTAACCGAACTTCGCAGACATATTTATGAAGGCGAACCTTCTTGTATAAATCATCAAGGATCTCAGGATTTTTCTACCATTCCTAATGATTTAACTTTTTTAAAAATGAGGGTTATGATCAAATTTCTTTATTAAATATTAATGATTATGAGGTTCTAAATAATTGTGATCTATCTGACAATAATACTAATAATGAGATTAGTACGAATTTTAATTTTGAATTACACTGTGGTCGAAGGATCAAATCCCGCTATATGATAGATTGACTTTTTAGTTAAATTAAAGGAACCATCTAAGGGCCCAGAAAATTATTATTTTGAAATGCTAAAAAAAAAATCCAACATTTCAATAAGAATGAGTAGTTTGATGTCAGTTATGCTGACTTTCAAAATCTTTATAATAATTATTCCCCAGGTTTTACCCAGTTGGAAATTAATGACGAAGTTATGGCTTATGATGGTCAGCGTCGCTTTGCTTACAGTGACAAATGTTTTGGTGCTCTTTCCTTCTGTATATTAAAACAAAAAGAACTGTTGCAAGATAGCATATATAAACTTATATCCTGGGCGCGAGATAGTTGTAATACTGAAAACGCTAACGAGTTACATAAAAAAGTTGTTGAGCTATTTAAACAACTGACATTAGTCTTAGAGAAAACAGATGGTGTAAGAAAATTTTTTATACCACTTATTTGCCTCGCAGGCATTAAACAAAAATAATTATCACCCCTCGCAGGGGTTTGATAATAATCATAGAACACCCTCTCAGAGTACGTTCCAAAGACAGCCCCCGTAGGGCTCGTCGTCGTACCCACGCAGGGTTACTTTTATACCAGACCCACGCAGGGTACATTTGGCACCAATAGGCCTGAAAATAATAACACACGAGGGTCCTTTCGACCCCGTGAAGTTTCACAAAACAGACACGAGCCTGGTACAGGAATTAGGACACGTGGTCCCCAGGATTCACAATCGGGGAATAGGCGACGTCGATTCTGACCACTTCGAGGCGGGCCAATTAATTTTTTTTTGCATACCAGTTGAGATATCTAGGTGCACATCGCACACTTTTAAAAGATATCCGAGGGTACCGCATACCCTTTCAAGCGAGACTTCCTCTCTTATTTCTCAAAAATCAAGGACGTTTGACGGAGTCAGAACCCATGTCCGACAGTATATCACAAATGATTCGGAAAAGGGAGTTCTGGAGGAGGCTCCTCTTTTTTGGAGCTTTATCTCGACTATGTTTTTAGTCCCTAAAGGAGACGGCACAAACCGATCCAATTTTCAACCTGAAAAATCTAAACTGGTATGTCGCAATTGTGATAAAAATAATTATAATAATAATATATTGTATAACGGGGCCTCTGCGTGTGGCTTCGGCCCCACGCATGCCTTCCAAAGGTCCGGGATTTAATTGCCCGTGAGCAAGGAAGCTATAGCTATAGCTTTTTTTAATTATTATTATTATATCTGTATACACAGACATAATAATAATAATTATCACTCTTCGCAGGGGTTTGATAATAATCATAGAATACTCTTAGAGTACGGTCCAAAGATAGCCCCCGCAGGGCTCGTCGTATACTCAACCCACGCAGGGTTACTTTTATACCAGACCCACGTAGGGCACATTTGGCACCAATAGCTTGGAAACAATAGCACACGAGGGTCCTTTCGACCCCGTGGACATTGGTCCACGGGGTCCATTGGGACCAATTTTCAACCTGCAAAGTCTTAACTGGTATGTCGCAACTCAGCCATTCAAACTAGTTAATGTTTCGGGTGCCAGGGTTGAAATATTTATTTGCATATTGACATTTGACAAAATACAAAGTCTACCCTTACGGGTGTACATACAGTGCGTTTAAAACTAAATATAATATAAAGTTTCTCCAACAAAACGACTGGTTCTGCAAAGTAGACCTTTCTCAAGCACACTTCAATGTGCCCATCTGACACAGTCACAGACGTTTTCTTCGGCTAGTGTACAAAGGGAAATTACTGCAAATGGCTTGTCTGCCGTTCGGCCTCAGTACAACTCCGAATATCTTCGCAACACTTTCGAATTGAGTGGCCCAAACTTTAACGGACGAAGGCATCAGAGTCCTAGTATAATTTGGACAATTTTTAGTAGTACACCAAGAGTACCAGACACTCACATGTGCAGGTCGTCCTTGCACGTCTAAAAGTTTTTGGGGTGGCAGATAAATTATCAAGTCAGTGACTAATTCCCAAAAGAAATTAGTGTTCCTCGATACCCTTTGGGTCACGTGGTTAAACAAAAATATGCTCCCCAACGGGAAAATAGTTTACTTACGCTTACGTCTCGAGGAAGTTCTACGAGATGTAACTAAAAATCTTTAGAGCTTAATAGACATATTGAATTTTGCGAGCTTCGCAGTTCCATAAGGCAGATTACACTTTCGAGAAACCTTGTCTTACCTCAACAAAGTCCTATGATTGATGTTGTGATATTGCCAACGGAGTTACAAAAGGAGATGAGGTGGTGGTTAGAAAATTGTCATGGGGAATCGATGATTCATTTTCCAACAGCGGAACATTTTCTAACGGTGGACGCATCAGACGTTCCGTGGGGAGCTCTGCTGAAAAAAAAAAAAAAAAAAAAAAAAAAACACATGATTTAGGTAGAAGCCCAACATATTCCGGGCAAATACAAGTCATGCAGACCATCTTTCTTGTCATCAGCGTCCACCCGAGTGGCATCTGCTTCCCCAGGCTATAGAGAAAATATTTCCAAGGTTCGGTGTTCCTCTGATAGATTTGTTCGCGTCGGAACAGGTAAATGTGGTCATGAATTAGGTATTTGTCACTAGAACAGAAGGACTATGATAGCAACGTTTCACGTTGCCTTCTCACAGGTATGGTACTTTCCCACAGCACGGGTGTTCCCACCACCGTGCATTATTCCGAAAGACCTGAAACACCAGAACCTTGCACGAGGAATCTATCTCCTCGTAGACCCCTTGAGACAAGCTCAAGAACGCTCGTTCCCAACGGCACTGAAGGCACGAGCAGTATAGCACCACGCTTCATAGTCAAGGATCTCTATCACTGTTGATATTTTGCAGATTTACATATTGTAGAGGGACTGGCTTATAACACGATTAATCTTCGTAAGTCCGTGGTAGCCACTTTAACTAACCCTGATAATGCCAGTAATTTGAGTTCAGACTTGTAAGTATGTCATGTCTTAAAAGCTATAGCTTTACAAAACCTGTGAGGAAAAGTATTTGGGATCTTGATATTTTAATTACATACTTGCGCATTATAACTGTGAACGAGGCTAGTATATTTGCTTCTTCTCGACATACAGCAACTCCTATAATACTTTGCTCTGCCCGCAGGGTCCATGAACTTTATTAACCACAGATACAAAACATTATGTTGAATAAGCCAATTCTTTGGTTTTATGGCCTGTTTTTGTACCTAAAACCGACACTGCCACGTACAGGCAGTCTGGATGGGGTTTTATTGCAATAATGAGAATAAAAAACCTTGATCCAGTATTTTGGGTAAAGCTGGAGCACGCCAAAGGCGGCCTCTCCATACTCTTATCAGTTCACTACGGTCTAAACTAACTGTCCACTAGACTGCATCCTGTCGGGGGGAAACTTGAGGTCAAAAACGACATTTACACGTTTTTACCGTATATCTGATGTTAATAATAGCGGTTTTATACGCTTGTTTAACCCTGCTTAATTATACTGTTATAAAGTTTCAATTTCACAGTGACCTTTGCATTAGGTTAGCCATAATTAAGCTACATACCTATTGCCTTCAACTTATAAACTATTTTGAATTACTTTAATAATTGTAAAAATTGTCTAATCATATTTTGTGAAATCAAGATATTTGTTTACTGTAACTAATAATTCCATAAATCTATATATATAAAAGAAAGTCGTGTTTGTTACAACACTTATAACTCGAGAACGGCTGAACCAATTTTCATGGTTTTTGATTCGTTGGATTTGTCTCCTCCCCGAATAGCAGAATACATATTAAAAATAGTGAAAACTTGATGTGTAATGAATAATTAATCATATAAATAAATGCTCATATTTTGTTCATCAAATGTCAAACATTTGTTGTCAAATGATGTAACAACTATGCGTTCAGAAATCTATTCGTATTGAAGTGTCAGTTTGTAACTTTCAATCAACGTTTTTCTAAATGCATATGACATTTTAAACGATATTTTCTTCTTTTTTTTGGCATTGGCAACGATATCTAGGTACTGAAAACGAAAATGCAATTTAAAAAAATGTCTGTCTGTCAGCGTGTCTCTTTGCTCCGGCTAATCTATGGAACGGCTGGACCGATTTTAACGAGACTTTCACTGGTAGATAGCTAAAGTTACAAGGATTAATTTAGGCTACTTTTCATCATCATCATCATCGTCATCTAACTAATGATCACCGAATCGGCTCGACCGACTGTGACGGGAGCATTCACCGGGCGTTAGCTTAAGTTAGTAGGAGTAATCTATACATCTATATGTATAAAAGTAAGTCGTGTTAGTTAAATTATTGATAACTCAAGAACGGCTTTATCGATATGGCTGAAAATTGGTGAGAAAGTAGCTTAGAGCAAGTAGACGGACATAGGACTATTTATTCCATTTGACAGCGTTTCCGTGAACGTTGCGGGTTCTGCGTTAGGGTTTCGCGTTGTGGGTTCCGCGTTGCGGGTTCCGGATTCCGCGTTGCGGGTTCCGGATTCCGCGTTGCGGGTTCCGCGTTGCGGGTTTCGGGTTCCCATGCTGCTGGTTCCGCGTTGCGGGTTCCGGGTTCCCGTGTTGCGCGTTCCGGGTTCTGCGTTCCGGGTTCCGCGTTGCGGGTTTCGGGTTCCCATGTTGCGGGTTCCGCGTTGCGGGTTCCGGGTTCCCGCGTTGCGGGTTCCGGGTTCCCGCGTTGGGGGTTCCGGGTTCCCGCGTTGCGGGTTCCGGGTTCCCGCGTTGCGGGTTCCGGGTTCCCGCGTTGCGGGTTCCGGGTTCCCGCGTTGCGGGTTTCGGGTTCCCGCGTTGCGGGTTCCGGGTTCCCGCGTTGCGGGTTCCGGGTTCCCGCGTTGCGGGTTCCGGGTTCCCGCGTTGCGGGTTCCGGGTTCCCGCGTTGCGGGTTCCGGGTTCCCGCGTCGCGGGTTCCGGGTTCCCGCGTTGCGGGTTCCGGGTTCCCGCGTTGCGCGTTCCTGGTTCCCGCGTTGCGCGTTCCGGGTTCCGCGTTGCGGGTTTCGGGTTCCCATGTTGCGGGTTCCGGGTTCCCGCGTTGCGGGTTCCGGGTTCCCGCGTTGTGGGTTCCGGGTTCCCGCGTTGCGGGTTCCGGGTTCCCGCGTTGCGGGTTCCGGGTTCCCGCGTTGCGGGTTCCGGGTTCCGGGTTCCCGCGTTGCGGGTTCCGGGTTCCCGCGTTGCGGGTTCCGAGTTCCCGCGTTGCGGGTTCCGGGTTCCCGCGTTGCGGGTTCCGGGTTCCCGCGTTGCGGTTTCCGGGTTCCCGCGTTGCGGGTTCCGGGTTCCCGCGTTGCGGGTTTCCGGGTTTCCGCGTTTCGGGTTTCGGGTTCCCACGTTGTTTTTTTTTAGTTGAATTTTATCATAAACTCTTTTTATGCTCAACGAAGTGGGCAAGGGTCAGCTAGTATTTTATTATGAAAGTAACCAAGTTTGGTTTGTACATTATAACAATTATAATCTCTTTATAATTAAGTTCAAAAATTATATTAATATTAGTAACACTACTGCACTGATATTTATTTTTTATTTCATTTTATTTGTACAGTAACTTATGCCTATGATGGGTACATTTTATGATGTTGTAATAAATGAGTTACAATTAAATGATAGTAATATGTATTATACAAATTGTATTATATTCTCGCTCAATACGTTAATATTGATAACAAACAAACACGTCTCAAGGTTGTAAACTTTAACTAACGGTCAAGTGTTTAATAGAAGTGTTTTACCTGAAATAAAACACATATTAAATACTTACCTTAGTTAAAGTTTACAAATTTAAATTCTGCCTGGCAGTTCCTCTCGACTCAATGAGGCAGGTGTCAGAGCTTAATTTTCAGCTCGACACTACCTGGTGGGGAATGTGCGAGCGAGATAGATAGAGGTAAAGGTTAAAAAGGAAAGAAAAGGACAAAAGATTTGATGGAAACTAGGTGTTGCCACTCTCAAGGTTGTAAACTTTAACTAAGGTAAGTATTTAATATGTGTTTTATTTCAGGTAAAACACTTCTAATAATATGACTTATAACACAAGTTTTTTTTAAAGTGGGTACCTATACAATAAAACTAAATATTACGTATGTCTATAATACTTTAATCAGAGTTTAACAAAGTTTCGTCTAAATATTCTACGCCTGAAAACATTGTCATATCGCTGGAGCTTCCTGCAACTTCAGAATCATATTCTGATTCTGATGATTCACAGCTGCTACTGTCGTCTCTGAGGTCAATTACAAGCTGTTCAATATCTTCATAAATTGTTTTAATTACTTACCTAAAACAAAAAAAAACATAATATGTAAATAATTTAATTTTAATAATGTAATAATAACTTCAAGTATCATTGTTATTCGTGTTGAAGTATACATTAATTGTCAGTCGGAAAAACATAACCTCAAAATCAGATGTTTGTAAACAAGACTAAAAATCACTGAAATATAGTTTAAACAAAACTATAAATTCATATGCAATATAATAACATATGTAGGAACCTTACTATGCTGATAAATAGGGATAAATACCTGCATATCGGCAGTTCTTTGATAAACATTACCTATTTGTGATAAAATTTGTCCTGCTTCAGATTGAGCCAAACATCGCAATAAAACTTTATAAATCACTGCTCTACCACTACTACGAATAGTTTTGTTCATTCTGAACAATTCAGAAGAGCTAATTTGAGCTACAATTATATTTAATCAATGTAAACAGCTTGCGTGAACGGACTTTTGACATAGAATGTACCACAGATTAAGAATTAGTTACTGAATGTACTAGTCATGTTCTTACTTCTTACACGACATCGATCGTTCTTTCTCCTCTACTTCACAATATTAGCTTAGCATAAACTGCCGTAGGGCCTGTTCCAGAAGACGCTCTGAACGTTCAGATCATTCATAACGCTGACATTGACAGCTGACAGTGCCTGTGAAAACAGTTCAAAACGATCCTAAACAGTGCTAAAGAAACGCAAATCTGAACGAAAAAAACGTAATTTTCGTTTACTATTTTCTTTCAGCAGTCAGCTGTCAATGTCAGCGTTATGAATGATCTGAACGTTCAGAGCGTCTCCTGGAACACAGGGTTAATAAAAAACTAAGTGACATTTCAAACCGCGCGTTTTTTGACAAAAGTCGTTTTGAAAGTTATAATTTTTTTTTGTTTTGTTTACTGTTCTATAAAAATTGCTATTTTTCTTTGAAAATAACAGCATTATTCAAGTCAAAAGTAATCAAGGTGCTTAAAAACTACTTTGTACGTGCTTATATTAACAAACAATATGGTATGTGCAAGCATAATTGAATTTTACTGGTTTTTATATTGTTGGTTATGTTGAGGTTTGAGCTATTAAGTTGATACTTTTTATATTTAATGACTATAAATTAAATGTACACTTATATAAGCACTTAATCATATTTTTATAATAACTCTACCACAAGATATTCTATACTTATATTGTTAGTTTTTAGTCCTAATTTAAGTTACTTTTGCCTGAGTCTTATCCTTGTGTGGGATTTAATTAAGAAATTTATGTGCATCATTAATTTTTAACTTTGTTGTGTTTGGCAGACAGTTAATTCAGTATTGCATGTAAAAATATTATATTTTATTTAATTAATTGTAAAAATAGTTTAGTGTGTGGTGTCTACGTGGTAGAAAATCTCCCTTAAAACTTTTTAACCAATTTCAGAGTTCTCCAATTCCGGATACACCATCTGACCGAGATGGGGCTAGATCCCGCATGACATCTCCAGCCCGCGACTATGAGATGTTTGAGGATGAAAGCGCTATTCTTGGAGACAATGCTGAAGAGGAAGATGATGGGGAGGAGCTATTTAATGATAATATGGAGGCGTACGTTTAAATACTATCATAGATGATCTACATAAATAAATAATAGATTTATTGTTACAAAAAGTGTTCTGAGAAAAAATTGTGGCTAGCTATTTGAGTAAAACATGAATCTACTAGATTATAGATCTAGTAGATTCATCTTTTACTCAAAACTAGGCACAATTTTTAGATACAATCCAGTTACAGTGTTTGAAGTCCTGTTATTCTTGATAGGTGGATAGGTGGACTAACCTGTAAGTAGTAAGGGGTAACATAACCCTTCCCTCTGGATATTACATAGAAAAAAAGTGTTCCACTGTAATTACAGTTTACAGTGTTTTTGCATTGAGATTCTTACAAAACAACAAGTTTGTTTTTGAGGGCAATTTTTTAAATAAATTACAAGTACCAGTGTACTCTAGGTTCCATGTACCTTAATAAAAAATCCTTTATTCAGTTGTAAGTTAGCTCTGGCCAGGGAAAAACTTGTAACATGTTTTTTGTTTTTTTTTAATAGTTATTGCAGCTCCACAATAACATTGTTCCCAGGGTACGAAGTAGCCTATAATAATATGTTAATCCATGGTATCTGTTTCTTGCATACCAAATATTATTAAAATTAGACAAGTGATTTCCATATGGATTTTGTAATTTGTAGTGAGGTGACTTACTTGTACTATGGTATATTTTATACTAGTTACTACCTATCTGTGGAGGCTTGTAATTAGCTATATGTTTACCATATTTGTATACTTTAGTAGTTTGCTATTAGTCTGTAAGCCTTCTTAATAATAAACAAATAAAATAAATATGTAGAAATAAATAACAAACAAGTAAAAAAAAATCCTTTGGCTAAAATATAATATTTTTATTTTCAGGGACTATCGACCAATGCCTGCATTGGATCGTTATGATGCAGAAGACCTTGATGATGACAACTATGATGCTATGTCTATTGGAGACAGAGTGGCTGCAGAACGAGAGTTGCAGAGGAGGGACAGAGATGAAGGCAGAGTGAGAAGGGATGACAGAGATCTACTCTATGGTAAGTTTATTTATTTTTTGTACACAATTATATCTTTCTTCATCTATGATTATCAGCATTCAGCCTTATTGGCTATAATCTGATGAGTGGTATATTACTTATTTATTGTACACAATGATAAGGACAATTACATTTTGAAATAAATTTCAAAAGCCCCAATTTTATCAAAGCTTGTTAGTGTTAATGGCTTGTTTAAATACCATTCCTTCTCACTCATTGACAGGAAGTACAAGAGGGAAAAAATATTATATTTAATGAAGGATTTAACAAACAGTGTAACTGAGTGATAGATGTTTATCCATGTTTGCCTAACATTTATATCATGATTCATGATAGTAAGATAGTTGAAATGTTTATCATTATTCTGCAATAAAACACATACTAAAAACAAAGTATAATAATAATAATATCTATGGATGCTTCACACCACGTCAATCTGGTCCCGTGCTAAGTATCCAAAGAACTTGTGTTACAGGTACCAGACAAGGGAAATATATTTAATACTTTTATACTATACACATATTTAAGATTTTTATTATATTATACACATCCATGACCCAGGAACATTGAAAACTTTTGGTCCCTTGGCGGGAATTGATCCCGCAACCTCTTGCTCGAGCACCAATGCGCTCAACAACTGCGCTATGGAGGTCGTCAATATTTAAGTACAAATTATTCAATTGTACGTATGTTTTGTATAATTTTAAGGCACTATTACTAGGTTAAGGAAAAAAGACAAAAGGACAGAATGTTAAGGCAGCTGGTAAAATACATGTGACATAGAAGGCATTTGGGATCCCCTTATAGGGCAAGGAAACCCTAAATGCCTTCTATGTGACTTAAGTAAGACATTAAAGGCTTATTAAAATTAACTAGTTAAGTTTGTATAAGTACAAGAAAAGCACAGCTGTCACTGGAAAAACTGATTTGGGGGCACGGTCGTGTCCCCGTCAAGACGAGCCAAGCGAAGCGCAAGGGCACTACCTACCTTTTCTCGAAAGGTTTCGTCGTTTTTTTGAACTCCCATTACTTTGCTTTGGATGATGCTAAATAGTTGAAAATTTCAACATATAATGACACCAGTAAATACATGAATTATACAAAGTTTGAATGTCGCGGCGCTCGGCGTCGGCAGGCGTCGCGACGCTGGGCGTCGGCAGGCGTCGCGGCGCTGGGCGTCGGTTGGCGTCGCGGCGCTCGGCGTCGGCAGGCGTCGCGGCGCTGGGCGTCGGCAGGCGTCGCGACGCTGTGTGTCGGCAGGCGTCGCGGCGCTGGGCGTCGGTAGGCGTCGCGGCGCTCGGCGTCGGCAGGCGTCGCGGCGCTGGGCGTCGGCAGGCGTCGCGACGCTCGGCGTCGGCAGGCGTCGCGGCGCTGGGCGTCGGCAGGCGTCGCGACGCTGGGCGTCGGCAGGCGTCGCGGCGCTGGGCGTCGGCAGGCGTCGCGACGCTGGGCGTCGGTAGGCGTCGCGACGCTGGGCGTCGGCAGGCGTCGCGGCGCTGGGCGTCGGCAGGCGTCGCGGCGCTGGGCGTCGGCAGGCGTCGAGACGCTGGGCATCGCGGCGCTGGGCGTCGGCAGACGTCGCGACGCTGGGCGTCGGCAGGCGTCGCGGCGCCTACCGATGCCCAGCGCCACGACGCCCAGCGCCGCGGCGTCGAGGATCTGATGATATTTAATTTATAAAAGGAATATAATATACAAGTACATAAAAAACCTACGACCTACTTATTGTAGGACCAATAATCGTTCAGTTTTGCTCCATATAATTTATGTCCGACTTTATGTATGTTGAGTGCGTTGCACTACTGCAATCAGTATATTATATTCATCTACAAAAAGTCGGTCACCAATTATTAATCGGTGACCGACTTTTACCGAAGATGAAAAACATATTATTACGTCAGTGTTAATGCGATGCAGTTGCCTAACAGCGACATCTATGTTTAGAAGTGTGAAACATCTAAACACAAACATTTAACAGTCGGTAACGTTTTATAATGATAACAATAAACGAAAAACAAACGTTACATAAAACTCCAAATGAGTAGATTTTTTTTAGTCTAAATTGTAAAAACTTCGATACTCAAAGAAATTTGTGACCATAAATTAAGTACTTAATCGACTTTTAATTGATTTGCGCATTACAAAATTTTATAAGTTTCAATATTACACGATCAATTTATTAATACAATTTTAGTTATTACGCCTCCGTGGTCTAGTGGTTTAGAGCCTGGCTCTCGACTGTGGTCGTCGTGGGTTCGATTGTCTGACAAGAAAGATGATCCATGCGTCGGATGGGCATGTAAAAAGTCGGTCCTGCGCTTGATCTCCCGCCAGTCGTGTCGGTTATCCGTCCCAGTGGGTTACGAGAGTGAAGAAAAAGAGAGTGCTTCTATGCATTGCGCACACACTTGGGCACTATAAAATAACTCCTGCGTAGCTGGACTGGTTTCAATGAAACCGGCCACCGTCACCGAAATCGGTGTGGGAGATATTATTATTATTATTTTAGCAAACACTAAAATGATCAAACAAGCTTATGACTAAACAACTAGCCACCCGGATAGTTATAGCACTTTCGAAAAAAAAAACGAGCATACAGTATAAAGAGAGTCCAATTATAGTAGTGAGGTGTTTTATAGAAGTTCGGTGTTACACAGCCACAATGGAAACTTATAGTTTTCATATCAACCCCTACAATATGGGTATCAAATGATGAGAGAGTTTGAGAAAACAAATACAATTCATACAAGATTTCATGAATGCCGCCATTTTTAATCCAAAATAGCGATTTATCGTTTTCACAGGTACTCTCACAATATGGGTATCAAATGAAAGAGAAATACAATACATCATCTAAATTCCAGACGAAGAATAAGGCGAAAGTAATTGCCCGGGGTCAAAATAGGTTATTTTTAAACTCAAACAAGTCCATTAACCAACTTACAAAAATAAATGAAATCCCACCAAAAACATTTTCATGTAAAAATGTTGCCAAGACGAGTCTATATAGCTTACCCTGTGAAAAAGTTATCAGATATCGTATAAAGCCAAGCTCTAAAGACTACTCGCCCTAAATCTACAAGCACCTTGATCAAATTATATCAAAAAGTGGACAAATCTCATGTAGAACCAAAGTTCTTGATCTATGCGCCCTTACTTTACTAGGCTTAGCTTCACTTACTCTACATTTCAGTTAAAATGTGATACTTGGCCGTTTTGCTACCGTTACGAAGATTTTATAGGCATTCATTTATCGTGTGTGAAATAAAACGGCCAAGCATCACGTGTTAACTGAAATGTAGAGTAAGTGAAGCTAAGCCTAGTAAAGTAAGGGCGCATAGATCAAGAACTTTGGTTCTACATGAGATTTGTTCACTTTTTGATAGATTTTTATCAAGGTGCTTGTAGATTTAGGGCGAGTAGTCTTTAGAGCTTGGCTTTATACGATATCTGATAACTTTTTCACAGGGTAAGCTATATAGACTGGTCTTGGCAACATTTTTACATGAAAATGTTTTTGGTGGGATAGTATTCTTCAGAATCTACAAAAAGTAGACAAATACAGTGAAAAATTGTATAATTGTTATTGTGAATGCTATTTTATATTATTGTTATAACATTTATATTGTTGTAGTAATTTAAAACTTGTTAATATGTGCTGACATCTGTACAAATAATATGGTGGAAAGCATGTTATCTGGCAAAGATTGATGTTTTAAATGAACAAGAAATTACAAGATATATTTTTTGAAGCTAAATGTTATTTGTTTGTATTTTAATTCAATATTTTGTAAAATATTTAGAAAATATTAAAAAAGAGAAATTAAAACGGCAAAAAGTGTCGCCCCCGGGTGGGCTCGAACCACCAACCTTTCGGTTAACAGCCGAACGCGCTAGCCAATTGCGCCACGGAGGCGGTGGTCCTTTGCTCGAAATTACACATCTTTTGTTTCATACTTTGTTCGCAGCTTTTCATATAATTTATTCGTGCAAGGAATACTGTTTGATTTTTAACCGAGTTCCAAAAAAGGAGGAGGTTTCTCAATTCGACCGTATATAATATGTTTTTTTTTCTAAAGAAATTTTCTATGATTTTTAACCGACTTACAAAACAAGGAGATTCTCAATTTTGGCCTGTTTTTTTAATGTATGTACACTGATTACTCTGAGGTTAATGATCCGATTTGCGTGGTTCTTTTTTTATTCGACGTAGAATAGCTGCCATTTCGTCCCATAACAATTTTACATCGTTTGACCCTGCAGTTTTTATTTTATGAACATATTTCAATTTCCAGAAGTGATACTTATTTGACTTACATTTTTTATATATAATTTTTTAAGATTTAGGTCTATTTATGTAGTGTCAGTACGGCTGATTTAAGGCGAGGAATAACCGCAACTAGCGCCACTCTTTTTAAAATAAATTTTACAATGACACAAAGATCTTATTAAGTAAAAAAAGTAATCGGTTAAAACTTTAAGTAAACTGTGTTTACTCTCATGAGAGTGAATACACTATAGGTTTAAGAGCTGTTTGCCAATAAATTAGTTTAACTTTTGACTTAAAGTTTTAACCGATTACTTTTTTTTATAAGATCTTTGTGTCATTGTAAAATTTATTTTATAAAGAGTGACGCTAGTTGCGGTTATTCCTCGCCTTAAGAGTTTTTCACTTTCGCAACTATAATTGACTCTCGACACAAAATGGAGGATAAATAGCCTATACGGATTTATCTGTTACTTTGTAAAAAATTAGAAAAACAGGCCAAATTGTGAACCTCCTCCTTTTTTGGAAGTCGGTTTAAAAAGAAACTACGTTTAAAAAACCGACTTTAACAACTAAAAGCATAAAAAACAACATCCTAATGTTGCTGACTTGATCTCACCTTTGCTGACGACGACTTCAAAAAGAACATTTATTGTACCTAACTACATTATAAAAGTATTATTTTATGCCTTTTAGTTGTTGAAGTCGGTTTTTTAAATGTAGTTTCTTTTTTCGTAGAAATAATTGTAACTTTATTTATGACGCACAGGCAATAGTTTATTCGTCCTAGGGGAAGCGTTCAGTTTGCCGCAAATTGCGATATAAAAATTAAAAACAATAGTATGTCATTCTAAGATCACAACAATCTATTCATGTATGTTAACAAGATGTTTACAACAAGGTAAAATAAATGAGTGATAATACTTTAGATTGTGTATGTGCCGTGCCTCCTTCACACATTGCCATTTATACGAGCTGTTTGACGCTATTCAATGACCGCACTAGTCATTCTAAGGTCAAATAAGCAGACTCAACCGCGACAGATATAAGTAGTTCAATTTAAATTTTTAGAGTATATATTGTCAAGCAAGAAGCTAACTGACGATGATGAATTATTATAGCTAAGAACATTCGATCACGTCAGATCAAAAATAAGCTAGAACAAAATAGCTCATCCCCACCCACTCGAGAGACAGACGCGTCTTATAAAACTCCTCTGTTTTCGACGGGGGTTAAAATACCAATACCCTATTTATTACCGAGGGGGAAAATCTTCATAAAATCATCCTAAGCTCTCTCGGGGACGAGGGGTAGAAGTATGTTATTTTACCCACTAAAAACCCGTCTTCAACGCTATAACACGCCAGTACAAAAAACCAATGCCTAATTTTGTTTTCGAACATTCCAGACCAATCCGATGATGACGGTGACGCGCCCCGCGCCAAGCGCCGTCGTGCCGCTGAGAAGGCAGCGGCGGGCGAACAGACGGAGGAAGGGATTGAGAGTATAGAGAACTTGGAGGACACGAAGGGGTATAGCACGAAGGAGTGGGTGTCCATGTTGGGGCCACGGACTGAAATTGCCAACAGGTGAGGAAAACCCGGAGAACAAGTATGAATTAGAAACGTTACAAAAGAGTCTTCTACCATAGATCATCTGTCGGGGGACGAACGGGCTATATAGTATCAATGTATGGTTAATGAAATCAGGCGTTACTTTGCGGAAATCCGTAGCATAGAATTTAAATATATTATATGTAGCAATATCCCGCTAAAAATTGTATTGTTATGCCTGTGTCTAGTTCGGTTGCAGGCTGTGGTTAAAATTTTCTCGCGAGATATTGCTAGATATAATATATTTAAATTTTATCAATGTATATTTAAATCGGAGAATATGATGGAATGAGCTGTTACCATTTGCGCTACAAGACACCGAAATACGATGTGTCTTAACAGCCTCATGCCTCATAAGAAGACAATAGAAATAATATTGTATTGGCACAAAATATTTTTTTACACATCTTCTTTTATATTTTTGTGACATATAATATGAACGCCTCCGTGGTCTAGTGGTTCAGATCTTCGCTCTCGACCCGGAGGTCGTGGCTTCGATTCCCGCAACAACAAGAAATGTTGTTATCAGTTTCGTTAGGACAATGCAGGCTGATCACCTAATTGTCTGACAACAAAGATGATCCATACGTCGGATGGGCATGTAAAAAGTCTGTCCTGCGCCTGATCCCCCGCCAGTCGTGTCGGTTATCCGTCCCACTGGGCTACGAGAGTGAATGTAAAAGTGCTTCTGTGTATTGCGTACACAATGGGTACTACAAAATACTAGGCCAAACTAGTTGATCCTGATATAGATACGCACACTCTAGGATAAACTGGTATGGCCTAGTCTAAACATTAAAGTATATCAAGAAAGTCAAAATAAGTAGATAAACTATTTAAAAACTAAAAATACGCCGTAATTGGAAAAATAATCATTTTTATTAAACTTTAATGATTCGTCGTTAAGTAATAATACGATCAATCAAACTATAATCTACTAAATCAAACAATAAAACTATCATACCATATTTAACACTAGTTTGGCCTAGTCTAAACTAACTGGTCTATCCTATCGGGCTTAGGACAAATTAGTTTGGATTAGCCTACACCGGTTAATCCTATCGCGTATAGAAAGTACTAGTTGAGCCTAGGTAAAACTAGTTTGTCCTTAAATCGGGGTTGGCCGGTAATACATATAATATCAATAAGCATTTCAATGTTCTCAGGTTCAAAAACTTCCTTCGCACATACACGAACAGCAAGAACCAATACGTCTATAAGGAGCGTATTCGCCGCATGTGCGAGCACAATCAGGCGTCCTTCCATGTTGAATTCGACGTGCTGGCTCGTCGGGAACAAGTGCTGGCCTATTTCCTCCCCGAAGCACCGTTCCAAATGCTCCAGATATTCGATGAAGTAGCCAAGGAAATAGTGCTCCAAATATTCCCCAGCTACGAACGAGTCACCTCAGAAATCCATGTTAGAATATCTGATCTGCCACTGATAGAGGAATTGAGAACGTTCAGAAAGCTCCATTTGAATCAACTGGTCCGGACGGTTGGAGTTATAACGGCTACCACTGGGGTGTTGCCGCAGTTGTCTGTGGTGAAGTATGACTGTAATAGATGTGGATACATCCTGGGACCGTTCGTCCAGTCTCAGAATTCGGAGGTCAAGCCCGGGTCCTGTCCGGAGTGTCAGAGCTCTGGACCGTTTATGGTGAGTTGATAGTAAATATGTTTATGAAAACTGATATTTGATTATAGCTGTTATGTAACAAACACATTACGCAATAATACACTATATTTGTACAAATATTGTGTAAAATTTGTAAAAAAGTCTATTTTACGTACTTACTTAGTTTTTTTTTTCCTAAAAATAAAAACATTTTTGTTCCAAATTAAAATAAAACGCAATAAGTGAAGTACATTGTTATATTACTTGGAAATTGTTGGCTTCAATAAAGTCTAACCAATAATTTTTTTTTAAACATTTAAATAAATACATACACATTAACAGCCAAAACAATTTCGTAAAAGCTGAGTCTGGTCACTGTTACAGCTAGCTTGTGCTCGTCCCTAGTATTTTATTGTTTATATAACTTAAACCTAATTCTATTAATTGACCAACCATAATAACCCAATGGCAAGTTCGAAACTAACACAATTTATCTTTTTAGGTGAACATGGAGCAAACAGTATACCGCAACTACCAGAAAGTCACAATACAGGAGTCCCCCGGCCGCATTCCTGCAGGCAGGATCCCCCGCAGTAAGGAGTGCATCTTGCTTGCTGACCTCTGTGATCGATGCAAACCAGGAGACGAGGTGGACTTGACGGGGATATACACAAATAACTATGATGGCTCGCTTAATACTGAACAGGTAAGTTTCTGATAAAACAAAGAAAAATACTGACTGTGCTAACATTAACATAGTGTTTGTGTGTACTAGAGATTCTATATTACATATATTATGTCGTAATTGATGCCTGTGTGGTGCAGTTGTTTAGAGCTTGGCTCCGCCGCCACGCCGCGGCTGCTTAAGACATTCAAGTGCACTATGTATAGCAAATGTTTAATTCATAGGATGATATGATCAAAAATCTCGGCGGCTAATCGTCCTCTGTATTGCGCATATACTTGGGCGCTATAAAAAATGAGTAATGCGCTTTAACGAAACCAGCCACAGTAAAATAAGAGCTATAATTATTGTTTGCACTGTATAAGAGATTTTTATTCTCATTATTAAAGAAATTCAATGAATAAATTTGATATGTTTTGTAATTCTGATTGCGAAAAAATTTAGTCCAAACTGTCCCTTAAAAAATTTAGAATACATCGTAACGTATTAGGTAATGTACTTATATAAATATGTGTCTCTAGAATCAATATACTTGATTTACTGCATATCTATACTAATATTATAAAGCGGAAGAGTTTGTTTGTTTGTTTAAACGCGCTAATCTCTGGAACTACTGGTCCGATTTGAAAAAATATTTATTTGTTGGTTAGTCCATTTTGTAGAGGAAGGCTTTAGGCTACATACTGCTGGCTGCGGCCAATAGGAGCGAAGCATCTGTGAGAAATGTTGCTAAAACGGGGAAAATTATTCACATTTGAAGATTTTCGATGCTTGCGCTGTATAAACGATTTCTCAAAACTCAAAAACCACGCGAACAAAGTCGCGGGCACAGCTAGTCCTAAAATATTTAAGTGACAGTTTAATCTGAATTTTCGGGGTAAAATTTTTTTGCGACATAACGTCGCTTTACCTTCTCAACCTCGTATCTAAAAAACTACAACTTTTCAGTAGAGTCAAAAAAATTAATAATGTATATAACTGAACCTCATTTAAAATAAAATCCATGTCATAATAAAGTCTAAAATGATTAAGTTTTTTGACTATACTGAATAGTTCATAACAACGAACACAAATAATGTATATGGCTCTAGAGTACTAAAAAATGTAGTTCCAATTATTGTTAATAATTTCCCCCAGAATTGCAAAACAAAATTGTTAATCAAAATAACTTTCGCAAACATGTAAAAAAATACTTATTGTCTAAGAAATATCCCTAAAAAGTTTAAATTATATATCATATCTTTAAGCCACTCACAATATATTATGTTGTAACTTGTAACTTAGCTTTATGTATAAATGTAATAATATGTAAGTAAGTCGCACATGTCTGTGCGAATAATAGTGCCCGGATAAACTTATATAGTTTATGGTGCACTCCATAGTTTAAGAAAAAAGAAATGTTAAAAAAAAAATGTTTTGAATAAAGTAAAAAAAAAAAAGCGACGATATCACCTCTATCCATTAATGTCGTCAATTAATATAACAAATTGTTTTTGTTTCAGGGTTTCCCAGTGTTTGCAACAGTGATCATAGCCAACTACATAGTGGTGAAAGACTGTAAGCACATAGTGGAATCACTAACGGACGAAGACGTGGCCAACATCATCAAGTTATCGAAAGACCCGCAGATTGGCGAGAAGATCATACAGAGCATAGCCCCGTCTATATACGGGCATGACTATATTAAGCGCGGCTTGGCACTCGCTCTGTTCGGCGGTGAACCTAAAAATCCAGGTATTTAACTATTTATGTTCACCTTATTGTGGTCGAAATTCTACTTTGTTAGACTTCTTTTGCCCCATATATACGCAGAAATTTTTTAAAGTAAATTGACAATTGAAGATGAATTGATGAAGGTGATATTTCGCAAAATAATTATACCCAGAAAATTGAGTTTAAAGTCACAAAAACTTTTTAGGATATGTAACATATACATTGATTCCAGCTAGTAGCAAGTACTTTAATCTAAAAATACGTCATCTTTAGATTAAAGTACTTAATACTTTAAAACATATTCTAAAATGTTTAAGTGACAGTTTGAACTCAATTTTTCCGAAATCATAATTACCAGTCATGTTTCATGTCTTCGATTGTATCAACCTACTCCTTTATATACAACGCATAGTGTGTGTTTTTACTCTCATGTAATTATGCGCGTGATTTCAGGAAAATTAACTACATTCACTGTTTTTCTATACACACTGTAAATAGGAGAAATTCCACAATCCTCCGTACTTCGTACAAAGGCGGGCTGTTCGGGTGTTATATGCTTGCATATACGCTTTTGTCTTAACTTTAGTGGACACTCCAGAAATGTCACTTTTTTACATTTTGCCTCAGTAGTTATTATGATTATCAGAGATATTATACTACCCGTGTTATAGCATTATTGTAATATTAGGTAAAAATATTATAAAACTGAACATTTTACATAATTACCTACAGTTTCATCAACCTATAGATTTATGGCACAAAGTAGATATATATATAACAGAGACACGGCCTAGTACTACAAAAAGGTATCACCCTAATACTGGCAAAGGGTAAAGTCCAGGCACATTCCGGAAACCGCCATCTAGAGACACTATTGGAAAATACTAATTACTAATTTCGTTTCGTATCTTCTTCTTAATTAAGGAGTTGAATTTAGCTTAATGTGATGTTATACTTAAAAAATATGCTTAGCTTTATTTTAATGTCAAGTATAAATACTTAATTCGGCATATTTACATTTTATAATTTACGAACGTTAATAGTAGCGACATCCATTGCAATTTTTTTGTATTAAAGATAGATTATATGTTTTATGGTAATATTTTGAAACTTCGCTTTCAGGTGATAAGCACAAGCTACGTGGAGATATCAACGTACTAATATGCGGTGACCCCGGTACTGCTAAATCACAATTTTTGAAGTATATTGAAAAGGTAATTAGTTTTTTGTTAATTTAAATTCTTACATAATTTAAATCGGTGATATTTCAACTAAGAACAAAATTTTTTTTTTACATATTGCTATCGGTAATGCTTAGTATATTTATAGCATATTCTATATGTGGTACTGACTTCAAAAGTAAGTAGATTGCGTAAGAATATGTTTACCTGCAATTGAAAAGTGAAACAATTTATGGAATAAGAGTTATTTTCGACTTTTTAGTGTATTTATTTCATGTTTTGGCAAGCAAGCAAAAGTATCGTTTTTTTTAATAATTATTGGCTCCTTATTTGTAGATTGCACCAAGAGCAGTGTTTACTACGGGCCAAGGTGCCAGCGCGGTCGGTCTCACGGCTTACGTACGGAAAAACCCCACCACAAGGTATGTAAACGCCCCCGTCGAGTTGAATAATTTATAGATTGGCACCAGACTCGATTCTCACGTTGGAACTACAAAAAATGTTGTCAAGTTTGGTCAGGACAATGCAGGCTGTTCATCTGATTGTCTGACAAGAAAGATGATCCATGTTTCAGATGGGCATGAAAAGTAGCTCCTGCGCCTGTTCTCATGCCAGCAGGTATTATCCCTATGTGGTAGGAGAGTAAAAAGAAGAGTGTCCGCGTGCCGCGCGTGTAAAACCGGCCAACGACAATGAAATCGGCGTGGGAGCTATTTATTATAAAGTATTTACAGCGCGTGACTTAGTCCGCGCAAAAGAACATCGGAATCGTATTTGGTAATGAGAAGACGGGAATGAGTATGTAATGGAAACCACCAAATAAGTCAAGTGTTTATTAACGGTTCACAATACTAAACACAATCCACACCGATTACCATAAAAAAATTATAGAAGGAGAACGTGAAATGTAGTAAGTACATAAGTAGTAGTATAATATACAATACTAACATACAATAAGGATCGACTTAAATATCGGCACACGCGAGCGTCCGCTAAGGCGCGATACGTCACAGGTGTTACGTATCAGTCTTAAAATCGAACTGGCGGCCGGTCGCCGAGCGGCGCGCGCGACGCGAGCTGTAGGTAGCTACGAGCTAGCGATAACAAACAGGTTCGCCGCGCGGGTCCGCAATGCACGGCGCGGCGTAGTGTAAATAACAATAATATCTAAAATAATAATATTTAAGTATGTAGTAAATAAACATGTAAATAATTCTATCGTTTAAATAAGGTAAATAATTAATTATGTATAGTTTGTGTAAATGTTTTGTATAAATAAAATGTTGTATATATAAGTATATGAATTTAAAACTAAAAGAAAATATGTAGGAGATCCCTACACGTACATTTTACCGCATCAAAAAGTAACCAAATTTCTGTAAATATGTATATAATTCTAGGCATGGCCTACCTTCCCTTACAATGTATGTTTAATACAAAAAAAATGCTATAGATGTCACTACTATTAACGTTTGTAAATTATAAAATGAAAATATGCCGAAATAAATACTAATGTTGACATTAAAATAAAGATAAGCATATTTTTAAGCATAATATCACATTAAGCTAAATTCAACTCCTTAATTAAGATACGAAACGAAATTAGTAATTAGTATTTTTAGTGGCGCTAGGTGGCGGTGTCCGGAATGTTCATTGAAATGGAAGAAAACAAAAATAGCCAGTCGAATTGCCAGTATTAGGGTGATACCATTTTCTAGTACTAGGTCGTGTCTCTGTTATATATCTACTTTGTGTTCTAGGGATTGGACGCTAGAAGCCGGGGCGTTGGTGCTAGCGGACCGCGGCGTGTGTATGATAGACGAGTTCGACAAGATGAACGACCAGGACAGGACGTCGATACACGAGGCCATGGAGCAGCAGTCGATATCGATATCGAAGGCCGGCATCGTCACCTCACTACACGCTAGGTGAATTTTATAAGAGTTAATCTAGTTTTTAGACATTTATTTCTCAATAAGAATAAATATGGGGAAACCATCACTTTTGCAAGTGTACAAATTTATAAACTAGAGAGTCCCATCACTTGACACAGAGGTTTTAGGGACATAAATAATTGATATGAGTAGATCAGAGGAGAATTTCAATAGGAGCAAAGAAACTCAAAATCAGTATGTCCACTAACATGGCCTACCATCCAATACAATCCATCTTTAATGCAAAAAATTGCAATAGATGTCACTACTATTAACGTTTGTAAATTATAAAATGTAAATATGCCGAATTAAGTACAAATAACAAATATTGTCATTAAAATAAGGACAAGCAAACTTTTTAACCATAACATCACATTAAGCTAAATTCAACTACTTAATTAAGAAGAAGATACGAAACAAAATATTTTCCAATAGTGGCGCTAGATGGTGGTTTTCGGAATGTGCCTGGACTTCACCCTTTGCCATTCGCATTGCCAGTATTAGGGTGATACATTTTCTAGTACTAGATCGTGTCTCTGTTATATATCTACTTTGTGATAGTAATAATAATTAGTATTATATTTCCTTAAATAATCATTGCTTGGTTTTTAAAACTCGTGGCCCAAAATGATATTTGTCCTTTTACAGGTGTTCGGTGATAGCAGCGGCCAATCCTATCGGCGGGCGATACGACGCGTCGCTCACATTCTCGGAGAACGTCAATTTGTCGGAGCCGATATTGTCGCGTTTTGACGTGCTGTGTGTGGTGCGAGATGAGGCAGATCCGATGAGAGACGCACATCTCGCTAAGTGAGTAAATACTACATTCTAACAAAATGTGACGAATTTTAGAAAAAATCTAAATTATAAATTAAAGAAAATCCCCCGCCTTGTAACCACTTAATCACGGAGACTAGGATTATAAACTAAATTAAAAATAAATAAAAAGATCTTCGACTTAGCGTGTAACATTCCTATCACACCTAACAAACGACCTTGAAGACCTGAAGCGATGTCCACCAAACAGTTCAGCACACTCGACTGATATACCTTTCCATAAAAAAACCGCATTAAAATTGGATCATCCGTCTGGGAGCCGCGATGCTACACACAGACACACGTCTAACGTTTTTGCGTCGGAGGTTAAAAAACTATTACTATATAACGAAGGTGAATGGAAAAGCGCATCTCTAATGGCCCATTTCAATAACATACCTTTATCTAGGGTTTAAAACCATCGTGACAGACAGATAGATTATTTAAACGGCCTAACGGCAAAAGCTAGTAGTGGGGCTCTAACATGTAATTTGTGTGTCAACACCAGCTATCCCTAAGCAGCGTCGTCGCAATACTGAGAAATTAGTTACAAATTAGTTGTTTTTTTTTTGCGAAAACACAATACGAAAGTTAATATAATTTTGAATAGTGGCACCATAGACCAATTATTATCGACTTACATAAAAGTACAATAATATTAATTGTTATATTTAAAGTACATAAGGTATTTTATAATAATAATTCGATGGTCTGTCTGTCCTTATATTTTTTTACAATTATGTAAATGTTTTATTAATTTATTTCACTTTATAGGTTTGTGGTGAGCTCGCACATAAAACATCACCCGACCCAGCGCGGGGCGGCGTTGGATGAGGACTCCAATGATGATGTGGGGCTTCCTCAAGACCTGCTCAAGAAGTACATTGTGTACTCTAAGGAGAATGTACATCCTAAATTACAGGTGGGTTTGTGTTTTTTGACATGAATACCGATATAAATCGTATCAGGGCATTGATTGAAGATGGACAGGAATCAAAATTAATGGGCCTTACTGTCTAAACTGATTTGATTTTGATTCAGATACGATCATGCCGCGTACATCCTAATAAATTGACATTTGTTTATTTTAATTCTCAGTCGATCGATATGGTCGGGAGTAGAAAAAGTTACGATCTAACAATTTTCTTTATCCTGATTAGTTTCAAAGTAGTTCACCAAATAAAATACGAAAAACCACTGATATTGAACGGATTCGGTTCTCGATTGTGTCGGGAGAAGGCCCGCTGGACAAGCGAATCCCTGTGTCATTTAGCGAAGCTTATGTCTAATCCCATACATTTTGTTTTCGACCTTCGTTACTGATAATAGTGATGGCATGTTCAATAATGTCCCTGTTGCCGAGTAAAATATAGTAATAGATTCGAGAGAAAAGTTTTAATGTGTAAAACTTACTAACGTAATCTAGACAGCGTCACAACCTATAATTATTGTTTGTGTAAAGTTCTGGGTATTTTGTAGAATATGGATCAAGACAAAGTGGCAAAGATGTACAGTCAACTGCGACAGGAGTCCCTCGCCACCGGTAGCTTACCCATCACAGTGAGGCATATTGAGTCAGGTAAATACAATATGCTTAGTGCTTGTCACTACTTGCTATGAACTACGATTTGTATGGCATCATAACAATGCCACTAGTGGCAAAAATGGCTAACTAATTCAATGCCATTCAAATTGAAGCTTATTTTGCCAAGGCGAGGAATGCAAAACTCGCACTCAGTGTTGCGTTGTTTATGTAT
Organism: Celastrina argiolus; assembly: GCA_905187575.2. Classification (NCBI taxonomy): domain Eukaryota; kingdom Metazoa; phylum Arthropoda; class Insecta; order Lepidoptera; family Lycaenidae; genus Celastrina; species Celastrina argiolus. The sequence continues at coordinate 7,869,645 of LR994596.1, forward strand.
TGCATTCTACACAATAAGTAATCTGTAAATATGATGCCATATTGTAATCTTCAAAGTTCAAACATATTATGTGTTTAAACATAATTTTGCCGAAAATTTCTTAAAAATTCTTAACTGAATTACCGAATAAACCGCAAGTTGAGGGTCAGACGTTAGCGAAATAATTAATTCATAACACTGGCACATCAAGAAAATATTTTGCGCACTCACATACAATAAACCGTGTATGACACAGCAGCATCGCATTCTAATAATATTGTACGTCACAGTGATCCGTATGAGCGAGGCGCACGCCCGCATGCACCTGCGCTCGCAGGTGAACGAGGACGACGTCAACCTGGCCATCCGCACTATGCTCGAGAGCTTCGTGGACACGCAGAAGTACAGCGTCATGCGGGCCATGCGACAGGTGAGGGTTTGCCACATTGTATATCACAGTGCACATGAGCAAGGCGCACGCACGCTCGTAGGTGAACGCACCATCGTGGACACGCGTCCAGCGTCTTGCGATAGACCACAGACCAGGATTGTTATAGTAATTGTAATGTGTATATGTCGCAGTCATCTAATTGAATCTGCTTATTTAATTGAATGACTAGCGCGGTTATTTAATGGCGTCAAACTGGTTGAACAGATAGCAATGTGTTGATATATTTTTTGATTAATTTACTTTAATGTGCATTATAATAGTACACATTCGGAAATTTTGAAGTATAAAATATATAATAAAATATTAAATGGCTGTCCTAGTCTAGGATTGATTGAATTTGTTGGTAAAAACAGAATTCAATGAATACTCTAGCCATTCAATCAAATAGCAGATTTAACCAGATGACTGCGACATATATAGGATGTGTTTTTCTTATGAGTAGGTAGTTAAAACCACTGATTAGATGCTTTGGCATGATTTGCTAAAATAAGTCTGAAAAAAGAAAAGTAACTGATGTTGCGATTTGCTGTATGAGTGCCAGATTTAAAGACTGAGCGAAACGGCGCAAAAAAAGAACCGTTTGCCGCAATAAAAAGTATATTATATCGGTACGAATATTACGATCAAGTTTTGGGAGCCTATTCAATGCAAACAATGAAAATATATTAGTCGTAAAGGTTATTCTTTATTAAATAAATGTTATTCTTTGCAGACATTCCAAAAGTACCTGTCCTACAAGAGAGATCACAGCGAGCTCCTGTATTACATCCTACGTCAACTCACTATGGACCAGCTGGCTTATATGCGTGGACTTCACAACCACTCACAATCAACTATAGAAATCTCTGAGCGGGATCTCATTGAACGAGCCAGACAAATCAATATCACAGACCTCAAACCATTCTATGACAGTAGAATTTTCAAACTCAACAGCTTTACTTACGATGCTAAGAGAAAAATTATTGTACACACACTCCCTGAAGTGCCATCTGAATCATAGGTTATAAGGGGTTTTGAAACATTAAAATTTATCATCATATTTGAAACTAATTGGTTAATGTCAATAAAATATGCATTTACGTTAAAGTTCTAATAAAATGATGTGCAAGAAAGTTTTAATTACAATCAGCATTTTAAACTAATGTTTATCAATCTAAGTTCTGCATTAATTATATATTGATAACATTTTTAGCATACAAAAAATATGGTAGGTATTATCAATCAAATTGATAAATAAATAAATCAATTGATTTTTATTTTAATATTTTATAATATCTACAGCCTTGAATTGAATATTATGGTCAACTGGGTTTTATTGTAAAAGTTACTTTTAAGCTTCATGTTTCACAATTGTTACAATTTTTCATTGTTGATAAATTAAGTTTTTAATCTTATTACTGTAAAGTACCCCACCTCAAGTATTACAATGTGCCTTAGAATAAGTGTCTGTGTTATTTTAAGTGATTTGTAACTGATTTAAATAAAAAACGAAAATATTCATATGGTATTTATTTTTAAAATATCTCGACAATAACCTCTAATTTTTTTGGGAATAAAATACACAAGGAATCATATATTTTTTTGTTTAGGTCAGAGGAATAGTCAATCAAAAGAGTATTTATTTTTTAAACTAATAAGTCGAAATTGACAAAAATCGTAAATAAGATGCCACATTCTATCAAAAACATCCACTATGATAACTATAATTTATATCCTAACATATTACAATATCATTTCATTCAAATCACCAATAAACAATATAGCAGATTAATATTAATTTTTACAATTATACAATCAGTCACATGTTAAAAAATTGTTTATTAGTAATTTTCACAATTATAAGATATGACATATACAAAAAAATACCGTTTAGGAATAGTTCTAGATAATATATTAAGACTTAAGCTATTTTTAAATGACCAGCATTGAAATCATATAAAAATAAAAACTTAACTAAAATAAAGTTTAAAAATTGTAATTTAATCAAATCATTAAGCAATGTAACACACACATTATTTTATAAACAAGGTATAAAAAAAGTAATAAAAAGATCAATTTGAAAAGAAAAAAAAAATCAGAACTTACTTTTAAACTTTAAATAGTTAAGTAGCTTATATGTAATTTAGCAGTCACTGCATGACTCGGAGTCACTGCCACTGCCGCTGCCGCTCTCACTGTCACTGTCATCAGAGTCGCTGCTGTCATCACTGCCTGATGATGAGCTTGCACTGTCTGATGAAGAATCTGAGGAGCTGTCGTCGGAGCAATCTGAGCAGTCTGATGCTGGCTTCTTCTTCTTTGTGGGTATTTTGCATTTGCCATCACTATAACAATAAAGTAAAATATATATTTCACTATCATTCCATAAAATATTATTTAAATATCTTTGTGTAGTTTAATTAAAGCAGCAAAGAAAATATGATTTAAAAATAGTTCTTTAAAAATCTGGCCTGCTACCTAACTTTATTGTCAGATTCAAAATTCTGAATAAAGTCAAAACTATTTTGTCTCACTATTTTGACTTATCAAGACTACTTTGTTTGAGGCCAAAGTACATTGTTTATTCCTACAATTCCTTACCGGCTCCATTATCAGACCCTGAAAATGCTGTACTATACTAAGTGTACTTATTAAGACCAATGTAAGCCAAAAGTATGGGGTTTTGGTACATTTTAGAGTGGGGTTCCTACTTTCCTTCCAGTTCCGATCTCATGATCAGTTCCATGTTACCAAAATGTACCACTGTCACAAGATATGATTATATTATATATACTACAGGTAAGTTGGTAGAGGGGTCAAATTTCATTTGCAATTTCTGGTATTCATACAATGAGTAATTGAAACTTAATAAGACATTAATTTAAAAATCCAGCTGCATTTTTGTTCTGATACACCCCATGTGTCTCTCATAGTAAACATAAATCGAATGATATCTCTCAAGCTAAACTTCATACATATAGCCCAGTGTGCCAAACAACTGAACATATTATACAACATACAAACATACACACATACTCTTAAAAAACATCCTCCTTCTGGCAGTTGGGTGAAAAGTAATTATTATTACATGTAACTATGAGGGTAGGTATAAAAATAGAATTTAAATTTTAACTGTTGATTAAAAAGCAATAAGTATATTTTGTCACATACAAATAACCCTAATTTTTTTTAAGAAAAGAGATTGATATTGGTAAATGTACTGAGTATTATAGATTTAAATTTATTATATTATAGTAATATATAGTATATTTGCAGTAATATAATAATATATAGTATATTGCATAAAAAATGAATATACATTTTGTTAATATACTTATCAAGCAATAGAGGGTAGGACTATTACTTAAAATTACCACAAGTATTCTGTAAAGTGCATACCTGCAGGAATTCTTCTCTTTTTCCTTGAGATTCTTCTTCATAATTTGAGAGCGGGAAGGACGCACGAGTATTTTGCGCTTTCCAGTGCATTCGTAACTCCAATGGCCGTATTCAAGACATTTCTGACATCTTATGCCTTGAGGAAAAGCTGCTGCTAATGCCGCGTGCCTGTTAACATAGAACATAAATAAGTGTTCTAAAGCATAACAATGGAATAAATGTTGGTAATAAAGAAATGCAAAAGCAACTTACTTTTTTCGTGCAGCTTGATGCCTGTTATAGGTTCCCAAAGTCATCTTTGTTTTACTTCTCCGAAGCTCTTCGCAGATTAATTACCAACCGTCCTCGAACGCAGATGAATTGCAATTAAAATTTAAACGGATACGTTTAATTTGTTAATTTCATTAACATTTTATAAAATACCTTCGAATCAACTTGTATTTTACGAATTTTTTATTTATTTTGCGTTGTCAATGTCATAATCTCAGTCAGTTGGCACCTGTGGTTGGCACACATTTCTTCTACTTTTATTTTACAAACTTTCAAGTTTATTTACCAAGTAAATTAAGATTGAAAACGTGATTTAAATGAGAATTCGATATTTTTGACGACCAGTAGTTCACCCGTAAACGTGATTTTCTTGACCGTGTATCTACCAAATCCTACGACACAGTATTTTTTCTGATTTAGTTTACAAAAGGCTGGCTTCTATCTGCGATGTGAAGTACATAATTTGAAAAACCAAAAAAAAAATCTAACCTAAAAATTTTGACAGTGACTTTTCTGACTAAATGTCAATTGTCAATTGTCAGATCAAGAAGTCTGTGGTCTGGAATTTGGATTTTGTGAAAGAAATTCAATTGTTGTACAATAACTTGAATATGTATTAATTTAATAACTGTATAGAATGATCCAATTATAATTATGGCTAAATATATAGCACAAATAATAGTTTTGGGGGCTCAAGTGGTTGGGCGGGCTTTCACGAGAGCATTGAAGCAGGAATTCGCTGCGTCGCAAGAGGCTGCAAAAAGAGCTGGTGGTGGCCCGGAAGGTACTAAGCGAGCCGCGGCTAATGCGGCAACTGGACTTACATTGGAGGAGGCGATGCAAATTTTAAATACAGAAAAGCTAGACCCTGAAAAAATTAGCAAAAATTATGAACACCTTTTCACAGTCAATGATAAGGCCAAAGGTGGATCATTCTATTTACAGTCCAAAATAGTCAGAGCAAAAGAAAGAATAGACACCGAAATAAAGGACAAAACACCCAAATCAGATCAAAATAAACCCAAAGATGAAACATGATTTTTTAGGTTGTTTTACATGATAAGTAGTTAAACAAGCAAATCGTAGAAAATATTATATTACGTAAAAATTGGACACAATAGTGACTAGTATACATCAGTCTTTAAAATATAAAACATTGATTATGTAAAGTTACATGTATAAAAGCAGTTATACCTTTCTAAATCTATGTCTATGATTGATATGGAGATCAATAATTATATATCTTAACATACAATTGCAGTACAGTTTAATAATCTTGTGTTAATTGGCTATTCATGAAATACTTGTATTATTGTTAGCAATAACATTATTCTTTGTGCATACTTAGGCCTATTTGTTTTGGATAATATTATGTAGTTTATTTAGTCATAAAATCCACAGTGAGAATGTTTAACATAACTTTGGACATATAGATTATAAGCAATTTAGTTTGTTTTTTTTCAAGTCACCCTTAATATCTAGTAATTCAAGTAATATGTGATTGAGAGCACAAAACAACAAATTTTGTAAAAGGAGACTCAATAACTATGAAGACTTGGGATTGAAAAAATCTTAAAGATAAACACATTTTTTTGCTTTTGTGCAAATCATATTTACAATACAAAATAACTACAGCACTATTTTTCAAACCTCGCCTTAAATGCCAGTATCAGTCTTAAATTTTGAGCTGTTTACTGATAATATAAAGGCAGCCTTTCAACCAACGTCCTAATTCAAACCTACTAATGGTTATTAATCTGTAACTATTAACCATTCAGTGTCCACTTTTACATTAAAATCAAACCTATAACTCTGTTGTAAGTTACAAAATTCTTTTCCTCTACCTAACTTTAAGATGGTAAATAAAATATTTTTACAATAAAATAAATAAAATCATTTTGACTAGATAAAAACCCTTAAACACACATTTACTGATTACATGCATCTCTTAATGCTAATAGTTAAACTAATTCAGTTGATGTGTATATTTCAACTCTATGCATTAATTTTTGCTTAAAATGTTTAAAAGTGGCATAAAAGTCTTACAAATTAAGGTTTCACATCCATTAAAACCACTACCTCATACGGACTGCATTCCGACATACCTAAAGAATTACAGAGCCAGCCGTAAAAGCCTTTCTCAAAATCACAAACATCCTTCCACCAATTAGTTCCGCTGAAGGTCAGCTGGACTATCCCAGAATACAACCCTAATCCTAACGTAAAAACGACAATCAGAAACGGATACGACAATATCACAACAGGAGCTAACAGTGTTTTCTTGATGCAGTTAAGATCTTCTGTCACATGCGTAAAAATGTTGTACCATGCCATAGTACCTATGTAAAATGAGTATACTGCAGACAAAGCAGTCACAAATGGTATACAAAGTAAAGTAAAAAGAAATACATGTGGCCCGTTGTATAGTGAGCACTTTGACACATCCATTTTGTTATACTCATCAGCTACGATAGCGGCTTCAATAATTTCCAGCTCCTCTCTTGATATGTTTAGCTTTACATCCACATTCTGACCTTTCTTCTTGCCTCTTTTAATTGTCCCCGTCATGGTCAAGTAGCCGTTGCTTTCAGAGAAGGAACATGCAGTGGACAGAGATTCCTCGGATTCAATTCGTAATGCACTTATTTCATTATCAGTTGCCTCGCTTTCTGTGATTCCTGATACAATATTGACTCTCTTCTTCCTTTTAGCACTGTTTTTGAGGCTGTCTGTAAGTGTACCCATTTCAAAACTGTTTTCCGACTGGGTCTGAGACAGGCTGTTCGGTGTAGCACATGAACTCTCATTATTATCAGAATTAAGCAAGCGTCCACTCTTTTGTATTTCCATATCTTGAACTTCTTTTAGGTCACCAATACTAGAGCAAGCATCAGATGAGTTTTCATATATTGGTGACAAATCAATGATCTCGCGGCTACCGTGGATGTTCATTAGAGGTTGGTAGCCATTTTTTTGCATGCATGGCTTTTCATCTGGAATGTCTTCATCGTTAACATCATTTATAATGGGCAGATTTATTTTCATGTTAGATTTAAGACCTTCCATGGTTGAGTGAATGGTCCCATTTGCATGTTCAGAGACTGGTGACAATCCATTTATTGATTTTGCCGGCAGTTCTCCATCTGCAGCTCCCTAGAAATAATAATAATATAAACAAAGTGAATGCAACTGAGTTTATGGCGTTTGTTGATTCGGCTAAAACAAACAAATGCCATTAAATCAAATTAATCTTTATTTTTTCATTCAGGCATTATTACAATAGTCTAAAATTAATTACCTGAACGGTAATAATATGATCGACATGACCGGCTACTGGGTTAGCCTTTTTTCCATTTCTTTTCTTTGGTAAAATAAACAGTGGCTGGTCTACTTTGGCCATTACAGTAAATTATATTATTCTGCACCACTAAATAATGTTTTTATACTACTTTTAACACAGAATTAAAATACAATCAGTCTGTATAACATTTGCTAAACACTTTTAGAAAATTCGCACCAACAATCGATTTATTCGATTCCCATTTTTGTAATTGGCAATATGTATTTGTAAAAAAAATATTGAATGTTGCCTATTATGAATAATTCATTAAAATAATATGAATGAGATTAACAATTAATGTGCCCAAAACATCATTAAATAGTATGTTTATTATTTTTGAAATCTTATTATGTAAATATTTGTATCACTAATGATTTTAAAGAAAACATTTCTTGACGGGCACACTATTTATACAAATTACTTTACTGTAGGGAAGTAAAAAAAGGGCTGTCAATGTCAGCGCTCTGGGGCCTGTCATTTGTCAATAAGTGTCAACTGTCATGTTATATTTCAATCTAAGTTTCAATCACATTGGTGCCTAAAAGTTATTATTTTGCACTAAATTATTAAATTTATGAATAGAATTATAAAATATCAAACAATATGTTGAAGGTAGAGTTGTTGAAATATATTGTTAATATATTATATACTTCGAATCCGCAATGCAAGTTATTAACGACCATGTTTTCAGGGTATGGTTAGTCTGGTTACCGGCGGGGCCTCAGGTCTTGGTAAAGCAACTGTGGAGAGACTGGTAAAGAATGGTGGGAAGGTGGTAATTCTTGATATTCAAGGTACAAGAGCCAAAGAGGTTGCTAAAGGTCTAGGAAATGATGTTATAGTATCAGTTGGATCTGTAAGTATATTGAATATAAATAAAAAAATCATCAAGTAGTATGTAACATATTTTATACTATTAAAGTAAAGAATAATTTTTAACTCATTGCCATGTTCTTGTCACTTCTGTTTTGAGTCTGCTCTAATCATAAAATAATTCTTTTTTTAGGTTACATCTGAAGATGATATAAAGAAAACCCTAGCACTTACAAAATCAAAGTTTGGTAAACTGGATGCATTAGTCAATTGTGCTGGATATTCCCAGACCTATCAGGTTTATAACTTTAAAAGAGACAAAGAATGCACAGCAGAAGATTTCAACAAATGTCTAGAAGTATGTGTATACTAGAATATTTGGTATTAAACACCTATTAATTTCATGAAAAATATTATTTGAAACAAAACTTATTTTTTTCAAATAATTTAATTTTACTTTCTAGTTATACTTTCCTATGCTCTTGGTTTAAGTTGTCTGCATATTATTATTATTGTAACAGTAAAGAGTTTACTTTTACAATAATAATAATTTGTTCCTGACAGCAAAAGTAACTTTTTCATACAAGCCATAGACACAACTTCAACTTCTTTGTTTAAACTTAATTCTCCTACAGTTTTATTATTATTTAATTTTGTCAACAGTTTACTACAAACATAAATTTTCATGTTTCAGATAAACACATTTGGTACATTCAATGTAATTAGATTAGCTTGTGGATTACTAGGTAAAAACAATCCTAACAGTGATGGTCAGAGAGGTGTCATAGTGAACACAGCTTCAACAGTAGCGTTTGATGGTGATATTGGTCAAGCAGCGATTGCTGCATCGTCAGCCGGTATTATCGGCATGACATTACCTCTGTCGAGGGATCTAGCTACACAAGGCATACGAGTTGTTACAATAGCACCAGGTTTGTTTTTTTAAATATACAATAAAAAGAATTAAAACATTTCTGCCAAGGAAACACACATTTGTGTTCCTAAATTTTGTTGGTTTGATGTGTTGTAATGTTACATATTTATTGTCTTACAACCCCCAATGCTAAAATGGCTGTTATAAGTTTGATGTCTGTGTTTTTAATTACAAGTTTGAGCTGTGGCATCATAGTTCCTAAACAGATGAATCGGTTTTGGTCTAGTTTTCAAAGGAAGCCTAGCTGGACTAAATCATATTTTTGTTATAATTTAGCTTTCTCACAGCTTGATAAACTCAGGTGTTACTTTTTTTTTTACTAAGTTTTTTTACAGATTTCCTTAAAATATGTAGAAATAAACTGTGCAATGTTTTTTTGCAGGTATATTTGATACTCCACTAGTGACCTATTTACCAGAGAAAATGATAGAGTTTATAAAACGTATGACACCATTCCCAAACCGTCTGGGCAAACCTGAAGAGTATGCACAACTCGTCACCAGCATTATAGAGAACCCTATGTTGAATGGAACTGTCATAAGATTAGACGGTGCACAGAGATGGTTCCCATTATAGTAGTATTTATATGTTTAAGTGTGTTCAGGAAGGAACACATACAGATTGGGTAGATTGGACTGTGTTCGAAACCGTAGCAGGATTCCTGCCAATCTCCGATGAACTGCCGATCGAACTATCTTGCTAATTATAACGTAATTTTTTTATTTTGACATAACTTGGGAGTTCTTATCCCTCCAGATTTTTCAACAATCAGCAGTCTACCATACTCTTGATTTTTCATAAAATCTACTCATACAGCAAAGTCTTCATCAATGCTCTCTGACATTGGCAACTTAGTAAGGAGCTTCTAGTTCTTCAAAAATGATGAAGAAAAAGAAGTAGATAAAGTACAGTCACTGACTGCCAGTCAGTGCTTTGGTCTTATATCCACGAATATGTCCACGGTTTGGACTGTCCGAGGCTTACACGGTTTGGACTGACTGTGTCGAGATACGTCAAAGTATGAGGTTAAGCCCCTATTTCACGTACGCATGTTAGTGTTAACGGCTTGTTAAAATACCATGCCTTCTCATTCATTGATAGGAATTACGAGGAGAACAATATGATATTTAAAGGAGGATTAACTTTAACATTGCTTGGTGAAACACGCCCTAAAGCTGAAGAATGAGATTGGACTGTCAGTTCGCGATCCCAATTGTATGTGTATAGATGGCTTTTTTATTGTTAACTATTACCTCTTAAGATTTAAGACTGTATCAAAGAATCAAATAGATAATTTAGATTGTTTAATTTTTTTTTAAACTCCTTTAATTCTATACCTATTTTAATATTTTCTACATACTCAGTAATAACATAAAATCCGTATGTAAGTATTTTAATTTACTTCCATACTTTTAACTAGTACCTACTAAAAATTAAAAGTTCACATTCAATACCGTGTATGTTTGGATTATTTCGGTTCAATGATTGAACCGAAATCCAAATCCAAAAATACACGAATGAACAAACAGAACAAATTATACTGACACAATATAATTACTAATTGTAACGCTACCAATTTAAATATTTTTACGCTAGAGTGGAATATACAAATGTACATCGGTACACAATATCATACTGCCAAATCTTTTCTTTCTTTATATATAAAAATTAATTGTTGTTCGTTAGTCTCGCTAAAACTCGAAGCGGAACCTATTCTGCTATTTTTGGTCTTGAAATATTCGTGGAAGTCAAGGGAAGGTTTAAACGGTTCATTACAAGCTGTTTCTATGCTCAACCAAGTGTCTAGTAAGTACCCAATAAATTTACTTATGTAAGTAATAAAAAGGTATGTCCTTTTTATACTTCGCGTCACGGAGTTGGCGTCTCGGCGTCGGCGTCTCGGCGTCGGGCGTCGGCGTCGCGGCATCGGGCGTCGGCGTCGGGCGTCGGCGTCTCGGCGTCGGGCGTCGGCGTCGCGGCATCGGGCGTCGGCGTCGGGCGTCGTCGTGTCGGCGTCGGGACGTCGGGCGTCGGCGTCGGGCGTCAGCGTCGCGACGTCGGGCGTCGCCGTGACGTCGGGCGTCGGCGTCGCGGCGACGGGTGCCGGCGTCGCGACGTTGGGCGTCTGTCGGCGTCGCGACGTCGGGCGTCGACGTCGGACGTCGGTGTCGTGACGTCGGGCGTCGGGCGTCGGGTGTCGGCGTCGCGACGTTGGGCGTCAGCGTCGCGACGTCGGGCGTCAGCGTCGTGACGTCGGTCGTCGGCGTCGCGGCGTCGGGTGGCGATCGATGCCACGGAAATTGTAGTTCATTTCTTCACGACAAACAGTTATCTTAGTCGTATGACTATGTAATGGCTACGGTCGCTTCTTGTTCGTGAATACGGTTCTTAGGTAGCACAATTTATTCTTTGATTCTTTAGCTCTCCATTGGTATTGTAATTTGGATCGGGACGATAGGTAGGAACACAATTTTTCGATCGTCTTTGATATAAGTACTATTGGAAAAATCTTCAATGATATTTTCCTGATCCTGGCTAAACAGGAGTTGCAGTGGTGGGCCATTTGCTCAGTTAAAAAAAAAGTTGGAACCCTATATTTATTTCTCGATTTTTAATAATTTAAACTCCCGACAAAATCAGACGGGATTATGACGGAATTTTGTTTGAAAGCTGACGTGATCGCGGGTGTTCACAGCTATAAATTATAATTCATCATCATCAGCTCGCTCTCTGTTTGACAACTAGGAAGTTAGTCATATTTACAATTTTTTAATTATAGTTATTTGAAGTGCGTGTGAAAGGAATTTAAAAAATGTATTTACTATTTACGTCAACACTCGCGCTTAGCCCCTCCGATGGCTTCTCTCGGTCGACCTAGCTTCGTGCCAGGGGCTTTACTTACTCTCTTATTATTATTTACTCTCCAAACTGATTCGATAAAATATTAATATCTTTATAAATAAAAATGAATTATTGTTCGTTAGTCTCATTAAAACTCGAGAACGCCTGAACCGATTTGGCTATTTTTGGTCTTGAAATATTCGTGGAAATCCAGGGAATGTTTAAACGTTTTTTTTTATGCCCAACGAAGTGGGCACGGGTCAGCTAGTTAATAATAAATTGACGTTTGTTTATTTTGTACTAAAAGTTACGAACTCACGATTTTCGTTATCCTGGTTAGTTTCAATGACATCGATAAAACATCAAAAGCCGTTGAGATCGAACTGATTCGATTCTCGACTGTGTCGGTAGTAAGCCTGCTGCTCTCCAACTATAACCAACATTCGGATTTATATTATTATTCCACATAAAACGACGGTCGACGTTGCGAGCGCAGCGGGAGCCGTCAGGTTTCCTGTGATACCTGTGGCATAAAATATAGATTTATAACTCTGTTCTTCAATCAACATATTTTGTTCCTACTGTATTATGTATAATATCTTGTCTAGAATTATAATCAGGATCCGAGATTTATATTTGTCGTTTTAAATTCTAAACGATTTATTTTTGTCAAAATGGTACATTAACATTTACCACACGCTGTCATGTGAAATAGGCGTTGGTATTTGGTACACTCAGTCACTAGGCGAAACTAAATCGTTATGTTACGCCGGTTGTCTGTGAGCCCGTGATAGTCGCCCGAATCAAATATGGTTTTCCAACGATGCAGTGTTTCGAGCTACTTGCCTACTAGCTGTAGGTATTTCGACTACTAGGTTATTACCTATTAGAAGGTAGGTATGCTAACACAATTGTATATTAAACTGTATAAATTGTGTTATCTCTTAAGAGGAAACACGACGGCCGTTTTTTCATACAAAAACAGCCAGCGAGACTCCTGTTTCCACCTTGGATAATGCCACCAGAGTACTAGAGTAACAATATTTTTTCCTGAGTATTTATGTATATCTTTTTTTCATAAATTAATTATTAAATAAACGTTTAAAAAATATGTTCAGCTTTTCGGCTGTGTTTAATCATCCAGGAAATAAATTGGAGTACATTTTATGATACAATCGAAATATATAAACATAGCTCAAGCCTTATTTTAGTTTAAAATGGAAAAAGTATCGAAATAGGTTAAGTTTTGGAGGAGGAAACAGGTAATTGTCGATTTATCGTGCTTTTAATAGGTAATTTCTGTTCAAGCTACAGTTGTCCCTATTGGTTTTGATCAGGCAATGTAGGACACCAATAGAATTTAAAAATACCTATTTTGCATTTATCTAGACCGTGGTGTTTCCTCGTTTGGAATTCACTAGACGGATATGCCTGCAGGCAAGCCTATAGGTATATCCTACAGGCTTCGATCCTATATTGAGATCTCGTGGACTTGCATTGGGCAGTCTGCCGGACGGCTTGCGGCGGCAATAGGTATAATGCACAGACGTAGCGAAAGTAGCGAAGTAGCCCGCGTGTATGCCCGTCCAGTGAATTCCCCACTTTACTGTCAGTTTACACCAAAACAAGATGTAGGGCTGGATTTTCAAAGCGATTCGTAATGTCACTACACCAAAATATTCAAATATATTTAGCGATGGGCGCCGAGCAAAATTTTCCGGCGGCGGCGCACCGACCGATCATGGCCGGCGTGGAAATAATCATCATTTGCAGCAGGCGCTGCGGCGCAAAATCCATACAAACCTTACACAAACGCCACGAGATCTTTGGCGCGTATGTGAGCATACTATCAAGTAGTCCCGTTCGCGTAATAATACACGGTCATTTGGCGAGTTTGTAGTAGGAATTGACAGTATTTTCATAGGGAAAAAAGCCACTAGAACCGTTCGGCGCGCCAAGCTGAATCCGGCTCCATTCGAAATCGGTGTACCTTTTGCATTAAATCTTGTACAGTTAATAGAGTTTTTTGTATCGCTATTTTTAGATGGCGTCGCGTCGGTGTGGCTAACCCTGACGTAATAGAAATCTTATTCATGTTATCTACTCCTTCATTGAGTTATATTGTGGACATTTGCTCACTGTATGTCAATACTCAATAGCGTTGATGTGTGAACTTGTAATTTGTTCTCGTTATTAAGTCAAAGTAAATTCTTACGACACAAATTATATGGATTTTATGGACTCTGTATATGGCCTAATCAGGCGCGTATTGAAATGTTGGTTTATATATAAAAATAGATTGCTGTTCGCTAGTCACGCTAAAACTCGAGAACGGCTGAACCGATTCGGCTATTTTTGGTCTTGAAATATTCGTGGAAGTCCCGTGCCCAGAAGTGGGCAAGGGTCAGCTATTGTTGCTATAAAGTTTTCATACATTATCGAACAAGTTGCCGCTTTACCAGGCACAAACTCACGTGTATCACATAACCAGTTTTGCAGTCGATGCGGGTTCCTTTTTGTTTTAATATTTGGAGAAGTCAAATAATTAGATTTCAGCAGCAGCCAGTATCGCCTATTATATTATTTAGGTATGTAGGTACTTACATTTTTTTTAAACCGAAGGCTGGTCTTGTCAGGCCCTGACGTCACTGCGACCCTTTTGGATCTATTGTGACTACTTCGCTTTAGAGTACCGCTCCCAGTCCTATATTACTCATGAAACGAACGATATGTTGAGTACTTTGGTAAGTTTTTTAGTTTTTTCGGTTAGGTTTGGGATGTGCTTAGTCCAACATGCATTTTGCTTGTCTACTGGTTTCGAGGATTAGGTAGGTAATATATAAAACATAGTATGCATTATCTACCTAACCTTGTAAGTAATTATCAAATCCGTCTTAGTATACATCACATATTATTTTATACATAATATGGAGTGTCTCCTTACCAAGGTAATCTGGAGGACGCCTTCGTGGTCTAGTGGTTCAGAGCTTCGCTCTCGACCCGGAGGTCGTGGGTTCGATTCCCGCGTTGGAAAAAATTTTGTTTTCAAGTTTGGTTAGGACAATGCAGGCCGATCACCTGATTGTCCGACAAGAAAGATGATCCATGCGTCGGATGGGCATGTAAAAATTCGGACCTGCGCCTATTCTCTCGCCAGTCGTGTCGGTTTGCCGTCCCACTGGGTTATGAGAGTAAAAGGAAGAGAGAGTGCTTCTGTGTATTGCGCACACACTTGGGCATTATAAAATAACTCCTGCGTAGCTGGCCTGGTTTCAATGAAATCGGCTACCGACACCGAAATCGGTGAGGGGAGCTATTATTATTATTAATCTGGAGACTGGAAACGAACCTGCATTTTCTGGCGTGCTACCATAGGGAACGTAAAACAATTTTAAGCACGCCTAAATTATTTAAATATTCTTTTAAACTTACCTCACAACATGTATTCTCAAATTTGTTGTTAATTGTGTGGAGTGCCTACTTAATTACTAATTACTCTTTAAACGGCCATCTTGTTATTTAAGAGGACATTATGTTTTTGACGGAGAATTTCTCGCATCGCTACCTCTTGTTTTCCATGTAAGAATGTTAAGAACTAAACACACATATTTAAAATGCCTTCATGGAAATAATTTTGATAGTAAGTAATGACAATTATTACGAATTAAGATTTAAAATTAGTCAATTTAGTCAAAACCTGTCTTACTGCTTTGTAAAAGTAAATTCTTGTAAAATTTAAGAGATGGACTTGCACTCGGTTTTTGAAAGTCTGGTCAAATCGTTGATCAGCTAACATTTCAGTTGACAAACCATTCTTAACGGTCATTGGCGAACATCACTCGCAATAACTTTGCTCATTTTTCGACCACCTCAAGCTGGAGGTAACGGGTTCGAATCCCGCTGAAGGAACAAACATTTTCTGTGTTCCCTTTTTATTCTTGTTTATATTATAACTACCACAATTTAAATATAAAAAATATATTGACTTCGCATATATTCCTATACACTGTGAAAGCTGAGCGATTATTACAAATCTATTGACATCTCTTTGTGCAGTGGTTGAGCGCGTTGGTGTTCGAGCGAGAGGTTGCGGGTTCAAATCCCGCCGAGGGAACAAAAAGTTTTCAATGTTCCTGGGCGATGGATGTGTATTAAATTTGTGTATAATATAATAAAAATCTTAAATATGTGAATAATATAAAAGTATTAAATATATTTCCGTTGTCTGGTACCTGTAACACAAGTTCTTCGGTTACTTAGCACGGGGCCAGATTGACGTCGTGTGAAGCGTCCATAGACATTATTATTATTAAAATTAGATCAGTAGTTTAGGTACTACAGTGAAACAAACATACACACATTTCGAAATACTATAATCATTACCCTTCCTTCAGCGTTTCGCCTTAGAGTCGGGTAAAAACACATGGCACGAGTTATTGTCCAGCAAGTTTGCTAGACAGCAACGCTGGAACATAACAAAATGAATTAATGAATGTGTAAAATGAATTCCTGCCCGATCGTGGGAGAATATTTGAATATTCATAATATCATATTATAATATTGAATATTCACATCCTCAAGGGTGTGTCGGCATTAAATTCAAAAAGCCGCAGGATTTGCAGTGTTAGTCAGCAATTTTTTTGATGAAATATATTTTTTTATTAAAATAACCATTATAATAATATCAATGGACGCTTCACACCACGTCAATCTAGCCCCGTGCTAAGTATCCGAAGAACATGTGTTACAGGTACCAGGCAACGGAAAATATATTTATTACTTTTTATACTATACACATATTAAAGATTTTTATTATATTATACACAAATTTAATACACATCCATGACCCAGGAACCATGAAAACTTTTTGTTCCCTCGGCGGGATTCGAACTCGCGACCTCTCGCTCGACCACTGTGCTACGGAGGTCGTGCAGTAACTGGTAAATCTGCTGTTTCATTAGTAAAAATATACTTCATCTAAATACATTTCACGCAAATGCGTGAAAAAGCAACAAATAACAATAATAGGTAAATATTATTAAAAACATGCACATTATACAGGGTGGGAAATGTTCAGTTATAATATCTTTGGGATATGATCGTTATGTTTTTTTATATTTTTTTAACTTTTTTATTATTCTTCCAACTATTGTATTTTTTTGTTTAAACATTTTTTTATCAATATCGAACATCCGACGCATGGATTTCTTTCTTGCCAATCAGGTGATCACCATGCATTGTAAAGAAACTTAAAAACACCATTTAAGTTACTATACCAACATGTATTTTTTTACAAAATATGTGGAACACTTTAGCATTTGTAATAATGTAGAGCTGTAGCTAACCGTATGTATTCGTTACTTAGTAACGGGTACGCCATTTAGTACCGAGTAACGAATCATTACACACGAATATTATTCGTTATTCGCATTACTTTGCATCATAACTATATACACTGTTTCAACCACCCAATGTACCGTTTCTTGATGCGTGTATTGACACGTTTCTTGCTGACCGTATGTATGCGAATTTAAAAACGTAACGTTAACAAGTTAAAAAGCGCCTACTACATTCATATTTTTATGTAATGAGCGCATCGCCGGAACGTATACTGTACTGTAGGCTTACCTCCCGACACAATCGAGAATAGAATCAGTCCGATATCAGCGGCTTTTGGTATTTTATTTGATGGATTACTTTGAAACTAACCAGGATAAAGAAAATCGTTAGATCGTAACTTTTTGTACTGCCGACCATATCAATCGACTGAAAATAAAATAAACAAACGTCAATTTATTCGGGAGTTTGCGACACGATCGTATCTGAATCAAAACCGAATCAGTTTGGAGAGTAAGGCCTCCGTATAGTGTCCCTAGCAAAACATACATAGCTAGCATGTTATGAGGTATCACAAGTAACGAGTAACGATACGAAAGTAACGAGTACTGATTGTTATAGTAATAATAATAATAATAATACATAAATTGTAATTGCTTACATGGTATGTACTTGGCTTTGGCCCGTACATAGCAGTTTGCCGGCGAAAAAGCCGAGAAAAAAAACATAATAATAATAATATCTATGGACGCTTCACACCACGTCAATCTGGCCCTGTGCTAAGTATCCGAAGAACTTGTGTTACGGGTACCAGACAACGGAAATATATTTAATACTTTTATACTATACACATATTTAAGATTTTTATTATATATTATACACAAATTTAATAGTAACGATTTATTTTAAAATATTAACGATTAGTATACGGGTATGTTTTTTTCGTTACTTTTACATCTCTAAATCTGAGCCTGTACCATTTCACCTCGTGTTTCCCACGATTGCATTGGCAAGAAGCCAAAGCACTGCGCGTTCTTTAGAAAAGCAAACGTAATATTTTATAGTGCTTAAGCAACAATATATTATATATTTATAAAGTATGTTTTAAATTTTATATTATACAATATTTTATCCATGCGGTTATTTTTAAGACATTTGGGGCAGTCTGGGTTGATAATAATGTTAGCTTATAATTCTCCTTTATATTAACTCTGTGTTTGTTATTTAGTTAGTACTAGCTGACCCGTGCCCACTTTGCTGAGCATAGAAACCGCTTAAACCTTTTGGGACTTCCACGAACATTTCAAGACCAAAAACAGCCGAATCGGTTCAATCATTTTTGAGTTTTAGCGAGACTAACGAAAAGCAATTCATTTTTATATATAAGACCCGTGCCCACTTCGTTGAGCATACAAACCGTTTAAACCTTCCCTGTACTTCCACGAATATATCAAGACTAAAAATATCCTAATCGGTTCAGCCGTTCTCTAGTTTTAGCGGGACGAACGAACAGCAATTCATTTTTATATACAAGAAGATAAGGGTAGATATATATTATTAAAATTTTCAAAATATGTGATAAAGTATGTGACGGCTTTTTAACCCTCCTTTTTTCACTTTGTGTGTGTGTATGGCACAATTGAGTGACACTTGTAACTGGACAGTTTTAAAATACAAACTTCTCTTCATTATACTCCTACTCACATTACACACATTAGTGTGAGGTCATTTATGAATAGGATTTAAATACAGTATTGTTATAAGTAGGATTATAATGAAGATAACTTTGTATTTGAAATTGAAGTCTATATCGAATTTTTAACGTTATCGTCTAAAACTTACAGTACGGTAAATATTTGAATTTCGAACGCCATACTTTTTTACAATAATATAATAATAATATCTATGGACGCTTCACACCTCGTCAATCTGGTCCCGTGCTAAGTATCCAAAGAACTTGTGTTAGAGGTACCAGACAACGGAAATATAATACTTTTTATATTATATATATTTAAGATGTGTAATTGAACGCTTTATGTGTGATCAAATTAATAGCTATCTGACAAAAAATAACATTATTAGCCCTAATCAATACGGCTTTCAAAAAAATAAAAGTACGACCCAACTGCTTCGAATTTTTACCAACGAAATAAACAGCCATCTTAACAATAAACGACACATTCTTGCGTTATTCATCGACTTCAGTAAAGCATTCGATGTTTTAAAACATAACACGCTATACGATAAACTGTCACAAAATGGTATACAGGGCCCCCTCTTACAACTACTTAAAAATTATCATAAAAATCGTGCCACGTTCGTAAAGATCGCAAACGAAAACAGCGTGCAAATACCTACAATTACAGGAACTGCTCAGGGTTCTATTATCGGCCCAATCGAATATCTCATATACGTCAACGATATGCATAAAGTGGTCGAAAAAGCTTCAGTATACCAATTCGCCGACGACACATGTTTAGTGGTTGCCGGGAGTAGCATCAGGGAGGTGCAGGTCGCGATGCAGGAGAAATTTGACAACTTGTGTAAGTGGGCACACGATGTAGGGCTTGTGCTGAACGCAGATAAAACCAAACTTATGCATATTCACTCACCACATAACAAGGCCCAGCTCAGGCCCTCCATCGTGGCTCACACTCATGCATGTTTACATGGTAGTGTGGCACCGTGCGCCTGTGTGCCCATAGAAAATGTTAATACTCATATGTATGTAGGTCTCATTATTGATGATGCCTTTAACTGGGGATCACAAATGGAACGAGTTTGTACTAAATTAAGATCGATCCTAGGCAGACTGACGGTTCTTAAGTATAAACTACCTTATAAAATACTCAGACTACTGTACATGTCCCTGGCGGATTCTGTAATAAGCTATGGATTGAGTAGCTACGGCCTAACATACAAATCATACATACAGGGTATTTACAAATTACAGCTAAGAATACTAAATACTATATTGCCTAGACACATAAGAAATAATTTCAAAAATAATGACAAAGATTTGTTTGTGTACTGTAAAGTTACTAATGTTTATGATAAAATTAAATTTTCTATTCTCACCGAAATGAAAAATACTGAGTACCTGGAGGAACGTGTAAGACCTAAACACTTAAGACCCATACTATACACTAATAAATATTGTCTACCAAAAATAACAAACATGTATGGCACCAGAGAGCTAAAATATGTTATACCTAATTACTTAAATGAATTGCCAGCTGATCTACAAAACATGTATGTAAAATCAATTAATTATAAGGGTAAATATAAAAAGCATTTCCTTACCAATCCAAGCTTAAATAACCGCTAATAAAAATAGTTATGTACGTTAGTATTAGTTGATTAGGTTAGTAGTAGTTAATTTCTTAATTGACTACTACTAACTTAATTAACTTGTTTAGTTATAAATCATCTTAAACTAATTAAATCTATGTATAAGAGCGTCTCCCCCATACAGGTAAACCTAAATGGTTTTTGAATGGGGATAATTTATTGTCATTTGCTTGTATGTAACAGTAATTTTGTTTTGAATAAAGATTTAAAAAAAAAAAAGATTTTTATTATATTATACACAAATTTATCACACATCCATGACCCAGGAACATTGAAAACTTTTTGTTCCTTCGGCGAGATTCGAACCCGCGACCTCTCGCTTGAGCACCAATGCTCTCAACCACTGCGCCACAGAGGATATACAAGTCCCCTTCACAAAAAAGGAAAATCATTCAGTCTTCGTCAGTTGCGCCCCCCCGGGTATTGCACCGTAGCAGTCTACGAATTAGCTACGCCCGGTACAAAAGACATCAACGAGTATGCAGATTGCATTAATGCTTATATTGCTTTTAATGCTTGTGTTCCTTTTAATGCCTAATGGCCTTTTGATGCGTCACGAGTGTTAGCCGTGATGACCGACGACGTAGGCGGTTCGTGATGTATGGTACTGTAACAGTTAGCCGCGTGTGGAATTTTAAATGTTCTTTATGTGCTACACAAAACGTCGCTATATTTTTGTTACTGTTATATTAACTTTAACCTACATAATAAAATGTTAAGCAAAAATTTTGTACTCGTTTTACGACGATAGCGATAGTAGTTGGAATTTTTTCACAATTATAGTTTATATTAAGAAGGAGTACAGAGTATTTATAACCGACTTAAGGAGGAGGTTCCCAATTTGTCGGAATATTTTTTATGAATGTTCACCGATTACTCATTTACCTACTCACCGATTGTTTGATAAGGTATACTTTCCAGGAGCCTTAATCTTCAAACTAATTTAATTTAGATTAAGAATTGATGTTTGTTTATTTTAACTCTCAGTCGATTGATATGGTCTTACTCTCCAAACTGATTTGATTTGGATTCAGATACGATCATGCCGCGTACTTCCTAATAAATTTACATTTGTTTATTTTGATTCTCAGTGGATTGATATGGTCGGGAGTACAAAAAGTTACGATCTAACGATTTTCTTTATCCTGGTTAATTTCAAAGTAATCCACCAAATAAAACACTTAAAGCCGTTGAGATTGAACTGATTCGATTCTCGATTGAGTCGGGAGTACCTAAGCCTGCAAGCCATAGTCATCAGGTACAGATCTGATGGTGGTTACCTTGAGAAATTTATACTTTTTAGTAGTTGAAGTCGGTTTCTTTAAACGTAGTTTTTTAATAATTAACATCACACAGCCTAATCCACACCACAAAGCATTGTATACTGGCTTGTTACTTTTAGGATTATTGTTAATACTTGTATAACTGATTGATTGAAATTATGTACTGTTTGTTCTTAATGGGAATTCATAATAACACACAATTCTTTATTTACACTTTTTCACCCGATAATGATTTAATCGAACCGGTCGTGTTATTTTGTAACAAAATATTAAAATGGTAGAGTGGAAAATTGTTGATAAAGAGTTAAGTGTTTTTGTTGTGCTTGTAATTTCAGTTTTCTATTCATTACTACCTTGCTGACGACCTCTGTAGCGCAATGGTTGAGCGCGATGGTGCTCAAGCGGGAGGTTACAGATTCGAATCCTGTAACGTCGCACGACCGCGTTCGTCGTTACTGATCATGGATGTGTATTAAATTTGTGTATTAAAATAATAATACACTCAAATATATACAAGATTATAATAAAACTATCTGACCCGTGCCCACTTCGTTGAGCATACAAATCGTTTAAACTTTCCCTGGACTTCCACGAATAATTCAAGACTAAAAATGGCCGAATCGGATCAGCCGTTCTCGAGTTTTAGCGAGAATAATGAACAGCAATTCATTTTTATATTATAAGAATCATATCTTTGCTTAAATAAGGTACAATAGAATGTTACAGATTTGGTAAATCGTTCACTTTTTTCCTTCGGATACTTAGCACTTTGATTGACGTGGTGTGAAGCGTCCATTGATATTATATTATTAATATAATATCAATGGACGCTTAATAATCATTAGTCATCAACAAAGAATCGTTTTGTTTTAATTGTATTTTCCCTCGCTACTGATACTATTATAGGATCGATTTAGTGAATTAAGGGCAATTATGTAATTAATTGGTTGGTGTAATGAGACTCGTATGTATGTGTGTATGTGTATGTATGTCTGTCCCCCGATAATCGGCCGGGAATGTTTTAATTAGGTTACTGATTGCTCCCACCTTAGGGCTGGTGCGCGCAGGCGCCGTATATTTAAATGTAAATTTTTAAATAAATTTTGTAGGGTTGACTTTTAGTTATAGTATAATAAATATCTACATATATATATGTATTATGTAGATATTTATTATTGTATATTGTAAATTATATATTGTAAAGAATAAGCCCCGGCTCCACACTACTCGCGAAGTTGAACGAAGTTAGACGAATAGGATAGTGTAGAGAGTGCATCTCTACAGCTTCGGCTTACCTCGTCAAACTTTACTAGTACTTCGCCGTACTTCGCCGAGGAACTCCACGAGTAGTGTGGAGCCGACTTAAATGTTAAAATGTCTGTAAGTATTATGAGAAAAAAATTCAATCACCTGACTGACAATACAACATTACAATCCGCTAACTAATTGGACATTGACTGACGATTGTTCAATCAATGTTTGGTCTAGTCTTTCAATTTAATGTCGTCATTCGATAAAAACGCTAGTCACTCAATGAAATAGCGATTTCAATTAGATAACTGCGACATGTACATAATGTCTTTATGGAATGAAATATAAAATTTTATGTATTCTATAATTGTACGTATATAATTGTTTAATATATTGAATAATAATTAAGTATAAGTCAATGATTGTGTTAATTGTACCTATTTTTTATTAATAATTGTAATTCCTATTTTGTGTAAACGTGTGTTTTTCGCCTTTGTTATAATAATTTAAGTTTAGAGGTTAGGTTAGGTTATAAGTATTGGAACGAGTTGTAAGTTAGAAAAGATGTAATTACACAAGTGGACTATTCAATCGAAGGGCAACCTTTGATTGTAAATCAAGTTCGCGATAATTTTTTGAGTTTGTCTATTTCATTCTAACATTAAATATTAGAGGTGTCGCGAAAAAATAGAGCTTAGCGTAAAAAGCATTTTAAGTTTGATGGAATAGGACTAAGACCCGTATAAAGAAGTATCAAACCCAACCTCACTTGATAACCTATAATATGACAGATAATGATAATGATAACATATATGCATTATAAAATATATTTATTATTTTTATATTATATTTATTTATTATTTTTGGTTTTTGTGTTTGATTTCTGTAATCTATAGAATTGCGCCTACTCACACTATCTCTCCATCACCCTCAGATTGGCTGGTAGAAACTGCCATAAGGCATTAAGCCCGCCTTTGTAAAATGCATAAAGTGTTGTAAATAAAATAAAAAAATAATACGTTTCGTTTCACTTTTAAAAGTGAACAACTTTATTAATGTTACATAGTACTTTAATTTCTTTTCTTTTTATACCGTAATATTCATATAATAGATTACAGAAAAAACATTAAAATAAGAATGATCTGTATTTTTATAATCTTTATATATAAGTTTTAAAAAAGAAAAAAAATCAAGTAAGTAAAGTTTCATTTTTAAAAGTGATTCGAAACGTTTTTTTAATGCGTCAAATAGGTTCTCAGGTGAGGATGGGTTTGAGACTTCTTTATTAATACAGGCCTGAATCAGCAAGTGGTATTTTTTTTACAAATGACATATTCTTATGGCAACCCTACACTAACGGGCGGGCGGTTGCTTTACGAGGTGTTTTATACGAGACGGATGTAGGCTGCCCTTATTTGTGCAGCCAAAATTCAATACTCAACCACCATTACAGTAAATATTACCTACGTGCTTGTTAAGTTCTTGTAGGCATTTTATCGAATATCTATAATAATATTGAAAAAATATTTCGCTGCCAAATCAAAAGTGACTTTTCTTTTTGTAATTTTGTACATAATTTGCATTTTTCCACTTACTAGCACCATCACGAGACGACCACGACACGACCCCGGAACGACCACGACTGACTGCCATCGCTGCCGTTGACAAGCGTTTAAGCATCAATTCCGAAGATTACTAAGGGGCGATTTCTCTAATGAAATTGAGCTCATTTATTTATATTATATTATAAGCTGAACTCGCTTTAGGCGTTTAAGCGCGCTTACAACGTCTACTTACAAGGCACGACTACGATACGACCTTGAATGTCGTATGCATAACTTCCCATGAATAAGCTTGAACCTTCGTCTCCGCAATTTTTATGCGCTCTCGACTTAACAGATAATAATGAATTGCTCTCCATCACAAATGAATAATGACTTTCTTAATTATTGTTAATGATTAATTATTGTTATATTAAAGTTAATAATACGGTAATTTTCGGTAACAGTGATCGATTTGTAGTCAGCGAAGTAACGTTAATAAATTGCCCGAATGTGCCTGTCTACCTTGGTAAGAAAATTAATAATAAGTTCATTTGAACAGCCTGCGATTTTTCTGCGATAAAAAATAAAAATAGTCAGTGTCAATCCAGACTAAACTACTATATTACCAAATATCATTAATATCTGTTCAGTAATTATTGCGTGAAAGAGAGAGATAAGATATAAATATTCACGTTTATAACATTAGCACAAAGTAGATATATAACAGAGACACGACCTAGTAATAGAAAATGGTATCACCCTAATACTGGCAATGCGAATGACAAAGAGTGAAGTCCTTAGAAATTCCGGAAACCGCCATCTAGCGCCACTATTGGAAAATACTAATTAGTAATTTAGTTTCGTATCTTCTTCTTAATTAAGAAGTTGAATTTAGCTTAATGTGATGGTATGCTTAAAAAATATGCTGATCTTTATTTTAATGTCAATATTTGTACTTAATTCGGTATATTTACATGTTATAATTTACAAACGTTAATAGTAGTGACATCTGTTGCATTTTTTTCTATTAAATATAGACTGTATGGGATGGTAGGCAACATTAGTAATGAAATAAGGACTTAACGTAGACTTTCAGTATCGGGGATTTAAATGTTGTTAAAATTAGGTGGCACCCAAGTGTGTCCTTGCTTCCTCTGATTAGAAGTGTCATTTTACTATTCAGTGTCAACTTGTAAGCCAGTTTTGGCCTTGGAAGTCGAATGATTTAAATATCTTTTCTCATTGAAACATGTTGTTAATAATAACATAAGTAATATCAATATGGACGCTTCACAGCACGTCAATATAGTCCCGTGCTAAGGTATCAGAAGAACTTGTGATACGGTTACCAGACGACGGATATAAATATTTAATACTTTTATAATATACACATATTTAAGATTTTTTTGTATATCAATACACAAATTTAATACACATCCATGACCTAGGAACACAGACCGTCCTACTTTCGGCGGGACTCGAACTCGCGACCTCGAGCAATAACGCGATCAACCAATGCGCTACATACGTCGTGAATGTTTATATAAATACCCGAGATAAATGAAAGCTAAAGCTTTTTCATGGAAGGCAATTTAATACCAATTTTTGGATCACTATGAATTGCATTAATTTATCTTTTTGAATTAGGCACGTTGAATAAAATCGCCTGTATACCTAAAACGTCGTACAATAATTATTCCAGGAATCGAACTCACAATCTTTTTGAAGTCGGTTAAAAAGTAGATAAAGATTTCTCCCATGTTCAATATTCGCAACAATATTTGCTAACTGGCTTCTGGGAAGGCTGCGCGGGACTCGGGAGGCTGCAATTTGCAGAACGTGTTGTTTTATCTGCCGTAATTCATAATTATTATCATTTATTAATAATCGTGTAATCTTGCGGTTTCTTGGAAAATATGGCGGTGTTTAAAAAACTTACCTGTCATTACCGAAGTAACAAACGTATTCGTATTTTACGTATTTATTTTGTTGTTTTTAATTTTTGGCCTCGCAAGTTTATAATTGAAGATACGATCACTTTCAGTGATATGTAGCAAAACTCTGGTTTCGAGAAAATTGAGTTCAAAATGTCACTTAAACATTTTAGAATATGTAGTAATACCTATTAAGTAGGTTAATCTTAAGGTCCGTCTCTAGAATCAATGCACTTAATACGTTGCTACATATCCTAAACATTTATACCTATATAAAAATATATTCTGCTACACGTCGCCGACAACACGTGTAGTGTAGTTAGTTTTTAAGTATTTTAAATATGTAAGTACCTATGTTACTCTTTAAGGTATTTATAATATGGGCCTATGTAGCTCGAAATAAATGGTATTTAATTTCTAAACAAGAAATCTCTTACAGCAGCCCTGCAGAGAGAATTATGATAAAAGACAATAGATAGAAAGGTTGCTTTACGTATATAAATAACAACGAAAAGAATAGAATAAACTCATTAAACATAACAAAATTAGAGCGCGCAATTAGTGACGTCATCAAACGCTACACTTTTTGCATTCCGCGGCCGCAGCCATCACAATCTT
The DNA here is from genome assembly GCA_905187575.2 of Celastrina argiolus. Classification (NCBI taxonomy): domain Eukaryota; kingdom Metazoa; phylum Arthropoda; class Insecta; order Lepidoptera; family Lycaenidae; genus Celastrina; species Celastrina argiolus. Next base: position 7,896,969 of record LR994596.1, read on the forward strand.
ATGGGAAAGTATTCCTGGTATGGCCGATAAGGAGTCACTTCCTCCGTCTTACGTCCCGCTCCCACACACACGAAGTTACCTGCGAGACTAGGACGGCGATAACGGAATGCCCTATACACATTTTATTATTCACAGAAGTATAAGGTACAGAATTGTATGAGTAAAAACCATGTCAAATGATTTTACAATGTAAGCTATGATTACCATTATTATTGTAACTTGATGTATATTTTCGCGGACACACGCAAAGCATTTGATTTTACTGCTATTCTTTATTTAGGTAACATTTTTATATGTGTATAATTGTTTGTAGTTTAGAAAAAAATTGAACTTTAAAGAACATTTTTTTAAATGTGTAAAATTGTTTTTTAGTTTTACTTTAAAGAACATAATATTTATGATATACAGCAGCGTTTCGGCGGACTTATTTTAATTCGCACGGCTTCCTTCCTTCCATCTTAAGCTACGCTTGCCAGCCGGCCTGTCAAGCGTGGCATGTATAGGAATTAACCAACATAAAATACTTTTTGGGAGTCTTATGCCCAGTGGAACGTAACAGAACAAATATTGTTACAAAGACATATTTTTAAAATAATAAAAAAATCTGAAATTAGTTGCAAATAATCTAGCAGTTAGACATAAGCAGGGGGTATATTAACATATATTTAAACTAATCTGTCACTTTAAAATTATTATATAACTTCAGTTATTCGTCTTCACAACACGTTCCAATATTAATTATGTTAAGTTTTTTCAAACATATTATAAATCAAAACAATTAATTATACAGTTTAAAGCCTATCTTGTTACGAAATTTGGGAGATGATTAAATGTTATTTCTAATAAATTATGGTAAAACAACCCATCATTGACGCCTTTAGATTTAACATTTAAATTGGAAAAATGATACAAAAATTTATCATACACATGAAATATTTTATTCTGTATTTCACCTAAAATATACATAATAACGTCTATTTATAATAATATTATAACCTTATTATTTAAAGTAGTGATTATTATTGGAAAAAATGCTTAACTAGAAATTCGTGTAAAATCAGGAGTATTCCCAAAAAAGTGATAATTTTTGGTTTAAAATATATAGACGCAAACAGTTTTAACACGCTTTTATAAGCTTCTATGTATGTATGTAACGGATAGTTGAGCATAATTTTCCCAAATTCCAAAAGTCCAATAGTTTGAAATTTTGCATACGAGTCAAGGAGCAATGACAATGCAAATTAGCTGTTTTTCAACTATTATTTATTTCTTACGTAATTTACACTAGGTAAAAAATAAATAATAGCAAAATATAATAATAAAGCTAACGGATGACCTGTGGCTTAGTGGTTAGCGTATCAACATTCAAAATGTTCTCACGGGTTCGAATCCTGTTGAAGTAACAAAAACTTTCCAGTTAGATTAGTATAAACAACAAATACACAAAAAAAAAAATTGCAGATTTTTCGAGAACTTAACACGACACCAGATTCACGTGGTGCAAAATCGTTTATTATACAAGTTGTAAAATAAATGAGTGATAATACTTTAGGGTCCGTATGTGCCTCCTATGTAGAGTATACTGTGAAAGTACCAGCGCTGAAAGACTTCCTATTGACTTCCATGTTTGTATGAGAAATGCCCCATCATCATGAATTTTCCCATACAATCATATATATAAAAATTAATTGCTGTTCGTTAGTCTCGCTAAAACTCGAGAACGGCTGAACCGATTCGGCTATTTTTAGTCTTGAAATATTCGTGGAAGTCCAAAATAATTAGTATCTCTTTCAGCGCTGGTACTTTCACAGTAAACTCTATATATACGGGACCATACATACCCTAAAGCATTATCACTCATTAATATTATAGCCTGTATATTATGATTTATAGACCAATTAGTAATTACCTGAGTACATTGAAGTATTCTAACTCGGTGGTTGGGTGTAGGGCGTAGTGAAAGTTATCGGTAATAAAATCTAGTTCGAAAGTAATCTAACTTCATCTGTATGTATAACCGTTACAATACTGTCAACACTCAAACCAATGAACGTTGCTGAAATGCAGTTTGCCAATCTTTTGGCGATCAGAATTAAGATCAAACGTGCATAATTATCGATGAAAAATAAAAAAGATTTTATTATACCTTTAAGTACTGAATGTTTTCACAAAAATCTACAGATTGTAGAACATTGAAACTTGTATTATTTTCCTAATAATATCATAATTTGTGAACTTACTAAGGCTATGTTAAATAAATAAACGTAATGGCACCGTTTATTTCAATTTAAACTCTCTTTTCAACCTCGTTAATTAATAAATTACAGTTTACAGAAAATATGAGGTACTAGCCATATAAAAATGCTACTTAAGTATAACAAAAAAAGGCGCCAACGCCACCAAAAAAAATGTACATTGTTCCAAAAGCAATCCTTTCGTTAAGAGACCTCTTTAACACGGCCGCTTTTTACCTGTATGACCGTAATTTTGATCTTTAATAATTCCTCAGTAAAGCCACTTCCAGTTCTGCAGATATAGCGCTACGAGATATGCGTCTGTCCCTTTCTAACGTACCGTAAAACTGATGTTAGAGAGGAAGGGGAGAGAAAAGCTCGAGCCTCGCTAGCGGGACATCGACCAGCAGCTTTTAGAAAAACTGAACCTTCATGGCACAATGTTGTAACTTGCAAATTATAAATAATACGAGTATTTGTTTTGTTTAGTAATTTCATTATCATAAAATATTAATTAACAACAGATTAACATTTTCGTACTCTACTTTTTATTAGTAGAAAAATAATAAGTTGAATAGTTTTTCTATTGTGGTTATTATTTTTCTACTATTTAAAAAAAACACAGTTTAAAATATAAAGTTTCTCATAATCACTACATGTTAGGCTGCACATCTGCAGAACTTTTTCAGTATTTATCTTTAAAACACATACAATTTTCCAATCTTAATGACTAATTTTCTCAACTAGAGCGCCTTTTTGTACAATTACTTATTACTGTTTGATTTGTATGTATTTTTTTAATGTACAAACAAAGAATTTTTCATCTCAATACTTAAGAGAGCATCATTTCATAACAATAATTTTCATTATAAGTATTTATTTATTTTATTTTATTTTATTCAGGAAACAAACAGTCTTTTACATATTTTGTTAACTAAGGATAAAATAAGACTAATTATTATAGTTCCAAATAATTTATAAAGTAGCGAAATACATTGCTAAAACTTACGGTTCCCAATGAAACTTACAAAATAAAATAAGCAGGTTACAACACTTGGCCGTCAGGTTACATGCCCTGTGGACATCGACAAAAACCGTGCAGCCTGCTTCTGCGCGCGAGTGTGTGTGAGCGTTACACACACACACACAGACAAGCCCGCATACCGACGGCGCGCGCGCAGGAGAAACTGACTTTTGCATTCAAGAATCAGTAGAATAGCTACTTCTAAGGTCACCAAACGTAGTGCGAGCGCTCGGAGTTGGATAAACCCATAACTTGTGTGTTTTCGTGTGCTCCGTCCGTGTATTGTGCATTGTGATGTGTTTCTGTGCTATGGATGTGTTCGGATGAAAATGTGGAGAAACATGATCTGCCTGAAGTCTGTACGGAAAAAGTGTGGTGTTTAGGTAAATATTGATACTCATACACTTGTACAAAGGCGCACGCCTTTTTGAGCAGTTGACATTTAAGAGTGGACGATTTCGAGTTTTCAATTTGACATTTCATATAAATTCCATAACTGTATGAAATGTGGAGATGCGCTTCAGCCTCTCTTATCTAGTGTTGCAATCGAGTTATTGACATTTCGAATATATCGATATACCAAGAAATAGTGGGAACGAACATTTCGATAAGTTATGTTTTCATACAATCTCTACCAGTTACTTCATACAATATTTTATGGTGTTCGATTTCATCTCGACTCGAGTCTTTATACCTGTAATTAAATTATTTATAACACAACCCACCTGTGTTACGCTTGTGATCAGAGTAAAAAGAGGTTCTACCACTTTGATACTTTTTTATACTCTCTAGGAACTGTAGACTAGGTTTTGTTCTTATGTAATCTAGTATTTTGTCTCAGAATAGTGTTGTTACTCAGTCAAAAGCTATATTCTTTATTCAAACCATAAGTATAACTCGACCATGTAAATTGTATAGTCTATGTTTTCCGAGTTTTTTTGCGACCATCTCATTAGTAACAATCGGATCAGTAGAGATTTAGATTTTTATCTGTGTCTTATATGAAGATATTGAATTCAAAAATAACTAACTTTCCAATAAATAACTTTCGTTTGTCAAATGAAAACATTTAAATTTATTTTTTTAACTGAAAACCACATATTATAAGAAAAACAGAAAACACTCTTTAACTGTCTCTATAATAAGAAATTGTAAAAATCTTCTTAACATAAGCAGGAATTCAGATAACTATAACTCTAATTCTGTTATTGATTTCGCACGATCAAGTTCAATAATTGTTACTTATAACAAAAAAAAAACACTGTAATGTTACCAATTTAGATGTCACTTATTTACCGTGCAGAAAATAATCTGAATAGAGTATACAGGTCACTGTAGAGACATTGTCAAGCCAGCTTGCCAGTCTAACAAAGACTTGAGAGCCTCTCAATCTAAGCAGCGTTTGAGTGCTGTTATAAAAACTTCCAATCGAATGATGGACTAGCGTTACGAAAGCCGATACGCCGCTCCACCGTGTACATCTGATTGGTCACAATGTCGTTATTTACGCCGGGTTTCATACGCTTTGCCAATATATATATTATTATATATCTCATTACATCAATATGTGAATAAATATTTTTTTTGTCCTAGCAGGTTTTTACGATGTAAAACATAGAGGCGAATCCAAAAGAAGGTTAATGATTTTGGCGCTCTCTGTATGTTTAGTGTGCATGTTTGTGTGTATGTCTGTTCGATTAAAGGTTGTATAGCGCCAAAATCTAACACCAATAGCGACAGGGAAACTTATATGGAATTATCTTACACCAAGCCTACAATTATTACCAAATCTTACAACTTCATACAGAAAATACTATGGCTTTCACCATTGTTTTCTTGTTACAAATAATTTTTAACTGCTTCACTGTAAATGTACACATAATACTATATTATAAGTATATATGTTTTTTATCAACTCATAAATGAAACCATTGTAACATGCAACATGTAGAGTACTAAAAATGCTTTTAAGTCGATGGTAATCTAAAGTTATCTATTTAAATTAGCTCCTCATTTAGCAATGATTTTCAATGATTGTACAAAGAGTGGTGTTTTTCCTGACTTAATGAAGCATAGCAAGGTATATTAAATACCCTTATTTAAAGCTGGGAATAAATCTGATCCGACAAATTACAGACCTATATCGATTTTGCCGACTTTTAGTAAAATATTTGAAAAATTAATTTTAAATCAGTTATTAGTACATTTTAATATAAACAATCTATTACATAATAATCAATATGGTTTTACTAAGGGTCGATCCACAACGGACGCTGGTATAGGTCTGCTTTGTAATATTTTTGAAGCTTGGGAGAGATCGCAGGATGCGTTAGGTGTGTTTTGCGACCTTTCCAAGGCCTTTGATTGTGTTGAGCATGCTACATTGATCAGGAAATTAAAGCACTATGGCATAAGGGACTCAGCCCTAAACCTTTTGAGTTCTTATCTTACAAATAGGATTCAAAGGGTGGAGGTAAATAGTAAACGGTCCACTGGGACTAAAATAGAGTTAGGTGTCCCACAGGGATCCATTTTAGGCCCATTTCTTTTTCTCATCTATATTAATGACTTACCTTATCTAGTTAAAGATAAACATGAGATAGTATTATTTGCCGATGACACTTCACTAATTTTTAATGTGAAGCGACAACAGTCAAATTATGACGAGGTAAATAGTGCTCTCTCAAAAATAGTACATTGGTTTAATGTTAATAACTTATTATTAAATTCTAAAAAAACTAAATTTTTAAAATTTATTTTGCCCAATGTTAAGCAATTACAAACCAATATACTATTAAATGATGAGAAAATGAAACTAGAGGATTCCACTGTGTTCCTGGGTATAACACTAGATAGTAAATTACAGTGGGGTCCTCACATTGCCAATCTTGCAAGTAGGCTCAGTTCTGCAGCATATGCGGTTAGAAAAATTAGAGAAATTTCTGACGAAGACACGGCGCGATTAGTATATTTTAGTTATTTTCATAGTAGGATGTCTTACGGCATCCTCTTATGGGGAAATGCCGCCGACATTAACACAATATTTGTGCTGCAGAAGCGGGCCATACGTTCAATTTACAAAATGTCCTCTTTTGAATCTCTAAGAGAGAAGTTTAAACAAATTGGTATTCTTACCGTTGCTTCTCAATACATTTTAGACAATGTGTTGTACGTTAAAAAGAATCTAATTAATTTTAAAATGAAAAGCGACACTCACAATAGGAACACTAGAAATAAGCACAAGCTAGATATACCGGTGTTCAGACTGAGTAAAGTTAGTAAATCATTTAAAGGTCAATGTATTCGCCTGTACAATATAATCCCAAATTACGTTCAGAGCCTCCCTATCAATAAATTTAAAATTGTAGTTAAAGAACGTCTGTGTTCCAAAGCTTATTATAAGGTCAATGATTTTATTGACGATTGCACACCTTGGGAATAAGATGGCCATATGCAAGGCTACCTCAATGTACTTTATGTACTCTGTCTTTTGTTGTAATATATATATATTAAGTTTTTACATTGTTAACATACTATGTATACACTTTTTAAAAAAGAACAATTTTCCATCTTTTTGCTAAAAGATGGCCCCGGCCGAGTTTCTTACGCCGGTTCTTCTCGGCGGGCTAGGGTTGAACCGGTGGTAGTATTTTTGTTGACTTTCCGAAAATAGCTTGTTAAGTTTAACTTGGAAATAAAATTTTTTGAATTTTGAATTTGAATTTTGAAATGAAATTGAATGAGGAAATGAATTAAATTTAAAAAATAAAGTTAAAAAGTTTGTAAATATTTCGGTAACATGTTGAATAATTTAAATGTCGTTGAAATGTAGAGTAACTTTACATATTTAAGTCGCAGGTGTACTGACATGTAGCCTTGAATTTAAATATTACCACAGTCATTGTGTTTTTAAAGTGTTTAAAATATTCATCACTATACAAGTGTACTGTGGCGCAAAATCGTGGGGTTCTGTGTTGTTATTGTTTGAAAACTGCGCTTAAAAGTCAAAATTTTACAAAAAATGTTGTCTGAAGTTCAGAAAACATCTGAACGTTGTTTCTATATGATGCGATCAGAAAAACCGGCGTCAGACACTCGCGTTTTACCAAACAAAGATGGAAATTATTTATTCAAAAATAAATATAATTATATAAAACTAGCTGACCCGTGCCCACTTCGTTGAGCTACATGCTCAGTTTGTGGTGAAATCCAACCCGCAACACGAAATCCGCAACGCGGAACCCGCAACTGGAAACCTTGATGTGGAAAATTACTAAAGCAACTATTAGAAAATGCAAAAAAGGGCTGCTGATAGAAGAGTGAAGAGTTGTATGTATTTCATAATGCTACATTATAAAAAAATCCTTTATCACTTACGGGTATGAAAAATAGATAGGTAGTAGCCGATTCTTAGGTGTACTATGCATATAAAATTTCATAAAAATCGGTCAAGCCGTTTCGAATGAGTATGGTAACTGATACTGTGACGGGAGAATTTTATATATATTTGATATACTTACATATAAACTAAATAACAAATACATTGATGAATGAAAATAGCCAGGAAATAGTATTATTAAAGGTGCGTTCCATTTGCATGAAAAAACGTCATTAACGAAATTTTAAATCAAATCAAATCCAATTTTTTATGTATAAAGTTAGGTCGAAAGAAAATTTCCTTAATAACGTTATTTTTTTGCAATTGGAACACCTTGTAAGTATGTGAAAAAGTAACTAACATCAACTTCTTATAACAGGATATTTGGCACTATATCTCCATATCTATCTTGTGGAGATATTACATATAATTTATGGAAATCGACCATCAGATTAACATTTGTAGTGTGGGGTTCGTCGACCTCTCATCATCAACAAGTCTATTGTGACCAGCTGCCTGATCCTGTCGGACCGCCTTTTGTGAATTCAAATACAGTTAGACTTCTTTTTAGTACCAGTGGCTTTGTTTGTGAAATTAGTTTTTTTAATCGCAAATTCCAAGGATAGGATTATCTTTTTTGTTTTAAGCCTAACTTTGAATAAAAAAAATAGACGTCATATTTTTGTATGCCGTAGGGGCAAAGATAAGAATAGTTGTTAGTCCTTAGATCTAAAATTATAAAATACCGAAAATCAGGGCGAAGCCACAGAAGCAAATACCATTTTACAATAAAAAATAACATCTTTACTGTATTCTATTTATATTTTGTTATTCGTTAACCGTCGTTTTTCATTGTGATATAGTTTTAGCTTTGCATTTTGTATTTTTCTCCGTGGTTCACCCAGATAATCGGCATATTATGTATTTATCACAATATCTTTGTCATAACGAAAACAAAATGGCGTCGACCAAATGACATTTGATATTGTAATTATGTGCTAAACTCCAGCTACCGATGAAATTCAATGAATGTCAACATTACAAGTTTTCTTAACTTGTTAGAAAAGTAGAAATTGATACTAATGATAATCACATCCTATCGGTATAATGCCAGTCCGTCTGTCGTTTCGCGCCATTTCTATTAATTACTTTAGTGACATTAATTTGAAAGTCGATATGAAGGGCACACGCAAGTGCCAGACAGAACATAAATTAGAAATTGAAATTAATAGGATCGATTTAGAGTAAGAAATAAAATTGAATAAAATCTTTTAATTTTACGATACTTGTAGGAGCTGTTTTTTTTAAATTGCTAGCTATATAAAGTTATCACGTTTAATAAGAGATTAAAAATATTATTATGTATAATATACTGGTCATGTATATGATAATAATATTTTGTTATCATCATAAATCATTTGTGATAATACTCTGTAATATTATATTGAAGCAAACAATTTGCCAAATAGTGAACATTCACACAACACACAATAGTTCTTACGTAGTTTGGAACGCTTCAAAAACTTCATGTACATATAACTAAAACTTTACTGTTACCATTGGGTAATAAGAACATAGTTTGTTTTGATAAAAATCAAACTATTACCCAATGGGTATTGGACCCATGTGAGATTTAATACACATTTTGGATGTCAGTATCTAGCAAAATAGTTGTGTAAAATCGCCACAAACTTTCTAACGACACAGTTCAGAACAGGTATGCGTCTAATGAGGCGTCGGTAAAAACTCGTCCTACAGCCCGCTAACAATTTCATCCGATAATGGTCGCGAATGATACGGCAAGTCCGTTTAAAATGTAGTTTACATTCAATATTTACTTTAAATTAACGTGTTTGTACGTTAATATTGCAAGTGTTAATCCGTTTTTTACTACATAGAAGCATGTCATACAATCTATCTTTAATACAAAAAAATTGCAATAGATGTCACTACTATAACGTTTGTAAATTATAAAATGTAGTATGTCGAATTAATTACAAATATTGATATTAAAAAAAGATGTTAGCTGCTAACATCACATTAAGCTAAATTCAACTCCTTAATTATTAAGAAGAAGATATGAAACGTAATCACTACTTAGTAATTAGAATTTTCCAATAGTGGCGCTAGAAGGCGGATTCCGGAATGTGCCTGGAAATCGAAGAAAACAAAAATAGCCAGTCGCATTGCCAGTATTAGGGTGATACCATTTTCTAGTACTAGGCCGTGTCTCTGTTATATATCTACTTTCTGATAGAAGTAATAGTGAGTATCCTTTTAATATAGTGAAACAAAACCATGTATTGTCCGAGTTCTATAATATGCCTACTGCCTATGCTACGCTTAGGCATAATATAAAGGAAACCAGGTACGTTAAAAAAATGACTTAAATCTTTTTTCTTTTCTTTTTTGTGTCTCTAAGTTAAAGTAAAAGATAAATGCCCTTTTGTAGCTACGATGCTCACAGACACCATATTTATAATTTCCTCCTCCTTTTTGTGTCGAGAGTCAATTATAAATGCGAAAGTGAAAAACTCCTAAATGAGCCGCACTGAAACTACATACATAAAATTATCGACATAAAAAAATAAGTTTTGATTCGTTAAAAATTTAGGTGAAATATGTTCATAAATAAAACCTACAGTGCCAACCTATTTAAAAAATTTTGGGAACCAAATGGCAACTATAGTGCGTCGAATAAAAAAAGAATAACGAAAATCGGATCATTAACCTCAGAGTAATCGGTGTACATACAAAAAAAAACAGGACGAATTGAGAACCTCTTCCTTTTTTGGAAGTCGGTTAAAAATAAATATAATACAAAATAAAATTACACCGCACTCTTTACGATATGGACCTGGGCAATGAAAATATAAACTAATTATAAATTATAACCTATTGTTTTATTGATTTTATCATTGGAATTGGGTCATTGATCTCAAAACTGATAACAAGAAATTCAATCATATTAATCGACGACCTCTGTTACAGTGGTTGAGCGCGTTGGTGCTCGAGTGGAGGTTCGTAGGTTTGAATGAAAGGAACAAAAACTTTTCTGTGTTCCTGTGTCATGGATGTGGATATTCACAGATATTTTTTATCGATTTTATTCTATTAAAATCAGGTGTGAAGATTACCTTTGTGCCATATACATACTAGATTTATTTCAGTTTTTTTGCCAAAACTTTTTTACATTTACGCAGTTAATCATATCCATAAAGTTACTGTAATTGATTTTGGGAAAATTTATATACAACTACGTTAAACATCAGTCAATATTCGTGGGGTGCCTCGTGGGCGGGGAGAAAGAATAGAACCTGCTCATCACCCATCTTCCCCGTGGGTGTCGTAAAAGGCGAGAGAGGGAATATATATATCCGGAAATGGGAAGCACAGTGACATTGTTATAAAGTACAGTAATAATAATATAATAATAAATAATAAATATGTGAAGCGTAAGTGGCGAGTGGGCGTCGTGATGGGACCCTCTGAGGGTGAAAATGATCGGCGTATAAAGTCCAGCGACACCTCTCCTACCTCAAGCCGCTCTGTAAATGTTGCCGCCTTGGTGCACCGTGCGTGCGACCATTTTATGGGGGCCCATTACGATGAGTTGGCGAGTCACAGTCTGCAACTCACTCTCCAACTTTCTGATACATGTAACCACGTCGTATCTGGCAGACGCCATAGTCCTTCCATAGTCATAGATACCCAGTCCACTAGCACCTCACCCTTATAGCCCATAATCTTTTCTTATAAACATTCCTTGCAATAGTCCTACACTAACCGGTGGGTCTCCGTGGGCGCACTCCCATGGTGCGTATAGGGAGAGTCGCCGGATAGTGTCACATTACATTTAAATTAAAATTGTGTAACGGGGCCTCCGCGTGTTGGCCCACGCATGCCTTCCAAAGGTCCGGGATTTAATTGACCGTGAGCAAGGAAAGCTATACACAATAATAATAATAATATCTATGGACGCTTCACACCACGTCAATCTGGTCCTGTGCTGAGTATCCGAAGAACTTGTGTTACAGGTACCAGACAACGGAAATAGGTATATTTAATACTTTTAAACTTATACACACATTTAAGATTTTTGCTATATTAATACACATCCATGACCCAGAAACATTGATAACTTTTTGTTCCCTCGGCGAGATTCGAACCCGCGACCTCTCGTTCGACCACAGCGCTACGGAGGTCGTCAGTGCACCTAATATTACAGGACACCTAATATTATACAAAATAAGAATATTGAGTATTGTGCATTTCCTAAACATCTTAAAACTGCGCTTGCCAAGCGTGATGAGTTTAGGCAAGCCCATGAAATACTTTAGGGAGGTTTATATCCAGTAGTGCACTTCATAGCTTATCATGATACAATGAACCTCAGAAGAACTTTACATTGTTGAACATCATGATGGGCCTATAATAGCTCCCCTCACCGATTTCGGTGTTGGTAGCCGATTTCATTGAAACCAGGCCAGATATGCAGGAGTTATTTTATAGTGCCCAAGTATGTGCGCATTACACAAAGACACTCTCTCTTCCTTTTACTCTCATAACCCAGTGGGACGGTAAACCGATACGACAGGCGAGAGAACAGGCGCAGGACCGACTTTTTACATGCTAATCCGACGCATGGATCATCTTTCTTGTCAGACAATCAGGTGATCAGCCTGCATTGTCCTAACCAAACCTGAAAACAACATTTTTGTTGTTCCAACGCGGGAATCGAACCCACGACCTCCGGGTCGGGTGAAGCTCAGAACCAAATGATGTACGTTGTACCAAATGATGGGTTTATGTAAATGTTGCATAAAAAAAACATAATTATGTTGATTCACTTGATCTGTCCCGCAAAGACGCGTCGTATTTGATCAGCCGTGTGTGTCGACGGAAGTTTCAATCAAATTGAAACTTTTAGACAATACATACCATCTTTTAAATTGCCTTTTGTTTTGAAGAATGCGCGTGTGATTAAAATTTAAACAAAAAAGGTAGACACTTTAATTAAGTGTTTAATATTTAGGGCGTGTTTCACCAAGCAATGTTAAAGTTAATTCTCTGTTAAATATCATGTTGTTTCTCTCGTAGTTCCTATCAATGAATGAGAAGGGATGGTATTTTAACAAGCCACTAAGACTAACATGCGTTGGTGAAATCTGGACTTAGGGCGTGTTTCACCAAGCAATGTTAAAGTTAACGCCATGTTAAAATACCATGCCTTCTTATTCATTGATAGGAACGAGAGGGATAACATGATATTTAACGAAGGATTAACTGTGAAATCAGGACTAAGGGCGTGTTGCACCAATCAATGTTAAAGTTAACGCCATGTTAAAATACCATGCCTTCTCATTCATTGATAGGAACGAGAGGGATAACATGATATTTAACGAAGGATTAACTTTAACATTGCTTGGTGAAACACGCCCTTAAGCTAATAATAGTCAAAAGAACTAATTGTAAAGAAATAATAAACAATTTATTTATCATGTATAATTTAAGAGTAGTCTAACGGGCCTGAGATCTCAGTCCATAAGTCCTGCAAAGAGTTCAAGCCCTGTCGGTGTAGTAATCTAAACAGCTAGCAATTAGTTCTGCAATAGCCCCAGTAGTGAAAGTCGCACCGGGGCTTGTACTTCCCGCAAGCTTTTTATCCGTATCACTTCCATGTTATTGTATTTTAATGTTAAACACGTGGGAATGGCGAATGGTTTGTCGAAACGCCCTATGTGTTCATAAAGAACAGTTATATTAAATAAGTACATCGCAGTTATTAAACAGGGTGTAAAGGAACAGTCACTATAATTTTGAAATACGATTACCATTATATAATTAATATGGAAAGGTATTGTACATAGATATTATTAGTAGGATTTTTTTTTGTCAAAAACTGAAATTTTTTTTTTTTATTTTTTACCATTTTTTTTTTCTGTCGGAAGAATAACGGAATAGCAAAAATAATAAACTATTTTTGTAAAAAAAAACATGTCTAGAATGAGAAAAGGTAATATAAATAATAATATCCCAAAGTTATAGTGACTGAGCCTTTTACACCCGTTTTAATAAAAATCAGACATATTAATAAAAAATAAAACCGAGGAAATGTTTTTGGGCATTCCACAGGGGATATGGATCGGAATCATCAGGGGATATCCGGAAATATGTTGATGAAAATGTCTCGAAACAACGGCGAATGTGTGCAGTCGGAACCTCGGCGGTCGCAATTCGCATCGAATCACACTAATATTATAATGACAATAGTATATTGTGCAACTAGTGCGACAAGTTGTCGAAGCAATCGACAATATCGCACGGGCTGCACATACTATTTTTTATTACAAATGCGGGATAAGTGGTATCTTGGCGCTCGCTGTTGCGGTTGAAAATGGGCTGTTTGCCCATTTTGGAATTTGAGTGCGAAAAGTTTACTTGGCTTTTCGCACTCAAATTTTAGAATGATCAAACGGCTCGTTTTCAACCGCAACAGCGGGCGCCAAGATGCTACTTATCCCGCATGAGTAATAAAAAAAAATATGTGTGTGTAGCCTATATGTTTGTTACTTTATCATGCGCAATGCCGGGTCCAATTTAGATACAATTCGGTATGCAGGATGCTGACACCTTGGATTTGGTTTGGATTGGATTTGGGTTTGAGATTGTTTTATTTATTATACGGGCCGTGTAACACAAATCAACTCGAAGGTATTTAAGATGGTTTAACAAAATACTACAAAGCTGTGGCCATCAGTAAGTAGACTATAGATAGAAATCAGGGTTGTTAGGGAGTTCCGTAACCGTAACCGAAACTATCGGATATCCGATATAAAACCATAACCGTAACCGAATCCGAAATAAAAGTTTTGCTCCTGAAAAATGGTATTCAAAATATAATATGTGCAACCGAAATTATCCGAAATAATATCCGTATCCGAAATTTCATATCCATTTCATCCCTGGTAGAAATATAATTGAATTTTTAACTTTACTTGTGTTGGTTCAATTACAGTTTCCTCAAATATTGAAATTATCATAATTGTTTAATATCATAAAAGGTCCGGCTCCAATTCGAGAGCGAAATTGATGAAATGGCCAAATTCAACAAAAAATTAGGCATTCAGCTCGCGTGAAACATTCGTGGGAACGATTCTCGAATCGATTTTTTTCTATTCGATTTCATTTAATTCGATAAGCGATTGAGATAGAGCCGGTCGTGTCAAAATTTTGCTCTATAAATGGAGTTGTGATCCGGCAATAAAGAAACGATATGCCGTGCGTCTGTCAGGTTTTGTTGTACGGCAATCGAGTCGGATCTTAAGGTTGAACGGACTCCCGACACAATCGAGAATCGAATCATTTCGATCTCAATGGCTTTTGGTATTTTTATTGGTGGATTGCTTTAAACTAATGAGGATAAAGAAATTCGTTACATCGTAACTTTTTGTACTGCCGACCATATTAACCTACTGAAGAAGACAATTTATTCGGAAGTACGCTGCACGATCGAATCTGAATCAAAATCGAATCAGTAAGGCCTCTTCAAACTGATTCGAGTAGCAGGAACTCGGGCAGGAGATGGAAACTTTTCGTGTCCTGCAAATTGTTTCGTATCCCTGCCGAAAATAATTCATTTCTGACGAAAATTTTCACTACAATAAGGTCATTGTTTATACAAAAGTGTTCTTCTTGGCCCGAAAGAAATATTAAGAACATTTGCCTCAACAATCAACGGCAAAATACTAAGTCGATAGTTAAATTAAGTCGCGCTCTATATACATGCTGTCCTTATCAGTGACAGTGACGGCCTGTAGATAGGAGGGTTCCTAACTTTAATTAGCGCTTCATTATTCAGCTATTAGGTATAAAATGAATAAAACGTTTCTACATACTAAGGGCGTGTTTCACCAAGCAATGTTAAAGTTAATCCTTCGTTAAATGTCATGTTGTTCCTCTCGAAATTCCTATTTATGAACGAGAAGGCATGGTAATTTAACAAGCGTTGGTGAAATCGGGACTGAACTTGTGAATTCTTCGACGCTTTTAGTAAATGCTTGAATGCTTTTAAGACGTAACAGTAAGAATAGAATTCATTTATGACATTACGCTCGAAATGTATTTTTGTGAAATTCACTCTGTATAAAATTATCTGGAAAAAACAATTAATTTTATACGGAGTAAAATTGAAAAGTCAAATTTTATTATTCAAAATGAATTTTGCGAAAATGTTATCTTAAAATTTATTTAAAAACAATAAAAGATTATAGATTGCAATTTCTAGACTATTTCTTCATAAAAGTTTGAATGTATGCTTTAGGGAGTGTTTCACCAAGCAATGTTAAAGTTAATCCTTCAAATAAAATGTAAATATCATGTTCTTCCTCTCGTAATTCCTATCAATGAAAGAGAAGGTATGGTATTTTAACAAGCCGTTAACACTAACATGCGTTGGTAAAATCGGGACTAACGGCGTGTTTCACCAAGCAATGTTAAAGTTAACGCCATGTTAAATATCATGTTATCCATCTCGTATTTCCTGTCAATGAATGAGATGGCATGGTATTTTAACATGGCGTTAGCTTTAACATTGCTTGGTGAAACATGGCCTAAACAAGGCATCTTATCGCAGCATTAGCGATACGCATGGCAGATCCCCCAAAAAGTCAAAACCTTTAAGAGCTTGTTGGACTCGTATATGACTCACCGGTAGCATGCCATTAGGCACTTCGTGTAGTTTATGTGTTCATACCCACATAAAAAAGTCATAACACTTAAGAGGAAACACAACGGTCGTTTTTCTATACATAAACGCGTTACGGGATCCGTGTTTCCTCCCTGGGTAATGACACTTGAGTAACAATTTTTTCCTTATCTATACTATATTAGTAATATATATATATTAGTACGTCCCTATTTTTTCATTTTTTTAAATTAATAATTGAAAGAGTTATAAACGTTCAAAACCCACAAAAATATAGACAGATTTTCGGCTGTGTTTAAACATCTACGAAACAAATTGGAGTACGTTTTATGCTAAAATCGAAACATAGCCTTTTTTAGTTTATAATGAAAAAGTACCTAAATCAGGTAAGTTTTGGAGGAGGATACAGGGTAATTTTATTAGATAATTTCAGTTCAAGCTGCAGTAGTCTCTATCGTTTTGATCGGAGAGTTGCGAAACAGCAATATACTTTACAAATACTTATTTTGCATTTCTCTAGCCCATGGTATTACCTCTTAAGTAGGATATTAAGATATTACAGTAACTGGACTTAGGGGAAGTGACAGAGTACGTTTTATATGGAAAAGTTGTAACTCGAAAAGCCTTCTCGTAATTATTTCGATTAAAATAATAAGTAAGTACCGAAGTACATTAAAATATAATTTTTACCTGACTTCGGCGCAGCCAAAAATAATAATTGAGGTATCAATCGATTGATAATGATGCCAGTAACATAGGCTCTATAATTTTTCGTAAAATTTTGGAGTTAGGAAATCCATCACTATATAAACTATACAAGTTGTAAAATAAATGAGTCATAATAGTTTAGGGTGTGTATGTGCCTTCTATGTAGTGTTTAATATAAAAGTACCAGCGCTGAAAGAGTTACTTTTTTTTTAATTATTGTATGGGCTAATAAATGATTTTGGGACATTTCTCATACAAAATATATAAAAGTAGAAAGTACGTCTTTCAGCGCTGGTGCTTTTACAATAATCACTACATAGAAGGTACATACACACCCTAAACTGTTATGACTCATTTTTTTACAACTTGTACAGTTTATATAGTGATGGATTGCTGAATGCAAATTGTTAAAAATAACGCTTTAAGATATAAAATTAATGCAAATAACAACTACAAACAATACACAATTCCTCTTTATAATTTGTATTTCATTACCCATATACAGCGCTAATTTTATTTTAATTCATTGCTATCAAAGTAAAAAGGATTAAGTAATTTTATTAATATGGCCCTTACTGTATACAATATGCAATGATCGTACAAGATAAACTTATATGTAAAATATTAACGACATTTTTTATGCGTGCTGTCGAGGATTTTCGAGGTTTAGCACTTTTGAACTTTATTGCCATAGTAATAAGGTCCCAATGTGGAAAGCCGGATTACAGCAACTGTACATAAACTCCAAGATTTGAGATCTGATCGCCAGTTGAAGATCGTATGCGTCAGATATTGTATGATATCGAAACAAGTTATACAGAGTAACAGGGTTGACAGAACGGTTTGTTTTTTCCCGAAAACGTTCATATACGTTGTAAAAATGTAGGGTTACCAACAGCAATAGGAATTGTAATCCTATATTTTACGACCTCTATAGCGTAGTGGTTGAGCGCGTTGATGCTCAAGCGACAGGTCGCGGGTTCGAATCCCGCCGAAAGAACAAAAAGTTTTCTGTGTTCCTAGGTCATGGATCTGTATTTATTACATTTGTGTATTTATATAGTAAAATCTTAAATATGTGTATATACTATACATAAAAGTATTAAATATATTTCCGTTGTCTGATACCTGTAACACAAGTTCTTCGGATACCTAGCACAGGGCTAGATTGACGTGATGTAAAACGTCTATAGATATTATTAACATTGTGTGACTTTTCAACAGGACTGATTTACACAAAAAAAATATATTTTTTTATATATTATGTTCAGTAAAATCTCTAGTCATTCAGAAAAAATGTCGTTACACTTTTAGAGGTGATAAAAAGTGATGATAGAAAACCATTAAGTTTATGGATATAAAGCTTTTAAGAACCTCTCCAATGACCTCTAGGCAACACCTATTATATATCTATACTAATATTATAAAGCGGAAGAGTTTGTTTGTTTGTTTAAACGCGCTAATCTCTGGAACTGCTGGTCCGATTTGAAAAATTATTTTTTTGTTGGTTAGTCCATTTATAGGGGAAGGCTTTAAGCTATATAACATTACCCTGTGACAAATAGGAGCAACGCATCAGTGAGAAATGTTGCAAAAACGGGGAAAATTATTCACATTTGGAGAGTTTCGTTGCGTGCGCTGCATAAACGGTTTAAGTCACTCAAAAATTACGCGAACGAAGTCGCGGGAACAGCTAGTTTTATATATATTATATAATACATTATGTCGCAGTCATTTGGTTGAATATGCTTATTTCATTGAATGACTAGCGCGTTCATTTAATGGTACCAAACAGGTCGTACAGATGTGTCAATATATTTTTTGATTAATTTACTTAAATGTGCGTTATTACATGTACTTATTGTACACATTCCGAAATTTTAAGTTTAAAAAAAAATCAAGTAGGGTGTGTATGGGTCCCGTATGTATAGTTTACTGTGAAAGTACCAGCGCTGATGGAGTTTTTTTTTAAATTATTGTATGGACAAATTTATGATGTCGGGGAATGCCCCAATACCCCGAGAAATGTCTCATAGGAACATGAAGTGAAAAGTAAGTCTTTTATCGGTGGTGCTTTCACAGTAAACTCTACATAGGAGACACATACACACCCTAAATTTAAAATTTTATATTTAGACTTAAAATTTCTTAAAAATGTGTACTATTATTATAACGCCCATTTAAGTAAATTAATCAAAAAATATATATCAACACATTGCTATCTGTCGGACCTGTTTGATACCATTAAATGATCGCGCTAGTCATTCAATGAAATAAGCAGATTCAACCAGACGACTGCGACATACTCATTTATTTTATATCTACATTTTTTTTTGAACTCAAAGCAAAACTATAAAAGTACTTGAAAGCTTCTACTGCCTTTGCCATACTATTTGAGAAATACTCCAGACATATTTTATGCATAAGAAATTTCGATTAATGTGATCTAAGCGTAAACAAAAATATTATTTTAGACTATAATTGTGTTTCTTTATTTCGCGGTGAATAATCGACATAAGAAGCATTATTTTATTTACGGCCTCTGCAGTAGCGCGTTGATGCTCGCGGGTTCTAATCCCGCCGAAGGAACAAATAGTTTTCTGTCTTCCTGGGTCATGGATGTTTATAAAATTGGCGTATTAATATAATTGAAATCTTAAATATCTGTGTAGTATAAAAGCAATAAATATATTTCCGTTGTCTGGTACCTGTAACACGAGTTCTTCGGATACTTAGCTCGGGTCTAGATTGACGTGGCGTAAAGCGTCCACACATATTATTATTATTATAGACTAGATGACCCGTGCCCACTTCGTTGAGCATATATATTTGTAATGAACCCTTTAAACCTTGCCGGGATTTTTTTTGTAATGAACCCTTTAAACCTTGCCGGGATTGCACGAAATAGCCGAATCGGTTCATTCGTTCTCGAGTTTTAGCGAGACTAATGAACATCAATACAGTTGCCATTCACTCGCGCTTTGTTTACATTAATATCACGTTCAATCGAAACGGAATGTAGTAATAAATAATAATGATTGGAATGGTTTTATTAAATAAACGCTACTGCATTTTGTACATAATTTTGTCTCGTTATGATAATCGCTTACTAGCAGTTGCGTGCTGTGTATCCCTATGTTTTGCATACCATTTGCAAACAACTAGCAAGGCTGTGTTGGGCATACATTAAGAATATATTCTAGCAATGAATGCCGTCTGTTCTGGTGCTATATTGCGTGAGAAAGAGAGAAGATGTCAAAAAAACGGTACACTTGTTACGACCAATGGTTATGAAAATCGTTTTAACAAGCTTTTATTATCCCCGTAGGCTTATTATGTATCTTGCAATTCGACAGGCGTAATTTGTACAATTGTTTACAATATCGCTGTCAAACGTATACACTTGAAAGCGATATTGTATACAATTGTACAATTCACGCCTGTCGAATTGCTGTTGCGAGATACATAATAATCAGTTTCCGGTTTCTGAATGATGATAAAAAAGTCTATCAGCTAACATTTGAGTTAACAAGCCTTCTGGGGCCTTACTCTCCAAACTGATTCGATTTAGATTTAGAATCTCGTTCGTCTCGAATTGTTGCGTACTCCCGAATAAATTGATGTTTGTTAATTTTGACTCTGAGTCGATTTATCTGGTCGGGAGTACAAAAAGTTACGATCTAACGATTTTCTTCATCCTGGTTAGTTTCAAAGTAGTCCACCAAATAAAATGCCAAAAGCTGTTGAGATCGAACTGATTCGATTCTCGATTGTGTCGGGAGTATGCCTGCGGAACGCTCATTGATGACATAGTGAGAGAAGTCACAAGCTGGGGGTTAGTTTCACCTGTTCCGATGTTTGCTTGTATGTCTGAAATCTTAGGATTTGTGCCGCTTCCCGGTTACCGATTGTGCTGTGTTTTTTTAAGTATCCGTAGAACTTGCGTTACAGGTACTAGACCACGGAAATATATTTCATACTTTTATACTATACACACATTTAAGATTTATTTAATTTAATACACATCCATGACCCAGGAACATTGAAAACTTTTTGTTCCCTCGGTGGGATTCAAACTCGCGACCTCTCGTTCGAGCACCAACGCCCTCAACCATTGCGCTACGGAGGTCGTCGAATTTTGCATGCATATGTAAATCGGATGACATTTTTTAAATTTTTCATTGGCCCACCTCACATTTCCACCACTGCAACTCCTGTGAGCCAGGATCGGCTGCGGTAACCAACCACGTCAAATAATTTGTTATGATCTCATGCTAAATTTGTCTTGGGTCAACGAAATTATTCAGAAAAAGGGTGGAGTAGGTAGTATTCCAGTTTCCCTCCCCTAGCAAATAATTGGATGACAATGCAATATTTTCTTGACTCCTTGTCAATCTCTTCTGATGATAGAGTGGGAAGATGTATAGGAACTCTGTGATGAAACGACACAGCCCTATCGAGTTTGGGCTGGATTTAACTTGATGAAAACTAAAGCTTGTTAAAAAAGACGTGTGGCACTCGGGGACTGCCGCGGTAAAGCTATTGCATAGCATTTTTATCAACTTATCCGATACAACCAATGCCACCTAGAGGCGAGTTTCTGAACTGAAGTGATATTTCAAAAAAGTCAGTAAAAGTTCAGCTGCTGGCAATAAAAAGTATCACCGCTGTGCCAGTCCGAGTTAGGTTATTTTCGTTACGGAATTTCTGGATTCGGTCTCCACGCTCAAGGCCCGTGATAGAAGTTATGCAATAGCTTAAAAATCTTTTTTTTTTCTTAATAAAGAAGTGTTTTTAATAGATACATAATTTTTTGATCCCTTTATCTTAATCGTCATCATCAATATGTTAGTATAGTTTGTATAGTATATAGCAATATACTCTCCACATAATCGCGGCTTAATAGAGAAAGAGAAAAAAACTATTCCATCGATGTAACCGGAGACAACACTATAAAATCCGATATTTCTAGAACGTGTCAATGTGTGCGTAGGTGTGCATTAATAAGATTATTTAAAGCGGATTCCATACTTGAAATACTTAATAAAATTACAGTACTTTATGGATCGAACTCGAAGCGCCTAAGGTGCAAAGACATTGAGTATAATGCCACCCGATGTCCAGTAATGACCAGATATTACTGGTCTTAGACCATATTACGCTTCTGGCGACGATGAAACTTTTGCTTGCCATTAAATAAATTTACCTTTTTTATGCACCGCCCGAGGAATCGAACTCACTATTACGAATTACGATATCGAACGTAAAATGATAATAAATTACTCGATCGAATTCTCCATTTTAGTAAATAGATGGCGCGCTTAGAGATCGTCATGTGGTCGAATTTCGACTATATCATATTTTTTTATTAAATGTTGTCAATGGAATCTGTAAAAAGATTAACAATCAATATGATAAACCTACTTTTATTCTACAAATGCAACGTAGTGTGAGAAATCTAGTCTACGACCTCCGTAGCGCAGTGGTTGAGCGCGTTGGTGCTCGACTGAGGTTGCGGGTTCGAATCCCTTTTTGTTCCCTCGGGGAACAAAAAGTTTTCAATGTTCCCGGATCATGGATGTGTATTAAATTTGTGTATTAATATAATAAAAATCTTAAATATGTGTTATAGTATGAAAGTATTAAATGTATATTTCCGTTGTCTGGTACCTGTAACACAAGTTCTTCGGATACTTAGCACAGGGCTAGATTGACGTGGTGTGAAGCGTCTATAGATTATTATATTAGTCTGTATTTGTGGTTTTTATTAACTTAAAGTTAATATATAAGCCCGATTTTAAGAATTATTAGGATTTTTCATTTCTTATCTATATAAACTGAAAGTGGAGAAAATATTATATTCCGTCGTCCGTGGAATTTTCATAAAAATGGAACAAAGTTATTGCTCCACGTAATAACTTAATATAATGTTGAACGGACGAATACTCAAACGCTACTTAAATTGAGATGCATTCGAGTCACATTGCTGTCCCTGTCATACAGAGTGATAGCATGTTATTCAAGGGTCAACAACGTTAAATAGCCCTAAGTAGGTACTGCAGAGAAAAGCCGGTCTTTTGTGTAATAAAAAAGTCATTAAACATGGAATGTGATATAATTTAAATTTTATTTAAACACGCTCTAATGGATTTATGCACGAAACTTATAATTTTGTATAAGCAGGTTTGTAAAAAAAAAAAACTAATATGAGACACTTTCAAGAGATCCTTGAATTGATTAAAGACATGATAGAGTGATTCATTAACTAGATGTTGTCGGCGACAACGTGCTAAACCTCGGGAATCGCGCATTTTGCCTGCGATAAAAGTAGGCAATCTAATCTGTGTCTGTGCTAAATTTCATCAAAATCAGTACTGTAGTTTCGGAGCGTATTAAATTTAAGCAAACATACAAATACCTGAGCTTATTAAATATTAGTTTTCACCCTTTATTCTTTTGGTATCTTTTCCTATTGAAGCTTTTGTCGCACACACATATTCCAGGGCGCCGATTGTCCTACCCGTACGTAACTTTGTCTCGAATGTCAGTCTATACCGCTTGAAACGAAGCTAGAGGCATGAAAATTGGGGCCCTGGGACTTGTTTCATAAAAAGTACGTACTCTATGCCACACTATCAAATCCCAACTCCTTTAAATATTCAGCCAGTATTCTAATTCAAATGCAAATTCGAAAATGAAACCGCCTGCAACTATCACATAAAGTTGCCATATTGAAAAATTAATATTTATATAGCAGTCGCGAGATGCGTGCTGGTAACATTTCAATACGCCCGGGGTATGTAAATTATGTATGTACTACAAGCGTATCAATTCTGTACATGGATATTACTAGAAGCTACATGTTTAATGCACTAATGATATGAAATAATTATATTATTGATTGCTATCGAGCTCAGGATGAAAGTTTGCAGATTGAAATATGACAATGTTTTTTAAACAGCAATGAGTAAATAATTCATATGTTTTCTTCTAACTCCCGACATGAATCTTGATCAGTTGAAATTAATATTATATCTATACTAATATTATAAAGCGGAAGATTTTGTTTGATTGTTTGTTTGTTTAAACGCGCTAATCTCAGGAACTACTGGTCCGATTTGAAAAATTCTTTTTTTGTTGGATAGTCCATTTATAGAGAAAGGCTTTAGGCTATATAACATTACGCTGCGACAAATAGGAGCGAAGCATCAGTGAGAAATGTTGCAAAACGGGGAAAATTATTCACATTTGGGGACTTTCTTTGCGTCCGCTTTATAAACGGTTTAAGTCACTTAAAAACCACGTGAACGAAGTAGCAGGGCATAGCTAGTAATATACAAAATGCTAGAGCGATTACAAAAGTGTGATATCTGTAGCATCGACAGTAATCGCCCAGAAGCAAATTATTGTTTTGACGACCTCCGTAGCGCAGTGGTTCAGTGCGTTGGTGCTTGACCGAGAGGATGCGGGTTTGAATCCCGCCGAGGGAACAAAAAGTTTTCAATGTTTCGTGATCATGGATGTGTATTAAATTTGTGTATTAATATAATAAAAATCTTAAATGTGTATACTATAAAAGATTTAAACCGTTTGGGGTTGAAACCCAGGCCCATGGGGTCCGGGTGCGCATAAATTATTTGGTGAAATTTCAGAAAAACTAGTAGAGGCCACCCGAGACCCCAGAGCAGGGACCTACCTGGCTCAAAAAGTAAGCATCACCATCCAGCGAGAAAACTCTTTGAGCCTTCTAGGTACTCTGCCTGATAGGGACGATCTTGAGGTTATTTTTTATTTGTAGTTTTTAAAGTTCTGTTACTATATAGTTTTTTACTATTTTTCGTAGCTTTCGTATTCTTTCGTAGTTCGTAGCTACGTAGCTAGTCATATTATTTTAGTACTGTTTTATTTGTTTATTATGACTGGTCCTACTGGAAATACGTCTGGGGCCAACCATGTGTGGGTTTCCTCACGATTTTTTTCTTCAGAGCGACCGTATAATCTACTTGAGATCTGAAAAGTCTCATTGTACATGCTACCTGGGAATCCAACCTGCACCTGTCCGAGTGCTAATCGGTCTACCCACTAGCCACGGAAACTCATTTCCATTAACTTCTTCAGCTTATTATATATCTACTCAAGCCAATAAGACTACATATTCTCTACTTTTGCTGTAGAAAGCATTACAGTGTTAAGGCGAGCACCGAGCAGGAAGCCAACTCTGACGTTTATGGTAGATCACGATTGAGATTTTGCATACCCATATACACTGGTTATCATGCAACGCTCGTGCAGCTAGTGAGGAGCTAGTAGTTTATCGACATGTCGATTCTGTCGATAACCCAGCGCGTTTGCAATGTCGATATATTTTATCGTTTATTGATCGCGAAACTATGATTGCGCATTCGAATTGTTTATCTTATATATAAAAATGACTGGCTGTTCTTTAGTCTCGCTAAAACTAAAGAACGGCTGAAGAAATTTGGATATTTTTAGTTTTGAAATATTCGTAGAAGTCCAGGGAATGTTTAAACGGTTTGTATGCTCAATGAAGTGGGTACGGCCCGCTAATTGTTTGTATTTTAATATTCACCATGCTACCTAGATAGAAAAACTTTTACACATTTATTTCTTAAAGCCAATTTTTTATTAGAGACGTCAGATATGTATACATATCTACGGTTTTAAGGAGATAACTAAAAATACAATCTTAAAAATAGATATACCTATCTATAAGAACGAAGAAGATAAGTTTATCAATTGTACCATTTTTTAAACAATACTTTATTGCAACTAACGAAACAATACACGAAACACAAAACGAAACATTTTATCGATACGTATCGACAATAATTTTGTGCGTTTCTCGGTTTCCAGCCCTATAATTTAAGTTCTATGGGAACGGTTGGTATGATTTAACCTCAGTAATTCCCCCGCTTATTAAGATCAACGAATATTTAATTTTCCAAGTAAATTGTTCTAAAATCAAAGTATGTATTTGCATAATTGTGTTATTAAACATTTAAATAAATGCAGTGAGATTGGGCTTTAATTTTGTGATATTAAAGTTAAGAATTTTGTTTTTTTTTCTTCGCTTCATTCAGGTTATTTACTCACACCATTGAATGGTTTTTTTTTGGTTTTCGTAACCAAAGGATAAAAAATAGAATCCTATTATTAAGACTACATGTCTGTCCGTCTGTCACCACTCACCAGGTTGTATTTCATGAACCATGAAATCTGTTGAAATTTTTACAGATGATGTACTTATTTCTGATGCCGATATAAAAACAAATACAAAAAATAGAATAAATATTAAGAGGCTCCCATACAAAGAACTTGATTTTTATATCGTTTTGTACGGAACCCTATATGCGCGAGCCCGACTCGCACTTGACGGTTTTATTAACTTAAGTTCAAAATTCTTCTTTGAGAATTCTTTTCATATTCAACGCGAGAAAACGAAATGAAAAAGATTTCCAAGTAATGAAGTTTGTGCGTGTCATATTAAAAAAGATTCTTCGCTCCTGCTCGTTTTATAGATAAAGAATGTCATCAAGTTAACGTCACGAAAAACATATTAGAAGTCATAAAGCTTCATGCGTGAACCCGCGTAAGAAGGCGATATATGAAACAACCGTATTGATACTTAGGCCCGTATTAATAAACAAGTATCAAGAATAGCGATCTCAACCTCTACTTGAGAACCTTTTTGACAGATAAAACAGCGTTTGGTTTCACGTTTAAAAAAGAACAACTTATGTTACATACTTTTTTTTTTCTTTTTGAAACGTAATATTCGAAATATGGATTATAGGAAAATAGTAAAACAAGTAGGTATAATGAATATTTTTATAATCCTTAAATTTCATTATAACATAACATATCGAGACTGCTGCTGCATTGATATTGTTTCACAGGTTTGTAGGACGCACCACTGCATATTATGCATACTTACTATTATTACAGCATCTTCAAGCATCGTCGCGTCTTGGTGTGAACTGACCACAAGTATATCTAAGTTTCCAGCACGTTTCCATTCTACTTATTTTCTAGCTTTGGTCTAGATACTAGTGGGGCTTAGCTTTATGCAATTACATTATGTAAAATACATTGGAACATAAAAATGTACTTAGCAAACGCCAGTTATACAAGGTATCTATACTAATATTATAAAGCGGAAGAGTTTGTTTGTTTGTTTAAATGCACTAATCTCAGGAACTACTGGTCCGATTTGAAAAATTCTTTTTTTGTTGGATAGTCCATTCATAGAGGAAGTCTTTAGGCTATATAACACTACGCTGAGACCAATAGGAGCGAAGCGTCAGTGAGAAATGTTGCAAAAACGGGGAAAATTATTCACATTTGGGGACTTTTAATTGCGTGCGCTGCATAAACGGCCACGCGAACAAAGTCGCGGGAACAGCTAGTTAAGTTATAAATAATCACTATAAACAAAATTATATTAAGTATCGTTAAGTAATTGTTTAGCAGTGAGTGAACAGATAACAATGAATTATATTATATAATATATAATAATAATAAATTTGCAATCAAGTCAGCTTTCAAACAAAAAATAAACTAGACCTAAATCGGTTCATTCGCTTAGAAGCTAAGATACAAACAATAACACACAGGCACGTCCTACTTATAACTGTTTTAAGTCTATAGTTAGTTAATTGTAATCTAAATGTATATTGTGTTATTTACTTAGTTAATAATTTGTTAGTATGTTTTAATTGTACTTAGATATAAGTTAATTAATGTAATTGGGGTCACCCGTTTTAATTTACTATAAAATAATAAATAAATAAATTGTTATAACACCGCTCTATTTTTTTTTCGGGATAAAAAGGGGTAGAAAAAATACTTGTTAGATAAAAAGTTGTGAATAAACAAGAATATTCTGAAGTTATTGAAGTATAGCGTGTTCCCCGCAGCTTACAACTTATGAATAATGTAACTGTACCTACGTATTCCCAGCACAGATCGAGGCAGTGTTGATAACGTTTTTGGGTGGAAATCCACTTATTTTTGTGGATTTGGCAAATAGGATAAACCTATGTACAATACTGGGTCTGCCAAACGCAAGTCAGGGCACTGTTGTAAGTGTATAATCAACAATATCTTGTCTAATGCTGTTTTATCCATCGAAAGAGGGATACCTATTTTAAGTTTGTTTTTTTTAAGTATAATTGCGGTGAGATATATACTTTATTTTTCTTTATAGTTAAGAAGATAAAGTCATGTAGGAATATAAGACCCACTTGAGCTAGTCTGGGATAAATCTTAAAGTATATACTATTTTTTAAATTTTTAAATAATATAAAAATTTTCGGTCGAAAACTGAAACGGTGATTAAAGTTAAGATTCCTCCTATTCACAGAATGTTATCGTCACTGTTTTGAGGAATTTAGACTCGGCATTTTAATTCAACCATCGTTTCAGTATTCGGACTTTAGATAAATAAACTTCCGATTAATCGAATGAGTATAACTGAGCCTAAATGAAAGCTGATTGAAGAATTTTAATGATATTAGAAGTTAGCCATGTCTGGCGCATGTATTCATTGTATTAACATACTGGCTGGGGTCGGGTTTCTGTTGTGATAGCAATCAAATGTGTGAAAATGTATGGAATTTGACACTCCGTCACGCTCGGTCACGTGTGAACCGCATAAAAGTTATTCAAAATGGCCGGCTCAAATGGCAGGTTTTTAATTCTTCCTCATTATATTCGTGTGTACACTTAACACACTACTACCACAAATTAAGTAAGTTACTTACCCTCTTATTTATAAAATATAATCTATAGTATCTATTAATACGTGAACCTCAAAAGGTTGTACCCATTTACGAGTCTCTATTTTCGCAAACCAATAGTTTATAATACAGAGACAGAGTGCAGAATCCTAATATTTCCTAAAATCATACAATTAATAAAAATAACAACACAAACTATCATGTGCTGTTACAGTATCTTCTTCTAATCTTTCTTTGTCCATAGACAACATTTATTTTTTATTGCGTTCTCTTTGTTAGAGGCAAAATAACTCTAAAAAGTTGACACTAAATATACAGATTAGCTAAATATTTTCATAGAGGGAGTTAGATGATGTAAAAGGTTCGGTGGAATTAATATTTTATACCCATAAAAGGTACATTACCTACTTAACATAGGTCCTATTTGCCAGATTCAGGCATAATATAAGGTTATGTTTTTACCTGCAAAAGCCCCGAAGTCATGCCGAGCTAAGCTGAATTTACGACTATATTATAATATTATAAATTATTATTATCGAATAATAAATATTGACTTATTAGCTATTACTGTCGCGATTCAATTTGAAATACTGTTTGCCATATTAGTACGAATCATATTTTAAGCTTAGCCTATCGCCTTTTCGTTTTTGCTAAAACAAACCAATCGAGTATTTGACAACGTGTAAGTTACTAATAAAATAATTGTTAATGAGAAGCGAAGTTATCTTTACTAATATTATAAAGCGGAAGAGTTTGTTTGTTTGTTTAAATGCGCTAATCTCAGGAACTACTGGTCCGATTTGAAAAAATATTTTTTTGTTGGATAGTCCATTTATAGAGGAAGGCTTTAGGCTATACAACATTATGTTGCGACTAATAGGAGCAAAGCGTCAGTGAGAAATGTTGCAAAAATAGGGAAAGTTAGAAAGTAGGAAAAAGGGAACATGCTAGTCAAGCAAATAGCACATTCAACCACATGACTGCGACTCATAGATTAGAAAATTTCAGCTAAGCACGCATTGGATTACGTTCCAAACAGTAGATTGATTAGCAGGCTTGGCTTACTCCCGACACAATCGAGAAACGAATCAGTTCGATCTCAACGGGTTTTGGAGTTTTATTTGAAACTAACCAGGATAAAGAAAATCGTTAGATCGTAACTTTTTGTACTCGCGACCATATCAATCGACTGAATATAAAAAAAACAAAAATCAATTTATTCGGGAGTACGCGGCGACTCTGAATCAAAATCGCATCAGTTTGGAGAGTAAGGCCCCAGTTTTAACTGCAGATGTTTATTAGATGACTGCTGAACAGTCGCGCTAATTTCGATTAAAAATCGCATGTAAACATAGGACTGCAGATATGTACATGCGATTTGAATGTACCTACTCTAACCCGTGGAATCGACTTTTATGTATTTCTGATACTACTCGCCGTACATACTAGAAGCTGGGAAACGACGTAAGCTACTTTTATCCTCGCAATTTCCCGCGTGATAAAGAAAATCAACATTTTCTTCCTGGTGCTAATATTTACTTAGTTTTTAGAATCTATATTGAAGTTTCTGTATTATTAGGGCCCTCACCTACGTTTTGCAGTCGCGCGTTTGCATCGATACAGTCGCGATGCAAACGCGATACCGTCGGTCTTTTTTTTTTGAAGCGCGTCGGTGCTCGAGCGAGAGGTCGCGGGTTCGAATCCCGCTGAGGGAACAAATAGTTTTTCAAATGTTCTTGAGTTTAGGATGTGTATTAAATTTGTGTATTAATATAATAAAATTTTGAAATATGTGTATAGTATAAAAGTATTAAATTTTTTTCCGTTGTTTGGCACTGTAACACAAGTTCTTCGGATACACGCGGCCAGATTGACGTGGTGTGAAGCGTCCATAGATATTATTATTATTACTTCTGTCGCGATGCAAACGTCATTCAAGAAGGGCTGCAATCACACAGTTCCAAGATGGACGAATAAGTTGCTGTAGAGCGTTAGTAGCGCGTTGACATCGAATCAGTAGCGCGTTGCAAATACGACTAACCCGCGTTAGTAGCGACGGTTTTAAGCGTTTACGAAACGTGCGACTACATCGCTACAAAAAGTCTCCATGGGAGAGCCCTTAAAGTTGTATAGCTTAAATGTGTGTATTAATATAATAGAAATCTTAAATATGTGTAGACATTATTATATATAAAAAAAAAAGTGGTTTACTTTTAACTTTTTTTAAACGAAACGTTTTATCTGACAAATAGGTTCTCAAGTGAGTTTAGGTTTGTGATAGTTTTATTTATACGGGCCTAAGTGTTTTTACTTTAGTTTTTTTAACACAGTATTAAAAAACTAGTAAAGTGGAGATGAACCGGTCACATGATGAAATAAATAGGAACTTGTCCTTTTTGTTTCTTGGGCTAAGGAAGTTACTGAGTGGTGTCCGAGACAATATATGAGAAGAAAAGATAGACAGCGTCGTCGATGGGAAGACGACATTAAAATCATAGCAGGAATTACATGGTGAAGGAAAACGCAGGATCGTAACCTATGGCAAGCTTAAGGCCTATGCTGAAAAGCAACACAATCTTCGTGGAACTGGTGTCAATAACGTAAATTAATTGTACAATATTATGTAAGATTATTAAATAAAGGCTATTATTATTATGTTTGTGTACAGCTTCCTTGCTCACGGGAAATTAAATCCCGGACCTTTGGAAGGCATGCGTGGGGCCGAAGCCAACACGCAGAGGCCCCGTTACACAATTTTAATTTAAATGTAATGTGACACTAGCCGGCGACTCTCCCTGTACGCACAATGGGAGTGCGCCCACGGAGACCCACCGCTTAGTGTAGGACTATTG
The DNA here is from genome assembly GCA_905187575.2 of Celastrina argiolus. NCBI lineage: Eukaryota > Metazoa > Arthropoda > Insecta > Lepidoptera > Lycaenidae > Celastrina > Celastrina argiolus. The sequence continues at coordinate 7,928,631 of LR994596.1, forward strand.
CAAGGAATGTTTATAAGAAAAGATTATGGGCTATAGGGGTGAGGTGCTAGTGGACTGGGTATCTATGACTATGGAAGGACTATGGCGTCTGCCAGATACCACGTGGTTACATGTACCATAAAGTTGGCAGACGGTGACTCGCCAACTCATCGTAATGGGCCCCTTAAAATGGTCGCACGCACGGTGCACCAAGGCGGCAACATTTACCGAGCGGCTTGAGGCAGGAGAGGTGTTGCTGGACTTTATACGCCGATCATTTGCACCCTCAGAGGGTCCCATCACGACGCCCACTCGCCACTTACGCTTCACATCCTCCCTCCGAGCACGAAGCTCTCGCGACTCCACTCTGACCGGCCGGTTAAGGCAAGTCAGAGGTAGGGGCTGTTCTTCCTCAGTAATCACTCCGGCCGGCCAGTGAAGGCAAGCCGGAGATGAGAACAGAGTCCTTCCCCTGGGAGCACTCAGGTACGTGGGGTCGCTACTCCCCAACAGCTCGCCACAAGCTGCCCTGCGGGCTTATTATTATTATTATTATAGGTGTCTACAAAAATCCATGTATCGTTGAGAGGCGTTGTGAAACCGACATCTCAGCGACTGGGCTCGGCTGTGCGGTGCGCCTTATACGGGCCGAACTGGACCGTTGCGCAAATTGTTACGTTACTCCCGTCACTTATTTCTGTTAGGAAACTGTATTGTTCTAAGATCTAGATTCTAGATAATTGGGCGTTATGTCACAGCGCATTTGGTTCTGTTTTCCTAGAAAAGTGCTGACGTTAGAGGCCAGCGTAATAATGCCTCCCACACCGATTTCAGTGACGATGGCCGGTTTCATTGAAACCAGACCACCTATGCAGAAGTTATTTTTATAGTGCCTAAGTGTGTGCGCAATACACAGAAAGCACTCTCTCTTCCTTAACTCTCCCAGCTCTCGACCCGGAGTTCGTGAGATTGATCACCGCGTTGGAACAACAAAAATGTTGTTTTCAAGTTTGGTTAGGACAATGCAGGATGATCACCTGATTGTCTGATAAGAAAGATGATCCATGCGTCTGATGTCCCGCCAGTCATGTCGGTTACTGGGTTACGAGAGTGAAGGGAGAGAGAGTGCTTCTGTGTATTGCGCACACACTCGGGCACTATAAAAACAACTCCTGCGTAGTTTGTCTGGATCCAATGAAACCAGCCACAGCCATCAAAATCGGTGGCAGATGCATTTTTATTGGTTCATTCCTTTGGGAGCTACAATGCAACACATACATACACGACAAACTTATAACACTCGTCGGGGGTTAAATAGATTTTTCGAAATTCATCTCCCACGGGAATGCAACGGGACACAAAAAAGTATAATAATAATTTGTTCTCGCAGTAATCCGGTTATAAAGGTTACAAAGTTACACACAAATTCAGCTAACAGATAGAGATCAGCTCAAAACAGGTAGCGGTAACTAGATAATATCCGCGTCTGGGAAAACATCCTAACATACACACCACAGTGTCATGTTACTGTCCATTATGTGACCAGTTTTCAAAGTGCATGCAGACATCTCGGTAAAAGTTTTGGATTATGAGAAAAGTCTTTAATAAAAAGAATAATGTTTTGTACACGTTTTTATTAGTTTGAGTTGTATGTACTTATGTATGTATGTAACGAAATCTTTAAGCATAATTTTGAGCAATTTCCAAAAGTCTGATTTATCTGAAATTTTGCCTTATCATCAATACATAGTATAAAACAAAGTCGCTTTCGCTGTATGTCTGTCCGTATGTATGCTTAGATTTTTAAAACTACGCAACGGATTTTGATTCGGTATTTTTTAATAGATAGAGTGATTCTTACAAAAGGTTTGTATGTATAATAAATGCATAATATAGTAGAGAAACACTGATAAATTTAAAGGTTTCTAATGTGATATCGTAAATAAGTACGTTTTTTTGCGCTTATATTGCAAACGCTGGCTGAACCCTATGAGATAGACCAAAATAATGTACTACAGTATGGTTCACCTTAAAAAGTTCAACAAAAAAGTCCGCGATGGTATATGTCTTAGGGATAACCCACCATAACCATTTTTAATCCTTTACTAAAAAATGGTTATTTACGAAGTGATTTTCAACAATGCAGCATCCTTATCCAATTAAGTACCTTAAATAAATTGTGCATTTATTATAGACAAATATGCTTTTTACGGCATGTAATTTAAGCGAATATTACCGAAGATATTACAAATTTAAAATGCAGGGTCGTAGTTATTTGCGCCGCGGCGGTACCGACCCGCGGCCGGCCGGGTGTCGGGCGGCGTAATACATAAAAATGAATTGCTGTTCGTTAGAATCGCTAAAATTCGAGAACACCTGAAGCGATTCGGCTATTTTTGGTCTTGAATGATTCGTGGATGTCTAGGGAAGGGTTAAACGGTTTCTATGCTCAACGAAGTGAGCACGGGTCAGCTAGTTAATGATATAGCAATTAAGCTTGTATTGTTTTTTTACTCATTTATCAGAATTCAGAATATTTGTTATAAGATAACTCTGTGTTTACTATGTAATCCACACTGGTGCAAGTACCTATTATTAAGCTACAGAATTAATATATTATCATTATTAATTGTCATCTGAATAATAAGTAATTTACATAATTAAACATTAATTATCATACAATCAACATAGGCTATTTGCCGAAAAATCTAATGAAGACGATGGTCGTTCCAGTGCCAAAAAATAGAACTGGGGATCTCTCTACCCCTAAAAATTATAGACCGATTTCCCTAGGGACTATTATAGGTAAAGTTCTAGAAACATTGATGTACCCGGACATAAATAGGAATATTAGAATTGATGACGCGCAGTTTGGTTTTCGCCCCGGTCTCTCAACAGATTCAGCTATTTTTGCTCTTAAATCGACGGTCCTATACTATACAAAAAGAAACACGTCTGTGTATGCATGCTTCTTAGATCTTAGTCGAGCTTTTGATCTGGTAAATTATAGCTTACTCTGGTGAAAGCTCGTCGAATCTAATGTACCTAATAAAACCTTGGATTTGTTGAGACACTGGTACCATAACCAAACTAATTTTGTGAAATGGGGCGACGCTACCTCTAATGATTTTAGATTAGAGTGTGGGGTTCGTCAAGGAGAGCTTACCTCTGCGGACCTGTTCAGCCTGTACGTTAATGATCCGATTGAGGAACTGAGAAGCAGTCGAGTAGGATGTCACGTAGGAACAACTTGTATTAACAACCTGAGTTACGCTGACGATATGGTGCTTCTGAGTCCCTCAATCAGGGGCCTAAGGCGGCTATTTGGCATTTGTGAGACCTATGCTAGAAAGCATGGTCTCAAGTATAATGTCGCTAAGACGCAGATGATGGTGTTTCGGGTTGGCAAAGGCCCGGAGAGTGTCCCGCCGGTTTATTTGGATGGGCAAGTGGTAGAGAGAGTCGAGCGCTTCAGATACCTGGGACACATTTTGACTGGGGATCTTTCAGACGATGAAGATATAGTTCGCGAAAGACGGGCACTGGCAGTTCGGTGCAACATGATCGCGCGCCGGTTTGCGCGTTGTAGCGTTGATGCGAAGCTGACACTGTTCAGGGCATACTGTCAATGCTTCTACACGTGTTAGCTTTGGGTCAACTGCTCTAAAGCCGCAAGGAACAGCATCATGGTGCAGTACAATAATGCGTTCCGTATCCTGATGAGATTGCCAAGGTACTGCAGCGCGTCGGGCATGTTCGCCGACGCCAGGGTCTCCGACTACTTCGCTCTTATTAGAGCACGGGTCGCAACATTTTGGTCTCGCATTCGTTCCTCTGAAAACGAGATCCTCAGCGTGTGTGTCGGGTGTCCGGAAAACTCGATGGTAACATATTGGCTGGCGGTACATCGCGACAAAAATAAAAAAGGCTGACCTATTTTATTTAAGAATTGTATTTTGTTTTATACCGGTTTTTATATATACATAACTTTAATAATGTTTTAATTTGATTATTTATATAACTGCATTGTGTGATATGGGTTTTTTGCCTGAAATAAATGCGATTTGATTTGATTTGATTTTTGATATGAAGGGACTAAATTTGCAAATGCTGATGTTTGTCGTTACGTGATCTATTATTATTTTAGTTAAATTATTAAAACAGAGGGGTTATATAATATAATATGTTATAAGTTTTAAATGTCTGTCAATATACCTCCTAAATGGATATAGCGATTTTGATTTGATTTTGTTTGAAAGCTGACTTGATTAAGAGTGTTCATAGATATAATCCATCGTCATTAGTTCACTCGCTGCTTGACAAAATGCAATTATTCTTTAGCATACAACGAGTAAAATAAATTAGCGATAAAAATTACTGGCGTAATTCATGAGTTGTGTTTTGTATGAAAAGTAGTTGCAAAAATTTAATCACGTGATTTTGAAGAAAACTGAATATTTCACGTAAACTTTCATTAAAGTAGTTCGTATTCATTATGTATTACCGCACCGATCAGAAAAATAGTGACTTTGGTTTAAAAAGTAATTTGGACGAAAAAATATACATTTCTAGAATTAGAACAAGTAGCGTAATCATATCCCAAAGATAATATAGTGACTACCCTTTTTACAGCCTGTATATTTCTGTAGCATCCTATATAACTTGTCGAAATAGAGCTTCAATTTCGTGATCGTGCTAAAACGTTCATTTAGTGCAGCCATAAAGAGGTTTACGACTGAGTGAGCGCGACGCAGCAAAGCGCGAGATGCTGACACTGCATTTATTTTTTATACCAAAAGACGTAAAATATAAGTGGAATCGTGACATTTTTTTTATTTTATTTTATTCGGAAAACGAAACGGTAAATTAAATATTACTATGGGTAATGTACATAGTAAAAATTATACACACATCGTTTTCGCATATAGAATACATAAATTCCTATAATCCTTCTAAGGTATTTTGACGCCTCCATGGTTCACTGGTTCAGCGGCCTTATACTCCAAACTGATTAGTTTTTGATTCAGATTCGATCGTGCAGCGTACTCCCGAATAAATAGACGTTTGTTTATTTTGATATTCAGTCGAAAAAGTTACGATCTAACGATTTTCTTTATTCTGGTTAGTTTCAAAGTAATACACCAAATAAAACACCGAAAGCCAGGCACTCACTATTTATTACAACACTATCGAGAATCGAATCAGTTCGACCGTTGAGATCGAACTGATTCGATTCTCAATAGTGTTTTGTCATTGAACCTCTATTTCGAGAAGTTATATAGGTTGCTACAAAAATATACAGGTTGTAAAAAAGGCAGTCACTATAACTTTGGGATATGTTTACGCTGCCTTTTCTCATTCTAGAAATATATTTTTTCTCGTCCAAATTACTTTTTAAACCAAAGTCACTATTTTTCTGATCGGAACGGCAATACATAATGAATACGAACTACTTTCATGAAAGTTTACACTTTACGTGCAGTATCAGCACACAAGGTGGAATCTCATTTTTTTTTAAACAGTGGATTTCTCGATAGTGTCAGGAGAAAGCCTGCAGAGCCTGACTCGATCGTGAGTGCAGGAATCAAGTGTAAATAAAAGTGGTAATGTGTATACGTATTATTTTCAAAGATAGAATGTATAAAACATGTAGCCCGGTGGTTTGAAATAATTATGAACGTAGGCGTATTTTCTCCATTTCCATTGGGACTTTTACAAATATTGGGTTCAGAATACAATAAATGAAGGTTTTAAAATTGCTATTAGCACACGGTCTGATTAATTTATAAATGAACGTCCCATTTCCCTGAGTCCAATTTGGAATACCCTTTGTGTGATTCACGTCTGATTACTTGTGAATTGGGGTGTGTTATACTGCTTGGTGTATCACACATATTGCTTTGTAGCGCTTCGACGGTCTCCGATTATTAAGTCGTTTATACTGTGACGTCACATTTGGGTTACTAAATGAAGGACCAATAATCGGTCAGATTTTTGCTCCATATTATTTCTAACCGACTTCTTATGACGCGTGTGTTGGACTGTTGCAATCGGTCTTTTTCTATTCTCGTCTGCAAAAAATCGGTCACCGATTATCGCTCGTGAACTTCAAGGAAAGTTTTAATATTGCTTAGTACTTACGGTTCAATTCCCTGACTCCCATTTGGAATACCCTTTGTGTGATTCACGTCTGATTACTTGTGAATCGGGGTGTGATATACTGCTTGGTGTATCACACATATTGCTTTGTAGCGCTTCGAAGGTTTCCGATTATTAAGGGCGTGTTTCACCAATCAATGTTAAACTTAACGCCACATACCACATAACGTAACATAACATGATATTTAACAAATATCATGTTATCCCTCTCGTATTTCCTGTCAATGAATGAGATGACATGGTATTTTAACATGGCGTTAGTTTTAACATTGCTTGGTGAAACGCGGAATTAGTCGTTTATACTGTGATGTCGCAATTCGTTGGGAGTCCCACTTAACTTTTGGGGATCGACATTTTATAGATGAAAAATTTAATATACTTTTTTTTATTTATTACTTTATTATATTTGTTTTCTTAAATATAGTACTAGTAACCACGTAAAACCCGACAAGGGTTTTATCTCGATGCTATGTTTATAATATTAAATTATAGAACCTAATATAAGTAACATAATATTATAAAATTAAAAATAATTTAACATTAATATCATAAAGAATAATCCCTTATCACCTAAAATATTTATCGCTGTTCTGGAACATATATTTCAAGACCTGAACTGGAAATCTAGAGGCATAAAAATAAAAAACAGCTACCTAAGCCATCTCCGGTTCGCAGACGACATAGTAATGTTGTCTAAATCGGCTAAAGACTTACAAGATATGCTCCGCGCTCTCGACCAAGCAAGTTCAAAAAGAGGATTAAAAATGAATGCCACGAAAACCAAAATAATGACAAACAGCATCGAACTACCCATAAATGTAAATGAAAAACCAATAGAATATGTTCAAAACTATATCTACCTAGGGAAACAAATATCATTTCTCAGAACACAAAACGAAGACGAAATTGAAAGAAGAGCTAACTTAGCTTGGAAAAAGTTTTAGTCACTCAAAGAAATCCTTAAAGAAGACTACTCTATAAAACTAAAGAAAATAGTATTAGACACCAGTATACTGCCATGTCTACTTTACGGCTGCCAAACTTGGACGTACACGACGAAAGTAAAGCAGAAGATTGCAACGACGCAAAAAGCTATGGAGAAAAGCATCCTTAACATAAGGAAAATACAAAAAGTCCGAAACGAAGTCATCAGACAAAAAACAAAAGTTACAGATGCCCTCACACAAGCCCTGAAACTCAAATGGAAATGGGCAGGTCATGTATCGAGATATACGGACAGCAGGTGGACAATTAATGCCATAAAATGGAAAGGGCCAACCGGCAAAAGAAGAGCAGGGCGACCAAAAAGACGAATGGTCGACGATATAACAGAAATGATAGGAAAGAACTGGCAAGATATCGGCAAGGACAGAGATGTATGGAAAGGACTGGAGGAGGCCTTTACCCGAAGAGGGGTCCATAACCAATAAAAGTAACAACTACTAACACTTAGGCATAAGGAAAAATTAACCAAAAACTAACTCTAAACTATCATTTGAAATGTAAAACTAAGGTTGTGGAAATATAGGCTTTTTTATTTTTATTTTATTTATTTATCATAAATAATAAACTTATTTCGATAGTCTTACAAAAAGTAAGTTACAAAATTGGTCAATTTGTTTGGTAGATCTATCTGCGAAATATCAATTGAGAAATCGGCCCACAAAAATTATGTCGTGAGGCACTATACTCGTAGTACGTCCGAGATAAAATTAACCTATACGTAAACAAACCAAAAACAACGCAAATTACAAAAAATAAATGAATAAAGTAATGAACATGATATTTACACATCAAATGAAAAACTTACGCACTAAAAATACGCAATTTTGACACTGCCGACTGTAGAATATAGTATATAGTCTATGAATTCATAGTGGCGAATAATAATCATTGTATTAATATTGGGCAATTGGCATCACTGACTAGGTTGTGTCATAGACGGGATTACCTTTAGTGCCAATACCACAAACACATGTTAAAGTTAATCCTTCATTAAATATCACGTTATCCCTCTCGTATTTACTGCCAATGAATGAGAAGTCTTGTTATTTTAACAAGCCGTTAACAACAAGCGTTAGTGACATTGGGACTTACCGTAATTGCAATACATACCTCATTACTTAGATGTGAATATAATGTTACAGTACCTAATGTATAATTAACTAATTTATTTTATTTAGCGTATCCAATAACATATTCCCTCTACGACAGTTCTATAGCTACTGCAGCAGAAGTACATGTCTCGTAATCATAGATTATTGTTATTTTAACAAACATTCCATCGCTTTACGATGTGTACGTGGAGCCTGATATAGGAATAAATATCTTAATCCACCTTGACAAAGTCGACATTGGATAACACTAAGTGTACCGTTGCACTTATGCTCCTCATGAGTTTATTCAGCTCTCGAAAACGAAACTTCTCCGTTCAGACGGTTTTAAGTGTCAGGAATTTGTTCAAGCACGCGTGATGTTGGTTAACGATATTGAATCGACCTTTCTTACGCCCGGTTTCTGAAAGGCTGATCAAATTGATCAACTGATAAAATCAGCTAATCTGAACGCTGATTGGTGAACATCACTTCGCATTCACTGTTTTCATCAATGAGCGTTCAGATTAGCTGATTTGATAAACATAAACAGCCTTTCAGAAACCGGGCGTTAGTGTCTTTATATTCATAACGATAGTCGAAAGTCGAAACCCCAATTCTGGTATATAAGGGTGCCCACGGTATACTATATGCAGGCCAATCTTTCCACCAGCTGTCCCACCATATAAATATGAACGAACGATTTTGTGATCTACTCTCTGTAGGACACATACGCGTTGCACTATCGAAATTAGTCCTACAAAAAAGTAAGCGGCGATGAACTTAGTTTATATACAGAACGCCAAGCAGGAACATTTCACATTTGCGTATTAGTTACGTTATCGAATGATAATTGTATGAAAAGCATGCGCCAATCAATTTGCCATTTGGTAATGTAACTTTAACGAAGCGATCACAATATGTTAGGCCTTAGATTATTAATTGGTCTCAGCGCGCTTCGACCAATTATTAATCTATGTGTTAGGCCTTTGAAAGCGCGTATTTACCGGAAAATTGTACGCACAGAGGCCCTTACCACGAGTTCTTAGTAGTATTATTTTAACATTACTTTTGGATTTCGAGCAAATATAATTACAATTTCCATTATACAAGCTATAATATTTATGAGAAAATATTTTAGGGTGTGTATGGGTCCTGTATATAGAGTTTACTGTGAAAGTAGCAGCGCTGAAAGAGGTACTTTTTTTAAATTATTGTATGGGAAAATTTATGATGTTGGGGCATTTATCAGACAAACATGAAAGTCAAAAGTAAGTCTTTCGGCGCTGGTACTTTCACAGTAAACTCTACACACTCATTTATTTTACACCTTGTATATTTGTTTACACGAAATCATATTGGTTTACACGAAATTCATAAGTAACGTTAAAGTAATACTTTTATAAAATCACTTGGTGACGCCCCAGGTTGAGGTACAAAGCTACGTATTTTATATCGCCCGGGTCTCACTAGGCTGCCCTAAATTTCTTATAAGCACGTAACTTCACGCACGTACTTCACCTAATACCTACGTGCGCGAACTAACTATATAAATTATAATAACTGATTCGTCTTAATATTACAAAGTGATTTTGAAAATTGAACTACTCAATATGCGTTTCACGTTTATAAGATTAACATTTTGCAGTTTTACCATTCAATACGTTAAAAATCTAATTTCTTGAGCAGACATGGCATTCGGACATACGATTGACATTTGATATTGTTACGAATACGTGTTTGTTATCGTTCCTGCTTGTCATTCTGATATTAAAATAGCTCACGTTAATTTCAAATGAAGTCACTGATGAGGTAATCTCAAACAAAATGGTGTCTCTATTATACGATAACAAATGCATTAATTACTAGTCATGTTTTGCGTGCGATTTATTAGTTGGCCTCTGACTGACTATTCATTAGTGACTGACTATTTATTAGTTTCTGACTAACTATGATGTATGGCGGGTGCGCCATGCCAAGGCCACGCGTGGGCCAGTGAATGTTGGCGCCGAATCATACTCCGGTATGCCGATTTGACTAACAAATGTAGATATGCATTATATTTTCTATGTGCAAGAACTACACGAATTTAAAATAGGAACAGCAGGCTTACTCCCGACAATCGAAAATCGAATCGATCTCAACGGCTGATGTTTTATTTGGTGGATTGCTTTGAAACTAACCAGGATAAAGAAAATCGTTAGATCGTAACTTCTTGTACTCCCAACCATATCAATCGACTGAGAATCAGAATAAACAATCGTAATTTTATTAGGAAGTACGCGGCACTATCATTTTCACTCATATCACTCGTAGAGCATTTTTTGTTTTGCCAACTCATATAAAAAGATATTTAATGAAGGGTTAACTTTAACATGTGTTGGTGAAACTGGCACTTACAATAATATATAGGCCACTTTTTAATCCCGAAAAGTATAGTGTTAATGTGGGATTACGTATTAAATTTGTGTATTTACGGGCAGTAAATAATCACATTCACACCCAAAAGATTCAACCAATTCAAATGAAAATTGATATGGAAGTGGTTTACGCGTTTATATTATAAGGTATATATTTAACTAGCTGTTCCCGCGACTTCGCTCGCGTAGTTTTTGAGTGACTGAAGCCGTTTATGCAGCGCACACAATGAAAGTCCCCAAATGTATATTATATAACATGTTCGTTCGTTGATGAAATTCCCAGCTTCATCACAACCAAAAGATATTTGAATTGTCATGTAAGTGCTCTGAGCGTGGAGGGAATTTATATTTGAGATATCATCTGCATTCGTAAGAGCTTATCTGTACTAATATTATAAAGCGGAAGAGTTTGTTTGTTTAAACGCGCTAATCTCAGGAACTACTGGTTCGATTTGAAAAATTCTTGTTTTTATTGGATAGTCCATATATAGAGAAAGGCTTTAGGCTATATAACATTACGCTGTGACCAATAGGAGCGAAGGGTCAGTGAGAAATGAAGCTGGGAATTTCATCAACGAACGAACATGTTATATATACTACATGTTTTCCGCTGCTTCGTACCTACGCGCAAAATCAAATCCCATTGGAATCGTACATTATTCCGCGGTAAAAAGTAAATATTCCAGGGTACTAGCTTACTCCATACCAAATTTATTAAAATCACTTCAGCCGTTTAGACGTAAAGAAGTAACAAACATACACATGTACGGTCTAAACACTCACAAACTTTCACTTTTCGCCGTTGTCCAGGAGGTCGCTGCTCCAACGGATTTGATACTCGAATTCCAGTATATCAGGCTCGAAGGACCAGTTTATGTAGTCGCGTATGATTAGATACTTATTATATTAAATTGTAAACTAGTATAAACTAATTGCATAATAATAAGATGGTGGTTTTGTGGAGATGAAATAATACGTCTAGCCTCAGTGTCAAAAAGAATTTAGCGTATATTCAAATAAATTGTTACAAATATCAGGGACAAAGGATTTGGGAACAATTAGCCAATCAGTGACCTTGACGCATGCGCGTAAGTTGTATCGTCCTGCAACGATCATCTGATTGGCGTAGGTTTTAACGGTTCTTAGTTTGCCTCTGGGCTACGTTCAGGAATTGAAGGACATAGATAATACCAAACAATTTTTTATCATAATTATTGTGAACGATCAAGTTTCCACAGCTGCAGTTAGGCAATAGGTCTTAGGGCGTGTTTCACCAAGCAATGTTAAAGTTAACGCCATGTTAAATATCATGTTATCCCTCTCGTATTTCCTGTCAATTACTGAGATGGCATGGTATTTTAACATGGCGCAACTTTAACGTTGCTTGATGAAACACGGCCTTAGTCTTTCACTCTGGCCCGTTAATAGTTGGTTTCAATAACTGATCTATAATATAACTAAAACTTAACAACGTTTATTTAGTAGATCGACAGGTTATTAATAAAACGCCTCCGTGTTCTAGTGGTTATTCTCGACGGTCGTAGGTTTGATCCCCGCATTGAAACAACGAAAAATGTAAATTATGTATGCTGATCACCTGATAAGAAAGACGATCCATGCGTCGGATGGGCATGTAAAAAGTCGGTCCTGCGCCTGATCTCCCGCCAGTCATGTCGGTTATCCGTCACACTTGGCTACGAGAGTGAAGGAAGAGAGAGTGTTTCTGTGTATTGCGCACACACTTGGGCATTATAAAAATAACTCCAGCTTAGCTGGTCTGGTCAATGTATGTGGCAGATTGGAAAATATAATAATAGTGCATACACAGTTTATTAAGTTTGATCGATATTTACAGATTTTTCTATCCCAAACCTAACAATAACTTGTGCAAAAATGTAGAAAACGTATAAAATCTCGTATTAACTTACAACCTAGGTAGTAACTAGTCTACCCTACTTCCCATAGGAAACCCACATCCTCGCATACTTGTGGGACTTGTAAGGTTTTACTGAACAAGATGTATTCACTCTTCCACAGTTTCTTAAACATGATGTGGGAATACGAGTGGAAGCCCCAAAGGGAGATCTCCGAGCGAGATGCTCAGTCAGTCCGAAGCCCACTGTACTTGTTTTCAGACGTTGTATATAATACCTATCAGCTATTTGATTGAATGACTAGCGCGTTCATTGAATTGTATTTTACCAACAAATTAAATAAATCAGAGACTAGGACAGCGGTTTAATATTTTATTTTTGAACTTCAATTTCCGAATGTGTACTATTATAACGCACATTAAAGTAAATTAAACAAAAAATATATCAAAACATTGCTATTTGTACGAGCTGTTTGAAGCTATTAAATGACCGGACTTGTCATACAATCAAATAAGCAGATTCAAACTAGATGACTGCGACATATATAGGCGCCGAACTTAAAAAATTTCGATAGCGTGATGCAGGATTGTGGCGCTAATAGTACCGCTACAAAGTGTTAATTTCTTTAAAAATATGGTCATCTACTTAGTTACAATAGAAACTGTCCTAGATCACTAAATAATAATAATAATAATAATATCTATGGACGCTTCACACCACGTCAATCTGGCCCTGTGCTAAGTATCCGAAGAACTTGTGTTACAGGTACCAGACAACGGAAAAATATTTAATACTTTTATACTATACACATATTTAAGATTTTTATTATATTATACACAAATTTAATGCACATCCATGACCCAGGAACATTGAAAACTTTTTGTTCCCTCGGCGGGATTCGAACCCGCGACCTCTAGTTCGAGCACCCAACGCACTCCACCACTGCGCTACGGAGGTCGTCAAAAATAGATTTTATGACGGAATTTTAACTCTAATCTACTCTGCTAATCGATCCTTGGTCAGGCATCGTAGCTAGGGGTACTGCGGGTAGGGGCGACTCGGAATTTTGGGGGCGCCTAGCCCAAATTTTTCAGCAATTTTGCCAAAGGTTGTTCCACCATAAAAATATGATTTGTATTAAATTAATAAAAAAATAATAATAAATAAAAAAAAGTTGAAATTAGTATGTTCTATTTTACATGTACAAAAATTCCGTCACAAAAGTATGCTTTGTTATTACACTATTAATATAATATTACGCTATATAGGTAGTTAACATATATATTATACTTTGTTCCGATTTAGTGTGACCTATATGATTTGTTATTATTATCTATATTGCGTAGTGAATAAGTGACATTTGAATTGGAAACATTGTAGCTGCCCACACTGAGCTTTGTTTACATTAATATCACATTCAATCTTAACGGAGTAATTACATCAATACCGGTAATAATAAAATTTTACAACACTCTTGTTAATTAGGCAAAGCTCATTTAAGGTGGGGTCACACCATTTACGGTAAAAAACGGTTATTGACCAACCATTACAAGTTAGTGTGACTCCAAAATTAACTAGCTATTGCCTGCGGCTTTAACCGCGTGGTACAGAATCCAAGTTACTTCTAAAACATCCAAAAATATGTATACCTACAAAGTTTCATGATGATCAGTTGAGTAGTTTTCGCGTAAAAGTAATAAACAAAAATTGAGAAAACTTTACAATAAATAAATCCTTTCAATTGCCTATACATAATACATAATAATAAATATTTTTATAACCATTAAATTAGGCATCACAACTTGATAAAAGTAAAATAACTAAGATTTCATATTGTGTAGAATTGTTGTACATTTCAAAGTTACAAAAATATCTGATAGTTTTTTTAAAAACATTACTTTAAAAACATACATACCTACTTAATTAGAAATTAGTTTACCTAGATAAAATACAATAGGTACTATATCAGAGATATCAAAAACTTTGTGCATAATACCTTTGTACCTACACTCTAATAATTCAAACAGTACCATATTATTTTAGCTGTAAATTGAATAGTGTGTGATTATGAATAGGTAGTTTTATGTACACAATATAAGAATGAAAAATAATATAAAGTACCTAGAAGGCTCAACTCACACTGAGACAGAATCGACGCGTCAAGATTTTTACCTAAAGCATAATATTCAACTCTATTGATACACGATTAAGGTACAAATTTGTGCTACGATATCAAGCGTCGGAGTGTCTTCGTTTATCAACCGCGTCAACGTTTGTAACTATTTTTAGGAAATGGAAATTTGTACCTTACTAATAAAAGCGTAGAGACGGGAAAAGCTTGACGCTTGTAGAACAATATGAATTGAGACTAAAAGTAAATGAATTCTATATATAATATATTCTATATATACTAAACCTGTCGCGATCAAATACAAACACAAACAAATATTGATCTTATATCTAAATATTTTCTTCAAACAAATCGGTATTTTATTTGCTCAATCTACGCTCTTCTAGGTATAACTTGTATAACGGAAATCGAATGGATTTATTTAAATTTGTCTATTGAGATAAATAATGTGAATTCTTTCACCTACGCCAACTTAGATTTATATGTCCGCATTTTTCACGTTTTACACAACTCTGAGAGAGTGCTTACTTGCTCTCTGCTCTTCAATTATACTTTATCTATACTAATATTATAAAGCGGAAGATTTTGTTTGTTTGTTTAAACGCGCTTATCTCAGGAACTACTGGACCGATTTGATTTTTTTAATAGTCCATTTATAGAGGAAGACTGTAGACCATATAACATTACGCTGCAACCTACAGGAGCGAAGCGTCAGTAAGAAATGTTCCAAAAACGAGGAAAATTATTCACATTTGGGCAATTTCGTTGCATGCGTTGCATAAACGGTTTAAGTTACTCAAAAAATATGTATGAGACAATTATTCCTTTTAAATAATCATATTTATAAAAATCAACGTGAGCAATCAAAACGACACCAACAATATATACTACGGTAACTCATAAAAGTGTACTTTACGAGGAGACACGTTTTAAGGAAAAACAGTAATAACTTTTTTTATAAATAGGAAAAATAATAGGACAATAAATGACATAAAACAATTACACTATTAATTAATAAATATAGATATCCATTCAAATTCCGCGCATTTCCATCTTACAGAGCGACAAGTGTAGTTAGGCTGATTTAAACAAACAAGCGGCGCTTGCCCTCCCCGCGAACACGCCGCCAACATGAGTTAGCATAGTTTAGATCGAGTAATTACAAAAAGTACCTTTACTTAGCCTTTTGTAACATTTGTAACTTTGTTATTCTTGTATATTTTTTGTTATTGTTATTCACGATTTTTTTATAATATGTAAAGCACCACATTTTAAGCTTTACCATTTGGTATCAAAAACGAATTTTCCAAAAAAATTAGTTAGCGTAGTATAAGTTGTTGGTGTCGAAAAGATAATCGTGATAGTATTTCCGATAACCACGCGAACGAAGTTGAGGGCACAGCTAGTCAGTGATAAATTTTATACTCCTCCGATCGCACAATTCTATTTTTATAAATATTATAATGATATCGCTTTCCGTTATTAGGATACAATTATTTTACCAGTCTGGTACAGTAAGCAAGTATTATAGTAAATATTATATTATAATCTATTAGCTACGCGACTGTCATGGTTAGTTACCCAAATGTCTGGACACAGACATAAGTTTCTGGATAAGAGAGTCTGTACATAAAAGAGTAATATCGTTTACCATTTTTAACCGGCTTGAATTATTAATTCCATATTTCTACATGACATGTATGGTCGAAAAGGGCCTGAATTGTTTCGAGATTAGCATGAAAGGAAGGTACGGTTGTATGACTTGGCGGGGGCACTGCCGTTTCCCCAGATAGGTATTTTTACTTGACGTTGACACGACGTTATTCAATTGACATGATATTACCTTAATTGTAGACGAGCGTTTATGGTTTAATACTTATTGACCAACATTAAGTGTTACAACAATTTTGCTTCAATCATACCAAAGAATTCAATTTGGAAAGTTTTTATGATTTAGTAATTGGCTGCCAAATGGTAGTCGAATTGGCACTATAATTGACTTTCACTATTTCTAAATTCTGTTCGTAATCGTCGATGCTAGAAAAGTAAAAATAACATAAACCTAGCCTAGGCTAGCCTAAACCCCCTTATAAGTACTGGCGGACCTTGGGGCTGATTACGCAACTTGCGTGGCTTTCACGACCGTGGGCTTCAACTGTCATTGTGACGTTAAATCTTTTTAAAACACGATTTAATATGATTTTTTCAATGATTTTATCAAATTAAAGGGTTTTAAAAAGATTTAACGTCACAATGTCAGTTGATGTTCACGGTCGTGAAAGCCACAGAAGTTGCGTAATAGAGCTCCTTCACTGGAATACAACTGAAACTGAAAAGCATTTAAATTTGACAGTTCCCTGTGACACTAGCGCAAAAATGGTTTGAAATTGAGTGTCGATTTTAGGGAATTTCAGTCCAATGTCATCGATAGTTATTGTTAGTTATTAATAATAAACCAATCTCAAGCTCGGTCTCAAGAATTATTGCGATCGCAACCCTATTTGACAGATAAAATAACGTTTCGTTTCACTTTTAAAAATGAACAACTTTACTTAAGGTATCTATATAATATTATTTATTTCCTTTTTTATATTTTTGAAATTCTTATTTTAATATTAATCTAAAATATTGATTATAAATATTAACAATTAAAAAAGCAAAACATATAGAATGTAACATATTAAGTAAAGTTGATTATTTTTAACAATGAAACGAAACGTTGTTTTATCTCTCAAATAGGTGCTCAAGTAGAGTTAGTTAGTTAGTAGAGATTTGTTTAGTAGCACATGACCGCATTGACAGCATTGGAATCAGATTAGTTTTGGATTGGCATTGAAATTAGTTTTAAGCCCCCCCTGAGATGTAACCTGAGATGACACAGCTACGTCCACTAGTAAGCATAATATAAGAAGTAGGCCTTTGCATACAGATGCAAGGTTTTTATTGACCAGTCATTCCTCTGGACCATTCCGTTATTGGATGATTTGTACATGTTGTTTGTGTTCTCTTTAAATACTGTAGTGTCTTGGACAGGCGGTTTTAAATGTCGTTAGTCGTTACCCAGCACATACGGCATTCTCGCAATATAGTCGCCCTAGTCAAGAGGAATGACTGGTCAATACGTCTGGGGCCAACCATGTGCGGGTATCCTCACGATGTTTTCCTTCACCGTTAGAGCGTCCGTATAATGTTCTTGAGATCTGAAAAAGTCTCATGGGTACATGCCACAACCTAGGAATAGAACCTGCACTCTTTCGAGTGCTAATAAAAGCTCTACCCACTAGACCATGGACGCTCTCAAGCATAATATATAGCTTCGAATATTAATCTAAGTCTAAATTCCAGCTTAAGACACATCCAGTTGTTTATGTGAATGTATTGTAGCGATTTGCGTGGGCGCTAGAAAGCCTCGCCTCTACATCTCAGATAATAGGGTTGAGAATACAACATGCGACAGACAATCTACATTCGATAAATAGTATAAGTGTCAAGGGTACTTAGTGAAATGTTGTATTTAAGAAATACATCGCGAGAAGATTTACTAGCATTTGCATATCTCGTGTCTACACTTGCCTTTAGCTTTGTACGTTTAAATATTGTAATGTACTGTATAGAACTGTTTACAATTTTTCAATTGTTGTTAAGTACCCTAAAAAAAGGGAAAACTTACAATTTAAAAATGGAATTACTGTTAATTTCTATTACAGAGCCTACCTTTCTAGTTCTAACGTCGTCCTAATTTGTTAAAATAAGATATTTGAGACTAGGTATAATATTTCCAATAATTTTAAACTATGATCTCTGTAGGACTGACACTGCTTGCAGCATGCTTTGACGTACGACCGGTTTCTGAAAGGCTAATCATATCTATGATCAACATAGCATTCAGAAAGGTTGATTCAAATCAGCCTTTTAGGGAATCCAGCTCATCTGTGGAGTTTTAACCAGCTTTTCAAATAACGAAAGGGATTGAGAGAAATTCCTACTTCATTTGTAAGATCTAGCTGTCTCCTATCTTAGTCTTTAATCCAAAGAGTCAACGTATGTTTTAAGTGTTTTAGAGTAATAAAAAAGTTTCGAAAATATGACCATCGGAACATAAAAATAGAGACATTCCGAAGCTATTGACCAACTTTACGATCTCCGCACTCGGACTATAAATTTTGTTAATTTATTTCCTTTATCTAATGCTTTATGAAACACAAAACTTGTTAGTTATCAATTATTTTTAGTTTCTTGGGAAATTGTAATCTTACATGTCACGAAGCGATTAGGATCTTGATTTTCGGAGTACCTCAAATCGTCGCTTTACCTTCTCAAAGTAACGTTATTGAATGATAAGTGTATGAAAATGATAACACCAATACAATTGTTATTCGACAACGCTACTTTTTCTTCATACAACAATGTAAACTTTAAGTAGCATTTCGAAGCCTGGTATCTATAAAACTACAACTTTTAAGTAGAATCAAAAAACTTAGTAATTTTAGATTTTATTATGACATGGATTTTGATTTAAATGGGGTTCAGTTATGTACAGTATACACCCAAAATCCATGACAATAAAATGTAAAAATTTTTTAGTTTACTGAAAATTTGTAGTTTTTTTAGATACGAAGTTTAAAGTTACCTTTATATTGTTGTATGTAGGAAAAGTAACGTTGTCGAATAACAATTGTATTGGCGCTGTAATTTTCATACAATTATCATTCGATAACTTTACTTTTGCGAAGTGGCAAATGTTCCTGCTTGGCGTACCTGTTGTGCCTGTCTCTGCTTGGCGGAGCTTTCTGCTAAAATATGGCCCCGTCCGAGTTTCTTACGCCGGTTCTTCTCGGCGGGCTAGGGTTGAATCGGTGGTAGTCTTTTTGTTGACTTTCCGAAAATAGCTTGTTAAGTTTCATTTGGAAATAAAATATTTTGACTTGATTTGATTTGCTGAATGACAAAGACAGCATTACATATTATATTGTGACTTCATCTCGACGTGAGAAGACAAAACATTCAATGAGATAGTGAAGAACATTGTGAAAATTGACAAAGTTCCTTGACCTGTAATTAGAAAATAGATTTATTGTTATCGGCGGTGGTGATGGATGATGAAGTCCATCACCTTTGAGTCGCCGCCGTCACCCACGCGCAACCATCATCACCATTTATAATCCAGCTGTAATTTATATAGAGCCAGTTAGGGTTACCACATGTCAGATTTTAAAACTGCAATCCAGACAAATTTAATCGGACATTTTGGGTTACATTAATAAATCTGACGGTATAAAGTGAAATCTCTTACTTTTAGAGAGCTATTCTTTGACATGAAAGAATGAAACAATCTGGGTATGTATTTTAGAATACGACGTAAAATATTAAGTACATTAATCTAAAGATATGTCTTTATAATATTGATTATAATATATTACCTTAATGTCTGAGTGACTGTTTAAACTCAATTTTCAGGGTATTTTTTCTTGCGACGTATCACCTTCATTGATTCATGTCTTCAATTATGAACCTAGAACCTGAAAATATTTGTGACCATGTTAGAAATATTTAGGATTCGTTAAGAAGATTTTGAGCTTTGGATCGGGCGGTAAAAGCAAAACGTAGTAATTTTTTCCACGAATAGAAGAACCATATCGATAACCTCTAAGGTTTAGTGGCCGATAGTTGCTCAAGCCGGGGATCGTGGGTTCGAATACCGCCACAACTGAACAAAGGGTTTTCTAGCTTATCAGTAATTAAACCAGCGTCTTATTTCTGGTAAGACATGTTATAATTTATGATAACGTTACATATTTCGGATGCGAGGCAGCCCTAAAGTTCTGGCATTGCGCCTTAAAATCATACATAATAGCAAATACCATATAAATCAAATCAAAACTCGTTGCAGCATGTTTTAGGTTGATGACCGAATGTTAGACTGTCACTTGCAGAAACAGGATAAAATGCGACGAATATTTCGCATGTTCAATAACTCATATTAAAAATATATATAATGAAACCGGAAAATTCCAAACGGCGTACAAATAGGTGGGTACCACATAATAATAATAATGCCTCCCACACTGATTTCCGGTTTCATTAAAACCAGGCTAGCTACACAGGAGTTATTTTATAGTGCCCAACTGTGTGTACAATACACAGAAGCACTCTCTCTTCCTTTATTCTCGTAGCCTAATGAGACAGATAAACGACACGACTGGCTGGAGACCAGGCGCAGGACCGACTTTTTACATGCCCATCCGACGAACGGACAATCTTTCTTGTCAGACAATCAGGTGATCAGCCTGCATTGTTCTAACCAAACTTGAAAACAAATTTTTTTGTTGTTCAAACGCAAGAATCGAACCCACAACCTCCAAAAATCATTACCCTTCCTTTTGGCTTCGCCGAAGTCGGGTAAAAATTGCAAAACAATCAAATTAAAACTGTAAAATAATGTGCATAATATGCATTCATCCTTATAATATTGATGAAGTTGACGCTGATGAGCTGATATTCATGTCAGTGGCATGCCAAAGATCATAGAACTGGGCATGCTGGTATATGCAGCTATGATATAATATAGAAAAATTTTACGCCTCCGTAGTCTAGTGGTTCAGAGCTTCGTCGTCGTTCGATTCCTGCGTTGGAACAACAAAAAATTTGGTATTCAAGTTTGATTAGGACAATGCAGGCTGATCACCTGATTGTCTGACAAGAAAGATGATCCATGCGTCGGATGGGCATGTTAAAAGTCGGTCCTGCGCCTGTTCTATCGCCAGTCGTGTCGGTTGACCGTCCCACTGGGTTATAAGAGTAAAAAGAAGAGAGGGTCTTTGTGTATTGCGCTCACACTTGGGCACTATAAAATAACTCCTGTATAGCTAGCCTGGTTTCAATCGGCTACCGACATCAAAATCAGTGAAGGGAGCTATTATTATTATTATTTATTTTCAAAAGTGTCAAAAACACTATAGACGTCTTTATAAAATTTCAAGAATTGCCTCCATTTCTTATGGATCCCATCAGATACTGCCTTCATGACCATGTTACCAATATAGATAATAATAATAATAATATCTATGGACGCTTCACACCACGTCAATCTGGCCCCGTGCTAAGTATCCGAAGAACTTGTGTTACAGGTGCCAGACAAGGGAAATATACTAAATAAACATATTTAAGATTTTTATTGATGACCCAGGAACATTGAAAACTTTTTGTTCCCTCGGCGGTATTCGAATCCGTGACGTCTCGCTCAACCACTACGCCATGGAGGTACATACTCTCGAACAATCTTTCTTTAAACGATCCTAGGCATAAGTATTATGGCAGGAGTACTTAATATGCGCGTTTTAGCTAGGAAATAATTATATTTTATTACCATTCTCTCGTTAACCCCACGTCCTGCAGACTTACATCGTTATTCAAGGTGTAATTAGGCTTTCATCTACCATTATTTTATCTATGGTCCCTATAAGGTGTAAAATAAATGAGTGATAATACTTTAGGGTGTGTATGTGCCGGGTATACTGTGAAAGTACCAGCGCTGAAAGACTTACTCTTGACTTTCATGTTTGTATGAGAAATGTCCCAACATCATAAATTTTTCCATACAATAATTTAAAAGAAAGTATCGCTTTCAGCCCTGGTACTTTCTCAGTAAACCCTATATACGGGATCTTTACATACCCTAAAGTATTATATCACTCATTAATATTATGGCCTGTATAGAAAACTGGTATTTTTTGTTTATCGAAGATGGGTCGTGATCAGTGTGCCAAGTGCGAGTTTTTATCAATGCTTACCATGAGAAAGTTAGTTACAATGTGTGTGTGTCAAAAGGACGCCCCTAGGGGAAAAAAGAGGTAACTAATTCGATGGCATGCAAAAGTTCTTCACGGTGAGCTGTGACAAAAATTAATACTTGGCACACATGCCCTGACGTCACTGCGACCCATTTGTATCTATTGTGACAATTGAGTTACTGAATATTAAATTTATTTACTTTTGGAATCATTACAGTAAATGAAAAAGGTGAGTAAAATCTAAAATAAGAAATAGGATAAGTTTTAAAACATTCGAGCAATTAAATAAAGTTGTCTATCTCTTTCTCGCAAAACGATATTTGTACGCAGGTTAGTGTAGTATGTATGTTAAAAAAAGTCGTCACAATCGGTTGTTCCCTTCTCGTTCGCACATTATATTTGAAAGTTTAATATCTTCATTATTTTAAATGGTACTTAAATAGTTTTAGTTTTACATTATTTGTTCACCAAAGGGCAAAAATAACATCGATTTAATTCAAGAACTTACTGGTCCATAGTAAACATTTGGATTGTTCAGTTGGATCGCGATATTTAGCTCTATAATTTTAAACAAAAAAAAAACCGACTTCAAAGTCTGAGTTCCCTCAAATCCTCGCCATCATCAGGTCTCCACTTTGATAACTATGAGACCAAGATCGACTGTAATTGACGTAGTGGCATATGCTTGCATTCCTTTAAACAACGCTGAAATCATCAAACATGTATCTCTAAGGACTCAGAAGTTCTGTTCAGTACTTTTAGGTCCAAGATATGGTGCTTACTGTTTGGTAACATATGCTTAGACTACTTCAGAAAAAATCAAAATCGATATGTTTCCATATAAAATTTGAGGAGTTCCCTCGATTCCTCACGGATCCCACCATCAGGTCACCATTTTGGTGACCATGGGACCAAATTTGAATTATACCCTACACAACTAAAAAAAAAATTTAAAATTGGTTTATAAACGACGAAGTTATCCGCGAACAAACATAAAAAAAATAAAAAAAAACATATAAACGGTCGAATTGAGAAACCTCCTCCTTTTTTGGAAGTCGGTTAAAAAGGAAATTAAATCACTGATCGAAACATGACGTCACTTGACTCGCGCCATCAAACATAACGGAAACAGTAACGGCAGTATTTTTAGCTTTCTTCGCTTTGTAGTCTGCCGCCATTTTAGGTAATTTTACTGCATGTTCACTACTAGTACTAGAATACAGTACAGTACTAGAATACAGTACAGTACTACAGTACTAGAATACAGATAATTATGAACGAAGGCTATCTTACAAAATAATGTTAAATCAATACTAGATAACATGGTAATAAACAATCTGAACCGCTTTGATTTATGTATGTTTAAGCCATCTTTATGTCCCATAACAATATGTGTATAAAGTCTTTATAGTGTCAAGCTTTAAGTGAATTTATCATTGAAATATTGAATGATGAAAGACAAGCATTCATCACATCGTGTTTACAGACACGACAATAGCATCAAACACAAAACATACACAATAATCCTATCACATAAGAAGTAACCAAAATATCAGAAAGGATTCAATAAACTATAATATTTCAATCTTATCCCTATTCTATACGATTTGACAATAAAAGCCTTCATATAAACTGTACTTTGTGGGAATAATGTTATTAAGTATTATTATAATATTACATTGCTAATATTAGGTATCATACTAAAACTATACAGGCGAAGATGCGTAGGTGTGTCTTTGTTCGTTATTTCTTCATGCGGAAACGGCTTGAACAATTATGATAAAATTTAAATACGCTGGCGGTGCCACGGGTAAAAGATAGTTATAAGTTTTCATAAGTTGAAAACATGTTATAATTAATATGCTAATGAACTAACTAAAATTACTTCTAAAGGGCGTTATGACTATGTGCGCCACAAGCTGAACATTTGAGCTCCTTTTTCTCTATACTGGTCTTATTAAAAAATCACAAAAAGCTACATTATTTTATAATACTAGTTGTACCCGCGACTTCGTTCGCGTGGCCGTTTATGCAGCGCACGCAACGAAAGTTCCCAAATGTGAATAATAGTCCCCGTTTTTGCAACACATCTCACGGACGCATCGGTCCTATTAGTCCAGCGTAATGTTATAAAGCCTTTGTCTATAAATTGTCTATCCAACAAAAAAATATTTTTTCAAATCGGACGGAAAGTAGTTCCTGAGATTAGAGCGTTTAAACAAACAAACTATTCCGCTTTACAATATTAGTATAGATATATAACAATCTACATGAATGTGGTATATTATGCCAATAGAGATAAATTTGTTTAACAACAAACTGAGGAAAAGTATTAAAATATTTTAAAGTTGATTCGGTAATATGATATTATAAAACTGTCTTACTATATAACTGCAAGAAACCAATCATATTACAACTAAATGATATGCTATTATGCATATTTTTGTAAACAAATTAATAACTATTACATAATTCTATAAAATATTGCTTTCTCATGTGTCCAAAGATATTACATAAAATTCCATAATCCATATAATTTGTTCTAATATGATAACATATTTTTTGAGTTCCAGACCCAAAGGGTAAAAAGGCTAAAAAGGTAAAAACCCTATTACTCCGCTCTCCGGTCGTCTGTTACCAGGGTGTATCTTTTCACCCGTGATAGACAAATAGTTGAAATTTTCATATTATATACTTAATATAGCTGAGCCGTGCCCACATCGTTGAGCATACAAACCATTTAAAACTTCCCCGGACTTCCTCGAATATTTCAAGATCCAAAATAGCCGAATCGGTTTAGGCGTTCTAGAGTTTTAGCGAGACTAACGAACAGTAAATTTTTATTTTAAGATAATTTAATAATATCTATGGACGCTTCACACCACGTCAATCTGGCCCAGTGCTAAGTATCCGAAGAACTTGTATTCGTTTGTTATTGTAACTTTGATAATTGCTGTTCGTTAGTCTCGCTAAAACTCGAGAACGGCTGAACCGATTCGGCTAATTTTGGCCTTAAAATATTCGTGGAAGTCCGGGGAAGGATTAAATGGTTTGTGTGCTCAATAAAGTAGGCACGGATCAGCTAGTAGTACTAGCCTACTGTATATACATATTTAAGATTTTTATTATATTATAGACAAATTTAATACAAATCCATGACCCAGGAACATTGAAAACTTTTTTTCCCTCCGCGGGATTCGAACCCGCGACCTCTCGCTCGAGCAACAACACACTTAACCACTGGGCTGCGGAGGTTGTCAATTTCTTTAAATGTCTATTTCTGTTCCCGCTATAATAACAAAACCAAATCCAATATGAAGTAAATATTTCAAGAAGCTCTCATACAACAAACATTTTGTAGATACGGAACCATTCGTTTTGACGACCTCCGTAGCGCAGCGGTTGAGCGCGTTTGTGCCCGAGGGAGAGGTAGCGGGTTCAAATCCTGCCGAGGGAACAAAAAGTTTTCAATGTTCCTGGGTCATAGATGTATTCAATTTGCGTATAATATAATAAAAATCCTGAATATATGTTTAGTATTATATAAAAGTATTAAATATATTTCCGTTGTCTGGTACCTGTAACGCAAGTTCTTCGGACACTTATGACGGGGCCAGATTGACGTGGTGTGCATCGTCCATAGATATTATTATTATTATTCGTGCGCGAGTCCAACTTGCACTTGACCGGTTTTGTCGTTTCACAAAGTATCTGTTGACGTAATATGTAGAACTAATTACTATAATCCATCAATTGGCCAACTATCGTTTACGAATTTCTATAATTCAACAGTCGCTACGATAAGATAATATAAGCATTAAGTGAAATGATAAATCAAATGCCTAATTATAATAAAACAGTTGTATTATTATACTTTGAGTATAAGTTGATTGATTTGGCATGTCAATCTACTATTTATTTAAAACATTAAGGGCGTGTTTCGCCAAGCAATGTTAAAATTAACGCCATGTTAAAATACCATGCCTTCTCTTTAATTGACAGGAAATACGAGAGGGATAACATGATATTTAACGAAGGATTAAACTTTAACATTGCTTGGCGAAACACGCCCTAAGTGAATGGTTCACCAAGCAATGAAAATTGAGTGAAAATGAGGACCTTCGTAGCGCAGTGGTTCATCACGGTGGTGCTCCACCGAGAGGTTGCGGGTTTGAACAAAAAGTTTACAATGTTCCTGGATCATGGATGTGTATTAAATTTGTGTATTAATATAATAAAAACCTTAAATATGTGTATAGTATAAAATTATCAAATACGTTCCGTTGTCTGGTACCTGTTACACAAATTCTTCGGATACTTAGCACATGGCCAGATTGACGTGGTGTGAAGCGTCTATAGATATTATATTATTAAGTTAATCCTTCGTTAAATATCATGTTGTTCCTCTCGTAATTCCTATCAATGAATGAGAAGGCATGGTAATTTAACAAGCCATTACATGCGTTGGTGAAATCGGAACTCGCCACGCTTGATAGGCGGGTTGGCGAGCGCAGTTTTCAGAATATAATAACGTCTGCGAAAATGCTGCTGCTAATTTCCGGATATATGCCCTCTGTCGCCTTTTACGAGACCTACTGGATGATGGGAAGGTTCTATTCTTTCTCCGACACCGCACGGATATACAAGGTGTAAAATAAATAAGTGATAATACTTTTACGAGACCCACTGGATGATGGGAAGGTTCTATTCTTTCTCCGACACCGCACGGATATACAAGGTGTAAAATAAGTGAAAATACTTTATGGTGTGTACGTGCCTCCTATGTAGAGTATACTGTGATAATACCAGCGCTAAAATCCTTTTGACTTTCATGTTCGTATGAGGAATGCCCCAGCATCATACATTTTGCCATACAATAAAAAAAAAATATATCTTTCAGCGCTGGTACTTTCACAGTAAACTCTATATACGGAACCTATATGCACCCTAAAGCATTATCACTCATTAATACTATAGCCTGTATTATGTTAATAATAGTAATGACGAAATCAGCCTTTGCACAGTAGCCATTTTCTATTAAGCCACTTTTTCATTTACTATTTTATCCTGGTTAATTCCCTCCAGCGGTGTATTATGTAATTAGTGTAGGATATTAATTATCACAATTATACATCAATTGTGGTATAAGTTATGCGTGAGAATCCCCTTATGTGGTGTCTCAGACGAGAAATGTAATTAAAATTCTTATAAATTGTGTTGTGACATTTTAAAATGTTTCCTATTAATGGACGCAGTAAAGACATAAATTCGGTAAATTAATGTTTTTATTCATTAGCTAAAATAATATATTTTATTGCATTCTTAATGTGGTCATGGATTTTAAGTATTTTTGTGTGTACTCCGCCTTATATTTTTAGCTGTTGTGTTTAATAGTTATCTAAAATACAGGTTTACATAATATTACCTAAGCCCTGTTTTTTAATCTCGGCCAGTAAAATGATAGGCAAAAATCATTCTGTCTCTGCAAACTGACAATGGCAGAAAGAGAGGTGTTGTGAGGAAATTATAAATCAGTGTATATTATGTAATGTAATGTAAATGTAATGTATGTAAGTGTATCATGGATTCGTTAAGGTTTGTTTGTCTATACTAATAGGCAAAGAGTTTTTTGGTTTGTTTGCTTCAATTCGATAATCTTAAGAACTACTGGTTCGATTTGAGTATTCTCTCAGTATTAGATAGCCCATTTCGAGGAAGCCTTTATTCTACAGCGTGATTCATGGTTCATATATCAAACCGAATAATATGTAAGACATTTTTTGTTTTGGCACCTCATAAAAATTAAATTTTAATGATCCTGGTCAGGTCTTAAGTCAACGACTAGTGGGTTCGTGTGCATAGACTAGGAGCCAGCGGGCCCCAATATAGTAAGATTAACTCCTTGTGGTAATTTTAGAACATTGATTTTTTTTAGTTTTATTAAGTAATCTATATGAGGTGCCAAAAAATGTTCTACGCATCATTCTTTTCATACTATATTCGGCTTAACTATGAACCATGAATCGCCCTGTATATTATTATCATAACGCTAAGACCAAAGGGAAAATAGCACTAATGTTTTAACTTTTAAAATCAGGAGTATTATTTTCTATTTCAGGCGGATTATTGGCGGGCACAGCTAAGTATTACGTTACGTTTATCGCCTCCGTGGTCTAGTGGTTCAGAGCTTTGCTCTCGACCTCCGTGGTCGTGGGTTCGATTCCCGCGTTGGAAAAACAAAACAATTGTTGTTTTCAAGTTTGGTTAGGACAATGCAGGCTGATCACCTGATTGTCTGACAAGAAAGATGATCCATGCGTCGAATGGGCATGTTAAAAGTCGGTCCTGCGCCTGATCTGTCGCCAGTCGTGTCGGTTTACCGTCCCACTGGGTTATGAGAGTAAAAGGAAGAGGGAGTGCATCTGTGTATTGCGCACTCACTTGGGCACTATAAAATAACTCCTGCGTAGACGGCCTGGTTTCAATGAAATCGGCTACCGACACCGAAATCGGTGAGGGGAGCTATTATTAACGGAATAAACATTTATGTAAGTCTACGTTTAGCTGTTCCACAATATTAAAGGCTGTCGACATGTGTATAAAGACATCTTGTCCTATGAATAATACATTATGATGTACTGCCTTCGTCCGCTAAGGCAGTACTCACACTTTTTTACTTAAATATCATAAGCCTTTGACATTCATTAGTTATTAAATTATTTGAACGAACAAAATAACAACCGCCAATGAACATACAATGAAGTAAAAACAGTATTATGTGTCGTTATAACTTTATTGTTAACACAATATGTCTGCATAAAAACCCTCTACTATTTCATGCATAATATTTAGTGTTCTACATATATATTTTGTCGATTCATTTTTTACCTAGATAATTTGCTTTTAGTGCGGCTAATTTGCGAGATTTTTACTTTCGCATTTATAATTGACTCTCGACAAAAGGAGGTGGAAATTATATAGTGTCTGTCAGTCTGTCTGTAGCATCTACCAAACGGATTTATCTTTTACTTTGACTTTATGACACTAAAAAGTAAAAAATAATAAGAAACTAAGTTTGAAATAACCGACTTCAACAACTAAACATCTTAAAATAATCTACACTAATATTATAAAGAGGAAAGATTTCTTTTTCTGTATTTTTGTATGTAACGACTTAACTCAAAAAGTACTGGACCGATTTTAATAATTCTTTTTTTATTAGACTAGGCTACATTACCACTGAGTAACATGGCTATATAAAAATCAATTGCTGTTCGTTAATCTCGCTAACACTCGAGATCAGCTGGACTGATTGGGCTTTTTTTGGTCTTGAAATATTCGTGGAAGTCCCGGGAAGGTTTACACGGTTTCCATGCTCAACGAAGTAGGTACGGGTCAGCTAGTACTTTTATAATGTAGTTACAGTTAATGTTCTTTTTCTAGTCGGTGTCAGCTAAAAGAACAACATCCTAAAATTGCTGACTCACTGACCTTTGGTGACATCGACTTCAAAAAGAACGTTAATTTTAGCTACTTTATAAAAGTATTATTTTATGCTTTTTTGTTGTTGACGATTTTTTTAACGTAGTTTTTTTTTTATTTTTCAAAAGTGAGATCGAGCCTTATCTCTCATTAATTACTAGTTTTGCGTACCGTTTCTAATATCCCACCACTTATCGCACAATGGCGGGATAAATCAGAGCGAGTTGTCACCGCGGGATCATAATCACCGGCCACAGATATATAAATCACGATAATAACAGATCTGCCATTCAGGTTATTTTCAATGAAACATCCGAGGCATCCCACGATTTCTGGGATTCAATATGCTATAAATATCTAGTATAACGCTAAATCTAAACATCTGTTAGGTTTAATTACTTGGACAAAGTGACTCATCACTTATTGTATTTGAAAACTTATTTTATGGTCCTGAAACAATGCATTAATATGACTTACCTACTTGCTGTAATCTAAATTTGTGTTAGTTTTGATTATGTACATACTTAGAGTAAAAGTGACTTATGACTTATTCTACTTAAAAATGATAAACTGAATGAAATAACAGCTCACTTGAACTGATATTTGTCGAGTCCGATTTCTTGTGGTGACACGATATCTAGTGAATACAGGCTATAATATTAATGAGTGATAATACTTTAAGTGTATATCGGTTCCGTATATAAAGTTTAATGTGAAAATACCAGCGCTAAAACATGTACTTTTTTAAATTATTGTATCGGCAAATTTATAATGTTTGGGGCATTTCTCATAGAAACATGAAAGTCAAAAGTAGGTGTATCAGCGCTGGTACTTTCACAGTATACTCTACATAGGAGGATAAAGTATTATCACTAATTTATTTTACACCTTGTATTTCGCAATTTATCTTCGACTCTACCCAAATGTAAAAATAATAACGTTTATTTCGGGCTGCATAGTATTTATACCATATCATAAATACGTTACAGACTAACATACACATATATGTGTATGCTTATACCCGTAATATATACTTATAATGCGTTTAATAAGCTAAGTGAATTCCGTATATTCCTGCTGGCACATGGTTGTGGGCTGTATCGACAGTTGACAATAACGGTAATACTAGTTACTCTGGAGATCACAGTGCATTTCTACATGCTCATTATAATAGGCATTCACTATTGAGTATTCAAATGTGTGTCAGGACGCTTTAGCCCGTTTGAGCTCTAGATTCCGGTGGGCTCGATTCCCACTTTGAATGAAAAAAAAAACTGCTTAGCCAAACTATGTAAACAAAAGAACTGCTTGGCCAAACTATGTAAAGAAAAAAGAACTGCTCGGCCAAACTATGTAAATTTTGGCTATGTAAATTTTGACTATGTAAATGGCAACTATTTTGAATCAATCAAAAAAATAATCACAGAAATTGGATCATAAATCTCGGAGTGCATGAAAAACTCAGGCTGAATTGATTTCTCTTTTTTTTGGAAGTCGGCTAAAACACTTTGTCTAGTTATAGGATAATAATAACAGGCTGATCGGATTGGGCAAAAATATGACACATGCATCGGATGGGCATGTCAAAAGTTCGTCCTACACCCGATCCTCTCTCTCTTAGTCGGATAGTCGACATGATGTCGACTATCCGACTGAGAGTAAATTATGAGAATCATATATTGCGCAGATACTTGGGCACAATATCTCTTTAAGTGTAGGAAGCTTTTATAATTGTATGTGTAAGTTATATTGCTTAACAAATACTACTCGTATTTAATGATATTCTGAAATACTGAATAGAATACCTAAATATTGCAACCTTGGTAAAAGGGGCAGAAATCCCGTACTGGATTTTCAAACAAAAATGTTGTGTTCGAAATTCTTCGTTCCTTTGCAATTAAAGTACTGGCAGAAAATATTTCCTATAATCCTATTTTCCCAAACGAACGTAAAATTTTTCAACCCAAAATAAAATCCAGTTTTTTTAATTTCCACTCATTCTTCTTTAGGCGACTATGTCAAGCTGCTCCGGGCCTGGCATCTGCGGCGGGGCACGGCGCCGCCCCCCGCCGCCGCCGGAGCCCCTGACGGCAGACCTGAGCGAGCTCAGCCTGGATCAGGGCTACCACACCCTCGCTGACTGCGGCCCGCCGCGGCGGAGACGGGACAACAGCATCAGTGATGCGCTGTGGATCAAGATACTGTCGTATTTGGAGGTAACGAGATGTGAATTGAAGACATGAATGAATAAGGGTGATATGTGAATGAATAAGGGTGATATGTAGCAAAATTTCGATTTAGAGAAAATGGAGTTCAAACCGTCACTTAGGCTGCGATTCCACTGATGCGGAGCGAATCTCCGCTCCGTATCCACGGAATCGAAATCTCCGCTCCGTTTCCACGGAAACAGCATGAGCATAGTGATTGGTCAATTTGACCACCACTAAGCTCCTCTCCGCCCCGCTCCGCGTCAGTGGAAACAGCCATAAACATTTTAGAATACGTCGTAAAGTATTAAATACATTAATCTAAAGATCCGTCTCTAGAATCAATGTACTTAATACGTTACGACATATTATCCTAAAATGTTTAAGTGACAGTTTTCTCTATTTTCTGGGTATTTTTTTGCGACATATCACCTTGATCCATTCATATATCAAATTGTGATATCTTTTTTATCATTCATATAATAGGCGATTATCCGTGGATTGACGGAGTAAGCCTAGCACTGACCATGAACCGGCTTTCCCGGGGGTGTCGTAAATGCGACAGAGGGAATAAATATCCGGAAATGCGCACACGCTAGCCGACAGCGACCCGGCGTCGGCACCGACTTTTTGCCATTACTATAAATGACTAGCGATGTCGTATGTCATTTAGCGAAGCTTATGTCAAATTCCATACATTTTGTTTTCGAACTTCGTAAGCGATAAATAGCGATAGCATCTTGAATTTAGGGCCTTGAATTTAGGGTCTCGTTTCAATAACCTATCTATGGATTACTACAAGTTAAAATAGTTAATGGAATCAGGCATTACTTTACAGAAATCAATGGCTGGAATTCTATTCTATTCTATTCTATTCTATTCTATAAAAATTAAATAGAATATATCCAGCAATATCCCGCGAAAAAATTATAATCACAACCGACAAGAAAAAAAACACTCGTTTATGTTTTTTTTCGCGAGATGTACGGGATTTTTATATCTTAATATATATATTTCTTGTGTGCGTGTGTATGTGACTGAACTCCTCCTAAACGACTGGACCAATTTTGATGAAATTTTTTGTGTGTGTTCGTGGAGATTCGAGAATGGTTTAGATTTACAATTGGAACCGATAGGTGGCGCTGCAGTCTGTATGTCAAGCAATTAATTAATAAGGCAATACGAAGTTTGGCGGGACAGCTAGTATAATATATAAAAGTTAAAATCCAAACAATGTGGCGCAGTAGTAGAGGTAGTCCTACTGGGCCTTTTCTAAACCTTCTTCATCTTCCAGGTATCGGACCTCTGCCGTATGTCGCGCGTCTGTCGCCGGTGGTCGCGGTTCGTGTCTCGGCTGGTGGCGCGGCCGGAGCCGTGGCGACGCGTCCGCTCGGCAGGCCCGCTGGACGTGGCGACGCGCTGCGCAGGCGCACGGGCCGGGCCCTTCGTCAGCGCCGTCAGAGAGTGGCGGACCAGGGCTAGCCCGGTGAGTGTGGTTTAGCCGACATCCTGTATCTTCTGCCTAATATGCACGTTCCAATTCAATGCATTCTATATTTTAAAAAGGCGATTTGGACTCGGGCAAAGACAGTTCTGTACTGGCCTATACTTGCCCTCCTTAATTTTTTTTTAAATATTTGTGGTTATAGCGGAAACTAACTATCATCGTTATATAGACATGCTATCACCATTCTTGAGATACAGCCTGATGACAGACGGACAGTGAAGTCGCAGTAATAGGATCCTATTTTACCCATTGAACACGGAACCTTAAAAAGTAAAGAAAACAATTAAATGGCACCTTTATCCTCTTGTCTGTGAAGAGTCCCAATTTGGGACGCTCGCATTTTTTCCTTGTCTGTGATGGAGTAATAATTAAGAAGAAACACCACGAAATTTTTTCCATACAAAAATAGGGGTCTAAGGAATTTCTATTTCCTCCATGGATAACACCTCTAGAGTAACAATTTTTTTCCTGAATATTTATGGATATTGTTTGTACGTCCCTATTTTTTCCTTTTTTTAATGAATTAATTATTTAAAGAGATATGGACGTTTAAAAACCTAAAAAAATGGCCAGACTCTCCCCTATGTTTAAATACCTAGGAAACAGATTTGACTACAATAAACAACAAAAGCAAAAAATAGGAACCTAGCTCAATTCTTTTTTTAGCTAATACAGAAAATTTTTTTTTAAATCGGTTAAGTTTTGGAGGAGGAAACAGGAATCCCCTAAACGTCGATTTCTGGTAATTTTAATAGGTAATTTTAGTCCAAGTTGCAGTTGTCTCTATCGCGCTAGTGCTGGCTAGCTAAGGCAGTGCGAGACAGCAATAGATTTTATAAATACCTATTTTGTATTTCTATCAACCGTGGTGTTTCCTCTTAATCTAAGTACAATTTAAATTAGAAACAACAGTTTTGAACTTTCGATTCGTAGGTAAGCAAATCTTATACTAATACGTAAGCATGCAGACTAAGCAGGACTAATGAACAACTTCGTAAAGCTATCGAAGGTTACTAGAGCTGACATATTTCATACAATTCTATGTCGATAATATTACAAATACGTAGCTGGAATTTTTATTTTAGCTACAATACTAAACCGAAAAAAGTACATCGTATTAACAAAAGTAACGTTGTCTTTAGTTATATTGCCATAAGGCTTTGAGACAAATGTGGGCAGTTTGTACCCGATATTGCCTCCCATGTGTCACAGCTCTCCTCCACTTGGGCAATAATTGCCATGATGTCGTTTCACTTTTTATTACATCTCTTTATGGGTAAACATTTATGGGATAATGGCAAATGGGCAGGTGGTTGATGTGACGTTAATTGACGACTGTAGCTGTGGTTGAGTGGTGGACAGAGGACGCATGTTCGAAAAAGCATAACTCATTGTCACGTTCCGCCTGACCTGAGTGTGTAAGCGAGAACGTACGAGTAAAAAAGATACAGCGGCAACTTATACGTGAACTATGTGTGGCTGCTTGAGTTGACGTTTTAAAGGTTCTTCAAAAAAGTAATACATTTGTAATTAGAATTTAAGATGCCATTATGGTCGCTGAGTAAGAAAATAGACATACGAATTCGCTTGTCATTTAGCGAACTTTATGTCAAATCTGTTTTTGTTTTCGAACTCCGTAAATGATAATAACAATGGCATCTTGAATCAGGGGCCTTACTCTCCAAACTGATTCGATTTTGATTCAGATTCGATCGTGCCACATACTCCCGAATAAAGTGACGTTTGTTTATTTTCATTCCCAGTCGCTTGATATGGTGGGAATACAAAAAGTAACGATTTTCTTTATACTGCTTAGTTTCAAAGTTATCCACTAAATAAAATACAAAAGCCGTTGAGATCGAACTGATTCTCGATTGTGTCGGGAGTAAGCCTGGCCTGGCTTTATCACGACTATGACGTCACTCGATGTTTATATCCATCGCTCATGGCAGGACGCCATCATGCTTAGCGCTCATAGGTTGCTCTTCAAAACTGTTTTGTGTAACGTTACCGTCCGTAAACCAATGACTAAGAAATCATATGGACTTGTTGTAATAGTATATTTGGATGAGGTATCTTTCAGGGTTTTTTCCAGGCCGCCATTTTAGTGTGTTGTTTTCGCCAGTACTTCAAGTGTCAAACTAGTGTATTGGTATCAATATATTTTTTAATTAAAGTCCTTAGTAGTTTATTAGTTTGTTGTTAAAAATACATTATTAAATAGTAAAAGAGACAATGACCGTATAAATAAAACAATCTCAAACCCAACCTCAACTTGAGAACAGATAAAAAACATTTCGTTTCACTTTTAAAAGTGAACATCATTATTAATGTTACATAGTACTTTAATTTATTTTCTTTTTATACCGTTATATTATAGATTACAGAAAACAATAAATAAGTATAGTGTATATTTTTATAATGTTTATTTTTACGTTTTAGGAAAGAAACAAATTAAAGTATGTAACATAATATGTAAAATTCTTCATTTTTAAAAGTGAAACGAAACGTTTTTTTATCTGTCAAATAGGTTGTGTCGTTGTGTCGAAAAGGTGAGGTTGGGTTTGAGATTGTTTTATTTATACGGGCCTAAGACACTACAGCACTATGCATATGTCAATCCGCCATTTTGGTACTGTTCCGGTTAAAAGTTTCTGGCTCGTATGTTTTACGTTTAAGCCCAGTCCACTTGATTTTTTATTCATTGCCGTAAACCGACTTTATATTTATTTATTTATTTATATTTAGTACACAAACAGGTTACAGTCATTGCGTGACAGATTAAACACTAAGCTTATTGGCAATACTAGACGGCAACCCAAAAAAGTATACATAGCTAAATAATGTATGGTTGCATGTTTAAATTATTAACTTATTAATAGGGTACATACAGTAATAAAATAATATGCGTTTAATATTAGCTTGTGGATGCAAAAAGATAATAACAAAACTAAACTTAATTAATTGAAATCTAAATCATAGAGGAAAGAGATTGGAGGATTTTTTTATTATTATTACGAGTTTGTCACTGGAGGTTGCAAATACTTTATAGACAACCATTCATAGTTTTACTGACATATCCAGGTGACGGTGGCCGGCGCGCAGCTCCTGGCCGCGGCCTTCCGCAACATAACGCACCTGGCGCTCACGGGGTGCAGCGCCCTGGACTCCCGCGCGCTGGCTCCATTAGTCACCGACCTGGTGGATATACGGCATATAGATTTAACTGGTGGGTATTTAATATAACTAGATTACGACCTCCATAGCGCAGTGGTTGAGCGCGTCGATACTGGAGCGAGAGGTAGCGGGTTTGAATCCCGCCGAGGAATCAAAAAGTTTTTAATCCTTGACAACGCATGTGTATTAAATTTCTGTATAATATAATAAAAATCTTAAATATGTGTGTAGTATAAAAGTAATAAATATATTTCCGTTGTCTGGTACCTACAAGTTCTTCGGATACTTAGCACAGTGCCAGATTGAGGTGGTGCGAAGCGTCCATAGATATTATTATTACTTTCTCCTACATTCGTTACCCCTTCGAAATTGAAAACTTTTTGTTCCCTCGGCGGAATTCAAACCCACGACCTCTCGCTCTCAACCACTGCGCTACGGAGGTCGTCAAATATATAAAAGCTAGTACTTAGTACTTTAATTAAAATCCTAGTTAAATAATATCGAATAAAGCCGTTTGGAACATTCATATTTCATAAACATAAAGCCTTATTTACAAAGCAGATGAGGTAAATTGCAATAATTTACAATTAAGACATTGATCTGCCGTCAAAGTTACTAAATAAATTATTTTCACATTTAGTCTAGACAATAATTTGTAAAGTATTAAGTGGCTTGTACCTCACTGCCGCAAATCTATAAAGGGTGTCAAAAGACCAAGTTGCAATAACTTTGGGATATGATCAAAATACCTTTTCACATTGTAGAAACTATTTTTTTATATTTTTTTACAAAAAATTAAAGTACACAAAAGAACCCGAAAAAAGAAATTTAAAAAATTTGAAATTTGAATTATTTTCGAATATCGAACACAACGAACACAGGGCGGTGTTTAGTATAGAATAAGTACGACCTACTTAAAAAGGTAAAATATGCATAGGTACGTTATTTAGAAACTTATATATGAAAATTTATAATCCTGGATACATGAAAGGTAATTTAAATTTTGTTATTATGTCACTTCTCCCATAGCACAGTCTACGTAGTTTAATAGGGTGTTAGAACTGTAAAACTACGTAAATAATTAAGTTAAATTTAAACTGAAAACTAGTTACAACTTTTCAATTGAGGCAGTTAAAAAAAACAGTTATTTAAAATTGAATCACACATTAACTGAGTTTTGCTATTATAAGTATGAGGATGAGTGTTTATGACTCTTTTACGCCAAAACTGCTGACTTTTGATGAAATTTGGAACACTCATAATTTCGGCTTTGGATAAACACATGATACGTAAAAAAAGTCACCTAACAATGACAAAATATTGTTCAGTATCTTATCTTATCTAGTGTAAATACTTTTATTAGTAACAGTAACTTATATTATGTATACGCGATAAGGAGAACATAACTCAGAACTGACTTGTTACTTATTCCTATTCTTTTCTTATCTATGGAGATTTTTGAGACGGAAAATATAGTTTTGCCTCCTGCTACGCCAAAAAGTGGGTTAATATCATCTATCAAACTTTTTTCTTGTAAACAGACGTAAAGGATTCTTCTGTTATTCTTTTGTTACTAAAATACTCTGATTCTAGCTATAGTAGCTCTTTGTTCGTTGTCGTTGATCTAAATGGAAGGTGAACACATAAACTCCGAAATATAACGACACTACAATATCTAGTCCAAACTCGATTCCAAGCGCGTTTCTTGTAAGTTTTATTAATTTAATTTTCTTTCTTTATTCTATATTTAGTATTAAGGGACAAGGATAATAAATGTTGTAATAAAAAGGCTGTTATTTAAAAAGGATTTTTTGAATCGTAATTCTTTGAATTTTTCTTATGATTACTTAGAGATGAGCATTGAAGCCAGAGCCGCGTTTTAATCAACAAATTAAGGTTATTTATAAAACTTGGATCTTTTAAATAAACCTCAAAGGCTTAATTTGACTTTTATTTCAACCAAATTTCTTTTGAGAAAAAGTTATAATTATATACTTACTTTGAAAAACTGCTCAAGTTTCAACACTTCGCTGATTTCGCATTCTTAAAAAAATGTTAAAAGTTTCAGTTAATCATTTAGATTAGAAGAAATAGAAAACCTTAACGAATCTGGTCCCAAAAACTAGCTTTCCGTTATGAAAAGTCATATTTTTTAATTAAATTTTGCAACGAAATTAAGGTTAAGATAGTTCACTCTATTTGTGCCAATTGCTAGTTTTGTAGGACTTGCTTTCGTTTCGTCGGAAACAGATAAAAAATATAGCCAATTTATTTCAAAGTTCGCACCCTTAATACCTTTCTTCTCATTTTCTGTCATTTAATTTCAGTCATTTCGAAGTGCGTAAGCGCTCTGATTTTGACATAAGTTGTTACTTGCTTTTCAGGAGTTTCCGCGTTCTCCTGCGGGGGATCTTCCCTTAAAAAGGGACTCTTTGTATTTGCCTTTTGCTTTTGTTATACTAGACGTGATCTCGACAAATAGACTCTACATGAAGAGGGGCATAGCCTTTCCTCATCAAGACAATGTACAAAAGAGGCATTGATGATCATGACCTTGTTACAGGGTGTTCGAACGTGGACTGGCCGGAGTGGTCCATGCTGGAAGGTCGTCTCGCAGCCCGCAAGCCGCCGGTGGAGTACATCGACCTGACGGACTGCGGCGCGGTCACCGACGCCGGGCTGTGCTCGCTGCTGCACACCTGCCCCTCACTCCAGTACCTCTACCTGAGGAGGTGTCCTCTAGTCACAGGTAGACTATTGAGAATCAGTGTACAATAATAAATACCTTACCTGTTACCTGTCATTATTACCCTACTACGGCTAGGTCAATTAAAAGGAATGTATCTATTATGATTTTAGCAGCATGTATATTACATACAGGGAGGCAGGTATTTGTGGTTACCTGTCATTATTACCCTACCACGGCTAGGTCAATTAAAAGGAATGTATCTATTATGATTTTAGCAGCATGTATATTACATACAGGGAGGCAGGTATTTGTGGGACAAACATATTAATGTTTGTCCCACAAATACCTGCCTCCCTGTATGTAATAATACCTCCTGTAACCCTGTAACTGTAATAATACCTCCCACACCGATTTCGGTGACGGTGGCCGGTTTCATTGAAACCAGGCCAGCTACGCAGGAGTTATTTTGTAGTGCCCAAATGTGTGCGCAATACACGGAAGCACTCTCTCTTGCTTTACTCTCGTAGCCCAGTGGGACGGATAACCGACATGACTGGCGGGAGATCAGGCGCAGGACCGACTTTTTACATGCCCATCCGACGCATGGATAATCTTTCTTGCCATACAATCAGGTGATGAGCCTGAATTGTCGTAACCAAATTTGAAAACAACATTTTTGTTGTTTCAACGCGGGAATCGAAACCCACGATCTCAGGGTCGAAAGCGAAGCTCTGAACCACTAGACCACGAAGTACTGTAAGAAAGTATCAAGGCTCATAAAAGCATCACATAGCGTGGGATTCGATTAACGTGATGTACGAGTTTATTCATATTATTATGTCCAAAAAAAATTAAAAACTAAAACCCAACTTCGCAAAACTGGGTCTAAAAAGGCTGAAACAAGAAAACAATAATCCAGAAATGCATAGGTACAATAATGGTCAAAAGCCGTGGTCGTACCCGCTAATAAAATCTAATCATCAGTTCACACTGAAATACGATAGAAAAAAAAAAAATAACTAGAAAGAGCATATTCGTGTGTCGTTGCAAGATGCTAATAGCGGGTTCGAAAAAGTCAAGTAAAAAATAAGGTACAAAGATGCACGAAATACTTATATAATTGTTCATATCGATTTTCCCCTTAATGTTACTGCTGTAAACGTTGTCTAATGGTTGTGTAACAAACCATGCGAGTAATATCAGTACAATATTCGTCTCTTTAATATTACTGAATATCACAAGGGATGTCCCCCAGGAAGGATCCGATCATTTGGGCACCCAGATAAAAGCTGTGTTTGATTATATCGGGTGACGTACAAAATCAAAATCAAAATCAAAATCAAAACATTTTATTCAGAATAAATTTTTACAAAATGTTTTCTGAACGTCGAGACTATTTGATGCCTACCACCTACAATAAACTAAGTACAGATTTGTTTTTTGAAGCGTAACGGTTTGTACGATTGGTAAAGCCCTTTTCTTGTTAAGCTTGTATAGACCCAAAATGTTAAGGATCCTAATGATAGTTTTCGCCTCAACGCTTAGCGCCCACGTTACGAGTATATTATTTTAACGACCTTCGTATCGCAGTGGTTGAGCGCGCTGGTGGTCATAGATTCGAATCCCGCCAGGAACAAAAAGTTTTCAATGTTCCTGGGTCATGGATGTGTATTAAATTTGTGTATAATATAATAAAAATATGTGTATAGTATAAAATCATTAAATATGTTTCCGTTGTCTGGTACTACACAAGTTCTCCGGATAATTAGCACAGGGCTAGATTAACATGGTGTAACAAAAAACGACCAAAGATATTATTATTTATAGACAAATCTTTTGCCCATGTTAGGGTGCCATTGTAACTTATATACATAACTAATACCTTATAGTTTTTCTATTTCCGTTCTTCTGTTCTCCCTTGATAACTTCCGAGATTGTGAATATAAATAGACGAAATTCTGTATACATATAAACTTTATTCTTGGCAACATAAAATAGTTATTCTTTTAGGTCTCATTCCACGCAATTGTTTGGGGTATCTGAATAGGTAATCATAGCAGAATATAAGAATAGAAATATCTGTTTGAAACGTAAACATAAAAACACACACAACAACAATATATCAATGAAATTAACTACAAAAAGGTGGCGTTACTGCTTACAGCAGTTTTGTTCCAGACAACCTATTAACCTACAGAAAATCATGGACCCAAAATTTATATAATGGTTTCTGGAAAACAGTATATTTATTCCATGCTAACTGTCCCAGCAAACTTTGTACCTTCACACACGGAATGCAGCGCCACCTATCAGGTCCAATATATTTAAACCTTTCTGGAACCTCTCCATCCAATTATGAAAATAGCATGAAGATTGGTGCAGTAGTCTTTGAGTTTATTGTGAACAAAAAGTTATGCAAGCGCGTCGGAGGACTTCTTTTTATACAGGTTGATTCATGGTTTTGGTGGCATTTTTTGGCACCTCTTGTGTGATATACGATCCATGAATCATCCCGTATAATGATTCAATCTTACATATTATAATATTATATTTCCTTTACACAGACGCGGGAGTAAGATGGATACCGTCGTACTGCGCTCTGAAGGAGCTGAGCGTGTCAGACTGCACGGGGGTTACGGATTTTGGCCTGTACGAGTTAGCCAAACTGGGACCGGCCTTGCGATACCTGTCTGTTGCTAAATGTTCTCAGGTAAATATACTTTTGTCATAATAAATTCTTATAAATCGGACGGACGCCGGCCGCACGCATGACTCATTGTCACGTTCCGCCTGAGTTGAGCGTGCAAGCGAGAACGCGCTGCGTCCGAGTAGCACACAATCTACATATGAACTGTAAAAGGTTTGTCCTGCGCTTGCTTTTGCCAGCAATGTGATCATCATCATTCACCCGTGCTACTAGGTTGTGATTGTAAATTAAGATACTCACCGTCTGTTGTGTTCTTATGCAAAAACGACAGGGTGTAAGTTTCACGTGTTTGTGTAAATGCGGATGATCCGATTTTAATGCAGTTTTCTTTGTTTGAAAGGTATATCAGTCAAGAGTGTTCTTAGATGTTTGATGGAAATCGGTTCAGGTCTTCAAGGTCATCAGGTCGTTTGTTAGGTGTGATAGAAATGTTACACGCTAAGAGAAGGGTTTTTTTTTAATTTTAATTTAGTTTTAATAATAACAACAACATCAAATGCTAGTTCAGTCGTTAGATGATTAAACATATACTTCAAAGTTATAAACTTTTAACTACTCTAGTATCTAGTTCCACACAGACTCGTAACTCTACTAACATGTTCAAACGCTCGTTAACTGTTCTAATATTCGATTAGTTTTGACTACGGTGAACGTTTTGCTACTAGATTTAGAACAGTCAAAAGGCAAGGAAGGCAAGATCCAAGTGCATAGAAATGTCATTCTTCTACAGATACTTGCTTATGCGGTTAATCTTTTTAATGTTTTTTAAATTAATGTTATTATAGCCCTAAATAATGTAAAAGTAAAATTATTTAAGTTGGTACTATTAAAAATAATCCCATAAAAAACATATGGGATCTCAGTTCTTTTTGTAGAAGATTAACTAAAACGCGTGTTTTTTCGGAAATATAACTTTGTAAACCTATCCAAGTGCAAGTGCAAATATAACTTTGTAATCATATCCAATCTATGTTATCCAAATATGGGATAACTATATTATGCAGTTGGCGTATCTAGATCCAAAATTTTTATATCACCTACGTACTTTTACTATTATCTTTATATTATACTCATGATCTAAGACTATACCTAGTGCTATTGCTATCCGTGGGGTGATAGAGATATAGAGAGAGATAGAAAGAGAAAGAATAACATTTCCCCTTAGCATCACCCATCTCTCCCGTGGGTGTACAGAGGGAATATTTATCCAGAAAAGGATAGCAGCGATTCCGAGGATGTTGCTCTTAGTAGAGATGTCACTCGTCAATGCATCTGTCAAGTGTGGCGAGTATAGGCAACTATCCTCTCTGAAATACTTTGGGGGTGTAAAACAAATAAAGAAAATAATTGCCCCTTTTTATGATAGGGGGAACAAGTCGGACCCACACTTTACATGGGTCCATAAAAAAAAACTTTGAGGGACGCTTATGTCCAGCAGTGGACGTCATAGCTGATTCTACTTTTTTTTCTCCAGGTATCAGACTCCGGAATCAGTACGCTAGCACGGCGATGCTACAAGCTGCGATACCTGAACGCTCGCGGGTGCGGAGCGGTGGGTGATGACGGGGCAGAAGCGGTAGCGCGCGGCTGCTCGCGACTGCGCGCGCTCGATCTCGGTGCCACTGATGTGTCCGAGACTGGACTGCAAGTGAGTTGGAAATACAGTGGCACATTCTATGCAATTCAATAATATGGCCTAAAAACTGCGTTGTTCTTTTTCATATTACGAGTACAATGACATGTTACTCTGAATGGATGTTTTTTGTGTTATCTGAAAGTGACATTCGGAAGCAAGTCCAGTGCCACGTGACCGCTGACTGGCTGTCAATAAGTGATACGAAAATTCCAGGCAGCCATGTTGTATGGCGTAAACTGGCAGGAATTAATAGCTTGTAATAGG
Organism: Celastrina argiolus; assembly: GCA_905187575.2. NCBI lineage: Eukaryota > Metazoa > Arthropoda > Insecta > Lepidoptera > Lycaenidae > Celastrina > Celastrina argiolus. The sequence goes on from LR994596.1 coordinate 7,972,746, forward strand.
CCCCCAGGGCGATTCCTGTAACCTTCTCTTTACACTATATTCGGATTGATATATAAACCATGAGACCCAAATATTATAATCCTTTTTTTGCGCAAATATGAAACAATGTTAGTTAATTATAAATACTTCTCTTTTCCAGATTCTTGCCAGATGTTGTCCGAACCTTAAGAAGTTGGCCTTGCGAGGCTGTGAGTTGATTGGCGACGATGGCCTAGAAGCCGTGGCTTACTACTGCCGGGGCCTTACTCAACTAAACATACAAGACACCCCAGTGACTGTGCGAGGCTACAGAGCGGTCAAGAAGTACTGCAAGCGGTGCGTCATAGAACACACCAACCCTGGCTTCTGCTGATAGAAAGCGAGAGAGTATTTCCTAATTCAAATTCACCAGTGACTTTCGAGGTCAGATAGAACTGAAGCCTCACTAAGAGCTTGATTCACAAAGCATAATCGGTCCGAGAATTTCCCTGCGCGGCAACCAATTAAAGCTTGCCGCGTAAGTGTCCTGATCCCCGTTGATCGGGAATTGTGAATGACTCCCATGAACCATAACTGGGCTTACACCTCAAAATAGTCATTGGTGTTTTATCGACTTGCAAATTCCGCAAGAAAATTTCTTTCGTTTTTTCCTGGACTGTCTAGCACTTCAACAGAATAGAAACAGGGCAATGGACAACATAAAAAGTCTATCGCAGAGGAAATTCGTTGTACCAACCACACCCTTATCGTGCAGCTGTGCAGTCTATGTGCAGCATAAAGCTGGGGATTCTGGTAGGTACTACTATAATGCGAAGGAGACACAATACAATTGAGTCGCAGTGATGTCTGGGCCCGATCATGACAAGTCTTAATTTACGACGAACCTTATGTAGGACTTTGCCTGGTTTTCTACTTACGTCGGTAAGTAGAAAAACAGCTAAACTAGAAAAACAGCAAATCTGAAATTCCAGACTTACAGACAATAAAGAAAGTGCACCTAATATTGGTGCAAAATAAAAAGTTCTAAATTTAATATTTTCTGCGCATTGTTTGTAAATTTTTAACAGATAACATTATGTGTTTGCAGACTGTAAAATTTTATTTTAAGAATTCGATACGTAAAATATACAAGGACAGACATTGCGAAACAAAGGTCGAAGGTCAAAGGACAAAATTGTTGTGACTTTTCGGATTGTTGTTTGAATATAATAGAATACACAATTCTTGTTTCGTGTGTGACATCTTTATAGAGCCTTAGAGGTGCTGTTTTGTAAATATATTGTACAGATCTGGACAAGTTTATATGAGAATAATATTTATTTTACGATAACAAGGTTTTGTGAAAATATGAAACAATATTATTATTTATTGTGAAAATTATACTACTTACATAATATTTAAAGAACGACAGGTTAGTTTAAAACGTAAACAGTAGGCCAAGTATTATAGTAGTAACATTTGAAAGCTCCGTAAAGTAACGTTACGAAAAATAATTAACGACATGAATAGATGAAGTTGATATGTCGCGAAAAATGTACCCATAAAATTGAATTTAAACTATCATTTAAACATTTTAGGATATCTAGTAACGTATTAAGTACATTGATTCTAGAGCCGTATCTTTAGATTTATGATACTTTACGACGTATTCTAAAATGTTTAAGTGACATTTTGAATTCCATTTTCTCGAAATTATAATTTTGTTACGTATCACCTTCATCCATTCATGTATTGTATGACAGCGTCAATATTGACAATCAATTACATAAATTTACGGAACTTTCAAATGTTCTGATTGACCTACTGGATATTTTATTTCGACTCACATATACTTATTAATTTCGGGTTTGAAGTGTTAAATTTTTAACTCAAAGTTAACGCCACAGTCTCTAACTCTAGGTTAATTAACCCAGACTGGCGCAAGTGGGTCTAAATTTTGTTTACGTGGTTAAAGTTAGCATTTATATGAAATGCTGTTTTTAGCAATGCCTGCTCGAGCGACATCTTGTTCGATACATTTTAAATGACGGTGCTCCTGAAGTAAACTTTTAATTTATGTATATAATTGTATTTAGCTTTGCCTTGTGCATATTAGTCGTAGGTAATAGAATGTTTATAATATCTGCAACTAACTTTTATATAGAATATAGTCTGCCATGTCCTAATATATCTAATCTAAAACAACTGATGGTACTAAGCAATTGTTACATGTTCAAGATTTAAGAAACATTTTGGATGAATAAAGTTATATTGTAAGAAAAGCAATTATTGAATATGGGCTTAAGCCAATATACAGGATGTAAAAAGAACACTCGTCTCGACTAGTCGCCACTAGTCGCAAAAATAAAAAAAAGCAAAAAAAACTTTTTTTTTAATTTTGTATAAAAAAAAATTTCTTGAATGAGAAAACTCAAAGTTACAGTGAATGTTCCTTTTACATTCTGTATTTTATTTTTTGTGACCAAACGATATATTTTAGATTATTCAAATCATTCTTAGTCGACGGTATGGTTGTGCAGATTGAACGTTTAGCAGTACTGACATCCCCCTTCTGAAATTAGCAAACACAATCCGCAAATATGCAAACAATTTTCAAGACAAAATCTCTGTTAAACATTTATTTTGTGCGACTGTACAGTAATAAAAATAAACGTTTCGCGTAAAATAAAATTAGGATCAAGAGGATTAAGTGGATAACCAACTGAATATGCCATAAACTGAATATGTCAATAGCCAATATATTACAATTTTATACCAAAAGGCATGTTTTAAATTATTCAAATCATATTTAGATATGGCTGTGGAAATTCAACCTTTACCAGGACTGAAATCGCGGATTAAATGTACATTACGGACGGTTGAGTGGCTCCAACTTTCATGGCGAATATATGTGAGGAGTCACTAACCATTTGGTTATTCGGCGACAGCGACAGCTTTTAATTTCAAAATTAAAAGCTGCGGAAGCTCGTAGTTATTGAATAAATAAGATTCGTATTTTAGTCTGGGGATTTGACTACTTTTGACGTAATTTGACGTAAATTATATCATAAAAATTGCAGCCGCCAACTCGACCGTTCGTAGTGTACATTTTTACCAAAATCACCCTACTGAAAGAGATCCGCCTCTGACGACAGTGAAAAATGAAATTCCGCAGGAAAAGTTTATTTTGCTGCGTCTAAAGTAGCCTATGTGTTAATACAGTATGTAAACTACTACCATACCAAATTTCTTCAAAATCTGTTCAGTAGTTTTTGCGTGAAAGAGTAACAAACATCGCACATACAAACTTTCGCATTTCGTGGCTTTACCATCACAACCTCGTATCTGTAAAACTACAACTTTTCAATAGAATCAAAAAACTTAATAATTTTAGATTTTATTAGATATAACATGGATTTTGTTTTCAATGAGGTTCAGTTATGTACAATTTACATCCAAAATCCATGTCACAGAAAAATCTAAAATTATTAAGTTTTTTGACACTACTGGTGTTTTATAGACGTCGCAGTCATCTAATTAAAATCGCCATTTCATTGAGTGACTAGCGTTTTTATCGAATGACGACATAAAATTGAAAGACCGAACATTGATTGAACAATCGTCAGTCAACGTCCAATTAGTTAGCGGATTGTAATGTTGTGTGGTTGACGCGACGATTTATTATATTGTTAGGAAGTAACTGTTAAACATTAATTTGCGCGACTGTACGGTAATAAAGATAAACGTTTTGGCACATCTCCGTTGTTTTACGATACTACAGTAGGCAATTTGTCCAATTTCCAAACGTTTACGGTTTACCACCTAATAAAATATGGAAATGAAAGGTTTATGACCTAGTGCCATAAAATTCAGTTTCATAAAAACTCCAAAATATTTGTGAAAATTGTATATTTTATAAATATGTATAGGAATTGTATGATATGAATAAATTAATTATTATATTTTGTTTGTGTTTTTTTTCGTCAGCTCATTCTTTTAGTTAGTTTTTAATATATCTATGCATACCAAAAACTTATGTGGAGTTTTTGATATGCATATTATAAGTATAATATTATGCAAAAAAAAAGGTTAAAGCCATTACGCATCCACCCGGGTCCCCTTGTAGAACGCTAGCGTATTTTGAGTATCACCTCAAAATTCTAAAGTTTCTGAATTTTTGCATGTGGACAAAGTAGTACCCAATTAGCTTATTTTCAAGTTTTGTGTCATTTCTGACCATTGCATTTTGAGTAAATCGAAGAGACGTGGGCGATTTTTCAAAATTTGTAATAAAACTGGGGTATGTGGGACTCCCGGCTCGCTACGGCCGGCTTACCCACTAAAACCACTTGCGGATTGCCATCAGCCGTTATGTTGGGTGGAGTGCCCTGGATCTATCAAAACACAGACTCCTCCCCCGACCGGCGTATGGCGTATAACCTAAGTGTCCAAAGTCCAAGCTTAGTCCATCTTCCGCTTTTCGCAGAAAACCTAAAATCATTATTTATTTCCCTCAGAAGGTGTTAATATACTGGAAGTATGTAAATAATCCTTAAGATAATAATAATAGCTCCCCTACGATTTAGGTGTCGATTTAATTGAAACCAACCGACACGACTGGCGAGAGATCAGGCGCAGGTCCGACTTTTTACATGCCCATCCGACGCATGGATCATCTTTCTTGTCAGACAATCAGGTGATCAGCCTGCATTGTCCTAACCAAACTTGAAAACAACATTTTTTGTTGTTACACCACTAGACCACGGAGTAATAATAGCACTTACTTTTCAATGTTTAGGGAATACAATTAATAAATCGGAAATGGGCAGCAGTGTTTCGAAGGACATCATTATTATCTTAACATTGCGCTCACCAACCCACCTGCCGGGTAAGCGTATAGGCAACAACCCCCCATGAAATCCTTTAGGGGGGGTTATCCAGCAGTGGACGTCAAAGCTGAAACGTCGACAACAAGATGTGAAATTTTCCCGGTTCGTTTCTGCAAGAAGAAGTGGGTTTTGTAGATAAAAAAATGAAAATAATAATGAACTAAATTAAAAATTAAAAAAAAACCCCGAGTTAGCGTGTAACATTCCTATCACACCTAACAAACCTGATGACCTTGAAGACCTGAATCGATTTCCACCAAACAAAGCTAAGAACACTCTAGACTGATATACCTTTCAAACAAGAAACACCGCATTAAAATCGGATCCTTCGTTTGGCTACGATGCCACAGACAGACACACACATTTACACAGACACGTCAAACTTTTTGCGTCGGGGGTTAAAAACGTATTACTTCGAAAGTCTTAACAGGGTAATTCTGTATCTGTAATGGAAACATCTAAATTCGTTTTGCACATCTGAATTCGTTGTTGCTCGGAAACTAATTTAAAAGTTCCACAATAGGCGCGTCAGAAACTTTTCATTTGATCGATCTCTTATACATAGAGATTAGGTACAATTTATAGATGTCTAGCTGTGCCCGCTTCGCATGGTTTTTGAGTAACTTAAACCGTTTATGCAGCGCACGCAGTGAAAGTCCCCAAATGTGAATAATTTTCCCCGTTTTTGCAACATTTCTCACTGACGCTTCGCTCCTATTGGTCGCAGCGTAATGTTATATAGCCCAAAACCTTTGTCTATAAATGGACAATTCAACAAAAAAAGAATTTTGAAAATCAGACGAGGAGTTCCTGAGATAAGCGCGTTTAAACAAACAAACAAACAAACTCTCCCGCTTTCTAATATTGGTATAGATTAGAAATACTAAAGGATTCTAAGAATCGTATTAAAAAAACAATCTCAAAATTACAAACACTACGTACTTGAGAACCTATTTGACATGGTTTCGTTTCACTTTTAAAATAAACAACAGTACTTTACTTAAACTTTATGTTACATACTTTAATTAGTTTTCTTTTTGAAACGTACTTTTCATAGGGAAAACTTATACTGTATAGTTGGTGGATGTTTATTATCTACTTTGTGGAAGGCGTTTAGATTAGGACCTTCAAAGTAACTAACCATAGGTTGGTTAGTTAAACCTATAGGAATGGCGTTATAGGAACCCCACCATACCTACCATTAACCATACTTTTAAACAAACCATTAACCATAACAAACCATTAAATAAAATTTAAAATTTATGGAACCCCTTGAATTGTCTAGCAGGCGAATCAGCGAATAATGCATTATAGCTTAACTTACGATCACTTCAACTTTCAAACAAAAAAAAACTAGATCACTCGGCTCATCGGTTAAGGGCCTACGACGCCACATACACACATACCTCAAACTTATCATCATAACCAACGGTCACAAACGATTAAGTCGGGTTCCTTCATCACATTTTAAATTTTCATTAAAATAGCTATAAAAGAAAATGACAATGGTCCTGTAAATTACCATCTTTGAGATAGCGCACGTTTTAAACAACAAATGCTGTCTTTTTACAGACTTCTAGGTAATTTAATTAAAAAAATAATTTTAAGTTTTTTTGGTTCAATTGTAGTAATATTTAATCAATTTATCAAATGAATGCACGTGTCCTTACATAAGGTACTACAAAATATATAGGTAAATATATATAATTCAAAATTCTTAGGGGGTGTTTCTCCAAGCAATGTTAAAGTTAATCCTTCGTTAAATATCATGTTGTTCCTCTCGTAATTCCTGTCAATGAATGAGAAGGCATGGTATTTTAACAAGCCGTTAAGGCTTTCATTCGTTAGTGAAATCGGGACTTAACCAGTCAAAAGTACTTTTGAGTGATTAGAAAAATGTTGTTCTCGAGTTTAAATATGACCATGCAGGCTGATCACCTGATTGTCAGACAAGAAAGATGATCTATGCGTCGGATGGGCATGTAAAAAGTCGGTCCTGTTCTCTCGCCAGCCGTGTCGGTTTACCGTCCCATTGGGTTATGAGAATAAAAGGAAGAGAGTGTCTTTGTATATTGCGCACACACTTGAGCACTATAAAATAACTCCTGCGTAGCTGGCCTGGTTTCAATGAAATCGGCTGCCGACACGGAAATCGGTTAGGGGAGTTATTATTATTATTATATATTGTGTGATGTATGTGAATAGAAAAATCCCACCAAAAACATTTTTATGTAAAAATGTTGCCAAGACGAGTCTACATAGCTTACCCTGTGAAAAAGTTATCAGATATCGTATAAAGCCAAGCTCTAAAGACTACTCGCCCTAAATCTACAAGCACCTTGATCAAAATCTATCAAAAAGTGAACAAATCTCATGTAGAACCAAAGTTCTTGATCTATGCGCCTTTACTTTACTAGGCTTAGCTTCACTTTCTCTACATTTCAGTTAAAACGTAGAGCTTGGCTTTATACGATATCTGATAACTTTTTCACAGGGTAAGCTATGTAGACTCGTCTTGACAACATTTTTACATGAAAATGTTTTTGGTGGGATTTCTTTTATTTTTGTAAGTTGGTTAATGGACTTGTTTGAGTTTAAAAATAACCTATTTTGTCCCCGGGCAATTACTTTCGCCTTATTCTTCGTCTGGAATTTAGATGATTTATTGTATTTCTCTTTCATTTGATACCCATATTGTGAGAGTACCTGTGAAAACGATAAATCGCTATTTTGGATTAAAAATGGCGGCATTCATGAAATCTTGTATGAATTGTATTTGTTTTCTCAAACTCTCTCATCATTTGATACCCATATTGTAGGGGTTGATATGAAAACGATAAGTCTCCATTGTGGCTGTGTAACACCGAACTTCAATAAAACACCTCACTACTATAATTGAACTCTCTTTATACTTTATTCTTGTTTTTTTTTCGAAAGTGCTATAACTATCCGGGTGGCTAGTTGTTTAGTCATAAGCTTGTATAATCATTTTAGTGTTTGCTAAAATAATAATAATAATATCTCCCACACCGATTTCGGTGACGGTGGCCGGTTTCATTGAAACCAGTCCAGCTACGCAGGAGTTATTTTATAGTGCCCAAATGTGTGCGAGATGCATTGAGGCACTCTCTTTTTCTTCACTCTCGTCCCAGTGGGTTACCACTGGGACGGATAACAGACACGACTGGCGGGAGATCAAGCGCAGGACCGAATTTTTACATGCTCATCCGACGCATGGATCATCTTTCTTGTCAGACAATTAGGTGATCAGCCTGCCTTGTCTTAACCAAACTTAAAACGTGTTTCCAACGTGAGAATCGAACCCACGACGACCACGGTCGAGAGCCGGGCTCTAAACCACTAAACCACGGAGGCGTAATAACTAAAATTGTATAAATAAATTGATCGTGTAATATATATATTATACTACAAAAAATCTACGCATTTGGAGTTTTATGTAACGTTTGTTTTTCGTTTATTGTTATCATTATAAAACGTTACCGACTGTTATATGTTTGTGTTTAGATGTTTCACAGTTCTAAACATAGATGTCGTTGTTAGGCAACTGCTTCGCGCTATCGAGGTGTCGAACGATTTTTATATAAGATTATACTGGTATTACACTAACACTGACGTTAGCTTTATATCCGGACTTGTTCCATACACCGACAGTTATATTATCTCCTTTGTGACCGACAGCAATTTACAACTATTAGCTGCCTGCATATTCGCTCTAATTTTAAATAAGTGGATAAAAAACAATTTTTCCTCTCATAAATAATATAATAATATATTTTTCATCTTCGGTAAAAGTCGGTCACTGATTAATAATTGGTGACCGACTTTTTGTAGATGAATAATAGAATATACTGATTGCAGTAGTGCAACGCACTCAACATACGTAAAGTCGGACATAAATTATATGGAGCAAAACTCTGAACGATTATTGGTCCTACAAAAAGTAGGTCATAGGTTTTTTATGTACTTGTATATTATATTCCTTTTATAAATTAAAGATCAATCAGTTCCTTATAATAAAAATCCTTTTGAATCCAATATGGTGGTCCACCAAATATGGATGATCCCATAGGATTCAAAATCGCTACCCCGTCGGCGTCGCGGCGCTGGGCGTCGTGGCGCTGGGCGTCGGCAGGCGTCGCGGCGCTGGGCGTCGGCAGGTGTCGCGTGTCGCGGCGCTGGGGGTAGCGACGCTGGGCGTAGCGGCGCTGGGCTTTTGAATCCTATGGGATCATCCATATTTGATGGACCACCATATTGGATTCAAAAGGATGTTTAATATAAGGATCTGATTGATCTTTAATTTATAAAAGGAATATAATATACAAGTACATAAAAAACCTATGACCTACTTTTTGTAGGACCAATAATCGTTCAGAGTTTTGCTCCATATAATTTATGTCCGACTTTATGTATGTTGAGTGCGTTGCACTACTGCAATCAGTATATTCTATTATTCATCTACAAAAAGTCGGTCACCAATTATTAATCAGTGACCGACTTTTACCGAAGATGAAAAATATATTATTATATTTTTCATCTTCGGTGTCAGCAGGCGTCGCGACGCTGGCCGTCCTGGCGCTGGGCGTCGCGGCGCTGGGCGTCGGCAGGGGTCGCGACGCTGGGCGTCGGCAGGCGTCGCCTACGTAGGTATGGTGGTCCACCATATTGGATTCAAAATGGCGGCATTTACATTTAAAAAATTTTTTTGTTGGTTTTGTAGCAATAACAGCTTACATATATAACTTCAGCTTTCTATGATTTACGGCAGTAACCTAAGAATTTTGATGATCTATAAATGAGTCAGTGACGAAATCAGGGGTTTTTAGACGTCGATGAAATCTAAAGTATAATAGCTACGGCATTCAAACTTTGTATTATTCATGTATTTACTGGTGTCAGTATATCTTGAAATTTTCAACTATTTAGCATCATCCAAAGCAAAGTTATGGGAGTTAAAAAAACGACGAAACCTTTCGAGAAAAGGTAGGTACTGCCCTTGCGCTTCGCTTGGCTCGTCTTGACGGGGGCACGACCGTGCCCCCAGATTTATATGTGACGTAGTATGTTTTACTTCACTGCCTTATCTATCAAGATGTCCCTGTCTCTCTCTTGCCTTGTCAAGCTTCTGGTCACGAAGGAGATAACAATTATTTTATATTTTATCATTGCTACTAAATTACCAAGAGCTTAATTCCTATTCATATTATAAATTCGAATGTCCATTTGATTGTTTCCATTCATCCGAAAACTCTTTAATGAAGAATGTTTTGTATATTACGTTTACAACATTGATTAAACCTGATGTCATAGTATAGGGCTTGTATCTGTACAAATACACTGTTTAATACAGCAAATAAAATCTAATATTAATAGACATGACTTTTCTTAATTATCCGACAATATTAATACACGCCGTGTTAATATTACTAAGTAATCATGCATCATACAACATAATAATATTATTATAGACACCTTTTTATGCTCATTAGTTTTACTATACCCTATTGTTCTCTATAATGTTGATGATGATGATCAGAATATTTTTTTTTCTTTCTTTCTAATAAGACGAACATGTTAAGTATAATCACAAACTAAACAATAAACACACAACTTATTAAACACACTAAATAAATAATAAGAATAAGCTCCAATTTTAAATAATAGCTCGTTTATCGAGGAAGGATATAAGCTATATTATTATATTACTATTAAGCTCCGCGGTCCGCGCTTATTGGTCACAATAAGAGCGGAGCGCCAATGAGAAATGTTTAAGTAGTTTTTTATATACACACTAGCTGACCCGTGCCTTGTGATGAACCATTTAAACCTTCCCTGGACTTCCGCGAATATTTCAAGACTAAAAATAGCGGAATCGTTTCAGCCATTCTCGAGTCGTAGCGAAACTAGCGATCATCAATTTACTTTTATATATAAGAGAAGAAGAAGACTAGCTGACCTGTGTCCACGTCGTTGAGCATAGAAATTAGAAACAGCTTGTGATGAACTGTTTCAACCTTCCCGGGACTTCCACGAATATTTCAAGACTAAAAATAGCCGAATAGGTTCAGCCGTTCACGAGTTTTAGCGAGACTAAAGAACAGCAATTCATTTTTATACATAAGAGAAGATTTAATATGAAAATTTTGCAGCAAAAAGAAGCCAAGCTTATGTGTGAAACATAAAAAAAACGCACAAATACAGCTCTCACCTTTATAATATAAGTGTAACTTTCTATTTCCCCGAAGCTTCTAAGTCCAAAAGTCGGTAATCAAATTACTTCATCCAAATCAAATTCATCCAAGCCCTAATGCGATATCTGATTAAAACGAGGATCTTAATTAAATTCTGGGACTAAGTTGGATTTCATGTGACGAATCTACTATTTATCGAAATGAATTCCATTTACTTAATCTGGGGGCACGGTAGTACCTCGCCAAGTTGAGCACGACCGTACCATCCTTTTCTCGAAACAATTCAGGCCATTCTTGTTATGATGCCACAGCATACGTTAGGGTCCCTTCATAGGTCCAATAATACACTGGGATATTTAATAGTATTGTGTTTATTTCACTAAAGTATAATCGGCAATATCTTATAACTAGGTACATAGGTATTGCTCTATAACCTCTCTGGGAGGTTTAATATATAGACTATCTTAAGCTTCAAAGTCAAATTACATTACATTGTTTTAAGCCTAATTAATAATAGCATAGCATTATGTAACAATTCTCGACCACAATAACCCTGTATTTTTACATACTAATTAGGCATTGTATAAACACGGTATATTTTAAATTTCATTTAATTTGAAACAGAAGTTTAAGAACTTGTCAAACTTCTTAATTTTTTTCACTGACTGACCAATCATCAAAAGTATTAGGCACTTCTAGCAGACATAGAAGCTTCAAATTTGGAATACAAGTAGCGTTTAGTGTATAAATAAAGGAAAAACCTAAAAATGTTGGAATTTCTGCTAGTTATCTAACATAATTTTGTAATACTTTTCAAATATTTGCACTTTCCGACAAAAACACGCGTTTTAGTTAATATTCTACTAAAAATAACTGAGATCCCATCAAAAACAAAACTTGTAAAAAGTTCCAAGTCTCGCTACTTAGATCATCTATCGTAAAAAGGTGTGAGATACATAGTTCAAGAACAAAATTTGAGCAATCTTTGGGATCCAACTTTGATAAAATTTGGATAAATATCTGGGATGTTAGGGAGTTCCGTAACCGTAACCGAAACTATCGGATATCCGATATAAAACCATAACCGTAACCGAATCCGAAATAAAAGCTACTGTAAAAAGGAATATCCGTAATCGAAATTATCCGAAACAAATGGATAACCCGAAATATTTTAATATCCATATCCGTATAAGTATTCGAAATTTGATATCCATTTCATCCCTGAAAATATAGAACACACGAAAGGACATACTCGTAGTCTACTTTATATCACGGAAAAATATACGGGCACGTAAGAAATAGCGGACGATATAATCATAAAAAATTGAAAAATAATGCGAGTCTGAAAAACATTTTGTGAAATCATTTTATTGTGTCCGCCATTCAACAGCGACTGTTAATTAGAAGCAAACTTTTGTGTTATTTTGAATCTTAATTATCGTAGCTTGTATTAACATTTTCAGAATTGCGATTTAAGAGGTACAAAAGTTTGACAACCTCTGTAGCGCATTGGTAGAGCGCGTTGATGCTCTAGCCTGAGTCGCGGGTTTGAATCCCGCTTAAGGGACAAAATGTTTTCTGTTTCTGAATCATGGATGTGTATTAAATATGTGTATACCTATATACCTACTAAGATCTTAAAATTATGTGTATAGTATAAAACTATTAAATATGTTTCCGTTGTCTGGTCCCTTTAACACGAACTTCTATGATACTTAGTACGGGGCCAGATTGACACGGTGTGAAGCGTCCATAAATATGATTATAAATTATAAATTACGTTTTATAATAATTACTAACTGAATCGTCCCTACTTCGTTGAGCCTACAAACCGTTTAAACCTTCCCGGGACTTCCAAAATTACCGATTCCCTACATCGATATTAAAAACAAAAATGGCGCTGGGGGGCCACATAAAGAGACATGCGGAAAATAGATTGATAATAGATTGATCACCCCAAGTGATAACGGCATGGAAAAGATCAACAGGCACCAGAAAGAGGGGCAGACCTCTGCTCTGCTCGCTGGCGAGCAGTGGCTGGCGAGAAATAAGGGGAGAAATCTGCAGAGGAGGTCTTCACCGTCAATAATAAGAGATTCTTACTAACAGAACAATTCAATAGTATTTTACTATTACTATTATCCAGTAGTAATTTGTAAAAAATACGCCTTATTACTAATGAGAAAAGTAAGATGAGTCAATGCTAAATGGGAATAGTTATTAAAAACCAATTAAACGCAATTTAACGCAGGAAGTGCCAGTTAGTAAATAAAAAAGAATACTCTAAATCGGTTCACCCAGTTGAGGTACAATAAAAAATACAGTCCACTTGATCACCTCCTTCTTTTTTTCGTTTAAAAACATGACATCGACTTTGTGTGAGCGAAGTCTTTTATTTAAGGGTAGTGAAAGGAACTCGTTAAACCATTCCACTTACCCATACGCGCCACTCGTGACCGCGACCGGTAGCCAGCGACTTCTTGGTGAAATAGTGATCCTTGAAGACAGTATTCCAAGCTTGATTAGTAGCTTCGTAAAGTAACATTACGAATAATAAATGTATGAATAGCATGAAAGCGCCAATACAATTGACAATCGATTACTTTACGGAATTTACAAATGTTTCTGCTTGGGATACTACACTATAAAAATACATATTTATTTATTACTTTCTCCATAAAGCTACAATACAATTTCGCCCATAATAACATAACATAATATAACCTTCGTGAGAGACCTGGTGTCTGTGCTACGATGAAACTGTGTTACAGAATCACCAGGCTCCCTCTTTACAAATAGGTACAATTCAGTAAGTACTATGTTTAATTTTATACCATACTGATTAAAGCAGAAAAATAACAAAATAACCGTTATGATAACCTCACAATACAATTAAATACAGGATGCTTCATGGTTCATTTATTAAGCCGAATATATAGCCGAATGACGCGTAGAGCATTTTTTGTTTTGGCGCCTCATATAAATTACTTACCCGCTACAAATCGCGATTGAAGATCTCCATTAAAGTCACAAAACAACACTAAAAAAATCTGTAACTGAAAATATAACACTCTTATTTCCATAAAAACAAGATTGCTCCTGTATGTTATTATTCTTTACCCTGTTAAGATAAAATTCAGTTTCTAAGATTTGTGAGAAAACCCTAATTTTGATATTATTATCATACGACATAGTGTATATACAAGCCATTTTACAGGGTGATTGAAGGTTAATAATATATTAAGCCGAATATAGTGTGAAGAGAATGACAAGTAGAGGATTTTTGTGTTTTGGAACCTTATATAAATTAGGTACTTAATATGACTCACAAAATATATTCAATCTTAAATGACCAGAAGAAGTGAATATTACTATGCCGGGTCTCGCTGGCTCCTAGTCGATACACATGAACGTACTGATCCTTGAACTAAGACCTGACCAGGATTGAAAGTATATGTCGGCGTGGCGTCACGGGGCAGGGATTCAGCCATGATTATTTGTTAGGAAAATAACCACGAACAGAGTAACAGAGTAACAGTTTAACAACACTTTTATTGATAGTGATATAGAGATAGTAACACTTTGATGATCAACAACAAAATATAACAGATTGAGTAATGCACTCCTTTTTATACTAAATCTTACAATTTATCAAAATTGATTTAAGCAGTATTTTACAATTCAAAAATAGGTTTAAGCTTTATTTTAATGTAACATTAATTTTAATCATATTGCTTTAATATAATGTTAGCTAATTAGAAATAAACATTAAATTATTAATTACAATGTGTTAAATTAATTTAAACAGGAAGTAATAAAATATTACTTCCTTAATCATAAAGACTTATTCTAAAATCACATAATAATATAAATTAATTATCATTTTAATTGTAAAGAATATAATAGCAAATATTACATTTAATAGTTAATTCTTTTAATAAATAGATTTAAATAGTAACAGGAAACTAGGACAGATCATTTTAATCTAACTTAATAACAATTATAAAGAATCATTCTAAATTCACATAATAATATAAATTAATTATGATTTAAATTGTAAAGAATATAATAGTAAATATTACATTTAATAGTTAATTCTTTTAATAAATAGATTTATAGTAACAGGAAACTAGGACAGATCATTTTAATCTAACTTAATAACAATTTTAAAGAATCATTCTAAATTCACATAATAATATAAATTGATTATGATTTAAATTGTAAAGAATATAATAGTAAATATTACATTTAATAGTTAATTCTTTTAATAAATAGATTTATAGTAACAGGAAACTATAACATGTCATTTTGTTTTAATAACAATTATAAAGACTCATTCTAAATTCACATAATCATATAAATTAATTATGATTTAAATTGTAAAGAATATAATAGTAAATATTACATTTAATAGTTAATTCTTTTAATAAATAGATTTCTAGCATTAGGAAACTATAACATATCATTTTGTTTTAACTTAATAATTTTGTAAATAATCATCTTAAAAATAAATATTAATTGTAAATAATGATTTTAAAAATAAATATAAATAAAATCTAGAACAGCGCCCATATATACCACACAATCTTTTCTCCTTATCTGATACGTTAGAAAAATAATAATAATAATAAAAAATCTTTATTTGAACATTACATTAGGCATTAAGGATAGTAGAAAAGTAAAAAATGCTCAAATTGGCGGCCTTATTTCTAAAAGCAGTAGAAAAGTTGTTGTTACACAAAGATAAAATATTGTACTGCTTTACAGTTGGTAAATATTTTTTTAGTAAGAAGTTCTTCCTATTTCTTCTTATAATACGTCTGCAGTTTTTCTTTTTTACTCTTGTATTTTTTGTGCTTATCTTTTCATTGTGTAGTGTTAAGTGCGTTTTGTGGAATAAGTGTTTATTATTAATAATAAGTTAGAGAACAGCAATCACACGTGGTCGCATGTAGCCCGTCTGCGCTGACCCTGAAACATTCTGGAATTTGCCCGCAAATTCTATCAATCCCTTTTCAACCTTTACGGGTTTGTTCATAAAAGAAAATCACAGACTCAGCAAGAGATTGGGACACTTTGTACAGTTTTATGTTTCATATTTGTCTTTTTGAGAGGTTGATAAATAGAATAGTGAGGGTTATCGCGGTGTGAGATACGGCGCACTGAAACATTTCTCTTTGTGTAGTACCTATAAATACAGTTCAATCTTCTAGTAAATACAGTTCAATCTTCTAGTAAATACAGTTCAATCTTCTAGTAAATACAGTTCATTTTTCTAGTAAATACGGTTCAATCTTCAATCGTTATGAACTGACATGACACGTTGAGGAGTAACGTTCGTAATACGTTTATCTTTTACTGCGCGTTTCTATTAACTATCTATATTACGTCACTTTAACATTTTACCTAAACGTAAACAAACTGAAAACACCAAAATTTTTACAATAATAATTGAAGACATGAATGAATGAAAGTGATATGAAACAAAATTCTGATATCCAGAAAATTGGCTTCTTCGTTCTAGGTTTTTTTGTGGCATATCACCTTCATCGATTCATGTCTTCAATTATTATTATAGGTTGATTCCTATTGACTGCGGGATCAAAATAAGTTTTCAAGTAGACAACTAGTCGTTTCCGGCGACTTTGTATGTATACAAACACAAATCAGGATGTGTTTGCTGCACGCAGCAAGTCTAACGTATGAAGTTTGAAGAATTGAAAAGAGAAGAGAATTGAACCTGATAACTAATGAGAGTGGACTGTATAGTATGATGATGTAGATATCATATTACACTACAATGAAAAGTGTTTTATGCTTCAGCAACGTGTACGTAGAGAACTGACCAGAAAAATAGAATCTATCTAAAACATGTAAATATAAAAATAAGTCATAAAAACATTTAAATAAAAAAGGTATAAAAACTCAGGTCTATCCAGCCAGTCGCCAACAGAACCATGTATGTTACATGCATGTTGTATGTATGAACAAATTATGTTGAGACAACATACTCAACGCTTGACGTGTGAAGAGAACTGAAGTGCGTGGAAAATAAGCGACTTATCTGTTGTTTTATCTGTGAGATAACTCTCTCACCGCCGCGCAGTGCTACTGTTGGGCTTGCGCCAGTGGGTAAATAATAAACCCAGAGTTAGCCTTTAAACTGTAAATATAAATAGTAACTCTAATATATATAATAATACCGCCTAAGCGGTTTAGTCTTTTAGAACTTGGTTCTCGACGCGGAGGTCGCGGGTTCGATTTCCGCGTTAGAAGAACTAAAAATGTTGTTTTCATGTTCAAATGCTACTACTTTTCGAATAAAATATAGCTCGAGAATTACGCCAGTGAATTTTTATCACTCACTTCTGTAACATGTTGTATGAAAATTCGCAATACCTTCCGAGTAACAAGCGATGAACAATAACCATTATGATAAAATAAATTTTTACTTCCCTCCAAAGCAATTCAAACCCTTGAAACGCATAATGTTTGATAAAAATTGCATGAATATAACATCAGTAGCAAACTAAATAATTCTACTATTATTATTATAAATGCAAAAGTTTGTATATGGATATAATATGTTTGTTACTTATTTACGCAAAAACTATACATATTTAAATGAAATTGGGTATGGTAGTAGTTTACATACCGGATTAATACATAGGCTTCTTTTTGAACGCCTTCGTGGTCTAGTGGTTCAGAGCTTCGTTCTCGACCCGGAGGTCATTGGTTCAATTCTCGCGTTGGAACTACAAAAAAAATGTTGTTTCCAAGTTTGGTTAGGACAATGCAGGCTGATCACCTGATTGTTTGATAGGAAAGATGATCCATGCGTCGGATATGTATATAGTCGGTCCTGTGCCTGTTCTCTCGCCAGTCGTGTCGGCTTACCGTCCCACTGGGTTATGAGAGTAAATGGAAGAGAAAGCATCCTTGTGTATTGCGCTCACACTTGGGCACTATAAAACGACTCCTGCGTAGCTGGCCTGGTTTTAATGAAATCGGCTACCGACACTGAAATCAGTGAGGGGAGCTATTATTATTATTATTATATGTTGTGTGTACAATATGCCTTATCCACCAAGATTTCAGTTTCAATGAAATCGGCTACCGACACCGAAATCGGTGAGGGGAGCTATTATTAAACTTTTTACCACCTGCCTTATCCACCAAGATTTCGGTTTCAATGAAATCGGCTACCGACACCTAAATCGGTGAGAGGAGCTATTATTATTATTATTATTAAATGTTGTGTGTATAATATGCCTTATCCACCAAGATTTCAGTTTCAATGAAATCGGCTACCGACACCTAAATCGGTGAGGAAAGCTATTATTATTATTATTATTATTATATGTTGTGTGTATAATATGCCTTATCCACCAAGATTTCAGTTTCAATGAAATCGGCTACCGACACCTAAATCGGTGAGGAAAGCTATTATTATTATTATTATTATTATATGTTGTGTGTATAATATGCCTTATCCACCAAGATTTCAGTTTCAATGAAATCGGCTACCGACACCTAAATCGGTGAGGAAAGCTATTATTATTATTATTATTATATGTTGTGTGTATAATATGCCTTATCCACCAAGATTTCAGTTTCAATGAAATCGGCTACCGACACCTAAATCGGTGAGGAAAGCTATTATTATTATTATTATTATATGTTGTGTGTATAATATGCCTTATCCACCAAGATTTCAGTTTCAATGAAATCGGCTACCGACACCTAAATCGGTGAGGGGAGCTATTATTATTATTATTATTATTATATGTTGTGTGTATAATATGCCTTATCCACCAAGATTTCAGTTTCAATGAAATCGGCTACCGACACCTAAATCGGTGAGGAAAGCTATTATTATTATTATTATTATATGTTGTGTGTATAATATGCCTTATCCACCAAGATTTCAGTTTCAATGAAATCGGCTACCGACACCTAAATCGGTGAGAGGAGCTATTATTATTATTATTATTATTATATGTTGTGTGTATAATATGCCTTATCCACCAAGATTTCAGTTTCAATGAAATCGGCTACCGACACCGAAATCGGTGAGGGGAGCTATTATTATACTTTTTACCGCAGAAAAAGTTACGGTCCCGCGGGATTTCGTTCACGCGTTCGAAGTAGCGTAATTATTTAATTATAAATGCTTCCCATTTAGTGATTAAATAATTCTTGATCTAATTTTAGATTAATGAATTGATAAATATTTTTTTATAAAAAAAGGATAAACATCATTAGCAAACTGAATCATGATTGATATAGTTTTTTTAATTTTTTTTTAATTGATGACTTCAGCTCAGTGATAGCTTGTCAGCACCGCTGGAGACTGCCCTGTGTGCTGATGTATTATGTAAAATAATTAAAGTATCTAAAATACACATAATTTTAAACAGAAAAAATCTTAAATAAGAATATCCGTTGTCCTGTAACGCAAGTTCTGCAAGAACTTAGTTGATTGATGTCGTGTGAAAGCAGTAAAATATAACTATTATTAAAAGCAAACACAAAACATAGTAATAGTTTATCCAGTTATTTTACTACTTTGAGATACTATTATACTACTTTTCCTCATCTTGGAAATGGATTTTATTTGCTAAAAACAAAAAAAATATTTCACTGTTTCTTAATTCTTTCAAGAATGACGAAAAAGCAAAAAAACATTTTTTTTTAATATTTGTTACAATAATACATTTCTAGAATGAGAAAAGGTAATATAATCATATCCCAAAGTTATAGTGTTCTTTTTACACCCGTTACATTAAATTATTGTTAAATACAGTCACGGACAAAATCAACTCGGCCAAACCACTTCTAGATAATACGGGGTTTTAATGAAATCTCTTATCTGTGGATATATTCATTTACTTAATATAATTGAGTGATATGTTATCGCGAGATACGTGTTTTTGTAGTGTATTTAGTTGTGCGTTTTCGGTTGTAGAAGTAGCTCTTTTTCAGTTTTCCTTCAGTGTATACCGTGACTCGCTGAAGGCGGGACGTGTTCAGTTTACGGGCGGTTGACGTGAATTTACGTGATTTTGTGATTGGATTTGTTACGTTTTGGTACGTATTAATATTTATTATATTGATAAGCTGAGAATTAAAAGTAATGCGTGATGAATTTTTGTGTTAACTCTTGCGTTTAAAAAAAACTTGTAATTGAAAGAAGAAAGTTTACGTTATGTTTATATTAATTGAACCAATATAATGTTGTTAATATAAATTCAGATAATATGTAGCTAAACTACTATGTTACGTGATGTAAGTAAAAATATACAAAAAAACTTTAGTTGAAAACCGGTGCTTCTCGAACGATTTTTCATAACTTTCATATTTTTACAAAATGTTTTAAACTGATTGCTAGAAAAAAATTAATACCTAGTTATCCATATAGAAAATTTGAACAAATATTCCCTTCAACATTTGGTACAGGAGTTTTAAATTACTTTATTTATAGGTACTATTTGTACTCTGCAATTATTTTTAGGCGTTTTAAATATTTGTAAATAAGGAATAGAACATCACATTAAAAGTCTTTTACCAATTGATTAAATTGCAGCGTTATGATAAAATTGAGTAAATAAATCCAACAGTGTTTTACTGTTAAGATTTTATCGTTTTTAATTACCACATTTTTTTATTATAACTTCGTAAATAGCCGAGCTATTATTTCGAATCAATTAACGTCACTCTTATTAAAATCGTAGCTTAGGCATTACAGTGGAACAAACATACATTGCCAAAATCATTTATTTATTTATTTATTTATACATTTATTCCAAGAAATTGGTTACATAGTTGTTACATATTTTTTTTATTTTGTCTCACAATTTCTGCCCTTAAGGACATGGAAATAATATTAGATTAGATATTAGGTACACATGCAATATTATATTATTAAATAATTTGACATGTATGTTGCCAGTAATAATACACAAATTACTTTTTCTGCTTTATTTATTAGTCATCATCGGGTACCTTAGTCGAAACCGGTCGTATATTTAAATTAATATAATGTTAAATAACTAATAAAGTGGAAAAAGTACTTTAATTTGTGTATAATTATCAAGAATCAAGAACATACAGTACATTCAATAACACAATGCTAAACCATTACCTTTTTTGGCTTCTGCTAGTCGGGTAAATATTGTTTGTATCAAGAGAAAGTATTTTATTGTCCCTTGATACAAACAATATTTACTACAGGCTGTAAAACTAATGAGTGATAATACTTTAGGGTGTATAAGGGTCCGGTATATAAAGTTAACTGTGAAAGTACCGGTGATAGAGTTACATTTTTTAAATTAATGTATGCAAATTTATGAAATTGAGGTATTTCTCATAGAATGTCAAAAGCTTTCAACGCTTGTGCTTTTACAGTAAACTCTACATAGGAGGCACATATACACCAGGGATGAAAAGGATATAAAATTTCGGATACGGATAGGTATGGATATTAAATTGTTTCGGATTATCCGTTTGTTTCGGATAATTTTGGTTACCGATATTACATTCTGGTTTCCTTTTTACAGTAACAAAACTTTCATTTCGGTTTCGGTTACGGTTACGGAGCTTCCTAACATCGCTGATACACACCCTACAGTATTATTACTCATTTATATTTATTATTTCTTTTATTTACACTTTGTAAAGTTTCTCTATTATTCTAACAATTGTTTTCCAATACACTACTCGATATTATTGTTGTGTGGTGTCCGAAACTAAGTTATTCGGTAACTTAGCCTGGAGCTAAAGTCGATTAGTATGTTAAAGCTAACAATAATACGGCTTAAGTTTCGCCTCCGTGGTGTAGTGGTTTCGCAGAGTTTCGCTCTCGACCCGGAGGTCGTGGGTTCAATTACCACGTTAGAACAACAAAAAATGTTGTTTTCAAGTTTGGTTAGGACAATGCAGGCTGATCAACTTATTGTCTAACAAGAAATTATCCATGCGTCGGATGGGCATGTAAAAAGTCGGTCCTGCGCCTGATCTCTCGCCAGTCGTGTCAGTTGACCGTCCCATTGGGTTATGAGAGTAAAAGGAAGAGAGAGTGTATTTGTGTTTTGCGCATACACTTGGGCACTATAAAATAACTCCTGCGTAGCTGGCCTGGTTTCAATGAAATCAGCTATCGACACCGAAATCGGTGAGGGGTCCAATTTATACACTAAAACCCTTATATCCATTAGTTAAAACAGGATAAAGATCAGACAGACTGATGTAAGGATATCACAATAATTTATTATTATTTTACCTGCATTGTCATTTTGAGGGCGTGTTTCAC
This sequence comes from Celastrina argiolus, assembly GCA_905187575.2. NCBI lineage: Eukaryota > Metazoa > Arthropoda > Insecta > Lepidoptera > Lycaenidae > Celastrina > Celastrina argiolus. Next base: position 7,995,116 of record LR994596.1, read on the forward strand.
CAAGCAATGTTAAAGTTAATCCTTCGTTATATATCATGTTATCCCTCTCGTATTTCCTGTCAATGAATGAGAATGGATGGTATTTTAACATGGCGTTAACTTTAAACGTGAAACGCCCTTAGGCTATGATATTTTAACACCTTATAATGCGTTTTTTTTACCCCTTTTTGAAGTCGTAACCGGTAGGGGGTAGGATACCCCAAAAGTACAGTGTTTTGGCGATAATATTAAATATAATATTATTATCTGCTGTTAAGGGGACGTGCGCGCGTGAAGCTGAAAATTTGAGTAGGTACTTTGAAACCTTTTTAACCGACTTCGTAAAAAAAGGAAGAGGTTCAACGCTTACTAAGGTTTTCATTTTTTTTCTCAATATTGATCTTATTGAAAGATACAACAAATATACAATATCTTCGTTATATTTAGCAGAGGATAATATTTAATTTATATCATTTTTAAACATTCATTAAAACAATATGCTCAGTCCAATATTTTTAGTTGAACCCTTACATTCGTCACGCGAGGGTGAAAATTACTTTAGTGTTTTAAGTGAAATAAGACTTGGATGATAGTTGTTTCGGTTTTTCTACTATTTTTTATTCGATATTTTATACGATTCGACACTCTGTGATCGATGATTTTTAAATATTCTCTAAAATAATATGCTCAGTCCAAGTTTTTTAGTTAAACCCTTACATTCGTAACGCGAGGGTGAAAATGACTGTACTGTTTTAAGTGAGGCAAAAAAATTGATTTAGTTTTTTCAAATATTTTTTATGCGATGTTTTATACGATTCGACACTCTCTGATCGGCGCGATAGCCTTTTGTCGACTTCAAAATATCACGTCACTGGTATTTTACAGAGGCTTAAAATTTCGTAGCCTTCAACGATACACTGTACAAATAAATAAAATTGTATCCGTAATAATTTAGTTTCCTTATCATTGTTTTTGAATTTCTATCAATTCAATGATTTAAAATTCAAATTTATTTATAGAATGTCGAGTTCGTTTAACTCGTGTGACAGTTTCAGTTTATAGACAAATGTTGTTGACCTACTACAATACTCGTATATTGTACACAATAGTATAATTTAATACATACGTATACGTTACATTGTAAGTGGTTTGATATTAGCACAAAGTAGATATTAACTCAAATGTTAGCTGATCAACGATTTGATCGACCTTTCTAAAACCGGGGATTAGTAATCTATCATATATGCCGCGGTGGTGTAAATGCCGTTAGATTGTTATCTATCTAACGATATTTAAAACTGTCGATACTTAGCTAATATAGGGTTATAAAGATGCCATCCAAAGGTTCCTTGAAGGGAAGGAGCCTGTGTGATTGGCGGGGATCCTTTGGCGGCCCCGGACGACGTCGCATACACCGTACGGTTGAGCGCCACCTGCCGCCTGCCGCCCGGCCTCTGGGGAAGGCTGCACGGCCCGCGGGCGTGCACCCGGCGCTCCCAGCAACGCCTCACGGCGTTCACCATTCGGCATCCTTATGCCCCCTTCCCCCCTTCATGGCTCCCGGAGCCCCCCCCACTCCCTGGATCGGCTGGGTCCGCGAGTCGGTTTAAAGACGATGAGAGGCGTGGAAGGAGTGGAACCACACACGTTCCCCGGTCTCAGGGCCGGGGCCTCACACGCCACTTGTCGTCTCGCCATTCAGGAATAAGCCTCTCAAGGCTTCTTTTCCCTTAGCGCCATGGTTTTCCCCTGCGTTCTGCCGCGGGGGGTTTTCCCTAGAAAAACATAAAATATAATACGGCTCGGTATCTTCAATACCGGGTCCTTCGACCCCACGTAGAGGGGCTCATTAGCCCCTGGTCGTGGTTCCCCCGCTCCCGGCCACTCTGGCCAGGTGAGCGTGTGAAAAGCATTAGGTAGGTGAAAGAAAGATCAGCATCTCCGTCATCTATAATAAGATGGTGCCTGATGAGGCAATACGCCAGCGGGGTTGTGGTAGTATAGCAGTTCCCATGGCCTCGCCATAAATAAGGGCCTCGCCATAAATATCGGGGGGTTTTAGGTGGTAAACTCAGTGCGAAGCACTGGGGAGTCTAACATAACCTAGCCTCCCCAGGGGTTGAGGGGTATGCGCAACGCATTTACCCTCGAGAAAAAAAGAGAGAAAACACTGTTTAGACTATACCATTTTAAAATTCAGTCGTTCCATTTTCATATAGCTTATCTACCACGAAATGGAAAATTAATCAAAACTTGTAAAGGAGGTTGACAAAAACCAATTTCATTCGACAAACATTTACACAACTTCCCCGTAGATTTACACTCAATAGCGAGATTACGGGCGGTTTTTATACTAGCTGTTCCCGCGACTGCGTTCGCGTGGTTTTTGAGTTACTTAAACCGTTTTTTCGTTGCGTGCGCTGCATATACGGCTGCATAAATGTGAATAATTTTCTCCGTTTTTGCAACATTTCTCACTGACGCTTCGCTCCTATCGGTCGCAGTGTAATGTTATATAGCCCAAAGCCTTCCTCTATAAATGGACTATCCAACAAAAAAATATTAGTTTATATAATAACAGCAAATTTGACAATCTCATAAATTATTCTAAGTCATAATCAGCAAGCATTACTTTTTCACCAGATAAAATACTTAAATTAACTTGCAAAAAAATAAACTACAAATAATTAATGTATTACAACTAATACAGTGGAAATAAGAGCAAGTAGTGTGTGTATAATTACTGTATAACAATTTACAGAACTAGAAAGAACTAGCAACTGTACCTATTCACAATGATTTATTAACTTTTTTCAGTACTGTGTTTTTAACTTGTATATAGTGTTATGAGTTCTATGTATATTTTAAGTTATTTTATATTTCATACTATGGATTTTAAACTTAAAGGTGTAAATAAAGATACTGTAATAATAATTATTGTTGAGGTTTTTTTAACCTCCGCCAGAGGAGTGTAATATCTTTGATGTCTCTTTCTTTCTCTCTTTCCTTCAGTGTAAGTGTTTGTACCATTACAGCATTCAAATAGGAAATTAAATTTTGATCTAGTATTTGTTTTAAAAGCGTATTCTTAGCTATTATATATCTTCTTATCTATATTTAATATTTAAGTTCGCTTACTGTTTACCAGTTCGGAAGTTCATTCTAATTACAGAGCTTCGCTCTTGTTGGCGGGCCTTTCTCCATTCCTCTCTGCACTCCGCCCTTCTCTTGACCTCCTGATTGACCATCAATTTCTCCTTTGTCTGGTCCACAAAAGTTCTTCTCGGCCTTCAACGTTTTCTTTTACGTTTTCCTTCAATAATTCCTCTAATAAAGTTGTCGTGCCGTATTAAGTGTCCTAACATCTTTCCTCTTCTGTTCTCGATGGCCTTTAATATCTCTCTCTTCTCATAAACCAATTCCAACACTTCTTCATTACTTTTCTTTTCAGTCTAACTTTTTCCCTCCATTCTTCCCCAACAAGGAAATTCAGAAAGATTGAATGAGTATTTAATCTTTCCGAATTTCCTCCAATCGGAAGTTACTCAAAAATAATAATTTTCTAATAGTTATAATGCCGCGAACTCGCTAGGTTTGGCCAGAAAATGTGATTAACAGTAGCGCATTGTATAACAATATTATAATATAGTGTGTGAAAAGAGCAGTCACTATAACTTTGAGACACGATTCCTGTCCCTGTCCTGTCCTCATTTTGGAAACGTATTTTCTTTTTTTTTATGTCAAAAACTAACCACTTTTTTTTGTCGCAAGAGTAACGAAAACGCAAAAAATACATTTCTGGAATGAGAAAAGCGTATGTACGTCCGAGATAAATTTAACCCAAACGTAAACAAACCCGTCGATGGCACAACCATAGACTAGTCAGTGATGCCAATTGACCAATATTAATAAAATTATTATTGTTTGCTATGAATTCATGGACTATATTCTACAATAAACGTAGTGATTATATTCTCTTTGTCTACAATCGGCAGTGTCAAAATGGCATATTTTTTATGTGAAAGATTTTCATTTGATGTTTAAAGTTATTAATTATTGTTTAATTGTAATTCTTTAAAATTCCAGTGAAATTGTTGATAAGTGTGTACAATAAGTGAATATGTGAAAATTTCGGTGTTTTTGGTTTGTTTACGTGTAGGTTAAATTTATCTCGGACGTACTATATTATAATCAATAATATCCCAAAATTATAGTGACTGTTCTTTTTAAACCCTTTACAGTTATAACGCTACAATGAACTGTAAGGTAGTTTGGAAGTTCTAAATTGATCTCCACCATGTCTCATTTGTATTCCGTAGGGAAAAGACGAGATCTTATTATTGGGACTTTGCTGTCTTCGTTGTCATCACCAGGCAGCATCTCGTAAGCTATACCTAACTTCTAAACATTTGAAATGTTCACATATTTTCGTGGAACTGTTGCCGCTGAACAACAAAGTCTTACGAAATGCACGTATACCTGTTAGGTCTAACCATAATAGGTTAGACCTACTAACATCTATTGTGTATTTGTGTTAATATATTGTGTGTTTTGTCTTTAAGATAAATAAGACAGTATACAGTATTGGATAAAACTCAGTGGTTTTAAATGCTGTTATATTATAAGTAAATTAGAAAATCGTATTTTCATTTTGGTAAATTAAGAAAAAAGTTACTTTTGCCTTTATTATACATAGTACGGACCCAGGTGCGCGAGCCCGACTCGCACTTGGATTTCTCATTAGTATGCCGGGGCTATATTAAAATCAATTATTGGAGTTCAATACTTACCGCAATATCGAAAAAGAAATTATGCTCGTGAACTTTGAACTATATAAATGTTTTGTTATTCTAAATCTCATTATGAAAATAGAGATGCAAAACTAGTAGATATGCAAGCGCCTCGCTGTAGGAATAATAAATATTATATGATCCGTTATTCCCTACACGTACAATAACCCCGAGATTATTAGTGTTAGATATCGAGCGAAGAATAAAGAAGTGCTCTAGAAGTTCTAACTAATGTACTCTACTTTTTAAAATATACTTCTTTTGCTGCGTTAGGGAAAAATAGGTGCCACAAGAAATATTCTGGTACTGATATTCACTGAACTGATATTCTGATATTCACATACCTATATGGGTATGTGAATATCAGTCAACGTGGAAATTTACAAATTGATTGATTTAACTATTTTAGATGGAATCATAAAATACACGAAGGGTAACGAGTAAGATACAATTTTTGGAAAAAGAAATCATTTTACGCCATAATAATACGATAATACGTCAATCATCATTTTTTTATAATAATGATTTAAAAGTGCCAATTCTTACTTCAGGTACGATATTTTAAAGTAGGTTATAATATGAACATTGCGATATGAGCGGTTTAACCCCTAGATTTTTAATCTTTGTACACGTATAATAATAACACTAAGATAATATTATTTTTCTTATTAGTATAAGACACAAACAGTTAGTAGGATTTTAAACCTAAAACTACTACATAATATTATATTATAGCTTCTCCTACTCACTTATATTAAAATAGCATTTTTATTGATAATATTAAACTATAAACACTTAAACATAATAACATTTCAAATTTACTAATGTATAAATATTAAATAGCAATATACGAAAGCGCAAATATACATTTCAAAAGAACCTAAACGTCAAACTTCAGAGCATTTCTACTTGTTTAGAAGATCTTTGCCAAGATATACACATCACATGAGCAATATATCTCTTATATGATCAATATATCTGTAGCTGTATGATATATGACTCAGTTTGTGATAATACGTGGCGTATTATTAAGGTAATTCCAGAAACTACTTCTCGTATTTAACTTAACTCTCAATCTATACTATAGGTATACACATTAATAAAGGCTCCCACACCGATTTCGGTATTGGTGACAGATTTCGTCGAAATCCAGCCGGACGCTGAAATATTTTTTTATAGAGTCCAATATGTGCGAAATACACAAGGAGTTTGTAGGTCAGGTTTGTTTGTTTGTTCAACTTTAGGATGTTATTTTTTACCTGACTCTGATTTCAATAAAAATACTATAAACCGACTTCGAAAAAAAAGGAGTCTAAAAAGGCTGTAACAAGAAAATAATACGATTTTAAATCCAGAAATGCATAGGTACAAAAATGGTCAAGCTAGAGCCGTGGTCGCACCCGCTATTGGGATTAAATATTGCAACAGCAGAAGAATGCTTTTTCAAGTTTAAAATTTTTCAAGTTCTTTTTTTCTACCGTATTTCGGTGTGATTTGACGCTTAGATTTTATTAGCGGGTCCGACCACGACCTTGACCATTTTTGTACATGCATAGGTCAATTTAAATAATTCAATTTGAAATCCAGATATGCATATCCGGATTTCAAATTGAATTATTTTCTTGTTTCACCCTTTTTACCCGACTTCGGTGAAGCCAAAATGAAGGGAAAATTCTGTTTCCACATAAAATATAACATTATATTTTCATTAAATTAACGCATAGAAACTTAGAAAGTAACTAAACAGCTCCTAGATACTACTTGTACGACCGCATTTTAAACGTTTATTTTGAATTTACCAATACATTTATTAATAAAATATTTAAATACAATATATTCGTCGCGTGCTTGCCAAGACCTATCTTTTGATACCAAACACGAGACAACTGTCTTAATTAATTTTTTTAGACAGTTTTTGAGGTTTAATTTTCAAAATCCAAAAAATTTCGAAATATTATATAGCCTATGTTACTCGCGGCATCATTACCCATCGATTGATACCTCATTTATTGAAATTAGACCAGTTTACCCGCTACGAGGGAACATACATATTGTATACATACATATAGGTAGACTGCCACAATCATTACCCTTTCTTTTGGCTTCGCCGAAGTCGGGTAAAAAGAACATTAATTGTAACTACATTATAAAAAATATTATTTTTTACTTTTTAGTGTCTCTAAGTCAAAGTAAACTACAGTAGGATAAATCCGTCCGATTAGTAGCAACTAATCTTATCAATAATTTGAAACGTCGAAGTCATGTAGTGGATATTATATATTATGATATCCTTAGACCTTTTTTTTTCAAGATTTTATAAAAGCAATTCGTGTATTTGCCAATAAATCTGAATGTATTTGATAATTTTGGTTTATTTTTATGATACACAAAAGACTATAAATAGTTACTATAGATAAATACAGATAAGACAAGATTAAACAATCTATACATTTTTGTGAAATGAAACAACCAAATTGATACATACGAATGATATTTTGCACAAGATAGTATGTTACTAAGTACACTTATTAAGAAGTTTTCAGAATAAAAAAAAACTTTATTAAAACACGCTTAATAAGAAGAATTGACAAATTAATAGATTTAACTTTTTTATATTAATATAATACCTTACTCTCAGCTGATTGATGTAAAATGGATTTTAAAAACCAGCTGATTTTAAATCAGCTGAAAATGAGACGGTGTTAGCGGCCGGTGACCAATTATTTATTTTAATATGTTTTTTTATATTTTTGTGTTTGTTAACCTAAAGGTAAACAAAGCGAAAACACCGAAATTATTATTATATTTAATGATCATACTTCATTACCCAATTAATTTTATATCAATTAAACAATAATTAATATATTGTTAAAATATCAAAATATGAACTATCACAGTCAAAAGAACGCCTTTTTGACACTGTTAACTGTATACAGAATATAGTTTATGAATTCATAATCGCAAACAATAATCATTGTATTGTATTCGCATCAATAACTAATCTATGGTTGTGTTATAGATGGGTTTGCTTACGTTAGTGTTCAAATTAAACGAGACCCTCTTTTTTTGACTTTCATTTTATTTTCTGCTTTAATGTCTTTGCATAATATTAGTAAATAATCTGATGAGATTATCTGTAAGTACGTACCTTATTAATTTTACCAAACCTTATTTGAGATACCTACGATAGTTTGAGATAGGTTCTGTACTTTGAGTGGTTTAAACGTTTGACCCTAGATTTTTAATCCTTGTCTACGTAACGAGTTATAAGGACGGTTGAAAATGTAGTGGTTGAACACGGAATATATCCATTAAGTTTTAAGAATTCAGTTGTTACTATTTCAAATGGAGCTTCGGAATATGACGTGTATTATCACGGTAAATTGTGATCGACGGAGTTGTTTTTCATCGGACACTGGCCCACCTTTTTCACCACTGCATCTCCTGTGTGCCAGGATCGACTGCGGTAACCAACCACGTAAACCTTTTGATATGATCTCAGGGGTGCCCGGCGGATAAGCTAAATCTGTCTTGGGACGAAATTAATCAGAAGTAGTGGGAAGTAATTTCTTGGGAGTGTATTATGTTACTGTATAAACTCGAATTACGGAAAATCATAAGATTTAAGAGTAAAACCTAAGATTTACCAACTATGAATGGTAAAAGCCGGTAAGTCTTAGGATTTACATTAAAGGCACGGTAAACTTGGAAACCGTGCGTGTAAACATTTTAAGAGGCCCATTTCAATATGTTGGCGAGTTACCGTCTGCTGACTTTAAGATACATGATACCACGTATCTGGCAGACGCCGTAGTCCTTCCATAGTCCTAGATACCCAGTCCACTAGAACCTCACTCCCAGTATCCCTGCAATAGTCAATTCTCCGTGAGCGCACTCCCATGGTGCGCACAGGGAGAGTCGCCGGCATTATCGAATGAGAATTGTATGAAATTTATGACAGCGACCATACAATTTACACTCGATAGCGTTGCAAATAAACAGTTGTAAACAGTACCTGCTTAGCCTATTTAATGTAAGTAAATAATGTAAGGATTTTCAATAAATTCCACTAAACTTCTATGTTAGCGAGCGAATGAAAATAAGTTTACTTACAAATTAATTTGTAGAACTCTAAAACTCTTGCAATTCAATTATTCAATAAAACTCTTGTAAAGTTTACTAACCAATTAACGGATTGGATTACTAACGGAAATCTTAAAATTTGAAGTTTACGCAAAAACGGAATACGGTTACAATGGAAATCGGAATTCAAAAATATATATTTCTGAAGAAGCCATTTATAAAATAAGATCATTTTTGTTATTAGTGTTATTACTAACATATCAGTGGCGTGAGGTTCCTATACCTGTATATGAAAAATAAAAGTAGTGATAATACTTTAGGGTCTATATGTGCGTTCTATGTAGAGTATACTGTGAAAGTACTAGCGCTGAAAGACTTACTTTTGACTTTCATGTTTCTATGAGAAATGCCCTAATATCATAAATTTTCTTAAACAATAATAAAACAAGTACCACTTTCAGCGCTGGTACTTTTACAGTAAACTCTATATACGGGACCCGTAAAGATTACCACTCATTAATATTATAGCCTATATAACTCAATTCCTATCATTTACCCTTATATATTCACTTACCCTTATCCTTTAAAAACTTTAAGTCCTTTGTATCTATTAAACAGGGCTAGGTCTTCCCTTTGAATAAGCCTTTGGTAGTTATTTATAAGTTAAATTGTTAAATATAATATATGAATTAAGCCTAAAGTTATCAAGTAACATATTTCAGGGACTAAGGGCATAAACTGAGTTAAGCGGGCACCCGCGCGGCTTCATACAAAAGTGACCCGTCGCGGAAAGCCGCGCGGGAGACCCGTCGCGGGAAGGCGGGCCGCGCGCCCGCGCTACTGAGCCCGTCTCCCCGCGACGGGCACCCGCGCGGGTCACTTTTGTAGCCGCGTAGTGCGTAATGTAGCCGCGCGGGTGCCCGCTTCATGTTTCAAATAAATAAGTAGATTGACTTGGCAATCGCATGTAAACAACATAATATTTATCTCACAGTAATACGTATTATTAAATCAGATCTTTTAGTGCGATTGCCAAGTCTATCTACTATTTATTTTAAATATGAAAGATTATCAATAATATTGATTATGATCACTATAAGATGTTGTTAGACCGACCGACTAACCCCTACTTGTCATAACATGTATCTCACAACTTTTTACGGTAGAAGAACGAAGTAGCGAGACTTGGCACTTTTTACAAGATATATTTTTGATAGGAACTGATTTCTTTTTGTAGAAAATTTACTAAAACGCGATTTTTTGTTAAAAAGTGCAAATATAACTTTGTAATCCTATAGGTTTATTAGGGATTACAAAGTTAATTGTGCAGTTAACGTATTTAGATAACTAGACAGAAATTCCAAAATGTTTAGGTTTTTCCGTCATTTACTAAACGCTACTTGTATTCCAAATTTGAAGCTTCTATGTCTGCTAGAAGTGCCTAATACTTTTGATGCTCGGTCAGTGAGTGAGTGAGTTAGTGACAAAATTAGGTTTGACAAGTTATAATTCTTAAACTTCAGTTTCAAATTGAATGAAATTAGACCGTAACTAAAAATGCAGGCTTCTCGTTTAACCCACAACAAAGTTATAAGTTATAGGTTTAAAATGGCCAGGGGGCTTACCCAACATGCTTTTACGTTTGTCGTTATCGAAGTACGCTATTTAAAAATGTATGGAATTGACTTTTGCGTACGACTAATGACGTCCTTAGTCGTAATCGATATTTGTAGTGCTACCCAACCTGTACATTTTTGTCGTAGACGATAACAGTAAACTTTTACGCTTTCCAATTGACGATAATGTTATATGAAATGGCTACCCAACTTACACATTTTGACATTTTGTCGAACGCTATCTTATACGTTATTGTTTTCAAGATAACGAAGTCTAAAGAGGTGCTTTTAACTCCGATATCGAACAATATGGCGGATATTTATTAATCAGCTGATATTCTTGTTTAGAGTACAATAGAGTTTAGGTGCTTTGCGATTATTGTTGGCCGCACAACACGAATATACCTAGGAGAGGCGTATATATACAGTAATTGAAGGCAATAGAAGACATTCCCGACATTATTTGTTGTCTCCCGATATAAAACATTGATAACTGATTTATATCCTGTTACTGGCTTTGATCCTATCTATACTGTATTGTTAATGTATTACTAATAAGCTGTTGGTTACCCAAACAAAATAATGCCAAAACAATGCCAAAAACTTAGTAGTGTTTGGCATAATTAGTGAATTACTTACAAGCAAGTGATCTGTAGGTAGTGCAAACTGCTGTTGAAGACAAGATAATATGAGATTTTGGCAAAATTACTAAGCTTTGGTTGGTAGGTAGGTACTCGGATTTTCAAACATAAAAACCAATGCTAAAGACTGCTAAGTGAAAGAGATGATAATGAAAAAGAAATGCTTACTGTATTAAAAATATTTTAGAACTAGAATTAGGTAAATAGAATAATTCATCAGGAATAAGAAAGCATTCATGAACAAAATGTGGCCAAATGGAACTGTAAAAACAAATCTTAGTATACTAAACTATTTCTCATTATACCTACTGACTAATTAAGTGTAAATAAATACAACAATAATAATTGTTAATAAAACATTTTTTCCAGTACTTATTTGTAATTCATTTAATTCCTTTAAAGTTAAGTAACTTTACTTGTTAATATCTTAACATATAAAACATTGAAAACTGATTCATAAGCTTCAAATTACTTGTAAAACATTAGAAACTAAATAAGTATTAATATGTTTAATTGTTGTAAATCTTAGCAGTTTTTGGCATAATTAGTTTCAAAGTGAATTACTTATATTAAGCAACATCAAAAGCAAGTGAAAATCTGTAGGTACTGCAAACTGGTAGGTGAAGACAAGATAATATGAGATAAAACGTGGCCAAATGGAACTGTAAAAATTAACAAATCTAAGTATACTAAACTATTTCTCATTATACTGATTAATTAAGAGTAAAATAAATACAACAATAATAATTGTTAATAAAACATTTTTTTCCAGTATTTGTTATTAATTTAATCCCTTTAAAGTTAAATAAATTTACTTGTTAATAACTTAACGACTCACATGACGGTTCCAATCCTACCTAGGATTAGAACCTAGCCTACATGTTCCATAACAAGGTAGGAATTAAACACCCACCGTCTGACGGTGAGTAATAATTATGAAAATGGGATAAAAACACACCAGGCAGTATATGTAAATATTTATTAATATGAAATGTCAATATTGAAAATTTGAGTGTCCCACGTGAATCTTTGTTTATTTTTCTTTTCAATGCCTTATCGCTGCAGGTCAGCAGGCACTAGATGGTGCAGGTGATGTGTCCTATTAAGGCTGCTGCAGCCGTTGTCTGAAAAAATATATATTATTAGCTTTATCAGGACTTAATATAGATATAGACTTATGTGCTTTCATTCACACAAATATATTAATTATAATTAAACATATCCATTTTGTGATTTGTGAAAACCACTTGTTATTTTATTGTTACCTAGACAGGTGATGATAATATGTTTATATATGGATCAAGTTATATAAATACAAATAAGTTTTATAAATAATGATTAATTAAACAATGACTTTATACAGTAGTTACTTCAATTATACCCAATATTATTATGCCAATGCCTACATAATATTATGCCAATCAATTTCCCATAAGGGTAGGCCGGCACATAATATCTAAATGTAATAAGATCCTAACATTCATACTTCATTCACTAACTCACATGGTTATGTCACAGTTATGTTACGGGTGACGATTTTATTGATCAAGGTACACAGTATGAATGGCTACTTTAGCCATTTGATATTCGTGACTGCGTAGTATATACAAAGTCTCCCATTACTCCCATACGAAGTAGATAATATTATACTTATTATTATCGAATATGATGTTATGATAAATGACTGGCTGCCAGGTAGGTACGAAAAGCCTTAAATTGTATACCTACTAAGCACCACTTTTTTGTTCTATCATAATTATTGTTGCCGTTTGCATAAACATTCCATTTAAACACTTTACATAAAAGTTTTATTTACTTACCTGTGTTGTTGTTAACCTCTATTAATGTATGAATTTCTCCGTGATTGTATTACTGATCTATGGCATCGTGCTTTTTTGCACTCTTCATAGTTTGATTACACATCTTCTTCACTAATTACTAATAGCTTCAATACAAGTTCATTGTAAACATCTAAGTAGCAACTCGTCGGCCATTCGGCAGTGTTACCAACTCTCATAAATATTTATGTCCAAACTTACAACAAAAGTCCCAAAATGGTAACAACTACTTAAAAAAAAACCCTAAATTTTCTTATGGCACTGAAAACTATAAATATAATAAAAATAAATTAATCCTGATAAAAATGTGATTATGTCCATTATACGTTAAGATACACTACCAACATTATTTATTATACAGATTGACTTTTAAAATTTTGGTCGTTATAGGTAAGTAAAAAAATAGAGACCCCAAATATAAACCTAAACAATTTTACACCTAAAAACTGCTTGTAGAAATTTTTTGCCACCGAATTTAGGGGAAAAACTCCTAGGTTGGCAACACTGGCACATGGTAGTTTGTTGTCTTGTAACATGATAGTCTAGTGACGGATTTGACAGTTGACACAGTTGACACTTGACAGCGAAAATTACGTTATATGGCGCCGGAACCAGAGACAAAACGTTTTCAAAATTACGCCAAGACGAAGCGCAATCTTAGTGCATGTTGGCTACGAAATCAATGTCGCTATCTCAAAACAGATAACGTATCTACAGAACTTTACGTAACTAAGCGATGGCATCTTGGGTAAGGCCCCTGAACTGCTTCGAGAAAAGGAGGGTACGACCGTGCTTAACTTGGCAGATTATAGACGTACATCCTCACCCTGTCATTTGGAACCAGGAGAATGAATTATAGAAAGACCAAGGCGCGCGGACGGCAGCATGGCTCTAAATTTTCAAATAAAAATTTCGAAAATTTCAGTGACGCAGAAAAATCATAATATTAAGTTCTCCATCGATACGACTGTTGAACGACGTACATGCAAACTGTTAAAATTAAACTGGAGACACTGCGTAAGTCGGGTCTCCGCGACGGGCCACGCGACGGGCCACGCGACGGGCCACGCGACGGGCCACGCGACGGTCGCCCGTTTAACACAGTTTCAGGCCTAAGGCTTGCTAATTGAATTATAAACCTAATTAAGTACCGCTTGTTAACTTAATTAGAGTCTAAAAGTGGATTCATATACATTGGGTTAATTAACTTTTAAATACTAAGAAATTATACTAATCAGTGGATTACTAACCAAAAGTAAAATAGAATAATATTATAGTTAACTAGCTGACCCGTGCCCACTTCGTTGAGCATAAAAACAGTTTAAGATGAAATTCAACTAAAAGAAACAACGCATAACCCGTATTTTAACAAACAACACCTTTTTTAACTCTTTTTTGTGGTTTAAATTACTAAAATGGCATGGTTGAAAATTGAGGGTTGTATGTATATTCAACCGACTTCAAAAAAAGGAGGAGGTTCTCAATTCGACCCGAATGTTTTTTTTTCTATGTTTGTTACGCGATAACTCCGCCAATTATGAACCGATTTGAACAAATCTTTTTTCAGCGTATAGGTAATACCTCAAGGGTGGTCCCATTTTAATTTAATAATAAAAAAAACAACCCCCAAGGGTGGAAAATTGGGGATGAACTTTTTTATACGCAATATCTCCGCCGATTATAAACCAATTTGAACGATTATTTTTTTGTTGAATAGGTATTATCAAAAGGGTGGTTTCATGCGAATTTGAAGAAAATATTTCACCCCCAAGGGTAGAACTTTAGGGGTGTACCCTTATCTCTGCGATATCTCCGCCGATTATGAACCGATTCGAACAATTCTTTTTGTGTTCACGCATTTGAAGTCGGTTTTTTTTAAAGTTAATATTATTGTATGTTGTATCATAAAAAATATAAATTAAAAATTTTGTCTAAAAAATAAAATAAAAAATTTAGGGGTGGACTACCCCTAACATTTAGGGGGATAATCTATGGACGTGTTGGCCGATTCTCATAGATACCGGATATGCACAAAAAATTTCATCAAAATCGGTCAAGCCGTTTCGGAGGAGTATGGCAACAAAAACTGTGACACGAGAATTTTATATATTGGAAGATATAGCAACAATATTTTTTATTTTATTTTGGACACTTCACATCACGTCAATCTGGCCCCGTGGAAGTTCTTCGGATACTTATATCCGAAGAACTTGTGTTACAGGTACCAGACAACGGAAATATATTTAATACTTTTATACTATACACATATTTGAGATTTTTGTTATATTATACATAGATTTAATACACATCCATGATCCAGGAAAATTTAAAACTTTTTGTTCCCTTGGTGGGATTCGAACCTGCAACCTATCGCTAGAGCACCAACACGCTCTACTACTGCGCAACGGAGGTCGTCGAAATATTGTTTTTTTTATAATCTTCTTTCAGGAACACCACGGACTAGAGAAATGTTAAATATGTATTTGTAAAGTATATCGCTGTCCTGTAACTGCCCGATCAAATAAATTCCGATACCTATAGATAACTGCTGCCTGGACTGAAATTATCTATTAAAAGTACGAAAAATCGACGATTAGGAGGCTTACTCCCGACACAATCGAGAATCGAATCAGTTCTATCTCAACGGTTTATGGTATTTTATTTGTTGGATTATTTTGAAACTAATCAGGACAAATAAAATCGTTGGATCGTAACTTTTTGTACTCCCGACCATATCAATCGACTGAGAATAAAAATAAACAAATGTCAATTTATATGGGAGTGGGCGGCACGAGCGAATCTGAATCAAAATCGAATCAGTTTGGATGGGTCTTTACCAAATTAAGACCGGGTGGTGGTACCATTCCTTTACAGTTAACTAGGCCTTCCACCAAGACTATTATTATGTTACAATTTTATTTGTAAATCCCATTATGTTTGTGTCTTATTTATCTATTTTAATCTGTTATCATGTCCAATCGTTTTCTATCTTGACAGTATCGAACAAAGGCGATATCCCATCAGTAGGACTGATATGAGATTTGGAGACATTGCCCTGACTCAATTTGGCGGGAAACCCAACTGGCTCTACAGTTGACACTCGGCCGAACATTATTTTGGCGGGAAACCTAACTATTTCACGTCTATTCTGGTCCTCTATGATGGCGTGGGTTCGTATCCCACTTCTGCCACCATATTATGATGCCACAGCATACATTATGTTATGTTCGTCTTCATATTATGTTCAATAATACACTCGTATATTAATAGTACTAGATTTATTACACGTTGATATTATATACCATATCGCATAGCTAGGTACATAGGTCATACCTTCATAGCCTCTCTAAGAGGACTCTTATAATAACTATCTTAAGCTTCAAAGTCAAATGTCATATTTGACATTACATTGTTTTAAGCCTAATTAATAATGGCATAGCATTATGTAACAGGCGGTAATAGCTGAAAAAAGATTTTCGAAGCGCAAACTTGCGATGTTTTCGCATTTATGTTGTTCGCAAAGTTTAGCGCCTGCTTTATCGGGTATTTAATTGTATTATTATTAAATTTATATAATATATAGTATAGACAAAAATACGCAAGTTTACAATAAGAAAAATATAGTAATTATGATCAATAGTTTTCATAAAAAATATTCAAACAATTATATTTGTTTGGTTATAATAGAAGTAGAAGTAGTAATACCTCGTAGAAGTTATAATAAATTTATTTATTCAGCAATTTTAGTCATTACATTACACACACTAAGTACCCACTATTAAACACAAAACAAAGAAAAAATAAAATGAAAAACAAAACAATTACTTACACCATAAACAAAAAAAAAAGAAAATACTATCCATTTAATAAAAAACTAGGTATAATTAAAATCTTAACGATTCTTTTGTATCTTAACATCATATAAAATAAATTTTAAATGTGCCAAAGTATAACCATACAACCACAATTCTTGTGAAATTTTACCTAAAATTGTTGTTCCACGAGTTAGTGATAATAAATAGATAATATTTAAACAATTACCTAGCTTATTAAAAGTATAGTAGAATATAATATCTAGAGAAAGCCAGTAGGTATAATTGATTATTATTTATCTAAATTTCTTTAAATTAATTTACAAAAGAGGTAAAAATATAAAAAAATCCCATTATAATTTACAGACTCACCCAGTTTAAAATAAATACATTATGAAAATAATCGCTACCAGTTTTCAATAATAAATTGAGGGTTAAACGTTTACACAAAGTCCAATTAAGATATCAAGCTGGCCGAAACTGAAATTAAATTGATTTAATTTAAATAGATTAAAATTGGTTTTACCCAGGTAAAGCAAACGGTAGTTATTTTTAATTACGAATATATTATTGAACATTATCGGAATATTGAAAATCTCGCTTATATTATAAAGTTGGTAAGTGTGAAACCATTTTCATGAAACTTGGCATTCAGGATGCAGGAACCCTTGATTGTCAGATAGGTTACTTTTTATCCCGAAAATTAAAATAAAAATGTGTTCCCGTAGGACATGAAATACGCGGTGGAGCTGCGGGCAAAAACTAGTTAATTTTATAAGTTACTAGCTGACCCGTGCCTACTTCATTGAGCATACAAACAGTTAAAACCTTCCTTGGACTTCCACGAACATTTCAAGACCAAAAGTGCCGAATCGGTTCTGCCGTTCTTGAATTTTAGCGACACTAACGAACAGCAATTAATTTTTATATATCAGATTAAATTAAATTAATAATGGTAAATAAAAATCTAAATTAAAAATCTTTTTTAGAGATAATAATAGTAATAGTATTGTCTCTCTTAACACCGAATTACTAGTGTTACAGGAGCCAGACAATATACACGATTTAAGATTTTTATTAAATTATTACATGCCAGTAACATTGAAAACTTTCACCTCGACGAGATTTGAACCCGCGACATGCGGCTAGAGTGCCAACGCGCTCAACCGCTGCGCTACATAGGTCGAAATTTTACGTATTGTATGAAAATATTGAAAATTATAAACCTTACCATAAAAGTTGCTAAAAATCTGTGTTAAAATTATATTTTACTAGCGACCCGCCCCGGCTTCGCACGGGTGCAATGCTGATACTAAATTAAATACACTACAGAAAAACTATGAACGTTGTATATAAAAACATAGCTGCCCGCTCCGACTTTGCACGGGCATAAATTATATATGATTATTAACTGATACGTTGTCGCGCTGAAAATCACGTTTTTATCAAGTACTGTTATTTTCCTCGCTAGAGAGCTCCGATAATAAACGCGTCCGATTGCTGCTAAATTCAAAGTTCTAAAGGGAGAACCGCGGCCTCCGACGCGCTATTTATAGGCATGCCTCCCCGCACTGCCCCGTCCGGCCGGTACCGCCCGCCGCAAACGCAAATTTTAAATTTGTAATATCTCCGAAAATATTTGTTTAATTTACATGCTGTAAGGAACCATATTGATCTATATTAATTGCACACTGTGTTTAAGGTACTTAATTCGATAAGGATTAATGCCGTATTGTTTAAAATAGCTTCGTAAATAAGCCATTTTTTCACGTAAAAAGTAAACAATAAAAATGGTTAATGTGGGTTTTCCCTAAAAGATAAACATATACAATCGCGGACTTTTTTGTAGACCTTTTTATGGTGTACAATACTGTAGTACATTAATTTGATCTAAATCGTAGGGTTTAGGCAGCGTTTTTGCTAAAATAGGTTAATTTACGACATCACGTTAGAAACCTCTAAAATTAGCAATGTTGCCTTAGTATATTATGCATGTATTATACATATAAACCTTCCTCTTGAATTACTCTATCTATTGGAAAAACCCGCATCAAAATCCGTTGCGTAGTTTTAAAGATTTAAGCGCACATAGGGATATAGGGACAGAAAAGACGACTTTGTTTTATACTATGTAGTGATTACACATTTCGCTTTTGTTACTCTTTCATACATTTTTCTATTGTAGTATGTTATTATCGCATTATACCTCGACAATACCTGTGTTAAGGCGAATGGTCAAGCAAAATGCGTTTTTCACGACTTTTAGGCTATGTTTTTCAGCTAAATTACAGACTGGGGAAATAAAGAAATTTTGTGTAATTATAAAGTGTATCTTGAAGTATATTGTTGTTGTCGATAATTTTGATGATCTTCACTCAGTAATCAGAAATACATTTTAGAAAATGCTATGACTCTCGTAAAATGAATATTTTAGGATGGATTTTTTTTTGGTTTGGCTTATCCGTTTATAATGAATCTTTGCATGCATGCTTCTTTACTTTGTACCTTGTTGTTCATTGTCGATTTGTAACAAATACTATTGCAAAATAGAAGTTATATCATAAAAGGTCTTTGGTGCCTACTGTAAATCAAACTCCACTAGTAAAGTATTTGCTCATAAAATTTAATCAGGCGTTTAGTTATGGAATGCAACGTTGCCAGTTCGATGCAACCCATGTACAATGCAGCGTTGCCGTTCCGCACGGCGCGCACAGTGAGCGGGTGCATAGATAAGAGTAATACAATCTCGCGTGGTCTTGTTTTGATTTGACAAATGACAATTGACAATTGACATTTACTTACCGGCTTGTAGTTTGCACATGTTGTGTGAAATCGGTTCGACTTTGAAAAAAACATAGGTAATAAAAGTATTCCGAAACAAAGTAACCAACGATTATTGAAGTTGCTATATAAAAGAAGAACTCGTGTTGCAAATCAGACAAAAGCAAAAGAAGCCAAAGCAAATGATATTGAAAAGTAAGTTACCTACTTACCGATACCGGTACCTATCTAATTATAAAATAGACATATTTTTTGTTATTGTACCTATAATGTAAAGAATTTCCCGCGGTCCCATAGACTTAAAATTAGATATGAAGCTGTATTCCTGGTGACGATAGGTTCTATTAGGAGTTGGTCGCTATTGAGTTAATAGGTACCTACTTTTAAGTCTATAGAACCGCGGAAAGTCCCCAAAAGATCCCAAGATTCCGCCTGTACAGAAAAGATAAAAATTATGATGATCATCAGATGCATAATTTACAATTATAGTCTATAGACAGTGTCATTGTAACGTAAATGTTTATCATACAGAATACTTATCACAGAGACATCAAACAATTACTCTTTACTGCTACACTATTATACAGTTAAACCTACAGTTATAATGTTAAAAAAATAGCTTGCCATGGAAATATGCCATAGCTTCAGGTTTATTATCAATAAAGGAAGCCGTAAAAAATATTAAAAAAAAACCATGTCTTTAGTCAACAAAACATTGGCTCCTACTGCGTGTAAAGTGATTCGTGATTTTGCCTTTACAGTTCATTGACTTGGGTTTTTTTGTTATTAAAAAATTAAAAATGGCAAAAATTAAAAATAAACATTGCTGTATTTGTGTCCTAGCTTAGAACAAGGGTAAAGAGGCAAAAGATCACACATGCTACAAAAATTATTCTGGTAATTTACTAGCTTTTTTTTGACTCGTAGTACCCTTTATTTCCCTGTTTTCTGCGTGTATAAGGTACAATATATATTACGCTGACTGAGGTATAACTAATAGTTATACTATTTCATAATTAATAATGAATCAAAACTAAATTTAGTTTTTTCTTTTAGGAGCGTCTACAGGAATGTAGTCTGAGATCTTTGGTGCAAGGGTTTAAAAAAAGTATAGAAATGCGCGTTAAATATCGGACGGGGACGCCAGCACGTATTCAAAAATAATCCAATCTAGACCTTATGAAAATTATACCGTTGAAAAAGTAGAATGCCGGAATCATTTACTTACAAATTTTTGTAATAAATTTTTAGTGTTAAGTACAGATACAAAGTATTCTTTGAAATACAGAAAAAACATAACATAATCAAGAATATTAGGAACCAGAAAAGTATCATTCAATACTCAAAAACCTATAACCGTTCTGCATAAATCAATTGTTGGAAAAAGTCCACGCAACGAAATTAAACGGAACGAAGAAAAACGAATGAAGAGTCGAAAACTGACTCAGAAATATTTAAGAAAAAAGAGGAGATTGTTTCAGACCCAAGATGGAACAAACTATGGGGAAAATTGCTCAAAACCGGATATGGCTGAAGATATGCTGGAGAATTCAAAAAGAGTATTTTTACAGAATTTAGAGAGAAACGCCGAGGAAAGACAGAAGAAAAAAAGCTGAAAGACTTCTATATGGATTGCATACTACCAGAATTAGTGGATCCTAGATATCTGAGAAATATACCCATTAGAGACCCACAGTATATAACAGAGGCTGTCAACAAAAAAATTAAAAAAAGTCTAAAAAAAGAAAGTCAGCCCCCTACCATTCAAGCCAACTAGTCCCATTGCCAACAAGGAAAAAAAATAACTTCAAAAATAATAAACAAATCTATTTAAATTAATATTTTTTTTTTTAACATCCTGTATGAATCATCGATAGACAAAAGTTCCCTGTGTAAGAAGTAAACTGTAAAAAATTAAACAAAATGTATATAATATAACGGGTGTAAAAAGAGCAGTCACTATAACTTTGGGATATCATTATAGGACCTTGACTGATTCTAGAAACTTTATTTTTCGAAAAAAAAAATTTTTTTTGCTATTTATTTTAGTCGCAAGGCTAAACTGTTTGGAACAACGTTCTGCATTAAATAATTAAATTTTATAATTTTTGCCCTAGTACGTAATGAACGTCTTACGCGTGCTATAGACCTCTCAGCGTAATCAGCTGATCGCTGTGTTGTGCACGTTGTAGATTGCCTATTGAAAATTTTTAATAGGCAATGTACAACGTGTACAACACAGCGATCAGCTGATTACGCTGAGAGCTATAGTACGATATAGATAGCACGCGTAAGACGTTCATTACGTACTAGGGCAAAAATTATAAAATTTAAGAATATAATGCAGAACGTTTTTCAAACAGTTCAGCCTTGCGGCTAAAATAAAAAATTGCAAAAAGAATTTTTTTTTTTCAAAAAATAATTAATGAAAATAATTCATTTCTAGAATCAGTCAAGGTCTTATGGTCCAATCCCAAAGTTATAGTGACTGCTCTTTTTACACCCTGTATATATAAAGAGTGTAAAAAAGAGCAGTCACTATAACTGTGGGATATGATTATATTACCTTTTCTCATTCTAGAAATGTATTTTTTTTACAAAATTAAAAAAAAAATTGGCTTTATTATAATTTTTGCGATAAAAAAATAAGAAATGGTAAAAAAAATATATTTTTTTTTGTTTTTGACAAAAAAATATATAAAAAAAATACATTTCCGAAATGAGGAAAGGTAGTATAATCGTATCGAAAGTTATAGTGACTGCTCTTTTTACCCGCTGTATATATATATAT
Source organism: Celastrina argiolus (assembly GCA_905187575.2). Lineage (NCBI taxonomy): Eukaryota > Metazoa > Arthropoda > Insecta > Lepidoptera > Lycaenidae > Celastrina > Celastrina argiolus. The sequence goes on from LR994596.1 coordinate 8,017,447, forward strand.
ATATTAGCAGTCATAAATTAATCGTTTGAGCCGTATTCGATATACATATAATAAGGGACATTAGTCCAGTCATCAGCTTAAAGGAGAAAGCCCATTTCAGGCCCAGAGCGGACAGCCGTCTTAAGAAGCCTTAATTTCTCCAGAAATGTACTATAAAGAGACATGATTTTTGATAACATTCAAATAACCGCCACTATAATCAGTAATGTTCCAATAAAAAAAGGAATTTTATTGGATTATTTGGAACCTAAGTAGAACGTTGAGGTGAAATGTTACCCGATGATAAAACTCTAATCAATCAATCCGAATATCGATTTATAAACAAATAAAATAAACTCATGTAAAATACAAATAACGGGTCACTGTTGGTAATTCGGTAAAGAATTAATCAAAAGAAAACATTTATCTTAAAACCAATGTTTACGTTTGTTACTATAAACGATAAAGATTCATAAAGAGTCATATTATATCGATTCTTTTTTACGTAATCGATTTATCGATTTCATTTTTTTGCGACAAGCGGCAACACTGATGACTGAAATGTCATTTTTGTGCAATGCTCAATGTGGATGCGTTTTGTTTTGTTTTCGATTTTTTTCACCGCAATGTGGCTTTCTCGCCTGAACTTGTTTCGGCTTTTCACGTACGACTTTGGCATTGTTTTACTAGTTTTGTTCTCTCCTTCTACGATTACTTAGCCCTGGATTAAAGGATTACGCTATTTGATTGTGCATACCAAAATGTCTGAAGAACATTGTTTATGTTGTGGTATGTTACCGAGAACCGTATTTTAGAGCCCAAAGAATTAAGTGTCATACAGCAGTGGGTTGCACGGCAGCAGGTAATCATAATATTATAATAAAATGTTTCTATTATTTCTTTCATTATGGTTTAATCGTTAAATCTTTTACGGTTGAAAATATTTATCATTAATGTTTATATGTTTTAGGTGTCAGGCGATAATCTTGTTTGCCACAATTGGTGGGTAGCAATAACTGAAATTCTTGCACTACAACAAGGGCTATCTTATTATATCTTACTATTATAAATTATTGAAAAGTCGGAAAAGGCCTTGAAAATAAAATAGAAAAAAAGTAAAAAAAAAAATATTTCTACAATAATGGCGGCATTTTAAGTTTTTTTCTCAGATATCTAATACTATTAACATTTTGGAACACTCATTTTTAATGCGATTTTTTGATGTCCACATTGGGCCTGAGACACTATGGAGAGTGGGCTTTCTCCTTTGGCAAGAATCTTGGAATTAGAGATACCCAGCTGTAAGTCTGTAAATAGTTGTATATTGACTCCCCCAAAAGTTGTCTCAAAACCTACATAATATGGAAGGGTGTACGCTACTATTAAATTTCAAGGGTCAAAGGTCATATTTCTTTGTTATACTTTTCTTATAATTGGGTATCTCGAATTCCGAGGTGAACTTACTAAAATGGCTGGACTAATACATATAATAAGGGTTAAACGGGGATAAAATAAAAAAAATAATCTAAGTATATATTATTTAATATATAAAATGTAGCCTCTGTTTATTATTACTCTGCTCAACTCAGAGAAATATGCTAAATGCGCCATCTAGCGAAAATATAATTTGACATCCTTATGCACGCTACATTGAACTACTATTCATAAATAGATGGCGTTAGCTCCACGTCCAAACACTCAAGGTCATTTGCTTGACCATTCGTCTTAAGCCTCTACATTACCTGAAATTAATCTCAACATTACCTGAATCAGGATCCGACCACAGCGTACAAACTTATTATCATTCACTTTTGCAGATGAAAAATAAAACATACTTATTTCAATAGTCCTATAAAATGTAGATCATAAAATCGGTCACATTTGTATGGTGGAACAATATGTGGCAAAATCGGCCATTCTTTTTTTTTCGCCGAGATAATGCTTTAGAGCATCCCACAGTGATGGGGATCCTGTTTGTAGGTATGTGAGTCTTTGCAGCTTCCTAACAGTGGGCGCAGCCTCTACTCACTAAAAACTCGGTGGTACTCTTTGTACCAGCCTTGCGGGCCACGGGATCGCGTGGGCACACTTAGGCCCGTAAAAATAAAACCATCTCAAACCCAACCACACCTTGAGCACCTATTTGACAGATAAAAAAACGTTTCGTTTCACTTTTAAAAATGAAGAATTTTACTTACGTTATATACTTTAATTTTTTTCTTTCTTAAAACGTAAAAATAAAGACTTATTTTAATGTTTCCTGTAATCTATAATATGGATATAGCGGTATAAAAAGAAAATAAATTAAAGTACTATGTAACATTAATATTGATGTTCACTTTTAAAAGTGAAACGAAACGTTGTTTTATCTGTCAAATAGGTTCTCAAGGTGAGGTTGGGTTTGAGATTGTTTTATTTATACGGGCCTAAGTCTCAAAAATATCTGAGTTAGGATGCCCACGGCGAACCATTTGTACCACCGACAATCGGGCAAATTTCTTTTCTATATTATTTCTGACCGACTATTTGTATGACGTGTTTGTTGCATTGCACTATTGCAAATTGCAATCAGTATGTTTTATTTTTCATAAAAAGTCGGTGACCGATTATAAGTAGCAGTAAATGTAAAGCCACCTCTACAGTTCCTCGGCGAAGTACTCGAGATACTTTGGCAACAGTTCGAAGTGCGACACTACAACTTCGTGCAACTTCGGGCCCTTTCACTCGGTACCAAAAACCGACAGCAAATGGACGTCACCCGAGGCGAATTAAAGTTTGACGAGGTAAGCCGAAGTGCATCTCTACACTATCCTATTCGTCTAACTACGTTCAACTTCGCGAGTAGTGTGGAGCCGGGGTAATGTTTGGTTCACAATTTCTAAACATAACATAAAGATATATTTATTTTCCCTCTCCCGAAAACCCTTGGCTATGTGATGTATAAAGCTATAATATACATCTACATCACAGGCTATAAACCGTGGAATATAAAAACGAGGCAAGGGATGTGACGTTTCCTTTTCATAGCTTTCCGTTTGCAACTATTTAAGGTACCGTCTACCTTAGCGGGAATAAAATAGCAGGTGACTTATACAGGTTCATATATAAAGCCGAATAAAGTTTGAAAAGGAAGACGCGTAGAGCAATATTTCGTTTTTGCTCCTCATACAAATTAGCACCAGAACGCGACAAATCGCGATTAATGCCGTGTTTCACCAAGCAATGTTAAAGTTAACGCCATGTTAAAATACCATGCCATCTCATTCATTGACAGGAAATACGAGAGGAATAACATGATATTTAACATGGCGTTAACTTTAACATTGCTTGGTGAAACACGGCCTAAAAGTCACAGTCCGTAACAGGGCGACCAGAGCGACGTGCATCTTTGACGTCAAAATTTCCGGATTGAAAACGCTTAAACCAAATTTGCGCTACTCTCACAGATACTGCATTAGGTCCATAAACCTCACAAATTATTTTCGCGGCTTGTGTTGCATTTTTAGATTTTTCAAAAAAATTTTAAAATGTATCGAATTTCTTCATTAGAATCACTCATTTAAATAATAAGAAAAACAAATGAAAATCACACATTTACCTAATTTGAATTTGGAATTGTCTTCTGTAAAATTAAAACATTTTAATGATACCAAAATCAGCCAGATACAATTGGTATAGCCCAAGAGATTTTGTGACAAGTTCTTTTATACTTTTTCCCCAACCTATTATATTGGTTATTTTATTTTTTAATATATACTAATCCCAAAGTTTTTCAACTATATAATACTAGCCCATGGACCTCAATGAACTACTATATACTAAAAAAAAGAAATTTGTATTTGAGCATAAATTATAATCTTTAACATTCCCTAACGTTTCACACAAAGAAACTCTCTAAAGGCTTAAGAAAGCTGGTATCCGAGCACTTAGCTTTTAAGACAACGGTTTCATCTGCAAACATTACAGCAATTTTAATCTGAATTATAACCGAGAAGGTTGAGTTACTGACGAACGGCTATGAACCTTATTAATACGTGATAAGGTCGAAAAGTGGTAAACCAAACCTGTCGTCGACCGTTAATTTCTAGACATTTTCGCTAAAATCCACTTTGGGAAAATAATGAAATTTCACTTAAATGACTTTGATCTTTTCGGAGTTCATTTACTTGGCACGGTGGTTTTGACATCGACAGAATGTCGAAAGGTCGTCAATAATTATATTTTCGGGTCAGTTCACATTGAGACGCGACGTGACGACGCTTGAAAATGCATATTCAAACATTTTCAAGCATCATTCTTTACGTGAATTTTGTATAGCTAATGAAATGTGGGCGCCTCGTCGCGTTACGTGCCACGTAGCGTCTTGGTCTTCTTGTGAACTGACCCTTAGATAGAAATTCGGGTACTTTCAGATACTAAGTCAAGTTGTTTTTAGTTACATTAACTTAGATAATAGCCGGTTTATGAAGGGTCTTCAATTGTATGATCAACTAAAATGGCATTCAAATTAACAACCCATATTGAACGCTGATTGGACAAACATTTATTAGAAAGAAAGAGAGGTACCTACAGTTATTATATAACTACATCATGCTCACACTCGCAAGGCTGGTTAAAATTTCATAGATTAGATTTATTCACCAAAAGGCACCAATTCCTTGACACTTGACATACGATTTGAATCAACTTTATCAAAATCCGTTCAATAGTTTTTGCGTGAAGTAGTTACAAACATACACACTGACTCGAAAACTTTCGAACTTTAGTGTGGAGTGAGAAAATAAGAAATGATAAAAAGTAAAAAAAAAAATTAGTTTTTGAAATAAATATATACATCTCCAATGAGAAAAGGTATTATAATCGTATCTAAAATTTATAGTGACTGATCTTTTGACAGGGCGTAATTGTTTTTGAAAATAAATGTAGAAACTTAAGTAGCTGAGTGCCGAATACTTAAATAAGTGAGGTCTTTAGCGGCGCCTATTCCTATTCATAGGCTGTCAATGTCACTGCTTACTGGAAAGAGCACGTCTTGAACGCCACATAAACAATGGTTGTGAGGGCTCTAATTTCCGGTGCCGATCCATCATCACAGCATCTGTTTTGGACAGACTCAATCTTACACTCATGTAAAGTTAATTCAATTTACTTATTTATTTTCCTCGTATACAAAAATAATTTTATAACGTGTGACAGAAATAAGCGATGAAAACTTACTGTCGTAATTCATGAAGTCTTGCAGATTGAATCTGCCTATTTAATTGAATGACTAGCGCGGTTATATAATGGCGTCAAACAGTTCGTATAGCAATGTGTTGATATATTTTTTTATTATTTTACTTTAATGTGCGTTATAGTACACATCCGGAAATTTTGAAGTTTAAGAAATAAAATATAAAATGGTTGTCTTAATCTCGGATTCATTCAATTTGTTGGTAAAAATAGAATCTAATCAATCTATTATATTATATATAGCGGATTCAATCAGATGACTGCGACATATATAAGTAGTTGCCATAAACCATATGATTTTGGAGAAAGGTTATGTATGTTGATTCTGTACGTATTATTTTATTCAAGTTTGTAGCCATTATCAATGCTCCTATCAGAGAAACAGATAAAATAGATCTATCAATGGTGGCATAAAAGATGTCGCCGATATGGCGGCATGCGTAAATAAAATATGTTCTTTTACAGTGCTGCTACTTTCACAGTGCTTGGTCCCTAAAATTATTATCACTCATGTATTTCACACGTTGTACAACGTCTAATCTAAGGGTGACATTTAGGTAGGATACCGTATCTAAATAACTCTACATTTTACTGTGAAAGTACCAGCGCTGAAACAATAAATTATATTATAGGCAAATTTTTGTTGTTGGGGCATTTCTCATAGAAAAATGAAAGTTAAAAGTAAGTCTTTTACCGCTGGCACTTTCACAGTATACTCTACATAGGAGACACATACACGACCTAAAGAATTATCACTTATTTATTTTACACCATGTATACTTATTGCTATAATAGGTATAGTGACATTTTTACTAATGTAAAATAAACATTTGACGTGAATAAATCATAGAGACAAAAAAAATAGAGTTCAGAAGTTGTTCAGAAAGGATACAGTTAAATATTGTTACAACATAATCTCTACCCATCAAAATTGCCACTACCACTGGATAGCTAAATAATCAAATAATTTATTATGCTACGCAAGAAACGTATTCACCTATTAAAACGGCCGTGTCCACAACACAGCCGCACACTTTTTCACATAATATTTTGATTTATATGATAAAAATAATATTCCGAGTGATAAACCTAAGGAAATGTGCACAAAAATAATAAAAAGAACCAAAATCACATTGCGCAAGGAAGTCAGGAATCATAAACATTTTCCATTCGATGTCAAATAAGCTAATAAAATGATATTATCACAACATATAAATCTAATATACCTATTACGTAATATATAAATGGAGGCTTTCTTCTGAAAGAGGAAATGTCGCGTATGCGAGGCTTAATTTTATTATACGTATATACAACGTGGTACTGAAATGAGTGATGACAATATTTTACTTGCGTCATTGTCGAGTTATGTTTAGTAAAATAGTAGTTGCATACATTTGTAAATTTGATTTGTGTCCTTCGACGCACGTAAACAAAAGTACACTTTAGCATTGCTTCTGTTACTTAAATAATATCACTAATTTATTTTACACATTATATCGTTGTATAATATGTTAAGATGACGCCGGCAGTCAATAGTAAAGTGTAAAACGTCTTTAATACAGATAGATACTTCCAAACGAGTCAAACGTACAATTTTTAGGCTTTTGAAACCCCAGCATAAATTAATTTAAAATTAATGTTAATTCATTAAATCGCAAATCTTTGATGAGATTATAATTACTATATAAATCAGAAATAAGAAATATTTTATGTAGGAATGATACGAGTATATTCTAAAACAAAATGTCCTTTGATGTTTTTAGTCATCTCTTTTTAAACCTCGATGAAACCTGAGTGTTTGTTTGTTGTGCGTGCGTGCGTGCGTGCGTGAGTGAGTGAGTGTGTGTGTTTGTGTGTGGCGTCGTAGCTCTCACGGATGAACTTATTTGATGTATTCGAGGCAGTATTCAGTTATTAATCTTTTTTTTTCTATGACTATCCTTATGTGATCCATCGTTTCCATTCCATCAATTTTCCATCTTTTTGCTAAAAGATGGCCCCGTGCGAGTTTCTTACGCCGGTTCTTCTCGGCGGACTCCATTATAATGTAAATAAATTAAACATTTAATTCTTTCTATTTCGCCGAATCTTCTCATGTTAAGACTTTAATCAAAAACATGATAGTCGTAAAATTTACTTACCGCTTTGAGATAATGGAATTTGTTAAACGGCAAATTTTTCACAGAAATTTAATTAGGTTTAGGTACTAGATATTTATAATTTAATTTGCTCACTAATATTTAGATTAAGAAAAACCTGGCGACGTCTGCAACATGATTTTCTTCTTCTTGTTCTGCAAGATGTGCGGTTTTCATGAATAATAAAAAAAAACATAATGAAAGAAATTGATTTATAGAAAAAAACTAGATCGAAATCGGTTCATTGTTTAGGAGCAACTAGCGAGCTACGTCTTTTCGTCAGGGGTCGATCAATCAATTAATTAATTGATTGATCGACCCCTGATGAATAATACAATTGTTTTCCCCTGGAATTAAAAAAAAAATTAATACATATTTTTTAATAACTATTTATACATAGTTTACGCAGCGCACGTAATGAAAGTCCCCAAATGTGAATAATTTTCCCGGTTTTTTCAACATTTCTCACTGACGCTTCGCTCCTATTGGTTGCAGCGTAATGTTATATAGCCTAAAGCCTTCCTCTATAAATGTACTATCCAACGAAAAAAATTTTTTTCTAATCGGACCAGTAATTCCTAAATTTACAACTGTCAAAACTTGGTGGGGATTATATCTCCTGTCAAGTTCAGAAGCCTCTTATGACAGGTCTACTGGGCCTCAGGCTAGGATCATCCCTTACAATAATTTAAACATAATCTCTAATGCTACTCGTAAATATTTTGTATATCTTTTATAACTTGAGTTAAATATTATAAATACTAAAAGTTTAATTTTTTGCATATAGTAGGCTTCGAAGATAATAAACCAATATTTATGACATTTGGCACATAACATACAAGGTGTAAAATGAATAAGTGATAATACTAAATACTTTAGGGTGTGTATGTGCCTCCTATTACATGTAGAGTTTACTGTGAAAGTACCAGCGCTAATATTTCTATGATAAATGCCCCAACATCATAAATTTGCCTAACTCTATCAGCGCTGGTACTTTCACAGTAAACAGGACCCATACTCACCCTAAAGTATTATCACCCATTCATATTATAGCCTATAGAGAAGACCACGAATATATACATAGATTAGTTTTTATCGCATCAAAATACGAGTATATTTCAGTATCCTACACAATTAATTCAGTATTTATCAAATTCAATTGTTTGTCGTGACTTCTGGAAATTTCCAGATTGTGTAGGATAATGAAATATATAAAAATGTATACAAAACGGCCATATCATGGACACATGGCGTTAACTCAATAAAAAACTGTCTTGTTATTTTTTAGGATTTTATTGTACTAGTAGTTTATCCCATGATACCTTATTTCTCTTGTTGCAGAACTACTTCGTCGAAATATTATATTTCTCTAATTATTATCTAAACAACAGGCTAATAATGAAAATATAATGATGCCACACCCAACGCACGCACGCACGCACAAACACTTTATTTACTTACTGTCTTAAAAAAACACAAAGTATAAACTAACTTAGCAGTCTATAAATTAATTTGACTTTAAAGCAAACCTGTTGATATTCTATACAACAATAAGCATTATCGGTTGATTGCATATTGCAGTTGTATCAATCACTACATTACCATATCAAGCAAGCAGTTAATATTTTATTTCTATTCTGTTCATATTAAAATGTCAGTCCCTGATTCTCGTAACTTCGTTTCAACTTCATTCAGTTCCGATAGCGTTCGATATTTCAATGTTCAAGTTACGAGAATGGGACCCCAAATACGACACATGCGACTTCCGGAAGGCTCGGTTCAATTTTCTCATCCCCATTGCTGAACGAAGTGGCGTTTCAGTCTAAGAATGAACGTCATTTACAATTTACATACTTTAACAATTTATATGATAGCGTGTATAGGAGTAGTAGGGATTCGCCGGTTCTGGCTCACGAGCCAGAACCGGCGAATCTACAGGGGTTGGTCGGCCAACTACAGGGGTTGGTCGGTTAAAAAAAAAAAAAAAAAAAGTTTGGTGTCAAAATAGGGGTTTTCCGCTACGCCCGATCGATCTATGCGATCCATTTTTGCGTATCTGCACTCCTTAACGTTTTAGGTTTTGCATAAGGAAAGCACTAATAGCACTCATTACACTAATCGTTAAACTCCTCAGTGTCTAATGACCATGCGCATCACGCGTTTTGTTATGAACGACATTCTAAACTTAATGACATAGTCGTAATGGTATTGATAATAAACAATATTCCTTTGGTATGTTTCCAAATAATTGAAGTCGAGATTTAAAAAAAAAACTCGGGTTTGATTTCGAACAAATCCTTTATTTCAAAATAACTCTTTCATTAAATCTTAAAACAAGATTTGAACATCATATTCAAAAACAAATCATTTCCGAGTGTATCGCTGCCAAATTCATTTTGAAAGTCTTTCAATGACTTGTTTTTAAATTTACATATATAGTAAGTACATTAAACAGTACTCTCCACACACTGACGTATAATCATTTTGTAACCGAACATTATTAAAACGCCATTTCCTTGCATTTCTGTCCAAAAACATTTTATGCATACAATAAACAACATTCCTTTGGTATGTTTCCAAATAATTAAAGTCGAGATTTAAAAAAAAAACTCGGGTTTGATTTCGAACAAATCCTTTATTTCAAAATAACTCTTTCATTAAATCTTAAAACAAGATTTGAACATCATATTCAAAAACAAATCATTTCCGAGTGTATCGCTGCCAAATTCATTTTGAAAGTCTTTCAATGACTTGTTTTTAAATTTATATAGTAAGTACATTAAACAGTACTCTCCACACACTGACGTATAATCATTTTGTAACCGAACATTATTAAAACGCCATTTCCTTGCATTTCTGTCCAAAAACATTTTATGCATACAATAAACAACATTCCTTTGGTATGTTTCCAAATAATTAAAGTCGAGATTTTAAAAAAAAACTCGGGTTTGATTTCGAACAAATCCTTTATTTCAGAATAACTCTTTCATTAAATCTTAAAACAAGATTTGAACATCATATTCAAAAACAAATCATTTCCGAGTGTATCGCTGCCAAATTCATTTTGAAAGTCTTTCAATGACTTGTTTTTAAATTTATATAGTAAGTACATTAAACAGTACTCTCCACACACTGACGTATAATCATTTTGTAACCGAACATTATTAAAACGCCATTTCCTTGCATTTCTGTCCAAAAACATTTTATGCATACAATAAACAACATTCCTTTGGTATGTTTCCAAATAATTGAAGTCGAGATTGAAAAACAAAATTCCGGTATAATTTCGAATAAATCCTTTATTTCAAAATAACTCTTTCATTAAATCTTAAAACAAGATTTGGACATCATATTCAAAAACAAATCATTTCCGAGTGTATCGCTGCCAAATTCATTTTGAAAGTCTTTCAATGACTTGTTTTTAAATTTATATAGTAAGTACATTAAACAGTACTCTCCACACACTGACGTATAATCATTTTGTAACCGAACATTATTAAACGCCATTTCCTTGCATTTCTGTTCAAAAAACATTTTATGCATATAGTAAACAACATTCCTTTGGTATGTTTCCAAATATGTAATTGAAGTCGAGATTTAAAAAAAAACTCGAATAAATCCTTTATTTCAAAATAACTCTTTCATTAAATCTTAAAACAAGATTTGAACATCATATTCAAAAACAAATCATTTCCGAATGTATCGCTGCCAAATTCATTTTGAAAGTCTTTCAATGACTTGTTTTTAAATTTATATAGTAAGTACATTAAACAGTACTCTCCACACACTGACGTATAATCATTTTGTAACCGAACATTATTAAAACGCCATTTCCTTGCATTTCTGTCCAAAAACATTTTATGCATACAATAAACAACATTCCTTTGGTATGTTTCCAAATAATTGAAGTCGAGATTGAAAAACAAAATTCGGGTATAATTTCGAATAAATCCTTTATTTCAAAATAACTCTTTCATTAAATCTTAAAACAAGATTTGGACATCATATTCAAAAACAAATCATTTCCGAGTGTATCGCTGCCAAATTCATTTTGAAAGTCTTTCAATGACTTGTTTTTAAATTTATATAGTAAGTACATTAAACAGTACTCTCCACACACTGACGTATAATCATTTTGTAACCGAACATTATTAAAACGCCATTTCCTTGCATTTCTGTTCAAAAAACATTTTATGCATATAGTAAACAACATTCCTTTGGTATGTTTCCAAATATGTAATTGAAGTCGAGATTTAAAAAAAAACTCGAATAAATCCTTTATTTCAAAATAACTCTTTCATTAAATCTTAAAACAAGATTTGAACATCATATTCAAAAACAAATCATTTCCGAATGTATCGCTGCCAAATTCATTTTGAAAGTCTTTCAATGACTTGTTTTTAAATTTATATAGTAAGTACATTAAACAGTACTCTCCACACACTGACGTATAATCATTTTGTAACCGAACATTATTAAAACGCCATTTCCTTGCATTTCTGTTCAAAAAACATTTTATGCATATAGTAAACAACATTCCTTTGGTATGTTTCCAAATATGTAATTGAAGTCGAGATTTAAAAAAAAAACTCGAATAAATCCTTTATATCAAAATAACTCTTTCATTAAATCTTAAAACAAGATTTGAACATCATATTCAAAAACAAATCATTTCCGAGTGTATCGCTGCCAAATTCATTTTGAAAGTCTTATTATATATTATTTAACACATTCAAATTATTTTACGGAGTGAGAACTTAATAATAATTATACATAGGTATTTAATACAATATTTACTATCTTAGCTACTATAGTCAGCAGTTACATTGCGATTTTTATCAATTTCAATAACATTATCGAACTCTGCATAAACAACGCAATTGATCGTTTGAGTCAGAGCAGATTCAAAGACGAGGTATAAGAAAACAATGAGTATTTTTTATCTTTTTAAACAGTTTTAATGGTTCTTAAACATTACAATACAATGGCGGTAAGAAAAAAAATCTCATATTCTTTTTATAATATAAAATATACAAAGATTAATTAAACACAATACTAAATAATAAAAAATAAAAAAAAAATACAAATAAGTTATGCTTAAAAGCATGCATTGATACAAAAAAAAATATGATTACATAATCATATATAATAATATATAACTAAATAAGTACATTTTTTTTACAGTTCTCTCAATTTATAATGACCCCATGCCAACGTATCGATTTGATTTGGTAATATGTAGCGCTTAGTGTCTTCGTATGACAAAGAAGTTTTATTAATTTGAGTAAATATTGTATGTTTTATTGACCTAAACCTATGCATGGTATGGTTTTGAATATTGTTATTGAAAAGACAAGATTTATAATTTTCTAATTCTAACTTTTTTGTAACACTTTTGTTCACACCCTTGGCTTTTGCGATGACTTTTTTATCTACTGTAAATGCACACATTTTCGATCGGAGTCCTACAAATTCTTCTAAAATATCACCATTATTTTCATCTTTAAAATACCCTAACTTTTTTTGTTTATTCTAGGATAACCAAATAAATTCTCGGATCGATATCTGATGTATCAAACCTTAACATCAAATCAGGTTTGAGATCTTCATATAAATTATTAGTAAAAAATTGGTATATAAAACTATCAGTATCAGTATACAATAATTTCGTTTTCTCACAAAACTTTTTCAAAACATAATCATAATGGAATTCATACATGAGTGTTTTTGAAATATCTAAAATGCAAAACCCTAGGTAAATGGACTTATTATATACAATTTTTGTTTTCCGTAATTGAACTGCTACTAAATTTTCTGAAAATATTGACATACTGTGGAATTCTGGTTTTGCTATTAAGTCTTGTGCTCCTAAAGACTTACCTTGATTTTCCCAATGGGTTACAAGCTTTACATTTACTCTTTTTTCAATGTTTTCCATAGTTTTTCCAAAAACTGAATTATTCATAAGTTTATAAAAATCTTTTTCAAAATCTGATGATGCCTTTGTTCTTAGTTTAGTATTTAAATAAATATATTTTTGTAGCCAAGGACTTTGATTACATTTTAAAACTCTGTAAACCTTTTGTAGTTCAATGCCTAACTTAAGACATTGTTTCAAATTTCTATAGTGAATTTTATATTTTGTTTTATTATTCAAATTTGGAACTAACTTAACATTTTTCGTATTACCTATACAAATATTTTCAGGACATAGAGGTAAATCGGAGTGCAAATCGTGAAGTTTATCAGGATATTTTCTTGCAAAATGAAACCATATTCACATGTATCAGGAATATCAAAGTCGATGTCAGGGTCCACCCACTCAAATCCATCTACAGGATGCTATTGAGACGTTGCCCAACCATAAAAATTATTTGCATCAAAGTATGCAAGAAAAGATTTTGATTTTATTTTATCATAACCAGTCATATACTGGTTATTTGCCTTAGTATATCTAGTGCTACATTGTGATATGCCACCACGAATACCTGCTAGGATGAACGCTATTTTATCAAAGTCTGTTAATAGCTCTAATTCAATTTTAGTATACTTCAACATAGCATCCCAACTTAAGCCAGGTGCAGTATAATAGTATGCTGGATCTAATTTATAAGTTCTAATACAAATATCTCTAAAATTTTCAAATATGTCTGTTAAAAGTAAAACATCAGTTTTGAGGTATAAGTTAGAATAATCTAACATACTTGAACATTTGAAGTGGTTCCAAACATCTTGTGCATGATTGTAATCATGATCAGATACATTAGAATCAGTTAATGTGCTATAGAAATGGTTTTGACTAGGTAAGGATGTCACTTTTAAACTATCATAAGATGTCATGAATTCATACGGATAAACACCTTTTCTTTTTAAACAAACAAAGTCTAGGTTGTTGGGAAAATTCATTTTGAGTGTATGAAACTGTTCATCTTTAAGATTTATTGCCAAATTATCAAGGCTACAAGGCAAAAATTTCAGTGAATCAACAAATCTCAATTTAAACATTTCATTGTTAATAAATAAGGTTTTAGTGAAATAAATGTATCTCTCCTTGTTTTGAGGTATCAAGTCAACTTGTCCTTCAACAAAGTTGAGCGCATGAACTATAAAAAGTGAGTCATAGTGACTTAAATTATGATGAAATACTGGAACGAAATTCGGTGGCCTAAACTTTTTTGAACATAAGTCATACGCCACACCTCTAAAATTTCCAGTATTCCTATCAAAGTCTAAAACTTTATGTTCACCTAAAATTGCTTCACAAATACAACAAATGGAACAATCATCAATTTTGTTTTTGTCTTCGTCAGTTAGAGGATAAGCAGCTTTTTGCAAGTTATTTTTACTACAAATTAATCGTATATCATTATATAATCTACTCATGAACACATTTGCACAATCGGGTCCGCTGTAATTTTCATATTTTGATAAAGTTTCATCATAAGAACACTTTATATAATATCCGAAACTATAAGGTTCATGCTTTTGAATGCTATTGGTATAAGACTTAGATGAATTGTTAGCACATGAATGGACTGGCTTTAGAAAAGCTTCAAAATCTGCATATATTACAAAAGGTATTTTTAAGTTTCTTTCAAAATGATCAAACCTAAGTTTATCGTTAGATGTTGGTTCTGCAAACCAATTTTTAATTTTTTTTTTGCTACTTGGTAATTCGACAGTTACATGAGAACAGTCATTTTGTTGGTGATTTGATAATCTTTCACTTGTACGAAAGTATAATAAACATCCATCACAAATATAAACCATATGATGATGATTTGAAAGTTGTTTGCTTAACAAACGCGATAAACTCTTTATATAACAATAGTGACTATTTGTTCCATTTGTTATCTTGTATAATAAATTAATATGAATGTTTTTGTGAATTTTAGTAAAATACAAGGGACCTATAACATTATTTTTTTTAACTTCATTATTAAATTCCAATCCGAAAACGTTAATACTTATACTAATTAAATTTTCAACTTTGTGAATATCGGTTAACTTCACCGGGAAAGATATACCATTAAAATTTAATTTATTTGCATTCATGCTGTACAGTCAAACCTCACCTCAATAAACAAATCTGTTAAAACCGTAGAACAATTAAAACAGACGGTAGGTGAGCTTGAGGATGGCCTAAATGAAGCATACCTCAGAAGCTGTCCTCTCAAAAAAACAACGTACCGTAGTGGAGTGGTACTATGGCAAGTCTCAGGAAAGAGACCCGTGCTCTGTTCAACAAAGCAAAACGAGACGGGCACTGGGACGTATACAGAACCGCACTCACGAGGTTTAACAACGAGCTGAGGAAAGCCAAAAGAAGCTCTTGGAGCAAGTTCTGTGAGGAAGTTAACAACACATCGCAAACTTCCAGACTTTTTAAAATAGTATCTAAAGCTCCTTGCTCCCATCCTAGCACACTAAGGAAACCAGATGGCACTTACACAAAGACGGCGGAGGACACACTAAAACTGCTTACCGAAGTGCACTTCCCCAACAGTGTCCACCTGGCTGAAAACGAAGTTTTCTACTGCACGTCAATTAAACATAGACCAACTCCGGAAGACTGGAGAAGAGCTTCTACGATTTTTAAACCAGACCGAGTCAAATGGGCAATAGACAGCTTCAAGCCTTTTAAGACCGGCGGTGAGGACAATATCTTTCCGGTCCTCATGCAACGAGGGAAAGAAATCATCCTCCCTCCGTTACTGGAGATATTCAGAGCGAGCTACGCGTGGGGCTACATTCCACAAACATGGACAAGGGTGAAGGTCTCTTACATACCCAAAGGGGGTGACAGAGACAAAGCTCTACCCAAGTCTTACAGACCCATAAGCCTCACCTCTTTCATGCTCAAAGCGATGGAGAAGGTTGTCAACCTGCACATAAGAGACACCTACCTCATCGAAAGACCTCTGCACGAAAGACAACATGCCTATCAGAAAGGTAAATCTACCGAAACGGCTCTGATGGATTTGGTAGATCGAATAGATAGAGCTATAGAGGATAAGGAGTTCGCACTATGCTCATAGTATGAGTATTAACGTTTTCGGATTGGAATTTAATAATGAAGTTAAAAAAAATAATGTTATAGGTCCCTTGTATTTTACTAAAAGTCACAAAAACATTCATATTAATTTATTATACAAGATAACAAATGGAACAAATAGTCACTATTGTTATATAAAGAGTTTATCGCGTTTGTTAAGCAAACAACTTTCAAATCATCATCATATGGTTTATATTTGTGATGGATGTTTATTATACTTTCGTACAAGTGAAAGATTATCAAATCACCAACAAAATGACTGTTCTCATGTAACTGTCGAATTACCAAGTAGCAAAAAAAAATTTAAAAATTGGTTTGCAGAACCAACATCTAACGATAAACTTAGGTTTGATCATTTTGAAAGAAACTTAAAAATACCTTTTGTAATATATGCAGATTTTGAAGCTTTTCTAAAGCCAGTCCATTCATGTGCTAACAATTCATCTAAGTCTTATACCAATAGCATTCAAAAGCATGAACCTTATAGTTTCGGATATTATATAAAGTGTTCTTATGATGAAACTTTATCAAAATATGAAAATTACAGCGGACCCGATTGTGCAAATGTGTTCATGAGTAGATTATATAATGATATACGATTAATTTGTAGTAAAAATAACTTGCAAAAAGCTGCTTATCCTCTAACTGACGAAGACAAAAACAAAATTGATGATTGTTCCATTTGTTGTATTTGTGAAGCAATTTTAGGTGAACATAAAGTTTTAGACTTTGATAGGAATACTGGAAATTTTAGAGGTGTGGCGTATGACTTATGTTCAAAAAAGTTTAGGCCACCGAATTTCGTTCCAGTATTTCATCATAATTTAAGTCACTATGACTCACTTTTTATAGTTCATGCGCTCAACTTTGTTGAAGGACAAGTTGACTTGATACCTCAAAACAAGGAGAGATACATTTATTTCACTAAAACCTTATTTATTAACAATGAAATGTTTAAATTGAGATTTGTTGATTCACTGAAATTTTTGCCTTGTAGCCTTGATAATTTGGCAATAAATCTTAAAGATGAACAGTTTCATACACTCAAAATGAATTTTCCCAACAACCTAGACTTTGTTTGTTTAAAAAGAAAAGGTGTTTATCCGTATGAATTCATGACATCTTATGATAGTTTAAAAGTGACATCCTTACCTAGTCAAAACCATTTCTATAGCACATTAACTGATTCTAATGTATCTGATCATGATTACAATCATGCACAAGATGTTTGGAACCACTTCAAATGTTCAAGTATGTTAGATTATTCTAACTTATACCTCAAAACTGATGTTTTACTTTTAACAGACATATTTGAAAATTTTAGAGATATTTGTATTAGAACTTATAAATTAGATCCAGCATACTATTATACTGCACCTGGCTTAAGTTGGGATGCTATGTTGAAGTATACTAAAATTGAATTAGAGCTATTAACAGACTTTGATAAAATAGCGTTCATCCTAGCAGGTATTCGTGGTGGCATATCACAATGTAGCACTAGATATGCTAAGGCAAATAACCAGTATATGACTGGTTATGATAAAATAAAATCAAAATCTTTTCTTGCATACTTTGATGCAAATAATCTTTATGGTTGGGCAACGTCTCAATAGCATCCTGTAGATGGATTTGAGTGGGTGGACCCTGACATCGACTTTGATATTCCTGATACATGTGAATATGGTTTCATTTTGCAAGAAAATATCCTGATAAACTTCACGATTTGCACTCCGATTTACCTCTATGTCCTGAAAATATTTGTATAGGTAATACGAAAAATGTTAAGTTAGTTCCAAATTTGAATAATAAAACAAAATATAAAATTCACTATAGAAATTTGAAACAATGTCTTAAGTTAGGCATTGAACTACAAAAGGTTTACAGAGTTTTAAAATGTAATCAAAGTCCTTGGCTACAAAAATATATTTATTTAAATACTAAACTAAGAACAAAGGCATCATCAGATTTTGAAAAAGATTTTTATAAACTTATGAATAATTCAGTTTTTGGAAAAACTATGGAAAACATTGAAAAAAGAGTAAATGTAAAGCTTGTAACCCATTGGGAAAATCAAGGTAAGTCTTTAGGAGCACAAGACTTAATAGCAAAACCAGAATTCCACAGTATGTCAATATTTTCAGAAAATTTAGTAGCAGTTCAATTACGGAAAACAAAAATTGTACCTATATAATAAGTCCATTTACCTAGGGTTTTGCATTTTAGATATTTCAAAAACACTCATGTATGAATTCCATTATGATTATGTTTTGAAAAAGTTTTGTGAGAAAACGAAATTATTGTATACTGATACTGATAGTTTTATATACCAATTTTTTACTAATAATTTATATGAAGATCTCAAACCTGATTTGATGTTAAGGTTTGATACATCAGATATCGATCCGAGAATTTATTTGGTTATCCTAGAATAAACAAAAAAAGTTAGGGTATTTTAAAGATGAAAATAATGGTGATATTTTAGAAGAATTTGTAGGACTCCGATCGAAAATGTGTGCATTTACAGTAGATAAAAAAGTCATCGCAAAAGCCAAGGGTGTGAACAAAAGTGTTACAAAAAAGTTAGAATTAGAAAATTATAAATCTTGTCTTTTCAATAACAATATTCAAAACCATACCATGCATAGGTTTAGGTCAATAAAACATACAATATTTACTCAGGAAATTAATAAAACTTCTTTGTCATACGAAGACACTAAGCGCTACATATTACCAAATCAAATCGATACGTTGGCATGGGGTCATTATAAATTGAGAGAACTGTAAAAAAAATGTACTTATTTAGTTATATATTATTATATATGATTATGTAATCATATTTTTTTTTTGTATCAATGCATGCTTTTAAGCATAACTTATTTGTATTTTTTTTTATTTTTTATTATTTAGTATTGTGTTTAATTAATCTTTGTATATTTTATATTATAAAAAGAATATGAGATTTTTTTTCTTACCGCCATTGTATTGTAATGTTTAAGAACCATTAAAACTGTTTAAAAAGATAAAAAATACTCATTGTTTTCTTATACCTCGTCTTTGAATCTGCTCTGACTCAAACGATCAATTGCGTTGTTTATGCAGAGTTCGATAATGTTATTGAAATTGATAAAAATCGCAATGTAACTGCTGACTATAGTAGCTAAGATAGTAAATATTGTATTAAATACCTATGTATAATTATTATTAAGTTCTCACTCCGTAAAATAATTTGAATGTGTTAAATAATATATAATAAGACTTTCAAAATGAATTTGGCAGCGATACACTCGGAAATGATTTGTTTTTGAATATGATGTTCAAATCTTGTTTTAAGATTTAATGAAAGAGTTATTTTGATATAAAGGATTTATTCGAGTTTTTTTTTTAAATCTCGACTTCAATTACATATTTGGAAACATACCAAAGGAATGTTGTTTACTATATGCATAAAATGTTTTTTGAACAGAAATGCAAGGAAATGGCGTTTTAATAATGTTCGGTTACAAAATGATTATACGTCAGTGTGTGGAGAGTACTGTTTAATGTACTTACTATATAAATTTAAAAACAAGTCATTGAAAGACTTTCAAAATGAATTTGGCAGCGATACACTCGGAAATGATTTGTTTTTGAATATGATGTCCAAATCTTGTTTTAAGATTTAATGAAAGAGTTATTTTGAAATAAAGGATTTATTCGAAATTATACCCGAATTTTGTTTTTCAATCTCGACTTCAATTATTTGGAAACATACCAAAGGAATGTTGTTTATTGTATGCATAAAATGTTTTTGGACAGAAATGCAAGGAAATGGCGTTTTAATAATGTTCGGTTACAAAATGATTATACGTCAGTGTGTGGAGAGTACTGTTTAATGTACTTACTATATAAATTTAAAAACAAGTCATTGAAAGACTTTCAAAATGAATTTGGCAGCGATACATTCGGAAATGATTTGTTTTTGAATATGATGTTCAAATCTTGTTTTAAGATTTAATGAAAGAGTTATTTTGAAATAAAGGATTTATTCGAGTTTTTTTTTAAATCTCGACTTCAATTACATATTTGGAAACATACCAAAGGAATGTTGTTTACTATATGCATAAAATGTTTTTTGAACAGAAATGCAAGGAAATGGCGTTTAATAATGTTCGGTTACAAAATGATTATACGTCAGTGTGTGGAGAGTACTGTTTAATGTACTTACTATATAAATTTAAAAACAAGTCATTGAAAGACTTTCAAAATGAATTTGGCAGCGATACACTCGGAAATGATTTGTTTTTGAATATGATGTCCAAATCTTGTTTTAAGATTTAATGAAAGAGTTATTTTGAAATAAAGGATTTATTCGAAATTATACCGGAATTTTGTTTTTCAATCTCGACTTCAATTATTTGGAAACATACCAAAGGAATGTTGTTTATTGTATGCATAAAATGTTTTTGGACAGAAATGCAAGGAAATGGCGTTTTAATAATGTTCGGTTACAAAATGATTATACGTCAGTGTGTGGAGAGTACTGTTTAATGTACTTACTATATAAATTTAAAAACAAGTCATTGAAAGACTTTCAAAATGAATTTGGCAGCGATACACTCGGAAATGATTTGTTTTTGAATATGATGTTCAAATCTTGTTTTAAGATTTAATGAAAGAGTTATTCTGAAATAAAGGATTTGTTCGAAATCAAACCCGAGTTTTTTTTTAAAATCTCGACTTTAATTATTTGGAAACATACCAAAGGAATGTTGTTTATTGTATGCATAAAATGTTTTTGGACAGAAATGCAAGGAAATGGCGTTTTAATAATGTTCGGTTACAAAATGATTATACGTCAGTGTGTGGAGAGTACTGTTTAATGTACTTACTATATAAATTTAAAAACAAGTCATTGAAAGACTTTCAAAATGAATTTGGCAGCGATACACTCGGAAATGATTTGTTTTTGAATATGATGTTCAAATCTTGTTTTAAGATTTAATGAAAGAGTTATTTTGAAATAAAGGATTTGTTCGAAATCAAACCCGAGTTTTTTTTTTAAATCTCGACTTTAATTATTTGGAAACATACCAAAGGAATGTTGTTTATTGTATGCATAAAATGTTTTTGGACAGAAATGCAAGGAAATGGCGTTTTAATAATGTTCGGTTACAAAATGATTATACGTCAGTGTGTGGAGAGTACTGTTTAATGTACTTACTATATATGTAAATTTAAAAACAAGTCATTGAAAGACTTTCAAAATGAATTTGGCAGCGATACACTCGGAAATGATTTGTTTTTGAATATGATGTTCAAATCTTGTTTTAAGATTTAATGAAAGAGTTATTTTGAAATAAAGGATTTGTTCGAAATCAAACCCGAGTTTTTTTTTTAAATCTCGACTTCAATTATTTGGAAACATACCAAAGGAATATTGTTTATTATCAATACCATTACGACTATGTCATTAAGTTTAGAATGTCGTTCATAACAAAACGCGTGATGCGCATGGTCATTAGACACTGAGGAGTTTAACGATTAGTGTAATGAGTGCTATTAGTGCTTTCCTTATGCAAAACCTAAAACGTTAAGGAGTGCAGATACGCAAAAATGGATCGCATAGATCGATCGGGCGTAGCGGAAAACCCCTATTTTGACACCAAACTTTTTTTTTTTTTTTTTTAACCGACCAACCCCTGTAGTTGGCCGACCAACCCCTGTAGATTCGCCGGTTCTGGCTCGTGAGCCAGAACCGGCGAATCCCTACTACTTATAGGATTACATTGATTGTTTCATTATTCAAATAGGCTTGCAAAATTAAAAGGATTTTTAAAAATAAAATTGACTGATATTCTGTTGATAAATAAAAACTTAGCTTTTATACTAGCAGTAATATTTAAATACTTTATTAATGTAATTGAATATTGCTACTTATATTAATAGATAACGTGTACCATACAAAAACAAGGCTTAAATCTGTCCGCGTGGTATATGCTAATAAAGCTACACTTATTTAATAACGAACTGAGACTAAAGTATTTAAACATTTTAAAGTTGATTTAGTGATTTGCAATAGCTAATTATGTCACTTTCATATTTTTATAATTTAAATATAAATACATTGTGGCATTTTGATTGTGGAATGAATTTACGTTGGCAGAGTTCCAAGTAAACCAAATTATATAACAGCTCAGTTTTCAAGTGAGCTGATATTTGCCGAGACGCATTTCATGTGCTGACACGATACCTAGTGTATTGTTGATCAAATGCTTTATCATAATTATATTTTGCTCTTTCTCAATTTTATAATATTCCAATAACCTAAACAGACTTTCTCCTTGAACTAAAATCTATACTAATATTATAAAGCGGAAGAGTTTGTTTGTTTATTTGAACGCGCTAATGTCAGGAACAACTGGTCCGATTTGAAAAAATATTTTTTGTTGGATAGTCCATTTATAGAGGAAGGCTTTAGGCTATATAATATTACGCTGCTATCAATAGGAGTGAAGCGTCAGTGAGAAATGTTGCAAAAAACGGGAAAAATTATTCACATTTAAGGACTTTCATTGCGTGCGCTGCACGAACGGTTTAAGTTACTCAAAAAATATGTTTGAAATAATTATTCCTTTTTAATAATCATAATAACAAAAACCAACGTGAGCAATCAAAAGATAATCACGATTATGTTTCCGACAACCACGCGAACGAAGTCGCGGGCACAGCTAGTAATATAATAATACCATCTACATAGATATACACATAATATAGTTTCTAAACTAATAACTAAACCTCCGTCACAGATTTCTAAATAGTTACTACGTAACTTTTGCCCTTTTCTACGCCTACATCCTATACCAACCACCTGCTAATGATAATAATAATATAACACTACGAATAATAATAATATAAACTATATTAAGAAAAAAAATATTGTAGTTACGTTTTCTATGAAATGCTACAAAGGCCACCCTTATCACTTGGGGTATGCGTAATATATAACTTGATCTCAATCTTACACAATACAAATCTAAAATCTAATAAAAACTAGCTGACCCGTGCCCACTTCGTTGAGCATACAAACAGGGGGCCTACTCAAAATGCCATCGCTAATTATCGCTTACAAACTTCGATAACAAAATGTATGGGATTTGACATAAGGTACGCTAAATGACATACCGAATCGCGATTATTTAGCGTAGCTTATGTCAAATCCCATACATTTTGTTATCGAACTTTGTAAGCGATATTTAGCGATGGCATCTTGAGTAGGCCCCCAGTGTTATCTAACCGTTTAAACCTTCCCGGGACTTCCACGAATATTTTAAGACTAAAATAAACCGAATCGGTTCAGCCGTTCTGGAGTTTTAGCGAGACTAACGAACAGCAATTCATTTTTATATATAAGAGAGTAGAGAAGAGAGAAGTAGTAAGAAGACTAGCAGACCCGTGCCCACTTCGTTGAGCATACAAACCGTTTAAACCTTCCCTCGACTTCCATGAACATTTTAAGACTAAAAATTGTCGAATCTTTCTCGAGTTTTAGCGAGACTAACGAACAACAATTCATGTTTATGTCTAAGAGAAAAAGAAGTTATCACTTTTTTCTTACTACCTTCTGTTGGTGTATAATTTAAAATTTAACTTTGATATACTTGCATTTATATGTATATATTTTTTTAGTAGTTTAAGTTACTAAATATGTCTGTAAACTAGTTGTATTTAAGTAGATAACTATAATTGACCTTTATAGGAAATAATACAGTGTAAGTTAATATAAATAGAATAAGGTTGTTGTTATCTTAATAAAAAAAAAATAAAAAAAAAACTGGCTGACCCGTGTCCACTTCGTTGAGCATACAAACATATATTTTCACCGTTAAACCATCTCTGGACACGAATATTTCGAGACTAAAAAACGATAGATTAGTCAAGCTATTTCTGAAAAGTTCTGTTACGAACACTGTGACAAGATAATTTTATATTAAACTTAGAAACTTATTAAACTTGGAAATCTTGAGACTAAGTATCAGCAGACACTAATTAAAGTTGGAACAACTATTTAATAGAGATTTGATTGCACCGAGAGCTTACTGCTCAGAGAGATCTGAATATAAATAGTGTTTAAAGGCAAATGGAGCTAAACCTAAGCTATTCCTAGGGTTGCCAATGTCTAGGGGCGCCTGAACGCCCCCAATGAGAAGGGCCTGCAACCCCACAATGCAGGCGCCCGCCGGCAGAATCGCGGTTGTATTATATTTCCCGTGGTTCCGTGGGTGGCGGTTCTGTCGGAGTACCGCCGAGTTTTAGTGGGTATGGCTGCATCCACTTACCATCTTAACGGACGCAGCGTGCCCCACATACCCGTGGTAGGAAACCCCATCCTACACGGGATGCGGCAAGCAGCATTTCTCGGCGAAAAAAAAAAGGGTTGGCTGTTCTATATTATTATTATTTTATTTACAGTTGTTTTTACAACACGTTAATCTATAAGCCTACTCTGGAATAGATCGCCATTGGCTTAGAATTTTGGATTAGATTATTAAAAATTGGATTAGAATTTGAAAGTTTTCTTATTTTAAAGACAATGCTAGCGCCAAGTAGGTTAGAAATTTATATAACATTTGAAACGAGAGAACTGTATTAATTAGGAACTTATTGATAAAATAATCTTAGGCCCGTATAAATAAAACAATCTCAAACCCAACCTCACTTGAGAACCTATTTGACAGATATAACAACGTTTCGTTTCACTTTTAAAAGTGAACAACTTTATTAATGTTACATAGTACTTTAATTTATTTTCTTTTTATACCGATTCATATTATAGGAAACAATAAAATAAGTATAATGTATATTTTTATAATCTTTATTTTTACGTTTTAAGAAAGAAATAAATTAAAGTATGTAACATATGTAAAATTCTTTATTTTCAAAAGTGAAAAAAAAACGTTTCTTTATCTCATGTCATTGAATGTACTGTTGGTTCTTGGTGGAAATTCATGTTATATATAGTAAAACACAAACTACTTGCACTTTTTTCCACTTTATTTGATATTTTACAATAATAATTACTTAAAATACACGACCGGTTTCGACATAGACATCATCAGGTCAGTTTCTTTATCTGTCAAATAGGCTCTCAAGGTGAGGATGGGTTTGAGATTGTTTTATTTATACGGGTATATAGCTGTATGAGCACAATCTCTGTGTATAATCTCTTAGATTAGATGTTACTTGTTCCTGCTAACTCCACTGTTTTAAGACTTTGACAACCCTAGTCGTAAGCTTCAGTTATTGCTATTGAATAATTCAGCTGTTATTTGTAATGTTTGACTACATGAAAACATTCATTTGAAATCCTTTGTAGAGTCTAGAACATCTTGAATTAGATTTTGTTTAACGTAATATAATTAAATTGTAGAGGTCGAATACATATCAAATGTACATAAAAGTTACTAAGATGTTATGTACAACATAATATTTACTAAATATCTGTATTTTTATTTATCTGTCCGATATCGATTTCATAATGAACTATTATTATTATTCTTCTAGTATTATTTTGCCTGGTACTTTTTAGATAGTACCTTATGTATTAACATACCTATTAATCTAGCACATGATTACTGATTATGCTGTTTCTGGATTATCCATTAATTTCCAATTCCAATTTCTGTGGTTTATTGTCGGTAGTTATGTATTCCTTTTTCCATTTACTAAAAATAATGGACATAGATTATTATTATCCTACATAAATATTTTCTTTCAATTTTCAATTCATAGTAATCATTATATTA
Organism: Celastrina argiolus; assembly: GCA_905187575.2. Classification (NCBI taxonomy): domain Eukaryota; kingdom Metazoa; phylum Arthropoda; class Insecta; order Lepidoptera; family Lycaenidae; genus Celastrina; species Celastrina argiolus. The sequence goes on from LR994596.1 coordinate 8,043,633, forward strand.
TTAATTTAAATGCATCGTCAACACCCATTTATAACAAAAAAAATATGTGTGCGTGTACTAGTGTACACACGTAAGAAGTGAAACTTCTTTATGGCCTTATTTTTCGAAAAATTATCTACATGCAAAAAAAAAAAAAAAAAAATATATATATATATATATTTTTTTATATTTTTTTAGTATTGATATATTATTTATCACGTCGCTATTGTGTTTCAGAAATAAATAAGGGTGCTATAAAAAAACGTGGCTTGACCCTCTCACGATTCTGGGTGACTGGAAGGGGGGGGGGAAGATGGCGCGTAACGGAAAAATGTGACGCGTAACCAAAAAATGTGACGGTGAATTTTTTTCCAACGCCGATAAAGAAGTTTCACTTCAAAAATACTTCAATCTCTTAACACGAAATAGATATAATTTTTACCTATGTATTTTTACCTAGCAAGATAATGTATAAATAAATTAATCCAGCAAATTGTTACGGTATGCTAAGTTTCTGGATTATCCATTAATTTTCAATTCCAATTTCTGTGGTTTATTTTCGGTTGTTAGTCTATTCAATAGCGCTTTAGATTGAATTTGCTTTTGTGTATCCAAAACGTAAAATAGTGTTTACGACTTCTTAGTCTCGTGTACTCTTTTTAATAATAATATCGGCATGTAGTTGAATTATGATCATAATTCATATTCTAATCAACCCACCACATACCACCGTGTTCATAATAAAATAATGTTTCATTTTATTTAAGTTTGATTTAATAATCAGACCGTTGCAAAATGCTAGTATAGATTTACCTGTTTACACCTGGCAACCCGATAGTTGTGACCGGAAAAGAATAGGCAACCTAACGTTTGCATATTCTATGGACTTCATACTTTCGATTGGTATCAAATTTATCTAATAATCACACAAGTGGAATATTTAAAAAAAAAATCTTTTATTAAAATTACTCTGGACTGAAATGTGTTAGGCAACCCATATGGAACATATTTATTGGCATATTAAATAATATATAAAATACGTTTCATTAAATAAGCATCTCGGCGAAGGTCATTGTATATCGGGATCTTAGACTATAATGTTTAATTTTAAACTGACTTCCTAAAAAAGAAGGATTTCAATTTGGCTTGTATTCTTTATATGTATGTACATCGATTATGCTGTGATTGATTATCCGATTTGCGTGATTCTTTTTTTATTCGATTCCGAATAGCTGCCATTTGGTCCCATAAAAATTTTACACAGTTTAGCTCTGTAGTTTTTATTTTATGAACATTTTTGTCTTCCTTTTGAACAACTTCGTTAAATGATGATCGATGGATGATGTTAGTTTCAGTACGGCGAATTTAGGAGTTTCTCACTTCGCATTTATAATTGAGCCTCGATACAAAAAGGAGGTGGTGTTATAAATATGGAGCTTGTGTCTGTAGCATCGTGGCTACGAAACGGATGCACTGATTTATCCTAATGTAGCTTACTTTAGAGACAATAAAAATAAAATTTAAAAAGCTAAGTTTAAAATAAAACGACTGCAAGAACTTTAAGTAGGTTTTTTAAACGTAGTATTTTTTAAAGTAAAGCATTGATGTCGGTTTTTGAAATGACGACGTTATGTCGTATGACGAATGGCATTATAAAACATTCATAGACTTTTATTCTATACCATGGATCTACGATCTTACTATAGTTCGTCCGTGATAAATTTAACCTGAAGGTAAACAAACCGAAAACATCGAAATTTTCACTTATTCACTTATTGTGCACTCTTATCAACACTTTCACAGGTATATTAAAGGATTAAACTTCATTGTCCAATACATTTTATAACAGTTAATCAATAATTAATATGCTTAAACATCAAATGAAAATCTTTCACAAAAAAAATACGCCATTTTGACACTGCAGATTGTAGAATATAAGTCTATAGTCTATGGATTCATAGCAAACAAAAATCATTGTAATAATATTAGCCAATTGGCATCACTGACTAATCTTTGGTTGTGACATAGACGTGTTTGTTTACGTTTAGGTTAAATTTATCTCGGACGTACTATACATTTATTTAAAAACTATTTTTAAACGAAATATATTTCTCTATTCTTGGAATGAAAGGAAATAATACGACAGTCATTTTGGAAGCCTGCTGAAGAGATAACAAATGCTTAAGACAGGGGGAGAAGAAGATAAGATCTTTCATTACGTTTTAAAATGTAACTGCTAAGTAAAGAAAGTTGAGATTTGTTCAGTTAGATAGGGATTGAAATTCAAATTTACTTTTTTCATAAAACAATAAAAGCTTAGCTTTTATTTTAAGTAGTTATACGTGCACCTTTCTTTTATTAACAGTTTGTGATGAACCAGTGCATTCGTGTGTATAGGCTAGGAGCCAGCGAGTTCCAGTATAGTAAAAATCACTTCTTGCGGACATTTTAACCTTTGATTTTTTTGAGTTATATTATGTAGTTTATATAAGGTGTCAATACAAAAAATGGTCTATGCTCATTCTTTTTTCATTCTCTTCACTCTATATTCGGCTTAATATATGAACAATGAATCAGCCTGTATTATTATAAAAAATAATATTTTGTGTTGGTAAGTGGAACTCGGCTTACAGTCCGGTAACAATTACTCCCATCTGCTAAGCATTCAATATACACTGTGTTATCTCAATATCGCGACAGCTAAATATATTTTCCAGGAAGTGTGTTTCATTGGATCAAAGCGCTGGGAGTTCAAGTAGGTACGGATCTCAGTCTGCACAGATATTGCATTTTACAGTACGACAATAGCAGACTACATTTAAATTCATGTTGCACTAGTTTTGACTAATGGTGTACAAACGATTTTTTGTAGGTGAATAATATTATGACATAATTTTTATTTCTTAACAATAATATCTATAGACGCTTCACACTACGTCAATCGGCTCCGTGCTAAGCACGTGCTAAGTATCCGAAGAACTTGTGTTACAAGTAACGTACAACGGAAATATATTTAATACTTTTATACTATACACATAAATATATAAGATTTTTATTATAAGGGTGTCCCAACTAGAACGCAATTTTTAAATTTGGCGTCATTCGAAGTGTCATTGTTTGACATTAGAACAAATGTTATTGTTTGCTAGTAGAAGGTACGAGGTTAGTAAAAATGAAGCGCTACACGATTGAACAACGCATTCTCATTGTGAAATTGTTTTACTATACACAAATTTAATACACATCCATGACCCGGGAACATTGAAAACTTTTTTTCCCTCGGTGGGATTCGAACCCGCAACCTCTTGCTCGAGCACGAACGCGCTCAACCACTGCGCTACGGAGGTCGTCAAAATTGTGGTCTTCAATTTTTTTTTTATAATAAAAGTCTTTATTTTTCAAAGTTACATTTTAAAACATGCAGCCCACCAAACCCACACATATTTGAACCCACACGTCATACATAAGGTCTGTCGCAAATAGTATGGAGGAAAAATCTGGCTGACAATCGGTACTACAAAGAGTAGGAATTGTGAGTAGGGCGAGTGGGGTTTTTGGATTGGATTGGACCAACAAGTGACAGCTGCCTAAAAGTAAAGTTATCGAAGGTGATTTGTTTGAAAATTATGACATTTCCTATAATTGACCTTCGATAACGTTACTTTTAGGGATCTGTCAATTGTTCTTGCATACCCCACAGTTCGGTTCATACAGTAAACCTCAGGCTTATCCTCTACATAAATTTAACCATGCAAAATTCATACTCCTTCATTCTCACAATTAGCGTAAATCGTGTACTCAAAGTTTTTTTTTCGCGTAAATAAATATAATAATGTTATTAAAAAAAAAGATTTAATAAAAACATTTTCGGCAACATAATGTTGTTGTGAGTTTTTATATTATATATTAGGCAGTCCATAAAATAGTATACCTTGTTTGGCAGTCGGGTAAAACACGTATAAGTAAGATAAAACATAATTTGTGTCATTTCGACATTTAATACGACGTAATCGTTATAAATGTCGAAATGATACAAGTTTTATATCTTCACTCCCTCGATATGACACTTGCCCATATTTTCTCCTTGTAGTATAATATATAGGGTTCCCTTTATTGATATGTTTTACTAATATTTACGCTTGAAGTGTATGGAGTAGTAACAATTTCTAAAAGATAGCCCCGTGCGAGTTTCTAAGGCCTCAGCCTCGAATTTTGCGGGCAGCGGGGCGGGAGCTGGTAACGAGTACCGCACCCGCGCCGCCGACGCCGCTCCGCTGCCCGCAAAATTCCAGGCTAAGGCCTAAGGCAGTTCTTCTCGGTGGGTTAAGGTTTGTTATATATTCTGTAATTTATTTGTCGTTTTTTTTGCTGACTTTCCGAAAAAAGCTTGAAAAGTTTCATTTGGGTATAAAACATTTTTATTTTTTATGCATGTTGAAGTGATCCGTAGAGCGCAAGCGGACAATACTATTTAAATAGATTTAAAGTTTAAAATGTATTTAGTACTTTAAGACGAGGAATAACCGGAACTAGCGCCACTCTTTTAAAATAAGTTTTACAACGATACAAATATCTTATTAAAAAAAGTAATCGGTTCAAACTTTAAGTAAATAGTTAAACTAATTTATTGGCATTTAATTACAGCTCTAAATCCTATACTGTATTTACTCTCATAAGTAATAACTAAAACTATTTACTTAAAGTTTGAACCGATTACTTTTTTTAACAATATATTTGTGTCGTTGTAAAATTTATTTTAAAAAGAGTGCGGTTATTCCTGGCCTTAAGGAAAATCCTTTCAAAATAGTCTGTATAGTAACGTCGGATGGGCATGTAAAAAAGTAGGTCCTGCGCCTGTTCTCTCGCTAGCAGGGACCGATTAATCCGCTATACGGCTGTAGCGGTATCAATACAAACCGTTTTATTTTAAATACCCATATTAAGGGTTTTTAACTATGCGCTTGTCTTAAACGGTATTAAACCGTTTAATACAGCCGCGCCAATAACAGAAAGAGACAAAAAATTTGTGGTACACGCCGTGGCTGGGATCAAATCTATGAAAAGCGTTTTTTTTCATTACTGACTTGAGGTTTCAATAGCCTTGCTGTGCATTGTGCAACATTGATTTGGTCACTTTAAACATTAGTTTAAAGTGACCAAATCAATGTTGCACAATGCACAGCACTTATATTTTATACTAATATTATACTTATATTTTAACATACTTATATTTTATAGTAATTTGAATTACCTAAATTACAATTCCGTATAATTAGAAAAAAAAATAAGATGGGAATTAACTTTTCGCTCTTTACCAAATCAATATCAAGGAAAGACTAAGAATGGAAAAAAAACAATAATAAACAAAAATGGACGAGAACTTGCATTAAATAACATCATCTTATAACTTATGTCATACGCAATTATGATCATTTTTGGTATGCATCACGATTGCTTCGTCACGGTAGAAATATGATGAAAATGTTCGCCCAAAATTTAGGCGAAATTTGACAATATCGATGACGAAAAATTTGTCGAAGTAGAAACAAAGAAATTATAAGGGTTTTAAGTTGGCCGTGCCAACGTAACGTCCACGATGGCGCGGCCATGGAAATCTCAGGAACTACGTGGGTTAGAGATCTAATTCTTTTTCTAGTATGAAGATTGAATTTGGCGAAAATTGTCGAAAAAGAAATTATAAACTAGAAATCGATATTTTAAGAGATATTTACCTCAGAAGCCGTGGCGGTGCAGACGTGCACTTCGTGTTTCTTTAATGTTGATTATTTCTTTATATCATAATACTTAGTACAAAAATATGATGCAGGAAGTAAGGGCTTAATTTGTCGAAACTAATGAAAGCAATAAATACAACGAAATGTTATTTAAACAGACAAATCGGACCGAAACAAAAAATAGCATGGCCGCGCTGATATCTCATTATCTGTAATTGCTAGGATTTCGGTTTTTATATCCATTTATTCGACACATTAACCTGATTAGAATCGTATCGTTTTACCCTCAGAATGGTTTTCAACGCGTGTAATCTCCAAAAATGTGCTCTCTCGTACAATGTTTGAGTAGGGTAACCATAATTTCGATTTTATTTGGGAATACCTTTTACTCTACTAGACGAAAATGTATCTATTTCCTTAATAATGCCAACAAACGGAACAATTATTATTAATCATTATTTCACACTTAAACGTAAGTATGTAGTACCTATGCCCGTAAGCGATCAGTTGTAGATAGGATAATAATATTATGTTAGGTAAGTATACTGTACCTAGGAAGGTTACTTAATATTATGCATTTCTTGCCCTTGATCCGTTTTTGCGAAGACGGGTTATAATTCTTTTATACACTCATCTATATTTTTTGTCTCTATATCTGTCTGTATGTGCAACATCAAAAACCACGGAAGGGATTTTAACCAAACTTATTACGATTGTAGACCATATTCCTAGGCAGGTTATAGAATATATAACATAACGCTACGGTACATAGGAGTCGAGCAGTGACAATAACTTTGAAGCAAGTCGATGAATTTCGTGCGCGACTGCGGACGAACGGTTCGGGCGGGGCGCGCGGGGGGATCGCTTACACAGTGACGCGAAGCTATAGAACGTGGCACTAAAGTAGATTAGAACATTAAATAAGTAACTAACATGATTTTATTAAAAAGACAAGTGTTTCCACAGTGTCAATAATATAAAAACTGTATTTTTGAACTTGCTTCACAAACTGAAATAAATTATCATTTATTGTATAAAATCAACTTTTGGAATTATTAAAAGAAAGCCTTTCGGGATAAACATAAAGAAACAGACAATTTAGCGGTTTTGAGAAGCTATAACGGGTGTAAAAAGAGCAGTCACTATAACTTTGGGATATGATTATACTATCTTTTCTCTTTTTTTTTTTAACAATTTATTGTACACAAGAAACACTTAACAATAGTACAAATTACAGAGAAAGACGACAAAAAGGTACTGCTTATTTCTGAAAGAAATTTCTTCCAGCAGCCCTACGGAAGAGATATGGGATACAAGATATCAAATAGAGCGTGCACAATAACATACAAATACATTACATATTTGTATGTTATTGTGCACGATTAGGATCAGCCAGCTGAAGTGGCAATGGGCCGGCCACATAGCACGAAGATTGGACGGTCGATGGGGCAAAAAGATCCTAGAGTGGAGGCCACGTACTGGCAAGCGCAGTGTGGGACGGCCACCTACCAGATGGACCGACGACCTGGTGAAAACTGCCGGGTCACGTTGGATGCAGGTGGCAATGGACCGGTCGCACTGGAAATGTATTGGAGAGGCCTATGTCCAGCAGTGGACAGTAAAAGGCTGAAACGACGACATTACATCTAAATTATATTAAAATCAGAATAGATACATGTACAAAAATAAATACAATAATTAATATAAATTATAATACATATATAATAAATAAAATAAATATATAAATAACTACTAAATACATAAATAAATACGTATAAAATAAAAATATAATATATATAATACCGTTTAGCTATGATATGGATTGGGATTCAAAATAGTACTTCTTCAAACGTCTTTTAAATATGGCAATGGTGGGACTAACACGGACGGTGTGAGGAAGCGAGTTCCACAATCTGACCGCATGAACGGTGAAGGAGTAGGAGTAGAAATTAGAGCGATGTGATGGGAGTAAAATGTTTGTTCTGAATTTGGACCTACAAGGGATATCAATGGGCCGGGAAAAGTTAAATCGATCACGAAGATAGGAAGGAGAGAGAGGGTTATACAGGATATTGTAAAGTAAACAGAGGATATGGGAGTTGCGACGGAGACGCATAGGAAGCCACTTGAGTTTTATCCGAAAGGCTGATATGTGATCAAACTTTTTTAGACCAAAAATGAAACGGATACAGAGATTCTGCAAGCGTTCCAGTTTAGTTAGCAGCTCTTCGGTAACGTCTAAGTAGCAGGAGACGGCATAGTCGAGGATAGGAAAAATGAGAGTTTTGACGAGGAAAATTTTGGTTTGCAAAGGCAAAAAGTTTTTAAGGCGCCTCAGCATGTGCAACGATTGGTGTACCTTTCTGCTGACTTCACTAACCTGCGGATTCCAGCAGAGATTGCTGTCCAAAGTTAACCCTAAATTCTTAGCTGTGTCTCTGAATTCGATAATAGTACCATCATATTTGACCACATGCACATTGTGTAAACGTTGCGTTATATACTTACTAGTTTACTTAGTAGATTTTTTGGGATTTACCAACATACCAAAAGAATTAAGTATGGTAAGCTCTGTAATAAAGGCTATGAATAAATAAATAACATACCAAAAGATTTAGCCCAATTTGATATGCTCTGCAGATCATAGTTAATACCAGCAACTGTAGAATCAATATCAACAATATTAGAATGACGATAGAGTTGCAGGTCGTCTGCGTAAAGATGGAAATTTGAGTTTATTAATGAGGAAATAATATTAATAAATATTGAAAACAGGAAAATACATTTCCGAAATGAGGAAAGGTAGTATAATCGTATCTCTAGTTATAATGACTGCTCTTTTTACACACTATATATATAAATATGTCATTCGATAAAAACAATAGTCACTCAATGAAATGGCGATTTGAATTAGATGAATGCCATCTACCATCACGGTATTAATACTTATCATTTAAAATACGTTATTCTGCTTAAGCATTTCTGAAGACTACATATTTTGCCCTTTAGACCATGCAAATATAATGAATACTTTAGGATATAGCAAAATTAAAATCGTTTCTCCGTGATTCGACCGGGCGCCGCGTGATGCTGGCTGCTGCGTGACGTGTCTTACGTCCGAGCCGGGCTGGAGTACTGTTACGTCTATTGGGGTTAATCCTATGTCTTAATATGGCATATCTGAGCCATTATTTGAAACTATTATTATTACTTCATCGGCCTCCGTGTGACCATGTATAAAGAAGCATAATACCCAAACGACAGTGTTCATAAACTAAAAATATATTTAAAAATACTAAAGTGCCCTAAATCACTTTTACACGCGTACGAAGTCGCGGTCACAGCTAGTACTTTTATAAACATCATGGATACAGAAATAAATGAAATAAAATCTAGGTCTAACAAGGCTCAAACAAGAAAGTTAATATTAGGCAGATGACTAAAAATGCATAAGTACAAGGTCGGACTCGCTAATAAAATCTAAGCGTCACTTCATACCGAAATACGGTAAAAAAGTGCCTTCTTGAAAAAGCATATTATTCGTCTGCCGTTGGAATAATATTAATTCCAATAGCGAGTCTTAACCACGGCCATGGGTCTCTATGAAAACCGGCGTTACGCCGGCTTGCTTTGCTGCAGGGAATGAGGATACTTGTCGTAGATAAGTATGTACTTAATTTCAAGGGCAAGAAACCCATAATATTAAGTAGCCTGCCTAGGTACAGTATGCTTACCTAACATAATATTATTATCATATCTACAACTGACCGCTTACGGGCATAGGTACTAACTACATACTTACGTTTATGTGTGAAATATTTAATAGTAATAATTCCATTTGTTGGCATTATTAAGGAAATAGATACATTTTCGTCTAGTAGAGTAAAAGGTATTCCCAAATAAAATCGAAATTATGGTTACCCTACTCAAACATTGTACGAGAGAGCACATTTTTGGAGATTACACGCGTTGAAAACCATTCTGAGGGTAAAACGATACGATTCTAATCAGGTTAATGTGTCGAATAAATGGATATAAAAACCGAAATCCTAGCAATTACAGATAATGAGATATCAGCGCGGCCATGCTATTTTTTGTTTCGGTCCGATTTGTCTGTTTAAATAACATTTCGTTGTATTTATTGCTTTCATTAGTTTCGACAAATTAAGCCCTTACTTCCTGCATCATATTTTTGTACTAAGTATTATGATATAAAGAAATAATCAACATTAAAGAAACACGAAGTGCACGTCTGCACCGCCACGGCTTCTGAGGTAAATATCTCTTAAAATATCGATTTCTACTTTATAATTTCTTTTTCGACAATTTTTATCAAATTCAATCTTCATACTAGAAAAAGAATTAGATCTCTAACCCACGTAGTTCCTGAGATTTCCATGGCCGCGCCATCGTGGACGTTACGTTGGCGCGGCCAACTTAAAACCCTTATAACTTCTTTGTTTCTACTTCGACAAATTTTTGGTTTGGACCCATCGATTTTGTCAAATTTCGCCTAAATTTTGGGCGAACATTTTCATCATATTTCTACCGTGGCGGAGCACTTGTAACGCACACTCATTTTTGCGTAAAATGGTGCGCCAGTCTAGTTGTGACATGCATGATGGAACAAATTCAGCCAATAGCGTTCCGCGGTACTTACTTATCACGCATCCTTTTTTAACACAGAAAAACGAACGAAAATGAACCTTATTCATAAACGGTTTTTTATACCGTTGATTCAGCCGTATATACGGCTGAAGCGCATGTTAGGGTTTTTCAGAGAATCGTATAAATTAAACAGTTTAAAACACCAAAATGGGTAACCTTTTCGGTCCCTGCTCGCTAGTCGTGTCGATTACCGTCTCTCTAGGTTATGAGAGTAAAAAGAGAGTGTCTTTGTGTATTGCGCACAGACTTGGACACTATAAAAAGTGCGTAGCTGGTGGTTTAATCGAAATCGGCCACTGTCACAAAAATCGGTGTCGGATGCTATTAATAGCGTGGGGTTCTTACCTTTTGAGAACTCCAAGCCTCACCAGCTAGGGCTTCCCTCTAAAGAAGAATTGAAAGAAGAACAGCATTCGATCTGCTATCGTTAACTGTATACAACTAGCAATAACAAGGAAACGTAATATATCATTACATAGCTATGCCAGACGGGAGTAAAAATAACTACACCTGTAACGTTTTCAACGCCGAGTCATAGTCGGGCTATTTACTATGATTTAAACACGCCAACTATTCCACACCAACATTTAAATAGCATTTTAAATTAAATCTTCAGGTAAATTACAGCTTATCATAGAGGTGTGATACCACCAGTGTCTTGAACTGAGCGTCACTGCCATGCAACATAAAAGTTCATTCTGTTCGACTCACTGAAGCTATGTAATTTTGTCCACGAACAGTAAGGTTGCTATCACACTAGCGTTTTTTCAGCGTAGGCGTTCATGAACGTATGCGCAGCGTTGACGCAGCGACGACGCGGCTCCTGACACCGACTCCAATAGGAACATTAATTATAACTACTAAATAATAAAAAAATATAAGTACTTTTTAGTTGTTTTAGTCGGTTTTAAATAGTTAATGGAATCAGGCGTTACTTTGCGGAAATCCATAGCATACAATTTAAATATATTATATCTAGCAATATCCCGCGAAACATTGCTTTTTTAATAGCCGTATTGGCGGCTCGACTGTGCGTGTTGGTTTTAACATTAATATAACTGGGAACAACATTAAGATGTTTGCATTGTTGATTGAACCAAATATTTTGGGCGGCAACTCGATGTAATTTTGTTAGCTTAATATAGAGTCGTGCCTGTACGGTCATGCTCACCGATTTTAAATAGTTAATGGAATCAGGCGTTACTTTGCGGAAATCCATAGCATACAATTTAAATATATTATATCTAGCAATATCCCGCGAAAAAAGTTTCATATTGCTAGATATAAGATATTTAAATTGTAGTCGGTTTTTTAAAAGTAGTTTTTTTACTGTCTCTAAGTCAACGTGAACTGCAGTAGGATAAATCCGTTTGGTAGCTACGATGCTAAAGACTGACAGACACCACACACTCCATATTTATAATTTCTACCTCCTTTTGTGTTGAATTTCCATTCCTTTAAACAACGCTGAAATCTTCATGAAATGAAATCTTCATCATGTATTTCTAAGGACTTAAAATTTCTGATCGGTACTTTTAGGTCCAGGATATGGTGCAAAACCTTATTATTTGGTAACATATGCTTGGGCTACTTCAGAAAAAATCAAAATCAATATGTGTTTCCATATAAATTTTGAGGAGTTCCCTCGATTCCTCACGGATCCCATCATCAGGTCACCATTTTGGTGACAATGGGACCAAATTGGAATTATACCCTACACAACTCAGAAATAATATTTAAAATAGGTTCATAAACGACGAAGTTATCCGCGAACAAACATAAAAAAAAACATATATATTGAGAAACCTCCTCCTTTTTTGGACGTCGGTTAAAAACAGGATGAATTGAAAATCTTCCTATTTGCAAGTCGATAAAAAATTAAAACCCGACTAGGAATGATTAAAAGTTTATTAAGAAACTGCTTTATAACGATTGATTGTTGACTTCTCTTTTGTTGTTTTTGGCAGTTCGTGAGGCTAATAATAGCCGGCGCCGACGTGACTGTCAGGGGCCACCGAGACAATCGAATGATATCTAATTAGAATAGAAAGGCGAACATCCCTAGCCTAGAAAAATATTTCATTTTACGACCTCCGTACCGCAGTGGTTGAGCGCGTTGGTGCTCGAGCGAGAGGTCGCGGGTTCCAAATCCGCCGAGGGAATAAAAAGTTTTCAATGTTTCTGGGTCATGGATGTGTATTAAATTTGTGCATAATATAATAAAAATCTTAAATATGTGTATAGTATTAAAGTATTAAATATATTTCCGTTGTCTGGTATCTGTAACACAAGTTCTTCGGATACTTAGCACGGGGCCAGATTGACGTGGTGTGAAACGTCCACAGACGTATGAAGTTTACATAAGTAATAAATGGTTTCAATATTTATTTTAGTAAGGTAGCCTAACCTAAATTAGGAAGCTGGACAAGAACAATTTTTCGTCGTGTATCATTTTGTCGAAGTACCTGCTTACTTAAAGGTATTGTAGTTGTGATTTTAAGAATATCTGGTGGTTCACGCTAATCAGGTTGTTGTAACACAGAGCCGTAATTTTACTATATCAGGATCCTGATTCTCGTCACTCGAACATCGTATCGAGCGACAGCGTATTCCGCTCCTACGCATGTCAAATCACGAGCCGGACAGGCCGCTGTCTATAGAAATTAAATTCGAGGTATGAGAATCAGGGCCAAGGCCCTTGATTTTCGTCACTCGAACTTCAATTCAATCGTCAGTCTGTTCCGCTCGCAGGTGCCAAATCATACGGAATCAACCAAAACAGCCTGAAATTCGTATTTTTGTCGATTCCAAACGAATACAGATTGACATAATAACAGCTGTAATTAATCAATTTTTACACGGATTTGCGTTAAAGTTTCTAATATAAATCTTTCCGAAAGTTTGTGAGCTGCAAGAGACGTGTCAAGACAAGTTCAAGCTAACTGAACCGGTGAACAGGGGCCTTACTCTCCAAACTGTTTTGATTTTGATTCAGATACGATCATGCCGCGTACTTCCTAATAAATTGACGTCATATTTTGTTTATTTTGATTCTCAGTCGATCGATATGGTCGGGAGTAGAAAAAGTTACGATCTAACAATTTTCTTTATCCTCATTAGTTTCAAAGTAATTCACCAAATAAAGTACGAAAAACCACTGATATCGAACGGATTCGGTTCTCGATTGTCGATTGTGTCGGGAGTAAGCCCGCAGCACCGCGCTACCAGACAATCTAAAACAAAAAGATATTGGTTAATCAGGTTATCCAACGAATTGTTTTTATTGCTTATCTTTGGCTAGTGTAAGGAGTTACGACAAAAGTTTAGTTCGAAATTCGAATATTATTTGGTCAACCGTCAATCGCTTTGGCCGGTGTCCAGATACAGAAAAATAAGCATTAGGCAATAAAATAGAAATTCAAAATCAAATTGTTGTCAAGAGTATGAAAATAATAGATTGGGAAAAAGTCTTTTCGCATTATAGTGAACTTGTCATAAAATATCTTGGTCTTAGATACAAATTTTTAACGAAAAAGTTTTGATTTTACAGTAGACAATTCCAAATTCAAATTTGGTAAATGTGAGATTTTCATTTGTTTTTCTTATTGTTAAAATGTGTGATTCTAATGAAGAAATTCGAGATATTTTAACATTAATTTTATTATACCTGTTTCATATATACCTGTAGATTCAAAAGTACAATGTAATGTCAACGTCACACATTGACATAATTATGATGTGGCAGTGAAATTGATTTCTATATCGGTCGTCCAAGTACCTTGTTATAACATGTACCATATATGATAAGCACAAAAATAATAATAAAAGTACATACAACTTTATAAGTGTATTAGTAGAAGTTTGAATAAATAAATATAAAATAAAAAAGCTTTTATTAAAAATTAAAACATGAAGTTTGTTGTTTAAATGTCAATTTTGAAAATAAATTACAATTATAGTTACCAGTACCCTAACCCGGCGAGAAGAACCGGCATAAGAAACTCGCACGCAATATAATAAATCTATGGACGCTTCACACCACGTCAATCTGGCCCTGTGCTAAGTATCCGAAGAACTTGTGTTACAGGTACCAGACAACGGAAATATATTTAATACTTTTATAATAAAAACATATTTAAGATTTTTATTATATTATACACAAATTTAATACACATCTATGATCTAGGAACATTGAAAACTTTTTGTTCCCTCGAACCGACCTCTCGCTTGAGCACCAACGCGCTACGGAGGTTAACTAAATGTAGTGGCATCACAACAAATACTATTTCCACATATTTTTCCACTAGTCTACGTTGCCTGATCAATCCAAACATACTCGTAGTCAAGTATGTTTGAAAATGCACACCCTGGATTCCATCAAATCAAAGTATTTTTATTCAGAATTTACGTTCAAGGATTTTAAGGAGCTCCGTAACCGTAACCGAAACTATTGGATATCCGATATAAAAATATCCGTAAGCGTAACCGAAACTATCGGATATCCGATATAAAAATATCCGTAAGCGTAACCGAATCCGAAATAAAAGTTTTGCTACTGCAAAAAGGAAACCAAAATTTAATATCCGTAGCCGATCCGAAACAAACGGATAATCCGAAATATATCCGTATCCGAAATTTTATATCCATTTCATTCCTGGTTGTTTTTAATACACTTTCTGAACGTCGTCCACATGTTGATTTTCACCGCGTTCATTAATTATGTATTTTGAGACTAAAATTTTAAACTTTTACGAAATTCCAGCTAAATTTTATCGGATTTTATAAAATTGAATTCGATTATTCAACACCAAGCCAAGCGTATTTAAGGCTTTAATTGTTATTTTAAAATAAATTCTGCTTAATATAGCGACGACGACGTGGTCAATTATTTTTAACATGTTTTTATAAGCTTGGATTTTATGTATGTAACGGAATCTTTGAACACCATTTTCACCAATTTCCAGAAGTATGATTATTTGAAAATTTTGATAATATGCTTAATTGCATTCTCATTGGACCAATGACAATGCAATAAAAGCGAGGAATAAGTTTTTAAAATAAATTTTACAATGACACAATGATCTTATTAAAAAAGTAATCGGTTCAAACTTTAAGTAAATAGTTAAACTAATTTATTGGCATTTAATTATAGCTCTAAATCCTATACTGTATTTACTCTCATAAGTAATAGCTAAAACGGCCACTTTTGACGGTTTTCCTCGCCTTAAGCGTGTTTTTCAGTATTTTTAAACTATTACTTTTTACCCGACTTCGGCGAAGCCAAAAGGAAGGGTAATGATTTTGGCAGTCTATGTATGTATGTATGTATGTATGTATGTATGTATGTATGTATGTATGTATGTATGTATGTATGTATGTATGTATGTATGTATGTATGTATGTTTGTATGTATGTATGTTTGTATGTATGTATGTTTGTATGTATGTATGTATGTTCCCTTGTAGCGGTTAAACTACTGGTCTGATTTTAATAAATAAGGTGTCAATCGATTCGTAGTGGACCCGCGAGTAACATAGGCTATAAAATTTTTCGAAAAATGTTAGATTATGAAAATTATACCTCAAAAACTATCTCCAAAAAAAATTAAATTAAGATAATTGTATCGTGTTTGGTATCAAATGATAGGTCTTGACAAGTACAATACAAATATGTACATAAAATTTTAATTTATTTATATATTTTATTGTTAAATTCAAAATAAACGTTTAAAATGCGGTCGCACAAATAGTATCTAGGAGGTGTTTAGTTACTTACTATGTGTTAATTTAACGTTAGTTTAGTGAAAATATAATGTTATAGTTTATGTGGAAACAAAAAAAATGTAAAATAAAATAAAAGATTTAAAAAGACTATAACCCGACTTCGCAAAAAAGGGCTCTAAAAGGTTGAAACAAGAAAATAATTCAATTTGAAATCCAGATATGCATAGGTACAGATATGGTCAAGGTAGAGCCGTGGTCGTACCCGCTAAACAAATCTATAATATTCGTCTGCTGTTGAAATATACAATCCCAATAGCGGGTACGACTACGGCTCTACCTTGACCATATCTGTACCTATGCATATCTGGATTTCAAATTGAATTATTTTCTTGTTTCAACCTTTTTAGAGCAATTTTTTGCGAAGTCGGGTTATAGTCTTTTTAAATCTTTTATTTTATTATGTTCTATCATAGAACTTCTATGTATAGGCACTCTGAATTTTCTCCGAACGGGATTCCGTACAATAGGATGAGTTAGTGACTTGAGTGTGCGGTTTGATATAAGCACAAAGTAGATATTAGCTAATTATCGACAATTTTAAATATCGCTAGATAGATAACAATATAACGGTATTCACATTTTTACCGTGGCATATACTCGTATGATAGAACACTAATCCCCGGTTTCTGAAAGGCTGATTAAAACTCAATCAGGGAACATTTGAGTTATGCCATTTTGAACGCTCCTTGGTGAATGTATTGAGTGAGCGAAGTTGTTGCGAGTGCTTTTAACCAATGAGAACGTTCAGAATGGCTTGCTAACACAAATGTTAGCTGTTCAATGATTTAATCAGCCTTACTCATTAAGTAATAGAACTAAATTTTTTACCCTTTGGGTACTGTTACGGGGTGGTTCAGAATTGGGTTTAAAAAATATATATATTATATTTGAAACCCGAAAATCTACACTAATAGTCTAAAGAAGAAAGATTTGTATTTTTGTATGTAACGACTTAACTCAAAAAGTACTGGACCGATTTTAATAATTTCTTTTTTCATTAGAAATCAGACATTATCACTGATAACATAGGCTATATAAAAATCAATTGTTGTTCGTTAGTCTCGTTAAAACTCGAGATCAGCTGAACTGATTCGGCTATTTTTGGTCTTGAAATATTCGTGGAAGTCCCGGGAAGGTTTACACTGTTTCCATGCTCAACGAAGTGGGCACGGGTCAGCTAGTATATTATAAAAGTTACACTTAAAATGGACTGACAACAAGCCTACAATAAACCAAATAGACAGAAGTCCAATTCAATCTGACTTGAAATTATGATATACAATTTAAATATATTATATATCTAGCAATATCCCGCGAAACAATTATAACCACAACCTGCAAGATGATGGCTTAACGAACATTGTTCGCAGAGTCAACAGAAAACACAAAAAAAAGTTCGCTGAGGATGCTCCGGGGTCGGAGCGAAACGCGCGTCGAGTTTTGCAACGTGCATGGTGGTGGGACTTTGCACGATCGTGTTAACATTATTGCTTGTGTGGTGGTGGTGTTTTCATGTTTTTTGCTTGCGAGTGTACGCATAAGCAGTGTGGGAGGAGGGAGGTGCAATAAACGCATGCCTATGCGTACACTCACTCATCTGCTTGCAGGTTGTGGTTATAATTGTTTCGCGGGATATTGCTAGATATATAATATATTTAAATTGTATGCTATGGATTTCCGCAAAGTAACGCCTGATTCCATTAACTATTTGAAATTATGATAATTAATTATACGGAAAACAATAGAGGTTTCATGCAATGGGAAACTCAACAGTTTTGCTATACATATCAACCCATAGGTTACCTAGTTTTTAGGGTTCCGTACTGTTATATCGATAGTCGCATGGGTTGATATGTATAGCATTTCCATAACTTAGACTAGCCTATAACTTAGACTAGCCTATAATCTGGAATGGGATTAGTATTTAAAGTAGGTTAACAGTGCACTTATTGACACGACGTCGGTCGCCATTTTCCTGGAACAAAATGTAACAGTAATTGCATTTACTCTACAATTGAAAAAACAGGAGAAACATCCATCTGCGAGAGCTTAACGGTGTTTCGAAATACCGGAAAATTGTACGTAAATAGAATACGGTTTAGAATATGAAAATAATAATAATAATATCTATGGACGCTTCACACCACGTCAATCTGGCCCCGTGCTAAGTATTCGAAGAACTTGTGATACCGGTACCAGACAACGGAAGTATATTGAATGCTTTTTAAACTATACACAATATATTATTTAGTATATTATACACAAATTGAAGCGACCCAGGAACCTTTGAAACACTTTTTGTTTACTCGGCGGGATTTGAACACCACCACGACGTTCGAGCACCAACGCGCTCAACCACTGCGCTACGGAGGTCGTCAAAGTTCTTTACTAAATTACTTTTAAAAATACAAAATTTTAAATCTTTTTAATCTAGATTTTTTTGCTTTTGAACTCTGAAAATTTACCTGCGGGTTTTCTGGTTGAAAAGAATCGATAATCGGTGTACCCATAACATAAAACTTATCAGCCCGTTTCACATCTTCAATATAAAATACCCATCAGAATCACAACCCTCTTCAATATTATCGTGATCGTAAAATCGACAACGCAAATATAGCGGAAGCGAAAACGTAATATAATATGTTTGTACCGGAAGTTATAGCGGGGCCATACTAAGAGGATAATGCATTGTTCCGTCTAGAGAATAGAGACATATCTAATATTAAGGCCAAAAAAAAACCGCTACTAGCGCTACTCTTTTTAAAATAAATTTTACAACGACACATAGATCTTATTAAAAAAAGCAATCGGTTAAAACTCTAAGTAAATAGTTAAACTAATTTATTGGCATTTAATTACAGCTCTAAATCCTATACTGCATTTACTCTCATAAAAATCGCCAAAAGTGGCCGTTTTAGTTATTACTTATAAGAGTAAATACAGTAAATAAAGTAATTTAGAGTTGTAATTAAATGCCAATAAATTAGTTAATATAAAATAACCCATTACTTTTTTTAATAAGATATTTGTAGCATTGTAAAATTTATTTTAAAAAGAGTGGCGCTAGTAGCGGTTATTCCTCGCCTTAATCCTAATATCCATCATCACCATTTCTGAGATTTCGATGCAAAATGTTGAAAAAGTTGTGTTACTCATAATATGCACACGTTTCCGCGTCATGGATAATTGACAAATTGTATGTAATAGGGTTCCTAACATTCATGCCATTTTTTAGTGAGGTGCGAATTAATGTAACCTACCCTATTTTTGAAGCTAATTCAACCGGACCATTAGTCCATTCATGTCTTCAATTATGCGAACGAAGTAGCAATACAAGTTATGCGGAAGGTGTGCATATTTTTTTAAATAATGCTTAGAAATACCAAAAATGAAACAGAATAACAACTACATATTATCACATGTGCATAAAGGCCGGCAACGCACCTGCAGTTCCTCTGGAGTTGCGGATGTTTATGGGCGTCAGGATTCACTTAACATCAGGTGAACTGCCTGCTCGTTTGCCCCCTTTTTCCATAAAAAAAAATAAAAAAAAAAAACAGATTGTGACTTACACTACCATGTCTTTTGATACAATATAATATGCGTTATGGTTTGTTGATTTTTCACAAACTTTAATGATAACAATATATTTCCGTCTAAGCGGCAACAGAACTCTTATGAAGTACTTACTTCAAAAATACATAAAGCGAAGGACTACTAAAAGTCAGTCCCTAATGTATTTTTTATGACGCTTGAACATCTCACAGAATCAGATTATAAGCCTTCATTGTCCTAATCAGCTGATCATTTGATGGTCTGACAAGAATAGAAAATAACTCTAAGCCACTGGAGTCTGGACCACAGAGGCGTTTAGTAATTATCAAGAGAACGAGTATAATTTATGATTTAAATATTTTATGTTGTTTATCAATCAATGGCTTAAACTTACCAAAATTATAATAAAGCAATATGTTGAAACTATCTTGAAGCCTTAAATAAATATGAAAAAATAAAAATGTCTATTGGTATAACAATAAACAAAATTAATAATAATAAAAAAAAAACCCCGTAATTGTCGCACAGTGGTGTAACTGGTGATGACGCCTCGTGACGTCAGCTTAAAAAAAGGTAGATCAAAATCGGTTCATCTTTGCGAGCTACGATGCTATAGATATACACTTCAAACTGTCGTCACCACCCGTCACATATAACGACCTCTGTTTTTGTCAGGGGTAGACATAGGCGCCGCGCCGAGCACGCCGCGCCGCACTGATTTCGGACCGCGTCGCCGCCGCCGCGAATCCAACTCGGCGCGCCGAACGGTTCTTGTGGCATTTCCCTATGAAAATGCTGGCAATTCCTACTACTACTAATACCAGCACGCTAAATGACCATCTATTGTATCTATTACGAAAAAGGGACTACTAGTTAATGCGTTTACATAATTATGCGCCTAAGATCTCGTGGTTTCGTTGCACTAAGATTTCCACGCCGACGTGGCGCCGCCACGCCGACGTGGCGCCGCCGCGCCGACCATGATCTATCGGTGCGCTGCCGCCGGCAGATTTTGCTTGGCGCATATGTCTAGTCAGGGGTTAATTAAACGAATTTATTTAGTATTTAGCAATGGCTTCAGCAATCGTACCCAACTTAAAATTATGATAAAGCAACTTAGAGTGTTAAAACTAACATAAATTGTCTCCTAAATATTTATCTCTTGGGTGAACAAGAGTAACTTAATGTTGAAATTAATGATCGGGACTCGCTTGCTAAATCGTACCTACACCTACACCTTTCAGGGTCCCTAAAGTAATAAATTTACTCTTAAACTTTAAGTGGAATGTAAGCTTAATGGTACAGTTTTTGGGTATCGTCTATACAAATCGTTTGAGAACAATAAGTTACCATTTGTGCGGCTTTAAGTGAAATTTAATGCTGTGGAATTTTATGTACTTATTGACGTTTGGCACGTCACGGCACGAACACGGCACGACCACGACTTAAACAGCCGTCGCTGCTGGTGAAATGTAACATGTGGTAGAGGCCATGACAGTAAAGCTTTGTTTTTCTAGAAAAGAGGCTATTTCAAAGCAAACCATAAAAAAATGGCACGGTTGCCAAGATAGCCGTAATTGTCACCATATTTATGTATGTCGCTGTATTACGACATAAGTAGCTTAAACAGCCGTCGCTGCCGGTGAAATGTAAAATGTGGTAGTGGACATGCCATTATAGCTTTGTTTTTCTAGAAAAGCGGCTATTTTTAAAGCAAACAAAAATATTATGATGTTTCCTGGATAGCGGCAATTGTCACTGTATTTATGTATGTCGCTGTATTACGACAGCTATACAGGCTATAATATTAATGAGTGATAATACTTTTTAGGTGTGTATGGGTCTAGTATATAGAGTTTACTGTGAAAGTACCAGCGCTTTATGATGTTGGGGAATTTGTTACACAAACATAAAAGTCAAAAGTAAGTATTTCAGCGCTGATACTTTTACAGTAAACTCTACATAGGAGGCACATACATAGCCTAAAGTATTATCACGCATTTATTTTACACCTTGTATAATGGCAAAGCAAAGTCAACAAACAAAATAAAATATATTTCAAAAAAGGTTGTCTCTACAAGACACAAATACCTTAGACTTATTGCTATACAGCTTAGGTTCAAAAGTATTATACCGCAAATGTTCTCTATAGCTCTATTTTAATATTTTCCCATAATAGTTGTTCGTTTTCAATAAATGTTTTGAAATACACAACATCGAAACAATAGATAATATCTAAAATTGGTGTTGCGGATTATCACCCATACAAACACTTCCAATGAAAATGGGAGAATGAAAACAAATTGAAATTTTATAAAGCCTTTTTCATTTGTGTATCATTCTTCACTCCTAACAAATTGATTCTATAAACCCCTTGTTTTGCTAAATTTATATCTGAAAGCGCTGAATCACATTCAATATGCGTGAAAGACAAATTAGAATTATTAAAAAGGTTTTATTTTTTTGGCTTTGTGAAATAGTAAAACTTTTATTACACTGCATGACTGCACTGCATTAATATATTATAAAGAGAAAAAAGTGTGTAAAGTTTAAAAAGGATGTAATTTGCATATAATAGATTTTATTTCCATAAATAATTAAAAACTAGTTTAAGTATAATATAAAAAAGCTTAAAATACACATATAGTAACAATTTGCATATTGTTTTAAGATAATATAATAACACCAAAATATCAATTTATAAACAGATAATCCTCTGGTTGATTATAATGCAGATTACTTATTATTTGTTTTGATTTGTACTGTAGTATAGTATTGATTATATATTATAATTTGTACTGTAGTATAGTATTGAGAAAACCGTGGTCTAGTGGCTCAGAGCTTCTCTCGAACCGGAGGTCGTGGATTCGATTCCCGCAACAAAAAAAATGTTGTTTCCAAGTTGGGTAGGACAATGCAGGCTGATCACCTAATTGTCTGATAAGTAAGATGATCCTTGCGTCGAATGGGCATGTAAAAAGTCAAGCTTGCGCCTGTTCTCTCGCCAGTCATGTCAGTTAACCGTCCCACTGGGTTATAAGAGTAAAAGGAAGAGAGAGTGTACTTGTGTATTGCTTATATACTTGAGCACTATAAAATAATTCCTGCATAGCTGGCCTGGTTTCAATGAAATCGGATACCGACGCCGAAATCAGTGAGGGGAGCTATTATTATTGTCGCTCGGTTTCAGAAAGGCTGATCAAATAGTCGTTCAGCTAATCCGAATGCGTGAAAACCACTAGCCACATTGTTTGCACTCGCTATGTTTACCAATGAGCGTTCAGATTAGCTGAACGAAGATTTGATCATCCTTTCAGAAACCGGGCGTTTTAAGTACCTATATTATTTGTCTCGTTTTCAAAATATTAGATTTGATCTGAACAGAGGCTACTAAAATAGGTGGTGATATGAGGGTGGTCACCCTCGAGCGATAATCGTTCACCGACTTTTAATAGGTATACTGTTTATTTAATTATAATAGTGAAACGTACACGCTATACAAATATAGGTGAGAAATACCCGATTATTGTTCCGTGTATAAGACGATTGCCGTGGGACCGCCTAAGGCTTTCTGTAGGATCATAATGTCTTGAAATAGCTTTAGCTTAGAACTAGAGGTGGTAAGCCTTAAGTAAATATAATTTCGAATTATTTTTCCGTCCATGTCTGAACAGAGCCTACTCCGAGCCTCCTGGTCCGCTGGGAGTTGTCTCATCATTCCACGATAATACATTCTTTGATTAATGTCAAGCTTTTTTTCTTTGATGATATATTTTTTTTGCTTAATGTCTTATCAGCGGCAAAAAAAAAAAACCAGCTAAATACTGCCCACGACGAAGAAAATTCCAGAACCGTACATTTTAGGCGCCATGAAAAGTTGAATAATATTTTGCTTTTAGTTTTCTACTAATCATCATCAGCCATGACGTTTAATGGACATAAGCTTCCCCAAAAGTATTTAGGGGATAGTACATGGGGGGTAGTAGCTCGGCGAGTACCTTTAAGTCAATACTTGCCAAGCTCGACAGGCGGGTTGGTAAGCGCAGATTTCAGATTCCGTTGAAACGGTGTTACCTATTACCTGATGATATCCAATTCCTTCTCTCACCTTTTACAACACTGAGGGAAAGATGGTTCATGGGGAGGGCTGTTCTTTCTGGATAAGTTGCAAGATTGACGACCTCCGTAGCACAGTAGTTCGGCGCGTTGGTGCTTGACCGAGAGGTTGCGGGTTAGAATCCCGCCGAGGGAACAAAAAAAATTCTACTTAATTATAATAATCTCTATGGACGCTTCAAAGCACATCAATATGGCCCAGAGCTAAATATCCGAAGAACTTGTGTTATTGGTGCCAGACAACGGAAATATATATTTAATATTTTATACTATACACATATTTAAGATTTTTATTATATTGATACACTAATTTAATACACATCCAGGACAACGGAAACATATTTCATACTTTTATACTATACACAAATTTAAGAATTTATTACCTATTATTCACATACCTATTACCTAATTAGTACACATCCATGACCCAGGAACACAGAAAACTTAGCAAAGTAAGAAGATATTTTAAAGGCCAATGCCTGTACAATAGGATCTCAGAAAACGTTCAAATCCATTAATAAATTTAAAAAAGTAGTCAAAGATCGTTTGTGTGCTAATGCTTCTTACAGGGTCACGATTTTATTGACGATTGCACGCCTTGGGAATAAGATGGCCAGCAAAGTTTTTTTTAATGTACTCAATGTATTTTGACTATTGTTTTATTATATAGATTAAACTTTTACATTGTAAAATACGCTAATAAAAATAAATAATAAATATATGTAATAAAATACCTAGCATTTTATTTGAAATAGGATTTATCACGTATTTAGAATAAATTGTTTTGAAGTCTATTTTCAAGACTGATAGAAATGATAGAAGAAAATGTTATCCGAGTAAGATACAGATAGAATTATTATTTTAATTATTTAAAGAATACAATATAGGAGGAACTAGAATAAACTTAACTGTCGTTTCTCGTATTTTCAGGTATTGTTTATTTTATATATTTTCTTAGTTGTTTATTGTATATTAATTTTGTAAGTTACTTATAATATACTCGTATTTTCAGAGAAACAAAATGGTTAATTTTTCCTATAAGATATAATTTATAAAACGACAATTAAGTTTATTCTAGATCCTCCTATATTGTATTCTTTAAATAATTAAAATAATAATTCTATCTGTAATATAATCAATAATAAATACATATAATATTGTAATACATATAATGTAAAATAATCTTATATATATATTCTTTAAATAACAATTTTTCATCTTTTTGCAAAAAGTTGGGCCCGTGCGAGTTTCTTACTCCGGTTCTTCTGGACGGGTTAGGGTTAAACCGGTATTAGCATTTTTTGTTGACATTCCGAGAATAACTTGTTATGTTTTATTTGGATTTTTTTTTTTCATTTCATTTCAATTCAATGTGCTCAACCACTGCGTTACGGAGGTCATCATAATATTAGTGTAGAATTTAAAGTTCTGTTCAATTTTTATTTATTTATTTATTTATTTATTCCAAGAAATTGGTTACATAGTTGTTACATATTTTTAATATTTTGTCTCACAATTTCTGCCCATAAGGACATGGAAATAATATTATATTAGTTAATAAGTGCACATGCAAATATAGACATTAAAGACATTATTAAATAATTTGACATGTATGTTGTCACTGTCACATTTAAACAGCTGAAACAAAGATTATTACATAAAGGTGAGCTGATATAATTGGAGGTTATAGCTTGGTGCATCATGGTCCATGTTATAATTATTAATGACCTACCAAACCCTTTAGATTTATGATTTTCTGACAGTTCTCTAAGAGTTACTTGTAGGAGTTCCCTTTTATTGAACATACCGGCTATATTTTGGTGCATACTGTTTATAATATTACTGGACACGAAAAAATGCATCGGCAGCTTTTTTGGAAATATTAATATTTGTGTCATCATTACCATTTACTAATGTACAGTTATTCATTTACTAATGTACAGTTATTCACATCTGTAATGCATATATTTTATCATTTGATTTTTTAGGTATTGGTTTAAAATAGTATAATATATTACGTTCCTTTCTTTGTTTAATTTTGTCATTTTTGTTATTCGCATTACCATTAAATAGTATTTCCCTATTACCGGGTACCAGGTACCTTGTTTGGTAATACATTGTATCGATAAGCATATTTATTCTGTCGCAAACATAACTCATGTATTGTTTTTTATTAACAAAATCATTTGCTAAGTTTAAGTTTAAAAATATACAATTATTATAATTTTTTTTTTCATTTCAATTCAATGTGCTCAACCACTGCGTTACGGAGGTCATCATAATATTAGTGTTATTTAAAGTTGTGCCTATCCCATAATCCAGGCTTTCAGTTGTGATATGTGCCAAAACCCTCTATAATCCAATCAGCAGGCTTATAACAAACAATTTACTGGGCGTACCTTCTAAGTACTTTTATATACATGTATAGACACCTACGATCTACAAGTTCAGTGAATGTCTATTTTTGACTCGGCTACGAAGAAAATAAGTGTAAAGATTTCTAACTGACTTCCAAAAAAGGAGGAGGGTCTCAAAGGAGAATGTTATGAACACTTTCGTGTTAAGATGTATCATGTAGTTTTAGTACGGATAATTTAGGAGTTTTTTTTCTTTTGCATTTGTAATTGACCCTCGACATAATAGGGAGGGTGGTAATAAAACTAAATTATTATTAAAAATAAAAAAAAACCCCGACTTAGCTTGTAACATTTCTATCACAGCTAACAAACGACCTGATGACATTGAATACCAAAAAACCGCATTAAAATCGTATCATCCGTTTGGGAGCTATGATGCCACAGACAGACATATATTAATAAAGAGTGTGTCTGTCTGTAGCATTGTAGATGCCAAACGGATGAACTAATATATCCTACTTTGGTTTACTGTAAAGATACTGAAAAATAAAAAAACTACGTTTAAAAACATATTTTAACAACTAAAAAGTATAAATAATATTTTTTATAATGTCATAACATTTTTTTTGGCATGTCACATCATTTGCTACGGATTTGCTTGAAATTAATGATGTGTTAATAGAGTCATGTAATAATTCCCCGAGTAACATAGTCGATATAGGTTACGTTTGGGTTACTTTATTTTATAAATTCATGGTAATTTACTTACCAGCCTGTAGAGGTGGCAGTCATTGCGGTGTCGTTACTGAACTGATAAGTCAAATAATTTGTTATTTGACTTACCAGTTTTAAATTAAAATTCGAATGTTTAAACCTCCTAATTTTCGAGCACTGAGCAACCCTTAGTTTGAGGACAACGTCATTATCACTTACGAAGTTCGAAAACAAAATGTGATAATAGAGATGGCACATAGACTAAGAGCCTGATAATGATGAATAGCTAAGAACATCCACAATCATGTCAGCTTTCAAAGAAATAAAACTAGATCAAAATCGGCTCATCCGTTTGGGAGCTACGATATCACAGAAATACACAAACACGTCAAACTAATAAATCACTCTGTTTTTGTCGAGGGTTGGTTTTTACCCCCGAGCCAGACAGTTCCAGATAGCTAGCCAGTACTAAAAAAACTGTTTTTTAATTAATGAATTAAAATAACACAATATTTTTTTTAACATAAAGCCTTCAAACATTTTTACAATGACGTTATAAAGGCAATTCTTCTAAACTGTTACACACAGATGTTTCGAAAACATTAAATAAACATCAAAGCCTGAAACTTTTACACACATTTATTTTCACTTTGAGGCTTACAAAATAGTTGAGTATGTTATAGAGATACCACAGGAAAGATAAAAAAGGTAAAAAATAAAGGAAAAGTCTTAGCACTTCAAACAGCTGTTTGAAGACGCAATGTTTGCCAAATTGCGTTATTTCTATAGACCCTCGTTGTCCATAGATAAAATAATAGTAGATATGCCACCAAAACAAATAGATTTTTTGACTTTCTGACTCTACATAGAAACCAGCCAGATCAACATGAGTTCCTAATTTTCAACTGTATTCAGTGTCGCGCTGCACATCGCAGTGCAGCAGGCCAATCGCGCTATTGTACAACGTTTCATTTGAGGTTCAACAACTTAGTTTCGCTTGTGTTTCAGCTGCGTTTCGTTTCCAATCCAGCTGAATATTTTTGGTCCTTTACACAATTAAGATTCAAAAACTTAACTTATATACGATAACTTTGTTCCAAACGTTCGAGCTGCGTGCGAGTTAAACTAGCTCCGTATGAACTTTTTGTTTGACAGCGTTTGAGTTACAACTACGGTCCAGCTTCGTCTCACCTAGCTGTCAAAAATCCTTTTGACAGCTAGGTGAGACGAAGCTGGACCGTAGTTGTAACTCAAACGCTCGACTTTATGATGTCATGTGTCAGTCACTTGAAATATTCGTGGAAGTCTCGGGAAGATTTAAACGGTTCATCACAAACTGTTTGTATGCTCAACGAAGTGGGCACGGGTTTCAGCTAGTATGTTATAATATATTTTCACACCTGCCATGCCATGTCTCTGCATCTTGAATCTCTGGTTTGCTCAATTCTCACCGTACGTCTGATTTTTATTACGTTTTCTCCAAACTTCATGTGGCCAATTTATGAGGGTTCTGTCGTGATTATAATAATAATATCTATGGAGTGTTACATAACGTCATTCTGGTTCTGTCGTACTCGTAGAACTCAGCTCTGGTGGAACGTGTCAATTAGTCATGTTTTTTCTGACGTATATATCTCACACCTCAATCTATTGGTATGTTCTCGTAGAACTCAGCTTAGCTGAACGTGACAATGGAGAATGTTACTAGGTATACAGAATTGATTAATACTATTGTCACAGTAGGGTTTGTATCTAAACAAATACACTAGATTTTCTTTCATTGAAAAATATCAAGTTCTAATGAATTTACAGACATTAAAAGTTCTTGAAAATTTGCAGACGTTGAAAAATGACGTCATCGGATCAAGAATGTTACATTAAATATTTTCGAAACTACACGACGAATCGTAATAATTGTTTGACTCATATTGTAATATATTTATACAAATGCACTAGATTTATTTAATTAAAATAAACCTAGTATTAATGAGTTTATATATTTCAAATTTCAGTGCTGTAAAATGACGTCATCGCGTCGAGAATTTGAAACTAGTATATTTCGGAAACTACACGACGTATCATAATATAATTTTAAGGTACGTTACTTATTTTCAACAAAGTTTACGTAGAGCTAACAATAAAATAAATTATGTGTGTATTAGTCATATCTTTTTTCGTGCAGCCAATGTTCATCAATTTATAAGATGTAATCACATTGAAACTATTAAATTGCGTTCGATCATGGTGTATTGAAGTAAGTGGCGAAGGCTAGTTCTTCTACAGAGCCCTAGTCTGTATAGGTAATTTAATTTTAGGTAGGCATTTGGAGGAAGGACTTCAAAAGGTAGTGGGTTTGTCAAGCTGAGAAGCACGGAGTTATAATAATGCCTCCCACACCGATTCTGGTGAAAGCCAGCAACGTTGGAGCTATTTTTATAGTGCCCAAGTGTGTACGCAATACACAGAAGCACTCTCTCTTCCTTCACTCTTGTAGCCCAGTGTGACGGATAACTGACACGACTGGCGGAGGATCAGGCGCAGGACCGACTATTTACCTGCCCATCCGAAGCATGGATCATCTTTCTTGTCAGATAATCAGGTGATCAGCCTGCATTGTCCTAACCAACTTGAAAACAACATATTTGGTTGTTCCAACCAGGGAATCGAACCTACGAGTCGAGAGCTAGGCTCTAAACCACTAGACCACGGAGACGTCAATGAACCCGAAGGCACAGTAGTGACGCAGAATCAGCCAGAACGTAGGCGGTGATGACGTCACATCCCACGCCCGTAAAACTGAATCGACCAAAGTAAAAAAACAACACGCAAATAATGAAATAGAAACTAGAAGCCCTATGAGTTGGGTCTGATCTATTGCGTGAATCCTTATCACCGGCCAGCGTCCTCACGATAACGGCCACTTCAGTTTAAATAAGTTTATCAGCTGATAACATTTATTTATAGTTTCACGTGATGGGATATGGCATTGGATTAGTCAGGTGGAGATCGTTGGTTATAGAGGTCAAATACCTCTAGGCGTAACTCACATCTGGGCCCTAATTCTCAGGCCTCGAACTTAGATTTTACTATCGGTCTGTCCCGCTCATGCAAATGACGCGCTGCGTGCGAGCGGGATATACTAATATTCGAACTTTTTTCCACTGCCCGAGAATCGTGCTCCAGTAGTGCTATTCTCTAAGAATGTTTTGCGTATCTCGACAGCTGAATCCGCGGTGAGTGTCAAATTTCCCATCCTGTGAACTTCGAAATACACTCACCACGGATTCAGCTGTCGAGATACGCAAAATATTCTTAGATAGCACTAGAATAGCACTGCTGCACAGAGTCGAACCGTCGAGTTTTCCCCCTATTCAATATTCATCCGTATCGTTATTGAGGCTGCGTGCGCGAGAAGCCGAAAATTGAAATATATTTTTACTCAATAAGAACTGGTCTTACTGAAAAATCCAAAAAAATATTAACCTTAATTTTATTAACCGTGTTTAGTCGTTTTATAAATTGATATATTTATTTTAATGTAATCTAAAATAATATGCAATACTAGCTGTTCTCGCGACTTCGTTCGCGTGGTTTTTTAGTCACTTAAGCCGTTTATGCAGCGCACGCAATGAAAGTCCCCAAATGTAATTAATTTTCCCCGTTTTTGCAACATTTCTCCCTGATACTTCGCTCCTATTGGTCGCAGCGTAATGTTATATAGCATAAAGCCTTCCTCTATAAATGGACTATCCAACAAAAACATAAATTTTCAAATCGGACCAGTAGTTCCTGAGATTAGTGCGTTTAAACAAACAAACAAACTTTATAATATTAGTATAGGTAGGTGTAGGTCGATAACCTTTATCACTTAGGGCTATGAAAAATAGATAGTAGCCGATTCTTAGATCTACTGAATATGCTTATATTATGCATGTTTTTTCATAAAAATCGGTCAAGTCGTAGGAGTATGGTAACTAACTCTGTGACAGGAGAATTTTATATATTAGATAAAATTATTATTGAATAATACAACATTTTTATTAGTCTGATGGTACAAACCTTCGATATTTAAGCTAACAATACGTTAACTACCCCCGGTTTTTTAAAAGCTGATATCACTCGCAACAACTTCGCTCACTCGCTACGTTCACCAATGAGCATTCAGAATGGCTTGTTAACTTAAATGTTAGCTGATTGACGATTTGAACAGCCTTTCAGAAACTAGGGTAAGCCCCGATAGGGGAATCCCTGATTTGATATTTCTAATAAAACACTCTTTATATTATACGATATAATGGTTCTTCCCCGGATAACCTCTTCCAACTCCTGTCTATTAGCGAAATTCTTAAGAATTTTCCGATCGAACAGGAATTATAATAATGAATAAAACATGAGTCACTTTGACGCGACCAAAAGCAAATGAGTCCTGAAAGCTTCAGGTTATTACGAGGACGAAACAAAAGACGAAACAAAATATTTGATTTAGGAAATAGGAAATTTTGGGTGTAAACATTTTGACCTTTTTAACGACTATAATAGCGCAGTGGTTGACTCCCAGTGGACGTTATAACTTATATATAAAAGATGAAATCCTCAAGCATAATATTTAAATGTATTATATCTAGCTATATCCCGCGAAAAATGATAATCACAACCGGCACGCAAATCAGTGAGTGTATCTACGCATAGGCATGCGTTTGATGCACCTCCCTTCTTCCCACACTGCTTAAGCGTACACTCGCAAGCAAAAACGTGAAAACACCACCACACAAGCAATAATGTTAACACGATCGTGCAAAGCCCGTTTTCGCGCGCAAATGCGCGTTTCGACTCTACATCCTTAGCAGAGTCTACATCCTGAGGATACTCCGACCCCGGAGTATCCTCAGGATGTAGACTCTGCTAACAATGTTCGTGAAGTGATGAATAATGAGTCTGATTGAGTGAGCCTTTGGTCATGTTCATTCAACTCTTTAAACCGTTTTTTCAATTAAATACAAAAATACTATAATTTTTTGATTACGCAAACATTACTCAATAGTAAAGTTATTAAAATAACGATAATTAAAATTACTTCATTTTTGTCATGTAATAAAGTAATTAAGTTAATTTTCACATCATGGGTGTGTTGTGTGCTAGTTTCTGTTAATGATAATGAGAAGTTACAATTTGTATGGTATCGGAACTACCAACAAACCAATGGTAACTAACAGTGGCTAGTGGTTCTCTTCGAAGGCAAGCCCTAGGCTATACAGGGTGTAAAAGAGCAGTCACTATTACTTTGAGATACGATTATACTACCTTTTCTTATTTAGGAAATGTATATTTTTTATATTTTTGTTGTCAAAAACTAAACAATTTTTTTTTTACTTTTCGCCATTTCTTATTTCTTTGTCGCAAAAATAACAATAAAGCAAAAAAAAATTTTTTTTCTTTGAAATTTTTGTAAAAAAAAAATACCTTTCTAGAATGAGAAAAGGTAGTATAATACTATCCCAAAGTTATAGTGACTGCTCTTTTTACACCCGATATAGCCTATGTGAAAGTTGGTAATTTATATGCCTCCCATCCAAGGGTTAAAGGGGAAACCGATAGGAATGGAGTTGTAGGACACGCCACACACCACGCCACTGTTAACTAATTCGATGGCATACAAATTGTGCACTGAACGCATGAATGATTCATCGTCTTCGATATCTTACTTCCGACTTACTCCCGACACAATCGAGAATCGAATCAGTTTAGCGGCTTCTGGTATTTTATTTGGTGCATTGCTTTGAAACTAACCAGGATAAAGAAAATCGTTAGATCGTAACTTTTTGTTCCCGACCATATCAATCGACTGAGAATCAAAATAAATAAATCTCAATTTATTGAGAAGTTCGCGGCACGATCGAATCTGAATCAAAATCTAATTAATTTAGAGAGGAAGGAACCAGGTATCGATATCGTATCGGATAATACCAAAACGCTTTTAGGCTCAAGTCACTTTGGTACAGAGTCGAATTGCCTTGCTTTTTCGTGTTTTCGCCATAGCATTTTCATTTCTTTTTTACACAACGACGGGGTGTTATAAGTTTGACGTGTCTGTGTAAATGTGTATGTATCTGTCTGTGGCATCGTAGCTCCCAAATGGATGATCCGATTTTAATTCGTTTTTTTTTGTTTGAAAGGTATAGAGTGTTCTTCTCTAGTATCTTATTAATTAATCGTCTGCAGGGTCATCAGGTCGTTTGTTAGGTGTGATAGGAATGTTACACAGTAAGTCGGGGTTTTTTAAATTCTTAATTTAGTTTTCCAATTGTTTAGATACAAATTATGATTATACATTTTGTACGGTCAACAGTGTGTCGACTGTACCGTACATCACGTTTCGCACTGTCAGCGGTACGTTGCCACGCGTTATTATAATTTCCATTATATTTTAACCAGTTCACGTTAAGCAGCCAATCGGTTCGCGTGCTCTCATAACCATTTAACCATTAACCATTTTAGTATAAGTTAAGTATTCAATAAACCAATTGAGCTTAACTTGTCTTTTACTCCTGTACGGACACCAAACCACCGCACACATTTAGTACTCGTATGTAGCGAGCGTCGCGCGTTATGATTATCTAGTAAATACCACAGAATAAAAAAGGTATAAATACTTTTAGGTATAAATATAATAAATGATGCATCCTCTGCGCTAATGTAAGATGAGCCTTACCGTGTAAAATGTGACTCGTGTCTAAATCCGTCCCACTGGGCTCCGATAGTGAAGGAAGATAGTGCTTATATTCAGAAAACAAAAAAATGATTTCTGAACGTCGTTTTTTACGTTCAGAAAACATATTTTTGTAAAATTTACTCTGAATAAAAATATTTGATTTGATTTGTATTGCGCACACACTTGGGCACTATAAAATAACTCCAGCGTAGCTCGCCTGGTTTCAATGAAACCGACCACCGTCACCGAAATCGGTGTAGGAGGCATTAAGATGTGACTATGACACATTTACTAATCCACAAAGTCGTCGATATCTTCAAAAACATGATACACAATGTTATGAAAAGTTGTATATCCAGCCAGTTAGTGAAAGACATAATATCAGAGCTTCACAGCCAATTTACTACAAGGAGTAACGCTATAACCAACAAAGACATTAAACTGCAATCAAAATGTAATAACTCAAAAATTTTATTTTTCTGTTGTAGTATTTTTATCGCGGTAATATTTCACCTCGGTTTGTGAGCAATTGTGGTTGTCTGTTTGTTTGTAATCAATAACGTTTTACGTTCCCTCCGATGTCTCGCGTCACTCTAAATAATGGAAATGGGTCAGTTAAATCCAGATTTAGAAAGACGGTAACTAGCTGAGCTCCTGATTTTTATTCGCGTGCAATTGTCGTTTAAGCTGGGTTTTTACGTTTCATTCTTAAATACAAAATCCTTGAAACCAGCTGACAATGTTAGCCATCTGAATGTAATGTGAACTTCGTCAGATTCATTTTGATCTAAATACTAACAAAGCTAAATATGGGAAGCTATAATGCTTCCAATTTAAATTTCACTTATTTATCGTACAAGAAATAAAAATAATGGCACATTTATTTGGTCAAATTTCATTATTATTTACATTTATATAATAACATTGACTAAGAAAATTCATCATGTATGACATTTAATCTAGATTAATGACAATTAATATATTATAATTATTGCTGAGTGATGGATTAAATTACAGGATAAAATTAGGCTTAGTTAAAATTAATTAGGAAATGTAATTTTGTTTAATTCATTTAAGACTTTTAATTTAGGTAGCTGTGAATCTAATTTAATTTTTACATAGGAAATATTCATCTATTTGCTGATAATGACATATTTATAAACGAAGTAGCATTTAACTTTGATCACGCACTCAAATAGATTACTCGCAAGGTGAGTTTAAAATTAGTTTCGCTATCAATCATTGTCTAATCGCTTAAAAAATGGGTATCACACGACGGCATAAAACCGTAGCAACGCAGTAACCACAACTAATTTGCGAATTCTGCAACGCTTACGATTTTAAGTTGCATAATATGGAAACACATTTTTTCGTAAATTAATGAACTATTACTTGGTGGCATTTTTTCATTTAAAAATTTGAAACTACTAACAAAATACAGTTTATATTTCCCACTACTCACTAATTATAGGCCGGAAACTCGACTCGGCTCGGAAACTTGGCCTAAAAATATATTTTGAATATGAAGAAATTACCCGCAAGAACGGAAAAATATGTTTTGGTTATTTAATTTTACTGACAGACTTGGCTGAAACAATAGCACCCCAATTATATTTTTGTGAAAACTTCACTTACATCAATTTGCCTTCAAGAGATACAGACTGTTATTGGAACTACACGTGTACCTTTGTGTGACGAAAATATTTGCAGTACAATTCAACTTTCACAAGAGTGTTTCGATGGCCGTAGAAATAGAACACAATTTTATAACGGATAATGCGAATAAAAGTAACTTGACTATTAAATCGGTTTAATACCTAAAGAGAACATAATGTTTAAGGGCTGTTTAAGTAAGTGTTCAACTTTCGTTCGCACATAAATACGATTATTGTTCAAGAGCTGTGCATTTCTTTGCAAAAAGTAGTGAAGGAAAAATTTATGAATACGTGCATAAATTATATAATATGCACGTTGTATGTATAGGGATAATTTATGCACGTTTCCAAGTATCATAAAAATTAAAACGTAGGTTAAGAGATCAGACATACGTCTTACAACACGAGAAAGTTACAACATGAGAAAGCAGCATCCAGTTGCTATAAGGAATTAATGGATGAAGGAGATGTCGCAAAAAAATATATCCAGAAAATTGTGTTTAAACAGACACAGTATTTTATGTAGAGAGTTATAGGTAGGTCGCAAAGAGACGCTATGTGATAAGGTCTTAATTAGTACATTAGTTATGTCAGAACAAAGAGTAATTTTAGCTACGTTCTTACATTAACCAACCTAACATGTAGTTGAAGACCAAACGATGACATATCCTATGCAATTGCTTAGTTATTTTTACCAGGCGCGTCGAATTCAATTTTTCTATTAACTCGCTTTCTGCTGCTAGCTATCTGATATATTATACTACTCAGTACTCACCTTTGAAAACTGATTTCTAAAAAAAACTGTTATTACATAAATGTATCATATTTTGTATGTGAAATTTTCGATTGTTTTCGGTTTGTTTACCTTTAGATTAAATTTATCATGGACGAACTATATAATAATGAAATATAACAAACAGTCGCTTCTGCTAATATTACAACTTTTTTATTTGTTAAAAAACAAAATGGCCTCCCATAAGGAAGAAACCAAGTCTCAAGTCGGATTTGCGTTTTTGACGTTAGTCACGAAAGCTCAGCTCCTCAAGTAGCAGTTTGACAGCTGCGCTCGTCTCAGTTGAGATATCTGTAAAACATATGCTTAAGTATTGTCTTTTAATTCAACTGTCATCTCAAATATTGAGATCGATTTATTAAAGTATCCTACCGTGCCTAGGACTTTCTTAATAACAACATCTTTTCATACACCAAAGTTCCTTTCACAAACATTAAATGTGAAGAATATTTTCTTGTTACTGAATTCCAGGAACAAGATATTTCGTTCCTTGCCAGAGCGTAGCAGAATTGTAACTGGAATGAACCGCATGTATAAGGGTGCCCACACACGAGCGATGATCGATAACCGATTTTTTTTAGTTCATAAATTACATACAATTTAAATATATTATATCTAGCGATATCCCGCGAAACAAAATTTTTTCGCGGGATATTGCTAGATATAATATATTTAAATTGTATGCTATGGATTTCCGCAAAGTAACGCCTGATTCCATTAACTATTAAAAAATTACATATTAATTATAATTATATACTGATCACAATTGAACACATCATACAAAATTACGGTTAGAAATGGAGGAAAAATGTAACCGATTATCGGTCATAATAAAGTAGGCCATCAGATACACCCTAAGATGTATCGTGGAAAAAATTTGGAAAGTTGGTTTTAAGTGCAAACTTAAACTAAACCTGATTAAGCTGAAGCATCATAACGACCAAAATGGTTTGTTGTAATTTTGGCTTGAAGAAATGAATGGGTAATGAATTTGCCTGTCTATTTATGTTCCATCGTAGCGCTTAAAGTACTGATCCGATTTTAATGAAAAAGGTGTCTATTGACATTTGACACCTCTTATAACGGGTGTAAAAAAATAGTCACTATAACTTTGGATATGATTATACTACCTTTTCTCATTCTGGAAATATTTTTTTTTTCAAAAAGGAATCTTTTTTACCATTTCTCAATCGTATCTCAAAGTTATAGTGACGGTCCTTTTACACCTTGTATACGTAATAGCTCGCGTAACATAGGCTATAATTTACACAGTCGAGTTACGTACAAAAGCGACCGTTTTCAGTGAACGATATGCAGATGACTATACGTCAGTCTCTACTCAGCTCAGGTTCAGTTCAGCTCAGCTCAGCGGTTTAAAAATGTATATTTTCAATTCTGTATAGTACAATGCGAGAGTTAAAGAAGATTTTGTGTAGTGCGCACACATGAGTCACTATACAATATCCCCTGTAAATAATAATAATGCCTCCCACACCGATTTCCTACAAATGAGGTTGGCCGGTTTCATTGAGACCAGACCAGCAACGCAGGAGTTATTTTTATAGTGCCCAATACACTTACTCTTCCTTCACTCTCGTAGGCCAGTGAGTCGGATAACCGACACGACTGGCAAGAGATCAGGCGCAGGACCGACTTTTTTACATGCCCATCCGACATATTATGGATCGTTTTTATTGACGGACGATCACGTCATCAGCCTGCTTTGTCCTTACCAAACTTGAAATTCCTGTGAATTGGTTGTCGACTACCAGTAATTTAGCTTAAAGTAATGTTAAAATCAAGAGGTCATATTTTTTGTCAAATTCAAGGCCGTTGCTGATATGAGGGCCTTCAATTTGACCCTTAGGGTAATTAATAATTTTAATCGCTCGGATCCCATGATTAATTAGGGACTTGAAAATATTGTCCAGGTGTTATCGGGACTCGATCCCATTAGGGTCAAGCCCCAGCGGGACGGTCGTAACTGAAGTGTTATAATTTAATTGAACGACTATGCCCAGAACGTGAAATAGGCTTTCAAGGCTTTTTTGTCGTGTGTGCTAACTGCTAGCTCTACATGCACTGACAAACACTTAACTTGTTATTATCTACAACTAAGAATATAATAGTTTAAAAAACTACAACCCGACTTCGCAAAAACGGGGTCTAAAAAGGCTGAAACAAGAAAATAATTCAATTTGAAATCCAGATAGCATAGGTACAAAAATGGTTAAGGTTGAGCCGCTATTGGGTTTAAATATTGCAACAGCAGACGATTATTATGATTTTTCAAGGTTTTTTTCTACCGTATTTCGGTTTGAACTGGCGCTCAGATATTTTGTTTAGCGGGTACGACTACGGCTCTATCTACATAGACTGCTAAAATTCTAAAATTCAAACCCTTCCTTTTGGTTTGGCCAAAGTTGGGTTAAAACTAGAGTATTCGTATAGATAGGCTCTATTAGGACAGAGGTTTCAAACGATTTTGTATACATAGTATCATTCTTCAATGGATTATGTTACATTTGTTATGTTATGTTGTTTATTTTGTGTCATTATGGTTTGGGATAAGACATAGTTCTAAGACAAGTTACGTTCTTCGGCACAAGTCTACACAAATTGATCTAGAAATATTAATTATGTTCTAGTACGATACGTGCGTTGGTAAACAAATTCGCACGTAGTAACCACGCGTCACCTACAAAAAGTCGTTCAACTATTTCACTCGTGGATGGTCTCCCTTAAACATCTACGGCCACTACATCCCGCAGTCTCATTAGAGATATTAATCTGTGCCTAGAAATAACAAAACATTTCGAGAAGAACATGGGAAATAAGGGTGGCCGACCACAAGCGATAATCAGGTCTTACTAAACATACTAATCTATGTTCTATATTTCACCTGTGCCATCTGCATCTCTTGGATCTCTTCTGTGCAATCGCAATAGTGCAATGCACACGTTATACAAATAGTCGGTCAGAAATAATATGGGGGAAAAACCTGCCCGATTATCGGTCCTGTAAAAAGTCGGTCAGAAATAATATGCAGGAAATATCTACCGACTATCGGTCCTGCAAAATGTCGATCAGAAATAATATGGAGGAAAAATCTGCCCGATTATCGGTCCTGCAAAATGTCGATCAGAAATAATATGGAGGAAAAATCTGCCCGATTATCGGTCCTGCAAAAAGTCTGTCAGAAATAATATACAGAAAAAACCTACCGATCATCGGTCCTGCAAAAAGTCGCTCACAAATAATTTGCAGGAAAATCTACCGATTAACTATCGGTACTGCAAAATGTCGATCAGAAATAATATGGAGGAAGAATCTGCCCGATTATCAGTCCTACAAAGAGTAGGCAACGGGTGGTCACCCTAAGACGAACGACTCGATCTATCAACAAGGTGATGGGCGAAATTGAGTTCCTCATTTTGTTGCTATTGTTAGGATTTTTGGACCAAAAAACTGTTACACAATATATAAGCCAAAGTAATCCACTGCCATGAAAAATTACGATTTTTAAAGACATTTATTATATTATATTCTATTTATACTTTATTAATATTTTTCGGCAATCGTCGCGTGACGCATACTAAGACTAATAACAGTAGCCGATGCTGGAACAATAATTGACAACCATGTATTAATAACGACATTTATACAATTATTTTTACTTTCGATTATTACGAAAACGTAGTTAGGTACCAAACGATCCTGCTAACCCCTTAGGCCTCAAAAATATGTCGGAACGCACTGTCTCTTGAATTTCTTATGGGGACCTCCATTTGCCCAATAGAGAGGGAAAACCTTTAAGACTACCAATATCCGTGACGCCTCCGTGGTCTAGTGGTTCAGAGCTTGGCTCTTGACCCGGAGGTCGCGGGTTCTACTTCCTTAGGGACCGGACTTCCATCAAAAGCAAAAAGGGAATCTGGAATGCTCTCTTCGGGTCTGGTAAGGTACCCATCCTCTCCCGGAGCTACATACTGACGTTCCACCAAGATATGAGGTGAGGGATATGATCTGAGTCGTCACCTACAACACCCCAGGGGAGGATACGTGGTGATACGTATTCGTAGACATCGAAAAAGAAGTGTATAAACCTTTTTTAGTTGCCAATCGTTCCTGCTAACCTCACAGGTCTCAAATACTGCCCCAATACGCACCGTCTGCACCGGCCCTTGATATGTCAAATGGCACGTGATATATTATGTGTACCAACTTTTATATTAAACAACAATCCAGTCTCCACGGACAGAAGTTATGTAATCTCTGTGAATGTTTGAGGAACTTGTAAAGTGTAACTTGTGAGGCAAAACTTTGTTGTATACACGACTTTACAATATTTTGAGGTACAGTTTTTCAACTTTATGTTCCTTGGGTATTCGAACCCGCAACCTCCAGCTTGAGCTCCAACGTGCTCAACTACTACGCTACAGATGTCGCCAGATCCCAGTCCTATCACGATGCAACAAACTATGTTAGAATTTGTTGCATCGTGATAGGACTGCGATCTGGCAATTATTGAAATTGTATTGAATTTTTTTTATTGGAATTTTATTGAAATTGGAATTTAATTGAAATTGTATTGTAATTTTCTTGAAACTTTATTGTAATTGAAATTTTATGTGGTTGTATTTATGGAATTGAATATAATTTGGACCTCATTGTAATATGTAAAAATTTAAACATGTTAAAGTGTAATAAGTAAAATAGGAAAACGATTAATAAAAAAGAAAAGAACGAGCCCTGACTATGTTAGGGGCGATGTATTTACTTTAAAAAAAACTATGTTAGAAAACTGTCAAGTTCCAATTCAATCTCAATGTTCTATTGAAATTAGATGTTCCATTCAAAGCAGGCCTATTGAACTAAGTGAATATTTACAATAATTAATTGTCACTCAACAATTGAAAATGGTAGGCCCTTTTTACAGTTACTTTGTCATATAAAAAGCTCTGAAAACCTTAAAAGCTCTTTCAAGTAAAGGGATCGGCTCGAAGTTCGTTGTGAAAGTTTGGAAAGCTGCGAGGATTTAAGCTCGCTTGGGAAGTATTTCGAAATAGTTTAAGCTTGTTATCAGCTTATGTACAGATGTATGCGGTAACTAAAATAATATAATGTTCTTATTTAGGATGGATATAATATACTAGCTTTTAACGACACTTCAACCACTACAACCACATAGTGGTTTCCTATGATATATAAAAGGTGTACAAAATTTGAAGTTCCTAGTTCAAAGCGTTTGGCCTCTGCGTTTACAATGGAGGTCTTACGTCAACATACTTCCTACTGCCTACCTTTCTTCTGGATAATTGAAGACATGAATGAAGGTGATATGTAGCAAAATTATGATTTTGAGAAAATTGAGTTCAAACTGTCACTTAAACATTTTAGAATATGTCGTAAAGTATTAAGTATAACGGAGTGAGGTATTCAGTGGGCGTCTGTTGATTGTCTTGTATCGTCAGGAAATAATAAGCCGCACATACAGTACCCGTATATTGATTGTAAAATAACATAGTTTCACTCTAAAATATTAACTCAGGTCGTGGATGCAAATGGATAACGATCAGAAACGAGGAGAGTTCTGCGCTCGCGTCCGTTCCGTCTGACACCCTACCGTTATGTGTCATTTCAAACGAGCATAGACCACTCCCAAGCCATGACAGCTGTCCAAGTCATAGCTTGACGTTTCGTAGACAGATGAAAGCTACAGGTGACACGTTGCACGACTGAAGCGCCATCCCGCCGACAAGTACATTAATCTAAAGATCCAACTAGAATTAATGTACTTCATACATTACTGCATATCCTAAAATGTTGAAGTGACAGTTAAAACTCTTTTTCTGGGTAAATTTTATGCGACGTATCACCTTCATCGATTATTGTCTTCAATTATATTTCTTATTCCAAGACAGTCTTTTGAGCATAACTTATCAAAGTTTTATAATTTAGGCGTATTGAAATTGCCATTAAATGTCAACATTACATTTTATTATGTCCGAAACCGAAACTTAATACTAGGCCGTGGCTTCTGTTTCGGCCGAAACCGAAATTCACGTGGTCAAGTAAAAATTCCTTAAAAAACTTAAATTTGGTGCATTCCATTATTCTGCATCAATTAGGACATGAAATGAAAACGCATTCTATTAAGTTTTATGTAATCATTTATCTAATTTAATATATAAAATTAGTAATAATATTACTCGTAAGTTGAGTTCTCATAGCCAAATGTTTCTAGGTACGTGTTGCTGCTACTGAGCTATCCGAACGACAATTCCCGAATAGGGCTGCAGCAGCAGGAACAACTGCGGCTTACTTACTCGATTCTCAGTCGATTGATATGGCCGGGAGTACAAAAAGTTACGATCTAACGATTTTCTTTATCCTGGTTTCAAAGTAATCTAACAAATAAAATACCAAGCGCCGTTGACATCA
This sequence comes from Celastrina argiolus, assembly GCA_905187575.2. Taxonomy (NCBI): domain Eukaryota; kingdom Metazoa; phylum Arthropoda; class Insecta; order Lepidoptera; family Lycaenidae; genus Celastrina; species Celastrina argiolus. The sequence continues at coordinate 8,086,141 of LR994596.1, forward strand.
AACTGATTCGATTCTGGATTGTGTCGGGAGTAAGCCAACAGAGCCGCCGTCCACCAATGTATTGCCGCGAGAAATGAAGTTAGGCGAGCGTGCTCGATAACTTCCGAAATCAGTTTCGGTTTCGGCAAAAGTTTCGACCAATTTTAGCCGAAACTAAAACTGCCGCCGAAACTTAATTTTTATCCGAAACTCGACCGAAACCGAAACCGAACTTTCCGTCGGACACTAGTTAATACGTAATGTTGACATTCATAAAAAATCTGAAAACTAGGCTCTACAACGCCTGCCAAGCCAAATATATGAGATTACCCACCAAGATATACTTTCGGCGAGACTTACATCTAATATTGGATGTGATGATGTTGATGTTAAGAAAACTGTAAAGTATATTCTTACATAATTTCTTATAGTTTTATTTACGTAATGGCAGGTATCTCTATCAGGTACTTGAACATGATAGAGTGCTTCATTGAAAAATATAGTTTCAACATAATCCCATATTTTCCCAATTCCCACCGGGTTACTGTATGAAAAGTATGAATAACTTTACAGAGGGATACAAAAACAGAAAAGCTTTTATTTAAACAACACCAGTTTTGAATAATTATTATCCTGATACAACGTGGACGAAATAATGATTATTATTTCGTAAATCGTATGTCAACTAATTGGTGTCTTTGGTGAACTCACCTTATGTGTGGAATTTTAATTAACCTTGCGAGTGCGAGCTTGATGTAATTATAAAATACTAGCTGTGCCCGCGACTTCGTACGCGTGGAAAAGTGATTTAGGGCAGCAGTTCAAATACATTTTTAGTTTATGAACACTGTCGTTTGGATATTTAAAATCACTAATTTATAGTAATGCTTCTTTATACACGGTATTAGACGTGCATAGGCAAAAGAAGTAGGCCGATGGAGTAATAATTTACAAGTTTACTGTCAAATAATGGCCGTTTTTGTCGTGAATGTTTTGAGGTATTTTTTCTATGAAAATGCTAACAATTCCTACTACCAGCTCGAAAAATGACCGTGTATTATTAACCGACTTAAAAAAAGGAGGAGGTTCTCAATTCGTCTGTATGTATAATATTTTTTTTTCTTTTATGCGAACGGGACTACTTGATAGTACGCTCATATACGCGACGAAGATCTCTGTACTGAGATTTGTATGGACTTTACGCCGCAGCGACTGCAGACGATGATCGTTTTCACACCGACGCTGCGCTGCTGGCGCCGAGCGCCAAATTTTTTAAAAGTCTACTCGCGGTGCGCAATTCCAACTCGGACTTGCCCGGTTTTTTATTTATTAATTACCTACGCTAACAAACATGTAGCCTACCTAGGGACTTTACGGTTAAAGTACTAACTTCCTTTAGACGACAAAATAACAAAAGTCCAAAAGTAAGAAAAAACCCAAACCGTACCTAGCATAAAAACTAATAAATAAAAATATCATGAAAAACATAAATGTTACTTATATCGACATAACTTTTCTAATTTAAATGTACCTATGACATCTCATTCATATCTTGAAAACAAACTATCCTACGCCTATACTTTATTAATCGTATTTGCAAAACCTAAGTATAATAATAAATTACTTCGCACAAAGTAATAATTATTTTCACTTGTACTGGAAAATAAGTATTACTTTGTTTACCTTTTTTTTACCTTTTGAAGTCGTTTTTTTTTTGTTTAAAATTATTTAATTTTCAGATTTTTAGTGATGGGTAGGGATAATTCTCGAATGATCAGACGACGATTATTTGAGGACGGAAAATGAAAAACAAAAACGATTAGATAAAAAAAAATTGTAGAAAGAGAAAAAGTCTACCGCGAAATTTTTCAACATATATATATATATATATAGCTTACTGCGCGAAATTTTTCAATACTTTTACTGAAACGCGAAATTATTTGATATTATAGATCCAGGATATGGTGCAAAACCTAACTGTTTGGTAACATATGCTTAGACTACTTCAGAAAAAATCAAAATCAATATATTATTCCACATAAATTTTGAGGATTTCCTTCGATTCCTCACGGATCCCATCATCAGGTCACCATTTTAAATTATACCCTACACAACTTAAAAAAATTTCAAATCGTTTCAGAAACGATGAAGATATCCGCGAAGAAACAAAAAAAACAAACATATATTTACGAATTGAGAAACCTCCTCCTTTTTTGTAAGTTGGTTAAAAATATTATGTTGGTTATTTCATGTTACAATCTACCTTTGTGCCAAGTTTCATTTAAATACGTTGAGTAGTTTGGCTAAAATACCGTCAAATATGTAGCTACAATTTTTTGAAGATCCCACGGGAACCCTTTCGTTTTTCGGGATAATAATTTTCTAGTAATGCTTTTCAGATCATAAGCTACCTGCCTCTGAAATACTTTCAACTAGGTTGCTAAAATTTTTTGAAGATCCCACGGGAACCCTTTCGTTTTTCGGGATAACAATTTCCAATAATGCTCTTCAGATCATAAGCTACCTGTCTGCCAAATTTCATTTAAATACGTTGAGTAGTTCGGCTGAAATAATTTCAAATAGGTTGCTAAAATTTTTTGAAGATCCCACGGGAACCCTTTCGTTTTTCGGGATAACAATTTCCAATAATGCTCTTCAGATCATAAGCTACCTGTCTGCCAAATTTCATTTAAATACGTTGAGTAGTTTGGCTGAAATACCGTCAAATAGGTAGCTACAATTTTTTGAAGATCCCACGGGAACCCTTTCGTTTTTCGGGATAACAATTTTTAATAATGCTCTTCAGATTATAAGCTAACTGCCTGCCAAATTTAATTAAAATACGTTGTGTAGTATGGCTGAAATACCGTCAAATAGGTAGCTACAATTTTTTGAAGATCCCACGGGAACCCTTTCGTTTTTCAGGATAATAATTTCCAATAATGCTCTTCAAGTCGTAAGCTACCTGCCTGCCAAATTTCATTTCATTCCATACAGTGGTTTTAGCTTGATGCGACGACAAACATTCCCATATGGACAGACAGACAGACAGACAGACAGACAAACAGACAGACAGACAGACGAAAAGACATTTTTTTCAAAAATGTTATTTTTAGGTTCTGTGGCTTTTATAGACCCCCTTTTTTTAATTTTCACTTAAATATTCTTAATGTACAGACATGACCCCTCTACAGATTTATTATATGTATAGATATAGATATGTCCCTTTCTTTCTCTCTAATAATATTCCACCAATCAGCGTTCAATATGGGTAGCTAATTTGAATGCCATGTTAGTTGATCATTCATTTGAATAGCATTCGAGAAGTCGAGGGTTTGTGAGTATGTCTGACGCCGTAGCGTATAAACTATTGATCCGATTTTTAACAAAAAGGTGTTTGATCGATTCTGCATAATAGCCCGGATGATACAGGCCATATAATTGACGTTTGATTGTTAACGCTTAAAGATTTTTATACAAATTGTGGTCTATTGTTCATAGCATAAAAGGTTTTACTGCAAATATAATATAATAATATTATGTATTATCACTATTTAGTTTCTTTGTTGCTTGATTCCTTGTTTGTTTTTTAAAAATTGGTTCTGAAATTATTGGACTAATTCCGATGAAATTATGCACAGATTATAAAGTAGACCACGGGGAAGGATTAATTATTACGGTTAAATGTACAGTTACCGCGGTTCTAATTAGTAGTCTACACTAATATTATAAAGAGGAAAGATTTGTATTTTTGTATGTAACGAATAAACTCAAAAAGTACTGGACCGACTTTAATAATTCTTTTTTCATTAGAAAGCTACATTATCACTGAGTAACATAGGCTATATAAAATCAATTGCTGTTTGTTAGTCTCGCTAAAACTTGAGGTCAGCTGAACTGATTCGGCTATTTTTGGTCTTGAAATATTCGTGGAAGTCCCGGGAAGGCTTAAACGGTTTCCATGCTCAACGAAACTGGGCACAAGAGAGCCGAACTAAGGAGGATTTTTAAAAATTCAACCTCACAGGGTGTGAAATCTATCTCACGCGTAGACGCGATCAAAAGTCTATATTATAATTGCAATCCCTATAGGGACTATTCGCTCTTGTCGTTTTATTATTATTTAAATATTCCTTATTTAAATACCACAAGGGAATCCTTGAAAGCTTTCATGAGTTCGTAACATTTATCCTGATGTTCTGGAGTTTTAAAACAAAAAATGTTTCGTTAAAATTTTGTGTCTTGGGATTAACCAACTTTAGTTTTCATGTTGTTTTTTTATATTTCAGTATAGTTAGGGTTCCGTACCCAAAGGGTAAAAAAGTCTATTTCTAGACTGTGCTGCTTGTCCGTCTGTTTGTCACCAGCCTGTATCTCATGAACCGTGATAGTCAGATAGTTGAAACTTTCAAAGATAATGAACTGTTTCTGCTATCTATTTTCTTTTTCCTCTTTCTTCTTCTTATATATAAAAATGAATTGCTGTTATTTAGTCTCGCTGTAACTTGAGAACGGCTGAACCGATTCGGCTATTTTTAGTCTTGATATATTCGTGTCAGTCCAGGGAAGGTTTAAACCAGGGATGTTAGAGAGCTCTGTAACCGTAATCGAAACTATAGGATATCAGATATATAAATTATCCGTAAACCGTAACCGAATCCGAAATAAAAGTTTTGCTACTGTCAAAGGTAACTAAAATTGAATATACGTAACCGAAACAAACGGATAATCTGAAATTATTTCAGTCCATATCCGTAACCGAAATTTCATATTCATTTCAAACGATGGTTTCCTGGTTTAAACGGTTTCTATGCTCAACTGGCACGGGCACGGGTCAGCTATTAACAATATATTATTTACAAGGGCTTAATTATTGTACGGAACCCTTTGTGCACGATTCCGAACGGCACTTGTCAGTTTTATATAAAACTTGTAACTTATATTGAAGCATATAATTTATTTTCTTCTTTTTAAATAATGTACATTTTATTATAACATAATAATGCCTCCCACACCTATTTCGGTGACGGTGACCGGTTGCATTGAAACCAGGCCAGCTACATAGGAGTTATTTATAAGTGCCCAAGTGTGTACGGAATACACATAAGCACTCTCGCTTTCTTCACTCTCGTAGCCCAGTGGGACGAATAACCGACACGACTGGCGGGAGATCAGGCGCAGGACCGACTTTTTACATGCCCATCCGACGCATGGATCATCTTTCTTGTCAGACAATCAGGTGATCAGCCTGCATTGTCCTAACCAAACTTGAAACTCTTTTTGTTGTTCACAAACTCCGAGTCTAGAGCTAGGCTCTTAACCACTAGACAACGGAGGCGTTCAAGTATAACATAAAATACATGCGTTAAAAGTTAAAAGGAAGCTGCCTCATTTCAACACCCAGCTTTAGTCCCTTATAGTAAGTTGATCTCCTCCTTCGTTCCTTAAATAGACGTCCATTTGTTTCCTGATAAGAACAATGGGCGTTCAGAGTGTATTCATTTATATTTGAAATACGCATTCGTCATTTTGATATTATCAATCTTCTATTACTGCAGGTTACTAGAGTCGATATTCAACAAAAAATCCAATTTGTTTATATTCTAATGCCTGCTAATAAGTTGGAAAATTTCGTGATGAATAAATCAGTAAGGAAGTCTATTTTATATACACAGGGTATATTCGGCACAATCATATTCGGCTTAATATATTATATTAAGCCGAATATAGTGTAAAGAGAATGACGCGTAGAGCATTTTTGTTTTAGCACCTCATATAAATTACTTAACATAACTAAAAAAAAATCTAAGGTGTAAAAGGATCACAAGGAGTGAATCTTACTATGCTGGGGCTCGCGGGCTCGTCTATACAAACGAACGCACTGGTCGTTGACCTAAGACCTGACCAGGATTAAAACTCATCTGTTTTGTGACTTTTATGGAGATCTTTAATTGTGATTTGTAGCGTTATGGTAAGTAATTCATATGAGGCGTCAAACCAAAAAATGCTCTACGCGTCATTCTCTTCACACTATATTTGGATTAATAATCTATCATGAATCATTCTGTATATAGAAGGAACGCAGAATGACTTTGCATTATTGCTGCTCTATATAAATTATTAGTGTACGAACTTTCATACTCCCCCAAAACTCCTCCTACGCAATATTCGTAAAAGTAGATAAATGTTTTTTGCACATAATTAAATAAATATTCAAATGGATTAATCAAGGTATTTTGTTGCAGTGCTCAAACCGTCGCGAGTGCAGTGTGTGAAGTGATGTGATGATGGGATAAGATGGGATGGTGGGTGCTAGTGGTGTTGCTGGTGGGGGGCGCCGGCGCGCAGAACTGCAGAAAGGAGGAGCAGAAAGGACGAAACTGCGACAACTTCTGCGATGGCGGGCATTGCAGGATCCGAGCGGCGCTGCTGCTCCCGAAGAACACGACGTATGACGCGAATCTGCCATCGGTATGTAGCATCATGTTTTTATATATGACGCTAAGGTGGGTGCTTGTGGTGGAGGGGGGGAGAGGAAGAGCAGAAGGGAAGGAGCGACAGCTTCTGTGGAAGTTAGAAAAAAGAAAGAACATGACGCGAATCTGCTATCGGTATCTAATCTTTTGCATAAAAGGCATTTAAGGGTTACGGCGAAAAAGAAATAAATATTAATTGCTATTCATTTCGTTAGTCTCGCTAAAACTCGAGAATGGCTGAATCGATTCAGCTATTTTAATCTTAAAACTTTCGGGTAAGTCCCGGGAAGGTTTAAATGAAGTGGGCACGGGGCAGCTAGTATTAATATAAAAAATCACTATTGTTTGAACTGTTAGTGAAGTGAACTATATTATTGATGGCTAAGCTATATATGCTATTCAAATGAATGATCAACTAAGATGTTATTCCTCAAATTATGATCAATGTCATGTCCGCTATAGACAATGACAAATTTTCGTAGGACAGATTTCATGCACGAACGAAAATACAAATTTTCAATCTGTTTTGAAAAAGGCGCCTCACTTGTTATTGTTAATCGATGATTGATTTGATTCAAAATATCTATCCATTTACAATATCAAGATTGTGCCGCAGATCCCACCACACAAATATGACCGATTTTGTGACCTGCTTTCTGTAGGACGTAGGACTGAATTCTGTAGCTTTGTTTTATTTCCCTTTAGTGTAGTTCTATTTAGTGTAACGGGTAGTGAGAGCCGCCGAGAGCCAATTTTATAACGTACTTTGTAAGGAAAATTTATCAAAATTAAGGAGATACAAGTTTAAAATGTAGAAAAAACCAGCCTACAAAATGAATGCCGGGTTTTTCTACCGATTTTGAATTGTTCCACCACACAAATATGACCGATTTTGTCACCTACTTTCTGTAGGACGTAGGACTGAAATCTGTAGTGGTCAGAAAAAAGTGTTGTGGGGGAATCTATTATAGTGAGAGCCGCCTAGAGCCAATTTTATAAAGTACTTTGTAAGGAAAATTTAACAAAATGAAGGTGATAGATGTTTAAATGTGGAACGGCTTGTAATACGCTTCATGATTATACTGTAATATACGCCGCCGAGGTGAACTTCAAACGTACATTAAGACCGAATTAGCATTTGTAATTTGTAATCTTATTAATAATTGAAGAACGCCTCCGTGGTCTAGTGGTTCAGAGATTCGCTCTCGACCCGGAGGTCGGGTTCGATTCCCGCGTTGGAACAAGAAAAAATATTGTTTTCATGTTTGGTTAGAACAATGCAGGCTGATTACCTGATTGTCTGACAAGAAAGATGATGCGTTGGATGGGCATGTAAAAAGTCAGTCCTGCGCCTGTTCTCTCGCCAGTCGTGTCGGTTTACCGTCCCACTGGGTTATGAGAGTAAAAGGAAGAGAGAGTGTCTTTGTGTTATCCGCACACACTTGGGCACTATGTAATAACTCCTGCGTAACGGGCCAGGGGCCTTACTCTCCAAACTGATTTGATTTTGATTCAGATACGATCATGCCGCGTACTTCCTAATAAATTGACATTTGTTTATTTTGATTCTCAGTCGATTGATATGGTCAAGAGTACAAAAAGTTATGATCTAATAATTTTCTTTATCCTGATTAGTTTCAAAGTATTTCACCAAATAAAGTACGAAAAACCACTGATATCGAATGGATTCGGTTCTCGATTGTGTCGGGAGTGAGCCTGGGTTCAATAAAATCGGCTACCGACACCGAAATCTGTAAGGGGAGCTATTATTATTATTTACTATATTAATATTTGAAGACATGAATGGATGAAGATGATATGTCGCAAAAAAATTACTCAGAAACTTGAGTTTAAACTGTCACTTAAATATTTTAGGTTATGTAGTAACGTATTAAGTACATTGATTCTAGAGACAGATCTTTAGATTAATGTACTAAATACGTTACGACGTATTCCAAAATGTTTAAGTGACAGTTTGAACTCTATTTTCCAGGGACCGATTAATCCGCTATACGGCTGTAGCGGTATCAATACAAACCGTTTTATTTTAAATATCCATATTAAGGGTTTTTAACTATGCGCTTGTCTTAAGCGGTATTAAACCGTTTAATACAGCCGCGCCAATAACCGAAAGAGACAAAAAATTTGTGGTACAAGCCGTGGCTGGGATCAAATCTATGAAAAGCGGTTTTTTTCATCACTGACTTGAGGTTTCAATAGCCTTGCTGTGCACCAAATCAATGTTGCACAATGCACAGCACTTATATTTTATACTAATATTATACTTATATTTTAACATACTTATATTTTATAGTAATTTGAATTACCTAAATTACAATTCCGTATAATTAGAAAAAAAAATAAGATGGGAATTAACTTTTCGCTCTTTACCAAATCAATATCAAGGAAAGACTAAGAATGGAAAAAAAACAATAATAAACAAAAATGGACGAGAACTTGCATTAAATAACATCATCTTATAACTTATGTCATACGCAATTATGATCATTTTTGGTATGCATCACGATTGCTCCGTCACGGTAGAAATATGATGAAAATGTTCGCCCAAAATTTAGGCGAAATTTGACAAAATCGATGGGTCCAAACCAAAAATTTGTCGAAGTAGAAACAAAGAAGTTATAAGGGTTTTAAGTTGGCCGTGCCAACGTAATGTCCACGATGGCGCTTCCATAGAAATCTCAGGAACTACGTGGGTTAGAGATCTAATTCTTTTTCTAGTATGAAGATTGAATTTGGCGAAAATTGTCGAAAAAGAAATTATAAACTAGAAATCGATATTTTAAGAGATATTTACCTCAGAAGCCGTGGCGGTGCAGACGTGCACTTCGTGTTTCTTTAATGTTGATTATTTATTTATATCATAATACTTAGTACAAAAATCTGATACAGGAAGTAAGGGCTTAATTTGTCGAAACTAATGAAAGCAATAAATACAACGAAATGTTATTTAAACAGACAAATCGGACCGAAACAAAAAATAGCATGGCCGCGCTGATATCTCATTATCTGTAATGCTAGGATTTCGGTTTTTATATCCATTTATTCGACACATTAACCTGATTAGAATGGCATATCGTTTTACCCTCAGAATGGTTTTCAACGCGTGTAATCTCCAAAAATGTGCTCTCTCGTACAATGTTTGAGTAGGGTAACCATAATTTCGATTTTATTTGGGAATACCTTTTACTCTACTAGACGAAAATGTATCTATTTCCTTAATAATGCCAACAAACTATACAATTATTATTAATCATTATTTCACACTTAAACGTAAGTATGTAGTACCTATGCCCGTAAGCGATCAGTTGTAGATAGGATAATAATATTATGTTAGGTAAGTATACTGTACCCAGGAAGGTTACTTAATATTATGCATTTCTTGCCCTTGATCCGTTTTTGCGAAGACGGGTTATAATTCTTTTATACACTCATCTATATTTTTTGTCTCTATATCTGTCTGTATGTGCAACATCAAAAACCACGGAAGGGATTTTAACCAAACTTATTACGATTGTAGACCATATTCCTAGGCAGGTTATAGGATACATAACATAACGCTACGATACATAGGAGCCGAGCAGTGACGATAACTTTGAAGCAAGTCGATGAATTTCGCGCGCGACTGTGGACGAACGGTTCGGGCGGGGCGCGCGGGGGGATCGCTTACACAGTGACGCGAAGCTATAGAACGTGGCACTAAAGTAGATTAGAACATTAAATAAGTAACTAACATGATTTTATTAAAAAGACAAGTGTTTCCATAGTGTCAATAATATAAAAACTGTATTTTTGAACTTGCTTCACAAACTGAAATAAATTATCATTTATTGTATAAAATCAACTTTTGGTATTATTAAAAGAAAGCCTTTCGGGATAAACATAAAGAAACGGACAATTTAGCGGTTTTGAGAAGCTATAACGGGTGTAAAAAGAGCAGTCACTATAACTTTGGGATATGATTATACTATCTTTTCTCTTTCGGACGGTGTGAGGAAGCGAGTTCCACAATCTGACCGCATGAACGGTGAAGGAGTAGGAGTAGAAATTAGAGCGATGTGATGGGAGGGAAAGGTTTGTTCTGAATTTGGACCTACAAGGGATATCAATGGGCCGGGAAAAGTTAAATCGATCACGAAGATAGGAAGGAGAGAGAGGGTTATACAGGATATTGTAAAGTAAACAGAGGATCCATATGTTGTTGAGTTGCGACGGAGACGGATAGGAAGCCACTTGAGTTTTATCCGAAAGGCTGATATGTGATCAAACTTTTTTAGACCAAAAATGAAACGGATACAGAGATTCTGCAAGCGTTCCAGTTTAGTTAGCAGCTCTTCGGTAAAGTCTAAGTAGCAGGAGTCGGCATAGTCGAGGATAGGAAAAATGAGAGTTTTGACGAGGAAAATTTTGGTTTGCAAAGGCAAAAAGTTTTGAAGGCGCCTCAGCATGTGCAACGAGTGGTGTACCTTTCTGCTGACTTCACTAACCTGCGGATTCCAGCAGAGATTGCTGTCCAAAGTTAACCCTAAATTCTTAGCTGTGTCTCTGAATTCGATAATAGTACCATCATATTTGACCACAGGCACATTGTGTAAACGTTGCTTTATATACTAGTAAGTATATAACGCAACGTTTACACAATGTGTAAACGTTGCGTTATATACGTTGCGTTATTTACGTTATATCCCAAAAAATCGCAGGTGTAGAATCAATATCATCAATATTAGAATGACGATAGAGTTGCAGGTCGTCTGCGTAAAGATGGAAATTTGAGTTGATTAATGAGGAAATAATATTAATAAATATAGAAAACAGGAGGGGAGAGAGTACGCCACCCTGGGGAACACCCGCTCATTCTAGAAATGTATTTTTTTCAAATTTTTTTTTTACAAAAATTAAAATATAATTTTTTTTTGGCTTTATTATTTTTTTATTATTATTACAAAAAAATAAGAAATGGTAAAAAGATATTTAGTTTCTGACAAAAAAAAATACATTTCCGAAATGAGGAAAGGTAGTATAATCGTATCTCAAAGTTATAATGACTGTTCTTTTTACACACTATATATATAAATATGTCATTCGATAAAAACGATAGTCACTCAATGAAATGGCGATTTGAATTAAATGAATGCCATCAACCATCACGGTATTAATCCTTATCATTTAAAATACGTTATTCTGCTTAAGCATTTCTGAAGACTACATATTTTGCCCTTTAGACCATGCAAATATAATGAATACTTTAGGATATAGCAAAATTAAAATCGTTTCTCCGTGATTCAACCGGGCCTCGCGTGATGCTGGCTGCTGCGTGACGTGTCTTACGTCCGAGCCGGGCTGGAGTACTGTTACGTCTATTGGGGTTAATCCTATGTCTTAATATGGCATATCTGAGCCATTATTTGAAACTATAGCATAAACAACAAAAACATATTAACTAAAGCAACTAAACAACAAAAGCAACTAAAGCATATTATTCGTCTGCCGTTGGAATAATATTAATTCCAATAGCGAGTCTTAACCACGGCCATGGGTCTCTATGAAAACCGGCGTTACGCCGGCTTGCTTTGCTGCAGGGAATGAGGATACTTGTCGTAGATAATTTCAATATCCTTATTTAATTAATTCTTAATTTCAAGGGCAAGAAACCCATAATATTAAGTAGCCTGCCAAGGTACAGTATACTTACCTAACATAATATTATTATCATATCTACAACTGACCGCTTACAGGCATAGGTACTAACTACATACTTACGTTTATGTGTGAAATATTTAATAGTAATAATTCCATTTGTTGGCATTATTTAAGAAATAGACACATTTTCGTCTAGTAGAGTAAAAATTATTCTCAAATAAAATCGAAATTATGGTTACCCTACTCAAACATTGTACGAGAGAGCATATTTTTGGAGATTACACGCGTTAAAAACTATTCTGAGGGTAAAACGGTATGCCATTCTAATCAGGTTAATGTGCCGAATAAATGGATATAAAAACTGAAATCCTAGCAATTACAGATAATGAGATATCAGCGTACAAAGAAGCGTTACGTTGGTGCAGCCATGTTATTTTTTGTTCCGGTCCGATTTGTCTGTTTAAATAACATTTCGTTGTATTTATTACTTTCATTAGTTTCGACATATTAAGCCCTTACTTCCTGTATCAGTTTTTTGTACTAAGTCTTATGATATAAAGAAATAATCAACATCAAAGAAACACGAAGTGCACGTCTGCGCCACCACGGCTTCTGAGGTAAATATCTCTTAAAATATCGATTTCTACTTTATAATTTCTTTTTCGACAATTTTCGCCAAATTCAATCTTCATACTAGAAAAAGAATTAGATCTCTAACCCACGTAGTTCCTGAGATTTCCATGGCCGCGCCATCGTGGACGTTACGTTGGCGCGGCCAACTTAAAACCCTTATAACTTCTTTGTTTCTACTTCGACAAATTTTTGGTTTGGACCCATCGATTTTGTCAAATTTCGCCTAAATTTTGGGCGAACATTTTCATTATATTTCTACCGTGGCGGAGCAGTTGTAACGCACACTCATTTTTGCGTAAAATGGTGCGCCAGTCTAGTTGTGACATGATGGAACAAATTCAGCCAATAGCGTTCCGCGGTACTTACTTATCACGCATCCTTTTTTAACACAGAAAAACGAACGAAAATGAACCTTATTCATAAACGGTTTATTTATACCGTTGATTCAGCCGTATATACGGCTGAAGCGCATGTTAGGGTTTTTCAGAGAATCGTATAAATTAAACAGTTTAAAACACCAAAATGGGTAACCTTTTCGGTCCCTGCTATTTTCTCGAAATCACAATTTTGCTACACATCACCATTCATCCATTCATGTCTTCAATTAAAATATTACGATGTTGTATGTATTTGATGTACAGTGACAGTTATACTCAATTTGATTATCGACATGAAAGTTCGTGAAATGTTGTATGAAACTTTTATTATAGCTATAGATAAATAATTAGAAATATTAGAGAAATATTATACGATCCGTGGGATTGTTTTGCGTGCTTCCTTTATCCATAGACAAAACTTCGATAGCCGATTTTCATACAGGCAACATCTTCGAACAAACGGCGCATCACATTCTATGGGTGTGTGATCTCTGGCGAGATGAAAGAACTACAATGCTTAACAGCCTAATTTGTAAACCTGGAGTCGCATATTACGGTGACCTCGTGGACTCTCGCACTAGGAATTTCCGTGCTTTCAAGCGTTTCTGCCATAATTATTATTGGAGACATTCATCAACATCACAATAAATTCCCAAAAATTACATAAACTCATAATTAGATTACAATGACATAATAATATTATATTCCCGTGGTGCTTTCCCTTAAATTTTTGGCCTTTTGAGTCATTACAATTTTTATACTGTCTCCCACTTTGCTTGGGGAGGGAAACTGGAATATTTCCTACTCCTCCTTTTTTTCTTCTGATTAATTTCGTTGTGGGTCCCAAGACAGATTTAGCTTCCCTCGGGCACCCCTGAGATCATATCAATGGGTTTGTCGTGGTTGGTTACCGCTGTCGATCCTGGCTCACAGCAGTTGCAGTGGTGGGAATGTGAGGTGGGCCAATGCCCGTAAAGAAAAAAAGCCGATCATACAACATTTCACCAACTTTTTTCATGTCGTCAAATTGAGTACAACTGTGATCGGCTACATTGCTCCAAATTACCCCACTCCAAACTACTAATTTATTTTTCAGGTAAAGCACCAGGCTCAAAGAACCGCCTTTCGAAGACGCCTTGTTTCCTTCCCATTAAATAACAAAGTTGGCTACAAATAATTGCAACTTAATCCCCATATATTTTCAAGGTAGAAGCGGTCTTTGACCTAGTGTTCGAAGAACTGACCTGCAAAGATGTCTTCCCATCTAGTACCAAAGTGATCGGCTCCGAATCCCAACTTAATCTCCATATATTTTCAAGGTAGAAGCGGTCTTTGACCTGGTGGTCGAAGAACTGGCTTACAAAGACGCCTTTACATCTAGTACCTTGATGGGCGCCGAATTGCAACTTAATCCCTATGTATTTTCCAGGTAGAAGCGGTCTTTGATCTGGTGTTCAAAGAACTGACCTACATAGACGCCTTTACATCTAGTAACTAGATCAGCTCCGAATTACAACTTAATCTCCATGTATTTTCCAGGTAGAAGCGGTCTTCGATCTGGTGCTCAAAGACCCGGCCTTCAAAGAAGTCTTCCCCTCGTGGATCGAGTTCCAGTGGATCTCGTACGACGTGACGGACTGCGACGCCGCGTACGCCGTTATATCTGCCATCGACGCTTATAACGACTGTGCCCACGTGTTCTTCGGCCCCAGCTGTGATTATGCTCTTGGTAAGTACACGGTCTCTCTAAAACTGGACCCTTTTGTTCGCAATGTCGTGATTTTGACCACGTTCGTTAATTACGATGACGATAGAAATAGCAGTATGGGATTGGCATAACGTTTTGTTATATACTGGTCTAGTATATAATAATGCCTAGCACCCACTTATATAATCACTTATATACCCAGATAATAATATATAATCCCCGCAATCGGTCCCGCTCCTCAGTTCCAATTCCGACATTTGCCTGGCTTAATTAATAATGATAATAATGGTGAGCTCTTTCAGTAAAAATAATAGAATCGATAAGTGATAATATAGCCTGTGATACTTAACTACTGCACATTTTACATTATACATACATTTATCTACTGTACTGTACATTTTTATTTCAAACTTCGTCAGTGTAATTAGATTAGACATTGGCTAAGAGTACTATGTTTTTGTTTAAAACTTAGCCCACAGCGACTTTTTGCAGCATTGTGTCGCGGGTTCGTATCGATACTGTCGTGATGCGGCCACTAGTTATAATATGCCCGTGTAACCATATGCCCGCTTATAATATGCCCGTGTAACCACGATTCAGTCGCGATGCAAACGCGACTTAGTATAGGCAGAACACTTACGCGCCACCCTCCCTCTATCTGGGGGCACGGCAGCGCCCCCGCCAAGGTGCGCACGGCAGTACCATCCTTTTCTCGAAACATTTCAGGCCATTTTTGACCTTCTATAACTTCGCTGTGGATAAAACTATATACTATATAACTTATTATTTTCCCGTCTCCGTGGTCTAGTGGTTCAGAGCTTCACTCTCGACCAGAAGGTCGTGGGTTCGATTCCCGTGTTGGAACAACAAATTTTTTTTATTTTCAAGTTTGTTAGGACAATGCAGGTTGATCATATGATTATCTGACAAGAAATCCATGCGTCGGATGAGCATGTAAGAAGTCGGTCCTGCGCCTGATCTCTTGCCAGTCGTGTCGGTTATCCGTCCCACTGGGTTAAACGAGTGAAAGAAGAGAGTGCTTCTGTATACTGCACACATACTTGGGGAATATCTCTAGTAGCTGGTCTGGTTTTAATGAAACCGGCCACCGTCACCGAAATCGTTGTGGGAGGGATTATTATTATTATTATTTTCCCGGTGTCGTTCGAGACGGTCGCGCGTTAGCATCCATCCAGTCGTGATGCGGTAGCGCGTTAGTAGCGCTTCTGTAGTAGGTTGCAAATGCGTCTAAAGCGGGTCTCCGTGGATGAGGGCCCTAACACGACTTATATGCTTAGCTCTTTGCGTTGATCAGTTTAAAAATATTAATTAACGCAATATTCTGTAATGCTTTTAATGTCATAAAAAACCTGTCCCGTCGCAAAAGCGCTTATAGAGCAAAATTGCTTTATTCTATTTACTTTAGAACATTCTGAATTTCGTGTAATACCTATCGTAAAAACTTTTAGCTATCACAAAAAGGCTTAATATATTCCTGTCCCTTTTCTAAAATATAATCCTCTTAAGTCTACTCAGTGTTTACGTTCGAAAAAAGGCAAATAATGTTCGAAATATGTATGAAAATAGTAAAATGGCCGCCCATCAGTTACTGCGACTAATATTATACTGCTACTTAGTAGAAATTTAGATGGAAAATATAAAAAACGTTGTATCAGTACTCCTTACTTAAGAGGAAACACTACGAGCATTTTTCATACAAACCTGTTTCCTCCCTAGATAATGCCACTATGGTAACGTCTCTATCTGATTGATCGGGCAGTTGTGGGACATCAATAGACTTTACAAATACCTATATTGCATTTCGCCCACCCGGGGTGTTTCCTTAAAAGTAAGATTTAAATGTGTGAGTACTCCCGATTCTCGTGCCTCGGACTTCGTTTAGAATATAAATAAATTAATAAAAACCTTTGTTTGACACGTCAATAACATTACTGCACTACACATTAAACAAACTCTATTTCTTTACTTTATTGGACACATAATAATATAACAATTGCTATAATTAAAAAAAAATGTGATGTTAAAGTAGGTAAGATTTGACTGGTCCAGTTTTTATTTTATTAAGTTATTCAACATAATTTATATATTACTATATGATTTTTTAATTCTGATACTTGTTCATAATATTATTTTGTTCGTATAAATAAATTATTTTGATTCTATAGAACTTGGCACTCATTTAGATATCCATTCTTTTTGCGGCGAAGCCCACAGCCCAGCATAATTTTTGTATTGAACTTGGCTCTCCTTCTTACATTTGTTATTTTTGTGGGATATTTAATACTACATCCATGACGCGACCTTCGGCGCTTCGCTCACCACCGAGCCACATTTTATTTTCTCAAGAGGGTCTGTTGCCACATAAGGGGAATATTTCATAAAATGTTTGCGTAGGACCAGATATTGAGTGGTTAAGAGAATATAATATAATATTACATGATAGATAATTTTCTTTTCAGTTCGTGTACTTGTTTTCGTCGTTTTAGGTTTGACGTCCATTAAAAGGTCGGCATAGGAACTACGTAATTAAAGGAAATTCACAATGAGAAATTGATGCAAATCAAATTAGGACATTTAGGTCGTGTTTCGCCAAGCAATGTTAAAGTTAATTTCATATTGTACCTCTCGTAATTCCTATCAATGAATGAGAAGGCATGGTATTTTAAAAAACTTAGTCCTTCAAGTTTAAAGCAAATATATTTACGTAATCACATTCGCCGACTTTTTTACAAACTAGGCCATTATGTTCTAGTTTGATTTCTTCATAAACTTTAATGCCTTTTCATAAATACTCGATACCTAGGCGTTATTAATCTATGGTCATCATATTATTGTTTATTTAAACGTTTGTTAAACAGTGAAAGAGAGAAAACAAATGAGTGATAATATTTTAGGGTGTGCATGTGCCTCCTATGTAGAGTATACTGTGAAAACACCAGCGCTGAAAGACTTACTTTTGACTTTCATGTTTCTATGAGAAATGCAACATCATAAATTTGCCCATACAAAAAAAAGTAACTCTTTCAGCGCTGGTGCTTTTAAGTTTTACAGTAAAGTTTACTGTAAAATCACCAGCGTTGAACTAGTTACTTTTTTTACTGAGTAAACTCTATATACGGGACCCATACACACCCTTAAGTATTATCACTCATATTGTAGTCGGTATATTATGTGCTGCGAGAAATGTATTAAAATAACGCCCTCCATCCGTTTTCACAAGTACCTTCTAAGGATATTAAGTGACAACGGAACTATGCTACATACATCATATAAAACAATTTCAGGAAATTGCAGTAAAGATATTAGGGAGGTTTTTGTCGGCAATGTTGTATCAGGCTTTTTATCAGGTCTTCGAAATGGTTAACTCGTTTTGTTCTCGTGTTATTAATTAGACAGTATCAATGTATGAATAATTATAATAAATAAGTTTATTGCTATTAATGTATGTGGAAGTTGTCGCCTCCGTAGTCTAGTGGTTCAGAGCCTAACTCTCGACTCAGAGGGTTCGATTCCCGTGTTGAACAACAAAAATGTTGTTTTCAAGTTTGGTTAGGACAATGCAGGCTGATCACCTGTTTGTCTGATAAGAAAGATGAACTATGCGTCGGATGAGCATGTAAAAGGTCGGTCCTGCGCCTGTTCTCTCGCCAGTCGTGTCGGCTTACCATCCCACTGGGTTGTGAGAGTAAAAGGAAGAGTGAGTGTCTTTGTGTGTTGCGCACACACTTTGGTACTATAAAATAATTCCTGCGTAGCTGACCTGGTTTTCATGAAATCGGCTACCGACACCGAATTCGGTAAAGGGAGTTATTATTATAACAAATGCTGCTCTATTGGATTAAACCACTCGGACATATTTTTCCCTTGTTTTTGTATGGGACACGTAAAGTATTGTTGATCGAAGGTTATTTCATTAAAATTTTTTGGTCGGCCGGTATTTAGAGTGTTACGCAAGCAATGTTTACATTTTATAAAACTTTTACAATTTCGTAAATATTTAACATATAGGGCATGTCCACTGGGATTTTGAGGGTTTCTAAATTAACATACTCAGTAATTTGGTGTTTATTCATAATTGTATTAAGCCAATTACGTAAAAATGTGTTATTATAACTTTTTTACATAGTAAAGAAAAAGGGTTGTCTATGGGATACAATCTAATCTACACTAATGTTATAAAGAGGAAAGATTTGTATTTTTGTATGTAACGACTTAACGACAAAAAGTACTGGACCGATTTTAATAATTCTTTTTTCATTAGAAATATACATTATCACTGAGTAACATAGGCTATATAAAAATATATTGCTGTTCGTTAGTCTCGCTAAAACTCGAGATCAGCTGAACTGATTCGGCTTTTGGTCTTGAAATATTCGTGGAAGTCCCAGGAAGGTTCACACGGTTTCCATGCTCAACGATGTGAGCACGGGTCAGCTAGTAAAATATATTTTGCTAATGTTTTATTGTTAGTGATAATGTTCTCATTTATCGGTCACAAGCGGACCCAACCTATTTTTTCAACTGAAAACCAACTATACCTCCCATTTTATTGACGGCCTTGGCGGATATTTAAAATGAGGGGTAATTAAAACACAAGTTAAACAAACATATTGAAAATAAAATTAGTGAAAAATTTCGAATGGTGTTACTCGTATAATAAAGAGCTTATATTTTTACGAGATAGGTAAAATGATTAGTAAAGAATTATACTTTTTCAGTTTTTAACAAAATCGGGCATGCAACTCCTTTTTTATTTTACTATAAGTAGCTTAATGTTTTGGATTTTGCCAACGTTACCCACATAAAAATTCTGTATACAGCGTGTCTCATGGTTCATATATCAAGCCAAATATAATGTAAAGAGAAGGACGGGTCGAGCATTTTTTCATGCGACAAATTGCGATTAAAGATCTCCATAAAAGTCACAAAACAGATGAGTTTCAGCCCTGGAGCACGATTCTCGGGCAGTGGAAAAACTTTCGAATATTAGTATATCCCGCTCGCACGCGCGGTAAATCTCATTTGCATGAGCGGGACAGACCGATAGTAAAAACTTACTTCGAGGCCTGAGAATCGCCGTCCTGGGCCCTAATTCTCAGTCCTCGAACTTAGTTTTTACTATCGGTCTGTCCCTCTCACGCAAATGAGATTTACCGCGCGTGCGAGCGGGATATACTTATATTCGAGCTTTTTTCCACTGCCCGAGAATCGTGCTCCTGGTCAGGTGGTAGGTCAACGACTAGTGCGTTCTGTTATATCCCTGTCCTGTACGCGATCATGCTCACCCTAGCTTTCCCATCTTGCTGATCCCACATTCCTAGAATCATCCTACACCTTCCGTCCCAGACCGCCCGTCCAGCGCCCTAATTCTCAGACCTCGAACTTAGTTTTTACTATCGGTCTGTCCCGCTCATGCATATGAGATTTAGCGCCCGTGCGAGCGGGATATACTAATATTCGAACTTTTTTCCACTGCCCGAGAATCGTGCTCCTGACCTCTTTCACACACCTCATTCTATTCCTAACTCCGAGTCGTAACAGTTGTGCCAAATTTTACTATTTCGTTTTAATTACTATTTCTATTTTTCTAGTTCAATTAAGTAAATCTTTTTTAAAAAGGGGTTTTTAAGGCCCCGGATAACAGTTCGTGTATATAAACTAGGAGCCCGCGATCACCAACATAATGAGATTTGAGAGAGAAAGAGAATTTATATTAGGTTTCAAAACAAGAAATGCTCTACGCGTCACAATCCTTACTTTGCTTCGCCGTAGTCAGGTGAAAAGGGTTTTGGGTTGACAGATCACTCGTTCTCACACGTCAAACGTAAGGTGACCAAATTTTGGGCTCGTTAAGGCTGTCTTAAGATCTCAGTTGAGGACGGATTAGATTCCCTAAGGCACTGTCAAAGTGTCTACTAGGCGTCACAATACCTATACGCTCAGGAGATATCCACGCAATCTGACTTTAGGGTGTTAAGATTAATCAAATATTCCATCCGATGTCGTAATTTTTCAACGTCTGCTAATTTTCGAGAATTTACAATGTTTGTAAATTCATTATTCTTTCGTTTTTTCAGTGAAAAAAAAAGTATATTTGTAGAGATCTGTGACAATAGTTGTAATCAATTTTGTATACCTAGTAACATTCTCCATAATATACGTTCAGTGCAGCTCGCAACTCGTACTACTAAAAGATAACTACATAGTACACACGACTGTATAATGGCGTTGAAGTAACAGTTTGTAGGCTATTGTTTTTGACTATTTTAGGCCGTGTTTCATCAAGCAATGTTAAAATTAACGCCAAGTTAAAATACCATGCCATCTCATTCATTGACAGGAAGTACGAGAGGGTTAACATGATATTTATCATGGCGTTAACTTTAACATTGCTTGGTGAAACACGGCCTAAAATAGTCAAAAACAATAGCCTACAAACTGTTACTTCAACGCCATTATACAGTCGTGTGTACTATGTGGTTATCTTTTAGTAGTACGAGTTGCGAGCTGCACTGAACGTATATTATGGAGAATGTTACTAGGTATACAAAATTGATTAAAACTATTGTTATACGACCCGTTTCATTTTAACCCAAAAGTTAACAAACCCGTCTATGACACAGCCGTTTATTAGTTATTTTTGCGAATACATACAACGAAAGTTTGCGACTATGAATCCATAAATATATACTATATTCTATAGTCGGCAGTGTCAAAATGACGTATTTTGTTAAGGTTTTTTGATGTGTAAATGTATTATTACTGTATAATTTTATAAAAATTGGATAATTAAGTATGATTCTTTAATATATCGGTAAAATCTCAGAGCTTTTGGTTATGTTTGAGCTAAATAAAAGGTACATAATTATTAATGTTAAAGTCTGAGACTACTTTATTTTAAATCGGTCACTAACCTAGGTCGGAACCATTATTACGCAAGGCAACCCACGGGAATCAGCCAGTATTCGTAGACCTTGTTAATATTGAGCTCATGAGCGCCCCGCGGAGCAACGGAAAATATTATCTCATTTTACTCTGGTGTTCCTTATTCTATGAACATAGAGTTATGATTCATAAAGATACCAGATTAAATAACTTTTACAATATTACTAGCCTTTATCCGTTGCAAAAACAGTACCCCAATAATAGTAATTTTTATTTTATTTTATTTTAAATACGAGTATGCAACGGTTGGGTACCAGAGTATGGACGACGTCGCCGAGGCTGGCCCAGAGTGAGCTGGACGCATACCACCGCTGGCATACAGCTGGCCAGCGGTGAAGCAGGAAAGAAATACCTGGAGGATACTGGGGGAGGCCTTTGCCCACCAGTGGGACAGTTTAGGCTAATAATATAAAATATATATTTACTTATGTTCGGAAAACAAACAGTGATTAAAACAACATAAAAGACGTATAGGTACATAACAGGATACCATTTACTCGTTTTCACATATTATTATATGGGAATATATTTAAATAACCAAAGCTTGAAACTTAACAAAATAACATATTTCAAGGTTATGAGTAGGTATCCATAACCTTGAAATCTTGAAAAAAAGAATCGCATCGTACCAGTGCTTTTTTTAATAGTATATAATTTTTTATATAAATTATATAGTAAGTAAACTACCTTTGAAAATATTCACAGGTTTAGTGCTAATTTCACCAACACAATATGTTAAAGTTAATCCTTCATTAAACATCATGTTATCCTTCTCGTGTTTCCTGTCAATGAATGAGAAGGCATGGTATTTGAAGCCGTTAACACTAACAAGCGTTTGTGAAATCGCTACTTAAAGTATTCTATATGTAAATTTTCATCAACGTCTGTTCATCATTATAAGTGAGTACAGGTATACCTTTGTATACGTGCCTGCGACTTTGTCTGCGTATAAACCCACTATTTTGAAACATCCTTTAATGGTGCTCCGCTTCTACCTGTGTTAGCTTGATGAAAATATTTCATCCTTCCCCGATAAACGGTCTATTCGACAATGAAAGATTTTCCAATTCAGACCAGTACTTCCTAAGATTATCGCGTTAAAATAAACAAACCAACAAATTAATAAATTCTTAAACCCTATAATAATAGTAGATATATTAGATTTTAAGGTTCATTGTCCCCAAGTCGTTGTATCTGGATCTGCTTCAATTTTAATTACATTATTACGCAAATTAATTTGTACATTAAACATTTAAAATCTAATAAAACTAACAAATTACTAAGTAAGCCTTCGAAATATTCGTAACAAATTAAATTCAAAGTAATAATAAAATTATAAGATATATAAACTTTTCAGTAGACACTTAAATATTTATACAGTGTGTTAAAAAAAGAACAGTCGCTATAACTTTGAGATACGATTATACTACTACTTAATAAAATATACTAAATACTTCACTTTGGAGATGTATTTTTTTTTCTTTTTACCATTTCTTTTTTTTTCGCTAAATACTAAAAAAAGGCTTTTACTTTTTAGTCTCAAGAATAACGAAAAAGCAAAAAAAATATACATTTCTAGAATGAGAAAATGTTGTATATTATCATATCCCAAAGAGAGAGATTGTTTATATTTTTGGTTGCCTAACAATGAGGGATAATCAGTAACTGACATTTCGTAGGAGAAGTCTAGAACACACTGATTGCAATAGTGCAACGAACACATAAAAAAAAATACAAAGACAATTAAACTTTTTTTTTCTTTTTTGTTATTCAAGAATAATAAAAAAGCAAGCGCCTAAAAAGTAAAATCCTTTTTTTAATTGTACGGAAAAAAAATATTCTAGAATGATAAAAGGTTAGATTAGGTTAGTTAAGTTATAATCACATCCCAAAGTTAAAGTAACTGTTCTTATTACATCCTGTGTCTTAAAAATTCAAATTCTTATTGACAGACAGATAACTGAAGTATCAATTTCAAATCCATAAAACGTCCATTGACCAAATCTAGGTCACATGCTCGTAAAATCTGAAAAATCTTAAAGTGCTCAAAGTGAATGATCGTTTAAACTTCAGATGATATATGAGGCAGGCACGTGGCCGCAGGACGGGGTTTATGTATTTTAGAAAAAAGTAAAATAACACATAAAAAAATTGTATGAAATGTAAAACAACCATTTTCAAGCTGAAAGCGAAGTGATTGTCGTGAATTATTCCTACAAACACCCGCCAATATTACAAAAAAAAAACAGGTCAGTCAGCTAGATCAAAATCAGTTTACACGTTTCGGAGTTACAATGCGACAGACACATACACACTCACACGTCCAACTTATAACATACTTCTCGTTCAGTTAGGGATTAAAAATGAAGGAATACAATTGTTTAACTTATAAAGTTTCATAATACAAAAATAGAATATCACTAACAAAGTTCGAAAGCAAAAATGTATGGGATTGGACATTAAGTACGCTAAATGACATACGAATTTTGTTGTCACATAGCGAAGCTTATTATGCTAAGCCATACATTTTGTTTTCAAACTTTGTACGTGAAAATAACGATCGCGTCTTGAATCAGGGCCCCGAACTACACAGGTAGTCATGAAATATAAAGGTACGTTCGTTACACAATCTACTGAAAGGCTAAAACGAGTAGCCATATTGATAAACAATATTATGATGGTATCGTTTTGTTCCAGAGCTCCTGCGGCCACCTTGCTCCAGCTTCAGCGGGCTTACTCCCGACACAATCGAGAACCGAATCCGTTCGATATCAGTGGTTTTCCGTACTTTATTTGGTGAATTACTTTAAAACTAATCAGGATAAAGGAAATTGTTAGATCGTAACTTTTTGTACTCCCTTCCGTATCAATCGACTGAGAATCAAAAAAACAAATGTCAATTTATTAGGAAGTACGCAAAATGATCGTATCTGAATCAAAATCAAATCAGTTTGGAGAGTAAGGCGATTTGGTGCCTTACTCTCCAAACTGATTCGATTTTGATTCAGATTCAATCGTGTACTCTCAAATAAATTGACGTTCGTTTATTTTGTTTCTCAGTCGATTGATGTGGTCGGAAGTACAAAAATTTCGGCCTTTACGATTTTCTTTATCTTGATTTTTTCGAAGTAATCCACCAAATAAAATACCAAAAGCCGTTTATATCAAACTGATTCGATTCTCGATTGTGTCAGGAGTAAGCGTGCTGAGCCCGATTCTCGTGCCTTCTTAAGCTCGTAACTTCCTTCCGAATCTGAGTATGTCCTGCTCGTGCATGTATGTTTTGACTCGCAAGCGAGTAGGACAGACTGATATTTGAAACTAAGTTCAAGGCTTGAGAAGAAGTTAATTAAAAAGGCAAAATAGCATTGTAGTGTTTCCAATTATAGTACTTATGTCAAAAACGTTTGAAAGCGAAGTGGATAGAAGCTGGTAAGGAAATATGCCTACATTGCTTTATTACTTTATTTTATTATGTACAAAAAAAATTCGGCGAAGCGAAATCGGTCCAGCCGTTGTCGCAGTATATTTTTTTTACACCTTGGTTACATTATTGTAGTTTTAGTATGGATCCCTTCGTTTTTTTGAAAATATATTATAGCCTATGTTCAGCGCTGATAGTGTAGCTTTCCAACGACGAAATAATTATTCATTTTGGTTCACTAGTTTGAGAGCCTAGTCAATACCAACAAACAATAAAATCTTTATAATATTAGTAAAGATATAGATTTATTATTTGTTCTATATTATTGTGTAACTTATTATAACCTAATCGGAAAATACTAACGAGATATTTGACGTGTTCGCTAGAATAGATATCAGCAAACAGTACACCACTCGCATCAGAAATTAATGCTTCAGGCTATAATATTGTTAGAAGTATTGGCTCATTCGCTCGAAATGAAAACATATTCGTATAATTACATTCCTGATAAATCCGTTATGCCACTTTTAGACCTTATGGCCGTAGTAATAAGATTGATATGCGGTACACCGTATTGGCGCGTACAAGTTCCTTAGGCCTTTTTATCTGTTATTTGATGATATTAACAGTACTAAATGAGCCCGCGACTTTTTCTGAAACTCCCGATTTTTAACCATTTTTATTTTTGTTCCACTCCTGGTTTAGTGTGACAACAGAATACCTTATATCCTTCCTCGATTAATTTGCTATCCAATTATCATAAAACGTTCCCTACGCGCCTCCCCGAACAGAGGTCACTTCAAGATTGCGTGGTGTAGATCATGACCCCACGACAGCCAAAGTCGTGCTGTGAAGCCTGCCTCTGAAGCAGCCAGGACCGATAAGCAACGTATCGTAATCGGGATCCACTCAAACGGCCTCGCTACGGGACTTCAAATCCGGAAAAAAATCGGTAAAGCTCCTGCCTCTTTGTCGGCGTGTCCAAACGCTCCTGCCATAGGGTATATTATGGCGGACTCAGTTTCCCGGAGATTCGCACTGCGAAGCTCTTTCTTAGTATTCACGTATCAAACCACACGTAAGACTTACCTGAATGTCGGCCGGTATTATACCTCGATGGCAGCCGGTTAGGTAAAAAAATCCTGTTTTTTTTTCGGGTAAAATCACAAATCCCTCCACCAACCCATGGCCCCATCAACAGTAGTTATACGGGCCGAAAAATGCGCACCCTACAGTTTCGGTAATTTCCATTCATGTGCGAAATTCTTGATTCCCTATAAGTTATTTAATCTCATTCTATTTGTCCCTAAGTCCTTCTACCTCTTCTGTGGTGGTCAACACTAGGACTTTGGTGTCTTCGGGTAAAAGAACAATTGAAATTGAGCCAAATAAATGTGCCAATTCATTTATTTATTGCTCGTTGAGTATGACATTAAAGTTGATATCATTTTAGTCAGACATACTAATAATAATAATAATAACTAATAAAAGTCTTTATTTTTCAAAGTTACATTTTAAATCATGCAGTCCACCAAACTGCTCAGCGTACTGAAATATCACATTAAAACGGAACGCATATACAATATGCTCTACAGTCGTGTTTCAACATCATTTGTGTTCAAGGAAGACAATTTATGTCACAGTCGCCGCGTCGTCCTGAGACAGCCTGCCTACATATATTATGCTAATACAGGATATTAACCTAGCTCTGCCGAAATTCATTCCACTTTGCATATGCAAAGGATTATTGTTAGTACAACATTTTGTAAGTGTGTGTAAATATTTTTATTAGTAAGATTAAATCGGCCTCTTCATCTGTTATTGGATGATTTATACCTTTGATCAACACTACAGATATCGTTTCAGCACAAGATATCCGTCTAAGCGAATAACAGTGAGCTCTTATAATTGCACTTAGTTCGCTTAGGACACTGCCAACGTCAACACGCGTTCTATTGTTTTGACGTTGTCGCAATGTGTGTTTAAATTTACATTTTAAACAAATTGAAGTCACATACATATTTAGCAATTTAAAATCGCTAAATCAACTGTGATATTTTAAAACTTTTGTATCAATTCGTTATTAAGAAGGGTAATGATTTTGGCAGTCTATGTATGTATGTATGTATGTATGTATGTATGTATGTATGTATGTATGTATGTATGTATGTATGTATGTATCTATGTATGTATCTATGTATGTATGTATGTATGTATGTATCTATGTATGTATGTATGTATGTATGTATGTATGTATGTATGTATGTATGTTTGTATGTATGTATGTTACCTCGTAGCGGTTAAACTACTGGTCTGATTTTAATTAATAGGGTGTCAATCGATTCGTAGTGGACCCGCGAGTAACATAGGCAATAAAACTTTTTGAAAATTATACCTCAAAAACTATCTAAAAAAATATTAATTTAAGATAATTGTATCGTGTTTGGTATCAAAAGATAGGTCCTGGCGAGCACTTCACAAATATGTATTTAAATATATTATTACTTATTACATTTTCGTTATATATACTTTAAAATGCGGTCGTACAAGTAGTATCTAGGAGTTGTTTAGTTACTTACTAAGTAATGGTTAGTTTAAATTTAATGAAAATATATTTGATGAGAAAACAGGAAGATAAAAAATAAATAAAAGTTCAAAAACTATAACCCGACTTCGAAAAAAAGAGGTCTAAAAAGGCTGAAACAAGAAAATTATTCAATTTGAAATCCAGATATGCATAGGTACAAAAATGGTCAAGGTAGTATGGTGGTCGTACCCACTATTGGCATTGTATTTAGTAAGGTGACACTTAGATTTGTTTAGCGGGTACGACCACGGCTCTACCTTGACCATTTATTTAGTTAAATAGTAGATAAGTTGCTAATACAAAGAAACCGGCCAAGTAGCCAGTAAAATAATGATGATGATGATTATGTAGATTTATTATTGTTACTTCGCCACATTCAAAGTTTACTTCACGTGTAGTACATAACATGACAAGCTCACGTGTTCACTAGTTCCAATACAATAAACTAAAATAGGTCAAGTGTGAGATTGGGTCCTCGAGTTTGGAAAGTTTTACTGAGTTTTACATCAAACCGTCAGTTCACATCGAGATGCGACGCAGCGTGGCAAGTAACACACGCTCCGTGAAATCGGCTACCGACACCGAAATCGGTGAGGGGAGCTATTATTATAATTACGTAGACCGAGATCTAGGGCTCTCCAGAAATGCCTTAAAGTGTAAAAGAACAGTCACAATAACTTTGGGATATAATTATACTACCTTTACTCGTTCATGAAAATTTTTTTTGGCTTTTTTGCTATTGTTGCGACTAAAGTAAAAATCTTTTTTTTGTATTTGACATAAAATATTTCTAGAATGAGAAAAGGTAGTACACCTGTCCCAAAGTTATCGGAACTGGGCCCTGATTTAAGATGAAATCGCTATTATTTATCACTTACGAAGTTCGAAAACAAAATGTTTGGAATTTGACATAAGCTTCGCTAAGTGAAATACGAATTCATTTCTCATTTAGCGAGCCTTATGTGAAATCCCATAGATTTTTGTTTTAGAAATTCGCAAGTAATAGCGATGGCATCTTAAATAAGGGCCCTGGGGCCTTACTCTACAAATTGATTCGATTTTGATTCAGATTCGATCGTGCCGTAACTTCCCAATAAATTGACATTTGTTTATTTTGATTCTCAGTCGATTAATATGATCGAGAGTACAAAAGATACGATTTAACGATTTTCTTTATCCTGGTTAGTTTCAAAGTAATCCACCAAATAAAATACCAAAAACCGTTGATTGAGATCAAACTGATTCGATTTTCGAACAATCGAGACTTCTTCTTGACTTTTACTCAAGTAAGTCAATTCTTTTTACACCATATCTTATAGTCTTTCTCAATTCTCTCATCTAATCTCAAAATTCAAATTGGACTAGTAGTTTATTAGCGTGTTCAAGCAAACAAAAAAACATACGTTTCAGCTTTACAATATTATATTACACATTATTATATGCGCCTGTTATCCAGGTTACAATTAAGCGCTAAGTGTGTTAAGTGTACATACGATCACCTCCCAGGCTGACACCTAGGTCTCAGATTATGCCATTAGCCTTAATACTAGTGCTGCAGACTAGAGCATGCATTTATACTCAAGTTATATTATATTAACCTGGACGATGCAATTTATCCACCGACAAAAAAAGGTGTTATTAGTTTGACTTGTAACAACAAAATCTACAAACGAATGTTGGCGACGGTGGCCAGTTTCATCGATCTGTCTTATATTGCTCAAGTGTACGCAAAACATAACATTAATTAACTCTTGATAAGCGTCACTATAGCGAGGCGCATATTCAGAATAATACTAACTTTTTACGTGCCGCGTCTGCCGCATGGATCGTCCTTCTTGTCACAGAAGATCGTCAGTCTGCACTGTTCTAACATTGTTCTGTTTAAGTTGTTTTAGTCCGGGAACTCAACCCACGTTCTTAGGTGTTGAGTACTCACCTCCAAAATCCAGGACGGAACGGCAGCATCAATTTGTTTGGGTAGTAGGTTACGTAGGACAATTCAAAAAGTATTAGAAACTAACACTTTTAGAATTGTAAATAAAATATTTTTCATTTTATCGAATACTTAGATTTGGTTATAGTTGAAGGCTATTTAGAAACGGCTTTTTAGACTGTAGTATCTCATCAATGATATTTTTCCGACACTAGATGTAAAGCCTGACACCATAAGAGGAGGTTATTGCAATTTTAGATTTTCTCTGCCGTGACGCATTCCCTCCTGAGGAGAATACCACAAAGCTTATTTATCTTAGCGCCACCGTATGTTTATTCTTAAAGTCTCCGTGGTTAGGACAATGCAGGCTGATCATCTGATTGTTTGACAAGAAAGATGATCCATGCGTCGGATGGGCGTGTAAAAAGTCGGTCCTGCGCCTGATCCCCCGCCAGTCGTGTCGGTTATCCGTCCCACTGGGCTACGAGAGTGAAGGAAGAGAGAGTGCTTATGTGTGTTGCGCCCACACTTATGCACGGTAAAATAACTCCTGCCTAACCGGCCACCGTCATTGAAATCGGCGTGGGAAGCATTATTATTATTCTAAAACATTTTGCCTTCATAATTTCTACGGAATATATTTCCGTAAAAATTATCAGTTATTCGCGTCAACAATATTATTGTTTACGTGAAGCCGCCGCGTGTGGCATAATAATATGACAAGGGGAGTTTACTCTGGTGTAAACGTATTGACGTCACGGCCAAAGTAAGATTAGGGACATTATAATTTAAACAAAACGGCTTTAAGGGCGTGTTTCACCAAGCAATGTTAAAGTTAATCCTTCGTTAAATATCATGTTGTTCCTCTCGTAATTCCTATAAATGAATGAGAAGGCATGGTAATTTAACATGCCGTTAACACTAACATGCGTTGGTGAAATCGGGATCGGGAAAAGGTAAGCTAGTGTAAACTCTTCCGTCTCTATCACCCCTAATTACAGTCACAATCCATCTAGCAGTAAAGTTCGCATGAAACAAATTAATCAAGGCCAAATATCAGGTAATTCGTATAAATCCTTGAGGACAGAGTCTATCGGCTTCATGTTATTAGGCTTGAATCAAAAATCCTGGTCTCCATTGCAAATTAGAGCCTCCCCATTCCAATTCAAATTCGTGGCATGATGCTGTGGAGGACACAGCCCAGGGGGCCTACTCAAGATGCCATCGCTAATTATCGCTTACAAAGTCCGATAACAAAATGTATGGGATTTGACATAAGGTACGCTAAATGACATACCAAATCGCGATCATTTAGCGTACCTGCACACCCTAGAAGTGTGTCGCAAGTAATGTTCTTAGGTAATAATAATAATAATAATGCCTCCTACACCGATTTCGGTGACGATGGCCGGTTTCATTGAAACCAGGCCAGCTACGCAGGAGTTATTTTATAGTGCCCAAGTGTGTGTGCAATACACATCACTCTCTCTCCCTTTACTCTTGTAGCCACAGATAAAAGACACGACTGGCAGGAGAACAGGACCGACTTTTTACATGCCCATCGGACGCGCAGACAATCCGGTAATTAGCCTGCATTGTCCAAACCAAACTTGAAAGGAACATATTTTGTCGTTTCAACGCGGGAATCGAACCCACGACCTCCGAGTCGAGAGCTAGGCTCTAAACCACTAGACCACTGAGGTGTACCTAATCCATAATCTGCTTATGATGATGATGAATTATAAATTATCATCAGTTAAACATTATATTAGATTCATTTAACGGACCGTGCCTTTCTTATATATTTTTGCTCACGTAATCTCAAATTCCTTTCAAGGTTTATTAGATTTGTAGTTGTACAGAAACGAGACGCAAGACAGCAAAAGAACTAAAATACATTATAAGCTTTCATGAACACGCGTTCCTCGCATGTGGATGGTTCTGAGAAATTGAAACAAGAAAATATACCGACATGACAAACGGCAAGTTAGAAACTACTTTATGGTTCCGTAGCAATAACAAGAGACCTTTATAAATTCTTTTTGTCCTTTCTTTTGGACAGTTCTAAGCTTTTTCCGGTCCACCTTAAGCTTGTATCTTGAAGAAATGATTCTGTTTTGTTTGTGCGATATAAATTTTGGGGCTAAGCAAATTAATTATACGTATTATCGAAGCATTGCATTTGGATTTATTTTTTTTCCTTTATTTATCGCCATACAAAATATTAAACAAATTTCCTCTGTAATATTATAATTTCAGCTATGACGTCCACTGCTTATGGATAGTAGGGGGGGGGGGTTTAGTTACCTATACTCGCCTCGCATTTCCGGGTGTTTGCCTTGTCAACGTTTACTACAACCGGGGGAAAGATGATGCTATTCATACATCCGCACCCTCACAGATAATAATAAAAATTATAATATTATACCCACCCTTCGGCAACCTCCCTTGGCTAACCTGGGGTTCACAATTCGTGTTCAACTTAGATTTAAAACTTAAAATACACGACCGGTTAATAGATACCCACCCTGGGTATCTATTAACCGGTCTTGTACACAAACAAAGTGGAAAAAAGTGCAAGTAGTTTGTGTTTTACTACCTATTGGTTAACGCTTAGCGCGTCAAGCGTTTATTGGCTGTGGCGGGAATCTTTCAAATCAAATTACGCATCGTGAATCAGCGAGTAAGCAAGAACAATTGACAGCTACATCGTTAAGTTATCGAATGAGACTTGTAATATGAGAATGACAGCTCCCAAACAATTAAGATTCGATAACGCTACAAACATGGCCTACCATAAACAACGAAATAGATATTTTTTGCGAAAATGAGTTAATAGTATATTCGGAAGCACCGCAGGATCAATCAATAAATTTTTAATAGCTGTTATACTTAGCGTTATTTTGTTAATCATAAACAATATATTTCCATTCCAAACTAATTACTAGTCATAACCATCGTAAAAATATCATAAATTAACTAAATATGTACATATAATATCGCACATGTAAAGTCCACATTGCTAAACAAAACATAAATGTTTGGAATATTCCTATTAGTTTCATAGATACAATAAAATATTTTAAAAAAAACTTTGATCTCGATTTACTCGAAAGTAACCTTTGGAGGTTACTTTGTTGCGCAAGTGCGTTGTTTATGATAAGGATAACCTATTAGTCTTTTAGTTTCTAGTTGTAAAACAGAAAACATTTTCTATTTATCTTTTGACATTTGAAAGGTTCTTGTGAGGGTGGGGTGAGCTAAGTGATTATATTGACACAGACAACACAAGTCATGACGTCACAACCAATTAGTGAACTATCATCACTAGCTGGGGCCCTGATTCTCGCGCCTCGAACATCGTTTCGAAACTCAGTATATCCCGTCAGCGCATCAAATAATGCGTGCTCGAGAGGGATAGACTGATGGCCGTGAATCGGGGCAGCAGTGCTATTCTCTAAGAATGTTTTGCGTATCTCGATAGCTGAATCCGCGGTGCGTGTCAAATTTCGAAGTTCACAGTATGAGAAACACAGGTCTGGGAGGAAATGAGTTCGATAAAGCTGAGACTATTATGACAACGCGGACCTCCTAGACATTAGCAATTACGCGCGCGAACCAACCCAGCTCGTGGAAGGGTGAGGGACGGCCCTCTTTGTTACTAGCAAAGTCATTACCAATATAAAAGAGCTACTTTATCGCGACAACTCTTACGCGCTCTCCGGTCTCAGGGTCGGGGCCTCCGCGCGCTGCCTGTTGTCTCGCCATTCAGGTCTAAGTCTTCCAAGGCTTTTTCCCGTAGCGCCGTGGTTTTCCCCTACGTTCTGTCGCGCGGGGTTTTACCAAGAATAGCTGGAATTCGTTTCGGCGTCCGGTATCTTCAATACTGGACGCCATACTTCACGTAGAGGGGTTTATTAGCTCCTGATCGTGATTTCCCGCTCCGGTTCACACTGGCCTAGAGTGTGTGAACAGCATAGGTACACCTCGTACGAGGACAGTTTTTGCTACCGCGCGCGAGCAACCTCACGCGTCAGAGAGTGGATGAGGTTTGGGCCTCTCAGCAGGCACGTGTCCTACACAGTGTATAATAATAGCCTACTTCCGTAGCTATCCCCGAAATCTGGTATGAACATCACCCGGGTGATGTTAGGTGGTATCAAATCGCCCCCATCTACTCCCAACTGAACAACTAGCCACTCGGCTAGTTACCTATATAGTCCGAATTAGCTAAATTGGCTTAAATGCCCTATAAAACAAAACTTATGATCTGAAATTGTGACGTCTGGAGAAAATCTAGAGCACCCTAAATAGAATTCTGGGATTAAACAAGACTTATACAAGAGATACAAATCGAACACACAAGTATCGAGTCAAAAGTAAATGTCAAGTTCGACAGTATTTATCAGAAAAGTCAAGTTGTCATCGCTATTATCACTTACGAAGTTCAAACTCTCGCTACTGTCTAATGTGATCTTCTCTTCCAGCATCAGTGGCCCGCATCACCAAGTTCCTGGGCAACACGGGTATACCTCTCATCACGACTGGCGGGTTCACCTACGACTTCGTCAACACGAAGAAAACCTGTAAGGATGAATTCTACATGATGGTCCGCGCTGGACCGCTGGGGTTCAAGGACCTGGCGTACTTCATCATCGATGTCTTCAAGCAGTAAGTGTGAAACTTCTCTTACGCATTAATAAAATAGTAATATTAATAATAATTGTATATTTCATAAAATTAAATAGTCAATGGAATCAGGCGTTACTTTGCGGTAATCCATAGCATAAAATTTAAATATATATCCCGCGAAAAACTTATAATGTGGTGGTGTTTTCACGTGTTTGCTTGCGAGTGCGTACACTCGGATAAGCACTCGGATAAGCAGTGTGGAAAGAAGGGAGGTGCATCAAACGCATGCCTTTGCGTACACTCACTCATCTGCTAGCAGGTTGTGGTTATAATTTTTTCGCGGGATATTGCTAGATATAATATTTAAATTTTATCATAAAATTAAATTACAGTATTGTAAATTATTACTAGGTGACTCCACACTAGGTTGGGCCAGTCTCGTGGAGTTAACAAAATTACACATACAATTAATAAAAGAGTTACAAACTGTAATAAAAAAAATTAACAACATTACTTATTTTAACTTACATTTTTTCATCTTGTAACGTCGTATTCGTACTTAATAGATAGGTAAAAATACCAAAATCTATAGTTTTATAATTTTTATTTAACAATATTTGAGGCCGAGTTTGTGACTTGTCTATTAATACGGCAAAATACTATGTTTTATTGTCTACTTTGTGATTATGTCAAGAAAGCGTAAATTACGCGAACCTACACGCGTTTTTACTGAGACTAACGGCCGGTTTCTGAAAGGCTGATCAAATTGACCAATTGATCAAATCAGCTAATCTGAACGCTCATTGGTGAAAACAGTGACTGCGAAGTGATGTTCACCAATCAGTGTTCAGATTAGCTGATTTGATAAATTGATCAATTTGATCAGCCTTTCAGAAACCGGGTGTCAGTCCCGATTTCACCAACGCATGTTAGTGTTAACGGCTTGTTAAAATACCATGCCTTCTCATTAATTGACAGGAAATACGAGAGGGATAACAATATGATATTTAACGAAGGATTCATTTTAACATTGCTTGGTGAAACACGCCCTAAACCCTTGTTTCTGAAAGGCTGATCAAATCGTCGATAAGCTAACATATTTTGAGTTAACAAATCATTAACGCCCCTATGCATTGCAAAAATGCATCATTTTGCGAAAATGATCAAATGCATTCTGATAAATCAATATCCTAGCTAGGAATCGAACCCACGGATTATAAAAACACACTAATATTTTATTACTCATTCGTAAAGTATTTAAAGCTACATCCTGTATAATTATGATGGTATTATAACCTATGACAGCAGAATATTATAATGATAATAACAATTTACATAACAGCAAAGTACTATTCGGTTTACCTAGACATTGTTAATTTTTTAAACAGCTATAATTATAGTTGTAATTATATTTAAAAACTATTTTTGTCGAACGTTCTAACTTCTAAAACATTATTTTTGTAAAACGTGACATCAAAACGCAAATAAATTATTTTTATTTTGGTAACTGAATATATTATTATTTAACTCCTTGCTCCGTCCAAAATACATTTTACGGATCGTAATAACCTGTATTAATTAAAAATAGCCTTGAATACATTACACTGTTTTTATTAATATTCTATTTTTAACACGATGTTTACTTCAAGTTTTTTCGTCTCATCTTCCTTTACTTTGTTGTTTTCTGCGTTTAAATATGCAAATATTTATATTATGATGATGATGTTTTGAGTATTCAATAAATATTATCATCTTTTATATTTATCATTGAATTAATAGATAATCTAAAATCGAATAATATGATGTGAATAATCATTACGGTTAGTGAAATCGAAACTAAGAAAAACATTCGTATCTGAAAACTGCACTGAAAAACATTCACTAGGGCACAAAATACAATATAATAAAACTAGGGTGTGAGTATGGTTTTGTTACAGCTCGCCGAAAATAACTTTACAATTTAGATGGCATCGAAATAACGCCTCTAGTGGCAAATAATAATTCAATAATTCAATGCCATACAAATTAAACTTAAAGTGCAGTTAATTTAACTTGCCTATTGAATACTCGCACCCAGAAACAAAAAATAATCAGTTAAAGTTTTTCATTCCTTATGACAATTTAATTCAGAGCCATCTAGTTTCAAGTAGTAATATTAACACAGTTCAATTCAACGCCATCTAGTTTCAAATGGCGGCAACTGCTGCTCATCACAGAGCCGGACTCGCAGATGGAGGTCGCCGGCAAGTCCTCCTGCCTCCTCATGATGAAGACCTTCGCGAACTACCTTAAGGATGAGGACATCATTTACACACCCTGGGACACGACGTCAGATGGCGGTATGAACTATACTGAAAACTTGAAGAGAAACCTCGGCTACAAGTACACAAGTAAGTCTATAATTATAATACAATTGATAGGTATAATAATATAATTATTCAAAAAGTTTTTTTATACATTGAATCAGAACGGAATATAAAAAAAAATCATAGTCTTTATCAATTAGATTTCATTGTTGACAAATATTAAACAAACTTATAATGCCTAAAGGTTATTTCGGTTGGAGCGATCAAAATTAGAAGCAAATAATAATTAATGCCCATATAATGCCCACAAAACAATATTTTTCATTAAGTCTGCTGTTTAACAGAGTAAACAGCAACCAAAAATGCATGACATCACACCGACTCTACTTCTCTCTCTTTCGTATTACAACTTTAAATTGTTTGTATAGAATATTATTTAAATAACGAAGATCTTTGTTACTTTCTCAACATATTATTATATTATAAAGAAAAACAGTTTTTGATTGTTTATTAACTTAAAAATATTTTTTTGCAAAACGTATAGTACGGTTTCTCAATTCTCTTGGAAGCATTTTCGCAACACTTCCCACTGCAAAGTTCCACGGGTTACCGCTAGATGTATCTTGTAGTGCCAATGCAAAAACAGGCTTATTGTGTTTTTAAATGTTTGGCCTGTTAAATGCACTAGCTGTAACAAAACATATAGTCAGGGTTCCCCCATACATGGCTTTCACTTGATTAGTATCAAGCTAATTTTTCGTGAGTTTTTTCATTTTGATGAGTCGCCCAAAAATTTCTTGGACGGAACTTTTGTTTGTGGTAGGTAACAGAGATAGCAAGAATAAAGTTTGATGGAAGATCTAAATTATCCGAAAAAATATTTGTCCCACAAAATCTATGGTTTCATCAATGAGTTAGTTCCCTCTTGCCAACTTGTATCGATAACGAGGTCATCTTAAATTATTAGTAACCAGCTGATTTTGTTTTTATTACTTAGTTAATATTAATGTAATTCAACAGACATAATTGTCCTACAAATTGTGTAGTACGTTATCCCGGTCCTACGCTCGAAAGTTGAGTTTTTTTTTATCCTTGCTAACTCTGTTAGCTACCACAAACAAGAGTTCCGTCCAAGAAATTCGTGGGCGACTCATTAAAATAAAGCTACTCAAGAAAAATTAGCTTGATACTAATCAAGTGAAATCCATGTAGGTATGGGGGAACCCTGACTAATAGATAAATTTTCAAAATAAAAATAGATAACAAGTTTTTTGGTTTCTTTTTTCATGTATCAAAAACATATTATAAGTATTTCTCTCATCTTAAAAAAAACATTTGAGTGTTAAACATTTCGGCCGCTCACGTTCTCTAAATTTTTTGAATGAGTTCAGTTAAATGTTTTTTTTACAGTTACCTTTTTAAATTCAAATAATGTTGTATGGATCCAGTTCATTTGTATAACTAGTAATGTTCAAATAAAAAGGGTATATCTAATACCTGCTGAACAAGGATAATGTGCTACTGAATACCGATTTAAAAATAAAAATTCAACCAATTATTGATGTTAATTAGTTTCAAAATGTAAATTTTGTTTGTTGATCGGTGAACATTAAATTTTATTACACTTCTCAAGAGGAGGTTTGATACAGTTTACACCACTTGGAATTTTGATAGGTACATAAAAAGTCTCTAATACCATGTGTCTTTAGCGTGACAATAGATTTATTTTTATCGGTGACGTATTAATATGTAGAAATAAATTGTTAATAGGGATGTACTGGAGTTCCAGGGGGCCTACTCAAGATGCCATCGCTAATTATCGCTTACAAAGTTCGATAGCAAAATGTATGGGATCTGACATAAGCTACGCTATTTGGTATGTCATTTAGCGCACCTTATGTCAAATCCCATACATTTTGTTATCGAACTTTGTAAGCGATAATTAGCGATGGCATCTTGAGTAGGCCCCCAGGTCTGGATACAATAATAACATTATATGGGTCTCGGATCAGGGAAGCCAGGGAGCTCCGCAACCGTAACCGAAACCATCGGATATCCGATATAAAATATCCGTAACCGTAACCGAATCCGAAATAAAAGATTTCCTAATGTAAAAAGAAAACCGTTTTATATCTGTAACCGAAATTATCCGAAACAAACAGATAATCCGAAATAATTTAATTTTTTTTTTGCTTATCCGTCTGTTTCGGATAGTTTTGATTATGGATATTTGGATTTTTAAATAAAATTGAAAAAGGTTTTATTTTTCTAGTTTTAAACCAGTTGTTTATAAATATGATTCTTCATGTTTATGAAGAAATGGTGTTACTAGAAACGGTTATAGCAGATGTAAGATGATGTTTTAATGAAATTGGTCCGCCTCCTTTCCGGGAATTTATAATATTGCTCAAAGTCGATAATTATCTAATCAAAAAATTTACGAATAGGACTACACTTTGGAGTCATTTTGCTATTATGTAGGTACCTAATAGTACCTAGTACCTATCTAAAGAAACAAAAAACTCTTTATTTGAGTATGTATTTTATTGATGTCTCACAACAATAACTGAGGCACTAGTTATGATTAGAAATAAATTTGAAAGAAATCACCAAAAGGGTGCATGCTGGGCAGTACATTATTTTTTTAAATGATTTCGGTTATGCATTTTCTTTATTTGAGATATCCGATAGTTTTGGTTCGA
Organism: Celastrina argiolus; assembly: GCA_905187575.2. Lineage (NCBI taxonomy): Eukaryota > Metazoa > Arthropoda > Insecta > Lepidoptera > Lycaenidae > Celastrina > Celastrina argiolus. The sequence continues at coordinate 8,125,522 of LR994596.1, forward strand.
GATATGGAGCTTTATAACAACCCTTATAATTGTTAGTATAGTATTTATATATTATTATGATTTGATTCAGCACAAAAACACTTTACTTATATTATAGTAATTTGTCGTTAGTTTACCTATTATAGTACTTCGTCTAGTGATAAAATAGATGATTCCAAAATAAAATAATTTTATAAGGAAAACTGTACCTATCTATGAAAAGTAAGTATTACTTATTTCTCAATAGCAAAAATATTGTGCAACTCGGAAGGTGGGAAAATAAGTTAAACTTGTAAAAAATAATGAATGGAAAACTACAGTTTTGTTTTTCTTTTATAATTTCCTATAAAAATGCAATTCAGTGATAATTTAATTATAACATAAATTTAAACCTCGCGAGGACTTCCATTTCTGTTCCTGCCATCCATTTAACTCTGTTAGTTTCCGAAAAAACAAGTCCCAAGTGGTCTCAAAATATTAGATTTTTTTTTATTTGTGATTTAATTATTGTTTATTTCTCTTACAAAATTGCGATGTATCGATGTGCGGCATCCCCACACACCGACTGAACAGATTAATCGATTCGATTTTTGTTTTTTATTTTGTGGTCTGTTTTGACAATCCACATTTATACACTCATCCAATTGTATACTTTAGGACGTGTTTCACCAAGCAATGTTAAAGTTAACGCCATGTTATCCCTCTCGTATTTCCTGTCAATGAATGAGATGCTTGCATGTATTTTAACATGGCGTAAACTTTAACATTGCTTGGTGAAACACGCCCTAAAACTCGTTGTATAAGATTCAAATTATAAAAGATGTATTAGCTTCTTACTTATTTTTTAATATGAACGTAAATAGTGCAAGTTATGTTTGTGTGCAAAAAATTACCTTGTGTGCGTTTGTACCACACAACGCCTCTTCCTGCACCAAAATCGGTTGAATGTTTTGTTAAAAAAAATCCTAACAAAACAGTAGTATTATGATGTGAGTCCGACGTAAGCAGTTCAGTTATTTAAAAATATATAATTTATAAAATCGTAATCGAAAAAATAAATATAACGGGCGTAAAAAGAGCAGTCACTATAACTTTGGGATATGATCAAACTACCTTTTCTCATTCTAGAAATGTATTTATTTTATTTTTTTTGTTTTGTTGTTATTTTTGCGACAAAAAAATAAGAAATGGTGAAAAGATTTATTTTTTTTGGTTTTGTAAAAAAAATATAAAAAAAATACATTTCCAAAATGAGGAAAGGTAGTATAATCGTATCTCAAAGTTATAGTGACTGCTCTTTTTACACACTGTATAGCTGACGTCAAAACTGCGGATAAAAATAGAACAATCAAGCAATTATTTTAATTATCTAACAATCTTCAACTAAAAGTGTAAGGGCATCCAATTAAAAATAAAATAATTATTAGCTGACTGCCTTGCAGAAGCTACGTATTTATTTAATGTTTCGATGTTCATTATTATGGTGCTCCTGCATAATATTTACATTGAAACAATTAAAATTCGATTTAAATATTTCTTGGTAAATTTGTTGCGTTACTGTAGGTATATAATATTATAAAGCTGAAGAGTTTGTTTGTTTAAACGCGCTGATCTCAGGAACTACGGGCCCGATTTGAAAAAATCTTTCTTTGTTGGATAGTCCATTTACAGAGGAAGGTTTTAAGCTATATAACATTACGCTGCGACCAATACGGGCGAAGCGTTAGTGAGAAATGTTGCAAAAACGGGGAAAATTATTCACATTTGAGGACTTTCATCGCGTGCGCTGCATAAACGATATATGTTACTCAAAATATAATATGTATGAAAGACCAACGTTAACAATCAAATGATAATCGCGATAGTGTTTCCGACAACCACGCGAACGAAGTCGCGGGCACAGCTAGTGATATTCTACAGGCGTTGTAACCCTGGCCTCTGCCTCGACTTTTGCGGGCAGCGGGGCGTTAGCGGCGGCGGCGCGGGAGCGGCAGGATCTTTTGCGTAAAATCTAATGGACCGGTTATACAATTGTATACAATATCGCTATCAAACGTATACACTTGACCACGATATTGTACACAATTTTACAATTTACGCCGGTCGAATTGCTGTTGCGAGATACATAATCAGCCTGCGCGGCGGTTCTCAAAAACAGCGGCGCGGGAGCGGGTAACGAGTACCGCACCCGCCCCGCTGCCCGCAAAATTCGAGGCTGAGGCCTTAGTGCGTTTCTTACCTCGCACCATGGACCAATTATACATGTAATTGGTCTTTGCTCGCACTCAGGAGAGTTCCACATACCCCGGCCCCAATCAATCGGGATTTGAGAATCCCTAAAAGATGTCCCTGAGGGAAATAAAGGTATACAGTGGTAATAAGAACAGTCACTATAACTTTGACATACGATTATACTACCTTCCTCATTTTAAAAATGTTTTTTTTGTCAAAAACATTTTTACTTTTTACCATATTATGTTAATTTCGTCGCAAGAATAACGAAAAACAAAAAAACAATTGTAAAAAAAATACATTTCTTGAACGAGAAAAGGTAGAGTAGTCAGGGTTCCCCCATACATTGTTTTCACATGATTAGTTTTCACTAGACCCTGACTATTATAGTATAGTCATATATATTTTTTAGTTAAAGTGACTGTTCTTTTTACACACGTTATATGCGCGTGGTGCTGCCTCCTTGGTCTACTGGTTCAGAGCTTCGCTCTCGACCCGGAGGTCGTGGATTCGATTCCCGCGTTGGATGAACAAAAATGTTGTTTTCAAGTTTGGTTAGGACAACGCAGGCAGATAACCTGATTGTCTGACAAGTAAGATGATCCATGCGTCGGATGGGCATGTAAAAAGTCGGTCCTGCGCCTGTTCTCTCGCCAGTCGTGTCGGTTTACCGTCCCACTGGGTTATGAGAGTAAAACGAAGAGAGAGTGTCTTTATATATTGCGCACACACTTGGGCACTATAAAATAACTTCTGCGTAGCTGGCCTTGTTTCAATGAAATCGGCTACCGACACCGAAATCGGTGAGGGGAGCTATTATACCTATTACATGATATACCTAACCAATATATTCGAACTATCCTAATAACTACGTCCTTGAACTCGAAGTATCTCTATGGCAAATTACATGAAATTTGATTTGGCGGTTGATGCGTGAAGAGGTACCGAAATTGGGGTACTGACTTCGTGCAACCGCACTGCCGACTATGTGGCTGCATTTTCACCGAACTGAATGTCAGCCGCCGAATGTGAGCAGACCCTCACCCGCGTAACCCAAACGTAAAAAAATGAAAGTTTTTAACTTTCATTTTTTTGCGCCTACATTTTAACCGACTTCCGAATGAATTAAACTTAAAAATTAATAAAAACTAAGACTGAATAAAAGTTATAAAGACGATAACCCGACTTCGCAAAAAAGGGGTCTAAAAAGGCTGAAACAAGAAAATAATTCATTTTAAAAATCCAGTTATGCATAGGTACAAATGGTCAAGCTAGAGCCGTGGTCGCACCCGCTATTCGGATTGAATATTGCAAAAGCAGACGAATATTATGATTTTTCTAGCTCTTTTTTTCTACCGTATTTCGGTGTAAGCTAACGCTAAGATTTGTTTAGCGGGTACGGCCAATCGCATACACTACAACCGGTTAGATGTGAATAAAAAAGTGAATATGTATAGAAATACCATAAACTTCGTAACACTCACTTATTTTCGGCGGCACACAGTCAATTTGGTGTAAAAGCAGCCTAACTGTAACTCTACCGCTAAAACAATGTTCATACTGATGCGACTACTCTACGGTTGCCTGTGGCCGGCCGGATGATTAGGTAAAAATATCGATAAGCAAAAATCGATTGATCTAGACGCGGAATCGATTGCTGAATGGCAAAAAATAGTGCTAATCGCTCACTGTTGTATTTGGATGCACATTTTCTTTATTTTTGCTACGACACTAACGCTAAAAATGCCTTGAAGCATTAAGTCCGCCTATGTACAAAATGTGCATGATGTTTAAATAAATAAATGTATAAATAAATAAAAACAATTTAGTGGGAAAAATAAGGAACTAACTTAAATGTAACTTCAAAGAAACGTTGATGCAAATTTTTTTTTTTATATTGCTCTCCTTTTAATTTGGCATATCGTCGCTTTATATAAATCTATAACTTTTCAGTAGAGTCAAAAAACTTAATAATTTTAGATTTTATTATGACGGATTTTGGATCTATACTGTACAGAACTGAACCTAATTTAAAACAAAATCCATGTCATAATAAAACCTAAAATTATTTAGTGTACAAAATTTTTTAGTTTTTTAGATACGAGGTTGAGCCTTAAGGTAATGTGACGATATGCCCTTTTAATTTAATTAAAATTATTACTTTTTAATCGTTGATAAAGTTTAAGAACAAAAATTGTAATTGCTTCGCTTTTGCAAGATACGTAATAAGACTGCGGTAAATCCTACTGATCTGAATATTTAAAAAAATCTACAACTAACAGTAGAAATTTTTTCGCAGACAAAACCTAAGATGACTGGACTATAAACCTAAGCTATACTACAGATAATTGTTGTAAAAGTGGTGAGAAATAATACTTTTTTGGCGCATTAGGAAAATTACGATATGAATGACGATACGTGCGCACCCTGACAGGTGAAACCGACACCATGAAGTTATCTAGTCAACATTTTAGTACGACGCCTGCGCTTAGTGACACGAAAAACCGATACCACGACGTTAGCAAGTATCTACTTACGTGCGTACATATGTCTTTACACATCCCCTTTTTATCATAACGGCTATGACTGAAGCCACCTAACCAAGTTTAATTTCTTAAAAAATCTGAAATAACAGTAGTGTCAACCACTGTTATTAGCATAGAGCTAGTAGCTACATAAATTTAGAAGATGTTTGTAGCCAAAATGTCAAAAATTTGCATCGCGATAAAACAAAATGTCAACGCAAATAAATCTATTAGGTCTAAGCGTAAGTTCACACTGAGACGCAACACGACGCGCATTTTTAATAGTGAGTAATTCAAAATTGAACTTTATTTATTGCCTAATATGGTGCTGTGCAGAACCAGGCTGCTCTTACAATGAAGTGTATTTTTAACCATCTTCCAAAAAGGAGGAGCTTCTCAATTTGGTAGACTTTTATGTATGTATAGTGTATACCGATTACGTTTTTTACCATTTGGTCCCATAAAAAAATTACATAGGAGTTTGTCTCCTCGCATTTATAATTAACAACATAAGATAGGAGGTGTTGTATATGAAGTGTGTGTGTATGTGTATGCCTATCAGTCTGCCAAACACAAAAAATTAAAAGTGCCCTTAAAAAACCGACTTGAACTTGAACAACATAAAAAGTACAAAATAATATTTGGTTGACACCGATTTCAAAAAGAACATTAATAGTAAAAACATAAAAAAAAATACTTGTTAATCCCCGACGCAAAAACGACAGGGTGTTATAAGTTAGACGTGTCTGTGTAGATGTAGATGATCTGATTTTAATGCAGTTTTTTTTTGTTTGAAAGGTCTATCAGTCGAGAGTGTTCTTAGCCATGTATGGTGGAAATCGATTCAGGTCTTTAAGGTTATAAGGTCGTTTGTTAGGTTGTTTAGGAATGCTACACGCAAAGTCGGGGTTTATTTTAATTTTATTTTACATTAATTATTAGTCTTTGGTCTACGATGATAGATACACGCAAATACATACACACACCCACACTTTAAACTTATACGTTATAAAATGTATTTTTAAAAGCGATTCATAATTAACTTTACTTATTGAACAAAAAAGAGCTGCACAGAACAGCGCTGCTCGGGCAATAAAGTGTATTTTTATTGTACTTTAAATCGCAGCGCATGCCTCGCGACACATTGTGAACTGACCCTAAATCTATTTTTAAACTAAGTCCGGTTTTGTAGGAAATCGCATTCGAATATAGCATGTGACTTAGAAATCTATTAAAAATAATAAATTCCAACGCTCTACTTAATTCTCAATACTCTTCCTCAAACGAGGCCTTAATTGTGTTATGAAAGTCGTGTCACAAAAAAAAAAACTTTTTTCAACTCCTTTTTATTACAAATATATAAAGCTAGACGTAGTCTGCTTTTTTAATAAAAAAATAGGCAGCCAGAGATCGCAGCCCAGTACATCAAGTAGTAGATTTCAGGCGGATTTTATTTAGTTGTCTGTCAGTCGTGATCGCGGGTGGCCGTTGGTTGTGTTGGTGAAAACTATTTCGTTCCAAAACTCGACTTATAAGTGTTGTGCAATTTCGTGCGTTTTGTGTGTGTTTATAAAATAAATGAATGACAAGAAAGCGATAATATACACGGATAAATGGATTAATGGGTTTGATATATGAGCATAAAGTTTTATTTTAATTTTTGGTATTTAACCTTAGTTAATTATTTCATTTAAATGATTATTATGACCTCCTTTATTTCTTGCATACAAATTATATTATATTAATTTTATTGTTTTTTATATTTAAGTTTTAAACTTAAGATAATATTTGCCGACATTTAAACATTTTAATTAAATAATCATATTTGTAATTCTACTTTGTGTACATTTACCTACTATTACTGTATGAGAAAGACACAAGTGCACAACTCATAAAGTTACTTTTATCATTTTCCATCTTTTTGCTAAAAGATGGCCCCGTCAGAGTTTCTTACGCCGGTTCTTCTCGGCGGGTTAGGGTTGAACCGGTGGTAGCTTGTTTTTCTTGTTGACTTTCAGAAAATAGCTTTTTAAGTTTCATTTGGAAATAAAACGTTTTTTATTTATTTATTATTTACTAAAAGTACTCCTTAGATAATAACAATAATTTATTGGGTTGATGTTATTAAATATCTCCTAAAACTTCTGTTATAAGTCACATACTACTCTTTATTATAAGTTACGTAACGCCTCAATACACGTAGCTACATCCAACCTCCTAATTAGAAAAAAATTAATTTAAACTACTAAATAGGTATAACTACACATCAAAATGTTGCTAATATACAGGGTGTTTTGCACATGGACCGACATGATTTTTTGGGAGGTGGGGGGGGTCATGTGCTATTTTCCCCCGTGAGACCCAATATCCTAAGTCTCACTGTAGTCTAGATATGTTTTTTTTTAATTTTTTTGAAATCTACCCGAAATCTTGCCTTTAAATCGTCCTAACTTTTTTGTTTGTGGTTATAATACCACAAAACAAAGTATGCTTGTATTTTACAATGTTTTCTAATTCTTAATAAATCATTACATGTTACAATTGATATCCACAAAAAAACTTCTGAGCTTTCAAAGTGGTAAATCGGTGTAAATGTTATGAAAAGTGACAACTTATCAATTCATTTAAAAAAAAACTAAAGTTCATTTTGAATTTAGCTTTTTTTAAAAAAGTTCTTTACTTATTACCCTTTCTAACGATATGCTACATGATATAAGAAACCATTCTTAAAGTGGTCAAATTAAGCTTCGTTTGCCTGAACACGCACTCTAACAATGTAACTGGTTTGAACAATGTAACCAGTCAACGCGGATTATCAAGCAGCAGGTAAAAAGTTAGTCCCTTTCTTACTAGTAGTACAGTTATTGTTGTCTTTGTCTATCGAGTTGAAAGTGAGTGAAGGTCACTTGCCGGGAATCAGTCGAGATTACTCTGCGATTCGAAGTGCCCGTACTTTTCCCGTTGTTCTATCGTAAGCAAATTAAAGTCTTGTTATTGTTTTTTTGTTAAATCTGTTGTTGAACTGTTACGTTTTTGTTGTGTTTATCTTTGCGTATTCGTTACAATGGCGAACTTCAGTAACGAGGAGTATGCTGACATGATGTTGGCGTATGGTAAAGCTGATTGCAATTCGCATGAAGCGCGAAGAATTTATCAAGAACGCTACACTGATCGACGGTTACCTCACCACGAGACCTTCTCAACTACCTATCGACGTCTGAGGGAGACCGGAAACTTAAACTTTCGGGAGCCCCGAGTGAATGTGAGGCAACATAATGTTGAAGTTGATGAGAGAATCCTTCAAGCTTTTGATGACGATCCTACAACAAGCATACGAGTTGTTGCTGACGGACTTAACGTATCAGTTTGGAAAGTCTGGTCCGTTCTTCGGGCAGATGGAAGGCACGCATTTCATTACACTCCTGTTCAAGGTAACAACTTACAGTACTTACTACTTATTTAAAATGTGACATTAAAACATTTTACTTGATTTCAAATCTTAATGTGTTCACTTTTACTCTTTTTATTTTTTATTGTTGTAATTGTTTCGTTGAATTCCTTTTTTGCTATGTTTCTCGGACAACTGAAGAAGTTCTTTGCGTGAGCTCAATTAAAAGAAAGAAATATCGCGTTTATGCAGTTATTACCACAAACTCACGGATTTCATTCATTGTTCCAGGTCTTGAAGAGGGTGACAATGCAAGACGGTTAGAGTTCTGCCGATTTTTATTGCACACAGATGTTAAAGATAGCGACTTTTTGAAAAGAATTTTATGGACTGACGAGTCAAATTTTAGCCATGAAGGCATAGCAAATCTGCACAATTTGCATCACTGGGAGAAAAGGGGCCAAAATCCGCACAAAAAAAGGCAGACTTCCTTTCAGCGAAAATTCAGCGTAAATGTTTGGGCTGGTGTTATTGGGCGAAATCTTGTCGGCCCATATTTTTTGCCAGAACGACTCAATGGAAACAATTATTTAGAGTTTCTTCAAAATGATTTACCTGAACTGGTACTACCAGTTTTAGAAGATGTGCCAATTGTTTTTCAAAATGATGGCTGTCCGGCACATTACCAACGAACGGTACGAGAGCATTTAAATAATGCATTTCCAAACTCGTGGATTGGTAGAGCTGGCCCCATTCCATGGCCAGCACGGTCCCCAGATTTAACACCCCTGGATTTCTACGTATGGGGACGTGCAAAAGAGTTAGTGTATGCAACAGAGGTGCCCACAAAAGAAATTTTAGTGGAACGAATAAACACAGCATTCGTAAAAATGCAAGAGGAAATGGGCTTTTAACCACAACCTCGGAAATAAGAAAAAGGTGTCGTGCATGCATAAGATGTGGAGGCGGCCAATTCGAGCAAACTTTGTAATTTTAATTTAATAAAAACAACTTAACATAAAAAATGTATTTTCATTATCTTGACCCTAGCAACAAAGTATCTCTTAGGTCGACCCCTGATGTATTATTTCTGTCATGTAGCATATCGTTAGAAAGGGTAATAAGTAAAGAACTTTTTAATAAAAAGCTTAATTCAAAATGAACTTTAGTTTTTTTTTAAATGAATTGATAAGTTGTCACTTTTCATAACATTTACACCGATTTACCACTTTGAAAGCTCAGAAGTTTTTTTGTGGATATCAATTGTAACATGTAATGATTTATTTAGAATTAGAAAACATTGTAGAATACAAGCATACTTTGTTTTGTGGTATTATAACCACAAACAAAAAAGTTAGGACGATTTAAAGGCAAGATTTCGGGTAGATTTCAAAAAAATAAAAAAAAAACATATCTAGACTACCGTGAGACTTAGGATATTGGGTCTCACGGGGGAAAATAGCACATGACCCCCCCCACCCCCCAAAAAATCATGTCGGTCCATGTGCAAAACACCCTGTATTATAAAACAAGCAATTAAAATTGAAACAATCAAAAGTGGATTTTTTTAATTTTAGCACTCACGGAAGTTATTTTAAAATATTACCTATAAATATAAATTTTAGGTACTTGTACTTGTACATTAATATAAATATTTTATACAGTACAGTTTTGATTTTTTTTTGTCATGAGTTAAATGAATTTCATTATTTAATACAAGCCGTCTATATAAAATATTAAGTAGCTTTAGAACTCTTTAAATGTTGAAATTAATACAATATAGGGGAAAGATTCATTATTCGTTTGAATTAAGTAGGCTCTTTTCGTTTAAATTTGAAACACATATAGAGCAGTCTGCAGGTAAGAACTTAGGCTACTTTTATCGAGAAAAAACGTACAGTACCCGTGGGATTTCCTTTGTCGCACACGAAGTCGCTCTATGTTACATAAAATAGTAGGTAATATGACATAAGAAGTACATATTATTACTATGTACAACCTGGTGAGGCAAGTTTTTATACTATATGATTTATGTTAGGGTCCCGTTTTTACCCTTTGGGTAAAGGGTAAAAACGGAACCCTATGACTAAGACCTTGTTGTCTGTCTGTCACCAGGCTTTATCTTACGAACCTTATTTCTGTTGCTGCTTAAATAACAACACAGGGTAACATAAAATATATTTAAAGGGTGCAACAAAAGTGATTTAATACCGATTTGCACATGACGATTTTCATTTATCTACACTAATATTATAAAGAGGAAAGATTTCTGTTTTTGTATGTAACGACCTAACTCAAAAAGTACTGGACCGATTTTAATAATCATTTTTCCATTAGAAAGCTACATTATCACTGAGTAACATAGGCTATATAAAATCAATTGCTGTTCGTTAGTCTCGCTAAAACTCGAGATCAGCTGAACTGATCCGGCTATTTTTGGTCTTGAAATATTCGTTGAAGTCCCAGGAAGATTTACACGGTTTCCATGCTCAACGAAGTGGGCACGGGTCAGCTATTTACAATAAAATCAAACTGTAGCATTAATGCCCTTACACTTTTTAGCAGATGTGTCTCTCTTGTTATGCTCAGGTATTTTTTACATTTGCTACAATTTTATTAAATAAATTAAGTGTGACCGCTTCTTTGTCCGTGTAAAAACCCCCTATTTTGAAACATTATTCATTGACGCTCCGCTCCTATTAAACTTAGCGTGAAGATATCGCACCTTTCCTACTATGGAGGCCCAACTCAAAATTTGGTGATTTCGAGTTCTTATAATATATGGGAATAAATACCACGGGTCTACCTAATGCTTTTGACAGAAAGAGTCAGAGCCTACTGTCATAGTAGTTTAATTTATTTATGACCGTTTTTTGAAAATACAGGAGCTCAAAAATCTTTAAACGCGTTTGCCCAACAATCAATCAACAAAGCGATTTTTATATAGCGTGCTATGGAGAGGGCAATGCTTGGTATTTCTCTACGTGATCGAATCAGAAATGAGGAGATCCGTAGAAGAACTAAGGTTGCTGACATTGCCCGTAGGATCAGTCAGCTGAAGTGGCAATGGGCCGGCCACATAGCACGAAGATTGGACGGTCGATGGGGCAAAAAGATCCTAGAGTGGAGGCCACGTACTGGCAAGCGCAGTGTGGGGCGGCCACCTACCAGATGGACCGACGACCTGGTGAAAACTGCCGGGTCACGTTGGATGCAGGTGGCAATGGACCGGTCGCACTGGAAATGTATTGGAGAGGCCTATGTCCAGCAGTGGACAAAATAAAAGGCTGAAACGAAGACGACGGCCCAACAATCATGTTTTTCGAATTATGCCCCTATAGTAGGAATGGTGCGTAGCCTTCTTATAGCCGTCCTTGATAAACGGGCTATCCAACACTGAAATATTTTTTTCAAATGGGTCCACTAGTTCCTGAGATTATAGCGTTCAAATATAAAAACAAACTCAGATTTATAATAATTAATAATACTAGCTGTGCCCGCGATTTCGTTCTTGTGGTTTTTGAGTGACTTTAGCCGTTTATGCAGCGCACGCAATGAAAGTCCCCAAATGTGAATCATTTTCCCCGTTTTTGCAACATTTCTTACTGACGCTTCGCTCCTATTGGTCGCAGCGTAATGCTATATAGCCTAAAGCCTTCTTCTTTATAATAATATGGACTATCCAACCAAAAAATAATTTTTAGAACGGACCAGTAGTTCCGGAGATTAGCGCGTTTAAACAAACAATCAAACAAACTCTTGCGCTTTATAATATTAGTATAGAATAGTACAGATCATTTACTTTATATATAACAGTTTAAGTAATTTTTTAATTGACTAAGGGCCGATTTTTCAATCGTCAGATAACTTTTATCTGTCAAATAAACATGTTACTTTGACAATATAATATGTTCCATATAAAATCTGCCAAAGTCACATATTTATTCCTTAGATAAAAGTTATCTGACGATTGAAAAATCGGTCCTAAGACTATTATTTCGTAATCTACATTACATTGTATAAAATCATTATTATATATATTTAATACAGGATAAACTTTAATTTTCCAACAACTTTGCATTAAAATAATTGTTTCCATTGAAAATAATGGTGCAAACTACGTATTATACTGTGATATTGAAATTACTTTTGTTAATTAATTATTCATGAGAACTGCAGTTTCTTTGTGTATTTTTAGCAAATAAAAAATATAATTAAAAAAATATACTTAACTAAGTATATTTTTTGTGAATTCTTAGTAAGAAATGTGGTACGTGTTTAGTTTCATCTCTTTGAAAATATATATTTTTTTTTTTTAATCTTTATTTTATTAAGGCCATACATCGTAAGATTAAGCCGGCCTTATCAACAACATTACAAATTAAAATTAGTTAACAATGTTATCAAGATCTCTTAAATGTAAAGAAAATATTATTCTACATAATTTACAGTATTCACGGCTAAAGTATTTTTTTGTAGAATAAACATCTAGTCTAAATATTCTGTTAATTAAATCCTACAACTTTATCAAAGTTACAACGCAGTCTTAATATTTTGTTAAAGAGCACAATAATATTATTAACAATGCCTCCCACACTGATTTTGCTGACGGTGGCCGGTTTCATTGAAACCAGGCCAGCTACGCAGAAGTTATTTTATAGTGCCTAAGTGTGTGCGGAAAACACAGAACTCTCTGTCTCTTTACTCTCGTAGCCCAGTGGGACGGATAACCGACACGACTTGCGGGAGATCAGGCGCAGGACCGACTTTTTACATGTCCATCCGACGCATAGATCATCTGTCTTGCAAGACAATCAGGTGTTCAGCCTGTATTGTCCTTACCAAACTTGAAATCAGGATTTTTTGTTGTTCCAACGCGGGAACTGACCTTCGGCTCGAGAGCGATTCTCTGAACCACTAGACCATGGAGGCGTAGAGCATAATGACAATCTAGCAAACGCCCAACAACGCTAAGCGCATTGTGAATGGTCCAAAATCTAAATAAAACGTGTTTTGATTGGTCCAAATAATAAAACATTATAATAAAAAGACAGCATTTATTTCAATACATGAATGAGTGAATGTACATACCCAGAAAATTGAGTTTATGTCACTTGAACATTTTAGGATATGTAGTAACGTATTAAGTGCATTAATCAAAATATCTGTCCTTAGAATCAATATACTTAATACGTTACGACATATCCTAAAAATGTTTAAATGGCAGCTTAAATTCAATTTTCCTAGTCATTGTATTGCGACATAATTATCACCTTCATCCTTCATGTCTTCAATTCATTGAAAGTATAAGTTAAACACGAGATTGGGGTCCTGACGTGGTAATGTTGTAGTTGATTTCTTACAATTTATAGCGATCTCGCAATTTAGACGCCTCCGTGGTCTAGTGGTTCAGAGCTTGGTTCTTCACTCGGAGGTCGCGGGTTCGAATCCCGCCGAGGGAACAAAAAGTTTTAAAAATGTCCCTGAGTCATGGATGTGTATTAAATTTGTGTATTAATATGATAAAAATCTTAAATATGTGTATAGTATTAAAATATTAAATATAAATTACCGTTGTCTGGTACCTGTAACACAAGTTCTTCGGATACTTAGCATGGGGCCCGATTGACGTGGTGTGAAGCGTCCATAGATATTATATTATATTAAATTTTAGTGCTTTATAAGCAAAATGAAGTAACCCCTGAGTTTATCATAGTTATCATATTATAGTTATCAAACAGATCGCGCAAAGAGAACTGATTATTAGTATTTATTTATTTATTTTCCAAATTAAATTACATAATAAAGAGCGAGCTCGGTGTCCCATAAACCCGTGGGGTTTATCCGTACACCGGCGCATCTATTATGAAATGCTCAAAAATAAACAATAAGTACCTACCTACTTCAAATTTGAAGTTTGAAGAAGTTGAATTATAACTAAGAATGCTCTCGGTTATATCTTGTGAATAAAAATCACTACATCAAAATCGGTTCATCCGTTTGATAGCTACGATGCTAGATAAGATACATAGACAAATACGTGGAACTTACCTTTACACTTTTTATACTGGGTGTAAAAAGAACAGTTACTATAACTTTGAGATACAATTTTACCACAAAACAAAGTATGCTTGTATTTTACAATGTTTTCTAATTCTTAATAAATCATTACATGTTACAATTGATATCCACAAAAAAACTTCTGAGCTTTCAAAGTGGTAAATCGGTGTAAATGTTATGAAAAGTGACAACTTATCAATTCATTTAAAAAAAAACTAAAGTTCATTTTGAATTTAGCTTTTTTTAAAAAAGTTCTTTACTTATTACCCTTTCTAACGATATGCTACATGATATAAGAAACCATTCTTAAAGTGGTCAAATTAAGCTTCGTTTGCCTGAACACGCACTCTAACAATGTAACTGGTTTGAACAATGTAACCAGTCAACGCGGATTATCAAGCAGCAGGTAAAAAGTTAGTCCCTTTCTTACTAGTAGTACAGTTATTGTTGTCTTTGTCTATCGAGTTGAAAGTGAGTGAAGGTCACTTGCCGGGAATCAGTCGAGATTACTCTGCGATTCGAAGTGCCCGTACTTTTCCCGTTGTTCTATCGTAAGCAAATTAAAGTCTTGTTATTGTTTTTTTGTTAAATCTGTTGTTGAACTGTTACGTTTTTGTTGTGTTTATCTTTGCGTATTCGTTACAATGGCGAACTTCAGTAACGAGGAGTATGCTGACATGATGTTGGCGTATGGTAAAGCTGATTGCAATTCGCATGAAGCGCGAAGAATTTATCAAGAACGCTACACTGATCGACGGTTACCTCACCACGAGACCTTCTCAACTACCTATCGACGTCTGAGGGAGACCGGAAACTTAAACTTTCGGGAGCCCCGAGTGAATGTGAGGCAACATAATGTTGAAGTTGATGAGAGAATCCTTCAAGCTTTTGATGACGATCCTACAACAAGCATACGAGTTGTTGCTGACGGACTTAACGTATCAGTTTGGAAAGTCTGGTCCGTTCTTCGGGCAGATGGAAGGCACGCATTTCATTACACTCCTGTTCAAGGTAACAACTTACAGTACTTACTACTTATTTAAAATGTGACATTAAAACATTTTACTTGATTTCAAATCTTAATGTGTTCACTTTTACTCTTTTTATTTTTTATTGTTGTAATTGTTTCGTTGAATTCCTTTTTTGCTATGTTTCTCGGACAACTGAAGAAGTTCTTTGCGTGAGCTCAATTAAAAGAAAGAAATATCGCGTTTATGCAGTTATTACCACAAACTCACGGATTTCATTCATTGTTCCAGGTCTTGAAGAGGGTGACAATGCAAGACGGTTAGAGTTCTGCCGATTTTTATTGCACACAGATGTTAAAGATAGCGACTTTTTGAAAAGAATTTTATGGACTGACGAGTCAAATTTTAGCCATGAAGGCATAGCAAATCTGCACAATTTGCATCACTGGGAGAAAAGGGGCCAAAATCCGCACAAAAAAAGGCAGACTTCCTTTCAGCGAAAATTCAGCGTAAATGTTTGGGCTGGTGTTATTGGGCGAAATCTTGTCGGCCCATATTTTTTGCCAGAACGACTCAATGGAAACAATTATTTAGAGTTTCTTCAAAATGATTTACCTGAACTGGTACTACCAGTTTTAGAAGATGTGCCAATTGTTTTTCAAAATGATGGCTGTCCGGCACATTACCAACGAACGGTACGAGAGCATTTAAATAATGCATTTCCAAACTCGTGGATTGGTAGAGCTGGCCCCATTCCATGGCCAGCACGGTCCCCAGATTTAACACCCCTGGATTTCTACGTATGGGGACGTGCAAAAGAGTTAGTGTATGCAACAGAGGTGCCCACAAAAGAAATTTTAGTGGAACGAATAAACACAGCATTCGTAAAAATGCAAGAGGAAATGGGCTTTTAACCACAACCTCGGAAATAAGAAAAAGGTGTCGTGCATGCATAAGATGTGGAGGCGGCCAATTCGAGCAAACTTTGTAATTTTAATTTAATAAAAACAACTTAACATAAAAAATGTATTTTCATTATCTTGACCCTAGCAACAAAGTATCTCTTAGGTCGACCCCTGATGTATTATTTCTGTCATGTAGCATATCGTTAGAAAGGGTAATAAGTAAAGAACTTTTTAATAAAAAGCTTAATTCAAAATGAACTTTAGTTTTTTTTTAAATGAATTGATAAGTTGTCACTTTTCATAACATTTACACCGATTTACCACTTTGAAAGCTCAGAAGTTTTTTTGTGGATATCAATTGTAACATGTAATGATTTATTTAGAATTAGAAAACATTGTAGAATACAAGCATACTTTGTTTTGTGGTATTATAACCACAAACAAAAAAGTTAGGACGATTTAAAGGCAAGATTTCGGGTAGATTTCAAAAAAATAAAAAAAAAACATATCTAGACTACCGTGAGACTTAGGATATTGGGTCTCACGGGGGAAAATAGCACATGACCCCCCCCACCCCCCAAAAAATCATGTCGGTCCATGTGCAAAACACCCTGTATTATAAAACAAGCAATTAAAATTGAAACAATCAAAAGTGGATTTTTTTAATTTTAGCACTCACGGAAGTTATTTTAAAATATTACCTATAAATATAAATTTTAGGTACTTGTACTTGTACATTAATATAAATATTTTATACAGTACAGTTTTGATTTTTTTTTGTCATGAGTTAAATGAATTTCATTATTTAATACAAGCCGTCTATATAAAATATTAAGTAGCTTTAGAACTCTTTAAATGTTGAAATTAATACAATATAGGGGAAAGATTCATTATTCGTTTGAATTAAGTAGGCTCTTTTCGTTTAAATTTGAAACACATATAGAGCAGTCTGCAGGTAAGAACTTAGGCTACTTTTATCGAGAAAAAACGTACAGTACCCGTGGGATTTCCTTTGTCGCACACGAAGTCGCTCTATGTTACATAAAATAGTAGGTAATATGACATAAGAAGTACATATTATTACTATGTACAACCTGGTGAGGCAAGTTTTTATACTATATGATTTATGTTAGGGTCCCGTTTTTACCCTTTGGGTAAAGGGTAAAAACGGAACCCTATGACTAAGACCTTGTTGTCTGTCTGTCACCAGGCTTTATCTTACGAACCTTATTTCTGTTGCTGCTTAAATAACAACACAGGGTAACATAAAATATATTTAAAGGGTGCAACAAAAGTGATTTAATACCGATTTGCACATGACGATTTTCATTTATCTACACTAATATTATAAAGAGGAAAGATTTCTGTTTTTGTATGTAACGACCTAACTCAAAAAGTACTGGACCGATTTTAATAATCATTTTTCCATTAGAAAGCTACATTATCACTGAGTAACATAGGCTATATAAAATCAATTGCTGTTCGTTAGTCTCGCTAAAACTCGAGATCAGCTGAACTGATCCGGCTATTTTTGGTCTTGAAATATTCGTTGAAGTCCCAGGAAGATTTACACGGTTTCCATGCTCAACGAAGTGGGCACGGGTCAGCTATTTACAATAAAATCAAACTGTAGCATTAATGCCCTTACACTTTTTAGCAGATGTGTCTCTCTTGTTATGCTCAGGTATTTTTTACATTTGCTACAATTTTATTAAATAAATTAAGTGTGACCGCTTCTTTGTCCGTGTAAAAACCCCCTATTTTGAAACATTATTCATTGACGCTCCGCTCCTATTAAACTTAGCGTGAAGATATCGCACCTTTCCTACTATGGAGGCCCAACTCAAAATTTGGTGATTTCGAGTTCTTATAATATATGGGAATAAATACCACGGGTCTACCTAATGCTTTTGACAGAAAGAGTCAGAGCCTACTGTCATAGTAGTTTAATTTATTTATGACCGTTTTTTGAAAATACAGGAGCTCAAAAATCTTTAAACGCGTTTGCCCAACAATCAATCAACAAAGCGATTTTTATATAGCGTGCTATGGAGAGGGCAATGCTTGGTATTTCTCTACGTGATCGAATCAGAAATGAGGAGATCCGTAGAAGAACTAAGGTTGCTGACATTGCCCGTAGGATCAGTCAGCTGAAGTGGCAATGGGCCGGCCACATAGCACGAAGATTGGACGGTCGATGGGGCAAAAAGATCCTAGAGTGGAGGCCACGTACTGGCAAGCGCAGTGTGGGGCGGCCACCTACCAGATGGACCGACGACCTGGTGAAAACTGCCGGGTCACGTTGGATGCAGGTGGCAATGGACCGGTCGCACTGGAAATGTATTGGAGAGGCCTATGTCCAGCAGTGGACAAAATAAAAGGCTGAAACGAAGACGACGGCCCAACAATCATGTTTTTCGAATTATGCCCCTATAGTAGGAATGGTGCGTAGCCTTCTTATAGCCGTCCTTGATAAACGGGCTATCCAACACTGAAATATTTTTTTCAAATGGGTCCACTAGTTCCTGAGATTATAGCGTTCAAATATAAAAACAAACTCAGATTTATAATAATTAATAATACTAGCTGTGCCCGCGATTTCGTTCTTGTGGTTTTTGAGTGACTTTAGCCGTTTATGCAGCGCACGCAATGAAAGTCCCCAAATGTGAATCATTTTCCCCGTTTTTGCAACATTTCTTACTGACGCTTCGCTCCTATTGGTCGCAGCGTAATGCTATATAGCCTAAAGCCTTCTTCTTTATAATAATATGGACTATCCAACCAAAAAATAATTTTTAGAACGGACCAGTAGTTCCGGAGATTAGCGCGTTTAAACAAACAATCAAACAAACTCTTGCGCTTTATAATATTAGTATAGAATAGTACAGATCATTTACTTTATATATAACAGTTTAAGTAATTTTTTAATTGACTAAGGGCCGATTTTTCAATCGTCAGATAACTTTTATCTGTCAAATAAACATGTTACTTTGACAATATAATATGTTCCATATAAAATCTGCCAAAGTCACATATTTATTCCTTAGATAAAAGTTATCTGACGATTGAAAAATCGGTCCTAAGACTATTATTTCGTAATCTACATTACATTGTATAAAATCATTATTATATATATTTAATACAGGATAAACTTTAATTTTCCAACAACTTTGCATTAAAATAATTGTTTCCATTGAAAATAATGGTGCAAACTACGTATTATACTGTGATATTGAAATTACTTTTGTTAATTAATTATTCATGAGAACTGCAGTTTCTTTGTGTATTTTTAGCAAATAAAAAATATAATTAAAAAAATATACTTAACTAAGTATATTTTTTGTGAATTCTTAGTAAGAAATGTGGTACGTGTTTAGTTTCATCTCTTTGAAAATATATATTTTTTTTTTTTAATCTTTATTTTATTAAGGCCATACATCGTAAGATTAAGCCGGCCTTATCAACAACATTACAAATTAAAATTAGTTAACAATGTTATCAAGATCTCTTAAATGTAAAGAAAATATTATTCTACATAATTTACAGTATTCACGGCTAAAGTATTTTTTTGTAGAATAAACATCTAGTCTAAATATTCTGTTAATTAAATCCTACAACTTTATCAAAGTTACAACGCAGTCTTAATATTTTGTTAAAGAGCACAATAATATTATTAACAATGCCTCCCACACTGATTTTGCTGACGGTGGCCGGTTTCATTGAAACCAGGCCAGCTACGCAGAAGTTATTTTATAGTGCCTAAGTGTGTGCGGAAAACACAGAACTCTCTGTCTCTTTACTCTCGTAGCCCAGTGGGACGGATAACCGACACGACTTGCGGGAGATCAGGCGCAGGACCGACTTTTTACATGTCCATCCGACGCATAGATCATCTGTCTTGCAAGACAATCAGGTGTTCAGCCTGTATTGTCCTTACCAAACTTGAAATCAGGATTTTTTGTTGTTCCAACGCGGGAACTGACCTTCGGCTCGAGAGCGATTCTCTGAACCACTAGACCATGGAGGCGTAGAGCATAATGACAATCTAGCAAACGCCCAACAACGCTAAGCGCATTGTGAATGGTCCAAAATCTAAATAAAACGTGTTTTGATTGGTCCAAATAATAAAACATTATAATAAAAAGACAGCATTTATTTCAATACATGAATGAGTGAATGTACATACCCAGAAAATTGAGTTTATGTCACTTGAACATTTTAGGATATGTAGTAACGTATTAAGTGCATTAATCAAAATATCTGTCCTTAGAATCAATATACTTAATACGTTACGACATATCCTAAAAATGTTTAAATGGCAGCTTAAATTCAATTTTCCTAGTCATTGTATTGCGACATAATTATCACCTTCATCCTTCATGTCTTCAATTCATTGAAAGTATAAGTTAAACACGAGATTGGGGTCCTGACGTGGTAATGTTGTAGTTGATTTCTTACAATTTATAGCGATCTCGCAATTTAGACGCCTCCGTGGTCTAGTGGTTCAGAGCTTGGTTCTTCACTCGGAGGTCGCGGGTTCGAATCCCGCCGAGGGAACAAAAAGTTTTAAAAATGTCCCTGAGTCATGGATGTGTATTAAATTTGTGTATTAATATGATAAAAATCTTAAATATGTGTATAGTATTAAAATATTAAATATAAATTACCGTTGTCTGGTACCTGTAACACAAGTTCTTCGGATACTTAGCATGGGGCCCGATTGACGTGGTGTGAAGCGTCCATAGATATTATATTATATTAAATTTTAGTGCTTTATAAGCAAAATGAAGTAACCCCTGAGTTTATCATAGTTATCATATTATAGTTATCAAACAGATCGCGCAAAGAGAACTGATTATTAGTATTTATTTATTTATTTTCCAAATTAAATTACATAATAAAGAGCGAGCTCGGTGTCCCATAAACCCGTGGGGTTTATCCGTACACCGGCGCATCTATTATGAAATGCTCAAAAATAAACAATAAGTACCTACCTACTTCAAATTTGAAGTTTGAAGAAGTTGAATTATAACTAAGAATGCTCTCGGTTATATCTTGTGAATAAAAATCACTACATCAAAATCGGTTCATCCGTTTGATAGCTACGATGCTAGATAAGATACATAGACAAATACGTGGAACTTACCTTTACACTTTTTATACTGGGTGTAAAAAGAACAGTTACTATAACTTTGAGATACAATTTTACTGCCTTTCCTCATTTTGGGAACAATTTTTTTTGTCAAATGCGAAAAAATGTGTTTTTTTTATTTTTCACCATTTCTAATTTTCTTGTCGCAAAAATAACAAAACAACTAAAAAATATATAATATTTTTTAATTTTTGTAAAAAATTACATTTATAGAATGAAAAAAGTTGGTATAATCATAATATAAGTTTGAAATCATATCCCAAATAACTTTGGGATAGTATGATTACTAGTTGTTCTTTTTCTTTTTATACCCGTGATTTCGTCTTTTCGTTTTCGTCGAGAGTTTGAAAGCGGCTTCTTTAGGTTAGATCAGTGGTTCAGAATAAGTTTTTGCTACGTACCACTTCAAAACAGACCTCGAACCAGCGCATCGTTTAGCATCGATAAATAAAAATAAAATGAATTATATAATAATATTTCGTTATTAAATAATACTTTGGCAATAGTTGTTTTTACTGATAGAGCCGCGCGTACCCCTTGATGCAAATTCACGTACCCCTGGGGGTAACACTAATTGGGAAACACTGGGATAACAGTTCCAAAATAGTTTGCAAGTACAAATGATGTTAGTTTCAAAGTTCTTGGCTGTCAATAATTTGTCAAGGATTAGGTTACCCTAGGTAATCGGCTTACGGTGAAATAAATCAAACTTGTATTGAAAATTGAATCTCCAACTGGACTGAAAGTGAAACTATGGAATACAAGATATTCTAGATAAGGTATTGTCTTCGTATTTTAGTTGCGCGCTCGTTGCGCGATTTTTGATTATATAATTCATAATTATTAACCTTGGTATGTATAGGACTAAGGTACAAAACAATGAACAATCGAATAGGTTAAATTCTTTTTACGCGCTAAATAATAAGTCAAGGTAACACTAAAATAATTTAAATCGCCATTTTAAGTCGAATAGGTTTATCATTAACGATTCACTACGGAAACTAACACGTATAATAAAAATTTGAAGCTCTCCGCTCCTGTGTATTCGACAGAAGCCTGCTATTGCAGACTGTCACTGTGACTGCTTGGCGGAATAACAAAGACAGCATATGTCTTAAGTCTCTGACGTTCAAGATGCACATGTATCTAAACTCCTAAACGCCACGACAGAGACTTAAGTGCAAACAAATGGTATTATAATATTCTCTTTTTATTTAAGCCGACTTCACATGCTACGGTCTACAACTCGTTTGTAACCTGCTTACCTTAATATGTAGTCCCTTGCATATATTTACCTTCTTGTTTACAAAACTGTATAACTTTATTTACAGACATGTTAGGTTTATCTTCTTCAGTACACAGCTCAAACCTCAGACCTAAAACTTTAAGGAGACGTTGCGAAGATTAAAAGATACGAATGTCCAAACAAACCTTGTTATATTACCGAGATCAGTCCCTAGGTTCACCAACATTTGGGCCCATATTAATGTTTTGACAGATAAAACAAAGTTTCGTTTCAAGTTCTTCTGATACTTAGCCCAGGGCCAGATTGACTTGGTTTAATGCGTCCAAAGATATTAACTATACTAATATTATAAATTGGAAGAGTTTGTTTGTTTGTTTGTTTAAACGCGCTAATCTCAGGAATTACTGGTCTGATTTGAAAAAAAATTTTTTGGATAGTCCATTTATAGAGGAAGGTTTTAGGCTATATATTACGCTGCGACCAATAGGAACGAAGCGTCAGTGAGAAATGTTGCAAAAATGGGAAAAATTATTTACATTTGGGGACTTTCGTTGCGTGCGCTGCATAAACGGTATAAGTCACTCAAAAACCACGCAAACGAAGTCGCGGGCACAGCTAGTAATTATTATATTATTATTATTACTTTAACTCGTAAAAATATAGATTATACTTATTTAAATATTTCCCTATGTGACACAAGTAAAGTTGTTCATTATTTATAGTTTTATGTGTTGACCGAAATTATTGTACATCGGTCAAAAATAATATCGAGGGAAAATCTGTCCGAATGTCCTACAAAAGCTAGGTAGGCACCCTAAGCGTGACTTTAGTTTGTCATCGTATGCGACTCACTCAGGTTGTAAATTAAAACTAACTTGTGTTTTACACTTATGTACTTGCTAATTATTCGAAGATAACCATGTAAATACGAGGTATTTGCATACAAACGCGTTTCTTAATCGTAAAGTTAGGCAAATTTTGACGAGTGTACTTGTTTGTGTTTTATGATTGTAACTAGTTTTTTTTCCGCGGATGTTCCGCGTGCGATTCGACTTTTTTGGCCAAAAAATATATTCTGACAATACGTAAGCTATCCTTAAAGACAAAATGCTATCGCGGACTTTTTTGTAGGCCTAAATAAGGATAAGCATTTCCATAACACTTATACACGAATTGTAGGTACTACTGACAGATTAGGCAGTTAATCTCTCAGGATAGAGTGGTCCTTCAAATTACCCCTCTGTTATTGTCGAGGATATCAAAACCCTAGGACTTCAAAAAAATATCAAAATATGTAAATTCTAAAATCTTGTAACTAGTACTATAATAGTAGTACATTGAAAATAAACGGTCATTGTGAAAAAATGTTTAGAACATTGAATAAAATTATGTTTTTCATGTACATGACTACTGGTTTTATATACGACTTACATAATATAACTTACATGGTATTTATTATACACATTCTTTAAATATAATCTCTTAACTCATAGAATTTTTTTGTGTAAAATTATATTTAGAATATAATTATTACGATGTTTATACCATTTTTTATATTACGATGATTAGTAGTTCAACACAGTTATTTTTCGTTGTATGATTAAATATTAATTTTAACGAGAGTAACCTTCGTAGTGAAATTTCCAAAAATGTACCTAACATTAACTACTGTAGATGGTAAAAAGAAAATAAAAATTGAGTAATAACTTTTTTTGACGACCTCGTAGCGCAGTGGTTGAGCGCGTTGGTGCTCGAGCGAGAGGTCGCGGGTTCGAATCCCGCCGAGGGACCAAAAAGTTTTCAATGTTCCTGGGTCATGGATGTGTATTAAATTTGTGTATAATATAATAAAAATCTTAAATATGTGTGAAAATCAGAAATATGAAATAAAAATCTGTCCTACATATACGAAATAGGTCCTACAAAAAAGCGCTGTACTGAGTCTCGTTGTTGTGGTATGATATTAGTTTCAATAACACGTCTAGCCAACACACGCTTAAGTAAATGATGAATTTTAAATGCAAGCCAAAATGTTCCAGTATTCTGATTTCTTGTAACAATCGCTTATTAATATGATGAATAGTAATGACTCCAAACGTACATTAGTAAAATCCTTGGGTTTATTTTTAAAACTAACGTTCTCATGCGCAGCCGCGGAACCGTCTGACTGACTTAAACTTACAATATATTTTTCCCGCGTCTCCGCCTATGTAAAAAAAGTATTCTACGTACTTTATGAGGTAAAAAGTACCATCATTATTTACTGCAGGGCGTCAGTTTTTTACATATCAAATTTTATCAAAAATTAATTAGCAACACGCGAGGAAGTAAACAATATACACACTCTTTCGACTTTATAATATTAGTTCACAAAATCGTTTACAAATTACTAAGTACGCACTATAGTTTTTTTTTCAATGTTTAACTCGCTCGCTCGCTGATTTTATAATCTACTAGCTGACCCGTGCCCACTTCGTTGAGCATACAAACCGTTTAAACCTTCCCTGAACTTCCCACGAATATTTTAAGACCAAAAATAGCCGAATCGGTTCAGTCGTTCCCGTAATGCGCTTACCAACACATTTTGCGATCCATTTTTATATTATAGACAATATTTAGTTAATTCTATTTAACAATAAAGATAAAAAATGTAAAAAAAACTAAACAAAGACACTAAATTAAGTTAAAAAAAAACAATATAATATTTAAAATTAAAAACAGGCCGTTAAATATTGGCCTATACATAGGCCCATACGTGAGCAATACACATGAGCAATCGTTCTTCCTTATTTCTCGAAACCCAGTGGGTAGGCCAACCAACACGACTGTCGAGAGATCAGAAGGCTCATAGGGACAGGCTAATCAAATCTATGATCAACTAACATGGCACGTAACAACCTGTATTGAACGCTGATTGGTGAAACATTTATCAGAGAAAGAGAGATAGGCTTATTATATTACATCACGCTCGCACTCACAAGGCTGGTTAAAATACCACAGATAAGCTTAATTTACCGAAAGGCAACGATTAGTTGTCATACGATTTAAAGGTCATGTTGGTATGAAATTATTGACTTTAGTATCGTGTTTAAAATGAGAGAACTGTGAAATACCAATTTAATCACGATGTCGACCATTAGATGCAAGAGTGAGAGATCTGTTGTAGACCTTCAGGTGCTGGACCGACTATTTATATGTCAATCTGCTACATGGATCATATTTCTTGATTGTCATTAAATACACGACTATGTATAATAGTGGTTATAAATAACACAAAACATTAAAAATAGAAAAAATAATATCAATGAAACCGTTACGAATTATATTTAAACTAAATTAACAAACTTTTTCAAATTCTGAATGCTTCGCAATACAATAATACTGTTATTATGTTTTTCGACTTAAAATTCTTAGTACGTTTTGAAAGTGTAATTTTGTTTTCATTAACAGTTCTCTTGTCAGTTAACAATTAGATATGCTAGGGCACGTTTGTGTTATTATTTCAAGGACCCTTTTCCCTACCAAATGAAGTCAAAAAAGCTAAGGACGTTACTGTAATAAATTTTGTAAATGAGGCTCTTATTTTACCGAATGTTTTATGTTTATAAAAAGATAGATAGAGTGCAAAAAATATACGTTTTTAGTACGAGTATATTTTATTGTTAATCAAAAACAGCAATCTGACTTTTGACTGTGTATCGCTACCCATTATAACTCACACATAGTAATATACTCACACATAATAATCACACAGAGTGGCCGGGAGCGGGAAATCACGACCAGGGGCTATGGAGCCCCTCTACGTGAGGTATGGCCCCGGTATTGAGGATACCAAAGCCGAAGTCATTCTAAGTTTTTCTAGGGAAAACCCCCCGCGGAACGCAGGGGAAAACCGTGGCGCTAAGAGAAGAGCCATGGAAGGCTATATCTGAATGGCAGGACGACAAGCAGTGCGGGGGGCCCCGGTCCTGAGACCGGAGAGCGTGTGTGATTCCACTCCCCCTACACCACCCGCCATCCCGCGGACCAAGCCCTACCATAGCTGGGGAGAGGATAAATAAATGACGCAAGTGACGTTTTCTTGAAGACCCCCGCGTCAGGGCGCGGGGAAAAACCCTCGATCCTTTATTAAAACTGCCTGAAGGGCCACACTGACGTACGGTCTTTAACCGTACGCGGATCCAGCCGAGTGAGTGGAGGAGCCATGACGGGGGAAGGGTAGTGGGACCCAACAAAGGGTGGTGCATGGCTGGGGGCGCTGGGCTCGCCCGCACGCCGTGCAGCCTCCTTGCGGAAGCCGGGCAGTAGGTTCTTGAGAACAACCAAGTGACATATAGACAGACAGCGAAGGCATAGTAATAGGGTCCCGTATTTACCCAATGAGTACGAAACCAAGCTTTGACCAATAACCATGCAGTAAGTTTTCTAATCCGAATCGGACCGGAATTGTGAATTGTGATATAAGGTACTGAGGGGTCTACTTCTGTGACGATAACTCAGTCAAGTGTTAAGTCCGCGTGACAGATATATTATTTTCAGATCTTTTGTGCTACCAAGTCCTGTTATTTTCGGACAGGTTTTTATTGTGACAGAGGACTTCTACTCGCGCCACAATTGGGTTGATTTTTTATTTACACGGATGATCGTGACCTTTTTTCCTTCGAATTCAAATTATATTTTTGTCATGCGAATAAGTTAACAGTAAAAGCTATTTATAAGGTTTTAGTTAATGTACCTACTATTGTGGCGTGTGACGTAATTTACAAAAAAACAATAAACTTATATTAGATCAGCTCAGAGTATTCGCGAAGCCCGTATTAATAAAGAAGTCTGAAACCCAACCTCACTTGAGGACCTTTTTATATAATATTATGTAGATAAAAAAAAACTTTTTGTTTTACTTTTAAAAATGAACAACTTTACTTATGTAGACACCTTATTTTTTTCCTTTTTTAAAACGTAAAAATAAATATTATACCTATCTTAATGTTTTTCTGTAATCTATAATATGCATATTACTGTAAAAAAAGAAAATAGATTACAGTACTATGTAACATTAATAAAGTTGTTCACTTTTAAAAGTGAAACGAAACGTTGTTTTATCTGTCAAATAAGATCTCAAGTGAGGGTTGGGAGACTTCTTTATTAATACGGGCCTTAATGCTACTTCATGACTTCAAATCAAATTTATTTCAGGCAAAAGACCTATAAACTTATGTACAAAATATCAATAATATTTATTTTCTTTTAACCGATTCTCAATGAGGCTCGGTTATTATATGGCATACGGGTTTTAAAACACCACATCCACCTATAGCACGACTCAATTGAACGCTGTCACTTGTTTTTGCTTGCCAGAATGAAAAAAGAATGTGACGGAATGCTAAATCAAGCTATGCTATGTACTGTAGGTTCTTGGTGTAAATTCATGTTATACTGGGTGTAAAAAGAGCAGTCACTATAACTTTGAGATACGATTATACTACCTTTCCTTATTTTGGAAATGTATTTTTTTTAATATTTTTTTTTCAAAAACAAAAAAAAAATTAACACCATTTCTTATTTTTTTGTCGCAAAAATAACAATAAAGCAAAAAATTTTTCTTTAATATTTGTAAAAAAAAAAATTTCTAGAATGAGAAAAGGTTGTATTGGATAGTCATATCCCAAAGTTATAGTGACTGCTCTTTACACCCGTTATAGTAAAACACCAACTACTTGCACTTTTTTCCACATTATTAGTTATTTTACATTAATTATTAGCTAAAATACACGCCCGGTTTTGACAAAGTTAGACACACCTGATGATGACTATGTCGAAACCGGTCGTGTTTTTTAACTAATAACTAATAAAGTGGAAAAAAGTGCAAGTAGTTTGTGTTTTACTATAAATCAACCTAATCCATAATATTATGCTCACAGAAAAAAGGGTAAAGCCTAATAATTAAGATTGTGTGTGTGTTTTTTTTTCAGGTTATTTCTACAAATAGCAAAGTAAGAATCTTCAATATATTATCTAGTTCCGTAATTAGGGACTTATTACACTGAAGCAACATAAAGTAAAAACAACTACAAAATAATACTCGTAAAAATATCATAAAATAAATAAATAAGAATTACCATTTATTTCAGACTGCATATGCCCATATTATAAATACCATACATACTAACATACATAATAATACAAATACTTAAAAACTACACTACACTATAAAACTTCAACTAGCAATACAAAACTTAAAACTTACAAATTTAAGATTAATTTACGATTTAAATAAACGCTTATTAGAGACAATGAAACTGAAAAAAATATAACGGGTGTAAAAAGAACAGTCACTTTAACTTTTGGATATGATTATACTACTTTTTCTCATTCTAGAAATGTATGTAATGCATTTTTTTATTATTTTTTTACAAAAATAAAAATAAATATATAGTTTTTTCGTTCTTGCGACAAAATAATTAGAAATGCCAAAAAGTAAAAAAAATATATATTTCCAAAATGAGGAAAAGTAGTATAATCGTATATCAAAGTTATAATTACTGTTCTTTTTACATCCTGTATAGTTATTAAGATTTTCTACATGGAGAAAAGTTATTAAGGAACTTACACCGGTAACATGTGACTAGAATGTGATTAAGTTACACTTAATTAAAGTAGCGTTTATAGCTGGTCTTTGAAATATTGCAACATTAATTTAAAAATGCATTAGATACGATAGTAATATGAATATTTTAAGCGTGTTTTAATTTAAGGCTATAAATAAATTTCACAAGATGTAGATAAATTAGTGGTCTTAGACGAGCTAATAATATAAAATATATTTTTAGCAAGCCAATAGGATTTCAGATGGTCCTAATGTAAGGGGTGTGGTCTCATAGAGAAAGTTAAGATATACCACTATTTTAATAATATATTTGTTTATTATTCAAGCTTTTAGTGCTGATATTTATATATTTTAATTAAGGATATTTACAATGCGCCAAAATTAACATAATATGATAATAACGATCAAAATAGATGTTGCTAATTGTCACCGATTACGTAACTGATTCAAATATTGTGGGTACAGTAGAGAGAAATGAATGTTTAGCAATTTCATCGTTTCTACGATTAGCCATTTTTAACCGACTTCCAAGAAAAGGAGGAGGTTCTCAATTCATCTGTATGTTTTTTATTAATAACTAGCTGTGCCCGCGACTTTGTTCGCGTGATTTTTGAGTGACTTGAACCGTTTAAACAGCGCACGCAACGAAAGTACTCAAATGTGAATAATTTTCCCCGTTTTTGTAACATTTCTCACTGACGCTTCGCTCCTATTGGTCGCAGCGTAATGTTATATGGCCTAAAGCCTTCCTCTATAAATGGACTATCCAACAGAAAAATAATTTTTAAAATCGGACCAGTAATTCCTGAGATTAGCGCGTTTAAACAAAGAAACAAACTATTCCGCTTTATTATATTATTAATTAATAATTAATAATTGTAGGGACACTTTTTATTCATAGTCAGCATTTAACTTTCGACAAATACACAAACTATTTCGCGGGCAACAAATTATTTTGAACTTGAGTAATAGAAATAATTATATGCGAAATGGCTACTCGACTTAAGGCCAAAGACTTATGGTGCATTTTTCGTCGCATCATGAATTTTAATATATTATTCAATATAATATTATAACATGACACAGGCATATAATTAACAATGGCAATGGATTTACACGAAATAACTCTTTGCTAACATTTAATATTCGAATTTAGAAAAACAATATCTGCGTATTATTATATGAAATATATTATACTGTAGCATACCTACTCTTAAAATATTATTAATATAGAAATAAGATGACAACTTTGGACTAAAGAAACAAGCTAAATAATATTTAATAAAATACTTCTAATAAGGTCACGATCGATCCTCGACAGATTTCGTGCGGTCTATCGGAATACGCGACGGATTATGCGCAGTCTGCCGGAATACCTGACGGATTATGGGCAGTCTGCCGGAATACCTGACGGATTTTGGGCGCTCGTTCCCTTTTGCCACTTGACGTAGTCTATCTACAAGACATTTAAGATTTAGTAAAATCACAAAATTCAGACGTTTACAAACTGTATGTAATATAATAATATATAATAACAATAATATTAATATCCATGGACGCTTCACACCACGTCAATCTGGCCCCGTGCTAAGTATCCGAAGAACTTGTGTTACAGGTACCAGACAACGGAAATATATTTAATAATTTTATATTTTACACAATATATTTAAGATTTTATTATTTAATACACATCAATGACCCAGGAACATTAAAAACGTTTTTGTTCTCTCGGCGGGATTCGAACCCGCGACATCTCGCTCGAGCACCAACGCGCTCAACCACTGCGCTACGGAGGTCGTCGTATTAATAATATTAATAGTATAATTATGTTTGTGTACTTGCTCACGGGCAATTAAGTCCCGGATCTTTGGAAGGCATGCGCCGAAGCCAACACGACTGACGAGAGATCAGCAGGCCAATCGCGCTATTGTACAACGTTTCATTTGAGGTTCAACTTAGTTTCGTTTGTGTTTCAGCTGCGTTTCGTTTCCAGTCCAGCTGAACAAACTTTAGTATCGCGCTAACCTTCCAATTGCTACTTAATCTCAGACGAAACGAAACGCAACCTTTTGTCAGACATTAGAGATGCGACCCTAAGATTTTCGAAATTGTCTATTATTTTACCATAATCGTCAATAAATTTACTTGCGCGTACGCACTAGTATCTTTAACATCTGGTAAAAGAAGAAGAAATTTTGACTTTTTGTTTTGTTCTCATATGAAAGGATATATTATTACCACAGACCCCAGCTTGGGTTCGTTAATGTGCCAAAAACGAGCTATATACAGGGTGTAAGAAGTTGGTTAAAAAGAGTAGTCACTATAACTTTGATATACGATTATAATACCTTTCCTCATTATTATTTTGTCAAAAACCAAAAAGAAGGTTTTTTTTTTTTACTTTTCACCATTTCTTATTTTTTGTCGCAAAAATAACAATAAAGCAAAAATTTTTTTTTAAATTTTTGTAAAAAAATTGAGATTTTTTTTTTTCTAGAATGAGACAAGGTAGTATAATCATATCCCAAAGTTATAGTGACTGCTCTTTTAACACCCGTTATAGAACTATGTGTGTCCGCGCCTCATTCGCGTGGTTGTCGCAAACACTATTGCGATTATCTTTTGATTGCTAATGTTGGTTTTTGTTATTATGATTATTAAAACGTAATAACTCTTTCATACACATTTTTTGTGTTAGGTACTTAAACCGTTTATGCAGCGCACGCAACGAATGTTTGAGGAAATGTGAATATTTTTCCTCGTTTTTGCAACATTTCTCAGTGAAGCTTCGCTCCTATTGGTTGCAGCGTAATGCTATAGCCTAAAGCCTTCTTCTATAAATGGACTATCTAAAAAAAAATTGAAATCGGAGCAGTAGTTCCTGAGATTAGCGCGTTTAAATAAACAAACAAATAAACTCTTCCGCTTTATAGATTATTGTTTCATGTCGGTACTCTCCGATAGCCACCACATATTTGTGTAAACGATTTTTTTTCGGGTCACGATTTCGAATACCTAGTTAAATTTAGAGATGTCTAGCCAAGGAAATTGAAGATCTACAATCTGCGGAACCTTGACATTTGACTGTTCGTCACATCAATAGCGTCAAGTGGGTTTGAAATTGAGTATTTATTTTATAACAATAATAATATCTATGGACGCTTTATACCACGTCAATCTGGACCCGTGCTAAGTATATTTAATACACATCCATGAAGAATATTGAAAACTTTTTGTCCCCTCGGCGGTATTCGAACCCGCGACCTCTCGTTCGAGCACCAACGCGCTCAACCACTGCGCTACAGAGGTTTTTGTTGTTCCAGCGCGTAAATTGAACCCACGATCTCCGGGTCGAGAGCGAAGCTCTGATCCACTAGACCACCGAGGTTCATAGATATAATAATAATATTATTATTGCATCATCAGTTACATTTATTGCACTATTACGCCATTTTTCTTATATCTCCATAATAATCTTAGGTATGCGAGAACCGCTGCGCAGCTATCAATTGCAATTCAATGCAAAAACTATAATAACAATGTAATTTTAATTAACATAGATCATTTAATATTCTATACAAGTCTCAGATGACGTTTTATACATTTCTTAGTATTGTGTTAAATTTTAGCTTATTATCGATAGCTTTAGTGCAATGTTGCGCAAAAAGCGGCCTCATTTTTACGTCAGATTCGAGGCAGCAATAACAGAGTTCTGAAGGAAATAGATGAAAACGGGGATTGTCCGCTCGTTAGCAATTTAAGAAAAATTACAAGTTCGCTAGTTACATATTAGTACTTACTAACAAAATAAGATATAAGTATTTACTTACAAACTATGGACCTCTAAGTTGTCCGATAATAAATATTTTTTATTTATTTATTTTATTTTAGCTATCACGTCCACGAACCCCCCCCCCCCCAGTATTTAATGGGGGGTAGTTTGTAAATTGACGTTTCATCGTGTTTAATTGAAAGATCAAATTACAAACCCAATATTGAATCAACTAATTAAATTCAAGAGTAGGTAAGCCAGGGCAATGGAGCAATGGAGAATGTAACTAAGTATACAAAATTGATTAAAACTATTGTCACAATATTGCCTGTATACCTATAAACAAATACACTAGTTATTGTTTCATTGAAAAATATCAAGTATTAATGAATATACAGACATTTTAAATTCTTGGAAATTTGCAGAGATCGGAACGAGAATTTGAAATTAAATATTTTGGAAACTTCACGACGTAACGTAATAATTTTTTGTTTCATATTTTTATTATATTTATACAAAGACACCACATATATTTCATTGAAAAAACCTAGTATTAATGAGTTTACAGGCATAATATCAGTGTTGTAAAATGACGTCATCGCGTCGAGAATTAAAACAAGTAGGTATATCTCGGAAACTACAGGACGTATTGTAATATTTTTTTCTGACGTATTATTTATGGTCAACAGAGTTCACGAAGAGCTAACATTTTCTATTATAATATTAGTAAGGATTTCAGGGCTCCTGCCCTACAAGTACCTCGACCAGCATGAATAATAATATAGCAAAGGAAATTCGCACCACTGATCCCATATCGTTCTGTTATGCCCCTGTAATCCCTTTAAAAAGTTTTTTTTTATTTAAGCCGAAGAATAACCGCAACTAGCGCCACTCTTTTTAAAATAAAGTTTACAATGACACAAAGATCTTATTAAAAAAAGTAATCGGTTCAAACTTTAAGTAAATAGTTAAACTAATTTATTGGCATTTAATTACAGCTCTAAATCTTATACTGTATTTACTCTCATAAGTAATAACTAAAGTGGCCGTTTAAATTATTACTTATGGGAGTACTGGAGCTGGAACTTAAAGGTAAAATACGGTTTTTAATTAAAAAAAACTTAATAGGTATAAGAATTCGTTCTAATCAATTTTCGGTGGAAGTTTACATGGTAATGTACCTACATAATATATAGGTTTTAATTTTACATTTATCATTCCTTTATTATAGAAGTTACAGGGGGAGGGGGACATATTTCCACTTCAATGGAAGCGTCTATCGCAAACTATTCAGTTTAGAACAAAATTATATTAGAAACCTCAATGTAATTTCGAGTTTCAGTTAATAATAGCTCCCCTCACCGATTTCGGTGTCGGTAGCCGATTTCATTGAAACCAGGTTAGCTACGCAGGAGTTATTTTACAGTGCCCAAGTGTGTGCGCAATACACAAAGACGCTTTCTCTTCCTTTTACTCTCATAACCCAGTGCCGTCCGGTAAACCGACACGACTGGCGAGAGAACAGGCGCAGGACCGACTTTTTACATGCCCATCCGACGCATGGATCATCTTTATTGTCAGACAATCAGATGATCAGCCTGCATTGTCCTAACCAAACTTGAAAACAACATTATTTGTTGTTTCAACGCGGGAATCGAACCCACGACCTCCGGGTCGAGAGCGAAGCTCTGAACCACTAAACCACGGAGGCGAGTTTCAGTTCTAAGTATGCGGAGCTCCAAATGTTTTTTTTGTTCTATTTTTGATTCCCCGGTGGGAAGTCTGAGTGGAGAAAGATAAATCCAAACAGGTCGCAGTGACATCAGACCCTGACAAGGTCTAGCATTCAGGATATAAAAAGGATAAAACGAGCTATTATTTTGTTGTATGTAATAATAACGATGTTGCACTCACCGCGAAGGTCGTAGATAAAAATCTATTTTTAGCCTTAAAATTATGGTTTGTTTTTCATCAAACTTTCCTCAAGCCATTAAGATATCAACTGAGTATTGCAGGATTGTATTGTTTCTCAAACAATTTCTATGATGATGAAAGAGTTATTCTTTATAGCAATTTTTTGTAAATTAAATAGCCTGTGTTATCCGGGTTATTATTATAATATACATAATGAATTATTATTAAAACTATACGAGATAATATGCTGAAAATGAGCTGGATTTCGATAAAAACTAAAATTGCATCATTTGATTTTTATATAAATCAATTTTAAAAAACTTAAGATAAGTAACTGCTCTTGTTTCCGCCGCTTTTACATGTCTCATGGTTGCCGAGCTCATACGGCATTCTTAAAACGTAGTCGGCCTAGTCCAGAGGAATAACTGGTCAATACGTCTGGGGCCAACCATGTGCGCGTTTCCTTTCAATGTTTTCTTTCACCGTTAGACCGTCCGTATAATCTACTTGAGATCTGAAACAGACACATTAGTATACACCATAATCTGAGAATCGAACCCCTTTCGAGTGCTAATCAACGGACTAGGGCACGGACGCTTGAAAGGGAGTTAATCATAAGTCGAAGATTAATACGTTGTATGTAAGGGCTCACTTTGAAGGGCTAACAAGCTATACGATACCTTTACCAACCTCCATTCTTCACATCTTGTAAAAAAAATATTATACCTATGTTATCTATACTAATATAATAAAGCGAAAGAGTTTTTTTGTTTGTTCGTCTAATCTTAGGAACTTCTGGTCCGATTTGAAACATATTTTTTTTCTTGGATACTTTATTTCTAGAGGAAGGTTTTAAGCTACATAAATTTACGCTGCGACCAATAGGAGCGAAGTGTCAGTGAGAAGTGTTGCGAAAACGGGGAAAATTATTCACATTTCGGGACTTTCGTTGCATGCGCTGCATAAACTGTTTATATGTATATGTATGAATGAATTATTCCTTTTTAATAATCATAATAACAAAAACCAACGTGAACAATCAAAGATAATCGCGATAGTGTTTTTGACAACCACGCGAACGAAGTCGCGGACACATCTAGTAAGTGATATTATTTAATCGTTTTTAAAAAAGAACGAACATTTCGTTGGCTCCTACATAATAAATCGTATGTCCATAACAAGCGTTTTGGACGTACGATATATTACTTAATAGCCATCGATTTAGCCTTTAGTTTTTTTATATAACAAAAACACTTTTCTTCCTCACACAACGCACATCTCTTCGCGTACTTGACAGCTAGTCAATAACAGAAAGGTATTATGAAGATACGTAATCCTATTTATAAAAGTTTGAAATGTTTGATAAACGAAGTTTATTGGATAATATAATAAAGAAAAACACGTATTATGGTGGGAACTAATGCATGGGAATATGCAAAAATAATGGGTGTAAAAGAAAAAGTCACAATAACTTTGAGATATGATTAAACCACCTTTTCTCATTCTGGAAATGTATTTTTTTTACAAAAATTAAAAAAAAAAGTTTTTTGCTTTTTCTTTATTCTTGCGACAAAAAAATACGAAATGGTAAAAAGTAAAAAAAATACATTACCAAAATGAGGAAAGGTGGTATAATCGTAAGTTATAGTGATTGTTCTTTTTACACTCTGTATAAATAATAATGTTTTAACTCATTTATTTTACACCTTTAATACTATGTTGTTCCTTACCGTTAAACCCTTTCTTATAAGCATAATCTGATTCGGATAGCGAGAACAATACCTACTCTACATAAAAATATTAAGAAAATAGTGTTAGTATGTAATTAAATAATGTATTTTACTGGTAAATTATGGTATTCGTAGCCTTATGGTCAGCATTAAAATTATTGTTTTGACTTGCCTATTAGCTATTACCTAAAAGTATTTATCTAAAATATTGCAGTAATTTTAGAATTGTATGCGTACAAACATAAATTAATAATTTAACCAGTAAAGGTATTATTACAGTATAATATGTAAAGGTGTCGATCGACGTGCGGTTTTGCCCGTTTAAAAACAATGATAATTATATAATATACACCTCAAATAATTAACTAACACAATCATGATATATTATTATAGACCCCCAAATCACGCCTACTTCCATTGTTTTTATTTTGCTTTGTAAAGCTAAATAATTTGAGGTTTAGAATTGTATCAACATATTATAAGTCCTTATTGTGCTTATGAATGAAGACTGTTTTTTGTCAAAGGGAGTCTATTTATTTTGTATTTTTTGAAAATGTAGACATTAGTTTTATTTCTTTAGTGTGGTTTTTAAAGAATTTATCTGTCTGGCTCTCTTTTGTTTCCATTTTCACTGAGCTCGTTACTCGTAATTTTAACGCACATAAAACATTGATATCTTTTGGTGTTGTATTCGAATTCTGTAATTTCAAGAATTGCGCCTACTCACACTGTCTCTGCATCACCTAAGGTTGGTGTTATAGAATGCCAAGTCACTAGGCATTATCCGCCTTTGTGAAATCCATAAATTGTAAGAAACAAAATATTTGACAAAAAAAAATCATTAAGAGCGGAAGCGCCAAACGCACAATAAAACTAAATAACAAAATTTTAAATAATCTAATATGAATCCATCGGCGATGGATACATTTTTTCTGCCTTTCGGTGTCGAAACTTTGACCTTTCTAAAATACTCACGGAAAAGACAAACGACCCAAGGGCTGGCGCTTACCTCGGCCAACGTATCAGTTTAGCGATACAGGGAGGTAATACTGCCAGTCTTTTGGGTACATTACCAGCGGCCGCCGATTTAGATATTATAGTTTTTTACATATAGCCTTTTTTATTACTTGTTTAGTTTATAGTTTAGATAATAATTACTTACCTAAAATTGTTTTAATTTATATATTATGTTATTTTTAAGAAGTATTTTGTGTTATTGATATCTATCCAATAATGTAATATAATATAAACTCTTGTTGCTGATTGATGACTAATAATTGTTTATATAAAATTAAAAATATATATGTTTTCGCTAGCTTGTCAATCACTGGCTTACTCTACGCCTCGGTGGTCGCCGGATCACTGCCCTTCTGTCAGTTCCACGATCGGTGATACTCAACTTTAATTGTAGGCCATTAAAATATTTTTACTCGAAACCTGTTATTGAGGAAATTCTATTTTTAGAATAGATTTTGAACGTTAGAGGTTTAGCAAAAAGGCTATTATAATGTTGCGTCATACCACGAATAATAACCCATACAGCTACACCTTTAGGTCATGTGTTCCCCAAATTTAAAAATATGATTGTACGTTTGAATATAATTGCTTGCAATATTTTAATGTTGAATTGATTACGGAAAGTTTTGAAAATAGATTAGGCATAGTAACATTTTTCATCCCCTTTTAAACATATTCAAAAACAAATCGTACTTTTGACGGTGTGAACCAAGTTAGATTTTTTACTCGAAAGCTTACCTATTTAGCTCGCTTTAAGCTTGGGTTATGTGTATGTATGTAACGGAAAATTTGTGCATATTTTCGCCAACTTTCAGAAGTCTAATTATTTTGAACATTTGACATAATTTAAGTATCTATATATTATCTAACATTCATAAATGATACTTGAAGTGAGCATTTTGTTGTGGAAATATTATTTTTATTTTATTCATTTTAAAAGTTTATTAAGGTGAATATTTCATTTTATTTTTCAGTTTATTGTACACATAAACATTTATAACTTAATAATTTACATGGAAATACGACACAAATGTACTGCTTATTTCTAAATAAGATAATCTCTTACAGCAGCCCTATAGAGAGAAATGATATAAAATACCAACATGTCTACTTAAGTAAAAGTCTAATATCATTTATATTATATTGATTCCTCTTTCGTTTAAATCGGATTAGTGGCTTAGGCGTATTGCTCTTACCCTTCATTTTTACTTTGTCGTAGTCGGTTAAAAACGTATTAAGACAAGCAGCAAAGCCTCTGTGTACATATTAAAGTCAGTGGCCCGTTAAAAATCTCATATCATATTTTGCTGACTCCACTCTTGTGACGTTGATTGACAGGCGTGATTTATGAAAAGGGCTACATTATAGGGAAAGGGCTGAAAAATATTCGTATATCATTTTAGCTCTTTACAGGGTTACCTATTATGATGAGTTTAATCTTAGATCTGTCAGATCGCTCTCATAATGTAATCTTTATACCATTATACTTTATGTTATCTTATTATACTAAGTCCCGGTTTCTCAACGGCCGATTAAATCGTCAAGACACTCTGAACGCTAATTGGTGAACTTAGCGAGTGATGTTCACCAATGAGCATTCAGAATTACTAGTTATGAAATATTAGCTGATTGACGATTTAATGAGCCTTTCAGAAACCCGGAGTAAGCAAATGGGATAGTTTGTGAGGATGAAATATTTATCACTTCCACGCAAAAACTACTGAACAAAGACCTAACCTAATATAGGTTAGATTATAAACTTTACGTATTCGGGTTTTGCACAAAAATTTAGTTATCTGGAACAATTTAAATCAAATCTCAGTTAGTAAAATAATACTTATCGGTACTTCACCTCTTTTGTTTCTCAGTTGGCAGGGACTTCACTAGTCGGACATGCCTCGCAGTTCCGATGGCCCGCAACTACTATATACTAATAGTAGCGAAGCCTGTCGGACATTATCTGTAGGCTTAAATCGGGCACATTTTTCCTTCACAATATTTCTGTCCGTCTGATTGTATGAAGTGTGCTTAGCAATACTACAGTATGTTTTATTTTTCACCTGCGAAAAATCGGTCAACGATTATTATTATTAATAATAATAGACGTTTATTCATCACACATTTAGACATTACACCACGTTACATTAAAAAAAAGTAACAAAGAAGATAAGCACACACAATTTAAACACAATAACATTTTTAGCAGACTGGTATGCGAAAATAAAGAAAAAAAGGAAAAAAACAATAAGAAAGAAACAAGCTAAACATAATATCTTTTTTTTTACTAAATGCTAAGGGATATCATAGGTGTAATGCACAAACCGCTGAAAAGGATTCCACTCAGGTTAATGACTGAGGATCACCATAGTTCCCGATATTCTGTGGATCCAAAAATAATATTATCGCTTATGGAAAGTCGGTGGTGAGATATTATAATGATTTTTCGGTCACATCAAAGTAGGAGTTTGCGAATCTTGCGCAGCTTCGCTCGCGTTTAATTCTTTTTAACCGACTTCCAAAAAGGTGGCCAGAATTATTATTATTTTCGGTTGTGGATTCATTTATATTAATTTATATCATGTTTTGGTTGTTACTATAATTATCAATTTGTTGCATTACCGCTGTTTGTAGACTGATTTTTATCTATACAAATTTTGGATCCAGTTTTCACCCTGTTGGGATGAATTTTGGAAAATAATTGATTAAACGTACATCAAAATAACTGTGTCCTAGTTAAGTAAGAGAAATGTTTAACAATATAATGTTTAGGGCAGATTTTTCAATCGTCAGATAACTTTTATCTGTCGAATAAACATGTGACTTTGACATTTGTTCCATACAAAATCTGCCAAAGTCACATATTTATTCCTTAGATAAAAGTTATCTGACGATTGAAAAATCGGCCCTTAGACTTAAATAACGCTTAAATCTGAAATTTACTATTTTTACACCACAAATCATAAAATCTATTTTATGATTCGTGGTTATAAGCTCTACGTGTCTTTGTGTGTTTTTCCGGCTCCCAAACGGATGAACCGTTTTTGATCAAATTTTTTGTTTGACGGCTGATGTAATTCAGCTAGCTATAATTCATCATTATCAGTTAGCTGACTGCTTGACAATTCGGGGGTCACTTAAAATTTTTGTTAGGTTTTTTTTATGAAAGAAAAGTATAATAAAGTGATTAATATTTTCCTGTTACATCGCCGACACATCGTTAGAATAATGTATCATTAATTTGTTTTTACTCTTTTAACGACTCTACGTATATTTATTAAATGTTTTTCCTTGTTTTTTGTAGTCCTTGAATCTTATCAGAAGGTCAGTTCTGCTTTCAATCTTACAATAATACTTAATTTTGATCTGGTCTACAATTATTAATATCAAAATTAATTTTAACAAATTTTTGGTTAACAATTAGATCTTATTATGTCGGAACGTAGTAAATTAAGTAGTCATGAATTTTATTATGATAGTATTATAAGCGATAGACAGCAGACGACCTTACTACAATGTCGCATTTACAAGTGTTTTAATTAAAATAAGTCGGCATTAACAATTCATGTTACCTTCGCAAAAAAGTTGTTTACATCAAAAAAGTTTTGGAGTTTGAACTATGGAATAAAATTTGTAGTAATACTAATCCGTACAGCAGCCGTACACTATACTTTGTAGTATCGGTATGTACCGGTCAATCGGCATGCTGTATACTGAGATATCATTCCCGCCATACATCCTTATATTGTAACTGATACTGTAGGCCAGTTTTAGGTACCTAAAAAGGTACGAAATATAAATACTAACTACTAACTTTTCATACATTCTAAAGAATTATTTTTTCATATGTTTTAGTAGAATAATGACAATTGAATATTATTTAGTGAATTTCACATGGATTTCTTATTTTTATTATGTATCTTTATAGTTTTCAAGGGAGTAAAAATACTGAATCATCCAATAGGTACAAAATTAGTCGTGGATTGGTACACCAGTTCGAACTGTTTATTGACGAACGAGGCATTAGGCCAAGGCTGTATCGGCACACCGATTGAATGACAGGTGTAGTGTATGGCAACACTTAGTATAACTTAGTAACTTAGTAATACTCGTATGTATTGTTATTTTATCAAGTTATTTGCATAACTACAATTTACCTAATTAAAAAAAAAACATCTTCTTAGTCGGAGTAAAAATACTCTTAGTAATCTTTTAATGCACGAAGCATGAATGTTGAATATTATGTAACTTTGACGGATTATTAATTATTTTTATTAAAAGAATATATATTTTGAACTACTTTGGCTCCATCTTTTAATATAAATTACGGTTCTAAAACTTAAGGCTAACGTCAGTAATATAATACTTTATATTGTTATATTAATTATTTTTGTATGTAAATAAATATAATATTACTAACTTTCAATTAACGAATCTGAGATAACTTTCAATCGGAACTATTGCATAGACGACGGAACGACGGAAAAACTTACATACATACACTGTAGACTGCCAAAAATAATGCCCTTCTTTTCAGATTTAAGTTCTATAGTTTGTTTGTGTTAGGCTGATTTATAAATTCTGCTGGACTCAAAAAATTCATAAAATTGACTAGATAAGTTTATGTTATTGACAACAGTAACAATTTAAAACATTTTGTGCATATTTATCACGTTTTTGCATCGGAAGTCGGTTGAAGTTTTTGGTTAAAAATAATCTATCTTTTATCAAGATGTGTTGTTTGTAATATAGAGGTTGTTTTATACACGATACGATTATGAACGCCTAATAAATTATTCTAAAAATAACGCGCTTGTCGACTCTTATTTATAGAAACTTGTTTTGTTAAATGGTGCATATTTATCGTGACCTTTCAAATTGTTGGACTAGTTAATAGTGGTTCAGAGCTTCGCTCTGGAGGTCGTGGGTTCGATTCCGGCGTTGGAACAACAAAAAATGTTGTCTTCAAGTTTGGTTAGGACAATGCAGGCTGATCACCTGATTGTCTGACAAGAAAGATGATCCATGCGTCGGGTGGGCATGTAAAAAGTCGGTCCTGCGCCTGCTCTCTCGCCAGTCGTGTCGGTTTACCGTCCCACTGGGTTATGAGAGTAAAAGGAAGAGAGACTTTTCTGTGTATTGCGCACACACTTGGGCAGTATAAAATAACTCCTGCGTAGCTGGCCTGGTTTCATTGAAATCAGCAAGGGGAGCTAGTATTATTAGTCGCAAATCGCATAGGTATATGACTCGTGGTTTTAGGTGTACTTTTTATATTATATAACCCTCAGAAGAATTTAACGATCCGTTCTCAGAGATCGCTCGACCTCCATGGAGGTCATGGGTTTGAATCCCGCGTCGGAACAACAAAAAAATGTTGTTTTTAAGTTTAGTTAGGACAATGCAGGGTAATCACCAGATTGTGTGACAAGAAAGATGATTCATGCGTTTGTTCTCTCCCCAATCGTGTCGGGTAACCACCCCACTGGCTTACAAGAATGAAGGATGAGAGAATGCTTCCGTGTCTTTCGCATACACTATAAAAATAATACCTACATAGCAGGGGCCTTATTACGCAACTTCTGTGGCTTTCACGACCGTGGACATCAACTGACATTGTGACGTTAAATCTTTTTAAAACACGATTTAATATGATTTTTTTAATGATTATATCAATCAATTTAAAAAGATTTAACATCACAATGACAGTTGATGTCCACGGTCGTGAAAGCCACGCAAGTTGCGTAATCAGGCCGCTGGTCTGGTTTCAATGAAACCAACCATGTTCTCTAGGTAGGGGAATATTATTATTATGAACCCGTAAAGAATATCAT
This sequence comes from Celastrina argiolus, assembly GCA_905187575.2. NCBI lineage: Eukaryota > Metazoa > Arthropoda > Insecta > Lepidoptera > Lycaenidae > Celastrina > Celastrina argiolus. The sequence goes on from LR994596.1 coordinate 8,168,848, forward strand.
ATTATTATACAAAAGTCTATAATAATAATAATAATTAGATGATATAAAACAATAGGTAAGTGCCCTGAAACCAGTCAAGAAAATACTAATTTTAATATAATAAAATGAATTAAAGTAAAGGAATTATCGTATTGTAGGTGTATAGTAAAATTGTAGTTTTTTACCGTTTGAATTTGTCTTTGCTTTGTACCTGCTTTCAGATGTTCTCTCTGTTGTTTTATAATTTAAAATGTAAGTAATGTTTGTTTTGTTTGTATGTTTATTTAAACAAACATACAAACATTAGTATTTTTAAAAATACATTTCCAAAATTAGAAAAGGTAGTAGGTATAATCGTATCTCAAAGTTATAGCGATTGTTCTTTTTACATTCTGTAAGAATATACACATATAATAAAACATTATTAAGTTGTATGTCTTCAGATAATTTGTAATTAATATTTGACGCGCAGATCGATATCCCGCTGGAACCCTACGGTTTACTGCGATTAAAATTATAATGTGCAAATATATAAATTCAGAGGCTAAACTGTTTTCATTTACATTTTTTTTAAATCCGTTTAGTGTTTTTGCGTCAAAGAGTACCAAACATCAATTCAATAATAGTTACAAAATTTCTTGTTTATAATATTAATATGGATCTAATTAATATTGCCGAGGCCGGTTTCATTACTAATTTAGGGATCTGTAACTCAAAAGGAACCCTTAATCACATTGGGGTTCGTCTATCTGTCTGTACATAATTTTATACCTACTAAAAATTTATTTTTTAAACTTGTAGTAAGTTTTCATCATGAATGTTTAGAGGTTTAAAACTCATATCAAATTGAAGACATGAATGGAACGTATTAAGTACATTAATCTAAAGAAAAGTCAACGTACTTAATACCTTTCGACATAATAATATCCTAAAATGATTAATGATTGTTTGAACTCAACTTTCTCGATTAAAAATTTTGGCAAATATCACCTTCATCGATTTATGTCTTCAATTATAAGCAAGTCTATAAAAACATTAAGTGGCAACTAAATTATAATTATATGTTAACATATTTATAATTGAAGACATAAATCGATGAAGGTGATATGTCGCAAAAAAAAAATTACCCAGAAAATTGAGTTTAAAGAGTCACTTAAATATTTTAGGTTATGTAGTAACGTATTAAGTACATTGATTCTAGAGACGGATCTTTAGATTAATGTATTATTCTAAAATGTTTAAGTGACAGTTTGAACGGTAATTTCTCGAAATCATAATTTTGTAACATATCACACACACTGATATTTTACATCTTTTATTTTCCTTCAACACCAATTATCAAATACTTACCTGTTAATTTCCTTGCTATATTATTAAAGAATTATTGGTAATTTTATATAATTATGTACTATGTATATCATGATAAATTATTATGAAACAAAAAAAAATGTTGGTGACCTGCAGGACAGGCCGAGCCTAGTGCAAGCCTAACCTATCTTATTAATATTTTTGTTGTTTATTTTAAGCCAATATTTATAACAGAAGCTTATGTGTGTGAAATAAAATTTATGATTATGATATCACCTTCATCCATTCATGTCTTCAATTACGGAACCCTCGGTCCGCGATAACGACTCTCGCTTGGCCGGTTTTTATCTTAGACATTAGACGAACATTATTATACACTTCGAGGTCATTTGCGGTAAATTAAAATAAATTTCAATATTAATTACCAAAATCAGCGAATATACATCTATATTTAGGAAAAAAATTACCTGCGAGAGAAAAAAGTGGAGGGGAATAAAAACTATAACGTTAATATAGATGAGAAGCTTAATACACAAGTAAAATAGGTACTACTAGGTTCTAACTTCAAGGCTGTATTTTTTTCCCAAGTACGGCAAAGTCTTGAGGGGTAATGTTTTGGTGTTTGTTCCACAAATTATACCGTATATTATCTTCTTATATATAAAAATGAATTGCTGTTATTTAGTCTTGCTAAAACTCAAGAATGGCTGAACCTATTCAGCTGTTTTTAGTCTTGAAATGTGGAAGTCCAGGGAAGGTTTAAACGGCTTGTATGCTCAACGAAGTGGGCGCGGGTCAGCTAGTATTTGTATATAAATTATATTCGCAATTTATGACAAAAATCGCGTCTATAACTTACTACCAGGTGTTTTTTGTGAACTTATATATAAAACGCATACTCTATAATTATAAGTTATTTATAACCCTAAAGAGGTCCCTAGACGATCAAAATTGCTTGACAAGCACGTTAAATTAACGTGCTTGTCAAGCAATTTTGACCGTCTAGAACGAAGCTTGATGTGCTTGACAAGCAAACTCGATGCTTGATGTAGCTTGATGAAAAATTATATTTTTGCAATGCTTGTCAAGCATGCTTGATCGTTTAGAACATGCTTGTCAAGCAACATATTTAGTGTACTACGGAACGTTATGGAGAGACCAGGTTGCCTTATTATCCATCCTCAAGAAATTTTTGAAATCATTGGGCTCCGTCAATTGTAGAATCTTTTGCAAATGCTTATGGGTAAATCTATCTCTTAACAAATACCACTGCTTAGACCATCGTCTTGTTCGTTTCTTTTTTGTTTTCTTCAACAAAGCAATTGTGAGAGCAAGAAAAGCCATATCTGCATCTAGAGACATTCTACTACTTTGCAAATGTTTCTGTTTTAGCGCAAGTTCAACACTGGGTCACTCTATCCGACAAAATGATGCGAATGCTTGACAAGAATGTTTTTTGATGTCGTGGCCTCGTCAAGCATGCTTGTCAAGCACGTAAATGCTTGTCAAGCAATTTTGACCGTCTAGGGACCGCTTAAGATTATATGCACAAGTTTAATTAAAAATCGCGGAAGCTTGTCCAATATTTATGACATCCTATTATAAGGATCAGTTAAAGTATCGCAAGTGCATTTAGCTACAAGGCTGTTGTACATCTGGTTTTGAGACGATTTTCTCTTTAGGTGGGTTAACAAAATAACAACTATTAGGTTTTTGGCTAGCTAGAACAAGAGCATTCTTTCTCGATCTTTTAGTAACTAGTACTACTAACTACTATAATCTACTATAAATATAAAGTAATATCGAAATAATGCTCTACTTTTGTTTTTAGCGAGACTAACGATCAGCGATTAATTTTTATATATAAGATACACAAAGTTAATACACATCCATGACCCAGGAACACAGAAAACTTTTTGTTCCTTCGGCGGGATTCGAATCTGCGACCTACCGCTCCAGCACCAACGCTTATCAACCACTGCGCTATGGAGGTCGTCTTTTTGGCCTACCGATTGTTTAGTCTATAGAGATGTCTGTCTGGTATCAATGACACCAGCCACCGACAGCAAAATCGCTGTGGGGAGCAACTTAGTACTGACTGAATATAAGCCAGAATATGCTGAGTATGTACTTGGGAAAAATAATTATTGCATTTTAGTTATCTAATTTTTGAGGACCGAGGAGGTTAGGTACAGAACCCAAAGGGTAAAAAACGGGACCCTATTACCAAGACTCTGCTGTGTATCCATTCATCTGTCATCACCGTGATAGATAGTAGAAATTTTCATAGATGTTGTATTTCTGTTGCCGCTTTGACAGCAAATAATACTAAATTAAAAATTAAAAAAAAACCATGACTTAGCGTGTAACATTCCTATTACACATAACAAACGATCTGATGACCTTGAAGACCGATGCCACAAACAGACACATACACATTTACACAGACACGTCAAACTTATAACACCCCTTCGTTTAAAAAAGATCGTGATACAATAAATATTGACGTGATTTTTTTGCTCATGATAAAATAAAATATATTAAATTTCCATGTAACAAACGTGATTTTTTGCTCGTTTTGTACCTTAACCCTTCTTGCACGAGTTATTCGCACTTTTTACCCGACTTCGGCGAAGCCAAAAGGAAGGGTAGTGATTTTGGCAGTCTATGTATGTATGTATGTATGTATGTATGTTCCCTCGTAGCGGCTAAACTACTGGTCCGATTTTGATGACTGAGGTGTCAATCGATTCGTATTAATGCCGCGAGTAACATAGGCTATATAATTTTTTGAAAAATTTTGGACTTTGAAAATTATACCTCAAAAAATATCTCCAAAAAAAATTAAATTAAGATATTTGTCTCGTATTTGGTATCAAAAGATAGGTCTTGGCAAGCAAATTACGAATATGTATTTATATTTATTATTATATTTTATTGTTAAATTCAAAATAAAGGTTTAAAATGCGGTCGTACAAGTAGTATCTAGGATTGATACTTTCTATGTAATGGAAAATTAAATAAAAATATAATAATTATTATTTTTGATGAGGAAATAGAAAAATATTAAATAAAAAAAAAAGATTAAAAAACTATAACCCGACTTCGCAATACATTGGTCTAAAAAGTCTGAAACAAGAAAATAATTCAATTTAAAATCCAGAAATGCATAGGTACAAAAATGGTCAAGGTAGAGCCGTGGTCGTACCCGCTAATATAATCTAAGCATTAGTTCATACCGAAATACGGTAGAAAAAAAAATTCAAGGCTCGATGCCAATAGCGGGTGCGACCACGGCTCTACCTTGACCATTTTTGTAACTATGCATTTCTGGATTTCAAATTGAATTATTTTCTTGTTTCAGACTTTTTAGACCAATTTTTTGCGAAGTCAGGTTATAGTTTTTTTAATCTTTTTTTTTCCAAAAAAATAGTATTTATGTTTTATTATTATTTTCACAATTATTCAGAAAAAAATATCATTATATTATCATATTGATTGATGTCAAATTGGCATGCAAAGTCAAGGATCCTTATATCCTTGATATGTATGAGGGTTATTTATAGTTCAATATCATCGGAAACCCATGGAACTCTTACTTGGTTTTCTAATGAAGTTTGCCGGCGCGCTGAAAATAGCATATCATGGTTAATGCATGGCCCACACTTCTACAAAATGTCGGGGGTTAAGTTAGACATTTTTTTATTTAAGAAAGGACATCTGTTCAGTGGTTGCTAGCGTCGATGCGCAAGCCGTATTGTGGGTTTGAATCCAGTTGAAGGAACAAAAATTTTATTTATTTATTTTATTTATTTACCATTTTTTGTGCACATAAATGACAAAAAGATAACATATAAAGAAATACGACACAAAAGGACTACTTATCTCTAAAAGAAATTTCTTCCAGCAGTCCTACAGAGAGAAATTACATGAGAATGACCAATATATAAGAGTTAATTTTTTTAAATAATTAAATAGAAAAGTATATTTATACCTATATTCTTAAAAAAACAATATTACTAGCTAAAAACAGTAGATACGTAGGATAACTTATGAGTTATGTAATATGTAATAGTACTGCTTTACATACGTAATACATATACTTACATAAATACTATGATATAATAAATAATAAAAATATCATACATAAATACTATAATATAATAAATAATAATAACAATATACATACATAAATATAATATAATAATCATATTAGGATTCACTGTTAAGATAGTGTTCTTTCACGCGTTTTTTAAAGACAGTGATGGTAGGACTGTCACGAATGGTGTGGGGAAGGGAATTCCATAATCTGACAGCATGAACAGTAAAGGAATAGGAGAAAAAGTTGGAGCGATGGGAAGGTAGAGTGAGATTCGTCCTGACACTAGTCCTACAAGGGATGTCAGGGGGTCGTGAGAAGTTAAAACGATCTGTAAGGTAAGAGGGAGACATAGGATTATACAGGATATTGTAAAGGAGAGAGAGAATATGGGCATTTCGCCGAAGACGAATAGGGAGCCACTTCAATTTTACTCGAAAAGCAGATATGTGGTCAAACTTTTTTAGCCCAAACACAAAACGGATGCATACATTCTGCAAACGTTCTAGCTTTGCTAACAACTCTTCGGTAATATCTAAGTAGCAGGAGTCGGCATAATCAAGGATAGGGAAGATGAGTGACTGAACAAGAAAGATTTTAGTTTTCAAGGGCAAGAAGTTTTGAAGGCTCCTCAGCATGTGTAATGAGTGATATACCTTTCTGCTCACATCATTGATCTGAAAGTTCCAGGACAGATTGCTATCCATAACTATGCCAAGATTTTTAGCTGTGTCTGAATAGTCTATAGGAGTACCATTATAAATAACTCTGGGGACATCATATAAGCGTTGGGTCATATATTTACTCCCGATAATGATAGCCTGCGATTTTTTAGGGTTCACCAATAGACCAAACGATTTCGCCCAATCTGCAATGCGTTGTAGGTCAGCGTTGATATCTCTGATTGCGGAACCAATGTCGTCGATATGCGAATGACGATAGATCTGCAGATCGTCTGCATAGAGATGGAAATTACAGGAAATTAAGGAAGTGACTGTGTTGATGAAAATTGAGAAAAGAAGAGGAGAAAGAACACCACCTTGCGGAACCCCCGCGTCAAGCTCACACCAGTCTGAGGTAGCCTCATCATAGTGGACCCGCTGCGAACGTCCACGAAGATATGATTCGAACCAGTCTACCACCGAGGACGATATGTTAAGGGAGCGAAGGACAGATAGGAAGATGTCAAAGTCTACAGAACTGAACGCGCTGCTAAAGTCAAGTAAAACCAGAATAGAGACTCGCTTCTTTTCCATAGCTAGTCTTATGTCATCCGTGACCTTTAGCAGCGCCGTAACCGTGCTGTGACCAGAGCGGAAGCCAGATTGGAGAGGAGAAAGTAAATTATTAGAGGATAGGAAATGAGAGAGCTGCATGTGGACAATGTGTTCAAGTACTTTGGAAAGGTAGGGTAATATGGAAATTGGTCTAAATTGGGATAAGGAAGAAGGATTAGAAGTATTAGGTAGAGGAATGACATTAGCACGTTTCCATGCCAAAGGAAAGGAACTCGTTGACAAAGAATAATTGAAAATGTGAGTGAGAATTGGCAAGAGTTCAGGGAGGATAAGGGATATCATACGGGGACTAAGGTTGTCATTGCCCACAGCAGTGGAGGTTATAGAAATGGCATGCTTCTTAACATCATCTTCGGTGACAGACTTGAATGAAAATGGAGTAAAGGTAGGGAGGGGAGAAGAGGAGAGATGAGAAATTGTATGGTCCCTGCGTCATGTCTGTGTATTAAATATTGTGCGTATTGTAATAAAAATCTTAAATATGACAATTGTATTAAATAAACACGTATTTCCGATGTCTGCAGGCTTTCTCCCGACACAATTGAGAATGGAATCTGTTCGTTCCCAACGGCTTTTGGTATTTTATTTGGTCGATTGCTTTGAATCTAACCAGGATTAAAAAAAATCGTTAGGTCGTAACTTTTCGTACTTACGACCATATCAATTGACTGAGAATCAAAATGAAGAGACGCCAATTTACTCGGGAGTACGCGGCACGATCGAATCTGAATCAAAATCGAATCAGTTTGGAGAGTAAGGCCTCTGAGCATCATCATTAACTTAGCTATAACGTCTACCGGTCATACGCATCCGTGGTCTAGTGGTTCAGAGCTTCAATTATGTTTCAATGATGTTTGATTCAGTGAATTATTGGTTACTCCAAATTGTGTTAATATACATCTCTTGCATGCTCACTGAGACAAAGATTCAATAACTCGTTCACAATAATCGACTTTCTTGTAGAAATTGTAACAACAAACCGGTCTTGATTTTGATCACAGTCAGGGACGTAATTCAAAGTTCTATTATGATTTTTATTTAATATTCTTGAATTGTGGATTCATGATTTGGACACAGCATTACAAAAAATACCTAAAAGAAAAAGATAATATTTTTTTTTATTTTTGGAAAAAAAAACTTTAAAAATACATTTCAAAAAAGTAGTATAATCGTATCAAGTTATAGTGACTGTTCTTTTTACACACAATATATTTTTATCATCAGTTAGTTTAGTTATAAAATACAGATTAGGTCTGTAAGGTATTTATTTTTAATATTGAATATGGGCCTATAAATTATTCTGGTATAAATATGATATTTAATTCAAAAACGGTATTTAATTTAATGCACATATTTTTATGAATAAGTGGGAATATCTTTAAGATAGATGGAACAACTTGACAGATTTAGGACCGATTTTTCAATCCTCAGATAACTTTTATCAGTTTAATAAACATGTGACTTTGAAATTTGTTCCATACAAAATTTGCCAAAGTCACATATTTATTCCTTAGATAAAAGTTATCTGACGATTGAAAAATCGGCTCTAAGTAACAGTGAATTTTATCCAAAGTTCTACAAAAGAGTTATTCAAGCGAATCCGTCTTACTAATTGTATTATTACTTTAGGGCTTATCTATCCTGGACCGATGCGGGATTGAGAAATTAATTTTGATATTATATTAAGTATTTATGATAATAATTTTTAACAAAAAACAATGTTTTAATATTACGACTTACATAATATGTTATCATGTGCTTGATTCATGTAAGCCCTAGTTGACACCGAGACGAGACACGGTGCGACATTTTTAAAATTAAACTTTATTGACATACTCGTAAGATACATGTTTTATTGCAAGAGTACTAATTTTCAGTTGCACAGCGCTGCCCTAACAATGAAACGTTTTTCGGTTACTCGTATTTTTAAAATATCGCGTCACTTCTCATTGTAAGCTGACGTATTATTGATCGTACTAAACCGTATATATCAAAGTCAAAGTAAAATATTTTTATTCAGAATAAATTTTATAAAAAATGTTCTCTGGCCGTCGTTTCTACTTCATGCCTACCACCGGTTCGGGAACTAGCTCCTATATTATACTCTTACTATATTCAAACATATTATTATTACATAAAAGGGACTGAATTTCTTGAAACCCTATAAGTATACCTATTCCTTTGAATAAGGGAGTATGTCATAAGCATAACATTTAATAAAATGTAGGTATTGATATTTATTTATAGCGGCACGTATATGTATATGTGTATAATACTCTAGACGTATTTTAGATTATGTAAGAATTTTAGTAATATAGTAACTTAATTAATATAATTTGGGATGTAATCCAACCTAACCAGAGTATATTATCGCTTCTTGTCAAAATTAAAATGAAAAAGTGTTCGTAGCTAGGAAGCAGGACTGAAAATGAGATAGATCCACGCGAAGATGTTAAAAGAGATCGTGAATGCGATTCTCCGATTCAGTGTCAAAACATTCCTATTTAAAGAGAAGAGATATGCCAACAAAGCCAACATCAGGAAGAGACGAGAGAATAAAACGAACGATGTACTGCCAGATCATCCTATGGACTATGTTAAAACACACAAGATTAAAGCAGTCGCAGATGTATTAGCACCAAAATTATCTCTAATTATCCTACTCGTAATATTTCAATTGAAAATAGCAAATGTGATGTGTGTTAGTGTAAATAGTGTTAGAAATGACTTTAGAGGGTTAGATTACAATGCGAGCGTGTCGAAAATCAAAACCAGAGATTTGAAAGACAAGTATCTAGAGAGCAACATACAAATGATTTCTGGCGAGTCCGAAGAGAAAGCGCAGGAGCTTAAATATAACTTATCCGATAATTACTACAAGGAGAGATTTATGAAGGGGATATACTATGATGACGAGCATGCGGTGGGATATCCTCACGAATTGGCGAGTCATTCCTATCATCTGAAGATGACGAATTTACAACTGAGACGAGAATCCCATCAGTTTGCTCAGAAGATTCTAAAGCTGGGTGTTCTGCTGCCTGCTGATCATGATTCAGTATTTTCTCTGGCCAAAGTCCTGCCGATCGTGGAAATGGCTGTCAGTTTCATATCGAAGCCAGGTGGACCTCTTCCCGGATGGAAGATCCTAGTGGATTATCGAGATACGGGCTGTTCTTCCGTCTTGGGGCCTCTAGCTGCTTTTGAATTCTACATCAACGGCTCGGCTGGTAAGTTCTTTTTAACATTACGAATTGTCTTTTGGATTTATATTGGTTTTAAGATTACAAACTGCTGAATGCTGAAACTATAGTTAAATTAAAGATGAAGTCACACACGGTCTTTATTAATCCACCAAGCAGTGACAATGATAGCTTATGAAGGCCTTTTAACTTTAATTAGTCTTTCAGTATTCATCCGTAAATATTATTAGCTAGATTTATAATAAAAACCAATCCTGCAAGTATCCTGCAGTAGTTCCAAAGTTATTGTTTTATTCAATTAAATATATTATGCAAACGAAAAAAAATCAGACAAGACTCTTTTGTTTAAGATGCATTCATTGGACCTGGGTGCGATTACGTGATAGCTCCTGTAGCGAGATATTCCGGGCCTTGGCATATACCAGTCCTCACCGCTGGGGCTCAGGCTGAAGCCTTTACCTACAAGACCCCGAACTACCGGACCCTGACTAGGATGATGGGCAGCTACGTGCAGGCTGGTGATGCCATCAGGAATGTTTTCGAGGTAAAACTGATTCAATGGTATCCGTTTAGATGTTGTCGGTGTTTTTTTTTTGTCTCGTCCCGTGTATTTTATGTTCTATTGTTTTTTTTCAACTATGTTTATTTATATGTGTGTCTATTACTTTTCCATCGATGTGGTTTCTTTTTAGTAACAGTTTTATAAATATTTTTTTTACTAGTTCTTTTTCTACCTAGATATAATATGATTTGACTCCTCTAGGGGCTTAGTGAAACATTTACAGAATTCAGAACGCCATTTCTTACTTATTTTTCGCACGATCTTTATTGTTTTCGATCCATACGTTTTTTATGTATCAGAAATAGTTTCTGTGTATTAATTTTAAAATAATTAGTTTTCTGCCTCAATCTTATTTGATTTCTGTAGGAGTTTATTGAAAGTTCACATAATTTAGAATGCAACCCTTACCCATTGGAAATACAAATTCAAATTTATTTCCGTTTAGGCCTTGAATATTAAGTTTCTGTATAAACTCAACCCTTTAGTGACAATACACAATACAAGCCGCTATTTCCCTCAATCCCGAAAATGGAATAATTCGGAAAACCGATAATGTTCTGAAAATCTGAAGTTGCATTTTTTTTTAAACTAAATATATTATACAACCAGGGATAAAATGGTTATGAAATTTCGGATACGGATACGTATATTAAATTATTTCGGATTATCCGTTTGTTTCGCATAATTTCGGTTACGGATATTAAATTTTGGTTTCCTTATTACAGAAGCAAAATTTTCATTTCGGATTCGGTTACGGTTTTTTTTTACGGGCATTGGCCCACCTCACATTCCCACCGCTGCAACTCCTGTAAGCCAGGATCAACAGTGGTAACCAACCACGATAAACCCTTTGATATGATCTCAGGGGGGCCCGAGGGACAAGCTAAATCTGTCTTGGGAACGAAATTAATCAGAAGAAAAAAAGGAGGAGTAGGAAGTATTCCGGTTTCCCTCCCCAAGCAAAGAGGGAGACAGTACAAAATTGTAATGACACAAACGGCCAAAAAATCAAGGGAAAGCATCACGGGAATATATATTATTATGTCATTGTAATCTATTTATTTAATTTTTGGGGATTTATTATGATGTTGATGAATGTTTCCAATAATAATTATGGCAGAAACGCTTGAAAGCACAAAAATTCCTAGCGCTGTCCACGAGGTCACCGTAATATGCGACTCCAGATTTACAAATTAGGCTGTTAAGCATTGTAGTTCTTTCATCTCGCCAGAGATCACACTCCCATAGAATGTGATGCGCCGTTTGTTCGAAAATGTCGCCTTCGGTCGAACACTCGCATAGAGGAGATTCCACCAATTTGAATCCGTATAGTTTCGCTTTAAAATTACCATGACCGGTCAGGAATTGTGAAACGCAGTGATCAATATTTAGCCAGTGCATGAAGAGCCGTTTGCGTACACATCGGAAAAAGTTGTACAGGGCGCCCTTTTGTGGAGTTTTCACATACGGTTACGGTTATGGATTTTTTAAATATCCGATAGTTTCGGTTACGGCTACGGAGTTCCCTAACATCCCTGTATACAACCACAGTTTAGAAACCTTTCACCTTATTACGAAAATTATTTATAGTCTTTATTACCCGTGATATTAAAACAAATCTATTTAAACCTCTGTTATAAAAATCAGTAGCTTTGATGGAATAAACACTAGCTGACCCACTTCGGTGAGCATGAAAACCGTTTAAATCTTCCCTGGACATCCACAAATATATAAAGACTAAAAATAGTCGAATCGGTTCAGCCGTTCTCGAGTTTTAGCGATACTAACAAACAGCAATTCATTTTATATATAAGAAGAAGAAGAAGAAGAGAACATAAACAGCAAAAATCATTTCTCTTTTTGACTCTTCTCCGTTGTCGGATAAAATAAAGAGTCACCCAAGCGATCGTCCTTGATGTAACTCAATACAGTAAAACCGTTTCTTTATGATCTAAGGCCCGTATAAATAAAACAATCTCAAACCCAGGTTGGGTTTGAGATTGTTTCACCTTGAGAACCTATTTGACAGATGAAACAACGTTTCGTTTCACTTTTAAAAGTGAACAACTTTATTAATGTTACATAGTACTTTAATTTATTTTCTTTTTAATCCGTTATATTCATAATATAGATTACAGAAAACAATAAAATAAGTATAATGTATATTTTTATAATCTTTATTTTTACGTTTTATCTGTCAAATAGGTTATCAAGGTGAGGTTGGGTTTGAGATTGTTTTTAACCCCGAGTGCGTTCCTTACCTAGCACTCGGGAGAGTCCCACATATCCCGGCCGACATCCCCAATCAGTCGGGAATCCCTAAAGGATTTCCCCAAGTAAAAAAAAAAAAAAAAAAAAAAGGGTTTGAGATTGTTTTATTTATACGGGCCTTAGAATACAATATTCCCAGATAACATGTTAGAGAAGTTAGGGAAATTTGCCAAAGTTATAGCTGTTCCCTCGTAAATCATTAAAAAAGATCAGTTACTTTCTATTACTTTTTTCGATCCATTTGTTCCCCATTCTATTCCTCCCATGGGGTTAAACGTTGAATTTATCAATTTTCTATGCCAATATTTAGTGTAGTGAATTTCTAGACATATGCCGCGCGGTTTTTCGTCCATATTTAATCTGACTGAGATCCCAGACTCACACAAGACTGGTAATAATAATAATAATAATAAATGTTGCCGCCTTGCTGCACCGTGGGGGCCCATTACAATGAGTTGGCGAGTCACCGTCTGCCAACTTTATGATACATGTAACCACGTCGTATCTGGCAGACGCCATAGTCCTTCCATAGTCATAGATACCCAGTCCACTAGCACCTCACCCCTATAGCCCAGAATCTTTTCCTATAACCGTTCCATGCAATAGTCCTACACTAACCGGTGGGTCTCCGTGGACGCACTCCTATAGTGCGTACAGGGAGAGTCGCCGGATAGCCTCTGCGTGTTGGATTCGGCTTCATTTATGCCTTCCAAAGGTCCGGGATTTAATTACCCGTGAGCAAGGAAGCTATACACAAACATAATAATAATAATAATATCTATGGACGCTTAACACCATGTCAATCTAGACCCGTGCTAGACAACGGAAATAAAAACACTTTTATACTTTAAAGATATTTAAGATTTTTATTATATTATACACAAATTTAACACACATACATGACCCAGGAACACAGAAAACTTTTTTGTTACTTCAGGACTCGAACCAGCAACCTCCCGCTCGTGCCACTACGCCACGGAAGTCGTCAAAGGTCGTTGAGGATTTCTAACTCTTTTCTTTTCCTAATTTTTCCACCAAGAAAACAACAAGGCAAATAATAAATTATGCAAAGTTAATACATTACATCCGAAAAAACAAACCGTTTCGAAGGGTAGTAATAGTTTGTATGGCTCACGAGTTGTTTCATATCGTATATCAATTTCAAAATAAAAATTCGTACCGTTTATCATCTTGACGAATACATGCGAGTAAAAATGAGACTATATTGTTCTGATTCTACCGGGCTGCGGGCCTACTTCCGACACAATCGAGAACCGAATCCGTTCGATATCAGTGGTTCTTCATATTTTATTTGGTGAATTACTTTGAAACTAATCAGGATAAAGAAAATTGTTAGATCGTAACTTTTTGTATTCCCAACCATATCAATGGACTGAGAATCAAAATAAACAAATGTCAATTTATTAGGAAGTACGCGGCATGATCGTATCTGAATCAAAATCAAATCAGTTTGGAGAGTAAGGCCCCAGGTACATTTTTGAGTACAGAAAATCTCGGTCTTTACGGTTTTTATTTTCCGTTTAGGAGATAATTGAAGACATGAAGAAGGTATATACTATGTCGCAAAAAATTTCTACCTACATTTTTTTTTACCAGACTTTAACTGTCATTTAAAGATTTTATGATATGTTGTGATATATTACATACGTTTATTCTAAAGACGAATCATTAGATTAATGTACTTGATACATTACGAAATATTTTCAAATGTTTAAGTGACAGTTTGACCTCAATTTTCTCGATCAGACCGAAATCAGTACTTTGCGTATATCACCTTTATCCACTGATGTCTTCAATTCTGATCGTTAAGAATAGAACTCGGCGCTTACGGAGTAGAGTTGAAAATCGAACACTCAAGCTCACAACGAAGACACTCGACGTTCAAGTGTTCTATAATATAGAGACCAAGGCTTAGCCAAGATGTTATCCTTAATTGAAGACATGAATGGATGAAGGAGATATGTCACAAAAAAAATACCCATAAAATTGGGTTTAAACTGTCACCATAACATTTTAGGATATGTAGTAACGTATTAAGTACCTACATTGATTCTAGAGACGGATCTTTGGATTAATGTAATTATTATAGAATACGTTCTAAAATATTTAAATTACTGTTTGAACTCAATTTTCTCTCTCGAAATCTGAATTTTGATACATATCACCTTCATCCATTCATGTCTTTAATTATTATAATGACGATGTTCGAAATCGAAAATGTGGAATTGACATAACGTTCGCTTTGTGACAGCGAGCGATACGTTAATTACACTATTAATAAAGGCTAAAATTTATGAGTGAGTGTGTGTATGTTTATTACTTCTTCACTCAAAAATTACTGATCGGATTATGATGAAATTTGGTATGGTAGTATACATGATGCATTAACACATAGGCTACTACTTACACAGCAAAATGTACAGTTACTGCAGGATATCATTTTGTGCGTACGACGTTGCGGGAAACATGTAGTACATTTTATTTTAGCTTCGCTTCAGGGCCTCATCTATTAATACCAGCTTCAGGAGAGCTAGATTGAAAATACTAAAGCCTGTTACTTTGTCATAGCTTGAGCCGGATTAAAAAAATAGGCGGATAGAGCGCAAAATATATGAACAAAAGCCAATACATTTGCACAATGAAAATCTACGATTTCCAAAAGGCCATTTAAAATATAATGTAGTATTTAAAAAAAAACAAAATTTACGTGGTATACCTATTTACGTGTATCGAAATAAAAGTGTATGATCTACCTGTAGTAAAGTGTTTTTTGTACCATGTGTCAGCTAACACAAGTTTTTTTTTTTTTATCTAATTTATTAACGAGGGTTTGTTCGCCTTGCGAACATGTCACCCTCATAGGAACATGCAATAAATATTTATGATCTAAACTTAATGCCTAACTTAACTAACTTATATAAGTTACTAACTTATACAAGTTATTTTTCTCTTTTCCTTGTTATGTTTTATTCATACCAATATGCAGTAGCCATAAACTATAAACAATAATTTGAAGTAAAAGATCATAGTATATTTTTGTGCACAACATAAAGACCTATACACGGTATATATCGCCTGGTAGACCTGTACAGGTAACATGGGGTCTATACTATTATTTCCCATTGGTCAGGAACATTTAAAAGCTTCGTAAAAGTACTGTTATCGAATGTAAATTGTATTGGCGCTGTATAAAGCATAGTATAATTATATGAATAGCATGCTATTTATATAATTATCATTCGATAAGTTTACTTTTAAGAAACTGTCAAATGTTCCTGCTTGGCCAACAGTCATTGCAGGTCTATGGGCGTTTAGTTATACGTTATGAAACACAATCCCAATAATTAATTTTAGATTTTCTCGATATAAAAAAAATATATTTTCTTCTATTATAATATACGCTCCATTTTACCCATGATGTTTCCATTATACCTGAGAATTAATTTACCTGTAGGTACAGGTCTAGGTGTAGTGAGTGAGCACCTTTAAGTCTTCAACACGAAAATAACATCCATGCCTATGGAAATATTAAAGCAAAACATTGGATAACTTTATTGCATCCATAAAATCGGTTGGTTTCGCGCAAAATATTTGTTTTTACATCGGATTTTTATAGCATTTCAACAGCAAAACAATGGGTTTTAATTAAGGATTGACTAAATAAGTGTCCTGTTCAAACGTTGTGGTTTTTGTAACTGCTTTGTATGTTGTCGAAACATTTTGTTTTTGTGTATTCTCGGTTCTGTGTTTATGTATTTTGATTTATGTTACATAATAAAAGTAATTTTCAAATGCATGTTGTTTTTATTTATTCTTTTTTATTTACTTAGTCACTATAATTTGTTATATCAATTATGTTTCAAATGTATACTTGTTGTATCAACTTATTTGAATTGTGTTCTTAATTCAATACTTTTATTACAATAATCTTTTTTGGCATATTAAAAAAAAACATTTATTATAAAAAAAAGAAACGTCAAAAGTGACATTTGTTTTTTTTTGTTCCAGGAATTCAACTGGCGTAAAGTAGGGATGTTGTACCACAATAACCCAGTATCGACTGGCCACGGCAACAGTCCCTGCTTCTTGACCTTATCCGCCATCTTCACGGTCCTACAGAAGCAGAGCACGAGCAAAATACCGAACCTCCCATTCGACGAAAATAACATAACAGCTATTGAAATAAAACAGAAACTGAAAAAACTGTCGTTGGAGACGAGAAGTGAGTAAGAACGAAAGGAGTTTCATTTTTGTAATCCTTGTCTGGAAGTGTAAAATAATTGAAGACATGAATGGATGAAAGTGATATGTAGCAAGATTCTGATATCGAGAAAATTGAGTTCAAACTGTCACATTTTAGAATACGTCGTAAAGTATTAAGTACATTAATCTAAAGATACGTCTCTAAAATCAATGTACTTAATACGCCACTTACATATTTGTTTAAGTGACAGCTTAAACTCAATTTTATGGATTTTTAGCGACATATCACCTGCATGTCTTCAATGTCATTCATGTCTTTAATTATTTAAAAAAAAAAACGGTTTTTTATACCTGCGCGTATAGCCAAACTGCTTATTCATCGTTTTAGTCTAATACGTCCATTGACATAAGTCACCCCCAAAATATTTCTTGGGGGTAGTTGCCTATTGTCGCCACGCTTGGCAAGCGGATTGGTAAGCACTGTGTAATAAAAATGGCCGCGGAAACGCTCCTGCCACGGATATATCGCTAATTAACACGACACGACGAAAATCACAAACAAAACGTTTGACATTTAATCATCACTAAGTCATGGCCTACCATCCCATACAATCTATCTTTAATGCAAAAGAATTGCAATAGATGTCACTACTATTAACTTTTTTAAATTATGCCAGTCGCATTGCCAGTATTAGGGTGATACCATTTTCTAGTACTAGGTCGTGTCTCTGTTATATATCTACTTTGTGACTAAGTTAAGCATGGCGATGCTTACGTCATTTTCGTTTTCAAACTTCGTCGTCGTAATTAGCCATGGCAACTTTGCTAAAAGCTCTGTTGCATAACCAACATTAAAACTATCCCAAAAAAGTTAGAAAATGGTCGTGGATGTGTATTAAATTTTACTAATACATATTTAGTGTGATTACTTTGGTAAAATATACAGCTGATTTTTTTAAAGAGCGGTGGTTCCCTATAATCTAAAAAAAACATGATATAATTATCCTAATTATATTGTGATAAGTATTATAATAATTATTAGGTAGAGGATTACCGTTTAAAAAAATATTTAAAAAAAGTTGAAGCTAAAAGGAATGGTAATGTTTTTGGCAGTCTATGTATGTTTGTTTGTTCTCTCGTAGCTTCCACACTACTGGTCCGATCGTAATTAACTAGATGTCAATCTATTTGTATTGGTCCCGTAAGTAACATAAGGTATAATATAATTTCGTGAAAAATTTTGGATTTTGAAAATTAAACCTCACAAACTACTCATATCTCGAAAAAAAAATAAGATAATTATCTCGTGTTTGGTATCAAAAGATAGGTATTTTCAAGTAAATCACGAATTTGTTTTTTATTAAATATAAAATGTTACTCGTATTGTTAAATTCAAAATAAACGTATAAAATATGCGGTCGTACAAGTAGGAGTTGTTTGGTTACTTGCTATTTGATGTGAAAACAAAAAATGTGAAAGCAAAACAAGTCTAAAGGTTAACTCACATCGAACAACGGTAGAACGGTAAAAAAGATCTTGAAAAACAATAATATTCGTCTGCTGTTCCAGTATTCAATCCCAATATCGGGTTCGACCACGGCTCTACCTTGACCATTTTATTATCTGGATATCAAATTGAATTTTCTTGTTTCAGCCTTTTTAGACCCCTTTTTTGTGAAGACGGGTAGTAGATTTTAAACTTTATTGTTTTAATATAACTTAAAACAAATACCCCTTTTACTAACGTTAAGCTTATTTCTCTTAATATATTAATGACGCGAGTGTGAAAATTGCTTCAATATTGTAAGTGAGGTAAAAATCAGGAGATTCAGGTGTTTTAGTTTTTTTTTATTTTGTTCCAAAAAACAAAATTTTTATACGACTTTGACACGTTGCAGGCAGTACTTCTTTTTGCCATACATATAATCGATCAAGGTCATTGGCGTCATACAAAGCCTTAAGTTAACTTTACCTTCTAATCAATTTGAAACAGCTTCTGTATTGTAAACAATTTCTCCGCGGCGGCTTTAGACGCGGCGACTAATCGTGTAGAAATGTAATCTCCTAGAGGAAATAAACACACACGCGCCATTTTGTCAACCCATGTGTTTAACCCCAGACGCAAAAACGCACAAATCGCAAACATAAAAAAGGGTGTTATAAGTTTGACACACACACGTGTGTCGTTGACATCGTAGCGCCACAAGGGATAAACTGTTTTTTTTTTAATTTGTATTAATCGGAAGTGTTCTTGGACATGTTTGATGAAAATCGTTTGAGTCGTTTTAAGGTTGAGGGGTGAAAGTGGGGATGAATGACCAAATGTCAATAAATATACTCGAGTGGGGTGTCAAATGAAAGCGAATCACGTGCTCATTACAAAATAATAAGATTCTGTTCAATACAAATCGGTAGAAAACTCTGTTTAATACAAAGTCATGGGTTAATTCCGATTTATTTTTGTTTATGAATCGTGGAAGAGACGTCTGTGGTCGCGGAGTCGAATCTCATCACGGAAGCAGAAATGTTTCTGCGTTCCTGGGTAATGGATGTGTATAAAATGTCTGTACTACAAAATATTTGACGACCTCCGTAGCGCAGTGGTTCAGCGCGTTGGTGCTCGACCGAGAGGTTGCGGGTTCGAATCCCGCCGAGGGAACAAAAAGTTTTCAATGTTCCTGGGTCATGGATGTGTATTTAATTTGTGTATTAAAATAATAAAAATCTTAAATATGTGTATAGTATAAAAGTATTAAATATATATTTCCGTTGTCTGGTACCTGTAACACAAGTTCTTCGGATACTTAGCACAGGGCCAGATTGACGTGGTGTGAAGCGTCTATATATGTTATTATGTTATTTAAAGCGCCTGCCACACACACGACGAGAAGTGTGATAAATAGCAAGGATGTTTTTTCTGTGGTTAAAATAATTTAAAATAGCAATGTAAGAAGCTGTACTTAATATTTTTATGTAAGAATATTAATTTACATGCACTTGTATATGTAAATTTAAAAAAAAAACTTACATCGTACAAACATACAGGTACGTTCTACCAGGCGTGACCTCAAAATTTTATGTAATGAATTTTTTATGGGTTTCAGAAAATATTATTTGCAAAAATTAAAACGGAGCATTTCATAAAATTAAAGTACTACCTCGCCGTCATAATATCTGACAATAAAGATCAGCTCACACCTAGCCGCGACAAGGCACAGCATTTTTTAGATTTACAATTGCAGACACGAATGGATGAAGGTGATATATGTAGCAAAATTCTAATTTCGAGAAAATTAAGTTAAGCTGTCACAATTTAGAAGAGGTACGTCGTAAGATATTAAGTAAGTACATTAATCTAAAGATCAGTCTCTAAAATCAATGTACTTAATACGTACGTTACAGTTGTAATTTAATTTTGTGAGTAAATTTTTTTGCTACATATTATCATCTTCATCCGTTCATGTCTTCAATTATTAACGATATAATATGTTAAATTTGCAAGATTTCGATTTTTTTGCTGAACCGCGCTACGCAGCGTGACGCTCGCTACAATATATTTTAAAATAAAATTCAAAATTTCTTACAGCGTGTGCGCTTCGACAACGCCTTGACCGATTTCGCAAATTTTTTTTACGGTATGTTCGTTATGGTCATGAAAAGGTTATTATGAAAGAAAACGTTGAAAAAAATAAACAGAAAATTAGAAAAAAGAAGAAAATATACGTGTTGGTCACGCGGGGTTTGAACCTGGGCTCAATCGATTCGCGTCGTTGCCAGTCTATATGACATGGGGGTCATGGTAACAACATTGTTTACAAAATATGGAAAATAAAAATTATGAAATGCTATAAATACCGTTTTTATATCAGCTTAAACTATTTGGATTAATAAAACTATTTGGATTAACAAAAATATGAATCCAAATAGTTTAAGCTGATAATGAAATACGGTATTTATAGCATTTCATTATTTTTGTTTTCCATTTGTAAACAACGTTGTTACCATGACGACTGTTTGACGTTATAGACGTTAGGCTGCGTTTCCACTGACGCGGAGCGAGGCGGACGGGAGCTTGCGGTACCCGAATTGACCAATCACTATGCTCGAAATCTCCGCTCCACTTCGCTTGGGCACCGCTAAGCTGTTCCGCGTCAGTGGAAACGCAGTTCTATAGACGCATCGGGACGGTGTTCCAAATCTATACATCTATACCTACAAATAAATACAATTGAAGTGTCAGTTTGTAACTTTCAATTAGCAACGTTTTTCTAAATGCATATGCATTAAACGATATTTACTGAAAACGAAAATGCTATTTTAAAAAAAATTGTCTGTCTGTCTGTCGGCATGTCTCTTTGCTCCGGCTAATCTCTGGAACAGCTGGACCGATTTTAACGAGACTTTCACTGGTAGATAGCTAAAGTTATAAGGATTAATTTAGGCTACTTTTAATCATCATCATCACCATCATCGTCATCTAACTTATGGTCACCGAATCGGCTGGACCGACTGTGACGGGAGCATTCACCGGGCTTTAGCTTATGTTAGTAGGAGTAATCTATACATCTATATGTATAAAAGTAAGTCGTGTTAGTTAAATTATTTATAACTCAAGAACGGCTTTATCGATATGGCTGAAAATTGGTGAGGAAGTTGCTTAGAGCAAGTAGACGGACATAGGATACTATTTATTCCATTCGACAGCGTTTCCGTGAACGTTGCGGGTTCTGCGTTGTGGGTTCCGCGTTGCGTGTTCCGCGTTGCGGGTTCCGGGTTCCCGTGTTGCGGGTTCCGGGTTCCACGTTGCGGGTTCCGGGTTCCCATGCTGCGGGTTCCGCGTTGCAGGTTCCGCGTTGCGGGTTCCGCGATGCGAGTTCCGGGTTCCCGTGTTGCGGGTTCCGGGTTCCGCGTTGCGGGTTCCGGGTTCCCATGCTGTGGGTTCCAAGTTGCGGGTTGCGGGTTCCGGGTTCCTGCGTTGCGGGTTTCGGGTTCCCGCGTTGCGGGTTCCGGGATCCCGCGTTGCGGGTTTCGCGTTGCGGGTTTCGCGTTGTGGGTTTCGCGTTGCGGGTTCCGGGTTCCGCGTTCCCGCGTTGCGGGTTCCGGGTTCCCGCGTTGCGGGTTCTGGGTTCCGCGTTGCGGGTTCCGGGTGTCCGCGTTGCGGGTTCCGGGTTCCCGCGTTGCGGGTTCTGGGTTCCCGCGTTGCGGGTTCCGGATTCCGCGTTGCGGGTTCCGCGTTGCGCGTTGCGGGTTCCGGGTTCCGGCGTTACGGGTTCCGGGTTCCGCATTGCCGGTTGCGGGTTTCGCGTTGCGGGTTCCGGGTTCCCGCGTTGCGGGTTCCGCGTTGCCGGTTTCGTGTTGCGGGTTCCGGGTTCCCACGTTGCGGGTTTCGCGTTGCGGGTTCCGGGTTCCCGCGTTGCGGGTTTCGCGTTGCGGGTTTCGCGTTGCGGGTTTCGCGTTGCGGGTTTCGCGTTGCGGGTTCCGGGTTCCCGCGTTGCGGGTACCGCGTTGCGGGTTCCGCGTAGCGGGTTCCGCGTAGCGGGTTCCGCGTAGCGGGTTCCGCGTTGCGGGTTCCGCGTTGCGGGTTCCGCGTTGCGGGTTCCGCGTTGCGGGTTCCGCGTTGCGGGTTCCGCGTTGCGGGTTCCGCGTTGCGGGTTCCGCGTTGCGGGTTCCGCGTTTCGGGTTCCGCGTTGCGGGTTGCGGGTTTCGCGTTGCGGGTTGCGGGTTCCGGGTTCCGCGATGCGGGGTTCCGGGTTCCCGCGTTGCGGGTTCCGGGTTCCCGCGTTGCGGGTTCCGGGTTCCGGCGTTACGGGTTCCGGATTCCGCGTTGCGGGTTGCGGGTTCCCGCGTTGCGGGTTCCGCGTTACCGCGTTGCGGGTTCCGGGTTCCCGCGTTGCGGGTTCCGGGTTCCGGCGTTACGGGTTCCGCGTTGTAGGTTCCGCGTTGCGGGTTCCGCGTTGTTTTTTTTTAGTTGAATTTCATCTTAAACTGTTTTTATGCTCAACGAAGTGAGCAAGGGTCAGCTAGTGTGATATAAAATTACAAAATCATGTTTATGATTCATGTGCTGAAAAGGTTTATATTAATATGATTTTGCAACAGTCGCACTGAGAATTTCCATGAAATTACAGAAGGTATAATATTTGCAATGTATTTTCAAAGAAACTCAGGTATTAATATGAATATGTTTTATTGCTACAAAATGAGAATAAAAGTAAAAAAAGACTTTCGACCGGTTTCTGAAAGGGTTATCAAATCGTTGATCAACTAACATGGCATACAAGTTAACAACCCGTATTAAGCACTGTTTTCGACGATCTCCGTAGCGCAGTGGTTGAGCACGAACCCTCGAACAGGAGGTCGCTGGTTCGAATGGTGCCGAAGGAACAACAATTTTTATGTGTTCCTGGGTTATTATAATAGTTGTGTATTAAATTTGTGAATGATTAAAAATATCTTTAATATGTTTATAGCACAAAACTATAAAATATATTTCCGTTGTCCGGTACCTGTATCACGAGTTCTTCGGATACTTAGCACGGGCTAGATTGACGGGGTGTGAAGCGTGTATATTTATTATTATTTATAACTGAAGCTGGTGGTTTGTTCCAGTCGTGGTGGTGTGCGCCAACCCCACCACTGTGAGGGATATCATGCTGGCTGCGGATGAACTCAACATGGTGTCTTCGGGGGAGTACGTCTTCTTCAATATTGAGCTGTTTTCCAAGTGAGTTAAGACACACTTTTGTTTGCATGATGGTTTGGGAAAACTAAGGCAAGCAAGTGCCTTTAATACTTGACGGTTAAGTACTTTACCTTATTAATAAAGGTAACTACTTGCTATGTTGCTGTTTTCCCCCGGTTTTTGAATCGATATTCATATGTATGATCAACTTGAAAAACTAACATGTCATTCAGATTAATTATCCATGTTGAACGCGTGGGTGGAATATTATCAGAGAGAAAGGATAGGCAGATATTATACAAGGTGTAAAATAAATGAGTGATAATACTTTAGGGTGTGTATGTGCCTCCTATGTAGAATTAATTTACTGTGAAAGTCCCAGCTCTGAAAGACTTACTTTTGCATTTCATGTTTCTATGAGAAATGGCCCAATATCATAAATTTAAAAAAAGTTACTCTTTCAGCGCTGGTACTCTCACAGTAAACTCTATAGGTATATACGGGACTTATACACACCTCAGAGTATTATCACCCATTCATTTTACAGCCTATATAATTATATCACGCTCCCACTTGCAAGGCTGGTTAAATTCTATAGATAAGGTAAATTCACCAAAGACACCGATTAGTTGAAATACGATTTAAATCAAACTTATCTGCGAAATTTTAAGCAGCCATGCAAGTGCTAGCGTGATGTAATGATAAATGTCCTTTCTTTTCTTGTTGTTAAACATTCCACCAATCAGCGTTGAATATGGTTTGTAATTTGAATGCCATGTTCGTTGATCATACATTTGAATAGCGTTGCAAAAACCGGGGGTTTATTTGTCAATTGCCTTTTTAACATATTAGAGTTAGAAGACTTCAACATAGATCAGGGTATCCAATATGAAAATATTTTTAATAATCGGAAATAGGAGATAACATATTTAAAATATTTTTTTAAACTTTATTCATAATAAAAATACAATTAGTGTTACATAATATTATGTCTCGCCAAACAAAAAGTTTATTGGCGAGTCCGCGCTCTTATTATTTTACTTAATACTAGACTTAACTACTGCAACTTATATTTTAAATTATTATTATTATTATATATATATTATTAAGTAATAATCAAAAAAAAGTACTTACATTATCTTCTAACAAGTAAGTATGTTACTATACTTAAGTATTTACCAAGCTACCCTACTTGAGGGAGTGTGTGGTGTATGAGAGAGTTAAAGTGAGTAAAGTACCCATAATTATTAATATCTATTTCAGTTCTTCTAGTAAAATTTTTCTTAAACTTAATTTAGTTTCGACGTTCGGTTTTAGGCTGTTGATTACATCGACCTTTTTCACTTCACGGCTCAAAGTTTTATCACAATTTCAGAATGAAAAACTTTTTCGATATAATTTCGGTAAGGTTTTTCAACTAGCAAAATGTGAAAAAATACTGAGGATCCGCCACTGTTTTATGTAGCGGCAAAGTTAAATGGCCGAGGGGCGCAAAATCTTTAATTACGCGTCTGGGTCTCGCTATAGCAAAACGATTTCTATGTTCTTGCGTCATGTATGTTAAACAATATTATAATAATAATATTATTATAATATTGTTTAACATACATGACGCAAGAACATAGAAATCGTTTTGCTCGTCACTGGAAAAGCAAAATTACTTATCCGCCAAATATGGCATATTGACTTATATACATATTCGGAATCAGCAATTTTTTCCGCGTCTAACTGTCTTGGTATTATCACGATCGGAGCACTTTTATGTCGTTTAAGTAACCCGTAAAATTGGAGGTATTTTTTTTTGTCATTGCTGAAACGACGTATTTTTTGGTCTTTTAATTACGTATGTCGCTTAAGTCATGTTTCCTTACACTGTGAATAAAAAAATAAGAGTTTGAGTAAAGTTGATTTGCTGTGTACTGAATAAATAATGTATATGAGAAGTTTTGGTTTTGCTTAGAAAGCAAAAGTAAATCGTTTAAGTAATTTTGGCTCATTTTACCAGGAATAAAGCATGGCATATAAGTAATATTGCCTTCTCGGTTTTGAGTTGTGATAATCGTATTAGTCATTTATCCTTACTGTAATTCAGAAATTTCATGAAACATGCTTACAACATTATAGGCATGAAAGTATTTTGTCTCTCTTATGTTGATGTTGAACTATACGCAATAAGTTATTTTGCTGGTAATCTTTGAAGTGTGACTTAGGTACATATTATTGTCATTTGCGTAAATTTAAAGTATATTTTCCAGTGGTCTCGAACCTACCGATTTTTCGGTATTTCTACCGAAATGGACTCTATGCTACCGAAATACCGAAACGCAATGATTTTTCCACGATTTTAGAGAATACATGGAAATTCTCCCGATTTTTCTACCGATTTCTCATTTTTTTGTTGTTCTCCAATCGAAAATGTTGATTTTACAAATTTTGAGGATATTAACGACATATTATGGTGCTGCGGTATCAAATACACTGCTTAGAACAGATCTATAACGGGTGTAGGATCTGTAACAGTCACCACTATAACTTTTGTTTAAGTTTATACTATCTTTTCTCATTCTAGAAAATGTATTTTTTTTTTGGTTTTTCGTTATTCTTGCGATAAAAAAAATTGAAAAATATTTTTTTTTAGTTTTTGACAGAAAACTAAAAAACAAAATATGTGGCAAAACTGCTTCTCAAAAGAGCTCTGCTTCAGAAAAGAGCCTGGCACTAAGCACTATGCCTAATACCAGTCTCTTTTCTATTATTACCTATAGGTAAGTTAGTAGATACGCTGATTTTTACGTTATTATAATATTTTTATGTTCTAAGTTGACTTTTATGTTAATAATAATCAGTGGATTTCTGTTAAATAAACAAATTTGATTGAAAATTGCATATTTTTTGTCATATACCGATTTTAGGTACAAATATACCGATTTTGAGTTGGCAACTCTACCGATTTCGCTCATTGACGTTCGAGACCACTGATATTTTCTTTTTAAATGTCTTTTTAAATCCTTAAGTAACATCTTATTAATACAACTTTAACTTTAACTAACGAATTTGATATTGGATTTCATTAACCCGGTAAAGACAAATGCCTAAAATCTACAAAATTTTAAAATGACAGTAATATTAATGAAGAAGAAAAGCAAAAACACTTAAAAAATATCAGCCACATATAGTGTATATATGATGTATACCATTCGTTCTTTAGACATTAAAAATTTTGTAGCTCTTATAATATTTATTAGACTGACTAAGAACTCAAGTACGAAACTAAGTACTTACTGTTACTTATTTCATAGTTACCTACATAAAAAATTGTTTCGTAACTGTAAAGAGTTATTTTTATTTTATTTTTGCAGATATTCTATTACGTATATAAAGTGGAATTGAAAAATACACGATTATTCATGACTGTTTTTACTTAATTTACTCGTTTTTCCAAAAAAAATTAAAAAAATACAATACGATCTGTTAGTTTTTCACTGTGGTAAAATTTATTTTAAAGTAATTTTACTTCAAAACAAAAAACAAAATCACAATAGAAGTAAACTTGACGTGTTTTTGTTTATTTTGAATATGCCTGTACGTAATATCAAAATACATGAATAAAATATTTCATGTCGCTAAAGAAAATTTGACTTACAACAAAATAAAGTTGTTTTACTGAAACGCCACTTATCTCCCAAAATAGCCATGATAACAATATAAACTATATAAATATAAATACTAGAAGTAATAAGATTCCCAAATCATGCAGCTTCATCACTTTTAGATGGTTTGGTGAAAAGATAACGAATTTTTTTCGTAAAAAAAATCTTTAAACGGCTTTTTCTCAAAACAACATTTTGGCGTTTCAGTAAAGTAGGTTTTCCAGTGACGATATGTTTATAATATTAAGGGCGTGTTTCGCCTAGCAATGTTAAAGTTAACGCCATGTTAAATATCATGTTATCCCTCTCGTATTTCCTGTCAATGAATGAGATGGTAATTTAATATGGCGTTAACTTTAACATTACTTGGTGAAACACGGCCTAAGCCTCAATTTCATCAACACCTGATAAAGTTAATCCTTCAGTAAATATCATGTTATCACCTTAATTAGTGTTAACGGCTTGTTAAATACCATGTCTTGTCATTGATTTACAGGAATTATGAGAGGGATAACAATATATTATGATATTTATATTTATATATTTTTTTTTTATTATTTTTTTTTTTAGATTATATTATAGAAGGAATAACTTTGAAATGTTATAGTAAAACTTTAAATATCTGTATAGTATAAAAGTATTAAACAAACATATTTATATACATATCCGTTGTAACACGAGTTTTAACTTAATGCGGGACCAGATTGACGTGGTGGTAAATCTCGCATAGAAATTATTATTTTAGCATGATCCAAATTATATTTATTACTCAGAAGGAGCGTAAATTAATTACATTGTGGCCTATATTCAAAATTTTCCTATTCATAAAATTAACATTAATTTACAATGTAATAATGCCTCCCACACCGATTTCGGTGGCGGTGGCTGGTTTCATTGAAACCAGGCTAGCTACATAGGAGTTATTTTATAGTGTCCAAGTATGTGCGCAATACACAGAGGAACTCTCTTCCTACACTCTCGTAGCCCAGTGAGACGGATAACCAACACGACTGGTGGGAGATTAGGCGCAGGACCAACTTTTTACTTGATAGGGGTCAAGGTAGAGCCGTGGTCGTACCCGCTAAACAAATCTATAATATTCGTCTGCTGTTGAAATATACAATCCTAATAGCGGGTACGACCACGGCTCTACCTTGACCATTTTTGTACCTATGCATATCTGGATTTCAAATTGAATTATTTTCTTGTTTCAGCCTTTTAAGACCGCTTGTTTGCGAAATTGGGTTATAGTTTTTAAACTTTTTTTTATTACATACCCATTCGACATTTCACTTTGCGCGTACGAATTAGCGGGAAACATCATATTAATATTTTGTCAAATCACAATTTACGACGTTTTTGATTAAAAGGGACGTTAAACGTGAGAGTGAAAGAGAAAGAGGATATTGTTAATTAATGGCCAGCTACCCTCAAAAGCCCCACTCAATTACAACGAATTGTGTTTAAATAGAAGGTTTAATTTCAAACTTATTTGAAAGTCAAAGGTTTTGCATTTTAGATTCGGCTACACAGTATACGAACTTGTTAGTAACACAATAAGGGTGCCTACCCTCGGCATGATTTTATGACCGACCTTTTGTAGATGTAAAATAGCACATACTGATTTCAATAGTGCACGAACACGTCATATACAACCCCATTGAGGTGATAACCTTTAAAAATTCTAAAGTTTCTGAATTTTTGCATGTGGATAGAGTAGTGCCCAACTACCTTATTTTCAAGTTTTGTGTCATTTCTGACCATTGCATTTTGAGTAAATCGAAAATAAGTGGGCGATTTTTTAAATTTGTAATAAATCTGTTTAAAAAAAAATAAAGTTTAAAATAACAACGTAGTCATGTGTGGGATATCATTCGGATTCTTGATACCTAATTTGTGCCATTTTCGCCCATTGCAACCCGACATATTGCCAGTTCGTTAAAACAGTACCTGTAAAAAAATTATAGTCGATGAAACAACTATAATTCAGCTTAGGAGTCTTACATAAACCCATAAAAAAAAATTGTGTCAGATTAATCCACGGGTTTCGAAGTATTTAATTTTTTTTGTTTTTCCACGCTTATAGACACTCCAAAAAAATATTAAAGTTACTAGAGTTTACATATTTATTATCACAATTTAATGATAAATCTATATTTTAATTTTGTGTCATTTTCATGCACGGGTTAAAGAATTAAACACAAAAATATGAAAATAATTGTGCACGGAGTAAATATCGGGTATGAACGCGGGGGCTGCGGTGCGGCGCGCGGTGTGCGGGGAAGGACTGTCAGCCGTTATAGTCCGTTTTAATTCTATATTTTGTATTTCTCCACCCGCGCGGCGCGTGACGTCATTTAAGGTAGACGATACACACTATGTATATAAGTATGAATACTTTCACACTACACTTTTTGAGTTCACTGTAGGAACTCGGTTAGAATTTTTCTCAAGGTTTATTTTAAAACAATAACAAAAAATACATAATATGTAATCATTTAGTACTTTCATGCCATAAACAGCCCCGCGCTCCCCTCACATACTGGAAGGAATTTGTTTTGTGAATTAAATCCAAAACAATAATTTATAATAATATATTAATTTGTGCCATTTTTATATATTACTAGCTGACCCTTGCCCACTTCGTTGAGCATAAAAACAGTTTATGATGAAATTCAACTAAAAAAAAAACAACGCGGAACCCGCAACGCGGAACCCGGAACCCGCAACGCGGGAACTCGGAACCCGCAACGCGGGAACCCGGAACCCGCAACGCGGGAACGCGGAACCCGCAATGCGGGAACGCGGAACCTGCAACGCCGCAACGTTAGATGACGATGATGGTGATGATGATGATGATGATGAAAAGTAGCCTAAATTAATCCTTATAACTTTAGCTATCTACCAGTGAAAGTCTCGTTAAAATTGGTCCAGCCGTTCCAGAGATTAGCCGGAGCAAAGAGACATGCCGACAGACAGACAGACAATTTTTTTTTAAATTGCATTTTAGTTTTCAGTAAATATCGTTCATATGCATATAGAAAAGCGTTGCTAATTGAAAGTTACAAACTGACACTTCAATTTTATTTATTTGTATAGATGTATAGATTTGGAAATTTGGATGTTGGCCCGTCTATAGGGCTGCGTTTCCACTGACGCGGAGGAGATTAGCAGTGCCAAAGCGAAGTGGAGCGGAGATTTCGAGCATAGTGATTGGTCAATTCGGGTACCGCAAGCTCCCGTCCGCCTCGCTCCGCGTCAGTGGAAACGCAGCCTAACGTCTATAACGTCTAGCGGTCGTCATGGTAACAACGTTGTTTACAAATGGAAAACATAAATTATGAAATGCTATAAATACTGTATTTATATCAGCTTAAACTATTTGGATTCATATTTTTTGTTAATCTAAATAGTTTTATTAATCCAAATAGTTTAAGAGCGTGCATTTAATTTACGACGAAGTTTCAGTTTTTCGGTGTTTTTGACTGCCCCTCACACGCATAAAATAACTAAATTAAATAAAACAATTAGAAATATATGAAGATAAACTCTTTATTTTGGACATCATTTTATAAAATTAAAGTTTTAAGTAGTACATTTGAGTAAATTTAAAGATTTCGGAACGCCGAATCGCAAAAATGCCGATTTTAGCTCACTTTGATAAAGAAAATAACAATTAAATCGTGTTAATATAGTTTAATTTCTATTTTTATAAAAAAGATTATAAAGTCCTTCAATGAAATATTGATAAAAAATTAAAAATATATGTATTGTTAACTGCATAAAAAATCTTTTAAAAATGACATAATTTACGTTTTTCAGTGCTGTATTTCTACTGGAAAAACTAAATTTCTTCGATGATATTATTTTTATAATTGATAATCATACTATTGGTAAGTTGACACTATTTTTTATTTAATTAAAAAACGATGTTTATCCCATTATTCAATTTTTTAAAAATTACTTGTTTTCAACCAAGCGCACGCGTCATGTAAATCGCGATCTATTTAGTACCCGCTGAGAATTCGTGAGGGGAGGTTGTGTCGCTCTGCGCGGGACCATCAAAGTATAAAGGTTCACCGACCTGGTCCGCTCATGGACTTATAGTGCGGCTACGCAGAATTGACGCTTTGACGAGCATTAATATTTTTATGAGAAATGGGGGAAATTTACAGAGATTATATTATGTCGATTACAAAGTTCATAATATTTATATAGAAAAAAAAATATTAAGAGGTTACCACAAAAAAGGTGTGTAATTTGTTCAGAGTTTATTTATAAAATTTAAAATTTATATAATAATCATCATCAGCCCCTGTGTGTCTGTTTCTCATATCGTAGCTCCTAAATGCATCACAGATTTTGATGCGGTTTTCTTAAGCAGAAAGCTGGTGTGGTTTATATATTTAAAAATTATACTAATCATCATCAGCCCCTGTGTGTCAGTCTGTAATATCACAGCCCCTAAATTAATCAAAAGATTTTGATGTCAATTTCTTTTGTTGAGAGCTGATGTGATTTGTATATTTAAAAATTATACTAATCATCATCAGCCCCTGTATGTCTGTCTGTAATATCACAGCCCCTAAATTAATCAAAAAATTTTTATGTCAATTTCTTTAGTTGAAAGCTGATGTGGTTTATATATTGAAAAATAATACTAATCATCATCAGCCCCTGTATGTCTGTTTGTTATATCGCAGTTCCTAAATGATTGACAAATTTTGATGCGGTTTTTTTTAGTTAAAAGATGGTGTGGTTCATATATTATTTAAAAATTATACTAATCATCATCAGCCCCTGAGTGTATGTCTGCTTTAATGTAACTGTCATCAATATAACCGAGTATCTGGGGGCACGGCAGTGCTTCTGTCAACTTGAGCACGGCCGTACCATCAATTTCTCGTAGCAGTTTAGGCCATTTTCAACTCCCTATAACTTTGTTGTGGATTAAAAGAAGCCTTCATTTTTAGTTACTAGGAAAGCATTGTACAAACACAGTATATTTCAAATGTAATTCAATTTGAAACAGAAGTTACATAATTATAACTTGTCAAACTCCTTACTTTTGTCACTGACTCAATCACTCACTGACCGATCATCAAAAGTATTAGGCACTTCTAGCAGACATAAAAGCTTCACATTTGGAATACAAGTAGTGTTTAGTGTATAAATAAGGGAAAAACCTAAAAAAATATTTCTGTAGAATTATCTAGACTAACTGCATAATTAACTTTGTAATGTCATTTAAATGTATAGGATTACAAAGCTGTATTTGCCCTTTTGACAAAAACACGCGTTTAGTAAATCTTCTACAAAAAGAACTGAGATCCCATCAAAAACATATCTTGTAAAAATTGCCAAGTCTCGCTACTTAGTTCTTCTACAGTAAAAACTTGTGAGATACATGTTATGCCGGAAAAAATGTACATTACGGTCGGTCGTGTTGGCGGCTGCAAATTTTATGGCGAATAGAGCTATATGTAAGGAGTCACTAACCAAAATTAAAAGTTGCGGCAACTCCTAGTTTTTTAGTTTTTGAAAAAATAAAATTCGTATTTTTGTATGAATATTCGACTACTTTTGACGTAATTTTGACAGTTTTTTTTATATAGCGCCAAAAGCCATTTTTATTCTAGTTCAATCACCTATTTTTCTTAACTAGATAATCGGGCAGAATTACGTCAAAAGTAGTCGAATATTCATACAAAAATACGAATTTTATTTTTTCAATAACTCAAAAACTACGAGTTTCCGCAAGTTTAAATTTTGGTTAATGACTCCTTACATATAGCTCTATTCGCCATAAAAATTGCAGCCGCCAACTCAACCGACCATAATGTACATTTTATCCAAATAATCTTTAATTTTATTTCATTTTCATTCAATAATCAGACGGTTGCAAAATGCTAGTTAGTATAGTGACTACATTTTTGTCACTGAAAAAAGCATGTCCATCCCGACTACCCACTAAAAATTGGTATTTTAGTACATTTTAGTGGGTAGTCGGAAGTGGGTCAGTAAAATATTTAGGGACAAACATTTCTGGACATCAAAGATGAAAAATAAATAACTTGGTATATTTTTATTAAAATTAGGTTGTTGAATTTTTTATTCTCATTACTTACTTATCCTAAATTATAAATGTGAAAGTTTGTTTGTTTGTTCGTGTGTTTGTTTGTTACTTTCTTCACGTCTCATCTACTGACCAACCACCATGAAACTCTTTTCACACAATCATCGCGAAAGTTATTCCCGACGGTTAGACAGTAACGCGGACTGAGCCGCGGGCGATTACTAGCATGTCGAGTATGTATAATTTGTATTTTATAACTTAAATACCATTTAATTTTATAGAAGTATTGAAATGGTAGGTAATATTAAAATTCATTAGGATCAAACTACCAATATTACTCGCGCGCGCTACGTACGCTCGACCTAGCGTTAACCCACACATGCGTGTTGTTATGCGTCTGTGTGAGTCGATATCGTCTCTCGCGGCGATTTCGACTTGATGAAATTTGATTGCGCGCTCTTAAGCTGATATAAAAACGGTATTTTTAACATTTGTGTGTCCCCTCGCTCTGGTCGCCCCGCCTCCCGCATTCGCCCTATCTCGCTAATAAGTTTCTTTTATTAATAACTTTAAAACCCGTGGATGAAAATGACCCAAATTTTCAAATGTGAGATGTAACGACTTATTAATCAGAAAGGCTTAAACTCTAATAACTTTAATTTTCTTTTGCAGCTTCTACGAGCTGTTTAATTAAAAAAACCTCATTATCTTTAAATCCCGTGGATGAATGTGACACAAAACTTGTACAGCAATAGAGGTCAATCATATAAACCGTGTAACACCAATTTTACAAATTGTAATTTTTTTTTGGGCTGATTAGGCGATGTTCTAGGTCTTAGATAATTACTCGAAAACCCGTGGATGGATCTGACACAAAATACATCTATAGATCAGTTACTACCTCAATAACATCACAAAGGTTAAATTTTCAACTATAATTTTCTTTTCGATCGACAGCGACCAAAAAGCGAAATACCTAAATATCTACTAACGCAATGGTCCAAAATGACACAAAATCAGATTTTAGGCTCAGCAAATGATCCCGAAACTATATGCCAAAAATAAAAAACTTTAGAGTTTTTGAAACCTAAATACCTATTCCGACGGGTCTATTTAGCACTGTATAGTAGTACCATTATGATCGTTTCGAACTGTGTTCCACACGCAGCTGTCAGCTGTCAAAAACTGTTCAAAACGCTCAGAATGATCACGCCATTTTGTATATTTTTACCAAGCTCTCTACTTGAGCCAAAATGTAAATTTTTTGACGTTTACTTGGATTTGACAGATCACTGACCTCGATGTTATTTTTAGGTTACCATGAAGGACATTTATGATTATGTATTCTTGTATAATGTTCTAGTTTTTGATATTTTAAAATATAATATAAATTTATTAGATAAACGAGAAAAGAATTGACTATTAATCAATTCAAAGTCAAAAAAAAAAAAAATTAAACGGTTGTATGCTCAACGAAGTGGGCACGTGTCAGCTAGTATTATATATCGACGCCCCCAAGCAATAACCCAGTAATTGCAAAACTCAATTTTTACAGGAGAGCATCATATGTGTTTTTTAGCTATATCTTTTCAGTAAATTATTATTACGACATGTTAAATACCTCAGATGAAAGGTATTTTTTTATAGAACGACCTTTTAGTATTGGGATTAAATTACATATACAAATATCTTTATAATCATTAAAAATATAAATTACGTAAAATATTTTGCATCATTATATCAATAATTATATATTACGGTATAGAATTATAAAAATGCATTCAGTAATGTCAACTTACGATATTATTGCGGAATTTTTTTAAACACTTATATGCAATAATCATTATTTACTTGGTGGTTTAAGAGAGTTTTTTAATAAAGTGTGTAACAGTATAGATCTATTACTAGCTTATTGGCGTGAAATTTAAACCGTCTTTATACAGTAAATACCTAGTACCACACAATACTTGTATGTATTTTAATTGTAATAATTGTATACTGATATTTCATAAAATATGTTTTTAATAGGATTATTAAAGAAAACTACATATTGTACCAAAAAAACAAAACTTTCATTACCAAAAAATAAACAACAAAATAAACAGTCTTATACTGTATACTATATCAGTATTCATACAATAAAAAACAGTTAAATATATGAAATTAAAAATAATAATCAGTCATCATCTGAGGTTTCTTCATTGACTGTGTTAGTATTAATAATGTTTTCCTGAGAATACGTCAGTAATTAGTAAAAACTATGATAATATCTAGGAATTGCTCCGGTATTGCACAGGGATAGTAAATCTGTGAGAAGTGCCTTGCCTATTGGGATAGGATGATGATAAGCTGGCTCTAGAGTGATATTATCTTCGGACGCCGAGTCCGGCTTAGATTATCGTCCCTATCGTCTAATTTGGGTTGAGTGTAAGGTGTCCAACTCCAAATAATGTCCATCAAAATCGTATTTAAAATAAACCTGGATGTTCACGTAACTCCATCACAACCAGGGAGTGGTTGTGATGGAGTTACGTGAACATCCATGACGTCGGACCAACGGATGACATTCCCGTTTGTATCCCGACGCCAATACGCAGGATTTACTAATTTTTTAATGTCTAAAACATCAGATCCCTCTATTTCTGTTAAGCTGTACTTTTCTCCGGTCACTTTAGAATTTGTTCTGGTGTATAGATAACTTTATTCTGCATATTGCGTTCTATGCAGGCGTGCATTGAGTCACCTTCATTTTGGCTGTGTCCTGTTTCAAAAAATCGGTGGGTTATGGATAGTTGTAGAGTTTTTGCAGCATAAACGTATAATGCAAAAATGTATCTATTTTTGTTTTGCCCATAGCACCCATCAGAGTAAAATGATATTGTATTTATACCCCTTTCAGATTTTAAGAACTTTAACAAGCAACTACCAATTTCTATACAGCCTCTTTTGGCCACATGGTAATGCCACACATAGCAATAACCTTTTTTACGTAATGCGTCATATATTTTTTTTTTCTCGTTTTTAATTTGCCTGATCCTTTTTTTTCTATGAAAGTGATTCTTGTAATTCTCTTCTAATTGTTCTTTCTCTGAGGCATCAGCTTGCTCATATAACATGCAAGTGGCACACTGATCTTTTTTGGGTTTAAAAAAGGAATAGTTAAATCGAGTATTAAAAATAGATTCATATTGCCGTTTACTTGCTATTGTCACATTAGTGTAATTTTGATGTTCAAACCAATCAGTGTAAAAGCGGTATAATTTTGATATGTTTAGA
Source organism: Celastrina argiolus (assembly GCA_905187575.2). Classification (NCBI taxonomy): domain Eukaryota; kingdom Metazoa; phylum Arthropoda; class Insecta; order Lepidoptera; family Lycaenidae; genus Celastrina; species Celastrina argiolus. The sequence goes on from LR994596.1 coordinate 8,205,476, forward strand.
TTTTCTGAAAGGTATCAATTGGCGACTAGAAGATTTTCTTGTAAAATGTGACTCTACTGATGGGAATAGTTTGATATGTGTTATGATACTTAATTCCGTATCACTGCTCATTTTACGAGGTCTATTTGCGTGTTTCTCTCTTTTATGACAAAAAACTTCATCTGATTTAGCCTTTTCTATAGCAGTGTAGATCATAGCCTCTCCAATATTTAATGTATTTACGAAAAACTTTTTACAAACAGCCACGTCTTCACCGTCCAAAGGAAAATAATGTATAATATATTAAATAATAATACTGTTACTAGCCATTACCGAAAACACTCGCCTCATATTTAACTGCAATAATCTTGTAATGGCAGAAACCAAAACTCAATGTCAATTATTTTACAGTAATGCTACAATACCGATTATGAGTCGTAAAATTGAAAAAGTAACAGTTTAATATTTAATTTTTGTCGTATAAAAATCAAATTGAGGTTCCGTGCAATAAAACTTTCCTTCGGCATAGTTTTATAAATAACCGTAGAAAAATTCTGCAAAAAATTACATACATAGATAATGGTCCACGGAATCTAAATTTGCAATAAAAAAAAATTCCAGTAATGTGCTATTACTGGGTTATTGCTTGGGGACGTCGATATAATTTTTTTGAATGAGAAAAGGTAGAGTATAGTCACATCCCAAAGTTACGGTAACTGTTTTTTTACAACATGTGTATTATTCCGTCTGTCGCCTTTTAAGATACCCATAGGAAGATGGGAAGGGATGAAAGGGTTGATGGGGAGGATAATAAGAGTGTCAGCCTCCGTGGTCCACTAGGTCTAGCTCTCGACTCGGAGGTTGTGGGTTCGATTCCCGAGTTGCAACAGCGAAAAATGTTGTTTTTAACTCTGAGCTCCCGCTAGTCGTATCGGTTATCCGTCCCACTGGGCTACGAGAGTGAAGGAAGAGAGAGTGCGTATGAGTATTGCGCACACACTTGGGCATTATGAAAATAACCCTACGTAGCTAGCCTGGTTTCGATGAAACCGGCCACCGTCACCGAAATCGGCGTGGGAGGCATTATTACAGTTTTATTATCTGAGGTGTCTTCTTAATATAGCCATGTCAATGTTTAGGGAGAGTATGTGAGCGCCGCGAAGCCTTAGGCGTACTGTCGAGAAGATAATACTTGAGCTACGCAAAAATACTCAATCTTTGAGAGAAAAGTTTAAAGAAATAGGAATACTAACCGTTGCATCTCAATACATTTTGGACAACTTATTATATGTAAGAAAAAAATAAAATAATTTTAAAACAAAAAGTGATAATCATTGTAGGAACACTAGAAATAAGCACAAGCTCGATATACCTATGATCAGTCTTAGTAAAGTAAGTACCTAAACCTTTTAAAGGGCATACGCCTATACAATAAAATTCCAGAAAACTTTTAAAAATTTCCATTACTAATTTAAAAATGTAGTGCCAGCGACAGGAGCAGTGAGCTCAGGTAGGTAGGAGAGTGGCTTGCAGGTGTGAACTGGAGTTCTACCAGCTTCGCCTTGGGGGTATATACCTGGCTCCTGGACCGAACAGAGGCCTCGCTAGGGCTTTTTTAGGCTGTACTATCATGATGCGCTAGAGTGGAGGATGTTGCGCATCACGACCGGTTCAGGGACTCGGTGCAATGGACGGTGGTCCCTAAAATATTGTTAAGTAGCTAGTAAAAGTGAAAACAATATCATTAGAAACTAGCTGTTCTCGCGACTTCGTTCACGTGGTTTTTGAGTGACTCAATCCGTTTATGCAGCGCACGCAACGAAAGTTCTCAAATCGCACACCTAGATCGAAACAGGTACAACTCAAAAAAACTCATTTTACAGGAAACGCAAAAAACTGATTTCCGAGTCCCTGTGCATTGCAGAAGTTTTCTGCTTACATTTATGACCTTTATTTAACAGCTGGATGCAATAAATATTAAGAGTCTTGGGTTTCAATTAAGGGTTGGGTTTGAAAATTGCATTTTTTAAGTTGTTTCCTTTTAGTTTACCAATGTATATATTTTTTTTGTATTATTATGACTTGGATCCTTATTGGTGAATTTCGTTTTTAGTTGACTCTGTTTTGTAGATGCAAAACATGCATAAAAAACAATAGTATTTATATTATTTATTATTAGTACGACTCATTAAAATGGAAAATGTGTTGGAGAGGCCTATGTTCAGCAGTGGACTCTAAAAGGCTGAAACGACGACGACGACGACGACGACTCATTAAGTAGTATGTGACCAGCAGTAGGGATATATTAGATGAAGATATAGCAATAAAATATTTGGCAGTAAGGAAAAAATAAATATTCTTTATTAATAGTACTATAAAATAATGTAATTAGTGGCAGTCTCTCCTTAAATTATGAAAGTATACTCTAAAAATAAACCATTATAGAAAACTAAAACAACTTAAATATATAGGAACCTTCCGTTCAACAAAAACATTTAAATGTACATCAAATATCACATTTTACTTATAATTAAATACATAATTTTAATAACGTCAGTAATTTTAAATTTAAAAAACATTACCCAAAATGTCTAATGAACATTTTAAATTCTGAAGTCAACCTCACAGCAATGAAACAAAATATGTATCACAATAGCTGTGCTATGAAATAATTAACCATAAAATTTAAATATATTATATCTAGCAATATCCCGAAGAAAATTAAAACCACAATCTGCTAGCAGATGAGTGAGTCGGGCTTTGCACGATCGCGTTAACATTAGTGCTTGTGTATACACTCTAACACTAATGTTAGTGGTGGTATTTTCACGTTTTTGCTTGAGAGTGTACGCATAAGCAGTGTGGGAAAGAGGGAGGTGCATCAAAGCGGAGGTACGCATAGGCACGCCTATGCGTACACTCACTCATCTGCTAGCAGGTTGTGGTTTAAACTTTTTCGCGGGATATTGCTAGATATAATATATTTAAATTTTATGCTACGGATTTCCGCAAAGTAACGCCTGATTCCATTAACTAAATAATTAATCATAAATAAACTAATAATGTCATTTTGAGATCAATGGTAATGAAATTACAATTACCGAAAACCTAGCATTTATTAAGTATTATTCTTAGCTATAAAGAGGTAGGTATCACTTTGGTACACAACACTTTGGATTTCCACTTTTTTGTTTTCCATAATCTCTTCCCACCCTTTTTCCGTCTCGGGTTCATGGGCAAGGTTCCTGCAAAATGCTGTGGTTAACAAAAGCATTTTGCTGGTTGATTTGATCATCTTCGGTATCCGACGAAGTACTGGAGATTGAGCTACTACTGCTGGTGCTAGATGAAGTCGAAGACGAAGGTACTATCTCAAGGGGGGCTCTTTTTTGGAAATCAATTGGAAATTGGGATCCTCATTAGAGTCATCAATGTCACTTTTATCACTTGGAATTAACGAAATATTATAATTGTTTGGTACACCATTCCCTTGTTGCCTAGACGTGCTTGGAAATGATTTATCAACTAGGTGTAAGGTAGGAATTAGTGTTTTTAGAAGAGAATTCAACACTAGTTAACATCGTGTATTCCATAGCTGCATGTCGAGTAAGAGTTGTGTCAGGGAGACTGATATTTTCTTTATCCATTTCTTCTAGCATATTTACTACAAATCTACCACGTTTCGTTTTGCCTGAAATAATACTTTCTATCATCAATTTTTCGATCATATTAGTCATTTACCAGCTAAAGGGGTCTAACTTAAAAAAATCGTATTACAAAGAAATCAACTCTTTATTTGCCGGAATGAAAATAAAATATTATAAATGTGAAAAAAATCTCTCGTTCTATAGCAAAAAACAATCGATATGATAATATTTTCAAAGAAATAAAAGACATAAAAAAATGATTCAACAAAACAGAATCAATTAGAAATTGAAATAAAATTCAACTATACAGTAACAATTCTAAATGTGAATAAAAATTTAACTCACCTTGCCAATAATACAGATTCAACTCAAAATGCTTCATTAATCAACTAGGCACTAACGACCAAAATGGCGACAACTCAAAATAATGCTTCTTCAAATTTCAACAACACGGGCGCAATTCAAAATAACTATAATTTGTTTACTCAAAGCACATGCATTCTACTTTAAAACTTGGTTCCAATTGGCGTTGTCGCTGTTTCACGTGCGAGGGTGGCGGGCCACTCGTTCAACAAAAAAGATATACAACGTCATCTAGCGTCGAATATTGGAAATATTTTTGAATCTGTTTTATTGGTCGATAGGCATTGAAATGACAAACTCGAAGATGTGCATAACTCAAAAATCACGAATTTTGAGTTAGCTCCCTTTCGATCTAGGTGTGCGAAATGTGAATCATTTTCCATGTTTTTGCAACATTTCTCACTGACACTTCACTCCTATTGGTCGCAGCGTAATGTAATATGGCCAAAAGCCTTCCTCTATAAATGGACTATCCAACAAAATTTTTATTCAAATCGGACCAGTAGTTTCTGAGATTAGCGCGTTTAAACAATCAAACAAACTCTTCCGCTTTATAATATTAGTGTAGATAGAAAAGAAATAGAAATCATTTATTTGCTTAAATAAGGTACAAAATGGTGTCACAGATTTGGTAAATTTGCCTCTTATTTTGCCTTTGAGTAGCGGGCAAATTTTTACTAAAAACTATTTCATTATTAAAATTACGGTCATGCATTAGGTGTTCTGTTTTTAAACATGTTCGACCATAATATAGTTAAGTAGACCCATTATTTAAAACCATTTTCGTATGAGAGAGTCTTGTAAATCATATTTTATGGCTCAAATCTTTTATGTTCGTCCCTTTTTCTTTTCATAAAACCCTTGTTCTTTTTAGGGGTGCGCACCCAAATGGGAAAACGCGCGGAATTAATTCCGTGGGTAAAAACGGTACACTATCACTGCACACTATGTCTGTCTGTCACCAGACCCTTCCGTGATAGCTGAACTGTTGAAATGTTCACAGATGATGTATTTCTGTTGCTGCTAGGTTTTATATTAAGAATTATAATTAATATATTTATCTGACCCATGCCCGCTTTGTTGAGCATATAAACAGTTTGTGATGATTCGCTTAAGCATTTCCGGGACTTCCACGAATATTTGAAGACCAAAAATAGCCGAATCGGTTCAGCCGTTCTCGAGTTATAGCGAGACTAAAAACAGCAATTCTTTTTTATATATTATATGACTAGCTGACTCGTGCTCACTTAGATGAGTATATAAACCGTTTAAACCTTCCCTGGACAAAAAATAGCCTAATCGGTTCAGCTGTTCTGGAATTTTAGAGAGACTAACGAACGGCAATTCATTTTTATATATGAGAGATATATATAAGAAGAAGATTATTATTATTAAACATATAAATATTACATCTGGCTATCTACCTACTACCTAGAAACAACATAATATGTGACATGCTAATTAAACGCCCAGACTTTGTGATTAAACGTGTTTTTTTAGTCGTTTCGTACGAAACCTTTTTCTTGCGAACCCGACTTGCAATTGACCAGTTTATTGGTACATTGTACATTATGTATACTATAGAAAACCACTAGGTTGGTTTTATCTATTATGCTTCAAAAGAAATTACAAAAACCCCTTTGATAGGCAAGTATGTTGAAAAATAATGATACGGCAGATTTTATGCGCAATCATTTAGGGTTTTTATCGACTAAGTACTTTTTGTAGCGATTTTCCACCGATTTTACAAAAATGACTGATTTTATGATCGACTTCTAGTATGACGCGCGCGTTGCACTATTGAACCCAGTAGGTATATTCTATTTTTCACCTAGGAAAAAGTAGGTCATTAAAATTATGCAGAATTTAATATTTTTCCCCATAGTATATTGATCTTTATTTTCTAATTATTAAGGTACAACAATTATGCATAATATACAGTCTATCAAACCAATTATAGTGTAAAGACATTTTTTTTGGTAATTACTTACCATATCGCGATAAAAAAAATACTAAGGTCTACAATGACCACAAGAAGTAAATCTTATTATGCTGGAGTTCGCGGGCTCCTAGTCTATACCCATGATGGCACTGGTTGTTGACCTAACACCTGACCGGGCGATTTGTCGCGTTATGGTACGTAATTTATATGAGGTGCCAAAACAAAATAATGTTCTACGCGTTATTCTCTTCACACTATATTCGGCTTAGTATATGAACACGCTGTAGTATGGAGCGACCGACGCGACGCATCGCGAAGTGTCAACAAGCGTAAACGCCCGAAATTATATTTCCTAGTAAATGTATAGTTAAATAAACACTCTGAACCAGTTTGAGTTGAGTCTAAATCTCGCGGTGAATATGTGACATTTGTGTTATAGGCGCCCATACTCATATTTTGATCACATTGAGAGTATATGTCGCAGTCATCTGGTTCAATCTGCTGTACTAATAATATAGTTTCATTGAATCCTGTTTTACCAACAAATTAAAAAAATCCGAGACTAGGACTGTTTAGTCCTAGTCTCGGATTTTTTTAACTTGTTGGTAAAACAGGTTTTAACTTTTCACTACCTACTCATAAGAAAAATACGTCCTATATATAATGTCGCAGTCATCTGGTTAAATCTGCTATTTGATTGAATGACTAGCGTATTCATTGAATTCTGTTTTTACCAACAAATTCAATCAATCCTAGACTAGGACAGCCATTTAATATTTTATTTATAAACTTAAAAAATTCCGAATAAGCACTATTATAACGCACATTAAGGTATATTAATAAAAAAATATATCAACACATTGCTTTCTGTATGAGCTGTTTGACGCCAGTAAGTAACCGAGCTAGTCGTTCAATGAAATAAGCAGATTCAATCAGATAACTGCGACATATACATCACACGTATTATTATAGGGAACTCAGATAGTATGGCTTCCAGAATCCATACAAATAGCGTTAAATTTACACCCCTTAATTAGACTAGGTTGAGAAAGGGGACCGGGTGGAGGGCTGCGAGGGGATGGCGCTTTTATCTCTTAAGTTCGCTGAGCGGTACAAAATTACACATTATACCAGTAAATGACTATTACGGTGGCGAATCTCGAAATATGAAATTGACTATGGAACATGCCAGTTTTGTATGAATGTGAATTGTATTAAAATTAATTTGAAATGAATTGCATTTTGTATTCAGTATTGTTTAAAATTTTCCTAGAAAAGCGTTGCCGTTATATTGCGCTATTACAGTTTTAGGCTGTGTTCTTTATATAGCTAGCTGTGCCCGCGACTTCGTTCGCGTGGTTGTCGGAAACACTATCGCGATTATCCTATGATTGCTCACGTTGATTTTTATTATTATAATTATTAAAAAGGAATAATTCATACATATTTTTTGAGTAACTGTTTATGCAGCGCACGCAACGAAAGTCCTCAAATGTGAATAATTTTCCCCGTTTTTGCATTTTTGTAACTGACGCTTCGCTCCTCAAACTCTTTCGCTTTTTTTTTACTTAGTAATATAGCTGACGCCAGTGTGAAAAGTCCTTCAAGTAAGGCAAGACCCAGGGGCTGTCGATTTCGTTTTTGCAAAATTTGTCTCATTTTTCTAAACGAGTTTTTATAAGATTTTAACGGCCTTTTAAAGACTATCCTTTCATTTACACTAATATTGTACTCGTAATTCAATTTTTGTATTTTTGTATGTAACGACTTAACTAAAAAGTACTTGACCGATTTTAATAATTCTTTTTTCATTAAAAAGCTACATTATCACTGATAATATAGGCTATATAAAAATCAATTGCTGTTAGTTAGTCTAAACTCGAGATCAGCTGAACTGATTCGGATATTTTTGGTCTTGAAATATTCGTGGAAGGAAGTCCCGGGAAGGTTTACACGGTTTCCATGCTCAACGAAGTGGGCACCGGTCAGCTAGTATTTAATAATGAGCTTAGCGATGTAAAAACACCTACACTTAAACTAAGATAGGACTTATTCCTACGCAGTCTAGACGTTCTCTAGTTCAGTTCTCTAGAACTGAGATATTAACGGCACTTTTTGTAACCGACATTTTGTAGGTGAAAAATAGAACATAATATTATACAGTATGCTTACTCCCGACATAATCGAGAATCGAATCATTTCGATATCAACAGTTTTTGGTATTTTATTTGGTGGATTACTTTGAAACTAATAAGGATAAATAAAATCGTTCGATCGTAACTTTTTGTACTCCCTACCAATAAAAAAAGTTAATTTATTTGGGAATACGCGGCACGATCGATTCTGAATCAAAATCGAATCAGTTTGGAGATTAAGGATTGCAATAAAGCAACGTACACGCCATACAAAATATCGGTCATATCAAATCGATCATTTAAAATCGGTCATATAAAATCGGTCATACAAAATAGGTCATATAAAATCGGTCATATAAAATCGGTCATACAAAATAGGTCATATAAAATCGGTCATATAAAATCGGTCATATAAAATCGGTCATATAAAATCGGTCATATAAAATCGGTCATACAAAATAGGTCATATAAAATCGGTCATATAAAATCGGTCATATAAAATCGGTCATACAAAATAGGTCATATAAAATCGGTCATATAAAATCGGTCATATAAAATCGGTCATATAAAATCGGTCATACAAAATAGGTCATATAAAATCGGTCATATAAAATCGGTCATACAAAATAGGTCATATAAAATCGGTCATATAAAATCGGTCATATAAAATCGGTCATACAAAATTGGTCATACAAAATAGGTGATATAAAATCGGTCATATAAAATCGGTCATATAAAATCGGTCATACAAAATAGGTCATATAAAATCGGTCATATAAAATCGGTCATACAAAATAGGTCATATAAAATCGGTCATATAAAATCGGTCATACAAAATTGGTCATATAAAATCGGTCATATAAAATTGGTCATATAAAATCGGTCATATAAAATCGGTCATACAAAATCGGTCATATAAAATCGGTCATACAAAATAGGTCATATAAAATCGGTCATATAAAATTGGTCATATAAAATCGGTCATACAAAATAGGTCATATAAAATCGGTCATATAAAATTGGTCATATAAAATCGGTCATATAAAATCGGTCATACAAAATAGGTCATATAAAATCGGTCATATAAAATTGGTCATATAAAATCGGTCATATAAAATCGGTCATACAAAATCGGTCATACAAAATAGGTCATATAAAATCGGTCATATAAAATCGGTCATACAAAATAGGTCATATAAAATCGGTCATATAAAATCGGTCATACAAAATTGGTCATATAAAATCGGTCATACAAAATTGGTCATATAAAATCGGTCATATAAAATCGGTCATACAAAATAGGTCATATAAAATCGGTCATATAAAATCGGTCATACAAAATAGGTCATATAAAATCGGTCATATAAAATCGGTCATATAAAATCGGTCATATAAAATCGGTCATATAAAATCGGTCATACAAAATAGGTCATATAAAATCGGTCATATAAAATCGGTCATATAAAATCGGTCATACAAAATAGGTCATATAAAATCGGTCATATAAAATCGGTCATATAAAATCGGTCATATAAAATCGGTCATATAAAATCGGTCATATAAAATCGGTCATATAAAATCGGTCATATAAAATTGGTCATATAAAATCGGTCATATAAAATCGGTCATACAAAATAGGTCATATAAAATAGGTCATATAAAATCGGTCATATAAAATCGGTCATACAAAATAGGTCATATAAAATCGGTCATATAAAATCGGTCATATAAAATCGGTCATACAAAATAGGTCATATAAAATCGGTCATATAAAATTGGTCATATAAAATCGGTCATATAAAATCGGTCATACAAAATAGGTCATATAAAATAGGTCATATAAAATCGGTCATATAAAATCGGTCATACAAAATAGGTCATATAAAATCGGTCATATAAAATCGGTCATATAAAATCGGTCATACAAAATAGGTCATATAAAATCGGTCATATAAAATCGGTCATATAAAATCGGTCATATAAAATCGGTCATATAAAATCGGTCATACAAAATAGGTCATATAAAATAGGTCATATAAAATCGGTCATATAAAATCGGTCATACAAAATAGGTCATATAAAATCGGTCATATAAAATTGGTCATATAAAATCGGTCATATAAAATCGGTCATACAAAATAGGTCATATAAAATCGGTCATACAAAATTGGTCATACAAAATTGGGCATATAAAATCGGTCATATAAAATCGGTGCAAAAAAGGCCGTATGTAACTCTAAAACAATTTGAATAGTATTTTATTTATTTCTAATACTTGATTTTGTTACAGCCTAGCATCAGCATCGTCTAAAGAACCCTGGAAGGTGGAAGGAGACACAGACGAGAGAAATGAGAGAGCGAGAAGAGCGTATAGTGCCGTCCTCACTGTCACCAGCCCGGCCCCAGAGAAGAAGGAATATCTAGATTTTTCTGATCAGGTATGAATAACTATTATCAAAATAATTAAATACCCAGCACCTTTAAAGCAGTGAGTGAACTGTTGATGATGTATTATATTTATACCTATTTAGGTAGTTAAGAAAAGTTTTTTAGGACCTTGTACGGAAAGAATATAACTGGTGTAAAAAGAGCAGTCACTATAACTTTGGGATATGTAGTATAGTATAATCGTATCTGAAAGTTATAGTGACTGCTCTTTTTAACTATATACAACAAATTAAAGACTCTCCAAGTATGCCGTTATTAAAAAAAAACGATTGAAGCAACATGTTGTCAATTGTAACATTGAAGTTTGAGTTGTCTACATCATTGGATTAGGATAAATTATTATAATTATTTAAATTTCAACGCCTTGTAAATTTTATATTGTTACCTGATTAAGTTTCTCAATAAGTGAATAATATAAAGTTTTTTGAGAAATAAATAATTCTTTAAACTGAACTGAAACTGAACATCCGCAATCAACCTTCTATCCATTAATAAAATACGAGTATTATTTTTAAAAAGGTTTAAAACAAGCCTTTAATTTTATTTCTCTGAGTACTTGTCAAGACGCATATTCAAACGAGTCCAAATTCGATGGTTTTATCTTGTTTAGTTTAGGAGTTCCCATGCCCACCTTCCGACGCCATCTTGAGATCCATGTTGTCATCTACGAGTAGAATGAGAGTGCTTGTCAAGAATATTCAAATGAGTCGAAATTAGATGAATTTATTTTGATTAATTTAGGAGTTCCTATGGCCACCTTCCGACTCCATGTTGAGGCCACCTTCATGGTATTATATAAATGCATTGTCACCGAAGTTACGTTCATAAACCAAATAAAAATAAATTTTAATAAATTTCAATCTAATCAAACGACAGATTCTAATTTTAACTCGCAAAATTTGTCCCACACTAACATACTAACAGGGCAACTAAAATAAAACTTTTTAAAAAAGTAGTCGATATCGGTTCATTAATTTGGAAGCTACGATTAGATAGATACCCCACCCTTGATGCCTCTTCAGGCGTTAAGTCCGCCTAATGTACAAAATGTGCATGATGTATAAATGAATACGTCAAACTTGTAGCTTTGTTAATGTTGGAGGCTAAAAATATAGAGGTCTAATTCACTATGAAATCGATTGCTACAAAAAATACATTTTTTTTAAATTATATTATAAAAAACGATTCAAAATTGAACCTTAATTACTATACAAAAATATACATATTTCATTGCAGCCTAGTGGTGCAGGTTAATTGAACTGTATATCGTAATGTGTAGTGAATAAAGTTCAATTTTGAATCGGTATAATGAATTGCGCGTAAACTGATGCTAAAAATAAGTAACATAAAGTAGCTACGGTTAACCATCAGGAGTAACCAAAATATTGTGTTTTCGTTACTTTACCAGATATAATTTGATTATATATTATATTGTGGTTGTATTGGTAATAAAATATCGGCAATGTAATAAAATATATGGATAAAAGAGAGTTCTTGTATGATGATGAAAAAATATAAACTATCTTTCAGTGAAACATGAAAGACAAAGCAATAAATAAAGTATGAAAGTAATAAAAAAGAACTTCAAAGACAAAATTGCTTGGATTTAATGTGTTGTGAGCGAATACCCAAAAAATACGCGGCTTACATGTCGGTCGGTTTGTTTCAGTTTCGATTGAAATTGATGGATATAGTTTAGCCCCTGTCTTAGCCTACCAGACATTTACTTAGTCAAGCACAACAATGGCAAACAAATTCTTTCATCTTCACAAGTTCGATGACCTCTGTGGTTAATTTAAGCGGTGCTCAAGCCGAAGTGTTCAAATCAAAATAACAAAAATTATGTTCCTCGGTCATAGATGACGTATAAATATGACGTGTATAATAATATGATTTTGTTGACTGATTATATGAATTATAGTAGTAAATTAATTGATATTGAAAAAATGGAAAATCTTGAAACTCATAATATTAAACGTTGATAAGTAAAACAAATTGATATCGTGGAAAATAACTGGCTTCAGTTTATTTTTAAACTAGGTATTAATCTAAGTTTGCGTATTGCTAATTGTACTTTAAACCCGTAACACGGGGCACCGACTTTTCGTAGGTGTAAAATAGAACATATAGATTTCAATAGAACGTGTCACACAAAATGTCGGTAACAAAATATAATATATTACAATAACATGTCACACAAAATGTAGTCACAAAATATAGATTACAATAACATGTCACACAAAATGTCGGTCACAAAATATAATATATTACAATAACAAGTCACACAAAATGTCGGTCACAAAATATAGATTACAATAAAATGTCACACAAAATGACGGTCACAAAATATAAATTACAATAACAAGTCACACAAAATGTCGGTCACAAAATATAGATTACAATATCATGTCACACAAAATGTCGGTCACAAAATATAATATATTACAATAACATGTCAAACAAAATATAGATTACAATAACATGTCACACAAAATGTCGGTCACAAAATATAATATATATTACAATAACATGTCACACAAAATGTCGGTCACAAAATCTATACATATAATAAATCTGTAGAGGAGTCGTGTCTGTACATTGAAGATATTTGAAAAAAAATATGATAGGGGACCTTTATTTACGCAATAGTACCCAAAACTATCATTTTTAAAATTTTTGTCTGTTTGTCTGTTTGTCTGTTTGTCTGTGGGTTTGTGCACGCTAATCTCAGAAACGGCTTATCCGATTAAGATGTACTTTTCACTAATATATTGCGGCAAGCTTCACTTAACATTTAGTGTTTGTTTTATGTAAATCGGTTCATAAATAAAAAAGTTATGACAATATTAAAAGATCATGTCCTTTTTGCTGGACGTTTGTAGGAAGCGCGCGCCGGGCCCGGGAGCCGTGCGCCGCCGCGCGCGCGCGCCGCTTCAAATTGTATTAGCAGCAAACGCACCGGGGCCGCGGGGGTGACTTTTATTTGTTAGGTTTAGGCTTGGTAGGTAGGAACAATCTCAGATTTTTTTTCTTGAGTTTATTACGAAAGTTATTTGTATAAAAATAGTTAGTACTTTTACTGTACAGTCCTTTGTGATAAGTAGGTACTGTATTATACATATTTGTTAGCGTTCTTGACAAACGGTACTAAGTTTTAAAAAATCAAAATTTTTTTACTATCTATATAATGTTACTAAAAACGTATGGTTTTAGACGTTGCTTGGTTTCAAATTTTATGATTTTGAGTTCACGGGAAGTACCCTTTAGGTTTTGATTCCCTTACGAGTGTCGAAAATGACGAAATTTAGCGACATACCTAAGCAACTGCTTTTGGTTGCATTGGCTAAGAGGTCTGATTTTTTCACTGCTTCAAGGAACAGTAGGTATCCTGAGTATTTTATATAATTTTCATCTTGATACCTACACGCGTTTCTGAGTAAAAGGGTCTTGACAGACAGACGGACATGGAAATGATCTTATAATATGTGTTTCGTTTTTTCCTTTTGAGGTACGGAATCGTAAAAACAGTTTTAAGATTTTCATAAATATATTGCTCTTTTTTTTGTTTTTTTCTATTTAATAAGATAGACGTTAAAAACATCTCGATAGTTACTAAACTGTGTTACAGGGCAAAACTGTTGACACAACTCGATTCCAATCGAGATACCTTTTAAAATTCTAGCCTTTTGCGGCCTGCCCTGGATATGTGTTAACAGTGTGATTATTATGGGTTTTTTTGTCAAATATCATAATATTGATAGAGTATTCTTTTATCCAAATCTATCTATACGCCAAATGCCGTGCTTTTAATACAATTATAGCAAAGTTGAGTAGGTACCTACATTTATACAATACGTTATCCGAGAGTTATACTCAGCGTGCATCATTAGCAATGTATAATATTATTTTGCATTCTATATTATAGTTCTCATTCCGTCCGTTAAAATTCATACTACAGCCTACTATTACTGTACATTTTTATAGTTTTCTTTGTCCAAATTATGTATTCGATAACTGCATAATACATAGAATTTTGATTAACATCAATATAACAAGTATTGTGTTTACAGTTAAACTAAAAAGGTTATGTCAATTTATGTTAGATTTATATTTTTCTTGATATTTTTATTTCTTAGTTTTTATCATGAACCGAATGGTTTTTATGTTAGGTACAACTTGGGTTTGTTTTCTTTCTTTTGGGACTTTCTATATTTTGCTACTATTCTGTACTTTAACAGTGAAGTGATTTATAATCAGTACCTACATGTTTGGTTATTAATAAATAAAAAACCGGGCAAGTGCGAGTCGGACTTACGCACCGAAAAGACCGCAAAATTTTTCGGCGCGCTGTCATTGTCGTCACACCAGCAGAGTCGGCGTGGAAACGATCATCGTCTGCAGTCGCTGCGGCGCAAAATCCATACAAATCTTAGTACTAGATGTTCGTCGTGTATGTGAGCGTACTATCAAGTAGTCCCGTTCGCAGTATAGTAATTGTACACGGTCGTTTGTCAAGCTGGTAGTAGGAATTGTCAACATAAAGTAGTTTTTTAAATACCTCAACGACAGTTTTTATAACTAAAAATATTTTTAAAACAGATTTATTATAACACTGCCCTAAATCACTTTTCCACGCGTACGAAGTCGCGGGCACAGCTAGTATAATATATATTACAATAACATGTCACACAAAATGTAGTCACAAAATATAAATTACAATAACAAGTCACACAAAATGTCGGTCACAAAATATAGATTACAATAACATGTCACACAAAATGTCGGTCACAAAATATAGATTACAATAACATGTCACACAAAATGACGGTCACAAAATATAAATTACAATAACAAGTCACACAAAATGTCGGTCACAAAATATAGATTACAATAACATGTCACACAAAATGTCGGTCACAAAATATAAATTACAATAACAACTCACACAAAATGTCGGTCACAAAATATAGATTACAATAACATGTCACACAAAATGTCGGTCACAAAATATAATATATTACAATAACATGTCACACAAAATGTCGGTCACAAAATATAGATTACAATAACATGTCACACAAAATGTCGGTCACAAAATATAGATTACAATAGAACATGTCACACAAAATGTCGGTCACAAAATATAGATTACAATAGAACATGTCACATAAAATGTCGGTCACAAAATATAGATTACAATAGAACATGTCACATAAAATGTCGGTCACAAAATATAGATTACAATTATAGAACATGTCACACAAATTGTCGGTCACAAAATCAGTCGTATTCTTATGGTTTAATTAAAAGTCAAAATCGGACAACAAAAAGTATATAACGTAGTTGGGCGCCGTTATTCTTCAATCCGTCCCCAAATCGTACGTCGGGCAGCGATTAATCTTTTCCATGCCATTGCTTGCTAATGAGAAATCAAATACGTCCCAGACAACAGGTTCTGTTTCACCGAAAAGAAAAATAGAAAAGAAATACAGAATCTAGAAATAGGTCAGAAGTAAATCTGTTATCATATTCGCCATCTTGCGGGCTCGTATTTTTTAACCTCGACAAAAATAGTAACAGATAGAAAGATTAATATCGATTCATCAGTTTTCGAACTAAGATGCCGCAGACAGACTGTCTGTCTGTAGAGAGAGACACGTCACATGGAGGTTAGTCCCATAACCGATGAAACGATTTTGATCTTCCTTTTTTTGGTTTATATCTGACGTGATTGGCAGTGGTTTCAGCTATTTATTGTAAGATCGCTCACAGCTTAACAATTCGACAGTAATTAATTTTTAAAATTGTGTTTATTATGCAAAATAAATTGACACATCGATGTAGGTGCGAATGTTTAAAATGTCGTAATCCTCTCAGATTATAAGACAATAGGGTCATGACCTAGCTCGAGGAACACCTACAAAAATCTGAAGGTTATATAATGTCGACTACCTACACTACATTCATGAAAGAAAAACAAATGACAAGCACTTTATAACTTCACAATATAATTATTTGTATACCTAATATAACGCCTCCGTGTTCCTACATTGTTTAGAACTTTGCCTGGGTAGTGCACACACTTAGGCATTATAGAAATTACTGCGTAGCAGGTGTTATACAAAACTACCGAAATCGGTGTAGGAGGTTATAAAAAAATACCTAACAATTTATGATTTAAAATGCATTCTTTTATTAATTCCCATTTAAAACGCTTGGGCGCTCGATTTCATAAACTTCAATTAAAATAGCGATACAGAACAGTTTAACAATTCACTGTGTTATCCAAAGTCGATGACGCATATACCTAAATACCGTTAACTGGCTAAACTCCCCTGAAAATTGTTCGATTTCCGCGGTAGAATAACAAAAATGTCGTTTTCAATTCAAGTCTACTCGTAGTTTAGACTGATCACCTGATTGTCTGATAAAAATAATAATTTATGTGTCGGATGGGCATGTAAAAAGTCGGTCAAACGCTGAACCTGTCAGTGTCTGCTTTATGCCTTCATCCTTATAACCTAGTAGGGCCGCTGGGTCATAAGGGCGAAGGAAGAAAGTGACTTTGTGTACTCCGCAAACACTTGGGCATCATATTATAATGATTTATGCGTATCCAGACCTGTTTCAACGAACGCAGCCAGCCACTATAATGGGTGTAAAAAGAGCAGTCACTATAACTTTGAGATATGAATATTATACCTTTTCTCATTCAAGAAAATAATATTGTATTTAATTATTTTTCTTGCCTTTTTGTTATTCTTGCGACAAAAAAATAAGAAATGGTAAAAATGTTTTTTTTAAGTTAAAAAAAATAATAAAAAAAAACATTTCCAAAATGAACAAAGTTGGTATTATCATATTTCAAAGTAATAGTGACTTTTCTTTTTACACACTGTATAGGTGTAAGAGTTTTATCATGAAAACTGTACTTAGAAGTTGACAACATTAGAAGCTTTTAAGTCTCATCAACTAACAACTCTGTTGATTTTTTGATAAAATGCGCCCCTAAAAGCTTCACGAGTTATGTAAGCTTTCAGATAATTTCTGGTAGGAAAGTTGGTTTTGAAAATGTAATAATATTTAGAACCAAAATGGGAAATATTTAAGTATATTAAGTTTATGAAGTTAATAATAGGTATCTGCATATAAATTATTTATTATAACGCACATTAAAGTAAATTAATCAAAAGATCAACACATTGCAATTTGTACTAGCTGTTTGATGCCATTAAAAGACTCCGCTAGTCATTCAATCAAATAAGCAGATTCAACCAGATGACTGCGACATACACATAGACATGGCATAACATACAGTCGTAAAAATATACATACAAGGAAAAATAATACAGATCAATATTCTATGTGACGAAACAAAACATGGCTTGTAATTTAATTTAATCTAATTTTGTTGCCTTATTTATAAATAATGTAAATAATCTTCTTAAATTATATAAAAGAATAGCACTGCCCACGATTTTTTCAAATGTAAAACTCAAATTACCAATATTATCCGCTACATGCTTTGTCTCTAGTATATAAGATACAGAAGACAACGCCTCCGTGGTCCAGAGGTATAGAGCTAGACCTGGAGGTTCTGGGTTCGATTCTCCATTGGAACAACAAAAAATGTTGTTACCAAGTTTGGTTAGGACATTGCAGGCTGATCACCTGATTGTCTGACAAGAAAGATGATCCATGCGTCGGATGGGCATGTAAAAAGTTGATCCTACGCCTGTTCTCTCGCCTGTCGTGTCGGGTAGCCGTCCCACTGGGTTATGAGAGTAAAAATCACACACTCGGGAACTATAAAAGTTTAGTTTCATGAAATTGTTCACAATAATTGAAAACGGTGTGGGAGGGATAATTCTCTTAAATTATATTACAGCCCAGCAGCAGAGTTTTACATTTGACAAATTCGAGGTGAATTTGTCAAATGTAGAACTTAAGTGGCCAATATTACCTGCAACATGCTTTGTCTCTAGTATATAAGTCTATAGGAGACAACCTAGTGAGGTTGTCTCTTATACCTATAGATTAATAGTGTAAATATAGTATATCTTAATAGTGATTAAACCCGCCTCAGAGCAAGAAAACTTTAACTCCCTGACATGACGTGGGTTCATGACACTTAATTAAACATGGCCGTTTCAGGTGAAGGAGTTAGCGGCGACAAAATACAACTACACGTTTGGGAAGGGCGAAGTGGTGTCTACATTTGTGGCGGCTTTCTACGACGCGGTGTTACTTTATGCCCTGGCTCTGAATGATACCATGACGCAGGCGGAGTACCCCACTGGGCAACTAGATGGGGCCGCTGTTATACGTAACATGTGGAGTAGGACTTTCCAAGGTAATATTCGGTGAATATATTTTAATTTAGCATTATAATTTGGTAATAACTTTTGATATATAAAATTTGATTTAATATTTGATCTTCTTTTATATTGTAGTATCTATATAACTCTCAAGGGGGCGCTGCTGCATTGCCCGTGTTAACGTCTGCTCCGTGTATTGTTTAAAATTAAAAATATTAATAGTGCGGTTTTACGTGAATAAAAGATTAAAACAAGTAAACCAAGGTGCCAAGTAAACTGTGAACATTGAAATTTGATGTAACGAGACAGGAAATTTGATAAATTGGTCAAAAACAGTATGTGTAAACTTGTGTGTTTATTAGTGTAAATACGAAGAAAAACACAAAATAAGTCAAAGTGTTTATGTTACTGGAAGTCAGTGAGTGTAAATATCATTAGGTGAACGTAAACTAAGTGAATTTTTAACAAGTGATAAAACATAACCTAAATCTTGAAATCTGCAAGTTCACTCGAGCTACACCATCCATAAGCAAGTAGCGCCATCTCTACCAAACAGGCGTCACTACATCAGCACTGCGCCAGCGCATTGTTACCGGCCGTACGCATCTCGACTAAGAAACCAACCAACCAAGCAGTACCGCTATCAGGCGCTAGAGGGCGTAACAAGTATCAAAACATGGAGGACATATTGAAAATATTGAAACGTATTGAAAATGACATTTCTAATCAGAAACAAGAAATGCTGGATATGCAGTTAAACATAACAAAAACATAAATGACAATATTGATGAAAAATTTACACAAATTGAAAACAGAACGAAAATATTAGAAACAAAATTAAGCCAACAACAAAAAACTATAGACTACTTAGACAAACAAAATAGGAAAAGGAATCTTATATTGTTTGGAGTAGAAGAGACCGAGAGAGGCTATATGGAACTACAAGAACTAACATTGTCTATGATTAACTTTAAAATGAAAATTAACGTCCAAAAAACAGAAATAGAAACGGTACGAAGATTAGGCAGAAAAGAAAGTAAGATAAGACCAATACTATTAACATTAACTACTATGGGCCGAAAAATTGAAATATTGGGAAAAAGAAAATTACTAATAAGCTCAAACATCAACATTAAAGAGGACTTTCCGAGGAATATTTTACTTAAACGCAAAGAACTGCAAGAAGTAATTGCGAAGGAACGCCAGAGTGGAAAAAATGCTGTGCTACGTTATGACAAAATCGTCATATTGAAGAACAAACAGGATTATAGGGACACAGCAAATGAGGCACGATTTCACAAGCGCCACTTATCGGAGTCGCCTGAAAATTATAATACCAACAAAATTGTATTACAAGCACCTAATAAACACCACACCATCCTTTGAAATACCTCAGTCTTGCTCCAGTATTGGCACAGAAAATACCTCCGCTCAAAAAAACTAAATAGTGTAGTCCCTTTCCCCCCACCTCATTCTCCTCCAATACGGCCGGTCCCCGTGGAGGTAGTAGACCATTACCCCCCAAATTCTATCACAAGCAGAAGAATAAAAAACAATTGCTTATATATATCAAGTCTAAATGTCAGAACTCTTCTCCAAGACAGCAGAATTACAGAATTAGTTACAAGTCTTAACGAGATTAAATGGGATATACTCGGTATAGGTGAAGTAAGAAGAAAAAAAGAGGAGCACAAAAATTTTATCTTATACCACTCATCGAGCGAAAAAGGCAGAAATGGTGTCGGTTTCTTAATTAAAAAAATCTCTGAAGCACAACATTGTAAGCTTGAAAACATTCTCAGAACGAGTAGCGACCATTGAACTGCAACTAGAAAAGGGAAAGATGTGGTTAATAATTCAGGTATATGCTCCTACAGAAAGCTGCAGTAAGGAAGACATTGACTCTTTTTACCTAACTCTACAGGAAGCAGTAAGTTTTGCAAATAATAATAACATAATATTGATGGGTGATTTCAATGCAAAAATAGGCAAGAGGCAGCCAGGTGAAGAAAAAATTATAGGTAATCACTCATACGGAAAAAGAAATTGCCGTGGGCAACGGTTGGTAGAATACGCCCTAGAAAATAATTTTAAAATAATTAATAGTTTGTTCTATAGAAAACCACTAAAGAAATGGACTTGGCGGTCACCAAATAATGTTTATCATAATGAAATCGACTATATATTAACAAACCAGTCAAAAAAAATACAAAGCTTTGATATAATCAACAAACTTAACTTTGAAACGGATCACCGTATGATAAGATGCTCGTTAAGAAAAGGTAACATAGTAAAACATAGAAAGTTTATAAAACATAACACAAAATATACGGACAGGCTACCAGTATGTGCAGGTGAATTCGGAAATGATTGGCAAAACAAACTGACTCAAGTTTTAAAAAAGGAGCCAAATGTACAGCGCCAGTATAACACCTTCGTGTCAGAAATAGAAATATTGATGCAAAATTTGCCACTAAAAGATAAAGTTGATAAAAACAAAATTAGTCCGATAACTCAAGATTTGTTGAAGGAACGTAAAGAACTCTACCGTTTAAAAAGAACAAAACAAATATGCACTAAAATAACAAAAATTAGCAAAACAATAAACAGACACATACGGAGAGACAATAGATTACACAGACAGAAAATATTTGAGACATATATACAAAACACAGGTGCAATTAAAAAAGCTTATAAATACTTAAAAAACAATACTGAATGGGCACCTAGCTTAAAAAACAAAACAGGTAAAGAAGTAACTAGAAGGCCAGATTTATTAAAAGCAGCATCTGACTTTTTCAAAGATCTGTACAAATCCAACGAGCCACTATCATCTGAATTAATACATAATGAACCGAAACAACATTACCCACCTGCAAATCAACTTGAGGTGCTACATACAGAAATCAGGTACGCAATAGAGTCACAGAAAAATAACAAAGCCCCGGGCGAGGATAAAATTACAAATGAACTTTTAAAAGCTTTTTCTGAACCTTTACAACCAGTTCTATCGACAATGTTTGACAATATGCTGTGTAATGGAACTACTCCAGAGCAATGGTCGGACTCTACCATTATACTACTACATAAAAAAGGTGATAAAAGTGATTTAAATAACTACAGACCCATCAACTTAATTTCAAATATATACAAGATATTCTCTAAACTGTTACTTAACAGAATAACAGCAACTTTAGATGAAAATCAACCATGCGAACAAGCAGGTTTCAGAAAAAACTACTCAACCACAGATATACAGGTGGTAACTCAAATAATAGAAAAAGCCAAGGAGTACAACAAAACAGTTTTTATGTGTTTCATTGATTACAAAAAAGCATTTGATTCATTAAAGCACAGCTCGACAGTGAGTCGACGAGATTTACATAACTATTCTACAGGAAATATATAGCAAAAGTTGCGCAAAGATCAGACTGGAACGGGAGGGTGACAAATTTCCTATAGAAAGGGGCGTCCGACAGGGCGACCCGTTATCGCCAAAAATATTTACCGCAGTCCTAGAAGGTATATTCAGAAAACTAAACTGGGAAGAGAAAGGACTGAGGGTAAATGGTGAATACTTTAGCCACCTCCGCTTCGCTGATGACATAGTCATATTTGCAGAAAACATTTCAGATCTAAAAACTATGGTAAATGACTTGACATGTGAGAGTAAGAAAGTAGGCTTATTTATAAATATCACTAAAACGAAGATCATAACAAATAGTGACGAAACAGAGTCGGTAAACATTGATGACGAGAATGTAGAATTTGTACAAGAATACATATACCTCGGCCAATTGGTTTCATTTCATAACCATACTGAGAACGAAATAAACAGAAGAATAGCTATTGCATGGAAAAGATACTGGGGCTTGAAGGAGATTATGAAAAACAAATCGATAAATATCAAGATTAAGGGTAAACTCTTCGATATTGCAACACTTCCTTGTCTGACGTATGGTTGTCAAAGCTGGTCGCTGAAAAAAAGGGATGAAGAAAAGTTAGCTGTATGTCAACGTAAAATGGAAAGAAGTATGCTAGGAATAAGATTATCTCACAGAGTTAACAACCAGACTATTAGGAAAAAAACAAATAGTACAGATATTGTGAAAAGAGTGAGATCCCTAAAATGGAACTGGGCGGGACACATATGTCGGAGGAAAAATGACAGATGGACCAAGAAAATTACAGAATGGATCCCTAGAAATGAAACAAGGACACGTGGACGACAAAAGAAGAGATAGGCAGATATATTTATACAAAAAGTGGGCCCAGACTGGATGACCAAAGCGAGAGATAGAAAGAGTTGGAAAGATTTGGGGGAGGCCTACGCCAGAGAGGCGACTACTACTTCAAAAACACAACAAAACGACATTACAAATGATGGATAAATGGACAATTAACTTTTATTACTATGTACTTATTTCAAACTCAGATTCTATTTTAATTTAATATTTATTTGTTCTAATGAAATTATGAATTTAAACATGACAATTGTACTTAATTTGATATTTAATAATTTATTTTTATGTCTTTGAGATTTAAGAAGTAAACTTCAACAAACTGTGATAAAAAAGTGACTGAACAAATATGTATTTTTAAACCTTGACCTTATAATATTTTCTTGTTTCAAATGTAATTTAAATTTAAAGCTAATGTTAGTGTTAACACTTTTTGTTGTGATATGTTTTAATATTTGTAAAATGTAATATTTGAATTAATCAAATTGTATTAAGTATATTATGATTTATCTAAATGTATTCATTGTATTAAATATAAATGAATAAAGTGAAATTTGATGTAATAAAATATATTATGTATTGTGTTTGTAAAATTAGAATTAATCTGTGAAATAATTATTATGTTTTGTTTATTATTATATTGTAGTAAGTAATAGAATAAAGGGCTTTTTTTATTTTTTTATTTTATTTTTATTTATCTATATAACTTGATCCACGAAGAAATCATAAATGGTCATATCTAATAATCATAACACAGTATACAATCAGGGACTGATTCTCGTAACTCGATGTATGAACGGGACAAACTGATATTCGAAAGGTAATTCGAGGGACGAGAATCGAAGCCCAGTACATTGAAATTGTAATTGGAGTACAAAAATCTTATTTTATAATATCAAATGATTAATCATCTTCTAATCGAATCTAAATTACTTTATGATTATTTGTGATTTTTTGAGGATACACAAAAACAATCATAATATAAAAAAATAATTACGTAGCCAAATATAATTTAGTAGATATTTGAAATATTTTGTAGCTCAGAAATTAATGATCAAATATATTAACAGCGATAACCATTTATATACTTTTGATAAATACACGCCACTTTCAGGGCTACCCAATGAAGGGTTAACTGACATTGTTTGGGGCAGATATGAAAGTACATCGTTAATAACAAGGGATGAAATATATAATGAATACGAAGCGAGGGTTGTGATATATAAGAAACATTAGCTGACCTTTAGACATTACAATACGCTATTATGGAAGAATACGCGGACGTGCGACAAATTTTTATGTCCTACTAAGCCTTTTTCTTGAAATAGAAGCCTTGATTCCTGAAACATAGAGTTCAGTTTGAGAAATATAATTTTTTAGCCTTTTATTTTCCTAATCCTTTGGCACGATTTGCTGCAAAAGCGTGAGATAGTTCAGAAAGTGTCAAAAATACTCGATTGGTCTCCAAGGTCGTGATTTGAAATTTATCGTATATAGGTATATAATATATATTATTATTTTCTTAACTTATTGGGTAACTAATTGGTTACATAATATTTAGTCTACCATGCACAGTAGCATAACAGAGCTCTTGTAGGGACATCATAAATCAATTTTTATGTCTCAATTGTTTTTTTGTAATCATTTGTATGGGTTTTGTAACAATTTGATAATATTAAAATTACGTCCATATTTCAATTGGCTGCATAAACCGATTTAATATGCCTCTAGAATCGGCTAAAAGTATAAACATTGTATGTCAGTAACATATGTCGATATATTAACATCATTGCATCCAGGCTATAGGCT
Source organism: Celastrina argiolus (assembly GCA_905187575.2). Lineage (NCBI taxonomy): Eukaryota > Metazoa > Arthropoda > Insecta > Lepidoptera > Lycaenidae > Celastrina > Celastrina argiolus. The sequence continues at coordinate 8,230,358 of LR994596.1, forward strand.
GAGATCCATCGCCGGCCAGACTACACTTTTTTTTCTGATAATTTACTTTAAATAAACAAAAAAATAAAAAAATAAATTGGATAATGAAGTATGTTCCTTTAAATAAAGTGTGATCATCGGATAATGAAGTATGATCGTATAATTTTCCGGTGAAAGTGTTGGTAAGTGTGCGCAATAAGTAAATATGTAAAAATTTCGATGTTTTTGGTTTGTTTACGTTAGGTTAAATTTATAAGAAAAAAATAAGTTTAGTCTGGTCGGCTATGGATGTATTGAAATTTTGTTACCATTAAACAAATATATTTAAACATCAAATAAAAGGCTTCCACAGTAAAAATACGCCATTTTAATACTAGCGACGAATATAGTCTGTAGCCTATGGATTCATAGTCGCAAACAATAAATAACTATTCTATTGTATCACTAACTAAGTATATTTATCTTACTATTTCTTTTTTGTATGTGTAATAGAGTGTAATGTCCAAAGCTACTGAATAAATGTCTTATTATTATTATTAACTAGTCTATGTTTGCATAGACATGTTTAGGCTTAGGTTAAAATTAAAAACTAAAAAAAAACTCTACGAATATAAGGGTAGTCTGGCGGATCTGTGATCTTGGTATAAATCGTTTGTCGAATTTCGTCGTTATAACAAACATCGTGTTCCAGGTATCACGGGGGAGGTCATCATCAACGACAACGGGGACCGAGTCGCGTCCTACTCCCTGCTGGATATGAACCCGCATACCAGCAAGTTTGAGGTGAGGGGTTCTTGATAAATATGGTAATTTGACGACCTCTGTAGCGGTGATGAGCGTAGTGCTACTGTGGGAGTTCGCAGGTTCTAATCCCGCCGAAGGCATAAAAAGTTTGCGTGTTTCCGGTCATGGATGTGTCACCTACAGCGAGGCCCTTCTTTGTTAACCTACAGCGAAGACAAAAAAAGGGTGTTTTTGATTTTTGATGATTTTTACATTTTATGTGTGTATTTGTTCCAAAAAAGACATGTGGCACTCGGGGACTGCCGCGGTAAAGCTATTGCATACTTACTTATGGTCAGGGTTCCCCCATACATGGTTTTCACTTGATTAGTATCAAGCAAATTTTTCGTGAGTAGCTTCATTTGGATTAGTCGCCCAAGAATTTCTTGGACGGAACTCTTGTTTGTGGTAGCTAACATAGATAGGAAGAATAAAGTTTGTGGAATTGGTGATTCCAAAATATCTATAATTTTTTTTGATAAATGTCATGATAATGATATAAATTATCCGAAAAAATATTTGTCCTTCAAAATCTATGGTTTGATCAATGAGTTCCCTCTTGCCAACTTATATCGATAACGACATCTTAAATTATTAGTAACCAGCTGATTTTGTTTTTATTACTTAGTTAATATTAATGTAATTCAACAGACATAATTGTACGCACGAAAGTTGAGCATTTTTTTTTATTCTTGGTAACTCTGTTAGCTACCACAATCGAGTTACTTCCAAGAAATTCTTGGGCGACTCATCAAAATGAAGCTACTCAAGAAAAATTTGCTGATACTAATCAAGTGAAAATCATGTATGGGGGAACCCTGACTATTACTTGTTGCATAATATCAACTTATCCGATACAACCAATGCCACCTAGAGGCGAGTTGTTGAACTAAAGAGACAAACGTGATATTTCAAAAAAGTCATTAAAAGCTATTCATTGATAGATGGCAATAAAAGTATCCAGTCGGAGTGGGGGGTGTTAGGTTATTTTCGTTACGGAATTTCTGGATTTGGTCTCCACGCTGAAGGCCCGCGATAGAAGCTATGCAATAGCTTAAAAATCAGGTGTCAATTGATTCTCTCCTTGTGATCATTATAGACCTTTGTATTTTATTATCGCGTTATGATCAGTAATTTATTTGAGGTGTCAAAAAAATACTCTACGCGTCCTTCTATTCACTCTCTATTCGGCTTGATATATGAACTGTGAGACACGCTGTATAATTTGCGTAGTCGAACTAAAGTTATAGTTTTTAACGTTTTATCACACACATATCCAATGAAAACTAGTATATTTTATTACACTGAAATTCGTGAATATTAAATATACTTTAAGTAATAAAACACAGTATTGTTTTTTGCGTTGCGAGATAAATCGAGACATTGGCTCCGTGGGTGGTGTCTCGTACATTAAAAGAAGATAGTCTCAGCAGGAGTACGAATGAGTAATTATGACTTATATTTCACATTTGTCTACTTTTGTAGTAGCCTCATAGTATGATTAAATATTCTATTATTCTACTATGAATAACTATTAAACCTATTGATGGGTGAAACCCCAAAATCGTCCAATCCTTTTTAAACTTAACTTCTTTGTCCCTTACTAATTAAAATGTTTATAAACTGTCAAAACTATTAAATATTTTCACCTTTTCTGATACGCTATGAATACGGGATCGGTTTTACCTATTTAATTTATAATTCAGATTTTGTTTTTCAACTCGTGCCATACAAACAATAAATTAAATTGAGTCCCGATTTCACCAATGCGTGTTAGTGTTAACGGCTTGTAATACCATGTTTTCTCATTCATTGATAGGAATTACGAGAGGAACAGCATGATATTTAACGAAGGCAACTTTAACATTGCTTGGTGAAACACGCCCTATAGATACGAGTAAGGATCTGAAGTTTTTTGATTTAATTTTCGTAAATAAGTACATAGTCATTATTATCAGTAAAATATTAATTCGTTAACGATCGATTGATGAGTCGAAATATATGATGTATAAAACTACGTTAAAATATTATATATTATAACGTATAAGTTGTTTATTTAAAAGTCGTACATACCTAATGATTTCAGCAAAGACTATTTTCATGTTTCGTACTTTTTAGAGTGTGTTTTTAGCAGTCGGGCTTAAGTTTTTAAAACATTATTTTTATAAGCCAAGCCTTTCCGAAAAGTTACGTATGATTCAACTAACTATACCTAATTATATGAATATATTGAAGCAATACTGTCAACTCGAAAGATGCTCGAAAAACCACGAATCACGCTGTATAGTTTGCATGTGGTGAACCTAACACCCACTTTTAAAGTGCTACGTTAGTTGACCAGCAATTTGATTTGCCCTTCAGAAACCGGGCGTGAATCCATGAAGCAAGAACTAGGGATGTGACTAATCCGACTTTATCTTTTCGGATCACGACTTCGTTAGGAGGCATTTCGGATGCGAATAATTAAGTATCCTAATTAAGTTTTATCGTGTATTAACTTATCTAGGGATTAACTGGGTTGTAAGGGCTGTACTTAAGGAACATTCATTAATTACTAATTAGTGTTAAATATATGTTTATTTATTCTTGTCATTATAATTATAAAAACGTGATAATTATGATGACATTCTTGTGTTCAGAACTACTGTCATAATAGTCTTCATCTGCACATCTACACTAATATTATAAAGAGGAAAGATTTGTATTTTTTGTATGTAAAGAATAAAATCAAAAAGTACTGGACCGATTTTAATAATTCTTTTTTCATTAGAAAGCTACATTATCACTGTGTAATATGTATACATAGGCTATATTTAGTACTAGATTACTATTGAAATCTTTAGAAACTCCTATTAAAACCAACCGAAGGTGTAAAAAAATTAGCCATAAAATGATTGCTGTTCGTTAGTCTCGCTAAAACTCGAGATCAGCTAAACTGATTCGGCTTTTTTTGGTCTTGAAATGATCGTGGAAGTCCCGGGAAGATTTAAATGGTTTCCATGCTCAACGAAGTGGGCACGGGTCAGCTAGTAGTAATATGAAGTAAGTGAATGTAAAGGCAATTGCCATCAGTATGTTTAACAGTCTAAGATAGCGAATTATATCGAAGCCACGATATAAAGATTAACCTTAGGCTAAAACTTGTAAGATTTTACTAAACCGGGTGATTCATGGTTCATATATTAAGCCGAATATAGTATGAACAGAATAACGCGTAGAGCATATTTTGTTTTGGTACCTCATATAAACTACTTACCATAACGCGACAAATCACGATTAAGGATCTCATAACAGTCACAAAATGGATGAGTTTCAATCTTGGTCAGAACTTAGGTCAAACACCAGTGCGTTCGTGAGTATAGAATATATACTAGGAGCCCGCGAGCCCCAGCATAGTAAGTTTCACTCCTTGTGGTCATTGTAGACCTTTTTTTTGTTATCGCGTTAAGGTAAGTAATTTTCTGCATACTATGTATATACGACTTGATATTTAAGCCATGAGACACACTGTATATTGACTCATTCAACTCTAACCTTTGATTTTTTTTAACTATAATATTAAGTAATTTATATGACAAAAATTATCTACGCGTCATTCTCTTTACACTATATTCGGCTTAATAAATGAACTATGAAATATCCTGTATAATATTCATTAAATAAATCAAAATTTTAATAGAGGAAATAAAAATAATAAAGCTATATTTCACATACCTATATAATTGTATTAATTAATAAAAGTAACTAGTGTCTAATAAGAGAGACTGGTAAGATTATAATGTAAGTTTTAACGTACACTAAATAAAATAAAAATGTGGCTGCTAAGATGTCGACTAGTCTTGACGATGAAGGTTACCTAAGATTAATTAAATAATAATTGAAAAGCAATAAAATATGAAATACGGCTGCGGTTGCTGCTGGCTGTGTCTCTTAACTTCTCGCCGTGAACAAGTTAAATCGAAATAATGTACCTAGTGACAATGGTGACAAATTTGCTGTCACACAAATCGCAGTTAATTTCTTCATGACGACTTAATTTCTTCAAAACTTGCAGTCTGATGTTCGGCTTAATAAATGAACCATAAAATATCCTGTATAATATTCATTACATAAATAATATAAAAAAAATACAGGAATTAAAAATAATGAAGCTATATTTCACATACCTTTAAAATTTTATTAATTAAAATAAATTTGAATAATTAAAATTTAAATCGATAGTCGAAACTAGTGTGCTGATATTCAGATCAGAAACTGCACCATCACGAAACTAGTGTGCTGATATTGAGATCCGAAACTGCACCATCACGAAACTAGTATTGATATTGAGATCAGAAACTGCACCATCACGAAACTATTGTGAATATTGAGATAATAAACTGCACCATCACGAAACTAGTGTTGATATTGAGATCTGAAACTTCACTATTGTTCGCAGGTGGTGGCGACATACGTGGCCGCTAACTCCTCGCTCCAGTTCGTGGAGAACAGACCTATCCACTGGGCGGGGGGCAGGAACTCCCCACCCCCTGACACCCCCAAGTGCGGCTTCGATGGCACACTGTGCCCTGACAACTGTGAGTATCATGTTTCTTGAGCCACAATGGATAGTGCAAATGGATTTGTGTGGACAATAGTTTGAGTATTATTGATTTAATGTATTGTGACAAAACATAATGTTGATAAACGATCTTTTGAATCTAATTTAATCGACATTGGGATTGGATTGGCAACATGGCCCTGATTCAAGATGCCAACTCTATTTATCGCTTACAAAGTTCGAAAACAAAATGTATGGAATTTGACACAAGCTTCGTATAAGCTTCGCTAAATGACATACGAATGCGCTCGTCATTTAGCTAAGTTTATGTCAAATCCAAAAGATTATGTTTTCGAACTTCTTAAGCGATAAATAGCGGTGGAATCTCTAATCAGGGCCTTGTTCTTTGATTCTAAAAAAGTCAATTTCATAAAAAAGTAGCGCTGGCATCATGTTTAATAATTCCTCCGCTGTCTCGTACTGTCAAATTCCTATGAAATTTCAATATCGATTCAAAAATTAGATTCTATAGTAGGCATCAGATCAAATTTAATCCATTTGTAAAAAGAGATTAAAGAGATACTATCTATTTACAATGCATAATTGAATGTGGGTTTATATTAAAATAATGGTTATTATATTCCCACTCTATCAAATTCTTTTATTGTAAACATACGTAAAGCATTATTTCTACTTTTAACTATTTTTTGTTGTTCTGGTGTGACGAAAAGATCTCGAACGCTTGCACATGTTCTAGCTCCTTGTACTTTTGTTGTAAACTCTTAACACGTACACTTATCACATTTAAATTCGGTTAAGTATACCCTTTGCTTAGGTTATGACTCTGAAAGAAATATACGACACGATACAAATCATACAAGGATAATAAAGTAGATTTGTTTGTTGTCCTCAACAAGTTTATGGAGATTTATGAGAGAAAATACCGCAGCAACTTCTATCGCGGGGTTTTGGTTAACCAGTTGCTACAAAAATAACATCCATCTTTTCGCCGAGTCGGATATACTTAATAGGGTATAGATCTCGCAGATGTGCTTGTAATTTGATGAAATGGTTGATTTAGGATTCGTTTGGAAATTAGACGAAAAATCAATTCTCGAATTGAGCGCAGACATCATATATTTTCTCAGAATCATTAGATTTCTTTTTTATTTTTTTTTTATCTATGGACGCTTCACACCACGTCAATTTGGCCCCATGCTAAGTATCCGAAGAACTTGTGTTACAGGTACCAGACAACGGAAATATATTTAATACTTTAATACTATACACATATTTAAGATTTTTATTATATTAATACACAAATTTAATACACATCCATGACTCAGGAACATTTAAAGCTTTTTGTTCCATCGGCGGGATTCGAACCCGCGACCTCCGAGTCAAGAGCCAAGCTCAGAACCACTAGACCACGGAGGCATTAGATTAGTTTTACTTACAAATGTATTATGAAATATTACAATAGATCTACATCTAGATGTAGACATTATAGTGATATAAAAATCCGACAGGAATCGTACATTTTATCGCAATAAAACAGTACAGTTCATTTTTACTTAAAATAAATTGAAGCCTACCAGCCGCGACCACAAGCTGCACCGTGTACACAATAATCTCAAACATTAAGTAACACATTTTTATGCTGTTGTCACACATTGAGAAAGTGGTTCCTGAGAAAGTTATATTTAGTTAAGATTTATAACAAAACAATGTGCAATGTAGGCACCAACATAATATACATCTAATAAATTATATTGGGTATATAAAGCTAATATTGGTGTTGAAATTTAAGATGAAAGATTAAAGTTAAAACCACGATAGCGTAAAATAACTTAGAAGCAATTATAAATTCTAGGTAAATAAATCTAAAGAGTTTATATTTTGCGAATTTCGAAATAACTTTAAAGCAATCAAGATACCAATTAAACTTCTTGTAGGCTCAAAAGTTAATTAGGACTACTATTGAATCGACATAAAAGTTATGATCCTGAAGTACAATTAGTTCCTAGGATTGGTTCCAATCGTTTTGTGAAAACGATTGGGATTGGCTATTTTTCACCGCTTGTCTATACGTCATACATAATCAGCCTCCGGGCTAGCCAATCGTATCACGTAAACTTTTCGGGTAGTGTTACCGCCATAATACTGTATCTAGCTAATAGCCGTTATAGACCAGGGTTTCTATTCTGTTTTTTTTAAAGGCCTTTAAAAATAGTTATTTTTTAAAGGGTTTCATCCTACTATTATTTTTTTGGTTTCAAAAATTATCGGCACTGGTATTTAAACAAAATTCCTCAACTTCCTAGAGAGTGGTAAATAAATAAATTTAAAAAATACATTAATAATCACATAATTTGGTCTTCATTTGTGATTTAATCAAATGGTGATAACGTCTTATTAGTCTATGAAATTTGGCTGCATGCACAAAAAATTGTTACTTATTTGTCACGTTCCGCATAAGCTGAGTGTGCAAGAGAGAACGCGATGCGTCTGAGTAGAAGAGAAATACAACACGACAACGACAACACAAATTTCATTACTTTTAATAATTGAAGACATCAATCAAATGGATGAAGATAAAGGTTGTAGGTAGCTTAAGTTTGGCAAAATTGAGTTCAAAATGTCACTCGAACATTTTAGAATACATCGTAACCTTTAAGTACATTAATCTAAAGAACCATCTCTAGAATCAACGTACTTAATACGTGAATACACATTTAAAGTATTATAAATTATGTTATATAAAGTATATATTATATATCACGTTCATCCATTCATGTCTTCAATTGTATAATATGTCAAATTAGAAATGCCACAAAGTTCATATACGTATGTTTTTATCTACTAACCGGTATAATTTTCTGTTATGATTTACAGGTACACTAAAATGTACTATTTTTATTTTCCTGTTTAGTAAATACTTTTAAAGTATAAAAATGACAAAACCGAAAAAAATACAAATAAAACCGACACAACACACACGTGAACCATATTGTAAACCGTTTGTGAAGTGAAGTGAAAAGCTGATGCAGTTTGTGTTGTTATTACGTAAAGTTTTTGTCCGTAAACCGACTTTATATACTATATTTTTAGTTTTAATATTCTAATGCGGATTTTCATACATAGCTCGAGAGTTGATTACTTTAAATTATTCCTCAATTTAAGCGTCGGTTTTAACTGAGAATTCATAAAAAGTAAACTTTAAAATTGAACTCAAGATATTATGTCTATACAAGATGTAAAATAAATCAGTGATAATACTTTAGGATGTGTATGTATGTGTCTCCTATGTAGAATTGACTGTGAAAGTACCAGCGCTGAAAAACTTACTTTTGACTTTCATGTTTCTATGAGGAATGCCCCAACATCAGAAATTTACCCATACAATAATAAAAAAAGTAACTGTTTCAGCGCTGGTACTTTCACAGTAAACTCTTCATACGGGACTCATACACGCCCTAAAGTATTACTCACTAGCTAACCCGTGCCCACTTCGTTGAGCATGGAAACCGTGTAAACATTCCCGGGACTTCCACGAATATTTCAAGACCAAAAATAGCCGAATCAGTTCAGCTGATCTCGAGTTTTAGCGAGACTAACGAACATCAATTGATTTTATATAACCTAGACGTTACTCAGTGATAATGTAGCTTTCTAATGAAAAAAGAATTATTAAAATCGGTCCAGTACTTTTTGAGTTAAGTCGTTACATACAAAAATAGAAATGAGACTGGCGAGAGAAGAGGCGCAGGACCGACTTTTTACATGCCCATCCGACGCATGGATCATCTTTCTTGTCAGACAATCAGGTGATCAGCCTGCATTGTCCTAACCAAACTTGAAAGCAACATTTTTTTTGTTGTTCCAACGCGGGAATCGAACCCACGACCTCCGGGTCGAGAGCGAAGCTCTGAACCACTAGACCACGGAGGCGACATATCTGTATAGACACATCTTGAGTTTCATTTGTAAGTTTACTTACATTCATATTCGTTTGAGTATGTAACGGAAAAGATTGGAAGAGTTTGTGTTTCTTCGCCCTCGGAAAAAGCGTAGACAAAAATAAATTACGAAGAAAATGTCTTGGAAATGTACAGTCGTGTAGAAAATCTTGTTCACTCGTAATATATCACGTACAGACACAACGACTGTGTTCCCAGCTGACGACAAATTAGATTTTAAAAGAGGTTTTATATTGGTATTTTAATTAAATTCCAGACTATATTTTGATGATGTACTAATAAATAAATATAAGTATTTGGCCGTACAAATTTAAAGCGTTATTCGTATCTGTGGATTTATTAATTTGTGGTAGAAGTGTTTATTAAAAAAAAAATACACACATAATTTACAATACACATACGCGTAATATGTATTACGAAGATCTCGTGTGGTGGTGTGGTGTGGTGGGCCATTTGCCCGTTAAAAAAACTTATTATTTTAGTTTATTTTATTTTAGTGTAGAACTTAAATTTTGTTTTTTAATCTATCAATTTAGGTTGACGTTTTATAATTTTTTTTTCAAAAAAGTTTCAATAGGTATCAATCTATTTTGTACTGATTATCATTAGTGACAACATGCTTAGTCAAGTTAGGTCCCACAGGACAAGCACTGCCTTGTCTGTGGGCATTTAATGTATTTTTCTGTGGCCAATATTTTTATATAAATAAATATTTATTTACGTAAAAACCAACCGGTAGATGTACTGGTAAACATCTGACGAAGCATTACACTTCACACGCTCACATACAGCAGAAAGTTTAGTTTACACATAGGCTACTCTTACCGAAGAAATAGGTACGGTTCCTGTGGAATTTCATCTAGTCGTAGGAAATATGTAATCTATATATATAAAAGAAAGTCGTGTTAGTTACACTATTTATAACTCAAGAACGGCTTTACCGATGTGGCTGAAAATTGGTGAGGAGGTAGCTTAGAGCCAGGAGACGGACATAGGATACTATTTATTCCGTTCGACAGTGTTCCCGTGTGACTTGACGTAAAACATCAGTCGCTATATAACGTGGTATAACAAAAAAGAATCAGACTTGGAATAACAAAACGCAAATGGATGACAATTAGATTTTTGTAAGAAATCAATATTAAAACTATTTATATAATATGTATAATACTACTAATATTATAAAGAGGAAACACGGGTTGCGAGCTGCGGGTTTGCGGGTTCCGCGTAGTCCAAATTAGATAAGTAAACGACAAATCTATGTAAAGAATTTTTCGATTGGAGTCTGTTTGCCTAAGAATATTGATATTAAACCAAATATTTGTTCTCTAAAAAGGTTTTAATGGGAACGCCATCGGCCATTTTACCTTCCCATAAAACGTTACATTGAAAAGGGTACTGGCGTAAGATAAATACGGCTTATGTAGGATTAGTTGAAGGACGGTACATTACGGGGATTACAGAGTTAATATTTGGACGAATCCATACATTCTACAGGGTGTAAAAAGACCAGATATTATAACAAAAAAAAATACTTTACAAAAAAAAATAGATACTTATCATATTTTTTTAGTAAAAAAATATTTATGATATTATACTATTTATGACACTAGCTGTGCCCGCGACTTCGTTTTGCGTGGTTGTCGGAAACACTATTGCGATTATCTTTTTATTGCTCACGTTGGTTTTTGTTATTATGATTATTATAAAGGAATAATTCTTTCATACATATTTTTGAGTAACATAAACCGTTTAACGAAAGTCCTCAAATGTGAATAGTATTCCCCGTTTTTGAAAAATTTTCTCACTGACGCTTCGCTCCTTTGGTCGCAACGTAATGTTATATAGCCTAAAGCTCTTCCTCTATAAATGGATAGTCCATTCCGATCCAACAAAAAAAATATTTTTCAAATCGGACTATCGAACAAACAAACAAACAAACTCTTCCGCTTTATAATATTAGTATAGATATATATAATAGCAGGCCTATTGTCATAGTAGCTAGAGAATTTCACTTCAATGGTGTTGTCTGACACACTCTCGTAAGTTTTTGTTGACCCATGTTTTTGTTTTAGCTCTACCCGTCTACGCCATACTCAGTATCGTCCTCAGCTCAGTAGTGGTGATTCTGGCCATTCTCTCCGTGTTTATATACAGGTAACTCACACATTATTATAAAATTAATATATTTTATCTAGCAATATTCCGCCGACGCGACGCGCAGTTGTGCAACCTGCATGTAAGGTACCGTTATAATTACGTTGACTCTATGAGGCTCAACTATTTGAAAAAAAAAAAAAAAAAAAACTCTCATGGGGACAGAGTTCAAGCGTCGCTGCGCAGCGAGTCATCGTGTTTATTGTTCATAGCATTGACTCTGTTTTATAATCATTACTTGTAATACTTGTTTAAAATAATATGAGTGACAAACCATGAAATTGTAGAGATATACTCTTTTAGAATTGAAACAACTAGTTTTATACATTTTTTCTACCTAAACGTGAATTTATTACTGATCTTTTTGATATTAATACTGCGGCATTACTCTCCAAACTGATTCGATTTTGATTCAGATACGATCGTGCCGCGTACTCCCTAATAAATTGACTTTTATTTATTTTGATTCTCAGTCGATCTATATGATCGGGAGTACAAAAAGTTACGATCTAACGATTTTCTTTATCCTGGTTAGTTTCAAAGTAATCCACCAAATAAAATACCAAAAGCCGTAGAGATCGAACTGATTTGATTCTCGATTGTGTCGGGAGTAAACCTGCTGCATTGTTAAATATACATTTTATATTTTTATTTAACTGTATTTATCTTTGTGAATGTTTTTTCTATTTAATGGCTATAATAATATTCCATTTAGGCATTTTATTATAAATCATATAAATTTATTGCATTTTCCTCAATGAAAATATATTATCATTAAACACGGGACCGACAAAGTGGAATTTCATTTTATTGGGCCAGGAAATTGGGCCTTTTTGGAAACAAGAATTCGTAATTAACTTACAGACGAATGCTCTAGCGAACCTCAAAATCTATTACAGCCTCAAAAACAATTTAAATGCCTTAAGCTTCAAAGGAAATGTAACCAGATTCTTATAGAACATAGGTATCTAGACTTTGAGATTTGTAATAGCAACAAATACCTTATTATATAGTAATAATAAACTAAATAAATAAAAAAAAAAGTGCAAACTTTTTTCCCACCTGATGATGACTGTCGAAAACGGTCGTGTATTTTAAGAAATAATTTTGTAAAATAACTAATAAAGTGGGAAAGGTAAGTATTTAGTGTATTATTACTATATAATATGTATTTCCATCAAGAACCTACGGTACATTCAATAACACAAACCTAGGTTTCAAATAAGTAATAAACATACTATCTCTATTGGTTAATGTTGTTTAAATTGAAACGGTTTAGATTTTTATTTTTATTTGGCTAATATGCGTTTACTTTTCATCATATTATGTTAAAATATTTAAGAGTAAAGTTACGAGCTTGTGTCACTTTCGGGTAAGTTCCCTAAAGTATTTATGATGTCATCATCATTTAGCGTACCTTCTGTCATATCCCATAATTTTGTTATCGAAATTTGTAAGCGATAATTAGCGATTGCATCTTGAATCAGCCCCCTGGTGTTATCCAGGATAAACATTCAAACAAAAAACGCTAAGTATGAGTTCTATGTTTGTCGACATTGAACTCTCACCGAACAAAGCTAATATTATTGGTAAATTTACCAAACCAAAGTGCGGTTTCCCGTCGGGACTTAAACAATATTAGACTGAGACCCATTCACAAGTTATAGCCCTTGGGATTATGATCATTATGTGATGATTTATCGCTAAACACAGTCGTTAATGGATCTTTCAGAAATCGAAAAAAAATGTTTCGTGTTTATTTATTTACAGTTAATTAAAACGGACCCCAATTAAATAACTTATACATGTAACTGACAGCACGGCGAAGAGAAAGAGATAAAATAAAAATTGATTTAAGATTATACATTTTGTATATCGTAGCAAAAATACTTAACACAACGCTTAATGCATTTTAGAAAAATGTTCAAATACAAATACGAAGTGTGCATAAAATTTTACTACTTATGAGTCTTGTGAAAATAAAATGCCTATCGCACTGCTTGCATATTTATCCACAAGTTAATTTATTACTTCAGTTTGTGGTAATAAAATGAAACAAAGACGTATATAAATTCCTGAAACATATATTATACAATAGTCATTTTATTCTATCTCGTTTTCATACCGAAAAGATTAGTCGCTAACAACATGGTTTGTAACAACATACATTACAATTTTGAAACATTCGAACGATAGGCATCATTAAAATATTTTAACTTTGTGTAATACGTCAGTACTAACGATAAGTCTACAATATAATATTTCAACAACAGACTTTGTTCTGAACTTATTTTATTATAATGTATTCAATATAAAGTTACCTTGTTAGCATTTACTGAAAGATTTAATTGAATAAAGGTGTTGGATTACTGTCAAGTGTCTTTGTACATTCACAGACAGTCAAATGTTTAATTAATAAGGGTATATTTAAATAGCTATCAAATGAATTTGAATTTAACCCTAGATAACTAATCATTCGTCTACACGACTACGCTACTACCCACGATAGTCGAGTACACCTAGTTCCTCGTACCCCCCGCTCACGAATCTTTTTCTACCTTCCTAAATAGTCAATTTAGTTCATCATGTGAGGAAATTTCAATCATACGATAATTAGAAATTGAATTACGGTCATATCGTCGTCCGGTCGACGAAAGTTTAGTAATTACGTAGTATGTTTTGCAAAGGTGTATACATTACTTTTTTATTATTTTTTTCTATATAACATAAGAAACACACAATATTTTTTATAATAAATAAAGTTTACCTATATTTTACCAAAAACTTATAAAAAATAATTATATAAAGATATACTTTGTGTACTTCAATTAGAAAACCTATGTAGTTTTCTTTGTTTGTTCATAAGAAACTAAGTTATTAGCCATTTTTTTATACATTTTTATAATTTTTATAAACGGATATGAGGAACTGAGCATCTGAGAAACAGAAGATGTGGTCGACAAGCGGTCTGACAATTCGGGAGATTGAGGAAATTTTGAGGGGTAAAGATCATCACGACACTAACAGAGCTTTATAGATTGTCCTAGTGAATTTTTAGATTCAGAAAACGTTATTATACAACCAAGCAAGAGTAAATAACATCAAATTATAGATTCTAAATCAGAAATAATCAAGTTTTATCATGATAATAATGGCGCATTAGTCTCAGTTTATCAGATGTGCCCCAATACATGTTCTAACAGAAAAACTTAAAGATAGTTGCTATACATTTTTATAATATTATATGCTAAATCTGTTTATTTATTAATGCGTATTCACAAATAACACAATAAACATAAAAAAACCAATGTCAGGGCGCGATTTTTTAATGAATGTGGGAGATCAACAGATGGAGCACTGGCTGCGGCAGCGCATTCAGACGGTGACTTTGCGGAGTGATATTAAAGTCAAGAAATATTGAATAAAATGATATTAAATACAAGAAATTTTTTGGCGATTGTTTCAACATATAAGTTCTTTTTCCTACTGTTTCAATCGTGCGCAAAATCTGCATGTCATGTCATGTCCATCGAAAGCTCGTAGAATGACAAAACATAGCTGCATAAAATGCAAAGAGCTATTCGAGGCTCCCACAATATTATCATATGTAGCTGTATGATGAATTAAATAATTATTATTACTCTTATTTTTAGTTTATATTAAAACAAACTTAAGTGACATGTAACAATTTCCTGGTTTTATTAAACATTTTTGATAATATTCACGTTTTTTACAGCGTAGTCCGCTCGACGAATGTTTAGTTACTATGTAACTGTAAATATAGTTTAGTTATCTAGGGTTAATAGCCGAATAGTTTCGAAAACACAATTAAATAGATATACTATTAAATAGAGGAGAATGTATTGTACATACAAAATCATTTTTACCGACTTCCAAAAAATAAGGTACGGCCTGTTTTTTATGTACTGATTACTCTGTTGTTAATGATCTGATTTGCGTGATTCTTTTTTTATTGGACACAAAATAGCTGCCATTTGCTACCACGATACACGTATGATCACTTTTTATACGGATGATGTATACTTAAATTAGTTTCAGTAGGTTTTTTTTAAATAAAACTGTACCTCGCTGAAAAATTCATAAATCTTTCTGTCGGAGACGAAACGGCTAGAATTAGTTTTTGTTTGAAAGAATCATAAAAATTTTGCCATTGTTCACATCTAGAATAGTAGTAATATCTAACGCCTCAGTGATATATTAAAGGTCGAGTGGTTCGAACCACGTCGGAACAAAAAAAAAGTTGTTAGGTCAGGTTAAAGTGGCTGATTACCTGATAAATTACTAAGAAAAATGATCCGATTTGTGTGGTATCGGTTATCTGTCGCGCTGGGTTACAAGATTAAAAAAATAATTCTGGTCCCAAGTCACATCTAAGCGTTCTTAAGGTTGGTTATCGCTGCCGATTCTGGCTACACAGAGGTTGCAGAAAATATATTGTGATTCATCCATTTGCAAAAAAAAAAAAAAAGATTAGTAGCACTCAAATTTAAATATATTATATCTAGCAATATCCCGCCATGATAACCACAACCCCCAGAGCATCCTCAGGATGAAGACTCTGTGAACAATGTTCGTTTTTAAGTTTTACTTAACGAACATTGTTTGCAGGGTCGGAGCGAAACGCGCGTCGAGTTTTGCAACCTGCATGGTGGTGTGGGGCTTTACACGATCGTGTTAACATTATTGCTTGTGTGGTGGTGGTGTTTGCACGATTTTGCTTGCGAGTGTACGCAGCAGTGTGTCCAGAGGGAGGGGCCTTAAACACATGCGTACACGCACTAATTTGCTTGCAGGTTGTGGTTATCATTTCTCGCGGGATATTGCTAGATATATTAAAATTTTATGCTATGGATTTCCGCATAGTAACGCTTGAGTCCATTGACTATAAATATTACTCTCTCTACAGGCACTACAAACTGGAGGCAGAGATAGCGATGATGACGTGGCGCGTCAGCTGGAGCGACGTGCTGTTGCCTGGTGGGAGGCTGCGCGGGAGCATGCACTCACTGGCTCGAAGGTATAGCACCGGGGTGAGTGGCTTTCGCATAAGAATTATCTAGAAGAACTCTTAGTGAATGATTAAACGACAGTTAAATTAACGCTTTCATACTGTCCTTATCGTTCCGTCATGCAGTGACATTAGGAGGTCAATTATAGGATATAACGCGATATATTATAGATATTGTTGATACAAATAATTATGTTGAAATTGAGACAAGCTTCAGTAAAAACGAAAAAGAATAAGAATGGACTCGGCCAAATTGATGTGACCTAAGAGGATGCTCTTTTGTGACCTTATCATGTCACTCTTTCCTTCTTGTTTATGATATTATTATTATGTTTTAAGACCTAACACAGCATCTATCTTAGTTTTTTAAGCTGTATTAACTCTACTATCTCGCTTCTTCTACTGTACACCTAGTTCACTTTCATAAATCAAATCAAATCAAATCAAATATTTTTATTCAGAGTAAATTTTACAAAAAAATGTTTTCTGAACGTCGTTTCTATATGATGCCTACCACCGGTTCGGGAACTAGCCCAGCAAGAAGAACCGGCGTAAGAAACTCACATGGGGCCATCTTTTACCAAAAAGATGGAAAATTTCTCTTTTTAAAAAAGTATAAATTTACATATAAATATGTCAATACTAAAGCTAAATAACATAGAATGTACTATATATAAGTAGCCTTGTAGGGGGCAACTTTATTCCCAAGGTGTGCTATCATTCATATAATCATTAATTTTAATTATAGTAAGCTTTTGCACACAAACGTTCTTTGACTACTTTCTTAAACTTATTAGTTGAAAAATTTTGAACGTTTTCTGGGATCCTATAGTTGTATAGGCGTATACATTGGCCTTTAAACGAATTCTTTACTTTGCTTAGTCTAGTCACTGGAACTACAAGTTTATTCTTATTCCGAGTATTTCTATTATGATTATCACATTTTCTTATAAAAAGGTTTACATTTTTCTTAACATATAATACATTAGAGAGGATATACTGAGAAGCTACAGTTAGTATTCCAGTTTCCTTAAACTTTTCTCTAAGAGAAGTGTTGGGGGCCAGCTTGTTGATTGCCCGAACAGCTCGCTTCTGCAGCACAAAGATACTATTTATATCTGCAGCACTGCCCCATAGCAGAATGCCATAGGACATTATACTATGAAAGTAACTAAAATACACTAGGCGTGCTGTACTTTCACATGAATATTGTTTAATTTTACTAACTGCATATGCTGCTGGACTGGCCGACAAACTCAGTTGAGTTTGTCGGCCAGTCTAGCAATATAGGGGCCCCACTGAAATTTAGAGTCTAACGTTATACCTAAGAATACAGAATGCAGTATCCACTAGTTCCATACGTTCATCATTTAATAGTACATTGGTTTCAGTTTGCCTCACATTAGGCAATGTGAATTTTACACATTTTGTTTTTTTATTATTAAGTAAAAGATTATATTATTGACACTAAACCAATGTACTATCATTGAGAGAGCATTATTTACTTCGTCATGGCATATATTTTGCCGTTTCATATTAAAAATAAGAGACGTATCATCAGCAAATAATACTATCCCATGTTTTTCATTTATGAGGTGTGGTAGGTCGATTATGTAAATTAAAAATAGAAAAGGTCCTAAAATAGACCCTTGTGGGACCCCCATCTCTATTCTAGAGCATAAGGATCTTTTTCCATTTACATCAACCCTCTGAGTTCTATTTGATAAGTATGATTTCAAGAGGGCAAGTGCTGCACCTTTTACCCCATAGTGGTCTAGTTTCCTGATTAAATATCATAAATCATATCATAAATGCAGGTAAGTGCATCATACATCATACATCCCACTTCATACATCGTGATATTAATATTAATACATTTATTATCTTCAGTTAGGAGAGTATATGCCTAACATACATATTATACAGAACTGCCACGCACTTAACTTGATTTCTCGCATGCAATCTGTTTTGTATTTATACAGCGTGTCTCATGGTTCATATATCAAGCCGAATATAGTGTGAAAAGATGGACGCGTAGAGCATTTTTTGTTTTGGCGTCTCCTTTAAATTACTTACCATAACGCGACAAATCGCAGATTAAAGGTCACCATAAAAGTCATAAAACAGATAAGATTCAACCCTGGTCAGGTGTTAGATCAACGACCAGACCGTTGGTGTGTTCTATACTAGGAACCCGCATTTATATAGTTATCGCGTTATGGTAAATAATTATCTGCATACTATATGTATATACTCCTTGATATTTAGGCCATGAGACACGCTGTATATTGACTCATTCAACTCATCATCCCTACTACTATTATAAATTACGTTTTCACACGAAAACTACTTAAACGATCATCATGAAAATTTGTAGACATTTCTTGGAGGTATTATATAACTAGCTGACTCGTGCCCACTCCGTTGAGTATACAAATGAAATTCCGTAAAAAAGAAAACAATAATCCGCATCCGGAATCCGCAAACCCGCAACGCGGAATCCAGAACCCGCAACGCGGAACTTTCAACGTGGAACTTTCAACGCGGAACCTGCCACATTTTCATTCATCATTTCATAAAAACCTTCTCCTGAACATAACAAACACAACAATAAAGGAATTGGCCAAATCAATTTGGCCAATTCATTTGTATCAATCCAGGCATTGTTGAGTTATGCGGTTACCAACACATTTGGCGATCCATTTTTCTATATAAGTAATATAGGATACTTTTCATTCCACGCTAGCGAAGCCTTAGGCAAAATCTAGTAGTCTATAAATCTGCGTTTTATTATTGCTTGTACCAACCATATATTTTGTTGTTACAGGTTATACTACCGAAAAAAAGATCTATTAATTATAACTTATTCAATTATATGGTCTATCGATTAGGAAATATAATAATATTTAATATCGTATAAAACGAAGAACTTTCTAACAAGAGTTCCTTATTTTTCTTATTGCGCAGTTATCGTAAAGTTAAGCTTACTGGGACAGTTTTATAACTTCAGTAGAAATCTTCATTTCAAAGTTCAAATAATACTCATCGAGTATTTATTAAAGTTAATAAATGTCCAACAATAGTAAACTGCTCTAACTCGGTAAATAAACAATAAATTTTATAATATTAATTTAGTAAGTATGAATCCATCGGCGATGGATACATTTTTCTGCCTTTTGGTGTCGAAACTTTGGGTCCATGGGGTCCCAGTGCTAAACGCCTTTTGAAAGACCTTTCTAAAAGACTCACGGAAAAGACAAACGACCCAAGGGCTGGCGCTTACCTCGGCCAACGTATCAGTTTAGCGATACAGCGAGGTAATACTGCCAGTCTTTTGGGTACATTACCAGCGGCCGCCGATTTAGATATAGTTTTTTACATATAGCCTTTTTTATTACTTGTTTAGTTTATAGTTTAGATAATAATAATATACCTAAAATAGTTTTAATTTATATATGTTATTTTTAAGGAGTTTTTTGTGTTATTGATAATAAATTATTTAGTTACAATATATATCTTATATAGCAGGCATAATAATTATCATTAAAAATTGGAGAACTAATAATAATTGTTTTCTCTACATTCCTTTCATGATATTCTTTATAAATATATAAATAGTATAAAACCAAATTCGGTATAATGCTTCTGGACCAAATTTGAGTTAGTAGCACAGTAAAAATTGCTTTAAAAAGCTTGGCTAGTTTCGTACCAAATTTTATTATTATTATTATTACCGATATACCGATTTTATTATTATTATTAAGGTACAATTCCAACAAAATAGTGTTCAGAACATTTGTTAGCCAACAATTTTTTTCAGAATTCCAGCTGTGCCAATTTGTATATGTTCCAATTTGTTAATGTTGCGTTAGCGAGTCCACCGGAACAAACATCTGTTACGCACAATGTTCGCAACAGTTCAGAACACCGGTGGAATCGCACCTTTTTATTATATCACTTCTACTTCTAAAATATAAATACAACAGACTAACAGAATCACATTTTCAGACCGCATACTCAGATGAAGGCACCTCCTTGGCTGGCGACCGCCAGGTCTACGCTCCATGCGGCTTCTACAAAGGCTGCCGAGTTGCTGTCAAGAAGGTGGACAAACAGCGCATAGACCTCACCAGACCCCTCCTTCTAGAACTAAAGAAAATGAAGGATTTGGAACACGACCATGTGACCAGGTTCTACGGAGCGTGCGTCGACCCACCCCACTGTTGCCTGCTCACGGAGTACTGTCCAAAAGGATCTCTGCAGGATATACTGGAGAATGACACAATAAAGCTGGACTGGATGTTCAAAGTCAGCCTCATGCATGACATTGTCAAGGTATGTACTGTCAATCACGAAAATAGGTGATTGATTCGAAAACCTAATTTTATACCTAAAAGTCACGATTTCACTTATGTTCTAAAATCCTTTCGACTTTTACAGACATAGATATGATATACACATTATTCGCCGCGTTGGCACAACGAAAAATGTTGTTTTTAAGTTTGGTTAGGACAATGCAGGCTGATCACCGGGTTATCTCACAAGAAAAATGATCCATGCGTCGGATGGGCGTATAAAAAGTCGGTCCTGCGCCTGATTTCCTTTCAGTCGTGTCGGTTATCCGTCCCACTGGGCTACGAGTGTGAAGGAAGAGGAGAGAGGCTTATGTGTATTGCGCACACATTTAGGCAATATAAAATAACTCCTGCTTAGCTGGATACATCCTGGTTTCAATGAAACCGGTCACTTTCACCGAAATCGGTGTGGGAGACATTATTATTATTATTAGTTATCATATTATACGCGAATTAAGAACGCTACTCGTATGTATTGTGCGCTGAGTATAAATTTCGAATACAAAGCAACTTCTGATAAACCACAAAACCAACAATTTAAAACAAATGCCGCCCTTTGCTTTAATTCCAACCTTATTCAAGTTTGTTTCATTAAGAAGGAACAGATAAAAACATGTTTTCATTACATTGACGAAACGAGAAAGTGCAATAGGGATTTCTCACAAACAAAAGAAAAGAAAAGAAAGTAAGCCATGTAATCTGCTAAAAGTATTTGTTTTCAACTCCGAACTTTGCCCAAAATATGGGCACTTCCACAAGACGTCAGCGAGAGTTCGAGAAAATTGTTCGCAATTTTCTCAACATTTGCATCTAATATTACATAACGTTCTGTTACCTGTTATGTAACTGTTATTTGGTTGAACGTTTGTAAGTAGTTTTGGTACCAAAATTTAATAGTTAAAACACAAATCATACCTGTTATGTAACTGTTATTTGGTTCAACGTTTGTAAGTAGTTTTGGTACCAAAATTTAATAGTTAAAACACAATCATACCTGTTATGTAACTGTTATTTGGTTCAACGTTTGTAAGTAGTTTTGGTATCGGAAATTGAATAATTAAAACACAAATCATACCTGTAATATGTAACTGTTGCTTGATTTTGGGAATGTTTGTAATAATTATTAACTTTTCGTATCTGAAAATAAAAAAATATAACACAAATATATATAATATGCAAATATAGATATATATATATATATATAAAATTAAATTAAATCAGTAATGAGTCATTTTTATTTAATGATGTTAACGCACGACTATTACTTTAAAGGACATTTTTTTTTTCACATTCAATCTGCTACTATTTCTTTTATTTAGTTGCGAATTTCCACCCGAACATACACACAGTGGAAGTTAAATAAAAGCTTTTAAAAAGGCAAGTAGCTAAGATTGACCGTGGTGACCAGCCACAGAACGTTGGATCTCAGTGATGACAGGTCTCAGACAATTGTCTCTGACTTGGCTTGTCTGATCTCAGACAAGTCAGTGTCTCTGACTTGTCTTGTCTTGTATCAGACAAGTCAGTATCTCTGATTTGTCTGAGACCTATCTTCCATCTTGAGACCCACAACGAAATTAATCAGAGAAAGTAGGAGTAAGAAGTTTAATGCTTTTATAAAAGTTTTTCGTTCGAAACTTGACCTCAATAATCTGGAACTTTGTTTAATTAACATATTTTGAAGAGACGACGAATTCCCAAGATGGTATTGCGGGTATTGAGTAAGAACGTTATCAAATCTGGCCATCCTCCAATTATTTGATGTCATCCATTATGAAAACTACTTGCTATATCTACGGGTTCATTTAAATAATATTATAATATTAAATACTATGTGTAGTAGTGGTTTAGAGCTCGGCTCTAGAATCGGTACGACAAAAAAATGTATGAGTATTATTGTCCATTACGTACTTTACCTGGGTAGAAATGTGTACTTAAATGGCTAGAAATGTATACAATTCCTAGGGATTGTACATATTTTTAACCGACTTCCAAAAAAGGAGGAGGTTTCTCAATTCGACCGTTTATATGTTTTTTTTTTAATGTTTGTTCGCGGATAACTTCGTCGTTTATGAACCGATTTTAAATAAATAAATTCTTTATTAGAAGCAACTATGGCCCAAATTTTTGTTAGTTTACAATTGACTTAAAACTATGTTAGTAGAATATTTCTAGTTTAATTTTGGAACACACTTTGTATAGTAATATTCACCTTACAAGAACTCTCATAAAGTGTTCTAGTATCGGCGAATCTAATTTATCAGCCAACATCTTCAGGATACTATTGGTGCTCGATCGCAGTCTGCTCAAGAGGGACCATGTCTTTTTTCTTATAATGGCATAAAAGAAATATTTTTTCTGTGTTGTGTAGGGTATAATTTCAATTTGGTCCCATTGTCATCAAAATGGTGACCTGATGATGGGATCCGTGAGGAATCGAGGGAACTCCTCAAAATTTATATGGAAACACATATCGATTTTAATTTTATCTGAAGTAGCCCGAGCATATGTTACCAAATAGTAAGGTTTTGCACCATATCCTGGAACTAAAAGTACTGATCAGAACTTTTAAGTCCTTAGAGATACATGTTTGAATATTTCAGCGTTGTTTAAAGGAATGCAAGCATATGCCACAACGTCAATTACAGTCGAATTTTTTGCTTTTTAGTTCACCTTTTGAAGTCGGTTTTTTTTTGCTTAAAATTATTACTTCTACCGGCAATATGCAAAATTTATAGATCTTGATATTTTCGTTACACAAAGGGTAAAAACGGAACCCCATTGCTAAGAAATCGTTGTCTGTCCATCTGGCCGCTGTCTCACCAGGCTGTATCGCCTTCATGGTCTAGTGGTTCAGAGCTTCGCTCTCGACCCGGTCGTGGGTTCGATTCCCGCGTTGGAACAACAAAAAATGTTGTTTTCAAGTTTGGTTAGGACAATGCAGGCTGATCACCAGATTGTCCGACAGGAAAGATCCATGCGTCGGATGGGCATGTAAAAAGTCGGACCTGCGCCTATTCTCTCGCCAGTCGTGTCGGTTTACCGTCCCACTGGGTTATGAGAGTAAAAGGAAGAGAGAGTGCTTCTGTGTATTGCGCACACACTTGGGCACTATAAAATAACTCCTGCGTAGCTGGCCTCGTTTCAATGAAATCGGCTACCGACACCGAAGTCGGTGAGGGGAGCTGTTATTATTATAGGCTGTATCTCAAAAATTGCAATGGCTAGACAGATTTTTTACAAATTATGCATATCTGATATACATGGTGATTCATGGTTCATATATTGCAGAATACAGTGTGAAGAGAATGACGCGTATAGCATTTTATGTTTTGGTACATCCTCCTGTATTTTATTTATTTATTTTATTTTATTTATTATATATTATATAGTATAACAACAAATAGTACAAACCACGAGTAATTCAACTGCCTAATAAACAATATACCTATTTAGTAACTGACATTACTTACTTAATTCAAAATACTATCCCTCTTTCCTTGCGTCTATTATATTCATTACCGGCTGCGCGTTGGGTATTGTAAAGAAAACTTAGGCAAAGTATAAAATTTATAATATTTCATTCATTACTAGGAATTTAAGGTATTCCTAGGTATTGTATATAATACCGAATTACACAGAATGCCGGTAACACATACAATACAATACAATACAAATATACTTTATTGTGCACACAACAAGTTACAAAAAAAACAAAATAAAAATATACATTACAAAACATACATACTTATAATTTATAAAACTCCCGCGTATTGCCTGGTTTCAATGAAACCGGCTACCCTAGTCGGAATTGGTGTAGGAGGCATTGTATTCTATTATAATTGGCTTGTTATAATATATTTTTTTATTTCGCAAATATTGTATGCTTGAATTATTTCTAAAACTTTTCGCAGTAAGATTCAAAAACGAAATGGCTGATATTCCATTCGGAGTAAAATTGAATTTCAGATTAATCCACAGTAAGATTAGAATCAGCCATCTTCCAATATTGAAATTATCCGAAATTTCAATTCGAGGGATGGATCTCCTCAGCTTAGTTTCAATTCAACTTTAATATCATTATAGCAATCTTTAAATATTCAATTTCCTATCCTTAACGCAATTTTTTAATGAAAAATATGCAAATTTCAGCCAATCTCATAAAAAAAATATATTTTTCCTCAATATTTCCTCAATATTATTCTTCATTGGTGCTTCGCACTATTGGTATTAGAATGATAATACTATGATATAGCCTATAATAGCCTTACTTGATAAATGGGCTATCCAGTACTTAAATAATTATACAAATCGGACCAATCCTGATAATAGTTCCTCATAATAGTGCGTTCAAGTAAACAAAATCAGCCTTATGATATTAGTATAGGTTACCTTTGAAGAATACTTCCCAATAAATCGAAAGTGATTAAAATGTGATGACGGTGCTATTATGACAAAGTTAGAAAGAAGCTCAACAATAAGGACGATCCCTTCTGGCTGGCCTGTCGACCTTCACAAATTTTTTGTAGACGGGTTTTATCATAAATCTTTCTGAAATTAAGCCTCGTAATACTTTGTTGGTCACTACTTGGCTTAATGCCAAACTAACCGTTGATTAAATATCGTGTTAACCCTCTCGTATTTCCTATAAATGAATGAGAAGGCATGGTATTTTAACAAGCCGTTAACATTAGCAAGCGTTGGTGAAATCGGGACTTAAGATGTACTTTCCTTTTTTTTTAATAATAATAGTTTGATTTTTCAATTTTTTTATTTATTATTTTTTTTATGTTTGTCTTTATAATGTATGATATCGATTAGTCTCTGCGTAATAAAAATAATTGTTGCTGTAAGCGCTAAATAAACCTTATGATGGTAGCAAATAAAATAAAAGTAATAATAATAATATCTATGGACGCTTCACACCACGTCAATCTGGCCCTGTGCTAAGTATCCGAAGAACTTGTGTTACAGGTACCAGACAACGGAAATATATTTAATACTTTTATACTATACACATATTTAAGATTTTTATTATATTATACACAAATTTAATACACATCCATGACCCAGGAACATTGAAAACTTTTTGTTCCCTCGGTGGGATTCAAACCCGCGACCTTTCGTTCGAGCACCAACGCGCTCAACCAACTGCGTTACGGAGTTCGTCAAAAAAAAATTGTCAGTATTAATAACTTTGTCGTATTTGTAATAGGTAATCGCCTATTAATCCTGTTCGTTAGTACTTTTTCACACTATGCGATACGATATCGGTAGATATAAAGCCATGAGAAATACTGGTGTACATTTTAATTTTATTAATTTTTATTAATATTGGTCTGATATACAATATCAGATTAGAACAATGTGAAAACGTAATGTGAAAACGAAAACATCAACGACATAATATTAGTGTTTTCTAGTGCAAACTGATCCAATATTATGTCACGATGGGAAAAACTTCTTATAAAAAACTAAAAAAAAAACTAAAAAAAAAAAAACTTCTTCTTTCTTTTCTAACTTATTCAGAAAACATGAGATTTTCAAGAACCTTGTTATGTTATGCATTAGTTTATACTTTATACAAATCTTATATTTTAAATACTTATTGTTGTGTCCACCGTTTTTATAGCATACTATAACAGCTGCACTGGAGTGCTATTTTAGTTTTAACATCACAAATTTAAATAAGGTTTTAAATTTTTGGTTAGGTTAGGTTAGATAAGGTTTTAAATTTGTGAGATTTGTGGTGGTATATGAAAAGTGTGTGTCAGTGAAAAACCTTTAAGCTTATCTTTCTCTACAGGGCATGCACTACCTCCACAACAGTGACATCAGATCTCACGGTGCTCTCAAATCCAGCAACTGTGTTGTGGACTCAAGATTTGTTCTCAAAATCACGGATTTTGGCCTCAACGCTTTGAGAACATCCGAAAAAGACTCACGAGCACATAGTTATTGGACACGTGAGTATTACATACTTATTATATGAATTTTTTTGCAAAACTGTTATACAAGATGTAAAAGTATGTATGTGCCTCTTATGTGAGTATACTGTGAAAGTACCAGCGTTTCAGTCAAAAGTAAGTCTTTCAAGACTTACTTTTGACTTTCATGTTTGTATGATAAATGCCCCAACATCATACATTTTCCCATACAATAATAATTGAACGTATAAAAATCGGTGAAGGTAGTTCGCAAAAATAAATTACTTGGAAAATTGGGTTTAAACAGTCACTTAAACATTTTATATATAGTAACGTATTAAGTACTCACATTGATTCTAGAGACGGATCTTTGGATTAATGTATTTAATACTTTAAGACGTATCCTAAAATGTTTTAGTCACAATTTCAAAAATCAGAATTCTGCTATATATAACCTTCATCCACTCATGTCTTCAATAATAATAATAAAAATGTACCTCTTTCAGTGCTAGTACTTTCACAGTAAACTCTATATACGGGACCCATACACACCCTAAAGTATTTTCACTCATTAATTTTATAGCCTGTATATTATGCTAGAATTATTAACCATTTCTAATGGACAGTTGAAATCGACGAACGTAAATAATATGCATTTTCGTTATTCTGTCTTGGATATAAAACAACATTGAAAAAAAATGCTTTACAGGCATAATATTTCAACAACTTAGCAACCTCTACTTTTATTAAAAACATAAAGTGAACTTTTTATCCTTTTAATATTGTTGTACCAAAAATAGAAGCAACAATTTTCCGAGAGTGGCATTTTATGGAGTAGTTTTATATTTTAATGTGTTTACCCTTTGTCATTGTTCTTTAATAATAAAATATTGGTTGGCTTTTACCGCTCCAACCCTCCCACCCGAGTGAGTGGAAAAATAATATGTTATTATAATATTTAGCAGATGCCAATAAATAGTGATAAATATGCTATGTTATTACATTAATATCTTATTGACATTCAAACTTTTATCAACAAAAATCTTCTTGTTAACATTATCCGTAAAATAATTATTATTAGTTATAATATTCATGTAGTAATCATCTACGTGTAAGTATAATATTTTTTGTAAATTTTCAGATTGTTTTTTTTAAATATAATATCATAATTATGTTTGCTATTTTTAGAATAATTTAGAACTGGACTCACTAGACCGATTTTACCAATTTTGATGTTGAAATATTAGTATTTTTTCGCTCACCTATAATACCAATATTATGTATTATACCAAAACAGTACATCAATTTATTTGGCAAAGATTTTTAGACAAGTAAATTGGTGAACGAAAACTAGTAGTTAGTCCCTACCTGTATTATATAAAGACATATTTTTAGAATAATTTAGAACTGGACTCACTAGACCGATTTTACCAATTTTGATGTTGAAATATTAGTATTTTTTCGCTCACCTATAATACCAATATTATGTATTATACCAAAACAGTACATCAATTTATTTGGCAAAGATTTTTAGACAAGTAAATTGGTGAACGAAAACTAGTAGTTAGTCCCTACCTGTATTATATAAAGACATATTATACACTAGTCAACAAAAGGCTTATAACAGTAGTAAACAGCATTATAACATTCTTTACCCCTGCAGGGCAACTGTGGACGGCACCAGAACTGCTTCGCATGACGGAACCTCCTCCAGAAGGGACACAGAAGGGCGATGTGTACTCCTTTGCCATCATCATGCACGAGATCGTGAACCGACAGGGCGTATTCTGGCTCGGAGCGGGAGTCGATATGTCGCCTATTGGTAGGTTTCCCTGTACAAAATGTTCCATTATAATAATCTTCATACAATAACTCTTTATATGACATACAGAATAATTTATGATTCAAATGTTAAGCCGATTATAATGAGAAGAGAATGACACGTAGAGATTTTTTTTTGTTTTGGCATCTCATATAAATTAAAACAATAAAAAATTCAAAAGTCTAAAATGCTGGGGTTTTCAGGCTCCTAGTCTGTACACACGAACGCACTGGTCGTTGACCTAAGACTAGGATTGAAGCTCATCTGTTTTGTGACTTTTATGAAGATCTTTAATCGTGATTTGTCGCATTATGGTAAGTAAGTTATATGAGGTGCCAAAACAAAAAAATCTCTACTCATTCATTTCACACTATATTCGGCTTAATATATGAACCATCAATCAAATTGTATATCTTAGGATCTTTCTGGATTGGAAAATCTGCCGTAAGCCAGACAATGGACTAAGTGTTCACATTACACAGCATTCCAAAATCGGATAGCCGTATACCTCGAGCCCTTACACACTTGGGGCGAGCGCGGAACAAACACTGGCATAAACTCGTTCATACTACTCTAATCCAGTTTTTGTTGACAAAACGCTCGGTAAAATTCAAGGCTCAACAAAAATATCGTACGCGTTAAAATAGTGAATCATACAAGATATTGCACATTATCTTTCTTCTATCTTATATATAAAAATGAATTGCTGTTCAATAGTCTCGCTAAAACTCGATAACGGCTGAACCGGCTATATTTAGTCTTTAAATGTTTATGGAAGTCCAGGGAATGATTAAACGGTTTTTTTTTTAATTTTTTTATGCTCACTGAAGTGGGCATGGCTCAGCTAGTAAAATATAATAAAGATCTTCACCATCTTACATAATTAATTTTAGACTCCGTATAATCAATCCGTTGGGTCCACTAAATCAACTATGGAATTGTCATGGTTGCCCAAATTAACCCTGCAATGCTCGTGCAGAGATCATCACAGCGGTGATCAGCGCTGGTCTGCGGCCCAACACCATGCAGAGCCGATCCTGTGAGGGAGACGACGCGACAGACCTCATGCGGCGCTGCTGGGCGGACGAGCCAGGGGAAAGACCAGACTTTGCGTACCTGAAGAGTGCGATAAGAAGGCTGAACAAGTAAGAGTTTTACGAAAGGATTTTTAAACGTATGATTTTATAATATAAAGCCATATAATCATACGTTTCATTCGATCATAATATTCAAATGTATCAACTAACATGGAAAGAAAAAAAATATTTTAAAACATTATCCATTAGTGCTTCGCTCTTATTGGCCTAAGAGTGATACTATATAATAGTCTTTCTCGATTAATGGGCTATCAGACAGTAAAATATTTTTTTAAATTTAACCAATAGTTCCGATATCGATAACAGTAGAGATTAGAGCGATCAAATTTATTATATTAATAATTGTTTGATATTATGTTTCGTTTTAAGCCCGGTATGTAGGATAAGTGTGTCTTGTTAATGTTTATATTGTAAGTGCACGTTCTATCTGTTTTCTTTTATATAATTTCTCTCTATAGGGCTGCTGTAAGATATTTCTTATTTAGAAATAAGCAGTACCTTTGTACGACACTAAGGTTTTTTTTTTCATGTAAATTGTTATGTAAAAATGTTCCTGTGTACAATAAACTGAAAAATAAATAAATAAATAAAATAAATAGGGATGGAAACTAATGTGACAGTGATTCGCTGTTATGCGTTTGAAACCCTTGTTCTTCTCACTGGACTAGTTTTCAAACCGGTGGTAGGCATCATGTAGAACAATTCTGTAAGTTTTATTAAATAATGTCCGACTTTCTTACGCCGGTTCTTCTCGGCGGGCTAAGGTTTGTATTTTATTTAACCTAAATTCATTGATTTTATGTCCACATTTCCACCTTCGTCTTATCTAACGTGTAACCATTATTCGGTAACGACAAAACTTCTCATCTTACTGCCGGAGGTTACTTCGTTATTTATTGTGATAAATGCGCGAAGTTCCAGTGACTCATAATGTAAATCGTCTATGTTAAACACGTGGAAAGCATTTTAAATGTACTGTACCCATTTTATCCACACATTTAAATGGATTTATTGGTCAAAAGTTAACCCGAATACAAAAATTATACTTTTTTTACTCGGATCAATATTGTAAATCTATTGACACTGCATTAAAATTGGATCAGTAGCTTCGGCGCTACGAGCAAACAAACATAATATATTTTATATAAACTGCTAAAATCATTGGAGAAGCTACTTTTTGATTATTTGCTATTGAAAAAATCGTAAAACTATCGATACAAATTAAATATTTAATAGTAAGAAACAAATAAGTGCTGGATCCAGCCGCATAAACTTACAGAAACGAAAGTTTTTTTTAATTCGCTGAATTCACTATAGTCAAAACATAGTCCCTCGTGTTATTAATTAATACGAAATAAGGTTTTTAACAATAAAACACAGCCTTTGAGCTTATCTCACCCAACCAAACGTGTCTGCCAAAATTGATTACGTAGACACAAAAACGTTAAACATAAAACGTAAAATGAATTTGAAATGTGAATAAATGTTAACTTAACAATGTACGATGAAAATAAACAAGTTAAAAATAAAGTCAAAGCTTATTTTTAATTACTTAAATTTACATTTTTACAAGTTATATTTCAACAAATTTACAATATACATTTTCATGTAATTCAATCATGTGTGTTGAAATATGTTCGTACAATTCTTAATTTATCAACGTGGTATTTCGTTAAAAAAATATATTAAAATAAAATAAATATATCAAAATTCTCAGTAAAGAGTCCCTCCGATTACTAGGTGCTCCCATACTCAGTGAAGGTTATAATTCCTTCATCTCGGAACAAAATCATAAATTCTCAGAATCTTCCGGCAAACTTACTACAATAAATTCTCACATGGCATATCAAATCATTCGGTTCTGTCTGTTTGTGCCCAAATTAATGTACGTTCTAAGATGCTGTCCACTATGGAGTTTCCCTAACTTTCTCTCACAATTAGACCTCACCTTGAAAAACACATTAGTAAATGTTCTTAACTGCAATATCTCCGACACTTCCTGGATCCAAGCCGTTCTCCCCATTAGGTTTGGCGGATTAGGCATCAGGAAGGTGTCCAGTGTCTCCCTTCCTGCTTTTCTGTCATCAGCTCATAGTATCCATAAACTTTTCACCAAAATTATTTCCAATTCTTTAGGCTGCGTGGGTATTGACTCATTACCGGAAGCCATTATTACTTGGCGTGGACTTTGTTCAGACGAAATTCCAGTCCAACCCCACATCCAAAAGAATTGGGATGAACCACTACTTAATTTGGCACATTCAGAACTGTTAAATTGCTGCACCGCGGCTGATCGCGCCCGCCTCTTAGCGTCCGCTGAGCCAGAATCGGGATACTGGCTCCAAGCACTCCCGTCATCCAATATCGGAACTTTGTTGGATAACCACACTTTTTCATTATCAGTTAGCCTTCGATTAGGTACCGCCATCAACGAACCCCATCTCTGCCATTGTGGTGCCACGGTGGACCGCCAGGGACATCATGGACTGTCTTGCCGTCGCAGTGCCGGCCGTCAGTCTCGCCATGCCTCCATAAACGACATAATCCGCAGGGCTCTTGCCACCGTCAACGTACCGGCCACTCTCGAGCCGAACGGTATAGTGCGTGACGACGGCAGGAGACCTGACGGTGTGTCTTTGGTACCATGGAGCCACGGGAAGCCGCTGGTATGGGACGCTACCTGCGTGGATACGCTGGCAGCGTCACACGTGACGGCCACTGCAAAGACGGCGGGGGCGGCGGCGGCACACGCCGAGACCCACAAAAGGCGGAAATATGAATCCATCGGCGATGGATACATTTTTCTGCCTTTTGGTGTCGAAACTTTGGGTCCATGGGGTCCCAGTGCTAAACGCCTTTTGAAAGACCTTTCTAAAAGACTCACGGAAAAGACAAACGACCCAAGGGCTGGCGCTTACCTCGGCCAACGTATCAGTTTAGCGATACAGCGAGGTAATACTGCCAGTCTTTTGGGTACATTACCAGCGGCCGCCGATTTAGATATAGTTTTTTACATATAGCCTTTTTTATTACTTGTTTAGTTTATAGTTTAGATAATAATAGTGTAAATAAGTATTACTTTGTGCGAAGTAAATTTAATTGTTCCTTTTAGTTTACCTTTAAAAAAATATATTACTTTTAAAGTTTTAATTGTATAGTTTTAGGGTTTTAATACTTTTATTAAAATGTAATTGTAATGAAATAAATGTATATAAATTATGTTTTTGTATAGCTTTCCTTGCTCAATTTATTCGGACAATTAAGTCCCGAACCTTTAAAAGGCATGCGTGGAGAGTAAGAGTAGGTACTTTTGGAAGGTATGCTCGAGGCCGCGGAAAACACGCAGAGGTTACACTATTTTAATTTAAATGTGACGTGACATTATTATTAATCATAACCACAATTCCATTTATTTAATGCGTTTGATATTATGATGCGTTTATTTTACGTATAACATTTATTTTATAAAAAACTGAATTTTTAATATTTTTACGTTGACTGCGAAGTGATTCTTTTAACGTGTCACATAAAGAGAAAACATTTTTTAATTTGTACAGCGCGTAAATACATTTTTATTACTACTAGGGTTATAAATGGTGTAAAAAAACAGTTACTTTGGACATACTACCTTTTTTTATTTTAGAAATATATTTTTTACAAAATTGTTTTTAAAAAAAATATATTTTTGCATCTTTGTTATTCTTACGACTAAAAATAATATAATAATAAAACAAAAATATATATATTTCCAGAATGAGAAAATATAGTATAATCATAATATCTCAAAGTTATAGATACTGGTCTATTTACATGTATATAGTACAAGTAGACGTAATTACTTTTTATAACATAAAC
Organism: Celastrina argiolus; assembly: GCA_905187575.2. Classification (NCBI taxonomy): domain Eukaryota; kingdom Metazoa; phylum Arthropoda; class Insecta; order Lepidoptera; family Lycaenidae; genus Celastrina; species Celastrina argiolus. The sequence continues at coordinate 8,263,882 of LR994596.1, forward strand.
TAGTTTTCATAAAACAAACAACAGTTCTGTTTTTATCATCGGTGTGTTATTTTGGATACATATCTAAAACTCCTAAAATAAAACAAACATTTATTAACTAATACAACATCTATTACGAATTCCATCATCGTATTTACAACCGAACTTTCCTAACGTGTACATTATTTGTAGGACCCAAGAGAGCGGGAACATATTGGACAACTTGCTGTCCCGTATGGAGCAGTACGCTAACAACTTGGAGTCTCTTGTGAGTGAGAGGACTCAGGACTATCTGGAGGAGAAGAAGAAGTGCGAGGAGTTACTGTATCAGCTATTGCCGAAGTAAGTTGTTAGTCAGAGTTCCCCTGACACATTGTTTTCATTTGATTAGTATCAAGCTTGGCCTACCATACCATAGAATATAATTCTCTTTAATACCAAAAAAAATGCAATAGATGTCACTACTATTAACGTTTGTAAATTATAAAATGTAACGTATGTTACGTTGTACTTCATATTATGGCATATTATGCCGTATGAAGTTCAAATGTTGACATTAAAATAAAGATTATTTTTTAAGCATAACATCACATTAAGCTAAATTCAACTCCTTAATTAAGAAGAAGATACGAAACGAAATTATTAGTTAGTATTTTTCAAAAGTGGCGCTACATGGCGGTTTCCGGAATTTCTAAGGACTTCACACTTTGCCAGTCAAATGCGACTGGCAATTGCCAGTATTAGGGTGATACCATTTTCTAGTACTAGTACGTACTCTGTTCAATCAAGGTAATTTTTCTTGAGTAGCTTCATTTTGATGAGACGTCCAATAAGGCTGTAATTCCACTGACGTAGAGCGGGGCGGAGAGGAGCTGGCGGTGCCCGAATTGACCAATCACTATGCTCGAAATCTCCGCGCCGTTTCCATGGAAACAGCGCGAGCATAGTGATTGGTCAATTTGGGCACCGCTAAGCTCCTCTCTGCCCCGCTCCGCGTCAGTGGAAACGCAGTCTAATTTCTTGGACGGAACTCTTGATTGTTGCTAACAGAGTTAGCAAGAATAAAAAAGGAACCCTGACTATATATAGATCAGGATATAGGCTGGGGTGAAAAGCAAGACCTCGAATTCTCATTATTTGTCTTCCTTTTTTTCTTTTTTTTTTGTTTGTCCGTTGTTGTTCTTTGATTGTGTCCCTCGTACGTCTGTGCTTTTTTTTCTTTTACTTTAATATGTTTAACTTATTACTTCGGAAATATTATATACCAAGATATGGTCTAAATGTTTGAAGCAAATTTAATACTATAATAATAATATTTACTAATAAAGCTAAATAACACGTGTCGAAATAGAAATAGTTAGATACAGATGAAAAATATCTAAAAGTTCACCATGAACAATAAAACAAGCACTTAACGCATAACTGAACTGTAATGTACCAACTGTACTGTATATTCAAAGGCAGACATTTTATTATTTATTTCTGAGAATCATAAAATACTACGTAAAATATCTGGCTTTATTTTATTTGTTATTATTAGGGTTCTGTCCTTAAAAAAACGAAACCCTTATAGGATTACTTTGTTGTACATCTGTCTCTCTCTCAAAACCCTTTTTAATCTGAAATTTATATCGAATACTCAGTTCTGTTCCTTGTTGCTGTGTTTTTCGCAGATCAGATCATAGCCAACGCAATCTAAATATATAGCCATAGATGCCGCAAAGTTACGACATTTTCAATACTTGCAAGGGAATAAAAAATAATTGTAAAAACCGAAAAATATTTTGTTACATTATAAAAAAATTATATTTTTTTAAACATAAAAAATAAGGTTTAAAGAATTTATTCTCATAAAAGATACAATATCCACTTACATGAGAACCATATACAAATAGTTATAATACTTATTTAAAAAAAAAAGTACAGTTCGAACTTTTACTGATTATAAGATTGCAAAAAAATTTACGTTACTGTAGTTAAATAACAAATATCTAGTCAAGACTTTTTATATATTTAGACAATTTTTGTTTAAAGTTATTAAATGATTTTATATTTTTTTTATGGTCGGGTATACTATTATAAAGTTGTGCTCCTTCAAAAGTAATGCTCTTTTTAGCATAGTTTGTACGTATTTTAGGTAAGACTAGCAAATTTGGCCTACGATTACTCCGGGTGCTTATATGCGATTTCACAACAAAAGATAATTCACTTTTAATTTTACCATCAATTATTTTTCTAATTAAAATACAAGTATTATAGATGTAAAGTTTTTTAGTAAAAATAAAAATAAAATAAAATACCGTTTACCTAATGAACGCTTAAGTATATTAAATTGAAATTTATTTTAAATAATCATGTCTATAATACCTTGAAGTTGTCAACGTTTTACTTTATTAACCTAAAAGTACGAAACTCTCGTTAAGTTTGACTCGCATTTGGCCGGTTTTATATTTATTTATGTTATTTCTTTAGGTCAGTCGCCTCTCAACTCATCCATGGTCAGTCCGTGGTCGCGGAGACGTTCGAGCAGGTGACCATCTACTTCAGCGACATCGTGGGCTTCACGGCGTTATCGGCTTCATCCACGCCCATGCAGGTGGTGGACCTTCTGAACGACCTGTACACCTGCTTCGACAGCATCGTTGAGAACTACGACGTATATAAGGTGAGATATACTTTATATAGTGACGTCACAGAAGGTGACCACTGACCATCTACTTCATCGTGGGCTTCACGGTGCTGCCCGCGTCATCAATGTCTATTCAAATGGTGGACCTGCTGAACGACCTGTACACCTGCTTCAACAGCATTGTCTATTTCTATAATATCTAAATATAAAGAGAGGTTTCGAAGGACTAAAACGCACTTAAGGTTTAACTGATTGAATGTACCTACTGTTGGTTTTTGATGGGAATTCATGTTCACGATAATAACACACAAGTTTTATTTACACTTTTAGTACATATAGTACTAAAGTACATATAGTACTTACATAGTGTACAAATCATGATCAGGTCGTGTTTTTGAAAAACTTATTAAAACTAAAGTGTAACAAAAAATTGTTTGTTATTATTGTGCACTTAAGATAATAAAAGAATTGCCCAAAAATGTACAAAATCTACAACATACAACATTTTAGTAAGCAATGTATACACTAATTGCATACATTGGTACTTACCAACAAGTATTTTATGGTATAAATAACCAGTGGTTTACGTTTTTAATCAAAAGAAAAAAAAATGATATGAAATTAAGGTAAACACATGAGATTTAGGATTGAATAGGATATTATATAGAAGACAATTACCCTGTATACTAATCAAATTATTTTACTACAGCTATAAAAATGTTATAAAAGTTCAATTTCTAGGACTACAGTATAAATTAAATTGCTTTTTAATATAATATACTGGTAATGGCAATTCTTGGAAAAGTTGAGCTTTAATGAACATTAAATCCCGTTCCGAGTAATTATTTATTAAGTTCTATACAAAAGTAGTTTGATCTCATTAAAATGTAGCACACATTTAGTCAAATAGTCAATGATCAGGAGCACGTAAGCTAACCTAATTTTAGATTTTGTAGATTTTGTAAATTTTTGTGCAATTCTTTTATTACCTTAAGTGCACAATAATGACACACAATTTTTTTACACTTTTCCAGTTTTTATTACGTTTTAATTTATTTAAAAAAAAACACGCCCTCATGATGATTTATACAACTGATTTAATGTACTAAAAGTGTAAATAAAAAGTTATGTGTTTTTATTGTGAACATGAATTCCCATCAAAAACCAACAGTACATTATGGCTCAATGGTGTGCTTCGGTGGTCACTAATTTGAATCCCGACAAAATAACAAAAAAGTATGTTCAAAAATGTTTTTTATGTCCCAGCCAGATCGACTTGATGTGAACACGAAAACGCGTGCATACAAAGGGTGTGTAATATGTATACAAACCAATATTTTTAAAGAGAAAAATTGGTTAGCACATTATGCAACGCGTAAAAAGTTATGTGTATTTATTTATTTTTTAAATATTATGACGTATCAATTCTGTTTTCAGTCTTATTTTATTGATATGGCTTATAAAAGTATTTTATGGACAGTGAAAAATAGTTATAATATTAATTCATAAAATCAATGTTACGAGTAGTGTACTTTGGTACAAAATCGTAGCACATTCGTAGCGGCGCTACGGCGTAGCAAATGGCTGGCGTAGCTTCAGATCACGTGGCACTTGACATACTAGCTATTTTATGATACGACTGTTGAAATATTTTAACTATTTACTTGATTGAACTTATAATAATTTAATTAAAATAGATAAAATAGATAAGTTTTTTCGAGTTTGGGTAGGACAATGCAGGCTGGTCACCTGATTGTCTGACAAGAAAGATGATCCATGCGTCGGATGGGCATTTAAAAGTTGGTCCTGCGCCTGATCTTCTCTGACTAGTCGTGTCGGTTATCCGTCCCACTGGGCTACGAGAGTAAAGAAAGAGATATTGCTTATAGAAGCAATACACAGGTATTGCGCACACACTTGGACACTATAAAATAACTGCGCAGTTGGTCCCAATTCCGATCTAAGATCCAGTTCCTGACTAACCACCCACACCAAAATCGATCTGGCAGGCATTATTATCAGGGATGTTAGGGAGCTCCATAACCGTAACCGAAACTATCGGATATCCGATATAAAAAATTATCCGTAACCGTAACCGAATCCTAAAAAAATAAAGTTTTTCTACTGTCAAAGGTTACCAAAATTCAATATCCGTCACCGAAATTATCCGAAACAAACGGATAGTCCGAAATATTATTTATATCCGAATCCGTATCCGAATTTCATATCCATCCCTGATGATTATTACAAGAATGTATTATCATCATCATCATTTCAGCTATGACGTCCACTTCTGGACATAAGTCCCCCTCAAAGTGTTAATGGGGGGTAGTTGCGTATACTCGCGGCGCTTGGCAGCGGGTTGGCAAGAGTTTTAATATTTTGCTGCCCATTTCCTGATATATTCCCTCTGTCGCCTTTTCGTGTCAACATCCACGAGAAATATGGTTGATAGGAAGTTAAAATTTGCCCACCTCACATTCCCACCACTGCAACTCCTGTGAGCCGGGATAATCAGCGGTAACCAACCACGACAAACCCTTTGATATGATCTCAGGGGTGCCCGAGGGACAAGCTAAATCTGTCTTGGGACCCACAACGAAATTTATCATAAGAAAAAAAAGGAGGAGTAGGAAGTAATCCAGTTTCCCTCCCGAAGCAAAGTGGGAGACAGTACAAAATTGTAATGACTCAAAAGGCCAAAAAATTAAGGGACAGCACCACGGAAATATCTATTAGTATGTCATGGAATATGGAATATGTTGATAGGATGTTGCTATCTGTAATCTTTTTAATACATTACTTGCGTCAGTACTATTTTGAATTTATAATCAATTTGGATTGTAGCCATAATTGCGTTTCCCGTTTTTTTCCTTATGAATCCGGGTCAGGAATACATTACCGGCAGGCTTATTACGTGTATCTTGCAATAACAAAGCAATAGCAAAAATTGTGCAAAGTTTTCTTTTGAATTTTATCAACGGTTTATATATAAGCGCCTAAAACTAAATAAAACAGGAAAACAGCTTAAAGTGAAAATTTAGAAAAATGAAGATGTAACATTTAACTAATAGTTTCTACGATTGCCACTAAATTGTTATTGGCGCTAGTATCGTAGAAAAAATATCGTCGCTCTACCTTCACAACCTCGTATCTATTAAACTACAACTTTTCAACAGAGTAAAAATGTATTTTTTTAGATTTCATTATATCGTTGATTTTGTTCTAAATGAGGTTCAGTTATGTGCATTATACATTCAAAATTCATATCATAATAACATCTAAAATTATTAAGTTTTTTGACTCTACTGAAAAATTTTAGTTTTATAGCTATACGAGGTTGTGAAGGTAAGCGACAAAATGTGCATTGTTTGATAAAAACGATTAGCACTATTTTTTGACGTTCAGCAATCGATTGCGTCATTTTTGCTGATCGCTTTTTGCACGTAATCAGCCAGCGGGTTGTCGCGCCATGAAATTTTAACGTCCACAAAACTTTATATTCCTCGCTTCCTAAATCGATATAGATTTTCCTGGAGATAATGGAACTTTCATTATCATCTTCACTCTAAAGTTTTTTAATCAATTTTTAAACGATGTACTTAGCGAATCTAGATAGTAGCTTTTTAAGATAGGTAAAAAATACTTGTCGAAAATCTCTGGTCTGCTTTAATATACTGGCATAAAAGATTTTAATTATATATCACACCACGTCAATCTGGCCCAGGGTAAGAAAGGACTTGCGATACGAGGACCAAAAACAGAAATATTTTAGGTCCATTTATACTACACACAATAATATATAAAGATATTAATTGATACAATATGTTATCCATGAATCAGGTATATAAACTTTTTTGTTCCTGTGTCCGGATTTGAACCCTGGGCCCTGATTCAAGATGCCATCGCTATTTATCGCTTACGATGTTCAAAAACCAAATGTATGGGATTTGACATTCGTCAAATCCCATACATTTGGTTATCGCTTGTCATGTAGCGAACCTTATGTCATGCGAATGACAAGCGAAATCTCGTGTCGCTTAGCGAAGCTTATGTCAAATCCCATACATTTTGTTTTTAGATCTCGTAAGCGAGGACCTGAATAATTATGTACAGAAATATTTTAGGTCCATTTATACTACACACAACATAAAGATATTAATTGATACAATATAATATCCATGACTCAGGTATATAATCTTTTTGTTCCTGTGGCGGGATTCGAACACAGATTCAAGATACCATCACTATTTATCGCTTACGATGTTCAAAAACCAAATGTATGGGATTTGACGAATTCGCTTGTCATGTAGCGAACCTTATGTCATGCGAATGACAAGCGAAATCTCGTGTCGCTTAGCGAAGCTTATGTCAAATCCCATACATTTTGTTTTTGGACCTCGTAAGCGAGGACCTGAATAATTATGTACAGAAATATTTTAGGTCCATTTATACTACACACAACATAAAGATATTAATTGATACAATATAATATCCATGACTCAGGTATATAATCTTTTTGTTCCTGTGGCGGGATTCGAACACAGATTCGAGATACCATCACTATTTATCGCTTACGATGTTCAAAAACCAAATGTATGGGATTTGACGAATTCGCTTGTCATGTAGCGAACCTTATGTCATGCGAATGACAAGCGAAATCTCGTGTCGCTTAGCGAAGCTTATGTCAAATCCCATACATTTTGTTTTTGGACCTCGTAAGCGAGGACCTGAATAATTATGTACAGAAATATTTTAGGTCCATTTATACTACACACAACATAAAGATATTAATTGATACAATATAATATCCATGACTCAGGTATATAATCTTTTTGTTCCTGTGGCGGGATTCGAACACAGATTCAAGATACCATCACTATTTATCGCTTACGATGTTCAAAAACCAAATGTATGGGATTTGACGAATTCGCTTGTCATGTAGCGAACCTTATGTCATGCGAATGACAAGCGAAATCTCGTGTCGCTTAGCGAAGCTTATGTCAAATCCCATACATTTTGTTTTTAGATCTCGTAAGCGAGGACCTGAATAATTATGTACAGAAATATTTTAGGTCCATTTATACTACACACAACATAAAGATATTAATTGATACAATATAATATCCATGACTCAGGTATATAATCTTTTTGTTCCTGTGGCGGGATTCGAACACAGATTCAAGATACCATCACTATTTATCGCTTACGATGTTCAAAAACCAAATGTATGGGATTTGACGAATTCGCTTGTCATGTAGCGAACCTTATGTCATGCGAATGACAAGCGAAATCTCGTGTCGCTTAGCGAAGCTTATGTCAAATCCCATACATTTTGTTTTTAGATCTCGTAAGCGAGGACCTGAATAATTATGTACAGAAATATTTTAGGTCCATTTATACTACACACAACATAAAGATATTAATTGATACAATATAATATCCATGACTCAGGTATATAATCTTTTTGTTCCTGTGGCGGGATTCGAACACAGATTCAAGATACCATCACTATTTATCGCTTACGATGTTCAAAAACCAAATGTATGGGATTTGACGAATTCGCTTGTCATGTAGCGAACCTTATGTCATGCGAATGACAAGCGAAATCTCGTGTCGCTTAGCGAAGCTTATGTCAAATCCCATACATTTTGTTTTTAGATCTCGTAAGCGAGGACCTGAATAATTATGTACAGAAATATTTTAGGTCCATTTATACTACACACAACATAAAGATATTAATTGATACAATATAATATCCATGACTCAGGTATATAATCTTTTTGTTCCTGTGGCGGGATTCGAACACAGATTCAAGATACCATCACTATTTATCGCTTACGATGTTCAAAAACCAAATGTATAGGATTTGACGAATTCGCTTGTCATGTAGCGAACCTTATGTCATGCGAATGACAAGCGAAATCTCGTGTCGCTTAGCGAAGCTTATGTCAAATCCCATACATTTTGTTTTTGGACCTCGTAAGCGAAATAGCAATGGCATCTTGAATCGTCGAAGTCGTTATTATCATCATCATCAAATGATATTTATTTATTTATTTACTAAACATAATGCACAAACTGTACAAAAGCGGACTTAATGCCATGCGGCATCTCCACCAGTCAACCTTTGGGCGTTACAAAAGCAAAATTGTATAGGTGCCGGTAAAGTAACAGAATTATTATCTATATTATTTATAATATATATGTTGCAGTCAAAACTCTTAACCAGTCAAAAGTACTATTGACTAGCAAAATCAGTCAAAAGTGATTTTGACTGAACAGGTTGGTCAAAAGTGGTTTTGACTTAAAATTATTGGTTATTAGTACTTTTGACTGCTAATTTTCAGTTAAAAGTACTTTTTAATGACGCTCTTTTAATTGTTATTTCAGTCATAAGTATTATTAACTAAAGCATATGGTCAAAAGTACTTTTGACTGATTTTGCTAGTCAATAGTACTTTTGACTGGTTAATAGTTTTGACTGCAACATATATATTTCATTCAACTTTACAAAATCTAGATTTTTAAACCCATAATTTATTTAAAGGGGTCATGAGGTAAACTCAGGTCTACCTCACTTAACTACAAAATTCGATTGACGGGTTTTCGGTTGCGAGCGTTTGAAGCGCACTCCTTGTTAATTAAGATCTTGCGCCCCAAGTATTGCAGGTAATTGGGGTTCATCATCACTTTCCATCAGGCAATCGTCTGTTTGTATATCACTACTGGTTGTTCCAGCTAACTTCGTAATACTTTAGAATTAAATTGACATCAATGCTACCGACTCAAATTGTGAATGTAAACCATCCTCGATGAAAACATAAAAATTCATTCTAATCGATTTAGCCATTTAGGAGGAGTTCAAACACACGTACAGAAGTATTATGTACCTATACAAGATGTAAAATAAATGGGTGATAATACTTTAGGGTGAGTATGTGCGTCCTATGTAGAGTATTCTGTGAAAACTCCAGCGCTGAAATACTTACTTTTGACTATCATGTTTGTATGAGAAATGCCCCAACATCATAAATTTTCCCATACAATAATAAAAAATAGTACCTCTTTCAGCGCTGGTACTTTCACAGTATACTCTACATGGGAGGCACATACAGACCCTAAGGGCATAAACTGAGTTAAGCGGGCACCCGCGCGGCTTCATACAAAAGTGACCCGTCGCGGAAAGCCGCGCGGGAGACCCGTCGCGGGAAGGCGGGCCGCGCGCCCGCGCTACTGAGCCCGTCTCCCCGCGACGGGCACCCGCGCGGGTCACTTTTGTATGTAGCCGCGCGGGTGACAGCTTCATGTTTCAAATAAATAAGTAGATTGACTTGGCAATCGCATGAAAACAACATAATATTTATCTCACAGTGATACGTATATTAAATCAGATCTTTTAGTGCCATTGCCAATCAATCTACTATTTATTTTAAATATGAAAGATTATTAATAATATTGATTTTGATCACTATAAGATGTTGTTAGACCGACCGACTAACCCCTACTTGTCATAACATGTATCTCACAACTTTTTACGGTAGAAGAACGAAGTAGCGAGACTTGGCACTTTTTACAAGTTATATTTTTGGTAGGAACTGATTTCTTTTTGTAGAAAATTTACTAAAACGCGTGTTTTTGTTAAAAAGTGCAAATATAACTTTGTAATCCTATAGGTTTATTATGGATTACAAAGTTAATTGTGCAGTTAGCGTATTTAGATAACTAGACAGAAATTCCAAAATGTTTAGGTTTTTCCGTCATTTATATACTAAACGCTACTTGTATTCCAAATTTGAAGCTTCTATGTCTGCTAGAAGTGCCTAATACTTTTGATGCTCGGTCAGTGAGTGAGTGAGTTAGTGACAAAATTAAGTTTGACAAGTTATAATTCTTAAACTTCTGTTTCAAATTGAATGAAATTAGACCGTAACTAAAAATGCAGGCTTCTCTGGCTTTAACCCACAACAAAGTTATAAGTTATAGGTTGAAAATGGCCTGAACTGCTTCGAGAAAAGGAGGGTACGACCGTGCTTAACTTGGCAGATTATAGACGTACATCCTCACCCTGTCATTTGGAACCAGGCGAATGAATTATATAAAGACCAAGGCGCGCGGACGGCAGCATGGCTCTAAATTTGCAAATAATTATAACAAATTTGAAAATTTCGAAAATTTCAGTGACGCAGAAAAATCATAATATTAAGTTCTCCATCGATACGACTGTTGAACGACGTACATGCAAACTGTTAAAATTAAACTGGAGACACTGCGTAAGTCGGGTCTCCGCGACGGGCTCCGCGACGGGCCACGCGACGGGCCACGCGACGGGCCCCGCGACGGGCCACGCGACGGGCGCCCGTTTAACACAGTTTCAGGCCTAAAGTATTGATTATACTCCTTTTTTTACACCATGTAAAAGATTATATAGAGCATGGCGATCGATTTGCAAGTCGCGCATTTTAATTTTCGTTGGAACAACTAAATATGTTGTTTGCAAGTTTGGTGGACAATGCAGGCTGATCACCTATTGTTTGATAATAAAGATGATCTATGCATCGGATGGGCGGAAAATGTCCTGCGGGCTATCTCACTAGTCCTGCGGGCTCTCTCACTAGTCCTGCGGGCTCTCTCGCTAGTCCTGCGGGCTCTCTCGCTAGTCCTGCGGGCTATCTCACTAGTCCTGCGGGCTCTCTCACTGGTCCTGCGGGCTCTCTCGCTAGTCCTGCGGGCTCTCTCGCTAGTCCTGCGGGCTCTCTCGCTAGTCCTGCGGGCTCTCTCGCTAGTCCTGCGGGCTATCTCCCTAGTCCTGCGGGCTCTCTCGCTAGTCCTGCGGGCTCTCTCGCTAGTCCTGCGGGCTCTCTCGCTAGTCCTGCGGGCTCTCTCGCTAGTCCTGCGGGCTCTCTCGCTAGTCCTGCGGGCTCTCTCGCTAGTCCTGCGGGCTCTCTCGCTAGTCCTGCGGGCTCTCTCGCTAGTCCTGCGGGCTCTCTCGCTAGTCCTGCGGGCTATCTCGCTAGTCCTGCGGGCTCTCTCGCTAGTCCTGCGGGCTATCTCACTAGTCCTGCGGGCTCTCTCGCTAGTCCTGCGGGCTATCTCGCTAGTCCTGCGGGCTATCTCGCTAGTCCTGCGGGCTATCTCACTAGTCCTGCGGGCTCTCTCGCTAGTCCTGCGGGCTATCTCGCTAGTCCTGCGGGCTCTCTCGCTAGTCCTGCGGGCTATCTCGCTAGTCCTGCGGGCTCTCTCGCTAGTCCTGCGGGCTCTCTCGCTAGTCCTGCGGGCTATCTCGCTAGTCCTGCGGGCTATCTCGCTAGTCCTGAGGGCTCCGACTCCGACTCGCAGTTAGGTTATAAGAACAGAGAAACCCCCGGTTTATGAAACGCTATTTTGTAAAAAAATATTCTGAATAAAATGTTTTAATTTGATTTATACCACAAAGCTGACGCCATTTTCTGGTTTTAGGTGGAGACGATTGGTGACGCGTATATGGTGGTGTCCGGTTTGCCGGAACGCAACGGTACCCGGCACGCCTGTGAGGTGGCGCGGATGGCACTGGCGCTGCTGGACGCCGTCCGGCGGTTCCGGATCAGGCACCGGCCGTGCGACCAGCTGAAACTGCGGATCGGATTGCATTCCGGTGAGTTAAAAAGGGTGAAATAGTTAATACACTGAAACATAAAAGTAAAATCTGTAATAGGGAATAACAATATTTTTAATAGAATTTTGGAAAATAAGAATAACCTGTGAAAAATTGTACGTGTTAATATATATGATCAACCGTTGTGAAAATAAAGTTATGACAAAAATGGGATCGTTCAACATCCATTTCTCTCAAAAATTTGTCTATAAAATGAAAAATGGGATCTGGAAAAATATTTACATTTTAAAATATGTGTCTTGCGTTTCATCGACCGACTTTTCTTTTAATTGGCCTTTTTGTATATTTATTTAATTGCTCTTGCATGTAGCCTGAGGTTTCCAAATGTAATAAAATTAATTAGAATGCTCTATACAAAAACGGCACAATCAATTACGTTATTGGTTGCGAACGCAGTTGAAAATGAATTGGACTCTGTGAAAATACGTTTCGTGTATAATTTTAAAAGAAAAAACATGTGATAACAAATGAATTTGAGTTAGTTTTCAACATTAGCTATTTGTTTTTGCTAGATTATGTTTTTTTGGTCCTGTTTAATCTAACAACTGTTTACTTTCGAAAAATTTACTATTCACGAAAGATTCATAATGATTACCTGATTTATCATAAAGTAATTATGATTCTTATGCTATATTTCTAGTCTTTAATCCGAAACTATTTATCGAAATAGTATAAATGTTATAGTCAAACCGATTTGTTTTTCTCCGGCTTCCTCCGGCCGTTTTTCAGCCTAAGCCTTGAGTCCACCATCATAAGATCGTCGGCAAAAGAGAACACCATAAACACATATACATAAATAATATTAGCTCCCCTCACCGATTTCGGTGTCGGTAGCTGATTTCATTGAAACCAGGTCAGCTACGCAGGAGTTATTTTATAGTGCCCAAGTGTGTGCGCAATACACAGAAACACTCTCTCTTCCTTTTACTCTCATAACCCAGTGGGACGGTAAGACGACACGATGGTGAGAGAACAGGCGCAGGAGCGACTTTTTACATGCCCATCCGACGCATGGATCATCTTTCTTGTCAGACAATCAGGTGATCAGCCTGCACAACCAAACTTGAAAACAACATTTTTGTTGTTCCAACGCGGAAATCGAACCCACGACCTCCGGGTCGAGAGCGAAGCTCTGAACCACTAGACCACGGAGGCACTAAATGTTCATATATCCCAGAACGTCTAGTAGAAAAATAAAGTTATTAAGTTTTTATATTGTAAAACATATTATTTTCAAAGTACATACGCTGGTGTGTTTATTATATTAAAATATTTACTTTTAAAAAGATTGAGGGCCCTCATCTCCATTTGTATATAGTTATATTTTATTATATTGTGTTTAACTTTATGTATTTTGTCCTATAAATTATATGTACCTATATTTTAAGCTTTTTTATATTATACTTAAACTAGTTTTTAATTATTTATGTAATAGATGAATAAAAGTTTGGCTTTAAAAAAATATTAATCATTCATATTTTTGGTAAAAAACCGGTTCTTCTCGGCGGGTTAGGGTTGAACCGGTGTTAGCTTGTTTATCTTGATGACTTTCCAAAAATAGCTTGTTAAGTTTCATTTGGAAATAAAACGTTTTTTATTTATTTTTCATTACTTCACTAAACTTTACGAACTTTAACATAATTTGATATCATAACTACCATTTTCTAAAACGGATATCATTTTTCATGGCAATATAGATCTGGAAGTCCGCCAACATCTCTAAACCTGGAAGACTGCCAATGATGGGGTTAAGTTTAAAAGGACAACGATGTATGACGCCATACATCTTGACGTAATTTATGAAACACTTATACCGGATGTAAGAAGAACAGTCACCACAACAGAACCTTGGGATATGAATTTACTACCTTTTCTCATTTTAGAATATATTTTTTTTACAAAAAAAATGTTTTGCATATTTTTCATTATTTTTGCAACAAAAAAAATTGGGACAGCAAAAAAAAAAAGTTTTTTTACAAAAAAAAATTTAAATAAATACCTACATTTCCTAAATGAGGTAAGGTAGTATAATCGTATCTGAAAGTTAGTGACTGTTGTTTTTACACCCTGTATAAATACTATATTACTGGTTATACTTGTGATTTAGTTCAATTAATAAAAAAAAGATTAAAAAACTATAACCCGATTTCGTAAAAAATGGGTCTAAAAAGTCTGAAACAAGAAAATAATTCAATTTGAAATCCAGAAATGCATAGGTACAAAAATGGTCAAGGTAGAGCCGTGAATTCGCTATTGGCATTGAGCCTTAATTATTTTTTTATTGTATTTCGGTGTGAACTAATTCTTAAATTTTATAAGCGGGTACGACCACGGCTCTACCTTGACCATTTTTGTACCTATGGATTTCTGGATTTCAAATTGAATTATTTTCTTGTTTCAGACTTTATAGACCCATTTTTTACGAAGTCGGGTTATAGTTTTTTAATCTTTTTTTTATTTAATATTTTTTTGTTTCCACGTCAAATTTAATAATGATCATGTTTTTATTTAATTGTCCATTACATAGAACATATCAACTTCTAGATACTACTTGTACGTCCTCATTTTAAACCTTTATTTTGTATTTAACAATAAAATATAACAATTAATAAAAAATATAAATACATATTCGTAATGTGCTTGCCAAGACCTATCTTTTGACACCAAACACGAAACAAATATCTTAATTTAATTTTATTTTGGAGATAGTTTTTGAGATATAATTTTCAAAGTCCAAAATTTAAAAAAAAATTATATAGCCTATGTTACCCGCGACATTAATACCATCTCATTCATCAACTTTGACCAGTAGTTTAGCCGCTATGAGGGAACATACATACATACATACATACATAGACTGCCAAAATCATTACCCTTCCTTTTGGCTTCGCCGAAGTCGGGTAAAAACCGCAACCAATTCTTCGAAACGCGCAATGCGCAACCCACAAGACTAACACGCAACGCGGTCTTCGGGGCGCAACCTTCGTGACATAAAACTGGCTTCTAGGGTAGTGTTCCCGTTACATAGCTGCTGTAGTACTCAGTGGTAACTGACTTTTATAGTTAAACTACGACTACGGCCCAGAATTTCCACCATTTTGTTTACATTTTTTTTTCTTTTCGCTATATAACAACAGCTTTATTAGGAAATCGATGCTATACTAGGAAAACATGCATTTCACGATTATCTAAGAAAACAGAGCTTAAGACAACAAAAAAAAACTGTCTCATGCGTAATCAAAATCTAAGGCTAATTATAAAGAGGTAAATTTGAATAACTCTGCACGTATTGAGTTAGTTTTTATTTATAGAGCTTCTTACATCGCACAGATAATCTATAAATATAAACACAGATTATACATGTTAACAGTCTTTACTTTCCAGAAATAGAAAGCTAATAGTGTCTAACTAATATTTTTGTTGATATTCCGAGTATAACTTGTTAAGTTTTTATTTGGAAATAAATTTTTTCATTTTCAATTATAATATATTTTGATATATTATTAACAGCAAGAGTTTGTGAGTGTGCATGTTTGTTATTTCTTCGTGCGCAAACGGCCGGATTATTTTTGATTAAATACGCTTTGATCTGCGCTTCGAAGAATTTCATAATTTCAGTGTCCTGAATTTAATATTCAGGAAACTGAAATTCTGGTAACTCGTAGGTTTTTATCCCGAAAATGTTCAATGTATCCGTCCGTGGCACTGTTATTACACGGGCGTAGCCCAGCCAAAATATGTTTCTAAAAAAATTGAACTTAATAAACTATTTTCATCTCATCCCAAACTGGGAATTCAAAATTTAAATTTAAACTAGTCACGATACCTTTGTACGCAGTTTTCGGAATTTTAAAACTTTCAAACTAAAGGAATTAGCAATTCAAATCCTTTGATCAAATTTTCGGCGCGAGTTTAAAACCCGAGCAAATTTGATAGATATACATAATAATAAATCTCCTAGGCAAAAAATACTGAACGGATTGTGATGCAGTTCACATTATTACTTATTTTATCCTGAAAAAGTGCAATGTTCCCGTGGGTTTCCTTCGATGAAGCAGCGCGTCAAAGTTAGTTTTAAATAGAAGAGTCAAAAAATAGAATGATAATAATATATAGTTGAAAAATTTGATTTAGTGCTAATAATTTTACGGGTTACGTAATGTTTAGACTCTAAAATATAAAAGTAGATTTTTCGTTATCGATTATTCGTTGATATTGGATGAAAATGTAATATAAAATTTTTACTAACCAGTTTAATATTTATAAAATACAGATATATTCCTGTTTCGTGAGAGTTTATTACCTGCAATCATTCTACAGCAGAAGTAAATGAATACGTCGAAATAAATTTTATTTCAGGAACGCGAAAAGAATGATAATTTTTGTATGAAATAAAACCGGCCAAGTGCGATTAGGGCTCGCTTTTTTTTTTGTCACGTTTATTGTATGAGCGTTCTTAAAAAAATATTGTATTCTTGTTTTAGTATTTGTTGCTATACCACTACAGCGGCATGGCCTCCGTGGTCCAGTGGTTCAGAGCTTCGCTCTCGACCCGGAGGTCGTGAGTTCGTTTCCCGCGTTGGAACAACAAAAAATGGTTTGGGCAATGCAGACTGATCACCTGATTGTCTGACAAGAAAGATGATCCATGCGTCGGATGAGCATTTGTAAAAAGTCGGTCCTACGCCTGTTCTCTCGCCAGTCGTGTCTGTTTACCGTTTCACTGGGTTATGAGAGTAAAAGGAGAGTGTCTTTGTGTATTGCGCACACATTTGGGTACAATAAAATAATTCCTGCATAGCTGGCCTGGTTTCAATGAAATAGGCTACACTAACACCGAAATCGGTGAGGGAAGTTATTACTACAGCGGCAACAAACACATTATCTGCGAAAACTATTTAGCTATACGGTTAAAGAGAGACAGCCAAGTCTCAGTAATTCTGTGGTTTCGATTTTAAAAATGGAACCACTCAATTTAAATAAAAAAGAAGACTTTTGGTACGCAACCCCAAAAATGCGGATGATTTTATTTAACAAAGCCCTATGTTACACGCCGAGGGAAATGAAATTTTATATCCAATATGTTCTAAGAGAATACGAAATAATTATTTTATCGTATATTTGTTTTTACTGTACCGGATTACGTACGTCGTACATTGTTCTCATAAAAAGGTATATTTTCAAGGAAAACTGCAAATTCGGAGATAAAACATGACCTATGTAAACTAAATATCAAGGCGTGATAAAACTTTTTACGATTTGTTGTAAAAAAAACATTCAAAAAGTATGTTAAATTTGAAACGGTAAATTTGACAAGACTAATTTTATGCGACAAGAAAAATAGAATGTGATCTATGTCCTTTGAAGCAATAATTATTAAATTAAAGAAAAACATCAACAACAAATTTTCGACAGTAAAAAATTTACCTTGTAAGGCTCACATGGCCATAAAGTCGATGCATCGCGTCGCGTTTTTCCTCACAACAGATTCATCTACATTTTCCAATATTTAAGGTACAAATAATTATCTATCAACTTCTATATTATAGTAGGTAGCGACCGTCACGTGACGTGACGTGGCGTCGACGACAATCGACGTGTTATGTTTTTTTAATGCGCGTTTCTTGTAGGAAAATTATGCGTTGCGGTACACTTCGACTGCGTCAATGTGAGATGAGCCCAACATGTAACGCCCAAATGTATTTTCCAACGTTATTATACTGTAGTCACGAAGAGAGTATCCACTCGGCGGCTAAAAGCAGTGTATCCTATATCAGGGGATTATATTATCCATTCCCCGATAAAGTAGGATTTACGTACTCCAGATTGTGATGATAAGATTTGCGATGCAAATTTATGGATCAGTTTTTATCCGGATCCGATGTAGGAACAAATTATGTCTACAAAAAAGAATAAATGAATTGAAGGAAAAAGTAATCAAAAATTAAGCGACTATTAAAACCGCCAAAAGTATAATATTATTGTAATGAATGTACAAAGTACATTCTGATACGTACAGTTAACAATGGAGTCAGTTCAATATAATAACAGTTAATTGCAAATTTTAATGAAAGTTATGTTACGATATAGCCAATCTTACCCTGACTATTAATACGAATCCGTTGGCACATACATACATAGACTGTCAAAAGCTTCCCATATTTTTGGATTATTTGTAGTCGGGTAAAAAATTAGCATTAACAAAGTAATGAAAGATATGAAAAAATATTAACATTAGATGAAGTGCTTATGATGGAAAAGCTCACATGATAATCTCTTTCGCAGGTCCATGTGTAGCTGGCGTGGTTGGTCTGAAGATGCCAAGATATTGCCTGTTCGGTGACACCGTGAATACAGCATCTAGAATGGAGTCTAACGGGGAAGCGCTGAAGATTCACGTGTCACCAACAACGAAGGCCCTTCTGGACACGTTTGGAACCTTCCATTTGGAATGCCGAGGCGAAGTCGCTATGAAGGTAAGAAAATATTACCAATATAGATTAGTGAGTCTTACAAACTAGAATGGAAGCAAAAATATTCAGTTAATATAGAACAGTTAAAGTTTATGTAAATAAAGGTGTGCAGATAGATATTTTTATTATAGAAATACATAAAGTCAATAAAAGTGATAACCCACACTCCCTAAAATTATTAATTTCACAATTCCATGCGTTTCATACATTAATATGTATATTGTATAACACGTTGCCTTTGTCAATCTGTCACAACATTTACGAAACGAATCGTCATTGTTACATAAATACATAATTTGAAAGGGAAATACAAACAATTTTTCTTGGATACAATACATTTGTTATCTTTATTGTTACAGGGAAAAGGAATTCTAGTCACATATTGGTTATTGGGAGAGATTGTAGATCCGAACGCACAAAAGGAAATTCGGAAGCCGCCATTAGCGAAATTGCAAACGCAGTCCATACAAAGTGGATCCCTTTCTCATCTCACACCCTTCAAACAACGCTTAGATGGCTCAAGGTCATCAAGCAGACGCGGTTCAGGGATTTTCATACCAAAACCAGACGTCAATAAACTAATCAAAGAAGCACAACCAAAATTGCAAGTCATAAAACTACAGAGACAACATTCAGATCCAACTGAAATAGTTACCAATGGTATAGACGATAAACAAGATAAACTAAGTATATCGAACTCGATACCTCTAAACGTGAATTCTCTGAATCACAAAGTGTGTCAGAGTGGGCAGCCGAAAGTCAAGCTGAAAGATTGTCAGACCAAATCGTTGGGTAATCACAAAACCAAAACTGGTAATAATAATTGGATAGCCAAGATACCTACTGCGACATCCTTTGACAACGGTATAAAAAGAAGTGACGAACATTTGAAGGACTATAGCAGCGTACCTCTTCTATCCAACGGTGAGCTACCAAATGATTCAATAGTATAGATTGTAAGTATAAATTCTGGTCATAGATCATTGATAGTATTCACAATTATTACTTATGTGTAACACATAATAGATGGTCGTGAAAGTATTTTTAAGCAAATAATTTTTAAAAGCTCAAAATGTTAGAAAAAGAATTGATGCAAATGCATCCTTCTAAAATGAATTTAATATTGTTGATGTAGTAGAAAATCATAACATAAGATAAATTTAATCCATAATATTAGAATAATTATTTAAAGCAATAAGTATATTAATGTTTACAAATGTAATGCACAAATTAGAATCCATTATTTCAAAGTTTAAATTATATATTATTATAGTTATGTTCATGTATAATTGAAAATTCATCTTTAGTATCCATGACAATATAAATTCAGTTCATAAAAATATTTCATAAAGCTATCGTCAGCTAACACAATTATTCACTTTGTTAAAACATTTCAGTAGAATGTAACAATTTTAAAACATCCATGTCCTTTTATGTGATAAATAGCGTGTATATTATTATTTATTAGTAATTAATGATAAATAAACTGTTACCTACTATTAATGTTATAATAGCCAAAGTTGTTAAAAATAGTAACATGAAAATTCTACTTAGATACCCAGTACTTACGGTGAATATTATATATTATATATAATTATATGCGGTCTGTGAATACTTAATTTTATATACAAAAATCACCATAATATTATCTACATGTAATAAATTCAGTAATAGTTGTAAACTTTGTAAACTATTATGTGATTTGTGAATTATGCTCAATTATTCTCTCTGTGGTGTATGTCAATGTTTGTAAATATTATGTGGCGATTAATTTTAGCACAAAATTATTGTAAATTGAGCTTCAATTTCACCAAACTTCTTTCAATCCAGATTCGATCTCTCTCTTACCCAATGTTAGAGCAGGATAGACCGATCGAAACTCGGCGAAAATGGCGCTTTTAATTGATGAAATTGGGGATTAGTTGTTTACTTTTTGTGATGCATTTATAGATTACGGATTTACAGTCTTACTTTTAGGAACAACTTTTTTAGAGCTGGTCTCTTTAGTTAAATTTAGGAATATCAATAAGTTGATGTCTACATAACAAAAATGTAAAGTCATAGAAAAAAACATGTTTTGTAATATTTATGCCAATCTATCTAATTTAAAATATACTAATGACTAAAATACCTGAACTTCAAATCGACTATCAAAATGCTTACAAATGTTTTGTAAGTACAAAACATTTGTAAGCATTTTGTAAACTATGATATTCCACGTTTAGTAGACAATGCTAAAATCACAAATTATTTATTTTAATGAGATTATAATGCAACGAACACAACAACTATTGGAGGAACAGATCGTTTTTGTTTTACATGGAATTAAAAAAGTTTGAATCGCGCATCGGATCACTGAATTCTAAACGTCGCGTCGGTCGATTTGGAATGCGGATCAAACTGTTGTGCTTATAACCCTTAATTTTTATTGATGCAGACAATCTTTATGAGACAAAATAAGTCATAGTACGGGGTTATGAAAATGTCATAACCTCGCCATGCCAGATTAGACTGTCGGGCCCGCATTTACACGTTCTTTTTGGTGAGGATTGGAACGGTGCGGAATTTCTCTTAGGAATCGGGCGGTATTCCTTTATGCATCCATACACCTAGCAAGGCCTGCAAACGCGACTAGTTTATACTATTTCCTCATAGGCTTGATTTAGCGTAACAGGGTATCTCCGTTTGTTCTCTCCACTAGTTGCTGTTCTCGTTATAATGTAAATAATTATAACTATTTATTGTAAATATTATAGTATTACTTTGTAAAATCATTGTGATCTTAGTACGTTTAATGTTAGATGATGATTTGAGTTCTCCTAATAGCCGTTAAATAAAAGTGTGTAAAATGATTTGTCGTTTTATTTTCTTTCATCCATTGTCATATCTGTCACTTACGAAGTTTGAAAACAAAACAGTTTGCCATAAGGTTCGCTAAATGACAAGCGATTTCGTATTTCACTTAGCGAAGCTTATGTCAAATCCCATACATTTTGTTTTCGAACTTCGTAAGTATATATAATAGCGATGGCCTGTTTAATTAGTGTCGTAAAGGGACACCCTGAGGTGAAAGATAAGATCTTTAAGAGGAAACAGGACGGTTGAGAAAAATACAAAACAGGTATTTATAAAATCTATTGCAGTCTCGCGACAGAGACAACTGCAACATGAACTAAAATTACCTATTAAAAGTACCTACCAGAAATCGATGTTTAGGCGATTCCTGTTTCCTCCTTCAAAACTTAACCAATTTAGGTATTATTTTCTTTATTAGCTTAAAAAAAGGATTTAGTTCCTATTTTTTTATTTTGATGTTTAATGAAGTCAAATCTGTTTCCTGGATGTTTAAACATTTTTAGCTTTTTGAACGTCCATATCTCTTTAAATAATTAATGTTTTAAAAAAACGGGACAAATATAGGGCGAAAAATAGGGACGTACAAACAATATACATAAATATTCAGGAAAAAAATTGTTACCCTAGCAGCATTATCCAGGGAGGAAACAGGAATCCCGTAGACCCTATCCCTATTTCTGTATGAAAAAAATTTCTTCTAATCTTAATGCTCCTACTCACATTGGGCCAATTTTAAAGCGCCGCAATATTATTACCCTGTAAGTATTTAGGGAGGCCACTCACATCCTACTTTTTAGGACCGATAATTATTCGCACAGTTTTTTCATCTATATTATTTCCTAAAGACTTTTTGTATCACTTGTGCGTTATACCTACTATTGAATTTTTGAACTCACCAATTATCGCGCCTGAGCCTTGGTACCTTGTTTTATGAACAGTGAGCGTTGGCGCGTCTTCATTTGTAACCATATTTCCATACAAAGTACCTTAATAATATAATTGGGAAGTATATGATCCCAATTGTTGCCTAGTAAGTAGACCGTTAATTAGCACTCGAAATGGTGCGGGTTCGATTCCCAGGTTGTGGCATGTACCAATGACACCTTTTCAGATCTCTTTTACACCATACGGACTCTCCAACGGTGAAGGAAAACATCGTGAGGAAACCCGCACATGGTTGGTCACAGGCGTATTGACCAGTCATTCCTCTGGACTAGCCCGAATACGTGTGCTGGACAACTATGTGACATTTAAAACCACTAAATTGTTTAAAGAGTGGTTATAAATAGCGGATGCAAAGGCTTACATCATCATGCTATAGATGATAAACTTGATGCTTCGACTCTGCACTAAAGTGAGTTAATACATAAACTGTTAGCATTATATCGCTTGAATATTGGACTTTGATTCTTTTTATCATAGAAAGTGATAAAAGAGGTGTTCCAAACATTCTGAGTGACCACCTATATCATGCTTTTTAATGTGCGTTATAATAGTACACATTCA
Organism: Celastrina argiolus; assembly: GCA_905187575.2. NCBI lineage: Eukaryota > Metazoa > Arthropoda > Insecta > Lepidoptera > Lycaenidae > Celastrina > Celastrina argiolus. Next base: position 8,286,980 of record LR994596.1, read on the forward strand.
GAAATTTCGAAGTTTAAAAATAAAATATTAAATGGTTGTCCTAGTCTCATTGAATTTGTTGGCAAAAATAGAATTCAATGAACGCGCTAGTCATTAAATTAAATAGCGGATTCCATCAGATGACTGCGACATATACATCTGAACATGGTCAAAATTGGGACCAATTGCCTAATCCGGGCTCAGTACTAGTAATAATACCTCCGTGGTGTAGTGGTTTAGAGCTTAGCTCTCGACTCGGAGGTCGTCAGTTCGATTGCAGCAACAATAATGCTGTTTTCAAGTTTGGTTAAATAATGCAGGCTGTCTGATTGTTTGACAAGAAATATGATCCATGCGTCGGATGGGAAATAAAAGTCGGTCCTGCGCCTGTTCTCTCGCCAGTCGTGACGGTTATCCATCGGACTGGGTTACGAGAGTGAAGAAAGATATAGTGCTTTAGTGTATTGCGCACACACTTGGGCACTATAAAATAACTCCTGCGCAGCTGGCCTGGTTTCAATTAAACCGGCCACTGTTACTGAAATCGGTGTGGGAGGGAATTACTAGTAGTAGTAAATGTGCTACGATGGTGATCACAGAATAGATAAATAGGTATAATACCTCTTTTATATTATGTTCTGTGATGGTGATGATGAAGTATGACGTATTACCTCTGCAACGTAGCGTAACACGGCAGGACTGACCTCACCGCGGTCAATATCTATCTCTAGTTTGTGGTTGTGCGAATACGGTTGTTGTTGCTATGCTAATTGATTGTGGGTAGTTAGCTAATTAGGACCTTAACTACTTACTGATAATTACATTATAATCTACTTACACTGATTCATAATAATTTAAAGTTTATATTATGTTTGATGGATGGCGCTAGCTTTAGGAACTTTGTGTTTGTTATGTTCTGCAAATAACTGGTATGCCTGGTAAAGAATTATCTTTTAAATAGAATATTATGCTAAGTATGTTGTAATGCTTAAATTTCGATCTGATTATTTGTATTTTGTCAATGCATTTAGAAAAACATCAAAAGAAAATCGACAATAAGAAACGGTTGTGTCTGAACTATAAAATAAATGAGTGATAATACTTTAGGGTGTGTATGTGCATAGAAGGTAGAGTATATCAGAGCTGAGACTTACTTTTGACTTTCATGTTTGTATGAGAAATGCCCCAACATCATAAATTTTCCCACTCTCTCCTCCCATTAAATCCTCTTTTGGCGCTGGTACTTTCACAGTAATCTCTTTATACGGGACCCATATACACTCTAAAGTATTATTACTCATTAACATAATATAGCCTGAATAAAGCATATAATAATAGCTCCCCTCACCGATTTCGGTGCCGGTAGCCGATTTCATTGAAATCAGGCCAGCTACGCAGGAGTTATTTTATAGTGACCAAGTGTGTGCGCAATACACAGAAGCACTCTCACTTCCTTTTACTCTCATAACCCAGTGGGACGGTAAACCGACACGACTGGGGAGAGAACAGGCGCAGGACCGACTTTTTACACGCCCAACCGACGCATCATTCTTTCTTGTCAGGCAATCAGGTGACCAGCCTGCATTTTCCTAAACAAACTTGAAAACAACATTTTTTTTTCCAACGGGGGAATCGAACCCACGACCTCCGGGTCTAATAAAGAATAATATTCTTATCATACACCGTTGCAACTCTAGCGCCATTGTTGCCAGTTTTAAAAACTACATTTAAAGGATTTTCGTCAGACAATTTTTAGATTTTCTTACTTAGAGCGAATCTAAACTCCATACCTCCTTATGTATAGTTCGTCCCTGACAAATTGAACCTGAACGTAAACAAACCAAAAGCACCAAAATTTTCACATATTCACTTATTGTGCACACTTATCAACACTTTCACAGGTATATTAAAGGATTACACTTCATTTTCCAATACATTGCAAAACAATTAAACAATCTATCTATACATATAATAAATCTGTAGAGGAGTCGTGTCTGTACATTGAAGATATTTGAGAAAAAATTATATAGGGGACCTTTATTTACGCAATAGTACCCAAAACTATGATTTTTGAAATTTTTGTCTGTTTGTCTGTTTGACTGTGGGTTTGTGCACGCTAATCTCAGAAACGGCGTATCCAATTAAGATGTACTTTTCAGTAATATATTGCGGCAAGTTTCATTTAACATTTAGTGTTTGTTTTATGTAAATCGGTTCATAAATAAAAAAGTTATAACAATTTAAAAAGATCATGTCGTACTTGCTGGACGTTTGTAGGAATCGCGCCGGGCCCGGGAGCCGCGCGCCGCTTCAAATTTAATTCGCAGCAAACGCATCGCGGCTGCGGGGGCCGGCGGGTTTTCTTTTTGAGTTTCTTTATTACGAAAGTTATTTGTATAAAATCAGTTATTACTTTTACTGTAAAGTCCTCTGTGACAAGTAGGTACTGTATGTACATATTTATTAGTTAGAAATGTAATATAAATAAATAAATAAAAACCGGCCAAGTGCGAGTTGGCCTTGCGCACCGAGAGCTCCATACAAACCTGATTAACATATTGAGACCTGAGTATTTGATATAAGTTTCAATTAAATACATTCATGACAAAACGGTACTAAGTTTTAAAAAATCTAGTTAAATATTTTTATTATCTATATAATGTAACTAAAAACGTATGGTTTTAGACGTTGCTTGGTTTCAAATTTTATGATTTTAAGTTCACGGGTTTTGATTTTGATTGACCCTTTAGGTTTTGATTCCCTTGCGAGTGTCTAAAATGACGAAATTTAGCGACATAAGCGACTGTAGCTTTTGATTGCATTGGCTAAAAAGTCTGATTTTTTCACTACTTCAAGGAACAGTAGATCCTGAGTATTTTATATAATTTTCATCTTAATTATACCTTTACGCGTTTCTGAGTAAAAGGGCCTTGACAGACAGAATGGACATGGAAGTGTGTAATATGTGTGTGGATATTATGTATTTCGTTTTTTCCTTTTGAGGTACGGAACCTTAAAAACAGTTCTAAGATTTTTTTTAAATATATTGCTCTTTTTCTTTGTTTTTTCTATTTAATAAGTTAGACGTTAAAACATCTTGATAGTTACTAAACTGTGTTACAGGGGAAAACTGTTAATTCTACCTTTTGTTAAATTCTAACCATTTACGGCCTGCCCTGGATATGTGTTAACAGTGTGATTATTATAGGTTTTTTTTGCCAAATATTATAATAATGATAAAATATTCTCTTATAAAAATCTATCTTACAAGAGATAGCGAGATGCAGAACCATAATAGCGACATCTATACGCCAACTGCAATTATAACAAAGTTGAGTACCTACATTTATATAATACGTTATCCGAGAATCGATTTTCGTATTATTAATTAAGAAAATCGAAATTCGGTCCTCAGCGTGTTATTAGCAACTAGCTGTGCCCGCGACTTCGTTCGCGTGGTGTTTGATTGACTTAACCGAAAACCCGAAATTTGAATTGTTTGTTTGTTTAAACGCGCTAATCTCAGGAACTATTGGTCCGATTTGAAAAAATATTTTTGTTGGATAGTCCATTTATAGAGGAAGGCTTTAGGCTATAATATAACATTACGCTGCGACCAATACCAGTCGGGCGTCGTCGTCGCCCGACGCCGCGACGCGATGCCGACGCTGCGACGCGATGCCGACGCCGCGACGCGACACCAACACCCGACGCCGACGCCCGACGCCGCGACGCCGACGCCCGACGCCGCGACACCGACGCCGCGACTCACAACGTCGAGACGCCGACGCCCGACGCCGACGCCCGACGTCGAGACGCTGACGCCCGACGTCACGACGCCGACGCCCGACGCCCGATATCCGCGAACAAACATATACGGTTGAATTGAGAAACCTCCTCCTTTTTTGAAAGTCGGTTAAAATAATGTTTCTATTGCATCGCGTCGCTGTGTACTGTGTAAGTAGATAAGCGATCGCCCCGCGCGTCCCGCACACCCCGCAGTCTACACGCGTCGAAATTCGTTCGACTAACTTCAAATTTATCGTCACTACTCGGCTCCTATGTGTCTCAGCGTTATGTTTTATAACCTATAACCTGCTCAGGAGTATGGACTACGATCGTACTAAGTTTGGTTAAAATCCCTTCAGTAGTTTTTGCTCCATGCGTGCACATACAGACAGACAGACAGACAAAAAATTTATTGATTGCATTTTTGGTATCAGTGTCGATCTCCAATCACCCTCCAATAAGAATTTTGAAAAAATATTCAATGTACAGAATTGACCTCTCTAGAGTTTTATTAAAAGTATAGATATAGATGTATAATATGTTGCATTCTATAATATTATAGTTCTTATTCCGTCCGTTCAAATTCATACAGCCTACTACTACTGTACATTTTTATAGTCTTCTTTGTCCAAATTATGTATTCTATAACTATAATAATATAGAATTTTGATTAACATATTGGGTTTACAGTTAAACTTAAAAAGTTATGTCAATACCTATAAGTTAGATTTATGTTTTATCGATATTTATATTTCTTAGTTTTTATGTTAGGTATACTTAGGTTTGTTTTCTTTCTTTTGGACTTTTTTATATTTTGCTACTTTTCTGTATAAAATCAGTTTGTCTGTATAAAAACAGTCATGTGATTTGTCATCATTACATACATGTTTGTTTGCGTAGGTTATTAATAAATAAAAAAACCGGGCAAGTGCGAGTCGGACTTGCGCACTGAGAAGACTGCAGTATTTTGCGGCGCGCTGACTTAATACCATTGTCTCCACACCAGCGCAGCGTCGGCGTGGAATCGATCATCGTCTGCAGTCGCTGCGGCGCAAAATCCATACAAATCTTAGTAGTTAGTACAGAGATGTTCGTCGTGTATGTGAGCGTACTATCAAGTAGTCCCGTTCGCAATATAGTAATTATACACGGTCATTTGTCCGGTGTGTGTGGATTCATAGAAAACAAAAATCAATGTAATATTATTGGCCAATTGGCATCACTTACTAGTTTTTGGTTGTATCATAGACGGGTTTGTTTACGTTCAGGTTAAATTTATCTCGGACATACTATATAAATTTTTATATTTTGTAAAAAAAAGGTTTTTTTTAATGCTGCCAATTTTTTTTTCCTTTTCGACGTAAAAAAAAAAACTTTTTGGCTTCACCGATGTCGAGTTAACACAACATCTGTATAAATTTAATTAAATTAGTATGGTATTACAGCAATATGAGCTAATGTTATGTTCCCATAATTACTCATCTCGCACATTTCAAGCGCAAAGCCTTGAGACTGTGTTTGGAACATTATGTAAACAAGATATCTATATACTTATAATAAAACTGTAGAGAGGTCAATTCTGTACATTGAATATTTTTTCAAAATACATATTGGAGGATGATTGGCGATCGATACTGATGCCAAAAATGCAATTAGTAAAATTTTTGTCTGTCTGTCTGTCTGTCTGTCTGTCTGTATGTGCGCGATAGGAACAAAAACTACTGAAGGATTTTAACCAAACTTGGTACGATTGTAGCCCATATTCCTGGGCAGGTTATAGGCTATATAACATAACGCTAGGATACATAGGAGCCGAGCAGTGACGATAAATTGGAAGCAAGTCGGAGGAATTTCGCGCGCGCGGGCTGCGGACGAACGGTTCATGCGGGGGGCGCGGGGGGGATCGCTTACACAGTGACGCGAAGCAATAGAATGTGGCACTAAAGTAGATTAGAACTTGAAATAAGTAACTCACAGATTTTTTTTTCTGCGAAGAGTGTTTCCACAGTGTCATAATAATATAAAAATTGTATTTTTGAACTTGCTTCATAAATTGAAATAAATTATCATTTATTGTATAAATCAACTTAATTAACTGTATTATTAAAAGAAAGCCTTTCGCGATAATCTAAAAAAACGGGCAGTTAAGCGGTTTTTGGTAAACTATTTATACCATCACGGTATTAATCCTCATCATTTTTAATACGTTAGTTGGCTTAAGAATTTCATGAAGACTATATTTGCCCTTTATACCTAGCAAGTATAATTAATAGTTTAGGAGATAATATAGCAAAATTAAAATCGTTTCGCCGTGATTCGACCGCCGCGCCGCGCCGTAGGTATCAGATGCTGGTAGGTAGGAATTTTGGCGAAGGTCAACCAAAGGAACTCCACCCCACTGCTGGGTAAAAAATACTATTAAAATGTGCTAACAGGCAGTACCGGTAGTATGAATTTATATAGATGTCGCTTTGATTTGAAGATATATGACAATAAAAAAAATACTGGACGTTTGTATGAAGCGCGGCGGGAACCGCGCTGCTTCAAGCATTAAAATTTATTCTTTTTTTATTTTATATTTTGTTTAAAACAAAATTTCATTTATTTATATTATTATTATTTTTAATCTTAGGGTAGGTTATAAAAAACGCTACTAAAGCCGATCGGCGCGGCGCGGAGCTGGGGCCTAACTCTCCAAACTGATTCGATTTTAATTCAGAGTCGATCGTGCCGCATACTCCCGAAGAAATTGACGTTTGTTTATTTTTATTCTCTGTCGATTGATATGGTCTGGTGTACAAAAAGTTACGTTCTAACGGTTTTCTTTAACCTAATTAATTTCAAAGTAATCTAATAAATAAAACACCAAAAACCGTTAAGATCGAACTGATTCGATTCTCAGTTGTGTCGAGAGTAAGCCTGCTGGATCCTCGGCGGGGCGTGCCGCTGCGCCCATGTCTAACCGAGAGTTCCGTTTTAAAGACCTTAGTAATTGCAATATAAGTTTAAATTTAATAATACTTCAAAACATTAATGACAAAAACGGTAATAAGTTGAAAAAATTGAAAATATTTTTATGGTTTCGCAATTTATCCTATGTCGTTTAAATTTGATATGAAGCAACATTTTAATAGTGCATTAAGATGTTGCTTCATATCAAATTTCTATTCCCGGGAAGTACCCTTTAGGTTTTGGTTCCCTTTGGCGTGTCGAAAATTGCGAAAATTAGCGATATAAACGGCTGAATCTTTGGGTAGATGTGGCCAAGATGCCTGTTTCTTTTCACAGCCAGAAGGGACAGTAGAGCTGAGTTTTTAATATGATTTTTAGCTTGATACCTACACGTGTTAAAGTTTTGACACCCAGACAGACAGACGGACATCGAAGTTAAATACTTTACTAAATTAACGTGAAAAATTGTCTGGGTCTATACGGTGCATTCGAATAATATTATCCTAACTTCGAATACCTTTGCTGACTTCTACATATTGTTCGAAGGCCTACTTCTTTTGCCGAGCTCCGAAAGGATAGTAATATATTATTATTATACCCTGCATACCAAGAGGCTTGCCGGGTACGTGTCTTGCTGGATCGGGATCAACACTGGGATGCACTGGGAAGTACCTATTAGCGAAAGTTCTCAGCGGTTGCGCCAATAAACTAAAAATATATTTAAAAATACTAAAGTGCCCTAAATCACTTTTCCACGCGTACGAAGTCGCGGGCACAGCTAGTCTTATTAATAAGACTGTTCATATTAGTGTAATGAGGAATTTACAGTGATAGATGTCTCTTTCGGTTGTAATGTTACACGAAAGTTAATATTATATTATATTATTTTTAACGAACATTACCTGAAGTTGTTTAACAATAATAATAATAATATCTATGGACGCTTCACACCACGTCAAGCTGGCCCCGTGCTAAGTATCCAAAGAACTTGTGTTATAGGTACCAATGGAAATATATTTAATACTATACAGAGATTTAAGATTTTCATTATATTAAACACAAATTTTTTACACATCCATCACCCAGGAACATTGAAAACTTTTTGTTTCCCCGGCGGGATTTGAACCCGCGACCTCTCGCTCGAGCACCATCGTGCTCAACCACTGCGCTACGGAGGTCGTCGAAACGTTTGGCGACAAGCTTGCAGCAGTAAACCCTGCATAGGAGAAATAAGAATAAAATAAAAAATAATATATCGCCACATCGATTATCGATAAAAAGTTGCCGAATACGCAGGAGTCATTTTTAGCGTGTGCGCATTACACAAATACACTCTCTTCATTTTACTCTTTTAACCCAGTGGTACGGTATAACCCTAAGCCATTGGCGCATGCCCGACTTTACTTGCCCATTCGACGCATAATCTTTCCTATCCTAACTATTCTTGAAAACAATATTTTTAAGGAAATCGAGCCTACGACTTCCTAATCTAGAGCCAAGCTCTAAACGGCTGGGCCGTCAATATATTATGCAAACAATACATTACCGTTATTAGTATTAGGAGTAATTTACAGTGAAACATGTCTCTATCGCTCGTAATGTTACAACACAATTAAATTCTAATATTTCAGACCGTATACAGCATCGTGTACGTATTGAACGTGATGAGCAAATGGCACTAAAAGATTTATTTTAGACAACCCTTCCACGCACACACACATGCACGCACGCACTCACACACACTTGCACGCATGCACTCACACACACATGCACGCACGCACTCACACACGCATGCACGCACGCATCTACTCAAGCACGCCCGTTACTTCTTTATTATTTTTATATAACTCTTCTGTTACTCCTTTATTTTTTCATCTTTTACTTTCTATCCTGAAAAATACAGATCTCATGGAATGAAGTCAAACCCCAGGACGCCTTAAAACCTTTTAACGTAAATTAATAAAAAAATATATCAGCACATTGCTATCTGTATGGCCTTTTTGAGGCCAATTATAATAACCGCGCTAGTCATTCAATTAAATAGGCAGATTCAATCAGATAACTGTGACATATACACAATCGATTGCCGAATGCGTAAAGTTATAGACTATCAATTAGCCCTATCATCTGCATTTTCATACAATGGAGATTGTTACTAGCTATACAAAATTGATTAAACCTGTTGTCACAGTTGTATCAGTACAAATACACTATTTTTGGGTCATTTTTCAACGACAGCAAATCGTCCCCGTAGAACGAAAACTCACCACATAGCAAAATGGCCAAAATTGAGTTAAGTATGCCATTGATATATTAGATTTTTTCTCTATCTTTCTGTATTATCAGTGTATCGATATGATGCTTAGTTTCAGAATTAAATTCAATTAAAACTCACTAACTTTGCTTACAAACGCAAAGTTAGTGAGTTTTAATTGAATTTAACCAACCAAAATAGCGAAAAAACACTTAATCGACTTAATTAATTTTGACTACTAATGGAGGCAAAAAGTTACGTAACTAAGTTGGTTTAAGTAGTTTTCGTCCTCTGTACAACTAATATTTAAAAAAAAAATCACTAACTCAAAAATTCATTAAATAGGTTTAGTTAGCACTTTTTATAGGTTTGCACCGAAAAATGTTATGCGTAAACTCAATAAGTCTATTTAGTAACTTTTTCCCTAAAAATATACCAAAAAAGTGTACCTCCAAACCGTATTGATGAGTTTTCAACTTCTTTAAAGTACCGTTAATACGAATTAGGTGCTCTTCGAACAAAACCTTGTTATAAAGTAATTATAACTGGTATTTTTTTACCATGTATGCGCATTAACGCATGACTGAAGTTTGATGTTGACTAAACTAATAAATTATACTTTTATACTTTTAGTGAAATAGAAGACATCTATTTCTAACCAGGGATGCAGCCTACGGGACTGGATCAAACTCCCACGTAAGAACATTCATGAATCTCAAGGGATAAATTTTGAGTCGGTGATAAGTTTACAAGGAGCGACAGGCTAAGATTCACGACAGCATACCTCACGCGGTTGTGGCACTCTCGCGACACACCAACAACTGTGTTTACTACACCAGCTTCTTTGAGGATGCCATTACCAAAGTCGGTGGACGATTTATAATGGAATTATATAATCACAACTTTGAATACGATAATCATTAAATCTGGGGGCACGGTCGTGCCCCCGTCAAGACGAGCCAAGCGAAGCGCAAGGGCACTACCTACCTTTTCTCGAAAGGTTTCGTCGTTTTTTTTAACTCCCATAACTTTGCTTTGGATTATGCTAAATAGTTGAAAATTTCAACATATAATGACACCAGTAAATGCATGAATTATACAAATTTTAAATGTCGTAGCTATTATACTTTAGATTTTATCGATGTCTAAAAACCCCTGATTTCGTCACTGACTCATTTATAGATCATCAAAATTCTTAGGTTACTTCCGGAAATCTTAGAAAGCTGAAGTTATGTATGTAAGCTGTTATTGCTACAAAACCAACAAAAAAAATATTAAAATGTAAATGCCGCCATTTTGAATCCAATATGGTGGACCACCATATTGGATTCAAAAGGATGTATTATAAGGATCTGATGATCTTTAGTTTATAAAAGGATTAAAATATACAAGTACATAAAAAATCTACGACCTACTTTTTGTAGGACCAATAATCGTTCAGAGTTTTTCTCCATATAATTTATGTCCGACTTTATGTATGTTGAGTGTGTCAAAAAGGGAATAAAAATATAATATAAAGAAAGCTAAAATATGATAAAGTAGAATGGCCAAAAGTTAACTGTAAAAATATATTAAAGTGTAGATTTACTAAAATCAAAATTCAAAGTCAAACGCTAAACCAATGTATTTATAAGTTTTATTGTATCACACCACTTATATTTTAATTACAAGAAATTAAGACAATTAGCAACACACCATTTATTTTACTACACTTCCTTTTATCAATAAATAAATGTAAATGGAAGTAACCAAAATATCTTAAACAGCTTTGTAATATATTTACTGTACTAGGAATAGAATTTAAACAATAAATTAATAAACTGTGGAATAAAATAAAATGTATTTAACAACCTGGTAATTCACTTTTTATTTAAAAGTACCAATCACATGATACTTTAGCAAATTAGACTATTTTTACAATATACCAATAATTTATCATCAAAATATAATTCCAAGTATTAAATATTAAGAAATTATTTACTTATTAAAACGATATAATTGAAACAAAAAACGTCGCGGCGCTGGGCGTCGGCAGGCGTCGCGACGCTGAGCGTCGGCAGGCGTCTTGGCGCTGTCGCGGCGCTGGGCGTCGTGGCGCTGGGCGTCGCGTCGCTGGGCGTCAGCAGGCGTCGCGGCGCTGGGCGTCGGCAGGCGTCGCGGCGCTGGGCGTCGGCAGGCGTCGCGGCGCTCGGCGTCGCGGTGCTGGGCATCGGCAGGCGTCGCGACGCTGGGCGTCGGCAGGCGTCGCGACGCAGGGCGTCGGCAGGCGTCGCGGCGCTGGGCGTCGGCAGGCGTTGCGGCGCTTGGCGTCGGCAGGCGTTGCGGCGCTTGGCGTCGTGGCGCTGGGCGTCGGCAGGCGTCGCGACGCTGGGCGTCGTGGCGCTGGGCGTCGGCAGGCGTCGCGGCGCTGGGCGTCGTGGCGCTGGACGTCGGCAGGCGTCGCGGCGCTGGGCGTCGGCAGGCGTTGCGGCGCTTGGCGTCGTGGCGCTGGGCGTCGGCAGGCGTCGTGGCACTCGGCGTCGCGGCGCTCGGCGTCGCGGTGCTGGGCGTCGGCAGGCGTCGCGGCGCTGGGCGTCGGCAGGCGTCGCGGCGCTGGGCGTCGTGGCGCTGGGCGTCGGCAGGCGTCGCGGCGCTGGGCGTCGTGGCGCTGGGCGTCGGCAGGCGTCGCGGCGCTGGGCGTCGGCAGGCGTTGCGGCGCTTGGCGTCGTGTCGCTGGGCGTCGGCAGGGGTCGCGACGCTGGGCGTCGGCAGTCGTCGCAGCACTGGGCGTCGGCAGGCGTCGCGGCGCTGGGCGTCGGCAGGCGTCGCGGCGCTTGGCGTCGCCGCGCTGGGCGTCGGCAGGCGTCGCGGCGCTGGGCGTCGTGGCGCTGGGCGTCGGCAGGCGTCGCGGCACTCGGCGTCGCGGCGCTGGGCGTCGGCAGGCGTCGCGGCGCTGGGCGTCGGCAGGCGTTGCGGCGCTGGGCGTCAGCAGGCGTCGCGGCGCTCGGCGTCGCGATGCTGGGCGTCGGCAGGCGTCGCGACGCTGGGCGTCGGCAGGCGTCGCGGCGCTCTGCGTCGCGGCGCTCGGCGTCGTGGCGCTGGGCGTCGTGGCGCTGGGCGTCGGCAGGTTTCGCGGCGCTCGGCGTCGTGGCGCTGGGCGTCGGCAGGCGTCGCGACGCTGGGCGTCGGCAGGCATCGCGGCGCTGGGCGTCGTGGCGTCGGCAGGCGTCGCGGCGCTCGGTGTCGCGGCGCTGGGGGTCGCGGCGCTCGGCGTCGCGGCGCTGGGGGTCACGGCGCTAGGCGTCGCGGCGCTGGGCGTGGGCGTCGCGGCGCTGGGCTTTTGAATCCAATATGGTGGACCACCATATCGGATTCAAAAGGATGTTTATTATAAGGATCTGATGATCTTTAATTTATAAAAGGAATTTAATATACAAGTACATAATACAAATACTCAAATCATTATATTACACTATGCAAACAATTCCATATACTACCTTTGTTAAATCGTCGCAATATTTATGATTTTATATTTATTTTAAAAATAATTAACAATGAAATTGATTGTGCGGACATTCTAAGTAAATTAAGCTTTTATGTACCAACTAGGCAGGCTTGCTATTCCACGTTACAACTCCAACTATAGACGTAACTCCTTTCTGGTGCGAGCTAGCATCGAATTTAATAATGTTTGTCAAAGATTATCCTTTGATCCACACACATTGCGTAGCAAGAATGCGAGAGAGCAACTAAACCTCATGTTTTTTAACCGACTTCAGTAGGTCGTGTTTTGATCAACATGTCTTAGATTATATATTTCCTTGGTATAAAATATATGTGTTGTCTGTTACTATTTTTGTGTAGCGTAACTTATTCTAATGTTTATTTCATTAACTTGTAATTAGAACATCAAGTGTCATGTTTGCACTTTTGTACTCTTTTTTACTAATTGTGAAAACCTGTTATTGGCTTCTCTTTTTTCTATCCGTATGCTATGTATTATAACACTGTAAAGCTGTTGGTTTTCTAATAATAAATAAATAAATAAATAAAAAACCTACGACCTACTTTTTGTAGGACCAATAATCGTTCAGAGTTTTGATCCATATAATTTATGTCCGACTTTATGTATGTTGAGTGCGTTGCAACCAGTATATTCTATTATTCATCTACAAGAAGTCAGTCACCAATTATTAATCGGTGACCGACTTTTACCGAAGATGAAAAATATATTGGTTTGATTCCCACGTTGGAAACACGTTTTAAGTTTGGTTAAGACAAGGCAGGCTGATCACCTAATTGTCTGACAAGAAAGATGATCCATGCGTCGGATGGGTCGGTCCTACGCTTGATCTCCCGCCAGTCGTGTCGGTTATCCGTCCCAGTGGGTTACGAGAGTGAAGTTTCATGAATGCCGCCATTTTTAATCCAAAATAGCGATTTATCGTTTTCACAGGTACTGAGAGTACCTGTGAAAACGTGATACTTGGCCGTTTTGCTACCGTTACGAAGATTTTATAGGCATTCATTTATCGTGTGTGAAATGAAACGGCCAAGCATCACGTTTTAACTGAAATGTAGAGTAAGTGAAGCTAAGCCTAGTAAAGTAAGGGCGCATAGATCAAGAACTTTGGTTCTACATGAGATCTGTCCACTTTTTGATAGATTTTGATCAAGGTGCTTGTAGATTTCGGGCGAGTAGTCTTTAGAGCTTGGCTTTATACGATATCTGAATTAATTATAAAAATAAAAATTTGTGAACATTCTCCCATTATCTTTCGGTAACGTTATAACTTATAAGCACGTACTTGTCAATTTCTTTCTAACCCTAATAGGCAAATTACATTCGTAAACTTATACGACCATCAAAGCTTGGGGATTTCTTTAAAAATGTTTATTATAGCCACATTTAACTGCCTGGGATTGAACCTACAACCTACCCAGTTATAGTACCTGTAATACTAGACGTGCTCAGAAGTATGATCATAACAACATTATTAGCCATTTGTTTGTAAGAGGTGCAAAACGATTTCCTCGTCGTAAAATTGTATGGGCGAGAAGGTTATATGCGTTCACTTTACATAATGTTGATAGTTTGTTACGTTATCCAAATAGAGGGTTAGAAACTATTTTATATGCTAATTACCTATAGTAGGCGCGTCCGTTAATTTAACCTAAATAATTATAAACAAATTAAAAACACCAAAATTTTCAACAATTTACTTATGGTGCCCTATCAACACTTTCACTGGAATATTAAAGGATATCATACATTATATAATATATTTTATAAATATTAAACAAGACTAAACATAACTAACTATATTTAAACATCAAATAAATCACACAAGCCAATATAGCCGACTGTAGTCTATGGTCTATGGATTCATAGTCACAACTAGTCCATGGTAGTATTATAGACAGACTTGTTTACGTATGGATTAAAATGAAACAGGATGCACTTCTCTTAGCTAATGCTTTAAAAAAAATAAGAAACTTGTTTCTGAATAATTGTTGAATTATTATAATAGACAAGAATACTCTCAATCACTTACAACTAAGAAGAAAACAGAAACAGGTAGACACACACAGCAGGGTTGATACGGATGCAAAAATTTAAACATCCGCGGATGCAGATCCGGATGCGGATTATTATAAGTTCACATCCGCGTATGCAGATCCGGATGCTGATTATTAGAAGTTGACATCCGCGTATGCAGATCCGGACGCGGATTATTATAAGTTCACATCCGCGTATGCAGATCCGGATGCGGCTAATAAGCCGTGTATTTGAACTTCTAACAATCCGCATCCGGATCTGCATTCCTCATTAGAAAAAACATAACAGACAAAACCTGTAGAATCTTGTTACGATGTTTGTCAGTTACCGAAATATGTTAGCAATTATCAAAATAAACGCGAAGCACGTGCCACTCTATCTCCACCCTCTTTCTTGCCTATATGTAGTTATTGTTAAAGTGAATCAGCATCCGTATAGACTTCCCATTAATCCGGATGTGAATGCGAATACAGACGTCAGAATTAATGCGAATACTCCTCATTTGCGGATGCGGATTCGAATATTCGTAATACCCCTGTCACACACTTATTATTTATTTTAGTGGATTCATCCAGATGTTCAGTGCGTTCTATCTGTCTATCGTTTTATAGTCTCATCTTTTAACTGATCCAACGGTTAGGTAGAACTATTTTGCTTTTACTTCAACAAATATAGTCCAAGAGACAACATCCATCATTGCCGCATTAAATTTGTTATTGATCACGGCGTTTTTAATGGAATCTTTCAAATAGGAAATATTTTGTTACAAAGTAAAAACCAGAGATTACTCAAATAATATAATCCGGAGTAAGTGGATATTTATTATTCTATAATAATCCTCATACTAATAAATATATTTACACAAGTGATGATTATTATCTCTTTAACCCCCCGCGTAAAAAGAAAGGCTTTATAAGTTCTATGTATATTTTGTATGTGGCATCATAACTCCTAAACGAATGAAGTTATTTTAATTTAGTTATGTTTTTATTAATATTGACTTATGTGCGAGTGTCCTTAGACATTTTTGATGACAATTGGTAGAGCCGTTTAAAAGTTATGAGGGTTGAAGTGGGTAAAAATAATCGAATGTCTGCAAATATACGTAAGTGGGGATATTGAAAGCGCATGACGTACACATTGTATAAGACTAACTATACTGTTATATTTAGTGAAAAAAAAATATGTAAGGACTGCTGCAAATATGCAACACTGCTGGTCGGTGATGATGATGAATTCTATTTTTTGCAGCGAAAAACCCTCACGTTTATGTAAATGAAAGTACTAAAGTGCCTGCATATTTCATCCCATGTAATTCCTTCTGGTTAATGGTTTGTCTAAGAGATTTAGTATGGTCAAAGCATTAAAATTTTAAAGGTGTATAAAATACTTTTGGCTCTGTTTGATTGCTTAAGGTCTTCTGATGCTCAGTGGTAAAACGTTGGCGCTTTCTTCGGGCTTCGAGAGCTCAAATTCCAGCGAGGAAGCAAAAATATTGAAATTCTACTGGATCATAAATATGTGTGTAATATCTGACACAAATAGCACAAGTTCTTCGTGAACGTATCATGGAATCTTAGAACGGAGTTGACGTGGTGTGAAAGAAGAACAATAAGTTTTAGGTCAGTGTCTGCGGAAACGCTGATGTCCATTTTTGAATATATGATTCCCTCTGTCACCTTTTGTTGCCACGAGAAAGATGGTTGGGATTCATACTTCGGCGCGACATAGATCAGAAGGCTACATAATATCTATCACTATCAGAAGGGTACCTTATATTAAAATAATTACTGTTTTACGGAAATATAGCAAAACAAACAATATTTCATATTCATACAAGCATATCAATCGCAATGTAATTGCGAGCAGAGGAGTGCTAAATAAAAAATACGTCGGTACAGTCGTGCTCAGAATACGCGGATCACATACGTGGTACCAGCCCTCCACGTGAATAATCACTTTCTCCCTGAACAAATATCGTACGCAATATTGCTGAAGGTAAATAAAAATGATTTTTTTGTTTACCTACATGATTTCATTAACACCTGGGCCCTAATTCAAGACAATAATAATATCTATAGACGCTTCAGACCACGTCAATCTGGCCCTGTGCTAAGTATCCGAAGAACAAGAAATCAGACACTGAAAATATATATTTAATACTTTTATATTATACATATATTTAAGATTTTTACTATATAATACACAAATTTAATAAGCATCCACGGCCCAGGAACATTGAAAACCTTTTTGTTCCCTCGGCAGGATTCGAACCTCTCGATCCAGCACCACGCGCTGAACCACTGCGCTACTGAGGTCGTCAAGATGCTATCGCTATTATTTTGAAAATTATATTTTGAATTTTGAATTATTATATTTTGAAAACAAAATGTATGGTGTTTGGCATAGTGACACATGAATACTTGTGCCACTTAGCGAAGCATAAGTCAAATCCTATACATTTCATTTTTTTTTCTTTTTAATTTCCTAATAGTCAGGGTTCCCCCATACATGGTTTTCACTTGATTAGTATCAAGCAAATTTTTCGTCGTTGATGCGTCGCCCAAGAATTTCTTGGACGGAACTCTTGTTTGTGGAAGCTAACAGAGATAGCAAGAATAAAGTTTGTGGATTTGGTGATTCCAAAATATATTTTTTTGATAAATCTAAATATAATGATTTAAATTATCCGAAAAAATATTTGTCCTACAAAATCTATGGTTTGATCAATGAGTTCCCTCTTGCCAACTTGTATCGATAACGAGGTCATCTTAAATTATTAGTAACCAGCCGATTTTTTTAATTACTTAATTAATATTAATGTAATTCAACAGACATAATATCCTACAAATTGCGTGGTACGTTATCCCAGTCCTACGCTCAAAAATTGAGATTCTTTTTTATCCTTGCTAACTCTGTTAGCTACCACAAACAAGAGTTCCGTCCAAGAACCGCGATTCATCAAAATGAAGCTACTCACGAAAATTTGCTTGATACTAATCAAGTGAAAACCATGT
This sequence comes from Celastrina argiolus, assembly GCA_905187575.2. Classification (NCBI taxonomy): domain Eukaryota; kingdom Metazoa; phylum Arthropoda; class Insecta; order Lepidoptera; family Lycaenidae; genus Celastrina; species Celastrina argiolus. The sequence goes on from LR994596.1 coordinate 8,304,510, forward strand.
ATGGGGGAACCCTGACTATAAGTGGTTATAGCTATGTCTTGCTTATAGCATCTTGATCATTGGACTAGACTATGTTGTGAGAATGCTGTATGTGCGGGGCAACCATGCGACATTTAAAACCACCTGTCCCAGGTACTACAGTATTAAAAAAAAAATACTTCGCTCGAAGAATACTGTATATTGTATAAATCATCCAATAATGGATGCAAAGGCCTACTTTTAACCCCACGGGTGTACGCAATATTACACTACAATCTACAAGTGAATGTTAAATGTAAATAGGAACGAGAACAGTAGATATTTTATATTCCCTTTAGATGTCAGCTATTATTGAATAAAAGCGACAAACAAGCCTACCGATCGATATCGATAGCCTAAAGCTAAGTGAAAACGCCCATTGATAGTTAATACTGCTATTTAGTTTTACATAGAAATGAAAATAATAAATTATTTATTACACAAAATACCAGCTTTTTGAAGTACTTCTGTTATTGCGTAAGAAAAAACGGTGAGAGTAGAATTTTCCTTCATGGTGTCGGTTTTTCGTGTTATTCATGCCGACACAAAATCTCGACATCGTACAGATAACGGTCTAAATTTATTACGATGTGCGCGCACACTGACACGAAAAATCGACACCATGAAGATAACTAGCTAACATTTAACAGAACCAGAAACTATTATATGTATATTCATGCAAGAAGTGTATTATATACTTTTTTATATAAAAAACGTCAATTCATATATCGGTTCATGCCATATCATTATATTATTATGGTTGACAAAGCTAGAATCAGTCAGTTGAAGTAGCAATGGGCACAGCGCTCGGAGAACAGACACCAGATGGAAAGTTCTCGAGTGGCAACCACGGACTGGAAGGCGGATCCCCACAATATGGACCGACGATCTGGTCCGAGCCGCGGCAGCCGTTGGATGCAGATAGCGCATGACCGGTCGTTGTGGAAGTCCTTGGGGGAGGCCAATGTTCAGCAGTGGACGTCAGGCTGATGACGACGATGATGATTATGACGACAAAGCTATCCCAGGATAAAGAAGATTTCACGAACAGTCAACGGAAACCACTGGATTTTATACTTCATTTTATATTATCAAAGTAAATAGAAGCCCCATTAATAATAATATCGAAGTTTAGTGAAGCGCAGTGGTGACAAACCCCGGTATAACCATTAAGCTTTATCAAAATCTACGTCATTCAGACAATTAATTCTGATGATATGTTTCAGCTTAATGAAGAGTAAGTTTATTACTATCCTAGATCTAGAAACTGATAGATGTGGTATTGTCAACCTCTGGAAATAGTTAGAACTTGTATTTGTTCATATTTTTTTTATTTTTTTTAATAATAAAAGAGAAAAAACTTAATGCCTAACATAGTATTTTATGAAAAAAAATGAACATAATATCTGCCATCATACATAATATCCACGTTTTTATCATACACGTGTTATCTCGTGTTTTATCTAGTTTTGAATTGACAATAAGAAACATAGCAAATGAGATTATATTTTCCATGCAAAAAGTCCCTCAGACGCCGCGCAGTGATTGCGCGATTAAGTCGCGTTATTAGATCAACCTATCCTATAAGATTTCCAAAGAAAAGTTTAAAAACTAAACACAAAACAAAAAACACGCCTAATTGCATTTTCATTGGTCCTTGACACGTATGTAAAATTAAAAATTTATCAGACTTCTGGAAATATGTAAAAATTATACTGAAAAATTCCATTATATACATACATAGATACATAATGCCTCCCACACCGTTTTCAGTGACGTTGGCCGATTTCATTGAAACCAGGTTACGTAGGGTTTATTTTATAGTGCCCAAGTGTGCGCATACGCATACGTATACAATTGCGCATACGCAGAAGCACTCTCTCTTCCTTCACTCTCGTAGCCCAGTGAGACGGATAACTGACACGACTGGCGGGAGATCAGGCGCAGGGCCGACTTTTTACATGCCCATCCGACGCATGGATCTATAGATCCATATTTCTTGTCAGACAATTTGAAAAAAAAACTTGAAACTTGTTAAACAACATTATTTGTTGTTCCAACGCGGAAATCGAACCCACAACCTCCGGGTTGAGAGTGATGCTCTGAACCACAAGACCACGGAGGTGTTACATACATACATACAACCCAAGCTTATAAAAGCGTGTTAAAAATTCGTCAATTTGATTTACTGAGATCGGGTATTTTTTTTTACGTGGGTTAATCCTAAAAAATCTAAAAATACTTACGTCTAATATTATTAAAGATTTCCACTGATTGCGGTACGACTTCTTTCATGACACGCTACATCAAATTACGTTATTTTTAACCTATGTCTCTCAAGCGGATAAACCGATTTTGATCAAGTTTTTTATTTGAAAGCGGACGGGATCGCAGGTGGTCTCAGCTATAAGTCATAATCCTCAGTTAGCTCTCTGCTTTATATTTCGGGGGTTACTAAACATTACTAAATAAATTTTGTTTACGGTTATTGCCCAAGACATGACCTACCATCCCATACAATCCATCTTTAATACAAAAAAATGCAACAGATGTCACTACTATTAACGTTTGTAAATTATAAATTGTAAATATGCCGAATTAAAAACAAATATTGACATTAAAATAAATATAAGCATATATTTTAAGCATAATATCACATTAAGCTAAATTCAACTCCTTAATTAGAAGAAGATACGAAACGAAATTAGTAATTAGTATTTTCTAATAGTGGCGCTATATGGCTGTTTTCGGAATGTGCCTGGAAATCGAAGAAAACAAAAATAGCCAGTCGAATTGCCAGTATTAGGGTGATACCATTTTCTAGTACTAGTCGTCTCTCTGTTATATATCTACTTTGTGCCCAAGATTAAAAAAACATGACACATCTATTTTCTTCTTACTTCACGCCAGACTTTTCCACGCGATAAATAAAAACATAAAGTCAGTATAAGCTGCATGAAAGCGGCAAAGTTAGCGAATCGTCTGGGACGGGAACGCTGAAGAGGTCCTTCACCCCGGGGGAGAATAAGCCACAACTTCTGGTGAACGTTAATTAAATTATACGAATAAAGTTATAAACTGATTTGACGACCTCCGTAGCTAAGTGGTTGAGCGCGTTGGTGCTCGAGCGAGAGGTCGCGGGTTCGAATCACGCCGAGGGAACAAAATATATCCAAAAGTTCCTGGGTCATGGTCATGGGATGTGTATTAAATTTGTGTAGAGTATAAAAAAATCTTAAATATGCGTATAGTATAAAAGTATTAAATATATTTTCGTTTCCTTATTAAATATAGATATTTATTATTATTTCCTGGAGGGCTTCTTTCTGAAGAAGGAATACATCATAAAAAGTCCTTCCTTCTCCATGAAATCAGCCAACATTTGTCCCCTCGGATTTCTCTGCCCGGTCTTCGCATATGTACTTAGCACGGGGCCAGATTGACGTGGTGTGAAGCGTCTATAGATGTTATATTATATAAAAAAATATAATATAACATCTATAGATCTATGTGAACTTGGCAACCGACTTTCAAATTATTTCTTTTTATAATCATCATTCGATTGTACTAGGATTGTACCCGATTGTACCGTATTTAAAATTGTTTGTACCTCAAAGGGGTAAAAATTACGGGGTGAAAAAAATTTGCTCAGCAACCAACTTGAAGATTTAGTAATTTCAATGATGCCATCTTGAAGAACATCGTTTGTACCGGATTGTACCACATTTTTTTTTTTTTAAGAAAAAATTTTTTTTTTATAAAAAAAAAATTTTTTTTTTAAGAAGTCAAAAATGTTAAACATATAGTTCAGCTACTATCTAATTCATAAAATTTTAATATTAAGGAAGTTTCAGGGCGAGTAAGCAATTTATTAGTGAGTACCTAAAGTACGTTTTTATACTAGAGCAGAACATGACACGTTTTAACGTTTGTGCCTCTCTATATCGTTACAGTTATTATAAATATTAGTACCTGACATATTTTTCAGTACAAATAAACTTTATTTGAACGAGCACAAACGATAGATAGACAACGGTGACTCGTGAAAGTACCTAAAGTCATTTTTTCAATACTAGAGCAGAACATGACACATTTTGACGTTTAAGCCTCTATATAACGTTACGGTTGTTATTAATATAATTACCTGACATATTTATTAGTACGAATTAACTTTATTTGAACGAGCACAAACGATAGATAGCCAACGGTGACTCGCGAAAGTACCTAAAGTAGTTTTTTCAATATTAGAACAGGACATGACACGTTTTGACGTTTGTGCCTCTCTATAACGTTACAGTTATTGTTAATATTAGTACCTGACATATCTCTCAGTACGAATACACTTTATTTGAACGAGCACAAACGATAGATAGCCAACGGTGACTCGCGAAAGTACCTAAAGTAGTTTTTTCAATATTAGAACAGGACATGACACGTTTTGACGTTTGTGCCTCTCTATAACGTTACAGTTATTGTTAATATTAGTACCTGACATATCTTTCAGTACGAATACACTTTATTTGAACGAGCACAAACGATAGATAGCCAACGGTGACTCACGAAAGTACCTAAGGTAGTTTTTTCAATACTAGAGCAGAACATGACACGTTTTGACGTTTGTGCCTCTCTATAACGTTATAATTATTAATAATATAAGTACCTGACATATTTATTAGTACGAATTAACTTTACTTGAACGAGCACAAACGATAGATAGCCAACGGTGACTCGCGAAAGTACCTAAAGTAATTTTTTCAATATTAGAACAGGACATGACACGTTTTGACGTTTGTGCCTCTCTATAACGTTACAGTTATTGTTAATATTAGTACCTGACATATCTCTCAGTACGAATACACTTTATTTGAACGAGCACAAACGATAGATAGCCAACGGTGACTCGCGAAAGTACCTAGAGTCGTTTTTTCAATACTAAAACAGAACATGACACGTTTTGACGTTTATAATAAATAACCTTTAAAATAAATGATAGGATACAAATCTTAATATATACATACATAATTTATACTTAACACATACTTTTTTAAAAGGGATATAAAAGAATTTAATATTTTCGCTTGTTTTATGTAAATAGGAAGGGAGTTCCAGAGTAGAACAGATTTAACAGTGAAAGAAGAGTTGTAATACTTTGTGTAATTAATATGATATCTAGCAGAAGATTCGTACAAAATCGCAACTCTTGTCTACGGAAATTAAACATTTGTTTCAAGTATAGAGGGGAGTTGGGATCAAACCAAATTCGTGTAAAGTAGCGCAAGTACGCGAGCATTACGGCGAAAGCGGATAGGCAACCACTTGAGCTTTTGCCGAAACTCAGAAACATGGTCATATTTGCGCAAGCCAAAGATGAACCTTATCGACAGATTTTGAAGGCGTTTATTTAGTTGGTCTTCGGTCATGTTAACGAAGCAAAAATCTGCGTAGTCCAATATAGAAAGGAATAGCGACTCGGCTAAAGCTAGTTATGTTAACCCTCAAGACCCCATGATCAATTTATTGATTGACTACTCTTAAGATTTGTTGTAACTAAAGCTTTGTCAAGCCCTCAGCACTTGACTTTAAAACGGACTTCACGTAAAAACTGAGGGATGACACATTAATTGCATCCCAAGTTTAATTATGACCAAAGCAATATCAATAAACGTTATAGAGAGGCACAAACGTCAAAACGTGTCATGTTCTGCTCTAGTATTGAAAAATCGACTTTAGGTACTTTCGCGAGTCACCGTTGGCTATCTATCGTTTGTGCTGGTTCAAATAAAGTTAATTCGTATTGAGAGATATGTCAGGTACTAATATTAACAATAACTGTAACGTTATAGAGAGGCACAAACGTCAAAACGTGTCATGTTCTGTTCTAGTATTGAAAAAACTACTTTAGGTACTTTCGCGAGTCACCGTTGGCTATCTATCGTTTGTGCTCGTTCAAGTAAAGTGTATTCGTACTGAGAGATATGTCAGGTACTAATATTAACAATAACTGTAACGTTATAGAGAGGCACAAACGTCAAAACGTGTCATGTCCTGTTCTAATATTGAAAAAACTGCTTTAGGTACTTTCGCGAGTCACCGTTGGCTATCTATCGTTTGTGCTCGTTCAAATAAAGTGTATTCGTACTGAGAGATATGTCAGGTACTAATATTAACAATAACTGTAACGTTATAGAGAGGCACAAACGTCAAAACGTGTCATGTCCTGTTCTAATATTGAAAAAACTACTTTAGGTACTTTCGCGAGTCACCGTTGGCTATCTATCGTTTGTGCTCGTTCAAATAAAGTTAATTCGTACTAATAAATATGTCAGGTACTTATATTATTAACAATTATAACGTTATAGAGAGGCACAAACGTCAAAATGTGTCATGTTCTGCTCTAGTATTGAAAAAATGACTTTAGGTACTTTCGCGAGTCACCGTTGTCTATCTATCGTTTGTGCTCGTTCAAATTAAATTTATTCGTACTGAAAAATATGTCAGGTACTAATATTTATAATAACTGTAACGATGTAGAGAGGCACAAACGTTAAAACGTGTCATGTTCTGCTCTAGTATTGAAAAAACGACTCTAGGTACTTTCGCGAGTCACCGTTGGCTAGCTATCGTTTGTGCTCGTTCAAATAAAGTTAATTCGTACTAATATATATGTCAGGTACTTATATATTATTAACAACTATAACGTTATAGAGAGGCACAAACGTCAAAACGTGTCATGTTCTGTTCTAGTATTGAAAAAACTACTTTAGGTACTTTCGCGAGTCACCGTTGGCTATCTATCGTTTGTGCTCGTTCAAGTAAAGTGTATTCGTACTGAAAGATATGTCAGGTACTAATATTAACAATAACTGTAACGTTATAGAGAGGCACAAACGTCAAAACGTGTCATGTTCTGCTCCAGTATTGAAAAAACGACTCTAGGTACTTTCGCGAGTCACCGTTGGCTATCTATCGTTTGTGCTCGTTCAAATAAAGTGTATTCGTACTGAGAGATATGTCAGGTACTAATATTAACAATAACTGTAACGTTATAGAGAGGCACAAACGTCAAAACGTGTCATGTCCTGTTCTAATATTGAAAAAACTACTTTAGGTACTTTCGCGAGTCACCGTTGGCTAGCTATCGTTTGTGCTCGTTCAAATAAAGTTAATTCGTACTAATATATATGTCAGGTACTTATATATTATTAACAACTATAACGTTATAGAGAGGCACAAACGTCAAAACGTGTCATGTCCTGTTCTAATATTGAAAAAACGACTCTAGGTACTTTCGCGAGTCACCGTTGGCTATCTATCGTTTGTGCTCTTTCAAATAAAGTTAATTCGTATTGAAAAATACATCAGGTACTTTTATTGATAAAAATTATTACGTTATAGAGAGGCACAAACGTCAAAACGTGTCATGTTCTGTTTTAGTATTGAAAAAACGACTCTAGGTACTTTCGCGAGTCACCGTTGTCTATCTATCGTTTGTGCTCGTTCAAATAAAGTTAATTCGTATTGAAAAATATATCAGGTACTTTCATTGATAAAAATTATAACGTTATAGAGAGGCACAAACGTCAAAACGTGTCATGTTCTGCTCTAGTATAAAAAACGTACTTTAGGTACTCACTAATAAATTGCTTACTCGCCCTGAAACTTCCTTAATATTAAAATTTTATGAATTTGATAGTAGCTGAACTGTATGTTAAACATTTTGGACTTCTTAAAAAAAAAATTTTTTTAAAGTAAAATTTAAAAAAAAAAAAAAAAAAAATTGTGGTACAATCCGGTACAAACGATGTTCTTCAAGATGGCATCATTGAAATTACTAAATCTTCAAGTTGGTTGCTGAGAAAAAAATTTTCACCCCGTAATTTTTACCCCTTTGAGGTACAAACAATTTTAAATACGGTACAATCGGGTACAATCCTAGTACAATCGAATGATGATTATAAAAAGAAATAATTTGAAAGTCGGTTGCCAAGTTCACATAGGTCATCTATAGTTGGGGGTGATTGGTGATATTAATTATGTTCCTTTTTGCACTGTATTGTATATTGTACTAGATGTTTCCTGCGACACGAAAGAAATACTTATAAACTTTTATCTTCAAATTTGTTCTGCAGGCATACTCCCGACACAGTAGCGAATCCAAGCAGTTCGAGCTCAACTGCTTTTGCTATTTTATTTTGTGGATTGCTTTGAAACCAACCAGGATAAATCAATTCGCAACTTTTTGTACTCCCGACCATATAAGTCGACTGAGAATCAAAATAAACAATCGTCAAATTATTGGCACGATTGAATCTGAATCAAAATCGAATAAGTTTGGGGAGATAAGTTTTTCATCTATTTCATCGAAATCTGTTCAGTATGATTTTGTGTGAAAGAGTAAAAAATATACTTCCATACATTCTTACAAACTTTCGCGGTAATATATTCGTAGGTTTCCAGGATGGAGTTATTGGATTTTATGCCGTCACATTTAAGTTAGTTATTGTAAGCCGATCAACATAATATTATAAACCCATCCATGGCTACTAACGTATGACGACTATTTTTAAACATATACGCTTGCGTTGTATGTATGTATCTTGAAATCAAATCAATCAAAATATATACTTTATTGTGCATTTTTTTGGCTTTTGACATTAGAAAGAATCTTGCACAGAATGATAGGTTGTGTATACTATAGTAAATAATATATATAAATATATATATAATATATATATATATATATTATTTACTATAGTATATATATATACTATAGTAAATAAAATAATAGTTTAAAAAACTAAAAACATAACATGCTTGCATTGTCCTTGATACGTATCCTAGATTTCGAATTAAACAGACTTCTAGAAATTAGTGAAAATAATGCTTAAAGATTTCGTTACATACCACGATTTAATTATATTATTTGTTATATTATATACTTTTTCACACAACCTATCATATATATGTCGGCGGGATGGTGCTTCAGTCGTGCAACATGTCACCTGTAGCTGTCATCTGTCTACGAAACGTCAAGCTATGACTTTGACAGCTGTCATGGTTTGGGAGTGGTCTATGCTCGTTTGAAATGACACATAACAGTGGGGTGTCAGACGGAACGGACGTGAGCGCAGAACTCTCCGCGTTTCTGATCGTTATCCATTTGCATCCACGACCTGAGTTAATATTTTAGTGTGTAACTATTATTACGAACAATATACCGGTACTGTATGTGCGGCTTATTATTTCCTGACAATACAAAACAATCAACACACGCCCACAGAATACCGCACTCCGTTATCAGAAGCGAGATGTTACCCTGAAAATCAAGATAGACTATAAAATTGATGGATTGGATATGGCCTTGCGGACATTCAGATCACGTTGAGACGGAACAGAGTATATTACGGAGCCTCCACTACCAAATCCAGCATGCTATATGCGTAGCAGAAAGACGAATGATGGTATTACAACGCTGCTGACGATGGTAACGTGCTGACAATGGGAACGTGACGATTTACAATGGAACCACGATATTATGACAAGATTGACGTGGCTAGTCAACGACAGGTCTTGGTTAGCTTGGTGGCTTTGGTAACAGGTGGTAGCAATCTTTTTATTCCTCGTAATAATTTAGAAGCCTTCAAAGTAAATACAATTTCAAAGTTTCCATGAAATTGCTTGTTCAAAAATCTAAATAAACTTTAAAGTTTAGTGTTCGTTGTATTGCTGTTTTGTTTTATTTGTAGATGGACAATACACTGGGATAGTGCTTGACTGGACGATGCATAGCCTTGCATAGCTTGCATGCTTGCCCGATGCATAGAACGAGCTTTGCTGGGTAACCAACCAACGCAGATGAGCATTGTGTATCTTATGGACTTCTCTACTTGCTTCGCAAAGATGTGAACTGGTTGTATGAGTATCATTACTTATTTCATTGTAAAATTCAAAATTGGTCTGGTTTTATAATCACAGTATTATTAGCAGAAAATAGATTCAAACTAAAAGATCTTACAGTCTTTTGATAATTAAATTATGTGAGTTTTAAAACTTGTTATTATACTAGCTTAATATTCTTATTAATATAGTGAAATCAACACAGTTAATAAAGAAGAAATCAAAGTTTGATTTCAATGATAATAATTATTATTACACAACAAGTAAAGTTCTTATCTCTGCAGGTGAGCGCAAGTTGTAAACAAACAGGCTTATACAATAACAAATGACATGTTCTTTGTAAATATTGTTTACATGATAGTAAGTAGGTAGTTTGAAACTACATACTTAAATGTAATTTTCATTGGTGAGCTTAAAACAAAAAAAAAAGTAACTTTAAATAATGTCTTGTAGATTGTTATTATTCCTAAGCTGGCTATAAAAAAATCTGTTAAAGTAAATTTGGAATACATATTACCTACAGATTTATCAGACTATTACTTTATAGAACAATATGCGATATGGAATAGTTTAAAATTCGTCTAACATGATAATATTGTTTGTGATATGAGTTTTATGGAATTAAAACATTTTAATTTCATGTTTCAGAAGTTACTGTATGTAAGCTGGTACTAATGGTGAACGAGGCATCACACACTCAACGGTCCAAGAGTCTCAGAGGCCGTGGCAGTCCACTGATGCGGTGGAAGATTAGAAAGTTCATTGAGTGACTTCAGTTAGCTTCGGCAAACTTGGTGATTTTGTAAAAGGTTGTAAACGCACTAGCGAGTCTTCAGGTATTATGAACGCCTCCATGGTCTAGTGGTTTTGAGCATGACTCTCGACTTTGGAGTTGTGGGTTCGATTCCCGCGACACTACAACTAAAAATGTTGATGTCAAGTTGGGTAAGGACAATGCAACCTGATCAGTTGTTATTGTGTGACTCATACTGTAATAGCTTTTCTTCATCCAATCAGTTAGATCGTTGAATGGAAATGAAATTAATTTACTGCATAGTGATTTTAGATTTTGATCTTATTGTTATTCCCGATATTTAAACCTCGATAGCTTTTGATGTCCTCTTCTGGACATTTGTATCCCTCATCGGTTTAACGACACTCACGGGGAAGATGGTTGATGAAAGCTGCTATTCTTTCTCTAGCAAGGAGTCCCAAAGACCGATAAGGAAACCCAAAAAGAACTTAATTTTACATAGTCTGGACATTTTTTTGTGCTGTTTAATTTTGTGTACAGATGGAGGTTGGGTGTTCGAGCAATGCTAGCGACGCGACGCAACGCAACGCGACGACGCGACGGAGCGCAGCGGGCGGTGCTGTGCGGCGCGGTGGCGCGACGGCTAGGACTTTCCGCTCTGTAGTCTGTACTTCGTTGAAGTATCAAATTCGAATCAAAATTTATCTGGTGAGCGTAATTGTTAATCTCTTGACTGTAGTGTGAAAATTTGGTATAGTCTTGTTTGAAGCCTATTTACGAAATATTCATTTCGATGATGAATAAACATTGAGTCGCTAGATGGGGATCGATACTTGCTAAAGGCGTTAGATTCTATGAGGACATACAAGTATGCTCATGATAGACTGAGAAGGATGCTCTGAAGGTCAGTTGGTTGTAGAAGAGTTAGCTGATCAAAGTGATGATCTGAAGTTTCTGGCACATCGCGTGATTATGTTCGGTTACACTTGGGGGGAAAATGCTCGATGGAGGCATTGTTCTCTTATGACGTGCTTGATGGAGGCACTGATCGCATAATGCTCGAGAGAGGTGTTATGTGTAGTGTAGACTGTATGGAATCGCGACATGTGTTCATTGCGTAATGATGATTTGATTTAAAGTTTGAACTTCCGATATCCTCCGATGCTGTTGATTTACAAAAGCACTATGTAATTAGTGGACATAGTTTGAAATCAGTAGTCATAGTTTGTGATCAATGTGCTAAGTTAAAAGAGTTGTAATAAATTTGATGTTAAGTGAATACGTTTTATTGGTCAGAGATGACCGAGGGATGGCAAAGGCTACTGGTAGTATGTGTCTCTTTCAGGCACACACGAGGACGTGTGATGCGGCAGGATGGCCGTGTCGGCGGGATGGCGCTTCAGTCGTGCAACATGTCACCTGTAGCTGTCATCTGTCTACGAAACGTCAAGCTATGACTTTGACAGCTGTCATGGTTTGGGAGTGGTCTATGCTCGTTTGAAATGACACATAACAGTGGGGTGTCAGACGGAACGGACGTGAGCGCAGAACTCTCCGCGTTTCTGATCGTTATCCATTTGCATCCACGACCTGAGTTAATATTTTAGTGTGTAACTATGATATATTACGAACAATATACCGGTACTGTATGTGCGGCTTATTATTTCCTGACAATACAAAACAATCAACACACGCCCACAGAATACCGCACTCCGTTATATATATATATACTAGCTGTCCCGGCAAACTTCGTATTGCCTTATTAATTAATTGCTTGACATACTGACTGCAGCGCCACCTATCGGTTCCAATTGTAAATCTAAACCATTCTCGAATCTCCACGAACACACACAAAAAATTTCATCAAAATTGGTCCAGTCGTTTAGGAGGAGTTCAGTCACATACACACGCACACAAGAAATATATATATTAAGATATATATTTAGTTTTTTACCAAACTTGAAAACAACATTTTTTGTTGCTCCAACGCGGGAATCGAACTCACGATCTCCGGGTCGAGAGAGAAGCCCTGTACCACTAGACCATGGAGGCATTTTTAAATGGTAAATACTTCAATACCATACAAATTTCAGTTAACTTCTTGAACAACAAAACTAGTACTTAAGAAACATAAAACTACAGTAATCCTGTAGAAAGTCTGAAAGTCTCTTTGTATTTCTTTGTGGTTAATTTTGTATTTTTCTCATCACAGGAGTACTATAGTAAATAAAATAATAGTTTAAAAAACTAAAATCATAACATGCTTGCATTGTCCTTGATACGTATCCTAGATTTCGAATTAAACAGACTTCTAGAAATTGGTGAAAATAATGCTTAAAAATTTCGTTACATACCACGATTTAATTATATTATTTATTATATTATATACTTTTTCACACAACCTATCATATATATATATACTAGCTGTCCCGGCAAACTTCGTATTGCCTTATTAATTAATTGCTTGACATACTGACTGCAGCGCCACCTATCGGTTCCAATTGTAAATCTAAACCATTCTCGAATCTCCACGAACACACACAAAAAATTTCATCAAAATTGGTCCAGTCGTTTAGGAGGAGTTCAGTCACATACACACGCACACAAGAAATATATATATTAAGATATATATTTATTTTTTACCAAACTTGAAAACAACATTTTTTGTTGCTCCAACGCGGGAATCGAACTCACGATCTCCGGGTCGAGAGAGAAGCCCTGTACCACTAGACCATGGAGGGATTTTTTAAATGGTAAATACTTCAATACCATACAAATTTCAGTTAACTTCTTGAACAACAAAACTAGTACTTAAGAAACACAATAAAACTACAGTAATTCTGTAGAAAGTCTGAAAGCCTCTTTGTATTTCTTTGTGGTTAATTTTGTATTTTTCTCATCACAGGAGTAATTTGATACAGCAAGATCTTGTGCAGCAGCTGTTCTTAAGTAGATTTAATTCTGTGATCCTTTGCCTGAACACCGGTGTTATATTCCTCCTACCTTTCTTGAGTTTTTCCAAGAATTATTTTTCAACAATTATTTAGATTTGAGAGAATACACCTAAAATAAAACCTAAAAATAGCGTTCTCGTTTTGAGGGGATTTGTTTTAATGAAATTTCCAAGACAAACAACATTTTATAGACTTTATTCCCTAATTATAATATTATATTGATATTATAATATGAGCTTATGAACTTGCCGTTCTGCAGTACAGGCCATTTCAAATCAAAATCATTTTTGCTTGGCTAGAAATTCTAATTTTAAATTAATTCTTGGAATTCTTTTTTCAAAAGTAGTCATTTGTTTATTGATTAGTGTTACATTTTCATCGTATTTCAATCTTTTTCGTAATCATGTAGTTTAAAATTTTTATATATTATAGATTTTCCCGCTATAAGTTAAAGTAAAATATATCACAATATAAAGACGCAGCTTAGGGCGGCCCCTCGACAAAATGGACCGACGATCTGGTCCGAGCCGCGGGCAGCCGTTGGATGCAGAAAGCACACGACCGGTCGTTGTTGATGTCCTTGGGGGAGGCCTATGTTCAGCTGTGGACGTCTTCAGGCTGATGATTATGATGATATCACAATACCTTAAGATTACTTTGCACTAGTATTTAACTCAAGGGAGCCATCAATTCCGAACCTATTTCCTGAGCCCCATATTTGACACAAGTGAGCGAGATGCGATACGTCAAAGTCTGAACTTGTTTAATATGCCGTCAAATTGCGTGTAATTCATCTCTGTATTTCGGGTGTATCGGAATTCTCGGAGAACATCTGTGGCTGATAGCAGAACTCAGTTTTAGGAATTGTTTCTTTGTTCCTTTGTATATTGTAGTGACTTTACTTATCAATACTAGAAAAGTCACTTGGACAAGTTCAAACACCCTATAGCTTATCCAGTGTGTAATTTTGATTAGCAAATATGTACAATATAATATGCCTAAAGTCAATGCCTCCGTGGTCTAGTGGTTCTAAGCTTCGCTCTCGACCTGGAGGTCGTGGGTTCGATTCTGGCGTTGGAACAACAAAAATATTACTTTCAAGTTTGGTTAGGACAATGCATGCTGATCACCTGATTGTCTGACAAGAAAGATGATCCATGCGTTGGATGGGCATGTAAAAATTCGGTCCTGCGCCTGTTCTCTCGCCAGTCGTGTCGACTAACCGTCCCACCGGGTTATGAGAGTAAAAGGAAGAGAGCATGTCTTTGTGTATTGCGCACACACTTGGGCACTATAAAATAACTCCTGCGTAGCTGGACTGGTTTCAATTAAATCGGCTACCGACACCGAAATCAGTGAGGGGAGCTATTATAATTAAATATGTCTAATGTAAAGGTACGATTCCACCAAAATAGTGTTTCCACCAAACATTTGCTTGCCAACATTTTTTTCAATGTTCCAATTTGTTAATGTTGCGTTAGCAAGTCCACCTGAACAAACATCTATTACGCACAATGTTCGCAACAGTTCAGAGCACCGGTGGAATCGCACCTTTAGACAGAAAATATTGCGAAAATAAAAATGCGATGTCAATTTTCATATAAAATCTATAATCCGTGTTATTTGATCTTTCACCTCTGACGAGGGTTACCTAATAGAATCACTACCTAAAGGAAAACACAAAATAATAACAATTTATCGACTAGGCTATGTTATCTTGGCCTAAAAAAAAAGAACATCTATCTCCATTAATTTTTTTGGAAAAACAGACCGGTTACAGAATTCATAAAAATTAGGTTCTCAATTTGGTTAGTTTTATGTAGGTATAAGAACACAAGGAATTCTTAGCAAAATAATAATAATAATAATAATATCTATGGACGCTTCACACCACGTCAATCTAGCCCTGTGCTAAGTATCCGAAGAACTTGTGTTACAGGTACCAGACAACGGAAATATATTTAATACTTTTATAATATACACATATTTAAAATTTTTATGATATTATACACAAATTTAATACACATCCATGACCCAGGAACATTGAAAACTTTTTGTTCCCTCGGCGGGATTCGAACCCGCGACCTTTCGTTCGAGCGCCAACGCGCTCAACCAACTGCGCTATGGAGGTCGTCAAATGTTAATTAATCTTTTTTTTCAATGTTTGTCTTTTGTCGTTAATGTATCTTATTTAAGTTTAATGTTATAACTGATTCATATAGCTTGTTTTCTAACATGGGAGACAGACGCCTGTTAATTTTTGAGTATAATAATATTAACATGTCTATATAGATATGTTAATGAATGATAATATTTTAGGGTGTGTCCCGTATGGGTCCCGTATATAGAGTTTACTGTAAAAGTACCAGCGCAGAAAGAGGTACTTTTTTCTTATTGTATGGGCAAACTTCTGATGTTGAAGTATTTCTCATAGAAACTTGAAAGTCCAATGTAAGTATTTCAGCGCTGGCACTTTAACAGTATACACCATATAGGACGCACATACACACCCTAAATTACTATCACATTTTTTTATATACATTTCCTGTATAATTTACTAACTACTAATAGGATTTTATAGCACTCGAGTGAATTCCAATACATAGGAGCACTCTAGTGAGAGACACGGCGATACCATCAGGAGCCCGTCTGCCTGTTTTCCTTTTTAACCCCCAAAAAACTGAGGGGTAAACTAAGTTTGGCATCGAAAAAAAGCAAAAAATAGCTTTATTAAGCACATAAGGGACAGAAAAGCACAGCGAAGAGAATAAAGCCGTGGTTATGCTTGCATAACCACGGCAGAGCCGAGGCGCTTGATCTTCCGTGACCACCTATAAAAAAAAACATATTAGATATAATATAGTTTATTTATATGAATTACAAAATAGATACATAATATATACATATAAACAAAGTATAAACATAAATTTACTTGGCGCACGGTTACAATAGGTCAGTCGGCGCGGGGATGCGCTCTGTGACGCAAGCCCAGCTGCTGGGCTGCACCCGACCTGTTTATTATAATATTATTTCCATTTATCGCAGTGTGCAGTATTTGTTACCTGCTACCTCTTGGTACGCTACGCTTGTGGTAGTCAATCTGAAGATTATTTTTAAATATATTATAATGGACTACAGTAGGTATCGATTATGATTATGATCTAGCTGTTTTGTTTGAAAACTGATGTGATCGTAAATATTCTTTGCTATAATTAATCATCATAATCACTGGTTAACAATTCGGGGGTAAGTTAAACTTTTCATCTTTGTTTATTATCCATTTGTCAGTCTTATACGGAACAATAGAACAGATCCAAGTTGTATGGTTGTACACAACAATTTCAATAAGGCTCTATTGAAATTCGAGAGTCTCTCTTTCTGAAGGCAAAGTTTCCCTGAGGAATATTGAATAATGAGCTTATATTTTGTTGGCAGTCTGTGATTTTCTTATAGCTTTATCTTTTATAACTACATCACAAACTAAGATGGCCTCGAGTGTTTAAATGTTTAATGCTAACGGATTTTAATGAAAATATTACGGGTGTAAAAAGAATAGTCACTATAATTTTGGGGTATGATTATTTTTTATTCTAGAACCTTTTCTTATTCTAGAAATATATTATTAAAAAAAATTGCTTTATATATTTTATTCTTGCGACAAAAAAGTAAGAAATTATAAGAAGTAAAATCTTGCTGACCCTTGTCCACATCGTTGAGCATTAAACAGTTTTACCTGTGACGAAATTCAATTACACCTATTGCGGTAACGCTGAACCCGCAACGCGGAACCTGGGATCCGCAACGTGGAACACGCAACGCGGAATATGCAACGTGGACCATGCAACGCGGAACATGCAACGTGAAACCCGCAAGGCGGAAAATACAACGTAGAACCCGCAAACTGGAGCCTGGGACTCGTAACGCGGAACACTTATAATATATATAACGGAGTGCGGTATTATGTGGGCGTCTGTTGATTGTTTTGTATCGTCAGGAAATAATAAGCCGCACATACAGTACCGGTATATTGTTCGAAATATAACAAGGTTGCACTCTAAAATATTAACTCAGGGCATGGATGCAAATGGATAACGATCAGAAACGCGGAGAGTTCTGCGCTCGCGTCCGTTCCGTCTGACACCCCACCGTTATGTGTCATTTCAAACGAGCATAGACCACTCCCAAGCCATGACAGCTGTCAAAGTCATAGCTTGACGTTTCGTAGACAGATGACAGCTACATCCCGCCGACATATATATATTAGTTATTACAATTGCGAGTAAATTTAAATAAATATTATAAGCATATTTTACCAATTTCCAGAGGTAATACAAATTTGTACGAATTTTCTTTTATATGGATGACGTATCGTGTAGTTTCAGTACGGGTAATTTACGAGTCTTTCACTTTAGCATTTATTAGTTATATCAACAAAATGTACAGCAGGAAGTAGCAGGGAACGTCTAGCAATATAATAAATCCTTTTATTTGTTGTACAAAATTAGGTCTTCTTTGCCTTTAGTCCCAAAAAATTATGTCTTTTATTGTGTGATAGCAGATACTACGTAATAAAAGTTTATGGCGGACATCACGGGTATTGTAGGATAGTTTTATTAGCAGTCGAAGGAATATATCACATTATTTATGTAATTTTTATTCCTTAACTTTGGTAAACTCCGTTTCAATTTAATGAATTTTATGTGTAAAGTGATACATATTAACTAACACCGATGGCCGTTGCCTGTATGACAATATTGTTGTAATACTTTAATTGGAATTATTAAAGTTACCCAGTAGGCTTACTCCTGACACAATCGAGAATCGAATCAGTTCGAACTCAACGGCTTTTTTGGTGGATTACACTGAAACTAACCAGGATAAAGATAATCGTTAGATGGTAACTTGTTGTACTCCCAACCATATCAATCGAATGATAATCAATATAAATAAAATTCAATTTATTTGGGAGTACGCGGCACGATCGAATCTGAACCAAAATCGACTCAGTTAAGAGTGTAAGGCCTCTGTTCTGTTTTGAAACTGAAATTTGCTGTAGCTATAGTAATTAATATCATTGCTCTTCTATACTAATATTATAAAGAGGTAATGTTTGATTGTTTGTTTGTTTGAATGGAATAGGCTCTGAAACCATTGAACCAATATGAAAAATTCTTTCACCGTTGGAAAGCTACATTCCTAGCGCTGAACATAGGCTATATTATATGTTTAAAAAAAGTAGGGTTCCTTACTAAAACCCCAAAAATGTAGCCCAAAGTGTAAAAAAACGACCTCCAAAATTTCTTCGCAATTTTTTTTACGGTATGTTCGTTATTGTCACGAAAAGGTTATTATGAAAGAAAATGTTGAAAAAAATAAGCAGAAAATTAGAAAAAAGAAGAAAATACGTGATGGTCACGCGGGGTTTGAACCTGGGCTCAATCGATTCACGTCGTTGCCAGTTTATATGACACTGGTGTCATGGTAACGACATTGTTTACAAATGGAAAATAAAAATTATGAAATGCTATAAATAACGTATTAACATAAACTTAAACTATTTGGATTCATTAAACTATTTGTCCACCACTAATAAATAGTCCGGTCATTTTAATAGGTAACATTTGACAGTTTATCAAAAATGAGCGACGTAACGTTGTAACGACGACATAATAAAATAAATATTTTCTTTTTGTTAAAACTGCAGAATTTACTAAACTTTATTTAATAATTATTAGATATTTATTGTCAACATAACCAATATGAGTTTTTTTACGATTTGCTTTCACTGATAAACGATCTTAAATATAATATACAAATTATGATTTAATGAAATAAACGTCGTGATAATGTTACGTCAGTTAACACTTTTTCTTATTAAACACTAGAGACTTACTCAAAAAATCGATTAATCTTTTAACAACTATAAATATACCTATTTAAAAAAAGTACTTAACTTATAAGTTGTAATAAGAATATATTATAAATGTTAATTTAAAAATCAGATCGAAGGAGTTAGATCCATGGTCATAATTCACGAACAATTAAAAAAAAATCGAAAACGTCATGATATGACGCCACTATGTCGTCATTTGTCTTTATGCGAAGTTAACGTCTGTCTGTTCTGTCTTTTTTTTTTCTTGCTACTGAAAACGAAAATGCAATAAAAAAAAAATGTCTGTCTGTCTGTTAGCGTGTCTCTTTGCTCCGGCTAATCTCTGGAACGGCTGGACCGATTTTAACGAGACTTTCACTGGTAGTATAGATAGCTAAAGTTATAAGGATTAATTTAGGCTTCTTTTCATCATCATCATCGTTATCTAACTAATGATCACCGAATCGGCTGGACCGACTGTGGCGGGAGCATTCACCGGGCGTTAGCTTATGTTAGTTTCATCTTTACATCAGCTTTTTGTATTAAAGTAAGTCGTGTTAGTTAAATGAATTATTTGTAACTCGAGAACGGCTTTATCGATATGGTTGAAAATTGGTGAGGAAGTAACTTAGAGCCAGTAGACGGACATAGGATACTCTTTATTCCATTTGACAGCAACGCAGAACCAGCAACGTTCACGGAAGGGTTTGGCGTTGTGGGTTCCGCGTTGTGGGTTCCGGGTTCCCGTGTTGCGGGTTCCGGGTTCCGCGTCGCGGGTTCAGGGTTCCCGTGTTGCAAGTTGCGGGTTCCGCGTTGTGGGTTCCACGTTGCGGGTTCCGCGTTGCGGGTTCCGCGTTGCGGGTTCCGCGTTGCGGGTTCCGCGTTGCGGGTTCCGCGTTGCGGGTTCCGCGTTCCCGCGTTGCGGGTTCCGGGTTCCCGCGTTGCGGGTTCCGGGTTCCCGCGTCGCGGGTTCCGGGTTCCCGCGTCGCGGGTTCCGGGTTCCCGCGTTGCGGGTTCCGGGTTCCCGCGTTGCGGGTTCCGGGTTCCCGCGTTGCGGGTTTTGGGTTCCCATGCTGCGGGTTCCGGGTTCCCGCGTTGCGGGTTCCGGGTTCCCGCGTCGCGGGTTCCGGGTTCCCGCGTTGCGGGTTCCGGGTTCCCGCGTTGCGGGTTCCGGGTTCCCGCGTTGCGGGTTTTGGGTTCCCATGCTGCGGGTTCCGCGTTCCCGCGTTGCGGGTTGCGGGTTTCGGGTTCCCATGCTGCGGGTTCCGGGTTCCTGCGTTGCGGGTTCCGCGTTCCCGAGTTAGGGGTTGTTTTTTTTAGTTGAATTTCATCATAAACTGTTTTTATGCTCAACGAAGTGGGCAAGGGTCAGCTAGTATTTAATAATTATTAACTATTATTAAATAACAGCGTCCGTGGCCTAGAGGTAAAACCGTTGATAAGCACTCGAATTCGATTCTATTCGGTACGATTCCTAGGTAGTTAAATGTACCTATGAGACTATTTCAGATCTCAAGTACATTTTACGGACGCTATAACGGCGAAGGAAAACATCGTGTGGAAACCCTCACATGGCTGTCCTCAGACGTATTGACCAGTCATTCCTCTGGATTAGGCCAACTATGTTGTGAGAATGCTGGATGTGCTGAGCAACCATGCAACATTTAAAACCACTACAATATTTAAAGAGTAGTTACTGCGCTCATATAATTTGTATATATCATCAAATAACGGAATGAAATCTACTTAAACATTAATAAAAGGTTGACTTGTAATACGAACATAATGCTATATGGCATTAAGAGGAAATACCTAAAATATTTTTCCATACAAACACAGAGGTCTACGCGGCGCCTGTTGCCTCCTTGGATAATAACCTTTTTTTTTAAATATCTTAGTATAATACATGTATACCTAAATTACTTATTAAAAGAGGTTAAGTTCATAACCTAAAAAATATGGCCAGATTTTCGGCTGTGTTTTTAATACCTGAGAAAAAAATTAGAGTACATTTTATGATAAAATAGAAACATAGAAACAAAGCTCCGACCTTTTTTTGGTTTTTATTGAAAAAAATATCTAAATCAGTTAAGTTTTGGGGAAGGAAACAGGATTCTCCTAATCGTCGAGCTCTCGTACTTTTTAACCGACTTCCAAAAAAGGAGGTTTCTCAATTCGACCGTATATATGTTTTTTTTATTTTTTTTTATGTTTGTTCGCGGATAACTTCGTCGTTTATCAACCGATTTAAAATATTTTTTCTGTGTTGTGTAGGGTATAATTTCAATTTGGTCCCATTGTCACCAAAATGGTGACCTGATGATGGAATCCGTGAGGAATTGAGGGAACTCCTCAAAATTTATATCGAAACACATATCGATTTTGTTTTTTTCTGAAGTAGCCCAATCATTTATATTACCTAATAATAAGGTTTTGCACCGTATCCTGGACCTAAAAGTACTGATCAGAACTTTTAAGTCCTCAGAGATACACATGTTTGAAGATTTCAGCGTTGTTTAAAGGAATGCAAGTATATGCCACTATTGCTTTTTAGTGTAGGTAATTTCAGTTCAAGCTGCTATTGTCCAAGTAGGTTGGATAGGGCGGGACAGCAATATAATTTACAAATAACTATTTTTTTCATTTTTCAAGCCCTTGGTGTTTCTTATTAAGTCCGCCTTTCTAATGTTTGCATTAAGTTGTAGTGTAAAAAATTGATTAAAACCTCAGTAAAAAAGTAAATTATTATGTCAGATAGTTGAAATGAAATGCTAGGCAGCCAATGTTCAGCAGTCAATAGATCGGGCTTACCACTTTTAGACCTTATCGACATAGTAATAAGGCTGAAAACTGCGACCGTAAAAATCGGCGATGGTACGTTGCCTTCGATTCATGCTTACTGAGAACGCATTTTCTTATTCTCATATTCTAGGGTTGAAACACTACTCTCATCTTAATTTTTAAATATTAAACTGTTATTCATAATACTATGCGTGTATTGTTAATATGGCATACCAACTATGAAGGTAGTTATTCCAAACTTCATATTATACAAACAGTATTTTTTTTTTCATTCAAAAAAGGAATTTACAGTTTTATGATAATTTAAAGCTGAAATTTTTGTATGTTTATTAGAATGCTCTAATCTCAGGAAATACTGGTCCGATTTTAAAATCTTAGGATTGATATCCTAATAATCATTTTCACCCAAAATTATTAATATGCATTTAAGGAAAAAACTCTCCTTTACTTTAAACCGTAGTTAACCCATAACATCATTCCAAGCATACCAAAACTTCAGCACATGACCATAATATAACCATTTTTACTATCAATATTATGTAATAAAAAATATTTCTAATATAAAGAGACATACATATAAATCATGAAATAAGATGTCGGTGGGATGTATTTTGATAAGCTGGCAACTCTCATATTTCTAAAAATATTTCTTCTAATGTTACCGTTTCAATATTGGAACAATAGGAAGATATGCCACACCATAATATTATAATCTGGAAGCTGGCAACCCTCAAAGAGATGCCTACAATGCGGAATTTTTACTTAAATTGAAACTGATATTTGTCAGCAGATCCTTTTCATCAGCCCTACCTTCAGTGACGAGTGTTACAGTTTATTACAGCTCCTAAATTATTACTATTTGACCAAAAAGTTTTTATTAGGATTCCGTAGTTCACGATTGTTCTTTTTTAAATAAATCTACTGTAAGTATCTACTAAATAAAACAGTAAAAACCTTTTTCAACTTTATTATTTACTTCTGAATATCAAATTTGTTTAAATACGTTGTTTTCGACATATACATTATACAAGACATCATATAAGTGGGAAAGGTGCAAAAAAGTGCAAATGATTTGTGTATTGGTACTGTATTTAGTATTTAGTAGTGTATTTAGGACTTTCAAACAGCTGGTTCAAGAGAGATAAAACTTTGCATAAATATAATTTTATGTGCCACTTTAAATTGTTTTTAAAGTGGCATATTATAATATGTAGATATGTCTGTTATAATGTCATGTATTTATTTTTATTTGCTGTTTGATATTTATTATTATTATTAATAGAAGCTGTATGTGCTTATAAAATTATTCTTATTTTTATATAATATTATGTTTATTTACCCCGTAGACAAGGTACTTAAATAGTATATATGTACACGACATAATATTATCCTAAAATTAATCATGTTAGGATAATATTATGTCGTTTGTTTTTGTTTGTTGAGTGACAGTTCTAACTAAATTTTCTCGAAATCAGAATTTTGTGACATACTCGTATCACATTCAAGTCTTCAATTGTTTAAAATATTTACTTTTCATTCCTTCTCTTATTCTTAAGTAGTTACAGACAGAAAATATTATATTTATAAAAATCTAACCTTTTAGAATTACGTACCTCCGGTCAGTAATGTTTGTCCGAGGATTTTTTTTGTGTGCACAGTAAATCTTTATCCAACGACTTTTCCTGTCATTAATCCAGCGTAGTTTTTATTGCTTTCCTATTTTATTACCTGTAATAATATTAGAAAAGATAATATCTGACCCGAGCAAAATTTTATGGAATAAAATAAAATCGCCAGTATTAAGTATTATGAAATTATCTAGCTCGCTTGTGTTAGCATTTATATTAACTTCTCGCAGATGACTTGCACTTTTTCCATTTTATTAGCTAGAGCTAAATGAGTATGTAGATATGGGCGCTGTTCTAGATTTTATTAATATTTATTTTTAAGATGATTATTTACAAAGTCATTAAGTTAAAAAAAAAGATCTGTCATAGTTTCATGTTGCTAGAAGTCTATTTATTAAAATAATTAACTGTTAAATATAATATTTACAGCGATACAGCGAGGTAATACTGCCAGTCTTTTGGGTACATTACCAGCGGCCGCCGATTTAGATGTAGTTTTTTACATATAGCCTTTTTTATTACTTGTTTAGTTTATAGTTTAGATAATAATATTATACCTAAAATAGTTTTAATTTATATATGTTATTTTTAAGGAGTTTTTTTGTATTATTGATAATAAATATTTACTATATTATTCCTTACAATTAAAATGATAATGAATTTATATTATAATGTAAAATTTAGAATAAGTATTTATGTTTAAGAAAATGATAGGTATTTTATTACTTCATGTTTTTAGTTTCAATTATTTTGACACGTTGTTATTAATAATTTATTTTAATGTTATTTATTACTTCCTAGATCAATGAATTTTTATATACTATAAATTTTTAGCATTGCTCAGTCTGATATATTCTGTTGTATATCATCAAAGAGATACATCTCTGTATTAATAGATACACTATTAATAAAAACGTTGTTATACTGTTAATCTGTTCGTCTGTTAAATAATCATGGCGACATATAATACATAGGTCATAGACCTACACTTACACCTGCTGATCGAAACCGGTCGTGTATTACAATAAATCTGATATTAAAAAAATAATAAAATAGAGAAAGTGCAAGTAATTAGTGTATTATTAATGTGAAACAATATGTATTTCCATCAAGAACCTACATTAAATAACATATCTCACAGGTTTGTTCATATGCAATGTGTACTTACACATTGCAGTTACAGTGCAATTACCTATTTTTACAGTTCTAACCTCGTTATGAATTATAAAAATAAAATATCACACCGTTAATGGTGGACGTTTTAATTTGCATAGCAATACTATCCGCAGTTTAAACCGTACAGAGCTCACCGAAGTTTGGAACGGAGTCCGATGCGATTGAGAGCGTGTACAGTGCGCTTTTGAGTTATTACAGACTAGCTGGTCTGTGCTCACTTCGTTAAGCATTTAAATAGTGGCCTGTGCTCACTTCGTTAAGCATATGAACCCTCAACGTGGAACCCACAACCCTGAACCCGCAGCGTGAATTAATTTTTTTATTTTATTTATCGATTTGGAATACAAGATATAAATCCAAATAGTTTAAACTTATATAATGCGGTATTTATAGCATTTCACAATTTTTATTTTCCATTTGCAAACAATGTTGTTACCATGACAACCGTAACCTACAGATTGGTAACGACGGAAAAGATCAAGTTCAGGTTCAAACCCCGGTGACTATTACGATTATTTTCTTTCTTTTTCTATTTTTTTAAATATATAATATCGCCTTTATTCAGCGCTGATTTTGAGAGCTTTCTAATGAAAAAAGAATTATTAAAATCGGTCCAATACTTTTTGAGTTTATTCGTTACATACAAAAATTCAAATCTAGGAAAGATTATTATTATTATAATATTCGTGTAGATTTTAAAACATGAAAAAAATTACCAATTTGGAAACTTAATTTTTGTAGGACGTGATCGTGGCACTTGTAGGGACCGTTTTTTTGTGTCTGGAAGAATGTATGTTGCGACGACGGGCAGTCACTGCGTGAGGCCTAGTCGGTATGAACGAGGGTTTAGTTTCGGGATAATAAAAGGCCATATAAATTGACAAATGTGTTTTAATTGTGTGACCAGCAAAAGCTGTAGTGAACATTAAATAAAGTGCAAGACTCCTACACACTATTGAAATCAGGGGCCGTATTATGATCTTTTACAATACCAGCCTGGTTCCAGGAAATACAATAATACGACCTTAAACTGCCTTGTTCTTTTTAATATTACATAGTTTGCTTGTCTTAAAGTGACATTCGGAAGAAAGTCAAGTGTCACGTGACCGCTGACTGGCTGTCAACAAGTGATCGTAATACGAAAATTCCAGGCAGCCATGTTGTATGGCGTAAACTGGCTGGAATTAAGAGCTTGTAATAAGCCCCCAGTATGATCTATTTTTCACCTACAAAAAGTCGGTCAACGATTATCGCTCGTGGGTGGGCACCCTTCTGTTCTTCACTTACTTTGGTTGTTACGCCAGTCCTGCGCAACCAACTGATAATAATAATAGCTCCCCTCACCGATTTCGGTGTCGGTAGCCGATTTCATTGAAACCATGCCAGCTACGCAGAAGTTATTTTATAGTGCCCAAGTATGTGTGCAATACAAAAAGACACTCTTCCTTTTACTCTCATAACCCAGTGGGACGTTAAACCGACACGACAATCTGAAGTAACGATACAGCGAAGTACTTATAAAGCCCTATTAGTTCAACTCGAGGGCTTAAATAGGTCGGCTTCACTACATTTTCAGGGCTTAACTTATCTTTGCACACACGATTGTTCTGATGGTTTATTTTATGAGGAGCTTTCTATCATAATCATCAGTCTTCGAAGGATTTCTTCAATATATATTTTAAAACTTCGTTTCAGATCGGACGTTCAATGCTGAATATAAGGTATATTCAAACGGATATTTTGACACACAATATACAGTGTTATATTTCAACTAAAATAGTTATCTCGTGCACTTACGAAGTAACATCCCCCTTTATTTGCATCCACAAAAACAATATTATCTTTGTGAAGCCAACATGAATCTTATTTCAAGGAAAACCCTTTTACTTACCAAGAATACTTCTTACATGATTTGTATCTTATCAGTTTTTAGATGGAACTCGTCAAGAATGCAAATTTACGTTTGGCTAATATTACGGTTGGGGAATAAGTCTTTTCGCATTTTAGTATGACGTATAAACTTGTCATAAAATCACTTGGGCTCTACCAATTGTATCTGGCTGATTAGGTTTTAATTTTACAAATAAGTTAATGTGTGATATTCATTTGTTTTTCTTATTGTTAAAATGAGTGATTTTAATAAAGAAATTCAATATATTTTAACATTTTATTACAAAAAATTGTGATGTTTATTGTCCTAAGTCAATTCTCACAGATTAGTTCATTAGTGCAGTATCTGTGACACTGAGAGTAGCGCAAATTTGGTTTAAGCATTTTCAATCCGGAAATTTTGATATTAAAGATGCACGTCGCTCTGGTCGCCCTGTTACGGACAAAACTGATGCCACATTTTAAAAAGTGGAGCAAAATCAGCATATTAGTAGTTACGAATTACGTTGTAGCTGATGAACTGGGGATTGACCACAATACGATTTTGGCGCATTTAAAAAAAGCTGTAAGTACAAAAAATACTCGATATTTGGGTGCCTGATGAGCTCACTGGAAAAAACCTAATGAACCGTGTACTCATTTATGATTCTTTATTACGACATAATGAAACCGATACATTTTTGAAGAAGCTGATAACTGGTGATGAAAAGTGGATCACGTACGACAAGAACGTGCGAGAAAGATTGTGGTCAAAGGCCGTTAAGGCTTGACAGACTATGGCGAAACCCGATTTAGCTCGCAACGGTGCTGCTGTGTGTGTGGTGAGACTGGAAGGGCATTATTCATTATGAACACCACCACTCAGCAAAAATTACGGGATTTTGGCTGGGAGGTGTTAATGCATCTGCCGTATAGTCCTTCAGATTTCTACCTGTTTCGGTCGCTGCAGAATTCCTTAAGCAGTGATAGATTGACATCACAAGAGGACTGCCAAAACCACTTGTCGCAGTTTTTTCATCAGTAGCCCCAAAATTTTTATAGCAATCAGATGGCGTAATATTTTGTTTATAAACACTGATGACAACAAATTACTACTTGCTGCCTGTTAATTCTTGCCTAATTTTTGCTTACCAAATAAATAATACCTAATTTTAAATAAGTGGATAAAAAACTAATTTTCTCATAGACATTTTTTTCATTTACAAAAAGTCGGTCACCGATTAATAATCGGAATAAAATAGAACATACTGATTGCAGTAGTGCAACGCACTCAAATAAATAAAGTCGGATAGAAATAATATGGAGCAAAAATTTTACCGATTATCGGTCCTACAAAAAGTAGGTGTTATTTTTTTTATGTACCTACTTGTATAATATTGTATAATATAATATTTCTTTTATGTATTAAAGATCATATCCGTATAATAAACATATTAAACATCCATTTTGTACCGTCCACCATGTTGGATTCAAAATGGCGGCATTTATATTTTAATAATTTTTTTGTTGGTTTTGTAGCAATAACAGCTTACATAAATAATATCAGCTTACTAGGACGTCAGGAAGTACCTTATGAATTTTGATGATCAATAAATGAGTCAGTGACGAAATCTGGGGTTTTTAGACATTGATAAAATCTAAAGTATAATAGCTATAACATTCAAACTTTGTATGTTTCATGTTTTTACTGGTGTCATTATATGTTGAAATTTTCAACTATGTAGCATCATCCAAAGCAAAGTTATGAGAGTTCAAAAAAACGACGAAACCTTTCGAGAAAAGGTAGGTAGTGCCCTTGCGCTTCGCTTAACTCGTCTTGACGGGGGCACTCCCGTGCCCCCAGATTCGGTTGGGGAAAAAGTTACTTCGCATTTTATATAGAAATTCAAAAGGTATTTTTATTAAATTTATTTACAATTGACTAAAGTACCCTATTTAAAATTTATTCATATATGCATATGCTCACGCTAATTTTGCATTAACGTAATTATCAAGTTTAGAGGGAATCTTATGTAAAAACCGTTCGACACTCGATAGCGCGATTTAGGTAGCTAACAGCGCAATCTATGTTTGGAACTGTGAAACATCTCAACACATATAATAACAGACGGTAACGTTATAATGATAACAATAAACGAAAATATTACACGATCAATGTTTACATAATTTTAGTGTTTAATCTTATGACTATTAACATAGTAATAATATAATTTTTAACACGTCACGTCATAACGTTTAAAGATGGCCATAATCAAAAGAAAACCTCAAAGCTATTTTTCAAAAATAAAAATAAATACATTTTTTTTCCTTCAAAAATGCTGAGTTGCACTTAGGTGTATGCACTAAGCATTAGTTTATAAGAGCCGTACAAGAATTAGTACCTCTAGTGACCAACAGATGGCGGTGATCGTCGTCTACATACGATATTAGTATCAACATGCTTTATTAAAGGCAATCTCCCTCGTATTTATAAGTAATTCTCAAATTCTCCAATTATTAGTGTTGAATTTATGCTAGTGGCATCCTAGAATATCCAAATAATAAGTTTCACTCCAGCAATAAAATAATTTAGGTATATTTTATAATTTATATATAATATAATAATATAACAAGTAAAGAAATATGGACGAGACATTTAATTAAAAACCGCCTCTACCTCTTAAAAATTGCGGTGAAAATTTATTAAGTACACGGTATAATATTGACGGTAACATCAGTCGACGTCACTAGGCGTCACTAGGCTAAGGCGCTGACTGTTCTATTTTCCGTAAGTAAAGGCCCGGGGTCAAAATACTATAATGCTACCGTTACGAATATTTCATACGAATTCATTAATCGTGTGCAAAATAAAACGGCCAAGCATCACGTTTTAACTGCAATGTAGCGTAAGTGAAGTTAAGCCTGGTGAAGTAAGGGCGCATAGATCAAGAATTTTGGTTCTACATGAGATCTAACCACTTTTTGATAGATTTTGATTAAGGTGTAGTGTAGAGCTTGGTTTTATACGATATCTGATAACTTTTTCACAGGGTAAGCTGTGTAGGCTCGTCTTGACAACATTTTTACATGAAAATGTTTTTGGTGGGATAATAACATTTTCTTTATACAATACATGAAAGTATAATACGAATTTATAGATATTTATATTGTCTAAATATCTAGATAGATGGAGTCTATCTAGATTTATGTCAGACAGTATAAAATATTTTTGCTAGTCGATGACAATATTGTCTAGGTAGTTTTTCATTTATTGTAGACAGAAAAACTAGATATCATCTAAAATACGAGTATATCAGTTTAGATGATATCTAGGATTTATTGCAATTTTCTTCATATTAGGTGATATTAGTTAATTTTCATTAACTTGAATAAAAGTTAATTTTAAAACAACGCCTTAACTTAAAACACATTAAGTATAAATGTATTCGTCAATTTCTTTAACGATTTACAACGCATAAGAAAATTATGCTAATTATCAACAAATTAGTCAGAAATTGGAAACGATTAATCGTCATTAAGAAATTACTTCCCAATTATTAATAAAAAGTACTTAACAGTCAAATAAATCAAAGTAACAAGGCACTTGTGAGTAAAACTTTGAAGAGACAGGTTTACGATGGCCTATAAAACCTGTCTTGAAGATTCCAGACATCCTTTGCTGGGGCCAAATATTAAATGTTTATTAGCATTCGGCCTGTTGTCCAGCGAGCGTATTATTGTAAAAGCCCTTTTCTCTCTTCTTCACATCAGTTCCAACTTTTTCGTGTGGAGCATGTTCGTTGACATCTACATCATGAGGGATAACCTGGTGAAGGTGTTATTTAATATTCCCCTGGCCGTTCAGAGCATGGTTTGTCTGGCAAAAACATCATCCCTCATTGTACACCAGAAGAAATGGAAGAAACTGTTTCACAGCATTTCTTCTGAGGAACTGTCGCAAATATTTTACAAAGACGAGAAATCTATGCACGCGATGAAGGAGTATAGGATGTATTGTCGAACTGTTACTTACCTGTACTGGTCTGTTATAGTGTTGACAACAGTTGTGACTATACTGTCACCGTTCGTTACTTATGTTACGTCAAACTCCTTCGCAGTGGGGTACCCCAAAATCATAAGTTCCTGGTTCCCTTTCGACGTTACTCAACAACCAGGGTATTTGGCTTCGGTAGTCATCCATATCGTGATGATTGTTCAGGGAGGAGGTATCATTGCTTCTTTTGACACCACGGTGTTCGTTATACTGTCGTTCTTCAAGGGTCAGCTGGGTATATTGAAACAGAAATGTTCTGAAATCTATGGAGACGGAATAGCGATTCCAAGGAGTGAAGTACTGAAAAATATAAAGGAGTGTCATCGCTTGCATAATTTTCTTACTGAGTAAGTAACTTTGCTTTATTTAAAAAACTCTAATAAAACAACGTTTATCGTATAATAATTATTATTATTTGCTTTCAATTAGTATTGTTGATATGAAAAAGTGTTTTAATACCGACATACGTTGCTTTGTTCTAACAGCTTTCTGTAAGGAAAAAACAAAGTATGTCGAGATATTTTTCCATGCAAATCCTGTAAATAATAAAAAGATTTAAGTACTCATCGTGAAGTATGTTTTATTCTAGTCTGATACATTAAAAAGTCACTTGACAGTCAAGAAAAAATATTGTATATCTAGCTAATTCAGTGTGAAAATATTTTTATTTGTAAATATTATGTACATAATTAATAATATACAAGCCGAATATAGTGTAAAGAGAAGGACGCGTAGAGAATTTTTTGTTTTGCCACCTCATATAAATTACTTACTATAGCGCGACAAATCACTATTAAAGATCTCCATAAGTCACAAAATAGATGAGTTTCAACTCTAGTCAGGTGTATGGTCAACGACCAGTGTATTCGTGTGTATATACCTACTAGGAGCCCGCGAGCCCCATCATAGTAAGATTCACTCCTTGTGGTCATTTTAGACCTTTGTAATTTATATGAGGTGCCAAAACAAAAAATGTTCTACGCGTCATTCTCATTACACTATATACGAGTTAATATATGAATCATCCAGTATTTTAATAGTCTTTATACAATAGCTTGTATATGTCGCAGTCATCTTATTGAATCTGGTTATTTAATTGAATCACTAGGCGGTTATAAAATGGCGTCAAACAGCTCGTACAGATAGCAATGTGTTGATATTTTTTTTGATTAATTTACTTTAATGTTCGTTTTATTAGTACTCATTCGGAAATTTCGAAGTTTAAAACTAAAATATTAAATGGCTGTCCTAGTCTCGGATTCTAAAATTTGTTGGTAAAAACAGGATTCAATGAAAGCGCTAGTCATTCAATTAAATAGCGGATTCAATCAGATGACTGCGACATATACATCTACTCCTTTTTGGATGTACCTATTGTTAACATAAATAATGCAACATACAATATTGTCTCGACTGTAACCTCAACACCGAGCGGATTAATTAAAGATATCATATTTAATTAAATTGCGTAATGGCTCCCAAGTCTCAATTCGTGAATAATAAATAACCTAAAAAGCTTTTCTCTGTCTGTCCGTCTGTCTGTCCGTATGTTACAGCCACTTATTTACAAAACTATAAGAACTATATTGTTGAATCTTCGTAAGTAGATCTATTCTGTAAAATTTCACACAAAAAAAATACTTAGAATTTAAACTCAAAAATACTGAAAATAAACATAATATAACATTATACAGGTTTGAGTTATTATGTTATTTTTTATTTTATAGTAAATACTATAGCTTTGAATCATAGGACTATTAATTATTTATATTCTTAAGATATTTTCAAACAAAACAGCTAACAATACTGATTTCTTGCCTTCCAATCGCAAATTAGTTTTATAACAAGCTGTGTAAAAGTTTATTCTCGTCCTAATTAGGATGTTTTTTGTTACATTTTTATCAACTTCATAATCATTTTGTAATAAATTGCATATGATTTAAAGCTGTTATGACAAGGATTTAATATAGCACAAAATTTCCTGAAAAGTGTGTTTAAAAAAAAATCAAAAGCAAGTCTGTTAAAAATATATTTTCACTCAAAGCTGGATTAATATTTATTTTACTCAAATGCACTTGTGCCAGTTTGGGATTTTTTCCCATTTTTTACCTGCCATTTTCCTTTACATTGATTTAACCTGGAGGCTGCATAAGTCGTATCGAGTAACCGTCCTACTGTGTTTTGAGTATAAAATAGAGAGATATGTGTATAGTATAAAAGTATTAAATATATTTCCGTTGTCTGGTACCTGTAACACAAGTTCTTCGGATACTTAGCACAGGGCCAGATTGACGTGGTGTGAAGCGTCCATAGATATTATTATTATAATTAATTATTATGTTTCAGGCAGTACAAGACGTTTAATGAACTAGTGTCTCCGGTGATGTTTGTGTATGTTTTGATTTGCTCAGCTATGATCTGCTGCTGCGTGGTTCAGTTGAATTTGGTAAGACAATATTGTCTTGTTAGCACTAATTAATTTGTAATTGAATATACCTACCTATACAATAACTCTATTGTATTATAAGGAGGGTAACAACAGAACACGTCATAATTCAAGACATGAATGGATGAAGGTGATAATATGTAGTAAAATTCTGATTTCGAGAAAATTTTGTTCAAACTCTCACTTAAATATTTTAGAATACATCGTAAAGTATTAAGAAAATTAATCAAAAGATCCGTCTCTAAAATCAGTATAGTTACTTAATACGTTACTACATATCCTAAAATGTTTAAGTGACAGTTTAAACTCAATTTTATGGGTAAATTTTTGTGCAACATATCAGTTATCACCTCCATTTACGTCGTCGATTAATAATTTAAATTATGATATACTAGCCGTTCCCGCGACTTCATTCACGTGGTTTTTAATGTGACTTAAGCCGTTTATGCAGCACACGCAATGAAAGTCCCCAAATGTGATTAATTTTCCCCGTTTTTGCAACATTTCTCACTGACACTTCGCTCCTATTGGCCGCAGCGTAATGTTTTATATCCTAACACCGTCCTATATAAATGGACTATCCAACAAAAAAGGAATTTTTTAAATCGATCCAGTAGTTCCTGAGATTAGCGCGTTTAATCAATCAAACAAACTCTTCCGCTTTATAATATTAGTATAGATATAGATTTACAGCCTTCTAAGCGTTATTCACGTTGGATTACTTCACATGTTTATTTTGTTTTTGGACTTGTGCCCATGAACAAAATAATATGCTATAGACTAAAAAGTCTATAAGATATTCCACGCGGGCGAAGCCGTGGGCCAATTCTAGTAATGTATATTTTTATTTCATTCAGGAAGGTGTGACGGTATCGGAAAAGTTCTGGATTTTGGAGTACGTGATCGCCGCAGGGGTTCAGCTGTTCATATTCTGTTGGCACAGCAATGAAATTACTTATGAGGTACAAATATCTTTACTTGGACTTATTATTAAACCTTCTCTAGTAGCCCAGCCAGAACTATTGACGACTACGTATTCTCTGAACCACTAGACCACAGAGGCGTATTCGTAATATTATGATGTTAGCGCAGTAATAACTTTAATATACTTCTTATTTTATTATATTACGAATATATAAAAAACTCGCTTATCTAGATTACCTGTCCATTCGTCGTATACTATAACATATTGCCAGTATTAATAAAGTTTGATCATCGATTAGAAATAAAAACGAAATAACTGTTTATTTCACCTACACCTACATATATTTTTTCTTTTCAATTTCAATTATTAGATAAAATCTCGTCTCCTAAACAAACAATACTCACCGTTCGTCAGGACCAGACGCTCTTTAATTAAATAAAATTAGGGGTTGAAAAGCGTAAATCTGATCACAAAACAGTATTCAG
Organism: Celastrina argiolus; assembly: GCA_905187575.2. NCBI lineage: Eukaryota > Metazoa > Arthropoda > Insecta > Lepidoptera > Lycaenidae > Celastrina > Celastrina argiolus. Next base: position 8,339,390 of record LR994596.1, read on the forward strand.
TATACCTTCAATAATCGTATTATTTTTAAAGTCGTATAGTCTGTGCGTTTTTGTAGAACTGATCCCACCAAAAACATTTTCATGTAAAAATGTTGTCAAGACGAGTCTACATAGCTTACCCTGTGAAAAAGTTATCAGATATCGTATAAAGCCAAGCTCTAAAGACACACGCCCTAAATCTACAAGCACCTTAATCAAAATCTATCAAAAAGTGTTCAGATCTCATGGAGAACCAAAGTTCTTGATCTATGCGCCCTTATTTTACTAGGCTTAGCTTCACTTACTCTACATTTCAGTTAAAACATGATGCTTGGCCGTTTTATTTCACACACAATAAATGAATGCCTACGAAATCTTCGTAACGGTAGCAAAACGGTCAAGTATCATGTTTTAACTGAAATGTAGAGTAAGTGAAGCTAAGCCTAGTAAAATAAGGGCGCATAGATCAAGAACTTTGGTTCTCCATGAGATCTGAACACTTTTTGATAGATTTTGATTAAGGTGCTTGTAGATTTAGGGCGTGTGTCTTTAGAGCTTGGCTTTATACGATATCTGATAACTTTTTCACAGGGTAAGCTATGTAGACTCGTCTTGACAACATTTTTACATGAAAATGTTTTTGGTGGGATTTCATTTATTTTTGTAAGTTGCTTAATATACTTTTTTGAGTTCAAACATAACCTATTTTGACCCCGGGCAATTACTTTCGCCTTATCCTTCGTCTGGAATTAAGATAATTTATTGTATTTCTCTTTCATTTGATACCCATATTGTGGAAGTACCTGTGAAAACGATAAATCGCTATTTTCGATTAAAAATGGCTCCATTCATGAAATCTTGTATAAATTGTATTGTACGGGTTGATATGAAAACGATAAGTCTCCGTTGTCGCTGTGTAACACTGAACTTCAATAAAACACCTCACTACTGGTTGAACTCTCTATATTCTTGTTTTTTTTTCGAAAGTGCTATATAACTATCCGGCTGGCTAGTTGTTTAGTCATAAGCTTGTTTAATCATTTTAGTGTTTACTAATATAATAATAATCCCTCCCACACCGATTTCGGTAACGGTGGCCGGTTTCATTGAAACTAGTCCAACTACGTAGGAGTTATTTTATAGTGCCCAAGTGTGTGCGCAATGCATAGAAGCACGCTCTTTCTTCACTCTCGTAACCCGTGGGAAGTGGGAGTGGGACGGATAAGTGATAACCGACACGACTGGCGGGAGATCAGGCGCAGGGCCGACTTTTTACATGCCCATCCGATGCATGGATCATCTTTCTTGTCAGACAATTAGTTGATCAGCCTTCATTGTCCTAAACAAACTTAAAACGTGTTTCCAACGTAGGAATCGAACCCACACGACGACCACAGTCGAGAGCCAGGCTCTAACCACTAGACCACGGAGGCGTAATAACTAAAATTGTATAAATAAGTTGATCGTGTAATATTGATATGACTTATAAAATTTAGTCATGCGCAATTCAATTAAAAGTTTATTAATTTATGGTCACAATTTTTTTAAGTATCGAAGTTTGTACAATTTTAGACTTAAAAATCTACGCTCTTGGAGTTTTATGTATCGTTTGTTTTTCGTTTATAGTTATCATTGTATTATAAGTTATAACGTTACTGACTGTTAGATGTTTGTTTAGATGTTTCAAAGTTCTAAACATAGATGTCACTGTTAGACTACTGCATCGCGCTATTAAAGTGTCGAACAATTTTATATAAGAATATATGGATATGATATCAACATTGGCTTAATTTTTATTCTCACATCAGATTGTTGTTTTATTTATAAACAGAGGGAGCTTGTGCCGGACCGGTTTCATACACCGACAGCAATTTACAAATTTACTTTACTATTATATATATTCGCGCTTATTTTAAATAAGTGAATAAAAAACAAATTTCCTCTCATAAATATATATTTTTCATCTTCGGTAAAAGTCGGTCACCGATTAATAATCGGTCACCGACTTTTGTAGATGAGTAAAAGAATATACTGATTGCAGTAGTGCAACGCAATCAACATACATAAAGTCGGACTTAAATTATATGGAGCAAAACTCTGACCGATTATTGGTCCTACAAAAAGTGGGTCGTAGGATTTTTATGTACTTGTATATTATATTCCTTTTATGAATTAAATATCATCGGATCCTTATAATAAATAAACATCCATTTGAATCCAATATCATGGTGGTCCACCATATTGGATTCAAAATGGCGGCATTTACATTTTAATAATTTTTTTGTTGGTTTTGTAGCAATAACAGCTTACATACATAACTTCAGCTTTCTAAGATTTTCGGAAGTAACCTAAGAATTTTGATGATCTATAAATGAGTCAGTGACGAAATCCGGGGTTTTTAGCCATCGATAAAACCTAAAGTATAATAGCTACGACATTCAAACTTTGTATGTTTCATGTTTTTACTGGTGTCATTTTATGTTGAAATTTTCAACTATGTAGCATCATCCAAAGCAAAGTTATGAGAGTTCAAAAAAACGACGAAACCTTTCGAGAAAAGGTAGGTAGTGCCCTTGCGCTTCGCTTGGCTCGTCTTGACGGGGGCACTCCCGTGCCCCCAGATTAAATGTTTTGTTTGTTCACAATATTTATTTACTGTTTTTAACTTTACTACGCTTTTTATAGTTTTTATAAAATAACACGACCGAATCTAATCGTCGAGTTTTTCACCTATAGCACAAAGTAGATAAACCTATAGCATAATATTCATAACTATTACATTATCAAGCGTCCGTATTCAGGTAAGTCGACCGTTGATTAGCACTCGAAAGTGTGCAGGCTCGATTCTTAGGTTGTGACATGTACTGACCTCAAATCTGGGGGCACGGTCGTGCCCCCGTCAAGACGAGCCAAGTGAAGCGCAAGGGCACTACCTACCTTTTCTCGAAAGGTTTCGTCGTTTTTTGGAACTCCCATAACTTTGCTTTGGATGATGCTAAATAGTTGAAAATTTCAACATATAATGACACCAGTAAATACATGAATAATTATACAAAGTTTGAATGTCGTAGCTACTATACTTTAAATTTTATTGATGTGTAAAAACCCCTGATTTCGTCACTGACTCATTTATAGATCATCAAAATTTTGGTTCAGGTTACTTCCGGAAATCTTAGAAAGCTGAAGTTATGTATGTAAGCTGTTATTGCTACAAAACCAACAAAAAAATTATTAAAATGTAAATGCCGCCATTTTGAATCCAATATGCTGGACCACCATATTGGATTCAAAAGGATGTTTATTATAAGGATCTGATGATCTTTAATTTATAAAAGGAATATAATATACCAGTACTTAAAAAACCTACGACCTACTTTTTGTAGGACCCATAATCGTTCAGAGTTTTGCTCCATATAATTTATGTCCGACTTTATGTATGTTGAGTGCGTTGCACTACTGCAATAAGTATATTCTATTATTAATCTACAAAAAGTCGGTCACCAATTATTAATCGGTGACCGACTTTTACCGAAGATGAAAAATATATTATTATATTAACTATTTATGAGAGGAAAATTTGTTTTTTATCCACTTATTTAAAATTAGCGCGAATATGCAGGCAGCTAATAGTTGTAAATAACTGTCGGTCACAAAATAACTGTCGATGTATGGAACAGATCCGGCACAAGCTCCATCTGTTGTTAAATTTATTTTCTGTAAAGTTCTTTGTATGCTTAGCATTATTATAATGTGATAAAATTTGTAAGAAACTAGCTTGTCAGTGGCTCAAAATATTCTACAGAATTCCTTGTACTAGTTACCATCATCACTACTACTATTAAATATATTAGCACCGGGCGTCGGCAGGCGTCGCGGAGCTTGGCGTGGCGGCGCTGGGCGTCGGCAGGCGTCGCGACGCTGGGCGTCGGCAGGCGTCGCGGCGCTGGGCGTCGGCAGGCTTCGCGGCGCTAGACGTCGTGGCACTGGGCGTCGGCAGGCGTCACGGCACTGAGCGTCGGTAGGCGTCGCGGCGCTTGGCGTCGCGGCGCTGGGCGTCGGTAGGCGTCGCGGCGCTGGGCGTCGTGACGCTGGGCGTCGGCAGGCGTCGCGACGCTGGGCGTCGGTAGGCGTCGCGGCGCTGGGCGTCGGTAGGCGTCGCGGCGCTGGGCGTCGGTAGGCGTCGCGGCGCTGGGCGTCGGTAGGCGTCGCGGCGCTGGGCGTCGTGACGCTGGGCGTCGGCAGGCGTCGCGACGCTGGGCGTCGGTAGGCGTCGCGGCGCTTGGCGTCGGTAGGCGTCGCGGCGCTTGGCGTCGCGGCGCTGGGCGTCGATAGGCGTCGCGGCGCTGGGCGTCGTGACGCTGGGCGTCGGCAGGCGTCTCGGCGCTAGGCGTCGCGGCGCTGGGCGTCGGCAGGCGTCGTGGCGCTAGGCGTCGCGGCGCTGGGCGTCGGTAGGCGTCGCGGTGCTTGGCGTCGCGGCTCTGGGCGTCGTGACGCTGGGCATCGGCAGGCGTCGCGACGCTGGGTGTCGGCAGGCGTCGCGGCGCTAGGCGTCGCGGCGCTAGGCGTCGTGGCGCTTGGCGTCGCGGCGCTGGGCGTCGGCGGCGTCGCGGCGCTAGGCGTCGCGGCGCTGGGCGTCGGTAGGCGTCTCGGCGCTGGGCGTCGGTAGGCGTCGCGGCGCTTGGCATCGGTAGGCGTCGCGGCACTTGGCGTTGGTAGGCTTCGCGGCGCTTGGCGTCGTGACGCTGGGCGTCGGCAGGCGTCTCGGCGCTAGGCGTCGCGGCGCTGGGCGTCGGCAGGCGTCGCGACGCTGGGCGTCGGCAGGCGTCGCGGCGCTAGGCGTCTCGGCGCTGGGCATCGGTAGGCGTCGCGGCGCTGGGCGTCGGTAGGCGTCGCGGCGCTTGGCGTCGGTAGGCTTCGCGGCGCTTGGCGTCGTGACGCTGGGCGTCGGCAGGCGTCTCGGCGCTAGGCGTCGCGGCGCTGGGCGTCGGCAGGCGTCGCGACGCTGGGCGTCGGCAGGCGTCGCGGCGCTGGGCGTCGGGCGTCGGTAGGCGTCGCGGCGCTGGGCCTCGTGACGCTGGGCGTCGGCAGGCGTCTCGGCGCTAGGCGTCGCGGCGCTGGGCGTCGGCAGGCGTCGCGGCGCTAGGCGTCGCGGCGCTAGGCGTCGGTAGGCGTCGCGGCGCTAGGCGTCGCGGCGCTGGGCGTCGCGGCGCTGGGCCTCGTGACGCTGGGCGTCGGCAGGCGTCTCGGCGCTAGGCGTCGCGGCGCTGGGCGTCGGCAGGCGTCGCGGCGCTAGGCGTCGCGGCGCTAGGCGTCGGTAGGCGTCGCGGCGCTAGGCGTCGCGGCGCTGGGCGTCGGTAGGCGTCGCGGCGCTGGGCGTCAGTAGGCGTCGCGGCGCTTGGCGTCGCGGCGCTGGGCGTCAGCAGGCGTCGCGACGCTGGGCGTCGGCAGGCATCGCGGCGCTGGGCCTCGTGACGCTGGGCGTGCAGGCGTCTCGGCGCTAGGCGTCGCGGCGCTGGGCTGCCGCTGGGCGTCGGCAGGCGTCGCGGCGCTAGGCGTCTCGGCGCTGGGCGTCGGTAGGCGTTGCGGCGCTGGGCGTCGGCAGGCGTCGCGGCGCTGGGCGTCGGTAGGCGTCTCGGCGCTGGGCGTCGGTAGGCGTCGCGGCGCTTGGCATCGGTAGGCGTCGCGGCGCTTGGCGTCGGTAGGCTTCGCGGCGCTAGGCGTCGCGACGCTGGGCGTCGGTAGGCGTCGTGGCGCTTGGCGTCGCGGCGCTGGGCGTCGGCGGCGTCGCGGCGCTAGGCGTCTCGGCGCTGGGCGTCGGTAGGCGTCGCGGCGCTGGGCGTCGGTAGGCGTCTCGGCGCTGGGCGTCGGTAGGCGTCGCGGCGCTGGGCGTCGGTAGGCGTCGCGGCGCTTGGCATCGGTAGGCGTCGCGGCGCTTGGCGTTGGTAGGCTTCGCGGCGCTTGGCGTCGTGACGCTGGGCGTCGGCAGGCGTCTCGGCGCTAGGCGTCGCGGCGCTGGGCGTCGGCAGGCGTCGCGACGCTGGGCGTCGGCAGGCGTCGCGGCGCTAGGCGTCTCGGCGCTGGGCGTCGGTAGGCGTCGCGGTGCTGGGCGTCGGGCGTCGGTAGCCGTCGGTAGGCGTCGCGGCGCTGGGACTCGTGACGCTGGGCGTCGGTAGGCGTCGCGGCGCTGGGACTCGTGACGCTGGGCGTTGGCAGGCGTCTCGGCGCTAGGCGTCGCGGCGCTAGGCGTCGCGGCGCTAGGCGTCGCGGCGCTAGGCGTCGGTAGGCGCTTGGCGTCGGTAGGCTTCGCGGCGCTTGGCGTCGTAACGCTGGGCGTTGGCAGGCGTCTCGGCGCTAGGCGTCGCGGCGCTGGGCGTCGGCAGGCGTCGCGGCGCTAGGCGTCGCGGCGCTGGGCGTCGGTAGGCGTCGCGGCGCTGGGCGTCGGTAGGCGTCGCGGCGCTTGGCGTCGCGGCGCTGGGCGTCGGCAGGCGTCGCGACGCTGGGCGTCGGCAGGCGTCGCGGCACTGAGCGTCGGTAGGCGTCGCGGCGCATGGCGTCGAGGCGCTGGGCGTCGGTAGGCGTCGCGGCGCAGGGCCTCGTGACGCTGGGCGTCGGCAGGCGTCTCGGCGCTAGGCGTCGCGGTGCTGGGCGTCGGCAGGCGTCGCGGCGCTGGGCGTCGGCAGGCGTCGCGGCGCTAGGCGTCGCGGCGCTGGGCGTCGGTAGGCGTCGCGGCGCTTGGCGTCGGTAGGCGTCGCGGCGCTTGGCGTCGCGGCGCTGGGCGTCGGCAGGCGTCGCGACGCTGGGCATCGGCAGGCGTCGCGGCAGTGAGCGTCGATAGGCGTCGCGGCGCATGGCGTCGAGGCGCTGGGCGTCGGTAGGCGTCGCGGCGCTGAGCGTAGACCCATAATCGTTCAGAGTTTTGCTCCATATAATTTATGTCCGACTGTATGTATGTTGAGTGCGTTGCACTACTGCAATCAGTATATTCTATTATTCATCTACAAAAAGTCGGTCACCGATTAATAATTGGTTTTGCTACCGTTACGAATATTTTATAGGCATTTATTTATCGTGTGTGAAATAAAACGGCCAAGCATCACGTTTTAACTGAAATGTAGAGTAAGGTAAGCTAAGCCTAGTAAAGTAAGGGCGCATAGATCAAGAACTTTGGTTCTACATGGGACATCCACTTTTTGATAGATTTTGATCAAGGTGCTGGTAGATTTAGGGCGAGTAGTCTTTAGAACTTGGCTTTTTTGGTTATTGTGTATGAGCTAGGCAAACATACAACATTTAAATCCGCCCGTCCCAGGCACTACAGTATTTAAAGAGTGGTGGTTACTTCACTTGAAAACACTGTTAATAATTAAAAAACGGATGCATATACCAACTTTTTGGTTACATTATTAAGGTTATAGTATTTTCAAAATATGGTTGCTAACGTAGACGTAATACAAATTTGTACCTTGATAATGTAAAAATAGAGAAAATTAAACTATAGGTGAAAGCCTTAAAGTCTGATAGACAACCTTGGCTTTTTAGTATTAGACTTTAAAAGTAAACGACACTTTAATAAGCCTGCACTTAAGAGGTCCTACTTACTTTTACTACACCACACTTTATTGTTTTCAGAGTGTTTTATCAAGAATAAGTTTGTTCGATATTAGGTCTCTTTTTAATACAATATTAATATGTATAGACATATTTTTATCAATGTCAATTTATCGAGAACCCTACATAAAATTAAACAACTAATATACGAGCTTCATTATTATATGCATTATCTTGTACAGAACAGGTTTATCATTGGTTATGTTACGATAATCTTTTAACTATATACAGGTTGTAAAAAGAGCAGTCACTATAACTTTGAGATGCGATTATACTACCTAGCCTCATTTTGCAAATGTATTTTTTTTATATTATTTTTGTCAAAAACTAAAAAAAAATATTTTTACCATTTACAATTACTTTTTTTTTTGTAAAAATAACAATAAAGCAAAATTTAATTTTTGTAAAAAAAAAAAATACATTTCTAGAATGAGACAAGGTAGTATAATCATATCCCAAAGTTATAGTGACTGCTCTTTTTACACCCGTTATTATGTGAATAAACCAAAATCAAAGCGACAGACAAAAGTGGTGTGATAAGACATGCATGTGAATGTTTGTCATATATTGCATCGTAGCTCAAAAATATATAAACTGATTTGAACTCGCATCATAAAAAGATCAATTGCTTGATAAAATCGGGGATGTTTTGGCCAATTTGCCGTTTGGTGGACCGTGGTATTTTACAGGAACTGTTTTTCTTAACCCCGATGTAAGAACGACGGGGTGTTAAAATTTGACGTGTCTGTGTAAATTTGTATGTCTCTGTCTGTGGTATCGCAGCTCCCAAACGAATGATCTGATTTTAATGCGGTTTTTTCGTTTGAAAGGTATATCAGTCGAGAGTGTTCTTTGCTATGTTTGGTGGAAATCGGTTCAAGTCTTCAAGGTCATCAGGTCGTTTGTTAGGTGTGATAGGAATGTTACACGTTAAGTCGGGTTTTTTTTTTAAATTTAGTTTATATCCACAGAGCACTTTGGTGGACCGTGGCATATTCGACAGTTACTGGTGGCGCGCGGACCCTAAGCTCCGGAGACAGACGGTGCTGCTGTCCGGCAAGCTGTCTATGATGTACCAGATCAAAGCCGGACCGTTCACCACGCTGTCTATGCCTACGTTCACTGAGGTATAACTCTTTTTTTTATTTAAACAAAAACCAAACATGGAACGGTACAGGAGGATGTCATAAAAACTTTGATTGGTATATGCCAAAAGAATATTAATGCTATATAGAATAGAATAGAAAATCTTTATTTGCAAAAATAATATGGTACAGTAAGATGGCACGATTTTTTATTGTTTCACATATTTTGTCGTTTTAATCTCGACGTGAAAATGTTTAATATCAATTCAAGACAAAAGTTTTAAAACATTTCAAAGTTGACTCGGTGATTTGAAATCGCTGATTATGTCATTTTAATTATTTTAACACGGCATTACACTGTTGTTTGCAGTGTTATATGCGAATTAAATGAAATAGCAGCTCACTTTTCAAATGAGGTGTGACGAATATCGGTTGGCTCAAGTTGTCAATAACAACATCGTATCAGCAACCGACATTCATAAATCGACAAAGCTTTAACAACGACAAAGTATTGGACGTTTGGAAAAATAGCTTAAACTCATCTGAAGCAAACGGAAAGAAAACAGTCGGTATAATATAACTTTTAAGTTTCCAGTTCCCAATATCACGGGAATGTTCTGATTAAATTACTTGAATATCGAGATCGTACTCAAAGTTACCTTATATTAAGTCGATTCTATTGATCTAAGTTCAGTTAGATTGTTGTAAAACTATTCTCTATTTTAATTTTAATTATTAATATCCATACTACTAGGTAATTTGCCTAAATTAATGTTATCTGTGGGTGTCGAAAATATCCCACGGTATCGTACATTTTGCTGCGGAAAAAAGTAGCCTACGTTTTAATCCAGCAAGTAAACGACTACCATACTAAATGTCATCCCCATCCATACTTACAAGTAATCACGTTTATAATATTAGTAAAATTTATTAAATTTTAATTTCAGATCCTGAGAGGCGCCTACAGTTTCTACACCCTCTTCACTAAAAGTACTAACAAATAACTTTGAAATCCTTTTTGAACATGTAAAAAAAAAACAGGCCGGATAAAGAACTTCCTTCTTTTTTTGGTTCTTTCCTTCTTAAGTCGGTTAAAAATAAGCTTCACCGCAACCTGGACCTTGTGCTGAAAGACTTCTAGAAATCTAGGCGAAAAATATGGCAGCCTAGTACTTACTATAACTTTAATAAACTTCTGGACACAATGTATGAGGACCTAGTATCTAATACAAATTTCGCAGTAAACATTATACTCTAAGGACATAGTCATCATAGCTTTCAGTATATTTAGGTTGAATATCTTATAATTATATTTTTATACGTATTATATTTATTACAGTCAAAACGCTTTCGCTAATTCAGTGAAAAATACTTATAACTATAGATGTACGTCCGAAGACTAGTCAGTGATGCCAATTGACCAATATAATAATAATAATAATAATAATAATAATAATATAATGATATCTATGGACGCTTCACACCACGTCAATCTGGCCCTATGCTAAGTATCCGAAGAACTTGTGTTACAGGTACCAGACAACGGAAATATATTTAATACTTTTATACTATACACATATTTAAGATTTTTATTATATTATACACAAATTTAATACACATCCATGACCCAGGAACATTGAAAACTTTTTGTTCCCTCGGCGGGATTCGAACCCGCGACCTTTCGTTCGAGCACCAACGCGCTCAACCAACTGCGCTACGGAGGTCGTCAAATTTGTCGTCGTTATAATGATTTTTGTTTGCTATAAATTCATAGATTATAGGGTTATATTCTTTAATTGGCAGTGTCAAAATGGCGTACTTTTTCTGTGAGAGATTTTCATTTGATGTTGAAACATATTAATTATTGTTTAATTGTTATAAAATGCATTGTCGCAACACGACAAAAAACAAGCAGGTAGCATAATAGTATCTCAAAGTTAAACTGACTATTCTTTTTACACACTGTGTACCTCATACATAATTTCGTTACTGTGCCAGCAATATAAGAACAGTTGGAAAGAGAGAGCCGTAGCGAATTCCATCACCCAGAGTTTCTGGGACAACGTGATTCCCTCCTGGAAAACAAACTTAATTAAAAATTTCCGTGTTGAGGCCGGGACTATATTTTTATGATGCGGAATCTGGCAGCCCGGATGAAATTCACGTTTGTGTTTGTGCTTTGAATTTTCCGGGACTTGTATTCGATTTTCATCTCTTTGTGCTAGCCCTTTTCTTTCTAGGCTAATAACAGCTCCCCAGTTTCGTAGAATCCATAGATTTGATTAGAAGAGCTACGTAAGAGTAATTTTCATAGTGTTGAGTGTATGCGCCATATTGAGAAATAGTATCACCGCCTATTACTTTAATGATATAAGCCAATCGAGCGATGACAATAGATTTGCAATTGATTAGGTTCAAACCATTTACTCTTGAAATTAAATCCAAATAATCGAAAATGAAATTTGACAGTTCTTGAACACGACACCAAATTAGTTTGAAATTCATTGTCGATTTTACGGAACTTTTGAAAATACTCGGTATTGTTTTTAAGACTAACATTATGACATGACTGCAAAATTAACATTGAAATCGGATTGGAATTAATATAACTTTTTTCCCCTCCGACGCAAGGATCATCGTTCTTGTCAGACAATCAGGTATCAGGCTAATACAATAAATAATATTACATAATAATATAGTCAAATGTCAAATTTGACAATTTGACGCTCGTGTGTTTGATTATTTTTTTGCTCTATGTCATCCCAGAATTCATTGAATCCTCTGGACTTTTTCCGACCTTCCGAATTCCGGATAGTTCAGTCCCAGCCTTAAAGTGTGTATATTAGTTAGGGGAAATCAAACTTCAGAAATTATTTTTAACTGAAAAACTGAAGAACCTAAAGTGTAATGGATATTAATTAACGGTTGTTTTCCACAACCAATTTTACCCCACTGTGGTGAAACCAATATGAAGTGATTATTTTGGCAGTAACAATTTAAATGGCCTTTGTGTGTATGTCTACTTTGCTGTAATTTTTAAACTTTAATTAGAATTCTTATATTAATTATGGATATAAATCTAAGGGCTCTTCTCAAAAGGTAAAAACTATTAATAAAACACATTTTGACCCCGTAGCTTGTGTATTGCGACTGTGTGTGTAAAGTTACAATATTATCAGGCCCATACACAATGCATAGCGCATAAGTGTTTACATTAAGTTATAACACTACAGTATTATTCCTACGCTTATTATTACAATGTGAGCACTGTGTCCCTACATAATAAAACTGTTGTCTGTATGTTTTTATACTTGAATACATGAATAGATGAAGGTGATATGTAACGAAATTGTGATTTCGAGAAAATTTAGTTCAAACTGTCACTTAAACATTTTAGAATACGTCGTAAAGTATTAAGTACATCTACTATATAAAATCTAAGTAGTAAGTACATACAATCTAAAGATCCGTCTCTAGAATCAATGTACTTAATACGTTACTACATTATTATGTAGTTACGTATTATGTTTAAACCGTCACTTTCATGAAGGATATTTCCTACAAAAATGACCCAGAAAATTGAGTTTAAACCTTTAAAAAATTTGTGTACGATTTTTTTGAATTATTTTTTGAGTTATTTGTGAACTATATTTGATTTGACTTGATAATGGCTAATTTAACCCTTAACCACCTAGCATAGGTTATTGTCACACTACCACCTAACATACGTCTGTGAGGCCCCAGCACAAAATTGTCCTAGTAAAAAAAATGTTATGAGGTAGGTTTTAGTTTTTGAATAAAAGTTCGATTACAAATATAATAAACTATTTATTAGAAAAAGAAACGAACATGAAAATCAACGTAGTTTCTTAAAAACCTCAATTAGGTAATCAACACTTGTAATATTTACTTATAAACTAATATATTTGGATAATGAGATCCATTAAAGTAATAACTTGTTTTAGGAACTTCTTTGTACTTGTTTTTGAATATTTAGTAACTAAAGAACATGAAAAAAATTAAAAATAATCAATAAAAAATGAAATAAAATAAAATTGCAAAGCCTTAACTAACAGGTTTTCACGACAGAGAAACATGATTTATTTCTGCATTCCAGGCATCTGTTTTGAGTAGTTAGTGTCGAGAGGTTCATGTGGAATATTTCTTTATATCGGACGAAGCAATTTCGCAAATTTCAGCCTGTCTTTTTATTAGTCTGACTACTACTATCCTGTCTGACCAGCAACTTTCTTCTATCACATGTTCTATGCCTATATCAGACTCAACATCGCTACATTCGTCATTTGGAACATTTTCGTCATCTGACAATTCTTCTTATAACCACCACTGGATGATTCTGTCCTTAGAAGCCATTTTTAACTAAAACAAAAAAAGTACTCAAATCTTAATACGTCACGTAACCACCTAACAGGGGTCTCTCAGACTCCTGGTGACATTTTTTTACTCACCAAAGACAAACGCGTACACGTGCGACTGCGACGAGCTGCACCACGGCATCGAGTGACGCGGGGAAAAGGTACAGGAACGAACAAGTTTAGACAACACTCCGGAGCAAAAATATTCACGATTATAAATTCGTCTGGGTCTGTGAGACGTATGCTAGGTGGTTAAGTTTTAAATCAGTGGATTTTTATTAAATAAGTAATTTGCGTAATCGAATGTTCAAATATTAATCGCAATCTCAAAAAAAAAAAGCAGGCTGCGTCCTGACTCGTTAAGACTAATAAAAAATACAAATTTAATAAATAAAAAAATACAAAATAGTTAAAAAAACTCACCAAACTAAACTGAACAACACTGCAGCATATAGTTACAGAACACACCAGCACATAGATAAACATGACCGGCGAGAGCAAACTGTTGAAGATCTCATACTGCCTGAAAGAAGATTCCTTATGATTATTCTAAAACAAAAACCTAATCAAGAGCATGTTAGAACAAGTCTCGAAACATTCCACGTGAAATTGGTTTTTAGTTAGTTACATCAAAAGTTGTTGTATGATTTCACACAAAACAATTTTCAAAGTATTATTGAGATAATATAATATTAGCATGAAAAGTTATAAGCCTACCTACTATTGTTTAGAAATGCTAAAGGCAACTTGTAAATCACTTTGGAGGTATAATATACAAAAGTTATAGCTTATCTTTATTCGTATTTTATCCATATTTTACATTTATATTTATAGAACTTGAAAGGACGAAGACAAAAAGACATGTAGACCTCTGGACTGAGTGAAGGTTAATAAGAGTTTTTGTGTCTACGGAATCCTCAAAACAAGAGTAGAAAATTTTGTACGCTTTACCCCCATAAGTGGTTTACAAGTTGGCCCTTTAGCATTTCTAAACATAGGAGTTAGTGACTAACTTGCTTATATTACATCTCATTATAGGTGATAAAATTTTTGATGAATGTTGGATGGACATTATTATTTCGCATAATATTAGCAAAACCGTAGTAAATCTTCCTAACCTCTACATATTTTTTTGATAAATATTGGTTAGATATTACTTACTCAATAAAAGAGTTGTGCATGCGATGGCACTCTCTTATATTCAACAAGACTTGAGACTGGGATACTGGTGTTTCGTCTCCAAATATTCTCTCGCACTTCACCTTTAGAATCATCAAGTAACCTTTCAGGAAGGACATTATTGATACCGCAGTTGAGTCGTAGAAGCAGATCACAGCTGCGCCCTGACTGCTGATGATGATGTGTATTATAATACCAACTAAGTAACCCGGCATTTTGGAATTGTCGAAAGGAAAGTACGACAACATAATCTGAGGATATGGTTCTGTCCCGTCTTGAACCATAACTCTATAATCCGACGCAGTTGCATACTTGAGGAACGGAACTAGAATAGTTATGATGTTAGTGAAGAAAACTATGTACCAATACCCGTAAGTTAGCACTCTCGAGTAAACCGTGTAGTTTTTGATGATGTTAATAATTCTATCATCATTGGATTCGATTTCGTTGATTTCTTCTCTAGATATATTCGTTACGAGTTTACTCCAGTCAGATTTGTTTGAAATGAAGTAGAGAGTTTTCGATATGGACACCAAACTGAGAAGAGGCATGGAAATGTTGAAGAGTAAAGTCATTTTGTCTTCTCTCATGACGTACAGCTCAGTGTATAAGCTGATGACGAAAACGATAGAAATGAAATGAATTGTATTGAAAGCATTTCTGTGAAATTTGGTGCCAAATTGCCAAAGACCACACCAAAAGAGACCCTTAATATTTGGTCCCAGCAGTGGGTATTTTGCGTTTTCTAGGCTTTTTGTAAGCGATAATAGTTTTTGCAGAAACATTTTGTTAGAATTTCAAAGAATACACAGACTTTTATACTAAGTTTATGGATGTGTTTATATGCTAAACACCAACCCGTTACTAATAAAAATACTTGTATGGAAATTTATACAAAAATATTTATTCAATGAATAACTTATAAATTTTTGTCTGATATGTTAGTAAAGTTAGTAGTAACAAAGATATCAACTTGATTTGTGTAAATATATTTAATATTATAAAGGAAAGAATTTACTGATAACTAAACTATTTAATCACAATAAGTATAACGTCTATGGTATCCATGGTATGGTATATAGGTTATCACCTCCGTGGTCTAGTGGTTCGGAGCTTCGCTCTGGACCCGGAAGTCGTGGTTCGATTCCCGCGTTGGAACAACAAAAAAAATGTTGTTTTTAAGTTTGGTTAGGACAATTCAGGCTGATCACCTGATTGTCTGACAAGAAAGATGATCCATGCGGTCATGTAAAAAGTCGGTCCTGCGCCTGATCTCTCGCTAGTCGTGTCGGTTTACCGTCCGGGTTATGAGAGTAAAAGGAAGAGAGAGTGCTTCTGTGTATTGCGCATACACTTGGGCACTATAAAATAACTCCTGCGTAGCTGGCCTGGTTTCAATAAAATCGGCTACCGACATCGAAATCGGTGAGGGGAGCTATTATATGGTATCCAGAATATTCTTGCAAATCTATTGACATCTCTTTCACTGTGTTCAACAGGCTTACTCCCGACACAATCGAGAATCGAATTAATTTAATCTCAACGGCTTTTGGTTTTTTATTTGGTGGATTACTTTGAAACTAACCAGTATAAAGAAAATCGTTAGATCGTTACTTTTTGTACTCCTGACTATATCAATAAACTGAGAAACAAAATCAATAAACGTCAATTTTTTCGGGACGTAGCACGATTGAATATTAATCGAAATCGAATCAGTTTGGAGGGTAAGGCCGCAGATCAACTTTAATAGTTATAGCGGAACAAACAGGTACATTTCCTTTAGTCTGACGCGGTCGGGTGAAAATTGAAATCATCCCAAGCACTTTTACTGACTCAAGGTTAATATAATTTACACGGGATGAAATTTCAGCAAAAACATTACAGACAAAATGGCGAGAATCACGCGTCTTGCAAGCGCTGGAATTTTATTATTAAACGCGTAAATTTTGCAAATTACTTTCAAATTACTTTGTCTACGTTCTTGTCTTTGATAGCTCCTTGTTAATGTACAAGTGCTGTTATTCAGCAAGAGATAACAAGAAATTTTACTCACATTATAAATTTTAATGTCCGTTTATTTGTTAACCTTTCACATGAAAACCACTAAACCGATCATTATGAAACTTCGTACACAAATTCTTGAATATACCTCCAAGTTTGTAACAATAATAATGTATTGACATAAAGGTAGTATATTATAAAGGGAAAAGATTATGTAGATGTAGGAATATATACCTGTTTCTTGTTATAATTATAATAGCATAAAGCACAAGTGGCTAAGCCTATATTTATAAAATTTCGTCTCGAAAAGGTACAGTCTTCCCATGGGATACTGTATTTAGGCGGACCACAAACAAAAGCTAGTATTACTTTGTTTCTAGTATGGTCAATATGAGACAGCAAATACTTAGATAAAATTTGAAATTCCTAGAAAAATAACATACTGAACGATCTGAATATTTTCCTTCATATTACTTATCTGAGGGCAGTGCCCTAGACGTGCCACTTCTATATGTATACCGTAGAACATTTTAAATCTCATCAAGTCTTTAATATCATCATCATTTCAGCTATGTCGTCCGCTACTGGACATAATATGACTCCTCCAAAATATTTTATGGAATGGCCCCACAAACAAGCGTCGAATCGAAACTGGAAAATACTAGAATATTCTAGAAACATCAACCTCTGGGCTTATTCTGTTTTCAAAACACAACATACAGATATTCTATTCATAATCTTCACAATATTAGTAATGACGTCTACTATTGGACACACGTCTCCTCTAAAGTATTTAAAGAAGGCTATATGGAATGATACCACTAACGAGTGTCGAATCGAAACTGGAAAATACTAGATTATTCTAGAAACATCAACCTCTTACTCTTTTCGAATCACAACGTACAGCTATTCTATTCTTAATATTCATAATAATTTTAGTTATCGCATCCACTACTGGACATAACCCTTCCCTACCCTCATTTCCTACTCCTCGTTCATTCTTCTGATTAATTTTGTTGCCGGTCCTAAGACAGATCTAGCATATCCCTCGGGTACCCCTGAGATCATATTATTATCCAAGGAATTTTGAGGTTGGTTACCACTGGCGATCCTGGGCCCTGATTCAAGATGCCATCCCTATTTATCGCTTACGAGGTTCGAAAACAAAACGTATGGGATTTGACAAAAGGTTCGCTAAAATGCAAGCAAATTCGTTTGTCGTCGCGAAGCCTATGTCAAATCCTAATCTAGGCATCTTGAATCAGAAGTTGCAGTAGTGGGAATGTGTGGAGTGCCATTTGCCAATTTAAAAAAAAAACCTACCCCAAAGTATTTCACGCGAGATATTTTTTTAAAGATATTTTTACTTGATTCTTAGCTTTAACATAACCGGTCCTTTACTCAATTATCGATAGCTCCAATTTGCAATAGCTAAGTATCTCATTACGAACAATTTTCGCGCTATTTGCCCTCATTCATGTTGTATGAAACAAGGCAGGCTGTTTAAACTAGCAATTACTTTGAAATGAATTTCAATACATTATTACATTAATTCCTTATTAAAGCCGTGATAATTTACTAAATTTATGAATTTATGTTGTAAGTTATGTTCAAGATAATATAAAACTCATACTATGTCAGTGTTTATTAAAAAATTAGAAAACTGTTTCGAAACGGTTTGACCATTTTTTATTAAATTTTGTGGGTATATTCGTTTGATATGATGTTATAAGTCTCGCCATACTAATATTCGTTCAAGATCATTGGCGTTATACAAAGCCTTATTATCGAAATTTGTAATCTTTAACTCTTAGTGGTTGATTACTCTTTCTACAACATCTGGTTGGTTGGTTGGTTGTAGCTAAATCAATGTAATAAAGTATGTTGTGAGTAATAGGCATTTAGGATTAGGAGCTGTACTGCTGTTAGTGTAGAAACTATAGATATTTATTTATTCCAGATAATACGAATAACATCGATCGATGTAGTGTTATTTAAGTAGATAATATAACGGGTGTAAAAATAACTATAACTTTGGGATATGATTATACTATATTTTCTCTTTCTAGAAATGTATTTATTTACAAAAGTTAAGAAAAATCGTATCTCAAAGTTAAAGTGACTGTGCTTTTTACACCTTGTATATTTTTTCTATAAATATTGTTTATTTTATTTTTCATTTATTAAAAAAAAATATAAATATTCATCGAGACGCACAGAATTATATTGAAACGCAAAATGAAATAGCACACTCGATATAACTAATATTTCTTATTGAAAAATATCTTCGAGTCTGCTTTGAAAACGACAATATCAAAGTTTTGCAATTTCATTACAAATTTTCAAATAAAAGTTTTAATATTTTAAGCAGTGAACCAACAAGCGAGTGAATCTGGGAAATACCAGAAGATATTCAATAATAGAAGAAACATCAATATTTTTTTCTCATTCTGAATATGAAAATTCAATATTAAAAACATGACATAATTTGACATTTGATAACTTTACTTTTAACGAAGCTTTCAAATGTCATAATCAATATTATTATAAATCTTTCATGTTTTAAACAAATAAGTAGACTGACTTGGCAATCGCATGAAAACAAACATAATATTTATCTCACAAGTCACACATATTAAATCAGAGTGTTTATTGTGATTGCCAAGTCAATCGACTTTATTTAAAACATAAAATATTTTTAATAATACTGATAGAATCACTAACCCCAGACATAAGTTTAACAGACCAAAATATTATCTTTAAAACTAAAATCTCATATCGTAATTAATTAACAGCTAAAATAAATTGTGCTTTACGAAAATTATACCCTAAGTATACAAAGTATATCTTGTGAGAACCTTTGTAATAATTAATTTGGTAAACTTCTGAACAACTTTGCTAGCAATTTTAAGAAACTACTTAGAAACTCTGGAGAAAATCGACTACCCCTGTAGCGCAGTGAATAAGCGCGTTGGTGCTCAAGCCAGGGTCGTGGGTGCAAAACCCGCTGAAGAAAAAAATCTGCGTTCCAGAGTTTCATTCCCGTTGTATAGTTCTTGTAACACAGGTTCTTCCAATTCTTAGCAGTAAGCACGGGATCAGATATACGTGGTATGAAGCATTAAGAGAGATATTTATATTGAAAAAGTAACATTGTTAATATTGAAAAACGAAACGAATTTATCTGTCAAATAGGTTCTCAAGTAGAGGTTGCGTACATTATTTGTAACATTTCAGTTTTTTTGCAGAGAAATAAAACATTTTTTTATAACAATTCTCATTTCACTTAAATTTAGCCCGATAGAGATAATAATATATATTATTCATATCGCCCCCATTAATTACCTGGTCCATAATATATACCACGTAATTGTATCGCAGCTGGCTATAACAATACTCCAACACAGTAATGTATTTAGTTTCGCCTGTGTACTGTTCAGTGTTCATTGTTTTAGGTCACGAGGTCTCCCGTCTCAATAGCAACAGCTCCCTGGCTTAAGGAATATCATCAGCTACACTTCAACAGTGTCAGAAATTACACAATTTTTTATGTAACTTATTCTGTAGTTTTGTCTTTTGTAACAATTACACACCTCATTTTACATAAACACGAAGCCTTTTAATGCTGATGAATGCTTTTAAGCATTCCGTGAGGGATTGGGGATTCTTTTCAAGGATATGTAGGACTCGCTGCGTCTGAAAGATGGTAAATGGACGCAGCCTTACTCACTAAAACTCGGCGGTACTCGCCGCCGTTGACAAAGCCACAGGGACTACAAAACATCCGTGATAAATAAATCCTAGTGTAAGTACATTCTGAACCCATGACTTGTCATCAGTCTGGGGCTTCACATACACCCACTCTCAAACTTCACACACACACACACATATTTATAGTGTACCTATATAGATACAATAACTTTGTAATGTGGTATATTATAATACTTTAGGATGTGTATAGGTCTCGTATATAGAGTTTACTGAGAAAGTACCAGCGACGAGAGGTTCTTTTTTTTAATTATTGTATGCGAAAATTTATGATGTTGAGTCAAAAGGTAAGTCTTTCACTAGTACTTTCACAGTATACTCTACATAGGAGGCACATACACACACTAAAGCATTATCACTCATTTATTTTACCCCTTGTATATGTATTATTAGAATGCAATATTATGAATGAACAACATAATAATAAAAAGGAATCTTTTGTGTTAGTTTAGAGCTCAAATTGCGGCAGCAGTGTACTGCTTATGCTCATAAACGTTATCCTGTACGGTGTATTTGCAAATAGGAGTCGTTTATTATTTAAAGCCGAGTAAACTGTAAGTTCATTACGAGCTTAACAAACAACTTTTTAATCCTCTTAGAGGGTCAATGTCCTCGGGTTTTGGAGGTAGAAGCGAATTATAATTAGTTTTAAAATATTATATTAGTTGTTGCCTTTTGTTTAGTCATGTGGACGGTTAAATAATATATTCTTAACTAATATAAAAGCAGAAATATTTATTTGTATGTTTGTTTCTATAGACTGTACAGTGTACATGCCAATATATCCAGTGTGTTTGTAACTTAAATTCAACCGTAGAAACTGTTGGAGTGCGGGGTGAGGCAGGGGGGCTGAGCTCACCGAGGCTCTTCAGCCTGTACGTGGATGCACTGATACGGGAGCTCAGCGGTATGCGTGTCGGTTGCCACATCGGTAACGTGTGCGTCAACAATATTAGTTATGCAGACGACATGGTACTGCTGGCGCCCTCTGTCACTAAGAACATTGCTCGGTGCTTGTGAGAAATTTGCTGTCTCACATGGTTTACAATACAATACTAAAAAGTCACAATATATGGTTTTTAAGGCCGGTCGTAAGTGTCCTAAAAATGTCCCCCCTATTTATTTGAACAACGAACCTCTAGAAAGAGTGTATACTTTTAAATATCTTGGACACTTAGTAACAGACGAACTTAAAGACGATATAGACATAGACAGGGAGCGTAGGGCGTTGTCGGTCATGGCGAACATGTTGGTACATAGATTTAGTCGCTGCACGGACGCTGTTAAAATTACTCTTTTTAAGGCATACTGTACATCTTTCTATGCCTCCAGCCTATGGACCAACTATACTAAGAAGGCCTACGTACTCAATACAATAATGCCTTCAGGGCGCTGTTGCGGCTGCCGCGGTTCTGTAGCGCCTCCGCGATGTTTGCCCTAGCGGATGTCGATAGCTTTGAAGCTATCCTGCGCAAGAAGACCGCATCACTTCTAGCCAGACTCCGCGGCAGCGGCCACAGCGTTCTGAGGGAGATAGTCGATAGTGGGAATTGTCCACTGATCGAACACATGTTAAATAAGACAAAATCGTTATATAAAATAGAATACTAATATAGGATAAGATTTTTACTAACCAACAGATTAGATTAGATATTATTAAGTTTAGTATGGATTTGTTGTTGTCCGAAATAAAGAGATTTATTTAAGGAAGTCTAGGTACACCGTCCAATACTGGCCCGGTAATACTGAGACCTAGGCATCTGGAAATTGTGCTATCTGGTCATATTGAGACCTAGGTATCTGGACATTTTACTACCTGTTCATACTGAGACCTAGGTATCTGAACATTTTACTACCTGGTCATACTGAGACCTAGTTATTTAAAATTTACTGGTTTTAAAATGAAAACAAAATGTGGCAAAGGACGAGTGCGGTTTCTTTGTATGTTCGTTATTATAATTATGAACAATGTAGCCAAATGTTTTGTTTTTCATTTACAGAGAAAGAATGAAACACATAAATTTAAATTTTACCTTTGTAAAATCTAAACTTTAAAACTAAAGTTTGCAAAAGATGCAAAGTTCAGGCAACAAATCTTATTGTTTACCCACTGTGTTTTTGTTGCTGTTTTATCCGGAGTCCAGCTTACGTAAATATACAACAATAATTAACTCTTTTTTGTTTTTTTTAAAGTATATTTTTAATAATCGGACATAATATTTTTAACATTGGGTACAACACAAAACAATAGTAAAATTAATGCGGTACTCGTTACCCGCTCCCGCGCCGCTGCCGCGCCGCTGTTTTCGAGGACCGGTCCAATTGATTTTAAGCAAAAGATCCTGCCGCTCCCGCCCCGCTGCCCGCAAAATTCGTAAAGATACAGCGGAATGTAACTATCCAATTAATTAATGTGTATTTTCTTATAAGTTCTATGAAGAAAATATATTTTAGGTAATTTAAGTAAATTAAGACTGAGGCCTAAGACGAGTGTTTTGAAATAAGCAGGTCGGCGATGGACAAAGCGCATAGTAATCATTTTAGCTATGATTTACACTACTGGACATAAGCCTAAAGTACTTCTCACTACGTACTTGTACTCATCACGCTTGGCAATCGGGTTGGCGAGCGTATTTTTCCCATTTCCCGACATATATTACCTGTGTCCTGTGTAAAAAAAAATGAGACTCAAGTGACCTTTTTACTTGTGTACTCTGTTCAGATCTAATTTAATCCAAAGATAAATTAAAACATTAAATTTGAGCAAACTACCTTGTCATTGTATTTCTTGTGCGGTAAATTTGTGGCCCAGACTTGTATGCAGCGTGTTCCATGTCCTATGTAGCATTATTCTATATATTTGGATATATAATACTATTACAGATAACGAATCCTCACCAGAACCCTAACCGGGCACTGCAAGCTAAACAAACACCTTCACAGGATAGGTATAGGTGATCTAATAACTTGCAGATTCTAGGAGGAGAAAGACGAGACACCCCTCCTTCTTGATTGTCCAGCTCTTTATCTTGATTGTCCACACCTTCGTCTTGATTGTCCAGCTCTAAGCAGGAGCAAGTACCTCGGGCAGCACGAATACTCTACAGCAGAGGAAATTCGCACCGCATACCGCCACCCTATCGTTCGCTTCATGAGTAACATAGCACTGGGGACGGTACTTTAAAGCGCAGAAGTCACAGTAGATCCTGAAGGGTCACAGTGACGTCTGGGCATGACAAGGCCAGCCTTCGGTTAGAAAAAAACTAGAGATAACACTTGATGGTAGTAGATGGTAGCGAGATTGGTAACCAAAATCAAAACCATATGAATCATTAATGCGTTACATTTAAAGAAATTGAACGTATGGTTAATTATACATTTTCAAAATTGTGTCCGTGGGATGCCGGAGTGAAAATAGCACCTCATCAACCATCTCTTTCTTGGGTCTTGTAAAAGTATTTAAGTATCCGTCAATGGGCAGCAAAATTTAATTCCTCAAAGATTTTGTTTTTGGTTTTGCCCCGCGTTCTGTCGCGGGGGATTCATCCTCAGAACATTGGCTTTCGCGTCCAGTACTCGTACTGGGCGCTCCTTTTATTTGCCCCCACATAGAAGGGTCATCGACCTCTGGTCGTAGATTCCCGCCCGAGGCCCTGTTCGGGGGCCCTCGGTGTGAGACAGCATGCTTTGGAGCAGAGTTTCCGCTGACATTGTTATTATTTTATCAGTGCACTCGCCAAGCCGCCTGCCAAGCGTGATGAGAATTGAAAACTCGAACGCTATTCAAATGAATGATTATTAAACATGGCTTTCAAATCAACGACCCTTACTGAACGCTGATTGGTGGAATATTATCAGACAGAAAGGAACGGACAGAAATTTTATAATTTTGAGTTGATTCAAATGGGTCTGATACCAGTCTTGGTGAATTAACCTTATTTTTGGAATTTTAACCAATATTGCAAATGCGAGCGTGATGTATTCATAAAATATCTTTCCGTTCCATCCTGTCTGATAATATTCCACTGTTGTTGATTTGACTGCCATGTTAGTTGATTATTAATTTGAATACCGTTCGTGAAACCGTCTGATGATGATAATGTCGTCTTAATACATTTCCCTAGCAAACTTTCTAACTGCCTCATGCAGACATGTAAACTTGCTGTGAATGTAATTGGACGTGAAGAGGCTTTTACATAAATAACATTACAGTAATATAATTACATTCGTCTTTCAATTTACGTTCTTTTTACTTATTTGACTTACTATTGTTTTTCTCAAGATTAAAGCATGATTTCATTGTACATATATTTGAAAGTAAGCCTCGTCACGCTTGACAAGCGGATTGGTGAACGCAGTTTTATAATAACAATGTTGTCTAAACGCTGCTGCCCATTTCTGTATACTTATAATAATACTAGCTGTGGCCGCGACTTTGCTCGCGTGGTTTTTGAGTGACTTAAACCGTTTATGCAGCGCACGCAACGAAAGTCCCCAATGTGAATATTTTTTTCCGTTTTCGCAACATTTCTCATTGACGCTTCGCTCCTATCGGACCAGTAGTTACTGAGATTAGCGCGCTTAAACAAATATTCCCTGTGTCGCATACGGGAAAGGTTTAGAGGTTTAGAGGTGCTTCTAACTTCGACACCCCCGAAACAATAGTAACACTACAAAATTAAGAAAATTGTCAATTTTCTAAATCTCCTAATAATCGTTTTAATGTTCTTCAAAATTTCGTGTGTATGTGTATTAAATGTCCAACGTGCTTCACCTTTTGTGTGTATCTATACTAATATTATAAAGAGGAAATATTTGATCGTTTGATTGTTTGTTCTTTTGTTTATTTGTTTTTTGGTAATTATGGATACCATAACTGCCATGTGATGTCCACACACGTTAAGTTTATTAGTAATCGCTGGAAATTCGTAAGCGTAATAATTAAAGTAGGTACAATAATAAACATAAGTTTTATTCAATAAATCAGTAAGAACATTGTAAATATTTTAAATAAAAGCAAAAATATTAGTATGCACTAAGCCATGTCTACAATAAAATCTACAAGCAAAAGCTAATATTTGCAATAATTATTTCTTGCTCAGTATAGTGTAGTAGCTGTAGGATCCTTTTAGTATCTGTGAAAAAATATGATTATTAGTTATTTATGTACAAATAAAATAATGTAACTTAATAGGCAATTATACTAGGTCGAAATAGTCACTAAAATATTCGTACATTACGTTAAATAAGTTCAAAATATTATTAAAATAGGTTAAAAAAATACATGATGCTAAATGGGAAATTGTTGTCAAATTATTGCGTTGTTCTCGGTCCTTGATACGTACGTAAAATTTCAAATTACTCGTACTTCTCGAAATCGGGGAAAATTATGCTCGAAGATCCCGTTACATACATACTTACAACCCAAGATTATAAAAGCCTGTTAATAAATTACTTTTTTCGGTAGGGACAATGACCCAGGATGAGAAAAGTCACAGAAAATGAAAGGGAAGGGGAAGGGAAAATGGAAGGGAGGAGGAGGGAAAATGCAGTTAAAACACTTCTCCTCAACTTCTTCAACTTTTTATCTTCTTCTCTATTATAACAGCCTAAAGTCCTTTTACTTACCTAAAGTACGGAGTCCGAAAATTCGAAAATCCTCCGAAAATTACAAAGATTATATAGCTTGCCCTAACACAAGTCTGAATAACTAACTGAAGGCGATTTCAACAGAGACATCATAATTAGAAAAACAAGTATAATTGACATACGCGCGGTAAAATTACATGAACTGCATTGCAATTCTCCAAGCGACCGTATGACCAAACCTCATAAGGTTTGCTTGTCGATATGATCACGAATGTCACCGCCGTCACATGGATGGATGCAATAGTCAATAGCGTAAATTTTTGACATCATAGAACAAACATACCTTTTTTTATGTTCATTACCTTTACTATACCCTATTGTTCTGTATATTGTTATGTTGAGTGATGATCAAAATAAAAAATTATTTTTCGCTTACTCTCTTGCTTGCTTTCTTTCTTTCTTTCCTTCCTTTCTTTCTTTCTTAAAAACTAATCTTAGGGATCAGAATAAAAAATTATTTCTTTATCTCTCTTTCTTTCTTTCTTAAAAACTAATCTTAGGGAATACCAATTCGCATTGGCACGATTTACGCTCAGAGAATTGCACTCTAGCTCAATCACGCTTACAGTGACAAATGTAGGCACAGACAGTTTGGTGAAGGGTCCCGCGGAGAATATTATGTTCCTGTTGAGCTGGCCGGCCAGCAGCAGCACGCAGCGGCGCATGCGCACCTCCTGCGACCACCAGTCGCTCTCGTATACTCCAGCGTCTACTACCAGGCTCTGGAATAATAATAATAACGGTTAATTATTATTATTTAACCACACTAGCAGCTATTATATAATAGGTTCCCTCACCGATTTCTGTGTTGGTAGCCGATTTCATTGAAACCAGGCCAGGTGTTATTTTATAGTGGCCAAGTGTGTGCGCAATACACAAAGACACTCTCCCTTCCTTGAATTCTCATAAATCAGTGGGACGGTAAACCGACACGAATGGCGAGAGAACAGTCAGAATGGCAGGACCGACTTTTTACATGCCCAACCGACGCATGGATCATCTTTCTTGTCAGACAATCAGGTGATAAGCCAGCATTGTCCTAACTTAACTTGAAAACAAAAATTTTTGTTGTTCCAACGCGGGAATCGAACCCACTACCTCTGGGTCGAGAGCGAACCAACGAAAAGCTCTGAACCACTATACCACGTAGGCGATAAAGCTGATGCGTATCAAATAGTTCAAATCAAATATCAAATCAAATATTTTTATTCAGAGTAAATTTTACAAAAAAATGTTTTCTGAACGTCGTTTCTATATGATGCCTACCACCGGTTCGGGAACTAGCCCAGCAAGAAGAACCGGCGTAGGAAACTCGCATGGGGCCATCTTTTACCAAAAAGATGGAAAATTTCTCTTTTTAAAAAAAGTATAAATTTACATATAAATATGTCAATACTAAAGCTAAATAACATAGAATGTACTATATATAAGTAGCCTTGTAGGGGGCTACTTTATTCCCAAGGTGTGCTATCATTCATATAATCATTAACTTTATAGTAAGCTTTTGCACACAAACGTTCTTTGACTACTTTCTTAAACTTATTAGTTGAAAAATTTTGAACGTTTTCTGGGATCCTATTGTATAGGCGTATACATTGGCCTTTAAACGAATTCTTTACTTTGCTTAGTTAGAATATAATATTATGATATTAAGTATCTATTTTGTCCAGTCTGTTCTTGAAGGTATTTACTGATGGTGCCATGACAATATTTTCAGGTAGTATGTTCCAGGCCTTCTGCACTTGATTAGGTGATTTTTTTTAATTTTAAGTGATGCCCTCGGAATTGCTTATTTGTATAAAGGGATATTTTGAGGGTCCGGCGTATCATAGTGCTCATTTACAATCTTGTAAGTCTCAATGAGACTTCCAAGTTAATGCTTATATGAAAATGAAAATTTAATGCTTTATAGTTTTTCATCCATGTACATCAAACAACCAATCCATGTAGAGCTTCGTTGAATCGTTTTGAGAAGTATGTAACACTATCTACGAATACACCAAATAACATGTTCCATACAAAAACAGGCTAAAATCTGTGTATAATATATTAGTAAAATCCCATTACCATGTAATAGACCTGGTTGCTGTGCCAGCAGTACAGGAACAGCTGGGCTATCAACGCTGCTAGGTATTCGGCGATCCACACTTGTTGCATAGCTGTTGTTCCATCCTGAAAATATATTTTAGTATTTAATCATACCATCTTAGGCCCATATTAATAAATAAGTCGGTCATAGGTCATCGGTCTCAAGAATTGCGATCGTAACCTTTATTTGAGATCTTATTTGACAAAAAAAAAACAACGTTTCGTTTCACTTTATACAACAAAAAATGAACAACTTTACTTGTGTTACTTACTTTCATTTTTTCTTTTTGAAACTTAGAAATAAAGATTATTAAAATATAGATAATTCTCATTCAAATATTTTTCTATAATCTATAATATTATAAATATAACGTATGAAAAATAAAAAAATTGTAAAGTATCCGACAAGAAAGATGATCCAACTGTCGGATGAGTATACAGCGTGTTTCATGGTTCATATATTATCAAGCTGAATATAGTATGAATAGAAGGACGCGTAGAATATTTTTTGTTTTAGCTCCTCATATACTTACCATAACGCAACAAATTACTATTAATGATCTCCATTAAAGTCACAAAACAGATGAGTTTCAATCCTGTTCAGGTGTTAGGTCAACGACCAGTGTGTTCTTGTTTATAGACTAGAGGCCTGCGAGCCCCAGCATAGGAAGATTAACTTCTTGTTGTCATTTTAGACCTTTGTATTTTTTATCGCGTTATGGTAAGTAATTTATATGAGGTGTCAAAACAAAATATGCTCTACGCTTTCTTCATACTATATCGGTTTAGTGTATGAACCGTGGGCACGCTGTATACAACGTCAGTCCTGCGCCTGATCTCAACAGTCTTATCGTACATTCACCCGAGACTAAGAGGAAGATATACTCTTGTGTACGATAAAACATAATATTACTTTTATATAGAGTCTACTTTTGATGAAAATCGGCATGGAGCTGATATTGTTGCTATCATACGCTACCTACATAAAAATAATTTGTACCCCATAAAAACAAAATATTACTGATATACCGTATGAAAAGCATTCTATATGCTAATCCATGTTTCGTGTGTTCGATGACTTTCGCGTGATTGAGAATCAAGAATCGGTATCTTATTATATTCAGGTGTATTCAGGGATATTCGAGTCCTTTTCACTGTTGGATAATATTTATATAACTTTGAATAAGGATAGATAACAATATACAAAAGTTATATTTACCTAAGGAATCTACGAAGAATTTAGGGGGCAGGGATTGCGACCTGAGTGGCAAAGCCCACAATTAATTAGATATATTATAACAGAGATACGACCTAGTATTAAAAAATGGTAACCCTAATACGACAGTATTATTCATTTCCTTAATTAAGAAGAAGCTACGAAACGAAATTAGTGATTAGTATTTTCGTAGAAGAAAACAAAATTGCCAGTCAAACAGACATGTTTGATATAATTTCGTTTCGTAGCTTCTTCTTAATTAAGGAAATGAATTAACTTAATGTGATGTTATGCTTAAAAATATGCTTATCTTTATTTTAATGTCAATATAGGTATTTGTAATTAATGCCGAATTAAGTTTACAAACGGTAATAATAGTGACATCTATTGCAATTTTTTTGTATTAAAGATAGATTGTATGCGATGGTAGGCCATGTTATAACGCCAGTTACGGCTGGTTTCAATAGCTTAAATAGATTTTTCTAATATGATGTAAATAAGGATATATATTGTATATCCTTATATTATATTATATATCCTTAGCTTTTAGTTTTAGATATATATTTTATTGAAACCAGCAGTAGCAATAATTTGACTTACCGATGTAAGCTGCGTAGCACTTGCACATATCATCAGAGAGCAGATGATGACGTAAACGAACAACACAGGAGATAAGACTGAATCCAGAATATTGGCGTATCTAAAGAGTAATTATATCATTTTAAACAGATTTTTATATTTTTTTATTTTTATTTAAATTATATTATGTTCTTAAAAATTATAACAATATATAAGTATTCTATTTTAAGCAGTTATTATTATTATATTATGTGGACAGCAGTCCAAATAGTGGATTGATCTATCCAGTTTGTAGTGTGGGTATAAAACTTTTGTGCAAATATTAAACATGATCATTGATCACGGAATGATAACTTTAAAATAATTAAGTTGGCGCTCTAAAGCGACAAATATTTATGTGAAACCTATAAATTAGATGACAATAAACTAAAAACACTCGACTATACCAGGCTTTAAATATGTATGTACTTATAGTTTAACGTAACTGTACAAACACTTTTAATTTATTTATTTAGGGTAATTACCTGACCAAAAGTATATGGTGCTTATGACATTCCCGAACATTCTTTACCGTTTCGTCATATGAGTTCATATCCTCAAAAAATCTTTCACAGTTAGCTCTCAATAGACGAAGTTGTCCCGTAAAAAACGACATTAGTACTACTATATTCGTGTCATAATTTGCTACAATACCACCGCCATATACGCAAATTAAGGCGTGCATAATAAGAGTCAAAATATACCCGAACCCTCTCGTCCTATCGAACGGTGTCCAGGAACTCAAAATTTCTGGGTACGGCTTAGTACCGTTATGGATTTGCACTCTATATTCAGCAGATGATAAAAAACTGGCCAACGGTGTCAGGATTACTGTGAAAACTGTCGCTCCGACCAGACACCAGTAACACCCAGTTACCTTTCTCGAATACATTTTGTAGTCTGCCAAAAATTTGTCAGTGATAGCATCCTTCTTTCGCAGCTGGTAAGACTCGAAATGCCTCACAAAATCAACGATGTCCTGCCAGTTTTTCTGCCAGAACACAAACGTGCCAGCCTTTATGACGCAGACGGAACTCAGCATGGTTATAGAAAGATTTCTCAAGGCCATCTCTATGTTCTCCCTAATAATCCACAGTTCCACGTACTGGCTGATAATGAAAAAGATTATGAGGAAATGCAGTAGGTTGTATAAGTTTTTTGCTAATCCAGGTTTCGGTTGCCACATCCCCCAAGTCTGAAGGCCCCATAATGTGGGACCTAGCAAAGGATTTTGAGGATCCTCAAATCTATGTAGCAGAGCCAACATGGTTTCACTATGCTTTGAATGATAGGAAAAAAAGAACTTGGCTTTTTATAGTTTCTTTTAAGGTTGTATTTTTCACTCGTGTTTGCTTCCATTGTTTAAGGGATTTACTATCCCTTTATTTATCAAGTTTTTCAAGGGATTTTATTGTTATAAAGATAAACACCGAAATTAATTGAATTGTTACAATAATTTGTGATAAACAGTTAAAATGTAGTACTTAATTAAAAGTTTTACAATAAAAAAAAATTGTCGTATATTCGACACCAAATAATACTTTTATCTTGGTAATAAACTAGTTAATTTAATAATCTATTTTTTTTACATCTTAAAAACATATGGTAGTAAAAAAGTAACAAACAAAGAGCGAAATAGTGTTATATAGTTTTATGCATTGAAATACTCCGCCATAATTTTTATAGTTAAAATCGTTTGGCGAATTATTATTATTTTTGTTATAACATTTAAATACGTGTTCTTCTTTTGAGATCAATTTAAATGTAAGAATAAAAATATCGGTTCATTTTTCTCTTTTTTAAGAAAAATTTAATAGACAGACTCTAGAGTCTGTCTATTGAATTTTTTTTTTAATATTTGAATTAAAAAAAAATGTTTTATTCCTCACTACTACTAACAACTCTATTGCAATAGTTCTATTGCCTTATTTCAATAGAATAAGAAAACATTTTCCTCGTTTGTTCGCATAGCAAAATGTATTACGAGTTACAATTGGCTGGTGATTATTTTGGACCCTTTTCGCTCCCATTTTACGCCTCACGACATCAGTATGTGCTAATAAAATAATTCAAAGGGTCAAATAATTAATTGAAACCGACAAAGTGACAGTGGAATTTTTCTTTCTGTTATTCAATTGTTTTGTGTAAGGCGTGACGGGGGCGTACGTAGGAAAGTAAATTACACACCAATCAGAAACACAATATGGCGTTACGAAAAAATAAACGAAAAGCTTCAATTATATTATCTAAGTAGACTATCATATTGTTTGAAAGGTTCTATTAGTGTCAGTAAAATGTTGTGTAAAATTCAATTTTCATTATTACAGTGCATTGGATATAAACTACTTGTAAATTAAAAATTAATAAAACCTCCGATTTAGCGTAGAACATTCCTATTACACCTAACAAACGACCTGATGATCTTGAAGACCTGCTCCGATTTCTACTAAACCTAGCTAAGAATACTCTCGACTGATATCCATTTGGGAGCTATGATGCCACATACAGACAGACACATTTACACAGACACGTCAAACTTATAAGACCCCGTCGTTTTTGCGTCGTGGGTTAATACGAGTAAAGAAAGAGACGGTCAGAAATGAAGTATTTGTAGTGTTACTATGATCAGTTGACGTACCATATTATACTATTATACTAAATATTTTATCCCAAATCCATAATTATAAAAAAAATATAATGTGTATTGATGTAACGTTTTCACAACGTTAACAGTTAAATAATTTTAAACTTACACTACTGGATGATTTATACAGTATTTTCCAAGTGAAGTAACCACTTTACTGGAGTATCAGGGACAGGCAATTTTAAATGGCGTACGTCCACGGTCCAGCGCATATACATCAGTCCTTAGTCAAACTAATCCCGTAGAATGTATGGCCCAACCAGTCCGTATAATGTAGACATACGTATATGGCACAATATGTGAAAAGGTAGCGTGACGAGCTAGACAATAAGAGTGGCCAGAGCATAGTAAATGATCGGAACTTTTGGAAAGAGATTTTAGATTGAAAGATAGGGGAGACTTTTGTCCAGCTGTTGGATAATCTGTTAAGTTAAGGGCGTGTTTCACCAAGCAATGTTAAAGTTAATCCTTCGTTAAATATCACGTTGTTCCTCTCGAATGATTAAGAAGACATGGTATTTTAACAAGACGTTAACACTAACATGCGTTGGCGAAATCGGGACGAAGGCCGGGTTTCACCAAGCAATGTTAAAGTTAACGCAATGTTAAATATCATGTTATCCCTCTCGTATTTCCTGTCAATGAATGAGATGGCATGGTATTTTAACATGGCATTAACTTAAACATTGCTTGGAGAAACACGGCCTTAGTCTCTTATGTTCAGTTACGTTACGTTAAGTTTAGTACGAACTAATTGTTTTTTACGCCGGTTCTTCTCGCCGGGTTAGTCCCCGAACCGGTGGTAGGTCATCATGTATGACTATGACAATTATTCTAAAAGTGTTAGTACTCGTATCTAACCTATTTGGAAATAAAAGATTTTTCATTTTCTCATCGGTAGACACTACGACCTGTAAATCTAGCCTGCAACCTCATAAGTGCGAATAAATTCCCAGTTTTATAGAAAATAAAAAGAACACATTTGTCATATAAAGGAGAAAGCCCATTTCAGGCCCAGAGCGGACAGCCGTCTTAAGAAGACTTAATTTCTCCAGAAATGTACCATAAAGAGACATGATTTTTGATAACATTCAAATAACCGCCACTATAATCAGTAATGTTCCAATAAAAAAAGGAATTTTATTGAATTATTTGGAACCTAAGTAGAACGTTGAGGTGAAATGTTACCCGATGATAAAACTCTAATCAATCAATCCGAATATCGATTTATAAACAAATAAAATAAACTCATATAAAATACAAATAACGGGTCACTGTTGGTAATTCGGTAAAGAATTAATCAAAAGAAAACATTTATCTTATTAGATAATCATTTGAAAGATATACGTCGTAACATTTAAATTTTTCACTTGAAAAAATTGGTTTCTATACGTATATATATAGACTGATTTAGATATGATTTTCTTACTATGTTTGTAAATAAATGACGTAATAAGCCTAAGGAAGTAAATATAACTAGTGTACAAAACGATTTATCGTCGGATTATGCCTAATTTTAGTAAAATAAACAAAAGAATTTGACAAAAAAAAGGGCGTTTTTAACGGTCTCCCGCCGGCCGCGGCCATTATGAACTCTATTTGTACTACACTAAGGACGAAGTTTGCCTGTGAACTCGTAATGTAGTAAGTGGTAGTGTCACAACTCAAGTACTTTTTTTGTAAGCATCTCAAGTTCTTTCGTCGATTTATTTACATAATTAGAAAGAATAGGTCCCTGTTCTTTAGATTATAATATAGCATTTATTTATTTCTTGTGAAACAGTCAGCAACACAGTTTCCAAAGTTTATACTTGTGAAACGGATATGAAATCAGACTAAATACTATAGTTTGATGGCTTGATAGATAGAAAATATAACAGCTATTACAATGTTTTTTACAGAACCATAAAATATGGTGTGGTTGTAAAGTTATTACATTATTTGTACAAAGAAGAATTTTACGCGCCATCTTGTCATATGCGCACGTGCTGCCGTTTGTTTGCACTTTGTCATCTGTCACGGTGGAAGGGTTAAAACCAATGTTTACGTTTGTTACTATAAACGAAAAAGATTAATAAAAAGTCATATTATATCGATTATTTTTTACGTAATCGATTTATCGATTTCATTTTTTTGCGACAAGCGGCAACACTGATGACTGAAATGTCATTTTTCAAACGAATGACCTCGACCGTTTGCTTGTTGCTCAAAGATGCGTTTTGTTTTGTTTTCGATTTTTTCACCGCAATCTGGCTTTCTCGCCTGAACTTGTTTCGGCTTTTCACGTACAACTTTGGCATTGTTTTACTAGTTTTATTCTCTCCTTCTACGATTTCTTAACCCTGGATTAAAGGATTACGCTATTTGATTGTGCATACCAAAATGTCTGAAGAACATTGTATATGTTGTGGTAATAATGTTACCGAGAACCGTATTTTAGAGCCCGAAGAATTAAGTGTCATACAGCAGTGGGTTGCACGGCAGCAGGTAATCATAATATTATAATAAAATGTTTCTATTATTTCTTTCATTATGGTTTAATCGTTAAATCTTTTACGGTTGAAAATATTTATCATTAATGTTAATATGTTTTAGGTGTCAGGCGATAATCTTGTTTGCCACAATTGCTGGGTAGCAATAACTGAAAGTCTTGCACTACAACAAGGGCTATCTTATTATACGAGTATCTTACTATTATAAATTATTGAAAAGTCGGAAAAGGCCTTGAAAATAAAATAGACAAAAAGTAAAAAAATATATATTTCTACAATAATGGCGGCATTTTAAGTTTTTTTCTCAGATATCTAATACTATTAACATTTTAGAACACTCATTTTTAATGCGATTTTTTGATGTCCACATTGGGCCTGAGACACTATGGAGAGTGGGCTTTCTCCTTTAATAAGTTAAAATTAGAATAAGTAATATAACTTAATTACGTAATAATAAAATATCAGTTAGTTACAATATAATTAGTGATCAATGAAAATCAGACAAAGGGCGAAACTAATCAAACTAATAGTCATTTATTTACATAGTTCGGTGTTCAAAACTGTGCCCAATCAAGCGATTAGTCGAGTGATTAATCGAGCAACGAATCGAGTCACTCAAGCCTCGTTGGAATTAGTCAAGTGGTAACATCTTATGTAGGGTTAATTGATTTCTATTGGTAACCCAAAAATACGTTTGATATTGACATGACGTAATTCTCACCATATATTAGGCTCTATTCATTGATAATATTAATTAATATATTATATTGGTATTATCAATTACAAAAGATATAAAGTAATATCCAAAAAGCTTATGAAAGCGACCCAGGTCTACAAAGCCGGGACCTACCTTGCACAACGGATAGCCATTACTATCTAACATGGAAATGTTTGCTAGGTAGTCTGCCAGAGGGGTCGACCTGGGGGCTTTTTTATTTTTATGGAGTAGGTAGGTCTAGAGGTAGGTTAGGTTAGATGCTATATTCTGTATATTATATTGTTATTTATTTTTAATTATTTTAATCCTATTATTAAATTGTCAATTTAATATTTCGTAATTTTACTGGAAATAAATATATTAAGTATTAAAAAAATAGATTTAATGCCTCCTACTCTGATTCTGGTGACGATGTCCAGTTTCATTGAAATCCGACCAGCTTGAGCAGTGTGTGCGCAATACATAGAAGAACTCTCTCTTCCTTCACTCTCGTAGCCTAGTGGGACGGATAATCAACACGACAGACGACGATCAGGATTTTACATGCCCATCTGACGAATGGATCATATTTCTCTAAATCAGTCCACATTTTCCTAACCAAATTTGAAAACACCATAATATGCAACATGAGTGTAGTATGCACATATAAGAATTGACTCTGTGTACCGCTAGTAATAACTACCATATTATATGTCAGACACGTCTATCCATCACTGCGGTTATGGTAATACTATCCCCACTCTAAGTGTCCTGTACATGGTATATTCCGGCGGTAAGAGGCAATCAGTTGTCAAACACTACATCCCTTCCTTATTTAAGTTTATATAATAATAACTTAAAGCTACAGTTTCAAGATAAAAAAGTACAAGAATCAAAACTAGTCGAAATGCATATTCAGATTTATTTAACACTTTCCAAACGTACCTATGGGCTTAATCAACATATTACTTTCTCATTCCTTAACCTTAACCATAAGGATAACTTTATTTCCTTTCGTTATACTCATATAGTATAATAGTCATTCTTAGCCTTTCCCTTTTCTTCTCTTTTTAATTGATTTGGTGAAAGAACATCTATGTATTTAATATTTACATCAATGATCAACTCATTAAAATCTTAGTTAAAAAAAAAATAAGACCAAAAGTAAGTTTGATAATGTAATATAATATTAACTTATTTACTAGCTTTTAAATTCCAACATAAGGAATATTATATTAAACATTTAAGGCCCATACTTCTTGTTAGTAACAAAGTCTGTTACTATCCAGTAATGTATGACAATAAAGACATAGATACAGAATATACAAATACATTGTAACGATTTAGTTACAATTCTATTATGTAAAACTTCACAGAGATCAGTGACATCTCAGGACGATTCCATGATACTAACTGTTTGCTAATAGTCATACAGATGACACTAGGCTGTTCCTACATCGCGGCATCGAAACGCCGAGCCCTAGTAAAAGAGGCTCACGTATGTAACATAATATGCTGTGCTGAAAAATAGTACGCAAGCAAAATTGCCATTGCCATAGAACTAATGTTTCTGACCTTTATTTATTACATTAATTATCTAATAAGATATTGATTCCATAAAATTCAACCATTTTAATTCCAGCCACCGAACGAACAGGTTTACTAGTATCTATAACAGTAAAACGCCATCTAGAACAATTTCCAATACTTGTTTCAATATCAGATATCAGATTGTCTCTCTTTGCTGGTGTATTAATTGTATAATAATAAACGTCTCGGTACCTTATTATGGTTTTCATTTGGGGTGAAAGCTCATACAGCCCTTAAACGTCTCAGTTACCATCCGGTAATTTATGATTTTCATTTGAGAATGAAAGCCCATAATACTGACTTTAGACAACTCTGTTACCACCCTGTAAACATATGGTTTTCATTTGAGACTGAAGGCTCATACTACCATTTGACACCTTGGTTACCACTCGGTAACGTATGGTTTTCATTTAAAGATGATGGCCCATACTGCCATTTGACACCTTGGTTACCACTCGGTAACATATGGTTCTCATTTGAGGATGATGGCCCATACTGCCATTTGACACCTTGGTTACCACTCGGTAACGTATGGTTCTCATTTGAGGATGATGGCCCATACTGCCATTTGACACCTTGGTTACCACTTGGTAACGTATGGTTCTCATTTATGGATGATGGCCCATACTGTCATTTGACACCTTGGTTACCACTCGGTAACATATGGTTCTCATTTGAGGATGATGGCCCATACTGCCATTTGACACCTTAGTTACCACTCGGTAACATATGGTTCTCATTTGAGGATGATGGCCCATACTGCCATTTGACACCTTGGTTACCACTCGGTAACATATGGTTCTCATTTTAGGATGATGGCCCATACTGCCCTTGGACACCTTGGTTACCACCAGGTAACGTATGATTTTCATTTGAGACTGAAGGCTCATACTGCCTTTGGATACCTTGGTTACCACCGGGTAACGTATGATTTTCATTTGAGACTGAAGGCTCATACTGCCTTTATACATCTTGGTTACCACCAGGTAATGTATGATTTTCATTTGAGGCTGAAGGCTCATACTGCCTTTGGACACCTTGGTTACCACCAAGTATCGTATGATTTTCAATTGAGACTGAAGGCTCATACTGCCTTTGGACACCTTGGTTACCACCGGGTAACGTATGATTTTCATTTTAGACTGAAGGCTCATACTGCCTTTGGACACCTTGGTTACCACCGGGTAACGTATGATTTTCATTTGAGACTGAAGGCTCATACTGCCTTTGGACACCTTGGTTACCACCAGGTAACGTATGATTTTCATTTGAGACTGAAGGCTCATACTGCCTTTGTACACCTTGGTTACCACCAGGTAACGTATGATTTTCATTTGAGACTGAAGGCACATACTGCTCCTGATCATCCGTGCTTCTGGTCAATGCACGGTTCGCAGTTTAATCCGGGTTCGTACTGCCAGTATTTTATAGTAGAAGGGATGAGACGGTGAGAGATTCTAGAAGATGTGAATGTAGCTCGAGGTCCTTGGTAGATGTTGGCCATTAAGGCTTGCTTAGCTCGCAGGTCGTAATCATTATCTGTACTCAAAAGTTGTGATTAGATTTGTACCTACCTACGTTATTCATGTTCTTCACAGAACAACATTTTATTACTTTACTATTTCTAATAGTAAAATATGACACGTCATTGCAATTCATAGCGTAAAATATAAAGTTCCTATCAGTGCTACTGAGTATTTTGAATAATAATTAAAGTATGACAACAATATAAATATCAATTTTAAGAACTATGATAGCAAATTTCCCTCTCCCTGGTTGTAGCCATACCAATGAGATACTTCCAGATTCTGACGTACATTACGGACGCCTTGTTTTTCCTTCCACTTGATTCCGGTAACAGTCATTCAAACCAGTGGCCAGCTATGCAGGAGCCATCTATAAAATGGTCAAGTACAATACACAGAAGTAATCCATCATCCCTCAACATCGCATCCAGTGGAACGGACACCCGACACGGCTGGAGGGAGATAAGGCGCTGAACCAACCTGAACCAACCCTCCTCGCACCTGTCAGATGCATGGATCATCTTCTTTTTCAGACTGTCAGGTTATCAGCCCGTATTGCTCTAAACAATTTAAAACAACTTTTTTTTTCTTTTTTACGCGGAAGTCCATTGTTCTCACCCACCACCTCTAAGTTCCAGAGGAATTGGCCGACCATTTTATGAGAATTAAAAAAAAATTTAAAACCATCATTGGTCACCGCTTTCCAAGCACTACATTATAAAAGATTTCTAAAGTAGTTCTCACTCGTAGAATACTATATAGATTGTACATAGCACGAGGAAAGGCCTAAACTTTTAATCCTAATAAAAGCTTAATTTTCAAACTCATTCAACCACATCAATATATAATATTCCAGTAGAATTGAATATAATATGTATGCAATACACAAGCAATAGGCAGTTTAAAAGACCCACTTACCATAATTCCACTGTCTTACATGTACAATGTACATACCTACATCCTATAGCTAGAGCTATATATATCTATCCTTTTGTCAAATAATTATTGTTTAATTAGGTTTTTTCATACTCGGTAATTTGTAGATACTGACTTATTTGACATAATATTTCAACAACATATTATGTCTTTAGAGCATAACATTATTATAGATAGAAGGTTAATTAGAATATAAGTAATATATTGAAATATGTGTAATAATGAGTATCTGGTGGTATTTAATAGCACACAACAAAGTTTATTTCTAGACTCTTGTTTGTTTCGACTTTTGCAGATACAACCCAGTACTGAGATAGTATATAAAACAGTATTCTCATAGACGCCAAATAAGTCTTGTAAGTCCTCAAAACCCAGTTAAAAATGCACAAGAGACTTTAGTTATGATTCAATCCAAGTAAAAGAAAAGTCTTAGTTAAATAGAATAGTTCATTTACATCTAAACTTGTGCATTTACCATGTTTTTTGTTAATTATACACCGGTAGCAATGACTCTGATATCAATGTAAACCTTATCCTTCATTAATATTATTTAATAATAAAATATATGAAAATTAAGATTGTACCTATATCTTGGCTTAGCTTTGCATTGCTGTAGTTGTCAAAGATTTAATTCCTGCATTGTATGTAACAACTTCATATTGATATTATATTTAAATAATTCATTCTGAATCAAGACGCTTTTAAGAATACTGCGTAGCATTCCAATATTGGATCTAGATAAGTTTTCCTTGCATTGTTCTATAATAATATCCAATATACTAACTCGCTTCAGACAGTTTGTATCACCCAAAGCTACATAGTATTTGAAACTTCTTTTTTTTTTTTTTTCAAATTGAGTTGTACTTATTCGTAGAAATGAATAACACATTTTTATAGTTTCCGGTCACGGTTAATTACTGATTTAGAACCCATATCTAATGCGATTAAACTAACATATAAATCTATTTCATCTTGCAGTCACTTGTAGGATACAAAGTACAGTATTTATGAGAAGGGTTTTATAATAAAGGTTTTTGTTTATTCACTACAATCTGCTATATACCTATGTATTAACAAATTCAATAAACCAAGTAAGCCAGCCAGCCAGTCTTGTAAGGGGCTTACAATATCCTTGAGTAATTCAAATATTACTTGAAATTTCAAGTGAATTCATATAATGAAACCTTAATTATTTTTTAAATTAAAGGAATCCCAATTATGCATTGTGTATAATAATAATTAACATATTGGTCTTAGATTATGTTTTGTATTAAGAGATATAATATAAACAACAAAACCAAGGACAGACTACATGTTTTTGCTTAAAAATTAATAGCTGTTGCGCCTTTTACAGTATAACTATTACAGTTGCAAGTGCACAGCACAACATAACAATTGATGTGGACTTTATAGACACTGCCTATCTACACTATATTAATTTAAGAGTTGAAACAACCGAATATTATTTTAATCTGTTTTCAACTCTCCAATATTATTCATAATATAATTAACTGTCCATTTTACTATATACGTATACTATAACTAACTGTCGGTTCTCTTATCTGGATGCCTTATCGACCCGATATTACCATATAATAAATATTTACAAAAAGATCAAGTTAAATTTTCCATATAATAATATGACTGAGCTAGTATTAGAGTATTGTCAAGATCCACTATACGCACATATTTTAGTGCTATGTAATTACACTTTTTATAAACACCCTTTTATTTGTTGGTCTGTTTATAACTAATATTGTAATGGAAAGTAACTAATTTATCCAACTTCCAACTATCGTAGCTTTATAGAAATTGGCAACTTTATGTAGTTCTGATCAATACAACAATATGATACTGTCGAACTGATGTGATGATGGAGTCGAGAGATAGGCACTTGCCTATCATTGCCTATCATGAGGAATATCGTATCAAAATCGTGTTTGCACTTGTGAGAACAGTGTAATATTGAAAATCCCGATGAACCCTAAGACGGCATTTTGCAGCTTCCGCCTCCTTTTTTTTATACAAACGTGTTTTAACTATTAATTTTTCGACATTTAGAGAAGCTAGAACTTTAGATGTCATTTATCTTACACGTCAACCATTAATTTAAATAATGAATTCGCCATTTTAGATAACCATATAATTTTACTATTGGATCCATAATATGCGTAGATTTTCATATTTTCATATCTTTGAAACTTATTTTATAATTCCAATACAATATAATAATAATAATACCTCAGTGTGCAAGTGCCAATGAGCTCATCCTTCCTTTTCAATTTTGTTTATTAATATGCACGCGATTTACAAAATTAAATAAATTTTACTGACCTTATCACTGACTTACTAGTATGTTTATCCTCGTCGCCATTTGTAGTATGCACATATAAGAATTGACTCTGTGTACCGCTAGTAATAACTACCATATTATATGTCAGACACGTCTATCCATCACTGCGGTTATGGTAATACTATCCCCACTCTAAGTGTCCTGTACATGGTATATTCCGGCGGTAAGAGGCAATCAGTTGTCAAACACTACAATGAGAATCAAACCCATTTGATGTAGAGAGCTAAGCTCTAAACCACTGATCCACGATTACAATATATTACCTATAATTCATAACTAAATATTGAACATCGAATTGACAGAAACAGATATTCAATATTACTAGGAAAACTCATAGTAGTAAAGAGAATGTAAATACACTCTCCTCAACTGTCCTGCAGCTGTTACAAGCAGACACTTCGAAACTTTCGATATACACAAGTTTGTATTCAGCACTATCATCCTAAAATAAGAGGCTAACTTTTATATCTCACAACTAATAAATAATAGTTAAAGAAAAAAAACACTATTAATTGCAACGTCATTGGTCTTTGATACGTATTCTAAATTTAAAATTAATCAGACTTCTCGAAATTGGTCAAAATTATGCTTAAATATTCCTTCATATACATACAACCCGAGCGTGCGTTATAAAAGTGAGTTAAAAGGGCCCAAAATATTAACTCGACTACCTAAATTTCCTCCTAACTTAAAATCCGATTAGTAGTTTAGGCTACAATGCAATAAATATGTATATACGTTTTCATATTATGTTATTGAATGCACATACTGTAGGTTCTTGGTGGAAATTCATGTTTTATAGTAAAACACAAACTACTTGCACTTTTAGTACACACACACGTAGATTATATTCACATGATGATGACTATGTCGAAACCAGTCGTGTATTTTAAGTAATAATTAATGTAAAATAACTAATAAAGTGGAAAAAAGTGCAAGTAGTTTGTGTTTTACTATATAGTTAACATGAATTTCCACAAAAAACCTACAGTGCATTCAATAACATAATATGTAGACGTATATATATTTATTGCACCGTAGCCTTAACTACTTATCAGATTAAGTCCGGTCCTAGTCTGTCTGAGACTTTCAAAATTCGTATAACGCGACATGTCTTATCGTTCTCGTATCGGATAGCCTAAGTGCACACTATCCATTTCAATTGATTTACTACTCGTCCGTAACTCTAACAAATGGTCTTTCGCTTTCTCCTATCACTGACAATATTGCAAATTCAAATGTATGCTATCCATTGTCTGTTTGATCTTCCAACAAGCCCAAATAAATTCGCAAAGATTTACGATTTAAAAACTGGGTGGTAACTGGTAATTGTAATTTATTATTAAAATTGACCTCCAAAATAAATAAACTTTATGTTTTAATTTTGAATAAAAACTTTTTTATTTATTATAATATTATTTATAAAACTAGGATAAAAATACTATCCAAAGGTTGACGACTTACGTAGCGCAGTGGTTCAGCGCGTTGGCGCTCGACCAAGAGGTTGCGGGTTCGAATCCCGCGGAGGGAACAAAAAAGTTTTCAATGTTCCTGGGTCATGGATGTGTATTAAAGAACAATGGCCAAATCGTACCAGATGATAAAAGGTGGCGTCCCGATATGTCATTAGTAGGAAAAATTCTCTTATATTTTAAGGAATCGAAAAACATTAGAAATGTGGGACGCACCCTGCATTCACGATTCATTTCACGTATAATTTTGTTTCTGTCAAATTATTCCTTGTAATTATGCTAAACTATAATATAATAGCGTTAAAATGATTATCCTATTTTTATTATAAAGAAACGAAACTATGTTAAATTTAACAAATATCATAATATTATTACGGCTTTTTTTCAATGCTTACATCGGAATTCGGAACGTCATTTGTATTTTGTACCGTCATATTTTATACTTACCTTATAGTTATTACTAGCTGTCGATTTGTTTTGGGACATCAAAAATAAAAGTCGACTCCAGCTGCTATACAAATTTGGCCATGATTATTTGTGTATTAAGATGAAACAACACGGTCGAGAGAAATACAAAATAGATATTTATAAAATCTATTGCTGTCTCGCAGTGCCTTACCTAGCCAGCACTAGCGCGATAGAGACAACTGCAACTTGGATTGAAATTACCTATTAAAAGTACCAGAAATCGACGTTTAGGGGATTCCTGTTTCCTCCTCCAAAACTTAACC
Organism: Celastrina argiolus; assembly: GCA_905187575.2. NCBI lineage: Eukaryota > Metazoa > Arthropoda > Insecta > Lepidoptera > Lycaenidae > Celastrina > Celastrina argiolus. The sequence continues at coordinate 8,383,398 of LR994596.1, forward strand.
GATTTAATTTTTTTTTCTTTATTAGCTAATAAAGGAAATGAGCTAGGTTCCTATTTTTTGATTTTGTTGTTTATCGTAGTGAAATCTGTTTCCTAGACGTTTAGTATTTTTTTTAAGTTTTTGTACGTCCATATCTCTTTAAATAATTAATTAATTTATGAAAAAAAGTAAAAAATAGGGACGTACAAACAATATCCATGAATATTCAGGGAAAAAATTGTTACTCGAGCAGCATTATCCAGTACAGTATAAAAGTATTAAATATAATATATTTCCGTTGTCTGGTAAATCTGTAACATACGTTCTTCGGATAGGTACTTAGCACAGGGCTAGATTGACGTGGTGTGAAGCATCTATAGATATTCTATAGATATTATTATTATTAAAGGTAGCATTCCAACCTTAGAGTTTTGTAAGGACAATGCAGCCTGATTGTCTGACAAGAAAGATGATCCATGCGTCGGATGTAAAAAGTCGGTCCTACGCCTGTTCAGTCGCTAGTAGTTTCGATTAACCGTCCCACTTGGTTATAAGAATAAAAAGACTGTGTTCGTAATACACATTCCAGAGAGCCTTAATATGTGTTACGAACACAGTTGGGCATTACAAAATAGCTCCTGCGTAGCTAGTTTAAACGAAATCGGGCACCGACACTGAAATCGGTCTGAGGAGCTAATATAGAAAGAATAACATTGGGTACCATACTGTATTTTTGTATTACATAAATGGTAAGTGCCCTGAGAAATAATAAAGCTTACTCATTGTACAGTACGTACAAAAAGTTTCTTTGAATATATTATAAACATTTTCCTTTGAAAATATTATGGATATTTTCCTTCGAGAATATTATGGATATTTTCGAATAAATTGCAGATTGTTACAAGCACTTTTGCGAGTTTTACGAAAACGCTTCATACAAAAATTGTACAAGCAGCATGATACAAAATGTATGGACATAATATGCACACAATATCTGAAATCTTCGAAGTTTGCGCGTTATGTTTATTTATACTTACAATCGTTTTTTTTTATTTGATCTATTAATATAATTATAATGTAATATAGACAGACCTCATGTTTTTTTATTATTTTTTGGTCTACTCCTTTTTCTTATTTCTTTCTTATTCTGTTGTCAATGTTTAGTTACGTCTTGGTCTACAGAATAATAATAATAAGTTTTTTCCCATTGTGCAGTGTGGTGTCCATATTTTTGCATAAATGTTTATTTATCTATTTATAAATGTGTCAAATTTTAAAATCCCATGTTCGCACCATTCTTGTCAAACTGTATCTGAAATGTTTGCTTAACGTTATAATAATATAGACAACAAAAGCTTCATCAAACTTTAAATTCCATACAAAAACAACCAATGAACTCAAAATTAGTTTCTAAACTTTATAAAACGAAACTAAATACCTACTTGTTAGAAACTCGTCTGGCATACTATAATAATACTATCTGATATTCATTATAATATTATATTTCACATTCGATATTTTGAAACGGCTTTCACATTTTAGTTTTTTATATTCTTCATACGGTCCTGTGTTAATTTTGGGACAAGAATACAAAGCTATTATTTTAGCATTGAATCGTAGAATAAAAATTATTCATAAGCTTGGCTTTGAAATATTTTTCAAACACTTACATCTTACCCTGAGCTCCAGTACCTAATAGTAAACGAAAATAACGTATTTTTCGTTCACATTCGCGATCTTTTAGCACTGTTTAGCACCATTACGATTGTTTTGAACTGTTTTTTGTTTGTTGTTTGATCTGGCCGAAAATTTCATAAATTCATCATCATCATTTCTGCTTTGACGTCCACTTCTGGACAATAGATTGCCACAAAGTATTTCATAGCGGGTAGTGGCCTATACTTGCCACATTAATCGCCTCCGTGGTCTAGTGGTTCAGAGCTTCGCTCTCGACCCGGAGGTCTTGGGTTCGATTCCCGCGTTGGAACAAGAAAAATGTTTTTTTCAAGTTTGGTTAGGACGATGCAGGCTGATCACCTGATTGTCTGGCGAGAAAGATGATCCATGCGTCGGATGGGCATGTAAAAAGTCGTACCTGCGCCTGTTCTCTTACCAGTCGTGTCGGTTTACCGTCCCACTGGGTTATGAGAGTAAAAGGAAGAGAGAGTGTCTTTGTGTATTGCGTACACACTTTGGCACTATAAATAATTTCTATAGCTGGTCTGGTTTCAATGAAATCGGCTACCGACACCGAAATCGGTGAGGGAGCTATTATATTATATACTTGCCACGCTTGGCAGACGGGTTGGCGAGTGCAGTATTAAGATTAGATAGAGTATAGAGATGTAGAGTATTAAGAGTTTCAGATATAATTATATAACCCTCTGTCGTTGATGGGGAGGTGATATGTGTACTCCGATACCCAACGAAATAATGATCAACCAGTGGCGCAAAATAGAATCATATCAAAAAGAGAAAGAAAGAAGAACCTAAACTATCCTAACTACCACGCGGATTTCATCTGATCACGCGGATCTCGTCTGATCACGTGGATTCTGCCGGACCTGGCGGATTTGGTAAGACCACGTGAATTTTGTTAGATCACGCGGATTACGCCAGACCAGGTAGATTTCACTCGATCACGTGGATTCTGCCAGTCCTGACGGATTTTGCCAGACCACGTGGATACCGTCAAACCAAGAAGATTTTACTAGGCAATGTGGATTTATAGCAAATGCCAGAGAATCCGTGCCTATACGTGTTGACTAGATCATGCCATATTATGCGAATCTCGCCTTGTATGACGAACAAAGCGCGGGTATACAACGTAATAATCAAATTGACCCTCTGAAAGGAAAATTTAATTGAAATCCCGATCACATTTATCACGCAAATTCAGGCGCCATCTTAAAACAAAATTAATTTATAATTTGATTAATATTTATGAGAGCTTCTTATAACGGATAACTTGTAAAGGAACGGATAACTTTAAAATTTATTAATAGAATGTGTTCTACAAGTACGTTTATAATATTATTATGATGTTTAAATCAACTTTGGTGTTGATAATATTATAATTTCTGACTTTGAGTTGCTTTAATATTTGGACCTACGATACCATTTATAAACGACATACGATGATTATATAAAATCCAGGAAAATAAAACAAAACGGATTATAAATGATATCAATAACAATAGTATCTACATATTTTATTATTCGTTAAATCCAACTTTTGTTAGATCAATAAATATTTTGAACAAAAAAAATTGTCCTGAAAAACCTAAAATTTTGTACATTTTTCTGACCTCATTCCAAAGTATTATTTGTACTGTTTTTTTAATTGTTTTTAATATTTAAAAACGCCATCTAATGCGTTGAGAAGATAATAATATGGGAGAGTGTATCCTTATAGAATACTATAGGGATACGCCATTCTCCTATGTTAACTTTAGCTTAAATTCTCAACGTCAAGGTGTATAAGCGCCATCTGTTTCGTTCAATGGGAATCAAAACAGTGGAATGACCGTACCTTAATAGAAGCCTTCTTATTCGCTATCCCGTTTACTGTTTCAGTAGATTATAATTATTTCTCGTAGATGGCTCTTTTATTGCAAATAAATTGTGATATGATGTTTTAAGATAATGCGCTTCGTAAACTTTTGCACACCTTCCAAAAATCAAGCAAAATGGACATACATTCGTTCATACTATTTTTAAAGTGAAAGTTTTTGTAACTATGTCTGTATTTGGGAGTTGAGGATGTTTGTTATTTCTTCGCGTGCAAACAGCTAAACTGTTAATTTCAATATAATTCGGTTGTACAAAAAAAATCATGATTTTTTACCCCCTCAAAAGGACAGTGTTCCCGTGGAATACGATAATTAGAACGGCAAAGCTGCGGGAAATATAGTATAGTATAGAAAAAGGCAAAGGTTGACTGAATCATCATCGCACAAGTTCAAAAAATGCTATAAAATTAAAATTTTGCACACGCATTTTTCATAATAATAATGATATGACAAACGTACTATGAAGAGATTTTTGATAATTCAACCCCGAGGGGGTGTAGAAGTATATTTTATATAAGAAAAAATAATAATAGTAGCTATAATAACATTAAAAAAGATAAGAATAAGACTGCTTGAAAATCTGTTTCACGCAGGCAATAGTCATAATAATAATAGTTTTAATACTAAATAAAAAGTAATAAGAATAGATGCTTATAGTTTAGACGCATTCCAATTATTGTTGCCTTTTACTCAGGGTTTTCGTAATACATTCTTATACATTCAGTATTTATCCAAGCCCTGGAACTACTCCATGTGGCTCCAGTCCAAGATCAGCCGGTATCTGTGTGACAAACGCGCGCCCCTCGCCAAATTGTTGAGCCTATTTTAAATCTATTATATCGTCGTTTCAGTTGTAACGTCCACTACTGGACATACGCCATTTCTATTACATGATAGTTGATTATATTCACCGCTTGGCAGGCAGGTTGGCAAGCGCATTTTTAAGCCTCTCATTTCCGGATATAAATTCCCTCTATCATACCTTTACAGGTTCTTATATTAATGAGTGATAATACTTTAAACGAAGTTAACTGACGTCGGCAGGAAAGCAGCTAGCCTGAAGTGGAGTTGGGCAGGGCACGTATACCGCATGCATCTGGACAGATGGGCGCGTTTAGTGATGGAGTGGCTACCGACTGGTCGACGAAACAGAGGTCGGCCCCAGAAAAGGTGGCGCGATGAGCTAGACGCGTTTCATAAAGAGTGGCCAGTAATAGCAAAAGATCGCGACTTGTGGAAAGAGAAATATAATAATATAGCCTATTAATAATAATAATAATATTTATACATTTAGGTGTGTATGGGTCTCTTAAATAGATTTTACTGAGAAAGGACCAGCGCTGAAAGAATTACTTTTTTAAATAATTGTATGGGCAAAATGTTATTGGAGCATTTCTCATACAAACAAGAAAGTCAAAAGTAAGTCTTTCAGCGCTGGTACTTTCACAGTAAACTCTACATAGGAGGCACATACACACCCCAAAATACTCCTAAAAAATATCTAGGTGGAAAAGATCGAAGAAGCGTTACTTTTAGCTTTATTTTAATATATTTATATCTTACAATTTAATTTTAAACCGTATTATATTCAATATTTCTTCTATTTTGTAGTTTAATATTTAAATAATAAATTATTAATAAAAATGTAAAGTTAAATAATAACAATAATCTAAAAGTAAAAACTCCTGTCACATTGCATACTGCATAGTTAGAAAGAAGAATTTACTAGTACATATCGTAGAAATAGTATATAGTAAGGCGGAATCGGTTACTATACTAGTTATGAGAAACATGTTAAGCGAACTAATTAAGTGGTTGGATCTTTCGTCAAAGCGACCGCCGACCGACTTGTGGTTGCCAAACTATTTATGGGTTATTGTGTAATAGCTTTTTGACACCATGAATGTTATAATTAACAATAATATTATTAATAAAGCAATAATTAATAATAATATAATTATGATTATTAATAACAGTCATTTTATTTTTCCGATAAGCTACGCGGCACGTAGCCAATGCTACAGCGTAGCGTTACTCGTAGCGCATCTACAATTCGTAGCAAACGCTACGCCATAAATTAGACCTATACGCGCGAATAGCAAATTTATTGTATTTGTGAGGAATATTTTAAATAATTAAAGTAGAACTACTAATATATAAGTACTAATAATCAAGGGAAATGTAATTATCTTATCTTATATATTATCAAATGAAAAATGAATTGCTGTTCGTTAGTCTGACCAAAACTCGAGAAAGGCTGAATCGATTCGGCTTTTTTAGGTCTTGAAATGTTCGTGGGCGTCTAGGGAAGGTTTAAACGGTTTGTATGCTCAGCGAAGTAAGCAAGGGTCAGCTAGTAATAAACAGTTGCATAATATTATTATTCATGTAAAGGTAACTTATTGTTCAAAAAAATTACATTAACAATTAAGAATATGCCTGCCTGTGTTGTATAAATTGCAGTTGAAATTACTCAGCATTTTTTAAAGCATTCTTTTGTCGATTGTTTATTTATAGCTATGAACACATTCGGACAAATATCAACCTTGAGACTTTCAAATAGGTATAAAGGGGAAAACTACACTGTCGACTAATAAAATAAAAAAACCTATTATGTGACCTAAAAAAACTTTAACATATATTTTTTTCAGACATTAAAATATATTACAATGTTACAAGTATACAACGCAAAACAATGATTGTGTTTCTTTTTTGCATCATAAATATCTCATGAGCAAATGGGTAAGAAAAAGCTTGCCAATTATATTTTTATTTCTAAAGTTTATTTCCTGATAAAGGACATCATCCGTTTTTCATACATTTTTGGTCCGAAATTGAAAGTGCTGGCCAGAAAAAAAGGTGGGTTATTCTGACATAAGATGTTTGTCTAATCATTTCTTACTTTGGCACCATTTCTCCATTCTATTTCAGATAAATTTCTCCTAATAAAAGTATTACTTTAATGAGACAAAACGTACTTTCATTTTTATTTAACATTAGATCAGCTGATCGGCGAGGTAAAAGTCTATGCTCACTTATATATTATATATACTTATATTCTAATCGTATGTCAACTAATCGATGTCTTTTTCAATTTGGGTTGTTGACATAAATATGAGTTGATCGTAGATATTTTGATTAGCCTTCCAGATACCATAGTACAATCTTTTTATAAAATAATTTCAAGTCATGACTTACTGCATTTTACCCTCAGACGCTATTGACGTATTGCTACAATCTTATTTAACATTAGATCAGCTGATCGGCGAGGTAAAAGTCTATGCTCACTTATATTATATTATTTTATTCATTATCATTGAAGCTTATATGACATACGGGCAGAAAAAAATAAGGATTGCTTCTATAAGTTTTAGTTTTTGTAGTAAATAGTTACTAAATTACTAAATTATGATGAAACACTATTTTAATTTTCCTCGCACGTGTATAAACGGCTTAAGAGTGCCGCCCATAGCCGTTAGTACTGGCCATTCACATTATCATACATTTATCCACTCTAACGTCTAGATTTTGACAGCTGCCATCGCATTAGCGCCCCAGCTCTCGCGGAAGTACTAAAGCGGTCTAGCTCTCAATGCCGTCACCGATTAAAGCCTGTTTTCTAACAAACTACAACTGTTATGGCAAATTAAAAAATACCTGTATAAAGCTGATATTTTAGGGAATTAGAATATGTGAAAACTAAATTATAACTCCTATCGTATAAAGTACAAAAAAATGTTGAACATTACAACACTGGTGAAATTTGAGTAAAATTTTTAATATTTACAAGTTTTTACTATATATTTCATAACTTATCTCAATAATATTTACATAGTAATAAACTAGATTATTTAAGCTTTTTTTTGATACCAATATATAATTACTTCAAAGAAACAATTTAGCACAACAAATCAAAACAAACTACCCATTCTTGCATAAATTTCAAATCGCTCCCGATGACGAATATCACGGCAAGATGGCCGACCAGCTAAGGCCGCTACAGACAATAAAATATATAGGATTATTTCGTTTCAGGAATAAGTTGTTTTTTTTCGTTGGTTAGGAGATATTCAGTTATTATATTTAAATAAACTACATTACTTATTTATTTTTTTATGTAAAATTACGAAAATAAAAAAATAGTACATACATAAAAAATTGTAAAGTCGGTTCTAAATCAAATCAAATTATTTTATTTCCAAATAAAACCATACCAATTATATTAAAGCATACCATGGTTAAAAGTAATATTGAAAAAAACATTTCGAACACAAAAAACATTTCCCGTTTATAGTTTGTACATACCCCTTATTTCGATACGTAACGGGCGGCCATGGTCGCCCGTGTCAAAATTCTGAGAATGAACAATAAAAACGTGTTATCTTAAAATTCTTGCTATATTTCTTTCGTTTAACTACACACATTTATTATTTATGACCTATTGTTCCAATTACAATAAGTACTTTACTAAAATAAACAACCTGTAATACAATAAACACTTAGCGAACAGCCGGCAAACGCCAAACAAACAACGGCGAAGTTTTTATAAACATCATATCATATTGTGGATGCGTATATATTTGTAGATATCATGAAATAATTAATCTTTAGGATTATTATAACATATAACACTCATTACAATTGTATAAACATACATTGTTACTTACATTTTTTAAGTTGAAACTCGAAGCCACTTGTAATATGATCCACGCACTTTTGAAACTTGACACTTGACTGAGGAATTTAATTTTTTTTAGAAAGTTGCTGTCGCCTGTCGTACTGTTTTACCATTCAAACGACGCGTAATTTAATAAAGAACCATCTAGCGAAACACTTGTGAACCTCTTGAACACTGCCATAGATAAAAACACGTTTCTGTGGAGCGAGACGTCCGGGCGACTATAGTCGCCCGGACGTTCAACTCCAAAAATTTTTGGGCCGCTCTAGTTGCCCGGACAGTTGAGTGGTTATAACGATAATTCGAGGCTATTTAGGCCAGCGAAAATTGGTGGAACTAACATTACGACGTAAGAGCAAAAGTGTGTAAGTAATAAATTTAATTTTTCATGTTTGTTTAAAAAGTAATATTCTGTATTATCGTCATTACAGTATTATTATCATGATGATACAGAATATTTTATGTAAAACTAACATATTTTTTCTTGTACAAATTTTAGTTTAAAATAGGTTATAACCTAATTTTTTTCCTGAGGATGCTCAGGGGCCTTACGGAGATTCAGATTCGATCGTGTCGAATACTCCCGAATAAATTGACGTTTATTTATTTTGATTATCAGTCGATTGATATGGTCGGGAGTACTAAAAGTTACGATTTAACGATTTTCTTTATCCTGGTTTGTTTCAAAGTAATGCACCATATAACATACCAAAAGCCGTTGAGATCGAACTGATTTGATTCTGGATTGTGTCGGGAGTAAGCTTGCTGGTCTTGGGATAAAACGCGCGATAAGTTGCAACCAGCATGTGTGCACAATCTTGTTGACATTATTGCTTATCTGTTCATCTGTTTGCAAAATCGCATTAGTACGTACGTAGTACGGTAAAGGAACGAAGTTCATTATGCATGCATGCAAATATTTTGGGTATATTTATTAGGTATATTAGATATATTTTTTAACGGTGATTGGTGTAACATTTATTAGAGAGAAAGGAAGGGATACAATTTTATTTATCACGCTCGCACTTGCAATGTTGTTTAAAAAAACCGATGATTTAAATCGTATGTCAACTAATCGGTGTCTTTTTGAATTTGGATTGTTGTCATCAATATTAGTTGATCGTAGATATTTTGATCAGCCTTCCAGATACCATAGTATAATATTTTTATTAAATAATTTCAAGTCATGACTTACTGCCTTTTATTCTCAGACTCTATTGACGTATTGCTACAAGCTACTGCTTAATCGAAGCACTTTCTTTGAAGCGGGAACACTTTGTGGTATTTTTTATTCTCCATCAGAAGCAAGTGCTTGTTCGATCAAACAGTAAGTTACATTTTGTAAATATATTTCGTTAATTTAGTTAAGTAAAAAAGAATTCAGTAAACGTTACCTTTTTTTATTCTGAAAGGCTGTATTTAATGCCGTTGTAATAAACTACAGAAAATAGTACAAAGAAAACAGAAATGGATCTTCACTCAGTATAATAAGGCTTCGTAACATTGCAGTAGTTCTAACAATATGGTGATCACTTAGCACCAGGTGCGAGGAAGCTTATAAAATAGCTTCCGTTGAAAATATATTGGCTTAAGTTCACACTTCCACACTTATGTATCTATTCTCACAAGAAAACAAAATTTGTATTTTTCCTCTTGAAAATAAAATGAACTCCATTTAATATATTATTTGTCTTCAATGCAAAGTTGCATTTCACTAGAAGAATAAAATGGTGGAGCATTTAGGTCGTGTTCTGAGACGAAAAAATAAAAATATCCGTCTTGTCGTAGGTATAAATACTTAGTAGGTGTTATAATTATCACCCGCAAACTATACAAGGTGTAAAATAAATGAGTGATAATATTTTAGAGAGTGTATGTGTATTGTGTATCCTATGTAGAGTTTACTGTAAAAGGACCAGCGCTGAAAGTCGTACTTTTGACTTTCGTTTTTCTATAAAATGCCCCAATATCCTAAAGTATTATCACTCATAACACTGTTATAGTATTAGCCTTTACAGTAAATTATATTAAAAAAATCATTATAAAAATCGTAGTGTTAATTTCACTAAGGGTGGAGTGCACCGACAGAAATGTACAATTGATTCCGTAATCGGCCGTTTATGTTATGTATATGTCGCAGTCATCTTATTGAATCTGGTTATTTAATTGAATCACTAGGCGGTTATAAAATGGCGTCAAACAGCTCGTACTGATAGCAATGTGTTGATATATTTTTTGATTAATTTACTTTAATGTTCGTTTTATTAGTACTCATTCGGAAATTTCGAAGTTTAAAACAAAAATATTAAATGGTTGTCCTAGTCTCGGATTCTAAAATTTGTTGGTAAAAACAGGATTCAATGAAAGCGCTAGTCATTCAATTAAATAGCGGATTCAATTAGATGACTGCGACATATATAACAGTATTTCCACAGAGAAAATGGTCCTGACTCTGTACACGTTCGAGCTGAGTCCCTGCGCACGAGCAGTACGCATGGTGATGCACGAGCTCGGCCTGGCCGATGTGCAGTATGTGGAAGTGAACGTGCTGAAGAAGGAGCAGTTCGACGAGAATTATCTCAAGGTCACACTTACATCCATACCAATTATTAATATTAAATGTTGCCTTGTGGTCGAAATTAACCATAATTCGTACACGCGCCGGTAACGTGCCGAAGAAGAAATAGTACGAGGAGAACTATCTCAAGGTCACAGTCACTTCCGTACTAATCTTATCATTATATAATAAAGGATCGCCAATTGTGTTGGTATGTGCGTAACTCAACAACGCCTGGATCAATTTGGCCAATTCTTTTTTTTTTTGTTATCTTTGTTATATTCAGGAGAAGGTTTTTATGAAATAAAATGTGGCGGGTTCCGCGTCGAAAGTTCCACGTTAAAAGTTCGCCTTGCGCGGAACCCAGAACCCTCTGGGTTCCGCGTTGCGGGTTTGCGGGTTCCGGGTGCGGATTTTTGTTTCCTTTTTTTATTGTATTTGTATGCTCAACGAAGTGGGCACAAGTCAGCTAGTTACTTATAAATACTAAACAGGTTGTCGTGCAACTTTGTTATAAAAATGAACAACGAGATGTTTTAAAAATGCTATGATAGCATAATTTGCTTTAGCTAAAATATCGTGTTTCAAGTCAGCCAATAAAAATACATAATAAGTTTGTAATTGGAACATCTTGAGTCTTTTACGATAGTAATGGAAGAAAAAAAAAGATCTCAACATATTGTATACAGTACTGTAATTTTTAACTACTGCGTAGTTAGTCTGGCAAGAGATCCGGCACAAGATCAAACCATCGACCGTTAGCAAATACTGTGTGAAAAGTTATTATTGACTTTTGTTTGTTTGTTCAACATAGGCGTGTTTTGATAAGATTAAGCATGTGCCCTGTGTATTGTACCTACATATATATTTTTTTCCGGAATTATTTACAAATTCATGAAAATAAGGCAGTCAGTATTATTTTACTATCCGCGTACAATGACGTTATGAGGCAAATCGTATTGTTCTTCCAGATTAATCCTCAGCACACTGTGCCTACCTTGGTTGATGATGATCAGGTCATCATAGATAGGTGAGTAAGACATTTAGTAGAACCATATTAATACGTAGTAGAAATATAGGTAGGTATATATAATATTGGCGTCCTTAGCAATAAACATTTGAATTATTATGAAAATATGCTTTGGAAATTATAAAAATGCATATTTTTTGTGTGTAGGTATACAAATACCCTTAAAAAGCTAAACTATCCTTTGATAATCAGGTAAAATGTTAATGAGATTATATATAATATGATACAATATTTATATTTAATTAACAAACAAATAGCTAATTCATAACAAAAACAAATACTTGATAATTGTTGGAATTCAGTCAATGGAAACATATTATTAGTCCATTAACTAAATGAATCTAATTCAATAGTAGTCAAACACTACAGTTGAACTGTATCGATCTGATCTATGAAATATAAAACGTGTTATTACAATATGCCAATTCAAGGCCGGTTTCTCGAACGCTATTCGAATGTATGATTAAGTGAAATGGCATTCAAATTAACTATCCATATTGAACGCTGATTGGTGGAACATTTATCAGAGAGTAGGACAGCATTTTATAATTACATCAAACTTGCAAGGCTGGGAAAAATTCCACAGATTAGGATGATTTAAATGTCTATGTCAACTTATCGGTGTTTTTTAGCAAATTAACCTTACTTATGCAATTTTAGCCTTCCTTGCAAGCAACCAGCCTTGCAAGTTCAAATAATTGCAAGTATAAAATTGTCTCCCTTCCTTTCTCTCTGATATATATTCCGCGAATCAGAGTTCAATACCACGCAATTAACGAAACACGCTTTTTCACATGTCATAGGTATTGAATATTAATATTTCATGGGCTGTTTTAATTTTTGTTCCATCCGGAATCTCTGAGAAAGTTCACCCTGATGAAAATCTACACTAATAATATCTATCTGTGGATGCCCCACACTACGTTATACTAGCCACGCTCTAAGTATCCAAAGAACATGTGCTACCGCTAGCAGACAACTGAAATATTAACTATTTTTATACTATACATATATTTAATATTTTCATAACATTAATTGGACATAACCCTCTTGATAATTTAGTTGACAAATTAAGATGTTTTTCTTGTAGGTGAACTTAACTGTGTGACGTAATTTCATGATTCTCTCCTGAGTGGTAAATAGCTTATTTACCTGTTTTGACTCTCTCACCTAATATAAAAAAGCAGCGATTACCGAATAAAGTCTGCACACCGCACTTTGCAGTCAGTTACGTATCTTTTCAACGGCATAAGCCATTAAACGCTTAAAAGAAGGCTACTACCCTTTGTGTCTTTCAGCCATGCAATAGTGACTTACCTGGTAAACAAGTACTCCCCAGACAACGATCTCTACCCGGCAGACCCGCAGCAGCGCGCCATGGTGGACCAGCGGCTACACTTCGATAGTGGCCCACTCTTCACTGCCCTGAGGATGGGTGTGGTAAGTCAACATATTGAAGACTTACATGCATTTAGCACATCCACCTATTAGCTAAACTTTTTGTACTTTTCAAAAGAATAAAGTTTTGAATTTAGAAATTTTGCCACGTGGTAAATACATGTATATATTTTGTAAGACGCCTCTGTGTTCTAGTGGTTCAGAGCTTCGATCATGACCCGGTCGTGGGTTTGATTTCCGCATTGGAATAACAAAAAGTTTTGTCTTCAAGTTTGAGCGATGCAGGCTGATCATCTGAATGTCTGACAAGAAAGATAATAGTAATATTGACACCACTCTTATATAAACATCCAGGATCCTCACATTCCAGGCTGATCTGGTGTCCGGCAACAAATGCATTCGTGCGGAGGTCATAGCCCGTATCACTTCTGGGTACGAGTTCACTGAGATGTTCCTGACGGGGGACTGGATAGCAGGGGACCATGTCACGCTGGCGGACATCTGCTGCGTGGCGACCGTCAGTTCAATGAACGCGATATTTCCAATCGACGATGAGCTGTGAGTATGGGAATCGACGAACGGCGTCAGCTTACTCCCGACACAATCGAGAATTGTATCAGTTCGATCTCAATGGTTTTTGGTGGATTGATTTGAAACTAACCATGGCACTGATTCAAGATGCCTTATCTATGGGAATTGACGAACGGCGTGAGCTCACAGGCTTACTCCAACACAATCGAGAATTGAATCAGTTCGATCTCAACGGCTTTTGGTGTTTTATTTGGTGGATTGATTTGATACTAACCAGGGACTGATTCGAGATGTAATAGCTATTTATCACTTACGAAGTTAGAAAACTAAATGTATGGAATTTGACTAAAGGTTCGCTAAATGACAAGTTCATGTGACACTTGGCAAAACCTATGTCAAATCCCAAACATTTTGTTTTTGAATTTTTAGCGATGGCACACCCAGGATAAAGAAAATTGTAAGGTCGTAACTTTTGGTACTGCCGACCATATCAGTCAACTAAGAATCAAAATAAACAAACGTCAATTTATTGGGTATAATAGTAAATAGCAGTAATGTATATAGCAGTAAATGGATAATATAACCTGACTTTTTGACTCTCCCTTAATGAGGATAGATCCAAAATGTTAGTTACTAATCAAAAATCAAATCGAAATAAAAACATACTTTCTAAAGTTTCAACACGATGACAAGTTATGAGTTAAAGAACATAATCCACGAACAGAACTTGAGATTTTAAATCCGTGCATTATGTGGGATTAATGCTTCAAGGCGTGTTAGCTCAAATTTATCACGAGCAATATAGTGTCCACTGTCCACACTTTGGAGAGTGTCAGCTTAACGATTTAGAACGATGTTGAAATTGACTGAAAAATTATGATTTAAAATATTTATCAGTAACTATATTTTTACCACGGTAGCCTGTGTAAATAAATTATCTCTGGACATATTTTACTATCAGTAAAAATAGCATATTATTATGTCCTTCCTCGCAGTCCCATCTATTTAGTGTCGAATTTCATCAAAATCCTATTGAACCGATTTTGATAAAATTTTTGCCTCTTTGATGAAAGTCTTGTAGAAAGGGCACTTAAATAACTATTTAACATATTATGTTCCTACATCCCATCTACGGCGAAGCCAATTAGTAATAATGTTAGCAGTCTATCTATATAATATTCTTGTTTCTTTCACCACAAGCTACTGAAGCGATCAATAAGGTGTTTTAATTAGGTGTCAAAAGATTCATAATAATAGCCCAGTTATATAGATATACAGATAGCACGGCTAATAAGATAGACTAAGTGCCAATATCACCAACATTTTAATCTTTTTGATTTAAAGTTAACCCTTCAATAAATATAATGTTATCCCTCTCGAATATTCTGTCAATGAATGAGAAGGCATGGTATTTTAACAAGCTGTTAATACTATAAAGTAAATTTATAATGTTATTTCAGATACCCAAATCTAAAGGCATGGCTGCTCAAATGCTCAGAACTGGACTTCTATAAAGCCTGCAACGAGCCAGGACTTACTCTCTTCAAGGAAGCCATGTTCGCTTAAAAATGGCCTTAGATCTGCTTTTCTGGGATAGCGTTGTCGTATTATTATATAATATTAATAAGTGATAATACTAAAGTATTATCTCTTATTAATATTAGCCTGTATAGAAAATGTTTACGCTGTATTTCGGACACTATATGTGGACAACCCTTTTCTATGAAAACAGAGCTTTAGATAAACACGATAATAGTGTAGAAGTCAAACACCTAGTTTATAATGAAGTTTGTAGTAAAATTGTAGTAATAAAGAACAATGGATGAACAAGATTTTTCTTATTTCTTTATTATGTTTTTGATATTTCATAATATACTAGTTAACCTGTGCTCACTTCGTTGAGCATAGAAACAGTTTGTTATGAACCGTTTATACCTTTCTGGGACTTCCACGAATATTTCAAGACCAAAAATATCCGATTCGGTTCAGCCGTTCTCGAATTTTAGCGAGACTAACGAACAGCAATTTATTTTTATGTATAAGAAGAGATAACAGATTTACTGATACGATCTGAAAATATAAAAATAATATAATTATCACACTATTAAATACATTAATGAAGTTGATATGTAGCATTCTGATTTCTAGAAAATTTTGTTCAAACTGTCAATCAAACTGTTTAGAAACGGGAGCGTAAATACCCGAAATGATTTTACCTAGTGAATGTATAAAAAAAAAAAGAAACTACGTTTAAAAAAAACCGACTTCAACAACCAAAAAGCATAAAATAATGGTACATTTTATTTTTTACTTTTTAGTGTCTCTAAGTCAAAGTAAAAGATAAATCCGAAACTACAGATAGACTGACAGACGATATTTATAATTTCTACTTACTTTCTGTGTCGAGAAACAATTATAAATGCACTGATCCTACATACATAAATCGTCAACATAAGAAAATGTACCGACAAGTGTTGATTTTTTAAAAAATTCGTGAAATATGTTCATAAAATAAAAACTAAAGCACCAAACTATGTAATTTTTTTATGGGACTAAGTGACAGCTATTCTACGTCGAATATAAAAAGAATCACGAAAATCGGATCATTAACCTCAGAGTAATCGGTGTACATACATAAAAAACAGGCTGAATTGAGAGCCTCCTTTTCTTAGAAGTCGATTTAAAATGACGCGTCTTGACGCTTCGACTTTGCCCCAGAGTTGAGTCCGATAGGCTACATTTTATCCCGAAAAAGTACAAGGTGTCCTTGGTAAACTGTTTTACGTGGACGGAGCCGCGAGCGAAAGCTAGTATTACATAAATCATGTAATTTAGCTTTCTCCCCTCTTAGCTAAACTTTTTGTACTTTTCGATACAAAAGGTTTTTTGTTAAATTCTCAGAAAGGCTTTTTATGTTCCGCATTGTTATTCTTAACATTGCTCATTGATTTTTCATTCGATTTCGGGCGGTTTGAAAAATTCTTTTTCACGTCACATAACCCTCATTTTTCATAACCGAGCAAATCTCAAGCATGGGTAATGCATAAGCAAAACATCGACAAAAATGTATAAGATAATAAAAATGCGCCAACGGCAATAAAACAGATCACTATTTTGTACCCGTTCTGTCATGAATAATAATAATAATTGAAGACGCCGAAATGAATCGATGAAAGTGTTTATGTCGCAAAAAAAAATATCCAGAAAATTGAGTTAAAACAGTCACTTATTATATATACTTATTTTAGGATAATATGTAGTTAACGTATTAAGTATTGATTCTAGAGACGGATCTTTAGATTAACGTACTTAATACGAGTACTTTACGACGTATTATATAATTATTATAATACTCTATTTTCTCGAAATCATATTTTTGCTACTTATCACATTTCATCGATTCATGACTTCAATTGATTTACTTGGTGATCATCCTCATTTCAAATATTGCGTCCACTTAATTAGACATAAGCCTCATCGGAGGTAGTTTTGCCTATACTCGCCACGCTTGGCAGGCGGGTTGGTAAGCAGAGTTTTAAATAATAATAATATGCGCGAAAACGCTGCTGCCCATTTCCGGTTATATATAATAATGCCTCCCACACCGATTTCGGTGTCGGTGGCCGGTTTCATTGAAAACCAGGCCAGCTACGCAGGAGTTATTTTATAGTGCCCAAGTGTGTGCGCAATACACATAAGCTCTCTTCCTTCATTCTCTCGACGGATAACCGACACGACATGTCGGGAGGTCAGGCGCAGGACCGACTTTTATGTGCCCATCCGACGCATGGATCATCTTTCTTGTCAGCGTTCAGGTGATCAGCCTGCATTATCCTAACCAAACTTAAATACAACAGTTTTTGTAGTTCTAAAGCGAGAATCGAACCCACGACCTCTAGGTCAAGAGCGAAGCTCTGAACCACTAGACCACGGAGGCGTTTTAATTCCGGATGAAAATTCGGTATATATTATTATGTTTCTTTTTGCTTCTTATGACACCTACGGGTCAATTTATTGATGGGGAGGTGCTATTATTTCTGCGACACCCCACGGAGGACTTGTGATTATGATTATCATAATATCATAATATACCATAACCCCCTTATTTACTATTCAAATAATTTACACAAATTATAAACAGAACGATACATGGTTAATATAATATTATGGCCGTGTTTCAATGTCAATCAAAAAGTTTTAATTAATTTATAATAAATACACACGAAGGCACTGGTCGTTGACCTAAGACCAGGATTGAAACTCATCTGTTTTGTGACTTTTGTGGGGATCTTTGATCGTGATCTGTCGCGTTGTGGTAAGTGATATTTGAGGTGCCAAAACAAAATTGCTCTACGCGTTATTCTCTTCACACTATATTCGGCTTAGGGCGTGTTTCACCAAGCAATGTCAAAGTTAACGCCATGTTAAATATCATGTTATCCCTCTCGTATTTCCAGTCAATGAATGAGATGGCATGGTATTTTAAAGAGGCGTTAACTTTAACGCCTCTTTAACATATTATTATCTATACCTACTTATAATAAAACTGTAGAGAGGTCAATTCTGTACATTGAATATTTTTTCAAAATACATATTGGAGGATGATTGGTTATCGATACTGATGCCAAAAATGCAATTAGTAAAATTTTTGTCTGTCTGTCTGTCTGTCTGTCTGTATGTGCACGCATGGATCAAAAACTACTGAAGGGATTTTAACTAAACTTGGTACGATTGTAGCCCATATTCCTGGGCAGGTTATAGGCTATATAACATAACGCTACGATACATAGGAGCCGAGCAGTGACGATAAATTTGAAGCAAGTCGGATGAATTTCGCGCGCGCGGACGAACGGTTCGTGCGGGGCGAACGGGGGGATCGCTTACACAGTGACGCGAAGCAATAGAATGTAGCACTTAAGTAGATTAGAACATGAAATAAGTACCTATCAGAATTTTTTTTTTCTGGGTAGAAAAATATTTCCACAGTGTCATAATAATATAAAAAAATTTATTTTTGAGCTTGCTTCACAAACTGAAATAAATTATCATTTATTGTATAAAATCAACTTAATTAACTGTATTATTAAAAGAAAGCCTTTCGCGATAAACTAAAAAACGGGCAATTAAGCGGTTTTTGGAAAGCTATTTATACCATCACGGTATTAATCCTTATCATTTTGAATACGTTAGTTAGCTTAAGCATTTCATTAAGACTATATTTGCCCTTTATACCATGCAAATATAATGAATAGTTTAGGACATATAGCAAAATTAAAATCGTTTTGCCGTGATTCGACCGGGCGCCGCGTGATGCAGGCTGCTGCGTGTCGTCTTACGTCCGAGCCGGGCTGGTGTAGTTTAGGTATCAGATGCTGGTAGGTAGGAATTTTGGCGAAGGTCAACTAAAGGAACTCCACACCACTGGTGGGTAAAAAATACTATTATAATGTGCTAACAGGCAGTACTTACCGGTAGTTTGAATTTAGGCACGCACAGCCGCTAACTGTGCCCCCAGTAATAATCGTGTTAAAAGTACGGCGTATGGCGTATAGATGTCGCTTTGATTTGAAGATATTTGAGAAAAATTATTATAGGAGACTTTTATTTATGCAATAGTACCCAAAGCAATATTTTTTTGAATTTTTGTCTGTTTGTCGGTGCGTTTGTGCACGCTAATCTCAGAACGGGTTATCCGATTTAGATGTGGTTTAATCATAATATTATGTATTGTAGTAATCTTGACTTAACATTTATTTCATCTCAATCGGTTCATAAATAAAAAAGTTATGACAATTAAAAAAAATGCTGGACGTTTGTATGAAGCGCGGCGAGAACCGCGCTGCTTCAAACATTCAAATTTAATCTTTTTTTTGCTAAAAAATAAGTTCAAAACATAAGTAAAAAAAATTAAAAAAATTTTATCGTTGCTTCATATCAAATTTAAAGATTCTGAGTTCCCGGGAAGTACCCTTTAGATTTTGGTTCCCTTTGGAGTGTCGAAAATTACCAAAATTAGCGACATAAACGGCTGAATCTTTGGGTAGATGTGGCTAAGAAGTCTGTTTTTTTCATAGCCAGAAGGGACAGTAGATCCTGAGTATTTAATATGATTTTTAGCTTGATACCTACGTGTTAAAGTTTTGACCGCCAGACAGACAGACAGACGGACATCGAAGTTAAATACTTTACTAAATTAACGTGAAAAATTGGCTGGGTCTATACGGTACATTCGAATAATATTATCCTAACTGCGAATACCTTTGCTGACTTCTACATATTGTTCCAAAGACTACTTCTTATTACTATAATATTATTATACCCTCATACCAAGAGGCTTGCCGGGTATGTCACTTGCTGGATCGGCATCAACACTGGGATACACTGGGAAGTACCTATTAACGAAAGTTCTCAGTGGTTGCGCCAATAAACTAAAAATATATTTAAAAATACTAAAGTGCCCTAAATCACTTTTCCACGCGTACGAAGTCGCGGGCACAGCTAGTTTATTATAAATTAATTAAAACTTTTTGATTTCCAAAATCCCAATCAATATCCCGAAATAATTCAATTTATGCCAAATTTTTCAAGTTACCTTGTTTTTTTATGTTATTTTTGTAATCTCGTCCAAGAAAACCTTAACTCAATTTTTCTTTCCGAGATATTAAAGAATTACGAAGTTCAAGTGAAAATAATTTAATTTCGCAAGAACTTTTTCATTTTGAATTCTGTCTAGATCCAATTAGCACTTGAAAGGAATATAAATCGTTTTTTGCTTTGACATGGATGCAAGTGACTTGTGAAGGAACAGTAAGAAGTCCGATGAAGTTTAATGTTGTTAATATGTTTTTTTGATCATTGCATGTATTTTTGATTTATTTCCCGTATAAGCAAACACGGACTCTATTTTTATACATATAAAGACATTTCAACAGCAATTTTATTAATATTAATAAAACCATTTATTTCACTCTTTAACAACTTTACACTACACATTATACAAAGAATTACAAAAACATAACAAGAATTTTTACATTAAATGTGAGAAATTATACAATAAACAAACAGAAAAAACAGAGAAAAAAGAAAGACAGGACAAACTTGACGTAATGAGGTCAAGGATCGTAGGGTATGTAGTCTAATGCCTAACCGTCAAAAAGGAGTCCCCTCAGGCATAACACTGCAGCGTGAACCACAGTGCCTGGTATTATGTGGCTCCATAAAGTCATTTGATGGACAGGATTTAACACTCGGCAAACAGCCCGGTTATGGACAATTACATTTTTTAGTAATAATGCTACAAGACTTTGATTGAGGCCACGTACGGCCTAGTGGTTAAACCGTTGATTGGCACTCGAAAGCATGCAAGTTCCATTCCCAGGTTGTGGCATACATACTAATAACACTTTGCCAAGTATCAAGCACACTATACGGACGCTCTAAGGCCTCAGCCTCGAATTTTGCGGGCAGCGGGGCGGGAGCGGCGGCGGCGCGGGAGCGACAGGATCTTTTGCGTATAATGAAATGGACCGGTTCTCGAAAACAACGGCGTGGTAGCGGCGCGGGGACCGCCGCTGCCGCCCCGCTGCCCGCAAAATTCGAGGCTGAGACCTAACAGTGAAGGAAAACATTGGGGCCAACCATGTGCGAGTTTGCTGACAAACTCGCACATGGTTGGCCCCAGACGTATTGACCAGTTATTCCTCCGGACCAGGTCTACTATGTTGTGAGAAGAGACGAGGGGCTGGGCAACCATGCGACATTTAAAACCGCCGTCCAAGGCACTATAGTATTTAAAGAGTGGTTACTTCGCTTGGAGAATACTGTATAAATCGTCCAATAAGAGATGCAAAGGCCAAATTTTTTGATTACAGAATATTATAATCATTGTAATGTCAAAACTAAATCGGTAATTTTATCTGGTAATATACATTACCAGTGGACTCTGCTATAGTTTAAGTTTTTTATATAAGTAAATCCTTATATTATGTTAATCATTATTTATTTATTTTCTTTCACACCATTTTTCTTGTTTAGTATACACTAATATATAGATTATAATTTACTTTTATAAATGTTTATATCAGCCAATTAAAATGAATACAAATCATTACTATTTACTAATATAATATAAAAATATTTAGAAACCATTGTGATTGTGACAATAGATCGTCACATTCTCATTATATTGATTTCCTCCGTTGAAAGAGAGTCATATATCCTGGATTAGAGCCCGAAGCTGCTAATCCGTTCTAATCCGTAATAATCCCCCGCAGCACTGGCAGGCAGTTGATAAACGTTATGTTCACTTAGAACGGTACACTCGCGGTCAGATGTTTGAGTGTGTGCTGCTTGATTGTATAGCAACAAATTTTCTTAATCAATATTAAATGTAATAATTTGAAGAACTAATTTGTTATATTTCAAATAATGTAATATGTAATATAACAAATTAGTTCATAATAATATATTGATTATGAACTAATTTGTTATATCAGATGTTGCATAACTTAATTAGGTAAAGTTTTACAAGAATTGAGCGTATAGAGGTATTGTAAAATTACTCACTAACGGTCGATATCTAGAACACTATTCAAATGTACACAACACCAAACACCAACAACTAACATGGCATTCAAGTTAACAACCATATTGAACCGTTATTGCTGCAACATTTATCAGAGAGAAAGGATTGGATTATTATATGTAGGAGAATTTATAATAAAATCACACTCGCACACTTTAAAATTTCATGTTAAGATTCTATACTGGGTAAAAAAGAAATAAAAAAGATTTTTAGATTCTACTGATAATGGCTACATTTTAACATAAAAAAATTCAATACAAAGTCCTATATTTTTTAAGTAACAGACTTGAAATTTAAAGCTATTAGTAATTTTATAATAAATTTTAAAGCAGGGTATGGATGTGTACTGCTATTAATAACTCATTTTTGGTATTAGAACAGAAAAATGTAATTTGTATAAAAGTCAAACGTTATCAAAGATAAAGATAACTATGGCAGATAGACTGGTATTTAAGTATAACTCATATTGCGGGTGAAACCGCTGACAAATGCTTATTAGCTTTATATTACTGTACATGGTGTAAAATAAATGAGAGATGAAACTTTAGAGTGTGTATGAGCCTATTATGTAGAGTAGACTGTGAAAGTACCAGCTGTTTATATGAGAAAAGCCTCAACATCATAAATTTACCCATACAGTAATTTAAAAAAGTAACTCTATCATGGCTAGTACTTTCACAGTAAACTCTACATAATCCCCATACACACCCTAAAGTATTATCACTTATTAATATTATAGTCTGTATATTATTTATGTTAGACTATATTATATTTCTGTTACTAACTGTACAAGGATTACCGTGTGGGCTGAATGCTCACGTTACGTCTTTTATGTTAACCCAAGTAAAAAAGACGTATGCATTCGACACTTGCGTTAAGAGGAAACAAAGCTTTTCGCATTGTTTTTAAAGTATCTTTGCGGCATAATATATGTAATGAGTTTTGTAATACTCTTTAGCAATTATTAAAAGCGCAATCGTAAGTGAACCATACTCTTTAAATAACATGTATAATTTAATTAATAACATGACAAATTTGGCACCAAACACAATTAAAATTATTCCCAATATTATTTCTTCAACCAGAGTCATACCTAAAATCCTCGCCTTTTCTCTTAAAACTGTTTGTGCCCCCTAGTGATACTGTGATAGTACCAGTGCCTAAAAACGTACTTTTGACTATCATGTTTCTATAAGAAATGCCTCAATATCATAACTTCGCCCTGGATACAATAATTAAAAAAAGTAACACTTTCATCGCTGGTACTTTCACAGTAAACTCTACAGGACCTGTTTATTCGTATAGGTACACACCCTAAAGTATTATCACTAGTTAATTTTACAGTCTGTATATTTCCGTGATAAACGGGCTATTCAACAGTGAAGTTTCTTTTCAAATCGGAAATCGGACCAGTAGTTCCACAGATCAGGGGCTTTACTTTCCAAACTCATTCAAAATCGATCGTGCCGCGTACTTAATAATAAATTAACGTTTGTTTATTTTAATTCTCAGTCGATTGATATGGCCGGGTGTACAAAAAATTACGATCTAACGGTTTTTTTCATCCTGGTTAGTTTCAGCGCAATCCACCAAATAAAATACCAAAAGCTGTAATTAAGATCGAACTGTTTAGATTCTCGATTGTGTCGGGAGTAAGCCTGATAATCAACAAACAAACTTCTTCTTTATAATATTAGAATAAATAAATAACTATGATTCCCGAAAGTTATTAACAATTTTTACCGAATTTTATTTCAATTTTAATAGTTTTATACAAAGCAGACATTTCGATGCATCAGTCCATATTTTGTTACCGAAATACCATACAAACAGTTTAATTCAATTGTAAATTAGGTTTAAAAACGTGCATTTCGGTTATATGAATAACCGTTAAAAGCGTTATCGGAATATTGGACGTGTAAAGTGTTACAATAATTGGTTGGCGGTTAGCCGATATTATAGTGCTTTTTGTTTAAAAGCATTAACGGATTACTGGAATTGGAGTACATTATCGCAGTATGGTGGACATTACATGTACATGTCATTAATAGTTAACACAGTAGTATATTACTGTCTGATATAACAATTTTGACCAATTCATTTAATTCTTTATCAATATACAAACTTGTGTTCCAAGAAAATTTATTACGGTATATAGGTATGCAGTGTTTTATGTTTAAAAACCTTAACGGATTAATGGAATTGGAGTACAATGTAGCAGCACAATGGTCATTACATTATGTAGGTATACAGTGTGACTGGTGAGACATGAGCAATACTTGAGGACGTGATATTTGGCTATTATATGAGATGAAAAAAAAATATAGAAAAATAATATCAATTAATCACTGAGTAAATGTATCTTAAACTTGTATAATTCTTTACCGAGTACTCTCCGTAAATATTGCACATGTCTCTGTATATTATTAATAGTTTGTTACTGTGGCCTATAACATTATAATATTTATTTAATTGTTTATCAATAAACCAAATTTGTATTGTAAGAAAAGTTACCACGATTTATACTGCTTTTTGTTTAAAATCATTAACGGATTACTGGAATTAAAATACATCATCACAGCATTAGTTAATACGGTACTTTAAGTATACGGTAATTTATTTAATTCTATTAAGACAAAGCTTATATATAAAAGAAAAGTTATACAGGGTGTGGTGTAAATAATAGATAACCTTGCACCAGCTGATGGGTTATTTGATAACCTAATCATTTTTAAGCTTCGAACTTGTTAAAAAAGGCGTAAGTCATATAAAAAAAACGGTTGCACAAACTTTCGACTTTTTGGAATCTGTTTCTTTCCAAGTAAAAAAGATTTGCGTTATTGTTAAAAATAAAGAATAACGTCCCTAGTATAGCAAAATATTCTATAAATTATAAAAAAACATACTTATATTTTATTACAGATTCTTAAATAAAATAACAGTTATTAATAACTACGTGATTTTGGAGCAAATTGCACTAATCTTTGATGACTGAATTTTCTACCTGTTAGGAGAAAGAATTTTAAGGTGAAAGTAAATAGTATAAATATTAATTTTGATATTTGTAGAAAAAGTCATCACGTTACCTGTGACGAAAATATCTTCAAAACTATTAACAGTCAATTTTGAAGTCCAAGTTCTTTGGACTATGGTCTCTTGAAACATCCCTGCTGTACTTCTATTATTCCAATCCCTTGGCATAACTGTCTGAAATCGGAAATGTGAAATGCTTGGGTGAATTTTCAAAAAGTTTTGCTAGGTGCATATTTAGTTGTTCCGGCATTAAAACTTGATCGACTTTGATGATACTTTCACTAGTAAATACTGTGAATAGAGCATGACTTAATCTACGTTTTAAGGATTCGATTCTAATCATTAGAACAACACGCAACATAGTACCAACCTGTAACGCGCCACATGGAACACGCAACGCGCCATGTGGAACACGCAACGCGCCACGTGCAACCCGCGACGCGCCACGTGGAACTCGCAACGCTCCATGTGGAACTCGCAATACGTAACGTGCAACCCGCAACGCGCCACGTACAACCCGCAACGCGCCACGTGTCACCCGCAACGCACCACATGGAACTCGCAACGCGCCACGTGGAACCACAACACCTTTTTTAGGATTCCATTGCTATTCTACACAAACAAAGTCGTCGGCAAAACCTAATAATAAAATCCTAGCTTTAATAAAACCTCAAAGAGTTAATCTAGAAGCAAAGCTTACAAACAACTTATTGAATTAGCAATAGTTGCAAGTTGTCTAGAGGCGTTACTGTACCAGACTCGGGTGACAATAATTATGGTATGTTTTTGAAAGAAAATTATTTTTAACTTGTTTTTTAAATACATGGCAAAGTCAGTTCTTATTTGTTTTTTACTCGAATAGCAACTCTAAAAGATATTTAAAAAACAAAAGTATCTAAATATTACAACATCTGCAATAAATAAACAATATTATACAGTAATTAAGTATTTTTATAGTATTACTAAGTATTGCTAGCGAATTCATGTACGCAAAAGATAATCTCGAAAGAATAGTACAATGTGCCTCAGTAAAAGTGTAATTCGACGTGGTCAGTCCTATATGTCTACCAAATTTAATAAAATCAGTCTAGTAAATACGGAGGGTACTCAGTGTAAACTTTCTTCTATTTAATAAAATCTTTTCTCTTTACAATAATGTTAATAAAGATGTAATAGATATTTAATAGGCACTTGACACTTTTAATTTAATAGGCACAATCCGAATATCTTTTCCATAAACACTGAACACAATATCTCTAACTATGTACTCGATGGGAGTGTCTGCAAAGATTTGACTACATGGCCACTCTACAAAGGACTATATTGCAAGTAACTTTGCTAATTACAAAGCTATTAGAGCATAACAGCTACGATCATTATTATTATTTCTCGTACAATCGGTTTATTAAATCTGTCTAATCAATTTATGGTAGCTCCATACTAGGTCACTGATTTATGCCTGGATCTATTTTTATATATACTATTACATTTTTCTAGCAATAAAATTAATACGTTAAGTAAATAAATTATACCCTTTTTTTAAAGAATTTGTGAGTAACGTATGAAATTTCCAACATGTATAGATTGTATAGTGAAGGAGTCTTCACGTTATTCTAATATTTGTTAAAATCACGCTTTTAAATACATAATATTTTCTTGTAAACAAACTACCTGACTTACAACCATGCGTTGTATAATAACAGTACATAATATCAGACATACATACACATTGAAACAATTGTGAATTCTTTTTTCAATTCTAAACTTTTAGATGTAGTGTCTACATTTTTAGAAGTTTCTAAGAATAAGATCTAAAGAACCCGAAAAAAGTTCAAATTTAAAACATAAATTTTGGCCAGATATTGTCGACGTCGAAGTGTATTAAATTTGTGTACTTATATAGTAAAAATAATTCTAAGTAAAAATCTTAAATATGTAAATAGTACCTATAAAAGTATTAAATATATTTCCGTTGTCTGATACTTAAGGCAAGTTCTTCGGATACTTAGCACGGGTTTATATATATATCTACTTTGTGGCACAGGGCTGGATTGACGTGGTGTAAAGCGTCTACAGATATTATAATATTATTAAATTCGATCTTGCGCCTTTTCTCTCGCCTATCTCGGGATGAATAAAAGAGTGCTCGTGTGTAGCGCACTCACCTGGGCACTTTAAAGTATAAATATTAATCTATTAACTCTTATCCATTAAAATCGGATCATTGGCGTTACGGTGCGACAAATATAGTTTATTAATTAATATACTTACCATAATTACCATCTTTTTCTTCGCATTAGTTGGATAAAAAATAATTTGGTTAGTAAATTAATTAACTACACAACAAATATTAATCCACTGGACTACTGACAAGAAAATAAAACATTGCTTATTTTATAAACAGTGTATGTTTATTAGAAGGGGATATTACTTTATAGTAAAGTCGACGCTCGCGCTAACTTCGTATTCGTCGATCTGTGGCGAATTTCACTCATTTCATCATTCACACAGATTCTTTAAATATATTTCACGGCAGACGCAATTTTTTAATTTCAATATTAACATATTGTAGTAAACCAGAATCAAAAGGCTACAAATTCATTATTTCGGACGCCCCTGCAAGCTTCCCTCGCTGTAACATTAATCAAAGGAAATAATATAATAATAATATCTATGGACGCTTCACACCAATTCAATCTGGCCCCGTGCTAAGTATTGGAAGAACTTGTGTTAAGTTACCAGACAACGGAAATATATTTAACTAGTGCCCGCGACTTCGTTCGCGTGGTGCTTGATTGACTTCAACCGTTTATGCAGCGCATGCAACGAAAGTCCCCAAATGTAAATTGTTTGTTTGTTTAAACGCGTTAATCTCCCGTATATGAATAATAGCCGACGTCACCACGCCCGACGCCACGACGCCCGACGCCACGACGCCCGACGCCACGACGCCCGACGCCACGACGCCCGACGCCACGACGCCCGACGCCACGACGCCCAACGCCGCGACGCCCGACGCCGCGACGTCGACGCTCGACGTCACGACACCGACGCCCGACGCTGCGACGCCCGACGCCGCGACGCCCAACGTCGCGACGCCGACGACCAACGCCGCGACGCACGACGCCGCGACGCCTAACGTCGCGACGCCGACGCCGACGCCCGACGCCACGACGCTCAACGCCGCGACGCCTAACGTCGCGACGCCGACGCCCGACGCCGCGACGCCGACGCCCGACTCCGCGACGCCGACGCCCGACGCCGCGACGCCCGACGCCGCTACGCCCGACGCCGCGACGCCGTGACGCCTGACACCGCGATGCCCGACGCCGCGAAGCCCAACGCCGCGACGCCTAACGTCGCGACGCCGACGCCTGACGTCGCGACGCCAACGCCCGACGTCGACGCCCGACGTCGCGACGCTGACGCCGCGACGCCGCGAAGCTCAACGCCGCGACGCCTAACGTCGCGACGCCGACGCCTGACGTCGCGACGCCAACGCCCGACGTCAACGCCCGACGTCGCGACGCTGACGCCGCGACGCTCGACGTCGCGACGCCGACGCCCGACGTCGCGACGTCAACGCCCGACGTCGCGACGCTGACGCCGCGACGCTCGACGTCGCGACGCCGACGCCCGACGTCGCGACGCCGACGCCCGACGTCGCGACACTGAAACTAGCGACGCCGATGCCCGACGCCGACGCCCGACGCCGACGCCCGACGCCGACGCCCGACGCCGCGACGCCGACGACGCCGACGACCAACGCCGCGATGCCCGATGCCGCGACGCCCAACGCTGCGTCGGTCGTCGGCTATTATTCATATACGGGAGATTAGCGCTTTTAAAGAAACAAACAATAGACCCCCTTTTTTTGATTTTCACTTAAATATTCTTAATGTACAGACATGACCCCTCTACAGATTTATTATATGTGTAGAAGATAGATATAGATACTTTTAAACTATACACATATTTAAAAAAATATAATATGTTATACACAATATACAAATCCACAACCTGGGTTATGTTTCTTTGTTTGTTCCAGAGAACATTGGAAACTTTTTGTTCCCTCGGTGGGATTAGAACCCGCGATCTCTCCCTCGAGAACCAACGCGCTCAACCACTGCGTTACGGAGGTCATCATATGAAATAACCTTACAGCTCGTCCCTTAATCTAGTTTAACGTAAAACGACGGTTAACATAAGTCAACGTTAGAAAGGATTAGGAACGCGACCAATCTACATATTGAGACTGAGCAAATGTTACCAAACATGCGCTGAATTCAGATGTTTTCTCCGTATAATATTCCAAATAGAATATCGATCTATGTTAAAGTAGCTTTACGTTTCGTTCTGTTTCTAACCCCCGACAAAAACAGAGTTTCATCGTCATTAGTTCGCTAACTTTGGCTTGGCTTGATAATATTATAATTGGCTTGGCTTGATAAAAATTTTATACTGCACTTATGTAAGAAGTCACCTCGAGTATGCGTGTCAGGTTTGGAACCCGTGTTATGAAAAATACATAACTCAGATTGAAAACGTTCAAAAACGATTCATTAAATTTTTATGTTTCCGCCTAAAAATTCCATACGACTCCAATAATTATCACTCCCTATGCAAAAAATTTCATATTCAAACATTAATCCACCGCCGATATACAGCCGATTGTGTATTTCTCTTGAAAATTATGAATAACGTTGTTGATTGTCCTGATCTGTTAAATAAATTAAATTTTTATGTTCCCACTAGACAACGTAGATATAACCCTCCCCTGGCGATTCCGCGATACAATTCGAACTATAGACGTAACTCGTGTTTAGTGCGGGCGAGCATTGACTTTAATAATATTTGCAAAAATTTTACAATTGATCCATACACACTACGTAGCAATAATGCAAGAGATATTCTTAATCATAACTTCTTTAATTAAGCTAATTGATGTATCAGCGCTACAAAGTTCTATGTTACATGTTTATACATATTAATCTTTAAAATAGTGGATGTCTTCTATATCTAATAATATACGTACCTAATTTTGTTGTGTAATCACAAGTGCCAAGTTTGCGTTATCTCCTTTTTAATTTTTTGCTATAAGTGAGAACCTGTAATTGGCTTTTCTCTTTCTATACATAATAAGCATATCTGTAACTAATAAGCTGTTGGTTTTCTAAATTAATAAAATAAAATAAAAATATATTTTTGTTAACATAGTCGGGAATTAAAAAAATATATGTTGTTTGTGTATTACTTTATTTACCATATTCAGATCCAATTTAATGTTTAATTAAACTGAAATTCATATCACGTCGGGGTATACCCGGGCAGGCCGAAGCCCTTTGAAAGTTTTAATGTTGTAGGTAGTTATATTAATTTTTCCGTTGAATATACCTATAGGGGCCTTACTCTCGAAACTGGTTTGATTTTGATTCAGATACGATCGTGCCGCGTACTTCCTAATAAATTGACATTTGTTTATTTTGATTCGCAGTCGATTTATATGGTCGGGAGTACAAAAAGTTACGATCTAACAATTTTCTTTATCCTGATTAGTTTCAAAGTAATTCACCAAATAAAGTACGAAAAACCACTGATATTGAACGGATTCGGTTCTCGATTGTGTCGGGAGTAGGTCCGCTGGTCTAGCTGTGCCCGCGACTTCGTTCGCGTGGTTGTCGGAAACACTATCGCGATTATCTTTTGATTGCTCACGCTGGTGTTTGTCATTATGATTATTAAAAAGGAATTATTCTTTAATACATATTTTTTGTGTAACTTAGACCGTTTATGCAGCGCTCGCAATGAAAGTCCTCAAATGTGAATAATTTTTTCCCGTTTTTGCAACAGTTCTCACTGAGGCTTCGCTCCTATTGATCGCATCGTAATGTTAAAATAGCCTTTTTATATAAATGGACTATCCAAAAAAAAATTTTTTTTGAATCGGACTAGTAGTTAGATTAGCGCGTTTTAACAAACAAACAAACTCTTCCGCTTTATAATATTAGTATAGATATAGATATAAAAATACCATTTATAGTAACTTTGGGATATGAATATAGTACTAACTTTTCTCAATCTCGAAATGTATTCATTTTCCTTTGTGTTTTGTTAAAAGCGAAAAGTAGATTTTTATTTTTTTACGTTTTATTATTTTTATCGTAAGAATAACAAGAAAACAAATCTAATAATTATTGCTCTGCCAGAAACAAAAATAATATCTAAATTTTACCAAATTAGTCCTGTAGTGAAACATTTCCAAATTCGCTTTCTCTCTCTCTCATTCAATATTCGAACGAGACAGACTATCTAAACCGCAGCTTTGCGTTAAATGTCGCTCGTCGTTGAAATTGGGGCTTAATGAATGTATGTAAGCAACTTCACTTGGGCGTCCTTCTGCTTCCGATATAGAAATATTTTAATGAACACGAGCTAAAAGGGCAGGACCTAAAAATTTCAAAAAAGGTTTCGAGACTCGTTAACGAAAGTCTTTGATTCAGTGTGGTTGCTTAATGCCGAGCGTCTGAGCTTGTTAGCTTAATTTTGAAAGCTTGGAACGTCTGAAGCTTTTTATTTTATGTCTGCAATGCTTTGAAAGCTTAATTTGCTAGTGAATGCGTTTTAGTTACCTGGTTGGTGTTTAGTTTACCTATACATTATTTAAGTAACGGATTCTAGCTCCAAAGTTAATTTAGAGTTTAATGAATTTTTTGTGTGTTCGTTTCAAATCATCCTTATATGTTTTTATATATTTTGCCCGTGCCCGTGGGATGCCGGAGAAAGAAAAGCATCTCTCCATCAACCATCTTTCCCAAAGGTGTCGCAGAAGGCGACAAAGGGAAGGATATATCCGGAAATGGACTACAGCGTTTCTTCGGGCATCTGTGCCAAGCGTAACCCCGGCTCCACACTACTCGCGAAGTTCCTCGGCGAAGTACGGCGAAGTACTAGTAAAGTTTGACGAGGTAAGCCGAAGTGCATCTCTACACTATCCTATCCGTCTAACTTCGTTCAACTTCGCGAGTAGTGTGGAGCCGGCGTAACGAGTAACTACCCTAATGGACTACCGTTATAGCGCAGTGGTTGAGCGCGTTGTTGCTTAAACGAGAGGACGCGGGTTGAATCCCGCTGAGGAAACAAAAATTTTTCAATGTTCTTGAGTGGAATGTTCTAGAGTCAATGTTCTCATGGATGTGTATTAAATTTGTGTATACTATAATAAAAATCTTAAATATGTGTCTGGTACCTTGTAACACAAGTTCTTCGTATACTTAGCACAGGGCCAGATTGACGTGGTGTGAAGCGTCCATAGATATTATTATTATTATGTCTGTGTATAGCTTCCTTGCTCACGGGCAATTAAATCCCGGACCTTTGGAAGGCATGCGTGGGGCCGAAGCCAACACGCAGAGGCCCCGTTACACAATTTTAATTTAAATGTAATATGACACTAGCCGGCAACTCTCCCTGTACGCACCATGGGAGTGCGCCCACGGAGACCCACCACTTAGTGTAGGACTATTGCAAGGAATGTTTATAAGAAAAGATTGTGGGCTATAGGGGTGAGGTGCTAGTGGACTGGGTATATATGACTATGGAAGGACTATGGCGTCTGCCAGATACGACGTGGTTACATGTATCATAAAGTTGGCAGACGGTGACTCGCCAACTCATCGTAATGGGCTCCTTAAAATGGTCGCACGCACGGTGCACCAAGGCGGCAACATTTACCGAGCGGCATTTTTATTATTATTATTATTTTTACCCTCCGAGAAATACTTTGGGGAAGGCTTATGTCCAGTAATAGACGTCATACCCGAAATGATGATGATGATAATATTTTTGCCCATATTTTGCGACTCTTTTATTAAAATTTTCAAACTAGCTGACCCGTGCCCACTTCGCGAACACAAACCGTTTAAACCTTCCCTGGACTTATACGAATATTTGATACGTGCCCACTTCGTTAAGCATAGAAACCGTTTAAACATTCCCGGGAGTTCCAGGAATATTTCAAGACTAAAAAAAGGAGAATTGGTTCAACCGTTCTCGAGTTTTAACGAGACTAACGAACAGCAATTCATTTTTATAAAAAAGATTTTATATATAAGAAGAGAAGAAGAAGATGTAATTTAGTTAACATTCTTAATTTATACAAAGATCGAGGAAAAGTAAATAAGGTACATATTTCCGAAGTTACAGCATTTGAAATAAGATGATACAAATCGTTCAAATACAGTCATTATATTGGCAATAAATAATTCAATGTTTGCACATTTAATATAGGCCATTAGACGTTTGAAATAAGCATGCAAATCCCGTGAACGTATTTTCTCGAATTTGGTAAGCTCATAAATAAGCTGTTTTAGATTTTGTCCCAAATTTATGGTACTTACACACAAATAGCGATGAAGCAGCAATTGAAGCTGCCAAGACACAAATTGCTGCGTCACGTCTCTGTGTCGTCCAATGTGAGCACACCCTAAGCTTTGCCCCAATTTTATTCTCATTTGCAATTCAAGGACCAATATCAAATGCTTGTTTAAAATGCCATGAAAAAGTGTTTTTGAATGTAAAATTGTTTTATTTCTGGAATAATTTGCATG
This sequence comes from Celastrina argiolus, assembly GCA_905187575.2. NCBI lineage: Eukaryota > Metazoa > Arthropoda > Insecta > Lepidoptera > Lycaenidae > Celastrina > Celastrina argiolus. The sequence goes on from LR994596.1 coordinate 8,417,366, forward strand.
TAGCTTACACAGATTACATCGTTTTGTACTTACGATTGGTTTTTGAATATTTGTATAATATTATTTTGTTTTTCATCTCCATCGACCGGAACAATCCGTGCCATATTTAGATAAAATATAATATTATGACTAATCTAAATTAGTTTAGTACTATCTGTGCCCACGAATTCGTTCGCGTGGTTGTCGGAAACACTATTGCGATTATCTTTTGATTGCTCACGTTGGTTTTTGTTATAGTTAATGATTATTAAAAAGGAACAATTGTTTCATACAATATATTTTTTGAGTGACTTAAACCGTTTATACAGCGCACGCAACGAAAGTCCTCAAATGTGAATAATTTTCCCCGTTTTTGCAATATTTCTCACTGATGCTTCGCTCCTATTGGTTGCAGCGTAATGTTATACAGCCTAAAGCTTTCCTCTATAAATGGACTATCGAACAAAAAAATATTTTTTCAAATTGGACCGGTAGTTCTTGAGATTAGCGCGTTTAAACAAACAAACAAACAAACAAACAAACTCTTCCGCTTTATAATATAAGTATAGATTCTTTCTTTGCCATGAGGTCCAGATGGTGGACAATGGACTTAGGTATTTTATGGGAGGTAGTTGCCTATACTTGCCACCTTGGCAAGCGGGTTGGTAAGCGCAGTGCTAAAATACTAAAAATGTCCGCGAAAATGCTGCTGTCCACTTCCGGATATACAGGCTGTAAAAAGAACAGTCACTATAACTTGATAAGTACACTATTGTATAGGTACTTACTACCTTTTCATATTTTGGAAATGTATTTTTTTTAACTAAAAAAAAAAACACTTTTTACCGTTTCTTATTTTTTTATCGCAAGAATTACAAAAAAGCAAAAAATTTTTTTTTTGATTTAGCAAATAAACATAAATTCATTTCGAGAATGAGTTAAGGTAGAAATCATAACCGAAATTTATAGAGACTGTTCTCACACCAGTTACATATCCGTTGCCTTATCATCATGACGTTCAGAAAACTAATTGTATTACTACTTTCAAAATGTTGTGTTCTGTTACCGTCCTAATATATTTTGTCTTATCTAATGTAGTGTAAAATACCAGCTGAATAAACGTTGTTACCATTATTAAAACATTTTGTAAAAATTTATTCTGAATAAATTTTTTTGATTTGATTTATGACATTCACGGGAAAGGTGAATATGGAGATGTTATTTTCACGTTCTGTGATATTATAGATAGCAGTAAGATTATACTAATAAATTAGGTATAAAACTTCATGAGATAAAATAGCTATATAAGAATTGCACTAAGTTTCGAGAATATATTCTAAAGCAGCAAAGTTAAGCTAAGGATTTTCCAAGATTTTCTAGTTTTGAGTATATTTTCGTAGTCTCGTACGCTTTTCTACTTTATCTGATAGCTTTAAAATTTTTCCAATACTAAAAATACTATAGGATAATTCTATAGGATAAATCTCCTTCTATACTAATACTCAATTATACTATAATATATACTAAGGCTCAATTCAAATTGACGCATTGTTCAAGTATCATGTTTTGCCTTTATTATGAAGAGATTTAGAAGAGATTCTCTTCTTTTCAATTATTGAAATAAATTAGAAAACATGGTGACAAACGAAGACACGCTAACGCGCAATATCATACTAGATACAAAGTAGCATGGATGAAATGATAAATGATTTGACAGTAGAAAAACTATTATTTCGGATTCGGTTACAGTCACGGATATTTTATATCGGATATTCCGACATTTTCGGTTACGGAGCTCCCTAACATCCCTGCAAAGTAGGTATTTCAAGTGTAATTGAATATACAGGGTGTAAAAAGAGCAGTCACTATAACTTTGGGATAGGCTTATAGGACCTTGACTGATTCTAGAAATAATTTTTTTTCATTATTAATTTATTTAAAAAAAAATTTTTTTTTCGCAATTTATTATTTTAGTCGCAAGACTGAACTGTTTGGAACAACGTTCTGCATTAAATTCTTAAATTTTATAATTTTTGCCTTAGTACGTAATGAACGTCTTACGCGTGCTATTGACCTCTTAGCGTAATCAGCTGATCGCTGTGTTGTGCACGTTGTACATTTCCTATTGAAAATTTTTAAATTTTTAAAACAGTGGATTAAAAGCAAATGACTAGTACCAATGGATATATCTCTTGCCTGGTTGTTACCCCACGAAGTTATAGTGACTGCTCTTTTTACACCCTGTATACATAGCCCGCCATACCTCTTCTTCGTTTGTCACTCGCGTCTACATTTGTCACCGTATTTCCATAATACAAAATTGTATCTTAATAATAAAGAAATAGAGATGAATATTCTATTACACGTGAGTAGAGCCTTAGCTTGGCAGCGAAGTTGATAACTCAGTTTCCGATATTACCTTGATTAAAGGATACACCTGACTTGTTTTGTTTATGTCTCACGTCTTGCCAACTATGTGGTTAAACCGATCTAGTAAAACACTTGCTAACTACGCTCAACTTTGAGTTATTGCATTTGCAGCTAATGCAATCATCATTGTAGCTAATGAACTAATCACACTTGGTTGAGTGATGTAGAACGGTCTTTGTTCTATTAAAGTTATAACTCATAACGTCTCTGCTAACTTTTGGCAGTAATCGGAGTCGTGGGAACTAAATTTAGTTCAAAATTTAAGTAACATTAAAATAATTAAGATATTAAACTTTTAAATATGATGTGCGAACGAAGAGGGAACAACCGATTGTGACGTCACTTCGTTAAACCTACAAGACATTACACTAAACTGCGTAAAAATATTGTTAAGCGAGAAAGAGGTAGACAATTTAATTGTTTAAAATTCAAAAGTTTTAAGACTTATCCTAATTCTTATTTTAGACTAGCTGTGCCCGCGACTTCGTACGCGTGGAAAAGTGATTTAGGGCAGCAGTTCAAACACATTTTTAGTTTATGAACACTGTCGTTTGGATATTTAAAATCACTAATTTATAGTAGTTAATGCTTCTTTATACACGGTATTAGACGTGCATAAGCAAAAGAAGTAGGCCGATGGAGTAATGATAATAATTTATTGTCAAATAATGGCCGTTTTTTTCTATGAAAATGCTAACGATTGCTATTACTACCAGCTCGAAAAATGACCGTGTATTATTAACCGACTTCAAAAAAAGGAGGAGGTTCTCAATTCGTCTGTATGTATAATATTTTTTTTCTTTTATGCGAACGGGACTACTTGATATTACACTCATATACGCGACGAAGATCTCTGTACTGAGATTTGTATGGACTTTACGCCGCAGCGACTGCAGACGATGATCGTTTTCACACCGACGCTGCGCTGCTGGCGCCGAGCGCCAAATTTTTTAAAAGTCTACTCTCGGTGCGCAATTCCAACTCGGACTTGCCCGGTTTTTTATTTATTAATTACCTACGCTAACAAACATGTAGCCTACTTTGGGACTTTACGGTTAAAGTACTAACTTGCTTTAGACGACAAAATAACAAAAGTCCAAAAGAAAGAAAAAACCCAAGCCGTACCTAGCATAAAAACTAATAAATAAAAATATCATGAAAAACATAAAATCTTACTTATATTGACATAACTTTTCTAATTTAAATGTACCTATGACATCTCATTCATATCTTGAAAAAAAACTATCCTACGCCTATACTTTATTAATCGTATTTGCAAAACTTAAGTATAATAATAAATTACTTCGCACAAAGTAATAATTATTTTCACTTGTACTGGAAAATAAGTATTACTTTGTGCGAAGTAAATTTAATTGTTCCTTTTAGTTTACCTTTTGAAGTCGTTTTTTTTTTGTTTAAAATAATTTAATTTTCAGATTTTTAGTGATGGGTATAGACTGAGTAGGGATAATTCTCGAATGATCAGACGACGATTATTTGAGGACGGAAAATGAAAAACAAAAACGATTAGATAAAAAAAAATAGTAGAAAGAGAAAAAGTCTACCGCTGCTCTGGCGTAAGCCAGAGCAGCGCGAAATTTTTCAACATATATATATATATATATAGCTTACTGAAACGTGAAATTTTTTGATATTATAGATCCAGGATATGGTGCAAAACCTAACTGTTTGGTAATATATGCTTAGACTACTTCAGAAAAAATCAAAATCAATTCACATAAATTTTGAGGATTTCCTTCGATTCCTCACGGATCCCATCATCAGGTCACCATTTGGTGACAATGGGATCAAATTTAAATTATACCCTACACAACATTAAAAAAAATTAAAATCGTTTCAGAAACGATGAAGATATCCGCGAAGAAACAAAAAAAAACAAACATATATTTACGAATTGAGAAACCTCCTCCTTTTTTGTAAGTCAGTTAAAAATATTATGTTGGTTATTTCATGTTACAATCTACCTTTGTGCCAAGTTTCATTTAAATACGTTGAGTAGTTTGGCTAAAATAAGGTCAAATATGTAGCTACAATTTTTTGAAGATCCCACGGGAACCCTTTCGTTTTTCGGGATAACAATTTCCAATAATGCTCTTCAGGTCATAAGCTACCTGCCTGCCGAATTTCATTTAAATACGTTGAGTAGTTTGGCTGAAATACCGTCAAATAGGTAGCTACAATTTTTTGAAGATCCCACGGGAACCCTGTCGTTTTTCGGGATAACAATTTTCAATAATGCTCTTCAAGTCATAAGCTGCCTGCCTGCCGAATTTAATTTAAAAACGTTGAGTAGTTTGGCTGAAATACCGTCAAATAGGTAGCTACAATTTTTTAAAGATCCCACAGGAACCCTGTCGTTTTTCGGGATAACAATTTTCAATAATGCTCTTCAAGTCATAAGCTACCTGCCTGCCGAATTTCATTTACATACGTTGAGTAGTTTGGCTGAAATACCGTCAAATAGGTAGCTACAATTTTTTGAAGATCCTACGGGAACCCTTTCGTATTTCGGGATAACAATTTCCAATAATGCTCTTCAGATCATAAGCTATCTGCCTGCCAAATTTCATTTAAATACGTTGAGTAGTTTGGCTGAAATACCGTCAAATAGGTAGCTACAATTTTTTGAAGATCCGGGAACCCTTACGTTTTTCGGGATAACAATTTCCAATAATGCTCTTCAGGTCATAAGCTACCTGCCTGCCGAATTTCATTTAAATACGTTGAGTAGTTTGGCTGAAATACCGTCAAATAGGTAGCTACAATTTTTTGAAGATCCCACGGGAACCCTGTCGTTTTTCGGTATAACAATTTCCAATAATGCTCTTCAGATTATAAGCTACCTGCCTGCCAAATTGCATTTAAATACGTTGAGTAGTTTGGCTGAAATACCGTCAAATAGGTAGCTACAATTTTTTGAAGATCCCACGGGAACCCTTTCGTTTTTCGGAATAATAATTTCTAATAATGCTCTTCAGGTCGTAAGCTACCTGCCTGCCAAATTTTGATTTCATTCCATACAGTGGTTTTAGCGTGATGCGACGACAAACATTCCCATATGGACAGACAGACAGACAGACAGACAGACATTTTTTTCAAAAATGCTATTTTTAGGTTCTGTGGCTTATATAGACCCCCTTTTTTTAATTTTCACTTAAATATTCTTAATGTACAGACATGACCCCTCTACAGATTTATTATATGTATAGATAGATTTTCAAGTCGGTGCCAAGTTCAGCGTTCTTTCTTAATTTGTTTTCATTTAATATTAGTTTGTAAGCCAGTACTTTGGGTACATAATATTATAGTATAATAACTTTACTTTGATGGTTAGTTGTTGTTCATACTTTGATATTGTAGTAAGGTTTTCGAATAGAATAAATTTATTTATCTAAGTGTAAATAAGTATTACTTTGTGCAAAGTAAATTTAATTGTTCCTTTTAGTTTACCTTTTGAAGTCGTATATAATATAGTTTAGTTTATATTTTTTAATAAATATATACATATATATAAGAAGAAAAGTTGATATATATTATATCAAGTAGATTGACTATTAAATGAGATAAAAATTTTCAGAATATTAAAGTCGGTACCAGCCAAACTCAATATTATGAGTTCTATAATATAGCCTATTTCATCATATTGTAATTGATATCACTATATCTATAGCGATGGAAATAATATGCTTGCAGTATAAGCGATGTCGAAATTTCCAAACGTATATCTTCAAAGACTCAAAATAATGTTTTTAGTCGGATATGCTTTTGTTACTCGAAACAAATACAAAATTACTATGAGTGTCCCTATAAATTTCAAGGTGTTCCCTCGATTCCTCACGACGCCATCATCAGGTCTCCACTTTGATAACTATGAGACCAAGTTCTACTGTAATTGACGTAGTGGCATATGCTTGCATTTCTTTAAACAACGCTGAAATCTTCAAACATGTATCTCTAAGGACTCAGAAGTTCTGTTCAGTACTTTTAGATCCAGGATATAGTGCAAAACCTTACTGTTTGGTAACATATGCTTAGACTACTTCAGACAAAATCAAAATCGATATATTATTCCATATAAATTTTGAGGATTTCCATCGATTCCTCACGGATCGGTGACAATGGGACCAAATTTAAATTATACCCTACACAACACAAAAAAAAAATGTTTCATGAACGATGAAGATATCCGCGAAGAAACATAAAAAAAAACATATATTTACCAATTGAGAAACCTCCTCCTTTTTTGGAAGTCGGTTAAAAGTATTATGTTGGTTATTTCATGTTACAATCTACCTTTGTGCCAAGTTTCATTTAAATATGTTGAGTAGTTTGGCTAAAATACCGTCAAACAGGTAGCTACAAAATTTTTGAAGATCCCACGGGAACCCTTTCGTTTTTCGGGATAATAATTTCCAGTAATGCTCTTCAGATCATAAGCTACCTGTCTGCCAAATTTCATTTAAATATGTTGAGTAGTTTGGCTGAAATACCGTCAAATAGGTAGCTACAATTTTTGAAGATCCCACGGGAACCCTTTCGTTTTTCGGGATAATAATTTCCAATAATGCTCTTCAGATCATAAGCTACCTGCATGCCAAATTTCATTTAAATACGTTGAGTAGTTTGGCTGAAACACCGTCAAATAGGTACCTACAATTTTTTGAAGATCCCACGGGAACCCTTTCGTTTTTCGGGATAATAATTTCCAATAATGCTCTTTAGGTCATAAGCTACCTGCCTGCCAAATTTCATTTAAATAAGTTGAGTAGTTTGGCTTAAATACCTTCAAATAGGTAGCTACAATTTTTTGAAGATCCCACGGGAACCCTTTCGTTTTTCGGGATAATAATTTCCAATAATGCTCTTCGGGTTGTAAGCTACCTGCCTGCCAAATTTCATTTCATTCCATACAGTGGTTTTAGCGTGATGCGACGACAAACATTCCCATACGGACAGACAGACAGACAGACAGACAGACAGACAGACAGACAGACATACAGACAGACAGACATTTTTTTCAAAAATGTTATTTTTAGGTTCTGTGGCTTTTATAGGCCCCCTTTTTTTAATTTTCACTTAAATATTCTTAATGTACAGACATGACCCCTCTACAGATTTATTATATGTATAGATTTTGCTCATCTTTTTGATTTTCTCTGTAATGAGTCCAAAAGTATAAATATTATGTAATATTCATTCAATAGCCCAATTGTGAAATTAGTAACATTGTAAATCTTACTATTCCATGTAGAACTTTCAAGTAATGAGATCACTATTTGTATGTAAATGGTTTAAAATGGAGGCAATCAAACGAATATTTGCCAACGCGGCATCAAAGGATTTAATTAGGAATCGCGCTTGTTGTCTAGTTAAGTTCAACTGGAATCAAAGCTTTGTTGCGACTCTGTATCACATTAAACGCTGTAAAATGCATACCATTGGAGTTAAAGACTGAAGAACAATTCAACTTACACTATGTTAATGGAGATTTATTGGATTTATGTGCACAATTTAAAACTACTCGTAATATAAAGAACAGGAACTAATGATAATAGGTTCGCTTATATCTACAAGAGATCTTAGCTCCACACACAGGACATTGTGAAATACAGAAATGGAGACAGTTGTACTATTGCTGTACAATTGTACTTCAATACGCATATAGTATTTTTTGTCGTATTAATTGTCAAATCTGCTACTGCTTCTATTGAGCAGTCTAGTTATAATAGGACTAATTGTAACAGCTTGGAATAATATGTTCCAAATAATAATAATTTAAATTAGACTTTAAGACAACAGAGGAAGTCTCTAGCACTATAGATTTAAGAAATCGTGAAAATACCATTATTCAATATAATAAACAACATTCACTTAAGCTGGTGCATCAAAATATACAAGGAATGGCTAGTGGTAGGTATCAAATAGTCACGACGTTCAGAAAACATTTTGTAAAAATTTATTCTGAATAAAATGTTTTGATTTTGATTTTGATAATCGTATTATTTTAACTAATAAAAGAATTTAGATAATTCTAACCACGAGGTGAAATGGACGACTAAAGAAAGAAATTGATTATTTATTACTGTAGAGAAAGTCAAACTGAATATTTTGAACCCCCGTCAAAACAGAGTATTACAAGTGTGTTTGTTTATGTGCGCGCTCTCAAACGTATCAATTCATTTTGATCTAGTTTTGTTTAAAAGTTGACGAGATCGAAAGTGTTCTTAGCTATTTAACAACATGAGTTCACTCGCTTCTTGAAAATGTTTAATTTCGTTTTATTACATAATGCATATTTTCTTACGCCACCGTATATAGATGATCAGGTTAATATTATATCAGACATTTGTTCCAGGTCTTCCACAAAAAGGCTGACTCGACCTACATGTTTCAGGATCCTACCTGCGTTGATATTCACTCAGAAGTCTCGACAAAGCCAGCCGTAAAAACTTGATGACAACTTTATTACACGCCGCCATCTGAACTAGCTCAAGGTTGACATAATACTAAGTTATCTGACACAAACCATGCGTAGATATCACGAGACAGAAGTCATCATCATTATTATCTCAGCTGCTATTGGAAATTACCGTCCCTCAAAGTATTTCATGGGGGAGGGGTTAGTAGCCTATATTCGCCACGCTTGGCTTGGCACAGTTCAAATAATAAAAATATCCAGGATGATGTACCTATATATAATATACCCTATATAGAAAAAGGTGACATACACCATTTACGACACCCACGGGATGACGACTGGAGGGGAGGTGCTATTCTATTTCTACAGCGATAGAAGTAGAACATTCAAAAGTAAAATAAATAGCTAGGTTATATAATATTCCTTCTGTCACCTTTTACGACACCCACGGGAAGACGACTGGAGGGGAGGTGCTATTCTATTTCTACAGTGATAGAAGTAAAACATTTAAAAGTAAAATAAATAGCTAGGTTATATAATAATAGAAAATTAGTCGAGAGGTAAAAACTTAAAAATTAATAGAACTAGCTACCAGTGGCATGGGGTTTCCATACCTCCATAGTAATGGAGCTATTGAACCCCAAGCTGAAGCGGATGCTTCAGCTTGGTGTTATGCTTCAGCTTGGTGAGACTGTGTCAAAATCGATTTATCCGTTTGGGATCTACACACAGACTTGAACACACACGAAGCTTTGTAAATGTACGAAGAAGCTTTTCATCCTCTAAAATAAGAATAGACAACAATTGAGAAAGCTAGTTCTCCTTCATAGAGAAGTCCTTACTGGGCCCTGATTACCTAACTCCGGTCGCTTTCCCGTCTCTCGAGATCAACTGCCATTGTGACGTTACATCTTTTTAAAACACGATTTAAAAAGTTAATATGTCATAATTTTGACGTTTTAACTTTTTAAATCGTGTTTTAAAAAGTTTTAACGTCGCAATGACGGTTGATCTCGAGAGACGGGAAAGCGACCGGAGTTAGGTAATCAGGGCCCAGGGTATAGTAGGTAGGGATTAGAAAATAAAAAAAAAATAAAAAAGCTTTAATAAACACATAAGGGACAAAAAAGCACAGCGAAAAGAATTTATATTAAAAATCAAACAAAAAAAAGAAAAACTTGAAGACGAAAGTCTTCAAAATTGAGAACTTTTTTTTTTGGAAGTTGATTAAATCGATGAGGGATATGTGAAGCAGGAATGGAGATATTATAGGAACCCCAAACCATAGGTAAATATGACCAATATTATAAGTTATGACCCATTTTAAACGAATCTACAATTCTCGGTACATTTTTTATGTTGACGATTTTTGTATGTAGTTTCAATGCGGCTGGTTTTTGAGTTTTTCACTTTCACATTTTTTTGACTCTCGACACAAAAAGGAAATTATAAATAATAATATAAAGTATATTATAATAAAGTTTTCTACGTTCTTCGATGATGGATGTTGTATTTGTAAATAATACATTAAAAACTTCGTAATGTGTATATTACGTAAGTATTGAAATTATATTTTCATGGTCTGGTGCCTATAAGACTAGTTCTTTGGTTACTTAGGGTAGTATTAATAAACAAGTCTCAAACTTGGTCTAAAGGTCTAAAAAATGCAACTTTTCGTTTCACTTTTAATAATAATTAACAAATATAATTATACTTTAATGTTATATTATACTTTTCGAAACACAACTGTAAAACTATAGATTATGCTTATTTTATATTATGTTTTTATTAGCGATTATTATTTATATTTTTCTTCCACACCTTGCTTCTTTAGACTGTACCAGATACATTCGTGCTCAATAGAATCGAATGCCTTATTATAGTCTATAAATAAAGCAACAGTAGAATGGCACGTGAAACTCCTTGTTCTTTTCAAAAATTTGTCTGACTGTGTGGATATGATCCATTGTTGAATAACCTGTTCTAAAGCCTGCCTGCTCCCTAGGCTGATTTTCGTCCAGAATTTTCGTTATTCTTTTCAAGATAATTTTGGCAAAAATTTTATAAATATTGGACATTAGACTGATAGGTCTATAGTTATTTATTTCAGCCTATCACCCTTTTTGTGGAGCAGGATGATCGTTGACATTGTCCACTGAGTTGGAATTAGTTCTGTGTTCAGTATCACATTGAAAATATATTTAAGTAGTGCTGAAATATGGTCGCTAATTTATTTTATATTATATTGTATTTCCCATAGTTTATATTATGAATATTACGTTTCAAAAGGAAAAAAAAAACATTAACGAATACATACGTTAATGGTTTTTTTCCTTTATGTAACATAAGTAAAGCTGTTCATTTGTATATGTGAAACGAAACGTTTTATCTGTCAAGTGAGTTTGTGATTGTTTTATCAATATTTAGCAGTAGTATGGGTCGACATTGACGTGGTGTGAAGCGTTGATAGATATTATTATTTACAAGAATGTGTTCCTTTACTTTGTTTGAACGTTGTATTACCCTGTTTAAAAAAATCTCAAGGGATAATAACTTGTAACTTTTTTTTATAATCTAGAGTCGGTTGAAGCGCTGTCTCATTCATATACCTTCAAATCCTGCGTGCGAGGGTGACAGCCTGAAATCCAAACGAGATTTAACATTAACGCAATCCAATTTACTAATGTGACATGGGAGCTGAAAGCTCTACAGGCCAACTTGCGCCAATCTGGGTTAAAGTAATCAATCCTATTCTAGGTTTAACAATTCAACCCATTCATTTTGAGTCATTCCAAAGTGTAGTTTTTCATTCTACTTTTTTTAACTTATAGTCGTAGATATATACATTATACAGGCTATTATACTTGAATGATAATACTTTAGAGTGTGTATGGGTCCCGTATATAGAGTTTACTTTAAAAGTACCAGTGCTGAAAGAAGTACTTTTTAAAATTATTATATTGGGAAATTTCTAATATAAATATGAAAGTTAAAGGTAAGTCTTTCAGCGGAGGAGATATAGAGGAACGTAGGAGGCACATACACACCCTAATGTATTATCACTCATATATTTTACACCTTGTATGTGTTATTGAAACCGGCCCTTAATAGGTATTAATTATTTATTCTTGAAATAATATTAATGTGTAAAACAGTATTGGTCACGGTTCCTCCATAAATGATTTTTACTTGATTAGTATCAAGCTAATTTTTCGTGAGTACCTTCATTTTGATGAGTCGCCCAAGAATTTCTTGAACGGAACTCTTGTTTGTGATAGCTAACAGAGATAGCAAGAATAAAGTTTGTGGGTTTGGTGATTCCAAAATATTTATAATTTTTTTTTTGATAAATCTCAAGATAATGTTCAAAATTATCTGGAAAACAATTTGTCCTACAAAATCTATGGTTTGATCAAAGAGTTCCATCTTGCCAATTTGTATCGATACCGAGGTCATCTTACATTATTAGTAACCAGCTGTTTTTGTTATTACTTAGTTAATATTAATGTAATTCAACAGACATAATTGTCCTACAAATTGCGTGGTACGTTATCCCAGTCCTACGCTCGAAAGTTGCGATTTTTTTTTCCTTGCTAACTCTGTTACCTACCACAAACAAGTCCAAGAAATTCTTGGGCGACTCATCAAAATGAAGATACTCACGAAAAATTAGCTTGATACTAATCAAGTGAAAACCATGCATGGGGGAACGCTGACTATATTATTGTAAGTATGTTTTTACCCTACATATATAGTTATTGAAGCCGGCCGTGTACCATCGCGTCGATTAATCCACGCCCTTCAATCATTATTATTTATTTGTACTCCACAGTATAGTTTTTAATCAAGCACAATCATAATTGAACTGCAGATTTCAGTAAATCCCCCCACAGGGTGTCACAGCACGAAGCTATTCCACGCCGTCTGTTTGCTCCATGATCTTGTGTCTATAACAGTTCAATTAAAATAAATAGCAATCCACTATTAATTTTATTTGTTTCAATACGTTCGCTATCGTTAATCTAAAGTAGGTTTATTGGGCTTTTAAATCACAATAATCCTACTTTAGCCTTTTTTAGGGTTTTATACCCAAAGGGTCCCTATTACTGAGACTTCGTCAGTCTGTTCGTCCGTCTGTCACCAGGCTGTATGTCAAGTACGATGATAGCAGCAATGTAAGAAATGATGACAGTTGAAATTTTCACAGATGATGTATTTCTATTGCCGCTATAACATAAAATAATATAAAAAATATTCAAGGGGGGCTCCCAACAATCGTTATTTTTTTTCTCGCTTTGACCTGGAACCCTACATGCATGTAGGCTTGGCAGTTTTTTTTTGTATTAATTATAAAATATGTGTCTTTTAAGTTACTTTCTGTCAGATGATATTTCACCGATCAGCGTTTAATATGGGTTGTTGATTTGAATGTCATGCTAGTTGATCATTCATTTGAATAGCTTTCGAGAAACCGGCATGCTGATATATGTATCTCGCAACAGCAATTCGACAGGCGTAAATTGTACAATTGTGTACAATATCGCTGTCAAACGTATACACGCTAAAAAAATATTTAAATCGGTTAAGTTTTGGAGGAGGAAACAGGAATCCCCTAAACGTCGATTTCTGGTACTTTTAATAGGTAATTTCAGTCCAAGTTGCAGTTGTCTCTATCGCGCTAGTGCTGGCTAGCTAAGGCACTGCGAGACAGAAATAGATTTTATAAATACCTATTTTGTATTTCTCTCAATCGTGGTGTTTCCTCTTAACGTATACATAATCAGCCTACGGAGTTACTCCCTGCATATATTACACACAGGTGCGATCGAATAAATATTTAATTATATTGTCTGGTATCTATCACACAAGTTAGCACGGGACCAGTTTGACGTAGTATGGAAGCATACACAGACGAAAATATTATTATTATAAATATTATCTTCTCTTCTCATCATATAAAAATGAATTGATGTTCGTTAGTCTCGCTAAAACTAGAGAACCGCTGAACTGATTCGGTTATTTTTAGTCTTGAAATATTCGTGGAAGTCACGGGAAGGTTTAAACGGTTCATGACAAACTGTTTCTATGCTCATTAAAGTGGGCTCGGTAGTATCTATAAACGTTTTCACATCACGTTAATCTGGCCCCGTTCCTACTAAAAGCTTAAACTGTTAGACAGTGATAACATTATATTATTCAATACTTTAAACTTGACCTAATATTGAAGATTTTTATAATTACAGTTTTTGAATACTTTGGGAGGATTCCAACCCGCAACCTTGAGCACCGACGCTCTCAACCACTGGGCCTCAGAGACCATTCGATCTATTAAGCCGACCGATTCGTTCTGACTACGCAACAAAGTTTCAAAACTGTTTGAAATTCGGCCATTTGGTACGTAGTTGATCGATATTTTAACTGTAACAGTTAAAACAAATTACGAACCTTGTCCCTCGTTAAATAAACTGTCGTTAAGTCGTGGGGTCAGTTGGGTGAAATAAAGAGATTTGTGAAGGGGTTAAGTTAACGAGTGTACCTTTTCGGCCCGTGACCTTATTGTAAATAATTAGATTGCGGGTTGATTTAACATCATCGTTTTTTTCCACTTACCGGACGGAGCAAGTGTCCACGGGTATACAATAATCTATACTAATATTATAAAGCGGAAGAGTTTGTTTGTTTGTTTAAACGCGCTAATCTTAGGAACTACTGGTCCGATTTGAAAAAATCTTTTTTTGTTGGATAGTCCATTTATAGAGTAAGGCTTTAGGCTATATAACCTTACGCTGCGACCAATAGGAGTGAAGCGTCAGTGAGAAATGTTGCAAAAACGGAAAAAAATATTCACATTTGAGGACTTTCGTTGCATGCGCTGCATAAACGGTTTAAGTCAATCAAACACCACGCGAACGAAGTCGCGGGCACAGCTAGTATTGTATTATACTCGTGGACACTTGCTCATTATGATGATGAATATGATGATGATCTTTAAAAAGGGCATGGTAGGCGATAACTCAAACTTGATAGTAAAGAATGCTGAATGGAGTTTCGAACTCGATTTCGATAAAAACTAACACCGCATTGGATTTTTAATAAATCGATTACAAGCCGGGAATGGAAATGAATTATTTTGAAAAAAAAAGTACCATATATTATTTTATCATTTTAATAGTGTTGGTGATAAGGCTCAAATCCTAAAAAGCAATGATGTATCGAAAATTAGAGGACAATGCTCCTTTACAACAAAAAAAAACTGCAGTTTTAAAAATACGGTACACAAGGAAGAATTGATATACCTACTGATTGAAGTGGAAATGTGTACATAAATAAAAGTTGTGTATTATAATTATATAACTGATTGAACGTACCGTTGGTTCATGATGGAAATTCATGTTCACAATAATAACACACAACTTTTTTAACTTGTCCATTTTTTATTACGTTTTAATAAGGTTTTACAAAAACGATTTCGATTAATTACACCTGATGATGATTTAATCGAAAATGGTCGTGTTTTTGTAAAAACTTATTAAAACGTAATAAAGAGTGGAAAAGTGTTAAAAAGTTGTGTGTATTATTATTACACACAACTATATATTGTATAACAATAAATATATTTGAAACTAGTATTAACTACCCTATTGCCCGGTTTCGTAATGGTTCTATGCTGTTTTAAAATATGTAGCCTCTCAAATTAATGACTTGCCCCACAAATTGATACCTAGTGTATACGCGGGCTTATATTATAATAATATTATAGCTACCAAGAATTGAAGTATTACAGTTGTTAACTGTTAAAGAGGGGTATAATTAAGGGTGCTTAGTTTATTCAAATAACAAAATCACGCGAAGAAATTCCTAGAAAAAATGAAGTTACATACTAAAATAATTACTGAACAAAATATACACCTTTTTGAATTATCATAATATTAATTGGTAGGTATATTAATACGTGAAGCGAAGACATTGGGTTACCTATTATATTTGGATGAAGGTATGCAAATATACCGGCTGTAAAATAAATGAGTTATAATACTTTTTTTTGTCTTATAACTCATTATATAATACTTTTTATGGGCTGTTTGTATGGGCCCCATAAATAAAGTTAACTGTGAGAGTACCAGCGCTGAAAGAGTAACTTTTTTTTTTTTATTATTGTATGGGCAAATTTATGAAATTGGGGCATTTCTCTTAGAAACATTAAAGTCAAAAGTATGTCTTTCGGCGCTGGTACTTTCACAGTAAACTCTACATAGAAGGCACATATACGCCCTAAAATGTTATCACTCATTTTTGTGAAATAAACATTGTATACTGCAGTAAATAAGATTCCCCCAAAATATTTCAGTTGCATAAACTCTTCAGGTTCGGCATACGGGTTGGCGAGCGGAGTTTTTAACTACGTCCGTGGAAACGCTGCTGCCCATTTCCGGATATTCCGGATATAATATTATCCGGATATTGGAGGTGGTATACATAATCCGGCACCCACGGATGAAAAGACATCCGGTGGGTGCCGGATTGAGAAATGGCTTAAATAGTAAGCGATCTTACTATTTAGTAATTCAGTAACATGCACAAGGTTATATTTATATAGTAATACCAAGGCCTACCATCCAATACAATCTATGTTTAATACAAAAAAAAATTCAATAGATGTCACTTCTATTAACGTTTGTAAATTATAAAATATAAATATGCCGAATAAAGTACAAATATTGACATTAAAATAAAGATAAGCATATTTTTTAAGCATAGCATCACATTAAGCTAAACTCTACTCCTTAATTAAGAAGAAGATACGAAACGAAATTAGTGAATAGTATTTTCCAATAGTGGCGCTAGATGGCGGTTTCTGGAATGTGCCTGGAAATCGAAGAAAACAAAAATAGCCAGTCGAATTGCCAGTATTAGGGTGATAGCATTTTCTAGTAATATGTCGTGTATCTGTTATATATCTACTTTGTGGTAATACTTAGAAATACATAATATAAAAATAACAACAACCCACACTGCCTTTACTAACCACACCTCAATCTTTTATAATAACATCAGGTTTTCACTTTTTTTTAAATTATTTATTCCGTAGATAACAAGCTGCCCGTGCCCACTTCGTTCAGCATACAAACAGTATATTTTCCCACCGTTTAAACCTTCCCGGGACTTCCAGGAATATTTCAAGACCAAAAATAGCCGAATAGATTCTCAAGTTTTAGCGAGACTAACGAATAGCAGTTAATGTTTATTCCGTAGACAACATTCGTATACCTAATTTGTATTGCGTATCTAAGAGGCTAGAGAATCTTAAAAACTTGAAATTTAAAATGAAATAATATATGGTACAGGGCGAGGACAATCCTTGGAAAACTTTACGTTATAAATCACAATAAATTCTGACAATTGAAGACATGAATGAATGAAGGTGATATGTAGCAATATTGTGATTTTAAGAAAATTGAGTGCAAACTGTCACTTAAACATAATATTAAAGTATGTTGTAAAGTATTTACAGTATAATCTCAATTATCTGGGAATTTTTTTTGCTACATATCAGCTTTATCCATTCAATTGTCTGATGGCCCATTTTGAATATATAACTAATATTTGAAAGCCGAACATTGTGTCTTCATTCCATTAATTTTGAATTAATAAAAAAATGTTTTCAAACAAACGCATGGGTCAAACATGTACGCCACCATACTGCATCAGTTTGTCGGTGGGAATTGTCAATGTTCATTTATTTATTTATAATTTTATAGTTAATTAAAACGGGTGATTCCGATTACTTTAATTAACTTATAGATAGTACAATTAAAACACACTAACACATTATAAACTGATTAGCAACACAATATATATTTAGATTACAAATTAACTAACTTGTTGTTAAAGATACATCGGTTATTCAAATGAGATTTAAGAAAATATTAAAATAATAAAACCAGCAATGTACAATTCAGTCGCGAGCAGCATTGTATATTGTTTCAGCGCGGCACTACAGTTGCGTCTCGACCTGTATACAGGGTGGTCGCTCCCGCGCGCGGCTAAACTTTAACACGTTAACTTTTGTTAATTAACGTAACCGCTAGGGATGTGCGTGTAGTGGTGTCCCAGTGATGGTGTTTCAGGTTCGCAGGAGCTATCATAGTAGGTGTAATTAGTTAATTGCTTTGGTGTTTAGTGTATATTTTATTTACTTTTAATTATTTTTCATGTTTTTGGTTGGCTATTGAAATAGGTATGTACAAGTTTCCATTGCGCAAAAAACGTTTTTTATGACTTTAAATATTTATTTTAACAAATACCTATTATTAAGTACCTAATCATTAAAAACTTTGTTTTAAAATCTACATAGTCTATTGGTTTTTTACAATTCTATTATACATACCTCAATGCCGTAATTTTGGATAGAACTAGTGGACTTACCCTGTCTAATGATTATGCGAAATCCCTCAGGAACCGTACATTTTGAGGCAATAACAATATTTATTTATTTATACATCACGCACATTTTGTATATAGGCGGACTTAATGCCTCAAGGCGTTTTCTACCAGTCAACCTTTAGGTGATTTAGAGATAAAAAAAGTAAAGAAGATGCATTCCACACGAGATATCGGGATATCGGACATAGAAATAAATAGCCTATGTATTTACTAGAACTTTAACTACTACCATAATTATTTTTTTTAAGAGTTGTTTGTGTGAAAGAGTAACAAAGTCCATACATTCTTAAAAACTTTCATGTTTATATTAGTAGGATAAAATTATAACTAATACATAATTTCCATTTTAGTGACAAATTTTTTCTATCTCTTTCTGAATATAATCTTTTTCTGAATATAATATACTATATTATTAAATAATACATTATACATAGGTATATGTATTATAATATGTATTATTATTAAATAATACATTATACATAGGTATATGTATTAGAGGTCGCCCTGTTAGATATTTAGATTTAAACTTTATTATAAGTAGTTCCTTTTGCCTCTTAGATGGAAAAGAAACTCAATGTCTATTTTATCAAACGATACTGTGAGTTAATAATCTGAGGTAGTGTTATTAGTTTTATTTTTAACCGACTTCAAAAAAGAGGAGTTCTTCTTCCTTCAGTGATTTTTTTTGATACAGCTAAATTATTTCTCTACTAAATCTTCATGTTCGAAAATTTCATGGCAGCATTAGGAATTTCTGAAATCCTTGAATTAAAATATTCATTTAAAATAACATACACCCTAATTAATATTTTATAGAACTCATATTTGGTTTATTTTATGGTACAATTTAAAATGAAGAAAATTTATTAGAGATAATAATATAGGTAATTGAATTCAGCAGAATTGAAAAAGAATACTATGAAGGAACTACAATTGTTGTATTCTTGACTTATCCCGCGGTACCGCGGGATAAATCAAGTGTTCTAATATACACTATACAGTATACAGGCAGTAATATTAATGAGAGATAAGAACATTAAGGGTATGTAGAGTTTCTGTGACAGTACCAGCGTTGAAAAAGTTTTTTTTACTTAAGTATGGGCAAATTTATGACCTTGGGGTATTTTCATAGAAACATGTTACAAAGGTCAAAAGCAGGTCTTTAAGCGCTGGTACTTCCACAGTATACTCTACATAGAAGAAACATACACACCGTTAAATTTTATCACTCATTTACATCTTGTATAAACAGTGAAAAGTATTTTACAATCCGATAAACAGAATATTTTCTTCACGTAAAGAAATACAAATTTTAATGTGAAAGTTTTGCGAAATAGATACAGGTTTTCCAAAGTCACCTCACGGCTTAAAGAAGATATATGATGAGAATTTAGACAACTTTTATAAAAGTTACGCATATAGAATATTATATTCTGTGTAGTTTTCAGCTTACCGCTTGGGAGATTATTTAAAGCCTCTTACTGTATCTTTCAGAAAATATAAAATAGTTTTTACAGTCAAATTTCATTTTACTGTAAAAACTATTTCATATTCTCTATGACTATTATTATCAATGTAGTATAATTACAAACTCCCTCCGTTAAATAGTGGTTTAGAGCCTAGCTCTCGGCTCGGAGGTCATGGGTTCGATTTGATTTGATAACCTGATTGTGTGACAAGAAAAATTAATTATCAATGCGTGAGATGAGCATGTAAAAAAGTCGGTCCTGTTCCTGTTCTCCCGCCAGTCGTGACGGTTATCCATCTCACTGGTCTACGAGAGTGAAGGAAGACAGAGTGCTTCTATGTACAGCGCACACTCGGGCACTATAAAATAACTCCTGCGTGGCTGGCCTGGTTTCAATGAAACCGGCTACCGTCATTGAAATCAATGTGGCAGGCATTAATTATAACAAACATTAGAATTTAGAATATCAAATGATTTTCCGTGGGTTGCTGTAGTAAGAATAGCAACATCTTTTTCGTGGGCCTGGTGTCGTAAAAGGTGACAGAGGGAATAATTATATTCATATATACTCTGATTCATAATATTAGTCAGTAAAATGACATTTCTGTGTCACATTACCTCTCTTTCTTCCACTGTCAGTTAGCGGAGACAGAATGATTTTTGTCTGTCATTTCATTGACCGAGATTAAAAAACAGGGTCTAGTTGATATTTGTACAGACGATTTCTGTTTGAAATTATACATTCAAGGGGGGCTACTATACAACGAACGTGTTGTTTTTACGTTTGACTTGAAATCCTACTTGCGGTAGTGCGACTCGCACTTAGCCGTTTTTTATGTAGTGTAAATCAGCCTTTTGTTTGAGAAATATATGTTTTCACTTTATTATTAAGTCTTGGGTAATGCTCGCAACTTTCTACGCTTTTACATTATTGGGTGTCTATTGTAGATACAAAGTACCCTATTTCCTTATCCGTATCCTTGACAAAATGAATATAAAATTTCACGATACAAACTTTTACCTCGTCGTGAAATAACGAAAGGATAAAGAAAACTTATGCTTTTTCTAAGTTGCCAGCTATAAAAGTTACTCAAAAAACTCAACAAATAAACGAATATTCAAAGCAAAATAATATTTAAAAAATGTTTTGATCAATATCTTCAATTACCTCAAAGTTTTCCAGTCAACAACATTTTTATTGGCTTCAAAACGTTAATAATTCTATGTTTATTCTAATAAGATTGCGTGAAATATCAAACAACAACCTTATATTTTAATTTATATCGTTCAAATATAATTTATTTTTATTTAAGTCATCGACCTTTACGTCTAGTATTAATGAAATAGAGGTTAAGATTTCAAAACATACCCATTAAGAATATACATTTAGAAAATATTTTTTATTTGAATAGAGAATATACATTTTAATAGTTTTGCATTCAACCGGCATAAGTCGTAATTTTTTGTTTTAAATTGGCATATCAAATTGAAGAACAAAAACTGTATATAGGTACAATAATTGATGTACTTAAAATGTAATAATACCCGGTAATTTTTAAATTTATTGCCATGCCATTAAAATTTGAGTAAAACGATTCGCATATTATAGACGTTTCGACGTATGCGCGTAGCTGTGTAAGTGTGTAGACGTGCCGTAGGTACGTAGACTTTAGGCGCGTAGACCTGTATGATAGATGCATAGGCAAGTAGACGCTTAGGCGCTTAGATGCATAGGCACGTAGACGAGTAGGCGCATAGATGCATAGGTACGTAGACGAGTAGGTGCGTAGATGCATAACCACGTAGACGCTTAGGCGCGTAGATGCATAGGCACGTAGACGCGTAGGCACGTAGATGCATCGGCACGTGGATGACAAGGCGCATAGATGCACAGGCACGTAGACGCGTAGGCGCGTAGATGCATCGGCACGTGGATGACTAGGCGCATAGATGCACAGGCACGTAGACGTGTAGGCGCGTAGATGCATCGGCAGGTGGATGACTAGGCGCATAGATGCACAGGCACGTAGACGAGTCGGTGCGTAGATGCATAACCACGTAGACGCTTAGGCGCGTAGATGCATAGGCACGTAGATGAGTGGGCGCGTAGATGCATAAGCACGTAGACGCGTAGGTGCGTAGATGTATAAGCTCGTAGACGTGTAGGCGTATATATGCATAGACAAGTAGACGCGTAGACTCGTATAAACATAGTCACGTAGACGAGTAGGCGCGTAGATGTATAAGCACGTGGACGTGTAGGCGCATAGGCAATTTTATGGAGATATTTAATCGTGATTTGTCGCGTTATGGTGAGTAATTTATATGAAGTGCCAAAAAAAAATGCTGAACGCGTCGTTCTCTACACACTATATTCGGCTTGATATAATATGAACCTTGTGACATGCTGTTTAATATAGAGTGGAGCTGGAAATATTTTGCACTACCTATATTATATTACTTTTGTTTATCTTCTTATACTTATTTCTGGACATTAAAATACAATATGTACTAAGTAGTTTCTTAGTGTCGAATATGACATTTTAATTATTTAAATATGTAATAAATATGTGAACTGTTACTTTATTTAAAGTTTTAAAATTTACGTAGCACGACCAGTAGCATTTTTAAGTTTATAGTTACATAAAACTCTTATTTAATTAAGTGTCAGCACAAACTTGAACTTAACCCCTTATTAAATGAATATCCTATTAAATTACATCCAATAAAGACCAACAGGTTAGTTTGCATAATGTGATAATGTACACCACGCTAACCGGGGCCCTCCATTAATTCCCGCATATTGAATAGACCTACATCAACACATTAAGGTTCTATTAGCATATCCTTCGTCACACTGATGGGAAAATTGCCTTAGACCGAGCTCAGGGTCAGACTTATAGTTCATCATCATCATTTCAGCTATGACGACCACTTCTGGATATAACAATAATGATACACAACTTTTTTACACTTTTCCAAAATGACACTTAAAGTTGTACCTTTAAGTGCCATTTTCCCAAAAACTGTTCCCCTGTTTTGTTTTACTGGGATAACGTACCACGAAATTTGAAGGACAATTATGTCTGTTGAATAACATTAATATTTACTAAGTAATAAAAACAAAACTAGCTGGTTACTAATAATTAAAGATGACATCGTTATCGATACAAGTTGGCAAGAGGGAACTCTTTGATCAAACCGTAGATTTTGTAGGACAAATATTTTTACGCATAATTTAGATCATTATCATGAGATTTATTAAAAAAAAAAATGTTTCACTATCACCAAATCCACAAACTTTATTCTTCCTATCTCTGTTAGCTACCACAAACAAGTGTTCCGTCCAAGAAATTCTTGGGCGACTCATTAAAATTAAGGGACTCACAAAAAATTTGCTTGATACTAAAAAAGTGAAAACAATGTATGGGAGAACCCTGACTATAACGTCCGAATTATCTAACAGTGAGTGAGAAAATGAAGAAGAATTGTAGATAAGAACACTCTCGATCACGTCAGCTTTCAAACAAACAAAACTAGATACAAACACACCACACACATACACACACACAAACTAGTAACACCCTTCTGTTTTTATCGTGGTTAAAAACTCGCTACTACGGTCACGCTAAGTGTGCTGGATAAACAAAATATGATATTTCGCATTGACATACAAAAATTATGCTTCCCGTTGTCGCTTTCATGTACCTATGTTAATAATAATAGCTCCCCTCATCGATTTCGGTGTCGGTAGCCGATTCCATTGAAACCAGGCAAGCTTCGCAGGAGTTATTTTATAGTGCCCAAGTGTGCGCTGTACACAAAGACACTCTCTCTTCCATTTACTCTCATAACCCAGTGGGACGGTAAACTGACACGACTGGCGAGAGAACAGACGCAGGACCAACTTTTTACATGCCCATCCGACGCATGGATCATCTTTCTTGTCAGACAATCAGGTGATCAGTCTGCATTGTCCTAACCAAACTTGAAAACAAATTTTTTTGTTGTACCAACTCGGGAATCGAACCCACGACCTCCTTGTCGAGAGCGAAGCTCTAAGCAAATAGACCACGGAGGCGATGTTAATTGTACTTATATGTTAAGTGGGCTTTGAGGCGTGGGAAAGAGTAGTATGTCAAATAAATTACTGGTAAATAATATATTTGATATGATTCACGTTAAAATTACGTGTCCTTGAAACTGCCAGGCTGCGGCTGACTATTGAATGATAATAAGCTCCCATCTATACTAATATTATAAAGCTGAAGAGTTTGTTTGTTTGTTTAAACGCGCTAATCTCAGGAACAACTGGTCCGATTTGAAAAATTCTTTTTTTTTTTGGATAGTCCATTTATAGTGGAAGGCTTTAGGCTATATAAAATTACGCTGTGACCAATAAGAGCGAAGCGTCAGTGAGAAATGTTGCAAAAACGAGGAAAATTATACACATTTGGGGATTTTCATTGCGTGCGCTGCATTAACGGCACTCAAAATCCACGCGATCGAAGTCGCGGGAACACCTAGTAAGGTATAAATTTCGTTGAACTCAGGCCAGCTACGTTTGAGTAATTTTTATGGCGCCTACTTGTGTGCACAATACACAAGGATACTCTCTCTATCTTGTTTGTGGGACCTCACACGACTGATGAGAGAACAGGCACAGGAATAACTTTTTACATGACCATCCGACGCATGCATCATATTTCTTGTCAGACAATGAAGTCAGCCTGCATTGTCCTAACCAAATTCGTACACAACATTTATAGCTAGCACATCGCAGGAATCGAACTCACAACCTTCTACTCTAGAGAAATATCTAAACATACCACCGAGGCGTTAGACATGGAATATTGGAGCCCACGTACCAAAGCTGTTTTCCTAGAAAATCGTTGAGGTCATATTATCATATTATAGTGATGAGTGACAATAATGCTATTGTAGATTTCCTAGATTTGGCCGTCACTGATTTACATGTAGACAATTAGTTTACTTCATACGACACGAAACTAACGAGCCAACGTGATTTAAGAAAACAAGAGCATTAGCAGTCATATACTGGGTGTAAAAAAGCAGTCACTATAACCTTGAGATATGATTATACTACCTTTTCTCATTCTAGAAATGTATTTTTTATATTATATTTTTTTTATAATATACATATATATAAATTTTTGTATCACATATTTTTTTAGTCAAAATCTAAAAAAAAAATATTTCTTTTTATCATTTCTTATTTTAATAATTAAAATTTAATAATAGCAATAAACCAAAAAAAAAAATTTTTTTTAGTTTTTAAGAAAACATTTGAAAAAAAATACATTTCTAGAATGAGAAAAGGTAGTATAATCATATCCCAAAGTTATAGTGACTGCTCTTTTTACACCCGTTATAATAATATCTTACTATTTGACGACCTCCGTAGCGCATTGGTTAATCCCGCCGAGGGAATAAAAAGTTTTCAATGTTCCTGAGTCATGGATGTGTATTAAGTTTGTGTATATAGGTATTATAATAAAAATCTTAAATAGGTATGTGTATAGTATAAAAGTATTAAATATATTTCCGTTGTCTGGTACCTGTAACACAAGTTCTTCGGATACTTAGCACAGGGCCAGATAGACGTGGAGTGAAGCGTCCATAGATATTATTGTTATTGATGTTATATCTATGGACGTTTCACATCACAGCAATCAGACCCCGTGCTAGGTATTTGAATAAATTCGAAAATACGTGCACATATTTAAGATTTTCCGTATAATATATTTTATGATATTAATTACCATGTCCCAGAAACACATTTTTTCCATTAATGGGATTCGAACCCGCGACTTTTTACTTAAACACTGACCCACAAGAGTCATCAAATTATTTACTACTAGAATTCCCGGGCATAGGTAGTTTAGAAAACTCTCAAGCTATATAGCTCTATATTGTTGCCAAGAAACTTTTATTGTTATCGAAAAACCGTTAAGTGATGGCTACATAACTTTTTCCTCGCCGGAAAATCGGGAAATAATAATTTTATTACAACCATTTAATACAAGCGCCGTATTGGACAAATACAAAAGTTTTTATTGTTCCGGAAATTTTGTTATAATAATATCGTCGATTTTATTGCGCACGCGATCTACTGAGTTTACTTTTCCAACAGGGTGTTTTTCCACCAGTAATAGCACCAGTAATAATGTGTTTTTCAACACTAGGAATGTTTTCAAGAACCAATAGAATCGGTTAGTTTATCTAGCACCGCTCAAAAAAGCAATTCCTTTAAATATTGAAAAACACATTCTCCCCAACGCATCCTTGCTCATTATGGTCGCACCTTTACTTATAGACAAGCGAACTTATAATTATTATTATTAGATGTTTTTTGTCCCGGCTTTGTACCTTGAAAACTTCTTCTCGAACAACTCTACTTATATATTACCACTATATTTCAAGACTAAAAATAGTGGAATCGGTTCAGCCGGTCTCGAGTTTTAGTGAGACTAACGGACAGCAAAACAGCAATTCATTTTTATATATAAGACTAGCTGACCCGTGCCCACTTTATTGGACATGCAAACCATTTAAATCTTCCCTGGACTTCCACGAATATTTCAAGACCAAAAATAGCCGAATTGGTTCAGCTGTTCTTGAGTTTTAGCGAGACTAACGAACAGCAATTCATTTTTATATAAAATAAGAAGTAGATGTACAAAAATTATATGTTACCCAGTCCAAAGTCCAAAAATAGGATCTGTAGATTAGGCGATACATTGGAACTGTGATGAAATCAAAAACCCTTCCTTTTGGCTTTGTCGTAGTCGGGTAAACGTATCAGGTTTTTATTAAATAACGTGAATTAATTTGTAAATAATCTATTATACAATGTATATTCACAAATAAATTCTGTTAATTTATTCATAAATAATGTTCATTTTACATTCTGTTCCGACTGGTATTTATTACTTTTGATTAATTGGTAACTGAATATAAGAGATTAAGTTAACGTTTTTTATTTAGAAATATTTTATTATAGAACTTACTATTATTGTTCCGTAATACGTGATAACCTATTAGGTGTCTGATGAGTGAGCAGTGGATTTTACCTATTCATTTTTGTGTTCTTCTAAACATAATTGCTATAGAGCAATATAATAGGAGAGACGACCTATATCATCGCTTGATTCCAGGAATAACGACAAGAGAAAAGAGATCGATTATAAACTCACTACATTTTATTTAAATTTATTTTACGTAAGCACTCTGCATAGCATTCTAGCCTAATAATCAGACTGGTAAGTTTTGATTTTAAACTCTAGTATGAAGTATTAGATGATTTCTGTTTTTTTTTAGTTTTTTTTTTTGTGTATATTCTGTAAGAGTACTATAGGATTGTCATCATCATTTTATGTACGAAAATCCTTTTAATAAATAAAGTTTTTTTTGTTGGTTTATTTATTATTAGTTTATCAACTATATATATAACCGAGTTCTCTATAGTGTTATACTTTTTTTTAAATGTTTCTGGTTCACCTGGGTACAACAAAATTTTATACGTTTTCCCAGGTAAATCAGACGTAGAATAAAATTTTGGAGAAATGCCCTGAAGCCTAACAAGTCTTCTAGTTAAATGTTATATTTTTGTTGGAACACAATTTGAACACACACATTTTATGTTTACATGATATTAAAAAAATAATAAGATAATATGTACCTATTTTTTTATGTTTCTATTATTATTAATATTGTCGTTTTTATTTCGTACGTAAATCGTTATATAAACGTTAAAATCAACAAAATACATCTTTGAATAATATCATCCATGCCATTCCTCTGATGGCTTTATCAGTCTGACAGATGGCTCCATCAGGAAAATTACCTGCTGGAATCCCTGAAATTGGTTAAGAAATAGACAATAAAGAGCTTCGATTGGAACACATCAGGAACCGCATTTTTTATTTACTAAGATTTTCGTTTAAAGTTAGATTAGGTTAAGTTATAAAATAATTTTTTTCAGTGATCTTTTAGTAAAAAAAAAAGACTAATGAATTCTGAAGCCATTCATCATCATCATTCAGCTATGGCGTCCACTACTGAATATAAGCTTACCCTGTAGCCTTTCATGGGTAATAGTTGCTTAAATACTCTCCACGGTTGGAAGGCGGATTGTCAAGCGTTTTTTTTTCCTTTAATATTTTCTGATATGCAGGGTGTAAAAAGAGCAGTCACTATAACTTTGAGATACGATTATACTACCTTTCCTGATTTTGGAAATGTATTTTTTTTTATATTTTTTTGTCAAAAACGAAAAAAAACTTTTCACCATATTTTCATATTTTTTTGTCGCAAAAAAATATATCTTTTTGAAATTTTTGTAAAAAAAAATGAAAAAAAAAAAACATTTCTAGAATGAGAAAAGGTAGTATAATCATATTCCAAAGATAAAGTGACTTTTTTTTTTACAGCCGTTATATTTCTGTGTCTCCTTTTCCGACACCCGCATGAAAGGGTGATGGCATGGCAAGCAATTTTGTTAATCACATCAATTAAAAGCAAACTTTTGAAGAAGTGTAATTAATCATTGAATTGTTTAATTTCAAACAATCCAAAGTTTTAACTATATGTTTGTCATTTAACCACTTGGTAATTGAAACAGACAGGGTTTAAACGACTATCTTCATATCCAAGGTAATCAAAATCAATAAGAATACATAATTGACGGTAGTAATCATACAAGACAAATTAACAGGCTATTAGTGTTAGTATGTTGTTTGGTTGTAAGGTTGTTTGGTTGTTATGTTGTTTGGTTGTTTGTGCTGCCCTTGTTTGTAAGATCAAGTTATCTGAAGTTTACGGAGTGAAATTAGATCATCCTTTGTACGAAGTCTGATAAAGCGAACATCTAATATGCTTTGATTATTTTAATTATAGGTTGTTGTAAAGGGCTATACAATTTGCCGTTTCGACTGTCCTTTAATGTTTGGAGATCTCAGAAACAAGATGGCGAATATATTTTAATTGCATTTATATTTTGACACTGCCTTAGTTATGATTGATTCGCATAACGAGGTTTTAGGCTCTGCAAAATTATTTCTATGGGCAAACTATAACGGGTGTAAAAAGAGCAGTCACTATAATTTGGGATATGATTATACCTACTACTTTTTCTCATTTTAGAAATGTGTTTTTTTTTCTTTATTTTTTACAAAAATTTCATAAAATATTTTTTTATTGCTTTATTGTTATTTTTGCGACAAAAAAATAAGAAATGTTGAAAGTAAACATTTTTTTTTAGTTTTTGACAAAAAATATACAAAAAATACATTTCTAAAATGAGGAAAGGTAGTCTAGTCTATCTCAAAGTTATAGTGACTGCTCTTTTTACACCCTGTATATCATACTATAGCATATTATAGCGTAGCGTGATTTGCGATTAAATTGCATATTCTGTGAAAGATTTTTAGCCCCCGACAAAAACAAAGGTATTACAAGTATGCTGTGTCTGTGTAAGTCTGTATGTGCCATCGTAGCTTCCAAACCTGAAACGAATAAACCGATTTTGATTTAGTTATTTTTAATTTGATAGCTAACGTGATCAAGATTTTTTTACAATCTATACTAATATTATAAAGCGGAAGAGTTTGGTTGTTTAAACGCGCTAATCTCAGGAACTACTGGTCCGATTTAGAAAAATCTTTTTTGTTGGAAGGTCCATTTATAGAGGAAGGCTTGAGGCTATATAACAATACGCTTCGACTAATCGGAGCGAAGCGTCAGTGAGAAATGTTGCAAAAACGGGGAAAATTATTCACATTTGGGGAATTTCATTGCGTGCGCTGCATAATCTATACATATAATAAATCTGTAGAGGGGTCATGTCTGTACATTAAGAATATTTAAGTGAAAATTAAAAAAAGGGGGTCTATAAAAGCCACAGAACCTAAAAACAACATTTTTGAAAAAAATGTCTGTGTGTCTGTCTGTCTGTCTGTCTGTCTGTCTGTCTGTCTGTCCATATGGGAATGTTTGTCGTCGCATCACGCTAAAACCACTGTATGGAATGAAATGAAATTTGGCAGGCAGGTAGCTTACGACTTGAAGAGCATTATTGGAAATTATTATCCCGAAAAACGAAAGGGTTCCCGTGGGATCTTCAAAAAATTGTAGCTACCTATTTGACGGTATTTCAGCCAAACTACTCAACGTATTTAAATGAAATTTTAGTTGTGTAGGGTATAATTTAAATTTGTCACCAAATGGTGACCTGATGATGGGATCCGTGAGGAATCGAAGGAAATCCTCAAAATTTAAGTGGAATAATATATAGATTTTGATTTTTTCTGAAGTAGTCTAAGCATATGTTACCAAACAGTTAGGTTTTGCACCATATCCTGGATCTATAATATCAAAAAAATTCGCGTTTCAGTAAACTATATATATATATATATAATGAAAAATTTCGCGCTGCTCTGGCTTACCTACGCCAGAGCAGCAGTAAGCTATATATATATATATATATATTTATGTTTTTCATGATATTTTTATTTATTAGTTTTTATGCTAGGTACGGTTTGGGTTTTTTATTTCTTTTGGACTTTTGTTATTTTGTCGTCTAAAGGAAGTTAGTACTTTAACCGTAAAGTCCCAAAGTAGGCTACATGTTTGTTAGCGTAGGTAATTAATAAATAAAAAACCGGGCAAGTCTGAGTTGGAATTGCGCACCGAGAGTAGAAAAAAATTTGGCGCTCGGCGCCAGCAGCGCAGCGTCGGTGTGAAAACGATCATCGTCTGCAGTCGCTGCGGCGTAAAGTCCATACAAATCTCAGTACAGAGATCGCGTATATGAGCGTACTATCAAGTAGTCCCGTTCGCATAAAAGAAAAAAAAATATTATACATACAGACGAATTGAGAACCTCCTCCTTTTTTTGAAGTCGGTTAATAATACACGGTAATTTTTCAAGCTGGTAGTAGGAATTGTTAGCATTTTCATAGAAAAAATACCTCAAAACATTCACGACAAAAACGTCCATTATTTGACAGTAAACTATTATTATTACTCCATCGGCCTACTTCTTTTGCCTATGCACGTCTAATACCGTGTATAAAGAAGCATTACTATAAATTAGTGATTTTAAATATCCAAACGACAGTGTTCATAAACTAAAAATATATTTGAACTGCTGCCCTAAATCACTTTTCCACGCGTACAAAGTCGCGGGCACAGCTAGTTATTAATATTCATGATCGGTTTACAGATTTAATATTCGGGATTTATTATATTTTTTTAATGTTATTTATAACACTCAAATTCATCATGATGCTCATTAAAGCTCATAATTCAATACAATAATTATCAGACTCGTAATGTGTGGCCAATAAAACTACTGCCGGGTCTATTTGGCAGACTTTATGGCCCATTACAGGAAGCTTTGTGAAGAAAAAGGCCATTTATATACTATTACATGACTTTCACTTTCCTTGTGGACAAATGATTGAATCTTTAACGGTTTTGTAACAATTTACTATTAGGGAGTGGAAATAACCTTATTAAATAAACTAACACCAGTACTTATATTATAATTACAATCTATACATATAATAAATCTGTAGAGGGGTCATGTCTGTACATTAAGAATATTTAAGTGAAAATTAAAAAAAGGGGGTCTATATAAGCCACAGAACCTAAAAATAACATTTTTGAAAAAAATGTCTGTCTGTCTGTCTGTCTGTCTGTCTGTCCATATGGGAATGTTTGTCGTCGCATCACGCTAAAACCACTGATTGGAATGAAATGAAATTTGGCAGGCAGGTAGCTTACGACCTGAAGAGCATTATTGGAAATTATTATCCCGAAAAACGAAAGGGTTCCCGTGGGATCTTCAAAAAATTGTAGCTACCTATTTGACGGTATTTCAGCCAAACTACTCAACGTATTTAAATGAAATTTGTCAGGCAGCTAGCTTATAATCTGAAGAGCATTATTGGAAATTATTATCCCGAAAAACGAAAGGGTTCCCGTGGGATCTTCAAAAAATTGTAGCTACCTATTTGACGGCATTTCAGCCAAACTACTCAACGTATTTAAATGCATTTTGGCAGGCAGGTAGCTTACGACCTGAAGAGCATTATTGGAAATTATTATCCCGAAAAACGAAAGGGTTCCCGTGGGATCTTCAAAAAATTGTAGCTACCTATTTGACGGTATTTCAGCCAAACTACTCAACGTATTCGAATGAAATTTGGCAGGCAGGTAGCTTATGATCTGAAGAGCATTATTGGAAATTGTTATCCCGAAAAACGTAAGGGTTCCCGTAAGATCTTCAAAAAATTGTAGCTACATATTTGACGGTATTTCAGCCAAACTACTCAACGTATTCAAATGAAATTTGGCAGGCAGGTAGCTTATGACCTGAAGAGCATTATTGGAAATTATTATCCCGAAAAACGAAAGGGTTCCCGTGGGATCTTCAAAAAATTATAGCTACCTATTTGACGGTATTTCAGCCAAACTACTACAGACGAATTGAGAACCTCCTCCTTATTTTGAAGTCGGTTAATAATACACGGTCATTTTTCGAGCTGGTAGTAGAAGAAAAAAAAGAAAAAATACCTCAAAACATTTAGGACAAAAACGGCCTTTATTTGACAGTAAACTATTATTATTACTCCATCGGCCTACTTCTTTTGCCTATGCACGTCTAATACCGTGTATAAAGAAGCATTACTATAAATTAGTGATTTTAAATATCCAAACGACAGTGTTCATAAACTAAAAATGTATTTGAACTGCTGCCCTAAATCACTTTTCCACGCGTACGAAGTCGCGGGCACAGCTAGTACATAATAAATTGGTGAAAGTACCAGCACTGAAAGAGTTACTTTTTTTAAATTATTGTATGGGAAAATGTATGATGTTAGGGCATTTATAGAAACATGAAAGTCAAAAGTAAGTCTTTCTGCGCTGGTACTTTCACAAATAAACTATACATGCGGCGAAAACAGCTGGTGGTGGTATTCACATAACATGAGCCTTCAAAAGTGAGCACCTCCTAAAGTTTTTGAATTTAAAAATAGTTGAAACTTTTAAAACTAAAGGTTTTAAAATATATAAGACATTGTTTATCTATTTGATTTCCACTAGTTTCAGAGTGTTTAAACATTTGAAATAAAATAATATTTATACAGTAAAGCTACGTTATTAATGTCTTCTCTTATAGACGATTTTCATATCTTTGTTACTGACAAATATATATATATTTTTTTTTTTTTTATAACATGTAAGAGGCAAACGAGCAAGACGGGTCACCTGATGGTAAGTGATTCACCGCCGCCCACGGTCACCAGCGACGCCAGTGCGTTGCCTACCCTTCAGGTGAGAATATGCTCTTTTCTTGAATAACCCAATGTCGTAGTTGTTGGGGAAGACCGCTGATGGCAACGAATTCCAGTAATTTACTGTGCGTGGCAGAAAACTGTTTTTAAAACGCACAGTAGTGGAACGCCAACCATCCAGATGGTGCGAATGATAGTTTCGGCGAGACGATCGGTTGCGAAAATCAGCGGCTTCTATTAAATTGAACAACTCCTCGGAACACTCCCCATTGTAAATTCTGTAAAATATGCATAGGGAAGATAGATCCCTACGCAGTGCCAAAGGATCTAGCCGATCGGCAAGTTCAGGATCTTCGACAATCCGAGATGCCCTACGTTGGATTCGGTCAAATGGAGATAACTGATAATCCGGAGCCCCGGCCCAAAGGTGGCAACAATACTCCATGTGAGGCCGCACCTGCGCCTTATACAGTTTAAGGCGGTGAGCCGACGTGAAGTACTGTTTGGCCCTGTTGAGTACTCCGAGTTTTTTGGATGCCAATTTGGCCTTGCTCTCCAAATGACCGCCAAACTGGACAACACTCGAAATGTCGACGCCCAGAATGCCAATCTTTGGCTTGGCACAAAGGTGAGTGTTTCCGAAGAGTGGCGATGCGACAAAGGGGGTTTTTTAGCGGTGAACGCGCAAACTTGAGTCTTAGAAGGATTAAATTGGACTAGATTTAGTCCTCCCCAATCGGAAATCTTCACAAGGGATGATTCGATTTCAGACACAAGTTTGTTCCGACACTCATTGACGTGATCCCGAGAGATATTGCTGCGGCCGAAATACAGTGCATCTACGGTACTGTCATCCGCAAAGCAATGAATGCCACTGGTATGCAACAAATCATTGATATGCAGAATGAACAATGTCGGGGATAACACGCAGCCTTGGGGAACACCAGCATTTACGGTCCGGGGGTCCGAGCACGAGCCGTCTACGACGACTTTAACTCTCCGTTCCGCAAGGAAACTGCCGATCCACCTGCAAAGTCTCTCAGGAAGTCCATAGGAAGGAAGCTTCGATAGTAAGGCTTTATGCCAAACCCGATCGAAGGCTTTCGCTATGTCCAAACTAACGCCTAGTGCCTCGCCCTTACTCTCAACCGCCTGAGCCCAACGGTGAGTTAGTAAAGCCAAAAGATCACCAGCTGATCGGCCTTTGCGGAAGCCATATTGGCGGTCGCTGATCAGCTGGTGCTCTTCCAAGTAGTAGTAGGTATTATAATATACTATTAGCTTAAGGGCGTGTTTTACCAAGCAATGTTAAAGTTAACACCATGTTAAATATCATGTTATCCCTCACGTATTTCCTGTCAATGAATGAGATGGCATGGTATTTTAACATGGCGTTAACTTTAACATTGCTTGGTGAAACACGGCCTAAACCTGTAATAGTACATTTTTATATTATAACTTTGTATATAATTCATCTGTACATTTGAAGACAGTGAACTCCTAAATGGCTGAATCGGTTTGAATGATTTTTTTGTATTCGTTTCAAGTAGATTCAACTGTATTCGAGTGTAGTTTAGATTCACAATTGGACCCGGTAGATGGCGTTGGTTTCAGTACTCAACTTAATTATAAAGTTACAAAGTTCGCCGGAACAGCTAGTGTATTATCTTAAAAAAAAAAATGAATCGCTGTTCGTTAGTCTCGCTAAAACTCGAGAACGGCTGAACCGACATGGCTATTTTTGGTCTTGAAATATTCGTGGTAGTCCAGGAAATTTTTGAACGGTTTTTTTTTATATTATGCTTTACGAAGTGGGCACGGCTCAGCTAGTAATATATATTTTTTTAACAATACCATGCATATCCCCACCAAATATTTTTAATAATAATAATAATAATATAATAATATTTATGGACGCTTCACACCACGTCAATCTGGTCCTGTGCTAAGTATCCGAAGATCTAATGTTACAGGTACCGGACAACGGAAATATATTTAATACTTTTATATTATACACATATTTAAGATTTTTATTATATTATACACAAATTTAATACACATCCATGACCCAGGAACATTGAAAACTTTTTGTTCCCTCGGCGGGATTCGAACCCGCAACCTCTCGTTCGAGTACCAACGCGCTCAACCACTGCGCTACAGAGGTCGTCAAATTCGTTCGGTCGTTTTGGATACAGATTACTGTTGTCACTGTCACGTATTATCTGCATTCGTGACGCTTTTTTGCGAATAGTTTATTACCTGGTGTACAAAGTAAATAAAAAAATAAGTGTTGTATCAAGAGTGTAGAGCAATAATTGTTTATGCGTCGTAAATATTTATTTATTTCAATTCGTATTCATTGCTTCTTCTCCATCTCACCAGGTCGTTAGGCGGGACGTCAGAAATCCCATTCTCCACTTATAGCTGTCTGGGGCTTGGTGTATTTCATTACTTCACACGAGGAAATACGTTGTTTTGTTTTTCCCGTCAGCCATCTTGTATTTGCACTTGATTGTATTGCTGAAGTTTTAATCATCATCAGTTCAGCAGTTTCTGTTCTGTCACAGATTTGTATACAAATATATAATATATAAACACTATCCCCCGGTTTATCGAACGCTATTCAAATAAATGATCAATTAACATTCAAATCAACAACTCATAAGCATGTGCATGCGTGATGTTATTATAAAATATCTGTCCGTTCCTTTTTGTCGGATAATATTCTACCAATCAGCGTTCAATATGGGTTGTTGATTTTAATGTCATCTAAGATGATCATTCATTTAAATAGAGTTCGTGAAACCGGGGTAGCCCCCGGTTACCCAAAATACTAATGTTTATAATATCCTAGCTGACCCGTACCCACTTCGTTGAGCATGGAAGCCGTTTAAACCTTCTCGGGACTTCCACAAATATTTCAAGACCAAAAATAGCCGAATTAATTTAGCTGATCTCGAGTTTTAGCGAGACTAACGAGCATCAATTGATTTTTATATATCCTATGTAACTCAGTGATAATGTGGCTTTCTAATGAAAAAAGAATAATTAAAATCGGTCCAGTACTTTTTTAAAGTTAAGTCGTTACATAATATAAAAATACAAATCTTTCGTCTTTATAATATTAAGTATAGATTTGTATACAAATCTGTGACAGAACAGAAAATGCTGAACTGATGATGATTACAACTTCACTGAAATGTTGTTTTGAAACATAAATAACTTACTCTTGATAAACAGAAATATTTGATACAGAGAGCAAAAGTTATCGAATATAAATTATTGTCAATACAATTGACTTTGTAAAAAATATTCTTCACATAAACATGAAAATGTGCCAATTTCATATACCTATAGTTCGCAACTTTTATACAATTGTACCTAATGTTTAAGCTATGCCTTTATTATGTTTTAGATAACGCATAACATATAGATTAGTTCGGTAACGAATTTGCTGGCTAGTGTGATATAATTTCAGTGGTTTTATGAGTTTATTCAAGTAATAAATGTAGTTCCATCCAGCTAGTCATACTGGACGCGTCCATAGAACTAGGATTATGTATTTCATTTCACGCCTGCCTAGTTCCAGCTAGTTAGGAATGGTTGGTTACACCTGACACGAGAATGGTTTTTGTTATTTAAATGTTTATAAAATACTAAGATAGGAGAGTGTTGGACGGGTTTAATGGAAAAAGAAATACTTTTACTTTAGATATTTAATTGTACTGACGTTATTTAGCTTTGAAATTATATTATATATAGTAGCCCCCTCCAAGACTACTTATATATAGAATGTACTCATGTTATTTAGTTTTAGTATCGACATATTTATATGTAAATTTAAACTTTTTTTTAAAAGATAAATTTTCCATCTTTTTGGTAAAAGATGGCCCCATGCGAGTTTCCTACGCCGGTTCTTCTTGCTGCGCTAGTTCCCGAACCGGTGGTAGGCATCATATAGAAACGACGTTCAGAAAACATTTTTTTGTAAAATTTTACTCCGAATAAAAATATTTTATTTGATTTGATTTGATATTTGAAGACATGAATGGATGAAGGTGATAGCAACATTTTGATTTCGGAATAGTATATTGTGCAACAAGTGCGACAAGTTGTCGATTGCCAACGTATCGACCACGTCGCACGATTTGCACATACTATTTTTTATTACAAATGCGGGATAAGTAAGTAAGTGGTATCTTGGCGCTCGCTGTTGCGGTTGAAAATGGGCAAACGGCTCGTTTTCAACCGCAACAGCAGGCGCCAAGATGCTACTTATCCCGCATGAGTGCTAAAAAAATTTATTTCAAACTGTCACTTAAACATTTTAGAATACGTCGTAACGTATTACAATAATCTAAAGATCCGTCTCCAGAATCAATGTACTTAAATACTAAAATGTTTAAGTGACAATTTAAACTCAATTTTCTGGGTATTTTTTTTTAATCACTTTCATCCATTGATGTCTTCAATATTAATAAAACGTATCTTGCTAATGTGATCTTGATCCATAGAAATAAAAAAACCAATACCAAATAGAGAAAGATTCGATGTCACCGTCAGCAGGCTTGCTCCCAATCAAGAATCAAATCTTTTCGATCTCAACGGCTTTTGATATTTTATTTGGTGGATTACTTGAAACTAACTAGGATAAAGAAAATCGTAAGACCGTAACTTTTTGTACTCCTGACCATACCAATTGACTGAGAATCAAAATAAACAAACGTCAATTTATTGGGAAGTGCAGCACAATCGAATCAGTTTGGAGAGTA
The DNA here is from genome assembly GCA_905187575.2 of Celastrina argiolus. Classification (NCBI taxonomy): domain Eukaryota; kingdom Metazoa; phylum Arthropoda; class Insecta; order Lepidoptera; family Lycaenidae; genus Celastrina; species Celastrina argiolus. Next base: position 8,455,220 of record LR994596.1, read on the forward strand.
AGGCCTCAGGTGTCTTAGTCGAAATCAGTCGTGTATTTAATATGTGTATTGTGTCATATTACTCTGTAACATGAATTCCCACCATACATTACATTCAATAACATATTATGTTACTAGAAAACGCTACATAAGTCTTACAGGCTATATAAGATTTTAATTTTAACAAATATAATTCTCGGGATGAGATTATTAAACCAGAGGAAATGTAGTTGCAATATTCAGTCGTTGGTATATTAACTACTAACCTTAACTCGGCTTAGACATAAAAGTTAATTAATTTAAACTAACCGCTTATTGATCTATGGATTAAGTTTTCCTTACGTTTATCGGCTTTATGTACTCTCATAGTTTAAGTATTAATGATAATTGAATTGTGATAAATTAATTCTATTCGCTGTTGGGTTACATTACCAGGGGCCTTACTCTCTAAACTGATTCTATTTTGATTCAGATTTGATTGTGCCGCGTACTACCGTTTTCGTTTATTTTGATTCTCAGTCGATCGATATGGTCGGGAGTACAAAAAGTTACGATCTAACGATTATGTTTATCCTGGTTAGGTTCAAAGTAACCCACCAAATAAAATACCAAAAACCATTGAAATCGAACTGATTCGATTCTCCATTGTGCTGGGAGTAAGCCTTCTGTGCATACTATTGCTCTCGTTTACTCTCGATAAGAGTGTGAGTGTGACAGCCTATGCCGACACTGGATCTATACTGCGAACATAACATAAATAATTACGTGAAATGGGCTTTCAGAAATAATGTCTTTGACATTTTTTGGTATTATCATCATCACCAGCTCGCTTACTTTCAACCGACGAAAAAAAAGAGAGGGTTTTCAATAGGACGCATAAGTATATTTTGCTATAGCAGTTTGAAAATATCAAGTACAATATGTGGCCGATTATATTAGAATAGAAATAATATTATAAATGCAAAAGTTTGTGTGTCCTTTCATGCTTTAACTGTTGAATTGAATTTGATGATTTGATGTAGCTACATGTAGTATACAGCTGTATACTTTTAAGTCCCCAGATAAATAGACGACCTCCGTAGCGCAGTTGGTTGAGCGCGTTGGTGCTCAAGCGAGAGGGTTCGAATCCTGCCGAGGGAACAAAAAAGTTTTTAATGTTCCTGGGTCATGGATGTGTGTATTTAATTTGTGTGTAATATAATAAAAATGCTATATATGTGTATAGTATAAAAAGTATTAAATATATTTTCGTTGTACCTGTAACACAAGTTATTCGAATACTTAGCACGGAGCCAGATTGACGTGGTGTTAAGCGTCCATAGATATTATTATTATTATTAATATTTCAACTACATAGATATATTACACGTATGTTTCATAATGAATTCATAGGGAAATTTTTGCTCATTAATCAGCTTTCAATAACATGAAACATAATAAAAACAGCTTGCGCGTGTTAGTACAAAATTATCATGTTATATCCATTTGGAATATATTTTGTTACGTACCATTTATAAGTAATTTTGTAAGTTTGTAACGTAGACATTTACATGGTATATCGTGTATTTTTTCCAACTTAATTAATAACAGAAATAATAGTGATCCCAAATACATCGTATTCCATATATAAATAACCTTATTATGAAAATGAAAACCTTTTATTACCAAACTAGCTGTTCCCGCGACTTCGATCGCGACTTAAACCGTTTATGCAGCGCACGCAACGAAAGTCTCCCCGATTTTGCAACATTTCTCACTGACGCTTCGCTTCTATTAGTCGCAGCTTAATGTTTTATAGCTTAAAGGCTTCCTCTATGAATGGACTATCCAACAAAAAAAGAATCTTTCAAATTGGACCAGTAGTTCCTGAGATTAGCGCGTTTAAACAAACAAACAAACTCTTCCGCTTTATAATATTAGTATAGATAAAACTTAACAAGTTAGTCTCGAAATGTAAACACAAAATAGCTATTTAGTTATGTACATACATACTGCGTACATATGAGAGTACTACCTAGGTACGTCATAGTAAAATATCTTTACAAGGAATTGACTTCATTTTTGTCTCTGAACCGCCTAAGTGTTGGCTTTTGGATAAGTGCATTGAGGAACTTTGTCGTACCTACTTGACAAATGTACATGCATAAAGAAATAAAATAAAAAGATATTAATCACAAATCACAATCAAAATGTGTAGATCAACTAGTTTTTGCAAGAATAAGACAACAGCACACTATAATGCTACCAAATTAAAAGTCACTAATTATTATCTATCGTGCACGTTATAATAATTTGCATAGTAAAGTAATTAGTATTTCTTTAAAAAGAAAACGTATCTTATATTTTTTTAAAAATTATTAGGTTACCTACATTTTATCTGAATTGATGATTATCGTGTGGACAATCTTTAAAATAATCCATAAGTTTGGCAACATAGTAACATCCTTTACTTACTTTCAAAGTGTACACATTTATACAAAAATATTCGAACACAAAATTATTTTTAGTCGCAAAAATAACAATAAAGCAAAAAAAAAATTTTTTTTTGGAAATTTTTGTAAAAAAAAATGAAAAAAAATACATTTCTGGAATGAGAAAAGGTAGTATAATCATATCCCAAAGTTATAGCGACTGCTCTTATTACACCCGTTATATTTTATTATCCTTTTTTTAATAATATATTCTAATCACATCTTTTAATGGCTTTGTAGTCCTAGGAGAGCTTGGCACTCGCCTCGGAGGTTGTGGGTTCGATTCCCGCGTTGGAACAACTAAAAATGTTGTTTTCTTGATTGGTACAGTCGGCTGCACTAACATGGATACATCTACAAATTTGCAAAAATATGTCTACGTTTAATTTTTCAAAAATATCGTTACCTTATTGCATTCAAAGCGATGTAACCAGCAAAGTGTTTCTAAATTATCAATACATTATTTTCATAATGAAGTAAACAGCAGTATTTCAGTGAATAGTATACACATTTGAATTCATAATTATGAATACGCGACAAATTTCAATAATATGTAAACATTGTTTACTTCATTACAATGTAAACAATAGTTTTATCAATAATATGGATACACTTATAAAATTTTAGCATTTTTCACTTTTCTGCAAATTTGTTTTAATTGCCACAAAAATGTACACGGGGTATGTTCCAATAAGATGTATACATTAATTTTTTCTTTTTCTTTTCGCACAGCCGTAACTACAAATGGTAGAAACATGAAATTTGGAGTTCTGAATTCGTAAAAAATCCCTTTTTCAACTCCGACAAAAACAGAGGGATTTTTCCAAGTCTGTCTGTATGTCTGTCTGTGGCATCGTAGCTCCCAAACGTATGAACCGATTTTGATGTAGTTTTTTTTGTTTGAAAACTGACATGGTCATGATAAAACACTAAAGCTATGATTCAACAAAATAAATTTGCTTACTGCTGAACAATTCGAGTGTTACCTACTTAAAAAATAGTTTTACTTTTATAACTAGAAAAAACACAAAAAGAAAAGAATTATCAAATTTATTACAGTCAATCAGAAATTTACCTAAATATATATTTCAGAAACTATTTTTGTTAGGTTTTTACTTCTACCCTCAAACTATTTATATTTATGATATTTTAATATATTAATTTTGTTTATCATACAAAATGTTAGCTTGCGTGGCTGTAAACTATACTTACATTATAGATATAAGTTTGACTATTATTTATGTGTGTTCGTCTGTTTGCCTGTGGCATCGTAACTACTAAATGGATGGACCGATTTTGATATACTTTTTTTTATTTTTATTCAAAGATGACGAGATCGCAATAATTCGTCATCAGTACATTCACTGTTTGACTATTCAAGTCCTAGTTAAAAAAATAATTTTGCTTTTCTGACTAAAAAAACACGAAAAGACAAGATTTATCCAATTTATTGCAATCGATCAGAAATTATACGCAAACATAATATTATATTTGAGAGACCGAGAATCAGATTTTTACTTCTACCCTCAAACTATACATAATATGATGAAAACGAAACCAGAAATATTTAGAGAATTTCACGAGTTTGTACAACAGAGTTAATTTACAGTCATCGTTCGCACTTCGTAATATTCATTATTCAGTAATTAAATTTTTTGTTGGTTTGTTTTTTGTTTTTAAGCTTAGGTAATCCAAATTGATTCATTTAAAACTACAATTTTTATTATTTTAAAATATAGGATATTTTTCATTTTGCCCGTGTTGGTTTAAATATTATTTATATTTACAATATTACTAATATAGAACGATATTAACATCGTTTAGTTTTGATCATAATATTATAGTTTGAGGGTAGACAATAAAAACCCATAAAAGTAGTATTTGAATTATATACGTTCGCGTGAATCGCAGTTATACCTATTACACTAAAGAATATAATCGATATTCTAATGTATGTGTGATTTTTAAATAACCGTCCATAATAATACCCGTCAACATATCACCTCTATTATTTATAGAATTCATTATTGTATATATTGCAATGTAATGAAATTTTGACCAGCCTTTTCTGAAACACAAAATTAACGTTTACATTATAATGAAATAAACAATGTTTACATGCTACTGAAATTTGTCGTGTATTCATAATTATGAATTTAAGTGTGTATACTATTCACTGAAATACTGCTGTTTACTTCATTATGAAAATAATGTATTCATAATTTTGAAACATTTTGCTGGTTACATCGCTTTGAATGCAATAAGGTGACGATATTTTTGAAAAATAAACGTAGACATATTTTTGCAAATTTGTAGATGTATCCATGTTAGTGCAGCCGACTGTACAATGCAGGCTGATCACCCGATTGTCTGAGAAGACGAATGATGATGGGCATGTAAAATAGTCTGCCCTGCGTCTGTTCTGCTAGTCATGTTGGTTATTACAAGGACTTAACTAAGTAGGACAACACTCTGAGTTAAGAGACTAAAGTCCTTGTGTACAGCGCACACACTTGGGCATTATAAAAATGGTTAAATATAGAAAATCCCCCAAATTGGTGTTATTATTATATACAAGATTCTATTCTAATATTAACGATAAAACTCAATTTTGTATTCAAAAATATTTCTCCTACGCTTTTTAAACTTTCCATATCATACTCCAATAGGCCGAAAATAAACTTACTTTGTTGTTATTTAATTTAGGTACAAAGTTTTGAGGAGGCGCCAAATTGTTTTAATGGCTTCCCACAACATAACTCACGTAAACTACTGAACGGATTTAAATAGAATTTGACCTATTAGTCTTTACTAGTCGAGGAACCTACGTCAAATTATATTTCTCTTTTTTTAACCACGGCACAGGTAACACAACAAGCAAGAAAATAGAACAGATTTTTTACATGCCCACTACTTTTAGTCTCTCTTTGTAACGCCTACGTGGTCTAGTGGTATAGAGCTCTCGACTCGGAGGTCGTGGGTTTGATTCCCGCGTTGGTACAACAAAAAATGTTGTTTCCAAGTTTGGCTAGGGCAATGGAGGCCTGATTGTCTGAGAAGAATGATTATCCATGCGTCAGTCAGATGGTCGTGTCGGTTATCCAGTCCCACTGGGCTACGAGAGTGAAGGAAGAGAGAGTGGCTTCTGTGTATTGCGCACAGACTAGGGCACTATAAAATATATCTTGCGTAGCTGGCCTGGTTTCAATGAACCGGCCACCGTCACCAAAATAGAAGTTCGAGGCATTATTATTATTACACACAAGTCATAAGACTAGCCTGATATTTTATGGGACTTTAAAAATGTATTTCCACGAAGCTTCAAAGTTTAAACACGCGTATAAAATTCTTACAATATTCCGAGCATGTGGCGACCCTAATCGTCGCGAAAGAGCATTAAAGTTTTCCGATAAAAGAGGTGTCAGGGCAGACCACTATTCTTATAACTTGTATATTTTCCCGACCTTAACTTTGACGTTTTGTATAATTTTCCAACAAACTCGCGTGGGATTTCAAATCGTTCGAATATTTTTGTGTAAATGTGTACACTTTGAAAGTAAGTAAAGGATGTTACTATGTTGCCAAACTTATGGATTATTTTAAAGATTGTCCACACGATAATCATCAATTCAGATAAAATGTAGGTAACCTAATAATTTTTAAAAAAATATAAGATACGTTTTCTTTTTAAAGAAATACTAATTACTTTACTATGCAAATTATTATAACGTGCACGATAGATAATAATTAGTGACTTTTAATTTGGTAGCATTATAGTGTGCTGTTGTCTTATTCTTGCAAAAACTAGTTGATCTACACATTTTGATTGTGATTTGTGATTAATATCTTTTTATTTTATTTCTTTATGCATGTACATTTGTCAAGTAGGTACGACAAAGTTCCTCAATGCACTTATCCAAAAGCCAACACTTAGGCGGTTCAGAGACAAAAATGAAGTCAATTCCTTGTAAAGATATTTTACTATGACGTACCTAGGTAGTACTCTCATATGTACGCAGTATGTATGTACATAACTAAATAGCTATTTTGTGTTTACATTTCGAGACTAACTTGTTAAGTTTTATCTATACTAATATTATAAAGCGGAAGAGTTTGTTTGTTTGTTTAAACGCGCTAATCTCAGGAACTACTGGTCCAATTTGAAAGATTCTTTTTTTGTTGGATAGTCCATTCATAGAGGAAGCCTTTAAGCTATAAAACATTAAGCTGCGACTAATAGAAGCGAAGCGTCAGTGAGAAATGTTGCAAAATCGGGGAGACTTTCGTTGCGTGCGCTGCATAAACGGTTTAAGTCGCGATCGAAGTCGCGGGAACAGCTAGTTTGGTAATAAAAGGTTTTCATTTTCATAATAAGGTTATTTATATATGGAATACGATGTATTTGGGATCAGTATTATTTCTGTTATTAATTAAGTTGGAAAAAATACACGATATACCATGTAAATGTCTACGTTACAAACTTAAAAAATTACTTATAAATGGTACGTAACAAAATATATTCCAAATGGATATAACATGATAATTTTGTACTAACACGCGCAAGCTGTTTTTATTATGTTTCATGTTTTGAAAGCTGATTAATGAGCAAAAATTTCCCTATGAATTCATTATGAAACATACGTGTAATATATCTATGTAGTTGAAATATTAATAATAATATCTATGGACGCATAACACCATATCAATCTGGTCCCGTGCTAAGTATCCTAAGAACTTGTGTTGCAGGTACCAGACAACGGAAATATATGTAATACTTTTTATACTATACACATAATATATAAGATTTTTATTACATTATACACAAATTTAATACACATCCATGACCCAGGAACATTGAAAACTTTTGTTCCCTTGGCGGGATTCGAACCCTCTCGCTCGAGCTCCAACGGGCTCAACCACTACGCGTACCTACGTCATACCCGCTAAACAAATCTAAGCGTCACCTCACACAAAAATACGGTAGAAAAAAGAGAACTTGAAAAATAATAATATTCGTCTGCTGTTGAAATATAAATCCCAATAGCGGGTACGACGACGGCTCTACCTTGACCATTTTTGTACCTATGCATATCTGGATTTCACATTTAATTAATTTCTTGTTTCAGCCTTTTTAGACCTTTTTTTGCGAAGTCGGGTTATAGTTTTTAACTTTTTTTTTTAGTTGTATTCTAATATAATCGGCCACTTAATGTACTTGATATTTTCAAACTGACAAACAAAAGAAATGGTGAAAAGTAAAAAAAATACATATCCATAATGAGGAAAGGTAGTATAATCGTATCTCAAAGTTATAGTGACTGCTATAATTTTGTCTGCCCTGTATTAAACGGTCGATTTAAGAAACTGGTGATAGAAGTCAGTAATATTAAAAAAAGCATAATATATAGGGTTGAATTGAGAAACCATCCTTTTTCGGAGTCGGTTAAGAACTGGACTCCGGGAATTTTCTGTTTAATAAAGAATCTAGTAAGTTAAGCTCGGCTAGTTTTGTTACTTTAATATACTGAAAGGAAAAATATTCCGTTACTCATAAGAAGTAAGTTTTAAGTTAAAGTACACTTATTTTCGTATAACTTTTCATTTTATGTTGATTAATTAATACTTAGCAACTTTTTTACTCCCTTGAGCTATTTGAAATATAAACATACTGGTTAATGGAATCAGGCGTTACTTTGAGGAAATTCGTAGCATAAAATTTAAATATATTATATCTAGCAATATCCCGCCAAAAATAATAACCCCAACCTACAAGCAAATGGGTGAGTGTACGCATAGGCATGCGTTCAAAGCACCTCTATCCCACACTGCTTATGCGTACACTCGCAAGCATAAACATGAAAACACAACCACCACACAAGCAATAATGTTAACACGATTGCGTATTCGATTAATGTTAATTGTGTGGGGTGGGAGATATAATTTCGGTCATAACTATCATACAATTCTCTTTCGTTAATGTTACGAATACGTAGCTTTCAATTGTTCCTGCTAGCCCCATCGTTGCAATATTTCGCGAGTACTTTCCAGACAATAAATCTGTCGCGGATGTCAACATCGCTCCAGCGAGTATCATATTGCATGAAAGAGAGGTATTATATTTTGTAATAAAAGTGTTATTACGAATTTTAAAATGTCTCCGGATTTAAAATGTATCGAAAATTGTGCCTTTTGAATGGAACTTAATACTACTGTACTGTTCTGCACCGGTTTGTTTGAACAGATATAATATAAACGATTCGAAATAAATTTGATGAACTATATAGGTCGATGAACTATGTAGAGCGCGTCATTGCCTAAGCCGTTGGAATTCGGGTTCGAATCCGCCCGAAAAAACAAAAGAGTTTTGTGTTCCTGGATGTGTATAATATAATAATAGTCTTAAATAAATGTACATATAGTATAAAAATATTAAATAATATATTTCCGTGGTCTGATAACTGTAATATTATAAGTTCTTCGGATACTTAGCAAGGGGCTAGGGTTAGTTTATGGGAACAGAATCCCCAAAACCATTAAAAAATAAAGATTTATTATTATTTTAAGATGACCATTACTGTATAATATAATTAATATTTTGAATGTTAATTTTAGCTTTTTTTTGCTTTAATGTTAATTTAAAATTTACATTATTTCTAGCAACAATCTTCTCTTCTCTTATACAGGGTGTCCCAAAAATCAACGATAAACCGAAAACGGGTGATAGGCCAAGTCATGACAGTTATGAGAAAAATGTGAAAAAAAATCTTTGTCATGTATTTTTCACATTATAAGGACTTTTAAAAATATCGGAAAAACTGACACCCTGTGATGGTCTTTCATGTCCTAAGACTACAAATATTACTTTTTTGTGATTTTTTTTTCGGTATTGTAGTCATGACTAACCCTTCTGTAAATCACAATTCATAATTTAAACATACCTGCCTCAGTTTTGAATAAAATGGTGTGTTTTGCCCAAGATTAAATTCAAAATAATTACTACACCCAACTTTAATCGTCTGTACTGTAAAAAAAATTACTACAGTATTTTGGCAAGTAACTTTAAAAGATGGCGCATTTAATCTGGATTCCAAAATGGTATGATACTTGCTGGATTACTTCTTTGTTGAGGAAAAAAAAATTTTTTTAACGGAACCGGATGTTAGGCCAACTCTGTTTAAATTTTTAAAATGTTGGTATTAAGTTGTTATGTGACGACGATGAGTGACGTCATCTTGTCTAGAGTGAGCGAGACAGACAGTGACGCTAAGTGCGGGTGCTTTTTTATTAAAAAAAATTGTATTGCAGTGTAGGCATTTTTAAGACTTAAATTTTCAGGTATGAATACAACGCTCTTTTGAAAATGTGAGTGGTTGAGATACAGAACAGACGCCACCTTGTTATCAAGTATGTAATTAGTTAGTTTTAGGTGCAAGTTCGAAATAAAAGTCAGTCAATGGATTTCTTCAGTTATTACTTTAATTTACAAAGATTTACAGCAAATGTTCGAACTGTTTGCCTTCAGCTCTAATGCAAGCCCTACATCTTCTTAAAAATGATCGCGTAATAAGACGGGCGTATCTTCTTGAATTAATGTGTTCAGCAGCTTCTGTAATTTTTTGGCGCAGCTCGGCTAAATCTCGAATTGGTTTAGAGTACACTTTTTCTTTTATTGTTCCCCAATAAAAGAAATCAATGGGATTTAAATCAGGTGAACGGGCAGGCCACGAAATTGTACCACCCCGCCTAATCCACCTATCGGGGTATTCTCGGTCGAGAAACTCTCGTACTGTGCGAGCGTAATGTGCTGGGCAGCCATCTTGTTGGTACCACATGCTGCCGTAAATGTTTAGTGGCACTTCTTCCAACAAATCTGGTAATTGGTTCTGTAAGAAGTCCAAATAAACCTCGGCAGTTAAGTTCTACGGTAGCTCAAATGGACCAATAACAGTACCATTCAAAATTCCCGTCCACATGTTCACCTTAACCCTTCAGCTGTGACAGATGACAAAGAGCAAACTAACGGCAGCACGTGCGCATATGACAAGATGGCGCGTAAAATTCTTCTTTGTACAAATAATGTAATAACTTTACAACCACACCATATTTTATGGTTCTGTAAAAAACATTGTAATAGCTGTTATATTTTCTATCTATCAAGCCATCAAACTATAGTATTTAGTCTGATTTCATATCCGTTTCACAAGTATAAACTTTGGAAACTGTGTTGCTGACTGTTTCACAAGAAATAAATAAATGCTATATTATAATCTAAAGAACAGGGACCTATTCTTTCTAATTATGTAAATAAATCGACGAAAGAACTTGAGATGCTTACAAAAAAAGTACTTGAGTTGTGACACTACGACTTACTACATTACGAGTTCACAGGCAAACTTCGTCCTTAGTGTAGTACAAATAGAGTTCATAATGGCCGCGGCCGGCGGGAGACCGTTAAAAACGCCCTTTTTTTTTGTCAAATTCTTTTGTTTATTTTACTAAAATTAGGCATAATCCGACGATAAATCGTTTTGTACACTAGTTATATTTACTTCCTTAGGCTTATTACGTCATTTATTTACAAACATAGTAAGAAAATCATATCTAAATCAGTCTATATATATACGTATAGAAACCAATTTTTTCAAGTGAAAAATTTAAATGTTACGACGTATATCTTTCAAATGATTATCTAATAATACTTATAATGAGTAAAATAAACCATTTATATATACAAAATACTACTTACATTCGTGAAAACCAGCAAAATCTTGAAAAAACTACACATTTTAGAGCACTCACAACCACCTCACTGCACTGACATGCACAAACTGGTCGGCGACAAAGTTAGTATTATTTTTCATTCGAATTGAAGCTTATTTAGCAAAGGTTCTAACTAATCAAACTTCTTCATACAAAAGTAGTCTGTAAGTCAGGGGAATACGATGCATAATAGAATAAAAGAGCGCGGTCACATTGGACCGCTTGGGTCTTAAGTGAATGGCGCGGTGCAAATGGCGCGGTCCAATTTTACCGTTTGGGCGGCAACCGGTTAAACCGGTACTGCGATCTGTCTTCCCGCATCAAATTTGGATTATCCACGTGCCATTCGTGCAAATTATGGAGGTTCATGTAACCATCTTTTTTAAACGTGGATTCGTCAGACCACAGAATTTTTTCAAAGAATCGCGGATCATCTCTGTATCTCTGCAACATCGTTTGACAAAATTGCAATCTCTCTGGGTAGTCTCGGGGTAACAGGCTTTGTACTCGTTGTACATGGTAAGGATGAAACTGGTTCTTTTGCAAAATACGATGTGCAGTACTTTTGGGCACTCCGATGTTCTCTTCAATCCCACGTACTGAGATACTCGGGTCTTGTTCGACCGCCTCGAGCACTTCGTCCTCGTAGGGTATGAAAGGCCTTCCCTCGCTGGTATTTTGATTAGGGAATCGACCCTCTAAGAGTGACCGATGCACGTTAATAAATACCCGATAATCAGGATGACGCTCAGCGTTTGGGTATCTCTCACGATACATTCTAGCTGCATCATTAGCGTTGCATAAGCATTCTCCATAGATGAGATGCATATTGGTGTATTCTTGTGCGGTGTATCGAGATGGCATGATAACACACTACAATGGAATCACACACTACAACCGAAGATACGACAATAAAACAAGTCCAGGGTCGTCAGAAACGGGGCAGATAAAACCAAATCACAAAGCAAATCAAGTCCAATAAACAGAAGCACAGTTGTAAGTACGAAGTCAATACGGATACAGAAAGATGCGCAATGAACGAAAGATCGTAACGTACTGCAGTTTTGCACGTTCATCACTGTGTTGTCGGGTTGGCGTCACTATCTATCTCACTCGCACTGAGCGTCACTGTCTGTCTCGCTCACTCTAGACAAGATGACGTCACTCATCGTCGTCACATAACAACTTAATACCAACATTTTAAAAATTTAAACAGAGTTGGCCTAACAACCGGTTCCGTTAAAAAAATTTTTTTTTCCTCAACAAAGAAGTAATCCAGCAAGTATCATACCATTTTGGAATCCAGATTAAATGCGCCATCTTTTAAAGTTACTTGCCAAAATACTGTAGTAATTTTTTTTTATAGTACAGACGATTAAAGTTGGGTGTAGTAATTATTTTGAATTTAATCTTGGGCAAAACACACCATTTTATTGAAAACTGAGGCAGGTATGTTTAAATTATGAATTGTGATTTACAGAAGGGTTAGTCATGACTACAATACCGAAAAAAAAATCACAAAAAAGTAATATTTGTAGTCTTAGGACATGAAAGACCATCACAGGGTGTCAGTTTTTCCGATATTTTTAAAAGTCCTTATAATGTGAAAAATACATGACAAAGATTTTTTTCACATTTTTCTCATAACTGTCATGACTTGGCCTATCACCCGTTTTCGGTTTATCGTTGATTTTTGGGACACCCTGTATATAAATGAATTGCTGCTCGTTAGTCTCGCCAAAACTGGACAACCACTGAACCGATTCGGCTATTTTTAGTCTTGAAATATTCGTGGAAGAATAGTCCAGGGAAGGTTTAAACGGTTCATCATAAACTGTTACTATGATCAACGAAGTGGGCAAGCATTATACACAATTTGACTGTTGATTTATGTTATATTTAAATTTAACATTCCATGCTATCATGGTAGAATGTATAGACCTATTTTAAGCATTACCATCTACATATGTACGAGTAATACATTCAATAAATAAAATAACAATTATGCTTAAAATGTGTCTCTATGAAAGCATATTCACGTCAAGATAAGTAATAACAGAATTCAGCACAAACGTAAAAATAAACTAGGGTACGAATGCCCTAATCGTTATGAATACGGGAAGAAATATTAAAATGTATTCATGGACTAAGACCGGAATAACATCTCATTCAGAATGCAATTTAGTGATACAATTTTATTCAGAATGGAACTTTCATTGAGATCTTTAGGCGGAATTTCTTATGAATTTTTCAATTGTGGGTGGAATATGAATGAAATGTTATTTAACTTCTTATGGGAAAAGTTATTGAAGACGTAATATTATACTTTACTAATATATTTTAGGTAACAAAATATTTTCAAAACGCAGCTGTTTTTAAAGGTATTGTTTAGCTACAGAACGATATTGACTAATAATAATAATTAATGAAATAAATCTACTTTACTATTTTTACATAATTAAATTATATAATATAGAATTCGTGGTAATTTTTTAAATTACCACGAATTCTATATTATACAATCTTAGCATCAACAAATACATATTCATAATCTCAAGTCAGATAACTAGAAAAGGTAATCTTATATACTCGAATAAAAATGAATTGCTGTTCGTTAGTCTCGCTAAAACTCGAGAACGGCTGAACCGATTCGGCCACTTTTGGTCTTGAAATGTTCGTGGAAGTTCAGGGAAGGATTGAATGGTTTGTATGCTCAATGAAGTGGGCACGGGTCAGCTAGTAACATATACAACTAAAAACATACTATATATAAAACATACGTACATATATATATATAAAAAAAAGCATACGTACATATACATAACATACGTACTCTTGAAAACATAATCCTCTGGCGCAATCTGTTAAAAATTTTCATGATTTTTATACAATTTTCATTCAATAACGTTTTAAATATGATCTTGTCTATCATATGGTTCGTGTTAAGCCGCTAAAAAAATAGTCGCATTTGACTTTATCCAAAAGGATTGAGTCTCGTAAACAGTAACGCTGGATTACAATCCCCATAAATAATATTACTCATAAAACTAATATTGTCCATAACCTATTTTATGTCCGCCATCTTACTAACATGGCGGGCGTTAACACCTTTTGTCCAGGGCCCTGATTACGTAACTTCTATGACTTTCCCGACCTTCGACATCAACTGTCACTGTGACGTTAAATCTTTTTAAAACACGATTTAAAAAGTTAATATGTCATAATTTTGACGTTTATACGATATAGGCAAGACTCATGGGACTTTTGTCTTTTAGTTATTGTGAGATAGGCTTTATTCATAAACAACTCACTCACATACTTTTGTAACACATGTTTGAGCGGAAAATGCATTGGCGTCGAGTTCTGGTTTTCTCTCTCTAGACATTATAAGTTGAGGATACAGAGCTCTCTGTCAGCTTGTAAGACCTCTCAATAGGCACAGATCTTTGTATCCAACTGAAAAAACCTTTTCACTTACCACGTCGTACAAGACACGTGGACCTACTAAATTATCAGACAGCTATAGACCTCACATTGGTTTAGACCAAAGACGCAATGATGAATTTATAGAGGTACACTTTACGAGTCTATAAAGTCAATTTTGTGGGTACTTATACCGTACAATATATTAGGGAATACTTACTACTGAAGGTCATATTTTCTGAAGGTCATATTTTTAAAATTTATGTTGGCATCTGAAATAGAGATAATAATATAATATGTGTTATCTAGTAGGAATTAATTGTAGTAATTCTTCTAAAATAGGACACTATCAATTTATTACTATTAATACAGGGTGTTAAAAGAACAGTCACTATAACTTGGTCTATAAATTGACACGATTATAGTACTACGAGTATCTTTCCTCATTTTGGAAAATTAAATGCATTTTTTTACATTTTTTTTGTCAAAAACATTTTTTTTTGTACATTTTGGAAACATTATTAAAAAAAATTATATGTCGCAGTCATGTGATTGAATCTGCCTATTTAATTGAATGACTAGCGCGGTATAATTAGATATACTAGTAATTAAATGGCGTCTAACAGCTCGTACAGATAACAATGTGTTGATATATTTTTTGATTAATTTACTTTATTGTGCGTTATAATAGCACACATTCAGAAATTTTGAAGTTTAAAAATTAAATAGTTGTCCTGTCCTAGTCTCGGATTCATTGAATTTGTGGGTAAAATTAGAATTCAACGAACGCGCTAGTCATTCAATTAAATAGCGGATTCAATCAGATGACTGCGGCATATATACAATTAGTATGGCGTTAGTTAGCCAGTTGCACCACGACACGCGCTTACTGTGTTATATAATTTTATTAAATTTTTTCACGCAGGGTAATGGAAAACGTGAGATATATATATTTCCTTACAAAATTTCACGAAAACGCCCAAATTATATTTTAGTGATTCGGAAATCGCAGTATTGTAAGGAAATTAATTCAAAACCAATTTCACATATTGTTACTAGAATTGACATTTATAAGTTTAATAGTACGAAGCAAGTTTTTCAGTGTTCAACGAAACTTCAGTAGTTATAAGCAGATTGGATTCTCAAGTTGGCAGAATTGCATTCACTTTGTTCCGGACTTGTACTTTAATGTTTCAATTTTATGTA
This sequence comes from Celastrina argiolus, assembly GCA_905187575.2. Taxonomy (NCBI): domain Eukaryota; kingdom Metazoa; phylum Arthropoda; class Insecta; order Lepidoptera; family Lycaenidae; genus Celastrina; species Celastrina argiolus. Next base: position 8,471,059 of record LR994596.1, read on the forward strand.
TGCTGTCGAGGGATTTCAAAATTTTCTTTCGCATTTCTTTTAAAATAATATCTAGGGACGTTTCACGCCACATCAAACTGGCCCCGCGCTAAGTGTGCGTAAGCTTGTGTTCCAGGTACCAGACAACGGAAATATAATATTTTTATTTATTACTAGCTGACCCGTGCCCAAGTGGCATGCTCAACGAAGTCGTTGAGCATGGACACCGTGTAAGCCTTCCCGGGACTTCCACGAATATTTCAAGACCAAAAATAGCCGAATCAGTTCAGCTGATCTCGAGTTTTAGCGAGACTAATGAACAGCAATTGATTTTTCTTTGTTACTCAGTGATAATGTAGCTCTCTAATGAAAAAAGAATTATTAAAATCGGTCCATTACTTTTTGAGTTAAGTCTTTACATACAAAAATTCTAAAATACAAATCTTTCCTCTTTATAATATTAGTGTAGATTTTGTTTTGAGTAACAAAATATGAAAACACTATTGGTTAATGGAATCAGGCGTTACTTTGCGGAAATCCATAGCATACAATTTAAATATATTATATCTAGCAATATTGCTAGATATAATATATTTAAATTGAAAACACTATTTTTAATACAACACACAATATATTTAAAATTTAAATTATATTATACACAAATTTAATACACGTCCTTCTTTTTCTTCCTTCGGCGAGATTCGAACCCGTGACCGATGCGCTCATCCACTGCGCTATAGAGGTCGTCATTTTTGTACTAGCTTCTAGCCCCTTACTCAAGATGTCATCACTATTATCACTTACGAATTTCAAAAACTTATAAGTCTCGATAAGTGACACACGGATTCGTATGTCACTTATTACATCAAATGCTACAATCCTGGTACAAACTTTATACGTTTGACGGCGATTTTTTACAACTTACGCCTGTCGAATTTCTGTTTCGAGATACATATTAATCAGCCTGTGGGTTTGTTTTCGAACTTCGTATATGTGGCATCTTAAAGGGCCGTGGAATACTGTGAATAGCTTCATGCAAACTGTACAGCCCTTCCGGCTATTTATCGGTCTGGCGTTGTAGGAACCCGGAGTAAGGGCCCATTTCCAGCAACTTATATAATATTTATATGTATTCTATCTCTTATAAATAAAAATGAATTGCTATTCGTTGGTCAATAGTCATTCATTTTCACGATTTGAAATTTCGAATTACGGTCCTATGTAGAGGCTTATCAATGAGTGATAATATTATTTTAAGGGTGTGTATGGGTCCCGTATGTTGAGTTTACTGTGAAAGTACCAGTGCTGAAAGAGACACTTTTTTCAAATTTAGTGGGAAAATTTATGACGTTGTGGCATTTCTCATACAAACATGAAAGTCAAAAGTGAGTCTTTCAACGCTGGTACTTTCACAATAACTCTACATAGGAATCACATACACATCCTAAAGTATTGTCACTTATTTATTTTACACCTTATATATACTTTTAATTGCCGTACTAATCCAGTGGAATGGTTACCCCACTCGACTGGCTCTCGTCTGGAGGATTGTCCATCGTGTCAGATGATCAGGTTATCAGCCTGCAATGTCCCAAACAAACTTGAAAGAAACAACATTTTTAGTCCTTCCTAAGCTAGAATACACAACCAAAGAGTGAAGGGCCAAATAACTGTATTATTTGGCCTTATTGGGAATATTTTACGTCATAATGTTAGGAACGGGGCTATACAGTAAACCGTTTGACCTGTAGGCCAAACTCGAAAAGCAGCTGACATTATTTTTATTCATTTCATTTTCGCGGTCTGAAATGTTGAATTACGGCTTCAACAATCTGCACTGAGGACTTGTGCTAACTTTGAATAGCCATACGAATGCTCCTCATAAACTATTTTACGGTTACGTATGGTTTGCAAAAAAATACGAAATGTGCTGAAATTTTTTAAGCTATTGTATGCAATAGAAGTTAAGGCTTCTATCGCGGGCCTTGAGCGTGGAGACCGAATCCAGAAATTCCGTAACGAAAATAACCTAACAATCTATCGATGAATAGCAGAACTTTTAGTGACTTTTTTGAAATATCACGCTTGTCTCTTTAGTTCAACAACTCGCCTCTAGGTGGCATTGGTTCTATCGGATAAGTTGATAAGCAATAAGTAAGTGAGTATGCAATAGCTTTACTGCGGCAGTCCCCGAGTGCCACAATATGTCTTTTTAAATGTACACTTAAATGTGAAGCACTTTTATCCTACATATTTTTTTTGGAGTTTTTAAATTATCGAGTTACATTTAAAACATTTTCTATTTAAATAATGTTATGTTAGAATCAAAGTGTGTATTTTTCTAGTAATAATGAATCTCGCGACAAAAACTAATAAGAAATTTTGCATTATCCAATTGTGAGTCCAATAAGTAATTATAATTCTTTATCGTTACTCGAGCGCAATGTGGTCAAAATTCAACCCTATTTGAGTTTTAAATTATTTTGCATAACAAAAACTGTGCTGCTCATTTCCGGGTTTATTCCCTCCTTCCTTTTCTGGCACCCCACGGATATAGGTAAGAATATAAACTATGTGTATGTGAAATTACATGCTCCTCCGTCCGTGCAATCGCCGAGAGAAGGGGTAGTAAGTTTTTGCTTCACGTAATAATATTCTCGCCATGTTCAGTTATCCTTCAACATTCGAGTAAAAAATAGAAACGAACGTAATAAATATTCTTCACCGCTTGTTTTTCTGACCCTATTCCCGCGGTCCGCCACATAGGTAATATTTTTTACTTTTACAAAACGGAAAACCTACTTTCGGAAAGGGATTCGTTCCATATTTTATGAAAGATCTGAAAAGGGTTAAATCCCAAAGGCCACATGTTCGCGTTTGCCACTGGAAGGAGCTGAATTAAATTTTGACAGAACCTGACATGGGCGGCACAATTAGCTTAGACTTGGATTTGAAAGTGTGAACTCAAAGGGAATTCAGTCTGTGAAACCCTTTGAATAGTCTTTTGAGAATAGTGATTGAAGGGCAAAATTCTCTCAATTCTGTAATAGGCTGACAGCTGTCAAAGGCATTTAAGATGTTTCTTGTTGTTCTTGAAATATCACTCCACCCCCACAATATCCACTGTGATTTTTTAAACTACTTTAATTAAAGAGGTTTCTGCTTTCGACATAATATTACAAACATATTGATAGCTGACCAGTGCCCACTTCGTTGAGCATGGAAACCGTGTAAAACTTCCCGGGACTTCCACGAATATTTCAAGATCAAAAACAGCCGAATCAGTTCAGCTGATATCGAGTTTTAGCGAGACTAACGAACAGCAATTGATTTTTATATAGCCTATGTTACTCAGTGATAATGTAGCTTTCTAATGAAAAAGATTTATTAAAATCGGTCCAGTTCTTTTTGAGTTAAGTCATTACATACAAAGATACAAATCTTTCCTCTTTATAATATTAGTGTAGATGAAAATTCAAAAATATTTTTTTTGTATATGGACCGATTTTAATGATATTTTTTTTTTAGAAAGTAGATATTTCCAGGGAGGTACCATGATCTGTTAATGGCATACCGGAGAAATCTAAGGGAACCTTCTAAAATCGTTTATTATTTTTTCCTTAAATATATTTAAAGAACTACTATTTAATGAAGGTTTGTTGTCGATTTGATATGATTTAACCAAAGGACAGGTAAGACAATGTAACCTACTTATATTTTGTTAAAGTTATAAGAAACTAGCTGTGCCCGTGACTTCGTTCGCATGGTTTTTGAGTGACTTAAACCGTTTATGCTGCGCACGCAATGAAAGTCCCCAAATGTGAATAATTTTCCCCGTTTTTGCAAAACTTCTCACTGACGCTTCGCTCTTATTGGTTGCAGCATAATGTTATATAACCTAAAGCCTTCCTCTATAGATAGACTCTCCAACAATAAAAGATTTTTTCAAATTGGACCGGTAGTTCCTGAGATTAGCGCGTTGAAACAAACAAACAAACTCTTCCGCTTTATAAAATTAGTATAGATATGGGATAGAAAATATGAACTTACCTTTTATTTTTAATAAACTTTCAAATGTAACTTTTCCAGAAGGAAATGCTATATTTTTAAGCTGATGGTAAAACTGAGCATTATGCGGTGTTATCATTAAAATTATTCAGTGGCAATTTTCCGAGCTAACCCACAATCTGCATGGACACGAATATGAAAATCCGCGTTACGCTTCTCTCTCTCTGTCTATTTTTCTCTTTCTATCTCTGTATATTCTCTCCTTATTTTGACGATATCTGTATCCTAGTGTTTTTTTTTTGTTTATTTATAACTGGTGTAAAAATAACAGTCACTATAACTTTCGGATATGATTAAAGAACCTTTTGTCATTCCAGAAATTTATTGTTCTTTTTAATTTTTGCTTTTACGTTATTCTTGTGACAAAAAATAAGAATAAGAAATTATTTTTAGTTTTTGACAAAATAATAATAAAATAATACATTTCCAAAATGAGGAAAGGTAGTATAATCGTATCTCAAAGTTATAGTGACTATTCTATCTACACAATGTATATAGAGGCTTGTAACCTACAGCTTATATCAGGCTCGTAACGTACACGACATAAATTTATGAATCTCTTACTTTTTAGTAGCCCAGTGCTTGTGCGTGTCAGTGCTCTATCTCGAAGTCGCGGGTTCGAATAGAGGATTCCAACTCGCGACTTCGTCTTCAAAGTAAGAAATGTTTGGCGTTACTATATCATGGATTTGTATTAAATTTGTGTTTATTATAGTAGAAATCTATACGAGTAGTATTATTTCCGATGTCCGGTAGGTACCGACTTGTAACACAAGGCAACGTAGACTTTGGGCTTCAATATACTATTCTAAGTTATAATAAGGCATTATATCTTAAGTTGTTATAAGATTTTTACGTTACTATTAATAAAAACAGGACTTGGCAGCCATTTAGATTTTACTTTGAACTTGGCTCTCATTTCACATTTTTGTTGTATTTTAAATTACATTAAAGACTTCACAAACCGAGGTATTCCCAAAAGACTTCAAACCCTACGAACGTAAACTAGAAAAGTACCCTGACATCTATAAAAATAGATTGCTTCCTTTATTACTTTTTCTGGATTTAGAGCATTTGAACTTCGGTGCCGTTAACCATTTACCCTTCACCTGTAACGTAAAGTTAGAAGGACAACATTCAACAACAGTGACAATAATAATCAGTTACGTATTAGAACTTTATCGAATGAGAATTATATGTAAATTTAACACCAACTATGTTGATTTCAAGTTTGGTTAGGACAATACAGGCTGATCACCTGATTGTCTGGCAAGGAAGATGATCAACTTCTTAGTCCTTAGAGATACATGTTTGAAGACTTCAGCGTTATTTAAAGGAATGCAAGCATATGCCACTACGTCAATTACAGTCGAACTTGGTCTCATAGTTATAGTGGATGCCTGATGATGGCGTCGTGAGGAATCGAGGGAACGGGACGCGTCGCGGCGTCGGGCGTCGGCGTCGCGGCATCTGGGGGTCCGCGTAGCGACGTCGGGCGTCAGCGTCGCGACGTCGGGCATCGGCGTCGCGACGTCGGGCGTCGGCGTCGCGGCGTCTGGCGTTAGCGTCGCGGCGTCTGGCGTCGGCATCCGGCATCGCAGCGTCAGGCGTCGGCGTCGCGACGTCGGGTGTTGGCGTCGCAGCGTCGGGCGTCGGCGTCGCGGCGTCGGGCGTCGACGTCGTCGCGGCGTCGGGCATTGGCGTCGCAGCGTCGGACGTCAGGCTGTATTGTCATTCCACCAAAAAGTTACAGTGACAAACTGTTAAGTCCTACTGTTATCTTCAATGAGCGTTTCAGTTTCATCACAATTTAATAGGTATTCATGATATGATTTTTTGATAAAAGAATTCTAAACGTCGAATATTTTCCGCATTATTTTCCACGAGCATTTAATTCGTATATTTTTAATTTGCAAAAGCGAATTAGGCTAAAAGCCGGCGCGCCCGTATGACAAGTTAAAATGTCACATAACAGTAATATGTTTCTTAATTAATTAATTACTATTTGAAAATTATACCCAGCTCCCTAACATTCAATTTGTAGTAATTATAGTTACATTAATATGACTTTCTAAACCGAAAGCTATTTTCATCATCATCATTTCATGACTTGTAGTATTTCATGACTTGTAGTATTTCATGACCTTCTACTTACCAGCTATACTCGCTATATTTGGGAGGCGGTTTGGCAAGCGCGTTTTTCAGACAAGAGTTTTTTTTTATTACATAAAGCAATTTATATGAGGTGCCAAAACAAAAAATGCTTATAAAATCAGGAAAATGCAGCTTTCAAAATGAGGAAAATGAAAATAATCAGATAAAGTCTGCGGTGTGAAAATGTACGGTCATTCTGTGTTATTAACGCACACAGCGGGGTTCCAGTATAATTAACCGCAGTTTCAACGCTCCAGTATTTTTTAATTTTGTAAAAACTGCACTTGAAGTTGCCTTAACGATAATTTATGGGAGTTGTGACGTTGATAGAGTAGTCATTCCCATATTTTTCCTTTATTCATAACACTTAGCCGGTATTAAGGTAACACGCAAAAATCTTTATAATTCATTTTTATGATAGAGCCGCAAGACGTGGCACAGGATCGCAAGACGTGGCACAGGATTTCATACCCAGTGGATAGGTATAATATGAAACTCTGTGTGATTTTATTATTTTTATTTATTTATTTATTGTCCCTTCAACATCTGGGTCATTAGCGACCACTTTAAATACATCATAATAATATATACAATAAGTAACTTAAATTAAATTGTAAACATTTCAGGAACTTTAAAGACTATACATCCATTTTCATAGTTCAAACATTCCTTTTAATCACTTGGTAAATTACATAAACATTTTTCAGTATTATATACTGAACATTCTACAAGGAGATGGAAAATAGAAAGAAAAGATCCACATTTGCATTTGCTTTTTTCAGGCTTTGTGATAATATTATAAGGATGATAATTATAATAACTATGAACAACGAAAACTTATGGATGTGAAAAAAAAAATATATTTTTTATAACTTGGGACATAATGTAGGTACCTATATTTAAACAGAAAATATGTTTATATTAGAGCTTTGTGACTCCACTTTCTTGTTATTCCAAGATAACGGATTTTATTGCATAAATGAATAGCACATTGAAATATAAATAAGTACTCAGAATCAACAGTACTATATTGAAAATCAACATTTTCAAATGTGCAGAGATTTGATTACAGGATTTCGCGAGAATGAAAATGCTCCATTAAATAATAATAAATAAATAAAAAGTATTTATTTCAGGCATTTCCTATTGAAGCAACAATTTAATGAGGATTGTATGGTCTCCGAAACATAATATCTCCTATTTATTTCGAATTTAAAACTTAAATTTTATTTCAAACTTACTCAAATATAACAACTATATTACAAAATTGATAAACTAAAGTTAGGTGATTCTTACAGTCATGTATAAAAATAGGTACTTAACTCATAGGAGTTTAATACCTATTTAGATAATTAAAAATTCTAGAATTTAACGTTCTATTTTTGAATTCATGTATATTGAATTATTGCATATTTCCTGAAAATCGATTTAGCCGTAACAAACAGACCTTCATTCGAATTTACAATATCAATATAATCAATACTCAATAGTTATACTATTATGCGGTTAACCCTAAGACAATTTTCTTCATTTTCTCGCTAAGGAACTTCTTCAAATCGCTTCAAAAGAAGATAAGGGTAATTTGTATAAAAAATTGTGTTTGTAAGTTACACTAATAAGAAAGTTAGTCTGTGATAACAATGTTATGGCTCCACGTCGGGGGTAGTTAGAAGAAAAATACATATCTCCGGTATGAAGAAGCTTAGGAAGTTACAAACTTGATATTGGAACGAAGTTTGTCTCGCTATAACTGACGTTACAGCAGAATAGGGTTGTCGAAAGCAGATTTTGTTATTATTATTATTATTAATAGCCGATACTGTCCCACTGCTGGGCAAAGGCCTCCCCTCTCTCTTTCCACAAGTCACGATCTTTTACTATAACAGGCCACTCTTTATGAAACGCGTCTAGCTCGTCGCGCCACCTTTTCTTTAATTTGTTAATAAACATAAATAAATACTTAGTACAAAAATAACAGCTGGATCCTGAAACATTAAAGTAAATGATGTCACATAACCTTGTTACTCCGTCAAGCAGTTTGTATCCTGTAAATATGAGAGCACCTTACTATAATTTATTTTATTTATTAATTTTTCGGCTATCAAATATTAAATTTGACTGGTAGAGAATGCTATACGGCATTAAGTCCGCCTTTGTACTGTGTGTGCATTAAGTTAAATAAATAAATAAATAAATTAGTGACTTTGAAACTACAAAAGTACACAAATAGAAATAGTTATAATAAAAAGTATATTATAACGCATAATAGGTATTATCTATTATTTAATGCATTATATATACTACTAGCTGACCCGTGCCCACTTCGTTGAGCATAAAAAAAAATAAAAAAATTTCAAGACCAAAAATAGCCAAATCGGTTCAGCCGTTCTCGAGTTTTAGCGAGACTAACGAACACGATTCATTTTTATATTTATTTCATAATTTACAAGATATTTCATAATTTAATGGACGTTACTTAAATAGACACCGTAGCATTACTTCCTGTCTTATAAGAATGTCAGATGAATTTCATCATATTAATCCTCTTTAGCGCTCGCCACTTAATTAAGTAAATTTGGTAGCGTACAATCCGCAATCACATAACTGGCAAGAGCCAGCCCTTGTGTTAGGATAAAATGTATTAAGTTTTTGTATAATTAAAATGTACGAGTATTGTTAGGAATAATTAAAATGGTTACGAGTGCATTTGCAATGCTTTAATATAATTTTATATTTCGCGGTTGATTAAAATGAATATCACCTAATGCGTCTGCAATATAAAATTTGTATTTAACTTTTGAAGACAATAAACATACATTTTGATAAAAAAAAACTCAACAATAGAGGAATATTAGGCCCGAAACTAAAGTGAATAAGATTTGACATAAGCTTCGCTAAGTGACACACGAATTCGAATGTCACTTCGATACTTCTATTATGTCAATACATTTTTATTTACAAACTTTGCCAGTGGTAATTGCAAAGACATCTTGTCTAATAATTTAAAACCACAGAATGAGTCCCTCAAAACATCAAAAAAAAAACACAAATTAAACTAATTAAATATTTTTTTAATGCAAATATTAGGCCCGTATAAATAAAACAATCTTAAACCCAACCCCACCTTGAGAACCTATTTGACAGATAAAACAACGTTTCGTTTCACTTTTAAAAGTGAACAACTTTATTAGTGTTAAAAAGTACTTTAATTTATTTTCTTTTTATACTGTTATATTCATATTATAGATTATAGGAAACAATAAAGTAAGTATAATGTATATTTTTATAATCTTTATTTTTACGTTTTAAGAAAGAAAAAAATTAAAGTATGTAACATAAGTAAAATTCTTCATTTTTAAAAGTAAAACGAAACGTTTTATCTGTCAAATAGGTTCACAAGGTGAGGTTGGGTTTGAGATTGTTTTATTTATACGGGCCTTAGAGTAATCCGCCGCCGCCACCGGCGTAGGAGAGGAAGCAATATTCTGCCAAAACAACGCAATCGACATTTTTGGCGCGAATGAGTTAATAGTATATTCGGAATCACCGCTCCGAGATCTACCAGGATTAATCACTTAATTTTTAATAGCTGTCATATATTTAGTTTTTTTTTTGTTAAATATGTGGATCCATTCAAACTAGTCATAACCATCGTAAAAATATCGTAAAATAAAGAAATATGTACCTATAATATCGCACATACAAAGTCCATATTGATAGGCACTAAGCAAAACAAAACTATAAATAAAGATTAAAAAAAAAAAAAAAACCTCCAAGCAAGTGCTTTTTTATGATAAGGTCGGCAGTATTCCTCTCTCTTTCTACCAAGAAAATGTATGCTCCTGCTGTTTTACTCTTTTCTTCTGTAACCCAATTTTTGGTAAAGTAACCCATTCTGTATATATTCCCCAAACGATAGCAAATGGCAAGGGAGTGACTTATTCAGTAACTAACAAAGCACGACTAAAATATAAAACCGACAAAAAACTATCGGTCGAGATTTTATTATGTACTCCAAGTTTCGGGAATTTCGTGTTACGTATTCCCATAGGGATATCCGGATTAAACATTGCTTACGTACGTGAAAAGACCAAAATGTATTGTTCAAAGGGTAGTAATATTATGATATTATGTGAATATGATATTTTGTGAATTTATACAGCACACCGATTTGTTTTTTTAACACTGACAAAAACTGAGGTGTGTGTTTGTGTGTATGTGGTATCGTAGCTCCTAGACGGATGAACCGATTTTGATCTAGTTTTATTCGTTTAAAAGCTGACTTGATCGCGAATGTTCTTAGCTATAATTAATCATTACCAGTTCACCCAGTATTTGAAAATTCGGGTTTTAATTATGTTTATATAGCTACTGTATAGTACATCCTTGATAAATTTAACCTAAACAAACCGAAAACATCGAAATTGTCACTTATTCATTTATTGTGCACACTTATCAACATTTTCACAGGTATATTAATATAATAATAGGATCATACTTTAATAGCCAATACATTTTATAACAATGAAACAATAATGAACATATTTAAACATCAAATAAAAATCTTCAAAGTAAAAATTCACTATTTTGACACTGTAGAATATAAGCCTATAGTCTATGGATTCATAGCAAACAATAATCAATATATTAATAATGGCCAATTGGCATCACTGACTAATCTATGGTTGTGTCAAAGATGGATTTGTTTACGTTTAGGTTAAATTTATATCGGACGTACTAGTTTTAAAGTAGAATTCAGTGTTAGGTTTTTAATTTTTTAATCCATCCGTTAAATTTTAGGAAATTAGTTTCAAGCTTATTTAATTATGGTATTAACTGTTATGGTTTAGATTAAAGCTCATAGGCATAATCCTAAGATAAATAACTTTAAATGAATACTTAAAAATAAAACATATTGCATTGCAAACGTCTGCGTAAGGATCCACTCACATTGGCAATACGCCAGCGGGGTTGTGGTAGTATGCCATGGGAACTGCTATCCCATGGCCCCGCCATAAGGTTGGACTCCCCAGTGTTTATGGGCATACGCAACGAATTTCCCAAAAAAAATTCCACTCACATTGGCACGCAGTTAAAGCGTCGGACGGACACAGACACGTCCAACCTATGAACCGCTCTGTTTTTGTCGAAGGTTAAAAATGACACGTCACAACGCTTCGATTTTACGCGAATGTGAATTGAACCTATAACGCAAACAAACACTTATGAAATATTACAGTAACTATTAATCTGTTGTTTTGTGCTAGTTTAATGCTAGTAGCTGTTGTTTTAAATTCCTATTCTGTTGTTCAGGGAGCCTGCTGCGCGGGTAGGATGCGGCGGCATGCTCCGGCCGCTGCTGCTGATGGCGCTCCTGGTCAGAGTGGGAGCCCCGCACTCGCACATCACCGGTAAGCACTTACCACGAGTAGTAGACACTTATATCCATCTACTTCGGTTAGATCATGATTGACACGCCCTTACACGTTACCGGTAAGTACTTACCACGTGTAAGAGACACTTATATCCGCCTACTTAAGCTAGATCATGGTCGACTCGCACTTACACGTTACCGGTAAGTACTTACCACGTGTGACAGACACTTACTTTAGCCTACCTAAGCAAGATTATGGAAGACTGACACTTGCACTTACCAGGTGCAGTAGACACTTATATCCGCCTACTTCATCTAGATCACGGGAGACTCTCGCTTACATTTATTGTCACTGGTAAGCACTTGCCTAATTCGCCTAGTATCATTAGTAATAAATTAATAAATAAAATCAATACTTATGTAATAAGAAAGCTCTTAGAAAATAATAGTGCATGTAAATTATAATGCATTTTATTACTTACATATTTTTGCTGAGAAGAGAAAACTTAATATGATTTGAAAAATTAATCTTAACTTTTGATATGAAGCTATAGTAAGTTAACCAGCTGACGCAGATATTGTACGTCAGAGCAAAAGAAATTTGTTCTTGTTTTTCTTGGATATCTTTACATAATATCGCATGTACAGTTTGGACTGCGGGAAATGATAAAATGCGCATTAAAACGAATATTTAATGTGCGCGGCTGACATTCCGATCTGGCACGTTGATGTTTATTTGGATATGCCATCAGCACGACATTTTGATCAGCAGTCAAAACCACGCAGATCTCACTACGGTTTAGAACGCAGTCCAATACGCTTTGAACAATCGCAGCTAACTATGAGAGCATAATAAAGAAGGATATGACTACATATTATTTTTTTACACTAGGTGTAAAATAAACGAGTGATAATACTTAAGAGGATGTGTACATACACATCCCCCTACATAGGAGCACATGCACCTATGCAGAGTTTAACTGTAAAAGTATCAGCGCTAAAAGACTTACTTTCGACTTTCATGTTTCTATGAGATATAGACAACATCATAAATATGCCCATACAATAATTAAAAAAAAATAACTCTTTCAGCGCTGGTACTTTCACAGTAAACTCTGCAAGGTGTAAAAGAAACGAGTGATAACTCTAGGGTACGTATGTGCCTCCTATGTGAAGTGTACTGTAAAAGTACCAGCACTGAACTTCTTTTGATTTTCATATTTCTATGAGAAATGCCCCAACATCACGAATTATCCCATATATGAAGTTAAAAAAACCTCTACCTCTTTTAGCGTTGGTACTTTCATAGAAAACTCTATATACAGGACCTATACACACCTTAACACTAGAAGTGCCATCGTCGCATTTTTTTCCCACACGCAAATTCCATCATCACTAACTTTTTATTCATTCTGCTCAAGTCCGTGAAAAGTAATATAACTTATTAATATATCTCTATATCTACATGTATGCGCCATGCTCATAGTTCGTCCCTGATAAATTTAACCTAAAGGTAAACAAACCGAAAACCCTTGATCATTTAGCTTACTTAGAAAATGATATACTTACATCTTTTGCAAATAATCATAAGGTTGTAGCAGTCTCCCTTGACTTGGAAAAGGCTTATGTAATGGTATGGAGACACAGAGTTATTTTACTTTTAGAACGTATGAATATAAAAGGTAACATTTTATCCTTCGTCGTAAATTTTTTGTCTAATAGAACGATTAGGGTTAAAGTCAATGATGTTCTGTCCGTTCCCCTCCACACAGAAAATGGCCTCCCAACGGGTCTGTGTTAAATGTTATCCTTTTTTTAATATCAATTAATGATATTCTAGAGGTCATAAATAGACCTGTGAAAGGCTATTTGTTTGCTGACGATTTAACAATAGTGTGTGGTAGAGATCATCTTAAACCTACAGAAATGCTTTTACAAAATACCCTGGATAAATTGTGTGAATGGTGTAAACACACTGGTTTTAAATTTTCAGAAATAAAAACTGAGTTCATGATTTTCTCAAAGAAAATTAATAAAGATAAACTTTGTTTGACGATCAACAGTCATAAAATTAATGAAACACACAATTTAAAAATTTTAGGACTAACTTTTGATAAAAGAATGAACTGGGTACACACATTAAGAAATTAAAATCTGAATGTTTTAATAGAATGAATGTTATTAAAATCTTATCAGCAATCAAGTGGGGATCAGATAGTCAATGCATTAAAAACACTTATAAAGCCCTAATTAGGCAAAAAATAGATTACGGATCGATTATTTATGGGTCAGCTTCTCCAAACATTCTAAAACTACTAGAAAGCATTCATAATACCTGTCTCCGACTTAGTCTAGACGCTTTTAGAACCAGTCCTGTAAACAGCATTCTTGTTGAGATGGATGAAATTCCCCTAACATTTAGAAGAAAGGAGTTATGCCTTTTATTCGCATCCAAACACATAGCCAATAACAAGGATTAAATTTTCTTAAAAACCCCATTAGTATCCGACATTGAATATAACTTACGGCCATCTCTCCCCCTCCCGTTAAGGTTAAGAGTTAGAGAAAAAATACTTAGAAGAGATAAATTTTAAACTGCCCCTGATTTTTCCCCGAAAACACCCTAAACCCCATTGGAGAAAAATGAATCTTCCAATAAATTTAGAAACAGCCTACAAAAACCCACGTGAATCTACTCCCAATTATATATATAGAAACCTATTTTATGAAATAATTGATAAATACCCGGATTTTATACAATACTATACCGATGGATCTGTTTACAAGGGAAGAGCAGGATTTGCAATTGTGTCAGAAAATATTAAATTCAACTACAGATTGCCTGATTACGCTTCCATATTCACGTGTGAAATGGTCGCTATACTAGAATGTCTTAAAATAATTAAAGATAACCTGGATGTAAACAAATATTTAATTTTTTCCGATTCAATGTCTTCCCTGATGTCGTTATCAAATATAAGTAACATAGATCCTCTAGCTAATTTAATTAAAGATAATTTGGTTGATTTAATTGATAACAATGTTGCCATAAAATTAATCTGGATTCCCAGCCACCAAGGTATCCCTGGTAACGAAAAAGCTGATGTGGAAGCTAAAGAAGCTACGAAATATGAAGAATGTAATTACTTTACCTCTAATATTAATGACCTAAAAAAATATTTCAAGCTAAAAATTAAAGATTTATGGAACAGCCATTGGGTAAATGAAAACAGTAGTGCATTATTTGAAATAAGAAAATCAGTTTTTGAAAAAAGTTAAGTAAAATCAAATAATAGAAGAGAGCAAGTAATTATGAATAGATTAAGAATAGGGCATACCAATGTAACACATATTCACCTAATTACGAAAGATCGCAAGAAAAAATGCGTGAGGTGTGATGGTGACATATCTGTTAAGCACATATTAATTGAATGTCCAATGTACAATTATACTGAACGTTCGCATGTGAACCTCCCGGTGTGTTTAAAAGAATGCCTAGAAAACACAGATAAAACTATACAATAATTAAAATTAACTAATTATTATAATTTAATATAAAATGTAAGCCTAAAGTGGTCGCTAATGACCATAGATGTTTGAGCGACCTTAAATAAATTAAAAAAAAAAAAAAACGTAAACATCGAAATTTTCACTTATTCACAAATTGTGCACACTTATCAACACTTTCACAGATACATTAAAGGATCATACTTCACTATCTAATAAATTTTATAACAATTAAACAATAATAATTAACTTATTTAAACATCAAATGAAAAACCTTCACAGTAAAAATACGCTATTTTGACACTGACGACTGTAGAATATAGTCTTATAGTCTATGGATTCATGTAGCCAGAACATTGCATAAATATTGGCCAATTGGCATCACTAACTAATCTATGGTCGTCATAGACGGCTTTGTTCACGGTTGGTTAAATTTATCCCGGACGTACTATACCAAGCCAGCCGTATCATATAGTCAAGCGGTACATTATATTATGTTACTTTTGCAGCCCCTCCGAGTCTGGACACATATCAGCTGACTAAGCCCACCACGGTGGCCATCACCAGCAAACCCCGCCGGGTGCCTACCAGGAAGGGGAAGGAGGGGTCGCCGATGCTCAACTACATCTTCGACTCCTACGCAACCAGCAACAAGCATTTCCATGATAAGTAAGTGCTTCATTTTTAAAAAATAGGCAGTTGCTAAATTTCTCGATCACAATAGCATCTCTAAAACACTTGAAGTTAATATACCAGGGGCCGTATCTTTTACAATACCAGCCTGGTTCTAGGCAATTCAATAATACGGTCTTAAACTGCCTTGTTCTTTTTTATATTACAGCGACATGTTAAACTGAATGGATCCACCCTAGTTTGGTGGTCTGAAAATGACATTCGGAAGCAAGCTGTCATCATGCAGTTATTATGTGATCGCAATACGAAAATTCCAGGCAGCCATGTTGTATGGCGTAAACTGCCTGGAATTAAGAGCTTTTAATAGGCACCCTGTGCTCGTATTGAAGATGCCAATGCTATTATCTTACGAAGTTCGGGAACAAAAAAAACAAAACATAAGGCTCGCTAAGTGACAAGGAAATTCGTATGTCACTTAGCGAAGTTTATGCCAAATCCCACACATTTTGTTTTCGAACTTCGTAAGTGATTATAACGATGGCATCTTGAATCATGGCTCTGACTAGCGAAAAGCTAGACTCCTTGCGTTTCACTATTCGGAATTTAAACATGAAATCCATTTGAAAAACTGTTAGAAATGTACAGTTCCCATAACTTAAATATGTGGTAATTTCCTAAGCTCTTTAAGACAGTAAAACATTATGATATAATAACTTAATAAAATTATTTAATACACAAAAATACTTTTATAATAATATACCTACATATTATAATATTTAAGATTGTTAAATTATATTCTACACAAACTCGTAGTTACTACACTTCTATGACAAATAATAAAAAAAACACGCGATGCTTGAGCATCGACCTAACCCCTGAACAGGTTGAGATAATAAACGATTGGTCCAAACATGCAATAACAATGCCTCCTATACTGAATTCAGTGATGGTGGCCGGTTTCATGAAACCGTACCAGCTAAGCAGGATTTTTTTTGTAGTGCCCAATGTGCAATACACAGAAGCACTTTCTCTTCCTTCAATCTTGTATCCCAGTGGGACGGATAACCAACACGACTGGCGGGAGATCAGGCCCAGGACCGACTTTTTACACACCCATCCGACGCATGGATTATCCTTCTTGTGATCAATCAAGTGATCAGCCTGCATTGTCCCAATCAAACTTGAAACATTTCGGATTCGGTTCGAAATCGAACCCACAACCTGGAGGTCGAGAGCGAAGCTCTGAACACAGACCACGGAGGCGACAAACATTGAATATGCTAAAACCAAACAAGATGCTTCATCTACGTACAAGTTCCAGTCACCTGAGCGAAAATGAGAAGCTGAACTCATTAAAACCGAGCAAAGTACGAAGTTCCGAAGTTATGGTATAGAATTTCTGTGAACTATGAAGTCATTATGATAATTGACAAGCTTGTGCTCTAAATAGAATAAAGAGTACAGAACTGTAGATGATGTCCATTGTCCACCATCTGCCGGTAGAATTTGCTCAAGATGCTTCGAGGCTCTGATAAGGGCTTTCAATTTAAATAAAAATATACCAGTCAGATCATGATTTCTGATCTTGCATATATGGTTAGTCCTCACCAATACAGAGGGATGTAAAAGTGTGAAGTGTCTGTATTTGTGTGTGCCTATCCGTGGCATCGTAGCTACCAAACGAACCCATTATAATCTATCTTTCTATTAAAAGAATTAAAGAAATTGAATGAAAACATGATTGATAGTGTTCTTAGCTACCAGTTATCATTAATTGCTTGACAATTTTTTCCTTAAAAAATATATAGTTTGATTAAAATATAATATAATATAATGTTCACTCATTATTCGTGGACTGTATTTTGGCTTCACCAGACCACGTGTGGTTCACGGGCGACTGGGAATGTACAGGCTATATTTAGACAATATTCTAATCAAACATAGTTATGTCATTGCAATAACAACTGTCTCCTGAGGTTAGCCCTTTAGAAGTCCTGATTGCTAAATGTTAATCGAGGGCGCATTGAATATTTAAAGCCGTAATTCACGTTTTATTGGAGGTCACACGTAACTTCCAAAGTGCCGTAAAATGGACGAATAATGCTGCAGACGTGAGAGGTGCCATTTTGTCTAAACTTTAGGAGACTAGACTAGAGCTAAATAGCTCCTTTGTAAATTGTAGACCATCGTTATTTGAATATTCCTTTACATTGCAGCTTTGATCTTCTATCTTCTTTTCTTCTTCATATACCTATATATAAAAATTTGTTGCTGTTCGTTAGTCTCGCTAAATCTCGAGAACGGCTGAACCGATTCGGCTATTTTTGGTCTTGAAATGTTCGTGGATGTCCCGAGAAGGTACAAACGGTTCATCACAAACTGTTTGTATGCTCGGGCACGGGTCTGCTAGTCAACAATAAATTTAGATTTATAAAAATTTTAAATTATATAATTAGTGATTTTTAATCACAAAATCAACTTTAAAATGTTTTAACTCTTTAGTTGTTCGTTATTCAATAAATGTTCGATTGGTATACCACGTTTATAAAGGACACGTTAGTAACCGATTTAAAAAAATGAGAAGGTTCTTGTCTCAATTCGGCCGGCTATAAAAAAAGTTTAAAAAAAGGGTCCCGTTTTTACCCTTTGGCATGGCCCACCATCCCATACAATCTATGTTTAAAACAAGAAAATTGCAATAGATGTCACTACTATTAACGTTAGTAAATTATAAAATAATAAATTATAAAACCTATGCCGAATCAAGTACAAATATTGACATTAAAATAAAGATGTTCGGTCAAAAATAAGCTAAAATTAATATTTTTGTCAATCAAAGTTTCCGAACGCATACATTCCCTTTCCAATCATAAAATCCATTCCTTGCGGGTAGTATGAAGAAAAATGTCAACACCGTAAAACGGAGGAACGACACACCCAAATCTCGCTTCTTGGCTTCGACCCGTCCATGGTGATACAGCAGAGTTCGTGGCTCTCAAATGCGGGTCGTCTAGTCTCAAGACAGCCGGTTTGCAATACCCAATCTATTAGCGGTATTGTGTGAACATTTGCATACTAGTGAAAATCAGACAATCAACTAAGTTTATGTGCGTAAATATAGTGACGAAGTGCAGTGGTATCCAGAAAGGTGACCATAAGATCCGGTCGCCGGGTGTGAGCAATTAGCGCAAAGAACCAGCGCGAATATCGGAGGTAAGCCCGCATCCTTGACCTGCGTTTCCCTATACTTTTATGCAACATAACCTTTTCTGGTCCATTCGAGCCGAATAAATCTTTTCTGGTTCTATCGAGCCGTATAAATCGTATAAGGTCCTTCTACTCGGACAATTTGTTGGTCCATCATCTTAATTATCCCTTTAAAAGCATTTCTTGGCCTTCCGTGCCATACTTATCTAACATAATTCACGATTCCCAATTCAATTCTCAATTGTTGGAAATCGAAGACGCCATTATCAAGCGTGTCATCAACTTTGTTCCATATTCATCCTAACATATTTCAACCTAAAAGCTTTATTTCCTATCTAAAATTATCTCATATTAGTGCGTTAACTTGTTTTTAATTATATTTTAAAGTTTTATAAAACTTCGTAAAATTTTTATTGCAGACTTATTTTCAAAGTCATCATTTCGTATTTTTTACCGAACATGTCGATATAGATTAAAGACCTAGTATCTTTATGGATAGAAATTAAAAAAAAAAAGACAACAAAATTATTGCACGACTATAGTCTATGCTTCAGATTCAAGACTTAAAAAAAAAAATAACACATTTGTCATTAGAGTTTGACATCTGTCAACTTAATTCGAATTTGACATTTCAATTTATTTGTCAAATGTCAAGTATTGACTTTGTTTTGATTTGGTATTGATTTCTTTATTTATTGAGTAAAATCTTATTATTTTCAAGATGGGTAAAGGACAAAAAAGCCCTAAACAGACTTCCTTTGATGATCCTCAGTATGAAATACAGAGAACGAATATGCGGGTTAGTAGTAATCTGTTGGAGAGTTTATACAACTTAGCAAATCAAATCAGTTTGGATTCTCAATTTAATCCTAAGGATTTAACAATGTTTAAAGTGCGTTTTAAAGAAATTAATAATTATAAAGGTGATTTTCAGGGAGCTTATAACTATTTAAGATCAAAATGTTTAGATAGTGATTTGCAATCCGAGCTTGACACACAACTAGATGAATTTTATGACAAGTATTATTCAGTGCAAGTTATTGCGGATAGCCTAGGTTCTATTCCTGAGTCAAATACACAATCAACTAATGAAAAAAAGCATTTAGTTAAATCTCAACAATTTAGTTTACCTAAAATTTCTTTGCAGCAATTTTCTGGATCTTACACAGATTGGCCTAATTTTATTGCAATGTTTGATAGTCTAATTCATAACAATTGTGAAATCAGTGGCGTGCAAAAAATGCATTACTTGTTATCAATATTACAAACAGAGCCACTAAGCTTGATCAAACATTTAGAACTTTCTGAAACTAATTATCAAATAGCTTACAGCCTCTTAAAAGAGCGTTATGAGAATAAGAGACTCATAGCAGATAGGCATTTGGAGTCAATTCTAGCCATAGGTTCTCTAAATCCTAATCAAATTAATTCCGGACTGCGACGCTTAGTTAACTGTCTAAAGGAAAATATACAAGCTTTGTCGGCATTAGGGTTTGAAACTGAATCTTGGAGTTTCATTTTGTTACACATTACTATACGGAAGTTGCCCATTGATTTGCGAGGGAAGTTTGAGTTAGAACATTACAAAACATCATCATCATCAGCACTTGCTGATATCCCAACATTTACCAATTTGATTAGCTTTTTGGAAACTCAGCTTAGGGTATTAGAAACTGTTTCTGGCACTAAGGGAACAGTGTCTAGTATTAGTAGCACTAGTATTTCACATATTCGGCCTAGCAAATCTTTTATTGTTAACACTTCATATTCATGTTCATGTTGTAAGGGGGAACACAACATTTATATATGTGAAAAATTTAATGCTATGACACCAGAACAACAGAAAGAATTTGTAATAAAAAACAAACTATGTTTTAATTGTTTACGCTCTCATTCAGTAAAGAAATGCCAGTCACATACCGACTGCCGCATTTGTCACAAGCGCCATCATACAAAATTACATATAAATTTTATAGAAAACCGTGCTCAGGATTTATCGGCTGTCCAGCCTAGCGTGAATGAAGTAGGTCCAGTATCTCATAGTTCTACTATTTCATCACCACTTAGCAATAGTATCCACAAGGGATCTACTATGCTTTTAGGTACGGCTGTGGTTGGTATCCAGGATGTCCATGGTCATATGCATGCGGTGCGAGCTTTATTGGATAGCGGATCTCAGGTTACAATTATAACTGAAAATTTGGCACAGAGGCTAAACTTGCCCCGACTCAGTTCAACTGTTTTGTTTGGTTTAGGTGAATCTAGCGGCCAACGCACTTATGGCAGCATGGAGTGTTCTGTCCATTCTTTTATTAACGGATCAACTCCTGCACTGATCACTCAAGCAGTAATACTCAAACGTATTACTGGTGCCTTACCAAGTGCTCCAGTATCATCTGAAGTTATTGATAGGTGCAAGGACTTAGTTTTAGCTGATGCCAAGTTCTCTTCACCTGGTCCCATAGATATGCTTATTGGCATAGATCTTTTCAATTTGGTGTTTGATGGTAGGAAAATGCAGTTAGGTGAAAGCATGCCTACTGCACATGCATCTATTTTTGGATGGGTGTTAATGGGTCAAGCTCCCATTAACTCACTCTCTTGTCAACACATTACAGCTCTGTCTTGTACGGTCGACTTGGACTCCATACTCTCACGTTTCTGGGAAGTCGAGGAGCCTCCAGCTATAGTCATACAGGATCCAGAGAATATTCAGTGCGAAAAACATTTTTTAGAAACTCATACTAGGGATGTAACTGGAAGGTTCATTGTACGTCTACCGTTCAAGGTGACACAAAAATCTTTAGGTTCTACATTTGACACTGCATTAAGGCGCTTTAACGTTTTAGAAAGAAAGCTTCAGCGTGATCCTAGGCTTAGAGAATTATACAATGAATTCATGTCGGATTATTTAGCAAGTGGTCATATGCGACCCATATCTGGTAGTGTCTCATCAGAGAGATATTACATACCTCATCACGGTGTTCTTAAAGAAAGTAGTAGTACAACAAAACTTAGAGCTGTTTTTGATGCTTCATCACCCAGTAGTTCAGGAGTTTCTCTCAATCAACTTTTAATGCCTGGTCCTAAACTTCAACAGGACATTCAGGATATCATTTTGCGTTTCAGAACTCATCGGGTCGTTTTTATCTGCGACATAAAACAGATGTATCGATGTGTAAGGCTTCACGCTAATGATTGCAGGTTTCAAACTATACTCTGGCGCGAGTCTCCTGATCAACCTATTCAACAATTTGAGCTCACTACTGTCACTTACGGAGTGTCAAGTTCTGCCTACTTGGCCATTCGTGTCATTCATGAACTGGCTTCTCTTAACGCAGCTTCATATCCTGCAGCGGCTCGTGCTCTCAAAGAGGATATATTTGTTGACGATATAATCAGCGGTAGTGATTGCACCTCATCAGCGCGACTGTTGCAGCAGCAGGTAGTTGACGTATTAGCACAGGGTGGTTTTCTGGCTAGAAAATGGATCAGTAATTGTGATGAGACACTTGAGGGATATCCGACAGATCATCTAGAGAAGCCGTTTCGTTTTGAGGAAACTGGTGATAACATTTTTAAAATTTTAGGGGTAGAGTGGAACTCTAGATCCGATTCTTTCGTCTATCGAGTTTCGAGTTTGCCTAGCTGCAAAACTAAACGTCAGATTCTTTCAAATATCGCACGGATATACGACCCTTGTGGATATTTGACACCTATAACTTTTTATTTAAAGGTTTTAATGCAACGACTGTGGTTGTTAGAGCTTTCTTGGGACGATCCACTTCCGGAAGAGTTCTCCAAACTATGGGATTCTTTCGTCGAAGGATTCAAACTTCTACAATTTCCATGTATACCTAGGTTCATCTTTGGTAATTCAATTATTCATTCACATCTTATGGGGTTTTGTGACGCCTCACAATATGGTTATGCAGCCGTGGCTTATCTGCGCACTACTGATTCTTCTGGCGAAGTAGCTGTGCATCTATTGCTCGCTAAGTCAAGAGTAGCGCCTATCAAACAAAAACTTACCATTCCGCGTCTTGAGTTGTGCGGAGCCGTTCTTCTTTCTCGCCTTCTAGTGCGTATTCTGTCTGTGCTCTCTGCCAGGATTGACATCAACTGCACAACAGCCTGGTGCGATTCTACAATCGCACTTGCATGGCTTCGAACCCCTCCACATCTGCTTCAAATCTTCGAGGGTAATCGTGTTTCCCAGGTTCAGGGCCTCGTCCCGTTTGTGAACTCGCGGCACGTGCCCTCCGCACTCAATCCTGCCGATTGTGCGAGCAGGGGACTGGTCGCCACAGACTTGGCCAACCATCCGCTGTGGTGGTCTCCTTCATGGCTGAAGGATGATCCATCCACCTGGCCTTCTGATAGTGATGAGGTCATTGAGGAAATACCTGGTTTGAAACCGCCTACGATTTCCTCGTTGACTGTTGCCCAGGTCCAAAAGGAGGTTTTGTCAAATGGGTGGCTGGAGCGTTTCAGCTCTTGGTCTAGGCTACAACGGACTACCGCCTGGATAATCCGTTTCGCACACAACTCACGTTCTAATGATAAGCTCATCGGAGCTCTCTCCACTAAGGAGTTAGATAACGCTTTGTATACAATTGTTAAATTAGCACAGCATACAGCATTCGAATCGGAACTCAAAGCTCTTCATTGTAAGCAATCATTGAAGGGTCCTTTGACTCGTTTAAATATATTTATTGATTTTAAAGGTCTACTTCGTGTTGGCGGTAGATTGAGGCATTCTAGCCTACCAACCGATGCTAGGCATCCTATTTTATTACCTAAGGTACATCATCTTACCAACCTTATTGTTGATTACTATCATAAGCAGTATCTTCATGCTGGACCTTCTACTTTAATGAATATTGTTCGCCAACGATTTTGGATACCTTCAGCCCGTCGTTTAATAAGACATCGCATCTTTAAATGTGTTAAGTGTTATCGATTAAGAGCTAAAGCCTTAGAGCCCTTTATGGGTGACTTACCTGCTAGTAGAGTGCGTCAAGCGCGTCCCTTTCAGCGGGTTGGCGTAGATTTTGCAGGCCCCTTTTTCATAAGGTCTTCCACGGCGCGCAAGGCGCAGAGATCCAAAGCCTATCTTTGTGTATTTGTGTGTTTGGTGGTCAAGGCTGTCCATCTTGAGGTCGTTTCGGATCTCACTTCAGATGCGTTCATGGCTTGTCTTCATCGCTTTGTTTCTCGCAGAGGTGCGGTTACAGACATTTATAGCGATTGTGGTAAAAACTTTCAAGGAGCCAAACGACATTTAAGGGAGGTAGAGTCTTTTTTAGCGGCAAATCAACAGAGCTTGAAAAGTAGCGTTTCAAATTTTTGCATCAACTGGCACATGAATCCTCCTTATGCACCCCACATGGGTGGCCTTTGGGAGTCGATGGTTAAATCAGCCAAACAAACTTTTTATCGTACTATTGGCGAACAGGTCCTCACATTTGAAGAACTTACAACTGTCTTTACACGGGTAGAGGCAGTACTCAATTCTAGGCCACTGTGTCCGTTGTCCAGTGATGTCGATGACTTGGATGTACTCACTCCCGGCCATTTCCTCATTGGTCAATCTTTAATCAGCTTACCAGAATACGATTTTGATCATACGCCAATCTCACCTTTGAAGCGCTGGAAACTAGTACAGCAAATATCACAGCATTTTTGGCAAAGATGGCATCGTGAATATCTGCTCTATCTTCAACAGCGGTCAAAGTGGTGTAAGAAGATTCCAAACATTAAAGTGGGAGATCTTGTACTTATCATGGAGGACAATCTTCCACCACTCCGTTGGAAACTTGGTAGAGTTTGCGTATTACATCCTGGAGCCGATGGCATAGTACGCGTTGTAGAAATAAAAACTAACGCAGGTTCATGCCTCAGAGCAGTAACTAAACTTTGTCCACTCCCAGAGTGTGACAACTAACCATTTATATTGTTTTAGCGATAGCGTAGTTTTACTTAGAGTTAACATAATAGTTTACGTTCTCGGAAAATCATCTTTTATAGAAAATCAACTCATAATTTAGTTAATCTTTTGAAAATCATCTAAGGAAATTCATCTAGGACCTCAACTAAAACAGCATCATTCTTAGCACCAAGTCATTTGGTCATATTTTTCTTTTATTCGTATAAAGCTAAAGAGCTTACTAGCTCTTTGGGGGGCGGTATGTTCGGTCAAAAATAAGCTAAAATTAATATTTTTGTCAATCAAAGTTTCCGAACGCATACATTCCCTTTCCAATCATAAAATCCATTCCTTGCGGGTAGTATGAAGAAAAATGTCAACACCGTAAAACGGAGGAACGACACACCCAAATCTCGCTTCTTGGCTTCGACCCGTCCATGGTGATACAGCAGAGTTCGTGGCTCTCAAATGCGGGTCGTCTAGTCTCAAGACAGCCGGTTTGCAATACCCAATCTATTAGCGGTATTGTGTGAACATTTGCATACTAGTGAAAATCAGACAATCAACTAAGTTTATGTGCGTAAATATAGTGACGAAGTGCAGTGGTATCCAGAAAGGTGACCATAAGATCCGGTCGCCGGGTGTGAGCAATTAGCGCAAAGAACCAGCGCGAATATCGGAGGTAAGCCCGCATCCTTGACCTGCGTTTCCCTATACTTTTATGCAACAAAAGATAAGCATATTTTTTAAGCATAACATCACATTAAGCTAAATTCAACTCCTTAATTAAGAAGAAGATACGAAACGAAATTAGTAATTAGTATTTTCCAATAGTGCCGCAAGATGGCGGTTTCCGGAATGTGCCCGGAAATCGAAGAAAACAAAAATAGCCAGTCGAATTGCCAGTATTAGGGTGATACCATTTTCTAGTACTAGGTCGTGTCTCTGTTGTCGCGGAAGTTTTGTTGTCCCTGTGACTCCGTCAACGGCGGTGGAGTCGGAGTACCACCGAGTTGTAGTGGGGAGGGCTGCGTACATTTACCATCTTCCGGACGCAGCGAGTCCTACATATCCGTGGAGGGAATCCCCGATCCCCCACGGAATGCTTAAAAACATTTTTCAGCGATAAAAAAGGTCGTGTCTCTGTTATATATCTACTATGTGCCATTGGGCACGGACAACAAAAAAAAATTGCTAGTGTGATTTTTCTGTATTGCGCGGAATAAGTGACATTTCAATTGGAAACATTGAGGCTGCCGTATTGAGCTTTTTTTTAAATAATTTATTTAAGGTCGCTCAAACATATTCTATGGTCATTAGCGACCACTTTTGGTTTACATTTTATATTAAATTATAATAATTTATTAATTTTAGGAATTGTACAGTTTTATCTGAGTGTATTGAGCTTTTTTTAGATTTCAGATTAAATTATATCGAAACGGAGTGGGTTTAATTAATACAACAGACTGCTTCCATTATCAATTTAAATTAGCTAATTTATCTTATAACTGGGGTCTTACGCTCCAAGCTGATTCGATTTTGTTTCAGATTCGATCGTGCCGCATACTTCCGAATAAATTGACGATTGTTTTGATTCTCAGTCGATTGATAATGTTCGGGAGCACAAAAAGTTACGATCTAACGATTTTCTTTTCCTGGTTAATAATAATAATAATAATAATAATAATAATATCTATGGACGCTTCACACCACGTCAATCTGGCCCTGTGCTAAGTATCCGAAGAACTTGTGTTACAGGTACCAGACAACGGAAATATATTTAATACTTTTATACTATACACATATTTAAGATTTTTATTATATTATACACAAATTTAATACACATCCATGACCCAGGAACATTGAAAACTTTTTGTTCCCTCGGCGGGATTCGAACCCGCGACCTTTCGTTCGAGCGCCAACGCGCTCAACCAACTGCGCTACGGAGGTCGTCAAAGTTTCAAAGTAATCCATCAAGTAAAATACCAAAAGCCGTTGAGATCGAACTGATTCGATTCTCGATTGTGTCGGGAGTAAGCCTGCTGAACAACCCCTGATGTCTTGTATCCTCCTCCTCACGTCGTACTCTTCATTGCTGAGGGTTGTGATACCCGCCCGGAATTAATTTATCTGTGACTATCATGCGCCACATATAGCGATCTTTGGCAGTATGGAGAGCGTCATGAATTTTGGTGTCAAGCGCAGTGCGTACTTGGTCCAACCATCGCATTGGATATCGGACTCTCGGGCGGCGACCATCAATGTCTTGTATTACCTCGTAAATGTTGTGTCTGCGACATCGACTGCGTAACAAATGTTTAAAAAAAACCATTAGTATTTTACTCCTGGTTTTAGTTCATTCTTAATTGGTTAACGTTACGATAGTGAAGACTTAAGTAGTAAATAGGCTACCCAGCACAGAAGCAGCTTTTGAAATCAGACCTGAGATTAGTCATTACAGCTATGACCTTCAGCGCTGGACAAGATCCCCTTTTTTTTTTTTTTTTTTGATTTCGCAAGGGAAATGCGTCCCCTAAAGTATTTCAAGGGTACCTAGTATGCTATGTATAGTATGCCATGGGAGCTTGTATTCGACACGCTTGGCAGACGGGCCGCGCTAGCGCAGTTTTAATGATAATAACTATATCTGCGGAAACTTTGCTGTCCATTTCCGGATATACAGGGTGTAAAAAGAACAGTCACTATAACTTTGAGATACGATAATACTATTTTTCCTCATTTTAGAAATGTATTTTTTTTTATTTTTACTATTTTTTTTGTTGTAAGAATAACGAAAACGAATTGCAATTTTTTCATTTTTGTAAAAAAATACATTATTTTATAGAATGAGAAAATATAGTATGATCATATCCCAAAGTTATAGTGGCTGTTCTTTATACACCCCTTATATTCCCTCTGTAACTTTTTCGACACCCACGGGAAAGACGGGGAGATGATATTCTTTCTCCAGCACCCCAAGGATACCTTAAATGAGTATGTTCAAACAAACTCTTCAGCTTTATATTAGTTCGCTTGGTTTTTGAGTGAATTAAGCCGTTTATGCAGCGCACGCAATGAAAGTCCTTAAATGTGAATAATTTTCCCCGTTTTTTCAACATTTCTCACTGACGCTTCTCTCCTATTGGTCGCAGCGTAATGTTATATAGCCTAAAGTCTTCCTCTATAAATGGACTATCCAACAAAAAAAGAATTTTTTAAATCGGGCCAGTAGTTCCTGAGATTAGCGCGTTTAAACAAACAAATAAACAAACAAACTCATCTGCATTATAATAATATTAGTATAGATTAGTATAGATAGATTAAACCTTATCTAAACTACCGCAGATTTAGCTCAAGAATTCCGAATAAAATTCTAGCTTCTATGAAATAAGTGGAATGTTGAATATTTTCAACCGGCATGTTAATTATAAATATTTTTAGGTCACTTATTTCGAAGTTAAATCTCAATTTTCCTGTCGACATATTTTGTTTCAGGCGGCAAAAGTTCAGTTTCAATTGGCGAAACGAGCGTGCGACATGTCGGCCATGTTTAAAATTTCAGTTTCATTCGTGACCGTGCGCAATAAAAAATCAATCTAAATTTCATCATCATCAGCGACTAGTTCTTAGGTTCCCGTGTCCAAAGAGTAAAATCTGTCCATCTGTCCGTCTTAAACTTCCGCAAATTGATGTATAACCAATACCCATAATACATATACCTATATGTTACCGGTATAACAATAAAAAGGTACTTAAATAAAATAATGTAAATATAGAACGATATAAAATTTTGATATTTCAATGACATACGGGTTGAAAAGTCGATCGTATATTAGCAACAACTATTTAGTGTTTTGTATGTGTGTGCTCAAATCTACCACTTAAATAAATGGTATATTCCCATAACCACAAAGTAGGTCATACACAAGAATAAAAATTTGTTTCGTCGAAGCTAATACCTAATTATGTCTCTATCATATAATGTTCGCATTATGATAGTTTTCTACGTTTTAATTTTATAGGAATACTTTTTTAAAGACAACAAGACTAACTGATGATTTTATAGACTTTTTGCCGTGTATATCTCGTGATAATCTTTCTTCTTCTCTCTCTCTCTCTTTCTTTTATATATAAAAATGAATTGCTGTCCTTTACTCTCGCTAAAACTCGAAAATCGTTGAGCCAATTCGGCTCTTTTTAGTCTTGACATATTCGTGGAAGTCCCAGGAAGGTTAAACTGTTTCTATGCACAACGAAGTGGTGGTCAGCTAGTGTATTATAATAATATCAATAAGTACCTATGGTTCTATTTGTTTTTTTACTAACCGGGTGTTCTAAGTAAAAAGTCAAACAAAAAAGATTTACGAGAAAAATTACTGCAGTCAGACCTAACCATAAAATAAAGAAACAGACGTCTAAAGTAATAAGACAGGAAAATTGAAAAGGAATAAAATATGTACGAAGCCGATAGCAATCTAAGCTAAAACTTTGTTATCAAATAAACTTGCTAGCATACTGTTATACGGGATTGTTCCAGGGTCTTTTTAAAAAAAGACTTTATTTAAACCTAGAAGTTTATTAACACAAAGGAATAGCAAACACTGATTTTGGAACACTTGATATGAAATGAGACCCAACAACCCGTGACGAGAGTAGCGCGCTAACTGAGGGCCGCCGGCACGCTCCCGTGTTTTTATATTGTATAATAGTGCTGTGCCGACGCCCTGTAAGCAATATTACTAGCTAGTGAGGGATATAACAACCCCCCCCATAAGACTGAATTTCAGGGTTAAATTAAATGAAATTCAGTAAGAACCCTTAATTCGGGGTTGAGAAATCGGAGAATCTGTGCTTATTGTTTCGCCAAGTTCTATGTTTTCGTTACGGATTGATGGTTCAGACTTAGCATTATTTACAATTTTTTTTTTTAAATCTGAGTTATATAATCTTAATATTATAAGGAATACAACAACTATCAAAATAATAGTTATTAAAGAATTAATTATAAAATAATGGGTCCCATACTTCATTAATGCAGGTTCTTTATTCATTATCTCATTTAACTTTAGGATTATATTTTCATTTTGGTTGTTTGTTTTCAAGTCTTCTAAATTAATATGTTTTAGTGGAGTATGAGTTTTTATTACTAAATTTGAATCATTAGTCTTACAGCAAGGAATATCACTTATATTAAAACTTAGTCTAGGAGAAGATATATTGATATACTTAGAGTTTCTTGTTGGCACTATTAACTTCGTGTACCTCGTGTACACCATGCATTTTTCGGGTGTATGTAATATACCGGTACCCGAAACTATTATTTCGCGCACTTCTGCGTCATCGCAGTCTATATATACTTTATTTGGCCGGGGTTGTATATACAACCAACGATTTCGTGAGAGTAACTGCCAGATATTTAGCTCTCCAACGATTGTTTTAATAACACACTGATCTGGGAGATTGTTTGTGGTTTTAGTTAACAATTCACTTTCACAGATTGGGTTTTCACTGGTTGTTTTTATCACTGACACTCGGCATATGAACTCAGAACCTATATTTTTACAAACATCTAAGTTATCTAGGTTTACATAATTAATCTTATCATTAGAGACAGCGATATACGAACTCGTAGGTCGTATCATTCTGTATACATTTGATTCGCTGGCTCCATTAGACGTTGGTAATGCTAAATTATGATACAAAGTAAAATCATCGTTAGTTACTAACGGGATTTGTAGCCTAAATACTAAATTTTTCTTAAAATAGTAGCATGCAACATTAGAAATACTTAGAACTAAATGGATATTATCTAGACTTAAGGATACAGGGACTCTAGTACTTCTAAGAAGGTGTTGAATATTATTTGATAATTCTTGGTACAATTGATTTGGAGTCAAAATGCTTGGATGAAATATATTTTGCTTGGTTAGCATTATTGAATTTATTAAGTCCTCTAGTTGGAAGGACACAGTCATAAGCGAGCTTTCCAATATATTAAGTAATGATAGTGCCCGTATTTCTATGTTTACTGAATTAAGATTATTGGATATTTTATTCGTTATATTCAGTAATTGTTTAATTTCGTTTTCTAAAATTTTTTCATTATTATTTAATTTGTTTATTACCTTTTTGAAAGATAGAAGTGTTGTATTAGTGATTAAAATATTTTCCTTCATTAATTGGGCT
This sequence comes from Celastrina argiolus, assembly GCA_905187575.2. NCBI lineage: Eukaryota > Metazoa > Arthropoda > Insecta > Lepidoptera > Lycaenidae > Celastrina > Celastrina argiolus. Next base: position 8,502,096 of record LR994596.1, read on the forward strand.
AGATTCTTTTCGTCGTTTTGAATAGAATTAATTGCTGTGTCATATTTCACAGCATCATTTTCGTCTAGAGTTCCGAAAATGTGTTTAAATGCTGTTCCTACAATGCCGAACCAGGCAGAGCGTTTATTTCGTTTGGAAAGTAAGTGAGACATTGATTCATAATCTCTTAATAAATCATCATATCTTGTGTACAATGGGGACAATGCATTTAGACATTGTTGAAGATGTGATTGTCTACAAATAAGATTAACTGAGTTAAGAATGTCCTTCAAGTTTGAAAGGTAAGGATTTATATAAGATATATCTATATAACTAATCACGTCTAACTGTCCATTAATTATTTTAAGTTTTCCCAGGCCATCGAAGAAGATCCCTGTACTGGTGTCGAGTGGCTGTGCAAAGTCCGATTGTGCATTGGTTATGACGCTGAAATAAGGTAAGTGAATTTTAGTTTTTTATTTTTTTTTATTTGGATATTTGTACATTAGAATGTTTTATTTGTTTTTAAAATAACTGTTTCTTTGACTATTCGTATAATTGAAATTATTAGTAATTTTCCATTAATCTTTTACTTTTCAGGTTATAGTTAAGATGAGAGTGTTGTACAACTTCAGCTGGTTTCATTTGGTCAAAATGATGAGTAACGTGACGCCTGTTTATAAGGAGAGTAGCAGTGTGATTATTATTAACTTTAATAATTTTATAAGGTCCTTTCCACACAGGTGACAACGCTTTCCTAAGTCTTAAATGATTTTTTATATAAACCAGATCTCCTGTTTTGTAACGGGGCGGTGTTTTAGTATTGTTATCATAATAAGATTTGGAATTTTCTTTAGATTTTAGTATATTTTGAAAAGCCTTTTCTTTTGTGTATTTCAGCTTATGTTGTAGTCTCTTAATATAGTCTGAATAAGTTGTACCCGTTGTGGTTTCATAAAGGGAATTTGGAAGATAAGGTTTTTCACCAAATACTAATTCATACGGAGAAAATTTTGTAGTTGTATGAATTGTTGTGTTGTATGTAAGCATGGCAGTATATACGTAAGTTGGCCAGTTGTCTTGATTTTCGTTGACGAAAGATTTTAAATATTCTTTCAACGTCGAATGGCTACGTTCTAGTGCGCCTTGTGTTTGAGGGTGATACGGTGATGACCATAGCTGTTTTATTTTAAGAAATTGGCAAGTAGATTTGAAAAGATCGGATGTAAAATTAGTGCCTTGGTCACTTAATATAGATTTTGGAATACCGAATAAAGATATGAAGTGAATCAGACAATCGCTCGTTTCTTCAGCTGTGGTACTGCGAATGGGATAGGCTACAGAATATTTAGTGAGGTCGTCTTGTAATGTTAAAATGTATTTTAATTTTGCCGTTCCTGATTCCGGAAGAGGTCCGACAATATCTAAGATTATACGTTGAAAGGCCGAAGTGGAAGTAGTTGTTATTTCCATTGGAGCTTTATTTGTTTTTCGTAATGCTTTATTTTCCTGACAAAGTTTGCACTTTTTCACGTAGTCTTCTATATCGCTTCTCATGCCTTTCCAATAGTATTGTTCATGTATACGATTATACATACGTGTAGAGCCTAGATGTCCTGCGATGGGAATGTCATGGTTTTCACGAAGGATTTTATTTCTTTCACTTAAACTAGGATAAATGATTTTATTAAGATATATATGGATGTTTATATTTGTGTTATGGAATAGGTAGGTAATAATATTATAAATTTTAGTATAAGAATTATTATCAAATGGATTTTTGAAGTCAGTAATAGCTATATCTTGGCAGTTTTCTAATTTCAGGATTTCGTCTCTAATTTGTTTTATCGCTGTATACACGCTAGGGTATGATGACTCATCGAAATGGTGTACTTTATTAAAAAGTAAATATATGTTTTTATTTTCGTAATTTGAAATTTTCATAAAAGAATGTAGTTCTTTTTCAGCGTTAATGATTTCGTCTTTATTGATTTTTGACAATATTTCTGACATATAGGGGTTTGATTCGTCTAAATCTAATGATGTGGGAATAATCAATATTTTAAATGATGATTTTAAGAGATTCTCATTGTGTTCATTTATTATGGTATTGTATACAATATTCTTATTGGAATTATCTTTCAGGAATTTAGAGTAGTCGCTGTTTTTTGGTTCCGGTTGTGTATTTTCTTTTGATTCATTGGTTTTTGGAGTAGGAATTTGAAGGGAATCGAAATCGGGATTAAGATCGTCGCTTTTGGGACTACCGTCAAATATTCCGAGATCTTCTAGATTTATGAGGTCGGGAGAGGATGGTTGAGATATTTGGGGTTCCTTGTTCGGTATGGGATTTGTTTTTTGAGGGTTTGCTATAATGTTAGGACTTAGAAAATCTTCTGCATCGAATGAGAATGGAATGTGAGGTGGAAGTTCCATTAGAGGATCCTCTAATGGATTAAAGGATTCGTTATCAGAACTTTCAGGATCTAGAGGTAAGGATGGATTATTTTCTATCGGGTTGACTGGGAATCGCGATAATGCATCGGCATTTGTGTTAATTTTTCCTTTCTTATAGACAATATTATACTCAAACTCTTCTAGTCTAAGGCGCCAACGTACTAATCTTGAACTAGGGTCTTTGCAATTAAATAGCCATTGTAATGGTTTGTGATCGGTGACGATTGTGAATGTATGGCCGTAGAGATAAGGACGGAATGCTTTGGTGCCGAAAACGATAGCAAGGCACTCTTTTTCTGTAACGCTATAATTTGTTTCGGCTTTATTCAGGGTGCGAGAGGCAAAGGCTATCGGTCTGTCTTTACCTATTAATCCTTGAGATAATATGGCTGACACGGCGAAATTTGAGGCATCGCAAGTAAGTATGAAAGGTTTAGAAAAGTCAGGATATGCTAATACTGGTGCACTTGTTAGTCGGTTTTGTAAGGTCTCAAATGCTAGTTGTTGTTCGTTTTTCCATACATAAGGAATATCCTTTTTTAGGAGTGTAGTTAAAGGTTTCGCTAATTTAGAAAAATCAGGAATGAAACGTCTATAGTAAGAAACGAGGCCTAAGAAACTTTTAATGTCCTTGGGAGATTTTGGAATTGGAAATTGTGTAACGGCTTTTATTTTTTCAGGGTTTGGTTTGACTCCTTCCTTATTTATTAAATGTCCTAAATACCCTACTTCTTTACACATAAATTCGCATTTATCAGGCTGTAGTTTTAGGTTATAAGATCTGAGTCTGTCAAATATAGAAATAAGATTTTGTATGTGTGTATTCAAATCCGCAGAGTAAGATACGATATCATCGAGGTATACAAAACATCTAGAACCTTGTAAACCGGATAAGCATGTATTCATTAATTTTTGGAAGGTAGATGGCGCGTTTTTAAGGCCAAAGGGCATCCTGGTGAACTCAAAATGTCCTTGTGGTACTGAAAATGCGGTTTTGGGTGCGTCTTCCGGGGAAACAGGTATTTGATGGAACCCAGAGGCTAAGTCTAATGTTGTAAAGTATTGACTTTTCCCTAATTGATCAAGTATCTCTGTTATCTGTGGTATGGGATATGTTTCCCCTATTGTGATGTCATTGAGCTTTCGGTAATCGATTACAACTCTCCATTTGCGTTGGCCTGATGCATCTAATTTTTTGGGTACTACCCAGATAGGTGAGGACCAAGGTGAGTTAGAAGGGGATATAATGTTTTGTTTTAACATTTTATTTATTTGCGTTTCGACCTCCTTTTTATGGCACTCTGGAAATCTATATGATTTAGTATGAATTGGGACGTCTGTGTTAGTTCGGATTTTGTGTTCTATATTTGTAGTATATGTAAGTTGGTCGTCTGGGAGATGAAATATGTCTGAATAGTCGGAACAAATTCGAAACAGTGCTTCCTTTTCTTCATTATTTAAATGTGACGTCCTCAGAAGGTCAAGGACTTTTTGTGTCCGTATCATCACACTTTGGTTTGGGGTTGTATTAGTATGAAGTATGTTTGAGCGAACCTCATATGGTTCCAGGCTAAGATTTAAGTTTGAATTTATAGTGACAGGATTTTCAGATATATTAATAACAGTAATATTTATTCGGCCGTTATCCTTGACTTTAGCTATGCAATTCGATACTAATAATGACTCTGAGATATGTTGGTCTACAATAATTCCTTCTTTGATATTAGGATTTTTAACGGTGCATTCTATTACAGTTTCCGACCTAGGAGAAATTGTGTATAATGGTGTAGAAAATATAAGGCTTATTATTTCATCCCCTAATTGTAATAAACCCTGTCCGTAGTCAATTTGACATTCGAGGTCTTTCAATAGATCATTACCGATGATGCCGTCGTGATTGAGACTAATATCTTTAACTACGTGGAATTCATGAAGGTATGGTTTATTTATTTTAGTGGTAATTTGCATGAAAAAACTACCTAGTGTGGGAGTGATATCATTTCCCGCATCGATTCCTTTTAGTATAATTTTGTTATTACTTAGTGTTGGAATTTTTGATAATGATTTTAGCTTGACTAGAGAGATCGAGGAGCCAGTGTCTATAAGAAAAGATAGTGGACGAAATGCTACGGTTGTTTGCAGTTTTATATAAGGTAAGCTACGTTTTTCTATATTATTATTTATTTTATACATTTTAATTTTTTTGTTTTTATTTTTCAGGTTTAGATCAGAGGAGCATTCCTCATTGCAGTGAGCTGATTCAAGGGATTTAGAAGATTCGTGATTATAAAGCGAGAGTTCGTCTGAGGCTGTTTGGGAATAGTATTTTAAGAATGTATTATTTATAACTGGGGGTTTTTTTTGTATAGTTGATTTGGTAAGAGATTCAGTGTGCATTAATTTAGGTATAGTAATTATGGGGCTCAGTTTGGCGGAGCTAGGATGCAGTATGTTATTTTCAGCGAGTTGGGACAATGATTCAGTGGATTCCGAGGATTTAGTAGACCTAGGATGCATTCTAGCAGGCTTAGGGTGAGATACAGCGGGTACAGAGAATTCAGTGGATTTAGAAGACCCAAGATGCGTTCTAGCAGGTTTGGGGTGAGATACAGCGGATGCAGAGGATTCAGTGGATACAGAGGATTCAGTGGATTTAGAAGACCCAAGATGCGTTCTAGCAGGTTTGGGGTGAGATACAGCGGATGCAGAGGATTCAGTGGATACAGAGGATTCAGTGGATACAGAGGATTCAGTGGATACAGTGGGTTTAGTGATATCGACTTTTGATTTGGTAAAGTAATTTCCTAGGCGATATCCGCTAGGAAATTTTACTCGTTTAAATTGTGTATTTCGTTTTCATTCCCATTTTCTGTTATAGTAAGGATGGGTTTCGAAGTTGTTTGATTATTATAATTGTTATTACCCAAATTCCTAGTAAAACTTTGATTTTGATTTCGACTGTTATTGTACTGTCTTTTGCGACACTGTTCGATGGAATGTCCTACATTCTTACAGTATCTGCAGATTACGCCGTTCACGTTTATTTTCCTAGGGAAATAATAAGTTTGTGGCTGTTGGTCTCGCCGTGGAAATGTTTTATTTTTATCGTTACTACTTGGTTGTGTCATGAACTTTTTTGATGTACTTGCTACGATTTTCTCTTCAGCAGTGGCGAAACCCACTGCTGAATTAAGAGTGGTTGGGTTTCTACAGCGTACAACCTGTGATAATCGCGGGCTTAATCCGGTTATAAATGAGTACATAGCTAGGTCCTGGACAGCAGCTATGCGTCCAGATGTTTCGCTTTTTTTCTTTGTAGATATATTTATTTCGGATAATAGCAAAGCTAAGTTTTGTTCGATACGGAGAGCAAAGTTGCTTACAGATTCTCCCTGTTGCTGTTTTGAATCCTGTAAGTCACTGAGGAGGTGTGCGTAATGTTTTTTCTCCCCGTATTGCTGCTTTATAAATTCTATGAATTGTTCAAAATTCTCAAACTCTTTTATGCTACAAGTCGCTTGTGCCCTTCCTTCTAGCTGGCTTAGTATGTATTTGAAAACAATTGATTTTTGGTTTTTATCAGCTAAATCATATGCGTTTTGGCAATTTGTGATGAAGGCGTTTAAACTTTCTCGTGTTCCGTCATATGGTTTAATAAATTTCAATATGATATTGAGGTCTAATTTATCCTGTATAATTAGTTGTACAGATTGTGGCTTGGAAGTGCTTTTCCCAGGATTTCCTTCTTTATCTGTCTTAGAGGTACTAGGATTTCCTTCTGTTTCAGACATTTTGTAAAAATAAATTAGGTAATTTAAACTCTACAGCACAATAAAGTAATCTAAATACTATTTAGTATAATAATAGAGTCCTATTCATAAGCTTATGAAAGGATCTTATTCATAGTAAATGGGTTCAGTTTAAGTGTTTTATAAACAGGTATTTCCGGCTTAACAAAGCTGGCTTATAGAAGTTACACACAATATAAATGCTGTGATATGAAGTGGTACTCGTGTAAAGAACAATGGGTATATTGATACGAATTAATACAAAGAACAACGGCTCAATACAAAGAACAATGGGTGCAACAATGTTGTGATTACGATATTGAAGTATTAGGTTCTGAGTTCTTAGCGTTTTACAGTTTCACGAAATTTTCACTCACTTGAAAATCTGGAAAATCAGGAACAGGGATGATGTCATCACGGCTCGGGACATGCTCGGGGCACACGACTAGACAATCGTGTGGATGCGGCGGTCACTGCCGTCGCTGTTGATGATGATGTTTTCGGGAGTTTTCTGCTTTTCCACTCACTTTTAGGTTTTGTTCACTTATCGAATTATACAGCTAAAATAGTATATATTACACTTATTTAGGTAGCTGGCGAGTTAGGCGCGTATTCGGGTTTTCGCGATTTTCCGGGATTTTCCGGGGATTTTCCGGGGATTTTCCGGGGATTTTCCGGGGATTTTCGTATCCCACCGCTGCCACCAATGTTATACGGGATTGTTCCAGGGTCTTTTTAAAAAAAGACTTTATTTAAACCTAGAAGTTTATTAACACAAAGGAATAGCAAACACTGATTTTGGAACACTTGATATGAAATGAGACCCAACAACCCGTGACGAGAGTAGCGCGCTAACTGAGGGCCGCCGGCACGCTCCCGTGTTTTTATATTGTATAATAGTGCTGTGCCGACGCCCTGTAAGCAATATTACTAGCTAGTGAGGGATATAACAATACGAATGAGGCAAATATTCTGAGCATGTCAAACCTTACAAACATTGTTAATATAATTGTCCTAGTTTAAGGACAGTGTCAACATTAGGGTGGAAAGTTTAAGGGTGCTTACCCACGGAATACATTTTGTGACCGACGTTTTGTAGGAGAAAAACGGAACAGACAGATTTTAATACGTGGGGCGCCGAAGTAAGAATAGCACCCCCTATCAACCATTTTTTAACCCCCGACGCAAAACAACGGGGTGTTATTTGACGTGTCTGTGTAAATGTGTAAGTCTGTCATCGTAGCTCCCAAACGGATGATCCTATTTAAATGCGGTTTTTTTTGTTTGAATGGTCGAGAGTGTTCTTAGTTGTGTTTGGTGGAAATCGGTCATCATGTCGTTTGTTAGATATAAATGTTACACGCAAAGTCGGGGTTTTTTTAATTTTTTATTTATTTTTTTCCCACGGGTGTCGCAAAAGGCGGCAGAGGGAATATACAGTGTGTAAAAATAACAGTCACTATAACTTTGAGATATAATTATACTACCTTTCCACATTTTGGAAATGTTTTTTTTTGTCAATAACTATTAAAAAAAAACTTAAAATTTCTCTTTTTTTTTGTCGTAAGAATAACGAAAAAGCATTTTTTAATTTAGTAAAAAAAAAATACGTTTCTAGAATGAGAGAAAAGTAGTATATTCATATCCCAAAGTTATAGTCACTGTTCTTTTTACACCCGCTATATCCGGAAATAGGCAGCAACGTTTCCTCGGTAATTGTTAATATTTAAAAAATGCGTTCGCCAACCCGCGAGCGTAACGAGTATTGGCAACTACCCCCCCATGAAATACTTTATAGGAGACTTATACCCAGTAGTAAACGTGCTAGTTAAAATGATGATGATGAGTCCTACAAAAAGTCGGTAATAAAATCGGTCATTTGTTTAATGGATCTAGCTGTTCTCGAGTTTTAGCGAAACTAACGAACAGCAATTCATTTTTATGTACTAGACTAGCAGACCCGTGCCCACTTCGTTGAGCATACAAACCATTTAAACCTTCTCTGAACTTCTACGATTATTTCAAGGCTAAAAGTAGTCGAATCGGTTCAGCCGTTCTTGAGTTTTAGCGAAACTAACGAACAGCAATTGATTTTTATATATTTAAAGACTAGCTGACCCGTGCACACTTCGTTGAGCATACAAACCGTTTAAACCTTTCCGGGACTTCCACGAACATTTCAGGATTAGAAATGGAGCCGTTCTAGAGTTTTAGCGAAACTAACGAACAGCAATTCATTTTTTATATATGTATAAGAGATATAAGAATATATGAAATTCATTTTAATATACATAACTTTGGTGAAAATTCGTCCTACGAAAGTATGCCGTGGCTAGGCACCCTTAGGGTGGAAAGTTTAAGGGCGACGGGAAACAGTTTATGGTCGAGGGACTGAGGCCTGTAGATTATTATTACTACAATGGTGTTTGTTGGCAATATAGCTGATTGGATTGTTTATTTATTATTAAAGATGGGCTAAAATAGATTTAGTAATACGATTCATTATAACTACAAGTTGCCCTGGGCCCTTATTCATGATGCCATCGTTATTATGCCTTACAAATTTCATTTTCATTTCGGATTTAACTTATAGATAATAATAATAATAATATCTTTGGACGCTTCACACCAAGTCAATTTGGCCTTGTGCTATCCGAAGAACTTGTGTTACAGGTACCAGACAAATAATATATTTAATACTTTTTATATTTTACACATACTTAAGATTTTTATTATATTATGCATAAATTTAATACACATCCATGACCCAGGAACATTGATATTTTTTTGTTCCTTCAGGGGGATTCGAACCCGCGACCTCCCGCTCGAGCACCAACGCGCTCAACCACTGCGCTACGGAGGTCGACAAAACTAAGTCAGGCATCAATGTCAAATGTCATATTTGACATTACATTGTTTTAAGCCAAATTAATAATGGCATAGCATTATGTAACAGTAGTCCAAGCAACATTTGATAGCTCCGTAAAGTTATTGAATATCAATAGTACTGGTCTTGACAAGTTTTTCACGAAATTGTCATTTGATTACTTTACTTTGGCTTCAGTCAATACACTAGATAACGTGTCTCATACAAAGGCTAAAATATGTCCGCGTGGTATACGCCAATTGAGCTACATTTGTTTAGTAACGAACTGAGACAAAAGTTTTAAAACATTTCAAAATTGATTTCGTGATTTAAAATAACTTATTATGTCACTAAAAATGTTTCAAAATCTAAATTTGAACACCACAAATGAATAACTTTAGATTTTGGAACATTAAGGTCGTGTTTCACCAAGCAATGTTAAAGTTAACGCCATGTTAAAATGCCTTCTCATTCATTGACAGGGAATACGAGAGGGATAACATGAGATTTAACGAAGGATTACCTTTAACATTGCTTGGTGAAACACGCCCTTAAAGTGACATAATTAAAGATATCAAATCAAGGATTGTGACACGCGTGGAGTTGGCAGTGTTCCAAGCAAACTCAATGAAATTACAGATAATTTTTCAAGTGAGCTGATATTCGCCGAGACGGATTTCTTCTCCTGCTTTCTCCTGCTTGGTCTTCTGTGATAAATTTTCGACCGTTATATATATTTTAAGTTATTTTTAAGTTTATTTTGTTTTTTTGGTACGCAATAAAAATGTGAATCTTGCGTGTATGTGATATTGACTGATATTGAGTCAAACTTGCTATTTATATTATACACACTGAGTAAGGTAGTTTATTTTTTAATGTGTGTTTAAGGGCGTGTTGCAGAAATATGTATAACCATTGCATATGCAAAATTTTGAACATTTCCGTCCACGCAATTTTTATAATAAGGTTTTGCTTCACGTACCTAATATCTATGTTTAAAATAATGATTATTGACATTTTATTTAAAAGATTCTATATATATTATGTAAAAGTTTTTTTATTTTTGATCTTGTAATAATTGATAGTATACCGGGTAACAGTTTCCATGGTCTAATAATAGCTCCCCTCACCTATTTCGGTGTCGGTAGCCGATTTTCATAGAAACCAGGCCAGCTATGCAGGAGTTATTTTATAGTGCCCAAGTGTGTGCGCAATACACAAAGACACTCTCTCTTCCTTTTACTCTCATAACCCAGTGGGACGGTAAACCGACACGACTGGCAAGAGAACAGGCACAGGACCGACTTTTTACATGCCCATCCGACGCATGGATCTTTCTTGTTAGACAATCAGGTGATCGACCTGCATTGTCCTAACCAAACTTGAAAATAACATTTTTATTGTTCCAACGTGGGAATCGAACCCACGACCTCCGAGTCGAGAGCGAAGCTCTGAACCAGTAGTCCACGGAGGCGATTAAATAGTCTAAATAGTCCTATTGTCACATACCAGTTCAGTAAACGGAGTTGTCTGAGACATTGGTTATACAATAATTCAGCACATTGCTTACATTCAGCTGAGTTTGTGCAATATCAGAATTCAAATTCCTTATCGAATGATGTTCGCGCGAATGCGGACAAAAGACCGAACTTTACTCTGTTTCGGATTTGAAGTTCTGAGATTGCACAAACCATGGAATGTCCGATATACTGACAAAAGAAATAGGGTACTTAACTCTCTTAAACTATCCTTAATGAATATAGGTATTTTTAATTTAATATTGGCTGAACCTAATTCAACATCAGCAAAATTATTATATAGTTTTATAATTAGTAAATAGTAATAAGCCTATTTTGTACGATGTGATTGGCATAGCCATAATGTGTGCTAAAATCCCTGAATTTATTTAGAATAAAAAAAAACAAACCATGGAAGTAGTATTAAGTATATTATAAAGGGTGTAAAAAGAGCAGTCACTATAACTTTGGGATATGATTATACTACCTTTTCTCATTCTAGAAATGTCTTTTTTTGTACAAAAATTTGGAAAAAAAAAATTTGGCTTTATTATTTTTTTTGCGACAAAAAAATAAGAAATGGTAAAAAGAAAAAATTTTTTTTTTAGTTTTTGACAAAAAAATATATAAAAAAATATACATTTCCGAAATGAGGAAAGGTAGTAGGTATAATAGTATCTCAAAGTTCTGCTCTTTTTACACCCTGTATAGAAAGGAGTGTGATGATTTAAGCAGCTATGTGTTACAAATCATCAAAGCTTAACCCAACGGAAAAAAAGCCATAGCAAACTAAGTCGGGACCATTGGCATGTTAGGTTACTAAATAAAGGAAGTGGCCTGTTTTATGACAGATCCAGGGTACTCCTCCCAACAAAACGGATGATGGAAATCCGCAAGTGGTTTTAGTGGGTAAACCGGCCGTAGCGAGCCGGGAGGCCCACATAGTCCTAGGGAACCCTCTTTGGAGAAAGAATTTGCAATAAAGATTAAAAAAAAGTGGTTTTAGTGGGTAAACCGGCCGTAGCGAGCCGGGAGTCCCACATAGTCCTAGGGAACCCTCTTTGGAGAAAGAATTTGCAATAAAGATTAAAAATGGCAATGTTAGGGGCGATGGAAAAAAAAACAAAAAAAACCTCTCTGGCCATCCATTTTAATGACTTTAATGACATACACTTCATGACCAACCCATCCACTTCACAACACCCTTGCGAAAGGTTACTTAATAAATACTTGGGAAAATGAAACTGTGCCAATGTGAGTTGATAATAGTACTTATTAATGTGAGGTGTGAACTATGTAACGTTTTTAGAACAAAACACACTTAGTACATTCTCAGAAATTCACAATCCACACCGAGCTGGCATCACCCGATTTCAAAGTTCTGAGAATTAACAAATTTCGTTCTAAAATTGTACAGCCTATGTTACGTTACTATGTGTAGCGTGTGTTTTGAGAATGCCGATATTGTGTTGGACAAACTTACGACATTTAAAACCGCACTACAGTATTAAAAAAGTGATTACTCTGAGAGTACTGTTAAAATCATTGAATTTGTATAAATCTATAGAAAATGGTCTACTTTTATTGATACCTAGATTAAAATCGAATAAGTACTTTTTGCGCTACGGTAGGTAGGTCCGTATTGCTTATTGCTTCAAACTTCGGCTGAAAGATTCAAACTTCAATTTGCATAAGAATCGTGACTCAGTGTGATGGACTGACACTAGAATAAACATGTAACCTATGTCTGTCTAGTCTCTAGTAATTCTACTAGCTATATGTCTAACGCTATCAGCTGCAGAAGATATAATAATAATATTCTCTTTTATATAAAAATGAATTGCTGGTCGCTAGTCTCGCTAAAACTCGAGAACGGCTGAACCGATTCGGCTATTTCTAGTCTAGAAATATTCGTGGAAGTCCCGGAAAGGTTTAAACTGTTCATCACAAACTGTTTCTATGCTCAACGAAGCGGGCACGGGTCAGCTAGTCTTATATCTTCTTCTTCTATCTCTTTTCTTCTATATTTATAAAAATGAATTGCTGTTCGTTAGTCTCGTTAAAACTCGAGAACAGCTGAACCGATTCGGCTATCTTTAAGCTTGAAATATTCGTGGAAGTCCCGGAAAGATTTAAACGGTTCATCACAAACTGTTTCTAAGCTCAACGAAGGGGGCACGGGTCAGCTAGTCTTATATATAAAAATTATTCGCTGTTCGTTAGTCTCGCTTAAACTCGAGAACGGCTGAACCGATTCGGCTATTTTTGGTCTTGAAATGTTCGTGGAAGTCCAGGGAATGTATATACTGTTTTTTTTTTTTTTATGCTCAACGAAGTGGGCACGGGTCAGCTTGTAATATATTAATAATAAAATATTATTATGTAGGTGACAAACTAGACGCTTGGATTCTGAGTCAACACTTTAGTCTCAAGATCATTACAAAGATTCTATTTGCTGTAATGTCTAACACTATTAGTTGCAGAAGATAGATAATGCTATTTTCCTGCAATGGGAGATAGCACAGTTTTATTCTTATCCCTATTGATATATTATTATATTAGAAAGATTTCCGAGTTCCAATATAGTAGCAAAGCGTATCGGAACGTTGAATAGATAACGTATGGAAATAAACAAGAACTTATAACTTACATGGCTGATTTTTTTTTCTATGGACGCTTCACACCACGTCAATCTGGCCCCGTGCTAAGTATCCGAAGAAGTTGTGTTACAGGTACCAGACAACGGATATATATTTAATACTAATTTTTATACTATACACATATTTAAGATTTTTTATTATATTTTTTTTTTTTATGTTGTAAGTATTATATACCGTAATTATTTATTTATTATATAACGTTTTTATATTAGTATATTATATAATTTACAAATTTACAAAAAATCTGTACATTTTAATTAAAACTAAAACTAAAACAAACAAAAATAATAAATAAACTATATCTACTATAAAATTACTTCTAAAACTACAAATAAAAAATAACCCCAAGATCGTCCCCCTCAGGCAGAGTACCCAGAAGGCTCAAAGAGTTTCCCCGCTGGATAGCGATGCTTACTCTTTGAGCCAGGTAGGTTCCTGCTCTGGGGTCTCGGGTGGCTTCTACTAGATTTTTTGAAATTTGACCAAATAATTTATGAGCACCCGGACCCCATGGGCCTAGAGTTTCAACCCCAAACGGTTCAAATATGAGATCCCCACTAAGGTTCTCATATTTGCGCCGCTTGAGGTTCTCCGCCTGGTTTGCGGCCGCACCCGCAACGCTCGAGGTACCCTGGACGTGGGACGGAGCGAGTGTATCGACGCAAGTAGCGTCCCATACAAGAGCCCGTCCCACTCTCCAAGGGACCAAGGTCATTCCGTCTGGTCTCTTGCCATCATCACGCGCCAAACCCGCGGGCTCCAACACAGCCGGTACTCCGGCGGTTGCAAGAGCCCGTCGGATGAGGTCGTTCAAGGAGTGATGGCGAGAGATGCGACCGGCGCTTCGTCGGCAGGAGAGGCCGTGGTGTCCGAGGCTGTCTACATGGGCACCACAAACGCAGCTGTGGGGGACGACATGGGGGATGCCAAGACGCAGGGAAGTGGCTAACCGGAAAGTTGTTTTGTCCAATAAAGTTCCGGTATTTGGTGACGGTAGTACCTGTAGCCAAAGCCCCGACTCCCATTTTTCAGCGGCTAAGAGGCGAGCCTGATCCGCAGGACTGGACGACGTATTCAGAAGATTGTTCCGTGTCAGTCTGCAGAGAGGCTCGTCCCAGAGCTTCTGTGATGAGGTAGTGACGGGCAATTCGCTACAAGCACTAGACGCGAGCCAAGCGTCCTTGGCCTCATCCAAGAACGGAACTCTATTGGACAAAGATGTGTTTTGGAGGATTTGGGATATAAGGTTACGGTTGGCATGGATCGATGACAAGAAGGCGGGAAGTGATATATTTGATGGTTTTCGAACACCCAGGCCACCGAACCTAACTGGAAGAGTTGCCTGGGTCCATGAGCGGTCATTAAAATTTATATTTAAAATAGTGGATAGTGTATGTCTTACGGTGTCATCCAACTGTTTAAGAAGTTCAGGGAATTTCCATAACTGGCAACACCGCAAGACATACGTAAATTTAGGTACAAAAAGACAGTAACGGATTAAAGTGAAGGCCATGTGACAATTGATTTGGAGAAGACGATCTAAAGATTCACTAAAATTTTGTAATTTATTTTTGACAAATACCGGAAGGGACTCATTCAGAATAGGGGAGCCCAAGAGGAAGAGTGAGTCCTTGTCTATGACAGATATTTGGGGAGCAATTTTTTGGAAGCTGGATATAATATCGTTTCTATTCCCACAACTATCTGGCACAAATAGTTCACACTTGCCCAGGTTCAGCTCTAGACCAATATTTTTGAACTCACGTATCAGGGTGTTGAAGTCGGACAGAACTGTGGTAGCATCGCTTCCAAGTGTCCCATCGTCCAGATACCAAATATTAAATTTTGAATTGAGTTGCTCGATGACCGGGTGTATTGCGAGGCTAAAAATTGCTGGACCTAGTGGGTCGCCCTGTTGGCAGCCAACTTCAGATTGGATGAGATGATTTTTGTAAATGAGTTTAGTGGGGTCATTATAGCACTGGAGCATGAAAGGCAAAATGGCAGGTGCTTTGGATTTTATTCTAGCCAACATGGTTGCTCGGTCAACTGAATTGAATGCATTTTTGACGTCTACCTTCAAAAACACATTATCGTCTTGGTTTTGAACAGCTGTCCTGAATGAGTGAACAGCGGCCTCACAGCAGGCGAAACCGAGTTGTATGTTATTATATTATACACATATTTAATACACATCCATGACCCAGGAACAATGAAAACGTTTTGTTCTCGGCGGGATTCGAACCCGCGACCTCTCGCTCGAGAGCCAACGCGTTCAACCACTGCGCTACAGAGGTCGTCCATCGTATTTGGGTCGCTTTTGACGCTGAAAATTTTTTCATTGCAATTTTGAATGGCAAATGAAGTAGCTGAATCGGCTCATAAAAACAGATCCATTCATTAGCAGTCATTTTCAATAACCTGTCTATCTATAACTTTAACATACAGTTTATTGAAACGGGAAATATTTATCCCATCAAAAACATCGTCGTCGTCGTTTCAGCCTTTTACTGTCCACTGCTGAACATAGGCCTCTCCAACACATTTCCAGTGCGACCGGTCCATTGCCACCTGCATCTTAAGTGACCCGGCAGTTTTCACCAGGTCGTCGGTCAATCTGGTGGGTGGCCGTCCCACACTGCGCTTGCCAGTACGTGGCCTCCACTCTAGGATCTTTTTGCCCCATCGACCGTCCAATCTTCGTGCTATGTGGCCGGCCCATTGCCACTTCAGCTGACTGATCCTACGGGCAATGTCAGCAACTTTAGTTCTTCTACGGATCTCCTCATTTCTGATTCGATCACGTAGAGAAATACTGAGCATTGCCCACTCCATAGCTCGCTGAGCGACATTGAGTCTCTTGAAAAGATCCTTCGTGAAGCACCACGTCTCAGAACCGTAAGTCATCACTGGTAACACACATTGGTTGTATTGTATATGACCTTTGTCTTAAGGCACTGAGGTATTTTGGACGATTATCAAAAACATAACTTGTAAAAAGTGCCAAGTCTCGCTACATATGTTTTGCCGTAAAAAGTTGTGAGATCCATGTGATGTCAAGCTGGGGTAAGTCAGTCGGTCTAACAACATCTTATTGTGAATTATATATCAATATAATTAAAAAATCTTTTATGTTTTAAATAAATAGTAGATTGACTTGGTGCCCCTAGATTGAACTATGTAGTTTCTGCGACTCTGCCTGTGTATCTACAATATACACACATACGGTAACTACATGGATAATGTACTTTTTTAAAAATCAGTGTTCATCCAGGATGTCAACCTACATTACAAATTTAGCTAAAGTTCCTCTTGCTTATGAAGAACTAACAAACATACAATTTCCCATAGAAACATCCAGCCCCCTTACTCTTTAAATAAAATTCAATTTCAATCCGATTCGAATGTTAATTTTGGTGTCATGTAATATGCTAATCAGTAAAACAGTATTGTGTGTTCACTTAGTTCCATAAAATGGCCACTCAATTTTAAACCAATTTGGCGCTAGTGTCACGTTCAAGATAGACCAAACTGTCATATTCCAGTTCCGATCGATTGGAATTAATTTCAAAAGTTAGGAGGCAGATGTTACGCCGACTAATTACTTTACATTTATGATATAATTATAAATGATAATAATATTTATATTATATAATCATTTATATATATATACATATAATTAATTATATTATATAATTAATAATAATTAAAATAGTTATGTAGCGGTACTACTAGCGCCACATCCTGCATCGCGCTATCGAAGTTTTCTAAGTCCGGCGCTATATATACGACATCTGAAAACTAGTACAGTGGGCTTCGGCCTGACCGAGCATACCATCTCGCTCGGTCGGAGATCTCCCTTTGGGGCTTCCACTCGTTTCCCACATTGGCTAGTACAGTGGGCTTCGGCCTGACCGAGCATACCATCTCGCTCGGTCGGAGATCTCCCTTTGGGGCTTCGACTACGTACTCCCACATTGGTGACCCTCGACAGAACACGCCTCCTTCATCATCATCACTCCCCGCCCCTCCGCACCACGCCAGCCAGCTTCAGCCTCTTCGGGTACCTCGTCCACTAGCCGCAACGCAGCGCGGCCTGGTCGAACCCTCATCGGCTTCAACGGGCACTCTCACTACACGACCGGTTAGCAAGCAGAGCACATCTCTCCTGGTTCAGCACGTAGCATCGGCCCGCACGGCAGCACTCCGAGGGGGAGTGATGTAGCGGTACTACTAGCGCCACATCCTGCATCGCGCTATCGAAGTTTTCTAAGTCCGGCGCTATATATACGACATCTGAAAACTAGTACAGTGGGCTTCGGCCTGACCGAGCATACCATCTCGCTCGGTCGGAGATCTCCCTTTGGGGCTTCCACTCGTGTAAAAAAGCAAAAATGACATCTATCGAGACTCTTTTTTTTAACGAGCATTGGCCCACCTCACATTCCCACCACTGTAACTCCTGTGAGCCAGGATCGACAAACCCTTTGATATGATCTCAGGGGTGCCCGAGGGACAAGCTAAATCTGTCTTGGGACCCATAACGAAATTAATCAGAAGAAACAAAAGGAGGAGTAGGAAGTATTCCAGTTTCCCTCCCCAAGCAAAGTGGGATCTGTATCACACTAAGTACAAAAATTGTAATGACTCAAAATGCCAAAAAATTAAGGGACAGCACCACGGAGTCTATCGTATATAAGTCTATCGAGACTCGCAATCGATTGCTGAACGTAAACAAATTGTGTAAATCGTTCGCTGTTGTGCTTGAATGCACATTTACTACATTTTTGTTACGACAAAAACAATTTAGGGGCAATCATAGGAATTATTAATTAAACGTTACGTCAAAGAAAAATTGACGCCAATTTTTTATGAATTTTGAAAACTTTAAACTGCTCTCTTGTTGGATTTTGGCGTTTATGCACTTTTCATTGAAACTTTTATTCATCTATAAAGTTCAAGAGCAAAAATTGTGCATATTTTGCGACTTATTTGCTTTTGCAAGATACGTAATAAGCCTGCGGTTCATTATATCTTATTGTTTTTTCGTTTAATTTGCCGATAATCCTCAAAGTTTTTCTCTTAGATTAAACTTTTAAGGAATTCACGAAGCAGACGCTTATTAAAATGGTTGGCATAATTACAGGGAACTGCAGTGGAACTTGTTTATTACGGCTGCATTGGGTATTTTAGAAATTTCACTAAGTGGGATATTTCAGAAATAAATCAACCGAAATGAATTTATAGTATACAATTTATGCAACGTATAAATTACTAATTAATAAATATTAATTAATCGTGACTTGAGTTTTATCCGAACAGTAGTTGTGAGTATTAGTAAAACTTTATAGACGACCTCCGTAGCGCAGTGGTAGAGCGCGTTTGTGCTCGGGTGGGAGGACACGGATACGAATCCCGCCGAGGGAACAAAAAGTTTTCAATGTTCCTGGGTCATGGATGTGTATTAAATTTGTGTAGATATAGATCTTAAATATGTGTATAGCATAAAAGTGTTAAATGTATTTCCGTTGTCTGGTACCTGTAACACAAGTTCTTTGGATACTTAGCACGGGCCAGATTGACGTGGTGAGAAGCGAGCATACATATTTTAGAATAAACTAAATTAAAAATTTAAAAAATAACCCCGACTTAGCGTGTAACATTCCTATCACACCTAACAAACGACCTGAATACCTTGACGACTTGAACCGATTTCCACCAAACATAGTTAAGAACACTCTCGACTGATATACCTTTCAAACAAAAAAAAAAACCGTATTAAAATCGGATCATCCGTTTGGGAGATACGATGGCACAGACAGACACATACACATTTACACGTCAAACTTATAACGTCGCTGTTGCGACGGGGGTTAAAAATAAATCACATACACATGCTATGTATGTTCATTAGGTCCCTAATAATTTGTAAACTAATTAAGATAATTAGACAAATGAGGTATTGTTGAAAGCCCCTTGATCGTGCGCTGGTTATAGGCTATGTGGCGAGTCGTCAAAATTGCTACAGCGCCCACTAGGGGATATAGAGTTAAGAACTAAACTAAATAAACAAAATACCCAACCCAGAACCCGAATCCCGAAATCCGCAACGCGAAACCCGCAACGCAAAACCCGCAACGCAAAACCCGCAACGTGGAACCCGCAACGTGGAACCCGCAATACCGGAACCCGCAACGCGGAACCCGTAACGCGGAACCCGCAACGCGGAACCCGCAACGTGGAACCCGCAATACCGGAACCCGCAATGCAGAACCCGCAACGTGGAATCCGCATCCCAAAACCCGCAACGCGTGTGCGCGTGTTTATAGTGACTGATGTTTTATGTCAAGTCACACGGGAACGGAATAAATAGTATCCTATGTCCGTCACCAATTCAGCCATATCGGTAAAGCCGTTCTTGAGTTGTAATTAGCACGACTTTCTTTTATATATTATATAGATTATTATTAGCGGTTGCTCATAGCTTAGCTTGGAATCACAGATACTCGTAATTGCAAGAATTTATTTATTAGAGCGCGTTTTTAGTAATCAGCTTTTTTTTTAAGTATACTCGTATCTTGTTATTGTCTATATTTCTAAGCATTATTTAAAAATGTTAGCCTTTGTCTCACCGTCTTTACATAAACTTCAAATGCGCACAAT
Organism: Celastrina argiolus; assembly: GCA_905187575.2. Classification (NCBI taxonomy): domain Eukaryota; kingdom Metazoa; phylum Arthropoda; class Insecta; order Lepidoptera; family Lycaenidae; genus Celastrina; species Celastrina argiolus. The sequence goes on from LR994596.1 coordinate 8,522,026, forward strand.
TTCATACTACTATTTACGCACATGTAATTGAACCCAAAGTTATTGTTTTACGTATTAATATGAAAACTAGTTATTGCCCGCGTCTTCATATTATGACAAATAGCTCGAGGGAACACATTATTCAGAGATATGCGTAAGTTACAAGTAATTTCTACTGTAGGGCCATTATTATTTGCCCTTACTATTGTTTTCAGGGTTCAGAAATACTTGACTGACAAGTTATGACATGACAGATCCTACGTGTATTAAATATAATGTGATTGCTTATTATTAAATTGAAAAATCGTTTTTTTTATATGAGGCAGAAATAAAACGGAAAAAATCTTTACAATCAACATGTTATTATTCTCTAAGTTTTTTGTGAAATCACCAATAATAAAATATTATGTTAATTGTTCTCATTTTAAATACTTATTGTATTAAGGCATATCAAATGAATCTGCTGATAGTAACCCTTTACTTAATCTGATTCATTTGATATGTCAACTGTGACGAATATTATAGGTATCCCTTAAAAAAATGTTCATGTAAAAATTTTGCCAAGGCATACATAGCTTAACCTTGTGAAAAAGTTATCAGATATTGTATAAAGCTAAGCTCTAAAGAGTACACGCTCTAAACCTACAAGTTCTACACTACAACTCAATCAAAATCTATGAAAAAGTACTCAGATCTCATGTAGAGCTAAGGTTCATGGTTACTATGCGAAAAGGTAGGTAGGCGACCTTGCGCTCCGCTTGGCTCATCTTGGTGGATTTTTAATAGATATCGGTTAAGGATTAAAAATAATGTTGCGAAACGTTTTTACATATTATTAAGCAGTTAACCCTCTGTAATTAACATTACAAATCATACTTCTTCGTTTGCATTGCATTACTTTAAATATCCATACAGAATACTGTTTCCGGGTTATAAAAAATGAATTTTGCCCACAGTTTTTAAAATGCATCCGTGGTCTAGTGGTTAAGAGCTTGGCTCTCCACCCGATAGTCATGGGTTTGATTCTCACGGTTAGGACAATACAGGCTGATTACCTGACGGTCTTACAAGAAAGATGATCCATGCGTCGGATGGGCATGTAAAAAACCGTCCTGCGCCTGTTCTTTCACCAGTCGTGTCAAGTAACCGTCCCACTTGGCTACGAGAATAAAGGAAGAGAGTGCCTCTGTGTATTGCACACACTTAGGCACTATATTTTTTTTTTACTATTTATAGACGCTTTACACCACATCAATCTGGTCCTGTGCTAAGTATCCGATGAACTTGTGTTACAGGTACCAGACAACGGAAATAATATTATATATTTAATACTTTTATACTATACACATATTTAAGATTTGTATTATATTAATACACAAATTTAATACACATCCAATACTTTTTGTATCTTCGGCGGAATTCGAACCCGCAACCTCTCGGTCGAGGACCAACGCGCTGAACCACTGCGCTACGGATCGAATAATGAAAATACCTCCTGCATGTACCGACCACCGTTACTGAAATCTATATGGGAGTATATTTTAAACCTTTCTTACCCGTTTTGATATAACAAAACGTAACGTTACTTTCAAAGCTGCATCCGAGCGTTTGCATTTTAATATGACTTTCAATATCCATAAAGAATAAAGTTTCCGCGTTATAAAAGTGTGGATCATTTAGCGAACTACTTTGTTGCAGATTTAAGGCGCCGTCGTTCGAGGGCGACATGGGTTCGGATACGGTTATAGATGCGGATACAAAGGCGACTGTGCTGTTCGACTGCCAAGTGTCTTCGCTTAGAGATAAAACGGTAATATTTTGCTTATTTTTTTATTTTTATTTATTTATATAGAAAAACAAATTAGAGACAAGAAGCTATTTTTTACAGATATGTAACAAATATTTGTTGAGTTTATTATCCAATATCCCGCGAAAAATGATAGCCACAACCTGCAAGCAAATGAGTGAGTGTACGCATACCTATGCGTACACTCACTTTAAACGCATACCTATGCGTTTAAAGCAACTCCCTCTTTCGCACACTTTTTACGCTTGATAAGTTATAGTAGGGGAGCCGAAGAGGGGATTTTTGTAGTAGCTCGAGCGCGTCAGATTAAGATAGTATAGGCTTCCGACTTGTGTCTAGTTATCATGGTATAGAAATCAGATTTCAAACGTGGCGGGTTAAAAAAAATTTTTTTTTGAGTATTGAAATGTCATCCAATCTGTCAGATTAAGAGAGGGGCTGTTTAGTATACCCCAAAGAAGCTTCCATAAAAAGCACTGACGATTCAAAGGTTAGGTAAGCCTGTAGGGACATTTTTAAATATAAAAATATAAAGCTTCATATTTTCCTAACTAAGTTTGGCAGATATTTTATTTTGTACTAAACTAAATGATTTAGTCCTTGTTGTCTAAAATATAATAATAACTGACCGAAATAAGCAATTTTCTAAATATATTTTCTTTTCCAAAACTTTAAAATGGCCGCAGTTTCTGAACCCACCGCTAAAATAAAAAACGCTCTTATTTTTTTTATCAGTTTTACCTAATGTAAAAAACCTACTAGGTCTCCATGACGCTCGAGTGACTACAAAATTAGCACCTTCCCCTCCCCTACTATTAATGGAACTATCCAAATTCAGTCGAATTACATAATATTATGTTGATATTATGGGCTGCCGTTGTTAGTACTTAAATGAGAAGGTGGTAAATAAGTTGGCCAGAAAAAAAAAACAAAAAAACACTAACGTAACCCAACCCTCTTACTAAAATATATTTATACACTGAATAAGCCTTGTTCTGTCCTTGTCCCTCAAATGAATTTTATAACCAAATAATTGAGTCTCAAGAGCCGAGTCCCCACGGTGCCGGACACTAGCCGTGCTTTGCGCCCTTCTGTCTGCCAACCCCGAGTGTGATGTGTTTGCTGATAAATGGATGGATGTCAAGGAAGTTTGTTTGAAAGAGTTTCTTCTATTTTTGACGCCTCCGTGGTCTAGTGGTTCAGAGCTTGGCTCTTGACTCGGAGGTCGCGGGTTCGAATCCCGCCGAGGGAACAAAAAGTTTTAAAATGTTCCTGAGTCATGGATGTGTATTAAATTTGTGTATTAATATAATAAAAATCTTAAATATGTGTATAGTATTAAAGTATTAAATATAAATTACCGTTGTCTGGTACCTGTAACACAAGTTCTTCGGACACTTAGCATGGGGCCAGATTGACGTGGTGTGAAGCGTCCATAGATATTATTATTATATTATATTATATTCTATAGTTAGTTAATTGTAATCTAAATGTATATTATGTTCCTAATTACTTAGTTAATAATTTGTTAGTATGTTTTAATTGTACTTAGATATAAGTTAATTAATGTTATTGGGGTCACCCGTTTTAACTAACTATAAAGTAATAAATAAATATATAAATAACTTATTAGACGATTATAAAACGTATCGCTTGAGTATACCGTTAGATAGGCAGAAAAAGAAATCCCTTGAATATTTAATTCTTAGATAACTAAAAAGGTAAAGGTAACCTTCACTCTATATAAAAGCCCAACTTACTAATCGATTTCGAACTAAGAGCTCCCTAAAGCATGATTAAGGGACTGCCTGATACGAACAGCGTCCTTCAAATGAAGTCTGTAGGGTATTCTAGCTATCTAAATGCCTTTAACGACTGGTTTCTTTATCCTATCTATCTATAACTAAAAGTTAGAAACATTTGATCAGCATAACATTGTATGGTTTGAATTTTAAGTTATACAAGGTGTAAAATAAATTAGTGATAATACTTTAGGATGCGCTGTAAGACATAAATTTGACCATACAATAATTAAAAAAAAAAAGTAACTGTTGCAGCGCTGGTGCTTTCAAAATATATTCTTTATATTTCTTGATATTAAAGTATTATCACTCAATAGTAATATCACTCATTCATATTGTAAATAAATAGGTTATTGTAACCGGCCCTAAAATGTTATTAATGTTTCAGGTGTCCTGGTTGAGGGTGTCTGAAGATGAAAATCTGGAATTACTGACAGTAGATCTGGAGCGACATACTGCTGATGTTAGGTGAGTTTCTCAACTTTTTTAACTTTAGACTAAATTACCACCTCTCACTAAAATTTGACCTAGTCTAGTCGCATTTTTTTATGTTTTTTTACATAGCGTATTCAACTATCTATATTTTATAACAAGTAAGGTATAAAAAGTGATTATGCATCATTATGCATCATTATGTATCTAGTATGGAGCAAGCGGCGCGGTCATTGCACGTCTTCGTATATAATTTTTCCTAGTAAATGTATGAAAAAAAGGCTTCGACGCTTCCACTATGCGCCAGCCTAAGTTGAGCCTTAGGTAGAAAATAATCGACATTACGTTGCAATTAAGAGAGAATAACTTTATCCAAAGCTTGCTAGTGCGAGTACTGAGGCACTTCACCTTACCTATATGTAGAATACAGAAAATATATTCTCCCTACCTACTCTACTATCTATGTTAATATTATAAAGCGGAACAGTTTGTTTGTTTGAACGCGCTAATCTCAGGAACTACTGGGCCGATTTGAAAAAATCTCTCTTTGTTGGATAGTCTATTTATAGACGAAGGCTTTAAGCTTTATAAAATTATGCTGCAACCAATAAGAGCGAAGCGTCAGTGAGAAATGTTGCAAATACGGAGAAAATTATTCACATTTGAGGACTTGCGTTGCGTGCGCTGCATAAACGGTTTAAGTTACTCCAATAATATGTATGTAATAATTATTCCTTTTTAATAATTAAAAAAAAGTCCGTGACAGTTATATAAGTCTATAACTTGAGATTTAATCATAATAACATTATTTGTCGAAGAAGGCGATAGGCTATATACGCTGCTACTATTATTATGAGTTCACGATCATAATATCAAAAACCAACGTGATTAATCAAAAGATAATCGCAATAGTGTTTCCGACACCACGCGAACGAAGTCGCACATATAGTCTATAACTAAAACTACTCCGTTCTAACTTCTAACCACTATTTATTTTTCATCAAAATTCAAAAAGTTCATTACGAACGTTCCATGCATAATTCTTTCTGCGTTCATGTGAACTGTGAACTATATTACCAGGAATCCAATATGACGCAAGTCCGTGTGATTCCAAACAACCATTGTTATTCAGAATGCCACGCCAATCAGCGAAATTAGTTTACACGTACTCAATTATTAACTCCTGTCAAATGCTTTTCAAACATATCAAGAATAGAGTTAAGGACTTTCGAAAACAATTGGTTTTCAACAACCCATTATTTACTTAACTACAAAGTTATCAATTGTATATCATCGAGAACAATATAAATAGGTAAATTTTAAGAAATTTAAGCCAGACATCGAAAAAATTGTTATATATCTTGGAGATGAGGACAAACTGAATTTTATTCCCGGCTACTTTGCTTCGTGGCCCAAAATCATCCCGGTCCTTTGTCAGTGACATTTCAGCATTGTGTACTTTGTAAATAATTTCGCTAGGTTTTATTTATATAGTTTCATCAGTCCCTTTGTCTGTTGGCAAATCTTGCAAGTTAAATTTGACCCACTTCTCTGTTGTCGATTGAACTGAAATTCCGAATGCATTTTATACATATAAAGTGATAAAATATTACAATTCAATATTACGAAGAGCCGATTGTGGTGAAAACATTAATGGTCATAGGAACTCCTTTATAATTAAAAAAAATCTTAACTAGGTATTATCATTTCATGTTTAAACCCAGTCAAAAACAGGGGGGGTGGACATGTTTGTATGTGTTTCTGTCTGAGGCATCGTATATCCGAAATGGATGTACCCATTTTGATGATAATGCTGTTGTGGTCAGGAGTTATATTATCATCATCAGTTTGCTTAGTACTTGAAAATTAAAAAAAAAAACTTACAGTTCATTCATATTTAAAATTTTGTAATCGTAATTGAAAATCATTGTTTTACCTGTAGATACCGAGTAGACTTGGCTGGAGAGAACTGGAAGCTGATGCTGTCTGATGCGAAGGTCCAGGACTCCGGAATCTACTGCTGCCACGTGTCCACTCATCCACCCATGCTGAGACGATTCCAACTGACTGTTCATGGTGAGTTATAACAATTTATATAACATTCTGCGCCTTATATATTTTCAATGTTCCTGGGTCATGGATGTGTATTAAATTTGTGTATTAATATAATAAAAATCTTAAATATGTGTTACACATAATACCTGTAACACAAGTTCTTCGGATACTTAGCACAGGGCCAGATTGACGTGGTATAAAGCGTCTATAGATATTATAATATTATTATTATTTACGTATTCTGTGTCTCTTATGAAAATTTTCATTTTTATATTTATTCATTTTGTATATTCTAATAAAAAAGGTACATACTTTATACTTATATGCGTAGACGACAGGAAAGGTCACTATTTCTTGAGGATATCATATCACTATACATTTTTCTATATACATCTGTATTTACCTATTTCTCATTTACATAGACTGATGTAGCGTAGATCATAGAAAGGACGTAGGCTACTTATTTCCGAAGAAATGTACTACTACTAGTACATTTCTCTCTACTTTTATGTAAAATTTGTTTTTTTTTATCAATTACTTAACGTTTCCCTAACGAAAAAAAGTCAATAAACGCTAAACAACGATAAAACAATGTGTTTATAAGTAATATAATATTTCTGAACATCAAATTACGTGACGACATTTCAACGTGTCTTGTAATAAATTTCACTTATGCGGAATGGAAGACTTCATACGGTAAAGAATTTAACCTCATTGCGGTCATAAAACAGACTTATTTACATAAAACGTAATAAATATTTTATGTGAAATATGAAGAGATGTCTAATATATTTGTAATCCATACGTTGAGTCTAATAACAAGAGTGTGAAATGGCTGTTTTTAAAAAATATGTACCTACTTAAATACATAATATTATATGCTTTTATATATTATTATATAGAATAGTAATATTATTGAAGTTATACGTAGGTACTTAATTCTTAAAAAATATGAGAGTGATTAGGATGCGCGAGCAAACTGACACGAAAAACCGACACCATGAAGTTAGCTAGTAAACATTTTAACTAGCACAACTGTATTCAAAGTTATTGATTCATGATTTTATGAACCTACTACTGTCGTGTTTTTTATTACTCTTTAATTTCTACAAAAGTAACGTGAAATATAGAAATTTTAGAAAAAAATATAGTTACGCCAAAGAAGTATTATCTTACGTGGGTTACACACACACTTTTTACTAATATTGAGTAAGATTGTATTACCTAGGTACACATTGCTCCGGAAGAAATTTAAAACTATATAATATTATAATATATCATTAGACTGTAGGTTAAGCTGTTTATCAGTTGGCTACTTAGAATCGCGCTTTCCTATAATTCCCATTCCTTAACGTTATGAGCACGCTGTTGTCAGTTGTTCCTGCTAAACCCAAAAGAAATTTTTTGAAATTCTAAATTGATATAAAGATAAGAAAATTTGAAATGGAAAAGTAGTACGTAGGTACCACGTTTAACAAATTTTATACTTTTTTTTGTTGTAGAAGATTTTCATAAATCTTTTTCTGGCTCTCGCTATTTTCATTACTCACGATTACTTCAGCACAAATTGAAAATAGAGAAAGTTGTTATGTTTGTATTAAATATCTCTTACAAAGTTAGGGCTTCGGCGTATTCAAAAGACGCCAAGTTTACTAGAATGTAATAACCCCCGGGAGCCTACACACAATATCTCCTGTACGAAACATGTATAAATTCTTGTATAGGTGTAATTTAAAAGACGAAGCTAACCCTACGATACACGCACCCCTAAAACGTTCATAAGTTTTCGCGTGGGCACCAGTAGCCCATTTTAAATTGAAATATACTAAAACATATGTAAGTATATTTTTTAAGCACATTCAAACATAATTGACCTTTATCATTTAACAAAACTTCATTCAACTAAAAATCATGTAATTCTTAGTTATTTAAGATCCATCAAATTTTAGCTTATTTCTTACATTATAATTATTTTTTTAGCTTTTGTCACAGCATTGACAAATTAAAATATGATGATCGTTATTTGGGGGTATGTAATAATTGTTTTGTCATACTTAACCATCTGGTCCACTCTGTAGACTTGATATAATAAAAATAATAAAATATGCAATCCCCAAACTGTATTCATTGAAACTTATTCTAGCCCCTATTCGATATTACCATATCACTACACAGCTGGCGAGCCGTGGTCTAACACCACGTCGCCTTACATATTATGTTGTGTAGTAGTTTGTGTAAGAATATGTCGAAATAGTTACAAATATGCCTGGAGCACTCCGGCAATTATTTTCTTGTGCTGCGAGCGCGCATGCTACAAAACGCACAACCCAACAACTTCAAATCATTTTTTGTACGTGCATAGCTAATATACGTCGAGGAACAACCAATCCGAGGTAGGGACTCAAAGTGAAATCATGAAAAAAAACATGCGAAGCTATGTACAAAAATAATATCCTGGGTTATAAGTTGCCCGCGCGAGTACTCTAGTGTTAATACAAGTGAAGACCTCTTCGCTTCATTACTTTGACAGAAATATAAGAACATTTTGTTCCATATTTATGTTGCCTGTACAAATATTAATATTACCACATACGTTCGAATATTTCGATGTGGATTATTTGGGATTATGATTATTACATAAAATAATAATTTCCAATACATGGATATATTATTCCTACGACAAAACTCAATTTAAATAATAAAAGACAGAACGCACCGAACATCTGGATGAACTAAAAGCAAATACAATATTGAAACCGAATACAATTTTACAATGATGACAACTTAGATGGTCGGCGCGTTCTATCTACCTAACCTAATATACAATACATACCTGATTCGACATTTTAGTATCAGCAGGCTCCTGACACAATAGAGAATCGAATTAGTTCGATCTCAACGGCTTTTAGTATTTTATTTGGTGGTCTACTTTGAAACTAACTAGGATAAATCGTTAGATCGTAACTTTTTGTACTCCCGACCATATCAATCGAATGAGAATAAAAAATAAACAAAGGTTATTTGGGAGTATGCGGCACGATCAAATCTGAATTAAAATCGAATCAGTTTGGAGAGTCAGTACCCTGATCTAGTAAGTTCTTAACTTATCCCAAAATCACAATATCATAATTCCTTAGCCTTAAATCACATTGGTGAAGCGTTGCAACGCGTAATTTGTCTACACGCTCGATTAATCGTAATTTGTGTCAACTCGGAGGTCGTGGATTCGATGCCCGCGTTGGAAAAAAAAAATTGTTTTCAAGTTTGGTTAGGACAATGCAGGCTGATTACCTGATTGTCTAACAAAGAAAGACGATCCATGCGTCGGATGGGCATGTATAAATTCGGTCCTGGGCCCTATCTTCAAACAGTCGTGTCGGTTATCCGCCCCACTGGGCTACGAGCGTGAAGGAAAAAAAAAATGCTTCTGTGTATTGCGCACACACTTGGGCACTATCAAAATAACTCCTGCTTTTCAATGAAACCGGCCACCGTCACCGAAATCGGCGTATGCATAAGCATAATTTGTACCGTAATAATTGGAAAAAAGAGATGAATATGCCATTAGGTAAAGCTTTCGTGTTTTTTCCACAGCATATAAATCTTTATTAGCGACGTTTCATACCTGTGCCAATGTGTGTTGAGCCTTAGGACAGACACGAATTTATTACAATAATAGTTTCTTAGCCTGTAAAATATTAGTTTTTCAGTTCTTGAAACTACAAATCATAAATTTCCCGTGGATATCCCAGGAGACACTTTTATCGTGAAATTGTTCCAGGCGCTGTATTTCCGAAGCACGGTCGCACGGCGATAAAATACTAAAGTCCGGGTTTTTTTGGCGCCGTCCGAGTTATTTTCTGGCTACGTCCGAGTTTTGGTTATGCGCTCAACAGGAAATTGTATTCTTTCATTCATTTCCCTTGAATGATTGCAATTTGTTTCAGTTTGTTGCTTTTTTTCTAGACTTCGGTGTTCGAAAAGGGTTATGGTATATTAAACTAGAAACATAGATATTTATATGAATGGTTATGGCATATTAAACTAGAAACATAAACAATGATATATTAATACAAGATGTAAAAATGAATATAGGTTCCCTTAAAAAAAGTTAAAAAATCTTCTTCTTGACTGTTAACACTAATTTACTTTAATTAATTGTGCGTTACTCGCCCTCAAACGTCACTCATTGTAAGATTGTAATTTTGTTTATTTAAATTAAAAAAAAATTATAAAAAATCTATGTTTCTTCCACGCCATAGCGCCTAAACTAATGATCCAATGTTGATGAAAGCAGAGTCAATTGTTTGATAACAATAACTCTAATTTGCGTAGTTGGGATTTTTTTTTTAATTGTGCTTATACAGTATGTCCCACGGTTGATATACCAAGCTGAATATAATGTGAATAGAATGACGCGTAGAGATCATGGCGATTATGGTAAGTAATTTATATGAGGTGCCAAAATAAAAAATGCTCTACTCGTCCTTCACACTAGGTATACGACCTCCGTAGCTCAGTGGTTGAGCGTGTTGGTGCTCGAAGCGAGAGGTCGCGGGTTCGAATCCCGCCGAGGGAACAAAAAGTTTTCAATGTTCCTGGGTCATGGATGTGTATTAAATTTGTGTATAATATAATAAAAATCTTAAATACTTATGTGTATAGTATAAAAGTATAAAATATATTTCGTTTGTAACACAAGTTCTTCGGATACTTAGCACAGGGCCAGATTGACGTGGTGTGAAGCGTCCATAGACATTATATTATATTATTATTATATTCGGCGAGATATATGAACCGTGGTTCATATATCTCCCCGAATACACCCTGTTTTAGTGTTAAATTTATTATTGAGCATACTTTAAATAACAACATAATATTAAAGTTGCTTGAAAAAATTACGACTCCATATTTAATAAGTGTCAAGTATTTGGAGCAATAAAATACTGTTTCAGAGGCAATTAAGAAAAAATGCGTAGCTCAAAAGATGTAATAAACAGGTAAAAATATGTAATAACAGGTATTCGTTAACGTCCCTCCGCTTTTAAAATGTTCCAAATAACAGATAAAAAATAACAGATAAATAACAGGCAAATTCCTTGTAGGGCCTCAGAAGTATCGGATACCTATAAAACGAGATATTAAAATGTAAAGTATAAAATTTTCGCAGCCTTGCGGTAAAAACACTAAAAGCTCGAGGCGAAGTGGTTGGAAGTAGATTTTAATTTGTGTAACAAAACATTTTTATTTTTTTGTGTAAGAAAACATTTTCTAACCTCTGTAGCACAGTAGTCTGTGCTGTGTCGGAGAAAGAATAGCACCCACCAAAATGGTTGATGGGGTTCAACCATCTTTCCCGTGAGTTTCAAAAAATTCGACAGACGGAATATACATATATCCGGAAATTAGCAGTGTTTCCGTGGACATTGTTATTATTTTAAAACTGCGGTCGCCAACCCGTTAAGCATGGCTAGGCCTGGCTAGCATAGCTATACAAGGTGTCAACATAACGGCTGATGGCAATCCGCAAGTGGTTTTAGTGGGTAAACCGGCCGTAGCGAGCCGGGAGTCTAACATACCCCTCGGGGACCCTCCTGGGGGGATGCGTAAAGCATTTCCCTTGCGAAATAAAAAAAAAAGCTATACAAGGTGTAAATGAGTGATAATATATGTTATTGAATGTACTGTAGGTTATTTATGGAAATACATGTTATATAGTAATGATACACTAAATACTTGCACTTTTTTCCCACTTTAAAAAAAATCTGCGCAATGTCTGCATTTTTTTTTAATTTCAATCTACATACACCCTGATGATGACTATGTCGAAACCGGTCGTGTATTTTAAGAAATAATTTGTAAAATAACTAATGAAGTGGGAAAAAAGTGCAAGTATTTTGTGTATTATTACTTTATGAGTACTACTTAAGCGCGTATGTGCCTCCTATGTAGAGTATACTGTGAAAGTACCAGCGCTGAAAGACTTACTTTTGACTTTCGAATTAAGAATATACAATAATTTAAAAAAAAATCTCTTTCAGCGCTGGTACTTACACAGTAAAAATCTACATTATAAGGGACCCTTACACAACCTAAAGTATTATCACTCATTAATATTATAACGGATGTAAAAAGAACAGTCACTATAACTTTCGGATATGATTATAATAACTTATCTCATTCTAGAAATGTATTTTTTTTACTAAAATAAAAAAAATCTTGATTTTTCGATATTCTTGCCACAAAATAATAAAAAATGGCAAAAATATAATGTTTTTTTTTAGTTTTTGACAAAAAGAATAAATAAAAAAATAAATTTCCAAAATGAGGAAAGGTAGTATAATCGTATCTCAAAGTTATAGTCACTGTTCTTTTTACAAACTGTATAAGCCTGAACTAAATCCTCCAAATACTTCGGGGATGCTTATCCATAGTACGTCATAGGTGAAATGATGATGGTGATTAGATATTTTTTTTGTAACAAAACCTTTTTTTTTCTAGCGCCGGAGATAAAGATGAGTAAGGAGGGGTTTCTCGAGAGTGGGGAGACGTTATCCCTCAAATGCGCCGTGCTGCACTTAGACCCGGGAGACACGGTCCCGGAATTGCACTGGTACAGAGGGAACAATACCACCCCCCTGGACGAGACGAGAGGGGGGGTGCTCGTGGAGACGGACCTCTTAACTCTTACAAGCCATCTTCAGGTAATTATTTTGAAATTGCTTTTGTACAACCAATCCCTTTCGAAACTTCTTAATCGACAATGTTTATGTTGCGTTGCTTTGAGTTTTATGTTTCCGTAATTTTAGTTCGTTTATTAATTATCATCAACACTGTGATAACCATTTTGTATGAGGAGGAATACCGACGTGGAATTTTTAAAGTATCTATTCACTTTTTTTGGAGGATAAAGCGCTTCGTTACGTAACGCGTTACAGCGTAACATATTAATATTTTGTAATGTTTTGTCCTTGTCTCTCAAGTGACATTTCTAATGTCCTGACAAGGAGAAAATATTGTGCAGCTTACCAATACATTGTGTTAATATTTTTGTTAGTAGACAAGATATTATATAGCCTCGCGTAGGGCTACTTCATTCCTAAGGTATGCTGGCATTCATAATAGTATATTTTAGTACTCATGCGGGATAAGTATCATCTTGGCGCCCGCTGTTGCGGTTGAAAACGAGCCGTTTGCCCATTCTAAAATTTGAGTGCGAAAAGTTGCACAATATATACTATTGTGCAACAAGTGCGACAAGTTGTCGATTGCCCACGAAAGCGAAGTTTTAACTTTATTTATTTTCACTTATTGTTTGAAAAATTTTTAACGTTTTCTGGGATACTATTATATAGTTTTTACTTTACTAAGTCCGTTCCGTCGGTCGGTTTGGAAACTACAATGCCACAAACAGACACACAAACTTATATCAGTTTTCGTCGAGGGTTGAAAAGAACAAACAAATTCGAAGACTTCGTAAATTGCAAGTCACTTTATAGTGCACATAACAGGATCGTTTCAAAACGGGCAACAATTTTTGAGCATACACGGTTTATTCTCGCTATAATATTTCATAGAAAATACATCTCGATTCCCGGAGAACGTAATTTCAGAGCAACGCCTCGTCGGTTCCATTACGCCGCCATTATATCAAGTACAGTAATATATCACGTGGTTCCACTACCTCGACTTTCGCTAATAACAAACTTATTGGATTCACAAGTTTTGATGGTTAGCTATAGATTAGACGCGATGATTATTTTGTTATATTTAGCCGACTTTGTCGAGAGAAACAGTCATTTTGACAATATATAGGTATGTATTATATCTACGCCGCCATTATATCAAGTACAGTAATATATCACGTGGTTCCACTACCTCGACTTTCGCTAATAACAAACTTATTGGATTCACAAGTTTTGATGGTTAGCTATAGATTAGACGCGATGATTATTTTGTTATATTTAGCCGACTTTGTCGAGAGAAACAGTCATTTTGACAATATATAGGTATGTATTATATCTATGCCGCCATTATATCAAGTACAGTAATATATCACGTGGTTCCACTACCTCGACTTTCGCTAATAACAAACTTATTGGATTCACAAGTTTTGATGGTTAGCTATAGATTAGACGCGATGATTATTTATATTGTTATATTTACCCGACTTTGTCGAGAGAAATAGTACTTTTGACAGTATATGTATCTATGGCGCCATTATATCAAGTACAGTATTATATTATATCACAAATAATATATTATCGCCTCCGTGGTCAAGTGGTTCAGAGCTTCGCTCTGGACCCGGAGGTCGTGAGTTCGATTCCCGCGTTGGATCAACAAAAAATGTTGTTTTCAAGTTTGATTAGGACAATGCAGGCTGATCACCTGATTGTCTGACAAGAAAGATGATCCATGCGTCGGATGGGCATGTTAAAAGTCGGTCCTGCGCCTGATCTCTCGCCAGTCGTGTCGGTTTACCGTCCCACTGGGTTATGAGAGTTATAGGAAGAGAGAGTGTATTGCGCACTCACTTGGGCACTATAAAATAACTCCTGCGTAGCTGGCCTGGTTTTAATGAAATCGGCTACCGACATTGAAATCGGTGAGGCTATTATTATAATATATTATTATGGTATAACATTATTAGATTCACTCATTTACCCGACTTTTTCAAGAGGAATAGTGATTTTGACAATATATTATATTGTATCTATGCTGCCATTATTCCACATTGAAAAACACTAAACAAAACAAAAGTATTTTAAATATTCATATAAGTTTGACATAGCTGCTACACATTAGGTGCTAATTGACGCGTGCTTTGCTGATGCGAGTTTTTGGATAAAGAAAAAGCGCGCTTGAGTATGTACAGAGTACACATTCTGTACAGAACTCCTGGTTTTCAAAACGCGCGTTTAAAAGTGTACCCGCTCTTACCTAAGATATTTAAGATTTCGGTTTCATGCCGTTCTATAAAATATAGTCTGCGTAGTTAATGAGATTACTTATCTATTCATAATACCTTCTTAAAATGTGAATAACTTTTTATGAACTTTCCTCAAAACATTTCTGAGAAAAACAGAGGAGTTTATGAATATTAATCAACTTTAGCAATTATAATACAATCTAAACCAAATTTAATTTCGGTTTGAATATTCTTACTTAATAGGATAGACGCAGGTGAGTGATGCTGAAACATTCGTAACAATATTAGATCTTAATATTCATTCATCATCATCGTTCTATATCGTCTGTATATTATAATAGCTCCCCTCACCGATTTCGGTGTCTGTAGCCGATTTAATTGAAACCAGGCCAGCTACGCAGGAGTTATTTTATAGTGCCCAAGTGTGTGCACAATACACAAAGACACTCTCTCTTCCTATAACTCTCATAACCCAGTGGGACGGTAAACCGACACGACTGGCGAGAGAACAGGCGCAGGACCGACTTTTTACATGCCCTTCCGACGCATTGATCATCTTTCTTGTCAGACAATCAGGTGATCAGCCTGCATTATCCTAACCACAACTTGAAAACAACATTTTTTGTTGATCCTACGCGGGAATCGAACCCACGACCTCCGGATCGAGAGCGATGCTCTGAACCACTAGACCACGGAGGCAGGCGCTTATGGATATTATTATGATGTGTATTTTGACGTATTTTAAGGGCCATACTATAAGGTTTTACTTTTTAGTCGTATTACTTTTGGATTTATCAAAAATTAAAATATCTCTACATATACAGGACGATTCATGGTTTATATATTAAGCCAAATATAATGTGAAGAGGATGACGCGTTGAGCATTTTTGTTTTAGCACCATAGCGATAAATCACGATTAAAGATCTCCATAAAAGACAGAAAACAGATGAGTTTCAATGCTGGTCAGGTGTTACGTCAACGACCAGTGCGTTCATGTGTATAAACTAGAAGCCCGCGAGCCCCAGCATAGTAAAATTCACACTGTTTGGTTATTTTAGACGGAGTTATATAAAGTATATAATGAAGTTCCAAAACAAAAAATGCTCTACGCGTCAATCTCTTCACACTATATTCGGCTTAATATTATATGAACCATAAATCGTCCTGTATAAGTAATTGGTAATTGTGTTACTCGTTAGAAGCGCTATGTTATATTAAAAATCATAAAAATTCATGCCACTGCTATTTGATATAAGGTTCGCTAAATGACATGCCAGTTCGCTAAGGTTCGCACTTCGCTCACCATATTATGTCAAATACCATACATTTCTTTTCGAACTTCGTAAGTGATAATAGCGATGGCATCTTAAATCACAGTACCTAAGTCTTGCTAAGACTCGAGAACCGCTGAATCGATTCGGCTATTTTTGGTCTTGAAATATTCGTGGAAATTCAAGGAAGGTTTAAACGGTTTGTATGCTCAACGAAGTGGGCACGGGTCAGATAGTTAAGGGACAAAGTATTATCAAAAAATGGTTACAAACGTAGATGAACGAAGACGCGCGAACACTCGTTATTTCAACTACAAATTTGTACCTTAATTATGTAACAATGATAATAATGTAACGCTGAATAATGTTATTACAATAATCTTGATTCAACGCTGCGCCGATGTAAGTTTAGCCTAATTGTGAATTGTGCGGATAAGGGGCCTTACTCTCCAAACTGATTTGATTTTGATTCAGATACGATCATACCGCGTACTTCCTAATAAATTGACATTTGTTTATTTTGATTCTCAGTCGATTGATATGGTCTGGAGTACAAAAAGTTACGATCTAACAATTTTCTTTATCATAATTAGTTTCAAAGTAATTCACCAAATAAAGTACGTAAAACCACTGATATCGAACGGATTCGGTTCTCGATTGTGTCGGGAGTAAGCCCGTAGGATATATTATCATCTAGCATCATTATAACAATAACATTTTTACGTTCCGCCATTACGTCATGTATATTCCGCTTTTAATGAGGACACACGCGAACAAATAAAATGTCATCTTTTCCAGTTATTCCCTAACGTATTCCACTGCATTTTATCTCAAACTAATTGTGTGCTTAATGAAGTGTTTATTTTCCTTTAACGAGGTATTTAGAATAGAACAGTGCTGAGGACCGAGGACTTTACACAATAAATACATTAGGGAAATCCAGCGCACCTACACGGCGCAGATACTAGGGTGGGGTGCCACTGCAAGCGGATGCACTTTAATTTGGAATCCAGATGGAATTGTACCTCATTGTTAAATTATTTTTTGTATACGTTGAATGTCCAATGTCCATGTATATTCTGAGGTCCAGATATCATGACATGCTGGTTGGTGGCCTCCGCCTGCAAGGCATGACGAGTATAGACAACTCCCACGAAATAATTTGAGGGAGGCTCATGTCTAGCAGTAAACGTCTTAGCTGAAAGAGCAAAACAGTTACAATCTTATTTATTTCATTGTAAATTCTTACGTAATTTCTTTTTGTTTACTTACCGAATATACAATGATAAGTTTCATCGGGAATCATTACTTAATGTTTGTGTAAACTTGGTATTTTTAAATTGACGATAACCAGCTTTTGTTTTAATATTCATGTTTTCTATTGGTTATTTTATTTAATTATTCATTCATTTAATTATAAGTTAAATACGAGGATTGGGTTTAGACTTCATGCTAAAATGCTTAGATAAATTCTTTCATGTATCAAATAAAACATTATTGCGTACATAATATTATATATTAAAATGCACGCGAGCGTGGCACAGCTTACTTAATATTTTGGTGAAAACCATAAATTTTTAAGAAAAAATAAAATCATTTCAACAATTATATACTATTTTTTCCAGTTCAGAGTATAAAATTTTAACAAATATAACTGTCGTAATTTTTCTACATGAAATGAAACGGCGAATAACCCGCTGTAAGTGGGGCCGCAATGTTGGAGCACCTTAATTGAACCCATCAAACTGTGCCGGCTCTGTGTACACAGTGAGTAATTAAGAATTTATAGTGTCATTCGTATTTTTATGCTTTATTTTCAAGACTGTAATATTTTATCTTTGCAGTGATTTTTCGATATCGAAACAATGCGACTGAAATTTTTGTTGTAATATACTTTTAATTTAATACCAATTTATATGGCATTTTCACTTTCATGGTTTATTAAAATAAGGGTACATAAAAAGAATATAATGATACACAACTTAAACCATAATTATTTAGCAGTAGTTGACCCATGCCCACTTTGTTGAGAATACAATACCATAGAAACGGTTTTAACCTTCCAGGGACTTCCAAGAATATTTCAAGACTAAAAATAGCCTAATCGGTTAAGCAGTTCTCGGGTTTTACCAAGACTAACGAATAGCTATTTATTTTTATATATAAGAAGACTAGCTGACCCATGCCCACTTCATTGGCTTCATACAAACCGTTTAAATAATAAGTAGGTACTTTTTATCGCGTTATTTTGGTGTTTCCATCGTATTTTATTTTGCGAGAACTAATTTGTTGTTGTTTGTTTTCTTTATAGTAAATTTTTTGTTATCTGTGGACTTATTTTGTGCAAGTATACCACTACTTAATGAGTGTATTGTCTAAGATGTCGAAATAATATTTCATTATTATACAGGATGTAAAAAGAGCAGTCACTATAACTTTGAGATACGATTTTACTACCTTTCCTCATTTTGGAAATGTATTGTTTTTTTGTCAAAACTATTTTTTTTTAATTTTTGTAAAAAAAAGGAAAAAAAATACATTTCTATAATGAGAAAAGGTAGTATAATCATATCCCAAAGTTATAGTGACTGCTCTTTTACAATCTTTAAAGTGGCTACATGCGTGTCTATACTATAAATTATATTCTATTATATAAATCTATTCTTTATCTTTATAATATCTATTATATATAATAAAAGTTCTAAATTGACTAAACGTAGTTCGGAATTGGCAACGTAAAGGTTAATTTATCTCAATGTTAGCATCATTAGTCCTTATAAAGCCTAAAGACTCCGATTTAATGTCGTTTTGTATAGGGTGCCACCCACGAGCGATAGCCGGTGAACGAATTTTTATAGCTAAAAATATGAACTAAATTAATAAAATCCCCGACTTAGCGTGTAACATTCCTATCACAACCGACAAACGACCTAATGACCTTGAAGACCTGAACCGATTTCTACCGAAAATAGCCGAGTGTTCTTAACTCGGCTGATATACCTTTCAAACAAAAAAAAACCCCTTTAAAATCGGAGCTAGGATGCCACAGACACATACACATTTACACAGACACGTCAAAGTTATAGCCCCGTCGCACAAGCACAGAAGTGCCCCAGAAGCACAAATTCTGGGGTTAAAAAAAATAAGCCTTTGCATCTGTTATTGGATGATTTATACAGCATTCTCCGAGCGAAGTAACTACTCTTAAATACTGTTGTAGTCCCTGGGACAGGTTTTAAATGTCGCATGGTTGCCTAGTACATACAACATTCTCACATCACATGCCTTGTCTAAAGGAATGACTGGTCAAAACGTCTAGTGCCCACCATGTGCTGGTTTCCTCACATCACATCGCCTCCGTGGTCTAGTGGTTGAGAGCTTCGCTCTCGACCCGGAACTCGTGGGTTCGACTCCCGCGTAGGACCAACAAAAAATGTTCTTGTCAAGTTTGGTTAGGAAAATGCAGGCTGATCACCTGATTGTCTGACAAGAAAGATGATCCATGTGTCGGATTGTGTCGGATGGGCATGTAAAAAGTCAGTCCTGCGCCTGTTCTCTCGCCAGTCGTGTCGGATTACCGTCCCACTTGGTTATTAGAGTAAAAGGAAGAGAGAGTGCTTCTGTGTATTGCACCTGGCCTGGTTTCAATGAAATCGGCTACCGACACCGAAATCGGTGAGGGGAGCTATTATTTTGTATTGTTTTCCTTGTGTGTGCTCTATTTTTAAAATAGAACATACTGATGCAACACGTAAAGTCAGTCAGAAACAATACGGCGGAAAATGTATCCGTAGGCTGATTAATTATGTATCTCGCAACAGCAATTCGACAGGCGTAATAATTTGTACAATCGTTTACAATATCGCTGTCAAACGTATACATTTGAGAGCGATATTGTAAAAAATTGTACAATTCACGCCTGTCAAATTGCTGTTGCGAAATACATAATCAGCCTGCCGATTATCGGTCCTAATAATAGTTTGACACTTCGCAGGTCGCTGCTCTGAAAATGGATGACGCAGGGAACTACACTTGCGCCCTGGAAGCGCCACTGCGGATGAAAGCTATTGCCAGGGTCCACGTGCTACAAGGTAATTATAGTTTAATGCTTCAAGAATTTCGCTGTGAAGTATAAGTCAAATTTCAGATTTTGTAAAGAACATATTGTAAAGACTAAAATAAACGAGTAGTAATATTTTTGCGTATATAATAAAATTTTATTATATAGAGTTCATTGTAAAAGGGCAACGCTACAATAGTTTTTAAAGTAATGAAGGGGCTTCGGATATGCACATGGCAACATATCGGTCCATAATACATTTTTTTTTAATAAAAATGGTTAATCATAATGGCGAAAAACTAGTTGAATGAAAGTCTATGTGTAGAATGGCCATAATATTTATTTTATTCTCCAATAGCATTATAATACTTATATTCGTACTATGCAGCGGCTATAACTTAACGTTTCAAATATTTTTGCAATATTTCGAATTCGACTTTCACCAAAATCGTATTGCAAAATCGTAACACAGTCTACAATCTCAATAATTACACCAGTAAATTTTTATCATTATTTCTATTGTGTTGTATAATTAGGTGTAACTGTGTGCTAGCAAAACCAAATTATATTATAATAGGTACGTGTATGAAATTCAAATATAGCACATTTTCGAATACGTCCTTCTATGTAAAAGGTCTCTTTTCACAAAATAGGGTACAAATATAAGGCACATTTCACACGGAAATGGCCTCGACACTTGGCCTCCAATCACAATGGGAGTGTCATTTCACGGCGCTCGGAGAAGCGGGTAACTTTGTATGAAATATGTGATTCGCTTTTTAGGATTCCATATTGAATATTGCTTTCCATTCTGACGCAGGACCGTGTAACAGCGCTGCGATAACCGAGTTCGATAGGCTTATTGAGGAATATGGGTGATGCTGAAAATGAACGTTTCGAAATTATTAATGAATAAAATAAAAGTTAAAAAGACTTATAGTTATATACTGGGTGTAAAAAGCACAGTCACTATAACTTTGGGATATGATTATACTACCATGTCTCATTCTAGAAATGTACTTTTTTTTCTTTTTTTTTACAAAAATTAAAAATTTTTTTTTTGCTTTATTGTTATTTTTGCGACAAAAAAATAAGAAATGGTCAAAAGAAAAAAAAAATTTTTTTTAGTTTTAATTGACAAAAAAAATACATTGAGGCAAGGTAGTATAATCGTATCTCAAAGTTATAGTGACTTCTCTTTTTACACCCTGTATTATAACCTTCGCTAAAAGGGGTTTAAAAAGGAACAAGAAAATAATTCAATTTGAAATCCTGATAGGCATTGGTACAACAATTGTGAAATTAGCGCCGTGATCGTACCCGCTATTAGGATTGAATATTGCAACGGCAGATGAATATTATGATTTTTCTAGCTCTTTTTTTTCTTCTGTATTTCGGTGTGAGCTAACGCTTAGATTTGTTTAGCCAAACGACCAAAATAAGCATCGCTTTTTATAGAGAATCATATTTTGTGTGTAATTCAGACGGTGTCTGTAGTCAGTGCACACATCGTCATATTACGAGTATATAAATCTTGATCAAATTTAGTATGGTAGTATTTGAGCTCTGAATTAACACGTTGGATATCCCGAGTCTGTTCAATGTTTTCGTGTGTAATAATAATAATAATAGCTCCCCTCACTCCCCCTCCGATTTCGGTATCGGTAGCCGATTTCATTGAAACCAGGCCAACTACGCAAGAGTTATTTTATAGTGTCCAAGTGTGTGTGCAATACACAAAGACACTCTCTCTTCCTTTTACTCTCATAACATTTGACGACCTCTGTAGCGCCGTGGTTCAGCGCATTGGTGCTCGACCGGTTGCGGTTGCGGGTTTGAATCCCGCCGAGGGAACAAAAAGTTTTCAATGTTCCTGGGTCATGGATGTATATTAAATTTGTGTATTATAATAAAAATCTTAAATATGTGTATAGTATAAAAGTATTAAATATATATTTCCGTTGTCTGGTACCTGTAACACAAGTTCTTTGGATACTTAGCACAGGGCCAGATTGACGTGGTGTGAACGCGTCTATAGATATTATTATTATTATAACGCAGTGGTTCAGTAAGCCAACACGACTGGCGAGAGAACAGGCGCAGGGCCGACTTTTTACATGCTCATCCGACGCATGGATCATTTTTCTTGTGAGACAATCGGGTGATCAGCCTGCCAGGACAATCCTAACCACAGAACAGAATCCTAACCAAACTTGAAAACAACAGTTTTTGTTGTTCCAACGCGGGAATCGAAATCACGACGTCGGGGTCGAGAGCAAAGTTCTGAACCACTAGACCACGGAGGCGCTAAGTATGTAGTATTTATACGGAACATAAAATTTATTTTTTTAACAATCAATTGCTTTCTAGGGTCAAGCCTGGCTGAGCTTCAAAGCGGTGTGAAGACAACCACGTCCTACATGAGCCTCCTCCTGGCGTCTCTAGTCCTACTCTTCAGCACATCCTACGGTGAGATCAGATGACCTACCTAGACCAAAACATCAACTAAGGCTGGCAACACAAGAATTTTTGAGGGAACAAGATCAAATTTTACTACACAAATTGGATGGGACAAATACAAACAGGGACTTGGTGAGATATATCGTGGTCCTTGATAAACTTGTTGAATGTTAGGAAAATATTAACAAAAGTAACTTTCGTTGTCCACACAGAACTTTAACTATCGTTTAACTCTTAATTTTAATTATACTAATTACATGAGACGCGGTATTTCATAGACCTACACGTCATATGACTGAGATTTTCCCTCGGTTTCTAAAAAGCAAATCAACGATCGAATGAACTAAACAGTGTTCAACCATATTGTCAGTTGTCAAATGCAGTACTAAATGTAAACTTGACAAGAGATTACAGCACTGATTAGTTGATTTGGCGTTAATATTCCATTCCGAAACCGGGGGTAAAGGTATTATACAGGCTGTAATATTAATGAGTGATAATACTTTAGGGTGTGTATGGGTCGTACGGGTTATATAGAGTTTAAATTTATGATATTGGGGTGATTCTCATAGAAACATGAAAGTCAAAAGTAAGTCTTTCAGCGCTGGTAGTTTCACAGTCAACTCTACATAGAAGGCACATACACACCCTGAAGTATTATCACTCATTTATTTTACACCTAGTATAAATACAAAGTTGAAATACTTAAAATAATGTATACACACTTAGATTCGATTCAATGTGCTCTATATTATTATGTTAACAAGAACTAACCTCGACCAAATATAATGTATTATTGTTCGTGTTCACCAAGCAAGTGAATAAGTGACACTTAATATTTTGGAATTATTAAAGCTTAAGCTATAAATACTATTTTTTTCTAATTAGATCACATTGAATAAGAATGGAGTACAGTTAAAATATAAAGTACAGGGGGCTGATTCAAGATGCCATCGCTATAATCACCTTCGAAGTTCGAAAAAAAAATTTGACATAAGGCTCGCTAAATTAGAAACGATTCGTATGTCACCTAGCAAAGCTTATATCAAATCCCATACATATTTTCGTTTTTGAATTTCGTGAGATTAACCTCCAGTTTCCCGAACGCTATTCAATGATCAACTAACATGGCATTCAAATCAACAATCCGTATTGAACGCTGATTGGTAGAACATTATCATACAGAAAGGAACGGACAGATATTTTATGATTACATCACACTCGTACTTGCAAGTGTTAAAATTCCACAGATAAGGTTTCACCAAAGACTCGGATTAGTTGACATACGATTTGAGTCAGCGAGCGAGCGTGATGTAATTATATAATACCGTTCTTTCTGCCTGATAATATTCCACCAATCAGCGTTCAATATGAGTCTTTGATTTGAATGCCATGTTAGTTGATCATTCATTTGAATAGCGTTCGGGAAACCGGGGTATGATGGCTGATCAGGCATCTCAAACAAGAGCCCAGTTAGTAAAAGAGTATAGTTTTATGTTAAAATATTTTATATTCCTAAAGTACGTACGAATGTAAAAATTTTATTCTCCACTACGAACGCTAACATGCCTGAACCAATACTGGCAAAAATTGTAAAATTTATTTAAGAAACTCTCGGAAGAGAATAAATTCAATTCTGTTTCGTTATTAATAATTCAACAGTTAGTTCTAAAAACAGCTGTTATTTCAACGATATTTCCATGTTCGGTGGATTAAATGAAAAAGAATAGATTTTGTAGCGACTCGAGCAATAATAATAAAGTATGTCGACCTATTGCGTTAATAATAAATTACAATACGACATATTATTGTTCTATAATGTCAGAAAAGTACATATTATTATTAATATCTTCTTGTAGGTATTAAAAAATATCTGTTCCATTAAAATTGTTAATAGTATTTAACTTTTTCCGAGATTTCACATGATAACATTATTTTATCTCGGTAAGTTGTATTGTTGTCATATTTGAAATATTTACTGATTAACTATTATAATTCTAGTTATTTCATTTATGTTTACCGTCCAAAAATGTAAATATTGTAAAAAATGTATATTTGATGACATATCTTAAAATAATTGCTAAATATCTTAAATCTTCACGTATCAACTATTATTAATCATAAGTTAAAAGTGATTTTAATGAAATGTGGCATTAAGTGAATACGATTTTTTTTAGGGAGAAGGTTATAACTAATATTTGATTTCGTTAAGTATTTTAAACCTACAAAGTTTGCAACATAATAGCGGGAAAATCCTATTAAATACTACCTATTTATAGGTGAAGAGGTTATGGAAAATAGTTTTAATTTTGTTCATATAATATAATTATTATTTATATAATGATAAATCAAAATATTTTGTAATATTTTTACAACAATTCTTAGATACCTACTGAAATACGTAAGTATTGATTTCTTTCAATAAGGCAAATAAACATTTTTTAAATCTTAAAACATGGCTTTCAAAAATACTTTTATCTTGAACAAAAAACTACTAAACTTCGTGTTTACAATACGTACGTATTTCAATACGGTTTCGGTGGATTTTCACAAACTTTCTGGTGCAGTTTTAATAATTGATTAACTTTCACAACGGATTTCGCTGGACGTTTGTACAACTTTTAATTAGCAATATTTTAATTGTATTGCGGTTATTTTGTATAAGTTTAGTTCATTTTTACGTTGATTTTTCTACAGCATATTATTTATTTTGAAATGTTGTGTTTTTATTTTACTTTTAAAACACCTATGGATTATATTTTGTACTAAAATCTGTATTGTTTGTGTTAGGAAAAAAAATTATATCAATTGTTACACAAATACATATCTCACTTAAAATATCATATTTACATAATATGCTTAGAAGATATTGTTTTTTGAAACTGTTTCAAAGATTGAAATTGAAGCCAAAATTTTTGGTGACAAATCTACATTTAGTAATTGTGTATTTTTTTAACTATTGCACATTATTGTAAGCTTTATACTTATGCACATATCTGTAGTCTACAAATTATCGTATGGCGCCCACACACGCTAGACGAACAGGAATTTTCGAATTTTGAATTTTGAAATTCGAATGCCTGCGAGGATTGCGTAGCGTGTTCTAAAATTAGTGTGTTTATTCCATATCTTCTATAGATAAAATTAACGGTGCTTTCGTTCATAGATTGTTGATGTACTGTATGTGAAAAATATCAAATCTGTATAAATATTGTGATATAAAGGTGGTTTTTGATAAACAATGTAGTTTTATTCAAAATCCAAAACTATTTTTGAAGTTATTAGCTAACGTTACGTAACGCGTTACGACGTCAGTATGTTCGGCTTCCCCTTCACACACTACAGCATTCCTACCGCCGCTGCCCTACTCTAATCCACAGCGCTAGTCGTTTTCTACCGTTTCTTATTTTTTTGATGCAAGAATAACGAAATTTTTTTTTTTTTAATCTAGAATGAGAAAAGGTAGTATAATCATATTCCAAAGTTATAGTGCCTGTTCTTTTTACACCCGTTACATCTCTGACCAGGCTTTCATGTCGAAAATAAAGACTCATAAATATCTAAAAGTTTAATTGTCTTGTTCTTTTTTACGCGTAAATATAGTTTACTCGTAGATTTAGCATCGGAGCGATAAATTTTAGACAAAACCTCATTAATTATGGATCAGCCTAAATAGTGCGTGATTTTGTGGGTCACTTCATGTCTATAAATGACCGATATATCTATTGCATTTCGCTCATGAATTACTAGTAACTACATAGTTACTATGTACTAATAGCTCCCCTATTTCGACGTTGAGCGGTTTCGTTGAAACCAGACCATTTGATTTAATGTTCGGAACTCTCAACTGTGGTAGCTAACTTTATATCTGATGATTTTCAAATATTTATTACGCCTCTGTGGTCTAGTGGTTCAGAGCTTCGCTCTCGACCCGGAGGTCGTGGGTTCGATTCCCGCGTTGGAACAACAAAAAATGTTGTTTTCAATTTTGGATAGGACAATGCAGGCAGATCACCCGATTGTCCGACAAGAAAGATGATCCATCCGTCGGATGGGCATGTAAAAAGTCGGTCCTGCGCCTATTCTCTCGCCAGTCGTGTCGGTTTACAGTCCCGCTGGGTTGCGAGAGTAAAAGGAAGAGAAAGTGTCTTTGTGTATTGCACACTCACTTGGGCACTAAAAACAACTCCTACGTAGCTGGCCTGGTTTCAATGAAATCGGCTACCGACACCGAAATCGGTGACGGGAGCTATTATTATTATTTATTACTAACTGATTTTTATTGCTAAATCTTAAGATTGTGAATTGTTTAAAAGTGCCCAAGTGTGTAATACGAAAACCAGAAAGATGGGTGAGTAACACGATGGTGTAGTATTTTATGAGAGTAAAAGGAGCAGAGTGTATTGCGCACACACTTGGTTACTATAAAAATAGTTCCTGCGTATCTGGTCTGGTTTCAACAGTGGTCACCGACACTGAAATCGGTGTACGGAGCTATTATGCGCTCCTAGTATTGTTCAAGAAATACCTAAGTGCATAATAGCTCCCTACTAATGCAATTTATTACACCTAAGTAATATACGAGTATTACGGCAGACAAAATGTTGGAGTACAACGCAATATGTTCTAAAACCACAACAATATAAAGCTTGTAATGAAACTCACACATGTAACAATATACCTGACAGCTTTACCTGAACCTGAGCTGGGGGCCTATTACAAGCTCTTAATTCCAGCCAGTTTACGCCATACAACATGGCTGCCTGGAATTTTCGTATTACGATCACATAATAACTGCATGATGACAGATAGTTAGCGGACACGTGACACTTGACTTCCTTACGAATGTCATTTTCAGACAACCAAACTAGGGTGGATCCATTCAGTTTAACATGTTGCTGTAATATGAAAAAGAACAAGGCAGTTTAAGACCGTATTATTGAATTGCCTGGAACCAGGCAGGTATTGTAAAAGATCATAATACGGCCCCAGGTAAACTGGAGCGTGTGTGTTGCAAAAATTCAGGTTTCTATAGTAGTTGGTTCAAGCATACCTGCTGAAGTTTACCAGTGCTGGTAAACCCGTTAGGACAGTATCGAAGGATGTACGTTAGCTCATATTTAGTCACTATATTATAAACTGTAACACTCTAAAACGCATACGCAACGGGACTGCTAGAACTCGCGAAGGGCTGAACTGATTCTGTTATTTTTGGTCTTGAAATATTCGTGAAAGTCCCGGGAAGGTTTAAACGGTGAGAAAATATGCTGTTTGTATGCTCAACGAAGAGGGCACGGGTCAGTTTGTATTTAATAATTACATCTAGCTCGCCCTTGCAAGGCTGGTTAAAATTCCACAGATAAGGTTGATTCAAATCGAATGCCAACTCATTGGACTTTGGTGAATTAAACCTTTTCTGTGGAATTTTAACCAGCCTTGCAAGTGCGAGCGTGATGTAATCATAAAATGTTTGTCCCTTCCTTTCTCTCTGATAAAGGTTACCGAGTGTAGTGTTAAGGTGTTCCAGTGTTTCTACCACGATCAATATCATTGCAGTTAATGATTTGTTTAACATGACGATTACAAGATTTTAGTAAATGCTGTATGTACGCCTTATTTATAATGAACTAGTATCAAGTCACTTTCAGCGTGCCTTAATGCATTGTAGTTCATATATTATGTTTCATGGCTATTAAATTTGTAAAACCACAGCAAAAAGCCTGAAACAATATTAAAGTTAACGATTTGTTGAACATGACGCTTATTACAAGGTCATTAGAGAGGGCTGTATGCACGTAGCCCTATTAAATAGTATTTAGTGACTAAGCACTTTAAAACTGCATTATAAATGCTGACAAAATATCACAAGCCTCGTAAGTCCACAGCAAAAAGCCTGTAATTTGTTATTACAAGGTCATTAGATAGGGCTGTATGCGCGTAGCATTATTAAACAGTATTTAGTCACTAAACACTTTAAAACTGCATTATAAATGCTGACAAAATATCACAAGCCTCGAAAATCCACAGCAAAAAGCCTGTAATAACATTAAAGTTAACGATTTGTTATTACAAGGTCATTATAGAGGGCTGTATGCACGTAGCCTTATTAAACAGTATTTAGTCACTAAACACTTTTAAACTGCATCATAAATGCTGACAAAATATCACAAGCCTCGTAAATCCACAGCAAAAAGCATGTAATATCGTAACAAGTTAACGATTTGTTGAACATGACGTTTATTACAAGGGCATTAGAGAAGGCTGTATGCACGTAGCCTTATTAAACAGTATTTAGTCACTAAAAACTTTAAAACTGCAATATAAATGCTGCCAAAATGTCACAAGCCTCGTAAATCCACAGCAAAAAGGTTGTAAGAACATTAGCTAATGATTTGTTGAACATGACGTTTATTACAAGGACATTAGAGAGGGCTGTATGCACGTAGCCTTATTAAACAGTATTTAGTCACTAAACATTTTAAAACTGCATTATAAATGCTGACAAAATATCACAAGCCTCGAAAATCCACAGCAAAAAGCCTGTAATAACATTAAAGTTAACGATTTGTTATTACAAGGTCATTATAGAGGGCTGTATGCACGTAGCCTTATTAAACAGTATTTAGTCACTAAAAACTTTAAAACTGCAATATAAATGCTGCCAAAATGTCACAAGCCTCGTAAATCCACAGCAAAAAGGTTGTAAGAACATTAGCTAATGATTTGTTGAACATGACGTTTATTACAAGGACATTAGAGAGGGCTGTATGCACGTAGCCTTATTAAACAGTATTTAGTCACTAAACATTTTAAAACTGCATTATAAATGCTGACAAAATATCACAAGCCTCGTAAATCCACAGCAAAAAGCCTGTAATAACGTTAAAGTTAACAAGGTCATTAGAGATGGCTGTATGCACGTAGCTCTATTAAATAGTATTAAGTGACTAAGCACTTTAAAACTGCATTATAAATGCTGACAAAATATCACAAGCCTCATAAATACACAGCAAAAAGCCTGTAATAACATTAAAGTTAACGATTTGTTATTACAAGGTCATTAGAGAGGATTGTATGCACGTAGCCTTATTAAACAGTAGTTAGTCACTAAACACTTTTAAACTGCAATATAAATGCTGACAAAATATCACAAGCCTCGTAAATCCACAGCAAAAAGCCTATAATATCGTTACAAGTTAACGATTTGTTGAACATGACGTTTATTACAAGGGCATTAGTGAAGGCTGTATGCACGTAGCCTTATTCTCATTCAGGGCGGCGCGGAAACTTTGAGCCGCGCCTGAATTCCAAGTAGACTTACAAGGAGGTCAAAAATTATGTTGCCTTTTAATCCCAGTAGCCATGTTGAGTGTAGAATTTTAAGTAGGGGCGTAATTGCATGCATTATTATTGGGGTACGAGATCAAAATATCCTACGATATTGTCACACCCGCTAGTACTTAGAATTTGACTTATAATAATTTTTAATATATATCATATTTTTTTTGCTTGTGACAAAACTATGTAAACTGTTTATGTTTAACCTAATTAAAAGTTTCGGTTAATTAAATATTTTTGAATTTTCGTGTCTATTCCAGAGGATTTGTGAATTATTTATATTTACAATAGGACTGTTTACTGAACTGTTTAAACCTTCTCAGAACTTTCACGAATATTTCAAGACTAAAAATAGCCGAATCGGTTCAGCCGTTCTCCAGTTTAAACGAGACTAACGAACAGCAATTAATTTTTATATATAAGACATCAAACTGTTTGCGTGTAACATTAAGTAAATTATGGCTTTTTAATAATAACACTTAATGTTAGCAATTTGATTCTCTATATAGAGCAATGTAACAAATGGCGTAGCCGGGAAGCGGCGCATTAATAGCTGACTCGTATTTATCACAGGTTTCACCAGCTAAATGTAAGCTGTTATATTTATGAGGAAACCTCTGTCTACAGAGAAATAAAATTTAATCGTACTAAGAACAATTTTTACATTGACGATTTTGTTGTGACAGGACTTGGAATCATAACATACTTTACCATTTAGTATAATATATTATAGTCTTATTGAAATATATATGGTCCGAAATCAGAAAGTATTTTGTACTATTTAGTATAATGTATAGTCTTATTAAATATATTAATAATGTATATTATATTATAAAGATTTATAATTTTGCATTCTAAAATGTATTAGCGAATTGTGTTGGTAGCTCATAATCAATTAATGTCATGTTTCCATCCACATTTCTTGCAAATAGATAATATTCATGTTATTATTAATAACAACACTAGTATACACTGACACCGATAATCAACCCCAAATGTTTTGACTCAAATGACACTCAAATTCCATTTAATGTTATGTAAAATAATTTCAAGTCCATTGAAAAAAAAAAAAATTTCATTGGCACTATGTTTTATAACGTTTAGTACTAATTTATAAACATCATTTACCCATGGTACCGGCCGAACGGGATATGTTCAGCCGGTAGTTCTGCCCTGTAACTAATGTAATAATACGGTACACTGTATTAATATCATGTGTGTTTAAACATATTCGAAACATCTGACACATATTGTAGCCTGGTATCTATGCTATAATTAGATTAAGTAAATTCAATTATTGAACTTAGTAGCAAATCGAACTGACAGCTTGTAGCTTATGTATGTGTCGCAGTCATCCGATTCAATTGAATCATTAGTTTAATTAAACTACTAGCGTGTTTATGAAATTACGACATTTAATTGAATGACTTAAGACCAAATCGTCAAGTTGTTTAATGTAACGTTCAACGTCTTTACTGAACGTCCATTAGCATATTTTAACGAAGTGAGCACGGGTAAGCTAGTGATTTATATTAATAGAACTGGAGAAAAATCGACAGAAAACAATTCCAAAGGTGTGAAAGTCATCAAAGAGATATTTGTCTTAAATATTCTCTAATCGAAACAATACTCTATAGAATTGATGAGTAAAAATCTTTTTCATATTTTTTGCACTTCCAATAAATCGTCTCAGAAATTTAATATTGAATC
Source organism: Celastrina argiolus (assembly GCA_905187575.2). Taxonomy (NCBI): domain Eukaryota; kingdom Metazoa; phylum Arthropoda; class Insecta; order Lepidoptera; family Lycaenidae; genus Celastrina; species Celastrina argiolus. The sequence goes on from LR994596.1 coordinate 8,553,870, forward strand.
TTAGAGGAGACGTATTTTAAAAGGATCTGAAGAATTAATTAAGACGGGCAACCGACACCAATTTTCTTTTTGCGGTCGCTGTCATTGATATTTTAAATGGACTAGATTACAATTTATTTTTGGTATCACATATTTTTCATCATCAATATTAAGATGGAAGAAAACGCTTATACATGGTGTAAAAAGAGCAGTCACCTCATTTTTGAAATGAATTTTTTTGTCAAAAACTTAAAAAAAAATGTTTTTACTTTTTAGAATTTCTTATTTTTTTGTCGCAAAAATTACAATAAAGCAAAAAAAATTGTTTTTTAATTGTTGTAAAAAAAAATGAAAAAAAAAATACATTTCTAGAATGAGACGAGGGTAATCATATCCCAAAGTTAAAGTGACTGTTCCTTTTACACCTGTTATGGTAAGATTGCCAAATCGTTATTGTACCAATTAAGTTTTTCTGTTTGAATGTGTGAATAACCTTTAAAGATTTTTTTTTATTTAGGTCGTGGGCAAAGTTAATCCTAAGTTTCTAGTTCTAATGCAACATTATAGCCGGTTGCTGCTATACGTTATATATTAACGCTTTTGATACAATAAATTGCGTTTCCAAAAAAGTTCTGATTATAATATTAGCTGACCGTGTAATCAGTTTATCGATTTCTAAACTAAATTTACATTGCTACCGATAGATGGCGCTGTTGCATATTATACAAAAATAGAAAAAAAAACTTTGCAGAAACAATTCCATTTCACTTACAATATAATACAGGGTGTAAAAAGAGCAGTCACTATAACTTTGGGATAGAATTATAGGACCTTGACTGATTCTAAAAATGTTTTTTTACATTATAATAAAAAAAAAAATTGCAATTTATTATTTTAGTCGCAAGGCTGAACTTTTTGGAACAACGTTCTGCATAAAATTCTTAAATTTTATCATTTTTGCCTTAGTACGTAATGAACGTCGAATATATTGCCGAATTATAGCAAACTAAAATAACTTAATAAACTTTAACTTAATTAATAATAAACTTAATAAACCTAATAGTTAAACTTAGTTTATGTAAAGTTTCCCTAAAATCTTTAGACACGGGGCATTATCTAATTAGTGGTTAGAGAACCTGCTAAACAATAAAACAATAATACTATAAATACGCACGACAACGTTCTGTGGTAAATAAAAAAGTGAGAAAGTTTTAATTAAATCAGATTTTGTACAGGAAAATGTTCACAAATATTTGTCTTCAAATCTGTAAAACAGTTGTCTAATTAAAATTCCCAAACTAAAACAGTACGGCAGAGAGCAGTCATTAAAAGTTAAAATTTAATAAGCTGTCTTGGCGTTAGTTTGACTTCTCAAGAGAATAATTTACTTGTAATGGAATTTAAAATTTATTAATCAGCCTAATTTTAATGCTTTACCAAATTTTTGATGAGCGGATGCGGCAACAAAGGTACAAAGTTAATCTTTGTATAAATTAGCCTGTCTGCAGTACTACTGACTCACTTTTACGTTAATAAAATATAAGCATTAACCCAAACCAAATTACCGCATTTACGCAAATATAACCAGTTTTTCCGTTATAATAATCCAATCTTGAACGTTAAACTTTAGGTTTAGTCTCAATTTCACCGGCTTGTTAAAATACCATACCTTCTCATTTATTGATAGGAATTACGAAAACAAAAACATGATATTAAACGAAGGATTAACTTTAACATTGCTTGGTGAAACACGCCTTTACAATCTAAGCGTTTAAAACGTACGTTAACGTTGTAGGTTCGTACGATATGTAATTAGTTATAATATTATGTATTTAATTTAAATTAATTAATCACTATAGTATGAGGAGGAGGGAGCGACTATTTGTAAACTATAATTTACAGTTCACTTATGCCAAGTACTAGCTATTATGATCAGTTTATAATCAGGGTAAACAGGGTAATTGTATAAAAATGTTAAGATTTATTTATTTTTTCTACGTTAAAATGTCTTTATTTGTTTTATATTCTTCTAGCTTCGAAATAAGGTATATTTGGACACATTCATACATTATCAACTATAAAATTTTCCGGGACAAAAATTATGTCCTTTTCCGAAAGTCTGAAAAACTCAAAATATTATCATAGCAAATGTGTATTAACTATACCAAATTATGATTATTATTATATTAAGTGTGTTATAAAAAAAATTCAATAAATTTAGTTCAGGACTCAAAGGATAAATAGATAACAAACCAGACAACCTTTCACATTTATAATGTTAATCCAGAATGAAAATAAATAAAATACCAATTTCCCTCTATTGAAACTAAACTATTGGCTTGATGAAAAGTATTATGAAAATAAATGTTTAGAAGAACATCATTAATACCGGAAGAACCAAAATAAATCACTTCTTTTGTTACAAATTTAGGATATGACATGATAAAACTAACAGTAGTTAAACCTTTATCGTTAATTAAACTAATTATTTACATTCTCTTAGATAACAGTTAAGGTTAGGACTATAATATGATACAGAATTAAAACTACCGGAGAAAATTCAAAACACTGAAAATAAAACGCTGGACTATTACAAAAGTAGGCTTTCGCATTTGTTAGTTAATGATTTATACAGTATTCTCCGAACTAAGTTTTAAATATCGCTCGGTACCAGAACGTACGTCATCACAACATCGTCGGTCTAATTCAGAGGAATGACTAGTCTGATACGTCTAGGGCCAACTGTGACGGATTCTTCACGATATTTTCCTTCAACGTTATAATATACTTTAGATCTGAAAACATGTTACATCTGGAACATGAGAATCGAACCTGAAGAGTCTACTCTAGCCTACGAACGCTACTTTGGCTAGTATATTACACCTGTAAATCGTCTTTTGACAACTCAGTAATGCATACTCTATTGTATTGTGGCTCAATAATTGTATTATACTAAAAGTTATATTTCCATTGCTCTGATTTTTTTCTGACCTTCCGACTTCCGGATCATAATTTTATTTTATTTTATTTTATTTATTGATTCACCAACAGAACATCATCCGGTACAATTAAAAAATAATAATAATTAAACAATAACTTATAGGTAAAATGAGTTCTAATGACAGGTGAAATACAACATGCTTATACAATTATTGGCGACAGAAAATTAAATTTTTAATGAATGACAAATGGATGATTGAAATGGATAAAAAAAAATTGCAATTTACTTCTTAAAAACTAAAAAACTAATCGGTGCTTAACATAACATAAAACTGTTAAAAAGATATAGCTAAAAGAAAAAAGAAAAATTAAAATAATACTTAATACTAGGACGCATTATTGCGTAGAATTACCTTTAATTTATTTTTAAAAGTACCTAACTTATCCGAGAATATACAGATCTCGGAGGAAGTGGATATGGTATTGTAGGATCTACACAATCTTCTGAGTGGCGCATAATGGCCCAGGTTTGTTCTAGCAAATTTAACATGGAGCGGCTTATAGTTATTTTTTCGTGGTAGTCTGGTAGGAATATTTATTGAAATTTTACTTAGAAGTCTGTTATTGTCAGTAACGCCCGTCAGAATTTTGTGTAGGAAGATTAATTCTAAATATTTTCGACGGTCAAAAAGTGAGTCGAGATGAAAATGATTAAGCCTATTAATATAATGAGGTAGTTTACTAGCCAAGCCATGCTTGTAGGACAAATGCCATAGAAAACGTTTTTGAACTGTTTCGATGCGGTTTGAGTATATGGCATAGTGTGGATTCCAAACTGGACTACAGTATTCAATCTTGCTACGTACCAATGCATTGAAAAGGACTATAGACGTATATGGATTTCTAAAAGAAGTGCAATTTCTTTTAATAAAACCTAGCATTTTTAACCCGTGAGATACTATGTGATCAATGTGTTTGTTCATTTGTAGTTTTGTGTCAAGAATAATGCCAAGATCTCTGACCTCCTGTGCCTGAGTTAGTTGGTTGTTGTTCAAATAATAAGTGACTGGAGAGCATTTCAATTTACGGGAGAAACGCATGTGAGAGCATTTATTAATATTTAAAGTCATTTGATTGACTTCGCACCAAACAGCTAGTCTATTGAGATCGCTTTGAAGATCAAAACTGTCGAGTTATTTATTGATTAATTTTACTATTTTGAGATCGTCTGCGTATAAATGGAAGTCAGAGTTTAAAAAACACAAAGATATGTCATTGATGAATATATTGAAGAACAAGGGACCTAACCTAGAGCCTTGCGGTACCCCTGATATTGTAGGAAACGGTATAGATGAGAAACCATTAGCCACCACCACCGAAGACCTCTCAGTTAAATATGATTCGATCCAAGCAAGCATCAAACCAACAAAGCCAAACGATTCCAGCTTAATCAAGAGTCTAGTATGTGAGACTTTGTCGAAGGCCTTGCTGAAATCCGTATAAATTACGTCCACACAGTTTTGGTTATCTATTGAGTCCATAAGTTCATCTACGAAGGCAATCATATTTGTGGTTGTGGATCTAGTATTAACGAAACCATGTTGATTAACAGAAAGGTTAGATTTTACGTGCCATAGGAAAACTGGGTAGACTAGTTTCTCGAAAATCATTCCAAACGTAGGTAGTATAGAGATCGGTCTATAATTTTGAACATTATGCCTATCCCCCGTTTTATGTAAAGGTATTACTATAGCTTGCTTCCACACTTTGGGGAAATGGCCGTTACACAAGGAAGCGTTGAAAATAAAAAATAACGGTAAAGAAATATTTTTTGCACAAGATTTGATAAAAATAGGCGGAATGCCATCACTACTAGCGCCTTTATTGGTGTCGAGACATTTTAGTTCTTTATAAATCTTAGCATGAGAGATGTTAAATGAAGATAAAAAGTTTGAAGTTACACTAAGTGAGTGATTGCTAGTGGTATTTTTGCTGAGCGAATTAGTATTACAGTAAGCATACGAAAAATTGTTGGCGAAAAGATTACATATATCGGGACCTGTAATGGCAGTATTATCATTAAGACTCATAGAAGAAGGGATGCCTAACGTTGAGTTTTTCTTTGATTTAATATATGACCAAAACTGTTTTGGGTTAGAGTTTATAGCTGTTTCTATTCTATTTATATACTGGCTATATTGGGATGCTTGTAATTTCTTACAACGATTTCTAAGAATTTGAAAAGAAATGTGATCTAAAGGATTGTTATATTTTTTGAAACGAATTCTATACTTATTTTTTTCTCTGAGAAGTCTAATAAGATCGCGGCCGAACCAATTAGGGTAATTGTTGTTTGAGCGTGTATTGTTATATTTAGGTACATGAGCCGCAATCAGTTCTTTTAAAAGTTTGTAAAAAACATCAGTCATAGAATCCACATCAATGCAGTCACTGAATATATTATCCCAATCTATTAAAGAAAGCTTATCATTTATCACATTATAATCTGCTTTAAAATAGTTGAATTTAGGTATAGTATTAGAATTCAAAGTATTACTGCTTTGCAATGAAGCCGTAAATTCAAAGGGCGGATATTATAGTCCCAGCCTTAAAATAATAATAAGGCTACTAGCACGTAATCAATGTTGATTACGTGCTAGTAGCATTTCTGACAATATCTATGTTAGATAGTGTCAGAAAAACAGATCAAATTATACAGATGATTGCATACTGTTACGTAATTCTTAGTAACGTTCAACAACTGAAATAATTTTAAATTTGATAAAGGAATACCAAAAATGGAACTAACAGAAGAAACCAATAAAGCGAAAGGTAAAACATTTGATTTTAATTATGTATTTAATAAAATAACTTAATTATACATTTCTAAAACAGGTTGCGTAGCAGATGACGTATTTTTTGATGTTGTGGCAGTATATACAGTAAGTAGTTATTTGCATAATGTCGTTTTAGTAATAACAATTAGTTTCGAGTACTAATTAGATTTTCTAACGATCCTATATTCAATAGGTATACATATATATTTAAAACGTGAAAGATTTTTAATAACATTATTTCATTATAAGATCACAAGAGACCGACCGACTGACTTACCCGGGATAAAAAGGTCTTAGCATCACATGTATCTCACAACTTTTTACGGCAAAAGAGCTAAGCAGCAAGACTTGCATTTTTTTACAAGTTACGTTTCTGATGGGATCGAGGTTTTTAAGATTAGGTAGGACAATTCAGACATAACAAGTGATCCCTCGATAGACTGAGGAAAAAGTAGATAACTAAATGCTTCAGATATGCATGTAAAAAATCCGTCAATTGCCTGAATCTCTCGCAAGTCCTGTCATTCTCCATAGAAATACAGAGTGTTCTGGTGTATTGTGCACATAAATGAGCAGAATCTAAATTACGCATGCGACTGGTTTTTAAAAAACCAGTCACCTTCACCGAAATCGGTGAAGAAGCTTTTATTATTAATCATTTCAGCTTTTAAGTTTAGAAATAGTATTTAAGCAATGTTACTAAAAACAAAATTATTACTACTAACTACTTTAGACGAAGCGACTAGGTCAATGGAAATATTAGAAGACGCACTAACAATATGCAAGTTTGGAAAGTTCCATTGGAAACTGCTAGTAGCAACGTTGTGTGCTACTTGCGCTTCTGTGATGACAGTTACCACTTCCTCCTATATCTTACCAGCAGCTGAGTGTGACTTGGAAATGAATACTTTTGTTAAAGGAATGTTAAATGCTATGCCGTTTATAGGTAAGCTCTTTAAACTTTTAAGATAGATACTAGTCAAGTAGGTGCTTAAGATACATGCTTGCAAGCCTTGCCCTGATTCAAGATACCATCGCTGTAATCACTCACAACAAAAATGTATAGGATTTGACATAAAATTCGTTAAATGACAAGCGAATTCGTTTATCACTTAGCGAAGATTATGTCAAATCCCATACATTTTATTTTCAAACTTCGTAAGTGACAATATTTTCTTGAATAAGGGCCCAGTTCTCTATATAATATATCACTCAATCGTCTCGTCAATAAGCGCTCCAGTAATTAGCCGTTAACGTACTTAAATTAAAGGATTTCTTACCCAAAGTTGAAATGTTCAACGACTTTTTTGGTCTATTACAGGTAACTATGAGAATTTTCACTGAGCACTTTAAATATTTATTGAAATATAATAATGATGTATCTAGATAAATTGACGATATTTTCTGTTCGAATGCCATTTTTATTATTATTTATTACAAACTTTTGCGACTTCTAAGGCATACTTACTGAAGTATGCCTTAGAAGTCGCAAAATATGATAAATTGATATTTGAATAAATAGGTCAAGTAGGTTTTACGCTTTTCGCCGGATTCTTAGTGGATGGCTTCGGAAGAAAAGTATTTTTGGTTTGGGGAAACGTCGGCATTTTCCTGTTCACGATACTCGAAGGATCCAGTCAGAATTATTGGATGTTGATGCTTATGAAGTTTGGCGAAGGTGTTTCGTAAGTATATTTTGTTGTATAGATAACACATAATTTTAAGCTCAAAGTGTTTTTTTATTGCACCAATCAGCATTCAATATGGGTTGTTAATTTGAATACCATGTCAGTTGATCATACATTTGAATAGCGTTCCAGAATCTGGGGGTTAAGCTAACATAATATACTAGGTACTTTAGTATTCAATTTTGTTTTTTTTACAAAAATCTTGATGTATCATGTGATATTTAAGTGTGCGTGCAGTTTATAATTAAATTAAGGCCTGATTTTGCGCAGCATTTAACTTTTTCGCCTTTTAAATAAAATATTTGCTGTTGAATTTTATGTAGAAGAATATTTTGATTTCATCAAGATTTTCATAAAATATATTTACCCAGATTGTTTTTCATTCTGCCTACAAAATTGACTTAGACGATTGATGATTTAACTTACTATAAGATAATCAACAAACAGACTTATAATCAATCAGTCTATTTAACAGTCTCTTACTCCATCAAATGTTGAGAGACCAAGAAATCCAACACAAACTCAAGGTCATGGCCCACGACCCCTGGAAATTAAGCCGTGTCAGGTGTAATAAACCTTTTCCAGATTAAGTCTATCGTTCGCCGCGATCTCGCCGATGCTCACCGAGTTCATTCCGAGGGATTTAAGGGACCGTCTCCTGCTGCTGCTGGCGGCCTTCAAACCGCTGTCATTAATCGTGGCCGCCCTCGTGTCATGGGCGTTGCTCCCCCAGAACATCCATCTCGTGGTATTGGATGGGTACTTTGGTAATACACTTTCTTATGCATTAGGTGAAGACTAATATAGTAGATTATTCGGTTGAAGTATTTGTGGGATGAAACTTTAACCAATCAATCATTTGATTTTGGCAATTGGCAAATTCATTAGGTATGTTTTGTGAGCATAATGTGCATGTCAATTAAAAATTAAAATGTTACTACAGTATGTACAGTATGCAGTATTCACAGTTCCTGTTTGAATCGTAGTAATTTAGCTTAGCGCGACAAGCGTTTATTGGCTGTTGGCAGTGCCAGGTAAGAAAAAATCAAATTGAATGTGTTTTAGTATGTGTGGTGCTGGTGGTTCAACAAATACATTTTAGTATTACTTATGACGACATTTAGATTTTCACAGTCCAAACCAAGCAGTTCACGATTTGGAACGCATTCCTAATCGCAGACCTTCGTAGCGCAGCGGTTCAGCGCGTTGGTGCTCGACTGAGAGGTTGCGGGTTCGAATCCCGCCGAGGGAACAAAAAGTTTTCAATGTTCCTCGGTCATGGATGTGTATTAAATTTGTGTATCAATATACCTATAATAAAAATCTTAAATATGTGTATAGTATAAAAGTATGAAGTATACATTTCCGTTGACTGGTACTTGTTACACAAGTTCTTCAGATTCAGCACAGGTCCAGATTGACATGGTGTGAGTGAAGCGTCTATTAATATAGACCAAACTTTACGTGCGCTATTGTATCGTTCTTTGCAAAACTAACCAACTTTTTAGTGCTCGTTACTGCTCATAAGAGCCAGAAACGCATCAAAACTTACATTTTAAAACGGCACTTTCAATTCTGGTCACGAATGCTGGCACGTGGCTCGACCTGGTCTCTAACGAGACCGCTCAACGCCTCCGCAGAATTAGATTCCGAATCTCCGTGGAGTTAGTCTTGGCGTTTATTACGAATCATTTCTAGAACCGTCTAAAGGCGTCCGAAATAGCCGCAATGCTACACGTGTAGTTATGAAATTATACATTGGAAAAACATATTATGTAAAAACATATACAGTGTAAACTCCATGTAACGTCCCTCGAGTTAACGTCAAACTCCCTTAAGCGTCAAGATACAATTGAGTAATAAAAACTACATTTTAAGTTGCTAAAATTAGTAAAAACTGCACAGCTGTGTACGTTCTTCTGTCTCTTTATTATCCCTAGGCCCTAGCCGGCAATAAACTTGACTGTCGGCATCATGCATAGCGAACTTTCTAAGAAATTCGTTCTTTTGTTTACAAATTGGGATTGCTTGCACGTGTAGAATGTTTTTGACCATGACTAAGTAGGAGTCATGGATTATCTATACCTACGTTAGCATATTCTTAGTTGCTCATAAACTTTCAAACTGTAAACATGGCTAGTAAAAGAAAATCGCTGTGTATTGACGAAAAAGTTTAACAGATACGCGCATTAGAAATGGGACATATCTACTAGCACTAGTCTGAAATAAACTTTTTCTTTTTCTAATTCTGATTTCTCTTCTCTCAATTTAACGACAACTCTCTATAACGCCATAAAATCAGAGTCCCTTCAGTGGCGTTATATAGAGTTTACACTGTAGTTAATATTGTATATAAGTCTCTGTCGATGCTTATATTGTTGCCTTTAATTAGTAAGGTCACTGAAGAGCAGCCAACCCCTACAGCACAAGAGATTCTTAGTGTAGGGGTTGGGCACATAAATCTGTCTAAACTTGTACAATATTAACTGTGTTTTGCCTTAATATGTATTTAAAATAAGAACTAATAAACATTTATTATTTAAACATTTATTATTAATCTTTCTAGTATCCTAATACTGTTTCGAGCATTTATAAATTCTAACGTGTCCCAATGTTTTAACATTTATTCTTTACTCGTAACTTATTTGCCTACTTTAAATTGCTTTTACAACTTTGTTTCGAAGTCAGCCACTTAAGGATTCGTTGTTTTTTAATAAGAAAAATCTATTTAAACATACATTCGACTTTATTTAATTTTGTAAGTAAGGTTGCACAAATCTGTTTTAGGCTCAGTTAAGAGTGGCGCGGAGTCGAAGCATTATGTTTTTCCCTATAGCCATTTTATATTATCGTAGATATATATTTACGTAGAAATGACGGTACTAATTTACGATCTTGTACTATCTTTGTATGTTTCCAGAGCTTCACGTGTATAACATTTATACACGTATGTTCAGTGTGGAGTATCAGCGCCGTGATCTTGTACAATATTTATATATTTCCAGAGCTTTACGCGTATTACGTATATAGATTCGTACGTTAAGTGTGGAGTATCAGGGCGGCGATATTGTACTATCTCTATATAATATTGCCAGAGCTTCACGCGTGGAACATCTATTTATAGTAGTGTCCGACCGAAAGTTCGGTTTCGGTTTCGGCCGAGTTTCGGCTAAAATTCAAGTTTCGGCGGAAGTTTCGGTTTCGGCCAAGTTTTGGCCAAAACTTTACCGAAACCGAAAAGATTTCGGAAATTATCGTGCACGCTCGCCTAACTTCGTTCTCTCTTCTCAATCAAAATTGAATCAGTTTAGAGAGTAAGGCGTGTAAATTCCTGTTCGGGAATTGTCATGGATAGCTCCTGTAGCAACAAAAGTTACAAACATTTCGCTATGAGAACTTAGATTAAAAAATAAAATATATTTTTTTATATTAAATGAAATAAATGATTGCAACAAACTTGTTTAGGTTGAAAAAAAAGTCTTTTCGCATTATAGTATGTATTAACTTGTCATAAAATCTCTTGGGCTATACAAATCGTATCTGGCTGATTTTGGAATCATTAAAAAGTTTTAATTTTACAGAAGACATTTCCAAATTCAAACTAGGTAAATGTGAGATTTTCATTTGTTTTTTTATTGTTAAAATTAGTAATTTTAGACACATTTTAAAATTTTATTACACTAAAGGTAAAAATGCAACACAAGCCGCGAAAAAAAATTTTGATGCTTATGGACCAAATGCAGTATGAGAGTAGCGCAAAATTTGGTGTAACCGTTTTCAATCCGCAATTTTTTGATATCAAAGATGCACGTCGCTCTGTTAAGGACAAACTTATGCGATTTTCGAAAAAGTGGAGCATGATCAGCATATTAGTACCTAGTTACGAGTACGATGTAGCTAAAGAACTAGGGATTGACCACAAATCGGTTTTAGCGCATTTGAAAAGCTGGGTACACAAAAAAGCTCGATATTTGGGTGGCTCTGGAGCTCACTGTAAGAAACCTAATCAACCGTGTACTCATTTGTGACTCTTTATTACGACGTAATGAAGCCGAACCATTTTTGAAGAAGCTGATAACTGGTGATGAAAAGTGCATCACGTACGACAAGAAGGTGTGAAAAAGATTGTGGTCAAAGGCCGGTCAGGCTTCACAGACTGTAGCGAAACCCGGGTTAACTGATGCAACAAGATGATGCTGTGTCATTATGAGCTATTACCGCCAGGCAGGACCATCGATTCTAAACTGAGCTGCGAACGACTGATGAGATTAAAGCAAGAAGTTGAGGGAAAGCGGCCGGAATTAATCAACAGAAGGAGTGTGGTTTTTCACCATGATAACGCTAGACCTCACACATCTTTAGCCACTCAGCAAAAATTACGGGAGTTTGGCTGGGAGGTGTTAATGCATCCGCCGTATAGTCCTGACCTTGCACCTTCAGATTTCCGCATGCTTCGGTCGCTGCAGAATTCCTTACGCAGTGTCAGGTTGACATCACAATATGAGGACTGCCAAAACCACTTGTCCCAGTTTTTTCATCAGAATTCAGAAGCCCCAACATTTTTATAGCAATTGGGATATGTTTCTACCAACAACATAGCAAAAAGTTAGCGAACAAAATGACACCTAGTTATATATTTTAGTTAATTGTAAATAAATAAATAAAAAAACCAGAAGACAATTCAAAATACGAGTAGGTAAATGTGAGATTTTCATTTGCTTTTCTTATTGTTTAAATTAGTGATTCTAATGAAGAAATTAGACACAATTTATAATTTTATAACAAAAATATTAAAAAAAACCATTTGAATTGTTATATAAAATGCGAAGAAACTTTTTCCCACAACATAATATCATCGTTTCCATTTCATGCCCTAGTTAATGCAGAATAATGGGTGAAATGCATCAAATTTCAGCAGTATTTTAAGGAATTTTAACTTGACCACGACAGTTTCGGTTTCGGCCGAAACTGAAGTCCCGGCCGAACATTCAGTTTCGGTTTCGGTTTCGGCCGGAAAACCAGCTTCAGCAGTTTCGGTCGGACTCTAATTTATAGGTGTCTTCGGTGAAAAGTATCAGTGCCACGATCTTATACAATATTTATATATTTCCAGAGCTTCACGCGTGGAACATCTATTTATAAATGTATTCGGTGTCAAGTATCAGTGCGGCGATTCTGTACTATCTTTATATATATTTCGAGCTTCATGCGTGGAACATCTATTTATACATGTGTTCGGTGTCAAGTATCAGTGCGGCGATTCTGTACTATCTTTATATATTTTCAGAGCTTCATGCGTGGAACATCTATTTATACATGTGTTCGGTGTCAAGTATCAGTGCCGTGATCTTGTACAATATTTATATATTTCCAGAGCTTCACGCGTGGAATATCTATTTATACGTGTGTTCGGTGTGGAGTATCAACGCCGTGATCTTGTACAATATTTGTATATTCCCAGAGCTTCACGCGTGGAACATCTATTTATACATGTGTTCGGTGTCAAGTATCAGTGCCGTGTTCTTGTGCAATATTTATATATTTCCAGAGCTTCACGCGTAGCACATCTATATACACAAGTGTTTGGTGTCAAATGTCAGCGCCGTGATCTTGAACAATATATATACATATATATCCAGAGCTTCACGAGTGGAACATACGTGTGTTCAGTGTGAAGTATCAGCGCCGTGATCTTGTACAATATAATATATACATTTCCAGAGCTTCACATACATTTATTATCTTCGGTGAGAAGTATCATTGCCGCGATCTTATACAATATTTATATATTTTCAGAGCTTCACGCGTGGAACATCTATTTATACTTGTGTTCGGTGTGGAGTATCAGCGCCGCAATCTTGTACTATCATCTGCCTGACAGCCCGAAGTTCCTCTTATCTCACGGCCAAGAGAGCCGAGCGTTTGAGGTTTTACGGACGATTTACACCACGAACACGGGAGAAAACGGGGATAACTTTCCTGTAAGTATTAGGGAATGTTTTAAGCATTTTATCCTTAAGAGTCATGTACTAATGGTGTGCTGAAAATGTATGGCTAGTGCGTTTATTTAGATAGGGGTGATGTAGCGCGTATACAGTAGGTCATCCACTTAGAGTGCCGTAAATTTTAAAATATATTTATTTTAATCATGTATTTGTCTAAGATTACACATATATATTATTATAACTAGCTGTGCCCGCGACTTCGTACGCGTGGAAAAGTGATTTTGGGCAGCAGTTCAAATACATTTTTAGTTTATGAACACTGTCGTTTGGATATTTAAAATCACAAATTTATAGTAATGCTTCTTTATACACGGTATTAGACGTGCATAGGCATAAGAAGTAGGGAATAATAATAGTTTACTGTCAAATAATGGCCGTTTTTGTCGTAAATGGTTTGAGGAATTTTTTCTATGAAAATGCTAACAATTCCTACTACCAGCTCGAAAAATGACCGTGTATTATTAACCGACTTCAAAAAAAGGAGGAGGTTCTCAATTCGTCTGTATGTATAATATTTTTTTTTCTTTTATGCGAACGGGACTACTTGATAGTACGCTCATAAACGCGACGAAGATCTCTGTACTGAGACTTTACGCCGCAGCGACTGCAGACGATGATCGTTTTCACACCGACGACGCTGCGCTGCTGGCGCCGAGCGCCAAATTTTTTAAAAGTCTACTCTCGGTGCGCAATTCCAACTCGGACTTGCCCGGTTTTTTATTTATTAATTACCTACGCTAACAAACATGTAGCCTACTTAGGGACTTTACGGTTAAAGTACTAACTTCCTTTAGACGACAAAATAACAAAAGTCCAAAGGAAAGAAAAAACCCAAGTCGTAGCATTAAAAGTAATAAATTAAAATATCATGAAAAACATAAATCTTACTTATATTGACATAACTTTTCTAATTTAAATGTACCTATGACATCTCATATATTGAAAACAAATTATCCTACGCCTATACTTTATTAATCGTATTTGCAAAACCTAAGTATAATAATAAATTACTTCGCACAAAGTAATAATTATTTTAACTTGTACTGGAAAATAAGTATTACTTTGTGCGAAGTAAATTTAATTGTTCCTTTTAGTTTACCTTTTGAAGTCGTTTTTTTTTTGTTTAAAATTATTTAATTTTAGATTTTTTGTGATGGGTATAGTATGAGTAGGGATAATTATCGAATGATCAGACGACGATTATTTGAGGACGGAAAATGAAAAACAAAAACGATTAGATAAAAAAAAATAGTAGAAAGAGAAAAAGTCTACCTAGCCTAGCCTGGCGTAAGCCAGAGCGGCGCAATTTTTTTAATATATATATATATATATATATACATATATATTATGTATATTGTATATATAGTTTACCGCTGCTCTGGCGTAAGCCAGAGAAGCGCGAAATTTTCAATATATATATATATATATATATATATATATATATATAGAGGCAGAGCAGCGCGAAATTTTTCAATATATAAATATATATATATATATATATATATATAGTTTACTGAAACCCGAAATTTTTTGATATTATAGATCCAAGATATGGTGCAAAACCTTACTGTTTGGTAACATATGCTTAGACTACTTCAGAAAAAATCAAAATCAATATATTATTCCACATAAATTTTGAGGATTTCCTTCGATTCCTCACGGATCCCATCATCAGGTCACCATTTTGGTGACAATGGGACCAAATATAAATTATACCCTACACAACATAAAAAAATATTAAAATCGTTTCAGAAACGATGAAGATATCCGCGAAGAAACATAAAAAACAAACATATATTTACGAATTGAGAAACCACCTCCTTTTTTGTAAGTCGGTTAAAAATATTATGTTGGTTATTTCATGTTACAATCTACCTTTGTGCCAAGTTTCATTTAAATACGTTGAGTAGTTTGGCTGAAATACCGTCAAATAGGTAGCTACAATTTTTTGAAGATCCCACGGGAACCCTTACGTTTTTCGGGATAACAATTTTCAATAATGCTCTTCAAGTCATAAGCTACCTGCCTGCCGAATTTCATTTAAATACGTTGAGTAGTTTGGCTGAAATACCGTCAAATAGGTAGCTACAATTTTTTGAAGATCCCACGGGAACCCATTCGTTTTTCGGGATAACAATTTCCAATAATGCTCTTCAGATTATAAGCTACCTGCCTGCTAAATTGCATTTAAATACGTTGAGTAGTATGGCTGAAATACCGTCAAATAGGTCGCTACAATTTTTGAAGATCCTACGGGAACCCTTTCGTTTTTCGGGATAACAATTTCCAATAATGCTCTTCAGATCATAAGCTACCTGCCTGCCAAATTTCATTTAAATACGTTGAGTAGTTTGGCTGAAATACCGTCAAATAGGTAGCTACAATTTTTTGAAGATCCCACGGGAACCCTTTCGTTTTTCGGGATAATAATTCCAAGTAATACTTTTCAGATCATAAGCTACCTGCCTGCCGAATTTCATTTAAATACGTTGAGTAGTTTGGCTGAAATACCGTCAAATAGGTAGCTACAATTTTTTGAAGATCCCACGGGAACCCATTCGTTTTTCGGGATAACAATTTCCAATAATGCTCTTCAGATTATAAGCTACCTGCCTGCTAAATTGCATTTAAATACGTTGAGTAGTATGGCTGAAATACCGTCAAATAGGTCGCTACAATTTTTGAAGATCCTACGGGAACCCTTTCGTTTTTCGGGATAACAATTTCCAATAATGCTCTTCAGATCATAAGCTACCTGCCTGCCAAATTTCATTTAAATACGTTGAGTAGTTTGGCTGAAATACCGTCAAATAGGTAGCTACAATTTTTTGAAGATCCCACGGGAACCCTTTCGTTTTTCGGGATAATAATTCCAAGTAATACTTTTCAGATCATAAGCTACCTGCCTGCCAAATTTCATTTAAATACGTTGAGTAGTTTGGCTGAAATATCTTCAAATAGGTAGCTAAAATTTTTGAAGATCCCACGGGAACCCTTTCGTTTTTCGGGATAATAATTTTCTAGTAATGCTTTTCAGATCATAAGCTACCAGCCTGCCAAATTTCATTTAAATACGTTGAGTAGTTTGGCTGAAATACCGTCAAATAGGTAGCTACAATTTTTTGAAGATCCCACGGGAACCCTTTAGTTTTTCGGGATAAAAATTTATAATAATGCTCTTCAGATTATAAGCTACCTGCCTGCCAAATTGCATTTAAATACGTTGAGTAGTATGGCTGAAATACCGTCAAATAGGTAGCTACAATTTTTTGAAGATCCCACGGGAACCCTTTCGTTTTTCGGGATAATAATTTCCAGTAATCCTTTTCAGATCATAAGCTACCAGCCTGCCAAATTTCATTTAAATACGTTGAGTAGTTTGGCTGAAATACCGTCAAATAGGTAGCTACAATTTTTTGAAGATCCCACGGGAACCCTTTCGTTTTTCGGGATAAAAATTTATAATAATGCTCTTCAGATTATAAGCTACCTGCCTGCCAAATTGCATTTAAATACGTTGAGTAGTATGGCTGAAATACCGTCAAATAGGTAGCTTCAATTTTTTGAAGATCCTACGGGAACCCTTTCGTTTTTCGGGATAACAATTTCCAATAATGCTCTTCAGATCATAAGCTACCTGCTTGCCAAATTTCATTTAAATACGTTGAGTAGTTTGGCTGAAATACCGTCAAATAGGTAGCTACAATTTTTTGAAGATCCCACGGGAACCCTTTCGTTTTTCGGGATAACAATTTCCAATAATGCTCTTCAGATCATAAGCTACCTGCCTGCCAAATTTCATTTAAATACGTTGAGTAGTTTGGCTGAAATACCGTCAAATAGGTAGCTACAATTTTTTGAAGATCCCACGGGAACCCTTTCGTTTTTCAGGATAATAATTTCCTATAATGCTCTTCAGGTCGTAAGCTACCTGCCTGCCAAATTTCGTTTCATTCCATACAGTGGTTTTAGCGTGATGCGACGACAAACATTCCCATATGGACAGACAGACAGACAGACAGACAGACAGACAGACAGACAGACAGACAGACAGACAGACAGACATTTTTTTCAAAAATGTTATTTTTAGGTTCTGTGGCTTATATAGACCCCCTTTTTTTAATTTTCACTTAAATATTCTTAATGTACAGACATGACCCCTCTACAGATTTATTATATGTATAGATAATACTATCTCGCCAAACAAATGTAAATTAAAAAAAAAACATAAATGTAGATAAATGATATGCGTAATGTGACAAATAGGGTAGTTTACTAGGGATTAAAAATTGTAAGCAAACAATTGATTATAATAATATATTTGACCTTTTTTTCTTGTAAGACGATCTTAGCCTAAAATTTACGGCAGACTATAATTGCAATAACTTCACACCAATAGTGTGTGTGTGTGTGTGTGTTTGTTACATCTTAGCTTCACAGCCAGATTGACCTCAAACATCAAATTTGGTTGTCGATACATATTATGCTTCTTTTTATCGCAAAAAATAGTATAATATTTTTAACCAGGCGGAACCTAATACTTTAATAAAAACTTAATAATTTTATATTTTATTATGACATGGATTTTGTTTTAAATGAGGTTCGGAGTTAT
Organism: Celastrina argiolus; assembly: GCA_905187575.2. Classification (NCBI taxonomy): domain Eukaryota; kingdom Metazoa; phylum Arthropoda; class Insecta; order Lepidoptera; family Lycaenidae; genus Celastrina; species Celastrina argiolus. Next base: position 8,571,931 of record LR994596.1, read on the forward strand.
GTACAGTATACATTTAAAATCCAAGTCATAATAAAATCTAAAATTATTATGTTTTTTGACTATACTGAAAAGTTTTAGTTTTATAGATAAGAGGTTGTGAAGGTAATGCGACGATATGCCAGCTTAATACTCAATCGCAAGGAAATGTGTCGTTCAGTTTCCAAGCTAAAGCTGACAACCAATGTTTTAAGACATCGTAAACCCTCTCACCAGACCCAAGTGCATCATTTAACGATAAGTTTACATCAAAATAACAAAATATTATGTTAGAACAACAGCATTATTTTTTACCTTTTATCATAATTGAACATGAATCGATGAAGGTATGTAAGATAAGTCACAAAAAAAATACCCAGAGTTGAGTTGAGTAAAACAATCACTTAAAAATTTCAGGATATGTAGTAACATATTAAGTATATCGATTCTGGAGACGGATTCGATTAATGTACTTAATACTTTACGACGTATTCTAAACTGTGACATTTCGAACTAAATTTTCTTGAAATCACAATTTTGCTACATCACCTTCATTCATTCATGTCTTCAAATATTTAAGCTATGACGTCCACTACTGGACATAAGTATTTTATGGGTAGTATTCTCTGGGAGAAGTAACCACTTTTTAAATACTGTAGTGCTTGGAACAGGCGGAAGATGTCGCAGGGTTGCCCAGCTCATACACTTTCTTTCTTCTCTCTCACAACTCTATACGTCTGGGGCCAACCATGTATTGGTTTCCTCACGATGTTTTCCTTCACTGTTAGGGCATCTGTATAATGTAGGTACGTCCATATTATGATACTTGAGATCTGAAAAAGTATCATTGGTTGTAGCATGTAGCTATCGCAGTCATTTGGTTGAATCTGCTTATTTTATTAAATGACTAGCGCGGCCATTGAATGGCGTCAAACATCTCGTATAGATAGCAATGTGTTATATATTTTTTTGATTAATTTACTTTAATTTGCGTTATTCTTTGAAAATAGTACTCATTCGGAAATTTTGAATTTTAGAAATAAAATATTAAATGCCTGTCATAGTCTCGGATTCAATGAATTTGTTGGTAAAAATAGAAATCAATGAACGCGCTAGCCATTCAATCAAATGCCAGATTCAACCAGATGCCGTCATCTGGTTGAATCTGGCATAGCCGACATAGCAACAACCTGGGAATCGAATCTGCATCCTTTTCAGTGTTAATCAACGGTCTGTCCACTAGGCCACGGATGCTCAGCATTAAACCATTTCCTAATTTCTGATTTTGCATCAGTAAGCAGGGTTCTTACTCTCTAAATTGATTCGATTTTGATTCAGATTCGATCGGATCGCGTTCTCCCGAATAAATTGACGTTTGTTTAATTTGATTCTCAGTCGATTGATCTGGTCGGTAGTACAAAAAGTTACGATCCAACGATTTACTTATCCTGATTAGTTTCAACGTAATCTACCAAATAAAATACCAAACGCCGTTGAGATGGAACTGATTTGATTATCGATTGTGTCGGGAGTGAGCCTGCTGAGAAACTTATCCACCCATATTTACGGAATAGATCATTGGCTGTCTCAACGTACACACACAGGGGCGTCAAGCAGCGGCTAGTTCGTGAGCTGTCAGAAGTGAAACATCTAAGACACGGCCCGGTGCTGGGAAGACTTCTGCTGTTCGCGCTCATCACGTTTGTCTGTTTGTCTACGTGAGTTGTTACCCAAGTTATATAAATATGGTTTATATAACTTGGGTAACAACACACGACTAGGAAAACAAAGAAACAAAGAGTACCTACCATAAAACGAGAATATTTTGCGAAAATAGTGAAATTTGGCACGCATAACCTTGCTACTCTTTTTGACGACGACCTTCGCAGTGCAGTGGTTGAGCGCGTTGGTGCTCGAGCGACAGATCACGGGTTTTAATCCCGCCAAGGGAACAAAAAGTTTTCAATGTTCCTGTGTCATGGATGTGTATTAAATTTGTGTATAATATAATAAAAAACTTAAACATCTGTATAGTATAAAAGTATTAAATATATTTCCGTTGTCTGGTACCTGTAACACAAGTTCTTCGGATAGGTACTTGGCACGGTGGCAGATTGACGTGGTGTGAAGCGTCCATTTTTCTTTTTAAAGTGTTAATAGATACAAAATTTTAATAAATATATCATCAACACTCACTACTTCATGAGAGTGCTCTTGTGCGTTACGCACACACTTGGGCACACTATTAAATAGCTACGTAGCTCGTCTGAATGAAAACGCCCAACGACACCGAAATCTGTGTGGGAGTATGATAAGAAATAATGTTTTGTCCTTTCCTGATACTTTAGAAAAGTCACTTGAGAGACAGGGACAAAATATTGAATTGCTACTTGCTGATATTTATGCTCTAAATATAGAGCATACATATTTTATTAGTAAGGGCATGGCCTACTATCCCATACAATCTATGTTTAATACAAAAAAATGCAATAGATGTCACTACTATTAACGTTTGTAAATTATAAAATGTAAATATGCCAAATTAAGTACAAAAATATTGACATTAATAGAAAGATAAGCATATTTTTTAAGCTAAACTCCTTAATTAAGAATAAGATACGAAACGATATCAGTAATTAGTATTTTCCAATAGTGGCGCTAGATGGCGGTTTCCGGAATGTGTCTGGAAATCAAAGAAAACAAAAATAGCCAGTCGAATTGCCAGTATAAGGGTGATACCATTTTCTAGTACTAGGTCGTGTCTCTGTTATTTATCTACTTTGTGGTAAGGGGTTTAAAAATGAATTTTCCGCGAAATGACTGTATATTAATAAAATTTTCTACCTAAATATTATGTGTCACGGTTCGATACTGTTTAGGTTATTACATAAATTGTTTGTTTTTTCCGTCAAAGTTAGAATTATAATATCATTTTGATATCAAGGAAATAAATTCCCATCCTTATTATCTTAGGCACTTCTCGGGAAAAGTTATTTGTACACAAGGAAAATGTGTTGTGTTGAATAACATTTGGTGTTATTATGAATCTAACATTATTTAGGAATTTACAAATCACTTGGGAGAATATAATAGAAAAAACAGTAAATAAATAATAACGTTTATTTATTGATTAAAAAAACACATTTTACAGTGGTATACAGCGTGTCTCATGGTTCATATATCAAGTGTGAAAAGTAGGACGCTTAGTGCATTTTTGTTTTGGTTCCTCATATAAATTACTTACCATGACGCAATTTATCGCGATTAAAAATCTCCACAAAAGTCACAAAACAGATGATGATTTCAACCCTGGTCAGGTGGTAGGTCAACGACCACTAGGAGCCAGCCAGATTCATTCCTTGTGGTCCTTTTAGACCTTTGAATTTTTTTATCGCGTTATGGTAAGTAATTTATATGAGATGTCAAAACAAAAAATTATCTAAGCGCCATTCTTTTTATACTACATATTATATATTCGGTTTGGCATATGTACCATGATTCACTCTGTATAATATACTAGCTGACCCGTGCCCACTTCGTTGAGCATACAATCCTTCCCTGTACTTCTACAAACATTTCAAGACCAAAAATAGCCGAATCGGTTCAGTCATTCTCGAGTTTAAGCGAAACTAACGAACAGCAATTCATTTTTATATAATTAAACTACACTAATAATATAAAGAGGAAAGATTTTTATTTTTGTATGTAACGACTTAACTCAAAAAGTACTGGACCGATTTTAATAATTCTTTTTTCATTCGAAAGCTACATTATCACTGAGTAACATAGGCTATATAAAAATCAATTGCTGTTCGTTAGTCTCGCTAAAACTCGAGATCAGCTGAACTGATTCGGCTAGTTTTGGTCTTGAAATATTCGTGGAAGTCCCGGGAAGGTTTACACGGTTTCCATGCTCAACGAAGTGGGCACGGGTCAGCTAGTAATACATATACATATACAATATAAAAATAAGATAATTTTTAACCCCTACATTCTTCTTAATTTCGTTGCGGGTCTGAAGAAAAGTCTTGCATGTTCCTAGGACATTGCTCTCATCCTTCATTTCTCCAAAAATAATTTGAGGTTCATTACTAATATATCACTTGTCCTGGCCAATAGGACACAATAATATTGTGTCAATCAGTTTTTTAAGACCAAATTGCCCAAACATTTCCATCACCTCAACTTCTATTCCTTTTTTCCTTTTGGCCAGGACAAGTTTAGTAGTTTTTAAGGACATATTATTTTCAGGTACTTGTCTCTAAGATTATAGTACCCGGAATTGTCCACAACAATAGAGAATTACCACCAGGTACATAACGAGACGGCGGGGTTTTGTGACATGTTACAGTATAGAAAACAAATACCAACTGTTACTGGGAACCGTACCGATATTTGCGTACCAGTAAGTATTTTTGCACATATTTGACATTTTATTTATTCACTAGTCTAGTCATGTATGTTACTTTGTTGAGAGAAAGAGATAGTCAATATCTTATGTTTGCTTTTTTAATCATACCAACCGATGTAACTTTTCTTTTTTAGACAAAAGTTTGTCTAATAATAAAGTTTTACAATTGAAGACACGAATCGACAAAGGTCGCAAAAAATGTTATCAAAAAAATTGAGTTTAAACTGTCACTTACACATTTTAGGATATGTATGTATGTATGTATGTATGTATGTATGTATGTATGTATGTATGTATGTATGTATTTATGTATGTATGTATGTATGTATATGACGTATTCTGACCTGTCTTTGTGATAGTTTAAGCTCAATTTTATCGAAATCATAATTTTACTTCTTATCACCTTCATTTCTTCAATTATTATTTTGTTAAATTCAAATCCTTCACGCACATCCTAATATTATGAAGATGGTAAGACTGATATTTTCTTGTCTCGATTGTATAGCAAAAACAAACGCCGAAGCATGACAGGCCAAAGATGTTACCGGGAGTAATCAAATAAGCCGACTCTCGTAGACCTTTTTGATGTTCAAAAACTTTTTCTTTTCAGCAAATCAGCGGCAAGGAAACTTATTTTAACACAATACTAATGGGCTTCATATCGCTCGTGTTTCTTGGGATATCAGTGTTGTTAGTGGACTATATGGGTCAGAAACTGCTAATGTGTATATCTTTGATACTGAGCGCAGCATGTTCTATTTCATTATATTGGGCCAACTCTTCGATACAAATTGCCCTACTTTTTTCAGCAACGTGCAGTTTTCTCCAGCTAACATTAAGTCTTAAACACAGTATCTTCGTTCGAGTTTTTCCGACAACATTAAGGTAATCTATCTTTTGGCTTAACCTGTATTTACTCTTTCCTTAAACCTTTGGTAGTTTCACCTCGTTTCGTGATACGGTGATAAACGTGTTACAACTCTCTTGCTGTACGCCTTTATTGTTTGATAATATGATATACCTACTAGCTGTGCCCGCAACTTCGCTCGCGTAGTTTTTTAATGGTTTAAACCGTTTATGCAGGGCACGCAACGAAAGTCCCCAAATGTGAATATTTATATAAATATGTTTCCCCGGTTTTGCAACATTTCTCAATGACACTCCTCTCCTATTACCTGCAGCGTAATTTTATATAGCCTAGTAATATAGCCTAAAACCTTCCTCCATAAATAGACTATCCAACAAAATATGTTTTCAAATAGTTTCAGTAGTTCCTGAGATTAGCGTGTTTAAACAAACAAACAAACTCTTTCGCTTTATAATATTAGTATTGATTTTGGTTCTGTTGTAACAGTTTGGCTCTCGACTGAATGAAATGCGGGAATCAAACCCACGACCCCCGGTCGTGGGTATTCCCGAGTTGAAGCAACTGTTACTGTTATTTTTATTTGGGTAGAGACAAAGCAGGCTGAACACTTGATTGACGTACAAAAAAGATGGGCAAGTCAGTCCTACACATTTTCTCGTGCTAGTCTTGTCAGTTATCCGTCCACTGGGTTAATGATATTATAAATAGAGTCCTTGAAAATCACACACACACTTCAGCACTATAAAAATGATTGTTATGTAGCTGGCCTGGTTTTAATTAAAACGCCCACCAAAAACAAGTTAATGTTGACTCTTAGACTTGGATATTATGATCCAGAATCAAGGAAACATTATAATTATAATTTATTAATTTTATTACACAAAAACTCGAGCGTTGAATAAAATAATAATACCTTTGTTCAAATTTCAGCTTTAATGCAATAGCCCAGAGTTCTGAATTTCCTCCGGTCTTCCATTTTCCGGATCATATCCAGCTTTATCCCAATATACTTTTAACTAGTGTGTTCCACATTTATTTTATTAAGGTTTTATTAGTAGTTTCACATTCGACTTAACCTTTTCTATTTTTCAGAGCACTCGCAATATCTATAGACGTAATGGTGGGGCGGGTTGGGTCACTACTAGGCAACATATTATTCCCCATACTACTCGAACTGACATGTATTGCGCCTTTTATAACGGTTTCCATCGCTGCCTTGTGTGAGTACACGCTGATTAATGTTAAGGGGTTCTCAGGCAATAGAGTTGAAATAAAAATTCGAAATTCGAAACACGTTTGCGTGTTCTCCGAAATATATACAGAAAATCTGAGGCGTCAATTCTCGTACCTCAATTTCAGTTGTCGGTCTGACCAGCGCGCGCGTCAATTCAAACTGATACAGTAAAGAGAAATGTCTATTTATAATAGCAGTTTTAAAAGGCGGTAGAAAAAAATTGTTTAAAAAAATAAAACAAAAACACGCATAATTCAATTTCACTAGTCCTTGATATTCAATATTTCAAATTAATCAGACTTCTGGAAATTAGTGATATTTATGCTCAAAGATTCCGTCAGATGCATACTTAGATATATAAATACAATTCAAGCTTATAAAAGCATATTAAGTATCTGGAGGCACGGCAGTGCCCCCGCTAAGTTGAGCACGGTCGTACCTTTTCTCGAAACAGCTCAGGGCATTTTCGACCACCCATTTTGTCCACGGTTGGGGACAAAACTAGAAGCCTACATTTTAGTAATCAATCAGCCTTTATACAAAAACGCTTTATTTCAAAATTTCATTCAATTGGAAATAGAAGATTAAGAAATAGTACTTGTCAAAATTTCTTAATTTTTTTACTGACTTTCACACTGACCGTTCATTAAAATATAATATAAGCTGTTGCGTTAAAAATATTCAAGTGTTCAGAATATTGAGATTTCTGTGATATTATGAAGTTATTAACTTTTGTATTTTACTTTCAGGTGTTGCAGGTCTTACCTATTTTCTACCAAATTCGAAACGTACTGACAATGTAGATAAATAAAAAAAATATTTATTTTTAATAAGAAATACAATATTTTATTTCATTTCTGATTTTTATTCTCATGGACAGCTTTAATCTTATTATATTCCTAGTGATTATAATAATGCTTCCCACACCGATCCAGTGACGGCAGCCGGTTTTATTGAAACCAGGTCAGCTACGCCTAAATTTAATAAACCGTTATCTTTTTTATACATGAAAAATAACTGCTGTTAGTTAGTTTCACATTTTTTGTCTTGAAATATTCGTGGTAGTCCAGGGAAGGTTTAAACGGTTTGTATGCTCAACTAAGTGGGCACGGTTGAGCTAGTACTATTTAAATATGCCAATGCCCAAATGTGCCCTTCCTTTTACTCTTACGACCCAGCGGGAGAAGTACTCTACAAGACTGGCGAGAGATCAGGTGAATTTTTTGCATGTCCATTAGACACAAGGATTAGCTTTCTTGTAAGACAATCAGGTGATCAACCTGCATGCAACCAAACTCGAAAACAACATTAAGTACATAACCTACTCTGGGGTTAAATCAACCTCGAAATAAAACCTACATAAAATAAATTCACAATATTCTCGATGTAGTTACTAGCCAAAAGACTATAATTTTATAATCCTTGTTCCGTAATAACATTTTCAACATTTTTTCCGAAACATTTCGCTGGCTCCACAAGTCCACATCTAAATTATTCTTTACTGGTGTATTAGCATACAGCAACAACGTGGAATTATTCATATTATTGTTTGGTTTTCATTGTTTTCGCATAAAATTCTGAACTGTGCATAATATTTGCGAAATAACGTATATATTTATTTTCAACGATTTGAATTCAAGACGTCGAATAGAAACAAATAAACAGAAAAAAAATATTTTGTTTTGATAAGTCATAGAAGTGAACATACATATAGTGTGGTGATACTTTACATAGAAAATAATAATATGGTCGTGTGCTATCGAATCGAGAAAAGTATTTCTTGGGGGTTACTCTTCAAACTGATTCGATTTTGATTCAGATTCGATCATGTCGCTGCTTCCCAATAAATTGACGTTTGTTTATTTTTATTCTCAGTCGATTGATATGGTTGGGAGTACAAAAAGTTACGATCTAACGATTTTCTTTATCTTGGTAAGTTTCAAAGCAATCCAAATAAAACACCAAAAGCCGTTGAGATCGAACTGATTCTCGATTGTGTAGGGAGTAAGCCTGCTGTACGTTTTACCAATTCAAGACGATTTCTAAGAAAATCAGTTGAATACTGTGTCTGCAACTGGGAGTTAGAACCGAAATTCGGACACAATCGATAGTGTCAATAAGACTTCCCCAATCATAACGGACAGGTGCGAGTTTGGAATGAACTAGTTCCTGAACTAGTGAGTTGTAACTGTACAATGGCCCTTTGTTGCTTGGTAGTGTGTTTATAAAAAAATATTACGTCAAACTGACAATGACATAATATATCAGTTTTATGCCTAAGTTTATTTATTAATATTTTAGTTAGATGTACTCCTTAAATTATACCATATAGTTTTTTTTTTTAATTTAGTTTGCGAATGTTAAATCTAGTAATATTATTTTTGAGTATATCATTGAAAGCCTAATTTAATAAGAATTTCAAAATTTGTTTTTTCATACCTTACTCTACATAAACGTTATCTTAAATAATTTTTAAACTTCATTCTCGTCGTTTTTGAGTGACTTAAACCGTTTATGGAGCGCACGCAACGAAAGTCCCCAAATGTGAATAATTTTCCCCGATTTTGCAACATTTCTCACTGACACTTCTCTCCTGTTGGTCGCAGCGAATATATAGCCTAAACCTTCCTCTATAAATGGACTATCGAACAAAAAGAGATTTTTTCAAATCGGACCAGTAGTTCAGATCAGCGCGTTTAAACAAACAAACAAACAAACTCTTCCGCCTTATAATATTATAGTATGTTTATAGTATAGATAATTATTTATATTACATATTATATAGATACTAAGATAATTATTTATCTGAGTATCTATATAAATAAAACTCTGACAATCGCAATGTTCTCGTAAATATGTAAATAAAGTTTGTGTTTCGTGTTATATTAATGTTATAATGACTACATGTAGCCCGTAGCGTAATTGTTTTATACATGGCAACATTACTTTTCAATTAAATTACAGTGTAATTTCAGACTTTGTCTCTTAAAATTAATTAATATTATTATTATGATTTATTTATATAAGATCGTATTAACATTTAGGTCATTTAACGACCACCTTAAATACAAAATATTCTTAAATAAATTTATACATATTAATCAGTTTTAAATATTTCAAAGTACAAGTACAACCTTTCCCTTTTTTTTAATAAAATTGTACACAATCTATAAGTAAATGTGAAACAGATAAGTCAGATACACACTTGCATTTATTTTAGACTATTTCAGTAATAAGATGGATATGACTTATGTTAGTATGTAGTTAATTAATACTAGTATAATATTATTCCGTAAAAGACTATAAAACTTAGCTATAAGCCTCTCCAGGCACTGAATATTTAACACCCAATCAATTCATATATTGTGTAAGGTGTGCTACATTACCGTATAAAGCACGCCTCACACATTATACAAAATACTTATTTTATCAGTCGCCGCAGAAGCGGGGAGGTAATGAATATATTATGATAGTAATCTGTATGAAGATATTATGTAAAACAAGTATTGGGTATTAACAAGATGTGCACACTTTTTGTGGCATGCAACAGCCGTGTTTGTTTTTACGATTTTCTATAAACGTAAATATTTTATTTTGGAAACCTACGAATTATCAAGCTGAGAGTTAACTGATGATGAATTAAAGCTAAGAACTCTTGATCACATCAGCTATTAAATAAATAAAATTAGATCAAAATCGATTCACTCAGTTAGGGACTACAATGCCACACACATTCTGTCACGTCAAACTTAAAACACTCACTTTTTCGTCGCTAGTTAAAACATTTTTGGGTAGAATCCCATTTGTTACTCAGTAAGCTTAGTAAGCAGTATGAGCGACCACTTACATACCTATTGCATGGTCTGATATTTACCTAATCAGAGAATTGGCTGTGGTCATCACGCAACGAAGCCCAACTTCGAGTTGTTAGACTTCAATGGCCTCTGAAACCTTAATTATTTACAAATTCTACAATCTACCCTTTTTCTACCACCTAACTAAGTGGTGTCAGAAGTGGGATCTCTTAGACACTTTTACGACGTGAGTTTAAATTTTCAAATCAGGCATCCCTGTTCGCGCAAAGAAGCCTTCCTTCATACTAAGTAGGCTTCTTTGCGCCGTTTCCAAAGTTACGATTAATGTGGTAAGTTTTGAGTATCTGTTTAGATTTATACCGCTATTAACAGTCGGTACAGTCGTTACGCGATATAATTGAGCACTAATTTACGTTTATGTCGTACAAATTGCACTAATTTATGCAAGTACGCGTGGACGTTCGATAGCTTAATTGGGTGTAAATAATGTATCTTGACAACATATTGTATGTTGTTATATGTAAAACAACAAGGCATGGTTCCGCACTAATGTAGTTTGCAATACTCATACATTTTACTTCAAGGTGAAATGAAAGAATGTGTCAGATCAGCCAAGACGTTATTTTCGATAAAGAGATAATATATCAAAAATAGGTAGTTTATACTTTTTGGTGATAGTGTTGATTTTTTTGGAAGATTTTATGACCTACTACGCTTTAATGAACCACTCGTCATCATAATTTTAGCTATAAAGTCCTTTTTATATTAGGGCATTTACCTAAAATTATATATGTATTGCGTATATGACCATTAAAGTGTATTGTATATTATAGGAATATACATACTCTGAGATCACAGCTATATCTATACTAATATTATAAAGCGGAAGAGTTTGCTTGTTTAAACGCGCTAATCTCAGGAACTACTAGTCCGATGAAATAAATATTCCTTTTGAATAATCATAATAACAAAAACCAACGTGAGCAATCAAAAGATAATCGCGATAGTGTTTCCGACATCCAAGCGAACGAAGTCGCGGGCACAGCTAGTGGATTATATTATCTCCTCATTGATTATTTACACGTATTAAATCATTAATCGGCAATAAATTACTTAAATAATAAGTATCCAGACACTCAAATCGATGAATAGGTGAACCGAGTAAATATTTGTTCCACTGCGGCTCTCTCTAACTCAATTCGAGGACGAAAAACTTTTGAAGTTTTAATCTAAAGCCAGAACCGTTTACGGCCGCCGGGGACTAGTTACGAGACTTTTATCGAATTGGAAAATACTTTTGGAAACAGTTCTTATCTATGATGTGTTTGTCATCGAGAATAGTATTTGGGTTAACCGACTTCTGGGGAAAAGGTCTTACCACAAAGTAGATATATAACAGAGACACAACCTAGTACTGGAAAATGGTATCACCCTAATACTGGCAATTCGACTGGCTATTTTTGTTTTCTTCGATTTCCAATAGATAAAGGGTGAAGTCCAGGCACATTCGGGAAAGCGCCATCTAGCGCCACTATTGGAAAATACTAATTACTAATTCGTTTCGTATCTTATTCTTAATAAAGGAGTTGAATTTAGATTTATGTGATGTTATACTTTAAAATATGCCTATCTTTATTTTAATGCCAATATTTGTACTTAATTCGGCATATTTACATTTTTTTATTTACAAACGTTTATAGTAAGTGACATCTATTGCAGTTTTTTTGTATTAAACATAGATTGTGTGGGATGGTAGGCCATGGTTTTACTGATATGAAAAGATTTACAAAACTCTAGTTTTTAGAGGAGTTATTTAATATGTGCCAGAGTTGTGAAAACTGAACAATAAAAAATTTGTCACAATTAGGTAAAGTTGATGTGGAGGATGGTGTACCGAAAAATGTGTATTTTTTATTATTGAGGATGTTCTCAATGGGACACGTATATTTTTAAACATAAAAATATGTAGAAGTAAGTAGTTATTAGTTGAAATAAATGAATAAGAATTAATCTTTGTTTTATTCCCGACCAACATCCAAATTTTAGGTACTAGCTGTATATGTTAATAAATAACCTGGAATGTATTAAATTCTAATAGTAAAGCCCGAAAATATGTCTAATTTTAATAATATATCCTTACATTTACCAACTCATGTCGGTAAATCCTAAGACTTAGGTACTTAATAATTAGATGGATATTGATTCAACTGATTTATGTATATCATTATTTTATACATACGTGTTGCTGATAAGGATCATATCCTGGAAGGCAATGATCTTACTGATATGTTGACAATGATAATATTATGTTTGACGACCTCCGTAGCGCAGCGGTACAAACGAGAGGTTGCGGGTTCGAATCCCGCCGAAGGAACAAAAAGTTTTCAGTAATTTTGAAAACAAATTTGTGTATTAATATAATAAAAGTCTTAATTATGTATATAGTATAAAAGTATTAAATATATATTTCCGTGGTCTCAAGTTCTTCGGATACTAAGCACAGGGCCAGATTGACGTGGTGTGAAGCGTCTATAGATATATTATTATATACCGCAAATTGGAGGAAAGTGCTCATTTTTATTAAGATTTTTATTTTATTTTGTATTAAAATTTAGACCTATAATAATTTGTCATGAATGGACGAAGATGATATATCGCAAAAAAATACCCTGAAAATTGGGTTTAAACTGTCACTTAAACACTTTAGAATATGTTGATATTTAGATTAATCTATACTAATAATAAAAAGCGGAAGAGTTTGTTTGTTTGTTTAAACGTGATAATCTCAGAAACTACTGGTCTGATTTGAAAAATTCTCTTTTTGTTGGATAGTACATTTATAGAGGAAGGCTTTAGGCTATATAACATTACGATGCGAGCAATAGGAGCAAAGCGTCAGTGAGAAATGTTGCAATAACGGGAAAATTATTCACATTTGGAGACTTCGGTTGCGTGCGCTTCATAAAAGGTTTAAGTCATTTAAAACGACGGCCCAGCTAATGTACTTAATACGTTACGACGTATTCTAAAATGTTTGAGTGACAGTTTAAACTCAATTTTGGTGCATATCACTTTCATTCATTCATGTCTTCAACAAATTCATATTATGTAAGTAAAGCTTGCCATCAAAATTAGTTCACTCCATGTGTGTCGACACTCGACAGGGTCTATCTCAGGTCACAGGCATTTGCCGCAATAATTAACAATGTGCCGACTGCCAATCTGCCGACCTCAATTCCTGCCACGTGAAAACTCCGTGAACGTGACGTCACTGATATTGGACACCGTAATATTATTATCCCGTAGATGCAGTTAGGCTTAACGTTAGCGCAGAGGCGAAGCGTCGTTTTTCACCTATAGCAATACTCTTCTCAATTTTTACATTGCATTACAATTTTATACATCACTTTTAACGTTTTCGTTTATGATTTGTTACTAGGGATGGTTTTTTGTAATAAACACGACAGGCTGTAATAATAATAAGTGATAATACTTTCGGATGTGTTTGGTTCTCGTATATAGAGTTTACTGTGAAAGTACCAGCGCTGTACTTTTTTTTTCATTATTGTATGGGCAAATTTATGATGTTGAGGCATTTCTCATACAAACATGATAATATTCAAAAGTAAGTATTTCAGCTCTGGTACTTTCACAGTAAACTCTACACAGGAGGTACATACACACTCTAAATTATTATCACTCATTTCATCAGCTATCTTGGCTAACTTTGAACCGCATTAGAAATATTTTTGACGCAATAACAGCAGATCCACCTACTGAGTCTTTTTATTACACTTAAAGGAATATGGGAAGGCCTTGAAAACCCTTGTATGCAATGGTAAAAACAGCATTAAAATCGGTGCAGTTGTCTTTGAGTTTGTAACAGACAGACAGACGTGGCGGGGGGCTTTTTTATAATATTATGTAAAGTTGTTACCTACCTATCTATTAATTCGAATCTATTGATACCGCATTGGATAAGGAGCTAAAGTGTTACAAACATTCATTCATGCTCATCGTAGTCAGGTAAGTGAATAATATGAATTCTTAAATTTAAGCGCGATAGAAATACACAATGTTTATCAAAATGTTATTTATAATAATTATCTTAGTCATAGAGTCCAGTAGATAGGTAATCTATTAATTCGAATCTATTGATACCGCATTGGATAAGGAGCTAAAGTGTTACAAACATTCATTCATGCTCATCGTAGTCAGGTAAGTGAATAATATGAATTCTTAAATTTAAGCGCGATAGAAATACACAATGTTTATCAAAATGTTATTTATAATAATTATCTTAGTCATAGAGTCCAGTAGATAGGTAATCTATTAATTCGAATCTATTGATACCGCATTGGATAAGGAGCTAAAGTGTTACAAACATTCATTCATGCTCATCGTAGTCAGGTAAGTGAATAATATGAATTCTTAAATTTAAGCGCGATAGAAATACACAATGTTTATCAAAATGTTATTTATAATAATTATCTTAGTCATAGAGTCCAGTAGATAGGTAATCTATTAATTCGAATCTATTGATACCGCATTGGATAAGGAGCTAAAGTGTTACAAACATTCATTCATGCTCATCGTAGTCAGGTAAGTGAATAATATGAAGTCTTAAATTTAAGCGCGATAGAAATACACAATGTTTATCAAAATGTTATTTATAATAATTATCTTAGTCATAGAGTCCATTTCTCGATAGTCCTCTAGACGCGAAGCGGAGAAAAAAACTGAAGGAAAAAAGGTAAATACCAAGTTATTTTCAAAAGATAAGAGAGAGAGAAAACAAAAAATATATAAAAAAATGAATGAAAGAAATTCACTGAGATTGGATGTTTTTATTTAAGAGTTAATCCTACATAAAATCTGAATTAGATTTTGTGCCACTAATTAAAGGGGATTTTAATGGAAAGGACTTTACTAGGTCCGCTGGTTTAATTACGTAATTAATGATATTTTACTAA
Source organism: Celastrina argiolus (assembly GCA_905187575.2). Classification (NCBI taxonomy): domain Eukaryota; kingdom Metazoa; phylum Arthropoda; class Insecta; order Lepidoptera; family Lycaenidae; genus Celastrina; species Celastrina argiolus. The sequence continues at coordinate 8,587,208 of LR994596.1, forward strand.
TTTTAATTGCATGATAGTGTTCCTACTAAAACTACCTACTTTTTATCTTTAAAAAACTTTCATGTTGAAAATAAAGCTAGGCTACTAGCTCTTAAAAATTGTGAGATGAATGAATGGCGCTTAACGAATATAATTTCAGCAATCCTCGTAACAATAAGAATAGTAAGTTTTAAAATCTATTCATGGTTATGTGGAATACAGGCGCTTCGCATTGTTGCGACCTTATGGGATTTTAAAGCAAGGTACACCCGGCCGCCATTCACACCGTTATGTTACTTGTAATACAAAAAACGCCTCCTTGGTCTAGACCACTAGTGATTCAGAACTTCGCTCTTGACCCGGAGGTTGTGGGTTCAATTCCCGCGTTGGAAACAACAAATAATTTTGTTTTCAAGTTTGGTGAAAATGCTGATATAATGCTCTGATCGACCAGTTATGTCGATCCGTCCCACTGGGCTACGAGAGTGAAGGAAGAGAGAGTGTTTCTGTGTAGTTTCACACTATAAAATAACTCCTGTCTGGTTTCAAAGAAACGGGCAGTCACCGAAATCGGTGTGGGAGCCTTTATTATTACTAATACAAAAAAAATACGATGGATTAGGTTATCGATTAAAAAGTAAAAAAGCCGGCGCAGGTGCGTATAATTATAATATCTATATATATTTTATGTAAGTATTATGATTCTCATAATATGTGTATGTGACACTGTACTCCTCCTACATGGCTGTATGGATGGCGCTGCTGTCAGTGCGTCAAGAAAGTATTTTTTTTTAAGTTCTCCTACAATGATTTCATATAATTATGTACCTACGTGGTCCATCATAAATAAATTTCTCCTTTATTAGGTCTAGTGGATAAATAAAAAAAATAAAAAAAAATAATAATAAAATAAAAAACGTTTTATTTCCAAATGAAACTTACAAAGTTATTTTCGGAAAGTCAACAAGAAAAACAAGCTACCACCGGTTCAACCCTAACCCGCCGAGAAGAACCGGCGTAAGAAACTCGGACGGGGCCAACTTTTAGCAAAAAGATGGAAAATTGATCTTTTTTAACAGTATATATTTTTTACAATGTAACTTAATCTATAGCCTACACATATTAATATTATAAAAGTTAGAGTACATATAGTAAATAAATATAAGCAGCCATCATGGTTGGCCACCTTATTCCCAGGGTGTGCAATCATTAACAAAATCAATTATCTTATAATAAGCTTTAGCACACAAACGTTCTTTGACTACTTTTTTAAATTTATTAATAGAAAAATTTTGAACGTTTTCTGGGATAAAATTCCAAATTGCAATTATAAGTGGCAACGTATATAGTACATAATATATTATGTGTTTTAATTTAAGTTTCTATTGTCTTATAACATTGTGTGTACATAAATAGTTAAATAATGAAACAAATACTAAATTATACTAAAATCATGGTAATAATGAACCATGCATAAAAACCAAGATATTAAATAATATATTTTTAACGAAATCAAATATACTTTAATTACGTTACACTTTGGTGTAATAGTTACCAAATATTATATGTATGTAAATGCTCAACTGCTATTGAAATTCTAAGAATAGCGGGCCCCAGAATTCGCTTTTGAAAATCGTAATACACTGCGTTCTATATGTTAATTTAGGATAGAGAAGACTTACGTTATAATGGTTATTTTATTTCGTTCATTTGAATGTATTTTAATAACCTCCAGAGATTTTCCTCGTGTAATTCAGGAGCTTTAGGTTTTAGCGATATGAAAGGCATATTTTATATAGAACTAGCTGACCGTGCCCACTTCGTTGAGCATACAAACAATTTGTGATGAAATCCAATTACATCACGGAACCCGCCACGCGGAGCCTGCAACGTGGAACCCGTATTCCGTAAACATCGTACCAGTAACATGGAACCCATAACGCGGAACCAGTAATATGGAACCCGAAACGCGGAATCCGCGAACCCGGGACCCGCAACGCGGAACCCAGTAGGAAGGAAGACCAACACGACAGGTGAAAGGCAATTTCACCAACACAATGATATTTAATAATTAATGATTAACTTCAACATATCATATTAAAGTTTATCCTTCACAAATATCATGTTATCCCCCTCGTATTTTAACAAGCCGTTAACACCAACAAGCATTGGTTACATCGGGACTAAGGGGCTTACTGTCGAAACTAATTTCAATGGCGATCCAAGCCCAATCCGATTCCAATGCTGTGAAGTCACGTAGTCTCGAAAACAACACCGATTATATTTGAATGGAATAGTTCCATAAAATCAACAAGCCAATTTGGTGTTACTGTAATAACAAACTGTCAAATTAATTTTTTTGAAGATTTTATGGCCTGGTAACACTGTCAAATTCAGATGCATTTTCAATGGCAATTTTATTCAAAAATAGAATAGACTAGAATCATTTATTTGCTAATAAGGTAAGGTTTTGGTGAATAGTTGTTCCTGCGTCTCATCGCGCCGCGCGCCGGGCTGGCGAACCGGTTTTACCCTCCCCACACTACCGCGGCTCAGCGATGGACAGCGCCGCGAGCCCGCGATATATCTCGCACGATCGCATACGCGACGCACGCACCGCGGCTTACCAATATACAGTACATTCATAAGCTATCGAAGTCTTTCATTTAGCGGAGACCCCCAGGAATATCCCCTGGAGCTCTGCCCCCAGACAGTGGTCCTTCGCGAGGAAATCAGAAGAATAGCCGTCTTATTTTTGCTGCGAAGTGCAATATATCGTTCGGACTGAACTTTGGACCGAGACACGCCGATAAGGAGATGCGCTTGCGCCGATCGCGCCGCATTCCACGTGTTCGAGACTAATCCGAAGACATTCAAGAAGGAATACAATAATTCTGAGTGAGTCCGTTCCTTTTTCCTTATTTTCCTGTCTTTTTTAAAGCCTTTTTCCAGGAAAATAGAATAGTGCTATATCGGTCAGGCATATATGACCTCTTCATACGTAGCCTATAAACATACCTAAACTTTCAGCTTATATTTTTATTACATTTTCTTATCTTAAATTAATTAGAAAATCGTGACAATAATATCAACAAATTCTTAACATTTTAAATAATATTGTCGGTGACTAATTACCGAGCACGTGCTCGCCATTGTTCTATTGTCTTCCATTTCATTTATTGCAGTAGGCATTTATTGTTTACAATTTCTTACCTATAAAATACAGGTTATTGACCGAGTTATTGCATCAGGTGATTTATTTACCTATACTTTGCGTAAATCATCATCAGGTCATTGGCCGTTGTTTTCATATTTTTATTTTTGTAATTATTCTTTCTTTCTTTCATTTATTTCATTTGCCTTTCTTAGCACTTGATACTCTTATTGTACGCTAAGCCTTCATCATGTCTGAAGCTAAACTAAAGGAACTTATTAAGAGGCGTGGTGGCTATAAAGCTAAGCTTACCTATTTTGGCAATTTCTTAAAACTATTACCTACTTCTCAGTTGAGCTCCTTTCAATTATCTGAGTTACAGTGCCGTGTTAATGTGATGCAAACGCTATATAATGACTTCGATACGTTACAGACGGAGTTGGAGTTGTTGTCGGAGAACACAGACGAGGTTTACGCTGAGCGGGATCAGTTCGAGTGTTTGTACTACGCGCAGATGGGCCACGCGCGGTCGCTGCTCGACCCTCCGCGTCCCTCTTCTCCTGCGCTCGTCTCCGCGGCCTCCGCTGGTGACAATCTTCACGGTTCTGCTTGCAAGCATGATTTTGTGCGCTTACCGAAGATCGATTTGCCCCATTTCAACGGCGACTATCAGCACTGGCTCGAGTTCCGAGATACGTATATTTCTTTAATACACAATAATAGTAGTATACAAAACATAAATAAATTTCACTATCTGCGAGCAACCTTAAAAGGCAGCGCAGCATCTATTATTAAAAGCATAGATTTCAAAGCCGATAACTATTGTATAGCTTGGCAATTATTAACAGATAGATACAATAACGAAAGGTTACTCATAAATAATCATATCCAATCTTTATTTAATTTTGAACAAATAGCTAAAGAATCGAGTGCATCATTACGTAACATGATTGACATAACTAACAAAAATTTAAGAGCCCTTGACACTCTTGGGCAGCCTACTTCACATTGGGACACATTAATCATTTTTATGATGTCCAAAAAATTGGATGTCGTGACTAATCGTGAGTGGGAAGAATTTAAAAATAACTTAGATCAATATCCAAACTTAAAAGATTTTCTTAAATTTTATCTAATCGAGCAGATTTATTAGAGTCAATTAATAATAATAACACAAATATAAAACTAGTACATAATACAAACACAAAATTTATACAAGACATTAATAAAAATAAAAACTATCTTACAACTACAACTTTTAAAACTAATAACTCTAATAATAATAATTCTTACCCTTCTAACAATAACATTAATTGTGTTATGTGTTCACAAAAACATTATTTATTTAGTTGTCAATCCTTCAGAAATTTAGATGTCGATTCACGCATTAAAAAGGCATCAGAAAGCAATGTATGTATGAATTGCTTACGGCCAGGTCACACAGACAAGCGCTGTAAACTTTCACATTGCAAATATTGCACTCTAAAACATAATACCCTCTTACATAGGGATTCAGATAATCAGTCAACAGACAATATTGTATTGACTAATACAGAAACAGAAATATTTAAATCACCTAAACATCTAAAACAGAACATTGTACTGCTATCCACAGCCATGGCGAATGCAGCGGACGTCAATGGGAAGCTACATCCTGTCAGGCTGCTGTTGGATAATGGCAGCACTTCCAACTTTATCACCCGAGATCTTTGTGAGAAGCTGGGCCTGTCCAAGGAAGGTACAACCTCCACAGTCTCAGGTATCAATGGTCAAATTTCAAAAACCTCAGAAAGCTGTAGTCTTACTGTACAGTCTTGTTTTGGCGGTTACAAGGCGAACATAACTTGTTTTATTTTGCCATGCATAACACAGTCACTGCCTGGGTCTTACGTGGATAAAAAACTTATTAATATCCCTTCAGGTCTTCAGTTAGCAGATCCTAAATTTTATGTGCCATCAGCTATTGACATCCTTGTAGGCGCTGAAATATTTTGGGACGTCTTATGTACCCATACAGTTAATTTAGGTAAAAACCAACCTAGATTACATTCATCAAAATTAGGTTGGCTCATATCAGGCTGCGTGTCTCTGCCTCATGGACCAAAACATTCTTCTCAATGTCATTTTTCCAATGAGGTATGTGAACAACTAACGCGTTTCTGGGAGCTTGATTCAGTTAAGTGTAGTAGCTCTTTTTCTTCAGAAGAACAAGCTTGCGAACAACTTTTTAAAAACACAACTCGTCGTAACGACAGTGGCCAATTCGTTGTCACTATACCATTGAAGGACTCTCCCGAGTGCTTAGGTGACTCTTACGCGATGGCTAAATGTCGATTTCTCTCCTTAGAACGTAAACTAGAGCGCAATCCTAAATTTAAAATCAGATATTTACAATTTATGCAAGAATATTTACAATTAAATCATATGTCAGAAAAACAAAAATCAGAAAAAACTAATAATATTCAATACTATTTACCTCATCATGGTGTTGAGCGGGAGGATAGTACTACCACTAAGCTACGCGTTGTCTTTGACGCATCCGCTGCAACCACCTCGGGTAAGTCCTTCAATGACATACAAATGATAGGTCCTACTGTTCAAGAGGACTTATTATCTATTCTCTTAAGATACAGACAGCATAAATATGTTGTTACGTCCGACATAGAGAAGATGTATAGAGCCATTTTGGTGGAGCCATCTCAGCGTTCTCTACAAAAAATCGTATTTAGATTTGACCCCTCCGAACCCTTAAAAACATATTGTCTTAATACAGTAACGTACGGCACAGCTTCAGCACCGTACCTTGCTACTAAATGTTTAGTATCTTTAGCAGAGCAAGCTTTAGACTCAAAAGTTAGTGACTCCATTAAGAAAGATTTTTATGTCGATGACTATTTGACTGGCGGCGACACTACCGAATCAGTTATAGAGCTATGTAGAGGCGTGATTAAAACCCTATCATCGGCAAAATTTAATTTAAGAAAATGGCAGTCGAATAGTTCACAAATATTAAAGTCCATAACTAACTTTCTTTCTTTAGAAAATACAGGTAAACAATTAAATTTAAATAACGCATCTTCTAGTAAAACACTTGGTTTATATTGGGACTGTAACTTAGATAATTTATATTTCAAAGTAGATTTAAATTCTAATCTTAAAATTACAAAACGTAATATTTTGTCTTTAATTAGTCAAGTATTTGACCCACTTGGTCTCGTTGGGCCATGCATAGTTCAAGGGAAATTTATTCTTCAACAGTTATGGATACTTAAGTGTAACTGGGATGAAGAAGTTCCATCAGATTTAAAATCACAATTTCGAGAATTTGTAGATTAACTTCCAGTTCTCAACTCTATTTGTATTCCACGGTGGGTGTCTTGTAGCAATCCGTCTGTATTAGAGCTTCACACTTTCACAGACGCTTCGGAACGCGCCTACGGTGCATGTGTTTACGTGAGGACGGTAGCAGTTGATGGCACAGTTTGTGTTCGCCTTCTAACTTCTAAAAACAAGGTTGCCCCAATTAAACCTACAACTATACCACGTATGGAGTTGTGTGGTGCGTTATTGGGTACGCGACTCTTTCAGAAGGTACGAAAATCACTTACTCTTAATTTCCATCATTGTTATTTTTGGTGTGATTCTACGATCGTTCTAGGTTGGTTGTCTTCACCACCTAGTAAGCTTGATCAATTCGTACGCAACAGAGTAAGTGAAATTCAAGAAATTACGACCAGCCAGACGTGGAGCTATGTACCTTCCAAGTGCAACCCTGCTGATCTAGCATCTCGGGGGGTGAAGGCCGATTACATCAGCTCGTCCACTCTTTGGTGGTTAGGTCCTGATTTTATTAATCAGATTAAAATACAATTGCCCATTTTTCCAAATTTACATAATAATTTATTTTCAGAAACAACTTTATACACAGACAAACAAACAGACGGAGATAAAAACTTAAATACTAATAATATAAAACTTAACTTAATTTCTAATTTAATTCATAAAACATCATCCTATACAAAATTAATCAGAACACTAGCTTATATACAAAGATTTGTTTTTAATTGTAGAAGTAAAGTTAAAAAATCGTCATATTTAACTTCTACAGAGTTACAATCATCGCAGAATTTTATATTACAAACTGCTCAACAGGACATGTTTCCTGATGAGGTAACAGTTCTTAAATCAAATCATACATTACATAAAAAGAATCGATTGATAAGTCTTTCTCCTTTTATAGACTCTCATAACCTAATTCGTGTCGGTGGTCGATTAGCAAATTCCAATTACGATTACAACGTAAAGCATCCTATTTTATTATGTAGTAAGCATCATTTAACCAAACTTATCTTCGAAAAGGAGCACAAAACACTCTTTCATGCAGGGCCTCAATTATTGTTGGCAAATGTACGTCTTACCTACTGGCCGCTAGCAGGTAAAAACCTCGCTAAACATGTTGTGCGTTCATGTGTTCGTTGTACTCGTTTCAAAGCTCAGCCTATTCAAATCTCTATGGGTAACTTACCTACTGATAGGACGTACCTTGAGTTTCCTTTTTTGAATACGGGTGTCGATTACGCGGGGCCAGTGCTTATAGCCGACCGTAAGGGTAGAGGCAGTAAGCTTACAAAATCTTATATTTGTGTTTTTGTGTGCTTTGCAGTCAGAGCCGTGCATCTAGAGTTGGTGTCCGACTTAACCAAAGAGGCTTTTCTTGCGGCCTTCAGCAGATTTACGAGTAGAAGAGGCAAACCTCAGCGCGTGTACTCCGACAACGGCACGACATTCGTGGGAGCTTATAACGAGCTTTCACGCTTCTTACAGGTTTCATCAAAACATATAGAGTCTGATGTTGCTAACCAAGGCATTGAATTTAAATTCATTCCTGCCTACTCCCCACACTTTGGTGGCATATGGGAAGCAGCAGTAAAATCCACCAAACATCTTTTACGTAGAGTCCTTAGTCTTACTCATTTAACGTATGAAGAGTTGTCAACGTGTTTGATACAGATAGAGGCCATTCTAAATTCCAGACCCTTAACGCCTTTATCCACTGATCCTTCGGACTTATCCTTTCTTTCTCCGTCACACTTCCTCCTCGGACGAGCTCAGAGTTCAACTCCACGACCTCAGCTCACCGAAACCGACATCCAAAGGCTTCAAAGATTCGACCGTATCGAAAAGTTGAGACAGCATTTTTGGCAGCGTTATTCAAATGAATATGTGTCTCTTCTGCAGCAAAAAACCAAGTGGCAGACCGGTGGTCCAGACATCAAGATTGGAGCCATGGTCCTCGTACGGGACACCAATCTACCACCTCTACTGTGGCTACTTGGTAGAGTGGTTGCTGTCCAGCCTGGGACGGACGGGCGCAGTCGAGTCGCCGACATACGAACGAAGAGAGGCACCATAACTCGTGCCTACAATAACATCGTGCCGCTTCCACTCCACTGACGTGTTCCCGGGGGAATATGTTCCTGCATCTCATCGCGCCGCGCGCCGGGCTGGCGAACCGGTTTTACCCTCCCCACACTACCGCGGCTCAGCGATGGACAGCGCCGCGAGCCCGCGATATATCTCGCACGATCGCATACGCGACGCACGCACCGCGGCTTACCAATATACAGTACATTCATAAGCTATCGAAGTCTTTCATTTAGCGGAGACCCCCAGGAATATCCCCTGGAGCTCTGCCCCCAGACAATAGTTCTCTTATTTTGCCTTTAAGTGGCGTGCAAAAGAATGCTATTGAAAATCTGGACTTCTAGAGGAACAGGATATTTACAGCCCATGGGATTATTGTCTTCCTTGTCAGACAATCAGATGATCAGCCTGTATTTTCCTAACCAGATTTGCGAACTCTGGTTTTTGGAAGCCAGGCTCTAAACCACGGCCGCGTTAAGATTTATGTACTAGCTCTCATAATATGTCGGGTGTAAAATAAAACAAATAATATAATAGTACCAGCGCTGAAAGGCTTCCTTTTGACTTTCATGTTTTTATGAGAAATGCCTGAACCCTGAACATCATATATTATACATACAATAATTAAAAAGTATCTCTTTCAGTGCTGGTACTTTCTCAGTTAACTCTATATACGGGTCCCATACACTCCCTAAAGTACTATCACCCATTAATATATTTTTATACAGCCTGAATAAAATAAAATAAATAATAAATAACAGCCAAGTGGGTTGAGCTCCTAGCATGACACAACCGAACATTTTGCTCACTATTACAGTACAACATCATATATAGGTATTGTAAGGGCCGTTACACAAAACCCCATTAATATTATCAATAGCTTCAGTTATATATATGTCGCAGTCATCTGGTTGAATCTGCTATTTGATTGATGACTAGCGTGTTCATTGAATTCTATTTTTACCAACAAATTAAATGAATCCGATACTGGGACAGCAATTTAATATTTTATTTTTACACTTCAAAATTTTCGAATGTGCACTAGTACTATGCACATTAAAAAAAGTAGGTCGTGGGTTCCATTCCCGCGTTGGAACAACTAAATGTTGTTTTCAAGTTTCATAGAAAACAAGTCCGTAGGAGTTAATTTATAGTGCCCAAGTGTGAGTGCAATAAGCAGAAGCACTCTCTGTTCCTTTACTCTCGTAGCCTAGTGGGACGGATAACCGACACGACTGGCAGGAGATCAGGCGCAGGACCGACTTTTTACAAGCCCATCCGACGCATGGATCATCTTTCTTGTCAGACAATCAGGTGATCAACCTGCATTATCCTAACCAAACTTGGAAACAATATTTTTGTTACACACTGTCACCGAAATCGGTTATTATTGTCATATTTGTAACACCTTTTCTTAATAACTTGTACGTACCTATTGCAAAAATAAAGTTTTAAAACTTCAGCTAGCATTATTTAAGAAGGGGCGTGGTTTGGCATTGTGAAGGCGCCTTTATTCGCAACGCTACCGGATTTATTAAGTTGCTACTGTATTTTATTTCCTCTTCAAGGAAACATTTTTAAAGAAAATATAAAAAATCACAAATAACACCTCTAAGCTGTTATTTCTCTTTTAAACAGTTTTCTACTTAAAATATACCGCGGATTCCTTGAAAGATTTTGATTGTTTTGATTATAATGCCGACGCATTAGAATAATATTTTTGTTTATATCTCAGTGGTGAACTAATGATCGCCACAATCCAGAATCGCGCTATCGATATTTTTTTCAGTTCGGCAATATAGTGACTGTGTATACACAATATCTGAAAACTATTACAATGGGCTTCAGCCTGACCGAGCATACCAACTCGCTCAGTTGGAGAACTCCCTTTGAGTTCAAATGTCTTAGTACTATACCCTCAAGAAGTATAATTGCTATTCAACGCCTCCGTGGTCTACTGGTTCAGAGCTTGGCTCTCAACCCGGAGGTCCAGGGCTCTTATTCAAGATGCCATCGCTATTATCACTTAGATAAATCGAAAACAAAAATGTATGGGATGATGGGAGCTCGTATGTCACTTAACGAAGATTATTTAAAATCCCATACATTTCGTTTTCAAACTAGGTACGTAAGTGATAATAGCGAAGGCCGAAGGCATTTTTGAATCAACCCACTGGATTCAATTCTCGCGTTGGAACACTTCGAACAACAAAAAATGTTGTTTCAAGTTTGGATAGGACATTACAGGCTCACCTGATTGTCTGACAAGAAAGATGATCTATGCGTCTGATGAGCATGTAGAAAGTCAGTCCTGCGCCTGTTCTCTCGACAGTTGGTTATCTGTCCCTATTATGTTATGAGAATTAAAGGAAGAGAGAATTTCCTTGTGTATTGCGCACACTCTTGGACTTTTTAAAGCGACTCCTGCGTAGCTGGCCTGGATTCAACGAAATTGGCCACCGGCATCAAATCATCAAAATTGGTGTGGGGAGCTATTATTATTATTGTTTGCAGATTTAATCATGTTTAGTAATAATTCACTTATTTGTCTTGGTCATAACAATTATGTAGCAAAAATGGTATCTACTTTACGTTACCACTACGTAAGGAGTTATAATTATTGTAGGTTTAGAAAAAAGTGAATAAATATTTTTTGTTAACTAAATAATAATAATAATTATTATTATTATAAGCCTAAACTGTCCCACTGCTGGGCAAAGGCCTCCCCCAGTGTCCTCCAGGTATTTCTTTCATGCGCCACCGCTAAATAATAAATAATAAATATAATATTATTTGTGACTAGCTAACCTCAAGGTTTATAACCGAGTTCCAAAAAAAGGAGTGGATTCTCGATTAAGCATGTTTTGTTTTGTATAAATTTCTTATTAAATTTATTATACTTCATGGTGTCGGTTTTACGTGTCATTGTAAAATTTTACCCTCATAATTATACCTTAACACGGCTAAAGAAATACACTCAAATTACGTAATTTCAATAAATAAAAAACTTTGTAACATCATAACAGATGCCTCAAATCGATTAAAATATAAAATTAGATGAACAATAGAACAGCCAAAACTCTATTTATAAATGTTGGATAAAGTAATTTAATGATTAATTAGGAAAACGCTAGCCATTTTGTAAACCGAGGTGTCGTGTTCTGCCCAATTAATTTTCTTTTCAGCAATATGATCGACTGACAGTTTTGTTTATTAGAACATTTATTTCGTTGTCAACAAAATAATATCGAAGTTGAAATAAGTAGACACAATTGCGTAAGAGCTTAACGCATAATATTAAATATAATACTCATAGATAGCCTAGCTGACCATGGCCCACTTTTTTAAGCATACCAACAGTTTGTGATGAACCGTTTAAACCTTCTCGGGCCTGCCACGAATATTTCAAGACTAAAAATAGCAAAATCGCTTCAGCCGTTGTCTCGTTTTAACAAGACTAACGAACAGCAATTCATTTTTACATATAAGAAGAAGAGAAAAGAGAAGAAGATATGTGTTATTATTACATCGGCTAGTTTCCGAACCGGTGGTAGGCATCATGTAGGACAATTCTATAAGTGTTATTTAATAACCTATATGGAAATAAAATGTTTTGATTTTGATATTCTGTTCATTCTATTGTGTTCTATCTGTGTCCGTTTCTGTATCTCACAATGTCCTATCATAGATGTGCTGGCAGAAATCTCCTGTTCTGTTTTTTTAGAATAATGTACATAGATAATAAATAAATTAATAAAACCGGCCGTAAATCGCATAAATTACTAACCTCTAAACAAGACCTTTATCAAAATACCAAGACAATGCTGTTATGGTCCATCTATACGGCTATATCCCTGGAATTCCCGGCCACCTCCCGACGCGGCCTCTGAGGAATTTAGATCAGGAATTTTGTACGACAAGACATCCACACACACCATATTTTGTAAAATATGTGGGACTATATTAAAATGTCGTCGTTACAGCTAACCACATGCTGGACATAAGCCTTCCATAGTATTTCATTGGGTAGTTGCATATAGTAATAATAATTAAAGACATGAATGAAAGTGATATGTAACAAAATTCTGATTTCGAGTAAATTTAGTTCAAACTGTCTCATAAACATTTTATAATACGTCGTAATGAATAAGGTAATTAAAGATCCGTTTTTAGAATCAATGTGCTTATTACGTTACTATATTATCCTAAAATGTTTAAGGCTTCGTTTCCACTGACGCGGAACGGGGCGGAGAGGAGCTTAGCGGTACCCAAATTGAACAATCACTATGCGCGTGCTGTTTCCGTGGGTGACGGAGTGGATATTTCGAGCATAGTGATTGGTCTGTTCGGGCACCGCAAGCTCCTCTCCGCCCCGCTCCGCGTCAGTGGAAACGCAGCTTAAATAACAATTTAAATTCAATTTTCTGGGCAAAATACCTTCATCCATTCATGTCTTCAAATCGATAGTAATTATATCTAACGCCTCCATGGTCTAGCGGTTCAGAGCTTCGACTCGTGGGTTCGATTACCTTGTTGAAACAATAAAAAAGTTGTTTTCAAATTTTATTAAGACATTGTAGGCTGATCACATGATTGTCTGTCAAGAAAGTTGATCGGTATGGTTTCAGCTAGGACATCCTGCTGGTATAGCCAATTATATCTACTCCTTGGTTTTCTATATAGCCTGCCGCAGCGTATGTAGGTGGTATATGGTACTATAATCTCTCAGGAAAACGGATGATAGTAAATAGTTGATTAATAATTTCTAAAACGCATATACAAATTAATATAAAAATGTTTAAAATTTAAAGCTAACGCAAGGTCACTATTTTGAATTAGAACTAGTTAGTGTGGGGAATCAAATGAGTTTTTTAATTGACCTGTTTGATTTTCAGCCCTTATTCTTGGTTTTTCAGTGCAATGTTATATTTTCAGCGCTGTTTTGTGACATCCGGAGTAATTCCGTATAATGTTGTCCGAGCACAGTTCAAGAACACGTTCTGGCCTGTGGTATTAAAATGTAAGCAGCGTTGCACGCAGTATTAATCTTGATCGTTTCTTCCGAGAAAACAATTTTTTGATAAGTTTATCGCTAAATGAACCTGTCATGACGCTTTGCTTTTATAAAATGTTAATTTCACCCTCGTTTGCGTAATTTGAATAAGCATGTAAGATAAGGATTTAATTAATAATAACCTCATAAATAATAATAGAAAAATAAATGTTGGTACGTGATTAATATATCTCGGTAATTTCAATGAACAAGATAGAAAATATGCTATACGGGGCGAAAGTTTAAGACGAAACAAAAATTATAACGATTAGTGATGAAGTAAGTTGTGGCTTATGAAGTAAAGTGTGATACAGACGAATTTACATTTTAAAAAACGCTCGGCATACTTTTAGTAGGACCGATAGTCGGACAGATTTTTTCGGTATATACCAACTTTTACTATGGCGTGTGTGTTGTACTATTGGAATATGTTTTACTTTTCACCTACAAAAAGTCGGTGACCGATTATCGCTCGTAGCTAGGCACCTTTAATCAACAAAGAAACGAGTACCTATAAATCGCCCTCATTTGGAATGCTAAGAAAATAAGTTTATTAGGGTGCCACGGCATACTTTTAGTAGGACCTATAGTCGGCCAGATTTTTCCTCTATATTATTTCTGACCGATTTTTTTAATGACGTGTGTGTTGTTAGCCGTGTGGTGACGGCATCAGTATACTAGGAAGAATACTAGACTAAAAGGAAGCACACACTCATTACAAGAACTAGTGTGAGAAAAGGAAAACTCGAAACAAAACCCTGTACCAACACGTCTAGCCAGCGTGGTACCAGTAGGCTTAAAACCCTCCTATGTTTACGCACCAGAAGATCAGGCCCCTAGTCCCCGGCGGCCCCGCTATTCCTGGCTACGGTAGCGGCCACGGTAACGGCGGGGCGGGGGGTGCTAAGAATCCCCGGAAGAGATCCGGCTACCACCCCCCTTCTAAACGACAACTGGCCCTGGTAACACACAACGTGCGCACTTTGAGGATGGACGAGAAGCTCGTAGAGCTGGAAGAGGAGATGAACAAGTTGCACTGGGACGTTATTGATTTATCGGAGATCCGAAGAGAGGACGAGGATACGATGACCTTACAGTCCGGCCACTTGTTCTACTACCGGGAGAGAGAACAGAAGTCCCAAGGTGGTGTAGGGTTTATCGTCCACAAATCTCTCATCAACAACATTGTGTCCATCGAGAGTGTGTTAAATAGGGTTGTATGCCTTGTGCTGAGAATCTCAAAACGATATGAAGATTGTACAGGTATACGCCCCATCGTCAACACATCCAGACGATGAAGTAGAAGCTACGTATGAGGACATCAGTAGGGCCATACGTAGCCCTAAAACACACTTCACAGTTGTTATGGGAGATTTCAATGCGAGGCTGGGCTGCAGAAGCGATGATGAGCTGAAAGTGGGGCCTGTTACATAATGCTATGCATGTATTTAAAACAACTAGATGTCAAAGATGACATTGACGTTGATGCCTAAGATAGTTTTAAGTTAGTCTCCTTGAGAGGCCCGGATAGGTTAGTGGGGTCAGTGTACCTACATAGTTATTTATAAGATACTGTTTATTGTATTATCTACGTAGTAGAATAAAGTAAAATGCGATTAACTAGAAGTGTATTATTGGACGTGTAATTTGAACCTAATAACAATAACACATATGCTGAGGCACTAAATATGGTGTCAGAAGAAGAAAAAGAAAATATTAACCAAAGAGAGGGTACGTCGAGAACGGCGAAAAAAGAAATTTCGAGACCGGCTGGGTGTGGTTCAACAACAATGACGACAATGGCTGCAAACGGAGTACAAAAGCTGGAAATTTCGACGGAAATCATCAACAATAATGCTGAAAACTTCAGAAAATGGACTCAATCGTTCGAGATATATTTGCTGGCGTCGGGAATGGAGAAAACCGAAGACAAAAGGAAGATTGCTATTATGCTACACTCTATGGGTGAAAAAGGTCTAAATATCTTCAACTCCTTCAATTTGGACCTAAGCAGTTCTACATTCAAACAAGTAAAGGAGAAATTTGTTGAATACTTTGAACCAAAGAAGAATTTGACAGTTGCAAGACACAGGTTCTTCACATTAAAACAACGTGTGAACGAATCATTGGACAATTTTCTGATGGAGCTAGAAAATGCAAGTCATTCATGTGAGTTTGGTACGCTTCGTGAGTCCCTGGTGAAAGATATTCTCATTGCTAACATGGCCACAAACTTCTCACAAGTTCGACAAAAGCTGCTACAAGAACAAGATCTCTCCCTGGAAAGAGCCAAGCTGCTGTGTAGAACACTCACTATGGCACAGAAGAGTGAAGATTCAATCAATGGGGGTGAAAGAAGAGAAGATGCCACCGTATACAAGATACACAGAAACCGTCCGAACAGTTCTCCGTCATCATCGTTTTCATCGCACCAGCATAGGAGAAAAACCAGATCTCCAGTGCCGCATTATCAACAAAGAAGATCAGCTACACCCGGGTCCAGAACAACGTGCGGGAGATGCAACACAACACATGCTCATCGCAACTGCCCAGCATGGAAGCATAAATGCAGGTCATGTTTTAAATATGGACACTTTACTAATTTATGTTATAAGAAAAATAATGTCAGGAATGTTGTTTCTGAAGTAGACAACTCAAATCTCGATGATGAAGTAACAAAAAATAGTGCTGAGAGATTTACTATAGGGACATTGTTCAACATTGAATCACAAAGTAATAGAAATAGCACAATTTTAAGTAAAAATGATAATTCTTGGCATTATTTTCTTAATATAAACAATAAAAGAGTAGATTGCATAATTGATACTGGAGCAGATATAAATATGATGTCTTTAGACACATGTAAAAGCTCAAACCTAAAAATTAAAAATAAGGACAAACAACAATGTAAAAATTATAATATTTTTGCTTATAATGGTCATAAAATTCCCATAGTGGCAGTATCTAATGTATCCTGTTTATTAGATAATAAAGTAGAGCCTGAAACAATTACTTTTGTAATAACAAGTTTGAATTGTCCAACTGTAATTGGCTTACCAACTTGTATAAAGTTAAATTTAATAACAAAAAACTTCTCTGTAAATTGTCAAAATGACAATAAAATTGTGAAAAATATACATAACCTATATGAAAAAACATGTGACAATATTGTAATCAAATATAATGATGTTTTTCAGGGCCTAGGATGTCTTCCATATGAACACAGTATTGTATTAAAGAAGGATGCCATACCAAGAGTAGATCCCCCGAGGAAGGTACCGTTTGCTCTCATCGAGCCGTTAAGGAAGGAATTAGAAATCATGGAACAACTGGGAATTATACAAAAGGTTAACAAACCCACATTATGGGTAAGTAGTTTAGTCATTACCATGAAAAAGGCAGGAGGATTAAGGGTATGTTTAGATCCTAGATATTTAAATAAAAATCTATTGAGAAGTCATTATCCTATTAAAAATATTGATGAAGTCAGGTCAAAATTGTCTAAAGCTAAATATTTTTCCCACTTGGATGCATTCTCTGGTTTTTATAATATAAAATTAACAAAAGAAAGTAGTGATTTGTGCACATTTCAGACCCCATTTGGTCGCTATAAATTTCTACGGTTGCCTTTTGGGATTAATACTGCAACAGAAATATTTTATAAAACTATGATTGATTTATTTGGGGACATTGAAGGCATAATTATTTGGTGTGATGACATTTTAATATATGGGGAGACAATTGAAATACACAATAAGAGGTTAGAATTATTTTTAGAACGGGCTAGGCAGGTAAATTTGAAATTAAACAAGCTCAAGTGTAAGTTTCTTTTAGAAGAAATAACATATTTGGGTTATATTTTTAGCAAAGATGGTGTTAAAATTGATCCAGATAAAATTAGAGCTGTAAAAAATATGTCTACACCTAAAAACATTAAGGATTTACAAAGATTTTTAGGCATGTTAAATTTTTTAGCCCCTTTCATTGAAAACTTAGCAGACAAAACTAATGTCTTAAGAAACTTGTTAAAAAAGGATATACCATTCCTATGGGATGATAATTATCAAAAGTGTTTTGAATCACTAAAAGATATTATTACTAAAGCACCTGTATTAGCTAACTATAATTGCAATGTACCTTTAATTTTGTCAGTAGATTCATCCAAGAATGCAGTGGGCGCCGTAATCATGCAAAATAAGCGACCAATTGCATATAGCTCAAGAACATTGACAAGCTCTCAACAAAACTACGCTCAGATTGAAAATGAATTGTTTGCTATACAGTTTGGTTGTAATAAATTTCATCAATATATTTATGGAGGTCTTGTTACCGTTCATACAGATCACAAACCTTTAATTTATCTCTTTAAAAAACCTCTTCATGAAGTGCCAGCTAGGTTGCAGAGAATGATGCTTGCGTTGCAAGGATATGAATTAGAAGTAATTTATGTACCTGGTAAACATATGTATATAGCAGACACGCTATCACGAGCTTCACTCACTGATACATATGTACCACAATGTGAACAAGACTTGCAATATCATGTCAATTCAATTTTTTCTAATATTTCAGTATCAAAGTCATATTTAGAGTCAATTTTAAAGGAAAGTAAACAAGATGAATCATTTAATTTGCTTAAATCTTATATAAAAAATGGTTGGCCAACAAGCAAAAACAAAATTAACTGTTTGGTAAAACCATATTGGAATATTCAAAGTGAAATACATATAATGAATGATTTACTCTTTAAGGGCAATAGGCTCATAGTCCCAAAGGCTTTACAAAAGCAAATATTAGATAAAATTCACTGTGGTCATTTAGGTATAAATAAAACACTTAACATTGCTAGGGAAACAGTTTATTGGCCCAATATAAATGCAGACATTAAAAATTTAATTGAACAGTGTCTGGTATGTGCTAAATTTAAACCTAGCACGAATAAGGAACCTTTGAAATGTTATGATATTACACAACTCCCTTGGGAATGAGTAGGGGTTGATTTATTTTATTTTGATGGGGAGAATTACCTTGTCTGTGTAGATTACTATTCTAAATATTTTGAGCTAGCTTCTTTACATAAGAATTACAACGTTGATAACGTGGTGAAACACTTGAAATCATTTTTCGCACGCCATGGCATCCCACGATCATTAGTGTCGGATAATGGTCCACCTTTCAACTCATGTAAGTTCAAATCTTTTCTGGTTGAATGGGACGTGGAGCATATAACCACGAGTCCATATTATCCAAGAAGTAATGGTTTTTCGGAGAGCGCTGTAAAACTATCCAAAAATATACTACGTAAATGCGCTCAGGATGGATCTGATGTGTATTTAGCATTGCTACACTACCGGAACACAGCTAAAGGCGACTTTCCCAGCCCAGCATCATTATTAATGTCTAGGAGTTTACGTATGAATATACCTGTCCTGTGTAAAAAATTAAAACCGAATTTAGTAAAATTTTCTGTTTACAAAAAATCTTATGTCAAAAATAAAAACAAAATGACATATTACTTTGACAGATGTGCAAGGCAAAGGAATGAAGTCTTTAAGCCTGGAGATGACATTTATTTTAAAAAAGAATCCCAAAGATTTTTGGACTCCTGGCGTAATACACGGAAATCTAGATTGTGGTAGGTCTCATTATATTACCGATATGAATGGTGTTATCTATAGGAGAAATAGAGCGCATATTAGACATAGGAAAAATAGTTTAAAAAATATAAATCCTCCTTCCTCTTTTGCGGGTGACGGTAAACATGAATTTAAAAAAATAGATCCTTCTTATATTGGTCATGATACGTGCAATATACTTCCCATAAATCCTAGTTGTTTCACGAGTGAAAATTCTCAGGATATTAGTAGGCATAATGATAACTGTGTTCCTGTGGAAAGGCAAATAGGTACAGATTATGTTACCAGATCTGGTAGAACTGTAAAACAACCTAAATTGTACATACATGAGAAATTTAATTAGTAAGTTATATTTTGTAATCATGTATATTTTAAGCATTATTAAATTGTATGCGTTTCTCGAAAAAGGGAGATGTTACATAATGCTATGCATGTATTTAAAACAACTAGATGTCAAAGATGACATTGACGTTGATGCCTAAGATAGTTTTAAGTTAGTCTCCTTGAGAGGCCCGGATAGGTTAGTGGGGTCAGTGTACCTACATAGTTATTTATAAGATACTGTTTATTGTATTATCTACGTAGTAGAATAAAGTAAAATACGATTAACTAGAAGTGTATTATTGGACGTGTAATTTGAACCTAATAACAATAACACATATGCTGAGGCACTAAATATTTGGATTTGGGCAGAGAAATCCCAGAGGACAGATGCTGACAGACTTTATGGAGAAAGAAGGACTCTTCATGATTAATTCTTTCGTCCAAAAGCCGCCGCAAAGGAAATGGACCTGGTTGAGTCCCGACGGTGTAACTAGAAACGAGATTGACTTAATTATGAGCACAAAGCGGCAGATATTCAACGATGTACATCAACATGGTTAAGACCTGAAGTGATCACCGAATCGTTAGAGGCATGTTGAATATCAACGTCAAACTTGAAAGATCGCGTCTGATGAAGTCTACGCTCCGACCGTCGAATGCCCATATCCAAAACCCCGAGAGCTTTCAACTTGAACTGTCAAATCGCTTCCAATGGCTGGACAGCTGCGCATCAGTGGACGATATAAATAGCAGGCTGGTAGAAACTGTTCATACGGTGGGGTCCAAATTTTTCAAGACCCACCGTAAAAATAGACCTCAGAAACTATCCGACCAAACCCGGAACCTCATGGCTAGTCGACGTTCCATGACGCTCCAAACTTCGAGTGACGCTGAGTCATATAGGCAGCTCAATAGACAGATCACGAATTCCTTGCGACACGATATCCGCTCTTTTAATACCCAGCGTATTAAAGAGACGATAGAGTGGAACCAAGGCTTCAAAGTGTTTGCAAGAGACGTATCTATTGGGCAAAGCCAGTTGACAAAGCTGAAGACCGAAGATGGACGCGTAACGTCAAATAAGTCCGAGGTACTACGGGAGATAGAGAGGTTCTATGAACAGCTGTATACCTCGGTCTCAGCTGAACCTGCTAGTTTAGCTGCAGACCCAAGAGCCAGGCTAACACGACACTATACCGAAGACATCCCGGACATCAGCCTGTACGAGATCAGAATAGCTCTCAAACAGCTTAAGAATAACAAGGCGCCGGGCGAGGATGGAATCACTACAGAGCTTCTGAAAGCGGGCGGCACGCCGGTACTAAAAGTCCTTCAGAAACTCTTCAATTCCTCCTTACTCGAGGGGAAAACGCCAGAGGCATGGAACAGGGGTGTTGTGGTCCTGTTCTTCAAAAAAGATGACAAAACCTTACTAAAGAACTACAGGCCCATAACACTGCTGAGCCATGTCTACAAGCTGTTTTCAAGAGTTATCACGATGCGTCTCGAAAGCAGGCTGAATGACTTTCAGCCTACCGAACAAGCCGGTTTCCGAAAAGGCTACAGTACCATAGACCACATACATACGCTGCGGCAGATGATACAGATGACCGAAGAGTATAATCGGCCATTATGCTTGGCGTTTGTGGACTATGAGAAAGCCTTTGATTCCGTCGAAATATGGGCAGTCCTTAGATCTCTCTAACGTTGCCGTATTGACTATCGGTATATCGAAGTGTTGAAGTGTTTGTATAATAACGCCACCATGTCAGTCCGAGTATAGGAGCACTGCACGAAGGATATCCCTTTAAAGAGAGGAGTGAGACAGGGGGATATCATATCCCCGAAACTGTTTACCGCTGCTCTGGAGGATTCTTTCAAGCTCCTGAAATGGCAAGCACTTGGCATCAACATTTATGGCGAATACATCACTCACCTACGATTTGCCGACGACATAGTAGTCATGGCAGAATCGCTGGAAGATTTAGGGCGCATGCTCGGTGGCCTCAATAGAGTTTCTCAACAAGTGGATCTTAAAATGAACATGGACAAAACGAAGATCTTAGCACAATGTCCATGTTGCGCCCACCGCACCAACTGTTGGGAGCTCTACTCTTGAAGTTGTTGACGAATATATATACCTAGGGCAGGCTGTCCGATTAGGTAGGTCCAACTTTAAGAAAGAGGTCAGTAGACAGATCCAGCTCGGCTGGGCAGCGTTCGGTAAATTTCGCAACGTCTTCTCGTCCAAAATACCTCAGTGCCTTAAGACAAAGGTATACAACCAATGTGTGTTACCAGTGATGACATACGGTTCTGAGACGTGGTGCTTCACGAAGGATCTTTTCAAAAGACTCAATGTCGCTCAGCGAGCTATGGAGAGGGAAATGCTCGGTATTTCTCTACGTGATCGAATCAGAAATGAAGAGATCCGTAGAAGAACTAAGGTTGCTAACATTGCCCGTAGAATCAGTCAGCTGAAGTGGCAATGGGCCGGCCACATAGCACGAAGATTGGACGATCGATGGGGCAAAAAGATCCTAGAGTGGAGGCCACGTACTGGCAAGCGCAGTGTGGAACGGCCACCTACCAGATGGACCGACGACCTGGTGAAAACTGCCGGGTCACGTTGGATGCAGGTGGCAATGGACCGGTCGCACTGGAAATGTGTTGGAGAGGCCTATGTTCAGCAGTGGACTCTAAAAGGCTGAAACGACGACGACGACGTGTGTGTTGCACTATTGCAATATGTTTTACTTTTAACCTATAAAAAGTCGGTCACCGATTATTGCTCGTCACCATTAACCAGCAAAGAAACGCGTACCTATAAATCGCCCTCATTTGGACTGCTAAGAAAATAAGTTTATTAGGGTGCCACGGCATACTTTTAGTAGGACCGATTGTCGGAGAGATTTTTTCGCCATAATATACCAACTTTTACTATAGCGTATGTGTTGCACTATTGGAATATGTTCTACTTTTCAACTACAAAAAGTAGGTCACCGATTATTGCTCGTCACCCTTAACCAACAAAGAAACGCATACCAATAAATCGCTCTCACTGCACAGAAAATAATTTTATTAGGGTGCCACGGCACACTTTTAGTAGGACCGATAGTCGGACAGATTTTTTACTATGGCGTGTGTGTGTTGCACTATTCCAATTTGTTCTACTTTTCAACTACAAAAAGTCGGTCACCGATTATCACTAGGCACCCTTAGGCTGCGTTTCCACTGACATGGAGCGGGGCGGAGAGGAGCTTGCGGTGCCCGAATTGACCAATCACTATGCTCGAAATCTCCGTTCCGTTTCCACGGAAATAGCACGAGCATAATGATTGGTCAATTTGGGCACCGCTAAGCTAAGTAAAAACGCAGCCTTAACCAACTAAGAAACGAGTAAATTATTAAACGCAAAACCTATAAATCGCTCTCATCTCGACTGCAAAGAACGTAAAGTAACTTGATAAGAAAGATTTAAAACTACGACAGGTAAATTGAACCGATACCGTTATCGTGAACGCTACGAAGTTTTAGAGCCAAAACTAACTGGAATTACTTTTGTATTTCACGAGAATTGTGCAAACGGAGGAATATGAAAGTAACTGGAATAACTTCCATTTTTTGGTGTTTCTAGACGCGCGTACCTTCTGGGCATGTTTACTGTTGAGATTAAAGTGCAATACAAATTTTCGTGAATAGTGCAAACGGAGGAATATGACAAACTGGAATTACTTTTGTGTCTTAATTGTGTTTCTGGATGCGCGTACTTCTATGTAAGTATGATCAATGTAGAGATCTACTGTTTCACGACAGTTATGCAAATAAAGGAATTAACTATAATATAATTACCTAGTATACAATACGCATCGCCCACCAGTTTAGTTTTCTTTATTTCTCATATCTGATGACCATATTATTCTATAAAAATTCTTGGTTCCTTGCGGTCCGAAATATAATGTTCCTTAATTATTTTTTCCCAAACACTCTGAGAAACGTTCTATAGATACCAATGCGTATTTGACACTATTATAATAAGCCTCGGTGGCGCAGTAGGCAGCGCGTAAGTCTCATAATCTTAAGGTCGTGAGTTCGATCCTCACCCGGGGCATAAAGTTTTTGTAAATATTGACTTGAAAACAATAAAAAAAACATTTTATACAAGTTGTGCAGTATTTATTTTTAATATCTTTACATTTTCGTAATAAAACTTCAAAACACACTTTTGTAATGTTTTCTGTAAAACTTTATTATCTAGTTCACTAACTAGATAATAAAGGTAAAACTATATTTTTTAAGGTTCCTAAAAAAAGTGTAACATGCGAGTTTAACTTTACAGACAAATAAATTTTACATGCAGGCTTTTATTTACCATTTAAGATACCTGCGTACATAGTAGATAATTGCGATTTAATTGGTGGTCAACAGAACAGGTATACAATATAATATACTGATTCATAAAGCTCTTTTGTCTTTTTTCGAAAACAATTTTATATTAAAACAATTTTATATTAAATTTTTATTTTATATTAAAATTTAATTTTATATTAAAATTTTAT
Organism: Celastrina argiolus; assembly: GCA_905187575.2. Taxonomy (NCBI): domain Eukaryota; kingdom Metazoa; phylum Arthropoda; class Insecta; order Lepidoptera; family Lycaenidae; genus Celastrina; species Celastrina argiolus. The sequence goes on from LR994596.1 coordinate 8,611,337, forward strand.
ATTAAACCTTAATTTAATGTTATTCTAGACCTACATGTTGCTGGTCTTGGATCAGCATAAATATTGTAAACTTACAGCAGTCATTTTCTCATACTAAATAAGACAAAAAATGTACCTATATGTATGTACCTACTTCAATTATTGTCTTCCATCATCTATACTAATATTATAAAGCGGAAGAGTTTGTTTGTTTGTTTGTTTAAACGCGCTAATCTCAGGAACTACTGGTCCGATATGAAAAATTATTTTTTTGTTGGATAGTCCATTTATAGAGGAAGGCTTATATAACATTACGCTGCGACCAATAGGAGCGAAGCGTCAGTGAGAAATATTGCAAAGACGGGAAAAAATATTCACATTTGAGGACTTTCTTTGCGTGCACTGCATAAACGCTTTAAGTTACTCAAAAAATATGTATGAAAGAATTATTCTATCTCTTAAGATTAGTTATTTAGTTTAGCGTCTGAGCCGGGACCGCGAATGCTGGTAGGTAGGAAGTAGGAACCCCACGCATATTTTATGACAAGAAAAGTATTATTTTTCATTAAACAAATAACTTCAAATAATTAGTACTAAAATTACAATTACGTACACAAAACATTACGCATGAACAAAACAATGAAATGCAGTGCATTTATAAATTTTTCGAATCACATGATAATTTTTAACCAATAAGTGACATCAAAATCCCGTGAAAGCCGAGTTATCGAATACATAGCTTGGGTAAAAATACTATTATTAAATGTGCTAACAGACAGTAGCGGAAATTTGAATTCATCCACGCACAGCCGCAAACTGTGGCTCCAGTAATAATAGCTGAATCGGTTCAGTCGTTCTCGAATTTTAGCGAGACTAACGAACAGCAATTCATTTTTATATATAAGACTAGCGACCCGGGGCGGCTTCGCACGGGTACAATGCTGATACTAAATAAATACACTCAACTCAACTCGCAACGTCGGCGTCGCGGCGTCCGGCGTCGCGGCGTCTGGCGTCGTGGCGTCTGGCGTCGGCGTTGCGGCGTTGGGCGTCGGCGTCGCAGCGTCTGGCGTCGCGGAGTCTGGCGTCGCGGCGACGGGCGTCGGCGTCGCGGCGTCGGGCGTCGGAGTCACGGCGTCGGGCGTCGCGCCGTCTGGCGTCGCGGTGACGGGCGTCGGCGTCGCGGTGTTGGGCGTCGCGGCGTCGGCATCGCAGCGTCCGGCGTCGCCGTCGCGGTGTCAGGCGTCGGCGTCGCGGCGTTGGGCGTCAGCGTCGCGGCGTCGGGCGTCAGCGTCGCGGCGTCGGGCAACGCAGCGTCGGGCATCGGCGTCGCGGCGTCTGGCGTCACTCAAAAACTACGCGAAAGAAGTCGCGGGAACAGCTAGTACAGTAATATCCATAATCAATATTATTAATAATTAATATATTTTCATGTTTGAAATCAATAAGTAGTTATATTGACTTGGCAATCGCATGAAAACAACTTAATATTTATCTCGCAAGTGATACATATTAAATCAGATCGTTTAATGCGATTGCCATTCGTCTGATTCTTCATTCTATAATTCTTTTTGTAGAAGATTAACTAAAACGTGTGTTTTTGTCGGACAGTGCAAATATAACTTTGTAATCCTATACATTTATATGGGATTACACAGAAAAAATAACTATGCAGTTGGCGAATCTAGATAACTAGACAGAAATTCCAAAATTTTTAGTTTGTCTTTTATTTATACACTACTAGTATTTCAAATTTGGAGCTTCCATGTCTGCTAGAAGTGACTAATACTTTTGATGGTCAGTGAGTGAATGAATTAGTGACAAAATTAGGAAAGTTGACAAGTTATAATTCTTAAGCTTCTCTTTTGAATTGAATGACATTTGAAATATACAGTGTTTATACATTGCCTAATTATTATGTAAAAATGCAGGGTTATAGTTTTATCGACAATGAAGTTAAAGGGGGTCGAAATACAAACTTCCGTCTTCGAGTACCGAATAATTTATTCATAACGCAACGGTCAGTAATTATTTCTTCCCCCTTCCCCCCAATTGCCGTCAGGGGCTGCTTACAAAAGTTCCGTAGTTTCCCAAAACATTACCACCCCAAATAGCTAAGGCCTTGTATACAAAGTGTAAAAAGAGCAGTCGCTATAACTTTGATAAACGATTATACTACCTTGCCTCATTTTGGAATTATTATTTTTTTATTTAAAAAAAAATGAATAAAAAAATACATTTATAGAATGAGACAAGGTAGTATAATCATATCCCAAAGTGACTGCTCTTTTTACACCGTTATAACTGCAAACATTTTTTATTAAATAAATATACGTGCGTGTTAGACCACACTAGTAAGTACAACTTTTCTAGATACATCTATATTATGGTTCTAATTCTAATTAATGAACTAGATAACGTGTCCTATACAAAAATAAGGCTAAAATCTGTCCGCGTGGTATATGCCAATAGAGCTACATTCGTTTAATAACGAACTGAGACAAAAGTCCTAAAAAATTTCAAAGTGGATATTTTAGTAATTTTAAATCGTCAATTTTGACACTTAAAATTTTTTATACAATTTAAATTTAAACACAGATTGCATACATCTAACTTGTAAGTGAGCTGATATTGACATTTCACAGATGAATTTCTTTTGCTGACACCGTGTCTATAGTATTATAGTATAGTAATCCTGCACTGTGTCTTAGATATACGAAACCTAACGGGCTGGGAGAGAAAGAAAATGTTTATTGCAAATGTCTCTCTCTCTCTTTCCATTTTCATAAAATTATATCTACCGCTCTAGTGCCGTTCGCCTTGCCCGATCACTCTTTTTGTAACGCTCTAGTCTGGGCTTCTACGCTGGGCGCCCAAAGCAGGTGCATAAAGAAGTTTTACTTTACACAAAGATGATAACTTTATTCGACCAGCACTTTGTGGCTAGACTATGATAGGAACCTGCCTATCGGTAGGCAGCCGCCGTAACGCGTTACGTAACGAAACCTTCCCATAAGAAGTTATAAGTAATTTTAAAAAATGTATTGTACCTGACTAGGGACGTAAATTATATTAGAGCCTTTAATATTTTACAGACTATCATTACGAATCGATTGACACACACACAGGTACATCAAATTTATAACACTGTCCTGGCCTTTGCGAATTTGCAGTTATGTACAAGCCCTTACTCGACACGAATTCACACAACTTAATTAGCTTTCAGTCACACGCCGAAAAAAGTTTCCTTTTATTTGACGTCGTGGTTACCCTACAGGATAAGTTATTTGTTACGTTCCTAATTAGATGATTTGACCTGTTACATGAAAATATAATAATACTCGTATTAGCTGACCCGTGCTCACTTCGTTGATCATGGAAACCGTGTAAACCTTCTCGGGACTTCCAAGAATATTTCAAGACCAAAAATAGCCGAATCAGTTCAGCTGATCTCGAGATTTAGCGAGATCAACGAATAGCAATTGATTTTTATATAGCCTATGTTACTCAGTGATAATATTGTAGCTTTCTAATGAAAAAAAATTTATTTAAATCGGTCCAGTACTGTTTCACTTAAGTCGTTACATACAAAAATACAAATCTTTCCTGTTTATAATATTAGTGTAGATGTAGATAGTTCAAGCTATTGCGTAGCTTTTATATATGAGCGTGGGGACCAAATCAAGAAATTCTCTGAAGAAAATATAACTAAACACTCCGCTACCATGAAATTTTCACACATGATAGGTAGTATTGTGTTTCTGCTGTCGATATAATTATAATTAATTATATTATTGTATTTAATATTACAAGTATAACAAACCATTTTTGCTGTTTTATACAGAAAGTTACATGTAACATTTCACGCCTAGCTGTTAGTGAGTAGGAGTGAACATACTGCAGTCTGTTAACAGTTTTAGTCCTTTTTCACCAACGTATGTTAGGGTTAACGGCTTGTTAAATTACCATGCCTTCTTATTTATTGATAGGAATTACGAGAGGAACAACATGCAGGATTAGCATTAACATGTGACATTGACACTTAAGGTTTAAATGCAACAATTCTATATATATTAATATTATAAAGCGGAAGAGTTTGTTTGTTTGTTTGTTCTCTCAGGAACTACTGGTCTGATTTGATTTTTTTTTGTTGGATATTTCATTTATAGAGGAAGGCTTTAGGCTACATAACATTGCGACCAATAGGAGCAAAGCGTCAGTGAGAAATGTTGCAAAAACGGGGAAAATTATTCACATTTCTTTCTTTTTTTGCGTGAGGACATTCGTTGCGTGCGCTGGATAAACGGTTTAAGTCACTCAAAAAATATGTATGAAAGAATTATTCCTATTTAATAATCATATTGACAAAAGCCAACGTGAGCAATCAAAAGATAATCGCGATAGTGTTTCCGACAACCGTCCGAACGAAGTCGCGGACACAGCTAGTTATAAATAAATAAATAACTTTTTGTGTACGCTCGCACTTGACCGTATTGGCACTACAGTGGCGTTTTGAATTTTCACTAAAGAAAAGTGTAGGATATCGAATCTACACAAACAATAATGGTCAAACATGAACAGGAACAAGTTTGCTGCGAAACTTTGAACCAACTTGTTCCATTGACTGTGAACCGAAAAATGTTGAAACATTCAAGTTTCCTCTGAGATTCCGCGGTAATCGGTTTCGAGCCCATTGGGCTTCAATGTTTTAAGAAGCTTATGAAGGAAGGAGGGTTCCAGCGGTCTACTTTCTGTAGAACTCATAAATAATGGGCAAATTTTTGACATCTATACTATACGTATACTAATATTGTACTGTGGTATACTTGTGTTATAGAACGTATAGTGTGAAAGTACCAGCGCTGGAAGAGTTACTTTTTTACATATTGTAAGGGCAAATTTTTGTAGTTGGGGTATTTCTCATAGAAACATGAAAGTCTAATGCAAGTATTTCAGCGCTGGTACTTTTACAGTAAACTCTACATAGGAGGCACATATCCTAAAGTATTATCACCATAATAACACACAATTTTTATTTACACTTTTCCATTTTTTATTACGTTTAAATAAGTTTTTACAAAAACACGACCGGTTTCGATTAAATCATCGTCAGGTGTGTTTTGTAAACATGAATTTCCATCAAGAACCAACAACAGTACATTCAATCAATACCAATATTATAAAGCGGAAGAGTTTGTTTGTCTGTTTGTTTAAACGCGCTCATCTCACAAACTACTAGTCCGATTTGAAAAAACCTTTTTTTGTTTATAGACGAAGACTTTAGGCTATACAACATTACGCTGCGACTAATAGGAGCGAAGCGTTTGTAGTGAGAATTGAGAAATGTTGCAAAAACTGGGAAAATCATTCACATTTCAGGACTTTTGTTGCGTGCGCTGCTTTAAGTTTTAACGGTTTAAGTTACTAAAAAAATATGTATGAAAGAATTATTCCTTTTTAATAATCATAATAACAACAATCAATGTGAGCAATAGTGTTATATATAACGGAGGTGCGGTATTTTGTGGGCGTCTGTTGATTGTTTTGTATCGTCAGGAAATAATAAGCCGCACATACAGTACCGGTATATTGTTTGTAAAATATCATAGTTACACACTAAAATATTAACTCAGGTCGTGGATGCAAATGGATAACGATCAGAAACGCGGAGAGTTCTGCGCTCACGTCCGTTCCGTCTGACACCCCACTGTTATGTGTCATTTCAAACGAGCATAGACCACTCCCAAGCCATGACAGCTGTCCATGTCATAGCTTGACGTTTCGTAGACAGATGACAGCTACAGGTGACATGTTGCACGACTAAAGCGCCATCCCGCCGACACGGCCATTCTGCCGCATCACACGTCCTCGTGTGTGCCTGAAAGAGACACATACTACCAGTAGCCTTTGCCATCCCTCGGTCATCTCTGACCAATAAAACGTATTCACTTAACATCAAATTTATTACAACTCTTTTAACTTAGCACATTAATCACAAACTATGTTTACTGATTTCAAACTATGTCCACTAATTACATAGTGCTTTTGTAAATCAACAACATCGGAGGATATCTGAAGTTCAAACTTTAAATCAAATCATCATTACGCAATGAACACATGTCGCGATTCCATACAGTCTACACCACACATAACACCTCTCTCGAGCATTATGCGATCAGCGCCTCCATCAAGCACGTCATAAGAGAACAATGCCTCCATCGAGCATTTTCCCCCCAAGTGCAACCGAACATAATCACGCGATGTGCCAGAAACTTCAGATCATCACTTTGATCAGCTAACTCTTCTACAACCAACTGACCTTCAGAGCATCCTTCTCAGTCTATCATGAGCATACTTGTATGTCCTCTTAGAATCTAACGCCTTTAGCAAGTATCGATCCCCATCTAGCGACTCAATGTTTATTCATCATCGAAATGAATATTTCGTAAATAGGCTTCAAACAAGACTGTACCAAATTTTCACACTACAGTCAAGAGAAAAACAATTACGCTCACCAGATAAATTTTGTTTCGAATTTGATACTTCAACGAAGTACAGACTACAGAGCGGAAAGTCCTAGCCGTCGCGCCACCGCGCCGCACAGCACCACCCGCCGCGCTCCGTCGCGTCGTCGCGTTGCGTTGCGTCGCGTCGCTAGCATTGCTCGAACACCCAACCTCCATCTGTACACAAAATGAAACAGCACAAAAAATGTTCAGACTATCTAAAATTAAGTTCTTTTTGGGTTTCCTTATCGGTGAGGAGTCATAGAAAGAATAGCAGCTTTCATCAACCATCTTTCCCGTGCCGTTAAAGCGACAGAGGGAATACAACAAAATTGGAAATTGCGCCCGCGGACCCGCCTGCCAAGTGTAGCGAGTATAGGCAACTACTTCCCATGGAACACTATGAGGGATGCAAATGTCCAGAAGAGGACATCAAAAGGTTTAAATATCGGGAATAACAATAAGATCAAAATATAAAATCACTTTGCAGTAAATTAATTTCATTTCCATTCAACGATCTAACTGATTGGATGAAGAAAAGCTATTACAGTATGAGTCACACAATAACAACTGATCAGGTTGTATTGTCCTTACCCAACTTGACAAAAATAAACATTTTTAGTCGTACTATCGCGGGAATTGAACCCACAAAGTCGAGTACTGGGTTCTAAACCACTGGACCCCAGAGTCGTTCATAATAATAATAATAGCTCCTCTGACTGATTTTGGTGTCGGTAGCCAATTTCATTGAAACCAGGCCAGCTGCACAGGAGTTATTTTATAGTGCCCAAGTGTGTGCGCAATACACAGAAGCACTCTCTCTTCCTTTTACTTTCATAACCCAGTGGAACGGTAAGTCGACACGTCTGGCAAGAGAATAGGCACAGGACCGACCCTTTACATGCCCATCCGACGCATGGATCATCCTTCCTGTCAGACAATCAGATGATCAGCCTGCATTGTCCTAACCAAACCTAAAAACAACCTTTTTTGTTGTTTCAACGCAGGAATCGAACCCACGAATCCGGGTCGAGAGCTAAGCTCTGAACCACTAGACCACGGAGGCGATTCATTCGTCGTTCATAATACCTGAAGACTCGCTAGTGCGTTTACAACCTTTTACAAAATCACCAAGTTTGCCGAAGCTAACTGAAGTCACTCAATGAACTTTCTAATCTTCCACCGCATCAGTGGACTGCCACGGCCTCTGAGACTCTTGGACCGTTGAGTGTGTGATGCCTCGTTCACCATTAGTACCAGCTTACATACAGTAACTTAACCAGTTCACTTCTTTGCGAAGCAAGTAGAGAAGTCCATAAGATACACAATGCTCATCTGCGTTGGTTGGTTACCCAGCAAAGCTCATTCTATGCATCGGGCAAGCATGCAAGCTATGCAAGGCTATGCATCGTCCAGTCAAGCACTATCCCAGTGTATTGTCCATCTACAAAAAAAGACAAAACAGCAATACAAACGAACACTAAACTTTAAAGTTTATTTAGATTTTTGGGCAAGCAATTTCATGGGAACTTTGAAATTGTATTTACTTTGAAGGCTTCCAAATTATTACGAGGAATAAAAAGATTGCTACCACCTGTTACCAAAGCCACCAAGCTTATAACCAAGACCTGTCGTTGACCAACCACGTCAATCTTGTCATAATATCGTGGTTCTATTGTAAATCGTCACGTTCCCATTGTCAATCGTCACGTTCCCATTGTAAATCGTCACGTTCCCATTTTCAGCACGTTACCATCGTCAGCAGCGCTGTAATCCCATCATTCGTCTTTCTGCTATGCATATAGCATGCTGGATTTGGTAGTGGAGGCTCCGTAATATACTCTGTTCCGTCTCAACGTGATCTGAATGTCCAATCCATCAATTTTATAATCTATCTTGATTTTCAGGGTTACATCTCGCTTCTGATAACGGAGTGCGGTATTTTGTGGGCGTCTGTTGATTGTTTTGTATCGTCAGGAAATAATAAGCCGCACATACAGTACCGGTATATTGTTTGTAAAATATCATAGTTACACACTAAAATATTAACTCAGGTCGTGGATGCAAATGGATAACGATCAGAAACGCGGAGAGTTCTGCGCTCACGTCCGTTCCGTCTGACACCCCACTGTTATGTGTCATTTCAAACGAGCATAGACCACTCCCAAGCCATGACAGCTGTCCATGTCATAGCTTGACGTTTCGTAGACAGATGACAGCTACAGGTGACATGTTGCACGACTGAAGCGCCATCCCGCCGACATATAGATAGTGTTTCCGACAACCACGCGAACGAAGTGAGTGATACTTTAGGATGTGTACGGGATGTGTATATAGAGTTTACTGTGAAAGTACCAGCGCTAAAAGAGTTACTTTTTTTACTTATTTTACTTATTGTATTGGCTAGTAGTTGGGGCATTCCTCATAGAAACATGAAAGTCAAATGTAAGTATTTCAGCTCTGTTACTTTTACAGTAAACTCTACATAGGAGGCACATATTATCCTAAAGTATTATCACTCATTTATTTTACATCTTGTATAATAATTTGTGCGATAGAGCTAGACATAATTCATAATGGCCGGACTAATCACCTGGTCCCAAACTTAAACATTACATGGGTGCCTGTCACAATTTTCAAGAGCCTTTATTCACCACATATTCATTTCATTGCGCCTCCGTGGTTTAGTGGTTCAGAGCATCGCTCTAGACCCGTAGGTCGTGGGTTCGATTCTCGAATGAACAACAAAAAATGTTGTTTTCAAGTTTGGTTAGGTCGATGCAGGCTGATCACTTGATTGTCTGACAAGAAAGATGATCCATGCGTCGGATGGGCATGTAAAAAGTCGGTCCTGCGCCTGTTCTCTTGCCAGTCGTGTCGGTTTACCGTCCCACTGGGTTATGAGAGTAAAAGGAAGAGAGAGTGTTTTTTTGTATAGAGAATACACTTGGGCACTATAAAACTCCTGCCTAGCTGGCATGGTTTCAATGAAATCGGCTACCGACACCGAAATCGGTGAGGGGAGCTATTATTATTATTTCATTACATTACCTTAAATATTTACAAATGAATTCCTTTCGATTTTGTGTTTTCACTTCATCTATTTCGGTGTCTAAGAAGATAAGTAACGTTTGTAGAAGCAAGTAAATATTTGAATCAATTAATTGAAGGATTCTTAGACGACTAGAAAATTTGGACTCCTTGTTAGTTGAAATGCAAAAAAGCCGTAAACAAAAGGTAAGCCTGCCCACGTGCTAACGTTATTTAGGAATTTACCCAGAGGCATCGTATTTACAAATTAATTTTCCTTACTTAGGGACACTTATTTTTGTAGCGTTGCTCACCGTTCCACCCACTTTAATCTTAGGAAAACGCTGTACTATATATATTCTTTTCAGATATTATATATCTCTAGAGTTTTTTAATTATATATATTATCTATCCATCGTTATATTACAAGTGCCTGGAGTATTCGTCTGTCTAACGCCTGACAGTTTCAGTCCACAGGATATCAGAGGCTGTGGAGCATCCACAGTCATCAACCTGACTGGATACCTTTTCTACAACTTGTGCATTATACTGCCTACCAAACTAATTGCAGACCTCGAATTGTCTTTACTTTTTGTCTTCCTCTTTCTTCTTATATTTTTTTATTTTTGTCTGGACGTTGTTGTTCTTTAACTATGTATCTCTTACGTCTGTGGTTTTTCTTTTTTACTCTTGTATTTTTTGTGTTTATCTTTTCATTGTGTAGTTAGGAATTAGGATACCTTTTCTACAACTTGTGCATTACACTGCCTACCAAACCAATTGCAGACCTCGAATTGTCTTTACTTATTTGTCTTCTTCTTTCTTCTTATATTTTGTTATTTTTGTCTGTACGTTGTTGTTGTTTAATTATGTATCTCTTACGTCTGCGGTTTTTCTTTTTTACTCTTGTATTTTTTGTGTTTATCTTTTCATTGTGTAGTTAGGATACCTTTTCTACAACTTGTGCATTACACTGCCTACCAAACCAATTGCAGACCTCGAATTGTCTTTACTTATTTGTCTTCCTCTTTCTTCTTATATTTTGTTCTTTTTGTCTGTTCGTTGTTGTTGTTTAATTATGTATCTCTTACGTCTGCGGTTTTTCTTTTTTACTCTTGTATTTTTTGTGTTTATCTTTTCATTGTGTAGTGTAATGTGTGTTTTGTGGAATAAATGTTTATTATTATTGTTAGATATCATTGTCATCATCTCAGATATGTCCAGTACTGGACATAAGCGTCCCACGAAGTATTTCATGAGAGGTTGACTCTTGTATTTTTTGTGTTTATCTTTTCATTGTGTAGTTTAATGTGCGTTTTGTGGAATAAATGTTTATTATTATTGTCATCATCTCAGATATGTCCAGTACTGGACATAAGGGTCCCCCGAAGTATTTCATGAGAGGTTGCCTATACTCGCTACGTTATGCGGGCGGGTTGTTAAGCGCTGTTTTAAAAAAGTAGCAGAAATAGAAGGAGTGAAGATAGTTAGTATTTTTAACCACCGACGCAAAAACGACGGGGCGTTATAAGTTTGACGTGTCTGTGTAAATGTGTCAGTCGAGTGTGTTCTTAGCTATGTTTGGTGGAAATAGATTCAGGTATTCAAGGTCATCAGGTCGTTTGTTAGATGTGATAGGAATGTTACACGCTAAGTCGGGTTTGTTTTTAGTTTAAATAATACAAGATAATTACATAATACCTTTAATGAAAATAACAACAACACACAATATCTCCTGGTTACAGAATGAATTTGAAAATGACAAAGTTTAACACAATAATTGTCGCTCTTTCTTTCACATATTATAATAGGTAACAGAGACAAAGCATTCCTTGTAAAGTTAAAATAAAAAATACATGAATTAATAAGAGCAAATCTCCACGACAGGGCGACCTCTACTTTCTATAAAAAAATTGGCCAAGTGCGAGTCGTACTCGCACACCAAGAGTTCTGGACAAAATGCAAAAAATCACATTTCGTCGCTGAAATGAAACTACAACTTTTCAGGAGAGTCAAAAAACTTAATAATTTTAGATTTTATTATGACATGGATTTCGTTTTTAATGAGGTTCAGTTATATACATCCAAAATCCATGTCATAATAAAATCTAAAATTAAGTTTTTTGACTGTACTGAAAAGTTGTAGTTTTTTTTATATACGAGGTTGAGAAGGTAAAACGACGATTTATTGCATAATAAAAGTGATTATAATGAAAAAAAAAATATTTAAGAGGCCATAACAGCCCTCCTTAAATTGTTACTTTATGTAATTTTTTTATATGTTATTGAATGTACTGTAGGTTCTTGATGGAAATACATGTTACACTTTAATAATACACAAATTACTTGTTTCCAATTAATAGTTAACTAGCTGACCCGTGCCCACATCGTTGATCATGGAAACCGTGTAAACCTTCCCGGGACTTCCACGAATATTTCAAGACCAAAAATAGCTGAATCAGTTCAGCTGATCTCGAGTTTTAGCGAGACTAACGAACGAACGATTTTTATATAGCCTATGTTACTAAGTGGTAATGTAGCTTTCTAATAAAAAAAGAGACTTATTAAAATTAACCAGTACTTTTTGAGTTAAGTCGTTACATACAAAAATACAAATCTTTCCTCTTTATAATATTAATATTAGTATAAATTAAGAGATTTATAGTTAATGGAATCAGGCGTTACTTTGCGGAAATCCATAGCATAAAATTTAAATACATTATATCCCTCAAGGGAGGTGCATCAAACGCATGCCTATGCGTACACTCACTCATCTGCTTGCAGGTTGTGGTTATAATTGTTTCGCGGGATATTGCTTATATTATATTTAAATTTTAAGAGATTTATAAAAATACACGACCAGTTTCGACTAAGTCATCATCAGGTGTAGTTTTTTGTATTTGTTGTTAGGTATATTTCAACTGTCTAACTGTCGCGGTTCATGTGATATAGCATGGTGACACACGGACAGACAGCGTAGTAATAGGACCCGGAGGTCATGGGTTCGATTCCCGCGTTGGAACAACAAAAAAGTGTTGTTTTCAAGTTTGGTTAGGACCATACAGGCCGATCACCTGATTGTCTGACAAGAAAGATGATCCATGCGCCGGATGGGCATGTAAAAAGTCGGTCCTGCGCCTGTTCTCTCGCTAGTCGTGTCGGTTTACCGTCCCACTGGGTTATGAGAGTAATAGGAAGACAGTGTCTTTGTGTATTGCGCACACACTTAGGCACTATAAAAAACTGCCTGGTTTCAATGAAATCGGTTACCGACACCGAAATCGGTGAGAGGAGCTATTATTATAATAGGGTCCCATTTTTACCCCTTGTACGGAATCCTAACGCATACGTAACTGCTTGTGACTGTACACATAAGTGGATTCCGAGAACTACTGGTTCCATTAGGACATTGTCTAGTGTTGTTTCGAGTTATGTAACTTTACCTTTTTGCGCGGACCTGTACGTTGTACGTGGAAGGAAATATAATAAAGTTTTTTTATAAGATTACTTGGGTTTTGTTAAAGGCTTAGTATGTATGGAGTTTCTTACTATGTGTCATATCATATTATGTTCTTTATATTTTATAAAGCCTCATGCAAAATATAGATAATTTTTATAATATATTATATCTCCCCAGTCATATCAAAACCAAATTATTATTTCGATATTAAAAAAGTTAGATAGACATAATTACAAAAAACTATACCCGACTTCTCAAAAAGGGGTCTGAAAAGGCGAACAAGAAAATTATTGAATTTAAAATCCAGAAATGCAGGTACAAAAATGGTCAAGCTATTGACATCGATAATCGAACAACAGACGAATATTATGCTTTTTTCTTTTCTACCGTATTTCGGTGTGAACTTCGGTGTTTAGATTTCGGGTTAGAACACGATCAAAGCCCTATCTCGGCCATTTTCCACCTATTTTTTGATACCAAACTCGAGACAATTATCATATTTTTTTAGGTTAATTTTCAAGTAGTTTAAGGGACACAATAAATTGATACTATATAAAAAACTAAACAAGTTCCATATCTACCGGACACTGGACAGTGGTAATAGTGAAGGCTCAATCCGGAGAGGACTGATCGAGAGCAGACGTGACGTCATTAAGGCCACGTGACGAACCTCCCAATGCTCATGCTGGCCTGGGCCCTAATTCTCAGGCCTCGAACTTAATTTTTGCTATCGGTCTGTCCCGCTCATGCAAATGAGATTAAGCGCGCGTGCGAGCGGGATATACTAATATTCGGAACTAAGTTCGACGCCTGAGAATCGCCGCCCTGGTACCTGATTTGTTCGACTGACAAGGTGAACGCACACTTATCCGAGCCAAACGCGTTGAATCGAATGCCTTGCGCACCGATGGAATTAACCGCGCCGAAAATGTCATTTGTTTCACACTGAATATAATTTGACTTTTTTTTACTTTGACGACCTCCGTAGCGCAGTGGTTGTGCGCGTTAGTGCTCGAGCGAGAGGTCGCGGGTTCGAATCTCGTCGAGATAACAAAAAGTTTTCAATGTTCCTGGGTCATGGATGTGTATTAAATATATTTCTTTTGTCTGGTACCTGTAACACTAGTTCTTCGGACACTTAGCACGGGGTCAGATTGACGTGGTGTGAAACGACCATACATATTATTATTTAATATACTTAGCTATTTCCGCGTGAAACATTGCAATAAAACCTTAGTTTTAAGCATTCATTGGTATTCTGCACCTTGGTTTAGCGTTACTATATAATATAATATAGTTTATATTATAAGCTTCCTCGATAACTGGACCATCAAACAATATTTTTTTAATCGGGCCTAATTTCTGAGATATGTGCGTCTAAACAAACAAGTTCTTCAGTGTTATAATATTATGTGCGATCGTCTCGAATATGTGTACGTTCACCTTACATGTGCTTTATGCACTTGGAAATAATTTTCTTGTCATCAAAAAACTTAAAGTTTATAAGGTACATTATGACTAAAAGTTAGTGATTAGCGTGCGGGTAATTAAGATTTTCTGATATTATTTTTAATAATTTATGTACACACAATTTATCTTATTAAGAACCTAAATTAAATCGCTATATTAATCAAACGTGCTACTTATTCCAATTTGGCATATCTTTCAATAGATATTTTTTATTTATTTTATTAATTGTTAATGTTGTGGCAAACCAATGAGAATAAGCCACAATCCTGAATCGCGCTATTGAAGTTTGCTCAGTTCGGCGCTATACAGTGTGTAAACAGTCACTATAACTTTGATACGATTATTGTAAGAAAGGTATCTAGTAAAATACCTTTCTTCATTTTAGAAATGTATTTTTTAATTATTTTTTGTTTTTCTACTTTTTCTTATTTTTTTGTCGCAAGAATAACGAAAAATCATTTTTTTTTCATTATTGTAAAAAAATTAATAAAAAATAAATACCTATTTGTAATGAGAAAAGATAGTATCCCAATTTAAGAGTATAATATCCCAAAGTTATAGTGACTGTTCTTATCACATCCGTTATAATATTTATTCAACATCTGAAAAGCGCTACAGCAGGCTTCGGCCTGACCGAGCATACCACCTCGCTAGGTCGGAGATCTCCCTTTGGGGCTCCCACTGTACCCACCACATAAATTATGACCGCCTCTCTCATGGTTCAGTTGTTGAGCGTATCGATACTTGATAAACTAACAAACAAGATTTCATATTACTGATTCTTGATTATTAGGTTATAATTTAGACCCCATTAATAATTTATTTTGATAATCGATTTCTTGGCTATGCGACATCGTGAGTCGTGACAGGCAAGAGCTCTCCGCGTGGACGATGCGATATCGCATCCACTTTTACCGCTATTTATCGAGACGATATCGCCAATGAAAATCGCTAGTGCGAATGGGCTTTTAGCCACAGCAGCAGTTTTCAAAGTAAGTTCCCAGTTACATAAATTTTGGCACAAAAATTAAATAAAAACGCAGACAAACTACAAACTAAGTTATACTTGGACAATCTTAGCTTTGATCAACTTAGATAACAAGCACCTACATGATCAAATTTGCGAAATTTCGTAATGAATTCGGATATGAATAATTCAAGACTTGGCTAGTCAGACGGTGTTTATGCATTTAAAGCTCCATTACACGCGTCTAAAGATACAGCCTGACTGGTGAGACATGTGCAATACTTACGGAGAGTACTCGGTACTCGATTCCCATTATAAATATGTAATAAAATTAGGTACTTAATTTTTTACCAAATTTTCCTTTTAATAAACGAATCATGGATACTATGAAAGTTACGCTGCTAGGCAAGTAGTTGGATACCTATGCAGCCGGCGCGGCACGGCGCGGCGGCGTGCGATATCAACGTAGGTAGTACGGGCGCATAACTACGCGCGGTGTCCATGCGTTGGGTAAATAATTATTCAAGTTTAAGATACATTTACTCACTGATTTATTTATATTATTTTTTTTCATCTCACATAATAGCCAAATACCACGTCCTCAAGTATTGCTCATGTCTCACCAGTCACACTGTATAATATATCTTGCCAAACATTTTATTGAAAATTGAACTGTATCTGTAGCTTACAAGGTTCAAAATCTGAAGCATATAAATCAACCTAGATGTTTCACTGTAGTAACTCCTTCTGGGCCCTAATTCTCAGGTCTCGAACTTAATTTTACTATCGGTCTGTCCCGCTCATGCAAATGTGATTTAGCGCGCGTGCGAGCGGGGTATACTAATATTCGAAATTTTTTCCACTGCCCGAGAATCGTGCTCCTGGTTCTGCGAATCGAATGGATGTAATTAGAGCTTCCAGCTAAGGAGATTCGGGAGATGGGGTGGCTAAAACTGCTGTAACTACTCATATTATATCTCCTGTGTATGGAGTTTGAGCACTAGAAACTTGTTATGCAGAACTGTAATATTAATATAGGTATTCGTTATTGATTAAAGAGGATTGATTTGGATAGCCTTTTAAGTAGGCTCCTTTTCAAGTGATAATCATCGGTCCACTCACTAAGTCACGGATGCTCAGTCTTTATAATCCTCTTTTATTAAAATATGATATTATTGATTTTAATTATTATTTTATGGTTTGATAAAATTAACCTTCCGTATACGAGGTGACTAATCTCATCATGCTATACTAGGTGGGGTTTGATATACCCCAAACATGAAAGGTAGTAAAATTAGCATAATTGATATTTAAGATTGTTAAATAATAATAAATATGTTTTTATATCTAATAATGAATTGAATTAAGTAAAACAAATGTTATTTTTACATTACAATAGACTTTTATTAATAAAAGTACAAAAACTTAACTTTTTCTTCTAACTATAATCTATTAAACCTTTTCTTGAGGACTAAAATCAAATGGCACATAATATTAGAATCAGTCTTCTTAATTTATAAGACTACAATATAACTAGTTTTAAACATTAACAATTTAGTAAAAACAAACAATAATTAATCAAATCTTAATCACTTAAGTTTCCGCAGTCTTGACAATAAAAATCTGCATGTTCCATACATATAGGCTTATTACATTTTTTACAAATGTACCTAGTTTTCCTATCTTTTTGTCTAGGACAAAGTGAGCATCTTTGCATTGTATTAGACCTTTTTGCCGGCGGTTCTTGTAAGTTTTCAAGGGGTTTTTGAAAATACTTTTCAATTCTTTGGCGCAGCTCCCTAGGAAGTCTTTGGTTCTGCCTTCTTGTTTCTAGGTGGGATCTTATTAAAGACAAACCTAATTCCCGAATGAATTTACCTCTCAAGTTAGTTTTATTTTTCTCAATACCATTATTGAGCATGTGTATAATCATACTATTTATACCAGCATGATTGAGTAAAGCGAAAAATATCGTCAGAGGCCAACGCTTAGAATTACGTGAAACATCGTAAGTTTTCGATAATTTATCGACAACATCAACGCCGCTTTTAGTCTGATTGTAGAATGTAATAATAGCTGGTTTTTGCTGACTTCCTGTTTCAACATCGATTTCTTTATCATGATGCAAAGACGACATCATATAATTACACTATTTTACGTGGCTTTGGTACATAGGATAAGATTGCATAATATCTTTTTGGAATCCACATTTGGTAGTATTTAATTCACGGTTTGTTTTGAATACAGGTGGTATACAAGTTTTATTAGCACGTAAGGTTCCGACTACAGTTAGTTTATGATCTTTCAGTAAATGATTAGTGCTCTCGTAACTTGTGAAAAAATTATCCATAGTAACATTTCGTGAAGTTTGTGAAACACATTGTACTAGTCGATCAACTACGTCGTAGGGTTTATTGCTAATAGCATAAGGACCCTCAGGTTGCTTGCCGCAATATATTTCCATATTTAGGGTGTAATAGGTCTTATTGTCCACCAAAGCATAAATTTTGATACCGTATTTTGCTGGTTTAGATGGTATATATTGGCGGAAACCGCAACGTCCTCTAAAAGCTACTAGTTCTTCATCCAAAGTAAGGTTTTCATACGGAATGTAAACATCTTGAGAATTTTTTACAAATTGTTCAAATATACTTCTAATCGGGGCTAATCGATCTATCATTATTCTCTCACTTCGTGTAGCAGCGCTATCAAATCTCAAATTTTTCAGTAAGAAAACAAATCTATTTCTACACAATGTGTCTCGAAACACATCCATTCCAGTACCGTCTGTGGCCCATAAGTCGATTGTATTTTGACGACTAGAACGCACTAAACCAGATAGAAAAAGCAATCCAAACAGTGCCTTCATTTCTGTCAGTGTTGTTTCAGATTTTTGAGGGTCGTTAGCAGATTGCAAACGAATTTTCTCATTGGTGTAATTCACGATATCAGCAATCATATCATCAGTAATAAATAAAGAAAAACACTGAATAGGTGACTTCTTGTCTCTCGCAACTGATTTTACGCCAGGTAGATGATAAATAATATTTTCAGCTCTGGTGCGAACTGTAAGCCGGTATGGATTTTTTTGCCATTTTACCCCATCTTTACCTTTATAATATTCGGTATGACTAGCTTGTTGCAACCTCGAGAGTGGTAAGTTATCACTGTCTGAATCCGAAGACGGTATGTCCGCATCCACTTCACTATCTGTATTGCTTTGAGCACTGATATGATCTGCATCACCATCCGATTCTTGTTCTGACTCAATATCATTATCGTCTTCTCCTGTTAGCGCTCGTAATATATCTTCTGCTGATAACCCAGACATGTTTTAGTTAAACTATTACCTGAAAACAATATTTCATCACGTTAAACACCGAAATAAACATATAAATGATTAAAAAACAGAAGTAGTTACGCTTACCTTTTGGGTGACGCGCTATACAAGGTGGGGTGTGTGATACCCAAGCGCACTTTACGTACGTGTCACACGATCTGTGGCAGACGCCGGACTGAATGCTTTGCACGGATCGGAGCGGCAACGTCGCATTTACAGCTACTGAGAAAACCAACTTACGCGTTTTTTTCGTTTAAAAATTGCAACGATTTTTTTACCGCTGGGGTATGTCATACCCCACCTCGTATACGGAAGGTTAACAGCAAAAATACATGGCACTTATGTAATGACGGAAAAAAGTATAAAGAAAGAAAGAAAAAAGGGCTTATTCAGAAAGAAATACTTGATATTTAGGGGTAAACGCTGAAAACGAGTTTGCACTAAAATATCAAGAAATAGTGTTCTTGTTCTAGTTTTTTGTTATTTGATGTAAATACACCTTAAGCCAAAAACATTTTAAGCACTCTGTTGGTCTACTCCAGTTAACGTCACGTTACATTAGTTCGTTAAATCAGGCCTACTTTATAAGCCAGCCACGACTCGCGTCGTCGAGAATACAAGGCCAATTCTCATTATTATAAATGTTCATCAAAATATTTAGTAAAGCGGTCGCAGTCACACACCCAACAACTCATACGCAAAAAAAAAACTGGAGTAATACTACGAATTGCGTACTTGATTTTGCTTTCAAAGGTAACAACGGTAACATTCAATAGTTTTTAGGAAATGAGAATTGGTTTAAGCAGTTTTGTGGGTTTTCATAGGGATTATTCACAATACAATGTTAAAATCTCTAGGAGTCGGTGTCAGCTAAATAACAACATCCTAAACTTGCTGACCTATGAGTAAGGTTAGGTAACAACAAACCCACCTTTGCTGACACCGACTTCAAAAAGAACATTTATTGTTAGTACATTATAAAAACATATTATTTTATACTTTTTAGTTGTTGAAGTCGGTTTTTTTAATTCCGAGCACTATTAATTTATGTAAAAGAACTGTCAAGTACCCAATTGAATATTTGTGAATGAGAATTGGCCTTCTGACGAGGCTGCAGGGGACAACAGAAGATTTTAAACGAAACTTTAATTAGATACGGACCTGCAAGTGACTTTGATGCAACGAAATGGAGTTTTAATCGAAACCTGACGTTTGCAGTTTGCAATAAAAAAGAATGACAATTCAAAAATGTATATATCCTTCGTACGGATTCAACTATTATGCTTCGAATTTAGGTATCTATCACTCACTCATCGCGCTATTACTAGTTAATAGTTATTTCTTGTTGCAACTTGCAATAGGGTTACTGCTGGGATAAGCGTAATAATACAAGCCTAAGGATTTCACTAAGCAATGTTAAAGTTAATCCTTCGTTAAATATCATGTTGTTCCTCTCGCAATTTCTATCAATTAATGAGAAGGCATGGTAATTTAACAAGCCGTTAACACTAACAGGGATTGGTGAAATCGAGACTAAGGGCGTGTTTCACCAAGCAGTGCTAAAGTTAATCCTTCGTTAAATATCATGTTATCCCTCTCGTATTTCCTGTCAATGAACGAGAAGGCATTGTATTTTAACATGGCGTTAACTTTAATATTGCTTGGTGTAACACGCCCTTATTCTAACAATACATTAACTCCAACTTTTATACAACCTCTGTAGCGTAGTGGTTGAGCTCGTTGATTCAAGAGGTCGTGGGTTTGGACCCCGGCGTAGGAACAAAAAGGAGTCAAATAATGAAAATCTTAAATATCTTTATAGTATAAAAGTATTAAATAATAGCTGACCCGTGCCCACTTCGTTGAGCATACAAACAGTTTGTGTTGAAATTCAATAAAAAAAATAACCCGAAACGCGGAACCCGCAAACCCGGAACCCGCAACGCGGAACCCGAACCCAGAACCGGTAACGCGGAACCCGCAACACTGGCAACCCTGAACCCGCAAACCTGGAATCCGCGACACGGAACCCGCAAACTCGGAACTCGGGTTCGGGTCATTTTTTTTATTGAATTTCATCATAAACTGTTCACATCACACATCCGTGTTGCAGGTTCTGCGGTTCAGGTTTTTTAATTGAATTTTATCACAAACTGTTTGTATGCTCAAAGAAGTGGGCATGGGTCAGCTAGTACATATACAGTGTGTAAAAAGAGCAGTCACTATAACTTTGAGATACGATTATACTACCTTTCCTCATTTTGGAAATGTATATTTTTATATATTTTTTGTCAAAAACAAAAAAAAAATACTTTTCACCATTTCTTATTTTTTTGCCGCAAATATTAAAATAAAGCAAAAAAATATTTTTTTTTGTAATTTTTGTAAAAAAAGGTAAAATACATTTCTAGAATGAGAAAAGGTAGTATAATCATATCCCAAAGTTATAGTGACTGCTCTTTTTACACCCGTTATAATGAGAAAAAAAAGGTTTAAATTAAAGAAAAGTGTTTCGGTCAAAAGCTAGTTAAAAATATAATTTTATGCTCCGTAAGCTTTACTGAAATCCGGAATTAGTGTGATTCACAGGATTTCAGATCTTATCCCGCAGTGGATGCGGGAAGTCTTACAACATTTAGCGAATTCAACAAAATCTGTCCTCAGCGAAATTAAGTCTTATTCATTTGGTAATATGAAAGCTTTTTGAGTTAAGTAAGTACATCATTATTACATTTATTGTTTGTAATATCGCTATCTGGGCGCACGGTAGTGCCCCCGCCAAGTTGAGCAGGCCATTTTCGCCCCCTTATAACATCGTTGTAAATTTATCTATAACCTTGCATTTTTACTTACTAATTAGGCATTGTTTAAACATGGTTTATTTCAAATTTAATTTCATTTGAAACGGATGTTTAAGAATTATAACTTGTCAAACTTCTTAATTTTGTCACTGACTCACTCACTGACCGATCAAAATTAAATAAGACACTTCTAGCTAACAAGCAAGTTTTATTTTTGATGGGGTTATAATATTGTAACTTTTTTTGAAGTGTAAAAATATTAAAAAAAATCACCTCAACATAATTTTTTCATTATTGATAACATATTTAGTTATTAACTTAGATACTAGCTTAGTAATTTTTTTCAATTTAACTGTTTATTTTTTATGAAGAACGTAAGTATAAGACAAATTATTGTATGTATAATTTTGTGTGGTAAACAGAGAGATCGTCTTTAACACATTAAAGTAAGTGTTTGTTACTCTTTTACGCAAAAACGACTGAACGGATTTTGATGAAGTTTGGTACGGCAGTAGTTTCCATGGATTAGCACTTTTATGCGATAGCAACATGTAGGTACGGTTTTTTGTATTTAAATGTACGAAGTAACCGGAAACATATTATATAGAGTACCGTAAAAATATATAGCCTATATATTTTTATATAAAATCTATATAATATAGGGTAATATAAAAATATTTTGCACCTCGTGAAAATACAAGATATCCGAATTAAGTGTAAAATATTTTTACACTTCAATCGACGCTCAAAACGAGATGAAAATTATGAAATGGAACGAAAGAATTGAATGATTGTTTTTGAACAATCGGCGACGTGATTCAAATGTATCCTTTGAAGTGACTTCCCGGAACAACAATTGGAAAAAAATGGGCACAAAGCATTTCAGAGTCCTTGTAGACACAAATTAGGTGGTAAATGTAAATTATTTCTCAGAAGGGACGTCCATATTAGGGTGCCCACAGCAATAATCGGAGACCTACTTTTAGTAGATGAAAATTAGAACATACTGATTGGAATATATTGCAAACGTGTGCAAAAAGTCGGTCAGAAATTGTATAATAATAATATAGAAACACTCCCCTTGCTTGATTTGTATTACTCACTAGCTGTCCCCGCGACTTCGTTCGCGTGGTTCTCGTAAATACTATCGCGATTATCTTCTGATTGCTCACGTTGGTTTTTGTTATTATAATTATTAAAAAGGAAAAATTCTTTCATACATATTTTTTAGTAACTTAAACCGTTTATGCAGCGCACGCAACGAAAGTCCCCAAATGTTAATAATATTCCCCGTTTTTGCAATATTTCTCACTGACGCTTCGCTGCTATTGGTCGCAGGGTAATGTTATATAGCCTAAAGCTTTCCTCTATAAATTGTCTATCCAACAAAAAAATAATTATTCAAATCGGACCAGTAGTTCCTGAGATTAGCGCGTTTAAACAAACAAACAAACAAACTCTTCCGCTTTATAATATTAGTATAGATTATATAATACGAAACAGATAATAATCAAAATTTTCTATCACGCTACCAATCGAACGACTTCGTGAATGTATTTTGTCTATGGTTGCGGTGAGTTTAGAAATACTACTATGTGCTTCTCTGAGGTTCGATCTTACTGTGTACCCTCCACATGCTACTCAAACTAGCTGACCCTAAATACGTTGTTCTGTCTTAGCTATGAACTATGTATAAAATAATAATAATGCCTCCCACACCGATTTCGGTGGCGGTGGTCGGTTTCATTGCGCAATACACAGAAGCACTCACTCTTCCTTTACTCTCGTAGCCCAGTGGGACGGATAACCGACACGAGTGGCGGAGGTCAGGCGCAGGACCGACTTTTTACATCCCATCCGACGCCTGGATCATCTTTCTTGTCAGACAATCAGGTGATCAGCCTGCATTGTTCTAATCAAACTTGAAAACAACATTTTTTGTTATTCCAACGCGGTCATCGAACCCACGTCTAAACTCTAAACCACTAGACCACGCAGGCGTAAAAGATCAATAATAATAATTCATCCCTTTAGGACACTGCAGTAACACATTCACACACACACACGTGTCTGACATGAAACTTTTGTTTCTTTTGTAGGGGGTTAAAAAATATAAATATGAATCAAACAGCATAATATTATGCCTATAGTTTTCATAATATTATATCTCAACCCTGATTGCAAAATTCCATAAAAAGATTCGATTGTATCGAAATTTAATTTCCACATTGTCCACGCAAAAAATACTTTGAAGCTCAAAAGTTTTAAGCTATACACTCAACGAAACGCAATCACAAGTGAAAAGGTGACTAATAAAATAAAGTAGTAACTGCAACATATTATTATTATGCTTGCAGTAAATGGATAGTGCAGAAAAAGCATAATATATTAAGCTATACACTTAATTAATACAATGAAATCGCATCTCTAAACGGGACTAAATATAATTATAGGTAATGTAATTTCTCCAACATTATACAATATACGCGCAGGAAAAGCAATATGTATTATATTGTATTAAGCTATACACTCAAAGAATAAAACGAAATCACTTCTGAAAACTGGACTAATAGACAGTAATTACTAAAAAAATCACTTTAATTAATTAAAAAATATCATAATGCTTGCAATAAAATGTGTATAGCTTAAAACATATTTTGCTATACACTCAATGAATAAAACGAAATCACATCTAAAACAAGACTAATATAAAGTCATTTCTGCAACATATTATTATTATGCTTGCAGTACTTGCAGTAATATTCTGCAGAAAAAGCATAATATATTATGAAACATGAAGCTAATTTTCTCCACTCCGAGCACTAACTGTTGGGAAAGTGAATGAAAAATACCCCCCATTAGGTCCCCGAGCTCAGCGCAGATTGTACGCGGATCACAGTGGTTAATATACTTTATAAGGTAACATTGAGTAAGATTGTAGCATTTTTTGTACAGTGATCATAAATGATTACTAAAGATGCGGCTTATTTATGAAGCAACAACTTTGTACCCTTTAAGAAAGTTGCGCGGACGGAGGAGTATGAAATTTTCAAAATCATCATGAGGTAACTTGTAAAAAGTGCCAAGTCTCGCTACTAAGATAAACCGTAAAAAGTTGTGAGATACATGTCATGACAAGTAGGGGTTAGTCGGTCGGTCTAACACCATCTTATAGTGATCATAATCAATATTATTGATAATATTTTATGTTTAAAATAAATAGTAGATTAACTTGGCAATCGCACTAAACGGTCTAATTTAATATATATCACTCGTGAGATAAATATTATGTTGTTTTCGTGCGATTACCAAGTCTACATATTTATTTAAAACCTGAAAGATGAATAATAATACTGATTATGATCACTATAAGATGTTGTGAGACCGACCGACTAACCCCTACTTGGCATAACATGTATCTCACAACTTTTTACAAGATATGTTTTTGATGGGATTATATTTTTATCAATAACCATTTTGTTAATGATTATAAAATACAGTAAATAATTAGGTATAGTAGGTACAGATAGCTTTACAAATTATAATAAAGTGAGAATAAGTGACATTTGGTGCTTTATATTTAAATAGATTATATTCAAAACTTAACTAATATTAATACAAGCACAGATCAGAAATGTTTGTGAAGTAACGTTACCTGCAGTTAGATGAGCACATCTTGAAACTTCCTCGAACTACTTGAGATCACTTCGCAGTTCAATCTCTAAATGACCATTCCGATATTAAGCCTCATCCAATATTAAGGATGTCCACCCACGTCATCCTATTTGTAGGATAGAAAGTCGGACAGATTTTTCCACTATATTATTTCTGTTCCGCTTTTTATAATAAATGATATTTGCACAATCAGTATGTTCTGTCTTTCACCTACAAAAAGTGGATTACCGATTAATGCCCGTATTTCGACCTTTAGGTATGTTGAAAAGACTCTATTATGTTAAAAATTTTTATGTTGAAAATATTTTATACAGTGTGTAAAAAGAGCAGTCACTATAACTTTGAGATACGATTATACTACCTCTCCTCGTTTTGGAAGTATTTTTTTTTGTCAATAACTAAAAAAATATTTTTTTACTCGATAAAAACCATTTCTTATTTTTTGTCGCAAAAATAAAAATAAAGCCGAAAAAAAAATATATGAAAATTCTATTACGCTCGTATATTATAACGTATAGACGGTAAAAATTACACAATGATTTAGACATCAATTCAGAACTCGAAAAATATACAATAATTCCTCAAACTTTAAAAGGTTATGAGTGTGTTTTACGCTAATTCTTCACTTCGCATCGGTAGCCAAACCATTACATACCGTATGTAATGGTTTTTATAATAAACCCTTATTTTTTCATGCCACCTTTATAAATCCGGCTTGAAATAAAATTTAAAATATATAATATACAGAAATAAAAATTTTAATTTCATTTAAAGCCGGCTTTATAAAGGTGGCCCGAAATATTATAATATTATTAAAAAACTCAAACTCAAACTCTTTATTAGCAACCAAGTACATACATAATAAATCAAAATACATTGAAGAATATATAAAAACTTAGTGCCTTGTTCGGGCGTTTGCTAAATGATAGTACATTTACTTCTCTATGTACCTATCTATTTATTTTTAATGAAGTATTACATATTATTATTATGTTTGTGTATAGATTTCCTTGCTCACGGGCAATTAAATCCGGGACCTTTGGATGGCATGCGTGGGGCCAAAGCCAACGCGCAGAGGCCCCGTTACACAATTTTAATTTAAATGTAATGTGCCACCATTATTATTATTGTTGGGGAATATCGCAGTATTATTAAAAATGTTTTTATGAACAGTCGAGTTTACAATCGGAGATTAATACACATTCTTCGTGTTCTTCAGCCAATCAGCAGGCCAATCGCGCTAAAAAACTTTAGCTGAAACGCAACCGAAACGTGAACGTTACTCGACTTTATGACGTATTCGGTATCGCGCTATCCTTTTGACAGATAGGTGAGACGAAGCTGGACCGTAGTTGAAACTCAAACGCTGTCAAACAAAAAGTTCGTACGGAGCTAGTTTAACTCGAACGCAGCTCGAACGTTTGGAACAAAGTGATCGTATGTAAGTTAAGTTTTTGAATCTAAATTGTGTAAAGTAAATAAATACTAGTAAATTTATTGACGATTATGGTAAAATAATAGATAATTTCGCAAATCTTAGGGTCGCAATCCTTATGTCTGACAAAAGGTTGCGTTTCGTTTCGTCTGAGGTTAAGTAGCAATTGGAAGGTTAGCGCGATACTAAAGTTTGTTCAGCTGGATTGGAAACGAAACGCAGCTGAAACACAAACGAAACTAAGTTGAACCTCACATGAAACGTTGTACAATAGCGCGATTGGCCTGCTGTACCTACTAAAGTACTCGGGGCCCTTATTCAAGAAGCCATCGCCGTTTATCGCTTACGAATTTTGAAAACATAATGTATGGAATTTGACGTAAGCCTCGCTAAGTGACATACGAATTCGCTCGCCAAGCGAAGCTAAATCCCATACATTTTGTTTGCGAACTTCGCAAGCGATAAATAGCGATGACGTTTTGAATCAGGGCTCAGGTTTTATTTTGATTTGATTAGACATTTTATGCCTGAGTCCAACATTGCAAAGATCCTAGGATTTTCTAATAATCGATCGTGCATCTCATCAATATGCAGCTTATGGCCAAATACTGAAACGCTAATTAAAGTTAAGAGTCCTCCTATTCGCAGGCTGTCACTGTCACTCTTTAGGGAAATGACAAGGATAGCGTGTCTTTTAAGCGTTAATTAAATTAACTATCGTTTCAGTATTCGGCCGTTAGCTTAGCTTTCAGTTAGTGTCCAAATGATCTAACAATGGGTTATAATTATATTAGGGTTACAAAAATATCCTATTTTCTTGTACAGCATTTTTCTAAAACAAAGATTATATTGTTTATTTTCTGAAATTATAATAAAAATTTACCACACCATTTTAGCCACATGGCTCTGTCTGACGATGTACCCTCGACAAAAATTTACTTTCAATCTCAGTGGCAACAGTTCGCCGGGATAGTGGCCATAACGGGGGTAGTTCTATAATAGTGGTCATTTTCCTCGGGATGTCACGGCAAAACTTACTAATGATAATATTTGTTGGCAACAGCTTAGTCCTATAGATCTTGTAATGATCCGTCCATCATCATCGTCGGCTGCATCACCCGACTTCGGCGAAGCCAAAAGTAAGGGCACTTATGCAAATGATGCAATAATATGACTTTTTATCAAAATCATTGGTTCGATTCCAGGCTACGAAAGTTAACTTATTAAAAACGAATGATGTAGTTTTTATCAAACCGAGCACGCAACTCTTCTCAGCATTTTTCGCTAATAATAACAATATTATTAAGATTTATATCTCGTAGTTCAAATCATAATAAAGGTTGTATTTAATCAAAATCTTTTAAATTTTCTTTCTGCCACTTCTCATCGATAATGTATAAAATTACTTTCGTTGTAGATGAGCCCAATAAAAATTGTTACAACTTACCGAGCTGTCTGCAATATCAAAGAACAATGGAGAAACTCTAGCAAAAACAACATTTAAATGTAAAACCTTTACGAAGTAGGTCTTATTGTTCCAACCTACATCCATAAGTTTAGAATTGAGATAACACTAAATTTGCATAGCCTTCGGAGAGGGGCATTTTGCTACTGTGTATTTATCTTGTTAACCCCCGACGAAAGCAGGGGGTGTTGTATTAGTCAGGGTTCCCCCATACATGGTTTTCACTTGGTTAGTATCAAGCAAATTTTTCTTGAGTAGCTTAATTTTAATGAGTCGCCCAAGAATTTCTTGGACGGAACTCTTGTTTGTGGTAGCTAACAGATATAGCAAGGATACAAAAAAATCTCAACTTTCGAGCGCAGGACCGGGATAACGTACCACGCAATTTGTAGGACAATTATTTTGAATTACATTAATATTAACTAAGTAATAAAAATAAAATCAGCTGGTTACTAATAATTTAAGATGACCTCGTTATCGATACAAGTTGGTAAGAGGGAACTCATTGATGAAGAAACCATAGATTTTGTAGGACAAATATTTTTTCGGTCAAGTGAAAACCATGTATGAGGGAACCCTGACTATAAGTTTAACGTGTCTATGTAAGTCTTTCTATGGCATCGTAACTTCCATACACATGAACCGTTATTTGAAAGTATATGTTTTTGTTTGAAAGCCTTCAATAATACACTACCAGCACAAAGAATCCGTCTCGAACAATATCACAGTGTAGTGTCACAATGCCGAAATGCGTGTTTAAATTTAGGTTAGCACGGTAGTGCCCCGCCAAGTTGAACACGCCATTTTCGACCCCCTGTAACTTCGTTCATATATCCATAATCCATATGATACAAAACCGGGGTCGGTCGGTCAAACAACATCTTATAGTTATCATATTCATATTATTAAAAATATTTCCTGTTTTAAATAAATAAATACATAAATTGAGGAAAAAAATGGATATCAAATTTCGGATACGGATATGGACATGAAATGATTTCGGATTACCCGTTTGTTTATACCCGTAATTTCGGTTACGGATATTAATGTTGGTTACCATTGACAAAAGAAAATCTTTTATTTCGGATTCGGTTTCGGTTACGGATATTTTTTTATATCCGATAGTTTCGGTTACGGTTACGTAGCTCCCTTACATCCCTGATATTTAAATCAGATTGTTTAGTACCACTAATTTGATTCATTTCGATTTCCCCTAATAACCGTCCTAAACAAATTTCAATGAACACCGAAGTGTATTTAACAGTGTTAATCTCCTTCCCTGAACTTTTACCGCGAGTTTGAATGATTAATTAATCAATTTCTTAATACTTCCTAATGAATTATACTGAATATGCTTTATTATTTATGTTTTTAATATGCTGTTTAATATGCTGTCCCGTTTTATTTAACCAAACGTAAACAAACCCGTCTATGATACAACGACAGACTAGTCATTGATGTGAATACAATGATTATTGTTTACTATTGTTTTGAAAATGTACGTGTTTTGGTTTGTTTACGTTAAAGAGACGTACTATATGATTTTTACATTCAAAAGCTTTAAACTATTAACAACATACAGTATAACATTATATTATTCTCCTACTCACTAATGACAAACATATGAATCGGATTTTGAAACTAGCTGACCCTGGCCCACTTCGTTAAGCATAAAAATAGTTTGTGATAAAATTCAACTAATAAAAACAAAAACCCGAACCCAGAACCCGCATACCGGAACCCGCAACCCGCAACCAGCTGGCTGACTGATGTTTCATGTCAAATCATACGTGAACGCTGTCAAACGGAATAAATAGTATCCTATGTCCGTTTACTGGCTCTAAGCTACCTCCTCACCAATTTTTAGCCATATCGGTAAAGCCGTTCTTGAGTTATAAATAGTGTAACTTACACGACGGGAAGGATGGAGGTGCATCAAACGCATTCCTATGCGTATACTCACAATGCGTTACAATTTTTTCGCGAGATATTGCTAGATATTATATATTTAAATTGTATGCTATGGATTTCTGCAAAGTAACGCCTGATTCCATTAACTAACATGAAATACTTTTGGGGGTCTTATGTCCAGTAGTGGATGTATTGGTATAAGCGACGACCTATCTTTTGAAGACTCTTATTCAAATTCCTACTTAAATAAGTGCTAAGACTTTCCTCTGAAAGAGAACCAGCGGACACCGGTTCCTGCTGAACAGTCCTGAAGCGGAACTAGTTTCAATAACCCCAATATTACCGGCTCAAGTTTCTTCCAATTTACCTTTTAATGACTGGCCACTTAATTCACCTAACATAGGTCATTGTATCAAATTGTTCATTTCTACGCCGGAAAAACAGGGGTGACATAATGAATGTTAATTCCGCTTTAACGTTTGTGATAATCTTAATAATAATAATAATATCTATAGACACTTTACACCACGTCCATCTGGCCCCGTGCTAAGTATCCGAAGAACTTGTGTTACAGGTACCAGACAACGGACAATATATTTAATACTTTTATACTTTACACATAATTATTTAAGATTTTAATATATTATACACCAATTTAATACACATCCATGACCCAGGAACATTGAAAACTTTTTGTTCCCTCAGCGGGATTCAAACCCGCGACCTCTCGTTCAGGCATCGGAGGTCGTAGTTGCTATTGATATCTATAATAATAGTATAAACGGGAGTTTGTTTGTTTAAACGCACTAATCTTAAGATCTAGGTACTTGTCCGATTTGGAAAATTCTTTTTTTATTAGATAGTCCATTTATAGATGAAGGCTTTAGGCTATATAACATTACGCTGCGATAAATAGCAGCGAAGCATCAGTGAGAAATGTTACAAAAACGGGGAAAATTATTAACATTTGCGGATTTTCGTTGCGTGCGCGGGCCCTAATACTCAGTCCTCGTACTTAGTTTTTACTATCGGTCTGTCCCGCTCATGCAAATGAGATTTACCGCGCGTGCGAGCGGGATGTACTAATATTCGGAAGTAAGTTCGAGGCCTGAGAATTGCCGCCCTGGAGGACGATTCTCGGGCAGTGGAAAAAAGTTCGGATATTAGTATATCCCGCTCGCACGCGCGCTCAATCTTATTTGCATGAGCGGGACAGACCGATAGTAAAAACTAAGTTCGAGGCCTGAGAATTAGGCCCCTGGATAAATGGATTAAGTTACTCAAAAACCACGCGAACGAAGTCGCGGGTGCATAGTATTATATACTGTTATTATTTATTTTACTGCAAATAAATAAAACAGTGCAGAAGTAGAACTAGTTATAAGTCCAATTTGAGGGGCCCAAGTTTCTCCCAATTTGTCGAAGGAATTGTTTGGCCACTTAATTCACCTCACAGAGGTCATTGTGTCAAATTGAATTTCTACGCCGCCGGAAGACCAGCGGTGCCTTTACGAATATTAATACTGCTTTTAACGTTTGAAATATTCATAATAATATTTGTATACTGTTATTATTAAGGGCAGGTAGTCCATCAAAGTCCGTGCTTTTAAGTTTTTTAAAACAACCTGATACACATGCAAAAGTGTTTTGAGTTCTGAAATAAATATATGTATTATTTAAGGATATAATATATTAAAATCCGTATTCAGTTACAAGATTTAATAAACTTCACTCGATAGAAAAAAATCGTAAAGTTAGCTCTTTTCGTGACGGGTTTACAATATCATGACTAAATTACTTATATTTTAAATTAGATTTTTGTACTTAATAAAGCTGCTAAATATTTTTAGTAAAATTCGTAGAATTAATCGTGATAAAATGTTTGTTTTAATTTCAAAGTTTTATTAACTACGAAATGCGTTAGCGTGGTGGCAATCCCAGCCCGTCAGTCGCGCACTGGCGCTTACGGACGACGGACCTGCGTCAGTTTATTCCGTGACAATGTCTTCCGCGACAATTTCAAGATCGTCATGGGCAGTAAATAACGCAAGCAAAAGTGCCATAGTATAAGACTATCAGTAGTACTACTACTGAATTTCGCTATGGTAATTCATATTTAATTTTTGTTTGTATTGGCAAGTAAATACTAATACCTGATGGCGGGGCGAGGGGGGGGGCACTTTCGTGGGGGTGACTATGGATGGATCTAATATATACAGGGTGTAAAAAGCGCAGTCACTATAACTTTGGGATATGATTATACTACCTTGTCTCATTCTAGAAATGTATTTTTTATATTTTTTTTTACAAAATTTTCAAGAAAAAAAATTTTTTTTGCTTTATTGTTATTATTGCGACAAAAAAAAATAAGAAATGGTCAAAAGTAAAAAAAAAGTTTTTTTAGTTTTTGACAAAAGAAAAATATAAAAAAATACATTTCCTAAATGAGGAAAGGTAGTATAATCGTATCTCAAAGTTATAGTGACTGCTCTTTTTACACCCTGTATAATAGACCCTTCCATAGTCACCCATATCTCAACCATTACAGCACCTACACTCCTGTGTGAGGGTTCCCTAGAATCGGACGAAGGAGCTCTACATTTTGGCACCGTGCGATTTTCCAAAATCATCCCCTAACTCAAAATATGCCCTTCAAAACTTTTTCCATATAATAAATATACAGGCTGTAAAAAGAGCAGTCACTATAACTTTGAGATACGATTATACTACCTTTCCTCATTTTGGAAATGTATTTTTTTTATTATCAAAAACAAAAAAAAAAATTTTTTACTTTTCACCAGTTCTTATTTTTTTGTCACAAAAATAACAATAAAGCAAAAAATAATTTTTAAGTTTGTAAAAAAAAAGAAAAAAGACGTACATTTCTACTTTCTAGTATGACAAAAGGTATTAATCATATCCCAAAGTTATAGTGACTGCTCTTTTTACACCCGTTATATACTAGTTAAAGTTATTTTTACACTGTTAGTTTTACACCTTGTTTAGTACTGTAATTTATATTTTTATTATAATAAAGAGGTTGTCCCGTATACAAGGTGTAAAATAAATGAGAGTTAATAATTTAGGGTGTGTATGGGTCCCGTATGTAGAGTTTACTGTGAAAGTACCAGCACTGAACGAGATACTTTTTATTATTATTGTATGGGCAAATTTATGATGGTGGGGCATTTCTCGTAGAAACATAAAACTCAAAAGTGAGTCTATCACCGCTGATACTTCCCAGTAAACTATATATAGGAGGCACATACACACTCTAAAGTATTATCACTCATTTACTTTACACACTGTATATTGGACAATCCTTGAGCGCCTTCATTCATCCAAATTTGAAATTGTTTTTGAGTACACCTCTTCCTTTAGACAGCCCCAGTAAAAAAAAACTCAAGATGGAATCTGGGGATCGAGTAGGCCACAAATGAGACCCAAACGACCAATCCATTTATTTGGATATGTGGCATATAAATAAGTGCGGACGTTTGCTTTTTGCATTTCAATAGTAATAAGTTCGTAATAGTATTTAATAAAACGATGTATTCCATTTATCAATTTTGTAAACTGTATTAAATACCCACTTTTTAAATATAGTTGGCCACTTAGGTTTTAGTACTGTTTTTGTTTACTCAAACATGTCGAAACTATTTTGGTATCAAATTTCATACTGAAAACTTAAATTTATATATTTTTTGTCAAAGGCGTAATAGATTCTATTCGATCGTAATATTTATGTCTATAGTTATCCTACTGCATATTTGTATACTATGTCGTTGGCGGGGGTCATGTGAGTTCACAATCGCTGCGTCCGCGCGGAGCAGCGCTCGCGCTGCCGTGATTGCGCTAAATGCCTACTTCTTCAGGAATACCTGCCCTTAATTTTACTGCTTATATTTATTAAATTTACTGTTAATTATAAACGTTGTAATATCAAAATGGACGTAGGGACTTTATACAATTTTGTTTTTCGTTTGCTTCATATTACGAACATTATAGCTTAATATTCTAAAGTAAATATAATTATTTTTTCATAGCAATGATGTTCTACGTAAAATTACTATATTTTACTTTTTGGAATGTGTCGAGCGAACGGTCGCACACACACACACACAAAGAAAATGTCAACATTTTATTTATTAACTAGCTGTGCCCGCGACTTCGTTCGCGTGGTTGTTGGAAACACTATCGCGATTATCTTTTGATTGCTCACGTTGATTTTTGTTAATATGATTATTAAAAAGGAACAATTCTTTCATACATATTTTTTGAGTAACTTAAAACGCTTCACGTGTTAGCTATATAAATATATAGCTAATATATAGCTAACATAGGTTGAGGGGATATATAAATATCATATATTTATTGGTATTTTTACTAAAATAATTCAAAGCCAAGTTAAATTGTATCTAAAGTTTTTTGTAACTGTTTACTTTCTACAATGTATATTCGAATGTAGATACTTACAAGATTATCAACCAGTTGCTACTATTAAATATTATTATACAGAATACTATTACATTTTATTTACTAAAAGTAATAACTAATCATAATTTATTACCAGGAGTTTATTCAATTGATATTTCGACTTAAATAGTTAACCATTACAGAAATATAACAGTAAATTCTTAAAGAACCTTAACTGAACATAATAATTATAATATCTTTTAATAATTTTGAAAGGTAATACCAAGAGATTACTTAAATACCGATTGTTAATTGGACTTAACATAAGGCAATATGTGGGTAGATATAAGATTTAATAGGTGACCTAATTTCTATTTATAGAACATATCTAATCGAATAACAATATAAACTATCGATATTATATACTTCTATAATTTCTACACTTACATAATACGGAATAATGATCCAAATTAATATGAAATAACTTTATAGCTATAAATACACTTTAACTACGAAAGATATAAAAACGTACTGTAATACAACATTACAGAACAATTTAATCATCAAAAGAATAACCAATATATACATCAAAGTTAATATTAAATTACAGAATTACAGAAATAAGATATAATTACAGAAATAATAAAATAAGTACACAAGACCTGACTGTCTCAGCTTTCAGATCCAACCAGAGGCTCTTGAAGCAGTGACAGCCCTTTTTATAACATAATAGGGTTGCCACAAATGTAGGGCATAGATACAAAATGTACTTAAATACATTTTGTATTCACAATTACAATTATTTAAAAATATAAATTTAAGTTATCACAAAACATTTAAATACATCAGCGACTTATAAAAATTATATAGTTATTATCAATAACATTATATAATCTTAGTTTATAACGGAAGTCTTAATAATATTTACATCAATTGTTATTATAGATACCACATTAAACATTAGTCTATATTTTTATAATATAGACTGTTAGTGTTTTACATTATACTTAAAATTATAATATCATATTAACATAGTTTTCATCTTATTATAAACTATACAGCATTAATATTGGTGTTGGCATGACTCATGTGTTTTAGTACCGATCAACAACAATTAATAATATGTTACTCGGGAACCGAAAATGACAACAGTCAAATTTCATCTGCAACCGTCTAATTCTATTTTACTTTATTCATAATATTATATCCATACCGTATATCCTACCTATTACACGCAACGAAAGTCGAAATAATTTGCCCCGTTTATGTTACATTTCTCACTGACGCTTCGCTCCTGTTGGTCGCAGCGTAATGCTATATATCCTAAAGCCTTCCTCTATAAATGGACTATCTTACAAACAACGATGTTTTCAAATCGGACCAATACTTCCTGAGATTAGCGCGTTTAAACAAACAGAACAAAGAAATTTTCCGTTTTATAATAATAGTATAGATATAGATATAGTGAACTTTTGCTGCTGAATGTGACCATGGCGCTCGCGGCCAATCAATTCAACGTCGTCAGCCTGCTCCAGCACATCAAGTTCCTGAAGGAAGACCTTGCTGGAGTTCGAGGTAGATTGCTGGCATCAGAGTTTATGATGTGTGACTTAACTTTACCTGTGATAAATAACTTATTATCAAAGAGTTACAATATTATTTGGATGTGTTTCTAATGGGCAATTTTTCAATTGTCAGATAACTTTTACCTAAGGAATAAATCTTTAACTTTGATAGGTTTTGTATGAAACAAATGTTATAGTTACATATTTGTGAGTGTGGTCTAAACGAAGGTACTCTAGACCATATTTTATTTTCCTGTCCAAGAAACCAATCTTCACTATATGACTCCCTCCCCCCTACAATCCCTCGCCCTATCAATTTCAAATCTGTCCTGCGTTTTGTACATACCCCTTTTATTGAAACTTTATGTACATAAATTTCACTAATAAAATAAGACTATAAGGTGAATGGTACTAACCCTAAAATAAATGTTTGTATTTGTTTTAGGTAATAGATTGTGCAACAGACATCCTCCTGTACACCGTACCCTTGTATTTTCATAAAACCTTCTCATAAAGCAGAGTCATAACCAACAATTTTGGCAACCAATATTGGCAACAATAATAATATCTATGGATGGTCGAAACCTAATCAAATTGAAGACGAATAGACTGATACACACACAAACATACACAGCTACGTTAAACTTACGACACCTCTCTGTTTTGTCGGCGGTTAAAAATAAACGTTTTACACCGTTTTCATTTGTAAAGCCGCTCAGGTGCTAGGCAACCGCCACCTGAGGAGCGCCACTCTTAATATATCTTGTTAAGTTCCCTTTAAGTGCTCTGAAAAAACAATTTCAAATAATTTCCTTGTTTTGTTTCCTTTTTGTTCTTTTATACGTATTTAATCAAATTTCAATCGTCGTAATACATTATTTGTTTTGTAAAAACAAAATACAACCGCAAAATAGTTTCTATCAATATAATATGCACGTCAATCTGGTTCCGTGCTAAGTATCCGAAGAACTTGTGATATAGGTTTTATTACACAATACACAAATTTTATACACAGCTATGTCCTACAAAAACAGATTTCGTTTTGTTGTCTCTATGAAACTAATAGGAATATTCCAAATACTTTTGTTTTGTTTAGTGCCTGTCAATGTGAACTTTGCATGTGCGATATTATATTTACAAATTTAGTTAATTTATGAGATTTTTAAGATGGTTATGACTAGTTATTAGTTTGGAATGGATCCACATATTTTGTTTATGGTTACAAAATAACGCAAAGTACATATATAAAAAATTGAGTTATTGATCCTGGTAGATGTCGTTGCGGAGATTCCGAATTTACTATTAATTACTCATTTTCGCCAAAATGTCGATTGTTTATGATGAGGGGCCTTACTTTCCAAACTGATTCGATCGTACTTACCAATAAATTGGTGTTTGTTTATTTTGATTCTCAGTTGATTGATATGGTCGGGAGTACAAAAAGTTACGATTTAACGATTTTCTGTACACTGATTAGTTTCAGAATAATCCACCAAATAAAATAGCAAAAACTGTTGATGTCGAACTTGTTTAGTGCCACAGCATATGTGTTATTGTTATCAGGATCCAATTACACGTTTAATAATAATACACTTCTAGTTAATCGTATTTGACTTTATTCTACTACGTAGATAATACAATAAACAGTATCTTATACATTACTAGGTACCTATGCAGATCTTAACTCTAGGGGCCTCCCTAGGGGACTAATATATATAGACTATCTTAGGCATCACTGTCAGTGTCATCTTTGACATCTAATTGTTTTTTAATCATAATACATAATGACATAGCATTATGTAACATCTCCCTTTTTCGAGAAACGCATACAATATATCAATGCATATAATATACATGATTACAAAATATACCTTACTAATTAAATTTCTCATGTATGTACAATTTAGGTTGTTTTACAGTTCTACCAGATCTGGTAACATAATCTGTACCTATTTGCCTCTCCACAGGAACACAGTTATCATTATGCCTACTAATATCCTGAGAATTTTCACTCGTGAAACAACTAGGATTTATGGGAAGTATATTGCACGTATCATGACCAATATAAGAAGGATCTATTTTTTTAAATTCATCTTTACTGTCACCCGCAAAAGAGGAAGGAGGATTTATCTTTTTTAAATTATTTTTCCTATGTCTAATATGCGCTCTATTTCTCCTATATATAACACCATTCATATCGGTAATATAATGAGACCTACCACAATCTAGATTTCTATGTATTACACCAGGAGTCCAAAAATCTTTGGGATTCTTTTTAAAATAAATGTCATCTCCAGGCTTAAAGACTTCATTCCTTTGCCTTGCACATCTGTCAAAGTAATATGTCATTTTGTTTTTATTTTTGACATAAGATTTTTTGTAAACAGAAAATTTTACTAAATTCGGTTTTAGTTTTTTACACAGGACAGGTATATTCATACGTAAACTCCTAGACATTAATAATGATGCTGGGCTGGGAAAATCGCCTTTAGCTGTGTTCCGGTAGTGTAGCAATGCTAAATATACATCAGAATTATCTAGAGCACACTTACGTAGTATGTTTTTGGATATTTTCACAGCCGCCTCGACCTGGCCATTTGAACGAGCGAAATAAGGACTCGACGTGATATGCTCCACATCCCAGTCAACCAGAAAGGATTTGAACTTACAAGAGTTGAAAGGTGGACCATTATCCGATACTAGCGACCGTGGAATGCCATGGCGTGCGAAAAATGATTTCAAGTGTTTCACCACGTTATCAACGTTGTAATTCTTATGTAAAGAAGCTAGCTCAAAATATTTAGAATAGTAATCTACACAGACAAGGTAATTCTCCCCATCAAAATAAAATAAGTCAACCCCCACTCGTTCCCAAGGGAGTTGAGTAATATCATAACACTTCAAAGGTTCCTTATTTGTGTTAGGTTTAAATTTAGCACATACCAGACACTGTTCAATTAAATTTTTAATGTCTGCATTTATATTGGGCCAATAAACTGTTTCCCTAGCAATGTTAAGTGTTTTATTTATACCTAAATGACCACAGTGAATTTTATCTAATATTTGCTTTTGTAAAGCCTTTGGGACTATGAGCCTATTGCCCTTAAAGAGTAAATCATTCATTATATGTATTTTGAATATTCCAATATGGTTTTACCAAACAGTTAATTTTGTTTTTGCTTGTTGGCCAACCATTTTTTATATAAGATTTAAGCAAATTTAATGATTCATCTTGTTTACTTTCATTTAATATTGACTCTAAATATGACTTTGATACTGAAATATTAGAAAAAATTGAATTGACATGATATTGTAAGTCTTGTTCATATTGTGGTACATATGTATCAGTAAGTGAAGCTCGTGATAGCGTGTCTGCTATATACATATGTTTACCAGGTACATAAATTACTTCTAAGTCATATCCTTGCAACGCAAGCATCATTCTCTGCAACCTAGCTGGCACTTCATGAAGAGGTTTTTTAAAGAGATAAATTAAAGGTTTGTGATCTGTATGAACGGTAACAGGCCCTCCATAAATATATTGATGAAATTTATTACAACCAAACTGTATAGCAAACAATTCCTTTTCAATCTGAGCGTAGTTTTGTTGAGAGCTTGTCAATGTTCTTGAGCTATATGCAATTGGTCGCTTATTTTGCATGATAACAGCGCCCACTGCATTCTTGGATGAATCTACTGACAAAATTAAAGGTAAATTGCAATTATAGTTAATTAATACAGGTGCTTTAGTAATAATATCTTTTAGTGATTCAAAACACTTTTGATAATTATCATCCCATAGGAATGGTATATCCTTTTTTAACAAGTTTCTTAAGACATTAGTTTTGTCTGCTAAGTTTTCAATGAAAGGGGCTAAAAAATTTAACATGCCTAAAAATCTTTGTAAATCCTTAATATTTTTAGGTGTAGACATATTTTTTACAGCTTTAATTTTATCTGGATCAATTTTAACACCATCTTTGCTAAAAATATAACCCAAATATGTTATTTCTTCTAAAAGAAACTTACACTTGAGCTTGTTTAACTTCAGATTTACCTGCCTAGCCCGTTCTAAAAATAATTCTAATCTCTTATTATGTATCTCAATTGTCTCCCCATATATTAATATGTCATCACACCAAATAATTATGCCTTCAATGTCCCCAAATAAATCAATCATAGTTTTATAAAATATTTCTGTTGCAGTATTAATCCCGAAAGGCAACCGTAGAAATTTATAGCGACCAAATGGGGTCTGAAATGTGCACAAATCACTACTTTCTTTTGTTAATTTTACATTATAAAAACCAGAGAACGCATCCAAGTGGGAAAAATATTTAGCTTTAGACAATTTTGACCTGACTTCATCAATATTTTTAATAGGATAATGACTTCTCAATAGATTTTTATTTAAATATCTAGGATCTAAACATACCCTTAATCCTCCTGCCTTTTTCATGGTAATGACTAAACTACCAACGTGGGTTTGTTAACCTTTTGTATAATTCCCAGTTGTTCCATGATTTCTAATTCTTTCCTTAACGGCTCGATGAGAGCAAACGGTACCTTCCTCGGGGGATCTACTCTTGGTATGGCATCCTTCTTTAATACAATACTGTGTTCATATGGAAGACATCCTAGGCCCTGAAAAACATCATTATATTTGATTACAATATTGTCACATGTTTTTTCATATAGGTTATGTATATTTTTCACAATTTTATTGTCATTTTGACAATTTACAGAGAAGTTTTTTGTTATTAAATTTAACTTTATACAAGTTGGTAAGCCAATTACAGTTGGACAATTCAAACTTGTTATTACAAAAGTAATTGTTTCAGGCTCAACTTTATTATCTAATAAACAGGATACATTAGATACTGCCACTATGGGAATTTCATGACCATTATAAGCAAAAATATTATAATTTTTACATTGTTGTTTGTCCTTATTTTTAATTTTTAGGTTTGAGCTTTTACATGTGTCTAAAGACATCATATTTATATCTGCTCCAGTATCAATTATGCAATCTACTCTTTTATTGTTTATATTAAGAAAATAATGCCAAGAATTATCATTTTTACTTAAAATTGTGCTATTACTATTACTTTGTGATTCAATGTTGAACAATGTCCCTACAGTAAATCTCTCAGCACTATTTTTTGTTACTTCATCATCGAGATTTGAGTTGTCTACTTCAGAAACAACATTCCTGACATTATTTTTCTTATAACATAAATTAGTAAAGTGTCCATATTTAAAACATGACCTGCATTTATGCTTCCATGCTGGGCAGTTGCGATGAGCATGTGTTGTGTTGCATCTCCCGCACGTTGTTCTGGACCCGGGTGTGGCTGATCTTCTTTGTTGATAATGCGGCACTGGAGATCTGGTTTTTCTCCTATGCTGGTGCGATGAAAACGATGATGACGGAGAACTGTTCGGACGGTTTCTGTGTATCTTGTATACGGTGGCATCTTCTCTTCTTTCACCCCCATTGATTGAATCTTCACTCTTCTGTGCCATAGTGAGTGTTCTACACAGCAGCTTGGCTCTTTCCAGGGAGAGATCTTGTTCTTGTAGCAGCTTTTGTCGAATTTGTGAGAAGTTTGTGGCCATGTTAGCGATGAGAATATCTTTCACCAGGGATTCACGAAGCGTACCAAACTCACATGAATGACTTGCATTTTCTAGGTCCATCAGAAAATTGTCCAATGATTCGTTCACACGTTGTTTTAATGTGAAGAACCTGTGTCTTGCAACTGTCAAATTCTTCTTTGGTTCAAAGTATTCAACAAATTTTTCCTTAACTTGTTTGAATGTAGAACTGCTTAGGTCCAAATTGAAGGAGTTGAAGATGTTTAGACCTTTTTCACCCATAGAGTGTAGCATAATAGCAATCTTCCTTTTGTCTTCAGTTTTCTCCATTCCCGACGCCAGCAAATATATCTCGAACGACTGAGTCCATTTTCTGAAGTTTTCAGCATTATTGTTGATGATTTCCGTCGAAATTTCCAGCTTTTGTACTCCGTTTGCAGCCATTGTCGTCATTGTTGTTGAACCACACCCAGCCGGTCTCGAAATTTCTTTTTTCGCCGTTCTCGACGTACCCTCTCTTTGGTTAATATTTTCTTTTTCTTCTTCTGACACCATGTTTAGTGCCACAGCATATGTGTTATTGTTATCAGGATCCAATTACACGTTTAATAATAATACACTTCTAGTTAATCGTATTTGACTTTATTCTACTACGTAGATAATACAATAAACAGTATCTTATACATTACTAGGTACCTATGCAGATCTTAACTCTAGGGGCCTCCCTAGGGGACTAATATATATAGACTATCTTAGGCATCACTGTCAGTGTCATCTTTGACATCTAATTGTTTTTTAATCATAATACATAATGACATAGCATTATCCCCTCGTCTGTGGTTTGTGATTTTTCAAAAAGCCGTTGTATGTGGAGGCCTCTTGGGTGGTCTCGAATTACGTCATCCGCGCGAGGATCAAATTACAAATATTTCAAATATTTTGTTTATGAGCTTATTTTAGATTATATAAACAATATGTCG
Source organism: Celastrina argiolus (assembly GCA_905187575.2). Classification (NCBI taxonomy): domain Eukaryota; kingdom Metazoa; phylum Arthropoda; class Insecta; order Lepidoptera; family Lycaenidae; genus Celastrina; species Celastrina argiolus. Next base: position 8,653,935 of record LR994596.1, read on the forward strand.
TTAAAATCGCTATGAAACAAGCTAACATATACTTATAGATTGGTTTAGTTTGGCCTTGTAATGTATAACTTATTCCAAATTGAAATTAGGTAAAACTTTTTTTTCCCCATTTTTTGGTATTAAAGTCGTTGAATTAAAAAATATATAAAATATTTTATCCAAAAGCTTTTTTCGTCCTCAGGTTTATTCATATTACTTCCCATTATTAGTAAAAAATAAGACACAATACATTCATTGTTTATAAACCACAAGCGTTATAAAAACGCGGTACTTGAACGGGCTCGACCGAGGCAATAAAAAAAGGTCTTGTTTACACTTCAATTCCGAGAACTCCATTGTCGAGTGGCCGGGAATGTTACTCATTGTTTATTATGGTTTATAATCTTATACACAAACGAAAGTTGAAGCGTTAAAACTGTTTTGTTTATTAGAAATCAAACGATGAAAAAAACACTAGTTAATACGAAAAAATTTCAAATCATGTTTGATGCAATAACAATTTTTGTATAAAATATTTATGATATTCACATTATAATGCATGAAATATTGTTTGTTAATTACTTACCTATCCAATTAATAGCACAAAACACAATTCACAGCACAAAACAAATATATTTTAACAATTTTCTAAAAGACGGTTGGTGTAAAAAAACAACAATGACCGACGTCATTTTCATACGGCTCGTATTTCATACTAACAGGTTCCATAGATTAAAGCAAGTTCTTAAAGGACAATCTATATATTTTTTTAAAAATTGGCACATCTGTGGCAAAGAAAAACACAAAAAGCCGTCAACTGTTGAGAAATCTATTTTAGTATCGCGCACCCGACTCTAGGAGTCGGCTCCACAGACAGCGGTTTTTTTGACAGCGCTCTAGGAGTCGGCGCCACAGACGAGGGGTTATGTAACAGAACTGATTCGATCCTCGATTGTGTCGCAAGGAAGCCTGCTGATTCGATCGTGCCACGTACTTACCAATAAATTAGTGTTTGTTTATTTTGATTCTCAGTCGATTCATACGGTCGGGAGTACAAAAAGGTACGATCTAACAATTTTCTTTATCATGGTTTCAAAGTAATCACCAAATAAAACACCAAACGCCGTTGAGATCGAACTGATTCGATTCTCTATTGTGTCGGAAGTAAGCCTGCAGGGCAACAGTATTATTCTCGATTAATTTCAATTATCCTTGACAAACAAAGCAATATTAAACGGAAAGTGTGTCAACAGCAAAAATTGCGTCGGACGAATGAGATGATTCTGTATTCATTGCTACGCCGCGTTTGTCATAATTGTCTGCGTCTGTTTTGTTCGATTTAATTATATTGCTAGCTGTTGCCTGGGGTTTCGTCCGGTATTTAGTAAATAACATTTCATGTTATTGAATGATGAATACCTATGACTAAGTAGAAGCCGGTCGTGTATTTTAATAAATCTGATGTCAAATAACAGTAATAGTAATTTGTGTATTATTACTGTGTAACATAATTAGCGATGTCAAATCACCAAATCAACTTTGTAATGTTTAAAAACGTTTGTCTCAGTTCGTTATTAAGCTATTGCATAGCTTCTATCGCGGGCCTTGAGCGTGGGGACCGAATCCAGAAATTCCGTAACGAAAAAAAACCTATCACCCCCTAAACAACACTCACTTGGCTCTTTGGGTGGTGGGGTTCGAATCTTCGAATAATAACTCAAACTCGATACTAATAAGAATTATATTTCCGAACACAGTCCCACACAACAATAAAAATCCTTCGCAATACTTATATATTTCACTAATGTTTTCGATAGCGCGATGTAGAAAACTGCAGAAAAGTAACAACGCCATCTAGGTTTAACATTGTGAAGTAAAAGTTAGATACAATATATTAAGTTTATTGAACCATATCAAATTGGACACCCCCCACTCTGACCGGCACAGCGGTGATACTTTTTAGTTTTTCCATCTATCGATAAATACCAGAACTTTTAATGACTTTTTGAAATATCACGCTTGTCTCTTTAGTTCAGCAACCCGCCTTTAGGTGGCATTGGTTGTAATGGAAAACTACCGTAATCAGCTGTTTGTGAGAAAGTATATAGGTGTATAGGTATTAATCATCTATGTACAACAGTGAATATCTGTACTCGTATAAATTGTGTACAAAGTGTTTTAAATATGAATAAACAAAGTGCATTTATTAATGAAGAAAGTCACGAAAAAATAGTGAAAGAAAATGAGTTAGTACTCTATATACATTCATTTTATTATTATTATCACAAATGCAGTATTATTTTTTGTTTCGGCAATAGCTTTACCGCGGCAGTCTCCGAGTGCCACACGTCTTTTTTAAACAAATGTTCTATTGGATATATCACGCGGACAGATTTTGGCCTTGTTTTTGTATGGGACACGTTATGTAGTTCAGTTGATCGAAGATATTTACCCGGCTGAGCCAAAAAAGTTGAATTTCTGGATTCGGTCCCCACGGTCAAGGCCGGCGATAGAAGCTATGCAATAGCTTAAAAAAATATAACAATAGTCCACGGAATATAGTAATAATATTACAACATTCGTGTAGACTAATGTCTGTCCAAGGGTAGAAGAGTACAGGTACGCTGAAAAAAGTCAAAAACATTTCACTTTTGCCTCTCGCCGACGAACTTTTAAAATATTTCATCTGCGTACCAACTCCTTATGGAAATAACTATCACATTTATCACATGTCATATGTATTTATATTTGTTCCTGTCGTCCCCGGAATTGCTCCCGGATCCCCGGAGACCCGGAGATGTGACATCGCCTTTATATGATGAATACGTTTGAGAGTTTCTACAATATTTATGGATTAATGTCTACCTACGCTCAAATGTGATATCGTGAATTGAATTCTAAGTTTTGATGTGAATTACACGTGAACCTTGCGTGTTGGTTGATAGAACTGGTGTAAAAAGAGCAGTCACTATAACTTTGGGATATGATTATACTACCTTGTCTCATTCTAGAAATGTATTTTTTTTCTTTTTATTTTCAAGTAATTAAAAAAATTTTTTTTTTTGTTTTATTGTTATTTCTGCGACAGACAAATAAGAAATGATAAAAAGTAAAAAAAAATATTTTTTTTAGTTCTTTACAAAAAAATATAAAAAAATACATTTCCAAAATGAGTTAAGGTAGTATAATCGTATCTCAAAGTTATAGTGACAGCTCTTTTTACACCTGGTATAGCTTATTTTTGTTGACTTTGCAAAAAAGTTTGTTCATCAGTCCCACTTCTTAAGGGAAAAAAGGATAGAATGTAATTTCTTGGTTCGATGAAACTGGCTACCGTTACCTCAAATCGGCGCGGAGAACTACATAATGATTCATGGTTCATATAGCCGAATATAGTGTGAAGAGAATGACGCGTACAGCAAGTTTTGTTTTTGCACCTCATATAAATTACTTAACATAACGCGACAAATCGCGATTAAAGATAGGTATCCATAAAAGTCACAAAACAGATGAGTTTCAATGCTGGTCAGGTCTTAGGTCAACGACCAGTGCGTTCGTGCGTATTAGACTAGGAGCCCGCTAGCCCCAGCATGGTAAGATTCACTCCTTGTCGTCATTTTAGACATTTGTTTTTTTTTTCTTTTTGAGTTATATTAAGTAACTAGCTGTGCCCTGCGACTTCGTTCGCGTGGTTTTTGAGTGACTTAAACCGTTTATTCAGAGCACGCAACGAAAGTTCCCAAATGTGAATAATTTTCCCCGTTTTTGCAACATTTCTCACTGACGCTTCGCTCCTATTGGTCGCAGCGTAATGATAAATAGCCTAAAGACTTCCTCTATAAATGGACTATCCAACGAAAAAATATTTTTTCAAACCGGACCAGTAGTTCCTGAGATTAGCGCGTTTAAACAAACAAACAAACAAACAAACTCTTCCGCTTTATAATAACTCTTCCGCTTTATAATATTAGTATACATTTATAAAAGGTGCAAAAACAAAAAAAATTACGCGCTATTCTCTTTACACTGTATTCGGCTTAATTTATGAACCATGAATCAGCCTGTATAGTAATGATTATAATATTTCTTGTCTTGGCGAACTTCTTACCGCCTCAGAATTAAGTTTCTCGACGCACTGATAACAGCGCCATCTACTGGGTAAAAATACACTAAAAACTCTCGAGTACCTCTATCCATTGGTGTGGCGTTGGCAGTGTTTCAAACTAAGTAAATAAAATAACAGCTCACTTTTCAAGTGAGCTGATATTCACTGAGACGGATTTATTATGCTGACACGATATCTAGTGTATTGTTGATGGAAGGCAAGTCATATATAATAAATAAATAATATAATGTCTTAACGAATGATGAATGGTATTTAAAACCCGTTTATTAGTATTGAAACGTATTGAAATTCGATAATATTTTAATTGAGGTTATGAAAATAACTTAGACATAGATGTAAAAACACTAAAAAACTCTCGTTTACACATTTTTCCGTCCCCATGTCGCCTGTGTTGCTAACGAGAAAAATTTAATTTGGTCGGTCGTAGTTTTAGATTTCATTACCAAGTTGCCATTTGCTCGGTAGAGGTAAAAGTGAATTTCAAAGTTAGCCTGTAGGCGATACACCTTTGTTCTTGCTTTCCATTACAAAAAATCTAGCGATGGAGAATGGTTAACTATACAGGGTGTAAAAAGAGCAGTCACTATAACTTCGTGGGGTAATAACCAGGCAAGAGATATATCCATTGGTACTAGTCATTTGCTTTTAATCCACTGTTTTAAAAATTTAAAAAAATTCTATAGGCAATGTACAACGTGCACAACACAACGATCAGCTGATTACGCTGAGAGGTCAATAGCATGCGTAAGACGTTCATTACGTACTAGGGCAAAAATTATAAAATTTAAGAATTTAATGCAGAACGTTGTTCCAAACAGTTCAGCCTTGCGACTAAAATAATAAATTGCGAAAAAAAAATTTTTTTTTTTCAAAATATAATAATGAAAAAATTCATTTCTAGAATTAGTCAAGGTTCTGTAATCCAATCCCAAAGTTATAGTGACTGCTCTTTTTACACCCTGTATAATGGCTTTATCTCAATTTTTTGGCCTTTTGAGTCATTACAATTTTGTACTGTCTCCCACTTTGCTTGGGGAGGGAAACTGGAATACTTCCTACTCCTCCTTTTTTTCTTCTGATTAATTTCATTGTGGGTCCTAAGACAGATTTAATTTAGCTAGTACCTCGGGCACCCCTGAGATCATATCAAAGGGTTTGTCGTGGTTGGTTACCGCTGTCGATCCTGGCTCACAGGAGTTGCAGTGGTGGGAATGTGAATTGTGAGTTGGGCCAATGCCCGTTTGAAAAAACATGATTTACAAATTTTTTATTTTAGCTCTCCGTAAACGTTGTGTGTAAAAAAACTCGTTGTGTAGTTTCTAAGATATACTTGTTTCAAATTCTAGACGCAATGACGTCATTTTATAACACTTTTATTTTCCAAAAAATTTAAATGTCTTAACTCATTAATACTAGTTTTTTTTCAATTAAATTAATCTAGTGTATATTTGTAAAAAAATGTTTGTATGTATGTATGTTTGTTTGTTCCCTTGCAGCGGCCAAACTGTTTGTCCGATTTTATTAAATTAGGTGTCAATCGATTCGTATTGGTCCCGCAAGTAACATGGGCGATATAATTTTTTAAAAATTTTGATTTTGTAAGTTGGACCTCACAAACTATCTCCAAAAATAATTTGATTGAGATAAATGTCTCGTGTTTGGTATTAGAAATAGGTCTTGGCAAGAAAATCAGGAATATGTTGTTATATTCAAAATAAACTCATAAATGCGGTCGTACAAGTAGTATCCAGGAGGTGTTTAATAACTTGCTATGCGATAGTTAATTTTATGAAAATATAATGTTAAGTATATTTGATGAGGAAACAAAAAAATATAAAACAAAAAAAAAACAGTTTAAAAAAAGCTGAAACAAGAAAATAATTCAATTTGGAATCCAGCTATGCATAGATACTGCAATAGAATACTTGCCTTGGATTCTCAAAGGAGTCACAGTCATCTGCACAACTCGAGTTTCCACGAATTCGGCACAAGATCTAAATATATAACCAAACTTTGTACTCAAGAAAAAAACTCATGCATAACTCAAAAACTCAGGGTAAAAGTTTTAAGATGCTATCAAGCAGATGACCTCTCTAACTTGCTCATTTGCAGAGTTGGAGTTTACACCAAAAGTTGTAATGCTCAGCACTTGCACCAAAAGATATTTAATACATTTAGATTGATAGCTGTTGGAAACTTTAAAATCACGCTGAGTGCTCACAGAAATAATTTATACTAACTTTTTTATGCTCAAAGTTAGAGGCATAAATAGTAATTTGTATAAAAAGATATAAAATTAGTGTACCTCATCATCATCATTATTTCAGATATGACGTCCTCTACTGGAGCCTTACTCTCCATACTGATTCGGTTTTGATTCAGATACGATCGTGCCGCGTACTCCCGAATAAATTGACGTTTGTTTATTTTGATTTTCAGTCGATTGATATGGTGAGTACAAAAAGTTACGATCTAACGATTTTCTTTATCATAGATAGTTTCAAAGTAATCCACCAAATAAAATACTAAAAGCCGTTGAGGTCGAAATGATTTGGTTCTCGATTCTGTCGGGAGTAGGCCAACTGGAATAATAATCTCAAAGTATTTTATAGTGTTAGTTGGCCATACTTGCTGTTGGGGATTCTGCTTGAATAAAAGAGTGTGGATTGTAATCTATACTAATATTATAAAGCGGAAGAGTTTGTTTGTTTGTTTAAACGCGCTAATCTCAGGAACTACTGGTCCAATTTGAATAATTCTTTTTTTGTAGGATAGTCCATTTAAAGAGGAAGGTTTTAGGCTATATAACATTACGCTGCGACCAATGGGAGCGAAGCGTCAGTGAGAAATGTTGCAAAAACGCGGAGACTTTAGTTGCGTGCGCTGCATAAATGGTCGCTCAAGAACCACGCGAACGAAGTCGCGGGAACAGCTAGTATAGGTATATTATCGGTAAAATAGTACTGGCTGTCGAGGAGTTCCGTGAAGAAGTGGTGAAGCCGTGGTGTGGTGGCCCGGCTGTCGCTCGCTGTCCGCTGCAGTCCGGCCCCCGCTACCCGCACGCCCCGCTAGTGGCGGGTGCGCTGTGTTGCCGCGCTTATAGGCGCGTGTGTGTGGTCGCGCCAAACGCGTGTGTGATGTAAGGGGGGGTCACAATCCCCATCTACTCCCTTCTAAACAACTAGCCACCCGGCTAGTTATAGTCCGACACAGCTAAATCGGCTCTCATGCCATTAGTGAATACCCTTTCGAAAAAAAAAATACGCGCCAAACGCGCGAACACTTTCCACGCTTGGCAGGCGAGTTGGCGAGCGCAATTTTCAGAATGACCGCGAAAATTTCTGGATAGAGTATATTCACTCTGTCACCTTTTACTACACCCACGGGACAGGTTTACTACACAATCTGGGAAAGTGCAGTTTCTCCACCATCCCACGGATCAGTGTACTTACGTTTTTTAACACGTCAATCTGGGGCTACGGTCTTGAAGAATTTATAGAATCGGTACAAGTTAATACAATAATACTTTATTTCGCATCATACAATTTAAAACGATATTTATTATTATACACACGACTATGGGACCCTGTAACTTAGTAAACTTTTTTATCTCTCGTCAGAAGTCGAACCTCCGGCTTCAACGCCCTGTCCACTGAGCTACAGAGGGCACAAAAAGTCACCAAATATCAGAAGTAGGATTTGTATATTTGCTTTTATTCCTAGCCTCAGCAGTCATCGTTTTGTATTCTACTTCATTGCTATACGGTAGGGTATGCTTATCGACAAAAGTCATTTTAACCTTCTATAAAAACAGAGTGTTATTATTAGTTTGACGAGTGAGGCTGTGGCAACATAGCTCTAAAACGGGTGAATTTTCCATCTTAATAATAATAATAATAATAATAATAATAATAATAATAATAATAATCATTTTACACATCGAACTTCTCTGATACACCAGAACAAGCAACAACGTCAGAGCCAAACACTACAAATATACCCAATGTAGTTATAGATTCAACAGAAAACCAAAAAATCGAAAACATCTTTACAGAAATGATGGTTAAATACTCCGGTACAGATCCAACTCTTAGACCCACAATCCCAAAACTTCAGACTACACGCAACGTAATTAAAACAGTAAATATATTAAACAGTTTAATGGCAAATTATTTAGAAGAAAAGGAGACTCATAGTCTAGATGAAATTCACACTACAATTTATAGTGCTGCTATTACGGTAGCAACTCTACATAGCAAAATAGTTAACCCGTCTGAAAACAAAAATACAGATAAAATAATAGCTCACAATACCCCTAAATGGCAGACACGAATTGAAAACAGAATTAAAAAATTACGCAAAGAAGTAGGACAGTTAACACAATATCTCAAAGGAAACCTTACAATAAAAAAGCAGCGAAAGCTTAACCCAAATAATCTTACCAATGTTCAAATAGTAGATCTTTTAGATAAATTAAAACAAAAACTACAAGCACAATCAAAACGACTACGTAGACTTAAAATCAGCAACGCTAGAAGAAAAGATAACACCCTATTTAATAGTAATCAAAAAATATTTTACCAAAACCTTACATCTGAAAATTTTAAAATCACGAACCCCCCTAATATAGATGAAGTAAATAACTACTGGGAAGAGTTATGGTCAAAACCTGTTCATCATAACACCCAATCATCCTGGCTTAGCACTGATATAGAGGAAAGTCAGACTTTAAACATAATGCCAGAAATTATAATAGATAAGGATGATGTCACATACGCTATAAAGAATACTCTAAACTGGAAAGCACCAGGACCGGAAAAAATTCAAAATTACTGGATTAAATACTTCACCGCAACACATCGACATATCGCAGACGTATTCAACTCTTTCATACAATATCCTCAGACTATACCCCCATTTTTCACGCAGGGAATTACATATTTAAAGCCGAAAGATAAAAATGACACCACTAACCCCACAAAATACCGTCCAATAACGTGCCTTCCAACCATATATAAATTACTTACATCTATAATTACTCAAAAACTTAGTGCACACATTACACAAAATAACATAATACCGGAAGAACAAAAAGGTTGCACTAAAGGGTCTATGGGCTGCAAAGAACAACTAATTATTGATGCTGAGATACACAACCAAGTCAAACAAAACCGTAAGAACCTGTACTACTCCTACATTGATTATCAAAAGGCTTTTGATAGTGTCCCTCACTCCTGGCTTCTACATATCCTAAAAATATATAAAGTTGATTGTAAGTTAATTCAGTTCCTACAAAGTTTAATGTGCACTTGGTCTACTAAGCTTAATTTAAAAACAATTGATACTACCTTCTGTACATCTCCTATCAAAATCAAACGCGGTATATTTCAAGGAGATTCACTCAGCCCTTTATGGTTCTGTTTGGCTCTAAACCCTCTCTCAAAAATCCTTAATAAAGCGTGTCACGGATATGTAATAGATAAAACAAAGAATATTAAAATAACTCACTTACTTTACATGGACGACATTAAACTATATGCAACGGATAGGCAACAACTGGAAAAACTTTTACAACTAACAGAACAATTTAGTACCGATATTAAAATGACTTTCGGGATAGAAAAATGTAAGATTAACTGCATCACTAAAGGCCAGCACACACAAACCGAATCACTTAATTTAGAGCTACAGACAGGTATAATAGACAGTATGCAAGCAAAAGATACATATAAATATTTAGGATATATACAAAGTACAGCAATTAATCATAAAGAAATAAAGAATACACTAAAATCGAAATATAAAGAGAGACTTAACAAAATACTATCTACTCAATTATCAGGTCGAAATAAAATAAAAGCTATTAATACATACGCGGTACCGATATTAACTTACTCATTTGGAATAATTAAATGGACAGATACAGAACTCGAAGCTCTTAACACTGCAACCCGAACCTCAAGCTATAAACATAATATCCATCACATCCATTCAGCAGTTGAAAGATTTACACTAAAAAGAAAACTAGGAGGCCGTGGTGCTATGGATATCAAAAACCTACACTACAATCAAATTGATAACCTAAGGAAATATTTCCTAAATAAAGCTAACACAAGTGAATTACATAATGCCATTATAAATATTCCCCACTCAGGGACACCTCTACACCTAAACAATAACCAATTTGACCCAAGACACAAAATATTAAGCGACAATAATAAAATAACGAAATGGAAAAGTAAAGCACTACATGGAAAATTCCCACACCAGGTACAACAAGAACATATAGATCAAGAGGCATCATTCAGCTGGCTCACAAAAGGAAATATATTCAGTGAGACAGAAGGCTTTATAATAGCAATACAGGACCAAATAATTAAAACGCGTAATTACTCTAAATATATCCTTAAAGAAAATATAGAAACTGACAAGTGCAGATTATGCCACCAAACCACCGAAACTATAGACCATGTCACTGGAGGATGTAGCGCTTTAGCCAGTAAAGAATACACGTACCGTCACAACAACGTAGCCAAGCATATTCACCAATTGCTAGCCACTAAATACAAGCTCATAGAGACACCAACACCTTATTATAAATATAAACCCAGCAGCGTCCTCGAAAATAGCTCTGTAAAACTCTACTGGGACAGAGACATAGTTACAGATCGCACCATCCTTAGTAACAGACCGGATATCACATTAACAATAAAACCTGAAAAAATCACCTACCTTATAGACATAGCCGTTCCGAACACAAACAACCTGAAACAAAAACATAGTGAAAAGATTCAAAAATACATACCTCTAGCTGACGAAATAAAACAAATGTGGCGCCAGGAATTTGTAAAAATCATACCTATCATTATATCTTCGACCGGCGTCATCCCCAAAACTCTCACCGCAGCACTGAAAACAATAGACCTTCATAAAAATACATACATACAAATGCAGAAGTCCGTCGTCATTGATACCTGTTCCATAGTTCGTCGTTTCATGAACCCTTCGTCTTCATTCACTAATTCACCACAATCATAACTCTTTCTTCATAAAATATGAATCAGGTTTCTTGGCACACGCCCGTACCTGGATCATTTACCCGGCATATTGCCGAGACTTCTATTTGTATAAAATAATAATAATAATAAGACGTTTATTCACTATTTTTTTTATTGCATTACACTCGATAACACAAAATATTTATTTGTATATTATTTTGATCTAATTTCTTTTGTTTCAAAGCTGACATCATCGCAAATCTTCTTAGTTCGCTGTTGACAGTTCGCGAGGTACTTAATTGTTTTATTTTGTTTATAGTTATTGTTATACTTAATACGATTTTGCTCGTCACTTTGGGCGCGCAAAAGTTATACACCACAGGATACATTTTGCAGCGATAAAAAATAGACTAAAAAGTAGAAAAAAATAAATTTTGTGCAATATAAATACCTAATTTACGAAATTATTTGTAAAAAAAACTTTTCGAGAGTATCTATCGTCATGCGTAAAAAACGAAACAGCAGTAGCGCCTAGTATACATGCGTGTTATAAAAGATAAAGGGAGGGAGGAAGTAACTCTCTTTCTCCGCGCCGGCGGTCTACTCTCCCTCCATCTTACGAATTTTCGCTCAGGTCACGTGTACAGACTCGAGTTCAACATTTTTTACCTAATTCATAAAAGCACAACATTGCTAAAGATGTATTCACCATAGAAATAGGATATACATAGAAGGAGTGTAAAAAGTAGAGCTAAAAACAGCGATCTATCTAACAAATTTCAAATGCAAAGATTCATGAGAGTAAAAGAGACAGCAACTTCATGATTTTTCGCGTTGTCACCAGGTCAGAGGTCGATTTGGTGGTCTGTCAAATTTTGGTGGTCTGTCAAACGTATCAAACCAACTAAATAAAAACGTCTCTGTATTTCTATAGCTCTTTAGAAATTAGCGACAACTTCAATTGGTAGCATTATATGCCATCCTATTTTTGTGTCAACAATAAAACATGAAGAAAACATTTTCTTTTACATTTTATTATTATAATGTAATAGATAATAATTCTCATCTGATTTATTACAGTTTTTGCAATTTACAACATAACTGTTTCGGAAAAAGCCTTGCTTAGTGAATGCGTGTAAAAGTTATACCTACATCTCGAAAAGAAAACTGTGACGGAACAATATCTTTTCATAAGTATGTTTTAAATGTTATAGGCTTAGTAAATATATCCAAGTAGGCTAGAACTAATTTATTTTAATAGATGTATGTGTATATTATTATAGTTTCTACTAGTATGCGGTATTTGCATTATATTAAAAATTATTTGTTTACATAACATAGAGGTTTATTTTCTCCTAGTGATGTACATTTCTATATCGATAACCCTTCGAAATAATCTCTTTATGTTTGACTTTTATTATTTTTAACCATACCATGTTACCATACCAAGTTAAATATAATTAATCTGCTAATTGGTATTTACAGGTTATTTACAAAATCATGCTCCAAAAATAAAATGGTTCGAGTTCATAGGAAAACCAGAAGCTACATAGAGTCATGTTTGCTCTAAACATTTACCCCCAATTATTTTATTACAAACGAGAATATTGTATCAACTTGATGTTGATGCACACGGGTTTCCTGTGAAGCCGAGGTATGAATCCGGTCCTGTCGGTCCATTTGTATCGTCAAATTCATGGCTCTCCTACTTAACTGGAGTGCATGCTGCGTTGATAGACTGAGAGAGCTTTTTTGTATTTTTGGTGCAGTTTTTTGTATGTTTGTAAGCGCTGTTTACCATTGTTAATTCAATATTATTATACCTAATAAATATATTTTTGAATACATTTTTTTTACTTATCCCAATCCAAATGCTAGAAATGTCAAATGTCTGTGTGTGTCTGTGTTGTTACACCATTAAATATTACTTGCACTGTACGATTTCCATACACCAGTAGTACAGTAAAATGGGATGATAAGAATGACTTGGATGATAATATTATACTTTTTATCTAATAGTTTTTTTATAATATTATTATGGAAATAGAAAGGAATAAAAAAATCTTTTTTTGAACATAAAATACAATCAATTGTACTTATAGTAGATAAGTGCAATAAGAGGAATTGTACATAAAGGCGGTGTTACTGCAATCTCTTCCTGACTTTTGATTATGGTTAAGTGTATATGACTTTACTTTTTATTCATATCCTCTATCTTAATTTTGTCAAATAGATTTTACACGTAACGTTGTTTTGAATAGATAGCATTACGTCCATTACAAACGCTAAATATACCTACTGTTGTTTTTCTAGTTTCTTTTATGTAGTTAAATAGTGTTTTAGTAGATTAGATTCCTCCAGAATATTGAACGGCATCACAATGTTACAATCTTTATATCTTAGCAATAGTAGTACCGAGGTACTCGTATATCTAAGAATATAAGATGCTAATACTTCTTAGATTAGATGCTTATTGACTTAGGTTTTTTAAATCATTAAAAACTCACGCGGAAGCAATGTATCCTAATAATAATATTAGAAAACTTCCTCAAGAAGAAATCTTGAATATTTTTTGGGGCAAACTAAAATCCCTTAAGCTTAATAGACATAGACGGAGATTAAGAGGAAAGTAATTTATACTTGGTGGTAGATAGTATAAACATTATATCTTCTTTATTTTCATTTTTATCGACATGTGATGTCGACTATGGACGTCCCTCGAATAAAGACATCAAATTAGCTCAAACTAGCTGACATGCAACTTGTGAGCAATTTCGTACAGAGGTGATCGCCCAAAGTGGTGACAAGCCTAAAAAAATAAAGTAACGGACAGCTAGACTTCCCTTTCCTTCTTATTAGCATGTGTCGTATAGTGAGACAAGAACAGAAATATGTCTCTGCTCTTGCTTTTTACCCGGTATCTATGCTTTAGTTATTAATCTGAGGTATTCACATCAAATTACTAAAATCTCGTCATAGCAACGTTACAAAACAAAATATCGTTGACAAGAATTAATATTTTGCGACAAAGACGTTTGATCGCGACAGTACACCGGTAAATATGTTTATTTAGTAGAGAGTCTTTGCCTGGGGAAACTATGTTTGCATCTAGTATTGCTTTTGATACAAAAAATATTACGCTACCTTTATCTCTGCTATATCGTCGACTTACATTTGCTTTTCATATTTCACAATATGCGAACAGTTATACTATATACAACGTGTCCTATGGTTTATATGTCAAGCCGAATACAGTGTGAAGAGAAAGACGCGTAGAGATTTTTTTTTTGGCATCTCATGTAAATTACTTACCATAAGATAAGAGAAGACAAGTCGCGATTAAAGATGTCAATAAAAAACACAAAACAGATGAGTTTCAACCCCGGTCAGGATTACCTGACCTGGCCTATTAAGGCCAACGACCAGTGCGTTCGTGTGTATTTACACATATATTATACTTATAAGTAAGTAAATATATTAAGCTTGTAATGTTGGACTATCGACTTGTCCGTCACAACAAACCTCATGTATTCAAAATAGTCATAGCACAGATTAATGAATAGTTACTACGTAAGCTAAAGCCTCGGTATATTATAATGTATTCAGTAAATTGCTATAATCAATTTCTCTCAACACATAATTATTCGCAACGCATAATGAATTACGTTTGAATAAGGTCTATAGTATGTTACATATCCCTACTGTTTTGCAATGGGGTAGTAATATTCGTCATCGTTTCAGCTATGAAGTCTGGATGGATATAAGACCTCCCCAAAGTATTTCAGTTGTCTATGCTTGCCACGCTTGACGGGTGGTTCTCATGGTTCATAAATCAGCCGAATATAATAATAGGTCCCCTCACCGATTTCGATGTCGGTAGCCGATTTCATTGAAATCAGGCCAGCTACGCAGGAGTTATTTTATAGTGCCCAAGTGTGTGCGCAATACACAGAAGCACTCTCTCTTCCTTTTACTCTCATAACCCAGTGGGACGGTAAACCGACACGACTGGTGAGAGAACAGGCGCAGGACCGACTTTTAACATGCCCATCCGACGCATGGACTATCTTTCTTGTCAGACAATCAGGTGATCAGCCTGCATTGTCCTAAACAAACTTGAAAACAACCTTTTTTGTTGTTCCAACGCGGGAATCGAACCCATGACCTCCGGATCGAGAGCGAAGCTCTGAACTACTTGACCACGGAGGCGATTATAGCGTAAAGAGAATAACGCGTAGAGCATTTTTGTTTTGGTACCTCATATAAATTACTTACCATCGTGGAAAATCGCGATTTAAGATCTCTATAAAAGTCACAAAACAGATGAGTTTCAACCCTGGTCAAGCTAGGTCAAAACGACCAAGGGAGGAGTAGCCTGTGCTTAGACAGATCCAGGCACTCCACCCAACATAACGGCTGATGGCAATCCGCAAGTGGTTTTAGTGGGTAAACCGGCCGTAACGAGCCGGGAGTCCCACATACCCCTCGGGGATGCGTAATGCATTTCCCTTGCGAAAACAAAAAAAAAAAAAGGTCAAAACGACCAATGCGTACGTGTGTATAAAAAAGAAGCCGCAACATAGTAAGACTCATTTCTTATGGTAATTTTAGACCTTTGTTTTTACCCGACTTCGGCGAAGCCAAAAGGAAGGGTAATGATTTTGGCAG
Source organism: Celastrina argiolus (assembly GCA_905187575.2). Taxonomy (NCBI): domain Eukaryota; kingdom Metazoa; phylum Arthropoda; class Insecta; order Lepidoptera; family Lycaenidae; genus Celastrina; species Celastrina argiolus. Next base: position 8,669,706 of record LR994596.1, read on the forward strand.
TCTAAATATTATGTATGTATGTTTGTATGTGTGTATGTATGTTCCCTCGTAGCGGCTAAACTACTAGTCCGATTGGTGATGATACTACGAGGAACATAGGCTATATAAATTTTCGAAAAATTTTGGTTTTTGAAAATTAAACCTCAAAAACTATTTTAAAAAAATTCAATTATTATAATTGTCTCGTGTTTGGTATCAAAAAATAATTTTAATATCTGCCCGCTATTAGCATCGAACCTTGCTACGGCAGATGAATAATATCTGCTGACCACGGCTCTACCTTGACCATTTTTGTACCTATTGCATTTCTCTATTTCAAATTGAATTATTTTCTTGTTTCAATCTTTTTAGAGCCATTTTTTGCGAAGTCGGGTTTTATATTTTCAATCTTTTTATTTTATTACGTTATGGTAAGTAATTTATATAAAGTGTCATAACAAAAAATCCTCTACTCATCCTTCTCTTCACACTATATTCGGCTTGATATATGAACCATGAGTCACGCTGTATATTACACTGGGCTTAGGCTAGTCCTCATAAGGAGAACCAGAGCTTTGATTCATGATGACATCACTATTATCATTTACGAAGTTCGAAAACGAAATGTATCAGATTTGACACAATCTTCGCTGTGTGACATACGAATTCGTACGTCACTTAGCGAAGCTTATGTCAAATACAGTGATAATAGCGAAAATAGCTTGAATAAGGGCTCCTACTGAGTGAGCTAATTTACAATTAATGCAAGTAAATACTGCAGCCAACCGTAGAGTTATTTATTTAAAAATATATATTTTTATAATAAAATATCAAATTGTTAAATCATAAGCTGTATCGTTATAATTTCATAAGTATTCTTCGTAACAACAGTTTTAAAATTATCATGAATCATGTTTTGTTTGCTCTCGACATTTTGTTTTAAAAGTTTGGAAGAATGTTTGTTGTTACTAAGTTCTAAAGTGTCATTATGTTACATTGATAAGTTATAAACAATTCCCAGTGAATGTTTGGGAGTTTTTTTACCCTACTGCGCCACAAGGAGAAATATGTTTTTCGAGACTGTATGTATGTATAATTGTTTGAAATGTTCTACAGCATGAACGCCTCATGTATTTTAGCGTTAGATTTATGATTACTGTGTGTGACACTGGGTACTTATATAAAAATAAAATAAAAACAATATGGCGGATTTCTGGCGCCAAAATTAAAATGTTCGATTGAGTTTTTTTTAACGTTAAGATAAACCTTTTAAAGAAATATAAGATATTATGTAAATTGCAAGTTAAATAACTTGCAATAATATGTATGTATTTTTTTAATTACACAGGAACCCTTTGTAATTTGTGTCTTTTAGTTTTTTAAAATACCGTTAGTTTCTTTCGGTAAGGTTGTGTATTTCAAATTCCAATAGAGGTGTATTTCCACGACGAGAATGGAAATGAACTTTTTAGGTTAGGCGGTTTCGGTGAACTCAGCTTTTGGGATTGGCTTAGAATAGAATTCTCGTTTTCCGTAAATAGGGAAGGTAAATGATAAAAGCGTACTTCAAAGTAATCAAAGTTGGACAATTTGGATTTCTCATCTAAAAAATATGGGTAGTCATTAGTGTTGAATACGAGTATCATATTTTAAGAAAATAAAATTAGACAAACTTATATTTCCTACAATAATATTATCATACAGTGTGTAAAAAGAAGAGTCACTATAACTTTGAGATACGATTATACCTGAATGAAATGTATTATTTTTTGTCAAAAACGAAAAATTTTTTTTTTACTTTTTACCACTCCTTTTTTTATATTAATAGCAAGCCTTTTTTTTAAATTAGCAAGAATAACGAAAAAGCAATTTTTTTTTTAATTTTTTGTAAAAAAAAACATTTCTAGAATGAGAAAAGGTAGTATAATCATATTCCAACCTTATAGTGACTGTTCTTTTTACACCCGTTATATTATAATAAATGTAAATGTGCGTTTGTTTTTTGATTATCTACGGTTAAAAATTATATGCGAACAAAACATATAATCTATTCTTTTTACCCGACTTTTCTATATTACTCGCAAAACGAAAGCTAGCACTTATCACAGCGACGCGGCGTAGCAGGAGCACCGTGCCAGGACAGTGTCATGCCGTTTTCCGTCACGCCATTCGAGTCAATTGTACTGCCAAGCCGCGATAGATGTTTCAGATCAAATAGAGAACTATCCTGGTTACTAGTTCCACGTATAACTCTCCATATGCCAGAAAAACTTTGACTCGTAGCTAACAAACATCCATTTATTCTTTATTCCCGCCGCGTCCGCGCCAGTCAGCGTGAGGCAATTAGTCGCAGAACAGTTTTCCGGATTGTTCCAATCATATCACGCTTCGACATAATGTAGTTATGTTATGCGGGAGAGAATTCTCTGTTGTTTAGTAATGATGTTAGCAAGAAATATTTAATCACTGTATCAGGGACCGAAAAGGTTACCCATTTTGGTGTTTTAAACTGTTTAATTTATACGATTCTCTGAAAAACCCTAACATGCGCTTCAGCCGTATATACGGCTGAATCAACGGTATAAAAAACCGTTTATGAATAAGGTTCATTTTCGTTCGTTTTTCTGTGTTAAAAAAGGATGCGTGATAAGTAAGTACCGCGGAACGCTATTGGCTGAATTTGTTCCATCATGTCACAACTAGACTGGCGCACCATTTAACGCAAAAATGAGTGTGCGTTACAACTGCTCCGCCACGGTAGAAATATGATGAAAATGTTCGCCCAAAATTTAGGCGAAATTTGACAAAATCTATGGGTCCAAACCAAAAATTTGTCGAAGTAGAAACAAAGAAGTTATAAGGGTTTTAAGTTGGCCGCGCCAACGTAACGTCCACGATGGCGCGGCCATGGAAATTTTAGGAACTACGTGGGTTAGAGATGTAATTCTTTTTCTAGTATGAAGATTGAATTTGGCGAAAATTGTCGAAAAAGAAATTATAAAGTAGAAATCGATATTTTAAGAGATATTTACCTCAGAAGCCGTGGTGGCGCAGACGTGCACTTCGTGTTTCTTTGATGTTGATTATTTCTTTATATCATAAGACTTAGTACAAAAAACAGACAAATCGGACCGAAACAAAAAATAACATGGCCGCGCCAACGTAACGCTTCTTTGTACGCTGATATCTCATTATCTGTAATTGCTAGGATTTCAGTTTTTATATCCATTTATTCGGCACATTAACCTGATTAGAATGGCATACCGTTTTACCCTCAGAATAGTTTTTAACGCGTGTAATCTCCAAAAATATGCTCTCTCGTACAATGTTTGAGTAGGGTAACCATAATTTCGATTTTATTTGAGAATAATTTTTACTCTACTAGACGAAAATGTGTCTATTTCTTAAATAATGCCAACAAATGGAATTATTACTATTAAATATTTCACACATAAACGTAAGTATGTAGTTAGTACCTATGCCCGTAAGCGGTCAGTTGTAGATATGATAATAATATTATGTTAGGTAAGTATACTGTACCTAGGCAGGCTACTTAATATTATGGGTTTCTTGCCCTTGAAATTAAGTACCTACTTATCTACGACAAGTATCCTTATTCCCTGCAGCAAAGCAAGCCGGCGTAACGCCGGTTTTCATAGAGACCCATGGCCGTGGTTAAGACTCGCTATTGGAATTAATATTATTCCAACGGCAGACGAATAATATGCTTTTTCAAGAAGGCACTTTTTTTCCGTATTTCGGTATGAAGTGACGCTTAGATTTTATTAGCGAGTCCGACCTTGTACTTATGCATTTTTAGTCATCTGCCTAATATTAACTTTCTTGTTTGAGCCTTGTTACACCTAGATTTTATTTCATTTATTTCTGTATCCATGATGTTTATAAAAGTACTAGCTGTGACCGCGACTTCGTACGCGTGTAAAAGTGATTTAGGGCACTTTAGTATTTTTAAATATATTTTTAGTTTATGAACACTGTCCTTTGGGTATTATGCTTCATTATACATGGTCACACGGAGGCCGATGAAGTAATAATAATAGTTTCAAATAATGGCTCAGATATGCCATATTAAGACATATGATTAACCCCAATAGACGTAACAGTACTCCAGCCCGGCTCGGACGTAAGATACGTCACGCAGCAGCCAGCATCACGCGGCGCCCGGTCGAATCACGGAGAAACGATTTTAATTTTGCTATATGCTAAAGTATTCATTATATTTGCATGGTCTAAAGGGCAAAATATGTAGTCTTCAGAAATGCTTAAGCAGAATAACGTATTTTAAATGATAAGGATTAATACCGTGATGGTAGATGGCATTCATCTGATTCAAATCGCCATTTCATTGAGTGACTATCGTTTTTATCGATTGACATATTTATATATATAGTGTGTAAAAAGAGCAGTCATTATAACTTTGAGATACGATTATACTACCTTTCCTCATTTCGGAAATGTATTTTTTTTGTCAGAAACTAAAAAAAAATGTTTTTTTTTCTTTTTACCATTTCTTATTTTTTTGTAATAATAAAAAAAAAAAAAAAAAAGCCAAAAAAAAATTATTTTTTAATTTTTGTAAAAAAAATATGAAAAAAAAATACATTTCTAGAATGAGCGGGTGTTCCCCAGTTTGGCGTACTCTCTCCCCTCCTGTTTTCTATATTTATTAATATTATTTCCTCATTAATCAACTTAAATTTCCATCTTTACGCAGACGACCTGCAACTCTATCGTCATTCTAATATTGATGATATTGATTCTACACCTGCGATTTTTTGGGATATAAGTATATAACGCAACGTTTACACATTGTGTAAACGTTGCGTTATATACTTACTAGTATATAAAGCAACGTTTACACAATGTGCCTGTGGTCAAATATGATGGTACTATTATCGAATTCAGAGACACAGCTAAGAATTTAGGGTTAACTTTGGACAGCAATCTCTGCTGGAATCCGCAGGTTAGTGAAGTCAGCAGAAAGGTACACCACTCGTTGCACATGCTGAGGCGCCTTCAAAACTTTTTGCCTTTGCAAACCAAAATTTTCCTCGTCAAAACTCTCATTTTTCCTATCCTCGACTATGCCAACTCCTGCTACTTAGACTTTACCGAAGAGCTGCTAACTAAACTGGAACGCTTGCAGAATCTCTGTATCCGTTTCATTTTATTTAAAAAAGTTTGATCACATATCAGCCTTTCGGATAAAACTCAAGTGGCTTCCTATCCGTCTCCGTCGCAACTCCCATATCCTCTGTTTACTTTACAATATCCTGTATAACCCTCTCTCTCCTTCCTATCTTCGTGATCGATTTAACTTTTCCCGGCCCATTGATATCCCTTGTAGGTCCAAATTCAGAATAAACCTTTCCCTCCCATCACATCGCTCTAATTTCTACTCCTACTCCTTCACCGTTCATGCGCACAGATTGTGGAACTCGCTTCCTCACACCGTCCGAAAGAGAAAAGATAGTATAATCATATCCCAAATTTATAGTGACTGCTCTTTTTACACCCTGTTATAGCTTCTAAAAACCGCTAAATTGTCCGTTTCTTTATCCCAAAAGGCTTTCTTTTAATAATACCAAAAGTTGATTTTATACAATAAATGATAATTTATTTCAGTTTGTGAAGCAAGTTCAAAAATACAGTTTTTATATTATTGACACTGTGGAAACATTTGTCTTTTTAATAAAATCATGTTAGTTACTTATTTAATGTTCTAATCTACTTTAGTGCCACGTTCTATACCTTCGCGTCACTGTGTAAGCGATCCCCTCGCGCGCTCCGCCCGAACCGTTCGTCCGCAGTCGCGCGCGAAATTCATCGACTTGCTTCAAAGTTATCGTCACTGCTCGGCTCCTATGTATCGTAGCGTTATGTTATATATCCTATAACCTGCCTAGAAATATGGTCTACAATCGTAATAAGTTTGGTTAAAATCCCTTCCGTGGTTTTTGATGTTGCACATACAGACAGATATAGAGACAAAAAATATAGATGAGTGTATAAAAGAATTATAACCCGTCTTCGCAAAAACGGATCAAGGGCAAGAAATGCATAATATTAAGTAACCTTCCTAGGTACAGTATACTTACCTAACATAATATTATTATCCTATCTACAACTGATCGCTTACGGGCATAGGTACTACATACTTACGTTTAAGTGTGAAATAATGATTAATAATAATTGTTCCGTTTGTTGGCATTATTAAGGAAATAGATACATTTTCGTCTAGTAGAGTAAAAGGTATTCCCAAATAAAATCGAAATTATTTATAACATATAACATATAACATTGTACGAGAGAGCACATTTTTGGAGATTACACGCGTTGAAAACCATTCTGAGGGTAAAACGATATGCCATTCTAATCAGGTTAATGTGTCGAATAAATGGATATAAAAACCGAAATCCTAGCAATTACAGATAATGAGATATCAGCGCGGCCATGCTATTTTTTGTTTCGGTCCGATTTGTCTGTTTAAATAATATTTCGTTGTATTTATTGCTTTCATTAGTTTAAGCCCTTACTTCCTGCATCATATTTTTGTACTAAGTATTATGATATAAAGAAATAATCAACATTAAAGAAACACGAAGTGCACGTCTGCACCGCCACGGCTTCTGAGGTAAATATCTCTTAAAATATCGATTTCTACTTTATAATTTCTTTTTCGACAATTTTCGCCAAATTCAATCTTCATACTAGAAAAAGAATTACATCTCTAACCCACGTAGTTCCTGAGATTTCCATGGCCGCGCCATCGTGGACGTTACGTTGGCACGGCCAACTTAAAACCCTTATAATTTCTTTGTTTCTACTTCGACAAATTTTTGGTTTGGACCCATCGATTTTGTCAAATTTCGCCTAAATTTTGGGCGAACATTTTCATCATATTTCTACCGTGACGAAGCAATCGTGATGCATACCAAAAATGATCATAATTGCGTATGACATAAGTTATAAGATGATGTTATTTAATGCAAGTTCTCGTCCATTTTTGTTTATTATTGTTTTTTTTCCATTCTTAGTCTTTCCTTGATATTGATTTGGTAAAGAGCGAAAAGTTAATTCCCATATTATTTTTTTTTCTAATTATACGGAATTGTAATTTAGGTAATTCAAATTACTATAAAATATAAGTATGTTAAAATATAAGTATAATATTAGTATAAAATATAAGTGCTGTGCATTGTGCAACATTGATTTGGTCACTTTAAACATTGCACAGCAAGGCTATTGAAACCTCAAGTCAGTGATGAAAAAACCGCTTTTCATAGATTTGATCCCAGCCACGGCGTGTACCACAAATTTTTTGTCTCTTTCGGTTATTGGCGCGGCTGTATTAAACGGTTTAATACCGTTTAAGACAAGCGCATAGTTAAAAACCCTTAATATGGGTATTTAAAATAAAACGGTTTGTATTGATACCGCTACAGCCGTATAGCGGATTAATCGGTCCCTGCTGACTGTATTATAAAGGTAAAACTTTGTTGTGTTTGTTACTTCTTTACGTCCTAGACCATGTTGATGACATTTTTGTTAAGCTTACTATCTACCCAGTACTGAGACGCCCCTTTATGCGAGGTATGCGGTGCACACAGGTGCTGAGACAAGTAGCCATCACCTATATCTCTACTAATATTATAAAGCGGAAGAGTTTGTTTGTTTGTTTCTTTAAACGCGCTAATCGCAGGAACTACTAGTCCTATTCGAGAAATTCTTTTTTTATTGGATAGTCCATCTATAGATGAAGGTTTTAGGATAAGTATATAACATTACGCTGCGACCAATAGGAAATAAAGCAAAAACGAGGAAAATTATTCACATTTTACTACCTTTTGGCTTTTGTTACATGCGCTGCATAAACGGTTTGAGTTACCCAAAAAATATGTATGAAAGAATTATTCCTTTTTAAAAACCATAATAACAAAAACCAACGTGAACAATCAAAAGATAATCGGGGTGGTGTTTCCGACAACCACGCGAACTGTTATAGGGCCCTTTCAAAAGCCCTTTTTAAAAAAGGATTTTATTATTAAACTAGAAATAGCACTTAGAATAAAATATTAATTAAAACACGAATTAGAAATACGGCACACAACCGTCTTGGATTTGGAATGGAATGAGACTGGCTTAGGATGGTGGAGGATGTTTATATAAGGGGAATAGGATTGCTGACTACAATGGAAGGAATATGGATATGACTTAGGTAAGGACTATAGGGAACAGCGGAAAGATATAACACCTCCCCGGCCAAGACTAAACTTCGGGGTTAGTTTCCGAAGTTTGGTTAGATTGGTGAATAGGATTTAGGTTAGAATTTACAGGAATAGGAATTTTGAGAGGATGGAGTCTGCATTTGGGAGTAGGACTGAGGTTTGTATTTGGAGTTTCTGATGGGTTTGGTAAGTTAACGGTTATTGGAGACAGAAGATGGGATTGACGGTTGTGCTTTTTTATTAAGAGATACAATCTGAAGACAACACAACATATAACCACAATGACTAATATTAAGGTAATAACTGAGTAATGAGTCTCGTATCTAATTATTTGATGTTTGTTAATAATTTTGTCTGCTTCTTGTGTTAATGATTTTAGTTTGGTTTTAGTTTCTAAAGTAAATGAATCTAAATCTATATTTTCATAATTGATAAGGGGCTCATTACTTTTGGTTATTTCTAAATTATCCAGAACACAACATGAATCGTTAATTATATTAAAATCAGGTTGAACTACCACTGAATTTATCTTTATAACATTAGAGTTTGATATTAATTTGGTACTTTTACAATAAGCGGAACATGTTGTCGGTAGAGAAAGAATACCTGTACCAATTATATTAAAGTTCAGTGTAGTTTGATTTATACATTCTATATATAGTTTATTAGATTGGGTTTGTACAAAAATCCAATTATTATTTGAAATTTCCTTCCATACATCTAAATTTCCTTCGATAAAATCGGTTTTACATTGATGCGGTACACTTTTTATCACTTTAGTTATAAGTTCACTTTCACAATTTGGGTTGGCCGTAGTGGAATACACTGTTGTTATGTCGCACACGTAAGAGCTTTGATCTATTATTTCGCACATGTGGAGTGACTCTAGTACACAATATTCTGATTTAGAATTATCAATAGCAATATATTTATTTGTAGGTATAATATAACTAAATTGATTGGGTTCAACATTATAATGGGGAATAGGCAATGCCATGCTGTGATACAGATCATATACACTTGGTGATACTAATGGTATTCTTAAAACAAATGTAATTTTATTATTCAAACTGAAACTTATAACTCTAGAAACATTAATTAACTTAAACATATTACTTAATTCTATGTTAACAGGAAGTTTCATAACTCCAGGCAAATATCTATAATTATCAAGCAATTCCTGGTACAGTACAGTTGGAGATAGAATGGCTGGATGTATGATATTTTGACTGCTAAACATTATTGCATTTATTATGTCTTCTAGTTGAAATGACAATGTTAACATTGCTGCTTCTAAACTATTCAAAATTGAATTAATCTCAGTTTTTAAATATAGCTCGTTAATAGTTGCGGATGTGTTTCTTAATTTAACTGCAAGATTGTCAATAGCTTGGATTAGATTTTCTTCATTAGTTTTAACTTTATGTAGTGTATAATTAAATGCTGTTAAGGTAGATGTTGTGATTAGAATGTTTTCTTTTAATAGAGAACTTAACTGTTTCTGATCATTTTGAATAGTTTGAACTGCATTATCATATTTTATAGCATCGTCCTCATCTAAGGTTCCGAATATGGTTTTGGAGAGAGTTCCAACACCACCAAACCATGCTCCTCGTCTGGCTCTATTACTGGTCAGGTGAGATATGGATGAATAGTCGGAAATTAAGTCATTGTATCTGATAGTTAACGGTTCTAATATATTGGAGCATTTTAGATTTATTTTATTTTGTATTTCTATGTGGTTACAGGTGAAGCGTAAAGTACCTAATACAGAGTTGAGGTTTTTTATATGCGGTTCTATGAACGATATATCACGAGGAGTCACCACGTCGAGGTATCCAGTTCTTATTTTAACTTGTCCAATTGGGTCGAAGTATATACCAGGGCTTGATTTGATTTCCTTAACATAACCTCGGCTATCCGTAGCCCATGTGCTGCAATTAAATTTTAAATTATATTACTATCTTAATGAATTTATGATTATTATTCTAAGGGATTGTTGCTTGCTGTTGGGGTTAATGCTGGACCTTGGACGTCAGCAGGTTTGACTTCATCAAAATGATGCCTCACATGACGTCTATTTATTAACAAGGATAAGGTGTGGTTTCCGTGAATTTTAACTACTTTGTAGGGCCCTTTCCATATAGGTGAAAGAGCCTTTCTTAGTCTTAAATGGTTCTTTAAATAAACGTAATCACCTATTTTATATTCTGTTGGGCGAGTACGTGAATCATAATATTGTTTTGATGTTTGTTTCGATTTCATGATATACTCAAGTGCATTTTCACGAGAGTATTTCATGCGATGTTGCAGCATCTTAACATATTCGGGGTAGGTTGTGGATGAAACATCATCGTATACTGATGTTGGAATGTATGGTTTGTGTCCGAACAATAACTCATAGGGTGAGTAGTGTGTAGTTGAGTGTATGGCGGTGTTATACGCTAATATAGCTGTATATACATACCGCGGCCAATTATTTTGATTTTCATTAATATATGATTTAAGATATTCTTTCAAAGTAGAGTGTGACCTTTCTAAGGCACCTTGAGTTTGAGGGTGATATGGGGATGAGAACAAATGTTTGATTTTAAATAATTCACATGTTTTATTAAATAGATCCGCAGTGAAATTTGTTCCCTGATCTGTAAGTATGCGTTTTGGAATTCCGAATAAAGACATGCAATGCACGAGACACTCACTAGTTTCTTCAGCAGTAATGCTGCGCATTGGATAAGCTAAGCTGAATTTAGTGAGATCATCTTGCATTGTCAGAATATATTTTAATTTTGCTGTGCCTGATTCAGGAAGAGGTCCTACCACGTCAATAGCTAGCCTCTCGAAAGGTGCTGTTGAAGTAGATGTTATAATCATAGGAGCGCGGTTGATCTTGCGTAGAGCTTTATTAGTTTGACACGAAGGGCAACTTTTTATGTAGGCTTCAATGTCACTACGCATATTTTTCCAGAGATACTTTTCTTTGATACGACTAAACATTCTGTTAATTCCTAAATGACCGGCAATAGGAATATCGTGATTTTCTTTAAGAATTTGTTTTATTTCAGATGGAACGGGATAAATTATATTATTGTGGTAAACATGGATGGAGATATTTGTTCCATCAAAGATATAACTAAGCATATTAAATATTTTGACGAATGAAAGTCTGTCAAATGGATTTCGGAAATCTGTGATGCTAACATCATTGACAGTTGGATAATTCAGAATTATTTGATCTCTTAAGGTTTTAAGTGACTTAAATATATCAGGGTAAGTGCAAGTATCGAAATGGTGAACTTTTGTGAAGAGGAAAAGGTAAGTTTTATTATTATTTTCTAGCGGTAAGTATTCGAATAATGTTCTTTCTAATTTTTCAAAGTCGTCACGTACTGGTGCAGGACAGTTATTAATAATTTCTTGTACATGTGGTATGGATTCATCCATATCTATTGATGTCGGGATTATTATTAGTTTATGGGGTCCTTTGAGTGGATCCTCATTATGCTGTATTATACGCGTGTTGTTAGAATCATTTTTCAACCGTAGGAATTTAGAATAGGACTCATCATTTTTATTTTTTTCAGGTTGACTTAGCTGCGGGATAATTGAAGGAGAAACTGGACCAGAAGAGGTAGAAGGTGAAGATATAGGTGATGGAAGAGTCGGGATTTCAGGTATATCTGGATTATTTATTATTTCAGGTTCCCGAGGAGGCAATGGACTTAGATTCAGTGGAGGAGGAGTATGTAAGTCAGGCTCTGGGAGTTGTAGGCTAGAACTAGGTTCTAATTCTAGAAACTCATCCTCTTCTATGTTGAGGTCCGCGGGTGTTATAAGCTCTTCGGGATCAAAGGATGATGGGGAAATAAGCAAGTCCATTAAATCTCGGTCTAGTGTATTTGGATCAATTTCTTGATTTTCAGGATTTAAGGGTAGGTCGTTTTCTGGTAATATAGGATTAACGGGATAGCGAGAAAGTGCGTCGGCTGCTGAATTTAATTTTCCTTTTTGGTACACGATATCATATTCGTATTCTAAAAGTTGGAGACGCCATCGTTGCATTTTGCTACTTGGATCGGTATGATTAAACAACCACTTCAATGGACGGTGGTCAGTTACAATAGTAAATTTGCGTCCAAACAAATATGGTCTGAATGTTTTGCAACCCCAAACTATGGCTAACAGTTCCTTTTCTGTTGTACTATAGTTGGTTTCGCATTTATTAAGAGTTCTTGATGAATAGGCTATTGGATGATCTTTACCAACAGGACCTTGGGATAGAATAGAAGATATAGCATAATTAGAGGCGTCGCAGGTAAGGTTAAAGGGTTTTGTAAAATCTGGATATGCGAGGACAGGGGCAGTTAAGAGTTTATTTTTTAGAGTTTCAAAGGATAGTTGATGTTCATTGGTCCAGTTAAAAGGAATATCTTTTTTTAGGAGTGATGTAAGCGGCTTTGAAGTTTTAGAAAAGTCAGGAATAAATCGTCTGTAATAGGATATGAGGCCTAAAAAGGATTTGATATCTTTAGGACATTTAGGGATTGGAAATTCTTGAACAGCTTTTACTTTGTTTGGATCCGGCTTAAGTCCATTTTCTGAGATAATATGCCCTAAATAGCCAACTTCCTTTCTCAAAAACTCACACTTATCTGTCTGTAGCTTGAGATTAAAGGAGCGGAGTCTTTCAAAAACGGCAGTTAGGTTTTGTATATGAGTAGATAGATCAGGAGAATATATGACGATGTCGTCAATGTAAACAAAACAGCGTTCTCCTTGAAGGCCAGTAAGGACTTTATTCATTAGACGTTGGAAAGTCGCTGGTGCATTCTTTAGCCCGAATGGCATCCTAGTAAATTCAAAGTGACCTTGTGGGACACTAAACGCGGTTTTGCATGCATCTTCTGTCGACATATTGATTTGGTGAAAGCCGGACGCCAGATCGAGAGTAGAAAAGTATTTTGAGTTTCCTAGTTGGTCAAGAATTTCAGTTATGTTAGGAATAGGATAAGTTTCACCTATAGTAATGTCGTTGAGGCGACGGTAATCGACTACTATTCTCCATTTTCTTTGACCTGAAGCGTCGGTTTTCTTTGGTACTATCCAAATTGGTGAGGACCATGGGGATAGAGACGGTTGGATGATTTCTTGTTCAAGCATTTTCTTGATTTGTGAATTTACCTCTTGTTTGTGTACTTCAGGAAATCTATAAGATTTGACGTTTATGGGTTGGTCGGAAGAGGTACGGATTTCATGTTGGATGACATCAGTTGATGTAAGTATGTCACTAGGCAAATGGAAAACGTCGGAATATTTGGAACATGTGTCACAAAGAACATTGTATTCTTCATTGTTTAAGTGTGAGACACGGAGTAGTTTTAAAACCTCAGTGGTTTTATCTAAACAGGGTTTGTTAGAGTAGTTAATTTGATTAGATTGAGATGCGTAGTCAATAGGATACAAGGTAAGTTGAAGGTCAGATTTAAGGGTAACCGGTTCCTCAGAGGAGTTAAGAATGGTTAAATTTATTCTTTTATTTTCTTTTACCTTTGTTAAGCAATTAGATACATATAAAGTTTCGCTTAGATGTTGATCAAGGATAAGACCTTCCATTAATTGAGGATTCTTAACTGAACATTCAATAACCATTTCAGTTCTAGGAGGTATAATATAAGCAGGTTCAAAGAAATGTAGTTGTAAGGATGTATCTTTGATGTATAATAAATTTTTATTATAGTTAATACTGCAATTATTATCATTTAACATATCGGATCCTATTATACCATCGTAAGGTAAGTTGATTTTATTTATAACATGAAATTTATGAGATGTAAAGGATTTCGGTAATTTAATTTTTAGTTTGAAATGACCTTCAGTTTGGATTGACTCAACTGAGGAGTCAATGCCTTTTATGTTGATAAATTCTTTTTCCAATTTAGGTTTCTGAGACAAACAGGATTGTTTTATTAGACTTACTGAGGCGCCTGAGTCGACGAGCAAATTTAGCGGGATGTCTGATACAGATGTTTCGACTAACACATGAGGTAATAAAGTTTTTGTAGGATTATTTGATATTTCGAATATATTTGATTCTGTGTTATTTACAGTATTTTTGGTAAATTTAGGAAATTCAGTGGATTCAAGAGATTCAGCGGGTTCGGTATTTTTTAATGTAGATTTAAGGTATTTCATGGATTTAGTAGGTTTGGTAGATTTAATGAATGGAATTTTGGATTTAGGAAATTCGGTGGATTTAGTGGATTCAGCGACTGGAATTTTTGATTTAGGAGGTTCAGTGGATATAGTAGATTCAGCGACTGGAATTTTTGATTTAGGAGAATTAGTGGATTTAGTAGATTTCGTAGATTCAGCGACTGGAATTTTTGATGTAGGAGATTCAGTGGATTTAGTAGATTTAGTAGATTCAGCGACTGGAATTTTTGATTTAGGAGAATTAGTGGATTTAGTAGATTTAGTAGATTCAGCGACTGGAATTTTGGATTTAGGAGATTCAGTGGATTTAGTAGATTTTGTAGATTCAGCGACTGGAATTTTGGATTTAGGAGATTGATTGATGAATGATTTGGTGTCTGGTAACATATGTTGCCCCGTCCGACACCGTAACGGGACAGTGTTTAGTTTTTTTGTGTATCAATTGTGTCATAGCCCTCTTCTATTGGCATTTGGATACTGCAAGGATCTTGTGACTCTTCACCAATATAATTGGTGTTATATTGAATTTGTCTAATCTTTGGGTTGCTAGTTTCTTGGTTAACTCGAAATTTATTATTATTAAACTCTCGTTTGCGACAGTTTTCAATTGTATGGCCTGGATTTTTACAGTATCTGCAAAAGGTTGTTTGAGGCATAGGAGGGCGAAAACGTTGAATCTGCCTAGGTTGTTGGAAATTGTTTTGGGGTACTGGCGGCGTAGGGATTTTCCTTTGAAAAAGCATGTTTTGAATTTTTTCCTCGCTTAATGCCAGATTTATGGCCTCATTTAGGTTTTGAGGATCCCTACACCTAACCATGTTGGATATACCTGGTTTAAGTCCTAATAGAAATGTGTGTAATGCTAAGTCTTCCATGGAAGCTACTCTGCCTGGAAGTTCTTTTTTTGATTTACTTGCAATTGAAATTTCAGTTAATAATTTAGAAAGCGATGTTTCAATTTTTAATGAATATTGGTGTATTGGTTCATTGGGTAACTGCTTACAATTTTGTAATTCAGCTAACAAATGTGTGTAATGCTTTTTCTCCCCAAATTGTGTCTGCAAAAATTCTCTTAATTGGGGCCAGTTATTAAATTCTTTTATGGACACTGCTGTTTCTGCTTTTGCTTCTAACTGAGATTGGATGAATTTGAAAATTATGTTTTTTTGGCTTTCATTACCTAAACTAATCGCGTTGTCGCAGTTTGTAATGAATGGTTGGAGTTTTTCGCGGGACCCATCAAAGGGTTTTATGAATTTAAAAAGAACGCCTGTGGGAATTGTGTCATTTTCTTCTGCACGTGGATGGATACAGCAAGGAGTTTTATTTATCACCTTTTTTGACCGTGTATTAGGTCCAGACGTAGTAGGAGGTGGTGGACAAAGACAATCCATAGCGTCGTCTTCGCCCAACATGGCTTCCGGTTTTGGACTTGGTACTCGACTCTCTGACATTATGATTGTACTTATTTAGCTTAATCTAGAGATATTATATCAATGTTTCTTATCTAGTTATTTTATATCAATGGTATTACAATATATCGATGTACTAGAGTCACGTCACTTACTGGGACAGGAACGCGGCGATAAGGACGGCTTGTATAAACATCCCGTCGCACGGCGGCTGGACGTTCTCGGAACTCGGAGCGCTGCGCTGCTGGACCCGACGAGATTGATGGATATCAATCTTTGATGACACCAAGCTTCGGGAACCGTTGATATTCGCGTTTAGTCGCGGATAGACTGGTTTAATGAGGGTTTTAATTTTATAGACCACGCACAGGTTTTTAGCTGATTTACACTGATTTTGTAGATTTGCACTGATTTTGTAGATTTGCACTGATTTAGTAGATTTGCACTGATTTTTCGAATAGTTCGAGGGTATAATGTTCGCGTTCGCGAGGCGTACCTGGGGCTTTTACTATCCCACCGCTGCCACCATAAATGTTATAGGGCCCTTTCAAAAGCCCTTTTTAAAAAAGGATTTTATTATTAAACTAGAAATAGCACTTAGAATAAAATATTAATTAAAACACGAATTAGAAATACGGCACACAACCGTCTTGGATTTGGAATGGAATGAGACTGGCTTAGGATGGTGGAGGATGTTTATATAAGGGGAATAGGATTGCTGACTACAATGGAAGGAATATGGATATGACTTAGGTAAGGACTATAGGGAACAGCGGAAAGATATAACAGAACGAAGTCGCGGGCATAGATAGTTATCACATAAAAACATGCATGAAACATCAATATTCATGACAATAAGAGCTACTCCGTGAGTTTCACACACATGTACTGCAGGATATACTGTAATATATCCTGCAGTACTACATGTAACCTACTCTCATGAATGAGAGGACAGAAAATGCCTTTTTTGTGTGTATATAAGTTATACTATTTTAGATCAATATTATCTAAAATCAATAACAACACAGATATTAACAACATTGATTTATTACTGAAATTATTCTGGGCTTGGTTCAGCAATTTTAGCATCATATTGATCCTATACTAAAAATAAAATAAATTAGGTTCAAGCAGTTATTAATCTTATGTAGTTTTAGCGCCCCCGTGGTCAAGTGGTTCTGAGTTTCACTGTCAACCCTGAAGTCGTGGGTTCGATTTCCGCGTTGGAATATTATGTATAATAAAATGTTGTTTTCAAGTTTGGTTAGGATGCAGGTTGATCACCTGATTGTCTGACAAGAAAGATCAACCATGCATCGCATGGGCATGTTAAAAGTCGGTCCTGCGCCTGTTCTCTCGCTAGTCATGTAGGTTTACCGTCCCACTGGGTTATGAGAGTAAAAGGATGAGAGAGTGCTTCTGTGTATTTCGCACACACTTGGGCACTATAAAATAGCTTCTGCGTAGCTGGCCTGGTTTCAATGAAATTGGCTACCGACACCAAAATCGGTGAGGGGAGCTATTATTATTCTTAGTTTAACATTTTATAATGAATAGAAACCAATATTTTTTATATATCTAGGAAACTTTAGACCACGTGAACCTAGCCTCGTGCTAAGTATCAGAAAAACTTTTGTTACGGGGACCAGACAATAATAAATAACATTTAATAGTTTTATACAATACACATATTTAAGATTGTTTTTATTTTATACACATACTAGCTAACTCGTGCCCACTTCGTTAAGCATACAAACCGTTTGAACCTTCCCTGGACTTCCACAAATATTTCAAGACTAAAAATAGCCGAATTGGTTCGGGCGTTCTCGATTTTTAGCGAGACTAACGAAGAGCAATTCATTTTTATAATATATAAGAAGATAGATAGATTGAATACACATTTATGACCCTGGAGCACAAAAACTTTTTGTTCCATCGGCTGGATTCGAGCCCGTGACCTCTTTTTCACCAACGCAATTAATCACACGTCGTCAAAATAGGTAGCTTATTTGACGGATTCAACCTATAATAACCCAGTTTTAGTTAAGAATAGAATGTAATAATCACTGACAGAGGCAGATGCTGCCACATATCTAACGTCAGTTCGACGTCGAGGGCCTAACGAGTATTGTCTATTTCGGGGATATATCGTATCTTGATATTGTCGAGTTCTATATACGATAGTTATTATGGTTGTAAGGGTCAGTTTACATGTAGTCGCGACCAGTCGCCGTTCCTTTTATTTTAATAATAATTAAAGTTATATTTTAATTGCTTTTTTTAAACATGCAGTGGCTCGTGCGCCCTTATTTAAAAACCCCATGTATGATTTTTATTTTTACATAATAATACTAGCTGTCCCGGCAAACTTCGTATTGCCTTATTAATTAATTGCTTGACATACTGACTGCAGCGCCACCTATCGGTTCCAATTGTAAATCTAAACCATTCTCGAATCTCCACGAACACACACAAAAAATTTCATCAAAATTAGTCCCGTCGTTTAGGAGGAGTTCAGTCACATACACACGCACATAAGAAATATATATCTTAAGATAATTATGTTAAAAGTATATTTGAATGTTTTGTCCAACTAGAACACATTATAACATGTATTATGTGTTATAATGTAACGTATACAATAAGTGACGGTAATTTCAATATTTTAGCAATATTCCCAATTGTCTCCAAAAATTGTTGTGTTGTTGTTTACTACTAGTTTTCACAAACAAATGAAGACATGAAGGATGAAGGTGATATGTAGCAAAATTCTGATTTTGAGAACTTTTAGTTCAAACTATCACTTAAACATTTTAGAATACGTCGCTAAGTATTAAGTACATCAATCTCAAGATCTGTCTCTATAAACATTGTACTTAATACGTAAAAACGAACGTACGTATTCCTTATACGTACGTTCCTACATAATATCCTAAAATGTTTAAGTGACAGTTTGAACTCAATTTTCTGGGTACTTTTTTTGCGACATATCACCTTCATACATTCATGTCTTCAAATGTTTGCTACTACTTTTCAGATAAAACGTAATTCACTTAATAACCCAGCAATTTTGTAACAATTATTTAACTGTTACACGTCTTATATTCTGGGAATCGATATTACACCTATCTACTATCACTGTAGTTTCTTTGAAAACTTCGCGGACGCCATTTTGGAAACCGAAACTTGGAGCTTTCAATCTTCTACGCATCGTTAAGAAGATTAATCAAGGGTTTATTGTTTAGATTTTAGATTGCAGGGACGTATCGTTTATAACTCGTCCTTTGTTCCACGCCGAGGTATTTGCAAATCATTGCTATCATCACTTTGTCCTTTTGTGTACGTAGATGCGACCAATTTCATAGCTGAAATGCTTTGACGAATTCAGAGGCTAAAGCTGTTCCTAGAATAGCGTTACCAAAATAAATGACGTTTGGATTTTTTTGTGTACGTAAATGCGACCAATTTCATAGCTGAAATGCTTTGACAAATTCAGAGGCTGAAGATGTTTCTAGGATAGCGTTACCAACATACAGTGGTAAATGACGTTTGGTTTTTTGTGTACGTAGATGCGAACAATTTCATAGCTGAAATGCTTTGACGAATTCAGAGGCTGAAGCTGAAGGTGTTACTAGATAGCGTTACCAACATACAGCGGTAAATGACGTTTGGTATTTTTGTGTACGTAAGTGCGACAATTTTTGTAGCTGAATTATTTGGCGAATTCAATTAAGCGTTTTTTTTTTCAGGTTTTTCAATTATAAATGATAAACATGAAACCTTATTATTATATATATTATTGCACATGGAAGCCGCGGACAGGAGCTAGTTAATAATGAAGATAATTTAGCTTTTAATTCCACTTTCCTAAAGTCAATATCAAAGGAACTCGCCTGAAAGTAATTTTAACGTTTATTCCTAGACTCCTAGGGTTCTTGAATAAAGCTATTCACTTCATCCCAGAGGCTATGGTTCTTGAACTGCGGAGTTCTAAAACACACACCCTGTTAAGCTCAGTATCGACTGATTACGTACAAATAGCGATTAATAAAAATCGTGCGATAGTCGCGCAATCGATTGCTGAAAGTCAAAAAATAATCTACGCGCTCGCTGTTATCTACACTAATATTATAAAGAGGAAAGATTTGTATTTTTGTATGTAACGACTAAACTCAAAAAGTACTGGACCGATTTTAATAATTCTTTTTTCATTAGAAAGCTACATTAACACTTAGTAACATAAGCTATATAAAAATCAATTGCTGTTCGTTAGTATCGCTAAAACTCGAGATTAGCTAAACTGATTCGGCTATTTTTGGTCTTGAAATATTCGTCCCGGAAAGGTTTGAACGGTTTCCATGCTCAACGGAGTGGGCAAGGGTCAGCTAGTGTTTTAATAAAATCAAATCAAAATATTTTATTTCCTAATAAAACTTCAGCTATTTTATACATTGGCTTCATTTTTGCTAGGACACTAGCGCTTCATACAATTTAGTGGCAATCATAGGAACTATTAATTAAATGTTACGCCAAACAAACATTGACTGTCAAATTATTTTTCTGAATTTTAAAACTTTAAACTGCTATCCTGTTTAATTTGGTTTTTGTTGCTTGTGCCTTACCTTTTAACCGTCGATAAAGTTTAAGACCAAAAATTGTGCAATTTTTGCGTTTTTTTTTATGGCAAGAAAAGTACACGTAATAAGCCTGCGGGTGAAGCAATAAATTCCAAGATGTGAAGATTTCGATTCCTCTTTTAATTTTCAGACTACAAAACAATCCTACTCCTTCTAATGTTATAAACGTGAAAATTTCTAAGTATAGATTTGTTACTCTTTGACGCAAAAACTACTGAACGGATTTTGATGAAATTTGGTATGGTAGTAGTTTACATGATATACTAAAAAATAGTCTACTTTTTACCGCAGCAAAATGTACGTTTCCCGCCGGAGTACATTTTACGCGTACGATGTAGCAGAAAACATTCAGTTGCAATTAAATTAGAAATCTTCTCTTATATATAAAAATGAATCGCTCTTCGTTAGTCTCGCTAAAACTCGAGAACGGCTGAACTGATTCGAATTTTTTTGATGTTGAAATACTCGTGAAAGTCCAGGGAATACTTAAACGGTTTGTATGCTCAACGATGTGGGCACCGGTCAGCTAGTTTAGTTTATAAATGTCAGAATATTGTAACTAATTTAAATAAATATCCATAATTTCCTGAATATTAAGTAAATTTATTTTGTAATAGTGGTCACAGAATTAGATATATTATTATATCATTTGAACTCAGACTCACCTGTCTATATAACTGATTAAATCTACTGTTGGTTTTTAATGGAAATACATGTTCACAATAATAAGACACAACTTTTTATTTATACTTTTCCATTTTTATTACGTTTTTACAATATACGAGTAACATATATTGTAAAAACGTAATAAAAATGGAAAAGTATAAATAAAAAGTCTATCGGTTTCGATTAGACACCTGATGATGATTTAATCAAAACCGGTAGTGTTATTTTGTAGACACTTACTTATAAAAACATTATAAAAGTGGAAAAGTGTAAATAAAAAGTTGTCTTATTATGTTGTACCTGTCTATGCATATTTCAACTATCGCTGTTCCTGAGATACAGTTTGATTATGGAGCACTAAAAAGCAGGTCAAAAACGCCAATGTCTTTTACAACGAAAATCCATTTATGCAAACAATATCGTAGCTAGTTCTTGAAAAACGTTCAAATTAATAAAACCCTATCTCGTAACTGTTTTTGAACTGAACCCATTTTCCCCACAAAACTGTAACAACTTCGATAGCTGTTAGTTTGAGAACACCGTTTAGTGTTTCGACCTACATCCAGGATTTGGTTGTTATTCGATCTTTCGCTGTTGATGGATTTCAGATTACTAGTTGTGTCTGCAGTTTGGAGTTTAAGCTGTTTCAATCAAATATTATTAAGATTATTTTAACTAACATAAAGGCCAAAGGTGTCTGAAAATTAAATGAATTTATTAATATTATTTATATCTATATTACGTGCCAGATAAATTTAACCCAAACGTAAACAAACCAAATATACGAAAATTAACACACATTTAAGTACTTAGATTTTTTGCACACTTATCAACACTTTCACCGGAATATTAAAGGGTCATTCTCCACTATCCAATACATTTTAAAACATTTAAACAATAATTAATATGTTCAAACATCAAATGACCTCTGTAGCGCAGTTGGAGCTCCAGCGGGAGGTCGCGGGTCCAAATCCTGCCGAAGAAACAATAACTTTTCATCCATGTCCCAGGAACATATGTTCCTGGGACATGGATGTGTATTATAACAAAAATCTTAAATATGTGTATAGTGTAAAAGTATTAAATATATTTTCGGTGTCTGGTGAAAATTACAACTTCACATTTAACATATTATAATAATATACCTAATTTATAAAGTATTTAAATGGGGAGTATAATCAAAACCCACTAACTAATACGTACTTTTCAAAAATATCACAGGATACAAAAAATCGTTTAAGCTTAGTCGGATTTTGATACTGAATCTATTTTTGGTGGGCAAATTTCTGTATGTTTTAGCGGGTTTTGGTACGAAACTAGCCAAGTATATTAAAGCAATTTTTACGAGGTTTCCAACGGTGCTCCTAACTCAAATTTGGTCCAGAAGCATTTTAGTTTTATACCCCTCAAATAACAATTAGTTATCTAATATTACTCTATTAAATAAATAGTGTAGTGGATAATTATACCTACGCACAAATAAAATAATAAAGTCTTGCGTAATTATAAACACTTTTATTGTCCTTTCTTACAAGACATTATCCAAAAAACACACACATGATACACCAGTCCGTTTTATATTTTTCCTTATAGCCCACTGAAAAAACATGGCTCCCGGTATTTTACAAAACGCCACACGCCGCGCTCTCATTGGTTGAGCGCGGACACCACCTACGGGCTCAAACACATAAACACGGTACGACGTCGCGTCATACAACGATGCGGCGTCGACGTCGCGTCGTGGTAAATTTTTACGACGCGACACGACTCACGAGTCACGACACGACGTCCTAACGTATCGATGGACGATACGACGTCGAAACGTTAGAAACTGACAATCCAATGCTGCGCAGTTTTTATTCGAAATTCAAAGATGACGGATGGTATTGAAGTCGATTATCGGGACGCTGCTTGACTAGGGTAACTATTTAGTTACCCTAGTCGAGCAGCGTCCCGTACTATGGAACAAAACATCTCAAGAATACAAATAAAAAAAACAATTTTAAGGCATTGTACTTATTTAAAAAGTGACTACCCGATATTAATGTTTAAAAGAAATGGGGGAATCCAATATCTTCTGAGTATATGTCTCTTCTTTTTTCGTCTTCTTATTATTCAGCAGAAGCAGAATGCGTCTAGAGGGGTGCATTTTTCAACACTAACCGCACCACTGTATCGACGGCATCGTGCCGTGTATCGTGCGTGGCAAATTACGTTACGATGTCGTGTTTTTGACGATGCTCATCGTAGATTTCCACGACGCGACGTCGTATCATGAAACGACCCCGCATCGTTGTACGACGCGACGTCGTACCGAGTTTATGTGTTTGAGCCCGTCCGTTACCGTCGCGTCGTACCGTCTCGTTTATGTTAACGAGCAAAACGTTCGAATACGCTCGGTTACAATAGTAAATATTATAGCAGTGCTATGGTTTAATTACAAATTTGAAATGTTAACTGTTTTATTTAATTATCAGTGTAAATATGAACACATTATTCTAATATTATGATTAGAATATTATTTTGCTTGATTAAATAATTCTGTGAATATGTAAATTATGAACCTTATACGGTTTGAAATATTTATTGTTTGAATTTACCTGTTATTAATTAAAATGTTTACCTAACGGATAATTTATACAATATTGCTGTCTTTGTCCAGCAACTTTGTATAAATGTAAATATGGTGTCTCTTAGGCCCGTATAAATAAAACAATCTCAAACCCAACCTCACCTTGAGAACCTATTTGACAGATAAAACAACGTTTCGTTTCACTTTTAAAAGTGAACAACTTTATTAATGTTACATAGTACTTTAATTTATTTTCTTTTTATACTGTTATATTCATATTATAGATTATAGGAAACAATAAAGTAAGTATAATGTATATTTTTATAATCTTTATTTTTACGTTTTAAGAAAGAAAAATATTAAAGTATGTAACATAATTAAAATTCTTCATTTTTAAAAGTGAAACGAAACGTTTTTTTATCTGTCAAATAGGTTCTCAAGGTGAGGTTGGGTTTGAGATTGTTGTATTTATACGGACCTTAGTCTGTCTGTAGCATCGCAGCTTCCAAACGGATTTATCTTTTACTTTGACTTAGAGACACTAAAAAAGTCGGTTTTTTGGCGTAGTTTTTTTTTTTTAGTGTCTCTAAGTTAAAGTGAAAGATAAATACATTTGGAAGCTACGATGCTACATACAGACTAAGGCCCGTAGACTAAGAGACACCATATTTACATTCATACAAAGTTTTTTTAAGCGTAGTTTCTTTTTTATCTTTCATCATCATCATTTCTATGCTATGATACTCGACATAAGCCATAACGGGGGTAGATGACTAGCCGCACTTGGCAGTCGGGTTGGTGGTTGACGGATAATATTAGGTCCTTACATATGGCGTTTTGTATGGGAGAAACATAAAGGCAATTTTTTCATATTTAAATATATTATTTTATTAATCAAAGTATGTACCATTGCTATCTATACACTTTTGCCATCTCATAGGTAGTTCATCGATCCCTTTACTAAAAAAACCATTCGGACGGGAATCAATGAAATCTTTGAAAGCGGTTTGGACTGCCTCATCGGAATTGAATTTTTTTCCTTGCTAGAAGTTATCCAAATTTCGAAAAAAATTGTAATCTGTTGGAGCAAGGTCCGGAGAGTACGGTGGATATCTTAGACATTCCAATTGAAGCTCCTCTAATTTGGTAGCCGTCTGTTGGGCCGTGTGTGGTCTAGCATTATCTTGAAGCAGCAGTGGCGTAGAGCGATTGACAAGTCTCGGTTGTTTAACGGTGAGCTTTTCCATCATGGTTTGCAGTTGCTGACAATAGACATTGGCCGTAATCGTCTGACCAGATTTAAGAAAGCTATAGTGTACGACACCGGCACTAGTCCACCAAACGCTTACAAGTAACTTTCTTTCAGTCAATTTTCGTTTGGGGCAAGACTTTGCTGGTTCACCAGGGTTCAGCCATTGCGATGAGCGTTTACGATTATCGTACAGGATCCACTTTCCATCACATGTAATGATCCGATTTAAAATTATTTCATTATTGTGCCGGTTGAGCAATGTAACGCAGCAGCCAACGCGCGTTTGTCGGTTTGCTTCACTCAATTCATGAGGTACCCACCTTTCAAGCTTTTTCACCTTCCCAATTTGCTTCAAGTGGATTAAAACGGTTTTGTCACTAACACCGCAGCCTGTAGCTAACTCTGATGTGGTTTGCGATGGATCTGCTTCCAAGATAGCCTTCAATTCATCATTATCGACCTTGGTCTCTGGCCGTCCACGGGGCTTGTTCTGTAGGTCGAAATTTCCAGAACGAAAGCGTTGAAACCAAAAACGTAACGTGTTTTCTTTTGCGACAACACCCCCTTAATATCATTAATCCTTCGAGCCGTTTCTGCAGCACTGGTGCCACGGTGGAACTCGTACTCGTAAATAATGCGATATTTTAAGTTTTCCATTTTGTGAAATGAGTGACGCAGAAAAAAAAGCAAAAGAGAAAAAAACAAATGAATTAAGGTTTTCAAAACACAAATGCATGAGTAAATAGCTGTTTAAATTTGAATTTGGAATTCCTAACCAAAGAGGATTCCATTTCCAAAGAGGATATATTTAAGATCAAAGTGGCCAGTACGA
Source organism: Celastrina argiolus (assembly GCA_905187575.2). Taxonomy (NCBI): domain Eukaryota; kingdom Metazoa; phylum Arthropoda; class Insecta; order Lepidoptera; family Lycaenidae; genus Celastrina; species Celastrina argiolus. The sequence continues at coordinate 8,695,518 of LR994596.1, forward strand.
CAAAACGCCAATTTCATATGTAAGGACCTAATATTTTACTAGGGGAGGGTAACTATTAACAGACATCCACCGGTTTCGGAAACGTAGACCAAACAACCAATCAGTTAGCTGATTGCTTATTGTCGTACGTAATAAGCGAAGAACCAATGAACAATCAAAATGGCTTGTTAACTTAAATGTTAGCTGATTGACGATTTGATCAGTCTTTCAGAAAGCGGGCGTTAATCGTGAATAAAATATAATCACATAGTTATAATACGTCTGCAGTCGTTACGGTCACCTCCTTTGTGTTTGAAATATCAGGCGTCCTAGGTGCAAAGGCAAAGTTTTGACAACGATCGAGGAGGCACTTTGTCGATACCTGCGTTCGTTTAAAGCATAATGAAAATATACTTGTCCAACGTAAAATGTGCTGTATGTATATCACGATAGAACCGATAACACAATTTTTATTACGAACACCTACAAACTCGCTCAGTAAACAAGTTAGCTATCGAACCTCCGAGAATTTCGGCTGGGAAACAGTTCATGTTTGAATACTCTGAAATCTACTAGCTTTATGCCCTGGTTTTGGTAGAAACCAGTAAAATACAAAAATTTTACATTGTTTTTTCAGAACATTATTATTTTGTTTTTAATTTTTTGTTTTGTTTGTTTAATAATAATAAATGAACCACCACACATTACCACCACTTCAACTCCTGGAGCTAGGTTCGATAGTGGTAACCGACCCAAAAACCCTTTGATAAATTCTCAGAGGTGTCCAAGGGACATGCTAGATCTGTCTTGAGACCCACAACGAATTTTATAAGAAGAATGAAAGAGGAGTAGGAACAAGTTGTTTACAATAATAATATTCATTATATTATTGCCTGATTTTGTTTGTTACTAGATGTGCCCGCGACTTCGTTCGCGTGGTTGTCGGAAACACTATAGCGATTATCTTTTGATTGCTGACGTTGGTTTTTGTTATAATGATCGTGAAAAAAATCGTGAATTAAAAAGGAACAATTATTTTCTACATATTTTTTGAGTACCTAACTTAAACCGTTTATGCAGCGCACGCAACGAAAGTCGTCGACTAATCTTCCCCGTTTTTGCAACATTTCTCACTGACGCTTCGCTCATATTGGTCGCAGCGTAATGTAATATAGCCTAAAGCCTTTCTCTATACATGGACTATCCAACAAAAAAGAATTTTTCAAATCGGACCCGCAGTTCCTGAGATTAGCGCGTTTAAACAAACAAACTCTTATGCTTTATAATATTAGTATGGATGTGTCCCGCGAGTTACCGTGCGAAATAGTAAAATAAAACACCAAATTTTAAAACATTTTTTATTCGTGTTCTCCTTCTATTGGTCTTAGCGTTTAGGTTTATATAAAAACGAAATCTGCTGTGCAGTTCTCTAAGCGACCGGTTTCGGCTGTGCTCGTCGCTATGATCACGAATGTCACCGCCGTCACATGGTCAGTTGTCAATAGCGTAAAAACTAATCTTGGGGAATACCAATTCGGCCATCATAGCTTTTACAGCCGTTGGAATATCGAGGGGCTGATTCATAATGCCATCGCTAATTATCGCTGACAAAGTTCGATAACAAAATGTATGGGATTTGACATAAGGTACGCTAAATGATTGCGATTTGGTATGCCATTTAGCGTACCTTATGTCAAATTCCATACATTTTGTTATCCAACAATGGCATCTTGAATCAGCCCCCTGCTGTCACGGTTTTTGCGCTTAGAGATTGCACTGCTGAAAACATGAGCGTTTACACCAAAATTTTAACCGACCTTTATCGTTTAGGTGAGCGAATGCTCACTTTATCCCTATTGCATCAAATTATTTTAGTGTAAAGAGACATAGAGCAATTTTTCGTTGTTCAGTCTGCGTTTGCAATTTGAGATCGTAATATATTATCAGCAGGCTTACTCCCGACACAATCGAGAATCAAATCAGTTCGATCTCAACGGCTTTAGGTATTTGTTTGGTGGATTACTTTGAAACTAACCAGGATAAAGAAAATCGGTAGATCTTAACTTTTTGTACTCCCGACTATATCAATTGATTGTCAAAATAAACAAACGTCAATTTACTCGACACGATCTGAATCTAAATCAAAATCATATCAGTTTCGAGAGTAAGGCCCCAGCATTGTAAACGCTCAGAGCTGCTTCCTTTTTAACGAACCGATCAAGAAAGAAGGCTCATGTTTTAGATTTAGCTCTCTGTTCTTTAGATGTTAACAAACTTATGCCCTCTTCAAATAGGACATCCAACACTGAAAAAAAAACCGAAATTATCTCAATCAAACAAAATATTCAGCTTTATAATATCGTATGGATTTATTTATTTAAATTGAATTATTTTAATAAAATAAATTATAGATCATGTCGGAAGTAAGACAATTTCCTTTAATTAATTAATTTAATAATTAATCATTTGCAGAACTGATGTACATAATTAAGTCTGTGATCTTGTTCGCTGTACTAATTATCTTTTTGATCCTGTACCGTAATCTCTGCGTTAATTAAATATTACGTATGTAATACGGCCTTTATTAATATTGCTAATTGGCAAGATGATCCATGGGAGATGGGGAAAGATTTTCTATGGAAGATGGGGCAAGATTATCCATGAGAGATGGGCCAAGATTATCCATGGGAGATGGGGCACGATTATCTATGGGAGATGGGGCAAGGTTATCCATGGGAGATGGGGCACGATTATCTATGGAAGATAGGGCACGATTATCTATGGAAGATGGGGCAAAATTTTCCATGGAAGAGGGGCACGATTATCTATGGAAGATGGGGAAATATTTTTCAGGGAAGATGGGGCAAGATTATCCATGGGAGATGGGGCACGATTATCAGTAGGCTATGGGGCAGGATGATCTATGAGAGATGGGACATGTTGTGGGATATGATGATCTATAGAGGTGGGCCGAATGATCCATGGAATTAGTAGTAAGATGATACGTTACAAGATAATCGATGGGAGATAGGGTAAGCTTTATTTATGAGAGATGGAGCAGGATTTCATAATATTATTATTGCATAAATTATAGTAGCGTCGAGTCTTTGTTTATCTCCCGCGTTTGTGGCCGTGTCTTCATTAATTGAAACCATAATCCATTATACAAAAAAAAATATTTCCAAAATGTATTCTAGATTGTATAATATGAGGTTGTCTTACATTGAAAAGACGAAAAATCCCAGTTTGCTCCGGGAGTACCGGCGCAAGTGCAAAACGAAACCTCAGGAGCTGGGAATTGGGATACATTTTCGTCCACGCCGACGGTCAACTCTCCAACTTACGAATTCCCGATCAGGTCACGTGTCCTAAAGCGAGTTTAAAAATTTTTCCCATCCCAAAATGTGCTGCTAAAGAAGTTTTCACTTAGAACATAATGACAGCATTCCTATTGGTTGCTTTAATAGTGATTATATTTTATATTATGCTATTATTCTGCAGATTTAAGTACTGCACTAGAATCCCGACGCAGCGGTAGGTGGATTAAGCTGTCCACAGGAATTATAAGCATTATGAGCAGCGTGGAAATGTATTCCAACATTATATTTCAGTACTGTTATGGAAATATAAAGACTAGTATTTAATATAATATTATTATCTGTACCAATATTTATTAAAAAGCTGAAGAATTATATTTCAGTACTGTTATGAAAAAATAAAGACTAGTATTCAATATAATATTATCTATAGCAATATTTATTAAAAAGCTGAAGAATTAGTTTGTTTATTTACGCGTGTTTAGAAGCGCTAATCCCAGGAACTACTAGTACGATTTGAATTTGTCCGAATGATAATTTGACTTTTTTTCATCTTATATATAAAAATTAATTGCTGTTCGTTAGTCTCGCTAAAACTCGAGAACGGCCGAACACGATTCGGCTATTTTTGGTTTTGAAATGTTTGTGGAAGTACAGGGAAGCTTTATACGGTTTTTTTTATTTTTTTATGCTCAACGAAGTGGGCACGGGTCAGCTAGTCATATTTATAATAATGAATCGTTGTTCGTTAGTCTCGCTTAAACTCGAGATCGACTGAACCGATTCGGCTATTTTTGGTCTTGAATTATTCGTGGATGACCCGGAAAGGTTTAAACGGTTATATGCTCAACGAAGTGGGCACGAGTCAGCTAGTGTGCTTATAGTTATTTTCATAGTTATGAAGCAGGTCTTTGCGTCCATCATTGGATGATTTATACAGCATTCTCCGAATGAATTAACCACTCTTGAAATACTGTAATGCCTGGGACATGCGGTTTTAAATGTCGCGTTTGCCAAGTACATTTAGCATTCTCTAAACCTGGGGCCAACCATGTGTGTGTTTTCCTTCAACGTTAGGCCTCAGCCTCGAATTTTGCGGGCAGTGGGCGGGAGCGGCGGCGGCTCGGCAGCGGCAGGAGCATTTGCTTAAAATCAAATGGACTGGTTATAGAAAACAGCGGCTCGGGAGCGGGTAACGAGCACCGTTCCCGCACCGCCGCCGCTCCAGGCCCGCTGCAAAATTCGAGACTGAGGCCTTAGAGCATCCGTTCCGTCCGCCCGTAGTGCACTTGAGATCTAAATAAGTCTCATTGATACATGCCAAAACCTGGGAATCGAATCTGCACCCTTTCGAGTGCTAATGAATGGTCCACCCACTAGGTCACATACGCTCAGTTTATACCTATATAATGTTCTTTTAAAATTGTGTGATATTATTGATTATATTATTTTATGGTTTTGTAAAATCAACAACAAAAACATGGCACTTATGTAATGACGGAAAAGAAGTAGAAATAATGTAAGAAAAAAGGGTTTATTCAGAAACAAATACTTAATATTTTGGTGTAGGGTTCACAGAGTTCAACAGTGTAGACCAGGGCTTATACATTGAATCGTTACGATAAAATAAACGTTACGTGAGTAGCACGCATTAGTCAGGCCCGACCACTAACCACGTGAGCGAGTGGCATGAGTGGTGTTTAAGTAGCTAACTAGTATATAATATATATTTGTATATCTATTTATTTATCGTCTAGTGGTTCAGACCTTCGCTCTCGACCCGGAGGTCGTGGGTTTGATTCCCGCGTTGTAACAACAATAAATGTTGTTTTCAAGTTTGGTTAGGACAATGCAGGCTGATCACCTGATTGTCTGACAAGAAAGATGATCCATGCGTCGGATGGGCTTGTTAAAAGTCGGTCTTGGGTCTGTTCTCTTGCCAGTCGTGTCGGTTTACCGTCCCACTGAGTTATGAGAGTAAAAGGAAGGAGAGTGTATTGCGCACACACTTGGGCTCTATAAAATAACTCCTGCTTAGCTGGCTTGAAATGGAAATGGAAATCGGTGAGGGGAGCTATTATTATTATATCTATTTAGCTTTACATTTTACACTTTGTTGTCATTCATATAATACGTAACATAATTTGGTGATGATCGACCTATCGGCTTACGTAATAAATTAATGATCCCTTATGCTATTATTAATGTTACTATAGTCGGAATTTTAATTCGATCCCAGATTTGACACATTCAGTGTTGCAACGTTATGACAAGTACTAAATAGTGACGTGCGAAATTATTCGATACGGAAATGGATTTCGTGATCGATTCCTCTCGTTTATACTATAAACCTATACCTAAAAAAAGAGAAATAAAAGAAATAGGTATATGTATTTTGGTAATATTTTATTTTATAAATTGTCGCCGTCATCGCTATCGCTGTCAATTCCTGTAACATGTTCTGTCTGTTATAAACTAGCTGACCCGTGCCCACTTCGTTGAGCATAAAAATAGTTTATGACTTAAAACAAACTAACGTTCGCGTTCTTTATAGTGTAGGTACCTAACACGACTTTCTTTTATATATATTTCGGAAGGAGAATTATATGTGGGCGTCTGTTTGATTGATTGGTATCGTCAGGAAATAATAAACCGCACAAACAGTACTGGTATATTCATCGTATCACAAATAGTTTCACTCTAAAACATTAACTCAGATCGTGGATGCAAACGGATTCATCTCAAGACGTGACGAGGTCAGCTGACAACTTGGCTAACGTGCGTGAACCTCCGCTTCACACCGTCTCTTCCAATCGTCTCTCCCCAGAGAATATCCTCCCCGTGGTCTCGTCGACAATGCCCCCCATCCTCACTGACGTAAGTGACACTTGTCAAACGAGCTGTCATAGCCAACTGTCACTGAACACGTCCAAGTGGTTAAACAAGACGTCTGAGATCTTCTTCTTCTTCGACACGGCCATTCTGACCAGTCACACGTCCTCGTGTGCTGCTCCTGTAAAAGAGAAAACCAGCTGCAATATCACAAGCCTTTTGCTCGGCCTAACCTGACTCTACAATTTTAGACCAATTTGCTAGTTTATTCTCTAATAGTAATCTCAACAGATACTTTAACTTCTTTAATGCACATCAATAAACTACGCAAAGTCTCAGGTAATGCCTATATGACCAGGGCTCTTTAGTCGAAATACGTTAGCCGCGTAACACGACGTGTTCTCCCCACGGCTAACACGTGTGCATCACTCATTGAATACACATCATGTGGTCTGTGTAGACCCCAACCTTCCAGCATCACACGCCCGCTGCGCTCCGCGTCCTACTTGAGTTGCCCCGAGAGATACCGACTTTTAATGGTTGCTGCTGCGAAATGATGCATGGTAGGTCAAATATTGTCATCAGAATTTGACTTCTATGACACGGCTCCATCGCCGACATACGTCAACCGCTTAACACATTTGTGTTAACCGCGGCTACCCGTGTGCACATGCACAGCGTATGGTCTGTGAAGACCCCGACTCCGCCAGTATCACACTACAGTCAGTAGATAAACAATTATGCTCACCAAATAATTTTGGTTTCGAATGTGATACTTCAACGAAGTACAGACGACAGTCGTCTAGCCGCTGCGCCACCGCGCTGCGCTGCATCGCTCGCCGCGCTCCGTCGCGTCGTGTTGCGTCGCTAGCGTTGCTCGAAGCTCGATCCACTGTACACAAAATGAAACAGCACAAAAAAATGTTCAGACTATCTAAAATTAAGTTCTTTTAGGGATTTATTTACTAAGACTTCGCTGTGCCTGTCTGTCTTTAATCATGCTGTATCTCAAGAACAAAACTATCGCGGTTTAAATATCAGCAACAACAATGAGATTAAAATGTTAGATTTCACTATGCAGTAAAATTAATTTAATTTCCTTTCAATGATCTAACTGATTGAATGAAAATAAGCTATTACTTTAGAGTCACACAATAACAAGTGATCAGATTGCACTGTCCTCACTAAACTTGACAAAAATAAACATTTTTAGTTGTACTGTCGCGGGCATCGAACCCACAAAGTCGAGTACTAGGTTCTAAACCACTGGACCCCAGAGTAATTCATAATAATAATAATAGCTCCCTTCACCGATTTCGGTGTCGGTAGCAAATTTCATTCAAACCAGGCCAGCTACGCAAGAGTTGTTTTATAGTGCCCAAGTGTGTGAGCAATACACAGAAGCACTCTCTCTTCCTTTTACTTTCATAACCCAGCGGAACGGTAAGTTGTCGGTAGCCAATTTCATTGAAACCAGGCCAGCTACGCAGGAGTTATTCTATAGTGCCCAAGTGTGTGCGCAATACACAGAAGGACTCTCTTCCCTTCACTCTCACAACCCAGCGGAACGGTAAGTCGACACGTCTGGCTAGAGAATAGGCACAGGACCGACCCTTTACATGCCCATCTGACGCATGGATCATCTTTCTTGTCAGACAGTCAGGTGATCAGTCTGCATTGTCCTAACCAATCCTAAAAACAACCTTTTTTGTTGTTTCAACGTGGGAATCGAACCCACAAATACGGGTCAAGAGCTAAGCTCTGAACCACTAGACCACGGAGGCAATTCATTCGTCATTCATAATACCTGAAGACTCGCTAGTGCGTTTACAACCTTTTACAAAATCACCAAGTTGGTCGAAGCTAACTGAAGTCACTCAATGAACTCTCTGATCTTCCACCGCATCAGTGGACTGCCACGGCCTCTGAGACTCTTGGACCGTTGAGTGTGTGATGCCTTGTTCACCATTAGTACCAGCTTACATACAGTAACTTCTGAAACATAACATTAAAATGTGTTAATTCCATAAAACTCATATCACAAACAATATTATCCTGTTGGACGAATTTTAAACTATTCCATATTGCATAATGTTCTAAAAAGTAAAAGTCTGTTAAATCTGTAGGTAATATGTATTCCAAATTTACTTTAACAGATATTTTTATAGCCAGCTTAGGAATAAATAACAATGTACTAGACATTATTTAAAGTTACTTTTTTTTTTGTTTTAAGCTCACTTAGTTTAATTATCAAAATACTGTAAGATCTTTTACTTTGAATCTCTTTTCTGTTAATAATACTGTGATTATAAAATCAGACCAAATCTGAACTTTACAATGAAATAAGTAATGATACTCATACAACCAGTTCACATCTTTGCGAAGCAAGTAGAGAAGTCCATAAGATACACAATGCTCATCTGCGTTGGTTGGTTACCCAGCAAAGCTCATTCTATGCATCGGGCAAGCATGCAAGCTATGCAAGGCTATGCATCGTCCAGTCCAGCATTATCCCAATGTATTGTCCATCTACAAATAAAACAAAACAGCAATACAAACGAACACTAAACTTTAAAGTTTATTTAGATTTTTGGGCAAGCAATTTCATGGAAACTTTGAAATTGTATTTACTTTGAAGGCTTCCAAATTATAACGAGGAATAAAAAGATTGCTACCACCTGTTACCAAAGCCATCAAGCTTATAACCAAGACCTGTCGTTGACTAGCCAATATCGTGGTTCTATTGTAAATCGTCACGTTCCCATTGTCAATCGTCACATTCACATTGTAAATCGTCACATTCCCATTGTCAGCACGTTACCATCGTCAGCAGCGCTGTAATCCCATCAATCGTCTTTCTGCTATGCATATACCATGCTGCCTTTGGTAGTGGAGGCTCCGTAAAATAATCTGTTCCGTCTCAACGTGATCTGAATGTCCGCAAGGCCATATCCAATCCAACAATTTGTAGGTACCCTGTAACCATCTATCTTGATTTTGCGGGTATATCCCACTTCTGATTTCGGAAGGAGAATTATATGTGGGCGTCTGTTTGATTGATTGGTATCGTCAGGAAATAATAAACCGCACAAACAGTACTGGTATATTCATCGTATCACAAATAGTTTCACTCTAAAACATTAACTCAGATCGTGGATGCAAACGGATTCATCTCAAGACGTGACGAGGTCAGCTGACAACTTGGCTAACGTGCGTGAACCTCCGCTTCACACCGTCTCTTCCAATCGTCTCTCCCCAGAGAATATCCTCCCCGTGGTCTCGTCGACAATGCCCCCCATCCTCACTGACGTAAGTGACACTTGTCAAACGAGCTGTCATAGCCAACTGTCACTGAACACGTCCAAGTGGTTAAACAAGACGTCTGAGATCTTCTTCTTCTTCGACATATATTATAGTCTAGCTGACCCGTGCCCACTTCGTTGAGCATGGAAACCGTGTAAACCTTCTCGGGACGAACGAATATTTCAAGACCAAAAATAGCCGAGTCAGCTGATCTCGAGTTTTAGCGAGACTAATGAATAGCAACATTGATTTTTATATAGCCTATGTTACTCAGTGATAATGTAGCTTTCTAATGAAAAAAGAATTTGATTAAAATGGGTCCAGTACTTTTTGAGTTAAGTCGTTACATACAAAAATACAAATCATTCCTCTTTATAATATTTTTAATGTAGATGTATTGATTACACCTACTAACATAAGCTAAGCCGGTGAATGCTCCGGTCAAAAACAGTCGGTCCAGTCGATTCGGAGATCATTAGTTTGATGACGATGATGATGATGAAAAGTAGCCTATGTTAATCCTCATAACTTTAGCTATCTACCAGTGAAAGTCTCGTCAATATCCCTCCAGCCGTTTCAGAGATTAGCCGGAACAAACAGACATGCGGACAGACAGACAATATTTTTTTAAATTGCATTATCGTTTCAGTATCCTTCATATGCATTTAGTAAAACATTGCTAATTGAAAGTTACAAACAGACACTTCAACATAATTAAGGGCAGATTTATCAATCGTCAGATAACTTTTATCTGTTGAATAAACTTTGACATTTGTTCCATACAAAATCTGTCAAAGTCACATATTTATTCCTTACATAAAAGTTATCTGACGATTGAAAAATCGGCCCTTATTTGTATAGATGTGTCTGATGTTGTCATTTAACATATTATCTAACCTACTCATTTTTTCCTCTTCTTTAACCAAATGGAATACGCATTTAGACGATTACAATAAAGCAGTGATTACCAATTAATAAATAATTATTATGAATAATAATGTATTTATTTAAATAAAAATCAATAATTTAGTCTTTTATGATTATTAACATAAATCGCGATTGTTTATCGATTTTTGTGTTCATCACTACACTAATAAATGTGGTATCATTATTTTACAAAATGACAGTAGCTAATGTCAAATGTGGAATCTAATTAAAATTCCGAGTATAGAATAAATATTCCTTTGTATGTTATTGCCATTTTGGAATATTAAATTCGTCTAAAATACTTAACCACCAACTTCTATTAAGTGTCGGAGTAACTTTTGTCACTTTGTTAAGTGACAATGGAATGTAAGAAAGTTGTGAATACCTGATATGAAAATAATGAAAGTCCCTAAGCAGCTTAAGCTAAATTAATAAATACTATAAGTCGAGTATGTTGAAATCTTACAATAAAAATGAGAATGAAAAATTGGTTAATTTTCAATTAGGTTACAAACTAACACTATTAGAAATGTCCTACATACCTACCACTGGTTTCCAACGTGGAGAGAAGAACCAGTTTCAATTAAACAGTTTAGATATATAGTCAGGGTTCCCCCATACATTGTTTTCACTTGATTAGTATCAAGCAAATTTTTCGTAAGTACATTCATTTTGATGAGTCGCACAAGAATTTCTTGGACGGAACTCTTTTTTGTGTCAGCTAGCTACCACAATCAAGAGTAATAATAATAAAATAATAATAATATCTATGGACGCTTCACACCACGTCAATCTGACCCCATGCTTAGTATCCGAAGAACTTGTGTTACAGGTACAAATATATTTAATACTTTTACACTATAAACATATTTAAGATTTTTATTATATTAATACACAAATTTAACCCACATCCATGACTCAGGAAAATTTAAAAATTTTTGTTCCCTCAGCGGGATTCGAATCCGCGACCTCCGGGTCAAGAGCCAAGCTCTGAAACACTAGACCACGGAGGCGTCAGGCGTTCCGCCCAAGAAATTAAAACAATGTATGGGGGAACCCTGACTAAATAGTATTGATATTATTACTATGCGAGACAAAATGAAGATTTTTATAAGACGCCTTTACGTAGTATACGACGAAGTTGACGTAGTTCACCTTTCTGGACTACGTACCTAGTTCTACATAGACCTCTATGTTCTAGGTTATTAATCTAAAACCAACATCACAACCAGCAGAGAAGAGCATAATATTATTCCACATAAAAGCGTCACGTATCTGTCCATGCTGTGTCGCATATCACTGAGCGGCTTGTTATGAGAGCCGTGGATCAGCATATTGTTGAATTTCAAATGTTCAACAATAGCTTGTAGAATATTCGGCTAATACTCTTTATATGGTTTAAAACGGGCATACGGTTAGACGAATCGCCTAAGCAGTAGTAGAAGAACTTTTCAGTGCTAAATTATAAGATAACTGATTTTGTTAATGATTGCACACCCTGGCAATACGGTGGCCAACCATAATGGCTGCTTATATTTATTTACTATAATATATATCCTAAGTTTTATAATATTAACATGTACAGATTAAGTTACATTGTAAAAAATATATACACTTAAAAAAAATGAATTTTCCATATTTTTGCTCAAAGAAAACTCAACAAAGAAAACACGGCCATCTGTGCGAGTTTCTTACGCCGGTTTTTCTCGGCGGGTTACGGTTGAACCGGTGGTAGCTTGTTTTTCTTGTTGACTTTCCGTAAATAGCTTGTTAAGTTTCATTTGGAAATAAAACGTTTTCTATTTTAGTTTTTATTTCATCCAATCATAAACGAGATTTTTATTTTAATATTGTTTTATTGTTTTGCGACAAAGATATGGATAATTTTATTTCATTGCGTAAAACTTAGATGTTTTAAAACATATCCTTATTCTCAGATTTTGATTATAATTTTGATTTTCTTCGTAATTAGTCCAAAAGTAAATAAATATTAATTCAATATCCCCATTGAGGGAAACACTAGCGCCATGTTGGCGTTGACAGTGTCTGGCCGTCAAACTTGGTCGACAGAATTGACAGCCGTCATGACGACATGTTCGGATTAGGAACTGTCGATGTATCTTGTTAAATGACCGCACTCAGACATCCAAGCTCAACCCTCATTAGCACAGTCGAAACCACATAGCATATTCACCACTATTTTCCAAATAATTAAGGTACAAATTATGATGATGTATACATTATCTTAAAAAACGAACGTCGTTTTGATGTATGTACACCGATTACTCTGAGGATAATGATCCGATTTGCGTGATTCTTTTTTATTTCACAACACAACAATAGCTGTCATCTGGTCCTCAAAAATGTTACATAGTTTAAACGATAATTTGAATTTTAACTTAAATTACTGTTTTGAATTTAATAATTAATTAATCATGGATCAAACAACATCTTTCTTGTCAGACAATCACGTTAACAGCTTGTTCTAACCAAACTTATACAAAATTTTAGTTGTTCCAATGCGGGACCCGAACCCTCCGAGTCGAGACCGCAGCACTAAACCCTGAAGGCACATATATAGTTACTACTTAACAGGAAAAACTTAAACCCTTTAGCCCTTTTCCCCAATCTTCTAATATATAAAAATGAATTGCTGTTTGTTAGTCTTGCTAAAACTCGACAACGGCTGAACCGATTCGGCTATTTTTGGTCTTGAAATATCCGTGTTGGCCCTGGGAAGGCTTAAACGGTTTCTATGCTCAACGTGGCTCAACGAAGTGGGCACAGGCCAGCTAGTATAACATTATATTGTTTGGTGTTCCAAACAAAACCTTTTTCTATGTAGATTGAATAACAGATACTCAGAACTAATGGAATATTTCATCCAAGCTCCAACAGGTCAACGAGGAAATCCCAGAAACTCAAGTCTTATTACATTTGAGGTGGACCAGTTGGGTCTAATGGAATAACGCTGTTATACTGAGTCGGCTAGTTTGAGATTAAGTTTTTTATAGTTTTAGGTTTACTATAGGTCATCCTGCGGTTAGGCTATGTTATTTATAGTTTCGGGATCTAATGTGGAATGCAAAAAACCGGCCAAATGCGAAAAATATTTGTAGGTGTATAAGTAAAACATAGAAATATGATTGTTTACAGCCCAAGGGTATTATAATGTTTTTAAACTAAATTTTAAAAGATAAAGTTTAAAAAACTAAAACCCGACCACTAAAAACACGCTCTAATAATTGCAATTATCAGATGATTGCAAGCTAATAATATTTACATATTCAAAATCTGTAAATATTAATTTAATATATGTGAGCAACAGCTAATAATATTTACATATTTAAAATCTGCTGACAATGCCCTTTCATTCAATACCCCACACGACACCGTATTTCTTTTTATTTCTTTAATTTATGTCCTTAAAAGAGGGCGCTGTAGTCATTATAACGTGACGTCATGTAGCCTACAACCAGCTAACACTTAAGAGGAAACATCACGCCTGTTTTCTCCATACAAAAATAGGGGTTTTTCCCAGTTTCATCCCTGGATAATGCCGCCAAAGTAACAATTTTTTTTCCTGAATATCTATGAATATTATTTGTACGTCGCAAATTTTTTTTATATATTAATATTAAAAAAATTGAGGAGATATGTACGTTCAAAAATTAAAAAAAAATACTAGACTTTTCGCTGTGTTTAAACATCCAGGAAACAAGTTTGACTGAATACAATAAAATGAAACATAGAAACCTAGCTAAATTCTTTTTTTAGTAAATAAAAAATATCTAAATCGGTTAAGTTTTGGAGGAGGAAACAGGAATCCCCCAAACGTCGATTTCTTGTACTTGTACAGGTAAACTCAGTTCGAGCTGCAGTTGTCTCTATCGCGCTAGTGCTGACTAGCTAAGGGACTGCGAGACAGCAATAGATTTTATAAATACCTATTTCGTATTTCCTTCAATTGTGAGGTTTCCTCATAAAGAGCTTTCAAAGATAACACATTTGTCTAATTATCATAACTGGTTTAGAAGTTATGAGGGACTGGAGAACATCCATAGCCACTTACTTAGAGCTCAAAATCATAACTTTGCTTCTCCATATTGGGGTAAAAATTAATATTTAACTTTCTGTAATATATATAATGTTACATACATTTTAGTTATATTCCATTAAATTAGCAGCAGACGCAAGCTAAAGCTATTTCGCTTCAGACATAAAATAATAATAGATATTAATTAATGTTATTCTATAATATCTATCTTGTAATGGAGCTAGATTTAATTAAATTGATAAAGCTTTAATTAAACGATTTGTATTGTAATTGGGAATTACATTAAATTAAATAGTAATTGATATAAAGTTTGGTAATTTGTAAGAGCAGGAACATTTGAGAGCTCCGTAAAGTAACGTTTATGAATAGTAATTATATGAAAAGCATGACAGCGGCAAAACAATAATTGACAATCGACTACTTTACTTTACGGAACTTTCCTTTAAAATATCCTACAAAATATATACCTATAATATTTAAAATATCCTATATATAACGGATAAAATAAAGAAAACAAATATTTCATAAAATACATTTCCAAAATAAGGAAAGGTCATATAATCGTATCTCAAAGTTGTAGTGACTACTCTTTTTACACAGTGTATATACTGCCGTCCTTATCATAAACAACGCACTTGCTTGGAGGTTACTTTCGAGTAAATCGAGATCACAGTTTTTTTCTATATTTTGTTATAATAATTGTATCTCAATAAAAACTAATAGAAATATTACAAATATTTTTGTTTTATTTAGTGCCTTTCAATGTGGACTTTGCATTTGTGCGTTGATTAAATAATAATAGCTCCCCTCACCGATTTCGGTGTCGGTAGCCGATTTCATTGAAACCAGGCCAGCTACGCAGGAGTTATTTTATAGTGCCCAAGTGTGTGCGCAATACACAAAGACATTCTCTCTTCCTATAACTCTCATAACCCAGTGGGACGGTAAACCGACACGACTGGCGAGAGAACAGGCGCAGGACCGACTTTTTACATGCCCATCCGACGCATGGATCATCTTTCTTGTCAGACAATCAGGTGATCAGCCTGCAGTCCTAACAAAACTTGAAAACAAAATTTTTTGTTGTTCCAACTCGGGAATCGAACCCACGACCTCCGGGTCGAGAGCAAAGCTCTGAGCC
The DNA here is from genome assembly GCA_905187575.2 of Celastrina argiolus. NCBI lineage: Eukaryota > Metazoa > Arthropoda > Insecta > Lepidoptera > Lycaenidae > Celastrina > Celastrina argiolus. The sequence goes on from LR994596.1 coordinate 8,711,074, forward strand.
ACTAGACCACGGAGGCGCTTACTTATTTTGTTTAAATGATAAGGGTGGCAATAGGTATACTGATCGCCAGGGTGATGACTATTCATAGGTTGGATCTCTTGCTAGTCATATCGGATCACCGGACTGGTTGTAATTATTATCCACGTGTTCGGTGTGCTGATCTGCAAATTGTTTTATAATCTGAGAATAATATTGTTGCTTGTGTGCGATAAGCTGAAAATTAGAGTACTTTGAAACTTTTATTATCAATACCGATCCAATTATCTATAAAAAAATCCCAAAATAATTTTTAATGCTCTTTATTATATTTATAAGAGGATTATTCTTTTATAAATTTATGCTTTAATATAGCTTAAAACAATATTATGCAAAGTTCAAGCTGTTTTTACATGCGATTTTATTTCTGATTTTTTAAGTGAGGCATACGACTCGGTACTTACCGGACCAACCGGAGGTTGGTCCGGTACCCATACAATAATAGTCGTTCAAGGTCATTGGCGTTATACAAAGCCATAAAAACAAAATAAAATAAAAACCCCGACTTAGCGTGTAACATTCCTATCACACCTAACAAACGACCTGATGACCTTCAAGACCTGAACCGATTTTCACCAAACATAGCTAAGAACACTATCGACTGCTATACCTTTCAAACAAAAAAAAAAACACATTATAATCGGATCATCCGTTTGGGAGCTACAATGCCATAGACAGACACATTTACACAGCATTCACCCCGTCATTTTTGCGTCGGGGGTTAAAAATCGTTATACTGGAGGACGCTGTCAGTGTATTATAAAAAGGAAATACATTTGAGTAATGAGTTTTAGTCCGAGTTTGTATGACAATGTACAACTGATTTCGACGCTAGGGAATATAATATATTATTGAGATCCGTACTCTTCTTCACATCCCGGAACCGGCACATTCGATGTCCATCCGTTCCTCAACTTACCTTATAGCGGTAAGTGCTAGAAAGAAGAAACTTTGAATTTATACACACCCGCTGGTAATATTATAGGAACTAAAAGAGTTCGTGGTTGTGGTACCTAAATAATAAACCGTTTTAATTATATAAAAGTATACATTTAAAAATTAACTATGGTTCGATTGCACTAACAGGAACATACTAGGTAAAAGGGCTATATTTTATTATAAGTGTTTCGAGCGCCGTGTATTTTTTTAATCTTTATACGGTGTCTCATGTCCTTCCTTTCACATTAGATTCGGCTTGATATATGAATATCAAGCCAAATATAGTGTGAAGAGAATGACGCGTAGAGCATTTCTTATTTTGGCACCTCATAAAAACTACTTACTATAACGCGACAAATCCAGATTAAAGATATATATGTTACGGTAAATCTGATTAATTGAAAATTATTATTATTAAATTCGTATTTTTGTATGAAGATTCGACTACTTTTGGGGTAATTTTGACAGCTTTTTTTTTACTTTAGGCCTTTAAAGTCACGCCATAACTACTAGTCAAATAATATACGATTTTGAGAAGTTTCTATTTTAGTTCAACTACTTATTTTCTCTGAAAAAGAGTTAAACGGGCAGAATTCGCTTCTGGCACTCGCCGGCCGCTGCCGCGGCACGCTTCGCTCGGCTCGTGCGCAATCTTAAATGTCTCACCTAACCTAACCTAGCCATTTTTATTCTAGTTCAATCACCTATTTTCCGTAACTAGAGTGAGTCGGGCAGAATTCGCTTCTGGCACTCGCCGGCCGCTGCCGCGGCACGCTTCGCTCGGCTCGTGCGCAATCTTAAATGTCTCACCTAACCTAACCTAGCCATTTTTATTCTAGTTCAATCACCTATTTTCCGTAACTAGAGTGAATCGGGCAGAATTCGCTTCTGGCAATGAATTAAATAGAATATTTTGCATTTCAGCAACAACAAATAACGTGCGCGTGCTTTTAAAACAATAACCCCCCCCGCACCTCTCGCACGTCGCATTCACCGCCCCGCCCCGCAACCCTTGGCCACTTATTACATTTATCACTACTAGGGTTAAATTATTAATAAAAACCGACAAATGTGATTAATTTATCACTTTAACCTCGACTTTCGGTAATTATTAATAATAATAGATGATTATTAATAATCTTCAATTATTCACTCTTACCGTAACATATATATAAACAAAAACCAAAAAAAACAAAAAAGTTTCAGTCCTGGTCAATGACCAGTGCGATCGTGTGTATAGACTACTAGCTGTTCCCGCGACTACGCTCGCGTGGTTCTTGAGCGACTTAAACCATTTATGCAGTACACGTAACGAAAGTGTCCTCGTTTTTGCAACAATTCTCACTGGAGCTTCGCTCCTATTGGTTGCAGCGTAATGTTTTATAACTTAAAGCCTTCCTCTATAAATGGACTATCCAACAAAAAAAAAGAATTTTTCAAATCGGACTAGTAGTTCCTGAGATTTAGCGCGTTTAAACAAACAAACTCTTCCGCTTTATAATACTCGTATTAGTATAGATATACTAATAATAATAATTACACGAAAAGTATGATAGCGATAAATACATTTGACAATGGATTACTTTACGGAACTTGCAAATGGTCCTGCTTGGGCCAAAGACGTGTGTAATTATTTTAACGTCTCTCTCTACGTTCATCATCAGCACTCAGTATCATACAATTAATATTTAGGCACATTTTGTACATAGACGGACTTAATGCCTCAAGGCATTTTCTACCAGTCAACCTTTAGGTGATTTAGAGACATAAGATGATTTCCGATTTTACATAAATGCTTTCCATACGAGATAAAATAGGTTAATTTTAAACAATTCGGGGTTACTTAAATTTTTATTTAGATACCTATAACTTTGGGATATGATACTTACTTACTTACGAACTTTTCTCATATAGTTACTTTAAAAAACGATTTTTTGCTATTCTTGCGACTGAAAAAACATAAATTGTAAAAAGTAAAAACCTATATAAAAAAATCTACAATCAGAAAAAGTAGTATAGATAATTAATCATTAATCATATTAATAGTGACTATCCTTTTTACTCGACTTCGAGAGCTCGAAGCCAAAAGGAAGGAAGCCAAATATACAATCCCAATAGCGGGTACGACCACGGCTATCTGAATTTTAAATTGAATTATTTTTTTGTTTCAGCCTTTTTACACCCCTTTTTTGCGCAGTCGAGTTATAGTTTTTAAACTTTTTTTTATTATATCCTGTATATTTCAGCAGTTGCAACCTGTTCCATATTATGCACTTCAGATAAAAATGGTTCCAACCGGAAACGCGGGTTTTCAAGATGTCTCATAATTGATAAACCTGAGTGCTCTGAGTAACTGAGTTATACCGCTCACCTCGTACTATTCGATCCTAACCTTAAGCGGGTTTCCCTGTTCTTGTTCAATGCGCATCGCAAAGTTTTGGGTGGATCATGATAATTATTCTTATGTATAAAAATGAATTGCTGTTCGTTAGTCTCACTAAAACTTGTTACCGGCTGAAACAATACGGCTATTTTTGGTCTTGAACTATTCGTGTAAGTCCAGGGATTTAACAGTTTCTATGCTCAACGAATTGGCAAGGGTCAGCTAGTCTTTTAATATAAAAATGGATCTCTGTTCGTTAGACTCGCTGAAACTCGAGAACGGCTGAACGGATTCGCCAATTTTTGGGCTTGGAATATTCGTGGAAGTCCAGGGAAGGTTTAAACGGTTTGTATGCTCAACGAAGTGGGCACGGGTCAGCTAGTTTCTTAATAAATATTATTCACTAATAATGCAACGTGCAACAAAAACTTGTGATAAAACTGGCGTATTTCTCGAATCATAATAATATGTCCTCTGTAGCACAGTGGTTCAGCGCGATTTTTCTAAAGCAAATCATTTTGCAAACCGAATTTATTTTCATTTTCACTTCATTCATTAACACTGTATAATGTAGGGCTTCTGCATTTGCAGCCTCCAATACATTAATACTATTATAAAAGATTTATATAATTTATAATCAAAACGATCAGGGATGATAAATAAAACCGTCCCGGTTGAATGCTGAATGATAACTACTTTATTAAATGAAAATTATGATACAATTTGCACGCGCGTATAACACACGGCGACATGTCTAGAAAATGCTTACTGTGCTAATATTATTTCCATGTACGGTTAACAATAACCCGTACGAACACACTTTTTCCCGTCCTTCAGCTTTGCATGAAAATATTTTTGATCTCTGTTATTTTACGGCCTTATTGGCGGGAAAATATAATAAGCCAATAAACCTGTCGCTTATCAATTTACAGTCTGTGTGAGTGAGGACAGTTGAATTCATTAGGACCTCTCCGTGATCGGAATTCATTTAAAACCGCTGATTAGATAATACGAAAGAGGAGGACGCATGTGCCTCGTATCGTTCTTACACAAAAAATTTGGGTAGAAATAACTTTTTACAACAAGTCAAATATCATGTATATCATAATTGATTAAAAAAATGAAACCAAATATGAACCTAAACGAGTACACTTGCAAAAAAGTGGCGTGAATGATAACGGTTCATCCAGAAGTGCGTAGACGCATTTAGTAGAAGATACTAAAAGAACTAATTTTGTACACTTTTTATACGACAACAAGTTAAATATTATGTGTATCATAAGTGATAAGAAAAAATAAAATTTTAATATTTTCTATGAATTTAAAACAACAATTCAGTTTAGAAACTGCAAAGCGTAAAAGCAACCTTATTTTTCAGAAGACGTAAGGTTGCTTTTACACTTTGAACTGGGATTTCCTCTTCCTCGAACCCCGCCGATAGTATCGACATATTGCCATCAATGCTATAAAATAATATATGAAATATTTTTCCCACTAAACTACTCCAATTTTAATGAATGAAATATCAATAGATTTGTATTAATTATAGTCAGGGGTAACATAGGCGTAACCAGCCTGCCAAGCATGGCGATTGTAATTTGTAGGTAGCTACCATCCATGAAATACTTACAGCGTATTATTTAAACGCTTTTTTGATCAAAACGTGCAGATCATTCGTAACGCAAATTGTCGTTTCTTTAGTGCAATATTGACAATTATGAAATGTTCGATCTGGTCGTTTGTAGCAAACTTTACTGATTGTGCAACAACTGACAGCTGTCAAAATTTGACATTTAACATATTTCTAATAAATTCTAATTATATTTTTAATTATCAATAATAACTACATTATAAAAGAATCTAGAATAAATTGGTTCCATCATAACTTAAAAATAACATCGAGATCAGTGAAATCTGTGAAATCCAAGTAAACGGCAAACCAAAATGGTAGGTAAAAATATGCAAAATGGCGTGATCATTTTGAGCGTTTTGAACAGAGTTTTGACAGCTGACAGCTGCGTGTGGAACATGGGAGAAAACTGTTAAAAACGATCATAAATGTGCTAAACAGTGCTAAAGGAACGCGATTTCGTTTACTATCAGGTACTGGAACACAGGGTTAAATGTCTGGCAGTGGACGATAGCTGGAACATCAACGAACCAGGTTACAGTCATAGCGTAGGTAATAATTGCTACAAAATATAATTGTTCCAAACATCGCTTCTGTTCCGCAAATTAATCGTGTGGTGTTCGGATTTTAATAAAAAAATGTATCGCACGTGGTCGTAAATTCCCGAGTCGTATTCACGGTGACACATCGATTCCGACCCGAGACCGACCCGACACAGACAGGAGAAATACGGTGTGAAGACATTTGCTTAATAATTCCTTTTGTTCAGCTTTGTGAATTGCCTTTCTGAATTATATATGAAAAGGCGTCAAAGTGAATCAGTTTAAACGTTTGGAGTGGAAATGTTGTAGACTTTGTGTTTGTTATGCTCCTACAAAGTAGAATAACATAGTCTTACATTTGAACAGAGAATACTATTGAAAGTATTTATTTTATTTGATATATTATTTTAAAATATTTACTGTTATAACATATTTATAACAATTTTTTCGTGTTCGTAAGTTCATGCATGGATAAAAGCTTACGCAGTAGTGCGTAGTCGCATTTAGTTGAATAATATAATAATTAAAAAAAACTTATTTCGTAAACGGATATATTTGCCGGTGGTTAAACCGGTGGTAGCTTTTGTCGCGTTGATATTCCAAGAATAACGTGTTAAGTTTTATATAAAAAAATATGTCCGTAATTTTTTTTTCATTTTCATTTTTCATTTTCGACCATACTCAATTGCTTTCTCTATTTTTAGTACATTTTTTCCTAAGGCTTACTATAAAAATGGATCTCTGTTCGTTAGACTCGCTGAAACTCGAGAACGGCTGAACGGATTCGCCAATTTTTGGGCTTGGAATATTCGTGGAAGTCCAGGGAAGGTTTAAACGGTTTGTATGCTCAACGAAGTGGGCACGGGTCAGCTGGTTTCTTAATAAATATTATTCACTAATAATGCAACGTGCAACAAAAACTTGTGATAAAACTGGCGTATTTCTCGAATCATAATAATATGTCCTCTGTAGCACAGTGGTTCAGCGCGATTTTTCTAAAGCAAATCATTTTGCAAACCGAATTTATTTTCATTTTCACTTCATTCATTAACGCTGTATAATGTAGGGCTTCTGCATTTGCAGCCTCCAATACATTAATACAATTATAAAAGATTTATATAATTTATAATCAAAACGATCAGGGATGATAAAAAAAACCGTCCCGGTTGAATGCTGAATGATAACTACTTTATTAAATGAAAATTATGATACAATTTGCACGCGCGTATAACACACGGCGACATGTCTAGAAAATGCTTACTGTGCTAATATTATTTCCATGTACGGTTAACAATAACCCGTACGAACACACTTTTTCCCGTCCTTCAGCTTTGCATGAAAATATTTTTGATCTCTGTTATTTTACGGCCTTATTGGCGGGAAAATATAATAAGCCAATAAACCTGTCGCTTATCAATTTACAGTCTGTGTGAGTGAGGACAGTTGAATTCATTAGGACCTCTCCGTGATCGGAATTCATTTAAAACCGCTGATTAGATAATATGAAAGAGGAGACAGTTGGAACGCATGTGCCTCGTATCGTTCTTACACAAAAACTTTGGGTAGAAATAAATTTTTACAACGAGTCAAATATCATGTATATCATAATTGATTAAAAAAATGAAACCAAATATGAACCTAAACGAGTACACTTGCAAAAAAGTGGCGTGAAGGATAACGGTTCATCCAGAAGTGCGTAGACGCATTTAGTAGAAGATACGAAAAGAACTAATTTTGTACACTTTTTATACGACAACAAGTTAAATATTATGTGTATCATAAGTGATAAGAAAAAATAAAATTTTAATATTTTCTATGAATTTAAAACAACAATTCAGTTTAGAAACTGCAAAGCGTAAAAGCAACCTTATTTTTCAGAAGACGTAAGGTTGCTTTTACACTTTGAACTGGGATTTCCTCTTCCTCGAACCCCGCCGATAGTATCGACATATTGCCATCAATGCTATAAAATAATATATGAAATATTTTTCCCACTAAACTACTCCAATTTTAATGAATGAAATATCAATAGATTTGTATTAATTATAGTCAGGGGTAACATAGGCGTAACCAGCCTGCCAAGCATGGCGATTGTAATTTGTAGGCAGCTACCATCCATGAAATACTTACAGCGTATTATTTAAACGCTTTTTTGATCAAAACGTGCAGATCATTCGTAACGCAAATTGTCGTTTCTTTAGTGCAATATTGACAATTATGAAATGTTCGATCTGGTCGTTTGTAGCAAACTTTACTGATTGTGCAACAACTGACAGCTGTCAAAATTTGACATTTAACATATTTCTAATAAATTCTAATTATATTTTTAATTATCAATAATAACTACATTATAAAAGAATCTAGAATAAATTGGTTCCATCATAACTTAAAAATAACATCGAGATCAGTGAAATCTGTGAAATCCAAGTAAACGGCAAACCAAAATGGTAGGTAAAAATATGCAAAATGGCGTGATCATTTTGAGCGTTTTGAACAGAGTTTTGACAGCTGACAGCTGCGTGTGGAACATGGGAGAAAACTGTTAAAAACGATCATAAATGTGCTAAACAGTGCTAAAGGAACGCGATTTCGTTTACTATCAGGTACTGGAACACAGGGTTAAATGTCTGGCAGTGGACGATAGCTGGAACATCAACGAACCAGGTTACAGTCATAGCGTAGGTAATAATTGCTACAAAATATAATTGTTCCAAACATCGCTTCTGTTCCGCAAATTAATCGTGTGGTGTTCGGATTTTAATAAAAAAATGTATCGCACGTGGTCGTAAATTCCCGAGTCGTATTCACGGTGACACATCGATTCCGACCCGAGACCGACCCGACACAGACAGGAGAAATACGGTGTGAAGACATTTGCTTAATAATTCCTTTTGTTCAGCTTTGTGAATTGCCTTTCTGAATTATATATGAAAAGGCGTCAAAGTGAATCAGTTTAAACGTTTGGAGTGGAAATGTTGTAGACTTTGTGTTTGTTATGCTCCTACAAAGTAGAATAACATAGTCTTACATTTGAACAGAGAATACTATTGAAAGTATTTATTTTATTTGATATATTATTTTAAAATATTTACTGTTATAACATATTTATAACAATTTTTTCGTGTTCGTAAGTTCATGCATGGATAAAAGCTTACGCAGTAGTGCGTAGTCGCATTTAGTTGAATAATATAATAATTAAAAAAACTTATTTCGTAAACGGATATATTTGCCGGTGGTTAAACCGGTGGTAGCTTTTGTCGCGTTGATATTCCAAGAATAACGTGTTAAGTTTTATATAAAAAAATATGTCCGTAATTTTTTTTTCATTTTCATTTTTCATTTTCGACCATACTCAATTGCTTTCTCTATTTTTAGTACATTTTTTTCCTAAGGCTTACGATATGGTTACGACGTAGATACGACGTTATGAGAAACAATTTTATAATGACCTCTACTGATCTCCGAGCAATAGGCTGCAAAATATTTGTAAAAAACTGATTTTCGTGACCTTTTGACCTTTGTAACTTTTTTAGCCGGCACGATATCGATGTCGATTTTCCACATCTTTTCAAAAATTCAGCCCACTAGGAATTTTTCCCCAGACGAAACCTAAAATTACTGGACTATCTAGCCTAATAATAATTTCTTATGAAACATTTGGTGTTATTATTATTATTAAATTAATTATCATTTTCCTTTTAAAAAAAGTTAGTTATAAATGTGTCGAACAATTACAATTGCCTCCGCGGTCTAGTGGTTCAGAGCTTCGCTCTCCCGGAGGTCGTGGGTTCGATTCCCGCGTTGGAACAACAAAAAGAAATGTTATTTTCAAGTTTGGTTAGGACAATGCAGGCTGATCACCTAATTGTCTGACAAAAAAGATGATCCATGCGTCGTATGGGACGGTAAAAGGTCGGTCTTGCGCCTGTTCTCTCGTTAGTCGTGTCGGTTTACCGTCCCACTGGGTTATGAGAGTAAAAGGAAGAGAGGGGAGCTATTTATAATATTTATTTTATTTTAACAATTATAATATAAAAAATGTTCAAAAACTTTGCTTACTAGTAACTCATATTTTAAATGATTGTAGACAGCCGGTTTACTAGTCATTAGTTAGCCAGATTTATTTTTAGAAAATTTTTGACACATGGCTAAAAGTTACTAAGGCCCGTATTATTAAACATTAAACAAGTCTCAAACCCTAAACTTGAGAACCTATTTGACAGATAAAAGAACGTTTTGTTCCACTTTTAAAAATGAACAACTTTACTTTTCATAGATACTTTTACTTTTTTTTGAGAAGTTGCATTCACAATCGTTGAGACCGAGTTTAGGATTGTTTTATTAATACGGGCCGTAGTAACAACATGACGGACGTACTAAACACACATCTTTTCCACTGAAGCTCGCAGATGCGGTCAGATGCGGTCAGGGAAATGCGAAACACCGCGCACTAAAATGCGGTAAATATTTGCACGCGGTGCGCCGCACAAGTTGAGTTGAGTTGCGGGTAGTCAGGAAATGTTACCACAACACGTAAACTTGAATTTGTCGGATTTATAACGCGTTTTAAGAAAATATTGTAGTTTATTATATATTTTTTTAAATTTTTTTTTTCAGTTTTGCCAACAATTACTGTATGTGTATGCAGTAATTTTTATTTTTTATTTTGTTTTATTAGGTTTGTCAACAATTGATTACATGTAAATTCATTACAAAAAAAAATACAATTATAAAATACAGTAAAACGCATACCAATTACTTATAGACAAACTCCACATTCACAATAAGTTGATAAAAAAACACATAATTAATTGTTACTTAATATTAATACACATATTTAACTATTATTGGAGTGTTACAATATTTTATAGACAAACACAGCATGGACCAACAAGCAACAATTCAACGACAACTTAGCAAAAGTACATTCTTACTTCTAACGTAACTTAACTAGTTATATAAATATTCAGTAACGTATTTGATAGCTAAAGATAACAATTTTCAGTTTCTAATTACTATATTTTATTAAAATTATGTAACGGTACTTTTGGATAATTTTATATTTAAATGTGGTTTTTATATAAAATTTGATTAAGAATTTTAAATTTTAAATAAAAATTAAATCCAATTCATTAATTTTAGAAAGGCTATTGTAGACCTTCCAGTTACGATGATAGTTACGACCTTAGTTGAATACACTTGAAAATATGTCTGATTAAGTTGTATTAATGATCTATACGAGGTGTAAAGTAAATGAGCGATAATACGTTGGGGTATGTGCCTTCTGTGTAAGAAAGAAAGAAAGAAAAGGAAATTTATTTGGTAAAATATACACAAAATCATACTTGGTGTAACAAAAAATAAAACACATGAAATTTTACTAAATTGATGCCCACTCAGCATATACTGCACATAAAAAAAAACATGCACCAAGCGGCAGATATGCACCAAGCGGCAGATATTCAACGATGTCTCTGTGATCAACATGGTTAAGACCGGAAGTGATCACCGAATCGTCAGGGGCATGTTGAATATCAACGTCAAACTTGAGAGATCGCGTCTGATGAAGTCTACGCTCCGACCGTCGAATGTCCATATCCAAAACCCCGAGAGCTTTCAACTTGAACTGTCAAATCGCTTCCAATGGCTAGACAGCTGCGCATCAGTGGACGATATAAATAGCAGGCTGGTAGAAACTGTCCATACGGTGGGGTCCAAATTTTTCAAGACCCACCGTACAAATAGACCTCAGAAACTATCCGACCAAACTCGGAACCTCATGGCTAGTCGACGTTCAATGACGCTCCAAACTTCGAGTGACGCTGACTCATATAGGCAGCTCAATAGACAGATCACGAAGTCCTTGCGACACGATATCCGTTCTTTTAATACCCAGTGTATTAAAGAGACGATAGAGCGGAACCAAGGCTCCAAAGTGTTTGCAAGAGACGTATCTATTGGGCAAAGCCAGTTGACAAAGCTGAAGACCGAAGATGGACGCGTAACGTCAAATAAGTCCGAGGTACTACGGGAGATAGAGAGGTTCTATGGACAGCTGTATACCTCGGTCTCAGCTGAACCTGCTAGTTTAGCTGCAGACCCAAGAGCCAGGCTAACACGACACTATACCGAAGACATCCCGGACATCAGCCTGTACGAGATTAGGGTAGCTCTCAAACAGCTTAAGAACAACAAGGCTCCGGGCGAGGATGGAATCACTACAGAGCTTCTGAAAGCGGGCGGCACGCCGGTACTAAAAGTCCTTCAGAAACTCTTCAATTCCTCTTTACTCGATGGGAAAACGCCAGAGGCATGGAACAGGGGTGTTGTGATCCTGTTCTTCAAAAAAGGCGACAAAACCTTACTGAAGAACTATAGGCCCATAACACTGCTGAGCCATGTCTACAAGCTGTTTTCGAGAGTTATTACGATGCGTCTCGAACGCAGGCTGGATGACTTTCAGCCTACCGAACAAGCCGGTTTCCGAAAAGGCTATAGTACCATAGACCACATACATACGCTGCGGCAGATTATACAAAAGACCGAAGAGTATAATCGGCCATTATGCTTGGCGTTTGTGGACTATGAGAAAGCCTTTGATTCCGTCGAAATATGGGCGGTCCTTAGATCTCTCCAGCGTTGCCGTATTGACTATCGGTATATCGAAGTATTGAAGTGTTTGTATAATAACGCCACCATGTCAGTCCGAGTACAGGAGAACTGCACGAAGGATATCCCTTTAAAGAGAGGAGTAAGACAGGGGGATATCATATCCCCGAAACTGTTTACCGCTGCTCTGGAGGATTCCTTCAAGCTCCTGGAATGGCAAGGACTTGGCATCAACATCAATGGCGAATACATCACTCACCTTCGATTTGCCGACGACATAGTAGTCATGGCAGAATCGCTGGAAGATTTGGGGCGCATGCTCGGTGGCCTCAATAGAGTTTCTCAACAAGTGGGTCTTAAAATGAACATGGACAAAACAAAGATCATGCACAATGTCCATGTTGCACCCACCGCACTAACTGTTGGGAGCTCTACTCTTGAAGTTGTTGACGAATATATATACCTAGGGCAGGCTGTCCGATTAGGTAGGTCCAACTTTAAGAGAGAGGTCAGTAGACGGATCCAGCTCGGCTGGGCAGCGTTCGGTAAATTACGCAACGTCTTCTCGTCTAAAATACCTCAGTGCCTTAAGACAAAGGTATACAACCAATGTGTGTTACCAGTGATGACTTACGGTTCTGAGACGTGGTGCTTCACGAAGGATCTTTTCAAAAGGCTCAATGTCGCTCAGCGTGCTATGGAGAGGGCAATGCTCGGTATTTCTCTACGTGATCGAATCAGAAATGAGGAGATCCGTAGAAGAACTAAGGTTGCTGACATTGCCCCTAGGGTCAGCCAGCTGAAGTGGCAATGGGCCGGCCACATAGCACGAAGATTGGACGGTCGATGGGGCAAAAAGATCCTAGAGTGGAGGCCACGTACTGGCAAGCGCAGTGTGGGACGGCCACCTACCAGATGGACCGACGACCTGGTGAAAACTGCCGGGTCACGTTGGATGCAGGTGGCAATGGACCGGTCGCACTGGAAATGTATTGGAGAGGCCTATGTCCAGCAGTGGACAGTAAAAGGCTGAAACGACGACGACGACGACGACGACGACGACGACGAAAAAAAAAAAAAAATTTGCAACGCTGATTTTCAGTGAGCACCGTAAGTAAAAATTATTAAATTAACTATAATAAACAGATTATAAAAACAAAAACACATACCTAACAAAACCAAAATAAAAAAAACATCAGTCCTCTATGTACATAGGTACAGCAAAATGTAATACTAAAATAACTAATAACAAATTAAAAGTTTTGTTTCAATATAACACATGTAGAGTATACTGTGAAAGTAACAGCGCTGAAAGACTTACTTTTGACTTTCATGTTTGTATGATTAATGCTCCAACATCATACATTTTTCCATAGAATAAGTTTAAAAAAGTACCTCTTTCGGCGCTGGTACTTTCACAGTATACTCTACATAGGAGGCACATGCACACCCTAAAGTATTATCACACAAATATTATAGCCGGTAAAAATATACTATAATAAAGTAAAGTGTCTACTCTCATTTTTTGACGACCTCCGTAGCGCAGTGGTTGAGCGCGTTGGTGCTCGAGAGATCGCGGGTTCGAATCCCGCCGAGGGAACAAAAAGTTTTCAATGTTCCTGGGTCATGGATGTGTATTAAATTTGTGTATTAATATAATAAAAATCTTAAATATGTGTATAGTATTAAAGTATTAAATATATTTCCGTTGTCTGGTACCTGCAACACAAGTTCTTCGGATACTTAGCACGGGGCCAGATCGACGTGGTGTGAAGCGTCCATAGATTATTATTATTATTATTTACATTTAAATACACCTTCGTGGTCCAGCGGATTAAATAAGAGCTTGGCTCTCGTGGTTTTGATTCCCGTGTTGAAACTACTAAATGTGTTGTTTTCTAGATGTTAGAACAATGCAGGTTGATAACCTGATTGTTTGCGCTAGTCTCTCGGCAATCCAGTCGGGTTTCCGTCCCAGTGGGTTACGAGAGTAAAAGTAATAGAGTGTCATGCTGATTTCTTACGTAGTCTTGACTTAATGTGTATTGCGTACACACTTGGGCACTATAACTCTGGTATAGGGCTGCTGGAAGAAACTCTTGTTAGAATTAAGCAGTACCTTTGTGTCGTCTTTCTTTGTAAAATATATTGTTGTGAATTTTCTTGTGTGCAATAAATGTTGAATAAAAAAATAAATATAAAAATGACTCCTGGTTTCAATGAAACCAGCCTCCAATCGGTGTGGACACTTATCAAAAATGGGGGTACTTTACTTTAGTAGTAATTTTAGTGTCTTATAAAAACTAACTCGAGATGCAGTTCGCACAATTGGTTGTATTTTGAGTTCATTGGCACTCGTCCAAGATGCTATGTACTCGTAGTATGGTAATTGTGTCCTCAGCAGAGGCAGGGAAAGATTTACTAGTAGTTTATAGATAAACCAGTGAGGGTTAACATAAAAGAATGGGTGTTCAAATTTGCCTATTTAAATCTATGGACTCTTCACAAAATGTCAATCTGGCCTTGTGCTAAGTATCAGAAGAACTATAAGAGGTAAATAGTTTGATATGCACACATATTTAATAAACATCCATGACAAAGGAACACCGAAAACTTTTTGTTCCTTCGGGGGCATTGAAACCCGCGACCTCTACACTACGGCTCGAACACTAACGCTCAACCACTGCGCTACGGAGGTCGTCTATAGCGACCATTGGCTTTCAACCCCGCCAATACTAAATACTAAAATTCAAATCAGAACTAATATAACGGACTATAATTCTCTACACATTAAAATTTTTAACAATAGACGGTTATCGTTTTATGTACGATTCCCCGTTACAAATTACAACAGCACTTGTCCTTTACAACGCTATCAACTGGGATGATAAACGTAAAAAATGATATCTGAGGTTGCCTGTAAAGTCCTATCGAGGGCCATAAAACTTGTTTGAAAAGGGTTGACTAATAAACTGACCCTTGTGCGGGGGACTGACGTGAAACGGGGATGGAGATTGTGATGATAGGAGCAGAGGAATTGGGTGATGGTAGGAGACCATGGCTAGCAGCAACACCAGTGAAGTGACCGACTGACGTTATCGATTTTTAACTATAGTTGCAATTTTTTTTTCTGATTAAAACCTGACCAGTGTTGCTTAGCTGTTGGCCAAGCAGAAATAATTGTCAACTGCGTACGTTATCGATTTTTTATCACCGCATCATTTTAATGTAATCCTCATTCGATATTACAAATACGTTGCTGTCGATTGATCCTGCTAGCCAACATACTGTAAAAAACACAACTTAAAAAACAAGCTTTTTATAACAACTTTGATTATTAACAAAACCCTAAATACTATATAAAAACAAAGTACTACTTAACACAAATGAAACAAGCCCAAACTCGATGGCGTTTTATTGTGGAGTTCCTAAAGCCACCTTCAAGCTCCAGCATCACATTTGCTCCATGCCATCATAATACTACACTTTTTTGCACAAGCACCAGCAAGTGCCACATGTTAAATGACATAAATTTAATAA
Organism: Celastrina argiolus; assembly: GCA_905187575.2. NCBI lineage: Eukaryota > Metazoa > Arthropoda > Insecta > Lepidoptera > Lycaenidae > Celastrina > Celastrina argiolus. The sequence goes on from LR994596.1 coordinate 8,726,753, forward strand.
TATTCGACATAATCCTTATATAGCTATAGTAGGCCTTTATAATATGTTTACTTCAGAGACGAAATTTAAATACAAAGCTTTTTACGTACTTCGAACATTAGGGAGAAAAATATTTTATTCTCCAACCAAGGACTTAATCGAATAATTTAACCTCAAGAAATGTAGGGTATTAGAATTTAAAATGGAGGTATCTATCATAAAAACTATAATTTAACGTCGCATTGTATCATAATTTAGATACTAAAGTTTATAACTCTAGACTTAAAATACTAAAATAATTATAACTATTACTTATGATGTTACAATAAAACTAAATATAATACAGTTGATACTTTTACTTAAAAAGAAATTTAAAATTACAGAAAATTGTTCTTCCTCTTCATATACCGCTACAAGATCATGTTCTACGTCAACGTGTAGCAGTGCTACGTAAAATAGTAGCAGTGCTACGAATGCACTCTACGAAATTAATAATAATCTTATGTCGTCATATTTTTACTGTGCGATCATAGTACACATACTTTTGATGCTAAATCATCATGATCAGCGATAAAAATTCATTAGTCTATACTAATATTATAAAGCGGAAGAGTTTGTTTGTTTCTTTGAACGCACTAATCTCAGGAACTACTGGTCCGATTTGAAAACATATTTTTTTGTTGTATAGTCCATTTATAGAGGAAGGTCTTAGGCTATATAACATTACACTCCGACCAATCGGAACGAAGCGTCAGTGAGAAATGTGCGCTGCAGAAACGGTTTAAGTTACTCAAAAAGTATGTATGAAAGAATTATTTATTTTTTATAATAATAATAACAAAAACCGATATGAGCAACTAAAAGATAATCGCGATAGTGTTTCCGACAACCACGCGAACGAAGTCGCGGGCACAGCTAGTTACTTTATAATTTTTAAGTATATTGTTAGTTAAGTTTAGTTTTTGTTAGTTTTATTGTTAGTTAGTTAAGTTTTAAGTATATTGTTAGTGCTCAAGGCAAATTTTTCGACAGTAGAACTCCAAAATCCAACTGAAACGTGTCTACTTAAGCCCAATGAAGATTCCGCATATTATTCCAATAAATTCCAGAATGCGTGGCAAGAAATCGTCTATTCATAAATTTATTGCGCTATAAAAAGGAACAACTTGGTATAACTCCTTTTATTTGGCTTGTGTAAATGGGGTGCGGAAAAGAGAAATAAAAACATAACGAATAATAATATTTTATAATATTCGTCTTTTTATGCTACCATTACTAGATAGATAAAGCCTTACGTAGTCGTTACGTTGTGTTTCGCGTGGTAGGGAAATCATTTTTTATACAATAAAAGTATAAAAGTATTAAATAGGTAGTTGAAAATAAATTAAAATATATCTTATATAACGGGTGTAAAAAGAGCAGTCAATATAACTTTGGGATATGATTATACTACCTTTTGTCATTCTAGAAATGTAATATTTTTACATTTTTTTTTACAAAAATGTCAAAAAAAATGAGATTATAACATTATATTTAATTTTAAATCGTGATAAGAATTGGGCTTCTGTAAAGCCCTATACTCACTGTATATCGTCCAAATGAAGCAAATGCGCACCCAACTTTAAAATATTATATAGGTTGAAATACCACATATAAGCTTAATTCACACACAGGTATCGATTAGTTGACATACAATTTGAATTAACCTTATCTGTGGTATTCTAACCAACGTTAGGAGTGCGAGGGTAATGTAATAATAACATTTATGTCCCTCTCTTTCTCCCTGATAAATATCTTACAAAGCGTTTAATTCTGGTTGTTAATTTGAATGCCAAGTTAGTTGATCATATATTTGATTATCCTTTTAGAAACCGACCCAGTATGATGGAATTCTCAAGCCAAATCTTAGATTTTTGTTTTTAAACTTCCTAAGTATTATAAACAATGGCTAAGGGCCTTGCACCCCGAATCACCCTTCAGACACGTGACGTAACTACCAACAACTACAACAACAAGTAAACAAAGCATGAAACATTTTTAATCAGCCCAATTATACTTAAAAGAAATCTCCCGAAATAAATATCAAAACTCGCTGGATAAGTGGAGGATAGGTCTCCTGCTAATTTGGCTCAGCTCCAAGTGTGGAATTGAAGTATAAACTGCGCTTGAACGGTTATCCTATTTGCAAGAGATAATAAACATTCTCATATTCACAGTTTAGCTATATCAAATGCCTTCGTGTCTAGTGGTTCAGAGCTTGCTCTCGTACCGGAGTTCGATTCCCACATTAAAACAGGATCAAATTGGGACAATGCAGGCTTATTACATTACAAAAATGATGATCTATGACGTGTGAATAGGCGTGTACGAATATTGAAAAGGCATGAAAAAAGACGGTCCTGAGCCTCTCGCCAGTTGCATCGGGTGTCAGTCCCACTGGACTATGAGAGTGACGGAAGAGAGTGTCCTTAGGCACAATAAAAATAACTCCTGCGTAGCTGGCCTGGTTTCAATGAAACCGGTGATTGTCACCGGTCTTAGTGTAATCTTAGTATTTCTAAAAAGAGTACGGTGATATCTGAAACACTACTATCAGCAACACTATCAAATGAAGTAATAATATACTCTATGTTTTTTTTTTTCAAAATCAGTCGGATCGCTTCCTGGCTACGGAAATTGATTTATTGAAAATCGAACGCAGTTTTTGTTTTTTTCGAAATCGAAATCGCAACTTCTAAAAGAATTTTTCGCTATTTCCTATTGTTTCGTATGAACTTTTATGCCCTTTTAAATATCCCTTTTAAAAATTCTCCCTCATGTAGATATTAAAATATTTCTAATCTTGTGAAGAACTAAGGGACAGTACAAAAGCATTATATCTCGATATTTTCGTATTAACGAAAGCTTGCTTCCAGTATTTACAGATAGAACAACAAAAAAATTCAAATCTGAAAACTGCGCTCATCCATCCGCCTGCCTCGCTTTGTCCTACACTAACCGGTGGGTCTCCGTGGGCGCACTCCCATGGTGCGTACAGGGAGAGTCACCGGCTGGTGTCACATTACATTTAAATTATAATTGTGTAACGGGGCCTCTGCGTGATAGCTTCGTCCCCACGCATGCCTTCCAAAGGTCCGGGACTTAATGGTCCATGGAGGTTAAGGACGTAGTGGACTACATCTGGAAGAAGACGTCCCTCCCCTTGAGGGTTTAGAGTCTGGAGTCTCGCCACAAGGTCAACTTCAGTTCCTTTGTGGTGAGAGTACCGACTCGTCGACCTTCGAGGCGGAGGAGTTCTGGCCAACGGGTGTGGTCTACCGGAAGTTCGGGGGGAGACTCCGGAATGAAGCGCGCTACACGTCACCGACAACACGTGTAATGTAGTTTTTAAGTATTTTAAATATTATGCATGTTAGTCTTTAAGGTATTTATAATATGGGCCTATGCAGCCTGGAATAAATGGTATTTAATATATTTAATTTATTTAATTGGCCGTGAGCAAGGAAAGCTATACACAAACATAATAATAAAATCTTTTTTTTTTAAGAATTGAAATGGTTTAGTTTAGTATTCGTTGCTTAGGGTCAGTTCACACCGAAACGAGACGTGAGCGATGAATTTTTAAGATAATATAAAAATTGAACTCATTCACTGCACAATTTATGCTTTTTAATTATACTTTATGTGCACTCTCTGTATTTGTATGCAAGCTCGTAAATGGCATATAGTTAGTACATATTAAAATCATTTGTAATTCTAGACGCAAGTGTTCCAGCTTACAATTCGAGTAATATAATCAAAAATTATGAACAAAAATTACTAGAAACAATTTAAAGAATTACCCATGAATTGTCAAGCAGTGAACGAATTAATAATGATGAATAAGTACTAAGAAAACTCTAATATTGTCACGTCAGCTTTTAAACAAAAAAAAAAGCCAAGTGCAAGTCGGACTCGTTCACCGAGGGTTCCGTACAAAGTTATAAAAATATGTTAAGTAAAGCGTTGACATATCATTTTGACTTTTTACAGTTTAAAGGTATCATGGACATGCATGTTTTAAATGAAATTTCGGTTTATTACCTCTAAGCTTTCATGAGAACAACTGTAGTAAGTTGAAACATTTAAAAACATTAATGACGTTATGTGGACGAAACAAAAATTTTTTTTGTTAATATCGTCATAAGTAGATATTTAACAGATATACGATCTAGTACTAGAATACGGTATCACCCTAATACTGGTAATTCGACTGGCTTTTTCTGTTTTTTTAGATTTCCAGGCACATTCCGGAAACCGCCATCTAGCGCCACTATTAGAAAATACTTATTACTAATTTCGTTTCCTACCTTCTTCTTAATAAAGGAGTTGAATTTAGCTGAATGTAATATTATGCTTAAAATATGCTTATCATTATTTTAATGTCAATATTTTGTACTTAATTCGGCATATTTACATTTTATAATTTACAAACGTTAATAGGAGTGACATCTATTGTATTTTTTTTGTATTAAAGATATATTGTAAGGGATGGTAATTGGTAGGCCATGATATCGTTAACAAAAAAATCCTTATAAATCTTAGGAAGAATTGTGCAGCGGCGCCGCGGTGTCGTGTGACAACTACCTCACAGAATAGGTAGAGTAGGGCCACGACCTCAGTGTCAGCTGTTTCAATTTCTAACTGCAGCTGGTAGTAGTAATAGGCCAATTTTAATTTAGGTATACCAAACGACCTATTTGAAAATGGAGGTTACACGTGACCTGAAAAATGAGTGTGATGCGGTATAACATAATACTGTACATTAGTTGCGAATCCAAATTTATAGCCTAATAACATATATTACGCGCATAGTTAATTTACTGGCTTATATTATGTTTACCGCTACTTAGTACGCGCAAAATTTCGCGGCAACCGTACATTTTGGTGGCGTAAAAAGTAGCCTACAACTACTAGTGTTACAGGTTAACAGAAAATAATTTGAGAGTTTAATAATTTATACATGTTAAAGACTAATGTCTTGTATTATATCTACTTATATGGATCGATAATATAATAATGCCCTTTTAGGCGTCTTTTGAATACAGTAACAGTGGGACTGCCACGAACGGTGTGAACGTTTTATTAGTGTACCAAATTCACGTAGATTATATTTTGCAAAAATAATAAATAGCATTTCTAAAGAGTCTCATTACTGATAGCTTTTTCATTTCGACTTCCAAACACAATTTTCAATTCACACACAAGACACAAAAGACAGGATCCTACGCAAATAAATTTCTCATTAAAATTTCAATATTTGCCCAATGCCCACCCCGTTTACTTTTGCGTAAACAAATATGAACGTGAGTTGCGTAAATTTCCGAATAATGCGTTTCGTAATTTACGACAGAGTAAATCTACAGTGGATTTACGGTTTGCGTAATTAAAAAAATCCATCAGCCCCACAACAAGCTTATAGGGAAACCATAGCTTTATGATTTCAATCGATCACGGTGGATCCAATATTAATGATTTGAGACGAAAAACATTTAAGGGCTCCGATCCCCGAGCGATTAACGGTAACCGACTTATAGTTGGCAATAATTAAAACATACTGATTGCAATAGAACGCATACTAGTCAGGGTTCCCCCATACATTGTTTTCACTTGATTAGTATCAAGCTAATTATTTGTAAGTACCTTCATTTTGATGAGTCGCCCAAGAATGTTTTTGGACGGAACTCTTGTTTGTGGTAGATAACAGAGATAGCAAGAATAAAGTTTGTGAATTTAGTGATTCCAAAATATTTATAATTTTTTTTGGATAAATCTCAAGATCTAAATTATCCGAAAACATATTTGTCCTACAAAATCTATGGTTTGATCAATGAGTTCCCTCTTGCCAACTTGTATAGATAACGAGGTCATTCTAAATTTTTAGTAGCCAGCAAATTTTTTTTTGTTTAGTTAATATTAATGTAATTCAACAGACATAATTGTCCTACAAATTGCGTGGTACATTATACCTCCTACGCTCGAAAGTTGAGATTTTTTTTTATCCTCTCTGTTAGCTACCACAATCAAGAGTTCCGTCCAATAATTTACTGGACGTCTCATCAAAATGAAGCTACTCAAGAAAAATTTGCTTGATACAGTGAAAACAATGTATTTATTTATTTATTTCAATTTTATTAATTATGTTTGTTTTATTATTTATACCTATTAATTATTGTATTTATTGTTGTTAATGTATTTATTCTGATTTTAATATACATAGATGTAATGTACACTTGTGCACGCTCTGTCTGATATCTTTTATCACATATCTCTTCCGTCTTGCTGGAAGAAATTTCTTACAGAAATAAGTAGTACATTTGTGTCGTCTTTCTCTGTAATTTGTACTATTATTAAGTGTTTCTTGTGTACATTAAACTGTTAAATAAAAAAAATAAAAAAAAATGTATAGGTGAACCCTCTATACGTCATAAACAAAAGTCGATCGGAGATAATATGGAGGAAAAGTATGTCCGATTGTCGGGTCCTACTAAAAATATGTCGTATATTGTGTCGCCATTATACTGTGTCGCCCTTATACTGTGTCGAAATATTCGATGGCGAATTTCATGGAGATAAACACTCTTGGGTATTGCATCAAATGTTCGATAATATTTTTCGTCAGCTAAAACGTGACGCGACGCCCACAGAGTACTTTTTTACCACGTGATATTATAAGATTGAATTGGGTAAGCACTTTATTTAATTTTTAGTTTATAAATGGATATTGGAGTGTTTGGAAAAAACACAAAATAAATATTTATTTGTAAATAAAACTTAATTGCATACGTACACAGAAAATACTTTGAAGTAAAACAGCATTTTATTAAAAACTATTGCAAAATAATATTACAGAAATTGTGTAGTACAGGACTTCTGTAATATTATGCTTATTGTGTGCGCAGAACCCGAGCCCTTTCTCTCTCATCCTTGTCCTTGTCTTAGTCTGATGGCTGACATGACTGGCGAGAGTTCAGACACAGGATCGACTTTTTACATGTCGATTCGACGCATAGATCATATTTCTTGCCAGACTATCACCGTGATCAGGCAATATTTATTGAATAGCTGCACTTATTTCAGAGCTCGTGTGTTCAATTCCCGCGATGAAACAACAATGTTAGAGACTTGAAAACATTTTTGTTGTTACATCAAAACTCTCTGAAATCAGCTCAGATCTAAGCTTCGTAGGTGTCTGATTGGAGCTTCGCACTTTAAGCGTGCCTAACCTAATGAATGTCTATTTAAGTTGGCGTTATAAGATATTGTAAGATACTAATTTCTAACTGGCCAATTTATTCCATAATATACTTAATTATCTAATATTAAGAATGAGTCTAGGATTACCGCAGTTAGCTCCCGGGAGAGGTCCTTATGTGCGTATCTCCGGCTGCATCAGTAAAGTTATGCATAAACATTAAACAAACACACTGTAGGACTAGGAACAATCAGATATGGCATCAATATATTATTACTGCCCGTGGGTTGCCGAAGTAGGAATAGCGCCTTCCCATCAACTATATTTGGTCAGCGTTGTAAAATGCGATAATTATATATTATAATATCTCACCAAAACATTTTATGTAAAAATGTTGCCAAGTCGAGTCTACAAAGCTTGCCCCGTGAACAAGTTATCGGATATCGTATTAAACCAAGCTCTAAATACTTCACGCTCTAAATCTACCAGCTCTACACTATACCTTAATCAAAATCTATAAAAAAGGGGTCAGATCTCATGTAGAGCCAAGATTCTTGATCTATGCACCCTTACTTCACCAGGCCTAAATTCATATACTATACATTTCAGTGAAAACGTGATATTTGGCCGTTTTGTTTGGCTCATCTCGGCGGGGGCACGGGAATACCCCCGCCAAGACGCAGATTCGGAAATGCTCAGCAACGTTTCCGCGGACATTGTACCTTAAAATTGCGTTCGCTAAACAGCCTGTCAAGCGTGGCTAGTATGGGCAACTACCCCAATAAAATACTTTGGGGGAGGCTTATGTGCAGCATAGCTAAAATATGACGACGTGATATTACGATCTATAGAAGCGCCTCCGTGGTCTAGTGGTTAAAAACTCTGCTCTCGTTCGGATCGATTCCCGCGCTGGAACAACAAAAAATGTTGTTTTCATGTTTGGTTAGGACAATGCATTCTGATCACCTGATTGTCTGACAAGAAAGATGATCCATGCGTCGGATGGGCATGGAAAAAGTCGTTCCTGCGCCTGTTCTCTCGCCAGTCGTGTCGATTTACCGCCCCACTGGGTTATGAGAGTAAAAGAGAGTGTCTTGTATTGCGCACACACTTTGGCACTATAAAATTACTCCTGCGTAGCTGGCCTGTTTTCAATGAAATCAGCTACCGACACTGAAATCGGTGAGGGGAGCTATTATTATATGTGGCAGCGGGCGTTATCATCATAAAAATATTTCACCTGTATTTTATTGTGTCAAGACTCTATAGCCATAAAATGGACGTATCATTGAAATCGTAATAATATATTCAAAATTTACATTTCTTAGTTATTACCACACGAATACTTCTTTTATCGGTATAAAATGTAGCATAAAAAATTATGTCTAGTTGCTTACTACCATATCAATTTTTATCATAATCTGTTCAATATAATATACTCAATTGTTTTTATACTGTAACATTGTTTTGTTTTAGTTTTTATTTTATCTAATTGATTGTATCATACATATTATTGTAAATATATATTTTTAAAAAGAACAATTTTAGCTACCCTTTTTGTTAAAAGGCGGCACTCGTGCGAGTTTCATACGCCGGTTCTTCTCGCCGGGTTAGGGTTCCGAACCGGTGGTAACTGTTAACTGGTAACTGTAAGTGTAATTTATTTCCAAAATGGACCTTCAAAAAACAAACTTTATGTTTTAATTTTGAATAAAAGCTTTTTTTTATTTTTATTTATTGTGCGAATGAGTCACAAACATACATCTTCACAATCTTTCTTATTTAAATGATTTGCATGCAATATTTTTATGCGTTTATTTTTTGTTTAATTGTATATATTCTATTCATGAATTCATATTAATTTTTTTTTCACATTAAATTCATCGATTGTGATATTTTTAATTTGGGTAAACCCAAACTAACAAGATTGGGTAAAACGTTGCAAAACTTTGTAAACTACAAATAAAAAAAAATAACCTAATTATTTCTTTTGTTGTCATATCTATCCCGTTCTATGGTGGACATCAACACCGTAGCATCAGACCACATTACACATACATCACTACCCCCAAGGAATTAAGCGGAATTCTCGACGCTGCATAATTCTTGAAGGTTATAGTGAGTCATAGAATAACGGCGGTTATAGTTGGAGCATATTAACGGAAAACGTCATTAATTATCACAATTTATTTTTATGGGTAGTAAATAATATTAAATCTTCTTGGAGCCTGTGGAAGATCAGGCCTACCGTCGATTCTTGACAAGCTTATCTATACTTATATTATTAAGCGGAAGTGTTTGTTTGTTTAAACGCGCTAATCTTAGGCACTACTGGTCCGATTTGAAAAAAAAATACATTGTTAGATGCTCAATTTTTAGAGAAAGGCTTTAGGCTCTATAACATTATGCTGCGATCAATAGGAGCGAAGCGTCAGTGAGAAATGTTGCAAAAACGGGGAAAATTAAGTATTCACATTTGGTGACTTTCGTTCCGTGCGCTGCATAAACGGTTACTCAAAAACCACGCGAACAAAGTCGCGGGCACAGCTAGTCGTGGTGTGGCCAATGCATATCCGTGGCTGCTATCTATACTTATAATAAAACTGTAGAGAGGTCAATTCTGTACATTGAATATTTTTTCAAAATACATATTGGAGGATGATTGGCGATCGATACTGATGCCAAAAATGCAATTAGTAAAATTTTTGTCTGTCTGTCTGTCTGTCTGTCTGTCTGTCTGTCTGTCTGTCTGTCTGTCTGTATGTGCACGATGGGAAAATGAAATGAAAATGAAATGAAAATATACTTTATTGCGCACAATCAAAAGTTACACATACACAGAATAAAATAAATCAAACAACACAGAAACACGATAGTACACAAAGGCGGCCTTATTACTATAATAGCAATTTCTTCCAGACAACCTTTGAAAGATAGGATTAAATTTCTGGATACGAGTATAATTGTGCTACATAAATAATTATAAATAATGATTAATATAATATATATCTTTATATTACATAATAAATAAACTGTAAATAATAATACATAATAAATAAACTGCAAAATAAATGATAGGGTACAAATAAAAAAAAAAAAATACATAATTTATACTTGACACATACTAAGATAATACTTTTTTAAAAGGGATTTAAAAGAATTTAATGTTTTCGCTTGTTTTATGTAAATAGGAAGGGAGTTCCAGAGTAGAACAGATTTAACAGCGAAAGAAGAGTTGTAATACTTTGTGTAATTAATAGGGATATCTAACAGAAGATTCGTATAAGATCGTAACTCTTGTCTATCGGCGCTACGGAAATTAAACATTTGTTTCAAGTATAGAGGGGAGTTGGGATCAAACAAAATAGTGTAAAGTAGCGCAAGTACGCGAGCATCACGGCGAAAGCGGATAGGCAACCACTTGAGCTTGTGCCGAAACTCAGAAACATGGTCATATTTGCGCAAGCCAAAGATGAACCTTATCGACAGATTTTGAAGGCGCTCAAGTTTATTTAGTTGGTCTTCGGTCAAGTTAACGAAGCAAACATCTGCGTAATCTAATAAAGAAAGGAATAGCGACTCGGCTAAAGCTACCTTAGTAGGTATTGGCAAAATATAGCGTAGTCGTTTTAGGGAATGCCACGTCGAGTATATCTTCCTGCTGATTTCTTTCAGTTGTGGAGACCAAGAAAGATGCTCATCAATATACACACCGAGACTTTTAACCACCTTACTATAAGGGATTACTATTTCGTTGATACATACGTCTGGTAAAGTATCCCAGTCAATTCTGGAGGTCAGCCCCGGGCTTCCAAGTATTATCAATTGAGATTTAACAGGATTGATGAGAAGTCCATGATCCTTAGTCCAGTTACAGACCACCGATAAATCCCCATTGATTGCACCAACAGCGGCAGGCAGCATATCCAGAGTCGACTGTGTATAAATTTGCAGATCATCTGCATATAAATGAAAGGAGGAAGATATATATGGAGTTAAGGAGTTTATGTAAAGGGCAAACAGAAGTGGAGATAGGACACCGCCTTGAGGGACTCCGGCTGCAGCAACAGACCAATCGGAAAACGATTCAGAAATCTTTACTCTCTGACGTCGACCTTCCAGGTAACTTTTAAAGAAGCAAGTCACTGATGTTGAGAGGTTAATGGATGCTAAGAGACTTATCAGAATATCATGGTCTATGGAGTTAAAAGCATTACTAAAGTCGAGTAAAGTTAAGATGGTAAGTTTTTTATGATCCATACCAGTCCGGATATCATCTGTTACTTTAACTAAGGCCGTAGTAGTGCTATGACCCAATCGAAAGCCAGATTGAAAAGTGCTTAGAAGATCGTTACGCGAAATATAACTAGTCAGCTGCTGATGTAGGAGTCGCTCAAGTACTTTAGACAGGAAAGGTAGAATTGATATGGGACGGAAATCAGAAACAGTTTTAGGCCTAGACGATTTAGGTAATGGGATTATGTGAGCAGCCTTCCAAGTATCGGGAAAAGAAGAGGTTGAAATAGAGAAGTTAAAAATGTGGGAAAGGATAGGTGCAATTATGTCTAGGATAGGGACAATCATTCTACGACTTACTTCATCATTACCAACAGCATTCGATGCTATTGCCATGACATGTCTTTTAACATCGCACTCCGTACATGGTACGAATGTAAAAGGCTCATTGTTACAAACAGGTAAGGAGGAAAGATAATTCAAAGTTCGCAGTTTTGTAGACGGGTCTAAATTAGAAGAAGGAGTGAATTGTTTGTTTATTAAATCTATATCTATATTAAAGTTTTCATTAGAATTCGAAGTTTTGCCAACACCAAGTGTTTTTAAAAATTTCCAAATTTTCCCCGGATCGCCGTTTTCTACTGATGCATGTATGTGCCGCCTTTGAGCATCACGACACATTGTATTACATCGGTTACGCAATTTTATATATTTTTCACGATGTTCATTGTTGCCAGTTTTTTTGTATTTCGCTTTCGCTGCATGCTTGGCGCTAATCATAGACTTAATATCTTCTGTCAACCATGGAGCTGGCAGATGTTTCATCCTAACTGGCCTAATCGGAGCATGCTTGTCGTATAGTATTTTAAGGAATCTATTAAATATCTCGACCTTACTGTCGACGGATTTCGCTGAGTATAGTACTGCCCAATCAGTATTGAGCACATCTTCCCTCAAGCTATCAGCGTCTATTGAACTGAAATTACGCTGCATTAGTACTTTGCGCTTCCGTTTAGGTGTTCGAATATTATATGCGACATAAATCAAATCATGATAGGAGAAAATTTCTGCTGAACTTTGACCATGTTTGCTAACATGACCTGATGAAGATACCATGATAAGATCAAGCAAGGAAGGACGGCAACCAGGAGAACAGTGTGTAGGGTTAAGTGGCAGTAAACTAACATTATAGGACTCTAAAATAGACTTTAAGGTTTTAGACCTAGTATCGCCTTTAAGTAAACAAGTATTAAAGGGAACAAAAACTACTGAAGGGATTTTAACCAAACTTGGTACGATTGTAGCCCATATTCCTGGGCAGGTTATAGGCTATATAACATAACGCTACGATACATAGGAGCCTAGCAGTGACGATAAATTTGAAGCAAGTCGGATGGAATTTCGCGCGCGCGGCCTGCGGTCGAACGGTTCGTGCGGGGGGCGCGGGGGGATCGCTTACACAGTGACGCGAAGCAATAGAACGTGGCACTAAAGTAGATTAGAACATCAAATAAGTACCTAACTATCAGGATTTTTTTTCTGGGAAAACAGTGTTTTCACAGTGTCATAATAATATAAAAATTGTATTTTTGAACTTGCTTCACAAATTGAAACAAATTATCATTTATTGTATAAAATCAACTTAATTAACTGTATAATTAAAAGAAAGCCTTTCGCGATAAACTAAAAAACGGGTAATTAAGCGGTTTTTGGAAAGCTATTTATACCATCACGGTATTAATCCTTATCATTTTAATACGTTAGTTGGCTTAAGCATTCCATGAAGACTATAATATTTGCCCTTTATACCATGCAAATATAATGAGTAGTTTAGGAAATATAGCAAAATTAAAATCGTTTCGCCGTGATTCGACCCGGCGCCGCGTAATGCAGGCTGCTGCGTGACGTCTTACGTCCGAGCCGGGCTGGTGTAGTGTAGACTGCTGAGTAAAAAATACTATTAAAATGTGCTAACTGTGCCTGTGTTATTATAGGAGACTTTTATTTATGCAATAGTACCCAAAACAATATATTTTTTTATTTTTGTCTGTTTGTCGGTGCATTTGTGCACGCTAATCTCAGAAACGGCTTATCCGATTGAGATGTGGTTCAATCATATTTGTAGTAATCTTGACTTAACATTAATTATTTCATCTCAATCGGTTCATAAATAAAAACTTATGACAGTTTAAAAAAAATGCTGGACGTTTGTATGAAGCGCGGCGGGAACCGCGCTGCTTCAACCATTCAAATTTAATCTTTTTTTATTTTATATTTTCTTTAAAACTAAATTTCATTTATTGATATTATTATTATTATACTTACGGTAGGTTAATAAAAAAACGCTACTAAAACCGATCGGCCTAACTCTCCAAACTGATTCGATTTTGATTCAGATTCGATCGTGCCGCATACTCCCGAATAAATTGACGTTTGTTTATTTCTAACGGTTTTCTTTATCCTAATTAGTTCCAAAGTAATCTACCAAATAAAACACCAAAAACCGTTGAGATCGAATTGATTCGATTCTCGGATGTGTCGAGAGTAAGCCTGCTGGATCCTCGGCGGGGCGTGCCGCTGCGCCCATGTCTAACCGAGAGCTTCGTTTTAAATACCTTAGTAATTGCAATATAAGTTTCAATTCAATATCTCAAAATATAAATGACAAAAACGGTAAGTAGTAAGTTCAAAAAAATTAAAGATATTTTTATGGTTTCGCAATTTATCCTATGTCGGCACTATTAAGACGTTGCTTCGTATCAAATTTAGGTTTTGGTTCCCTTTGGAGTGTCGAAAATTAGAGAGATAAACGGCTGAATCTTTGGGTAGATGTGGCTAAGGAGTCTGTTTTTTTCAAAGCCAGAAGATCCTGAGTATTTAATAGGATTGTTAGCTTTGACAACCAGACAGATAGACAGACGGACATCGAAGTTAAATAATTTACTAAATTAACTGGAAAAATTGGCTGGGTCTATACGGTACATTCGAATAATATTATCCTAACTTCGAATACCTTTGCTGACTTCTACATATTGTTCGAAGGCCTACTTCTTTTGCCGAGCTCCGAAAGGATGGTACTATATTATTATTATACCCTGCATACCAAGAGGCTTGCCGGGTACGTGACTTGCTGGATCGGGATCAACACTGGGATACACTGGGAAGTACCTATTGGCGAAAGTTGTCAGCGGTTGCGCCAATAAACTAAAAATATATTTAAAAATATAAAAGTGTCCTAAATCACTTTTCCACGCGTACGAAGTCGCGGTAACAGCTAGTATTTTAATATACGTAAGTATTATTAACTTTTTTTAAGTTTTAAGTTTTGCCTATTTAAAAAGTTTTTAAAATTTTTCATTTGTGTGTCACTTATTTTTCTTTTCACTTATGGCCCCGACCTAAAGGAATAACGATTTTGTAATTAAAATTATGAAAATATAAACAATTGATTTATTGGTTTTGTTTTTGTGTTCATTATTTTTTTTTATTTTACCTGCGCTTTACTTTAATTAAATAATATTAAATTGTAACAACTTACCTCAAATAAGGAGTTAGTGACATATTAAGCCTGTACTGGCTATTCACAATTCTCGTTATTTTAATTTAAATTGCCGCACGGTTATTAGCGCGAAAAGCGTTTATTGGTTGCGGCTCGGGAAGTTATCGGATCCAAGTCGAATTACTCTTTGTGAATAACCCCTCTCATGTAAATTCTAGTTACATAGCCAAAATAATGTAGATGTGAAATTCAAAGGTACAAAAGGAAATGTACATTCTCTAACCACAAGCCAATTAAAATTAATTATTATAGTTCAAAATACATATAATAAATTACTTAATGGAATCAGGCGTTACTTTGCGGAAATCTATAGCATAAAATTTAAATATATCTAGCAATATTCCGAGAAATATGATAACCACAACCTGCTAGCAGATGAGCAAAATATGCATGCGTTTGATGCACCCACCCACACTGCTTTAAATGCGTACACTCGCAAGCAAAAACGTGAAAACACCACCACCATACAAGCAATAATGTTAGCACGATCGTGCAAAGCCCCACACCACCAATAAGGTACAAGTAGGTTACAAACTCGACGCACGTCGTATATGTGTCATCTAATTGAAATCGCCATTTCATTGAGTGACTAGCGTTTTATCGAATGACAACATTAAATTGAAAGACTAAAGGACAACACGTCATGTTGTTTATTGTAACGTCCAACATATTGACTGAACATCATTTAGTCATTTAGCGTAGTCGACGAAGTAGGTAATACTTATGGAATATCTAGTTAAATGATTTTTTTTTTAATTTGCGCTCATACTACCGATATATTTTTATCGATAAATGTAACTTTGCAAAATATTCTAGTATAAATAATATAACTTAAATACATCCATTTAGTGTAGTTTTGTAGGTTTTATCAGCTAAATTATTAAAACGATGACGTACAGCATATTTAAAACTTACCTTCATTATGTCGTTCGCTACTCAGTCAGTTTCACTTCAAATTTTTCTTTAAGAGTAGCCGGCGGTGACTTTATAATAGATAAATCCATGCTGTCACACTACTTTGTAACGAGTATCACTACTCTAATGTAGATTTAATGAAAAAAATATCAACACAGTGCTATCAGTGCCAGCTGTTTGACGCCATATTTGTTTTGGTGACTACTAGCGCCGCAGTGAGAAAAAATTTCAATTATTTGATTGACAATACAACATTACAATCCGCTAACTAATTGGACGTTGACTGACGATTATTCAATCAATGTACGGCCTAGTCTTTCAATTTAAAGTGGTCATTCGATAAAAGCGCTAGTCACTCAATGAAATAGCGATTTGAATTAGATGACTGCGACATATATAATGAAGTAATGTTCATCACAGCAAGATGTATATGATTTGTATATAAAGAAGTTAAACACTATTTTTCAGACTATACTTGTTATGTGACACATGCCATGACATTTATATAAATTCAGAAGTAAAATATTTTCCAAACTCACAAAGTCGATGGTTACTAAAATCTCTTGATGCCTAAATCTCGTAGGAATTTGTCAAGTCCTTTGCAACTGAAGTTCGTAAATAAACTTCGCATCAAGGCCCGATTCTCATGCAATAGAAAAAATTATCTATCGAAAAATATTATCGTTCGAATTTCAACACTATTCTTTGTGCCAGTGTCGTTTGTAAAGTATGTACTAAGAATGCACAAACACTGTTTAATTTTTAAAAATAGACAGGTACCATTTTTATAATATAAACTGTCGATGAAAGCTGACATAAAAAATTGAATATCAAAGTGTTGAGCAAAATAAAGTAAAAAATAGTAGTTACCCCTTATAAATAAGGTGGTAAGTAAAACTATTAATTATTAGGGGATAACTAACTAATTAATTTTTTGTCTAGCAGTGAGTGAACTAATGATGATGAATCATAGCTTAGAAAACCCGCGATCAAAATCTGTTCATCCTTTTGGAAGCTGCGATACCACAAACAGACACACGCACACAAATACACAAAAAAATCCTCTATTTTATCGGGGGTTAAAAACACAGTTCTCGGAACTTTGCTATCGAGATACTGTGAACTCATCTCGAAAGTTAACAACAAATTGCCTCAGAATTAATTATATTTAACAAATAGCTTCAGAATAAATTTTAATAAAATAAAAGTTTAAAAAACTATAACCCGACTTCGCAAAAAAGCGTTTGCGAAGTCGGGTTATAGTTTTTTAAACTTGTATTTTATTTTATATTTTTCTGTTTCCGCATCAAATATAACATTATATTTTCATTAAATGAATGCAAAGAAAGTAACTAAACAAGTCCTAGATAATTCTTGAGCGACCGCATTTTAAACGGTTATTTTGAATTTAACAATTAAGTATGATTATTAATAATTATTTAAATACATATTATTTGTGACGTACTTGTCCAGACCTATCTTTTGATACCAAACACGACACAATCCTCTTAATTTTTTTGTTTGTTTTTAAGGTTAAATTTTCAAAAAAATATATAGCAGTTACTCGCGGGACTATTACAAATCGATTGGCATCTTATTTATTAAAATCGGATCCGTAGTTTAACCGCTACGAGGGAACATACATACAAACATACATTCCTATACATAGACTGCCATAATCATTACCCTTCCTTTTGGCTTCGCCGAAGTCGGGTAAAAAAGATAAACCACAGTTCTCGAAACTTTGCTATCGAGATAGTGAACTCTTCTCGAAAGTTAACAACAAATTGCTTCAGAATCGTAACCCAGGTTAGAATCGCCAAAGGAACGCGACGTCGACGTTGGAGTTCTAAATCTCACTTGTCCCCTAATATTTCACATCGAAAGTATTGTAGCAGTAGACTGTTCGTGTCTTGGAGTTTAAGTGTTTCTTGTTGGGACATTTTTAAGAAACCATTTTGTTTTCACAACTTTTAAATTGTTTGTTAATTGCTTTTTAACCGACTTCCAAAAAAAGGAGGAGGTTCTCAATTCGTCTGTATGTTTTTTTTTTGTCGCTCGACTAGCTGGTTTTGAAGTAAGAAAAAAAGAGTTGAATACACAGGTGAAATATATAAGAGCTGGTAAAATATAAAATGGAATGTAGTGATATTAACATAATAATATTAACAAATTTACTTATTTAGTCAAAATTGAAAAAGGGTAATAATAACTTTGCAACGGCTAGAGGAAATCCGCTAAGTGTGCCTTATGGGCCGGCAAATCTTTATATAAACAGTAATATTAATAATGTGATAATACTTTAGGGTGTGTGTGGGTCCCGTATTAGTTTACTGTGAAAATAGCAGCGCTGAAAGAGTTACTTTTTTTTTATTGTTGTATCCAGGGCAAATTTATTATGTTGGGGCATGTCTCATAGAAACATGAAAGTCAAAAGTTCACAGTTAATTCTACACATGAGGCACATACACATACTAAAGTATTATCACTCATTTATTTTACATCTTGTATAAGTCTCGGTCAAAAACATTCTAATGCGTGCGATCTAGGCCATATATGATATATGATTATTATGTGTATGTGAAATTACTTAAACACTGCAGCTGAAGAGTAATTTAGTAAAAAAAGTTTTTGCCAAGAATACTCCACTATTCCAGTTGAAGCCGCTGGCTTTAGCTACTGAACTAATATGGAAATAAACCAAAAAGTATTATGTATAGAGCCGTTTACTGTAGGTAAATACGTAACATAATAATATTTTTTTTTACATTCTGTACACATGAAATTAATTTTAAGACGTTCACGTTTAAATATGAGTTTACTATCGAAAAGGAATTGGAATAACAACCTTAAAACCGCGGCTCCAGAATAACCAAAGCGAGTATATTCAACTGGGAAATGGAAAACACGTGGTTCTTAGAACTGTGCACACAATTACTGTAATGGAGCACTTGAGATAGCATACACGTAATTATACGTATACATTAAATTATACACTGGTAGCTTCCGTATCTGTTTACCCAATTGCGCCAGAAGGAGGGTTATGTTACAGAGTATGTCTGAATGTGTATAAGCCACAGTCATCTGATTGAATGACTAGCGCGTTTATTGAATGACGACATTTAATTGAATGACTAAAGGACAACTCGTAAAGTTGCTTAATGTAACGTATAACGTCTTGACTGAACGTCCTTTAGCATAATCATTGAATGGGATATAGCATACTTTGTAATGTTTTGTAGGGGGGACCATAAGTTCGCAACTTAAAAGGTAACTTACTTTAAATAACAAAAATGAGAACAGTCTTAAGGACAGCCATTTAATTTTTATATCTCTATATTTCCGAAAGTATACTATTTCCAACAATTAATCTAAAAGAAATATCAACACTGTGCGAGCCATTTGACGCCATATTTGTTTTGGTGACTACTAAACTACACGCATTAAAATCGGATCATTCGTTTGGGAGCTACGATGCCACAGGCAGACACACATTTACACAGACACGTCAACTTATAACACCCCGTCGTTTTTCCCTCGGGGGTAAAAAATAAATTCCAAATGTTTTCAATGAAGAATAAGAAATGTCGAATGTTAGCCTTTCGTCCTGGGTGTGATTGTGGGGATGTAAGCCAGATTAATCTAGATCTTAGATTAAACCCTAGAGGTCAAATCACCCACGCAAAGATTACGTCATGTAAGTAATTGTATATTTGGGTGATAAGGGAAAAAGATACTTAAGTAAATAAAGGTATTCTGAAGAACAAGACGAAAACAACCTAGGTTAATGATTTTATCTATCTATCTTCTAATATTATTAAGTGGAAGAGTTTGTTTGTTTGTTTGTTTAAACGCTCTAATCTCATCCATTTATAGAGAAAGGCTTTAGGCCATATAACATTACGCTGCGACCAATAGGAGCGAAGCAACAAAGAGAAAAAAAAAGAACCGGGGAAAATTATTCACATTTGGGGACTTTCGTTGCGTGCGCTTCATAAACGGATTAAGTCACTCAAAAACCACGCGAACGAAGTCACGAGCATAGCTAGTGATTTTATAAAGTTGTAAAAAACTACACAATTAGATTTTAAAAATGTTTGAGACATAATTTGCAAAAAAATAAAACGATTTATTTCTTCATTTGGTCCTCTTAATGCTTTTTTCTGTCTCCTATTGAATGGTACGATCAATATTTCACAGTTTACTGATTACAGTTATGTCTAAGGCCGTGGTATCCAGTTTAAAACCTACTTACTAGAACGGATAACATATATCTAGTCTAGCCTAGCCAAATCCACGATCAAACAAGCGCCAAACCAAATCAATCATCTGCTAAGCTGGATTGGTAAACACCACCATCCAATTTAATTAGAGATACCTACGTCCGAACGCCTACGCGATTTGTTTTCGGATGAACTAGAGGACTACAGTTAATTAATCGTATCATGATCGTGCACAATATAAGCTCCGATTGCTGTGTCGGTGGCTGGTTACTAACCGACTTCCAAATAGGAGAAGTTTCTCAAATAGTCCTAATTTTTTGTGCACCGATTACTCTGAAATTTTTGATAGCTGCCATTTGGTCCCCGAAAAATTTTACATACTGTTGGACACATTTATTATATTTGCATTTTTCATTAATGAGCATATATCTCCTACTTTTTTTGGAAGTCAGTTAAAAATGTATGGGATTTGACTTATTATTCGCTGGACGACAAGCCAATTCGTATGGCACTTAGCGAAGCTTATGTCAAATCGCATACATTTTGTTTTCGAACTTCGTAAATTATAAAAGCGATGGCATCTTGAATCAAAACCCAGCAGTCTTACGACACAATAGAGAATCGAATCAGTTGGATTTCAATGGTTTTTGGTATTTTATTTGGTGGATTACTTTGAAACTAACCAGGATGAAGAAAATCATTAGATCGTTACTTTATGTAGTCCCGACCATATCAATCGACTGCGAATCAAAATAAACAAACGTGAATTTATTCGGGAATACGTGGTACGATAGAATCAAAATCGATACAATTTGGAGAGTAAGGCCCAGATCTATTAAAAACTGAAAAATGTAAATTAAAAAACCATCTCTGTTATCTGCCAAATATCATATACTTTTTTTTAATATTGACGCAAACTAAGCCACTTTGTGTAAAGTTCTAGTGGCTTATCGCAACCCTAAACTCCCTCACATCGATTTGTCGTTGCCTCACTAATGACTTTTATCTACAAAGCCCTAATGGCCTACTTTTTGCGCACAAAAGTACTTTTTACGTACGAATAACTAAACATATTAATAATGATTATTTTACTTAACATATTATTATTGTCCGACTGTCTCAGTATTACGGCGGTTATGTTAGCTAGTCGTGAGTAGGTATGTATGTTTGTTTGGCATTGCCTATCGGCTTAAGTGGCTAAGTGGCTTGGTAGGTTAGGTTTAGGCTCAAGATTCGAACCTCGTGGAAGGAAAAACATTAAATGTTCCTTGATCGCGTTTATTACGTTAAGGAGTACGAGCAATAATCGGTAACCGATTTTTGTATTTGATAAAAAGAACCTACTGATTCCGTTAGTGCAACACACACGTCAAGTACGTGTATATAAGTCACACAAAATCGTTCAGAAATAACATTATGGAGAAATCTGGCCGACTACTTCTACAAAAAGTATTGTGTCTAGTACCCTATCAGGTTAATAAGTAGCAGAATGTAGAACTACCTTTATTCCGAAAATCCACTAGCATATTCATTTTAATTAGAAAACTAAACGAGGCAATTATTGGAATCACTTACACGAACCTTTTATCCATCCCGTTTCCCCCGGAATTGTATGGATCTTATTGTCATTTACGCTCTACGATGTCGTTATGCCCGTATAAGGACATATTAAGCAGCCATATATGGACATATTAAGCTATAAGCTGTACCGGCTTAATACGTACTTGAGATCTTATAATACGTAATGCAAAATGTTTTTATACTTAAAACAATGAAAAATATTATACTGTATTGCTACATAATATATCACTAATAAATCAATACTAATATTATAAAACGGAAGTTGTTTGTTAGTTTTTTAAACGCGCTAATCTCAGGAACTGACTGGTCAGATTTGAAAATTTCCTGTTTTTGTTGGATAGTCCATTTATAGATGAAGGCTTTAGGCTACATAATATTACGCTGCGACAAATAGGAGCGAAGCGTCAGTGAGAAATGTTGCAAAAACGGGGAAAATTATTCAAATTTCGGAACTTTCGTTGCGTGCGCTGCATAACCGTTTTAAGTCACTCAAAAACCACGCGAACGAAGTTCGGCACATCTAGTCACTAATATAAAGGCGAACATTTGTGAGTGAGTGTGTATGTTTCTTACTTCTTCACTCAAAAACTACTGAACAGATTTTAAGAAATTTGTTATGGTAGTAGTTGAGATGCTGGATGGTTTAAAGTATACCTTATATTAATGAAAATCTTGAATGAGAAAAGTTAGTATGTATAATATTGTATAATCATAATATCCAGCTACAATAACTTTAGTATATGATTGTATGACCTTTTCTTATTCTATAAATGTATTTTTTGACAACAATATATATTTTTTTTACTTTTTACTTCGGCTCAAGCACCAACGAGCTCAAATCGTAAAATTTAATTGACACAAAACAACTCGTTAATATAATATAACACAACGTAAGAAACCTACGCCTTTTATAACATATATTTTGTCTATGTTCAGTAATTATCTGTAACTGTTAAGACATATTATAATAATAAATCATCAGATTATATTATCATCCTTAAGTTTCAAACTGATAATTCAAGATGAGCAATTTATGGAGGTAAGTATAGATTAAAGTGACTACTCGTATTATAACTTATATCTTATTGAATCTACTGTAGGTTCTTGGTGGAATTTGTGTTAAAATTAAAATACACGACCAGATTCGATTAAGTCGACATATACTGCACCTGATGATGACTTAGTCGAAACTGGTCGTGTATTTTAACCTGCGTAACAATTTATAATTATCTAGACTTCTAGAGTTTTCATTAATTGTAAATAACCAATAAATCTAGCAAAACAGTTTTGCCCTTGCGTTTGATGCCCTAAACACGGGCAAAACCGAAGGCTAACAGTTATTATGTATATATATTATACAGTTCTCAATATAATTTAAATCTTAATATAATATAGTGCTCAATATAGTACTCAATATACAGCGTGTCCCACGGTTCATATACCAAGCCTAATAAAGTGTGAAGGTAATGACGCGTAGAACGTTTTTTGTTTTGGCACATCATATAAATTACTTACCATAACGCGATAAAAAAAATACAAAGGTCTAAAATGACCACAAGGAGTGAATCTTCCCATGCTGGGGCTCGCGGGCTCTAGTCTATACACACGTACGCACTGGTCGTTGACCTAACACCCGACCGGGGTTGAAACTCATCTGTTTTGTGACTTTTATCTATCTTAGTAATTTATATGTGGTGCGAAAAAAATGCTCTACGCGTCCTTCTCTTCTCACTATATTCGGCTTGGTATATGAACCGTGGGACACGCTCAAGTGCTCAATATAGTGCTTAATATAGTGCTCAATATTTCGTAAAGCAATTCCCGTGTCCCACTAAGCAGGTGTTGCATAAATTATCGTTACACAAACGCTAATTACCCGGGAGGTGTAATGGCACGTATTGATCCCCTGATAGCTGATCTTGTTGGCTCCATTGAACAGATACAATATCAAATGATATCACATTAAAGCCCATATTAATAGAACAATCTCAATTGCAACTACTTGAGATCCTATTTGACAGATAAAACAACGTTTCGTTTCAACTTTATTTATGTTACATAGTACATAATTCCTTTTTGAACCGTAATATTCGTAATATAGCTGTTCCCGAACCGGTGGTAGGCATCGTATAGAAACGACGTTCAGAAAACATTTATGTAAAATTTATTCTGAATAAAAATATTTTTTGACTTTGACTTTATACGAAAACATTAAAATCTAATTAACTCTATATTTATGTTTTTAAAAAGAAAAAAAGTAAACATGTAATATAAGTAAAGTTCTTCATTTTTAAAAGTAAAACGAAACGTTATTCTTATCTGTCAAATAGGATCTCAAGTAGAGGTTTCGATTGAGATTGTTTTATTTATACGGGCTAAAATTACTGATCAAAGTACCTACTAGTCCTACTACCTACTGAGCGTGTGTGAAGCTTTTTACGCGAATACCTCTTAATTTTTTTTTCAAGGAGACGCAATAAAAAAAAACTGGCCAATTGGGAGTCGGATTCTCACAGGCTTCCGAACAAAACGACGTTTAAAAATTTAAATATATTATATCTAGCTAGCAATATCCCGCGAAACAATTATAACCACAACCTGCATAGGCATGGGTTTGATGCACCTCCCTCCTCCCACACTGCTTATGTACACTCGCAAACAAAAAACATGAAAACACCTCCACCACACAAGCAATAATGTTAACACGATCGTGCAAAGCCCCACCACCATGCAGGTTCCAATACTCGACGCGCGTTTCGCTCCGACCCCGGAGCATCCTCAGGATGAAGACTCTGCGAACAATGTTCGTTAAGTGATGCCGCCCGCCAAACGACGTTTATTGTATGGGCCTCATTAAATATTAATTTAAATCTGTTTTTTCGGTTTTAGTTTTTGTTACAGCGGTGACCAAAATACATATTCTGTAAAATTTTCGACCATCACGGTTCACAAGACACAGCCTAGTGACAGGACGTATGGACGGACAGGCGTCTTAGTAATAGGGTTCCGTTTTTTTCCCTCTGGGTATGGAACACGAATGATATCAAAATAGGCAGACATAGTTTATTGTTACACCTACAGATCTTAAGACTTTTCACCTATTATTTATTTATTTATGCATTTCTGAGCGAAGTAATGTCCTTGTTTAGAATATGATTAAAGAATAAAAAAAGAGTAAAAAAATGAGAAAAGAGTCTTTTCTAATTTTTTTACTTTCTGACAATTTTATTTCCAAAATGATCTCAAAGTTATAGTGGCTGTTCTTTTTACACCCTGAATATTGTAGTGCCTGGGACGCATCGTATGCTTGTCCAGCTCGTACGACGCTAGCCTACTCCAGATGAAAGAAAAGTTGAAACGTCTGGGACCAAACATGTCCGGGTTTTCTCAGGATACCTTTAACGTTGACGTTGACGTCGTAGCGCAGTGGTTCAGCGCGTTGGTGCTCGACCGAGAGCTTGCGGGTTCGAATCCCGCCGAGGGAACAAAAAGTTTTCAATGTTCCTGGGTCATGGATGTGTATTAAATTTGTGTATTAAAATAATAAAAATCTTAAATATATAAAAGTATTAAATATATATATTTAGTTCTTATTATCATAGTATAAAAGTATTAAAAATATATATTTAGTTCTTCGGATACTTAGCACAGGGCCAGATTGACGTGGTGTGAAGCGTCTATATATAAAAAAAAAAACGTTAGAGCGAGGCCCCATTGCGCTGCGTCGTCGCAACGTCGATGTTGCGTTGTTTCCCCTGGCCCATGGCATAAAAAATATATGGAAAGAAATTGAGGCAGTAGCAATGTCCCAACATAGCGCAATGCACTTTTAAATAAAATGCACTTATAATAGGCCTCGGCCTTAGAGCGCCCGTATTATTCAGATCTGAATAGCATTGGTACACGCCAAAACCTGGGATCGATTCTGCACCCTCTCGGTTTCGAATCAACGATCTAACCAATGATCACCTACACTAGGTATGTTTTAAATACACTGACACTATACGTATGAATAAAATATAAGACCATGAAGTTGCAAATACAAAAATAGAGCTACAGGAGACTTTGGAATATCAAAAAGCACCTTAAACTTCAGGAAATAACTATTTGTGAAAATACATTTTTAAGGGGTTGCCCACTTCCTACTGTTTGTAGGCCGATTTCAAATGAGATTGCTCACACAATACAAATATGACCGTTTTTGAGACCGAATTTTTTTTCAGTAACTGAAATGCGTTGCTGACCGACTTTTTTTCAATAACTGCAATGCGAACTGTGATGCGTTACATTTCTATTCTGCTCCTACAAAAGTCCACTAAAAGTATGAGACGTGGGCACCCTTGCATACAAAAAGTCGGTCAGAAATAATATATATAGGAAAAATTGGCCCGATTATCGGTCCTACAAAAAGTTGGTCACTAAAAGTATGACGTGGGCACTCTAACATACAAAAAGATTGGCAGAAATAATATGCAGGAAAAATCGGCCCGATTATCGGTCCCACATAAAGTCGGCCGTGAGTGAGCACCCTTATGCAAACTCCTGCCTCGCGCGGTAGAACGAAATATTGAATTTTGCAGTCGTTATGTCTGCTATTGAATTCCGCGATCAACTATTCATCGGATTCTTTTGTTTCCACTATCGTCACGGTCCAGGGCGTTACACAATTTTTATTCCATATGTCACATTCTAAAACAAACTGGACTGTAAACTACTAACGATTTTACAAAAAAATTTGGCCGCTTTTTTTAAATAGCTATTCAAAATTGGAGTTTATTCACTACTAGACAATTCAATACACACCGAATGATATGTTTCATTGCAAGGGCGACTCGTCTTGGTGTGAGCTGACCCAAGTAACAACAAGCTAGCAATCTAGACATATTAATAGCAGTGGACATCCTAGCTGAAACAACGATTTAAATAACTTAGAAAAGATAATTTATTCGCATAATTTAAGTATATTATAATATTATTATGTATACTATATAATGAGCTATAAATAAAACATAATTATAGTTATTACTAGAGTTACACCTGTGAAATTATAAAGAAGTGATAATATATCAATTAAATAAATTAATAAACACAACAAGACCAGTTATTCGATAGTGAGGCAAATTATTTGAATTGTATCAGGGGGTTACCCTTACTAACAAAAATATTTACATACTACATAGCTCTGTAATGGTTTATCTTGTCTGATACGTTGAAAAGTCACTCAAACAATTGATTAGTAAGGGTGTTAGTTAATAAAAAAGTAATAAATACTTTACTCTTGAATCCCAGTGTGATGGGTAACCAACTGGCAGGATATCGGACACAGGGCAAACTTTTTACATGCTCATCCGACGCGTCGGATGGATATTCGGGTGATCAGTTTGTATTGCTAAGCAAGCTTGGAAAATTTTTGTTGTTTCAACGCGGATATCGAACCCACGAAGTCGAGTGTCTTCAAAGTCTAAACCACTACGAACATCGAAATTCAATCAAATTCTTAGTCATTTTACGTTCATATGTAACTTAATTTTTATTAATTGAAGGTGTAGGTCTACATTATCACCAGTACATTTTACTTTTGCAAAAGTTTAATAAGCCTGTTTATTTTCCTAATCAACAAATCTTAATTAACTTTGAAAACAAATTGCAGAAGGTAAAGGCGTTCTTGTTAATTTTTAGGAACGTGATATGACTGCAAAGGAAGGTACGGAAAAAACTATTCGTTCGGCTAATTGCCTTAACGCTGACTGGAGCTCAGAAGACGTGATGAGAATTTAAGATAGTAATGGATTTGAAGTCGATAAAGACAAGAACAACAATTCTTAAGACAGCAGTAATGTGTTTACTTTAAAACGCAATAGTAGATAAACTGTTCAACAAATAACTGCCATAATCATTATTACCCTTCGTTTTGGTTTCGCCGAAGTCGGGTAAATGGACACTTTACCACATCAATATAATATAATATACGAATGTTCTGCTCAGTACGCGAAAAACTTGTAATAATGCCTCCCACACTGATTTCGGTGACGGTGGCAGGTTTCATAGAAACCAGGCCAGCTACGTAGGAGTTATTTTATGTGCCCAAGTGTGTGCGCAATACACAGAAGGACTCTCTCCTCCTTCACTCTCATATCCCAGTGAGACCGATACGACTGGCGAGAGATCAGGCGCAGGATTGACTTTTTACATGCCCATCCGATGCATGGATCATCTTTCTTGTCAGACAATCAGGTGATCTGCCTGCATTGTCCTCATAAAACTTGAAAAGAAAATTTTTTGTTGTTCTAACGCGGGAATCGAACCCACGACCTCCGGATCGAGAGAGAAGTTCTGAACCACAGACCACGGAGGCGTTAATTGTATTGGCCCTGATTCAAGATGCCACCGGTATTATCACTTACGAAGTTCGTAAACAAAATGTATGGGATTCGCTAAGTGACATTCGAATCCGCTTGTCATTTAGCGAACCTTTTGCCAGATCTCAAACATTTTTGTTTTCCAACTTCGAACATGTTTAAATAATTTAATTATATTATCCACATCCATAAATACATGAATAGAAAATTGTTTTGTTCCTTTAGCAGCATTCAAACTGGCAAGCTTTGACGCACTTAACCACTAAACAACAAAGGTCGTATGTTCTTTAGAACTACATATTAAAGACGTATCAGGAAAATAACGACAATCATTTCAGCTATGACGTTCACTTCACTTCACTATTGATGAAATATGGGGAGGTGCTATTCTTTTCCCATCTTTCCCGTGGGTGCAACTACCCCAATGAAATAATTTAGGGAAGACATAATATGTCCAATAGTGAAGTGAAGTGAACGTCAAAGCTGAAATGATTATTATTATTACTATCCTGATAATTCTTTATCGTATTCGATTAAGGTAAAAGGATCAAATAATAAACTAGTTTTACTCTTAAATTCTATTGAATAAAAATACAATATAATATTTAATCTAATATCTTAAATTAAATTAAGGTACATGCTTATCACTCGTCTCCATTTTTCTGACCATCCGATAAATAAACATTTAAAACTCTGTATACAAGTTTATTCTCTTTACACCTTTTCAATTCAATTAATTAATCAATCAATGGTTGTGCCTATCAAATTATTGTTTTCTTTCTCAGTTAATTATTATAGGTCTTTTTTTATTTTTTTTATTTAATAATTTATTGCACACAAGAAAATTTTACAATAATACAGTTTACAAAGAAAGACGACACAAAGGTACTGCTTATTTCTAAAGAAAATTCTTCCAGCAGCCCTACGGAGAGAGATGGTATAAAAGATAGCGGATAGGACGTGAACAATTATAAATATAATATTACCTTTAATATAACCATAAAATATTATAATAATATATAAGTTTAATATCATAATACTAATCATAAATAATATAATAAATACTTAATGCAATAAATATAATTATAGGTATAATACATACATATATACATACATAAATTAATGGCGGTATTTATATGGACTGAGATTTGAAAAAGTGCTCTTTCAAGCGTCTTTTAAACACAGTAATGGTGGGACTGTCACGAATGGTGTGGGGAAGCGAGTTCCACAATCTGACTGCATGAACAGTGAAAGAGTAGGAATAGAAGTTGGAGCGATGGGATGGGATGGAAAGAATAGTTCGGACATTAGACCTACAAGGGGTATCGAGAGGTCGAGAAAAGTTAAATCGGTCGAGAAGATAGGATGGAGAAAGAGGATTATATAGAATATTATAAAGTAGACAAAGGATATGAGAGTTGCGACGAAGGCGAATAGGGAGCCACCTGAGTTTCAACCGAAAGGCTGATATGTGATCGAACTTTCTCAGTCCGAACACAAACCGAATACAAAGGTTCTGCAAGCGTTCTAGTTTTGTTAACAGCTCCTCGGTGATGTCCAGGTAGCAGGAGTTGGCATAATCAAGGATTGGGAAAATTAGTGTCTGGATAAGGAAAATTTTGGTGTTTATGGGCAAAAAGTTTTGGAGGCTTCTTAAGATGTGCAACGAATGGTGGACTTTTCTACTTACTTCACAAACCTGCTGATCCCAAGACAGATCGCTGTCAAATACCAAACCCAGGTTTTTTGCCGTATTGGTGTAGGCAATGATGTTGCCATCATACATCACATTGGACACATTATGTAAACGCCGAGTCATATATTTGCTGCCAATGATCATAGCCTGCGATTTGTTAGGGTTGACCAACAGACCGAAAGATTTAGCCCAAGTCGCTATACGCTGTAGATCGGCGTTAATTTCAGTAACTGCAGAATTAATCTCATCGAAAGGCGAATGTCGATATATTTGCAAGTCGTCTGCGTAGAGATGGTAGTTAGAAGATATTAATTTAGAAATAGTCTTATTCATTCTGAATAACATTTAATTTTCTCTAAAACACAATCACTGTCTGCTTATCTACAACTATATCACAATTTGAGAGCTATTTATCGCCAGCCCCATTATTCTCTTTATTTGGATCCGGAAGAAAGTAAATAAGACATGAGACACCTGCAAACAAAGATAATAATATTAGCACACAGTGAACGTCTTACACACGTTCGTTACTTTTGACAGTGACATTACGATCATTATTAGGTATTATATTTTACTTTTACGATCAAAGTCAGACATAATTTTTGGCGTATTTGTAGCTAAAAATTATTTTAGAAGTATTTTACTCTTTACATAATATATAGATACTTTCTGGTGGACTAGATTATCAAAAGTTGGTTTGTAAATATTAGTAATATCTATCCGCATAAATATACCCCAGTCTAATCCTTATTGTTCCCTAAAGAATTGAGCAGGCCAATTAAAATGTGGAGAGCATCGATCTTATGATTTTGTAGAAATTAAATATCAATATTATTCTCGAAACTGTTGAACAAGTAATTCTGAATAATTTAGGTATTTCAACATATTTTATTCATGAATGCTTAATTTTATTAATAAAAGCTTTTAATCGAGGTTTCCAAGTAACAAAAATTCACGAAATCGACAAAAACATGTATAAAATTAATCCTTGTTATTAATAGATTTATTAACACTAGGAATGCGGTAATTCAAGTTGTTGTTTTGGTCTGATATATTGGATAGATCCAACTCATCATCAAGGACAGTAACATGGATTTAAATATTAGTGGTATAAATAATATTATTATTTTTATTAGTAATAATAAAAAGAGGACAAAATATAAGTAATTACATACTATTACTACTTACATAAACAAACAATCGACAGTGATAAAAATGGTGCCATACATCCAACTCGTAATAATACTGGAAATAATATACTTCCTAGTAACGATCCCAAGCGACCGACCATCATAAACATGGAAGTTGCAAGTGCCCTGAAAAATAAAAAATATCTTTCTGCACTCCATTTCCATATAAACTTGAATGGTACAAAATTAGATATTATTTCAATGTCCACATATTAATTTTTAATATTTTTGAACAAGTATTAATTTCCGTATTAATATATTAAATAGACATTTATCAAATAAGATAATTAGATATGAAAATATTATGATAACAATAATTAAAAAAGACCTAAGCTAATAACGACTCTCTACTATCTCAAAGTACAAT
This sequence comes from Celastrina argiolus, assembly GCA_905187575.2. NCBI lineage: Eukaryota > Metazoa > Arthropoda > Insecta > Lepidoptera > Lycaenidae > Celastrina > Celastrina argiolus. The sequence goes on from LR994596.1 coordinate 8,758,092, forward strand.
AGGATACAGATATAATAAAAATATAACTAACCTTACAGTTGTCGGGAATACTCTAATCAGAACATTTTGCAGCAGGCTTAAAAAGGTTTGCATCAAGGCACAAGTAGTTGAAATTAAGAAGGCAATTTGTATAGAAGTGTTAGCCCAATATATAGAGGAAGAACACGCGCAAGCTGCCATAAGAGTAATAAGCATCAACACTTTCTGTCCTAATCGGTCAATAACACAAGCGCTGATACACACGAAGATTAAAAATATGACTCCCATTAGTATTCCGTTGATATAAGTTTCAGGACCACTGATTTTCTGAAAAAGATGGTACAAATAAATATCATCTCTACTAACAAGTCATAGTTAATTTAAAAAATAATAAAACCTGGTTTTGTAAACCGCTATGAATTCGAATAGAATGTAACAGCTTAGTCAGAAGTTAGAATGGTAACATGAACAGTTAGAAGAACCATGTAGTAGATGTAAATGTAATCCTTAAATGCTTAAATAAATAATGTTGATAATCTTGTTTAGTTTCATAGCGTCAGTTACTATGTTTGCTTCTGTTTTATTGTAAGCACAAGTTATTATCAATTTTAGTATAATGATAAGTTTATTAAAGAACCTTACCGGTATACAGATAGCGGGTTCTGTTATATTAACAGAAATAGGTCCGTCTATGGAGTCTGATTTATAGTTATTGTTGATCATGTAACAAAAATCTGCCGAATCGTTATGTTCCCTGTGATAGTCTTCGACAATTGTTGAGAGTTGAGGAAACCATAGTCTTAGAGATGTGTAACTGAAAATTAATTTTCGAATTATATAAAAAGGAAATGCAGAGTTTCAAGTACAAAATATTTTATAATTCTTTTATCAGACATAGATGCTGTTTCATATTAGTAAAAAAAGTAGGTCGTTGTTAAAAATTTGATTGATATTGTGCTTTAAGTTAGCAATAATTTTACTTACTTCCACAAACAAACAAATCCTATGAATGTAAATAAAAGCAGTCTACATAATAATGGTTGACGAAATAGTTCCTTTACGTCATGGGTTGCATGTACTAGCTGTTGTTTTAGACTTCTTCTGACCGTTTCACTGTACGTGTTTTTCTGGTTTAATGATTTTATCTGCAAAAGTGAAAAAAAAATATTAAACCTAAACTATACGTCTTGTAATATGACTTTTTTGAAATATCGTAGGTAAAAACACTTAATTTTGTTTTGCTGAAAAATAATTAAAAAGTGTGGAAACTAAGTTTTGAGATATCACAATTAATCCTTAACCTGAAGTTAAATTATAGTTCAAATATTGAACATTTTAAACCAGAGATTTTGGTACTTATGAGCCTAAGTTGGCTTAATTTAAGATAATAATAAAAATAAAATATAATTTGTGACCATACCGGAAAAGTGTCTTCATCCAGTCCAGTATTTAGTTTGTAAATACTTTTTAGCACAACTAACGCTTCATTTTCCTGTCCATGGGACAGCAGATATTTTGGACTCTCAGGCAGAATGTAATACAATATGGCAGCCATTAGACTCCATATAGAACAAGTATACAAATAAACATTCCAAGCGTGTAATTCTGTAAAACAACATTGTATTTTAATGGAATGCCTCAGGGGATTATGCTCGGGCCTCGATTATTGGATTCATATATTTTCGATTAATAACTATTTTGGTATATTGACAGCTCATCATTTATGTTTATTTAGTCCCAACTAATATTTAAACATGAAATAATTAAACTAAATCACAGTATTTGAATTGAATGAATCACATCACACTCTCACTTTTTACTGTATTCACACTAATATTACAAAGATGAAAGTTTGTCAGTGAGTATATATGTTTATTATTCTTCTCGTCTAAGCAGCTGGAGTGACTTTAATAAAAGTTGGTAATCTGGATATAAAAATGTACAGTCCCGCGGGATTTTTTTACGCAAAACAATAGCGGGAAATCTAGAATGTAATTATTGCAGACATGAATCGGATGGCGATAAGTCGCAAAAAAATATCCAGAAAATTGGGTTTAAGCTGTCACTTAAACATTTTAGAATACGTCGTAAAGTATTAAGTATCTTATCAATATAAAATAATCTAAAGATCAGTCTCTAGAATAAATGTACTAAACATTGATACATTTGTATGATATTTTATACTTTTATATTGATTAGATACCTTCATCCATTCATGTCTACAATTATAATAAGCACATAATTATTATGTATGGATACGTACCAAAGTATCCCTTCCATACGACGATGTGAATTTGTAGAGGCAACATCGCCCACGACATAAGAGCTGCTACTATTAATGATAAAGAGACGAAACAAGCATTGAGCAGTACTATTCTGTCTCTTATTTTCATACTCGTCATCTCCGTCAACATCGGCGTTACAGCAGTGAAACAAAAACTTAACCTGAAACGCAACTAAATAAGTTATGATTTTAAAAAAGTATCGAAAATTTCATAATGGAAATTATATGATATTATATACCGGTGTCATGCAATATACATAATATTATCTACAAATTTTTTGCTGAATCGGAAATCAAGAAGTGCGGCAAAACTCATTGAAATATCAAATGAAAAAAAAAATTAAAATCAGAAGTCAGAAGTTAAACATATTACAAACAAAGACAAATAATATATACATGTCGGAATTGAAACGTAAGGCTTGCAAAAGCCTAGCGAGTTTGGTCATATTTGACAAGGGGCCTGTCGCCGTTTACATAAGAAGAAGTAGAAGACATGTGTCACCGATGACAGATGTCAGACTCGGGCGGATTCATGGCGGGCCTTGAAAAAGAGATAGACTAAATCATAGATTAGAGTAATTTCTGGACTAAATTCGCTTACGTTCCTTATTTCCATAGTTATCAATGTCAGCTCTCATTTACAGTGTATTTTGATAATTAATAATAATAATAATAATAATAATAATAATAATAATCTTTATTTCGGGCGGCATAGGCCCATATTATAAATACCTTACAGACTAACATACAAGGGGCATTTCACGTCAAGCGGACCAGAAAAAAAAAGTCAGATCTTGAATATTGTTCATAATTGGATCAATTGCACTTCCATAGGACCTGAATAAATGTACGTCTTTATTTTTATTTTTTTTTGCCTTGTTACGAATTTATGCGCCTTCAAAGAATAATCAAAATTTGAAAAGCAGATTTTTCGAAAGCTGTTAATGAAGGTAATCAAATGGAATAAAGAATAAGTAAACAGTGTTTATTAGAGTATATTAATTGATTTTATAGAAAATAAATTGAAATTAGAAAATAATATTTTTTTTCGTACAGTAAACCGGAAGTCAATATTAAATTTCGATTTTTTTTTCAATTACACAAAATATTTTTTATTTATTTTAGCCTTTAAACATGCCCCGTGGTGTGTAAATATTATGTAAAAAATATAAGAATGGTACCTCGATTAGTTTCGAAGATACACGCACTAAAGTATGTGGGTACCGATGTCGCGCAGTATGGGCAGTTCTTTAGTACGGTAGTAGTACCTTTATATACTTGCCAAAGGTTGTTTTATGACATTGAATTATTGAATCCTGTAGTAACTTCTAACGCCATATATTATCTACCAAGAAAATCGCTTTGAAATGAAAGTGAAATGTTAGAAAGAGATAGATAGAGACGCAGCACGCCAAGCGTCGCCTATGTCATCCGTTATTCAATTAGTCGTTTCTGTGAGTGCAATGCGTTAGCAGTGTTCTGTTAAAACAAATAACTGTGGAATTATCGTTATAATGAATTTCTATGGTAATCGGTGTAATAAAAACCTTTTTAACTTGCCATTTCATTCAAAGTTTATCAGTGTTAGAAAAGTTTCAAAACGTTTAGCTGAAAAGTGGGGAGTTACTTCTTTTCCTTACGTATGTACGTCTTGCCGATTACGTCTGTCAAGTGAAATACCTACAGAACCCAATTTTGATCTGGTTCAGTCACAGAGCAGCCAAACGCCGAGTGAATGTTCGCAGAACGCTCTGAATGAATCGTATATTCCGGATGAGGATGACGATAGACATAAAACTATTTCGACTCAGACGGAAACGGATCGAGAAATTCTACGTCAGTTAAAGGAGAAGTTTAACGACCCGTCTACATCTCTTTCGCTGTAAACTGTAATACTAACCGTTGCACCTCAGTCCTGAAGTGAACATAAACTCGCAAAATAATTCGGAACAACTCGACGTCAAGCTAAAAATGCAAAGAAACTTGTGGCGCAATTAGGTATTTTGTCATCTCCTAACCCACGTAGTGGTCGTAAGCTGCCAGTGGAAACTGAAGATATGGTGAGAAGTTTTTATCTCCGAGAAGATATTAGTAGAGTTATGACGGGCAAGAAAGATTGTATCTATTAAATTAAATGACGGCAAACGAGCTCAGGTGCAAAAACAACTTCTAATGAGCAATATTGATGAGTTGTATCAGAAATTTAAGACGGAATATCCCGGTATGAAAGTTGGCTTACCTAAGTTTTTCACAATAAGACCTAAACAATGTGTCCTTGCTGGAGATTCTGGCACACACCTTGTCTGTGTATGTATATACCACCAGAATGTTAAACTGATGTTGGCAGCAGGAAACATTGATTCGCTAACTACATAAACCAAAATGCATTTTACATCTTATAAGGAGTGCCTACGAATGATGATGTGCCCCAACCTAAACCAATTTATTATTTGATGATGTCAATATTTAAAAAACAGATTTAATTTTATAAACTTATATTATTACGAAGAAGATTTTAGCACTAAAGATGAAATACATTTTCACGCAACCTCACATGGAAAAGGGCCATGTGATGGTCTTGGCGGAAATCTAAAGAGACTGGCAACCCGTGCTAGCTTACCTGCAAATAGAGCTATTACCGACTGTCTTCGATTATATAATTGGGCTAAAACAGGAAACAGCCTGATAAGGCCTTCTTCATAATAATATAAGTTTATAAAATTAAATCTGTTTTTAAAATGTTGTGGCGCTCCATCTGTACCATATATAATTTTTGTTACTCGGATACCTTTATAACACTACGTGGGTTAGGAGATGACAAAATACCTAATTGCGCCACAAGTTTCTTTGCATTTTTAGCTTGACGTCGAGTTGTTCCGAATTATTTTGCGAGTTTATGTTCACTTCAGGACTGAGGTGCAACGGTTAGTATTACAGTTTACAGCGAAAGAGATGTAGACGGGTCGTTAAACTTCTCCTTTAACTGACGTAGAATTTCTCGATCCGTTTCCGTCTGAGTCGAAATAGTTTTATGTCTATCGTCATCCTCATCCGGAATATACGATTCATTCAGAGCGTTCTGCGAACATTCACTCGGCGTTTGGCTGCTCTGTGACTGAACCAGATCAAAATTGGGTTCTGTAGGTATTTCACTTGACAGACGTAATCGGCAAGACGTACATACGTAAGGAAAAGAAGTAACTCCCCACTTTTCAGCTAAACGTTTTGAAACTTTTCTAACACTGATAAACTTTGAATGAAATGGCAAGTTAAAACGGTTTTTATTACACCGATTACCATAGAAATTCATTATAACGATAATTCCACAGTTATTTGTTCTAACAGAACACTGCTAACGCATTGCACTCACAGAAACGACTAAATGAATAACGGACGACATAGGCGACGCTTGGCGTGCTGCGTGAGGCGTCTCTATCTATCTATTTCTAACATTTCACTTTCATTTCAAAGCGATTTTCTTGGTAGATAATATATGGCGTTACAAGTCACAACAGGATTCAATAATTCAATGTCATAAAACAACCTTTGGCAAGTATATAAAGGTACTACTACCGTACTAAAGAACTGCCCATACTGCGCGACATCGGCACCCACATACTTTAGTGCGTGTATCTTCGAAACTAATCGAGGTACCATTCTTATATTTTTTACATAATATTTACACACCACGGGGCATGTTTGAAGGCTAAAATAAAAAAAATATATTTTGTCTAATTGAAAAAAAAATCGAAGTTTAATATTGACTTCCGGTTTACTGTACGAAAAAGAATATTATTTTCTAATTTCAATTTATTTTCTATAAAATCAATTAATATACTCTAATAAACACTGTTTACTTATTCTTTATTCCATTTGATTACCTTCATTAACAGCTTTCGAAAAATCTGCTTTTCAAATTTTGATGATTCTTTGAAGGCGCATAAATTCGTAACAAGGCATAAAAAAAGAAAAATAAGGACGTACATTTATTCAGGTCCTATGGAAGTGCAATTGATCCAATTATGAACAATATCCAAGATCTGACTTTTTTTTTCTGGTCCGCTTGACGTGAAATGCCCCATATTATAATTATAACTAAGATTTATCACGTATTATGATCGGCGACGTGATGTGCGCCTCGCTCCGGAGTCTTCCCCGGAACCTTCGGTAAACTACACCCATCGGCCAGAACTCCTCCACCTCGAAGGTCGATAAGCGATCTGTCGGTACTCTCACCACAAAAGAACTAAAGTTAACTTTATGGCGAGACTCCAGACGCTCGACCCTCAAGTTGAAGGACGTCTTCTTCAAGATGTAGCCCACGACATCCTCGACCTTCGTGGACCAGTGCAGGCGGGACACGTACAGCGGCGTGGTGGGTATTTCACACCGCAGGCGCTGCTCGGGTCCGCAGGGTGCGGTGCCACGGTGGTTGCGGACGGCGGGCTTCCTCTTCTTTCTTCTCTCCACCAATGTGAAGCCCTCCTCATCGCACCTCCTGCTCTCACCCTCGTTTGATCGAGAAGGTTCTGCCTTACGGCTTTCCTTAGCCTTACGGCTCTCTTTCACCCCCTTCGTCTTCACCCCCTGAAGAGGTGCGGGGGAGCGGGCAGTGACACCCGCAAAACTTTTCTTCTGCTGGGTCGCTGGTTGACTCAGCTTCGGCTCGACCTCGAGGGGAAGGCGGGCGGGAGCGGCGGCGGTCGGTGACACGTCGGATTCCGCTGACGCGCAAAAGGTGTCGGCTTGCGCGCCGCGGCGACGCGTATTTACGAAGGTTGAATGCTCGGGTGACATACATAGTGAATTATTACTTTTAATTTGCAATAATTCATTACGCAAATCACGGATGGTGGATTCCGATGCATTCAACCTACCTCGCATCTCGTCCAGCTCTGCCTTCATACTATTGAAGTTCTTCAGCAGGCTGGAGACGTCGACGTGGTCCATCGTCACCACCGGCAGCTTGTGGAGATCTTTCGCCACAAATGCCGGCACGTCGTCTGGATCCGTCTGTTTCAGCAGGGAGATTATGTCCTGCACGCTTCTCTCGGTGCCATCTCTACGCCGCGATGGCATATTCGCGCTCTGGCCGAGCGTCTCGTACAACAGCTGCTTTCCCTTGCAAATCTCCTCGCTGTTGAAGGAAGACTTGCAGATCTGCATGATGCTGACCTCGTCCATGGTGTCGATGGCATGCTGGATAAACGCCAGCAACTCATTGGCCACGAGCGCCATGGTGACGTGCAGCGGCAATCAGCCGTGCGATTCGCACAAATATAAATTAATATTTGTTGCTCGTGTATAACGCGGAGCGCGACCGTTAATTGAAAGTTCATAATATAAACACGTTCAGCTTGGTGTTATTATTTCCTGATTCTATAAAGTGACGCCCACAGAATACCTCACTCCATTATATAAAAAAGATCAACGTGATAAGTTACAAAGTATATATAAAAACCGTTGTGTAATAATTGATATCTGTATAAAGAAAGCAATTTGTCATGATGCAGCAGTTACGATATTTTCGTATTAGAAGTTAAATTTTGACTCACAATCATCACTTTGACTATCATTTAAAAATCTTAACTGTTAAAAAAATAATTTAGCACTTACGGTATTCCTTGAATAAGTTTAACAGCAACCAACATCCAGTAGTTTTGAGAAGACCCTTCCAGGATTGTGAGCACGAACAATGCAAAGTTCCCTCCTATCAAAAATACTCTTCTTCCAAACACATCTAATACGAAACCAGTGAATAGTGATGCACCAACTTGGCCTAAAAACACAAATAAAGATTAATAGAATTCAGTGGCTGGATTGGCTTCTTCAGATGAAGGGCTTAGCATGGATATTACGTCGCAGTCATCTGCTCTCCTTATTTGATTAAATGACTAGCGTGTCATTTAGTGGCGTCAAATAGCTCGTACAGATAGCAACGTGTTGATATATTTTTTGATTAAATTACTTTAATGTGCGTTATATAGGTAATAGTACACATTCGGAAATTTTGAAGTTTAAATATAAAATGGCTGTCCTAGTCTCGTATTCATTAAATTTGTTGGTAAAGTATGCGTAAAATATAATTCAATGAATGCGCTAGTCATGACCTACGAGGAGGAGTGATGTGATAGAACAATTACCAACACAATACTGGATCGCGTTAATGTAGTTTTTACAATAGGCGTGACGACATTAACAAATAATCAAAGATTTAATGATTTCAGGGTAAAATAGATATAAAAAGGATTTCAAATACTGATATACTTATATATAAAAATTTGTGATTATTAAGATTTTCAATAAATTAAAAGATTAAAAAATAGTGCAATCGGCGATTATACCGAAATCGGCATTACAGCGCATGACGTCACGTCTAGGTAAACATCACTGTCATGGTCCATCGCTGCTAGTCATTATATATTACTCTTTTATCTATGGGTTACTTAAGCATCTGACGTTTACCTAGGCGTGACGTCACACTCGACGCCATGACACTTCAACCTGTTTTGGCGCACTATTGAAAATATTATAATAGAAAAATAGATAGAATCTTCGATATTCATTAGTTTGTTACCGAAATAAAGGTTTTTTTTTATAATTAGCAAATGTGTGTCCACTTTACAAAAGTGGATTTCAATATCTTTCGTCATGCCTATTCAGTAGTAAATATTATTTAACAACTAAGAAATACTACACTGACCATCGCGCTTGATTGGAGTCTCCCTTTAGGAATCCCTTTATTTTTACAGTAGCAAGACGTGATTTTAATTAAATGAAAGCAATATTTTATTCATTGGAGTTGAGATAAAAATGAGATAGTATTTTATTCACAGTAACTACATTTTATACTTTTACATTTGAAACTGTAAAGTCGTCATATAAGGTATGAGAATTCATTTTATTAAAGCATACATCACGTTAAGAAGTGTCCGTTATATATTTAAGTCCTGCGTAAAATATTTTTAAATACTAAAACATGTTATAGATCTACATGATTATACAATAGCTTTTGCTCACGTAAAAACAATCCATCAAAAATATAACTTGTAAAGTGCCAAGTATCTCTAATTAGTTCGTCTACTGTAAAAAATTGTGAGATACATGTTCAGCCAAGTAGGGGTTAGTCATTCATAATATTTCATGTTTTAATAAATAAGTAGATTGACTTGGCAATTGCATGATTATATATTGTTTTTTTTTTACACAAATGACCAATCTGTATTTGTGCGTGAAGAAGTAACATAACTTTGGCTAGCACATAATGTCAGTGTGATACAGTATGAAAGAAACTCAAATTAAGTATAACTTACCAAAGAATGGAATAGCATTAAGTAACCCCTTCTGCATTATGTCCATTTTCAGATCACACTCCGCTATCGGAAGGATGTAAGCTGATGTGGTGGTGATGATCATGGCTGCAAATGCCGTACATAGTGTCGCAGCCAGCAGAACTATGTTGAACTTGCCAAATCCACACACAACTAACGCCTCCTCTAATATTTCCATTGAATCCTTTGTTTTCGTCTCATCTGTAGGTAAATATGATGACTGATAAGATTTGTTTGAAATGAACATATTTTATTTTTGTTTGATTATAGCTAAATGTTTGATTATTTTAAAAAAAGGTGTACAAAGAACAGTCACTATAACTTTGGGATTTGATAAACTACCTTTTCTCATTGTTTTTTTCTCTCTTGTTGTCTCTATTTTCGTTATTCTTGCGACAAAAAAAAAGAAATGTTAAAAAGTATAAAAAATTTTTTTTTTGGTTTTTGCTAAAAAGAAAATAAATAAAATACAATTCCAAAATATGGAAAGGTAGGATAATCCCATCTCAAAGTTATAATGATTGTTCTTTTTACACACCGTTATTGTATGAGAAATACCACAACATCATAAATTTTCCCATACAAAAATTTAAAAAAGTACCTCTTTCAGCGCGGGTACTTTCACAGTAAACTCTAGATACAGGACCCATAAATACCCTAAAGTATTATCACTCATTAATAATATAGCCTGTATATAATATTGTCTACAGCCGTTTCACGCTATCAAATCAAAATCACATAGGTCACACAATAACACTTATGTATTAACTTCAAAATTATTGAAATATTTGTAACTGTTTATAAATCATTACATTATCCACTTTTACTTTTAATATTTTACACTGTACACTATACTAATTATCCGAACAGCTTGTGTAACGGCGACCAGACGATTGCGAAACTCAGATCTAAGTATTATAATTTGTCCGGAGTTCATTAAGCATATTTTATACACATCCGTGATCAAGTAACATTCAAAATAGTTAATGGGATCAGGTGATACTTTGCCTAAATCCATAGCATAAAATTTAAATATTATATTATATCTATACTTCTATACTAATATTATAAAGCGGAAGAGTTTGTTTGTTTGTTTGTTTGTTTAAACGCGCTAATCTTAGAACTCATCAGAGCGAACTCGCTGCGAACGTCCCCGAAGATACGATTCGAACCAGTCTACCACCGAGGACGATATGTTAAGAAAGCGAAGGACAGATAGGAAGATGTCAAAGTCTACAGAACTAAAAGCACTGCTAAAGTCAAGTAAAACCAGAATAGAGACCTGCTTTTTTTCTATAGCTAGTCGTATGTCATCTGTGACTTTTAGCAGCGCTGTAACAGTGCTGTGACCAGGACGAAAACCAGATTGAAGAGGAAAAAGCAAATTGTTAGAGGAAAGAAAATGAGAGAGCTGCGTGTGGACAATGTGTTCAAGTACTTTGGAAAGGTAGGGTAATATAGAAATTGGTTTAAATTGGGATAGAGAAGAAGGATTAGAGGTTTTAGGTAGGGGAATGACATTAGCACGTTTCCATGCCGAAGGAAAGGAACTCATTGACAAAGAATAATTAAAGATGTGAGTGAGAATTGGCAAGAGTTCAGGGAGGGTAAGGGAAATCATGCGGGGTGAGTGCTTCAGTGTATTGCGCACACACTTGGGCACTAAAAAATAACTCCTGCGTAGCTGGCCTGGTTTCAATGAAATCGGCTACCGACACCGAAATCGGTGAGGGGAGCTATTATGCCGTGGAAGGGCAGCCTTATGTAGATAAAAATTTTGCTTTGATGCGTGACAAAGCGGTTTTACTATATTGTGTACTTATTACTTAATGAGTTGTTAACATTGTATATTTTTATATGCTCAAATTACTCTACATGATAATAAAAGTTTATTGTTTGTTAAAAAATTGCCTACTAACTCCTAACTTTTTTGTAGCTATTTTTAGGGCTATTTCTGACCCCTGACGCAAAAACGACGGGGTGTTATAACTTTGACGTGTCTGTGTAAATGTATATGTGTCTGTCTGTGGCATCGTAGCTCCCAAGCGGATGATCCGATTTTAATGCGATTTTAGATTTTAGAATTCTTCGCTATGTTTGGTGGAAATCGGTTCAGGTCTTCAAGGTCATCAGGTCGTTTGTTAGCTGTGATAGGAATGTTACACGCTAAGTAGGGGGTTTTATTAATTTTTTATTTAGTTTATAAATATTTTACACTGGACACAATATTATACCGAAACTTTTATTTGTTATAATTGGTATTAAATTAAAAATAAACGAAAATTAATACAAAACATAAGACTTATCTATAAATATTTATGCAATAATTATTTTAACATATATGGTAAGTTAACGACTATTTAGGACCATAATGTGTAGTAGGGACCACAGGGCAGAAAACTGAAAACATGGTTTGTTGTAATTTTTCACATACGTTTTAGGGTTTTATACGAGTAAAAAAGGTTACTACAAATTTGTAAGTATTTTTATTACCTACTTTACATTTGCCACACTAATGGCGTGTTTCACCAAACAATATTAAAGTTAACGCCTTAAATTATATTTTATACCTCTCGTATTTCCTGTCAATTGATGAGATGGCATGGTATTTTAACATGGCGTTAACTTTAACATTGCTTGGTGGAACACGGCCTAAGACTTGTAGTTTTGCCATAATTTGAGATAAACCGTTTTTACCCTTCAAATCTCACCCCTTTCACTTCTCGACATCAGATCGCCGATCTTTTATTTCTCTTTTATTTATGTTATATTCTATTTTTTTCAAACAGGTATCATTCTACTACTATTTTTTCTCAAAAAAATATTGGCACTTTTACCATAACATTTCCTAAAATTGTAATCGATTGCAAATGATGAAATATAGATATATCTTTTTTAACAGGTATCATTCTACTATTATTTTTTGTGAAAAAAATATTGGCACTTGTACAGCTACTATTTCCAGAGAATTTATCGATTGCAAATAATAAAAAAATAATTACCTTTTGTCTGAGCCATTCCACTGTCTGAAGACATTATTTATTTTAATAAATAACATAAATATTGAACTTTTTCGCACAACACAATAGGTATGTCTGTCTGTCCACACTACATTCTCGTTATTGTTCTTTGCTTTATAAATATAGTTTTCGCTGATATGATAAGATGTGGCACGTCACTATGTAAATAAGAAAATCACAGTAACTTATATGAATGTTCGTTATACATTATGCAATATTTAAAACATATTAGCCTTTTTCTTGAGATAATTTTTGTTGATTTGCAAACACAACTAGTGAATCCATTCCCGCGTTGGTTTGAGATGTTTTATTAATGAGTTGGCAGTGAAACACCAACAAGATGTGCCAACAACTGACTTTTATATACAAGGTGATGCTTAAATTCACAAATCATTGAAAATCTTTTCTCCTAGAATACTAATATAAATTTACCACAGCTTAATACTAATGATCGTTTGGGAGGCAACTTTATTAAAATATTTTCTTATTACATTTTTTATAAGGATAACATCAATTAACAGGCAATAATACACAACAATAAACTTTCGGTAACAACATTTTTTTTTCTAAAATTAGTTTGTACTAATATTAGTTTGTTAATTATACTGATGATCGTCTCCACAGCGATCGAGTAACCTATATTTTGAATAAGGAGAGCCTGGTCTACAGGCTGGTGTGTATGTCGCAGTCATCTGATTGAATCTGCTTATTTAATTAAATGACTAGCGCTAGTTATATAATGTTAAACAGCTCGTACAAGCACGCACGTAGATAGCAATGTGTTAATATATATTTTTGTTATTTTTTTTTATGTGCGTTATAATAGTACACATTCGGAAATTTTGAAGTCTAAAAATAAAATATTAAATGGATATCCTACTCTCGGGTTTATTTGTTGGTAAAAATAGAATTCAATGAACGCGATAGCCATTCAATTAAATAGCGGATTCAATACGATGACTGCGACTTATACAGAGTTGGCACAAAAGTACAATTTGAATCGTGGGTGCGTTTTTTTAAATAATAGGAAAAAACCAACCAACTGCACGCGGCCTGCCAGGCGATTATTAGTACTCAAGGGTTAATATATATGTATACATATGATATAATTGTAACGTCACTACTGAGTTTAAATAAATATTGGTCCAGTCATTTAAGCTTAAAATTGGTAAGAATCTCGGAATTAGAGATACCCAGCTGTAAATCTGTAAATAGTTGTATATTGACACCCTAAAAGTTGTCTCAAAACCTACATATGGTAGGGTGTACGCAACTATTAAATTTCAAGGGTCAAAGGTCATAAAAATCGGGTTTTTGTAAATATCTCATTTCCTATGGGTTTTTGCTATTTGTTTTTATTATCAATATTGTAGAATGCATAATTCTCTGCAAGTTTGCATATTTTTTTTTTACATGGTGAACTGTTTTCGATATAGAGGGCGGAGAGCGCGCGGTCACAGCATCACTTCAGGTCAACCGGTGCCTCCGGTCGAAAACGCGCCATTTACAGTTGATAAACTATCGATAAATCAATGATTATAAATATTTGTAATTTTTTACTAACTATTGTATTATATTTTATAATTTTTTTCCTAACCTATCCACTTTTTATTCAGTATTAACTTATTTAACAACACTTACCTGCCCATGTAATTGTAGAGTTTTAATGAAAATATAGGTATTATATTTGAATTTTAACCTAATTAATATTAATAACTTCTTACTATATTCTACAATTTATACCTTATTAATATAATTAATATAAATATTAATATAATTTTAATCATAATATTCTTCCTCTTCTACGTCGTCTCCCGGCTGCTGGTAAACAAACTGGTCTTCATTATCGTCTTCAATGACATTTGTCTCAAGTTCTTCCATGATTTCGGGGTCAAAGGTTTCAGCTTTATAAACCGGTTCAGGTTTACTAACCTTTTATAAACCTGTGCAGCTTTCAAAAATTCCACCAACAAGTGCAGCTGCTCACCAATATTTCAAAAGTATATATTATTATAAAGTTCAAACTTAGTTGGGCATGATATGGAACCCCAGGTATGGGGTTGGGCAATGCAAGACAATTTTCTGGAGCCTATCATGACAATTTTACCACCTGGTATAAAAGGAAAAAAATTATAAAATATAATACAATAGTTAATAAAAAATTACAAATATTTATACCTAATCATTGATTTATCGATAGTTCAACTGTAAATGGCGCGTTTTCGACCGGTACACCCTACCATATGTAGGTTTTGAGACAAGTTTTGGGGTGTCAATATACAACTATTTACAGATTTACAGCTGGGTATCTCGAATTCCGAGGTGAACTTACTAAAATGACTGGACTATAAGGCGCGTAACAGAAAACCGTGACGATTAAAATTTCTCTCATACGTCGGTAAATAATGAGATTTGTTTGAGATTCAAGAATCAAGCGTAAACTGCTAATTTTTAACTATTTTTTTTACCAAAATGTAAATTGTATAGCTTATGTTATCTGGTCGGTTACTACGACCAGATAATATAAGCTAGTCGGTTGCTTCTGTGTCTTGCGCACACACTTGGGCACTATAAAACAACTCCTGCGTAGCTGGCCTGGTTTCAATGAAATCGGCTACCGACACCGAAATCGGTGAGGGGAGCTATTATTATATTATAAACTTCAAAATCCTGACCCTTCCTTTTGGCTTCGCGGTAATGGGGTAAAATAATAAAAAAGCCCGAATTTTGGATTTTCTTTGTGCTTATATGAGGTAGTGAAATAATTGTTCATAAAATTTATCAAAAATAAATTTTAAAGACAAGCAAAAGTGGCAAAACAAATTATACACACTCAGGGGTGACTCGTTTAGTATTCATTAATATTTTTGCCGACACGATGACAAATATTTGCTATTTCATTTGAAAAGTGTGTTTGACGATATTTATTAAATTATTTCACAAAAAACTGTGTATTAATTTAAATTTTACGTTCAAAGAATAAATAAACGATGGAAATATGCTATTAACATTGTTTTTTATTTGACTATTAATTTTGTTAGGTTTTTCAATTAGACACAATTTAAAAAATAACAAGAAAAGTTTGCCTGGAAGAAATTGCTTTTAAGTAATAAAGCCGCCTTTGTGTGCATGTTTGAATTTATGTAATTGTTGTCTGTATGTTTTTTATAATTATTTGTGCACAATAAAGTATATTTGATTGATTTAAAGAACAAGGCTTGTTATAATAGGTACTAATATTTTAAGTCTGTATAATACAAACTGAAAAAATAACACCCGACGAAACCAGTGTGTGTGTCTGTCTGTGGTATCGTAGCTCTCAATCGGATGGCCCGATTTCGATGTAGTTTTTTTTTAACTGACATGATCGCGGATGTTCTTAACTATAATTCACGATTATGAGTTCGGTGACCAGTTGCCACTTGACAATTCGGAGGTAACTAGAATTTTTTAATTTTGTTTTTTCTGTTTGTTGTTTCAGAAAAAAAACATATTTTTTTAAATAATTTATAAAAAGGTATGTTGATGTGCAGTACAAACACAGTTTTGTTATAAATATACAATATACTATTTTCTAATATAGTTACTTATAGTAATATATTATATTCCATAAAAGGTTTCATTGTAAACCGACTTCTAAAAATGAGGTTTCTCAATTGAGCGTACTAATATATTTTTAACAATCTTGTAATTATAGCATAACAGTTATTATTTATAGTATGATAAAGCAAGTTTAAAAAAAAATCCGTACGATTTTTATTCAACAAAAAGGACATTCTGTATAAGATCCAGTAATCATTTTTAATCAATGTTTATTAAGAACAACAACCAAATAATTGTTCTTAATTGATATTGTCATGTTCTTCTCCAATCTATGTTTGTTTTAAATAAACAAGAAACGTAAATGTATTTACGCATTTTTACTGAAAATATTTTTATCTTGGAAAAGGCTCATCTACGGCTCGAATGGGCATAGAGATAGCACAACACGGCCTCGCAGCAAGTACGCGAAATAATGCTAGTATTGCTTTTTGTGTGTGTGGACTGAGGACTGAGACTAAGGGCGTGTTTCACCAAGCAATGTTAAAGTTAACGCCGTGTTAAATATCGTGTTATCCCTCTCGTATTTCCTTTCAATGAATGAGATGCCATGGTATTTTAACATGGCGTTAACTTTAACATTACTTGGTGAAACACGGCCTAAGGCCTGTATTAATAAACAAGTCTCAAACTCCGTCTCAAGAATTACGATTGCAACCTCTACTTGAGAAACTATTTGACAGATAGAACAACGTTTCGTTTTACTTTAATAAATGAACAACTTTACTTATGTTACATTTTTTCTTCAGAACGTCAAAATAAATATTACTTATTTTAATATTTTCCTATTATGAATATTACATTTTAAAAATAAAAAAATGAAAATAATATTATGTATCATAAGGTGTCCATTTTTGAAACCAAACGTTCACATCTGTCTAATAGGTTCTCAAGTAGAGGTTGCGACTGCAATTCTTGAGACCGAATTTGAGATTGTCTTATTTAATTATTTTTGTGTTACAGGTACATACACAAATAAGACCGACAATGCACTCGTAACTCTTCAAGTGTTCCTAAGACATTTTTAAAGTAAAATCCTTATTTAGGGTTAAAAACCTAACCCGAAGGGTTAAAATGTTAGTCTATTATTAAGCTACAGAAAAGCTTAATCGCTTTATTTATACGATAGGAATGGCAAGAATTGAAACGCAAAAGGAAAAAATAAATGTAGTGGACATACATATAAATATATTTGAAAATGCCGATGATGTCGATATCACTAAAAAGAGAACAAAACATATAAAAGTGTTTTAATGTCAAGAATAATTACTAACAAAGATCTTACTTATCGGTCTGATAAGTAAGATCTGGAATCAAGCGACACTCGGTGACAATCGATGAAGGTGAACTTTGTAAAACGTTTGAAACAAATAAGAAGAAAGTAAAAACGAAACAGAAGATAATTAGTAATAACCTGCAATGTGAGAGAAATGATAACATAGAAGAATATATGGACACGCAAATTTTGGGGAGCAGTATGAAGAGACTGAAGATGATGTAAATAGTACTAAGTATCCATATGTAATTTTGCGCCAGATTACGTTACCCATTCTATGCCTACTTTCAATTCGTGAAATAATATTTTAGAGGCTGAATTTGCTTGAAATATGTTTTTACATAAAAAAATTGTATTTACCAATTACCTTTTAATTAATATTAACTTTTTTTACAACAGACTTTTGAATTAAATATCAACATTAGGAATAATAATTAAATTACTAATAGCCTTTTATTATTTAAATTACTATTAGCCATTACAATGGAAAAATATTACTATAGTACTTATACCTAAATTTAGTTCATCTCGTTCAATAGTAAAACTGAGGCCGTTATCATTGATGTCTTGTTTATGCAAAATTTTAAGTAAAATGATAAACAAAAGAATTGAACGGTTTGTTGAGAAAAATAACTTGTTATCTGCACTGATAACAGGCTTCCGCAGCGGACAGTCGTCGTTAGATTGTTTAGTGCGTATTGTATTGCATATTCAGCGGGGTATTACAAATAATGTACCTGTCGAATGTTTCGATGACACAGAAAATGCCTATAGTAACATTTTAATAGAACAAAACAAAATTAAACAAAATTATTAAGGTATTAGATGATCTAGGAATTGGATGATCAATACAATATTTTTACCTCTGGAACTTCTTATATAAGAGGTCTTGAAATAAAAAAACGCGGTCCTATTCATAGATATACGAGTAGAGGTTTGGCACAGGGGGACCCTATTTCTCCTCTTCTATTTAACGTGACTACGGCAGATATTTGTAAAATAATTTTGTATACCGCTGTATGCGGATGATTTTGTTTTTACATAAATGACCAAAAAAATATTTTTTATTTCCAAATGAAACTTAACAAACCTTTTAGGAAAGTCAACATAGATACCACCGGTTCAACCCTAGCCCACCGAGAAGAACCGGCGTAAGAAACTCGCACGGGAGTTTAATTAAATATATTATTTCCGTTGTCTGGTACCTGTAACACAAGTTCTATGGATATTTAGCACGGGGCAAGATTGAAAAAAGATAAAGATTAAAAATGAAAAACTAATATTATGTAGGTATACTGCTATTAAACTGCTTAACTAAATAAACGACAAAATAGTTTTTGTTTCACTTGTTACGAAGGTAGAACTAATGAAATTTAGCAGCTCAATTGAAATTTCCATTCACGTATTCAAACCGAAATTACCAGGAGTTCATAAGCCTTGGAGATTATCAAAGTTTGCGTACAGTTATACACAATTAACACAAAACCTTAGACTTAGCGGTACGGAGGTGTAAAGTGTGCGGTTTGTAACTTTATTTCAATTAAGGATGGCTTAAATGTTCTTAATAGGCTTTATGACTGTACCTGCAGTAAATAATTACTATATTCAGGTGTTTATGTGTTCAGAACTTACATGATTCATTTACAATACGATGCGAATTGAAATTTATTCAACAGAAGTTTGTCACATTTAGTTAAAAAAGTATACAAAAGTAATGAAGAGTGTGTTTTAAGTCATAAAATGTAATAGGCAAAAAAAAATAGCATAAACTTAATAGGATTTTTAGACTGTTATAAACATTCTTTAATTTTTAATTTAATGTACTATTTCTATAATATAGTATGTTGATAAAATAAATTCATATTTATTATTCAATTCAATTATCAAACAACATTTTACGGTGCCTACCCTCGAGCGATAATATAAGCGGTGACCAACTTTTTATTGGTGAGAAATAGACCATATTTATTTACTATCCAAAGGTCACAAAGACGATCAGAAATAATATGAAGAAAAAATCTGGCTAATTATCTGGTGTACAGAAAGTGGGCCGTGGGAGGCATCCTTATCCAGGACTCGGTCGAAAGTAAATGTAAACCTTAGGCAATAAAATCACTTTCCTAACCGTAATGATCGAGGAGCTTTTATAATTGACGTTTAAGCTGGCCGGTATAATTTTGGAGGGATTGAAAAAATAATTAAATGGGACTCGCAGAATACGGAATTTCTTTCGGCTTAGAACATAGATATTATAAAAGTAGACACACTTTGTAAATATCGACGTCTCCATGGTGTTTGGCTTCATCCAGGGATCGTAGGTTCGATTCCCGCGTTACAACATTATTGTTTGACAAGAAAGATGAGCCGCTGCAATGAGCTCAGGCGCAGCTGAGCTCATTGCAGCAGTGCAAAGAAAACGTTCAGAAACTGGTCCAGCAGGAAGTGTGTTGATATTGTACATGTTATTTCGTCGTAGTATATTTATAAATAATACAAATGATAGTTTATAAATAAACATAATAAAAAATCTCAATCATCACTTAGTGTTTTCATAACTTGTTTAGTTTAGTTTAGATAGTAATAATTTACTTCAAATAGTAGTCTTTAATTTAAAATGTTGTAAGTTAAAAATCTATTGCCTGTAGAACTTATGTGGGTCTAGTTCATATATTCAACCGATTTGGCCTCAAGCCAATCAATTATTTAATGGATTGTTTTATGGTCTCCTTCGATTTATAGGACCCAATAAATCCTCCCTAAATTCATAGTAGGTAAATATAAAATAAAATATATTTTGATGACGAGAAAAAATTTGCCAATTATTTTTTTATTTTAGGACAAGTTAATACACGACATTCCTGTAAGATAAGCAATGATTTCGAAATTATTAAAATGATGTAGATGTATATGCTTTGAACCAGGTGATTAATCCGGACATTATTAATAATGTCAATTACTGTCTAAACATTACTTTTTACGGCAAAAAATTATCTAGCAACACTTGTAATTTTTTACAATGTATGTTTTGAAATATGAAATGAAATGAAATGAAATATATTTATTGCAAGAATGTAGGTGGTACATGGGTGTTAAAAAATTTGAAATACGGTTCCTGTACATTCTGCCATCTAGATGGCGTGCAAAAGTCAGTAAGTTTAATTTGTAATTTACAAAATATATTATTATTTTAATTACATAATGATATTATTATTTACTTATATATATTTAGTTTGTGTACATCTTACTTTAGCTATGTCAAGATAGCGTTAAATTCGTTTTATGGAAAGTCAATTAATTCAAAGTCAAGTAATTAATTTAGTAGGTAAATAATGTAAAAAAAAAAAAATACACACATAATATATATAACTTACATTAGAATTACATAAATAGTAACATCAAAGTCACTTACAATAGTTTATGTATTCTTCGACACTATAGAAACATTTCTTTGCCAACCACTTAGTAATTTCTCTTTTATAGGAGATGATATTTAAGTCTTTAAAACAGTTTGGCAACCTATTATATATTCTAATGGCATTTATGTATACATTACGTTTTTTGATGGGATTATAAATATTATAAGAAGTTAATGAAAATAACAACAGTCCAACTATTCTATATAATTTCGGCATTCACACTGCAGCCATACGTTACATAAATGTTAAATATCTGCTTTGTGGTACATACAGATTTTTTTAAGTCTGTTAAATTAAGCTGATGATGATAGTTATTATCAAGTTGTATTCGAATATAAAATGTCATTATCAAAACATACATTTCTTAAAATTGTTTTAAGAAGTTTATTACTTGATGGCTCTAGGTTTTATTATACATAACGGTATAATGCTCTCAGCTTTTCCATTTTATGACTTTCGCCAGGGCAAATAAAAGATAGACTCGACAATACATGAAATCCAATTTTAAGGTGTTTCTCTCTCTTTTTTTACAAGTGGAAGCCCCAAAGGGAGGTATCTCCTGCCGAGCAAGGTGGTATGTTCTGTCAGGCCGAAGCCCTATGTACTATGTAATTATCAGTTGTTGTAGATACCTGCAGGATCGAACTTAAAAACCTTCTGTGATAAATATCCGAAGAGCTTGCGTAACATGTACCACAACCACGGAAATATACAAATTTTTATATTTTTATAATATTAGGTACCTAAATTTAATACACATCCATGGCCCAGGAACACAGAAATCTGTTCCTTCGTCGGGATTCAAACCCGTGATCTACAGATTGAGTACCAACGCGCTCAACCAAAGTCCTACAGAGGCGACCAAAATAAAAATATTTTATTTCCAAAATATGAATCTTAACAAGCTATTTTCGGAAAGTCAACAAAAAGGCTACCACCGGTTCAACCCTAGCACCAAATGTATGTTCTATTTTGACCTACAAAAGGTATGCTGTGAACACATCCTAAGATGATAATGATGACTGTATTAACACCGGGCCATTTGAATTCCTTAGCGCATGGAAATATGATGTTAATTCCTAGCGGAATATTACGAAGCAGATGAAAAATACTTACACATTAGGAATCCCGGCTGTGCGAGATTAAACCGTCCACGAAACCTACACCGGGATTATATTCTAATGTTGTTACTGTACAATGAGAGACTGTCGGCAGGTTTCTGAAAAGCTAATCAAATCTATGATCAAACTAACATAGCATGGCAAGTTAACAACTCATAAAGAACGTTTACTGGTGAAACATTTACCGTCGTCAATTGCGCGTGCGAGCGTGATGTAGTTATATAATAACTGTCCGTCTCTTTCTCTCTGATAAATGTTTCACCAATCAGCGTTCAATATGGGTCGTTAACTTGAAAGCCATGTTAATTGATCACAGTTTTAATTAGCCTTTCAGAAACCGGCCATTATATTTGTATTACTTTGTTGTATACTTCGTTACAATTTAATATGATCTAAGGCTGCCCACAGACGGCCTGCTTTCTGTATACCGATTTTAAATCCGATTTCGACGCAGAGTGTTATACAAATATGATACCGATTTTTTATCTACATGTTGTAGGAGGTGTCTGTAGTACTAATGAAATCGGTATCTAATATTTTACAACACGAAAGTCAAAAATAAATCTTTCAGAGCACCAGCTCTGTGCTTCCTATGTAGAGTTTACTGCGAAATTACCAAATTTCGCAGTAAACTCTACATAGAAAGCACATACACACCCTAAAGTATTATCACTCATTTATTTGACACCTTGTATATCTTATATATAAAAATGAATCGCTGTTCGTTAGTCTCGCTATAACTCGAGAACGGCTGAACCGTTTCGGCTATTTTTGGTATTGAAATGTTCGTGGAAGTCCAGGGAAGGTTTAAACGGTTTGTATGCTTAACAAAGTGGGCATTGGTCAGTTACTTATCTTATATTTATAATATTACCTTTTACAATAACGTATTACATAGAATATTAAATTGCGAACTATACAGGGTGTAAAAAGAGCAGTCACTATAACTTCGTGTGTTAATAACCAGGCAAGAGATATATCCATTGGTACTAGTCATTTGCTTTTAATCCACTGTTTTAAAAATTAAAAAAAATCATCAGGCAATGTACAACATGCACAACACAGCGATCAGCGGAGAGGTCAATAGCACGCGTAAGACGTTCATTACGTACTGGGGCAAAAATTATAAAATTTATAAAATTTAATGCAGAACGTTGTTCCTAACAGTTCAGCCTTGCGACAAAAAATAATAAATGGCAAAAAATTTTTTTTTTAAATAAATAATGAAAAGAATTCATTTCCAGAATGAGAAAAGGTCCTTTAATCATATCCCAAAGTTATAGTGACTGCTCTTTTTACACCCTGTATATAAAACCTGCGTAGTTGCCCTGGTTTCAACGAAACCAACCACCAATAACGAAATCGTGAGAGCTTTTTGTATTATTGTAAAACAAAATAGGAAGGATGATAGGCAGAAACGGGTCTTTAACATTAATGTTTACAGTCTTAGCTGTCCTTCGATCTTTAGGTTTATGTAATCGTAAAGTTTGAGTACTTAAGGACTTGGCCTATTTGGGATTAGGTCAGTGACTCTCAAAGTTATCGTTCGCGGCTTATAAAGACTCTATTGAGAGTTAATAAACAAAATTATTGGTATGATAAATTATTACTAAATCACTTTATTGGTGATATATTACAAAAAAACAAACAATAAAAACGACTTTACAAAGCGCCGGCAAAGTCGGTCTTAGGCCCGTATAAATAAAACAATCTTAAACCCAACCTCACCTTGAGAACCTATTTGACAGATAAACATTTTAAAAGTGAAACATGACGTTGTTTTATCAGTCAAATAGGTTCTCAAGATGAGGCTGGATTTGAGATTGTTTTTTTATACGGGCCTTAGGCTCTCAAACCCAATCTCACTTGAGAACCTATTTGACAAATAAAACAACGTTTCGTTTTACATTTAAAAATGAACTTTACTTACGTTAAATACTTTTTTTTTCTTTTACAAAAAGTGTTTGAATCCAAAAAGGAACCGAGAGTTTTTTTTATTCCTCATTTTCTAATGTATCTTTCGGCAACAATAATATAGTAATATTATGCTTCAAAATAAAGAAGTTGAAAAGCAATTTGTCTTACTTTTTAAACGTATATAGGTCCTTTCTAACACCTGGAGGCCTACTCAAGATGCCATCGCTAATTATCGCTTACAAAGTTCGATAATAAAATGTATGGGATTTGACATAAGGTACTCTAAATGACATACCAAATCGCAATAATTTGGCGTACCTTATGTCAAATCCCATACATTTTGTTATCGAACTTTGTAAGCGATAATTAGCGATGGCATCTTGAGTAGACCCCCTGATGAAGCAGAGGGGTGATTCAAGTGCGTCTGTGTGTCTGTCTGTAGCATCGTAGCTCCCAAACTAATTTTAGTTTAGTTTTTTTTTATGAAAGCTAGGTCAGCTTTCATCGCTAGTGCGCTTAACTCTAATTCATCATATTTGCGTTTTCGTGCGTAGTGGTATTTCTTTCTAATAGTCTTAATAGTTATAATCTATACATATAATAAATCTGTAGAGGAGTCGTGTCTGTACATTGAAGATATTTGAGAAAAAACATTATAGGGGACCTTTATTTACGCAATAGTACAAGTAGTATGTCTGACTATTCAAGATATAGTTACATGTATGGGGGGTAATCCTATGTCTTCATATGGCATTACCGAGCTGTTATTTGACGGTAAACTATTATTATTACTTCATCGGCCTACTTCTTTTGCCTATGCACGTCTTTTGTTAAAAATGTATGTTATTAAAACAGATTTATTATAACACTGCCCTAAATCACTTTTCCACGCGTACGAAGTCGCGGGCACATAATAATATATAATAGCTCCCCTCACCGATTTCGGTGTCGGTAGCCGATTTCATTGAAACCAGGCCAGCTACGCAGGAGTTATTTTATAGTGCCCAAGTGTGTGCGCAATACACAGAAGCACTCTTTCTTCCTTTTACTCTCATAACCCAGTGGGACGGTAAACCGACACGACTGGCGAGAGAACAGGCGCAGGACCGACTTTTTACATGCCCATCCGACGCATGGATCATCTTTCTTGTCAGACAATCAGGTGATCAGCCCGCATTGTCCTAACCAAACTTGAAAACAACATTTTTGTTCTTCCAACGCGGGAATCGAACCCACGACCTCCGGGTCGAGAGCGAAGCTCTGAACTACTAGACCACGGAGGCGATAAAGCGGGCACAGCTAGTATAGTATAAACGAGTTAGAAGAAAAATTTAGAATAATATAAAAAGGTTTACTACAAACTTAATTATAGACGCATCGACTCCATTCGTAATAGTTAAGTAAGTATGTATTAGTAGTATGTTACAAATAAAATGTAACAAAAACAACAGTTATTCGAATCGCATTAATGTTAAATATATAAAAAATAAAAATATAATTTTTATCTGAAACACTATTTCACGTGCAATATAAACGCTAGCCGTTTAATAAATATCGTTTTTCAATGACTGAGCAGTGCTGGTCAGCGATTTGTTAGCAAAAATCGTACTGCAAATACAGGATGTTTCAAAATAACTATTATTTTTTTGTTTGGCCTATGTATTTCCTCTACTATTTTCTAGTATGTTTCTTTTATTTATACTAATATTCGACGACCTCCGTAGCGCAGTGGTTGAATGAGTTGTTGCTCGAACGAGAGGTCGCGGGTTCGAATCCCGCGGAGGGAACAAAAAGTTTTCAGTGTTCCTGGGTCACGGATATGTATTAAATTTGTGTATTATATAATAAAAATATTAAATATGTGTATAGTATAAAAGTATTAAATATATATCCTTTGTCTAGTACCTGTAACACAAGTTCTTTGGATACTTAGTACAGGGCCAGATTGACGTGGTGTGAAGCGTCCATAGATATTATTATATTATTATTATTATATGTTATAAAGCGGAAGAGTTTGTTTGTTTGTTTAAACGCGCTAATTTCAGGAACTACTGGTCCTATTTGATTTTTTTTGTTGGATAGTCCATTTATAGAGGAAGGTTTTTAAGCATATAACATTACGTTGCGACTAATAGGAGCGAAGCGTCAGTGAAAATTGTTGTAAAAACGGGGAAAATTATTAACATTGGAGGACTTTCGTTGCGTGCGCTGCATAAACAGTTTAAATTACTCAACAAATATGTATGAAAGAATTATTCCTTTTTAATAAAGATAATCGCGATAGTGTTTCCATCAGCCATGTGAACGAAGTCGCGGGCACAGCTAGTCTCCTATAAATAATCTATTGCTGAACTTCTTTTTCTTCCTTCCAACTAACAAAATTACGAATAACAAATGATTTACTTACCACACGAATTAGGGTTAACCACAAATTAGGCTAAGTCTCACAAGGCAAGTGTGGTGGACTATGTTTAATCCTTTGGGCAGATCCTTGAATTAGGCCTAGGGTAGGGGTCAGTGGAACATAACTGTGAATAAGTAGCCTATATTAACGATGATTAAAACACAATAATAGTATAGTAAATCTGGGCCCTTATTTAAGATGTCATCGCTGTTATCACTAATGAAGTTGGAAAACAATTAATTAGACATAAGATGTGACATACGAATTCGCTTGTCGCTTAGAGAAGCTTATGTCAAATATGTAAGTGATGAAAGCGGTGGCATCTTTAATTAGGGTCCAGGTCCTGTACAAATTTTTCGCAAAACAAAACAATGTATTGTAAACTGTACAAATTATAATATTTAAGATTTACATTGTGGCGGTACTAGCGCCACAATCCTGCATCGCGCTATCGAAGTTTTCTAAGTCCGGCGTAGGTAAATAATGTCGTATATATATTAATTACTCTAATACGATATCTGAAAACTAGTACAGGGGGCTTCGGCCTGACCGAGCATACCATCTCGCTCGGTCGGTGATCTCCCTTTGGGGCTTCCACTCGTACTCCCACAACATTATAACATGCGGTTTACACGAATTACCTTTACTGATACCTTAGCATGGGGCAAGATTGACGTGGTGTGAAGCGTCTATAGATATTATTACTTATTATATCTAAAAAATACTACAGTGGGATTGCCTGCCCGAGCATTCCACCTTGCTCGATCACCCTTTTGGGCTTCCACTATTGTTACAACACGCTGTATATAAGTCTTCTATTATATAGCTCTGAATCTAAATCATTTACGTTGCAAAAGGAAAACAAGATATATTCAATTTTTCTCTCAACTCATGTGGAAATCGTATTAATTAGAAGGGACGAGAAAAGTAATACGTGAGCTTGTGGGAAAAACAATTACTATTTTCTCCTATGAAACTAGTTACGTTTTGACGGAAAAGTAATTGAATTTTCCAGGGGTTTTGTTATATTAATTTATGTAACTAATTTAATAGCTTTTGTAAATATCGTGTTCATTTCAGGGGTCTTTCTGTCCAAACTGATTCGATCGTGCCGCGTACTCCCGAAGAAATTAGCGTTTGTTTATTTGATTGTCAGTCGATTGATATGGTCGGGAGTACAAAAAGTTACGATCTAACAATTTTCTTTAGTTTCAATTTAATCCACCTAATGAAATACCAAAAACTGATTCGATTCTCGATTGCTCCTTAAGTATTGAATTTATCCTGTTTTTATGAACAAAATTTATATTAAATAAATTATATTTTTTGCGTATTAATAATTTAATATAAGCATTTAATTGTATTACTATATTTCTTATGTAACTTTTGCCCCAAGTGATATATATGCTGTGTGTATGTATTAACCTAATTTATTGTAAGACCTTAATTATGGCGACGCAAAATTAATGAATTGAATTGAATAAAAAAAGAAAGCAAAAAAAACGGTAAAAAGAAAAATATTTTTTGAACGTCTGCTTTATTTATGGTAAGCTGGTTATTATGTGACTTGGGTTGATGGTCTGTCTCTAAATCCACATAACGTAAGGCATGGTTATGGCATATTTTTGTAATTAAAAAACATAGAGTTACTTTACGCAGTAACATTATTTAAAAAAAATCCTTTATTGCATTTTAAAATACATTAAAATCTCAAATATTATAAAAAAAATAAACGGGTCAAAAAGTTATTTTTAAAAAACCTTTTCCAAGTGATTACTTTTGTTAGTCGGGATATTTTTAGCGATCTATTATATGGAATGCTAATTGACGCTAGACCATTTCCATATATGTAAATGGCGTCTCTAATCAAACACACGCTTAATTAATCTGAGTACCTCCTATTAGTGATTGTGCGCGATAATGGGTGCCTCCAGCACTATGGCGCATTAGCTGAGATTTGTGTGGCATCGATTACATTATATTTGATGCATTACCATCATCTTCTTCATCATCCACTGCCATCAACTGGAATATTTCCTAATCCTCCTTTTCTTTCTTCTGATTAATTTCGTTGTGGGTCCCAAGACAGATTTAGCTTGTCTCTCGGGCACCCCTGAGATCATGTCAAAGGGTTTGTCGTGGTTGGTTAGGTTAGGTTAGTTAGGTTGGTGGGAATTTGAGGTGGGCCAATGCCCGTTAAAAAAAATCCACGGCCATTATGGTAGTCAACAATTGAAGACATAAGTAAATGGATGAAGGTGACCCAGAAAATTGACTTTAAACAGTCACTTAAACATTTTAGGATATCTAGTAACGTATTAAGTACATTGATTTTAGAGACGGATCTTTATATTAATGTACTTCATAATTTATGACGTTTAAACAGTCACTTAAACATTTTAGGATATCTAGTAACGTATTAAGTACATTGATTTTAGAGACGGATCTTTATATTAATGTACTTCATAATTTATGACGTTTAAACAGTCACTTAAACATTTTAGGATATCTAGTAACGTATTAAGTACATTGATTTTAGAGACGGATCTTTATATTAATGTACTTCATAATTTATGACGTTTAAACAGTCACTTAAACATTTTAGGATATCTAGTAACGTATTAAGTACATTGATTTTAGAGACGGATCTTTATATTAATGTACTTCATAATTTATGACGTTTAAACAGTCACTTAAACATTTTAGGATATCTAGTAACGTATTAAGTACATTGATTTTAGAGACGGATCTTTATATTAATGTACTTCATAATTTATGACGTTTAAACAGTCACTTAAACATTTTAGGATATCTAGTAACGTATTAAGTACATTGAATTTAGAGAAGGATCTTTATATTAATGTACTTCATAATTTATGACGTTTAAACAGTCACTTAAACATTTTAGGATATCTAGTAACGTATTAAGTACATTGGTTTTAGAGACGGATCTTTATATTAATGTACTTCATATTTTATGACGTATTCTAAAATGTTTAAGTGCCAGGTATACAGTAAAGGAGAATGCCGAAAACTGGGCTATTTTGCGTCACTCTTGCGTCTTAACCATTTATATATAAATATTCGTCTTTTGAAATATTATGTTATGTATATTAATTTTAGTTGTAAGCGAATGGGGGTTTACAAGTTATAAAAAAAAAGTAACATATTGAATTAGAAATTAGCGGAACCGCCATTTTGTATGTCAACCACCAAATGATGCCAGTTTATTGCGAATACCAGTTTTTAAGTGAAATAGTAAGAATAGTGATATGAAATAAATGAAAGAAACCCACACTAACTATATTTAACATAATGAACATTAGTAAAAGATTATTTTATAAAATAATGCTAATGAAGTTTTGCTTTTTAATTGAAAATAATAAGAAATATAGTAAAGTTATGTTCTCTTTTTCTAAAAATATTTTAGGGTACATATTTTTTTTACTGGCAGCCCTAACCGTATGGTACTATTGACATTTGTGTGACGAGAATAATGAATTTGACTTTTTGATGGTATGGTGTTTTGTGACGGTCGGTGCTTCGTTTTGTGTGAAAGAAGTGTTTTTTTTTAATTATTATTCAAAGTATTCCAACAAAGTGTATTCAAAGTCTTGATTACTTCAACGTTGAGTCGTACAATCCTCCGTTGATTAATCTATACATCTATATCTATACATATAATAAATCTGTAGAGGGGTCATGTCTGTACATTAAGAATATTTTAGTGAAAATTAAAAAAGGGGGTCTATAAGAGCCACAGAACCTAAAAATAACATTTTTGAAAAAAATGTCTGTCTGTCTGTCTGTCTGTCTGTCTGTCTGTCTGTCCATATGGGAATGTTTGTCGTCGCATCACGCTAAAACCACTGAATAGAATGAAATTAAATTTGGCAGGCAGGTAGCTTACGACCTGAAGAGCATTATAGGAAATTATTATCCCCAAAAACGAAAGGGTTCCCGTGGGATCTTCAAAAAATTGTAGCTACCTGTTTGACGGTATTTCAGCCAAACTACTCATCGTATTTAAATGAAATTTGACAGACAGGTAGCTTATGATCTGAAGAGCATTATTGGAAATTGTTATCCCGAAAAACGAAAGGGTTCCCGTGGGATCTTCGAAAAATCTTAGCTACCTATTTGAAGGTATTTCAGCCAAACTATTCAACGTATTTAAATGAAATTTGGCAGGCTGGTAGCTTATAATCTGAAAAGCATTACTAGAAAATTATTATCCTGAAAAACGAAAGGGTTCCCGTGGGATCTTCAAAAAATTGTAGCTACCTATTTGACGGTATTTCAGCCAAACTACTCAACGTATTTGAATGAAATTTGGCAGGCTGGTAGCTAATGATCTGAAAAGCATTACTAGAATATTATTATCCCGAAAAACGAAAGGGTTCCCGTGGGATCTTCAAAAAATTGTAGCTACCTATTTGACGGTACTTTAGCCAAACTACTCATCGTATTTAAATGAAATTTGACAGACAGGTAGCTTATGATCTGAAGAGCATTATTGGAAATTGTTATCCCGAAAAACGAAAGGGTTCCCGTGGGATCTTCAAAAAATTGTAGCTACCTGTTTGACGGTATTTCAGCCAAACTACTCATCGTATTTAAATGAAATTTGACAGACAGGTAGCTTATGATTTGAAGAGCATTATTGGAAATTGTTATCCCGAAAAACGAAAGGGTTCCCATGGGATCTTCAAAAAATCTTAGCTACCTATTTGAAGGTATTTCAGCCAAACTATTCAACGTATTTAAATGAAATTTGGCAGGCTGGTAGCTTATAATCTGAAAAGCATTACTAGAATATTATTATCCCGAAAAACGAAAGGGTTCCCGTGGGATCTTCAAAAAATTGTAGCTACCTATTTGACGGTACTTTAGCCAAACTACTCATCGTATTTAAATGAAATTTGACAGACAGGTAGCTTATGATCTGAAAAGCATTATTGGAAATTGTTATCCCGAAAAACGAAAGGGTTCCCGTGGGATCTTCAAAAAATTGTAGCTACCTGTTTGACGGTATTTCAGCCAAACTACTCATCGTATTTAAATGAAATTTGACAGACAGGTATCTTATGATTTGAAGAGCATTATTGGAAATTGTTATCCCGAAAAACGAAAGGGTTCCCGTGGGATCTTCAAAAAATCTTAGCTACCTATTTGAAGGTATTTCAGCCAAACTATTCAACGTATTTAAATGAAATTTGGCAGGCTGGTAGCTTATAATCTGAAAAGCATTACTAGAAAATTATTATCCTGAAAAACGAAAGGGTTCCCGTGGGATCTTCAAAAAATTGTAGCTACCTATTTGACGGTATTTCAGCCAAACTACTCAACGTATTTGAATGAAATTTGGCAGGCTGGTAGCTTATGATCTGAAAAGCATTACTAGAATATTATTATCCCGAAAAACGAAAGGGTTCTCGTGGGATCTTCAAAAAATTGTAGCTACCTATTTGACGGTATTTCAGCCAAACTACTCAACGTATTTGAATGAAATTTGGCAGGCTGGTAGCTTATGATCTGAAAAGCATTACTAGAATATTATTATCCCGAAAAACGAAAGGGTTCCCGTGGGATCTTCAAAAAATTGTAGCTACCTATTTGACGGTACTTTAGCCAAACTACTCAACGTATTTAAATGAAACTTGGCACAAAGGTAGATTGTAACATGAAATAACCAACATAATATTTTTAACCGACTTACAAAAAAGGAGAAGGTATCTCAATTCGTAAATATATGTTTGTTTTTTATGTTTCTTCGCGGATACCTTCATCGTTTCAGAAACGATTTTAATTTTTTTTTATGTTGTGTAGGGTATAATTTAAATTTGGTCCCATTGTCACCAAAATGGTGACCTGATGATGGGATCTGTGAGGAATCGAAGGAAATCCTCAAAATTTATGTGGAATAATATATTGATTTTGATTTTTTCTGTAGTAGTCTAAGCATATGTTACCAAACAGTAAGGTTTTGCACCATATCCTGGATCTATAATATCAAAAAATTTCGCGTTTCAGTAAACTATATATATATATATATATATATGTTGAAAAATTTCGCGCTGCTCTGGCGTAAGCCAGAGCAGCGGTAAACAATATATACAATATACATAACATATGAAATTTGTGCGGTAGACTTTTTCTCTTTCTACAATTTTTTTTTATCTAATCGTTTTTGTTTTTCATTTTCCGTCCTCAAATAATCGTCGTCTGATCATTCGAGAATTATCCCTACTCAGTCTAGACCCATCACTAAAAATCTGAAAATTAAATAATTTTAAACATTTAAATTTACTTCCCGCAAAGTAATACTTATTTTCCAGTACAAGTGAAAATAATTATAACTTTGTGCGAAGTAATTTATTATTATACTTAGGTTTTGCAAATACGATTAATAAAGTATAGGCGTAGGATAGTTTGTTTTCAAGATATGAATGTCATAGGTACATTTTAATTAGAAAAGTTATGTCAATATAAGTAAGATTTATGTTTTTCATGATATTTTTATTTATTAGTTTTAATGCTAGGTACGGCTTGGGTTTTTTCTTTCTTTTGAACTTTTGTTATTTTGTCGTCTAAAAGAAGTTAGTACTTTAACCGTAAAGTCCCAAAGTAGGCTACATGTTTGTTAGCGTAGGTAATTAATAAATAAAAAACCGGGCAAGTCCGAGTTGGAATTGCGCACCGAGAGTAGACTTTCAAAAAATTTGGCGCTCGACGCCAGCAGCGCAGCGTCGGTGTGAAAACGATCATCCACGATACAAATCTCAGTACAGAGATCTTCGTCGCGGATATGAGCGTACTATCAATTAGTAGTCCCGTTCGCATAAAAGAAAAAAATATATAATACATACAGACGAATTGTGAACCTCCTCCTTTTTTTGAAGTCGGTTTATAATACACGGTCATTTTTCGAGCTGGTAGTAGGAATTGTTAGCATTTTCATAGAAAAAATACCTCAAAACATTCACGACAAAAACGGTCATTATTTGACAGTAAACTATTATTATTACTCCATCGGCCTACTTCTTTTGCCTAGGCACGTCTAATACCGTGTTTATAGAAGCATTACTATAAATTAGTGATTTTAAATATCCAAACGACAGTGTTCAAAAACAAAAAATGTATTTGAACTGCTGCCCTAAATCACTTTTCCACGCGTACGAAGTCGCGGGCACAGCTAGTTTACTATAAGTTTATGTCGTTAGATATTACAAATTACTTTTTATACTATATTTTACACTTTTGAATGCATAACTTAACCTCAAAATTCGGAACATTTTAAATTCAGATTTCTCAAAACTCCCATCGAATATCTAATTGATTTCTTTTAATATGAACCCTGAGTACATTTTCAATGTTTTACAGTTAATTTGGTTAAGACGCAACAATAGCCCAACTCTCATAGAAAAATCGGCATTGTCCTTTTCTGGGTAATTTTTTTTTGCGACACGATCACCTTCATCCATTTATGTCTTTAATTATCATGTATAAACATAATTGGAAATAGGTGCGATCAAGATGTAAGAAGCTTCTTTTTTTTTTAGTCTTTTCTCAGCTAGACTATTTAGAGGCAACCCATTATTAACAAAATATATAATGACGATGATTATGTACTTACATAATTTTGTTAATAATGGGTTGCCTCTAAATAGTCTAGCTGAGATTTTTGTGACATTAAATCTATACTAATATTATAAAGCTTAAGATTTTGTTTGTTTGTTTAAACGCGCATTACTCAGGAACGACTGGTCTGATTTGAAAAATTATTTTTTTGTTGGATAGTCCATTTATAAAGGAAGGCTTTTAGACTATATAACATTACGCTGCGACTAATAGGAGCGAAGTGTCAGTGAGAAATGTTGCAAAAACGGGGAAAATTATTCACATTTGGGGACTTTCGTTGCGTGCGCTGCAAAAACGGTTTAGTCCCGATGTATATATATTTGATGTATCACCATCATCTTTG
Source organism: Celastrina argiolus (assembly GCA_905187575.2). NCBI lineage: Eukaryota > Metazoa > Arthropoda > Insecta > Lepidoptera > Lycaenidae > Celastrina > Celastrina argiolus. The sequence goes on from LR994596.1 coordinate 8,792,424, forward strand.
TCATCATGATCAGTGGTGATCACTGCCATCACGATCGTCATATATTTCATTATATGACATGTCGTCTTCGTACCCATTGCCAATAATAGGTTACCTCCAGCACTATGGAGAATAAGATTAGTGTGCAATCGATCACTTTGGTGACTATCGTAAAATTATGAAATAAATAAATAAGCCTTTTTATTTTACTCATTTCGTTACATACATTTCATTTACATTTACATAATATTTATTTACTTTCACCTTGACGCATCATTCGCATAATATCATTCAGAACTTCATTTAATTAATTATTATCTTTTCGATTTCATAATACCTTTCATAATTTAAATTATGTTAGTCGACAAAAAAAACATTATGTTTGTCGGTTTTTTTTTTTATGTTTGTTATAGTTATACCATAAAATAATAAAAAGTCGGAAAATTTAATCAGTGGCTTCCAACCTATTTATACCGGAATATTTTACGTTCCGTTAGTTTTATCTCTACCCGCGAGCCCCATTACTCATGTTGCCAGCTTCCTGTGGAAATATGAAAATATGTGATAGTTAAGATATAATATGACATAATTATACGGTATAATCCGATTGGTAGGAGTTGGTAGTGTAACTATTCTTATGATAACTAGGATAAAATTTGAGATGTTACCACAAGCTCTATAGAGTATATAGGCTAATACTAGAGAAATCTTAATATTATAAAGCGGAAGAGTTTGTTTGTTTAAACGCGCTAATCTCAGGAACTACTGGTCCGATTTAAAAAAATCATTTTTTGTTGGATTTTTCATTTATATAGGAAGGCTTTAGGCTGTATAACATTACGCTGCGACTAATAGAAGCGAAGCGTCAGTGAGAAATGTATCACAAACGGGGAAAATTGTTCACATTTGGGGACTTTCGTTGCGTGCGCTGCATAATATACCGTTAAGTTACTCAAAAACCTCGCGAACGGAGTCGTATTATAGAAGTTATATTATATACTTTTGCAATTCAGAAAAAATCTGATATTTCAATCTATATCAATAGTTGTTTCAATCTATATCAAAAATGTTTATTGTTAAAATATAGTCTTTCTGCGCTGGTACTTTCACAGTATACTCTACATAGGAAGCACATATTATACACCCTAAAGCATTATCACTCATTTCGTGCCAAACCGTGTAGGCAAATATGTCCCGTGTACTTTTTTAATTTTAGAACATCTCGTAAGATAAACACTTATCTTTACCTTTTTTTAATTTTTACCAAATAAATTTCTTTTCTTTCTTTCATCTTTATATTCGAGGTCATATTTAAACAATACGAAAATATTTCTCAGTTGAAAACTGTGTCAGTATTACTGCGACTTTTTGTTTGTCTCTCTTAAGTAATTTCTAGATATTGCCGTCGGCGCTGGTACTATTTTAGTCAGCATTTTATTTTACGTAGAACTTTAAGGCCGCTGCCTCAAACATTGCCTAAATGACTAAACAATATTATAATAATATCTAATTTCTATTTGAAAAATAATATTATGATTAAACTAAATGTTTCCAGCTACTTCTTACGCGTAAATTGAAATACTGCAGGAACCGTACCTTTTTCTGCAGCAAAAACTAGCCTCAAATCTCATCAAAATTCATTGTGCAGTTTTTGAACGTGAAAGAGTTATAAACATCCATACTTACAAACTTTCGCGTTTATAATATTAGTAGGATAAAGACCTGACCTAGAGCATTAAGTACAATTTCTAAGAAGGGTTACTAATTATTAACGTACAATAGATTCTTTCAAAGCTACTGTATATTTTTTTTTTAATAATTTTCCTACAACGGGTGTAAAAAGAACAGTCACTATATTATACTACCTTTTCTTTTTCTAGAAATGTTTTTTTTTTCTTTTTCGTTATTATTGCGACAAAAAAATAAGATATGGTAAAAAAAACTTTTTGACAATAAAATACATTTCGAAAATGTGTAAAGGTAGTAATATCGTATCTCAAAAAATTATATTGACTATCTTTTTACACCCTAAATAGTATTTAGTATGACTTATCAACATGGAAAATTGCAAGCTCCTAACTCTCACGGTTAGTAATTATTAGTTAGTGTAAGTAGGATAATTTCTGTAGATCTATGTAGGGCGTAGGTATAACGGGTGTATAACGAACAGACACTATAACTATAACCAAATTTATACTACTTTTTCTCATTCTTTGCTTTTTTGTTATTATTGCGATAAAAAATAAGAAATGGTAAAAAAAAATATAATATATTATATAATTTTACAAAAAAAAAATACATTTCCAAAATGACGAAAGGTAGTATAATCGTATCTCAAAGTTATAGTGACTGTTCTTTATACACACTGTATAATATTTCCATTTCATAAGATTTATTCCATTCGTAGTTATGGAAGAACAATGTCGTTGCATACATCTACAAAATCTACATAACTTAATACTAGGTACGCGTCCTACATTGTGCGTACGCCCGCGAACAAACAAATCCACCAGAACAAAATCCTAATTTCCATATAGAATGGCGTAGAGATGTTATTTTAGCCAGAGATAACCTCATAACACCCAGCTTAATTCAGAATTGTATTTCATATTATTTCAGCAAGGCTTAATGCACACGTGCATGAAGCGACGCGACTGAAACGCGCGAAAAATTTGAAGCCCTTGTGTCTTTCGGACACACTTTAGCACTATAAAATCACTTCTGACTGCTCTGTTTTCAATGAAAAATGTTAATGATTTAATAGCACCCACACTGATTTCGGCGTTTCATTACGAGACACTGCTCAAGACGTGTCTACGCAATACACAAGATAGCTCTATCTTCTTTTAACTCTAGTACAAAGTAGATAATAAAACTCTATTAACGCAATGGGATGGATGACCGACACGACTGTTGAGAGAGCCTTACTCTCCTAACTGATTCGATTTTGATTCAGCGTACTTCCGAATAAATTGACGTTTGTTTGTTTTTATTCTCAGTCGATTGATATGGCCGGGAGTACAAAAAGTTACGATCTAACGATTTTCTTTATCCAGCTTAGTTTCAAAGTAATTCACCAAAGAAAATACCGAAAACCGTTGATATCGAACTGATTCGATTCTCGGTTGTATCGGGTGGTGAAAGACATGAAAACGTAAAAAGTCTGTCTTTCACCACCCGACACAACCTGTATTGTCCTAACCAGATTTAGGAGCAACATTTTTAGTGGTTCCAACGCAGGGATCGAACTAGAATACTAAGAATATGTCCAGAATACACATATATATGTCGCAGTCATTTTATTGAATCTGGTTATTTAATTGAATCACTAGGCGGTTATATAATGCCGTCAAACAGCTCGTACAGATAGCAATGTGTTAACATATTTTTTGATTAATTTACTTTAATGTTCGTTTTATTAGTACTCATTCGGAAATTTCAAAGTTTAATGCTAAAATATTAAATGGCTGTCCTAGTCTCGGATTCTAAAATTTGTTGGTAAAAACAGGATTCAATGAAAGCGCTAGTCATTCAATTAAATAGCGGATTCAATCAGATGACTGCGACATATACAGCGAATTAACTCGCGCGAGTGCTAGGCCCCGATTGTGTCCAGAGACAACGCGCGTTTCGTACTAGGTTGCCATTTTTTTCGTCCAAATTTATATAAGCAATCAAAATCAAAATATTTTCTTTCCAAATGAAACTTAACAAGCTATTTTGGGAAAGACAACAAAACTACTGTCGTATCGGTCAAGCTATACGCATATATTATAACCTACATATACGAATTTAACAAGTAACGTCACTCGCCTAGTGTGCACACACCTCAAATGCCCATAGCACATTTTGATGAAATCCGATAGCTGGATTAGAACATCATTATTAGCACCTGCGATTTACACCAATAACCTCATTACTGAATATTAAATTGGCAGCTCATACGTGATTATGGCGGATTATAATTATATGTGAATATTTTAATAGAATTCAACACATGTTATACAATGTGTAAAATTATTGAGTGATAATACTTTAAGGTGTGTATGTGCCTACTAGCCTGCTGGAGGTTGGGCTATGGAGTATGATTGGCAAGAGTAGGAAAGACAGAATTGATAACATAGGGTTGAGAACGAGGACAGCGGTAACATATAAAACAAAATACTTAAATGGAGGTGGGCTGTTATGAGAGGACCAGACATATTGAACAAAACCATCACTTTGTGGTACCTGAGGGCAAAAAAGAAAAAAAGACCCTTGAGAAGATGGAAGGATGAAATAGTCCACACAGCTGGTAAGACATGGACCAGAGTGGCATGCCAAAGAGAAGATTAGAAACAGTTGGGGGATGCCTTTGCCAAGAGCCACGCAGATAGAAAAACCGCGCTACCGTAGTTTATAAATTTGAAATGTTAGAGTAATGAATTGTAAATTTGTACAGAATAAAAGCTAGTATAATAATAATAATCTTCCTACTAGTAGTAGAGTTTACTGTGAAAGTACCAGTGATGAAAGACCTTCTTTTGACTTTCATTTTTCTATGAGAAATGCCCAAACATCATAAATGCAAAATTTATGATGTTAGGGCATTTAATACTTGGCACAAAAAAGTAACTTTTTCAGCTCTGGTACTTTCTCAGTTAACTATATATACGGGACTAACACACACCCCAAAGTATTATCCCTCATTAATATTACAGCCTGTAGAGACAATTGAAGCGGCATGATTTGAGTGATGAACACACCTACATATCAATCTTTTTTTTTACAATTTATTTACACACAATAACTAATTTACAAACAAAAATTGCTAAAAAAATACATTTTTTACAAAGTCTTTATTTCGTGGCATCTTGTAAAAAGATTTCTGTTTTATTGATATAAAATACAAGCTTCTTTTTTTTATGAACGAGCAGTTATAGATCATAATCATAATAAAGTAACCGAAATAAAGGTCATTATTACGTTTTCTCTTGATGATAATTTCTTCGACATTTTAGTGCTTATGCTTGGTGCACTCACCTGGGATCGAAATAAGGATGGTGCGCGTACCAACAAGCAGTTGCAAGCAGGATTCAAGTACGTAGCTGACAGACAAAACGGATTCAAAGAATTAAATAATTTATTATTATACTACATTTTGCCTGCGTATAAAAATTATCCCACATGAACATTGCTATTTTTGGGGTAAGACGCTGATTAAATATGTATTAATTAACGATGTCAGCTACCTGGATTGTAAATTTCATCAAAATTGGTCCCATATGCCAGTACACACAGTCACAACCTCTAATTTTATAATAGGAGTAAATTTTGTGATATAATGGGTGTAAAAAGAACAGTTACTATAACTTTGGGATAGTAATATTATACTACCTTTTCTCATTCTAGAAATGTATTTTTTTTACAAAAATTTAAAAATAAGAAAATGGTAGGTAAATAGTAAAAAAAGGATTTTTTAGTTTTTGCCACAAAAAAGTACATTTTCAAAATGAGGTAAGGTAGTAAAATCGCATCTCAAAGTTATAGTAACTTTCCATTTTACACTCTGTAATTTCAAACAGATTACCAACGGCTAAAATGTTGCAACAGCAATAAATTAGGACCGCTTACCTCATACGCTCAAATTGAAGCCTAAAAAATTTAATTTGAAAATACAGTGATCCGACCCGCGTGCAGTAAGCCAGCAGAACAAGTTAAGCCGTTTAAGCCGAGCCCGTACACCACTGTAAAGTGTAAACTGTGCCACGCTGAATATTTGCACAATTTACAGCTATTTTATAACAATAATAAAGACTTTCCATAGCTATAGTCCAGATTATTATCGGATTAGTTAGTCTTCTTGATAAGTCAAAATTATTAAGTTTCAAATAAAACTTAACAAGCCCGGAAAGTCTATCTACAATTATATTATTGTTTTTATATTTAATTGGTGTAAAAAGAGCAGTCACTATAACTTTAGAATATGATTCTACTACCTTTTCTCATTCTAGAAATGTATTTTTTTTTCTTTTTTTTTACAAAAAAAATAAGAAATGGTAAAAAGAAAAAGATTTTTTTTTAGTTTTTGACAAAAAAAATACATTTCCGAAATGAGGAAAGGTAGTATAATCGTATATCAAAGTTATAGTGACTGCTCTTTTTAAACACTGTATACACACTCATAACAGTGAATTCAACGCGCCTATTATTTTACTATCAGCCGCTAACCCCCGGTTTCTGAAAGACAAATCAACGCCTAATCAACTAATCAGTATTTAAATTGCATTGAATAAACTGAATTTGACTGACAAGAGATTTGAACGCTGACTGTTTTGCCTTTCAGAAACCGGGGTAAGTCTCAATTAGGCAACAAATTTTCTTTTAACTTAATAATTGTGGTAATGGCCTGGCCATTAAATTCACTTAAACTAAATGAAGACAAAATAACTTAAAGTACATTATTTCTAGCGGGCCATGTAATATTTTCAGCTATAAATACAGTCTTCGCATCTGTCCAGGATGTCCAGGGAAGAAATATGTGAGCGCTCGTGTAATGAAAAATTATACTTCAAGTGGCTTTAGCTTTATTTAATACTTTTCTTGTTGGTATAAAATTTTCGGAAATGTTTATACCAAAAAGAAATTTAGTTATAAGCTTTTGATTTGTTTTTTTTAATAAGTTTTGAGCCTTTGACCCTCCATAAATGTATTAGTAGATTTACGTGGAATAAAAAAATATTTCTTGAATTACATTTTTAATAACGAACTGCTGAAGTCTAGATAGTAAATTATGGACCTATTAAAATTATTTAAATTGACGATCATTTGAGAGAATTATATTTTATAACGTCAGGACTTTTTAATGACCATCGCATTTATCTTTTAGAGTAGGGCTTGAAGATAACAATACCGAAACCCTTACGTGATTTGCTTTTAAATAATAAATTTAAGTAATATTTAATTAATTTATTATAACTAATTGTAATAATACTTATGTACGCTTTGACGTCAAACTGGTCTTGTCAAGCTTTCGAAGAGGTTGTGTTACGTGTACGAAATAAAATAAAAGTTCAAAAACTATAACCTAACTTCACAGAAAAGGGGTCTAAAGGGCTGTAATAAGACAAAAAATCAATTTGAAATCCAGAAATGCATAGTTACAAAAATGGTCAAGGTAGAGCCGTGGTCTCAAAAGAAATACAGTACCTCAATCAACTAAGGTAGTTAAATTTCCTAAAGTTATAATAATGATGATGATGATGAAGTCTTTCTCACATCCGTTATCGATTTTTTTTTCTGGAATTTTCGATTTAGCTATAACGTCCAGGTGGACGTTACAGCTACATAAAAAAAAGGTTTTTTGGGACCTAAGTCTCCCCCAAAGTATTCCATTGGAGTAGGTTACTTGCCAAGTCACCAGGCGGGTAGGCGAGTCAAATTTAAGATAACAATGACCGCGAAAATGTTATTATTGCCCATTTCCGAATATATATGTCGCAGTCATCTGATTGAACCTGCTTATTTAATTGAATGACTAGCGCGGTTATTTAATGGCGTCAAACAGCTCGTAGAGATAGCAATGTGTTCATATATTTCTTGATTAATTTACTTTAATGTGCGTTATAATAGTACAGGTTCAGAAAATTTGAAGATTAAAAATAAAGTATTAAATGCTTCATTGAATTTGTTGGTCAAAACAGTATTCAATGAACGCGCTAGTCATTCAATCAAATAGAATATTCAACCAGATGACTGCGACATATATTCCCCCTGTCCCATTTTTACGACACCTATAGGAAAAATGGTCGATTGAAGGTGCTCTACCACGAAGAGGTTTTCTTGAATATACTGAATTTTAGTAGACCGCCGGTTTCCCGTACGCTATTATAATCAATGATCGACTAACAGTGTGTTCCCGTATACGCTCTGAACGCTCAAATCATTCATATTCACTGTCGTTTCTTTAGCACAATATTGTAAATTTTGAAATTTTCGATCTGATCGCTTTACTGCTAGTGGAACGACTGACAGATGTTAAATTTTGTCACTTGTATTTATCTAATAAATTCTTATTATATTTAAAAATTAATCAATTTGAAGAATAATACAAAAGAATCCTTAATAAATTTCCTCCAAGATAACCTAAAAATAACATCGAGATCAATGAAATCTGTCAAATCCAAGTAAACGTCAAAAAATGTACATTTTACCTCAAGCTGGGTAAAAGTAAGCAAAATGGAGTGATCATTCTGAGCGTTTTGAACAGTGCGTGTGGAACACTAGTGAAAACAGTTCAAAACGATCCTGAACAGTGCTAAAGAAACGCGAATCTGAACGAAAAAAACGTTCAAATCGTTTATACTTAGCAAGTGGAACGAAGCTCGCTCGCTGATTCAAATCGTATGTCAACTAATCAGTGTCTTTGAATCAACCTTATCTGTAAATTTTAACAAATCTTGCAAGTGCAAGCGTTATGTTATAAAATATATGTCTTCCTTTCTGTCTGATAATATTCTACCAATCAGCGTTCAATATGGGTTGTTGATTTGAATGCCATGTTAGTTGATCATTGATTATAATAGCTTACGGAAAACCGGGGAAATGTATGCAAAACGACTAATAAATAAAACCCTATCTCCGTTCTGATCAGTGAGATTGACCCTACTTCATGAATCTGTAAAAGGGTCCAATGTTTTACCTAATTTATCCGTATAACCCTTTGAATTTTTTATTGAATTAAGGCTGCGTGCTCGCGATGAGCTGAAAATCGGAGATGCATGTTTGAGACCTGCCGTAGGAACAAAATGTATTCTTAAGGCGAGGAGAAACCGCAACTAGCGCCACTCTTTTTAAAATAAATTTTACAATGACACAAAGATCTTATTAAAAAACGTAATCGGTTCAAACTTTAAGTAAATAGTTAAACTAATTTATCATAGTAATATATAATAGTTAAACTAATATTATATAATATTATATCTCGTAAGTAATAACTAAAACGGCCGTAATTAAATGCCAATAAATTAGTTTAACTATTTACTTAAAATTTGAACCGATTACTTTTTTTAATAAGATCTTTGTGTCATTGTAAAATTTATTTTAAAAAGAGTGGCGCTAGTTGCAGTTATTCCTCGCCTTAATTCAGGGCCATGCACATTAATTGCGTTATTATATTTAACATTATAATAGAATCTTAAATAATAATATACAAATCTAGATCTAGTAACACAAGTCCTTCGCAAACTTAGCACGGGCCCATATTGAGGTGGTGTTTGAGAGCCATTGATATTATTCTAACGCAAATTCGTAGCAAAAACTTCCTTAGCAAATAACTCTACCTATTGTGTAGGTACTAAAGAATAGTAATAGGACTTTCTAACCTTTTTCGACCTTAGTTATTATTAATTAAAACAATATAGTATAAAGGTCCATCAAAATTAAATACAGTACTGAGTATCACGTTTTATACAAATTAAACATTATACATTCCATCATCAAATAATTTCATCTCATAATCAAATATTTACCTTATAGTAGGTAATAATTAACTCGGGCTTATACCATTTACTGTTTGTTTACATAATATTATTTAGGTACTTATATAATACTTACTACACAATTCATCTGCGCTTATATCACTGGTATGCTACCAGATGAATTGTATAAACGGGTGCGACCACGACTCTATGTTGACCATTTTTGTACCTGCATAGGTACAAAAATGGACAATTATCTTTTTTTTAGATAGTTTCTAATTATCCAAATGCAACATTAAAAAAAAATATAACCAATGCTATTCCCCGGGCAAGTACAAATCAATTGACGCCTCATTTATTAAAATCGGACTAGCAGTTTAGCCGCTGCGATGGAACAAACAAACAAACATAGTCATACATAGACTGCCAACATAATTAGCCTTCCTTTTGGCTTCGCCGAAGTTGGGTAAAAAGAACAGCCAATATAACTTTGGGATATCATTATATTATTATTTTTTTGTCTTTTTTATTTATAATATATTTCTGGCATGAAAGATGCGATGAGCATGAAAATGAGATCTTTTGGCATGAAAACACAATGTACTTAATATCTGTCTCACAAGTGATTCATATAAATCAGATCGTTTAGTGCGATTGCCAACATAAAAGGATTTTAATAATATTGAAATTAAGATCACAATAAAATGTAGTTAGTCCGAACCACTAACCCCAACTTGACATAACATGTATCTCACAACTTTTTACGTGAACAAAGTAGCGAGACTGGGATTTTTGCCACTTGCCATTTTTTAAACCATATTTAATGGGATGAATATTAACAGAAATTTAATATAAAATCTAAATTTTATGATGAGACTGACAGGAAGGCAAATTTCAATATTTCATCCGTTGAGAATAATTTTCAATCTGAATTTCTAAAGATCTGAAGGCTTATTTACCAGCCTCTAAATCATCTCGGTGGGTAATTAAAAAAAGTATCCTAGCAAATATTCCTCAAAATTCAGTCGTTTTTACGCTCAAATATTTTATTAAAGTAGTAGTTTGACATTAGTTAGTTTGATTTTTTTCTGTACAGTTTGTTTTTTAATAAACTAGCCAGTGCCTGGTCCACTCACTTCGTCGGGGTTTTAAATAGTTTTACTTGTAATCAACTAGAAACTACACCTACAATGCACAGCTACAACCCACAAGGCTGCAACTCACCCCTTTATAACGGATGTAAAAAGAACAGTAATTCTAGAAATGTATTTTTTTAATTAAAAAAAAAATTTTTGTTTTGCTTTTTCGTTATTCTTGCGACAAAAAAATAAGAAACGCTAAAAAGTAAAAATATTTTTATATAATTTTTATATATTACAAAAAAAAAAAAATGAGGAAAGGTTTTTTTTTAGGCTTTGAGATACAATTTTATTGTATCTCAAAGTTATAGAGACTGTTCTTTTTACACACTGTATTTATAAGTATAGTTACTTCAAGACTGCTCCATAACCTTTAAAGGGTTCTAGCATTTTGAACAGGTAAGCTTACATTGCAAGCTTACGTTAGTACTCGTACTTACGAGAAAAATACGAATAAACCAAAATTATCTTTCAACACAAAGACGATTTTTTATGAAGAAACAAAATTATCTCAACTTAAAGTACGTCCCTTTTAAATTTAATCTAAACGTAAACAAACTAAAAACACCGAATTTTTCACATAATATTCACTCATTGTGCACACTTTCACTGCGTTCAATATTACTTGCGTCGTATTGTGCTTAAAAATCACCAACGAAGATTGCCGCCATTTTGTCATTCGGTTTTGATTTACTTCTCCTTTCAGACAATTCGGTAACGGGTAACCAATTTTGTCAGCAAAAATTCGGCAAAATTGAATTTCACACGTGCGTAAAAGAGCGTTGATGCGTTGAGTCTGAAATTGTCGTTCTATGATCATTATTCACTAAAAATAACGAAATTGAAAATTGATGTATACGAGATGATGACGATAATGGTGGTAGTATGTTTTATTTATTTCTGTTTTATTTTCATCGGTAAAAATTAAATGTGAATACAAAAAATAAACATGGTAAAAATATACACACTTACATCGTGTTCGCACATAGGTTACAGTTTGGAGTTTTTTTTTTTTCTTAATAAATTTAGGGATTTTAGCACACATTGTGGCTATGCCAATCCCATCGTACAAAATAGAGTAATTACTAATTATAAAACTATATAATAATTTTGCTGCTGTTGAATTAGGTTGGTTCAGCCAATATTACATTAAAATACATTTTCCTCAACCTACATTCTGGACTTATACAAAGAGAACTAATACAAAAAAAACTTAGGTATTACAAATTTATTATAATCTAAAGATTGTTAATGACTTAGTCGAAACCAGTCGTGTATTTTAACAAATAATTAATATAACAACTAATAAAGTGGAAAAAAATGCACGTAGTTTGTGTATTATTACTATAATACAAAAAATAGGCCACGAAATCGATCAAATTTGTATAGTAGAAAAAAAACAACAGCAACAAAAAACAGTGCAAAACTCACCAACAAAAAGGTCGTGAGCGGGCTCCGATAATAACTGATGGGTACCTACTACCTAGTGGTCAAATGTCAGTTTACGTTATGATTATTAAGTTCGCAAAAAAATAACAAACAACAAAAGCAAATTCGCGTGTTACTCAAAACGCGTTTTAGTTTCGTTGAACGAATAGAAAAATTTGAAATCAAATTTCTAGTTTTCTACAATCGTATTTCGAAATAATTCGATCGAGTCATAATCGTCAGCGTTTCAACCGTCAATCCCCAAAAATAGTTGCAAACAATTTAATCACGAAACTATCACAGAATAATAAAATCAAGCCAACAAATAAAGTTTTGTCGAATGCAATTGTTATCTATTGTTCAATATTTTATTCTATTTGTATGCAGCTACCATACAGATCCATACAAACACGTTTATGTTTGCCGTCACTCGATTTACATACATACGATAAATTTTCTAAACGGTTTTTCTGCAACATTTACCATACGAGAATTGATATGAAAATCCTGATACGATACCCATTTTTACCAAAAATAAAGCTTAAGCCAAATTAACTTTGTCAAACGAAAACTTACGCTATTTTTTATGTACGTTATTAGGTTGTCTGGAAGCGACTGCTGTAAGCAGTACGACCCTCCGACCTCCTTTTTGTACAATTCCTCTTATTGCTTTATGATTCTTGTATGTGTTTTTTTGTGCACAAATAAAGAAATTTCTATTCTATTCTACGTAGTATTCTACACTACGTAGAAATCTTAATTTTATGATTTTTTGTATTTAGAAACTATGATTTTACCACACCATAATTCATATTCCATTATCCATCTCTTTTATTCAGTTGGGACTCGAGCGAGAGGTGATTCCGGTGATCGGTTAGTAGATTTTATAACGCGTGATGTTCGGTGTGATGATGATGATATGACATCACGCGTTTGAGAATTACGCATTTACAAAAATTACAACTTTTAAGTTGACTCAAAACTAGTGATTCAATTACATAACGCGTCACAGGTTATTTATTGCATTTAGTGCTCATTCACTAGCGATAATTGAACTAAACCATTTCTTATCCAAATTTTTGAAGGTGAAAATTAGAACATATATCTATAAATTAGAACCCAATGATGGCAATAGTACAATCCGCACGTAATATAAAAAGTTCATCAGAAATAATATGGACAGATTTCTGCCGGATTCGATAATCCGGCAGAATTCCGTCCGATTCCTACAGAAAGTGGGTCACAGGTATGGGATTTTGGCATGGGAGATGTTTCTGAATGGGATATTTCCCATTACCTAATTTTTGTAGGAAGTGTATAACGTGTATTGTACTATTAAAATCAGTGGGTTTTAATTTATACGTCCAGGGAATATCATACAATCTATATCTTCTTCTTCTCTTATATATAAAAAGGAGAAAGCCCATTTCAGGCCCAGAGCGGACAGCCGTCTTAAGAAGACTTAATTTCTCCAGAAATGTAACATAAAGAGACATGATTTTTGATTACATTCAAATAACCGCCACTATAATCAGCAATTTTCCAATAAAAAAAGGAATTTTATTGGATTATTTGGAACCTAAGTAGAACGTTGAGGTAAAATGTTACCCGATGATAAAACTCTAATCAATCAATCCGAATATCGATTTATAAACAAATAAAATAAACTCATATAAAATACAAATAACGGGTCACTGTTGATAATTTGGTAAAGAATTAATCAAAAGAAAACAATTATCTTAAAACCAATGTTTACGTTTGTTACTATAAACGATAAAGATTAATAAAAGCCATATTATATCGATTATTTTTTACGTAATCGATTTATAGATTTCATTTTTTTGCGACAAGCGGCAACACTGATGACTGAAATGTCATTTTTCAAACGAATGATCTCGACCGTTCGCTTGTTTCTCAAAGATGCGTTTTGTTTTGTTTTCGATTTTTTTCACCGCAATCTGGCTTTCTCGCCTGAACTTGTTTCGGCTTTTCACGTACGACGTTGGCATTGTTTTACTAGTTTTGTTTTCTCTTTCTACGATTACTTAGCCATGGATTAAAGGATTACGCTATTTGATTGTGCATACAAAAATGTCTGAAGAACATTGTATAATATGTTGTGGTAATAATGTTATCGAGAACCATATTTTAGAGCCCGAAGAATTAAGTGCCATACACCAGTGGGTTGCACGGCAGCAGGTAATCATAATATTATAATAAAATGTTTCTATTATTTCTTTCATCAAGGTTTAATCGTTAAATATTTTACGGTTGAAAATATTTATCATTAATGTTAATATGTTTTAGGTGTCAGGCGATAATCTTGTTTGCCATAATTGCTGGGTAGCAATAACTGAAAGTCTTGCACTACAACAAGGGCTATTTTATTATATCTTACTATTATAAATTATTGAAAAGTCGGAAAAGGTCTTGAAAATAAAATAGAAAAAAAGTAAAAAAAAAATATTTCTACAATAATGGCGGCATTTTAAGTTTTTTTCTCAGATATCTAATACTATTAACATTTTAGAACACTCATTTTTAATGCGATTTTTTGATGTCCACGTTGGGCCTGGGACACTATGGAGAGTGGGCTTTCTCCTTTATTGCTCTTCGTTAGTCTCGCAAAAACTCGAGAACGGCTGAACTGATTCGGCTATTTTTTATCTTGAAATATCCGTGGAAGTCCCGGGAAGGTTTAAACGGTTCGTATGCTCAACGAAGTGGGCACGAGTCAGCTAGTATCATATATATATTCATATATATACCCGCATTTATATGATATACTATTACTATTTTATATTTGGAACATATTTTATAGAATATGTTCCAAATAATTGTATTACGAAACAGTGTTTTGGGCCCCTTTGCCTTTGTTTTAACTATAACGCAATAAATGTTTCAGTTGAAAATATAATTGCGGGCGACAGCTGCGATAGTTTAAAAAAAGGAAACAATTTCAAAGAACCGCTCCTTAATAGCTTTTTAATTTGTAGACTGATGCGAACTGTTCCTTCGTTTGCATATTTATTCCTCAACTCGAGGACTAAGTGAAAAGTTTTTCTAAGTTTCTTATGCACTCGAGTTAATAATGATCTCATAGATATACTAGCACTTTGAGAAATTATTACTAAGAGAATGTTCGAAGTTGTAGTCTACGGGTATTTTTAAGTTAAGTAAACTATTTTAAGGTGGTGTTCCGTATTTATATCAAGCTTTAATCATCATCAGACATTGTCTAATATTTATCTGACACTGTCTAATATTTATCAGATATTGTCTAATATTTATCTGACACTGTCTAATATTTATCAGACATCGTCTAATATTTATCAGACATTGTCTAATATTTATCTGACACTGTCTAATATTTATCAGACATTGTCTAATATTTATCAGTCTTTGTCTAATATTTATCTGACATTGTTTAATATTTATCAGACATTGTCTTATATTTATCTGACATTGTCTTATATTTATCTGACATTGTCTAATATTTATCAGACTTTATCTAATATTTATCATACATTGTCTTATATTTATCTGACATTGTCTAATATTTATCAGACATTGTCTAATATTTATCTGACATTGTCTAATATTTATCAGACATTGTCTAATATTCATCAGCCATTGTCTAATATTTATCATACACTGTCTAATATTCATCAGACATTTTGTTGTAAGGTTTACGGACACTTTTAAGTGAAGTCGACTGCGTATATTTCATATTTTATTTATGGTAATACATGTTACACAGTAATTTGTTTATTATTACTGTGTAAATATTTTTATAACGTTGCGATTGGTGTTAAGTCGTCATCAACATTGTTTAATTGTCATCAGACATTGTCTACAATAACTAACATCAGGTATTTTGTTTTGAAGTTTACGGGCACTTTAGCACTGTAATGTTCATGATTTTAATCATTATCCTAAAAAGTACATGCTTCGTCGCGTCTTGATGTGGGCTGACCTTTAGTGAATTTCGTAAGAGTCTGATTTTTATTGTTCGTCAGAATTTTCCAGCGATAGATGCTATTTTGGTCAGCTAAAATAATATTTTACTATTTGTTACTTGGACATTAACGAGTACTTATGATGCTTACGGCCAAATACTGAAAGACTATAAATTTAAGAGCTCCCATTCACAGCCTTTCTCTGTCACTCCTTCGCGGATTGACATGTGTACCATGTGAGATCAGGGTTTCATAATAGTCAGCAATGGACGTTTTCGAACCGCAACCGACGGGTTGGGAGTCAACGCGCTTAACTACTGAGCCAGTGGTTAAGCGCGAGAAAGCAAGTGCTGGGTGTTTTTCAACTGTTGAGTTAGACAATGTATGAGGATCATTAGACAATATCTGATGATGATTAGACAATGTATGAGGATCAATATACAATGTCTGATGATGGTTAGACAATATCTGGTAGTCATTAGACAATGTCTGATTAATATAACACAATGTGACGATGATTAGACAATTTCGGATTATAAAATGCAAGTAGTCAAGGGGGTATTTTTCATTTGCTGCAGTATTTTGATTGCATTTAGATGAATCAAGTAACAAATAGTAAAATATTATTTTAGCTGACCAAAATAGTATCTATCGCTGGAAAATTCTGACGAACAATAAAAATCAAACTCTTACGAAATTCACCTCTAAAGGTCAGCCCACTTCAAGACGCGACGAAGCGTGTACTTTTTAGGATAATGATTAAAATCATGATGATTAGAGGTAAGGAATGTCCGCCAAAACTCGTTAAATAAGGGTATAGTAAAATTAGTTAACTTGTGTCAACTTTAGTTAACTTCTAAAGTTTACTGCAGTAGTAGAAGAACCGCGGCGGTCTACTCTCCATACGTCTTACGATATTTCGATCAGGTAACAGGGCCCCAATTCAAGATGCAAACACGTGAATTCGCTTGTCATTTAGCGAAGCTTATGTCAAATCCCATACATTTTGTTTTCGAACGTCGTAAGTGATAAATAGCGATAGCATCTTGAATCTGGGCCCTGACGCGCGTTCAATATATTTAAGCCATTCTAAAATAACGCCACTAAAGTAGTCATTTTAGTAAAAAAAGAGCGGCGCCGAGTCTCAGTGGGAACTGACGCTTATACTCTAGCAACTTTTCGCAGAAAATATAACAATATTATATCGTGTGTGATAAAGTGTTTTAGGATCCGCGATCTTCGGGCCCTGTCATATTATCGCAAGTTGTTATTGACCACTAACCTTTATTTGGTATCGTTTTGTTACATGGACGTTTAATTTTGTAGAGTATCTTATCTAATATTATAAAGACGATAGTTTGTGAGAGTGTCTTTTCTTTACGCGAAGGCTTTTGCAGGAAGTTTAAGAAACATCCGGCAGGCTTACTCCCAACACAATCGAGAATCGAATCAGTTCGATCTCAACGGCTTTAAGTTTAAGTTAACTTTATTTTACTAGCTGACCCACTTCGTTGAGCATACAAATCGTTTAAACCTTCCCTGGACTTCCACGAATATTTCAAGACCAAAAATTGGCGAATCGGTTCAACCGTTCTCGAGTTTTAGCGAGACTAACGTACAGCATTAATTTTTTATATATAGGTCTAGCTGACCCGTGCCCACTTCGTTGAGCATACGCAGCAGTTTCTTATGCCGGTTCTTCTCGCTGGGCTAGTTCCCGAACCGGTGGTAGGCATCATATAGAAACGACGTTCAGAAAACATTTTTGTAAAATTTATTCTGAATAAATTTTTTTGACTTTGACTTTGACATACAAACCGTTTAATCCTTCCCTGGACTTCCACGAATATTTCAAGACCTGACTTTGCGCCATATAGGATTAAATTGATAACTTAGAGTTAGTGCTTATTCAGGTAAAAACTAAGATTATGCCTAACACTTTAACCGTGACATTTAGTGCAAGTGGAGTCTAGATAGATTAAAAAAATAAACAATTCCTTAGTCCCTTAAAATCTCTTTATTTTTTAATATACTGAATGGCACATTTTACTTTTTATGAAAAAATAAAGAGTTTATAGAAAAACAAACATTGTCAGATAAAATCTGACCTCCTTCTTAAAAGTTTATGAGCTCGTAAAGAGTAACAGTCTCCGTCAACCGAGCGGAGATAATATTAATCCTGTAATATAGAGAATATTAATATTGCCTTACTTCGCTTCATTTGTTATGGAGTGTTTAAGCCTATATCCTCTATGAATGCTTGGTCTTAGATAGGCTTATTACTTTGTCAGCTGTGGAATAAAATCTTATTGTATTTAGTAAAATAAATCGCTTTACAATGAAACAGTAAGCCTTCAATTTGTAAAGCAATCTATCTTGTATAATTGATAGATAGGTTGGAATGATAATACACTTTCTTTTTTCAGTTTTCAACCTTATTACGTTTTGAATTAGTTTTTATCATCATCATCATTATTGTGAACATGAATTTCCATCAAGAACCATTAGTACATTCAATCAGTTATAGGTTGAAATGTGCCATTGTAAGTAAGGATTGTCTGACGAATAATTTGATCCTCTTGCCCGGAAGATCATTTCGAAATATACATTCTTGGTTACTAAAAAGGCTTCTAGTTTTATCCACAACGATGTTATAGGGGGTCGAAAATGGCCGGCACTGTTTCGAGAAAATAATGGCCGTGCTCTACATCCTGAGGATGCTCCGGGGTCGAGTTTTGCAACCTGCATGGTGGTGTGGGGCTTTTCGCGTTAGTGTTAGCATTGTTTCTTGTGTGGTGGTTAACATAGCGGAGGTACTACCGTACCCCCAGATAAGGAAGCAAAAAGTGCCCGTAATTTTGAGTGCTCCGCTTTTAAGATTGTTTAGTAATTATCTGTAACAGATACCTAACTCAGTAAATATGTATTAAAAGTAGCATAAAATGAACATAGCCGCAACTTTAAGGGAGGAAAAATGTAATATAAAAATAATGAGTTAATACGTAATCTTTAGAAATAATATTTCTTGTTTCTTCTCTCTCATAGGAATAAACTCTGTCAATACTAGTTTGATTCGCACTTCTACATTACGAGTTCTCTTTCTGGGAATAACCGCAATCCCAATTCCTACTCCTTTTAATATTATAACTAGAGATAATATTATAACGGATATCCGGTAACTATCCGGTATCCGGCCTATCCGGCCTTGTTTTCGCTATCCGGCCGGATACCGGATAGTAATACAGAATTTTAAGAAATCTTATTATTTTATAAAGGCAAATCATACTCCAATAGGTTGTGGACACCCTTTATTTTTATAATCGCACATCAAAAAATTTTGTTTTATTAATTATTAGTTTAATACTCAAAATTAACAAGTGGCAAATTGTGATGTGAACCAAATTTTACGCGATAACACTCGAACGCCCCCGAGTCGACCCGATCTCCGGCTAAGTGCGACCCTGCGAATGCGCCTTTCCGATCTCGTTCACTGCGCCAATATTCAAATCAAACTTATTATTATATATTAAAAAAAGAATATCCGGCAGCCGGATATCCGGCGGTCCGGCCTAGTAGCTTGCCAAATATCCGGTATCCGGCCAAACTACTATCCGTTTCATCTCTAATTATAACGCCTCGGTGGTCTATTCCCGCGTTGGAACAACAAAAAATTTAGTTTTCAAGTTTGGTTAGGACAATGCAGGCTGATCACCTGATTGTCTGACAAGAAAAATGATCCATGCGTCGGATGGGCATGTAAAAAGTCGGTCCTGCGCCTGATCTCCCGCCATCCATTATCCGTCCCACTAAGCTACGAGAGTGAAGGAAGAGAGAGTGCTTATGTGTATTGCGCACACACTTGGGCACTATAAAATAACTCCTGATTAGGAAATTTATTTTATGCGTACTAAATAGTGGGAAACGTCTATTTTTTGTAGAGATACAGGATGTAAAAAGGACAGGAAATTTATTTTTAAGAAATTAAAAAATATACTAGCTGTCCCGGCAAACTTCGTATTGCCTTATTAATTAATTGCTTGACATACTGACTGCAGCGCCACCTATCGGTTCCAATTGTAAATCTAAACCATTCTCGAATCTCCACGAACACACACAAAAAATTTCATCAAAATTGGTCCAGTCGTTTAGGAGGAGTTCAGTCACATACACACGTACACAAGAAATATATATATTAAGATATTTCTAGAATGAGAAAAGGTAATATATGCAATAATCATATCTCAAAGTTATACTGACTATTCCTTTTACACCCTGTATAGGGTATACCCGGGATATTATTACGGACCTTGACAACTCTTTCATTATAATAGGTTTAGTATATTAGGCGCCACGGTTGAACATACATAAGTACATTGATAATTATGTACCTACCCTTTATGTAGCGCGTAGACTGCCAAAATTGTACCACTATCTGTTACTTCGCTAAAGTTGATTGATGATTAGTATTAATAAGATTTTCACGAAAAAGAGTATTTTTTGTGATTACATTAGTTGAACTGGACATGGCCGTCGCGCTTACTCGAACGGGACTACTTGATAGTGCGCTCACGTACGCACCGAAGATCTGTGTACTAAGATTTGTATGGATTTTGAGCCGCAGTGACTGCAGACGATGATCGTGCCACGCCGACGCGGCTCTGCCGCGACGTCTAGTATCTGTCGGCGCCGCCGTCGAAAAATTTGCTCAATGCCTATATCTAGTCCGAACTTAAATCTCAGATCATAAAACAATAGCCAATCTTTTTAGTTTTACCCGACTCTAACAAAATCTAAGCGTCAGCTCACACCGAAATAGTAAAAAAAAGAAAAAGGTAAGAAAACGGTCGAAAAAAAAATCATTGAAAAATCATAATATTCGTCTGCTGTTGCAATATTCACCACGGCTCTAGCTTAACCATTTTTTACCTATGCATTTTTTTCTTGTTTCAGCCTTTTTAGACCTTTTTATTTTTGACCTAATTATTTTCTATTTTGCTATTCTCTTCACCCTATTTTAGGAGCGCTCTATTAAAAGATTTGACTTTAATACAAAAACATAACATCTTATACTAATATATCTATACATATCTATACATATAATAAATCTGTAGAGGAGTCGTGTCTGTACATTGAAGATATTTGAAAAAAAATATGATAGGGGACCTTTATTTACGCAATAGTACCCAAAACTATGATTTTTGAAATTTTTGTCTGTTTGTCTGTTTGTCTGTTTATCTGTTTGTCTGTGGGTTTGTGCACGCTAATCTCAGAAACGGCTTATCCGATTAAGATGTACTTTTCACTAATATATTGCGGCAAGCTTCACTTAACATTTAGTGTTTGTTTTATGTAAATCGGTTCATAAATAAAAAAGTTATGACCATTTTAAAAGATCATGTCGTTTTTGCTGGACGTTTGTAGGAAGCGCGCGGCGGGCCCGGGAGCCGCGCGCCGCCGCGCCGGCTTCAAATTGTATTCGCAGCAAACGCACCGGGGCCGCGGGGGTGACTTTTATTTGTTAGTTTTAGGCTTGCTAGGTAGGGACAATCTAAGATTTTTTTTATTGAGTTTATTACGAAAGTTATTTGTATAAAATCAGTTAGTACTTTTACTGTAAAGTCCTTTGTGATAAGTAGGTACTGTATACATATTTGTTAGCGTAGGTTAGGTAGTAATAAGTAAATAAATAAAAACCGGCCAAGTGCGAGTTGGACTTGCGCACCGAGAGCTCCATACAAACCTGATTGACATAGAATTTTGATTTGGTTACAGCTTGAATATATTAGAGACCTACCCCTTAGGTTTTGATCCCTTACGAGTGTCGAAAATGACGAAATTTAGCGACATACCTAAGCAACTGCTTTTGGTTGCATTGGCTAAGAGGTCTGATTTTTTCACTGCTTCAAGGAACAGTAGGTATCCTGAGTATTTTATATAATTTTCATCTTGATACCTACACGCGTTTCTGAGTAAAAGGGTCTTGACAGACAGACGGACATGGAAATGATCTTATAATATGTGTTTCGTTTTTTCCTTTTGAGGTACGGAATTTTAAAAACTGTTTTAAGATTTTCATAAATATATTGCTCTTTATTTTGTTTTTTCTATTTTATAATATATACATACGTTAAAAACATCTTGATAGTGACTAAACTGTGTTACAGGGGAAAACTGTTGATACAACTCGCCTCCAATCGAGATACCTTTTGAAATTATAGCCTTTTGCGGCCTGTCCTGGATATGTGTTAACAGATTATTATGGGTTTTTTTGCCAAATATCATAGTTAATATTGATAGAGTATTCTCATATACAAATCTATCTTACAAGCGATAGCGCGATGCAGAGCAGACCATAATAGCGACATCTATACGCCAAATGCCGTACTTTTAATACAATTATAGCAAAGTTGAGTAGGTACCTACATTTATACAATACGTTATCCAAGAGTTAAACTCAGCGTGCATCATTAGCAATGTATAATATTATTTTGCATTGTATATTATAGTTCTCATTCCGTCCGTTAAAATTCATACTACAGCCTACTATTACTGTACATTTTATAGTCTTCTTTGTCCAAATTATGTATTCGATAACTGCATAATACTTAGAATTTTGATTAACATAAGTATTGTGTTTACAGTTAAACTAAAAAAGTTATGTCAATATAAGTTAGATTTATGTTTTTCTTGATATTTTTATTTCTTAGTTTTTATTATGGACCGAATGGTTTTTATGTTAGGTACAACTTAGGTTTGTTTTCTTTCTTTTGGTACTTTCTATATTTTGCTACTTTTCTGTATAAAATCAGTACTTTAACAGTGAAGTGATTTATAATCAGAAACTACATGCTTGGTTATTATTAAATAAAAAACCGGGCAAGTGCGAGTCGGACTTACGCACCTAAAGGCTAAAATACCGCAAAATTTTGCGGCACGCTGTCTTAATATCATTGTCGCCACACCAGCAGCGTCGGCGTCGAAACGATCATCATCTGCAGTCGCTGCGGCGCAAAATCCATACAAATCTTAGTACTAGATGTTCGTCGTGTATGTGAGCGTACTATCAAGTAGTCCCGTTCGCATTATAGTAATTATACACGGTCGTTTGTCAAGCTGGTAGTAGGAATTGTCAACATAAAATAGTTTTTTAAATACCTCGACGACAGTTTTTATAACTAAAAATATTTTTAAAACAGATTTATTATAACACTGCCCTAAATTACTTTTCCACGCGTACGGAGTCGCGGGCACAGCTAGTATCTATACATATAATAAATCTGTAGAGGAGTCGTGTCTGTACATTGAAGATATTTGAAAAAAAATATGATAGGGGACCTTTATTTACGCAATAGTACCCAAAACTATGATTTTTGAAATTTTTGTCTGTTTGTCTGTTTGTCTGTTTGTCTGTTTATCTGTTTGTCTGTGGGTTTGTGCACGCTAATCTCAGAAACGGCTTATCCGATTAAGATGTACTTTTCACTAATATATTGCGGCAAGCTTCACTTAACATTTAGTGTTTGTTTTATGTAAATCGGTTCATAAATAAAAAAGTTATGACCATTTTAAAAGATCATGTCGTTTTTGCTGGACGTTTGTAGGAAGCGCGCGGCGGGCCCGGGAGCCGCGCGCCGCCGCGCCGGCTTCAAATTGTATTCGCAGCAAACGCACCGGGGCCGCGGGGGTGACTTTTATTTGTTAGTTTTAGGCTTGCTAGGTAGGGACAATCTAAGATTTTTTTTATTGAGTTTATTACGAAAGTTATTTGTATAAAATCAGTTAGTACTTTTACTGTAAAGTCCTTTGTGATAAGTAGGTACTGTATACATATTTGTTAGCGTAGGTTAGGTAGTAATAAGTAAATAAATAAAAACCGGCCAAGTGCGAGTTGGACTTGCGCACCGAGAGCTCCATACAAACCTGATTGACATAGAATTTTGATTTGGTTACAGCTTGAATATATTAGAGACCTACCCCTTAGGTTTTGATCCCTTACGAGTGTCGAAAATGACGAAATTTAGCGACATACCTAAGCAACTGCTTTTGGTTGCATTGGCTAAGAGGTCTGATTTTTTCACTGCTTCAAGGAACAGTAGGTATCCTGAGTATTTTATATAATTTTCATCTTGATACCTACACGCGTTTCTGAGTAAAAGGGTCTTGACAGACAGACGGACATGGAAATGATCTTATAATATGTGTTTCGTTTTTTCCTTTTGAGGTACGGAATTTTAAAAACTGTTTTAAGATTTTCATAAATATATTGCTCTTTATTTTGTTTTTTCTATTTTATAATATATACATACGTTAAAAACATCTTGATAGTGACTAAACTGTGTTACAGGGGAAAACTGTTGATACAACTCGCCTCCAATCGAGATACCTTTTGAAATTATAGCCTTTTGCGGCCTGTCCTGGATATGTGTTAACAGATTATTATGGGTTTTTTTGCCAAATATCATAGTTAATATTGATAGAGTATTCTCATATACAAATCTATCTTACAAGCGATAGCGCGATGCAGAGCAGACCATAATAGCGACATCTATACGCCAAATGCCGTACTTTTAATACAATTATAGCAAAGTTGAGTAGGTACCTACATTTATACAATACGTTATCCAAGAGTTAAACTCAGCGTGCATCATTAGCAATGTATAATATTATTTTGCATTGTATATTATAGTTCTCATTCCGTCCGTTAAAATTCATACTACAGCCTACTATTACTGTACATTTTATAGTCTTCTTTGTCCAAATTATGTATTCGATAACTGCATAATACTTAGAATTTTGATTAACATAAGTATTGTGTTTACAGTTAAACTAAAAAAGTTATGTCAATATAAGTTAGATTTATGTTTTTCTTGATATTTTTATTTCTTAGTTTTTATTATGGACCGAATGGTTTTTATGTTAGGTACAACTTAGGTTTGTTTTCTTTCTTTTGGTACTTTCTATATTTTGCTACTTTTCTGTATAAAATCAGTACTTTAACAGTGAAGTGATTTATAATCAGAAACTACATGCTTGGTTATTATTAAATAAAAAACCGGGCAAGTGCGAGTCGGACTTACGCACCTAAAGGCTAAAATACCGCAAAATTTTGCGGCACGCTGTCTTAATATCATTGTCGCCACACCAGCAGCGTCGGCGTCGAAACGATCATCATCTGCAGTCGCTGCGGCGCAAAATCCATACAAATCTTAGTACTAGATGTTCGTCGTGTATGTGAGCGTACTATCAAGTAGTCCCGTTCGCATTATAGTAATTATACACGGTCGTTTGTCAAGCTGGTAGTAGGAATTGTCAACATAAAATAGTTTTTTAAATACCTCGACGACAGTTTTTATAACTAAAAATATTTTTAAAACAGATTTATTATAACACTGCCCTAAATTACTTTTCCACGCGTACGGAGTCGCGGGCACAGCTAGTTATAATATAATACTAAAACAAACCCAAAATAGGCACATTATCCAATAAAAGCCAACAAATTTGAGACCGGCAGTAACTTTTATCTTTGTCAACATAATTTCTAAACAAAGATATAAAATTAATTACAACTTCTAAGTAACAGCCAGTTCAATTTGTTCCCACTTTCTTGGAAACCGCCCTGAATGTAATAGAAAGTTAAGTAGGCCGATTTCGGATAATTTTACCGAAATACATTCGGTAACTTCGTAATAATATAATGAGAGGTGGCATGCAAAAATTCGGGTACGTAGAAATTTTTATTTGGAAGGGCCATCCTGTTACCCTTTTGTGCGCTTCAATAAAAGATGTGACAAAGAATTTGTACTCATTCCGATATGATCTACGTGTAAACAAAATAATTAGACGAAATTAAATCTTTATATAACCCATAGGGGTTAAAGATCATGGGATCTTGAACGACTAAATGTATGGGGAAAATGGGGTATCGTGCCGACCGGAGCCCATTGTGCCAAAATCGTATATTAACTAGTTTTAAATTTTTTTATCTATACTAATATTATAAAGCGGAAGAGTTTGTTTGTTTGTTTAAACGCGCTAATCTCAGGAACTACTGGCCCTATTTGAAAAATATTTGTTTGAAGACTTTAAGCTATATACAATGTATAATATTATGCTGCGACCAATAGGAGCGAAGTGTCAGTGAGAAATGTTGCAAAAACGGGGAAAATTATTCACATTTGAGGACTTTCGTTGCGTGCACCGCATGGAATGGTTTAAGTTAATCAAAAAACATGTAGAAAGTTTCATTAAACCAGGCCAGGTACGCAAGTGTTATTTTTATATTGTCCAAATGTGTGCGCAACACAGTAATAACAACAATTACTCTCGTAACCCAGTGAGATAGATAACCCAGACCATTATCTTCATTATCAGACACTCAGTTCAGCCTGCATTGTCCTAACCAAACATAATTTTTTTTCAACGCGAGAATCGAACCCACGAACTCCGAAGTCCAAGATCTCTGAACCACTACACCACGGAGGCGTTATAATATTAGTGTGATTATCTTAGTTAAAATAAATTATATATACAACTAGCTGACCCGTGCCCACTTCGTTGAGCATACAAACCATTTCAACCTTCCCTGCACTTCCACGAATATTTCAAGACGAATTTCAGCGAGACTAACGAACAGTAATTAATTTTTATATATAAGATAATAATAATAAATAATAATCACTTTTCCACTTTATTACGTTTTTTATATTCTATACTAATATTATAAAACGGAAGAGTTTGTTTGTTTGTTTAAACGCGCTAATCTCAGGAACTACCGGTCCGATTTGAAAAATTTTTTGTTGGATAGTCCACAAAAAAAAATTTTTGTTGGATAGTCCATTTATAGAGGAAGGCTTTAGGCTATATTATAACATTACGCTGCGACAAATAGGAGCGAAGCGTCATTGAGAAATGTTGCAAAAACGGGGAAAATTGTTCACATTTGGGGACTTTCATTACGTGCGCTTGCATAATATAGTGCGGTTTAAGTCTCTCAAAAACCACGCGAACGAAGTCGCGGGCACAGCTAGTAAGTTTATAAAATAACACGACCGGTTTCGATTAAATCATGACGAATGACGAATCAACACCTGCTGATAATTTAATCGAAACCGTGTTATTTTGTTAAATAATATTAATGACTGATAATACTTTCGTGTATGTATGGGTCCCGTGTATTAAAGAGTTGACTGAAAGTACCAGCGATAAAAGTGATACTTTCTTATTATTGTATGGAAAAATTTATGATCTTAGGGCATTTCTCATACAAACATAAAAGTCAAAAGTAAGTCTTTCAGCATTGGTACTTTCACAGTAAACTCTATAGGAGGCACATACACACCTTAAAGTATTATGACTCATTTATTTTACATCTTTTATAGCTCTATACTAATTGTAGTGTTTGGCTAAATGGTGATCTCTATACCGTGGACAATATAAGTACTATAATTGGTGGGGGGCTGCCCCACTCAATCAGTATTAAGACAGACGTACTAAGAGTAAGACGTACTAGAATTGTTGACGGTAAAAGGAGCCCGCCTTTCGTATAATTTAGTGCACACTACAAATGGCGACGAGGATAAACCTATAATACTAGTAAGTCAGTAATAAGGTCAGTGAAAAAAATAATTAATTTTGTAAATCACGTGCGTATTGAAAAACTAAATTGAAAAGGAAGGATGAGCTCATTGACACCTAAAGTACACTAAAGTATCATGATTATAAACTAGTTTAACTGGCGTAATTGTATTGCATTTCATAGGAGTTTAAAAGATAAGAAAATGCTTAATTGTTTAGTAAGAATGTTCATTACACCCTAATACGAGTCTATTAAACTGGGCACAAAAAGTGTATCAGGATAAGGGGTTAAAATCATCCGTTCAAATAAGTAATATTCTACGAATATGATGAATTCAACAGTGAGTAATAAAATAACAAAGTTATATGGTTGTCTAAGATGGCGAATTCGTTATTGAAATTAAAGGTTGACGTGTAAAATAAATGACATCTAAAGTTCTAGCTCCTCTAAATGTCGAAAAATTAATAGTTAAAACACGTTTGTATAAAAAAAGATGAAGATGGCGGAAGCTGCATAATGCCCGTCTAAGGGTTCATCGGGATTTTCAATATTACACTGTTCTCACAAGTGCAAGCACGATTTTGATACGATATTCCTCATGAAAGGCAATGATAGGCAAGAGCCTATCTCTCGACTCCATCATCACATCAGTTCGACAGTATCATATTGTTCAGAACTACATAAAGTTGCCGTTCTATAACGCAACGATAGTTGGAAGATGGATAAATTAGTTACTTTCCATTACAATATTAGTTATAAACAGACCAACAAATAAAAGGGTTTTTCCAAAAGTGTAATTACATTGCACTAAAATATGTGCGTATAGTGGATCTTGACAATACTCTAATACTAGCTCAGTTCATATTATTATATGGAAAATTTAAACTTGATCTTTAAATATTTATTATAATTATGGTAATATCGGGTCGATAAGGCATCCAGATTAGAGAACCGACAGTTAGTTATAGTATACGTATGTAGTAAACTATGATGTGTAAAATGGAAATATAAACTTAAATTAATAGTTTAAACTTAAATTAATACAGCGTAGATAGGCAGTGTCTATAAAGTCCACATCAATTGTTGTATTGTGCGGTGCACTTGCAACTGTAATAGTTATACTGTAAAAGGCGCAACAGCTATTACTTTTTAAGCAAAAACATGTAGTCTGTCCTTGGTTTTGTTGTTTATATTATATCTCTTAATACAAAACATAATCTAAGACCAACATGTTAATTATTATTATACACCATGCATAATTGGGATTCCTTTAATTTAAAAAAATAATTAAGGTTTCATTATATGAAGTCACTTGAAATTTCAAGTAATATATGAATAACTCAAGGATATTGTAAGCCCCTTACAAGACTGGCTGGCTGGCTTACTTGGTTTATTGAATTTGTTAATACATAGGTATATAGCAGGTTGTAGTGAATAAACAGAAACCTTTAAAAACCCTTCTCATAAATACTGTCTTTGTATCTTACAAGTGACTGCAAGATGAAATAGATTTATATGTTAGTTTAATCGCATTAGATATGGGTTCTAAATCAGTAATTAACCGTGACCGAAAACTATAAAAATGTGTTATTCATTTCTGCGAATAAGTACAACCCATATTCAAAATTAGAAAAAAAAAGAAGTTTCAAATACTATGTAGCTTTGGGTGGTACAAACTGTCTGAAGCGAGTTAGTATATTGGATATTATTATAGAACAATGCAAGGAAAATTTATCTAGCTCCAATATTGCAATGCTACGCAGTATTCTAAAAAGCGTCTGCTTCAGAATGAATTATTTAATTATAATATGAATATGAAGTTGTTACATACAATGCAGGAATTAAATCTTTGACAATTACAGCAATGCAAAGCTAAGCCAAGATGTAGGTACAATCTTAATTTTCATATATTTTATTATTAAACAATATTAATGAAGGATAAGGTTTACATTGATATCAGAGTCATTGCTACCGGTGTATAATTAACAAAAAACATGGTAAATGCACAAGTTAAGATGTAAATGAACTATTCTATTTAACTAAGACTTTTCTGTTACTTTGATTGAATCATAACTAAAGTCTCTTGTGCATTTTTAACTGGGTTTTGAGGACTTACAAGACTTATTTGGCGTCTGTGAGAGTACTGTTTTATATATCTCAGTACTGGGTTGTATCTTCAAAAGTCGAAACATACAAGAGTCTAAAAATAAACTTTGTTGTGTGCTATTAAATACCACCAGATACTCATTATTACACATATTTCAATATATTAGTTATATTCTAATTAACCTTCTATCTATAATAATGTTATGCTCTAAAGACATAATATTAACATTATAATATGGTGTTGAAATACTATGTCAAATAAGTCAGTATCTACAAATTACCGAGTATGAAAAAACCTAATTAAACAATAATTACTTGACAAAAGGATAGAGCTATAGAATGTAGGTATGTACATTGTACATATTATAAGACAGTGGAATTATGGTAAGTGGATTTTTTAAACTGCCTATTGCTTGTGTATTGCATACATATTATATTCAATTCTACTCGAATATTATATATTGATGTGGTTGAATGAGTTTGAAAATTAAGCTTTTATTAGGATTAAAAGTTTAGGCCTTTCCTCGTGCTATATAATCTACTACTATAATCTATATAGTATTCTACGAGTGAGAACTACTTTAGAAATATTTTATAATGTAGTGCTTGGAAAGCGGTGACCAATGATGGTTTTAAATATTTTTTTTGAATTCTCATAAAATGGTCGGCCAATTCGTCTGGAACTTAGAGGTGGTGGGTGAGAACAATGGACTTCCGCGTAAAAAAGAAAAAAAAAGTTGTTTTAAATTGTTTAGAGCAATACGGGCTGATAACCTGACAGTCTGAAAAAGAAGATGATCCATGCATCTGACAGGTGTGAGGAGGGTTGGTTCAGGTTGGTTCAGCGCCTTATCTCCCTCCAGCCGTGTCAGGTGTCCGTTCCACTGGATGCGATGTTGAGGGATGATGGATTACTATTGTGTATTGTACTTGACCTTTTTAAAGATGGCTCCGGCATAGCTGGCCACTGGTTTGAATGACTGTTACCGGAATCGGATGGAAAGCAAAACAAGGCGTCCGTAATATACGATAGAATCTGGAAGTATCTCATTGGTATGGCTACAACCTGGGAGAGGGAAATTTGCCATCATAGTTCTTAAAATTGATATTTATATTGTTGTTATATTTTAATTATTATTCAAAATACTCAGTAGCACTGATAAGAACTTTATATTTTACGCTATGGTAATTGAAATGACGTGTCATATTTTATTACTTTATTATTTATTAGAAATAATAAAGTAATAAAATGTTGTTCTGTGAAGAACATGAATAACGTAGGTAGGTACAAATCTAATCACAACTTTTGAGTACAGATAATGATTACGACCTGCGAGCTAAGCAAGCCTTAATGGCTAAAATCTACCAAGGACCTCGAGCTTCATTCATATCTTCTAGAATCTCTCACCGTCTCATCCCTTCTACTATAAAATACTGGCAGTACGAACCCGGATTAAACTGCGAACCGTGCATTGAATAGGAGCACGGATGATCAAAAGCAGTATGTGCCTTCAGTCTCAAATGAAAATCATACTTTACCTGTTGGTAACCAAGGTGTACAAAGGCAGTATGAGCCTTCAGTCTCAAATGAAAATCATACTTTACCTGTTGGTAACCAAGGTGTACAAAGGCAGTATGAGCCTTCAGTCTCAAATGAAAATCATACTTTACCTGTTGGTAACCAAGGTGTACAAAGGCAGTATGAGCCTTCAGTCTCAAATGAAAATCATACTTTACCTGTTGGTAACCAAGGTGTACAAAGGCAGTATGAGCCTTCAGTCTCAAATGAAAATCATACTTTACCTGTTGGTAACTAAGGTGTTGAAAGGCAGTATGTGCCTTCATTCTTAAATGAAAATCATACTTTACCATTTGGTAACTAAGGTGTTGAAAGGCAGTATGTGCCTTCATTCTCAAATGAAAATCATACTTTACCAAGTGGTAACTAAGGTGTTGATAGGCAGTATGTGCCTTCATTCTCAAATGAAAATCATACTTTACCAAGTGGTAACTAAAGTGTTGAAAGGCAGTATGTGCCTTCATTCTCAAATGAAAATCATACTTTACCAAGTGGTAACTAAGGTGTTGAAAGGCAGTATGTGCCTTCATTCTCAAATGAAAATCATACTTTACCAAGTGGTAACTAAGGTGTTGAAAGGCAGTATGTGCCTTCATTCTCAAATGAAAATCATACTTTACCAAGTGGTAACTAAGGTGTTGAAAGGCAGTATGTGCCTTCATTCTCAAATGAAAATCATACTTTACCTAGTGGTAACTAAGGTGTTGAAAGGCAGTATGTGCCTTCATTCTCAAATGAAAATCATACTTTACCAAGTGGTAACTAAGGTGTTGAAAGGCAGTATGTGCCTTCATTCTCAAATGAAAATCATATGTTACCGAGTAGTAACCAAGGTGTCAAATGACAGTATGAGCCTTCAGTCTCAAATGAAAACCATAATATGGTACCGAGACGTAACAGAAAGTCATTAAAGGTAGGATGGGGAATTCATCATAAAATATTATTATACAATTAAAACACCAGAAAAGAGAGACAATCTGATATCTGATATTGAAACAAGTATTGGAATTTGTTCTAGATGGCGTTTTACTGTTATAGATACTAGTAAACCTGTTCGTTCGGTGGCTGGAATTAAAATGGTTGAATTTTATGGAATCAATATCTTATTAGATAATTAATGTAATAAATAAAGGTCAGAAACATTAGTTATATCTATGGCAATTTGCTTGCGTACTATTTTTCAGCACAGCATATTATGTTACATACGTGAGCCTCTTTACTAGGGCTCGGCGTTTCGATGCCGCGATGTAGGAACAGCCTAGTGTCATCTGTATGACTATTAGCAAACAGTTAGTATCATGGAATCGTCCTGACATGTCACTGATCTCTGTGAAGTTTTACATAATAGAATGGTAACTAAATCGTTACAATGTATTTGTATATTCTGTATCTTAGTCTTTATTGTCATACATTACTGGATAGTAACAGACTTTGTTACTAATATAATATTCCTTATGTTGGAATTTAAAAGCTAATAAATAAGTTAATATTATATTACATTATCAAAGTTACTTATGGTCTTAATTTTTTTTAAACTAAGATTTTAATGAGTTGATCATTGATGTAAATATTATATACATAGATGTTCTTTCACCAAATCAATTAAAAAGAAAAGGAAAGGGAAAGGCTAAGTATAATTAAATTTATAAAAAAAGGCTAAGGATATACAATGTATAATGTACAAGGTATATTCTGTATCTGTGTCTTTATTTGTCATACATTACTGGATAGTAACAGACTTTGTTCCTAACAAGAAGTATGGGCCTTAAATGTTTAATATAATATTTCATATGATGGAATTTAAAAGCTAGTAAATAAGCTAATATTATATTATACTATCAAAGTTACTTTTGGGCTTAAATTTTTTAAACTAAGATTTTAAAAGCGTTTGATCATTGATGTAATTATTATATACATAGATGCTCTTTCACCAAATCATTTAAAAAGAAAGGGAAAGGAATAGGCTGAGTATGGCTATCATACATCGGGAGGAAATTAAGTTATTCTTATGGTTAAATCTGAATATGCATTTTGACTAGGTTTGATACTTGTACTTTTCTATCTTACAACTGTAGCTTAGAGTTATTAAAATATACTTCTGAATAAGGAAGGGATGTAGTGTTTGGCTAAATGGTGATCTCTATACCGTGGACAATATAAGTACTATAATTGGTGGGGGGCTGCCCCACTCAATCAGTATTAAGACAGACGTACTAAGAGTAAGACGTACTAGAATTGTTGACGGTAAAAGGAGCCCGCCTTTCGTATAATTTAGTGCACACTACACTAATGTTTATTGTTTTAATTATATATATTTTGTGTGTCTAGTCTCTAGTAGACTTTTAGTTAGGATTCTCCCAAGCGAACCATTATTAAATCATTGCTAAACACACAGCATACTAAACTTGGCAAAATAAATACGGTATCAAGTGGTTTGAATTCGGAATGTAATGGCCGCCATCTTGGATTATTGCCAACACTTCTTCAATATAAAGTTACGACGAAAATGTTATTCTCTTTGTCTAAATATGTTCAGTAAAAAGTGTTAAAGTGAAAAATTGTTTCCTTCCGCAAGAATTCCGTTTCGAGTAAAATGTGGATGACGTAAGCTTTCTTAGGGATTTAAGTTGGTGTAATGGTTTTAGTTATTCTTCTTTTAACGCGACTACGTCGCAACTAAGGCCGTGTTTCACCAAGCAATGTTAAAATACCATGCCATCTCATTCATTGACAGGAAATACGAGAGGGATAACATGATATTTAACATGGCGTTAACTTTAACATTGCTTGGTGAAACACGCCCTAAAGGGGGCAATAATTTGACAGTAACTAGAAAAATATCTTAACCTGATAATAGTATTATTTTTCAAAAGTAGGTATTTTCAAATTATAACATTAAATTAATATATCATATATCTCGAGTGGCGACCACGGATTGGAAGACGCAGCGTAGGGCGGCCTCCCACAAGATGGACCGACGATCTGGGTCCTTACTCTTCAAACTGATTCGATGTTGATTCTGATTCGATCGTGCCGCGTACTCCCGAATAAACTGACGTTTGTTTATTTTGATTCTCAGTCGATTAATATGGCAGGGAGTACAAAACGTTACGATCTAACGATTTTCTTTATCCTGGTTAGTTTCAAAGTAATCTACCAAATAAAATACCAAAAGCCGTTGAGACCGGACTGATTTGATTCTCGATTGTCTCGGGAGTAAGCCTCCTTGTCCGGGCAACCGTTGGAACCGGTCGTTGTGGAAGTCCTTAAGGGAGGCCTGTGTTCAGCAGTGGACGTTTTCAGACTGATCATGATGATGATATCGTATGTCCTTAGAACATACGAAAACTGTAATAAACGTCGCTGTAATCGTATAAAAGTAAACTCAGTATTACCCTTCAATTCTCTTGAGACTACTTAGACAGTTACAATTGTCTGACGAACTAAAAGTTTATTATAGTGCAGAATGATATTAGCGCCCCGTACACGCACAGTTCGGACTGCACATTGTGCTGCGTTCCAAACTTCAGCGGGATCTGTGTGATTTACCCTTGGTTTCAGGAACGTTATTCAAATGTATGATCAACTAACATGGCATTAAAATTAACAACCCACATTTAACGTTGATTGGTGGAGTATTAATTTTATCGGAGAGAAAAGAAGGTACATAATATATTTTATGATTATATCACGCTCTTTAGAACATGTTTCATGTTATTTTATGATTACAAGTGCTTGCATGGCTGGGTAAAACAGCACATATGAGGTTAAATCACCAGATACACCGATTAGTTGACATACGATTTGTATGGCGTTTAAGAAACCGGGGGTTAGTCGGTTTAGTTACAATATCAAAATTGACGGTTTGGACTGTTACATTACATGTCGAAATACCACATAGCGCTCGATTAAGAATAAAATACGGGGCACAGAAAAAAGGCGCGTGCTATTCCGCGGTCCAAGGTGTAAATCTAATGTGTCAATATATGTTAAAGCGCGCGGCTTAAACTGTAGAAAATATACTGTTTCTGCTGTCCACGACGTGCCAGGTAGATAGCCTGTCTACATTTTCACGTCATTCTTGGAGCGCGGGTTGAATGGCA
Source organism: Celastrina argiolus (assembly GCA_905187575.2). NCBI lineage: Eukaryota > Metazoa > Arthropoda > Insecta > Lepidoptera > Lycaenidae > Celastrina > Celastrina argiolus. The sequence continues at coordinate 8,827,750 of LR994596.1, forward strand.
GATGCTATTTTCGACGGTCCGATAGAAATCGGACGTAGATTTTTGACGTATTTTGACCACACGTACAAAGTACTTATTCCCTATAGGTACTCGCAAGGACAAAATATAAAAAAGAGAATCAATGGTGCTGCACTTGAAAAGCAGCAGATACATAATTTAAAAAAAGACCACACGTAGATACGTGGTCAAAATACGTCACAAATTTCCTACCAGTTGTCAGCAACGTACCATACTAGATTGTTAAGGTACGATTCCACCAAAATAGTGTTCAGAACATTTGTTAGCCAACATTTTTTTCAGAATTCCAACTGTGCCAATTTGTATGTGTTCCAATTTGTTAATGTTGAGTTAGCGAGTCCACCGGAACAAATATCTGTTACGCACAATGTTCGTAACAGAACACCGGTGGAATCGCACCTTTAGATACCTACACTTTTTTTTTCGTTTCGCTCACGCTCTTTTTTGGAGCGCGGGTTGAACGGCGCGTGCTATCCCGCAGTCCGAACCGTTCGTCTGCAGGGCTCTATATCATAAATACAGCAAATTGCAGTAAAGGTTTTACGGTTCCCAGACTACATTTTGGCGAAGATATAAAGGTTATCCATAAGATCGAAGCACATTGCACTCTTCCTAAATAGAAATTCTTATCTTTCGTAATGTGTTTCCAATACCTTTTGAACGACATGTATAATGTGTAGGAAGGCGCATTACCTTTATGTGATCCATTTTATGCAAAGCAATTTTAATATACATATTTAGAACAGAATTAGTCTTTTGAATGTTTTTTTTTCATTTATGGTATTATAGCCCGTGGTAAACATAATATAATGTAAAACTAAAATTATTTATGTACCATTAAAAACAATGAAGTTATTAAATAAATTATATTATACTATTAAATATAATGTGCGAACGAGAAGGGTTCAACAGATTATGACGTCACGTTGTTAACTCCATAGACATTACATTAACATGCGTACAAACATAGTTATGCGATAAAAATATAGATAAATTTATTTAATTGCTTGAAACTTATCTTAATTCTTTTATGTTAATTCAATAACCCAATTGTGAAATGCAGGTAGAAACAATCTCAATGTTGATGTTATTAGTTTCAATATACTTTAATCTTTGTCAAGGTACCTATACAAATATTTAATAGTGTACCAAATTAAATTTGCTTTAAATACATAAAATAATGTAATAATAATAATTTAATAGTTTCGTTTGTACGTTTTTTTTTTCTATTTACTTATAAAGGGATTTTGACCCAAATATATGTCAATCCCATTGTACCCAATTCAATATTAATTTACACGCTACTATCGTTGATATTGGCAAAAATACGGAGCAACGAAACAGCTATGTCTGAAATTAGGTCGGAAAGAATAAACTATTACAATTATAATATTAAATTACCAACTAGTTATATTAAGACCGGTCATTAAATCAGTAACCGAGTACTGTGATATTGTAGCACATCCGGGATGGTCGCAGCAATAGCAGACAGGTTCGTAAGCCATAATCCGTAAAAGACCAGCATCTAATATGCGAAGAGTATGGGATTCATGAAGGAAATTACTATTGAACTTGAAAGTCTAAAATAGCTACAGTGGATTTATTAACATAATATAATCAAATAATTTGTAATTTATTTTAATTTCGCTAGTAGCAGAGTGTTAAGATTTTTTTATAACACTGACACAATTTATAAAATTTGAATATATATTATATCTAGCAATATTTCGCGAAAACTGATAATCACAACCTGCAAGCAAATGAGTGAGTGTACGCATAGGCATGCGCTTAAAACACCTTCCTCCTTCCCACAATGCTTATGCGTACACTCGCAAGCAAAAACGTGAAAACACCACCACGACACAAACAATAACGATCGTGCAAAGCCCCACACGTTGGAGAGTTTTGCAACCTGCATGGTGGTGTGGGACTTTATAATAATATACTTAAATGTTATGTTATGGATTTCCGTAAAGTAACAACTGATTTTATTAACTATTGACACAATTATTTATTTATGTATGGTCTTAAAAAAAAAATACATTAATTAGCTGACCCGTGCCCACTTCGTTGACCATACAAACCGTTTAAACCTTCCCGGGACTTCCTCGAATATTTCAAGACCAAAAATAGCCGAAAGGGTTCAGCCGTTCTCGAGTTTTAGCGAGACTGGAACAGCAATTCAGAAGATATTATTATTTACCGTTTTTTTAATTATTATGGTAACGAATATTGTACATTACAACTACGTAAAACTCATCGGCAATCATAGTTTTTGTCCATCATTGAAAATGACCGATGCATGTAAAACTATGCAAGCCAGGCACGTGGATGTAATACGACGTCATACAAGTCCTTTACCATCTAATGGCTTTAATTAACTAGTTCTTCCTTTATCGTAAAGTTAGATTAGATTGTAAAGTTCACAAAGATCGTGGCTGCGTAACTTTTCAATTTAAATTCTGTGATCATCACCATTATCTGTTGGCCATTATAATTGAGTGCTTTGTCAAAGGAACGTATTTACATAAAGTACACTCGCTTGCAAAAGAAAGCATAACACTTTTGATAAACTATAGAAGTTACAGATTTCAAATGAAGTGATATTTTTTGTGATAATTTTAAGGGGTAAACCGCTTCGTTACAAGTAACGATTTAACCAATAACAACGAGAGCCCATCTATAACTTCATCAGATCTATAACTTTTTTTGATAAAATGTACAATATTTATCGTATCTTTCATTCAATTTTTCAGAGCTAGGCTCTTGTTGGTGGAGTAATCGCCATTTCTCTCGGTTCTGTGCTCACTTGTGGCCTCTTGATATAACACAACGTTAATCGTCTCTTTCACTTGTTCTATATAGTTTAACGCCTCCGTGGTCTACTGGTTTAGAGCCGAGATCTCTACTCGGAGGTCGTGGGTTCAATTGCCGCGTTGGAACGACAAAAAAAATGTTTATTCAAGGTTGGGACAATGCAGGCTGATCACCTGATTGTCTGACAAGAAAGATGCTCCATGATCCTGATCTCCCGCCAGTTGTATCGGTTATCTGTCCCACTGGATTACGAGAGCGAAGAAGAGAGAGTGCTTCTTTGTATTGCGCACACACTTGGGCACTACAAAATTACTCCTACGTAGATGGCCTGGTTTCAATGAAACCGAAATCGGCGTGGGAGATTAGTATTATTATAGTGATAAATCAGATTATAGACCTACTCGTATATCATTGGCTACAATTATTGCAAAAGTGTTGGATAGGGTGCTGGATGAGCGCCTTGATAAATACATTAAAATACATGACGCTCAGTTTGGTTTTCAAGCTGGTCTGTCAACGAAAAGTGCCATATTAACACTCAAACACACTGTTTACTATCTTGCAAGAAAAACACCAATGTATGCTTGTTTTCTGGATTTGTCTAGGGCATTTGATCTTGTGTCTTATGATCAGCTATGGTCTAAAACGAGAGAGGCAGAAGTCTCCTCAGAAATTATAGGATATTTTTCTTATTGGTATAATAATCAAAAAAATGTTTTTAAGTGGGCTGATAAGTATTCTGATGAATATCAGCTAAACTCTGGTGTAAAACAAGGTGGACTGACCTCTCCGAGGCTTTTCAATTTATTTGTTAACAAATTGATTGAGGGGTTGAGCAGCAGGCATGTCGGCTGCCACATAGATAACATAAGTGTTAATAACCTAAGTTATGCAGACGATGTGGTTCTGCTCAGTCCGTCAATCAATGGTTTAAGACAACTCCTGCAAATGTGTGAGTCTTATGCTGGCCAGCATGGTTTAAAGTATAATGAAAAGAAGAGTGAGTTTATGGTTTTCATAGGCAAAAACAAAAGACTGGATAATGTACCTGCAGTATGCCTAAATAATGTGCTATTAAACCGGGTTGAACAGTTCAAGTATCTGGGCCATGTTGTCACTGAGACTCTAACTGATGATCAGTATATAGAAAGAGAACGGAGAGCACTGTCAGTCCGTGGAAACATGTTGGCCCATAGATATGCACGTTGTAATTTAGAAGTAAAACTAACTTTGTTTAAAGCTTACTGTCAAAGTTTTTATACAAGCGGTCTATAGGTCAAGTTTACACAGAAAGCCTAGAGTGCAATATGTAATATTGCACTCTAAGTGCAGTAACATAGTAACAATGTTTTCAGGGCGCTGGTGCGGTTGCCCCGGTACTGTAGTGCCTCAAGTATGTTTGCAGATGCCCATGTAGATGATTTTTATGCAATTATGCGAAAGAAGACATGGTCTGTGGTGCAAAGTACATGGGTAAGCTGCAACAGCATTCTGAAAATGATAGGTTAGACTCTGCAGTTCTGAGTCGCTTCATCGATCTACATATTGTGAGATGTGTGGATCGTTGAATTAACTCAGAACCTTAAAATATGTGTACATTACTAACATAGATAGGGCGAAGCAGTACTTCATATCTGCTCACTGCCTGCAACTGTACAAGGCGCAGGTTCGGCCCCATATGGAGTACTGCTCTCACCTTTGGGCGGGGGCTCCCCAATACCAGCTCCTTCCATTTGACCGCATCCAACGTAGAGCGGCTCGAATCGTCGACGACCAGGCTCTTTCCGAGCGGCTTGACACTTTGGCCTTGCGTAGAGATGTCGGTTCACTCTGCATCCTCTATCGCATTTACATGGGGTGTGTTCCGAGGAACTGTTTGGCTTAATACCTGCAGCTACATTTCGACATCGAAGCTCGCGCCGGAAGTTCCACCCACATCATCTTGATCTCCACAGATCAACCACCGTGAGATTCTCAAGGCACTTCCTGCCTCGGACCACCATCTTGTGGAACCAGCTGCCACCCACGGTATTTCTGAACCGATACGACTTAGGAGCCTTCAAGAGAAGAGCCTACGTCTTCGTCAAAGGCCGGCAACGCACCTGCAGTTCCTCTGGAGTTGCGGATGTTTATGGGCGTTAACTTAACATCAGGTGAACTGCCTGCTCGTTTGCCCCCTTTTTCCATTAAAAAAAAAAATAGATATTTAGTTCTAAATTATAAGATTACTAACACATTATAATATGGACTGTAATTGTCTGAAATAAATTATTTTTATTTTTATTTTATTATATTTATTTATTTATTATTATAGTTCCGCCTACACTTTCCTCTTCTTCGAAAAACTAGTATTTTTTTTAGAAAAAAAAAAATATTAGTTTTTTTTGCAAGTTTGTGTAGTTATTTTTATTATCTGTGTAACTTAAATCGTTTGGAGCCGTTTCTTATCAATTTTATACTATCAATATTACACGCATTAGATGTAATCTGCTTATTGGAACACAAGATTACATTTCAATATGCCGTATTATCTAGTAGGCTAGTTGAAACGTGGGTGTTAGGTCAAATTATGTAAAAACCTAGCGTTTTCGGCATTTAATGATAAGTTTCTCTTCCTTAATATACTCTCAAAACTGGGATGGTTACCTGACACGACTGACGAGGGAACACTCGCAGAAACAATTTTTATATGCTCATCCGACGATGAGCTTGAAAACAACATTTCTTGTTGATCCAATACGGGCACTGAATCTGGGACCTCCGAGTTGAGAGTCAAGCTCAGAACTACTAGACCCTGGGGGCGTATAATTTATGATAACTTTCGGCATTTCATTGGAAACATAATTTCAATGTCAAATTAGGTCTATAACATTGTTAAATACATAAGAATATTTTACCACTGAGGCCGCTATTAATAAAATATTCATAAGAAGATGTACACTACTTCGTAAATTACTGGTTTTGTTCGAATACTTAAGGGTGTGTCATTACACACCCTGATGATTATATCTCATTTATTTTACACCTTGTATTACTTGTATATACAAAATAAATCTGATCTGATTTAATATGTATCACTTGTGAGATGAATACTATGTTGTTTTCATGCGATGCCAAGTCAATCGACTTATTTTTTTAAAACATCAAAAATTATTAATATTATTGATTATGATCACTATAAGATGTTGTTAGGCCGACCGACTAACCCCTACTTTGTATAACATATAACTCACAACTTTTTACGGTAGAAGAACTAAGTAACGAGACTTGACACTTTTTACAAGTCATGTTTTTAATGGGATTTCCATTGTCTGTAACAGAAGTTCTTCGGATTATTAGCACGGGGCCAGATTGACGTGGTGTGAAGTGTTCAAAGATATTATATAGTTATTACTACTAAGTAATAACTACCCGTTCAATAATAAAATAAATAAATAAAATAAAATAAGCTTTATTTCAGTCCAATTACAGATAGTATAGTAATTACAATTTTTCTTTTTATAACATGCTATATTACTTTTGCAAATTTATCTATGTGTTACATTATTACTTTATATAAATGAATGGATTAGTAACTCAAATTTCTAATATGTAAGTACATGAAATGATGTCATTTTCTTATTACAATAATTATTGTCAGTCAATTTTTATATAAACAATTGTCAAGTATTATTAATTATTTTATAAAATATTCAATTACATAAAGGTATATTATACAGTTCAAAATATTAAATTAGCAGATAAAATAGTACATACATAACAGTCAATATTAATATTTATTAGCATGCAAGTAAATAAGTTTTATTTCTGTTTGGACCCCCTAAGGGTAAAAGCCTCCTCTAAAGAAGTCCATGTTGCTCTATTTTTTGCTATGTCTAGCCAACCTTTTCCCGCTACCGCCTCTATTTCGTCAGCCCACCTGGCGCGAGGACGCCCTCTCTGTCTGGTGCCTGTAGGTCCGTTCCACGCAGCCGATCTTAACGTCCATCTATCGTCAGTGTATCTGGCAACATGGCCTGCCCACTTCTATTTTCTTTGCAAGGAGAAAGATAAAGCGTCGGTTACCTTGGATTTCATGCGTATTTCAGTGTTTTTTACTTTGTCCTTTAATTTTATATTGAGATAGCTTCGTTCCATTTTTCTCTGTGTAGTCTGAATTTTCGTTTGGGTTTTTAAATCGTAAGTCCAAGTTTGGCAGCCGTACAATACCATACTAAAACTATTCGTAGAGCCTCTACGAAAAGTCACTCAGTCCATAAAGGCGAGAAGCTAATAATCGATCTGAAAATTGAACACCGCTCGTTTAAAACTACAACGTGGCACAACAAAAAACTGGAATTTTGGGAAAACGACTTTGAAACTATTAAAATCTTACAACTTTTAAAGTAAGAAAGCTACAAAAAAGATTATTTTGCCCATTTGAAACTTTACTAAGAAACTATGAAACTCAGTGAAAATTTCATTGATTTATAGATATTTTTTTATGAAATTATAGTTTTATAAAAAAAAGTCCCTACATGTCACGTTCTTCCTATAAAAATAATGAACTTACTGACTGACAAAGGGGTATATCACGTTATAGGTAACAAAATAAAGAGATTTAAGACTGTGGTACAGAATATATTATATAGTAATAATAACACTGTTGAAATTTTAATAGTATTTATTGAAAAAAACTATTAGCTAAAGTGTAACTTACTAGTTTTATAATCAGTTTAAAACAAACAAATAATAACAAAAATAAGTAAGTGGCGTCTTTTATATCTAAATTAAAACCTTAATTTTATCAGACTAAACAATCCTACGTCTAAAAATAATAATTAGACCTGATATTATGAATTATAGAAGGATTAAAATTTAGTAAACGACAAAATTTGTACCAAAATAAGGTTTAAGTGGAAAATTGTTGCTAAAGTATCGCAAGGTACTTAGGTAACGTTAACTATTTTTATAATACTTACTTAATTTAAACATGTTTATAAAGTTTCTGAGGGCCTATTACAAGCTCTTTATTCCAGCGAGTTTACGCCATACAACGGCTACCTGGAATTTTCGTATTACGATCACATAATAACTGCATGATGACAGCTAGTTAGTGGACACTTGACACTGGACTTGCTTCCGAATGTCACTTTCAGACTACCAAACTAGGATGGAGCCATTCAGTTTAACATGTCGCTGTAGTATGAAAAATAACAAGGCAGTTTAAGACCGTATTATTGAATTGCCTGGAACCAGGCTGGTATTGTAAAAGATCATGTATTATGATCTTTTATGAGGCCCCTGGTCATAGTTCATACTTATAATTAGGTAAGTACTATTTTACAATAACCATAATGACAGATACAGGAAATATCACATCTTTTTTTAGGATCAGAAGTAGGTACTGTACTAATATTAATCTAAGATGGCATAATTCGTGAAAGGAGCATTGCTCTTCTACGTCTTCACGAGCTTCATTCTGTGGTGTGAATGCATTTTCTTCCTGATCGCATATTATATCCGCAGCAATAGCATCTTAAAATGTAGCTCTATGTATGTATTGGTCTATAGAGCTGAAAATACAATTTTCTATGCCTGTACTATTTATTAAGTCTTTTGACAATTCGTTTATTACGCCGTCAGTGTTGTCAAGGTGTGAGCTTCTTCATCATCTGCACTTTCTTCAATAACTTTGTTGATGGTGAAATTCGGCTCTCTAACAGGATCGTCGCTATCCTCGATGAAGAATTCCTCAGCTGAGCTTCTAGATGCTCTTCTCATGCTGGAGCTGCTAGAAGAATTTCAACGCCGACGCTTTTCTGGAGTTTTCTCATCTTGATGATAATTTTCATTAGCCATTTTCACTATTCTCCTTGATCGTGAACCCATCTTGAACGAAAAAAAAATCTTTATTAATAAAATATTATTATAAACAATGTGACAAAACGATGAATTTCTTAATATAATAACAATATTTCAAATATATATCGTGACATCCTATTATAAACGCAGCGTATATTTAAATAAGTGTAAAAAATTATTGCATACAACGTGACATGCTAACACAAGTCAATTTTATTTTCATAATTTTCAAAGGAACAACGTGTTATAAAAGTGATGACCAAGTACGATCAATTAATTCTTTAATGCTAAAATGCGACATAACAAGTGTGACACATTATAGAATTAAATAAATAAGTAATAAAATATTTACCTTTACTCCAAAAAGGTGTCATGCAGGTCTTGACACGTTGCTGTCTTATACCGCAAGCAAGTACTCTCACGCACTGCATTGTCACACTGAGGAGGCGCGTTGTGGAAATAAGCTTAGCTGCTAAACGGGGCAGCGCTACATCGTGACAAGCTCTCTCTTTTCCTCATACTTTTGTCGGTATTGGCTTAAATTGTACCACGTTTTTGCACTAAATAGATTCGGGTACGGTGAATAAAATGGTGGTAATAACTCAAAATCGAGTTATGCCACTGTGACACGTTGTAGTTTTAAACGAGCGACACGTACAATTGCACCTTAAATCAATTATCATCAGCAACCGTATTAGATTATTACCAAGATAATAATATCTTATCGGGGCATAATAATATATAATGTTGTTAAATATTTAGATTACTATGACACTTGCAGAGACACGTTTCGTCAAAATGGCCGTGGTTCGGTGGTGTGCCGTGTTTTGTTTGTTTTTGGCAGCGAATTGTGAAGTTTACGAATTGAATATTGTGCATTATAATGATTTCCATGCTAGGTAAGTATAATAGTAATACCTCCCACACCGATTTTGGTGACGGTGGCCGGTTTCATTGAAGCCAGGCTAGCTACGCAGGAGTTATTTTATAGTGTCCAAGGGCGCTGTACACAGAAGCACTCTGTCTTCCTTCACTCTCGTAGCCCAGTGGGACGGATAACCGATACCGATACGACTGGCGGGAGATCAGGCGCAGGACCGACTTTTTACATGCCCATGGATCGTCATTCTTGTTAGACAATCAGGTCATCAGCCTGCATTGCTTAACCAAACTCGAAAACAACGTTAGGTAAGTATATTAGGGTATTGTTACGTACCTTGTACATTCAATCTTTATGAGCAACAGCAGCGAATAACAATACCATGTGGTTTGGTCGAAATAAACCGATTCGACACTCGGCTCGGATTTATTAAAAATCTCATGATGCAGATTTAATTTTTAATAATATCGACCTCGTTTTAGGATATTTATCTCTTATAATTACGCCTACCATGCCATCTTCATTAGCTTAACTTTTAGTGTTACCCACATTTAATCACTTCAAAATAACCTTTGGCATCTACTTATCTTTGGTCCTACTTTGTATTTTGGTATAATAGCTCCCCTCACCGATTTCGGTGTCGGTAGCCGATTTCATTTAAACCAGGCCAGCTACGCAGGAGTTATTTCATAGTGCCCAAGTGTGTGCGAAATACAAAGAAGCACTCTCTCTTCCTTTTACTCTCATAACCCAGTGGGACGGTAAACCGACACGACTGGCGAGAGAACAGGCGCAGGTCCTACTTTTTACATGCCCATCCGACGCATGGATCATCTTTCTTGTCAGACAATCAGGTGATCAGCCTGCATTGTCCTAACCAAACTTGAAAACAACATTTATGTTGTTCCAACGCGGGAATCGAACCCACGACCTCCGAGTCGAGACCGAAGCTCTGAACCACTAGACCAAGGAGGCGATAGTTTGGTATAATCATACTTCTTGTACACAATATTGTTTTGTCTTAACTATGAATGGAGATAAGTAAATAACTATGCCTAAACTTACAACCTACATTTACAACTAAAATACAACGTCATCTAGACAAAACGTACTTTGCACTTACCTACGAAGTTCACAAATCCACACACACAAACGCAGACAAAATTTCACCTAAATCGGTTCAGCTGTTAACGAGTCCAAGTGCAATCACACGCACTATACTAACCCCAGGTTTCTGAAAGGCTGATCAAATGGTCGATCAGTTAACAAGCCATTCTAACGCTCATTGGTGAACGTAGCGAGTAAGCGAAGTAGTTGCGAGTGGTGTTTACCAATGAGCATTCAGAATGGTTTGTTAACTCAAATGTTAGCTAATCGACGATTTTATAAGGCATTCAAAAACCGGGGATAAGCAGTACTCAACCTTGTGGTAGTAGGTACTAATTGTTATGTGAACATTTCGTGGTATACCATAACGCGACAAATCACAATTAAAGATCTCCATTAACGTCACAAAACGGATGAGTTTTAATCCAGGGCGGCGATTCTCAGGCCTCTAACTTAGTTCCGAATATTAGTTTATCCCGCTCGCACGCGCGCTAAATCTCATTTGCATTAGGGCCCTAATTCTCAGGATTCTTAGTTTTTACTATCGGTCTGTCCCGCTAATGAAAATGAGATTTAGCGCGCGTGCGAGCGAGATATACTATTATTCGAACTTTTTTCCACTGCCCGAGAATCGTGCTAAGGGGGCCTAATTCTCAGGCCTCGAACTAAGTTTTTACTATCGGTCTGTCCCGCTCATGCCAATGAGATTTAGCGCGCGTGCGAGCTGGATATACTAATATTCAGAACTAAGTTCGAGGCCTGAGAATCGCCGCCCTGCTCAGGTGTTAGGTCTACGACCAGTGCGTTCGTGTATATAGACTTGGATCCAGCGAGCCCCAGCATTGTAAGATCTACTCCTTGTGGTCATTTTAGACCTTTGATTTTTTTTTGAGTTATATTAAGTAATTTATGTGGGGTTCTAAAACAAAAAATACTCTGCGCGTCATTCTCTCCACACTATATTAGGCTTAATATACTATGTACCATGAATCACCATAAGGTTCGCAAAATCAATTACAGACGCTTCGGGCGCAATATGATATACTAACTAAGGACGAAGCAGAAATATAATTAAGTTAATATTTTTCCGTAACTTATTACGCGTGTTCCGTTTCAATAGTTAATATTTCTATCTATAAGTAAAACTCTACCTATATATTATTACGACTAACAACAAATCAAACAGTTCAGCCTGAATACCTGCATCTTATATAATCATTGAAAAAAAAAACAATTAAGTCTACAGCCGATAACCGCCTCCTTTGTTGAAAATCGCTTAAGACTTTACCGACATAGAATCTTCCAACTCCAGGTTCGTCGAGACCAGCCCAGCTGGCACTGTCTGCAACCCATCCGTCGAGCCATGTATTGGAGGTTTCGCCAGACTCACCACCCTCATACGAGAGGCTTTACAGCGAGAGCCGGAGTCCCTGGTACTGAATGGAGGAGACAGCTTCCAGGGGACCATCTGGTATAACCTGCTCCGGTGGAACGTGACACAGGACTTCATGAATATGGTGCATCATGATGCTCATGTATGTAAAACTATTATATAAGATGTTTATACAATTTTATGATAAAGCCCTTTTTATGGATTTCCGACTGATACTGGCTAAGGCTAAGGTATGTATGTGGGACTCTGCTGATTGTGAGGTTCTCATCTGGGCCTCGATTCTCGCACCTTAAACTTCGTTTAGCGTCTGTTCCGCTCGCGTACCTAGGATTTGTCGTGCGTACGAGCGGGACAGACTAATAATATTCTAAACGAAGTTCGAGGTGCGACAATCAGGGCCCCGAATCGCATTCCTCGAAATTTGTTTGAAATTTCAGTCAGTACGTAGGATTTAGCATGCGTACGATCGAAATAGGCTGACGACAGAATCGAAATTCAAGTGACAAAATTCAGGGCCCAAGGCGATCGCACTAAAAACCAAAACTGCCATCCTCCGCTTGGTCAGAGCCAACAAACAAGTGGTCCAGAGGCCACCGAATTAAGTATCCCACCCCCGTTAATTATCTAGCACAAGGGGCTATCGCGTATTATGAACGCCGCTAGGCCGCCGCGGGGCACTTGTGTTGCATGAGGTATCTGAAATGTCAAAATATGTCACTGTTAGTGGGTTGGCTACGCGAGTTTATTTCTGTTGAGATTACTAGATTAATGTTGAGAATATATAGAAATTATTTGATTAATTATGGCAGTTATTAAAAGTTACGGATCAATTAATGTGACTGCTTTGACTTACAAGCGAGTTTTTTAGAGTTAAAGTTCCAGAAACTTTTTATCCAAACAAAACTTAGCCACACTGCAGCATGGCTAAAACGCTGTCTTTTTTATTCCTCCAAGCCATGGCCTACCATCCCATACAATCTATGTTTAATACGAAAAAATGCAATAGATGTCACTACTATTAACGTTTGTAATTAAAAATTGTAAATATGCCGAAGTAAGTACAAATATTGACATTAAAATAAAGACAAGCAAATTTTTTTAGTTATGCTTGAAAAATTTAGCTTTGTCTAGCTCCTTAATTAAGAAGAAAGATACGAAACGAATTTAGTAATTAGTATTTTCCAATAGTGGCGTTAGATGGCGGTTTCCAGAATGTGCCTGGACTTCACCCTTTATCTATTGGAAATCGAAGAAAACAAAATAGCCAGTCAAATTGCCAGTATTAGGGGGATATAATTTTCTAGTACTAGGTCGTGTCTCTGTTATATATCTATTTTGTGCTCTAAGCATATTAATATAGTTGAAAAGGCAGTGCCAGTGACATACGAATTTAGTAATTAGTATTTTCCAATAGTGACGGTAGATGGCGGTTTCCATAATGTGCCTGGACTTCACCCTTTATCTATTGGAAATCGAAGAAAACAAAATAGCCAGTCAAATTGCCAGTATTAGGGTGATACAATTTTCTAGTACTAGGTCGTGTCTCTGTTATATATCTATTTTGTGCTCTAAGCATATTAATATAGTTAAAAAGGCAGTGCCAGTGACATATGAATAAGTGACTTTAATAAGAGTGTTAGTATTCGCCGGTAAGCCCTAAAACACAAATTATTGCCCTTTACGTAATAACGTGGTAATAACCAATACTGCGCAAGCTTCGGATTAAAAACGCCAAATGTACGACTCTAATCAATTCCGAATGGCTAATAAACGGGAATACAGATATAAAACGGCTTCAAATGCACAATTAGAAATAACGGGAAATGTAAATTGTACTCGTATTGAAATGGCTTTTTCGTGTTTTATTGGGACCACAGTAAAGCCGTGGATTCGGTCGTTAAGACCACCTCACCAAATTACTCACTAAGATTATATTATACAGTTTAATATAATATAATACGAGTATCTAGCAATATTCACCGAAATTTTTCATGGCATATTGTCAGATCCGTGGTACTTAATTGAATAGGGTGCGAAATTACTGGAGCCAATGACGAAATTTGGCACAGATGTAGAGATGAATTAATGATTCACGAGGAATGACAATAGCTCTTATTATTGCGCCCGAAGTCTAACACTAAACTATATTTTTCTTTACTCAACAGGTACTAGGAAACCATGAGTTCGACAATGGTGTTGAGGGAGTTATTCCATACTTAAAGGCTCTAGAAGCCCCCGTTGTAACTGCCAATATTATTGATGACGATGAGCCCACAATACAAGGTTTATACGAGCCTAGTATTATTGTTGAGAAGGGAGGACGAAGAATTGGCATTATTGGTGTCATAATAGCTTCTACTAACGTAAGTACAAAAAATAGAATGACTGACAAATATTAACATCAACACGCTAGCCCTCGCTAGGCTGGCTATGGAGCGTCGACGGAGTCGCGGAAGTTTTGTTGTCCCTGTGGCTTGGTCAACGATGGTGGAGTTGGAGTACCGCCGAGTGTTAGGCCCGTATAAATAAAACAATCCTAAACCCAACCTCAACTTGAGAACCTATTTGACAGATAAAACAACGTTTCGTTTCACTTTTAAAAGTGAACATCATTATTAATGTTACATAGTATTCATATTATAGATTACAGATAACAATAAAATAAGTTTAATGTATATTCTTATAATCTTTATTTTTACGTTTTAATAAAAAAAATTAAAGTATGTAACATAAGTAAAATTCTTCATTTTTAAAAGTGAAACGAAACGTTTTTTTATCTGTCAAATAGGTTCTCAAGGTGAGGTTGGGTTTGAGATTGTTTTATTTATACGGGCCTTAGTGTGTAGGGCTGCGTCCATTTACCATCTTTCGGACGCAGCGAGTCCTACATATCCGTGGAGGGAATCCCCAATCCCCCACGGAATGCTTTAAAGCATTTCTCAGCGATAAAAAAAAAGGCTGGCTAAAGAGCATGCTGTAGTTATAAAATATCTGCCACTCTCTTTCTCTCTAATAAATAATTGTTTCACCAATCAGCGTTTAATATAAGTTATAAGCTTGATTGCTGTGTTAGTTGATTTTATATTTAAATAGCGTTCCGGTCCATAATCTAACATTCTAATTGGTAATCAACAGGAGCTGGCATCGACAGGTCAGCTGAAGTTCACCGATGAGGTTGAGACGGTGAGACTGGAGGCTGAGAGGCTACACGAGCAGGGTGTAGATGTTATTGTGGTGCTGTCACACTGTGGTTTGGATATAGACAGGTAGAACATATTGTACTTATACCTTTTTTTTTAATAATAAAATACCTTTATTTAAAAAAAAAACATTGATATAAAATACCATAGACCAATTACATTGGTCCATGATAATACACACCACTTACATACACCAAACTGCAAAATCATTTTGTCGGTGGATGCATAATAATTTGTCGGTGGGTACTAGACGTCCATAAAGAACTTAGATACGAAACATGTCCTGTGTTTCTAGAAATAGGTATGGGCCCAATAATTAATGTCACAATCCTGAATCGCGCTATCAAAGTTTTTTAAGTTCGTCGCTATAATTATAACATATTATATAACCTTCGCTCAACAGTACACGTCTAGATATCGTGACAACATAAGAAATCCGTCTCGGCGAATATCAGCTCATTTGAAAAGTAAGCTGTTATTCTTAGCGTTTAGCTAAGATTCATAACCAGGCCTTATTTCATAATAATCTACATTTCAGTCAAAACATGATGCTTGGCCGTTTTATTTCACACACGATGAATGAATGCATATGAAATCTTCGTAACGGTAGCAAAACGGCCAAGTATCACGTTGTGACTGATATGTAGAGTATGTAAAGTTAGGCCTGGTAAAGTAAGGGCGCATAGATCAAGAAATAGATCAAGAATCATAGCCATATGCGATCTGACCACTTTTTCATAGATTTTGATTAAGGTGTAGTATATAGCTTGTAGGTTTAGCACGTGTAGTCTTTAGAGCTTGGTTTATACGATATCTCATAACTTTTTCACAGGGCAAGCTAAGTAGACTCGTGTTGGCAACATTTTTATATGAAAATGTTTTTGGTGGGATATAACATTACGGTAGATTTTAAGTCTGTATGTTTAGTAATAATTGCTTATACATTGGATTAATACCTAAAATACTGTGTTTTCGCGGGCAGATATTAGGCAAAAGTGTATAATATTTCGTAGTCATCTGGTTGAATCTGCTTATTTCATTGAATGACTAGCGCGGTCATTTAATGGCGTCAAACAGCTCGTACAGATAGCAATGTGTTGATATATTTTTTGCTTCATTTATTTTAATGTGCGATAAAATAGTACACATTTGGAAATTTTGAAGTTTAAAATAAAATATTGAATGGCTGTCCTAGTCTCGGATTCTTTGAATTTGTTGGTAAAAATAGAATTCAATGAACGCGCTAAAATAATTTAAGGTCTATCTTGTACAATTTCTAAAAATCGTTATTATTTAATACAGTACTCGGAATGTCAGAACAATTAACAGTAATTTCGCAGCAATCTTCATCTGTCTTAATAAGTGGACCCTCATCAATCAACCAGAATAAAAGGATTTAATACCCAAACTTATGTTGACTGTATTATTATACTGATTAATTTGACCAAAGTTAGACTAAAATTTTAGGTGATAATGAACTTCCAGAATCCCAATTCTAGTATTTAAATTAGACTTTAAATTGGTAATAAATGAGCTTTGACGTTACAAACTGATTTTGTGAACCAAAATGACGTTTGAGAATAAACTGATGTTTTAAAATAATATCGAGACTGCATCGAAACGGTATTATTTAAATATTTGATTATCAGAATCGATCTACTGTATTCTTAATCTAAAATAAATTCTCCCATCAAAACATAACTTGTAAAAAGTGCCAAGTCGCTTCTTAGTTCTTCTACCCTAAAAAGTTGTAAAATACATGTTATGCCAATTAGGGAGTATATCAATATTATTTAAAATCTTTAGGGCTAATTTTTCCATCGTCAGATAGCTTTTATCTGTCGAATAAACTTGGGACTTTGACATTTGTTGCATACGAGATCTGTCAAAGTTACATATTTATTCCTCAGATAAAAGTTATCTGCCGTTTGAAAAACCAGCCCTTAATGTTTTAAATAAATAAGTAGATTGACTTGACAATCCCATGAAAACACAATATGCATAATATTTATCTCACAAGTGATACATATATTAAATCAGATGCTTTTGTACGATTGCCAAGCGTGCCGATTGACACGATCGAATCTGAATCAAAATTGAATCAGTTTGGAGAGTAAGGCCCCTGAGATATTCACAATTCCCGTTTAAAAACTTATTTCTTAACGCGGCCAGAATTTATTCGCAGCTGTACAGGGAAGTTGTTCGGATCCAGTCTTTGCGTAAATTTGGAAAAAAAATCCTACAATTAATTATTATCTAACATTACTTTCCAGAGAAATAGCTCTCAATGGTGGTCCCTACATCGACATAATAGTCGGCGGTCACAGCCACACACTACTCAGCAATGAAGAGCCACCGCCAGGCTCCGTGTTCACCCCCTTGGGACCCTACCCGGTGGTGGTCGAGCAACCCACTAGATCGGTAAGTAAATCTTATGCAATAGTAGACAACCACATCAGACACACGCTTTGTACCATCGAAGCCTGAGGACTCACGGCAGCGGACATCTACTAGTAGTAGTTGTTGAGCAACCAACTAGATGAGTGAGATAAATATCGGCAATAGTAGGCAACCACATCAGCCATACGTTTTGAAGCATCGAAGTATAAGGGCTCACCCCCGCGGTGACTACTAGTAGTAGTTGTCGAGCAACCCACTAGATCGGTGAGATAAACCTAGGCAATAATGGTTGCCTATTATTGCCTAGGTTTATCTCACCGATCACATCTACTTTCTTATTATCTGTCACATTTATCTCACACATCAGCCGTACGCTTTGCAGCACCAAAGCCTGAGGACTCACAGAAGCGGACACCTACTAGTATTGTTATCGAGCAACCCACAAGATTCGTTAATAGCATATATATTTATCTCACTGATCTAGTATCAGTGAGATAAATATCGGCAATAGTAGGCAACCACATCAGCCACACGTTCGAAGCATCAAAGTATAAGGGCTCACCCCCGCGATAAAATAGAAAAACTTGAAATATTAATTTATCTATACTAATATTATAAAGCGGAAGAGTTTGTTTGTTTAAACGCGCTAATCTTAGAAACTACTGGTCCGATTTGAAACATAATTTTTTTGTTGGATAGTCCATTTATAGATGAAGGCTATATTATAACATTACGCTGCGACCAATAGGAGCGAAACATCAGTGAGTGATCAAATGTTGCAAAAACGGGGAAAATTATTAACATTTGGGACTTTCGTTGCATGCACTGCATAAACGGTCACTCAAAAACCGCGCAACATTTTATAAATTTGTTTTTCTTTAATACAGGCCGCTCTACTCCGACTCTGAGGGACTGGCAAATTTTATATCCTTGACAATAAAATATTTCTATTAATTTAACGTATCAATCAATTATAAACTGCAAAGCCAAGAATTGTAAGTTATATCGTTGTTTATTTTCAGGTTCTTATAGTGCAAGCTGCCGCCCATACGGCCTATTTGGGTGAAATAAAATTATATTTCAACGAAAACGGTGACCTTTTGAACTGGGAAGGAAACCCACATTATATTTCAAACGAAGTTGAACAAGGTATTGTAACATTTTACAACATTTTCAAAACCAACTACTTTTTTACGGTTTGCTTCGACAGAAAAAAAGTTTAAATAACTATTATTTGCCGCAGAGCCCATTGTTTAAAGGATTTCAAGCTCGTAGTGCCAATTATGAAGTTCACTGCTGGAGATGAAACTCCCCAAAACCTTATCATTTTTGGAGGGTAGTTGCATATACTCTCCACGCTTGGCAGACAGGTTGGCGAGCGCATTTTTAGATGTTTTTACTAAGTTAAGGTTAGAGATGGGCAGAGCCACGGAAAGGCTGCAGTGCAATTCCGGATAATATAAATTATTCCCTCTGTATCCTTTTACGACCCACGGGAAAATTGGTTTATGAGAGTGTTTTTTTTTTGTGTGGGTGCTCACTAATGTCATTCAAGGCGATTTAGCTGCATCGGACTATAACTAGCCGGGTGGCTAGTTGTTTGGCTGGGAGTAGATGGGGAGGTTTGACCCGCCCCATCACCCGGGTGATGTTCGTACCATTCGGTATCCATTTAAGGATAGCTACGGAAGTAGTATATTGAAGTATTATGAGGCTGAATACTATAAATCTATATGCACCATTTTTTTGTCTCTTTTTAGCACCCGATGTTCTAGCCAAAGTGGACGAATACCTGCCTATGATAAGCGAGCTGGCCAATGAGAAGGTGGGATACTCTAGAGTCCATATGTCATCGGTCTGTACGTGTGGGGAGTGCAATTTGGGCAGTTTTATATGCGACGCATTTCTAAATTCCGTAAGTATTTCTTCAAATAATTACACTATATACATCCTTATATAATATTATATATAGTGTAAATTTTATTATAATATGCTAGAGTGAGTGAGATAGAGATGAGGTTTTAAATATGCTGCACTCCTTCTCCATAGAATTTTTTCTACTCGGAGGAATATGAAATTACCCACACTGTTATAAGTGCGGATAATTTCATACTCCTCCGTCCGCGCCATTTTCTTAAATAGGACTGTACACAGTTGTTGCCCCAACTCAACATAAATATATAAATAACTAACCTAAGATTATTAGATATTTAGAGAATATTCGAAAGATATCTCAAATCTTACGACACAATTAAGTTTCTCATTAGTGATGCTACAAGTATTTCCCAATTATTCGGTATACTGCTTGATTCAGAAATTTTTATTCAACAAAATAATAAGCTTGCATAGTTCAATTATTGTATCAATTAGTATCATTGACTACAACCGATCAGTAAAAATCTTCATGATAGTAATCAGTGATTACTTGACAATTTGTGTATGTGGGTATTGATTAAATATATTTAATAGCATTTTGCAAATGAAAATTCCATTAAATTTAGCAATCATTTATTAGCATTTCCATTTACTCAATAAAAACATTTAGTAGTAATCCAAATATAAAAACTCAATATTTCTTCAGCATATTCTCGTCCGTTGTTCTACTAGTAGTAGTAGGAAGTGTGTGTCCGTTATTCTGCTTCTTTTGTCTATTCCAAAAAAACTTCCTCCAATAACCTGGGACCTATTATAATACGGGGCCAGAAAGTTATGGTACAGCCAAGAGCCTTGTCGAATATTCGCTAAACAGTATTTGATGAAAAAAAAACTACACCTAGTCCACATGCCCACGTCACTATTTAGTTCAATCTAAATTCATGACGCATTGCCACGCCATGTAAAGTTCCGGTACTATTTGGACCGTTACGTGACGTTATGGTGACATAATAATAATAATAGCTCCCCTCACCGATTTCGGTGTCGGTGTGCCGATTGCATTGAAACCAGGCCAGCTACGCAGGAGTCATTTTATAGTGCCCAATACACAAATACACTCTCTCTCTTCTTTTTACTCTCATAACCCAGTGAGACGGTTACCCGATACGACTGGCGAGAGAACAGGCGCAGGACCGACTTTTTACATGCCCATCCGACGCATGGATCATCTTTCTTGTCAGACAATCAGGTGATCAGCCTGCTTTTATTCTAACAAAACTTCAAAACAACATTTATTGTTTTTCCAACGCGGGTATCGACCACGGGTCGAGAGCCAAGCTCTGAACCACTAGACCACTGAGGCTTTATGATGACATAATATGTTATTGAATGTTCTGTATGTTGGTTCTTGATGGAAATACATTTTACACAGTAATAATACAGAAATTACTTGGTTTCGACTAAGTCTACACCTGATGATGACTTAGTCGAAACCAGTCGTATGTTATAATTAATCTGATGATAAATAACTAATAAACTGGAAAAAGTGCAAGTGATGATGACTTAGTCGAAACCAGTCGTGTATTTTAATAAATCTGATGTTAAATAACTAAAAAAAGTGCAAGTAAATTGTGTATTATTACTGTTATGATGACAGGCTGTCAGACATACATTATACCTTCTACCAAAAATTTTACCGCATATTCGCTAAGCTATATTCGGTTAGATCACGCCCATCCCTCATACGGCTATCCTGCCTAAGCTATGCGCTCGTTACGCGCCTGTCGACGCCAGCTTCATCTAATTTACGTATGAATGTGTACTGTGGCTGTGTATGGTAAACTTAGTGGGGAATTACTCCTAAATATACTGCCTATATTTATCTGCAAACGTATCATATTTTACTCCAAATGTACTGGGAGTAAGCAACTTTGTATTCCATTTGATACTTATATCTAGAACTTATTTGCCTTTGTTCTATTCTTTTCTCTTCTTTTTACTAAATTATTTTCACGAGAGAAAACTATTTCTTTGAATAGCAATAAGATTTATTATTTAAATATGTGTTAATAATTATAAAGCCTATTGGTTTTCCTTATCTTTTAAAGTGGTAACAAAATTTATACAGGAACACTACAAAAGTTGAAAATAATTTACGTCAAGGACTTTTTCGGATATAGGCCTCCTTTAGCATCTTCCAGATTTCTTAATGGAGATTTCTTGGTCCAGTTGTTTCGAGTACTATATTTTTAACTGACTTCCAAAAAAGGGTTCCTAATTCGACCGTATATATGTTTTTTTTACGCACGTATTCGTCTACATAACGGTCTGTCATTCATGCTCTGTGACAACCCCATTTTCATGTTTTTTGTGGGCTTTTCCATCTGGGGGCACGGCAGTTGAGCACAGTCATCATTTTCTCGAAACAACTCATAAAAATATTTTAAGTTTTAAATAAATAGTAGTTTCACTTAGCAATCGCACTAAACAATCTGATTGAATGTGTATCACTTGTGAAATGGTTCATATGTACCTACATTGTGTTTTCATGCGATTGCCTAGACAATCTACTTTTTTAAAACATGACAAATTTTAATAATATTGATATAAGCACTATAATTATGATGTTATTAGACCGACCGACTTGCTCCGGCTTGGCTGGATCTCACAACTTTTTACAACAAACAACTAAGTAGCGTGACTTGACTTTTTTTTTCAATTTCAATCCTTTACAATATATTTGTAGCTTAATAATAGCTACGTATGTACCTGCTATATT
Organism: Celastrina argiolus; assembly: GCA_905187575.2. Taxonomy (NCBI): domain Eukaryota; kingdom Metazoa; phylum Arthropoda; class Insecta; order Lepidoptera; family Lycaenidae; genus Celastrina; species Celastrina argiolus. The sequence continues at coordinate 8,850,063 of LR994596.1, forward strand.
CCAAAATTTGAATATTATTCGTTTTGTCTGTTGAGTAGAGGATTTAAGGTTGAATAAATATAAACTCTGGAGCAATAACTAGCAGACGAAACCCAAATTGTGTAAGGACAGAAAGCCTACTGCCTAATATAAACAGGAAAACTGACGAACGTCCCTAACTACTAATTTCGCTACCCTTTCTTAATTGTGTTAAATTAGAACAATACAGGGACCTTACCACGGCGTCTAGTATATTACTTCAATACTACTGTTGAATTGTTTAAACAAACATGACCTCTTTTTAGAAAAGCAAAATTACATATTTTTTAATTTGCGCAAAATTTAAAGGTTATAAAATCCACAATACATAATATAATATTTTGTTGAATGCTGTACTTCTTTGATGACATCCTTCAAAAACAAATAACTCACAATTTTCAGACTCGTCAAAAAACAAAAAATAAGCTAGTTATCTCACGGGCAAATAATGCGTTTGGAGAAAGAACCACCAACTACATTGTCACACGCTTAATTAATAATTTAGACCAGTCAATAGTAAATAAAATTACTGTAAAAAATATTAAATATAAGCTAAAAGATATTTACCTGGATAAAATGTTGAAAGAATAGGAATAAGGATTTTTTGTTGTTTATTGACTATATATATTTATTTTATTAAATTTTTTATGTTGAGTCTATAAATTTTTTTTTTTTGTCTGTGTAATTGAATAATTATTATGCTATGTTCTAGAATTAGTATTGTTTAAATAACTATTTTACTATTGTATAATACTTGTATACTCCGGACAAACCTTAATGGTTTTTGGATTATTGAAAAACAACATTTTATGTACCTTTATGAAAAAAAATAAAAAAAAATATTGTGAAGTTCAGGGCACATTGAACATCATATTATATCGACACTATGTTGTGTCGTTATAGATAGTAGCATAGTATATGTGCTAATTCAGATACTTAACTTAGGTATACCAAATTTCCACAGTTCAGTAGTTTTTGCGCCTGTGACGCGTGTCCTACTACTAGCGCCACAATCCTGCATCGCGCTATCGAAATTTTCTAAAGTCTGGCGTGAACTTTGGCCTGACTGAGCATAGCATCTCGCTCGGTCGAAGATCTCCCTTTGGGGCTTTAACTCGTATTCCCACACGTCAAAGAGTCACATATATCTATTCATTACCAACATTAAAAATAATAGTTTGTCTTAACCCCCAGGCAATGCAATACGCTCAGGGACAGAACTGGCACTACGCACACCTGTGTGTCATCAACCAGGGTGGCATTCGAGTGGACATCGCACCTGGAGGTAAGGTTTTTGATTCATCATCCTTCGGCATGAGTGTCCCCACTCATGCATAAACGAGTCGGTCGGTCGGTCGTCGGTCTTCTGTGAGGCTGTCTTTCTCCCGAAAGACAGCCTCACAGAAGACCAAGAAATAACCCTAGCTTTGCGCTGAGTAATTAAAGGTACAAGAACATGGCAAAGCACTTTTTAATCTTTAGTGGAAAATTATTTTTCTATTTTCAAATGAAACTTAACAATTTTCTAATGTCAAAAGAAATCCCTTCTACCGTTTCAACCCTAACCTGCCGAGAAAAACCGCGAAATAAACACCATTTAGGTGGAAAAATATAGCATTCTGCGTATTTCTGTTTGGGCCAAGGTTGGGGAACAAAAAAATGCTCCATCGAGGATATGGGAGTGTCCCTTAGGAGATCGCGATGTAGTGCTTTCTTTGAATACTACATAGTTTGGTTTTATTATTAACTGGATGTGCCAGCGACTTCGTCCGCGTGGTTTTTGTGTGACATAAACCGTTTATGCAGCGCACGCAACGAAAGCCCAAATGTGAATAATTTTCCCCGTTTTTGAAACATTTCTCACTGACGCTTCGCCCCTATTGGTCTCAGCGTAATGTTATGTAGCCTTCCTCTATTAATGGACTGTCCAACAAAAAAAATATTTTTTCAAATCGGACCAGTAATTCCTTAGATTAGCACGTTTAAACAAACAAACAAACAAACAAGCTCTTCCTTTTTATAAATATAAGTAAGTATAGATATTGTATTGTAACGGCTTGCCGGCCCAGCAACGGCTCGGCATGACTTCCACTCAAACACAGAGCCTCCAGACACATACCCTCCGACCTGACGGTCGGAGGGTATGTGTCCTACCGCCGACCGAAATCTTATTATAAGGTCAATGATTTTATTGACGATTGCACACCTTGGGAATAAGCAAGGCTACCTCAATGTACTCTGACTTTTGTTATAATATATAAAGTTTTTACATTGTAAACATATTGTGTATACACTTTTAAACAGAACAATTTTCCATCGTTTTTGCTAAAAGATGGCCGTCCGATTTTCTTACGCCGGTTCTTCTCGGCGGGCTAGGGTTGAACCGGTCGTAGCCTTTTTGTTGACTTTCCGAAAATAGCTTGTTAAGTTTCATTTGGAAATAAAATATTTTGAATTTTGAATTTTTGTTGCTGAGCCAGTAAGTGTAAAGACAGCCTATTTCAGACGTCACCTTCGAGAGTTTATTACTATCAACGCCATTCGAGAACAACGTGGAAGTATTCGACCTGAAAGGTGAACATATTATGGAGATGCTAGAGTACTCTGTGGCTAACGTCCCCTATCCTGGAGGTAGAATGGTGCAAGTTTCAGGTAAATGGACTTTTATTTATAAAGTATGTAGATTTTTATTACTAATAATAATAATAATAATGGTTCGTACAGAGAGAGCCGCCGGCTGGTGTCACATTACATTTAAATTAAAATTGTGTAACGGGGCCTCTGCGTGTTGTTTTCGGCCCCACGCATGCCTTCCAAAGGTCCGGGACTTAATTGTCCGTGAGCAAGGAATGGTATACACAAATATAATAATAATAAAAATGCCTCCCACACCGATTTAAGTGACGGTGGCCGGTTTAATAGAAACCAGGCCAGCTACGCAGGAGTTATTTTTTGGTGCCATAGTGTGTGCGCAATACACAGAAGCACTTTCTCTACCTTCACTCTCGTAGCCCAGTGGGACGGATAACCGACACGACTGGCGGGAGATCAGGCGCAGGACCGACTTTTTACATGCTCATCCGACTCATGGATTATCTTTCTCTGTCAGACAATCATGTGATCAGCCTGCATTGTCCTAACCAAACATGGAAAAAAAAATTGTTGTTCTAACGCGGGAATCGAACCCACGACCTCCTGGTCGAAAACGAAGCTCTGAACCACTAGACCACGGAGGCGTATCTTAGAGGCGAGAGGTTTTAATGAGTAATGAATAGGTACATGAAGAAATTAATGTGATTAATGTGAAGTTAGAAAACGAGTATAAAATAATTTATTATTAAAACTATTAGTCGATTTTAGTTTGAGTGTATATTGAATCATAAGATTTTACGTAATTGCCAATTTCACAAGAGAGCTTCTTAAATTCTTACTGAAACAAAAAAACTACAATTTCGCTTATAACTTACCTATTTCCATATTATTTTATTATGTTCTTGCCCATATTTTATGTCGCTCTCCAAAAGTGTGTAAACATGTTCAACATAATAAAAATTAAATATCCGTCCCCACTTAGTGCAGGTATTTTGGCATGACTATAACAGACAATTTATTTCATTCTAATGACTTTGAACAATGTTAAGATAAAATTTATATTTGTTGAATTGAGCTCAAGTATTGTTATAATCGTTATCATTAAAATTATTGTTTTGATCATCGAATAAAATATAAATCCAGTCAACCTTGGCAGCTTCAAAGTCGCATTTTCTCATTATATTTTAAGGACATCATTAAGCAATACCACTATGTCGGTATCAATCCACCTTAGATTTCGTCGGACCATTAAAATGTATTTCAATGATTTCTTTCATTCTACAAACATTATACAAATACAGGCTTCTAGTTTTATCAACAACGAAGTTATAGGGGGTCGAAAATGGCCTGGGGCCGTATTATGATCTGAAAATATGAAAAAGAAGAAGGCAGCTTAAAACCATATTATTGAATTGCCTGGAACTAGGCTGGTATTGTATTTTACAATAGGGTTCCAGGCAATTCAATAATACGGTCTTAAACTGCCTTGTTCTTTTTCATATTTCAACGACATGTTATTCTGAATCGATCCACCCTAGTTTGGTTGTCTGATAGTGACATTCGGAAGCAAGTCAAGTGTCACGTGTCCGCTGACTAGTTGTCATCATACAGATATTATGTGATCGTAATACGAAAATTCCAGGTAGCCATGCTGTATGGCGTAAACTGGCTGGAATTAAGAGCTTGTAATAGGCCCCCTGAACCGTTTCGAGTAAAGGATGATACGGTTGTGCTCAACTTGTTATTTCATTCCAAAAACATTATAATTTTACTAGTCCTGGGGGTCTCATAGTAGTATTACTTTAACATTACTTTTGGGTTTCGAGTGTTTTAAATGTCAGTCTGTCCCGCTTGTGCACATTATTTAATATGCTTGCGAGCGGGGCGGAAAATCTGTATAGTAATAATCTGTATCGAATCACAACGGGACAAGCTATCACCTAATTGAATTTATGACAGGATGAAAAATTTTAAAACCATTTTTATTTAATGCCAAGAATATCGCGGATGGAAGTCCACCATTCTCACATCACAATAATAAGAAACAACTTTTAATTTACCCTTTTCCACTTTTATTACGTTTTTATACATTTTTACAAAATAACACCACCGGTTTCGATGAAATCATCATCGGGTGTCCATTTGATGCATTTCCATCAAGAACCAACAGTATATTCGATCAGTTATACACGGTGTAAAAAGAGCAGTCACTATAACTTTGGGATAGTATTATAGGACCTTGACTGATTCTAGAAATGAAATTTTTTCATTATTTATTTATTGATTTTTTTTTTTTTTGCAATTCGTCCCAAGGCTGAACTGTTTGGAACAACGTTCTGCATTAAATTCTTAAATTTTATAATTTTTGCCCTAGTACGTAATGAACGTCTTACGCGTGCTATTGACCTCTCAGCGTAATCAGCTGATCGCTGTGTTGTGCACGTTGTACATTGCCTATTGAATTTTTTTTAATTTTTAAAACAGTGGATTAAAAGCAAATGACTAGTATCAATGGAATGGAAATGGATGATATCTCAAGCCTGGTTATTACCCCACGAAGTTATAGTGACTGCTCTTTTTCCTGTATATTCTCACATCATTCACCTCACCTCAAGGACTGTTGGTAACAAAACTGTTGATGGACACAGGGTTGCGGGCAGTCTACGACGGTTCCATGCCAGTAAACTCACGGGTCCTGAACGCGACGATCCGCTGCATTGACTGCGAAGTGCCACGATACGAGCCATTGGACTCGGAGAGATATTATAAGGTCGTCTCGCAGACGTTCGTTGGTGAAGGCGGTGATGGTTTTACGGTGAGTAGGATGCTAATTACTTAGTGGGCTACCGGCTTATCAAGGTCTTGAATGCCTAATTCCCGCTTCTTCTTCCTCGCTCGGTGACTATTTTTATTGCGCGGGAAGTTCGAGTGGAATGTTAATTGTGAATAGCCCTACAGCTTTATAGAATACTAGCTGTGCCCGCGACTTCGTACGCGTGGAAAACTGATTTAGGGCAGCAGTTTAAATACATTTTTAGTTTATGAACACTGTCGTTTGGATATTTAAAATCACAAATTTATAGTAATGCTTCTTTGTATATATTAGACGTCCACAGGCAAAAGAAGTACGCTGATGGAGTAATAATAATAGTTTACTGCCAAATATTGGCCGTTTTTGTCATGAATGTTTTGAAGTATTAAATTAAAACTTATTATATATTAATTACCTAAGCTAACAAACATGTAGTCTACTTTGGGACTTGACGGTTAAAGTACTAACTTCCTTTAGACGACAAAATAACAAAAGTCCAAAAGAAAGAAAAAACCCAAGTCGTACCCTAGCTTGAAAACTAATAAATAAAAATATCATGAAAAACATAAATCTTACTTATATTGACATAAATTTTCTAATTTAAATGTAACTATGATATCTCATATCTTGAAAGCAAACTATCCTACGCCTATACTTTATTTATCGTATTTGCAAAACCTAAGTAATTATACTTATTACTATTAATTATTAATTATAGTATTACTTTGTGCGAAGTAAATTAAATTGTTCCTTTTAGTTTACCTTTTGAAGTCGTTTTTTCTTTGTTTAAAATTGTTTAATTTTAAGATTTTTAGTGATGGGTATACTGAGTAGGGATAATTCTCGAATGATCAGACGACGGTTACTTGAGACGGAAAATGAAAAACAAAAACGATTAGATAAAATTAATAGAGGAAGAGAAAAAGTCGACCGCTGCTCTGGCGTAAGCCAGAGCAGCGCGAAATTTTTTAATAAATATATACATATATATAAGAAGAAAAGTTTATATAATTATATTATATCAAGTAGATTGACTATAAAATGAGATACAAATTTTCAGAATATTAAAGTCGGTACCAGCCAAACTCAATATTATGAGTTCTATAATATAGCCTATTTCATCATATTGTAATTGTTAACACTATATCTATAGCGATGGAAATTTTGACATCGCTTATACTGTAAACATATGCCACTGCATAATTTCCAAACGTATATCTTCAAAGACTCAAAATAATGTTTTTAGTCGGATATGCTTATGTTACTCGAAACAAATACAAAATTAACTATGAGTGTCCCTATAAATTTCAAGGTGTTCCCTCGATTCCTCACGACACCATCATCAGGCTTCCACTTTGATAACTATGAGACCAAGTTCGACTGTAATTGAGGTAGTGGCGTATGCTTGCATTTCTTTAAACAACGCTGAAATCTTCAAACATGTATCTCTAAGGACTCAGAAGTTCTGTTCAGTACTTTTAGATCCAGGATATAGTGCAAAACCTTACTGTTTGGTAACATATGGTTAGACTACTTCAGACAAAATCAAAATCGATATATCATTCCATATAAATTTTGAGGATTTCCCTCGATTCCTCACGGATCGGTGACAATGGGACCAAATTTAAATTATACCCTACACAACACAAAAAAAAAAAATCGTTTCATGAACGATGAAGATATCCGCGAAGAAACATAAAAAAACATATATTTACGAATTGAGAAACCTCCTCCTTTTTTGGAAGTCGGTTAAAAGTATTATGTTGGTTATTTCTTGTTACAATCTACCTTTGTGCCAAGTTTCATTCAAATATGTTGAGTAGTTTCGCTGAAATACCGTCAAATAGGTAGCTACAATTTTTTGAAGATCCCACGGGAACCCTTTCGTTTTTCGGGATAATAATTTCCAGTAATCCTTTTCAGATCATAAGCTACCTGCCTGCCAAATTTCATTTAAATACGTTGAGTAGTTTGGCTGAAATACCTTCAAATAGGTAGCTAAAATTTTTTGAAGATCCCACGGGAACCCTTTCGTTTTTCGGGATAATAATTTTCTAGTAATGCTTTTCAGATCATAAGCTACCAGCCTGCCAAATTTCATTTAAATACGTTGAGTAGTTTGGCTGAAATACCGTCAAATAGGTAGCTACAATTTTTTGAAGATCCCACGGGAACCCTTTCGTTTTTCGGGATAACAATTTCTAATAATGCTCTTCAAATTATAAGCTACCTGCCTGCCAAATTGCATTTAAATACGTTGAGTAGTATGGCTGAAATACCGTCAAATAGGTAGCTACAATTTTTTGAAGATCCTACGGGAACCCTTTCGTTTTTCGGGATAACAATTTCCAATAATGCTCTTCAGATTATAAGCTACCTGCCTGCCAAATTGTATTTAAATACGTTGAGTAGTATGGCTGAAATACCGTCAAATAGGTAGCTACAATTTTTTGAAGATCCCACGGGAACACTTTCGTTTTTCGGGATAACAATTTCCAATAATGCTCTTCAGATCATAAGCTACCTGCCTGCCAAATTTCATTTAAATACGTTGAGTAGTTTGGCTGAAATACCGTCAAATAGGTAGCTACAATTTTTTGAAGATCCCACGGGAACAATTTCGTTTTTCGGGATAATAATTTCCAATAATGCTCTTCAAGTCGTAAGCTACCTGCCTGCCAAATTCATCATCATTCATTTCATTCCATACAGTGGTTTTAGCGTGATGCGACGACAAACATTCCCATACGGACAGACAGACAGACAGACAGACAGACAGACAGACAGACAGACAGACAGACAGACAGACAGACATTTTTTTCAAAAATGTTATTTTTAGGTTCTGTGGCTTTTACAGACCCCCTTTTTTTAATTTTCACTTAAATATTCTTAATGTACAGACATGACCCCTCTACAGATTTATTATATGTATAGATGAAGTAGGTGATATTATATTTTTTGTTAATTTTAATATTTTTAATTAAAAAAAAAACATTTTTTAAATATATTTATATTTACACAAAATCACAAATTATATATCTTTTTACACTATTTGGCTAATATTCTAAACTTAATGTTTATAGCTGAATATCTACAATAAGGTATTTATGTATTGTTATAGTTTTGTAAACTGAGCGCTATTACATATATAGACAATCTGCTGCGCGGTTTGGTGGATTGCATTATTTGAAATGTAACTTAGAAAATAAAGACTTTCTTAAATGTTAGTGTTGTATAATTCCCTGCTTATCAACACTGATGAGCAGATGCATTACATTATATCGATATAATGTAATGCATCTGCAAGAAGGGTATTTATTTCCTATTTAGGTTTTTTAGGAAATTTTAAGTATGAATATAAACCTAAAGAATCCACTTCCGTAGCTTGGGTATTGCAACTGAAGTAATGAGTTACAATATAAGGCATGTACAGTATACACAATGTATAGCGCATAAATGTTTACATATTGTTATAATAATACAGTAATATTGTTGTAATATTACAGTATGATATTGTACATTACGTTTATTACTTCAATGTGAGTACTGTGTCTCATATAACATTCGCACTGTGTCTCATACCCTAATACGTCATCTATTAGTAGAAGCAGAACACCATGGTTCATGTCACATATACCGACGACATGTAAATTGCATATATGCAAATGGAACACATGTTGAATTCGGTTTGTTGATTGTGATGACTTATTATGTGATTCTCAGAACTAGCCGAACCGAGCCAGTTGATATCCTGACTGCCAATAATTACGACAAACTGCGGCCGTCTGAATGGAGCACAGTCTAAATATTTGCTTGACCGGTCCAATAGTTTCCCTTGACAAACAAACAGTTACAAACTTCACCCCTTTAAATAGCAAAGGCGGTCAGCGCTAATTTCAAGACTATTTGAAATAATCTAGTCACAATGCTAAGTAAATTCTACTGCTATTTGGCAAAGATGCGATACTATGGGAGTTCTAAGTCTGTTTCTTGGTAATGAAACTGACATTCGTTTATTTGATGGTCTCAACAAAGTTTAAGGCCCGTATAAATAAAACAATCTCAAACCTAAGCTTAGAATTTTAAAAGTGAAACGAAACGTTGTTTTATCTGTCAAATAGGTTCTCAAGGTGAGGTTGGGTTTGAGATTGTTTTATTTATAAGGGCCTAAATGTTATATATTTTACTTTCAATTAATTATAATATATGGATTGTCTTATTATCAAGGGCTGGTACATACTCATACACGTTTGATGTTTGTACGGTGTTTAAAATTTTAAGAATGCCACTTTGCAGAAAATTAAATGGCATAAAAATGCAGCGGAATTTGATTTAATTAGCATCATAGACCTTCATAAAAATCAATTATTTGAAGCTATTTCTGATACTGATATAAATAGGTCTGTGGAAAATACGACGAAATGCGTTTCGATTAACGCAATATAACGCAAAATTTTTAATTCAGTTTAATTTAATATCTAGTTTATGTTGATCGCTTTTGTGATTGTACATAGGAGGCATTAGAAAAAATATTATAATAATTCTACTTTAAAATACAAATTTAAGTTTTGTTGTTTTTTTATATTCTATAAACAAGGTGTAATATAAATAAGTGATAATACTTTAGGGTGTATGTGCCTCCGATGTAGAGTTTACTGTGAAAGTACCAGCGCTAAAAGACTTACTTTTGTAAATGCCTCAACATCAAAAATTTTCCTATATAGTAAGTAAAAAAAAACTCTTTCAGCACTGTGACTTTCACAGTAAACTCTATAATCTGAACTCATACATACACTAAAGTATTATCACTCATTATTATTACAGCCTATATTTATGTCTACAGTTGCGCTCGCTAGGGTTTGTTCGAGGTTTCGCCACTGTTATCAATGTGCTCTTCTAACTTATCAATGGCTTAATCTAGAGGAAAATTTGTGAGGTCAGTCCATTCAGTTCGACACTTACATAAGCGTCTGGGTTTGCCCGAGGACGATTTGATTCGATAACATTCTATCGGGAATATCTATTTGATTACGATTTGAAGTCAGTTCTTGGAACGCTTTGAAATGTTGGATTAATTTTGAACGATTTATTTTCGGCACATTTGATGTGATTCAATATTAAATAGGACACTACGAACACTAAAGTAGACTAAATACTGAAACCTTCATTAAACTTAGAGACCGTTCTGTTCACAGGCAGTCACTGCCACTGCTTGAAAGGACAGCATGTGACTTGAGCGAAAGAAGAGAAATGTACTCTTGTGAAGTTTTAAATAGGACACTACGAACACTAAAGTAGACTGAATACTGAAACCCTAATTAAACTTAGGGGACCGTTCTATTCACAGGCAGTCACTGCTTGACAAGAACAGCGTGTGACTTGAACACCACATAATTCAACTATCATTTCGCTATTAAAGGCTGTAAGACAATATGTAAAGAATTAGGTTATATAAACGACTTTCAAACATTGGATAGCCCAAACAATTTTGCAAAAAATGTTGTTTTCAAGTTTGATTAGGACAATGCAGGCTGATCACCTGATTGTCTGACAAGAAAGATGATATATGCGTCGGAGGGCATGTAAAAAGTCGGTCCTGCGCCTGTTCTCCCGCCAGTCGTGTCGGTTTACCGTCCCACTGGGCTATGACAATAAAAGGAAGATAGAGTCTTTGAGGATTGCGCACACACTTGAGCAATGTAAAATAACTCCTGCGTAGCTCGCCTGGTTTCAATGAACCGGCTACCGACACCGAAATCGGTAAGGGCAGCTATTATTATTACTCTGTCGTCCTAGGTAGCTGGACTGGGCTGCCATCTCAGTTCAGAGATCAGGCCATAGCGGACACATGCTAAATCTCAAACTTCTTGTATGATGTAACAACTAAACTTTAACTTAAATAAAAGTTCTTTTTTAAAAGGAGATATTAAAGGTCCGAAATAATAGTACGTGCAAAATGTAATGTCGCGAGAAAATTTGCTGTATTAAAATGCCTATGTGTTAATTTAGCATGTAAACTACTATCACACCGAATTTCATCAAAATACGTTCAGTACTTTTTGCGTGAAGTAGTAACAAACACACTCACAAACTTTCGCCTTTAGAGTGTGTGTCACCAAGCAATGTTAAAGTTAATCCTTCGTTAAATATCATGTTGTACCTCTCGTAATTCCTATCAATGAATGAGAAGGCATGGTGTTTTACAAGCCGTTAACACTATCATGCATTGGTGAAATCGGGACTTATGATATTAGTGTGATAGTGTGATTTCTATTAATGAGATGATCCAATCTCACGTAAAACAACTCAGAACATTATATTTATTGGCTAAATTAGGTGTCAAACCCAGTATCGCCGTTGCATAATTAATTTCTTACAAAAGTGGAGCTCGTCCATTGGGACGAAACGCGAGGTGAAAAATTCTTTCCGGTATCCAGGTTATGAGGCTATGTAACAAATTTTATTAGGGATTTCATTTTTGATTACATTTCTCAGTTTAGCTCAAAGTCGAAACAGTGTAAATTGTTTTTAACAATCTTCTCGATAAAAGTTTTAGGCCACACTTGGTTTACTACGAGTAGATTAATGGCGTGTTTCAATAACCTATCGATCTATAGCAAAAGATAGGTAGCTATACAATTTCACAGCTTTCCATTGTAACTTTGTATGGCCATATTATGTACTTTCTTAGACACAAATATTATTTCCAAACGCATAGAAACTATACGAAAAGACCATAAACACCAATTATCTTTCGCGGGTCATATATAGTTTTTTTTATCAAAAGTTAAACGCTGAAATGAGTTCAAGTCTAACATCCTATTACTTCCAACTGTCATCTTATAAAATCCCAAATAAAGTGCTAACTATTTGAACAATTCTAATTTGCACCCCAAAAAAGTAAACGTGCAATACCTGACAATATTACGCAATACATTACAAGTAAATTGCCAACAGATCCAGCAATTACGGCACGTTCGTAATGTATCGGCGAATTCGCTCGTACAAACGTAGATAATTAGCTGAACGATCGCTTTGTGAGTTTACTTTTTAGGGGAATAATAGCAGCATCAGATTTTTGGGAAAATTTCGCTTAAAGCTGATGCTGAGTGTGGTCCAATCTGACCAGAACATTATGGGGAAAGGAGCTCGAACTCTTTTTCTCTAAGGCACAAAGGACCATTCTGACTAGCACATTTTTGCAGGAAAAGAATCTTGAGTTTTTTCTTTTATAGGTATGAGGGGTTAATAATCAACACCTAATATAGTTTATGTAAATATTGACTTTACACCACACAGTTCATAATTAGGTACACTTTATTATATTGTCGTAGTACACCGAAAACTTTTAACTTAAGAATATATGCGCGTGCGCGCAACCTACAGGACCGAGGTTCGTTTCAGAATAGATAAATATCAACACGCGCTGCACCATAAAGAAACAGCTAATTTAACAGTCTGCTAAAATAATAAATAAATACTTTTATAAACACAACAAATACGTAAGGTGTAAAGATCCATCCTTACTTGTACGATTTTGTAGACAAAATACCTTGAGCCTATTTTACTCTAAGGCCTAAAGGCCGCCCATAGCATTCCAGCCTGCTAATTTAGCAGTATATAGTGTGAAATTGCAATTGCAGACAATAGTCCAAGTTGCTAAAATTAGAACTAACGTCTCCATCTTGTACAGTCTTGATAAATGGCCGTTTGACACCAATCCCTCTCTCCACCTCTCACTGTGTGTGTCTTAGTCATCCAGATATAATTTTGCATGAGACCGAAATCAAAACTGACGCTGTCTTTGAGAGACAGCTGGTTTCAGTTGTTTAGCATCCACGATAGGATGAAATTATGACATCCAAGTGCAAAATCATCTTTGAGTAGTGAAATTCGGCGAAAATTTGATGTGATTAACACCCAGCCAGCGCTAGCTTTGTAGGCTGGTGCCCTATCACGAACTTCCACTGACAAGTGGTAATGAGCTTCAAACTTTAAAACACAATTTCGAACCAAATCAAAATCAAATTAAACCTCATTACAGTCAATTAAAGTTTATTAGTATTTAGTATATTATATGGGCGATATTTATGGTCTTTTAATGCACCTTATTTTATATTATGTCCAATATTATATTTGAATAAACGACGCATCTACATCGAAAGTCACATTTTAATAATATCAACATTGTTAAACTCAAGCTGTTAAATTCTATTACGCATTAGATAACATCGTCTGCGACTCTTTTCTCTTTTCCGCCATAATTTTCTTCAAGTACTCTTCTCTAATTGAGCTATCCGAGGATAAAATATTCTCCGTAATATTTTACATCCCGACGATTTTATAATTACCCCTTTATTTTATCCCTTCCGAGTGGGCGCGGATCTTTTTACGAGTCGGTATTCAAATTATTTTATGGTCGCAGTTACATTAAATTTTATTAATAAATTTACAACTCGCCCAGTTTACGAATCTGGCAATTTTACTTTTAATTAATAAAGTCATTAAATGGATTTTTTTTAATTAGGTTACGTTAGGCGTTACGCGTAATATGGCTTTAAAGAAGTAATTACATTTTTTAACTTACTTTGGACGATCCTCTTTTTTTAACACATTACATACTTCACTAACCATGTAACTTTTATAGTCTGATTAAAATTGTTTTAGAAATTATTTCCATTTTTGACCCCTTTAATTTCTACATTCAACAACTGATCCACTCGCAAAGCCGTTTTCTTTTATCGCCCACATTCATCGTTCCCGCTTCTAAATGGACCATTGGCGCTTCGGTCTTTATTGCTATCGTTTTCCAATCAACAAGTCATTAGTACTAGACCTGGTACGCCTTAATCACTCCTGTCTGGGTCTATATGGACACTATTACAGTTTCACGCCTCCGTTGTTCAATGGTTAAAGCCTGCCTCTCGACTCGAAGGTCATAGGTTCGATTCCCGTATTGTAACAAAAGTATTAGTTTCTTTAGGATGATTAAGGCTTTCTTGTTTTTTTGAAAATATAATTTTACTTACATGATCGGGTCAGGATCATACATAATATTATAATATTTTAACAATCTAATAGGCTTTTTGTGTGATAACAATTTTTATTCTTTGTAAAGGTATTTCTACCCTACTACGGCAAAGCAAATGACCTTGACAGTCTATGTTTTTATGCATGTACATAAACTATTGATCTGATAATTTGTACTCAATAGATAACTAGTCCTTGTAACTTTGGTTATGAATTTCCTTAGTCGGCACAGCTTATAACATTTTCATTCATAGAATAACAACAATTAATATTTATTGATTCATCGTATTTACTTTTCCAACTTTTTTTTGTTTCCAACTTGTTTTTCCAACTTTTTTTTTGACGGCCTCCGTAGCGCAGTTGGTTGAGCGCGTTGGTGCTCAAACGAAAGGTCGCGGGTTCGAATCCCGCCGAGGGAACAAAAAGTTATCAATGTTCCTGGGTCATGGATGTGTATTAAATTTGTGTATAATATAATAAAAATCTTAAATATGTGTATAGTATAAAAGTATTAAATATATTTCCGTTGTCTGGTACCTGTAACACAAGTTCTTCGGATACTTAGCACAGGGCCAGATTGACGTGGTGTGAAGCGTCCATAGATATTATTATTATTATTATAACTCTCATAATATTTATAGGAAATGGCATTATATGCTAAACTTAAATTCATCTTAAGGTCCTTAAGGAAACCCTTGATCCTCTCGCGAACCTTAATTTACTATTCGTGCACAAAGTAACCACTCTCAATTCAAAGACTCGCTTAAGAAACGTGACACGTGCTTGTTTTGTACCACATCAAGGTTTACGTGCATTCATATTAAGGTGGATTTACATCAAAGAACGAAGAACTAGAGCTGAAATAGAGCATTATTTCTTGATCTTATAGTAAAAATGGAACAACTAAAGAATGAGCTACGTCTGTTTGCACTAAAAGAATTCGATTGAGTAGGGATAGAATGAGCATTCGCTTTGATGTTTACCTCCCACGTTTGGGCTGAGACTATAATATTATCCGGAATCTGGAAGGCTGGATAAGGAGCACCGAATTTTTTCCGAACATCCGGATCAAAATATGATACCGTGATACGTTTTTAACTTATCAACGATATTTTAATAAAATTTTACATTTCATATAAAGTAGTTAAATAATTTACATTTCATTACGAATTAATGACGTATCCTAGTTTGTTCATGACTAAACCTGGCTCTATCTTGTCTAAACTATCAGCATGAAATCCTTCGTTTTCTTTATTTCAGAATGTTCACATAATGTGAGATAAACATTTATTAAAACTAGAAATACAAATGTATTTCTAGTCTTTTACAACTTTATGGTTCAAATGCACACCAAGTGTCTTTCAGACAACCACTTGTAATGTTCGACATAATTTTATCAAATTTTGCCCATCATTCCAGGTATGCAGGTTGTGTTAGATGGGTCCCGTGACCTCGGAGACAGAGTGCTAAACGTATCAGTGAGATGCATAGAGTGCGATGTTCCACGTTTCATCTCTTTGGATCTAGAGAAACATTACAAAGTTGTGTCTCAGGATTTCATAGGCAACGGTGGCGGGGGATACACTGTAAGTTTCTAAATACTTTCTTTATTAATGGGCTCTTCAAATCTCAGCGTACAATTCCCTTGCGAAGCGGATTTAATACAGTACCGGTTATTGGCCAACGCTTAGCGCGGCAAACTTGATTGGTTGTCGCACAGGAAAGTTTTCGAATCCGATCTACACTTTGTGAATCAGGCCCCTGGTTGCAAAAATGTTACAAGGTTGGAATAATGCGGTAACTACGATTATACGAGTTATCAGAGTTGTTGGATCAAAGAAAATTGGTTGGTACTGAATTCGGTTCGCCTTGTGTCACACGAGAACACAATATTTCGTGCAATTTCACAGCAGAGGTTCATGTTGTTCTAATGAAACAGTTTAATCTGACCAAATTACTTGAATGCCTGTGACGGTTTTAACTTATAACCAAATGGCTTTCACGCAGATAGAGGCACATAAGGTATCTAACCTTACCTAACTCAGATAACGTTCAATTATCATTTAACTTTCAATTCTATACATACATGAAAGAATGATCAAGACTTTACTAGTCTTATTTTTCTAAATCACATATTACAATGAGTACTAAGCTAAACTTCTAGAAGTTATCTTTAAAGTGATGATCACTATCGTCCAAACCGTCATGGCATGGTGATTTCTACGAAATTTTATTTGCAATTCCGGATTTTTTTAGCTATCATAAATATTCTGGAAATCTAGGAAAGTTCCAATTATAAATAATAGCTGTGCCCGCGACTTTGTTCGCGTGGTTTTTGAGTGACTTTAGTAAGCCGTTTATGCAGCGCACGCAATGAAAGTCCCCAAATGTAATTAATTTTCCCCGTTTTTGCAACATTTCTCACTGACGCTTCGCTCCTATTGGTCGCAGCGTAATGTTATATAGCCTAAAGCCATCCTCTATAAATTAGTCAATTTATCCAACAAAAAAAGAATTTTTCAAATCACCAGTAGTTTAAGTAAGTAAGATTTCATTAATGATTGCACACCCTGGGAATAAGGTGCCTCTATGCTAGGTTACAACTTTGTACTCTTTGTTTTTATAATTTTACTTTTAAGTTTTAACATTGTTATGTATATTATATTATATTTAAAGAGAAAAAGAACAATTTTCCAATGTTTTTGCTAAAAGATGGGGCCATCTTTTAGCAAAAAGATTGGAAAATTCTTTCGAGTTGCGAGTTTCTTACGCCGGTTCTTCTCGCCGGGCTAGTTTCCGAACCAGTGGTAGGCATCATGTAGGACAATTCTATAAGTGTTATTTAATAACCTATATGGAAATAAAAATATTTGAATTTGAATTTGAAAGTTCCTAAGATTAGCGCGTTTAAACAAACAAACAAACTCTTCCGCTTTAGAATATTAGTATAGATTTAAATATACAAAAACGCTTTCATTATTTTGCTGAACACTTAATTCGGCCAAGAACAACAGCCAGCAGAAACTAAAAGTTGAAATGTCTTGTAACTCCAGCTCAGAACTCCAATTAGCAATGGAACAAGTTGCCAAATCCGCAAAGTAAATTCCTCGGCCGATCTTTTAAATGAATTCATGAAACTATTCGAACTGCCCAAGTTTTCAATGACCGTATTATATAATGAATAACTAATAATAGTTATTTATAATCTATCTAATAACCGTGATCCATCCTTATGTATGCTGTTCAATATACTCACAATAAAAATAAACGGTTTTTAAAGGTTTTGCATTTTTCTGCTTTAGTCTAGGTTGTGAATTGTAGGTGTAGAATCTTAGGTTGTAGGTTACGGTTGACGTGTAGGTTGCAATGTGCTGATTAAAAAATAACCTAAATGTATTATTATTTATATCTGACATATAAATAATAATACATTTAGGACATTGTCTGAATTTGGGTCGTCGCTTATTAACGAGCGAATTAACTTAATATTAAATTACATGTTCCAACTATAGTTACAAGTTGGACTAATTTTATAAAATTAGAGTCGCCTTTTCCGAGAAGCCAGTGTGACGTAACATTAATTTGACGACAGCTAAACTTTAATTTAATAGTCTGTATTTACTAGAATCTACAACATATTATTATGATGAACTGCGGCATTCATTAGCATCGTTTTTAATGAATAACTATAATTTCATTCAGAGCAATCATGTTTAGTTACTGTTTTTTAATATTTTTTTCTACTCACTATTGTTGGTACAAATTTGTATTATTTTTAAATAGCTATAAATAAAGTTACGCTCGTTGTTCTGTCTCAGTACCTTAAGAGGAAACACAACGGCCCTTTTTCCATACAGAAATAAGAGTCTACGTGATCCCTGGATAGTGCCTGGATTAATAGAGTAACAATGTTTTTACTAAATATCTTTCTATACTACGGACGTCCCTGTTTTCCTTTTTTCATAAATTAATGATAAAAGAGATATGGACTTTCAAAAACCTAAAAAAATGCCCATATTTTCTCCCTGTGTTCAAACATCCAGAAAACAAATTTTAGTACATTTTATAATAAAATAAAAACAGGAACATAGCTTAAGCCTCTGTTTAGTTTATAATGAAAAAAGTATCTTAATGGGTTAAGTTTTGGAGGAGGAAACAAGGGTCTCCTAAACGTCGTTTTCAAGCTGCAGTTGTCTCTGTCGCGCTAGTGCTGGCTAGCTAGGGCACTGCGAGACAGCAATAGATTTTATAAACACCGATGTTTTATTTGTCTAGCTCGTGGTGTTTCCTCATAATTATTTGGCAATAGACATTAATACTATACTTTATGTGCTAGCTTGCGCCAATGTTAATTAAACCTTATTCTATTTTTAATTGAATAATATTTTCCTTTCCAGATGATATCAAATAACCGTCGCAACGTGGAAGTCATCGGCGTTGACTACGACGTGATCCTCCAGTATATGCGGCAGCAGTCACCCATCATCAAGGACTTGGACGGCCGCATACAGATCACGGACCCGTGCCTCGGCAACTAGTGTTGCTACTTCACTAGAAGATGTCACTAGTGTTGCTAGATTACTAGGTGATGTCACTAGTGTGCTAGTTCACTAGCTGCTGTCACTAGTGTTGCTAGATTACTAGGTGATGTCACTAGTGTTGCTAGTTCACTTGCTGCTGTCACTAGTGTTGCTAGATAACTAGGTGCTATCACTAGTGTTGCTAGTTTACTAACTGGTGACACTAGTGTTACCAGTTTGTATGTTGTTAAATAAATGGAATATTGAATAATAAAGTGTTACATCCTTTTCTATAATTTTGAGTAACTCTTTTTTTGTATCTGTCAGCGAACTGATAATGATGAAAGATGATCTAAATCGGTCCATTGGTTTAGAGCTACGATACCACAGACACACACGTCAAATTTACGACACTCCTTTGTTTTTGCCGGAGGTGAATAATACAATAGGCAGATATTGCGCACCCAATATCTGAATTAAAACTAAAGTAAAAAATTGGCCAGCAATCAATTCATATTGCAATGCAAGCAAGTATAGACTCCAATAGTTGACTACTGTAGATAAATCACAGTTTTGATTTTGAACTGTGAATTGGGTTCCAAATGAAAATTGGATATGGTTTGATGAAATTCCGACCGGGCTCCATTGATTAGTCTAGCTTGAGCTGAATTTAAAGTAGCTCAGAACATTTTAATCTAAACGTTCTAGATTTAGAAATTGGTTTAAATAGTCTATTGGAATTGGCAGTAAAAAAACAGTCAAAGTAAAAATATACAAAATTCGAAAAGAATTTGTTTCTGCATTTTGTGTGAGTCTAAAAGCTATTTGTTTTGCTTGTTTATTTTGTTCTGTTCCTATTTTTTAGGAATACAAAGTCAGCTTTGCATCTGTTCTACCACTGTTATGTTTGCAAACGCGCCTCTATAATTTTTAAGTATTCTTGAAAACGCAGCTATTCACAACAATTTTACCTACTTTAATACTCTAAAATTATTATTAATAACAATAATATCTATTGACACTTCACATCACGTCAATCTGGCCCCGCGCAAAGTTCCGAAGAACTTGTGTTACAGGTACCAGACAACGGAAACATATTTAATACTTTTATACTATACACATATTGAGATTTTTATTATATTATACACAAATTTAATACACATCCATGACCCAGGAACATTGAAAACTTTTTGTTCCCTCGACGGGATTCGAACTCGCGAACCAGCGCGCTCTACCGCTGCGCTACGAGGTCTTATAATGTATATGTTATGGACCTAGAAATAAATTGATCACTATAAATAATGCCCGGTCATTATGAAATATTTCCAATATGAATAATAATATACAAAGACTTAATTTGTATCGGGTATTATACATAATATTGTTCACTTTCTGGGTTGGGTAATAAAACATTTTTTTATAACAATTCTCTTTATTTAAAATAGCTTGATATAGATGGATATTATTCATATTGCCCGCATTATTCACCTGGTCCATAACGTATACAACAAATGGTAATTCGACCATATTTCTTTATTTCGATGATTATGTGACATTTAATTTGATAGCATTATATCATAAAGCTTTTTTTTAAGATTTTAAGGGAGTTCCTTCCTTTCGTAAATATCACCCCCTGGTATAATTAGACATGCAACACAGATAACATAATATATCGCAGTTGAAACGTAATGCTTACAAAACCTTAACGAGTTTGGTGATATTTGACAAAATTTAACTGCGATTGCAAAAATAAAAAGAAGTAGAAAACAAGTGTCACCTATGACAGCGATGACAGATGACATTCGGTTAGCTCATGGCGGTGCACTTGCCCACTTGTCAAGATAGACCAACTTCGTTATGTTTCCACAGTAATTTAAGTAATCACTAAATAGTTAAATATTTTGTAACAATTATATTTTGATGGCTCATAATAAAAAGCTGTTCGTCTGTGCGTTATTATTACCACAACATATAGAGACGCCCACAAACTACCTCACTCCTATAAATATAACAAAAAACATGAACAAAATGATACATTAGATTATTAGCAACGCGCTAACGTCGACCAACACAACACTTACATAAACTTATTGCATTGTTTACATTAATATCACATTAAATCGGAGCGGAGTGTACAAATGACACAGTAGGTACTCGTATTTAGCTCGTCAGTTAATTAAGCGGCAGTGTGACCGCGGACTGTCCCCAGCGCTGCGGAACAAACAGTCCTGTGTGTACGTACCCTGCGTTAGTGGCTGTACTGAAATCTGAATGGAGATAAGCCAATTGTGGTTAGGCTGTTTGTTTTCGTGTTAAATTACGCAAGGTACGGTGTAATCACGAAAAAATAGCCTACCTCGCCAGACTATTTGAAAAGGCAAAAAACTTTTCGATCAACTTCGCAAATTGTTACGTAGAAACAAATCAAGGTAGCTCATAATATGGGGTGATTCATGGTTCATATATATTTAGCCGAATATAGTGTGAAGAGAATTATGCGTAGAGCATTTTTTTTTTGTTTTAGCACCTCATATAAATTACTTAATATGACCACAAGAAGTGTATTTTACTATGCTGGGGCTCACGGGCTCCTAGTTTATACACACAAATGCACTGATCGTTGACCTAAGACCTGACCAGGATTGAAACTTATTGTTACAAAACTGACTTTGTATTAAATACTAATATTTGAGTTCTCGTCTATTTCGAGTAACTTCCGGTTTGTCTTAATTTAAATATACTTAATAATTATTAAATCATATTAGAATGTTAATTATTATTATAAAAAGTAATATAAATATTTAAACCTAATTTACTATACTTACACAATATGTAATTACACTAACATAATTATTTAATAATATCTTATTCATAAATTAATGTATAAAAAGGGTGGTAACATTAAAATGGGGTTCACACATTTTCTGATCATTGATCAATAAAGTGTTTAAATTTACAAGTGCGTATTCTTGCTACTTGTGACCTAAGTCATATTTCATTATCTGTTTTGTGACTTTTATGGACATCTTTAATCGTAATTTGTCGCGATATGGAAAGTAATTTATCTGACATGCCAAAACAAATAATGCTCTACGCGTCCTTCTCCTCACACTATATTCGGCTTGATATATGAACTATGAATTACCCTGTATAATTAGCTTGTCGTTAAAAATATGTGACCATTTGTTTATTTGTATTACTAGCTTTGCCTTCCATTTTTTCATTCCATTTGTCCACGTGAAATAGTAAAATAAATCATCCTAATTAAAACCTTCTTCATATTAGTATTCTGCTCATATTGGTCTTACCGTGATAATAATAATATGTAAACTATAGTTTTTTTTAATAGTACATTGTATCAGTTTATTTCATAAGATTAGCACAAATAAATCCTTCAACTCTATAATATAGGTAATTTATTTCGTCACTTACAAAATTTGCAATAAAATAATAGTAACACAATAAAACGTTAACATAAACCAATAGGAAAAAAGTAAACAAATTAAGAAATCTATTTTAACAAACCACGCGCTAGATTACAATCGGAACGGAACGGAATAAATACGGATAAATTTCATTAAATTCCGCGCTGTTCCAAAACATTCCCGGACAGGAACAAACTGGAAAAGTTAGCTGCGACTGAGTTGTCACGTAACAAAGTGGACAGGGTTCTAATGGAACCTGCGCTCGGCAAATCCAATACATCTAGTTTTAAACAGTCGTTACAGTGAGCGTCAAATCTGTTTCGCTTTGAATATGAAAGTTATTTATTTGGGATTATCGATAACTGATATAGAAACGTTAGTAATCGTAGTAAATTCTGCCGACGAGAGCTGTTTAGACTGATAATATTATCCTTATCTAATTAAAAACGTTAGTCACTTCAAGCATTTTAGACACGTAAAAAAAGTTTAAAACGCCTGGGGTTACCATATGCAAATAGAGGGATGCCTGTACATAGTATCTAATGTGCATGATTTAAAAAAAAAATGCCTATCTAAAGCAAAACGCTAATAACTAATAAGTAAAAGACATCGCGTAATTTGAAAATGCATGTCTTATACCAATGCCGGCCGCACGCCTGTCTAAACCTTAAAATGCTAAAATGCCTGTCAAACGCCTGTCATATGGTACCCTAAATGCGCCTGCCACACACTCGGGTATTATGGGAAGTAGAGAGACGTAGTGTGGCCACGCAAATAATAATAATAGCTCCCCTTACCTATTTCGGTGTCGGCAGCCGATTACGTTATAACCAGACCAGCTACGCAAGAGTTATTTTATAGTGCCCAAGTGTGTGCGCAATACACAAAGACACCCTCTCTTCCTTTTACTCTCATAACCCAGTGGGACGGTAAACCGACACGACTGGCGAGAGAACAGGCGCAGGACCGACTTTTTACATGCCCATCCGACGCATGGATCATCTTTCTTTTTAAACAATCAGGTGACCAGCCTGCATTGTCCTAACCAAACTTGAAAACAACATTTTTTGTTGTTCCTACGCGGAAATCGAAAGTCCTCCGGGTCGAGAGCGAAGCTCTGAACCACTAGACCACGGAGGCCACGTTACTAGTAACGTGACACTACTTCAAATATATCAAAATTCTCAAAATTAGGAAGCACCTATGAAAACCGGTGGCTCTTGTACCAACGCGATGTTAACTACAAAATACGTGTAGAGCACTACCAAACTGGCTAAGCCATAGGCAAAAAAATAATATTATATTATAGTTTTCGACGTTAGACAAATAAAAATCACACACAACAAATGATGAAATAACTAGAACCTCTAGTCTAGAGGAACTGAACAAGAAGGTGATTTACAGCAGTTTTTTCCAGACAACCAAAAGTCTATGTCGAGTCTGAAGCAAACGGCTGGAACAATCTGGCTGCGGTCTATCTGGTGCCAACTTGGATATTATCACTATTCTTGTTTCCAAAACGTTTGCTGTTATATTAACAATTACGAACATACATAGTATTTCCCAGATAAATTTAACCCTAATAAACAAAACCGTATATGACATAACCTAGTATAGGCATTGATGCCAATTGGCCAATATTAATACAATAATTATTGTTTGCTACTATAAATCCATAGACTATAGACGTTATATTTGGTATAACAAAATAGCGTATTTTTACAGCGAAAATTTTTATTCGATGTTTAAACATATTCATTATTGTTTAATTATAAAATGTATAGTGAAGTCTGATCCTTTTTTTCCTGTGAAAGTGTTCAACAAGTGTGCACAAGTAAATGTTTGAAAATTTTAGTGTTTTAGGGTTAAATTTATCTGGGACGTACTATACTTAGTTTTATCTGTCCCTTGTATGGGCAAATCTTGCAAGTTAAGTTTGACCCACTTCTCGGTTTCAGTCGACTGAGCCGAAATTTTGCATGCATATTGCGTGACAATGCAATATTATTATGACATGTATAGACGTAGCTGGACATTGTATTCCATTATTAAAATTTAAAAAGGTTTTTTGTAACATAAATCTAAAAAATAAAAATGACGTTCGAAAGAACAATACAATTTTTTTTTTTTTGTATTGTTCTTTCGAACTTCATTTTTAGGACACCAAAGTACCATAGTGCACTATTGCAATCATCAGTAATAAGTATCGTAGCTGTAGCTGGTTGAAGCGTGTATTAAACATTCTAGTTTGTTTCAAGGTTTTAGGCTTCACCTACATAGGCGTTTAGTACCGTTATGTTTGTCATCTACTGCATCATTTTCATAACCGTACTTATTTCGGTTATACTTTGTTACCTATTGGTAAAATAGAGTTGAATACTTTACGTGCCAAATTTGACGCTTCATCTCAGTGCCAATATTGAGCTTTAAACATGCAGCGATGAAAGTGCCATAAAACTGAAATCCCTCTAAACATTGTTAGCTCTCTAAACTGTCCACGTTAGACATTGTAAAATACTTGATGTAACAAAAGATTCAATCCGAGTGAGTAAACTTATCGCTGCCGTGGATCATGCAAAAATACTAGTCAGGGTTCCCCCATACATTGTTTTCACTTGATTAGTATCAAGTAAAGTTTTCGTGTGTACCTTAATTTTGATTCTAAAGTCGCCCAAGAGTTTCTTGGACGGAACTCTTGTTTGTGGTAGCTAACAAACAAGTAACAGAGATAGGAAGAATAAAGTTTGTGGATTTGGTGATTCCAAAATATATATTTTTTTTGTGATAAGTCTCAAGACAATGATCCAAATTATCCGAAAAAATATTTGTCCTACAAAATCTATAGTTTGATCTAAGAATTCCCTCTTGCTAACTTGTATCGATAACGAGGTCATCTTAAATTATTAGTAACCAGCTGATTTTCTTTTTCTTACTTAGTTAATATTAATGTAATTCAACAGACATCATTGTCCTACAAATCTCGAGGTACGTTATCCCGGTGCTACGCTCGAAAGTTTAAATTATTTTTTATCCTTGCTAACTCTGTTAGCTACCACAATCGAGAGTTCCGTCCAAAAAATTATTGGACGTCTCATCAAAATGAAGCTACTCAAGAAAAAATAGCTTAATACTAATCAAGTGAAAATACCCCTATACTATACACCACTATAGGGGAACCCTGTCTAAATATTATACCTACATACAGAATTAATCTCCGCTCTCCCATAAATAATTATGTACCTTTATGGGATTGCGGAGATTTCTGGCACAAGTTATAGACACATATTAGAAATTTCCATCAACGTTTTTAAAATTGTTATGAATGGTTATAAATTATTTTTTATTTTTATTTAAACATTAGTCTTCCTTTAGGCTTCGAACAAAAATGGATAATGTGTGCTAGTGTAAATTGAACATTAAACATGAAGCGATGAAACTTAATTAAAATACAATACCGGTCTAAACATTGTTAGTTTAAACTACAACTGTATAGTAAGTAATGTTAAACATTGTAAAATGCTTGAGTTTAATAAAGATTCAATTCAAGTAAGTAAACTTATCGCTGCCGTGGATCATACAAACATACATACATAGACTACTTCCTTTAGCCTGCGAGCAAAAACTTCGGATAATGACGTGTGCCAGTATGAATTGAACACATGAAGCGATGAAATTTAATTACAAATACAATTCCGATCTACTCATATATTATTAAAATTATTAAAAATACATTGTCAGTTTAAACTACAACTGTAGTAAGTAATGTTAAACATTGTAAAATGCTTGATTTAACAAAAGATTCAATCCAAGTAGTTGTAATGCTGATCGCTGCGAATGCACGTGACGCCATTACGTTCTGTACGTGATCTTCTCCAGCTTATGCTGCCCTGGTATTTTGTTTCTGGATAGTTCTGGAGAGTAAAAGATTAAGGTCGTATTCCTAAGTAGAATGTATTTTAGATTTACATAAAAGTGCAAGAATGGAATGGTTTTGATTTAGATATTAGTTTTGTGTACTTTATAAAATGTTTTTAACCCCCGACGTAAAAACGACGGGGTGTTATAAGTTTGACGTGTCTGTGTAAATGAAAAATGAAAATGAAAAATCTTTTATTTCCAAATAGGTTAGTAACTAACACTTTCAGAATTGTCCTACATGATGACCTACCACCGGTTCGGGGACTAACCTGTGTAAATGTGTATTAGTATGTCTGTGGCATCGTAGCTCCCAAACGGATGATCCGATTCTAATGCGATTTTTTTTGTTTCATAGGTATATTAGTCGAAAGTGTTCTTAGCTATGTTTAGTGGAAATTAGTTCAGGTCTTCAAGGTCATAAGGTCGTTTGTTAGGTGTGATAGGAATGTTACACGATAAGTCGGGGATATATTTTTTAATTTTTTATTTAGTTTATAATACTTATACTGAGAGAGGAAGTTTTACTAAGCATTTTTTTTAAATATAGCCTTCAGGCACAGCTTCCCTTACATAAATTTTAACTTTAAGCTAAATTCATACTACTCATTTCGCACAATTCACGTTATACTGTACCCACAGTTTTTCTTTACGTTAACTTATTTTGTTTATTACAATGATAATTATCTGTATTTTAAATTGCAGTTGTATACAAAATAATATTGCAGAGCCATTTTTAATAGTGTAAATCTTGGTTTATGTCCTAGCAAATTTTTTACTCTCTTTTTGTCGGAGGTTTAAACTAAAAACTTACAATTGTTATAAGTCCAAAGTGTGTTTAAACCGATTTTTTTTTGTTTAAAAGCTAACGTAATCCAGAGTGTTTTCAACTATAATTCATCATCATCATTCATTTCATAATTTAGGAGTTAAAAAAATGTTTAAAGTTACGATTGAAGGAATAAAGAAAATAATCTTTCAGAGCAATTTTTAATTACATTACCTTCGGTTACAGGCCTTAGAATGTCTTAACTGGCGACTTTTACTGTGTTGTACCGGCAAAAGAATAACAGAGCTTCAGTACAACAATAAAAAGGACATACGAGTATCACATACGGACATTAAAGTATGAGCGGAATGCTCCGCTAGCAAAAGTCCCGTACGTGAAATGTTTACAGCAAAATGTAGTACAAAACTGAAGAAAATATAATATAATAAAATCTATGGACGCTTCACACGTCAATCTGGCCCCACGCTGATCCGAAGAACTTGTGGTAGAGGTACCAGACAACGGAATTATATTTAATACTTTTTTATACTATATACATATTTAAGATTTTTATTATTCTAATACACATCCATGACCCAGGAACATTGAAAACTTTGCGGGATTCGAACCCGCGACCTCTCGCTCGAGCACCAACGGGCTCAACCAACTGCGCTACGGAGGTCGTCAATAAGCAAAAATGAAACAAAATATGTGCATTCAAACACGATAACGATCGCTAATCGCTCGCTGTCGTCACTATTTTTTGACGTTCAGCAATCGATTGCGCGATTTTTGCTAATCGCTATTTTTACGTAATGGTCGGTAACCACTTTAAAAGGCTCAGGCTAGTAAGATAGAATCACTGGAACGTACTGGCGAAATTAATTGTTATAATTACTAGCTGACCCGTGCACACTTTGTTAAGCATCAAATGGTTTAAACCTTCTCGGGACTTCCACGAATATTTCAAGACTAAAAATATCCGAATCAGTTCAGCCGTTCTCGAGTTTTAGCGAGACTATCGAACAGCAATTAATTTTTATATATAAGAGAAGAAGAAAAGGAGAATAAGTACCTATTGTGAAGGTTATTGCTGATTGTGAGTTTTTCATTGTGATAGTTTTGGAGTTATTACAATTTTGTTACTTGTTACAAAGTGAATAATAACTATTACAAAGGCATCACGGAAACCGTTGAACACGCATTCATTTAATTATTTTCGTAACGGCGAAAATCTTTTTATTTGATTAGGGAAAAATTGGGGTCAAGTTTCAAGGATTGTACTTTAATTTAAAAATTTTAGCAAAAATGCTGAATACATTTTATTTAAACCATTTACGCTACCTGTTCCGTGAGGGTAAATACATTTTAAGTTTTTCCAGAGCATTAAAAATCTGTTACTAAATTAGTTAGCAAAAAACGTTATTAGAGACTAAAACATATTAAAAACTTTCATAGCTTTTGCTTAAGTTTGGTTCGGATCATGAAGTAGATAATAAATTAAAAAATGAGGTGACAAAACATAAAATGATCTACGCCTCCTTCTCTTCACATTATATTCTGCTTGTTATATGAACCATGAATCACCCTGTAATATCGATTAGATCCCTAACCTGCGGGCTTACTCCCGACACAATCGAGAATTAAATCAGTTCGATCTCAACGGTTTTTGGTATTTTATTTGTTGGATTACTTTGAAACTAATCAGGATAAAGAAAATCGTTAGATCGTAACTTTTTGTACTCCCGACCATATCAATCGACTGAGAATCAAAATCAAAAAACGTCAATTTATTAGGGAGTACGCGTCACAATCGAATCAGAGGCCTTACACTCCAAACTGATTTGATTTTCATTCAGATACGATCATGCCGCGTACTTCCTAAAAAATTGACATTTGTTTATTTTGATTCTCAGTCGATTGATATGGTCGGGAGTACAAAAAGTTACGATCTAACAATTTTCTTTGTCCTGATTAGTTTTAAAGTAATTCACTAAATAAATTACGAAAAACCAATGATATCGAACGGATTCGGTTCTCGATTGTGTCGGGAGTAGGCCCGGTGAATCTAAATCGAATCAATTTGGAGGCCCCTGTATAATAATACAGGTTAGGGATCTAAAGACCTCCCTCTGAAGAAGAACTGGCGCAACTGAATGGAGCTTATTATATTGTCTATTAACAGTGCTTCACCCTATGGTTGTACCCAACTGAAATCTGCAGTACGTTGTATAATGTATACTGTATAATATACCGGAGCGATGGCGTCTCGTTGTTTTTGTTCCCCGCTCAACACAGTGTAAAATCATCCGACGAGACTTTACCCAGAAAATTAACAATGCACGCGAGTCCATATTAAATTACAAGGATGTGTGCTTAAAAAGATATGGCTTCATGTTATAAAATAATAGGCAGATATAGTGAGTGCACTGAACAACTGGGTAAAGCTACTTAAGCAAACAAAAGTTATTATTGTCAAAAATCATTAATGTATATCGGTAATCGTTTATTCAATATCAAAGCACATTAAAATATTAAAGATATTTTTATACATTTTTTTTTCAAATCAATGCTTATTATCTGACCGTACTGTTATATTCGTATTCTTTAAATATTTTTAAAGCGACAATATAATTACTATGCTATATATATTATGTTATATTACAGTGCACTAGAATTTTAGATAGAGAAGGTATTTATTTGTGACAATAGTTTGTTATATAGGACAGTTTTTATTAAGTCATAACAATCGACGGAGAAAAAAAAACAACCTATATCAAATTCGAGAACGCAAGAAAATAAACTACATATAATATGATATTGAAATAGCTGTTAAAGCTATTTCAATATCATAAGGTTTATTTTCATAATTATTGTGTAACGCTTAATATCAATATCTATTTTACGACATTTCGAAATAGCTTAATATAATAATTAATTTCATTTATTTTTATAAATTAAATTAAACTTATAAATTAAATTCATACCGTATGGCGTCGCGTCAAACTTTGTACGTTACAAAAGCAAAATTGTATGTAAAGTAAAGGAACAAAAAGGGACTATTGTATTAAACCACCTCAGCTCCTGTAGTATTCCATAACCAGATTTGTATTACTACCGCCTAATATAGTCACATCTAGCACACATAGATCTGTGATCCTTAATTTTACACGACGTCCATTTTCAGGGCTAAATGGGACATTATTTTGTGGGTGACTTCCAAAATTAATTACCCCTATTATCCGAAGCTTTGGCAACATCTACGTACTTTATATACGCTCGTACTAGTTTAGCTAAAATTGTTTGCTTTACATTAAAATGTTACGAGTCACCTTCTTTTGTAAAGTCCTGGAAAATTCATTATTATCATTACTGGAATTATTATTTTGTTTATTCTTCAGGCATATGTGATGAGATGATAAACACACAGACGGTGGGATTTAAGAAGACATCAACTTTAATTCAAATAACCGCGCGTTAAATTTACCTCATCGTCACTAACCAATAGTATTGTGCCAAACCCTACCCTTTCCTCAAATATAGCCCTCTCCTGTACGCATGTATTACTAACTCAAAACCGCCATTATTACATTGCAATAAATTTTTGAAAGAGTCACAGTCGGTTTTTTAATTATATCTTTTGCAAATCCATGTTAGGGATTTTAACTAGTTTCCCAACATTATAAATATTGTTTTCCTCTGCGAGTTTAGTAAGGTATATTTTGTTTTATTATGTTCATCTGGACACGTCCTTAGGGAATGATTGTAGGTTGTGCTTAATAATTTAAAATTATTTTCATTAATTTGATCCCTCCGCTAATTGAAATTTAAAAAAAGAATTCGTATTTGAAAGTTAAGTCATAAATTGTTAATTACCAAAAAAGTTGCAATTCACTTAAAAACTAAAAGCGACTGCCGTCAACTGACCTATTGTACGGAACTGAAAATGAATTGTACGAAGAAATGAAGTTACGAAGTTGTATTTAATTTAAGATACCCAAGATGACAGTTAGCGTAACTCCTTACCGCGTTGAGATAACTTCAGTTACGAAGTTCATTTTATTAAACTTCAAAATTATGTGAATTTTTCGGTTGACTTTTGACCACAGGGCAAACATTTTTGTTTTATTTTTAACACAATATTGTATGGAACAAATACGAACAAATTATAAATTTGAACAAAAAAAGAGTGTATGTATATAATATACTGGTGCATGATGTGAAAAGACAACAATTTGTTTAGATTGTCAGTCTTTACCGCTCGCATACGCGGGCTGGACACGGGACTGTCGTTCGAAACGGCATGAGAATCGGGCCCATACTCATCATTTAGGCAGCTAAAAAGACTGATCGGAGAAAACCAGCCAGAACTAAAGAACAATGTTCTATGTTTCTTTCAAAAATGGCCCCGTGCGATTTTCTTCTTGGAGGGCTAAGATTGAACCAGTGATAGGCAATATATTTTCAATTTCCAAAAAAAGCTTCTTAGGTCTCATTTTGATATAAGATATTTTTTATTTTAGTCTTTTTATTTATTATGTCTATATTTTTTAAAAGTTAGATTTACATATTTTAAATCATGCAGCCCACCAAACTGCGTAGCAGTTTGTATAATATAATTATAGTATAATAGAGTCCTTTTCGTGAAAAAAATTCCATAGACGAGGTGCTGTGATCACGGTATGTTAAATTATTCTCAATCATCAAAAAGCCGGCCGAATTGAGGACTTCCTCCCTTTTTTGGAAGTCGGTTAATCACCATTCTATATGATCCCCAAATAAAAAGGATAAATGCACAGGGTGTAAAATGTATTTTTTTGCATTTGTATTTTTTTTTATTTCGCCGCAATCATAATATTTTCTAAAATGAGAAAAGTTAGTATAACATCCCAAAGTTATAGACCTCTAATTATATTTGGATAAGATTTAGTTTCACGTCGTCGCGGGTCTTTCACGAAAAGGACTACGTTCCAATACCGAGATTCATGACATTACAATTTACAACACTATCATCAA
Organism: Celastrina argiolus; assembly: GCA_905187575.2. Classification (NCBI taxonomy): domain Eukaryota; kingdom Metazoa; phylum Arthropoda; class Insecta; order Lepidoptera; family Lycaenidae; genus Celastrina; species Celastrina argiolus. The sequence goes on from LR994596.1 coordinate 8,882,160, forward strand.
ATTAGTTACTACAAAATATTGAAATAGATATAATGAGCACGTATCCATTAAGCCGATAAGCCATCTATCGCTACACTGTTTCTAATGTTGTAATGTTGACTCATCAGCCCAATACGCTGCACATAGTATACTATCCTATAATATAAGGGCGCCTCCTATAGCAACGCGTTACCTGCAACCCGCAACTCACAACCTGCAATCTGCAGTTGATTACATTCTAGAACTAAGTGATGCTTGCTGGTTTGACGGTTTCAACTGCAGACTCTTGGGTACGGGATACTTAATAATAATTGATCAGTTATCGACTGGCACGGTTGAATTGAAGGTTGGTTTAGATGAAGAAAAAATATAATCAAAGTAAATTATTATTGATTATTGTAATAATAAACTATACATGCGTGAAAATGTATCGCAATACATTACATATTATTAAAATCGATTGCTATCCACAAACCCTAGTGCCACCCTAATCAGGATCTATGGATAGAACATAGAACAGAAATAAAATATTAATTAAAAAAAGTTTTAAAAATAAACTTTTATTTAAATGCTCTGAGTGTTTATCTATTCGAACGAGTCCAAACTCGACTGTTTTATCTTGTTTATTTTAGCCATCTTACGACGCCATTTTAAGACCCATGCTGTCATGTAGCATAAGAGTGCTTGCCAAGACTATTCAAACGGGACAAAATTCGAGGGATTTTTTTTATTCAGTTTAGGTTATATTATTAGTCTTATGGCCACCCCCCGACTTCATCTTGAGACCAGCTTCATGATACCATATAATTGCATTGTCACCGAAGTTACGTTATTAAACCAAATTCCCTAATCTAACAACAGAAAGTGGTCCTCATTTAACTCACACGATTGTGGGACAAATCCCACACTAACATACTAGCAGGGCAAGATGAATAAAAGCTTCTACAATATAAACTGATAAAAAGTGGGGCTGAGCGTACACGGGGTGAAACATTGTGTGTATTTTTCGTTTGTATGCAACATTACGGGGTATGACTGCGTTTAGGAGAAGAGCTTGCGGTGCCCGAATTGACCAATCACTATGCTCGAAATCTCCGCTCCGTTTCCACGGAAACAGCACGAGCATAGTGATTGGTCAATTCGGGCACCGCAAGCTCTTCTCCGCCCCGCTCCGCGTCAGTGGAAACGCAGCTTAGGTGGCTGATTCCCAGACCTACCCGATATGCACTCAAAGTTCATAACAATCGATCGTGCCGTCTCGGAAGAGTTTTAAACAACACGAGAATTTCATACATTAGATAGAGCTGAAAACACACGTGCACTGATCCTGAATTTTTACTCGCCCTTCCGGTTTCCGGACTATATGATCCAGGATCCGGAAGTCCGGAAACGCCTTGAGCGTGAGAGAAACACTAAGATATGTCGTGACTCTCAATTATAACTAAGCCATTAATTCTTACCGATATTGTATTTTGTTTTAAAACCTAAGAGATCGTATGTTTTCGGTCAAGGAAAAATTCATCCATGGGGTGCTAGAGTAAGAATAGCTCATCTCCATCTTTCACAAGGGTGTCGTAAAAGGCTTATATATCCGGAAATAGACAGCAGCGTTTCCGTGGACATTGTTTAGATCTGAACTGCGCTCATTATTATTTCAAGGACAATTGAAGACATGAATCGATGAAGGTTGAAAAATTTACCCGGCAAAATTGAGTTTAAACAGTCAATTTAATATTTTAGGATATTATTATGTAGTAACGTAAGTACATTGATTTTAGAGACGGATCTTTAGATTAATGTACTTAATATTTTACGAAATATTCTAAAAGTGACTGTTTGAACTCAATTTTGTTGTAATCATAAATTTGCTCATCACCTTCATCTATTCATGTCTTCAATTATGTAGCTCCTTTTTGGAAAACCAAGAAAACGAGGTGTCTAATAATTTTTATTGCTTGTAGTTGTAATATTTTGTCTTGGTCCTATTATTCATTTGATTGAGTTTCACGAGATCTGTAGAGACATCTGACAAGAACTGAACTACACTAGGTAGAGTGAAGTTCAGTTTTGGTCCGACATACACTCAGAAATGGAATCAGAAATCATAGTACCATTCGAGCTCCATTGAGTTGTCTTTCAATTTAGTTTCATAAAATGGCAACAGATGGCGCTTTTAATAACTAAGACGTATAGGCCCTTCTACGTATTTTAACCGACTTAAAAAAGGAGGATGTCTGTCAGACTGATAGACGTCACACATATTTATAGCATCATAGCTACGAAAGGGATTTATAAATACTACTGTAGTTTACTTTGACTTAGAGACACTAAAAAGTAAAAAATTAAAAAGAAACTACCAGATCAATCAACTCTGAGTAATCGGTGTACATAGATAAAAAAAAACAGGATGAATTGAGAACCTACTCGTTTTTTAACCTACTTCCAAAAAAGGAGGAGGTTTCTTAATTCGACCGTATATAAAATATGTTTTTTTTGGAAGTCAGTTTAAAAATACGTAATTATTCTAATATTCAGTGATATCTAAAGAAAACTAACAGATTCGACCTATATAGAAAATATTAAATCGTTATGGAAAACTCTTTAACAATGTTATTATTATTAACAAAAATCAATGAAAAATGGTGAATCTGGATTACATTGCATATCTATAGAGATAAAGTTATTATAAGATATATAAGATTTGGGGGCACGGGACAACACTTATTATAAGAGATTAGAGATAAGACCGCCAAGACGAGCCAAGCAAAGCGCAACTTACGTTTTCTCGAAACGTTTCGTCGTTTATTTTTACTCTCATAACTTTTATATAGATGATGTTCATACTAAATAATTGAAAATTTCAAGATGTAATGATACTAGTACAAACATGAACCAACCATACAAAGTTGGAATATTGGGCACGGGAGTTAGACGGCAATTGGTTTAATTAAACTCAAAAAAGTCCATTAGGCAAATTACAAAAATAAATGAAATCCCACCCAAAACATTTTCATTTAAACAAGACAAGTCTTCAAGCTTACCCAAGATATCAGATAAAGACAAGCTCTAAATACTACATACTCTAAACTTACAAGCTCTAAACTACGCCTTTTGATCTATGCGCCCTTACTTTACCAGGCCTAACTGCACATACTCTACATTTTAGTTAAAACATGATGCTTGGCTATTTTGCTACTGGATAAGACATACTGCTCACTGTATTAAGATTGCAAAATGCTTGAATCATCGGGTTAAACATCTATCCTCTTAAAGCCCTGGACCGCGTATTAACAGTTTTCGGTTTGGATTGACATTTCTTGTGGGGTTCCACAGAGAGGTGTGTTTTCTCCTTTATTATTTGATGTATTCATTAACACCATAGTCGGTTGACATCTTCTCTTCATGCCGACAATTTACAATATACTATAATATCAGCAATGATCTCCTCTACTTAGTCAACTAGTGCAAGTCCTTTAGCATTACTGTGACTCAGCAAAAGCCATTTATTAGCAGCTGAAAGATTCGATTCAGAAAAGAGTGCCAGGAACTCCCATTGATTAATGTTTAATATATCTCTCATTTTTTATTTATCGATGGGGTCAAAATATTTCGGAGTCAGACGGACATCTCTCCCGGGCACTTTCAAGAGAGTCTTCCGACCAAAAATACATCTCTCCGTGTTCTTGGAATCTCCTAATTACCTATAGATTGAACTATTTTGTTACACATATCTTAAACAATGTGCCTTTACATTTGTATACATTATATTTTCACTTTATACTAGCCATCGACTTGATCTTTACCTTTCTGTTTATCTGTTACTAAGTAAAAACTTATTTTCGCATTCTTGTTTGTGTCATTCTAATTACTTTAGTTCTAAGTTTTTTATTCCTACTATACTACTTACTTTTTGTTCCTTTCAAATCATTTACTATTCTTGTTAAAACTACGGCATTTCCTGTCCTTATTCTCCGCGACGATTCAATGAAGTCCTAAATATATTTTGTAATGATGGTTACTATTTCTATTTACAGTTTATTAAGCTCTCTTAAGTTTGTACTACTCACACAATTGCTTAAATTTTCTATTGTCAATCTCATAGGTTGATAGGTTGAGATTTCTTATTTACAATAAGTTAGCCTTTGGTACGTACATATGAATGTGAAATTATTGTAAAACTTATTTTTACTGACTTCAAAACAGGAAGAGGTTCTGAAAACTTTCGGCTTCTTTTTGCATAGGTATTTTGTGCTATAAAGTGTTTTTGTAATGTATTGTACAGTTTGTGTATACTCGTATGTTACCGGCCAAACCCGATTTAAGGACAAACTAGTTTTGCCTAGGCTTAACTAGTTCATCCTATACGCAATAGGATTAACCAGTATAGGCTAGTCCAAACTTTTTTTTTTTTTTTTTTTTTTTTATTTCCATCGCCCCTAACTTTGTCAGGGCTCGTTAATTTTTCTTTATTCTTTTTTATTACAGTTAAATTATAAATAGAATTACAGCATTTGGACCTTACGAGCTCGGATTGCGGAAAGAACAAAGAAGAATTCATCTTCGACGACTCCGATCAGATTAACGGTCAGGCCTTCCATGATCAATCTCCATTCCTTCCCTATTTGGTTTTAATTAATTAAGGTTGGTATTAATTAAGAATAAAAAGCACATACAATTGAAAACAATATCAATTCAATTACCAATAAAATATAAACAATACAATAAAAAACAATCAATTAATAATGCAGAAAAATTTAAAATGTCAAACAATAATAATATCCAATACAATCATAATACAATTTCCTAAGCCTAATATCACAGTATTTTACATCACAGTTAACTAAAGACTACACACCCGAGCCATTCCTTTTGTTCACCGTCTCCACAATCTTGGTGCAATATTTAAGGAATGGCTCCCTACTTTTGCCCTAAGCCCGATAGGATAGACCAGTTTAGACTAAGCCAAACTAGTTGATCCTGATATAGATACGCACACTCTAGGATAAACTGGTATGGCCTAGTCTATCTCACATGTCATATATAAACTGGTCTATCCTATCGGGCTTAGGACAAATTAGTTTGGACTAGGCTATACTGGTTAGTCCTATTGCGTATAGGATGAACTAGTTAAGCCTAGGCAAAACTAGTTTGTCCTTAAATCGGGTTTGGCCGGTAACATATATAAAATATAAGTGCAACTGTCAACGGATAACGGGAAGTATAATGATATTATGTTAAAGGCATAATATTATACTTAACATTTTAGATATTTTACCACACACAATTACTATTAATACACATGCACTACCCAGTAATATTGACAACTTTTAACTTTTGTTCCCTTCGTGGGATTCTAATCTGCGACTTCCTGATTAAACGCCGAATCGCTAACCATTGAGTCACAGACGTCTTCGATCCTTATCAAATGGTAATATTATTTTGTAAACATTATTTGTAGTCGCTAGTCAAATGTTTGAAGTCACGATGACTAGTGTCAGTATGATATAGCATTAATATCCTAAAGATGATGCTATTAAGGTTTATTTTTTATAATTCCAATAATACAGAATTGTCTTCAATGAACAGCTGGCCAGTCTATCTATGAAGGATTTTAACACTATTCACTGACAGTAACTTTATAACTGCAAACTACATTGGACGTGGTAAGTAAACATTTTTATATTCTTTTAGTAAACACATTTTAGTAAGTTATACCTTGAATTATATTATACTTATTTAATTAAATTAAAAATTTTAAAGTTATTCAAAGAAAACCTGATAGTCAATATACACTAGGTTTTTTTAAGTCAACTCTACCTAAACATGTACTCTACCTACTTATACAATAATAATAAGGAGACAATATCCTTGGGAGTTACCGATTTGTATCCTAAGTCATGTTATTTAATAAAATTTAAAATGCCGCGAAAAAATTTAACTACAACCTGCAACATAGTTAAGAATCTCAAACTTCAAAGACAAAATTTAATACCCTTCAGGTACCTAACAATTGGCCCCGCACAGAATAGCCACATATTTTATGTGAACCCATAGAAAATATTATATATTTTTTTGTAAATACTAATATAATATTCAGATTGAAATTAATGAAAAATAGTGATAATATGTATAGCTCATACTAGGATAATAATGTATGAGCTAGGACAACTAATAGGTGGAAGATGGACCACTCCGAAAAATTATATTTTTCATTTCAGATGATGAAAGTAAAAACCATAGGTTTATTTTTAACACTGCTATGTACGAGCGAGGCGTACCGTATCCTGGTGCTGTTCCCTGTACCATCAAAGAGTCATAGCATATTGGGACATGGAGTGGTCAAAAATTTGCTGGCAGCAGGACATGAGGTAAGCTGTACGGCTTTTCATTTCTTAAAAAAAAATAAGTAGGACATATTTAAGAAGCCCGCCGTCCGTAACCATCGCGACACCTGCGGGCTCGAGCAGCGCCTGCGCTGTGTAGTACGCTCCACGCCGCTGTACGTGTGCCGGGTACATAGAGGTTAAGGACGTCGTGGACTACATCCGGAAGAAGACGTCCCTCCCGGAGTCCCTCTGGAGTCTCACCACAAAGTCAGTAAGTAAGTCAACTTCAGCTCCTTTGTGGTGAGAGCAAAATAAACAATATATTACATGCTTATATCTATTAATTTCATCAAGTTTATTTAGTAATATTATAAATAAATTATAACACCTAATTTGATTGTATTCAAATTACAACCTTAAATATTTCACATAAAGCTGGCAAGATTTCGAAAAATCTGCACACCTAGGTATACCCGACAATATCTTAACAGGTCGTTTACCAACAGTTAAATCAATAACATAGTATGCTTTAGTACGTTTGACGGTACTACTTAGTCCAAATGTAGTGGAACTTCTAGGCAAAATAATGAAATATATATATACTTGTATATAATTTATATTATGGACCTTTCGATGTGACTAGACCTAGATATTCTAAAGAGCGTTCTAATGACTAGTTCGTGCTTTTCCTTGAAATCAAACCGCTTAAATCTAATTATAAATGTTTTCAGGTAGTACATGCTACTCCCTTCCCCCATGGCAAGACTGTTAAGAATTTGAAAGAAATCGATTTGCGAACAATTGCTGATTTCTTTACATCTCTTCTTGAAAGTCGTAAGTAGTTTATATTATTGATTCCTAAAAAAATCGAAGAGCAATTTTAGGCAAACACAATACTGCAAACTCACTCTCGACGCAATTGAGAATCAAATCAAATCGATGTCAACGGATTTTGGTGTTTTATTTGGATTACTTTGAAACTAATCAGGATAAAGAAAATCATTAGATCGTAACTTTTTGTACTCCCAACCATATCAATCGACTGAGAATCAAAATAAACAAACGCCAATTTATTCGGGAGTACGCGGCACGAACAAATCTGAATGAAAATAAAATCAGTTTGGAGAGTAAGGCCCCTGTTTAGAAATTACTGTAGGTCGATAAATAGTTTGGTTTTCATGTTTCAGATGACGATTACAAATTGAAAAACCGAGTTGGTAGAAAAGATGGAGGTGCTTCTGTAATATTGTATTATTACGTGTATATGTAATAATACAATATTACAGAAGCACCTCCACCAGTTCGTATGAACTACAGAAGAAATTATTGAATGATCCAAATTTCACGAAATTCTTAGAAGACCCAAAAGAGAAGTTCGATGCAGTTGTAGTCGTATGGTTTTTGTATGAAAGCGTGGGAGGGTAAGGAAAACCTGATGTATCTCTCAATAAGAAAAATATTAAAAACTATAACCCGACCAGACTTCGCAAAAGGGGGTCTAAAAAGGCTGAAGTAGACAAGAAAATAATTCAATTTGAAATCCATAAATGCATAGGTACAAAAATGGTCAAGGTAGAGCCGTGGTCGCAGCCGCTATTGGAAATATTGCAACGGCAGATGAATATGCTCTTTCAAGTTTTTTTCTACCGTATTTTGGTGTGAAGGGATGCTATATTTTATTGTTTGAATTCGTCTTGTTCATCTGCTTATACTCCTCAGCTATTATAATATTATGATGCTTAATTATGTTTTTTTATTTGAGCATAAATGAAAGCTGGTTACCAATGGATAAATATTTTAGGTCTAATAGGGGGTGCCAATAGCAGGTAATTCCCTATTATTGTGAAATTCAATTCAATAAGATCACACTAATTAACTAAGTTTAACAAATCGTATTTATGTAAAATCGGATGGTGTAGAATCATCTAAAGTTATAACTGATAAACTTATTCCATTTGTCATAAAAACTATTTTTTTTTTAATTAAACCCATGTAAATTTTTCAGAGTCGCTGCTTTATTCGAGTGCCCACTAATTTGGTTTTCGACAACAGAAGCCAATTGGCAAGTACTAAAGCTTGTAGTCGAGATACCCAACCCTTCATATAACGTGGACATATACTCAACAAACAAAATACCGCTCGACTTTTGGGAAAGAGTTCAAGAGCTATGGACTATTGTTTCAAGAACTGTGCTATTTGGGTAAATATCTAAATCGTAACTCAGATAAATGTATTGTACAGACACAAGACAATTTTTTTTTAATTTATTGCAATCTAAAGTGAATTATACAAATAAATCATGTTACTCCTAGTAAAAAAATATAGTACGACCTTCAGCAATCTTCAAATTCAGATTGCTGAGAGTATGAAAGATAACGGATTCCATACAGCCATTAGACATAATAATTTATGATTCTACTGTACTTAAATTGTGTTATTGTTTACTAAATTATTAATTTTGTTCTTTTACTTTTCAGCATTATATTCACTCCACTTGACAAGTCATTGTACAACACTGTTTTCAACGATGCTGCTACCAAGAGGAGTATGACAGCAGTTATACCTTCATATGATTCAGTCGCATACAACGCATCTTTCATGTTTATAAATTCTCATCCATCTTTCGGAGGGGCTTACAGACTGCCTCAAAATGCTAAATATGTTGGTGGCTTCCATGTTGATACTAAAACTAAACCATTACCTTAGGTAAGATCAAAAGAATCAATTTGTAAAAAATAAGTGACCTGATGAATGACTTGTGCCCTGTGTAAAAATGCTTAGCAAAAAGCGCAAGACAGACAATTTTGTTTGTTTTTTTCATATGTAAATTAATGCTTTGCATTCCGATGTATTATCAGCACCATTCAACTCGTAGTAATACACAGAAGTTGATCCTTCTAAAGAAGAATAAATAAAATAACAGATTGATAAAGCATTTCTATATTTTCCTACAATCTGCCAGTATTTCATTAACTTCCAAAAAGCTTTGGAAAAAAGGATGTGAAGCTTTTTCAGTTTTAAACTTCAAAAAACTCATTAACGGAATTTGCACTACTATTATACAAAGTATTCTAAATTCCTCCTTTTTTTTTGGATCTTTAAATCTTAATGGACGGAGCGAAGAATGGTGTCATTTATTTCAGCATGGGTTTTAATTTGAAAAGTAAAGACATGTCAGCTCACATGATAAGTTCCATTTTGAAGATGTTTGGCAAACTCAAGCAGACGGTTTTGTGGAAGTTTGAGACAGACCAGTCAAATCATATACCAGATAATGTTCACTTAATCAAATGGGCTCCACAACAGAGCATACATGGTCAGTTTCGAAAAATATACTTAAGCATTGATAGACAGATAAATAGATTACTCTTTAATTGCATACTCATGCAATAATAATAATTAACCTAGAAGATCCGTTCAGAAAGCAATCATATTGCTTGCAGCAATTTCTTCCAGAATCGATCTGGTTCTTTACCTAATAATCTCTTTTACCTAAACTAAAAATGGTACTGATACGCTAAAATCTAGCAAAACTACAAAGTAGCAACTTAGAACAGACTACATCACGGTTCACCATGGTCACCACGGTTGCACCACGGTCGGCGTATTCCCAAAAAAAGTTATTTTATTACCATCCAAATCAATAAATAAGCTCTTTGTATTTTTGTGTATTGACTAATTTACCTTTATTTTATGAGGTAACATATAGTTTTATTTTAAAATAAATGGTTTTAAAAAAATATATATAAGAAACCTCATGAAATAATGGTAAAATTCTTTTATTTAGGTATTTTCCTTTGTTGTTTTGTTTTTAAAAGGAATTGAGCTAAATCTTACTCAAAACAATTATAGTATGTAATATAGATCGGTAGATAAGCTAATTTTTTTATCACACAATCAATTTTATGACTTTCCTATTATTTTTTCAGCTCATCCAAATCTCAAGATGTTTATTACCCATGGTGGTCAACTATCAACTATAGAATCTATACACCATGGTGTACCAGTTGTGGGTATACCGGTAATCGCCGACCAGCATGTGAACATGAGATCTGTTGTAGCCAAGGGTTTTGGAATGGTAATTGACTTGGCTGAAGATATGGCAGATAATATGGATGTGGCTATCAAGGAAATACTTAACGATAACAGGTATGCAATACAAAAAAAATAACAAAAATTAGGCAACGCCAATGATGAAAAACAGCCAATTCATATTTGTAAACGCAGGGTTTACAAAGTATATTTTTGCCATAAGGCATACTCATAAGAGTAGAAAAAAAAGTATATATTTAATATTATAACTGCACATCAACGACTAATAAGAGTGCATAAAATAAAGTGAGGTAGTGTGTGTAATATTTTCTGCACAATTTCCTCCGCAGAAAAAAATCTGGTAAAACTCTACTGAAAATTTTTGATTAACGTATAAATAAAATAATTAATATTATCAATCAAGTCGCTGTTGTTAATATTTATATTTCAGATATTCATTAAAAGCAAAAGAACTGTCTCAGTTATACCATGAACTCAGAAAACCTGGGGAAGAGATGGTCTACTGGATAGAACACGTTATAAGAACTAAAGGAGCACTACATTTACGCTCTCCAGCCCTAACACTCCCGTTATACAAGAGAGCCTACCTAGATTTAGTAGTTCTGATACTTGTATTTATAGCAGTATTAATAGCTATCCAAAAATTGATAAAAAGATTTAAATAAAAAAAGCCGGCTGTTAAGACGAAAAAGAATTAAATGATGACAATATTTCAGTTGTTTGGTTTGTTTGGTATGGTCATACTTACGACATTCCAAATTGTTACAAGATTAGATAGACTGGACGTAACTCTGAGGCTCGGTATAAAGAACATATTATCGCGGCTTATAGAAATGGTCATCGTGATAAATCACATTTTACCTGTTGTTTTTGATGGTCATTCCTGTAAGATATTACATAAATGCGACAAAGATTTTCGACTGAGCGTGTTGGAGCAATTAGAAATAATTAATGAAAAGAACAACAATAGACTTTTATTGTTGAATGACTTCGTAAACTCTTATTTTCTTTTTTGTTGGAGGTACTAGTTGGCAGGGGAAGTAGCAGTAAGGAATACATGGCGGTGGTGTGGCGGGTGGCATCACTAAACGAATATTGTTCGCAGAGTCTACATATTGAGGATGATCCGGGGTCGGACCGAATCGCGCGTCGAATTTTGCAACCTGCATGGTGGTGTGGGGCTTTGCACGATCGTGTTAACATTATTTGCTTGTGTGATGGTTGTTTTTTCACGTTTTTGTTTTCGAGTGTACGGATAAGCAGTGTGGGAAGGAGGGAGGTGCTTTGAACGCATACCTATGCGTTCACTCATTCATTTGCTTGCAGGTTGTGGTTATCATTTTTCGCGGGACATTGCTAGATATAATAGATTTTATATTATTGCTTTTTTTTCTATTTTTAATTAGGGACTTTCAGTGGCGTTTCACTAATGCCAGTCCCAATAAATCCTTACAAACTTAATATAATTAGGGCCGATTTTTCAATCGTCAGATAACTTTTATCTAAGGAATAAATATGTGACTTTGGCAGATTTTGTATGGAACAAATGTCAAAGTCACATGTTTATTCCTTAGATAAAAGTTATCTAACGATTGAAAAATCGGCCCTTAAACCATTAAATTCATTTATACCATGTAGTACATACTTATAGTATATTACTTATATATTATGATTGCAGGTTCTGATGAAGGCTCCGATAGTAAAGTTGGGAATAATCCTACATCTAGTAAATTTAAATTGAAAGCCCTCATCAGAGCCTCTCTAAGCAACTTGGTCCGTGAACATTCCACCAGCAAGTGGTGGACTCATCACAGTTAGGGCTGGCAATGATCAACGAGGTGTCTAAACTTGCCGAGAGGAACATGACCGGAACGTAGCCTATTGCCTATAACTAATAATAATAATAATAATAATATCTATGGACGCTTCACACCACGTCAATCTGGCCCTGTGCTAAGTACCCGAAGAACTTGTGTTACAGGTACCATACAACGGAAATATATTTAATACTTTTATACTATACACATATTTAAGATTTTTATTATATTAATACACAAATTTAATACACATCCATGACCCAGGAACATTGAAAACTTTCGTTCCCTCGGCGGGATTCGAACCCGCGACCTTTCGTTCGAGCACCAACGCGCTCAACCAACTGCGCTACGGAGGTCGTCACTATTCGTCGTATGGTCGTAACTACAAACTTTCTTTTAAGCTGACAGTTAGTACCCCAGGGAATGCAAGGTGGTTCACATTATAGTGTTTTAAACCAAATTCCTTTTTGACAGGATCTTAAGTTAAAATACTCCTTCCAGTCCTTGTAATTATTAATTTTATACTTGGCTAAAGCTTCTACAAAGTATGATTGCACCATAAAAGGATTTCCATTATCTATAGAATCTTTAGCCAAATAATCGGCCCTTTCAGGTTAGTATTATGTTTATAACCAAAACTCCTACTCGCCAGTTTACCGCCAGTTTTCTTTGCCAGAGGACAGCCTGAAATATTCAAACATAGAGACTGCATCTGATGAGTCCGTAGACGTGATTATATGCCTGGTCGAGTGAAAACTATTACGATAGTACCTGAAATAAATCTTCATATACTTGTTATACAAATTTATTATATTAGATATTAAATTATTAAGTATAATAATTATTAGGCTTGTCTAATATTAAATATATTAGACAAGCCTAATAATTATTATACTCGTACTATATGGTAAAACACTACAACATACTTGCACTTTTTTCCACTTTATTTGTTATTTTTCATTAATTATTACTTAAAATACACGACCGGTTTCGACATAGTCATCATCAGGTCCTGATCCTTTACTATATAACATGAATTTCCACTAAGATCCTACAGTACATTCAATAACAAATTATTATACTTATCATATTTAATACACATGCATGACCCAGTAACATTGACAGCTTCGCTAACCATTAAGTTACAAACGTCTTCGATCCTTATCGAACAGGAATATTATTTTGTAAACAATATTTTGCTGTCACTAGTCAAATTTTTGGATTCACGATGACTGTGCGTTATCAGCAAGCTATAGCATTAACATCCTAAAGATGATACTATTAAGGTTTATTTTTTATCGTTGCAGTAATACCTCGACATAATTGTCTTTAATCAACAGCTGGCCAGTGTATATATAAGATTTGAACACTATTTACTGACAGTAACTTTATAACTGCTAACCACATTGGACGTGGTAAGTAAACATTTATGTTCTTATTAGTAAGTACATTTTAGAAAGTTATACCTTGAATTATACCAACTATACTAATTTAATTAAAGTAAAAACTTACTCGGTTTTTTTAAATACGGGAACTCTACTTAGACACGTCCTAATACAATAATTTTATGGAGACAATGTCCTTGGGAGTTACCCATACGTATCCTAAGTCAGGTCTATACTTATAATAAAAATGTAGAGAGGTCAATTCTGTACATTGAATATTTTTTCAAAATACATATTGGAGGATGATTGGCGATCGATACTGATGCCAAAAATGCAATTAGTAAAATTTTTGTCTGTCTGTCTGTCTGTCTGTATGTGCACGATGGGAACAAAAACTACTGAAGGGATTTTAACCAAACTTGGTACGATTGTAGCCCATATTCCTGGGCAGGTTATAGGCTATATAACATAACGCTACGATACATAGGAGCCGAGCAGTGACGATAAATTTGAAGCAAGTCGGATGAATTTCGCGCGCGCGGCCTGCGGTCGAACGGTTCGTGCGGGGGGCGCGGGGGGATCGCTTACACAGTGACGCGAAGCAATAGAACGTGGCACTAAAGTAGATTAGAACATCAAATAAGTACCTAACTATCAGGATTTTTTTTCTGGGAAAACAGTGTTTTCACAGTGTCATAATAATATAAAAATATATTATTATGTATTTTTGAACTTGCTTCACAAATTAAAATAAATTATCATTTATTGTATAAAATCAACTTAATTAACTGTATAATTAAAAGAAAGCCTTTCGCGATAAACTAAAAAACGGGCAATTAAGCGGTTTTTGGAAAGCTATTTATACCATCACGGTATTAATCCTTATCATTTTTAATACGTTAGTTGGCTTAAGCATTCCATGAAGACTATAATATTTGCCCTTTATACCATGCAAATATAATGAGTAGTTTAGGAAATATAGCAAAATTAAAATCGTTTCGCCGTGATTCGACCGGGCGCCGCGTAATGCAGGCTGCTGGGTGACGTCTTACGTCCGAGCCGGGCTGGTGTAGTGTAGACTGCTGGGTAAAAATTACTATTGAAATGTGCTAACTGTGCCTGTGTTATAATAGGAGACTTTTATTTATGCAATAGTACCCAAAACAATATTTTTATTTATTTTTGTCTGTTTGTCGGTGCATTTGTGCACGCTAATCTCAGAAACGGCTTATCCGATTTAGATGTGGTTTAATCATATTTGTAGTAATTTTGACTTAACATTTATTTCATCTCAATCGGTTCATAAATAAAAAAACTTATGACAATTAAAAAAAAATGCTGGACGTTTGTATGAAGCGCGGCAGGAACCGCGCTGCAAACATTCAAATTTAATCTTTTTTATTTTATATTTTCTTTAAAACTAAATTTAATTTATTTATATTATTGTTATACTTAGGGTAGGTTAATAAAAAAACGCTACTAAAACCGATCGGCGCGCCGAGCTGGGGCCTAACTCCCCAAACTGATTCGATTTTGATTCAGATTCGATCGTGCCGCATACTCCCGAATAAATTGACGTTTGTTTTATGTCGATTGATATCGTCGGGTGTACAAAAAGTTACGTTCCAAAGGTTTTCTTTATCCTAATTAGTTCCAAAGTAATCTACCAAATAAAACACCAAATCCGTTGAGATCGAACTGATTCGATTCTCGGTTGTGTCGCCTGCTGGATCCTCGACGGGGCGTGCCGCTGCGCCCATGTCTAACCGAGAGTTTTGTTTTAAATACCTTAATAATTGCAATATATGTTGCAATTTAATATCTCAAAATATTAATGACAAAAACGGTAGTAAGTTCAAAAAAATTGAAAATAATTTTATGGTTTCGCAATTTATCCTATGTCGGCACTATTAAGACGTTGCTTCGTATCAAATTTAGGTTTTGGTTCCCTTTGGAGTGTCGAAAATTAGAGAGATACACGGATGAATCTTTGGGTAGATGTGGCTAAGGAGTCTGTTTTTTTCAAAGCCAGAAGGGACAGAAGATCCTGAGTATTTAATAGGATTGTTAGCTTGATACCTACACGTGTTAAAGTTTTGACAACCAGACAGATAGACAGACGGACATAGAAGTTAAATAATTTACTAAATTAACCTGAAAAATTGGCTGGGTCTATACGATGCATTCGAATAATATTATCCTAACTTCGAATACCTTTGCTGACTTCTACATATTATTCGAAGGCCTACTTCTTTTGCCGAGCTCCGAAAGGATGGTCCTATATTATTATTATACCCTGCATACCAAGAGGCTTGCCGGGTACGTGACTTGCTGGATCGGGATCAACACTGGGATACACTGGGAAGTACCTATTGGCGAAAGTTGTCATCGGTTGCGCCAATAAACTAAAAATATATTTAAAAATATAAAAGTGTCCTAAATCACTTTTCCACGCGTACGAAGTCGCGGGCACAGCTAGTTGTTTAATAAAATTTAAATATCCCGCGAATATATTAGACAGGATGTAAAAGAGCAGTCACTATAACTTTAATATACGATTATATTACCTTTCCTCATTTTGGAAATGTATTTTTTTAGTCAAAAACCAAAAAATTTTTTTTTTACTTTTCACCATTTATTTTTTTTTGTGTCGCAAAAATAACAATAAAGAAAAAAAATATTTTTTTTTTAATTTTGTGACACAAATACATATTTTCTAGAATGAGAAATGGTACGAGTAGTATAATCATATCCCAAAGTTATAGTGACTGCTCTTTTACACCCTGTGTAATATATTCGCGGGATATTTAAATTTTATTAAATAACCTGCTCTTTTTACACCCGTTATAACGGGTGTAAAAAGAGCAGGAGAGTGGTTATAACCACAACCTTGCTTATGTGTACACTCGCAAGCAAGAACGTGAAAATACCACCACCACACAAGCAATAATGTTAACACGATCGTGCAAGGCCCCTAACCACCATGCAAGTTGCAAAATTCGACGCGCGTTTCGCTGCAACTCCGGAGCATACTTAGTATGCACAGTGTTGACTTTGCGAACGACGTTTGATAGTTAAATAGATATAGAATATTTAAATTGTATGCTATGGATTTCCGCAAAGTTCCTGATTAAATTAATTATTTAGTAAATCAAATAACCATTTATTTTTATTTACTCACTAATCGATATTAATTTAAAGACTGATTAATATAGAAATCACCTTAATCCATTCTTTATAATATTTTGTTTTAAATTTCTCTACTACAATAAAGTTATAAATCTCAAACTTCAAAGATAAAATTTAGCGCCATAGGTACCTACCTCAAAATAGACCCCGCACAAAAAAGCCAGACTATAAAAATATTAAGATTAAAATTGATTAAAAAATTGGTCATAACATGTATAAGCTAGGATAATAATTAATAATGTATGAGCTAGGACTATTAGTTGGTCGGGGGGGCGCGGCCTGTGCTTTGAAAGATCCAGGACACTCCCCCCACTAACGGCTGATGGCAATCCGCAAGTGGTATTAGTGGATAAACCCCAGCCGCAGAGCCCACATACCCCTAGGGGACCCTACTTGAGGGTGCGTAACGCATTTCCCTGGCGACTTAAAAAAAAGGACAAGTAATGGAAGATGGACCACCCCGAATAAGAATTGTAAAAGTTCAATTATATTTTTCATTTCAGATGATGAAAGTAAAAACCATAGGTTTATTTTTAGCACTGCTATGTACGAGCGAGGCGTACCGTATCCTAGTGCTGTTCCCTGCACCGTCAAAGAGTCATAGCATATTGGGACATGGAGTGGTCAATCATTTGCTGGCAGCAGGGCATGAGGTAAGCCTTCATTTCATTTAAAAAATAATAAGTAGGTATTGTGACGTGAGATTCTATAGAAAAGGAAAACTGTTTTATTTCAATATAAAACTATAATCTGAGCAGTTAGACGTGGCACGAAATTTTATCGTCCTAGCCGCTGAAATAAAATAGGAATAGAAAAAAGGGTACTTTTGTATAAGTGAACAGTAATTCATTTTTATATAAAAGAGAAGATAAAAAGGCTCATTTTGACACTTTTATACCAGGCAAAAGTATAGAAGGTACATCGAAAATTCAAATAAATTATTGATCCAGTCTAAAATAAAAAATACACAAAATTAGTTAAATTAATTATTTAAGTATTGATTTTTTAGCTTTTATTGATAGTTACATTGAAATTATTTAATTACATATCAATAACAACACCATTAAATCTGGCAAGATTTTGTAAATCTGCACAATGTCCGTTTTAAATTTACCCATAGTAGGTATACATATATACCTGACAATATCTTTTTTTTGAAACTGGTCGAAGACCAACAGTTAAATTAATAACATAGCATGCTTTGGTTCGTTTGATCCTACTACTTAGTCCTAATGTAGTGTAGAAAACTAAGTAACTTAAGAACTGCTAGGCAAAATAATTCCATAAAACATACCTTTCCAAGTGACTGTACCTAGAGATTGTAAAGTGATTATTGTGTTTGACTAGTTCGTGCTTTTTCTTGAAATCAAACCGCTTAATTCTAATTATAAATGTTTTCAGGTAGTACATGCTACTCCCTTCCCCCATGGGAAGACTGTTAAGAATTTGAAAGAAATCGATATGTCAGGAATTGCCGATTTCTTTACATCTCTTCTTGAAAGTCGTAAGTAGAAAAAATAAACAGTTATATTTATTTCGGATACTATTATTAAATTCCTACAAAAATCGAAAAGCAAAATTAGGCAAACAAAATACTGTATAGAAAGCACTGTGAGTCGATAATAGTTTGGTTTTCAACTTTTCATGTTTCAGATGACGATTTTAAATTGAAAAACCGAGTTGGTAAACAAGATGGAGGTGCTTCTGTAATAATGTATTATGTTATGTTTGAACTACAGAAGAAAATAATGAATGATCCAAATTTCACGAAATTCTTAGAAGACCCAAAAGAGAAGTTCGATGCAGTTGTAGTCGAATGGTTCATGTATGAAAGCTTGGCAGGGTAAGGAAATGCTAATATAATTTATGTCTCTCAAAAAGTGTTGATTGCCAGATATAAATGTCTTTCAATATTCGTATAGTATTTTATCTGCTACCACAGCTACATACAAAATTATGAAAACAACAAATTATGGTAGTTAAAAGAATTTATGCTCGCACATTTAACTAATTAGTTATATAAATCTATGGAGACTATATATCTATGGATTAGGTTTGTTAGGATTGGGGTGTCGATAGGAGGTAGTCCCCTATCATCGTGAAATTCACGTCAATAAGATAACACTAATTAATTAAGCTACATAAATCGTAAAAACATGAAACTGATAAAATGACTCCATTTGTCATTAAACTTTTCAGAGTCGCTGCTTTGTTCGATTGCCCACTAATTTGGTTTTCGACAACAGAAGCCAATTGGAACACTCTAAAGCTTATAGACGAAATACCCAACCCTTCATATAACGTGGACATACGACATTTTCACAACGTAGTCGCCACAGAAATAAAAGATTTATTTCTGTGGTAGTCGCCCTAGTCCAGAGGAATGACTGGTCTATACGTCTGGGCCCAACCATGTGCGTGTTTCCTCAAGATGTTTTCCTTCATCATTAGAGCGTCCGTATGATGTATTTGAGTCACAGACAAAGTCTCATTGGTACATGCCACAACCCGGTAATCGAACCAGCACCCTTTCGAGTGCTAATTAATTAACTGTCTACCCACTAGGCCACGGACGCTACTACTAGGACGCTACTACTACTAATTAGTTACCTCGTACAATTTGAATTCATTTTGTTTATCTGCTTATATAATACTCCTCATTACTTTTTTGTGTATTAATGCAAGCTGGTTAACAATAGATAAATATTTTGGGTCTAATAGTAATTAGGGGGTGTATTGACACTCCTTAATTACTTTGAGGATAAATACTCCTATTGAGGTGGTAGTACCCTGCTATTGTGAAATTCACGTCTATAGGATTACACTAATTAACTACATAAATCGTAAAAACATGAAACTGATAAACTTACTCCATTTGTTATTAAACTTTTCAGAGTCGCTGCTTTGTTCGATTGCCCACTAATTTGGTTTGTGACAACAGAAGTCAATTGGAACACTCTAAAGCTTATAGACGAAATACCCAACCCTTCATATAACGTGGACATATTCTCAACAAACAAAATTCCGCTTGACTTTTGGGAAAGAGTTCAGGAACTATGGACTATCGTTTCAAGATCTGTGCTATATGGGTGAATATCTAAATCGTAACGCAGAGAAATGTATTATGCAGACAAATGACTAATTTTCCAAAATCAGTGGCAATCTAAAGTGAATCATACAAATAAATCATGTTGCTCTTAGTGAAAAAATACTGTAGTTTAGCAATCTTTGTATTTGTATAAAGATGAGAGTATGAAAGATAACGGATTTTTCTAGAGCCATTAGACTTAATAATTAATGATTCGACTGTACTTAACTTGCGTTATTGTTTACTAAATTATTCATTGTCTTATATTGTTTTCTAGTATTATATTCACACCACTTGACAAGTCACTGTACAACTCTATTTTCAACGATGCTGCTACCAAGAGGGGTTTGACAGCAGTTATACCTTCATATGATTCAGTCGTATACAACGCATCTTTCATGTTTATAAACTCTCATCCATCTTTCGGAGGGGCTTACAGACTGCCTCAGAATGCTAAATATGTTGGTGGCTTCCATGTTGATACTAAAACTAAACCATTACCTAAGGTAAGATCAGAAGAGTCCATTAATGATCTTTGTTTGTTGTTTCCACATGTAAATTAATGCTTTACGGAGTTGAACACAAGTTGATTATTTCTAAAGAAGAATATATAAAATAACTGATCGATAAAGAATATTTTTCGTGCAATCTGTTAGTGTATGTTTAGTTGTTGTACAAACAAAAGGCTTTGGAAAAAAGGATGTTAAGCTTTTTCAGTATTACACTTCAATACCTACTGGTAATAAAGTTTAATAATGACTAAACATATTATTCTAAATTCCTACTTATTTTTTAGGATCTTCAAATCTTAATGGACGGAGCGAAGAATGGTTTCATTTATTTCAGCATGGGTTCTAATTTGAAAAGCAAAGATATGTCAGATAACATGATAAGTTCCATTTTGAAGATGTTTGGCAAACTGAAGCAGACGGTTTTATGGAAGTTTGAGACAGACCAGTCAAATCAAATACCAAATAATGTACACTTAATCAAATGGGCTCCACAACAGAGCATACTTGGTAAGTTATGAAAAATATACTTGAGCATTGATAGATGAAATAGATCATTCTTTAATTGCATGCTCATAAAAAGGTCTACAATAATAATAATTAACCTAGAAGAACCCTTCAGAAGGCAATCTTATAATTGCTTGCAGCAATTTATTCCAGAATCCATCTCGTTCTTTACCTTTTGCCTAAACTAAAAATGGTACTGTATTCGCTAAAATCTAGTAAACCTATAAAGTAGCAACCAAGAACACCTCTACTACACCATGGTTCATCGGCGTATTCCCAAAAATAGTTATTTTATTATTATACAAATCAATAAATAAGCCCTTTGTATTCCTGTGTAGTGACTAATTTGCCTTTATTTTATGAGATTAAATATATTTTTATTTTAAATATTGATAAAAAATTTACCAGGCCGGATGTCGTTCAAAAATCCGGTCTAATATTTTTTTATATGAATTAAAAATATTAGTAACCTCATAAAATGAAGGTAAAATTCCTTTACTTAGGTTTTTTCCATGTTTTGTTTTTGAGAATTGAGCTAAAACTTACTCAAAACAATTCATTCTATGTAGTAAAGGTCAGCTGATAATCTAACTTTGTTTTTATCACACAATAAATTATATGACTTTCCTATTACTTTTCAGCTCATCCAAATCTCAAGATGTTTATTACCCATGGTGGTCAACTATCAACTATAGAATCTATACACCATGGTGTACCAGTTGTGGGTATACCGGTAATCGCCGACCAGCATGTGAACATGAGATCTGTTGTAGCCAAGGGTTTTGGAATAGTAATTGACTTGGCTGAAGATATGGCAGACAGTATGGATGTGGCTATCAAGGAAATACTTAATGATAACAGGTATGCCATACAAAAATATATAGAAGTATTTTAAAAAAACGATAATGAAAAAAATTCAAACTGAACGTCAACGAGTAACAAGAGTGCAGAGTAATAATGTGAGGTAGTGTGTGTAATATTTTCTAAAAAATTACTTTCTGCACATCTTCCTCCACAGTAATAAATCTGGTAAAACTCTATTGAAAATATTTGCTTAACGTATAAATTACGTAGAAATAATTAATGTTATCAATCAAACCGCTGTTATAAATGTTGTGTTTTTCTATTTCAGATACTCACTAAAAGCAAAAGAACTGTCTCAGTTATACCATGACCGCAGAAATCCTGGGGAAGAGATGGTCTACTGGATCGAACACGTTATAAGAACTAAAGGAGCACTTCATTTACGCTCTCCAGCCCTAACACTCCCGTTATACAAGAGAGTCTACCTAGATTTAGTAGTTCTGATACTTGTGTTTATAGCAGTATTAATAGCTATCCAAAAGTTGATAAAAAGATTTAAATCGAAAAAGCCGGCTGTTAAGACGAAAAAGAATTAAATGATGATGATATTTCAGTTGTTTTAATATCCATACTTACGACATTCCAAGTTGTTTCAAGATTATGTTATTATGTTTATCTGCTAAACTCCTGCTCAAATTTTTTGCCCTAAGACAACCCAAAATGTTCAAACATAGAGACTGCATCGACTACATCCGTGGCTGAAGTCCGTAAATCCGTGATCCTATGCCTGGTCGAGCGGAAGCTATTTCGATAGTACCTAAAATAAATCTTCATGTATTTTTTTAATACACAAATTAGACAGGCGTAATTTGCAATACACCTTTTTTACATGAACAAAAAAAGCGGAAACGAGAACAAAGTATGAAGTATTAACATGCAAAAATACTAGCAAATTTAATGTAGATTAATTCACAAGATTTAAATAGTGTGAATAAATTATAAACTAACATAAATGTTAAAACTAATCACTACACTTTGTATACTATTTTGAGGTTACCTTTATACGGTACTGGCAAAAAATTTATTTGAAGTGCAATGAAATTTAAAACAAATTTTGAGATATTATTTAACCGTATAAACGTATAAGATCAAAATTTTGTAACACTAAAACCAGTCGCTGAATGCGCCTCGAGTCGGGACCATGTCCGGGTTGTGTTTTTACATATTGGCAACTTGTGTTTTTGTTTGTGATGCATACAACGTGCTGTTGTTTTACCCATTCCCGGGCAAAAGCCATGCCATACTCGGCGAAGGTTACGTTAGAAATTTGCTGGAAGCTGGCCATAATGTAGGTATTTTTTGTATTTACAAAATAATATAGTTGTTGACTAAAGCACTGGTTTGATTAAGGTTATAGCGACTGTAAATATTTCTTTTCCGCTGTGTTACAGCCGTTTTATAACGACGACGTTTTTCTAGGAAAACGGAGCCGTGAGGCCTGACACGGAATTTCCTTTCCCCGCTTGGTTTATTAGCCGAATTTTACTATCTACCTTCTGGCCGAATCAAGGAACAGACTGAATTAATGGTTTTCTTGCCAGAAGGCTTTTGTTTGATTCGCTACTATTATTGATACTACCTATATTTTTTGTGATTCTTAATTTTCTTCATATATATTATTATAATATTTAATATTAATACCCATTTTACAACACTGGTACGCTTTGTACTTCATTCGCTGAAACAGTTTAAAAAGTTAAAATAACAAGACAAACAAACAAGTTTTCGATATTCCTATTATGTAATAATATTATGTACCTATATGATAAAACGAAACATGCATTAAATATACCTACTAAATTAAATGCCAATGTACGCATCGCAAAAATTGCATGGAGGTACTGTTAAAAACCAGTTTCAAATGAACGGAGTCATTGACTTCCGAAACATTTTAATTAGAGGAAATTAGGGTTATATTTGTTTGCATGTTTTTATATCCTTATACAATAGTTATTCTATGATTTTTATACATTTTAACTTTTTGTTCATAAAATATTACCATGTTTGCCATCGGGACCATTTCCAGGTTGTGTTTTTATAAAATCCGATGACCTCTATGGCTGGTTAAAACTGTCGGGGCTCAAGCTGAAGGTAGCGTTATCGAATCCCGACAAATTTTTATTTTGCGGTCCAGGGTTATGGATGTGTTGAAATATGTGTATATATTGTGATATTTTTCCGTTGTCTCTTTCCCGTAACACAAGTCTTTCGAGAAATTGGCACGGATGTTTGACGTAGCAGGCATGTATAGGTAAATCTACATAAGCACTACGTATCATATTTTTCAGGTCACATACATAGCGTCCACACCTTCGCAGATTCAAGATTATAGGCTTAGACAGGTTGATGCTTCTGATTGTATGAGTTTATTGCCAAAAGGTATGATTTGTTGTATTATCTAATTACAAAATTGTGTATATAATACAAGAGGCGTTTTTAAATTGATCCTCATCTCTAAAGACTAAATATGCTAACAACTAAATTCGTTGCCGGTATATCGACAAATCACACCATGCTAAATTCATTTATTACAAATAAAATTACTAGTTTTGACCCCCTTTCCCATTAATAAGGAAAATAAGTAAGCCCATGGTCTTAATATGTTTAAAATAATAATTATCCTCCCCGGAACTCACGTATTAAATAAATAACTTCGCTATCGAGGTTGGATTGCAGTATTCCTTGTGTGGTCAAATTTGATGCCGTCGTCATCGTCATTACTAATTTCATAATTTCCATCATGTTTCAGATATGTTTAACATAGATCAAAAAGTTAACAAAGAACCAAAGTCGAGTATATCCATTGCAGCCTTTATGCATGTCGTATATAACTACACTTTGAATATCGAAGCTGTTCAGGACCTTATGAAGGATCCAAATGAAAAATTCGACGCAGTTATTGTAGAATGGATGTATAATGAGTTAGCAGCGGGGTAAGTAATTTTTGATTTGGTTATCAGTGAAAAGGAAATCAATTGTACTATCCAGGTAAGAGAAGAAAATGTATATGAGAGGAGACTCTATAGTCACCCCATTGACACACTGACGTATGCATAGACGCTCCCAAAGTCATAACCGCTAATGGTAGAAACGTAAAATTTGGACAGTACCCTCGTTATAATTTACAATATCGACGCTCATATAAAACCTTTAAATTAGCACCGACTTCAATGAAAATTGAGATCCGTGTTCTTACAAATACATTTAATTAGATGTTACATCACATGAACATTGAATATCTTTATAATTTTCCCTGTAATTAACACGTTCGGTGCGGTATTGGGTTAAAAATGCCCGATGCGTAACTGTCCCGGGTTAAATAAATATAGGATTTTTTGCAATACGAAAGTGATAAATATATACATTGGTGTTGTATTTTTAAATACTAGACATAGAACCAATAAAAACGCATCAGGTCGTTAAAACCTGATACGGCCTGAAAGGAAATGATATCCCTTAGGTGCGTACATCAGATGTTAAAGACCCGATACCCGATGACCCGATAACCGCACTTGAATTGCAGGACATTACACTAGTGATGTCCTATTACTAATTACGTCATAGCGGTTTCTCCTCTTTCTATACTACTCTAAAAATTGGACTTAAATGGTATAGAAAAGTAATGATGGAGATGTTATTCGGGACCACTTCGGTTAATGCATGGATAGTTAGATATGAATAATGAGATAAAAATGACTAAGCTTGATTTTATAGACAATATCATAGACAAATTTACAAACATCCCTTTTACAGATAGAATAGATGCTGACACTCAATCAACCTTTGATGACGATGGAAACAAAAAATAATAATGGGCATAGCTTGGAAAAAGCAGATAAAAAAAATTGCGTAGGGTGTGACATTATGCTAAGACAAACTTTAAGTAACTAAACGGGCGGTCAAAAAAAGTTAAAAAACTCATGACCTATTGTTATTAAGTGTTCTGAAACTTACTGCCGAGTATGTTACAATGAAGCTCATTCTTCTTTTGAAACTAATATAAAACAAAAAAAAACTAGATACTTAGTTCAAAATAAAATGTAGCTAAAATATATATATTTTTTATATCGATATTTTTACTCTCAACACTAGTAATTTATCGACATAGTTACCCTTCTGTGCTGATATCAGGTGTCTAAGACCCTACAAATTGTTTTAATTTTTTATATATGTTGTAAAAGCTGAATTCTAGGACTATTCTAGTTTAGTATAGAGTAACTCAATATAAATATGTTTCAAGCATGAATTCAATGTTTTATCCAAAAATATCATATGCTTTTTACATTTAAAAAGAAAATGCGGAACAGGTCGTTTGAACCCGATAACGCACTTTGACAGAGTTTAGCAACAGGCCTAAACAGCCTGATGCAGCACTTTTTGAAAAGTAAGGGCAGCAGGGTAACGCACTGACATTCATGCTAATAAATACAAATAATTGAGAACGTGCTTATATATATTTTTTTTTAATTGATCATTCCTATAGCAATTTGCGCGAAGATACAAGATCGCGCTACCAAAATTATTTCAATCAGGCGTTTAATTATTTCTACAAATTAAGTAGACCATTCTTTTAGAACTCAATCATTCATTCATTTTACTTTTTTTCAGATTAGCAACAGTATTCGAGTGTCCTTTGATTTGGTCATCATCAATGATCCCACATACAATGGCACTATCTTTAATTGATGACAACTTAAGCCCCGCATACACATTCCACCTGCACTCGAAGTCTCGCTCTTTTACACTAAGCAACAGAATTTATCAACTGGTAACTTTACTTCAAATGCAGTATGAAAGAATGTGAGTAGCATTGGTTTACCGAAATCTACCTCTTTTTAAAAATGTATTATTAGATCACCAAAACATTTGCAGTCGTTTTCTAAATTAATAGGGTCCATTTGATTTCAGGTCTATATCCAAAAACGCTGAATCAATTTTCCGCAGTATTTTTGAGCCCATCCTAACGAAAAGAGGTAGAAAGTTACCAAGTTATGATGAAGTTCGCTACAATGCGTCGTTCATGTTTGGTAATGGTAACCTCGTCACGAGTGATCCTCTCTCTTTACCAAGGAATTACAAGGATATAGGAGGATACCATATTCAGGAAAAAGCTGATCCTCTATCTCAGGTAAATAAAATCTCCTAAAATTTAGAAATTAATATTTTGTGAATAAAATTAAACTGGTATGATGTATTCGTCCCACGTATTGTGTGAATTTAGACATAAATGACGACGATGACTGCTAAGGTTCACTTAAGCCAAATAAGTCTGGGTTAAAGTGTTAGATATTTAATACTTGGTTAACTCCAGTGTAGAGACTAACTCTGATATAGTAATTCAACCCATACTAGTACAAGTGGGCCTTTTTGACTGGGTTAAATACATTTAGTATTCCCTATCACTGGGAAAGTCAGCAGGAGTTTAGTACTCCCGGCACATCCTAACGCGTTAATCATCTAAAACTCCCCGATCCCTGCTTCCACGCTACGCTTGCCATGTGAAATATTTAAACCATACATATAATATATGCCTAAGGTATATATTTATTTTGTAGGATTTCCAAATTATTATGGATAACGCTACAAATGGAGCTATATACTTCAGCTTGGGTTCTCTTCTACCAGTTCGGACCATGAGTGAAGAAATGAAAAGGCAATTTTTGGATATATTCAGCAAATTGAATCAGACTGTTATTTGGAAATCAGACATAGCCATAAACAGCTTACCGATAAACGTGCACGTCGTAAATTGGGCACCACAACAAAGCATATTAGGTATAACTTTGTTTCTTCTTATAAAATCATTAGATAGTATGAGATATTTAACTAACACATAAGTATAGGCTTGGAATAAGGTAAATATTTTCATACATTATGGTCCTCCAAATCATAATCCGTTTTCGGACTGTATTTGGCGTAGTCGAAGAAGATAATATTATCAACATCTCATAGATCAGTTCTGCTAAGCTGCTCTTCTTCTCTTCTTTCTTATATATAAAAATTAATTGCTGTTCGTTAGTCTCGCTAAAACTCGAGAGCGGCTGAACCGATTCGGATATTTTTAGTAATGTTCGTGGAGGTCCCGGGAAGTTTTAACGGTTTCTATGTTCAACGAAGTGGGCACGGGTCAGCTAGTTGTTAGATACAAATAAGTCAAATGAAATAGACTCCTACTTATGCCTGCCTGCTTAATTACTTTGCTAATGGTATATATTTTGTAGCTCACCCCAACTGCCGCCTATTTGTAACCCATGCAGGACTCCTTTCAATCACTGAAACTATTTACTACGGAGTTCCTGTGATTGGTATGCCGTTCTTTGGTGACCAATTCAACAATATCAACAAAGCGGAACGGACAGGATTCGCCAAGAACTTTGATCTATCAGAAAATTCATTGAGTGATCTAGAAAGCGTTATCAATGAAGTCATGCAAAATCCAAGGTACTAATTAATTATTACTACTTTTGTATGGTAGAAATTAATCGCCTCCGTGGTCTAGTGGTTCAGAGCTTCGCTCTCGACCCGGAGGTCGTGGGTTCGATTCCCGCGTTGGAACAACAAATAATGTTGTTTTCAAGTTTGGTTAGGACAATTCAGGCTGATCACCTGATTGTCTGACAAGAAAGATGATCCATGCGTCGGATGGGCATGTAAAAAGTCGGTCCTGCGCCTGATCTCTCGCTAGTCGTGTCGGTTTACCGTCCCACTGGGTTATGAGAGTAAAAGGAAGAGAGAGTGCTTCTGTGTATTGCGCACACACTTGGGCACTATAAAATAACTCCTGCGTAGCTGGCCTGGTTTCAATGACATCGGCTACCGACATCGAAATCGGTGAGGGGAGCTATTATATTATTTTGGTAGAAATTACCTATTATTAAAACGCACAATCATATTATCACTATAATTATTCCAATTTTCTGGAACTCTTAAATTTATTTTTGTCTGCAGATATCGTCAACGCGCTAAGGAAGTATCAGCTACATATCACCACAGGCTAACAACACCAGGCCAAGAACTAGTACATTGGGTGGAACACATTATTCAAACTCGAGGTGCCTTGCACTTACGATCATTTGCAATGAAAGTTGAATGGTATGAGAAATTGTATTTAGATCTACTTGGTATTCTAATTATAGCCATCATAGCTATTTTAACAATAGTAAAGTATTCTTTATCACAAATTAGGATAGTTGTAAAGAAAAAGAAGAAAAGTGATTAATTTCTTCTTAAATAATTTTGGATGACTTTTTATTACTAAGTTTGGATTAATTTTTAGATTTAAATTTTATTCAAGACTGACACTAAATTATTTATTTCACTTTTTTATTAATAAAGATACAATTTCATATTTAGCACAGCTGTTCATTTATGTACTACTCTTTCGATTCATCTTAAAATAGTTTAATTAGAGGAATGCATTTTAACTCAATTTACATACATAATAATTCCTCAATCTTTACATTACTAAATCTCTATTCCTCTATCATTAATAAGCACTAAAAAATTCCCCTTAGTAAAATTGTTTATACCTCGGATTCACTAATCCATGTTGTTATTGTCTTCTGATACGTTGGAAAAGTAAAGAATAATTTTAAGAAGGGAATACAGCACTGTTTTATAATAATTAATCATATTTATACTTTTATTTTCTCTGTCTTTAACACTTTAATTCTTCTTCTTACTACTCTGTGGCTTCTTCATAGCTTTGCATAAGCTACGTATTAAATATTTAATAGAATAGACTATTGCAAAAACTATAGCTAGCAGAACCGCAACTAGATCTAAGTAGGTCTTCTGGTACCAGGCTACTACGAGTGCTGGGGAGCGAAGATGTTTCGCTCCGTTGGTTTTCACGACGTGGTTGACCCAGTGCACCAGTTCTGCAGACGGTGCTACGGGTCGATCGTGATAGATTAAAGACAGCTCTTTCACCTTCTGCCTGTAACTGTAAGAGAAAGCACAGATTAGACCGTGGGGAAGAGTCTATTTATCGCAGCTGTGCAGTTTCCGTTTCCTTATGCGCTTACTAAGTTGCATACTCTAGTCGAGTATTTTATAAAACTGGATACTCAACGCTTGTACGATCAAAATTATCAAAATTATTTTTTTTTCTTTTTTTCTTAATAATGTACAAACAAGATATTACATAATTTAATAATTGCAAATACGTACGATGGATCTGCTAGCACAACATTAATTTCTTCGTACAGTCTATCAGCCATGGAGTAAGATAGGTCCACTCTTCTTGCGAAGCCTTTTTTAACTGATCTTCCAACGTTCACAAACTGATCACCAAATACGGGTATTCCAATGATTGGAACACCGAAATGGATAGATTCTGTTGTAGATAGTAAACCACCGTGAGTAATAAACAGGACACACTTTTCGTGAGCTGAAAATAAAATGTAACCTCTTTAATTTGGAAGAATACTCTATTTTTCAATTGTATTAATTTTCAGACAATTTGCATATGATATCAAATAAACAAGCAAACAAATGTAAGTAATAAAATATGAAACAATTATCAAATCACTTTAGTAGGATGCGGATTTTGTTTTTTTTTTTTGTATTAAATGGCCACCATTCCACTGGAACTTTTTAATGCAACAAATTTCCACTTTATAATATGAGTGTAGATCAGGAACTGTAGCGTCGGATTCCCTTAACTCCATTCCAAATTTTGAAGACCCCCATGCAAAGTCCCTACCATATACGGGCTTCGCTTTGAATGAGAGCTGGAACTTGCTTTTGTAAGATAACCTACCAAGAATACTCTGTTGTGGCGCCCATTTCATAATATGTAAATTAGCAGGTCTGTTCGGCAAGTCTTCTTCGAATTTCCAAATCACAGTGTGTTTTAGTTTGCCGAACATCTCCACCAGCTGTCGTTTGATGACGTCTGGCAGGGTGTTGCTCTTCAGATTTGAACCCATGCTGAAGTAAATAAAGCCATTCGGTGACCCGTCAATTATTTTTTTCAGGTTCTGTAACAGACATGGCAAGGCTATGTTAATTAGGTAATTCAAAGACACTGGTTATTGCCTTTAAATTATCTTATGGACAAGCAGGTGCATGTTAGTTTACATACGTTGAAATTACTGACGTCGTATCTAAAATTAGACCAAGAACATAATAAAATTTATTTTTCCTTTATCGAATTCAACTGTTTGGTCAAATTGTTAAGTATATTCATAACATATTTTATTATTATTCTCTATATTAATGATAATTTTATTATTTTTATAGTGTTTTAAGTGCCATAAAAAGTTTAAATTATTGTCTGCACACTGCACAATGTTCTAAAATGTAAATTTTCCTTATTCAAGGTTCTCTTATAAAGAAATTGGTAAACATTGACACTTCCTAGTGTTTAATAATAATATTACCTCTGGTAATGGCTTGACTTCTTTGTCGATATGGTAACCGCCTATATGTTTATAACTGTCTGGTAATTTGTTTGCCATTCCCAAAGAAACATGGGAGTTGCCCAGAACCAAGGAAGCGTTGTATTTAACATCCTCGAGATCTGGCACTGGTCTGCCTCTTTTACGTATCGCAGGAGCTATATATTGATTATACGTCTCTTGTTCTGGTTCAGCAAAGTACCTAAAATTTAAATTTAAATTATGTAGCAGAGTTTGGATGTGTATATTAACAAAAGTTTTATTTTTAACCATTCATTTATTATGCACTTTAATTAAAATCATGTTAAAACTGAAATGGCGAAAATATCGCCAATATATGTTGACCATATTCTCAGAGATTTTGCACCTCTTGAACTGCGTAAATTATCCATGCGTGTAAGAAGACAAGATACACATCATCACACATCATCATGATCTCCCTGTGTTTTACTACTTTAAACTCTCATATCTTTATTATTTTCAACCATATCGTAAAACTGATTTTGCGACGTGGTTTATCGCACAATATTAAAAACGATATGGGACTATTATCAAAAAAGTAATCAATGTCCACTACACTCACAGGTAATCTATAACGTGACCCATAACTTGGAATCCTAGTTCTTTAACACGTTGTACAAATGTGAACGGTGGGATGTTATCGGAGAACGTGTCTGTAGTGTACGCTGGGTTCGTGGCTTCGTCTATAAACTGCAAGATCTTCCAATGAGGCTCCACACTCGAGAACCAAATTAACGGACAGTCGAATACTGCTGCAAACCTGCAATTGTTAATGGTTTATTTTGTGTAAAGTATTTCATTATTATGAAAGGATATTATATCCCTTGAAGGGCCACAACGGAAAGATTAGGCTGGTTTGACCAGAACTTGACGTGTGTTTAAGTTGTTTTAGCGCTTAGCAATTAAAAACCTTTAGTGTTTTATCGATCGGTTTTCTTTGTTTGCTAGTTTTATAAGAAAGTAAACTTGTTATTATTTGCGGCTCCGGCCGCGTGGAATGTGTACAGTAACATACACACATAAATTAATACTGTAATACCTACATGTAAAAATTCAGTATGTGCCTGATCTTTTGTCAGACATCGGTCATCCACCCTACTGGGCTACGAGAGAAGAAAACAGAAAAAAGCAAGAGAGACTGTTCTTGTATACTGCATTTACTTGGGTAACTTCTGCAAAGCCAGTCTGGTTTCTGGAGCTACGAGTATCTCCAGAAACCAGACTAGCTTTGCAGAAGTTACTTAGTTAAGTAAGGATACTCACGCAGCGTATATGTCGCTGTATAACCATTCCGCTATAACGACGTCGAATTGCTGCTTCGGATCGTTGATGATAGCTTGTACTGATGGTTCCTTCATAACGACGTTTGTCACATTTGACAGGAGCACGAACATCTCCATCAGGTCTTTTATAGACATCGTCTTACTCAGTTGAGCTGATAAACTAAATGGGGAATCTGGAAAATATGCACGTATTTAACTGCTAATACTTGCAAAAATTGTCATCCAAAGCATCTAAATGGCTCTTAACATTACTCTCACTAAATATTCCCCATAAATGTATGATGTGCCTTAAAGAACATAATAATGAGTATTTTAGACCATTAGTAAATAGTAGGCACATGTTTGTTATGTGTTCTAACAGTGGCTTTATGACCTCATATGAGCAAGAACAAAGATAATTGTATAGGAAACAACAATAGTAACAGAATATTGATCGTACAGGTGGAATATTATTTTTTTTGTGAAAAAATAATTTAAAATACTTTTTAAACTTCCATAAAACAGATGGCATAGTCGTAGTAAAATAGGATTTAGGGGCTAAAAGATAATCCCTTATCACCAAATATCTGTTTTAACTACTGCGCTTTTATAAGCTTCATTTGTATGATGTAGTTGGGTTGTATGTATGTGTCTAATGAAATCTTTGAGCATAATTTCCACCAATTTTTAGAAGTCCGTAATCGGACTTTGAAATTTATCATACGAATCAAAGACATTGCAATTATTTGGTATCAGTTTCCTTTTACTTTTAGGCGTTTTTTTAAACTATTATTTATTTTGTCGTTGTGCACAAATCCTTCGAGTGCCGGGTTAAATCGCACTTGGCCAATTTTATCTATGTGTAAGTAGAATGGAGTTACCTTTCTCATCTGTTCCATAGCCATAAGTCGTCTCTGCTAGGGTCACCTTTGGCAACGGTTTGTCTGGAGGTAAACCACACACGTAAGTTATCTGAAATTATAAATTCATAATCATCATTAACTGCTCCCATTAATTATATTTAATGTCTTCAGGGATCAAACAGTATTTTATTCTTGTCAAAAATATTTGATAAATATGTGACCTTTGACTTTGTACTTTGAAACACTTAAATTCTATTTACAACTGCGCGGCAGGTCTGTGACCTAAAGCCGGTGCTACGTACGACAGGCTGTTCATGCATTTTTCGGCTTTTTAGAAAATATATTAATCTTATTAATATAACAATAAAATAAAATGAAGTCGCCATTAAGACTAGTACGTACCTCATGTCCGTCGCTCAGCAAATTCTTTATTATTCCTTCTGCAAGAATAGCATGACTTTTCCCTTTTAGTGGACTGACAACTAATATCTTGTATGCTTGAGCAACGTAACTCAAAGATAGTATAGCTACTAAAATATATGCCAACTTTGCCATTTTCTGAAACAAATAACACATGTTAAAGTTCATCCTTTATTAAATATCATGTTATCCCTCTCGCGTTTCCTATCAATTATGAGTGGCATGGTATTTTAACAAGCAGATCTCAATATGTTTTGTTGTGATTACAATTAATTTGATACGAAACACTAAGGGCAAGCGCTCACTTGGGACTCGACAGCTTTTAGACAATTTGGTCTCATATAGACAAGTCTATCTTATAAGACTAACGGCCGGTTTCAACAACCTATAACTAAAATAGAAAGGTTTTCGTTATACATAGATATTTAACACAGCTATGTCGTTCACCATCAGAGACATATTGTTCAAAGTGTGGAGCATTTTCATTTTATATTACATGATGCAATAGCCTATCTAATTTCTAAAGTGTTCTGTTTTATAACCGCATTTAATTATAGAGCAGAAAGAATCAGGGGGCCTATTCAAGATGCCATCACTAATTGTCGCTTACAAAGTTCGATAACAAAATGTATGGGATTTGACATAAGGTACGCTAAATGATCATGATTTGGTATGTCATTTAGCGTACCTTATGTCAAATCCCATACATTTTGTTATCGAACTTTGTAAGCGATAATTAGCGATGTCATCTTGAGTAGGCCCCCAGACATTTTAATGAAACCGAAAAATATATGAGGATGTTATTATTAGTACGTCTGATGTCTGAAGTCTGTCTGAGAGCGCTTGATCGTTAGGCGAACTGAGTACTCAACTGTTAATAATAATAAGCACTAAAACACTGAAACTAGTCTGGTAGTACACCTAGACGGTATACACATAATAAGCAACTCAATGGCGAGTTTTACGTCAGGTAGATTATTTTATCCACATTTTTATCAGAAAATTAGGCTTATCTTCTGACTGATAGTGCCGGTACTACGTGTGCGCTAAAGGTAACCCCATATAATATTAGTAAAGAGCTAGATGAGCCATCGAAATCGCGTGGCCTAAAACCTATCTCTAATTTTTTAAATTAAAAAAAATATATAGTTTCTCTATATTTTGGTGGCAAGTAATTAATTATTATTAATATACACCTACGTACACAACATACCTACTTACACACTTACCTAAATATAATAATTATTATTTATTAAATCACTGCCTACGTTATACAGTTTTTCAAAACATACAGAAGATAACTAGGTAGATAATATTATTATCAAATAGCTTTTGCCGCGGCATCGCTCGCGTGGAATAGTATTCGTGGCAAAAGAAAATTTACTCTAGTATCTGCCCAATGTTAACAAGTAACAACTTAATCCACCAGATAAGTTGACCTAAAATAACTCTACGGCTGCAGAATGTTGTAGGAAATGTTATCGTAATAATTATATAATTTGTTACCTAATGATAAACCTTATCATAAATCAATTAAATCAATTAAAAATGTATAGTATTATAATTGACTGTGTAATACAAAAACCCCACCGAAAATTGAGGAGTTTTATTAGCTTTTTCATAATATTTTCTTATTAGGAAATAAGAAACAAAAATAAAATACTATTTTAAGGGTGACGTGGGAACACTTTGGACTCTACCCTCTACTACTATGAGCTTCCAGCCTATTCAGTATTTAGGTTCGATCCTTAAATAAATAAAAGTCATACTATCAACCCCCTATGTACCCCTTTAGGGTATGAATTACGCAAAATCAAATTTTGATTTTCACTTAAATATCTTGAATGTACAGACATGACCCCTCTACATATTTATTATATTATGTATAGATAATATGATATACATAGTATATAGGTATATGTATTACTTTACACAGTGTTATTAATTAAGTAGATAATATTTTTAAACATCAGTAAATCATAAAATAAACAGTTATTTAGGTTGGCACGAATAAAAATTATAAACAAATAAAAATATTGTCCGTCTCGTTATCGCTAACAATATGTTTGCAGCGAGAGAACGAAATCTGATTGTGACGTCAGAGGTCTAATATTAGACATGTCCCGAATTCACCAACGCATATTAGTGTTAACGGCTTCTTAAAATACTATGCCTTCTCATTAATTGATAGGAATTACGAGAGGAACAGCATGATATTTAACGAAGGATTAACTTACTATAGCTTGGTGAAGCACGTCCTTAGGGTTTAGATTATTTTAATAAGCCGTTAACACTAACATTGTTTCACCAAACAATGTTAAAGTTAATCCTTCGTTAAATATCATGTTATCCCTCTCGTATTTCCAATTAATGTATAACCCTGTGTTCCAGGAGCTGATAGTAAACGAAAATAACGTTTTTTTCGTTCAGATTCGCGTTTCTTTAGCACTTTAAAGAATCATTATGATCGTTTTGAACTGTTCTTACTCGTGTTCCACAAGCAGGTGTCAGCTGTCAAAAACTGTTCAAAACGCTCAGAATGATCCCATCTTGTGTTTGACGTTTACTTAGATTTCACTGATCTCGATGTTATTTTTAAGTTATGGATCGAGCAAATTTATTATAGATTCTTTTATAATGTAGTTATTATTGTTAATTTAAAATATAAATAGAATTTATGAGATAAAAAGGAAATGTTAAATTTTGACATCTGTCAGTCGTTCCACTAGCAGTAAAGTTTGTTGAAACGTTCAGATCGAAAATTTCATTATTGTGCTAAAGAAACGACTGTGTGCGTTATGAATGATCTGAGAGTTCAGTGTAAAAAGAGCGCATAAAGGAACACGCCCTTTGTAAGGCATGGTATTTTGACATGGCGTTACACTAACATGCGTTGGTAAAATCGGGACTAAAGCTTAAAACCGGTTAATAGTATGTAGGTAACTACATAAGTAGCTGCTTCACTGATACTAATCTTATCAAAGTTATCTCTCTAGTCGTATACAAACATTATAGATTGTACATAATATTACTTATGATAGTGATGAAATACGAAGGTAATTTATAAACTATAGGTAACCCTTTCCTATTTAATATCTTCCCATTACGAAAATCTATACCTATAAAAGTAAAACAAAAAAATATTCTTTTCTTTACTTTTAAATTCTTTCGAATTATTGCGTCAGCCAAGTTCTGCTCAAAGCAGGCGACTAACTAAGCAGACAGGAGACTACGACTACTAATAATAACAATGGATCAAGTAGTATCGTACCCTTTTTTAACTGACTGACATAATTATATGGGAAGGTTTGTCTGTATGTACACCAATTGCGTAAAGACTTTTAATCCGATTTACGTGATTCTTTTTTTGTTTGATGCAAAATTGTTATCATTTGGTCCCATAAATTGTATTATTATTATTTTATTAAAAACGTTTATCGATGATGTAATTTCAGTTTGTGTACGGCTAATTTGGGAGTTTGTGACAAAAAAATTAAAAAAAAAACATAAATAAACCGGCTTCAAAAACTAAAATATTATTTTATACTTTTTAGTTGTTGAAGTCGGTTCTTTTATAAAAGTAATTTTTGTAATCCTTGGGAGCTTCTCCTGTTAAAATTACCTCTAATGGAGAATGTTACTGGGTATGCGAATTTGATTGTAACTTTGTCACAGTAAAGCCTATATGAATATAAATACACTATTTTTTGTTTCATGCCAAAATATCAATTAGTTTAGATTTTATAGACATTTAAAAATCTCGATAATTTAAAATCGTCGTGCGTTGGCGCAGTGTTAGTGTGACGTCACAGGTCGTACAGCTCCTGCCGCCCGCGCGCGCCGTATATACGTCCGGAGACATAACGCTTCTCAGTAAATTGTTGCTTTATTTCATTTGTTATTTCATTTCAACATGGATGAATGATATGAAAAAGGGCAATCGGATAAGTTACCCAAAATAGATGGACTAACGGTTGCTCTCTATAGTGCAAAAAATACAAATAAACTAGGTATTTCGAAAATAGTATGCGATATGATAACTCATATTATGTTTGTTTACAAAGTAACAAGGTACCCAATATAACCTCACAGCCGCGGTGCAACCCCTACTTCCCAAAGCATTTTATCTATCTAAATATATATCTATAGGTATATAATAATAATATGATATTATTTCATCACCCGCATCTTATATTATATCTACTCGTACAAATACTCGTAATGCGATACATAGACAATGGTAGATGAATTTATTAGTTTGCTACCTATTGTTATTATGAATTTTGTTCGGACAGGTGAACAAAACCTTCTTCGCGATAACGCTCTTATTACAAAAATTATGTATGCACATACACTTTATGACATTTGTGATTTTTTCCTATTTCAGATCGCTTTTAGCCATTTATTACGTATTTTAATATCTATTGGAACTAAAAAATACTTTTCCGGTGCTATGGTGGTAGTTTCTTCTAATTAAATTCGACATTTCGAATAATATTAGCGTTATTTCATAGTACACCGTACTGGAGCGCGCAACGTACCGCGTGAGCGTATGACCCGTGACGTCACCGCACCGAGCGCCGGCCGACCGTCACTCGCACCCTTTAAAGTTCAATATCTCGGGAACTAAGCGACATATCGAAATAATTTTTACACACACTTTTTTTATTTCATATGGACTATATGAAACGTAGAAAAACAAAACTGGTGAACATTCTCCATTGCATTATAAATGTATCTATGAAATCGTAGATATATTTTTAGGATCATTTACCTATTATGTTAATAAAATATATTATAAATTATTTACAGTTGAATCATATTTTTTTTAATTTATGGCTGTTTATTTTATTATTATTAATTAAAAAAATACAAGGGTTTTACATACTTGTTATATTTAATGTTAACAATATAATAATAATGTTGTTACTTAAGTACCTCAACTAGGTTACCGAAATAACCTTTTCATATAGGTAGGAACATAATTAATGATAGCTAAGAGTATCATTAATGATAATAATTATTAATTAATGATACTCTTAGCTATCATAGTGTATTAATAATTATTATAATTTCTTAATATTATCTACGATAACATACTTTAAAGGATTTAGATAACAATCAATAGATTCTCATTCATATTAGTAAATTTGGAAATAAGTTACAGACATTGCATCATGTCCTTCGATGAGATTTTAGTTGGTGTATTTTTGTAAAAAACTTTTTTCACATCAATCGTTTGTTAAATTAGTCTAAAGAAACAATATCGTTGAGGTTACATCATTCGACCTTGAACGATCGTAAACATACTGCGGTACAAAAACGTATAGTTCCATTCATAAAAAATAAAGATAACAATATTCATTTAGATTAGGCAATAGTGAGCGACACAGCAACAGTGTTGCCAGAACGGACCAAAAAGTACGGTTTTCTGTACCTTTTATGACATAGCCACGAATATTTCAACACTAAAAATAGACGAATCGGTTCAGCCTTTCTCGAGTTTCAGCGAGACTAAATAACAGCGATTCATTTTTATATGTAAAACGAAGAATATATTATATAGATTATTATACTGGTAATTCATTTTTAAGGCAAACTATAAAAGGGTTACTATGGGTAGACTCGACTCGACTAAGAATGATAATTTTAATGTTTTGGCAAAACCGTACTTTTAAGTTAAAACTGTAGTTCTTCAGAAAGCCAGTCCTACTTTTCTGGATATCATACTGTCAACACTACATAGCAATCACAATACACACAGTACACAACACGTAATCTTTTTTTTTAATTTAATTGACTTAAGGTTTCTAAAATATCAATGATCATTAGCGACAACTTTAGGTTTACAATAACAGTTTTTTCTGTGTTTTCAAGACATTTTTTAAACTGTTCTTAGCCTCTTTCAAAGTACATACTTGCCACATTCTCCTTCCTGGTTTTGAATTGCTCCAATTATAATAAAACGACTACATAACAGCCAATTCTTAATTTAATAAGAATACAATTCTTATGCCACATATTTTCATTAATTCGACAACCTTCTATGAGCATCGCTAAAATGATCCGCATATTATAGAGAATTCTTATAGATTTACTGACGAAAATCAGATACAACCAAAGTCAGGAACATCTCGCAAAACTTACGTAGGTTTAATTAGGTATATTTGAGTTTTATAAAAGTATCAATAACGAATTCACAACTTTTCGGAGGTACTTTAATGATAAATAGATACTATATCGTATAACAAATGTGTACTTTTGATAATAACCGGCCAAACGCTCACGAAAAAATAAAACTCTTTTGCTGTACGGGACATTTTCGTGCGGACAAAAGCGGTTCGTGAGATATCACCC
Organism: Celastrina argiolus; assembly: GCA_905187575.2. Taxonomy (NCBI): domain Eukaryota; kingdom Metazoa; phylum Arthropoda; class Insecta; order Lepidoptera; family Lycaenidae; genus Celastrina; species Celastrina argiolus. The sequence continues at coordinate 8,922,204 of LR994596.1, forward strand.
GATGACCGACGAACAGGAGTCTTAGTAATAGCATGGACCAATTATGTATTTGGGTACGAAACCCTCAAAAGGGCATTGATTTATAAATTCCGGAGTTTGAAACAAACATGGCATTCGGCGACCGGCGCCGGGGCATGACGTCAACGTATTTTTTTTTTTGGGTATAAGTTCCTTGGTACGACTAACTTGACTGACAACAAACGTGACAACATTTGCTTAGTAATTTCAATATTGTCAAATAAATTAAATATCACGGAATAAATAGGTACTACGTACAATATTTGTATGTATTTTACATTAGCACGGTCTACCTAATACCAATACGTTGTGACATTTCCAGTCGCGAAAAATATCTACATTAATATTATAAAGAGGAAAGATTTGTATTTTTGTATGTAACGAATAAACTCAATAAGTAATGGACCGATTTTAATTATTCTTTTTTCATTAGAAAGCTACATTATCAGCGCTGAATATATGCTATATTATATTTTTTTTTTAAATTGGAAAAAGAAAGAAAATAAACGTAATAGTCACCGGGGTTTGAGCCTCAACTCGATCTTTTCCGTTGTTACCAATCTATAGGATATATCTGTTGTCATGGTAACAACATACTTAGTTTGCAAATGGAAAATAAAAATTGTGAAATGCTACAAATACCGCATTTATATATGTTTTAACTATTTGGATTAATATTCTGTATTCCAAATCGATAAATAAAATAAAAAAATATTACTTCCCTTAAATCAGGGTTGTGGGTTCCACGTTGAGGGTTCAGGATTGTGTAAAACTATTTATATGCTTAACAAAGTGAGCACAGGTCAGCTAGTTATAAATATTTTCAGAATACTTACTTTAATTTAACAGCACGATAAAAATTAAGAAAAAAAAACAATTTAAGCACACGTACTGTCTTTCAAATGTTGCCACTTTTTACCACGATTTTTTTAATAATATTCGATCCAAATTTTCTTTCTCCACGACACAGTCTACGTGATGTTCGCATGAGACTAACAGTTTCGGATATAGTACGTTATAAATAAACAAACAACGCAAAAACGTGACAGACGATGTGTAAAAAAACCGGCCAAGTGCGAAACGTGCACAAAGGGTTCCGTACAAATAACGTTTAATAACGAGATAGCAGTTAATTTGATACAGAATGGTTAAAATTGGCTTCGATGATAGAGTTAATATTTGTTAGTTGTTCTTAGTTTTTGTTCTGTTCACTAATTTTGTTATAATATACATAGATGAATAATATAACAAAGAAAATGTGATTGAGCGACATGTTCACCGAGTGAACAAGCTCGTTAAATAAAGATAAAAAAAACGTTTGTATGCGAGCCCTACAAATTAATTCTGTTAATTCTGTTTTATTATATTCTGGGCTCTTATTCAAGATCGCTATTTTCACTTATGAAGTTCGAAAATTTTAATTTATTTATTTTAATCTAAAATATTATAGTTAAAAAAATATATTAACTACACAGTTTTTTTACAGAACACCAATAGGGCTATTTGCGTAATTTGATTTTTTAATAATTGACTGTTCTTTTCACACCCGTTTAAGGATGCGTATATATAAACTATTTCAAATATTTTTGAAATAAATTTCTAAATTGTTTTTTTTTCAAAATTGAATGATTTACAAAAATATGTTTACTATTACTACTCTTCGTATAAACATAACTCAAGAATTACGCCAGTAAATTATTATAACTTGTTTCTATTACATGTTGTATATTATCATCGTTTACAGATTATTATTTCCTGGATATATCCCTATGTCCCTTTTCCTCCGATGTTAAGGAAAACAACATACATTTTCGCCATGCCCTGCTATGAGTCCAAGCCGTTGTGTTGTTTCAATAACCTATATATAAGTTATGCTGAACAGATTTGATTATTTTTAGTCTTGAATATTCACGGAAGTCCAGGGAAGATTTAAACAGTTTGTATACCCAACTAAGTGGGCACGGGTCAGCTAGTAACCTCGACCCGGAGGTCGTGGGTTTAATTGCTGCGTTAGAACAAAAAAAAATGTTGTTCCTGATATCCCGCCAGTCGTGACGATCACCGTCTCACTGGGCTACGAGTTATCTACGAGACTGGGGTGAAGGAAGAGTGTTTTATTCGCACACACTAAAATAGCTCCAGTGTGGCCAGATTTCAATGAATACAGCTACGCTGGTGAGCATTTGAGAAGTTGAAACCGCCGGTTACAAACCTGTTACCTGACCCCGAACGATACCTACGGAATCCTAAAAACGACCTCTCGAAACCTATTGAAATCGTAGCTATATTGTAGGTTATTTACCGTGACTCCGTCTGCGCAGGTGACTCGTCCTGCGTGCACTATTGAGATGTATTGCATCATTGTTAGTTGTAATACTTAGGTAATATCTGGAAAATCATTCTATTTACAGACTTATTACCGACGGAATTCCTTCAGGTATCGTGCAAGCAAGCAATTCAACTTAGCCTGTTCTGCAATAGACTTTTTTGAATTCTCAGGCTTCGAACTTAGTTTTTACTATCGGTCTGTCCCGCTCATGCAAATAAGATTTACCGCGCGTGCGAGCGGGATACACTAATATTCGGAAGCACGATTCTCGGGCAGTAGAAAAAAGTTCGAATATTTAGTATATCCCGCTCGCACGCACGCTAAATCTCATTTGAATGAGCGGGACAGACCGATAGTAAAACTAAGTTCGAGGCCTGCGAATTAGGGCCCTGGACATTTGTAATGTCGCGGCTCTAAAGAAGCATCTTACCGAGCAATGTGCTGGTGATAACTTGGCAAGCATCATTGTGTAATTACGATCAACCTATATTTCAAATTGGAGTTATAATATTATGTTTTTTACTGTCTTTATTTTTTTTAAGTTTAGAGTTTATACTTTTGTTGGTTTTTTAAATTATTTTTATTATCTTTTAATATATGCTCACGTCAATGTGTATGCTGTTACTACCAGCGAAAATTTGTAATTGGCTTTATAATTATACATTCTGTTTTATTTTCAAATATTGTTCCTGTAAGTTTTCCACGTATTTTAAAATAAAATTAAATAACATTTTACTAGGAATTGTTTCACCACTGATTACTATTATCCATTTCATTTAAACTCCGGTCAGGGTCCCGATTCTCGTACCTTGAACTTCGTTTCGAATGTCAGTCTGTTCCGCTCGATCATGCAAGATACGACGATTGTACGATCGTGACAGACGATCAGACGACAGAGAAAAGTTAAAGGAGCAAGAACCAGGGGCTTTCTCTACAAAATCCGCCTCCGTGGTCTAGTGGTTCAGAGCTTCGCTCTCGACCCGGAGGTCGTGGGTTCGATTCTCGCGTTGGAACAACAAAATGTTATTTCAAGTTTGGTTAGAACTGATCACCTGATTGTCTGACAAGAAAGTAAAAAGACGGTCCTGCGCCTGTTCTCTCACCAGTCGTGTCGGTTTACCGTCCCACTGGGTTATGAGAGTAAAAGGAAGTGTCTTTGTGTATTGCGCACACATTTGGGCACTATAAAATAACTCCTGCGTAGCTGGCCTGGTTTCAATGAAATCGACCACTGAAATCGTTGAGGGGAGAGGGAGGGGATTCGATTTTGATTCAGATTCGATCGTGCCGCGTACTCCCGAATATATTGGACGTTTGTTTATTTTGATTTTCAATCGATTGATATGGTCGGGAGTACAAAAAGTTACGATCTAACGATTTTCTTTATCCTGATTAGTTTCAAGGTAATCCACCATATAAAACACCAAAAACCGTTGAGATCGAACTGATTCGATTCTCAATTATGTCAAAGCATGCTGGGTATAATTCGTCATTCGTCGCTTCAGGTGTGTCCACTGCTAGTTATAAGTCCCCCCCCCCCCTATCCATTAAAGTTTTACATAGAAGCCTGTACTCGCCACGCCTGGCAGTCGGGTTGGCGAGCGTTAAAATAATAACATTGTCCGTGGAAACGCTGATGTAGAGTATACTGTGAAAGTACTAACGCTGAAAGACTTACATTTGACTTTCATGTTCAACGCCTCAACGTCATAAATTTGTCCATACAAAAAGTTTTAAAAAAGTTCCTCTTTCAGCGCTGGTACTTTCACAGTAAACTCTATATACGCGACCCATACACCCTAAAGTATTTTAGTCATTAATTTTATAGCCTGTATTTTCCCTTCGTCGCCTTTTACGACACTTACAGGAAAGAGGAAAGAGTTTGATGAGGAGGTGCTATTCTTAATCCAGCACTCCACGGATAACCAGGTAATAAAGTTAGTTAGTAAAAGGGCTGATTTTTCAATCGTCAAATAACTTTTAACTGAGGAATAAGTATGTGTTTTGAAAGATTTTGTGTGTAGCAAATGCTAAAGTCTCATGTTTATTCGACTGATAAAAAATATCAGACGATTGAAAAATCAGCCCTTAGTTTTATTACCTAACGGGTTAACCGTGGGGTAACCGGGGGGAGTAAGAAGCACCTCCTCATTAAACTCTTTCTTGTGGGTTTTTCGACTTAACTCACGATAGATGAAAATCTAATTGCATCAAATCTGCAACCGATATCATTGCTATTTACAAAGATTACTAGCGTTTTAAATACTTAATATTTTTATTACACCTTATTTTTTTTTTAAATCTTTATTATATAGTAAAACGTTCATTTTAATAATATAATTTTAATAATAAACATCTTACACAATAATATTGTCAATTGCCATACCATTTGTAAACACAACGATGCGAGGAACAAAAAATGTAATTTGTACAGCGGCTTCCGTCTACAGACCAAGGTCAATTATCATGTGGCATAGTGTAGTTAACCCATAGTATTACATCATACCACATACACACACACGGTCGGTGATCGGTCTTGTGTGGGTCTCAAATATGAGGATTAGGTGCACTATAATAACACACAACTTTTATTTACACTTAAGTAGGTATTAAGTTATCACGCTAGCCAATCGTGGGCACACTTCACGTGCCTCTTAATTATACTATTATAATATTATCGTTGTAATAATTCACGTATTGTATATTATCTAATCTATATACTCGTATACACAAATAAATAGCTGTTCGTTAGTCTCGCTAAAACTCGAGAACGGTTGAACCGATTCGGCTGTTTTTGGTCTTGAAATGTTCGTGGAAGTCCCGGGAAGATTTAAATGGTTCATCACAAACTGTTGCTATGCTCAACGAAGTGGGTACGGGTCAGCTCGTCTTCTCTCTTCTTATTTAAAAAAATTAATTGCTGTTTGGTAGTCTCGCTAAAACTCGAAAACAGCTGAACCGATTCGGATATGTTTAGTCTTGAAATATTCGTGGAAGTCCTGGGAACATTTAAACGGTTCATCACATTTGTATGCCGAACGAAGTGGGCACAGGTCAGGTAGTCAAATCATAAATTCATAAATAATAATATTATTGTTTGATTTTGAAATCAACGCCTGACGAAATGTTAACTGAGTAACTTTATTTCGCTGTTGCTATTACAAATTATTTTAAAATTTAAATGTAGGTATTATATCTAGCAATATCCCGCAAAAAAATGATAATCACAACCTGCAAGCAAATGAGTGAGTGTACGCATAGGCATGCGTTTAAAGCACCTCCCTCCTTCCCACACTGCTTACGTGTACACTATACACTCGCAAGCAAAAACGTGAAAACACCTCCACCACACAAACACTAATGTTATCACGATCGTACAAAGCCCGGGGAAGCAGGAAGGTGCTTAAACGCATGCCTATGCGTACACTCCCTCATTTTCTTGCAGGTTGTAGTTATCATTATTCGCGGGATATTGTTAGATATAATACATTTAAATTTTATGCTATGTATTTCCGCAAAGTAGCACCTGATTCTATTAACTACAAATTATTATCTTTCACACAGCGAGTGCGCCGCTCGAACACTTATGGGGAACACTCCCACTTTACATTATTAATGCTAATGCACATTATTTTCTATTGATAAAAAAAAGCTGTATACACCAGGTGTGTACAGCTTTTTTTTATCAATAGAAGATAATCTGCATTGGCATTAATTAATAAAATGTAATGTTATATTTAACTTTATTCTTTAAATTTATAAAAAGATCTAAAAAGTTCACGTTCATTCACTCACGGCTCGACCGGTCCCGATCTCTCGCTCTCGGCTTCATTCGTTTTTCGTGTGCGACATCGTCAACACTTATAATTAATTTTAATAGTGATATAGTGCAACAATTAGTTTTTATTGCCGGATAACATGGAAATAAGGAAGAATAAGGATGTTCACGAACATATTCGTCAAATATACGGCGAATGGAAAGTAAATTACGCCGCAACAAAGGACTTTAAAGGTACCAAACTACCCACAATTATTTTAAAAAATATTCCGTGTTTTTTCCTTTGTTCTCAGTTAAGGTGTAGTCACTGTATGTTACTAAAATGACCGTCTTAACGTGTTAATACATGATATTACCCAGATAGTCATTATTTTGTACCTTAATGTGGTAATACGAGATATTATCCTGGTTACAAAAATAAGTTCTTTCTTAACGTGATGACACGCGATGCCATCCTGAAAGTAACATCTTGCTTTTCATCCTGGCGCTTTGGTTTTCTGTTTTTGGGAAAGCCGACGTGCTTACGAGCGCTCGCCGGGCGTCAGCAGACGTGATAAGTGCGAGGGGCCGAATCTGGCTGCGCCACTCCTCGGTCTTTGAGCGACATCGTAGACGTTGATTACGTCGAATCGTCCGCGCCAGCGCCGACGCCGCAGCAGCCCGATCCGCCGACGTCAGCGCCGGTTAGTCAACTAGACCCTGAGCCGGTGGACTAACCAAGAAGTTGACCTCGCATTACTACTAATACTAATTCTTAAATATTCTTGGCAAATAAATTTGCCGAATTATTATGCGAAAACATACCCACTAAACTCTCTAAACGTTGGGGTACAATCCTATTGGATGAGCTGTCAAAGACACATAGCAAAATCCTATTGAATGGGCTATCAAAGAGACAGAGCAAAAGGAGTCTCTAGTTGCAAAACCACTTATACCAGAATCTTTTTACGATCACAAGTGCCTAAATTTAACAAAAGTACTTATTAGAGAAAGTCTTTTGAAAATAGAAATAATAAAATAAATTTCTAAAACAGCTGATCTTCTACTAGATTTACATTTTGATGAATCAGTTGACAGAATGAAGCTTAATATATTGCCTCAATTGTATAAAGAATTTTGCAACACAATCCAAGGTGAAAAAGGTATGCATACTGGTGCTGTGAAAAGCTTGTGAAAACACAAAAAATACCAAGGATATAAACCCGTCTTCAAACTAGTAAACCTTTAAAGCCTTCTCCCAGCGCAAGCATCCGATACCGCCGGGAAACTCCGGAGCTCCTCCTCGTCAACAGTGCGTGAGGCCAGCGCCAGCAACGCCGGCCCGCTGCATGAGCCGCAGTCAACAGTACATGAGGCCAGCGCCAGCAGCGCCGGCCCGCTGCACGAGCCGCAGTAACAGTACATGAGGCCAGCGCCAGCAGCGCCGGCCCGCCTGCACGAGCCGCAGCCATCCACGTCGGCGAGGAGGACACCGCCGCAGCGCCGCGGCCGTCCCTACACGAGCGCCAGAGCCAATAAGGAGAGGAGACGCCGTTATTAGAGGTACCTCACGCAGGATACATTCCATTGTTTTTACACAATTGGTTTCTAATTAATGCTGACAGCACAGTTCTGTCGTGCGTTAAAGGTTGTAGAATACCTTTTTATTTACTAACTTACGTGACGTCAGTTTTCATGACGTGAAAATGTAAAAAGCTAATAAATTAACTTAAGGGATTAGAAGCTATTTTAATATGTAATGATAATTCATATTTTACCCGACTTCGGCGAAGCCAAAAAGAAGGGTAATGTTCTAACACCGAACTGTAATGGTGGGTTTAATTAAGTTTATATTGAACTTAAAGAACATCTTAACAAATTTGTACATAATTAACATTTTATAATGGAAGATATTCGCACCGCTAGAAAATTTGATTCTAAGGTGCTTCTAAGTCCTCATCAATTGATTTCAAAGAAGTTTACTTTATTGTGTCAATACATAAAAGGCATAAAAAATATGTGAGGTTTAGATTTTATAATTATAATCCTCATCAATTTTATTGTATTCCATGTGGCTTAAGTTCTGCTACATTTGTATTTACAAAGCTCAACTAACCAACTTAAGCCTTTTCTCACATGGTTAAGAAACCATGGGCATTTAATAGTTGCTTACCGATGAAAATCTTTGTGTTGGTAAAGATTATTCTATAATATGTAATTAAGCACTATGTACTAATGTACTAAAGGTAAAATTAGAATAACTAGGTTTTGTTATGAAATTTGAAAAAAGCAATATGATAACTTCACAAGTTTATACATTTCTTGGGTTCCAGATAAATACTGCAAATGCAGTTATTATAATTACCTTCTGAAAAACTTCTGAAAATCTCTTAAATATCTTACGAAATCCGTAATAAAGTCCAAATTGGTGAACGTGATTTCGTGAAGTTTATTGACATTTTGACATTATCATGTCCAGCATACACCAGTTATGTAATAATTATTTATACATAATTTGAGAGAGAAAAGTTTTTAGGTTTGGAGAAATATAATATTAATAATATTGATTCGATTATGTTACTAAAATCTTATTCGTATTATGATGTGGACTGGAGTTGCGTTGTCGGGTCTGTCCTTTAATAATAATTAATATATAAAGAAATTTGTACGATTTACAAATCTTTACGTACTCTCCACTTACAGGCTGAGGAGCCGCAAGCAATGGAGTAATAACAAGACGCCATTAATTTTCATTGATGGCTCAAAATCATAGTAATTACCTGGAATTATTAGCTGCATATAAGGGCTTATAATAATTTTGTAAATTTTATATAATGCTCGAAATAGACAATACTTGAGCTATATCTTATATTATTAGATTGGGAGGCGTTCAATCTCAATGAATTCACAACAAAACTAGGTAGTAGTGCGAAATACAACGTACCTAAGTATTTATATTTTTGCTTTATTTTACTTTGAATCTTGCGATGACAAAGACGCCGACGAAACATCTAGGTACATTAGTATCGATAGATAATGGAAATTAACCAAGAAGAACTTTTAATTATCTATACAACTTAATAATATGGATTTATTTGCGTTTCCATGCGATCTAAGCTACGTTTAAATAACAATATACATATAATAATATGTAAAATTTTAATCTTAAAATTTTAACTTAATAATTTTCTCTATATTTTTCCGTATTATTTTTCTAAGACTCTTAAGTCATAGAAAAATAGCTGAAGAGGAAACGGCCAGTGTAGCGATAGACTCCTACTGGCCGTTGCGGCCATGATTGCCTCTGTTTCAGTCGCTACTCAAGTCTGACATAATTTGTTTGAAACCTAATATATAATGTCTACTGTCCCCTTCTAGTGTTACCCTGGCGTGAGCAGTATTGTGTAGCAAGCCTACTTGTGCGTGGAATACTAACGGGCCTCAGTTTATTGACAAAAAGCTAAAATCTGTAGCAAAAGGTACAAATTATCAATATAAAAAGGGGTTAAAACAATGGTTTAACTATTGACTGATGTATTATATTAGAATTTTTGACAGAAAATTTTTACGAGAGTACGAGTACATTACATTGCTACAGGTCTAGTTGTCTCTAGTCGTTGGTAAATCACGTTGCAATGATTGTATATTAAGGTTCTTGAAGGGCATATTTAGGAGTAGGTAAGTTATATTAGGAGTAAGATAGTTCCGGGAACCTAATTTAGTCTTGGAATATTTGCCTAAATTTTGTACGTATGATTTCACTGCAACCCAAATTTTATCACAAAAGTCGGTAACCCTGATGTCGTTGTCCACAGGACAACGGGTGAAGACTGGAGACGTTGTCACTAATTAGAATAGCAGACTTTCACTTTTACGATTCGCGTATAGTTATTGCAATTAATGATTAATTAAGACCTCAACACCAAATAGGTGCAAGCCTCTTGGCTTTGGCAAGTCAAGACTTTGGCCAACCTTCAATTTGTCCTGCACTCGATTTGTTATCATACTTAGAATGAACTAGTATTTTTCTCAATCGTGTAAAAACTTATAAATTATTTCTTACCTTTTAAAAAGCCCGTTCACTACGCGAGATCTTAGACCACAAGTCGCGCCTGCGACTTGCGAGAGGCGTGGACGTGAACGTATTCACGGCGCACAGCACGCGTCACGCCGCCACTTCCTCGGCCAGCATGGCCAGCGTGTCATTATATTTTAATTACAAAACTGGTCAGGCAACTCGCTTTATTTTACGCACTTTTAGAATCAACCTCTGATGCTTATCAGACATGAATCAGCAAGTGTTATCGTTTTCTGTATTAACAGAAGATTATAAAACTTTATTTCAAATGCTTTATTAGACAATAATTATTTTTATAAATCATTAAAACTACGGATGAATAGAACTAAAATATTGATAACATTATGATGTTTTTGTTTTGAAATGATTATTTTCTTGAATATTAAGTTTTTATTTGTGATAAAGAATGAACATAGATGTGATAAGATTGTAATTACCGTTTTATTCTGCCACAAGCGCTGAACATCTACATGGTTATTATGGAAGTCTCTCAGATGCAGCATCGAAATAAAATTTATGGTTAAACGAACTTACCTTAAGTGAAGTTCGACCAAAATTTTGTGAGATGCTGCATCTGAGAGACTTCACTCCCTCCCACACCCTAGCACGCGGTGCGCAGGAGGCGCACGCTGAGCAAGGACCCCAGGGTGCAGAATAAAAGCCTCGACCAATTCTCTAAACCAAATGAAGCCGAGAGCGAGAGATCGGGACCGGTCGAGCCGTGAGTGAATGAACGTGAACTTTTTAGATATTTTTAAATGCTTATCTAAAAATCGTGTGGCAATGTTGTAGGTCGTAAAACGGACTACATGGTTATTATGGAAGTCTCTCAGATGCAGCATCTCACAAAATTTTGGTCGAACTTCACTTAAGGTAAGTTCGTTTAACCATAAATTATTAATTCCGGTAAAGTGTTAATTCCGGTCTACCGGAAGTTCCGGGGGAGACTCCGGAATGAAGCGCGCTACACGTCGCCGACAACACGTGTAGTGTAGTTTTTAAGTATTTTAAATATTATGTATGTTAGTCTTTAAGGTATTTATAATATGGGCCTATGCAGCCTGCAATAAATGGTATTTAATTAATTTAATTTAATTAATTAAGGCTATGGGATTTTATCAAGAAAACAATGCAATTGTTTTAGAAACATTAAGGGAAAAAAGAAATGTTTCATTTAAATTAATATGTGCTCGTTTGAATACATCCAAAATATATAACGATGATGAATATTTAATATCTTCGTGTGATGTATTTCATACGAGATAAACAATATAAACAACAGTACATATAAACAACATACAAGATAAACAACAGTAATAAAATCTTATCAGACAATACCTTTGGGAATCATAAAATATGAAAACAAAAACATAAAATGTATATGTTGGCAATTAAAAAAGCATGGGAAAATATCCAGACACAAAAAGAATAAATAGTAATTGGTAATAATACCATTTTGAAAATCTATAAGGAAATAAATCTGTAGGTAGGTATTAAAAAAAGATTTAATTCTTCTAACTACTTTAAAAATACAATACATTACCGTGATATAAAAATAATAGTAACCGTATAAACATTGAACAAATTCATATATCTAACTAAAGTTAACACAAATTAAATAAGAAACATCACAAATAATTTATAAGATTACGCTCAGGCAATCTTCATTTTATTATTTTTAAACAAAGGCCCAATTTGACATAACGCTATAGATAAAACTATCAAACAGACTAATAAAAGTGATAGTAGATCTAAGTAGTATTTCTTGTACCATTCTGTAGTTAACGCGATAGATCGCAGATGATGTGCACCGCGAGTTTTGATGACATGCTCCACCCAGAACACTAATTCCTTCTCTGGGGTAACCAACTTGTCGTGATAAATGGAAGACCATTCTTTCGCACGACGACTGTAACTGAAAGATGAGGATAATATTACATCCATTGCCTTTCACAATTTAAACTGAACACGTTTATATTACACGACGAAAGATATTAAAATATAATACATATTGTTTACAGGCTGATTCATGATTCATATATTAAGCCGAAGAGAAGGACGCGTAGAGCATTTTTTGTTTTGGCACCTCATATAAATAACTTACCATAACTCGACAAATTACGATTACAGATTTGTCGCGTTATGGTATAAGTAATTTATACATAAAAGTCACAAAACAGAAGATGTTCAATTCTGCTCAGGGGGCCTACTCAAGATGCCATCGCTAATTATCGCTTACAAAGTTCGATAACAAAATGTATGGGATTTGACATAAAGTACGCTAAATGATCGCGATTTGGTATGTCATTTAGCGTACCTTATGTCAAATCCCATACATTTTGTTATCGAACTTTGTAAGCGATAATTAGCGATGGCATCTTCCCCAGGTCTTATGTCAACGGGCAGTGCGTTCGTGTGTATAGAAACAGAGCCCGCGAGCATATTAAAATTCACTCCTTGTGGTGATTTTAGACCTTTGTCTTTTTGTGAAAAAAAATCAAAACGCGTCATTCTCTCCAAGCTATATTCGGCTTGCTATATGACCCATGAATTTCTGTGGTCAAACATCCGTTTAACTATGGTTTCAATTGTAACTATAATTTATGATCATGTAGATATGAGAGTTAAGACGTATGGAGTATGTGACTTACCTTGTATTCGAGATAACTTCTTTAATAGCGACGTTCAATTCGGCAGGTGTATTATGACTAAAGTCTAATCTTTTAGCAAAACCCTTTGCGGCAGCCCTGTCAATGTTCAAGAACTGATCGGCAAAGAACGGCAGGCCAATCATTGGAACTCCAAAGTAGACAGCTTCGAGAATTGAGAGTAATCCGGCATGTGTAATAAAAAGTTTGCAGTTTGGATGTGCTGAAAATGTAATCATCGCTGATTTAGCAATATCTCATACATTGATTTCGATGTCGGTGACTGGTTGTGTTGAAATCAGACGCGCAAGTCGTTTTCTCTTTCTTTACTTTTATTATAGAGTTAAACCGATACGACTGGCGAGAGAATATGCCGCAGAACCGAATTTTTACATGCCTATTGACCCTAAGATCAGGTTATCAGCCAGTATTATCGCCAGCATATAAACTTGTAACCAACGTTGTAGTGGTTCCAACGTGGGAATTAAACCCACGACCTGCAAGTTAAGAACCAAACAAAAAAAACCTCTCTGTAGCTCAATGGTTTGACCAGTGAGCCACAGAGAGGTTTTATTTTTTATCAACCAAATAATCGATAGTTACAACACTATCTTCTTAATAAAATATCATTTACTAAACAAGATCTCGTTCCACAAAAAGGAATTTCACAACAAAAAGTCAGCATACATAGTATATATTATTATTTAATTCTTAACTTACCTAGTATACTTTGCTGAGGTGCCCACGAAACTAGGTATACGTTTTTAGGTTTATCAGTCACATCTTCACCCAGCTTCCAAATTACAGTTTGTTTTAATGCACCAAACACATTTAAAAGGTCTCTCTTCATTTTCATGGGCATTTTATGTGGTTGAAGCAGACTGCCCAAACTGAAGTATATCACTCCATCTTTTGCATTGTCCATAATTTGCTGTAAATTCTAAAACAAAATATATTAAGACTTAAATTTAAAATAATGCTCCAGCAACAAAAATAAACATTCAGAAGACTACATGCTGAACAGTGAATTCAATTAAATATGAAAGAGCAGCTTTTGAAAAAATATTAATTATACGGGATTTAAAACAAAAATGTGTTATAATAAGATATATACCTGTGGCAAAGGTTCAATATTTCGTTTAATATGATATCCACCAATATTTTTATAGTTTTGCGGCAAGGCGATAGCCTCTTCCACTGATATATGAGAATTGCCCAACATTAGAGAACCATTGTATCTAACTTCATCGAAAGCTGGTAACGTTTGACCTCTAAGAACAGCAGCGGGCCCGAATCCATCTTCATAAATTTTAATCTCTTTATCAACAAACTGTCTGAGGTTGAAATTTTTTGAGTTTAACAAGATTATATTATTATTATTATATATTTAAATTATTATTTTTTATTTAGCTTAAAATCTACAAAGTTAGATCAATAACAAACCTTTTAAAATTCCAAACATTTATGTAAGTCCACAAATTCGTAGCACGATCCCAAAAGTCAAAAGTATATTTAGTAGACAGTAGTTTCGGTGTATAAGCTGGATTTAAATGTCCATCGATCAAAGACATGACAGACGTATGTGGTGACATAGAAGAAGACCATATGAGTGGACAGTTGAAGACAGTGGAAAATCTGAAAGTAGAAACATTTTAAAATAAGAATTGGTAGCATGTATTGTATTATAATTATCATTAACTCAGACCAGTAATGTGCTAGAAACTCCTTTTAACATTAGGAAGAAAAGGTAAAGGTCCACCCACGTGGCGTTGGGTTCCTAATAAATATAAATCCACTTCTATCGGCTTCACTTCACTTTTCAGACTCTCATCTAAATCTCTACCTATTACACAGACTAGGGCTTCCTCTTGACTTCAGTCTTCACCACAGTTACCCACACTGTTGGATTTTGGACTAGCTTACTTATGTTATAATTTGTATCCTATTTAAATAAAAAACGATCCATTACCCAGCACCCAGTTCTGTGAATAGCCACTCAACGATTACAGCGTCGAATTTCTCGTCTTTGTCTTGCAGGAGGCGTTGGACATTATCAGACTGAATGGTTACATTCAGAATTTCAGCCATCACCGACGTCCACATTTCGAAGTATTGCAGATTGAGCTCTTTCGTCAAAATTTTTGTTACATCAAATATTTCTGTAAAAGATAACCAAGGTCTCAAGTCAAGGTCAATAACCAATATCGGCAATATTCCTTTTGTCACTTTTTGACACCCACAGTTTATGGTCAGGCTATTCTTTATCAGACGACCCACGGATAGTGGTTCAAGTCAGCGGCGTTTATGTAAGTGTGTATTGTTCTTAGGCTCTAAAAGGAAGTTAAAAGCTATGTAGTCTTAATCTCGATCAAATCGAGCAGCTGCATTTTATAAGAGTTTTATGAGCTTACTTTAATTATATTGTTTGATGAGACTCACGCAAACTCAGTTCTATATCGCCTTGAAATTAGACAAAAGTTATTTGTTTTAAAATATTTAAGAAGAAGACCTGCTTTTTACTCTAAACAATTAACGAAATCACTTTAATTAAATCGCATGTAAAAATTCTTCATTACTATCTCTACGGACAGACAAAAGATCGCCGTATCTAGTCGGCTTGTAAATAACTTTATTTTGTGTTAATTAATCAGATTAACCTATGTTTTTAAAACATAAAACTATAATACCTGGTGACAAAACTTTAGCATTTTCAGATACATCAATTTGTCGTAATCCTGGATAATCTTTCATTTGTACAGGGGTAACGTATGTCACCTGAAAATAAAAATAATATAGTTATTTACCACAGGATAATCTTTTTATAATTTTATATCTTTGTTTTAATATAGCTTAAAACAATTTAAAGTACATTCTATTCTTAACGTTATTACCTTTTTTTCTCTTTATAAATATACTAGCTGTGCCCGCGACTTCGTTCGCATGGTTTTTGAGTGACTTAAACCGTTTATGCAGCGCACGCAACAAAAAGTCCCCAAATGTAAATAATTTTTCCGTAATGTAAAGAAAGTTACGATCTAACGATTTTCTTTTTCCTGGTTAGTTTGAAAAACACCAAATAAAATACCAAAAGCCGTTGACATCGATCTGATTCGATACTCGATTGTGTGAAGAGTAAGCCTGCGTAACCGCTTTGTCAGTCATTCTGTTTTTCTTTTGCCCGCTTGCGCTATCCTCCCCTCTCACTCATCTGTCACGTTCTATTTGGATTTAAACTTTTCTAAATGTTAAAGCAATTGTCAAAAATATTGTTAAAACCGCGAAATATTATGTTTAAAAAGGTGCTCGACCTTCACGCGTTTTGTCTAAATAGGCCATTTGTATGCATCTAGTGCGCCCTGCGCCTACTAGATCAGCAAGCTGAGTGCTAGTTTTTGTCACTGCTTGCCATTAACAAGTTATTTTCATGGCATAGAAACCAAACCCCTAATGGCAATCAATGATTACTGATTCGATAGACTACACAAAATACTAATCCTATCGAAAACAAAACTTGTAAAAAGTCGCAAGTCTCGCTACTTACCTAGTTTTGCCGTAAAAAGTTATGAAATTAAACGACTACGAAGAAAAAAAATCACTTTTTACATGTTTTGTTTTGTCTGTAACACGAGTTCTTCGGATACTTAGCACGCGGCTAGATTTACGTGGCGTGAAGCGTCCTTAGATATTATTATGTTTATGGAAGTCCCGGGAAGGTTTAAACGGTGAGAAAATACTGTCTGTATGCTCAAGAAGTGGGCACGGGTCAGCCAGTACATTCTACAATATTGATATTATTAGTTTTAGTAATTTTGCCAATGTGGCCAGTTTATGGGTAAAAGCCTCTTGCATTATTTTCCACCTATCCCAGTCTTTGGCTGATTCCATCCTTCTTTTTCCTGCTATTTTAACTATGTATTTTTTGCCTTCTTTTTTATTTTATTATTATCTTTAAGAAATACTAATTGCTCGTTTTCTTCACCATATTATAAATTATTTACTTATTGTAATGGACACATACAGCAATTATATTAATTAAGTATTATTAGTAGTCCTTCTGGGTAAAAATTCTTTCTTTAAGCAGCATGTAAGGACGTACAATTGTGTTCCGTATTTTAAGATTTTATAGAGGAAGTCAAGTTTCGATTACAAATCGTACAGGTCATAATTAATTAAATAATAATTACTGCTTTTAGGGTTCTGTAAAACTTAAATAAACCGTTTTGCTCAGTCCGTCTGTCTATGTTTTTGAACGTTCTAACTCTATATAATTGGTATTAATAATTGAGGTAAAAACCTCTTTAGGCGCACCACACACATATATTTTTCCATGGGTTCAAAGTTCCTACCTATGCAGTTCACTCACTCCTAGCCAGAGTGGCCGGAAGCGGGGGAAATCACGACCAGAGACTAAAGAGCCCCTCTACGTGAGGTCGAAGGCCCCGGTATTGAGGATACCAGAGCCGAAAATATTTCATGTTTTTCTAGGGAAAACCCCCCGCGGCAGAACGCAGCGTAAAACCATAGCGCTAAGGGAAAGAAGCCTTGAAAGGCTTATATCTGAATGGCGAGACGACATGTGGCGTGTGGAGGCCCCGGTCCTGAGACCGGAGAGCGTGTGTGGTTCCACTCCTCTGAGCGCCGCGTCAGGGCGCAAGGAAAAACCGTCGGAAAAACACTTTACTGCCTGAAGGGCTAGACTTAACGAGTCGGTCTTTAACCAACTCGCGGACCCAGCCAACCAGGGAGGGGGAGGGGGGGGCTACCACTATTTCCGATTTTTGTAAATGAAATCGAATCATTTTTTTTGTTTCGAATCTCAGTCTATCCCGCTCATACACGTGTGATTTAACGCGCGTGCGAATCGACTGACGATCGAATCGAAGATCGAGTTACGAGAATCGGGGCCCTGGTAGCCACCTGGATTCGTTTATATGATAGGTACCTTGTCTTGTATATTATGTACTTTAACATTAATATTTGATTCCCGCAAATTAAAAAAAAATATAATATAACTACATACGAGTATTACAGAGATCTCATGTTTATTACAAAACTTAAAAGTAATATTAAAGTAATGCTTCTATAAGATCTCGTACCTCGTAAGACCCCTGCAGTCGCTTTATATTTTCATTATTATTTCTATAAGTTAAAACTTAATATTACGCGAAAACTGAAATTCACGTTTTATAAAAATAAAAAACTAGGTATCTTCCGCGTTCCTAATTTATTGATCTTGTAACTAATTACAAATTTACGCATAAAATCAATAATTAAAATATAGGAAAAAACACTAAAGAATACGGAAGACAACCGCCTTAATTTTTCACCAAATTTAAATAATATTAGCTGACCAGTGCACTAATCGTTGAGCTTAAAAAAAAATGGACTTCGACGAATATTTCAAGACTAAAAATAGCCGAATCGGTTCGGCCTTTATCGAGTTTTAGCGAGACTAACTAACAGCAATTCATTTTTATATATAGGTAATATTCATATTTTACTAACCTCATGTCCAGCGTTTAGTAAATGTGTCACAAATCCTTCTCCCAATATCGAATGGCTTTTCGATGGTATGGGGAACACTATTAACAACTTATAGGCGTTGCCGGACAGCAATATAGAACTTAAAATAACTAGCAACATCTGGGGCGTCATGTTGCGCGCCCGCCACATTCTACGCTACACTTTAAAATGATAATATCGTAAACAGAAAACTGTGTAAAACAAGTTCGGCGTTTATCGCCTACAACGATTATAATTCGATTGTATGTTGCTCCGAGCTATAAAGGCGTCTATACACTGGTAACTAGCATGCGATAAAATTTTAAAAAACTCTTTGCAAATTATAACGATAACTAGCTGTGCCCGCGACTTCGTTCGCGTGGTTGTCGGCAACACTATCCCGATTATCTTTTGATTGCTCTTTTTTTTTTTGTTATTATGATTATTAAAAAGGGAATAATTCTTTCGTGTCTACATATTTTTTGAGTAACTTCAACCATTTATGTAGCGCACGCAACAAATGTGAATAACGTTCCCCGTTTTTGCAACACTTCTCACTGACGCTTCGCTCCTATTGTTCGCAGCTAAATGTTATATAGCCTAAAACCTTCCTCTATAAATGGACTATCCAACAAAAATATTCAAATCGGACCAGTAGTTCCTGAAATAAGCGCGTTTAAACAAACAAACAAACTCGCTTTATAATATTAGTTTAGATTTATTTTGAATTAAATAAAACGCTTCCAAAATACGTAGTAATAAAATATAATATTATGTATCGTATATCAGTACTTGAATGCTGATTTTTCTATGAAACCATAATAGTATAAGATGTATCTCGCGTCGCTTCACGTATGTGAACTGACGCTTATGATAATTACGCCTGCACTTTAATTAACATTAATTATTATGATTATAATAATTAGTAGATAAAAGACTCTACATTCTCCAATCTACTTAATAACGACTAGATGATACCCACGGGTATTATCTAGTCGTTATTAATTAGATCAAAGTCACGACTTTTATATTAAAAAAAACATATTATCAGGCGAGAATCGTACAATTCGCGCGCAAAAACTGCGTAATTTCATTGCGGGTCCCAAGAAGATACGTCCGAGATAAATTTAACACAAACGTAAACAAAGCCGTCTATGACACAGTCAGTAATGCTGATTGGCCAATATTAACGCAATGATTATTGTTGGCTACATGAATCCACAGACTCTTAAACAATCCCACCAAAAACATTTTCATGTAAAAATGTTGTCAAGACGAGCCTACACAGCTTACCCCGTGGTGAAGTAAGGGCGCATAGACCAAGAATTTTGGTTCTACATGAGATCTAACCACTTTTTGATAGATTTTGATTAAGGTGTAGTGTAGAGCTTGGCTTTATACGATATCTGATAACTTTTTTACGGGGTAAGCTGTGTAGGCTCGTCTTGACAACATTTTTACATGAAAATGTTCTTGGTGGGATTTCATTTATTTTTGTAAGCTGGTTAATGGACTTTTTTTAATTTAAAGATAACCTATTTTGACCCCGGGTCTTTACTTATGGAAAATAGAACAGTCAGCGCCTTAGCCTAGTGACGCCTAGTGACGTCGACTGATGTCACCGTCAATATTATACCGTGTATAAACTTTCACCGCAATTTTTAAGAGGTAGAGGCGGATTTTCAAATAAATGTCTCGTTCAAATTTATTTATTTGTTATATTATTATATTATAATTATATTATTCATAAATATAAATTATAAAATATACATTATTTTATTGCTGGAGTGAAACTTCTTAGGATGCCACTAGTATAAATTCAACACAAATAATTCGAGAATTTGAGAATTACTTATATATACGAGGGAGATTGCCTTTGATACTTATTAAAATAATACAGTAAGTCTATAATAATAGCGTATGTAGACGACGGTCACCGCCATCTGTTGGTTACTAGAGGTACTAATTCTTGTACGGCTCTTATAAACTTATGCATAGCATTTTTGAAGGAAAAAAAATTTACTTATTTTTATTTTTGAAAAATATCTTTAAGGTTTTTTTTTCATTATGGCCATCTTTAAACGTGACGTGTTAAAAATCATATTATTATTATGTTAATAGTCATAAGATTAAACACTAAAATTATGTATACATTGATCGTGTAATATTTTCGTTTATTGTTATCATTATAACGTGACCGACTGTTAAATGTGTTGATAAATGTGTGTTTAGATGTTTCACAGTTCCAAACATAGATTGTGCTGTTAGCTATCTACATCACGCTATCGAAGTGTCGAACGGTTTTTACATAAGATTCCCTCTAAACACAGTAATTTTGTTATTATAACACCGATTTCAAGTGATCGACGTAATATTTTGTATATACAATAACATACATAATATACACTGACAACAAATTATTACTTGCTGCCTGTAATTCTCTCCTAATTTTTATTTACCAAATAAATAATACCTAATTTTAAAATAGGTGGATAAAAAACTAATTTTCTCATAGATATATTTTTTATTTACAAAAAGTCGGTCAACGATTAATAATCGGAATAAAATAGAACATACTGATTGCAGTAGTGCAACGCACTCAAATAAATAAAGTCGGATAGAAATAATATGGAGCAAAAATCTGACCGATTATCGGTCCTACAAAAAGTAGGTCTTATTTTTCTTTATGTACTTGTATAATATTGTATAATATAATATTTCTTTTATGTATTAAAGTTCATATCCGTATAAAAAACATATTAAACATCCATTTTGTACCGTCCACCATATTGGATTCAAAATGGCGGCATTTATATTTTAATAATTTTTTGTTGGTTTTGTAGCAATAACAGCTTACATAAATAATATCAGCTTACTAGGACGTCAGGAAGTACCTTATGAATTTTGATGATCTATAAATGAGTCAGTGACGAAATCTTGGGTTTGTAGACATTGATAAAATCTAAAGTATAATAGCTACAACATTCAAACTTTGTATGTTTCATGTTTTTAATGGTGTCATTATATGTTGAAATTTTCAATTATGTAGCATCATCCAAAGCAAAGTTATGAGAGTTCAAAAAAACGACGAAATTTTCGAGAAAAGGTAGGTAGTGCCCTCGCGCTTCGCTTGGCTCGTCTTGACGGGGGCACTCCCGTGCCCCCAGATATTATACAGCCGGCAGTGTCAAAATGTATTTTTACTGTGAAGGTTTTTCATTTCATGTTTAAATATGTTAATTATTGTTTAATTGTTATAAAATGTATTGGATAATGAAGTATGCTCCTTTAATATACCTATGAAAGTGCTGATAATTGTGCACAATAAGTGAATATGTGAAAATTTCGATGTTTTCGGATTCTTTACCTCTAGGTTAAATTTATCAGGGACAAACTATAGCATGTCCCTCGGGCACGCCTGAGATCAAATCAAACCTAGGGTTTTAGGATAATTAATACTGTTGATTCTGGCTACATCCATGTGAATGTAATCATACAATACTCTCCAATCTGATTCGATTTTGATTCAGATTCTATCGTGCCGCGTACTCCCGAATAAATTGGAGTTTCTTTATTTTGATTTTCAGTCGATTGATATGGTGGGGAGTACAAAAAGTTACGATCAAACGTTTTTTTATCCTGGTTAGTTTCAGTAATCCACCAAGTAAGACACCAAAAGCCGTTGAGATCGAACTGATTCGATTCTCGATTGTGTCAGGAGTAAGCCTGCTGGTATGGCAGTGGTAGGAAATCAAAGCTTTTCTCATTAAAATAGAAGTAGAGACTATTAACTATCTACTGCTAGTACTGCTCAACCATTGGTTTACTCCACTTACTAGATCTATCTGGGTTCATCCGGGACATCGCGGTTTAGGTTACCATATAATTAGAGGGATGCCTGTACATAGTACCTAATGTGCCTGATTTTTCACTAATAACTCACTCAATCACTAATAAGTAAAAGACATCGCGTAATTTGAAAATGCATGTCTAATACCAATGCCGGCCGCACGCCTGTCTAAACCTTAAAATGCCTGTAAAATGCTGTAAACGCCTGTCATAATGCGTCAAGGCTATTGCGACTAGGGTTAACATATTATATATTACTTGACGCATGTCTATGCAACTTTATTTGTTCTAAATTTAATTGCAATAATAACTCTACAAAAATACTGTAGGTATATGTGTATCGAACACGTGTTACGATATATTCTGAGAGTTATTTGTTTGTGATTTCATTTTATTTTTATAATATTATATTTTATGTGTCTTCAACATTGGGATGAAGGTGATTTATGTAGCAAAAAAATTTAACTAAAACTGTCACTTAAACATTTTAGGTTAGTAACGTATTAAGTACCTACAATGATTATTAAAACGGATCTTAAGTACTTAATACTTTATGACGTATTCTAAAATGTTTAAGTGACAGTTTGAACTCAATTTTCTCGAAATCAGAATTTTGCTACTTATTATATTCATGTCTTCAATTATTAGTGGGTGGCCCCAACTATAATAATCTGAAACTATGAAAAAACGAAAATGAAATTGATGAACGAACCTCTGTGGGACAGTGGTTACTGTCGGCGTTCAAACTGGGGATTGAATTTTTCCAAGGAGCAAAAAGTTCGCAATGTGTTTGGGTCATGAAGATGAATTCAATATCTGCATAATATCATAAAAATATTAAATATACATGGTGATTCATTGTTCATGTATTAAGCCTAATATAGTGTGAAGAGAATGACGCGTTGAGCATTTTTTGTTTTGGCACCTCATATAAATTACTTAAAAAATTAAAGGCCTAAAATGACCACAAGGAGTGAATCTTAATATGCTGAGGCTCTAGTCTAGGCTTCTAATCAATACATACGAACGCACTAGTCGTTGACCTAAGACCAGACCAGGATTGGAACTCATCTGTTTTGTGACTTTAATGGAGATCTTTATACATAATATAATAAAAAACCATGTACGTAAAAATATCTTTATTTATTAAACCTATTCAATCTTAACTTTTATTTGAAATTCTCTTAATATTTTTTTCAAAACAAAAATAGTTGATATCGCAAAACTAACTATTATTAACAAAATATCTAAATGTAGTTTTTTGTACAGTTCTATGCTTGATGCTGTTGATCGTAGATGTCTGGTCCCTCCAGTTTTGATGACATATTCCACCCAAAACACCAGTTCTTTTCCTGGTGGGATCAGTCTAGTGTGGAATATTGTTGATAATTCTTTGGCTCTTGTAATGTAGCTGTTAATGAAAAATAGCATTATGAAAGCGTTGTTGTTTTTTGTATTTTTTCTTTCCTATCTTATGTCACTTTAGTTCTGTAATAGTTTTAGGGGTTAAAAAAGACTTATTTTGATATGGTTCTCAAAAACTCCCTAGGAACACTCAGGAAAGTGTTTACTGAATCGATTGCCTAGACTCATTGACTGCACTGACACCGATTTACTTATTAACACTTTAACTAAACTTTAGGATTAGGCATTCAAAAATCAATTTCCCTTACAATATCTTATGTTATACCGCCTTAAAAAAACATTATAACCCTCAATAAGGTTCTATGTAGCTCCTCGGTCAGAACCTCAGATTTAACTTTTTAAACCTACTACTTCCATGGTCCGAACCATGTCGATCAATACACGATAATATGACTAGACGTTATTCATTCTGTTTAAATTAAATATTTTATAAGCTATGTACACTTAAGTTATTTACATTTATGTCAGCTTCTAAGTAGTATCATAAATTATTTATTATTTATTGTTATTCGCCACAAGTAAATCTGAGCTTTACGTTATTTTAATTAAACTCTTAAAGTTTTTATTGCATTTTCTGAAACTTCGTTTGTGAATAGATTAAACATTCTTAACATAATAATAACATGAATTTCCATCAAGAACCAACAGTAAATTCAATCAGTTACATTCTTAAGAGGAAACACCACGGTTGAGAGAAATACAAAATTGGTATTTATAAAATCTATTGCTGTCTCGCAGTGCCTTAGCTAGCCAGCACTAGCGCGATAGAGACAACTGCAACTTGGACTGAAATTACCTATTAAAAGTACCAGAAATTGACGTTCAGGGGATTTCTGTTTCCTCCTCCAAAACTTAACCGATTTAAATATTTATTTTCTGTATTAGCTAAAAAAGAATTGAGCTAGGTTCCTATTTTTTGCTTTTGTTGTTTATTGTAGTCAAATTTGTTTCCTAGATATTTAAACATAGCGGAGAGTCTGGCCATTTTTTTTAGGTTTTTAAACGTCCATATATCTTTAAATAATTAATTTATAAAAAATAGGAAAAAATAGGGACGTACAAACAATATCCATAAATATTCAGGAAAAAAATTGTTACTCTAGAGATGTTATCCAGGGAGGAAATAGAAATCCCCTAGACCCCTATTTTTGTGTGGAAAAAATTTCGTGGTTCTCTTAACATAGCAAAATCAAACGTACCGGGTATTATGTATAAGCATTTCTTCAATTGTATCTTTTAATGATTTCGAAGAATCGTCCGTCAAATCAAATCTTTTGCCAAACCCTTTCTCGACTACTCTGTCAGAGTTTATGTATTGGTCACCAAAGAACGGCATACTAATAAGTGGTAATCCATAGTTTATAGCTTCAATGATGGATAGGAGACCCCCATGTGTGATAAAGAGAACGCAGTTTGGATGAGCTGAAAAAGTAAAGCAATAAGATATAAGTCTTTTTGTAACGTAAAGTATAAAAGCATATTTTATCTTATTCTATTTTAAGATCTCCTGTCCTTATATAGAATAAGATAGAATATGCTGGCAGGCAGGAATAATGATGTGAATTCCTAATTTGACATTTCAAACACATTTAACATCAACAAATACAAATTATTAGCATTTAGCAGTAATGGGGCTTTTTATTGTCACTCACCCAGAATACTTTCCTGAGGTGCCCAGCTAATCAGATGGACATTTTTCGGCAACTTCTGTATTTTTTCGTCTATCTTCCAAATTACAGTTTTGTTTAGTTCACCAAACATCTGTATCATTTCCCTCTTTAACTTTTCTGGCATGCGACTACTTTGCAACATCGAGCCTAAACTAAAGTATATAACACCACCTGTGGCGTCATCCATAATTTTCTTCATTTCCTGAAATAGTAAAATAGATAATAATTTATTATTATTATTTCTGATATTCACAGAATTGCAGGAAAAAGTATGAAGCCCCCGTCTACCTTCTTCTTGACTGTCCAGCACATCAACAGACTAGAAACTACTAAAGTAGTACAGCATGAATACTCAGACGCAGAGGAACGAAATTCACCAACCCCAGCCCAGTCGTTTATATACAACACTAGCTGTGCCCTCGACTTCGTTCGCGTGGTTTTTGAGTGACTTAAACCGTATATGTAGCGCTCGCAAATAAATCCCCAAATGTGAATAATTTTCCCCTTTTTACCCGACTTCGGCGAAGCCAAAAGGAAGGGTAATGATTTTGGCAGTCTATGTATGTATGTATGTATGTTCCCTCGTAGCGGTTAAACTACTGGTCCGATTTTAATAAATGCAGTGTTAATCGATTCGTAGTGGTCCCGCGAGTAACATAGGCTATATAATTTTTCAAAAAATTTTGGATTTTGAAAATTATACCTCAAAAACTATGTCCGAAAAAAATTATATTAAGATAATTGTATCGTGTTTGGTATCAAAAAATAGGTATTGGCAAGCACATTATAAATATGTATTTAATTTTCTAAATATTTATAATATTTCATTGTTAAATTCAAAATAAACGTTTAAAATGCGGTCGTACAAATAGTATCTAGGAGTTTGTTTAGTTACTTTTTATGTGTTAATTTAACGTTAGTTTAGTGAAAATATAATGTTATACTTTATGTGGAAACAGAAAAATGTAAAATAAAATAAAAGTTAAAAAAACTATAACCCGACTTCGCAAAAAGGGGTCTAAAAAGGCGAAAACAAGAAAATAATTCAATTTGAAATCCAGGCATAGGTACAGATATGGTCAAGGTAGAGCCGTGGTCGTAGGCTATAGTTAAGGAAGTCAGGTTATAGTTTTTTTAACTTTTATTTTATTTGCAACATTCCTCACTGACGCTTCACTCTTATTGGTCGCAGCGTAATGTTATATAGCCTAAAGCCTTCCTCTATAAATGGACTATCCAACAAAAAAACAATTTTCCAAATCGGACTACGGATTTGGATAGTTCCTGAGATTAGCGCGTTTAAACAAACAAACAAACAAACTCTTCCGCTTTATAATATTAGTATGGATAGAACTGTACGTTACGGTACGTTACGGGACGGTAGGGAGTTAATCGATCTAATTGGGTCAGAGTGACAATTTTTTTTTCTTTAAAACATGCGCCGCCTGCTGGTTAAATTTAACTTTCCAATATATTTAATATCATAAACAACATTGATGATAAGAAAGACCTGTGTCAACGGCTTCACTTCATTTTTGAGATGATAACCACCAATGTTCTTGTAATTCTGTGGCAGTGCTATATTATCTCCTATAGAAACGTCTGAATTTCCAAGGACCATGGAGGCATTGTATCTAACGTCATTGAATTCAGGCAGTTCTCTCCCTCTTTTTCTAATAGCTGGTCCAAATACGCCTATGAAGAGTTCACTTTCTTTTGCTTGAAGTTTCCTAAAAGATTCAATATTATTTTATGTTCGTTAAAGAACATTGTTCTGATTACAACTACGTTCTTATTGACTCAACACGTAAGAAACTAATAAGCGTATGAAATGCCTTTCGTAAAGACATGACAAGACGTTAATTTTCATTATATTATTGTACTGATAATGGGTTGTAATTTCCCATAATTATTCTCAATTGTTTTCTGATAACAGGTTGTAGTTTTAACGTCGTCAACAATAATAATGGCATGGTTCCCTATCTAATTAGCTAAATGGCTACTAGTGGTATCTGTAGTAGCCATTTAGCTAATTTAGTATTTGGCTTAAACTAACATAATTTTTTCGTGACTCGTATTCTTGAACCCAATTCTGCATAGAACTACTACTTACCTACTTCCTTTTATGTTATCACTAGTCTTTCTTCATTTATAAGAGAATAAAGATTACTTACAAAATTGATTGGGATTTTCAAGAGCATCAAAATATTCAAATATTAAAAATCTTATGTAACCCTTTCCCCCCGCAATCAAACAAAACAGTCAAAAAAGTATTCTTTAATAACATGGGCCGTAATAAGAAGCCAATAATGAAATTTCCTGTGAAACTTTCTCAAGAAGAATCTCTTCTCATTAGAAGGAATTCGGGCTTCTTTATAGGCTCATAAGGAATGGCAGATGTAGGTCTATTACCTACATCTAATCTATCAAACACAAGAGCAAAAGGTCTTTGATTTTCTCCATTTTCGGTAATTTTATATACGTCTTTTATTCAGTTTTTATTTTATTCTTACCATTTATGATAATGCAGCCGCAATATAATCCAGAGGTTGTAGGCTCGATCTGATAGGGATAGAGAATGTTGTCTGGACAGGTGGAAGCGGTTGTAGGATGGGTTCACATGTTCATCTATGAGGGACAAGATCGAAGTGTGCGGAACCATGGATGATGACCAAATCAATGGACAACCAAAAACTGATGAGAAGCTAAAAAAAGGTAGGCAGTATTACAATCACACTTTATCAACATTTAGGCAATTTAACATGGCGTCATGGTTAGTAATAATATTAGCAAAATAAAATGTTGCTAAAGCTCTTAAAATAAGTGAGGTAACCTTGTTAGTAACTTACTCGTATCACATAGATAATAAGGCAGGTTTAGCATAGTCAAATAGTTTAAGAACCAACATATTTTAAATGCTTAAACATTTTTTTGTGTGTGACATATGCTTCGCTAAGTGACACACGAATTCACCTTTCCGAGACTACCACGAATATTTAAAGACTAAAAATAACCGAATAGGTTCAGCCGTTCTCGAGTTTTAGCGAGACTAACGAGCAGCAATTCATTTTTAAATATAAAAGAAGATATTTTTTAAGTACAAGCGTCTTTAGGCGCGCTGTGCATTTTATTACCCGACTTCGGCGAAGCCAAAAGGAAGGGTAATGATTTTGGCAGTCTATGTATGTACGTCCGATTTTGATGACTGAGGTGTCAATCGATTTGCATTGATGCCGCGAGTAACATAGGCTATATAATTTTTTGAAAAATTTTAGACTTTGAAAATTATATATAAAAAATGTAATATGTAACAACTATTGTAACAAATTTCTTAGAAATAAATGAATTTCAAATTCAATTTGAATTTTATCTCCAAAAACAATTTTATTAAGATATTTGTCTCGTGTTTGGTATCAAAAGAGAGGTCTTGGCAAGCACAATACGAATATGTATATATAATATATATTTCTTATTTAATAAATAAGAAATATATATTTTATTGTTAAATTCAAAATAAAGACTTAAAATGCGGTCGTACAAGTAGTATCTAGAGTTGATACTTTCAATGGACAATTAAATAATAACCCAACTTCGCAAAAACTGGTATAAAAAGACTGAAACAAGAAAAAAATTAATTTGAAATCCAGAAATGCATAGGTACAAAAATGCGCTATTGGCATCGAGCCTTGATTTTTTTTTACCGTATACTACCGTAATATTCTACCGTATTTCGGTGTGAACTAATGCTTAGATTTTATTAGCGGGTACGACCACGGCTCTACCTTGACCATTTTTGTACCTATGCATTTCTGTATTTCAAATTGAATTATTTTCTTGTTTCAGCCTTTTAAGACCCATTTTTTGCGAAGTCGGGCTATTTTGTGGGTACCGAATGAGGTTGAGTCTTAACCCCTTAGCTATGTAACGCTCGTTCGGTTAGAGTCGGCTCGAGTCACAAATTTATTCCATGTTATTGAATGTACTGTTGGTTCTTGGTGGAAATTCATGTTATATATATAGTAAAACACAAACTACTTGCACTTTTTTCCACTTTATTTGATATTTTACATTAATAATTACTTAAAATACATGACCGGTTTCGACATAGTCATCATCAGCCTGATGCCCGCCAAGTAGTTTGTGTTTTACTATATATAAATTTGTTCGTCAAAAATTGCCTCCTCTTCACAAAATTCTCACTTTTGTCTTGTGATCTTTAGCATACGCATTGTTATAATCTTTGTTTAGTTCCTTTAGATCTTACCCCGCTCCCATTTCGTTGTACAGCCACTCAACTATGACTGCATCAAATTCTTCGTTTGGATCATTGATAAGATTTTGTACCGGTTCACTATGAAGAGTCAGACTCGCCACATCAAACATGATGTCAAAAATCATCTCTGGACCTTGAAGGTCTAATGTGTGGTACATCCGCTTTTGTAGATCAAACACATCTGCAATGAGAAGAAATTATTATAAACTAGTTGAGCCGTGCCCCCTTCGTTAGGCATACAACGTTACAAAAAAACCTACCCTGGACTATCATGAATAATTCTGGACTAAAAACAGCCGAATCGGTTCAGCCGTTCTCGAGTTTTAGCGAGACTAACGAACAGCAATTCATTTTTATATATAAAGATGAAGAATGAATGTTGTTTGTCTACACTCAAACTGTACTAAAACTTATACTTTTTTTACTAGCGCCCAGGTATGTGCGCAATATACAAGTACATAGTAAGCACACACTTTTTTTCTACTCTTATAGCCCTTTGGATTAGAACTATAAACTAGAAGGATATAGAACTTTGGATTACTACGAAAAATTCAAATTAAATACCATTTATTTCGGCCGGCATAGGCCCATAGGTATATATCTTAAAACCACTCATATTTATTATTTACATACATATTTAAAATACTTAAAAACTAACTACACTACACATGTTGTCGGCGACGTGCAGCGCGCTTCATTCCGGAGTCTCCCCCGGAACCTCCGGTAGACCACACCCGTCGGCCAGAAATAAATCGAAGGTCGACAGAAGATGCATCGGTACTCTCACCACAAAGGAACTGAAGTTGACCTTGTGGCGAGACTCCAGACGTTTAAAATAAAAAACGAAAGCCTGCGCCTGAATCAGACGCAGGCTTTCGTTTTTTTTTACATGCCCAACCCAGTCCCCACACATAGATCATCTTGTCAGAAAAAAAAATGTGGTCCCGCCTTAAATTAGTCTGACAAAGACCTCCGTAGCGCAGTGGTTGAGCGCGTTAGTGTTCGAACGGGAGGTCGTAGGTTCAAATCCTACCGATGGTACTATAAGTTTTCTGTGTTAGGTCATGGATGGGTGTTAAATTTGTGTTTAAAAATCTTAAATATGTTTATCGTCTTAGAGCCAATTTTTCAATCATCAGATAACTTTTATCTGTTGAATAAACATGTGACTTTGACATTTGTTCCATACAAAATCTGCCAAAGTCACATATTTATTCCTTAGGTAAAAGTTATCTGACGATTGAAAAATTGGCCCTAAATGTATTGAATATATTTCCGTTGTCTGGTACCTGTAACACAAGTTCTTCGGATACTTAGCATGGGGCTAAATTGACGTGGTGTGAAGCGTCCATAGATATTATTATTAAAGATTGTTTCTACCTGACATTTGCAGTATTTTTGTGCTTTTGAACACATCGACCTGACGGAGATTCTTCAAGTTTTCTTTGATCGGAATTGGCGTGATGTAAGTAACCTGAAACAAATTCAAAGTAGATTATTAAAAATTATAAGAGCTACCAATTTCGGTTACCAACGATTGACGGTTATATTAAAATGCAGGAGTATTTATAGTACCCAAGAGTGTGCGCAATACACGAGTGCAGTATCTCTTCCTCTCACGTAACCAGAATTGAGGGAGCAACACGACTGGTAAGAGCTTACCACTCAGAGTTGGTAAATTTGGTTTTGTCCTAAAAATATTGCGAAACGCACTTTTACCACCATTCACTTGATATTTTTTAGGATTTACTTTAAAGGCACTGGTAATCGTTGAAAAAGACATGTAATAACGTATAAAATAAAATAAATAAATTATAATAATTTTATTAGGAAGTAAACATGGGAGACGAGTTATATAATTTTTATAACATAATTTTTTTTTTATTAATTTATTAAAATTATTTTTACGTGTGTTATTTTTTATTTTTTAAACTGATTCGATTTTGATTCTGCGGGCTCACTTCCGAATCAAATCAGTTCGATCTCAACGGCTTTTGGAGTTTTATTTGGGGGATTACTTTGAAACTAACCAGAATAAAGAAAATAGTTAGATCGTAACTATTTGTACTCTCGACCATATCAATCGACTGAGAATCAAAAGAAACAAACGTCAATTGATTCGGGAGTGCGTACTCGCACGATCAAATCTGAATCAAAATCGAATCAGTTTGGAAAATAAGGCCCCACATCGTGCCGCGTACTCCCGAACAAATTGACGTTTGTTTATTTTGATTCTCAGTCAATTGATATGGCCGGGAGTACAAATGTTACGATCTAACAATTTTCTTTATCCTTTTAAGGATTACTTTGAAACTAACCATTTCAAAGTAATGCACCAAATAAAATACCATAAGCCGTTGAGATCGAACTGATTCGATTCTGAAGTGGTGAAGTAAGCCTACGGACTTGAAAGCTACCTTTTTTGTTGAGCCAGCGCTGTTGAGAGCCAAGGTTCATACCACTGGGCCACGTAGGCGTTGTTATATTAATACCCATATTATTATATAAATAAATACCTGGGTATATTTTAGGACAATAGAACAGGAAAATTCCGACTCTGATTGTGTAACATTTTCCGTCACTTTATAAACGGCAAGATAAATAGTACCTAATTTATTTATTTTGATAATAAATATAACACTATAATATTGTGTATTTAAAATGTATATTTAATAATAGCTATAAAATACAAATTAAGGAAAATGGTAATAAAGCCAAAATTTTAATTTTAAGCTATAAAATTTTTGGCGACTTTTTAATGTCCTTATATTTTTATTTATGTATACAATTATGTCCGGTCACGAAGTACATAGATAATGAAGTCCGGAGGTTTTCCTTAAACCCACATCAATACTAATATTATAAAGCGAAAGAGTTTGTTTGTTTAAGCGCGCTAATCTCAGAAACTGCTGGTACGATTTTAAAAAATATTTTTTGTTGGACAGCTCATTTACAGAGGAAGGCTTTAGGCTATATATTCATTACGCTGCGACAAATAGGAGCGAAGCGTCAGTGAGAAATGTTGCAAAAACGGGGAAAATTATTCACATTTAGGGACTTTCGTTGCGTGCGCTGCATAAACGGTTTAAGTCACTCAAAAACCACGCGAACAAAGTCGCGGACACAGCTAGTAATATAATATTATATTACCTAAGTACCTAGAACGCCTAATTTTTTTTTTTCAAAAAATAAGTAATGAAAAAAATTAATTTCTAGAATCAGTCAAGGTCCTATAATCCTATCCCAAAGTTATAGTGACTGCTCTTTTTACACCCTGTATAAAGACTAGACTAGAGCCTCATTTTACCACCATAAGGTAAAAAGTTTTAACATAACACTGTAACACATGAGTGTGGGAAGTAAGTATCCCACCGATCGGAGCGTGTAGTGAATATGAATTCATGGCCAGTCAACAAACAAGGAAATGCAATATTATAATAACAGCTCCCCTCACCGATTTCGGTGACGGTAGCCAATTTCATTAAAACCAGATCAGCTACGCAGGAGTTATTTTATAGTGCCCAAGTGTGTGCGCAATATACAAAGATACTCTCTCTTCCCATTACTCTCATAAGCCAGTGGGACGGTAAACCGTCACGACTGGCGAGAGAACAAGCGCAGGACCGACTTTTTACATGCCCATCCGACGCATGGATCATCTTTCTTGTCAGACAATGAGGTGATCAGCCTGCAATGTCCTAACCAAACTTGAAAACAACATCTATTGTTGTTCCAACGCGGGAATCGAACCCAGGACCTCCGGGTGGAGAGCGAAAAATATTATCTACTTCTTATATCATACTAGCTGGCGCGTGCTCACTTCGTTGAGTGTATAATCAGTTTTACTTGTGATCAAACTCAATTACAACCAAATACCACCTACAACCCGCAAGTCGCAACGCTCGGCGCGAAACTCGGAACCCGCAACCCAGAACCCGCAACGCGGAACCCCTATTTTTTTTAATTATAATATAGCCTATATGTCATGGCCTACCATCCCACAATTTTTTTGTATTACAGATAGATTATCTGTAATACAAAAAAATTGCAATAGATGTCACTACTATTAACGTTTGTAAATTATAAAATGTAAATATGCCGAATTAAACACAAAATATATTGACATTAAAATAAAGATAAGCATATTTTTTAAGCATAACATCACATTAAGCTAAATTCAACTCCTTTAGTAAGAAGAATATACAAAACGAAATAAGTAATTAGTATTTTCCAATAGTGGCGCTAGATGGCGGTTTCCGGTATGTGCCTGGAAATCGAAGAAAACGAAAATAGCTAATCGTATTGCCAGTATTAGTTTGATACCATTTTCTGGTATTAGGTCGTGTCTCTGTTATATATCTACTTTGTGCCTATGTTCACCGCTGATAGTGTATATCTCCAATGGCGAAAGAATTTTTCATATTGGTTCAGTGGTTTCAGAGCCTATCCAATACAAACAAACAAATGATTCGAAGTAACATTAGTATAGATAAACTCTTAGTTTATCTAACGTTATATTGTTATTTTTTAATGATATCCAATAATTAATCATAATTATTACTAATACATATTTAAAGAGAACGAACAAGAATATCTGACGAATGAAAAGAATGAGATGAGGATAAAATATTTAAAGATTTCTATAATTATTGTTTAACACATTTTTGCGCGCTATAGTTTATGGCTTTGATAACGCTAATACCCTTGAACGACTAAGACTAACGTTTAAGATTGTTTTATTAATACGGGCTTTAGAGTAATTTACGTACGCTTGGCAAAAAAGAGTGTGGAATAAATGAGGTCGCTTTTCCTTTTATATTGGCAACCCTCAATAGTACCTCTATAAACAATTTTCCCTACCACCGGTTCGGGAACTAGCCCAGCGAGAAGAACCAAGCCGAGACCCGAGAAGAACAAAAAGAAAAGTTATTCACGTACATATTATATTATACAATATCTTATAACTAGGTACACAGGTTTCACCTACAAGGCCTCTAAGAGAGGACTAATATAAAGACTATCTTATCCCACCAAAAACATTTTCATGTAAAAATGTTGCCAAGACGAGCCTACATAGCTTACACTCTGAAAAAGTTATCAGATATCGTATAACGCCAAGCTCTACACTACACCTTAATCAAAATCTATCAAAAAGTGGTCAGATCTCATGTAGAACCAAAATTCATGATCTATGCGCCCTTACTTCACCAGAAATCTTCGTAACGGTAGCAAAACGGTCAAGTATCACGTTTTAACTACAATGAAGCGTAAGTGAAGTTAAGCCTGGTGAAGTAAGGGGGCATAGATCATGAATTTTGGTTCTACATGAGATCTGACCACTTTTTGATAGATTTTGATTAAGGTGTAGTGTAGAGCTTGGCGTTATACGATATCTGATAACTTTTTCAGAGTGTAAGCTATGTAGGCTCGTCTTGGCAACATTTTTACATGAAAATGTTTTTGGTGGGATTTCATTTATTTTTGTAAGCTGGTTAATTACGAATACGAAATGTGAATATTTCTTAACAATCGAATAACATTCGCAGTATAAAAATATCGTATACGACTGAAAACTGCCGTGACTACTATCGGACCGATAACCGATTTCACGTGTTTTACATAATTTGTAATTTGTACAGACAGCAATTTATTACTACCTGCTGCCTGCTACTTCGCGCTAATGCCTAATTTTATAAAAGTGGATAAAAAACTAGTTTTTCTCTCATAAATATATCTTTCATCTACAAAAAGTCGGTCACCGATTAATAATCGGAATGAAATAGAACAGTCTAATTGCAGGAGTGCAACGCACTCAAAATAAATAAAGTCGGATAGAAATTATATGGAGCAAAAATCTGACCGATTATCGGTCCTACAAAAAGTAGGTCGTCCGTTTATTATATACTTGTATATGACTATTGTATTCCTTTTATGTATTAAAGATCAGATCCGTATAGTAAACATCCATTTTGTACCGTCCACCATATTGGATTCAAAATGGCGGCATTTATATTTTAATAATTTTTTTGTTGGTTTTGTAGCAATAACAGCTTACATAAATAATATCAGCTTTCTAGGATTTCAGGAAGTACCTTATGAATTTTGATGATCTATAAATGAGTCAGTGACGAAATCTGGGGTTTTTACACGTTGATAAAATCTAAAGTATAATAGCTACGACATTCAAACTTTGTATGTTTTATGTCTTTACCGATGTCATTATATGTTGAAAATTTCAACTATTTAGCATCTTCCAAAGAAAAGTTATGAGAGCTCAAAAAAACGACGAAACCTTTCGAGAAAAGGTAGGTAGTGCCCTTGCGCTTCGCTTGGCTCGTCTTGACGGGGGCACGACCGTGCCCCCAGATGCATCAGTGTCAAATGTCATCTTTGACATAACATTGTTTTAAACCTAATACATAATGACATAGCATTATGTAACAATTACGACAATGCAGGCTGATCACCCGATTGTCTGACAAGAAAGAAGATTTCACCAACGCATGAAGAACAACATGATATTTAACGAAGGATTACCTTTAACATCGCTTGGTGAAACACGCCCTTAACCAGTCAATAGAAAGTCAGGGTGTTTTTTAATTTCGTTTTTTAAAGATATTATGGCACCTAAAAATATGTTTGTACTCAGATAGGAGTATTTATTCATGGTTCAGGTGCTGATAGAAGGTGACCGAGGCGAACGTTATTTTTGAACTCAGATAAGAGACGATATGTACGGTGATAAGTTATGAAAGGTGACCCCGAGGTGACTGGTTTTAGGCTCGTATAAATAAAACAATCTCAAACCCAACCTCACCTTGAGAACCTATTTGACAGATAAAAAAACGTTTCGTTTCACTTTTAAAAATGAAGAATTTTAATTAAATGTTACATACTTTCATACGGGCCTTAGGATGCTTTACCGCCCGGATTCGCGAGATAACATATTACGCTGGGCAAAAAACAGTCTGACGCGGTGACAGCGGAAACTAAAATTTTGCACATGTTGCAACACTACTGAACATGTCAACTCCTAGTACATTCTGTGTCAACAGGCCGTTCACACAAGCTGTTTACATTGATTAAATAAAATCGTAGCTCAAATTAGCTCTTCTGAATTGTTCAGAATGAACAAAACTATTCGTAGTAGTGGTAGAGCAGTGATTTATAAAGTTTTATTGCGATGTTTGGCTGAATCTGAAGCAGGACAAATTTTATCACAAATAGGCAATGTTTATCAAAGAACTGCCGATATGACAGGTATTTATTGTTACCCTATTTATCAACATAATAAGGTTCCTACATATGTTATTATATTGCATTTGAATTTATAGTTTTGTTTAAACTATATTTCAGTGATTTTTAGTCTTGTTTACAAACATCTGATTTTGAGATTATGTTTTCCCGACTGACAATTAATGTATACTTCAACACGAATAACAATGATACTTGAAGTTATTATTACATTATTAAAATTAAATTATTTACATATTATGTGTATTTTTTTTATTTTAGGTAATTAAAACAATTTATGAAGACATTGAACAGCTGGTAATTAACCTCAGAGACGACAGTAGCAGTTGTGAATCATCAGAATCAGAATATGATTCTGAAGTTGCGGGAAGCTCCAGCGATATGACAATGTTTTCAGGCGTAGAATATTTAGACGAAACATTGTTAAACTCTGATTAAAGTATTATAGAAATACGAAAAAATTTAAATATTTAGTTTTATTATATACCCACTTTTAAAAAAACTTGAGTTTTATGTCATATTATTATAATAATACCGTAAATAATATTAGTAGAATGAAATCTATATTAATATTATAAAACAGAAGAGTTTGTTTGTTTGTTTGATTAAACGCGCTAACCTCAGG
Source organism: Celastrina argiolus (assembly GCA_905187575.2). Classification (NCBI taxonomy): domain Eukaryota; kingdom Metazoa; phylum Arthropoda; class Insecta; order Lepidoptera; family Lycaenidae; genus Celastrina; species Celastrina argiolus. Next base: position 8,959,632 of record LR994596.1, read on the forward strand.
AACTACTAGTGATATCTATATAAAAATAAATAAAAGTTTATTGTTGCCAAAGTTGATTGTATAAAGAAGTAGATACGAATAATGTTTCTTATAAAAAGGTAAAGTAAAACCTGTAGTAAGGGTTAACATACCCTTTCCCTCTAGATTTTACATTCTGTAAACTTAAGTGTTAAATTTAAAATACATTTTATTAATATAATAAGACTGTGTGTGTGTTTATATGTCGCATTCATCTGATTGAATATAATATATAATATAATCTGATTTAATAACTAGCGCGTCTTAGACATCGTTAGTCTTTAAGAACGATATCATATTATAAATAAAAGATATTTTATTATAATAATTATTTTGAGTAAGGTACCTCTCGTTTAAATAGGTCAAAACTAAAAATTACAAGTATAAAAATTGTTTAAATTTTTATTATTTATAATAAAATAAAAGATATTTTATTATAATAATACTATATTGAGTAAGGTCCATATACTCGTTTAAATAGGTCAAAACTAAAAATTACAAGTATTAAAATTGTTTATAGAGGTACTATTGAGGGTTGCCAATATAAAAGGAAAAGCGACCTCATTTATTCCACACTCTTTTTTGCCAAGCGTACGTAAATTACTCTAAAGCCCGTATTAATAAAACAATCTTAAACGTTAGTCTTAGTCGTTCAAGGGTATTAGCGTTATCAAAGCCATAAACTATAGCGCACAAAAATGTGTTAAACAATAATTATAGAAATCTTTAAATATTTTATCCTCATCTCATTCTTTTCATTCGTCAGACATTCTTGTTCGTTCTCTTTAAATATGTATTAGTAATAATTATGATTAATTATTGGATATCATTAAAAAATAACAATTGCGATTTATCTACGTTCAGACTTGTCCTACACTATTATTAGCTCGTCAGCGCAGCCCCCTCCATCTGATGCTCTCGAGTTTTTGCTGGTAGAAGTCCAGGTATCGCACTATAATAAATTATTACTCGGGGTCTACTATTGCCCATCAATGCACAATGATTACTTCTCATCCTTTGAAAATACGCTTGATGCTTTTACACCGTACTACGATCATTGTGTTATAATGGGCGATTTCAATACTTGTCTACTTAAGGGTGATAGTCGATCGACTAAACTTAGTTCAATTTTAGATTCATATAATATGAAATTACTACCTCTGAATCCTACCCACTGCTTTCCAGGTTCCCGTCCTTCCCTGCTCGACCTAATCATAGTCTCCTCTCCTAATCGTGTTACTACGCATGGACAAGTCTCAGCTGATATGTTTTCATACCATGATCTTATCTATGTCGCCTATAATGTTCGCCCTCCCAAAGCTAAGGTAAAAACTCTTCTTCAAAGAAATTTCTCTTCGATGAATATTGAAAGCCTAGAGGAGGACGCACATAACATAGACTGGTCAAACTTACTCTCAGCTGATTCCATTAATGACAAAATTGATATATTTAACGCTAAACTTAAATCTCTTTATGATATTCATGCACCTGTTAGGCCCGTTAAAATCAAACATCTTCCCGCTCCCTGGTTATCAGACGAAATCAAATCTCTGATAAATGCTAAGCATGCAGCCAAAGCCAAATTTAAAATAAAAAAGACAGAAGAATATCGTAACAAATATATTAAAATCCGGAACCGCTGTAATATGATGTGTCGTGACGCACAAAGACGTCATATTCACGCCTCCGTTGAGAACGGGGATCCGGCTAAAACATGGAAATTTCTCAAATCCCTCGGCGTGGGCAAATGCTCTGAACCGCAAGACTCTGATAATATAGATATAGATTCACTTAATAACCATTTTACTTCCTCTTTTAATCTCGACCCCAAAATTAAATCACAAACGTTAAATTATATTTCTTCGCTACCTATATTGAATTCTGATCCGTTCCTTACTGTTCCAGTTTCCGAGTGTGAGATTAAAAAGCACATCCTTTCCATATCGTCAAACGCAGTAGGAGATGACGGTATCAGTCGTAGAATGATCACACCAATATTAGATATAATTGTTCCTGTTCTTGCACACATTTTTAATTCATGTTTAGAGTCTTGTACCTTTCCTGATGCCTGGAAGGCAGCTTACATAATTCCTTTACCTAAATCCTCCTGTCCTAAGACTGTGTCTAACTTCCGTCCTATTTCCATCCTACCCTTTTTATCAAAAGTTTTAGAGCGAATCATTCATCACCAGCTTACGAAATTTGTTACCCACAACAGCTTACTCAGTCCGTTCCAGTCCGGTTTTCGCACTGGTCACAGTACGACTACTGCATTGGTAAAGGTAGCTGATGATATACGGTCAGGTATGGATGATAAAATGCTTACTATTCTCACACTTCTGGATTTTAGTAATGCCTTCAATTCCATAGACCACGATATTCTGCTAGCCCGGCTTGCATCTTTAAATCTTTCACCATCAATAATTAATTTAATTCGTAGCTACCTGGTAGGACGACGGCAGAGAGTTAAATCATCTGATTATTTCTCCGATTGGAGTTATATCTATGCCGGCGTGCCTCAGGGTGGTGTGCTATCTCCTCTTCTGTTTGCAATTTTTATAAACCCTATAACAATATCGATTTCATCATCCTACCACTTGTATGCTGACGATCTTCAAATATACACACAGTCTCCTTTGGACAATCTGAATTCCGCTTTTGATCTAGTGAATCACGATTTGTCGAATATTTGTGAATGGAGCAAGAATCATGGACTTCTTATTAATCCTATTAAAACTCAATTAATTGTAATTGGTAGCCCCGGGCTAATTTCTAGAGTTGACCATGATTCTTTACCTCCTGTCCTTATAAATGGTGTAACAATACCTTTCAGTAAAGTGGTTAAAAACTTGGGAGTGTACTTTGATGAACATTTATCGTGGACGCATCAATTGCAAGAGATTAGTAGAAAGGTTTTTTCTACCTGGCGTTCCCTAAAACGTCTACGATATGTTCTTCCGATACCCACTAAGGTAGTTTTGGCTGAATCCCTACTCCTTTCCCATTTAGATTATGCGGACGCTTCTTTCACTAACTTGACGGAGGAACAACTGAACAAATTGGAGCGCCTTCAAAACCTGGCTTTGAGGTTTGTTTTCGGTTTACGTAAATTTGACCATATCTCCGAGTATCGCCTCAAGTTAAAGTGGTTGCCAATCCGCTACCGCCGTGACTCTCGTGTTCTCTCCTTCCTTTATAACATCCTATTTGACTCCCATTGTCCCACTTATTTAAAAAGTAATTTTAACTTCCGTACCTCTGACAGACTGGAACTACGATCTATATCTAATCTTCTTCTTGACATTCCTATCCACCGCACTAAATACTTTAATTGCTCTTTCATTGTAAAATCCATTTCCCTTTGGAATTCTTTACCTATCCATATAAGGCAGGCTGAAACTATACATCGCTTTAAAACTCTTATAAAAAATCATTATCTGGAATCATATTGTGTCAACCCTTGACTTATGTAACTAACACTTATTATTATAAATTAAAATATCATGTAGGTTTATCTATTGTATATATATATATATATATATATATATATATATATATATATATTATATTGTATACATATATTATATATTTATTGTGTTTATGTATTATTTTATTTTATTTACTTTTATTTTATTAAATATACTTTTGCGCAACTCCCATTCTCTAGCATTGTTTTCTCTAACACCATAAGGTTGTCTGGAAGAAATTGCTATCTAGTAATAAGGCCGCCGTTGTGTGCATGTCTGATTTTTGTAATGTATATTTTTTTTTTGTTTTTTTGTAACTTGTTGTGTGCACAATAAAGTATATTTGTATTGTATTGTATTGTATTGTATTGTATTGTATAACGTTAGATAAACTAAGAGTTTATCTATACTAATGTTACTTCGAATCATTTGTTTGTTTGTATTGGATAGGCTCTGAAACCACTGAACCAATATGAAAAATTCTTTCGCCATTGGAGATATTATACACTACCAGCGGTGAACATAGGCACAAAGTAGATATATAACAGAGACACGACCTAATACTAGAAAATGGTATCACCCTAATACTGGCAATACGATTAGCTATTTTCGTTTTCTTCGATTTCCAGGCACATACCGGAAACCGCCATCTAGCGCCACTATTGGAAAATACTAATTATTAATTTCGTTTTGTATATTCTTCTTACTAAAGGAGTTGAATTTAGCTTAATGTGATGTTATGCTTAAAAAATATGCTTATCTTTATTTTAATGTCAATATATTTTGTGTTTAATTCGGCATATTTACATTTTATAATTTACAAACGTTAATAGTAGTGACATCTATTGCAATTTTTTTGTATTACAGATTTAGGGACTTTCGTTGCGTGCGCTGCATAAACGGTTTAAGTCACTCAAAAACCACGCGAACAAAGTCGTGGACACAGCTAGTAATATAATATTATATTACCTAAGTACCTAGAACGCCTACATTTTTTTTTTCAAAAAATAAGTAATGAAAAAAATTAATTTCTAGAATCAGTCAAGGTCCTATAATCCTATCCCAAAGTTATAGTGACTGCTCTTTTTACACCCTGTATAAAGACTAGACTAGAGCCTCATTTTACCACCATAAGGTAAAAAGTTTTAACATAACACTGTAACACATGAGTGTGGGAAGTAAGTATCCCACCGATCGGAGCGTGTAGTGAATATGAATTCATGGCCAGTCAACAAACAAGGAAATGCAATATTATAATAACAGCTCCCCTCACCGATTTCGGTGACGGTAGCCAATTTCATTAAAACCAGATCAGCTACGCAGGAGTTATTTTATAGTGCCCAAGTGTGTGCGCAATATACAAAGATACTCTCTCTTCCCATTACTCTCATAAGCCAGTGGGACGGTAAACCGTCACGACTGGCGAGAGAACAGGCGCAGGACCGACTTTTTACATGCCCATCCGACGCATGGATCATCTTTCTTGTCAGACAATGAGGTGATCAGCCTGCAATGTCCTAACCAAACTTGAAAACAACATCTATTGTTGTTCCAACGCGGGAATCGAACCCAGGACCTCCGGGTGGAGAGCGAAAAATATTATCTACTTCTTATATCATACTAGCTGGCGCGTGCTCACTTCGTTGAGTGTATAATCAGTTTTACTTGTGATCAAACTACAACCAAATACCACCTACAACCCGCAAGTCGCAACGCTCGGCGCGAAACTCGGAACCCGCAACCCAGAACCCGCAACGCGGAACCCCTATTTTTTTTAATTATAATATAGCCTATATGTCATGGCCTACCATCCCACAATTTTTTTGTATTACAGATAGATTATCTGTAATACAAAAAAATTGCAATAGATGTCACTACTATTAACGTTTGTAAATTATAAAATGTAAATATGCCGAATTAAACACAAAATATATTGACATTAAAATAAAGATAAGCATATTTTTTAAGCATAACATCACATTAAGCTAAATTCAACTCCTTTAGTAAGAAGAATATACAAAACGAAATTAGTAATTAGTATTTTCCAATAGTGGCGCTAGATGGCGGTTTCCGGTATGTGCCTGGAAATCGAAGAAAACGAAAATAGCTAATCGTATTGCCAGTATTAGGGTAATACCATTTTCTGGTATTAGGTTGTGTCTCTGTTATATATCTACTTTGTGCCTATGTTCACCGCTGATAGTGTATATCTCCAATGGCGAAAGAATTTTTCATATTGGTTCAGTGGTTTCAGAGCCTATCCAATACAAACAAACAAATGATTCGAAGTAACATTAGTATAGATAAACTCTTAGTTTATCTAACGTTATATTGTTATTTTTTAATGATATCCAATAATTAATCATAATTATTACTAATACATATTTAAAGAGAACGAACAAGAATGTCTGACGAATGAAAAGAATGAGATGAGGATAAAATATTTAAAGATTTCTATAATTATTGTTTAACACATTTTTGCGCGCTATAGTTTATGGCTTTGATAACGCTAATACCCTTGAACGACTAAGACTAACGTTTAAGATTGTTTTATTAATACGGGCTTTAGAGTAATTTACGTACGCTTGGCAAAAAAGAGTGTGGAATAAATGAGGTCGCTTTTCCTTTTATATTGGCAACCCTCAATAGTACCTCTATAAACAATTTTAATACTTGTAATTTTTAGTTTTGACCTATTTAAACGAGTATATGGACCTTACTCAATATAGTATTATTATAATAAAATATCTTTTATTTTATTATAAATAATAAAAATTTAAACAATTTTTATACTTGTAATTTTTAGTTTTGACCTATTTAAACGAGAGGTACCTTACTCAAAATAATTATTATAATAAAATATCTTTTATTTATAATATGATATCGTTCTTAAAGACTAACGATGTCTAAGACGCGCTAGTTATTAAATCAGATTATATTATATATTATATTCAATCAGATGAATGCGACATATAAACACACACACAGTCTTATTATATTAATAAAATGTATTTTAAATTTAACACTTAAGTTTACAGAATGTAAAATCTAGAGGGAAAGGGTATGTTAACCCTTACTACAGGTTTTACTTTACCTTTTCATAAGAAACATTATTCGTATCTACTTCTTTATACAATCAACTTTGGCAACAATAAACTTTTATTTATTTTTATATAGATATCACTAGTAGTTCCTGAGATTAGCGCGTTTAATCAAACAAACAAACAAACTCTTCTGCTTTATAATATTAATATAGATTTCATTCTACTAATATTATTTACGGTATTATTATAATAATATGACATAAAACTCAAGTTTTTTTAAAAGTGGGTATATAATAAAACTAAATATTTAAATTTTTTCGTATTTCTATAATACTTTAATCAGAGTTTAACAATGTTTCGTCTAAATATTCTACGCCTGAAAACATTGTCATATCGCTGGAGCTTCCCGCAACTTCAGAATCATATTCTGATACTGATGATTCACAACTGCTACTGTCGTCTCTGAGGTTAATTACCAGCTGTTCAATGTCTTCATAAATTGTTTTAATTACCTAAAATAAAAAAAATACACATAATATGTAAATAATTTAATTTTATAATGTAATAATAACTTCAAGTATCATTGTTATTCGTGTTGAAGTATACATTAATTGTCAGTCGGGAAAACATAATCTCAAAATCAGATGTTTGTAAACAAGACTAAAAATCACTGAAATATAGTTTAAACAAAACTATAAATTCAAATGCAATATAATAACATATGTAGGAACCTTATTATGTTGATAAATAGGGTAACAATAAATACCTGTCATATCGGCAGTTCTTTGATAAACATTGCCTATTTGTGATAAAATTTGTCCTGCTTCAGATTCAGCCAAACATCGCAATAAAACTTTATAAATCACTGCTCTACCACTACTACGAATAGTTTTGTTCATTCTGAACAATTCAGAAGAGCTAATTTGAGCTACGATTTTATTTAATCAATGTAAACAGCTTGTGTGAACGGCCTGTTGACACAGAATGTACTAGGAGTTGACATGTTCAGTAGTGTTGCCACATGTGCAAAATTTTAGTTTCCGCTGTCACCGCGTCAGACTGTTTTTTGCCCAGCGTAATATGTTATCTCGCGAATCCGGGCGGTAAAGCATCCTAAGGCCCGTATGAAAGTATGTAACATTTAATTAAAATTCTTCATTTTTAAAAGTGAAACGAAACGTTTTTTTATCTGTCAAATAGGTTCTCAAGGTGAGGTTGGGTTTGAGATTGTTTTATTTATACGAGCCTAAAACCAGTCACCTCGGGGTCACCTTTCATAACTTATCACCGTACATATCGTCTCTTATCTGAGTTCAAAAATAACGTTCGCCTCGGTCACCTTCTATCAGCACCTGAACCATGAATAAATACTCCTATCTGAGTACAAACATATTTTTAGGTGCCATAATATCTTTAAAAAACGAAATTAAAAAACACCCTGACTTTCTATTGACTGGTTAAGGGCGTGTTTCACCAAGCGATGTTAAAGGTAATCCTTCGTTAAATATCATGTTGTTCTTCATGCGTTGGTGAAATCTTCTTTCTTGTCAGACAATCGGGTGATCAGCCTGCATTGTCGTAATTGTTACATAATGCTATGTCATTATGTATTAGGTTTAAAACAATGTTATGTCAAAGATGACATTTGACACTGATGCATCTGGGGGCACGGTCGTGCCCCCGTCAAGACGAGCCAAGCGAAGCGCAAGGGCACTACCTACCTTTTCTCGAAAGGTTTCGTCGTTTTTTTGAGCTCTCATAACTTTTCTTTGGAAGATGCTAAATAGTTGAAATTTTCAACATATAATGACATCGGTAAAGACATAAAACATACAAAGTTTGAATGTCGTAGCTATTATACTTTAGATTTTATTAACGTGTAAAAACCCCAGATTTCGTCACTGACTCATTTATAGATCATCAAAATTCATAAGGTACTTCCTGAAATCCTAGAAAGCTGATATTATTTATGTAAGCTGTTATTGCTACAAAACCAACAAAAAAATTATTAAAATATAAATGCCGCCATTTTGAATCCAATATGGTGGACGGTACAAAATGGATGTTTACTATACGGATCTGATCTTTAATACATAAAAGGAATACAATAGTCATATACAAGTATATAATAAACGGACGACCTACTTTTTGTAGGACCGATAATCGGTCAGATTTTTGCTCCATATAATTTCTATCCGACTTTATTTATTTTGAGTGCGTTGCACTCCTGCAATTAGACTGTTCTATTTCATTCCGATTATTAATCGGTGACCGACTTTTTGTAGATGAAAGATATATTTATGAGAGAAAAACTAGTTTTTTATCCACTTTTATAAAATTAGGCATTAGCGCGAAGTAGCAGGCAGCAGGTAGTAATAAATTGCTGTCTGTACAAATTACAAATTATGTAAAACACGTGAAATCGGTTATCGGTCCGATAGTAGTCACGGCAGTTTTCAGTCGTATACGATATTTTTATACTGCGAATGTTATTCGATTGTTAAGAAATATTCACATTTCGTATTCGTAATTAACCAGCTTACAAAAATAAATGAAATCCCACCAAAAACATTTTCATGTAAAAATGTTGCCAAGACGAGCCTACATAGCTTACACTCTGAAAAAGTTATCAGATATCGTATAACGCCAAGCTCTACACTACACCTTAATCAAAATCTATCAAAAAGTGGTCAGATCTCATGTAGAACCAAAATTCATGATCTATGCCCCCTTACTTCACCAGGCTTAACTTCACTTACGCTTCATTGTAGTTAAAACGTGATACTTGACCGTTTTGCTACCGTTACGAAGATTTCTGGTGAAGTAAGGGCGCATAGATCATGAATTTTGGTTCTACATGAGATCTGACCACTTTTTGATAGATTTTGATTAAGGTGTAGTGTAGAGCTTGGCGTTATACGATATCTGATAACTTTTTCAGAGTGTAAGCTATGTAGGCTCGTCTTGGCAACATTTTTACATGAAAATGTTTTTGGTGGGATAAGATAGTCTTTATATTAGTCCTCTCTTAGAGGCCTTGTAGGTGAAACCTGTGTACCTAGTTATAAGATATTGTATAATATAATATGTACGTGAATAACTTTTCTTTTTGTTCTTCTCGGGTCTCGGCTTGGTTCTTCTCGCTGGGCTAGTTCCCGAACCGGTGGTAGGCATCATATAGAAACGACGTTCAGAAAACATTTTTGTAAAATTTATTCTGAATAAAAATTTTTGACTTTGACTTTGAAAAAACTAGAAGTGTTTATTATTGGACGTGTAAATGGATCCTAATAATAATAATATATGCTGAGGCATTTTACAACAGTAATGAGACTTGAAAACTTTGTTATTGTTTTTCCAACACGGGAATCAAACCCACGACTTCCGGGTCGAGGCCAGGCCCTGAACCACTAGACCACGGAGGCGTTACTTCCTACCTATTATATGGCCTAGGGCTTCCCTCTAAAGGAGCATCAGTATTCAGGTGCCTTACTCTCCAAACTGATTTGATTTTGATTCAGATACGATCATGCTGCGTACTTCCAAATAAATTGACATTTGTTTATTTTGATTCTCAGTCGGTTAATATGGTCGGGAGTACAAAAAGATACGATCTAACAATTTTCTTTATCCTGATTAGTTTCAAAGTAATTCACCAAATAAAGTACGAAAAAGCACTGATATCGAACGGATTCGGTTCTCGATTGTGTCGGGAGTAAGCCCGCAGTAGCGACTTTCACGTAGTAGGTAATTCATTGGCGATAACGTTTTAAATACTCGGTTGTCAATTATTGTTAATGCTTGGGCTATAGTTTACCTTATCAATGAAGCTTTTTTGACCTTAGCTGGTTAAACTACTTTGAAAACATTTCCTTTGTTTTGTTCATTTCCGTTATCGACTGTCGTATTACAATATCAGTAAATAAATTATTTCAGACAAGACAATTACCACGGAAAGCTAATTAAAATAAATGGCTTTTTAATGTTAATAAATTGCTAATTTACTGCTATTATTTACAATAGATAAACAGTTAAGGCCGGATATGAAACACTATTTAAATCTATGATCAACTATCATAGTTTATTAATAACCCTGATTGGTGAAACATTGATCAAAAAGAAAGAGAGAGATAGATATTATGATATAATTACAACACGCTTGGACTTGCAAGGCTGGTTAATAACCCATACCAGAGATAAGGTACAAATTATAGCAACTAATCGGTGCCTTGGGTGAATTAACCTTATCTGTGGAATCTTAATCAGCCTTGCGAGTGCAAGGGTGATGTAATTATATCATATCTGTTCCTCTCTTTTTCTTTAATGAATGTTTCACCAATAATATTTTAATGTTCCACCAATCAGCGTTCAATATAGGTTGTTGACTTGAATGCTATGTTAGTTCATCATACATTTGAATAGCGTTTCAGAAACCGGCCCTTAGTACAGTTAATTGACAATATTAAATTATTATTAACTAGCTGTGCCCGCGACTTCGTTCGCGTGGTTTTTGAGTGAGTTAAGCCGTTTATGCAGCGTACGCAACGAAAGTCCCCAAATGTGACTAATTTTCCCCGTTTTTTCAACATTTCTCACTGACGCTTCGCTCCTATTGGTCACAGCGTAATATTATATAGCCTGAAGCCTTCCTCTATAAACGGACTATCTAACAAAATAAGAATTTTTCAAATAGGACCCGTAGTTCCTGAGATTAGCGCGTTTAAACAAACAAACAAACAAACTCTTCCGCTTTATAATATTAGTATAGATTAGAAGGTATAGATAAACCACATGTGTACCTGTAAGTTGTCTTTATTTCCCTGATATTATTTTATATTGCACATTTATATAGCCTACGATCAACAATACATGTGTATTATTGATCGAAGATTGTTGCAGTAAAAATATAATATATGTATAATGCATGCAGATTTAATGCTCAATATCTTGTATATTTACATGAATTCTAGTCTGGGTAGGTCATAAATATAAGTTTATAGTGTACCATAGACATGATAATTTATTCACAAGGACATAATGCCCGTTTGGCGACTGTCTCTTTCTACGGATCCGTCATTTTGCAGAAAGCGAAATGCAGGTCGCGAGCAGGACAGAGATAACGATTCGACCTCTGTTCCCTAGCTTAGTGAGGGAGGCTATCTTTCCTTTCCCATTATGACGGGTCATATATGAGGCAGGAGGTTAGCCAAATAAAGCCGCACTCCAAACTGATTCGATTTTGTTACAGATTCGATCGAGCCGCATACTCACGAATAAATTGACGTTTGTTTATTTTGATTCTCAGTCGACTGATATGGTCGGAGGAAGGAACCCGGGTGATTGGCAGGGATCCTACGGCGGGCCCCAGACACCAGAGCACCCACCACACGGGGATGCCGCAGGATGCCGACTGATGCCCGGCTTCCGCGAGGAGGCTGCACGGCGTACGGGCGAACCCAGCGCCCCCAGCCATCCACCGCATCGTCTTGGATCCAAATACCCTTCCCCCTTCATGGCTCCCGGAGCCCCCACCCTACTCCCTGGTCGGCTGGATCCGCGAGGCGGTTAATGACCGTCCCGTCAGTCTGGCCTTTCAGGCAGTTATAATAAAGGATCGACGGTTTTTCCCCGCGCCCTGACACGGGGGTTTTGCTTTCAAAAAAACGTCACTTGTGTCCATTTATTATCCTCTCCCCAGCTATGGTAGGGCTTGGTCCGCGGGATGGCGGGTGGTGTAGGGGGAGTGGAATCACACATGCTCTCCGGTCTCAGGACCGGGCCCCCACGCACTGCTTGTCGTCTCGCCATTCAGGTATAGCCTTCCATGGCTTCTCTCTTAGCGCCACGGTTTCCCCTGCGTTCTGCGGGGGGTTTCCTCTAGGAAAACTTGGAAAAATTTTCGTCTCTGGTATCCTCAATACCGGGGCCATACCTCACGTAGAGGGTCCCTATAGCCCCTGGTAGTGATTTCCCGCTCCGGGCCACTCTGGCTAGGAGCGTGTGAACGGCATAGGTAGATGATATGGTCGGGAGTGCAAAAAGTTACGATCTATTTTCCTTATACATCAGTATTGTAGTTTCAAAGTAATCCACCAAATAAAATACCGAGAACTGTTGAGATCGAACTGATTCGATTCTCGATTGTGTCGTGAGTAAGCCTGCCGTATAGTGCCATACTCCGGCACACCTGCATCATGCATGCTTAGCTAAGCGTGCCTTTTAAAACTCAACTTAAAGCGATGACATTTTTAGAGTGTGTTTCACCAAGCAATGTTAAAGTTAATCCTTCGTTAAATATCATGTTGCTCCTCTCGTGATTCTTATCAATGAATGAGAAGGCATGTTATTTTCACAAGCCGTTAACACTAACATGCTTTGGTGAAATCGGGACCTAGAGTATGTTTCACCAAGCAATGTTAAAGTGAATCCTTCGTTAAATATCATGTTCCTCTCGTAATTCCTATCAATGAATGAGAAGGCATGTTATTTTCACAAGCCGTTAACACTAACATGCTCTGGTGAAATCGGGACCTAGAGTGTGTTTCACCAAGCAATGTTAAAGTGAATCCTTCGTTAAATATCATGTTGTTCCTCTCGTAATTCCTATCAATGAATGAGAAGGTATGATATGGTAATTTAACAAGCCGTTGGTGAATTCGGGACCTATCCTCGATAAGCCCCGTCCCTAATAGGTATATTTTGTCTACGGCATGTAGATAAGTACTGTCTACTGTCTAGGAATCATATAAGCTGACAGTTGTTATTATGTTTTACAATATTAAATAATACTACTCGTACTTATTATTAGTTAAAGACATTGACTGCATGCCGTCATTACAACATAAATACATTTTACACTGTACTTGCTTATAAAAAGATATAATATAATACATAATATTATTATACTTTTAACTTATGTTATCATTTCTATTACAGATATAGGTAATATTGTTATCTCAAAGGATAGAAGACGGAAAGAGGACCTTGAATATAGGTTATATTCAAATTTAAAACTATCCTTTGAGACAAAAATAATAACAAAAATGACTTTAATTACAACTATCTAATACGCTAGTTTAAGCTACGAAAAATATTATAATATTTGTCTTCTTTTAACTCGCTTGTCAGCACTAACATTGTCAAATGTAAAACACGGTGTCCCAATGGGGCACTTAGTAAAAATATTTGTGCGGTAACCGTGCATATTGAGCTGTTGTTGCGCGCATTAGAATGTACACAACAACAGTAAACAAATAACAACAAAACATACCTCATGGCCACCTTCAAGCAAATGCTTTACGTATGCCTCTCCCAAAATAGCATGGCTTCTGCCTGGCACAGGAAATACAACCAACAGCTTGTAACCACTACACACACCGAACAACAGAAGTAGAATATACTGGTACATAGCTAAACACGTCGGCAGCTTGCAAAGGAAGGCTAAGGAATGAATTCAAACCGAACGAACCTTGATAAGACGCGAAATTCCCTTTCAGACGAAACTTAAATATAATCGCTGTATGTTTACATTACAGACTGTTAAGAGATTACGTTTTTTTAATCTGGCAATTCATAGAAAAAAAAATTGTATCTATGTATTAAAAAAAATATGTATATTATTTATTGAATTTATGTGCCAAATCAATAGCAAATACCTATATATTCATAGTTGATACCTGAAGCTATTACCTTAATTTCGGGCAAACTCAAAATGCAAGAAGTACCTGTACTTATTTTAAATGTTATAGCTGTAAGGATATCGGAGCTATTTAATGAGGTACTTATAATTTTATAGGTAATGGATGTATTTTGAATATTACAAGATAACATTTCAAATTTTATCCTCCTTTAGTATTATGTTCATTAAATAAGATGAATAACTTTAATCACGTCAAAAAGTATAGGTCGGTAGACTGCAGGCTTACTCCCGACACAATCGAAAATCGAATCAGTTCGATCTCAACGGCTTTTGGCTAAAGAAAAAAATTAATAACTAACCAGGATATAGAAAATCGTTATATCGTAACTGTTTGTACTCCTGAGAATGAAAATAAACAAACGTCCATTTATTCGGGAGTTCGGGCGCGATCGAATCTGAATTTAAATCGAATCAGTTTGGAGAGTAAGGTCTCTGGTCTAGTGTTGATTCACGTTTTCTACTTTTAACCCCTTATTTTATTTATTACCCGTACCCAACTCCCGATAGTAGTTCAAAAGCATTATTAAAAAAAACTATTATAATAAAAGTTTTTAATTCAATTGAAATTAAACGAAATTAATAAGGACTGGTTTTATATTTAGCAAACATACCTATTTAAGAAGTTTTTAAAAACTGGAAATAAAAACTTACTTAAAACATTTTAACCATAAGTGAATCATTTATTGTTCTTTTTTTTCTTATAAAAAGTGCAAGATCTGACAAGAATTTTTACGCTAAAAACTATATAATACATAATCTAATCATCAAATCGACATATTTTATCCTTGCAACTTCTGTTAACTACCACAATCAAGAGTACAGGAAATTATTGGGCGTCTCATCAAAATAAAGCTACCTGGAAAATGAGCTTGATAGTAATCAAATGGAAACTGGACTATAAGCCACTATAAAACTAGGAATTCCCCATATACCCTTTGTAAAATAATTGTACCAGATCTCCCATTTAGAGTGAGTATTATTACAAAGTTAGGTATTAGGTAAAGATATATAACAGAGACACGACCTAGTACTAGAAAATGGTATCACCCTACTGGAATCCTGGTGTCTTGAAATACGTACTTATATAGACTGTACTTATGCAAAATATTTATACTGTAATTCAGTTATTTGTGTAGAGAAAATTAACAATTTATTTTTATTATTATAGGTACTATAGATTGCTAAAATCATAAGTCATAACCTTCCTTAAAAAATTCCGTAGTCGCGTGTAAAACTAAAAAGAGATTTAAAATAACCAGTGTTTCTCATCAAAATTACAATATAAAATATAAAATTATTATTAGTTACGTTAATTGTACCACTGTGATGTGAGTATAAAGAACGAATCTAATAGGTGTAAAATAAATGAGTGATAATACTTTAGGGTGTGTATTAGCCTCCTATGTAGAGTATACTGTGAAAATCCTAGCGCTGAAAGACTTACTTTTGATATTCATGTTTGTGTGAGAAATGCCCCAACATCATAAAGTTTCCCATACAATAATTAAAAAAAATTACCTCTTCAGCGCTGGTACTTTCACAGTAAACTCTATATACGGGACCCATACACACCCTAAAGTATTATCACCCGTTAATGTTATAGACTGTATATTATAAATTGATGACAGAAAAGTTTGATTTGCTATTCCAATAAAAAATTATCTCAGCTGCAATAAAAACGCTCTTCTATTAAGTGGCACTTGAATTTAAGTGGCCAAAACTTAATTAAAATATGCCGTATAAAAATGAGCAAAAAACCTCTTTGCTTATCTATTTGGCTGCAGATTTGATCACGCAATAAAGTCATCATGGCGAAATATTATATTCTGCTGATGTTAGTTTTTACTGTTGTCTCTGGAATACATGCGAGGCATAGAGTTGGTAAGCAGATTTTTTAACTACTTCAACAGAATCTACAAAATGTTTGCAATTATTTTTCGGATAAGGCATAACTAAGGAATTATGCCAGTAATTTTTATCACGAATTTCTGTTACACGTTGTACATTAACGATCTCTCTGGTTCTGTGGTTGAGCGCGATGGTACTCAAGCCGGAGATCACAGGTTTGAATCCCGCTAAACGGGTTTTCTGTGTCTCTTGGTCATGGATGTGTGTTCAATATTTTTAATAAAACCCTTACTTTACTAGCCTGCGCTACTGTTAGGTTAAGTTATGTTAGGTTAAGTTAGTAGAGTGTGGGTAGTGGATGCGCCGTAAGAGAAAGCCCCTCACCTTCCGTCTTACACAGGTACTCACCGGACACGGATGTTTCGGTGCGTACCTGTGTAATATTGACAGGAGAGAGCCTACGCCAGCTTGCCACGCATGCGGCGCTGCGGAGGACACGGCCCAGCACACCTTAGAGATGTGCGATCGATGGGCCGTGCAGCGCCACGATCTCGTGGCTCGCTGCATGCTCGAGACTGATGAGGCCTGGCAGGCGGTGGTCTCCTTTTGCGAATTCGTCATGTCGCAGAAGGAGGCCTCGGAGCGGGACAGAGAGACTGATCCTCTCTCTCTTCCGCTTCGCTGGCGCAGGACGGGGGTGCGGAGGCGTCGTTTTGCGGCCCTCTCATCTCACGTCTAGTACGGGGCTCCGGGTAGAAGGATGGGTAACCTCCCCGGCTTTGTCAGTCTCGGCGCCGAGGAGAGCGCTTCAGTTTGCCGAAGCGCTCTCTTAATTTGATGGAAGTCCGGTCCCTATAGAGGTGAACTGGCCGGTCGAGGGAGGAGTGGCCTGTGTTTTGACAGATCCAGGGCACTCCACCCAGCATAACGGCTGATGGCAATCCGCAAGTGGTTTTAGTGGTTAAACCTGTTGTAGCGAGCCGGGAGTCCCACATACCCCTAGGGGACCCTCCCTGGGGGATGCGTTAGGATTTCCCTTGCGAAATCAAAAAAAAAAAGATAGTAGAGTGTGCCGTTTCATTCAAATACTGATTCTTACAGGTGCCCAGCCATGCGTAAACATGTGGGATGAGGGCTGCATCAATGGACAGCTTCCTGGATCAGGTATGATGACTTTTAGGAAATAAATCCTCTCCTTATTCTCTCTCCTGAGACCTATGTGCCAAAGTAAAAAGGATACCACCAGTATAGTGCGAGTTTTTTCACCATCTACCTACGTTACTATTTTATTCTTATTTTAATTAGGGACTTTTGGCTCTCTTACTATGTCAGTCCCATTTTAAATTATTGCCTTCGTGGTCTAGTGGTTCAGACTTCAGAGCTTCGTTCTCGACCCGGGGGTCGTGGGTTCGATTCCCGCGTTGAAACAACAAAAAATGTTGTTTTCAAGTTTGGTTAAGACACTGCAGGCTGGTCACCTGATTGTCTGAAAAGAAAGATGATCCATGCGTCGGATGGGTATGTAAAAAGTCGGTCCTGCGCCTGCTCTCTCGCCAGTCGTGTCGGTAATCCGTCCAACTGGGCTACGAGAGTGAAGGAAGAGAGAGTGTTTCTGTGTATTGCGCACACACATTGGCACTATACAATAACTACTGCGTAGGTACGCAGTACGTAGGTACGTAGGTACGATTTAATTGAAACCAGGCCAGGTGGCCTGGTTTCAATTAAATCGTCTACCGACACCGAAATCGGTGAGGGGAGCTATTTTAAAGTAACAAACTTATTAAACTTAACAATTAAATTACTTTATACTATTCAATACATACCTACTAATGTTATATTTACCTACGTAAAAAAAGAATTTGTAACAAATTTTACATAATATGTATTTAACAAACGACGCCATTTTTCTCCGAGTAGCAGCCCATTTGCCCTCGTGAACTGAACGATCTACCTAGGTTGATGCTGCGAATTTTCCTTGAACAGAATATTCTTGCTGCACACGGTCACAGATTACTAAATAGTTCTGTTGAATCGATATGCCCTTAAGGGTTGCCATCTCTAAAATTTTACAACTAGGATAAGACGCGTGAAAACTCCGGATTTTATAGCGCAGAGGCTGGACATGTCAATAGGAGTCCGCAGGCTGAGGAAGATAAGAGAGAATAAAATAAAAGATTAAAAAACTATAACCTGACTTCGCAAAAAAGGGCTCTAAAAAGGCTGAAACAAGAAAATAATTCAAATTGAAATCCAGATATGCATAGGTACAGATATGGTCAAGGTAGAGCCGTGGTCGTACCCGCTATTGGGATTGTATAATATTTCAACAGCAGACGAACATTATAGATTTGTTTAGCGGGTACGACCACGGCTCTACCTTGACCATATCTGTATCTATGCATATCTGGATTTCAATTTGAATTATTTTCTTGTTTCAGCCTTTTTAGAGCCCTTTTTTGCGAAGTCGGGTTATAGTTTTTTAATCTTTTATTTTATTTTACATTTTTCTATGTCCAAACAAACTATAACATTATATTTTCACTAAACTAACGTTAAATTAACACATAGAAAGTAACTAAACAACTCCTAGATACTATTTGTACGACCGCATTTTAAACGTTTGTTTTGAATTTAACAATAAAATATAATAATTAATGAAAAAAATAAATACATATTTGTAATGTGCTTGTCAAGACCTATCTTTTGATACCAAACATGATACAATTATCTTAATTTAATTTTTTTTGGAGATAGTTTATGAGGTATAATTTTCAAAATCCAAAATTTTTCGAATAATTATATAGCCTATGTTACTCGCGGGCCTACTACGAATCGATTGACACCTTATTTATTAAAATCGGACCAGTAGTTTAACCGCTACGAGGGAACATACATACATACATACAAACATACATACATACATACATACATACATAGACTGCCAAAATCATTACCCTTCCTTTTGGCTTCGCCGAAGTCGGGTAAAAAGAAAGAGATACATAATCTACGGTTCGTAGTACTTCGTAGGTGGCTCGCGTCGTGCAGGCACGCTACGTAAGTATGTCGCTGTCGCATTCGACTGATTAAATCACCAGTTTAATTGAATGACTAAAGGACAACTCGTCAAGTTGTGTAATGTAACGTTAAACTACTTACAAACGTCTTGACAGAACGTCATTTAGCATTGCCGTTAAAAATTTTGTAGGGGTAGGTAGGTTGGGTTTGACCATAAGTTCGCAACTTAAAAGGTCCTGCGATCTGATTGCCGCCATATTTGTTTTGGTGACTACTAGCGCCACTGCGGGAAAAAATTAACTAAATTTCAATCACCTGACTGATTTTACGTCCGCTGTTACAGGGCTTTGTTACAGTCCGCTAACTAGTTGGACGTTAAGACGTGATGTTTTTTCATCACTTCAATCAATTAAATGTCGTCATTCAATAAACGCGCTAGACATTTAATCAAATAGCTGAGTCAATCAGATAACTGCGACATAGCGATCGGCCAAAAACTTCATTTTTTAAAACCAGGACCACTAAACAATAATGTAACTTAATAGCCAGTTGTAAGTCATCGTTAAAAGTATTTTTATAAGATGGTACCTATCGTGCAGTTTAACTCTCGTCAGTTCGTTGTATCTTGTGTATGATTAATAAATTAAAAAAATAAGTAACTTATTAGTTAATAGCCTGTTTTAAGTCATCGTTAAAAGTATTTTTATAAGATAGTATCGAGCAGTTGAACTCTCGTCAGTTCGTTGTATCTTGTGTGTGATGATAAGCTCACGGTAACTCCAATTCACCTCTAATTAAGTCCTAATCGTGAGTACATTTGAATACGAAATAATTATGTTAATGTTGAAAAATTACGTTCCGTGTATCAATCTAAACGATTAGTACACGTAATGTAATAAATTAGTTTCTAAATTATAAGGAAAATTAATTAAGTACCTAATAAATTGTTTATTTTGTTAAAACTTAAAACTCACTGCGACCTAACCGAATTCCGTTGGATTAGCTTTTTTTTTATAATATTGCTAGCGGTCAAAGATAATATAGTGTTTTTACGCTCTAACAGTGGCGTCCAATTGTAATTCTAGGCCATTCTCGTAATCACCGGAATAATCCCAAAAAAAATGTTAAAATCGATCCAGCCTTACTACACAAAACTCGGATACTGAAGAATTAGATTCCTTATATATTTTAAGTACCTAGTGTAAGTACCCGAAGTATATAAATATTAATATATACAAGGTGTAAAATAAATGAGTGATAATACTTTAGGGTGTTTATGTGCCTCCTATGTAGAATATACTGTGAAAGTAACAGCGCTGAAAGACTTACTTTTGACTTTCATGTTTGTATGAGAAATGCCCCAACATCATAATTTTTTTCATTCAATCATTTAAATAAAGTACCTGTTTCAGAGCTGGAATTTTCTCAGTAAACTCTATATACAGGACCCATACACACCGTAAAGTATTGTCACTTATTTATATTATATCATGTATACAGTAGATAGGTATAATAACAAATTACAAAGGACTACTGCTAAAAATATTCCTTTAGGCAGGTTAGATTACCTACACTAGAACTTACTTTACCAGCAGGCTTACTCCCGACACAATCGAGAATCGAATCAGTTCGATCTCAATAGCTTTTGGTATTTGGTGGATTACTTTTAAACTAAACAGGATAAATAAATCGTTAGATCGTAACTTTTTGTACTCTCTGCCATATCAATTGACTGAGTGAAACGTCAATTTATTCGGGAGTACGCGGCTCGATCAAAGCAGGTGCCTTACTTTCCAAACTGATTTGATTTTGATTCAGATACGATCATGCCGCGTACTTCCTAATAAATTGACATTTGTTTTTTGATTCTCAGTCGATTGATGGTCGGGAGTACAAAAAGTTACGATCTAACAATTTTCTTTATCCTGATTAGTTTTAAAGTAATTCACCAAATAAAGTACGAAAAACCACTGATATCGAAAGGTTTCGGTTCTCGATTGTGTCGGGAGTAAGCCCGCTGTATCAAAATCGAATCAGTTTGGAGAGTAAGGCTGTGTTTCCAATGACGCGGAGCGAGCGGAGATGAGCTTAGCAGTGCCCGAATTGACTAACCACTATGCTTGTGCTGTTTCCGTTGAAGCGGAGTGGAGATTTCGAGCATAGTGATTGGTCAATTTGGGGACCGCAAGCTCCTCTGCGCCCGCTCCGCGTCAGTGGAAACCCGGCCTTAGGCTAAGATTATATTGTAAAGGATCATCGATAATATGTTTCAGGGGGTGATGACGACTACCTGAACGGCAACTTCAACCCCGGGAAGCGCTGCGTCAACATGTGGGACGAGGGGTGTGTCAACGGACAGTTGAACGGAGCAGGTGAGATTTTTTTTTCTCTTTATTTTGGCAACAAACAGTTATATCTATACTTAAAATTATAAAGCGGAAGAGTTTGTTTGTTTGTTTGTTTGTTTAAACGCGCTAATCTCAGGAACTACTGGTCCGATTTGTTGAAAAATCTTTTTTTGTTGGTTAATCCATTTATAGAGGAAGGCTTTAGGCTATATAAGATTACGCTGCGACCAATAGGAGCGAAGCGTCAGTTAATAATTAAAAAAAAAGTCCTTGGCAGTATATGTCTATCTATCTCTTAAGACTAGTTATTTAGTAAAAACAGGATCAAAAAATGGGCAATAAAGCGGTTTTTGGAAAACTATTTATACCATCACGGTATTAATTCTTATCATTTTAAATACGTTAGTTGGCAATGGCAAGCATTCCATGAAGACTGCAAATACAATGAATACTTCAGGGGATATAGCAAAATTAAGATTGTTTCGCCGTGATTCGACCGGGCGCCGCGTGTGACGTGACTCGCGTCTGAGCCGGGCATATTTTATCGTCGCGGCGTCTAGCGTCACGGCGTCGGGCGTCACGGCGTCGGGCGTCGCGGCGTCGGGCGTCGGCGTCGCGACGCTGGGCGTCGGCGTCGCGGCGTCTGGCGTCGGCGTCGCGACGTCTAGCGTCTAGAGTCGCGACGTCTAGCGTCGGCGTCGCGACGTCGGGCGTCGGCGTCTGGCATCGGCGTCGTCTGGCGTCGCGGCGTCTGGCGTCGGCGTCGCGGCGTCTGGCGTCGGCGTCGCGGCGTCTGGCGTTGGCGTTGGGCGTCGGCGTCGCGGCGTCTGGCGTCGCGGCGTTGGGCGTCAGCGAAGGCGTCGCGGCGTTTGGCTGTTAATAAATAATTAAAATTAAAATAAAAAACCCCCCGACTTAGCGTGTAACATTCCTATCACACCTAACAAACGACCTGATGACCTTGAAGACCTTAACCGATTTCCATCAAACATAGCTAAGAACACTCTTGACTAGAGATGTAACGGATATCCGGTAACTATCCGGTATCCGGCCTATCCGGCCTTGTTTTCACTATCCGGCCGGATACCGGATAGTGATACAGTATCCGGCCGGATACCGGATAGTAAAATTTAAAAAAATCTTATTATTTTATAAAGGCAAATCATACTCCAATAGGTTGTGGACGCCCCCGAGTCGACCCGATCTACGGTTACGTGCGACCCGAATGCGCCTGAATATTTCCGATCTCGTTCACCGCGCCAATATTCAAATCAAACTTATTACATATTATAAAGGGTGTAAAAAGAGCAGTCACCATAACTTTGGGATATGATTATACTACCTATTCTCATTCTAGAAATGATTTTATTTTTACAAAAATGTCAAAAAAAAATTTTTTTTAGTTTTTGAAAAAAACATTTCCAAAATGAGGAAAGGTAGTATAATCGTGTCTCAAAGTTATAGTTGCTCTTTTTACACACTGTATGTTATCAAAAAGGCCGGATATCCGGCAGCCGGATATCCGGCAGCCGGATATCCGGCGCTCCGGCCTAGTAGCTTGCCGAATATCCGGTATCCGGCCAAACTACTATCCGTTTCATCTCTACTCTTGACTGATATACCTTTCAAACAAAAAAAACGCATTAAAGTAGGATCATCCGTTTCGGGGCTACGATGCCACAGACACATACACATTCACTTCAAACTCATAACACTCCGTCGTTTTATGCGTCGGGGGCTAAAAACTAAATAAGTGAATACTGATTACTGACTGTTAGGCTCGACTCAATGGCGCAGAATCAAAGCGTCACGTCGTGTAATTTTTCTCAAGAATCTATTGGGCCATGATTCAAGATGGCCCCGCTACTTATCGCTAACGAATTCGCTCGTCGGTATTTACTCTCCCAAATTCGATTTTAATTCTGATTCGATCGTGCCGCGTACTTCCTAATAAATTAACGTTTGTTTATTTTGATTCTCAGTCGATTCGGTCGAGAGTAGAAAAAATTACGATCTCACGATTTCCTTTATGCTGGTTAGTTTCAATCCACCAAATAAAATATCAAAAGCCGTTGAGATCGAACTGATTCGATTCTCGATTGTGTCGAGGTACTTAAGCCTGCTGTATTGTTGGTAGCGGCTACTGGTAGTATTTTCTTTTTCTTGCCCAATAATACAAATAATCAGGCTGTTCTGAAGGTGGTGACGATGACTACCTAAACGGAGGCTTCAACCCCGGGAAACGCTGCGTCAACGTGTGGGATGAAGGGTGTATCAATGGACAGTTGAACGGGGCTGGTAAGGTTCTATCATAAACCAATAAGTTCTATTTTGGTACGAGCAATTAAACGACTGATTTTAAGCGATTATAATATCTAATCTATACATAGGTACTTCGTTACGAATTAAGTACAATTCGAAAGATGAAATTGCCGTTCTGCAGTACTGGCCATTTCAAATCAAAATAATTATTGTTTGGCTAAGAATTCTAATTTAAAAATTTATTTTATTTAAAAAAATGGAAATTCGTTTTACAAAAGTACTCGTTTATTGATTAGTGTTACATTACCATCGTATTAAAAAAATGGGTGATTACTTCGATTAGAAATAAAAAATACCTACATGAAAAAATATAGTTTAATTTTTTTCATACTAAACAGCAATTTAATAGGTAAAGACCTAATACAAATGTAAACATATAATGAAACTCGGCATTTTTTAAAAAGAAAAGAAAGACAATGACACATTAATTTTAATGTCCCATTGTTTTTCTTCTTGCGCGGTGGTTATGAGACAGGGATAAAAAACAGGATGTGATTGAAAATTTCGTTAATAGGTATAGATATTTCCATACAACTGGAACGCACCTTTATTGGAAGCACTATAGCCGCCTTTGCTTTGTTTACTTTATTATCAGATTGAAACGGAACGGAGTTGTGTTGTTTTAAATGCTATCTACTAAGGTGTAGCCTACACCTTAGTAGATATATAAATCTTATTAGCAGATAATTATCTAATAAGCACACAGTACCTACCTAAGTATGATGAAGCGAGTTCCTAATTAAAATAGATGGAAGTTATGGAAGTTATGGAAGTAATAAGCAATTCTTGTAGTTTCTTTTAATGCTTTAAGTGGGTACTGTTGTTGTGTGTGTGCAAACAGAGTATTTTCTATTCTAATTCAGTAGCATTTTTCTAATGAATGAGCCTAGAGGGCGTCACTAATAATAATAATAATGAAACATTTATTGAACAAATTATGAGCAAAATATAAAACTTAACATGATATAAAAAATATAACCACAAAAATATTATATTGTGTAGGTACCTATAGGCAAATCAGCTAAGTGAATAATTTAAGTCCACTCAGGTACCTATATATAATAATATATATAAAATTATTATATATAATAATCTATACATATAATAAATCTGTAGAGGGGTCATGTCTGTACATTAAGAATATTTAAGTGAAAATTAAAAAAAGGGGGTCTATATAAGACACAGAACCTAAAAATAACATTTTTGAAAAAAATGTCTGTCTGTCTGTCTGTCTGTCTGTCTGTCTGTCTGTCTGTCTGTCTGTCTGTCTGTCTGTCCATATGGGAATGTTTGTCGTCGCATCACGCTAAAACCACTGTATGGAATGAAACGAAATTTGGCAGGCAGGTAGCTTACGACCTGAAGAGCATTATAGGAAATTATTATCCCGAAAAACGAAATGGTTCCCGTGGGATCTTCAAAAAATTGTAGCTACCTATTTGACGGTATTTCAGTCAAACTAATCAACGTATTTAAATGAAATTTGGCAGGCAGGTAGCTTATAATCTGAAGAGCATTATTAGAAATTTTTATCCCGAAAAACGAAAGGGTTCCCGTGGGATCTTCAAAAAATTGTAGCTACCTATTTGACGGTATTTCAGCCAAACTACTCAACGTATTTAAATGACATTTGGCAGGCTGGTAGCTTATGATCTGAAAAGCATTACTAGAAAATTATTATCCCGAAAAACGAAAGGGTTCCCGTGGGATCTTCAAAAAATTTTAGCTACCTATTTGAAGGTATTTCAGCCAAACTACTCAACGTATTTAAATGAAATTTGGCAGGCAGGTAGCTTATGATCTGAAAAGGATTACTGGAAATTATTATCCCGAAAAACGAAAGGGTTCCCGTGGGATCTTCAAAAAATTGTAGCTACCTATTTGACGGTATTTCAGCCAAACTACTCAACGTATTTAAATGAAATTTGGCAGGCAGGTAGCTTATGATCTGAAGAGCATTATTGGAAATTGTTATCCCGAAAAACGAAAGGGTTCCCGTAGGATCTTCAAAAATTGTAGCGACCTATTTGACGGTATTTCAGCCAAACTACTCAACGTATTTAAATGCAATTTGGCAGGCAGGTAGCTTATAATCTGAAGAGCATTATTGGAAATTGTTATCCCGAAAAACGAAAGGGTTCCCGTGGGATCTTTAAAAAATTGTAGCTACCTATTTGACGGTATTTCAGCCAAACTACTCAACGTATTTAAATGAAATTTGGCAGGCAGGTAGCTTATGATCTGAAGAGCATTATTGGAAATTGTTATCCCGAAAAACGAAAGGGTTCCCGTAGGATCTTCAAAAATTGTAGCGACCTATTTGACGGTATTTCAGCCATACTACTCAACGTATTTAAATGCAATTTGGCAGGCAGGTAGCTTATAATCTGAAGAGCATTATTGGAAATTGTTATCCCGAAAAACGAAAGGGTTCCCGTGGGATCTTCAAAAAATTGTAGCTACCTATTTGACGGTATTTCAGCCAAACTACTCAACGTATTTAAATGAAATTTGGCAGGCTGGTAGCTTATGATCTGAAAAGCATTACTAGAAAATTATTATCCCGAAAAACGAAAGGGTTCCCGTGGGATCTTCAAAAAATTTTAGTTACCTATTTGAAGGTATTTCAGCCAAACTACTCAACGTATTTAAATGAAATTTGGCAGGCAGGTAGCTTATGATCTGAAAAGGATTACTGGAAATTATTATCCCGAAAAACGAAAGGGTTCCCGTGGGATCTTCAAAAAATTGTAGCTACCTATTTGACGGTATTTCAGCCAAACTACTCAACGTATTTAAATGAAATTTGGCAGGCAGGTAGCTTATGATCTGAAGAGCATTATTGGAAATTGTTATCCCGAAAAACGAAAGGGTTTCCGTAGGATCTTCAAAAATTGTAGCGACCTATTTGACGGTATTTCAGCCATACTACTCAACGTATTTAAATGCAATTTGGCAGGCAGGTAGCTTATAATCTGAAGAGCATTATTGGAAATTGTTATCCCGAAAAACGAAAGGGTTCCCGTGGGATCTTCAAAAAATTGTAGCTACCTATTTGACGGTATTTCAGCCAAACTACTCAACGTATTTAAATGAAATTTGGCAGGCAGGTAGCTTATGATCTGAAGAGCATTATTGGAAATTGTTATCCCGAAAAACGAAAGGGTTCCCGTAGGATCTTCAAAAATTGTAGCGACCTATTTGACGGTATTTCAGCCAAACTACTCAACGTATTTAAATGCAATTTGGCAGGCAGGTAGCTTATAATCTGAAGAGCATTATTGGAAATTGTTATCCCGAAAAACGAAAGGGTTCCCGTGGGATCTTTAAAAAATTGTAGCTACCTATTTGACGGTATTTCAGCCAAACTACTCAACGTATTTAAATGAAATTTGGCAGGCTGGTAGCTTATGATCTGAAAAGCATTACTAGGAAATTATTATCCCGAAAAACGAAAGGGTTCCCGTGGGATCTTCAAAAAATTTTAGCTACCTATTTGAAGGTATTTCAGCCAAACTACTCAACGTATTTAAATGAAATTTGGCAGGCAGGTAGCTTATGATCTGAAAAGGATTACTGTAAATTATTATCCCGAAAAACGAAAGGGTTCCCGTGGGATCTTCAAAAAATTGTAGCTACCTATTTGACGGTATTTCAGCCAAACTACTCAACGTATTTAAATGAAATTTGGCAGGCAGGTAGCTTATGATCTGAAGAGCATTATTGGAAATTGTTATCCCGAAAAACGAAAGGGTTCCCGTAGGATCTTCAAAAATTGTAGCGACCTATTTGACGGTATTTCAGCCATACTACTCAACGTATTTAAATGCAATTTGGCAGGCAGGTAGCTTATAATCTGAAGAGCATTATTGGAAATTGTTATCCCGAAAAACGAAAGGGTTCCCGTGGGATCTTCAAAAAATTGTAGCTACCTATTTGACGGTATTTCAGCCAAACTACTCAACGTATTTAAATGAAATTTGGCAGGCTGGTAGCTTATGATCTGAAAAGCATTACTAGAAAATTATTATCCCGAAAAACGAAAGGGTTCCCGTGGGATCTTCAAAAAATTTTAGTTACCTATTTGAAGGTATTTCAGCCAAACTACTCAACGTATTTAAATGAAATTTGGCAGGCAGGTAGCTTATGATCTGAAAAGGATTACTGGAAATTATTATCCCGAAAAACGAAAGGGTTCCCGTGGGATCTTCAAAAAATTGTAGCTACCTATTTGACGGTATTTCAGCCAAACTACTCAACGTATTTAAATGAAATTTGGCAGGCAGGTAGCTTATGATCTGAAGAGCATTATTGGAAATTGTTATCCCGAAAAACGAAAGGGTTTCCGTAGGATCTTCAAAAATTGTAGCGACCTATTTGACGGTATTTCAGCCATACTACTCAACGTATTTAAATGCAATTTGGCAGGCAGGTAGCTTATAATCTGAAGAGCATTATTGGAAATTGTTATCCCGAAAAACGAAAGGGTTCCCGTGGGATCTTCAAAAAATTGTAGCTACCTATTTGACGGTATTTCAGCCAAACTACTCAACGTATTTAAATGAAACTTGGCACAAAGGTAGATTGTAACATGAAATAACCAACATAATATTTTTAACCGACTTACAAAAAAGGAGGTGGTTTCTCAATTCGTAAATATATGTTTGTTTTTTATGTTTCTTCGCGGATATCTTCATCGTTTCTGAAACGATTTTAATATTTTTTTATGTTGTGTAGGGTATAATTTATATTTGGTCCCATTGTCACCAAAATGGTGACCTGGTGATGGGATCCGTGAGAAATCGAAGGAAATCCTCAAAATTTATGTGGAATAATATATTGATTTTGAGTTTTTCTGAAGTAGTCTAAGCATATGTTACCAAACAGTAAGGTTTTGCACCATATCTTGGATCCATAATATCAAAAAATTTCGGGTTTCAGTAAACTATATATATATATATTTATATATTGAAAAATTTCGCGCTGCTCTGGCGTGACCTGGTGATGGGATCCGTGAGAAATCGAAGGAAATCCTCAAAATTTATGTGGAATAATATATTGATTTTGAGTTTTTCTGAAGTAGTCTAAGCATATGTTACCAAACAGTAAGGTTTTGCACCATATCTTGGATCCATAATATCAAAAAATTTCGGGTTTCAGTAAACTATATATATATATATTTATATATTGAAAAATTTCGCGCTGCTCTGGCTTACGCCAGAGCAGCGGTAAACTATATATATATATATATATATTGAAAATTTCGCTTGAAAATTTTGGTAAACTATATATACAATATACATAATATATATATATATTATAAAAAAAATTGCGCCGCTCTGGCTTACGCCAGGCTAGGCTAGGTAGACTTTTTCTCTTTCTACTATTTTTTTTTATCTAATCGTTTTTGTTTTTCATTTTCCGTCCTCAAATAATCGTCGTCTGATCATTCGATAATTATCCCTACTCATACTATACCCATCACAAAAAATCTAAAAATTAAATAATTTTAAACAAAAAAAAAACGACTTCAAAAGGTAAACTAAAAGGAACAATTAAATTTACTTCGCACAAAGTAATACTTATTTTCCAGTACAAGTGAAAATAATTATTACTTTGTGCGAAGTAATTTATTATTATACTTAGGTTTTGCAAATACGATTAATAAAGTATAGGCGTAGGATAGTTTGTTTTCAAGATATGAATGAGATGTCATAGGTACATTTAAATTAGAAAAGTTATGTCAATATAAGTATGATTTATGTTTTTCATGATATTTTTATGTATTAGTTTTTATGCTACGACTTGGGTTTTTTCTTTCCTTTGGACTTTTGTTATTTTGTCGTCTAAAGGAAGTTAGTACTTTAACCGTAAAGTCCCTAAGTAGGCTACATGTTTGTTAGCATAGGTAATTAATAAATAAAAAACCGGGCAAGTCCGAGTTGGAATTGCGCACCGAGAGTAGACTTTTAAAAAATTTGGCGCTCGGCGCCAGCAGCGCAGCGTCGTCGGTGTGAAAACGATCATCGTCTGCAGTCGCTGCGGCGTAAAGTCTCAGAACAGAGATCTTCGTCGCGTTTATGAGCGTACTATCAAGTAGTCCCGTTCGCATAAAAGAAAAAAAAATTATACATACAGACGAATTGAGAACCTCCTCCTTTTTTTGAAGTCGGTTAATAATACACGGTCATTTTTCGAGCTGGTAGCAGGAATTGTTAGCATTTTCATAGAAAAAATACCTCAAAACATTTACGACAAAAACGGCCATTATTTGACAGTAAACTATTATTATTACTCCATCGGCCTACTTCTTTTGCCTATGCACGTCTAATACCGTGTATAAAGAAGCATTACTATAAATTAGTGATTTTAAATATCCAAACGACAGTGTTCATAAACTAAAAATGTATTTGAACTGCTGCCCTAAATCACTTTTCCACGCGTACGAAGTCGCGGGCACAGCTAGTATATATATAAAATTATTATGATCGCAGCTTAGTGCCTAATACAGATACCACGATCCCTGGTATTCTGTGGATCCTGTTTTCAGGCGTTTACACTACAACCGGATCTTAACACCTGTACTTTTTAGGTGGTGACGATAATTATCTACACGGCGGATTTAATCCAGGGAAACGTCAAATCCAAGCATGGCTTCTAAAAATGCACCAGCCGAAATCTCATCAGTGATACAATCTACCCAAAAACAAAAGGCAATTGAAAAATACCCATGTTATTGAAGAGAAATAAAAATAAGCTGACGAAAATTTTATACCTAGTTTTATTTATCAAATCATTCAAATGTCCAGCACTAAGTATGCTTGAAGTTCAGCACAGTGATTAATTGTCAAAATTACTTAATCTCCAATTAATTTGGGGATTGGGCACTCTGTTTTAGCCAATGTGTGTTTTGATCATTTTTACTGCAATATGTCATACCTAATGAAATATTACACCTGGATTAAAAATAAGACACAATTAATATTTCAAATTCTATATTTACACAAAAAACAATGCATAATTAGTATGCACAGTGTATAATAATTTACTTAGGTAATATAATTTTTAATAAATCTTTACAAAAATATTTCTTACATATTCACACAATTTCAAACTGCATGAATAAATTGACGATACTTAACCCCTTCAACAATTTCACATAGCTTTAAACAATTATTAATTATCAGCAAATAGCCAAAGCGACAACGAAGTCTGGACAAGAACTTTGGATAATAACGATGTTTATGTCAAATAATAGAATAAAGCGATGATTCAATTCTTACACATATTTTGTTTTCAAACTTCGTCGACTATAATAAGAGGAAACACAACAGCCGTTTTTCCATACATGGAGGAAATAGGGGTCGCGTAGACGCGTAGATAATGCCGCAATGCAATTTTTTTCCCGAATATCTACGTAATTATAGTAGTACGTCCCTATTTTTTTCTTAATTTTATTACATAAAAAAAACAAAGGAACTTAGCTCAAGCCCTTTTTAGTTTATAATGAAAAAAAGTACCTAAATCAGTTAAAATTTGAAGGTGGAAAGGAGTCTCCTAAACGTCGATTTTTTGTACTTTTTAATAGATAATTTCAGTAGTTCAATGCAATTGTCTCTATCACGCTAGTTCTGGCTACCTAGGGCACTGCGAGACAGCAATAGATTTTATAATTCTCTAGCCTATTTTGTATTCCTCTAGCCCGTGGTATTTCGTCTTAAAGATGGCAACTTGGCTTAAGGCCCTAGGCAAATAACTTGGCAGTAAGGCAACGGCAATCATTAAAGGCTTATAATTGCTTGGCAAGTTTTCTGTTCAAAAACATGGCATGATGGCAACTAAACTTTACTTCTGGCTCAGAATAAAAAACAATTATTATTAAGTCAAATAAAGCACACCAATCATCTGGATAAAGCCAAGAAAAGACATTTTAGACTTAAGAGCGTAGCTTAACTGTATTCTATATTTCTATTTAAAATGTTCTCAATGTTTTTGTTGGGAATCCACGATTTTTGATTGTTAATTTTTTCCCTTTTGGACGTAAATAATAATTATAACTTTATTGTTCACGTGTAGATGGCGTTGCTAGTACTTAGATATATAAATATTTTGTGGTAGCAAGCTGTACTGCAGTGTACAATGTATGACTGACTATATTTAATTTTTAATAAACATTTTACAATTTATGCCCTTTCTATCTATTAGTTGATTGTTTTATTCTAAACACAAATCTTTTGCTGGGTATAATATTGTACACTTAAAATAAATGCAGTTAATATTTTATTTTCGGACTACTATTTGTTAACATACCTAATAACATTAAATAAGTAAATGTGGCAAAAACAGTTTGTAAGCCAAAATATTAGGTGTCTGTTAATTTTCAATACAGTATATTACGGACTGGAACTAAGAATACTAACATAAGTACCATAATTAATTTTCATTTTATAACATACAAATATAACAATATACATATATTATATTTTCATTCCATTTATAGATATAAGATTGTAGCAAACAAATATCTAATTATTAAAGATTTTATATTCAGTCAGGCTGTTAAATTTACAATAAATTGAACAAATTAGGTAGTAAGCATAATCAATTTTGTGATCTCATATGCACATTTATTATTATTGGAGAGAAAGCTTAATAATATACCTAAGTTCTGAAATTTTTAAAAATACTAATAAAATTGACAATCCCTTAATGACCCATTTTTTATTGTCTTATTATTATTATTTTTTGTCTCCAATAAGAAAAATTGGTTGTTTAGT
Organism: Celastrina argiolus; assembly: GCA_905187575.2. NCBI lineage: Eukaryota > Metazoa > Arthropoda > Insecta > Lepidoptera > Lycaenidae > Celastrina > Celastrina argiolus. Next base: position 8,992,173 of record LR994596.1, read on the forward strand.
AGGTATTTCTTGTAAGCGGTGGGAAAAGCATATAAATAACTACTTAATGACTTTGTTTAACTAGCATTAGTATTTAACTATAACTTAAGTAAAGAACTTAAAATTTAAATGAGTACCTACTTAATTTATGCTTAGACACTATAATTTGTTATAAAAAAATAACTAAAATAGACCTAAAATCGACATTATTCAATATTTCATAAAGTTACATATTATATTTTGTTTAGCTTCTAAGTTTAAAAGAGCATAATATAGAGTTGTTTGTTTAGTCTTTTATGTTTCCACATTTAATTTATTCACTGCATTGCACAGTATTTTTTCATATTTTTAATATACTTACTTAATTAAAAATATATATGAAAATACCAAACATATTGACAACTTTAAGTCTTCTTCGAGACATGGTGAAAAGGCAAATGTTTATATTTTGTCACCATATTATTAGTAATATATTAACATCAAGATTTGTAAATAACTAAATAAATCTTGATATATTTGGCATTCTAATATTTTATAACATCACCATCAATACCATATATAATATTAGAAGTGAAGTCTTTAAAAACATTTCTTCAAGAATAAAATCTGGATAAAAATATCACAGTGTTGGAACTTACAATAACTAGAGAGATTTTTAATATTTTATTAAAATGGCAATTTTATTTATTGAACATTTGTTAATTACATTTTATTACATTTATTTTTGTATATTGTATTATACTTAATAATAAATTAAGTATAATACTAAACATTAAAATATTATAAAATTAAGTAATTTCTTTAATATTACTTATAACTAGAACTTAAAATAAAAATACATATTAACTGGCTTTTCTAGGCAGATGTAGGTATTTAGAGTAATTTTTTAAGAAAAATGTAATTAAAAAACTAATTACCTTGATTATGCCACTGATCTTGGCTATATTGCATTGTATCAACGGGCAACTTATTATACATACTTATGTGATGTGGATGGTTAGAACCTGTGGGTTTCTGAGCATTTGCTTGTCGAAATTTAGTAGAATATTTGTAGAAGTCTGACATTTCAAATGGTTTGGTCTCTTCTCTGTATGGAATACACTTACCTTGTTCAATAACAGTTAAATTCTTGGGAGACTCTAAAGATACTGAGCTTGTAGATAGCACAGGTGGGCTTTGAGGCACCTGGTTTGGACTTTGCATCGCCGAATGACGGCCAGACGATATCATAACTTCATAAGTCTGTGAGTTACCTATACTCGGAGTCCGTTTGATGCTTGGACTCTTTTTCAAAACTGGCACTTCCTTAGTAGGAGAATCTAATGATGTCTCATACCATTGCTTCTCTTTGACTTTGTTATCCTGTGAGAGAGGTGAAAACTTGTTCAAACTCACAGAATCAAAGTTTCCCTGGGAATAACCAGACATTTGGCTAAGAGGGCTCATTGCATTTGGGTAAGTTCTTCTTTCTTCTTGACTGTAATCATCTGTAGACACTTGGAGTTGCATATGCATAGGATTACGTATTGTGTTTCTTTCTCGGAGAGGCAGAGTATTAGGCACAGGTATACTTCTTTCTATAGGCCCCTGTCTTCTTTCTACCTGTTCTTGGATGTCTGGCTGTGATCTGTGTTGATATACAGGCACAGGTGGACGATATGGTTCACCCATGTTCTCCAAATGTTGACTATAATCACTATGAGAAGTAAGATGGTAAGTCTGAGTCCTCTGCAAGGTATTACGTCTTGCACCATCGGTCCGTCGCTTTGGTTGCATTTGATGGTGATGTAAAACACCTAAATGTTGATTCTGTGCCTTTAAGTGCGAAGCATATTGGTATATAAGTGGGGTGTTCCGCATTCCATTCTGTGTGGGTACTGGGGACTGTGCAATTGTTCCATGAGTATAATGGGTAGTTATGTCAGGATGACTGCTGCTAAAGTGTGTTTCCCGCAGCCGGGAGACACTGTGAGCCTCAGTTGGACTATTATAGTATATCTTATTTGAATATTCCGTTGACATAGTGTGGTGCCTGTGTATGGGGCCTTGCTGTAAGTCGTTCATGATATCACTGTGGCTATCTTGTCGGTTGGCCAAAGCTGGGTAAGTGTGAGAGGTGTGAATTGAAAATGTCTCAGGATTGCGTTCGTGGGGCGGTGAAGGAAAGAAGTTTGAGTTTATTTCCGGCCGTCTCATATGCCTAGGTTGCGCACTCTTGTTAGATATGCCTGATATAGACGGGGTGGACAACCTGTGAGCTAAGTTCTTTCGTAAATTTGGATCGGAATCGTGCACGCGGTCTATGCCTTGTCTCAGACGTCTCGATGACGTATCAGAGCCATCATGAACATCGGTACCTTCGCTAGATCTATCAACGCTACGCACACTTCCTAGCCTCTCTCGTTGCGGTATTTCGGGTCTTAGCGGTGCTTCTGGAGGCATAATACCAGTGAGCTGAACTTCCTGAACGCACAACTTATATAATTCTTCATTTTTTGAAGCCAACATTAACTCAAGCTCTTTCTTTCGTGCTTGAAGTTTCAACATTTTGTCTTGCTTATCACCGTGTAAATCGCTCCCCATGGTGCTGGTACCCATATTACACTATGAAACGTTAAGCAAATTATAATCCATAAACACAAATGAAAGGAAAAAGAAAAAGAAACTTGAAAAAGCAAAGTAAACAAAGAAAAGTTAAATTTTATTTAGCCACTTTGACACATTTGATCACAGTTCACACGCACTCAGCAGTCAACCAGTGTTGCAACCTCAGAACAAAGAATGAGCGGTTTTTATTTTGACAGTTCTACTAGTTTAATAAAAATGCTGATAGATGGCATTAAACCTAAGTGATATGTCAAGTCCTGTGTAAAATGTCAATTTCCGCTTTGTTTTTTGTTTGTTTACCTTTCAACTTTCTTTCTTTCACTTGCAATAGTTTATTATTTATTAATTGTGCCCTGAGAACTAAACTAAACATGGCTAGTCCATGCGTAGCACAATTTTGTAAAAATATAGGTAACCACCGCTTTCCCCAAGATGAAACTCGGAGATCAAGATGGATAGAGGCTATCAAACATGTAAAAACAGGACTAACTATAAGAAAAAATTTCTTCATATTATGTTCAACTCACTTTACGCCAGCAGATTTCATCTCTCCGTCATTACATTTGGCAAGAGCCCCAAGAGGTCAAATATTTATCTTAGTGTGCAATAAGAAATAATAATAAAGTTTATTGACATTAGACTTAAATTAGTTACATTTTTTTAATTTCTTAACCTAAATATAAGTATATCTTTATGTTTGCTACCTATCTTGGGTATCATAACTTAATGGAAACATATTACAGTAAGTACCTACCTTAGGGCATAAACTGAGTTAAGCGGGCACCCGCGCGGCTTCATACAAAAGTGGCCCGTCGCGGAAAGCCGCGCGGGAGACCCGTCGCGGGAAGGCGGGCCGCGCGCCCGCGCCACTGAGCCCGTCTCCCCGCGACGGGCACCCGCGCGGGTCACTTTTGTATGTAGCCGCGCGGGTGCCCGCTTCATTTTTCAAATAAATAAGTAGATTGACTTGGCAATCGCATGAAAACAACATAATATTTATCTCACAGTGATACGTATATTAAATCAGATCTTTTAGTGCGATTGCCAAGTCAATCTACTATTTATTTTAAATATGAAAGATTATCAATAATATTGATTATGATCACTATAAGATGTTGTTAGACCGACCGACTAACCCCTACTTGTCATAACATGTATCTCACAACTTTTTACGGTAGAAGAACGAAGTAGCGAGACTTGGCACTTTTTACAAGATATGTTTTTGATAGGAACTGATTTCTTTTTGTAGAAAATTTACTAAAACGCGTGTTTTTGTTAAAAAGTGCAAATATAACTTTGTAATCCTATAGGTTTATTAGGGATTACAAATTTAATTGTGCAGTTAACGTATTTAGATAACTAGACAGAAATTCCAAAATGTTTAGGTTTTTCCGTCATTTATATACTAAACGCTACTTGTATTCCAAATTTGAAGCTTCTATGTCTGCTAGAAGTGCCTAATACTTTTGATGCTCGGTCAGTGAGTGAGTGAGTTAGTGACAAAATTAAGTTTGACAAGTTATAATTCTTAAGCTTCTGTTTCAAATTGAATGAAATTAGACCGTAACTAAAAATGCAGGATTCTCGTTTAACCCACAACAAAGTTATAAGTTATAGGTTGAAAATGGCCTGAACTGCTTCGAGAAAAGGAGGGTACGACCGTGCTTAACTTGGCAGATTATAGACGTACATCCTCACCCTGTCATTTGGAACCAGGCGAATGAATTATATAAAGACCAAGGCGCGCGGACGGCAGCATGGCTCTAAATTTGCAAATAATTACCTATTAGAAAATTTCGAAAATTTCAGTGACGCAGAAAAATCATAATATTAAGTTCTCCATCGATACGACTGTTGAACGACGTACATGCAAACTGTTAAAATTAAACTGGAGACACTGCGTAAGTCGGGTCTCCGCGACGGGCTCCGTGACGGGCCACGCGACGGGCCACGCGACGGGCCACGCGACGGGCCACGCGACGGGCCCCGCGACGGGCACCGCGACGGGCGCCCGTTTAACACAGTTTCAGGCCTTAGGAGTTCATACCTAAAAAACCAAACTTTTGTTTGCAGCTCATCGCCTAAAAATACTTAAAAGAAAAGCTGTTCCTTCTATATTCCCATGGAATGAAGCTTGTCAGCAAGCTAACCAGCTCCAGCAGCAGTCAGAGCCAATGTTTAATCCAACTGCAGTTCAGGCTACATATTCTCAATAAATATTTTTTTGACATATTACATTATGCAAGCGCCATCTTACGGTAGTCTCTGTACCTAAAAGTGACACTTCGAAAAGCCCTCAATGAGCGGTTTTTATTTTGACAGTTCTACTAGTTTAATAAAAATGCTGATAGATGGCATTAAACCTAAGTGATATGTCAAGTCCTGTGTAAAATGTCAATTTCCGCTTTGTTTTTTGTTTGTTTACCTTTCAACTTTCTTTCTTTCACTTGCAATAGTTTATTATTTATTAATTGTGCCCTGAGAACTAAACTAAACATGGCTAGTCCATGCGTAGCACAATTTTGTAAAAATATAGGTAACCACCGCTTTCCCCAAGATGAAACTCGGAGATCAAGATGGATAGAGGCTATCAAACATGTAAAAACAGGACTAACTATAAGAAAAAATTTCTTCATATTATGTTCAACTCACTTTACGCCAGCAGATTTCATCTCTCCGTCATTACATTTGGCAAGAGCCCCAAGAGGTCAAATATTTATCTTAGTGTGCAATAAGAAATAATAATAAAGTTTATTGACATTAGACTTAAATTAGTTACATTTTTTTAATTTCTTAACCTAAATATAAGTATATCTTTATGTTTGCTACCTATCTTGGGTATCATAACTTAATGGAAACATATTACAGTAAGTACCTACCTTAGGGCATAAACTGAGTTAAGCGGGCACCCGCGCGGCTTCATACAAAAGTGGCCCGTCGCGGAAAGCCGCGCGGGAGACCCGTCGCGGGAAGGCGGGCCGCGCGCCCGCGCCACTGAGCCCGTCTCCCCGCGACGGGCACCCGCGCGGGTCACTTTTGTATGTAGCCGCGCGGGTGCCCGCTTCATTTTTCAAATAAATAAGTAGATTGACTTGGCAATCGCATGAAAACAACATAATATTTATCTCACAGTGATACGTATATTAAATCAGATCTTTTAGTGCGATTGCCAAGTCAATCTACTATTTATTTTAAATATGAAAGATTATCAATAATATTGATTATGATCACTATAAGATGTTGTTAGACCGACCGACTAACCCCTACTTGTCATAACATGTATCTCACAACTTTTTACGGTAGAAGAACGAAGTAGCGAGACTTGGCACTTTTTACAAGATATGTTTTTGATAGGAACTGATTTCTTTTTGTAGAAAATTTACTAAAACGCGTGTTTTTGTTAAAAAGTGCAAATATAACTTTGTAATCCTATAGGTTTATTAGGGATTACAAATTTAATTGTGCAGTTAACGTATTTAGATAACTAGACAGAAATTCCAAAATGTTTAGGTTTTTCCGTCATTTATATACTAAACGCTACTTGTATTCCAAATTTGAAGCTTCTATGTCTGCTAGAAGTGCCTAATACTTTTGATGCTCGGTCAGTGAGTGAGTGAGTTAGTGACAAAATTAAGTTTGACAAGTTATAATTCTTAAGCTTCTGTTTCAAATTGAATGAAATTAGACCGTAACTAAAAATGCAGGATTCTCGTTTAACCCACAACAAAGTTATAAGTTATAGGTTGAAAATGGCCTGAACTGCTTCGAGAAAAGGAGGGTACGACCGTGCTTAACTTGGCAGATTATAGACGTACATCCTCACCCTGTCATTTGGAACCAGGCGAATGAATTATATAAAGACCAAGGCGCGCGGACGGCAGCATGGCTCTAAATTTGCAAATAATTACCTATTAGAAAATTTCGAAAATTTCAGTGACGCAGAAAAATCATAATATTAAGTTCTCCATCGATACGACTGTTGAACGACGTACATGCAAACTGTTAAAATTAAACTGGAGACACTGCGTAAGTCGGGTCTCCGCGACGGGCTCCGTGACGGGCCACGCGACGGGCCACGCGACGGGCCACGCGACGGGCCACGCGACGGGCCCCGCGACGGGCACCGCGACGGGCGCCCGTTTAACACAGTTTCAGGCCTTAGGAGTTCATACCTAAAAAACCAAACTTTTGTTTGCAGCTCATCGCCTAAAAATACTTAAAAGAAAAGCTGTTCCTTCTATATTCCCATGGAATGAAGCTTGTCAGCAAGCTAACCAGCTCCAGCAGCAGTCAGAGCCAATGTTTAATCCAACTGCAGTTCAGGCTACATATTCTCAATAAATATTTTTTTGACATATTACATTATGCAAGCGCCATCTTACGGTAGTCTCTGTACCTAAAAGTGACACTTCGAAAAGCCCTCATTAAGAATCCTATGGAGTTCCATATGCCAGTTGGCATAAACATGTAACTTTGCCTGCATAACTAAATAAACAAATCCGTCGACAAATATGGCGGATTATGGATGCTCGCTTTCTTTCATTTTGAGAATATTGCGGATTTTATACCTCACAACTGACCTAACTCAAAGAAATAGATTTTTAAACACTTTATATCAAATAAACTAAACAATAGACAACAATTTAAATAAATGTTAGCTACTTACCGGTGATTTTGCATAGGCCACAACATACTACAGAGCACTTCGTGGTACCTATTATAATGAATTCAGAATTATTTTAAAGTTTCGCACAGTAATTAAATCGAAAATCACCCGAAAACCATAAAAATCTCACAATGACAACGTTTGACATGTAAACAAAGTGGTAGAGTAAAATGGCGTCCGTGACAGCAGAAGTATATCAAAGCAAATAAAAGGGGCGTTGATAGAAAGAGTGTAGTATACTTATTTCATACTTAAAACTCTTGTTGTGAGAAAGAGACAGGTAGCCTATTATTATTGCCGTGTGAAATTTAATAACCCTGTGTTCCAGGGACGCTCTGAACGTTCAGATCATTCATAACGCTGACATTGACAGCTGACAGTGCCTGTGAAAACAGTTCAAAACGATCCTATACAGTGGTAAAGAAAATAGTAAACGTAAATAACGTTTTTTTCGTTCAGATTTGCGTTTCTTTAGCACTGTTTAGGATCGTTTTGAACTGTTTTCACAGGCACTGTCAGCTGTCAATGTCAGCGTTATGAATGATCTGAACGTTCAGAGCGTCTCCTGGAACAGGCCCTTAGTAGGTACAGTTCCATAGGATTCTTTGTTCTAAGGTTGCAACTTGCGAGCTATGTTTTTACTAAACTGACGTCGTTTCATAATAAACATATAATAATAAATTGTATTTTTACTTAGATATAAATAACCATATAATCTAAGGATTCATACCAATTATTACGTAAAATTAAATTAAACAGCCAGTTTTAGCTATTTAACATTGATCTTTATTTGTAACAACTTTTAAAACATGTTTTATGCGAATAAAGACATTGTATTGTATTGTATTGTAACTATCTTATTTAATTATTTTTTTGTCATTAGGTAACTTCTTTTGTGCCCATTATGCTATTGTTTTGGATAAATTTTCTGTCGAGTAGTTGTTTAGGTACTACTAAAAAATCTACTCACCATTATTATTATTATTATTATATAGTAACAACTTAATACCATAAAAGAAAGATACTACCAATCCGCCAACGTCTATCACTACGGGCGGTATGTATGTTGTATTCCCTCCTCCACTCTATTTAACTCCCCGTTTTAAATTCCTTTGCAATGAGGGGTTTTCGAAGTGTCACTTTTAGGTACAGAGACTACCGTAAGATGGCGCTTGCATAATGTAATATGTCAAAAAAATCTGTGATCTTTGTTGGGTGCAAAGAGAATATAATCACTACGTTGTTGGGTGGTTAATAGGGTTTCCAGATTATTATAGCTATTATCCATTTTCAGGTAGTGAAATTATTCATAAAGTGGTTAAGTCGCTGTAGGTATGCTGTTTCATACACAAAAATAATCCTTTCAAATTCCTTTCTTAGTGATCTCCTACACTTCCGAGGAAACCTACAATCTACATACATTATAGCTCGCTGGCTTCAATATCTTTGATTTTTCAAACAAATAATTAATCACACTTTTCTCCCGTTTCCGTAGGGATTTCGGAAAGTTCTTGTTTAGTACTCCCATATACTTACATTCTAAGAAATATACATGCCAAATTTCAGCCTGCTGCCGAGTATTTTCGACTCTTAAGTGGTCATATATACCATATGTCGCAGTCATGACTGCGACATATATACAATATATTGAGAATATGTAGGCTGAACTGCAGTTAGATTAAACTTTGGCTCTGACTGCTGCTGGAGCTGGTTAGCTTGCTGACAAGCTTTATTCCATGGGAATATAGAAGGAACAGCTTTTCTTTTAAGTTTTTGAGGCGATGAGCTGCAAGCTTAAAAGTTTGGTTTTTTAGGTATGAACTCCTAAGGTACCTACTGTAGTATGTTTCCATAAGTTATGATATCCAAGATAGGTAACAAACATAAAGATATACTTATATTTAGGTTAAGAAATTAAAAACATGTAACTAATTTAAGTCTAATGTCAATAAACTTTATTATTATTATTTTTTATTGCACGAGATAAATATTTTATCTCTAGGGCTCTTGCCAAATGTGATGACGGAGAGATGAAATCTGCTGGCGTAAAGTGAGTTGAACATAATATGAAGGAATTTTTTCTTATAGTTAATCCTGTTTTTATAAGTTTGATAGCCTCTATCCATCTTGATCTCCGAGTTTCATCTTGGGGAAAGCGGTGGTTACCTATATTTTTACAAAATTGTACTACGCATGGACTAGCCATGTTTAGTTTAGTTCTCAGGGCACAATTAATAAATAATAAACTACTGCAAGTGAAAGAAAGAAAGTTGAAAGGTAAACAAACAAAAAACAAAGCGGAAATTGACATTTTACATAGGACTTGACATATTACTTAGGTTTAATGCCATCTATCAGCATTTTTCTTAAACTAGTAGAACTGTCAAAATAAAAACCGCTCATTCTCACAGTGAAGACTTTCGTTCCACCAATAATTTACTTCTCCTTTGTCCTCTATATCTAAGTTTGTTGGCTGATTATGTTTTATTTTTCCAATTCCAATTGTTGACATTTCGTATTATTATTATTTATGATAGATATTTATTTATGCTTATATATTTGTTATAATGTGTATTGTACGTCTATTGTATAAGTATAATATTTGTATGTTCTTATTACATAATATATATAATATGTATTTTTTTTGTTTTGTATCTATTCGAATTCTGTAATTTAAATAATTGCGCCTACTCACACTATCTCTGCATCACCCTAAGGTTTGCTGGTAGAGAATGCCACTTGGCATTAAGCCCACCTTTGTGAAATGCATAAAGTGTAATAAATAAATAAATAATAATAATATATAAATAATGTTATCTTATAATTACTAAGTTGGCAACACTGCAAAAACCCCGCACCCGCACAGACTATAGAAGCTTTTAAACTAAAAATCAAAAAACTAAAAAATAGGGTCAGTTCCACGCTTGTCTCATTAACATAAAAAATAAATATCTGATTTTAGTAGTAAAAATACATTAGTATGGTGGCACCATTGAGCGATTAACTTGACATGGCAGATGGCTACAAACCCCAGGTCTACTCACAGGAGGAAGAAGAAAAAAGTCACACCGTATATGTCAATACTTGTCACTTGATATTTGTCAATGTCATATTGATAAGTGATAAGCTCGAAGAAAAATTGTGGAATTTGCTTGGCCATTCCTTGATAAATTCGGTTGAAGCCCTAGAATATCATTTTAAATAAAAAATCGACAAATTTTAAAATGTCCAGAGTGGTATATAAAACTCTTGTATCAGCGGCCGACAAATTTGTGCCAACAAAATTAAGACCACTTTGGGAACATGAAGCTGGTAAGTTCGCAGTCTTTAAAAATCGACGTTTATGCATAAAATGCTTCGTAATTATATAACGTGTTTATATTTTAGGTCCAAAAACTGTATTTTTCTGGGCACCAGCTTTCAAATGGGTAAGTTTTTATCCAAGGTCACCCTATTATTATCAAACCTTGTTCTTACTAAGGTCAATAACGAGGATAGAAAACAACATCATTTTAAAGTCTAATGAGTAGCCATTTACAATAAACATTAACATTTTCATAAGTCATATTGCAATACAATGCAGATTATTATAAAACAAACATTTATGTGTAATAAATAATTTAAAGAAATAAAAGTAATTCGAAGAAAATTGAGATAAAATTTTATGCAGGTGACTATAAATTAAGTTTGCATCTTTTAATATTCTATATCATATCATTGTAAAGTGTTTTGGTAATGGGTCAATCTAGTGAGATTGTTGTAAACTTTAAATTAACTGTGAAATGTCCATTCTATTTTAATCATGAATAATAATGTTCATTAGTCATTAATGAATAATAATTCATAGCCCCAATTCCACCAATGTATTAATTAAGTCAATGTTTAATGCTTAACTATGGTTTTTAATCTGTCTATCTCATTATTATTATTCAATGATTTAAGAGATTGAGAAAGAATCCAAGTCCAGCATTAAGCAAGTTTAATCAGATATAATAAAGTTTGCTGAAATTGGGACTTAGGTAGTTGAAAAGCAATTTATGACAAAACTTGTATCCTTTTTTTATGGACGTACATATATTTGCATTGAAATATTTTGCTTCAACTGCATAAATCATCTAAAATCTGTGGTTCACATGTTTAACTATTTCAGGGTTTGGTGATAGCTGGTTTAAGTGATATTAATCGGCCTGTGGAGACATTGTCCATCCCTCAATCAGTATCACTCGCTGCCACAGGACTCATCTGGTCTCGGTATTCACTTGTCATCATACCAAAAAATTACAGTCTCTTTGCTGTTAATGTGTTTGTAGCCATGACGAGTCTCTATCAAATAGGGCGAGCTATTAAATATGAACAGTCAAAGAATAAAAGCGAAAAGTGATTAGACAAAAAAATATGCATGTAGAAAATTGTATAGTTAAAATGACAATCAGTAGGTAAATCTCATTAAATTATATATTATATTTTAATTTTAGCAGATGTTCTTTAATGCTCTTTAGCATAAGTTTTGTATAGTATTTATTTTTTTATAGCTTGGTGCTCTTTTAGTACGTAGATAATATGTTTTAACTGTGATATGTTAGATTATATTGTTTTCATTGATCAGTTGGACATGAGCAAAGTAGTTTTAAATAGGCAAGAATTGAAAATGTTACCTGTTTTCTATGAATATCATAGAAAAGGTTTATTCTTGTCCAACATTTCCATTATGATAATATGACAATTTTAAACACTTGATTTATAAGTAATTTTATCATTGCCAAGAGTAATAAAATATTTATATTCCATAAAACATATTGACTATTTTTGTAATAACCTTTTATTGTTGAATATATATTTTTACATTTTATATGTTTATTGTCTTTCTTTTCCATTTTTTCATGTTGTTTTATCAGCTACCAGCAAGGTTTATATTGTTATCCTGTGCATAGCTACTTTTTGTAGAAGTCTAGAAAGAAATGTAAAACAAGGAAGAAAGATAGTTTAAAAATTACAGCCCTCGTAGTGTGGTAAATCAAATTTGGAAAATATCTGACTATTATGGTTTTCTGAATATAATATATATTATATAATATATATTTTATAGAACATTAACATAAGAGATACACTGTATACTTTGCTGGTAATTCATTCACAAAGGTGAGGGGATATCAAAATGAATGTCTTGAATGACCTCTATCACTTGGGTAAGTTTCTGACTTCAAATACTCAGTTTGTACTTGCTACACAAAATGACTGCATGTAGAATGATAATTATGTCAAATAAAAGGAAGAACACACAAGTATCATATTATAAACAACTATAGAAAAAACAAGTGTTTGGGACTTTCTTTGCAGCATGTCTATCGTACTTTACCAAATGCATGAAAGGAATGAGAATCATAATAGTCAGGGTTCCCCCATACATTAGTTTTCACTTGATTAGTATCAAAGTAATTTTTCGTTATGTACCTTCATTTTTATCAGTCGCCCAAGAATTTCTTGGATGGATCTCTTGTTTGTGGCAGCTAACATAGGTAGCAAGAATGAAGTTTGTGGATTTGGTGATTCCAAAATATATTTATTTATTGAATCTAAAAAAATATTTGTCCTACAAAATCTATGATTTGATCAATCTTTGATCTTGCCAACTTGTATTGATAACGAGGTCATCTTTAGTTATTAGTAACCAGCTGGTTTTTTATTACATAGTTAATATTAATGTACCTACCTAATTCAACAGGAATAATTGTCCTACAAATTCCGTGGTACGTTATCCCGGTCCTACGCTCGAAAGTCGAGATTTTTTTTTATCATTGCTAACTCTGTTAGCTACCACCATCGAGAGTCCCGTCCAAGAAATTATTGGACGTCTCATCAAAATGAAGCTAATCAAGAGAAAAAATTGCTTGATACTAATCAAGTGAAAACAATGTATGAGGGAACCCTGACTATAAGTCCAAAAAATAAAATTCATATTTGCAAGCTCTGTTTGGGATCATGTGTGGCTTAGCTATTAGAATAATAGCTAATTTAAATAAGCAATTCACATTACATAACAAGTCTACGAGGAAAACAGTGCATTCAACACTGGCATAATCATTTAAGCATGCTAATACATTGATTTGTCATAGTGACGTCACTCGGGTTATAGATTTTTTTTCTTTATTTTTAGGCTCTAGTGGCTGTATCTGTGGATGAGTATCGTAGGCCTCTAGACAAGGTCTCCACCACACAGTCTGCAACTCTATCAGCAACAGGACTGATTTGGACACGCTATTGTCTCGTGATTCGTCCCATAAACTACGCTCTGTCGCTGTGTAACTTTACATTAGGATTAGCGAACGGAATACAATGCTACAGGGCCTATAATTACCAGAGAAAAATGGGCATGTAATCTTATCTTAATACAGACGCAATTGTGTAATGAAGATCTACTTGAGTGTATACAGATACAAGTACCTAAGCAAACAGTTACATAAAATTTAATAAATATGCGTATACAAATGTCTGAGCAAGTGTGAAACTAACTGGGTCGCCACAGAGTCGATAAATAACGTTGGACAAAATTAAACTTTTTCAAAATAATCATAATTGTGCATTTATAAGATGTCAATGGTAAAGAGTAATTTTTACGTACAAGGTGTAAAATAAATGAGGCATAATACTTTAGGGTGTGTATGTGCCTATTATGTAGAGTATACTGTGAAAGTACCAGCGCTGAAAGACTTACTTTGGACGTCCATGTTTCTACGAGCAATGCCCCAACATCATAAATTTGGCCATACAATAATATAAAAAAGTAACTGTTTCAGCGATAGTACTTTCACAGTAAACTCTATACGGGACTCAAACACACCCTAAAGTATCATCACTCATTAATATTACAGCCTGTATAATTGAATGGTCAATCCACCAATATTGTGGAAGGTAAAATTAAGGCTTCTCTGAGAGTCCATACGAATGACGCGTGATTAACGCCCCGTTTCTTTAATAGCGATCTACTGTCACATTGTATGGCTTTCAAACTTATGTTATAGATAGATAGGTAGGTCATTGAAACACACGTCAGTAGTCTGTTTATGATGAAATGCTTAGGCACTTCTCTGTTTTTCACCGCTGATAGGCCCAAAGGGTACTTAGTCTTAATACCTCAATAAAATTGCGCCTGTCTACAGATCATAGATAGAAAATACGACCAGTAACCAAATGGCACATGAATACATATCATTACAAAACTCACTAGATATTACTATCATTACTTAGTTAGCTATTATAATATGTCATACTAAGGAAGTAGAGTTAGTACTAGTAGAAGGTACCTATATTGATCTAGAGTGAGACTAGTGCGAGTCTTTGTCACTGCTCACGGTGACGAAGTTAACTAGTACGTCCGTCTAGTTAACTCTAAAAAGTCATAAAATATATTGATCTTGCCATTACTTAGTTTTATAGCAACATAAGATTTTGCATTCAAAGCATTTATCTTACTCGCATTTAATGATAAGCAAAATCTTGCCTAAAACGTTATTATGTAAAAACTAGTTTCTGTCATATTAAAATGTTAAAAGCACACCATTTATAGTACTTATGATAGACTCACAGTAAATCTGTTACATATTTGTATTTGTAATATTAATAGTATCTACTATTAGCAAAATAAGTCCATATCTTGAAAAATATTTCCAGGAGTTGTATTTTCTTGTTTTTTTGGGATTTTTTTGCTGACACCTCATACATACTAAACAGTATTAAACTTCGATAATTCCCGCAGTATATTTGTGTTGTTATGTTAACTATAATTATAATCTATCATCAGTATATAATCTCCTAGTCTTATGTCACAAAATATAAACGAATTTCTAACTTTAACACACATGTCCAGAAAAGCGAATTACTTTGATTGAACGCAATGTATCATCAAACTATAAATGTATCAGCTCAGTGTGATGTGTTAGAGTCCTTTCCGTGAATGAAGCCTGCTAAACGCGGCGCGGTGATCGCGCACGCTAATGACCTTTGCAACCGTATAATAAACGTTAAAACAAAATTTGGATACAATTTGCAAAAACTAAAACGATAGTCCCCTGAGATGTAATTAAAATACTTAAGTAATTTTCACACTCGCGTCACATATAAAGAAAATACCGTTAAAAAAGGGCATACCTTATTTTTTTTAGCAATATTCAAACAAAAATATCAATTTATAAAACAATAATCCCCTGTTAAATATAATGAAGATACTTAACAGGGGATTATTATAGGATTATTATATATTTTTTGGGATGTTTTAAAAAGGGCCGTATGGAGAAAAAAGGATTCAAAGTACTCCAATTTTTAGCAGATCGCGCGGCCGCAGCCTTAAACCAGGTGAACCTATTCATTAATAACTCCAAAGAAGAAAGGTTAAAGGCTAATAAAATTAATATTAAGTGCGAAGGGATATTTTTAGTCACAGGTAATTATTTCTACAAATAGTTACTTTATATTATTAGCTTAAACTGTCCTACTGCTGGAAAAAGGCCTCCCCCAAAATACAAATAGTTAAATGGTAAAATATGTCCTCGGTGTAAAATAAATGAGTGATAATACTTTAGGTTGTGTATGTGCCTACTATGTGGTATTTACTGTGAAAGTACCAGCGCAACCTTTTGACTTTCATGTTTCTAGGAAATGTCAAATGCCCCAATATCATAAATTCGCCCATATAATCATTTAAAAAATGTTACATTTTACTTTCATGTTTTTATGAGAAATACCCCAACATCATAAATTTGACCATTTTTCTTTTCTGTTTTTGCGCTGGTACTTACCGTACTCCATATACGGGACCCATACACACCCAAAAGTATTATCACTCATTTATATTACAGCCTGTATCTAGATAAGATTTAGTTTCACTAATTGCCACGGGACTTCTTTCAAGGAAATGACTAAAGTACACGGTACATGTATGCTTTCTGGACATGGTCCAATTTGTTAAATTATTATATTTAGTCCCAACTTCACCAAAACATATTAATCCTTCATTAAATATCATGGTATCTCCCTCGTATTACCTGCCAATGAATGAGAAAGCATGGTATTTTACCAAGCCATTAACGCTAACAAGCGTTGGTGAAATCGGGACTTAGGCCCGTATAAATAAAACAATCTCAAACCCAACCTCACCTTGAGAACCTATTTGACAGATAAAACAACGTTTCGTTTCACTTTTAAAAGTGAACATCATTATTAATGTTACATAGTACTTTAATTTATTTTCTTTTTACCGTTATATTCATATTATAGATTACAGGAAACAATAAAATAAGTATAATGTATATTTTTATAATCTTTATTTTTACGTTTTAAGAAAGAAAGAAATTAAAGTATGTAACATAAGTAAAATTCTTCATTTTTAAAAGTGAATCGAAACGTTTTTTTTATCTGTCAAATAGGTTCTCAAGGTGAGGTTGGGTTTGAGATTGTTTTATTTATACGGGCCTTAGAGTTAAATGTCTTAAGACCCACCTTATAACGAATTTAAAATGAATATATTTACCAAAGAATAAAATAAACTCCACTATATTTTAGTTTGTAACTGAAACGCCATAAAATGCCATTTTTGATAATTTTAAGCATTTAAATATCTATTGTTAATCTTCATCATAATTATATTGTTATCATTAATAAATGCATTTGTTGAAAAAATTTTACTTTTATTTGTATTTTTTAGTAAATAGACTATTAATATTTATAATGTTAAGGCTCTCTGCATACTTAACATAACTACCGTAGAAATGTGGTTTGTCTAGACAAGAATAGAAATACTGACTTTTAACTGGCGATTGTATGGGCAAAATTTTCTTTATCCATCTGTCGTTTTGTCTATTCTTCCGTAGAAAGAAACCATCCATATAGTTACATACGTGTGCCTAGTAGCAAAACAAGATTTTATTATTCAATCTGTAATTTAGTTTATTCCTCCATAGAAAAAAATCATTTACATAGTTACATTCTATTCGCGCTAGCAACACAAAGAAAGAGACAGAAACATCCCCCTGTTTTAAAGTAATGGGAAAAACCGATTTCAACAACAAAAAGTATAAAATAAGATTTTAACAATGTAGTTAATTTATTGTTCTTTATGAAGTCGGTGTCAGCAAAAGTGAGTTTCTAGTCAGCAATTTTAGGATGTTGTTCTAGTAGCCTAAGAGCTAAAATTTTAGGGGACGAAATGGCACCTATTCTGCGTTGAATAAAAAAAGAATCATGCAAATCGGATCATTAACCTCCGAATAATCGGTGTATATGTCGCAGTCATTGAATCAGCTATTTGATTAAATGTCTAGCGTGTTTATTGAATGACGACATTTAATCGATTGACTAGGCCGAACGTTGATTGAACAAGCGTCACTCAACGTCCAACTAGTTAGCGGAATGTAACAAAGCCCTTTAAACAGAGCGGACGTAAAATCAGTCAGGTGATATAAATTTAGTTCATTTTTTCCCGCAGTGGCGCTAGTAGTCACCATAACAAATATGGCGGCAAACAGCTCGCACAGAAAGTAAAAGTATACAAAAACAGGCCGAATTGAAAACTTAACTTTTTGGAAGTCGGTTAGGAATACAAAAAACACCCTATTAAAAATTAAATTTATTCGTCCACCATATTCAATAACTTGTCAAGACCAATCGGCGCGAACACCCGACCACCGTCGTCAGAATACATAATCACATTTCTTATAACATAGCACTGCATGCTACCTATCTTGTATATAGGTCTCCCTTCCCTGGTCTTACCGGCTATAGGCACGAAGGTAATACCTTTCTCTATACACCTAGATTCTAGAAGCTCAGAGAAACTCTTAGCTTGAGCGGTGGAGGCCACTATTTCGCTAATTCTAGAAGCTTCTTTCGATTCCGGTAACGTGAATCTCGGAGGCGGCGGCGGTTCCACGGTGTCGATGTCTGTACTTCTATTCATCATGTCCAATGCCTTTCTAAATGCGTCTCTCACTACCGGCTCTTTGAGAATTTCTTCGGGGAACATTTTCTGAAAATAGCAAATTATATATTTGAGTTGTAGTAAACTGGTATTGTTTTTATGTGCATGTTATTAATATTGTAGAAACTAAAAAATTTTTTTTTATTCTCCAAACATTCTTGTTGTTGAGCACTGTGAGTCGAACGAGTCTGTTCTATAATGGCCTTTACCTTAGCGTGTATATGGTATACGTACTGAAGTGCGTACACGTACCTATAATTGCGTGCACGTACCTAAAAGTACGTACACACACCTAAATGCGTACACGAAATGCGTGTGTACTGCGTACCTTTAAGTGCATATAAGAAAAAAAAGTTTACGTACACCTAAAAGTACGTACGCACATAAATGAAACGAAGTGCATGCGTACCTTGAAGTGCGTATAAGACGCCAGGACGGTGGCGTGCGGTGGCGCATTATTCAGCCACGCCGCAAGCGCCGCCAGCCAGCGCGGCAGCAGCGCGCGGCCCGCCAGCGCCGCGATGGTCGGCGCACCAATCAAGTCCATCCACGGCACGCACCACGACCACGCCGGACACCATTCTGAAAGATCAATAGTTTTATCAGATGTATGTAAAATGCACGCACGTAATATTTTTTAACAAATAAATAAAAAACAGTAGGAGATTGCGCGGGAATAAAATAATAACTTTCAGTCAGATCAGAAGTGATTTATTCTGAAAACTACGGCTATTTATACAAAATTTTATGAAAACAGAAAGAGAAACATTTTCACAAAATTGAGATTTAAACATAACAAACAAGAAAAGAGATAAAAATGAAGACGGAACATGTTAGAGCGAGATAGAAATCGAGAGGGATAAGAGTTGAGAGGGTCGATGAGTGAGAGGAACAAAAGTTGAGAGGGTCGATGAGTGAGAGGGACAAGAGTTAAGAGGGTCGATGAGTGAGAGGGACAGAGGTAGAGTGGGTCGATGAGTGAGAGGGGCAGATGTAGAAAGGGACGATGTGTATGTACAGAGTGCTAGCACGTATTTTCTTTACCACCACATAAGTATTAAAAATGTTACTTATGTATTTTAACAAGTTATCATACGTGCTATATTTTCAAGTAACTTAAACAGCACAAGTAAATGAAAATCATGATACGCCGCGCAATAACCTCCGAATGGCAGCGTTCACTCACCAGTGCCTCCTCCCAGGAGGTCGATGGGCGCGGCCTGCAGACAATGCTCCAGCTTGGGTAGCACGTGATGATGCAGCAGCGGCGTCAGGGCAGCGCCCCACGCGTGTCGCCACGCCGCGAGTAACGGCCGCGCGGAGCTGTCGGCAGGGTGCCACGCCGCTAGCGCAGTCGACAGACGGGAGCGGATGAGAGGATACGTTTGTGTTTGGAGGGTGTCACCTGTAAAGCATATGTTTTAGATGTTAGCCACTTCGATTAGAACTTTACAAGGTAAGACACACAATAGGCTTTCAATCTATGTGCTACACTTCTTAGGGTCAGTACCGCACAGCGCCGCTATTGCAATAAATCGGGACTCTCTTATAAATCGATATCTTAAAGCCTTAAAGTGTATAAGGAGCTGTAGCATGTTGTCGGCGAATGACGCCAAGGCAATTATACAATGCAAGAGCGAAAGACGGAGAGAGAGAGAGAGAAGAAGCACTGGACGCAATTGCGCACGGGCGCCAGTAGGCGCGGCGCGACTTGCTCTCTCGCACATACTGCGTGTGAGGGGGAGGAATGAACCACCGGCGAGCTCATGTTTGTTTTCGCACGCCAAGCCTCACTTATACAATGCAAGAGCGAAAGAAGGAGAGAGAGACAGAGAAAGGGCACTGGTCGCACTTGCGCACGGGCGCCAGTAGGCGCGGCGCGACTTGCTCTCTCGCACATACTGCGTGTGAGGGGGAGGAATGAACCACCGGCGAGCTCATGTTTGTTTTCGCACGCCAAGCCTCACTTATACAATGCAAGAGCGAAAGAAGGAGAGAGAGACAGAGAAAGGGCACTGGTCGCACTTGCGCACGGGCGCCAGTAGGCGCGGCGCGACTTGCTCTCTCGCACATACTGCGTGTGAGGGGGAGGAATGAACCACCGGCGAGCTCATGTTTGTTTTCGCACGCCAAGCCTCACTTATACAATGCAAGAGCGAAAGAAGGAGAGAGAGAGAAAGGGCACTGGTCGCACTTGCGCACGGGCGCCAGCAGGCGGGGCGCGACTTGCTCTCTCGCACATACTGCGTGTGAGGGGGAGAGACGAATCACCGGCAAGCACATGCCGCAAGAAACCGTCATGCAACGGCTGCGTGTCCCTGACGGACGGGGTCCTACTTGCGCATAGCTTCGAGCAAACACGGAGCTACTCACTTGCACATACTGCGGTGTGCATGTGAGGAGGAGTAATGACTCACCGGCGAGCTCGTGCCACGGCAGCACCCAGTCATGCAGCGGCTGCGTGTCCCTGGTGGGGTCCCACTCTCGCACGGCCGCCAGTAGGCGCGGGGCGACGCAGCGGCCGGCGAACGAGCGCGCCAGCCAGTGCGGGCACGCCGCCGACCACGCCTCGAACACGTGCACCATTGGAGCAGGATTGCGGGGGTTCCAGAGCCTGTAAATTTACGGACAAACGTTAATCATCAACATTATCATAGTGCGCTAAGACGAGGGCTCTTCGCGTAAAAGAACATTGCAAGCTGTCTATGGCACAATTATTGAAGACATGAAGGTGATATGTAGCAAAATTCTGATTTCGAGAAAATTTAATTCAAACTGTCACTTAAACATTTTAGAATACGTCGTAAAGTATTTAGTATATTAATATAAAGATCCGTTTCTAGAATCAATGTACTTAATTATAAACCCAAATTAAACATAACCTAAAATGTTTAAGTGACAGTTTAAACTCAGTTTTCTGGGTAGAATTTTTGGCGACATATCACCTTCATCGATTCATGTCTTCAATTATTATTATCTACGGGGACTGAAGATATAATTAAGTTATATGTAAGTTTTATACTCGATTATAACGGCTTAGGACTATACAAGGTGTAAAATAAATAAGTGTATAATACTTTAGGTTGTGTATGTGCCTCCTATGTGGAGGTTACTGTGAAAGTACTCGTACCAGCGCTGACTTACTTTTAACTTTAATGTTTCTATGAGAAATGTCCCTACATCATAAATTTGCCCATATAATAATTAAAAAGAAGTAATCTTCCAGTGCTGGTACATTCACAGTAAACTATATACGGGACCCATACACACCCTAAAGTATTATCACTCATTAATATTATAGCCTGTATACATTATACATGTCGCAGTCATCTAATTGAATGATTAGCGCGGTTATTTAATGGCGTCAAACAGCTCGTACAGATAGCAATCTGTTGATATATTTTTTGATTAATTTACTTTAATGTGCGTTATAGTAGTCCAGATTTGGAAATTTTGAAGTTTAAAAATATTATACACACTATATTATTTGCAGTAGGGTGGGATGGGCCTGTTAAAAAAGTCTTGCGTCTGTGCAACGTCACTCACTCTGCAGCCGCGGTGATGCTCGGCACGAAGTGTTGCCACAGCAGCGTGTTGTAGGACTCCTCCGTCAGCAGGGGGCGCCACTTGACGAACGTGGACACGGGCTGGTCCGGCTGCTGTAACGGGTCCCACTTGGCCAGGAGCGCGCTGAACAGCGGCGACACGATGGTGCCGCCGATTGTGCCCAGGCCAAACAAATCGTACTCCTGGGAGAACGTCTCCTGCATTGGACCATCAATATACATAGTATAAAACAAAGTCGCTTTCGCTGTATGTCTGTCCGTATGTATGCTTAGATCTTTAAACTACGCAACGGATATTGATGCGGTTTTTTTAATAGATAGAGTGATTCTTTAGGAAGGTTTGTATGTATAATAAATGCATAATATAGTAGAGAAACACTGATAAATTTAAAGGTTTCTAATGTGATGTCGTAAATAAGCACGTTTTTTTGCGCTTATATTGCAAACGCTGGCTGAACCCTACGAGATAGACCAAAATAATGTACTACAGTATTGTTCACCTTAAAAAGTTCAACAAAAAAGTCCGCGATGGTATATGTCTATCTCTTAGGGATAACCCACCATAACCATTTTTATCCTTTACTAAAAAATGGTTATTTACCAAGTGATTTTAAACAATACAGCATTAATCCTTATCCAATTAAGTACCTTAAATAAATTGTGCATTTATTATAGATCAATATGCTTTTTACAGTATGTAATTTAAGCGAATATTACCGAAGATATTACAAATTTAAAATGCAGGGTCTTAGTTGTTTGCGCCGCGGCGGTACCGACCAGCGGCCGGCCGGGGGTCGGGCGGCGCGTGCCTAACTTTTAACGTTGCAGGATTAGACTTGAGCGTTGAGTGTTTTTCACATGGCCAATTATCCCTGTGTTCCTTTAGGCGCTCTGAACGTTCAAATCATTCATAACGCTGACATTGACAGCTGTCAGTGCGTGTGGAACAGTTCAAAACGATCCTAAACAGTTCTAAAGAAACGCAAATCTGAACGAAAAAAACGTTCAGATCGTTTAGAGTTAGGAAGTGGAACAGGGCCTATATGTCGCGCTGTCAAGAGTAACGTCTAAGCAAAACATGTCTGTATTGGCTAATGACAAAAAAGCTGTGAACGTTGTGTATAAGGACTTTCTGTAGTAGGTATATTTTGCATTGCACCCGTGCGAAGTCGGGGCGGGTCGCTAGTTAACTATATATTAATACATGAAGCAGAAACATTGTGTACACTACACTTTGATGCAACAGTTGTACAAGAATTGTGTGAACATAGGGTGTTAAAAAAAAAAACATTATTTTTAAATAATGCATGATGCTCAACTACTGTGTGTAGTTGTTTTTTTTTACTTCCACTACTGTCATTACTCAGGGATGCCAAATGGCCAATATTAATGAAATGATTATTGTTGGCTCCATACTATATTCATAGAATATATACAGGCGGCAGTGTCAAAATATCGTATTTTACTGTAAAGGTTTTGCATTTGTTGTTTAAATATGTTAATTATTGTTATAAAATGTATTGGATAATGAAGTAAGTATGACAATATACCTGTTAAAGTGTTGATAAGTGTGCACAATAAGTGAATATGTGAAAATATCGATGTTTTCGGTTTGTTTACTTTTAGGTTAAATTTTTCTATACAAATAATGATTTTGGCCGACTATGTACATTGTACATATTATGTTACACGGTAACGCTTAGACTACTGTTCCAATTATATTAAATGATGACAAAAAATTCGTACTCAGTCACAAGAATCAGATTTTTTTTTTATTTAATTCGGAAAACGAAACGGTAAATTAAATATTAATATGAGTGATGTACATAGTAAAAAATATACACACTTACATCGTTTTCGCACTTACATCTAGATCCCTACTTTCATGCTTACAAAAACATAACAACATTTCCTGTTTTCTTAGGTCGTCTGGAAGACATTCCATTTTGGAAAAAGCCTTTGTACCTTTGTACTAAATGTATTTTTTAGCAATTTTTGTTTGTAAATTTATTGTGTGTGCATAAATTGTAAAATAAAATAAAAAATTACAATACCTTCAGATCAGCCAGCACTTCATACGCCGTCTCCAGCGAGACATCAGCGTGTTTCAGCCGCTCCACTCTTCGCAGTATCGACT
This sequence comes from Celastrina argiolus, assembly GCA_905187575.2. NCBI lineage: Eukaryota > Metazoa > Arthropoda > Insecta > Lepidoptera > Lycaenidae > Celastrina > Celastrina argiolus. The sequence continues at coordinate 9,016,097 of LR994596.1, forward strand.
CCACTTTGTCTATCACCTCGTCTTGTTCTTTGACCTTGATGTTGCACTCCTCTAGATCTCTCTCTAGTACTACAATCTCGTCTTCCGCTTGTCTCAGTTCTCGCTCATTTTGAATAATGTCCTACAATAAAGGGTATAAGTTTGCTAAGTCTACGGTTTATAGTTTGGCTTTCGATAGTGGATTTTGTCGACTCGATTGCCGCGTTGGAAAAAAAAAGATTTTTGTGTAGTAAGGACAATTCAAATGTTTTTGATTGTCTTATAACAAAAATGATCTATGCATTCAATGAACATGTTAAAAGTATATAATATTTGGTTACAACAAAACGAGTTTTATAGTTTTTAAATCCCATTTGCCACCTCTGCCTCTCCCTATATCTAGAATTTAATCAAAACAAAGGTTACGAGATAACTTTTGTTGCCATTTAATTAATTTTTAGTTTTTCCAAACTTTAGAAGAGATGTGACGTCACGGATTTTAGGACCATTCTCATCCCCTCACACAATGTCACACTTTTTCAACACCCTCTCTTCCCCTTAACGTGTGACGTCATTTATGGATGGCCCCAGATGACAAACCCACCTGCTCGCAGCAGTCCAGCACCAGCTGCAGGTTGTGCACCAGCGCCGGCGCAGCGAAGTTGTTCAGCTGGCGACGCGGCTCGTGCTCGTAGCGCGGCGCGGCGGCGCGCAGCGCGTGGTAGCCGCTGAGCACGCGCCGCTCGCGGCCCGTCATGTCGATCACCGGCACGCGGGACAGCTCGTTACTGAAAAGTGTAGAATATGTTAAGTTGTGTAGTTCACTACAGAGTGTGTTAAGTACTGTCACTGCAGTATGTGTAAAGTACTACAATACTGTACAACAGATAGATTGTAGAATATTGCAGAATGTGTTAAGGTGTACTGTAGATCACTACTAAATGGTAAGGTGTACTGAAGATCACTGAAGAATGTGTTAACATGTACTGTAGTTTACTGCAGAATATGATAACATGTACTGGAGTTTACTGCAGAATATGTTAGCATGTACTGGAGTATACTGCAGAATATGTTAAGGCATACTGTAGAGCACTGTAGAATATGTTAAGGTAAAGATCACTGGAGATTATGTTAAGATGTAGATCAATGGAGAATATGTTAAGGTGAAGATCACTCGAGAATATGTTAAGGTGTACTGTAGATTACTGCGGTATATATTAGCATGTACTGGAGTTTACTGCAGAATATGCTAAGGCATACTGTAGATCACTGGAGAATATGTTAAGGTGTACTGTAGATCAATGGACAATATTTTAAGGTGTAGATCACTGGAGAATATGTTAAGGTATACTGTAGATTACTGCAGAATGTGTTCAAATTTACTGTAGAATATGTTAAGGCATACTGTAGATCACTGGAGAATATATTAAAGGTGTAATGTAGATTAATTTACTCAGGCATAAGTTTATTTTAGTATGCCTCAAATCTTTTATTAAATACTCTTTGTTATAAATACCTGCTAATAGTATGCATTGTGGGTTTACCCTCTTGTATGACATCGGCCGCATCTCTGTAGAAGTAGCGTCCCTTGTGTGACTTCTTCCAGTTATAACTCTTCTCCGTTTTAGTTTTATCTGTTTCTTCTTTTTCTTTTAGACGACGCTCCTCTTCTTTTTTGGCTATTTGCTAAATGGTAAAAATAAGTTTTTTGATTATCAGATCATAAAACTGACTTGCAAGTATATACCTGATATGCTTCCAAGTTGTTCCATTAAATAGAAAAAATAAATATGAGGGAACATCTTATTTGAAAAAAATTTTTAATACTACTTATAGAATAAGCAAGTATCTATTATTATTGTAAACTAGAAGATATTTAGAAGCTATTGAGCTGATTTGTGTATCAAATAGTTAAAAGCTCTATTTGAGTTGGTAATATACTAATAGTACCGTAAAATATTTTCTAAAAAAGTCTGTTCTAGACTTGATGCTCTAACATAGAAATCATCCAAATATCTTCAGTTACAGAAACCACACAATATAAAAGCATTCAAAGATCTTGAGTTACAGAAGTCAGAAACCTGACAATAAGATTATTATGTTGTAAAACTCACTGCTGATTTTTCTGGTCCATAAGCGCCAATTGCTCCTCTACCCTTCCTGACAGTTGCTTCCACAGGTGTGGAAATACCTTGAAGAATCTTCCCCAAACCTTTACCTGGTTCGTAACCCATCTGTAAGGAAGAACAACTGTTTAGTTGGTAACAAATCTAACCTAGAAATCTAACCCAGAGGCAAGCAAAATATACAGTTTTATGGATCTGTCCCTTGTGTAGGAACATTGATTGAACCTATGAGGCTGGCATCAACACCCAAGTGTTGAAAGCCTCTGTTAAACAATAGATAAAAAAAAGTAACTTAACCTTGGCTGGGTGCAGGTTAGGTTAGCTAACCTACACAGACCAAACTCTATCTATCTATACTCTACTATACTCTATCAGCAAAACAAAAAAGTAGCAATGTGTAAGATTAAGAAGTGGAATTGGTCTACCAACACTATTTTTAATATTTTAAAAGGGTCTTAAAGAATATAAGAGCTTTTTTAATTTTACCATAGAAATGTACTAACAGCACAGAGAATAAAATTTAAATAAATTATAACTAGCAATATCCTGCGAAAAAATTATAACACTAGCAGGTGAGTGAGTGCGTTTGATGCACCTCCCTGCTTCCCACACTGCTTATGCTTACACTCGCAAGCAAAAACGTGAAAGCACCTGGTGGTGGTGGTACCACACAAGCAATAATGTTAACACGATCATGCAATGCCCCATATCACCATGCAGGTTGCAAAACTCGACGAGCGTTTCGCTCCGACCCCAGAGCATCCTAAGGGTGTAGACTTAACAAACATTGTTCGCAGAGTCTACATCATGAGGTTGTGGTTATAATTTTTTCGCGGGATATTGCTAGATATAATTAATTTAAATTTTATGCTATGAATTCCATTGACTAGCACAGAGAGTATTATGATCATACCTGCAACAGCAACTTAGCTCCAATACCCTTGGTATGTTTCTCCCAAGCACCAACATTGCCACCAAGGTTTGTTGCTCTCATCCCCTGCCCGGCCCTGCGGATACCAGCCGTCTCTGTCTCATGAGGCTCCGGCACATCTTCTTCATCAGAACTATTGACATATTGAGGCTTGGATGTTGATGCACCAGATTGCTTTAATTCTGAAATAAAAATATGAATATTAAATTGACTTTTGTTTTTTTGTTGAAACCTTTCTTGCTCAATAGTAAATTACTCATAGATGGGTAATAAATATTATATTGTGTATAATTAAAGAAATATCTTATTAGTATGGGTATTGTCTGGTACAGACACAGGTTCTTCATAGCATTTAAAAAACACATGTGGTGTGAAAGTATCAATAGCTATGTTAATATTATATTGGTTAGTAGAAACTTAGCCTAAAGAATGAACATAATGAGTATTTTCTTAAAGGTAAATAGCTTAACTCTTGAATTATACCTTTAATGCTAAGAGTACTAACAAGGCTTAGTCCTGAACTTTAACATTGCTGAAACACGCCCCAATTAAATATCATATTGTTCCTCGTAATTCCTATCAATGAATGAGAAGGCATGGTATTTTAACAAGTCGTTAACACTAACATGCTTTGGTGAAATCGGGACTTAGTTTAATAGTACAATAGTGTAGGTAGTCCAAACAAATACCCGAGGGACTGAGGGACATAGAAATTAGGCAAGTTATGTTTTTGTATGCAGTCTTTTAGTCAATTTATACTACTGAACCAGCTTTTTATTTTATACCACATATAATTGATACTAAATTTTAAATAAAGAAACTTTCTTTTCAAATAATATATATACTACCTTTGGTTTCATCTTTCTTTTTCCCAACTTGATGTACTCCGCCGGCTATGAATCCAATGGGTGCAGAGAAATCCTTGGGTTTCCGCACTTTCTTGCGTACTTTGTCTTCATTTTCATCATCATCACTATCTTTCGCCCAGACTCCTTTAAAACAAAGTTAGATTTAAGTACATATTTATTTTAAATTAAACAAGAATACAAATAGAACATACTAAAAATACCTAATTAAAGTTTAACACCACAATTTTTAATATTAAAATTGTTACTTAAAATAAGTGTCTATTTGAATCTGTATTGTAATAATATATAATTATAAACAATACAGATATGAAAGTACATGTCCACATAGTGTAGTCACCTTTGCAGTTAATTTAGTTTAATTAGCACTAGATACCTATACAAAAATCCGTATAAAATATCACCGTGTATTTTATTTACTTATATTTTATACCTACTTTGCTCAGTTTTGTGTTAAATTTTAAATAAATAGGTATACTTTAAATCAACTTACCATAAATTTGGTGCTCCTTTTTCGCTTTCCTACTTCTGTGTGGATTGAACTCATTATCCAGATCATAGTCTGTTATTTCAAAGCGCATAACTTCATCGTCAGACATTTTAGTGCTTTTTATAAATAATTAACATTTAATTACAATAAATTTACGATAAAACACATCCACAATTTTACAAATATTTAGTATTCTGCTTCTTCTTCTCAATAAAAAACTATAAACCCTGTGTTCCAGGACCTAATAGTAAACGAAAAAAACGTTTTTTTCATTCAAATTTGCGTTTCATTAGCACTGTTTAGGGCTTAGATAAAGAATCCTATAGATTTGACACAGTGCCACAGCCGAAAGAGACAAACGAAAAGTATATACAATATCTGTGTTGCCAACCCCATTTAAATTTACCCAATTTATTCAGTAATCTTACAACTCGGGACTAACAAAGATTAGTACAGAACAGTAAAATACAAAATTATTAATAAGAGAAAGTTTGTATATCTATATATATTTGTTTCCATTAAATTATGAAATTTGGAACGGATAAAGCAGGAAACAATATGTTACGTTTATGACGTGTAAATGTACCAACGGTTCCCATTTGCGCATACAAAGTAGCATTGGCTGCTACTTTGTATGCCCAAAACATACCATACAACAAAACCCAAGGTTTTAAAAAAACGTCATAATTATTTTCATCACAGACGCGGACGTAATAATAATTTATATATGTCGGTACTCTATTTATGTTATCGAATGTACTATAATTTCTTGGCGGACATTCTTTTTATGTAGTAATAAAACACAAACTATGTACTTGCACTTTTTTCACTTTATTATAATATATACCTACACCGACGATGACTTCGTCGAAACCGGTCGTGTATTTTAACAAATATAAAAATATTTTAATTAATGTAAAATAACTAATAAAGTAGGTATATACGTAAAAAGGTATATAAAAAAAAATAAGGTGTTTAAAGGTAATCTGTGCATATAGTATATATTTAAATGATTTTATTATAATATTTGCATTTTTTTATAATTATTGGTATATTACAACATATATGGGTCGTTATTAAAAATGATTATTTCCGTAACTGTATTCATACCGTTTGCTATTGGTATTAGATGCACGAATTTCTTCCTCCTCGTTTAAGCATTTGGTATTTTCCTTTTCATGCCTCCTATAGTGTGGATCCCTTACCAGCATTTCCGGGGACATTCATATTATTAATTTATTTCTTATACCAACTACAATTTATAGATATAATCTCATTCGACTATTCACCGCAGTTCAAGAGTTCATGAATGGAAATTTTTGGAGTGATTTTTACGACTTATATTCACTATACGTCTTCCAATAAATATTTCTTCGGCTTTCCTAAAACAAAGCAATAATATATAAAATAGGAGTAGTAGAGGCGTTCGTTAAATGTAGACAAGATTTCCATTTCCATCGTTATTTTACAGTAAAAAAATAGTACTGTAGTATGCACATATAGTAATTGACTCTGTGTACCGCTAGTAATGACTACCATATCTGTCAGGCACGTCTGTGTATCACTACGGTTGTGGTAATACTATTCCCACTCTATGTGTCCTGTACATGGTATATATTCCGGCGATAAAGAGGCAATCAGTTATCAAACACTACAAGTACTTTTAGTGAACTTATGTAGGTAAATTTCAGTAGGCTCTACACAAGACTCTGAATATAATATTATGTTTATAACATTATAATAATCACTTTTAGAGTACGTAAATAAATACCATAATAGTAACTAACCTGCTCAATGACATGACGAGTAGGAATAGATAACGGGTTTAAACTTGCCATATTTGCTATTTTTCTAAAACAACTTTGTTCAAAATGTCGAGTATATTTGGTTGGTTGCTAGTTTTGTCGGCCTGTGGCACGAATCCATAATTGGCGGGTTGAAGAGTCCTTTGGAAATCTGTAACAACAGTTTCACTATTGCACAGCTTAAGATTGAATAATAAAATTAAAAATAAAATATATATACGGTCGAATTGAGAAACCTCCTCTTTTTTTGAAAGTCGGTTAAAAAAGACCCCACTTTTAGGGTAAATTATGAGTACCTTAGCTGGTATCCCCATTAAATCTTTAACATTACTATGTCAAAAAGTAGTTTAAAATGGCGGACTGCCTGATATTTGTTTCGAGGATGACAATTTAACCTTGTCACATATATTGGTTGGATAATACATTTATTATTGTAATTTTAAATAACATTTTAATTCATTATTTCTATTCACAATAACCTATTAATAGCTTATTAGTGTGCTACGGAACACAACCTGTCGATATTTTATCAAAGCAAGGGGTATTTGTTACTAAAAATGGTACTTACGCATGATAGGAAATATTTCGTGTTTTTTGCTCAGTACGGCTTTTACAGCCGATTTTTTAACATATATCCATGTAAAGCAGGGTTAGTATTATGCATCACTGAATATTCTTTTTATTTTTACCACTTATATCACTATTATTCACTAACAATCCTGGAAGATCCGAGCTGTGACCGAACTGTCAACTGATTTGTTGGGCACATAGCAGTTGTGCCCAACAAACAAAAACAGGAACTCTGACAAAGACAGGCAATATTGTCGCCTTCCTTTTCCTTCTTTAAAGTTTTTGTATGTTGTGATCTCGTTCACACACTTTATTGACGTATCGTAGCAAATCTATGTATTCTTAATCTAAGGTTTAGGGTCGTTTTGAACTGTTTTCATAGGTACTGTCAGCTGTCAATGTCAGCGTTATGAATGATGAACGTTTAGAGCATAGAGATATATAGTTAATATGGAGTAGCCGCAGTCGACATATACAATTTTTAATTATACAAATATGATGCATTTCAGCGACAGAGCCGAAAAACTATATCGATCTCTTTTTTTCTTGTAAGCATTTGCACTTGACGAAAAAGAACGAAAGAGATAAACATATTTCAATTTTGGCAACAAACGTCACTGCGCTTCGACAATTTGTGGTTCGTGCAACAATCCGCCATCTTTAGCGCTGAGTTTCATGGTAGTTCTGCTGTCAAAAGGTTGTTTACGTTTTTGAAAATTGCAATTTACCAAGTTAAAACAAGAAATTAAATTTTCAAATTACGTAGGAATGTGAAGTATTTACATTACAAGATGCCTGTCTGTTGCATTTTGCAGTGTGGTTCGCGGAAAAACAAAAATCAGCCCCGATTGCGGCATCACAGGTTTGTATTACGTTTTCAAGTAATAACACATCAAATTCTTTATATGCTAACGTAAAACTTATCACAACGATCAATTTGTGTTTGAGGTATATATATTTATTGTTATTTTTGTAAAAAACATATTATTCATGTATATTTTAGTGTTATTTACAAATTTTATAAGTGACAACCCTAATCAAAGGCAGCCATGTTTAGTGACAGAATTGGCACGTTTTTTTTGTAGGTATTTCGCGTCCCTATATTTAGTACGTCCATGGTTTAGAGCGTCTCCTGGAACACGGCCTTACTAAATGTCAAAGGTGACAGCTGGATTTCTTTTAAGCAATTACCACTACAGTTGGATACTGGCTGTTCCTTAGAGGCGCCACCCGAAAGAAGCAGAAGTAAATATAATTTGGAAAATATGATAATTGCCATTATGTGGTAAGCAAAGGTAAGAGAGCATGTAATAATACCGTTAATGCTCATCCATTGTATAATAATAATATTATGATCTAATCCATGAAGGAATAAAAATACAATTTTTCTACAACACTATTTTAAAATTAACGGTTGAAGTACTAAATTATAATCTCATTATAAATTTACGACGGTACGGAACCCTAAAAAAGAGATATCGTAATAAAACACGTATTAGGTCATTTTTGTTTTTATTTTAACGTCAATGATTTTTCCTAGTCCTAAAATTGATTTTAATATCAATAATATTGCAGTCATGGCTAATATAATCACAGCTAATAGGTCAAGGTAGAGCTTCTTGTACCATTCCACCTTTAAAGAATTCGACCTCAAGTGTGGTGCTCCACGAGAGCGAATGACATGTTCTATCCAGTAGACCAGTTCTTCTCCGGGGGTAACTAGATTGTGATGATAGAGCTCTGATAGTTCTTTGGCTCGTTGGCGATACCTGAAACGTCAAATTTATTTAAAAAAATACTTGTAACCGTTCTATTATTGAATGTGTTATCAGTTAGAGTAAAGGAGTCCGGGGTCTTGATTGACAAGCGAATTCGTATGCCACTTATCAAAGCTTATAATATGTCAAATCGCACACATTTTGTATTCGAACTTTGTAAGCGATAAATATCGATGGCATCTTGAATCAGGTCTGCTTAGACCCGGACTCCACTTCAAACAAGTTTGGTGAAATCAGGACTTAGACTGATATATTATTTTATTTTACTGAAGAACTTGCTAGTTGTTAATCTGAGGTAGAACTTACGTTGAATTCTCCAAAATTTCCGTCATAACTTCCCGTAGATTACCAGCTGATTCCACTTCAAGGTAGGCTCGCTTTCCGTATCCTAGATCAGCAACCTTGTTTATATTGGTGTACTGGTCAGCGAAGAATGGTACTCCAAGAACTGGTACTCCATAATATAATGCCTCAGTGATAGACAGAAGACCCGCATGAGTTACGAACAGAATGCAATTTGGATGTGCTGGAATAACGTAGGTAGGTACCTATATACTTATAACAAAATGATTACTTAAACTAACCTCCGGTTTCCCGAACGCCATTTTAAATGAATGATCAACTATCATGGCATTCAAATCAACGACCCATATTGGTAGAACATTATCAGACAGAAAGGAACGGACAGATATTTTATAATTCAAAACATCACGCACTTGCAAGATTTGTTAAAATTCCACAGATAACGTTAATTCGCCAAAGACACTGATTAGTTGACATACGATTTGAATCAGCGAGCGAGTGTGATACAATCATAAAATATCTGTCCGTTCCTTTCTGTCTGATAATGCGTTCCACCAATCAGCGTTTAATAAAGGTCGTTGATTTGAATGCCATGTTAGTTGGAAACTGGGGGTTAGCGATAATATCTATGGACGCTCTCACATAAATTTTTTGCGAAGAATTTGTGTTATGGACAATTAGTAACAGACAACGGATATATAATAGGTCGCGTAGACCCTGTTTCTGTTTGGAAAAACGACTGTTGTGTTTCCTCTTAAAAATCTCGGAAACTACACTTTATTATTTATCAGAGTTTACGTCGAGCTAAAAATAAAAATTAGTAAACATTCAAATTTTAATTTTAAATGAGTATAATTAACTAACCAAGAATATTTAACTGTGGCGCATAGTTGACTGTATGTACATTTCCTGATATACTTGTAAGATTTACGTCTGAATTCCATATCACTGTGAGATCTGTATTGCTCAAAACATCTAGAATTGCTTGCTGAAGACTTTCCGTCATACTTGAAACTTTCAGTATGGAACCCAAGCTGAAGTATATAACTCCGTTTGATGCATTATCCATGATCTCTTGGAAAAACTAAAATTAAAACAATTTATTAATAAAGCATCTTTACATTGCGCGATAAGTACGATATTCCTTAGCGCGATAATGGCAAGCCATGACAGGTCCAAATTTTCGTTATTATCTACTTTTTATTATTTACCAGACGAAAAGTTAATTTTTATTGTTATGTAGGTATATTATATACCTTAAAAGACTATTTATTATATGATCCGGAATCCGGATTATATTATACCTAATTAGTCCCAGATTAAGATTGGGACTACTAATACCATCTAATACTAATAGCTCCCCTCACCGATTTCGGTGTCGGTAGCCGATTTCCGATTTTCCGATTTAAAACCAGTCCAACGTACGCAGGAGTTATTTTATAGTGCCCAAGTGTGCGCGCAATACACGAAGACACTATCTTTTCCTTTTACTCTCATTACCCACTGGGACGGTAATCCGACACGACTGGCGAGAGAACAGGCGCAGGACCGAATTTTTACATGCCCATCCAACGCATGGATCATCTTCAATCGGATCAGCCTGCATTGTCCCAACCAACCACAACATTTTTTGTTGTTCCAACGCGGGAATCGTACCCACGACCTCTGGGTCGAGAGCGAAGCTCGGAACCACTAGACCACGGAGGCGCTTAATAAATAATACAATGATAATGATAATGATAATAATAATAATAATATTGTAACATCATTGTAATCACCCGGAAGAGTTTTTTTTTGTTTAAACGCGCTTATCTCAGGAACTACTTGTTCGATTTGAAAAAATCTTTTTTTATTGGTTAGTCCATTTATAGAGGAAGGCAACAAGCGTCAGTGAGAAATGTTGCAAAAACGGAGAAAATTATTCAAATTTGAGGACTTTCGTGGCGTTCGCTGCATAAACGGTTTAAGTTACTATGTATATGAAAAAATTATTCCTTTTTAATAATCATAATAACAAAAACCAACGTGAGCAATCAAAAGATAATCACGGTAGTGTTTCCGATAACCACGCGAACGAAGTCGCGGGCATATATATAGTACATACGTCCGAGATAAATTTAACTTTAACGTAAACAAACCCGTCTATGACACAACCAAAGACTGGTCAGTGATGCCAATTGGCCATTATTAATACAATGATTTTTATTTGCTATGAATCCATACTCCATAGACTTATATTCAATCGTCAAAATGGCGTATTTTTTCTGTGAAAGATTTTCATTTGACGGTTAAACATATTAATAATTGTTTAATTGTTATAAAATGTATGGGATAATGGAGTGTAATTCTTTTTAACATATCTGTGAAAGTGTTGATAAGTGTGCTTATGTGAATAAGGGAAAATTTCGATGTTTTTGGTTTGTTTACCTTTAGGTTAAATTTAGCAGGGACGAACTATAGTAAGGTAATATAGCTCTGTACCTGTGGCAAGGTTTGATTGGTATTAAAAATATGATATCCCCCTATGTCCCCGTAGTTCCTTGGTAGAGGAAATGGATCGCTGGAAACTTTATTCCCATTTCCCAGCACCAACGATGCGTTGTACCGGACTGCGTCGTACGATGGTGTTCTTCGCCCTCTTTTTAAAATGGCTGGTCTAAAAACACTCTGGTACATCGCTTCGTGTTCTCTTTTGTTTAACCTAAAAAGGGTTTTGAGCATTTTATAACATGATAAAAAAAAACCCGCGAAACAATTATAACCACAACCTGCAAGCAGATGAGTGAGTGTACGCATAGGCATGCGTTTGATGCACCTCCACATGCGTACACTCACTCATCTGCTTGCAGGTTGTGGTTATAATTGTTTCGCGGGATATTGCTAGATATAATATATTAAAATTTTATGCTATGGATTTCCGCAAAGTAACGCCTGATTCCATTTACTATGATTAAAATTATTATACCTACTTAACAGCGAAATTATGATAGGTAGGTATATGTATGTATAAATAAATGATTATAACGGGTGTAAAAAGAGCAGTCACTATAACTTTGGGATATGATTATACTTACTTACTACCTTTTCTCATTCTAGAAATTTTTTTGGCTTCATTATAATTTTTGCGACAAAAAAATAATAAATGGTAAAAAGAAAAATTTTTTTTTCAGTTTTTGACAAAAAAAAACCGAAATGAGGAAAGGTACCTAGTATAATCGTATCTCAAAGTTATAGTGACTGCTCTTTTTACACACTGTACTTACCTATAGCTCTTAGCTAAACTATTGCGTGGTGCAAAGTAAGCTTAGGTAGTTTAGGTACGTATAAATATAGTAAGCTAAAATTATGTGGGTATATATGGTACACAAATAGTTTTCAGTGCTTAATTAGCTCACTACACCTACTACCTATATTTACTACGTTAAATTACATGATTACACTTCCTTTTGGCTTCGTCGAAGTCGGGTAATAAATCCCACTTACCACAAATAAAATCTAGTCTTGCTCACATGCCACAACTGACGAACGCGCTGAGTAAAACTGAACGATCGAGATTTAGAATGTATGTGGAACGTGTAAGCAGGATTCAAATGTTCGTCTATCAGAGATACCATCAGAGTGTGGGGAATGTGGGACGATGACCATATGAGGGGACAGTCGAACACTGTAGCCAGCCTGAAATAAAAAAAAAAAGATAGCTTGTGTCCTTTCAAACCAACAATTTAAATTGTTGCGGACGGGCAGATTTTTATACGCCCTCACGCATGTACGAGTATCATCTTTCTATTCAGACAATCTGGTGATCAGCAGGCTTAATCCCGATACAATCGAGAATCGTATTGCTTCGAAACTAACCAGGATATATAGAAAATCGTTAGATCGTAACGACCATATAAATCGACTGAGAATAAAAAAAAAACAAACGTCAGTTTATTCGAGAGTACGCGGCCCAATCGAAACTGAATCAAAATCGTATTAGTTTGGTGAGTAAAGCCGCTTTCGTTTTCCTCACTTGAAAATATCATTTTATATTAGTCCAAGGGATTGAAACACGACCTCAGTGTCAAGAGCAAAGCCAAATATACAGGGTGTAAAAAGCAGTCACTATAACTTCGTGGGGTAATAACCAGGCAAGAGATATATCCACTGGTACTAGTCATTTGCTTTTAATCCACTGTTTTCAAAATTAAAATTTTAATAGGCAATGTACAACGTGCACAACACAGCGATCAGCTGATTACGCTGAGAGGTCAATAGCACGCGTAAGACGTTCATTACGTACTAGGGCTAAAATTATAAAATTTAAGAATTTAATGCAGAACGTTGTTCCAAACAGTTCAGCCTTGCGACTAAAATAAAAAATTGCAAAAAAAAAATATTTTTTTCAAAAAATAAATAATGAAAAAAATTCATTTCTAGAATCAGTCAAGGTCCTATAATGCTATCCCAAAGTTATAGTGACTGCTCTTTTTACACCCTGTATACTAGCACAAAATAGATATATGCACACTACTAGGTATATGCACCCTTAAAATATGGGTCCCATTTGAATGTTCATAATTATTTATTGTAATCAGAACATAAAATAACATTATAAACATTATACATACCCTGATCCTAAATCATTATACGCCCATTCCACAACAACAGCATCGAAATTTTCATTTGTATCCATCAATAAGTCCTGAACTTCTTTTAGGTGTAACGTATTTTTCGTAAATCCATATTGAGAATGTATTACAGGAATGTATTCTGTTAGATCTATTTCATTACTAATCATTTTTTCTACACTAAATATATTATCTGTAAGCAATATTTTTAGTACGTAAATATAAAACTTCTTTAAAGGGGCCAAATGGTAACGTTTATCAGCAGAGGAAATTTTTTTCAACGTGGAATTGCTTAACAATAAACATTTTTTTAAGCTGTTCCATAGCTTCTATCGCTAAGTTGATAAAAAATGGTATGCAATAGCTTTACCGCGGCAGTTTACCCGAGTGCCATATGTCTTTTTTTTTAATTTAAATTGGCTAAGTAATTTAATTAAGGGCGTGTTTCACCAAGCAATGTTAAAGTTAACGCCCTGTCAAATAACATGTTATCCCTCTCGTATTTCCTGTTAATGAATGAGATGACATGGTATTTTAACATGGCGTTATGTTTAACATTGCTTGGTGAAACACGGCCTTAAGTTGGTATGTAGCTAAACGTATAGTACCTGTTGGATACCATTTAATACTTTCGGATACATCAATTTGCCGAAAGTTTGGATTTTGTATGCTCAGTTTTACTGGCGAAATAAACGTTATCTGAAAAGAAGTAGGTATATTATAGTGTCACTTCACATCGAGACACAGACGTGATTTTATAAGATACTTAGTTATTCAAAATACATAGATCTTTATACAGGGTGTTCCATGGGTGGTGGTATATAGGGTGTACCATGCCGAATATAGTGTGAAGACAATAACGCGTTGAGAATTTTTTGTTTTGGCACCTCATTAAATTAGGTACTTTCCACAACGCGACAAATCGCGATTAAAGATAAAAGTCACTAAAACAGATGAGTTGAGTTTCAACCTTAGTCAGGTGTTAGACGACAAGTGCATAAACTAGGAGCCCGCGAGCCCCAGCATAGTAAGATTCACTCCTTGTGGTCATTTAAAACCTTTGTATTTTTTTATCGAGTTATGGGAAGTAATTTATATATGGTGTAAAAACAAAAAACGTCATGTACGCATCATTCTCTTCATTCTATATTCGGCTTGGTATATGAACCGTGGGACACACTGTATGTTCCGTACAAAATATCCAACAATAAAATTAATAAAATAGGCCAATCCATGCCCATTAAACGCGGTTACTTCACTGGTACACTCGGTAGCGTCATACTTTATTACGTCCGAGATAAATTTAACATAAACGTAAACAAACCCCTCTATGACCCAACCAAAGACTAGTCAGTTATGCCAATTGGCCAATATTTATATAGTACGTCCGAGATAAATTTAACATAAACGTAACCCCGTCTATGACCCAACCAAAGACATGTGATGCCAATTGGCCAATATTATTATTTTTGTTTGTTATGAATCCATAGATTATATGCTTATAAGTTATATTCTACAATCGGCAGTGTCGAAATTGCGTATATTTTCAGTGAAAGATTTTCATTTGATGTTTAAACATATTATTTATTGTTTAATTGTTATAAAATGTATTGGATAATGAAGTGTAATCCTATAAAATACCTGTGAAAGTGTTGATAAGTGTGCACAATAAGTAAATAAGGGAAAGTTTCGATGTTTTAGATTTGTTTACCTTAATGTTAAATTTATCAGGGACGAACTATAATTAGACGATACGCAGTACAGTGTACCTATGTATATTGCCTTACACTTACGTACATTATGTCCAGCTCCCAATAAATGTCTCACATAGCCTTCACCTAGGAGACTGTGGCTTTTTGATGGCACCGAGAAAAATAGTAAGACCCTATACGTAACACAGGTCTTGAAAAACATTGCTATAATAATGTAATGTAGTAGAATCATAATGTTACTTTACAGTCTAGTTGATGAATAGTGGAGAGGAAATCGAAAAATTCTATTTATTGAGCGTTAAGTCCGCTTTATACGCTCCTTCATAGTTCTAGGCTCTGCATGTATTTTTTCGATTGATAGGTTATTTGAGCTCTTTTTTTTCGTTAATTATGCTATAATATTTACACAAAATGCATATAAATACTTAGTTGAAATTATACACTTGTCAAATCCTACCGTAATTTTAGTGTTCGTCAAACTTCTTTCCATTAAAGTTACATTTTGTAACTAAATTGCAAAATTCGTATATTTATGTATTACTAGCTGTGCCCGCGTATTCGTTCGCGTGGTTTTTGAGTGACTTAAACTGTTTATGCAGCGCACGCAAAGAAAGTCCCTAAATGTGAATAATTTTCCCCGTTTTTGCAGCATTTCTCACTGACGCTTCGCTCCTATTGGTCGCTGCGTAATGTTATATAGCCTAAAGCCTTCCTCTATAAATGGACTATCCAACAAAAAAAAATCAAATCGAACCAGTAGTTCCTAAGATTAGCGCGTTTAAACAAACATACAAACAAACTCTTCCGCTTTATAATATATATAGTATAGATTTACCTGTAGGGACTTAGTATTGATCTAGTTAACCGTTTTATATTTGATTTGCATATTTTGTCTCGGTAACTCGATAAGAAGTAATCAGATGAATAATTCCAAATAAGCTATCTGATAATTGTTCCGATGAAAATGTTGATCTACCCTGCGTGTGCTTGTGTGTAAGTAGCGCTTAAGTTTACGTAATTTAAAATTACAAGTAGGTAGGTATAGTATACCTCTTTAATTAATTTCAGTAAAAAAATATATGTTCCGGTATTTTTTCATCAACCGGTTTGATATCAGTAATTCAGTCAACCGTGGAGAGACATTTTGATCGATTTATATATTAAATGCCTTAATTCATACAACTGTGTTGGTCAATTTTAAAATACTTAATTTATAATAAGTACGTACGTTAAATTTAAATTAATATTTAAGTACCTACACTTTTTCATACTCACACCACTTTTTTACTATAATCCTACCTACTAACTAAATACCTAATATATGATCTATTAAATATGAATAGCTGTTCGTTAGTCTTGCTAAAACTCTAAAACGGCTTGCCGCCGGTTTCGAAAATGTTTATTAGCCCAGGAAAGGTTTGGCTGCCCTGGCCCCTGGGGCCTTAGGTACTCTCCAAGCTGATTCTATTTTGGATTCAGATTCGATCGTGCCATGTACTCCCGAATAAATTGACGTTTGTTCATTTTGATTCTCAATCGATTGATAATGTCGGGAGTACAAAAAGTTACGATCTAACGATTTTCTTTATCCTGGTTGGTTTTAAGATTCAAGTCGCTATTACTTTATGCCAAATCTATGAATATATTTCATTTATACAAAATACATTCATAGATTTGGCATAAAGTGACTATACAAATTCGCTTCATTTAGCGAATCGTATGTCAAACATATAGATAATATATAGTTATTAATTATTATTGTATAACCGTATGTCAAACATAGAGATATACGTATATTATAGTTTATATATGTATTTAGTACGTCCATGATGTCAAATCACATTCCTACCTACATTTTCGAACATCGTAATAATAGCGTTGGTAATAATACGTACTTGGTAGTAAATTTTTTTATGGTATATTGGTAATGTTATTTTTTATATCATGTTGCTATTGTTTTATAGGTTTAAATGTTTTCTTTTTACATCTTCATACTTCTCGATGTTCTTATTTTAAATATCAGTCTTTGTTGAAAGTTGAGACTAATGTAATTGTTGTCTATAGATACAAAAAATTGTAATAATTTAACATATTTTATATTTTCAAATTAAATAGGTACTTATTAGCTGTTAATTGGTCCATAAATAAAAAAATAAAAAAGCACTAAATACGTCGACATTGTTTCTGTAAAGTGTAAACCCCAATGAAAATTTAGAAATAAAACAAACATTATACTAATTAATCTTTGTTTTTATTGCAAAAGTCTTTGGTATACTCAAAATGTATTTTAATACTGAAAATATCATGAGTATGCCTATTATTATGACAGCTACGAAGTCCAGATAGCACTTTTTGTACCATTCCACCTTCAAGGAATTAGATCTGAGGTGTGGGGCTCCATTTGTACGAATGGCGTGTTCTATCCAATACACAAGTTCCTTGCCTGGTGGGGCTAGTTGATGATGATAAGTGTCTGATATCTGTTTAGCGCGTTCAATATAACTGAAAAACATAGATAAAAATAGGAATTATAAATGAAGTAGTGATTTAAAACTTGAGAGGTGTCAAGGGACACCCGGATGGAACGAAGTTTATTATTTATTATTTACAAAAAACCTGTATAACTACACTCAACAAAAATAATCGTCGCGACACCACACTGTTCAATGCGAAATAGAAATGAAAATATCTGGCTTGCTTTCTATAAGAAAGAGAGAGACAGACAGAGAAACATGCGACGCCGCACAGCTTACAATAGCTTACTATATATAGCAAAAGGTGTCGTGACAACTTTTCGTAAGAATTTTTTCCGTCTAGCCCCCTTTCACAACGCGTGATAAGGAACTTTGTTCCAAAACTTCGTTCCAATTAGATGTTAGATGTTTAATCAAGTCCCGATTTCACTAACGCAGCGCCTAGCGGCATGTTAAATCATGCCTTCTCATTCTTTGATAGGAATTACGAGAGGGATAACATGATATTTAACGAAGTATTAACTTTAACATTGCTTGGTGAAACACGCCCTTAGCCATTGTATTGAATACTATGGTAATGCATAAGTCATATCTGAATTTGTAACATACATTGGGGCAGATGATCCGGAATACGAAAGGCCGGATAAAAATTAGAGAATTGAAAATCTTCTATTTTCAAAAATGGTTCCTTAGTTATTTGTCAATATCAGAGTGTATTTAACTCTTTGTTAATGCAATAGAATTAAATATTTAACATACTACTGTCGAGTGAACTGTCAATGTCACTTAATATTTTGACCAATATCAAAATTTTCTCCAAAATGGGAGATTAAGTATAATATGTAGACAATACAGTCCCTACCTAAAACAGATTATTGCGACTTACTTACGACATAATAAAATAAAAAACGACTTATTTGTCTATGATTTGCAATATACCTACATGGCTATATTTTTTACCTTGGATTATCCAACACCTCTTCAATTGCTTTCTCAAAGTTTTCCGTCGAAGTACTGTCCAGCAAACATTTTGTACCAAACCCAACTTCGACAGCTTTTTCTATGTTATAATGCTGGTCAGCGAAGAATGGCACTCCTACCACTGGTACACCGAAGTATATCGCCTCAGTGAGAGAGAGAAGACCGGCGTGGGTTATGAACAGAACACAATTTGGATGAGCTGCAAAGAAATGCACTATTTATATGACAAACATACTCGTAAATAATAGGTTTTATTAAAAAACTAACTGACCCGTGCCAATTCAATGAGCATAGAAACAGTTTGTGAAGAACCGGTTAAACCTTCCGGGACTTCCACGAATAGTTCAAGACTAAAAATTGCCGAATCGGTTCAGCCGTTCTCTAGTTTTGGCGAAACTAACGTACAGCAAATCATTATTATATTTTTTAAAAATCACTATTTTAAAGTTAGAATGTAACTACTGAAAATGTTTATTCAAAAAAGTAATTACATTACTGGGACTATGTGATACTAAAACCTGCCGAAAAAATTTAGGGTTGGAAATAGAACTATGCGCTAATACAATAAAGTTCAAATTTGAGCAAACGTCGCTATATATCTTCAGTATCCCGTATTTATTACGAATAACCGTATTCCGTATAATAATAATAATATCTATGGGCGCTTCACAGCACGTCAATCTGGCCCTGTAGATCGAGTATGCGAAGAACTTGTGTTACAGGTACCAGACAACGGAAATATATTTATTACTTTTATACTAGGTATAGGTAGGTCACATACTTTTAGTTTTTTACTTTTTTTTGTCAAAAATACATGTATACTGACTATACTGTATAGTCCCAGCCTTAGACCCTGTTGTTACTTTTTGGAAAGTCAATTTTAGGATATTTCTTGAATAATTTGTGACGACATTAATATGCACATTAATTCACAACTTAGGCTTTATTAACATAGCTATCGTAAATAATTCTCGTCTTACCTAATATACTTAATTGGGGTGCCCAGTCTACCATGTATATATTCTTTGGTAGATTTGGAAGTTGTACATCACCAACCCATATCGCAGTACGATTGGTATTCTTCAAAACATCTAAGAGTGAATTTCGATAGGTTTCAGGCATACTCGAGGTTTTTAAGACTGAACCGAAGCTTATGTAGATGACCCCATTTGAAGCATTATCCATGATCTGCCTTAGATTCTGTAAAAATAATATGCTTTATGTTTCATAATCATAAACAAGCTAAAATACATGGTGTATCATGGTTCATTTTATGATTCAAGCCAAATATAGTGAGAAGACAAGGACACACGACAAAATGGCGATTAAAGCAGGGATGTTGGGGAGCATATTAACCGTAACCGAAACTATCGGATAATAGATATAAATAAATATCCGTAACCGTAACCGAATCCGAAATGAAAGTTTTGCTACTGTAAAAAGGAAACCAAAATTTTATATCCGTAACCGAAATTATAATCGATACAAACGGATAATCCGAAATAATTTAATATCCATATCCGAATCCGAAATTTCATATCCATTTCATCTCTGGATTAAAGATAAAAACTTCTAACTTTTCATCAAAAGTCACAAAACAGATAAGTTTCAACACTGGTCAGGTCAAGGACCAGTGCGTTCGTGTGTATAGAAAAGGAGCCCGTGAGCCCCAGCATAATTAGATTCATTCCTCTTGGTCATTTTAGACCTTTGAATTTTTTTTAATGCTGTACGCATACTTCTCTTCAAACTATATAACCATGAGGCACACTGTATTTTGGCAATTAAAAAGGCATGAGAAAATATCCATGTGTGTGTAAGTAAAAAACGGAGAAAATTATTCATATTTGAGGACTTTCGTTGCGTTGCGTGCGCTGCATAAACGGTTTAAGTCACTCAAAAATATGTAGGAAAGATTTATTCCTTTTTAATAATCATAATAACAAAAACCAACGTGAGCAATCAAAAGATAATCGCGATAGTGTTGTCGACAACCACGCGAACGAAGTCGCGGGCGCAGCTAGTTCGCTTTATATTTGGCTTGGACACACTATATTATAAGTTGTTCAACCAAATGTTGGCGACATCTACGGATTATTTGAAAGGTCTAATCGAGTCCCGAACACAGAAAACTTATATGTATGTTCCTTTGGACACGCTGTAGGTTTACGATAAACAATTTTGCTCTTCGTCAAATACGTCACAAAAATCACTTGACTGATAAAGATAGTGTTAATCTTTACAGATACAGAGTGTAAAAGAACATACAATCACTATTATATAACATACAATCTATTATAAAGCGGAAGAGTTTGTTTGCTTGTTGTTTAAACGTGCTAACATGGGTGCTAATCTCAGGAACGATTCCGATTTAAAAAATTATCTTTTTTTTTAATAGTCAATATATAGAGGAAGGCTATAAGCATAGAAATAGGATATACATAGAAGGAGTGTAAAAAGTAGAGCTAAAAACAGCGATCTATCTAACAAATTTCAAATGCAAAGATTCATGAGAGTAAAAGAGACAGCAACTTCATGATTTTTCGCGTTGTCACCAGGTCAGAGGTCGATTTGGTGGTCTGTTAAATTTTGGTGGTCTGTCAAACGTATCAAACCAACTAAATAAAAACGTGTCTGTATTTTTATAGCTCTTTAGAAATTAGCGGCAACTTCAATTGGTAGCATTATATGCCATCCTATTATTGTGTCAACAATAAAACATGAAGAAAACATTTTCTTTTAGATTTTATTATTATAATGTAATAGATAATAATTCTCATCTGATTTATTACAGTTTTTGCAATTTACAACATAACTGTTTCGGAAAAAGCCTTGCTTAGTGAATGCGTGTAAAAGTTATATTTATATATATATTATTACAGTTTTCTTTTCGAGATGTAGGTCATCTCGAAAAGAAAACTGTGACGGAACAATATCTTTTCATAAGTATGTTTTAAATGATATAGGCTTAGTAAATTTATCCAAATAGGCTAGAACTAATTTATTTTAATAGATGTATGTGTATATTATTATAGTTTCTACTAGTATGCGGCGTTTGCATTATATTAAAAATTATTTGTTTACATAACATAGAGATTAATTTTCTCCTAGTGATGTACATTTCTATATCGATAACCCTTCGAAATAATCACTTTATGTTTGAATAGATAAAATATATTCGGTACTTTTAACTTTTATTATTTTAACTGTACCATGTTACCATACCAAGTTAAATATAATTAATCTGCTAATTGGTATTTACAGGTTTTTTACAAAATCATGCTTCAAAAATAAAATGGTTCGAGTTCATTGCAAAACCAGAAGCTACATAAGAGTCATGTTTGCTCTAAACATTTACCCCCAATTATTTTATTGCAAACGAGAATATTGTATCACCTTGATGTTGATGTACACGGGTTTCATGCATACCTATATAAATTAATATACTCTATGGTTTCATGTGAAGCCGAGGTATGAATCCGGTCCTGTCGGTCCATTTGTATTGTCAAATTCATGGCTCTCCTACGTAACTGAAGTGCATGCTGCGTTGATAGACTGAGAGAGCTTTTTTGTATTTTTGGTGCAGTTTTTTGTATGTTTGTAAGCGTTGTTTACCATTGTTAATTTAATATTATTATACGTAATAAATATATTTTTTAAATACATTTTTTTCCTTATCCCAATCCAAATGCTAGAAATGTCAAATGTATGTGTGTGTCTGTGTTGTTACACCATTAAATATTACTTGCACAGTAAATATTACTTGTACGATTTCCATACACCAGCAGTACAGTAAAATGCGATGATAAGAATGATTTGGATGATTATATTATACTTTTTATCTAATAGTTTTTTTCAAATAGTATTATGGAAATAGAAAGGAATAAAAAAATCTTTTTTTGAACATAAAATACAATCAATTGTACAGTAGATAAGTGCAATAAGCAGAATTGTACATAAAGGCGGTGTTACTGCTTACAGCAATCTCTTCCTGACTTTTGATTATGGTGTAAGTATATGACTTTCCTTTTTATTCATATCCTCTATCTCAACATTCTTAATTTTGTCAAATTTATTTTACACGTAACGTTGTTTTGAATAGATAGCATTACGTCCATTACAAACGCTAAATATACTGTTGTTTTTCTAGTTTCTTTTATGTAGTTAAATAGTGTTTTAGTAGATTAGATTCCTCCAGAATATTGAACGGCATCACAATGTTACAATCTTTATATTTTAGCAATAGTAGTACCGAGGTACGAGTATATCTAAGAATATAAGATGCTAATACTTCTTAGATTAGATGCTTATTGACTTTGGTTTTTTAAATCATTAAAAACTCACGCGGAAGCAATGTATCCTATTCATAATATTAGAAAACTTCCTCAAGAAGAAATCTTGAATATTTTTTGGGGCAAACTAAAATCCCTTAAGCTTAATAGACATAGACGGAAAGTAATTTATACTGGGTGGTAGATAGTATAAACATTATATCTTCTTCTTTATTTTCATTTTTATCGACATGTGATGTCGACTATGGACGTCCCTCGAATAAAGACATCAAATTAGCTCAAACTAGCTGACATGAAACTTGTGAGCAATTTCGTACAGAGGTGATCGCCCAAAGTGGTGACAAGCCTAAAAAAATAAAGTAACGGACAGCTAGACTTCCCTTTCCTTCCCATTAGCATGTGTCGTATAGTGAGACAAGAACAGGAATATGTCTCTGCTCTTGCTTTTTACCCGGTATCTATGCTTTAGTTATTAATCTGAGGCTATAAGAAGCTTTAGGCTATAGGTATAACATTACGCTGCGACCAATATGAGCGAAGCGACACTGAGAAATGTTGCAAAAACGGGGAAAATTATTTACATTTGAGGACTTTCGTTGCGTGCGCTGCATAAACGATTTAAGTTACTCAAAAAATATGTATGAAAGAATTATTCCTTTTTAATAATCATAATATCAATAACCAACGTGAGCAATTAAAAGATAATCGCGATAGTGTTTCCGACAACCACGCGAACGAAGTCGCGAGTACAGCTAGTCATATACATACATAATATAAAAGACTTATGGTATATACCTACTACCTTTTTTCATTCTAGAAATTATTGTTTTAAATTATAAAAAATCTCTTTTTACAAATCATGTTTCTTTAGTCCCAAAAATAACACAACGCTTAACAAAAACGCTTTTTTGTTAAGCGTTGTGTTATTATTTTGTTAAAAAAACATTTCTTGAACTTGACTGTTCTTTTCACATCCTGTATCTGTAAAGTTAAAGATCCAGTGTGTAAATATTTTTATTAGGGAAAGGGCCCAATATGTACCTCTGGCAAGGGCTTATCAGCATCGATGATATGATAACCTCCAATATCCTTGTAGTTCTTTGGCAGAGCAAAAGAATCACTAGCTATAACGTTCCCATTTCCAAGCATCAAAGACGCATTGTATCGGACTTCGTCGTACGCTGGTAGTTGGCGTCCTCTTGTCAGTAGGGCTGGTCCGTAAATATTCCGATATATCACCTCATGTTGATCTTTCAAGGACCTGGTCACAAAGTAGATATATAACAGAGACATGACCTAGTACTAGAAAATGGTATCACCCTAATACTGGCAATTCGACTGGCTATTTTCTTCGATTTCCAGGCACATTCCGGAAACCGCAATCAGCGCCACTATTGGAAAATACTAATTACTAATTTCGTTTCGTATCTTGTTCTTAATTAAGGAGTTGAATTTAGCTTAATGTGATGTTATGCCTAAAAAATATGCTTATCTTTATTTTAATGTCAATATCTATACTTATAATAAAACTGTAGAGGTCAATTCTGTACATTGAATATTTTTTCAAAATACATATTGGAGGATGATTGGCGATCGATACTGATGCCAAAAATGCAATTAGTAAAATTTTTGTCTGTCTGTCTGTCTGTCTGTCTGTCTGTATGTGCACGATGGAAACAAAAACTACTGAAGGGATTTTAACCAAACTTGGTACGATTGTAGCCCATATTCCTGGGCAGGTTATAGGCTATATAACATAACGCTACGATACATAGGAGCCGAGCAGTGACGATAAATTTGAAGCAAGTCGGATGAATTTTGCGCGCGCGGCCTGCGGTCGAACGGTTCGTTCGGGGGGCGCGGGGGGATCGCTTACACAGTGACGCGAAGCAATAGAACGTGGCACTAAAGTAGATTAGAACATCAAATAAGTACCTAACTATCAGGATTTTTTTCTGGGAAAACAGTGTTTTCACAGTGTCATAATAATATAAAAATTGTATTTTTGAACTTGCTTCACAAATTGAAATAAATTATCATTTATTGTATAAAATCAACTTAATTAACTGTATAATTAAAAGAAAACGGGCAATTAAGCGGTTTTTGGAAAGCTATTTATACCATCACGGTATTAATTCTTATCATTTTTAATACGTTAGTTGGCTTAAGCATTCCATGAAGACTTATAATATTTGCCCTTTATACCATGCAAATATAATGAGTAGTTTAGGAAATAGGTATAGCAAAATTAAAATCGTTTCGCCGTGATTCGACCGTACGCCGCGTAATGCAGGCTGCTGCGTGACGCCCGAGCCGGGCTGGTGTAGTGTAGACTGCTGGGTAAAAAATACTATTAAAATGTGCTAACTGTGCCTGTGTTATTATAGGAGACTTTTATTTATGCAATAGTACCCAAAACAATATTTTTTTTTGTCTGTTTGTCGGTGCATTTGTGCACGCTAATCTCAGAAACGGCTTATCCGATTTAGATGTGGTTCAATCATATTTGTAGTAATCTTGACTTAACATTTAATCTTTTTTTATTTTATATTTTCTTTAAAACTAAATTTAATTTATTAATATTATTGTTATACTTAGGGTAGGTTAATAAAAAAACGCTACTAAAACCGATCGGCGCGCCGAGCTGGGGCCTAACTCCCCAAACTGATTCGATTTTGATTCAGATTCGATCGTGCCGCATACTCCCGAATAAATTGACGTTTGTTTATTTTTGTTCTATGTCGATTGATATCGTCGGGTGTACAAAAAGTTACGTTCCAAAGGTTTTCTGTATCCTAATTAGTTCCAATGTAATCTACCTAATAAAACACCAAATCCGTTGAGATCGAACTGATTCGATTCTCGGTTGTGTCGAGAGTAAGCCTGCTGGATCCTTGACGGGGCGTGCCGCTGCGCCCATGTCTAACCGAGAGTTTCGTTTTAAATACCTTAATAATTGCAATATATGTTTAAATTTAATATCTCAAAATATTTATGACAAAAACGGTAGTAAGTTCAAAAAAATTGAAAATAATTTTATGGTTTCGCAATTTATCCTATGTCGGCAGTCGGCACTATTAAGACGTTGCTTCGTATCAAATTTAGGTTTTGGTTCCCTTTGGAGTGTCGAAAATTAGAGAGATAAACGGCTGAATCTTTGGGTAGATGTGGCTAAGGAGTCAGTTTTTTTCAAAGCCAGAAGGGACAGAAGATCCTGAGTATTCAATAGGATTGTTAGCTTGATACCTACACGTGTTAAAGTTTTGACAACCAGACAGATAGACAGACGGACATCGAAGTTAAATAATTTACTAAATTAACGTGAAAAATTGGCTGGGTCTATACGGTGCATTCGAATAATATTATCCTAACTTCGAATACCTTTGCTGACTTCTACATATTGTTCGAAGGCCTACTTCTTTTGCCGAGCTCCGAAAGGATGGTTACTATATTATTATTATACCATGAGCATACCAAGAGGCTTGCCGGGTACGTGACTTGCTGGATAGGGATCAACACTGGGATACACTGGGAAGTAACTATTAAATTAGCGAAAGTTGTCAGCGGCTGCGCCAATAAACTAAAAATATAAAAGTGTCCTAAATCACTTTTCCACGCGTACGAAGTCGCGGGCACAGCTAGTTTGTACTAAAATCGGCATATGTAGGTACATATTATGTACTAGCTGTGCCCGCGACTCCGTCCGCGTGGAAAAGTAATTTAGGGCAGTGTTATAATAAATCTGTTTTAAAAATATTTTTAGTTATAAAAACTGTCGTCGAGGTATTTAAAAAACTACTTTATGTTGACAATTCCTACTACCAGCTTGACAAACGACCGTGTATAATTACTATAATGCGAACGGGACTACTTGATAGTACGCTCACATACACGACGAACATCTAGTACTAAGATTTGTATGGATTTTGCGCCGCAGCGACTGCAGACGATGATCGTTTCCACGCCGACGCTGCTGGTGTGGCGACAATGATATTAAGACAGCGCGCCGCAAAATTTTGGGGTATTTTAGCCTTTAGGTGCGTAAGTCCGACTCGCACTTGCCCGGTTTTTTATTTATTAATAACCAAACATGTAGGTACTGATTATAAATCACTTCACTGTTAAAGTACTGATTTTATACAGAAAAGTAGCAAAATATAGAAAGTACCAAAAGAAAGAAAACAAACCTAAGTTGTACCTAACATAAAAACCATTCGGTCCATAATAAAAACTAAGAAATAAAAATATCAAGAAAAACATAAATCTAACTTATATTGACATAACTTTTTTAGTTTAACTGTAAACACAATACTTATGTTAATCAAAATTCTATGTATTATGCAGTTATCGAATACATAATTTGGACAAAGAAGACTATAAAATGTACAGTAATAGTAGGCTGTAGTATGAGAACTATAATATACAATGCAAAATAATATTATACATTGCTAATGATGCACACTGAGTTTAACTCTCGGATAGCGTATTCTACTCAACTCAACTTTGCTATAATTGTATTAAAAGTACGGCATTTGGCGTATAGATGTCGCTATTATGGTCTGCTCTGCATCGCGCTATCGCTTGTAAGATAGATTTGTATATGAGAATACTCTATCAATATTATGATATTTGGCAAAAAAAGCCATAATAATCTGTTAACACATATCCAGGACAGGCCGCAAAAGGCTAGAATTTCAAAAGGTATCTCGATTGGAATCGAGTTGTATCAACAGTTTTCCCCTGTAATTACACAGTTTAGTAACTATCAAGATGTTTTTTAACGTATGTATATTATGTTATAAAATAGAAAAAACAAAATAAAGAGCAATATATTTATGAAAATCTTAAAACTGTTTTTAAAATTCCGTACCTCAAAAGGAAAAAACAAAACACATATTATAAGATCATTTCCATGTCCGTCTGTCTGTCAAGACCCTTTTACTCAGAAACGCGTGTAGCCGTGTAGGTATCAAGATGAAAATTATATAAAATACTCAGGATACCTACTGTTCCTTGAAGCAGTGAAAAAATCAGACCTCTTAGCCAATGCAACCAAAAGCAGTTGCTTAGGTATGTCGCTAAATTTCGTCATTTTCGACACTCGTAAGGGAATCAAAACCTAAAGGGTACTTCCCGTGAACTCAAAATCATAAAATTTGAAACCAAGCAACGTCTAAAACCATACGTTTTTAGTAACATTATATAGATAGTAAAAATATTTTGATTTTTTTAAACTTAGTACCGTTTGTCATGAATGTGTATAATTGAAACTTATAACAAATACTTAGGTCTCTAATATATTCAAGCTGTAACCAAATCAAAATTCTATGTCAATCAGGTTTGTATGGAGCTCTCGGTGCGCAAGTCCAACTCGCACTTGGCCGGTTTTTATTTATTTACTTATTACTAACCTACGCTTACAAATATGTATACAGTACCTACTTATCACAAAGGACTTTACAGTAAAAGTACTAACTGATTTTATACAAATAACTTTCATAATAAACTCAAGAAAAAATATCTTAGACTGTCCCTACCTAGCAAGCCTAAAACTAACAAATAAAAGTCACCCCCGCGGCCCCGGTGCGTTTGCTGCGAATACAATTTGAAGCGGCGCGGCGGCGCGCGGCTCCCGGGCCCGCCGCGCGCTTCCTACAAACGTCCAGCAAAAACGACATGATCTTTTAAAATTGTCATAACTTTTTTATTTATGAACCGATTTACATAAAACAAACACTAAATGTTAAGTGAAGCTTGCCGCAATATATTAGTGAAAAGTACATATTAATCGGATAAGCCGTTTCTGAGATTAGCGTGCACAAACCCACAGACAAACAGACAAACAGACAAACAGACAAACAGACAAACAGACAAAAATTTCAAAAATCATAGTTTTGGGTACTATTGCGTAAATAAAGGTCCCCTATCATATTTTTTTTCAAATATCTTCAATGTACAGACACGACTCCTCTACAGATTTATTATATGTATAGATTTACATTTAATTTTTATAATTTACAAACGTTAATAGTAGTGACATGTATTGCATTTTTTTTTGTATTAAAGATAGATTGTATGGGATGGTAGGCCATAACCTGGTGTAAAAAGTCGTTAGATCGTAGGTAGGTATCCTATTTTTATCGCAAATCGCAATACACATTTTCGTAGCTTGTACACTGGCACACTCCTTGCACTGATGCTATGTGTAATAACTGGCATGCCTGAAACTAGCATATAAACAACACATTTGAATTACTTTCAGGACCGTCGAGGAGGGAACACGGCTACAGGCATACTAAGAGAAGTGACACAACATGCAAGTTTAACTAACAAGAGTATCCGGAGGTGCAAGTAACTCGTACATACCAGTAACTTTCATACCAGCTTCTTTCCCGATTTGTTGTGATGTATCCTATGTTAAGCCGTGTCTATGATAGATCTAATCGTTCGAAGATTAATTTTCTTTATCATAAGACCCTTCATAGTGTCTATGTGATATAAATAAAAACTTACCAAATATGATATCGAGTTTTAAGTGACGTCCACAGCTGTCGCACACGTTCGGCAAAACTGTAGGATCTCTGCGCCGTATGTAGATGAAATGTGTACGCTGGATTCATAAACTCGCCCAGTAAAGACAGTACAAATGTATGTGGTGACATAGACGATGACCATATTAATGGACAGTCGAATACGGTAGCTAGCCTGAAATATAAAATTTTGATATCATGAGATTGAAGAGAGAATCTCATCTGAAAATATAACTTTTTGATTGAAGATCGAAAAGAGAATCAAAACCATTTACAGTTTTGGGCCAGCGATTTAAAAACAGCCTGTATAAGAGGTTTTAGTAAAGGATTAGAGAGAGCCAGATAAACAGATTCGAACTAAGCATGCCATTTGATTGCACTAGGTACCTACTTCAGGCTTAAGCGGAATGAATAAAAATTTACTATACAACCTATATAAGGTTGTACCATGGACCAATTATACAATCTAATTGGTCTATGGTTGAACTTATAGTTGTAATGTACCTATAGTACGCGGTGAAAGTAAAAAAAAAGCCGAGGAAGCATGGAAGGAAGAAGAAGAAGGAATGTTATGTCAAAAGACTCATTTTATTTTCTTTTATTTTGGCAAAAAGACTCATGAATTTTTAAATAAGTTCCATAGTACGAGTAGTAACAGCCTATACCTAAATCGTCGGTTAAGAATCATTAATATATATTAGAGATGAAACGGATAGTAGGTTGGCCGGATACCGGATTACCGGATATTCGGCAAGCTACTAGGCCGGAGCGCCGGATATCCGGCCTTAAGATAATATACAGTGTGTAAAAAGAGCATTATAACTTTGAGACACGATTATACTACCTTTCCTCATTTTGGAAATGGTATTTTTTTTATTTTTTGTCAAAAACTAAAAAAAATTTTTTAACTTCTCACCATTTCTTATTTTTTTGTCGCAAAAAAAAATAAGGCAAATTTTTTTATTTTTTTTTATTTTTGTAAAAAAAAATTACATTCTAGAATGAGAAAAGGTAGTATTATCATATCCCAAAGTTAAAGTGACTGCTCTTTTTACACCCGTTATAATAATAAGTTTGATTTGAATATTGGCGCGGTGAACGAGATCGGAAATATTCAGGCGCATTCGGGTTGCACGTAACCGGAGATCGGGTCGACTCGGGGGCGTTCGAGTGTTATCGCGTAAAATTTGGTATTTATTCATCACAATTTGCCACTTGTTTATAAAACAAACATTTTTGACGTGCGATTATAAAAATAAACGGTGTCCACAACCTATTGGGGTATGATTTGCCTTAATAAAATAATAAGATTTTTTAAAATTTTACCATCCGGTATCCGGCCGGATACTTTACTACTATCCGGTATCCGGCCGGATAGTGAAAACAAGGCCGGATAGGCCGGATACCGGATAGTTACCGGATATCCGTTACATCTCTAGTATATATCTCATTAGAATTAGCTTTACAGGAGATAAAGAAACATATTTCTACTTTAAATACAAAGATAGGTACTTAAAAGGTTTATTTTTATATTAAAAAAAAATGTGAAATACGACATTTTGTGATAAGTGCCCAAATATTTATATAAATCCAAATTAAACTTTAAATCTACCTGCATTTATATGATGAAAAACGTAAAAATCTGAGATAGAAATTATTGATGTGTACACACACTATCGAATGTGTGACAGTCTAATAAAACATAGTGTGAAGGTATTTTCCGAAATCAATCGATTATAATATTCTTGGTTAGGAAATAGTAGTCAAAAATCGAATTGTTTAAGATTCTATCGCAAACGATCACGCAAATCCTTCACCATTTTTCACTATTTCTATCCTAAATTGTTGTGTACTGCTCACTTGAAAAATGATTTCTGTATAGTCTGCAATTCAACGACAATATCAAAACACCTCACCCGGATCCCAGTTCGTTGTACATCCATTCAACAACAACAGCATCAAATGTTTCATTTGGATCGTTTATTAACTCCTGAATCGGTTTCATGAGTAGTGTGGCTTGTGTGAACCAAATTTGGAAGTTTATCGCTCCATTGAAATCGGTGAAGTCTATTTCTTTATTCATTATACTTTGTGCATTGAAGATACCTGGAAATTTCAACTTTGTAAGGATTTTTATCGCCTACGTGGTCTAGTGGTTCAGAGTTTCGCTCTCGATCCGGAGATCGTGGGTTCGATTCCCGCGTTGGAACAACAAAAAATGTTGTTTTATAGTTTGGTTAGGACAACGCAGACCGATCACCTGATTGTCTAACAAGAAAGATGATCCATGCGTCGGATGGGCATGTAAAAAGTCGGTCCTGCGCCTGTTCTCTCGCCAGTCGTGTCGGTTTACCGTCCCACTAGGTTATGAGAGTAGAAGGAAGAGAGAGTGTCTTTGTGTATTGCGCAAACACTCGGGCACTATAAAACTACTCCTGCGTAGGTGGGACCATTCAATGAAATCGGCTACCGACACCGAAATCGTTAATGGGAGCTATATTATTTTCTAAGGTTTTTAGTCCGTGGGGTCAGCTACGTGGGGTGCTGGAGCACCTCCCAAAAACCATATTTTCCTTTTTCAGAGTTGTAAAAGGGGTAATAAACTAATAACAATATTAGCGTTTCCGCGGACATTGTTACTATATTATAAAACTGCAGACTTACTCCCGACACAATCGAGAATCTAATCAGTTCGATCTCAACGGCTTTTGGTGTTTTATTTGGTAGATTACTTTGAAACTAACCAGGATGAAGAAAATCGTTAAATCGTAACTTGTACTCCCGACCATATCAATCGACTGACAATCAAAATAAACAAACTTCAATTTATTCGGAAGTACGCGGTACGATCGAATATGAATCAAAATAGAATCAGTTTGGAGAATAAGGCGTCTGGCTAGCATAGGAACAGAGCGGAGAGTCTTAGATAATCTAACGATATAGGTAGGTATGTACAGACAACTTGACAATATATTATAATGATAATAATAACTACAATGTACAATGTAGTCTTATCTTACTCAACAAAGTGCTAGGCGGCTTATGATTGCACTATATGATAATATGAGTATTAGGACTTCTGTACTAGACAGTAGATACATAATGCTTTTGAAACCACAACAATGTTTTCATCACCTCACCTCCCGGAACTTGTGGCTATAACAAGAACAGACGCCTGTTTTCTCTCAGTTACTCATTCCAATTGATCCGGATATTTTCGCTGAAGCATGACTTCTCCCACGTCGCAAGTACTAACCCAAATAAAAATAGATAGGAGTACCTACGCATAATAGTTACTCTTACGACCGGTATCAGCAATAACTTATCTATCTTTATCTAAAAGTACGAGTATGTTATCTACTTAGTGCTAGAAGTTAAAATCGTCGCTTCTCAACCTCGTATCTAAAAAAAAGGAGAATGTTGGATCTGAAAAATTTATGTTTTCTCGATATTATAAAACATAATTTTTACAAATTTTAGGTCAGTTAAAAAGCTAAATAAACATAATAGTCAGGGTTCCCCCATACATTGTTTTCACTTGATTAGTATCAAGCTAATTTTTCATGAGTACCTTCATTTTGATGAGTCGAGAGTAGAGCTAACAGAGTTAGCGAGGATTTAAAAAATGCTCAACTTTCGAGCGTAGGAGCGGGATAACGTACCACGCAATTTGTAGGACAATTATGTATGTTGAATTACATTACTATTAAAGCTAAGTAATGAAAAGAAAATCAGCTGGTAACTCATAATTTAAGATGACCTCGTTATCGATAGAAGTTGGAAAGAGGGAACTCTTTGATCAAACCATAGATTTTGTAAAACAAATATTTTTTCATATAATTTAGATCATTATCTTGACATTTATGAAAAAAAATTATAGATATTTTGGAATCACCAAATCCACAAACTTTATTCTTGCTAACTCTGTTAGCTACCACAAACAAGAGTTCCGTCCAAAAAATTCTTGGGCGACTCATCAAAATGAAGGTACTCACGAAAAATTTGCTTGATACTAATCAAGTGAAAATCATGTATGGGGAAACCCTGACTATAACTGAACCTCATTAAAAAAATCCATGACATGTCATAAAATCTAAAATTCGACTTCGAAAATATCAAATTTTGACTGTACTTACTCAAAAGTTGTAGTTTTCTAGTATACGAGGTTGTGAAGGTTGCGACGAAATGGTTTGTAACTTTTAGGGCGTGTTTCACCAAGCAATGTTAAAGGTAATCCTTCGTTAAATATCATTTTGTTCCTCTCGTAATTCCTATCAATGAATGAGAAGGCACGGTATTTTAACAAGCCGTTAACACTAACATGCGTTGGTGAAATCGGGACTTAGGGCGTGTTTCACCAAGCAACGTTAAAGGTAATCCTTCGTTAAATATCATGTTGTTCCTCTCGTAATTCCTATCAATGAATGAGAAGGCACGGTATTTTAACAAGCCGTTAACACTAACATGCGTTGGTGAAATCGGGACTTAGGGCGTGTTTCACCAAGCAACGTTAAAGGTAATCCTTCGTTAAATATCATGTTGTTCCTCTCGTAATTCCTATCAATGAATGAGAAGGCATGGTATTTTAACAAGCCGTTAACACTAACATGCGTTGGTGAAATCGAGACTTAACTGAAATATGACTTAACACGACCCACCTATTGGATACCAATTGAGGTTTTCCGATATATCGATCTGGCGCAGACTGGGATGATGTATATTCAATTTTATCGGAGCTATGTATGTTACCTGTAATAGAAAAAATATTATTATTTTTAACCGACATCTAAAAAACGGAGGAGTTTTCTGGAGTCTATGTTATATATAGGTACGTTATTTTTATATAACATCAAGGTAATAATTATATAAAAATAAAAAGGCAGACAAAGATTGGAACATAATATTATGTTCCAATCTTTGTCTGCCACGTTGGGAAATTCGTGTGTGTCAGGATTCAGGACCTCAGGATCAACGTGGATATTTAATTATTAGAATACATCAACATTAATATGTACCTTTTACCTACTATTTAGTACCCGACTTTAATTTTAGTATGTACCTCAATAGTCAATAGTTAAAAAAAATCGCGTATAGAAAGTGAGCAGACATTCTGACGTCAGGATGTTTGGACCAGCTTCTGTTTTTTATAATTAGAGACATCTTAACTGACTCTTAGGGCGTGTTTCACCAAGCAATGTTAAAGTTAATCCTTCGTTAAATATCATGTTGTTCCTCTCGTAATTCCTATCAATGAATGAGAAGGCATGGCATTTTAACAAGCCGTTAACACTAACATGCGTTGGTGAAATCGGGACTCAGCTTTGTAAATTTACGATGACAATTACATACCTACTAAAGTAGATTAAGTAGATCGACCGTTGTTGTTACCGACTTTTCGTAAACAACATGGTCCTGCTACTGTATAAATATCTACAGTAAATAAGTAAGTAGGTACCTACCTAGAGATTTACAATGTAATTATTAATAATCAGTTAGATACCTTATAATGTAGTCATATTATTTATCCTACGATAAAATGTAAATATTATACCTATTACACTTAAGTACATAAACACAATAGACACGTTTATTAAACCTACTTTGTGGTAATATGTAATAGGCATTTGTAATAAAAAAAAGTACGATTGATGAAAAACGTCCAGTTCACCTTGACTAAGAAGCTTCATGATAAATCTTATCAATTGAACATTTGAAAAGATTCTCTTATTTAGGATTACTTATTATTTAGTTATCTAGTGAATTATTAAAATTGTTCCCAAAAAATATGATAGTGTACATCCTAGCTGTACAACTTAGGTATTTACCTATATTATAAGTATGTAACAATTGTCTATAAAAAACAATAGGTACGTTCTGTATTGTTAATGATGTTAGCAGACTTTATGTACCTTATACCTAATTAAGCTCAATGAGTTACATTATAATAAAAATTAAATGTAGAGAAAAAGTATGTCTTTAAGTCTAACTATACCTACGTCTAATATGTAGGGTCAGATGTTGAACAGTGAACCAGTAGTACACAGTGGCCCACCATTCATATCTCACGAATGCGACGTAGCCCATTCGTGCCGCAAACGCGAATATACTTGTTTCTCGATCCAATCCTAAGTGCCCAATCGACGTCTCGCTCCCGCCAAAGACAGTCGAGAAAAGAGACTTTAATCGTTTTGCATTCAAAAAATTACGTAACTACCATTTTGTTTTCTAGTGCATTCTCGTTATTGTTTTTCATCACCTACATATTACATGTTTTTAGACATACTATATAGTAATGGTGAATATAACCGTTTTATTCATTATGATATTTCAACTTAAAAGAAAATAAATGGTAGTCGTGCACAGTGGCTCAAATTGGACGGTACACAGTGAACCACATGGCTGGCATTATGCATCTTCACTTTATATAATATAATATCAGTCGTTTGGTAGTCACGAAAAAACAATTATACATTTCTATTATTTATTTCAAAGACAAAGTGTGTTTGGAGGTTTTTAAATTATTACTTGTATATTTTGCTCATTATTAGTTCCTTGAAATTTTTTATACTACAGGATGAGTCGAAAGAAATCCGTTAAAAGAAAAATTGGAGGTCATGGCGCTTTAGTTATGAAAGGAGCTATCAACACATAGCCGATGTTTTAATTATAACCTCATTAAACAAATTATATTTCTAGTCCTCTATAAATAAATAAAATCTAAATGGTTCACTGTAGGCTAACCCCTTGGTTCAGTGTGTACATAATATGGTAGTACACAGTGAACCATTTCCCGACTTTTAAAAAAACAGTAACTGTCCAATTTGCAGTAGACTTAAAGCTTACATTTTAATGCAAATTCAAAGTTTAATAAACAATAAGTAATACATATAAAAAAAATCACGACTATAATCACTCTCAGTGGAGTTATGAGCATTCAAACTTTTTCTGGGCCACTGTTCGACAGCTTACCCTACCTTATTTATCTAAGTTGTCACTGTCGCCAAAACGTTAAATTAACTTGTGAACTTTATTGCAATAGTTTTATATCTATTCAAGTTCAAAGTACGGTTATCATATTATATTATGTAGGTGCGTCTTAATTATAATAAGAACTTAAATAAAAACCTTCGATTCAAATACGTACATTATGTCCAGCATCCAATAAATGTCGTACATATCCTTCTCCTAAAATTGTATGGCTTTTTACAGGAATTGAGAAAAATATTAAAATGTTGTACGCAGAACAGATTTTTAAGATCGTCAATATGAGTAATGCATGACGAATGAGACACATGTTGATATCTCAATAGCTTCTGAACGACTAAAGTGCTTAAGCACGAATAACCACCGTAGTACTAAAATAAAATATTGTGTATAAAGTACAGCCCTTAACCCATTTAGACCCAAATGAAATGAAAATGAAATGAAAATGAAATGAAAATGAAAAAAAGATTTTTTTATATTATTTATTAGAAATCAATGCAATTATTAGATAAACACAAAAAAATATTAAAATTTTGGAATATTTATATTAAAAAAAATGCCGTCCTCAAATGGGGCCACTGGGCTTAAATGGTATGAAAAATTTAAAAACATTATTTTTTGACGCACAGTGTTTTCTCACATTTCTTACATTGCCAACGAGATTTTTTTTATGGCATACAGCGTCATTGTTGGGAAAGTTGGCTAGAATAGTGCCCACATCATCATGCTGCAGACTTGGCACTACAGATGCTGCTAGAGTAGACGCAGTGTCCCACCACTTGTGTGCCCCAAGTAATGACGAGCAATATACCCGTGAAATTGGAGCTGATCCATCTAGTTTTCATTACTCATAAGGTGTGGCCGCGATGCGTTTGCCACTGCTACATTCAGCATGTACGTAAATAGGGCCCACGAACATTATTTGCCACGTATAGCAGTGCAGTACAGGGAAATCGACTGATCAGCTTGACCCCGCTCATAGGTACTCTTGTTTATAACTTTGATAAACATGTAATATCCCAACATCCACCTTCTTCTTCCTAGCGGAAAAACGCTGAAGTAGATTGACCCCATCATACAGACACTGTTGTCCAGCCAACGAACGAACAAAATCGGATTGACTTGGTCGAAACGGTAGTCAAACTCGGCGCGGGTTTTCTTTTTCATATCCTTAACGGTATACTACTGCATACTAGAGGACATTTACTGTCCTGCCTTCTCAAACAGTACCAGTTGCTTGATAGCCACTTACTTACTTCCCAACGATCTCATAGTAATGCATAACTGGTAAAAAAGTTATCAAAATATAGCACATAGTCTTGAGGACTGGTTCATAGTTTCTCGAGTAGCAGCTTTACTACTCTGGTGCCTAACGGGTATGTTGGATTGGGACCTGGAGACTTTCCACAGTACAAGTCGTACACGTAACAGTATCCGTCAGAGCTTGCAATCATCCAATTCAACCTTCTTCTTCATTGGTAAGCGCACTCGGTTCCGAATGAATTACTTCTAAGTCTATATCTGTCCCGTCATCTTCATCCATCACAGCTTCAAGGGCTTCCAGAATGCCATGGTAGTCATCACGGCCAATGAATACCCTTCGAGTCATTGTTTATATGATATTGACCTGTGGAAAAAATATCGAATAATTTACCTCCAATGTGCCCACTGGCCTCAATTGGGGACACTGGTATAAAACTACTCCTTAGGAAATCAATGCAGGAGTTTTTCACAGAAAAATAATTTTATTTTATAGGTTACAATATATTTAGTCCTTTCAAGTAAAAAAAAATAAATATCCAGATGAAAAAGTTAAAAATAAAAAATACGTACTTTTCGTTATCTCCGATGTTCGAATCAGTTTCAGAAAAAACACTATAAAACACCACTAAATATATTTATACAGTTTTTATCGTCTAAAAATATAAATATACACGATTACTGACTTAACACCCACAGTAAAAACATGTAGAAGCATAAATGTGAAAAAATTTTGGTACTTTAAAAGTGTCCTCTTATGGGCACGGCGGGTCTAAATGGGTTAATTTTATAATCGATCGCAGTCAAATTAGGTAAAAGCGACGCAACACACTGTTTTGAGATTGAAGTTGTATTATTTTAAATGGTAAAATGCTTTTAATTTGCGAAAGTACCTTACTATTTTTTATTAACCGACTTCCAAAAAAGGAGGAGCAGGTTTCTCAATTCGACCGTATACATGTTTTAGTAGGGGCACTCATAAACAGGGGCAGGGATAAAATAAAAAGATTCTTAAAAAATTAGGTACAGTTTACGTTTCTAGTCACTCGCAATGACATAGGACCATCCAAGGTCCTGGTTCAAGATACCCTCGCTAATATCACTTACGAAGTTCGAAAACAATTTATGGATTTTGACATACTTGGCCCTTATTCAAGATGATATCGCTTAAAAAATATACTATCACTTCCAAGCTGAAGATCGAAAACAACATGCATGGGATTTGACATAAGCTTCGCTAAGTGACATACGAACTCGCTTGTCATTTAGCGAACCTTATGTTAAATCCTTTACATTTTAATAATATAAATAATATCGATGCCTTCTTGATCAGGTTCCAGGGCCCTTATTCAAGATACGGTCGCCATTATCACTTACAAAGTTAGAAACATAAAATATATGATTTGCTAAATGACAAGCGAATTCGTAAGTAACATAACTTATGTCAAATCCAAAAAAAAATGTTTAATAGCGATAGAATGTTGAATCAAGGCCCTGCATCATTTTTATAATTTTTAACTTACCTAGTTCTACTGTTCCAGTTTATCACGTCTTGTCCAGTTGGCAAAATAGTTTTTAATTTACTATACTAGTAAAAGAAGATGTAAGTTCTGACGTTCTGTCACGTGCATGTCATTCATTTTCTAATGTCAGTTGTCATATTTATTTACTGTATTCCGTAGAAAATTCTGCATTTATTTTACGATTTAAATACCTATTAAAAAGCGAAATGTTAATAAAAGAGTAATTTTGGGTTATATTCTACACAAAAATGTGTGTTCTGTAACAATATTTGGTGGCTGTAATGTTATAAAAATTCATCATGTTGAGTAGGTTTTCCGATGTTCTTCAAGCAACGGCAGACGTTGTGAGTACAATTAAGTAATTATTTTAATTGTTAAACAACTAGCAGTACTTATAGTGCGTTACCAACTAGCCCTGGGTCATATTTATTAACCTACATTAAACATGACTTGTATAATGTCACCTATCACCATTTTCACTTACATAGTAATTAAAGGTCGCCGCAAAATTTTATTTTTTTACTTTCCTATACAGCTGGCACCACCGGCTACCAGATATGAAGATTTTCAATATCACTGGAAGATGATAATAAATTTTTATCAAAATTATAATGACAGTACAAAAGTTCACATTGAAGATACAAGAGTACCACACCATTTACATCAGATGCTTCAGGTAATGTTTGACAATTCCAATAGTCGTTCCTGTTTGACTGATTTCAAACACAACAATTCTTTCAATATAATCTAGTAAAGTTAGATCTAGATTAGATACATTATTGGTACTCTACAGATAAAGCATTTATATCATGCTATTGAAATGGACAAATGTATTTGTTAATAAATATTATACAATCTCCCAAAATAATTCAGATTTTAGACTGAGAATAGTATTATTTACTACTGTCTAAAATCAGAACATGTCTGTCATGAAACATGTCACTCTTTTATGTAAATAATATTTTAATTTATTCAAATGTTTATAATAATAATATGCATGTGATTTTTTATAAAGTGATTGTAAGATTTGTACTATGTAACAGTACCTACTATGCAGACAAAACAACATAATTATGAATGCAAATAACTTTCAATTGCAACTGGGGCATAAACTTACTTTCATGCTGTTTTAATTTACCTTTTGTATTTCAAAGTTAGCTAAAATACTAATTCTACTGCACATTTATACATTAGAAATGTTTGGGTAGTAAAAATACCATTGCATGTTATGTGAAAAGA
The DNA here is from genome assembly GCA_905187575.2 of Celastrina argiolus. Classification (NCBI taxonomy): domain Eukaryota; kingdom Metazoa; phylum Arthropoda; class Insecta; order Lepidoptera; family Lycaenidae; genus Celastrina; species Celastrina argiolus. The sequence goes on from LR994596.1 coordinate 9,056,550, forward strand.
CATACATATGGTCTGGACATATGGTCTTTTTTGTGACTCCAAATCTTAAAAAATACTTATATCCTTAAGCCTTGTAATTAAATCAACTTAAAGACTAAAAAAATACTAAAATGGCAGCTCATTGTTGATGAAGAGAAGGAAGAGCAAGATGGCACAGTTGGGCCATGCCTAGAGTCAGTGATACAGAGGTCCATACCAGTGCTGGACGCTCTAGCAGTGTTAGCGGTAGCAGACAGACCACCCGGAGCAAGAGCCATGGCGTTAACACTAGCTACAGCACTGTTGAGACGGACGAAACGACCATGTATCAATAGTGCACATGTTTATAGACCTATTCAGGTAATTTTCGAAATGTATAAGGACAAGTGTGGGGTGATATGTAACATACATGTTATCTAGATATGTATGACATTAGGGTCGCTTCAGAAATCTCATGAAATTTATGTGCTACTAAACTAAATAAAACCCTGTGGAGATGTAGATTTTGTTGAAATAAAATGTAGCCCATGCATATCCCCATTCATTATAATCAAAATTGATTGGGTCTTTTGGAGTTTATTTTTATGCAAACAAGCAAAATACATTTTATTATGCATATTAGTAGAGATAAAAATCTGTAAATCATATACATATTTCATACTTAGTTATATGTTATTAGTTAAATACCTTTGTAATTTAATCTTATTTTCCATTTATAATCAAGTCAACAGATAAGTTTTTATTACAGAGAATGTTAGTTCAATGCAATGAGAGCCCTGCATCGCCAACTGAAAAAGAAGAAGTGGAACTTCTCCTAACCTTGTGTGGTCTAGTGAGAAAGGAACCAGGGCTGGCCAATATATTCACAACACCATTTGTAGAAGACAAAAGCACATTACTCAGTATACCGGAAGACATCAAAAAGCTAATACCAATGAAACGAAAATCGCATACACCAAAGAAAAACCCGTTGTTTGAAGTGGACATGGCTCCGAATCCAATGAGAAATGTTTCTATTGTAAGAAACAATAAGGACGAGAATTGTATGTCAAACGCATCTGTGATAAGTGGACCGGACGACAATGGTTCGTGTAAAAGTCAAAAGACCGTCTATGATGATAACGACAAGTTTCTACTGATTGATCTTTTGCTGTCGTACTTGAATAGTGCTGTGAGTATGTTTACTTTCTTCAAAATATTGTATATCTACATACATCTTTTATCATTCTGTTTTAAAATAACAATGGTGACTTTAAAAATTACAATGTAATTGAATACTCAAAAGAGCCATAGCCGTATAACTTCCCTTTTAACAAGGTTAAAAGTAAATTATTGCAATTTACTGTATTTCGAGATATTAGGAATATGCTCATAAAACATGTTAATGGATTCAGCATTGAAGTTTATAGCAGTGGCAGTTTTTTATTAGTTTAATGACTGGTATTTAGAATGAATAAGAGAGCTGTGTTATGTATGCCGCCTTTTGTTGTATTATGTGAATATGGTCCTGACATAGACCAATTCCTTTTAATCTTTAGCTATCCAGTGGTGTAATTGAAATTTGTATAGGGATATATTATTGTTGTAACACTAAACTTTATCTATTCTTCTTATATATACAAATGAATTGCTGTTTGTTACTCTCGCTAAAACTCGAGAACGGCTGAACCGATACGGCTATTCTTAGTCTTGAAATATTAGTGGAAGTCCAGGGAAGGACTAAAACGGTTTGTATATTCAACAAAGTGGGCACAGGTCAGCTAGTTAATAAATAAGATTGATGTATCAGTGTATGTCAGTCTGAACTAAATGAATAAACCAATTTAGATCTAGTTTTTTGGTTTGAAAGCTGACATGATCGAGAGTGATCTTATCTACAATTCATTATGATCAGTTTGCTCACTGGTTAACAATTAATTTTTTTTTTAAAGTTGAGTGTTGATAAAAAATATTAATTTTGTTTATAGTAATTTCCAATCCTCTTACTGTGGATTTTTATTAATCTCTTGTTACTTTTTATTCAGGATAACCAAGTAGTGCTCCGAGCGTGTGAGGGTATAATGATAGTGTCATCACTGCCGGAGGATGATATAGCCAACCTGGTCACAAGCTGTAGTCCAGCCTGCGAGGTCATTGTGGACAAACTCCTGACTAAGTACCGCAGTATACCATATGACTTGGACCCCAATGATGTCGATCACCTGAATATCACATGGGCGTAAGTAATTTTTAAGGCGTAAGTTTTTTTCGATTTCCAGACACATTCCGGAAACCGCCATCTAGCGCCACTATTGGAAAATACTAATTACTAATTTCGTTTTGTATCTTCTTCTTAATTGTTTCGTATCTTCTTAATTAAGGAGGTTAATAATTTAGCTTAATGTAATGTTATGCTTATCTTTATTTTAATGTCAATATTTGTACTTAATTCGGCATATTTACATTTTATAATTTACAAATGTTAATAGTAGTGACATCTATTGCAATTTTTTTGTATATTGGTATGCCATGGTTACGTCAATTAACATGTGTGTGTTCGTTATTTTCAGGTATGTGGCGCAGGATTTTGGAGACAAGTCCTACAACAGGTTCAACGGTTACCGCGAGTTGACAAGCTTCTTTTCATGGCTCGATTACTGTGATACACTAATGAAGGTATTATTAATAACTAGATGTTTCCCGCTACTGTACATTTTGCTGCGTAAAGTAGCCTATATATCCAGCATGTAAACTACAACCATGCCAAATTTCATCAAAATGGAGGAGGGAGGAGAATTTGGGGAGCCTTATGTCTGTTGAGGCATGTGTATGTTATAAGTGAAACGCGAAATCACTATTTCACGTCAAGTTTTCCCCTGTGTCATGTGAAAACTTATCTCTTGAACTTGCCTATTATTATTTTTCTCTTTTTTATTCTTTTAAAGTACGAGTATGTCGCTATTATTATGTATTGTTCGCGTTTATTTAAAATTCTAAAGAAATACTGTTTTGTTCTAAGCCGCCATTTATAAATTTATACTCTTTTAAGTCTCCCATGGGATAGGCGCCGCCTATTTTAGGGAACGTTATTGTAACATTTGCTGACGTATGTTTTTTGGAAATAAATTATTTGTACTGTATTGCCTGGTTTGATATTCAAACGTACTCCAAGTTTTCTGTTACTGGACTTATGAATGGTTTCACAACAGGAATGCCACCCCACCATAGCCTGCCATCTCGCTCGGATGTTCCGCGCCCAGTTCCTAGAGGGCGCTGCGGAGGTGCTCCTGCCCACTGTCTCATCGGAGTCGCTGCTGTCCGCGACCGAGTCGCTGCTACCGGCGACCGAGTCGCTGCTACCGGCGACCGAGTCGCTGCTACCGGCGACCGAGTCGCTGCAACCGGCGACCGAGTCGCTGCTACCGGCGACCACGCGGATATCGGCGCACCGTGCAGCGCTCACCGCGGCGGTGCTGGCCAAGTGTTTGAGGGTAGTCGATTCGCCGGATCTCATCAATGGTAAATAATATTTTATTATCACTACGAGCTTAATCTTTTTTCTAATTTGGTGACCTCTGTAGCACCACTGGGTGCTGCGCGTTGGAGCTCAAGCCGGACGTCGCAAGTTCGAATACGGCCGAGGAATCAAAAAGTTTTCAATGTTCCTGGGTCGTGGATGTGTATCAAATTTGTGTAAAATTCACGTGATTTTTGCTAATCGCTTTTTTTACGTAATCAGCCGGACGTTCTCAAACGTCATGCAAAAGCCATGTCTGTCAATCACCATTTCCCTTCATATTTCCAGAGTTCTCCAACTGGCTCGTCGGCGACGGCGAGGTGTGCGAGTGGCCGCTGCTGCGCGCGCTCGTGCACAACTGTCTCACCCGCGACCACGACCTCACGCTGGAGACGCTGCGGTTCTTCGAGGTACAGTCTATTATATTTCCGGAGTTCTCCAACTGGCTCGTCGGCGACGGCGAGGTGTGCGAGTGGCCGCTGCTGCGCGCGCTCGTGCACAACTGTCTCACCCGCGACCACGACCTCACGCTGGAGACGCTGCGGTTCTTCGAGGTACAGTCTATTATATTTCCGGAGTTCTCTAACCGCCTCGTCGCCGACGGCGAGGTGTGCGAGTTCTCCAACTGACTCGTCGGTTCTTCGAAGTACAGTTTCCACTTAGCAACTTTTTTTAATAATTAAAAATCTTTATATTTATAAAACGCATGCTTTAAAATCATGTAGCCCACCAAACTGGCACGAACGTCTTAAGACAAATTCTCAATTTTTCTAACACTTTGATTGATCAATTAAAAAGATTTTTTTATGTGATTATATTTAGCTTTATACAAATTGGTAGGACAATCACAGTCAGACAATTTTGTTATGACAAAAGAAATGCTCTCAGAATATTTTTGTTGTGAAACAAACATGTTATATTTGAAACTGACGATGGGGATTTTATGTCCATTGTACACAAATTGTTTTTATTTCGAGAGCTGATCTTAATATGGCCCTGACGTCGATACGACCCAATTGGATCTATTGTGACTCCTTCGTGGTACAGTACCGTCCCCAATATTAATATTGAACTTGAATATAAAACAATGATTTTGACACACTTGAAACAAATCGTTGTTAAATAGTTAATGGAATCAGGCGTTACTTTGCGGAAATCAATAGCATAAAGTGTATACGTAGGTCAGACTGGACGTAACTTTGAGACTCGGTATAAAGAACATATCGCGGCTTATAGAAATGGTCATCATGATAAATCACATTTTGCCAAACATCTTTTAGATAGTAGTCACAGTGTACCAGATGGTCATTCCTATAAGATATTACATAAATGTGACAAAGGCTTTAGACTGAGTGTGTTGGAACAGTTAGAAATAATTAAAGTAAAGAACAACAATAGAATTGCGTTGTTGAATGACCAAACTAACCTTACTACGTCACCTCTTATTAACTTGTTTGGTGGGGGTAGGGTTGGTAGGGTTGGTTTTTTTAATATTTGTAAAAAAAAATTTTAAAAAAAATCTAGAATGAGATAAGGTAGTATAATAATATAAAGTTATAGTTACTGCTCTTTTTACACCTGTTATACTTACCGTTACCCGTTATATTGTGTAATTTTGCTGTCCTGTCATTGTAATGTATTGTAATACATATCTAAGTTTCTTGTAATGTTTGTAACGTGTCAAATAAATGTTTTTATTATTATTATTAACATTCTTACAGGCAGTAATAGAGAAAGGCACAGAACACAGTATGGACCGTCTAGTGCTGGCCCGAGTCAGTTCTCGGGGGTACTGCGCCGTGGGGCCCACGCCGAGGGCCCCCAGCCCGCTGCAGGACGAGCGGGACAGACTCAACGACGTGTCTTACGGGAGAGAGCGAGAGAGGAATAGGTAAGTCTAGTGCTGCCTCGAGGTAGTGCTCGGGGGTACTGTGCCGTGGGCCCCCAGCCCGCTGCAGGTCGAGCGGGACAGACTCAACAACGTGTCTTACGAGAAAGAGTGAGAGAGGAATAGGTATGTCAAGATTGTCTAGTGCTGGCGCGAGTTAGTTCCCGGGGGTACAGTGCCGTAGGACCCCAGCCCGCTGGAACGGGGCGAGGCGAGACTTTGTAGGTTTTGCGTTGATCAGGGTCACAGATCTTCCTGAAGTGATTTAAATAGTTGAAATATTAGGATCTAACTGTCCGTGGCCAACCATCCCATACAATCTATCTTTAGTACAAAAAAATTGCAATAGATGTCACTACTATTAACGTTTGTAAATTATAAAATGTATATAATATGCCGAATCAATTGCAATAGATGTCACTACTATTAACGTTTGTAAATTATAAAATGTATATAATATGCCGAATCAATTGCAATAGATGTCACTACTATTAACGTTTGTAAATTATAAAATGTATATAATATGCCGAATCAATTGCAATAGATGTCACTACTATTAACGTTTGTAAATTATAAAATGTATATAATATGCCGAATCAAGTACTAATATTGACATTAAAAGTATAAAGATAAGCATATTTTTAGGCATACCACCACATTAAGCTAAATTCAACACCTTAATTAAGAAGAAGATACGAAACGAAATTAGTAATTAGTATTTTCTAATAGTGACGCTAGATGGCGGTTTCCGGAATGTGCCTGGACTTCACCCTTTGCCAGTCGAATTGCCAGTATTAGGGTGATCCCATTTTTTAGTTAGTAGGTCGTGTCTCTGTTATATATCGACTATGTGTAACTGACCAAGGGAGAAAAGATGCCTATTTGTGGCATCTGCGCGGTGTCCGATTCATACTACTATAAAATTGTGGACGCAGGGAGGCGATGCGGCAGCTGCAGCACGAGGAGCACGTGAGCGGGCAGGTGGGCGACATCCTGCACCACGAGGGCCTGGACCGCCAGGACTCCGGGGACAACATACACAGGGTCATCAACAGGTGAGCGCGTGTCACATCACTAGAGGTTGAAAAAGCGAGCGACGTGACCATAGACAAATTCCGTCGCGTTAGTGTCGCCGCGACAATGCCGCCGCGACAGTGCTGTAGGTTCTTGTACAGCTTGGCAAAAAAGTACTGGTTGAAAGATGGATGGAAAATGTTTTTAATTGTATTATATTCGAATCATATCTATAGTCAGTGGCGTAGCTAGTGGGAACGGGTGTCACCCGTTGTATATTTGTGTGTAGGGGTGTGACACCCGAGCCCGACTATGACCATCAGTTATAATTCTTTCTACCTATAAAAAATCGGCAGAGAGCATAACCGCCACTAATAAAATAATCTAGGTAACTATAATATCGTACCACGAGCATAATAAATTGATACGTATTTAAAAAAAGCGATGTGCACACTGATCGATCAGGGATTCCCCCAAAATGTAACACTCCGTTCGCTCATAACCAACGGCAACGCTAGTAAGGGGATTGCCTCCATATAGAGTTCGTCACTTGTATTGTAGATTGGGAAAGTTTTGGGATGACCCCTACAAAATCCGCCCCGGGTGCCACCTATGCTAGCTACGCCACTGTTTATACTACGTATTATCATATACGTCCTATTACAATATGTTTCTAATCTAATCAGGATAGAAGCTGATTTATATTATAAAGTTGAAAATATTTTTTTTTGTTTAAAACCATCCGGACTTTTTTGCCAAGTTCTCGCACTGTCGCGACGACACTGACGCGGTGACAGACGCTCGCTTCAAAAGTCATAAAAAATCATAGATATCCAAAATATATAGTTTATTTACTTTAAGCCTTGTATAACGTAAGCGCAGTACTTAACTAGCAATAAATTAACAATATTATGCATACACAGTCAGTATTATTGTGCGAGTGAAACAGCAATTTAAATAATTACATTGTTATATGAGAGGTAACGACACCAGGTTTTTGGCAATAAATATTGCTTTTATTCCTTAACTGACATTGAACAATATTGATTTTACTGCTCAATTTATTAATAGTTATAATATTTAATTACCGGTGTCAAATAACTGGGTACTGGTAACACTAACTTAATGTATTTGCCCGCTTTTGCCACAAAGATATAATTTTAACAATGCTTCTAGGCGACTAATGCAACTCAAGAAAAAAATTGAAGACATTATGGAAGCTGAGAAATCTAGGAATAGATATGACTAAACTCTAATATACAAGGTGTAAAATAAATAAGTGATAATACTTTAAGGTGTGTATGTGCCGCATATGTAGAGTATACTGCGAAAGTCCCAGCGCTGAAAGACTTACTTTTGACTTTCATGTTTCGATGAGAAATGCCTTAACATCATAAATTTGCCGATACAATAATTTAAAAAAAAGCACCTCTTTGAGCGCTGGTACTTTCACAGTGAACTCTATATAGGGGACCCATACACACCCTAAAGTATTATCGCTTATTAATATTACAGCCTGTATACCTTTTATAAAGTAGTATAGCTATAATAAGGCCTATGAGTTACTTATATATTTGTATAAACTGAAATTATACAATATTTTACTAGCTTAGCTAGTGATTAGTGTCATTAGTCATACATATCATTTATTTTTTATTTTAATATCATTGATCTAGTTAATCAAAAGTCCACTTTCTACTTTCTAGTTTTACAATTTTTCTAACAAGTTTACAACTTAAAGTTATACTACTGTATTCCCTGTAAATAATTTACCAGAATTTTTGTATACTAAAAAAAACTTTGTGTTTACTAGGTCAATGTTGATATTTTCTAAATTAAAAAGAGTATTTTTTATTGCCATATTTTTAAGATTATCATGTATTTTTATTTATTATTTTATGTTTGTTCGTAATTTAAAAAGTTTTATACATTTTAACCCAATAATCCGGATAATTTATCTCATTATGAAACTCAAAAGTCATGCTAAAGCTGTAAACCAACTGAGTTCGTCAATAATTGGTCGTCCAAAGGAATGTCGCCCTAATGATGTATAAATCTGCTACAAAATTGTAAAAAAATCCTGTGATTGAATTGCCATGTTAGAAAACATATTTGCTATAATCACAGTTAATAGTAAACATATTTTATTTATTTTTATTAGATAATACATACAATTATTTTATTAGTTTTTAAGTCGTGTAGATAGTGTTGCCATGTTCTTTCATTTACTGGTCCTAATTTGACTCCCAGACGTATTGTATGAAAAAGTTTATTTATCCCTAAGTTTACTATCTAGTATATCGTTTTTCAACTTTTTAATTTTTTTTACGAGAAATTATTGAAAGTATAAAAGGCCATAAACTTAGACAAGGTTACACAGTGTACAACATTATAATTTATATTCATCATAAATATAAGAAATATCACAGTTCCTTCTTATGAGCTCAATTTAGGTTATTATTTGTTAAAAAAAAGTTGTGATATATTTTTGGGATAACTGTTTTTGTTTACTTGTAAACTTTTAGGGCCAATATTTTAAATGAAGCCATTTAAGTAATAATGATATATGACCTTCAACAACAAATGTAGTCACACAATGAAGTACTTTTTATATACTTATAATTTAAAAAATAATAATATTAAACAACAACAAAAAATCAATACAACAGTATTGTTTTTTGTCAATGGTACGCTCTGAACCAACTTGATTGGATTATTCGAATGTGTGTTATTATATTTATGTAATACGTCCATATAGATCTTAAAATATTAGTTTTTTTTAAATATTTTGTTGAAAATTATATATTTTTTTATAAGTCTTTATTTTACTTAAGAAAAATTGCTGTATAATAACTATGGTCTCAAAAGATTATTCCTTTGTATAGATACTATGTTAATATGTATAAAAATATTATGTAGATAAGTAAAGTTATGTAAATATTAGGTCACAAGCCAAAGTAAGAAAAAAACTAATGCTTAGCACCAAGCTTTGCATTTTTTATATTCATTTTATTGTACATCTCCTACAGGTTTAACCTGTCTATACACTATGCTTTTTTAGTAAGCTTGGTTAAAACTAGTTAATATTTTTAACCGCAAAAAGCAAGCTTGGGTGCTAAAACTCAAAATTATTTAACATGAATATATTCTCTACGTAAACAAAATATTAAATTCCACCAAATTAATGACTCAATATAATTCTTTATAGCGCTGTATATAATAAGTGACATTTAAATTGGTATAGTACGTCCCAGATAAATTTAACCCATACATAAATAAACCAATGGCACAACTATAGACTGTCATGCATGTATAGTACGTCCGACATAAGCTTAATCTAAACGTAAACAAACCCGTCTATGACACAACCAAAGACTAGTCAGTGATGCCAATTGGCCAATATTAATAAAATTATTTTTGTTTGCTATGAACCCATAGACTATATTCTACATACATAGATATATTCTACAATCAGCAGTGTCTAAATGGCGTATTTTTTCTGTGAAAGATTTTCATTTAATGTTTAAACATAATAATAATTATTTAATAGTTATATAATGTATTGGATAATGAAGTGTAATCCTTTAATATACCTGTGAAAGTGTTAATAAGTGTGCACAATAAGTGAATAACGTAAAATTTCGATGTTTTCGGTTTGTTTACCTTTAGGTTAAATTTATCAGGGACGAAGTATAGACAGTCATGCCAATTGGCCAATATTAATACAATAATTATTGTTTTCTACAGTGAATCCATAGACTATATTCTACAGTCGGTAGTGTCAAAATGGCGTATTTTTACTGTGGAAGTTTTTGATATGATGTTTAAACATTTTAAATATTGTTAAAAATGTATTGGATAATGAAGTAAGATCCTTTAATATTCCGGTGAAACTGTTGATAAGTGTAATGCAATAAGCAAATATGTGAATATTTCGGTGTTTTTGGTTTATTTACGTTTAGGCTAAATTTATCTGGGACGTACTATAATAGTATTACAGAATGGGTAGTAAACAAGAGAAAATATTCTGTTTACCTTTAGTTTATTGCATTCGACATTAGGGAAGGCCATTATATTGACATTTAAACGTTTCTATTGTATGTTTTATAATGTTCAAATGTCAAATTGAAGCTCGCCCATTGGTCAACCACTTGTCAGTTGAAGGTCAAATGTCAGATTTTTGCCTTGCCCCGATGTACTTTTAGATGACATTAAATTGGATCAGAACAGAGTATTTCACTTATAATGTCTATAGCGTTACATGGTCTGTGATTTGTCTGAATATTGTCTATGGTTATTTTTGTATTATATATGATTAAACATGTTGGAAGTAAAGTGTTGTTTTATTGGTGGTTGCAGTTTCCTGTTGCTGCTGCCGCGCGCGATTCTATCGGACCCGGTCGGCACTGACTATGAGAACTATATACATGACGCCCAAAAACATTACCAGGTATGACATAGTACAATCTAGCCTGATGACGTAGACATTCTAGCCTAGTGACATAGACAAGCCTAAACTATAGAGTATTACTTGGACAGAATGTAGGTCTAATACAAGTTACTTTGGCTGTTTATACTATGTATTATTTATCTTTAATATTATTCATTTTAATCAATTATTATTGCTGTACTAGACTTACTTAGTACTTAAAGAGTACCGACACTGTGGCACTAATTTTAAAACTAAACTCTACAACTGCACGCGTAGTCTAACCGCCATATAGTAACTTTCTACGAAAGAATAGATAAAATGACAGATTGATAATATCAGGTTGTCCCTATAATCTAGAATCAGTGTCTCCATTATTATGTTATTATTGCAGCTATGGTTAGACATTACCTCCACTTACAACTGGCCATCGGAAGTAACGTATATCGACAACACGGCCAGCTCCACCCATAGCTACGATAGCAGACCAGAGGCAGATCTACATTTAGACGACGTATTCGATAATCGCAACGACAAGAATCGATTCGTCGATATCGATTCGGATACTCGAAAAATCGATTATACATTCGTCAATCGGTCGTCGCTAGGCGATGAGGAGTTTGACGAGGGACCATTCTTCCGAATGATGTTCAAACTCCTAGCGAATATGCCGGATCAGCCTTACCAAGTGAATTTGCACCTCACGTCTATAATATCAAAGCTCGCTTTGCTCCCTCACCCGAATTTGCACGAGTACTTACTAAACCCGAGCCTGCAAACGGCTAAGAAAACTCAGACGCTGTTCAAAGTATTACAAGACGTGGCAAGGCGGTTGACCACGGAAATACCCAGGTTGAAGAACTACAAGCAGCTGATCGAGAGTACCAGACTAGAGCTCATGAGTGAAGACCCGAGCTATGATGAAAGGTATGTTTGGAAGTGAATACGTCTTTAAAAATTATTTCGTACAAGTATTAATTACGAGAATTAAACAAGACGCATTTGTATAAAGAAAATGTCAAAGTCACTTGTTTATTCGACAGGTAAAATTTATCTAACGATTGAAAAACCGGCTCATAATATTAAAGTCCCAATAGAAATCAATTAAGTTTTGTATATTGAGTGAACACTCTCATATTTTTAAACGTTTATAATTCGAAAGCGAAGTCTAACACTGTCTTGCCCAACGCAAGAAGCTTAGTAATCAGTAGTAAACACATCAAACTTCGATTATGAAATTCAAAATTCAAAATTCAAAAAATTTTATTTCCAAATAAAACTTAAAAAGCTATTTTCGGAAAGTCAACAAAAAGGCTACCACCGGTTCAACCCTAGCCCGCCGAGAAGAACCGGCGTAAGAAACTCGGACGGGGCCATCTTTTAGCAAAAAGATGGAAAATTGTTCTTTTTTTTAAAAAAAGTGTATACATAATATGTTTACAATGTAAAACTTAATTTAACAAAAGTCAGAGTACATAAAGTACATTGAGGTAGCCTTGCATGTGGCCATCTTATTCCCAAGGTGTGCAATCGTCAATAAAATCATTGACCTTATAATAAGCTTTAGCACACAGACGTTCTTTAACTACAATTTTAAATTTATTGATAGGGAGGCTCTGAACTTTATTTGGGATTATATTGTACAGGCGAATACATTGACCTTTAAATGATTTACTAACTTTACTCAGTCTGATCACCGGTAAATCTAGCTTGTGCTTATTTCTAGTGTTCCTATTGTGATTGTCGCTTTTCATTTTAAAATTACTTAAATTCTTTTTAACGTACAACACATTGTCTAAAATGTATTGAGAAGCAACGGTCAGAATACCAATTTGTTTAAACTTCTCTCTTAGAGATTCAAAAGAGGACATTTTGTAAATTGAACGTATTGCCCGCTTCTGCAGCACAAATATTGTGTTAATGTCGGCGGCATTTCCCCATAAGAGGATGCCGTAAGACATCCTACTATGAAAATAACTAAAATATACTAATCGCGCCGTGTCTTCGTCAGAAATTTCTCTAATTTTTCTAACCGCATATGCTGCAGAACTGAGCCTACTTGCAAGATTGGCAATGTGAGGACCCCACTGTAATTTGCTATCAAGTGTTATACCCAGGAACACAGTGGAATCCTCTAGTTTCATTTTCTCATCATTTAATAGTATATTGGTTTGTAATTGCTTAACATTGGGCAAAGTAAATTTTAAACATTTAGTTTTTTTAGAATTTAATAATAAGTTATTAACATTAAACCAATGTACTATTTTTGAGAGAGCACTATTTACCTCGTCATAATTTGACTGTTGTCGCTTCACATTAAAAATTAGTGAAGTGTCATCGGCAAATAATACTATCTCATGTTTATCTTTAACTAGATAAGGTAAGTCATTAATATAGATGAGAAAAAGAAATGGGCCTAAAATGGATCCCTGTGGGACACCTAATTCTATTTTAGTCCCAGTGGACCGTTTACTATTTACCTCCACCCTTTGAATCCTATTTGTAAGATAAGAACTCAAAAGGCTGAGGGCTGAGTCCCTTATGCCATAGTGCTTTAATTTCCTGATCAATGTAGCATGCTCAACACAATCAAAGGCCTTGGAAAGGTCGCAAAACACACCTAACGCATCCTGCGACCTCTCCCAAGCTTCAAAAATATTACAAAGCAGACCTATACCAGCGTCCGTTGTGGATCGACCCTTAGTAAAACCATATTGATTACTATGTAATATATTGTTTATATTAAAATGTACTAATAACTGATTTAAAATTAATTTTTCAAATATTTTACTAAAAGTCGGCAAAATCGATATAGGTCTGTAATTTGTCGGATCAGATTTATTCCCAGCTTTAAATAAGGGTATAACCTTGCTATGCTTCATTAAGTCAGGAAAAACACCACTCTTTGTACAATCATTAAAAATCATTGCTAAATGAGGAGCTACGATGTCAATTATTGATTTCATAATTTTTGTAGACATGCCCCAGAGATCAGCAGTATTTTTGATATTTAACATCTTAAATGTATTAACAATTTCTCTGGAATCAATTTCTTTGAACTTAAAATTGACATCACATTCCTTTACATTATCTTTAAGTATTTTTTCAGCAGCTGCAGGAGACGAATCTAGACTTTTTGTAGTTGAGACCGGAATGTCAGCAAAAAACTTTTCGAATACCGTCGCAACCTCTAGATCAGTAGTTATTTTTTTATTTTCAAAACTAAGTTCATAATTTGTGTTACGACAGGTGACGTTTCCAGTCTCACCAGCTATTATCTTCCATGTAGTTTTGATCTTATTTTTAGAATTTTGTATTTTATTTCTAATATGAAGAGCCTTTGCAGCTTTACAAACTTTTTTTAAAATTTTTGAGTAATTTTTAACATATATTTTAAAAGTTTCACTGTTATTTATACATTTTTCACTGTATAATTCATATAGTCTTTGTCTGCTTATTTTAATTCCTGCAGTTGCCCACTCAATAAAGTTACCTTTTTTGTTGCTATTTCTAACCGATTTAGGAGTAAATACTAAATTAAATTGGGTTCTTATTATCTTAAACAATTTACTAAAAGCTTCATCTGACCTACTTGACCCATCTAATAATTTAATATTTGAACTTAAATTACTCCTAAATTTCTCAATACGTTTAGTATTCACAGGAATAAACACTCGATTTTCCTTTAGATTAGTGTCACAATATATATTAAAAGAAGCTAACTGTCCGTAGTGATCAGAGCTGAGTTTATTAATTATATCTTTTTTACTTGGAATAAGATTAGTAAATATATTATCAATACAAGTAGCAGTCGTATCACATACTCTTGTTGGTTCTTGAAATAAATTAAATAGGTTATATGATCTAAACAATGATGTGAATCTAACCGTAGTGGAGTTTAGGTCTAACAAATTAATATTAAAGTCACCACATATAATAACGTTTTTGTTAGATGCACATATTTTTGACAATAATTGTTCCATAATTTGTTCAAATGATTCGTATAACCCAGATGGAGGCCTGTATACGCAACGATTAAATAAAAAATATGAAAAATTAAACACGGTCACAACTAATTGAAAGAAATGTAACAAAAACTCTACTCTATGTTTTATCTCTTTTTCCAGAAACGACCACAATCAACTAGTAGAGAGTCTGATCGTACTCGAAGAGTTCTGTAAGGAGTTAGCAGCTATTGCCTTCGTTAAGTACCAACATGTTATGCACAGATAAGCTTTTGCCTGTTTGCCTGACCAGGAAAAAAAACCGGGAGCGCTGTTTTTATAGCAGCAACACTACAAAAAAGATGCAACTCACATAGAGCCTCAAATACAATCAATCAATATTATATGTAGCAAATATCATAATAATGCAAGGGAATGTGCAAGTATTGTAGTACGTCCGAGATCAATTTAACCTAAACGTAAACTAACCAAAAACACAGAATTTTTCACATATTCACTTATTGTGCAAACTTATCAACACTTTCACCGGAATTTTAAAGAATAACACTTCATTATCCAATACATTTTATAACAATTAAACAATAATTAATATGTTTAAACATCAAATAAAAATCTTTCACAGAAAAATTACGCCATTTTGACATATCCGATTGTAGAATAGAAGCCTATTATAGTCTATGAATTCATAGCAAACAATAATCATTGTATTAATGTTGGCCAATTGGCATCACTGACTAGTCTATGGCCGTGTCATAGATGGTTTTGTTTACGTTTGGGTTAAATTTATCTCGGACGTACTATAAAGAACATCCTGTGTGGAAATATTTTATCGCGTGATATTGCTAGATATAATATTGATTAAATTATATGGTTTTTTTGCAAAGTAATGCCTGATTATAACATAACTATCGCAGATGTAAACGTTATAAAGGTTTTTCAATTTAGTTACGTGAATTTTCCACAATATGCCAATGTTGATGTTCCTGGTCAGGCTTAGTTATATAAAATCATGTCTCAAAAATAATATAAAGCTCGAAATGTTATTTAATCAGACATAGGTTATTTTTGTTTTTGCGAATAAATTGATTAAGGCTTACTAAGTATCCAAATCATTTTAAATTATCGTTATGTTTTTGTTATTTAATTTGAAAGGGTGTAGTGCAATACTTTTTAATCTGGTTATCTGGACCCTAGAAGAAAAATGTACATGAAAGGAACACTAAAGACCATAGTTTACAAAGGATTTTGAACTTTGGTTATAATGCACGAATGAATAAGGACTTTATATCAATGGAGTATGTCACTTATTCCATTGATATAAAGTCGTAATTGGTACATTCTCCAGGCGTCTATTGTTTTTGTTAAAGATTGTGATAAATGTCATTTGTCAAAATCTTCAACAAAAACAATGGACACTGGGAAACGTTAGACATCTCTTTCTTTCCCATTAAGGGGAATGAGAAACGATGTATGTCTTTTTCTCCTACTAATAGTCAGGTATTACTATTTATGTATAATTAGTATTCTAGAAAAGGGTTTCTAGAAGAAGGAGAAGAAGGTATACTTTCGTGGCATTGTGCTATGTATTCATTTAAAATATGTACCTTAACTGGCCACTAAGAATTTTCCAGTTTGCAGCCACATTCTAGTCCTTGTTGTTATTATTTATTTACTTTTATATCATTGCGCTTGTAAAATATATATAAAAGAAAATTTATATTTTAGAAACGCCCTTAATTATAATTATTTAAAGTTCTCACGAAACTGCCAACACAGTATTTTCTATAAAAGTATAAAGCGGCGTTGAATTTAATAACTTATTGTAATGTAATTATATATTAAATACATAAAAACCTCCTACTACAATGTTGCTGTTTTTGGCTGATGGATAACTTGGAAAAGTCACTTGAAAGACAAATATAGCAACATTCAAAATATATCTCTTATTCCACATGTGCTTAAAGTAGTAACTCTCATACCAGTACAATAAAGCATTTATTTGAATAGCAAAGTATTTAATAATAAAGTTAGTTCAACCACAAATAAGCAAACATGGTTATTATATTTTTTTTATTGTTTGTGTTGTTATATCGAAAATTTAGTACTGAATATTTGTGTAAACTGTAAAAAAATCAATACATTCCTTTACAGGAGGAAATCTATTATAAAGTATAAAGCGAAATTATATTAATGCGATATTATATAACACTTTTTGCACAAGTGATATTATATTGATTATAGATTGTTGAATAAATAATTTTAATAAAATCATTTTGTATTTATTTCTACATCGTGTTTGTACATATAAGAAATTAATAAAATACTTATTAATTTAGACAGATTATATTATTGACTTGCAAATACAGTAAGTATGGAAAAAACGACTAATTAAAATGTGAGCGTCCACTAGTGGGGTTGGAGGCGTAGTGTGTTCGCGACTCGCGTCGGCTCCCGTCGCGAACGTACTCGTGGGAAAGAGAGGGACGTATGTATAAACCCGTATGCGCCCGAAGTTGACGCGCGAACAGTTTGTAGCTTACAATGAGATTAGTAGGAAATAAAAGACGCATAAAATGCAATGGTGATTATATTTATCCAGAAATTAAATAATGCATATAAACATGAATTAACAATAATTCTTTATATATTTACATTGTTTACTTATATCTTCTAAGGTTTTGATATGAGATTGAAACTTACAAAGATCTATCTTTTCTTCATTGACACATTGATAACAATATGTTAAGTTACAAGTATACCAAGAACAGATGGCGCTAGTGTCTTAGCAAGATTTTAAAATGTTAACGGATTTCTACTCTTTACCTATGGTCTTAATGAACTTTATTTAATATAGTACATAGTCAAAAAGAATTCACATCGACCTTTTAAAAACCCTATTATTTCTCTCTCCAATTCTCTATGTCAAACAAAGCCAATTTAAACTTGTCGTTGCTTAGTAAGAGATGACGCTCTGCAAAGCCTACACTAGACGAAAAGTATCTTTTCTAACGTGTGTTCTATTTGCCAGAATACTTTATTATAAATACAAATGTAAAATTAATTTGTTCATAGATCCTGGCAGTATCAATCTTCTAACAAACGCTAGCTCCCTACCACTATCCACACTAAACTTGTACAAAACGGATGAATGTTGTACTATTATTTATCGATCTTACAAAACTTCACGGCGTCAGGCACTTTCTTTTTTTTTTCAACAGATTCTATAAATTATTTTATATATCGATGGTAACTGTACCATGAGCGACTCAAAAATTATTTAGACCGTTGCATATTATCCATTGTGTGATTTATATGAATACTTTTTCAAATGACTCAACAAACAATGAATTATACACAAACGCCAAAGTAATCTGGTCTGATAATTTAAAATAATTAATCGCCTACCAAAAATACTGAGGTTATGTTAGGTTTAGTTAGCAGTTAAGCGTAAAACAAGTATTTTCTGACATACGATTAAATATTTTTAAAATTAAAAAAAAACCAATACAAACTTTATATTGAAACGTCTATGACGTGCATAGAAAATAAAGAAGTCACCAAAAATATTTCTGGCAAGGCTACATTTCAAATTAAAACTACATTTTCAATTGATCGTATCTAAACATTATAATACAGAGAATGCGTCTGCCAGTATATAATAATAAAAACTCTAAATCGCATAACAAAATTCCACTATTATGTCTAGCAAATTATATTATATCTATCACAATATTTCAAACTATTTCTAAAGAAAATCCTTAAGTTTCCTCAAGAAATTCTTTTAAAGATCGAAAATGAATAGGTTATGTATAAAAGACAGATACAAGAAAATTTAAATATACTTACATAAATACTATTTCGTGTATGCTTTTACCAAAATGTTACAAAATAAATTAATAAATAAACAATAATTCTATGCCCCGTAAACAATAAGTACAACTAAATGACATTTTACTTACAGTATCTTGTATGTTAAATAAAAAACAGGTTTTTTATAACACATACACAAGAAAGTAGAATTGAAAACTTAGATATTAAAACAAAGAAATTAAAAAAAATTGACTTCATAGAGAATTAAAAAACATGCATCATTGAGCGAGCATAACTTTTAGTTGTAAATGTTAGGAAGCCTTTATATTTTATGAAACTAAAAAATTAAAGGTGTAGCTAAGTTGCTTAAAATCAGATTTTAAGTTACTTTTCTGATTTCACTGTTTAGTTTATGATCAGTCAATGAAATTGAGTTCAATATGGTAAACATTAAATTTCCTGACTGCATAGACACAATGTTTCAGGCTAAAAACTTGTAGAACAACTTAAAAAGTATTCGACTAGTCTGGTCCTTACAGTGACCGCTTGTGATTTTTAACTTATCAACATAAAACTGCTCAAACATAGTGGTGATGCCATCTTAAATATTAACGTACACAATAATAAAAGTAGTTTGTTATAATATGGGATGTTGACTTATTTTTATTTTAAAGATAGACATGTTAATATTATGAAAAGTATTCCAATTTTTCAATCGTTTCAAGACTTTGGCAGATTTTGTATGGAACAAATGTCAAAGTCACAGGTTTATTCGACAGATAAAAGTTATCTGACGATTGAAAAATCGGCCCTCAGTGTATAAACTTTCCGCCTAAACGTTCCAAGCTGCCGCATGGTCTCGATGACAGAACAGAAAACAAACAAGGCACAGGCAATGCTTGTCTCTGGTTTTTTCATAGATTGTGACGTAACGCGATTGACGTTTGCAGTCACGTTTTGAATATTTGAAATCAATTTATTATTCATATTAATATCAGTGATTTTCGGCATATATGGCCTATATAATATGGCAAAAACATAACTTTTTATGTATTCGCTAATCATGTCAATATCCCTAGTTAGGTTGTTAGACAACATATTTTCAATTGATTCACTAATTTAGATGAGTGATTAATGTGACATGATATGACTTTATGGCCCCATACAAAGATAGAATCTGGCTCAAATCATATTACATAATATAAAAATTTAAGTTATTATTACTATTATTTTAAGCCAATATTAGTACAAAGTATTTGATTAACTTTTTAATGAAACCTTTAAAAACTATGGTTTCTGTTAGTTACGTTTCATAATACTACTTTGTTTAATTTTAATACTTATTTTTTATGAATGAACAGACTTTACATAAATGAAAAGTTCACGCAATTAAAATTCGTAAGAGAACAAAAAATACTATCCATCTCTTTCCCGCAAAATTTGGGTTTGAACAATGTATGGCGGACCCTCGCAGTGACGTCACACCGACCTTCTTTCATATTTTGCAACTTTAAATTATTTGTATTCTCGATATATTTGAGATATAAAGAAATATGTTATCGACTGTTTATTATTAATAACAATGTAGTTAATTGTTTATTACCATGATATTTGTCCTGTTAGACGTATTTTTTTACTAGGCTATTAAATTGTAAATATTTAGAAAAATTATAAGTAGTGTACCTGACTTTAAAATTTAAAGTCCTAAAAAATGAGAGCTCAGCTTAAAATAAATAAGATCGCTTATAAAATATATTTTGGCCTTGA
This sequence comes from Celastrina argiolus, assembly GCA_905187575.2. Lineage (NCBI taxonomy): Eukaryota > Metazoa > Arthropoda > Insecta > Lepidoptera > Lycaenidae > Celastrina > Celastrina argiolus. Next base: position 9,076,898 of record LR994596.1, read on the forward strand.
CCGAACCTGCTATTTATAAAAAAATAAAATGCACAATTTTAAATTGAAATAAATATAAATGTTCATGTTATGTGTTTTTTATTTTAAACATTTGAGTATTGTTTAAAGTTTAAAATTCTTTGTTTAACTACAAATTTAAAATGCGCTATACATACACGATTCTTAAATAACAAATGTGGAACTATCGCCAAAGTTATCTGAAACAGAAAATTTAAAAGTTATTTTGTGTTCAAACATTCGTTCATTTGGTTATGCATGATACAAAATAGAGATTAGTTGATTCATAAAAGCTAGCTAATCGAAGTGTAATTATAATATCTAAGGACGCATCACACCACTTCAATCTAGCCCTGTGCTAAGTATTCGATGAACTTGTGTTACAGGTACCAGACTACGGTAATTTAATATATTTAATACTTTTATACAATACACATATTTAAGATTTGTATTATATTAATACACAAATTTAATACACAGCAGTGGCCCAGGACACACAAAAACTTTTTGTTCCTTCGATGGGATTCAAACCCGCGACCTTCCGCTCGAGCAACCAACGCGCTCAACCTCTGGGCTAAAGAGGTCGTAATACCATGATCTAAATGGAAACCGGCGCGGAAAAACATATTCATTGCGTTTTCCAAACAACATAATATGCAGGATTTTACAAAATATATAAGTTTATCTATAATTATAATATGATGAAAGGGAAAGATTTGTTTGTTTGCATAGATAAGCTCTGAAACTAGTGCAGTCGTGCAGTCCACGAGGAATAACATAAGCTCTGTTTATTGGGGCAAAATGTACGGCTTTTCGGGATTTTTCTCTACGTGGACGTAGACACGACTCAATTAGACTTTTATCATATTTAAACCATGGAGGAGAGATAGGGTAAGGACGCGTTAAGCAGTTAGCGGGCACCAACCGGTAAGTGTCGTCATCACCACCAGGAGAAGAACGGCGACTTGTGCTGGAAGCGCTGCTGGAACGAGTCGAAGAACCGAGATGACGTCGTGCCGCTCTTGGACCTGGAATAAGAAAACGGTCATTGAAAAAACCGGCCAAGTGTGAGTTGGACTCGGGCATGACGGCAGAGAGGTAATTTGGACTCTATTGTGAATTGCGTTAAGTCGAATATAAATCAATGGCTCCTACATAATATATTGTATGTCCAAAACAAGCGCTTTGGACATACGATATAATATATTACTTAGGATCCATCGATTTATATTCGACTTAACGCAATTCACAATAGAGTCCACATTACCTCTCCACTATGACGGCGGGCATCTGCACCTGCTGCACTTGCCATCACCGAGCGCCTGCGTGAGCAGTAGCAGGTGAGGTTCGACCTTCTGCCGGAGACAATAGAGTCCACATTACCTCTCCACTGTGACGGCGGGCATCTGCACCAGCTGCACGGGGCTCTTGCCGTCCTTGAGCGCCTGCGTGAGGTGGAGCAGTAGCAGGTGAGGTTCGACCTTCTGCCGGAGACAATAGAGTCCACATTACCTCTCCACTATGACGGCGGACATCTGCACCAGCTGCACTTGCCGTCCTCGAGCGCATGCGTGAGGTGGAGCAGTAGCAGGGGAGGCTCGACGTTGCGCCGGAGACAATAGAGTCCACATTACCTCTCCACTATGACGGCGGGCATCTGCACCAGCTGCACTTGCCGTCCTTGAGCACCTGCGTGAAGTTAAGCAGTAGCAGGGGAGGCTCGACCTTGTGCCGGAGACATTAGAGTCCACATTACCTCTCCACTATGACGGCGGGCATCTGCACCAGCTGCACTGGGCTCTTGCCGTCCTTGAGCGCCTGCGTGAGGTTGAGCACCTGTCCCCGCACCACGGACATCTGCCGCTCGAACAGGCTCTTGTCGAAGCCCTTGTCTTGCTGTAATGTACAGAACATACGTTAATATAACGTGCCTGACAATTTTCTGAGATACCGACCCAGTTGTCGGCCCAAATTATTTATTTGCCATGCCGACAGCATGTCGTTCGGTGTCAAGAGCCGCTTGCTGTGCCGGACACTAGCCGTGCTCTGCGCACTTCTGTCTACCAACCCCGAGTGTGATATGTTTGCTGATAAGTGGATGGATGTCAAGAAAGTATGTTTGAAATTTTGTGAGGGAAAGTACGAAATAGTTTCATCTATAGCTAGTTAATTGTTATCTAAATGCTTATTATTTAGTTAATAATTTGTTAGTATGTTTTAATTGTATATCTAAATTATAAGTTAATTATTGTAACTGGGGTGACCCATTATAATTAACTATAAAATAATGAATAAATAACTACAATGACCTATATGTTGACGTACCAATAAGCTATCTATACTAATATTATAAAGCGGAAGAGTTTGTTTGTCTGTTTGTTTAAACGCGCTAATCTCAGGATCTGCTGGTCCGATTTGAAAAATTATTTTTTTGTTGGATAGTCCATTTATAGAGGAAGGCTTAAAACATTACGCTGCGACTAATAGGAGCGAAGCGTCAGTGAGAAATGTTGCAAAAACGGGGAAAATTATTAACATTTAGGGACTTTCGTTGCGTGCGCTGGATAAACGTCACTCAACAACCACGCGAACGAAGTCGCGGGAACAGCTAGTACACTTATAAAGTTACAGATGACTTACTTTAAACAGCACGTGAAGTTCGTCACAGAGCTCCTGCACGAAGTTCATGTCGGATAGTAGCGGTAACACTAGCTCCCTGAAACATTAATATAAACATATTATGTATATTGACATTTTTCACAATACATAATCATTATTTATGACAATATAAATCTATGCTAGTTTTTTAAAAGGTCCAATTTAAAAAAAATCTTTCAGTGTTGGATAGCCCATTTATAGAGGAAGGCGGCTTTGTATGTACGCTGAGATCAATAGGAGCAGAACACTAATTACATTTAAAAAAAACTTGGGCACAAATAGTTTTATACTAAATTTTTCATAACATACACCAAAATAATAAGATATAATTTTGGTGAATATATCGGAGTACTTTTATACTGTAAATCTAATTCATAAGCTCCCAAGCCTATAAGTTGAGTTCTACGCGGGAATCGAACCCATGGGCCATGAATCCGAGTGGAGAGCCAAGCTCTAAACCACTAGACCACGGAGGCATCATGTATTTGTACTCACTTGGTCTCGCGGCAGCCACGTTCTGTGGTGTGGAGGAATAGACCTCTATCTATCCAGAGCATGTACTCACTTGGTCTCGTGGCTGAAGGGTTTCTTGGCCTGCGGCAGCCAGGCCCAGTGGTAAGGGTAGGCACGCCACGAGTCCGGATGTTTGAACGGGAACGCCAGGCCGTTGTCGATGGCCGCGATATGTACCTCCGAGCTGCCGTTCCATTCCTGGAAATTAAGAGGCAACCATTAGAACAAAATAACAACAAACATAAAAAGTGCTTCAGTAATTGTTACCTAAAAAAATACAGTTTTTATAAGTAGTTTCGTAACATCACGTTTGTGGTCGAAAATGGTTTATCACAGTGTTTTAAACTGTTTAATACTCCACTTGTGAATTACTAGCAAACAAATAAAAACGAGAAATAATATGATTATTGAGTAAGTTTTACCTTGATTAAGTTTATATTTGTATATATGTTACTGTAAAAGTCCGAATCACGGTAAATCTTAAGATTTAAGTGTAAGTCTTAGGATTTACCGACATGAGTTGGTAAATGTTAGTATTTCAGAAAATACGACGATTTTTTCGAGCTTTTACCTTTCGAATTCAGTATGTGCTAGGTTTTACCACTGTCAGCTGGTAGATGTTGGTTTTAGGAATAAAACAATGACAAATTCTTAATTATTTACTTTAATAAACTATTAGACAAAACAGGTATTATGAAGGTATCATATAATAGTAATAAGTACAAACTAATACCACAATTTTTTTCCGGCCCTCATGCAACGAGGGAAAGAAATCATCCTCCCTCCGCTACTGAAGATATTCAGAGCGAGCTACGCGTGGGGCTACATTCCACAAACATGGACAAGGGTGAAGGTCTCTTACATACCCAAAGGGGGTGACAGAGACAAAGCTCTACCCAAATCTTACAGACCCATACAGCCTCACCTCTTTCATGCTCAAAGCGATGGAGAAGATTGTCAACCTGCACATAAGAGACACCTACCTCATCGAAAGACCTCTGCACGAAAGACAACATACCTACCAGAAAGGCAAATCTACCGAAACGGCTTTGATGGATTTGGTAGATCGCATAGATAGAGCTATAGAGGAAAGGAGTTCGCACTATGCTCTTTTCTGGACATCGAAGGCGCAGTCGACAACACCTCAACCTCTTCTATTACTGACAGCCTGGCTTTAAGACAAATAGATTCTACGACCATTAGATGGATCAAAGCCACGCTCAGCAACAGAGTAGCTTCATCGCCTATTACACGATTGACACTCAGAAGCCGACTAACCCAGGGATGCCCACAGGGGGGGGGGGGGGGGTTTATCGCCGCTAGGATGGTCCCTGGTAGTGGACGAGCTGCTGAGGGAACTGAATGATAGAAGGTTCTACGCTCAAGGATATGCTGACGACCTAGCAATACTAGTGGTGGGCAAATGCGCATCAGTGGTGGCTGGGCTCATGCAGTCTGCATTGCGAGTCATCGAGAGTTGGTGCAAGAGGGCCAAACTAACTGTAAACGCAGATAAAACAATACTAATACCCTTCACCAAAAAGAGAAAGCTTGAGGGACTAAAACCACCCACGCTCTTTAGGAAAACCCTAGCGTTCGCAAGTGAGGTTAAATACCTAGGAGTCATTCTTGACAAGAGACTAACCTGGAATAAACACATAGAGCACATCACAAAAAAAGCTAAATGTGCTCTATGGTCCTGTTGGAGACTAGTTGGCTCCAAATATTCGCACCGCAGACCCCCACCATATAGTTCGCTTCATGAGTAACATAGGACTGGGGACGGTACTCTAAAGCGAAGGAGTCACAATAGATCCAGAAGGGTCGCAGTGACGTCTGGGCCTGACAAGGCCAGCCTTCGATTACATAAAAAAACTAATACCAACTTATAAATTATTTTGAAAAAACACATAACGTAGGTATATCTTTGAATATCTTGATTTCTATTATATCTAACTGAATCAGTACTTCTCTATTTGGAGCGGGGGCGGCAAGCTACTCGTACTCACAAGTACAAGCCGATGCGCTGAGCACGTGATGACATGTTTTGTTTTCCAACATTTACCGTGCCATTAATGTAAATCCTAAGATTAACCAACGAATTGGTGGTCAACAAGTTAAATTATAGTTTGTCAGTATTTGTTGTATATTATAGGTACAGAAGTACATTATTAAGCTACTGCACTGAAATTGCCTCATAGGATTACCTTATTCCCAGGGTGTGCTGTCTTCAATATAATCTTTAACTTTATAGTAGCCTTTAGAACATAAATTATTTAACTACTTTTTAAAATTTAATTATAGATCATTCTTACATAACCATAGACAACTCTGTGAGCCAATTAGCCAATATTGATATAATAATTATTGTTTGCTACTATGAATCCATATTCTACAGGCGGCAGTGTCAAATGGCTTATTTTTACAGTGAAAGTTTTTTTATGTTTTTGTTGATGTTGATGTTTAAACATATTAATTATTGTTTGATTGTTATAAAATGTATTGGATAATGAAGTATGATCCCTATATATTCTGGTGAAAGTGTTGATAAGTGTCCACAATAAGTAAATATGTGAAAATTTCGGTGTTTTTGGTTTGGTTATGTTTGGGTTAAATTTATCTGGGACATACTATACTTTATTTGCTACAAGTGAAAACCTATAATTAATAGGCTTTTGTCTATACATAAGTACTCAGTGTTTTTATTATATTAATTGATACAGTAATACAATAGATCATTTAGCGCAAAATATAGGAGATCTAGATTGGAGTAATTGATGTCAGAGTAATGACAGTTGACAATAGACCATAGATTATAGTTTCCGTCGTTCAGGACTTAATTCCTATGTATGGTCTTACACATATTATGCTACATGTTGCACCATGCGGTGGCAGGACACTCACCGAGGGGTCCGTCATGCTGATGTCCTGTCCCGGCGCGTCGTACTTGATCAGCCAGTTGTCGTTGCCGCGGTCGGTGTTGCGGACGTACTGTACATGTCGCACCATGCGGTGGCAGGACACTCACCGAGGGGTCCGTCATGCTGATGTCCTGTCCGGGCGCGTCGTACTTGATCAGCCAGTTGTCGTTGCCGCGGTCGGTGTTGCGGATGATGTAGTCCAGCACCACCAGCCGCTCGAACTGCAACTGAAACCTGGGAATAGGACATTGCTTAATGTTTGATTTATTTACAGGTTATTCAAAAACCAATCAATATAATTAATTATTGTGTAAAATAAATATTTATATTTATAAAGTGAGCATCCAATATACATGGTACTATGTAGTATGTCATGCAGTTAGCATTCGCCCGCCCGCCATTCTGATTTTTCTATCCTTTGTAGAGACATACGTTATTGACTTTCTAGTGTTTATAAAATAAATATCTTATATTAACACTAGCTGTGCCCGCGACTTTGTTCGCGTGGTTTTTGAGTGACATAAAACGGTTATGAAGTGCACGCAACGAAAGTCGCCAAATGTGAATAATTTCCCCGTTTTATTAGGGTGATACCATTTTCTAGTCCTAGGTCGTGTCTCTGTTATATATCTAATTTGTGGTAGCGGCGACTGCACGCGCCGCCATGGTGTCCCGGTGAAATATAGCAGCCCTAGGGCCCCAAAACCCCAAATAGTTTTTAACACGCTTCAATTTTAAGGGCATGTTTAAACACGCATCCACGTTAATATGGTATCCACTGACTTCCTCATGATGTGGTCGGCGGGCGGGTCCTGCTCGAACCTCCTTAGCCAGTAGTCCGCGTCCTTGTAGCCCTCCACGAACAGCTGGAACGATCCCACCTGGAAAACACATAGACATATATTAACGAAACGTAACGAAACGAATGATCGATTTTAGTAATAATTGACATAGTGCGAGATAGAAACAGGACGTGTTGTGAAATCACAAAAAAATTTCACCTTCAAAAATAACCCAGTATATTATAATAATAATAGCTCCCCTCACCGATTTCGATGTCGGTAGCCGATTCCATTGAAACCAGGCCAGCTACGCAGGAGTTATTTTACAGTGCCCAAGTGTGTACGCAATACACAAAGACACTCTCTCTTCCATTTACTATCATAACCCAGTGGGACGGTAAACCGTCACGACTGGCGAGAGAACAGGCGCAGGTCCGACTTTTTACATGCCCATCCGACGCATGGATCATCTTTCTTGTCAGACAATCAGCCTGCATTGTCCTAACCAAACTTGAAACAACATTTTTTGTTTGTCCAACGCGGGAATCGAACCCACGACTTCCGGGTCGGGAGCGAAGCTCTGAACCACTAGACCACGGAGGCGAGACCCAGTTATATTACTGTGGGAGTACTAGTGGAAGCCCCAAAGGGGAGATCTCCGACCGAGCGAGATGGTATGCTCGGTCAGGCCAAAGCCCACTGTACTAGTTTTCAGATGTCGTATATATAGCGCCGGACTTAGAAAACTTCGATAGCGCGATGCAGGATTGTGGTGCTAGTATAGTATGTCCGAGATAAATTTAACCTGAACGTAAACAAACCCGTCTATGACACAACCAAAAACTAGTAAGTGATGCCAATTGGCCAATATTAATACAATGAAGTTTGTTTTCTTTGAATTCATAGACTATAGGCTTGTATTCTACAATCGGTTAAGTGTCAAAATGGCGTATTTTTTTTTTGAAAGATTTTCATTTGATGTTTAAACATATAAATTATTGTTTAATTGATTTAAAATGTATTGGAAAATGAAGTGTAATCCTTTGATACACCTGTGAAAGTGTTGATATGTGTGCACAATAAGTGAATATGTGAAAATTTTGGTGTTTTTGGTTTGTTTACGTTCAGGTTAAATTTATCAGGGACGAACTATAGTACCGCCACATTACCTTAGGCGGCAGGCCCATGCGGTTGAACCGCAGGTTAGGGAACTGTTCGGTGATGGCGCGCTTCAGCCGCGAACGCTCGCGGTCGATGCGCAGGTAGTTGAACGTCTCCGACACCAGCTTCACCACCTGCGAACATACAGAAGTCGTTCATTATTACAATTATTGAAGACATGAATCGATGAAGACATGAATTGATGACGTGTCGCAAAATTCAGATTTCGAGAAAATTGAGTTCAAACTGTCACTTAAACAGGATATGTAGTAACGTATTAAGTACATTGATTCTAAAGATGGATCTTTAGATTAATATACTTAAGGCCTCAGCCTCGAATTTTGCGGGCATCGGGGCGGGAGCGGTGGCGGCGCGGGAGCGGCAGGATCTTTTGCGTATAATCAAATGGACCGGTTCCCGAAAACAGCGGCGCGGCAGCGGGTAACGAGTACCGCTGCCCGCAAAATTCGAGGCTGAGGCCTTTACGACATATTCTAAAATGTTTAAGTGACAGTTGAAACTCAATTTTCTCAAAATTAATAATTTTGCTACATATCACATTCATACTTCAATTAATATAACAATATAACTATGATTTCGCCCGAACCACACAGAATGACTATCCGTAGTATATGCCGAGACCTTTCTTTCCTTGTCACGTAGTACTTCATATTTTGTAAATTGTGATACGCGCCATATTGAGAAAGAGAAAGCAAGAGATTATCAAGATTCTCGAAGGTATTCACTACGTGATAAAAACCTACGACTCGGAACCTACCTACTGCAGATTATAAATATGATAAAATCATATAAATTAAAATAACAGTCTCATCATATAGGTCGTACCAATCGATAGAATTCATATACAATCAACGAAAACCTAATCCATATTATAGCATGAAACTTATAGATGTAAGTATTTTTAACAGTCAACCCGGTAATCTGTTTATAATATTCCTTAAGTATTAGTTAGAGTCTACCTAAAAAAACACACAGTATCAACTCACTCTTGTCTTTGGCACAATTCTCAGTCCGATCTTGGAGTCCACGAGGCTCGCGCCGGCCTCGGACAGGTACCCCTGGTTCGGTATGAGGCAGGACCGGCCGAAGCAGCACGGACAGCACAGCTTGTGCATCCACTTCGTCCACTTCGGGTTGAGGCGGCCGTACGGCTCCTCATCTTTAGGCTTGAACACGCCGACTATTTTCTGAAAGAAAAAACAAAAAATTGAATAAAGAACTCGAAATTTGAAAAAGTTACTGTTGCATATTTCCCCGTATTTTATTAAAACAATGTAATGTCAACGTCACACATTGACATATGATCTGACAGTGACACTGATCCATAAGATAGTCTATTCCCTCCTATTTTATATGCCAAAAAAAGAAGAAGAAGAATAGTCTATTCCCCGGTTTCTTGGACGCTATTCAAATGAATGATCAACTAACATGGCATTCATATCAACAACACATATTAAACCCAGATTGGTAAAATATTAACAGACAGAAAGGAACGGACAGATATTTTATAAGTACACTGACCGGCATGGAAATTTGGCCACCCTGTTATTTTTGTCTAAACGTCTCAAATTTGCCTGTATTGTAATGAAATTAATGTCAGACAATAAAAAATACATTTCTTCGTGTTTCCTGATCAATTTAACAGCCACTGACATGGTTTTTAATTTAAAAATAAGTTTTAAATAAAATCGCTATATTTCTAAGCATAAAATAATATTTTCCAAAACACTCTGAATTTAAAAGTAATAACAGTTTTCCAATTTTTTTTTCATTTTAATATAGGGTATTTCCTCCTCTTGCTCTGATGACCATCTGCATGCGGTCTGGCATGATTTGGATAATGTTTTTGATTTAAGTTTGGAATAGGTTCTCCCAAGCGTTAATCGCAGCGCTACGAAGCTCTCCGAGGGTTGCTGGCGGGTTAGGGGATGTTTTTATTATTCTTTTGAGCATGTCCCAGATGTGTTCTATAGTATTCAGGTCTGGACTGCGGGCAGACCACTGCAGTTTTTTTATACCGAGACTTTGAAGGTACTCATTTACGCAACGAGCTACTTGTGGCCGTGCATTATCGTGCATTAAACGAAACTGGTCATACCCTATAAACCCCGAATTGAGCATAACGTGTTCCAGGATAACTTATTCGATGTATCGTGTCGCAGTTAATCGATTGTCAACGACAACCAACTCTGTACGAGCGGTGGAACTTATTCCTCCCCACACCATTATAGAGCCTCCACCGTAACAGACGGTATTTACAGTCGTATTGGGTAAATACCGTTATTTTTTTCTTCGCCACACTCGTAAACGACCGTTTCGATCTCGTAAAGAAATCCTACATTCAGCAGTAAACAGCACTCGACTCCATTCTTCATGGGTCCAGTAAGCAAGATCACGTGCAAAATGTAGACGAGCAACTCGACGTTGTTTGAGCAGTTCAGGTCCTAGTGCTGGCCTACGTGCCTTTAAATTAGCTTCCTCCATACGTCTTCTTATTGTACGCTCGCTAACACTCACATCTGTCGCAATTTGGAACCGCTGACGAACCTCGACTGCAGTAAGGAACCGATTCCGTAAGATCTCTAGGACATTAAACGGTCATCCCGTGCCGTTGTGCACCTGACACCCCCACTGCCTGGTCTTCTTGAGAAGCTACCAGTTTCTTAGTATCATCTTAAGTCTTACTGGATTGATGAACGAGGTAAATTGAGAGCAATAGCTACTTCGCGCTGTGTCAGTCCTTAGTCAATTAAGGCTACAGTTTGTGCCACTATTTCAGGCTCTAAAGGCATTATTTAAATTTTTAGGTGCAGTTTAAAGTTAAATGAACTCAACAATGTCAAAAGAATCAGAAGGACAAAGATGCACTTACACAAAACTAAATTAAAATTACGAACTTAATCAGTTGAGAGACGCGTTTCGACTAAAATTTAAATTTCTATTCGCATATTATGTTTTAAAATATAATTAATTTCCCTCTGAAAATAAAGATAGTTAGTTTTCCATAGTACCCTCATAAGAAAAAATTGTTTAAAAATGTTAACATTTAAGAAATCGCCTAAAAAGTGCTTGGTATCACCTATACTTATTTTTAAGTTTACTTCCCTCATTGGTTAATAAACTATATATTCTGCAGCACTTGCAAGAATTTATACAAATTCTTGAAAACTCTAATATTTTCAAACCCACAAATTCTGTATTACCATGTTATGATGGTAATTTTAATTCAAAATTTCCCGATATGAATATACATATAAATCCGAAATTATCATTAAAAGAGGAGGTTTACAATGAGTTGTCTAAATGGGTTGATTATCGTGTTATCTATACAGATGGATCAAAAAATGAAAGTAGTGTATCTTATGCATTCTTTGATAGTTCGTTGAATAATGGTATTGGTTGTAAGCTGGACCAGAATTGTACTATATTTACTGCTGAAGCTGTGGCTATTCTTGCTGCTTTAAAATACATAAAACATCAAAGTCAAGGGTGCAAAAATTGGATAATAGCTAGTGATAGTATGAGCGTACTGAGAAACTTACAAAATCATACTTTGCATGTAAACACTAATTATTTAATTTATGAAATAAAACAAGTATGGTTTGAACTTAGTGTGTTTGACAGTATCAATGTCAGACGTGGATTCCTTCTCATTCTGGAGTTAAAGGTAACGAAAATGCAGACTTTTTGGCCAAAGCTATTAATAATTGCAGTGCACGAAACAATATTTCTTCAGGTACTTTAGTGCCTTACTCAGATATTATCCCGGTTTTAAAATATAGAATGCGTCAAAAATGGACAAATCATTGGAACCACCTAGTACAAATAGAAAATAAAGGTTTATGGTATGCTCAACTCAACGTTCCCATAAATAGTCTCCCTTGGTTTTGTAAACGAAATATTTATTTGAATAGAAAATTTTACTCAATTATATCCCGGCTTCGTTTTGGTCACTGTCGTCTAAACTTTCATCTATTTCGTTTAAATATTGTTAACAGTTCTGTCTGTTGTCATTGTAATTTAGAAGAAGAAACTATTTCGCATATAATCTTTGATTGTCCATCTTTCGGCATTCAGCGCCTCGTGCTGATGGATGAACTTATAAATATTTATGGCAGTGCTAATTTGGTCCCGCGTAATATAAAAGATGTAATTGTAAATATATGTACATATACATTGTTGTATAATTTTATTATTAGCACAGTAGGTGAAATTTAATATTTGTTTGTAAGGCATTGTGTTAGCTTAAGTTTCTAAATAATATGTATAATAATGTACATAAATTGTTTGTTTGCTATAAAATTTATTACAGCAAAGAATTTTTAGAATAACTATTGGTATAAACAAAAAAAAAAAAAAACTTGAATAATGACAACATAAACTGAAGAAAACAATGTAATGGCTTATTTTAGCTTTTGAAAATAAAGAACATAGACAAAAAAAAACTGAAGACGTTTTAACTGAAAGAAAAACTAAGGAAAAAAAAACACGGAATAGAAATAAACGAAGCAGAAAAAACTGAAGACATTTCAACTGTAAGAAAAACTAAGGACAAAAAAAAACTGAAGACATTTAACTAGAAGAAAAACTAAGGAAAAAAATAAATAAATACGGAATAGAAACAAATGAGACAGAAAAAACTGAAGACGTATAATAATACTGGAATAAAAACAGAAGAAAAAATATATAAATAAACACGGAATAGAATTTAGAAACTAATGACTAGGCAGTATGGTCTACGACCTTAGCCTGTTCATCATGAACGAACTTAAAAAAAAAATCAACTAACATGGCATTAATATCAACAACACATATTAAACCCAGATTGGTAAAATATTATCAGACAGAAAGGAACGGACAGATATTTTATAAGTAGGTACATCACGCTCGCACTTGCAAGATTGTATAAAATTCCACAGATAAGGTTAATTCATCAAAGAAACCGATTAGTTGACATAAGTACGATTTGAATCTGAAATGCAGTTAAGTTAAAGAGCCATTCCCAAAAAGAACAAGAAAAAGACGTTCGCCAGGACAGCTGGTAATCATACATACCTATAAAAAAGTATAATGTAAAGGAATTGCAATAATCTAAAATATGGATTTACGAGCAAATGGAATAGTCGACGAACCGAAAAGTAGGCCTAGATGACTGACCGATGACTAGGCCATATTGAGACTCAAGGCCTTGTTCAAACAAATAATAATAATAACCGCAGTATAAATAGAGACTAATGATCAATTTACATACTATACAATCTGTGGTAATTAATTTAGGTCATGCAGTCTAGTCGTTTAAGAGTTTGTCATTTATCGATATCACAACATATTATTATAGCTTTTATTTATAATTTTATACTATCCGGCATGCTAAGGCTGAATTATAGAAACATATTTTTAAACGTATCTAAAGTTAAACTATGAATCTTTAGCGATTGGCGAATGGTCCATCAAACGGACCATTTTTATAATAGGTAAGTACCTATTACTAGTTAAATTAAAAAAAAATTAACATATTAAGTATACCCAGGATTATCCCGCAAAAAAAATTATAACCACAACCTACAAGCAGTTTTTTTTTAGTGAGTGTACGCGTATACATGCGTTTAATTCACCTCCCTCCTTCCCACACTGCTTATGCCGTACACTCGCAAGCAGAAACGTGAAAACACCACACAAGCAATAATGTTAACACGATCGTGCAAAGTCCCGACCGCTCCGACATCCTCAGGATGTAGACTCTACGAACATTGGTCGGAGCGAAACGCGCGCAATATATATTTAATCAACCTGCATGAAGGTGTAGGTAGTTAGTTTAACTTTTTCACCTTGATTAGTGATAAAAAATCGCACTCAGCAAACTGAACGGTTAGATCTTATCAGCAATGTTCTGATAACGTTCACATAACATTTTGTGTAACAGTAGCGTAATTTGGCGAAGGACACCGGTGTATAGAATAGTAACTAGCCGTCATAAAAAAAAACATTACATAACCCAGTGGAACGGTAAACCTACTCATCACCTACTCAGGCGGCGCACTAAACGATCTGATTTAATATCTACTCGTATATGTATCACTTGTGAGATAAATATTATGTTGTTTTCATGCGATTGCCAAGTCAATCTACTTTTTATTTTAAACATAAAAGATTATTAATAATATTGATTATGATCACTATAAGATATTGTTAGACTGACCGACTAACCCCTACTTGGCATAACATGTATCTCACAACTTTTTACGGAAGAAGAACTAAGTAGCGAGACTTTAAACAAGTTATGTTTTTGGATGGGATCTCAGTTCTCTTTGTAGAAGATTACTTAAAACGCGTGTGTTTGTTAGAAAGTGCAAATATAACTTTGTAATCAACATTTATGGGATTACAAAGTTAATTACGTAGTTGGCATAACTAGACAGAAATTCGAATTTTTTAGGTTTGTCCTTTATTAATACACTAAAAGCTACTTGTATTCCAAATTTGAATCTTCTTTGTCTGCTAGAAGTGCCTAATACTTTTAATGATCGGTCAGTGAGTAAGTGAGTCAGTGACAAAATTAAGAAGTTTGACAAGTTATAATTCTTAAACTTCTGTTTGAAATTGAATGAAATTTGAAATATACCGTGTCCATACAATGCCTAATTAATATGTAAAATGCAGGGGTATACCTAGTTTTATCGACAGCGAAGTTAAAAGGAGTCGAAAATGGCCTGAATTGTTTCGAGAAAAGGAGGGTACGGCCGTGCTTAACTTGACATGAGCACTACCGTGCCCCCTTAAAAAGATTTTTTGTTATTTATTGAATTTGTGGGTATACAAAAATGGTGTTACATTGTAATAATATTTTATTAGTCTATAATTAGCCTAAGAGGCGCGCAATATATATTTAATCAGTTGATGTTTGTATGCCGACAAATATGTAATATCAAAGATCGATGTGCACAATTGTTGGTATACTATTGTAAATAGTACTGTAATTTGGCAGCATACTTTCAAGTTTCCGTAGTGTAGCGGTTATCACGTGTGCTTCACACGCACAAGGCCCCCGGTTCGATCCCGGGCGGAAACAATCACTTATTTTGATAAATTTAGTTTTTTTGTTTTTAAATCTTTATTGCATTTGTTTATCAACATTAATTACTTTTACATAATTTTTGGCACCTATTTTTTTTTGTAAATTCACCTAATAAACCTTACATCTCACTTATACTAGAATTAATTAATTTTGTTTATTTTAATTAATAAGAATTTGACTCGGGCAATCCATAATAATAATAGTAAATGATTCAATTATTTTAGCAAATTAAAAATATTAGTCCCATTTTACGAAATTAACAGTAAACACAGTTAATTAAATGTTTTTTGGCAACAGGGAATAACCAGTTACTCTGTATTTTATAAAATTGTAATAGAGATATAATGTATTCTTCGTACCAAGAAAGGGAGTCAATAACTTTAAACTCTCTATCCCCGCAAAGAACCATAATGTTCGCTTCTTCTTAAACAATACTGTTCATATTATCTGATTATAAGCATACTCGATAAAACAAAGTAAACCATTAGGATAATTTTAAATTACAAACACAAAGTGTTTAAAATTTTAAACTTATCACTGGGTTTTCCTATTTTATCAAACACGCCCATAATGGGATAGAACAGTTTGCTTTGTATTGAAGGAAGCATTAAGCATTTAGCATTAATTTAATATCATGTTGACTTTATTAAGATTTATTATAAGGTTGTGATGTCTTAAGACTACACAGTAAAGGAATACTGGCTGCCTATTAGCACAAAGAAGATATACAACAGAGACCCTAGTACTAGAAAATGGTATCACCCTAATACTAGCAATACGACTGGCAAAGGGTGAAGTCCAGGCACATTCCGGAAACCGCCATCTAACGCCACTATAGGAAAATACTAGTTACTAATTTCGTTTTGTATCTTCTAATTAATGTTCAAGTTAGCTTAATGTGATGTTATGCTTAAAAATATGCTTATCTTTATTTTAATGTCAATATTTGTACTTAATTTGGCATATTTATCTATACTAATATTATAAAGAGGTAACGTTTGATTGTTTGTTTGTTTGTTTGAATGGAATAGGCTCTGAAACCACTGAACCAATATGAAAAATTCTTTCACCGTTGGAAAGCTACATTCCTAGCGCTGAACATAGGCTATATTATATGTTTAAAAAAAGTAGGGTTCCTTACTAAAACCCCAAAAATGTAGCCCAAAGTGTAAAAAAACGACCTCCAAAATTTCTTACGTCGTGTGCGCTTCGACAACGGCTTGACCAATTTCGCAATTTTTTTTACGGTATGTTCGTTATTGTCACGAAAAGGTTATTATGAAAGAAAATGTTGAAAATAATAAGCAGAAAATTAGAAAAAAGAAGAAAATACGTGATGGTCACGCGGGGTTTGAACCTGGGCTCAATCGATTCACGTCGTTGCCAGTTTATATGACACGGGTGTCATGGTAACGACATTGTTTACAAATGGAAAATAAAAATTATGAAATGCTATAAATAACGTATTAACATAAACTTAAACTATTTGGATTCATTAAACTATTTGTCCACCACTAATAAATAGTCGGGTCATTTTAATAGGTAACATTTGACAGTTTATCAAAAATGAGCGACGTAACGTTGTAACGACGACATAATAAAATAAATATTTTCTTTTTGTTAAAACTGCAGAATTTACTAAACTTTATTTAATAATTATTAGATATTTATTGTCAACATAACCAATATGAGTTTTTTTACGATTTGCTTTCACTGATAAACGATCTTAAATATAATATACAAATTATGATTTAATGAAATAAACGTCGTGATAATGTTACGTCAGTTAACACTTTTTCTTATTAAACACTAGAGACTTACTCAAAAAATCGATTAATCTTTTAACAACTATAAATATACCTATTTAAAAAAAGTACTTAACTTATAAGTTGTAATAAGAATATATTATAAATGTTAATTTAAAAATCAGATCGAAGGAGTTAGATCCATGGTCATAATTCAAGAACAATTAAAAAAAAAATCGAAAACGTCATTTTAAGACGCCACTATGTCTTTTGTCGTCATTTGTCTTTGTGCGAAGTTAACGTCTGTCTGTTCTGTTTTTTTTTTCTTGCTACTGAAAACGAAAATGCAATTTAAAAAAAATGTCTGTCTGTCTGTTAGCGTGTCTCTTTGCTCCGGCTAATCTCTGGAAAAGCTGGACCGATTTTAACGAGACTTTCACTGGTACTGGTGGGTTCCGCGTTGCGGGTTCCGGGTTCCCGTGTTGCGGGTTCCGGGTTCCGCGTCGCGGGTTCAGGGTTCCCGTGTTGCAAGTTCCGGGTTCCGCGTTGCGGGTTTCGGGTTCCCATGCTACGGGTTCCGCGTTGCGGGTTCCGGGTTCCCGCGTTGCGGGTTCCGCGTTACCGCGTTGCGGGTTCCGCGTTACCGCGTTGCGGGTTCCGGGTTCCCACGTTGCGGGTTCCGGGTTCCCGCGTTGCGGGTTCCGGGTCCCGCGTTGCGGGTTCCGGGTTCCCGCGTTGCGGGTTCCGGGTTCCCGCGTTGCGGGTTCCGGGTTCCCGCGTTGCGGGTTCCGGGTTCCCGCGTTGCGGGTTCCGGGTTCCCGCGTTGCGGGTTCCGGGTTCCCGCGTTGCGGGTTCCGGTTTCCCGCGGTGCGGGTTTCGGGTTCCCATGCTGCGGGTTCCGCGTTCCCGCGTTGCGGGTTGCGGGTTTCGGGTTCCCATGCTGCGGGTTCCGGGTTCCCGCGTTGCGGGTTCCGGGTTCCCGCGTTGCGGGTTCCGGGTTCCCGCGTTGCGGGTTCCGCGTTCCCGAGTTAGGGGTTGTTTTTTTTAGTTGAATTTCATCATAAACTGTTTTTATGCTCAACGAAGTGGGCAAGGGTCAGCTAGTATTTTATAATTTACAAACGTCAATAGTAGTGATCTATTGAATTTTTTTTTTGTATTAAAGATAGATTGTATGGGATGGTATTAGGTACTTTTTTGGGCTCTCATTTAGTTATTTTTACGGTTCCGTACCCAAAAGGGTGAAAGTGGGACCCTATTTTTTTTAATAATGGCACCCTTGGTGAATTGCCAAATTGGCATTTAATTACAGCTCTAAATCCTATACTGTATTTACTCTCATAAGTAATAACTAAAACGGCCACTAATAAATAATATTTATAAGGAACATAATACACATTTTATTTTTCAATAAAATGTGTATTATGTTCCTTAACGTCCAAAGTCCTTTATGAGAGTACATCGCTTGCTACCGATTACAGCCCATAGATGTCGTACCGTACCGTTACCGCTCCCAGCGCCACCTTCCGTTAAATCTGTGAACTAAGTGAAAGCCACAAGCCGCCATCTTTGATATATCAGATCATTGTAAATGTCTTATAATGATGAGGATGGACACCAGGAAGCCCTTACTAGGACTTTGGAAGTTAAGGAACATAATACACATTTTATTGGAAGGTAAAATGTATATATTATGGTTCCGTTTGACGTCCAAAGTCCTTTATGAGAGACGTGTTTGTTATCTTCTGGTGGCTTGTGAATAATGCAACAATGTGATAAAGTTTTAAAGTAATAAAATAATCACAATAACACCTATCAAGTAGTACTGTGTGTCAAGAGACTGGTCGAGTATTTAATTCTTACAAAAAACACAATAATTACTGCTGATGTAAGTTTCCAGGCGTAGCGTAAAAATATATATATATATCTTTATAACATAATACGTATTTTGAGAGGAAAACTGTAAAAGTACCTGAGGCGTTCACCAAGATACAAATATTGCACCGCCAGAGTGGATTAGTTTATATTCCAAGCAACTGGGGTATCACAAAATTTTAGCCATCGTGTGAAACTTTTGGTTCTATGAATAAAATATATTACCTGGATGGTACAAGTACTATACGCTATGTACTAGTGTAATAGAACATCTCTGCAAATCTAGACTTATTCCTGAGAATTAAAGATAAATAAGTTATAATATTACCGACTATGTCGCCTTTGATCCTTTCCAGGACTGTGGAAATCGTCGTAAAGATCTTCCTAGGTGACCGACCGGCAATTAGGGAACAGATGTCCATAAGCTGCATTACATCTTCAGTATCTTACATTTGACAGGAACTTCGTAGTTGCGTGTTCCATACACTTTTACTGAAGCTGTAGCGTGCCAGCGTTAGGCAAGCAACCTTCAACAAGGGGTGATGAAGGTTGCAAAGTTGATAAACCCTATGAGGCGAGACCTGCATGAGGGACCAACCGCCAGCTGCACAGGAAACTCCATAAACTCTAGCACATATACAGTATCTATTTTTTCAATAAAACATTATTAAAGTGTCATGGTGAGTGTCCCGAGCTTTATGTAGCCTTTGAAGCTGTAATGTGCGAGCTTTCGATCCTTAAGTCTAGGACTGATTTTGACCCAAAGTCGACTACAGACAAGAGACCATGAGTTCTAGTACGTCTGCAATATCTTGGTTTTCAATAAATACAACATATTTGGAAGTGCGTCTGTATCTGCGTTATAAAACTTTTGTCTTCGTATCATCGACAGGAACCTCGTCTTAGAATGTATGCCATTATAAAGCTCATGAATGTATACCATCAATAGAAACCTTATATTAGGATGTGTGCCATCATATAAACATCTTGTTTGCGTATCATCAATCCCTGTATTAGTATTAGAACGTGTACTATTATAAACATGTCGTTTGTGTATCATCAATCCTTGTATTTGAATATGTGCTATTATAAACATCTCCACTTTATATCATCAACAGGATATTTGTATTAGAATGTATCTATGCCATTATAAACCTCTTGAATTTATATAATTGGTAGGAAATTTGTATTAGGATGTATGCCTGCTCTTGACTTTATATCATCGTTAAGAAATCTGTATTATGATGTGTGCCATTATAAAACTTTAGACTTTGTATATTGGACATAGGTAAAGCACGCGCCGATAATGACTCGACGGCCAAAGTGGATATAATATTAATATTATACTCTGTAAAGCTGAATCAGTTTGTGCGACAAACAGACCACTGCCCCGATTTTCATAGGACAGGTCCTATGAAAATCGGGGCATTTATACCAGGTATACGTAAAGTAAATAGGCGCAAATGTTTGGCGTCTCAGCCAACAGCAATCCTGCTATACCCGGAGGCAAATAGTTTCGATACTGATATTATAGTCCCAAGAGGAGTAAGACCTGCTTGAACAATCAGCTATAAGTCTATGTATTGTAATGAACTTGTACTGTCCTTATTGACTTTCGACAGGGAATTTGTACAGGTTTTGTGTCCCTTAAATATTACTCTTGCAGTGTAAGTGCGCGGCTATACGACCTGTCCCAGCGGGATGAAGGTTAGGAAGCTAATTTTTTAGTTCCGAAGCTGATATTATAGCCCCAAAATCCCAAGAGGTAGAAGACCTGCTTGAACTGTCACAGCTAGTCAATATATTGTAATGAATATGTACTGTACTTATTGACTTTCGACAGGGAATTTGTATAGGTTTTGTGTCCCTTAAATATTACTCTTGCAGTGAGAGTGCGCGACTATACGACCTGTCCCAGCGGGAGATGGAGGTTAGGAGGCAAACTTTTCAGTTTCGAAGGTGATATTATAGTCCTAACTTCCAAGAGGTAGAAGACCAGCTTAAACTGTCAGCTGTTAGTTAATGTATTGTAATAACCCTTCTGTACTTACTGACTTTTTGAACAGGGAATTTGTATAGCGTATTGTATACCATAAATATTGACTTTGCAGTTTGACTGCGAGGTGATACGACCTTTCCCCGCGCGGGAGATTTAGGTTAAGATGCTAATTTATAGCCTGAACTACTGCAGTTGGTATTATGTAACAGCCAACAATTATTTATAAATTTTAATGTCCTCGGTAAGCTGACATTTATAGTTCAAAACCAGCCAAAGTTTAGGACCTTTAGAATTGTTGAAGCCTGATTCTTGGTTCGATGTACTGTACTAGAAGGCCATGTATTTCATCATCTCGATCGATATTTATATTATAAAGCATACCAAGAGTCTGTGTTATATATTTAATGGTAATAGTATTTTAGCCACAACTACAAAATGAACGAGATTTGCAAATCTAATGACTTTGATTAATATCGCGAGGGCGTCGACTGTACAATGGATTTCTACCACTTTATTGATAATATTCGTGATGGCGTCAACTGTACATAGTTTAAATTCATAACAATACCTCTTTTTAAAAATGATAATTTATGTGAGGTTACCGACTGTACATTTTATTCGATCACTTGTCTCAGTTTGAAATCATTCTATTAAAGTCATATTAAAATCAGTAAAGTTTTGATCTCTTATATATTATGTGGTCATATTATATTATATATTATATCCCCCCCCCCCCTTCTTTTTTAAGGAGTGAGGATGCCTCGCAAAGTCTTGGATCGCCAGTTTAATTTTTGTTCGAATACCCACGATTTATTTATTAATGATGGTTCCAGAGAACTTGTGTGTTCGTAACCTGAATGTATGTTATCCAGTCCGCCTACTTTTTATCTTGGCTTGTCAAGCATTAGATATCTGCTTCTGCATAAACATAAATTTTCTAAGCTATATTATAGGCTTAGGGTATGTTTATTAAAACTATTTTCAGCCGTCTACTGTTAGAACCGAACAGTCAAGACGTTTAACGTACCTATAGAAGGTCTGGAAAAGTTGTAGGTACTTCCAGTGCAAACATCGATCTATTTCGTTCAGAAATGCTATGAGTGAAAACATCGATCTATTTGGATCGGAAATGTTATGAGTGTAAACATCGATCTATTTTGATCACAAATGTTACAAGTGTAAACATCGATCTATTTGAATCGGAAATGTTATGAGTGTAAACATCGATCTATTTGGATCAGAAATGTTATCAGTGTAAACATCGATCTATTTTGATCACAAATGTTACAAGTGTAAACATCGATCTATTTTGATCACAAATGTTACAAGTGTAAACATCGATATATTTCAATCAGAAATGTTATATAAGTATAATGTATTTTAAAGTAAATATCTGCAGAACTGTACGTACTGGCTCAATTAGCAAAAGAAAAGAGCTGAACAACTTCGCAAAAAATATTTTACTACCCTCCGCGAAGTAAATGATGTAACGGATGGAAAATTCGATTTAGTAATGAAATATTTGTATTAATACATTTACATAGCCATTTGAAATGTAAAAGACAGCTGTTTATTGTATGAATACGTTTACATTTTAGGTAATACGTCTCCGTTCCAAAAATGGCGGTAGTCGTAAAAGTTTAAAAAATAGCATTTTTTGTTAATTAATTACTTTTATACTATTCGGATATCACGCTATGATAAACAGGTCACCGAATTATGCACCATCTCAAGAAATAGATCATTAGTACCCGCAGCATAATCGTGAAAAATTATCATGTCACTCACCAAATGCGGCTGCAAACCTTTGCTTCGATCCTAATTTCAAACGGCGAAGAGATTTTCTGCTCCATCTTCTACAGTAACCGCCAATAACGAGTTCAAAACGACGAACTTTTCACCGCGATATCCCGATCACGTGATTTACGTCTACCCGATACGCGGTAAAAAACTGTATAATGAACTCTATTGACGATCAGTAACGGTTTTACGACTTTATAAAACTCAAAAATTTGTTTTAAATAGATTTTAAAATTAAAAGTTAAGTTAAATTTATAACTTAAATAAGTAAGTTTTTAGCGACTGCATGGTTGCAAAAACGACGCAACAATGATGATATATCAAAGATGGCGGCTTGTGGCTTTCACTTAGTTCACAGATTTAACGGAAGGTGGCGCTGGGAGCGGTAACGGTACGGTACGACATCTATGGGCTGTAATCGGTAGCAAGCGATGTACTCTCATAAAGGACTTTGGACGTCAAACGGAACCTATATTACTATAATAAATTAGTTTAACTATTTACTTAAAGTTTGAACCGAATACTTTTTTTAATAAGATCTTTGTGTCGTTGTAAAATTTATTTTAAATAGAGTGGCGCTAGTTGCGGTTATTCCTCGCCTTATCATACACGCTTTTATTAGCTTGGGTTGTATGTACATTGTATGTATGTATGTATGTATGTATGTAATGGAATCTTTACGCATAATTTTGACCAATTTATAGTAATCTGATTAATTTAAAATTTTGCATACGTGTCAAGGACCATTACGTGGTTTTTTAAACTATTACTCATTATCATAAATACGTATTTCTCGGTATTCTATTTTTAAAAATAAGCTGATCTGATAAGTGGAGCTGTCAGTGCGTCAAGAAAGTTAATTATAAGAATTATTCTATAATTATTCTTACCGCTCCAGGATTTTTGACGAAGTACGATCCGCTGGATCCCTGGTATATCCTCTCTGGGAATATACCGTTGTCGATCGCGACCTCCGCCTGCCATAGCAGCTCTGTGAATTGTGGATCATCTGAAAAAAAATTGGTTACCTGTATCTCGGTTTAGCACGACAACTTAAAAAAAAACATTCATGAAGCTCAAGCCGATCGTGCGGCGTGCCTGTCGCTCGCTCGTGCAGCGCTCTCGCTCCGATCGTAACGTTACACTTTTTAGTGCGTGCAGCCGGGGTTCATCGATTACACGTAAACAATATATTTTTATACAACAACAATATTTAATAATGTGATAAATTCGAGAAGTACAATAAACTACCATTTATTTATATTATTGTTAATTTAATGGTTATTTGGATTATATATTAGTAGGTATTTAGTTTCATAGAAGTTAATAATTTATAAATGTGAGATTGATAAATGTGACACTTATGATTGTATTATATTTCACTAAAATAAAACAAACAAAATAAGTTTTATCTAATGTTAGATTACTTTGGCTCCAGCGCATAAGTTCACTGGCAAAATAAGTGTAACAGGCTTGTACTGTCTACCATGTCACTGGAGCAATACTATTATTTATTATTGATGTTTTAAGTACTAGAACTGGCCTTTTGCTCCATAAAACAAAACAAGGGAAAGTGAAAGAACAAAACAGGCCAAGTGTAAAACTGACTCTCATCAAGAATCTCCCTTGAATATAATTTTATCCTGTTTTTGCCGTTGTAGATGCAATATTAAAAACAAGACAAAATATTATGAATTTCTAATCATGGCTCTTTGTGCGCTGAACTGTAAAAAAACAATTACAGATTGACCTCTGTAGCTAATTGGCAAAGCTACAAAGGACATACAAAAATACCAAAACCAGACAGTGGGAAAATGTATTTAAATGATGTTAAAGGAAGACATTTAGGTATTTCAAGTGTATGTTATACACTTGGATAGAATGTATGAATTATTTTTGTACAGACCCAAATGCTGATTAACCAATTCACCAACACATTTGAATCAGTCCTAAGTATCCTCATATAAATAATTTAAAAGCAAGTCATTACTGTAATGTTGTAACAAGGACCTAATGGGGTTGCAACTTACTCTTATTGCGATGTTCAAGTGAGCGTTATTGTACAACTGTGTAAAACATAATAGAGTATATTCTATGTGCAACAGTTTGCTTTTCTTTATTACCAGTCTATGTCAGATTATCTGAACCCATTAATTCAGATATTTGGTGTATTTGAAAGTCAAATAAGACAATCATTTTGTTTATAACAATTGAAATTATATATTATACTTATTACTATCTTACTTACAATCAGAACAGAGTAAATCGGAAGTAAAATGCCACAGCGAATAAGTGTTTTCTTTTTGAAAAAACATTTTGCAATTTCCTCACTTTTATTATGTATTTTTTTTAATTTAAATTATTATTTATTATCAAGCTTCAGTTCATAATGTTCATATGTAACTACCAAAAATAATATGAATCATATACTAAAAAAGTGTACTATGATACTATAAGATCAAGTTTCTAGCATTACTAAAATGTAAAGTACTTGAGTATAAATATAGTCTTAAACAAAATAATGCTTTGTATATTTACTAACAGAATATGACATTCAAAATATATAGGACAAGAGGGACACTTGATCCTTATGAGACTAGGTACACTCTCATAAGGATTTGAAATATAACTTGTTTATACAATACCTAATTAGTATGTAAAAATGCAGGGTTATACCTAGTTTTATCGACAAAAGCGGTCGAAAATGGCCTGAATTGTTTTGAGAAAAGGATGGTAAGGCCATGCTCAACTTGGCGGTCAAAGAAAGACTATTTACAGAACCTCATTTGTTACCTCCTACTTTTCCAGTAGCTCTTTTGGTATAGTATAAAATACCAGAAATCTTTGCAAATGTGTAGAATAGATAAACTTTTTAAAGGGTAGGTTACTTTTTAGTGTTCATTGTAATTTTACAAACTATATTCAAGATGTTTATTGTGTAAAAAAACTTTATTTATGTGCATATTTAGTTTCATTTAATTTAAAAGTGTTAATCTTTATCAACTTTTATGATTAATTCATAACATAAAACTACTCCTGGGTACACAATATAACTGATATGCACAGAAATGGTATGGAGGGCTAATTATGGTTCATATTTCTTTTAATTTAAACACTAATGTTTTAAAATTATTTTTAATGATTAGCACTATAGTTATATTGTCTAATACTTACTGCTTTCATAAGCAAATTCCATGTTGTTATAATCACATATATCACAAAAAACACAGACCAAGAAATATGAAAAGAAACATTTCCTTATGTGCTCCTAAGTTCACAGATGTTTTTAGATTATTAACTTTCCATAATCTAACAAGTTAAAGTATTTATGATAAAAATAATATGAACAATAAACATTTAATGAATCATTTCGACGAGCAAAATGAAAAGTTTCCATGTCAAGGTGAAGATCATACTGAGTCTTCAATTAATGTATTTAAGTAATATATTGATTTTAAGTATTATTGAAGCCATACAAGCAATCGTCTAAGATGTGTTCAAAGTGTACAAGTGCAATTCAGAGAGCCACTGTAAATGATACGCGTAAATGTGTATATTTAATTAATTTTACGACGTCAATAGAAGAACGGCTGGTATTATTACCTGGGAAATGGTTGAACGTTAAGTCCAAGTCGCCGCGGCCACCGAGCAGTGGCTGCGACTCACGGTTGACTCCTGGTGAATCCAGGTTTCCTTCGAATTCGACCTCTGGCACTAAACAAATGTCTTCAGCACTACTTGATAAAGATACCACGCCGTCATCGGGAGGCGTAATCGTTCTGGTGGGTTTGTCGAAATCGAGATTCAACAGAGTCCCTTCCGTACTCATGAGTAATGTTAAGAAATCGCACTCTATCGAGCCTCATTTAATTCGTATAGTGTTTTTCTTTGTTTCACAATCATTTAAAACAAACACTTTGATTCATTCAACACCGTGAACATCACCAAAGATAATGGAGATGTCAATAATTGTCAAACTTGACACATACTATGACGTTGACATATATTTTTTTTTATTATAGTAATAGTACAACTATAATTATTGCTGGTGTCAAGTTAAAAAAGCGGGAAAAGAGAATTTCTAATTTCTTTCTACAATCAGCACAGTACTTTTAAAATTTAAATCGGTCAGTCCAAATTCAATTTCAAATAAAATATTGGAGTGTAGGAGACACTAGTAGCCGAACTATTACGCTTGTCGGTGCAGTTTATGAGTCAGGTCAGTCGTTTAACAATCGTTCCAGTAAGTTCGTCTAACGTCCGTCCGCTGCCACAATGTATGGTACTAAAATTTTACTTTTAGATATATTGAAACAGGTCGTTAAACTCGCTACTGAAACTTTTGCATCATTAATACTTAAATAATATGTACACTATTTGTAATTATTTGTACGTTGCACAGTGCACTAATTGCCCACACGTCTAGTGCACATATATTATTATGGTTATATTATTAGCTTAATAACTATAATATACTTAACAAATAAAATAATATACAGAATCCTAAGAAAATTTATTTGAAAATTTTAATACCTAAGTAAGCTGATAAAATTTTTTATGTTATCACTTTTCAAACTTCACTTGGCCATAGTACCCCAGTAATTTTCGCATCAATTATTATTTTTCGATACGAAAATATTCATTCAGTCCCCGAGAATCGCTATAACCATTGTATTGTCTTTTATCATTACCGGCACCAGAAATACCTTCTTTACCACGTAAACCTGTATGGCGATCGTGATGATAATATCCTCGGTCAAACGCTGCACCACCCCCAAGTTTTAAACCCGTACCTTTCGCACCAACTTTTTTGATCACACCACTAGTTTCATCATCTTCGTATATTTCTTTATCTTTTTTGTATTCGTCCTTGTGATGCACCCTATGGAATCCTCGTGTTTTGCTACCCTTCTTATATTTCCTGGTTTCGTTGCCCTTAATTCCAACGCCATTTGTCATTAAGCCTTGAATAAAACCATAGATATCGCCATCATTTTCTCGGCCTGCATCATGTGAAGCAACAGATTTCAAATACTTTTTGAGATCTTCGTAATCGTAACTCTTTTCAGCTCCTTTTTTGTTTGAATTCTTCTTTTTAAATCCCGATGCATTTACTTTCTTCTTTGCTTCGTCGTCTTCATAATAGTCGTCGAGGTCTTCTTCTTCGACTGAATACGATAGATTTCCTAGATCTGTGTCGAGTTGATCGGTGTCCGAATCTAGGTCGATCGAAGACGATTTGGCGCAAAGTAACAACATCGGAAGAACGATCAATTTGAACATGATCTCGTTTTTTTCTGCTGCACAATCGAAGTGGGTTGCGACACTGACATACATGACAATCGTAGTGTTTATATAGCCTTCTTCGGGACAAGGCTTTT
The DNA here is from genome assembly GCA_905187575.2 of Celastrina argiolus. Classification (NCBI taxonomy): domain Eukaryota; kingdom Metazoa; phylum Arthropoda; class Insecta; order Lepidoptera; family Lycaenidae; genus Celastrina; species Celastrina argiolus. The sequence continues at coordinate 9,104,826 of LR994596.1, forward strand.
TCGAATGAGTTAAGATTTTGTTACGGATTATTGATCTTAATGAGATGTGACTTGAGATCAAGGCTCATCCACCGAAAAAATCGAAATATTAGACGGCGACTAGATGTCTTACGTTCGCCACATTCTGGGTAACAGATACTTATTTGTGATAATCGTTCTTATATTTGGGGTTTGATATAACACAGGACAATAGATGATAATATCATGTGTAGCAATTGTTTTTACTTTTGTGTATGTTACGATTATACAATACATAATAACACTATTGTAATAGACCATAGATGAATAACAATTATATCCCATTCAATAGATCAGCGTAAAAAATACAAAATACTTAAGTAAGTCCTAAATAAAATTGTATCTAGCAATATCCCGCGAAAAAATTATAACCACAACGTGCTAGCAGATGAGTGAGTGTACGCATAGGCATGCGTTTGTTACATCAAATTTTATGCTATGGATTTCCGCAAAGTAACGCCTGATTTCAGTAACTAAGTCTTAAATTAAAAAGTCAGTGAATTAAAAAAATTTGTTGGATATCAATCAACTTGATTCAAGATGAACGGAATTGATAGTCAGATCCTCGTGTTATTGAAAAGCAGATCATAGTTACTGGTTTAATTTTTTTAAGTGTATACTGAGCCCTACAAATTATATAATAGTTTTCCAGATGCGGTGAATTAATAGTGTGTACATAATTCGATTTATTCATCCAAAACATCATTAAGTACTTAGATTGATTCTAAAATTCAGGGCCGCTAATTAATTGAAACACTCATTACTCAGTAGCCTATACATACATTCGTACAGTACGTATTTAGTTTTTTAATGTATTGAAAGTTAAGGGCCGATTTTTCAATCTTCAGATAACTTTTATCTGTCGAATAGACATGTGACTTTGACATTTGTTCCATACAAAATCTGTCAAAGTCATATATTTATTTTTTAGATAAAAGTTATCTGACTAATGAAAATCGGCCCTTAAAATAAGCGCAAGTTTTCGAGAATTTTTTGATCGTTTGTTTGTATGTTTAAACGCGCTAATCTCAGGAACTAATGGTCCGATTTGAATTTTTTTTTGTTGGATAGTCCATTTATAGAGGAAGGCTTTAGGATATATAACATTACGATGCGACTAATAGGAGCGAAGCGCCAGTGAGAATGCAAAAACGGGGAAAATTCAACATTTGGATACTTTCGTTGCGTGCGCCGCTTATTATACGGTCACTTTGAGTGACCGTTTATGCCACGCGAATGAAGTCGCGCACACAGCTAGTAGATAATAATATAATACCTCCCACACCGATTTCGGTGATGATGGCCGGTTTCATTGAAACTAGGAAGACAGCTGACCGCTGAGACAGAAGTTATTTTATAGTGCCCAAGTGTGTGCACAATATATACAGAAGCACTATCTCTTCCTTCACTCCCGTAGTCCAGTGGAACGGACAACCACATAACTTTTTGCCCATAAACACCAAAATTTTCCTTATCCAGACACTAATTTTCCCAATCCTTGATTATGCCAACTCCTGCTACCTGGACATCACCGAGGAGCTGTTAACAAAACTAGAACGCTTGCAGAACCTTTGTATTCGGTTTGTGTTCGGACTGAGAAAGTTCGATCACATATCAAGCCTTTCGGTTGAAACTCAGGTGGCTCCCTATTCGCCTTCGTCGCAACTCTCATATCCTTTGTCTACTTTATAATATTCTATATAATCCTCTTTCTCCATCCTATCTTCTCGACCGATTTAACTTTTCTCGACCTCTCGATACCCCTTGTAGGTCTAATGTCCGAACTATTCTTTCCATCCCATCCCATCGCTCCAACTTCTATTCCTACTCTTTCACTGTTCATGCAGTCAGATTGTGGAACTCGCTTCCCCACACCATTCGTGACAGTCCCACCATTACTGTGTTTAAAAGACGCTTGAAAGAGCACTTTTTCAAATCTCAGTCCATATAAATACCGCCATTAATTTATGTATGTATATATGTATGTATTATACCTATAATTATATTTATTGCATTAAGTATTCATTATATTATTTATGATTAGTATTATGATATTAAACTTATATATTATTATAATATTTTATGGTTATATTAAAGGTAATATTATATTTATAATTGTGCACGTCCTATCCGCTATCTTTTATACCATCTCTCTCCGTAGGGCTGCTGGAAGAAATTTCTTTAGAAATAAGCAGTACCTTTGTGTCGTCTTTCTTTGTAAACTGTATTATTGTAAAATTTTCTTGTGTGCAATAAATTATTAAATAAAATAAATAAACCCCCACGACTGGCGGGAGATCAGGCGCAGGACCGACTTTTTACATGCCCATCCGCCCATTCGACGCATGGATAATTTTCTTTTTCGTGGACAGCAGCTTGCATTGTCCTAACCAAACAACAATAACATGTTTTGTTGTTCCAGTGCGGCAAGCGAACCCACGACCTCCGTAGAGACCTCCTCGGTAGAGAGCGAAGCTCTGAACTACTAGACCACGGAGGCGTTATTAATTATAGATAGAAGACAACATATGACAAACCTTACTGTGACAAACCAAACTCGTTGTGCGGAAGCTTACGCCTTCTTTTTATACTTAATAAAATTATAATATAACTATCTGACCCTGCCCACTTCTTTGAGCATGGAAACCGTGTAAACCTTCCCGGGACTTCCACGTATATTTCAAGACCAAAATAGCCAAAAATAGTTCAGCTGATCTCGAGCGAGGCTAACGAACAGTAATTGATTTTCTCATAGCCTATGTTACTCAGTGGTAATGTATCTTTCTAATGAAAAAAGAATTATTAAAATCGGTCCAGTACTTTTTCAGTTATGTCGTTACATACAAAAATACAAATCTTTCCTCTTTATAATATAAATGTAGATGTATTATTATATTATATAGTAACAGAGTGTGTTGTTATTTTTATTAATGTTATGTATTTACTTCTTAGACGCGTCATTTTAATAAATGTAGGTATTATTAGAATTCTGCTTGCCTTCTTAAAAATTTCAAATTTCATACTCTGTCCGAGGTACATTAGTAAAACGTTAAACAAAGTTTTTGCTTGACGTATTAATAGGTGTAGTACGAATACTGCACATGTATGTACATTGTACACCGTTATTTACGCTGATTAAATGTTTTAAAAATTTCAATTAAGCTGATATCACTATAACTTTGAAATATAACTATACTACCTTTTTTTCATGCTAGAAATGTCTTTTTTTATTTTTTTTACAAAAATCAGATAAATAATTTTTTGGACGGACAACCGCTACGACTGGCCCCCATCCGTCGCACGACCGACTTTTTACATGCCCATCCGACACATGGATGATTTTTCAAACAATCAGGTGATCAGCCTGCATTGTCCTAACCAAACTTGAAAACATTTTTTTTGTTATTCCAAAGCGGGAATCGAACCCACGACCTCCGGAGACCTCCTCGAGAAGCTCTGATCTACTAGACCACGGAAGCGTAAGGCGGAGGTTTAATATAATACGAGTATGTATCTAAAAGAGTAAAAATCGCTTGTTTTCAATTAAAGAAATAGTTTTTTTATATTCATTTATTTGACTACTGTACAAAAATTCGACATCCCCATGTAAAAACATAACAAAACATCCAAATTATTAGCAACACATTAAATTTCTAGGATTCATCATCATCATCATCGTCGTATTCGTATTCTTTTTCGTGCCCGCTGCCTCCCTTCTTCCCATGCTCCTCGTGATGACTATAATGACTATCATGCCCTTCTTCACTCGAATGACCAGAATCTGCCTCATCCACATGACCCTTTGCATGGAAACCGGCCTTTCCGAAATCCCCCTTGCTGTACCCACCATCAGAATGTCCACTCTTTTCATGACTACCTTCCTCAGACCCATGTTCTTCGTCTTCGCTGCCGTGTTTGTTGAAATGGCCCTTCTTGTCGGCCACATCGTAGAAGTCATGGTCCTTCTTGAACTCATCCTTGTGGAACACCTTGTGGTACCCGGTCACGTCCTCGCCCTTGCTGAAGTGGGATTTGTGTCCGTGATCACCACCTTTGTAACTCTCTCCACCTTCGTGGTGCTTGCCGTGGGCATCGGCTTCGTTGTGATGGGCCCCTTTTTCACCTTCAGCACCCTTGAAGTATCCTTCTTTGCGCTCCTTGTCGTAGCTTCCCGAAGCTCCATTAGCATGGTGATCCTGTGAATGGTATCCCTTGCTTCCCTTTTCCCCGTGAGCTGCGAAATGCTCCTCACCGTAATCACTACCGCCACCACCTTCGTGGTCATTGCTTAAATATTCTCCAGAATCTTCTTCGGAATCATCATCATCATCGTCATCCTCTTCGGCGTCTTCGATCACGATAGGTTTCGCAGCAACATACGGTAATGGCAATGGATCTAGGTCGTATGCTTCTATAGCTTGGATCGGCTGGGCTATGGGCAGAGCAATCGGTGCAAACGCGTGAGGCTGCTGGTACTGATGAGAGCCGAGCTGAATCAGGTTTCCTGGACCTCCGTTGTCGCTTCTATAGATGTAGCTCGTGGCTGGAGCGTACCCGACTTGTACCGCCGTAACACCGGCCACTACAAACAAAACACTCAACGAAGTCTTCATAGTTGTTTCCCGATGGGCCGATTGTGCTGTAATAGTTTCATAACCTCTTGCACAATATTTATATCTGAGATTATAGACAAGGGACCGTGAGTGTTCCAATAATTCGCGTAGCCATGTACCAGATTGTGCCGACGAGGTTGTAGGTGACAAAGAAGCTATTAATGAAAAAATGGTGTCGCAATATTTACAATTCGACCGCAGAGAAGCGTGAAATTCATTCTATAAAAAAATCTAGGCACTTAATTGAGTCTTGTGGTAAATTAGTGGAGCACAATCATTTGGGCCCTAATTAATATAACAATAACATTTTTAACTTTTTTAATATAACATTATTTTAATGCATGTTTGTCAAAATACGGGTACTAAGTACTTAATATTTTTAACAGTCCGCAAATAGGTGTCCAGTATTAAACAGTAAACACTTCGGTAGTTAATACGTACCTATATAAGCAGATGCTTACATAAATTTCAAAATATTTTAAATTTTTTAGACAATGAAGCTCGTAATTCTAAAATCCCTAATTAATCAAATCTAAACTTGCATTCAAAGAAGCAGATGAGCAGGAAAACACCAGCGATGAAGACTCCCATCTTGGAAACGGCCAATTCGGAGCCAAGATCAGAGACTATCACAGCAAGAGCTACGGATACCAAATCGAACATTAGTGTGTTAAAGTTATTAGTTGTAATTTTGTTATGTTTTGTAAATATAAATTTATTTTTAGTTAATATTACACATATTCTGTTTCATTTCAAAAACTGAAGCCTCTTTCGTCCGTACTTATTTTAGTAGTTTTTCACTCAATTCACCCTTATAACTAAGATAAAATAAATGTACCTAAAATTAAAAATATCGAGACATGCCCAAGGATTTAAGTTTTATAAAACGACTAGCGTTGTACGAGTTGTCTACTCGCGTTAAGTTTGTAAGTCATCAGTACCAATGTCAAGATGGCTTACTTTAATTGCATAGTGTGAATTATAACCTAATCTAGAAAAAAATGCCATTCATTATTTACTTACCACACCTATCCAGAATCCACGCATAATTTCCACTTCTTTAACACTAAACATATTGAAATTAAATCAGTTCTTAATAATAATAATATGCTTCCGCACCGATTTCGCTGACGGTGGGCGGTCTTATTGAAACCAGGCCCAAGATTTTTTTGAAAGTACCCAAGTGTGTATGCAATACACAGAGGTAGTTTCTCTTCCTTCGCTCTCGTCTCCCAGTGGGACAAATACCCAACACGACTGGCGTGACAACATGCGCAGGACCGACTTTTTACATCTCTCTTCTTCTTCTTCTCGTCATCCGACGCATGGATCATCTTTACTGTTAGACAGTCGGTGATCCGTCTGCATTGACCTAATCAATCTTGACAACAGTATTTTTGTATGTGCGCGGGAATCGAACAGACGACCTCAGACTTGAGACCCAGGCTCTGAACCACCGGAAAAAAGTGTAAAAGCCTAGCTTACTGTTGGATTGACATAATTTAAATATAGAATCAAATAATGCGGCTTTTTACAAATATCCTAGTGTCTGCGATCTGCGATACACTACTCGTACTTAGTAAAGAAATCATTTAAATATAGCTTAATACGAGCGTCGTTGCTTACAATAAAAAAAAACCACCGCGCATTATGGAAAATATATTATTTTCATTTTCCTCACATTCAATCGGAGATTAAGTATGTTTTTCTACGTACACGGTAGACAATACTTATTGTATTGTTGTTCCAAGATAAATATAAAGTACTAACTGAACCGTGCCCACTTCGTTTAAAAGCAAAAAAATAAATTAAAAAACCCGTTTTTAAACATTCCCTGGACTTCCACGAATATTTCAAGACCAAAAATTGCCAAATCGGCTCAGCCAGTCTCGAGTTTTTTGAGACTAACGAGTAACGATTCATTTTTATAAATAAGACAAAAACACAGTAATTATTTACTCAGTAATTATAAGTAAAACAGATTATCACATAAATAAAGTAGATATTTGTATGTTCTTGAATTAACTATAGGTATAGGTTTTTGGTGGAAATTCATGTTACATAGTAATAATAGACAAATTACGTCTTGTACCTTTTTGACTTGTCAATAAATAATGAATATATATATATATAATATATATCTATGGACGCTTCACACCACGTCAATCTGGCCCTGTGCTAAGTATCCGAAGAACTTGTGTTACAGGTACCAGACAACGGAAATATATTTAATACTTTTATACTATACACATATTTAAGATTTTTATTATATTATACACAAATTTAATACACATCCATGACCCAGGAACATTGAAAACTTTTTGTTCCCTCGGCGGGATTCGAACCCGCGTCCTTTCGTTCGAGCACCAACGCGCTCAACCAACTGCGCTACGGAGGTCGTCTATATATATAAGTAATCAATGAATTTCACTATGCAACAATTTATTTATTTTTACTTTACCAGGAAAATCATTGATCAATAGTACTGTGTTACGAGTATTATAGTGTTTTTTTTATTCTGTAGAGCCCAATAGAGTCGAACCCACGACTGCCGGAATTTAAATGTAACATTAAACTACAAACTACAGCAGCTGCTGAGGTTATCTTAAACTGCTAAGCTGACTACTGTCATGTACATTTGCAAGTTATACCTACTCTATTGGGCTCTACAGAATAAAGAATTTTGCTTAACGAAGTGGGCTCGGGTCAGCTAGTACTTTATATTTATCTTGGAACAACAATTCAATAAGTATTGTCTACCGTGTACGTAGAAAAACATACTTAATCTCCGATTGAATGTGAGGAAAATGAAAATAATATATTTTCCATAATGCGCGGTGGTTTTTTTTTATTGTAAGCAACGACGCTCGTATTGAGCTATATTTAAATGATTTCTTTACTAAGTACGAGTAGTGTATCGCAGACACTAGGATATTTGTAAAAAGCCGCATTATTTGATTCTATATTTAAATTATGTCAATCCAACAGTAAGCTAGGCTTTTACACTTTTTTCCGGGTCTCAGGGTCTCAAGTCTGAGGTCGTCTGTTCGATTCCGCGCACATACAAAAATATTGTTGTCAAGATTGATTAGGTCAATGCAGACGGATCACCGACTGTCTAACAGTAAAGATGATCCATGCGTCGGATGACGAGAAGAAGAAGAAGAGAGATGTAAAAAGTCGGTCCTGCGCATGTTGTCACGCCAGTCGTGTTGGGTTGGTATTTGTACCACTGGGATACGAGAGTGAAGGAAGAGAAACTACCTCTGTGTATTGCATACACACTTGGGTACTTTCAAAAAAATCTTGGGCCTGGTTTCAATAAGACCGCCCACCGTCAGCGTCAAGCATATTATTATTATTAAGAACTGCTTTAATTTCAATATGTTTAGTGTTAAAGAAGTGGAAATTATGCGTGGATACCTACTGGATAGGTGTGGTAAGTAAATAATGAATGGCATTTTTTTCTAGATTAGGTTATAATTCACACTATGCAATTAAAGTAAGCCATCTTGACATTGGTACTGATGACTTACAAACTTAACGCGAGTAGACAACTCGTACAATGCCAGTCGTTTTATAAAACTTAAATCCTTGGGCATGTTTCGATATTATTAATTTTAGGTACATTTATTTTATCTTAGTTATAAGGGTGAATTGGACGACAAACCACTAAAATAAGTATGGACGAAAGAGGATTAAGTTTTTGAAATGAAACAGATTGTTTGTGTATATTAACTAAAAATAATTTATATTTACAAAACATAACAAAATTACAACTAATAACTTTAACACACTAATGTTCGATTTGGTATCCGTAGCTCTTGCTGTGATAGTCTCTGATCTTGGCTCCGAATTGGCCGTTTCCAAGATGGGAGTCTTCATCGCTGGTGTTTTCTTGCTCATCTGCTTCTTTGGTGAAGTCATGGATTTTTGCCACAACACCATCATCAGCTGTCTCATATGCGTCTCCGTTTTGGTATCCGTCCGATTCATATTGTCCACCTGTGTACTTTCCGAAGAAGTTTTTGATTGGTTCATCGTTGTAAAAATCTTTGTGGTACGGGTCTTCGAGGTAGTATTCGTGAAATCGATTTCTCTCTTCACCTTTATCTTCATCTTGATCGAATTTGTCACCATCTTGCTCGCTTTTCGCCCCTGCTTTATATGATTGTATTTTTTCTGCTTGATAATCCCCAACGTCGCCGTATTGAGGGTTGATTTTGAATCCTTTATGACCTTCGTCATTCTTATAGTTCTCCTTATTGTACAGTCCATGGTCAAACTTTCTGATTCCATGCATGTAGTCGTCGAAAGTTCGATGAGCTGCATAATCTTTGAAGATATTTCCGTAGTCCTCGTCGGCAATTCCATCAACTTCGTTCACATTTTCCTTAACTGGAATCACTCTTTCGTCTTTATTTGATGGGGCATCTAAGCCATCGCTTTCTTTAGCGTAAAATGGCCCGGCAGCGACGGGAATAGGCGCTGCAAAGGCTTGAGGTTGCTCGTACATTTTTGATAACTGTTCCATAACTTCACTTTCGCCCAATTTCACAACTTTCTCCTCGCCATCATTTTCTTTTTTGTAGATGAATCCTGTTGCTGCGGGTTGAAGGTCTGATCCTGTTGTGCGGACCATGACCATCCTTTCGACGGTTTCATGCATCTCCATGCAATGGGTGGTCACGAGTAAAACGAGTAAGGGGCTGAGATGCAGCATGGTCAACGGTTAATGACAGAAATGGCGTCAACGGCCAAATAAAACATTTATATACCGAAGACAAATCAGTAGGTACACGAGGCTATTCATGAACGCCCTGAATCTATCAATATTGTGCAATGGTCTTCTGTGTCAATGATAATGAAAAAGTTAAAATGATTCGGTGCATTACTGCGCGTTTTGCGAGACTGCGAACATGTTTTGTCAATGAAGGACGCTTTCCTATATCGCTTTGTTACAATGAAGAGTTAAATAATGAGGTTTCGCTACTTGATAGTGTTAAGTATATCTTCTGGTGTTTTTGAAGATATTTAAAACTAGGTGTATTAATTAAATAATATTATAAAATGTAAATTCACACTACGTCAATCTAGCCCCGTGTTAAGTATCCGAAGAACTTGTGTTACAGGTACCAGACAACGGAAATATATTTAATACTTTTTATACTATACACATAGTTAAGATTTTTACTATATTAATACACACATTTAATACACATCCATGACCCAGGAACACAGAAAACTTTTTGTTCCTTCGGCGGGATTCGAACCCGAACCTCTTGCTCGAGCACCAACGCGCTCACCACTGCGCTACAGAGGTTGTCAAATAAGGCTCTGGCCTATAATATAAAAATATGTTTTACGTCTCAGGAGACTATCTACTTCCATGGATTACAGCAGGCTTACTCCCGACACAATCGAGAATCTAATCAGTTCGATCTCAACGGTTTTTGGTGTTTTATTTAATAGATTACTTTGAAACCAATCAGGATAAAGAAAATCTTTAGATCGTAACTTTTTGTACTCCCGACAATATCAATCAACTAAATAAACTAAATAAAGAAACATTAATTTATTTTGGATACGCGGCACGATCGGGTCTGAATTAAAATCGAATCAGTTTGAAGAGTAAGGCATCTTGAGTAAGGCCCATCAAGATGCCATCGCTAATTATCGCTTACAAAGTTCGATAACAAAATGGATTTGACATAAGGTACGCTAAATGATCGCGATTTGGTATGTCATTTAGCGAGCCTTCTGTCTTAATCCGATTGTTATGATGACACGCGACCGTCAAAAATTTGGCAATTTTATTTACTTAGATATGAACATAATAATCATAACTACTTATAGGTACTTACTTAATCTACAACTTAAGTTTTATTCCAAGGTCTTTAGCATCTTTACATACGTCGCCGCGACGTAGGTGCTGCGGCTAAAATACATACAAATCCTAGTGTAGCGGCGACGGCGACCACAGTAGCTGACGCCTATGTTAGGCTACAGATAAGTTATAATATAATAATAATAATGTCTATGGACGGTTATACCACGTCAATCTAGCGCCGTCATAAGTATCCGAAGAACTTGTGTTACAGATGTTCGCGCGTCAACTTCGGGCCCACACGGGCATATTCATGCGTCCCTCTCTTTCCCACGAGCACGTTCGCGACGGGAGCCGACGCGAACGCACTACGCCATCAACCCCACTAGTGGACGCTCAGTGCTCACATTTTCCATACTTACTGTATTTACAAGTCATTAATATTATATTCTGTCTAAATTAATAAGTATTTTATTAATCTCTTATGTACTATCGTACAACAGATACCAGACAACGAAAATAATTATATTTAATACTTTTATACTATAAACATATTTAATATTATATTAATACACAAATTTAATGCACATCCATGAACATTAAATTTGTGTATCCGGGAACACGGGTCGCAGGTTCGAATCCTGCCGCAGGAACAAAATTTTTTGTTCTTGCGACAGGATTCGAACCCGCTCGAGCACCAACACGCTCAACCACTGCGCCACGGAGGTCGTCGAAGTTATAGGTAATAATGTATTTTGGAGATAATCAACTTTATAGAAGTTGTACAACCAAGTAACTACAACAGCTTAGTTATGAAAAGAAAAAATAAAACACACCATTTAACAGTTGATGATTTACCAATATTATAGGTTTACCAATATTAATTAAAATTACTTAATTACCGATTTTGAAACACAGCGTTAATAAATTTCCTATGGCTTGGTACTATATTCTTTGTTATTTTCTTTGATATTTCGTAATCAAAATCCATGAAATTATCTTTCTTGTGATACTTGAAGTCTTGAGGGATTTCACCTTTGGAGACAAAGTTATTTAGTTCGTTTTCTGGTACGATCATTTTGTACGACGCCTTGTTAGTGCTTTTTAAGCCTGAAACATATTTGTGCACTTTTGCCGGCATATACATATTATACCCATTAATTACAGCCTTATATCTTTTTTCAGAATCATTTATAGTTGACCCTTGTTCGATTATAGAATTCGGCGAAGATTTTTCCTTTTTATTAGTAGTAATGACATTCGATTTCGTATCTTGTGCTGTTGGTTCTTTAGCAATACCAATATTATTTCTTGCATGAAGTTCTGTTTTATAATTTTCACGTAATATTTTATCTTCGTCGTTAACATTAATTTTATCATTTTTAACGTTCTCTTTTTTTACCTCAGGTAATTGATGTTGTACTTTCAATGCGTCGTAATCATCGTTCTCTTTTTGAACATGTCTGTTTCCAATTTCATTTATTTTCTGTTCATTTATCGGTAAGTAATTTTCATTATAAGAAGCTGAAGCTGGAGATTCGATGGGGTTTCTCTTTGAGGTAAAATGTGAGTGAACATGACGCTGGTTTAACAATTTCGTATTCTTTTTGTTGTTAAGATAGTTCCTGTGTTTGATTGGCTTCGTTCTTGCATCTTCATTTGAATCGCTAAAGTATCCCTTATTTGGTACTTCTTCATACATATGATACATAGAAACTGGATATACTAAGTGAAAGCAAAATGCCGCTAGCACCAATTTTAAGTGATGCATCTTTAATGATTTTATTTAATACTGTACAAAAAAATTCCGGGCGTCATGTAATATAGTGCGGCTTGTTGTTGTTTTAAATATTTTGTTCGACAAACATAAAAATATTGTTATTGTATTTCGATTGTTATGTTATTCATCTAAATAGGGCAGTCCGTAAATCGTAGGATAAGTATCGATAAAATTAAATTGTGTTTCTACACATTTTACAGAGGATTACAGGAGCAGACATCGATCGCCTGAAAACCATTGACGTCGCCAATGGACACACGAGAGGAGTTACCACTGTTTAAAAGATGAAATCTTCTTTCAGAAAAAAATTTATAAGATTACCCAAGTCCAACATAATAAGTTGCAATCTTAGGTCTTCTGCATATCCAGTATTTTAGGACATTGAAGACATGAATGGATGAAGGTGATATGTAGTAAAATTATGATTTTGAGAAAATTGAGATTAAACTGTCCCTTAAACATTTTAGAATATGTCGTAACATATTAAGTACATTAATCAAAAGATCTTTGGAATCAATGTAATTAATACGTTACTGAATATCCTAAAATGTTTAAGTGGCAGTTTAAACTCAATTTTCTGGGTAATATTTTTTGCGACATATCCTTTATCCCATATGACCTTCATGTCTTCATTTATAAATACTTAACGATGAAAATATTTTATATTATTTCGATCGGTTGTAAACAACACTATTCCGACATATTGTTTACTTACAACCAGTATGAAAACACATCGAAAGTATTCTAAATTTCACCTCCAAACGATCGACACAACAATGAAAATACGTATTTTAATAATAAATTTACTACTAATTAAATTATATGCTAAAAGTTCTGATACAAAAATATATGTGAATGAAAAAGATAAAAATTTAAAGTATGCAGAGCCTAAGCAAGAGGTAAAAAAGGGTCACACTTGTAAAGAATTTGACAAAATAGATGGCTGCAAGTCGAATTGTCATGACGAAGTAAGTATACCTAGGATACATTTTAAAAAAGACGAGAAAGTTACAACCGATCTGAAAGAACCAGTGGTGTATTTGAATATGGAAAGATTTGATGGAAAGGACAGTGAAAACTCAGTGAAAACGAAGAATAGAGGTATGATACCAATAGTAATTAAAACAGCAGCAAAAATTGAGTATGAGAAAGTAGCAAACTACTCACATGAAGTTATTAATCATACAAAAATATATTTACGAAACACGACGAGTAAAACACTAGCAGATAACAAAAGTAATTATGAATTCAAGGAATGGAAAATTGGAAGTCCACGGAGTGTAACTATCGACCATTACAACTTTGTTAAAGTAAATATATCAAATGACAAAGGAATAGAAAAGATATTTAAACAATATTTTAGGCCTTTAAGGTCACCGACGGAAACTTCTGGACGCCAAAAACATCCATTACGCCAAACATTTGATGCTTTGACAAAGTTCTTAAGCTTTTTGCCAATGTTCCCGAAATTACCTCCATCTAATTTAACTCTTTGGTAGAATTCTACCGTAGTTTATACTTTAATCATAGTACCTAATTTATCAAGCATTTCAAATTAACTATATTTTAATAGATCATAAATATTTAACCTGATGTTTATTAAACGATTGGCAAACTAACTCTTGTTTTTGTTAAAATAAAAATAATTTTTTATATTTTTTTCTTGTAAGTTTATGCCATGCACAATGCACATGATACTCTTTATAAAGGATAGAAATAAGGTAACCTTTTTCAACAAATTTTTACGTTTATTTCAAGTACATATTGCACAATGATAAAGAGTATTAAAAAAAACTAAAATCAACTTCATCAATATTTAAGATTTACCTACCATAGTGCCTGTTATATCCTAAAGAATCGTAGTAATCCGGGTGCCGTGAGTGGTCTACATAACGATTGTAGTCATTAGAGCTTCCTTTGTTGTAATTTCGGCCTTCATTGTTTCCCTCGTAATTATTCATGAGATGATCCTTATGTTTATTCAAAGAATCCTTTTCTTCACCAAAGGCGGCTGTTGCGTGAGATTTCAAAAATGCCTCCGATCCTCCAGAATGTACCTTTGACGCACCATCTTGCTCCGTTGCAGACTTTTTATTTGTATTGTCGAAGAATTCGTTGTCTTCTTGATATTCATCTTTATGATAAACTCTACGGAAACCATTCTTCTTTTCACCTTTGTCAGCATTCATTTTAAGCATATATTTCGAATTTTTGTAATTATCTTCAGCGCCAAACTTGTTTGCGAATGTGTCAAGAAAGTCTTTATAACCATTATATTTTTCAGCGTCATATTTGGATTTTAGTCCTTCACTATTTTTTTCTTCATTGGATTTATGATGATTTTCAAATTCATTATTTTTATCGAAACCGTGTCCATTGTTTGCTTGTACATATATTGGAGCAGTATTCGTCATAGCTATGTTATAGCTTCCAGAAGGGGCGTTACTTAAATGGCTGTTCTGAGCTTCCATGTTAATAAATGGTTTGTTATGATGAAAATCTTTTTCACTGTCCCACGACAGCCCTTTAAATGTTAACAAATCTTCATTACTAACTTTACCCATATAATTTGGAGCCTGTGAAAGAACTGGTTTATTTCCAATCATATGACTGTTAGGTATTATCGGTGGTCTATATTCATCTACATGTTCATACACAGGTATGATCTTTTCGTTTCCATACATGCTTCTACTTTTATCGTTTTCAAATTCTGTTTCAGCCTTTACTTTCTCATAATCGAATGGAGTATTATGCATGTATGGCCAATCCTCATATACGTATCTGTTGTCTGTTCTTAAATCCTCTGCGTCTACTTGAAATCCACCATCCGAGTACATATTATTGAGTTCACTAGCTGTAGCTTTTACATCTTGTAGTTTCTTTTCCTTGTTTTTAGTTGCTCCATCGTCTATTATCTTTTCAACTCCAACAAAACCTTTACGACGCTTGCATAGTTCTCTGACTGCTTCAGATTTAAAATCACACAATCCTTTACCAATTAAAGGCTTATTCGAACTTTCTTCTCGCTTCAAATTATCAATAGTTATAATTTTAGCTGGTTCATTGTTTCTTTGGCTATATACATACCCTCTTTGTATGGGTTGGACGTACCCAGATTCTGTTTTAAGCATATAAACACTTTTTTCAAGTCGCACATTTGTTAAAGTTGCAAGCAGTAAGAAAATAATAAGTATCATTATAAACGCATGTCTCAGGATTTAGCAGCGAATGGAAACAAACTACAATGACCATTATATTTATTCGTTGTTATACCAGCTTTGATTGTTCAAAAACAATAGTTAGCAATGTCCTGTTGCTGTGTTGCATTACTTGTCGTACAATAATTTTGCATTTATGAAATATCCGTTTGTCGCCGAAAATCAATTAGACACGGGTAATTACTAATTAAATTTCACAAGCCTTACAATAGATAGCGCATAAAGCGTAGACTATAGATAATTATAGATATTGTATCAATAATTTCATGTTTAGCACGTTCTTGATATCCATCGTCAATCATCTTATCCCAATACTTATACATCAAGAACTATGTTACATGTACCATACAAAGTGATATTCAGCATCATCTATTAGCTACTATTTTTACTTTTGTATTTTATTTGTTGGCCGCGTTACGCGTACTTACACAGCTGGTGAAAGATTAATTGCCCTATTTTATTAAATTTCATTTAAGCTTTTACATTTTGTTATCCTTCTTTTAGATAAATAGCTTGTAAAGTTCCGAAATGATTAGAATATATTATTATTTACGTTAGCACGAGGTCGTATTACTTTAATATCACATCAAGTAGGTACATATTGTACTATCATTATAACAATTCTATCTTTTAGCACTATTTTGTTTAGAAATTGTGTGAATGTACCAAATTTTGTCCTGTTGTCAATAAATAAAATAAAGGTACTTCTGGATTTAAAAAATATAAAGCGGAAATAAAAAAAACCTTATACAGGATCCGTGGTAAGGTCCCTCGCCAAAACGGCAGAAACACAAGCAATGAAAAATAATAATAAAACAAGAAAATGTTTGAATTTCTTTATTCGATTCAAACCTTTAGCCACAAACATATAGAGCTGTAAAATGTTTGCACAAAATTTGTGACACACAAGTAGAGTGTAAAGAAATGTCGATTCAATATGTTTTCGTTACAATTTTTGCTGTAAATCGAGAATTATTCAAAAATAGATTTTTTGAAAAATCTTAATCATTATATATTTTTTATGACAAAATACGATATCTTTCTGTAATTGACCATCCAAAGTACTTACTATTTTCCAAAGCCTGATCTGTAAGACAACAAAATTTTGTTGAGTGAAGTTTAATTATGCATTTTTGTTCACTTGAAAAAGATATGATTTTCAAAACCTATATACTTTTTTTAAACAGGCCCTTCTACAATTCAGAAAGAATTACTACCCCTTATTCACATTTATAGTCAGCCTATATTAATAATTACTCTATAGGAGTTGCGAATTCATATTATATTGAATTTTTCTGTCACATTCAATATGAATCGTACTTCATACAAATCTTTGTTTGTAATAAAATTAATTTCCTCTCTTATAATCATTTGACTATTGAGATAATCTAAATATTCTACATCAAACATCAACTTTATTTAGAATTTTTCACAGCGCACATCCTTTAAGAATATATTTACTAAAAAATCATAATGAACAGAATTTGGTTGGTCCGAGTTAAAAAAATCAGATACTGTTTTACTTCAACTACACTCGGCATTTTACATAACTTATTGTAATTTCATTTTAATTGGGTACTAATTGACAACATGAACATAAGTTTAAATACATTCAGAAAGGTTCACAAAAGTAAAATGAAATTATAAAACATCTAAATCAAGTACCCAATTGATAAGTTTGCGTTGTTATATAAATAACATGTTTAATTGTTGTAGATATTGCCCATGTATTGCTGGTAAAATGGTTAAAACTTTTGTATATTTGTATTCAATTTTGCATGTAATTTTAAATTACCAAATAACTCTAAATAAGTACTACATCATTTCATTATTTTATTAAGATTTTATCCTTGTTAAAATGTGCTGTTTACATTACAATATGAAGTGTCCAAAATAAGCCGGACAACAAAAATGTCTTTGTAGAGGAAGTCATATTAATTATTTTTTACCACGGCAACAATTCCATAGGATCAGGGATTAAAATAATGTTGCCAAAATAAAAAATATCGAGTTCCACAACAAAGCTATTACAATTTTTATCGTTGGCCGGCTAACCTTGTATGGAGCGTAAGCCGTCTCCATTTCAATTATTGACAAGAAAGAGTTTAATAGCCTATGCCGAAACTAATCATGTTTAAAAATAATATTTTTTTTTTAAATTTATTACACTAATCAGTTTTGCCAAGAGACGACCAAGACTAGATAAAGGCACACACCTATAGTACCTCTATTGTACAAAATACTAATATTTGGTTTAAAAATACTATAACATAATAGGAGACACTTTATATACGTGTGTAACTAAAATAACGTTTATAATGGCATTTAAAATAAACAAAGCAGAGTACAGAATTATTTCTATCTAATTTGACTATAGGACGGTAATATTAATATGATGTTTAACTTAGACAAATAAAACTTAACATGCACACAAATGCAACATTAAAATATTGTAAAAGTATTATTATTTCGCTATAGTCCGTCCCTTTTAAATTTAAACCTAAACGTAAACAAAAACACCGAAATTTTGACTTATAGACACTTTCACCAGAATATTTAAGGACCATACTTCATTATCCCTAATATAACAATTAAACAAAAATATATTTTAACATCAAATAAAAAAAAACTTTCACATTCAAAATACGCCATCCCTTTTGACATTGCCGATTTCAGAGTTATAGTCTATTGATTCAGTCGCAAACAATAATAATCATTGTATACATTATTATAATATTCGCATCACTAACTAGTCTATGGTTGTGTCATAGACAGGTTTTTTTTTAATTTTTAGGTTAAAATAATTAAATGGGACGTACTCTAGCAATCGTTTTCTTGTTTTACACAAAATAATCTGTAAATATTATTATAATGTTATATCGACAAGTATGTGACAAATAAATTAAAACAATATTTGCGACTGTACGTGCAAATACATTATGTTGTTACAAAACATCAATTTAATATTTTATTATTATTTCCAAGCAAAAAAATATTAAGCTGCATATTTTAAATCAGTGCGTTGAGTAACTAATTATTTTAATTTGGTATTACATCGATTTGTCAATTTCTGCAGTCTATATTGTTGCAATACTGCGGCATTTACATAAAAAATATTAAATATGAATAAAAAAAATAATGCATACAAGTCCCTTTCACTAGACAATTTCGTTCTACAAATAACATAATTAAAATCTCTTGGCAATTTATTATGCTATGTTAAAAAAATATTTATTTACTTAAATTATATTTATTATCTATTTTGAGAGCTTCATTTCGTAACACGACGGAGATTGCGTAAATCTGAAACGATAAAAACTTTTTATTTGGCCCATATAACTTATTAAATTATGCATATTTTAATGAAAAATATTTTATATATAATGGGCGTGTTCCTTTAGGCGCTCTTTTTACTCTGAACGCTCAGATCATTCATAACGCACACAGTCGTTTCTTTAGCACAATAATGAAAATTATGAAATTTTCGATCTGATCGTTTGTAGCAAACTTTACTGCTAGTGGAACGACTGACAGATGTCAAAATTTAACATTTCCTTTTTATCTCATAAATTCTATTTATATTTTAAATTAACAATAGTAACTACATTATAAAAGAATCTAGAATAAATTTGCTCGATCCATAACTTAAAAATAACGTCGAGATAAAGAAATCTGTGAAATCTAAGTAAACGTCAAAAACAAGATGGCGTGATCATTCTGAGTGTTTTGAACAGTTTTTGACAGCTGACAGCTGCGTGTGGAACGCTAATCAAAACAGTTCAAAACGATCATAATGTTGCTATAAAGTGCGCTATAATGGAACGCTAATCTGAACGAAAAAACGTTATTTTCGTTTACTATCAGGTACTGGAACACAGGGATAATAAGTCGATTAAATTTAAAGAATAATCCACACGGATTACGGTGGCGGTGACTTGTTTTCATAGAAGCCACGTAATCTCGTACACAAAATCTCTCTCCTACTAACTCTTCTCATAACCTAGTAGCGCTACTGGTTGATAATCTACACAATCAGGTGATCAACCTGCATTGTCCACTCAGAATTGAAACGAACATTTTTTGTTGTTCCAACGCGAGGATCGAACCATCGGCATCTAAAGTCTAGGGCCAAGCTTTAAACATACTACATATGCAAAAGAAAAATAATCATAGCTTTTTATTCAAGAACATACCCCAATCTCCATGTTTTCATTTACTTAAAGCATTTCTTTTTAATTCTTTGGTCAAACTGGAATATACTTTTGCATACAGTAATGAAATAACTCAGTAAAAATTATAAAAATAACATGTCTATTATTATAATCCATTGGGGGTTTTCTGTATTTTTATACCATATGGAGGCAGCTTCGACTCACAAACAGCAAATACTCATAAATACTCATATCTACCCAAAAGGCTGGGTAGATAAAATAAAATATTTTAAATTAATTTATGAACACATTGCGTATTGGGTAAATTCGTTGTCAAGAAGCACTTGAAAATAATATTAGTAGGTTGGGAGTAAAATATTAACCCCTTACTAATCAAAAAAATTACACACTGAATAAGCTATACAATTTTGTCCTTGTCTTTTAAGTGACTTTTGTAACAAAAATGTATGCTATACAGTGTGTAAAAAGAGCAGTCACTATAACTTTGAGATACGATTATACTACCTTTCCTCATTTTGGAAATGTATTTTTTTGTCAAAATCTAAAAGCAATTTTTTTACTTTTCACCATTTCTTATTTTTTTGACGTAAAAATAACAATAAAGCAAAAAAAAAATTTTTTTTTGAAATTTTTGAAAAAAAAAAAAATACATTTCTAGAATGAGAAAAGGTAGTATAATCATATCCCAAAGTTATAGTGACTGCTCTTTTTACACCCGTTATAATATTTGTGTAAACATTTTTATTACTAAGGGGTTAAATATTTAATTTTTTTTATTATTGAAACAAGACTTGTTAAGCTTTCCGTTATACCCACGCGTTCTGCGAAAACAAAAATAAAATAAACATAATTACTATACAGATAACAAAATAAATATATATAAACTGGAGTGTCTGTTTGTTTGTGTGTCACCTCAGGCGTCTAGAGACTGGTTGGCGAGGGAGCCGTCCCACGCTGCCTCCTTGTGGAGCGCCGCTTGGCGTTTCTTCTCTGTAATAAAAAATGTTCGATTAAATATGCTGACAAATTCTACGATGATAAGCGATTATAGTTTATTTTTAATTATTAAAAATATAGATTAAAAGCTAGTAAGTAAGTACTTATTGAAATCAGTATACCAAACAGGAACATTTTAAATTTCCGTCTAGTAACGTAAACGAATAATAATTGTATGAAAAATTACGTCGTCAATACAATTGCTAATCAATTATTTTACAGAACTTTCAAACGTTCCTGCTTAGGCTACATGTGTACATATTACGGGATCCTACAAATAGTTAAATACTGACCTCCAATATTCCTAGATACGATTTAGTTCCACTAAATTGACACTTTAAAGGTTCATCAACTACTACATCTACATCAACTATCTTCTTAATGATATGTGGCGCTAAATCTGGTAGGACGCTAGTTTTTTCTGGTTAGTACAGAAAAAGGGTTGCACTTTTACATTCGCACTTATTTATGGAGAAAAAGCTGGTGGTATCTGAACCCAATTATACTTTTATAATAGGCTCACGCCGAGCACGCCGGACACGAGACGCCGCGCCAGCGCCGTGCACGTCTCGGGCCGCTGTCTGTACTAGTATTGTACTGGGGTACTATACACACCCCTCGCCGCGGTGATCAGGCGGCGCTCCTCGGCCCGCTCCTGGCGCGCCGTGCTGAGCCGCACGCCGAGCGCGCCGGACACGAGACGCCGCGCCAGTGCCGTGCACGTCTCGGGCCGCTGTCTGTACTAGTATTGTACTGGGGTACTATACACACCCCTCGCCGCGGTGATCAGGCGGCGCTCCTCGGCCCGCTCCTGGCGCGCCGTGCTGAGCCGCACGCCGAGCGCGCCGGACACGAGACGCCGCGCCAGCGCCGTGCACGTCTCGGGCTGCTGTCTGTACTAGTATTGTACTGGGGTACTATACACACCCCTCGCCGCGGTGATCAGGCGGCGCTCCTCGGCCCGCTCCTGGCGCGCCGTGCTGAGCCGCACGCCGAGCGCGCCGGACACGAGACGCCGCGCCAGTGCCGTGCACGTCTCGGGCCGCTGTCTGGAAACGAGATAAAGAATACGTAAATATCATTATATTATTGCGAGTTTGTTAAAGCTGGTTTTAGTGTCATCCAAACTAATGTCTATAAAGCGGTATAGAGTAATGCGGACGGAACTGTACGGACGGTTCGTACTGCAGAGCGATCGTGCGGAGCGCTGTTCACCTCTGCCTGCAGGGAGCGTTTGAGTGTCGTGCAAATGCAACGTCGAAACTCGTGTTCAGTACGACACTAAAACCATTTACGCGGATGATACACGTGCGTCAACAAGCGCAAAACCAGCATATTAAGTAAGTATTATTAAAATAAAAAAGTACGCGTGAAAAATTTACTAAAACGGTCTTGCGTCAACGGGACGGACTTTGCAGTTTTATTGCAATTGGGTTATTTGAATGAACATTGCATTTTTTTTTACTCATTCCAAAATCAATCTAAAATAAGTTTTAAAACATTTGAGTTCTAAGAAATTACATTCTCTTTTTCGTCGATATTAGTAGGCAAGTAATTAACTTAGTGTAAATTCTACGTAGGTTTAACAGAGTGACGTCACAATCGGTCGTTCCCTTCTCGTTCGCACATTATATTTAAAAGTTTAATATCTTTATTATTTTTAATGGTAATAAAATAGTTTCAGTTTTACATTGTGTGTTTACCGGGAGGCTACAATAGCACCATTAAAAAAAACATTCAAAAGACTAATTTCAATAGTATACGATACAACGGGAGTGACATATTTACTTTCTCAAAAAATCCATTAAATATAATAGAATAAAATACCCCATCCGATATAACCTCTCACCTATACGGCTGCAGGAACTCAGCGCACTTTTTCGCCTTGTTGCGCGACTCGAGCGTCGCGGCGTGCAGCGGGCGGCAGCGCGCCAGCGACCGCGGAGTGGACAGCACTTCGGCAGCTGGAACGTGTGGGTAGTTACTTATTAGTTACGTCATATAATACCCCTGTTCCACTTCCTAACTCTAAACGATCTTAACGTTTTTTCGTTCAGATTTGCGTTTCTTTAGCACTGTTTTAGGATCGTTTTGAACTGTTCCACACGCACTGACAGCTGTCAATGTCAGCGTTATGAATGATCTGAACGTTCAGAGCGCTTAAAGGAACACACTGTAAAATATCTCCTACACAGATTTCGGTGACGGTGGCCGGTTTCATTGAAACCAAGTCGGCTACGCAGGAGCTATTTTATAGTGTAATACACAGAAGCACTCACTCTTTCTTCACTCTCATAGACCAGGGGGACGAATAACCGACACGACTGGCGGGAGATCAGGTGCAGGACCGACTTTTTATATGCCCATCCGACGCATAGATCAATCATGCCTGCATTATCCTAACCAAGCTTGAAAACAACATTTTTTGTTGTTTCAACGCGGGAATCGAACCCACTACCTCCGGGTCGAGAGCGAAGCTCTGAACTACAAGATCATGGAGATTAGTTACGTCATATAGATCATAAATAAATGAAGTCCTAGGTAGGTTTCTGAGGCGCTTTTCAAATGTATAATCAACTAACATAACATTCAAGTTAATTATATTTTAGCCAGCCTTGCGAGTGCAAGCGTGATGTCCCTCCCTTTCTCTCTGATAAATGTTCCTACAATCAGCGTTCAATATGAGTTGTTAACCAAACGTTAAGAAACCGGCCGATAGTATACTAAATGAAACTGCGAACATTGTAATGTCGATATCAATATGTATACTGTGTTCCTAATTACTTAGTTTATAATTTGTCAGTATGTTTAAATTGTACTTAGATATTTATAAGTTAATTAATGGAATTGGGGTCACCCGTTTTAATTAACTATAAAATAATAAATAAATAAATAAATAAATCAAATAATAGAAAACTAGCCAAGTGCGTGTCGGACTCGCGCACAATAATACGCTCCATTGTTGTATGGTAGTCCCCTCAAATATTTATTTTATTTTGGAAATGTTGTTATAGCGGCAACCGAAATAAAAAATTCAACAGTCTACCAAAAATGGTGACATATAGACTAACATATATACAGGAAACGAAGTATTAGGGTCCCGGTTTTAGTATGATACGCACGGCCTCACGCAGTGACTGCCCGTCGTCGCAAACATACATACCCTCCAGACACAAAACCGCTCACAATCGCACATTCACACATACACGGTCCCTACAAAACCATAGATTAATAACTCCTATACCCCGGATAGGCTTTACAAATGCCTTTTTAGCATTTCTCTAGACCAGTGGTTCTTAACCTTATCGTTATGAGGGACCATTTGCATTTTTTTTGTCTTGGCATGGACCACTTGGCTAGACAAAAATAATGTGGTAAATATAGTGCTTTAAATTAATAAAGGATCTATAAATAAAACGTACAACCATCTATTTTCTATTATCCAGTTTCATCAACTTATTAATACTAGGTAGAGATGTCGCTATTATAAAAGTTAATTAGCTGAATAGAGCTATCAAAGCGTTTTGAACTTTTTGGTCTAGATCTTCGACGCCTAACGCATTATTTTGTAAATCATTCAGTTCGAATTTTCATATGGTGATGATTATTCCGAGGGCTTCGCGGACCACTTCGAGTGCTTCCCGGGACCACCAGTTGTCCGCGGACCACCGGTTAAGAATCACTGCTCACTGGACTGGAGAGAGAGATGATGATGATAAACTTTTATGTTCACGTTTACCGTTGCTCAACGAGGCAGGGCGGTTGCCGAAGGTCATGAAGGTCGCACGAGCCATATTAGGGTATAATGTCACGCACCATTTCATTAATTACCAGTTTACCTTTGCAAATAAAGCTTATTTGTTGCGTACTGTAATATAACAGCCGTAATGTTAAGTTGTATTTTATGTAATGTAGGTTATTGTACTAAAGATATACGGTTGAATTCAGAAACCTCTTTTTTTAAAGTCAGTTAGAACGGCACTTGTTTCTTAAGAGATTGGTTCTCGACTAGAGGTCCAATAACCTCACTCCGAACTCTTAAATTTCGCACTCCTCAGCTAGTACAATACTAGTAAAACTGTTAAGGTGCTTAACCCATTAATGGTCAAACGAAAACTACAAGTATTAACTTAAAACTTTTTCGCTTTAATTAAAATAAGGACTTCAAAAAAATATGAGAACATGAAAAAAATATATATTTTATTTTATTTCGGTTTTTATAGGGGTGTACCCCAATTGGCACACTGGCCACTTTAGGGTGTAATTTTTTAAACATGTATTTTTTCCATGCACAATATTTTCTTGGATTATTTCCATCTCTAGGAGCTCAAATTGGGCCGAATTACACAGTGAACTCGTTTCGGTAGTTTTTCAGGAACGCTCAGCACCGTTCAGTTGCAAACCACCTAGTTTAGATGTCCAAGGGCAAGCAGAGCTTCCCCAAAGAAATTGTCTTTGAGGACACGCTGCCTGTCTTTTTAGATAAAATGTCTGGCTGTCTGTTTCGTCGAAAACGTAAATGATCAATCACTTTTTCTCTGGGTTGTAAATGCGTTTAAAACAACCGTTTGATTAGGCCATAACCATCGCAAATATGTAATTCATTGCAAGAAAACATTTAAAATTGTTGAATAGAAAGAAGATGCTGAAGATGCACTACTTCTATCATATGGTTCTAGTTTTGTTTTTGACGTTCAGATTCTCCATGAGTTTTATAATTGGATAGGCATTGAATATGAATAAACTTAGTCTTATGGGGTGGTTATCTGCCTGAGAAACATTGTATCTAATTAGGGTCTCCGTTGTTCGCTAATGTCTCATTTTTGCCGCTATTTTCTATATCCGAAAAAGTACAAATATCACGAACAAATATCATGACATTTCCGGGAACATCATTCGGGATGTTAGGTGGGAAATCTTTTAAAAACCCTCTTCTCCGTCAGTAAAAAAACTGGGTTCTGGTGGATTTTACCAAAATAATACTCCAAATCATTACTATCTCACAAGGAAGGAACATATAATGGCTTCTTATAAACTTTCAAAGTTGTATCTAGTACTGTATCTATGCCTATAACTAATTTTATAACTCTGAAAAAAATATTTTTTTATATCACTTGTGGCCACTGTACCCGAATTGGCACAGCGATATTTCGAATGTCATAAAATCTTATATTTTTGTTATACGTAACTGCAATATAGTACATATCAATAATTATTTATTGAACTTCAAATAATTATGAATAAGTATGGTGTTTATATTTTTCTACATATTATAATATTTAAAAAACAATACACAACTCCACACCTATCTCGATAGCAAAATTCAACAAATAATTATCACTAAATCACGAATGATAGCTAAAACTTATTATTGCAAAGCAAATTAATGTACTTTTAACTACTCAAAAATGTAAAAATATTTCCGCTTGTGTCAACACTTTTTTTTTCTACCCTCAATAATTAAGTGTTCCCAAATTGGTACAGCGACCAAGTATGGGTTAATACAGGGTGTAAAAAGAGCAGTCACTATAGCTTTGTGGGTTAATAACCAGACAAGAGTTATATCCATTGGTACTAGTCATTTGCTTTTAATTTACTGTTTTAAAAAATTAAAAATGTATAATAAATATGATGTTTTTTTTTCAAAACCGATTTTCTTCGATCTTAATTCGAAACTTCTTACGAGGTCAATCTGGAACATACTCATAATTGTCGAGCAGTTGGACATAAACCGCCGTCCACATGCGAGGAATAAGTCTTTATTATTATTATTCTTTCTTATTTGTTTAGTTAAATTTACGTCCCTTTTAAATTTAACTTAAACATAAATAAACAAAAAAACACTGAAATTTTCACATATTTACTTAATGTGCACTCTTTCAACGGAATATTAAAGTTCAAACAAATCAAACTTCATTATCCAATACATTTTATAATAATAATAATACCTATATTTAAACATGAAATGAAAAACTTTCGCAGTAAAAATGCGCCTAGTAAATTTTTACACCGCCGAATGTAGTACATATATATCATAGTCTATACTCTATTGATTGATAGTCGCAAACAATAAAATCATTGTACCTAATACCTATTGTATTCGCATCACTAACTAGTCTATGGTTGTCATAGACGGGTTCGTTTCCGTTTAGGTTAAAATTAAAAAAACGGGACGTACGTATAACATACATAGTAAGTAGGAGGGAAGGGTTTGCACCCCAGAAAAGGGGTTGATGTTATTCGTGTAATTTCCATATTTATGTAAATTAACGGCACCCACAGCTTACACGATTATCATTAAATTTTCCGAATACGTTGCTATCAATAGTTCGTGCTAGGCCAGTGGCCTCTCGCCTCGATACCAATGAGAATGTAGAGCCTCCGGGCTCCGACCCGCGCTGCGGTCGACGACCCGCGTGACGCAACACCGACCAAGTAGGCCACACGGCACACCATACCGGCCGGCACAAACAAGTGGGCGCCGGGCGGTATACACGTTTGCGACATATTATACGAAAAGAATTAATCATCATCATCATTGTACTGTCTCTGGATCAACAATAAAACACTTTAATCTCTGGAGGATCTGATGTATATGCAAGAACATGTCCGCTCACGTGACACGTCTATGGTTGTCAAAGCAACTCCCACACGTGACACGCACATACACTACAATCATCATCAGCCTATCGCCGTCCACTGCTGACATAGGCCTCCCCCGAGGAGCGCCAACCATCCTGATCTTAGACATTTTTACATGTCCATTCGACACTCGATCATATTTCTTGTCAGACAATCAGGTTCTCCGAACCAAACTTGAAAACAACATTTTGTTCCAACGCGGGAATCGAGCTCACGACTCTAAATCGCTGGACACTACTGAATATCCTGTTTTAATGTGAATAAAGTTCACATTACAACAGGAATCTCAACCACCTACCAACTTTTTTTTACTTTTTAAACATTTAAAAAAAAAATGTAAAAAGTAACATTTCCCAAATGAGGAATAGTAGTATAATTGTATCTCAAAGTTATAGTGACTGTTCTTTTTACATCCCGTAAATTCCTGCCAACCCGCCCGCCAGCATATCGAGTATAGGCCCTACATCTACCCCTCATGAAAAATACTTTAGTTCAGGGACAGCAGTAGACGTCATATCTGAAACGACGAATCTAATGATTTCTCATTTATCGTCTGGTGTTGCTGTACGGTGTCCATGGGCATAGGCAGTTGCTCTCAGTCCATCCGTTTACCCATATTTTTGTGATTATAAACAAAAACGGCAGGCTTATTAGGTTTATCTTGCAAAAGCGAAGCGGTCACAAAAATTGAGCAATTTTTGCTCTTGACTTTATCGACGGTTAAAAGGTCATAGGACATAGGGAATAAGCGCCAAAAACCAAATTAAATGTTCAATGTTTTTAATTAATAGTTCCGATGAATGCCACTAAAATGTTTTTGGCGCTAGTCTCGCGATTGCGCGTCTATCGCGCGATGTGTGCTAATCGCTATTTTTACGTAATCAGCCGGCCGATACGTAGTCGCCAATTGTTCCTGCTAACCTTTGTGTCAGACAGAGGGACCGGACGTGGAGTCAACAAAAAATGTTGTTTTCAAGTTTGGTTAGGACAATGCAGGCTTATCACCTGATTGTCTGACAAGAAAGATGATCCATGGGTCGGATGGGCATGTAAAAAGTCGGTCCTGTGCCTGTTCTCTCGCCAGTCGTGTCGGTTTACCGTCCCACTGGGTTATGAGAGTAAAGGAAGAGGGAGTGTTTCTGTGTATTGCACTATAAAATAACTCCTGCGTAGCCTGGTTTCAATGAAATCGGCTAACGACACCGAAATCAGTGAGGGGACGATACGAATTACGATTTGTGAGTCTGAATTTACCGCTTAATTGTACGGACGCACTCGACTTTAAGGCCTGTATAAATAAAATAATATAAAAACTCTGTTTCAAGATTTGCGATCTCTTTCTGTCATAGTTTCTCAAGTAGAGGTTGCGATCACAATTCTCGAAACCGAGTTTGAGATTGTTTTATAATGGGCCTTAGTTTCACGTTTATCCAAATAAACATGAAACACGCAATGTCTTCAAATGAGAACCAATTCCCTTTGTTTCATTGTAATTGCGAAAAGTGCAAATTGTTGTTGAAAAACAACTACAGATTGGTATAATTTTGAGTACTCAACATGTCTTAGCAAAATTCCATACTAACAAAATATTGTTTTTATCTTCTGATTACTTAAATGTGCATATTTAGTGTTTTTCTTATGTACTATTTTATAACTTAACTATTTTATAACTTCTGGGTCTCAGCCGAAATAAAAAAGCATCCTCGGTCGGATTTTAATTACGAATAGATGCTAACTGTTCCAGCGACTATCTGTCTCTTTCCCTCGCATGAGTCCGAGACACTGGGTTAAACAAATTTACACGCAAAGAGTTTTCGTATGTAAATTAACAATGTTTATTTTATGTTAAAATATTTTACCTAATACCAGCTTGTTCCGCAATCAATGAGATTAAATTGTCTTAATCCTAATTTAACTTCTTAATAAACTAGATTGTAAACTAGAACTCGTTACGAAATACATAATATATAATGTAGATAAACTTAAAATATTAATGTACATTAGCTAATATATATACAGTCATATAATAAATAGAGAAAATATTGTACAAAACAAAACAAAGTTAAGTAAGAAAAATAAGAGAAGATCTAAAACAAAACAAAGATGTCAACAAGAACAATAATAATAAATTAACACATGAAATTAAATTAACACCATAATACTCAGACATCTCAATCACATTGTTCCTTAGAACAATAAGTTCAGAGTTAAGTGTAACAGAAGTAAGGAAAGATTTAAGTCATGTCGTGTGAACGGAAGCACAGACGGAAGGCAGTGTTTTTCTGACGCATAGGAAACAGCACGATGATTATGCTTTCAAGAACTGAGAGATGCAGATGAAGTACTCGGAAGATACTTATATGTCTACATTTAACACAACAGGTGATTTAGACGGAGACAATAATTATAAAGTGCGTATAACTCCATTCCTATCGGCTTACTCTAAGGAGTTTATACTCAAATGATAAGCCATTTGAGTCACGACAAGAGGTATAAGGGACAGAAAAGTGGCGAATGCTGGTACTCCTTCTTCAGAGGGAAACCCTAGTTTGATTATTCGGTAAATACCTATTAGGTTTTTTTTTTATTATTTATTTCCTGCTTCAATTCTTTTAACATATCCTTTATCTCACTCCTACATCCACAATCTCTATTCATTTGGGCATTTTATCTGTTCCTATTTCTCTTCTCATAGGTATATACTTTTCCTACTCATGGCAGCTATTTTCCCGATTTTATTAGTTATTTTTCCTATGTTATCTGTTAACCCAGCCTTTATTTTTGGATTAGGGTCTCCTTATGTAAATCCTTAACTAGACCAGCGTTATTATTATCAAGCTTAAATACATAAATACATTAACAGGAAACACATAAAAACTTTGTAAAGACCAGTGAGGAGTTTCAAGTTCCAATTTAAAGACGTACCGAGTAGCGTAACCACTCCATAAATAGAGATCCTATTTATGGAGTGGTTTTAACAAAAGGCATTAGACAAATTAACAGATTGTAGCATGGTGCATACGAGTTGCGCTAGATTGCGACAGCTAACTTGATGGACTAACAGTGTGTTTCAACAGCCTATCAACCTAAATTGCTACCACAGATAACGTTTTTAACTTTTAACTTAGGTAGATAGGTTATTGAAACCGCAAAATAACTCGGCATATTGAGCATAGATTGAAACACATAAATCTACAGTTACATTCTCGTTCAGTCTTCCGTCAAATTAAAGTTAGTCTTATAACTATCACATATTATTCATCCAAGACTGTTTTAAATCGCAAATGGACAATCTAGGCTGTTGTGCCAAATCCACATATTACGTAAGACATTATGTTAATTACACGTGAATATTATAAACAACAAGTTCAAGGCGATATCACATCGCACATTTCTGCATAAACTAACACGGTAAAGTGGGACACCGACGAAATTGAAAGTGATGTGGTGCGAACGTCGCGCGGACGCGGATTTGGACGTTCCATTGTGCCTGTCACACACTCGACGAGTAGTATGGGCAGTAGCGATGAAAGGAGGCAGCGACGTAGTGTGGAAACGTTACTCGTCATAAAATAACTCAGGACAACATCGAGCAAAGCAATGAGCAGCGCGAGAAGACATAGTATGGCAGGCGTATAACGTTTGCATTTCGTACTTTTAATAGGCTTTTATAAATTTAATACAGAATGCCTATTAAGAAGCGTTATTCCTTACTTTATGCATATTTCGAATCAAACTATTTTTACTGTCCTGAAGAGCTACCCCAGTTTCGGGAATTAAGGCGAGAAGCACCAACAAATCCTACTCTACCTTTTTTTGCAGAAAGAGCCTCTATACCTAGTACCTAAACATTGCCAATCGACGATTTTGTTCCAGGTTAATGATGACAAAATTATCCAACTATTTATTCATACACAACTTAATTATATATTTCCTAG
Organism: Celastrina argiolus; assembly: GCA_905187575.2. Lineage (NCBI taxonomy): Eukaryota > Metazoa > Arthropoda > Insecta > Lepidoptera > Lycaenidae > Celastrina > Celastrina argiolus. Next base: position 9,136,030 of record LR994596.1, read on the forward strand.
TAATTTTGCACTTATCGCTTTAATCTTTTAAATTATACACTACACTTCGTGAACGACTTGCGGAAACCGAGGGTATTGATATTTCACTCTAAACGATATCTACTTCGAAACACTGTCGTTTCGAAACATTAAAATTTCAAGTCAACGACATAAAATATTACTTCCCACATCGAAAATGCCTTAAGAGTATGTTACGCTTATCCAGTATACTTTAAGAGCTGATACACATTAGGCGCTTATTGACGCGCGCTTTGCTGATGTTTCTTTTTGGATTAAGAAAAAGCGTGCGATAGATTCTGTACAGAACTCCTGGTTCTCAAAACGCGCGTTTGAAAGCGCCTAAAGTGAACACGATCTATAATAGAAATCAGGGTAGAATGCTGTATAAGAAAACTCAACAGGTCGAAAAAATTTCTTGTGGCATTAAAAAAAAGGATCAGAAAGATTATCCGTCACAAAGTACTGTAACAAATGACGACGTAGAAGATGCAGCGACGATTTATTATAGAAATACACATTAGACACTCCAACACCATATCAAATATCATTAAAATACGTTCAGAGGTTATTGCGAAAAGAATAAACAACATCCACCTATAAAATCGCGTTTAAAATATTAGTATTTTGTTGCTACAAAAGTAGCCTATATTTATATCCAGTATCTAAACTGCTAAATAACGAAAATATATATATGGACAAGTAGTAGGCTACTGGAATTAAAAATACTGACCCAGGCTTGTATGTAGCGTGATCCTTGTCCTTTAAATTACGCTAACTAGAGGCGTAAAAAAGTAACAAACATCCACACACACTTTTCGCATTTATAGTAAAGAAAGAGACGTCGATGATGATACTGTTAATATTAATGAACAGTAATTTACCAGGTTATGTTACTACATCGAATTCGGTTACGTTGGCATTGCATCATAATATATTCTGATCGTTGAACAATGGGTCAACTTCGTAGCCTACACAATTTACCAGCTTAAAGATTAACGGCTTATCTTAACCTGGAACTTAATTTTGCCTTTTTGGTATTATAAAAATAAAAGTTGATCAATAAAGGACTAGTATGATATGCAAAAAAATATTCTCCTGTATAATCAGAAAATAAATTTTTCTAAAAGAAAACCTACCCAAAATACCAGGATGCATTTTGCGGTGGTGGCTATGACAGCCAATAACGCTTAGGATATGAGACACTTACCGATTTTTGCGCTGCTAAAGACGATTAACGCGTGCGTATCGTCCACCCACTTAATTTCGAAGCCAGTGTCCTTGTATTCACTGAACAATGACAACAGATCGTTCGTTTTAAATTCACTTGGAAAGTCATACACTTCTACTACATGCGCGAAGGTCTCGTCGAAAGGACCATTGAACAGAGCCTGGCCTCTAGTCTGGTATTGGTCATAATTGTTTTTAGCTTTACTAATGTGAACTCTCCCAACTGTGGACGTTAGTTCTTCGAGTAGGGATGGATCTAAGCACTCTCCACTTTCGTCAAACACTGCGTCCCAATCGTTCTCTTCACGTTTCAATGACACTTTAGCCTCCAATTTTGGCTTAGGCTTCTTAGGTTCTGGTTCTTTTTCGTCAATAAACTCCGGCTCTTTCTTAGGACTAGGAGACTCATCTATCGGATCCGATATAACCAATATATCTGAATTGAAGCTCTGCTTAATAATTCGTTTACTACTTCTATTTATCTCTTGTGACACACGCCTCAACTCATTCTCTTCGACGTCTTCGTCTTTATTATATAAATAATCAGTATCTATTATATTTCCCTGTTGAGTTTCTTGTACTGCCATGTTTATTTCGTTCGATTCATTTGTGTTAATATCACTAGCGTAATTAGAACCGTCTATATACTCATATAAACTCGGCGATCTATAAAAACCCAATTGTCCATTTGTAAAATAATCTCCTATATAAAAACTCTCCGCTACATCTATTTCATTATAACTACTATCACTAAAAGATATTGCACTATCACTATTTGGCACTTGGCAGCCTGAAGGCACAGGTTTGTTTGCGTCGCCAGCTGTGTTCGGGTCTGCGTTATCTATGCTCGGTGCTGTGTGAGATCTTTGATTCCTCAGATGTGGTGGCGTATAGACGTTGCAGAAATTTTTATCTAGAGATTTTTTTGGTGTGCCGTGAGCTGATTTATCTTTGGAAGCCGGGGATTTTGGACACTTTCCTTCGACGGAGCTTGGTTTTTTGTCGGGCGGTCGCTCTTCGGTACTGTCGCTGGTACGAAGAGCCCGCGGCACATAAACAGCTCTGTCTGGTCTTCGAGGTTTCGTCGAACCAGTCCTGAAAATAAATAAAGATAAGTTAGTAATGTTCTACTTCTGTTTAATTGTTATTTATAATTGAATAGCAGATTAACGGGTCTAGTACTCAAAATATAAAATTACCCAACGATATTGCTGCAGTATAATGCGGGTCAAGTTATTCAACACTTTGACCTGGAAAGCTGATCATTGCCAAACGAACCGTGAATTATGATCCAACTAGTTTACATTTAGTTTTACTTTTGATGATTTTCCGGTGTTTTTACGGTTTTTCGCTATGCTTGTGCCTAAGAAAATCTTGTTTTTTTAGAACCATGACTTACAGTTCGTTCAATTCTATCGAGGTTATGGACGAATCATTTTACAATCCGGAAAACTAATTAAAATGACTACCACTTTGATAAATATATAATTCAAGCTATACAATATTTCCATCTTATTCGATAACTTCCAAAGATGTTTTCTAATGCTTGTCTCGTAATATTCTTCTCGAAGATGCTTTTATGCAAATCATCTACTAAATGCATTGAATTGCATCAACTGGCCCACAAATCCTTCCCATCGTAAGTGTTACAAGGTCGAGCCGAATTACGGCCTCTCACTCGCCAGCCGCAGCACACTTACAACACCGCGTCGTGCATTCTAAGTTTATTTTTTACCTCATGCTCTTGTGTTTAGCGTTTGTTATATAATTCGATTTATTGCAATATACAAATCAAGATCTCAGTTTACCCAATTGATCGAGCATTTCATGTTCTATGTTGCTGTTTCAGAATCCAGTATTACGTTCAGTTATGTATTAAAGGTTACCAAAGACACTGCTAGGCAATTATTTATTGCAATAATATTAATGGGTAGATCGTTGATTTGCACTCGAGGATGCAAATTTGATTCTCAGGTTGTTGTGTGTTACCAATTAGGCTTTTTAACCGACTTCCAAAAAAGGGAGATGATCTCAATTCGGCCTGTTTTTTTATGTATGTAAACCGATTACACTGAGGTTACTGATCCGATTTTCGTGATTCTTTTTTTATTTCGAAGCAAAGTAGCTGCCATTTGTTCCCATTAAAATTACATAGTTTGGCGCTTTAGTTTTTATGTTATGAACATATTTCACCAAAATTTTTAACGAATCAACACTTGTCGGTACATTTTTTTATGACGATGATTTATGTATGTAGTTTCAGTGCGATAATATGAGCGTTTTTCACTTTTGAATTTATAATTGACTCTCGACACAAAAATTATGTGGAAATTATAAATATGGTGTCTGTCAGTCTGTAGCATCGTAGCTACAAAACGGATTTATCTTTTACTTTGACTTAGAGACACTTTATGCCTTTTAGTCGTTGAAGTCGGTTTTTTAAAGGTAGTTTCTTTTTTTGAGATCTAGAAATACATTATACGGACCGCTCCAACTGGGAAGAAACTCGCCTTTTACAGGCTCTATAGAATTTAACTAGTAGTTAGAGAGCATAATATATAAGTCATCCAATATCCTACCAATAATAATAATTATCTGAGTTATTTTTCAGAGGTAACCGACAACTTTAATTGCTAAATGTTGAATATTTAAGATAATTTGTAGAAATAAATTATAACTATGGCAATAATTTGAGGAATATCCATAATGAGCAAGAGCGTTTTGTACTACTCCAGTTCACAAATTTTCTACAAACCCTGCATTGATAGGCTCAAAACCTGACAATGTCCTATGAGCGTGATCCTAAATAAAACAACATAATATTTCCTTTAAAAAATAGAATGCTCTTTGTAAAAAGCATAAAGATCTAAGTTATGTATTAAAGACTATTGTTTATAAATACTTCACAGCAGACATGAACACAATGGAATTTTAACAAGACAATATTTCCGGCGCAGTGAATATATGGCACGAGCTGGCTACTGGTGAAGTCATTTCAAAGCTGTTGCTTATTGTTCTTGGCTGGAAGACGGTGACAGACTCGGAGAAAATTGTATAGGCATTTAAATCTAGACATTAGAAATCGTTTCCTTTTCTTGTTGCTTTGACTACTGTGGTTAATGCACCAAAGAGTGCACGTGATGCACAAAACATAATTTAAACAGGAACAAATTATTAACTATTACCAGACTACGGCAAAGCCAACGAAGGCAGTCTATGTGTGTTTGTTCCGCCATAGCGCTTTAAATAAAGATTTTGATGGAACATAATATGTCAATAGATGTGTAACATGGGCTGTATAATTTTAAATTTTACGTTCTCAGGTACTTAAAAGATACACATATTGACTACGTTGTAGTAAAAATAAGGCTGTAATTACTATCCGTGATATAAAATATTAACAACTTAGAAATATAAAAACGTTTTTTTATAATCTTTATTCAAAACATCTTTATCCAAAACAGATTATGTTACAAAAAAAGCAAGCTGATAATATTTAGCGTTATTCAAAAACCATTTAGGTTTACCTGTATGAGACGTTCTAAAACATTTTAGTTTAAATTTACATGTTTTAATTATTAGCATAATATACGTATACACCTGTGTTTAACAAGTTTCCTGTTATTTTACAAAAATATTATATTATTCTGCGCTGAATTTTATAACACTTCGCATTATGATTTAGAAGGTCATCAGCATTCGAGACAATTTGCATATTAGACGCAATAAGGCGTGGACTTTAAACTTATCATCTTTTATTAACATATTTAACATTATTGTAAGTTTTATTTTGTTTTCGTGTTACTTGTATATTTCATGTAATATAATAACTTATTCTAGCAACATTATCAGCAATACTACGGTATATTGGTTATCGTTGAGTTATTTTTTAGAACTGACATATTTTGTTCTACTTAGAAGGTACTAATTTTAACAGCTATAAAATAAGCTACGTAACTATTTCCAAATGAATTCCAATTTTATCACGACTTACTATTAAAACTTTTCTATAGACTCTACAAAGAGAGAAACCTCCTCATAATATTTACTGAATTGGAAAAGGATGATATGGAGATGAGACACTTAAGAACAAAACTAGAGATAATCCTTGATAACCAAGATGATGAAAAACAGTAATAGACATACGAGTTGCGACACACGACGCAATAATTTGTCAGTCAGGTGGAAAAATTCCAAAGGAAAAATAAAAAAAACTGGAGTCCAATACGGACATTATATAAGTTGTACAACCTTTATATAAAAACCAGCAGTTAAACGCCTCACACGAGGAACGCAGAAACATACTTTTTGTAAACAACTATGTAATCTATGTACTAATGTTGTTTTTATGACCAATCGGGTAGGATTGATGTGATTAGATCAGAAATTTGTTTGGTTCAAGTAATTTGATAAAGCAGGATCAAAACGTTTTTCCGGTATGAGTGTCGGTGAAGTAAAACAATTCATCGTTGAAATGTTTTGATTGACTTATTTTATAGAATATCCGCCATATATCTAGTACATAGTAAAACCTTTTGTTATGGTAAAATCTAAATAGTGTGCGATATATTAAGTAGTCCATGCTAAACAATGTTTGTTTCTCACCAAGAACAAAATAATGAACTTGACAATTCACGAAAACATAAATGACGCAAGGAAACTACAACATACATTGATAAGATGGTTACACCCATTCCTTATCAGTCGTAAAGTGTATTACGCAAAGTAAATTTTGCGATTGAAAGAGGTTTTTTCTTTCGAATATGATTTTTAATACGAATGAGCAGATTTTAAAAGGTTAGTCCGCTAATGCATCCTAATAACTGCTATAAAAAAGGTGCCGATTTTCAGTCAAATCTTTTCAAAGGATTTGGTATTTGGACCCAACATTTTGTAGACTTAATTCTTATAAGATGGTGGGTCGAATGCTGAGGTCCGATCAGAATAAAGTTTCCATGAGACAACGTAGAGCTAACGCAATAAGTAATCAGAATGCTTTGTTTCGTCATGATTATTAATCATAGCACTACATTACACCTGACCTTCTATGAGTAAACGAAAAAGGGCTATACAATAAAGAATTCAACAAGTTATAGTGCCTTCAACCTTGTAAATTCAGCGAGAGAAAATGTCCAAGTACGATTGTTTGGATTACTTACAATGTGACTCAGAATCAAGGCTTTAACAATCCAATCAAGTATCACTCGATCACAACACAGTTCATACACGAGATTCACACGACCACACCCGCGGACGGCTCGATAATAAATGAAGTAGGAACACTAGTAGGAAGCGTTGCACTTACCTGATCTTTTCGTGCGCGCGCGCTGCCGTGCCCCCCGCCGCGTCTGTGAACATTGCATAATGTCAACAAGGTTCTAGTTCGATTTATAAAAACATCGTTGACCTCCATATTATGTCAAAATCGTATTATCTGGCGCAATTTGACGATGGGCTCTCATTTGTAAATTATGTATTCTATTACAGAGGTACGTACGGTCACCATTTGTGATTTAAATTTAGATATTGCTGTGTCTAACATTTTTGTTATTCTTTGTTGTTTTGTGTTTTTATTGTTCTGTGGACTAAAGTTTTTTTGTCCTGTGATGGCTAAAATAATCAATAAAGGTAAAATACATAATTATTTACGTAGATTTTACTAGTCTTCGGCGGTCGGCCATATACAGAAACTTCATTTAAATTTTAAATGTTTGTTTGTTTAAAATATGAATGCTAAGCTTAAACACGAATCTTGATACATTGTGTACTTGATTTTGAGATTAACAGAAATGTTGAGTTTAATTCTTTCTGGAGCAATTATTACGTACCGTACAGTTTCACTAAATTCTGAGAAGGATAAAATTGAAAAACGTATCCTACTTTCCTCAGATTACAGCATCTCATTTCCCTACAAACGCTTGGCATTAAGTTTAATCAACCAAAACACGCCAGGATAACCTTTTACGATTATGACGCTCTTACACAATGTACGAAAGGTCAATTATCATAAAACAGCGGGTATATAATATACGGCCTTTATATCTAACCCACAAACATCTATTAGTGCGGAAGAATGTTGTATTGACACTTGACATATAAAATAACATCGGCTATGGCAGATGTAACTATGGCATACATTTTTATGGTATTATCAATAAACATTAGGAGATGCAATTTTCGGAAGTAATCATTTTGATTACGCATTGGACTAGTCCCTTTTTCTTTGACGTCATCCTTATAAATATCGTGTTTTGTAAATGTTCATCCCCAACTCTTAAAATTTTACAGCAATGATTTGTTTCACCATTTTTGGTATTAGTAGCGGTTTCTCCGTCTTGAATATTCTGAATCTATACATCTACAACTTCATTTGTTCCACACAAAAATAACTAGTTAGCAACAAAGTTCCAGTATCGACTCTCGAGTGGGAATTGGGATATTTCGTTTTTTTTCTATAGGTTTATAATCCTTATTAATGTTTTTTTTTAATGTTTATTTAACCTTGGCCTTGGCCTTTACATTATGGATTTGTTGAAAGGTCATCTCGTAAGCAACTGAACAATATTCTGAAACTACATCTACAACTCCATCCGATCCAACGAACGAAATTTTTCGCTCGAAATTCGGAACGATTTAGAAATAACTAGTTTGCAACAAAGTTTCAGTCGACTCTCGAGTGAGGTATTTCGAAATGCAACAGTCGTGATCACTATTACATAGCTTGGGAACGCTCACTGATGCAACACGAGGAAACGTCTATTAATTTTTAACTCATTTGCTCCATCCCATACTCGTCATTAGTATTGATGGTCTTTTAAACGGTTTCTGCCCACTTGGGCTAGTTGGGATTTGTTGGTAAATTCGAAGTTAGCTAATAGCTCTCAATATAAGGGGCTAATTATTTAACCGAGACTGGCCCAAGTAGGCCTTAGTAAATATAGCGGTAATTTTTTTATTCTTTTACATTTTTTAATCGTCATTCTGGCCCGGTGCTAAGTTTCCTAAGAACTTGTTACGGATACCAGACAATGGAAATGTATTTACTTTATTCTACAATACTCATCCATAATCCAGGAACGCAGAAAACGTGTTTTTCCATTGCCGGGATTCGATCCCGCGACCTCCGGTTCGGTACACCGGCACCGACGCGGTAAACCACTGCGCCAGAGATGTCGTCAAAGTTGATTAGCATTAATCATGATTATGCATCAGTGTTAAAGAGTTTATGGGTTTTCGGTAGCAGGTTACACAAAAGCCATTAGCTCTTTAGCATTACAGTTAAAGATTTAATAGTCATCGTTCAAAATTTTATAGGCTAAGTCCCGATTTCACCAACGCATTTTAGTGTCAATGGTCCGCTAAATTACCATGCCTTCTCATAATTGATAGGAATTACGAGAGGAACAACATGATATCCAACGAAGGATTAACTCTGACATTGCTTGGTAAAACACGCCCTTAGTCCCGATTTCACCAACGCCTGTTAGTGTTAACGGCTTGTTAAAATAACATGCCTTATCATTCATTGATAGGAATTACGAGAGGACAACATGATATTTAACGAAGGATTAACTTTAACATTGCTTGGTGAAACACGCCTTTAAGGGTGCTCTCTCTTACTACGTTTTGTAGAATCGGGTATATTTTTTCTCCATATTATTTCTAGTCGACTTTTTGTATAGCAATCAACATCTGCTAACTAATGTTACAAATAATAGTTTCGATGAATTGGATGGATTTTTTTTGTTGGATAGTCCATATATAGAGGAAGGCTTTAAGCTATATAAATTACGCTGCGACCAATAGGACCGAAGCGTTATTGAGAAATGTTGCAAAAACGGGGAAGATTATTCACATTTGGGACCTTTCGTTGAGTGCGCTGCATAAACGGTTTAAGTCACTTAGAAAACCTCGCGAACGAAGTCGCGGGCACAGCTAGTCATTAATTTTATTTGTTTGATTACTTGTTTGCGCGCTAATCTAGATCTAATAAAATTATTTCAATGTTGGATAGCCCATTTATCGAGGACGACAAATGTTCGAATCTAGCTAAGACCAATAGTAGCAAAACATCAAAAAATAATGTTTCAAAATTAACGGTTATATCACTATTTCACGCGGAGTTGTGGGCACAACTAGTAATTGAATAAACCTATCTAGTATTTGCTCAATTATGATAATGCAGGGTGTTTAGATTGACCCTATCAATTTCCTTATCTGTTCCCTATCTTTTGTAATGGCGCAACTGGGGATTGTTACGTAATGTGTTGAGATAGAAGGGTGGTTACGTAACGGACAACATTCTAAGAACAATGCCTTCCTTGTATTGACTGCTTACAGGAACAATTTATTGCTCCTACGCTCCTACTTAAAAATTGCGAGCAAACGATATCAAATTCACAGAAACCGTAAACTTTGTATAGTAATATATACTAATATTATAAAGCGGAGGAGTTTGTTTGTTTAAACACGCTAATCTCAGGAACTACTGGACCGATTTGAAAAAATATTTTTTTGTTGGATAGTCCATTTATAGAGGAAGGCTTTACGCTATATATCATTGCGCTGCGACCAATAGGAGCGAAGCGTCAGTGAGAAATGTTGCAAAAACGGTGAGACTTTCGTAGCGTGTCCTGCATAAGCGGTTTAAGTCGCTCAAAAACCACGCGAACGAAGTCGCGCGCACAAATTGCTACTATATTACCGACGAAAACGTAAAATGAAGATTTTGGATGGCACCCAAAAATAACCGTACCCGCTGGATATTTTTTTAATGCTTTTTTAAAGTTATAAATGGGTCCAGTGATAATATAATATAGCATAAAAAAATATATTTGGGGAATCCCCGACTTTTCTGAGATTCCTCGAGTCTATGGTATGAGTTATCCATAAGAGAGAGGAAACAGATGTACTAGTCAGTATGGAAACTCCCTCATCTAGAATTGAATGATAGTACTAGATACAACTAGAACGTTTTTTAAAAACCTTATTTTGCTTGGATGTATCGAAGCACATAAATATTATATTACTTTAGTTTAATTATTCTGATAGGCTCTTCGGTTGTCTTATTGTTAAATCGCATTTATAATCGTTCAATCTACTGACATAAAATATAACATAAATATCGTCCAATTAACCCTTCTAACATTTGTGCCGGCTTGTGTTTTCGTAAATCCATTTTGACTAAATATTTTTAACTTGGACTTTATTCTTTAAGTTCAGACCTTGTTACGTAGCATTTGCTTTGCTAGACGCTACAATTTGAGGCTCTACAGGCGTAGACTTTAGACTATTCCGATGGCATTAATTAATATTATCACAGAAACCTGGAGTGTTAGGTTAGTTCTTTAGCCCTAGGTTCTGGGCAAACCCACGAACGAAGAAACCACTCCATAAGACCATTCTCTATGGCCACCGGGCGTGCCACTTTCACTGACGGCGACCCAGATACGACAGTTGGTCATAACGTCGGCTTTGCAACACGGTTATATCATTGGAATTCAGCATTGTGAAGGACGGGCAGTCACTATTGAGTAACGCCGAAACGAATGTGGGCCAAGGTCGACTCCTTTGGAGACAGGTCACGGGGTGGCCTCCTTAAGAATCTTCAATAGGGTTAGCTTATATGGAACTGGATGCAGTTTTTTCTCCTCCGTAAGTCAGGTTAGGCTGGGCAGGTCTGAACTTCTCAAGAATATTGTACACAGGGCTTGTTTTTAGGGGTTTGAATGCAGTCTTTTTCATCCGTAGGTTAGGTTGTGTTAAAAAATCCAAAGTTTAGTTGGGTGAATAGATTTTATGGATAGGGTAACCATTAGTAAGTAACGCCGATACTAATGTGGGTCAAGGCCGATTCCTTTGAAAACTAATGATTTGGAGGTTTAGCCTCCTTAAGAATCTTCAATAGGGTTAGCTTATATGCAACTGGATGCAGTTTTTTCTCCTCCGTACGTCAGGTTAGGTTGGGGGCAGGTCTAAACTTCTCAAGAATCTTTAGTACATAGGGGTGGTTGTTAGGGTTTGAATGCAGTTTTCATCCGTAGGTTTGGTTGTTAGAAAAATCCAAAGTTGGATGAATAGATATTATGGATAGGGTAGCCATTATTAATTAACGCCGAAACTAATGTGGGTCAAGGCCGATTCCTTTGAAAACAAATGACGTGGAGGTTTAGGCCGTGTTTCACCAAGCAATGTTAAAGTTAACGCCATGTTAAAATACCATGCCATCTCATTCATTGACAGGAAATACGAGAGGGATAACATGATAATATTTAACATGGCGTTAACTTTAACATCGCTTGGTAAAACACGGCCTTAGCCTCGTTAAGAGGAAACACCACGGTTGAGAGAAAAACAAAATAGGTATTTATAAAATCTATTGCTGTCTCGCAGTGCCTTAGCTAGCCAGCACTAGCGCGATAGGGACAACTGCAACTTTGACTGAAATTACCTATTAAAAGTACCAGAAATCGACGTTTAGGAGATTTCTGTTTCCTCCTCCAAAACTTAACCGATTTAAATATTTTTTTCTGCATTAGCTAAAAAAAGAATTGAGCTAGGTTCCTATTTTTTGCTTTTGTTGTTTATTGTAGTCAAATCTGTTTCCTAGATATTTAAACATAGCGTAACTATTTAGTAATCTGTGACATAGCTTTCTTCGCTACCTATATTGAATTCTGATCCGTTCCTTACTGTTCCAGTTTCCGAGTGTGAGATTAAAAAGCACATCCTTTCCATATCGTCAAACGCAGTAGGAGATGACGGTATCAGTCGTAGAATGATCACACCAATATTAGATATAATTGTTCCTGTTCTTGCACACATTTTTAATTCATGTTTAGAGTCTTGTACCTTTCCTGATGCCTGGAAGGCAGCTTACATAATTCCTTTACCTAAATCCTCCTGTCCTAAGACTGTGTCTGACTTCCGTCCTATTTCCATCCTACCCTTTTTATCAAAAGTTTTAGAGCGAATCATTCATCACCAGCTTACGAAATTTGTTACCCACAACAGCTTACTCAGTCCGTTCCAGTCCGGTTTTCGCACTGGTCACAGTACGACTACCGCATTGGTAAAGGTAGCTGATGATATACGGTCAGGTATGGATGATAAAATGCTTACTATTCTCACACTTCTGGATTTTAGTAATGCCTTCAATTCCATAGACCACGATATTCTGCTAGCCCGGCTTGCATCTTTAAATCTTTCACCATCAATAATTAATTTAATTCGTAGCTACCTGGTAGGACGACGGCAGAGAGTTAAATCATCTGATTATTTCTCCGATTGGAGTTATATCTATGCCGGCGTGCCTCAGGGTGGTGTGCTATCTCCTCTACTGTTTGCAATTTTTATAAACCCTATAACAATATCGATTTCATCATCCTACCACTTGTATGCGGACGATCTTGTGAAGGACGGGCAGTCACTATTGAGTAACGCCGAAACGAATGTGGGCCAAGGTCGACTCCTTTGGAGACAGGTCACGGGGTGGCCTCCTTAAGAATCTTCAATAGGGTTAGCTTATATGGAACTGGATGCAGTTTTTTCTCCTCCGTAAGTCAGGTTAGGCTGGGCAGGTCTGAACTTCTCAAGAATATTGTACACAGGGCTTGTTTTTAGGGGTTTGAATGCAGTCTTTTTCATCCGTAGGTTAGGTTGTGTTAAAAAATCCAAAGTTTAGTTGGGTGAATAGATTTTATGGATAGGGTAACCATTAGTAAGTAACGCCGATACTAATGTGGGTCAAGGCCGATTCCTTTGAAAACTAATGATTTGGAGGTTTAGCCTCCTTAAGAATCTTCAATAGGGTTAGCTTATATGCAACTGGATGCAGTTTTTTCTCCTCCGTACGTCAGGTTAGGTTGGGGGCAGGTCTAAACTTCTCAAGAATCTTTAGTACATAGGGGTGGTTGTTAGGGTTTGAATGCAGTTTTCATCCGTAGGTTTGGTTGTTAGAAAAATCCAAAGTTGGATGAATAGATATTATGGATAGGGTAGCCATTATTAATTAACGCCGAAACTAATGTGGGTCAAGGCCGATTCCTTTGAAAACAAATGACGTGGAGGTTTAGGCCGTGTTTCACCAAGCAATGTTAAAGTTAACGCCATGTTAAAATACCATGCCATCTCATTCATTGACAGGAAATACGAGAGGGATAACATGATAATATTTAACATGGCGTTAACTTTAACATCGCTTGGTAAAACACGGCCTTAGCCTCGTTAAGAGGAAACACCACGGTTGAGAGAAAAACAAAATAGGTATTTATAAAATCTATTGCTGTCTCGCAGTGCCTTAGCTAGCCAGCACTAGCGCGATAGGGACAACTGCAACTTTGACTGAAATTACCTATTAAAAGTACCAGAAATCGACGTTTAGGAGATTTCTGTTTCCTCCTCCAAAACTTAACCGATTTAAATATTTTTTTCTGCATTAGCTAAAAAAAGAATTGAGCTAGGTTCCTATTTTTTGCTTTTGTTGTTTATTGTAGTCAAATCTGTTTCCTAGATATTTAAACATAGCGTAACTATTTAGTAATCTGTGACATAGCTTTCTTCGCTACCTATATTGAATTCTGATCCGTTCCTTACTGTTCCAGTTTCCGAGTGTGAGATTAAAAAGCACATCCTTTCCATATCGTCAAACGCAGTAGGAGATGACGGTATCAGTCGTAGAATGATCACACCAATATTAGATATAATTGTTCCTGTTCTTGCACACATTTTTAATTCATGTTTAGAGTCTTGTACCTTTCCTGATGCCTGGAAGGCAGCTTACATAATTCCTTTACCTAAATCCTCCTGTCCTAAGACTGTGTCTGACTTCCGTCCTATTTCCATCCTACCCTTTTTATCAAAAGTTTTAGAGCGAATCATTCATCACCAGCTTACGAAATTTGTTACCCACAACAGCTTACTCAGTCCGTTCCAGTCCGGTTTTCGCACTGGTCACAGTACGACTACCGCATTGGTAAAGGTAGCTGATGATATACGGTCAGGTATGGATGATAAAATGCTTACTATTCTCACACTTCTGGATTTTAGTAATGCCTTCAATTCCATAGACCACGATATTCTGCTAGCCCGGCTTGCATCTTTAAATCTTTCACCATCAATAATTAATTTAATTCGTAGCTACCTGGTAGGACGACGGCAGAGAGTTAAATCATCTGATTATTTCTCCGATTGGAGTTATATCTATGCCGGCGTGCCTCAGGGTGGTGTGCTATCTCCTCTACTGTTTGCAATTTTTATAAACCCTATAACAATATCGATTTCATCATCCTACCACTTGTATGCGGACGATCTTCAAATATACACACAGTCTCCTTTGGACAATCTGAATTCCGCTTTTGATCTAGTGAATCACGATTTGTCGAATATTTGTGAATGGAGCAAGAATCATGGACTTCTTATTAATCCTATTAAAACTCAATTAATTGTAATTGGTAGCCCCGGGCTAATTTCTAGAGTTGACCATGATTCTTTACCTCCTGTCCTTATAAATGGTGTAACAATACCTTTCAGTAAAGTGGTTAAAAACTTGGGAGTGTACTTTGATGAACATTTATCGTGGACGCATCAATTGCAAGAGATTAGTAGAAAGGTTTTTTCTACCTGGCGTTCCCTAAAACGTCTACGATATGTTCTTCCGATACCCACTAAGGTAGTTTTGGCTGAATCCCTACTCCTTTCCCATTTAGATTATGCGGACGCTTCTTTCACTAACTTGACGGAGGAACAACTGAACAAATTGGAGCGCCTTCAAAACCTGGCTTTGAGGTTTGTTTTCGGTTTACGTAAATTTGACCATATCTCCGAGTATCGCCTCAAGTTAAAGTGGTTGCCAATCCGCTACCGCCGTGACTCTCGTGTTCTCTCCTTCCTTTATAACATCCTATTTGACTCCCATTGTCCCACTTATTTAAAAAGTAATTTTAACTTCCGTACCTCTGACAGACTGGAACTACGATCTATATCTAATCTTCTTCTTGACATTCCTATCCACCGCACTAAATACTTTAATTGCTCTTTCATTGTAAAATCCATTTCCCTTTGGAATTCTTTACCTATCCATATAAGGCAGGCTGAAACTATACATCGCTTTAAAACTCTTATAAAAAATCATTATCTGGAATCATATTGTGTCAACCCTTGACTTATGTAACTAACACTTATTATTATAAATTAAAATATCATGTAGGTTTATCTATTGTATATATATATATATATATAGATATATATATTATATTGTATACATATATTATATATTTATTGTGTTTATGTATTATTTTATTTTATTTACTTTTATTTTATTAAATATACTTTTGCGCAACTCCCATTCTCTAGCATTGTTTTCTCTAACACCATAAGGTTGTCTGGAAGAAATTGCTATCTAGTAATAAGGCCGCCTTTGTGTGCATGTCTGATTTTTGTAATGTATATTTTTTTTTGTTTTTTTGTAACTTGTTGTGTGCACAATAAAGTATATTTGTATTGTATTGTATTGTATAGCGGAGAGTTTGGCCATTTTTTTTAGGTTTTTAAACGTCCATATCTCTTTAAATAATTAATTTATTAAAATAAGGAAAAAATAGGGACGTACAAACAATATCCATAAATATTCAGGAAAAAAATTGTTACTCTAGAGGTGTTATCCAGGGAGGAAATAGAAATCCCCTAGACCCCTATTTTTGTATGGAAAAAATTTCGTGGTGTTTCCTCTTAAGAATATTCAATAAAGGTTAACTTTGGATCTGGATGCAGTTTTTTCTTCTACGGAGACGTTAGGTTAGGTTGGGGAGCCCTGAACTTCTTAAGAATATTTAGTACATTGGCTTTATGGTTTTGCGTGCAGTTTTTTCTCTTCCGTAGGTTAGGTTGTGTTAGAAAAATTCAAAGTTTGGTTGGGTGAGTAGATTTTATGGATAGGGTAGGTAACGCCGAAACTAATGTGGTTGGCGCGAGTTCTTTGCCTTCTGAGGTGTAGCTTCCTTAGGGGGCTTTTTGGCTGTCAGGGGAGTGGTTGCAGTTTCCTCAGTAGGTAGTTAAAAATTCCAAAGCTTGGACTACTTTATAGGAGTTGCAGCATACTTCTGTTCGTTTATAGGGATAAGATCTAAAGAATCTTCCAAGCTTTTCTTAAACAAAACATCCGGATTTTAGCAGACCCTTGCATTGATGACCTAGGATTTTTTTTATTTTCTTTGAAATTTAGGTCATCAACGCAAGGGACGGCTAAAAATTGGGTTTCTGACGGTGGATTATAAGAATCTTGTACATCCCACTAATTCCTGTAGCGATTTGCACATACGTTCGTTTTAGTGTAAAATTAACCAAAACACATCTTTCATCTACTCCGCTCCGCCTGCTTAGAGGTACTCGAACCAATATGAATTGTTAATTGCGCGATTAAAAGTTACATTTAAATTGGAACCTTTTTTACATAAGATTGCAGCAAAAGGAGCTAGTGGTTAAATACTTTATGATCAACATTACAACTACAAATCTGTTGTATTATTTAGGTCTGCTAGTCATATTTAGAAGCGTGTGCTTATTTCTGATATAAAAACCGTGAGTCATGCGTGAGCAGAATCTACACGGATGAGAAGTAGGTCACTGAAGATCAAAGTAATCCATTTTTATATTCGCACTGCCGCAAATATGACTCCGGGCGTTAAGAGGAAACAGCACGGGCTAGAATGTACTGTCTATTGCTGTCCCGCAACTGCCCAATCAAACCGATAGAGACAACTGCAGCTTGAACTGAAATTACCTATTAAAAGTACGACAAATCTACGATTAGGATTGTTTCCTCCTTTAAAACTTAACCAATGTGGGTACTTTTTTAATTGTAAATTTAATAAAAAGGCTAAGTATATACAGTGTGTAAAAAGAGCAGTCACTATAACTTTGAGATACCATTAACCTTTCCTCATTTCGGAAATGAATTTTTTTAATATTTTTTTTGTCAAAAATGAAAAAAATATATATTTTTACCATTTCTTATTTTTTTGTCGCAAAAATAATAAAAAGCCATAAAAAATTTTTTATTTATTTTTGTAAAAAAAAAAATCATTTCTAGAACGAGAAAAGGTAGTACAATAATATCTCAAAGTTATAGTGACTGCTCTTTTTACACCCGTTATATATATGTCACGTTTCGATTTTATCATACAATTTACTCTAATTTGTTTCCTGGATGTTTAAACTTTAAACACAGCCGAAAATATGGCCATATATTTTAGGTTTTCTCTTAAGAGTTATATTATGTGTCCCTATTTAGTATTTTTTACAAGTAAGAATTTTTTAATTATACA
Source organism: Celastrina argiolus (assembly GCA_905187575.2). Classification (NCBI taxonomy): domain Eukaryota; kingdom Metazoa; phylum Arthropoda; class Insecta; order Lepidoptera; family Lycaenidae; genus Celastrina; species Celastrina argiolus. Next base: position 9,153,579 of record LR994596.1, read on the forward strand.
AGAAAGAATTTGCTTAGAATTAAGACAATCGAATTGTTTTACAAGCCTTTTAAATATTTATGTTTTTGCAGATTTTGTCATTTCTGTGGTCCAATCGCCATATAATATTATTTAATTATTACATGCAAATTGCCTATAACATTAACATTCCTAAGTAACATAACATAATAGTTACACAGCAGTAGCGTAATAGTGATCCAACAGCTGATTCAAGTTTAAAACTTAATTAACTGGACTGAAGATAGTAATTAAAATATTAAGTATAATAATAATTATTATTACAACAATACTTATAACATTCGTTGCAACTTATAGAATACGTTGCAACAATACTTATAGCATACATAAACGCCTCCGTGGTCTAGTGGTTTAGAGCCTAGCTCTCGACTCGGAGGTCGTGGGTTCGATTCCCGCGTTGGAAGAACAAAAATTTTTGTTTTCAAGTTTGGTTAGGACCATACTGGCTGATTACCTGATTGTCTGACAAGAAAGATGATCCATGCGTCGGATAGGCATGTAAAATATCGGTCGGTCTGATCTCCCGCAAGTCGTGTCGGTTATCCGTCCCACTGAGCTACGGCCTACGAGAGTGAAGTAAGAGAGAGTGCTTCTGTATATTGCTACCGTCACCGAAATCGGTGTGGGAGGGATTATTATTACTTAAAGTATTCGTTGCAATAATACTTATAGCATAAGTTGCAACAATACTTATAGCATACGTTGCAATAATACTTATAGGACACGTTTCAATTTGCAATAATACTTATAATATACATTACAACAATACTTAATAGCATGTTGTTAGTTCTCCAAATATGAGATGTAAAAAGTGTAACAGATGCAATCTTCACAAATAATATATTTCGGTTGCTGACATAAAATAAAAATTAATTGTATGGAATTGGGATTTTGTAAACATACGAAAAATGTGGTATGTTTTCGGTCGATATTAACATTTAACAATCGTGTTAAATTTCTAAACAAATGTTGTATGGTTAATGATACGGAACCCTACGTGCGAGTCCGTCTCATAACTGTTGGTATTAACTATTAACCCAACTTGGTCAATAGAGGAAATCGCTATATCGATTTCAATTTATAATAATATGTATAAATCAGGGTTCCCCCATACATTGTTTTCAGTTGATTAGTATCAAGCAAATTTTTCGTGAGTACCTTCATTTTGATGAGTCGCCCAAGAATTTCTTGGACGGAGCTCTTGTTTGTGATAGCAACTTGGTAAGAGGGAACTCATTGATGAAACCATAGATTTTGTATTTTAGATAATTATCATGAGATTTATAAAAAATAAAATTGGAATCACCAAATCCACACACTTTATTCTTGCTATCTCTTTGCTATCACAAACAAGAGTTCCGTCCAAGAAATTCTTGGGTGACTCATCAAAATGAAGGTACTCACGAAAAATTAGCTTGATACTAATCAAGTGAAAACCATGTATGGGGGAACCCTGACTATATAAAATGGAATCAAATTGACCGAGAGTGCACAAGTTAGCACGCAACAATTACACATAGAACGACTAGAGAAACTTCTGGATCGCATGCGGTGTTGCCGTTAGCCTGTATATTATATTAAAAAAAATGTCGACGTTAAAATGAAAAGTCCATTCTAAAAGAAGTTCTACGGCAATCAGTAGAACTAAATCTCATAATATAAATTATTGAATGTACTGTAGTTTCTTGGTTTAAATTCATGTTATATATCAGGTATAGCTATGTCGAAACCGGTCTTAAACAATTCGGTATATTGTTAGGAGGATTGGGGCTATATGATCCGGAATACGGAAGGCCGGATAAAATTCAGAGCACTGTAAATGGAACTTTAGTCTATTCCAATAGAGCTGTTAATCGAACACATGTCAGTCGAGTTGTCAAAGTTATCAAAGCTTCGAAAGCACAGAGTAAATAAATAATTGTAAAGTAAACGTAAGTTAAATTGTATTGGCACTGTCATACTTTTCATGGAATTTTTACGGCTTGGGTTACTTTACTATTATTTATTCTGTGCTTTCGACCGAAATTTTGATAACTTTAACAACTCGACTGACGCGTGTTCGATTAAGAGCTCTATTGTCTTAGCCTAGAGTATTATTTACTGGATCCGAATTTTTTCCGGCCTTCCGTATTCCGGATCATAGCCCCAGCCCTAACAATATACCAAATTAAGTAGAAAAATGTCCAACAGTGCGATTAACACGATTAATGGGTTACGAATACGTTTTCGTCAATTGCTAGTTAACACTAGCTAAATATTATATAGGTACACGAACTAAATATTATGTTATCCCTCTCTTATTTCCTGTAAATTAATGAGATGGCATGGGATTTTAACATGGCGTTAACTTTAACATTGCTTGGTGAAACACGCCCTTAAGCTCACAGGCATTAAGCCTATTAAGAAAGCGTTAGAGTAGATAGAGTGATAAGAAACTTGAAAATGATATCTCAAGGCTTTTAATTGGACTATACTTAATTTATAGTATAATAAATATGTATAGTAGCCTAGAAGGGCTAATTTTGCTTGCCTTTTAAAGGTTTCGCGATCTTAATGACGTCTAAATTAAATTTTAATATAAATCTGTTCACATTGTGATTACTGGTTACGAAAATAAACCCAGTATCGTAATTAGTAGTCTTATACCGCTCTCCCACCGAGGCATAACTATTTTTTGTTCTTTATAAAAGTCAGCAGACTCCAAAAGCATGCTCTACAATGTAGACTCTACATTAATAACATAATATACAAAATGTTTTAAGTCTTTAATATAAACGTTTTACAATAATAACACACAACTGTTTTACACTTTTCCACTTTTTATTACGTTTTTACAGAAACACGATCGGTTTCGATTAAATCATCATCAGGTTTAATCGAAATCGGTCGTGTTTTTGTAAAAACTTATTATTAAAACGTAATAAAAAGTGGAAAAGTGTAAAAAAGTTATGTGTATTGTGAACATGAATTTCCATCAAGAACCAACAGTACATTCAATCCGTTGTATGAACGTTTTAGATTGTAATCAGTTTAAACGGTATTTAGAGTCTTGAAATATTCGTAGGAAATAGTCCAGGGAAGGTTTAAACGGTGAGAAAATATATAAAATTTCATCACAAACTGTTTGTATGCTCAACGAAATGGGCAGGGGTCAGCTATAGTACGTCCGAGATAAATTTAACCTAAACGTAAACAAACCCGTCTAGGACACAACCTAAGACTAGTCAGTGATGCCAATTGGCCATTATTAATACAATGAAGTTTGTTTGCTATGAATCCGTAGACTATATACCTAATAGGATTACATTCTACAATCGGCAGTGTCAAAATGGCGTATTTTTTCTGTGGAAGATTTTCATTTGATGTTTAAACATGTTTATTATTGTTTAATTGTTATAAAATGTATTGGAAAATGAAGTTTAATCCTTTATTATACCTGTGAAAGTGTTGATAAGTGTGCACAATATGTGATTAAAGGAAAATTCCTATGTTTTCGGTTTGTTTACCTTCAGGTTAAATTTATCAGGGACGAACTATAGTAATGTAAGTATATTCAGTTGGACTCACCATTTTCTGGTATATTCTCGTCATTTCTATCCTTTGTCAAGCCCATGGCTGGCAGAGCACAAGCTTCATCACTGTAGAACAAAATAAATACATTAATAATAATAAAATAATATCTATGGACGCTTCACACCATGTCAATCTGGCCCCATGCTAAGTATCCGAAGAACTTGTGTCACCAGGTAACCTACAGTTACCAGACAACGGAAATACCTATATTTAATACTTTTATACTATACACATAATATTTACGATTTTTATTATATTATACACAAATTTAATATACCTACATCCATGACCCAGGAACATCGAAAACTTTTTTGTTTCCTCGGCGGGATTCGAACCCGCGACCTCTCGCTCGAGCACCAGTGCGCTCAACAACTGCGCTACGGAGGTCGTCAAACATTTAAACTACAACACAAATTGGGTAAAATGAAAAAAGTACGCCTCTCATAACTCAAAATAAAATGTAAAAAAAAATTACATCGCGAATGCGTAAATTTCAGTATTTGAATCGCCTCCCTGGTACAGTAGTTGTGGCTCTCGACTAGTCGATTCCCGCGTTGGAACAGCAGGTTTACTCCCGACACAATCGAGGATCGAATCAGTTCGATCTCTACGGCTTTTGGTGTTTTATATGGTGGATTTCTTTGAAACTCACCAGGATAAAGAAAATCGTTAGATCGTAACATTTTGTACACGATCACACACAATCAAAATGAACAAACGCCAATTTATTCGGGAGTACGCGGCACGATCGAATCTAAGTCGAATCAGTTTGGAGGGTAAGGCCTCAGCTAAAAGTGTTGTTTTATATTTGATTTGGACAATGCAGATTGATTGACCTAACTGTCTGAGAGGTAAGACGACCTACGCGTCGGATGAGCACGTGAAAATTCGGTCTTGCACGTGATTTTTCGCCATTCGTATCGGTTATCCATCCCACTGGATTACGAGAGTAAAGGAAGAGTCTTCTTATGTATTGCGCTCATGACGGCTTTGTTTACGTTTGGGTACATTTATCTTATGTACTATACAAGAATTATTTTTATTTGAAGCCACATAAATGCAGTTAAAAAAATCTAGAGTTTATTTTAAACAGCAAGTCATGTGTAAAGTGTCTAGTAATCTGCTTGCTATTGATTAATGTAACATCAGGGTTTCCCATACAATGAAAATTGACAATAAAAAATAAATAGTTTGTACCAAAAAGTTGCTTATTCTATTTGTTATAATGTATCCGTGAATGGGATGTGTGATAATCAATACAAATATTTTCAGATCTGGAAAAACTGTATGTGTGATAAAAAATTTAGGCAATGTATGTGAGGTTTTCTCTAATCTTAGATAATGTTCAAAAGCTTTCATTTTTATGTCACAAAACCTATTATAGTTTAGTAAAAAAGTCCTAGGGATGACAGATGAAACTATAACTTTTCACCAGTATCAACTTTATTCAATTAAGCTTGATGTTTACACTAGGTATTTATTATATTAAGGCCGTGTTTCACCAAGCAATGTTAAAGTTAACACCATGTTAAAATACCATGCCATCTCATTCATTGACAGGAAATACGAGAAGGATAACATGATATTTAACATGGCGTTAACTTTAACATTGCTTGGTGAAACACGCCCTTTAAATATAGATTTTAATAAATTATAATTCTTATTGAATCTCGATAAAAGCTGATGAAGCTAAATTATATTGCTCTTTCTAAATAAATTTGTTTTTGTTATCATTGTTTACAGTAAATTTCTTTGATAATAAAATTCAGTTTTATAGCTACACAACCAGTTTAATTTTACTTTGTCAATCTCATAATTAAATGATATACTGGTGGCTGCTAATTATTATTAATGTGAAATTGACTGTAAAAATTTGATGTAGGCATTTGCTGTGCAATAAAGTATATTGTATAAGCTTACCTCAATAATTTATCTCTATAACACACAACTGTTCTCCTCTCGTCACTGACTCCGATAGAGAAGGTGGTGATATCTGGTCTGCCTAGGTCCTCAACACAGCGATGGATTAGAAAACGGCGGTAGTTACTTACAGGAGGAAAGACCAGGACACTGCAACAAATAATCCAGTGGATTCATTGATACAAAAAAACTTAATACTAATAAGAACTGACAAGTTATAATAATATAACTTGTCAGTTCTTATTAATGTCATTATATATTCTAACAAAATTTTATTGATAAAAACTGAAATTCATAGGTAATAACATTACTTATATTAAAGTAATATTAAAGTTTCTATTTTTAAGTGGTCTAGAAGGAATAATGTTTATATATTTTCTCTTTATTAAAGTGCTAACCTTGACAGAAGAATTAGTTCATATATAAATTGATGATACTAAATCTAGCACAAGCTATAAAAAATATTAACATGATTGCTTCCTACAATTTAATTTGGTTTAACTGCCTATTGGTAACAGACTTCACTCACTTTTTATGTATACATTGGTTTTGGGATCATATTATAAACTATCACAGTAAAAACACCAAAATAAAGGTAATTTTTAGCATGATATTTTCGTATTTTTCCAAAAATACAGTTGAGATCAGACCAAACCAATGGTATTGGTTTTATAACCATGGTATAGTTTGTCCACCGACACGGGGACTCCAAGGGGGCCGCCCACTCAAAATTGATCACCTTTCGTGAACCTATCATGTACGTGTTTTCATGAAACATTCGATTTAAAGCAGGAATCGTATTTCGAAACCTGTTCGCGATGATTAGCGAGCCAGTTAAATCGCCACTCGTAGGTGATTTTCGTCATTTAAACTCGTTAACGTCCAAGGTGTATCACGCACGGCTCGCTCTATTTGCTCGTATGGTTCACAATTCACATCCTACACAGTTAGCGCGGCAGGCACATAACCTTGAAAACTCCCGTAATATTATGAGAACATAGCCATCCACATCATTGTAATATACCTAGCACAGATGTCGGCACGCTTGCAAAATTAAAAGGTTCATTAACCTGTTGTTGTTAAAATATTAAAATTCTTTACCTGTTCAACTTTTTTTCGGCGAGAAAACATTTTAGGTCGTCACTGACATCTTCGACAAAGCTGTCGTCCGCTAGGTTTAAGAAACGTTCGACCGTTTTGGCACCCAGTTTGACGACAATATCTATATTATATAAACGAAAAAAATAAATAATCCACTCCACAAGGATAACTATTGACCGTCCATTTTTAGTTTTCGTCGCGCTCAGCAGGCAGCCCGAAGTTCGAACAATACAAACTGTTTGACATTTACCGTGACAACTGACAGTTGCTTTAAATTGACATTGACAAATTATTTCTTTTATGTAGCAAAAACATAGTAAAGAAAGTATCAAACAGTTTATAAATTCTTGTAAATAAAAGAAATCTTGGATACGGAGTAAAAAATTTTCCTGTCGTAAAATCTCTTGGGCTGGCTGATTTTGGTATCAATTAAAAATTTAATTTTACAGAAGACAATTCCAAACAAAATAATTACTCTAATCTATGATTCCAAATTCAAATAATGTAGGTATCTAAGTGAGATTTACATCATTTTCATTTGTTTTTCTTATCTGGGTAAAATTAGCCCCACTTAAAACTATTTTTGATTTTTTTTAATGTTTAATCGTTTGTTCGTCGTTAGCATAAATAAGATAAGAGTAAGTATATTATTGGTAAGTATAGTATATGTATAATAAGGTCGTTAGTTCGTGTTTGTTCGAATGTAAAAATCGTTCGTGCGTTTTTAGTTTATTTGTAATTAATTAAACAAATTTCACTATTAACTTGGCCCCCCTTACAGATATCTTTATCTTTATCGTTCAGAATATTTAATTTTAATTGATTATTAACGTTTGTCCGATCACTATTGACGTTTGTTCGATCATAATAGAAAATAAAATTCCTAATTATTTATTATCCAATTTTCTTTTTTAAGTTCGTTCATACTGAACAGGCTAAGGCCATAGACCATACTACTAAGTAATTAGTTTATTGACGACCTCTATAGCGCAGTGGTTGTGCCCGTTGGTGCTCGAGCAAGAGATCGCGGGTTCGAATCCCGCCGAAGGAACAAACAGTTTTCAATGTTCCTGGGTAATGGATGTGAATAATATAATAAAAATCTTAAATATCTTTATAGATTTTATAGATTAAATATATTTTCGTTGTCTAGTACCTGTAACACAAGTTCTTCGGATACTTATCACGGGGCTAGATTGACGTGGTGTGAAGTGTCCATATTATTATATTATAATAAATTGCGGCATTTGCAAGGAAGTTGTTACTGTATTATGTGTTGTTAAATAACCAAAGTAACAAGAAACACAAATTACCTACATAAATGAATAAAACACAACACTTGTTTAATGTACATATATTTTACATAAAGATTTATTAAATAAATTCTTTGAAACTTACAATTCTTAAATACGAAATCATTTACTATTTCACAAATTTAAAAGAATTAAATAACATAACAAAATTAGCTAAACATAAAATTATCTTTACATAAATTAATGGAAATAATAACATTAAGTGAATAAAGAAATGAAAATTGAAAGTTAAATGTAACATAGTTTACCACATACTGTGAAGCTCTATATCAGTACACTTAATTGCTAATTGCCACACCACAGCCAACAGTCCAATTCACAGGAGCATGTTGGTTGGAATTATGGACTCAGATTGGCATAGCCATCAAGCCTATTGGAGCAATATGCGCCAAATACTGATCGACATTGAAGTGCTTAATAAGCAAACACAATATACAAAAATACTTGAAATTTGCCAAAGTGATTTGAAATCAAAAGAATGCAGATAAAAAAATTATAAATTATGTAAGTTCAGGTTGACAATCTTTATTTTATGCAACCTAAGCTTAGTAGTTGTGAATCCGCCATTTAACTAAAAAATATTATGCTTATTAAAGCAAAATTTCACATACAGCACTTCATCAAATTAAATTTTCAGGTCTAAATAATTATCTATATTATCTAATCATGTCAAAAAATGTATCGAATTTAAAAATTCAAATAATCATAGCATTTTAACACTAATTTTAGTATGTAAAATCAAATTGACATGTTATATGATTAGGATTACATTATTTTAAACAGTACTATTATAATAATAGTTATTATTATAATTCAATATTGACCATTAAACTTTATGATAATTACTAATTTGTAATTATTCCAATTAAAAAAACCCAATTTTGAAAAGATTATGAACAAAAACATGTAAAACTGTACAAAAAACACAGATAACTTGCAGACTCAGTTGCTGACAAGCCATGTGTAATGCATCAAGCTTTTCGCAGGAGAGTTCACAATTGGTTCATTATTCTGTTAACAAGGTTCATCGGCTTCAAAGCAATGGTTCATTATATTTGTTTATTAAATAGTATAATGGTTTATTAAATAGTATATGTACTTATTATTCAAAAGAGTGTAACTCAAGTCGAAATTATTGGTACAAATTATCTTATAGTATATCTGGATATTAAGATAATATATACACATTTTTTCAATTTAAACTAGGAAGTCACATTATAGAAAGATAAATTCAATATACTCAGATGTTTTTGTAAGGCATACTACAAAAAATAAAATTTTAGTACCTTACCTTCCATTTTTAAATTGATTTTTACTTACATATTGTCAGTAAAACATTTTCTTTTATATTTCATGGTCCAAAAGATGTTTAAATTTAGTTTTAAAGTTAATTTATAAATCAATTTTAGGCCTATACTGTAGTCTGAGAGGTGGGTCTCTAAATCTCCAGCGAGTTACATAAACAAATTTTAGTGTGTGATCCTTACCTAATAATTCATCATTACATAAAATGTCAATCTGAAAAAGAAAAAAAATGTTTTTACATATTATATTTACTTTATGCTTTTATTCTACAATATTATTACAAACATGGGAATAAACATTTAAAATATGTAATAATATTTAATACTTACATCTCTATATTTGTCCATATTATTCAAAACTTTTTTAGCTACGAATTTCTTGAGATGTGTTATGGTCGCCTGAGCCGATGTTCTAATAAAGCTACGTTTTAATGTTCTCAATGATGTAGATATACATTCCAAACACAAATTGACCTGAAACGAAACAAGACAAACATTTTGTGAAATAAAGCATGTGCATAATGTTTTATAAAAAAAATTCAATTAATTCTTAATTCAAGTTCAATAGTTCTTAATAAGTCAAGTTTTCTATAGTCTGTTACCTGTTCATCTTTTCTATGGCAATCTGTATTGTCAGGCTGGTCTGGTTCATCACCGCCCCCAGGTTTATCTGCAGCAAGTGCAGCATCCTTTGGACATGGTAAACCTCTGGCTCTATAGAAATCTCTTTCCCGCTTTATTTCATCTGTGGAGGTGTGAAAATACCATAATGCACTAGTAACATAAGTGAGGCAACAAATGAAATATTAATATAATGACGATATTGAGGTCTAGATGCAATAAATTCAGCACCAAGGTCTTATTGTTTCAGTTCTAAATAAAGATGCATTATCCCTATAATAATCATTTCCATCTACATATCCAACCATTGGTGCTGACACTGAGGTTATACTTACTGTCTTGCAGATCTGGTACTAGTTTATAGACTATATCTTGCATAGTTCGGTCGAAACTGATGTACTGAAGTGGATGCGACTGATGTATAACGATATTGCATGTTGGACAAGTGTTATTCTCCTCTAAATGTTTCACTAAACAGCTTTTACAAACTGAAAGAGTTTACGCATAAAAGTCTTATTAGAAGTTCTTAAGATGGATGAATGAATGAGTTATATATTTAACAAATCATTTATTTCAATGTTGTTAATTAATACTTACACGTATGAAGGCATTCAGTCACAGTAGTAGCGTCGATAAAGTAGCCACGACAAATCTTACACGTTATATGACTATTGAGTGTTTTTAACTTTATTCTTCTTTCCATTGTCATTCTAAAATATTTATCCTACCTAAAACATAATTAGGAAACTAAATGATAAGTCAAAATAAAATAAAATACAAACATAAACTATTGAGAAACTGAGCGACCAAACAAGCTAAATTTGACAAGTGAGATGACGTTTCTAGAGCTGTCAAAAAACCATAGACCTTAAATTAGTCATAATTTTTTTTTTACATGCGCAAATACAGTAATAGATAACACGAATATTTAAAAAAACCTAAAAAAATCTTGCAGTACTTAAACAAAAAAAAAATTTTATCATTTAACCATTATCTCCATTATTCTTATAATTAAAGAAGTAACACTTACGCCCGGTTTCTAAGGCTGATCAAATTAAAAAGAATGATATCAGCTAATCTGAACGCTCATTGGTGAAAACAGTGAGCGCGAAGTGCGACTGCGTCAGCGTTCAGATTAGCTGATTTGATCAGCCTTTCAGAAACCGGGCGTTAGTAATTAGCTGCCAGTGATCAAAATGTTTTATATAATAAACTAGCTGACGTTGTTCTCACATCCTTGCTATAAACTGGATCAATTAAATAACTACCTAACTTAGACACACCTACAAGCTACTAGGAACACCATTAACCTACTTCTACTACCTATATCTTCAATTCACACAGGTGATGCGTAAATGAGTCTTCAACCCTATTGAAGACTAATAATATAATATTATTAGAATAAACAATTGGGGTTGATGTTAGAATTTTTTAGGATTTTCTGTATTATTATAAAATTAAAAAAAATATATAAAATAAGTGGACCGCCCTTATGAGGGTTTGAAAAACGCCTTACAACCTACTGAATACAATATCTGGTTATATAATATAATACGGTATCTTATTATCATAAAAATCGGACATGATTCGGAATGAAAGACAAAAAATTTATCTATGTGCACAATCCAAAAGGAAAAAATACAAAAAAAAACATTTCAGAAAATATAAAGATAATTTATTAACTTATTATAGATTTTAAAACAGAGTATGATAGATCTGCAACATAAGGTCACTATACATTTGATAGGAAAATAAATAAGTATTTAGTAAATTAGTAATAAATAATAGTATTGTTTAAAAATGTACAGTTAGGCTCAACTCTGACTGGCGTAAGACGAAGCGTCGTCATTTTTCGATACATACACTACAAAAATAATTTCAGATGTCGACGCGAGGAGCCGCCCCGCGTTGCTCACTCCATATTATAGGCATAATCCTAATTTGTACCTTAATTGTTAGAAAATAGAGATGTATATGCTGTGGGGGAAAAACACGAAGTAACGCGATGCTTCGTCAGTGTGCCAAATGCCAATGTGAGTTGAGCTTCAATTATGTCAAGTGGACCAAATGGCAAATCTCCAGGATTTAATATAATATTATGGCAATGTATATTAATTATTAAGGTGTGTCTTCTGCTCAAGTTCAAAACATTACACATTGGGGTGTGTATATGTTTAAACAGTGTGTTTGTCATCCAAGAAATACATTGTAATGTTACAACCAGGCACGCCTGTGCCTCAAATTTGCAATTCCAATGTTGTTCCATTGAAATTATAAATTCAAGAGGTTCACTTAAAATAATATAAAAAAGTCAGTCCATATTCAGTTCTAACTCCCTTCACACTTAACATTTTCACTTTCCTTTTCATTGAAAATGTTTTCTGTTCTATGTCCTGAAGTTAGCACAAGTTTGTAATAGTCTGAAGGTGGCAGAGGTACGCCCGGTTTCGCGTGATCGCGCCGGAAGTGCCGGCCAAGATGACTGCCCTGCGAAAACTTTCTGTTGCACAATTTACACTGATAGTTCTTTTCTCCTGTATGCACTACTTTATGTTGCTTCAACGATGACGACGTGTAGAATGACTTGCCACACTCGCAAATATAGTCTCGTTGGCCTTTATGCCTTTTTAAGTGTACATTGTAGGCGCTGCATGTCACAAAACCACGGTTGCAATCCTTACATCTATACCTGAAAAAGAAACGGTTAGAATCTATGTCAGATATTAGATTATGATAGATACTAAAGATGTTTGGAGAAAGTTTCGCCGTTTAACACCATGATACAGATGCATAAAGCTTTTGCATTCAAATATTAATTAAGTTAGGTTTACCTTATGTCTTTATTGTGTATCCGAATGTGTATAGAAAGATTTCCAGAGGTGGCAAATTTTTTTTCACACAGGTGACATGCATAGGGTTTTTCGCCATTATGGACACGCTGATGTACTTGTAATTCAGCGTTGATTGGAAAACCTAAACACAGACAGTAAATATATATTTTTTTACATGCTTTGATTTTTTTATTAGTGGCAACTTGCAACGCCAAAATATCAATGTTCCTATTTTATTTGCAAAATGATAAAAATAAGATTAATGTGCTAGGAACAATGTATACCTTTTCCACATTCCTGGCAGAGAAATGACTTGTCTCCCTTATGCCTTTTCATATGTGTTAGTAACTGTGATTTCTGTGTGAAACATTTATTACACAAGGGGCATTTATGCTGCTTTTCTCCTGTAATATTAATCAATTGTTTCCATGTATCAAAAGATAATAATTTAGAAAAATAACAATAATATGTAATATATTAATTTAGAAAAAATAACAAAAATAACAATAACTGGAGTGTTTAATAAAGTTATTTATATTGTGTATAAATAACTTTATTAAACACTCCAGTCTAGTGAAAGTTTTGTCTATGATTTACAGCCATAGACAACACCCCAATCCCATCTAGGCCATGGGGCATATTTGACATAAAGTTAAATATCTTCTGCATGCAGTGGTGCTAATGTTGTTTTATGAACCACAAACAGGGCTGAATTAAAAAAAACTGAATAAATAAAAAATTTATTTAATGTATCTTGGACTAAACTTTTACAATACCTTTATGTACTTTGATGTGATTAACTAGCCCGGTGCGTCGAGCAAATCTTTTTGAACAATATTCACAGTGATATGGAGTTTCACCCGTGTGAATTCTTCTATGTTGGAACAGCGCACTATAAGCTCTACAAAAGAGGAGAACAAGAGCTGAACAAAAATGCCACAATGCAGCCATTGGCTAACTAACATGCAGTAAAGAGATTGATACATTTTATATATCAATAATTTTAAATGGGATACAGCTATATTAATAATATTATTGTACAAATGTACATATGAAAAATTCCATTGTTTTTATATTATAATGTCTTAAAAATATACTTACTTAAAACAAGCAGGGCACTCAGTACATTTGTATGGCCTCTGGTCGGAGTGACATGCTTTATGCGCCTTCAAATTGCTTTTTGTACTTAAAACCTTTCCGCAAATGTCACATTGATGTGGTCTCTTGCTTATAGGAACAAATGGCTCCCCATCTAAGTATACAGAAAATAAAATATTGTAATTATAACATCTACGTCAATCCTCCGTGCTTGACATAGCAATGGACAAAATTAATTTTGTATACATTTAATATTTTGATTATATTATTCATCATATCAGCTAAAACACACATAATTACAAGGATTCAAAAATACAACACTAAATACTTAGCAAAAAAATGGTGGTACCTTTCTTTTTTCTTCCCCTTCGCGATTTTTTTGTAACATTTTCTTCACAAGCTAACAGCCCTACAAAATATTAATAATATTACTGTGATTGCAATCAATTGTTTGATTACAATAATTTTATCTTTGTATATTAAAATATGAATTGATCATTATCATGAGTTAAGTACAACATTAAAATATATTATAAAATGTACATATAAAATCACATTCAATAACCATACCTTCAGATGCCTTTTGACTAAGTTGGTCAAGAAACTTATCATCATCAGCATCCCAACCAGTGTCCTCATTGTCATTTATTCCTGAAAAAAAAAAAAACAATAACTTTTGTGTCATATTTTTTCTTGCATAGTGAATAAGTGATAATTAAATTGTAAGTATTAAAGTCATGGAAGTAGTACACACTAAATATTTCCCGTGAGAAGGCGCGCTATGAGCAATTTGCTCACACAAAAATTTTATTCAAAAATTTTTTGTGATACCAACGCCATAACGTTCTAAGTGTCTAGGTACCTTCCTAACTATTCATCCTCCTTTCCCTGCCGCAACTCTTGTGTCGGTCAGTTCAGTTTCGCCTGCACAGCGAGGCTTTTGTGGTGACCGCGTACCAACGTGCGGCAATTTACTCATCACGCGCCCACCCGTGTAAGTATTTATTTTTCGAATAAAATAAATTATTATTGTATTTTTTAAGTACTGTGTTATTAAAATGTTTAAATAATAAGTAAATGTTGTGTAGTGATATGTAAATAACATTTTTTTTTTATTTTAGCTTCAATATACAAATAAAATGAACGATCAAATGCAGGCACAGATTTGTTCGTGGTTGGACTCTTCCAATCCTTTGATTCTGATGAGGAATTGGATGCGGATTTTGAGAATGAAGAAGAAATTCGTGTTGATAGCATAGAAAACCATGGTTCTGTTATTCACAGACCTCACGACACAGACACGGGAGTGGTTTATGTCCCAAGAGTAAGAATAGACGCTCTAAAAAAGCGTGCACTTTGTGCAAACAATTACTCTGCACGAAACATGCTAAGTATATGTGTATAATGTGTTTTGAGAGTCACTCCTGTGGACATCTTATGGAAGAGTAAAATTTTCAAGTATATTTTATGCAAAAATTTTTAATGTGATTTTTATGCAAACTGATAAAAATAAGAAAATATTATGAAGTTGTTTTGAAATTTGCCTAATAAGTTGATTTATGTTTTAAAATTTTAATTAAAAGTCATAATTTCTTGTTGATTAAACCTTGTCTTATTAATTTACATCAGTAATAAGCCAATAACTACCGCAACACTAGATTAATAAGTATTTTAATTAGTGTGAGCAATTTGCTCGCGCGCGCCTCTCTGTGTAACAAGATGAGGCGCGCCTTCTCACGGGTTAAGCACTCCTTCAATTTATTCTTGATTAAAGATATAAATGGAAGCAGTGCTTAAAGAAAAGATAATAATAGCACTCCGAGTCAAAAGAGTAAATAAGACAACAAAAACATATTGTGGTATCATGTCTTCAAGTGGTTTAGGATGGATGAGTTGTATTCAGTCTTTCTAAATTAACAAATTTCATAAGAGACCGATCTCAGATCAGTGCCCAAACAGTAAACCCAAAAAGAGGTAATATCACATGATCATACTTCTCTGTCCTTCCCATTAGTATGTGTTGTATATGGTGATAAGGACATCTATACTAATATTAGAAAGCAGAAGAGTTTGTTTGTTTAAATGCACTAATCTCAAGAACTACTGGTCTGATTTGTAAAAGTTTTGTTGGATAGTCCATTTATAGAGGAAGACTTTAGGATATATATGAATTAAAGGCGACCAATAGGAGCAAAGGGTCAGTGAGAAATGTTGCAAAAACAGGGAAAATTATTCACATTTGGGGACTTTTGTTGTGTGCGCTGCATAAATGGTTTAAGTCACTCAAAAACCACACAAATGAAGTAACAGGCACAGCTAGTATATAATATGTCTCTGCTCTATCTAATGGCCTAGTATTTATGCTATAATTATTTATCTGAGATTAAAGCCAGCCATACTGAACTTTATTTTCTACATTTTCTACAGATCCCTGATAGAATGGAGGATACAAACCTTCAGGCAGCTCATCATCTTCAGCATCCCAACCTGTGTCATTGTTTCCGTTGTCATTTAATTCTGAAATCAATTTTTAATAACAAATAGGAACAGTTATAAAAGTTTTGGATGAAATTGACATAAATAAATCATTAGAAACACTATAAATAATTCTTTAGAAAATATAATGCTACTACTATAATAGGTGTAAGATTTTTTTTTTTTATATAAAATAATAGATAGGTGCAAAAATATCATAATTAGAGTATTTACCATTTTTTACAGGACTATTCAGTAGATGATCATTGTTTAATAATTCTTCTATGTTATTCTTGGCATCTACATTTTCAATTTTTACTTGTAAATTTGTAGAATCATTTTCTGTTGTTTCAAGCAAGTTTTCCAAGAAATATTTTAATGTTTTATCACTTTCCTCACACTGTGTTATAAATAAATATGATCGCTTCAATTTTTTTCCACATTCTTTACATATAAGACGTGGTAGTCCATCGTCTTCAGAGGGCTGAAACAAAATGTTATTGTGTGTGGAAGTTTTATTTTGAGTGGTTATTTAGGTTTGTATTTTACAAAAAACTACCCTCCTAGTATTTACAAACCTTGATTTTAGTGCACGATGAAAGCATTTCGGCATAAACTCTATTTTTAGTGTAAATATCAAGACTTTGTTTATTAGATTCAAGGCATATACGACACAGATGTTTAAAATTCATGGTTTAAACGAGTTAGTTAATATTTGATATCTAGGCAATACGTTTCCTTATAAATATTTTCCCTATATTTAATATCTTAATATTAAAATATTTGGTTATTTATCCATTTTGACAAAAATCTATAAAGCTATTAAATCGAAAATATTTACACTCAACCAGACAATAACGCAAAATATTGCACTTGTCAAAATTGTTAAAAGTCAAGGGTGTTTAAGAAAAAAAAATAGTCTATGGTAAGTTTTTTAATTTCATTTTCACTAATAGCCAAGGACAATACGATATTCAGCCTGTAATCATAGTGCATAATACATATTATTATAGTAAGTCCCTTTTAAATTTAATCTAAACGTAAACAAATCAAAAATTGAAGTGTTTTACCTGAAATAAAACACATTAAATACTTACCTTAGTTAAAGTTTACAACCTTGAGAGTGGCAACACCTAGTTTCCATCAAATCTTTTGTCCTTTTCTTTCCTTTTTAACCTTTAACTCTATCTATCTCGCTCGCACATTCCCCACCAGGCAGTGTCGAGCTGAAAATTATGCTCTGACACCTGCCTCATTGAGTCGAGAGGAACTGCCAGGCAGAATTTAAATTTGTAAACTTTAACTAAGGTAAGTATTTAATATGTGTTTTATTTCAGGTAAAACACTTCTATTAAACACTTGACCGTTAGTTAAAGTTTACAACCTTGAGACGTGTTTGTTATCGCCTGGTGGGTAAATTAAATCTGTATATGGACGCCAATGTGATTTTGACATTATAATGTAATGCATACAAACTGAAAGTTTAAGAATATTCAGTATAAATTAAAATAGAATGCTGTGTTGAAACAACTGGCATTTTAGATTATCAATATTAACCTATTGAGCGAGAATATAATACAATTTTTATAATACATATTACTATCATTTAATTGTAACTCATTTATTACAACATCATAAAATGTACCCATCATATGCATAAGTTACTGTACAAATAAAATGAAATAAAAAATAAATATCAGTGCAGTAGTGTTACTAATAGTACTATAATTTTTGAACTTAATTATAAAGAGATTATAATTGTTATAATGTACAAACCAAACTTGGTTACTTTCATAATAAAATATTTATGGAATTATTAGTTGCAGTAAACAAATATCTTGATTTCACAAAATATGATTAGACAATTTTTACAATTTTTAAAGTAATTCAATATACCTAGTATATAGTATATAGTTGAAGGCAATAGGTATGTAGCTTATTTATGGCTAACCTAATGCAAAGGTCATTGTGAAATTGAAACTTTATAACAGTATAATTAAGCAGGGTTAAACAAGCGTATAAAACCGCTATTATTAACATCAGATATACGGTAAAAACGTGTAAATGTCGTTTTTCACCTCAAGTTTCCCCCCGACAGGATGCAGTCTAGTGGACAGTTAGTTTAGACAGTAGTGGACTGATAAGAGTATGGAGAGGCCGCCTTTGGCGTGCTCCAGCTTTACCCAAAATACTGGATCAAGGTTTTTTATTCTCATTATTGCAATAAAACCCCATCCAGACTGCCTGTAGGTACAAAAACAGGCCATAAAACCAAAGAATTGGCTTATTCAACATAATGTTTTGTATCTGTGGCTAATAAAGTTCATGGACCCTGCGGGCAGAGCAAAGTATTATAGGAGTTGCTGTATGTCGAGAAGAAACAAATATACTAGCCTCGTTCACAGTTATAATGCGCAAGTATGTAATTAAAATATCAAGATCCCAAATACTTTTCCTTACAGGTTTTGTAAAGCTATAGCTTTTAAGACATGACATACTTACACGTCTGAACTCAAATTACTGGCATTATCAGGGTTAGTTAAAGTGGCTACCACGGACTTACGAAGATTAATCGTGTTATAAGCCAGTCCCTCTACAATATGTAAATCTGCAAAATATCAACAGTGATAGAGATCCTTGACTATGAAGGGTGGTGCTATACTGCTCGTGCCTTCAGTGCCGTTGGGAACGAGCGTTCTTGAGCTTGTCTCAAGGGGTCTACGAGGAGATAGATTCCTCGTGCAAGGTTCTGGTGTTTCAGGACTTTCGGAATAATGCACGGTGGTGGGAACACCCGTGCTGTGGGAAAGTACCATATCTGTGAGAAGGCAACGTGAAGCGTTGCTATCATAGTCCTTCTGTTCTAGTGACAAATACCTAATTCATGACCACATTTACCTGTTCCGACGCGAACAAATCTATCAGAGGAACCCCGAACCTTGGAAATATTTTCTCTATAGCCTGGGGAAGCAGATGCCACTGCTGATGACGAGAAAAATGGTCTGCATGACTGTTGTATTTGCCCGGAATATGTTGGGCTTCTACCTAAATCATGTGTTTTTCCAGCAGAGCTCCCCACGGAACGTCTGATGCGTCTACCGTTAGAAAATGCTCCGCTGTTGGAAAATGAATCATCGATTCCCCATGACAATTTTCTAACCACCACCTCATCTCCTTTTGTAACTCCGTTGGCAATATCACAACATTAATCATAGGACTTTGTTGAGGTAAGACAAGGTTTCTCGAAAGTGTAATAGCCTTATGGAACTGCGAAGCTCGCAAAATTCAGTATGTCTATTAAGCTCTAAAGATTTTTAGTTACATCTCGTAGAACTTCCTTGAGACGTAAGCGTAAGTAAACTATTTTCCCGTTGGGGAGCATATTTTTGTTTAACCACGTGACCCAAAGGGTATCGAGGAACACTAATTTCTTTTGGGAATTAGTCACTGACTTGATAATTTATCTGCCACCCCAAAACTTTAGACGTGCAAGGACGACCTGCACATGTGAGTGTTTGGTACTCTTGGTGTACTACTAAAAATCGTCCAAATTATACTAGGACTCTGATGCCTTCGTCCGTTAAAGTTTGGGCCACTCAATTTGAAAGTGTTGCGAAGATATTCGGAGTTGTACTGAGGCCGAACGGCAGACAAGCCATTTGCAGTAATTTCCCTTTGTACATTAGCCGAAGAAAACGTCTGTGACTGTGTCAGATGGGCACATTGAAGTGTGCTTGCGAAAGGTCTACTTTGCAGAACCAGTCGTTTTGTTGGAGAAACTTTATATTATATTTAGTTTTAAACGCACTGTATGTACACCCGTAAGGGTAGACTTTGTATTTTGTCAAATGTCAATATGCAAATAAATATTTCAACCCTGGCACCCGAAACATTAACTTTTTAATTTAAAAACATTAATATTTTAAGGCCGGCAACGCACCTGCAGTTACTCTGGAGTTGCGGATGTTTATGGGCGTCAGGATTCACTTAACATAGGTGAACTGCCTGCTCGTTTGCCCCCTTTTTCCATTAAAAAAAATTAATAACTAGTTTGAATGGCTGAGTTGCGACATACCAGTTAAGACTTTGCAGGTTGAAAATTGGTCCATTGGTCCACGGCGTCGAAAGGACCCTTGTGTGCTATTGTTTCCAAGCTATTGGTGCCAAATGTAGGTACCCTACGTGGGTCTGGTATAAAAGTAACCCTGCGTGGGTTGAGTATATGACGAGCCCTGCGGGGGCTATCTTTGGAACGTACTCTAAGAGTGCATTTTATGATTATTATCAAACCCCTGCGAAGAGTGATAATTATTATTATTATGTCTTTGTATACATATATAATAATAATAATAATAATTAAAAAAGCTATAGCTATAGCTTCCTTGCTCACGGGCAATTAAATCCCGGACCTTTGGATGGCATGCGTGGGGCCGAAGCCACACGCAGAGGCTCCGTTATACAATATATTATTATTTATTATTATTATAATTATTTTTATCACAACCAGTCGTTTCATTGGAGAAACCCTGGCACCCGAAACATTAACTAGTTTGAATAGCTGAGTTGCGACATACCAGTTTAGATTTTTCAGGTTGAAAATTGGATCGGTTTGTGCAGTCTCCTTTAGAGACTAAAAACATAGTCGAGATAAAGCTCCAAAAAAGAGGAGCCTCCTCCAGAACTCCTTTTCCGAATCATTTGTGATATACTGTCGGACATGGGTTCTGACTCTAGAGTCGTCAAACGTCCTTGATTTTTGAGAAATAAGAGAGGAAGTCTCGCTTGAAAGGGTATGCGGTACCCTCGGATATCTTTTAAAAGTGTGCGAGGTGCAACTAGATATCTCAACCGGTATGCAAAAAAATTTATTCGGAGTTGTACTGTAGTTGTAATTGGCCCGCCTCGAAGTGGTCAGAATCGGCGTCGTCTATTCCCCGATTGTGAATCCTGGGGACCAAGTCTCCTAATTCCTGTACCAGGCTCGTGTCTGTTTTGTGAAACTTCACAGGGTCGAAAGGACCCTCGTGTTCTATTATTTTCAGGCCTATTGGTGCCAAATGTACCCTGCGTGAGTCTGGTATAAAAGTAACCCTGCGTGGGTTGGGTATACGACGAGCCCTGCGGGGGCTGTCTTTGGAACGTACTCTGAGAGTGTGTTCTATGATTATTATCAAACCCCTGCGAGGGGTGATAATTATTTTTGTTTAATGCCTGCGAGGCAAATAAGTGGTATAAAAATTTTCTTACACCATCTGTTTTCTCTAAGACTAATGTCAGTTGTTTAAATAGCTCAACAACTTTTTTATGTAACTCGTTAGCGTTTACAGTATTACAACTATCTCGCGCCCAGGATATAATTTTATATATGCTATCTTGCAACAGTTCTTTTTGTTTTAAAATACAGAAGGAAAGAGCACCAAAACATTTGTCACTGTAAGCAAAGCGACGCTGACCATCATAAGCCATAACTTCGTCATTAATTTTCAACTGGGTAAAACCCGGGGAATAATTATTATAAAGATTTTGAAAGTCAGCATAACTGACATCAAACTACTCATTCTTAGATTATTAATTGGTCTCAGCGCCCTTCGTCAAAGCGACCAATTATTAATCTATGTACTCATTCTTATTGAAATGTTGGATATTTTTTTTTAAGCATTTACAAATAATAATTTTCTGGGCCCTTAGGTGTCGTTGGTTCCTTTAATTTAACTTGTAATTCAAAATTAAAATTCGTACTAATCTCATTATTAGTATTATTGTCAGATAGATCACAAGTATTTAGAACCTCATAATCATTAATATTTAATAAAGAAATTTGATCATAACCCTCATTTTTAAAAAGTTAAATCATTAGGAATGGTAGAAAAATCCTGAGATCCTTGATGATTTATACAAGAAGGTTCGGCTTTATAAATATGTCTGCGAAGTTCGGTTACTTCGTTCGATAATTTCTATAACAGGTCATATTTGCGATTATGTTTGCCCCCCCCCCCCCCCCTTCTTTAGGGAAGTACGATGCGAACGATCGATTTGCAAACCAGAGGGCCCTGCCGTAGATTGGCAACCAACAAAAAGCCAACATCACGCGGTATTCCCAGGCGGTCACCCATCCAAGTACTAACCGCGCCCGACGTTGCTTAACTTCGGTGAGCGGACGAGAACCGGTGTGTTCAACGTGGTATGGACGTTTTTGCATTTTTATTATCCATTATAACTAAAAGGAAGGAGAAATAGTGTGCGACAAAGTGAACATTTAAATTTTATTTAAATAATTATCAATAAAATGTGGGTAGTACGATTGTAAATTTGCAACGCAAAAGTTATTTTTATCTTTACCAAATCTATTACAAACGTTAGCACGTTTTCTTACGACACATAATACCGACAAAAGTACCAAATTATCCACAGAAATATATTAATTCACTTTGCAATAAGTGAACTCCTTACACTACAAAGGACACAACTTAAAATAAGTATAACATTCTCTGAAACAAAGAAAGATTCCTTATTTCTTGGATATTTAAGAATATAAAATTCTATGAATAGTATGCAAACGGTAAAAACCGTTAGAGCTTACAATCTTTCCATGAGTTTCAGAGGTTCAATAAAGTTATAATTATAAGAACTTACCGGGTATCCTGCGGCAGCACTTCGATAATGACTATAGTATCGAAAGTGAACCGCTGTTGATGGAAAATTTAACGCCAATGAGGCAGGTGTCAGAGCTTAATTTTCAGCTCGACACTGCCTGGTGGGGAATGTGCGAGCGAGATAGATAGAGTTAAAGGTTAAAAAGGAAAGAAAAGGACAAAAGATTTGATGGAAACTAGGTGTTGCCACTCTCAAGGTTGTAAACTTTAACTAACGGTCAAGTGTTTAATACTAAAATTTTCATAAATTAACTAATTACACACATCAACAGGAAAATTAATCTTACTTCATTATCGAATACATTTTTGTAATATAAACAACAACAACAATAATAATTAACTATTAAATATAACTATACAAGTTTAGTGATTTGGGTGATAAGGTTTGCGTTACAAACTTGAAATCTACATTTTTAAGATTGACTATATCAGTGCGGCCTATTGACACCTAGTTATAAAAAAAAACATTTGACATTCGATACTTGACAGGTTGACAAGCAACAGCTGACATTAAGGGCGTGTTCCTTTAGGCACTCTTTTTACTCTGAACGCTCAGATCATTCATAAGCTAGTGGAACGACTGACAGATGTCAAAATTTAACATTTCCTTTATATCCCATAAATTCTATTTATATATTTTTAAATTAACAATAATAACTACATTAAAAACGCCTAAAAAAAACGCCTTTTGAAAGACCTATCTAAAAGACTCACGGAAAAGACAAATGACCCAAGGGCTGGCGCTTACCTCGGCCAACGTATCAGTTTAGCGATACAGCGAGGTAATACTGCCTGTCTTTTGGGTACATTACCAGCGGCCGCCGATTTAGATATAGTTTTTTACATATAGCCTTTTTTATTACTTGTTTAATTTATAGTTTAGATAATAATAATATATCTAAAATAGTTTTAATTTATATATGTTATTTTTAAGGAGTTTTTTGTGTTATTGATAATAAATATACTACATTAAAAAAGAATCTAGAATAAATTTGCTCGATCCATAATTTAAAAATAACATCGAGATCAGTGAAATCTCTCAAATCTAAGTAAACGTCAAAAACAAGATGGGTAAAAATATGCAAAATGGCGTGATCATTCTGTGCGTTTTGAACAGTTTTTTACAGCTGACAGCTGCATCTGGAACACAGATTAAGTATTAGTTACTACGTAACAGATACGACAGTGATATTTTACAGAGTTTCCAGTTGTTACGTTTTGGCAGCACTGTAGCATCTGTCATTTTGACCGCACACCACAGACCATAACACATCACAGACTACAAACACACATTGTTTATGTGGTTGAATAATCGAGTCCAGCTATCGATACTTTAGTAAGGTATCGATTTTTTTTGTAGGTAGGTTTTTGTAGTTCAGGTAATTTATTTTTATTAAGTAATACAAAATAAAAACAGGTTACATTTATCATTTATTTATTGATTTTTTTTCTAAATTTCTAATAAGCCCTGATTGATATAGCAAGAATATTAATATTTAACAGAATATTTTTTTTAATAATATTTTAATAATTATCCTAATAAAACTCTCTAATGTCGTAATCCAACCATCTAGTGATGGTAACACACAAGTCCAGGTTTTCCTGTTTCTAAGGCCACTTGCCTTACTTGAAGTGTGCTCTTATTTCAATTGTTTTCATTTCTTTGACGACACAAAAGATGATCAGTCACTTCTGTAAATAAATAACACAATATTTAAGATGAAAAAACAGTATATAAGTTGGCCGGTCACTTAGTCCGGCCAACAAGAACAACAAAACAAGGAGGGTTTCTAGTAAAAACTTTAGTTAATTGGCAAAAATAGATTAACTAGTTTTGTTCTTCAGCACTATAAGTTGATTACCCTAAATAAAACTGCATTATTATTCTGCTATCAAATATGCTTAAACTGCCATAACACTTCTTTAACATTTATGAAAAGACCATCTTTTCATAAATGTCAAACAAGTGTTACATAAATTTTTTGTTGTTTCAATGAAGTTATCGAAACCACAACCTCCAATTCCTGAGCCAAGTTCCAAACCACTAAACCTTGGTATTTCACAAAAATAAAACAATTTCAGTATCTTTTGATATGTTAAAATATCATATAGAATGAGTGTCAATATGCCATAGTACTTAATACATACCCACTCTTCAAATGACCAACATTTCATCAGAAGCATTTACATCCTCATTGGAGTATACCTAGGGGTATTTCTGTCTGAAACAAATGAGTACATTTAAGATTAATATTGTTATACAAAAGCAAAAAACATTGGCAAACTTAATGAGTCAAAGATTAAGTATAATTATATTATACTGTTCATACTTTATATTACACTAGCTCTAACTATAACGTGTTAAAAGTAAAACTCACCTGATTCACAGGACGATAGAGGCATGCCGTGCTCTGTATTTCAAAATCCGTAAGGAGAAATGGATTAGAATGTTTAAATATCTTGGCCTTCTTCGTCAAATTGATATTTATGAAAGTGTTTTTCAGTAACAAGTTTTCGAAGTTGCTCTTTAGAGAGACCGATGGATAGTTGGCACCAGGAAGGACAGCCACAGGTTTCTAAAATTAATATTCTTTGGGAAAGAAAAATGCCGTTTCATGAACTAATAGTTGCGTTGCAACCGCCGACACAAGACTTAAATAGTCCCTTAAAACGAAAAACTAACAACATTTACACTAAATTAATTAACACACTATAAAATATTGATATAATGTATCAATAATATGCGGAGTAATTGAATATTTTTTATCAAATCAAGCAAGAAACGAGGATAAACAAAACACTAACAAACTACACGCGGCCATATTTGAGTTTTGACAACATAGATTTGACATAGATCATTAGCATAGATCATAAGACACATAAACAAATAGACCATAGACGTGTGTGACGTCACAAAACGACGCCATTTTGCTTTCGACTGCAGCGCCAAAACGTAACAAATGGAACTACACTGTCAGCCCCCTGATCTGGAACACGGGGTTATACAGAAGCTGACCACAGATTAAGAATTAGTTACTACGTAACAGATGCGACAGCTATATTTTACCGAGTTTCCAGTTGTTACGTTTTGGCAGCACTGTAGCATCTGTCATTTTGACCGCACACCACAGACCATAGCACATCACAGACTACAAACACACATTGTATAAGTGGTTGAATAATCGAGTCCAGCTATCGATACTTTAGTGAGGTATCGATTTTTTTTGTAGGTAGGTTTTTGTAGTTCAGGTAATTTATTTTTATAATAAGTAATACAAAATAAAAACAGGTTACATTTATCATTTATTTATTGATTTTTTTTCTGAATTTCTAATAAGCCCTGATTGATATAGCAAGAACATTAATATTTAACAGAATATTTTTTTAATAATATTTTAATAATTATCCTAATAAAACTCTCTAATGTCGTAATCCAACCATCTAGTGATGGTAACACACAAGTCCAGGTTTTCCTGTTTCTAAGGCCACTTGCCTTACTTGAAGTGTGCTCATATTTCAATTGTTTTCATTTCTTTGATGACACAAAAGTTGATCAGTCACTTCTGTAAATAAATAACACAATATTTAAGATGAAAAAACAATACATAAGTTGGCCGGTTACTTAGTCCGGCCATCAACAACAACAAAACAAGGAGGGTTTCTAGTAAAAACTATAGTTAATTAGCAAAAATAGATTAACTAGTTTTGTCCTTCAGCACTTTATAAGTTGATTACCCTAAATAAAACTGCAATAATATTCTGCTATCAAATATGCTTAAACTGCCATAACACTTGTTTAACATTTATGAAAATACCATCTTTTCATAAATGTTAAACAAGTGTTACATAAATTTTTTGTTGTTTCAATGAAGTTATTGATACCCACAACCTCCAATTCCTGAGCCAAGTTCCAAACCACTAAACCTTGGTATTTCACAAAAATAAAACAATTTCAGTATCTTTTGATATGTTAAAATATAATATAGAATGAGTGTCAAAATACCATAGTACTTAATACATACCCGCTCTTCCAATGACCAACATTTCATCAGAAGCATTTACATCCTCATTGGAGTTCTCTTTGTAATAATTGTTATCACTAAGGCCTAGGGGTATTTCTGTCTGAAACAAATGAGTACAGTTAAGATTAATATTGATATACAAAAGCAAAAAACATTGGCAAACTTAATGAGTCAAAGATTAAGTATAATTATATTATATGGTTCATACTTTTTATTACACTAGCTCTAACTATAACGTGTTAAAAGTAAAACTCACCTGTGAACTAATAGTTGCGTTGCAACCGCCGACACAAGACTTAAATAGTCCCTTAAAACGAAAAATGAACAATATTTACACTAAATTAATTAACATACTATAAAAGATTGATATAATGTATCAATAATCTGCGGAGTAATTGAATATTTTGGATCAAATCAAGCAAGAAACGAGGATAAACAAAACACTAACAAACTACACGCGGCCATATTTGAGTTTTGACAACAAAATTACTCTAATCTATGTTTGACAACATAGATCATATTTTGACACTACAAACAGGAAACAGGAACTTTACGTGTGTGACGTCACAAAACGACGCCATTTTGCTTTCGACCGCAGCGCCAAAACGTAACAAATGGAACTACACTGTCAGCCCCCTGAAGCTGACGCCAATCCAATAGTTATTTTTTTATTCACTTAATTTAGAACATCGTTTATTAAATAAATAACTTAAATTAAATGACGCTGCAATGATATGTTAATTTTTATAAAAGGATGTCAGCATTGCAGAAAAGTATATTAAAAAGTAAATTACCTCCAAGAATGCCCAAAACATCTGGCGGTTCCAAGTAAGTTTACATCAACGAACGTAGCTTTCCTTTATATTTCCATAGGAAAGTGATATTATTGGCCTCTATTCTAGACTGGCTCCATTTGGAGCGGCGCGGCGTAAAGATTACACGCCTGTTTCATGGAAGAAATACTTCGACAAGTATGCGGACATTGAGACTGAAAACGGGACCTTCAGGGTCTATACTTCGCAAGAACCGGACCGCCCGGATAGACCACGCATCGTAACGCTTCACGGTGGAGGATATTCCGCCTTGAGCTGGGCATTGTTTACAGTAGGTACAACATACTGCTTACAACAGTCTACAGACAACCGTCTTATATTTATTACATGTTTCCCGCTTTGCCTTGCCAAATCAGTTATTTTGGTGTAATTGAGTTATTACTTCATACCCATAGTGGTGTTACCTTCTGAGATATATAAGATCAGATAAGGTGATACAAATAAGATTACAATAAGAGTGTGAAGGATTATAGTGGGATATTATTATTATCTGAATGATAATAAAATGCCAACATTCTGATCTTTAACTGAGGGTCCATGTGACCTGCAAATATTTAACTATAGTTAAAACCTATAAATATGCATAAACACCATTACAGGGACTGATTAATTATAGCCATAATACCCAATAGCTGTTAAAAATTGACATTAAAATGTTCATAATATACAATTTCATACTTTATATATCACAGTAATACTTTCTCATTATAAATTATGATGTTATGAAGGGTTATTGCTGGAAGAGCTTTTTATTTGTTCAAAGACGATCACTTCAAAGAGTGTTAAACTCACAAATGTTGAAAAATATTCTGTATTGTTTATTTATTTTTTCAGGAGGAAATCACAAATTTGATCCATTGTCAGGTTGTGTCTATGGATATCAGAGGTCACGGGGAAACCAAAGCTACAGATCAGGATGACTTAAACATTGATACTTTAGTCAAGTAAGTTTATTTTCATAATCATATTAGATTTCCACAACAGAAAGAATCATATTTTAGAAATAATGAATAATTAACTATCCAACTAGTTGTAAAGTCATTAAAAAACTTGGCATAGCCTCAAAAATAATCTACATTTGAAAAGTGTCCAACGGTTATTATAATTATAATATTCAGCACCATAAATGGTTAAAGCTAGCTTAGCTAATAACTAATCACAAGCTAGTAGTAGGTAGTTAGGCAGTTAATTAACTATTTGATTAGATGAATAATTCATTATAAAAAAAGTAAATGTTACACAGTACCACATTGGTACTCAAAGTTGATGTCCTTGTCAAGTGACTCTTCTAACATTCAATTTCAAAGCCATTATTTGTAGATAACATACAATTACAACACATTACACACTTTGTATATTATAATATGAGTCATATACAATAAAAAACAGCAATCTGATTTTTGACTTACTATAGGTACCTATAGTAAGTCAAAAGTCAGATTCCTGTTTTTGATTCTATACAACATGGAAGAAGAAGAACTCATATTTATGTTAGATGAGCATGTCCTTTTGTCACAAAGGCCTCCTTTGTCTCGTTCCATTGTAGCCTGACCCATGTCCCATAGTAGACCAACAACCGCTTTGATATCATCTGAATATATATCTTCTAACATATCAGACAGAAACAGCAACATTGAATAGTATGTTGTGAAATATTTCACCGGCTACATCAAAGTGATATGTTATTGTTTGTGATATTTTTAGAGATGTGGAACAAGTATTAAAGAAGTTGTATGGAGGGGAGATGCCCCCTATAATCCTCCTCGGCCACTCCATGGGTGGTGCAATAGCGGTGAGGGCGGCCCACTCACCTCTATTGGAGCCCTATATACATGGACTTGCAGTTATTGATGTTGTAGAAGGTATTTAATTTATATTTTTTAAGAGCATTGTGTCCTTTGTAAATGGGCCAAGGTATACTTTAAAGAAAACACTGCAAGACCCAATACTATAGTATGTGTACAATATTGACTCCAGTTTCTGAAAGGCTGATCAAATCACTGATCAGCTAACATTTGAGTTAACAAGCCATTCTGAACGTACTTTGGTAAACATTACTCGCAACAACTTTGCTCACTCGCTACGTTCACCAATGGGCTTGCTGACGCAAATGTTAGCTGTTCGACGATTTGATCAGCCATTCACGAACCAGGGTAGTGTGTATTTGGTTGTGTAATGCCCAATATATGTATTTTTGTTGAAGTAAAAACTCAAATTGTGTTATTTGTAAAATAAAACCCACTTGATCTATAGTTGATATATTTTATTATTATTAAGAATCATATTTCCATTTTAGGCACAGCAATGGAATCACTAGCAAGTATGCAGAGTTTTCTGCGAAGTAGACCAACACATTTTAAAAGTATTGGACATGCTATAGAATGGTGGTATGTATTACAAATGTTATATTTAATTCTAATTTTTATATGGGTCTTATTAATCTTTGGCTATATTCGCCGGCGTCATTTTTGGCGTACCTGCGCTGTAGAACACGGATTAAAAAGCTATATTTTTAATTACCTGTCAATTTATTTTAATTAACAATTTAATTATCCATCTACGTAAGTAAATATTATCTAATCTAAATTCAATTTAATCAAAAGTTAAAATTGAAGATTACTACTACTCGAATTATATTATTTTACCTAGCCTATATTAGTAGCATCTTATTTATTAGAATGAAATCAGTAGATTAAATGCTATTATGAAATAACCAAATAAAGCGATGATTTGCCTATTAAAAGAAAAAAAAAAACCAAACGAAAATACATTGACAGGCAAAATCATTACCATTCCTTTTGGCAAATATTATGCACTTTATCACCTTTTTGTTAAGGAGCCCTTTTTCGTTTTGCAGTATAAGAAGTGGGCAAGTGAGGAATCTGGAATCAGCCAAAGTGTCTATGCCGAGTCAAATTGTTAAGTAAGTATTACAGCAATTCAAGTATTGTATAGTATGTCCAAGATATATTCAACCTAAACGTAAACAAACCAAAAACACCGAAATTTTCACATACGAGTATTTACTTATTGTGCACACTTATCAACACTTTCACCGGAATATTAGAGGATTATACTTCATTACCCAATACATTTTATAACAATTAAACAATCATTAATATGTTTAAACATCAAATGAAAAACTTTTACAGAAAAAATACACCATTTTGACACTGCCGATTGTAGAATATAAGCCTACAGCCTACTAATCTTTGTATTATTATTGGCCAATTGGCATTCACTAGTCTTTGTTTGTGTTGAAGAGCGCCACTGCCGCGCATGTTTGGCAAGCGCTGTTCTATGATATATTTTTACTTTTGCTTTTTATACAACCAGAGGAAGTATGGTTGATAGGTAGGTGCTATTCCCTACTTCGGCATTCCACGAAGAAGTGGTTTATATCAAAGAAACTAATATTATAGTTATTTCAGTTGCAAATCCGACCAGCTGGCCACAAACGAGGTAGACGACTACGTGAGCGACGACTCGTCCGGCCCCGGAGTGGAGCACCGGCCGGACGCGATACTGGAGGAGAGTGATGGATCCGAGGGGGACGTGCCGTTCGCCAGGCCGAGCCCCGTGGACGGCAGTAACATGAGGTGAGTGACGTCACGTCCGGCCGTAGAAGATTTTTGTAAGTACAAACTGTATTTCTCTTCTCAAGCTCTCTTATCATTTAATACTCATATTGTAGGGGTTGTTATGAAAACCATAAATAAATATCCATTTTGTACCCTCCACCATATTGGATTCAAAATGGCGGCAATTATATTTTTTTGCTGTTTTTGTAGTAATTACAGCTTACATACAAAATTTCAACTTTTTAGGACTTCAGGAAGTACCTTAAGAATATTGATGATCTATAAGTGAGTCAGTAACGTAATCGAAGGTTTTACGACATTCATAAAATATAAAGTATAAGCTACGACATTCAAACTACATAATATGTTTGTTTCATATTTTACTGGTGTCATTATATTATCTTGAAATTTTTAACTATTTAGCATCATCCAAACCCAAGTTATGGGAGTTATAAAACGACGATATGTTTCGAGATAAGGCAGGTAGTGCCCTTGCGCTTCACTTGGCTCGTCTTGGCGGGGCACGACCGTGCCCCCAGATCTATGACATAAACATATTCAAATTATACCGTGTTATATGTATATTGAAGGTTTTCCAAAGTAACAATTTGGTATTATAATTACTACATAATTAGATTATGTAGTTGAGAACGTTATGTCTGAACAAACTCGACAGGAGTTTATTGGTATATCTTAAACAAAAATAATAATTTGTTTTATGCGAAGAAATAATTTAAATTAATAAATTAATATCCCCAGGTACCGTTGGCGCGTCGACCTCTCCCGCACAGAGTCCCACTGGGCGGGCTGGTTCCGCGGGCTGTCGTCGGCGTTCCTGGCTGCGCACGCGCCGCGCCTGCTGCTGCTGGCCAGCGTCGACGGCCTGGACCGGGAGCTCACCGTGGGCCAGATGCAAGGTGATACACGCCGCTATGATAGGCGGATTGTGACGCGAGCCGCGCACATCACATCGCATTAGCTTCTATCAAATTAGCTTAACTCACGTATATCGCCCCCTTTTTCCAGCCAAAAATGGTGTGAGTAATAAATAAAAAAGTTTTTATTTAATATCAAGACAAAGTTTTATTAAGTCAATTCGGAAAATAAATAACAATTACCAGTCACCATCGCTTTGGAACCCTAACCCGGCGAGAAGAACAGGTTTAAGAAAGCGTTCCGCGGAAGATTGTCGATTCCCTCCGTGTATATGTAGGACTCGCTGTGTCCGGAGGATGGTAGGGACGCAGCCCTACCCACTACAACTCGGCGGTACTCCGACTCCACCGTCGTTAACGGAGCCAAAGGGACTACAAAACGTCCGCGACAAGTATACAGCGCGTTCGTCCGCGTTCGCGAAAGATTCCGGAAGAAAATACAAGAATATTTAATACTATTTTTTACGGAATATAAAGATTGTAGCAATCATAGTGCCCATTTCCGCGCGTTTTTTTTACAAGTGTCGTTTGTAGAGTAGTGACGTCACAAGGCTAGATAATTTTGTTCAAGGTATTTTACTAGCTGTAACTTTTAATTTATAGGTATATTTTTAATAATATTTGAACATTTCAGGCAAGTTTCAAATGCGGGTACTGACGCGATGCGGCCACGCCGTACAAGAGGACGCTCCTGGGGAGGTAAGCTTGCTACTATTTAAATCAATAGTTAATAATTACACACCACTGTAGAAACCGGGTCTGCGATTCTCCTATCTCAAAATATATCGGTTTGATGGGTGGTCGGGTATAATCTGACCGTCGAACCTATAATAAAGGCGGGATAGCTCGCGTGGACTAAAAACAGGCTATAGTTCGTCCCTGATAAATTTAATCTAAAGGTAAACAAACCGAAAACATCGAAATTTTCACAATATTCATGTGTATATTAAAGGATCATACTTCATTATCCAATACATTTTATAGCAATTAAACAATAATTAACATATTTAAACATGAAATGAAAAACCTTCATAGTAAAAATACGCTATTTTGACACTGCCGGCTGTAGAATATAGTCT
Organism: Celastrina argiolus; assembly: GCA_905187575.2. Taxonomy (NCBI): domain Eukaryota; kingdom Metazoa; phylum Arthropoda; class Insecta; order Lepidoptera; family Lycaenidae; genus Celastrina; species Celastrina argiolus. The sequence goes on from LR994596.1 coordinate 9,186,936, forward strand.
AGAGTCTATGGATTCATGTAGCCAACAATAATTATTGCATTAATATTGGCCAATGAGCGGTTTTTATTTTGACAGTTCTACTAGTTTAAGAAAAATGCTGATAGATGGCATTAAGCCTAAGTAATATGTCAAGTCCTGTGTAAAATGTCAATTTCCAGGTGGCGAGAGTTTTGGCTGCATTTGCGATTCGTCATCAACTCACGGAACCCACCGAGGAAGGTCTGGGGCTGTCTCTGTCGTGCGCTCCGGGCTGCTAAAAGTATTAAATAAAAAAAAAGTTTTCGTCTATGGTCTATGTTTGCACAGAATATATTCGAAGAGGCATTTTTAGTCTGCATTAAGACTATTTGTTGTATTTATTATAAATTTTCATAAAATAATAATTAATTAGTACTTAATTTAAATTGTTCTCACTTTTTGAATGTTGTACTATTATTTCTTTAGATAGGCAATTTATTTTTTAGTTAAAAATCTTACAGCGATTGTAAAATATTTTTAAATTTGAAAATGTTTTAATCTATATCATGAATGTGAATGTCTATAAAACTATTTGAGATACATTGAAACATAGAGTGTAAAATATATACTTAGTTAATAATATATTATGTTTCAACTGGTAAAATGCTAGAATGTTTATTTTATAGTCAGTTACAAGTTATAACTCAGTAAAAATAGTAAGATTTTGAATATAACAGCTGTGAAAAAATTAATATTAATCTCATTTAAAATTAGAATAATTTATAGTGCTGTGGTCAAAAATAATAATTTAGTTCATTCACTACTAAGTACTAAAGCCTTTTTGACATAACCCATATTAAATTTTATTATTAACACAATCGATTTTATGTACATTTGGATTCATCGATTTTATCATAAATGTTGCGTACATTTTTTACATTCATATAAAGTAGTCTTCGTAAGTATTATCTTTGATTTATCCGATTGTAAGGCCCGTATTAATAAAAGAAAACAATCGCAGAGGTTGCGTTTTTAAAACAAAAAATAAATAAATAATGAAAGTATGTAACATAAGTACCTAATTAAAGTTGTTACTTTTTAAAAGTGAAGCATTTTTTGTTTGTCAAATAGGTTCACAAGTAGAGGGAGTAATCGCAATTCTTGAGACCCAGTTTAAGATTGTTTTATTGATACGGATCTAGGATAATTGGGAAAATAGAATAATATGATAATTATTTATATCGTTACATTTTAAGGTTAGGTTCATTAATATCATTGCAATGTGTTGTGCGATAGTTTTTGCTAAGGATATAAGGAAGATTAAAAATATTTAAATTTATTTTATATCTTTTTATTTTTGGTGTAAATCCTGTAACTGAGTACCGATTAGAGCCTTATCATACTAGCGGCAAGGCCTACCATCCCATAAATCTATCTTTAATACAAAAAAAATGCAATAGATGTCACTACTATTAACGTTTGTAAATGATAAAATGTAAATATGCCGAATTAAGTACAAATATTGACATCAAGCATAACATCACATTAAGCTAAATTCAACTCCTTAATTAAGAAGAAGTCTATACGAAACGAAATAAGTAACTAGTATTTCCAATAGTGTCGCTAGATGGCGGTTTCCGGAATTTCTAAGGACTTCACCCTTTGCCAGTCGCATTGCCAGTATTAGGGTGATACGATTTTCTAGTAATAGGTCGTGTCTCTGTTATATATTTACTTTGTGCTAGCGGCTTGGGAGTGGTTGCGGAGCGGAGCGGGCGCGCGGCGAATGCGTTGCGGACGCGTAACGAATAGCAACGTGGACTCCATTTTGTACAGTCTCGTTCAAACGGATTTGATTGAGATTATTTGGATTATTTTTTATTCGTTTACAAAACAATATACAGTAGTCGCTCTCTTGTATTCGACTAATTGATCAATCCTCCCAAACCCTTCGATGTTTTCGTTTTCTGGCGTCTTCGAAGTAACAAAACTTATAGCAGAGCTTCCTCGTCAGAATCCATTTTGTTACTGAGTGTACTGAACGTCGTTAACCCGCTACAAATACGCGATGAAAATGTTGTGAATCCGCTGCGCAGCCGCGGCGTGTACGCAACGCATTCGCCGCGCGCCCGCTCTGCTCCGCAACCGCATTCGAACCGCTAGTATGAGAAGGCCTTTATAGTTATAAGCTATAATCTTCTCCGGAGGTATCACAAGCTGTGTAATTTATATTATTTATGTCTTTTATATATTTTTTAAATTACCTATGCTCTCTGTTTAAATTTCTGTTTTTGTTCGGCTGTATCTCATGACAGCCAAACCATGAAAATGTTTGAAGATGATGTATTTCTTTTGCCGCAATACATAAGTGTTTATTTTCCTATAATAAAATCCCTTGCAGTTTTAAACGGAACCCTAAGTCTGCGAATGTAAATCAGACTTGGCCGATTTTTAATTACCTTTGTTTAGTTGTTAATAAAAGATTTAAAGCTTAACAATACATACGTTTACCTACATCCTTCATCGAGATTCGATCAAGAGACGCATTGTTTACAACACAGTAGATATTTTTAAACTCGTTAAGATGTGATCGCACTTCTTAAAACGTATTAAGAATGAAGACAATTCTTTAAAATGTCGTACAGGTGTTTTACCGGTCAAGTGCGAGGTTGGCGCGTAATAAAGGGTTCTGTACCATTGTTCTATAGTCTATACAGGATGATTCATGGTTCATAAATTAAGCCGAATATAGTGTGAAGAGAATGACGTGTAGGGCATCATCACAACAGACTACGATTAAAGATCATAAAAGTCACAAAACAGACTATAGACTAGGAGCCCGCGAGCCCCAGCATAGTAAGATTCACTCCTTGTGGTCATTTTAGACCTTAATTTTTTTTTGTGACAAAAAGTCAAACAATTAAAAATGCTCTACGCGTCGTTCTCTTTGTTACATAATGCTATACCATTATGAATTAGGTTTAAAACAATGGTATGTCAAATATGACATTTGACACTGATGCTTAAGATAGTATTTTTATTAGACCTCTGGGTAGAGGCCATAAGGGTGGAACCTGTGTACCTAGTAATAAGATATATAATATAGATATTATAATATAATATCTACGTGAATAATGCCAATACGATTAACAAGAAGTGTTTATTATTGGACGTGTAAATGGATCCTAATAATAATGATATATGCTGTGGCACTTCACTTTTTTTTTTGTTTTATTTCACACACGATAAATGAATGCTTATAAAATCTTCGTAACGGTAGCAATGCGCGACGCGCAGCGCCGCTCAGCGCCGCGACGCCTGCCGACGCCGAGCGCCGCTACGCCTACCGACGCCGAGTGCCGCGACGCCTGCCGACGCCCAGCGTTGCGACACCTGCCGACGCCTAGCGCCGCGACGCCTGCCGACGCCCAGCGCCGCGACGCCTACCGACGCCCAGCGCCGCGACACTGAGCGCCGCGACGCCTGCCGACGCCCAGCGTTGCGACACCTGCCGACGCCTAGCGCCGCGACGCCTGCCGACGCCCAGCGCCGCGACGCCTACCGACGCCCAGCGCCGCGACACTGAGCGCCGCGACGCCTGCCGACGCCCAGCGCCACGACGCCCAGCGCCGCGACGCCTGCCGACGCCGAGCGCCGCGACGCCTGCCGACGCCGAGCGCCGCGACGCCTACCGACGCCCAGCGCCGCGACGCCGAGCGCCGCGACGCCTACCGACGCCCAGCGCCGCGACGCCCAGCGCCGGGACGCCTGCCGACGCCGAGTGCCGCGACGCCTGCCGACGCCCAGCGTCGCGACGCCTCCCGACGCCCAGCGCCGCGACGTCCAGCGCCGCTCAGCGCCGCTCAGCGCCGCGACGCCTGCCGACGCCCAGCGCCGCGACGCCTACCGACGCCCAGCGCCGTGACGCCTACCGACGCCCAGCGCCGCGACGCCTGCCGACGCCGAGCGCCGCGACGCCTACCGACGCCCAGCGCCGCGACGCCTGCCGACGCCGAGCGCCGCGACGCCTACCGACGCCCAGCGTCGCGACGCCTGCCGACGCCGAGCGCCGCGACGCCTACCGACGCCCAGCGCCGAGACGCCCAGCGCCGCGACGCCCAGCGCCGCGACGCCTGCCGACGCCGAGCGCCGCGACGCCTACCGACGCCCAGCGCCGCGACGCGTACCGACGCCCAGCGCCGCGACGCGTACCGACGCCCAGCGCCGCGACGCGTACCGACGCCCAGCGCCGTGACGCCTACTGACGCCCAGCGCCGCGACGCCTGCCGACGCCCAGCGCCGCGACGCCTACCGACGCCCAGCGCCGTGACGCCTACCGACGCCCAGCGCCGCGACGCCTGCCGACGCCGAGCGCCGCGACGCCTACCGACGCCCAGCGCCGCGACGCCTGCCGACGCCGAGCGCCGCGACGCCTACCGACGCCCAGCGTCGCGACGCCTGCCGACGCCCAGCGCCGCGACGCCTACCGACGCCCAGCGTCGCGACGCCTGCCGACGCCCAGCGCCGCGACGCCGAGTGCCGCGACGCCTGCCGACGCCCAGCATCGCGACGCCTGCCGACGCCGAGCGCCGCGACGCCTACCGACGCCCAGCGCCGCGACGCCCAGCGCCGCGACGCCTGCCGACGCCGAGCGCCGCGACGCCTACCGACGCCCAGCGTCGCGACGCCTGCCGACGCCCAGCGCCGCGACGCCTGCCGACGCCGAGCGCCGCGACGCCCAGCGCCGCGACGCCTGCCGACGCCCCGTACCACGACGCCCAGCGCCGCGACGCCTGCCGACGCCGAGTGCCGCGACGCCTACCGACGCCCAGCGTCGCGACGCCTGCCGACGCCCAGCGCCGCGACGCCTGCCGACGCCCAGCGCCGCGACGCCCTCAGACGCTCAGCGCCGCGACGCCCAGCGCCGCGACGCCTGCCGACGCCTGCCGACGCCCAGCGCCGCGACGTCCAGCGCCGCTCAGTGCCGCGACGCCTACCGACACTAGATTAGTCAGTGATGCCAATGAGGGCTTTTCGAAGTGTCACTTTTAGGTACAGAGACTACCGTAAGATGGCGCTTGCATAAAGTAATATGTCAAAAAAATATATATTGAGAATATGTAGCCTGAACTGCAGTTGGATTAAACATTGGCTCTGACTGCTGCTGGAGCTGGTTAGCTTGCAGACAAGCTTCATTCCAGAATGGGAATATAGAAGGAACAGCTTTTCTTTTAAGTATTTTTAGGCGATGAGCTGCAAACAAAACGTCGGCAGGCGTCGCGACGCCTACCGACGCCCAGCGCCGCGACGCCTGCCGACGCCGAGCGCCGCGACGCCTACCGACGCCCAGCGCCGCGACGCCTGCCGACGCCCAGCGCCGCGACGCCTACCGACGCCCAGCGTCGCGACGCCTGCCGACGTTTGACGAAAACAATCGCAGAGGTTGCGTTTTTAAAACAAAAAAATAAATAATTAATGAAAGTATGTAACATAAGTACCTAATTAAAGTTGTTACTTTTTAAAAGTGAAGCATTTTTTGTTTGTCAAATAGGTTCACAAGTAGAGGGAGTAATCGCAATTCTTGAGACCCAGTTTAAGATTGTTTTATTGATACGGATCTAGGATAATTGGGAAAATAGAATAATATGATAATTATTTATATCGTTACATTTTAAGGTTAGGTTCATTAATATCATTGCAATGTGTTGTGCGATAGTTTTTGCTAAGGATATAAGGAAGATTAAAAATATTTAAATTTATTTTATATCTTTTTATTTTTGGTGTAAATCCTGTAACTGAGTACCGATTAGAGCCTTATCATACTAGCGGCAAGGCCTACCATCCCATAAATCTATCTTTAATACAAAAAAAATGCAATAGATGTCACTACTATTAACGTTTGTAAATTATAAAATGTAAATATGCCGAATTAAGTACAAATATTGACATTAAAATTAAGATAACATATTTTTTAAGCATAACATCACATAAGCTAAATTCAAATCTTTAATTAAGAAGTCGCTCTCTTGTATTCGACTAATTGATACCAATCCTCCCAAACCCTTCGATGTTTTCGTATTCTGGCGTCTTCGAAGTAACAAAACTTATAGCAGAGCTTCCTCGTCAGAATCCATTTTGTTACTGAGTGTACTGAACGTCGTTAACCTGCTACAAATACGCGATAAAAATGTTGTGAATCCGCTGCGCAGCCGCGGCGTGTACGCAACGCATTCGCCGCGCGCCCGCTCCGCTCCGCAACCGCATTCGAACCGCTAGTATGAGAAGGCCCTTATAGTTATAAGCTATAATCTTCTCCGGAGGTATCACAAGCTGTGTAATTTATATTATTTATGTCTTTTATATATTTTTTAAATTACCTATGCTCTCTGTTTAAATTTCTGTTTCTAGGCTGTATCTCATGACACCCAAACCATGAAAATGTTTGAAGATGATGTATTTCTTTTGCCGCAGTACATAAGTGTTTATTTTCCTATCATAAAATCCCTTGCAGTTTTAAACAGAACCCTAAGTCTGCGAGTGTGAATCAGACTTGGCCGATTTTTAATTACCTTTGTTTAGTTGTTAATAAAAGATTTAAAGCTTAACAATATATACGTTTACCTACATCCTTCATCGAGATTCGATCAAGAGACGCATTGTTTACAACACAGTAGATATTTTTAAACTCGTTAAGATGTGATCGTACTTCTTAAAACGTATTAAGAATGAAGACAATTCTTTAAAATGTCGTACAGGTGTTTTACCGGTCAAGTGCGAGGTTGGCGCGTAATAAAGTGTTCTGTACCATTGTTCTATAGTCTATACAGGATGATTCATGGTTCATAAATTAAGCCGAATATAGTGTGAAGAGAATGACGTGTAGGGCATCATCACAACAGACTACGATTAAAGATCATAAAAGTCACAAAACAGACTATAGACTAGGAGCCCGCGAGCCCCAGCATAGTAAGATTCACTACTTGTGGTCATTTTAGACCTTAAATTTTTTTTGTGACAAAAAGTCAAATAATTAAAAATTCTCTACGCGTCGTTCTCTTTGTTACATAATGCTATACCATTATAGCGCCGCGACGCCGAGCGCCGCGACGTCTGCCGACGCCCAGTACCGCGACGCCTGCCGACGCCTAGTTTCGCGACACCTGCCGACGCCGAGCGCCGCGACGCCTACCGACGCCCAGCGCCGACGCTCAGCGCCGCGACGCCTACCGGCGCCCAGCGCCGCGACGCCCAGTGCCGCGACGCCTGCCGACGCCTAGCGCCGCGACGCCTGCCGACGCCCAGCGCCGCGACGCCTGCCGACGCCCAGCGCCGCGACGCCTGCCGATGCCCAGCGCCGCGACGCCTGCCGACGCCCAGCGCCGCGACGCCGAGCGCCGCGACGCCTACCGACAGATGAACATAAACTTGTTATTCCTTTCCAAAGAATTAATATCTGCAGCAGAAATGCATACTGTATGGCAGTTCGAATATACAACAAACTACCTAATCATTTTAAAGGAGCTGCTATTCAAAGATTTAAAAATGAATTGAACACCTGGCTTCTTAACAAAATGTATTACTCAATTAATGAATTCTTTGATGACAAAATGTATGAACTGTAGGTACTAATTGTGAATATTATAATCTAACTTATTCTATTAATGTTTATTGAATTTCATCTGTATTTAATTATAATGTAATGTATTATCTGTATTGACATTTTTCAAACTTTATTAATTTATTGACATAATAATAATAGATTAATACAATTAATTTTAAAGACCTATTGTTTGTAACAGTAATGAAATTTCTTGTATTTACTGCCACTTACAATACAATACAAATATACTTTATTGTGCACACAACAAGTTACAAAAAAAACAAAAAAAAATATACATTACAAAAATCAGACATGCACACAAAGGCGGCCTTATTACTAGATAGCCACTTATGTATTTAATCAATTTATAATCTTATATTAATCATTTGAAATCTATAAAATAACTTAAATTAACTTATTTGTACACTATATAAATGTAGTAGAATATGTGGAAATGTAAAATACTAACATCTTAATGTACCATATTCCTTGCAAATAAATGACTTGATTGATTGATTGATTGACGCCCAGCGCCGCGACGCCTGCCGACGCCCAGTGCCGCGACGCCCAGCGCCGCGACGCCGAGCGCCGCGACGCCTGCCGACGCCCAGCGCCGCGACGCCCAGCGCCGCTCAGCGCCACTCAGCGCCGCGACGCCTGCCGACGCCGAGCGCCGCGACGCCTACCGACGCCCAGCGCCGCGACGCCTACAGACGCCCAGCGCCGACGCCCAGCGCCGCGACGCCTGCCGACGCACAGCGCCGCGACGCCTGCCGACGCCTAGCGCCGCGACGTTTGCCGACGCCTAGCGCCGCGACGCCTACCGACGCCCAGCGCCGCGACGCCTGCCGACGCCGAGCGCCGCGACGCCTACCGACGCCGAGCGCCGCGACGCCTACAGACGCCCAGCGCCGCGACGCCTGCCGACGCCCAGCGCCGCGACGCCCAGCGCCGCGACGCCGAGCGCCGCGTCGCCTGCCGACGCCCAGTGCCGCGACGCCTGCCGACGCCGAGCGCCGCGACGCCTACCGACGCCCAGCGCCGCGACGCCTGCCGACGCCGAGCGCCGCGACGCCTGCCGACACCCAGCGTCGCGACGCCTGTCACAAAGTATCGTTCCCATTCATTATGATCTAAAATTTAAACAAAAACTGAAATTTGGACAGATTAATATGTCATAATTTTTGCTTGAAGTCACATTTAAATTTGAAGCTCTATTATAGCTCTATCCGCTCCCAGTAATACCGAGGTTTGTTTACATTTATATTACATTGAATCGGAGCGAAGTATAACAGGATTTTTTCGAGTACGCAACCCTGAAATCGTATTAAGAACGAAGACAATGCTTTTTAATCCGAACCAGCAAATTGGAATTTATGATCGCTAATCTGCACAGTTATTATTCAACGCACGAACGTTTTGTTGTGGACATTAATTTTTCAGTTCTCGCCTTATTTTTACAAACAGGTGTGAGTGGTTTATGTGTCCGTAGATATGAGATTCCTGCGCAGGATGAGTGCGGAATTTATAATACGAGAGTGCTCTGGTGGAGTCAAGTGTTTAAATAGAATTAACAAACTGTTTGGAAGTCTGTTACAGTATCTACAGACGATGAAAGTGTTGAAGTACAGTCGAGAGCGTTCAGAGGAAACAACTCCCGTTTTTCCATAAAATTTTCTTCTTAGTCCTTGGACTAGAAGTCTTTTTCTGTATCTACAGACGATGAAAGTGTTGAAGTACAGTCGAGAGCGTTCAGAGGAAACAACTCCCGTTTTTCCATAAAATTTTCTTCTTAGTCCTTGGACTAGAAGTCTTTTTCTGTATCTACAGACGATGAAAGTGTTGAAGTACAGTCGAGAGCGTTCAGAGGAAACAACTCCCGTTTTTCCATACAAACGTGACAATTTTTTCATGAATAGATGTAATATATATATTATTAGTACCTCCCTATTCTTTTTCCTTTTTTTTATAAATATATAATGTAAAAACAATAGGTACGTTCAAAAATCTAAATAGCGGCCAAAATTGTAAACATCATACATACATTTTTTCAATCAAATTTGACTACATTATATTAAAAAAAAAAACAAAACAGGATTGGAGCTCAAGCCTTTATTTTCTTCAAGCTTAAGTTATTCAAGTGATCCTGCTTACTTTGTCGACTTTACCTTCTTGGGCGGGCAATTTCTAGTCTTTACAGCGGTAAGACAACAGAGTCAGGTATTCCGAATTAAAATATCTTATAAAACATCCTTACGGCAAACGAAAGTGTCTACTTTTTGTACCCATTCGAACAGGCATAGTTTACATTCATATATCATACATATTATGATAGAGACTAAAAAACATGGCTTTGCTGAGTAGTCGAGTAAAAAGTACCTATTTTTTACAAAAACTAATTTATTTCTAAAAGCCCCGTCTACACCTATGTTCCAACAACAATTTGAAAGATTTATTTCACAGTCATTCTTGGTCCAGTATAAATTTGAAAAAAATAACAAACTTTAAAATTGGAATTCAAATTGGCAATTTCGAAACTAAAAGGAATTTCGAAACGCGGCTAGGCGCCACAGTTAAAATATACCACCGATTTAAAAGAGAATATAAAGCCAGCTGACCCATTCGAGTTTCAACAGCAAATAAACGATTGATGCAGGCATTTTAATTTCACCACATCGCGGGAATGACAATAAATTTCGCGCCCCATTTCTGAACGCTATTCGAGTGGACATAATTAGGAGTTAGTCATAAGTAAATAAGCTCATTTATTAAGCACGACTCAGTCAATTAGTTTAAAAATATACAGGATTTCAGCTCCAATTTGTGTGGATTTTATTTACCATCATGACGAATTGGCCTTTCTTGCCTTGGACGAGCAAAAACTTGATATAAAAATAAAATAATTGTCTCAATAGCATTGTTATCATATCGCTCGTTTAAAACTACAACGTGGCACAACGAAAAACTGGAATTTTGGGAAAACGACTTTGAAACTTTTAAAATCTTATAACTTTTAAAGTAAGATAGCTACAAAAAAGATTATTTTGGCCATTTTAAACTTTACTAAGAAACTATGAATCTCAGTGAAAATTTCATTGATGTATAGATATTTATTTATGAAATAATAGTTTTATAAAAAAAAGTCCCAACATGTCACGTTCTTCCTATAAAAATAATGAACTTACTGACTGACAAAGGGGTATATCACGTTATAGGTAACAAAATAAAGATATTTAAGAATGTGGTACAGAATATATTATATAGTAAAAATAACACTGTTGAAATTTTAATAGGAGTATTTATTGAAAAAAACTATTAGCTAAAGTGTAACTTACTAGTTTTATAATCGGTCTCACAAACAAATAATAACAAAAATAAGTAACTAAATTAAAACCCTTATTTTATTACACTAAACAATCCTATGTCTAAAAATAATAATTTGACCTGATATTATGAATTATAGAAATATTAAAATTTACTATAGTGTCGTAAACGACAAAATTTGTACCAAAATAAGGTTCAAGGCGAGGAATAACCGCAACTAGCGCCACTCTTTTCTGTACATAGTTCATACTCGTACTTATAATTAGGTAGTACCTATTTTACAATAACCATAATGACTTAGTTATAATAATATTATGTATATTGACTGTTTGAGAACCAATAACAGATACAGGAAATATCACATCTTTTTTTAGGATCAGAACTAGGTACTAATATTAATCTAAGATGGCATAACTCGTGAAAGGAGCATTGTTCTTCTTCGTCTTCACGAGCCTCACTCTGTGGTGTGTATGTGTCGCATTCATCTAATTAAATCAGCTATTTCATTGAGTGACTAGCGTTTTTATCAAATGACGACATTTAATTGAAAGACTAGGCCGAACATTGATTGTACAATCGTCACTCAACGTCCAATTAGTTAGCGGATTGTAACATAGCCCTTATATGAGAGCGGACATAAAATCAGTCAGCTGACTGAATTTTCCCAAAAGCGAATCTATCAACCCCGACTCCACGTAGTACTTGTCTGTCAACCCCTAGAGTGTATATTTAAACGCAGAGGCGCGGAGGGAGAGCAGCCCCCGCCCGCCGTAACGAAATGCAGAAACCAGCTCTCGCCGTGGCGGCGGAGGCTGGTCGCCGAAGGCGACCAGAAAGCCGGAGCTGCCTAAGGCGAGTGTTGGTTGCTGTCATTCGTTACGCATGGGCGAAGGGGCTGCATTTCCCGCAGCGCCGGAGACGTGACAGACCGACATTGTCCTTAAAACAAATCTATCAACTCCGACTCCACGTAGAACTTGTCTGTTTTATCTAACCTCTAAACTACAACTGTAAATATTTTCTTAACTAGTGGTTGCTGAGTAGAGGGGAGGGTAGGGGGGATTTCCTTTGTCCCCTTACCGCCGTCTCCACCTTTCTCCCCTGTTTTACTCCTGGAAATATCCCGGAAACACAGACATAACCTCAAAACTTCAACCATAAATATCTTCCAAACTAGTAGTCTCCTAAAGGTGGGAGTGGTAGGGGGGGTTTTCCCCCTCCCCCTCCCCCCACCCCCCAATTAAGAGGGATTTATACTAAATTTTTTCCAGCTCCTCCTTTTTTGGAAGTCGGTTAAAAAATCGGAAAATTATTCGCTAACACACATAAAAAAACCTACTTATTCATCGAATTGAGAAAGCTCCTCCTTTTTTGGAAGTCGGTTAAAAAATCGGACTAAATGACGTTCAGTCAATGACTACATGACTAAATGACGTTCAATCAATGTTCAGTCAAGACATTGGACGTTACAATAAACAACTTGACGAGTTGTCCTTTAGTCTTTCAATTAAATGTCGTCATTCGATAAAAACGCTAGGCACTCAATGAAATAGCTGATTTAATTAGATGACTGCGACATATGCATTTTCTTCCTGATCGCATATTATATCCGCAGCAATAGCATCTTAAAATGTAGCTATGTATTGGTCTATAGAGCTGAAAACACAATTTTCTATGCCTGTACTACTTATTAAGTCTTTTGACAATTCGTTTAGAGGTACAGTCATGGTTGTCAAGGTGTGAGCTTCTTCATCATCTGCACTTTCTTCAATAGCTTTATTGATGGTGAAATTCGGGTCTCTAACAGAATCGTCGCTATCCTCGATGAAGTATTCCTCAGCAGAGCTTCTAGATGCTCTTCTGATGCCGGAGCTGCTAGAAGAATTTCTACGCCGACGCTTTTCTGGAGTTTTCTCATCTTGATGATAATTTTCATAAGACATTTCCACTATTCTCCTTGATCGTGAATCGATCTTGAAAGAAAAAAAAATCTTTATTAATAAAATATTATTATAAACAATGTGACAAAACGATGAATTTCTTAATATAACAGCAATATTTCAAATATATATCGTGACATCCCGTTATAAACGAACCGTAAATTTAAACAAGTGTAAAAAAATATTGCATACAACGTGACATGCTAACACAAGCCAATTTTATTTTCATACTTTTCAAAGGAACAACGTGTTATCAAAGTGATGACCAAGTACGATCAATTAATTCTTTAATGCTAGAATGCGACATAATAAGTGTGACACATTATAGAATTAAATAAATAAGTAATAAAATATTTACCTTTACTCCAAAAAGGTGTCATGCAGGTCATGACACGTTGCTGTCTTATACCGCAAGCAAGTACTCTCACGCACTGCATTGTCACACTGAGGAGGCGCGTTGTGGAAATAAGCTTAGCTGCTAAACGGGGCAGCGCTACATCGTGACAAGCTCTCTCTTTTCCTCATACTTTTGTCGGTATTGGCTTAAATTGTACCACGTTTTTGCACTAAATAGATTCGGTTACGGTGAATAAAATGGTATCAATAACTCAAAATTGAGTTATGCCACTGTGACACGTTATAGTTTTAAACGAGCGATATTCTCTTAATTAGTGAATATCGTTAAAAATTATTATTTTTATAAGCGATTTATTAATATAGGGTAAATTAATAAATCTAGATGATCTCTAAAATAGTCGTTCTATAATCACATTTTTATAAAATAACTAACGCGAGTACGTAAATTGTTATTATAGCTCTCTCCGGGTGTCGGGACCAAGTCGGGACGTTATTAGATACGAATTTCTTAACGCCCCTTTCATTATAATCCGATCAGTAGTTTAGGTTAGGTTAGGTTTAACATTAAACACATACCTACTACATAGACTGCCAAAATCATTACATTATTCAAAGATAATTTACAGTAAAAATGTTCATTCTAAAATGTAGATTAACCTGTCCATAAACACGAAAGACTGCGAATTAAAATCACTAAACTATGCGAATTATTTTCGCGTGGAAATGAAATCCATTAACGCCGCGGTTCCTCTGATCTAGGCACTTAAATCTAGGCGCGTCAATCTAGACTTAAGTGTCTAATTCCTGTGAGAAATGGACGTAACTTCAAAAGTATTTTAATACAGTTGAATTACTTTAATGAGCAGAGTGATTTGTGGTGGCGAGAGTGGAAACGGAATAGTTAGAGTGCCCGGGCAGTGGGTACGATTTACATTTATAAATTCAGTTTCTCGTCCGTTGTATTATGTATGAGGATTTAGAATTAAGTAGAAGACACTTTCAGGTACTACGTAGGCAGGCCTTGATTAGGCGTTAGACGTTTGAGTGATATCGATTGAAAAACTGACTGATACTTTGTCTGTCAATTATTACTTATTGCATTTGAGTGGAATTCTAGAAATAAGGGTGCTAAGATAGATTTTGGTTCAGTTTAAACCATAATAAACATAGGTTAGAACTTAAACATAGTGTAATGTTATTGTAATATACCATACTAATCATCCAGACTCTAAATCCAGCAATCTGTCAATAGAAGCGGACGGGAGTGAGGGACTACCGAGTTACTTAGAAGTTAGAAGTAACCTAGTAGGAGTGCTAAAATAAGCAGTAAGCAGCTTACTGCCAAGTACCAGCACGAAACATCAAAAGAAAACCCCCAAAAATTAACTATACCTAAACAAAATTTAAATATCCGGCAAAAAAAAGTATGCGAATGGTGAATTATTTAAGCTAAGATCATTCGATTATTTAGGATTTGAAACAATAAAACTAAATAACATCAGCTCATCAGTTGGGAGCTACGACGCCATAAACACACACACACACACTCAAAATTTTGACAATCATTTTTAACCACCGAACATAGGTGCTCAAAAATGATTGATATTAGGATTGACACTCATGACGGCCATATTCTGGCGCTGAATTTGCAGGCTGGATCGTCAGTAAACAGCTTTATTCGGTAAAAATAAAAAAATATTATTATTTAAACATAACATTAGGTATCTACATAGATTTTAAAGAGTAGAAAAATTAAAAAAAAAAACTGTTCGAATTGGCGCGGCCTTACTGCTAAAACATAAAAGTTTTTTCCAGCCAACCAGTTCCTATTAATCGGTATATGGGTAGCTAGAGCTACCTATTACTAAAGTATTTAATATCGCGGTATTCTAGAGGGCATGCAATAGGTTATAGCGGTGCTCATTAAAGCCGGCTCACACCTCTGTCCTCAGTGTTATCTTGCCATCTATTAAAGAGGAATTTCTATTAAACAGTCTGTGGCAAACTTGCAGCTTACAATGAAAGTTACTAAGTTCAGGATACGGATACTAGGGAAGTGAAATATACATCATAGGTACTTAAGAGGAAACACCACGAAATTTTTTCCATACAAAAATAGGGGTCTAGGGGATTTCTATTTCCTCCCTTTTTTTTTTTTTTTTTTTTTTTTTTTTTTTTTTTTTTTTTTTTTTTTTTTTTTACGTTGGGAAATCTTTTATAGATTCCCGATGACACTGGGGACGGGCCATCGGGATATGTGAGACTCCCCGGGCACGGGGTAAAGGGCCGCACCCGGGTTTACTACACTAAAACCCAACGATGCGCCATTCACCCCGCTGTTGCGGAGCCGCGGGAACGACAGACCAACCGCGACTCCATTAGCGGACGTCTGCCAGTGCGAGCAGACCCGTCTCTGTGGGGGCGTTTACTTGCCCCCCCGGCCCAACAGAGGTCCCACTTGGGGGGCTTGCTTAGGCCATCCCTCTACACCGGTGTCGCGATGCGCAGGTGCATGTTGCGCATCACGACCCACTCGGAGGCTCGGTGCAATGGGCGACGGTATCCCCATACCGCCGCCCCGAGGTCTCCGGCTAAGGCGGGACGTTGTCATTATTGACCCTTCGTCGCCTGGGCCGACTTCTTCGTCGGGGGTCGAGCGTCTCCCTCTCTCTAATACGCTCGGCCTCCTCCTTTGCAGAGACTACTTCTTCGACGAAGTCTTCCACCGCCTTCCACTCTTGCTCGCCGCTCAGCATGGAGGACACCAATACTGGCAGCGAGAGGTCAAATCCAATGGCGGCCGTGAGGGCCGCCCGTTGTCGAGTCCAAGAGGGACAAACCGAAACAGTGTGTTCGGTCGTGTCCCTGTCCGCGTCACAATGGTGGCAGTTTGCTGTCTCTTCTCTTCCGACGATCTCGCACAGGTACCGACCGAAGCACCCGTGCCCGGTCAGCACCTGTGTAAGGCGGAATGAGAGGGCGCCCGACTTCCTACTAAGCCATTCCCTCAGCACTGGGCGGATGGCCAGCACCAGGTCCACACTAACTACCGGCTCCTGCAGCCGCTCCTCCCACAATTCAATCGCCCTCTCTCGGGCAGAGTCTCTCCACCGGCGGACAACGTCTGGAAGAGGGTTGCCGCCCTCCGCGCGAACCGCAGCGCAGCGCCAATACACGCCGGCGAGAGACTGCGCGTCGATGTCCCAGGGGACACTTCCCGCGAGCAGGCAGGCCGCATCTTTAGAAATAGTGCGGTATCCACGCACTGCTCGCGTGGCCATCATCCTCTGCAGCCTGCCGATCACTAGCCGATTCTGAGGCAGCAGTTGGTCGGCCCAGATCGGGGCGCCGTACATGATCATGGAGCGCACAACGCCCATGTACAATCGCCGGCAACTGAGGCTCGGGCCCCCCAAATTTGGGAGCAGCGAAGCCAAGGCACCAGCCGACTTGACAACCTTCAGCGACAACCGGTGGAAATGTTCCCGGAATGTCCATCTGCCGTCGAGGACGAGACCCAGGTACGTCATGGATGGTAAGACGTTGATCCTGGTCCCACCCACCACTACAGCCAGTCCAGGCGGCGGGGAGTTCCTCGGCTTATGAAACGATAGAGCTTCGGACTTCTCTAAGGCCACCGCAAGGCCCAGCGCGCGAATACGCCGGACGACGTGCGCAACCGCCGCCGTCGCGAGGACAGTCGCATCGCGATGTGTCTTGCCGCGACTGACGACAAGAGTGTCGTCCGCGTAGCACACCACTTCAACTCCGGGAAGATTTGCGCCAGTGAGCACCGAGTTGTAACCGATGTTCCACAGCGTCGGACCGAGAGCCGACCCCTGTGGAACACCGCAGACCACTTCTTTTTCCTCCCAGCCGTCTTGAGTCGGGTATTGCACGTAGCGTCCCGATAAATAATCCCCGATGATGTTTCGGAGGTATCTGGGAACGCCGTGTCGAATTAGCCCCTCTTTGATGGTTGCCCAGGGCAGGGAGTTAAAGGCGTTGGATATATCCAGCGACACAGCCAGTACTACCCCGCCCCGGGACACCTCGTCATGCACTATGTCTCGTAGTCGCGCGACCGCTCCTACTGTGTCTCGGCCTGAGCGAAACCCGTATTGGTTCTCACTCAGGTTTGGCCCGACACGCTCTAGATGTTGGACGAGACGCGCCGCAATAATCCTCTCCAGCATCTTACATATTTCGTCCAGAAGCACAATAGGACGGTACGCCGACGGCTGGTCCTCCGGACGGCCAGCTTTACGAAGCAGCACCAGCTTTCCCGTCTTCCACCGCCGCGGCACTCGACCCTGGACCAAACAATTGGTCAAAGCGGTGAGCACCCGCGGCTCCATCTCCTTCATCGCGAGAATCCAGGCGCGCCCCGGTATGCCGTCGAGCCCGGGGGCCGTGTTTTTAAGGCCCATCCTGTAGACCGCCACCGCGAGTTCCGCCGATGACACGGGCGGTATATCCTCTTCTATCTCTGCCATCTCTCGGTGAGTCACTGGTGATGGACTCGGCTCGGACCCAGATGGAAATAGGGCCGAGAGGACTCTATTGCGGAGATCCGGCTGGAGATTCTGCGTTAATGGCGGGGCGGCCGGGCGCAACTTCTTTCGCACCCACTTGTATGGTTTGCCCCACGGATCGTCTTCCAGCGTCTGCAACCACTCCTGCCATGCCTCCGTCTTTGCCTGTGTGATGGCGTCACGGAGCGCTCGGCACACCAAATGGTACGCGTTGTACAAGGCGTCCTCTTCCTGCTGGACTCTGTTGCGCCGTCTGCGATACCTCTTGTAACGACGACGGACCGCCGTACATTCTTGCTGGAGTTGCTTCAGCTCCGGACGCCACCAGTAAGTTTGGCGCCGCGGTTTGAACGGGCCCACTCGTGGCATAGAAGCATCGCAGACGTTGCGCATTGCCTCATTCAACCACTCCGCGCATTCCGTGGGGTCATCTGAGGAAAACTGTGCCCATGATGCAACAACTGCCGCTTCCTGGAGGAGATCCAGATCTAACCGCTTCAGAGACCATCTTGGGCCACCGCAGGATGTTGTTGAGCGACCCTGCTCCGACGTGCGAGCAGAAACGTCGAAGCGGATGCGTCTGTGATCGGAGAGGGTCTCGGTCTCCTCCTGAACCCGCCAGTCAGTGACGCGACTGGCAGAAGCCGAACTGACGAGGGTCAGGTCCACGATGGACTCGCCCTGTCGACGCACACATGTGCTCACCGATCCACGATTCGCAACAACGAGATCAGTGGATGCCATCCAATCTTCGACCGCACGACCTCTTGCGTTTGTCGCCGGAGAACCCCACAACGTTGATTTTGCGTTGAAATCTCCGGCGACAACCACCATGCCGGACGCGCCGCTCACGGGAACGGTCAATCTCGTCAAAAAGGCCTCAAAGTCGGCCAGAGGCTTATTCGGAGAGAAGTAAACCCCCACCACGGTGAGGGCCCCCAGGTTGACCGCAACAAATCCAAGGCCTATGGTCGCGTTTGCCAAGGATGGCGCCATAATTTTGGGGCCGAAGCCTAGCGCGACCGTTGCGCTCACGTCTCCTACCCAGTCATTCCTTTGCGGGATGCGGTATGGCTCAGATAAAACAACGACGTCGATTGACCACTGCGCTACAGCTTGATCCAGGAGATCCTGCGCCCGGGCGCAGTGGTTCAAATTGCCCTGCAAAAAGCGATAGGTCGCCGTTATGAGGCCTCCATTACGGCCACTCCTGCTCCGGAAGCCGCCATACCTGGTGTGGCGGGCTTCTGTGATGCTTGATTGTTTTTAGAGCCCCTCTCTTTCGGCGCTGGTTTGCCACAGGTCTTACTGCCTACGCTGTGGTCCGCCGGTCTTCCCTTCTCTGTGCACAACGCACAGTGTGGTGAGTTTTCACACTGTGCGGCAGAGTGATCTGGTTGGCCGCAGCGGAAGCACAGTCCACTGCGATCTGTCTCACGGGGGCAAGTTGCCCGAGCGTGTCCTTCCTCATGGCACTGGTAGCACCGTATTCGGCGCGCGGTCAACAGCGTCACGCGCACCACGGTCCACCCGACGTACACTCTGGTGTTTGGTGCGGTCACCCTCTTGGCAGCCTCGACTGGGCACTTTACCCAGGCCGCGCCACGTCCTCTCCTGTCAAACCGGACCTCACCAACTTTTACATCGGCCGCTGTGCAGTTGCCATTCCTTGAAATGGCTTCCGTGATTTCGGTCGCTGAGGCCGTGTCATCCAGTCCGGTGACGCGCAGTTCGGCACACTTTTGAGGCCGATACACTCGGGCATCCTCCCCTAAGACTTCCTGTAACTTTGCAGCCAGGGCATCTGCCTTTTCCTTGCAGGCCGCTCCCGAAACTTCGAGCAAGCGAGCCCCAGTCACGGCCGTCTTACTTTTAACGGCCGGAATGTCTAGTGCCGTTATGTCGATGCTGCGCTTGGCCTTCTCCATGACGCCTTTATATGAGATGCCACGGTCTGTTGCGCCCGGCTGCAGCGTGATCACAACGGCTGCAGACTTAGGGGTTCGCAAACTTCCACTCTTTGTTTTCTGTTTCCTCTTTCCTGTAGACATTTTTCTATCATTCCTCTCTTCCTTGTTCTGTCCTTTGCCTTTTCTCCTGACCACTTCTGCCCAACCTTCTTTGGTAGATGGTACCGCAGCCACTGGAGGATCTGTGACGTCGTGCCTCGCGGCAGTTGCTTCTACGGCAGCTGCGGACTTTTTCCCCTTTCCCTTCTTCTTGGCCGGCCCAGGGTTGAGTGGGGGCGACAGAGTCGATACCGCTACTTCGGGTTCCGGTGTCTTCTTTGTGGCCCTCGACGCTAATGTTTCTGCACTTTGGGCCGTCTCTCTCTTCTTGTCCGAAGCGAGTGGAGGACGCAGCCGTGGCTCTGGAAGTAGCCGAGCCTCTAAGGACTCCAGTCGGGCGTCGAGTCGTGCGCTGGACAAGGAGACCGCCTCTCGGACCGCCCGCTCCAACATCTCTTCTACACTGAGTAAGGGGGCCGTAGGGACAGTCTGCACTCTCATATTTAATAGCTCTCGCTTAACGGACGTGAGCTCTTCCTTCATATCCGCGAGTTCCCTGGAGAGGCGGGTGTTGGCCGTCTGCAGTGCTCTCGTTTCCTCCGACGTTGAGCGTCTGAGAAGGGCCGCGCATGTCTCTCGTAGGGCACATACTGCGTCTTTGAGCGCCTTTACGTAGGTTCCACTTAGATTCTTGGACGTTTTGGCTACTCTGGTGATCAAATCTAGGCTCTCGGTAATTTGGGAGCCCAGTTTCGCCGCCGTAACCACGTCTTCCTCAAACATTGTCGCGTCCGAAAGATTATTTGAGGACTCAGACAGACGTGTCTGTTGGATCCTCTTTGTCTCGTCCAATACTTGTCGCTCGGCCTCGACCCTGAGGGACTCCCGTTGAATGTCGAGTAAGTCCTTCTTTGCCTTGGCCAAGCCCACGTACATTCCGGTGGTGGGCGGCCTGCCCCGCCCGCGCTTGGAGCTGTTCGGGGTGCCCCCACGCTTTCCTCTCTCCGAATCTGTGTCTCTTTCTTCTTGGCTTACGCGTCTCTTCCGGTACTTTCGTCTATTCCTCTCCTTTTCTTCCTCTTCCCGATTATGAGAGAAGGTGGTCTCGGTGCCGCTCTCATAATCTTCTGAGGTTCCTACTTCAAAGAATTTACTTCCTACGGGCGAGAGCGTCGCCGCCCGCGATGCGCCTTCCAAATCAACTATCCGTTCCACTTGTACAATCCTTTGAGTCAGTCTTATGTCATCGTGTTCCATCCTCTCTCCTACTGTCTCCACAACAACCTCCTTCTCTTCCAAAGCATGTTGAGGGCCCCCAGTATACCTGGCCCGACCCCCCGCCGAAGCGGGAGTGTGGGATTCCCCGGCGTCGCCGCCGGGACCCACCCTGGGAGATTTTTTCACAGTGCTTTCTTCCATGGTTGATCAATTTTAGGGGTGATTCTGCCCCACATCCTCGATGCGTAGCCACCTGCTCGCCATGCACTCCATCACCGGACGTCACCAGCTTAGGGTTAGGGACCCACGGGTCCATCCATCACACAAACACTCACAGAAATATTCAATACAAACACACACTGTTGTAAAGAAGAGTTAACGAAAACGGAAAGATAGTAGAAGACGAAGTAAAGTAGGTGAAATGATAGAAAACCAAAATATAACAGAACAAAAACAAGAGTGTTACATAAAAAAGGTGGTGAAATATAGCGAAGAAACAGATAGAGCCAGCCTTCAGCCGCGTGAGCTCCTCACCCCGTGTAGAGAGCGGAGTGGAGTACCCACACGTTGCCCAGGGGCACGAACTTGGACGAACTGGTAGACCCCCATTTCTATTTCCTCCCTGGATAACACCTCTAGAGTAACAATTTTTTTCCTGAATATTTATGGATATTGTTTGTACGTCCCTATTTTTTCCTTTTTTTAATAAATTAATTATTTAAAGAGATATGGACGTTTAAAAGCCTAAAAAAAATGTCCGGACTCTCCGCTATGTTTAAATATCTAGGAAACAGATTTGACTACAATAATCAACAAAATCAAAAAATAGGAACCTAGCTGAATTCTTTTCTTAGCTAATACAGAAAAAAATATTTAAATCGGTTAAGTTTTGGAGGAGGAAACAGGAATCCCCTAAACGTCGATTTCTGTTACTTTTAATAGGTAATTTCAGTCCAAGTTGCAGTTGTCTCCATCGCGCTAGTGCTGGCTAGCTAAGGCACTGCGGGATTTTATAAATACCTATTTTGTATTTCTCTCAACCGTGGTGTTTCCTCTTAATAACGGTGTTTTATACAGGTGACTGATAGAATATAATATAGGTAGTGTGAAGAGAATGACGCCCATACGACGCTTTTTTCGGCACCTTATGATTTATATGTAAATTACCTACTTACCATTACACGACAAATCACGATTAAAGTCACAAAACAGATGAGTTTAAATCCTGGTCAGGTCTTAGGTAGGCGACCAGTGCGTTCGTATTTATAGACTAGGAGCCCACGAGCATAGTAAGATTCACTCCTTGTAGTCATTTTAGACCTATGATTTTTTTTTGAGTTTTATTAGATAAGTTATTTATATGAGGTGCCAAAACAAAAAATGCTCTAGCGTCCATTCCCTTCACACTATATTCGACTTAATATATGACCCATGAATCACGCTGTACAGGCAAATTGCCCACCACACATTCTTACCATTGCAGCTCCTGTAGCCAGGATCGACAGTGGTAACCATCCTCAAAAACTCTTTGATATTATATCAGGAGTGCCCGAGGGACATGCTTGATCTGTATTGGGACCCGCAACCAAATTGATCAGCAGAATGAGGGAGGAGAATGTGTTTCCAGTTTTGCTCCCGCTCGAAAAAAAAATATATAATGCTGCCCTGGTAATTTAATAGAGCAGTAAGTCAGAAAAGGCGGTTTCGAGAAAATGGCACTTACTAGATTTTTATTTAAGTGCCATTTTCTCGAAATCGCCTTTTTGATTTTGTTCTCTGTTAATTACCGGGCAGAATGAGGGTCTTATAAAAACAAAGCACAAATAAATGAATACACTACAGCATAATATTAAAAACACGCAAACATATCCAAGAATTTGCTGGCCAGCCGGCGCTAATTGGTAGCCGTTGATAAATTCAACAGATTAAATAACTTATTTTATCTTTTAATTCATTAACCAAAGAGCTATTGGCTCTTTGGTTAATGAATTAAAGTTAATTCAAGTTTTAATTAAATGTTACTGACTGGTTATAAAAGTATTTTTTTTTACTTACTGAGTTGTATCTACAATATCGATGAAAAGTTTCAAAACATATTATTACGTTTGCACTAGAATGCCTCATATGTAATAGATAGGATTTAAATAAGGGAGTGACCGCATAGACTGCAGCTGTAGTTGATAATTATAAAGTTCCAAATTTACACATGAGTTGCTGTTGAGCGATTATCGTATTCCTGGAGGTGCGGCCAATTCGGATAGTAAGTTCTAGAAGCCGAAGTATCTGAAGAACTTGTATTACTACTTACTGCTACTAGACAATGAAATATATTTATAATTTTGTTTTCTAACTTCGTAAGTGATAACGGTTATCGTATCTTGAATGAGGGCCCTCCAGGCTAGGCGGTTCGGTTTCTCTTTATATCCTTCCACCATGATTGCACAACCAGCGGTTTGCGAGGAGGTCAGACCACCACCGCAGCATTTGACAGCATGTCGCGGTTCGGACCACTGAATATTGATAGATAATAAATTGATTGGTTACGATGGCAGCTATACTCTATAGTCTCTATTTTTCTATACAAAGTGATTCGACGACCTCCGTAGCGCAGTGGTTGAGCGCGTTGGTGCTAGAGCGAGAGGTCGCGGGTTCGAGTCCCGCCGAGGGAACAAAAAGTTTTCAATGTACAGTGGCGTGCACTAACATGGATACATCTACAAATTTGCAAAAATATGTCTACGTTTAATTTTTCAAAAATATCGTCACCTTATTGCATTCAAAGCGATGTAACCAGCAAAGTGTTTCAAAATTTGAAATGTCGAATTCAATTAGAAGAAAATCATGTGTTGTGCCAAAATGTGAAAGTACTACCACCATAGCACCGGAAAAGTATTTTTTTTGGTTCCAATATATATTTAAATACGTCAGAAATGGCTAAAAGCGATCTGAAATAGGAAAAATTTACAAAATGTCATAAAGTGTATGTGCATACATAATTTTTGTATTATGTGCGTTATCGCGAAAAAGGTTTTGTACACCTGTCCGAACAAAATCCATAATAACAATAAGTGCTACTAAAAAACAAATTTGAGGGTAGATACCCTCAAATTTGTTTTTTTTGCATGTACCCTCAAATTTGATCTTTTTCATCTACCCTCAAATTTGTTTTTTTTTTGCGTCTACCCTCAAATTTGTTTTTTTTGCATGTACCCTCAAATTTGATTTTTTGCATCTACCCTCAAATTTGTTTTTTTTTGCGTCTACCCTCAAATTTGTTTTTTTTGCATGTACCCTCAAATTGGTTTTTTTGCATCTACCCACAAATTTGTTTTTTTTGCATGTACCCTCAAATTTGATCTTTTGCATCTACCCTCAAATTTGTTTTTTTTTGCGTCTACCCTCAAATTTGTTTTTTTTTTCGTCTACCCTCAAATTTGATTTTTTGCATCTACCCTCAAATTTGTTTTTTTTTGCGTCTACCCTCAAATTTGTTTTTTTTGCATGTACCCTCAAATTGGTTTTTTTTGCATCTACCCTCAAATTTGTTTTTTTTGCATGTACCCTCAAATTTGATCTTTTGCATGTACCCTCAAATTGGTTTTTTTTTGCATCTACCCTCAAATTTGTTTTTTTGCATGTACCCTCAAATTTGATCATTTGCATCTACCCTCAAATTTGTTTTTTTTTGCGTCTACCCTCAAATTTGTTTTTTTTTCGTCTACCCTCAAATTGTTTTTTTTTGCGTCTACCCTCAAATTTGTTTTTTTTGCATGTACCCTCAAATTTGATCATTTGCATCTACCCTCAAATTTGTTTTTTTTTGCGTCTACCCTCAAATTTGTTTTTTTTTTCGTCTACCCTCAAATTGTTTTTTTTTTGCGTCTACCCTCAAATTTGTTTTTTTTGCATGTACCCTCAAATTTGATCTTTTGCATCTACCCTCAAATTGGTTTTTTTGCGTCTACCCTCAAATTTGTTTTTTTTTTCGTCTACCCTCAAATTGTTTTTTTTTTGCGTCTACCCTCAAATTTGTTTTTTTTTTCGTCTACCCTCAAGTTTGATCTTTTGCATCTACCCTCAAAATTGTTTTTTTTGCATTTACCCTCAAATTTGTTTTTTTTTGCGTCTACCCTCAAATTTGTTTTTTTGCATCTACCCTCAAATTTGTTTTTTTTTGCATGTACCCTCAAATTTGTTTTTTTTTGCATGTACCCTCAAATTTGATTTTTTGCTCTACCCTCAAATTTGTTTTTTTTGCATGTACCCTCAAATTGGTTTTTTTGCGTCTACCCTCAAATTTGTTTTTTTTTTCGTCTACCCTCAAATTGTTTTTTTTTTGCGTCTACCCTCAAATTTGTTTTTTTTGCATGTACCCTCAAATTTGATCTTTTGCATCTACCCTCAAATTTGATTTTTTGCATCGACCCTCAAATTTGTTTTTTTTTTGCATCTACCCTCAAATTTGTTTTTTTTTGCGTCTACCCTCAAATTTGTTTTTTTTGCATGTACCTTCAAATTTGATCTTTTGCATCTACCCTCAAATTTGTTTTTTTTGCATCTACCCTCAAAGTGTTAAATAATTTAAGATTTTTATAAGTATAATAAAAATCTTAAATAAGTGTATAGTATAAAAGTATTAAATATATTTCCGTTGTCTAGCACCTGTAACACAAGTTCTTCGGATACTTAGCACGAAGCCAGATTGACGTGGTGTAAGTCGAATATAGTGTGAAGAAAAGGACGCGTAGAGCATTTTTCGTTTTGGCGACTCGGAAATTGTATAGAGGAACATATTTACAACTTTCAATTAAACGCATTATTTTTCGTCACATTGTAAAATAACGAAATAAAACCGTCAAATTGTCAACTGACATTCGACGGTCGATGGTTGAACGTTATATTCTTCGCGCTGGCATTACATGGGGCTGCCATCCGTCCGGGTTTCCCCGGATTTGTCCTAGTTTGAAAGCCGTCCGGGGAGCGTCCGGGCGGGGTTTAAGTTGTAGTCCGGGTAAAACCCGGACTACAAGGCCCTCAGATTTTAATCAAGATGTAAGTTAAGGAAAAAAGTATTGAAATGTCCGGGGTGAAAGCTCCAAAATCCGGGGAAATTACGCTTCCGGTCCTAGGAGGCAGGTTTTAGAGATGGCAGCCCTAGCATTACATAATGTTTTTAGTTTTATTTTATTACATTATATTATTAGTTTGCTATTAGACCGACCAATCAGGGACAGCCTTCGGACAGTTGACAATTTAACACCTGACAGTATAACGTTATACGGTTTCTCTTCGATAGTTTATAAAGTACCGAAAAATAATATAATGCGTTGAATTATTGTAAGTAGTATGTTTCCAATTTGTCCATTACTTACAATATGGCTAGAGAGATAATAAGCTATCCGTGCTTACAATTTACACGTACCTAGGTCAACTTGGTATACAATAATATCCTAGGTCTGAAATTAAGGATACCTAGTCTTATGTCGCAAGGGGAATGCATTACGCATCCCCCTGGGTGGTATGTGGGACTCCCGGCTCGCTCCGGTTTACCCACTAAAACCACTTGCAGATTGCCATCCGTTATGTTAGGTGGAGTGCCCTGGATCTATCAAAACACAGGCCACTGCTCGACCGACCGGTTCACCTCTATAGGGATTGGATTTCCATCAAATTGAGAGAGCGCTCCGGCAAAAATTAAGGATACCTGCGTTATAGGCAAGTAATCGCTACTCAAGTACCGTACCGTCACGCGGCGGAAGGGCACGCGCGCGACTTCCTCGCAGGATGTTTGGTGCAGCTATTTGTGGCTGTTCCGCTCCATCGACAGCCATAGCTTCTCAGGTTATGGTGGATATAGCTAGGGAAATCTAGCATACAGCAACAGTCTATAATATTAATGAGTGATAATACTTTAATAACAGCTCCCCTCACCGGTTTCGGTGTCGGTAGCCGATTTCATTAAAATCAGGCCAGCTACGCAGGAGTAATTTTATAGTGCCCAAGTGTGTGCGCAATACACAAAGACAATCTCTCTTCCTTTTACTTTCATAACCCAGTGGGACGGTAAACCGATACGACTGCCGAGAGAACAGGCGCAGGTCGACTTTTTATATGCCCATCCGATGCATGGATTATTTTTCTAGTCAGACAATCAGGTGATCAGCCTGCATTGTCCTAAACAAACATGAAAACAACATTTTTGTTGTTCCAACGCGGGAATCGAACCCACGACGAAGGCCATACTTTAAGGTGTGTATGGGTCTCGTATATAGAGTTTATTGTGAAAGTACCGGCGCTGAAATTACGATATTGGGGCATTTCTCACAGAAACGTGAAATTCAAAAAAACATTTACATTACTTTTCTATTGTATTAAATATGATTTAAATGTAATTTACTTTCCTGGCGCCCGTAATAACAAACACTGACTGCCATAGGGACCTCACTCAGTGCCCAAACTTTTAAGACAAAAGCGATAGACCTCAATATATGAGTTTACGATTTATTCGTGGATCAGCACATTAGGCATACTCCCAACACAATCGAGAATCGAATCAGTTCAATCTCAACGATTTTTGGTATTTTATTTGGTGGATTACTTTGAAACTAATCAGGATGAAGAAAATCGTTTAATCGTAACTCTTTAACCTCTTTTTGTACTCCCGACCATATCAATCGAGTGAGAATCAAAAAGAACTAACGTCAATTTATTCGGGAGTACGTGGCCTGTCTGTCTGTATGATTGAAATTGAATCAGTTTGGGGAGTAAGGCCACAGAACATTTTGGCCGTGTGAAACTCTGTTGTTGGAACGTCCATCTGGGTCCGTCACATGACGTAATGGCCCATTAACATAATTTATGCCCAATAACGCGACAGTTATCGCTGCGAACTGCAGTTACGCGAATTCGCTTATCAGATCACGGTGTGAGCCACTTGGTAATTGTAACTTAAGTCCAAATAATTCTGCAATTCTAATAATAAGTTGACAATGACATGAAAAAAAAAACCGATTTCGCAAAAAAGAGGTCCGAAAAGGCTGAAACCAATAATTCAATTTGAAATTCAGAAATGCATAGGTACATAAATGGTCAAGGTAGAGCCGTGGTCGCACCCGCTGTTGGCATCGAACCTTGCAACAGCAGACGAATAATATGCTCTTTCAAGTTAATTTTTTCTACGGTATTGCGGTGTGAATTTCTTATTAGCGGGTACGACCAAGGCTCTACCTTGACCATTTTTGAATTAAATTAAACTATTGAATTATTATTAAATTATTGAATTATTAAATT
Source organism: Celastrina argiolus (assembly GCA_905187575.2). Taxonomy (NCBI): domain Eukaryota; kingdom Metazoa; phylum Arthropoda; class Insecta; order Lepidoptera; family Lycaenidae; genus Celastrina; species Celastrina argiolus. The sequence continues at coordinate 9,215,167 of LR994596.1, forward strand.
ACTGACCAAATCAAATTATTTTCTATTTAAGCCTTTTTAGATCTCTTTTTTGCGAAATCGGATTTTTTTTTTTAAACTTTTATTTATTGTCAAACTTATTATTATTATTAATAAAAATAAGTAAAGTAAGGCTATGAATTATTTTCTTGTTTCAGGCTTTTTAGACCTCTTAAATCCTTCGTGTTTGAATACCTACTCTCTTTATTTTTCAATCTCTTGCGAGCTCTTGATCTCTGGATATATAAGGAACTACATTTCTTTCCGCAGAAGAAATCTCTTAGAAACAGCGCTGTGATAGCTCGACGTAAAGATAAGATAAGTTACCCACTTAGGTATTAGTACCTCCTTCCTCGTCGTTGGAGACTCCAATCCTTACCGTAGAGGTATATTATGAACTGCTACGGAAGAAATGCAGCAGGCTTACTTCCTACACAATCGAGAATCGAATCAGTTCGAGCACCAAATAAAAATATTTTTTGTAAAATAAGTATAAAATAAATAAGTATTTTATTTGGTGGATTGCTTAGAAACTAACCAGGATAAAGAAAATCGTTAGATAGTAACTTTTTGTACTCCCAATAGGGCTGCCATCCGTCCTGGTTTCCCCGGATTTGTCCTAGTTTGAAAGCCGTCCGGGGAGCTTCAGGGCGAGGATTAAGTTGTAGTCCGACCTGTAGGGACTACAACTTGCCCGAGCCCCCAGATTTTAATCAAGATGTAAGTTAATGAAAAAAGTATGGAAATGTCCCCCGGACATTTCCATACTTTACAACGAAAGCTCCAAAATTCGGAGAAATTACGCTTCCGGTCCTAGGAGGCAGGTTTTAGAGGACTCCCAACCATATCGATCATCTGAGAATTTAAATAAACAATCGTCAATTTATTCGGGAATACGCGGCACGATCAAATCTGAATTAAAATCGAATCAGTTTGGAGAGTAAGGCCCCTAAACAGAAAAAAAATGTTTTGTTTCAACACTATCGGGATCCAATAAGAGCACACCAGTAGCACATACACGGATACATATTAATTAAGTAGCACTTAACCGAGCCTCAATAAATCCAACTCAGTACAGCCGTGGACAGTTTATTGGCTAATCGTTACTCATTTACCCCACACATTAAAGTTTTTAATTGAATACAAAAGGTTTAACATTTTAATAGTCTATTTATGTAATTGTTCCGCATCGTAGTGTTACTACTTATCCGATTTTAGTAAAAGAGGTGTCAAATGTAAAAAGAGCAGTCACTATAACTTTGAGATACGATTATACTACCTTGCCTCATTTTGGAAATGTATTTTTAGAATTTTTTTTTTGTCAAAAACTATTTTTTTTTACTTTTTACCATTTCTTATTTTTTTGTCGCAAAAATAACAATAAAGCAAAAAATTTTTTGTAAAAAAAACGAAAAATAAATACATTCCGAGAATGAGACAAGGTAGTATAATCATATCCCAAAGTTATAGTGACTGCTCTTTTTACACCCGTTAATATATCTGTTATGACTTTGGCAGTCTGTCCCCCGGTTTCTAAAAGGCTGATCAAGTCGTCAATCACCCAACATTTAAGTTAACAAGCCATGCTGAACGCTCATTGGTGAACGTAGCGAGTGAGCAAAGTTGTTGCAAGTGATGTTGTCCAATTCAGAATGGGTTGTTAACTGAAATATTAGCCGATTTCACCAGCCTTTCAGAAACCAGGGGATTGTACGTAAGTTCCACTGTAGCGAACCATTACTAATTCATTTGAAATAAAATATTCGAACCATTGAAAAGTAATCAGAATGTTAGTACGTTCGTACTAAGTGACAATAGTCACTTACGAAGTTCAATAATTATAAACTATGTACACAGTACATTTAAAAAAAAACCCCGGACTTAGTCCCGATTCACCAACGCATGTTAGTGTTAACCCCTTGTTAAAATACCATGCCTTCTCATTCATTGATAGGAATTACGAGAGGAACAACATGATATTTAACGAAGGTTTAACTTTAACATTGCCCTTAGTGTGTAACATTTCTATCACACCTAACAAACGACCTGATGACCTTGAAGACCTGAACCGATTTCCACCAAACATAGCTAAGAACACTCTCGACTGATAAACCTTTCAAACATAAAATCCGCTTTTAAATCGGATCATTCGTTTGGGAGCTTCGATGCCACAGACACACATTTACACAGACACGTCAAACTTATAACACTCCGACGTTTTTGTGTCGAGGGTTAAAAACAAAAATGTATGGTAGGTATTTAGTTTGCTAAATAGATGTTTATCCAGTCCAGTCTACCTATGTCATAGTTTTTGCAGGCCAATTATGTACCGATTTTGCCGCAGATTCCCATCATACAAACATGACCGATTTTTTTTACGATGTCGTTGTGTATGACCATTCGTCGTGTCTCTTTTCGTTGTTCCCTTAGGAAAATTGTGTTTGCCAACCTGACCTTTGACCAAATAGTTCAAAGTAAACGATACCATACAAGAGAATAAGATTTTTTAAACGAGAAACAGATCAAAAGTTAATCGAGCAATAAAACTTCAAAATATTTAAAGTACAAAGGATTCCTTTGTATCGTTAAGTTGTACCATAGATAAATTATAGTATTTTTGATCTATGGTTGTACCTACTCTACAATTAGAATCTTGCTATTTTAGTAGACTAGCTGTGACCGCGACTTCGTCCGCGTGTGAAGTAAAACCCTCGATTTCGAAACATGCATCATCACCCGACTACGGCGAAGCAAAAAGGAGGGTTATGATTTTGTCCTGCATGTATGTATGTATGTGGCTATGGATGTTCATCTGCCCTTGAAGCCCGCTGGTTATTTTATAGTCAGAGTTATTTTATAGTGTCCAAGTATGTGCGCAGTGCGGGAGATCAGGCACCTGCCGACTTTTTACATTCCCATCCGACCTTTGTTGTCAGACAATCAGGTGATCAGCCTGCATTGTACTAACCAAACTTGAAAACAACATTTAATCTTACCTATATCTTTTTTTTTTTTATATATTTAATAATAATAATAATAACTATGGACGCTTCACACCACGTCAATCTGGCCCTGTACTAAGTATCCGAAGAACTTGTGTTACAGGTACCAGACAACGGAAATATATTTAATACTTTTATACTATACACGTATTTAAGGTTTTTATTATATTATACACAAATTTAATACACATCCATGACCCAGGAACATTGAAAACTTTTTGTTCCCTCGGCGGGATTCGAACCCGCGACCTTTCTTTCGAGCGCCAACGCACTCAACCAACTGCGCTACGGAGGTCTTCATCAATATCTATTATAAAGCTGATTGTTTATTGGAATTTGGAACTACTTTCAGGCACAATTCAAAATTTTGTAGCAATATAAGTATTCTGCTTTCAAACTAAAATCGTATGTTACCGTATCAACCTAAAATCGTTCTTCAAACACAAGCTTTGAAATCGCTACACAGTATACATCCAGATGTTTATGGTGTGGGTTTGAATCAAACGTAGGAAATCAAAGAACATCCGAAGATCCGACAGTAAATTATTAAACCACAAGTGATTTGGTGGTACTTTGAAAGTACATTGAAGTTTGATGGTCATTGATGCTCTACTGTTTCTTAAATAAAACATGAATCTGACTGGGTGTGAGTTTTTGTCATTGCTTGCCGTGAACCAGGGAGGCTACTCAAGATGCCATCGCTAATTATCGCTTACAAAGTTCGATAACAAAATTATAATATTAAATAATAATAATAAGATATATAGACGCTTCACACCACGTCAATCTGGCCCTGTGCTAAGTATCCGAAGAACTTGTGTTACAGGTACCAGACAACGGAAATAAATATTTAATACTTTTATACTATACACATATTTAAGATTTTTATTATTTAAATACACAAATTTAATACACATCCATGACCCAGGAACATAAATAACTTTTTGTTCCCTCGGCGGGATTCGAACTCGCAACCTCTCGGTCGAGTACCCACGCGCTGAACCACTGCGCTACGGAGGGCGTCGAGTCAAATTTGACATAAGCTACGCTAAATGATCGCGATTTGGTATGTCATTTAGCGTACCTTTTGTCAAATCCCATACATTTTGTTATCGAACTTTGTAAGCGATAATTAGCGATGGCATCTTGAGTAGGCCCCCAGGGATGAAACGGATATGAAATTTCGGATACGGATATGAAATTATTTCGGATTATCCGTTTGTTTCGAATAATTTCGGTTACGGAGAACATTTTGGTTACCTTTGACATTAGAAAAACTTTTATTTCTGATTCGGTTACGGTTACGGATATTTTTTATGTCGGATATCCGATAGTTTCGGTTCCGGTTCCGGAGCTCCCTAACATCCCTGCCGTGAACTACAATTTGTATGGCATTTAATTAGTTAGCGCTGTTTGCCACTGAGGCGTAATTTTGATGTTGTATCATGCAATGACAAAAACTCACTTAGATCACTAAATGCTATTATGTATTTAAAACAACTAGATGTCAAAGATGACATTGACGTTGATGCCTAAGATAGTTTTAAGTTAGTCTCCTTGAGAGGCCCGGATAGGTTAGTGGGATCAGTGTACCTACATAGTTATTTATAAGATACTGTTTATTGTATTATCTACGTAGTAGAATAAAGTCAAATACGATTAACTAGAAGTGTATTATTATTAAACGTGTAATTTGATCCTGATAACAATAACACACATGCTGTGGCACTAAACATGGTGTCAGAAGAAGAAAAAGAAAATATTAACCAAAGAGAGGGTACGTCGAGAACGGCGAAAAAAGAAATTTCGAGACCGGCTGGGTGTGGTTCGACAACAATGACGACAATGGCTGCAAACGGAGTACAAAAGCTGGAAATTTCGACGGAAATCATCAACAATAATGCTGAAAACTTCAGAAAATGGACTCAATCGTTCGAGATATATTTGCTGGCGTCGGGAATGGAGAAAACCGAAGACAAAAGGAAGATTGCTATTATGCTACACTCTATGGGTGAAAAAGGTCTAAACATCTTCAACTCCTTCAATTTGGACCTAAGCAGTTCTACATTCAAAGAAGTTAAGGAGAAATTTGTTGAATACTTTGAACCAAAGAAGAATTTGACAGTTGCAAGACACAGGTTCTTCACATTAAAACAACGTGTGAACGAATCATTGGACAATTTTCTGATGGAGCTAGAAAATGCAAGTCATTCATGTGAGTTTGGTACGCTTCGTGAATCCCTGGTGAAACATATTCTCATCGCTAACATGGCCACAAACTTCTCACAAATTCGACAAAAGCTGCTACAAGAACAAGATCTCTCCCTGGAAAGAGCCAAGCTGCTGTGTAGAACACTCACTATGGCACAGAAGAGTGAAGATTCAATCAATGGGGGTGAAAGAAGAGAAGATGCCACCGTATACAAGATACACAGAAACCGTCCGAACAGTTCTCCGTCATCATCGTTTTCATCGCACCAGCATAGGAGAAAAACCAGATCTCCAGTGCCGCATTATCAACAAAGAAGATCAGCCACACCCGGGTCCAGAACAACGTGCGGGAGATGCAACACAACACATGCTCATCGCAACTGCCCAGCATGGAAGCATAAATGCAGGTCATGTTTTAAATATGGACACTTTACTAATTTATGTTATAAGAAAAATAATGTCAGGAATGTTGTTTCTGAAGTAGACAACTCAAATCTCGATGATGAAGTAACAAAAAAAAGTGCTGAGAGATTTACTATAGGGACATTGTTCAACATTGAATCACAAAGTAATAGTAATAGCACAATTTTAAGTAGAAATGATAATTCTTGGCATTATTTTCTTAATATAAACAATAAAAGAGTAGATTGCATAATTGATACTGGAGCAGATATAAATATGATGTCTTTAGACACATGCAAAAGCTCAAACCTAAAAATTAAAAATAAGGACAAACAACAGTGTAAAAATTATAATATTTTTGCTTATAATGGTCATGAAATTCCCATAGTGGCAGTATCTAATGTATCCTGTTTATTAGATAATAAAGTTGAGCCTGAAACAATTACTTTTGTAATAACAAGTTTGAATTGTCCAACTGTAATTGGCTTACCAACTTGTATAAAGTTAAATTTAATAACAAAAAACTTCTCTGTAAATTGTCAAAATGACAATAAAATTGTGAAAAATATACATAACCTATATGAAAAAACATGTGACAATATTGTAATCATAGATTAATAATTGGTCGCTTTGACTAGATACCGTCCAGCGTATTGAAAAATGCGGCAACAAATAATACGCCGAATTCGGCGTACCCGCGCCAGTCGCGCTACAAGCGTAAAGTGAAGTAGACGTCTCGATAATTTGTCAAAGATTTGTGTGAGAGCGAAGCAAAATGCCGATTTGCATAGTCAAACTATGTAAAAATAATACTACATGAAACAAGAAAAATACTGGCATCACATACCATTAGTAAGTATTGTATAAATCTTCTAAAACACAGTCAAATAATATAATCCTAAAATCTCCGATCGGAGTACCGCTTTGTGTTCAATGTTGCCTTGTATTCAAAAATTTTTAACCATATTTAGTATCAGATTACCCGTGTTTGCCACGTCATGTCATGAAACATATTGTTTACGACTTGACAGGCAAATCAAAAATGTTCAAATATTATTTCAATGATGCGAAACGGAACGTAAACTTTATGCTTTATTACAGTTTTCAAATTTAATTATGTGAAAAGGTGAAACGAAAAGCAACTCGGATGGAGGATATTATCAGCTAATGTCTAATTTGTGCGTTATTCCTCTGCTTCCGAGTATAATATAACATAATATATAATATAATACCTATATTATGTTGGTATACTCGGAAGTATATTTCGTTCGTATCGACTTCTGCCCGATTCACTCTAGTTAAGGAAAATAGGTGATTGAACTAGAATAAACAACACACTTTTCCAGCGCATTTTGCGTGGCAAATAAAACTTCGAAATTTATATCTCAAAAACTGAAGTATTCGCGGAGGGAAAGAAGCGGGTGGGGGGGGGCTATATTTGACTAGTAGATAGGACATGACTTTTAAGGCCTTATTAAAATTTTGAATCATGAACGTTTCCTTGATATATATAACATTCTTAGTAAAAATGTTGTCACAGCGGATTTGTTTCATAATATATACAAAAAGCATAAAAACGAAAAGAAAATTATACCGAAATATTATAATGAACTTAAAAAAATCTGTTTGACTTTAAACTTCTATTCCCCATCGGCATATAATTACGCAAGGAGTAAATTTGTCATCATCGATGGCGCTCCGGGATTTACTGAAGAAGCGTTTACTTTATTAATAGTTTTAGTAAAGTAAACGCTCCTTCTTAATGTGATAAATGTAATGTTGTTTGCGCGCTAATTTCAGATGAAATGGCCATACGCCAGAAAAGTATGTGGGACCAAAATCAAACTCGTATATTGACATGGGCACTGGTGTAAATGACACTTCTGTGTTAGCTTCAGAGGCATATGTCTTCCTATTAGTTTGTTTAACTGAGCACTGGAAACTGCCTGTATGATACTTTTTAGTGCATGGCCTAACAGGGTTATATATATATATATATATATATATACAATACTTACTAATAAAATATATATATATATATATATAATTATAGTTAATGTTGTGTGACTTGGCCGTTGACAGATGGATTTCTAATTATTGACAGATTTTATAGCTTATTGGATGACCAAAATTTCTGCGTTCTGGTCTTATCCGGAGGTTCTCAAATAGGGGCTTGAGAATGCGACAAAATGGTGCCTGAAAAGGATGGTACGGCAGTGTTTGCTTCGCGCTCGACTTGGCGGGGAAACTGCCGTGCTCCCAGATAAAATAAAAACTCTTTTTGAAAATTATGCCTAATAATTATTTAAGATTAAGAAGAAGAACCTTCATAAAAATGATTATGATTTCATGTTAAAGATTTTTTTTATTTATTAATATTGATAAATTACCACACCACAGCGACGAAATATTTTCCCTATTGATCGGGCACTAGTCAAGTAGCTGGCAACACAATTATAGATGCACACTACAATCTTTGCGCATTGTTTTACACACACTACAATATGAAGTTGCCGCATTCAGGAATCTGTCATTTCTTGACATCGCTCTATCTAGTCGAAGGCGCTGAGACCAATTAATAATCTAAGATTGTAATCAAATATAATGATGTTTTTCAGGGCCTAGGATGTCTTCCATATGAACACAGTATTGTATTAAAGAAGGATGCCATACCAAGAGTAGATCCCCCGAGGAAGGTACCGTTTGCTCTCATCGAGCCGTTAAGGAAAGAATTAGAAATCATGGAACAACTGGGAATTATACAAAAGGTTAACAAACCCACGTTATGGGTAAGTAGTTTAGTCATTACCATGAAAAAGGCAGGAGGATTAAGGGTATGTTTAGATCCTAGATATTTAAATAAAAATCTATTGAGAAGTCATTATCCTATTAAAAATATTGATGAAGTCAGGTCAAAATTGTCTAAAGCTAAATATTTTTCCCACTTGGATGCGTTCTCTGGTTTTTATAATGTAAAATTAACAAAAGAAAGTAGTGATTTGTGCACATTTCAGACCCCATTTGGTCGCTATAAATTTCTACGGTTGCCTTTCGGGATTAATACTGCAACAGAAATATTTTATAAAACTATGATTGATTTATTTGGGGACATTGAAGGCATAATTATTTGGTGTGATGACATTTTAATATATGGGGAGACAATTGAAATACATAATAAGAGGTTAGAATTATTTTTAGAACGGGCTAGGCAGGTAAATTTGAAATTAAACAAGCTCAAGTGTAAGTTTCTTTTAGAAGAAATAACGTATTTGGGTTATATTTTTAGCAAAGATGGTGTTAAAATTGATCCAGATAAAATTAAAGCTGTAAAAAATATGTCTACACCTAAAAATGTTAAGGATTTACAAAGATTTTTAGGCATGTTAAATTTTTTAGCCCCTTTCATTGAAAACTTAGCAGACAAAACTTATGTCATAAGAAACTTGTTAAAAAAGGATATACCATTCCTATGGGATGATAATTATCAAAATTGTTTTGAATCACTAAAAGATATTATTACTAAAGCACCTGTATTAGCTAATTATAATTGCAATATACCTTTAATTTTGTCAGTAGATTCATCCAAGAGTGCAGTTGGCGCTGTGATCATGCAAAATAAGCGACCAATTGCATATAGCTCAAGAACATTGACAAGCTCTCAACAAAACTACGCTCAGATTGAAAAGGAATTGTTTGCTATACAGTTTGGTTGTAATAAATTTCATCAATATATGTATGGAGGTCCTGTTACCGTTCATACAGATCACAAACCTTTAATTTATCTCTTTAAAAAACCTCTTCATGAAGTGCCAGCTAGGTTGCAGAGAATGATGCTTGCGTTGCAAGGATATGACTTAGAAGTAATTTATGTACCTGGTAAACATATGTATATAGCAGACACGCTATCACGAGCTTCACTCACTGATACATATGTACCAGAATATGAACAAGACTTACAATATCATGTCAATTCAATTTTTTCTAATATTTCAGTATCAAAGTCTTATTTAGAGTCAATATTAAATGAAAGTAAACAAGATGAATCATTAAATTTGCTTAAATCTTATATAAAAAATGGTTGGCCAACAAGCAAAAACAAAATTAACTGTTTGGTTAAACCATATTGGAATATTCAAAGTGAAATACATATAATGAATGATTTACTCTTTAAGGGCAGTAGGCTCATAGTTCCAAAGGCTTTACAAAAGCAAATATTAGATAAAATTCACTGTGGTCATTTAGGTATAAATAAAACACTTAACATTGCTAGGGAAACAGTTTATTGGCCCAATATAAATGCAGACATTAAAAATTTAATTGAACAGTGTCTGGTATGTGCTAAATTTAAACCTAACACAAATAAGGAACCTTTGAAGTGTTATGATATTACACAACTCCCTTGGGAACGAGTAGGGGTTGATTTATTTTATTTTGATGGGGAGAATTACCTTGTCTGTGTAGATTACTATTCTAAATATTTTGAGCTAGTTTCTTTACATAAGAATTACAACGTTGATAACGTGGTTAAAAACTTGAAATCGTTTTTCGCACGCCACGGAATCCCACGATCATTAGTGTCGGATAATGGTCCACCTTTCAACTCATGTAAGTTCAAATCTTTTCTGGTTGAATGGGACGTGGAGCATATAACCACTAGTCCTTATTATCCTCAGAGCAATGGTTTTTCGGAGAGCGCTGTGAAAATATCCAAAAGCATACTACGTACAGCTTGGCAAAAAAGAGTCTGACGCGGTGACAGCGGGAACTAAAATTTTGCACATGTGGCAACACTACTGAACATGTCAACTACTAGTACATTATATGTCAACAGTCCGCTGCTGCAAGCTGTTTACATTGATTAATTATAATCGTAGCTCAAATAAGCTCTTCTGAATTGTTCAGAATGAACAAAACTATTCGTAGTAGTGGTAGAGCAGTGATTTATAAAGTTTTATTGCGATGTTTGGCTCAATATGAAGCAGGACAAATTTTATCACAAATAGGTAATGTTTATCAAAGAACTGCCGATATGACAGGTATTTATCCCTATTTATCAGCATAATAAGGTTCCTACATATGTTATTACATTGCATATGAGTTTAATTTGTTTAAACTATAATTCAGTGATTTTTAGTCTTGTTTACGAACATCTGATTTTGAGGTTATGTTTTTCCGATTGACAATTAATGTATACTTCAACACGAATAACAATGATACTTGAAGTTATTATTACATTAATAAAATTAAATTATTTACATATTATGTGTATTTTTTTGTTTTAGGTAATTAAAACAATTTATGAAGATATTGAACAGCTGGTAATTAACCTCAGAGACGACAGTAGCTGCAGCTGTGAATCATCAGAATCAAAATATGATTCTGAAGTTGCAGGAAGCTGCAGCGATATGACAATGTTTTCAGGCGTAGAATATTTCGACGAAACTTTGTTAAACTCTGATTAAAGTAATTATAGAAATACGAAAAAAAAATATTTAGTTTTATTATATACACACTTTAAAAAAAACTTGTGTTATAAGTCATATAAATATAGTAATGCCGTTCACGGCATTACTATAATAATATGACACAAGTATATTATTCAGTTACAAGTATATTATTCATAATATTAGTAGAATGAAACCTATATTTATATTATAAAGCAGAAGAGTTTGTTTGTTTGTTTGATTAAACGCGCTAATCTCAGGAACTACTAGTGATATTTATATAAAAATAAAAAAAGTTTATTGTTGACAAAGTTGATTGTATAAAGAAGTAGATACGAATAATGTTTCATAAAATTATAAATACAAATTAGAGTTGCATCATGAGTGAAGCCCTGTTACCCTTGATATGCTGGTTAACCTGTAGTAAGGGTTAACATACCCTTTCCCTCTAGATTTTACATACTGTAAACTTAAGTGTTAAATTTAAAATACATTTTATTAATAGAATAAGACTGTGTGTGTGTTTATATGTCGCATTCATCTGATTGAATTTGCTTATTTAATTGAATAACTAGCGCGTCTTAGACATCGTTAGTCTTTAGGAACGATATCATATTTCAAATAAAATATATTTTATTATAATAATTATTTTGAGTAAGGTAACCTATACTTGTTTAAATAGGTCAAAACTAGAAGTTACAAGTATAAAATTGTTTAAATTTTTATTATTATAATAAAATAAAAGATATTTTATTATAATAATATTATGTTGAGTAAGGTCCCTTTAATCGTTAAAATAGGTCAAAACTAAAAATTACAAGTATTAAAATTGTTTATAGAGGTGCTATTGAGGGTTGCCACTAAAAAAGGAAAAGCGACCTCATTTATTCCACACTCTTTTTTGCCAAGCTGTAAGTGCGCTCAGGATGGTTCTGATGTGTATTTAGCATTGCTACACTACCGGAACACAGCTAAAAGTGATTTTCCCAGTCCAGCATCATTATTAATGTCTAGGAGTTTACGTATGAATATACCTGTCCTGTGTAAAAAACTAAAACCGAATTTAGTAAAATTTTCTGTTTACAAAAAATCTTATGTCAAAAATAAAAACAAAATGACATATTACTTTGACAGATGTGCAAGGCAAAGGAATGAAGTCTTTATGCCTGGTGATAGCATTTATTTTAAAAAGAATCCCAAAGATTTTTGGACTCCTGGCGTAATACACGGAAATCTAGATTGTGGTAGGTCTCATTATATTACCGATATGAATGGTGTTATATATAGGAGAAATAGAGCGCATATTAGACATAGGAAAAATAATTTAAAAAAGATAAATCCTCCTTCCTCTTTTGCGGGTGACGGTAAAGTTGAATTTAAAAAATAGATCCTTCTTATATTGGTCATGATACGTGCAATATACTTCCCATAAATCCTAGTTGTTTCACGAGTGAAAATTCTCAGGATATTAGTAGGCATAATGATAACTGTGTTCCTGTGGAAAGGCAAATAGGTACAGATTATGTTACCAGATCTGGTAGAACTGTAAAACAACCTAAATTGTACATACATGAGAAATTTAATTAGTAAGTTATATTTTGTAATCATGTATATTTTAAGCATTATTAAATTGTATGCGTTTCTCGAAAAAGGGAGATGTTACATAATGCTATTATGTATTTAAAACAACTAGATGTCAAAGATGACATTGACGTTGATGCCTAAGATAGTTTTAAGTTAGTCTCCTTGAGAGGCCCGGATAGGTTAGTGGGATCAGTGTACCTACATAGTTATTTATAAGATGCCTAAGATAGTTTTAAGTTAGTCTCCTTGAGAGGCCCGGATAGGTTAGTGGGATCAGTGTACCTACATAGTTATTTATAAGATACTGTTTATTGTATTATCTACGTAGTAGAATAAAGTCAAATACGATTAACTAGAAGTGTATTATTATTAAACGTGTAATTGGATCCTGATAACAATAACACATATGCTGTGGCACTAAACAGTCAATATATTAGGGTGTTATGAACCACTATAATCAGTGATAATACTTTAGGGTGTGTAATGTATATGTGCCCTTCTGTGTAGAGTTTACTGTGAAAGCACCAGCGCTGAAAGACGTACTTTTGACTTTCAACCTCAATATCATAAATTTGCTATACAATATTTTTTAAGTATAGCAAATTTATATAAAATAAGCTGCAGATTTTGTAATAGATCTGCAGTTAAATGCTATAGGTGAGAATATATTTATTTAAATAATCGAATTTAACCAATTCGCTCTTTTTATTTGCTTTTTCTTCTACTCCTCTAATCTTTAGTTAATTAGCTCTGAAGTCAATAAGCTTTAATAACCTTCAAACACACAGTGGCTAACCTGTTTACCTGCTCTATAAACACAACAAGAAGTGCATTCATAACTGATACGGAAATATGCCTTATTAAACTCATATTATCACTATATTTTAGGAGAGACGTACACTAAGGGTCCACTCACAATGGCACAGAGCCAAAGTGTCGCGTTTTTTAACCCCCGACGCAAAAACGACGGGGTGTTATAAGTTTGAAGTGTCTGTGTAAATGTGTATGTGTCTGTGGCATCGTAGCTCCCAAACGGATGATCCGATTTTAATGCGGATTTTTTTAAAAGTATATCAGTCGAGAGTGTTCTTAGCTATGTTTGGTGGAAATCGGTTCAGTTCTTCAGGGTCAGATCATTATTTAGGTCTGATAGGATTGTTACACGCTAAGTCGGGAGTTTGTTACATTTTTTAATTTATTTGTTTTGTGTCAATACTCATAACATATTCATCTCTATTTTCTAATAATTAAGGTACACATTATAATTATGCGTACGCTTCGATCGACAATAACGTGTCCCATACAAAAACAATGCTAAAATCTGACGCAAGTAGACAACATTTTTAAAACATTGCCGAGTTTGGTGATTTGAAATCACTAATTATGTTACTTAACATTTTTAAAATTGAATTATGGTGTTTAAATTTAGATCTTTTAATTTGGAATGGCATTAATAGCTATTTCAAATCAAGCATTGTTGGAACAATGCTTGAAGCAGGGCTTGAATAACCGAAAAATATCGGTAAAAACGATAAACGGTATGACGTCATACCTTTAATTTATGGTAACCTTATATAACGGTACCGCTATTATTTCGGTACCGTAAAATTATGGTATCAATATTTTTTCAGATACCAAAATCTGTAAAATAACGGTTTTATTATTAGAAAGTCTTGAGCTTGTGTAAAGTTTCGAATTGACAACGCCGCGCCGCGTCAGTGCGTGCGACGTTGCTCTAAATTTTTCCGGTACCGAAATGATTACAGTTACCGACAAAATATAACGATAATGAGGTATAACCATATCGTAAAAGAATAAAGGTATATTTCGTTATTTTGCGATGCCGCAATGGTGAATTTCAACAGTTTTGACTCAACCTTTAAATTAAAGCGATATCGTAATCTACGAATGAAAAAACGTTTATTATATGTATGTAGTTCTACCTGTACGCCCAGCTTTATCATGGTTCCCAAAAAGTTAAACAGTGCTAACTGATCATAATTAATAACTCACAGGGGAATTGGAATCCAATGCGTCACTTCTTATTAAATGAACCACCAAAAATATCCGTAAAGAAGTTGTAGAACCTACATAAAACATTTCTAGATAAAATATATTTAGTTGTTGCTTTGCTTGCAATCACATGATAAATGTAGTAATTTATAAGAGCGTGTTTTAGTCGGTTTTAGTTTTTAAACTTTATCTTGTAAGTAAATATATTTTCAAACATACATGGTTCATATATTTAGCCGAATATAGTGTGAAGAGAATGACGTGTAGAGCATTTTTGGTTACAATCCTGTTCAGGTCTTAGGTCAACGACCAGTGCGTTCGTATATAAACTAGGAACCCGCGAGCCCCAGCATAATAAAATTCGCTCCTTGCGGTAATTTTAGACCATAATTTTATTTCATTCAGTAATTTATATGAGGTGCCAAAACAAAAAGCTCTACGCTTAATTCTCTCCACACTATATTGGCTTAATATCAGGGATGTTAGGGAGCTCCGTAACCGTAACCGAAACTATCGGATATCCGTTATAAAAATATATCCGTACCCGTAACCGAATCCGAAATGAAAGTTTTGCTACTGTAAAAAGGAAACCAAAAAAAAATCCGCAACGAAATTATCCGCAACAAACGCATAACCCGTAACAATTTAATATTCATATCCGTATCCGAAATTTCATATCCATTTCATCTCTGGTTACTATATGTGTTGGATTTATTTACAGGTTATTCAAAAACCAATCAATAGAATTTATTATTGTGTAAAATTAATATTTCTATTTATAAAGTGACCATCCGATATACCTGGGGGCCTACTCAAGATAATTAGCGATGGCGTCTTGAGTAGGCCCCCTGGCACTCTGTATTAATTCAAACTTTATATCTGTCATGTATTTTATTATGTCATGCAGTTAGCATTTGCCCGCCTGCTATTTTGATTTTTCTATGCTTTGTAGAGAGATACGTTATTGACTTTCTAGTGTTTATAAGATTAATAAATATCTTATATTAACATTTATAAACGTTGTTTGGACTGCACAACCTAATTCCTATAATATGAGCCATGATTCTGTATTCTTCTTAGCGGTACTCTAGCTGTGCTGATGATGGCCGTATTCATCTCGCTTAGCGTCACTTATCTAAGATGGAGGGGTAAATAATAGTGCTCCAGCCTCGGCGGCGGCGCAGGCTCAGTCATTGGGCCACAATACACAATTGAATAACGATTTTAATGCGTAAAACCGGAGCGGGGAGTAGTGTTGGGGATTTACTGTTGTGGTATCGATGTTTTTGAAGTACTTAATATAACATCGTATCTGTGTTGTCCGCCCCAGAAAGGGGAGAAGGACTTAAATTGGAAAAGGGCTGAACGACGAGGACAGAAAGGGACAAATGGAAAAGATGTACGTAATACAGTGTGTCCCATGGTTCATATATTCAGCCGAATATAGTGTGAAGATGATACGTAGAGCATTTTTGTTTTGTCATCTCATTTAAATTAATGCGATTAAAACAATATTAATATTATTTAGATTAAAACAATATTAAAACAATATTAATATATAAAATAGGAGATTCACAATTCGGCCTGATTTTTTTTATTGGACAAGGCGTAGGTATGTAGATACACTTTCGGAATATGAATGTATGGGTTCTGAAGATGAAAAGTTATTAATTATTATTAATATGATTCTACGTTTCAAGGTTTACTTAAAATTATTTTTATTATTATTTAGGTATAGGTATGTAAAGAAATTACATTCACAAAGAAATACATATACTGACAACGTTTAAAGGGATTTTTATAAAATTCTGTATCATAATCTTAAAATAGTTTTAAGCTATTCAGTTAAGCGGTACGGATTAAAATGTCATCTATTGAGCCAAGTATCGTAAAGAAGAAGACACTATGGTCTTCACTCTTATTGCAATATATTTAAGGGTGCTGCGCACGGCGTACTTTTTCTAGGACCGATAAAATCGGGCCGATTCTTCTAGGACAGATAATCGGGCAGATTTTTGTGGGACCGATAATCAGGCCGATTTTTCTAGGACAAATATATGGGCCGATTTTTGTGGGACCGATAATCGGGCCGATTTTTCTAGGACCGATAATCGGGCCGATTTTTGTGGGACGATAATCGGGCCGATTTTTCTAAGACTGATAATCGGGCCAGTTTTTCCAGGACCGATAATAGGGCCGGTTTTTGTGGGATCGACAATTAGGCCGGTTTTTGTGGGATCGACAATTAGGCCGGTTTTTGTGGGATCGACAATTAGGCCGGTTTTTCTAGGATCGATAATCGGGCCGGTTTTTCTAGGATCGATAATCGGGCCGGTTTTTCTAGGACCGATAATCGGGCCGGTTTTTCTAGGACCGATAATCGGGCCGGTTTTTCTAGGACCGATAATCGGGCCGGTTTTTCTAGGACCGATAATCGGGCCGGTTTTTTTAGGACCGATGATCGGGGCGATTTTTCCTACATATTATTCTGACCGACTTTTTTGTCTGACGTTTGCTTTGCACGATTTCAAATAGTTAATGGAATCAGGCGTTACTTTGCGGAAATCCATAGCATACAATTTAAATATAATATTATATCTAGCAATATCCCGCGAAACATTTATAATATTTAAATTGTTTGCACGATTTCAATCAGTATGTTCTATTTTTCACCTACAAAAAGTCAATAACACAAAGTATGCAGTGGGTAGGCCCCCTAATTGAATCTAATTAACTTTTTAAAATATTATAATGGGAATTAGAGACTTTCTAACAACACAGAAAAGTCAAATATAGTGAAATAAATAAATATGGATTAGATCTAGATTACATTACTTTATGGGTGTTTAACATTAAATAATTTAGCCTATTTAGTAGCCTATGCAGAGTGTAAAATGAATGAGTGATAATATTTTAGGGTGGTTATGTGCCCCATATGTAGAGTTTATTATGAAAGTAGCAGTGCTAAAAATTTTCATCTTTTCAACGTCAATAAGTAAAAAAAAGGAGCTCTTTCAGTACTCCTTATTTTAAAGTTAGCTATAAAAAAGGGACCCATACCCATTAAAGTATTATCAATCATTAATGCTATATGCTGTATGGAGTGGCATATTGTAATTTTTTACTAAATTACAAACACTCAATACAAATATAAAAGCTCAACTTTGAACGTATTTTCATATTCTGTAGGCTAAGCCAAACATTTGAAAGCTCCGTAAAATTAATGAAAAATTTGGTTAATAACGTTTTTTTTTTATTTGGAACGCACCTATAATAATAATCGGTAACGCATTATGGATTATTGTAACTGTACATCATACATAGTATGAAGTATGAACCGGATTAGGAAGTATCGATTACTGTTACACTTCCGTTGTCTTCGGTGAGCTGTCACTTACAAAATGTTATTTTGGATAAAAATTTTAATGCTAATCTGAGTATGAAAATTTTATTAATTTCAAATTTGCGAGTTTCTTACGCCGCGGCGCCGGTTCTTCTCTCTGGGCTAGTTTCCGAACCGTTGGTAGGCAGGCAGAAGCGACGTTCAGAAAACATTTTGTATTGAATTAGTTTGATTTGTGAGCAAACAAGCGATGAATCACAGCTAAGAGCACTCGAATTCACGTCAGCTTTTTTGGGAGCTACGTTGCTACTCACACACATGCACTTCCATGCGTTGTATAAATACAGTCGATACACACACACTATTGAAAACATTAATGGATGAAGGTGATATGTGGCAAAATTGTGATTTCGGTAAAATTGAGTTCAAATTGTCACTTAAACATTTTAGAATACGTCGAAAAGTATTTAATATAATATTATTATCTACTTTGTGATATTTATCCCTCTCGTATTTTGATGTCAATAAATAAAATGGCATGGTTTAACATGGCGTTAATTTTAACATTGCTTGGTGAAACACGGCCTTAATCTAAAGATCCGTCTCTAGAATCAATGTGCTTAATACGTTACTAGTTACTACATAAGTATCCTAAAATGTTTAATGCGACAGTTTATACTCAATTTTCTGGGTAATGTAGTAGTAAACAATTGAAGATATGAATGGATTATATCATATACGCCTTTATCCTTTCATGTCTTTAATTGTCAATCTTTCTTTTACATTTATGTAAAAAAAAGATTGACCACAGCAAAATTTTAACGGCCAGGGAGCCTATTACAAGCTCTTAAATCCAGCCAGTTTACGCCATACAACATGGCTGTCTGGAATTTTCCAATTACGATCACATAATAACTACATGATGCCAGCTAGTCAGCGGAAACGTGACACTTGACTTGCTTCCGAATGTCACTTTCAGACAGCGAAACTAGGGTGGATCGATTCAGAATAACATGTCGTTGAAATATGAAAAAGAACAAGGCAGTTTAAGACCGTATTATTGAATTGCCTGGTACCAGGCTGGTATTGTAAAAGATCATAATACGGCCCCAGGGAAAACCGGCCAAATGCAAGTCGGACTCGTGCACCGAGGGTGACGAATAATTTTGATTTTGATACCCCCGGGTTCCAGTACGCTATTCAAATGTATGATCAACTAACATGGCATTCAAATCAACACCCAATTTTGAAAGCTGATTGGTAGAATATTATCAGACAGAAAGGAACGGACATATATTTTATAATTACATCACGTTCGCACTAGCAAGATTTGTTAAAATTCCACAGATTCCACAGATTAAATATCATGTTAGACTATTGCTGTGGTAGCCCATCACGGTCTGACCCGTGCCATGTCGATAGAGGTGTGCCACAGGGTTCTGTGATCGGACCTTCCATATTCTTATTGTACAGTGCAGATATTACGCAACATATAAAATACTGCAAATATCATATTTATGCAGACGACACGCAATTGTACATCTCGTTTAAGCTACCTCATATGCAAGAAGCTATAAATAGGTTAAACGATGACTTAGCTCGGATATCAAAGTGGTCTGAAGACAATGCTTTGGTATTGAACCCTACAAAAACCAAGTACATGGTATTAGGAACTGCACATCAGGTTCGAAAAATATGTGATGCTGAGCCGAATATATATATAATGGGATAGAAAATTGAAAGGGTTAAGGAAGTAAAGAACTTAGGAGTTTTAATGGACGAGGGGTTAAGGTTCGAGAATCACGTGATACAGACTGTTAGGAATTGCTTCTATAGATTGAAGCTTTTATATAAAATTAGAAAATTTTGTCTAAGGATTTGCGTGTGACCATGTGTGAATCGCTGGTTTTATCAAAATTAAATTATGCAGACGCAGTCATCGGCCCCTGCTTGCTATCTAGGTCGAAGAAGTTGATTCAGAGAGTTCAGAATGCATGTGGCAGGTTCTGTTGTTCCATTCCCCCTCGTGCACATGTAACGCCGTATATCAATGGTCTGCGCTGGCTACGTATGGATTACCGTAGACAGCTGCATTTTGCTACTCTTTTGTTTGGTGTAGTTAATTTTAAAATTCCGCCGTACCTGTACAATAAATTAGAGTGGGCTGGAAAAAAGCAGTCCATTATTATTACTAGAGGATCTAGCTACCTAATGATCTCCCAGCTACATCAAACTGCTGCATTCCGGGGTAGTTTCAGACATGTCGCGAGTAAAGTGTGGAATAATTTACTACCACCGTTTCGTTCTTTAAAGACATTAAGTAATTTTAAAAACAAATACAAAGCGTATTTACTTAAAAGACAACTCAGCGATGTGCTATAATAATAATATTTTATTTATTTGTTTTTAATTTAATATGTAATTCAGTAATTAATATAATGTAATTAATCTATATATTTAATCCGCCCCTTAAACTTAAACGCGCTAATCTCTGGAACTACCGGAACAATTAATATAACATCAATTATGTAGTGATGGACTGGGTCATGCCATACACATGTTTTTGTTGCCGTTTGTAAATTTTTGAGTATAGGTTTTTATTTATTAATACTATTTAAATGTAATTCATATTGATATTATATAAACTTTATTCACTTATCTTTATTCTATATTTATAATCATTTTATAATTACATAATTATATTTAGGGCCGCTTAATTATCTTTATTGCACTGTTATGTACCTATTATGTTATTGTATCACGTATTATATTCTATTTCTTTTTTTTTTGTTTGTATATTACAATACTTTTGCGTAAAGTTTGTCCTCCGCCCCGAAACCGGGGTCCACGGAAGATCAGGGACGACCTCTTAGCTGTCGTCATAACTTGAGTGGATCTCCGTTTTTGCACAGTTTAGGTGTTACACTGTTGTGTTTATTATGGTTTTTTGTTGTAAGCTGGTTAGTTTTATTTTTTTATATTACATTTTTTTTCTTTTCTCTATTTTCATGTCTAGCTGTTCTATGTAATAGTTTTATTTTAATTTGTAACTTTAAAAAAAAAAAACATTATGTACTAATGCGGTGGTGTAATACCAAAATGAGCAAAATAAAGATTTTATTTATTTATTTATTTTATTTATGTTATCCCTCTCGTATTTTGCTGTCAATAAATGAGATGGCATGGTATTTTAACATGGCGTTAATTTTAACATTGCTTGGTGAAACACGGCCTAATTCACCAAAGACACTGGTTAGTAGACATACGACTTGAATCAGCGATCTGATAATATTCCACCAATGATCGTTCAATATGGGTCGTTGATTTGAATGCAATGTTAGTTGATCATTCATTTGAATAGCGTTCGGGAAACCGGGGGTTAGTGCTTTTTGCTTTTGATGTACGGAACCGTTACAACAAATTAAAATCACAGGGCGACATCTAGAAGTTATATTTAACACTAGATTTATTATTCAATGCTGTTCTAATTTGTCATTCTGCTGCGGGTAATTTGAATAAATGTAAGCTGGTAATGGACTCAATACTGATATCAAGTTGTACTGATATTTCCGTATCCTTTTCATGCCATTAGGATTAATTAAAGCCTACAAAATAGATTACATTCCTTCATTGAGAAACACAGTCGTAAATAGAAAATTTAGAATTTTCTAATCTTTCTGAATCTTTTTTTAAAATAAAAAACAGACATATATTGTGTATTAGGTCTGTTATCATAATTTACTTCTTAAACACAATTTACTTATTTACTACAATTAGGCAAAATGCACTTTAACAACAATCAACATTTATTTAATAGCGATATTATTCTGTACACATATAAATTAATTACTTACCTACTTGAACTAGGCAGACTACATTTTTACACCAATTGAATAAGTGGTGTCGTTGTGTTATGGACACTGCCATTTGGTGTCCGTGAATACGGTCCTTAGCGTAATAAAATCTTTGATTCTTTAGTTATCCAATGGTGTAATTCAAATTTGGAAGGGGATGATTGGTATGTACTTGCAACACTGAACTGGGGTCTTACTCTCCAAACTGATTCGATTTTGATTTAGATTCTTTCGTGGTGCCGCGTTCTCCCGAATAAATTCACGTTTGCTTATTTTGATTCTCAGTCGATTGATATGTACCTGATTAGTTTCAAAGTAATCCACTAAATAAAATACCAAAAGTCGTTGAGATCGAACTGATTCGATACTCGATTATGTCGGGTGTAAGCCTGCTGAACCCGATTTCGTTATCAATAGTTTTTATAATACATCCCTATGGAGTTTTGAAGACGTACATCGATGTTACTCATATGAGTCACATCACTAGCGTGGGACACTTATCGATGACAATCAGTGTAACGAGTGTCGAGTGGATACGGGACCAGTCCACCTTGACATACTCTGCGCTGGGTGTATATCTGGGATGTCTGGGAAGGAACAGGCCTAGGCCTAATTTTGCTTAGGTTTTCCCACGCCAAGCAGTTTATTAGGCTTTAAAGTTTGGACACTCGTTTACGGCTCGTTCTACCAGCAGAACTGAATAGATACAAAATCGTCTATTTGCAATTATGTATTGAGGCAGAGAGAGAGAGAGAGAGACCTAGATAATAAATTTGTAACGATTTTATATGTTACTAGCTTTCGTTCGCGTGGTTTTTGAGCAACTTAAATCGTTTATGCAGAGCACGCAACGAAAGTCCCCAAATGTGAATAATTTTCCCCGTTTTTTCAACAAATCTCACTGACGCTTGGCTCCTATTGGTCGCAGCGTAATGTTATATAGCCTAAAGCCATCCTCTATAAATGAACTATCCAACAAAAAATAATTTTTCAATTCGGTCCAGTAGTTTCTGAGATTAGCGCGTTTAAGCAAACAAACAAAGAAACTCTTCCGCTTTATAACTAAACTTTTTGTTTTGTTTTTATGTTTAACAAATAAATTTTCTTTCTTTCTTTCTTTCTTCTTTCTTTAGTATAGATAAAACGTCCCTTTTAAATTTTGCGTAAACAAACTAAAAACACTTTCATCGAAATATTAATTAATTATCCAATACTTACGTTATTTTATAAAAATTGAACAATAATTAATATAATATTTAAACATCAAATGAAAAAGTTTCATCTATACATCTATACATATAATAAAATATTTAAGTGAAAATTAAAAAAAGGGGGCCTATAAAAGACACAGAACCTAAAAATAACATTTTTGAAAAAAATGTCTGTCTGTCTGTCTGTACGTATGGGAATGTTTATCGTCGCATCACTCTAAAACCACTGTATGGAATGAAATGAAATTTGGCAGGCAAGTAGCTTAAAACCCGAAGAGCATTATTGGAAATTATTATCCCGAAAAACGAAAGGGTTCCCGTGGGATCTTCAAAAAATTGTAGCTACCTATTTGACGGTATTTCAGCCAAACTACTCAACGTACTTAAATGAAACTTGGCACAAAGGTAGATTGTAACATGAAATAATCAACATAATATTTTTAACCGACTTCCAAAATAGGAGGTGGTTTCTCAATTCGTAAATATATGTTTTTTTTTAATGTTTGTTCGTGGATATCTTCGTCGTTTATGAACCGATTTTAAATATTAATGTAATACCACTACTACTTAGTCTTTGAAGATATACGTTTGGAAATTTCGACATCGTTTATATTACAAGCATATGGTAATTAATAAATAAAAAACCGGGCAAGTGCGAGTTGGAATTGCGCACCGAGAGTAGACCGCCGACGCCGAAAAATTTGGCGGTCGGCGCAAGCAGCGCAGCGTCGGATTGAAAGTCGGCGTCGGGCGTCGGCGTCGCAACGTTAGGCGTCGCGCCGTAGGGCGTCGGGCGTCGCGGCGTCGGGCGTCGCGACGTTGGGCGTACGCGGCGTCGGGCATCGGGCGTCGGCGTCGCGACGTTGGGCGTCGCGGCGTTCGTCAGCGTCGCGACGTCGGGCGTCGGCGTCGCGGCGTTGGGCGTCGCGGCGTTAGGCGTCGGCGTCGCGACGTTGGGTGTCACGGCGTCAGGCGTCGGCGTCGTGACGTTGGGCGTCGCGGCGTCGGGCGTCGCGGCGTCGGGCGTTGCGCCGTCGGGAGTCACGCCGTCGGGCGTCGCGACGGCGGGCGTCGCGGCGTCGGGATAAGCGTCGCGGCGTCAGGCGTCGCGACGTCGGGCGTCACAACGTTGGGCGTCGCGGCGTCGGGCGTCGGCGTCGCGGCGTCGGGCATCGGGCGTCGGCCCGCGACGTTGGGCGTCGCGGCGTCCGTCAGAGTCGCGACGTCGGGCGTCGGCGTCGCGACGTCGGGCGTCGGCGTCGCGGCGTCGGGCGTCGCGGCGTCGGGCGTTGCGCCGTCGGGAGTCACGCCGTCGGGCGTCGCGACGGCGGGCGTCGCGGCGTCGGGATAAGCGTCGCGGCGTCAGGCGTCACGGCGTCGGGCGTCACAACGTTGGGCGTCGCGGCGTCGGGCGTCGGCGTCGCGGCGTCGGGCATCGGGCGTCGGCCCGCGACGTTGGGCGTCGCGGCGTCCGTCAGAGTCGCGACGTCGGGCGTCGGCGTCGCGACGTCGGGCGTCGGCGTCGCGGCGTTGGGCGTCGGCGTCGCGACGTCGGGCGTCGGCGACGCGGCGTTGGGCGTCTGCGCCGCGACGTTGGGTGTCGCGGCGTCAGGCGTTGGCGTCGCGACGTTGGGCGTCGCTGCGTCGGGCGTCGCGGCGTCGGGCGTCGCGGCGTCGGGCGTCGCGGCGTCGGGCGTCGCGCCATCGGGCGTCGTCGTCGCGACGTTGGGCGTCGCAGCGTCGGGCGTCGCGGCGACGGGGGTCGCGGCGGCGGGCACCGCGGCGTCGGGCGTCGCGGCGTCGGGCGTCGCGGCAGCGGGCACCGCGGCGTCGGGCACCGCGGCGTCGGGCGTCGCGGCGTCGGGTGTCGGCGTCGCGACGTTAGGCGTCGCGGCGTCGGCGTCGCGACGTCGGGCGTCGGCTCCACGACGTTGGGCGTTGCGGCGTCGGGCGTCGCGGCGTCGGTCGTCGCGGCGTTGGGCGTCATATACGGGACATTAGCGCGTTTAAACAAACAAACAATTTACATTTGGGGACTTTCGTTGCATGCGCTGCATAAACGGTTTAAGTCAAACAAACACCACGCGAACGAAGTCGCGGGCACAGCTAGTTAAAAAATTAAAATACGCCATTTTGATACTGCCGACGGTAGAAATCTGAACATACTTGAACTACTCGAATATGTTCAGATTTTAGACCGAAGTTCTACTTGTTTCTATCCACTTCCTCATAATAGGTCTTTATACAAACTGATCTGTCCATGTAAAGATTTCAAAGAAAACATTCGGTGTCATGTTAGAATATCAAGTTACGTATATTTATCTGTTACAATAAAAGGCAATAAAGAGAAAATAAAAATCTGAAATTGTTCAACCTTCTTTCATACTCGATTTCAACATAACATAGTATGAAAATGTTGACTTGATAATCTGAAAAACAAAAACAATTTTTGTAATATAATTTTTATAGCTTAATAGTTAGGTTGGCAAACCATAAGTGAACTAACTGATTATGATAAATTATAGCTTAGGACACCTGCGATGACGAGAGCTATTAAACAAATAAAATTAGTTCAAATTCTGTTCAATTGTTCTGAAGCTACGACATATGTCGCAGTCAATTGATTGAATCAGTAGTGTGATTTAATGACTAGCGCGTTTATGATATGACGACATTTAATTAAATGACTAAAGGACAACTCGTCAAGTTGTTTAATGTAACGTTCAACATCACGTCCTTTAGCATAGTCGTTGAATGTTTGGTAGGGGTAGGTTTGACCATAAATTCGCAAATTAAAAGGTCCTCAAAAATGAGAACGTGACATATCACACAAAATGATAATGAACATATCAACCATTAATATATTCTGTGCGAGGATATTGCCGCCATATTTGTTTTGGAGACTACTAGCGCCATTGTGGGGAAATAATGAACTAAATTTCAATAACCTGACTGGTTTTACGTTCGTTCTGTTTAAAGGGCTTTGTTACAGTCCACTAACTATAGGTAGTAGTGCTAGCTTGATCAATCAACGTTCGGGCTAGTCAACCAGTTAAATGTCGCCATTCAATAAACACGCTAGACAATTCTTAAAATGAATGATTCAATTAGATGACTGCGACTTATACACACTTTTATGCTGAATGAATTTAAAATAAAATCATTTTTTTATTCAAAAAGAATACATAAAGAATCAACATCTAGGTGTTAGTTTTATGAGTTGAATAATATCAATACTCACAGACACCATAGGTCGCACGCCGGTTCTCAGACCACAGGCCGACACGAACTCGAACGGCTCCAGCACTCTCCCCAGGAACACCAGGTATGTCTTCTGGTCTCGCATGCACATGTGGTGCCACGGCATACTGTAGACGAGCTCTGACAGGTCTACTGTCTGCAATAACCACAGTTTTTATTAAAATTTTACTGAATTCTGGTATAAAAATTAAATGTTTCTTCCAATAAAAATATTATTAAATTCCTACCAATTTTCAGGTAATTAGGTAAGTAGGTAATAATAATAATAATGCCTCCCACACCGATTTGACATAGGGTTTGCTAAGTGACAAGTTCGTATGTTTCTTAAGAGGAAACACTACGAATTTTTTTCCATACAAAAATAGGGGTCTACGGGATTTCTGTTTCCTCCCTGGATAATACCCCTAGAGCAACTATTTTTATCATAAATATCTATGTATATTATTTGTACGTCCCTATTTTTTCCTTTTTTTAATAAATTAATTATTTAAAGAGATATGGACGTTCAAAAACGTAAAAAAAATGGCCAGACTCTCCGCTATGTTTAAACATCCAGGAAACAGATTTGACTACATTATACAAAAATTATACAAAAAATAGGAACCTACTTAAATTCTTCTTTTAGCTAATAAAGAAAAAATCATCTAAATCTCTTAAGTTTTGGAGGAGGAAACAGGAATCCCCTAAACGTCGATTTCTGGTACTTAATGTAGGTAATTTCAGTCCAAGTTGCCGTTGTCTCTATCGCGCTAGTGCTGTCTAGCTAAGGCACTGCGGGACAGCAATAGATTTTATAAATATACCAATTTTGTATTTCTCTCAACCGTGGTGTTTCCTCTTAACGAAGCTTGAAATCCCACATATTTTGTTTTCGCTGTAAACGGTTTTGATACTTCTTAGTCAATCTAGTACTTACTCGTATTTAAAACATAAAATATTTTGAAAAATAAGATATTATTACTATAAGATGTAGTTAGACCGACCGACTAACCCCGATTTGGCAACACATGGATCTCAACTTGTGGCGAAACTTTTTTTTATAAGGTTTGTTTTTAATGGAATTCCGTTTACCTGACGTCTAACTTCTTCTAGAACAAACGATAGTAGGACGAGGTCACCCATGAATAGAACCACCATTAGTCCAAACGCGACGAGGTTCTCTTTTTGCTGCAGCATAAGATAAATAACTATTATAAGAGTGCTTTACCACCAGTAATTATATTCCACCGATATACCAAGTAGTGTGGCGTGGGCGTTTGACGTTTTCGAAAGATCCATAACTGGGACTGGACACTGCCTCCAATAACGGCTGATGGCAATCCGTAAGTGGTTTTAGTGGGTAAACCGGCCGTAGCGAACCGGTAGTCCATACTACCCCTCTGGGATCCTCCCTGGGGGATGCGTAACGCATTTCCCTTGGGACATGAAAAAAGGGTAGATACTCAGCAAAGCGAATATATTTGCTTCTTAAAAAACAAATTTCTCGCAACGCAATCTTGCTCATTTCTGGTGAACAAGCAGCCTAACATCCCTCTGAATTGTCAAGAAGTGCGTAAACTGATTATGATAATTTATAGCTAGAACACTCTCGATCACGTTAGCCTTCAGACAAAATAAAACTAGATCAAAATCGGTTCATCCGTTTTGAAGCTGCCATGCCACATACACAAAGAGAGACAGAGAGATACGTAAAACTTATAACACCCATTTATTTCGTCGGGGGTTAAAATCCAGATAAAAAGTAACTTACACCAAACATAACGTTGTACAGAAGCAAGCTGTCCCCGATTAAGTTGTGTAGATAGGTTATTGTTACAATAATACCGAAAGATTCTTCTATTTCTGAAAATACTCTGAAAAATATTATGAAGAGATGTACGTTGTAGAGAACGTACCCAATAAAATAATAGTAATATTTGTATACTTAATAACACGTCAATCTGGCCCCGTGCTAAATAAAACAATCTCAACCGCAAACCTCTAGGTACTCGATACGTAATAAACCCTTTTTATTTCACTTTTAAAAATCAACAAATTTATTATATATTTTATTACTTACCTTAATTTATTTTCTTTTTTAACCCTCATATCATTAATATAAAATTAGTATGTAAGTATAATCTATATTTTAATAAACTTTATTTTTCAAATATGTTCTCAAGTAGAGGTTTCTATTGAGATTGTTTTAAACGCGCCTAAGTAACTATCCGAAGTGTTACAGACCGTACCAGACAACGTAAATACTCGTATATTTAATACTTTTATAGTAAACATGTTATGGCCCCAGTAATAATGCCTCGTCATTATGATATACATATTTCCCCTATGAGAGTGCAATTTAATAATACACAATACTTAATTTGTATCGGGCATTATACATAATATTGTCTATCATCTTTTGGGCAGAATAATAAAACATTTTTATATAACAATTCTCATTTTCCTTAAAGTTAGCCCGATAGACATAGATATTATTCATAATGCCCGCATTAATCATATGGTCCATAGCATACACATATTTAAGATTTTGATATTATACACAAATTTCATACATGTTGACCAGGAACATAGAAAACTGTTCGTGCGTCCATATACAGGGTGTAAAAAGAGCAGTCACTATAAATGATTAAAGGACCTTTTCTCATTCTAGAAATGATTTTTTTTTCATTATTACATTTTGAAAAAAAAATTTTTTTGTCGCAAGGCTGAACCGTTTGGGACAACGTTCTGCATTAAATTCTTAAATTTTATAATTTTTGCCCTAGTACGTAATGAACGTCTTACGCGTGCTATTGACCTCTCAGCGTAATCAGCTGATCGCTGTGTTGTGCACGTTGTACATTGCCTATTGAAATTTTTTAAATTTTTAAAACAGTGGATTAAAAGCAAATGACTGGTACTTACCAATGGATATATCTCTTGCCTGGTGATTAACCCACGAAGTTATAGTGACTGCTCTTTTTACATCCTGTAAATTATTAATTCAGCCCGAGCTCTCACTAATACTAAACCCCTTTACTTTATATTTGAGAACATTGATATGTCTGATTAAGTGAAAAACTAACAAGTATTTGGAAGTAATCCATCATGCAGTTAGCCAACCCATAATAAATTATCAAAGATAGATATGACTGTCGCAGTCATCTGATTGAATCAGCTATTTGATTAAGGGCCGATTTTTCAATCGTCAGATAACTTTTACCTGAGGAATAAATATGTGACTTTGACAGATTTTGTATGGAACAAATGTCAAAGTCACATGTTTATTCGACAGATAAAAGTTATCCGACGATTTAAAAATCGACCCTAAATGTCTAGCGCGTTTATTGTATGACGACATTTAATTGATTGACTAGGCCGAACGTTGATTGAACAAGCGTCACTCAACGTCCAACTAGTTAGCGGACTGTAACAAAGCGGACGTAAAATCTGTCAGTTTATTGAAATTTAGTTCATTTTTTCGCGCAGTGGCGCTAGTAGTCACCAAAACAAATATGGCGGCAAACAGCTCGCACAGATAGTACCTACATAGTTGATAATATTTTCATTTTCATTTGGTGTGACATATCATGTCCTCATTTTAAGGACATTTTAAGTTGCGAACTTACGGTCAAACCTACCCCTACTAAACATTACAAAATAGTAAGGACGATCAGTCAAGACGTTGAACGTTACATTAAACAACTCGACGAGTTGTCCTTTAGTCATTTAATTAATGCGTCATTTCATAAACGCGCTAGTCGTTCAATTAAACTGCTGATTCAATCAGATGACTGCGACATAACTACAACATAACTTACCGTCTAATAAACATATGATATTTAACTATACCGATCAAATCCTTTCCCGTATTCTCACTTATATGAAACCCCTTAACTCTATACTTCAGTATATTCACGTGTCCGATGAAATGAAAAATGAACAAATATATAAGTATTTTGAAGAAATCCATCATGCAATTAGCCAATATAGTCATGAACGTGTTAATTGAATGAACTATAGCCCAATTGTTAAAGTCGTGTAAATAGTCGAAAGGAACATAAAAATATAGGATGGATTGGAACTCGCTTGTTCCATTTGTAATGCTGTCCATGTTGCGTATGTTGAACAACATCGGTATAACGATCCAGTTGACAGTTATAATGTTGGTTATAACGACGATCCCGTACGTTGTGTATCTTGTATACTTTTCCGCTTTTATCAATATCTGAAATAAGTAAAATAATTGAAGACTTTATAGATAATTGAATAAAATCATTGAATTTTTCTTCATAGTATATTGTGAATAATCGCTTCCGTGGTCTAGCGGTGCAGAGCTTCGCCTCTCAACCCGGAGGTTGTGGGTTCGATTCTCGCGTTGGAACACAAAATATGGTTAGGACAATGCAGGCTGATCACCTGATTGTCTGACAAGAAAGATGATCCATGCGTCGGATGTGCATGTAAAATGTCGGTCCTGCGCCTGTTCTCTCGCCAGTCGTGTCGGTTTACCGTCCCACTGGGTTATGAGAGTAAAAGGGAGAGAGAGTGCTTCTGTGTATTCCGCACACACTTGGTCACTATAAAATAACTCCTGCGTAGCTGGCCTGGGCCCTAATTCTCAGTCCTCGAACTAAGTTTTTACTATCGGTCTGTCCCGCTCATGCAAATGAGATTTACCGCGCGTGCGAGCGGGATATACTAATATTCGGAAATGAGTTCTAGGCCTGAGAATCGCCGCCCTGGTTTCAATAAAATCGGCTACCGACACCGAAATCAGTGAGGGGGTGATAGAGCTTAAAATAAATAAATAGGTACATAGATAAGTAAATGTACTAACTACTAATCTTATTATTTAGCAAACGCCCGAACTAGGCACTTTTGTATAAATTTTTCAATGTGTTTTGATTTATTATGTATGTATGTACTTGGTTGCTAATAAAGAGTTTGAAGTTCGACAATATGGTGAAGGTGATATGTCGCAAAAAATTACCTAGAAATTTGAATTTAAACTGTCAACTAAATATTTTATTTGACAGTTTAAACTTTAAAAAAAAAATTAATATGTACCTAGTAACGTATTAAGTATATTGGTTCTAGAGACGGATCTTTAGATTATTGTACTTAATACTTAACGACGTATTATAATTAAGTGACAGTTTGAACTCAAATTTTTCAAAATGAGAATTTTGCTACATATCACCATTATCCAATCATGTTTTAAATTTAAATTGGTACAACACGACGTACCTAATCGATGAAAGAAATCGTCATTAATAACTACAATTTTTGCGAAAAAATAACCCGACTATATATAATGAGATTACAATACTTTTCTATTGACCTCTGTATTGACTATCTGATTAGTAGTTTAGGCGCTACAGTGGATAAAACATACACACCGCTGCTGCGTACACCATGTCTGTGATATCTTACGCGGTGTATCATGTGTCATGGCATTGTGTTGATCACATACTGTTGCACAAAATCGACGAAGACAAGAAATGTTAATGATTTCGGACTATGTATGTTTGCTTAGCCACTAAACTATTAGACCTATTTTAATAGAACCAGCTTCTTACGTCGGTTCTTCTCAACGGGTTAGGGATTAAACTGGCGCGGTGGTAGCTTTTTGTGTTGACATTCCGAGTGACTTGTTCAGTTTTATTTGGAAAATTTAACAATTTAACATAATGTTAAACAAAAAATACTATTAATTTCTAAACTAAGATGTCAATAGTATCGTTATAAATACAAAAGTGTCATAGGATAAACATGTTGTAGTTTATCACATTTTTTCGTTACTTAGACAACAAAAAGTTATAACATACTTGGTCAATGTGTTTGTCGTCATTTCTGAAATTATACAAGTGAATAATATCTACGAACTGCTTCATCAGGCTTATATACGCTTTCCTTTGTGACGATGCTACGATAATCTGAAACAGTAAAGAAGAAAACGTCGCTTTACCTCCACAACCTCGTATCTATAAAACAAATTTTTTTCAGTAGAGTCAAAATACTTAATAATTTTAGATTTTATTATGACATGGATTTTGGATGTAGTAGTCTAGTACGAGTATGTAGGAGTGACATAGGAACTTATAATTCCACGCAGGCGAAGCCGCGGGCAAAAGCTAGTCTATACTAATATTATAAAGCGGAAGAGTTTGTTTGTTTGTTTCTTTGTTTAAACGCGCTAATCTCAGGAACTACTGGTCCGATTTGAAAAATTATTTTTTTGTTGGATAGTCCATTTATATAGGAAGGCTTTAGGCTATATAACATTACGCTGCGACCATAACCAGTCGGGCGACGCCGACGCCCGACGTCGCGAAGCCAACTCATGACACCGCGACGCCGACGGACGACGCTGCGAGGCCGACGTCCAACGCCACGACGCCGACGCCGTTGCCGACGCCAACACCACGACGCCGACGCCGTTGCCGACGCCGACGCCGACGCCGCGACGCCGATGCCGACGCCGCGACGCCGACGCCCGACGCCGCGACGCTGACGCCTGAGGTAGCGACGCCGACGCCCGACGCCGCGACGCCGACGCCCGACGCCGCGAAGCCGCGAAGCCGACGCCCGACGCCGCGACGCCGACGCCCGACGCCGCGCCGCCGACGCCCGACGCCGCGACGCCGACGCCCGACGCCGCGCCTCCGACGCCGCGCCTCCGACGCCGCGCCTCCGACGCCCGACGCCGCGACGCCGACACCCGATGTTGCGATGCCGACGCCGCGACGCCGACGCCCGACGTTGCGACGCCGACGCCCGACGTTGCGACGCCGACGCCCGACGTTGCGACGCCGACGCCCGACGTTGCGACGCCGACGTTGCGACGCAGACGCCGCGACGCCGACGCCTGACGCCCGACGCCGAAACGTGTAGTGAATTTAGTATCAGCAATGTACCCGTGCGAAGCCGGGGCAGATCGCTAGTCTTATATATAAAAATGAATTGCTGGTCGTTAGTGTCGCTATAACTCGAGAACGGCTGAACCGATTCGGCTATTTTTTGTCAAGAAATTTTGTTGTATATTTTTGTCGAAAAATTAGTATACCAAATCATATCCCAAAGTTATGTGACTGTTCTTTTAACACCCTTCATACTTACATAAACAACGAACGAAATCGGTATCATCGCCAATATGGAACTAAAAGCACTAGAAGATATGCTCTCATAGATCAGATACAGTTGTAGAAGCTGGGACAGGAACGGTATGTACGGTATCCAGTTAGCGATCTTCCTGGTTACCAGAACCGGGTAGTAGATAACCCGCGGCAACCCCCAGCGGGGTTCGTTGTAGCCCCACCATCTCTGATCTCCGATGCCGAGGAGGGTTAAAATCTTTGCGTAGTTGCGATAGTAGGTTTGCTCCCTTGGAGGTTTTCTGGAGAAGGTTAAGGTCCGATTTCACCAACGCTTGTTACTGTTAACGGATTGTTAAATGACCATGCCTTCTCATTGATTAATAGAAATTACAAGAGGAACAACATGATATTTAACGAAGGATTAACTTTAACATTGCTTGGTGAAATACGCCCTAAGGCCGTGTTTCACCAAGCAATGCTAAAGTTAACGCCATGTTAAAATACCATGTCATCCCATTCATTGACAGGAAATGCGAGAGGGATAACACTAACATACGTTTATGAAACCGGGACTAAGGGCGTGTTTCACCAAGCAATGTTAAAGTTAATCCTTCGTTAAATATCATGTTGTTCCTCTCGTAATTCCTATCAATTAATGAAAAGGCATGGTATTTTAACAAGCCTTTAGCACTAACATGCGTTGGTGAAATCGGGACTTAACTTAATTTTATGGCAAAATTTTAAGAACTCTCTCTTTTTTTACTGTCAGCCCAGTGGATGGATGAGCGACATCACTGGCGAGAGATCAGGGGCAGGACCGACTTTTTACAAACTCATACGACACATGGATCATCTTTCTTGTCAGACAATCAGATGGCCAGCCTGCGTTGTCCTAACCAAACTTGAAAACAATTTTTTTGTTGTTTCAACGCGGGGATCGAACCCACACCACCCTGCTTAGACTTTAGTAACTTCACTTAATTCGGAAATAAGTTTCAACTTACAAGTAATATGATTCTTTAGTCATTTCGTAAAGCGTCTACACTTTCTTTTTTTTCCTTTCTTTCTTTCTTTAACAGTCACCAACGTAACTTCCTTTAGCTTACTTAATAATCGGTACTCTGTTACGAAGTGCATTAGTATTTATACTCGTATCTAATTACAGGCTAAAAACAAATGGTCTTTTTATTTTTGCTAATTAAAAGCATTCCTTTCTATTAGTTTACTTTTCATAATTGCATAACGTCGATGATAAAAGACTAATATAACTACTATGCTGTAACATTAACGTAACTTTTGTTTTTCATCATTTTAATACCCATAAAAATAGTCACCTTGCTATAAATTTAAAAATCTTAAGAAGGGTTCTGTCGCATAAACAATCCGTAGCACAGGTTACTAAATAGACTATTCGTAAGCTGTAAGTTTTTTCAATAATTTCATGACCAGTGACCACTCATCTTGTATGGAGTCTGAAATACTTGTTTTGATTTGTTTTGTGATCTAAAGTCTACACAGGCTGGCTCATGCTTCATTTATCAAGCCGAATAGTGTAAAGAGAAGGACAGAACGGGTAGAGAATTACCTCATAAAAATTACTTGGCATAACGCGATCAAAAAAATGCGAAGGTCTAAAATGACCACAAGGATCTTACTATGGTGGGGCTCTCAGGCTCTAGGGCCAGTATAAATAAAACAATCTCAAACCCAACCTCACCTTCAGAACCTATTTGACAGATAAAACAACGTTTCGTTTCACTTTTAAAAGTGTAATAAGTTACATACTTAAATTTTTTTCTTTCTTAAAACGTAAAAATAAAGATTATAAAAATATACATTATACTTAGTTAATTGTTTCCTGTAATCTATAATATGAATATAACGGTATAAAAAGAAAATAAATTAAAGTACTATGTAACATTAATAAAGTTGTTCATTTTTAAAAGTGAAACGAAATGTTGTTTTATCTGTCAAAAAGGTTCTCAAGTTGAGGGTTTGAGATTGTTTTATACGGGCCTAGGTATACACACGGACCAGGGTTGAAACTCATCTGTTTTGTGACTTTTATGGACACCTTTAATCGTGATTTGTCGCGTTCTGGTAGGTAATTTATATTAGGTGCCAAAACAAAAAACGCTCTACGCGTCCTTCTCTTCACACTATATTCGGCTTGATATATGTACCATGAGACAGCCTGTATATAAAATCTATCAATAATAATATAGAGCAGGAGATCGTACACTAAATCGAATCAGTGTCAAACTTGACAATTCGACACGCGTCTGTTTTGAACTCTATATTATTAGCCCAGAGTTAGAGAAGAAAATTTTCTCCGGATTTAGAATAATAAAGTGGAAGACTTGTGTATACTAAATTTCAGGTTAACGAACAGATTGAGCGAAACTATATGTATACCTTGTACTACGGAACCACAGCGCACCATTAAAACGAAATAATTTATAACACACCTAATAACCAGGAATTTACAGGTGTAAGATTTTATAAAGCTATGCCCCATTAATTTTATTGTGTCGGAACAAAATAATAATATCTCTACAAGACAGCGTCGTTAGTGTCGCTAACGCATTTTATACGACCATTTTCAACGTAGGTGTATAATTTTATAATATATAGCAACTACCGAAACATATATTGTGGTTTTAGGTCATTTTTTGTTCGCTGAACTCCTTTAAATGCTAGCTAATTTGTTGTACGGGTATGTTTAAACTACAACGTTGAACAAAACTTAATGATTCTTTGTAATAACAAGTTTTTATTTAGTTTTATTCCCCGTGTGTGTAATGGAATCTCGTTTAATTAAACCCATTCCTGATTATGAATATGTTGATCTTTGCATGTGATATGTGTCTATATCCTGTGATAGAACAATGCAATGTTACGATGATAGGTAAAGCTACCGTGGCGAGAGGTACAAGTACACAAATAAATAATAGTAAAAAAAAATACAACTATATAAATTTATGCTCAAAGATTCTGTTACACACATACTATATATATAGGTATTGTTCTTTTAACACAAGTTTTAACTTACAAAGAGATCCCGACACTAAATTATAATATTTTTATTTATACGCACATAAAACCCAAGCTTATAATAGCATGTTAAAAATAACTTAATATGGCTAGTTATTAAGGTTAGGCTAGTTTTAGGTTAATAGAGAGAAAGGGTCACCAAACGCCGTGACGCGTTACGTAACGGAGCCATTTTCCACTCCCATAACTTCAAAGGTATTGGCACTACCTGTGATCATAGCTGATGTCATCATAATCATATTTTCAACTATGACGTCTACTGGACTGGTTTGTTTCGGATAATTTCGGTTGCGGATATTAAATTTTGGTTACCTTTGACAGTAGAATTTTTTTTATTTCGGATTCGGTAACGGATAATTTTTTATATCGGATATCCGATAGTTTCGGTTACGGTTACGGAGTTCCCTAACATCCCTGCTGGAAATTAGCCCCCTCCAAAGTATTTCAGGGGCGGTAGTTATCTATACTCGCCACGCTTGGCAGGTGGGATGTTAAAGGGAATATCAGCATATTAATAAATAAATCGTGGGTATTCGAATAAAACAAAGATGGCGGCTTGTGGCTTTCACCTAGTTCACAGATTTAAGGGATGGTGGCGCTGGGAGCTGTAACGGTACGACATCTATGGGCTATGTAATCGGTAGCAAGCGGTGTACTCTGCGCAAACGTGCAGAGGCCTAGCCATCCTGGTCGGCAGGCGCCTCCTGCACCAGCTCCTACCATCACCGAATGTCACTTCGCTCTACGCCATGAGCATAGAGGTACTTCTAGACAACACCCGGACTTTATGTTCTTGGTTTTCCACCGCGTTATGCCCTGAGGACTGCCTCAGAACAGTCAACACGACTCCAGTACCCGCACTGGACACACCATTTTTGATTCCCTACGTAGAGGGGTTTAAGGACCCCTGGTCGTTGTTTCCACCCGTGGGCCCTCCCTTTTACGGGCCTCATCGGGTGTGAGAATTCAATGGACTCTGCGCAATGTAAATGTCTGCGGCAACGCTGCTGCTATTTCCGAATATATTCCATCTGTGGCCTTTTATGATACCTACAACAATGATGGTTGATTAGGAGGTGTTATTCTTTCTCCGGCCCCCACAGCTGTTGATGATGGGTAATTTATTATGTACAACCATTCGCAAGGTTCTCAATTGGCTTGTGATCGTCTTAATTGGAGGAAATTGACCGCATCTTACTTCTGGGAACGTTCATTGAAGGTCCTCGCATCAAATTAATGTCTATTTGTATTGATATCTAATTAAACATGAGAAAACTTAATGATAAATACAATAATAACGAATAACTTACATAAAGAAGAAGCATAAACTTCTAGTATTAATATATTTCTTCTGAACTTCCACGAACATTTCAAGACTTTTAAGGGCGTGTTTCACCAAGCCATGTTAAAGATAACGCCATGTTAAATATCATGTTATCTCTCTCGTATTTTAAACTTTTAAACACGGCCTAAGAATCGGTTCAGCCGTTCTCGAGTTTTAGCGAGACTAACGAACAGCAATTCATTTTTACATATATAGATATCGTTTAAGTATTTAGTATTCCATCGATACATTCGCCGGGAAATCAGTAGGATCTGAACGATAAAATCTTAATAATGTACCGCGTCCGAATATTAATTATATCTGAGAATTTTGTCTGACGGATATAGTTTTTTAAGTATTTGGCAATAAATACTTAAAAAACTATATCGACGACATATTTTTTACCTTTTTTTACCAAAAAAGGTAAAAAATTAAGTACCTAATTTTATTACATATAATGGGAACCGAGTACCGAGTACTCTCCGTAAGTATTGCACATGTCTCACCAGTCAGGCTGTATAGGTGTAGGTGCATTTTACGATAATTAATATTTAATATATACTATGGTGAAACTTGATCGTAATCTTCTTTTGTCCCGCTCTTAACTTCAACGCCTTATCCCAACACCATTCGTCAAACAGCCAAATATGTAGATACTAATCTATTCATTGTTATGCGGACTAAACAGGAACTTGCAAGCTTTCCGTTACCAGTTTGACCTACTTGAAAAGATGGAAGTCATGTATTGTTATCAGCACCGTGCAAACTCCCTATAAATCCGTATAAATCCAGCCATAATCTACTTACACGATTTACGAGTGAGGTTAACCGATTCCAGTTTTCCGAATATCGCTTAAAGTTATCTTAGTTTCGTTACAATATGCATTGTCTAGCGTAAAATAATATCTTTATATGAATACCGCATTTGCCGTGGGTGACGTAAAGGGCAAATTTCAGACACCGCGCACTTAACTTTTGCTATTTATAATAATAATAATATCTATAGGTATATACGCTTCACAACATATCAATCTGGCCCGGTGCTAAGTATCAAAAGAACTTGTGTTGTAGGTACCCCGTACCAGACAACGGAAACATATACTATTTAATACTTTTATACTATACACATATTTAAGATTTAAGATTATATTATTCACAAATTTAATACACATCCATGACCCAGGAACATTGAAAAAAATTATTTTTTTCCTAGGCGGGGTTCGAACCTGCAACCTCTCGATCGAGCACCAGCGCGCTGAACCACTGTGCTACGGAGGTCGTCAATTTATTTTTGTTTTGTTGTAAAAAACATATTATATAATACAGTGTGTCTCATGGTTCATATTATATCAAACTGAATATAGTGTGAAGAGAAGGACACGTAGAGAATTTTATGTTTTGGCACCTCATAATTACTAGGCGATAAAAAATACAATAGTCTAAAATGGGCACAAGATTATTACTATGCTGGGACTCGCAGGCTCGTACGAACGATGACACGAACGCACTGGT
The DNA here is from genome assembly GCA_905187575.2 of Celastrina argiolus. NCBI lineage: Eukaryota > Metazoa > Arthropoda > Insecta > Lepidoptera > Lycaenidae > Celastrina > Celastrina argiolus. The sequence continues at coordinate 9,254,458 of LR994596.1, forward strand.
CGTTTACCTAACACCTGATAAAGATTGAAACTCATCTGTTTTGTCATATATGGATATCTTTAATCGCGACTTGTCGCATGAGGTGCCAAAAAAAATGCTCTACGCGTCCTTCTTATTAATCAAATAACCAAGTTTGAGGTCGTATCAACCAAGATCTGCCTTGAGACGTAGTTTGAGACTTCTTTATTAGTAGAGGCCTTTGCCTTGCCTGCATTACACCTTGCCCAGGAAGTAACGAGTACACCTTGTCGCGGTGTACTCATTACTTCCAGCTGTAACAGTCCCCATCTACCTCGGGATGCGTTATGTCATTGAATTTAATTCTAGGCCCGTATAAATAAAACAATCTCAAACCCAACAAAAAAAAGGTGAGGTTCACCTTGAGAACCTATTTGACAGATAAAACAACGTTTCGTTTCACTTTTAAAAGTGAACAACTTTATTAATGTTACATAGTACTTTAATTTATTTTCTTCTTATACCGTTATATTCATATTATAGACTAGCTGTGCCCGCGACTTCGTACGCGTGGAAAAGTGATTTAGGGCAGCAGTTCAAATACATTTTTAGTTTATGATCACTAATTTATAGTAATACTTCTTTATACACGGTATTAGACGTGCATAGGCAAAAAAAGTAGGCCGATGGAGTAATAATAATAGTTTACTGTCAAATAATGGCCGTTTTTGTCGTAAATGTTTTGAGGTATTTTTTCTATGAAAATGCTAACAATTCCTACTACCAGCTCGAAAAATGACCGTGTATTATTAACCGACTTCAAAAAAAGGAGGAAGTTCTCAATTCGTCTGTATGTATAATATTTTTTTTCTTTTATGCGAACGGGACTACTTGATAGTACGCTCATATACGCGACGAAGATCTCTGTACTGAGATTTGTATGGACTTTAGCGACTGCAGACGATGATCGTTTTCACACCGACGCTGCGCTGCTGGCGCCGAACGCCAAATTTTTTAAAAGTCTACTCTCGGTGCGCAATTCCAACTCGGACTTGCCCGGTTTTTTATTTATTAATTACCTACGCTAACAAACATGTAGCCTACTTTGGGACTTTACGGTTAAAGTACTAACTTGCTTTAGACGACAAAATAATAAAAGTCCAAAAGAAAGAAAAAACCCAAGCCGTACCTAGCATAAAAACTAATAAATAAAAATATCAATAAAAACATAAAATCTTACTTATATTGACATAACTTTTCTAATTTAAATGTACCTATGACATCTCATTCATATCTTGAAAAAAAACTATCCTACGCCTATACTTTATTAATCGTATTTGTAAAACCTAAGTATAATAATAAATTGCTTCGCACAAAGTAATAATTATTTTCACTTGTACTGGAAAATAAGTATTACTTTGTGCGAAGTAAATTTAATTGTTCCTTTTAGTTTACCTTTTGAAGTCGTTTTTTTTTTGTTTAAAATTATTTAATTTTCAGATTTTTAGTGATGGGTATAGACTGAGTAGGGATAATTCTCGAATGATCAGACGACGATTATTTGAGGACGGAAAATGAAAAACAAAAACGATTAGATAAAAAAAAATAGTAGAAAGAGAAAAAGTCTACCGCTATATTTAGCTTACTGAAACGTGAAATTTTTTGATATTATAGATCCAGGATATGGTGCAAAACCTAACTGTTTGGTAATATATGCTTAGACTACTTCAGAAAAAATCAAAATCAATTCACATAAATTTTGAGGATTTCCTTCGATTCCTCACGGATCCCATCATCAGGTCACCATTTGGTGACAATGGGATCAAATTTAAATTATACCCTACACAACATTAAAAAAAATTAAAATCGTTTCAGAAACGATGAAGATATCCGCGAAGAAACAAAAAAAAAACAAACATATATTTACGAATTGAGAAACCTCCTCCTTTTTTGTAAGTCAGTTAAAAATATTATGTTGGTTATTTCATGTTACAATCTACCTTTGTGCCAAGTTTCATTTAAATACGTTGAGTAGTTTGGCTAAAATAAGGTCAAATATGTAGCTACAATTTTTTGAAGATCCCACGGGAACCCTTTCGTTTTTCGGGATAACAATTTCCAATAATGCTCTTCAGGTCATAAGCTACCTGCCTGCCGAATTTCATTTAAATACGTTGAGTAGTTTGGCTGAAATACCGTCAAATAGGTAGCTACAATTTTTTGAAGATCCCACGGGAACCCTGTCGTTTTTCGGGATAACAATTTTCAATAATGCTCTTCAGGTCATAAGCTACCTGCCTGCCGAATTTCATTTAAAAACGTTGAGTAGTTTGGCTGAAATACCGTCAAATAGGTAGCTACAATTTTTTGAAGATCCCACAGGAACCCTGTCGTTTTTCGGGATAACAATTTTCAATAATGCTCTTCAAGTCATAAGCTACCTGCCTGCCGAATTTCATTTACATACGTTGAGTAGTTTGGCTGAAATACCGTCAAATAGGTAGCTACAATTTTTTGAAGATCCCACGGGAACCCTTTCGTTTTTCGGAATAATAATTTCCAATAATGCTCTTCAGGTCGTAAGCTACCTGCCTGCCAAATTTCATTTCATTCCATACAGTGGTTTTAGCGTGATGCGACGACAAACATTCCCATATGGACAGACAGACAGACAGACAGACAGACAGACAGACAGACAGACAGACAGACAGACAGACAGACATTTTTTTCAAAAATGCTATTTTTAGGTTCTGTGGCTTATATAGACCCCCTTTTTTTAATTTTCACTTAAATATTCTTAATGTACAGACATGACCCCTCTACAGATTTATTATATGTATAGATTACAGGAAACAATAAAATAAGTATAATAATGTATATTTTTATAATCTTTATTTTTACGTTTTAAGAAAGAAAAAATGTAAAGTATGTAACATAATATGTAAAATTCTTCATTTTTAAAAGTGAAACGAAACGTTGTTTTATCTGTCAAATAGGTTCTCAAGGTGAGGTTGGATTTGAGATTGTTTTATTTATACGGGCTTTAATGTCACAAAAAATATATAATAGTTTTGATTTGCTGTCTCGGAGGCTGGCGCGACGGCGCACGCGTCGGCACCCTTAGCTAAAGGCCGCGCCCGCCAAACTCCAAAAGCACAATAAAATTAAACACCGTTTTCTGTTGTTAAATAGTATGTAATATAATTCCGTTGTCTGATACATAAATACTACGGGACCAGATTGATGTGATGTGTCGATAGAAAGAATACTGTGCCAATTGTAACATTTCTCAGTTCGCAAAATTCTTATAAAACTATACTCACTTCACGTATGAATTTAATGTCTTAATGAACGAACAATGAAATTGAATCCAAGGTTATGCACTAACTGCATACAAACCATACTAACGGTTATGTAATGCGCCATACTTTTATGCCAAAGGACAGACCCTTAACAATGCAAGCCTCCTTATATAACCAGGACCTTGGCAATATTCTACACCAGTAGAGAGAGTATCAATAGTTAGTGGCTGCTGATAGATGACTCACTGTAATTTCTGATATAATTAGATAAGATTTTGGTTAAATAAACTAAAAAAAAAAGTATTTCGTGCAAAAAAGAGTCTATGAAATGTGCGAAAGTTCCGTGGACATTGTATTTATTACCAAGCGAGGTGAGTATAGGCTACCTATGTATATGTCTCAGACCTCAGTCATCTGGTTAAGTCTGATATTTGATTGAATTACTAGCGTTCATTGAATTGTATTTTCATCCGAGACTAGGACAGCCATTTAATATTTAATTTTTAAACTTCAAAATTTCCGAATGTGTACTATTTTCGAAAAATAACGCAGATTAAAGTAAATTAACCAAAAAATATATATGTCGCAGTCAGCTGGTTGAATCTGCTATTTGATTGAATTACTAGCGCGTTCATTGAATTTTATTTTTACCAACAAATTCAATGAATCCGAGATTAAGGGCGTGTTTCACCAAGCAATGTTAAAGTTAATCCTTCGTTAAATATCATGTTGTTCCTCTCATAATTCCTATCAATGAATGAGAAGGCATGGTATTTTAACATGCCGTTAACACTAACAACATGCGTTGGTGAAATCAGGACTAAGACAGTAATATAATATTTTATTTATTTTTAAAATTTAATATTTCCGAATGTGTACTATTATAACGCACATTAAAGTATAAATTAATCATAAAATATATCAACACATTGCTATCTGTACGAGCTGTTTGACGCCATTATATGACCGCGCTAGTCATTCAATCAAATAAGTAGATTCAACCAGATGACTGCGACATAATATAATATACTATCATGAAATACTTTCGGAAGTAGTGGACGTCATAGAAGTGACAAGATGAAGTTCACAACGGGGACCAGAGCCCCTATTCATCTGTCATCGTTATTATAACTTACGAAGTTCAAAAACAAAAATGGGTTTGACATAAGGTTACCTAAATGACAAAGGAATTCGAATGTCACTTACCGAAGTTTATGTCAAATCTCATACATTTATAATTTCGTAATTCGTGAGTGATTATAACAGTGATGGCAGTCATGACCCTGTAGTTCAATAAAGTCTGAATAAAATAAATCTACCAAATAATCTTATATATTATGTACCTACTATATACCTATTAAATACCTGTTAAATGTTGTTGAATGTTTATCTAATAATAAGCGTACCTAATTTTGTTGTATAATCACAAGTGTCAAGTTTGCGTTATCTACTTTTGAATTTTTTGCTATAGGTGAGAAACTGTAATTGGCTATTCTCTTTCTATACATAATAAGCATATCTGTTATAAATAAGCTGTTGGTTTTCTAAATTAATAATAAAAAAAAATGTTATCAGGTAATTCACCGAGTAACAAAGCAATAGGTACACGTTAATTCAATTCTTTGTTATCGTTTAGATAACGTTACACCATAGGTTACACCGAAACAGACTATAATAAGAAGTTTACAAGTATATTTATGTATTCGTTTTTTTTTTCTAGCTAATTGTAATTTGTTACTAGATTTTTTTGTTACTGTTATAATGATTTAAACTTTGGTCTACTGGAAAATTTCAAATTGGACTAAGCACCTTTGTATTATACATATTAACTGTGTTTTAATTATACGTTTTTATTGTTATTTAATGTGTGTTCATAAATTATTAAATTAAATATGATTACGATTACAATTTCCTTTCATTTGTCTAGAAAATAAATTTGATTTAACCTACAATGTTTTCATCATTTGCTGAATCAAAATTGTTGTAATCAATCATTAACTGACATGCGGTGTTTGTTAATAGTGTTAGCGTGTAGGCTTATGAGCTACTGTACTTCCGGTGTGGTTGTAAGTAAATAAGTGTAAAAAGTGGCAAGCGCGAGTCGGGGATATAAATAATAATATACGGGGTGTTTTGGGGATGAGTGTAGGCATTTTGCAGATGGATAGGGTCGGTATATGCGATCATTTTCTAGTATGGGAACTATAGTCCCATATTCTTTAGTTTTTAAGTTAAAAGCAAAAAACTGCTTTTTTAAATACTTTAAACTTTTTGGGTTATCAAGCTAAAAAATAGACACAGTTTCATATTAAATACAATTTTTTTATTATTTGTCGATTTAAACACATAACACACGATTAATTAAAAGTCTCACAACTATTCCGATAGCAAAAACAATCAAATTCTGGTGAAAAGAAAACAATCATAAAACAAATCTTAGTGACTTTCATACATTTCGATGTGTATTAAAAAAAAATCGGACTATAGTTCCCATACTTGAAAATGATCGCATATACCGACCCTATCCATCTGCAAAATGCCTACACTCATCCCCAAAACACTCTGTATATTGACTAAGATTACGATTGCAAGAGCCCTAAATCTAACAATACTTTTTTTTATAATATTACTAGCTGACCCTTGCCCACTTCGTTGAGCTTAAAAATAGTTTGTGATGAAATTCAACTAAAAAAACAAAAATGGGTTGGATGGTGAATCTAGGATTAAGTGGGCACATATCCAGCATGAGCTGAGAATGAAATAAAAACTGCATTTTCGTTCCATCTCCTTCAAGTGTGAGTAAAAATGTTTTTTGCTACTTTCTAAGTTAAAAATTGAAACCATCTCTAAGGTCGCTTACACATGTGCTGTTACCTCGACGCGTGCTGCTGCGGTTCCACCGCCATACCGTGATCTGTATGCCATTTAAAATATTTTTACAAGAATTTTTTTACTTTTCCCTGTCCCTGTGTGTAATTAAATTTTGCGCGATAAATTCGACAATGCAATAGTGATGATGTTATGATGCTCGAAGGTACTGTAGGAGCGCAACAAAAATACTCAACCCCGTCGAGTTTAGGCTGGTTTGAGTACTTTGTCTTTATATGTACGGTCGCCGACACATTCGGCATTTAGCACTTTTTAATCTTATCATGTGGCAATAAGATCAGTTCTGTTGTCAGGGTCTGATAGTTAAGGAATTTAATGAAAACAAAACACAATTAAAAAGGTATATTTTTAGGATTTTTGTCCTACTCGAGGCGTGCCAAACCACGTCTTTAAGACAAAAAATGACAAAATTTGCACTCATAAACCATAAGGATATCAAACCTACCGCGGCGCCGCAGCGCGCGTGTAGACGCCCTTACTCGTTCTATAAAGAGTTATCTATTTTTGATGCATACTATGCTAAATGTTCAATTATAAGAGACATATTTAAAGCCGAACCAGCACGAATAATACTTTGAAATCTTTATTAGATTTGACTTTCATCCGATTATGTAGCTACCTACTGGGCTAACTAATGACAATTTAATAATTTCATACTAAATTATCTTTAATACGTACAACCTACATAATCCTTCGATCGTTTTATGGGAATTTAGTATTTATATCTATGTGTTAGAGGTTGTTTTGGAGTGTACACAATTCGTGATAAATCCATGGTTTCGGTGGTGCGTGACTAATGACTTCCTACGTGCGCGACTGTCTGTCTGTCAAAGCGCATCTCAGGAACATTGACGCAGGTAACACGTGTGGAGTCGGCTTCATAAAAATATATCTTTTGCCCAGATGCGGACAAAATATATATTTATATAAAATTCGTAAAAGTTTGTTAAATTAATTATTTCAATAACATATCGAATTGAAATCGATCATATCGATCAATCGATATAAATCGGCCGTTACTCGAATGGAGACAAGACCCTTTTTTTCAATGGTAACCCAAAATAAAAATAGCCTATGCCTCGGGTTCTCGAACGCTATTCAAATGAATGATCAACTAACATGGCATTCAAATCAACAATCTATATCGAACGCTGATTGGTGGATTATTATCAGACAGAAAGGAACGGACAGATATTTTTAAATACATTACGGACTTGCATAATTGGCTAAAATTCCACAGATAAGGTTAATTCACCAAAAACACCGATTAGTTGACATACGATTTGAATCCTTTTGGCTTGGCTGTAGTCGGGTAAAATATACCAAAAGTAAAAGGGTATACATATACTTTTTCTGACCGCCTTTTATAGATGAAAAATAGTTCATACTAATTTCAATAAGTATATAAGTATCGTCATATTACATATTTCACCGATTTTGTGACCTACGTCCTAGGGCCTTACGCTTCAAACTGATCCGTTTTTATTTCAGATTCGATCGTGCCGCGTACTCTCGAATAAATTGACGTTTGTTTATTTTGATTCTCAGTCGATTGGTATGGTCGGGAGTGTAAAAATTTACGATCTAACGATTTACTTTATCCTGATTTGTTGCAAAGTAATGAAACAATCATTACACAAAATAAAATACCAAAAACCGTCGAGATCGAACTGATTTGTGCCTACACATTGTATATTTTGTATTAAGTAATAAAGGTAGTTAACAGTTTATTATTTGTCACTCATTGTTGCATCATCTAGGGATCTTATACTCGGCTCCAATATCCCCAATTTGTACAGGAATTTCTAAACATCTAACCTTATATAAATAGTCATCTTTTGTGATGAGACACTTTGTTCTAAGCTCGCAATACTGTAACTTGTCAACAATAAACGGACACGGTGAATTAGTCTTATTATTTACACAAACGTGTTAAGTATTCTTATACTTCCGCACCGCGAGGTAAAGATTCGATTCTCGATTGTGTCGGGGGTAAACCTGTTGGTCGAACAATCGGCCTACAAAAGTATACTAATGGCCTACAAAATATCTATACTAATAATAAAAAGCGGAAGAGTTTGTTTGTTTGTTTAAACGCGCTAATCTCAGGAAATACTGGTCCGATTTTAAATATTGTTTTTTTGTTGGATAGTCCATTTATAGAGGAAGGCTTTAGGCTATATAACATTACGCTGCGACCAATAGGAGCGAAGCGTCAGTGAGAAATGTTGCAAAAAGGGGAAAAATTATTCACATTTGGGGACTTTAGTTGTGTGCGCTGCATAAACGGTTTAAGTTACTCAAGAACCACGCGAACGAAGACGCGGAAACAGCTAGTATAAATATAAAGCCTCTTCCACATTTAACAACCAACAGGACATCGTTAAGAATTTGGCTTAACTATTTGAAGCGGTCGCGGTTAGAAAAGTTTCTATATTCGTCTGTAAAAATCGAAGTGAACGGATGCTCTCAAAGAACTTTTTAACAATTAATCGTTTCCTCCTAGGGCTTCCTTCTCGTACCATATTTATAGAGATCCGGATTGCGCCGACAGAGACAAACTGTCCCGGGGATATTGGGCACAAAATTAAACAAACAAGAACAATGAAATCGATACTTTTGTTCTTTGAAACGGCAGGTTGTAATAAATGTTATTATTTAGGCCTTTGTAGCCTATATATATTCATATTTTTTATAAAAAGGCCAGTTTAAAAAGATTGACCCGGAAAGAGATTTAGGGCGTGTTTCACCAAGCAATGTTAAAGTTAACCCTTCGTTAAATATCATGTTGTTCCTCTCGTAATTCCTATCAATTAATAAGAAGGCATGTTATTTTAACATGCCGTTAACACTAACATGCGTTGGTAAAATCGGGACTTAGGATTTTTATTAAAATATATAGGCCAAGCAGGAACATTTGAAAGTTCCCTAAAATTATGGGGTACAGACTAAACTAACTATATCGTAAGTTTATTAGGTATATTATTTATTTAGCAGAATATTTAATTAGTTAATGGAATCAGGCGTTACTTTGCGGAAATCCATAGCATAAAATTTAAATATATTATATCTAGCAATATCCCGCGAAACAATTTCGCGGGATATTGCTAGATATAATATATTAAATTTTTTTTTAGCAGAATATATTTGACCGGTGCTTCCTAGTCATTCTCACAAACATTCACATAAAATGATAGGTTTTAGTCTGAACCATTCCAACAAAGGATAAAATTATATACTAGCTTCTTTGAGTTTAACTTCGTTGAGCATACAAACCGTTTAAACCTTCCCTGGACTTCCACGAGTATTTCAAGACTAAAAACAGCCGTTCTCGAGTTTGAGCGAGACTAACGAACAGCAATTATTCTTTTTTATATAATATAAGAAGAAAGAAGATAGATAGATAGATACGTTCCAAAGGACCGTTGAATGGGAAAGTACCAGCGCTGAAATAGGTACTTACTTTTGACTTTCATGTTTCTATGAAAAATGACTCAACGTCATAAATTTTCCAATACAATAATAAAAAAAAGTAACACTATCAACGCTGGTACTGTCACAGTAAACTCTACATACGGAACCCATACACAACTTAAATTATTATATTTTATTAATATTACAGCTTGTACATTTGTCTTATATATATAAATGAATTGCTGTTCGATAGTCTCGCTAAAACTCGAGAACAGCTGAACCGTCTCGGCTATTATTAGTCTTGAAAGTCCCGAGAAGGTTTAAACGGTTTTTGTGCTCTACGAAGTGGGCACGGTTCAGCTAGTAACCTTATAAAAGCGTGTTAAAAGTACGGTATATATTGACATTTAAAATGATAGGTATGTGATGTTTGTATGTTAATATCACATTCGATATTAACAATCCAACTTTAGATGACAAAGCAAAAATCATGACCCTAGGCCAAAACTACCGTTGGGACCCAACCCAGTCATCTACAAAATAAAATACCAAAAGCCGTTGAGATCGAACTGATTTATTCTCGATTGTGTCGGGAATAAGCCTGCTTATGTCAAAGCCCGTACAATTTTGTTTTCGAATTTAGTAAGTGATAATAGCAATGACATTTTGAATAATTCCTTGACTTCGTTCGCTCGATATACTAATATACTAATATTACAAAGCTAAAGAGTTTGTTTGAATGAGCTAATATCAGGAACTAATGATGGGATAAAAAAAACTGTAGCCTTCTTCTATAAATGGGGTAGTTTTCAAATTATTGCATTCAAACAGACAAACTTTTCTGCTTTATAATATTAGTACCTATTAGATGGATGTTCGGTTGATGTTAGGATCTCTACCTGCAGGCCAATCGCGCTATTGTACAACGTTTCATTTGAGGTTCAACTTAGTTTCGTTTGTGTTTCAGCTGCGTTTCGTTTCCAATCCAGCTGAACATTTTTGGTCCTTTACACAATTTAGATTCAAAAACTTAACTTATATACGATCACTTTGTTCCAAACGTTCGAGCTGCGTGCGAGGTAAACTAGCTCCGTACGAACTTTTTGTTTGACAGCGTTTGAGTTACAACTACGGTCCAGCTTCGTCTCACCTAGCTGTCAAAAGGATAGCGCGATACCGAATACGTCATAAAGTCGAGTAACGTTCACGTTTCGGTTGCGTTTCAGCTAAAGTTTTTTAGCGCGATTGCCCTGCTGGTAGAGATACATATCTCGGTACATATGATTATTTTGTAGAAATATGAAAGTAATTATTTCGAAACTTAATATTCATTGAACTTTTGAGATTAATAATATCTATAGACGCTTCACAACGTCAATCTCGCCCTGTGCTAAGTATCCGAAGAACTTTGCAGGTACCTGACAACGGAATACATATTTAATACTTTTATACTATACATAATATATTTAAGATTTTTGTTATATTAATACACATCCATGACCCAGGAACATTGAAAACTTTATTGTTCCCTCGGCGGGATTTGAACCCGCAACTTCTCGGTCGAGCACCATGCGCTGAACCACTGCGCTACGGAGGTCGTCGATTCGACCAATACACTATATAACGTGTCACATACAAAAACAAGGCTAAATCCGCGTGGTAGGTATTTTATGCCAATATATTTTGTATAACGAATGAGACAAAGTTTTAAAACATTTCAAAACTTCATTCGGTGATTTGAAGTCGCTAATTATGTTACTAGTGTGTCTTGATTAATTAGCGTAGTAGTTTTTAATTAAGCACTGTGACACGTGTAATGATCACATTAGTGTTTCTTTCGGTCTTAGATCATACAAACAAAACTGAATGTGATTGAAAATTTCGTTATTTTCTTTTATCTGAAACGCACATTAAATCGATGTTACCTACAACACTATCTACGAATCCAATCGATTAGGGAACGCCTATTGTATGTACCTATGGCTAGTTTATAATTAAGCTAACTCAGAACTTTGAAATAGTTCTAAGTTCAAAGGGAATTTAATTATTATTTTAGCAAAACAGCTAATAGTTACTGTTTTGTTAAAAATATTTATTACATTCGAGCGGCTGTAAAAATGTTATTCAAATTATACGTTAAAGTCCCAACTGACGCCAACCCACACTCACAGTCACTTGTTACATCATAATATTTACATTAACCTAAGCTTTAAAAAAATTACTTTGAAAAAAAAAACACGAGCGTGCTTAAAAAAAGTAACTTTGAAAGAGGAATCTCGTAAAAACGTCACTTCCGTAGCACGCGTGCAGGAAGTAGATACTTGGTGGTATTGACTGTATCGATTGATTGATGAACCGAGAGGGGAACTAATAATGAACGAATGAACGAATTCCTTTTTTAAATTCCAGAGATTTCAAGATTAATAGTTTTCTGTTTGTTGGCAAACTGGGGTCAACGAGTGATGATTTTAGGGCTTTTTATGTAACTGTAGTTTTTTTGTCAAAATACTCGTAGGTTTTTTGTTGTTGAATGTTGTTTTTTTTCGTTTTGGTTCTGTACTAAGTATCTGAGAAAATATCACAGGTACCACATATCATAAATATATTTTAAACTTTAATATTTATGTGCTATATAAATAAATATTTTTGATTTTTAATCATTTTGAATCAGCATCCATGATCAGAAAACTTTTTTTCTCCAGGATTCGAACCCGTGACCTTCGGCTTGAACACTGCGCTCTACCATTGAACGTCAGTTACATTTTTTTACTCACATTATGTGATATTCATTTACTTAAGCAATTGAGAATTAAAAAAAAAATGCTTTTCTATTGGAACTTGGAAGTAATATTGATTGAGAGGTTAGAAGCTTGGATCAATACAGTAAAGTCTAGAGTTAGACAAGTTTAACAGCTACTTAGTCATTGTATCTGTGTTCACATGGTGGTGTCAAAAACAACTTGTAAAACTTCCTTCCTCGCTCGTGAAAGTGTTAAAACAACGTTAAGGCGCAATTCACATTGGCAGTCAAAGCGTCGCGTTTATCGTGTCTATCCTCATAGCATATTTTGTGACTAGTAAGGTACAAATTATGATTATGCTTACACAGTATGATTCGTAGTTCATATATTAAGTCGAATATAGTGTGAAGAGAACGCGTAGAGCATTTTTTGTTTTGGCACCTCATATAAATCTATACATCTATACAAATAAATAAAATTGAACTGTCTGTTTGTAACTTTCAATAATTAGCAACGTTTTTCTAAATGCATATATTTTATTTTTTTAGAGGAAACACGGGTTAAGCGTTGCGAGTTTCACGTTGTTTTTTTTAGTTGAATTTCATCATAAACTGTTTATGCTCAACGAAGTGGGCACGGGTCAGCTAGTGGCCTCCTCTAGTAACTTCCATGTCCCTTGCTCTTCTTCCTAGTATCTATACAGGCTGTAATATTAATGAGAGATAATACTTTAGGGCGTGTATGGGTCCCGTTTATAGAGTTTAATATGAAAGTACCGGCGCTGAAATAGGTACTTTTTTATTTATTGTATGAGAAAATATATGATGTCGGGGCATTTCCCATAGATACATGAAAATCAAAAGTAAGTCTTTCAGCGCTGGTACTTTCACAGTAAACTCTATAGGAAGAACACACACACCGTAAAGTAGCACTATTTTTTTACACCTGCTGGATTACTCCCGACACAATCGAGAACCAAATCTGTTCGATATCAACGGCTTTTAGTATTTTATGTGGTGGATTACTTTGAAACTAACCGAGATAAAGAAAACTTTTTGTACTCCCAACCATATTAATCGACTTAGAATCAAAATAAACAAACGACAATTTATTCGGGAGTACGCGGCAAGATCGTATCTGAATCAAAACCAAATCAGTTTGGAGAGTAAGGCCCCAGTACTCTCAATCATTACTTTTTTACTTATTGTATGTGAAAATGTATGATGTTGATGCATTTCCCATAGAGACATAAAAGTCAAAAGTAAGTCATTTAGCGCTGTACTTTCACAGTAAACTCTATAGGAAGAACACACACACCCTAAAGTATCGCTCATTTTTTTACACCTTCAATTTTTTACAATCAATCATATATTATACATGTATCCAGAATGAAGTTAGCGCGTAAATGTAAATCACATAACGCAACTAGGATGTTCCTCTATTCCGGGAACATTAATTTCACCCAGTTTCATTAGCTGTCTCTATTCGTGGATTTTGTGGCTGTTTCCTGCCCACTATTAATTTGTTACAAACTTGCATTCATCAGCAGTGTAAGGCCGTGTTTCACAATGTTAAAGTTAACGCCATGTTAAAATACCATGCCATCTCAATCATTGACAGGAAATACGAGAGAGATAACATGATATTTAACATGGCGTTAACTTTATTATTGCTTGGTGAAATACGACCTTAGGCTATGTATAATGTATATGAGCGTCAGTATTTATGTATGGACTATAGACTGTATGGGCTTCGTCGTATGGGTTTAGTGGTTTAGAGCCTTTGAGTCCTAAAAGTCATGTCGGAAGGAGTCCAAATGTCTTTCGATTACTGTGTTGCAACAACAATAAAAATATTAGGGATGTGAAAAAATAACCGCGGAAATAATAACCTCTAACAAAATCTAACAGTCACCTCACACCGAAATACGGTAGAAAAAAAGAGCTCGAAAAATCACAACATTCGTCTGCTGTAAATAATGCGGGTGCGATCACGGCTCTACCTTGACTTTTTGTACCTATGCATTTCTGGATTTCATATTGAATTTTTTTCTTGTTTCAGGCTTTTTAGACTCCTTTTTTTCGAAGTCGGGTTATAGTTTTTTAAACTTATATTTTATTTAATCTAATATTGAGTTTGTCGTTCGATTACTTATTAAACCGTATCTTATTAATTCTATTTTGATTCCGTTTATGTTGATTCTAATACACTTTTGTATCAACTTAGTTTCATTATTACTGAATAACATAATAAAAAATAACTTCAAAACATTTTTCTATTAAAACAACAAAGTAGGTAGGAACTTATGTAAAAGAACGAAAATAACGTAAAAGGTAACACCACTAGTAATTGAAGATTTAGTAGACAAAGTTTTCACAGATCAAGATTTCTCTTCCCTTTTAGAAAAGTTAAGCATTTATTTACTTTCGTAGAGAAATCAGCTTTATTCAATAAATTCTCCACCCCATTTCATATATTAAATGTTGAACAATATGTATCTGTACATACAAAAATGTCTATCCGTTAATTATTTTTAATTGAGTTTACATCCGCGACGTCGTTGTATTTGGAAAGGGCATTTTTTATCACAAATATATGCCAGCATTAAAAAAATTAACCGTGTACAGAAAACATTCATCAGCCGACCAAATAAATCAGTGCGTTACGTAACGGCGCACGGGTTTTCTTCATTTCCACGCTACGGCGTACGACATGGCGCGCGAGCGAGACCGCAATAAAACAAAGTTTCAGTCCCGCGTACATTAGAGAGAGACAGCACACGCGCCAGTACCGGGGCGCGTGCGCATCCACTGAAAGCTCCGCGCGCTTCAGTCTCGACTTAAGCATCGTGGCGGACGGACGTGCGAATCGCTACGCGTTTCCTGAAAAATAACTCGAATTTCGTGAACTTTGCGTGTTGTGTGACATTTCTGTGTTGTGCCACTGTGACCTCTGTATATTGTTGACATTTCACGTGTTGAGACGAACGTTTTTCCGCCGTTTCCCGAAACTGGTAAGCGGTTATGTTATTTTGAGATATAATTAAATATAGAACGGGCAGTGCATGAAAATATAATTAGTACAATATTTAACATGATACAATGGTGTCTAGAAATCTGAGCCGATTTTGGCGCCTGAGCGCATCTTGAAAACAGAGGAACAGATGTTGGGTATGATTCAAATTACTGCAAAAAAGACCCGAAGGAAATCGCCACAAATTGCTTGCTAAGAATTGTTTTGAATTATTAATGTCTAGTGTGTATTATTAATCTATGCCTATAACTTTAAAACTAAATGTGTTTACTCGTAACATTACAAAAAAACAGCAAATTTTTTTGCGATAATTAAAGATGCGACGATGTATCGTTATAAAAAGTTTGTTCGAACTGAAAAATTACACATTTATATCATGTTGTTTGTACAATAATTCAGTTTTTCTGCGTGGTTTTTGTTTGTGAAACATGTTTTATTCCAAACTAGTATTACAGAATCCGACCGCTCCTTTTTACAGTGTAAATTAAATATTTCGTGATAAAGGGATAAAATGACAAAGTACAATATTATGGGGATTAGAAGAAAAGTGTGCTACCCCATGGCGTATTTCTTTATCTGAGCAAATTTCATTAATAACGTTGTAATGGTCCCAAGCATATTCAATGAAAAGTAACATTTTCAAAACACATTATTAGTATAGATTAAAACAACAATAACTACCAAAACAAAATTAATATTTGTCTAATAACCAGAAACATATTTATTTCTTTAAGTTATTACTTTTTAAAATTAATAATAACATACATTAAGATTTTACTTTAAAAAAAAACATTTTTTTTTTATAATAATAACAAGGCTGAATTTTATTTCTTGCCAACAGTGATAGATAATAGAGCTAGATAATAGATGTAAGATGCACGACAAAATTCTAGTTTCCAAAATTTTTGTTTCTTTGCGAAATCGCGCTATCTATTGCGAAGTTCGATAACAAAATGTATGGGATTTGACATAAGCTTCGCTAAGTGACTCACGAATTCACTTGTCATTTAGCAAACCTTATGTCAAATCCCATACATTTTGTTTTTGAACGTCGTAACCGATAAATAGCGCTGGCATCTTGAATCGTCACCCTGTTATCATAAGCAGTTGCTTTAAAAAAATGAAATAGCTCTGGAAATGTGCGTAATTAAGGCCAAGTCACATAAGGTGAGCCCAAGGCTGGAATCGAGCCGGCTCCTGCGCACCCGCCACCATCAGCTAACGCGCCACACGTGCCTAACAATAAGTTTTTGTTGCTAATGCTCACCGAGAGACGAATGGAGTCGTTGTTCGTCGTACTTTTATTTTATTTACTAGCCGCGACTTCGTTAGCGTGGTATTTGAGTGACTTAAGCCGATTATGCAGCGCACGCAATGAAAGTCCTCAAATGTGAATAATTTTCCCCGTTTTTGCAACATTTCTCGCTGACGCTTCGCTCCTATTGGTCGAAGCGTAATGTCATATAGCCTAAATCCTTCATCTATAAATGGACTCCAACAAAAAAATAATTTTTAATCGGACCAGTAGTTTCTGAGATTACCGCGTTTAAACAAACAAACAAACTCTTCCGCTTTATAATATTAGTACCTATAGGTTACGCTAATAACTTACGCTGTTTCTTCTCGCCGGGTTAGTTATCGACCGGTGTAAATTTGATGTAGTTATACGTAAAAGATATTTCATTTTATGCCGAACTATTTCTACCTAAAATAATAAATCTATTTATGTATTCTATTACAAATTTTATCAAATATTCATTAGAAGTTCCTCCAAAAACAAAGCCAAGATAATCTAATACCGAGTATAATATTATGTAGACATTCTTATCTAAACCTTAATATTTGAAGTAACAAGTGTTAACAACAAAGGGTTCAATAGTTGACATGTAAATATTGTATGTTTAACTATTATCAAATATGTTCGATATCCATATTAGGAAATAATGACCAGTTACATTATGTAATGTTGTGGTAGAGATGTTTGTTTACACTTGAAAATATTTTGACAACAATGCAATTTAAATAAGTGCCCAGAAATATCACGAGTAACTTATAAATAATTATTTTAACTAGTCTTCTATTGAGGTATAAACAGATAAATAAAAAATCTGAATTTTTTAAATAAATTTATGTAGATAATGAAAATTGAGATTTTTCATTAATGTATTTATAGTATTTTCTCAGAAAAGAACCAAAAATAACAAGATTATTTTGAAAACCAATTATTTAAAACCGATGTCGTCTCCATGGCTTTTGAAATGTCTATTTAGTTTTTGATGATACACAACGTGTGCCAAACACGTGGTCCCGAACAACAACATCACCAGTTTGGGGTTCCAATGTTACCTACTTCTTGTTTTTTTGTCTTAACCTACATATTTCGTTATGTAATTATTATCGAAACACACATTGACAATTCGTTATCAAAATACTCTGATATATTTAACCATATTATATTAATTTTGGGTAAATTGAATTTACCCAAAAGTTTATTCCATACACCCCACTTCGTTGAGCATACAAACCGTTTAAACCTTCCCTGGACTTCTACGAATATTGCAAGACTAAAAATTTCCTAATCGGTTCAGCCGCTCTCGAGTTTTAGCGAGACTAACGAACAGGAATTCATTTTTATATAAAAGACTGGCTGACCCGTGCCCACTTCGTTGAGCATAGAAACCGTTTAAACCTTCCCTGGGCTTCCACAAACATTTCAAGTCTGTTCAGCCGTTCTCGAGTTTTAGCCAGACTAACGAAAATTTTTATATAAAAGATGTTGATATAACATTCTGTTGCGATCACAGAGTCTTCTTTCATGGTCCTTTCCTCTTTAGTCCTTTCCGTGAATTCGAAACCATCATAGATCAACACAGCATCACACTCGTGTAGTTATTAATGTTTATCATTCATTCAGCTTCTAAGGCCAGCGAGCGGAACTCAAATAAATTTGATCAAGTTCATAAAATTTTTCATTAGGAATATTATTTATGTTTTTTTATTTGCATCGCGTTATTTTCACTCCCTTTGATCGTAATGAACGGCGTTCTTCAGTAATAATGATGATTTATTGTTTAAGCCACCCATTCATTTTTTTGTGACAGTCGTATATGTCATTGCGAGTGGGTTAACTGATATTATTGGATAAGTATCGATTTCAATTGCCAGAAGATGCAACACAATATAATAAAAAAATATGTAAATCAGCAATTCGTTAGTCTGGCTAAAACTCGAGAACAGAACCGATTTGGGTATTTTTGGTCTTGAAATGTTCGTGGAAGTCCCGTGAAGGTTTAAACGGTTTCTATGCTCAACGAAGTGGGCAAGGGTCAACTAGTTAAGATATGTTTAAGGTGGTTGTCATTTTGAACAAACATTTTGGTACACTTGTCCGTATACGTACAATACTTTCAATTTATTTTCTTAATTTTTTTCATAGTCACTTAATTATTGAATGTACTGGTTCTTGATAGAAATTAACGTTCACAGTAATAACACACAACTTTATTTACACTTTTCCTCTTAAATACGTTTTTAATCGTTTTAACAAAATAACACGATCGGTTGCGATTAAATCATCAATTCATTAAAAACTTGGGTTTTAAACGTTAGCTGCCCAAATTTGTTATTGCACTCAATACTTAAGAAGTAAATACATTTGTTCTGAATCGAGATCTATAAACTTTCGATGATAAAAACTACTTCAGCCAGCCTATAAAACGACTGAATGTGAAAAATTTTGATGTAATTTTTATTCGTATTTTACGATTCTCAATATGTGACGCATATAGCTCGTCGAAAATAATATACGGACCTGCGAAACCGCCAATGTTTTTGTTACAATCTCGGAGATGGGAAGACTATTTTCAATGTTTATAGTTGAATAAAACGATTCTTAAAAGCATTTTTACGTCAAAATTCTTAGTATTTTTCTATAAACAAGAGATGTGAAAAACAGGAAAACTTTTTCAAAATTATTCTAAACTACAACAACTCTCTCGTCTCGACTCTCTCACCCTAAGGCCCGACTCGACTCTCTCACCCTAAGGCCCATATTAATAAAGAAGCTACAAACCCAGCCTCGCTTGAGAACCTATTTGACAGATAAGAAAAAACGTTTCGTTTCACTTTTAAAAATGAAGAACTTTACTTATGTTACATACTTTAGTTTTTTCTTTTTAAAAACGTAAAATTAAAGATTACAAAAATATAGATTTTACTTATTTTAATTTTTTTCTATTATCTTTATTATGAATGTTTCGGTTTAAAAAGAAAAGATGTAACCTTAGAATAATTACACAATGTTTTTGTAATTTAATTGTGTAATTATTCTAACGATGTAACATTAATAAAGTTGTTAACTTAAAAAAGTGAAACGAAACGTCGTCAAATAGGTTCTCGAGTGAGATAGGGGTTTGAGACTTCTTTATTATTACGGGCCTAAGTGGTGCCACCTGTAGTCTGTCACACAAAAATATACATACTGACATTGTATAGACACAATTACATTAAAAGTCTATTATCAATTTGTCATTCTATTCCTCCATAGAAAAAACAATTTCGAGTCATGATATGCCTACTTTTTAACCGACTTCCAAAAAAGGAGGAGGTTTCTCAATTCGACCGTATATATTTTTTTTGTATGACAACTTTTCCATCGATTTCATCGCAGATTGTTGCACCATACAAAATATATGACCGATTTTATAGCCGACCTTCTGCTATGACGTATGTCTTACACTATTGGAATCAATATATATACAATACAAATACAATACAAATATACTTTATTGTGCACACAACAAGTTACAAAAAAAACAAAAAAATATACATTACAAAAATCAGACATGCACACAAAGGCGGCCTTATTACTAGATAGCAATTTCTTCCAGACAACCTTATGGTGTTAGAGAAAACAATGCTAGAGAATGGGAGTTGCGCAAAAGTATATTTAATAAAATAAAAGTAAATAAAATAAAATAATACATAAACACAATAAATATATAATATATGTATACAATATAATATAATATATATATCTATATATATATATATATATATATATACAATAGATAAACCTACATGATATTTTAATTTATAATAATAAGTGTTAGTTACATAAGTTAAGGGTTGACACAATATGATTCCAGATAATGATTTTTTATAAGAGTTTTAAAGCGATGTATAGTTTCAGCCTGCCTTATATGGATAGGTAAAGAATTCCAAAGGGAAATGGATTTTACAATGAAAGAGCAATTAAAGTATTTAGTGCGGTGGATAGGAATGTCAAGAAGAAGATTAGATATAGATCGTAGTTCCAGTCTGTCAGAGGTACGGAAGTTAAAATTACTTTTTAAATAAGTGGGACAATGGGAGTCAAATAGGATGTTATAAAGGAAGGAGAGAACACGAGAGTCACGGCGGTAGCGGATTGGCAACCACTTTAACTTGAGGCGATACTCGGAGATATGGTCAAATTTACGTAAACCGAAAACAAACCTCAAAGCCAGGTTTTGAAGGCGCTCCAATTTGTTCAGTTGTTCCTTCGTCAAGTTAGTGAAAGAAGCGTCCGCATAATCTAAATGGGAAAGGAGTAGGGATTCAGCCAAAACTACCTTAGTGGGTATCGGAAGAACATATCGTAGACGTTTTAGGGAACGCCAGGTAGAAAAAACCTTTCTACTAATCTCTTGCAATTGATGCGTCCACGATAAATGTTCATCAAAGTACACTCCCAAGTTTTTAACCACTTTACTGAAAGGTATTGTTACACCATTTATAAGGACAGGAGGTAAAGAATCATGGTCAACTCTAGAAATTAGCCCGGGGCTACCAATTACAATTAATTGAGTTTTAATAGGATTAATAAGAAGTCCATGATTCTTGCTCCATTCACAAATATTCGACAAATCGTGATTCACTAGATCAAAAGCGGAATTCAGATTGTCCAAAGGAGACTGTGTGTATATTTGAAGATCGTCCGCATACAAGTGGTAGGATGATGAAATCGATATTGTTATAGGGTTTATAAAAATTGCAAACAGAAGAGGAGATAGCACACCACCCTGAGGCACGCCGGCATAGATATAACTCCAATCGGAGAAATAATCAGATGATTTAACTCTCTGCCGTCGTCCTACAAGGTAGCTACGAATTAAATTAATTATTGATGGTGAAAGATTTAAAGATGCAAGCCGGGCTAGCAGAATATCGTGGTCTATGGAATTGAAGGCATTACTAAAATCCAGAAGTGTGAGAATAGTAAGCATTTTATCATCCATACCTGACCGTATATTATCAGCTACCTTTACCAATGCGGTAGTCGTACTGTGACCAGTGCGAAAACCGGACTGGAACGGACTGAGTAAGCTGTTGTGGGTAACAAATTTCGTAAGCTGGTGATGAATGATTCGCTCTAAAACTTTTGATAAAAAGGGTAGGATGGAAATAGGACGGAAGTCAGACACAGTCTTAGGACAGGAGGATTTAGGTAAAGGAATTATGTAAGCTGCCTTCCAGGCATCAGGAAAGGTACAAGACTCTAAACATGAATTAAAAATGTGTGCAAGAACAGGAACAATTATATCTAATATTGGTGTGATCATTCTACGACTGATACCGTCATCTCCTACTGCGTTTGACGATATGGAAAGGATGTGCTTTTTAATCTCACACTCGGAAACTGGAACAGTAAGGAACGGATCAGAATTCAATATAGGTAGCGAAGAAATATAATTTAACGTTTGTGATTTAATTTTGGGGTCGAGATTAAAAGAGGAAGTAAAATGGTTATTAAGTGAATCTATATCTATATTATGAGAGTCTTGCGGTTCAGAGCATTTGCCCACGCCGAGGGATTTGAGAAATTTCCATGTTTTAGCCGGATCCCCGTTCTCAACGGAGGCGTGAATATGACGTCTTTGTACGTCACGACACATCATATTACAGCGGTTTCGGATTTTAATATATTTGTTACGATATTCTTCTGTCTTTTTTATTTTAAATTTGGCTTTGGCTGCATGCTTAGCATTTATCAGAGATTTGATTTCGTCTGATAACCAGGGAGCGGGAAGATGTTTGATTTTAACGGGCCTAACAGGTGCATGAATATCATAAAGAGATTTAAGTTTAGCGTTAAATATATCAATTTTGTCATTAATGGAATCAGCTGAGAGTAAGTTTGACCAGTCTATGTTATGTGCGTCCTCCTCTAGGCTTTCAATATTCATCGAAGAGAAATTTCTTTGAAGAAGAGTTTTTACCTTAGCTTTGGGAGGGCGAACATTATAGGCGACATAGATAAGATCATGGTATGAAAACATATCAGCTGAGACTTGTCCATGCGTAGTAACACGATTAGGAGAGGAGACTATGATTAGGTCGAGCAGGGAAGGACGGGAACCTGGAAAGCAGTGGGTAGGATTCAGAGGTAGTAATTTCATATTATATGAATCTAAAATTGAACTAAGTTTAGTCGATCGACTATCACCCTTAAGTAGACAAGTATTGAAATCGCCCATTATAACACAATGATCGTAGTACGGTGTAAAAGCATCAAGCGTATTTTCAAAGGATGAGAAGTAATCATTGTGCATTGATGGGCAATAGTAGACCCCGAGTAATAATTTATTATAGTGCGATACCTGGACTTCTACCAGCAAAAACTCGAGAGCATCAGATGGAGGGGGTTGCGCTGACGAGCTAATAATAGTGTAGGACAAGTCTGAACGTAGATAAATCGCAACGCCACCTCCACCCCTCCCAATGCGGTCGTTGCGAATTAACTTAAAACCGGGTAAACTGTAGCATGTTGATGGTAAGCAAGGCTTAAGCCACGTTTCCGATATAAAGACAGCATCAACATTAGCCCGATCAAAAGACGCAAGCAAGTCGGGGTAATGAGCCGGAATGCTCTGTGCATTAATATGAACGGCCTTAAAACATTTGTTAACTGTGTTAAAATTTGAAGTTATGGTATCCCTAAGAGACATAAATGTGGCACTTTGAAAACTATCATCGCTGTTATTAGAAGAAATGGATAAAAAATCATCTGAAGCAAATGAGTCAACACTTACATTCATGATAATAATACAAACTAAATATAAATAAAATATATAAAACACTATAAATATATTATCCTACAACAATTGAAATATAATTGGCCTGCAGCCCACTGTGTCATAAAAAAAAACATAAGTATATAAATAAATTTGCTATAATAAAATTAGTAAATAAATAGAAAAAGAGTAGGTAAATAAATGGAAAGAATCCAAACATGCCTATTATTTTTTAAACACCTAGCTAAATATGAGCAGTTATTCTAACAAAATATAATTAGATTTAAGATGAGATGCTAGCCCAACACAAATTGGCAATTAAAATTTTAATGGAGTTATACTGAGATATAATAATAAAGTTCTAAGTACAAGCACAGCTTATTAGTTACAAAAATTGTATAACAAAGATGCAATTTATATACATAATACTAGATTAAGAGAAATCAGTTAAGTACATAATGGCTCATGCTAAATTTCATGTCCACACACAAAAAACAAAAAAAAAATTATAATTAAAGTGACATTAAGAAGACGAAGAAGAATAACTATCACTCACTCCTGTCAGACGTCACCGAAACACATCTGTCAAAAGCTTCGTGTTGAAGAAAATGAAACAATATCAAACATTTTCAAAAAGTACAGATTACAAAATTAAATATGTTTCATTTTCGAAATACCGACAATTTGTGACAAAAGAAATTAGTGATGATGCATAGAAATAAGTAACTATGAGATCTAAGTATGGACAATAAAATTATAAGTGAATGATTAATGAGAAGCGAATATTGGCAAAGCAGAATTATAGATTTATATGTATATATGTGAAGATTGAGAAAGTTACCATGCTATTATTTAAAGTATGTTACCCTTAGACTATTTACTTTTTGGTTCGCCTTGGTCTTGTTCCAGTTTCATTTTTGGTTTTGGATGCCGGAACTTGAGATGTGACTTCTGCCATATCACCACAGAGATCAGAAATGGCATCCAACTCCGCTATGCTACAAACACGGCTTTTGGAGCCATCAGATCTAGCAACGAAAATAGAGCCATTATATGTCCAACACTTTGTAACACCGAAACGCTGCCTGGCCGCCAGGAACACTTCATGTCTCTTTTTAATTAAAAACTCTGATAGAGTGATGCCGGAATTTTTCAGGCTGGTCTTAGCCCTCCAAACCTCATTCCGATCAGTAAAATTCTGAAACTTAACCAAGATCGGTCTGGGTTTTGATTCCTTTAAGAGTCCCAAGCGGTGACAATATTTTACTGAAGAAATGTTTATGTCTTGGACTTTTAACTGGGAAGACAACAAAGATGCAATAGCTTCTTGTGCATCCTTTTTGGCTTCGGGAACTCCATGCACAAGCAAAATCTTTCTTCTGTGCCTCATCTCAGTTTGATCATAGGCATCCATCAATATTTCCAACTGAGCCTGCATCATCTTAAGTGCATTCAATATAAAATTTTTGAACTCACAAAAATCAGATGCCAGTGTTGTAGAGGTGTTTGTAGTCTGGACCGCACACAACTCCTGCTGGAACTCCATCATCTTCGAGTTAAACATCTTATTTATTTGTGTTATTGATTCTTGCAAGGACTCCATTGCAAGAATCAATAACACAAATGAACAAGTGGAAGAGAAAAATAACAGCAAATTTTGACAAAAGTGCAAGTGATATAATTTGTTTAAGAAAACAGTGTTTATATACTGTATCTTATTATTGCAATTATAGGAGATTGTGACACTAGTAGATGCAGGTATAAATTTTTACATAATATTGATTTAAAATAATTAATTTATAATTTTGGTTAAGGAGCAGTAAAAAAAAAAAAAAAAAAAAAAATACATATATATATATCACCTGGTTCACCTTCAGACGGAACCCCTAGCTAGCCTATGTAGCCTGTATAGATGAGGATCCACAAAAGGTAAAGAATGAAGGGGAAGCCGGTAGGAATGGGGACTGAGAACCCACGCCACTGGTAGGCTGGTTCTGTTCTAATTTTTCACCTACAAAAAGTATGAACTTTTGCATCATAATGTATTCGTAAGAGCGGGTACTCATTAGGCGCTTTCAAACGCCCGCTTTGTTATCGCGAGTTTTGAGAAGGAGTTCTGTGTACAGTGTACTCTGTACATAGTACATACTCAAGCGCGCGCTTTTTTTTATCAAAAAACGCACATCAGCAAAGCACGCGTCAATAAGCGCCTAATGTGTACCAGCTCTTAAACGAAACGCGTAGTTCTTGGGCGTACTATGTACGTGTTCTCCGTACTATTTCTGTTCTGGGGAATCAATGGTTTATTTATATGTAAAATGTTCATGTGAGTAAACAGAGCTGCATTAGCCTGTCTTGCGCTTTGTTTAGACACAATGATTTAATTAGGTTTAAATTAATTCATGCATTCACGTCTTTATGTGTACAGTTCGTAATGTCTTTCGGGGAACCGGTTCCAGCTATAAGAATACAATTGAAGACATCAATGGATGAATGTGATATGTCGCAAAAAAATTTAACCCGGAACATTGATTTTAAATTATCACTTAAACATTTTATGATATGTAGTAATGTATTAAGTACATTGATTCTAGAGACGGATCTTTAGATTAATGTACTTAATACTTTACGACGTACTTACCTATTCTAAAATGTTTAAGTAACAATTTAAACTCAATTTTCTCAAAATCATAATTTTGCTACATAGGTACCACCATGAGAAATTGTGGATAGGTAAATAATGATTATGGTTTAATAACATAAGCAAACTTTATTCCACTAATAGCTGACCCATGGCCACTTCGTTGAGCATAAAAACCGTTTAAACCTTACCTGGACTTCCACGAATATTTCAAGACTAAAAATAGCCGAATCGGTTCAGTTGTTCTGAAGTTTCAGTGAGACTAACGAACAGCAATTCATTTTTATATATAAGAGACTAGCTGACCCGTGCCCACTTCGTTGAGCATAGAAACAGTTTGTGATCATATAAACCTTCCCGGGACTTCCACGAATATTTCAAGACTAGAAATAGCCGAATCGGCTTAGCCGTTTTAGAGTTTTAACGAGACTAACGAACAGCAAATCATTTTTATATATATGAGAAAAAGAAGATAGATATAGATAGAGATACGACTCTAAATTATTATGTATCGGTAGTAATGTACCTAACTTAAGCAGTGTTGTTTAACATGTGTTAACAAAATTTCTGAATCCCACGTGCCGCCTATGTCCCCAATAGAAGTTCAACGGATTTCCTTGAATAATAATCAAAGATTGGCCAATTTATATGTACTCTATGGTTTTTGAGCTGGCCACACTGCCGGCATATAAAATAGAAATTATAGATCGAGACGTCTCCTATGGGATTCACAAGAGCTTCCTTATTATCTCAATTTCATTGAATTTTGACTGACAATATGTACCATCGGGTGGAAATAAAGATACGCGGTTTTAGTTTTAAAGCGTATCGTGTAAAGTTCAAAATCCCGTGAGCATTATTTAATAAAACGACACTTTGTAAACTGTACGTGCTTCTAGAATAGTAATAAGATTTATTTCATTAGTATGCATTGATACGCGTGTGACATAATAACTGAAGACTATTGAAAATTCCGTTTCGACTTACGTGTTTTTGAAAGCGATAAAATTATATTTGAATTTCGAATATTGGCAACAACGCGGATGAACCGCGGCCTCAAAAATAATGATTTAGAGCCAAGATAAAGAAAAATCCGAAGATTTGTAGCGTTGGCGTTAATTGCCAAGATAAACCTATCTAGTTGCATCAGAAGCCCAATTCTTGAAATCATCATCATCATCACTTCAGCTGACCGCTACTGGACATCCCTCCCCCAATGGGGGGTAGTTGCCTATGCTCGCGACGCTTGGCAGGTGGGTTGACAAGAGCAAATAAAAACAATGTACATGGAAATGAGCATCAGCTCATTGCCGGATATATAATATATTCCCTCTGTCGCCTTTTACGACACCCACGGAAAGATGATGGGAAGTGCTACTCTTTCTTCAGAACTCCCCGGTTAGTTCCCGGAATAATATTCGTTACGTTCGCAGTTAGATTCAGAGCCGCGTTGTACAAGTAATCGGTAATTACGATAACGAAGTTCAAAAACGGAAATGTGAAAATTTCTAACAACATGATGTTTAACGAAGGATTAACTTTAACATTGCTTGGTGAAACACACTCTTAGCCAGGTTATAATCGCTAATTACGATAACGAAGTTCCAAAACAAAAATGTGAAAAAATTTTGGACCCCATTTCTTTAGCTGCAATTGATGTGATTTATAGTTGTAGATTCTAGAGCCCTAATAAAATATTGAATAATAATATATCCTTACACCGATTTCGGTGTCGGTAGCCGATTTCATGAAACCAGGCCAGCTACGTAGGAGTTATTTTATAGTGCCCAAGTGTGTGCGCAATACACAAAGATACTCTCTCTTCCTTTTACTCTCATAACCCAGTGGGACGTTTAAACGACAGGACTGGCGAGAGAACAGGAGCAGGACCGACTTTTTACATGCCCATTTGACGCATCTTTAAAATAAGTGTTGTACATTTTAATTCGTTATCTTTAAACCTTCACTTCTTCAACTTCTCACGACGACTCAACGACTTAAAAAAAAGGTTGGTGATTTTAACGTTTGAAATTACTATGATGTTCTAAATATTAATTCCCATTATTTATTTTAGTACCAATGTTACAACTTTTAAGAATGAGTACAACGATTTGTATTTTAATAGCAAAAGCTTTAAATTGTTTGCGTAACTATGGTATATTCGTTGTGTGTGTTTGCTTGCATTTGTACTATCGCTGGAATTGTGCATTTCCGTTGGTTAGTGCTGTCTGTTTTTGTCTTGTTAATGTTATTTTACTAGATATCTGTGAAAACTTTTAATTGGCCTTCTTTAACTATTGTTTAGCTCTATATGTATTTTTAACCGACTTCCAAAAAGGAGGAGGTTCTCAATTCGTCTGTATTTTTTTTAGCTGTAAGTTTTCCTTAAAATAAAAAATAAAATAAAGTAATATTTTAAGTGTCATATTTTATCAGGCTGCTATTAGTAGTCACAGTCAACTATATGTAATCTATTAATCAGTAGATTACATATAGTTGACTGTGGGTACTAAGGTCAGCAATTAAAGTCGATTATCTTAATGATGTTGTGACAGTTTTATAAAAGTGAGTTACTTTAAGAGCTCTCGTAAAACGCGATTAGGTGCGCTCATAATATATTATTATTAGAGAGAACCAAAGGACAATTTTAATGTTCTTAAGACAGGCAAACGAGAAAACGGATTAACTGATCATAAGTATTAATTACTGCCCTTTAAGAATACCTGGGGCATTCACAACGCCTTATTCGATTTGGATTCGAGAAAACTTCCCTACAAAGTCATAGTCAATTTTTTTTATTCAGAATGATTTTTACAAAAATGTTGCCTGAACGTCGTTTCTTTAAGATGCCTACCACCGGTTCGGGAACTAGCCCAGCGAGAAGAACTGGCGTAAGAAACTCGCATGGGGCCACCTTTTACCAGAAAGGAGGAAAATTTCTCTTTTTAAAAATCCGGTGGCAACCAATGCCGCTAAGCGTCAACCAATAAACGCCTGCTGCGCTAAACTTCTACCAATAAAAGCACCGTAAGACTAGGAGTCGAACGGGAATCTTGAATAACCCCAAAAAAACACCAGAGGTGTTAAAAGTGCGTTGCTTCCTTGCTCTGCAAAATTTCCTCAACGGAATTGTATGTATGTTGGCGAGCCGGCTCATTCGTGGCGAAGCTTTTCTACCACAAAACATGCGAAATCGGTTCCCACTGTCGCACAATCAGCGTGAGGTCAAGATAGTTCATCAACGTAACCACTTCCTTCCAGACAATAGATAAGTGATAACGTGACTGACAAGTGACCACATATGTAAATATCGCAATTGGATTGTTCCTGGGGTGTTTTCACAGTTTCCTTTGCACAGTCGAAAACTGACCGCTTTGTTATTGGTCGACGGTTAGCGAGGCACGCGTTTATTGGTTAGTTAAGTTCTCAAACTCGAGGCGACTTGCGCTTTGTGAATCAGCCTTACTCTCCAAACTGATTTGATTTTGGTTCAGATTCAATCGTGCTGCGTACTTCCCAATCAATTGACGTTTGTTTATTTTGATTCTGAGTCGATTGATATTTGATATGGTCGGGCGTACAAAAAGTTACGATCTAACCATTTCCTTTATCCTGGTTAGATTCAAAGTAATCCACCATTTAAAATACTAAAAAGTTAAATTGCTACTGTTATTATTTACTAAGCTGTAAGTTTTCCGAATAAAATAAAATAAAAGCCGTTGAGATCGAACTGATTCGGTTCTCAATTCTGTCGGAGGTAAGCCTGGGTCTCGCAACAGCTCAGCCAGTGTTAAAAACGACAAACTTGTTAACTAGTGTTCGGACTTAGTCACTCACGCTTTGCTGTTTTATAGACTCTATCGCACTAATTGCATTAGGCGGCCTGTTGCTGTTTTAAAATAAGATTTTAAAATTAGAAAAAGTGAACCCTTTATGCATTTTTGTTGCTCTAACCATGGACCAATTAATTGATCTATGCTTTAACTAAAGCTGATGTCAGCGTCAACGGCACGTAATAATAAAGCAATCTCAAACTCGATCTCAAGAATTGCGATCGCAAACTCTACTTGAGAACCTATCTGACAGACAAAACAACTTATTGCTTAACTTTTAAAAATGAACAACTTTTCTTATGTAACATACTTTTTATGACCTTTTTAAACATAATATCCACAGTATAAATCTTTATTTTTACGTTAAAAGAAATAAAAGTGCCTATGTAATATAAGTATGAAAAATGAAAATGAAAAATCTTTTATTTCCAAATAGGTTAGTTACTAACACTTTCAGAATTGTCCTACATGATGACCTACCACCGGTTCGGGGACTAATTATTCTGGGGTATAATTATTTTTTTTTTAAACAAACTTTGTTTTATCTATTGAATTCAAAATTCTAAACTTTTTGTTTACATATAGGTTATTAAATAACACTTTTAGAGTTTTCCTACATGATTCGATTAGGTTTTAATAGGTTCTCAAGTAGATGCGATCGCATTTCTTGAGTTGAGACCGAGATTGAGATTATTTTATTAATACGGGCCTTAGTTTTTCCTTTCATATTTCCCTTCTCTTTTTTTCTTATTTTTCTTGTATCTGCGTATTAAACGCGCATTCATCGTTATTAGACACATGTAATGATGGTGACTCTTAAGTTCTCAGTGTCGCGTGGTCATACTTTATGATTGAGATGTATTCTGTCGTATATTAAGATTTTTAAATTATCGTAATATTATTATTATGAAAATGTAGAGAAAATAATGCAGTAGTGCAAAATTATAAAGATTTTAATAAAGATAATAGTGCCAATTTCAATTGTTAGTGTTAACGGCTTGTTAAATACCATGTCTTCTCATTAACAGGAAATACGAGAGGGATAACATGATATTTAAATTAAGGATTAACTTTAACATGTGTTGTTGGCACTTAAGATACTATTTGTTTGTTTCAAGATATGTTACAACTAGGAAAGTGTATGATGCGATTCTTAATATACCTATATTAAAATATAATAAAAAATATGACCGAATATAAATTATATGACCCGGGATAATATTACGAATCAATTGATATACAGGCTATATTAATGAGTGATAATACTTTAGGGTGTTTTGGTACTTGGTATGGGTCCCGTATGTAGAGTTTACAGAGAGGTACCAGCGCTGAAATAGGTATTTTTTTTATTATTGTATGGGAAAATTTATGATGTTGGAGCATTTCTCATACAAACATGAAAATCAAAAGTAAATCTTTCAGCGCTGGTACTTTCACAGTATACTCTACGTAGTGGGCTATACACACCATAAAGTATTATTACTCATTTATTTTACACCTTGCATACATGTATGTCAATAATCAATATGTATATGTTTGTCACAATCTAATAATCATACAATTTTATATAGGCAGAAGCAGGAATTAAAACACTTTTTTAGTTCATGCTCCTACCACGTCTAACTTCTGACAAGCTATTACTATAAAGACAATCTAGTTATTCTAGTTAACCACTTTTTTTATTTGATGGCAAAGGCAATTCACATTTGCTGCCAAAGGCGACATGGTATTGCACTGCGAAGCCGCGGCCCGCGAGCTACAGGCAGTTAGAAACCTAATGGTATCTTCACAATCCCTGACAGCTATTCATTTCCTGCTCCTAGTTTGTCTTTTCTTTACTAAGTAGGTACATAATTTTACATTTCGATTGTACACACACTTCCGAGATAGTGCCCAGCGGGCCTACTCCCGACACAATCGAGAACCGAATCCGTTCGATATCAGTGGTTTTTCGTATTTTATTTGATGAATTACTTTGAAACTAATCAGGGTAAAGAAAATTGTTAGATCGCAACTTTTTGTACTCCCGACCATATCAATCGACTGAGAATCAAAATAAACAAACGTCAATTTATTAGGAAGTACGGGGCATGATCGTATCTAAATCAAAATCAAATCAGTTTGGAGAGTAAGGCCCCAGGCGCCCGATTCAAGATGCGATAGCTATTTATCGCTTACAAAGTTCGAAAAAAAAAGTAAGGGAAATTTACATAAGCTTCGCTAAATACGAATTCGCTCGTCACTAAGCGAAGCTTATGTCAAATGTTCTGATAACTGCGCTTGCCAATCCACCTGCCAAGCGTTGCTAATATAGGCAACCCCCTTTGAAGTACTTCGGGGGAGGCTCATGTCCAATAGTGATCGTCATAGCTCAAATTATGATGAAAGATAATACAAAAAGTCTCATGGCGCTGCCGTAGAGTCCAGCAAAATACACAAGTCTCTATATCTCTATCTATTATACTAGTTGTGCCCGCGACTTCGTTCGTGTGGTTGTCAGAAACACTATCGCGATTATCTTTTTGCTCTTTATCTTATTGCTCACGTTGGTTTTTGTTATTATGATTATTAAAAAGGAATAATTCTTTCATACATGTTTTCCGAGTAACTTAAACTGTTTATGCGGCGCACGCAACACAAGTCCTCATATGTGAATAATTTTCCCCGTTTTTGCAACATTTCTCACTGACGCTTCGCTCCTATAAGTCGCAGTGAAATGTTATATATATAGCCTTCCTCTATAAATGGACTATCCAATACAAAAATATTTTTTAAAATCAGACCAGTAGTTCCTGATATTAGCGCGTTTAAACAAACATACTCTTCCGCTTCATAATATTAGTCTAATGAGTATTTCTATTGTATTAGATTAATAATTGTACCTGTGATGATAGTTGTAATTTGTGAATGAATAAATGATGATATTCCGTATCTCGGTCACCACGTGAGTACCAAATCACAACAGCGGCCACCGTAATTCAATAAAACAAACATCCAATGATTGTCTCAAATCACATGAGTGGAGCATTATCTTCGATTGACCGACGACGATCAATATTAGGATCCACAAGACGAGACCTGTACATGTCACTTTTGACCCTATATCGTTGGAATATGGTGCAATGTCAATTGACAGGGAGCAGGCGAGTGTCGCTTACGATGGTACATGCCACTGGAACATAATAAATTTCAATTAAAGCCGACGACAGACTTTATTGTTCCACCGTCGAGGTTTTTGTTTGTTTTCGTCCGCGCAAACTATTCCCATAAACTTTGTATGCAAATACAGGTCAAAATCTTAACCCTCCTTTTTGCTTCGCCGTAGTCGGGTAAAAAGGATGCCTTACCATACCTTTATCTAAGGAGAAGTCAAATTAATAATCAATAAAGACTATCGAAATTATTAAATAAAGCAATAATTGACTCACCAATTGGAGGTTATTTTAAGACGAAAATAACTAACAAGGCTGTGCAAGCCTAGTTTTAAGAATAAGTATAAATTACCTTTGATCCTTAAAAAACAAAGCCAAGCGTCTAATT
This sequence comes from Celastrina argiolus, assembly GCA_905187575.2. Classification (NCBI taxonomy): domain Eukaryota; kingdom Metazoa; phylum Arthropoda; class Insecta; order Lepidoptera; family Lycaenidae; genus Celastrina; species Celastrina argiolus. The sequence continues at coordinate 9,287,863 of LR994596.1, forward strand.
TCCAGTAGATTTAAGTTTTTAGTAAAAAAAAATATAATAAATAGATAAAGCATTCTTGTAGCAATTTACACCTTCCTCCGTGCATTGTTCGTTTTTCAAACGCGCAGTTATAGACGATAGATTATAAATTAGATTTTTTTTATTCAATAGGCACAGGCATATTGTCATTCAGCCGTAAAACGCCAAGTTTATATCAATTGTACGGTCATTCTCATCCCATTTAGAGGCAAATAAACGATTGATTATCAATTTGCCATGTCCTCTTACTTATTGAACGTTAAGAGTATATTGTCCGATGACAGTAAGGAATATACGATGAAAGATGGATTTTTAAGTGCATTGAACGCTGCATATCGTGAACGCGGTATGGAATACATTGGGAATACGCAATGAATTTAACTTTTTTATGCAAATCGAAGTGGTTAAGTGCGCGTAGGCGTAGAGATGTTCCTTACGCAACTGTTATAAAACAGCTTGGGTTAAAGTGTGCCAAAACAGCTGATGGTTAAAGTTATATGGAAAAGGAAATATTATATTTATTATACCCAATCATTATATCCGTCGCCACTGATAAATATGAGGAAGAGTTTGCTTGATGCGATAAATTAATGACAACGGCCATTTGCAAACTGTTTATTTCATCGATATGTTTACAGCATTTTACCGTTTCATGGATAATACCTAATACAGATTACACATATATTACACAGCAGTCCTCCTTTATAGAATATAATAATATGTATAGTACCTATTTAGTTACATAATATTATTAGATAATAATACATCACCTTTCTGCATCACCCTTAGGTAGAGCCGGCATTTATAAAATGCTTTGCATAAAGTTTAAAAAAAAGTTATATATTTGCTAAAACTTTTCTTAAACAGTTTCAGAGAGCCTTACCTAATAGTAGTTAGTTTTTCAAAATTCTTTATTAATATACCATTCGATGAAATATAATTAAGGGCCGATTTTTCAATCGTCAGATAACTTTAAGGAATAAATATGTGACTTTGACAGATTTTGTATGGAACAAATGTCAAAGTCACATGACGTTTATTCAACAGATAAAATGTATCTGACGATTGAAAAATCGGCCGTAAATAGAAAACATACATTATAGTACTTACACCTCTTACAGTTATCTGCATGATTTATATACCTAATATAATTTACTATGATTTGTAAGAACTAATAATCTTGATTAAATACGGTAAGTACACCAGTAAATGCTTAGGTAGTAAAATACTTTCAACATGTAATTTTTGAATATGTTTGAACTTAACATTAAATCCACCATTCGCGAGATCGATTACATTAATTATATGCATAGTTCATACTAAACACAACATTACTTTAATTAGTAGTCAAACTAGTAACAAACTTGTTAAATACCTTTGCCCATTGTATTCTTAGGATGGTTACTTAGAGCATTTCTCAGGTCTAGAACACTTTAATTGCTGAGCGCTACGCTAGGCATCTAAACAACGTCCTTCTAGGGCACAGACAAAAAATATGTGATTTATTGACTTCATAGTACTGACAAATACTATCTTATTTCCTGTTCGGAGCTGACGTGAGAAATTTGGTCTAGAACTTTTTAGAGACAGTCTAGACATCATTATTTGTATGTCGTTCACTAATGGACATTAGTCTCATCATATAGCCTTTCCCAAAATACATCATAAGGATTCGAAAAGTTGTTTTGAATATTGAATTATTTTAAGGGCGTGTTTCACCAATCAATGTTAAAGTTAATGCCATGTTAATCGTATATCATGTTATCCCTCTCGTGTTTCCTGTCAATAAATGAGATGGAATGGTATTTTAACATGGCGTTAACTTAAACATTGCTTGGTGAAACACGGCCTAAAGATACGGCTACATTTGCATGTCAAAAACCGTTTTTTTACCTAAAGGGCGGCATGTATAGGTATTACGCTAAAATAGTGAAGATAAACCTCCTTCTGCAGGCGCAGTCGGTTAAAAACGAACACCACGCTCTAACAATTTTAATTATATTTTTAAATTAAATTTAAAAAGCAAAACATCATTATATTTGTATGTTCCTCCGCTAAACTACTAGTCTGATTTTAATAAATGAGGTGTCGATCGATTCGTAATGGTCTCGCGAGTAACCAAATATATAATTTTTTGTTGAACCCGCGACCTCAGATCAGCATCGACGCTCAACCTACTGAGCCACAGACGCCACCTATGAAATTAACTTGCATACAAAAATATGTTTCATTTTGAGACTTTTGCAACAGCACGAATAGTATGTTTACCGTAGACATGCGTTTTTTCTACGCAAAAATAAACATAACTAATTTCCTTTCCTTCCTACAAGACTCATTTTTGCGATAGTCCTACTGAGCGCGGGAAAGCGCGGGAATCACAGTTCCAAGTTCAAATCTATTTTAGGATATGGCAACACTAAAACAATACAGGCAGCATAGGAAATGCTAATGATGAAATCAACGCCTCAAATAGAATATTCAAACTCCTGAGTCCTGGGCGGGGCCGATTAATATTTCTCAGCCATCAGAAATAATTCCCACTTCCTTGTACGTGTGCTGCATTTTATTGGTTATTTTTTATCCCGCTCCCACACCGGGGTTGGTGCGCTAGTGGGAGGGAGACAAAAGGCCGGTTACAGTCAATCATCTATATTCGTAGTGGCCAGTATATTAAAGAAACTTCCGGTCTTTTAAGTCATTGACTCAAACATGGAACAAATTTTAAATATCGAATGGTTCGTTGAGTGGAGAGTTTGGATATCTAGAGCCGAGGGTTATTATTAGTTGAATCCATCATGACTTATGTACGAATTATTCACTGCATTCTTAACAGCGAACATTTTTTTTACTTGCAACTTTTTGCTTTTATCCATGTTTTTTTTATTATTCATCTCTTCAATTACTATTCATCACATTAATATAATTCATGTCTTCAATTATTTACTTACTCTGCAAATAAAATAGAAAAAAAACTTATTGCTTGTTCAGAAAACGCTTAGTTGATAAAACCTAGGCATAGATTTAATGTCGAATAAATTGCTAATGACACGAACATACATAAACCATGTATTGTGATAAGGATCAGGGTTGACACTTTAAAATATTTGTATTCCGAGCTACAGTAAAAACCTTTTATAACGTAATCATATACATAACAGGGTATTACAACGAAGTCCTTGTGGTAATGTTAAAATATTAACCTTGTACCATGGCTTTAACTATCCGCTATTATAACCGTCGGTTTAGTGTCGTTATAACCGGTTTTCACAATAGTAGATGTTTTTCTCTGAGGGAAAAATGTTGCGATTGACACCGCTGCATTCAAAGAGAGCCATTCAAAATTGGACTGTATTAACTACACAAGAAGAAGTAGCACCGCAGTGCAGCTCGAAATCCTAACTCTCCGCCGCGTCTCGTGTCGGTGTGAGCTAATGTAAACAAAATTATCATCAAACTGTCAATAACTTGTATCTTAAAGTATCATAATTTGTCAAAGAAAAGCGGTATCTTTTAACTCTTATGGAACCTTTCAATATAAACTTTATATGATAACGACAAAAGATATAATATTGATTCTACATTTATCATTTAAAGAAAGTATCTGTGATATCGTACACTTGTCTATTGAAGTGATATGAAATTGAACATTTTATATTAGCGTAATACCAAAGTTTTATAAATGTTTGTATCATATTTTGTAGCTATACGGGCTTGTATACAAAACAGCCTTTGCATTAAAAAAACTATAACCAGACTTCGCAAAAAAGAGGTCTAAAAAGGCTGAAACAAGAAAACAATTCATTTTGAAATCCGGAAATGCATCGGTACGGCGTTCTCTTTTCTCGTTCTCTTCTCTTTATATTTATTAACTAGCTGACCCGTGACTTCGTTGAGCATGGAAACCGTGTAAACCTTCCCGGGACTTCCACGAATATTTCAAGACCAAAAATATCCGAATCAATTCAGCTGATCTCGAGTTTTAGCGAGACTAACGAACAGCAATTGATTTTTATATAGCCTATGTTACTCAGTGACAATGTAGATTTCTAATGAAAAAAGAATTATTAAAATCGGTCCAGTACTTTTTGAGTTAAGCCGTTACATACAAAAATACAAATCTTTCCTCTTTATATTATTAGATATAATAATACAAGTATTTTATGACAAGGCGCAAAAAAGCTCCAGTGGGAGCCGTACATTTTGCTGCTATAAAACAAAGTACCTATGTGTCTAAATTTCTAAGGCCCGTAGGTATAAATAAAACAATCTCAAACCCAACCTCACCCTGAGAACCTATTTGACAGATGAAACAACGTTTCGTTTCACTTTTAAAAGTGAACAACTTTATTAATGTTACATATACTTGAATTTTTTTTTTACCGTTATATTAATATTATAGATTACTTTTTACGTTTTAAGAAAGACAACAAATTAAAGTATATAACATAAGTAAAATTCGTCATTTTTAAAAGTGAAACGAAACGTTTTTTTATCTGTCAAATAGGTTCTCAAGGTGAGGTTGGGTTTGAGATTGTTTTATTTATACGGGCCTAGGAGTCCCAAGGCACAGGGTTACCTAGTTTGGGCACCTGTAGGTATCCCACAAAAAAATAATATTGTAAATCTAACTTTAGCTTTACTTTGACATACTATTGTACTACTGTGGGAAAAAATAAATGTGTTATTATTATTATAAAAAAAAAAATACATACAAATACGACAACATGTATTTTCAATTTTTCACTAAGTACAACTTACTTTAACCCATAAATACTACATGTACATCGTATACTACATAGCTACTATAATTATGTTGTCTATAATTAGCTATAGGATAATCTGGAATTAGCACGAACGTTGTCAAACAGCGTATTCGCAATACATCGAATGAAAAAAAATTAGGCGCTGTCTGATTTTCATACATTTCTCGCTTGTTAAAGTTGGGAATACGTTATCTTCTATTGTTCGTGCTAGCCTCTAGTACGTGTCTCCACTGTCAATTGCCGCCATATGCGTGCTCTCTGTTACGTGGTGTTCGCTGCATTATTAATTGACATGAATGGATGAAGGTGAGATGACGCAAAAAAATGTAACCCAGAAAATCGAGTTTAAACGGTCACTTAAACCTTTTAGGTTACTTTTAGGAGACAGACTTTTAGATTAATGTACTTAATACTTTATACATACATACATACATACATACATACAATCACGCCTCTTTCCCGTAGGGGTAGGCAGAGACCACTTCCTTCCACTTGCTACGATCCTTACACACTTGTTTCGCTTCGTCCACTTTCATTATTCTCTTCATACACGCTCTTCGGTTTAGGGTACTCTTGACCTGGCCTTTTTTCAAGACGTCTCTAATTTGGTCTTGAAACGTCCGCCTAAGTCTACCCCTTTCCACACTTCCATTCACACTCGCCTTATACACTTTTTTCGTCAATCGTTCGTCATCCATTCTCTCGACATGACCAAACCATCTCAGCATACCTTTCTCAATTTTTGTCACTACATCTTCTTTCAGACTATACTTTATGACGTATTCTAAAATGTTTAAGTGACAGTTTGAACTCTATTTTCTCCAAATCTGAATTTTGCTACATATTTTTTCATGTCTTCAATTACTTTACAATGGAAGGCATGAATAGATGAAGGTGATATGTAGCAAAAAAAAACATCAGAAGTGTTCATTGGTACAGCACAAACGCTACTACTACTCTACTCTCCAAACTAATTCGATTTAGATTCAGATTCGATCGTGCCGCGTGCTCCCGAATAAATTAACGTTTGTTTATTTTGATTTTCGATTGATAAAACACCAAAAGCCGTTGAGATCGAACTGATTCGATTCTCGATTGTGTGCAGTACTAACTAAACTGATCATTGATACTATGAAATTGTATTTTAGCCTAAAAACACATATCCCTATATTTCCTATATCAATGATTAATTATATACACACAATGACGTTTCACACCACGTCAATCTGGCCCCGTGCTAAATATCCGAAGAACTTGTGTTACAGGTACCAGGCGACGGAAATATACTTAATACTTTTATACTATCCACATATTTTCATTTTTTTAATTATATTATACACAAACTAGCTGATCCGTTCCCACTTGGTTGAGCATACAAACCGTTTAAACCTTCCCTGGACTACCACAAACATTTCAAGATCAAAACTAGCCGAATCGTTTCAGCCGTTTCCGAGTTTTAGCGAGATTAACGAACATCAATTCATTTTTATATATAAGATAAAATAAATTAATACACATTATACTGTACACATCCATGACCCAGGAACATTGAATAATCTTTGTTTCCTCGGCAGGATTCGAACCTGCGACCTCTCGCTCGAGCACTAACGCTCAACCACTGCGCTACGGAGGTCGTCAATGATTTGTGTGCACTTGATGAAGTCAAAGAACTTTAAGATTGAACAATAAATACATCATGTACTTATTCCTGACGCGTATCTCACTCTAATTTCCAGAACACGAAACATTTGCCATTACTTTCTCCGCCACCCACCGCTTGTCCATTCGCAGCACTATTCTGTACCGTTGTTAACACGAAAGAATTCTGTCACGACATGCCATTAGAATTCGTAATTGAATACGGATCGTTCTCATGACAATTAAGCCGAATTGTAATGCGCGTGCGAGTTTGTTTGTTTATATTTCGTGTGTGATTCCGAATAAAAGTTAGCATGAATTTATGCTATACCATATTAATAAAAATATTAATAGACTGTAAAAGACGTGTCTCCTGAAAAAATACACATTGGTGTGTGGCTATACACATTATTAGTTTTACAAAATATCTCTTAGCATATTATTATTCTACCCCTTTAAAATAGAGATTAAACATGCATAGATTTTAGATCTATACGAACAATGTCACGGGTAAAAGCTAGTAATCTCACTACGAATAAGTCACATATTTCTCCTATAACGACGTGTGAAAATAATTTTTATGCGATTTCCGTGAAACAGAGCATTTTCCTCATATTAAACTGATATTTAATCTATTTTTGAGGCGTATATCTGTCATATATATCGTTGCAGTTCATTAAAAGCCGGGGATATATGTGGGCTGGGTATGATTTATTCACGCCGTTTGAATCTGAACACACTCTTATCAGATTGAAATATATTGCTTACGATGCCAGATTTGTTGTGATATTTTTTATAATTTAAGAAAAATAATGTATTACTTCGGTTTTAAGTCATAGTTATGTAACTAATAGTTTTTAGTTTTATAAATAAACATAAAACAAAGGCAACGCGATCAAAATGTACTTAGACTGAAAAAACTCTCTTTTCTTCATATTAAAAAGCTTTTAAAATAATTTTGCACTTTAAGTTTATTGAATCATAAATATAATTTAAACATACATTATAAACGGTACCAGTAAACTGTCTATCAGGACTATTTGTCATCCGATAGCAAATAATATTTTATGTATTACTTAAGTACCAGTAGTCAATAAAAATAGTGTAGCGTAGCGCGGTAGGCCCAGATTTAATCTTTCATTTCCTGTCAACACTCCGCAGGTACAAAATTACAAATAGAGATATTATTGTTTACAATAGTGTCGAGCCTCACACCCTCACGATGTTATCTCGAAATTGTAATTCGATTCACTCGCGTCCCCGGGATCGATGCGAGATGCATCCAGAATAAGGCCTTCTGAGAATCGCGCTTGAAAAAACCTGAATATGCGTAAAGTATGTTGAGTTTATACGAGCCGCGAATATATTATGCCATAATATTCAAAATGGCCGTTTGAATCTCAAAAAGTAAATGCCGCTATTCAAATGTGAAATACGACAAAGGAACTTACCAGTGGGGTTAGACTAAAAGCTCATGAACAAAATTAACCTGTGAAATGATCCAACGTGAATAACGCTTAGAAGGCTGTAACTATATCAAAAGATAACTCTGAGCGATTCAATTTCCTCATGTATACTCTACCGCTTAGAAAAGACAGCATAGCTCTCAGAGTTATCTTATAATAATTAATAAAAGGGATTCGAACCCGCAAACTCTCGGTCGAGCACCACGCGCTGAACCACTGCGCTACGAAGGTCGGTCACTCATTTACTATACAACATGAATTTCCACAAATAACCTACAGTACCTACATTCAATAACATATACTTAGGGCCAATTTTTCAATCGTCAGATAACTTTTATCTAAGGAATAAATATGTGACTTCGACAGATTTTGTATGGAACAAATGTCAAAGTCACATGTTTATTCAACAGATAAAAGTTATCTGACGATTGAAAAGTCGGCCCTTGGATAGTTCCTTAATCTATACAGCTAGGGATGTACTTCATTGAAATTGTGTATAGTTGAAACGAGGAAAGGTTAACTTCAGGGTTACACAGAAATACGCAGTCATCATTATATTTAGATACCAAATTGCTCTGGGAAATAAACAGAAGCGTCATCATCAACGTCTGCACTCTACACTAGAGGCAGCGATGAGTACTAACCTACTAGGTATTCCCTCTTGGTACTTACTAATGTAATGTACGGTAAAGTAAAAATCACCTCCCTGCCTCCCTCCGTGATCTAGTGACTCAGAGCCAGTGTTGCCAGAACGTACCAAAAAGTAGGTACGGTTTTCCGTACTTTTTGTCATATTCTATTTTTGACATATGTCATTTATGTCAGCCGTACCTCAGTGTGCACCGTACCTTTTAAATTATACTAATAATTCACGTTTTAATGCATACTATAAAAGCTTTAATATGGGTAGACTATGGCATTTGAATGTTTTGGCAAAACCGTACATTTTAGTTAAAACCCAAACTTTATTAGAGAGCTAGTCGTACCTACTTTTCTGGGAAATCATACTGGCAACACTACTCAGAGCTCTCGACACGGAAAACGTGGGTTCGATCCCGCGTTGGTAGAACAAAAATATTGTTTCCAAGTTTGGTTAGAGCAATGCAGGCTGATCACCTGATTGTCTCATAAGAAAGATGATGCGTCGGATGGGCATATAAAATCGGTCCTGCGCCTGATCTCCCGCCAGTCGTGTCGGTTATCCGTCCCACTGGGCTACGTCAGTGAATGAAGAGAGTGCTTCTGTGTAGTGCGCACACACTTGGGCACTATATAATAACTCCTGGTCTGGTTTCAATGACACCGACCACCATCACCGAAATCGGCGTGGGAGGCATTTTTATTATTATTAATTATATGTCTTCCCTTTACTTTAACAACCTCGTATCTATAAAACTACTACTTTTAGTAAAAAGTATACTATATATTACATAATATATTTATATTAATATCTATTGAATTTAGAATTATTCCTATGTCTGATACCTCGTTTCGAATGCATCTACTTAACTTTTATCTCTAAATCACCTAAAGGTTGACTGGTAGAAAATGCCTTGAGGCATTAAGTCCGCCTATGTTCAAAATGTGCATGATGTATAAATAAAAATAAAAAATACATATACATCCAACGGGGGTTAAAAGTAAGGGGTCTTACGGCCAGTTGTAATTACTTATCAATCTATTACTAAAACTTAAAACTTTTACCTGTGTCGATATGTCTGTATGTGAAACCGGGCATTAATGCAGTCTGGAATAGAAGAACTTAGTGGTTAAGAAAACAAACAATTTACGGATATCGTTTATGAAGTAGATGGTTTAATAGTTTACTTTCCTATTAACGGCTTTGAAAACAAACATACAAAGTCGGCGTTAGTCATACAGCTATGGAAATTCCATCGAAGCGCTTTTACAGATTTTACCGCAACTTATTTTCATCTTTGAAAAGTTACTCTATCTTGAGAAATACTTTTAGGTCTGTACCGCATTTTTCATTGGCCTGAGTCTTGACTTTTAGCCTAGCACGTTAATGTACTACAGTGACTATTGTAGAAATGCGTTTTGTCTACACAAGAATAGAAATAATGAGAGATTAAGGACAAATGTTCATACTTCGCGTGTAGGTGTGGGAGGAATAAAATGCCACGTCTCTGCTTTAAGGGAACTCTACCTTTTCAAAGCCATTTATGAAAGTGTTGTCGTCAGGTCAATTTTATACTTAACAGTTGGATATTTGTCTGTGATTTTTAATGCATAATTAGAGCAAGGCACACCTCTCGCTTGTGGGTAGGTAACTATGGCTGAGAAAGGTATGGTCGTATGCACAATCTTTCTGATAACTCTGAAGTTCGTGCGTTTATTTTCACACTATAGTGACCCTCGGTTTTTGAAAGGCCGATCAAATCGATTAGCTAACATTTGAGTTATTTCAGAAACCGGATGTTTTCAGAATTTTTAGTATTTGATACAAGTTCATTTTAGTTTTTAACACTGATTAAGTAAAAACGATTTTATAGCGCAAAAACAAAGTTTTTTTATTCATATCAAGTTGTAGTACCTATCTCATTATTTTTTTATGAGTTATAAAAACTCAATTTTATATTATGCTGTCATTTGACTTTGTTGATTTGGGTATTCTCAAGAACGAACTAAATACCTCATATCTGAAAGAATAAAAAAATTACATGTTACACAAATACCCAAGTACCTACCTATGCCGACGTGCAAATATCGTTTTCTACCAGACAATCTGTCCAATTTCACATTTAACTTCAAGAGTGGGTGTAAATCCAGTAAACGCTAGAGCACAGTGAATATAGGTCAATTTAACATCCAACATGGGGGCATATGTGGGCTTGGATCAGTTAACTACAGTGCTCGAAATTTTCACTAACTGGTAACCATTTTATTTTATTTATAACTCATTTTAAAAAGTCCGCCGCTACTACTGCACCGATCTTCATGCTATTTTACAAATAAAATAAATTTTATCTAGTAACGTTTTTTTGTAATCATGTTGTATCATAATCTTAATTTGCATGAAATGTGGTAGTGATGACAATTTACAGTTACCAACTCAATTGGATTTTTGAATAATATATTAAATTTATTTACTTTTGGATTCATTACGCAGAAAATATAAGCATGATATTAAATAAGAATTAGGGTAAGTTTTAAAAGATTTTGGTTTCAAGCAATTGAATAAAATTATCTATCTCTTTTACGCAAAACGACATTTGTGGGCTGGTTAGTGTAATGTATAAAAATATGTATAATAATAAAAAAAATGTATATGTTGGTTGTTCCCGTCTCGTTCTAACATTATATTTAATAGTTTAATATCTTCATAATTTTTGATGGTACTTAAATGATTTTTGTTTTACATTATTTGTATAATAACATCAATAAAAAACATAAAAAGACTAATTCTCTGGTACATTTGTACCTATCTGGTATATTTGTGTTAGAAATTCAAAGTAATTAGGTACTTAATTATGTAGTTATACTATTAACATAAAAACATTTATAATATACATAGGTAGTCGTGTTGGAATTGTAGAGCCCATATCTTCAAACTAATTCGATATCAAAAACAACTTTTCGAAACATAAAATTCTAGAAGCGTTATTCAAAAACATTTTATGTGTGATGTTAGAAAACATATTTAATACATTTACGACGTTTTATTAATTAGAACTATCAGCGGGACGGTGGATATTTATTGCAGAAAACATATAACGTATAAATCTAAAAGTGCGTCGCGACGGATTTCCTAGCCTTGGTCTTTATTTTAGAACCACATACATCACGCAACCGTTTGATATGTCTAGTAATATCAACAATTTTCAAAGGGTCGGTTATTGTACGTCACAATACATCATACTAATTTAATATATTAGTAATCTGTAGTAACATATTCTTATGTTATATTTCATTAAGGGCGGGGCGTATTAGAGAAAAATATTTTATTGCTTACGCCCAAGATATAGAAACAGTAATAAATTTTGTGTGGGTTCATCGTGTGATAAAAATCGTTACGTCGTGACCCATGGCCTACTTTTTGTAGGACCGATTATCGGACAGATTTTTCCTCCATATTATTTCTGACCGACTTTTGTTTGACGTACCTATGCGTGCACTACTTAACTGCAATCAGTATGCTCTAGTTTTCACCTACATAAAAGTAGGTAACCGATTTTCGCTCGTAGGTTAGTTTTAGTAGGTTCCGAATCTAAAATCGCACACGTCCTACTAAGGTAGGTCACATAATATTTGTATGGTGGAGCAATCTGCGGCAAAATCGTTTTTTTTATCTTAATTTTTTTAAATGGTGGTTTGATCACTAATTAGTGATTAAGTCACTCCCGTTACAAACAATCCTACTAAAACCAAACCTAATACTAAAATTAAATTAAATAAAAAATCGGTTTATTACTTTAAAAATAATGAATTATCATACGAATATATTACTCGCTATTTATACAAATATTTGTATAAAATATTATATTTTTCCCTATTTAATTATAACTGTTAATAGTTGTAATAATATAGATATTGATTGATACATTTCTATTTACATTTTTTTTCTATAAATTTCTAAATGCCAATAAAATATGCATATATTGTCTAATACAGTACTTATATATATATGTATATTATACTATATGTGCGTTGTTGTAAGGGTTTATTGGTCAAAATGATTGAAGTTCCTCAGAGATTTTTTTTCTTTCCTCGTTACAAAAACTGGCTTTAAATTGGTTTTTTATGATATTATAACTAGTTATTCATTCATTACATTTAACTATTTGCCATTATGTATTATCTCAAGTCTGCACTTTTGCGTAGGAGTAAGCCATTTCTTAATGGAATTTTATTGAGAAAGATAAGGATAGGAACCATATGCTAATGTAAGACTAAATAAAAGATGAACTCATTACTATCCGTTGTTATGATGGTACCTACAAGGTTAAAGAAAAAGAAGCATTAAAAGATTATTGCAAAAAGTACTGATGTATAGCTATTCTAAATTTAAAAAGGTATCTAATAAAAAAGCTGTTTATGTTGTCTATGATATGAAAAAAGTCACTAACAATGTAATGTCCTCGATTTATCGATATAAATAGGAACATTATTATCTAGTAGTTACCTACAAATTACAATAAAATCATAAATTCATGTTTATGTGAAAAGAGACAAATTTTAGACATTTGTTTGTATTTAATTTAATAGCTTGTTCCCAAAACGTCTACATTTCTATTGCTCAGGTATTCGCTACACGCGTACAGTGGCAGCCATTTTGAATAAACGTGTCTTGGGCCCGTAGTGATTGGATACTTAATATCGATAAATGTGACATTTATTATTTTTACGCATCGCATTCGATTGTAAATAATGGAGTGTAAGTAATGGAGATGAGGTATTTTGGGCTTCGGCCAAGACACTCGCATTTGGGTTGAGAAAATTATTTGTTCAGTATATTTCGTTAATTATGCACAATATGAAATACAAAAAACGAATAAAGCACTTAGACATAATATTTTAACGTTAAGAATTTCGCGAGTAATAAAATAAATAATGCGTAGAAATAAACTTCAAATATTTTCGCTGTAAATTTACTTAAAATACTGTACTAGTCTAGAACATAATATCAATATAGATTTAGTGTTATAAGGCTTGTTTGTTTGATTGAGCTAATTTCAATAACTACCGGTCCAATCTTTCAGTTGTGGATAGCCTATTTACCGAGGAAGGTATATTATTTATTCATGCAACAAGACTAATATCAGTAGAACACCAACGAAGAATATTTCAAAATCGGGGGTTTGATTTCACTATTTCACACGGACGATGACGCTGACACAGCTAGTTATTTCTATGTTAGAAAATAAACACGATATAACCCGATTCTGTTATCTTCTAACACTATTTCCTTACTAAGTAATCACGTTTAACGTTAGTGCAATTTTATCGATTGTCTTGTTTGGCCTCAGGGCCCTAATTCTCAGGCCTCGAACTTAGTTTTTTCTATCGGTCTGTCCCGCTCATGCAAATGAGATTTAGTGCGCGTGCGAGCGGGATATACTAATATTCGAACTCTTTTCCACTGCCCGAGAATCGTGCTCCAGGACGACAGCTTAACACGTTCTTATCTTGTCTCATACCCACTATCGATACTTAAGTATTGCTTATTTATCTCCTATGTAACATGATATAGGAACAATTTCAAAATAACGGTTTTTAATCTCCCTTTTATATTGATGTCGGCGATGTATTGCGATATCGCAAAAAATAAATTTCATCGACATATTTGTTATTGCACAACTAAATAACGAGAGTTAATTTTATTGTCATTTATAATATTGCACAAAGCACGTCCCTAGCAAAGCTACTAAATAACGTTTAACATAGATTTAACAATGGACCATAGGGTCGGAACGCTATTGAACAATACGTTGGAACATTATACATTTTTTTTCACAATTACAACGATTTTTGGATTCTGAATGGATATTTAGGTCAATTATAATATATTTCCGATTCACGCGGGTCGAATTTCTATGTGGGTTTGTTGTTGTATTAGTTGCCTATTATTCGATTAGCTAACAAAATAAAAGAATAGTTTATTATAAAATTTAATAATACACGCAAAAAGGGACACTGTAATCAAATAATTGCATTGTCATTGGTCCGTGATACAATTGCTAAATTTCAAATTAATCAGGCTTCTGAAATTTGATGAAAATTATGCTCAAATATTGCGTTACATACATATACGTACATACATACATGATAGGAACAACCCAAGCTTATAAAATCATGTTAAGTGGTAAATACTAAATGTCCAAATGAATAAAAAGTCTATAATTGATGCTATAGAGATAATGTTTCAAATAACTATCTTTCTATTCATCATATTTTCTAAAAAACTAATTAAATAACCTGTATCTTTACTAATATTATAAAGCGGAAGAGTTTCTTTGTTTATTTAAGCGCGTTAATCTCAGGAACTACTGGTCCAATTCATAAAATTTTTGTTGGATAGTCCATTTATAGAGGAAGGCTTTAATTAAATTACGCTGTGACCAATAGGAGCGAAGCGTCAGTAAGAAATGTTGCAAAAACTGGGAAAATTATATTATTCACATACATTTGAGGACATTGAGGACCCGCTGCATAAACGGGTTAAGTCACTAAAAAATATGTATGAAAGAATTATTCCTTTTTAATAATCATAATAACGAAAACCAACGTGAGCAATCAAAAGATAATCGCGATAGTGTTTCCGACAATCACGCGAACGAAGTCGCGGGCACAGCTAGTTTAAAAACACATTTATTTACGTTAATTTAATCCCAAAGTGTGTAATAAATAATACATGCACCCGAATAGATATTGCAAGAACGCTAAATCCATCGCCTCGTGCTATAACCAGCCCAAAACATTTGGGGTAAGATTGTACAGACGCCATGGATGGATTGGAAACAGCAGCTGATATTAGTTAATTTTATAGCGTTAGCAGTTTTTAACCAGGGATGATATGGATATGAAATTATTTCGGTTTATCCATTTGTTTCGGATAATTTCGGTAACGGATCTTATATTTTTACAGTAGCAAAACTTGAATTTCGGATTCGGTTACGGTTATTTTTTAATATCGGCCGATAGGTTACGGTTACGGAGAGTCCCTAACACACCTGGTTCATTTTAAAGCGATAGCAGTTTTCCAACCCTTGTGGCTTAGTGGTTGTTCTCGACCCGGAAGTCGCGACTTCGAATCCGCGAATCCCTCATTGAAGATGTCATCGTTATCACTTACGAACTTCGAAAACAAATGGGATCTAACATTACCGATAAGTTATACGAATGCGCTAAGACATACAAAATCACTGCCACTTAGCGAAGCTATATATGTCAAATTAAATTCATGTTGTTTTCGAACTTCGTAAGTGATAGTATCGATAGCATCTTGAATACGGACCCGGGGAAGGAAAAAATAGTTTGATGTTACTGGGTCATGAATAATTAATTAAATACGTGTATTAGTAGATAAATAACTTAAATACGGGGTCTGATTCAGCCTTTTAGGGCTTAGGGCCTTACTCTCCAAACTGATTTGATTTTGATTCAGATACGATCGTGCCGCGTACCTACTTCCTAATAAATTGACATTTGTTTATTTTGCTTCTCAGTCGATGGATATGGTCGGGAGTACAAAAAGTTACGATCTAACAATTTTCTGTATCCTGATTAGTTTCAAAGTAATTCACCAAATAAAGTACCTACCTACGGAAAACCACTGATATTGAACGGATTCGGTTCTCGATTGTGTCGGGAGTAAGCCCGCCGATTGACGTGGGGTATAATATTTCCATATTATACAAACTGTAATATTCATGAGCGATAAAACTTTAAGGTGTGTATGGGTTCCGTATGTAGAGTTTACCGTGAAAGCACCAGTGCTGATAGTTTACTTTTTTTATTACTGTATGGGCAAATTTATGATGTTGGGGCATTTCTCAATGAAACATGAAAGTCAAAAGTAAGCTTTCGGAGCTGGTACTTTCACAGCTAACTCTACATACGGAACCCATACACGCCCTAAAGTATTAACACTAATTTATTTTACACCTTGTATATTGTTAACTATTAGTGAAGTTTGTGGATTTTGAGATCAATTTATTGCTTATAAATTTGTTCTCAATTTAAATTTATTCATTTGTATACTCTTACCATCCCAAGTAAACTATCTAACGGAGCATTTTAATAACCTATCTATCTAATAAATATTATAATAATATAATATAATAATAATAATACTCTTTATTTCGGGCGGCATAGGCCCATATTATAAATACCTTACAGACTAACATACATATTATTATAATTATAACTAAGATTTATCACGTATTATGATCGGCGACGTGATGTGCGCCTCGCTCCGGAGTCTTCCCCGGAACCTTCGGTAAACTACACCCATCGGCCAGAACTCCTCCACCTCGAAGGTCGATAAGCGATCTGTCGGTACTCTCACCACAAAAGAACTAAAGTTAACTTTATGGCGAGACTCCAGACGCTCGACCCTCAAGTTGAAGGACGTCTTCTTCAAGATGTAGCCCACGACATCCTCGACCTTCGTGGACCAGTGCAGGCGGGACACGTACAGCGGCGTGGTGGGTATTTCACACCGCAGGCGCTGCTCGGGTCCGCAGGGTGCGGTGCCGCGGTGGTTGCGGACGGCGGGCTTCCTCTTCTTTCTTCTCTCCACCAATGTGAAGCCCTCCTCATCGCACCTCCTGCTCTCACCCTCGTTTGATCGAGAAGGTTCTGCCTTACGGCTTTCCTTAGCCTTGCGGCTCTCTTTCACCCCCTTCGTCTTCATCCCCTGAGGAGGTGCGGGGGAGCGGGCAGTGACACCCGCAAAACTTTTCTTCTGCTGGGTCGCTGGTTGACTCAGCTTCGGCTCGACCTCGAGGGGAAGGCGGGCGGGAGCGGCGGCGGTCGGTGACACGTCGGATTCCGCTGACACGCAAAAGGTGTCGGCTTGCGCGCCGCGGCGACGCGTATGTACGAAGGTTGAATGCTCGGGTGACATACATAGTGAATTATTACTTTTAATTTGCAATAATTCATTACGCAAATCACGGATGGTGGATTCCGATGCATTCAACCTACCTCGCATCTCGTCCAGCTCTGCCTTCATACTATTGAAGTTCTTCAGCAGGCTGGAGACGTCGACGTGGTCCATCGTCACCACCGGCAGCTTGTGGAGATCTTTCGCCACAAATGCCGGCACGTCGTCTGGATCCGTCTGCTTCAGCAGGGAGATTATGTCCTGCACGCTTCTCTCGGTGCCATCTCTGCGCCGCGATGGCATATTCGCGCTCTGGCCGAGCGTCTCGTACAACAGCTGCTTTCCCTTGCAAATCTCCTCGCTGTTGAAGGAAGACTTGCATATCTGCATGATGCTGACCTCGTCCATGGTGTCGATGGCATGCTGGATAAACGCCAGCAACTCATTGGCCACGAGCGCCATGGTGACGTGCAGCGGCAATCAGCCGCGCGATTCGCACAAATATAAATTAATATTTGTTGCTCGTGTATAACGCGGAGCGCGACCGTTCGCTGGCTCGACACATTACACACTTTATAAACTTTAGTTATAGATAGATGGGTTATTGAAACGGGCCGTTCGGATACAAAGAAGAGAGATTACGGGAATTGTACAATACCGATATTCCCGGTTAATGTTGTAAATTCCCGGAACAATGTTTTCTTTGTCTTTGATTGGTTTTTACGATTATTTTATTATGGGCATTAATAACTAAAATAAAATAATCGTATATTAACTTATTTAATATTTATCTACCTTTAATTTAATTTGTATGTTCAATTAATTGTTTTATTTATGAAATTGTGAAGCCTATTGTAAAGCTATCATTACAACTTTTAATTAATAATCTATAGAATATATAACAATACCTACATATTATTGTTTGTATTAAGTATATAATTAATTTTACTGAAAGCGGCATAGTGGTTTCAGCCACAGTTTTAGCTATCTTAAAATATTATAGAAATGTTGCTCATCACACTGACAAAATATGATACTGTAGAAAAGCTTATTTCGGCAAGGGCCGGCCGTTTGATTACGTAATAATAAAGTATAATAATAAAGTGGAAAAAAGTTCATGTAGTTTGTGTATTATTACTGTATATTGGCAACTAGCATAATATGCATATTATACAACAAATTGACCGATTTTTTTTATCAGTCACTTCTGATACACCTTTTACAGTCGGTAGTATTTAACTTCTCATTATTGAATTGAATTTTAGGGTTGGAAATACTAGTCACTCGTGTTTTAAAATAAGTATAAGATGTTCTTAAAGTACTTAAAGCCCTTGTCATGACAATATCTGGCTGCACAATGAGCACTCTATCTTCGAGTGGCAATCCTTTTAGAAAAGAAGGCCTGGCGCACACAACCGATATTTTTTTACATTTATTATAGTACTAGCTGTGCCCGCGACTTCGTTCGCGTGGTTTTTGAGTGTCTGAAACCGTTTATGCAGCACACGCAACGAAAGTCCCCAAATGTGAATAGTTTTCCCCGTTTTTGCAACATTTCTCACTGACGCTTCGCCCCTATTGGTATATAATAGCCTTCCTCTATAAATGGAATATCTAACTAAAAAAGATTTTTTCAAATCGGACCAGTAGTTCCTGAGATTAGCGCGTTTAAACAAACAAACTCTTCCGCTTTATAATATTAGTATATTAATATAGATGTAGACAAGAAAAGGCTGTACTAAGAATAAACTGACCCAGGTATCGTGTTGCTTTATAAATATACTCTAATTATAATGACCTTTCACAGGCAGTAGGTAATAGTGTGGGATAGCTTATTCCAATTTTATTTTTTCGAATGGGCCTATGCACTAGCATAAAGGACTACCTTTTTTACTAACACGTCACCCCCCTGCGGGTGACGTTCAAGACGGAAATTGGGGAAAACTACGTTGTAGTTATTATTAGGCGGGGGGACCTATTCGGAAGTTTTGTCGTTGCTTACTTTATATCGAGCAATAGAGACAAAACATATACTTAATAATAAATGTCTATGAACAAAATCCAGCTATCGAATGTCAATAGTGTAAGCTCTTCTTTTTTGATTCGTAGTCGATTGAAAAGCAAAAATGCAAATTACTCAGGTCATTTCATTTTACCTCTTTTTGTTTACTTCAGAAAACGAAAGTGATTTTCAAAACCATAATGCAGCGAGGGCGTCTAAAAAATAAATCAATCTTGCAAGTCGTTTATAGATGAATGTTTGTTATTTATGGTCGCATGACTCGCGTGGGTTGGCGGCGAAAACTTCATGTTCTGTGATAATATATTATGCCCATGTTTTGTTTTTTATCTGTGCACTATAAGTGCAGATATGGAAATCTAAAAATATTTTATCCTTTTGAAAAGTAATTTATGCCACGATCCAAAACAAGCGATGCACTCACTAGTATAAAATATAAATAAACGCTTACAATAGTTCTTAATCTAAATGAAACGGCAATGTCGCTGAAAGTAAATATAGAAAAAGGCGGGAACGAGCGTTCCATATTTAAACTGCATCTTTGTCTACGCCATTAGCTAGGTGCAGGAAGTTTACCGAACACGTGTGCTTCCACAGGATGTTGTACAAATCCGAATTCGCAGCGAACCGGTTGAACGGACGAATGTGATTGGGAATAGCTCATTGTTTTAACCGTAGACAATGTTCGAATTTTGATTTTTTTTCATGGCCAGGAAGGAGATGCTACTGGCATGTGTTGACATAAAAAAATAAGAATTAACGTCTACTCTGGTGCAATAATTCACAATACTGTACTTTATACAAATAATCAATATTATTCAAATGCGTATTATTACTTATTATTTTAGCCACCACAGTTAATATACGAATTTCAACCTTTATTTTTATTGACGGCCAGGATCCGAGAAATAGTGACGATGTTGAAAATAAAACAACCCACAAAATAGAATCAACTCAATCGGAATTTGAAATACGCAAAGCCCTGTTTGTAAAATTTAAACATATGTAAATCCTAAATACCAGAGCATTAGCCATTATTGACATAACGAATGTAGATATTGCGGTGTCGTTGCGGTCTGTCGCACTGTGATTTGTTTACAAATGACCCGGGGCCGATTTACAACACTGATAGGTGCTATTTATATCGATCAGTGGATTAAAGACTTATACGAGATGCGATGAGAATTTACAAGCAATTTGAAATCGGTCTGCAAATAAAGCTTAGTTATGGGAGAAATTTTAATACTGGCATGTTTATGATTTACTCTCATTCTTTCTGTTTACTATGGAGCTGTGGAAACATATTTTCATCATCTAGTTGTCACATTATTTTCCAGTGATTTTCTACAACCCTTGTTTATCTTTCATGAGCTTTTGTAACATTTTGTAAGAAAATTAAATGACATTTTATTATGGCTTCGTAATAATATTAATTAACGACTTCATGGTATGAGTAGGTATAATACAAAATATCAAAACTCTTCATGTCGGCTTCTTTCAAATTACCATTTATAATTTTTCTTCACGATAAAAAACATCACCCTATGCCGACTGTTTACTAATATTATAGTAAAAAACCACCGTAAGCGCCATCTGGTGTCGGAACTGCGACTATTATGTAATTGTTTATTTTATTAACACGAATGCACGCTCGTTAGTCTTTAGTCTATGATCTTGCTTTTATTATCTGTCCTCTTGTATCTGGTTTTCGTTTTGATTTTGGAACGTAATCGTTTTAATCAGAAAAGATGAAACAACAGACATAATTCTTGTTCGTTGTTTTCTGAAATATCATTATTATCCAAAAACTTTACAGCACAGTTCTACGATAGTTATAGGTAATAATTTAACTGTAGTTGTCTTTGTAGTGTAGTTGTCGTTGTCTTAATAGTGATTAGTAATAGATACCTATTAGGTTTTTTAAACATGGCATCTAGCGTCAAGTTAACTGAGAAATTATAAAATATAAATTCAATCGGTAACACGAGACAATACCTAAAAATAGACATTCAATTAACCGCACGTCATACCGAGACCACAGAGAAAAAAGTACAGATTAAAAACTAAAAATAAATCAACAGGATCGTTGAATGTTCTATTCCTGTGTAACAATAAAAAAGTAATCTACCCTCCTCTTAAAATAACCCTTTCGTATGATATATGAAGGCACGTGTTCGAGGGTAATGAAAAGTAACATTAAACATATATTATTGTGTGATATATTACTTCTATCTTGTGGTTAGTTTTTTACTAGTAAAGTAGAAATAATGGTACCTAATCTAACTATCGTTTACGTCCGTTTTCGTCAGACTCGATTTCGTACTTTTATATTACTCGTTACTTCTACTGGCCTCATTTAAAAAAAGTTCCCTTTACGATATAATGGTAATATTTAATTTGTAAATTCACTGATGTATGTTACCTTAGTAAATTTACACTTGAAAGATTTACCTGAAAGAAAATAATTATTTAAAGTCATTCAATATAATTAAAAAAACATTAAATGAACTAATAAAAAAGCAACCCCTTCTTCGATTAAGCGGCTCATATATTCACCTTTATCTTTGTTTATTTAATGTTTAATTTTATACGAAGCCAACGAACCCTCGCAGGCGCGCCCCTGAAACGGATAATGTACCTTGATGCGTTATAAATTATAGATACAATTAGATATGTCAATAAACTATGAAAAAGCGTGCAGAATAATTTGGATCGATGTAACTTATATACTTAACTTATTCACTTCTACTATCATAAGAATAAATAACATTTTTTTCTATGAATTAGTCAAATTTTGTTACAAGAGTTTTTATTTTAAATGACGATAAGATAAAAATATCGCGTATTCCATAATTACAGCAAAGCTCATAGTTATTAACATATTTGATTTTTTAAATTCATAATCTATATAAAATTCATTAATTATTAATAAGTAATAACTATACAATATTACATGTAACATGAGATATTGTATCATTACTCATCTCGATATAATTCTGTTAAGCTTTATGAATCTTTTAGCGCGTAATCAGGGCGTTAAGAATATTAAACGGATACCAGACAATTTAAATGGAGCAGGAATGGGTAATGCGAACACATTATAATATGACTCACTCTCTTTAAGTTACGAGATCGGAAGGAAGCCTTGTGTTAATATTGTAAATGCTTTCATCCCGGCTATTTTTATATATTGCGGTCATTTATATATTGCGGGAACATCAGAATCTAGAGTTATCTAGATCATATAATCAATGTTTGTTTTAAAATTACTCATACGGTGAACGCAGTAAAAAAGTTTTCACGACAGGAATCTTTTAAATCTGTCCCATTTTATAAGTTACACAAATTTGTGCTTAATTGCGACGCTTTTAAGTCTTCAATCACCGAAACGACGCGTCCGAAGCTTTAATGGTCAAACTGACTAAAACTGATTCCACCAACATAAATTTGCCGCGGCTAAACTTTTTTTTACGACATTTTATACCTTGCGCCCAACGCTAGATGGCGAAGGTGTGGATTTTTGTATCTGCAACGGCGTATATTTTACGTCGGGCGAGTAGTTATGGGAATGTCTTTTGACGTTTATTAGATTTCTCGTTTCAGAGGTTACAGCTTCGCGGCGGACATGTATTTTGTAAAAGATTTTATTAGCTTCCAGTTTTCCGTCGCAATTTTATCACACTTTATTCAATTATGTACGGCGAAATTAGTTTTATTGGTGAAGCGTTCATTATTCAGAATCATGTTACATGTAGTTTTAAAGACTAAATATTCCTTTGAAATCAAGCGTAACGGTCATTTCATTTCGCTATTTCTAAAATGGCATGTCCTCAAATGTAGACCGTTATGTAAAACACATTGTATGATTGTGATTCTCTATTTTTGGACACTAAACAGATGTTTCCCGCGAGGCAATGTATCATTCCAACAAATAGTGTATTTTAACAACATTTTGAAGCCTAGCCAAAACCTGTTGACAGGTTATCTTAAATTAAACAGACAAATCAATTTTGGCTCCTCGCGCTATCTCAAAAATGACTACATTTCCTAAATATTTATGCATGGCAGAATGTTTTTAAACGAAACATTCATATAAGTACAGGACTTATGAACCTTTTTATTTGGTATCTATATGTTATACAAGACGCTTTGAAACTTTTTTTTAATTCACGAGTTAGGTGCTTTTAAATGAACATCATATGTATTTCTAAGACAAAGAACATTATCGACATTCCGCAGACGGCTAAGTAAATGCGCAAATAGGAAAAATAAAGGTTAATCTCATTGTTCCAGAAGCTAATGGATCCCAACAAGACAAGTTAGACTTCAGTGAAACTTGAAGCGCGCCATGGCGTTTTGGCGCGAAATGCCAATCGCTGTCACTTTTGCGCTTGCGGCTTTGGCGTGGGTCGTTTCAGCCAGGGACATTGTTTTAGGTAAGTGTTTTTTTTTAATTCACTTCTTTGAAAGAGTGCTTCTAAAGAATTTAAATATGACATTAAAATGAGAAACTCGCGCAGAATTTTTATTGCCTTAATAATGCGATATTAATGCAACACTTGATATTCACAGATCATATCTTGATGTATTAGCAAAAATCATGAATTGATTACCGGTAATTTGAATATTAAGGTGCATTGTCTCGAATATAAATCGACTGCCAAAATATGCATTGTCCTTTGTATGCATCCGCACTGTCGCTATTGTATAATCAGTTTCGTAACTAAAATTATTTAGCACATCGTTTTTTGGATTCATAATTTATAACGATTTTTATAATGTATTTTAAAAAAACAATATAAAGGTTTGTCGTAAACTTTTTATAATAGGTACCTACTATCAAAAGTCAAAACTATTAATGATGTTAATTGAATCTCCCTGGACTCTATATTTTAAAATGAATGCCAGCTTTTTTTATTTTTAACGCCATTCATCGCAATGGAGCGTGTTCGTTGACAGTTTGTTTTCTTAAAACTGACAACACGAAAACGTGGCAAAGCGGAAAACGTAATTCTTTCACGGAGGCGAATCGATTGGTGCATCCCGCCTCCCCACCCTTTCATTTGGTATTCATTAAGCCACCGGATGCATAGACAATTATATTAATGACCACTCAAATTGGCCCTTCATTTTCTTTCCTCTGGTAAGCAATTCTAACTTATTTAGCCAGGGCGGAGATCTTTTGTCATTGGTTCAATAGGTTGTTTTATTTTTAATAATCATCATGATTAAGCCAATCAGTTTCGCTTAAGGGTTTCGTACCCAACGGGTAAAAACTATTACTAAAACATCTCTGTACATCCGTCTGTATCTCATGTCAAGTCAGATAATGAAAAATTTCACAGATTATGTATTTTGCAGCTTTATCAGCAATTACTAAACCCAAATTAAAATATTATTATGTATCGAGCTCTCCATACATGTTATATTGGTGCCCAACTGTGAGTCTTCATTCGTGCCCAACTCGCAATTGGTCGGTTTAATTTTTTGAATTCTCGTGGTTTTGATCTATGATTTAACAGATAACTTAACATGGAAACATGAAATAATTACACACTGTAACAGTCTCCAAGTAAAGTAAAATTGACAGAAACTTGAAATAACAAATTATAAATAGCCGATAATACCCAAATGTTTAGAAAGATTACTGTAAACTGTAAAGTTCAAATCCAAGGAGCATTTACTTCAGTAACGCAAACTCTGGACTACAGTAAAACGGCAATGAAATGTGACTTTAATTTTATTACCGCAGTTTACGACGCAGATAGAACACTCTCTTTATTTCGCTGAGTAAATATTTATATTGACAACATCTCTATATACTTTCGTCCTAAACAAACGTCTTCGATAAGAGATTTACAATCCACTTAAAGCGAATTCTTTTCTGCGATCTTCTAAATAAATGTCCTAAATAAAGATAAAATATTATCTATTTTTATCGAAATAACACTTAGTCTTGAAAAAATCGTGCT
Source organism: Celastrina argiolus (assembly GCA_905187575.2). Lineage (NCBI taxonomy): Eukaryota > Metazoa > Arthropoda > Insecta > Lepidoptera > Lycaenidae > Celastrina > Celastrina argiolus. The sequence goes on from LR994596.1 coordinate 9,313,308, forward strand.
CAAATATTTATAAGCCCAACCAAATAAGATTGAGGTTTTTTCAAAATAAGTTGCATCATTTTAGGTCGTAAGTAATTTTTATTATAATTGATGTAGGTATGCGTTAATAATATTATAATAATTATTTACCTACTAATAATAACTTAAGGATAATAAAGTTCAATTACGCTAAACATATTTATTGAACATTATAACTAATGTTAATCCGTCTATTGTTGTGTTTCTCGTAAACCACCGTAGTGGAATACCAATATTGCAAGGCTGTGTAAGGTCACGATTTGCTACGATGTATAACATCCTTTACTGTATTATAATAGTTTATAATACCTTGTTGCATGCGACAAAGATATATAACAACTAGATGAGCTTACCAAGGTGAAATTTGCAAACAAAAGCTAAATCTCGATTGTAATTTTTTACCAAAATCCATGAAATGGTCAAAATTGTTATTGGTTAGATAATGTTTTAGAAAACTAAACTCAAAAACTATTTATTTATTTATTTCGTATGCCATAAGAAAAAAGAACAGTCACTATACTTTGAGATACGATTATACTACCTTTCCTCATTTTGGAAATGTATTTTTTTTTACATTTTTTTGTAAAAAAAATATGTAACACGGCACGCCCATAACAAATGTTAGTACTTAGTTTTTATACGCAAAGTACAACAAAGTAAGAATTACCATGTAAAGAAATTAAACCTCTGACAAATAAACCTCTAAAACAAAGTAAGAGTCAAACCCACTCAAGAATAAAATAAAACCTCTGAGTCTGGCATTTAAATGAATGCCACAGAAGATCAATCATGAATTTCCCACATATTGTGAATTCTGCGGCCATGTCAGATCTCAGGATGCAGTGTGCACGAGCCTTAGCGTGCGCGTAAAGAAGCCGACTTCCTGTGTGAGCGCGACCTTATTGATATTCAATAATGTTACTTGTAATGACAACATTTCTATTACATTAGAAAAATCAGTAGAAGTGCATTCTAGTAACTTTGTTAGTAAGTTTCTTTGTTCTCACAATTTTCTTACCTATTTATATAACATCTAAATATCTGGAAATGTCCGAAAACTCCGAAAACTATTTAATTTATGTCTCAAGATATGCACGTCCGATTTTATTTTTAAATCAGGAACGTTCTGCGTTCATTAAGTAGTTCATATTATAATTTAGCACCGGAAGTCAAACATAAACTCCTCTCGTATTCAAAATTTAAAATTACGAGCCATATCCCTTTTTACATCTTTAAATATATTTTATATCAATGTTATATATTAACCGTTGAAAGTATGTTTTATGTTGCGTTAATAAAATATATTACGATAAATATATTTTTTTATTGTTTTCAAATTATATGACTAAGGACAATCAAAAAGTTTTGTTAAATAATTATTGTCTCTTTAGTAAATTCACTTTAATAATTAATTTACTGCATTTTTTTCGGATGCCCGTACGTCTCCAAGTTAATGAATCTGAAGCAACCGTTATTTCGTCTCCTAAATATTATTAGGTAAAACTAGTAAATATTAATTATACAGACTATAATATTAATTAGAGATAATACTTTAGGGTGTGTATGTGTCCCGTATGTAGAGTTTACTGTGAGAGTACCAGGGCATTTCTCATAGAAACATGAAAGTCTGAAGCAAGTCTTTCAGCGCTGGTACTATAAAAAACTCTACATACAGGACCTAAACACACTCTAAAGTGTCAACACTCATTTAATATGTTATATCTTGTATACATTGAAACTATTGCTAATGGCCATAATAGTGATAAATCCACGGACTTTTAAATAATATCTAGCTATTATTTAAACGTCCTTGGATAAATCATTATCATTGCGAAAATTTGGGCAGGTAAAGTTATCGAAGCTGTTTGTAGCGGTTTTTTTTTCTTTTGCGATATTTGACGACCTCCGTAGCGCAGTTGGTTGAGCGCGTTGGCGCTCGAACGAAAGGTCGCGGGTTCGAATCCCGCCGAGGGAACAAAAAGTTTTCAATGTTCCTGGGTCATGGATGTGTATTAAATTTGTGTATAATATAATAAAAATCTTAAATACGTGTATAGTATAAAAGTATTAAATATATTTCCGTTGTCTGGTACCTGTAACACAAGTTCTTCGGATACTTAGCACAGGGCCAGATTGACGTGGTGTGAAGCGTCCATAGATATTATTATATTATTATTATTATTTGTTAGGTATGCTTGTTTTCTTGGACTGAGACGTAAAAACCCTCCGAAGAGTGTTTATGTTATATGTATAATTAATAATTATTACAAAACATCTTTTAACATAGGTACTGTAGTATATTGTTGATTTTGTTATCCTTGGTTTCTTGGACTGTCACGCAAAAACCCCCCGATAAGCAGTGTTTATGTTATAGTTGTTTGTTTTCATATTATATCGACTTCGAAATCTTGCTATTGACGCCTTCGTGGTCAGTGTATCGACTCGGAGGCCGTGGGTTAATTTCTCGGGTTGGAATAACTAAAAATGTTGTTTTTAAGTCTCGTTAGAACAATGCAGGCTTATCACCTGATTGTCTGACCAGAAAGATGACCTAAGCATCAGATGGACATGTCGAATGTCAGTCCAGCAGGCTTACCTACTCTTGACACATGAAAGTCAAAATTAAGTCTTTCAGCGATGGCATACGAGGTACATACACACCGGATGTGCCTCTTATGTAGAGTATACTGTGAAAGTACCAGCGCTGAAAGTATTATCACTCATTTATTTTACACCTTGTAGATATTGTAAATTTTTAAATTCACTGAAAATGCCATATTATTGCAATAATTCACTCCTGTACCTTGCGTCACAGTTTTATTGGCCATTACTCACCCTGGTGCACTCTTGATTGTTTTCGGGGAAACACGGTCATGAAATGCAAATTAAATCATTATTCGCTGCTCGACATCCATTAAAAACACACAAAATTGTGTACGTAATAAGTTATTAACCAATTAGGATTTGTCGCATCGTATTTCCATCTTGCATAGTTGCAACAAGATTCATTAATGCAGTAAAAATCGCTATACAGTCGAAAATATAACCCGCTCCTTTTTTTGGAAGTGGCATCAAAATAAGCGTTAGTATTTAAGTATCAATTCGAAACTTCGAAGAAAACGCCTCCGTGGTGGCATTTAGAAGAATGCAGATTATTCAGGATCGTCTCGCATCTGTCAAGAAAGATGATCCATGCATCGAATGTACGTGTAAAAGTCGGTCCTGCGCCTGATCTTTCTCCAGTCCGTCCCACTAGTTAATCTTGAATGTTCTTGTGTATTGCGTACCTACACACTTGAGAACTGCTTAGCTGGTCTGATTCCAATGAAACGGACCACCGCCCGGAGACATTAAAATACCTACCTGCAAGTTAATAGGAGATTTTGTTAAGAACATTACATTCAGTGGGCAGTAAGTACAAAGTAGATATCAATTTATTTATATATTCCTCGTATATACTATAGGTATCTTATCGCGCTTAATATGTCGTAAAACGTTTATGGTTTGGAGAGAAAATAAATAGTTTTTCACCGTTCTCCGTCTGAGTATTACATAAAAAGTTTTACAGCTGTGAAAATAGACTACTGGAGTGCTATGCTGCTTACGAATAAGCACTGAAATATTTATAAAACCAAAACATTTTGTTTTAGATGACACGGTCTATTATAACCTCGTCCTATTCACCATCTCTTCAGAAGCAGCGAGTGCCATATACCCGCGTAAGAGTCCTCACCTACCTCAGGATGCGTAATTTCATTCTTAGTGTGGGACATAGATTTTTAAGGGATTTAAATGACAAAATAATCACATGGAAGGTACAAGAAATGTGATTATATATAATGGACAACTGTTCATAATTTTTATCCTTCCGACTGCACCAGTTACCACAATACTGACATATCTCGATAAAAGCTTAAAAGAATACGTCGACATTCCAATATCGTGACTTCTGGTCGTCAATATCACGTTATCTACACATTCGTTATAAAAATGATTATAATGCAGTAATAAAATACTTCGTACAAGTGGATGACATATTGTTATTGCAACTACAATATTATGTCGTGTTTCAAAACATCTGCCATCATTAATATGGAGTGTCGATAAGTTAAAGATACATGCATACACGCGCAGGATGTTCATTTTTTGTAAAGATAGCGTGTTGTTTAATGCAAAAAATATATACACATTTTTTTGTATTGACATGATAATGTTGTTATAATAGAATTTAAAGGTTTGTTTCAGTTTTTTAAAATTAGTAATTAATATTTCAACATGATCATTAAACCTTTTTAGGACAAAAAGTAGGCTAACACGAAAATTGTTTCAAGTACCAAACCCATGAAAATTGTTTCAGTTTTTACGTGAAAGAAACCAAAAAAATCATCCATCAATCCATAACAAACGTGAAGAACATGACATTCAAATCTAAAATAACAGTATCTCTGTCATTTTCTTGGTAACTCAATCTATATCAGAAATCCAAAGAAAACAAGGCGTGTGGCTAACGTAGTTGCATGGAATTATTTAGTTTGTCAACAAATACACATTCACTTTCTTGTTCAGTGTACAACCAAAGATTTCAAATGTAGGGATAAGCCCCTACGAACATTCTGCACAAACTTCATCATACACGCACATACACTGCACAAAACTTCTTCATACACGTAAATATTACATTTCAGTTGGCTTTGTTTTTAAATTTCATGGACCGTAGAACTCGCATTGGTCCCAACGGCTATCCCTGTATTTAACGCTGGTTGATTTCTTCATATAATATGAGCCGCCCATAAGCGTATTGCACCGTAGGTACCTACATTTTGCCAATGTCTATTTTGCGGCTTATTCAAAAGTTAGCGTATAAGGCCCCCATTTACACATTCGATTATTAATTATCTGCAAAATTTAAAAAAAGAGAGAAAGAAGGGGTTTACTAAAGACTTTATTATCTACTTTGTTGTTAAGGGTGTCCATTGGGGCCGTCCTTACGGCAGTAATGTACAAGTCAACGTAACCAGTAAGGTCGTTTGTTACTTCGTCAAGATGTTCCTGTATTTCTGCACATGATTAAAATAACTTAATTAATTCACCGTGTTTGCGCTAAGTAGCCATCTTTTATTCATTATGAGGTGACACACAGACAGACGAATTTATCTTCCTAGTACTTAATGTGCGCTGAACAAGTTAAGGGAAATTATTCTGTTGAATAATGCTGTGTTAAATGCGAAGCTAAAATATAAAGAAAAAAAGAGATTTTTGATTTTGATTGAAATTGAATTGAATCTGTTAGATCATCACAGTACATAATATGTACTGTGATGATCTAACAGATTTTTGTGAGAGAAAGAGAGAATAATTTCCCAACTTCCAGCCGAAAAATGCGTTTTGCGAGCAATGAGTTTTTCAGAAACCAATAGAAACACTTCGCAGTGCGGAGCAGAACCACCAATAGAATCGCTTCGCAATGCGAACCAGAACCAATGGAAACGCTTTGCAGTGCGGAGCAGAACCACCAATAGAATCGCTTTGCAATGCGAAGCAGAACCAATAGTTATCGCTTTGCAGTAAATGAAGCGATTCTATTAATAATAATAATAATACCTATAGACGCTTCACACCACGACAATCTGGCCCTGTGCTAAGTATCCGAAGAACTTGTGTTTACAGGTACCAGACAACGGAATTATAATACTTTTATACTATACACATATTTAAGATTTTTATTTTATATTAATACACAAATTTAATACACATCCATGGCCCAGGAACATTGTAAACTTTTAGTTCCCTCGGCGGAATTCGAACCCTAAACCTATCGGTCGAGCAGCAACGCGCTGAACCACTGCGCTACGGAGGTCGTCAAATTCTATTAGTTCTTGAAACACATTTCTCGCTACGCATCCTCGCTTACCGGTGGATCAGCACCCTTATCCTTATCTTCTATTCTCTATCAAGACATCCGTGTCTGTATGATTGTCTGTCACGTTTGGCATGGGAACAGCTGCCCGCGTAAATATTTGCCAGCACGCGCCAGTTCGTTCGCCCCGTCTATTTGCGATCGGGGAATACTAACATTCTAATCTACGGGACAATCGCGTATCTACCATTCCTCCCCGAACTTTAGCTGATAAATGTTGCATAATTTAGTAGCATTTCGTGAATGACTAGCATCTTGATACTTGATACTAATATTATAAAGCGGAAGAGTTTGTTTGTTTAAACGCGTTAATCTTAGAAGCTACTGGTCCGATTTGAAAAATTCTTTTTTTGGTGGATAGTTCATTTATAGAGGAAGGATTTAGGCTATATATCATTACGCTGCGATCAATATTAGCGAGGCGTCAGTGAGAAATGTTGCAAAAACGGGGAAAAATATTCACATTTGGGGACTTTCGTTGCGTGCGCTGCATAAACGGTTTAAGTCACTCAAAAACCACGCGAACGAAGTCGCGGGCACAGCTAGTATGTATATATACATACAGTGGTTCATATATCACGCCGAATATAGTGTAAACAGAAGGACGCGTAGAGCATTTTTTGTTTTGTAACATAAGTACATTACTTATCGCAAGAATTCACGATTAAATAACTCCGAAACAGTCACCATACAGATTAGTTTCAATCCTGGTCAGGTCATATGTCAACGACCAGTGCGTTCGTGTGTATAGACGGAGCCAGCGAGCCCCAGCATATTCACTCCTTGTGGTCATTTTAGACGTTTTTTTTGAGTTACTTATATGAGGTGCCGAAACAAAAAAATACTCTACGCGTCATTATGTTCACACTATATTCGGCTTAATATACTTATACGAACCATGAATCACCCCATATATAAACTGAATTAACCATTTAACCCAACGTTCGTCTACTATCTAACGGATTTTGTTGAAATTTGGTAGTAAACGTGCTGAACCGCTTTACTGAATTTAATAAACACAGAAATGCACGCATCAGACACGTCATATTCCGATTGCGGCATGTAATTAAAGTTATATTTTATATATTTTTTTTATTTCAAATAATATGAATACTTAATGCTTTACTTTTATTTAATCTCCTCAACAGTCATCCTAACAAGTTGATCATTGCCTATTAAGAATTCTGAATAATTCATTAGTTTTTAAATATCTAACTAAAATTTAAACAACTGGCAACGAACGAATGTTCAAATTTAGAAGCGAACATCCAAATTCAAAAACGGTTTCTACATGAGGACCATTACCAACAGCGCGAAACGCACCGTCAACGCCAGACCAGGCTAATGACAAATTGTCCACTCACAAGTATTCCAAATTTGAGCCACATTAATAGCCTTACGCCATTGCAATAAAATCGAAATTCGCGTAGACATAACCGGGAAGATCATGCAGATTTTGATGGCACATGGTCTGCCGCTATTCTAGGAACAAGTATTTTCGGTCAGGTGTCCAGATGTCGAAGGGGACCTTTTATTCGTTGATTTTGAAACATCATTATTTGTCCGTCCTTTTATTGTGTCTTTTAGTCTGAGTGTTTTCTTTTTAAGTCCCTTGATTTATGGGCGTGGCGCGGCATTTTGTTTTAGGTTATTTCTGTTGTAATTAATAGGAGCTGAGTAATTGTCGGTTTAGTGTTGCCGTGGTTTACTAATTTATCCGGCTTGAGATGACGCGGTTGTGACATGGCTACATCCTATTAATTTTACATGCGAAATAAGTCCCTGATAATATCGAGACAAGATAAGTAGGATATCAAAACTAAGCTTTAGCCAAGTTGTACTAATTACGACTACTAAGTTCGAACACTAAAAAAAAGTATTGCTAAGTTGCTTACAAATGATTTTGTCACTTATTGGCTGAGGAGCCCAATAAGTGACAGAGGTGTCATTGCCGATATTTTACGTAATCTTCTTCTTCTTTTTCTTCTTCTTCTTCTCCTATATAAAAATGAATTGCTGTTCCTTAGTCTCGCTAAAACTCAAGAACGGCTAAAATGATTCGGCTATTTTTAGTATTGAAATATTCGTGAAAGTCCCGATAAAGTTTAAAAGGTTTGTATGCTCAATGAAGTGGGCCCGGGTCAGCTAGTCTTATATAAAAAGAATTGCTGTTTGTTAGTCTCGCTAAAACTCGAGAACGGCTTAACCAATTCGGCTATTTTTGGTCTTGAAATGTTCGTGGAAGCACAGGGAAGGTTTAAACGGTTTGTATGCTCAACGAAGTAGGCACGGGTCAGCTAGTAAAAAAAACTAGACGCTACTGACACAGGTGGTCTTAAACAACCTAATGGTGTTTTGTTTTCATGTCTCTTTGTTTTCACAAGAGTGTTTTTTACGAGTATAACAGTTTTTTGAAGTAAAAAACTGTTGCTAAAATAAGGTTATCTTAAAAGGGCTTTCGACTAAAAAGTGTCAAGCGCTTTTTGCGAGCTTTCAGCACTGAAGTGGCTGCATGCAAAAAGTTTACTAACGCCTTTTAAGCCATTCCCAAAAGATTATGGCTTAAGTGATTAGCGAAATGATGGGACCGTGTATCCTGGTTGACAAGTGTAGAACAAATATTTACTCTGCAAGTCGGTGTCATGTAAGGGAGCCGTTTATGAGTCTCTCACGGTGTCCATGTGGTCATGATCGCTGACTCATGTGTTCATGCGAAATTGATCACTAAATCTATAGCCATGGGAAATATTAGCAACTTTTCGAGTAACCAGGGGCACAGCTTAGTAATACCATAGACCAATTAATAATTGTATAATTGGTCCATGGTAATAGTTACTACGTCAAGGGACCTTGCAAGTTCTTAAAGTAGTACTTTGACATTTTTTTTAATTCGCGCAAGTAATTGTATATTAACATAGACATCATATTTTTATACGACATCTAGATACTGTATATTTTTAGTATTATTTTAACATCTATATCATATGTTAAAATAATACTGATATACGACCTAGTGGCTATGCCCTGAAAATAGCATTACGTTAAAAAATAATAGGTTACGAAAATAATTGAACAATTTTTTTCAAATCGTCTAAAATGATATTTAAATATATTTAGATATCTAACAGGTATATTTACGGTGATTTCGTTTTCTACGTCTCCTAAATTACACATTTTTTTATTTACATAAACCTACAAAACATCTATAGTTTTTTTAACCAAATTCAATAAAAATAATATAGTAACCTAGTATTTTTGTATGCATTCTAAGGATACAACTTGGTATCTCGTTTTGTTATTATAGAAAACACAGGGTGTCCCGTTACCAGCTCGCTTTACTGCGACAACAGTATAGCATGTGATACATCTTATGAATGGAGGAGAATTTGTATCTGTAGCCGCTTTCACACCACGTCAATTTGGCCCCGTGCTAAGTTCTTGAACTTATGTTCCAGGGCCCTGATTCAAGATGCGATCGCCATTTATCGCTTAGGAAATTAAAAAAAAAAGTATGGAATTTGACATGAGCTTCGTATGTCATTTAGCGAAGCTTATGTCAAATCCTATACATTTTGTTTTGGAGGCTAGGCCAGTCAGTGACACATTAATACCATACAAATCCTTACTTATATTAATGTCTGTTGGTATGTTAGTTACGCTTTCGAGCGAAAACTACCTAACCGATCATCATGATACATCTACACATATTCTTAGAAATTTTGGAAGTAACATTGGATATTTTTTTAATCCACGCGGGCGAAGCGGCTGGCAAAAGCTATTAAGATAGTATTTTATCCTCTATGGTCTAGTGGTTTAGAGCCTAGATCTCGACTTGGAGGTCGTAGGTTCGATTCCCGCGTTGGAACAACAAAAAAGGTTGTTTTCAAGTTTGGTTTTTGATTGTCTGACAAGAAAGAAGGCCCATGAGTCGGATGGGCATGTAAAAAGTCGGTCCTGCGCCTGATCTTCAGGAAGAAAGAGTGCTTCTGTGTATTGCGAACACACTTGGGCACTATAAAATAACTCCAGCGTAGCTGGCCTGGTTTCAATGAAACCAGTTATTATATTACATATATTATTTTACACTTTTTTTGGGCTTTCATAAACTGGTGATGATTTTTTACACATAAGCGTTAAAAATATCCTGATGGTAATAAATGATGTGACTTGATTTTTTACTGATGATAAGTAATATGTCTCTAAATATATTAAGTATGAATTTAATTACGAGAGTAGTAATAATATAACGACAAATTTTATATATCACATTACCTTTAATTCAACGAATAATATAAACTCGATTATATCAAAACATCTACATAATCTGCCATTTGTTGAATAGCTTATGCAATTAATTTCATATCGCTTAAATAGCTTGCAGTTAATTTAAGCTCATATTAATATGTTTTACAGCTTAAGCAAATAAGCCGTTAAAATCCGCTTATTACTATAAATACTGCTTAAACATCATAAAAGGTGCGGTGCGTGCCGAGACTGCTAAAGCCAAGTTCTAGGAATATGATAATAATAATAGGCAATATTTACTTATAATTTATTATATTTGTATGATAGTCTAACAAAAAGACTAAGATAATTTGTTGTTGTATCTATCCATGTGTGCTGTTATGTCAGGATAAGATAATAATAATATTTACATCATTACAAAAAAAATACAGACGAATTAAGAACCTCCTCCTTTTTTTAAGGTCGGTTAAAAAGTACAGTAGAACTGAAAAACCTTCGATTGGTCTCCGCGCATTATTAAGAGGAAACACCACGAAATTTTTTCCATACAAAAATAGGGGTCTAGGGGATTTCTATTTCCTCCCTGGATAACACCTCTAGAGTAACAATTTTTTTCCTGAATATTTATGGATATTGTTTGTACGTCCCTATTTTTTCTTTATTTAAATAAATTAATTATTTAAAGAGATATGGACGTTTAAAAACCTAAAAAAAATGGCCAGACTCTCCGATATGTATATCTAGGAAACAGATTTGACTACAATAAACAACAAAAGCAAAAAATAGGAACCTAGCTCAATTCTTTTTTTAGCTAATACAGAAAAAAATATTTAAATCGGTTAAGTTTTGGAGGAGGAAACAGAAATCCCCTAAACGTCGATTTCTGGTACTTTTAATAGGTAATTTCAGTCCAAGTTGCAGCTGTCTCTATCGCGCTAGTGCTGGCTAGCTAAGGCACTCCGAGACAGCAACAGATTTTTTAAATACCTATTTTGTTTTTCTCTCAAACGTGGTGTTTCCTCTTAATCTAAGTGAAAAACAAAAAATAAGTATGCAAAGTAGCGGTAAATTTTGAGTTTTAATTAGGATGTTAAATATATAACGATTGTTAGAGCAACTTCTTAAACACACGTGTAGTGTTGTTTTTAAGTATTTTAAATATTATGTATGTTAGTCTTTAAACTCTTTAAGCTATTTATAATATGGGCCTATGCAGCCTGCATTATATAGTATTTATTTATTTATTTATTAAATACATAGCTACCGTTAGATAAGACTAGGCGCCTACAACATGTATAAATGTTAAATTGTGTGCTATATATCTATACTAATATTATAAAGCGGAAGAGGTTGTTTAAACGCGCTGATCTCGGGAACTACTGGTCCGATTTGAAAAAATCTTTTTTTGTTGGATAGTCCATTTATAGTGGAAGGCTTTAGGCTATATAACATTACGCTACGACCAATAGGAGCAAAGCTTGTGAGTGAGAAATGTTGCAAAAACGGGGAAAATTATTCACATTTGGGGACTTCCGTTGCGTGCGCTTCAAAAACCTCGCGAACGAAGTCGCAGGGCACAGCTAGTGAATAATAACTTATAAGACTCATTTAACTCGCACTCAACACACAGTGCATAGCTTGTAAGCGCCCTTGAACTTATCGTAAATACGCTAAAGGGTCTCCAAAAATAAATGTAAGGGCTTAGGGGAATCAAAGGTGAAACTCTCTTTAAGACTGAGAAACGCATATTTAGCATAGGTTTTGCTATAAAATATCCTGCCCGACCAAAGTTCCTGCTCGACCAGGGGCCGTACTCTCCAAACTGATTTGATTTTGATTCAGATTCGATCGTGCCCCGTACTCCCGAATAAACTGACGTTTGTTTATTTTAATTCTCGGTCGATTGGTATGGTCGGGAGTACAAAAAGTTACGATATAACGATTTTCTTTATCCTGGTTAGTTTCAAAGTAATCCACGAAATAAAACGCATCGACAGCAGAGGTGGTTGAAATCTGTATTTACACGTATACATGTAGGAATTATCGACGCTGTTAAGCGATTTTGATCTTAATAATATAATAGCTTCATCTATTACTATAGGTTCTAATTTCCAATATGATTGTCAATAAGCTATGCACCGTCACCCAAAAAACCGCGGTTGTTTTTACAAGTCTGCACCGAGTAGCGGTAAAGCGTGAACCAAGGCTATGGTCTAGAACTTAAAACTATTTGTGTAACAATGACTATAAAACTGTAGTAACTAAAATAACTTTTCTGCGCCGAAAAAACGTAGTTGTCTGCAATTTAATTTCCTTTATTAAAACAAACATATTGTTTTCAAGTTTGGTTAGGACAATGCAGGCTGATCACCTGATTATCTGACAAGAAAGATGATTCATGCGGCAGATCATCATACATGGTCTTGAAAAAGTCGGCCCCGCGCCTGATCTCCCACCGGTTGTGTCGTTCATTCGTCCCACGAAAGTCAAAGAAGAGTGCTATTGTATTGCGCACACACTTAAGCACTATTCAATAATTAGTTTTATAATCCTGCAGGGCTTTTGTGATGGTTGACTTTCTGAGGGAAAATCAATATACAGGTTGTAAAAAGAACAGTCACTATAACTATCAGATACCATTTTTAATTTTTTTGTCGCAAGAATAACGAAAAAGCAAAAAAAATATTTTTTTTTTTCATTATTGTAAAAAATAAAATACATTTCTAGATAGAGAAAAGGTAGTGTAATCATATCCCACAGTTATATACTGATTGTTCTTTTTACAACCGTTATACAATTAAAATTATAAATTTGGACCATCCTAACTGGGTTAGACTGGTACAGTCTGACGTTTAAGGGTTTAGGGAGAGACCTCGGCACGATGGTGATGATGACCAATCTCAAGTTCTGAAGGCAAACACCATAATGGTAGTAACATTAGGTGGTATTGACAGTAGATGCTTGCTGAACACTTGTCCTTACTTAACATGTTGACTCGAGTGGCGCCAGTGATAAGGTACCATTAGACAAACACAAGAGGAAGAAATATACAATAGACAAATCATACATTTTACATGTACATTTTGTTCATAAAGAACAAATTTTCACCTTTCATGTTTCTGTTTGGAAGCTACGACGCTATATAGTTTAGACCAGTGGTTCCTAACCTTTTCAATGTCAATACCCCTGTGAACAAGTATGGGAATTGCGTTTACCCCTAGCTAATTTAAAATCATTATAACCACACAAATTCGAACGAAAATATGGTAATATGAGAGCGCCGTAATACCGTTTACCGCACTATTATTTTGTTTATTGCTATTTTAATTTTTAATACTATTTCGTGCCATCCCGGGGACTATATAATACCCCCTAAAATCTCCGTTCTACACCTGCGGGGGAAATCAGCCCCAGGTTAGGAACCACTGGTTTGGATATAGCTAGTGACGGTGGCCGGTTTCATTTGCCGTCACTCGCCGTTAAACATGTTTGGCGAGATAGTATTGTAATATATTTAAGTGTAATTTTAGATGAATAAATGATTTAAAAAAAAAATTAAAAGGGGTCATGCATTAATTCTGACTGTCTAAAGACTTGAACACTAATTAGTTGATTTAACCGGGGGACAAACTACTTTTATCCCGAAAAGCACATCATTGGCATCAGAACTGCAGTTGACATGTTTGCCTCACAACTTCTCAAGTAACTTGTCCAATATGTTACTATACTAACTAAACTAAAACTAAATAACAATGTTACTGTCTTTGTTTACAAGTAACATTGTTTACTGCTGGTTGTCAGTGGTTGTGTATTTGTTTTGCGTGCACCTCTGTGCTCTAGTGGTTTAGAGCTACGCTCTCGACCCGGAGGTCGTGGGGACGATTCCCGCGTTGGAACAACAAAAAATGTTGTTTTCAAGTTTGGGTAGGACAATGCAGGCTGATCACCTGATTGTCTGAGAAAAAAGATAATTCATGCGTCGGATGGGCATGTAAAAGTCGGTCCTGCGCCTGATCTCCCACCAGTCGTGTCGGTTATCCACTGAGCTACGAGAATGAAGGAAGAGTGAGTGCTTCTGTGCATTGCGTACACACTTAGGCACTATAGCCTGCGTAGCAATGAAACCGGCCACCGTCACAGAAATCGGTGTGGGATTCATTATTTGTTTTGCGATTTTCTATACCTAAATATGCTCAAATCGGCGCCACTTATCCCCCACTTCGTTCAAACGGGGGTAAAAGTTGAACTAATTATTGTATAAATATGACATGACTAAGTTCTGTCGTGTTGCTCGGTCTGGCAGCCGTCTCGTCCACAAGGTCAGATGAGTCATGACGAAAGGGCAATGAGGACTTGGTGGAGATTTAACATCCAATTAGGTGATTGGATGAGCTAAATCAGAGATTAAAATCTGCAAACAAAATCTGGTAGGGCAATTCATTAATGCAACTATACGTGTCGCGGCTAACCAAATGTGTAAAATAAAGGACTGATGATACTTTAGGGTATGTGCCTCCTATGTAGAGTTTACTGTGAAAGTACCAGCGCTGAAATACTTTTGACTTTCATGTTTCTATGAGAAATGCTCCAATATCATAAATTTGCCCATGCAATAATTTAAAAAAGTAACTCTTTCAGTGCTGGTACTTTAACAGTAAACTCTATAAACGGGACCTATACACACCCTAAAGTATTATCACTCATTAATATTACAGCCTGTAGATAGTACGGCCCGGCTGATTACATTATATTTATAGCATCGAGATAAACCCTTGTCGGGTTTACGGTGCTACTAGTACTATATGTAAACAAATGTAATAAAGTAATAAATAAATAAAAAAAAAAATATTTAAAAAGCTAATGGTAAAAAATAGTACTAATCGCTGTTGTATTTGAATGCACATTTGCTTCACTTTTGCTACGACACTAGCGCCAAGAACAATTTAGTGGCAATCATAGGAACTATTAATTAAATGTTACATCATTGGGGTCACCCGTTTTAATTAACTATTAAATAATAAATAAATAAATCAAATAAACATTGGCGCCGAATTAATTTTTCTGAATTTTAAAACTTTTAACTACTTTCCAGTCTAATTTTGGCAGTTTATGTATGTATGTAATAGGTACGTAATAATTTGTAATTTCTTCCACCTACGTTCACAATTCACATATTTTGAATCGTACAACTCGAGCTTTTCTAAATCGCTCACACAATTCGTTACTTCCAGACACTATATAAAGGTCTGTTTATGATTCTATTATAAAACAAACAGACCAACATTTGGTCTTCTATGATTCAGAGGCTACGAATCCCAGCGCGGGAGGAACGGAAATTCCTAATCTTGGTTAAATACTCCTCGCGTGTGACACTTAGTACTTTGTTCGTGTACATGTGCCTTAATGTTTCCTTTATTGGATACGTCTTTCTTGATATCTAAATTTTACGACCAAATAACATCAAGATTTCTAAGACAAAATGGCTGATCTTGTGTATTGCAAACGCCTAAATATCTTGGCAATACATGATCTGATAACTTTTTCACAGGATAAGCTATGTAGACTCGTCTTGGCAAACATTTTTACATGAAAATGTTTTTGGTGGGATTTCATTAAACTATTTCTATTTACGTGTCCAGTTATAACATTATTTACCAAACGGGGGATGAGTTAAAACTTATAACCTTCTTGTCCAAGAGGTTTTACTTATAACGGACAGTTGGTATATTTATTTATTTATACCTCATGCACATTTTGTGGACACACATGGACTTTTTTTTTTTTTTTTTTTTAAATACATGGAAAGCTTACAGGTAGGTACAATATTTAAAATAAAAACAGAATGCATAATTACAGAGCCAATTAAAAGTTTTCGCTGGTAGTAAATTAATGCATCAAGGTATTTTCTACTACAAGGTATACTAATACTATCCGCCATTATATAAAAATATCTATTTTGCTGTTACGACCATTTTACCAGCAAGGACTTTAAGTAGCTCTTGAATTTGAGGATACGACATTTTTAAATTAAAACGTTTTTAAATAAAATATAATTCTGTACTTAAAAATATAATTTAGAAAATATATAAATATTTTTAATAGGTAAATGCTATTTCAAAATTGTTCTTAGTGAGTAAGAGAAAATATACTGAACTATTGTTGACTGAACTTTTAAATTTTTTAAAGTAAAATTCCTATTAGTCAGGGTTCCCCCATACATTGTTTTCACTTCATTAGTATCATGCAAATTTTTCGTGAGTAGGTACCTTCATTTCGATGAGTCGCACAAGAATTTTTTGGACGGAACTCTTGTTTGTGGTAGATAACAGAGACAGCAAGAATAAAGTTTGTGGATTTGGTGATTCGAATATTTTTTTTTGATAAATCTCAAGATATTGATCTAAAATATCCGAAAAAAGTTTTTGTCCTACACAGTCTATGTTTTGATCAAAGATTTCCCTTTTGCCGACTTGTATCGATAACGAGGTCATCATAAATTATTAGTAACCAGCTGATTTTCTTTTTATTACTTAGTTAATATTAATGTAATTCAACAGACATAAAATTGTCCTACAAATTGTGTGGTACGTTATCCCGGTCCTACGCTCGAAAGTTAAGATTTTTATTATCCTTGCTAACTCTGTTAGCTACCACAATCGAGAGTTCCGTCCAAAAAATTATTGGACATTACAACAAATTGAAGCTACTCAAGAAAAATTTGCTTGATACTAATCAAGTGAAAATAATGTATGGGGGAACCCTGACTAATAGATGCTAATAGCAAAGAATCTAATTTTATCCGACAAACGGTCATGTTCGGCGATGGACGCACTCATAGATATTAATATTGATCACCACACTAGCTAGTAGCTACCTGTACCTACTACCAGGTTATAATCGTCATCGATACCAAAATAGGAACAGAATGCATACATCCTCGCACCATAAGGTGTGAAGTACACTCGCGGAATACAAAAGAGACTTACAGTTATTTGATTGAAGATAATGATTTATTTCGGGTTAGTATGTTTTGGCTCTTGACTGTATAATATGGAGGTCAAGCCTGTACGGTGAGGGCGATGCATATGTCGCAGTCATCTAATTGAAATCGCCATTTCATTGAGTGACTAGCGTTTTTATCGAATGGACGACATTAAATTGAAAGACTAAAGGACAACTCGTCAAGTTTTAGTCGTTTAGCGTAGTCGTTGAATTAGGAACTACTTATAGAACATCTAGTTAGGTCACATTTCTAAACTACTAAAGATAATTAGACAAATGAGGATTAGTTGATCTTCCACTGGTTATAGTTACATGACGTCACGTTGAATGACAACAGCGCCCTCTAGGGGACAGAGTAAAGAACTCACAACTGATAATTGCAAGTATTTATTAAAGCGTTTTTTGAGTTGTCGAGGTTTAGTTTATAAACTTTATCTTGTTGATCTTCATTTTTGTCAAACTTCAATACAACGAGATGGAAATGTTAGTTATTTAATGCATAGAAAATTCTTTATTTGTACACAAAAAATAAACACATATCGTTATCAACGTTGCAGAAAAACATAGCATATCATTTAATAAAAATTATGGCAAACAATATGATTTATATTATATATTATAATTAAATTGAACATAATATAAATATTATAACCCGCCTCTTGTATAAGTTTACTTACACTTAGAAGTTTTCACACAAGCATGCGTGCAACGTCTGACCTAATTTTTTAACGTTGTTACTGACTTGTAAACTTTCATATTTTTAACTTCGATTCCGTGTTTTTTTTAATTTAAATTTTCACAAAATTTTAATGTACATTTTGGGAGAACTGTAATCACTTTTGAAATTTTTTTATTAACCATCCTGAGTCGGAGCATCTATAGGCCAAGCAGGAACATTTTAAAGCTCTATAAAAAGTAACGTTATTGTTGTATTTCCATACAATTAACATTCGATAATGATTTTGAAGTAACTCTCAAATGTTCCTGTTTTCGTTGTGTTGGCGAGTAACTCTTCGCCATGAACACAAATTTGAATCATATAAGGCCATAAGGAATATACTTATTTACATATATATTTTTAACCCTCGACCACCCCCGACGCAAAAATGATGGGGTGTTATAAGTATGACGCGTCTGTGACGTTAACGGATGATGCGATTTTAATGCAGTTTTTTTGTTTGAAAAGTATATCAGTCGAGAGTGTTCTTGGCCATGTTTGGTGGAAATCTGTTCAGGTCGTTTGTGAGGTGTGATAGGAAAGTTATAAATACGAGAGGGATTACATGATATTCAACATGGCGTTAATTTTAATTTGCTTGGTGAAACACGCCCTAAGTCTAGGGTTTTTTTTTAATTTAGTTTTTTTATGTATGTATATCTAGTGCGCGGTGAGTCACGGTGAATCAATAGGAAACATACGCCTATACTTGTACGGTGCAACATATGACGTATAATATCTGGAATTTGGCGTCATCGCGATATGTTATTTTAAGTTTTGTATGTATGTAATAATAGTATAATCCTAGTATCCAAGGATCGGGTTGCGGTCGTCTAGCGATCGTAGAATACCGGTGAATGACGTTTTAAAAATACAGATATTTAGGAAACCGTGTGTAAAAAAAATTACATCGTAGAAAATGTTAATTTATGTTCATTTACCGCCTTCCATTAAAAAACGTAGCGTGTGCTTTGAGAATCCTATTTGATACACTTATAAATAAATAAAATAAAAATAAAAATTTGGTACACTTACGAGCATTAAATACGGCCATATGTTGCGTTTATAATTTTATTTACTATTATCATTAATATCTTGTATCTTTAGATATACCCAAGAAAATATTATGTAAAAAATTACAAAATTGTCTTTTATACAGGCTATAATATTAATGAGTGATAATACTTAAGGGTTACACACCCTTATTACTGCGAAAGTACCAGCCCTGAAAGAATTACGTTTTTTAATTATCGTATGACCAAAATGTTATTGAGGCATTTCTCATACAAACATGAAAGTCTTTCAGCGCTGGTACTTTTACAGTATACTCTACAGGAGGCATATACACACCCTAAAGTATTATCACTAATTTATTTAACACCTTGTATACTAACAAAATATTGATAGAAGCGTTTCGAATTGTTATATTAAGGAAATAATTGTAGCAATGCAATCCTGTATTTAAATATCTATTAGTTTATCTCAGTGAAAGTCCTGCGCTTAGTATAATGGGTCCAGATCGTTATCAGAACCAGAGACCACCAATTAAACAATTACTGCCTATGTCCACAACTTAACTATGTTGATCAAAGTAATTACGGTTAGGTTTATGTAAGATTGTAATTCAATATCAGCAGGAACCACTTTATTATAGTACGTCCGGGATAAACTTAACCTAAACGTAAACAAATCCGTCTTTGACACAACCATTGATTAGTCAGTGATGCCAATTGGCCAATATTTATGATTATTGTTTGCTATGAATCCATAGACTATAGGCTTATATTCTACAATCGGCAGAGTCAAAATGTCGTACTTTTTTCTGTGAAAGATTTTCATTTCATGTTGAAACATATTAATTATTGTTTAATTGTTATAAAATGTATTGGGTAATGAAGTGTAATTCTTTAATATACCTACCTGTGAAAGTATTGATAGGTGTTCACAATAAGTGAATAAGTGAAAATTACGATGTTTTCGGTTTGTTTACCTTTAGGTTAAATTTATCAGGGACGTAGTTAGGTAGTATAGGATGCCTACTTTCTGATTTTTTTTCATATTATTTCTGACTCACTTTTTGTGTGACGTGTACAGCTGTGCACTATTAAAATTTTCAGATCAGATCAGATCAGATTTTTTTATCCTTTTTAACCATAAACCATTTATTATATAGGTAGATATGACGTTTTCATTTAAAAGTAAGTACCTAAATGTAGAGACATGGCTCATTTTTTTTCATCCTAAATAGCCTAACGAGAAAAACATTCAGCTAACCGAAGAAGTTAAAATATACTTTTAAATCATTTTTCGTAAACAAATTTATAGCGAATACAAAATTTACCAAAACATACTTGCATTTTATGATTCGTAGTATACAATTTGTAAGACCAAAGAAAGTGGGTTGAATGAAGGATATCTATTTTCATATTTCAGTCTAATTATAATTATAAGTAAGGATGAGGAAACGGCAGCACAATAGTAGGAACAGTCGGATGTTCCCGGATATCTCGGATGTGGCGTCACTAACTACTTCCTACACGCGTTTACTCGAAAAATTAGCAATTATGACTCATAATAATAATAGCACTATTTTAGACAGTTTCATTGAAACCAGACCATCTTCCAAGTTTTCTACCTTTGTACAGTAATATTACAACGCGTGCCAAAAAATGGCCATAGCTAATATTTTATGCCTAAGAAAACTCTACGTATTGAGGACTTAGAAACATTAAGTATTGACTTGAAATAAGACAGTTCTATTTAATATTGACTTATTCACCCCCGACGAAAACGTGTGTGGCATCGTAGCTCCTAAACGGTAAAATCGATTTTGAATTAGAACTACTTTTTTAATGTGATTATGATGTTTTAAATTGTAATTAATCATCATGCACACTGGTTGAAAAAAAATACAAATTCAAAATTGGAATAGTTGTTTTCTAGACAAATTGCAAATCCTGGAATTCAGCAAAAACATTGCTTATTACAGTTGAATTTAGTGTGTATTTCCCGAGGTGCAGTAGAAAACGTACACACGCTTTGACGTTCCTGAAAACGATTACTCACAAATCAAACTAATTGAAAGCAAACTCGTGCGCAACTTATAAATACCAACCCTCCTTCAGGACGGTAAACAATATCGAGGGGTATTGTTGAAAGAGACGCTATGTAGCTTTGTCTCGCTTTAATAATATATTTAATGTTAATCACAGATTGTCGTTTAGATGTATAAGATGCTTAAAATTTAGGATAAGAGCATAATAATTTTATCAGTGTGCAATAAAGTTTTTAAAAGGAAGATAAAATGTTTTAAAACGTTTAAAAGTATTTTCGTTCTCGAATGCGGTTCGAAAGAATTAGTGGACGATGAGAGAATTCTAAATTCGAAATTCGAATGCAAGAGGAAACGGATGTGTCGTTGAGTTTTTAATAATGTCTTATATTCCGGTCGCGTCTACGATTGTGATTAAAAATAAAAAAATCTTTTCATCTTCCCCGCGTAGGTCGTATATTGACCGCTAACTATATTTGCTTTTGATGTCTGTTTGTGTTAGTTTCTGTTTCTTGTTACAGTTTTACTATCAAAGTTCCGACAGATCTTGGCAAATGTTCCTTAATTTGCCATTTCTCTTTGTTAAAGCTTTTAAGCTTTTTTCTTTCATGAAGATGAAATTAGGTTTCTTTTTTCAGTGTTTGATTCAGATTAATTTATTTTCTACCGTCTGACATTCTGCCTCGAATATATTTCTAAGTATATCCACCTCATACTCGTTCTTATTAGTTATGACAGAAAATTACACCATCCGTTAAAGAGGAAACGACGCCATTTCTAAACGTCACCCGCCAAAACTAATAACGGTCTCGAGACACCCACAGACAAAAAAACCACATCCTCCTTAAAACCATCGGCGTAAAGATCAAATTCACTTACAAAAAATCGCGACTGCGCCCGCGCTTGTAAAATTGCAGTATCATTTTAGCGTCATAGATACTTGACACGTTTGACTTGGAGCTTTTTAATAGGTTTTTTTGTGTATCGGTACTCAGACGGTTAAGGAGGTATTTTTAACTTCGTGGAGTATGGTAAAGGTATACACGTGCCATAGATCCGGTACGTGTGTAAACGTATTTATAAGTAGCTACCTCAAAAAAACTAACTTAGCAAATGATATGCATAAATATATGCAGTTATTCCAAAATTAAAATTTCAAAATAAGCTGTGACTCGTTAGTTGAAATTTAAATGACAGATTGACAATTAAATTACATACTGAGATTTTCAACCTCTCCAGGAATAGTTTTGATGCCAAAAACGACAATCGCACTTTTATTGGTATACCAGTCAAAACTTAGAGAGCAGTTATTTATTTGCAACATATATTATATTACATAGTAATCTTGTATCGCATGTACCTACATTTTTAGTTTTTATATTATTATACATAATATAATGTTTACTTTCAGCGTTCATTTGCGTCAAGAATGTTCTACATATTCTAAAATCAATTTATTTGCAGTATCTAGTAGATACGTCATTAAGGTCCAACTTGTAATGTTTACGCTAATGCCATTCATTTTATTTAAAAAAATGTAGTAAATCAGTTATTTCCTATTCTTTTACAAATATTTGTAAATTTTGATGGGGTAAATTCGAGTTGCGTTACGCATATTTGTCTATGTGTGTGTCACGTGTAGTTTAGCCAGTCTCATCTGGTCTGGTCATAGGTGGATCGAATCCCGCCGACAGACCAAAAATATCGATGTTCCTGTGTAATATTTGAGATGGACTATCGGTGGATACGCTGCTGCACATTTCCAGATATATATACCCTCAGTCCTTTTACGAGATCCACGGGAAAATTAGTTGATGGGAAGGTGCTATACTTCTAGCACCGCAAAGATGATAGAAAATAAAGAAGTAATTAGAAATCGTTGTTTTTCCAAGGGGATGTTGGTAGCGTGAATCTGTCAATCGTATCGACATTCTACTTACGAGTAGGTCAGAGAATCGCCGACATTTTAACGACTTCCCAGTTTATATAGGAACTTTTATTACATCCTTGTTGACTGCATAATGTTGATGATGATTGTAGCGTAGTATTCCTGGGCCCTTATTTAAGATGTCATCGCTATTATAACATACAAAGTTCGAAAAAAAATGTACAGGATTTGACATAAGGTTAGCTAAATGACAAACGAATTGGTATGTCACTTAACTAAGATTATGTCAAATGCCATACATTTTGTTTTTGAACTTCGTAAGTGGTAATAGGAATGGCATATTGAATTAATCAAAACCCGATATGAAATGCATGGTTGTTCGTTAATAGTAAATTCTATGTTTTTTTTTTTTTATAACCGAATATCAATTATTCTAAATTTAAACACTTAGGTACGGATAGTGTCGCGATACGAATAGTACAAGTAGTAAATTGTGTTCAGAAAAACACACATATTTGAGATTTAGTTTGTTAATAATATTAATAAATTGCGATAATATATAACATTGTCAAATTATATTGTTGTACAAAAATACCTATTGTTGCTATAAATTCACGCCTTTTACCTTTTTTTTAAATATGCGTTAAAAAGCATAACTCTTTAGATCCATTTTAAAACGTAGGTGATAAGTAACCAGGTAACAACATTTATTTACTAATAAAGTGCAGCGAAGTAATTATGTTGTCACTAAACCCTTGGTATAAACCCCCTCGAGCACCAAATGAATACCTGAGACTAGGGTTGGCAGAACTACCTTTTATTTTTTTAGTTGGCAATACTAAAAAAAGGTACACAGACCAGACTATTTCTCTATCGGACGGAAGACCTAGCCTTTATACAGTAGGGATTTGAATGAGGGTCTTCAAAATATAGAGTCATGTTTAAACATATAAACATTATTTTATATCATTGCAATGTAAGGTAAGCCGTGGCCTAATCGGAAGACCAATGATTAGCACTCAAAAGAGCGCAGGCTCGATTCCCAGGTTGTGGCGTGTACCAAGACTTTTATAGATGTCGAGTATATTATACGGATGCTCTAACGGAAATCCTCGTGATGAAACCCGCACATGGTTGGCCACAGACGTATGGGTCAGTCATTCCTCTGGACTAGGCCGACTATATTTTGAGGATGCCGTAAGTGCTGGGAAACCATTCGACATCCCCTGTCCCATTATTTAAGTGGGCTATATAATTCGGTCAGTTTAAATCCCAATTTCGCTATAAGACCAAAAATTACTTTTCGTGAAATCTGACAAACCTACATACGCTCTTAAAGTTCATCGTTGATCATGTTACCGCTATCGTTCTTCTAGTTAATGAAAGAGGCGGGATGTTAAAAACAACCGACTATCACTGACATACGTCGAGGAAATTGGCACTTATGCTGATAAATTATGATAACATAAAACTGGCTGAAGTCATTTGGATAGCCAACAAAAGCCATGTCCAACAAGTAACGAAGGAGACTGAGCGTTACGGCGCAGACGCCTGGGAACCCTAGCTGATAATAAATAGATCTCAAAATAAAATATTTCACACATTCACAACTTGCACTTTACCTGAGGCGTAACACACGTCCAGAATCTTCTAGAAACAAATCAAATTGAATCGTATTAAAGATATTGAAGGTTTAAATTCGAATGACGTATGTAAAACCGTAGCTCTATCTGCGAGCTTGCGTATATTCGTACCTTAAGTTTATTTTAAGATATTTTAAATAGATTTTTATTGGTTCTTCTCGTTTTATGACTTCGGTTCGTAAAGAATAAGTCGCTCGTTGAACCTGGAGCTGAGAATATCTGACAGTTAATCATCATCAATCCGTTTTATGTTCGAAGGAATTTTTCAATTGTAAGCTGAGTGTAACTATGCTTTAGTGATGCTACAGTGTTTTTTCTATGTCGCATCTCATTTGAAGATCACCTCAGTATTACTATACAGTTTTATTTCAAAAAAACTTAGGCACCAAAACAAAGATTTTGCGTTAAGATTACCAGGCCCCCGATGCCATACCATTGTTTTCGAACTTCGAAAGCGATAAATAGCGATGGCATCTTGAATCAGTGCCCTGCAGTGTCTTTAACACTAACAATATCGACTAAGCATTAAGTAGTAATTGAGAAAGATAAGTAGTCTGAAATAAACAAATGTATGTTTGTATTTTGGAAAAAAAACTTATTTGCATCAGCTCTTCGCTTCAAACATTTAAACATAAATAAAAACATAAACTATATTCGTACGTGCTGCAAATGGCAACAACTTTATTACGCCCGCTAATTCCATCTTACGTGTGGTTGTAAAAATGTCACCGATATTTTTGGCCGCGAGTGTATCAGTACAAATCACCATAACTTAGTAAACACTGGGATTTGCCGTTTGTTTTTGTGACGAATTTATATTTGCTTTCTTCGCTTCTAATTATACGTTACGCTGTGTGAGTTATGCTCTATTTATAAATCACCTAAATACTAAGATCTTGATTTAAAGTCCTCATTTTAATTATTATAATTTATATAACTATTGAATTTAATAATTTAAATAAAGAGCCATCATCATCATGACCCCCTTGGATATAATAATATATTCCCTCTGTCGCCTTTTATGACACACACGAGAAAGATAGTGGATCGGGAGGTGCTATCCTTTCTCTGGCAAACCACGGATAATAGAGAAAGAGTAAGCCTAAAGATAGTTACTTTACTTCTGAAAGCTCTTTTACTCCTTAAGGGTCAATCTGATAGTAGCATATCCGACGTAAATTAATTCGTCACTTTAACGACATGGCCACAAGAAATCGTTTTAGATAATTGTTATTATTTCAAACTCATAACTAAATTAAAGTTTGGCCAATCATAAGAAGTACTTCACCTTATTGCTGTTCCAAATAACTGAACCATGTCTCGTCTGAACCGTCATGGGACCAAGACCAATTACAATCCTTTTGTTTCAGAAGTGGTCCCAAATTTTAATGGTCATTCAGATTTGAGGCCTTTGAGTTACGACCGGGACAGTGTTGCGCTTTGTTCTGTCGACATCGATGAAAATTGACACAGTTTTGCTTTGACTCATACCCTCATACGATATTTCTTACATGCAAGTGCATAATAAACGCGAAATTAATAAATGTGCAAAGTATATTTGGTTGGTAGGGTATGTAATTATTTCGACACTTTTGTCGGTGGTTTACATCGCGTAAATGAATTATTCCACAAGTACCAGGATAAAATGAAGCCTACGTTTTAATCCAAATACAACTATACACAATTTCTCAAAAATTCGTTGACCTGTTTTTGTACGACACAAACATCAAGCCCTGCTCGCTAACTTTCA
Organism: Celastrina argiolus; assembly: GCA_905187575.2. Lineage (NCBI taxonomy): Eukaryota > Metazoa > Arthropoda > Insecta > Lepidoptera > Lycaenidae > Celastrina > Celastrina argiolus. The sequence goes on from LR994596.1 coordinate 9,339,541, forward strand.
AACTTATAATACCAGTAGGATAAGGATTAATGTTTTAATTAAATAAGGCTAATAATCTTTTTTAATATTCCGTGCATCAAAAATTTTAAAATACACGTATCGGTACCAGTACGAGTATCGTTTGAAAAACAAATATGCAGGTTTCTTTATATTACACAAAATATAAAGAAGTTAAAACACTAATAACTCAATTAACTTTGTTCGTCAGTTATTTATCAAGTGGATAAAAAATTTTAATTTTCTTTAAACCTTTTCAGAGTTTAATCATGAACTTTCTTATTTTTAAAACAATTTAATAATAATGATAGGTTATTACAAACTACACTACTCGAACGACAATAATCTACGTTTTATCGACAAGTATGGCGAGCAGATGCAGACTTCGCAGACTCCAGAAAAAGCTTTCTGACATTTTTTTGTCCCAAAAACAAACATTTTGTGACCTCGTGAGAATTTTGGTTTTGATTACTTTATTATATTTTAACCTTAACATGATCATTTAATTTAATCCGGTTGCAGTAAAAGTAAATAAATTAAAGATGGAGAATTATTATTATAAACTAGCTGACCCGTGCCCACATCGTTGAGCATAGAAAGGAGCACAGACTTTTCTATGATGAACCGTTTAATCCTTCCCGACTTACACGAATATTTCAAGACTAAAAACAGCCGAATCGGTTCAGCAGCTCTCGACTTTTAGCGAGACTAACGAACAGAGATTCATTCTTATATACATAGAGTTTTAAATGGTAGATACAATAATAAAGCATCGTGCACAAAATAAATGTATCAAAGCAGCCTCTTATATATATTTTTTTTTATATTTGTTGTTATAGGCTATAACTGCATTATTTGTGAAAATTTCATGTGTTAGTGACAGACAGTAGTCATAGTAATAGGTTGTCGTTTTTACCCTTCGGTTACGAAACCCTAGAATACCAAAAACAATATTATCATCAAACGAACAGTTTGTAATATCAAGTCTACAATTTCTCCCGGTGTGGTCTCCCTGTGACAATAGCGTAATTATTGTTTAATACAATTTAGGACAGTATGTAACAATGGGACGATTTTTTATTTTGTCTTTTCGATACATTGTTTTGAGAAACTAAAAAGACAATGGCGATAAGTTCAATTTTATCATATTTTCTCAATAATTTTAATGACGGACGGTTTATCATAATATTGGTATATAATTAAACACAGTTGGTTAACAGTTAACACTTAACAGGTACACAATGGGTGCCCACCCAAGAGCGACTCTTTGTAGGTCAGAAATAATATGAGGAAAAGCTGCCTGAATTATTTGACATTCAGCTAGCGACATCTAGCAGCAAAATGTATTACTGACTGCTTTTATTTTTAAGAAGATTTTATCTACCTGAGATACGAATAACAAAAGTTTTTATATATTACTGTCATTGCTTGTAGATCTGCGAAATAGCTTGTATGACTATAAAAAGCGTGTTATTATTGCCCATAAAATCTGCAGGAACCAAGCGGGGGTAAGGGTAGGGGTAAATGCACAGGGGAAATCGTAAATCATACATAAATCATACGCGCGGTAACGAGGTGTGTATGTAACGTATCCCCTAATTCACTGTTGTATGGCTTTTTGATTGCTTGGATGAGGGCCAAATACATTCCGCGTGGGTGAATTAAAGGTGAGCGCACATTTTGTAATTTCGTAATTGGGTAAACAAAATATTCGTATAAAATGTGGGTAAAATAAAATGTACATCTGTCCTTTATTTTTGTTCTTGGCTAGACAGTAGACAAGCTGTCGCGTGTCTAGACTTCTCTGACTGGATTGCTACGTTTTACTGCCTAGTTATAAGTCTACCGAGAACTATTAAGCGTCACAGTATCCTCATAAATTTAATGTAATGTGGAAAATGGGAAACGAGCAGAAACTTATGTTAGTCCACGAGCGATAATCGGTGACCAACATTTTGTAAGTGAAAACCAGAGCATACCTAGTTTTTACGATTGCAATAGCATACACAAAGTCGGTCGAAAATAATATGGAGGAAAAATATGCCCGATTAACTATCGGTCCTGCAGGCCATGGACGGGTACCCATCATCCAGTATATTCGTAGCAACAACAAACCGATTTTTCTATACTAATTGGAGGTAGTTTTTAAATATTAGAAACAATGGTCTATTTTATGTTGATTTTTCTCATATCTTTCCAGACATTTCGGACGACATTTAAGTTCCAATCAAGAAACACACGTTAATTTTCTTTTTTATATTTTTTCACATTTCACAACGTCCAGTAGGCGTTGACCCGAATCTCGAGTCGTATCATACGAAGTTGAAAATACATAATAATCATTGCGCCTTTATTGCACAGTTAAACAGATTGTTGAAATGTAACGTGAAAAATAGCCCAACAACCTCCGTGCCGTGTTCACACAGATATCAAAGTCAGTTTTTATTTTCGGGAACATCACTATTATTTTGCCTTAGATTTCAAAAAATAACACCTATAATTATGTACAGCAAGGTGTAATTTTCAGTGCCAAAGAGAGAAGATTCTGTATATGATAATTTCGCCTTTGATGTTGCAAAATAGCGCCTATAATTATACACCATAAAGTGTTTTTTTGGGTATCAAGTAGTGTTATAAAAAATGTGGAAGCTTTTTTTATGACCGTGACTAAAGCAACAGTTTCACCGATTTGTAAAATCGCAATAATTTATAGGTCTTTATTATTATTTATTTACAAATTAATTATTTTTAATCTTTTTTGTTACAGATGACTCTTACTCGGTGTTACAAGTGGGGACGAACGAAAGACTACGGTTACTATGTGGTCCCAAACCGAAGACTGCGCAATGGTTATTCAACGGAAAAGTGATGGAGAACTCTTCAAGAAACCGCGTGTCCCTACAAAAACAATCGTAAGTATAATTTGTTACATTTACAACTCAATTTTTTTAAATAATTTCAATACCATGAAAATATAAAAAAAGTGAAAATACAATCTCAACCTAATAATATTTTCAAAAAATTCATTACCGCAGCACTCTTATTATGACCACCATAGACCATAATGATGACCTATTTTTTCAATAGGTCAGACAAAAAATAGCAGATTGATAAATGAGAAGACGAGAGAAGAGATTTTCATCTAAGGTCCATATGTCTATCCTTGTGTAGACAAGATTTATTTGTACATTTTGCATTTCTTTATAAACTTAATGTAAAGAATTATCAAAAAAATAGTCATTAGATAGTCTGAATTGACATAAACCTAAACAATCTAAAAAACTAGGTAAAGTGACTAGTTGCAGTTACGTCGAATTTTCGTTCTAATCCAACAAAACAAAGAACCTTATTATCATAATAGGAACCTAAATAATAGAAAAAAATCTTCTTCTTATACCTAAATATAAAAATGAAATGATGTTCGTTAGTCTCGCTAAAACTCGAGAGCGGCTGAACCGATTCGACTGTGTTTAGTCTTGGAATGTTCCGGGAAGGTTTACACGGTGTCTATGCTCAACGAAGTGAGCACGGGTCAGCTAGTATATAATAAAAATAGAAGAACTGCTCTTGCACATCATGAAAGCTTGGTCAATATTGTTGTTGTGAGTAAGTCGTGTGTTGGCGGCGTAACGCGCGCTATTCGAGGAAACCGATCAATCACTATTGATGAATTGCAATTCATATTTCATTCCAGTGGAATTTTAATAAGTCTTTCTGATATATCGACGCAGAATCGAACATCTGAAAATATGTTTTCGAATTGCGATAGTTTTGCTGCTTTTTGTTTAGCTTAGGGTTTATAGACATCCAAACATACTGGTTACAATCTATTTTTATAAAGCAGTTGATCACACACAAGTATAAGATGACTGAAGTCACTAATACTTCCTAAAGGTCCTAAAGGTCTTCTTTATTCAGAAGGTACACGATTCTCTGCTTTGTAGATCGGCAAGAACATATTTTGACTCGGAGAGCTTTTTAACTTTTAGGAAGCAGTTACAATTTGGGAATTTTGACAAAGCCAAAAAAAAACTTAAGCAGTGTTATGGTCTATGTGACATAACATAGGCTGCCTAAGTTTTTTTTGTACTACCAAAATCATTCATTTTGTTGCTCTGTATAGATCTGATCCGATTTACTTGCAGGTTTTAATGACAAAGGTGTCTAGATACAATCGTAATAATTTCCTTCCGGTAAAATAATATACTTATGTATAGTTTAAATGAAACGAAATGAAAGTTTACGTCGTGGGGTTAAAGGATTTTTTATAAGAACTGTAGTTATCACATAGCCACCATTTGTTTTAACGTACATTTTATTTCAGGTTAAGAATAAGAGCATTTCGCGCGAAAGACGCGGGCGTGTACAAGTGCAGAAACGACGAGGGCAGGGAGATGAGCATCAGCATCCGACACAAGGAACAGATGTCCGATAATATTGACGGTAGGAATATATTTTAATATTGAAAGTACTTGGCAGAAAAGAGTGTTGTCCAGAGACTCCCCGACCTGAGAAAATTCAGAGCGCTACATAGAACTCAAAGATATTACAATAGAGTTTAAAATTGAACACATTTTAAGACTAGACGCACTTGTATAAAATTTTCAACTCTTTCTTATTAGCACGAATTCATTGGCTGGAAATCGGTATCTTTTTTATTATTTTTTTTATTTTAAATTGTATGTAATTCTGATAACAAGGATAGACGATGATACAGTTGAAAATGTTTTAGTACCTACTGTCAACGCGTCATAACTCTCTTTTGCCAAGCTGTAGTAATTTACAAAGTTCTCCTGCAGTGGAGATCAAAGACTCAGAACAAACAACCAATTTGTCATCGTTAGTTATAACGATGAAGTGAGAAAACAAAAATATTATATATTGTTCTTTTCACATCACTTTATCTACTTTCTAGATTTTTAAGTCTTCCTTATGATTAGATTATCTACAACTTCCCAACCTTCTAACATAGTACATGTCTTAGCTCCTAAGACCTAAATTTCTTTCTTTCTTAAATCCTTAAAGAAAGAAAATTTAAGATATTATATTCCAACAGAATTTTCATTTAATATTATTGGCGTAGCAAGCACCGCCGTCGGTTATTTTGATATCAAATTAATCGACGTCTTTACGGGCGATGCAGATGTCTAAACATGTCATGTAACTAAAACGCATATTCATTTCTTATTTCAACCTGTTTTCATTTCACCAAAATTTGTTTAAACATGCCAAGATTAAAATGGCAAACCCCATGTTTTTAAAACAGTGTCATCATGTGTTTCAAATTTAAATTTCGATGATGCATAATATTTTTATTAAACACTGTGTTTTGGTTATTTAATCTAGCTTTCATTTTTTTATTACAAATGTAGAAATTTTATTTTGACTTTTGGCTTGCATTCGTATTAATAATAATAATATTTATTCAACAAACACTACATCTCAAAGTATCGGCAAAATAAAAAACTTAACATAAATGTACCTATATACATAATCATTGTAATATTATGTGGATGAGTAGACGTATAATGTGCACTATTTGCGGCTAATATGAGCACCCAACGAATTCTTAATTCCAAATAAACCAGCCTTCCGTAGCTGAATCGTCAAGAATTTTGGTTAAAAATATGTTTTTCTTACAGAATATCAGTCGGATGATATCCAAAGGCTTCCAGAACCTTCGCAGTACGTGTTCGACAACTATTCGATCGAAGAGGACCTTGAAGTAAAGGAGCATAGTTACGGCTTCTTGAATTTGACGCAACCGAAATTTGCGCCAAATTTCAAGCACCCGACAAGAATGTCGGATCTGGAGATACTGCCGGCCGGGACTACAGTCACATTCAAATGTGCTGCCGAAGGTAATTTCATTGCATCTTAAAATGAGAATGAAAAATCGAATATCACTTACCTTCTATCAAAATACTTTCTGACCAGGACACTAATAGCAAAAGCAAAAACAGCTAATGAGTTTTGTAAGTCTGAAAAAATAACATTTATATTAATACATATTTTAGTTATTGATATTGTGGCAACAGAAATATTATATTGAAAAAATTATATCATAAAATTATATATATATAGTATCTAGATATTACGGTTTATGATATAAGTACAGCTTGAACAGGCAGACGGAGTCTCAGTTTCATAATTTCATTCAAATAAAATATATTAAAAAATGTATCTATCTTTTAATTTTTTATTTTTGTAATCTATCATTTCCTAATAAAAACTTTATTTAAAACATTCCATTAATATAATTAATATCATCGCATCGGGAACAAAGACTTACTTACACGTATTTTGAAACAACGCACGCTACAAAGTATGAGCGATCCCCATGTTTCAGTGCACGAGGGGCTTAAAAATAACCAACGATCATAAACATTTACAGGTAATCCAACGCCCAACATTACTTGGTACAAAAATAACGGACCAATAACGAGGAGAATCCCGCCAAGTTACGGAAAATGGTGGGTGATGCTTGACGAGGTGACCAGAGATGACAATGGAAATTATACGTGTCAAGTATGCAATGACCTGTCTTGTATAAAACACACATACACGCTTCAAATTGAAAATGGTAAGTTATAACAAAATTATAAACAAAATAACAATTTTTAAGAAATCCCCTAATTATCCAGCTGTGAGTGAACTTATGATGATGTAATTAATATAGCTGAAAACACTTTCGATTAGGTCGACTTTCAACCAATAAAAAATATGTCAAAATCGACCAAAAAAAGATAGATAGACACGTCGAACTTATGTTCTATGTTCCTCTGTTTAGTCGAGGATTAAAAACAACATTACTTAGGGAAATCTTTGAAGTAAAACTCCCAGTCAGTCTATCTCATATTAGCGGTATTTATAGGTGCAGATATTCTGAAACGACCACTTCCTGAGAGTTTAGCGCAACTGGCCGCGTTTGATAACAATAAGCTCGAAGAAAACACTACAGATACGAAGAGATACAAAGAAAACGAAGCCAAAGATGATGATTTGGACGAGAGAAGTGAAAAGGAGCACCTCAATTATGGCCACGTTGATAACACACAGTCAAAATATGCACCGAGATTCAAACATCCGTCCAAAATGTATTCCATGGAGATCAAACCAGCTGGCAGTACCATCAGATTGAAATGTGCGGCTGAAGGTAAATTTTAAAAACGTTTTAGTGCCGACTGCATGTTTAAAATGTATATTTTGCTATGGGCCTCTAAACACAGTTTCATACTTAAATGGAAACTCAAGCCACTTGATAAGTAACTTTTGTAAAAGATACTAAATCTTTTTTTAAGATAATTTCAGTATAATACTGGGACCAACTTTTACATAGCCGTTATTTGTTTTTATATTGGCTATTTAATGTTCTAATTTGACATACTTTAACATAAATCAATACTGAATGAAAATTTCCGCTCTTTCCTTATTGGTACTGATGAATCTTTTTATTTACAGGAAACCCAATGCCGAATATAACGTGGTACAAAAATAACGGCACGCCAATATCGAGGAATTATTTCAAGCCATCGTACGGAAAATGGTCGATCTCACTCGACGAGCTGACTAAGACCGATAATGGGAATTATACTTGCAGAGTCTGTAATGAGCTGGGGTGTATAGAACACACGTACACACTCCAGATACAAGGTAATTGGCCTGATGATCTAACGTCGAAATTGGGGTCGATTATTACGTCTAAATTTAAACCTGACTAAGGATTTTGAGGCCTACTCTTGAATCAGGGCAAATCGGCTAATTTAATTTAGTTCCATAAAATTCTCAATTCCAAAGCTAGCGTCGTCGGTTGCAGATTAAAAAATTGTCTTATTCCAATGAAATTCTCATATCGATCTATTGAAATCTGGTTTAAGAGTAGGTACGAACTGATTTGTTTTTCTCAAGTCAGATTCAAGTTTTCGATTTACATTTTTTTTTGATTTGCAAGATTTTTCAAACGTCGAAATCTTATGCAAAAGTCTAGCTACTAACACCTTCGAGCAATTCTTAAAACGCAAATTTAAATGGACTCACTTGGTATTTTTAGATTTAAAACTGTAGCCCATATGAAAATTTATTTTAGAGCGTTACCCATCGAAGCCATACATTAAAGAAGGATATCCGGGGAACATAACTGTACTCGTGAATGACACAATACAGTTGTCGTGCCCTCCTCTATCGGACTTAGAGCCGCATGTGTATTGGCTTAGACCAGCCAACTACTCGCTGAAGGACGCAGAAATTGGTCCAAGCGACGCACCAATACCCGCGGGAGAAGTCACAGAGGTCTTTATTTTCAATGATGTGATGCAAATGGAAAATATCAATTTAGGTGATGGGACACTCGTGGGAATGGTCATAACTCATAGAAAACATTTAGGTGGTGGGATTTTCGTAGGATGTATCTAATACATATATTTTTGTATGTATGTTAATCTGGTTGCGGAATTATGAAACATCACATCTACGGTTTAATTGTATGATTCACGTTTCATTAATAACATTGCAATTTCACACCTACATGCTATTGTTCGTGGCTAATCTTTGGTGGGAGAATTCGGTGGTGGTACAGCTAAATATCTACTTGGTTATGGAATTGTTAAACAGTTATACTAATTACATAACTCTGGATCATCCAGACCCTAACCTACTATCATATTTTATCAAACTTCGTTGATTAGTTACTGTGTGAAGGAGTAAGAAACATAATATGCATTTAATAACATTACGGGCAGTAAATGCTTTTAAGTGTTTACTTCTCCGATTGGAATTGGCAAGTTGACAAATCTGATCAGGAAATGAGATGTGGACTATACGGAATCCCCCGTCCGGGAAAAATTCACTGCCTAAAAATAGAACTCTGGACGAATATAATTGAGCTAAAAATCGAACACAAGAGTTTCGATTTGCGATACTATCATTTGACGCCTGTGTGTTTGACTTCCAAGTCTATAGAATTAATCAAGACCTCTATTTTGAGTCTCAAAATTCTGGATAATAATCCCAGCCTAAAGCCATTAATATGTTTAATCACAATCAACTGTCTCTTACATTAGCAAAATTTTCGTCATCGATTAAGATGTTCCAGTTCAGCATGCGTTAAATCTTTCGTCGTAAACTAACGTAAATACGTTTTTTCGTAGAGCGTCTTTACGCGAAGCCTGTGTTAACTCAAGCAGCTGTCAATCAGACGAAACTGATTGGGGAAACGGCTAAATTCAACTGCGAATTCCTGTCCGACCTCCATCCATCCGTGTTCTGGATGTATTTCACGAAATACGAGTACGTTTACAATGAGACGGTCACGGACGCGTTCGGACGCCGTCTGAAGGAGACCGTTGTTTACAAAGACGATAATAAAATTGTTACGGTGAGGGTATAGTCACTAACGCATTGTGCATGATCTGTTGCATGGTTTATTGTTGCTTGATCCGCTTTAAGCTCACTAATGATTTAATAAAAAAAACTATAATAATAATTATCTGACTATTTATCTGATCGCGGATAACCCACGTTAAATCAAATTTAACCCCCTGGTTTGGGCCGTTGCGTTGAAACATCAGTCAATCAGCTTTGCCTTTTGAGTATATTATGTATAATATATTAGCCATTCAATGCTCGCTCCTGTCATTATCTGATTCGAAAAATCTGATTGGAAAGGTCACTGTGCACGGACAAAAGCAGCAATATTACAAAGCTTCTCTTGTTAAAGCATAACATAAGGAGAATTTTTGAAGTTGGTTCATAAGTCTTAAGTAGTAGGGATACCGGTTACCAATTACGATTTACAAGATAGTAATAATTATGTACTACCATGGACCAATTATATGGTACTACCAACAGCAAGAAGTACAGAGAGATTTGTTGTATGATTTTACTGAAATCTACATAGTGACGAGGAGTAATAATTTTTAAAAGAGCAATTTTCATATGTATATCAATCTAATGGCTTAAGTATTTTTATTTATAAAGTGATTAGCATTTTAGCAATTTAAAATCGACTAGGCGATGATGCCAGATTACTAACAATCTATCTATGATATCTAACTAACAATGATTATGCCTGCATGCTATACCTACATTTAAAGCTTGGCTATTTATTTAACCTCCGTGTTATCTGTTTTTGGAAATTTTTAAGCATAATATGTAACGACTTCACTAACCATTTATTATATTAGGTACAAGCTTTTAAAATCTCTTAAATATTTTTTATCAACTGCCAGTGTTGTTTTTTTTACCAACGGATTTTTCCTTAATCTTTGCCTAAAAATCCAAACGAGAATTAACCTAACATAATTGCCCCCTGAGAATATTTTTCAACGAAATAAACATGGATATCATTTATTTATGTATTGCATTATATTTACGAGTTTTATATATTAACAGAGTGAAAACCCAGATGACAAGCCAGAGCAACTGACGATATACAACGTGACCAAAGACGATGAAGGGTGGTATGTCTGTGTGGCACTGAACTCGCTGGGAAATACCACGGCAAAAGGATACCTAACTGTTCTAGATTGTAAGTATATCTTCGGTGATTAGGTAGTTTTTTTTATTAAAAATAAATATAACCTAGAAGTGACAGCAGCCTTACTCCCGACACAATCGAGAATTGAATCAGTTTGATCTCAACGGATTTTGGTATTTTATTTGGTGGTTGACTTTGAAACTAACCTGGATAAAGAAAACTTTTACGATCGTACGCGGCTCGATCGAATCTGAATCCAAATCGAATCAGATTAGAGAGTTAGGCCCCAGATACCTACAGTCTTAGAATATTGTCTTGCTCAATACTTTAGTACAAAATATATAATAATTCTTATTCCTTTCATAGCTCTACCAATAACTGAAGCGCTTGATCACGGAAAACCAGCGTTACTTATAAACATTGTGACAGCGGTGTTAGGAGCTATGTTCTTCGTAGCGGCCATCATAGTGGTGATGATATTCAAGAAGTTAAAGAGGGAGAAGATTAAGAAGCAGCTGGCAATTGAGACGGCGAGGGCGGTGATAGTGACGCACTGGACGAAGAAGGTGACGGTGGAGAAACCTCAGATGAACGGATCGCCGAACAATACTGGAGAATGCTTGGTAAGTATTCTCCGTAAACATTTACTTATGCAGGAAATCAACCGGTTCTTTATTTTCTGACAGTTTCAAGCCCTTTTACATTCCTTTATGGACCCTAAAAAAATTTTTTGAAAATATACTTTCAGCAGATAGTATCGTATCGCAATCCGTTCAGTGATTATGGCAGTTCTGATAGATCAATATTTTTTTTACAGTTGATGCCAGTCGTAAAGATCGAAAAGCAGAAGTTGTCTCAAGTCCAAAGCAATACGCACAGTGACTCTATGATGATGTCTGAATACGAACTCCCAGTGGACATAGACTGGGAGGTGCCCAGGGAATCTCTAGCGCTGGGTAAAATCCTGGGTGAAGGAGAGTTTGGAAAAGTGGTAAAAGCGGACTGCGTCGGAATATTGAAGCCAGGCGTACAAGCGGTTGTCGCTGTTAAAATGTTAAAAGGTAAGGAAGATGAAAGTTTTGAAAAGTTTAATTCCTGGTTTCTGGGGAGAATTTATCGGTAGTCTAAGGACCCTCAAAAACCTATATATACAGTAAATGTCCCAAAAAATAACTTTCTCGCTATTTTTCCAGAGGGCCATACAGACGCGGAGATGATGGCGCTGGTCTCCGAGATGGAGATGATGAAGATGATCGGCAAGCACGTCAACATCATCAACCTGCTGGGCTGCTGCACGCAGGACGGGCCACTGTACGTCATAGTGGAGTATGCGCCCAATGGCAACCTGCGGGAGTTCTTGAGGAACCATCGGCCAGGGAATAGGTGAGATGGTTACAAATGTTTTTGTGTCTCCTTTTCTAGCTCTAGCAATATCCTATTATTCTAAACCTCTTACTGAATAAAATTTGCTATACACGAGTATTAGTATAAGAGCAAATGAAAGTATGTATGTCAATTTAAATATATGAGAGTTATTTTAACTCTATATTTTATAGTGAAATAAAGCAAGATGAAATTAAATATAATAGAAATAAAACTGTGTAAGCTATACAACGTTTCTCCTTATCTGATACCTTACAGACATGGGCAAAACATTGTATCGTGTGTAACTATTTTTATTTGTGAGGGGTTGTTATGTTTCATCTCATATTATTATATTTCATTATCTTTCAACTCTTTTATATTTCCAGATTCTTCATCTATAATAGCCTGTTAATAATTCGCGTTAATTTCTTTTTAATTCAATGCATGTACTGTTTCTTAAATAGTTTGTGTGTGTGGACATATCTAATAAACATTTCTTGCACATAGGTATGAATCACCAACAGAAGATTTGAAGGATAAGAAGACATTGACACAGAAGGACTTGGTGTCGTTCTCTTACCAGGTCGCGAGAGGAATGGAATATTTAGCGTCAAGAAGGGTAAGGTTCTTGAGTTATTTAATCTATACTATAATATTATAAAGCGGAAGATTTTATTTGTTTTTTTGTTTAAACTCGCTAATCTCAGGAACTAGTGATTGTATATATTATTGAATAGTGAAAAATTCTTTTTTTGTTTTGTCCATTTATAGAGGAAGGCTTTAGGCCATATAACATTACGCTGCGGTAACCAATCGGAGCGAAGCGTCAATGAGAAATGTTGCAAAAACGGGGAAAATTATTCACATTTGGGGACTTTCGTTGCGTGCGCTGCATAAACGGTTTATGTCACTCAAAAACTACGCGAACGAAGTCGCGGGGATAGCAGCTAGTTTAGTAATAAATGGTATTTTCAAAAGACACTAGGAATTTCACAATGATATTTTTTAGATTATCTATCCACTACGACTAAAGAAATTAGGTTAGATGTAAGCGTATTTTTATCTAAAGCGTTTAGAGGTGGGGTAAAATATAGGTATACTGTTATATTTAATTAACTCATAATATCAGCGAATATTGAATTAAATAATATGATTAATATTTTTTTTCTCTTAATCATGTCAATAGATCTTAATTCAGATCTTTTAATTCAAATAATTATGTAATGTAAGATGCACTTGGCATCACCTGCTCGTTCAGTTGTCTTTGAACTTGGCAGGGCAGAATGTCTTGTGCCTAGATCAAGATATTTTGCTACTTAATATCTATTATTTCCCTATGGATTTTGCGTCACAAGTATCTGTAGTGATACTTTACAGAAGAAAGTGAAATAACACCTGGGTAGTAGTTACATCTGACCACACATTAACACCACTTCAACTCCTGGAACCAAGATCGACAGTGGTAACCAACCTTTAAAAACCCTTTGATCGCAGGGCCCAGGGATATGCTGTCTTGGGACCCGGAACGAAATTAATCAGAAGAATGATAGAGGAGCAGAAAGTTGTTACATGTATCGTTTTAGGGTCCATAATCCACTCGTCGCATTTGCTTTTTTCAAATAACCTTACACTTATGTCAACGTTCGTTTTCAGTGCATACACCGAGACCTCGCAGCTCGCAACGTGCTCGTATCAGACGACTGCGTGCTCAAGATAGCCGACTTCGGGCTGGCCAAGGACGTGCACAGCAACGACTACTACCGCAAGAAGACCGAGGGAAGACTGCCCGTGCGGTGGATGGCCCCCGAGTCGCTGTACCATAAGGTGTTCACCACACAGACTGACGTGTAAGTATACCCACACCAATTTCGGTGAAAATCACTAAACGATATATAAATATCTTTACCACTTTCTTTTATACCAGGGACCGTTTGATCTTTTACAATACCAGCCTAGCTCCAGGCAATTCAATAATACGACCTTAAACTGCCTCGTTCTTTTTCATATTACGACGACATGTTATTCTGAATGGATCCACCTTAGTTTGGCTGTATGAAAGTGACATTCGGAAACAAGTCAAGTGTCACGTAACCGCTGATTGGCTGGCAATAGGTGATTGTAATACGAAAATGCCAGCCAGCCATATTGTATGGCGTAAACTGGCTAGAATTAAGAGCTTGAAATAGGCCTCCAGTGCATCCGTGGCCTAATGGGTAGACCGTTGACTCGAAAGGGTGCAGGCTTGATTCCCAGGTTGTGGCTACCGATGGGCTTTTTCAGATCTCAAGTATATTATACAGATGTGTGATGGTGGAGGAAAACATCGTGATGTATGTGCTGGGCAATCATGCAACATTTAAAACCGGCTGTCCTAGGTACTACAGTATTTAAAGAGTGGTTACTTCGCACGGAGAATACTATATAAATCAGTAACGGATGCAAAGGCCTACTTCACAATCCAATGTTACTCAGTAAATTCGGTTAGCAAATTTTTGGATCGCTCTGTGACGGCCCCTATTAATAAAGAAGTCGCGAACCCAACCTCACTTGAGAACCTATTTGACAGATAATAAAACGTTTCGTTGTTTACTTTTAAACGTAAAAGTATAATCTACTTTTAAAAGTAAAAGTAAACAAATGTATTACTGTTACCATAGTACATTAATTTCCTTTGTTTTTATTCCGTAACATTCATATTGAAATAGAATACATAAAAACATTAAAATAAGTATGATCTATATTTTTATAATATTTATTTTTAAGTTTTAAAAAAGAAAAAAATTAAGTAGTTATGTAATTTATGTAAGGTTCTTCATTTTTAAAAGTGAAATGAAACGTTTTTTTATCTGTCAAATAGGTTCTCAAGTGAGGTTGGGTTTGTAGCTTCTTTATTAATACGGGCCTTAGGTTCAATTATCTGTAACCACAATGTGTATTTGCAGTTAATAAAGTATCTACTTATCATTATTCATTCACGAATGCCCGTATGATATATCCCACAATACTCATTCAGAGTGGACACTGGACAGGGTTCCGGCATTCCTGTCCCACGGGAACATAATACCTATTATTAGGGTCTTTTGTGATTATTAAAAGGAATGCTATGCATACACGAATATTATTGCTCTTTTGATGATAATTTTACAATTATTTTGCTAGTTTCAACCTTAGCTAGGCTAGAATTTACTTGTGCTATAACAAGGTAGTATTATTTCACTAAATTTTAACATAAAAGTTTATTAATATAGTAGGTTAATATAATAATTATTGTAAGTGTACTTTTATAAATAACTAGCTGTGCCCGCGACTTCGTACGCGTGGAAAAGTGATTTAGGGCAGCAGTTCAAATATATTTTTAGTTTATGAACACTGTCGTTTGGATATTTAAAATCACTAATTTATAGTAATGCTTCTTTATACACGGTATTAGACGTGCATAGGCAAAAGAAGTAGGCCGATGGAGTAATAATAATAGTTTACTGTCAAATAATGGCCGTTTTTGTCGTAAATGTTTTGAGGTATTTTTTCTATGAAAATGCTAACAATTCCTACTAACAGCTCGAAAAATGACCGTGTATTATTAACCGACTTCAAAAAAAGGAGGAGGTTCTCAATTCGTCTGTATGCTTAATATTTTTTTTTCTTTTATACGAACGGGACTACTTGATAGTACGCTCATATACGCGACGAAGATCTCTGTACTGAGATTTGTATGGACTTTACGCCGAAGCGACTGCAGACGGTGATCGTTTTCACACCGACGCTGCGCTGCTGGCGCCGAGCGCCAAATTTTTTAAAAGTCTACTCTCGGTGCGCAATTCCAACTCGGACTTGCCCGGTTTTTTATTTATTAATTACCTACGCTAACAAACATGTAGCCTACTTAGGGACTTTACGGTTAAAGTACTAACTTCTTTTAGACGACAAAATAACAAAAGTCCAAAAGAAAGAAAAAACCCAAGCCGTACCTAGCATGAAAACTAATAAATATCATGAAAAACATAAATCTTACTTATATTGACATAACTTTTCTAATTTAAATGTACCTTATGACATCTCATTCATATCTTGAAAACAAACTATCCTACGCCTATACTTTATTAATCGTATTTGCAAAACCTAAGTATAATAACTATTAAATTACTTCGCACAAAGTAATAATTATTTTCACTTGTACTGGAAAATAAGTATTACTTTGTGCGAAGTAAATTTAATTGTTCCTTTTAGTTTACCTTTTGAAGTCGTTTTTTTTTTGTTTAAAATTATTTAATTTTCAGATTTTTAGTGATGGGTATAGACTGAGTAGGGATAATTTTCGAATGATCAGACGACGGAAATGAAAAAAAAAAACGATTCGATAAAAAAAAAATAGTAGAAAGAGAAAAGGTCTACCTAGCCTAGCCTGGCGTAAGCCAGAGCGGCGCAATTTTTTTAAATATATATATATATATATGTTATGTATATTGTATATATAGTTTACCGCTTATAGTTTAGCGCGAAACCTTTCAATATATATAGTTTACTGCTGCTCTAGCGTCAGCCAGAGCAGCGCGAAATTTTTCAATATATATATATATATACATATATATATATAGTTTACTGAAACGCGAAATTTTTTGATATTATAGATCCAGGATATGGTGCAAAACCTTACTGTTTGGTAACATATGCTTAGACTACTTCAGAAAAAATCAAAATCAATATATTATTCCACATAAATTTTGAGGATTTCCTTCGATTCCTCACGGATCCCATCATCAGGTCACCATTTTGGTGACAATGGGACCAAATTTAAATTATACCCTACACAACATAAAAAAAAATTAAAATCGTTTCAGAAACGATGAAAATATCCGCGAAGAAACATAAAAAACAAACATATATTTACGAATTGAGAAACCTCCTCCTTTTTTGTAAGTCGGTTAAAAATATTATGTTGGTTATTTCATGTTACAATCTACCTTTGTGCCAAGTTTCATTTAAATACGTTTAGTAGTTTGGCTGAAATACCGTCAAATAGGTAGCTACAATTTTTTGAAGATCCCACGGGAACCCTTACGTTTTTCGGGATAACAATTTCCAATAATGCTCTTCAGGTCATAAGCTACCTGCCTGCCGAATTTCATCTAAATACGTTGAGTAGTTTGGCTGAAATATCGTCAAATAGGTAGCTACAATTTTTTGAAGATCCCACGGGAACCCTTACGTTTTTCGGGATAACAATTTTCAATAATGCTCTTCAAGTCATAAGCTACCTGCCTGCCGAATTTCATTTAAATACGTTGAGTAGTTTGGCTGAAATACCTTCAAATAGGTAGCTAAAATTTTTTGAAGATCCCACGGGAACCCTTTCGTTTTTCGGGATAATAATTTTCTAGTAATGCTTTTCAGATCATAAGCTACCAGCCTGCCAAATTTCATTTAAATACGTTGAGTAGTTTGGCTGAAATACCGTCAAATAGGTAGCTACAATTTTTTGAAGATCCTTCGGGAACCCTTTCGTTTTTCGGGATAACAATTTCCAATAATGCTCTTCAGATCATAAGCTACCTGCCTGCCAAATTTCATTTCAATACGTTGAGTAGTTTGGCTGAAATACCGTCAAATAGGTAGCTACAATTTTTTGAAGATCCCACGGGAACCCTTTCGTTTTTCGGGATAATAATTTCCAATAATGCTCTTCAGGTCGTAAGCTACCTACCTGCCAAATTTCATTTCATTCCATACAGTGGTTTTAGCGTGATGCGACGACAAACATTCCCATATGGACAGACAGACAGACAGACAGACAGACAGACAGACAGACAGACAGACAGACAGACATTTTTTTCAAAAATGTTATTTTTAGGTTCTGTGGCTTATATAGACCCCCTTTTTTTAATTTTCACTTAAATATTCTTAATGTACAGACATGACCCCTCTACAGATTTATTATATGTATAGATTATATAGCTCAACTATATGTTAATAAAAAAATATGTAATGTTATGTCTGGACAAACTAGACAAGAGTATATAGGCATATCTATACATATAATAAATCTGTAGAGGGGTCATGTCTGTACATTAAGAATATTTAAGTGAAAATTAAAAAAGGGGGTCTATAAAAGCCACAGAACCTAAAAATAACATTTTTTAAAAAAATGTCTGTCTGTCTGTCTGTCTGTCTGTCTGTCTGTCTGTCTGTCTGTCTGTCTGTCTGTCTGTCCATATGGGAATGTTTGTCGTCGCATCACGCTAAAACCACTGTATAGAATGAAATGAAATTTGGCAGGCAGGTAGCTTACGACCTGAAGAGCATTATAGGAAATTATTATCCCGAAAAACAAAAGGGTTCCCGTGGGATCTTCAAAAAATTGTAGCTACCTATTTGACGGTATTTCAGCCAAACTACTCAACGTATTTAAATGAAATTTGGCAGGCAGGTAGCTTATGATCTGAAGAGCATTATTGGAAATTGTTATCCCGAAAAACGAAAGGGTTCCCGTAGGATCTTCAAAAAATTGTAGCTACCTATTTGACGGTATTTTAGCCATACTACTCAACGTATTTAAATGAAATTTGGCAGGCTGGTAGCTTATGATCTGAAAAGGATTACTGGAAATTATTATTCCGAAAAACGAAAGGGTTCCCGTGGGATCATCAAAAAATTGTAGCTACCTATTTGACGATATTTCAGCCAAACTACTCAACGTATTTAAATGAAATTTGGCAGGCTGGTAGCTTATGATCTGAAAAGGATTACTGGAAATTATTATTCCGAAAAACGAAAGGGTTCCCGTGGGATCATCAAAAAATTGTAGCTACCTATTTGACGATATTTCAGCCAAACTACTCAACGTATTTAAATGAAATTTGGCAGGCAGGTAGCTAATGGCCTGAAGAGCATTATTGGAAATTATTATCCCGAAAAACGAAAGGGTTCCCGTGGGATTTTTAAAAATTTTAGCTACCTATTTGACGGTATTTCAGCCAAACTACTCAACGTATTTAAATGAAATTTGGCAGGCAGGTAGCTTATGACCTGAAGAGCATTATTGGAAATTGTTATCCCGAAAAATGAAAGGGTTCCCGTAGGATCTTCAAAAAATTGTAGCTACCTATTTGACGGTATTTCAGCCATACTACTCAACGTATTTAAATGCAATTTGGCAGGCAGGTAGCTAATGGCCTGAAGAGCAATATTGGAAATTATTATCCCGAAAAACGAAAGGGTTCCCGTGGGATCTTCAAAAATTGTAGCTACCTATTTGACGGTATTTCAGCCAAACTACTCAACGTATTTAAATGAAACTTGGCACAAAGGAAGATTGTAACATGAAATAACCAACATAATATTTTTAACCGACTAACAAAAAAGGAGGTTTCTCAATTCGTAAATATTTTGTTTTTTATGTTTCTTCGCGGATATTTTCATCGTTTCTGAAACGATTTTAATTTTTTTTTATGTTGTGTAGGGTATAATTTAAATTTGGTCCCATTGTCACCAAAATGGTCACCTGATGATGGGATCCGTGAGGAATCGAAGGAAATCCTCAAAATTTATGTGGAATAATATATTGATTTTGATTTTTTCTGAAGTAGTCTAAGCATATGTTACCAAACAGTAAGGTTTTGCACCATATCCTGGATTTATAATATCAAAAAATTTCGCGTTTCAGTAAACTATTATATATAGGGCAGCAGTTCAAATACATTTTTAGTTTATGAACACTGTCGTTTGGATATTTAAAATCACTAATTTATAGTAATGCTTCTTTATACACGGTATTAGACGTGCATAGGCAAAAGAAGTAGGCCGATGGAGTAATAATAATAGTTTACTGTCAAATAATGGCCGTTTTTGTCGTAAGTGTTTTGAGGTATTATTTCTATAAAAATGCTAACAATTCCTACTACCAGCTCGAAAAATGACCGTGTATTATTAACCGACTTCAAAAAAAGGATTAATTTTTTTTTCTTTTATGCGAACGGGACTACTTGATAGTACGCTCATATACGCGACGAAGATCTCTGTACTGAGATTTGTATGGACTTTACGCCGCAGCGACTGCAGACGATGATCGTTTCCACACCGACGCTGCGCTGCTGGCGCCGAGCGCCAAATTTTTTAACAGTCTACTCTCGGTGCGCAATTCCAACTCGGACTTGCCCGGTTTTTTATTTATTAATTACCTACGCTAACAAACATGTAGCCTACTTAGGGACTTTACGGTTAAAGTACTAACTTCCTTTAGACGACAAAATAACAAAAGTCCAAAAGAAAGAAAAAACCCAAGCCGTTCCTAGCATGAAAACTAATAAATAAAAATATCATGAAAAACATAAATCTTACTTATATTGACATAACTTTTATAATTTAAATGTACCTACCTATGACATCTCATTCATATCTTGAAAACAAACTATCCTACGCCTATACTTTATTAATCGTATTTGCAAAACCTAAGTATAATAATAAATTACTTCGCACAAAGTAATAATTATTTTCACTTGTACTGGAAAATAAGTATTACTTTGTGCGAAGTAAATTTCATTGTTCCTTTTAGTTTACCTTTTGAAGTCGTTTTTTTTTTGTTTAAAATTATTTAATTTTCAGATTTTTAGTGATGGGTATAGACTATAGACTGAGTAGGGATAATTCTCGAATGATCAGACGACGATTATTCGAGGACTGCACATGAAAAACAAAAACGATTAGATAAAAAAAATAGTAGAAAGAGAAAAAGTCTACCTAGCCTAGCCTGGCGTAAGCCAGAGCGGCGCAATTTTTTTCAATATATATATAATTATATATATAATAGTTTACTGAAACGCGAAATTTTTTGATATTATAAATCCAGGATATGGTGCAAAACCTTACTGTTTGGTAACATATGCTTAGACTACTTCAGAAAAAATCAAAATCAATATATTATTCCACATAAATTTTGAGGATTTCCTTCGATTCCTCACGGATCCCATCATCAGGTGACCATTTTGGTGACAATGGGACCAAATTTAAATTATACCCTACACAACATAAAAAAAAATTAAAATCGTTTCAGAAACGATGAAAATATCCGCGAAGAAACATAAAAAACAAAATATTTACGAATTGAGAAACCTCCTTTTTTGTTAGTCGGTTAAAAATATTATGTTGGTTATTTCATGTTACAATCTTCCTTTGTGCCAAGTTTCATTTAAATACGTTGAGTAGTTTGGCTGAAATACCGTCAAATAGGTAGCTACAATTTCTGAAGATCCCACGGGAACCCTTTCGTTTTTCGGGATAATAATTTCCAATATTGCTCTTCAGGCCATTAGCTACCTGCCTGCCAAATTGCATTTAAATACGTTGAGTAGTATGGCTGAAATACCGTCAAATAGGTAGCTACAATTTTTTGAAGATCCTACGGGAACCCTTTCATTTTTCGGGATAATAATTTCCAATAATGCTCTTCAGGTCATAAGCTACCTGCCTGCCAAATTTCATTTAAATACGTTGAGTAGTTTGGCTGAAATACCGTCAAATAGGTAGCTAAAATTTTTAAAAATCCCACGGGAACCCTTTCGTTTTTCGGGATAATAATTTCCAATAATGCTCTTCAGGCCATTAGCTACCTGCCTGCCAAATTTCATTTAAATACGTTGAGTAGTTTGGCTGAAATATCGTCAAATAGGTAGCTACAATTTTTTGATGATCCCACGGGAACCCTTTCGTTTTTCGGAATAATAATTTCCAGTAATCCTTTTCAGATCATAAGCTACCAGCCTGCCAAATTTCATTTAAATACGTTGAGTAGTTTGGCTGAAATACCGTCAAATAGGTAGCTACAATTTTTTGAAGATCCCACGGGAACCCTTTCGTTTTTCGGGATAACAATTTCCAATAATGCTCTTCAGATTATAAGCTACCTGCCTGCCAAATTGCATTTAAATACGTTGAGTAGTATGGCTAAAATACCGTCAAATAGGTAGCTACAATTTTTTGAAGATCCTACGGGAACCCTTTCGTTTTTCGGGATAACAATTTCCAATAATGCTCTTCAGATCATAAGCTACCTGCCTGCCAAATTTCATTTAAATACGTTGAGTAGTTTGGCTGAAATACCGTCAAATAGGTAGCTACAATTTTTTGAAGATCCCACGGGAACCCTTTTGTTTTTCGGGATAATAATTTCCTATAATGCTCTTCAGGTCGTAAGCTACCTGCCTGCCAAATTTCATTTCATTCTATACAGTGGTTTTAGCGTGATGCGACGACAAACATTCCCATATGGACAGACAGACAGACAGACAGACAGACAGACAGACAGACAGACATTTTTTAAAAAAATGTTATTTTTAGGTTCTGTGGCTTTTATAGACCCCCTTTTTTTAATTTTCACTTAAATATTCTTAATGTACAGACATGACCCCTCTACAGATTTATTATATGTATAGATTATATATATATTGAAAAAAATTGCGCCGCTCTGGCTTACGCCAGGCTAGGCTAGGTAGACTTTTTCTCTTTCTACTATTTTTTTTATCTAATCGTTTTTGTTTTTCATGTGCAGTCCTCGAATAATCGTCGTCTGATCATTCGAGAATTATCCCTACTCAGTCTATAGTCTATACCCATCCCTAAAAATCTGAAAATTAAATAATTTTAAACAAAAAAAAAACGACTTCAAAAGGTAAACTAAAAGGAACAATGAAATTTACTTCGCACAAAGTAATACTTATTTTCCAGTACAAGTGAAAATAATTATTACTTTGTGCGAAGTAATTTATTATTATACTTAGGTTTTGCAAATACGATTAATAAAGTATAGGCGTAGGATAGTTTGTTTTCAAGATATGAATGAGATGTCATAGGTAGGTACATTTAAATTATAAAAGTTATGTCAATATAAGTAAGATTTATGTTTTTCATGATATTTTTATTTATTAGTTTTCATGCTAGGAACGGCTTGGGTTTTTTCTTTCTTTTGGACTTTTGTTATTTTGTCGTCTAAAGGAAGTTAGTACTTTAACCGTAAAGTCCCTAAGTAGGCTACATGTTTGTTAGCGTAGGTAATTAATAAATAAAAAACCGGGCAAGTCCGAGTTGGAATTGCGCACCGAGAGTAGACTGTTAAAAAATTTGGCGCTCGGCGCCAGCAGCGCAGCGTCGGTGTGGAAACGATCATCGTCTGCAGTCGCTGCGGCGTAAAGTCCATACAAATCTCAGTACAGAGATCTTCGTCGCGTATATGAGCGTACTATCAAGTAGTCCCGTTCGCATAAAAGAAAAAAAAAATAATCCTTTTTTTGAAGTCGGTTAATAATACACGGTCATTTTTCGAGCTGGTAGTAGGAATTGTTAGCATTTTTATAGAAATAATACCTCAAAACACTTACGACAAAAACGGCCATTATTTGACAGTAAACTATTATTATTACTCCATCGGCCTACTTCTTTTGCCTATGCACGTCTAATACCGTGTATAAAGAAGCATTACTATAAATTAGTGATTTTAAATATCCAAACGACAGTGTTCATAAACTAAAAATGTATTTGAACTGCTGCCCTAAATCACTTTTCCACGCGTACGAAGTCGCGGGCACAGCTAGTCGTAAATAAAATTGTATTTAGGTTTAGAATAATTTAAATAAATAATATTAATAAATAAATAGTGAATTTTAGCTTAGCTATAAAACATAGCCTAGCTCAGACTATAGCTAGAATTAGCTCGTGTGATTCGTGACCTCTTGCCGGGTACCTACTAATAGTACTACTAGTAGTAGTACCTAATGATAGTTTGGTAGGTAAAAAGCAGATACTGCAGTAATATTATGATTTTAATATACCAACCAAAAAAAGTATTTCGTAGCGTAGTGATTGAGCATATTGGTGCTCCAGCTGGAGGTAGCAGGTTCAAATCCCGCCGAAGGAACAAAAAGTTTTCTATGTCATTGATGTGTATTAAATATGTGTGTAATATAACAAAAATCGAAAATATGCGTATAGCGTAAAGTATTAAATGTGTTGCCATTTTCTGGTCTCCGAAACTTGTGCCGTAGCACATGTTCTTCTGATACTTAAGAGGAAACACCACGGTTGAGAGAAATAAAAAATAGGTATTTATAAAATCTATTGCTGTCTCCCAGTGCCTTAGCTAGCCAGCACTAGCGCGATGGAGACAACTGCAACTTACCTATTAAAAGTACCAGAAATCGACGTTTAGGGGATTTCTGTTTCCTCCTCCAAAACTTAACCGATTTAAATTTTTTTTTCTGTATTAGCTAAAAAAAGAATTGAGCTAGGTTCCTATTTTTTGCTTTTGTTGATTATTATAGTCAAATCTGTTTTCTAGATATTTAAACATAGCGGAGAGTCTGGCCATTTTTTAGGTTTTTAAACGTCCATATCTCTTTAAATAATTAATTTATTAAAAAAAGGAAAAAATAGGGACGTACAAACAATATCCATAAATATTCAGGAAAAAAATTGTTACTCTAGAGGTGATATCCAGGGAGGAAATAGAAATCCCCTAGACCCCTATTTTTGTATGGAAAAAATTTCGTGTCTTAACACAGAGCGCGATTGACGTGGTGTAAATCGTCCATAAATATCAGATAATATTATTAAATTTCTATGGACGCTTTCATATCACGCCAATCACGCGCTAAGTCTTCAAAGAATTTGTGTTAAAGGTTACTAGACAACGGGAAGCAATACTTACTTTTATACAATTAATTCATTATTTTAGATTTTTAATATTACATAAAAAACTTTTTTACTTTTGTTCCTTCCGCGGCTTGAGCGCCGACGCTCGCTAACCATTAAGCCAAAGTCCCAGTTGCCCTGTCAATCTCCAACATATCGTTTTGTGGCTCATAAAATCAATATTTTACTTTCCAGGTGGTCTTTCGGCGTGTTGCTGTGGGAGATCATGACTCTGGGCGGCACACCGTACCCGACCGTGCCCGGGCAATACATGTACCAGCACCTCAGCGCTGGACACCGCATGGAGAAGCCGCCCTGCTGCAGCCTGGAGATGTGAGTCGCTAAATAGTTACGACGTTTCACCGATAGATGGCATTGAATGGAACCTATGGAAAAACGACATATTATTTATATCGACAGATTTTTTTTGTAATAATGCACCAATGCTTCACGTATCATAAACAAAAGTCATTTGTGTTCTGATAATAATTTACACTGTTACACCCCTACGGGTGTAACAGGTTATGTAACCACTTTAAAAAGAGGAACAGTATTACATACTAGCTGTTCTCGCGACTTCGCTCGCGTGGTTTTTGAGTGACTTAAGCCGTTTATGCAGCGCCCGCAATGAAAGCCCCAAATGTAATTAATTTTCCCCGTTTTCGCAACATTTCTCACTGACGCTTCGCTCTTATTCGTCGCAGCTTAATGTTATGTAGCCTAAAGCCTTCCTCTATAAATGGACTATCGAATAAAAAAAGAATTTTTCAAATCGGACCAGTCCCTGAGATTAGCGCGTTTAAACAAACAAACAAACTCTTCCGCTTTATAATATTATTATAGATAACAGAACATAATCGTTATAACAGACTACAGAGGACCAAAAGTATAATAATTTTAAAGTAATAAAAGAAATCAATTCTTTTCAGATACATGTTGATGCGAGAGTGCTGGTCATTCTCACCCGGCGACAGACCCTCCTTCACCGAGCTGGTGGAAGACCTGGACAAGATCCTCACTGTCACAGCTAACCAGGAGTACCTGGATCTCGGTCTCCCGCAGCTGGACACCCCTCCGTCCAGCTACGACGGATCTGGTGATGAGAGTGACAGTGAATTCCCGTTTATAAAATGAAATAAAGAAGATAAGAGCAGTGATCAATTAATAAAAAGTGAATATTTCAACTAAATATTATGTTGTTAATGTTGCAGTGAAAAAAGAACAAATAAGAACAAATAAGTTCATAAAACAACCGATAGATGGCGTTAAATTTGTATTCGAAAATTTAACTTTGTTTTTATTTGGTAAAAATGAAATTGTTCCAATTGGTAGGTATAATTTAATTTTTTACTTTAGAAAAAATATGCATCAGTTTGTAAATGTGTATTAAAATTGTTTCCTATTTTTATAATTAGGTAGGTTGTTGTAGGTAAAATTGAAATTTTCAGACCTGATATTATACTCATTTTTAAATATTTAATGAAAATGTAATTGAAAAGTAGATACATTTTTTTTTATAAACTGACAATTTAATAGAACTAAATATTCCCACCTTGAATTTATGAAAACTGAGAAGTTAGAAAGAAGGAGAGTGAAATAGTAAATTATTATAATAGTATTTAATGTTATGTTATTTGTTTAGGAAAAGTTAAATAAAATATGCGTATTGTTTGTAACTCCTGTGTTTTTATCAAGCGCTATGTATTGAGAGTTGAAGAGCCACCTTCGGAAGTTCTACTGCTGGTGCCAATATTTTGTGGTGTTCTCCAAACGAATATAGATACTCGTTCCTAGTTAAGGTTATTTGGCCTGTTTGATAAAATCGTGGCCACGATCATAATGTTTTTCTTTTAATAAAATATGTAAGCATTACATATCTATTAATTAATTTCCAAAATTTCATGCAGGCACTATGAGTTGCATTTTGTACATACTTACCTATTATACTTATTTATAATAATATTTTGGCATAGTATAAAATTATTTTATTAGAAAAGAAACAGAATGTATATACATAATAATGTAGCACCAAAGTTCATAATATTTTATGTAAAAAGTATTATTAAATGGTATAATTTTATGTCGTCTAATTAGCTGTTAGGTATAATAAAATTGTATAGCATCATCATGACAGCTGCCCTAGTAATTATTAGAGCAGTAAGTCAGAAAAGGCAGTTTCAAGAAAATGGCACCTAAAGTTTTATCTTTAAGTGCTATTTTCTCTAAAACGCTTTTTCTGACTTACTGCTATATTGATTACCAGGGCCGAGTATATAAATGCATTTTTTCATACATTAAGTAGTAAGTCAGTTTTGAAATTTACCTAGAGTTTATGTTAGAGTTAGTAATATTTATCATTGTTTTACAGTTAATTAATTTGTATCAAACCACATTTTTTGCAGTTTATATATAAATGATTAATAATTGATATTTGTAAAATAAAGCCTTAATACACATTTAAAAATATATTTTTGGGTTTAATAATATCAAAATGTATGCTATCAGACAGAAGGCTGATCATTTAAATATATTTAGTATTCTCTAGTCCTAATTTCTGAAGCTATCAACATTTTGTACCTATGCATTTTACCACCAAAATCATATTTTGTACTTAATTAATATTAAGAATCTATTTTTGTGTGAATGTAGTATTTTTGTAAATATCTTGAATAATGAATTTTATAATTGGAGATAAAAGTGAAGGAATGTGCCTTATACATCTTGTACAGTAATATTCATAAAAATCTTTTGGGAGATTATAATATCCTGTTTTTATAATATGAAAAACCTGGAAATGGATAGTCGAGTTTTGTTATCTTTTATCTAGCAACACCAATGTCATATTTTTAGGAAAATCTTACATTGTCAATGACAAAGGTGCATGCGTTTAAACTATGAAAATTTATGTTTTGTCATAATATTATGTTTGTATATTTGAATGTAATAAATGTTTAATGTTTTATGGAATGCTGGTAAATCGAATAAAAGACTAGGAACCAGAATCCAACCTGTATTTTTATTTTTTATACCATACTAGCTGTCCCAGACGAACTCTTTTGCCGGTTTCCGTAGCTCAAGTAGCGAAAGCTTACAAAAGCAAACAAACTATTTTGAAACATTCTTCATTTGTACGCCGCTCCTATTGGTTGAGGATGATGCCACATATATTATTATAGCCAGCATGGCCTACCATCCAATACAATCTATGTTTAATACAAAAAAAAAAATGCAATAGATGTCACTACTATTAACGTTTGTAAATTATATAATGTAAATATGCCGAATTAAGTACAAATATTGACATTCAAATAAAGATAAGCATATTTTTAAGCATAACATCACATTAAGCTAAATTCTTCACCTTAATTAAGAAGAAGATATACGAAACGAAATTAGTATTTTCCAATAGTGGCGATAGATGGCGGTTTCCGTAATGTGCCTAGACTTCACCCTAATATCTATTGGAAATCGAAGAAAACAAAAATAGCCAGTCGACTTGCCAGTATGAAGGTGATTTTATAGCACTAGGTCATGTCGAGCGTTAGGTTATATTACAGATAGTGGACTGTGTTTGCCAGATCCAGGTGGAGACACCCAACATCGTAACGGCGGATAAAGGATTGGCAGTAGTAAGTGGTTTTAGTGTGTAAAATATATAGGTCCCGTTTTATCACCCACAATGATTAATAAAGATTAGGAAATAGTTTTTTTTTTACTTTAGAATTTTATATCCGCTTAAAAATTAAAAAGGAAGTGAAATGAAAAATATATTTTATTAGATACTCATGCTTTATTTTATTTTTATACTTTGTCATTTTATAAATCGTCATACAAAAATTGTTCTAATTATCGAAATAAATTACATTTATCTTCATTAATACTTAGGTACAATAATAATAATTAAAACGAAACTATTATGCCAATATATAATATACATATAACTCACGAGCGTTTTACCATTATTTGCTTATGGGTTTTTCATCATCTGTCCGATTTCGGATCGCATAATGGGAAAAGGCTCTAAGGCTCTGTTTGCATAGTCTACTGACAAATGTTAGAAAGCTTATATGTTTTGTCTCTGTCGCTCGATATAAAGCTTCCAAATAAGCTTTCCAACACTTATTATAAAATTCTGAAATGGGCCCAAGCAAGAACAGTAAAGGCGAGGCCACATTAGCCACCCCTATAAGTCGCAACGGTAAAATCGGAGACAAACCATTTTCAGTGGGTAGCGTACATTGTAAGTGGTTGACGTATGTTGTTAGTGGTTAACATATTATATTGTACTTACAATGTTGACATTGTCGATTTTTCCATTCGACTTCGTTTTGTACAAAACGGGGTAACCTAACTTTCACTAATAATAATATATTAAAACAAAGCTGTAATACATTTAGCAAAAATAATTGAAAATATTTTTATTATATTATTACATAATGTTTACAATTGCAAGCAATGATATACAAAACTTGTAATGTCTGTTGGCTGGGTGCGATGACAGCGCCAACTAGCGGTTACAATTGTGGCGGACTTAGAAATCAAATGGTGGGTTGTCAAAACGATATACAAACTAATAATTTTAATGCAATATTTACTAAACTTTATCCCGTCTAACATGACAACTTTTTTTCGAGTATTACACATAGATCTTATTAATGCTGATGTCACTGGAAGTAAGTTACAAAATAAACAAATTTAATTGAGTAGCACATTTCATCTAAATTAAGGACAATCTATGCATATAGTGTCGTTAGCAGTTAGATATGAAAGTTTTGTCAGTAAAATGTAAAAGTTGGTTTGTCGAAAGATTATTTTTTGGCCATTCGTGATCAACATTGTTCCACCAACACCAACTGCGACCCAGCAAACAGTGTAAGTTACATTTATTAGTCGCATTTTGAATAAGTAATTAAGTTTAATTATAATTCTATACAAATAAAAACCCGTTTCGTTGTGATTAGTGAAACAATAACCTCTAAATACATATGAGACCTACATATATTTTTTTAACAAAAACATAATTTTTATGAATGACATCACACTATCCAGGGCGATGTTGCTCACTTATCTCGTTTCATCATTAGCTGTTAACGTTTTGAAATCAGCTGTTCACACGGAGTCTGAGGTCAATGACGTCACAGAGATCCTCAATGATGATGAATGACGAGAGAGCACAGTGTTATAATGTTAGTAATAAATCGTCATAATTTTTAAACCTAATCTA
The DNA here is from genome assembly GCA_905187575.2 of Celastrina argiolus. Taxonomy (NCBI): domain Eukaryota; kingdom Metazoa; phylum Arthropoda; class Insecta; order Lepidoptera; family Lycaenidae; genus Celastrina; species Celastrina argiolus. Next base: position 9,369,276 of record LR994596.1, read on the forward strand.
CCATAGATTCGAACATAATACTTTGTATATTTGGTTTGTACATGTTAATGAATATTCGCTTTAATAATAGTTTTTAACCAACCATTGAGGCAACGCCATCTGTGTTGTTACGAAAAAAGTAATGGCATTTTTTTTATTAAAACAATTATAGATCAAAGTACAATTTACTAGTTTAAACAATAACATAATAATATTTAAGTGCAAACTTGTCATATCTGCCTTTAATGTATTGACGGTTCATCAAAGCCTCAATTTAAATGACTGTCAGACATCTCAAGTGGTGATAGATATACTTATATTTGCAATATGATAAGAGTTTGTATCAATGTTTGCTGACTAATGACACTTTCACATTAGTTTAAATGTGAATACAGGGTATTTTTTTTGTACATATAATCTCTGAATTCTAGAATAAAAGCTCTACTGGAGCTGACAAAATTTTAGTTTTTACAAAAGACCAAAAATCATTTAAAGTTTAAAAATGTAAAAAGCAATTAATTTTTTTTTATGAACGCCAAAGAATGACGTTATTATTAATAATTAATTATTTTTGTCTCTTTTGTATCTTGTTGTGTGCACAATAAAGTATATTTGTAATGACAAGTAAGAATTCAACATTTATATGAAAAAGCCATTAGGAAATTTACCATATACCTACACTTATCTTGCAAGTTACAACATATAATATAAAAACCGAAAATAAAACTTTGATGCTTTAAAAGCAGAGCATAACAATGTCAACAAAAGATACAAATAAAAAAATAATTTTGAAATAGGTACATATTTACCACTTTACTTACAGTTTAGTGTACTTAATATCTTTGGATTTTTGTACATATTTCAAAGTAGACCCAAAGACACGATTATAATAGTCACTACAAACGTTTTTCGTCAAGCTCTTGTTTTTTCACATAGATAATGAAATTACAGTAAAACTGACTAATTATAACTAAGTAAAATAAAATCGTCTAGCGTTAACAACGAGCAATTACATTGCATCAAACTTAAAAATAAAACTAACCTAAAAATCACATCGCAGCTTGTAGGGGCTCTGGCAGCATTACAGTTTGAAGAGGAACTGTATAAACCTTAACACAACACTTTGGTAACACTGGTTTTCTTTTGAAGTCCAAAACAGAAAATATTCAAGTTCAAAGATGCTTTCGAATTTTCCAAGGTCATATCTAAAGTCCAATCACATATTGACACAACGAAGCTTCTTGTCTGGTATTCTGGAGGCGTACGCGTAGCTGGGACTCGCTTTGGCTTCGGGCTGCTTATTTTCCTCGGGCAGTTCCGCCTCACCCATCAGAGAGCGCAAGCAAATCCTCATTTCTGCCGCAAACTTCTTAACCAGTCGCTCTAGTGAGAACAAGTGCTCGTCCAGAGCTTCAGGAACCTCGTCCCTCATGAAATCGGCTAATCTGAGCAAATATTCAGCATTGGAGCCAGAGGAGCCGTGGCATTCCAGGATCTGCTTGGCGATATCTGGCAAAGGCGCAGCTCCGAGCCAATGCTTGTTCTCTGGCATTGCAATGTATAGGAGAGCATCGCTTTTATCTGACAGGTTTCTGCTGCTAGGTTGGAATAAATCTGGGCGGGCATGGAAGTTGACAGAATATATTTTGTACCCGCCCAACTGGCATTCTCTTGTGGAAAGGTAAGGTAGTGCAGCTTTGTTGTCTGCTGAGATCAAAAACGCCTTGCCCCATGTGATGCCCTGAAAAAAAAATATGATTCATGAATACAACTTATTATCAACACGAAGAACGAATGATGTTGTAATATCTAGACTTAATTGCCTTACATTTGTAACTTCACGGATAGAAACAATAGTCATGGAACAGTAAATCTGCATTAATTGGAAACGGTAAACCAATTATTTTACGTTTCGATTTCTGCACCATGGCCTTAAAAAACTTCCGACATTTATGTGATTGCCATGCAACAAACAAATTGGACAACATTGCCATCCATTGTCTAATGCAACGGCAAATTATCACGAAACGTGCCTGAGATTGAGAAATAATGTTTACGAAATTGGGTCTAATATAAACAAGAAAACGTAACGTGGAACAAAAAAACTATCTGCTCTTCAAATAAAATAGAAATTAGACAAAGAAGATGTCCCAACCAGTTCCAGCGAAGTCAAAAATTTGCTAAAGGCGCACAAACACGTAGTTTTCATTTATATATAGAAAAAACATTATTTACGTGTTTATTAAGGCATAAAATTTTCTTTTGGCAAACAATATAAATTGTTGTATATAACATTATCTAGTCAATGTCAAAGCTAAGCACAGACTTTGTATTTTAAATACTGTGTCGTAATACACGTGGTTTGCGTAATCTTAAAGTTGCGGTAATTAAACAAAATTATGAGTCACATCAAATATTCTATTAGTGAGTAGTCAGTCTTACATGAAGACCATTACTTAATACAAAATAAATTTAGAGAGACTGTCATTAGGTCACACAACATCAACGCGATATTATTATCAGACTTAACAAAATAAATATCAAGAGACAATGATAACAATGTGCCTATTATTTAGAGAATTTGACCAATCACCAATATTTACTTCAAATGTTAAGTTTATACTGATTCATCTCAACAGGATAATTATATTCAAGAATTGCCTATCTGCAAATTGCAATAAAGTGCACTGACGTTTAGGGACTTACCAACAACATCATGAAGAGTATCGTGTTTATTTCCGATACAAAATTATATATTTCTATCCCAGATTCAAATATTTAAACATGAAACTAAAAAGACTAAGGTTTTTATTAGGTTAAAATAGATGGCGTCCAGCTTATTTCACTCATTGTCATTAAGTATTATCATCAGCAATGAAACTATGATAACATGGTGGAGCAGTTCCCTTATCAACCTAAAATCTACTTTTTAGAACGCCGGATTTAAACATAATTTATTAAGTTTTAAAGGTTAAAACATTTATGTTTTAACTGTAAGCCCAATATATTTATCAATTTAACTGTAAGCTGACGTTACGACGTTATCTATGAACAACACTAATTGGAACACTTGCGAATTGAGATAATTTAATCGAGTTGGTATGTTTACATTTTAGTGAAATATACATATCAAAAACATAATAACATTAAATAATAAAAATATATAAACAGGTGAACGAAGAGGTATTCATTAAATGTAAATTAACTTCAATTAAATTACGGTCAAGGTGATGGATGAATCAGCTACATCCTAAATCCGCTTGGAAATAACGTTTTTCAAAATTGTGTACCAAAAAATCTTCCGTTTTCAGGAATCCGGAACGCAGCAGGAAATCAGAAGTTCAAGAATAAACTGTATATATTACTGTCGTAAACATTACTTTATCTTTCACATTGTTGGACTGAATCACCACCCGACCTCTGGAAACAAGGCCAATACCGGTCACTAAGGTTGATGCAGAAAGGATTATAATACGTGTAGGATAAAGGATTCATAATTGAAAAACAAAATTAGAAAAAATAAAGTTCTGGCACAAAACTTGCCACACACATGACGTATTGCTTAAATATTAAATATCACAAAAAACTATCTAGCCAATAAAACAACAACAAATTGATTTTATTTTTCAGGAGGTAAAAACCTCGATATGTTTAAATGCTTTAATATATGATTTTATCGTGCATACATTCTTTCAGTATGTAATTCACGAATTGGCCTTTAAAATGCTTATTTCCATTCGCGTTGATTTATTTTTAACCAAATCGCACTTGTGTCCTACATTACGCGCCTGAGTCCATTATTCGCAATATTTGGTGCAACAATGTTTTGTAAATCTTTAAAATGTTCAAAATTGCCTGATTCTCGTCTATAAATCCACTAATTTTGAATATATATGCGGGTATTTTTTACTTTAAATATAATCGATTCATCACTTAATAATGATTTTGCTTAATATTCAAACCTGTCGTTGGGAAGGAATATAAAGTATTTTACTTTATTAGGAGCTGAGACAAAATCATGTTCACCAACTGCTACATTCAGTTCTTATTAAAAATTTTAGTGTGGATCTCGATTAGACTACAATTTGAGTCTCATACTATTAGATCAATATCAATTTGATAAGATCTAAAGATATTAAGTTCAAACACTTTCTGGGCGCGTGATAGGTTATAAAATGAAATTATTGCGATTAATATTATTTATGTTATTGAAAATGAGACCAAATGACCTAGACGTCAAAAGGTTACATGAGGTTGACCTATAACCTTCAATATCTGCATCAGCCCTGTAGCTTATGACCTAATCAAATTCATAATATTGTACAGTCGCGTGCACTAACATGGATACATCTACAAATTTGCAAAAATATGTCTACGCTTAATTTTTCAAAAATATCGTCACCTTATTGCATTCAAAGCGATGTAACCAGCAAAGTGTTTCAAAATTATGAATACGTTATTTTCATAATGAAGTAAACAGCAGTATTTCAGTGAATAGTATACACACTTAAATTCATAATTATGAATACGCGACAAATTTCAATAATATGTAAACATTGTTTACTTCATTACAATGTAAACAATAATTGTATCAATAATATGGATACACTTATAAAATTTTAGCATTTTTCACTTTTCTGCAAATATGTTTTAATTGCCACAAAAATGTACTCGGGGTATGTTCCAATAAGATGTATACATTCATTTTTTCTTTTTCTTTTCGCACAGCCGTAACTACAAATGGTAGAAACATGAAATTTGGATTACTGAATTCGTAAAAAATCCCTTTTTGCAACTCCGACAAAAATAGAGGGATTTTTCGAGTCTGTCTGTATGTCAGTCTGTGGCATCGTAGCTCCAAAACGGATGAACCGATTTTGATGTAGTTTTTTTTGTTTGAAAGCTGACATGGTCATGTTAAAACACTAAAGCTATGATTTAACAAAATAAATTTGCTTACTGCTGAACAATTCGAGTGTTACTTAAAAAATAGTTTTACTTTTATGACTAGAAAAAATACAAAGAAAAGAATTATGAAATTTATTACAGTCGATCAGAAATTTTACCTAAATATATATTTTAGAAACTATTTTTGGTAGGTTTTTACTTCTACCCTCAAACTATATTTATGATATTTTAATATATTAATTTTGTTTATCATATAAAATGTTAGCTTGCATGTCTGCAAACTATACTTAAACTATGATATAAGTTTGAAGTTTATTTATGTGTGTTCGTATGTTTGCCTGTGGCATCGTAACTACTAAATGGATGGACCGATTTTGATCTACTTTTTTTATTTTTATTCAAAGCTGACGAGATCGCAATAATTCGTCATCAGTTCATTCAATGTTTGACTATTCAGGAGCTAGTTAAAAAAATATTTTTGCTTTTCTGACTAAAAAAACACGAAAAGACAAGAATTATCCAATTTATTGCAATCGATCAGAAATTACTTTTACGCGAACATAATATTATATTTCAGAGACTACTTTCATCGGTTTTTACTGTCTACCCTCAAACTATACATATAATGAAAACGAAACCAGAAATATTTAGTCACGAGTTTGTACAACAGAGTTAATTTACAGTCATCGTTCGCACTTCGCAATATTCATTATTCAGTAATTACATTTTTACATTACATTTTTTTGGTTTGTTGTTTGTTTTTAAGCTGAGGTAATCCAAATGGAGTCATTTAAAACTACATTTTTTATTATTTTAAAATATGGGATGTTTTTCATTTTCCCCTTGTTAGTTTATATTATTTATATTTACAGTATTACTAATATAGAACGATATTAACATCGTTTAGTTTTGATCATATTATAGTTTGAGGGTAGACAGTAAAAACCGATGAAAGTAGTCTTTGAAATACATACGTTCGCGTGAATCGCAGTTATACCTATTACACTAAAGAATATAATTGATATTCTAATGTATGTGTGATTGTATATAACCGTCAATAATAATACCCGTCAACATATCACCTCTATTATTTATAGAATTCATTATTGTATTTATTGCAATGTAATGAAATATTGACCAGCTTTTTCTGAAACACAAAATTAACGTCTACATAATAATGAAATAAACAATGTTTACATGCTACTGAAATTTGTCGCGTGTTCATAATTATGAATTTAAATGTGTATACTATTCACTGAAATACTGCTGTTTACTTCATTATGAAAATAATGTATTCATAATTTTGAAACACTTTGCTGGTTACATCGCTTTGAATGCAATAAGGTGACGATATTTTTGAAAAATTAAGCGTAGACATATTTTTGCAAATTTGTAGATATATCCATGTTAGTGCACGCGACTGTACGTTAAGTATATTGTGTAGATTTATATAAATTTGTTTATCTTTTACCAAACTACTTTGCTGCACTACTTTTTCTTACCTGGAAGGAACTTAATATCCATTTTGTATTTTTTTTACATACTTATCTTCTTAACTTCATTTAGCTAGTTTTTTAGTCATATATTTCGAATATTCTGTAGGTACCATTAGATTACGAGACAGATCTAGGTAGATCCAAAATACAATGTAAGTTATACAATGTGATAGTTAAATGACATCTCAAGTATTTGATACAGATAACTTTTTCCAAGGTTTATCTTATCTTCAGAAAATCCAATGTAAAAATTTCTTTCTTGTTTAAAATATGTTACTAGCCGAATGCTGTTATTATGTTAATGTTGTTTTTTTACTATATTTTATTACTCGGAAATCTAGGAACGATTAATAAAAATAAAATTTTATTCCATTTACTAATGCTAACTGCCATTTGTGTGATATTTAAATAGATACATAATTAGATTGTATAACTTGAATAGTAGTTTAATTAAACAATTTTTAATACAAAGGTTATTTCTTTAAGGTTATATTAATGTAAATTTCACATAAAAATAACGAATACAAAGAAAAATTTGATCAGCGTTATGAAGTTAATAACAATAAACGAACTTATGTAGGTGATAATGATAACACATATAAACATATCTACTCTTTTGTTATTGAAAAAACAAAGAACAACATGTTTTTATTTAAGAATAAAATTACACAATATATAGTACAATACATAGTTTAATATTATCTCGCAGGGCGATAACCTTACGGTTACAGTCAGCATTATTGTTTCAATTTTTTTTTTTATATTACGACTAAAGTAAGCAATTTATCGGCCCCTGAAGCATTATAATTTTTAGCCAGTGATATTTACGTTATCTCACTTCTAGAATTTACAACTTATTAATTTTATAAGTTTTTACCTAGTTATATGTATAAACTATGAAAAAGAAAAGATCTAATAATAACCCTTGTGGCACACTATTTCTATAATCGTTATGAGTATATTTAAGCAGTTTCATTAGGCATAAGAGATCAGTACCGTGATTCAATACAATAAAGTAGATATTTCATACCGAATATATTAAACCTTGGCAGAGAATTTATAAAATACTTCAATTGAATCGTAGTCATTTGTCTCTCGCTGAACCATATCTAGACACCAATAATTTTTTAATCAGCGGATGAGAGCTATTCGCGCAACGTGATTCAATCATTGATAAATTGTTATAATATTACGATCGCATACGAAACCGAAACTTTCTATGGCGTCTCCTTGGTCCTATTTCAAGAATTACTTGAAATAAGAACCTTTAAAAATCCAACAATAATGAAGCAACTATTTAAAAATATTTTTGTGTGGGGTGTTTGCATATGAAATGCAATTGTACGTGTACTTATGTATGAATTGAGATATAATATAATTAAATATTAAATCAGTTGACTATATAGAGTATAATTTAATATTAAACCATAACGAACCTAACTGCTACCTTCATAACAAATACCTACCTTCATAAAGTCATTACAATATTCCAGCACATCTGACCTTGGTTTTTACTTTTCTCCTAACACCTAAACTACTAATTCTTCATAAATTCAGCTATTCTATATCTACTACAGGCCATTTTATGCCTCCTCCAAAGTTTTTAATGGGGGCGTATCCAGAAAAAGCAACTGCTTATACTCGCCCACACTTTGCGCAGTTTTCAACTGCGAAAACGCTGTTGTATTTCCGGATATATATTATTTCCTCTCTCACCTATTACGACGGAACGAATGAGATGGTTGATTGGAGGTGCTATTCCTTTTTCGGAAACCCACGCATAATAATTCCTCTCAATAACTTTATGCAAGAAATTAAGTGGTGATTTCTAGAAATATTAATATTAGATGTAGCCGACTATATTCGACTATGTAACTGTGACATCACATTACGTGTCACCGTACTGGACACGTGTATGGATAATGAGATATATTTATTACAATATTTCCTAGACGTAAATTACCGATTACGTCTAGGATATAATATATTATCTTAATAACACTAACACTAGATTATTTTTCACTCAATAAGACTAACACTACAAACATTAATCCTAAAAAATAAAGAAATTTATCTATAATAAGACCTTCGTCATCTACTTTGTGATAAGACTAACACTAGATTACTTTTTAATTTAGGATTGCCTTTACGTTCAAGTCTGTAGCACAAGCTGGAAAGTTGCGTAAAGTGTTCGATTACTAAATTGTCGTTAAGAGGAAACACCACGGTTGAGAGAAATAAAAAATAGGTATTTATAAAATCTATTGCTGTCTCCCAGTGCCTTAGCTAGCCAGCACTAGCGCGATGGAGACAACTGCAACTTACCTATTAAAAGTACCAGAAATCGACGTTTAGGGGATTTCTGTTTCCTCCTCCAAAACTTAACCGATTTTAATATTTTTTTCTGTATTAGCTAAAAAAAGAATTGAGCTAGGTTCCTATGTTTTGCTTTTGTTGATTATTATAGTCAAATCTGTTTTCTAGATATTTAAACATAGCGGAGAGTCTGGCCATTTTTTTAGGTTTTTAAACGTCCATATCTCTGTAAATAATTAATTTATTAAAAAAAGGAAAAAATAGGGACGTACAAACATTATCCATAAATATTCAGGAAAAAAATTGTTACTCTAGAGGTGTTATCCAGGGAGGAAATAGAAATCCCCTAGACCCCTATTTTTGTATGAAAAAAATTTCGTGGTGTTTCCTCTTAATACAATTTCATACAATTATTATTCGTTAACGTTCCTGATTGGTCAACTGAGATCTAGACCCAAAAGCCTTTACGCAGCCAATTCTAATTTTACCCGAGTGCCTCCTTTTTGTAGAAGCGATAATCGAGTAGATTTTTCTACAATATCATTTCCGACTTACTTTTAGTGTGATGTGTGCATTGCACTTACTATTGCAATCAGTATGAATGAGAAAGCGTCTCCATGATCAAGTGTTTCTGAGCTTTGCTCTCGACCCGGGTCGTGGTCGTGGGTTCGATTCCCGCGTTGAAACAACAAAAAATTTTGTTTTCAAGTTTGGTTAGGACAATGCAGGCCGATAACCTGATTGTTTGACAAGAAGGTTGATCCATGCGTCGGATGGGCATGTAAAAAGTCGGTCCTGCGCCTGTTCTCTCGCCAGTCGTGTCGGTTTACCGTCCCACTGGGTTATGGGAGTAAAAGGAAGAGATAATGTCTTTGTGTATTGCGCACACACTTGGGCACTATAAAATAACTCCTGAGTAGCTGGCCAGGTTTCAATAAAATCGTCTACCGACACCGAAATCGATGAGGGAAGCTATTAAGTACCTATATAATAAGTACTTATGTCCTATTCACCTACAGAAAGTCACAGACCGCTACGAACGGAAAACGGCCTTCAAAAGGGTCACAAGTCGCAATGACACATTTATCCAAGCAACAGGCCTTCCGTTATTAACCAAACATTTCTTACGAAATTTTAATCAGCAATTACTTGCGGTCTCTCTTGTTATTCGGCTCCATTTATGTCCGTTAAATTTAAGGTAATTAGGCACTCATTAAAATTAAGGAATTACCGAATTAGGTCGTCGACTTCCGAGTATAACTTTGCTTTGAAGACTGGAAAGTCAATTTTGAAGTTGGGTGACATAGATGTAACATCGAATGGTTTATCAGCAGTTAATAAAGTTCTACTTAACTTTTCTTTAACAAAAAAAAATGAGGTTGGGAAATTTTACTTGGTCAAATGGTTTTTACTCAAAGACAATTATGTATTATGCTCAAAGATGTAATCTTACATAATTTCATAGATATACACAATATGTATATGTCGCAGTCATCTGGTTGAATCTGCTATTTGATTGAATGACTAGGGCGTTCATTCCATTTTTACAAACAATTTTAATGAATCCGAGATTAGGACAGCCATATAATATTTTATTTTTTAAACTTCCAATTTTCCGAATATGTACTATTTTCGAAGAATGACGCGCATTAAACTAAATTAATCAAAGAATATATCCACACATATTCTATCTGTACGAGCTGTTTGACGCCATCTAATGACCGCGACCGACTAGTCATTCAATCAAATAAGCAGATTTAACCAGATGACTGCGACATATACATACAACTCAAGCTTATAATAAGCATTGACGACCTCCGTAGCGCAGTGGTTCAGCGCGTTGGTGCTCGACCGAGAGGTTGCGGGTTCGAATCCCGCCGAGGGAACAAAAAGCTTTCCAATATTCCTGGGTCATGGATGTGTATTAAATCTGTGTATAATATAATAAAAATCTTAAATATGTGTATAGTATAAAAGTATTATATTTCCGGTGTCTGGTAGGTTAGGTTAGGCTACCTGTAACACAAGTTGTTCGGATACTTAGCACAGGGCCAGATTGACGTGGTGTGAAGCGTCTATAGATATTATTATATTATATTATTAAGCTTATCTATACATATAATAAATCTGTAGAGGGGTCATGTCTGTACATTAAGAATATTTAAGTGAAAAATAAAAAAGGGGATCTATAAAAGCCACAGAACCTAAAAATAACATTTTTGAAAAAAATGTCTGTCTGTCTGTCCATATGGGAATGTTTGTCGTCGCATCACGCTAAAACCACTGTATGGAATGAAATGAAATTTGGCAGGCAGGTAGCTTACGACTTGAAGAGCATTATTGGAAATTGTTATCCCGAAAAACGAAAGTGTTCCCGTGGGATCTTCAAAAAATTGTAGCTACCTATTTGAAAGTATTTCAGCCAAACTACTCAACGTATTTAAATGAAATTTGGCAGGCAGGTAGCTTATGACCTGAAGAGCATTATTGGAAATTATTATCCCGAAAAACGAAAGTGTTCCCGTGGGATCTTCAAAAAATTGTAGCTACCTATTTGACGGTATTTCAGCCAAAATACTCAACGTATTTAAATGAAATTTGGCAGACAGGTAGCTTATAATCTGAAAAGCATTACTAGAAAATTATTATCCCGAAAAACGAAAGGGTTCCCGTGGGATCTTCAAAAAATTGTAGCTACATATTTGACGGTAATTTAGCCAAACTACTCAACGTATTTAAATGAAACTTGGCACAAAGGTAGATTGTGCCAAGTTTCATTTAAATACGTTCATAAAATAACCAACATAATATTTTTAACCGACTTACAAAAAAGGAGGAGGTTTCTCAATTCGTAAATATATGTTTGTTTTTTTTTGTTTCTTCGCGGATATCTTCATCGTTTCTGAAACGATTTTAATTTTTTTTATGTTGTGTAGCGTATAATTTAAATTTGATCCCATTGTCACCAAATGGTGACCTGATGATGGGATCCGTGAGGAATCGAAGGAAATCCTCAAAATTTATGTGGAATAATATATTGATTTTGATTTTTTCTGAAGTAGTCTAAGCATATGTTACCAAACAGTTAGGTTTTGCACCATATCATGGATCTATAATATTTAATAAAATTTGTTATATTATTATTCTACTGGGTCGCATTTAACTGGATACTGGATAAGATAAAGTATAATAAAAGAGAAGTCCACTATGTGGTTTGTCACTGTATTTTAATATTTAATAGAGAACATGGCATGGAACCATGTTCTCTATTAAATATTAAAATACGCATTACTCACTGCGTTTTATTCGACGTTCGTAAATCGTAAACCGAATCTGTCGGCGACGGTCGCAGTAAGATTCGGTTACCCACTTTTCGCAGTAATAATGTTCAAAAGTGATAAACCGTATACATTAGTTAGCTTTTAGTTAAGTTAGCTAGTATTTAATAAAATTTGTTATATTATTATTCTACTGGGTCGCATTTAACTGGATACTGGATAAGATAAAGTATAATAAAAGAGAAGTCCACTATGTGGTTTGTCACTGTATTTTAATATTTAATAGAGAACATGGCATGGAACCATGTTCTCTATTAAATATTAAAATACGCATTACTCACTGCGTTTTATTCGACGTTCGTAAATCGTAAACCGAATCTGTCGGCGACGGTCGCAGTAAGATTCGGTTACCCACTTTTCGCAGTAATAATGTTCAAAAGTGATAAACCGTATACATTAGTTAGCTTTTAGTTAAGTTAGCTAGTATTTAATAAAATTTGTTATATTATTATTCTACTGGGTCGCATTTAACTGGATACTGGATAAGATAAAGTATAATAAAAGAGAAGTCCACTATGTGGTTTGTCACTGTATTTTAATATTTAATAGAGAACATGGCATGGAACCATGTTCTCTATTAAATATTAAAATACGCATTACTCACTGCGTTTTATTCGACGTTCGTAAATCGTAAACCGAATCTGTCGGCGACGGTCGCAGTAAGATTCGGTTACCCACTTTTCGCAGTAATAATGTTCAAAAGTGATAAACCGTATACATAGTACTTACCTATCTAAAATGAGTAAAAAAATCTACCGAAATCGACTATCTACTGAAAGTCCACACTGTATACCATAATATTATACTTCTATAGGTAAACAAACTGGGATAACCGATAACGCACATTTAACCGCGAAGTTTACCTTGACGTCGTCGGTTTATAACATCGAAGAATATAATATTATATATCATAACTTACACGGTTTGGAGTGGTTTGGATATTTAGAAATAAAAAATATACTTAACTACTGGATAAGGTCATGTTTTTCAATTTACTCTAACATTGACAAGGAGAAAATATTATACATCTATACTAATATTATAAAGCGGAAGAGTTTGTTTGTTTGTTTATTTAAACGCGGTAATCTCAGGAACTACCGGTCCGATTTGAAAAATTATTTTTTTGTTGGATAGTCCATTTATAGAGGAAGGCTTTAGGCTATATAACATTACGCTGCGACCAAGAAGAGCGAAGCGTCAGAGATAAATGTTGCAAAAACGGGGAAAATTAATTACATTTGGGGACTTTTATTGCGTGCGCTGCATAAACGGCTTTTCATTGTTTAAGTGTTTCGCTCGACTTTGTTCGCGCAAAAGAAAATCCCACAGGAATCGTACATTTTGCGACACTAAAAAGGAGCCTATATTTCCCCGTGGTTTCATTTGTAGCAAATTTCACCAGAGTTCGCCGAACATCTGGGCCCTGAATCAAAATAAAATTTGGTACGGTAGCAGTTTAAATGCTGGACTAACACGTACGCTACTTTTTACGTACATCAAATTTTTTGTTGTTTTATAATCTAAGTTGTAAGGTATAATAAAAGTACATTGTTCTCACCTCTTTGTCTTCTATCAACGTAGCAACGCGCCCCGGCTGTAACGAAAAGGATAAACATTAACAAGAAACCAGAGTTGTTACAAAAGCATGACTGCTTTTAAACATATATTATATACTAGCTGACCCGTGCCCACTTCGTTGAGCATGGAAACCGTGTAAACCTTCCCGGGACTTTCACGAATATTTCAAGACCAAAAATAGCCGATTCAGTTCCGCTGATCTCGAGTTTTAGCGAGGCTAACGAACAGCAATTGATTTTTATATACTTAGCTTATGTTACTCAGCGGTAATGTAGCTTTCTATTGAAAAAAGAATTATTAAAATCGGTCCAGTAATTTTTGAGTTAAGTCGTTACATACAAAAATAGAAATCTTTCCTCCTTATAATATTAGTGTAGATTATAAAACAAAGTCTTTGGCCCCATCTGTAATCTGTATGTTCTCGATAAACTCAATGACTACTGCACCGATCTTCATGCAAGGATGTTAAGAAGCTCCGTAACCGTAACCGAAACTATCGGATATCCGATAAAAAAAAATATCCGGAACCGTAACCGAATCCGAAATGAAAGTTTTGCTACTGTAAAAAAGCAAACCAAAATTTAATATCCGTAACCGAAATTATCCGAAACAAACGGATGATCCGAAATAATTCAATATTCATAAACGTATCCGTATCCGAAATTTCATATCTATTTCATCCCTGGTTTTCACCAACGGATAAAGTGGTTCTCGAGGAAGGTTTTAATTAGAGATGTAACGGATATCCGGTAACTATCCGGTATCCGGCCTTGTTTTCACTATCCGGCCGGATACCGGATAGTAAAATTTTTAAAAATCTTATTATTTTATATAGGCAAATCATACTCCAATAGGTTGTGGATACCGTTTATTTCTATAATCGCACATCAAAAATGATTGTTTTATAAACAAGTGGCAAATTGTGATGAATAAATACCAAATTTTACGCGATAATACTTGAACGTCCCCGAGTCGACCCGATCTCCGGTTACATTACATGCGACCCGAATGCACCAGAATATTTCCGATCTCGTTCACCGCGCCAATATTCAAATCAAACTTATTATTATAACGGGTGTAAAAAGAGCAGTCAGTCACTATAACCATAGACCAATTACATGTATAATTGGTCCATGCTATAACTTTGGGATATGATTATACTACCTTTTCTCATTCTAGAACGTATTTTTTTTTACAAAAATTAAAAAAAAAAATTTTTTGCCTTATTGTTATTTTTGCGACAAAAAAAATAAGAAATGGTGAGAAGTTAAAAAATTTTTTTGCAGTTTTTGACAAAAAAAAATCATTTCCGAAATGAAGAAAGGTAGTATACTCGTGTCTCAAAGTTATAGTTGCTCTTTTTACACACTGTATATTATCAAAAGGCCGGATATCCGGCAGCCGGATATCCGGCGCTCCGGCCTAGTAGCTTGCCGAATATCCGGTATCCGGCCAAACTACTATCCGTCTCATCTCTAGTTTTAATGTACCTAATATGGGGAAAAAAATTATACCGACCTTTTGGAGGTGAAAAATAAAACACAGTTATTGCAATCATGCAAAGCACACGTCATTTAAAAAGTCACAAAATCGGTAATATTTGTATGGTGGAAAATCGTTGAAAAATAGGACCACAAAAACTATGACGTGTCTGACTGTGTACATAATATTATGCATTTTTGAATGTGTGAACTAGTTATTACTAACAATGAATAGGTAGGTATACGCATTTCTGAAAAACAACATCGCCATTAAGTAGGTACGTATTGCAAATTAAAAACAAAACCTAAACCTCTATCCCAAGCATTCGCTAAATGTTACGATATCCGAAAATAAAACGTAAACATGTTAATCGTTCATCAAATTTGAAATTTAAAAATATTTCCATCGTATCACGCGCGAATATCGTGTTGTTTAGAGTTTAGACAAACACCGAAATAGCGCCGCGTATTGCGAAGGGCGAGGTAAAAAAAGATTTCTCAGTGTGTTATCCATTTAACCTTTTTAGGTTAAGTAGGTATAATATTGTATACAAATTTGTATCTAGAAAATAAGTTTGTTAGGTAATTGACCTATTAATAAGTTGTAATTGTTAGTTTTGTTAAATTGTAACCATGCACCTATTATTGTTTAAATAGTTTTAGTCAAACAACTATTGTAATTTAAATTAATGTATTTTATCTATGCCACTATTTTATATCTAATATTTAGTTCATTATAATTTTTACTTGTCTACGGTGTTCACTGAAAATCAGCGTTGCGAACTGTTATGTTTGCAACAATATGCTGAGTGAATACCACATTTGGTAGGTAAATGTTGTTTTTTTCTTTAATGTTTTTACTTTTTGTTTTGTTTTTATATTATGTTTACCAAATAAATTTTGTTTTCTTTCTTTCTTTCATATTAGCACATTTTAGGGTTCCTTACTGTAGGTATAACAATCACGTAAAGTTCCGCACTTTTCGTCTGTGTCTCTGCCCCTGATAAAATTACGAATTTAAAATTGGCGATGACAAAATTTTTGTTTAAGAAATTTCAATTATTTTAAAATAGTTTGTGTGTTTTTAGAGTTTACTCTTGGCAGCATAAAATAGTTAAAAATCTATATGTCAAGTGAGGATGAAATTTTAACAACTGTATAACTTCATATTTTATGAATAGTATTTTTAAATAAAGAAAGGTTTCACAAATGTCTTAAAAGGTAATAATTTTTGAGTTGAGTAATGAGTTTTCAAAGTGGTTTACAATTTGAGCATTCAATACCTTTGTAAACAAGACTTGTTAGTACTAGGTAAATAATGATGATTGTCTGGGTGGGCATAAATTTACAAAAAATATTGTCTCTAACGGAAACAACACCTGTGGAATATTATATTTGATGATTATTTGAGCTAATTCTCTAATGTCCAGTTTATTGTTTAAGTTTTTGACTTTTAGTTGTATATACCTATATATTTTTGTGATGTGATTTGAAGTTTTATTATTTAGAATACATTATTGAAACCTGTTGTCAGCAGCTCCTTATGTAAACAATAATGGCCTCTGAAAAGAGTTGCTTGTCATTTAACAACAAGCTTTCAACATTGTTAAAGCTTTTTATCTCTATTTGGTTTTTCAGCTAATTGCTGGCTAAACAAAAATATTATATGATTAGATAGTATGAAACATTTAGTGGTAAGATAAAAATTTTGCTTCATAATATTTGATTAACTATTAATATGTATAGTATGAATGCTAAATATGTGCAGCATAAAAGATGTAAAAAATTTGATGTTTGTATATTTACCATAATTATACCTAATTTATCTGAGTATTTGCTTAAAATGCAGTTTGAATGTTTAAACACAAAGAGAACAAAACTAAATGGTATTTAAAGTATAATTTATAATGTAATCACTGGTTTTATTAAACTAAACGTAAGCTTTCGTAATTTGACGTTGCAAGGCAATAAATGTATTACATCAGCTACATAAAGCACAACTTTCCCAAGAAATTCGTAAGATTAATTCATAAACTTTTCTATATAATACACCTTTAAAAAGCTATATTAGTTTACTATGCTTGTTTATTAGAACATTGTTATCTTATTTATAGTATATTTTTAATGTCTACCTACTTTAATCTTATTAAAATTCGATAAAATATGTGAAATGGATACATTTTTTCTTTTAAAATATTTTTAAATTACTCACTTTAGTTTCTGTCCCTCGATGTATGGTGTTTCCCTGCCAAAATCTCCTCGAAAACCCTTTCACATAACCCGTGACCGACTGCTGGTATTCAAATCCAGGGTTCCAGCAAAGAGACCCATAGCCGAAAACCCAGAAAGGTTCTCGCTTAACCACCTCCAACTGACCCTCCATGGTCTTTTTTGTTGCAATATCTATTTTTCGACTATTTTCTTCTGAATTTTCTATCGTTTAATTTAAAAAATATTCGTCCGATCACTTTCTACGTGAAAGCAGGAATACACTTTTCATTATCTCACAAATTATTTATTCTACAACAGATCCATGGTTGTTTTTCTAATACGCGCGTAAAATAATAAACTAAATAAATTAAGGAAACGCACATTCCAATCTTCAACCCACTTATCATCAGTGAACATGATTTCTTTTCCTTTCGTTGTTCAATCGTGTCCCTACCGCTCTCTATCTACCGCTAGCCGCAGTCAGTTGACAAATGACAAGTGACAACTTGACAGTTCTGACAATAGCTGTCACTTATATATTAATTTTTTCTTTAATGGCATGCGCCAATGACAAAAGGGTTACAAATTATTTTTTATAATTTATTTAACGGCATCATAGAAATAGGATATTATTAATCTGAGAACGGCATATTGTGCATAGTTTTCTTATCTTTGGTGATTTAGATAAAGAGTTTAGACTTTCGATTAGTAACTATAGCATAATAGGCATACACCATATTTTGTTTCAAATACGAGTCATTTATTGATGAGTTACACAAAAATATATGACATACTAGGTACCCGTAATAAGCATATCTGGGACAAATTATTACCAAAATGTCGTATTTCCAAACTTCCTCGGAAGCTATATGAAAGCGTCTACCGTCTTCAGATTTTAATTAAATTTTTAGACTTGACGTACAATACGTTTCAATACGTTAACAAACAATACGTTACGTTTCATACGGTGTTGAATTATTATTTTATTTTCTCATTTTTTTTAAGTTTTATGATTTACGGCGTTAAAAAAAAAAATTTCATTAAAAAAAAACGAACTTGACAATTGATGAATTTTGACATTACGCAGTACGCTTTGTAGTTTCTTTTTACAAATTTAAAATTACAATATTTCTTGTTTAATTTCATATATTTTGTAACTAATAGTTATTACAGGAATTACAAACGAGATAATAAAATGGTATCAGCAGTCGAGTATGTCGTAGCTGTTAGTTCTGACTCAGACAGCGATACCAGTCCTGGTAATTTTAAGTTATAATTTTGATTAAACGTATAAACGCATTAACCTTTTGTGACAAAAAGTCTATACATAATTTTAGCTACTTATTTACTAATACGTATAAATAGTAGGTAGTAATTTTCCAAACGTTTCTCATGAATTAATTATGTTTTAAAAGTCAGTGTTAATTCAGAATTCTGGGATACAATTGCCCTATTCACTATCTATACATCTTGGTGGTACTTATACATTTTTTTTGTTTTCTATTATAGGAACTTCTCTTAATACTTCTTGCATTTTTATTTCAGATAAACCTCTTATGCACTTATTTAAACGTCTGATTGAGATTGAAAATAAGCAGCACACAGTTTTTAAAAATTCTCAAATAAATGAACTACTCCAAAAGGAGTTTGATGTTGATGTGAGAAACCTGCATGTTCTAGAAATCGACATATATTTAACAGTTGTTAAGAAATTTCTTAAGGAGTGGCCTGAATGGGACAGCTTTGACAAAGTTGTTAATGAAGTAAGAAAAAAGGGTCAAGTAACAATTGATGATGCTTTGCTTGAAAAAAAATATAGTAGCATGAAATCTTTTTTAAAGAAGGCCTTAGATGAGGCCAAACCACTTGCAAAACTAGCAGTAGACAAAATCAAGGAAAGAGAAAAAGAAGCTAAAGAAGATGAAGCAAAAGATGATGATCCTGTGCTAGAAATTAGTGGAACAAAAGCACAATTGAAACAACTATTCTTTAGATATCCTAACCCCAGCTTCAAGTCTAGCAAGAGTATATTTAATATAGTCACTAATTTACCTAGTCAAATAAAAGTCAGCAATATACCACTGCAATCAATTTTAAATATGGCAGGTGTTAAAATAACAATTTTGGATCCTTTAGATGCAATATTGTATAAACATGAAACAAACCATGAATTTAAATATGTTTTGTGCAATAAGAGGCTTATTGCTAAGCCAAATAGAGATTTAGAATTAAATCAAGAAATAGAATACAAAGGAAGTTCCGACATGATAATGAATATAAGTAACATTATAACTTTTATCAATAAAGCCTACAAACCATATGCATTGAGTGAAATAATGGAAGTAATAAGTTTTATTATAACTTCTCTAAAATTACTTCCATCAAAAGTTTTTCAAGAAGCAAGATATAGACGCCATACAAATAAATATCCCTATGTACGGTATTTCTACAAAGACATGGAAAATGCTTTCATGGAAGATATTAGAAAATATGATTTACAATTACAAGAAGTGATAATTCCTCTAAATGAAACATACATAGGCAATTTTACGAATATCATGAAAGGTAGAAGTAATTTATCAGAAAATTCAATTACAATTACATGCACGTCATGTTCTGTTACTTTTCAGGGCCCCAGTATAGTTAATGATATAAAAATGCACTTTAATATGCAACATCAGAATGAGCCAGATGTACAATGCAATAATTGTGAAGAAATGTTTGCTATAGAAAATATTGCTAGCAATTGGTGGTGTCACAAATGCAAATTGATGTGAAATCACTTTACCTGATAACTGGGGTCCTGATATAGTCTCTAATGTATGTTTGAAAGAAATTAATGCTTTCGTGGCTTGACATCTGAAAGGTATCATTTTCCAGTAAGTCACTATTAATATGTCATCAAACATACTAAACTTAATATTAACATACGACAATCCCTTTAAATAATAAAGTAAAAAATATATTTATTTCGTTATTGTTTATTAAGTATTTGTAGAAATGATTTCTGTACATATAACATAGTCACCTCGGAGCCATTTAAAAGAAGAAGAAGAAGACATATAACATAGTTACATTTTCTGAAAAAATAAACCTTAAGATTTCTAAACAAGTTAACTTTTTTTTAATCATTTTAAGTCATGTTACTCCACTGGCTTTCATAATTATTCATATATTATGTAAAAAAGTTATTCCTTTTAAGTAAATAATGTTCTAAAAAACTAATTTCCGTTCCTTTATCAGGTATCAGAGAAGCTATTTTGAAAGTCATTAAATATCATGGAGCTAGATATATGAAATATCATCTTTGTACATGAAAAAGGGTCAGTCAAAGTACATAAATTAAGATGGCGCAAAAATCGCATAATGGTAAATTTTATATCACATATTATTTAAAACTAAATTTGTAATGTAACTTCACTACATAACAATCCTGGAGTGAAGTGAAGTATAGAGTCCGACCGAAACTGGTTTTACGGCCGAAACCGAATATTCGGCCGTGGCTTCTGTTTCGGCCGAAACCGAAACTCACGTGGTCGAGTTAAAATTCCTTAAAATACTGAAATTTGGTGCATTTTACCCATTATTCTGCGTTAATTATGGGACATGAAATAAAAACACATTAAGTTTGTTGTAATCATTTATTTCATTTAATAATAAATTTTTTAAAGTTTAGTTCTCATAGCAAAATGTTTGCAAGTTTTGTTGCTACTGATCTATACGAACGGCGCACGACAATTCTCGAACAGGGGTCTTACTCTTTTAACTGATTCGATCTTGATTCAGTTTCGATCGTGCCGCGTATTCCCGAATAAATTTACTTTATTATTTATTTTAATTCCCAAGCGATTATAACAATCGACTGAGAATAGAATTAAATCAAATGAAAAAAAGGTCGGGAGTACAAAAAGTTAAGATGTAACGATTTTCGTTATCCTGGTTACTTTCAATGTGTTAATCCACCTAATAAAATACCAAAAGCTGTTGAGGTCGAACTGCCGTCCGGCAATGATTTGCCGCAAGAAACGAAGTTAGGCGAGCGTGCACCAAAAATTTTTTTAATCAGTTTCGGTTTTGGCAAAAGTATCTGCCAATTTTGGCCGAACCCGAAACTTGATTATTAGCCGAAACCGATCTTTCGGTCGGACACTAGAAGTAAGTAATTATAATACACAGTAGTAACTTCTTATCATACACCATTGCGACTCTAGCGCCTTTGTGGTCAGTTTGGAAACCATAATTTACGTACTTTCGGCTGACAATTTTCAATGTTTCTTCAGTAGAGAGATGACACTCCTTATTTAATTTCCTTCCAAAAAAAAGAGATCTGCTCTTACTAATTATTATTATTATGACATGAGAAGATAGTGGTTATGACAAGTGCAATAAAACGAAATATTAATTATTTAGAATGGTCCATATAATTCATAAAGAATAAAATCACAATGCATTAGTTTTACATGTAACATCATTTTACAGTAACATCAAAATACAGAGTATTATCAGAATTGGTGAATCTTTACATTGCATTAGTTGTAAATATATATTACTTATTAGAGATATAAGATAATCTATTTCTTTATAACAATCTAAAAAATTTTGGAGTTTTGGTCTCAATTTATTTAATTATTATTGGGTTTTCCCTAATAATATTATCTAGTTAGTTTGATATTTTTTAATAAATATAAGATTATAATGCCAAATTCTAGAACTATGGTAGGTATATATTCTAGAATAATTCTAGATTATTATGCACCCAAATAATATAATACAAAACAGTAAAAATTCTATCTAATAAATGTGTAGCTTATACTTTGCATTATGGTAACAAATTTACCTATATTGAATATGATTAAAAAAAAAAGTTTTAGGTAAAGTAAAAGATAACCAGAAACTGAAGTAGGTACATAAATTA
Organism: Celastrina argiolus; assembly: GCA_905187575.2. Classification (NCBI taxonomy): domain Eukaryota; kingdom Metazoa; phylum Arthropoda; class Insecta; order Lepidoptera; family Lycaenidae; genus Celastrina; species Celastrina argiolus. The sequence continues at coordinate 9,391,498 of LR994596.1, forward strand.
GTCTCACTGAATTGTAGCTTAGCTTAATAATGTTTTTTTCTAATACAAAAAATATTATTTTACTTGTATTAAAAAACTCAAGTAAAAATGTACATAGGTACAAAAAGGCGTGTCTACTGCTGATGTTGCTACTACAGATATTATTACCTCATAGTATAATACAGGGTGTAAAAAGAGCAGTCACTATAACTTCGTGGGGTAATAACCAGGCAAGAGATATATCCATTGGTACTAATCATTTGCTTTTAATCCACAGCTTTAAAAATTTTAAAATTTTCAATAGTCAATGTACAACGTGCACAACACAGCGATCAGCTGATTACGCTGAGAGGTCAATAGCACGCGTAGGACGTTCATTACGTACTAGGGCAAAATTTATAAAATTTAAGAATTTAATGCAGAACGTTGTTCCAAACAGTTCAGTCTTGCGACTAAAATAATAAAATGCAAAAAGAAATTTTTTTTTCAAAAAATTTATAATGAAAAAAAGACATTTTTAGAATCAGTCAAGGTCCTATAATCTTATCGCAAAGTTATAGTGACTGCTCTTTTTACACCCTGTATTTCGAAAAAACAATATTAGGACAACACACCTTAAAAGTGGCTGTAAGAAATATATTGATTTGTTTAATCATACAATTATTATAGGAATGTAAAACAGTATTATACCTCAGCAAAAAATATAAAATATAATTAGGACTTTTTCAAATATTTAACGCTATTTAAAAAATAAGTGCCCTCATAGATTAGAGTAATTATTTTAATATAGAGTGCCCTATTATAGGCCCTAAACCGTTTATTTGATAAATAAATTGAGACTTCTTATATGTATTGGGTATATTTGTTTATTAATTAGGAATGCTATGTTTTTACGAGGTTGGGGGTTGTCTAATATATTTGTTATACGTATTAACATGTATTTAGCTAAATAGTTTTTTTTTAATAAATTTCATAATTTCCATAGATGTAACTGAGTTCAATAAAATGGATGTTATATTTCTTGCATAATTTTAATGCAGATTTGTTCTACTTTCTTTCTCTAAAAGCCCTTCGCTACAACCATAATTTATGACGTAGCTTTTGCAGTGTAGAACATAATATATTACATATGAATCGAAATTGGGCACATGAATAAGTATATTTTAAGGGATGTTGTACCTCGGAGCCAATTGTGCCTTAGCCTGTTGGCTTTTTTTGAGTTTTTCTTTAATTTTACTGGTTAGTGGTTACGAAGTCCGGTACTCTCTCTTCATAAACGGACGTTATTGTGTACCATCACTACCATCACCACAAAGTAGATAATAAACCACCACAAAACCAGTCTTTGTTTTTTTAATGAAAAAAAAAAATTGATATGTCAAATTGCAATAAATATCGACTGACTAAGATACAAGGGGCTCCCCAACATTGTTTAAGTATAGATTTCATACATTTAATATTTCTATAGTAATTGCCTGTTAACTATTCCCTACACAGTATTATGCTAAGCGACAACTATTCTTGAACCATACATAAAACATCTGCACTTAGAATTTAAACATTTTACATACCACACTTTTGTATTGTTTAAACACATCATATTATAATAAACTTTCAAGCACTGTTTTGGTACTATTTAAAATACTTATTCACTTTTTCAAACCTTATCAATAATAAATTAACAGTTACTTTGTCGTTTCTAAAATACTGCTACATATCCTGAAACGCGGGTAGTTGGAATTTTTTCTTACAACAATAATATTGTATATTAATATGACTTGTTACTGAGCTATGTTCAACCTAATTTTTCATTCAGATAATAGAGATGAAATAACTGTATGCTGTCAATGCTTTTGCTTGTATTACGAACTACTGTGATCTAGAATGAAGTATACTTCATCCATGCTGTGTTATTAAAAAAAAACGATTACGAGCTCAATGAAATATTGCAATCGGTCCCAGCGGGCGGCAAAATACCTGTATCAATTACACGCCGCCGTCAGTTTATTTTTAAATAACACTCTGTCTTCACTATTTAATTTAAAATTTTTTTGGCCGCGGTCTATAATACCGCGTATATTTAAAATTAAGTGCCAACTTGACCAACGCCTGTAAAGTTAGTTGATTAAATATCATGTTATCTCTCTCGCCCTTCATAATATTATTATGATGAAAGAGAAGGCAGGATATTTAAATATCAAGACTAGAAGACCTTGGTGAAATTAGGACCAAACACTAAAAATGTTTAAAAATTTAATAAGTTAGCCTTGGATGTAAAAAAAATCTAACATAGCGACATCTGGTCACGCTTATATTTTATTTTCTCACGTTTCACTCATCTGAATGATACAATGTATTTTGTACATTTTTAAATTACATTTGTTGATTATAATATTATATTGTTCAAAACACGTCTGTCTATAGGTAACTAAAACATTACGTTAGATATTTCACATTTGAGATTATATACTCTTAATATTATATATTAAATATTTACAAAACATACATCTTGTGATATTTGGCTTCATCTTAAACTCTAAGAAATAAGAACTGTATGAAATGTCTCTATTTTAGTTTCTACAATAGGTATTAGGTATATTTATTATCATTTTATATTAATTCTTACTTGATGATATAATTTATTTCAGAGGAATTCATTCATTAAATAGTTATGCAAACACGAATAGAGCAGAAAATACAAATAGAATAAGTATTTTGTATTAGTCTACATAAACTACATAGTTATAATATATCCGTCTCTTTCTTTTCTATTGGAGCAAGAGAGAAAACTGATGTAAACCCTGTTACAACTTGATCTTACCCTAATTATTCCATTTACAGTAAATGGATTATATTCTGACGTTGAGGTTTATTAAGTAAATGATTTACTTAATAAACCTCAACGTCAGAATATAATTATTAAAATATTGAATTATATTATGTAATATATAATTATATAATATAGACTTATGGTTTTAATATGAATATTATGATATCCATACACTTATAGTTATTAGGTTTCTAATTAAGTCACAAACCATTATACATTTAAGAAACATTTCATACAGTCATATAAATATAATAGTAATATTGTGATGATTCAAAAATTTAAAATTGCGTATCTATTATTTACATTCAGACTTTTATTAAATAACATTTTCTCGAATACAATTCAAATGCGCACATAATAATATGTACTAATTTTGATTATTAATACTATTTAATATAATCCTGAACACAGGGCAGGTACGGACAACGTAGGTAATATTGAGTAATATATATTATTATGACTAGTGATATGTTATGATAACATTATATTTATGGTAATATTCATTCAATAATGAACTAAATTGAGATTACAAATTGAATGTGATGAGTTAATACTTATAATATTTACAAAATGCACCATAAAGGGGACTAACATCACAATTTTGTATAAAAATATTCTAACCTAAAAAACTAAATATTAAATAGGCTTACAGTCAGGCTTTTTGGTAGGTCCCATACGGGCGAACATGCACACAAAACAACGGAGGTAGGTACTGCACTTCTCAGACCAAATAAAAAAGAAAACAGAGTTCTGCGAACTATACAGCGACCGGTCTAAGCTACTTCGTTAAATGACGAGCGAATTTGTATGTCATTTAGCGAAGCTTATGTCAAATTCCATACATTTTGTTTTCGAACTTCGTAAGCGGTTAATAGCGATGGCATCTTGAATCAGGGCCCTGGTGTTTTTATATTTTGTAGAGACATAATAAGGGAGCTGGATGAATAAATCGATTTTTGTAAAAAGTGTCCCTTACTAGGTTTCAAATTGGGGCATCTGCCTTATAAAAACTGGAGCTGTCGCGGTGTGTGATTTTTTATGTATGAAGTCCGTAGCCACAAGCGCATTACCTACATAAAACCAGTATCAGTATTTGTTTGACAAAGTTCTCTCTTTAATTTCTTATTTGGTCTGAGCTGCATTAATGGGATATGTCACTGTGACATACTAACACCGCCAAAGGTACTTTCAGCTAATCGGGCGATGTATAAAATAAAACTATTGCATACAATGTAGTTTATGTCTAAATTAATATCAACTAGAGAATTTAAAATTTTCTTAATAGAACTTATTACAGTTCTTAACTTATTACAGACGCACTACGGACATGTGGACAGTCGACCTCGACGTGGAACACCCTTATTTGACTACGACACGAGTACTTGTATGTACAATAAACGCCAAATCATACAAATGTTCTGAATTGTTCCTATGCTGCAATTATTTGGCGTGATGTAATTGCTCGTGGCTGTCCAAGTGACGAACCTAAAATACCTCACTTAAGTGTCAACATAACGAAGGCTGTTTGGCCTGAATATTTAAAATATACCTTCCTGTTCAGGCCTAAGGCCTTGGTAATTTGAGGAAGGATCTTCTTGGCCTTTTTATACTTAGGCGTAGACCTAAGTGGAATGTTTGGATCATACGTTTGACTCTGGTCCGTCGGTGTTGTGCTTGAAGGAGGCGCGGATTCGAGCCAGGTAGAGCGCACAGATGTGACCATAGCATTTATTGTACCAGTCTGGAGTGCGGCCCCTGGAAATATGTGTAATATTATAAGTTCTACGTCATCTATTGATTGAGGACTTGCTCTTAAGACCCTTATAGGTAAATCTATATTGATGATCTTGTTGTAACTACAGTAGTCTGTTGTAATAATTATTATAACAGCAGAGCATCCAAAGAATATTCCGAAGAACTCAAGGACTAGACTCTGATGACTGCCATGACCCTCGATGGGATTTGAACTCACGATTTCCGAATTGTGTGATGAAAAACCGTTGCGCCACACAGTCAAATGTTAAATAATAACATAAATTAGTCCAAGGTATTGTGCATTAGCATCAGATGTTGACGATAACTTACATAGTGTCCACTCTCGCCAGATGCACCAGTCGGCTACGGCCTTTACCAGCGGGTTGTGCGAGGTACCGCGAGGCCAGTACCACGCCCCGTGCACCATCAGGCGGGGCTGCCGCGTGCGCAACCGACGTCTCGGCCACCGCACACCACCCGCCGCCGCCAGTGCCGCCTTGCTGCCACGATCTGAAAAGTATCAGAAATGGGATTACATAATGGGAAATCAGAAGTGGGATAAGATAGCGGGAAATCAGAAGTGGGATAAGAGAGCGGGAAATCAAAAGTGGGATAAGATAACGGGAAATCAGAAGTGGGATAAGATAATGGTAAATCAGAAGTGGGATCAGATAACGGGAAATCAGAAGTGGGATCAGATAACGGGAAGTAAGAAGCATCAAGTTTGTTTTGTTATAATAGCTGGTAGAGTATGATACATCAGAAGTGATATATCTCTGCTGTAAAATCAGTATCTAGTACTTATTGAATATATAGGACTCAATATATTTTTTTTTATTTTTTTTAATATATGAACGTTTTACACCACGTCAATCTGGTCCTGTGCTAAGTATCCGAAGAACTTGTGTTACAGGTACCAGACCACGGAAATATATTTAATACTTTTATACTATACACATATTTAAGATTTTAATTATATTATACACAAATTTAATACACATCCATGACCCAGGAACATTGAAAACTTGTTGTTCCCTCGGCGGGATCCGAACCCGCAACCTCTCGATTCGAGCACCAACACGCTCAACCACTGCGCTACGGAGGTCGTCAATATAAATCTATAGTGAACGTGATTTTAAATACCGGATTCTATATTCATATAAGACAATCAATTAAGTTTTGGCTATATTGGAAGATTATTAAAATACTTTCTATATTAAGTAAATAATGGAGTACTAACCTCAAAACACAGTAATCCCTTTGCGGCAAATTGAAACTGGATGATGTAATGTACTGGAACACCTCAGCCGTCGGTCCCAACTTCTCGGCCACGCGCCATTTCACCAGCGAGTCGTCCCAGATGTGCCGCTCTCGGAGTATCCTAAAAGGATTACAAAAATGAATGTTATAAACTTAATCGTAAACATGATATGACCCGAAAACGAATGCTAATCTTTAATATCTGGAAGGTTTTTAAAAAAATGAACTGATATAAGGATATCCATTCTCAAATATCTGAAAATGATTTTCCCTTCGGTAAAATTCTGACGGCATAAACACTGACGGTTAGCTTGCCCATGTGGGTTTATTGAAGGGGCAAATCACACGTAAAAGTCGTCTGTGCCATAGCATGATCCTCGCTAATATGATGACTCGCAACCGCTAACTTACCTCTGCATGACTTCCTGTGGTGGCGCCTCAACATCAGTGGTGGCTCGCCACAGTCGCAGCGGATGACCATCGCCAACCTTCTTGCAGCACAGCTCAACGTGCGGCGCCGCCCCCGATACGGACATCCAACCTCGAGTTCTGAAGAATTAGTCATAAGGTATTAGTTATTTTACTGATTTTACTATTTTCTTTTTATGTTATTTTCTTCTATAACATATAAGTCGTAATTTTCCGACATTCCAAATTAGCTAAGATTATAGGTGATGCTTGTTTGAGAATAAAATGTTTTAGATTTATTTTTATTAAATAGTTATTTACCAAGTCGATCATAGCTTAAAACACAGTAACAAATACAACTTGCTAAGACAAGTTCTTAAAATTAAAGTGCCTATGAATGTACGTACCTACACAAATAATCTACTCTAGAGTTTCATTGCATACCATTAAATGAGCCTTTATTTAGGTCTCGTAACAGAATGCAGTCAAACACAACAAAACTAACATAATCCTACTGCTAAGTATCTATTGGGAACATAGGTGCCCACGTCACATATCTACTGATGGCAGTGGAGTGAAAAATGTATTCGTTTTGTAATCCGTTCTTCACAATGTTACGAAACATTCAAAGGCGTCGCCTAGCCAGCAGGAGGCAATATTAAAACCACCAAGCTTCCTGGCATTTGCAAAACAATAAAATTGGTTGCATGAGCTTTATAATGTTATTGGCCTAGCGACGTCGGCATTTGATGATATAGATCTCATTTGATGAGATAAAAATATGTGAAGAACCGATTGAACATTGAAAACACAGAAATGCGAGGAACACGAATGTAAATGAGTCTAACACCTGTCTCACCTCTTTCCTGATCTGCCACAGACTCTATAAAAGCATGAAACATTAGAGAGCTATAGATAGACATAGGACATATCGGATCTACTGTTATTTTTAGCCAAGTAGGAATATAGGAGAAACTTACTTTTCTTTGGCTTCTTTTAGTAGTGCTCTAATGCAGGCCTGTTGGAAACCTTTCCAGTCCTGGTTGAAGTCTGCTCCAAGCTCTTCCAGCGCCACCTGAGTAGTCAAAGATTAAAATTTATAACAGTTGGACGATGCACCATCAAACATAATTTAATATACGTCGGAGAAGTGAAATAATGTAGTGGAACACATGTTTCACTTCATTATATCACAGAGTATATTATGTCCTAATAGGAGATTATAAATTAAGTGAGTAATGAAACTTGGAATATTAATATTTTAACAATAATGATGATAATTTTGACTAATGATAATGACGATTGATAACTCACCGGCACGCTCTCCTCGAAGTAGTTGAACTTGCAGCGCGCGAGCATGTCCGCGGGCGCCAGGAACAGCGCCGCGTGCCGCTGCAGCAGCAGCAGCAGGCACGCGTGCGCCGCGCGGGACTCGCTCACCTGACGCTGCTCGGCCACGCTCTCGATTATTAGCCTGAAATAATTACATCTTAACACTATTCTGCCGTGAACAGATTATTCTTAAAGGAATAAGAATATTTGGAATTTGAGCTTGGCGAAAATAGTATAACGCGTCAGCAGGAACTGAAAAACAATATGTCCCTTTTTGCCAAGCGTACGTGCCACCGACAGCTGCAGCTCTAAGAATGTTTTGCGTATCTCGACAGCTGAATCCGCGGTGAGTGTCAAATTTTCCATACGAGAAATTTGACACTCACCGAATAGCACTGCTAGTCGATCAGTTTTATAACTCTGCCTTTGCACTAGGACCCCATAAAATATTTAAACCCAATGGAAGTGGCCACAATGACTATTGACGTGGTTAAACTATGGTGAATGATCATACAATGGCACGTGTTAAACGATTACCATCCTATGCCTGGGGCCTTACTCTTCATGCTGATTGGATTTTGATTCAGATTCGATCGTGCCGCGTACTCCCGAATAAATTGACGTTTGTTTATTTTGATTTTCAGTCGATTGATATGGTAGGGAGTGCAAAAAATAACGATCTAATTTTTTATCCTGGTTAGCTTCAAAGTAATCCACTAAATAAAACACCAAAAGCCGTTCAGATCGAACTGATTCTCGATTGTGTCAGGACGTCTACATTATCAATATTATATTGGAGCACTAACCAACACCTCGAGTTCAATATCAGAAGTTGTTAATCTCTTAAGCGTTACCTATTGGAGTGTCCCTCTTTCGTGCTACCAGTGTGTGGCGGCACATGATGCAGCCTCAGCAGCGTCGGCGCGAAACATACCGCCAAGTTCGACGCCGTCATCTGATTAACTGCCGATAGTTCTGCCACCTGAAAATATGTATTTAATCAAGTTAAAATGAATAAGCCTTCGTCGGAAGTATGGCAAATATGTGGCATTTTTCGTCATATTAAAAGGACGTATTACAACACCACGACAATAGGGTACTGATGTTATTGTCATGGCCTTTCCTACGACAGTTTAATCTAAATATCAAGAAAAGTGGGAATATTCCGTATCAATGCATTGTTACTAACGTATAAAAGGTTAAACATACCTCAGCCAAGAATATGAGCAAGGACTGTAACGCTTCTAAATGTTCTTCCGGTAATAGCAGGAGTGCACATTGCACAGCGTCAGGCCTTAAAGGTTCTGGAACATCTAAAAACAAAACAAAAGGAATCAGTTTAAGACAATAAGTACTTGAATAAAATTTAATGGTTACTAAGTTGGATTTTGGTTACTTTGCCATAAATAAATTTATTACTATTTTACTAGCTTTAGCCCTCGATCCTGTTTGAGTGATTACAGTATCCTACGGTAATGCAGTAGCATAGCAAAGCAAATAAAAAAACAACTAGCTATTTCAAATAACTTACGCTGAAATATAGCGATGAAGGTTTCACTCAGTTTATTGGTGAGCAACGCATCCGGGAGCTCCCTGAAGTATTGCTTGACCACATCAGCCACATCATGCGCCTGCGCACCCTCGAAGTTCAGGCTGGACTGTGCAGGGTCTATGGTGTTCATGTTCTCTACCGCGAACGCTGCGGTCACCGCCCCGGCCGCTTCCACCATTGAGCGGAGCTTCGCTATCCGGGACTTCACTCCAGCCTTCCTGAAGATGCCCATCTGAAATTCCAAATGATAAAATGTTAACATAATTTATAAGAAGAAAATATAATAAACCATGCCGTGATACCCGAAGGAAGTGACCAATCAATTATTTAAATATCGTTTAAGTGTCGGTTGCCCAGCACTTACGGCCCAGAGGAATGACGGGTCAATCCGTCTGGGGCCAACCATGTGGGTTTCCTCACGAAGTTTTTTATATAATGTGGTTTTTTATATATAGGTATAACTTGAGATCTGAAAGTCTCATTACAGGCCACAACCTGGGAATCGAACCCACTCGATTCTGAATCTCCGATCTACCCGCTTGGCCACGAACTTGGTCATCAGCTTCTTTGGTATGTATGATTAAAATGTATAAGTAATGCAACAATTAACCTGATCTAAGGCATTATTCTTCAGCCAGTTCAGAGCACATTGAATCGGCTTCGGCAACGAATGTCCAGTCCTTTGCAGAGAAACGGTGAGGGGCACCCCAAAAACTGTTTTATCTGGAAAATTCAAAACATTACACACCTTTTCGTGAATTATCCAAGATACATTATTTATTAGATACATTAGGCTTAGGTACTAACCTAAGCCTCTGAAAAGTTTTTGCACTTAGATCTCTATAGCTAATTGTATGTGTAGATTATGTAATTAGACTAATTAGTTAGTATCTAATTTCTTAGTTGGAAAAACCATAAAGAGACGTCTTTAGCATTCATTAGAAGCGTCGACCACCGGCAACAGAATACAATGCTTATTTTGTTGGATAACTTAAAATATTGATAGGTGCAAAATTCTTTATTTATACGTTAAAATACAACAAAAAGACAATAATCAAACACATCAATAAGTAATTGTACAAAAATGCGCCTTACTGCTTACAGCAGTCTCTTCCAGGAAACGTAATTAGCTTATTGGATGCTTTGCCACAAATATATTTATTATACCTTTGTAGTCTGGTGTTTTGATCTTTCTTATCAACTTGGGTAGCTCCCAATTCCATCCCGACTTGTGTGAGGGACAGTACCTCTCCATGCACGCAGTCAGACGCAGTAGCGCCAACTTGCGAAGAATATGGAGCTGCCCACACGACAGGGAAGACATGGGACGAGACACTGGAGAAAAGTAAACATACAATACAATTCCCAGATACCTACAATACAAATGAGGCGAAGAATCGCATCACACCAAAAGAAAAAATACGGTCGTGGATGCTTTGGTTAAATATGTGGGTATAACGAAAATCTTAAATAGTATTATGATAAAAGTATTTAATATCGCCTGCTTGGTTACCGTAATATCAAGTTCTTCTGATTCTAAGCAGCTCTTCAACATAAAGCTATACCTAAATAAAAAACTGTCAACTATGTAGGTAATAACTCCGTCCCTAATCAATAAGTATGATTTTCCAAATTGTGTAAGAAGGTCACGATTAATATAACGATATTCAAAGAGAAAAATAATTTAAGACAACAAAAAAGGAACGTGCTCAAAAAATGTCAGTATCAGGCGCGTGTACTCACAATACGCCTCCGGGTTTTTCTGATTGGGCAGCGGTTGGAGCGTGTTATTTGCTTTCGGGCCCCCATTCAGATTGTTCGTTCGAAACGAATACCACCTTTGTATGTTGTTCCTGAAAAATATATGTTTTCCTTTGATAAACATTTAAAATATTCATATTGATTGATTATGTAGTAATTTTCCAGCATTTTTGGCATAAGTCATAAAATAATTTTAATATTCAGAGAAGTGTAAAGAATTAATGGAAACAAGGGGTGATAATAAGAAATATAAGGTTTGTGTAAGTTTTTGTCATCATAGCTTCATGATCAGATTTTGATCTAGTTTTTATGTTTGAAGCCGACGAGTAGGGGTGATAATAAGAAATATAAGGTTTGTGTAAGTTTTTGTCATCATAGCTTCATGATCAGATTTTGATCTAGTTTTTATGTTTGAAGCCGACGAGTATGAGAGTGTTTCACTTCTTAACTTTACTTCATTACCATCAATTTGATTAACACAACAATTCGAGGTGTACTTGAAAATTTAAATTTTGTTTATAATTCACTTACTTTTTACTTTTCAAGTCTAGGCTGTCATCATCGTCATCTTGGTCCCCATCATGCGACCTCGATCCAGCAGAATTGGGACTACTGTCCAGTTCTGAACTTCTGGATGCCGATTTATCACGTTTTAGACTTCTATCACGAAACCTAAAACATAAATTAGTTAGTTATCTGTCATAAATAAATACTAATATGATATCGTGTAAGCTTGTGAGTTTTGACGCATCCGTGATCAAGTAGTCCAGCTTGGCTCTTGACTACGGAATTCGTAGGTTCGATTCCCGTGTTGTTATAATATGTTGTTTTCAAGTACAGTCAAGAGAGTGCATGCTGATCACCTGCTTGTCTGACAATAAGATGATGCATAGAACGGGCATGTAAAAAGATAGTCATGCGGTCTTTTTCTAGTCGTGTCGGGAAACCTTTTCACAGGGTTATGAGAGTAAAAGGAACAGAGAGTCCTTATAGTCATTCGTAGTCTGGTTTAAATGAAACTAATCACCGTCACCAAAATTAGTGTGGAGAGTTTTTATTAAGTGTAAGTTTATGTACCTACTTTGGTGCAAAATGTATGCTTCAACTTACTTTTGACCATCTTTGCCGAGATTCAGAGAACTGGTTCTGATGGCTTGCCGTCTGTGGTGCGTGTGCCCGGGGGACTTCTGCACCTCTCGCAGAACTTCGGGGTCAGGCTTCAGCTCCACTGGTGATGAGGGTTCCACGTATACCTGAGACAGTTTTGTAGCTTAATTTATCTGTATTCCTCATTAAAGTAGTAGTAACTTACAGGTACATTTCAATGTACCTAACAATCTAAAGAAGTCATCCATAGATGTAGACTTTTACAGCGACTGTTTGTAAAGAGGCGTCCGAGAGCTCGAATGATATCCTCTATAATTTGATACACCTGAATTTAACATGTAGCTCTATTACAGAGTCACGATCGCGGCGGCCGTCGCTATACTCTCACATCGAAAGGCTGCCTGTGACTAAATTCGGATACTGAAAAACCGGAGAACATTTAGAGCAATCACAATATAACTCTGGCCTACTACAATATTGCAAATCGAACACACGAGTTTCCAGCCGTCAAATTTAAGATTGACATTCGACGCTCGTGTTTCGATTTCTAACCAGATTTTTTGAGTGCTCTGTATCCCCGTATTTCTTTATTCGTATTCTCTATCAGCTATAGCAGTTTCATTTCATATTTACCTCCGAATTATGGCTGTTATGCTCCTTATAATAGTTGTGCCGCCAACTCGCCGGCTGACATTCCGAGTCACTCAGCGCACTGTCATCACTCCTAAGTCCTCTATGGAATATCCTCTTCGCTCTCCCCAATTTGGACTTGGAACTCTTGTTACTGGAACCCATACTACCATCTGATGCATAACTCGAACTATCATCTCCAAAAGGTGGATGCAGAACGAAGGATTGCTCTAATGGTGCTATAGGAGAAGGTGGCATAATGGTCATAGGGGACGGAGGCTGTGTCCTGATTTCTGGAGCACGGATGGGAGAGCTGTTGAAGTCAGGAAACGGAAATGCTGTGGGAGTTGTCGGGGTCATGTCGATGTAGTTAAGCTCCGGATACTTGTCTGTCTGCACGTCTAGGTAGTGGGGCGACGATACTATAACTTCTGTTCTGTTCTGTCGCTTTCTTCTTCTCGTCTTGAGGGACTCAACTCGTCGGAGGAGGGCTTTAGCTCCGTCTCGGAGTCTCTCTGAACCGGTTCTTCGAAACCTCGTACCAGTATCCTCTTCATCTTCTTTGTCACTTGGTAACTGTATCTGACCGGGGATTGCCAATCTAGAACAAAAAATTAACATTAAAACTGATAGTAGGCACTTAAGTCTTGGATCAAATGACCACAATTCTTATAAAAAGCTATATCTCGTATACGTAATATAGCCTACGTTACACGGGCAAATATATATTTTTATTAGAGATCATAAGAGATCAAATAAAGAATTCGAAAAATAAAATAAAAACAACTTGGAAAATAATTACTAGTGAAACTGGAAGAGTCGCCTGTCGTAACACAGATTTTAAACTCTGTGTGGATAACAAAATAATTAACTCAGACGATGAGGTGGCGACAGTATTTGAGAAATTCTTTGCTGACATTCCAGTATCCATTACAAAAACTCTTCAGTCTTCTCCCGCAGCTGCCGAATCATTACTTATAGATAATGTAAAGAAATGTGAAGTCAACTTTCAATTTAGACAAATTGAGCCACGTGACATTATCAAGGCGTTTAATTCTTTAAATGTAAAAAATACTGCTGACTTATGGGGTATGTCCGTGAGAATTATTAAATCGATAGTTGACGTCATCAGTCCTCATTTAGCGTTAGTCTTTAATAATTGTATAGAGCTTGGTGAGTTTCCGGACTTAATGAAGCATAGCAAAATAATACCCCTCTTTAAAGCTGGCAGCCAATCTGATCCAGCCAATTATAGGCCTATCTCAATACTACCGACTTTTAGTAAAATATTTGAAAAAATTATTCTACAACAATTACTTTCACATTTTAATATTAATAAATTGCTGCACAAAAAGCAGTTTGGTTTTACAAAAGGTCGATCTACAACCGATTCAGGAATTAGCCTTTTAAGTAGTATATATGAAGCTTGGGAGGGATCGCAAAATGCACTAGGTATATTTTGCGATCTTTCTAAAGCTTTTGATTGTGTGGAGCATGCAACATTAATAAGGAAACTCTATCACTATGGAATAAGGGGTACGTCACTCAAACTGTTAAGTTCTTATTTGAGTAATAGGACACAAAGGGTTGAAGTAAATGGTACAAGGTCATTTGGAGCCAAAATAGATTTGGGAGTGCCGCAGGGATCTATTTTAGGGCCTTTCCTCTTCCTTGTCTATATAAATGATTTGCCTTTTCTTGTTAAAGATAAGCTAGAGATAGTATTATTTGCTGACGATACTTCACTTATTTTTAAAGTGAATCGACAACAGTCGGTCTATGACGGGGTAAATAATGCTCTCTCTTTAATAGTAAATTGGTTTAGCAGTAATAATTTGCTTCTTAACACTTCTAAAACAAAATGTTTAAAATTCACGTTACCAAATGTAAGGAACGTACAAACCAATGTACTATTGAACGATGCTAAACTTGACCTGGTGGACTCAACTGTATTTCTAGGTATAACTTTAGATTCTAAGTTACAGTGGGGTCCACATATTGCTAAACTAGCGAATAGTCTTAGTTCTGCAGCATTTGCAGTCAGAAAAATTAGACAACTTTCTGACGAAACATCGACGAATAGTATATTTTAGTTATTTCCATAGCAGAATGGCCTATGGTATCCTTCTATGGGGCAATGCCTCCGATATTAATTCTATTTTTGTGCTGCAGAAGCGAGCTATTAGAGCTATCTATAAAATGTCCCCATATGCTTCCTTAAGAGAAAAATTTAAAGAAATAGGTATACTAACTGTACACTCTCAATACATTTTTGACAATGTTATGTATGTAAAAAAATATATTAATGAATTTGATAAAAAGTGTGACCAACACAACTTAAATACTAGGAATAAGCACAGGCTGGCTGTACCGGTGACTAGACTCAGCAGAATTAGCAATTCTTTTAGAGGTCAGTGTATACGTTTTTACAATAAACTCCCAGAAAATGTAAAAGAATTATCTATAAATAAATTTAAAAAACTAGTTAAAAAACATTTATGTTCTAAAGGCTACTATAAAGTTAAAGATTTTATTGAAGACAGCACACCCTGGGAATAAGGTAATCCTATGAGGCAATTTCAGTAGCTTAATAATGTACTTCTGTACCTATAATATTATACTCAATTGTTTTTATACTGTAACATTATTTTGTTTTAGTATTAATTTCATCTAATTGATTGTATTATACATATTATTATTGTAAATATATATTTTTAAAAGAACAATAATTTTGGCTACCCTTTTTGTTAAAAGGTGGCACTCGTGCGAGTTTCTTACGCCGGTTCTTCTCGCCGGGTTAGGGTTCCGAACCGGTGGTAACTGGTAACTGTAATTGTAATTTATTTTCAAAATTGACCTTCAAAAAACAAACTTTATGTTTTAATTTTGAATAAAAGCATTTTTTTTTTATTATTATTTATTTATTAGAGCGTCCGTGGCCGTGGGGTAGACCGTTAATTAGCACTCGAAAGGGTGCAGTTTGGATTCACAGGTTGTGATTATGTACCCATGAGACTTCAGATACACACGCATTAATGATGAAGGAAAATATCGTGAGGAAACCCGCACATGGTTGGCCCTATACGTATTGACCAGTCATTCCTCTGGACGTCTAGGCTGACTATGTTATAGAATGTCGTATGTGCTGGGCAACCATGCGATATTTAAAACCGCCTGTTCAAGGGCCTAAATTATTTAAAGAGATACTTTGCTTGGAGATTACTGCATAAATCATCCAATAACTGATGCAAAGGTACTTTATTAATTGTTACTAATCTTTCATTAAAATTATCCATACAGACTTCCTTTTAGGCCATAGTCATGTCAAAAAATAGGACAAAATAGTAAAGTCTCTATAGTATCGTAAATAAAACCAGGTTCTAACAAAATTGTTGATAAAATGGCATTTAACGAGAACAGCGCACAAGGAATACAAAAAAGTTTCAAACGCGAAACACATTGCAGTTTTATTGCATTTTCAATTTAAAAGTGCAATATTCCTCATAAGTTTGTATATTGGAGTATGCTTGGAAGCGCTTGAAATATGAAATGGGTCATATAAATTTCTTGAGCATACAAAATATTTAATATGGCGGGTGGACTGGAAATTTCAATATACTCATTACTTAGTCTATAAAGTGCATACGTTCGCATTATTGAATAATATCAAAACATTCCAAGTAGTGATATTAGATATAATATTTTATGTTTAAACAGCTAAATAAATATCAAATTCTATGATGGACATAATTATAATGACAAACTAAGGGAGTTTGAGTCTTTAATTATAATTTATTAAGCCTCAAACTACCTTAAATGTCATTAATTCACAATAAAATAATAAGACAATAATTTGGATAAATATATTTTTTTCTACACATTGAATCAGAACGAATTATTTAAGTACGTGATAATATTTAAAACAAAATCAACGAACATTTTATCTATACTAATATTATAAAGAGGTAATGTTTGATTGTTTGTTTGTTTGAATGGAATAGGCTCTGAAACCACTGAACCAATATGAAAAATTCTTTCACCGTTGGAAAGCTACATTCCTATACACATAGGCTATATTATATGTTTAAAAAAAGTAGGGTTCCTTACTAAAACCCCAAAAATGTAGCCCAAAGTGTAAAAACACGACCTCCAAAATTTCTTACATCGTGTGCGCTTCGACAACGGCTTGACCAATTTCGCAAATTTTTTTTACGGTATGTTCGTTATTGTCACGAAAAGGTTATTATGAAAGAAAATGTTGAAAAAAATAAGCAGAAAATTTGAAAAAAGAAGAAAATACGTGATGGTCACGCGGGGTTTGAACCTGGGCTCGATCGATTCACGTCGTTGGCAGTTTATATGACACGGCTGTCATGGCAACATAAGTATTAACAAATGGAAAATAAAAATTATGAAATGCTATAAATACCGTTTTTATATCAGCTTAAACTATTTGGATTAATAAAATTATTAGGATTAACAAAAACATGAATCCAAATAGTTTAAGCTGATATAAATACGGTATGTATAGCATTTCCTAATTTTTGTTTTCCATTTATAAACAACGTGGTTACCATGGCGACCTTTAGACGTTATAGACGTTTGGCTGCGTTTCCATTGACGCGGGGCGAGGCGGACAGGAGCTTGCGGTACCCGAATTGACCAATCACTATGCTAGAAATCTCTGCTCCACTTCGCTTGGAAACTCTAAGTTTCTATGCGCCCCGCTCCGCGTCAGTGAAAACGCCAAGATTGGGGAAGTTTTCCAAATCTATACATCTATACAAATAAATAAAATTGAAGTGTCAGTTTGTAACTTTCAATTAGCAACGTCTTTTTGAATGCATATGACATTTTAAACGGTATCTTCTGCTTTTTTTTGCATTGGCAACGATATTTACTGAAAACGAAAATGTAATTAAAAAAAAATGTCTGTCAGCGTGTCTCTTTGCTCCGGCTAATCTCTGGAACGGCTGGACCGATTTTAACGAGACTTTCACTGGTAGATAGCTAAAGTTATAAGGATTCATTTAGGCTACTTTTAATCATCATCATCGTCGTCATCTAACTAATGTTCACCGAATTGGCTGGACCGACTGTGACGGGAGCATTCACCGGGCTTAGCTTATGTTAGTAGGAGTAATCTATACATCTATATGTATAAAAGTAAGTCGTGTTAGTTAAATTATTTATAACTCAAGAACGGCTTTATCGATATGGCTGAAAATTGGTGAGGAAGTAGCTTAGAGCAAGTAGACGGACATAGGATACTATTTATTCCATATTTTGTCAGCGTTTCCGTGAACGTTGCGGGTTCTGCGTTTGGGTTTCGCGTTGTGGGTTCCGCGTTGTGGGTTCCGGGTTCCCGCGTTGCGGGTTCCGGGTTCCCGCGTTGCGGGTTCCGGGTTCCCGCGTTGCGGGTTCCGGGTTCCCGCGTTGCGGGTTCCGGGTTCCCGCGTTGCGGGTTCTGGGTTCCCGCGTTGCGGGTTCCGGGTTCCCGCGTTGCGGGTTCCGGGTTCCCGCGTTGCGGGTTCCGGGTTCCCGCGTTGCGGGTTCCGGGTTCCCGCGTTGCGGGTTCCGGGTTCCCGCGTTGCGGGTTCCGGGTTCCCGCGTTGCGGGTTCCGGGTTTCCGCGTTGCGGGTTCCGGGTTTCCGCGTTGCGGGTTCCGGTTTCCCGCGTTGCGGGTTCCGGGATTCCGTGTTGCGGGTTCCGGGTTCCGCGTTGCGGGTTCCGGGTTCCCGCGTTGCGGGTTCCGGGTTCCCGCGTTGCGGGTTCCGGGTTCCGCGTTGCAGGTTCCGGGTTCCGCGTTGCGGGTTTCGGGTTCCGCGTTGCGGTTTCCGGGTTCCGCGTTGCGGGTTCCGGGTTCCCGCGTTGCGGGTTCCGAGTTCCGCGTTGCGGGTTCAGGGTTCCCGCGTTGCGGGTTCAGGGTTCTCGCGTTGCGGGTTTCGGGTTCCCGCGTTGCGGGTTCAGGGTTCCCGCGTTGCGGGTTCAGGGTTCTCGCGTTGCGGGTTTCGGGTTCCCGCGTTGCGGGTTCAGGGTTCCCGCGTTGCGGGTTCAGGGTTCCCGCGTTGCGGGTTCCGGGTTCCCGCGTTGCGGGTTCCGGGTTCCCGCGTTGCGGGTTCAGGGTTCCCGCGTTGCGGGTTCCGGGTTCCCGCGTTGCGGGTTCCGGGTTCCCGCGTTGCGGGTTCCGAGTTCCGCGTTGCGGGTTCAGGGTTCCCGCGTTGCGGGTTCAGGGTTCCCGCGTTGCGGGTTCCGGGTTCCCGCGTTGCGGGTTCCGGGTTCCCGCGTTGCGGGTTCCCGCGTTTCGGGTTTCGGGTTCCCGCGTTGCGGGTTCCCGCGTTTCGGGTTTCGGGTTCCCGCGTTGCGGGTTCCGGGTTCCCGCGTTGCGGGTTCCCGCGTTTCGGGTTTCGGGTTCCCGCGTTGCGGGTTCCGGGTCCGGGTTCCCGCGTTGCGGGTTCCGGGTTCCTGCGTTGCGGGTTCCGGGTTCCCGCGTTGCGGGTTCCGGGTTCCCGCGTTGCGGGTTCCGGGTTCCGCGTTGCAGGTTCCGGGTTCCGCGTTGCGGGTTTCGGGTTCCACGTTGCGGTTTCCGGGTTCCCGCGTTGCGGGTTCCGGGTCCGGGTTCCCGCGTTGCGGGTTCAGGGTTCCCGCGTTGCGGGTTCAGGGTTCCCGCGTTGCGGGTTCCGGGTTCCCGCGTTGCGGGTTCCGGGTTCCCGCGTTGCGGGTTCCGGGTTCCCGCGTTGCGGGTTCCCGCGTTTCGGGTTTCGGGTTCCCGCGTTGCGGGTTCCCGCGTTTCGGGTTTCGGGTTCCCGCGTTGCGGGTTCCGGGTTCCCGCGTTGCGGGTTCCCGCGTTTCGGGTTTCGGGTTCCCGCGTTGCGGGTTCCGGGTCCGGGTTCCCGCGTTGCGGGTTCCCGCGTTGCGGGTTCCGGGTTCCCGCGTTGCGGGTTCCGGGTACCCGCGTTGCGGGTTCCGGGTTCCCGCGTTACAGGTTCCGGGTTCCGCGTTGCGTGTTTCGGGTTCCACGTTGCGGTTTCTGGGTTCCCGCGTTGCGGGTTCCGGGTCCGGGTTCCCGCGTTGCGGGTTCCGGGTTCCCGCGTTGCGGGTTCCCGCGTTTCGGGTTTCGGGTTCCCGCGTTGCGGGTTCCGGGTCCGGGTTCCCGCGTTGCGGGTTCCGGGTTCCCGCGTTGCGGGTTACCGCGTTTCGGGTTTCGGGTTCCCGCGTTGCGGGTTCCACGTTGTTTTTTTTTAGTTGAATTTCATCATAAACTCTTTTTATGCTCAACGAAGTGGGCAAGGGTCAGCTAGTAATCAAATAAAAATACAGAAACACCTTTTTAGTAGGTATATAATGAAAAAAGTACATAAATCGGTTAAGTTTTGAAGGAGGAAACGTAGGTATGTACTTTTTTAGGCAATTTAAGTTCAAGCTGCAGTTGTTTTTTTTGCGATAGTGCTATATTGATGAATTTATAAATACCTATTTTGCATATAATACCTACATTGTCAATGTGTGACATTACATTGTATTAACCTAAACAGTATAATATTATGTAACAGATATTATCTAGCATAAAACTTTGTAATCACTTCACAGCTCTCCATGTTAATTGAAGTGACCAATTCAATCGGGGTAGAACTTAAAGTAACTTAAGTATTCATACTCGAGTATAATCTTACTTCAAAGTTACTCGGCAGTTAAATGCTAAAGTTTTCATTTAAGTTTGTTTCAATCCCATTAACTTGTCATCCACATCTGAATGATTCCCTGTTCAACACCAAGATTTTCAAGTTTCAACCCGCGTTCTAAGTAACGTCGTATAGAGACTATTAAATCTAATTTCAATAGACCGACAGTGGAATCAGACAGTTTTTGAACCTCGAATACGACGCTAGCGCCAAGTTGGATTGAAATAGAGTGTCGAGCTTATGTAACTAAATGAAGTCAGAGGTTCACGGTTCCTATATGAAGCCGAATATAGTGTGAATAGAAGGACGCATAAAGCATTTTTTGTTCTGGTACCACATAAAAATCGCGATTAAAGATCTCCATAAAAGTCACAAAACAGTTGAGTTTCAATCTTGGTAGGGTCTTAGGTCAATGACCAGTGCGTTCGTGTGTATAGACTAGGAGCCTTCGAGCACCGGCATAGTAAGATTCACACCTTGTGGTCATTTTAAGGCCTTTGATTTTTCTTTAATTGTGAAAAAAAATCAAACACATAAATCAATTATTATGCTATATGCATCATTCTCTTCACAACACATTCGGCTTGCTATATGACCCATGAATCACCCTGTTTATTTTTTTATCTAATTCGACATTATTATAAAGTCGATAAATTTAAATTATATTCAAGAGTAGGCTTACAGCCTTTAGCTAGTTGCACCGCTAATTGCGACAGTGAGAATGAAGTCCGAAAACAAAAATTCGACAAAAGAATCGCTCGATCGAAAAGCAACTTTTTATACTATACACTTTATAATTTTTATTTAATTAACAAGCTGGCTGACCTGTGCCCACTTTGTTGAGCATACAAACCGTTTAAACATTCCCTGGACTTCCACGAAAATTTCAAGAATAAAATTGCCGAACCATTTCAGCCGTTCTCGAGTTGTAGCGAGACTAACAGCAATTCTTTTTTATATATAAGAAGAAGATGCGTAACCATTACCCAGAAATATTGAAAACTTTTTGTTCCCTCGGCAATATACGAAACCGGCTTAAGAGGAAACACCACGAATTTTTTTCCATACAAAAATAGGGGTCATGGGGATTTCTATTTCCTCCCTGTATAATACCTCTAGAGTAACTATTTTTTTCATGAATATCTATGAATAATATTTGTACGTCCCTATTTTTTCCTTTTTTTAAATAAACTAATTGTTTAAAGAGATATGGACGTTCAAAAACCTAAAAAAAAATCGCCAGACTCTCCGCTATGTTTAAACGTCCAGGAAACAGATTTGACTACTTTATGCAACAAAATCAAAAAATAGGAACCTAGTTAATTTCTTTTTCTAGCTAATAAAGAAAAAATTATCTAAATCGGTTAAGTTTTGCATCGACGCGCGGTGGTTGCGCGACAGAGGTCGTCAAAGCGATGCTTTTGTCAAATCCATTACATATTTTTCTAACTTCGCTATTGTAATTAGCGATGGCATCTTAATTAAGCCCCCAAAGTAGTAAATTTTGAACTTGAACACAGAATAATCCAGCGAGCTAATCATAATTGCAACCTGACGTTTATTGTTTTGAATCCACAGGAGGCGTTTGTTAAGGATTGAGACTCAAGCTTTGATCTCAATACAACGGGCTTAACAGTTTCCGAAGTGTTATTATTAAATCAAATCAAAATAATTAACGCAAATCCTGCTAACAATAAGGAAGCGAAAGTAGAACTGAAAATACCTCAATTAACTTAGACATTTTCATCCGTTATAGATTTAGACAGGACGTTTCGTGGTCGATATAAACAAAATATATTTTTAGATTATTCTTAGATAAATAAGCATGAGAATGATATGGTGTACTGGTACGGAATCTAAAAGAAAGATTCAGAATTGTGTTAATTGAATAATTCTCCGAGTGATGTGAAACCACTCTTTAAATACTGTAGTGCCTGGTGCTGGTAGTTTAAGGGGGTGTTTCACCAAGCGATGTTAAAGTTAACGTCATGTTATAATACCATGTGCGTTCATCTTTTACGATTTTCTCCTTCATAGCATGGCCTACCATCCCATACAATCTCTCTTTACAAAAAAATGCAATAGATAGCACTACCTACTATTAACGTTTGTAAATTATAAAATGTAAATATGCCGAATTAAGTACATATAAAAATAGCATGTTTTTTAAGCATAACATCACATTAAGCTAAATTCAACACCTTAATTAAGAAGAAGATACGAAACGAAATTAGTATTTTCCAATAGTGGCGCTAGATGGCGGTTTCCGGAATGTGCCTGGACTTCACCCTTTGCCAGTCGCATTGCCAGTATTAGGGTGATACCATTTTCTAGTACTAGGTTGTGTCTGTTATATATCTTTGTGTTCATAATAAGAGCGTTCTTATAGTGTACTAAGATCTGAAAACGGCTTACTGGTTGATATTCATGGTCACAACCAGGAAATCGAACCTACCCTCTATCGAATGTTCTATACTCGGCTATCAGGCCACTAAAGCTCATTTGTTTTAAATTATTTACCGCAATATAAAATAATTCGTCATTTCTGCAATATCAATGCTGATTGCTGTGTTTATATTTAAAATAGAAAATTCTGTATCTCTCAAGAGAGAGAAGAACAAATAGTAATCAGAACGTTCATAATTTATTACTACTGTTTGTACATACCTACTATGGTCCATATGAAAAGAGATTCCCTTAGGAGGTAGATTGAAATTGTTTACAAGTTTTTTTGTTTCGTTTAGCAAGGAATAAATATGCCTCGCTTTGTTTGACTATGATATAAAATATGTTAACAAGATATAACTGCACACTGAAAATGTGGTATTTAAATTGGAAGAATTGAACCCTGTAGCGCAGTGGTTGAGCAGGTGCTCGAGTGGGAGGTCGCAGGTTTGAATCCTGCCGAAGGAACAAAAAGCTTTCAGTGTTCCTGGTGATGGATGTTTATTGAATTAATTGTGTATTGATATAATAAAAATAAAATGTGTGTATAGTGGGGAATGCAATCCCGACTCAAGATTGCAAATTCGAGATCCCGCGGGATTAGAAATGTCAAATTTTCGGGAGCGGTAGCGTCGCTGACCACTGCCGCCCAATCCCGTCAATCTCGAACGGGATCTCGTCATAAGAGGCGTCGGGATTGATCCCGAAAAATTACACGAGATCTCGCGAGATCGGGATTGCAATCCCTAGTGTATAGTATAAAGCTATTAAATCTATTTCCGATACCTGCAAGTCCTGCAACACAAGTTCTTCGGATACTTAGCAAAGGGCTAGATTGACGTGGTGCGAAGCGTCCAGTGGTATCATATTATTTTGTAGCCACCAGAATTGGGGTTTATACCTGTGTCGTCCTTATTATAAACTAGCTGACCCTTGCCCACTTCGTTGAGCATAAAATCAGTTTATGATGAAATTCAACTAAAAAAAACAACCCCTAACTCGGGAACGCGGAACCCGCAACGCGGAACCCGCAACGCGGGAACCCGGAATCCGCACCATGGGAACCCGAAACCCGCAACGCGGAACCCGCTACGCGGGAACCCGGAACCCACAACGCGGGGACCCGGAACCCGCAACGCGGGAACCCGGAACCCGCAACGCGGGAACCCGGAACCCGCAACGCGGGAACAGGAACTCGCAACGCGGGAACCTGGAACCCGCAACGCGGGAACCCGGAACCCGCAACGCGGGAACCAGGAACCCGCAACGCGGGAACCCGGAACCCGCAACGCGGGAACCCGGAACCCGCAACGCGGGAACCCGGAACCCGCAACGCGGGAACGCGGAACCCGCAACGCGGAACCCGCAACGCGGAACCCGCTACGCGGGAACCCGGAACCCACAACGCGGGAACCCGGAACCCGCAACGCGGAACCCGCAGCATGGGAACCCGAAACCCGCATCGCGGAACCCGGAACTTGCAACACTGGAACCCTGAACCCGCGACGCGGAACCCGGAACCCGCAACACGGGAACCCGGAACCCGCAACGCGGAACCCACAACGCCAAACCCTTCCGTGAACGTTGCTGGTTCTGCGCTGTCAAATGGAATAAATAGTATCCTATGTCCGTCTACTGGCTCTAAGTTACTTCCTCACCAATTTTCAACCATATCGATAAAGCCGTTCTTGAGTTATAAATAATTTAACTAATGAATAATAAGTGAAAGCAAATCGTAAAAAAACTCATATTGGTTATGTTGACAATAAATATCTTATAATTATTAAATAAAGTTTAGTAAATTCTGCAGTTTTAACAAAAAGAAAATATTTATTTTATTATGTCGTCGTTACAACGTTACGTCGCTCATTTTTGATAAACTGTCAAATGTTACCTATTAAAATGACCCGACTATTTATTAGTGGTGGACAAATAGTTTAATGAATCCAAATAGTTTAAGTTTATGTTAATACGTTATTTATAGCATTTCATAATTTTTATTTTCCATTTGTAAACAATGTCGTTACCATGACACCCGTGTCATATAAACTGGCAACGACGTGAATCGATTGAGCCCAGGTTCAAACCCCGCGTGACCATCACGTATTTTCTTCTTTTTTCTAATTTTCTGCTAATTTTTTTCAACATTTTCTTTCATAATAACCTTTTCGTGACAATAACGAACATACCGTAAAAAAAATTGCGAAATTGGTCAAGCCGTTGTCGAAGCGCACACGACGTAACAAATTTTGGAGGTCGTTTTTTTACACTTTGGGCTACATTTTTTGGGTTTTAGTAAGGAACCCTACTTTTTTTAAACATATAATATAGCCTATGTTCAGCGCTAAGAATGTAGCTTTCCAACGGTGAAAGAATTTTTCATATTGGTTCAGTGGTTTCAGAGCCTATTCCATTCAAACAAACAAACAAACAAACAAACAAACAATCAAACGTTACCTCTTTATAATATTAGTATAGACAACGCACTTGCTTGGAGGCAGTTGGAGGTTACTTTCAAGTAAATCGCGATCAAAGTTTTTTTTCCATATTTTCTTGCCTCTAAACTAATACGAATATTTAAAAAAAAAATGTTTTTTGTGCCTTTCAATGTGGACTTTCCATGTGCATTTTACGTCAAGCGGGCCAAAAAAATAAAGTCAGATCTTGGATATTGTTCATAATTGAATCAATTGCACTTACGTAACGTACATAAAATACAACCGATTATTTTGTTTGGAACAAAAAGTCAATAATATGTAATAATAAAAAACATAAAAATATATTAGAAATTATAAACATATAAACCTCACAATTTACTGAGAACCTTTTATTTGGAAATCGGTCAAAAACACAATGGAACATCTTTAACAGTAACGTAAACGAGAGTAGAAAGTAATTTAATTACGGCTTTCGCTGTTAACTAATTTGCGGCAGTTCGGTTAAATTATTTAACTAATAACACGCCGTAACTTTCCGCTCTATAAACTCGGACCCTACGTTTGGTTGACGCAATAGGGAAGGGCGTGGCCGCAGTGGTAGCGAGAACAAGACTCTAACTATGTTTAGGCCTGTTTTAAAATAACACCCTCAAACACGGTCTCAGGATTTGCAATCGCAATCTCTACTTGCGAATTTATCAACATTTACTACAACGTAATCCAAAACTAAGTCTCAAACTAAGTCAAAATAAATCGAGATCGCAACCTCTACTTGAGAACCTTTTTTACAGTAAAACTACGTTTCGTTTCACTTTTAAATATGAACAACTTTACTTATGTTAAATTTTTTTTGAAACGTGAAAATAAAGATTGTAAAAATACAAGGATATAACTTACCAAGAATACAACATACCAAGGATCACTTCAAAACAATAATAAAATACAGCTTGTCAGTAATTGTACTGCAATTCATGAGCTTGCAATAACTATTCGCTATCACTCGCACCCCACCCGCCGCAACCTATCATTATCGTAGGTTTGGCAACCAAAAGCAACCAAAACGGACGCAGTGAAGGGCCAGAGCACACAGCCGGGGGGCACAATTATTGTCATTGTTCCGATGGGCCAGCATTCCGTTGGCCCACTTGTTTACATTTTAACTAGCCTCTTACTTTGACTAGTTGACTCCATTAGTTTTAGGGCTATCAATGCACTTGTGCCAGTCTTTGCGTGAATCATCAATGTAAAATTAAAAATACAAGTCATGAGTGTGGAGGATTAAGAAAACCATATATTATACTAATATTATAAAGCGGAAGAGTTTGTTTGTTTAAACGCGCTAATCTCAAAATTCTTTTTTGTTGAATAGTCCATTTATAGATGAAGGCTTTAGGCTATATAAATGTATAAATTTGGAGACTTTCATTGCGTGCGCTGCATGAACGGTTTAAGCCACTCAACAATCACTCGAACGAAGTCGCGGGCACGACTAGTATAATATACTCATGAGTCGTTAGTTAAATTTGGACATTTTGGCATTACAAATAAATAAAGTATTTTTGATATTCTTACTGATGATTATGGCTTCTGACTTTTCTAGTCATGGAATGCATAAAAATGTGATGAAGTACTTACTTTTTATGGCTACAGGACTACGACGCAACCAGAAAGACAGTTCCACTGTAGTGCCTAAGCTACTGATCCGATTTTATTCCTAACAATAGCTCGGGTAATGCAGGCCACATCATTTGCGTAGTTGGGTTACATTTTTTCTTAATATCTATGTCTATTGTCTATCTCGATAATGATAAATATTACACATACCGCACTAAATTCAAAGTACTTCTTTAGCTCCAACCAACAAAGAGCTGGGCAACTCTTGTTATACATATAACATTAGAAAAGCAATTTGTC
The DNA here is from genome assembly GCA_905187575.2 of Celastrina argiolus. Lineage (NCBI taxonomy): Eukaryota > Metazoa > Arthropoda > Insecta > Lepidoptera > Lycaenidae > Celastrina > Celastrina argiolus. The sequence goes on from LR994596.1 coordinate 9,418,591, forward strand.
TGTCCATTAGTCGGACGCATGTCAATAATAATAATTAATTAACGGAGATCGTGCAGTGAAAATTGACGGCCATTAGGTACTGCAGCGATTGCCAACGGTTGCCTAATCCCTTTATATAGACCACGGTGTGCAGCACGATGGGCCGACGATGAAAAAGAGATGACTGCTCAAGATCATGGTTGGCGATCGTTCGGAGGATTACTTTCAAATGGGCGATAGGCTGTTGATGATAACGCTGTTAGAGCATCAGTGCAAATATGAGAATGTATAGAACTTGATGGCTACATTTCAGTTTCAGAAATGATTATCACCGGTTTCTCGAATGCTATTCAAATGAAAAAACCCATATTGAACGCTGATTAGTGGAATATTATCAGACAGAAAGGAACGGACAGATATTTTATAATTCCATCGAAATTCCACAGATAAGGTTAATTCACCCAAGACACCGATTAGTTGACATACGATTTGAATCCCTTATCTAAAGAATTATTGCAGAAATTCTTGAATGTTGTTATAATTGAAGACATGAATGGACGAAGTTCATATGTCGCAACATATTGATTTCGAGAAAATTGAGCTCAAACTGTCACTAGAACATTTTAGGATAATATGTCGTCACGCAAGTACATTGATTCTAAAGACGGTTCTTTAAGATGTACTTAATAGGTAACGACATATCCTAAAATGTTTAAGTGACAGATTGAACTCGAAATAAGTTTGCGACAAAACATCTTTATCTATTCATATCTTCAATTATCAACTAACACTAACACAGATCTCTGTTTTTTTTTCAGTAATGTAAGCAGGTTGTAAAGAAGCATTTCACGCCAACAGCAAATATTTCCTGCGCTTTTAGTATATGGAAACAACCGTTATCTTCGACTACTTATGTACTTACACTGAGTAAGTATTGCGAAACCTTGTAAGTGATATTGGCATTTGTTTATCTAAATACCAGAAATACTACTCTAAGCGTAAGTATCACTTACTAGGTATGCTGTTGACTTATTAGCTTTTCTTAGCGCTTTTCACCATCCAAGCAAATCGGAGTTTTGGTAAGAAATTATTATAGGAAAAAAAAAAAAACTTTTGAGCGCAAATTTTTATAACAGTTCTTACTTTTTGATTCGTGACTGATCCCCGCCATACTTTTTGTGACAGACTTTGTGTAAGTGAAACATATAACATACTAATTTCAATAGTGCAACGTACCCGTTATATATAATATTATAAATCATATAAGAAGAACGTTATATTTGCCTATAAAAGGAGTCCACCAATTTCTCAAGAATGCAATCATCAGATCCTTACTTGGTGAGTATACCATAGAGCATACTAACCAGGTGGTGAAATACTGTAGCGTCTGCAGTCTGGGACAGGCGGTTTTAAATGTCGCATGGTTGCCAAGCAGGCCAGCACATACGGCGCTCTCACAATAAAGTCGGCCTAGTCCAGAGGAATGACAGGTAAATACATTTGAAGAAAACATCGTGAAAAGCGCACATGCCAACCCTCGATGTTTTCCTTCACCGTTAGAGCGTCCGCGTAATGTACTTGAGATCTGAAAAACTCTAATTGGTACATGCCACAACTTGGGAATCGAATCTGCGCCCTTTTGAATGCTAATCAACAGTACATCGGACGCACTGGTATAAATGACTGCGGTATAGATACTAGATAGATTATACTACCATAGTTCTGTGGTTTTAGTGATCATGTCTCGTAATTACCTAAACCGCTACATTACCTTAAAAGGTTAGAACTAATTAGAAATGTCATGCTGAAACCAACCAGCAAATGAAGTTGTCAGAAAATTACAGTCCAAACAACTTTGTGGTTTCATTTTGTAATAAGTTATTCGAATCTCATTAAGTCGCTTTCGTCGCCAAGTCCTCTCGTATAAAAGGATTTGCTCTGAAATTGGTATTGAGACAGTTTCTTAGCATAATGGAAAACTGGCCAAGTATAAGTACGTCCGAGATAAATTTAACCATAATGTAAACAAACCCGTCTATGACACAACCAAAGACTAATCAGTGATGCCAATTGGCCAATATTAATACAGTGACTTTTGTTTGCTATGAATCCATAGACTATAGGCTTATATATTTTGCTGTGAAAGATCATTCATCTGATGTTTAAACATATTAATTATTGTTTAATTATTATAAAATGTATTGGATGATGAAGTGTAATCCTTTAATATACCTGTGAAAGTGTTGATAAGAGTGCACAATAAGTGAATAAGGGAAAATTTCGATGTTTTCGGTTTGTTTACCTTTAGGTTAAATTTATCAGGGACGAACTATAGTTTAGTTACAGCCTTTTAAACTCGGGCACAAAGGATTCCGTAAAAAACGAGCAAGAAATTAACTTATTTGGGAGCCCAATTACACAAGGTGTAAAATAAATGAGTGGTAGTACTTTAGGGTGTGTATGTGTCTACTATGTAGAGTATACAATGAAAGTACCGGCATTGAAAGACCTCCTTTTGAACAGCAATTCATTTTATATTTAGGACTAGCTGACCCGTGCCCACTTCGTTGAGCATAGAAACCGTTTAAACCTTCCCGGGACTTCCACGAACATTTCAAAACATAATATACCCGAATCGGTTCAGACGTTTTCGTGTTTAGCGAGACTAACAAACAGCATTTTTTTTTATATATAAGATAAAAAACTTTTTACCGGAGAACAGATGTCGCCTGATGATGATGATGAAAGCTAATCACAACACACTCAACAAAAGGAAAGTAGAAATAGTGAATCTGTTATCTTCCGTTTCAATCGGCTAAAGGGCCCATTACACCACAGTTAGTTAATTACAAGATGTTACTTGATTACACTTAATGATTTATTAAATACCAGTTATTTTCATTACTAACACCATTAATAGGCAGATATGTGGGACAGTTGAAATATTTGTAAGTACTTGTGTTTGACTGATAAATTAATAACTATATATGTATGTTACATTAACGGTAAATAGTCTAAACATGAACGAAAAGTAGAAAATGTTAGTGGTAGGACGTAGGTTGACACTTATACAGGTTGTAAAAAGAACTGTCGCAATAACTTTCGGATATGATTTTAGTTATGTACTTAGGTACTACCTTTTCTCATTCAAGAAATGTATTTGTTAACAATGAATGTTGCTTTTTTATTATTATTGCGACTAAACACATAAATTGTAAAGAAAATTAAGAAAAAAAACATAATATCTAGTTCATATCATAAAGTTGTAGTGACTGCTCTTTTTACATTCTGTATTACTTACTTTTTTACTGTAGTTTTTATTGTAGTTACTAATTTCTAAACCATTTAGCATAGCACTTTTGCTACCTAATCCCTCTTCAAAACAGATTATATTATTTAACATTTTTTACTCCCTAACAGATAACAGCAGGTATACAACAGATTATAGCATAATATCAGTCTGGAGCCTTGATCCAAAATGCAGTTCATCCATGTAGACCACACAACTGTCATCCAATTCCACGTCCATATACGTCCTTACTCTTCAAACTGATTCGATTTCGAAACAGATTCGATCGTGCCGCGTACTCCCGAATAAATTTACGTTTGTTTATTTTGATTCTTAGTCGATTGATATGGTCGGGAGAGCAAAAAGTTACGATCTAACGATTTTCTTTATTCTGATTAGTTTCAAAGTAATCCACTATACCTAAAACCGTTGAGATAGAACTGATTCGATTCTTGATTGTTTCGGAAGTAAGCCTGCAGTTTAACTTGATTTAATCGGCAGCGTCATGCCGATTGGCAGTACGGTGTATGATTACCCTTATTCATAAATAACCATTATTAAATATTATTATATCTATGTTTTATTACTTTTAAAATGTCACTCAACTGTCGAAGTAATTATATTTCGCCTAGATTTTCCACCATTATAGGGTCAAAATGGGAGTCAAATTTGACAACGCTCGAGTGTTCGATTTTCAACTCTATTGTATTAATGCAGAGTTCCATTTTTAAACGCATTGACGCAAAAACAACAGGGTGGTATACGTTTGACATGCCTGTATAAATGTGTGTGTCTGTCTGTGGCATCGTAGCTTCCAAACAGATGATCCGATTTAAGTGCGGTTTTTTTGTTCGAAAGGTATATCAGTCGTAAATGTTATTAGCTATGTTTATTGAAAATCGGTTCAGGCTCGTGATAGCAATGTTACACGCTAAGTCGGGGGTATTTTTATTTTTAATAAAGTTTTCACTGATCAGCGGCTCCGGAACAGAACATTCAGAACAAAATAATCATAGAGCTATCGATAAACTTGCCAATAACTTAAAACTCCTCAAGCCACGTACAACACTTAACCTTAAAGTAACTTCAATATTTATATACTGCCATGAACGCTTGGAATGCGTGTACCTTGCGTGTACAAGTTTAATATGATTTATTCATAATACAATATAAGTGGACATAATAATATACTATGTGCTCTGTACATAGTTTATGAGTTCCTGGTCAACATTGTTTGTCAGTAGTATTTACTAATGATTAGTAAAGGACACGTGATAAGGCTCAATTTACATTGGTAAATGTTTTTCAAATAAAGCTATTCTATATTTTTCCAATATTAAGGTACAAAATTGTGAAAATAAAATAGCGTCGGCTACGTTTGTAACCATATTTCCAATATATTCGGTTACTTAGCAGGAAGAAGGAATGGCTAGGTAAGCACAGGAAGGCAAAATGGTTCGGTAAAAGCGTTATTATACTGCAATTGGGACAATTTATAATAACGCCTAGACGATTCCAGAAAATACTTATGTGGAGTCCTCCTCATTCCTTTTCTCGCACTGACACTTCTCTCAGCGACTTAGGCCCGTATTAATAAATAACTCTCAAACCCAACCTCACTTGAGAACCTATTTGACAGATAAAAAAACGTTTCGTTTCACTTTTAAAAAACGTTAAAAAATAAGATTATTTAAATACAGATTATACTTATTTTAATGTTTTTATGTAATCTATAATATGAATATAACGGTAAAAAAATAATATAAATCAAAGTACTATGTAACATTAATAACGTTATTCGCTTCTAAAAGTGAAACGAAACGTTGTTTTATCTGTCAAATAGGTTCTCAAGTGAGGTTGGGTGTGATATTGTTTTATATATACGGGCCCTAGAATCCGTAAATCTGTATCAATATTGCCTAATCTTAGCAAGGATTTTCTGAAGCGAGACTTCTCTCAAGAGTTTGCCAGCGATACGATATGCAATCTTGGCAAGGGACACCGAAAGGATTTTCTTGAATTGATGATCCGGCATGCTTCATACAGCGTATCTCATATTATATCAAGCCGAATATAGTATGAAGAGAAGGACGTGTCGAGCATTTTTTGTTTTAGCACCTCATATAAATTACTTAAAACTGTAAATGCGACACATCGCGTTTAAAGATCTCCATAAAAGTCACAAAACAGATGTGTTTCAACCCTGGGGGACTCAAGATGCCATCGCTAATTATCGCTTACAAAGTTCGATAACAAAATGTATGGGATTTGACATAAGCTACGCTAAATGACATACCAAATCGCGATCATTTAGCGTAGCTTATGTCAAATCCCATACATTTTGTAATCGAACTTTGTAATCGATAATTAGCGATGGCATCTTGAGTAGGCCCCCTGGTCAGGTGTTAGGTCAACGACCATTGCGTTCATGCGTACAGAAAAGAAGCCCGCGAGCCCCAGCATAGTAAGATTCACTCCTCGTGGTCATTTTAGACCTCTGTATTTTAATCGCGTTATGGTAATTTATATGAAGTGACACAACAAAAAAATGCTCTACGCGTTCTTCTTCACACTATATTCTGCTTGATATATGAACCATGAGGCACGCTGTATTGCCTGTCGACCCTGATGATGGGCAGACGGCAGCGTCTCGTCCTCATTATCATTTAGCTCCTCATTGAAATGTTATTATTGACCTAGCATATGCTATTTTATTTTATTGACGATTGCACACCTTGGGAATAAGATGGCCACATGCAAGGCTACCTTAATGTACTTTATGTACTCTGAGTTTTGTTATAATAGATAGATTAAGTTTTTACATCGTAAACATATTCTGTATACACTTTTTAAAAAGAACAATTTTCAATCTTTTTGCAATAGATGGCCCCGTCCGAATTTCTTCTCGGCGGGCTAGGGTTGAACCGGTGGTAGCCTTTTTGTTGACTTTCCGAAAATAGCTTGTTAAGTTTCATTTGGAAATAAAATATTATGAATTTGGATTTTTTTGAATTTTGCTGTACTTACAGGTCCGGCTCCACGTCTGTGTAATGGCCGTCGGCGTCCACCAGCCCCACCCTGATGGTGGGCAGCGTCTCGTCCTCATCATCTTCTAGCTCTCCCCGCGCCTCCCGCGCCTCACGCTCCGCGAGCGCCCGAGCTGCTATAACCTGGGGACGAAGGGACGTAGGTATAAAAAAAGGAAAAAAATGATAACAGCCTTCCAGAGTAAAAGGAAACATCAAAATCTTAAAAACAACAAAGCAAACAAAGTATTGTATACTTATATAAATTAGATTCTAAAAAATAGATGCAGTTTTTTTCATTATGTTTGAAATTCGACTCGCTGTCAAGTGTAAACAGATTCACAAATTACAAATGTTGCGTTCGAAAAATATGAGCAAATCACATGTGAAGCAATGCATAAAAAATTTTGTTATAATTTTGAAATTGAGCGCCATGACGTCGCTAAACTTTTTTTATTTCTGCGTGTTCCACGACAAAGACGTACCTACAGCCTGAAATACCTGAACAAAGAACTTATGTTTAACTGGCATGGCTTCCTACCAAACAAAAAAATGAAGATAGTTTGTCAAAAAAAAAATACCCTGCATTTTTAAAAATTTATTTAAGGACCAACAGCTAATACGTAGTTTGATAATAATAAATAGATAAAATTAATACAATTTTTGTTTAGCCAACAACATAAGTCTCTTGCAACAAAAATTATGGACAGTCTCTTATTAGATATGCTCCTTTAATTAGCGTTTCATATCGTCAGTATTTTTCAAATGTATGCTCTCACCTGCAGCCTCCTCTGTGCCTGTGGCGTGATCTCCACCACCCGGGACCACCGTCTGGACTTGCGCTCGTACTGCCACTTGTCGCTGAGCGCGCACTGCTCATCATCTGAGTCGTTCTGCGGAGAGGAAATCGTTATCAGTTCAGCATTTTACTCGAATTAAGAATAGGGAAATATAGTCTGAATAAATCTACCGGCGACGAGAAGGTATTGCCTTCGCACTGCCACACAGCTCGTTCAATAAACGCGCTAGACATATTTTAATCAAATAGCTAATTCAATCATCTACTGTGATATACATAATATTATACGGAGACAATTTTTTGCAAATTTGTAGATGTATCCTTGTTAGTCCACGTGACTGTACAATATTATGCCTATGTATAAAGTAATTAAGTACAAGCTATGAGCGCGGAATGCGGCTGTCTGGAGCCCACTGCTGCAGACGTATTGAACATAAATTAAGTAATTGTTCAGATAGTGAAGTAGTGACGGATACATACAGCTTACTCCCGACACAATCGATAATCGAATCAGTTCGATCTCAACGGCTTATGGTGTTTTATTTGGTGGATTACTTTGAACCAGGATAAAGAAAATTCCCCTTCGAGTGCTAATAATCGAATTCCTTATTCTAACCGTGAACTGCAGGGTTAATAAATTAAACAAAAAACCTTTTTAAGGAAGCTTTTAGCCCTTTCATTTGATACCCATATTGTAGAAATGCATTAAAATCACTATTCCGCCATCTTTGATGTTCCGCCATATTGGATTTAGAATGACGTTACATTACTTTTTGAGTCACTCTCAACAAGCCCTTTCATTTGGTACCCATATTGTAGAAATGCATTAAAAACAACTGTTCCGCCATCTTGGATGGTCCGCCATATTGGATTTAGAATGACGTCACACAACTGATCGTGTATTTAATTGTCATCCAATCTAAACGTGCATACAAAATTTCAGCTTAATCGGTTGAGAGTATCTGCTTCAAAATCCACCCGAACATCCTTACATGATTGCAAGTTAAATAAAAGCTTTTAAAAATAGTACCTCCTTCTCCTTCCCTTAACAATGCACGATCATACAAACAAAAATGATGTAAGTATGTGGATTTTAAGTTATTGAATATATTTTCTTAGGTTGTCTGGAAGATGCTGTAAGCAGTGAGACAGCTTTTTTTACAATTCCTTTTACTGCGTGATGATTGTTGTATGTATTTTTATGTACAAATAAAGAGTTTTCTATTCTATTCTGAATTCTATCGCTATAAACCTTTCCGAGGCTGGTTCAAAATTAATTGATAATTTACTCATACAATGATAAATTGAACCATAGACCTTGTTAACTAGACACACAATAGCTTCTAATTTTAATAGAATTTTCTACTTGGCTTGCGATCAATGCCGCGTTATATCGTTGATTGATTCTGAATGGGCCGGCAAACGGATTAAAGCTTTTGTCTAAATATTCAATTAAAAAGCTGATAATCTTTTTTGAAATTTAAAGTAATAAGTAAAAATTTATTGCTTTAATTTACTATAATATTCTTCGACTACCCCTAGGTATTCGATATACCTATCACCTGAAATAATAGGGTACTATGATAAAGGTATTTTGGATAACCACTAGTTACTACCATTCCAATCTATGTTTAATACCAAAAAAAAAAAATGCAATAGATGTCACTACTATTAATGTTTGTAAATTATAAAACATCGAATTAAGTACAAATAAGATAACCATATTTTTTAAGTATAACATCACATTAAGCTAAATTCAACTCCTTAATTAAGAAGAAGATACGAAACGAAATTAGTATTTTCCAATAGTGACAGATGGCGGTTTCCGGAATGTGCCTGGAAATCGAAAAAAACAAAAATAGCCAGTCGAATTGCCAGTATTAGGGTGATACCATTTTCTACTACTAGGTCGTGTCTCTGTTATATATTATGTATCTACTTTGTGCTAGTGGTTATTTATCCGGTCTTTCTAACAGTTATCTAACAAAACAGGTTAAAATGATCCTTTTCGGGTTTTAAGTAGGTACGTACCTACATAAGATCCTTAAAAGTATAATTGTAACGCGCTTACTCCCGACACAATCGAGATTCGAGAATAGCATAAGTTCGACCTCAACGGCTTTTGGTATTTTATTTAATGGATTACTTTGAAACTAGCCAAAGTAAAGAAAATCATTAGCTCGTAATTCGTAACTTTTTGTACTTCCGACCATATCAATCGACTAAGAATCTATAAACTAAAGTCAATATATTCAGGAGTAAGCGGCACGATTGAATCTGAATCAAAATCGAATCAGTTTAGAAAGTAAGGCCCCTGTACGAATTTAAGTAACTAACTAATAATGACTAACTAATAATGGAATTCCATATTCTATCCGTGGGTGGAGGGTTAAATAGTACCTTCTCCCTTAACAATGCACGATGCAATATCGGTAATATATTCACACCTCCAAATCACCTGTCGAATTTCGAGCTCGTTACGCACCAATTAGTCTGCATGACGAGTCAGCTGGCCTATCAATAGGATATAGGAACTGCTTTGATCGGAGTAAAAATGTTACATCATTTCATTTTCTTCATCATGTACCTTTATAATATTAACATGTGAAGCAAAAATGTTACCTCTTTAAAAATTAGAGTGTCCATTTTTCCCAAACTTATATATTATACAAGGTGTAAAATAAATCAGTGATAATACCTTAGTGTGTGTATGTGGCTCCTATGTAGAGTATACTGTAAAAGTACCAGCATTGAAAGGCATGCTTTTGACTTTCATTTTTTTCATGAGAAATGTCACATCATTTTGTCCATACAATAATTATTTTAAAAAAGTACCTCTTTCAGCGCTGGTACTTTCACAGTAAACTCTATACAGAACCGATATACACCCTAAAGGTTGGGGAAAAAGTCTTTTCGCATTATAGTATGTAAGAACTTGTCATAAAATCTCTTGGGCTATACCATATTATGATTGTATCTGGTTGATTTTGGTATCATTAAACAGTTTTGAATTTACAGAAGACAATTCCAAATTGAAATTAGATAAATGTGAGATTTTCATTTGTTTCTTATTGTTAAAATGAGTGATTCTAATGATAGAAATTCAATACATTTTAAAATTTCGATACATTTAAAATAAACCATTTTAAAAATTTTAATGGACCTAATGCAGTATCTATGACAGTAGCGCAAATTTGGTTCCGTTATTTTATTTTACGAATTGTTGTAATCGAATTTTGACCAAACAGCGACCTAAATTCATATTATCCACATCACATTTCAACTTAGTCAGTTTAAACTTTAAATACTCGTAGCATTACATGAATTACTTTATGCCTGCGATGATTAATAAACGTGTCTTTAATTTGCCACATAAACTTTGCCGAGCTAAATATATTTTTGAAGCGCACACGTATTAGAAAATTCCCATCATTTCTCTCTGACATAAAACCCATCTTTTATCTAGGATAAAAAGTCTCAAAGGAAACTCGACCGGCGCCGACGGAGTCCTGGAATATTTTAAGGTCTGTAATTGCGAAATTAGTTTTATTTGTTGGATCCTGTTCCCTGGTTCGTTGACCTGGTGCAGCTGATTGAAACTTCTGATCGGATCTTTCTGGGAAACGTCAGTGTATTGACGTTTGTCAGAAGTTTTGCGTGATCGAAAATATTCATTAATTCGCCAACCCACTCTGACATTGGCAAATCACTAAGGAGCCACTTTTGAAAAGAAGAAGAAGAATGTTTATTAAAATAAGACGATTTAAATCTTGCAAATTATGGACTGATATTTATTATGATGTTTAGAAAAACAATTGTCACGCGATAGAAATAAAATCCTAAAAATATATCTACTCATTTTTCAATGTATCTAAGTAGTTTTTTACAATTGTAAAATAATAAAATACCGAAATTTCGGTAATTTTTTTTGCCCAACGTTACACTGGCAGATCCTTATTCCGACTTTTGACGATTGACACTCGTCTCTTCGATTTTTAGGGTTCCGTGCCAAAACATGGAACCCTCATGGATTCGACATGTCTGTCCGTCCGTCCGTCCGTATGTCAGTCACTTTTTAATTCAGTTGCCCATAGTTCTATTCTTTTTTAACTCACTCCGGACTAAAGATGAGATGAATATGAAATTTCGGATACGGATGTTAAGATATTTCGGATTAACCGTTTGTTTCGGAAAATTTCGATTACGTATATTAAATTTTGGTTACCTTTTTACAGTACGTACTTTTATTTCGGATTCGGTTACGGTTACGGATATTTTTTTATATCGGATATCCGATAGTTTCGGTTACGGTTACGGAGCTCCCTAACATCCCAGTGGAATTACTTCCCGCCACAGGCGTATAATACCGAATTTCCAGCCAGGCTCAAATCACAATAGATGCCATCTATAATCTATTGTCTGTCAGCCTTTGCCATGTAATCGGCTTATAGGTGGAGGATCGATTACACTATTCGATTTGCAGTGTTCGTAAACTAGGTATATTAAAGAATCTAGTAAACGACTTGTACAGCAGGCTTACTCCCGAAACAATCGATAATCGAATCAGTTCGATCTCGACGGCTTTTGGTGTTTTATTTGGTGGATTACTTTAAAACTAACCAGGATAAAGAAAATCGTTAGATCCTAACTTTTTGTTCTCCCGACTATATTAATCGACTGAAAAACAAAATAAAAAAAAATATTCGGGAGTACGCGGCACGATCGAATCAAAATCGAGTTTGGAGAGTCAGCCCCCAGAATATTGATTATATTTCAAAATGTCTAAGAGGCTGGAATTTCGGCTTAAAATGGAGTGTCTTGGCTACGTCGAAAAATTGAAAGCAACTGTTATATGGAACTTGGAACTGCGGCTGGGCCGCTTTTAAATAAATAGGTGAAAACCTTAATATTTAAGGCTCGAATAATTAATTTGGGAAATGATTACCTATACTATCTTTTCTCATTGTAGAGATGTATTTTTTGGTATCAATTTAAAATGTTTTTACTTTTTACAATTAAAGTACTTATTATTACTCGCAATAATAACAAAACAGCAATAATCATAATATCACAAAGTTATAGAGACTATTCTTTTTACATAATATTATACAGGGTGTCCCAAAAATCAACGATAAACCGAAAACGGGTGATAGGCCAAGTCATGAAAGTTATGAGAAAAATGTGAAAAAAAATCTTTGTCATGTATTTTTCACATTATAAGGACTTTTAAAAATATCGGAAAAACTGACACCCTGTGATGGTCTTTCATGTCCTAAGACTACAAATATTACTTTTTTGTGATTTTTTTTTCGGTATTGTAGTCATGACTAACCCTTCTGTAAATCACAATTCATAATTTAAACATACCTGCCTCAGTTTTCAATAAAATGGTGTGTTTTGCCCAAGATTAAATTCAAAATAATTACTACACCCAACTTTAATCGTCTGTACTGTAAAAAAAAATTACTACAGTATTTTGGCAAGTAACTTTAAAAGATGGCGCATTTAATCTGGATTCCAAAATGGTATGATACTTGCTGGATTACTTCTTTGTTGAGGAAAAAAAAATTTTTTTAACGGAACCGGATGTTAGGCCAACTCTGTTTAAATTTTTAAAATGTTGGTATTAAGTTGTTATGTGACGACGATGAGTGACGTCATCTTGTCTAGAGTGAGCGAGACAGACAGTGACGCTAAGTGCGGGTGCTTTTTTATTAAAAAAAAAATTGTATTGCAGTGTAGGCATTTTTAAGACTTCAATTTTCAGGTATGAATACAACGCTCTTTTGAAAATGTGAGTGGTTGAGATACAGAACAGACGCCACCTTGTTATCAAGTATGTAATTAGTTAGTTTTAGGTGCAAGTTCGAAATAAAAGTCAGTCAATGGATTTCTTCAGTTATTACTTTAATTTACAAAGATTTACAGCAAATGTTCGAACTGTTTGCCTTCAGCTCTAATGCAAGCCCTACATCTTCTTAAAAATGATCGCGTAATAAGACGGGCGTATCTTCTTGAATTAATGTGTTCAGCAGCTTCTGTAATTTTTTGGCGCAGCTCGGCTAAATCTCGAATTGGTTTAGAGTACACTTTTTCTTTTATTGTTCCCCAATAAAAGAAATCAATGGGATTTAAATCAGGTGAACGGGCAGGCCACGAAATTGTACCACCCCGCCCAATCCACCTATCGGGGTATTCTCGGTCGAGAAACTCTCGTACTGTGCGAGCGTAATGTGCTGGGCAGCCATCTTGTTGGTACCACATGCTGCCGTAAATGTTTAGTGGCACTTCTTCCAACAAATCTGGTAATTGGTTCTGTAAGAAGTCCAAATAAACCTCGGCAGTTAAGTTCTCCGGTAGCTCAAATGGACCAATAACAGTACCATTCAAAATTCCCGTCCACATGTTCACCTTAAACCGGTACTGCGATCTGTCTTCCCGCATCAAATGTGGATTATCCACGTGCCATTCGTGCAAATTATGGAGGTTCATGTAACCATCTTTTTTAAACGTGGATTCGTCAGACCACAGAATTTTTTCAAAGAATCGCGGATCATCTCTGTATCTCTGCAACATCGTTTGACAAAATTGCAATCTCTCTGGGTAGTCTCGGGGTAACAGGCTTTGTACTCGTTGTACATGGTAAGGATGAAACTGGTTCTTTTGCAAAATACGATGTGCAGTACTTTTGGGCACTCCGATGTTCTCTTCAATCCCACGTACTGAGATACTCGGGTCTTGTTCGACCGCCTCGAGCACTTCGTCCTCGTAGGGTATGAAAGGCCTTCCCTCGCTGGTATTTTGATTAGGGAATCGACCCTCTAAGAGTGACCGATGCACGTTAATAAATACCCGATAATCAGGATGACGCTCAGCGTTTGGGTATCTCTCACGATACATTCTAGCTGCAGCATTAGCGTTGCATAAGCATTCTCCATAGATGAGATGCATATTGGTGTATTCTTGTGCGGTGTATCGAGATGGCATGATAACACACTACAATGGAATCACACACTACAACCGAAGATACGACAATAAAACAAGTCCAGGGTCGTCAGAAACGGGGCAGATAAAACCAAATCACAAAGCAAATCAAGTCCAATAAACAGAAGCACAGTTGTAAGTACGAAGTCAATACGGATACAGAAAGATGCGCAATGAACGAAAGATCGTAACGTACTGCAGTTTTGCACGTTCATCACTGTGTTGTCGGGTTGGCGTCACTATCTATCTCACTCGCACTGAGCGTCACTGTCTGTCTCGCTCACTCTAGACAAGATGACGTCACTCATCGTCGTCACATAACAACTTAATACCAACATTTTAAAAATTTAAACAGAGTTGGCCTAACATCCGGTTCCGTTAAAAAAATTTTTTTTTCCTCAACAAAGAAGTAATCCAGCAAGTATCATACCATTTTGGAATCCAGATTAAATGCGCCATCTTTTAAAGTTACTTGCCAAAATACTGTAGTAATTTTTTTTTACAGTACAGACGATTAAAGTTGGGTGTAGTAATTATTTTGAATTTAATCTTGGGCAAAACACACCATTTTATTGAAAACTGAGGCAGGTATGTTTAAATTATGAATTGTGATTTACAGAAGGGTTAGTCATGACTACAATACCGAAAAAAAAATCACAAAAAAGTAATATTTGTAGTCTTAGGACATGAAAGACCATCACAGGGTGTCAGTTTTTCCGATATTTTTAAAAGTCCTTATAATGTGAAAAATACATGACAAAGATTTTTTTTCACATTTTTCTCATAACTGTCATGACTTGGCCTATCGCCCGTTTTCGGTTTATCGTTGATTTTTGGGACACCCTGTATAATACCAGTTTCTTTATAATTTATTACATTAGATATTATATTGTATTATGCAAATTTGTACCACTATAAACTATAAAGCATACTAAACAGCTACTGAAAACAATAATAATACAAAAAAAAAACCTACTATATTTAACAACACGAACAAATATAATAGTGATTTGTTTTAAGTTTATAGCTTTCTATGCACAAACTGCTAGCTACTAAACTGTCAAGAATGGCAGTAAACAGTAGGTAGATACTAACTGAGAAGAAAGTGAGTATTTAAAAGCGCAACCACGATATGGGCATTGGGCAGTAAAAACTCGGTCAAGTGTGAGAGGACAAGCGCAAGAACAGTTCCGTAGGAATAATAGTAGAGGCATAATAACGCCTGCCATACATGCTTTTCGGCTTGGTCATTCTACACTATCTACACTAATCTACATCTACACTAAGATTATAAAGAGAAAAGATTTGTATTTTTGTATGTAACGACTTAACTCAAAAAGTACAGGACCGATTTAAATAATTCTTTTTTCAATAGAAAGCTACATTGTCACTGAGTAGGTAATATAGGTTATATAAAAATCAATTGCTTTTTATATAACCTATATTATTTTTTGTTTTATTAAGTTTGTAAGTCTCGCTAAAACTCGAGATCAGATGAACTGATTCGGCTATTTTTGGTCTTAAAATATTCGTGGAAGTCCCGGGAAGGTTTACACGGTTTCCATGCTCAACAAAGTGGGCACGGGTCAGCTAGTAGAAAATATTTACGAAGGACTACATATCTCCCGCTAGTCGTGTTGGTTATCCGTCCCACTGGGCTACTAGAGAGTGCTTCTGTGTATTTTGCATACACTTGGGCACTATAAAATAACTCCTGTGTAGCGGCCTGGTTTCAAGGAAACCGGCCACCGTCACCGAAATCGGTGTGGGAGGTATGTATGTTTACCCTTTGGTTGTGGAACCCTAATACTAGTGGTGAGTCGTTATGCTAAGCGCAGAAAGTTTTACTCATATCGGTTTCACTTGCTATTACTGTGCTGTGTTTACACGAACATAGTAAAAGCAAAATATAAATCAAATCAAAACAAATATTTTTATTCAGAGTGAATTTTACAAAAAATGTTATCTGAACGTCGTTTCTATATGATGCCTACCACCGGTTCGGGAACTAGCCCAGCAAGAACCGGCGTAAGAAACTAGCATGGGGCCATCTTTTACCAAAAAGATGGAAAATTTCTCTTTTTAAGTATATCGATTTGTATACATCGAAGTAATTCTTATCGGCCTTAGAGGTCTTCAAGTAATAAAATAATACAGCTAGACTAGCGGTATTAATAATTGTATAAATAATAACAAAAGCAATAATAATATTTCAAAATTTATAAGCGAGTGAAAAAATGTGACGCCACATTCGAAATTTAAATGTGATAAAAGTATGTTTCTTGTGTGCCAGTGACAATATGGTTGCATTTACTCCTGAACACTGTCAATGCTACTGTCACCATATTTTCCAAAGTTATTGGTGTGAGTGTCACTGTGTGTGTGTGCATGTAATATTACAGTAAACAGTTCAGTAGATATTCTGCTGAATATTACAATAATACAGTTTCGTTCCCGCCTCAGTAGTAGTCAAAGGCGTTTAGGGTATTCCAATTTTAAAACCGATATCAAGACGAACCTTTATACTCGTAATTTCATTGAAACTTGAAAGTCTATAAAGACTAGAATCGTTTTTCATGAATTCGGATCTACAGTCAAAATGACAATAAGGTTCAAAAGTACACCGAATCTTTCGACGACTGTGCCTTCTAATGGGAAGAATACAACTTTCGTTTTGTCAATAACTTTTGTTGACTTTGTGCCACGAACAATAGAAACAGTCCAAGTTATTTGTCCACGTCAAGTAAAATTCTTTGCCTCCAAAAGTCCTCATTAGTGGTGTTAGAATGTTTTTCTATTACGCATTGTCTGGAATAATGACAGCACGTGCAAACATGAACCTATAGTCCTCTCTCAGTTACTTTGCGTCTGACCTTTATGTACACCACATAAGGCTCACTCTCATATAAACAAATACCTCTGGACTGTGTAAGGCTTCAATATGTGACTCGAATACAGAGGCTGCACCTGACAGGTGTAATTAAAAAACCGAACGGCATTGTTGGGTTAGGATTTTATTTTTAGTTCGTTCTGACCTTTAAGGATGGCTAATTGGAAAATTTTATGTTTGGCGCTAAAAGTTTTTCAACTCGCTACAATAATTACAGCAAAGGTAACGAGTACAAAAGCTTTTACGACATTACGGTAGTTTTGGCAAGACTTTCCTAATTAACAGTTTTAATTAATGTTATGCTTTGATACTAAATAGGACACGCGACTTCGTACGTGCAAACTGTAGTGCAAAAATAAATCAGGACTAATTTTACGTGTTTCTACGCTATGTTTTTTCCCGTGATCTACTCTGTCTATACCAATTTTGATTAAAATCAGGCTTGTAGTTTCAGAACCAAAATGCAAATAAACAAAATTATTTCTCTTCATAAAATTAGATAAGAATACTTGCTTTCTTCATCGATATTATAATCACGAAATAGTTGTGGGTTTAAATAATGTACCTGTACATTAATTACCAATAATAAATTACTTATCAATAAACAATATAATATTAAAGCACTAGGCGTTATGAAAGGTTATCTGAGTAATGAGAGGCTAAATACCTTAAGATTAAAGATACCGAAATTCAATAAACAATTTCGAACGCGTGGGTACAAGTTACCGGCGCGTGTAAGCGCAGCATTCCACTAAATATCCAACCTACATACTCATACAAACCCACTGGAGTTATCTAAAGATTTACAATAATAATAATATGTACAATTTACTTCCAGTTTTATCTTTCAAGAGCTAAAATGGAAAATTATTTGATTGGTTTCG
This sequence comes from Celastrina argiolus, assembly GCA_905187575.2. Classification (NCBI taxonomy): domain Eukaryota; kingdom Metazoa; phylum Arthropoda; class Insecta; order Lepidoptera; family Lycaenidae; genus Celastrina; species Celastrina argiolus. The sequence goes on from LR994596.1 coordinate 9,436,442, forward strand.
TAGTTTAAGTGCGTTTGATTCGCGAAGATAAGCAAAAGTGTAATAACACTTTCTTTTCGTAGTTTATTATAAACATACAACGCGGCTAAGCTTAGTATACAGGGTGTGGAGCCATAGGAAAAATGTTGATAGATGATGGTGTTGGCTATGTTGCGCCTAATTTGGCCTTAAGGCGAGGAATAACCGCTACTAGCGACACTCTTTTTAAAATAAAATTTACAATGACACAAAGATCTTATTAAAAAAGTTATCGGTTAAAACACTAAGTAAATAGTTAAACTAATTTATTGGCATTTAATTACAGCTCTAAATCCTATACTGTATTTACTCTCATAAAAACCGCCAAAAGTGGCCGTTTTAGTTATTACTTATGAGATTTGTGTCGTTATAAAATTTATTTTAAAAAGAGTGGCGCTAGTAGTGGTTATTCCTTGCCTTAAGTTTAATGTGTAATAATTTTTTTGCTGTTTGTTTAGAAAATCCCCATTTTTTTTATAAAAACTTTTATTTAAAAATAATTTCATTTCTTAGTGTAGTCTTCTCTTATTCAGAATTAATCATAATTTCATACAAACAAAGTAAATAGAAAAACCGTGAAGTATGAAAGTTTCATAAATCGAAAAAAAAAGTTATGTCAACTTCACATGGTAAAAAAAACTTAAGGCAAAAGGCGCAATACGTAGGCAACACCGTCACCTATCGACCATTTTCCTATGGCTACTCAACCTCCAAACACCCTGTATAATTATTTAGCGATATTAAAGTGATCGTTTCATTTAATAGGATTTTCATAGTACATATTTACCTCTTATTGACTATTTACAAGCAATTTATACTTAGCCTTTGCCAAGTTGTTTGTAATTACGATGACAAAGTTTGTAAACAAAAAGTTGCAAATAAAAATAGAATAATAATATCTATGGACACTTCACACCACATCAATCTGGCTCCGTGCTAAGTATCCGAAGAACTGAATATATTTATAACTTTTATACTATACACATATTTTAGATTTTTATTATAGTAATACACATCTTAGAAACACAGAAAACTTTTTGTTCCATCAATGGGATTCGAACCCGCGAACTCAACCGCTACTGAGGTCGTCGAACAAATACAAGCAGGTAAATTTACGTTGTTAATGTCTTTGTCTAATTGTATTCGCTTTAGATTATGTTGCTTCAGTGGCTTTACCTATAATCTACTATATTATGTTCTGATGCTATATTTTATGATCGAAGGCAGCGTTTCTCAAATGCCGGGTCGCGACGCGGTACTGGGCCATCAAAATAAAATACCGGGTCGCAATATTCCCCTTATTTTAACAATAATACCTACATATATAATCAACATTCAACATTGAAAAGACAGTCGTAAGCCATCTCAGTCATGTCATTATTTTTCCTTACAAGTCGACGAATGTACAGACATATCCGATAATGCCACTCTGATCTGATATTAAAAATATATTTATGTAGTATTTAAAATACATTTCTACTGTTAATAAATGTGTATTATTTAATCTAATTAATATTTTAATCTAATGAAACCAGCTTGAATTTCAAATTAGATGGGGCACGAAAAGGCAGTGTGAAAATTACCGGGTCATGGCAAAAAAATGATTGGGAAACACTGATCTAAGGTGTCTTATATCTAGTTGTTTGGCATTGAAAGTTTTGCTTCCGTATCTAATTGCCTGGGGACATTTGGAATACATAATGGGTTAATCCCTAAACCGTTGAAACCGCTGCGGATTACCGTTGAAAAAGGAACACATAGACAGTAAATCAACCCCTGTCGGCCTTTGTAACCCATAGGCTAAACTCAAGATCTACGCCAAAATTTTATTGTTATACAGAGTGTAAAAAGAGCAGTCACTATAACTTTGAGATACGATTATACTACCTTTTCTCATTTTGGAAACGTATTTTTTTTTATTTTTCTTTTGTCAAAAACTAAAAAAACTTTTTTTTACTTTTGACTATTTCTTATTTTTTTGTTGCAAAAATAACAATAAAGCAAAAAAAACTTTTTTTTTTTAATAAAAAAAAATACATTTCTAGAATGAGACAAGGTTACACCCTATATAGGCTATACAATAAGTGAGTGATAATACTTTAGGGTGTATATGGGATATAGAGTTTAATGTGAAAGTACCAGCGCTGAAAGAGTTACTTTTTATGTTATTGTATGGACAAATTTATGATGTTGGAGCATTTCTCATACAAATATGATGGTCAAACTAAGTCTTTCAGCTCTGGTGCTTTCACAATAAATTCTACATAGGAGGCATATGAAGTATTATCACTCACTTATTTACAGCCTGTATAGTTATACACTTATTTTAAGTGAGTGAAGTGAGTGGATATAATAATAAGGATAAGGTTATCCATCTTTTACAAATGCTCATTTTATCTTTTTTATTTCTGGCAATATTTATATTTCTTCTCGTCTTTCATATCCCTTTATCATCTGTCATCGAGTCCTTGCCTTCTCCGACTCTATCGGTGATAAATTTTTGCCTCCAAATTGAGGCCTTTTTTTACTTTCTTTTGCCTCACAACTTTTGTACAGATTACTCAAATCTACCAGATGACTGAAGGCTGCCTCTTTCATGGCATACGTCTGAACAGTGACTGTAGTCTCCTGTCTCTTTTTCTTCCACACCTTCATCTCTTTCTCCCTCTCTTTCTCACTGTTATGTTTTGTGTCTGTTTCTCTAATTGTTATAACAAACGGATCTCTTCTGATGACGACTGAAGGTTGCCTCTTTCATGACATACGTCTGAACAGTGACTGTAGTCTCCTGTCTCTTTTTCTTCCACACCTTCATCTCTTTCCCCCTCTCTTTCTCACTGTTATGATTTGTCTCTGTTACTCTAATTTTTATAACTTACCGATCTCTTCTGATGATTACTGAAGGTTGCCTCTTTTATGATATACGTCTGAACCACAGAAATAAATCAAGATAGAACGGCGAAGTAGGCGTGGCACCCGTGTCAAAACCATGCACTATATTGCATGCTTATCAAAAAACTGCTTCATTACGCAACGGGACTCGTGCACCTGCGTTCGCGCCGTAAAAACATTAAAAATAATACTAAAATATGCCTTATAGTCCTATTGTGCTGTTTCCAACTGCAAAAACAAAAGTAGCGAAGTTAATAAGAAGAAAGGAAACATTTCTTATCACCAGTCAGTATTGAAATTCATTAAAAATCATATTAATTGAGAAACCAAATAATTGTTCTACTTATACCATGATCATTAAATAGGAACATAAATTATATTGTCTTTCGTTGAAACTAATATCCATTGCTGTTCATATACAATGCTCGTATTCAATAGTGTAACATGTGCGCGCAGTGTACAACAAACTTTACGAAAAAATATTATCACCTGCATCGGTAATATCGTAGCCGTCATAGGTCAGATAAAGTGCTGTGATTGGTCATCGAATGGGATAGTGATTGACACTACCGTGTATCGATTACTTTTTGGACTTATCGATAAATTAATTTAATTTTCCTAAAAATAAATTATTATTTGTAGGATAATTAAATTAATTGTAATAAAAATAAATGTATGCAATGTTTTAAAGGCTTTTGTTCGTATATGCCTACTTATATATTGCATGTCTTTTTTATACTTTTATTTGACGACTAGCTGACCTTGCCTACTTTGTTGAGCATAAAAACAGTTTATGATGAAATTCAACTTTTACCACGTTTTATAGTGTCTGATGTTTTATTTCAAGTCACACGGGAACGCTGTCTGGGAATGGAATAAATAGCCATAGCCATAGCATATCATATAAGCCATAGCTAGGCTTCTTTCTATTTTAGGATGCAAACTAGATCCAAATATTTTGAGAACAAGTTTTGACCAGAGACCTATCGATAATAATCTAACGTGGGTATCCCCTCACTATTCGACACGCACACTAAGAAAATGACGTCACACTGTGGGCGGGGCTTATCGTAAAAATGACACGCGCGAAATGTAAGTGCATACGACATCGTAACCGTTCTATCTTGATTTATTTCTGTGGTCTGAACAATGACTGTAATCTCCTGTTTCTTTTTCTTCTATACCTTCATCTATTTCTCTCTGTTATGTTTTGTCTCTGTTAATCTAATTGTTATAACTTACCGATCTCTTCTGGTGGTGATGGTGTTCGAGCTTCATGTTGGCACAGCGGTTGAGGGCAGTCAGCCTCCTGAACAGCGACTGCAGGGAGTCGGCGTCGAGGAAAGGGTGGTCGTTCTGGACTCCCGACACATCGATCGGGAATTGCAGATCTGAAAAGAAGAAATAAATTATTGTTGATTATTTATTAGTAGTTTACTACTAATAATAATATCTATGGACGCTTCACACCATATGGCCCCGTGCTAAGTATACGAAGAAATTGTGTTACATGTACCAGACAACGGAAATACATATATTTAATACTTTTATTTTTATACTAGACACATATTTAGGATTTTTATTGTTTTATAGACAAATTTAATACACATCCATGAACCAGGGACATTGAAAACTTTTTGTTCCCTCGGCGGGATTCGAACCCGCAACCCCGAGAGGTTGACGAGCACCGACGCGCTCAACCACTGCGCTACGGAGGTATGTACTGCATCCCCTCCGTGGTTTATTGGTTTAGAGCCCAGCTCTAAACTCGGAGGTCGTGGGCTCGATTCCCATTGGAACACAAAAAAAATGTTTAAGTTAGGTCTGATCACTTGATGTTTAACAGAAAGATGATCAATGCGTCGGATACCCATGTATAAAGTCGGTTCTGCGCCTGATATCCCGCCAGTCATGTCGTTATCCGTCCCACTGGGCTACGAGAGTGAAGAAAATTTAGACTACTTCTGTGTATTGCGCACACACTTGGGCATTATAAAAATAACTGCTGGCCTGGTTTTCAATGAAACCGGTGTGGGTGGAATTATTACTACTAGCAGCTCTGTACGAATTTATGTCTTCTGTGCGTGTGTATGCCCCCTCCTAAACAGCCAAGCTCGGAAACAGCTGTACCGATTTTAATGAAATGGTTTGTAGGTCTGATTCGCTAGTAGGTAACGCTGCTGTCAATACGGTTTCAAGTAAATTAAAAGCAGGCCAATTACAGTGAACGTGATTAAAATAATATAACATACAGGCTATGTTTAAGTAGTAGGACTGCTTTTAAAAGATCTTTTATTATTATTTCCCATTTCATCTCGAAAACCTTTAATCTGAACAGTAAGCGTTTAAGACAAACGCAGAAACACACTTAATACTAATCGCTTAAGAGTTCCCCTGAAAGCCTTTTCTCGTACGCCTTTTAACAACCAGCTGAGTGGTTTCTACGTGGTTATTGCGGGTTTGTTCGATATTAAATATGAATTATAAATGCCGTTACAGACGTTATAATAACACACTTAATGTGAATAGCTATTAGTATGAATAACTATAATATACAGGGCGATTTGTTCATTATCTCAAGCCGAAAAGTGTGAAGAGAATGACGCGTAGAGCATTTTTTGTTTTGGCATCTCATATAAATTACTTAAACTCGAAACAAAATTCAAAGGTATAAAATGACTACAAGTAGTGAATCTTACTATGCTGGGGCTCGCTGACTCCTAGTCTATACACACGAACACACTGGTAGGTTGACCTAAAACCTGATCATTGAAACTCTATAGGTATCTATTTACCTATAGATGAGTTTCAATCCTGATCACGATTAAAAATCTCTACAAAAGTCAAAAGTCATACCTATGATTTTTATGGAGATTTTTAATCGTGATTTGTCGCGTTATGGTAAGTAATTTATATGAGGTCCCAACCCAAAAGATGCTCTACGCGTCATTCTCTTCACCCTATATGCGGCTTAATATATAACCATGAATCATTCTGTATACCTATTATATCTGCATGTGCTGTCATCAAAAAATAGTGTTGAAAATGTATCGTAACATGCTATGCTATGATTCATATCAGTAACGAAATGAATAACGATATTAATATCAATATTCGTATGTACGAAACGATCTGATTAATATGTATAACTTGTATAACTTGATATAACGGGTGTAAAAAGAGCAGTCACTATAACTTTGGGATATGATTATACTACATGTCATGTTGATGTCCAAAAAGAAAACATTTAAACCTTTAAACATGAAAGATGTTAAATAATATTGACAAGATCATTATAAGATGTTGTTAGACCGACCGACTAAATTTGACTTGGCATAACATGGATCTCACAACTTTTTACAGTAGAAGAACTAAGTAGCGAGACTTGACATTTTGACAAGTTATGTTTCTGATGGGATTATAGTATGTACTGTAAAGTAGTGAGTAATTGAAAGGAAATTAAATGCTTTTTTATTTTAATGAAACAATCGTAATATTTTCAAATGATATACATTAAATCTGTCTACTGATTTTAAGATTACACACAATGGATTCCTGTTAATCCGTATAAGAACGAATGAGACAAAATCCCTTTAATTCTTTTATCTATCGGTGTACGAGGATATACCTGTCAAAGCACCCATTCCTCTTTGATCTTTACTTAGCAGTAATTGCTGTGCAGTCCATAATGAACTTACTGTCGCAGGGTTGCCAAAATAAGTTAAATTGTAAACGCAATTTTGCTCTGTTGTTTATTGCTAAATTTCTGTTCGATATCAAATAAGGACTTGTTACTTAACATAATTGTTTTCATGAATTTATCCCGATTTTACAAAGTGATAAAAACAAACTAAACTAAGCTGTAATCAGTAAAAGCCTCCGATCATCTGTTTCAGTTTAATGCGTCAAGTCAGAAAATCTTTAAAAAGTTTCGGAGGACTTGGAAATTTGGAATCATTAAAAAACTTTGGAAGTTTCCGCAGTAAAATAAGTAACCTACGAAATACCTATTGTTAGTTGTCTTTCTTAATTTTGACATTATTGGTCCCTTTATTAAGTAGTGACAAAACAATATGTGCCTTATAAACCATTGATTAGTTATCCTTACCCCGTCCTTTTTATGTCATGTAGAATTAATTATATATAGAACGTACTCATGTTATTTAGTGACATATTTATATGTAAATTTATATTTTTTATTAAAAGAGAAATTTTCCATCTTTTTGGTAAAAGATCGCCCCATGCGAGTTTCTTACGCCGGTTCTTCTTGCTGGGCTAGTTCCCTAACCAGTGGTAGGCATCATATAGAAACGACGTTCAGAAAACATTTTTTGTAAAATTTACTCTGAATAAAAATATTTGATTTGATTTGTGATTTCCAACGTCAAAGACAGGAACTCTGAACAGCTAATCAGTTACGTTAATATTTTATTAGTATCAACGATTAAAAACTCAGATAGATTGGAACACATTAATTAATGACCGATATTTTTAAGTTATATGTAGGTTCGACGGAGTCGCGGATGTTTTGTTGTCCCCGTGACTCCGTCAACGATGGTGGAGTATTTTTTTTTAACGGGCATTGGCCTACCCACCACTGCAACTCCTGTGAGCCAGGATCGACAGCGGTATCCAACCACGACAAACCCTATATGATCTCAGGGGTGCCCGAGGGACAAGCTAAATTTGTCTTGGGACCCACAACGAAATTAATCAGAAGAAAGAAAAAGGAGGAGTAGGAAGTATTCCAGTTTCCCACCCCAAGCAAACTGGGAGACAGTACAAAATTGTAATGACTCAAAAGGCCAAAAAATTAAGGGAAAGCACCACGGGACGGTGGAGTATGAGTGGCGCCGAGTTGTAGTGGGTAGGGCTGCGTCCATCTACCATCTTCGGACACAGCGAGTCCTACATATACACGGAGGGAATCCCCAATCCCCCACGGAATGCTTAAAAGCATTTCTCAGCGATAAAAAAAAAGGTTATATGTAGGTAACTGCAATTTTGACAACCCTACACTAAACGCTATACCCTCATAAACAACTGTAGCGGTGTTTAATTGGATTAATTAAGGCTTATCTTAGTTTGTCTAAGGATATTGATGATAGGGCTGCTAACTTTAGATATGTTATGATTAAGATTAGACTCATAAAGTTCAAAGACTTTATGTCTAGATAAGCTGTTGCTATTTGAATAGTTTGTATTCTGAAGTAACAATGTACTTTAAGTACAACTCCTACACTACCCATTATAACATTATCACGTGTTGCAATTTGTGGGCTAGTTAGGCTAGTGTAGGTTAGAGTAAGCTACAATTGAAATAACAAGAACAAATTATATAGATAGTTAACGAGGGAAAATATTACGTTTGTTATGAATAAACTGAAAAGTACTGGACCACAGATACTGGACGTATCTCTATAACTCTTTCACCAATATAATGCTACATTATCTCAGAGTCAAATAGGCTATTTTTAAAAAGATAGAGAAGAGCGTAAACTTTATATTGGGGACGAAGCCGCGGAAAAAAGGTAGTTTTGAAAAATAATAAACAAATCATTTTAATGTGGCGATGCGTTACTTACGTCTTTTTTTGATATCAGTCATATTAAATGTGCCAAGCCGATGTTGATTCTAGGCCAATACCTACTGTCAAATCTAAGAAAAAATCGTCGCTCTACCTTCACAACCTCGTATCTATAAAACTACAACTTTTCAGTACAGTCAAAAAATGTAATAATTTTAGATTCTATTATAATTATGGATTTTGTTATAAATGAGGTTCAGTTATGTACAGTATACATCCCAAATCCGTGTCGTAATAAAATCTAAAATTATTAAGTTTTTTGTCTTTTTTAGATACGAGGTACAGAAGGTAATGCGACGAAATGCCAATTAAGTTGACTCCAGGCGTGTATCATCGTGTTTAATATTAGAAAACTGTCAAGTTCGAATCTAATCCCAATAACGCTCCATTGAGTTAGATTCAAGAGTATTCGTACAGGTGTATTCTATAAATAACTCCGATAGGCCTATCGCCTGTCAATGTCCGCAGTTCGCGGGAACTAGGCCACGGAAATGTGACGTCACAGCTGCTCTCCTGGTGCTTTGTACCGAGTTGGAAATGTGACGTCACAGCTGCTCTTCTGGTGCTTTGTACCGAGTTGGAAATGTGACGTCATATTTTTGCAGCGCCTAGTGTCGTGCTTTTGTAGATTTCGTTGCTTCGTTGTTGCAGATTAGAGGACATTTTTGGCTGCTTTTTTCAGACTTGATAGCTGCTTTGACGACCTCCGTAGGGCAGTGGTGCTCGAGCCGGAGGTCACGAGTTCGAAATTTGGAATCCCGCCGATGGAACAAAAAGTGTTCTGTGTTCCTGGATCATGGTTGTGTATGTGCGTATAATATAATAAAAATCTTGAATTTATGTGTAGTATAAATGTATTAAATATATTACAGTTTAGTGCGATTAAGAAAGTAAGTAGTATGTAAAAATACAGGCTTCTAGATTTATCAATAACGAAGTTATATAAGGGGTTAAAAATGGCCTGAATTATTTCGAGAAAAGGATGGTACGGCCGTGTTTAACCTGGCGGGGCACTGCCGTGCCTCCAGATCTGCATTCTGCACCTGCGGGCTTACTCCCGACACAATCGAGAACCGAATCCGTTCAATATCAGTTGTTTTTCGTAATTTATTTGGTGAACTACTTTGAAACTTATCAGGATAAAGAAAATTGTTAGATCGTAACTTTTTGTACTTCCGACCATATCAATCGACTGAGAATCAAAATAAACAAATGTCAATTTATTAGGAAGTACGCGGCATGATCGTATCTGAATCAAAATCAAATCAGTTTGGAGAGTGAGGCCCCTGTACCGAGTCGCGAGGGAGACTTGAGTATTGTAATCGCGACTTTACATAGATATCACCCGATGCAGTTTGAGTTTGCAAAAGCTCTTTCCCGTTACTCTTGTATCAATTCCAATCGAAAAGAATTTGAATTTGACAGTTGGCTAATCTTGAACACGACTAGCGCTAAAATAGTTTAAATGGAGTATCGATTCTATGAAACTGAGTAACATTAGAAAAAATCCTGTTTACAATATTGTTTTCAGAGTCACAAATCGTCGCTTAGGTACCTTCACAACCTCGTATTTATAAAACAACAACTTTTAAATAGAGTCAAAAAAATTAATAATTTTTGAATTTATTGTGACATGGATTTTGTTTTGATGCGGTTCAGTTATGTAGGTTACAATATGCATCCAAAATCCATGTCATAATAAAATTTAAAATATGATGTTTTTTCACTCTACTGAAAAGTTGTAGTTTTATAGATACGAAATGTCATATAGCAAAAACAGCATTGGAATTGAATTTAGTTTTAAGAGTAAGGGGACTGCTCGCGACAGTACCCGAATCCTGTACACTGGTCATGACTGTACACAAACCTTCCTTAGGCTATTCCGCAGCTGATGCTTGTAACTTACACAAAGTATCTTACACATTGTTCACGACAGTACACAAATACTGTCCTCGACTATAGTTCGTCCCTGATAAATTTAACTTAAAGGTAAACAAACCGAAAACATCGAAATTGCCCCTTATTAGTGAATAAGGGGCAATTTCGATGTTTTCGGTTTGTTTACCTTTGTAAGTGTGCACAATAAGTGTATTGTGCACACTTATCATCACTTTCACGGGTATATTTAAGGATTACACTTCATTATCCAATACATTTTATAACAATTAAACAATAATTAATATGTTTAAACATCAAATGAAAATTTTTCACAGAAAAAATACGCCATTTTGACACTGCCGATTGTAGAATATAAGCCTATGGGTTCAAGTCTATGGATTCATAGCAAACAAAAATCATTGTATTAATATTGGCCAATTGGTATCACTTATTAGTCTTTGGTTGTGTCATAGACGGGTTTGTTTACGTTTAGGTTAAATTTATCTCGGACCTACTATACATATCTTATTGATGCCTATAGTTAAGTACACTTATCGCGATTGTACACAAATACTGTCCGCGAGTGTACACAGGTCGTGCCTGCGACTGTACACAGGTCTTTGTGATAAATTTAGCGCGCAGTCAGCGAACCGCGAAACACAACCCACTGGCTCGCTTTCATCCTAAAATGGCTTTTAAATATGCACAGATTGAAAACATTTTTATGTAGTATATGTATATAATAGTGTATTGGAAAAAGTAAATAAGAAGTGACCTGGAAAAAGTGCTGAATAGTTTAAAATATTGTAAACACGCTTGCCCGTGCCCACTTCGTTGAGCATACAAACCGTTTGCTCAACGAAATGGGCACCGTTTAAACCTTCCCTGGACTTCCACGAATATTTAAGGACTAAAAATAGCCGAAACGGTTCAGCTGTTCTCGAGTTGTAGCGAGACTAACGAACAGCAATTCATTTTATATACATATAATACGAGAAGAAGAATAAAGAAGAAGAAGATTGCTTTACTCATGGAATTTTACTGATGGAAATTAATCTGGAATTTCGACATGAAAACAGAATTTTCAACCGTGGACATGACGTAATTTACTTGTTTACTTAAGTAAATCCTGCATGGATTCCCGATGGACCAGAAACGTCGGCCAGGATATGTAGCTTATCCGAAAGAGAGAGTAAGCTCTAGGTAGTTACCAGCAATAGCAGCAGCCACCAGCTTCAGAACCATTGCTGCAGCCTGTATTTCTGATTTCATAACGCAGGATCGAATACAAACGTTATATTACACTAACTGGACGTCTCAACCATGAAAAAACCTACTGCAGCCACCAGCTTCAGAACCATTGCTGCAGCCTGTATTTCTGATTTCATAACGCAGGATCGAATACAAACGTTATATTACACTAACTGGACGTCTCAACCATGAAAAAACCTACTGCAGCCACCAGCTTCAGAACCATTGCTGCAGCCTGTATTTCTGATTTCATAACGCAGGATCGAATACAAACGTTATATTACACTAACTGGACGTCTCAACCATGAAAAAACCTACTGCAGCCACCAGCTTCAGAACCATTGCTGCAGCCTGTATTTCTGATTTCATAACGCAGGATCGAATACAAACGTTATATTACACTAACTGGACGTCTCAACCATGAAAAAACCTACTGCAGCCACCAGCTTCAGAACCATTGCTGCAGCCTGTATTTCTGATTTCATAACGCAGGATCGAATACAAACGTTATATTACACTAACTGGACGTCTCAACCATGAAAAAACCTACTAAAGTAGTTCTTCCACAATCCACTTCAACTGCAAAACCACATCAACTCTAGTAAGAACTACTTTTAAAGGTAGCAGGAATTTTCATGGTTGAAACTCCAGTTTTAATTCAACGTAACACGTAAAATCTAGAGGTGGTCAATGAAATAAACCATTTAGCATTTATTTAGCACCCCAAAATGTTACTGGGGCCTTACTCTCCAAACTGACTCTACTTTGATTCAGACTCTATCGCGCCGCGTACTCCCGAAAAAATTAACGTTTGTTTCTTTTGATTCTCAGTCGATTGATATGGTCAGGAGTAATAAGTTACGGTCTAACGATTTTCTTTATCCTGATTAGTTTCAAAGTAATCTAATAATAATACCAAAAACAGTTGAGATCGAACAGTGAGCCTAGTGCGAGTTTTTGTCACTACTCACGGTGAGGAAGTTACCTACCATATTTGGTATCGAATTAGTTACCATAGTTTGTTACTAGGGGCGCTGTTCCGATGCCATACAAATTGTAGTCAACTTCCTCACCGTGAGTTTGACAAACACTCGCTCTAGTCTCACTGATTCGATTCTCGATTGTGTCGGGAGTAAGCCTACTGGGGGCTGATTCGCTAATTATCGCTTACAAAGTTCGATAACAAAATGTATGGGATTTGACATAAGGTACGCTAAATGATCGCAATCAGGGCCCTGATTACCTAACTCCGGTCGCTTTCCCGTCTCTCGAGAACAACTGCCATTGTGACGTTACATCTTTTTAAAACACGATTTAAAAAGTTAAAACGTCAAAATTATGACATTTTAACTTTTTAAATCGTGTTTTAATAAGTTTTAACGTCACAATGACAGCTGATTTCGAGAGATGGGAAAGCGACCTAAGTTAGGTAATCAGGGGGCTGGTATGTCATTTAGCGTGCCTTATGTTATACATACATTTTGTTATAGAACTTTGTAAGCGATGGCATCTTGAATCAGCCCGCTGGCAACCTAAATCCACATTGCAATAAAGGCAAGCAACATCACCTCAACCGAAAAAATCAATCAAAACACAAAGAATCATTCATGATGTTCATAAAAACACAAAGAGCTATAGTCTGCACGTGAGTCAATCTACAGCAGCTAATAGAATATACGGCTGGCTGAACACCCTTTATAGCCCCTTGCTGTAGTTATTGCAAAAAAAAAAAACAATAATAGAGAATAATAGAATACAATAATAGAATAAAAAACACCACGTGTCGTTCGTCATTTCAGGCCTCAAAGTATTTCCTCTCTACAAGGTGTAAAATAAATAAGTGATAATACTGTAGAGTATGTGCCTCCTACGTAGAGTATACTGTGAAAGTATCAGCGCTGAAGAACTTATTTTTGACTTTCATGTTTGTATGAGAAATGCCTCAAAGTAATAAATTTTTCCATACAATAATAACTTTAATAGTAAACTCTATATACGGGACCCATACACACCCTAAAGTATTATCATTCATTAATAATAAAACACTAGCTCTCCGCGACTTCGTTCACGTTATTTTTGAGTGACTTAAACCGTTTATGCAGCGCACGCAACGAAAGTCCTCAAATGTGAATAATTTTACCCGTTTTTGCAACATTTCTCTTTGACGCTTCGCTCCTATTGGTCGCAGCGTAATGTTATATAGCCTAAAGCCTTCCTCTATAAATGGACTATCCTACAAAAAAATATTTTTTAAAATCGGACCAGTAGTTCCTGAGATTAGCGCGTTTAAACAAACAATCAAACAAACAAACTCTTCCGCTTTATAATATTAGTATAGATGAAGCCTTGTTGTCACCTGTGAAGGTGAAGGCGACGGTGAATGACAAAACCCAAAAACAATAAGTTATTAGTAAGGAGGTTAGTGTATACCTTAATTAATATCATAATGTAGGGTTAACATGATTTATATCCAGCAAAACCAATTATTGATGCGAATTAGATGTGCACTAAGATCAATTATGCTCGCTTTGTAGTGTATAGTTTGATACGGTATAAAGTAAATTAAAAAAATAAGTAGGTAATAATAGTCCATTTATAACTAACAGTCATTTTAGGCATTTTATACCCCAATCTGGGGGAATTTTTGTATACACCTTTATTTCGGTGATATTATGAAGATGTGTAAAATCGACATCGATATCGTGCCGGCTAAAAAAGTTACAAAGGTCTAAAGGTCACGAAAATCAGTTTTTTGCAATTATTTCGCAACCTATTGCTCGGAGATCAATAGAGGTCATTATAAAATTGTTGCTCATAAAATTATCTATAAATCTCTTGTAGTTTTATGTAAAATTAAAGTGAGAAAAGTCCATCTTCTTATTATCACCGAAATAAAGATATAATATACAAAATTCAGCCAACAAGGAATTTTTCCCCAGATGATTGATTTTTTATGGACTGTGCCAATGCCCGAATTGTCAAGCTATCTATTGTTTTATTATAATTTGAGTGCTCAGCAAAAAAAAAGTATTTTTATTGACTTACAACTTGACGGACACAGCAGGGTAGAAGCTTAAGGGTCCAGGGACTATGAAAAACTGACAATGCGTATCAGTCTCAAAATAAGCGGGACAAAATAGAACGAAAATTGTTTGGAAACCCTGAATGACGTCATTTACCATTTTCGAAAAGGTTGGGCAACCCTGAAGATCTTATGTAATCAGAATCAGGTACACTTCATAACAGAATCTTGTGAAAGATCAAAGGCCGTCTAACTATAGCGTGTCCGACCACACTTGGTCCTGCGGTTTTGTTTAAATTGCAGCTAATTTTGTGGATCAAGCGGTAATCAGCGCACTACAGTTATGTCAATTCGCGGTTAGCTCATTTACCGGTTCATTTGAGCTGAAAAGTTGCGAAAAAGCGCTTAAATTAAATCTACAATAAATTATTTAAACGCCGGGTTTCTTTACCTCTTCGTTCGAGCCAGCTTAAAAAATATTGAATGCTTTAAAAATTAAATATTCAGTGGCTATTAGACAAGTTTTGACATGTAACAATAATACTATTTATTACCATACCAAATATCAGTAGGCATGAAAGTATTAGGGTGCTCTACCTAACCTAACCAAACCACGTATTTTTTAGACCGATTTTCCCATCGATCGGCGCACACAACGTTGAATTATTGCAATCAGTATATTCTATTACCGACAAAAAATCAATAAATTCGTAATAATCACCGGGCAACATAGGCACATTAACGTAAAGCTGGTGGTTATTTAGAAAAAAAAAAATATGTCGCCGCTCTGAATACACTATAATCTTATAACTTGTACCACGTTCAATCCTGGCAAACGAGCCGACAAGGGCACGCCGCATGTGAGCACAAACACTCTTTGTGGTGCCACAGCAGCCCTGTAACCCGCAACCGTAACACACTGACACACGTGTACTACAAACAATGATTCAAAGAACACCACCAGTTTCTGAAAGGCTGGTCAAATCGTCGATCTAACATTTGCGTTAACAAGCCGTTCTGAACGCTCATTGGTGAATGTAGCGAGTGAGCAAAGTTGTTGCAAGTAATCTACACTATCTACACTTTACACTAATATTATAAAGAGGGAATATTTGTATTTTTGTATTTTCACATGTAACGACTTAACTCAAAAAGTACTGGCCCGATTTTAATAATTCTTTTTCCATTAGAAAGCTACATTATCACTGAGTAACATAGGCTATATAAAAATCAATTGCCGTTCGTTAGTCTCGCTAAAACTCGAGATCAGCTGAACTGATTTGGCTATTTTTGGTTTTGAAATATTCGTGGAAGTCCCGGGAAGGTTTATACGGTTTCCATGCTCAACGGAGTGGGCACGTGTCAGCTTGTTGTAAATAAATGGCCCTGATTCAAGATGCCATCGCTTTTATCTAAGTGAAGTTCAAAACAAAAATCTATGAGATTTGACATAAGGGTCGCAAAATGTCAAGCAAATTCGTATGTCACTTAGAGAGCTTTAAATTTCAAATCCCACACATTTTGTTTTCGAACTACGTTAGTGATAATAGCGATGACATCTTAAGGTCGTGTTTTACCAAGCAATGTTAAAGTTAATCCTTCGTTAAATATCATGTTGTTCAGAGGAATTACGAGAGTCGTAATTCCTATCAATGAATGAGAAGGCATTCAACAAACCGTTAACACTAACATGCGTTGGTGAAATCCGGACTTAAACAGGGCCCTGTACTTTGGAACTCTAGCATCTACTGTTGACGCTGAAAGGATATAGGTATAATTATAATAATTATTATTATGACGTATTAAATTCTATTCATTTAATTGTTTATACAATAATATAATATAAGATAATGAGTGGCTTCCGTCCGGTTCTCAGGACTAGTGGAGAGTATAGAATTACACTATGAAAATTTAGTTTTCAATAAATACAAATATTTCTGTGATGTGATAGGAATAACCAACATTTTTACACGCATTATATTAGCTTCACTTGTATATATGTATGTTTGTAACAGACTCCTTTGGGCGCGATTTTGACCCACTTTTTATGAATCAAGTATATAAGTAGGTATGTAAATTATATAGCCTATGTTAACCGGGCTATTATTATTAATCCATTGACACCTCTTTTATAAATTTTTTAATAAGTTTAGGTGGAAGGAACGTACATACATAAATATGCCAAAACCATTAATTACTCTTCCTTTTAATTTCACAGTAGTCGGTTAAAAATAATTTACGACAATTCACCGACATTTATTGCTATGTAAGATGATAAAAAAATTAAGCAAAAAAATGAAAACAAACTTCCAAAGTGGTAATTGGAACAGACGGGAAACTTTTAAATAATTAAAACAAAAATGAAAAATCATAAAAATCACATAAAAACCAGTGGAAAGTTCAAAGGTAACAAAAGGTAAAAAAAAACAAAAGGTAATTCAGAATTTACCCTTTTTTTGAGGTCGATTCAGAAAGAAAACCTTTAGGTACTTGTTACTTATAATTATCTAGCTGTGCCCGTGACTTCGTTCGCGTGATTTTTGAGTGACTTAAACCGTTTATGCAGCGCACGCAACGAAAGTCCCCAAATGTAAATAATTTTTCCCGTTTTTGCAACATTTCTCACTGACGCTTCGCTCCCATTGGTCGTATTGTTATATAGCCTAAAGCCTTCCTCTATAAATGGACTATCCAACAAAGATATAATTTTTCAAATTGGACCAGTAGTTCCTAAGATTAGCGCGTTTAAACAAACAAACACTTCCGCTTTATAATATTATAAGTATAGATAAGTTGGCTATAGCTTGTAAATATTTATTTCATTTAAAAGTCTTTAAAACTCCTAAAAGATCGTAAGTTTAATGTAGTTAAATAACTAAAAATAATTCCTGAATTTAATTATAATTACTCGTATTATTTATTGTTATTCAGAAATATTACATTTAAACTTCTATAAAATTTATGTATAAACGTTAATAAAATAAACTTACCAGAAGGAACATTAAAAAGCACTTATAAATTTAATCTACAATAACTTTTAAAATGCACATTTTCATAATTATCTTGCATATTTTTCAATATGAATTATAACCGCATTTTTTAAATTCAATTAAAACCGCATAAAAGTCCACTTTGAAGCTAGAGTGACCACAATTTTGTGTCGCGCGGACCACATACACACTTCAACTAATGGAAACAAAAAATATTTTGACATATCCCTCGGTCCCTCGTCCAAAACGACCCCCCGCCTTAAAAAAAACAAACTTTTTTGACGAATCCATTGAAATAGAGTTTCGTTTTGTATGTTTTTTTTCGTTACGCCTTCTTTTTTCTATAAGGTCATGATGCTAAACCACACATAATAATTTATATCCTATTTTTTAGGATTTAAGATTGAAAATTGATTGTTGAGCGTGTTAAAGAATGTAGACATTTACAAGAATCGTTTACCTGGGTGATAAGACTAATCGGTTATTATTTATATTTTGTTTTGTAACGGAGTGATGTAAATGATATTTTAAATTCTACGGTAGTGGGTCGGTTTTTTGATGTTTTTTTGTTTACGTAACAATTAGCGTCTTGTCTATTTGAGGGTTGTTAAGGTTTTTAATGTTTTTTGTTGATGATGTAATCCGTAAGTAGCTGTTCTAAAAATTGTTTACTGAGTAATTACTTTTAAATTAAGATCAATA
Organism: Celastrina argiolus; assembly: GCA_905187575.2. Classification (NCBI taxonomy): domain Eukaryota; kingdom Metazoa; phylum Arthropoda; class Insecta; order Lepidoptera; family Lycaenidae; genus Celastrina; species Celastrina argiolus. The sequence goes on from LR994596.1 coordinate 9,454,782, forward strand.
TATCGAATTATGTATTTCTTGAGGATTTTTTATATCAAGAAAAACAGGCACAAAATATAAATTTTATGTGCCTCAATTTTTTTTCACAGCAATAACACATTCCTACTTGCACTTTATTTCAAATTAAAAATAAATTAAAAAAGTACAAGTATTTTGCATATTATTATTGTATAACATGAATTTCCACCATGAACCTTCAGTACCTACAGTCGGCAATGAGTCTTTGGTGCATTAACAAAAGTGATGATGATGGACAACGAATTCAATTCAAAGTTTTGTTAGTTCGAAGTGATCACCTTTATCTAAGTTAACACGTTGTTTGGCGCAGATGTACAGAAACATCTGTAGACAATGTACAACGTGTACAGTACAGCTGTACTAGTTAGATAGTTCTTCAACGAACACCTGTAATTAAATTTCAGTTACGTAGTTTAGCAATTGTTATTAATTTAACTTGAGATGCAGGGCACTTGAATTTCTCGAAAATAGTAAAACCTATTAAGGTAGAACAGATGGACGAACGGACTTATTGATGAATACTATAAGAGTTACTACGATGCTGAAGCAAAGGTTTTGTTTAATGGCACAGTTATTAGCATAGGTGTGTTTTTTATATTTTTTTACATTAGGTATAAGATATAGGTTTCGATGGAACTGACTTACGCTGTGCGTCAAAGTCCCTAAATAAAAAATAAAGATAAAAAAGAATTACTCACAAACCCTAAAGAAGAAAAAAAAACAATTATTATCACAAAAAGTACTGATAATATTAGTCACAACTCACAATCGAAGCATTTTAAATATTTGTCTAAAGAAAATAGTTGCCAAAAATATTCTAGGAGTCATTACGTCATAACATTCCACAAGGACAAGGCTTTATAAAAGTTGTTGACAATACCCTGAGAGCCTTAATCTTATCTATTACGATAACAAAGAGACCTCGCTACGAACTTAAAACTCTTAAATCATCATTAAGGCTAACCATATTTTATGAACATCCCGGATATTTAAAAAACTTTTGTTTAATATGTGTAAATATTTTATAGAGCAATTTTATTAATAAGGCAAATATTATGATAATAAAATAAACTATATGGTATTGCCAAATGCACAATTACACACATTATCTAGTTTTAGGGACTTAAACAAGTGGATTTAACAATTATAATCCTACTAAATTACTAAATTATAATACCCAGCTTACATAGTAAGATTACATAGATAATGTGTGTAATTGTGCATTTGGCAATACCATATAGTTTATTTTATTATCATAATATTTGCCTTATTAATAAAATTGCTCTATAAAATATTTACACATATTAAACAAAAGTTTTTTAAATATCCGGGATGTTCAATGTTTATGTGATATTTAATTAATGCGACTGTAATACAAATAGACAGTATGGATCTAAATTATTCAAGTGGCTATGCATACATAATTTGACGCGAATAAATACAATGAATATTGTATTGTTACTATAATAACATAGTGTTATTTTATTATCTTTAACTCGAATAACAAGTAAATCTAGTCTTATTATTTTTGGAAATTATATTTTTGATACTTTGGTATCAAAACATTTTCTTATATGCCTAATTTTAAAAGTCACATTTTAAATATTAGGCATGATAAGTAGGCGCTGTCAGAAAAATGTAGGTATTTTAAAGATTAGATTACCTATTATTATAGAAGTGAAATCCGGTATCCGTATAGAGTTTGGGACTGATCCGAAATATTTCAAACATGCGGCTAACCTAATCTAAACACAATGTTGACTATGCAACTAATGCTATCAAGGGTCTTTTTTAAATGTTTGCTAAATCGTTTCTTATAAACTTTTATAAACGTATATATCAGTATTTATATTTTTCCTTATCCAAATTGTTTAAGTTTGAATAGACAAGATAATTCGGGCGCCATTTTTAACTTTAAGGGGCAAAATATGAAAGAAATAATTCTATATTGGTTTATGGCAGTAAAAAATTTGGGTGCCAAAATGTCATCGTCACCTTTACTTCATTGGTCACTTGCTATTCATAAGTCTGTTGATCAATCTATCGAAGGCATCGGTCAATCGAACTGTTATTTTGTTCGTCTATCAGTTCATACTCCGTAGGTTATACCTACGGTTCATCAACATTTAGCACATAATCCCCTGAGGCATTACTCTCCAAACTGATACGGTTTTGATTCAGATTCGATCGTGCTGCGTACTTCCTAATAAATGGACGTTTGTTTATTTTAATTCTCAGTCGATTGATATGGTAGGGAGTACAAAAAGTTACGATGTAACGATTTTCTTTATCCTGATTAGTTTCAAAGCAAACCACCAAATAAAACACCAAAAGCCGTTGAGATTGAACTGATTCGGTTTTCGATTGTGTCGGGAGTAAGCCTGCTGGATTCTGAAGGCTGATCAAATGCTAATATCTAATATTCGAGTCAACAAGCCTTTCTGAATGCTCACCAATGAACGTTCAGAATGGCTTGTTAACTCAATGTGTGGGTAAAAAAACGCACTAACGACCTGCAGACCTACAAAGTCAGTTTATTAGGTCTACCAGTCCTCTGATCCATCGGACTTTCGTATCAGCTATACCTAATCATCATAAAACTTATTTTGATGCGCTTAACGCTAAACCCGGATTACCTTTCAATCATTCGATGATAGAGCACCACAGATAGAAGTCTCTTTCAGTCATTTGTTGTGCTCTATCATAGAGCCCTTATTCCTTAAACCTTATTTTACTACGTTAGGTAGTTAAATTGGGACTGTCTGCGGGCCAGTCGCATCCAAGTGGAATGCGAGTCACAATAAGGAAGAGCGCATCCTTTGAGCGCAGGATAATTTAGTTTATATTGTCATCGTAGACACGATAGACTATGTGGATATGCCCTGGAATTTATTTATTGATCAAAATCAGAATATTTCATTTCCAAATGAAACTACCTTGTTTCTGAAAGTCGAAACAAAAAAGGCTACCATCGGTTCAACCGTTTGATAACTACTATTTCGAAATCTGGTCCTAGGTCCAAGAACTTAGAAGCTGCCAGAGGTTGATAGAGTCTATGAGCTATGCATGTGCCGCAATTTGCGGCTAAAATCAAACGCAATTATTATGATATTCAAAATGCGAGAACAGCGCCGTGAAGGTAGAAATTTGAACTCTATATAAAAAGTTCAATTTTGGATCACTATTCTAAAAATGCACCGTCGCATTGCGTCTTTTGCGTAAACTAACGCTAAACGTCAACGAAAATGAAAGGTTTAGCCATACTCGAGTTTTAGCGAGGCTAACGAACAGCAATTCATTTTTATATATAAGAAGAAGATAGAATAGATAGTTTGATGTAACATTCCGTCCCGCGATTACAGCACCACGTCTCGAAAACTTCTGTCACGGAAAAGGCTGTAACTAAACTATAGTTCGTTCCTGATAAATTTAACCTAAACGTAAACAAACCAAAACCACCGAAATTTTCACATATTCACTTATTGTGCACACTTATCAACACTTTCACGCCTGTGAAAGTGTTGATAAGTGTGTTATTAAAGGATAACACTTCATTATCCAATACATTTTATAACAATTAAACAATAATTAATATGTTAAAACATCAAATGAAAATTTTGACACTGCCGAATGTAGATTATAGGCCTATAGTCTATGGACTCCTAGGCCCTGTTCCACTTCCTAACTCTAAACGATCTGAACGTTTTTTTCGTTCAGATTTGCGTTTCTTTAGCACTGTTTAGGATCGTTTTGAACTGTTCCACACGCACTGACAGCTGTCAATGTGTCATTGTATTAATATTGGCCAATTGGCATCACTTACTAGTCTTTGGTTGTGTCCTAGACGGGTTTGTTTACGTTTAGGTAAAATTTATCTCGGACGTACTATAGCTAATGGCTTATCCTCATTCGTCCAACTGTAAGGGTCCAATTGTTCCGCAGCTGTAGGCTGTGTTGTCTGTTCGTTACCATTCATTACTCTGTATTCTCGTGTTTTTCTCCCGACCTCTGTGACGATTAATTCTAATGACGATGTTAATAAAACTTGTTCTAGATAATCTGTTTTGACATTGTTTTTCTAGAGTTTTCCTGTTGTACACTCTGATCGACGCATCCATTATGTATTTTTACACCTTTGTAGTACAAGGTGTAAAATAAATTAGTGATAATACTTTAGAATGGTGTATGTGCCTACTAGGTAGAGTATACTAGTCCCCGTGCTGAAAGACTTACTTTTGACTTTCATGTTATGAAGAAAAATGCCCCAACATCATAAATTTTCCCATACAATAATAAAAAAAAACAGTACCTCTTTCAGCACTGGTGCTTTCACCGTAAACCTTATATACTGGACCCATATAGTATGGTCACTCAATTTTCGAGTTTCAATTTAGTTTTTAATATGATTTATTGTGTGTGAATTAATTATTAAAAAATATATCTCTGGGAATTTCCAGTCTTACTTAGTCGGACTATCCTGCAAATTGAACCTGTATATTTGACCTATAAATTATTGCTTTAGCTTAGGAAAACCAATATGAAGGATACATAAGAATTGTCTGCCGACCAAACAAGCGTGATCGATGCTTAAATCGCTGACGTAGCCACTAGCCAAGTTATGAATTATACATGACACCAATGCTCGAAACAGAGGGAATTTTTAATGCGACAGCCTGTATACAAACATCCTGTACAATGTATACACCCCTGTATAATGTATACAGGGGATAAGTATGATTAATGATGCATGGAAACTAGTTGAAGCCGTGTACACCGGTATTAAGTGGATAAGTTCGGATAATACTAGATAAATCTGGATAATGTATCGAATGTGGGATAAGCGTCCGAACTATGTGTACATATTTTGTATTAAAGGCGCATATTCATGCTAGTTCCTATGCCTATGCCTATATATTCCTATCCTATACAAATGGCGTTTTGCGGTGAAAAACGTAATGGGCAAAATTTTATCTGTGCCAAAGTTCACTAAAATCTTTTCAGTTCATTTCGAGACTATTGAATGCAGTCAAACATAATAGTAAGGATTAGAGGCGTATTCTAGGCCAGATCGCTTTATATGAATGTAATATCGGTATTAATTAAAAATCTGAAATCTAAATTCTGCAAAGTTCAGGATTAACTCATGTTACTTAAAATAGCATAGAATTTTCTCGATAAAGAAAAAAAGCGATTTTTCCTCTAATTTACACGACAAACTGGTATCTAAGTAATACATTAAAATAAAGCTTGAAATTTTTTAGTATATTTCCATTATAGATAAAGGAGCAAGTATGTTATATGTTTCTTTTAATTACCCCTGTATATACCTAAAAAAGAACACAATTATAGTTTTCCACGCGTTTCAACTATCGCGGAAGCTTACATTTCCATAGAAATAATAGACCGGTTTAAGGGACGTGTAAAAATATTTTTTTATGTAGAAAACAATTTTTAGATGTTTAGAATTATGAGAAAAGAAATTAAAACACCTTCAGTCAGTCAGATAAGATTAACCGAGAATCTGGATTATGTTTTATCTTTGAAGGTTAATGTTTTGTAAAATGCCGCGGAAGTAAATTGGCGGCCTAATTTTCCAGTCAAATAATTTTAATGAAAAATTCGTCTATAATGACCTGATATTGGTTTATCCTTTGATATTTTGATGGTACAGATATAATATAGGATTAGAATATTAATGAGTGATATGTAGGATGTGTAGGGTTCTGAATATAGGGTTTACTATTAAAGTACCAGCGCTGAAAGAGGTACTTTTTTACTTATTGTATGGAAAAATGTATGATGTTGAGGCATTTCTCATAGAAAAGTTAAAAGAAAGTCTTTCAGCGCTGGTACTTTCACAGTAAACTCTATATCCGAGGCACATACACACCTCAATTTCATGTTTTCTTTCTGTTGCTTGATATAAAGTAAGCAACAAGAAAACATCCAAATTTTCCGACACTTAATAGCTTATTCCATATTACATCAAGAGCTTGTAGGATAGCTTATTCCATATTTCATCAAGAGTTTGTAGGATAGCTTATTCCATATTACATCAAGAGCTTGTAGGATAGCTTATTCCATATTTCATCAAAAGTTTGTAGGATAGCTTATTCCGTATTACATCACTAGCTGTGCCCGCGACTTCGTACGCGTGGAAAAGTGATTTAGGGCACTTTAGTATTTTTATATATATTTTTTAGTTTATTGGCGCAACCGCTAAGAACTTTCGCTAATAGGTACTTCCCAGTGCATCCCAGTGTTGATCCCGATCCAGCAAGACACGTACCCGGCAAGCCTCTTGGTATGCAGGGTATAATAATAATATATTACTATCCTTTCGGAGCTCGGCAAAAGAAGTAGGCCTTCGAACAATATGTAGAAGTCAGCAAAGGTATTCGAAGTTAGGATAATATTATTCGAATGCACCGTATAGACCCAGACAATTTTTCACGTTAATTTAGTAAAGTATTTAACTTCGATGTCCGTTTGTCTGTCTGGGTGTCAAAACTTTAACACGTGTAGGTATCAAGCTAAAAATCATATTAAAAACTCAGCTCTACTGTCCCTTCTGGCTGTGAAAAGAAACAGGCATCTTGGCCACATCTACCCAAAGATTCAGCCGTTTATACTTTATATCGCTAATTTTCGCAATTTTCGACACGCCAAAGGGAACCAAAACCTAAAGGGTACTTCCCGGGAATAGAAATTTGATATGAAGCAACATCTTAATGCACTATTAAAATGTTGCTTCATATCAAATTTAAACGACATAGGATAAATTGCGAAACCATAAAAATATTTTCAATTTTTTAAACTTATTTACCGTTTTTGTCATTAATGTTTTGAAGTATTATTAATTTTAAACTTATATTGCAATTACTAAGGTCTTTAAAACGGAACTCTCGGTTAGACATGGGCGCAGCGGCACGCCCCGCCGAGGATCCAGCAGGCACAACTGAGAATCGAATCAGTTCGATCTTAACGGTTTTTGGTGTTTTATTTGGTAGATTACTTTGAAATTAATTAGGTTAAAGAAAACCGTTAGAACGTAACTTTTTGTACACCAGACCATATCAATCGACAGAGAATAAAAATAAACAAATATCTTCAAATCAAAGCGACATCTATACGCCATACGCCGTACTTACACGATTATTACTGGGGGCACAGTTAGCGGCTGTGCGTGGTTAAATTCATACTACCGGTACTGCCTGTTAGCACATTTTAATAGTATTTTTTACCCAGCAGTGGGGTGGAGTTCCTTTGGTTGACCTTCGCCAAAATTCCTACCTACCAGCATCTGATACCTACACTACACCCCGACTCGGATATAAGACGTCACGCATCAGCCTGTATCGCGCGGCGCCGCGATGCGGCGGTCGAATCACGGCGTAACGATTTTAATTTTGCTATATTATCTCCTAAACTATTAATTATACTTGCTAGGTATAAAGGGCAAATATAGTCTTCATGAAATTCTTAAGCCAACTAACGTATTAAAAATGATAAGGATTAATACCGTGATGGTATAAATAGTTTACCAAAAACCGCTTAATTGCCCGTTTTTTTAGATTATCGCGAAAGGCTTTCTTTTAATAATACAGTTAATTAAGTTGATTTATACAATAAATGATAATTTATTTCAATTTGTGAAGCAAGTTCAAAAATACAATTTTTATATTATTATGACACTGTGGAAACACTCTTCTCAGAAAAAAAAATCTGTTAGTTAGGTACTTATTTCAAGTTCTAATCTACTTTAGTGCCACATTCTATTGCTTCGCGTCACTGTGTAAGCGATCCCCCCGCGCCCCCCGCATGAACCGTTCGTCCGCAGCCCGCGCGCGCGAAATTCCTCCGACTTGCTTCCAATTTATCGTCACTGCTCGGCTCCTATGTATCGTAGCGTTATGTTATATAGCCTATAACCTGCCCAGGAATATGGGCTACAATCGTACCAAGTTTGGTTAAAATCCCTTCAGTAGTTTTTGTTCCTATCGCGCACATACAGACAGACAGACAGACAGACAGACAGACAGACAAAAATTTTACTAATTGCATTTTTGGCATCAGTATCGATCGCCAATCATCCTCCAATATGTATTTTGAAAAAATATTCAATGTACAGAATTGACCTCTCTACAGTTTTATTATAAGTATAGATGAGTTTGTAGAGTAGCTTATTCCATATGACATCGAGAATTTGTAGGATAGCTTATTCCATATGACATCAAGAGCTTGTAGGATAGCTTATTCCATATTTCATCAAAAGTTTGTAGGATAGCTTATTCCGTATTACATCATGAGTTTGTAGAGTAGCTTATTCCATATAACATTTGAGAGTTTGTAGGATAGCTTATTCCATATGACATCAAGAGTTTAGCTTAGCTTATTTCACATTATTTAAACGCAACAGGCGGTTAGTTAGTTAACATCCGTCAGCATGCAAGTGCGTTGCTTACCTTCGTACATCTGCGCATACTGCGGGAAGCCGGCCGCTCGCAGCCATTTGCAAGCTTCTGCGGCTTCGATTTCTGTAACAAATAAAAAAAAAAAAATTTCTACATTATTCAAATCATTTGGCATTCAAAAACTCGGTGGTTAAACTTGGATTATGTAACATTTTAAGGAATCAGTCTTTAGTGGCAATTCTATCAAGTAGCAAGATGTCATCGCTAATTAGGATGAAGTTCGTTTGATGACGAAAAATTGTATTTATTTATGGATTTTGATATTTATAAGCTATGTCACTAAGCGATGCTCATGCTTGAATTTTTACTCATAATGTTTTTTGTAGTGTTCAAAGCAAACTATAATATTTTGATTATGCCTAGCTTTTAGAAAACCGTACCAATATTGAACTCAAACAGGCAGTAGATCTGTCAGGTGGTCACCTCCGCGCGAGTGCGCGGTGACCTTAATTAGATTATATACAAACAGACGGAAACAGATACTGATTTATATCGAATGCAGGGACTAGTGTCTAAATAAATATTTATAGTATGTAAAAGGATTTGTGAGTATACTGTATTTTACACAAAAGTTTTATAAATAACTTTATGTTTTGTCAATGAACTTCTATTTATGTGTTTGCATGTGAATTAATATTTTCGTATTTTTTTAGAGTTCCGTTACTCCACTATTAAAACTCCGAAGTTCGTCCGTCTGTCACAAGGCACCAATTTATTTAAGATTTTTTTAGGATAACAATTTACAGATATGATAGTTAAAATTTTAATAGATGTTTTTCAATTGCCGCTATAGCAACAAACAACTAAAAACAATAAAATAAATATTTAGTCTCGCTTAAACAAATACCTATACATACAACAAACGAGATTTTTTGTTCGTTTTTTATACGTATTACGGATTCCTTTGTCGACTTTGACTCGTACTTGGCTGGTTTTTGTACGTTTTTATTAGAACAAGAGGATTATCTTAATTCTTCACTTCTTTACTTCTTATCCTGCCCCAAGTTTCAGTAAGGGGTTGTCCATTAATCACGTGAGGCTTGAAAGGGGGGGGGAGGGGTTTGATAAAAATCACGAAAATAACACAAGGGGGGAGGGGGGTGTAGTAACATATCTCGTGTATTTATTTTTTCGTCAAACACGCGATTTTTAAACAAATATTAAGCGGCACGGCGCGGCGTGTAGTGACCTACCTGTATTTAAATTAAGATAATATTCAGAAAATTTTAAGATTCTTTGTACTAAAAATACACGTGATGTTGAGAAGGGGGTGGTCTTAAACCTCACTACATATCACCAATGGGGGAGGGGGGGTTAAAAAATGCTAAAAAAATATCACGTGATTAATGGACAACCCCTAAACAAGAATTGCTTATTTTTTATAAATCGATATTGAAATAATATTTTTTACTGTATCAGTTTTTCAAGCACATATCTACTACTTATATTGAATTAAATTTACATTAATTGAGTATGATAATCTTCTATATAAAAATGAATCGCTGTTCGTTAGTCTCGCTAAAACTCGAGAACGGCTGAACCGATTCGGCTATTTTTACCCGACTTCGGCGAATCCAAAAGGAAGGGTAATGATTTTGGCAGTCTATGTATGTATACAAGAAAATAATTCAATTTGAAATCCAGCTCTGCATAGGTACAAAAATGGTCAAGGTAGAGTGGTGGTCGTACCTGCTAAACAAATCTATGGGTGACCTCACAGAAAAATACGGTAGAAAAAAGAGAACATGAAAAATAATAATATTCGTCTGCTATAGCGGGTACGACCACGGCTCTACCTAGACCATTTTTGTACCTATGCATAGCTGAATTTCAAATTGAATTATTTTCTTGTTTCAGGCATTTTAGACCTCTTTTTTGCGAAGTCGGGTTATAGTTTTTTAAACTTTTATTTTATTAATCTTGAAATATTCGTATATGACCCAGGAAGGTTTAAACGGTTTGTATGCTCAACGAAGTGGGCACGGGTCAGCTAGTCTTATATATAAAAAATAATTGCTGTTCGTAAAACTTGAGAACGGCTTAACCGATTCGGCTATTTTTAGTCTTGAAATATTCGTTGAAGTCCAGGGAGGGTTTAAACGGTTTGTATGCTCAATGAAGTGGGCACGGGTCAGCTAGTAATTTATAAATAAGCAAAATTCAACAGAAATTACAAAAACATATTTTCATTTGTAATGTTATTTAACAAATGTTAGATATATATAAAATGAATTTCTGTTCATTTGTCTCGCTTAAAACTCGAGAACGACTGAACCGATTCGGCTATTTTTAGTCTGGAAATATTCGCGTAAGTCTCGGGAAGGTTTAACCGGTCTCTGTGCTTAACGAAGTGGGCTCGGGTCAGCTAGTTTTTATAATTTCCATTTACATAATAAAATTAATATATTTTATGTATTCTCCAAATTGGATCTCATTTCACATTTTCATAGAAGGGCAAAAATTAAAATTTCCGCCTCCATAGTGAACACTTTAGAAATCTTATTAAAATTCAAAAAGGGCTACATAAAAACAAAGTGCCTTTCTCCTTATAAATATTAATATCGAGGGCTCAGCTAAGGGTCTAAGGTTACTGGTTACTGAGTACTGTGTACTAATCAGTACTATTGTGTTGCAGACGTCTACTAATGTCTTTATGAAGGCGCCATTGATGTACGAAATGTGATTTTCAAATGTTTCGGACGCATTTGTTTTATTATAGGCCCACAGGCGATAATCAATTAATCAGCAACCGATTTGCATTATTTGATTTAAAAAAAAAGCATTTTTTGAAAAAAGTAAATTAAAACCAAATAATAGAAGGGAGCAAGTAGTTTTATTTTCTCTTTATTTAAAGGCATTAGGTACATCTTAAGATTAAGTCAGCCTTATTTTCGAGTTAACAATACATTTTCTAATCTAGATCCTTTAAGTGTAAAGAGTGAATAACATGACATAACATTTTTTGAGATTCAGCAATCGATTGGCGAGTCTATAGCGCGAATTTATTAATCGTTATTTTCACGTAATCGGCGGCCGGTTTACCCGTTTAGATCTTTAGGAGGTACGGTAGCACGGGACTGACTAACATACACAAACACACACAGATATACAAGTTATCGTCCTAAATATATAATTATATAATTTCACCTTAGAACTATAAACTTTATAATAATATACATAGTTACATGTAAGTTAATACTATGCACTTTTTGCTCTCATAGATTTCTATATAATGATTTTCCATCATACTAGTCACTTGATAGAAAATCTCTAAAGAAAATATGAAAAGACATTAGTAATTTTGTGCTGAAACGATATTAGCACACCATTTATTTGACAAATCACTCTTTTAATTAATTATTTATAAATAAATTTAATCGTGTATTTTAATTAAAAATACACGACCGGTTTCGAGTTATCATCAGGTGTCTAATAAACTAGAAAAAAGTGCAAGTTTGTGTATATTTACTACACAAGACAGGCAAGGTTATTGTGAAGGTTAGTTTTGTGGTAGTAATATTCATACGTTTCTGAGATCATAAGTTGGAAATAAACATCCATCTTCAGTGTGCATTGTTTACGTGTGAAACGAGATAAAATATAACATCTAAAACTGAGATGAGTCACAGGTTAAATTGTACAAATTGCATGTAAAAATATAGATAGAGATCAGTTTTTGAAAAAAATGTATTTTTTTATCACGGAGAGGACGGGGTTTTCTCAAGGATCTCTTGTGGGCCCAACAAGGATATGTCCAACTCTACTGGAAAGGTGGCCCAGCAACCTAGGTTCTAAACTCCTTTCATATCTTGGTGCTATCAAAATGCAGTAGGTACTCTTCAGTATAAATGTATAATGTCAGATTTTTTATATGGTACTAGCTGACCCGTGCCCACTTTGTTGAGCATAGAGCTTTTCGGGACTGCCATGAATATTTCAAGACTAAAAATAGCCGAATCGGTTCAGGCGTTCTCGAGTTTTGGCGAGACTAACGAACAGCAATAACTTTTATATATAAGAGATAAGAAGAAGAAGAAGAAGAAAGTTGTTATTATGGTATAATAACAAGAATAAAGAGTGTTATAATTTTGACGTGTGTGGCATCGTAGCACCCAAATGGATGAACCGATTTTGTTCTAGTTTTTTGTTTGAGAGCTGACGTGATCGAGATTAGTGTTAGCTATAATAATTTATCATTTAACAATTCGGCGTTTAGTTTTTTTTATCTTAAATAATATATTAAGATACGCCCACCACTACACCAATTAAAAATTTCCCGATGTAATTGCGATGTTAAATTACCATATCCAGTCACGCGTAGCTCAATGTGTGGGTCGCAGAGGTCCAGGGGCCTAACTGATTCGATTTTGATTCAGATTCGATCGTGCCGCACACTCGAATAAATTGACGTTTGTTTATTTTGACTCTCAGTCGATTGATATGGTAGGGAGTACAAAAAGTTACGATCTAACGATTTTCTTGATCCTGGTTAGTTTTAAAGTAATCCACGAAATAAAACACCAAAAGCCGTTGAGATCGAATGCATTCGATTGTCGATTGTGTCGGAAGTGCGCCTGCTGGTTTAAGTGGTAATAATAGTTTCAATTATGAATTATTATGGGAAAATTTGAACCTCGCGTCCTCTACATAGAGTAACTATAAACAAAATTAAACAAAAAAACCTCGCCGAATAGCACCCAGCAGTGAGCAAACTGGTGATGATGAATCATGGCTACACTCTTGGTCACGTTACAAAAACTTAATTAAAATTGTTTATCTGTTTGGGAACTACGATGCCACAGAATATGTATATCTGTGGCATCGTACACACATCACACACATACATAGGTACGTAAAACTCATAACAGCATCTCTTCTCCGAAAAACTAATTTCTTTTAAAATTTTGATATTAAAAAAAAATACATTTCTAAAATGAGAAAAGGTATTATCATATCCTTAAGTTATAGTGACTGTTCTTATTACACTCTTTATACAGGTGTTGGCAAACCTTAAATAAATACAATAAAAAAAAATACATTTAACTATAATTATATAATAATTTAAACCGCACACATTGGCGCTGATGAAATCACACTTCGATCATTATTTATAGCTTGAAATTCATCTAGATTTAGCCTTGGTAATTATAGGTAGAACGTAGGATGGTGATCTATGTTCTCGTATCCTACTCACTAAACGTCTAGGAAAATATTTGGCACAAACAACTGTTAGTCTGTTCGTGACCTAGGTATTCCTTATACACCGCGGTGTGTGCTCACGCGACCCCTTGGCCCGCAAGGTACGAAGAATACCGCTGCGTAAAAACTCGGCGGTACTCCTCCAACATTTTTTCCTAAATATCTATGTATATAATAATATACATAGATATTTAGGAAAAAATGTTTTTTTCGTTCAGATTCGCGTTTCTTTAGCACTTTAAAGAATCATTATGATCGTTTTGAACTGTTCTTACTCGTGTTCCACAAGCAGGTGTCAGCTGTCAAAAACTGTTCAAAACGCTCAGAATGATCCCATCTTGTTTTTGACGTTTACTTAGATTTCACTGATCTCGATGTTATTTTTAAGTTATGGATGGAGCAAATTTATTATAGATTCTTTTATAATGTAGTTATTATTGTTAATTTAAAATATAAATAGAATTTATGAGATAAAAAGGAAATGTTAAATTTTGACATCTGTCAGTCGTTCCACTAGCAGTAAAGTTTGTTGAAACGTTCAGATCGAAAATTTCATTATTGTGCTAAAGAAACGACTGTGTGCGTTATGAATGATCTGAGCGTTCAGTGTAAAAAGAGCGCTTAAAGGAACACGCCCAAAGAAGAAAAAAGTATAACAAATATGTTAGTCCCTCTTTTTTCTTCTTTTTTATAAAATGGGGAGGTGGTTCTTTATCCAACACCTCATAAAAAGAGTAGCATGCTAAAAAAATGTTTCGTCAATTACCTACAGACAAATAAAAAAAAAAACTGTTCTAGAATAAAATCTGTTTTCAGTTTTATAATAGTGTGTAAAATGTAAAATAGTTGTATTTGACTCGTGATTTTTTGTAAAATTCGTGACTCAAATACTCAACTTCATTAGGTATTTTAGAAATAGGTCGACTAGGCGTGCGAGGGATGTTATAAAAACAAATATGTATACAAACAAAGAAAAAAAAGGATGGATCCGCATCAATCATTATGACTTTTGAATGTGTCAGACACTTCACTCTAGACGATTGTTTTTTTTATAAAAAAAATAGATACAAAAAAAATTAACTGTATTAAATTTAAAATCTACTTTGTTTTTATGACAGCTGGCATTATGGATTACATAGAACAATACCATTAAGGTCACTAGAACATTATTAAATAAATAAATATAACCAGAAGTGTATGGAAAACATAATATTTTGTCTAGATATGTAGAGAGTAGAGACGTACAAAGTTTTATGACAACGAAAAAACAGAAAAATGTAGATATAATTTTCAATGTATCTAGTAGAATAATTGATGAAGATTTAACACAAAATTGTAGACTAAATGAAGATATGGGTCGATGAAGTTTATACAGCCACTTAAACATTTTAGGATATTAGTAACGTACATTGATTCTGAACTTGCGAACTTTATGGAGAAAGAAGGACTCTTCATGATGAATTCTTTCTTCCAAAAGCCGCCGCAGAGGAAATGGACCTGGTTGAGTCCCGACGGTGTAACTAGAAACGAGATTGACTTCATTATGAGCACCAAGCGGCGGATATTCAACGATGTCTCTGTGATCAACATGGTTAAGACCGGAAGTGATCACCGAATCGTCAGGGGCATGTTGAATATCAACGTCAAACTTGAGAGATCGCGTCTGATGAAGTCTACGCTCCGACCGTCGAATGTCCATATCCAAAACCCCGAGAGCTTTCAACTTGAACTGTCAAATCGCTTCCAATGGCTAGACAGCTGCGCATCAGTGGACGATATAAATAGCAGGCTGGTAGAAACTGTCCATACGGTGGGGTCCAAATTTTTCAAGACCCACCGTACAAATAGACCTCAGAAACTATCCGACCAAACCCGGAACCTCATGGCTAGTCGACGTTCAATGACGCTCCAAACTTCGAGTGACGCTGACTCATATAGGCAGCTCAATAGACAGATCACGAAGTCCTTGCGACACGATATCCGTTCTTTTAATACCCAGTGTATTAAAGAGACGATAGAGCGGAACCAAGGCTCCAAAGTGTTTGCAAGAGACGTATCTATTGGGCAAAGCCAGTTGACAAAGCTGAAGACCGAAGATGGACGCGTAACGTCAAATAAGTCCGAGGTACTACGGGAGATAGAGAGGTTCTATGGACAGCTGTATACCTCGGTCTCAGCTGAACCTGCTAGTTTAGCTGCAGACCCAAGAGCCAGGCTAACACGACACTATACCGAAGACATCCCGGACATCAGCCTGTACGAGATTAGGGTAGCTCTCAAACAGCTTAAGAACAACAAGGCTCCGGGCGAGGATGGAATCACTACAGAGCTTCTGAAAGCGGGCGGCACGCCGGTACTAAAAGTCCTTCAGAAACTCTTCAATTCCTCCTTACTCGATGGGAAAACGCCAGAGGCATGGAACAGGGGTGTTGTGATCCTGTTCTTCAAAAAAGGCGACAAAACCTTACTGAAGAACTATAGGCCCATAACACTGCTGAGCCATGTCTACAAGCTGTTTTCGAGAGTTATTACGATGCGTCTCGAACGCAGGCTGGATGACTTTCAGCCTACCGAACAAGCCGGTTTCCGAAAAGGCTATAGTACCATAGACCACATACATACGCTGCGGCAGATTATACAAAAGACCGAAGAGTATAATCGGCCATTATGCTTGGCGTTTGTGGACTATGAGAAAGCCTTTGATTCCGTCGAAATATGGGCGGTCCTTAGATCTCTCCAGCGTTGCCGTATTGACTATCGGTATATCGAAGTGTTGAAGTGTTTGTATAATAACGCCACCATGTCAGTCCGAGTACAGGAGCACTGCACGAAGGATATCCCTTTAAAGAGAGGAGTAAGACAGGGGGATATCATATCCCCGAAACTGTTTACCGCTGCTCTGGAGGATTCCTTCAAGCTCCTGGAATGGCAAGGACTTGGCATCAACATCAATGGCGAATACATCACTCACCTTCGATTTGCCGACGACATAGTAGTCATGGCAGAATCGCTGGAAGATTTGGGGCGCATGCTCGGTGGCCTCAATAGAGTTTCTGAACAAGTGGGTCTTAAAATGAACATGGACAAAACAAAGATCATGCACAATGTCCATGTTGCACCCACCGCACTAACTGTTGGGAGCTCTACTCTTGAAGTTGTTGACGAATATATATACCTAGGGCAGGCTGTCCGATTAGGTAGGTCCAACTTTAAGAGAGAGGTCAGTAGACGGATCCAGCTCGGCTGGGCAGCGTTCGGTAAATTACGCAACGTCTTCTCGTCTAAAATACCTCAGTGCCTTAAGACAAAGTTATACAACCAATGTGTGTTACCAGTGATGACTTACGGTTCTGAGACGTGGTGCTTCACGAAGGATCTTTTCAAAAGGCTCAATGTCGCTCAGCGTGCTATGGAGAGGGCAATGCTCGGTATTTCTCTACGTGATCGAATCAGAAATGAGGAGATCCGTAGAAGAACTAAGGTTGCTGACATTGCCCGTAGGATCAGCCAGCTGAAGTGGCAATGGGCCGGCCACATAGCACGAAGATTGGACGGTCGATGGGGCAAAAAGATCCTAGAGTGGAGGCCACGTACTGGCAAGCGCAGTGTGGGACGGCCACCTACCAGATGGACCGACGACCTGGTGAAAACTGCCGGGTCACGTTGGATGCAGGTGGCAATGGACCGGTCGCACTGGAAATGTATTGGAGAGGCCTATGTCCAGCAGTGGACAGTAAAAGGCTGAAACGACGACGACGACGACGACATTGATTCTAGAGACGGATCTTTATATTAATGGAATTAATGCTTTACAACGTATTCTAATATAATACAGTTTGAACTCAATTTTCTTAAAATCATAATTTTGCTACATATCACCTTCATCCATTCATGTCTTCAAATATCAAAAAAATTATATAGTGCCACATTAAACGCAGTATTAGCGTGTATGTGAAGCCTAATTTTATGTCCCACAGAGCCTCTCAAAGTCCTTTTTGGTCGTTATCTAGTATCTTTAATTAAAAAAGTTTCGTGAATAACAATATTTTAGTCCTCGCCCTCACTACAACAACGATAATAGCTATTGTTTACTTTTCATTTTATCCATTGTAACATAATTATTTTATCATTTAAATCACTATATTTTACTAACGTTATTAGATAAGTATAAAACATCTGGTCCTTGGCATTGAACTAATATTATGGTCCTTGGCCATTTTTTTCAAATAATTTGAAATAATGTTAAAAAAGTATTAGAAAATAGAAAAACAATTACTTATATTAAAAACATAATGTACCTACATAAATTTGTAAGGAAATCGCAAAAGATTCACAAGAAATTTATGAGTCATACGAATAGTCACTGCACAATAGATTGGCAAAAATTATCTTATCTAAGAGTTTAGACTTAAAGGATTTTTTCTATGTTACTGTGATACGAACAAGCAATCTCCTATGCTTCTTAACAGGATGGTTCACACAACCCACTAGTTATTAGTTTAATTTTATACTCTTACTAGTTTTCTGTTAGGAGACGTAATTTGTGAAACTGTTAAATAACTGTTACAGTTACAAGTAGGTATCTACATTTTTAATAAAATAATATAAAAAAATGTTGACCATTCGCGTTTCAAGTATTTTTTAGACTAACAATATTTATAAAGTTTTAAAATACAAATAACAATTTGAAAATTAATTACATAGTTTGGAGAAGATCCACCTACCTTAGTCAGTTTTTCCCAAAATTTTAAAAAATCAAAGAATGCACGAGTAGTAATAAGAACGGCTTATAAATAAAATTCATCTCTTTTAAATCTAGATGTTTAATTAAATTATTTGACCCGAGAAAACGAACCGAGAAGAGGTACATGACTTCAATTAAACGTGAAAGTACACAAGTATTTTGCAGTTCATTACAAATAAAAAAATACCTGTTATTTGATCAGCACTTAAATTCGGTACACTCATAGTCGCACTAACGATCACTAAACACTAAAAATCGATTCGGCACGCGCCCGCGCATCGTAAACACTGATTCATACTTTCCGAAACACGATCATTAAAAAACCGTTCCCGGTAAATTAACACGAATATAAAGTTACACAATTGAACCGGTTCACCTGTTCTCGATTCTTGTCACTGTTACCGAATTGAAACGGCTAGCACTGAACTAGAACTTGTGCATCACTTGTCAAACTGGCACGTTATAAAAAACAATTGACGCGCGCTGTTTTTTTACTTTTGTAAATCGAACACTTTGCGGATAAATTATCTGTCACTTTTTTTTGTAAATCGAACACTTTGCGGGTGAACTGTCACTTTTTACCGGCTGCGCAATGTAAATCGACTTTGCGGACTAATAAAACCTGAAAAGGTTGGTTATTTAACAGAAAAAACACGCGCGAGCACTTGCAGAGCTGCTTTAGAATGAGATTATCACTGTTTATCATAACTAGTCGTTTGCGTCCTTTAATAGGTAAACACGTCACCGATAGCCGCGCCGCCGAGTTAGGAAAAACTGGTCAATTGATACGGCAATTTCACAAAGTTGTAAATAATTGCGGCAATAAACATACGCTAACGAGATCTTATGTAAAATTATTTTTGTGGTGTAAACATGATAAGGGCATGTATGTGCGCCTTAATATTTATTTTACTACTAGTTGTGCCCGCGACATCGTCCGCGTGCACTATTGAAAATCCGGTCTTAAGGTCAGGCTATAAGTATATTATAGCTTATAGCCTGTCACGATATATGGGCCATCCAAAATTGTTCACACAAAACTATTAGCCCCTGAAATTAGTGCGTTCCAATTTAAACAAACACTTACTACCGATTTTTGGAATGCTAGCGAGTGAGCGAAGTTGTTGCGAGTGATGTTCACCAATGAGCGTTCAGAATGGCTAACAAGCCATTTAAATGTTAGTAGATCGACGATTTGATCGGCCTTTAAGAAACCGGAGGTGAATCTTAAAAAGCGTAGTAATAACAATTACTTGAAGTGTGTGTTTCAGATTAATTTATTTACTTATTTATTTAAAAAATATTAAACTGTTTTTAAGTGAGATGGCTTGAGATATTTCACAGAAGTAATGACGTAAAGGAAGTAACTGCGTTTCTCTAAAAACCTACTTTTATGATACGCTCAAAAATGCGTCATATTACGTAGTAGTAGTTAGAAGTTACATAGTCATTAGTCATGTCATAGGAACGTAATAGAAACGAAGAGACTTATATATTCATTGACACCTAATATGGAATACTACCATGACTGAATCAACTTTTCCAATTAAACGGCGTCCTGTATGAGTCAAACCCATCACGCGTATGGAAATATATTGAAAATTAAGGAAAATCGTCCAAGAAAACTGCAGTATTACGTAGTTATTTCGTTTTAATAAATAAAAAAAACATATTATTTCGGATACTTTTAACATCGTCTTTAAAATGTGTTTAAAATTTGCGCAGTTTTATCAGTCAATCGCTCACTTTTCATAATACGACCTATTTAAAAAAAGGTTAAGATGCTAATAATTGATTTTCCTAACTATACAATGAGGCACTTGTTTCTAAATATATATTTTTTAATTTTACGTTTAATATTTAACAATTTATTTTCATTAAAACATATTATTTCCAGTCGAAAATAACCGCCTTCCTGCTCGGTATTTAAGTTTCAAAGTAAAGTGTTTAAGTTCCTAAACATCTGTAATATGTAAATGAAAGTAAGTCCTAAAACGGCCATATTCCAGATTCTAGAACATACTTTATAATGGTATGTAATATACATTGCCTGCGGTCTGCGGACTGGACCGCCCGCGATCCTTACATCTAATTACTGAGTCAGCCCACGTCGACAGAACCAGAGTGTTAGCTTAGTGTATCTAATCATTTCGTCATTTTACATCATAGTTTTGTAAATTTAATACAACTAGAGGTGGTCCTATGGTTTTACCTTCTTTTGCTGTTATCATTTAAAATAAAACATTTACGGAATCTGAAATAAGAAGAAAAGTACAGCTTTACAAAATAGGCGTAAAAGTTAACCTAGATACTGTTATTAGGTAATCAACGCATGTGACAGATCCAGTGTTTGCTTAAAATTTTAGGTAGTTCTTAGTATTACTTAAAGATAATATAATATTGTTTTAGTTATATTTTATGCAATTGATTGTATAATTACATCTTATTGTAATTAAAAAAAATATTAATTTTGGCAACCCTTTTTGTTAAAAGGTGGTACTCGCGCGAGTTCTTACGCCAGTTCTTTTCGCCGGGTTCCGAACCAGTGATAACTGGTAATTTTAATTTATTTTTAAAATTTGACCTTCAAAAACAAACTTTATGTTTTAATTTTGAATAAACACTTTTTATTTATTTATTTACTAGCTGTGCCCTGCGACTTCGTTCGCGTGGTTTTGTTTGAGTAGGTAACTTAAACCGTATGTACGTAGAGCACGCAACGAAAGTCCCCAAATGTGAATAATGTTCCCCGTTTTTGCAACATTTCTCACTGACGCTTCGCACCTATTGGTCGCAGCGTAATGTTATAATAGCCTAAAGCCTTCCTCTATAAATGGACTATCCAACAAAAAAAGAATTTTTCAAATTGGACCAGTAGTTCCTGAGATTAGCGCGTTTAAACAAACAAACAAACTCTTCCGCTTAATAATATTAGTAAAGATGTAGATTTTATTAGCATTCCGCAAAAGTTTTTAATTCTCGTGTACCTATTGCATCTGTATTCAGTAGATACGTGAAGCAAAACCTTTTAAAAAGCTTACAGTGGATCTGTATTCAATGTAATCTGCAGAAAACAAAGATACCTTTTGGCTTCGTTCACTGTAATGCATCCAATTTAAAGCCGCCTACCGCGCAGTAGAAAAATTCATTTGCACATGAATTTGGTCAAACTTATTTTTTCTTTCAACATAGATTAAGGGCGTGTTTCACCCAGCAATGTTAAAGTTAACGTCATGTTAAATATCATGTTATCCCTCTCGTATTTCCTGTCAATGAGTGAGGCATGGTATTTTAACATGGCGTTAACTTTAACATTGCTTGATTTTTTTGATTTCTTGATTGCATATCAACTGAAGCAGAAATAGACATGTATATTTTATGTTTGTTTGCAAAATTTAAT
This sequence comes from Celastrina argiolus, assembly GCA_905187575.2. Classification (NCBI taxonomy): domain Eukaryota; kingdom Metazoa; phylum Arthropoda; class Insecta; order Lepidoptera; family Lycaenidae; genus Celastrina; species Celastrina argiolus. The sequence goes on from LR994596.1 coordinate 9,476,617, forward strand.
CACGTGTATGCAAAAATCTCGTACTTACTACAAAAAGTATAATAACGCGTTTAGTTTTATTAGCTTTAATTGGATTAAATTATAAATTTATTTAAAATATTTATTAACTAAATAAAGAAACTGTAAGGGGAGATTTCCCCTAATATAATTTATTATTGGATTCAGTGATTACTGAATCCAATAATAAATTATATTTTCGCTTTTATACATTTATAAAACTTCATAAAAAATATTGTATAACTCGTACAGTTAAAAATATAGTTAATACAAACACAGTCTACTTTAAACTACTCTTTGATAATAAACTACAGTAAAAAGCCGACCTGATTGAAGGGACGTGATTTAAACGCCCGGTTGGCTTTGAAATAGTTAACTGAATCACACATTAGAATTCATGTATAAGTTACCAATTACCTTAAATATATTATGCACTTCTTAAAATCATTAATCTGTATTTCGCAATCGCGTCGAGAAACTATTAAAACCTATATGGTCATAGATTTGTAAACAAGAGTGATTATACCAATTACAACGCATAGCTGACATAACAGATTTAATTCAAATTCATATATTCCACTGCCTTAATGTGTACAGCTGGAGGAACGTTATTTTACGTTTAACTGTTATAATACTTGATATGATTTAAACGTGATTTTAGGAATGTTATTAGATAATATCTGTACCCCAAAGAGCTGGGCTAGGACTAAAATTTATAATTCGCGTAAGATTGCCAAAATTTGACACTTCAAAGCTGCAGTGCAATTCTCTAAGCGACCGTGTTCATTCAGCTCTTTTCTATTAGCTTAGTAAAAACTTTTTACATTTTTTTTATCTATACTAATATTATAAAGCGGAAGAGTTTGTTTGTTTAAACGCACTAATCTTAGGAACTACTGGTCCGATTTGAAAAATTCTTTTTTTGTTGGATAGTCAATTTTTAGAGGAAGCCTTTAGGCTATATAACATTACGCTGCGACCAATAGGAGAGAAGTGTCAGTGAGAAATGTTGCAAAAACGGGGAAAATTATTCACATTTAGGGACTTTCGTTGCGTGCGCTGGATAAACGGATTAAGTCACTCAAAAACCACGAGAACGAAGTCGCGTTAACAGCTAGTAGATAATAATAGATTAGTTCTTTTTATTATATAGCAACTATAGAACATGGTATACAATAATATTAAGTCAATGGAACCTCCATTATTTCATACATCAATGATGGAATGGGTTTGAAAATTAACGGAAATATTTAGGGCTGTTATCAGTTGTTTGGGAACGGTAAATTAGTTGTAAACCAATTACATCATTATTTCATTATCGTTAACCTTATCACCGCTTATCTTATCATTAATAATTTAATTACATCCTGGTATCATGTCCGTTTAAAACAGAGCACAAGAAATGCTTTTCAGAGCAATCTAAGTTACATTACAGAGTTCTTTACTAAAATCTACTTTAAAAACTACACTCTGCACCGTTATAGATTCTATGTTAATTGTTATGTGCATAATATATAATGTTTTATATTTTTCTAAAAATAAAATTGTTCTAAAAATAATAGAATCTACAAAAATTTGGACTACAATATGGACCTGTACACGTAAAACATTTTACAGCTAAATCGTTATCAGCCGAGTACTGTCACTGATAAGAGATAACACACCCACCATTTCCAATCAGTGTTACCGATACGAAGAAAGTAAATCATACTTCTCGTACTGTGATAAGGATGTGGGACACGTCATTTATGTAATAACTTCCCATCTGAGATCTTATATTTACATACTATGTTTATATAAACATACAATGTAAATGTATATTTGGATATCCGAGTTAAATACTTATAACAACAATATTACATATTAAGTAGGTAATAACAGTATACATAGTTAAAATTTATCGTCAATTGCCATCAATAATTATCGCGTACAAAGTTCGAAAACAAAATGTATGGGATTTGAAATAAGGTACGCTAAATGACATACCAAATCGCGATAATTTAGCGTAGCGTATGTCAAATCCCATACATTTTGGTATCGAAGCGATATAATTAGCGATGGCATCCTGAATCAGCCCCCGGTTAGGCTGCGCTTGTCACGAATGTCACCGCCATCACATGTGACATAACCGACTGCCATAGTTGTCAATAGCGTGAAAACTAATCTTGGGAATAAAAATTCGTCCATCATCGCTATTGCAGCCGTTGGAATCTTGACTGGCATGATTTTGCGATTAAAGAGTTGTACTGCAGAACAAAACATGATAAATCACATGGACACCCTTGACGTACATCGCGTCGGCTGTGCGTTTGTGAATCAATGTTAATTATTTTATAGGATAAGTTTAAAAAAAAATCTTGACTAAACTAAGCTAGATTTTGACTATATAAAATATGATAAATAATAACTACTATCGTAACACAGGTGCGTTGGTTAGCATTTTATTTCCTACAAGCTGACCCGTGCCCACTTCGTTGAGCATATAAACCGTTTAAACATTCCCTGGATTTTTCCACGAACATTTCAAGACTAAAAATAGCCGAATCGGTTCAGCCATTCTCGAGTTTTAGCGAGACTAACGAACAGCAATTCATTTTTATATATTCTTATAAGAAGAAGATGTACTAACTAATACTATAGATGAAAGATTTGGCTGTTGCATTGACTGGCTCCAATACTATGGGACCAAATTGTTTTAAATATACAGATTTGAAGAAGTGATGGACATAGGCTATATTATTTGATTTTCTTTTTTCGCGGAGAATATCTAGTTTTAAAATAAACCTTAACAAATATATATCAAGTTTGAAGTGGAAAAAGGACGTGTTCTCGAAAACATGAAGTCACGGATAACTTCTTGTCAAGTTTCCAACTTGGATAACTTTGAATGTCTTCCAGTTGATATCGGAACTCCGAAGTTTCGTCGAAAAGGTCCAGTACATAAAGTTTTATAAGTGTTGTGTCACAATGTCGTTTGTTATAAGGTTTTGTGACTATGTTGTCCGGAATTTCCCCGTCCTGAGAAATTGTAGAGCGCTGATAAAGAGTGAGGGAAGCTATTATTATTATATTCAGTTTGTTACGATTGCAAATAAATATTGTTTTGTACCAAAATCTGATCTACATCCACTGTGTCCATGACTGTACTTTACATAAAAAAACACTAAACTGTAATTGTATACAAAGCCCTTTGATGTAAAAAGTAAACAAAAGAACTTAGTCAGAGTCGATAGAGTTTGATGTTTATCGGTTCTCAGTAGAATTACTCAGCAACTAGTAATAAAGCAGTAACTACTAATACCACTAATATTTACTACTATAGCTACTGACGGAGAGCCTTGAATAATTCACACATGTCTGCAAGTTTCCTACATATTTCTACGTGGCGTTAACTCGTCGCCACCGCAGAAAATCCCATGATCATCAATCCGTAACCATAACCGAAACTATCGGATATCCGATAAAAAAATATCCGTAACCGAATCTGAAATGAAAGTATTGCTGGTAAGGAAAGTAAAATTAAAAATCCGTAACCAAAATTATCGGTAAAAAAAGGATGATCCGAAATAATTTAATTTTCGTATCCGTATCCGAAATTTCATATCCATTTCGTCCCTGATAAATGCTATATCGAAATCGGTCCATCCGTTTTGAAGCTGAAATGCCACAGACATGTTAAAGTTATAACAAATATTAACAACCCCTTTGTATTCGTCGGGTGTGATATAAATCGTGACGTAGCTATTAAGTAACCCACGTAGTAGAGGCACCTGATGCCATCGCTATTATCACTTACGAAGTTCGAGAACAAAATGTATGGGATTTGACATAGGGTTTGCTAAGTGACATACGAATTCGCTTGTCATTTAGCGACCCTTAAAACAAATATATTTTGGTTTTCTTAAATAAAGGCCCAGGTAATCTTATATCGTCAAATGTCCCGTAAACTGACTTATAGTATTTAAAATTCAATAGATACCTATATTTATTAGGTAAAGTTATAAAAAGTTATATTACTGAATAATATTATAATAGTAATTATATTCAATAATATTATTCAGTAATATAACAAAAATACATTAAAAAAAGTATTTCGCCCAACGTGGGGCTCGAACCCACGACCCTGAGATTAAGAGTCTCATGCTCTACCGACTGAGCTAGCCGGGCTGTGATGACTGAGTGATAAATGTTGAACTGTTTATAAACACTTTAAAGGTCAATAATTCTAATGTAAGATACGAAACAAGAGTAAAATTATACAAAAAGATTTTAATGAATTTGTAAAATTTATTGAAGATTCGTCGTTCGATACACGTTTACCGCGGATTTCGTCGCGAATATGGATATTTTTTAGTAATAAAATCTCATATTATACGGCGATACGGGCCCTGATTTTCTTACCTTGTATAGAGTTTCTATAGGCAGTCTGTCCCTTTCATACGCGCGCCAAATCATACGTGCACGAGCGGGATAGACTGAGATTCGAAGCGAAGTTCGAGGCACGAAAATCGGGCTCAGAACGTAATCTTACTCATACCCATTACCCACGACCCTGAATTTATTGTCACCCCATATTATATAAACTTTTTTTAAACTACTCAATCATTTGTTCATCTTAAGTTCATAATCGCTTTCTTTTTTTCACAATACTACTTGCTACTTGCAAAATAAACCACAAATTTAGAACTAGTTTAGCTGAAGTGTGGTCACATCTATACTAACATTAAAAAGCAGAAGAGTGTGTATGTTTGTTTAAACTCGCTAATTAACTAAGGAACTACTGGTTCGAGATGAAAAAATCTTTTTATAATATAAATCGTAATTTAAGCGCTGCATAAACAGTCACTCAAAACTACGTGAACGAAGTCGCGGGCACAGCTAGTACATCATAAATCTTATTTACGGCTACGACGATGCCTCCGGTCGTTCAGAATTAATGAAGACGAGAGCTGCTCCTCACAGCACGCCAGATGGTGTTCCTAGTACTACGCAAATAGAAATTAGGTTATGTGCTTACTGTGCCACTCACAGATTAGTACTGTGACTACGATTTGCGGATAAGGATATTAGATTAGGTTAACCATGATTTGGTAGTAATTAGGGACATGACAAATGTGAGGGAAAATTGGTGTGACCACGATTAATGGTATTTTCGGGACATTAGAATAGGTTAACCATGATTTGCTAGTGATTTCGGACATCACAAAATTATGTGCGAGAATCAGTGTGACCACGATTAGTTACATATTGGTTGGGACATGACAAGACAAAACATATGAAGTGGTTGAAATTGTGTGCCCACGATAAGCGGTATTTCCGGGACTTTAGACTAGGATAACCATATTTGCTAGTGATTTGGGACATTACAAAAAATATGAGGTGGGTGGATGGTGTGACCACGATTAATTGTATTTTTGGGACATTAGATTAGGTTATCCATGATTTGCTAGTTATTTGGGACATGGCAATATGGTATGAGTAACTTTGTAAGCGATATCAAAATGTCTTTGGGCTTAACTGATTTTGGCAGTTTGTGTTTTTACTTTTTTAAGATTTTATGTATCTCGCAACCACTTAGAGTTGTGTCTCTGTTTTCGAAACAAACAACCAAAAAGCTACTTTTAAATATGTCAAACGTTAGCCTGCACGCCTTGTAAGTGGGTGGCAAGGGCAACTGGCAAGGGCTTGAACCTGAGATCAGCTGTTGACTGTTGACCCTTACAGTTAGGGCTTAGGTTAGTCGGAACTAGGATACAAATGTTTTAGGATATATTATGTTCATGTGCAAGAACTAGAAAATTCTCAATAGTTAATGTAATAATCCTGTGCTACTCGAAGTTATTACAAAAAAAATAAAAAAATAAAAAAAACCCCGGATTTAACGTGTAACATTCCTATCACACCTAACAAACGACCTGATGACCTTGAACACCTGAATTGATTTCCACCAAACATAGCTAAGTACACTCTCGACTGATATAACATTCAAACAAAAAAAACCGCATTAAAATCGGATCATCCGTTTGGGAGCTACGATGCCACAGACAGACACATACCATCACGCCCCATTATTAAGGACAAACAATCTGAGAAGATACAATCCTGTGTATTATGAAACCAAGATTAAAGCATGATAAATACTTTATTAATACCTCGTCAATCTAGACTGAAGGTAAATAGAACTATCAATATTCTAAAATACTGCAAACGGAAGCAGGTTGACGTGGTGTGAATATTCGTGTCTGTTCTGAGTGTAAATTGAATTTTGATGGTCCACACTTTCCATTGTAAGTAATTGCAAATGGCCGTTTATTTACTACCTTTCTACGTTACGCAAGAAATAATGATTTTGTTACGCGGAAAAACTACTTCTCTACTATATAGTACGTCCGACCGAGATAAATTTAACGTAAAGAAACCGAAAACATCGAAATTTTCACATATTCGCTTATTGTGCACACTCATCAACACTTTCACAGGGATATTAAAGGGTCATACTTCATCATCCAATACACTTTATAACAATTAAATAATAATTGATATGTTTTAACATCAAATGAAAATCTTTCAACCCAGAAATTCATTGGGCGAATTTTTTTATTTATTTTAACCTTTAAACATGTACTGTCGTATGAAAATATTATGTAAAAAATATGAGAATGGTTCTTCGAATTTTAGTTTAAGAAGTCATTATAGTACTCGTTACTGAGCTTCGTTTACATTTAGATCACATTAAATCGGAATATAAGTGAATTGGCTTCCGAAGTTCGCCTTTGGGCTTGCAGTTCATGGGCCTTACTCTCCAACCTGATTCGATTTGTTTATTTTGATGCTCAGTCGATTTATATGGTCTGGAGTACAAAAAATTACGATCTAACGATTTTCTTTATACTATTTACTTTTAATCCACCAAATAAAATACCAAAATCCTTTAAGGTCGAACTGGTTTGATTCTCGATTGTGTCGGGAGTAAGACTGCTGTGTTGTGTTCAACATTACCTCATAATTGAATCGGCCCAATCATTCCTCACTCAATTCGGTCCGAGGTAATTCAATAACAAAATGTACAGAAGCTCATTGTTTTCACATAATCATCAAAAAAGTGAAATTTAATCGTGACAGACGGCAATAAACATTACGCGAAATTGAAGAAAGTGCCGGCGTGCGTGCGCAACGAATTATAAACATTTGGACATCACAATGGATTGAAAAGGGTACCAAATATAATTGCGGCCCACGGTTCTTATATCAAGCCGAATATAGTGTGAAGAGAAGGACGCGTAGAGCATTTTTTATTTTAGCACCTAATATTATATAATATTATATACTATGCGAAAAATCGCGATTAAAGATCCATAAAAGCAGGGATGAAATGGGTAAAAAAAATTCAGATACGGATATGGATGTTAAATAAATTATCCGTTTGTTTCGGATAATTTTTGTTTCCTTTTTACAGTAGCTTAACTTTCATTTCGGATTCGGTTACGGTTACAGATATTTTTTATATCGAATATCCGATAGTTTCGGTTACGGTTACGGATAATTTTTTATATCGGATATCCGATAGTTTCGGTTACGGTTACGGATAATTTTTTATATCGGATATCCGATACATTCGGTTACGGTTACGGATAATTTTTATATCGAATATCCGATAGTTTCGGTTACGGTTACGGATAATTTTTATATCGGATATCCGATAGTTTCGGTTACGGTTACGGATAATTTTTTATATCGGATATCCGATAGTTTCGGTTACGGTTACGGATAATTTTTTATATCGGATATCCGATAGTTTCGGTTACGGTTACGGAGCTTCATAACATCCCTGCATAAAAGTCACAAAACAGACGAGTTTCAACCCTGATCAGATCAACGACCAGTGCATTCGTGTGCATAGACTAGGGGCCCGCGAGCCCTAGCATAGTAAGATTAGTGAATCCTTGTGGTCATTTTAGACCTTTGCATGTTTTTATCGCGTTATGGTAAGTAAAATTTATATGAGGTGCCAAAACAAAAAATACTCTACGCGTCATTCTCTTCACACTATATACGGTAGGACTTCTCTCTGAATTAGAGCCTTACTTTCCAAACTGATTCGATTTTGATTCAGATACGATCGTGCGGCGTACTCCCGAATAAACTGACGTTTGTTTATTTTGATGCTCAGTCGATTGGTGTGGCCGTACAAAAAGTTATGATCTAACAATTTTCTTTATCCTGGTTAGTTTCAAAGTAATCCATCAAATAAAATACCGAAAGCCGTTGAGATCGAACTGATTCGATTCTCGATTGTATCGGGACCTTCACCACTGATAGCCTGATCACAAAAATATATCTGTGATCAAGTTTTACACTCGTAGAGGCAGTTGAGTAAACAGTGCAATCACACTTTATAGTCTAGGAGATGGGTGCTTAAACCGCGAATTAGTCCGAGAGCCGAGTGACCATAAAGTGAGATTGGATTTTATAGGAATTGGTACATAAGTAATGATGGTATAATTTAATATTGTGGTAGTAAAATGGTGTTGATTAAGTGGTGGGTACGTCTGAATTACTGCTTAGCAGTTTGATACCCCGTACCATGTTTTGCTTTTAATTACTTCGTCGCCGTTTCAAATATTTTTTTGGGGGTGCGGGGTGAGTACCTATAGCATCTGGGGATCCCTCTTAAACCCTAGAGGCCTAGTATTATTATTATTATCTATAGACGCTTCACACCACGTCGATCTGGCCCCGTAGGTATCCGAAGAACTTGTGTTACAGGACCAGACAACGGAAATACCTTTTAATACTTTTATACTATACACATATTTAAGATTTTTATTATATTATACACAAATTTAATATACATCCATGACCCAGGGACATTGAAAAGTTTTTGATCCCTCAGTGGGATTTGAACCCGCGACCTCTCGCTCGAGCCCCAACGCGCTCAACCACTGCGCTACAGAGGTCGTCAAGTAGTTTGAGACTTCTTTATTAATTAATCTTTATTAAATAATAAAACAGGGCTAATAGTTTGAACAACAAAGTACGAATGTATGTGTATATGTCATTTCCTGCCTAGTGATATTCTTAGATCAGTATCTACTATCTGCCTACTCTAACCTGATGTTTATGTAAAACAGTACGCTCTTCTAATGTTAAGAAATTATGAAAATAAAACTAACACTGTTCAATATGACTGACATCATTCCTCTAGTGTTAATTGTAGCACCCCGAGTTAAAAGCTGAAGCGATTTATTACTCGTATGTTCTTTTTTTAAAGTAACATTTATCAGTCTATTATAATACACTTGCTTATATTAAAAACTATAATCAATTCAGAGTCTAAAGGGGTACCATATAAAATATTTCAAAATCCGTTGCCCAAGATAGTTTGATATGAAATGTTGTTTGTGCTGCGCACAAACAACACAGAATCGCCTCAGTTTCGTAAGTATAATTGCGTTAATGTGTGAACATACTTATAGAAAAAACCACCTATAGAAAAAACTATAGGTACTTTTTTCTTTGAACAGTCAATAACAACCATCCATATATTCTCACAGACCTAAAAATTTTGTAGCAGTAAGATGTAGTAGCTAGTTTACCTTTCTGCATGTGTCATAAAATCTCTTGAGTAAAGCATAATATCTTGAAAAATATCAGTAAATTGCGATTCAAATATCTTAAAGCGCAGAATGGACGAGTAAAAATATTGTTTATGATTGTATATTATGGTTAATGGAATAGGGCGTTACTTTGCGGAAATGCATAGCATAAATTAAAATAATAACCACAACCTACAAGCAAATGAGTATTTAAAAGAAAACGCATAGGCATAGGTGCATATACGTAAGCCTATGCCTCAATATACAGATACACTCACTCATTTGCTTGCAGGTTGTGGTTATCATTTTTCATAATATACATTTAAGAAAGTGCATATTATGCTTATAACTTGTACCAAACAAAACGTATGTTTGCACATTAACGCAATTATACTTACGAAACTGACGGCGAATCTGTGTTGTTTGAGCTGCACATTCCGGCGCTTATCAAAATATCTTGGGCAACTTTATTATCTGTGAATTTAAATAAGTGCTCTCTCTTACGAAATACCGGAAAAGAGGTTATACGAGAAGACTATTCGGATTTAAGGTCTGATGGATATGTAGATGTAAAAAAAATGGAAAAAGGGATGGTAAAGGATGTTATTTAAAAAAATTGTATATATATTTTATTTTTACTATTATCTTTGCAAGGTGTAAAAAAAAGCTGTGACAATACTTTAGGGTGTGTATGCCCCCTATGTAGTATATACTGTTAAGTATCAGCGCTGAAAGACTTACTTTTGACTTTCATGTTTCTATGAGAAATGCCCTAACATCACACATTTTCCCAAACAATAAGTAAAAAAGTACTTCTTTCAGCGCTGGTACTTTCACAGTAAACTCTACATACACACCATAAAGTATTATCACTCATTAATATCAGAGCCTGTATATTATCCTAATACTTGTCTAATACATTAGATAAGTCACTTCACAGAGAAGGACAGAAGCTCATAATATTTATCTAATACATTAGATAAATCACTTTACAGACAAGGATAGAAACTTTACATGCTGATCATTAGCAGGAAATATTGTTAGTAGTAAGAAGAAGTAAGTTTATTTAAAATAATTATAAATTAATAATTTTTTTTCCATATGTTTGCTGTTAACTTTTACTACATACTTACAATATATTTTTTATTTACTAGCCGAATAAAAAGGCTGAATATACATGTGATATAATATCATATAAAACCACTGAAGATATCTGTCAATATGTAACTTAAGTTGAACCTTTAAGGTAAGGTTACTTACTACAATATGAAGCTTATAAAGGCTTCCATTTACAGGTTAACATATCTTTACCTTTTCCTTTTTCATTCGAAAATATTGACACAGGACAATGTACGAGAGTTATGCAAATCCTAAAGCCTATTCCGCGTCATGGCGTTTTCATTTTTATAACAAATACATAAGATACATTTTACATTAACCACAGTTTCTATTTTCTTTTTTCACGACTGGTTGAATGTTTTAGGTTTGTTTTTGGTGTTCCAACAATTTTTTGTTGATTTTTCATGTTCACGGTCGAGTGAGGTTTGGAATAAGTTATATTTTTACGTAAACATCGCGATGCCGATAAATATTTTTCTTCTTTTGATAAATAAAAAAGTATTCAGAAATTACTGGAAAACTTTTGCAGATTGTTATTATTATTACATATATCTAAAAAGTTTGATATTATATTTTGAATCTTACATAAATAAATAAATAAAATAAAAACCATTTATTTCAGGCTACATGGCCCATATTATAAATACCTTACAGACTAACATACATACAAAATATACTTAAAACTACACTTAAACTACACGTGTTGTCGGCGACGTGTAGCGCGCTTAATTCCGGAGTCTCCCCCGGAACCTCCGGTAGACCACACCCGTCGGCCAGAACTCCTCCGCCTCAAAGGTCGATAGAAGATGCGTCGGTACTCTCACCACAAAGGAACTGAACCGGGGGTATCTCTTTTACCCGACTACGGCGTAGCCAAAAGGATAATAACGATTTTCAGTCTATGTATGTTTGTTTTTTCCCTCGCAGCGGCTAAACGGCTAGTCCGATTGTAATAAATAAGTGGTCGTACCAGCTAAGCAAATCTAAGCATCAGCTCACACTGAAATACGGTAGAAAAAAGAGAGCTTGAAAAATCATGAGATTCGTCTGCTGTTGCAATATTCAAATCCTATAGCGGGTGCGACCACGGCTCTACCTTGAATATACTACGCATAATTGGATTTCAAATTAAATTATTTTTCAGCCTTTTTAGACCCTTGATGCGAAGTCGGGTTATAGTTTTTTACTTTTATTTTATTACTAGCTGTGCCCGCGACTTCGTTCGCGTGGTGTTTGTTTGACTTAAACCGTTTATGCAGCGCATGCAACGAGAGTCCCCAAATGTAAATTGTTTGTTTGTTTAAACGCACTAATGTCCCGTATATGATGCCCAACGCCGCGACGACCGACGCCGCGACGCCCGACGCCGCAACGCCCAACGTCGTGGAGTCGACGCCCGACGCCGCGACGCCCGACGCCGGGACGCCCGACGCCGCGACGCCCGACGGCGCGACGCCCGACACCGCGACGCCCGACACCGCGACGCCCGACACCGCGACGCCCGACACCGTGACGCCCGACGCCGACGCCCAACATCGCGACGCCGACGCCCGACGTCGCGACGCCCGCCGTCGCGACGCCGCGACACCCGACGCCGCGATGCCCAACGTCGTGACGCCGACGCCTGACGCCGCGACGCCCAACGTCGCGACGCCGACGCGCGACGCCCGACACCGCGACGCCCGACACCGCGACGCCCGACGCCGACGCCCAACGCCGCGACGCCCAACATCGCGACGCCGACGCCCGACGCCGCGACTATAATGTCCCGTATATGATGCCCAACGCCGCGACGACCGACGCCGCGACGCCCGACGCCGCAACGCCCAACGTCGTGGAGTCGACGCCCGACGCCGGGACGCCCGACGCCGCGACGCCCGACGGCGCGACGCCCGACGGCGCGACGCCCGACGGCGCGACGCCCGACGGCGCGACGCCCGACGGCACGACGCCCGACGGCGCGACGCCCGACGGCGCGACGCCCGACGGCGCGACGCCCGACACCGCGACGCCCGACGCCGACGCCCAACGCCGCGACGCCCAACATCGCGACGCCGACGCCCGACGTCGCGACGCCCGCCGTCGCGACGCCGACGCCCGACGTCGCGACGCCCGCCGTCGCGACGCCGACGCCCGACGCTGCGACACCCGACGCCGCGATGCCAAACGTCGTGACGCCGACGCCTGACGCCGCGACGCCCAACGTCGCGACGCCGACGCCCAACGTCGCGACGCTTACGCGCGACGCCCGTCACCGCGACGCCCGACGCCGACGCCCAACGCCGCGACGCCCAACATCGCGACGCCGACGCCCGACGCCGCGACGCCCGCCGTCGCGACGCCGACGCCCGACGCCGCGACACCCGACGCCGCGATGCCCAACGTCGTGACGCCGACGCCCGATGCCCGACGCCGATACGCCCGACGCCGCGACGCTGACGCCCGACGCCGTGACGCCCAACGTATATCTTCAAAGACTAAGTAGTAGTGGTATAACATTAATATTTAAAATCGATTCATAAACGACGAAGATATCCACGAACAAATATAAAAAAAACATAATATATTTACGAATTGAGAAACCAAATCCTATTTTGGAAGTCGGTTAAAAATATTATGTTGATTATTTCATGTTACAATCTACCTTTGTGCCAAGTTTCATTTAAGTACGTTGAGTAGTTTGGCTGAAATACCGTCAAATAGGTAGTTACAATTTTTTGAAGATCCCACGGGAACCCTTTCGTTTTTCGGGATAATAATTTCCAATAATGCTCTTCAGGTCATAAGCTACCTGCCTGCCAAATTTTAATTTAAATACGTTGAGTAGTTTGGCTGAAATACCGTCAAATAGATAGCTACAATTTTTTTAAGATCCCCGGGAACCCTTTCGTTTTTCGAGATAATAATTTCCAATAATGCTCTTCAGGTGCTCTTCATAAGCTACCTGCCTGCCAAATTTCATTTAAATACGTTAAGTAGTTTGGCTGAAATACTGTCAAATAAATAGCTACAATTTTTTGAAGATCCCACGGGAACCCTTTCGTTTTTCGGGATAATAATTTCCTATAATGCTCTTCAGGTCATAAGCTACCTGCCTGCCAAATTTCATTTAAATACGTTAAGTAGTTTGGCTGAAATACTGTCAAATAGATAGCTACAATTTTTTAAGATCCCCCGGGAACCCTTTCGTTTTTCGGGATAATAATTTCCAATAATGCTCTTCAGGTCATAAGCTACCTGCCTGCCAAATTTCATTTAAATACGTTAAGTAGTTTGGCTGAAATACTGTCAAATAGATAGCTACAATTTTTTGAAGATCCCACGGGAACCCTTTCGTTTTTCGGGATAATAATTTCCTATAATGCTCTTCAGGTCATAAGCTACCTGCCTGCCAAATTTCATTTAAATACGTTAAGTAGTTTGACTGAAATACTGTCAAATAGATAGCTACAATTTTTTAAGATCCCCCGGGAACCCTTTCGTTTTTCGGGATAATAATTTCCAATAATGCTCTTCAGGTCATAAGCTACCTGCCTGCCAAATTTCATTTAAATACGTTAAGTAGTTTGGCTGAAATACTGTCAAATAGATAGCTACAATTTTTTGAAGATCCCACGGGAACCCTTTCGTTTTTCGGGATAATAATTTCCTATAATGCTCTTCAGGTCATAAGCTACCTGCCTGCCAAATTTCATTTCATTCTATACAGTGGTCTTAGCGTGATGCGACGACAAACATTCCCATATGGACAGACAGACAGACAGACAGACAGACAGACAGACAGACATTTTTTTCAAAAATGTTATTTTTAGGTTCTGTGGCTCTTATAGACCCCCTTTTTTTGATTTTCACTTAAATATTCTTAATGTACAGACATGACCCCTCTACAGATTTATTATATGTATGTATAGATTATAATTTTTTGCAGCTTGTGTACTACCATTGTTTACCAGTAAACTACTGTCATTACTTCCCAAAGTGATGTTCATATTCCCCTTTCATTACTGCAGCACTGAGATAAGCTATTCTCACAATTGTTCCCTTTTCCCATGGAAACGCATTACCATCGGTACTGCTTGCTCCAAATACACTATAATGATTATACAAATAGCTATTTGAATAGCCAATTTTATATAATTCAACGTTACGAATTTGATTGGCATTATAAAAACGAGCGTTCCTTAACTATAAGACTTTTATTATTCAAAAATGGAATACTTGTATTCCATTTTTGAATTCGATTACAAGTCGCGTACAGAAGGTTCCGTATTGTACCTACTTAATCTACCGAAAACGTTTTGGTAAATTATAATGATATTAAATGTTTTATCATTTGATTGATCTTTGAAACAACACAATACTGTCAACTTTATCACAGCCATACCAAACTGCACAAAAATTCAACGCGATAAATTTTAATCGCACTGGAACTTTTGCAGTTTTCATAGTATAAATGAATGTTCATCACAAATACTCCCACAGACAACAAAAAGCGAGAGTATCACACTCTACAATGTAACACAGATATTTAATTAATTAGTTAATTAATTACAAAACTAACGTTAACGGAAAATGTGCTACAAAATCGTGTTGACAGATCGAAAATTTGTCCCTCCGTCACATTTCAGTGCGGTGATAGATCGCGTCACATTTGTTACAAGCGCCGAACAATCGCACGTGGGCGTGTTGTCACAATAAATAAATGTACAAATTATCAGCGTGGGCCGTACACATGTAATTTCGCGATGGCGGCACTAAATCATAATTCCGCTGTCACTCGTGACTCACACCGCGGACATTCGGATACAAGTGTTATGCATATTGTGTAATGCCATCAGGATTATTTCTAAAGTATTCTTTTTTTGCGATAAGACCGGATAACAGCCGCGGAAATCAGAATAAAATAAATTTATATTTGTAACATTAGAAAACCTTTCAAATTTTCACTAATAATAATGCCTCCCACACCGATGTCTGTAACGGTGGCCGGTTTCATTGGAACCAGATACGCAAGAGTTATTTTTATAGTGCCCAAGTGTGTGCGCAATACACATTACCGCTCTCTCTTCCGTCACTTGATGACTTCTTCCATGACGATTCGGCTACTTTTAGTCTTGAAATTCGTGGAAGTCCAGGGAAGGTTTAGACGGTTCATCACAAACTGTTTTTATGCTCAGAAGTGGGCACGGGTCAGCTAGTCTTATATGATATAAAAATGAATTGCTGTTCGTTAGTCTCGCTAAAACTCGAGAACGGCTGAACCGATTCGGTTATTTTTAGTCTTGAAATATTCGTGGAAGTCCAGGGAAGGTAAACGTTAGAAAAAAACTATTTGTATGCTCAACGAAGTGGTCACGGGTCAGCTAGTTTAATATAAAAATTATGTCTTGAAAAACACACGTTTAACGGCATGTTGTGCTTATTACACAAGAGGTAAAATAAATTAGTAATAATACTTTAGGGTGTGTATGTGCCTCCTATGTAGAGTATACTGTGAAAGTACCAGCGCTGAAAAACTTACTTATATATTATTTACAAGACCATATAAATTTACTGTTACTATTCAAGGTGTAAAAAATCTGTGAAAATACTTTAGGGTGTGTATGTGCCTATGTAGAGAATACTGTGAAAGTACCAGCGCTAAAAAACTTATTTAAGATTTTCATGTTTCTTTGAGAAATGCCCTAACATCATAAATTTGCCCATACAATAAGTAAAAAAGTACCTCTTTCCGCGCTAGTACTTTCTCAGTAAACTCTATATACGGTACCCATACACACAAAGTATTATCACTCATTAATATTATAGCCTGCATAATCTCGTATTTATTAAATCTTGAAATATAAAACTTGCGATAAAATGTAATGATGAAGAAATGACAAATTTTAATTAAGCCTCGCACAAGCCTGAATTCATTAAGATAAAGCCCCCAGTGAAGTTTATTATGAACAAATAAATAAAAACAGTTGGAAATGATAATGAGTCCGAGTTTAAATAACCTTTTGGAATTAAATAAATTACAGAAAGGTTGGACTTTATTTGCAGACTGACCTCTGGCTAATGGAGCTCTAGTAGGAGGGTATAAAAACTCATTATTATCAGAGATGAGTTTTTAAACCCTAATTGCAAAGGTGCTTTAAAATGTATAGTATTCTGGAACTCAATGGGATAGTTTAGACTCAATGATTTCAATTAAGGTTTGACAGAAAATATCGTTACTAACGTTACTAATAGCACTGTTATCGTTTAACAAAACGTAACATAATATATAATGCCTCCTCAAATCCTCCTTTTTTTTAAAACCCTAATTGCAAAGGTGCTTTAAAATATACAGTATTCTGGAATTCAGTGGGATTGTTTAGACTCAATGATTTCAATTAAGGATGGCCATTTGACATCATCCGATATATCGGACATTTGACAAAAAAAAATCGTAGTGCTGTTATCGTTTAACAAAACGTAACATAATATATTGTGTCGAAAAAAAAGCCAAAAATTCTTTCTTTCTTTTTTGGAAGTCGATTAAAAATGACCGAATTGAGAACCTCCTCTTTTTTTTGTCAGTTTTCGGTCGGTTAAAATGACAAAATATGTCAAAACACTATCAGTTTCGCGATTTGTGCCCCAAATGAAATTAGACCACTCAAAGTGCACTTTATCGATATGCATTGTCTAGATATATGTCTCTCGTCTATATTATCATATTATGTCTTGAATATAAATATATAAAAGTCAGCATACATTGTCGACTACATTTTTGTCAAAATCTTGTTGCTCAAAAGTTTGTATTAAAGTATTCATATTTTAGAAAATTTAAGTTTGATTACTTCATGAAAACATTATCATCTTAAAAACCCTTACTAATAAAATATTTATGTACTGAATAAGCTATACAAGGTTTTGTCCTGCTCAATCATTTGACTTAACAAACGTGTCAGAAAAGGAGAAAATATTATACCAGATTTTATACATACAGTGTGTAACAAAATTATACTCGTTTTCCTAGGGGTAAGAGGGTTATTTTATAGCCGTTATCGCTATTTATTTCTTTAAGGGCCGATTTTTCAATCGTCAGATAACTTTTACCTAAGGAATAAACATGTGACTTTGACATAATTTATATCATACAAAATCTGTCAAAGTCATATATTTATTCCTCAGCTAAAAGTTATCTGACGATTGAAAAATCGGCCCTTAGTGGCGTTATATCCTTAGGGCGTATTTCACCAAGCAATATTAAAGTTCATCCTTCGTTAAATATCATGTTGTTCCTCTCGTAATTCCTATCAACGAATGAGAAGGCATGGCATTTTTCAAGCCGTTATCACTAACATGCGTTGGTGAAATCGGGACTTAGGGCGTGTTTCACCAAGCAATGTTAAAGATAATCCTTCGTTAAATATCATGTTGATCCTCTCGTAATTCCTATCAACGAATGAGAAGGCATGGTATTTTTCAAGCCGTTATCACTAAGATGCGTTGGTGAAATCGGGACTTAGGGCGTGTTTCACCAAGCAATGTTAAAGATAATCCTTCATTAAATATCATATTGTTCCTCTCGTAATTCCTGTCAACGAATGAGAAGGCATGGCCATAAGCTGTTAACACTAACATGCGTTGGTGAAATCGGGACTTAACACGACAAAAAAGTTAATTGTAGTTAAGAATAATATGGTAAACAGCTGCTAAATAATGGAACACAGTCTGAATTAAACATTGAGCTCTGTCAAACGCAAGGGCTGGTGCACATGAATTACTCGCCAATGCGAAGTCGACCGAGGCCGATAAAGTAAGGTCCACATACAAAAAGTAAGGTCTACAAAGAAAAAGTAGGGTCTACATAAAAAAGTAAGATCTACATAATAATAGCTCCCCTCACCGATTTCGGTGTTATGTAGACCGCTTATCGAGGGCTATATTATATAACTAGCTGAGCCCGCGACTTCGTTCGCGTGGTTGTCTGCAATCGCGATAATCTTTTGATTGTTCACGTTGGTTTTTGTTATAATGATTATTAAAAACGAATAACTCTTTCATACTTATTTTTTGAGTAACTTAAACCGTTTATGCAGCCCAACGAAAGTCCTCACTGACGCTTCGCTCCTATTAGACACAGCGTGATGTTATAAATCCTAAAGCCTTCCTCTGTAAATGGACTATCCAACAAAAAAATAATTATTCAAATTGGACCAATAGTTCCTGAGATTAGCGCGTTTAAGCAAACAAACAAACAAACTAACTCTTCCACTTTATAATATTGTGTAGATAATGCTAAGACCAATGAAGGGTATAAATGGAAGGGGGCTTACGTGTACGAAGAACCAAGTTAAATAAGTTCATATCAAAAATGATGAGTGCAATTGCAAAAATATCGATAAAAGAACAATGTTCGAAGTTGATGATCATTGATCAGCTGTTGAAGACGATGGACAATGCAAACTATTAATCAAATATTTGTTGGATCACAAACACGAAATGTGCATTACGCAAATGCTTACGCCAAAATATTTCTGACAAGATATTATGAGAAATCATGGGTTCAAAAGTTCCGAACAATTATTTATCACATTTTTCAGATTTTGTAGACCTTGCAAGTTAGATTTTTCTCCACCAGAGATTTTTATTATAATTATTTATTATGTAATAAATATCTTATCTCATGCTGCTGCTGAGCTGGACCCTATATACAGACTATACTATAAATGAGCGATAATACTTTAGTGTGTGTATGGGTCCCGTATATAGAATTTACTGAGAAAGTTCCAGCGCTGAAAGAGTATTTTTTTTTATTATTGTATGGGAAAACTAATGATGTTGGGGCATTTCTCATAGAAACATGTAAGTCAAAATAATTCTCTCATCGTCGGTACTTTCACAGGAGGCACATACACACCCTAAAGTATTATCACTAATTTATTTTACACCTTGTATATTGTATAGGGTCAGTTGCGTATTACAATGAGCACATAGCCTAACCTCACCCACATACGAAATTGTATCATTACAAAACCGAACGTAGTCATTGCATCAAAACGCAATGTATTATTCATCTCACATTGTATTCTAATGCAGACTTTCGCCAATCTTCTGCAGCAACCCGGTGCCCCGGTGGGTGTGCAGCGAAATCGGCATCAATCGAATAGAAAGTTATCTGTTAATGGTTGTATTTCAATCCGGTGGCAGTTTATGGTGACACGACGCTTCGCTGATTGAGAGGATAGGCCATGGACAGAAGGTCGATTCTGCTATTTCAATCTTACAGATACAGTTTCGATCAAATCAGTCAGCAAAATAAATCAGTACTGATCACACAATACAGTTTCGGTACAGTCGTTGGGCATTCTTCTAATCACAGATGCAGTTTCGGTACTGTCGTTGGCCATTCTTCTAATCACATAATATACAGTTTCGGTACAGTCGTTGGCCATTCTTCTAATCACAGATGCAGTTTCGGTACTGTCGTTGGCCATTCTTCTAATCACATAATATACAGTTTCGGTACAGTCGTTGGCCATTCTTCTAATCACAAATACAGTTTCGGTTCAGTCGTTGGCCATTCTTCTAATCACAGATACAGTTTCGGTACAGTCGTTGGCCATTCTTCTATTCACAGATACAGTTTTGGTACAGTCGTGGGCCATTCTTCTAGTCACAAATACACTATGAGTACAGTCGTTGGCTATTCTTCTAATCACAGATACAGTTTCGATTCAGTCGTTGGCCATTCTTCTATTCACAGATACAGTTTTGGTACAGTCGTGGGCCATTCTTCTAGTCACAAATACACTTTGAGTACAGTCGTTGGCCATTCTTCTAACCACAGATACAGTTTTGGTATATTTATTGGCCATACACCAAAAGGTATATTCTTCTATTTACATATAATATGTCTAGATCTCATCTAACAGCGAATTGGTCTTCTCTTATACGTCAAAATATGGAAAATAAGTAGCAGGACTACTTTGGTCAGTGTATGATAACAATACAGTCTAAATAACTTTCAAGAAATTATTCATTGAAAGTTAAGTTAAATACGAGAATTGGGCCTATGTAAATTGCGAAGATGTTTCTGAGACAAGTATTACAGCTGCTACAAAATAACAAATATTCAAATTGTTTTGAGCTCTTATATTGTTGAAATAATTAATATGTTTTGGTTTCTCCTGAGTCAAATTATATGTGAAGGTCGATATCGAATCCATTAAATTGAGCTTCACTCTGTAATACTTAACTTTTATACCGGAACGTACACCGAAAAATGTATGCCAACTTTTTCTGAATAACACTCATTGGTGGCAAAAGCCTAATTTTCCGAATATTTGAGATACTTCAGTATAAAAAGTTTAGCAATACGCATAACTGAAATGAATACATTTGGACAAATTGCTTTCGAAATTAATTCTGAACGGTAGTTCCATCATTAATTATACCCATTATCATCACATAAGGGCATGCAGGGCCATGCGGGGCCATGCAGGGACCCGTTTCGAAAACTCCACAAGCTGTCTGTCAGTTCTTTTTGCTGGGAATGCAATGCTGGAGAAATGTCACCTGGTTTTTTAAGAATTTATGTGCAGAGCAATAGGGTGCAGGTTATAGGCGTAAGCGATTTTTATTTTGAACTTTTAGCTTACTTCATTTTTAGAGAGTCCGAGCCCAAAGTGTAAAAGTTTGTCCGTCTGTCCATCTGTCTGTAACCAGGCTGTGTTTCAGCTATAATGGATTACGAAGCAAATTTTTATTGATTAGTTTAATACTTGAGTCTAATGAAATTAAGGATGAAAATTCTGTAATTTCGTTTAATATAGGCAAATCTTAATAAATAGTATGTGGTTTTATTAACATTATACCAATTACACAGCAATTCAGTGATCTACTAATAATAGTATAGCGGCATCCCAGAAATTTAATAGCTACCATACAATAATATCACAACTATACATAACTTTTCTAACACCGCTACCGCTTTTGCTCGAAACCACACATAATATAAACTTCACTAACAACGCCGATATTTCGTTCAGATCACGTCCTCTGAATGAATGAAAGAGATTTAATAATTGATAAGTTATTAATGTAATGGCTAACCCACTTACAAAACCCACATGACCATATATGGAGCGATCGTTTATGGATCTTTGACAATCGAAGTAAAAACGTTAAATGCCGTATGTCAATATGGCTAATGTAGCTTCACCTGTTGATTGCGAAAAAAGTGACAAGTTACAAAGGCGTTTTTTATAGATTTTGAATAAGGCATACATTTGTAGGCAGATTTTTCTATCGAAATTGCTGCAGATTGTGCCCCCATAATAACAAAAAAAATATATATATATATATATATATATATATATATACATTTATTTATACCCATTACCAAATCCAAAGCCCTATTAAATATAGTCGGTACCGATATAATGTGATCCATAGTTCGTTACTGATAAATTTAACCTAAAGGAAAACAAACCGAAAACATCGAAATTTTCCCATTATCACGTATTGTGCACACTTATCAACACTTTCACAGGTATATTAAACTTCATTATCCAAAACATTTTATAACAATTAAACAATAATTAATATGTTTAAAACATGAAATGAAAATCTTTCACAGAAAAAATATACCATTTTGACACTGCCGATTGTAGAATATAAGCCTATAACTATGTGGATTCATAGCAAACAAATTACTTATAGATTGTGTAGAATTTAATTTAGAAAAAATAAATTGTAACTTACCAAATAATTTAAAGCAATGTTTGAATGGGAAAGGTTGTACCTGTACTTTAAAATATTTAAAACTGATTAATATGTATAAATTTATTTGAGTAATAATTGTATTAAGGTGGTCGTTAAATGACCTAGATGTTAATACGACCTTAAATAAATAAATGAAAAAAAAAAATCATTTTAATAATACTGGCCAATTGGTATCACTGACTAGTCTTTGGTTGTGTCATAGACGGGTTTGTTTACGTTTCGGTTAAATTTATCTCGGACGTACCATACAACAAATAATTAGTATAATATACGTATTTAAAAACATTTTCTTCTTCATATTGCATCGGAGCGGGGTATTTAATGTGAAATAATTTTTTTTAATGTTTATTATTATTAAATTCAAGGCATAAGAGGCATCTTATTTCTTCATTCATAAAATTAAATGCTGTTCGTTAGTCTCGCTAAAACTCGAGAACGGCTGAACCGATTCGGCTTGAAATATCCGTGGAAGTCCCGGGAAGGTTTAAACGTTGAGAAAATTTTGAAAAATTCATCACAAACTGTTTCTATGCTCAACGAATTGGGCACGAGTTAGCTAGTATTGATATACTTTTTGTAGAAGTTTAATGCGTTATATCATTATAGATTTAATAGCTGTAAATCAACAGATTGATTTAGTTCGTGTCTAAAAATCACTAAGCATAAATTAAATACATTTTTGCTGCAGCAAAAATAGATCTTGCTGTGATAAAAAATGGGTCCAGAAAAGTGGCTCTTCATAAAAAGCATTCTATGCCATTATTATAATGAGATTTGCAAAAGTTTTCGGGTTAAATGTAAAAGAAAAGCTTTTAAGACTAATCGGTAACCACTATAATAATAATAACGCGACTATAATAATAAATATACTAGCTTTTGCCAACGACCCCGTTCGCGTAAATATCCCGAGAACTCGATCTCGTTTTTCGGCCAAAAATCTAGTCGAGAACTCAGCCTCCGTTCTCGGCCAAAATCGAGTCGAGAATTCGATCTCCGTTCTAGGCCAAAACTTGAAGATTCGGTCTCAGAGACTAAACAGTGGCTTGCGAATTACGGATAGTGAGTCTGAATTTACTGCAGCGCCCGACTCTAAGGGCTGATTTTTCAATCTCCAATACTCATTAATTTTACACCTTGTATATGCTGTAGAGCAAAATCTCGTTTTAAACAAAACTAATTTAACAATGAAAATATACAGTTTTGTTCAACAATTCACGTCTTTTGTTGCACATAACTTAACCGACAATACTAGTGAATAAATATTTATTTAAAGACATGTATTCAGTACTGAAAAAGTACAGTAACCGCAGGAGGAGCTCCATACATGGCGACCATACATTACTGCACCAATGAATTGGGTATTTTCTTTTGCAACAGTTTCGTAGTAGCGTCAGCAAAACAGTATTAAAATGTTGAATACTATTTACTACCTTTCCTCATTTTGGAAATGCATTTTTTCTGTCAAAAACAAAAAAAAAAAAAACTTTTTACCATTTCTTTTTTTTGTCGTAAGAATTTGTAAAAAAAAATCTTTCTAGAATGAGAAAATAAATATAGTAAGCATGTTCCAAAACTATAGTCTATTATTTTAGACTACTATAGGCCTCAGCATAAATATACATGGTCACACAAGAACACTACTTTTTTGGGATAAAACTACACTATTTCCGTGATAAATTTATCTGAATAAGGGCTGATTTTTCGATCGTCAGATAACTTTTATCTAAGGAATAAGTATGTGACTTTGACAGATTTTGTATGGAACAAATGTCTAAGTCACATGTTTATTCAACAGATAAAAGTTATCTGACGATTGAAAAATCGGCCCTAAGTAACATAACATAAAGAATTTTTGGTCTTGAAATATTCGTGGAAGTCCAGGAAATGTTTAAACGGTTTTATTTTTTATTATTTTTATGTTCAACGAAGTAGATACCTACTTCGTTGAACTATAATTTTATAATATAGCGTGGGTCAGCATGCTATATTATAAAATTATAGTCTGCCTTCATCAATAAAAAAAATATGTGATTAGAAAACAATTTATTATGATGTTGTTTGGTTTAACTTTCAATTATTAAACTTGTTCTATTTAAATGCAAACATTCAAAAATTAAAAAATATATTTGCTAACTGTACACGCACTTCCCAAACGCATTGAATTCAATGTGTACACAGGACGTGATGTCTTAAAACAGAAGGTGTATTTAAGTAGCGTCCGCAAAAAAGTCAAACATAAAAATGTCTTCGGTATTGAATGGATGACTTAAGAATAAGAACACACCGCCTTAACGGTCAATGACCCACTTTTCGATTGTTGAAAAAGTTAAAGGTAAATTCGTTTGTTTGTTCATTTTTAGTCCACCGACAACGATAATATAATAATATCTATGGACGCTTCACACCACGTCAATCTGGACCCGTGCTAAGTATCCGAAGAACTTGTGTTACAGGTACCAGACAACGGAAATATATTTAATACTTTTATACTATACCTACACATATTTAAGATTTTTGGTATATTATACACAAATTTAATACACATCCATGACCCAGAAACATTTGAAAAACTTTTTGTTCGCGGGTTCGATTCCCGCCGAGGAATCGAACCCGCGACCTTTCGCTTGAGCACCAACGCGCTTAACCACTGCGCTACAAAGGTCGTCTTTCATCCAGTGTTGCCGCTGGTATAGATATAGTACGTCCGAGATGAGTTTAACCTAAACGTAAACAAACCCGTCTATGACACAACCAAAGACTGGTCAGTGATGCCAATTGGCCAATATCAATACAATGATATCGTTTGGTATATGAATCCATAGACTATAGGTCTATATTCTACAATCGGCAGTGTCAAAATGGAGTATTTTTTCTGTAAAAAAAATTCATTTGATTTTTAAACATATCCATTATTTAATTGTTATAAAATGTATTGGATAATGAAGTGTAATCCTTTAATATACCTGTGAAAGTGTTGATAAGTGTGCACAATAAGTGGATAAGGGAAAAATTTTATGTTTTCGGTTTGTTTACCTTCAGGTTAAATTAACAGGGACGAACTATAGTTCAACTGCATAAGGCTCTATGTGTCTTCAATGTAGAATATTATTATACTTTTTATGCCAAAATAAACAGCGAATGTTGCCGAGTAATTGCAGATACGCCGCATACGTTGAATAACAATTATTTGGTGGGTCGGTGTGTTTTCATAATTAATTAATTTTAAGTTGTGGCAACGGTCTTGCATCATTAATGACAGGCCCTTCTAAAGTTGTATAATTGTCTGCAATTTGAGGTTTTGCCATGATAAGGAATGTGAACTTTTAATTAATCATATCGGCAATCAAGCTATCTGATCATAAAGCCCTTATGGCCGCGTAAGTGCCAGATATATCTTTCAGTTTTTTTGTTTCAGTTTTTTTAATGAAAAACTCAATTTAAAATTAAAGGACTGCAAAGTTTAGGATTAACTTTAGTGACTGTTACTCAAACGCACGATTGGATATAATTTACTCAGTAGAAAAAAAATGCGAAGTTATGCTTCTAATATTACTGAATGATAATAATTTATTGGTGTATGAGCCCCGTATATAGAGTTTACTGTGAAAGTATCAGCGCCTGTTTCACAGGTACCTTTTTTTAAATTATTGTATGGGTAAATTTATGATGTTGGGGCATTTCTCATAGAAACATGAAAGTCAAAAGTAAGTCTTTCAGCGCTGGTACTTTCACAGTAAACTCTACATAGTAGGCACATCCTAAAGTAATATCACTAATTTATTACACCTTGTATATGCGTAATTCACATGATAAACAGCTGGTATTTTAGTAACATTAAAATAAAGCTTTATATTTCAGTAAATATTCTATGATTATCCAGTAAAATAAAAAAACACGCTTAATTGCATTGTTATTAATCTGGAAATTGTTGCAAATTATGCTCAAAGATTCCGTTACATACACACTTACATAGATACATAAATTTATCTATGGGTTGTAACCCTAGCTTATAAAAGCGTGTTAAAAATTAATACTATGGTTTTCCGCGCATTAAAACTATCGTGGGAGCTTGCATTTCCATATAAATTTCTTCTTTGGACTCATACGCGCCCTTACAACTTATAACCATAATATTAATATAATATGACGCTGAATAACGCTTTACACAACGTCAATCTGGCCCCGTGCTAAGTATCCGAAGAACTTGTGTACCAGACAACGGAAGTATATTTGATACTTTTATACTATGCACATATGTAAGATTTTTATTATATCATACACAAATTTAATACAGATCCATGACCCAGGAACATTGAAAACTAAACCATGTACCTATTTATAACAACCCCCCGAATTGTCAAGCAGCAAGAGAACTGATGATGATGTATATATATGATATATATATGATATAAACCCAAAGCACACAAAAAAGTCAGCTTACAAAAAAAAACCGGATCAAAATATTTTTTGTTCATCTTAAAGTAATCATTAATAAATTAACCAATGAATATTAATTAAAACGAAGTATTTTCTCACGATGAAATACACGGGGTCAAAAACTACAAACTATGAACGGAAGTTAATTTTCACCCCGTAAGGGATGAATACTTAACTTTTATTGTTCCATTAAGTAAGCATTACTTGCCTTGTATGACTACAATAACGTAATGAAATACAGCAAAAAGTATCTAATTGTTATTTTAGTATACAAGCTGTTTGCCTGTTTCGTATTTTATTAAGCCTAAAATAAATGAAAAACAATGTATAACAGAAACGAGTGATACAAATTTACTAACTTATGAATTATCATGAGTTGTGTTTTATACGAAAAGTGGCCGCAGACATTTGGAAACTATACGATTTTGAACATAAAACTAATTTGAAATATTGCTAACAAAATATTTAAACAGTCATATAATTTATGACATGGATTTTGGATGTATATTGTATACTGTACATAACTGAACCTCATTTAAAACAAAATCCATGTCATAATCTTTATATATATATAAAAATAAATTGCTGTTCGTTAGTCTCGCTATAACTCGAGAACGGCTGAACCGATTTAGCTATTTTTGGTCTTGAATTATTCGTGGAAGTCCAGGGAATGTTTAAACGGTTTCCATGCTCAACTTGCTTTTTATGCTCAACGAACTGCACAAGGGTCAGCTAGTAAAATCTAAAATTATTTAGTTTTTTGACTTTACTGAAAAGTTGTAGTTTTATAGACACGAAGTTGTGAAGGTGAAGCGACGATATTATAAATAATGACTATGATAAATGACTTAATGTTTACACTAAATTAAAATATAATTTAATACTACCGAGTACCGACTAACAAAAAAATATAAGCGCAGTAAATCAGAGAATTATTATTGTAATCGATAAAAATAAGTATCCTTCGATATTTAAGTACACTTCATAAACATTAGAGGTACCTTAGGTCACTATTTATTAGGATAATCGGCTTACGGCGGCCTCGTATAGCTTTAGGTACAGGACGTTTCATTTTGGTACTTATAATAATGTATTTTTTATTATAACTACTAGTGGCATAAAAAAGTTTTATGTGACCGCAAAATTCTATGCTATTTGGAAAATAAAAAAGTAAAAAAGAAATGACACTAACGTAATATAAAAAAACTTTCCAAAAGATAAAAGAATAAAAATATAATATTATTAGCGCGCGGGTCCACCTGCAACTAACTTTTATATATTACTATCTGACACGTGCCCACTTCGTTGAGCATACAAACCGTTTAAGCCTTCCCTGGACTTCCACGAATATTTCAAGACTGAAATAGCCGAATCGGTTCAGCCGTTCTCGAGTTTTTGCGAGACTAACGAACAGTAATTCATTTTTATATATAAGAGAGAAAGACTAGCCGACCCGTGCCCACTTCGTTGACCATAGAAACTGTTTGTGATCAACCGTTTAAACCTTACTGGGACTTCCACAAATATTTCAAAACTAAAAATAGCCGAATCGGTTCAGTCGTTCTCGAGTTTTTGCGAGACTAACGAGCAGCAATTCATTTGATATATAAGAGAAGACGATAATACTATCTAATAGAATATTAGCCAAGCAACTTAAACATAATTTATCAATCCTACTAAAACAATATAATGCCACATAACACATTCAATTGAGTACTGTCACGAATTAAAGTGTTAACAATGCCATAAAAGGCATTATATTAGCCAGTTATTGTGTACAAAGTATCAGACTGTTCTCGCAAAACGTGACGGCACGTTTGGACCCTTGTCAGTTCAAAAATATTAATTTTGTACGGTGACAAGATGAACAAGTCTCGCATATTATGTTCTGTTTAATGTTTTTATACACCGAACGAGAATAGAAAGTGACACTTGTGTAAGATGATGGATACATTTTGTGCGATAGTAGCGAAATAGTTCAATAAATTAGACTGATAAAAATTCAAATTTGAAGATTAAAAAATGTTTGTTTTATCTGACCGAATATGGCTTTTTCAAAAATGTTGTTAATAATATGTAAATGTATCTGACATTTTCGTTTTACTTTCGTTTATCAAAATATTAATTTCACTTTTATAAAAATACCCAGATAAAATAGATATCTATATCTATCTATTTTATCTGGGTATTTTTCTATTAAGATTTTAAATAAGTGAAACCAAAGCTTTATAGTTAGCTTATAGTTTTGCAACTGAATTTCGATTCCGAATCCGTTTCCAGTTTCAGTTACATGAAAACTAATTAAAAACTTAACTTGCTTTGGAAAATACCATTTTGCCCTATATGTATAGCCATATTTACCCTAGTTTTTAAATACGAACAAAAACGAACAATTTTAGAATTTTCTATCGTTTTTGTTCATATTCGTTGAAATAAACGAAAAACACTTTAGTTTATTAGAGCACTCTGTATACGGAATGTCAAAAGCACTTTCAAGTCCAAGCTATTGATGGTGTATTAAAAAACAGTAGCTACTGCTATTTGTCGCCGACGTACTATCCTATTGTAGTCCATTGTAGTACTTTTGTTTTGAAATATTTTAATCTCATAACTAATCCGCTTAGAGAAGAAAGAAAAAAGGAAAGATTAAAATTCTTTTTCGTCGAAAGAATTTTGTTTTAGGTTTAACAAATATTTATTGGACTGTTGATGTTTTTTGTTATTCACAGTAAGATGTACCTACGTTAAATTACTGTATATTAGGTACATTTTTACCCGACAAAGTAGAGAAATACTTTAGTAATCATACTGTATACCTGATACCGTTTGTTTATTTTTCTAAGTTACTTACTTTTACTTTCTTATTATGTCACAAATCACTGTAAAAACTGGCATACCTGTAACAAAAATAGAGTTATTAATACACAATTTTCGACCATAACTCATTGGGATACGCTTCAAAGTAAGTTGTGCTCTACATTCCAAAGTCATACCATAAATCCATCAGTCAAGGAAACTAAAAAAGTTTAATCCTTTTCAATTATCCGCCTATCCTATTACGATTTTATCTTTTTTACTATCTTTTTTTGTACTAAAGATAATATTTATTTCACATTGTTCGTAAATAGGGTTGCACTGACATGGATGTATAAAATATTATTATGAGGTCATCTTAAATTACATTTTTGTTAACAAAAGAATTAAGCCATTATAATTCTACCAATTCAAATGCAACCTAATATAATAAATACAAAATGTAATGACACATGTACTTCGGTCGGCATTCAACTTTTAGTTTAATATTATGATGATACAATTATCTCAGAATAATCAAAATATGCTGGTATCATTAAATATAACTATTTGAAAAGTATTTTGTAACCGGGACTTAGTAGAGTTTAGAATAAAATATGATGTAAGATGTATGAATTAATTGTATCTTGTTGATCTAAGTAAACAATAAAAAAATTACCTCAATAAATTAATTGTTCAACTGCAGTATTCTTGTCATTATAGAGTATATGATTAATGTGTAAAAAGGAGGTACTGCATAAAAATATCAAAATACCTTATCAAACTTTCGGTAGTCATTTTAAATATTTAAAAAATATAAAAAAGTAATTCAACACTTCCCTGCAGTAATAGGTTATTGTTGTACCCATTGTTAGATTCAATATTGTAATAGCCCCGACCCTATTTACTTCACAATGCCTCATCCATTTTTTTACACTCCGTGATTTATAGGTTAGTAAATATTTAATTTTCAAATCATATCCGTTGAAAATGGTCGAATATCCATCATGGGTGAATAAGCATCCCTTCATTAAGGCGAGGAATAACCGCTACTAGCGCCACTCTTTTTAAAATAAAATTTACAATGTCACAAAGATCTTATAAAAAAAGTAATCGGTTCAAACTTTAAGTAAATAGTTAAACTAATTTATTGGCATTTAATTACAGCTCTAAATCCTATACTGTATTTACTCTCATAAGTAAAATACTAAAGTGGCAGTTTTAGTTAATTTGGCCGTTGCCAATCGTTAGACATTGACTATCTTTTTATTCCTGCTTTTGACAACACCATTAAAATCGGTATAGAAATTGAGGTAGGTACCTGTGGCATATTATAATCTTTATAATGGTATATAATCTTCTCTATGTATGTGAGTAAACTCCACGGCTGAACCGATTTAAATGAAAATTATTGTATTTTTTGCAGAGGATTCGAGATGGTGTAGATTCTCGCCGCCCTTTTATCCTAATCGGTAGTATCATTTAGGATAATTCTTCAAGTGTTATTTAAGCAGATGACGTTAATAACGAATTCATTCGCATTAATGTTTCTTTCGGCTCAAGTTTAATAAAACAGAATGTGATTGAAAATTTGTCAATAACGTTGTTTCCTTGCAACTGGAACGCACAATTATTAACCTACGCGGAAATAAAAAGTTTGGGATTGAGTTTTACAGTTTGGCCTGGTAGGTAGCACTATTGTCAATGATCAACTTAATTCAAACGAAGTAAGAAGTTCGCCGGGGCTAGCTATTAATATAAAACTTTGCAAGGAACTTTGAAGTTCAACATAACGCAAATGCAATCACAAATTGCAATTGCAAAACTTTTGATCGGGGGAATCGAATAACTAATATCAATATTGATTCTATTAATATGTTTATCTTCAACTAGCTGTGCCCGCGACTACGATCGCGGGTTTTTGAGTGTCTTAAACCGTTTATGCAGCGCACGCAACGAAAGACCTCAAATGTAAATAATTTTCCCCGTTTTTTTCCCAGAATCTTATCAGTGAGAAATTAGGCAAATCTACTTTGATTAGTATATTTTACTAGCTAACCGTGCCCAAACCGTCCCTGGATTTCCACGATCATTTCTAGACCAAAAATAGCCGAATCGGTTCAGCCGTTCTCGAGTTTTATAGAGACTAACAAACAGCAATTCATTTTTATATATATGAACAAGAGAAGATAAGAGATTTAATATTTTATATATAAATTAATTCAACTTGAGGTAACGAAACATTGGCCAATCTTTCACTATCTCAAGTTGAATTAAGCTAAACAGTTACGGATTTTTCAATTATTTCCTCCCTACCCGTGCATGCATGATTAGCGTACGAGCGAGACAAACTGACATTCGAAACGATCTACGAGGTAAAAGAATCGGCCTGCCGAAGCGTTGTCTAATTTATGTCCTCGCCAATGAAAACCATATATCAAGTGAGCTTGAGCGAGACCGAAGTATTGCCAGTTCATTAGCCAAGCTATTACTCAATACCTTGACTAATTGTAGCTGTAATAGCTGTTGTTACATTGTAAATTTAAGCTATTACAACTGATTGTATTTTAAGCATCATTTGTTGCATATATGTATCAGGGGCTGTGTAGCATCCACAGTCATCAACCTGAGTGGATACCTTTTCGACAACTTGTGCATTACTCTGCCTAACAAACCAATTGCAGACCTCGAATGGTCTTTACTTCTTTCTTCTTATATTTTGTTATTTTTGTCTGAACGTTGTAGTTGTTTTTTTATTTCTTACATCTGCGGTTTTTCTTTTTTACTCTTGTATTTTTTTGTGTTTATATTTTCATTGTGTATCTATCATTATTATTATTATCAATACCTACTGTTACTATCTATAAGCTACCATCCAAAATAGATTTCGTAGTCAAGGGAAATTATGCTTAGTAAGGGATAACTTAAATTGTAGGGTTGTAGAAGATATGTTTAACCAGCTTAAAGAAGGAGGAGGTTATCAATACAACCGTCACCTCAGAACTTTTTACTTGACAAATGATTATGATTTTTTTAATCTGGTAATATCCGTGTACTCCGATTTTTTATTTAAAAGTTATTACCTTTTTGGGGGTACTTACAAAAAGCATACCTTTTGGGAATAGCTTCAGTTATGAATGCGCTATTACCTATACTAATATTATAAAGCGAAAGAATTTGTTTGTTTGTTTGTTTAAACGCGCTAATGTCAGGAACTACTGGTCCGATTTGAACAATTCTTTTTTTGTTGGTTAGCCCATTTATAGAGGAAGACTTTAGGCTATATAACATTACGCTGCGACTAATAGGAGCGAAGTGTCATTGAGAAATGTTGCAAAAACGGGGAAAATTATTCACATTTGGGGACTTTCGTTGCGTGCGCTGCATAAACGGTTTAAGTCACTCAAAAACCACGCGAACGAAGTCGCGGGCACAGCTAGTGCACAATATGGCGATTGCGCTAATTTTCGTTATGATATTCGTGATTTGGAGATCAAAATATTTCGTTATGCCAAAATTTAAAATCAATAACCTGTATGCGCTTTTCGAAGTCTGTCCATATTATTTTTGTTAATTTTTTTTGTAGGTTCCTCAGGAGCCATTTTTGCTTGCCCCATCTTAAAATACTTATCAATTCGCTAAATTAACTGTATTTTAAGCATCATTTTCTCGCGTTAACCGAAGGTTTATTTTAACTCATCGATCGGATCAGATACGGGTTAAAATGCACCGCCGAATGTGATTGTAGATCCGTAATTATACCTTGTATATCACAGGTACAATATAAGCTGAGGATACACTGTTGTAAATATAAGCCTTTTTAACCGCTTATAAAAAGAGTGTTATATTTGATGGGTGTGTGTATGATCTAGTTTTTTGTTTCAAACCTGACGTGATTGCGGGTGTTATTAGCTACGAGCTGTGCCCGCGAATTCGTTCGCAGTTTTTATGCAGCTCACGCAACGAAAGTCCCCAAATGTGAATAATTTTCCCCGTTTTCGCAACAATTCTCACTGACGCTTCGCTCTTATTGGTCGCAGCGTAATGTTATATAGCCCAAAGCCATTCTCTATAAATGGACTGTCCAATAATTTTTTTTTCAAATTGGACCAGTAGTTCCTGAGATTAGCGCGCTTAAACAAACAAACTCTTCCGCTTTATAATATTTCATCATCATCGGTTCGTTCACTGCTAAATAATTCGGGGGTTAATTAAAAAAAATATTTTTATTTATATTACTTACTACCTACAAAACGAACATTAAAGGCTGAAATATCTATATAATTAAATCTCAATTAATAAATAGATAAGGAAGTGTGTGAAATATTTAATCTTCTACAAAGTTTTTAGAAAAAAAGTAATATGCTGTTTCTTATGCTAAAAAGAAATCATGGCCCCTAATTTTTTACGGTACCTACTTTTCATGTTCGCTTGCACTTAGCCGATTTTTTTAGTTTAATAGGCTGAGAAAAATTTCCCCAAATATCGTGCACATACAGCCTTAAATGAAAAATGTTTCACAGGTATTTTATTGGCGTTGAAATAAGGTTACGGAGATCGGGTGTCAGCACCGACAGACATGATGACTTTACAACCGCAGGTACAAAATCGTATTTATACCATTTTTTTACTACCTCTACATAACCTACTTAGACTTGATTTATAGTATTAAGATACAGAAGAAACTACAGAAATACAAGCGCAGTACGTTTACTTATGTTGAGAGTTGAGACATTTCCCGTTCACAGGTTGCTACTGTCACTGCTTGGCGTAACATTTGGCAATGTTGAAAATTAATTATCAAAAAAGATAAACACTTTACATTTATATACATTTTAATATATATAAATGTAAAGTGTTATAAATGATATACATTTTAAATAAAATAAAAAATATGGTCAGAATTGCGGATGTTCATCCAGGAAACAAATTGGAGTACCTACATTTTATGATAAAATCAAAACATATGAACATCTAGCTCAAGCCTAAGTTTTGGAGGAGGAAATAGGGGACTCCTGCTGCTGCTGCAGTTGTCTCTAACGGTTTGGTCGGGCCGTTGAGGGACAGCAATAAACTTTACAAATTTTGCATTTCTCTAGACCGTGTTTCCTCATAATCCCTTAGATAAATCTAAATGATCTATTTAGATATGATCTAAGGGATTTTTTGATTAGAGAATTATGAGGAAATAATCCCTTAGATCGATAAAAAAGAAAAAAAATGGCCTAGAGAATTGCAATTTGTAAAGTCTATTGCTGTCCCGCGATTGCCCGATCAAACCGATAGAGACAATTACTGTTGAGTGTGACAGTTCCTTAGGGAACATCCAAATGTTTTGTAACACAAACCGTATCATAGCGGCGCTATCACGGGTTGTCATCACTATCACATCAGACGGACAGACGGAATTTATTAGTGTATAGTATTACTTAAACAGATACGATCTAGCGTTCTTGCTTTCTCTTACGATTTATTGAAACAAATCATTTTTACTAGAACTTACGTATTCACGAGGTATACAGGCTGTTATATTAATGAGTGATAGATAGTACTTAAGGGTGTATATGGGTCCCGCATATAGAGTTTACTTTGTAAGTACCAGCGCTGAAAGAGGTACTTTTTCAAATTATTGTATGGACAAGTTTATGATGTTGGGGAATTTCTAATAGAAACATGAATGTCAAAAGTAAGTCTTTCAGCGCTGGTACTTTCACAGTAAACTCTACATAGGAGGCACATACATACCATAAATTATAATCACTCATTTAATGTACACTTTGTACAGTATGTATACCGAATGCTAAATATTTAATCCAAAATTAAGTTTAGTCCATAATATTGATTATCATATTGTGGCCTTAACTTAATTTTGGTTTAAATATTTCAAATTAATAATAATAAGTTTAACATTAATAACAATATAATCAAAGTCAGACATTTTAACTAACCGCCAAATAGCAGTGAGTGATGATATTACAGCTACAAACACTTTCGACAACGCATCAAACAAAAAAAACTATATCAAAATCGGTTTGTCCGTTTGGGAGCTACGATGCCACAGACATTTTAAAAGTTTACAACATCTCTCTGCTTTCATCTAGGTTTAAAAAAGTTAAAAATCGGTTCACCCAGACCAAATATCTGAGGAATATACATCAGAATTGTGGGTGAACCTCCTATTTTGAAGTCGGTTAAAAATAGTATTTCTTAAGGGATATTGTATTATGCTGAGTCATAACGTTAAAATCCTTTCGATGTACCACACAAGCTACTAAGTCCACTAACAATACTTATTAGTGTTAAATGATAGTAAAATAATAAAAAATATCAGACCACAAAAAATACCTGGTATTCTATTTTATGTGGATCATGTCATGAGTGAACGCGTGTACATTTTTATTTTCGGTTACACAATTTATAGGTGCCTGCTTATATTTTACATCTTATATATGTGAATGTGACAAGACCATGTTATTGCCTATTTATATCTTACTAATAATAAAAAGGCAATATTTTTTCCCTATTTATTTATAGGCAATACTTTCAAATGGTCTTATCACATTTTATAAACAACATATGCTTATACTAAATTTACTTACATAGTTTACTTCGTTCTTTAGGATTTAAAAGTTCAAATCTAAATTATGAAAATAGTAGAATATTATAGTCTACTAAAATTTTAAAAAGAGTATGTTACATGAGTTCACGACCTATTTTAAACCAGCCGCATTACTTTTATGACAAACATCAATTTCATCTTGGTTTAGCTCCGTCTTTATACATAGGTCCGTTGGCCCTTATTCGCGAATATCCCCGACCTCAGTAGCGCAGTTGGTTGAGCGCGTTGGTGCTCGAACGAAAGGTCGCGGGTTCGAATCCCGCCGAGGGAACAAAAAGTTTTCAATGTTCCTGGGTCATGGATGTGTATTAAATTTGTGTATAATATAATAAAAAATCTTAAATATGTGTATAGTATAAAAGTATTAAATATATTTCCGTTGTCTGGTACCTGTAACACAAGTTCTTCGGATACTTAGAACAGGGCCAGATTGACGTGGTGTGAAGCGTCCATAGATATTATTATTATTATTCATTATTTACTAAATGGTTTTGTATAATACGAGAATGTTAGTAAACTAAAGATTTTAACTTTTACTAACTTTAGCAAATAATAGGTTTTATATAACTTTTAGATGTACCATATTAAGAATCTACACATCAAATATAATGTTTTTTACGTGTATCAAATAGAAGTAACACAATATTTCTGAAAATATACATTTAACCAAATAGCTTCATCATCGCTATTATGCCTGCTTAGCACATACGCCATTTACACGACTCAGCCTGTCTAGACTCTAGACGGTAGCGGAATGTCTTGTAACTTGTGACTTCGTTTTTTTTAAAAAAAAAACGGCACCGCTTATAACTCGCAAGCCGGAAGCTGTCAGTAACATGCACTTATAATTATTGGACAAGCATCGAATATTGATGAAGTTTTAATTTAATTAGACGTTTCCCACACAACCTGCTCTAGAGCATCTCTCATTAATACAGGAAAAGTTTTTTAGAATCGCGAAAGGTGTAAACAAAATGTATGTGAAGGTATACATCAAACTAGCGATTGCTGATTGTATTCCCACTCTATCAATTTATTTTTGTGTAAACAAGCATTCTTTCCTTATTCTGTAGTTATCAAAAGATCAAGAAAGAATGCTCTTGTTCTAGCTCTAGCTCTTTGTTCTTATGCTCTTGTTCTAGTTCTTTATTCTTTTGATGTAAACAAACCTTTACCAAAAGATCGAGAAATAATGCTCTTGTTCTAGCTCTAGCTCTTTGTTCTTATGCTCTTGTTCTAGTTCTTTATTCTTTTGATGTAAACAAACCTTTACCAAAAGATCGAGAAATAATGCTCTTGTTCTAGCTCCTTGTTCTTTTCATTTAAACAAACCTTTACCAAAAGATCAAGAAATACTGCTCTTTTTCTAGCTCTAGTTTTTTAATATCATTATCTTCCCTTTTAGTTTCGCAGTAGTCAGGTACAAAAAGAGCGTCTAAAACCCAACTCATTTTAGTAATGTACACCCGCCTAAAGAAACCACAAACAATAATTTAAAATTAAACTACTTCACCTTTAACCTATTCATAAAAATACCATAGAGGCAATAAAATATAATATCAAAGATAACTCGTATGATAGCCCTTACGACCGTTACTACAATCGACATTGAACCCTATCCCCTTGAGTTGAGGTCGACGTTTGCGTGGTTAAGGGCTAACCCAATTTAAGATCGGCTTTAGGGCTTTGATGTTGAGGGCTCCTGAAAGCTCACTGGCGGTTAGCTGTAACTAGTTTACGTGGGATTTCATTAGGCCCTGTAGGTTGTGTTTTAGCCCTTAGCTGTCAGCTTGAGATGTATATTGTGGTGTTTTGATTTTTAACCCCTGACAAAAACGGGGATGTTATAGGTTGGACATGACGTGCTGACGTGTCCGTTCTCATCCATAATTCATCATTATCAGTTCGCTCGTCGCTTGAAAATTCGGAGGTTAATATTAATTTTGTCTATCTACACTAATAATGCGAAGAGGAAAGATTTGTATTTTTGTATGTAACGACTTAACTCAAAAAGTACTGGACCGATTTTAACAATTCTTTTTACATTAGAAAGGGTAGAGTAACATAGGCTATATAAAAATCAATTGATGTTCGTCAGTCTCGCTAAAACTTGATATCAGCTGAACTCATTCGACTATTTTTGGTCTTGAAATATTCATGGAAGTCCCGGGAAGGTTTACACGATTTCCAAGCTCAACGAAGTGGGCACGGGTCAGCTAGTATACAGTATGAAGATATAGCGCATCGAGTATATGAGTGAAGCTACTGAACATAATTTTTTTATTTCCAAATAAAAGTTAACAATTGATAACAAGTTATTCTCGGAATGTCAACACAAAAGCTACCACAGGTTCAATCTTAACCCGTTGAGATTAACCGGTACTAATGCCAATATAAATACAAAAGACCGAAAGATATTAAGTACTTTTAAAATAGACATAATATTATAATATTATATTAAGTGCCAATTTCACCAGCACATGTTAAAGTTAATCTTTGATCAACTATCATGTTATCCCTCTTGTATCATTTAGGGCGTGTTTCACCAAGCAATGTTAAAGTTAACGCCATGTTAAATATCATGTTATACCTCTCGTGTTTCCTGTCCATTAATGCGGTAGCATAATATTTTAACATGGCGTTAACTTTAACATTGCTTGGTGAAACACGGCCTAAATGTGTATGCATGATATTTTAACAAGTCGTTAACACTAGCAAGCGTTGGTGAAATCGGGACTTATGACATTTGTATAGATATCGTCTGATATTAACATTCTTCCCAGATTCGGTATATATACACTTTTTCCCATAACGAAATTCTCACATTCAGAGCTAACAAATCTTTTTTAAAGGCTTATAGCCATTACTATTGATGAGTTCGTTTCAATATTCAATAACGCTTTTGTGATTTAAAAATAATATTTGTACCGCAAGGTCAATAGATATAGTTCGTAATAAAATATTTCAATTTTCTACACTTTCTAGTCGTTTGGTTTCTATTCATTTAATGTTATTGCCGGTAGTTTTGACTGCCGTGTTGTGAATACTTTGATTAGTTTTAAGTGGGTTTAGAGATTTTTTGTAAGTTTGTCATCTTAACACATATAATAGTAATATCAATGGCTTTCACACCAGTTCAATCGGGTCCCGTATTAAGTTCTCGAACAACTTTTGTTTTGGGGTACCAGATAAATTAAAAATCCAAGCCTACTGCTACCTAATACCATCAGCTACAGCTAGATTTTGATCTAATTTTAAAAACTCAAAATTTTATTCATTCATCATTTTAAATATTTTTGATAAACCAATTCACCTAGACTTAGATAATCTAGCCAAGCCGGGTATAGAACCAACTGATAAAAAAAATCATGACTTATTTTATTACATTGCTAAGAACGCTGGAACGCTGTCGCAGCCGCGGTTCGGTTGCGCGGACAGTAATTATTGAAGAGATGAATGGACGAAGGTATGTCGCAAAAATATTTTGCCCAGAAAATCGTTTTAAATCTGTCACTTAAACATTTTACGATATGTAGTACAGTATTAAGTACATCGATTTTAGAGATGGATCTTTAGATGTACATAAAACGTTACGAAGTATTTTAAAATATTTATGTGCTAGTTCGAACTGAATTTTCTCAAAATCAGAATGTTGCTACATACCTATAGCCTTCGTTCATTCATATTTTCAATTATGCTCACGCAAATTTTGAGTCAGTCAGCACACCATAATTTCTACATCGGATGCATTAATGGGTGTTGTGAAACTGCGTCCGTTTAGCGCAGTTTAGTTTCGGATTAGGAACGACAGGGATATACAACCTTTTTAAAACATAGAACTGTCTCATAATAAAATATTTTCATTTTGTAAAACTGATAAGTCTATTTCTAGTCTCGCTTCATGTACAGCTAAATTTATCTATTTATAAAGTTTTATTATATTGAAAGTTAAGAAAATATTGCAATATCTATTAAATACTCGTATAAAACAATTGCCTTCATATTAATACTCAAATTTAAATACATTTCATACACGGTCGTGGTATTATTCACGGCACTTTTTGCAACCCAGTAGTCGTTACTTAGTAGGTAGATAATAATATTATTTATGATTTGTTAATAGTAGTTATTTGAATTAGGCGTTGGATAAAAATGCATAATATCATACAATGTAATAATTTATAAATATTATATTTTAAATTTTGCAACCTATATGGCTGCACAAAGTAGATAATAAAATAGCAATGCGAGAAAGCAAAGAGGTGCTCTACTATACTCTACTTATATTAAATTGTATTATAATATAATATATTAAATTGTATTTGATCCATATCTTAAATACCCTATCATCAAAAATCACCTAAAATTTACGATGGACTTCACTACAATCTTCTACTAGACTTTCTGTTAAATTTTAGTCATTCTATGCTTGCGATCACATTCCAGTTCTCAGCAGGAAATATTAATTAACTAGCTGACCCAACTGAGCTGATGAGCCGTTTCAACCTTCCTCCGTCCTTTCAAGACCTAAAATCGCCGAATCGGTTCAGACGTTCTCGAGTCTTAGCGAGACTTACGAACAGCAATTTATTTTTATTTATAAGAAGATATTTTGTCAACACCACCAGTTGCGCGCCCCTGTCCGAGGCAGGGTTCGCGAACAATGGCGCGTGGGCCGCGGTCGTGATCTATTGCGTGGCGTTACGACACGACGCGATGTCGATATTAGTTAGGTATATTCCTTTGTTTACTACTAGTCAATACTAGTGGATGGAAAGGGTGGACCATCTCCTGGGATCGACAGCTTGAGAGAAAACCTATCACAGACACTATCTATTGCTGTCTCGTAGTGCCCTAGCTAGCCAATACTAGTGCGATAGAGACAACTGGAGCACGAACTGAAATTAGCTATTAAAATCACAAGAAATCGACATTTAGGGAACCCTCGTTTCTACCTCCAAAACTTAACCGATTTTTTCATACTAAACCAAAAAAAGACATGATTTTAAACAGTCACTTAAACATTTTAGGATATCTTCTTCTTCTAACTTAAGAGCTTCGCTCTTGTCGGTGGAGTTTTCTCCATTCCTCTCTGCACTCCGCCCTTCTCTTGACCTCCTGATACGACACGACCATCACTTTCTCCTTCACCTGGTCCATAAAAGTTCTTCTCGGCCTTCCACGTTTTCTTCTACCTTCTATCTTTCCTTTAATTATTCCTCTAATAAAGTTGTCGTGCCGTATCAAGTGTCCCAACATCTTTCCTCTCCTGTTCTCGATGGCTTTTAATATCTCTCTCTTTTCATTTACTAATTCCAAAACTTCTTCATTACTTATCTTTTCAGTCCAATTTATTCTTTCCATTCTTCGCCAACACCACATCTCGAATGCCTCCAATCTCTCTCTATCGCGTTGTGTCATAGTCCATTTTAGGATATGTAGTAATGTATTAAGTACATTGATTCTAGAGATAGGTCTTTAGATTAATGTACTTAATACGTTACGACGTATTCTAAAATGTTTGAACTCAATTTTCTCAAAATCATAATTTTGCTACAAATCTCCTTCATCCATTCATGACTTCAATTTACTCTCACCTACTTCATGTTTTTGTACCCTCGTTCTTCTTCTTCTTTTTTTGGCATATGCCTCCCCCTCAATAGGAGTTGCCAACGTCAGAGTGTAAAAGGTTAGCAGTACGGTGGGATGATAAGAACAACTTCACGCGAGTCTCGTGCAGATACAAGTTCTTTAAATAATTGTACCCTCGTTCAAGTTCAAGATAATATGATGTACGTCACATCGTGTCTATTTTTAGACATAAAGAGACGAAAGGGTTTTCATTAATATAATATGAGAGCTTTTAAAATAAATTGATTCGAATTTTTACTCCCGAAAACAGCGGTCGGCGGCCGGAAAATTTCATTACTTCGCCTTTTTAGATATTTCATGTGTTATTTTAACGTTTTTGTTTCATTTCAATAAATATCAAAGGAAATGTTTTAGATGACAGCAATAAAAGACTGATAGACATTTTTATTTGTAGAATTTATCATGAAAATATTCTTCATTTCTACATAACATTACAATACATTTTAACCCCTAATATATTTTAACCCCTGCTGCGATGCCATACTGCAGCTGCAATGCAGCTCGGATACTTAGCACAGGGCTAGATTAACGTGGTGTAAAACGTACATGCATATTATATTATATATTACTAGCCGACCCGTGCCCACTTCTTTTTTTATTTTATTTTTTGTCCGAAAATGGAAAAAGTGGTTCGTGATAGAAGAGTGAAAATTTTAGGGTTTATGTATTTTTTAATACCACATTATATAAAAAATATTTTTTTGTCCAAATAATGTTAGGGGTGGATAACAGTAAAATAGTAGCCGATTCTCGACCTACTGAATATGCATATAAAAATTCATAAAAAGCGGTCAAGCCGTTTCGGAGGAGTATGGTAACTAACATTGTGACAGGATTTTATATACTTAGTACATAGTGCACACATATAACATAGTAGAAGTAGTAGAGTATTCGAGTAAGTATAATATTATAACGCATATAAATTCGCCACGCATTGCAAAGAAATAGAAAAAGCACTTCTCGCCACTCTTGAGGGATGTCATTCAATTTGAAGAAGCCCCAGGAGATCACGTCAC
The DNA here is from genome assembly GCA_905187575.2 of Celastrina argiolus. Lineage (NCBI taxonomy): Eukaryota > Metazoa > Arthropoda > Insecta > Lepidoptera > Lycaenidae > Celastrina > Celastrina argiolus. The sequence continues at coordinate 9,519,606 of LR994596.1, forward strand.
AAAAAAGTCGCAAGAAACTATGCGTTATTTGAGAGAATAAGGGCGTGTTTCACCAAGCAATGTCAAAGTTAACGCCATGTTAAAATACCTTGCCATCTCATTCATTGACAGGAAATACGAGAGGAATAACATGATATTTAACATAGCGTTAACTTTAACATTGCTTGGTGAAACACGCCCTTAATAGTAAATTTCGACTCAAAAAGTGACTTACTCCAAATAAAGGTCTCAAACCGTGGTCCGTTGTATAACATTTTTCCTAACTTAACAACAAAAGTTTTTTTTACTATAAATCATGTATATACGAGTATTTATGACAATGTAATATTTGAATAACATGAAGCTGATCTGGGGCCTTACTCTCCAAACTGATTCGATTGTGATTCAGATTCGATCGTGCCGCGTACTCCCGAATAAATTGACGTTTGTGTATTTTGATTCTCAGTCGATTGATATGACTGGGACTTGGGAGTACAAAAAGTTACGATCTAACGGTTTTCTTTATCCTGGTTAGTTTTAAAGTAATCCACCAAATAAAATACCAAAAGCCGTTGAGATTTAACTGATTCGATTCTCGAGCCCATCAAGTTTGGGTTCGTTTGATTTGTAGTACAGTAAAGATATTAAGGCTTGTTCTTTTATAAATAATATTTTTGTTTACATATAGAGTATATTGAATTGGTATATAATACTCACTGTATAGGAAGTCTACATGTATACAGAGCGTCCGCACTAATGCTTAATGCATGGCATCAGCCTGTATCCGTGAGTTCCGCCTCACTTCCTTGATTAAAAATAAACACGCTGTATGTGGATGTATGAGTTTAAAACCATCATTTTTAGGACTTAATTCCCCAGTTTCTGAAAGGAAATCAACGCTAAATCAGTATTCAAATCTCGTACTGAATTTAAGAACTGACTTGAACACTGATTATTTGTTTTTATTGATGATTTGCCTTTCAGAAATCGGAGGTAAAATTCGTTTTGCCGTTTCTGCTTTACTTGTCACTGTGTTCATTCTTGTATTATTGTTATTTATGCTTTTTAGTATTTTATTGCTTTTCATACAGCAATTGTGATCTCTTTATTGTCAAATGTAATACTCTAGTGTGCTCAAATTAAGTATATTTTTAGCATCCATATGTCGCGTCTATCGTTTGTGTGTGTTCAATAATAATAATAATAACTAGCTGACCCGTGCCTTCTTCGTTGAGCATACAAGCCGTTTAAACCTCCCGGGACTTCCACGATTATTTCAAGACTGAAATAAGCCGTTATCGAGTTTTAGCTAGACTAACGATAAAAGATTAATACTAAAATGTTTATTGGTTCTTAATTTAAATGCATATTAAGGCAAAAACACATATTTGTTACTTCTTCACGTACAAACATGTGCATCAATTTCAATAAAATTTGGTATGCAGGTAGTTCCAGGATTATACATATTATAATATTACTAACTATTGCCCGTGGCGTAAAAACAGTACCTAAATAATACGGTAATACTTTATTATCGGGTTAAAAATTAATCTTACAGTCGGTTTCAGTAAGGCTGATCAAATCGCGGATCAGCTAAGATTTTTGTTAACAAGCTTATTCTGAACGCTCATTGGTGAACGTTGCGAGTGATGTTTACAGTGTGCAGAATGTCTGTTAGCTAATCGATGATTTGATCAGCCTTTCAGAAACCGAGTGTACATTTTTAACCCGATAATAAAGTATTACCGTATAATAGGTATTGTTTTTACGCCACGGGCAAAAGCTAGTAATATTATAAATCTAATTTATACTCGGCACTTATTAGGCTCTGAATGCAAAACCGAAACAGGAAAAGGAAAAGATCGTACAAGCTAAGGGCTTTACCAAATCAGAATTATTGAAATGATTGTGTGAAAACTGTCGAGTACTTGCTAATGAGTGAATTGTGTTTTGGCCTGTGCTTAATCTTTTTATTATGATCTTTATGGCACCCCTGGCAGGTGTTGTAAACATTTTATTGGTTATTATTCAGAAAATCACCTTAGATAACCTCTGACATGAAAGCTAGATGGTATAATCAAAACGTTATTCATTATTAGGTATAATAAAATAATACAAAAAGTAGTTACATAATGCTAAACTGAGTTACACATATTCACTCAAAATTTTATTGAAAAGGTCGCCCAGTGGTCGAAACTTGTATGTTTTTTACTAATAAACTCAAAAACTACAAGACGATTATTGATAATTACTACTTATCCACATTATCTCTGAGCATATCCTTTCCTAATAGCAGTGTAAATGCTTGTACGTGCTAATATCAAAGAACTACTGGTCCGATTTCAAAAACTCTTTCAGAGTTTAGGCCATAATCATCATCATCGTCATTCATCATTTCACGCGGACGTCGCAGGCACGCATTGTGTTTTTTTTATATAAAATAATATTTTATTTATACAATATGTTGGAATCAATACATAAAATAGATTGAAATACAAATATACATAGAATTTATAAGATTTTTTAAAATAAATTCTATAGAAGCTAGTAAATTATAATACGTTTTTACAAAAGGTTTAGAATCACTTTTATTTAAAAGGGTTTTTATATTAAGGCTACCTATTGCAATTTGCATGTCATAACGGGATATATTACTGCTGTTATGATTTGCAATAAAATTACTTAACCCCACATAAAAGTAATTACTTGGTTAATGGTTTGCAATATTAATTTCTGGTTTTCGATGACCTTAGAAGCTCAGTGGCTAGAGCGTACGGTCGCGGGTTTGTATCCCGATTGGTTTACCTGCTCGATCCCCGCGTTGGAGAAACATAAGATGATGCTGATCACAGCTTGCTAACTAGACTTGAAAACAACATCTAATGTAGAGATGATATGGATAGTAGTTTGGCCGGATACCGGATATTCGGCAAGCTACTAGGCCGTAGCGCCGGATATTCGGCCCTTTTGATAATATATAGGTAATAATAAGTTTGATTTGAATATTGGCGCGGTGAACGAGATCGGAAATATTCAGGCGCATTCGCAGGGCCGCACGTAACCGGAGATCGGGTCGACTCGGGGGCGTTCGAGTGTTATCGCGTAAAATTTGGTATTTATTCATCACAATTTGCCACTTGTTTATAAAACAAGCATTTTTGATGTGCGATTATAAAAATAAACGGTGTCCACAACCTATTGGAGTATGATTTGCCCTTATAAAATAATAAGATTTAAAAAATTTATCATCCGGTATCCGGCCGGATACTGTATTACTATACGGTATCCAGCCGGACAGTGAAAACAAGGCCGGATAGGCCGGATACCGGATATTTTTTTTTTTTATTTATTTATTACTTTATTACATTTGTTTACATATAGTACTAGTAGCACCGTAAACCCGACAAGGGTTTATCTCGATGCTATGTGAAGCAGAAGTGCTAGTTACCGGATATCCGTTACATCTCTAATCTAATGTTTTAATCAGGTGATCCTGATTATCTGACAAGAAAGATCCTCCATGTGTCGGATGGGCATATAAAAAATCGGTTCGACGCCTGATCTCTCGCCAGTTACGCGTGTACCTTGTGTATGGCGCACACATTTTGGCAGATTTAAATTCTTCAACGTAGAGACCAAACAGACCACTGTTTGGTCTCTACGTTGGAGGAAACGGTCTGTATTCGTTCAGTGTAGAAATATTAATATTATTAGTACTTAAAGTATCTGTCGCAGACATCTGATTGAATCTGCTTATTTAATTGAATGACTAGCGAGGTTACTTAATGGCGTCAAACAGCTCGTACAGAAAGCAATGTGTTGATGTATTTTTGATTAATTTACATTAATGTGCGTTATAATAGTACACATTCAGAAACTATGAAGTTTAAAAATAAAATACTAAATGGCTGTCCTAGTCTCGGATTCTAAAATTTGTTGGTAAAAAAAGGATTCAATGAACGCGCTAGTCATTCAATTAAATAGCGTTTTCAACCAGTCGACTGCGACATATCTACAAGCTACCTCCTTAGTTGTTTGTTTTCTACCAATTATTTCAACATCTCTCTGTATGTACTAATAAAATAAAACCCTAGATGACCTAAGGGCCAGCGCAGACACACGACATAGCAATTTTCACATAATAACAGTAATTTGAGTGAAGAGGTTTACCACCTTGTTGCAGTGTGAAATGTCAGGTCGAAATCTTAACTAGCATCCTGTTGTGGAAAACGTTTTTAAGGTTCCGTGTCCTCCTCTCACCGATTTCGGAGTCGGTGGCCGATTTCATTGAAACCAGGCCAGCTCCGCAGGAGTTATTTTATAGTGCCCAAGTGTGTGTGCAATACACAAAGACACTCTCTCTTCCTTTTACTCTCATAACCCAGTGGGACGGTAAACCGACACGACTGGCGAGAGAATAGGCGCAGGTCCGACTTTTTACATGCCCATCCGACGCATGGATCTTTCTTGTCAGACAATCAGGTGATCAGCCTGCATTGTCCTAACAAAACTTGAAAACAAAATTTTTTGTTGTTCCAACGCGGGAATCGAACCTACAACCACCAGACTACGGTGGCGATAATCGTGTCCAAATGGTAGCAACGGGACTCTATTCCATTGTAACGCCTAAACTTCGGATTGTATTGAAAGAGATGTCAATATGTTTATTATAAACCAGGGTAACATCATCATCATCATCATTTCAGCTATGTCGTCCACTACTGGACATAAGCCTCCCCTAATCTATTTCCTGGGTGGTGGTTGTCTTGTGGCACAACTAGCGCCGCAATCCTGCATCGCGCTATCGAAGTCTTCTAAGTCCGGGGATATAATATACAGGCTGTAATATTAATGAGAGATAATACGTTATGGGTCCCGTATAGAGTTTGCTGACAAAGTACCAGCGCTGAAGGAGGTACTGTGTCTAGATAACTAATCATTCGTCTACACGACTACGCTACTACCCACGATAGTCGAGTACACCTAGTTCCTCGTACCCCCCCTCAGGAATCTTTTTCTACCTTCCTAAATAGTTAATTTAGTACATCATGTGAGGAAATTTCAATCATACGATAATTAGAAATTGAATTACGGTCATATCGTCGTCCGGTCGACGAAAGTTTAGTAATTACGTAGTATGTTTTGCAAAGGTGTATACATTACTTTTTTATTATTTTTTTTCTATATAACATAAGAAACACACAATATTTTTTATAATAAATATAGTTTATCTATATTTTACCAAAAACTTATAAAGATATACTTTGTGTACTTCAATTAGAAAACCTATGTAGTTTTCTTTGTTTGTTCATAGGTTATTAGCCATTTTTTTATACATAGTTATTAGCACTAAGTTATTAGCCATTTTTTTATACATTTTTATAATTTTTATATATGAGGAACTGAGCATCTGAGAAACAGAAGATGTGGTCGAAAAGCGGTCTGACAATTCGGGAGACTGAGGAAATTTTGAGGGATAAAGATCATCACTACACTAACAGAGCTTTATAGATTGTCCTAATGAATTTTTAGATTCAGAAAACGTTATTATACAACCAAGCGAGAGTAAATAACATCAAATTATAGATTCTAAATCAGAAATATACAAGTTTTATCATGATAATAATGGCGCATTAGTCTCAGTTTATCAGATGTGCCCCAATACTCATGTACTAACAGAAAAACTTAAAGATAGTTGCTATACCTTTTTATAATATTATATGCTAAATCTGTTTATTTATTAATGCGTATTAACAAATAACACAATAAACATTTAAAAAACCAAAGTCAGGGCTCGATTTTTTAATGAATGTGGGAGATCAACTGATGAAGCACTAGCTGCGGCAGCGCATTCAGACGGTGACTTTGCGGAGTGATATTAAAGTCATAATACAATAAATTTTTTGGCGATTGTTTCAACATATAAGTTCTTTTTCCTACTGTTTCAATCGTGCGCAAAATCTGCATGTCATGTGATGTCCATCGAAAGCTCGTAGAATGACAAAACATCGCTGCGTAAAATGCAAAGAGCTATTCGAGGCTCCCACAATATTATCATATGTAGCTGTATGATGAATAAAATAATTATTATTACTCTTATTTTTAGTTTATATTAAACCAAACTTAGGTGACATGTAACAATTTCCTGGTTTTATTAAACATTTTTGATAATATTCACGTTTTTTACAGCGTAGTCCGCTCGACGAATGTTTAGTTACTATGTAACTGTAAATATAGTTTAGTTATCTAGGGTTAAAATCATTGTATGGGAAAATTTATGATATTATTTAGGGCATTAAATATTAATAGCCTGTATGTATAAAATGAATTGCCGTTCGTTAGCCTCGAGCCTAAAACTCGAGAGCGGCTGAACCGATTCAACTATTATTAGTCTTGAAATATTCGGGGAAGTCCAGGGAAGGTTTAAACGGGCAGGGGTTAGCTAGTCAGACTATAAATAGATAAAGCTAAAAGTTATTTTTGTATCGGAGTTATCTAAATTCCGTAAAAATTTAATCTACGTCCTTTAAGGTCCCGCGGCACCTGCTGGCTGTGGTAGTGCTAGGAAATATTAAACCTTTTACGACAGACGAAACGTGGCGTGAATATTACGACTTTTGAAGGCATCAAACACGAAAACGTGACGGCTACGAAGGCCACGTTAAAGCCCGTGAGAAAACAAAGTGGTAATGAAAGTATGAAAGTACTTTGTACGCGCGAAGTGATTCATGTTATTTAGACGTTTAAACTTTTTAAAAATAGATTTAAAAAAAAAACAATCTTATGACATTTCAACTTTTTAAATAGTGTTTTTCAAATGTCGAACGTCAAAATGACAGTCGATTTTCATCGAATGCCACCAAAGTTAGGTAATCAGGGGTCAGAGCATGCTGATAGTGTTGTCCTATTTCGACGTGTTACTACGCAGCAGGAATAGTGATGAGCACGTGTTGATACATTATTGATATGTTCAAGCTAGTGATGGGTTCCTAGAATGTACAGTGCTTTGAATGCGTATAGTAGTTGTAATGATAAAAATATGCTCAAAATCAGGTGACTGGTATTTATTCAAAAATAATCGGTGTAGTTATTGCATAGGTACGAAATGGCAATAAAATGTTTGTTATAACTTGTATCATACAAAAAAGTACGCTGACTTAAACGTTTGTTTAATCGTTGTCATTGTCAGCTGAAAATCAACGTGTATGAGAATTTCAACAGTCTAGCTGTCACAGTTTATGAGATATAGCTTAGCGACAGACCGACAAAGGGTCTTAGTAATACCGCCATTTGGTATGAAACTATCAAAAGAAGACTGTATTATTAGCTAACTATTTAGATGTCGTCTCTTTTTTTGTAAATAAATAAAAGAAACCTTAAGTTTTTTATGGTAGGTTAGGTTAGGTTAGGTTATAAATAGGGCTGCCATCCGTCCGGGTTTCCCCGGATTTGTCCTAGTTTGGAGGCCGTCCGGGGAGCGTCCGGGCGAGGTATAAGTTGTAGTCCGGGTAAAACCCGGACGGACGAGCACTCCCGTGCCCCCAGATTTTGAACAAGATGTAAGTTAATGAAAAAAAGTATTGAAATGTCCGGGGTGAAAGCTCCAAAATCCGGGGAAATTACGCTTCCGGTACTGGGTGGCAGGTTTTAGAGATGGCAGCCCTAGTTATAAATGAATATAAAATATTGACTAGGAAGCTAATACACGCAAATGTGAACACCACAAGCTTGATGAAGCCATAACACACTTTTTTTGTACATAACTTGTTTTTATACATGGTACCATATCATCATATTTTTAATCGACTTCCCAAAAAAAGGATCAGTTTTTTATGCATTTATGTAGGTACCCTACACCGATTACTATGAGGTTAATGATTTGCGTGATTAATTTTTTATTCGATGCAGAATTATAGTTGTCATTTGATTCCCTAAAATTTTACATAGTTTATTAGCCATGACATCCACAACAAAGTACTTCATGGGGGTAGCTGTGCTATTGGAAGGGGGGTTGGTGAGCGCAGTTTTCAGACACAACAATGTCCGCGGAAACGCTGCTTCCCATTTCCGGATATCCGGATTTCACGAGACCCACGGTAAAGACGGTTAATGGGGAGAGGTTTTTCTCGGGCACCTCATGCACACAGTGTACAGCCCTAGAAACCTGTCACCTTTTGAGTAAAAAACTAATCAGGGCAATTTAAATGCTCATGTTCTGTCAAAATTGGAAGCCATGCCTTGTCTCGGCGTTCCTCGAGTGTCTTATTATAATAATTTTGTTGCACCAATCTTATTATAATTTAAATCAAATTACGCGATAAAACCGTAAAGGTTCTGATCGACATGGGTGTCAACATTATAAATATGATATTTGTAAAGTAAACTACATACACACTACATTGATGTGCAATATGTATTGCAGGCTTCCAGTGGTTTAGACTTTACAGCTCTCGACTCGGAGGTCGTAGGTTCGACTCCCGCGTTGGAACACCTAATGTTTGACGAGAATGATGATGCGTCGGTTCTACGCCTGTTCTTTCGCCAGTTGTGTCGGCTCAGGGAACCGTCCAGATTAAAACGAATAGGGAGCGTATGGCACACACTCTTGGACAGTATAAAACGACTCTTTGGTTCCAACACCGATTTCGACGGACCCAAGCGAAATACAGCGACATCGGTGTGAGAGCTTATTATTCTAGGCCGGGAACTGAGTGGTCCACCACTAGAGCGACAGCGGTAAGCTACAACGTGGCTATAATCTACATTCAACATTTATGCGCAAAGAAAAGAAACACAGATGTTCCTGCTAGGCAAGTCGCGCTTAGATCAGCGGCATCACGAAAACCGCTGTAAGGCTGGGTGCACACCGGCGACAATTATGGGCGGCCATTGTTCGTGACCGTCGTTTAGCGCGGCCACCGTACCGTGCGCAATTACACGCTACGCCGCGCGCCGGCCCGCGTCGTGTCGCGTCGGCCAAACTAAACCGATATACAAATAACCATTTTTAACACCTCATTGGAATTCGGAAGTAAACAGTAGACACTTGAGGTCTTAAGGTAGAGTGCATGAATCGATGAAGGTGATAAGTAGCAAAATTATGATTTTGAAAAAATTGAGTTCAAACTATCACTTAAACATTTTAGAATAAGTCGTAACGTATTAAGTACATCAATCTAAAGATCTGTCTCTAGAATCAATGCACTTAATACGTTAATATATAATATCCTAAAATGTTTAAGTGACTGTTTAAACTCAGTCTGGGTTCCCCCATATATTGTTTTCACTTGATTAGTATCAAGCTAATTTTTCGTGAGTACCTTCATTTTGATGAGTCGCCCAAGAATTTTTTGGACGGAACTCTTGTTTGTGGTAGCTAACAGAGATAGCAAGAATAAAGTTTGTGAATTTGGTGATTCCAAAATATTTATATATTTTTTTAATGTTGCATATATATCAAAGACCAAGGACAATGCAATCAAGCATTTCTTTTTTAACCATTATTTTATTTCAAATGATATAATTTTTTATTACATTGTTATAGTCACTTTTACATTTTGGATAAAGTCTACAACACTTGTTATAGACTTTATCCAAATAAGTGATGATGAAGAATGCAAAAAAAAAAAATAGTTCCGATTCTATATCTTAATGTAAAGTCGGATTGAATGTTTTTATTTACATGTGTGTTAAATCGGAACGGCCAAGTAACACAATACTAATCATCAATTGAACCGTGTACAGATTTAAAACAGCAATTAAACTTAAACGATAGTTAACCAAACAACTCGTGTGTCCCCTCACTCCCCTACTTAGTTAATGAGGCAGAACCCAAGTATTTTGTCCTAATTGTGATCAAAGCGAATGAACGCATTATGGTTCAATAAAAAATGCTGTAAAAACTCGTGCGCAGGCAACTATAAACCTACTGGTACTTGTCGTCTACAATAAAAAGTTTTATGGATTTAAACAATTTTCATTGCCTATACTAGTATTACCTACAGGGTGTATTAATAACAGCCACTGTAACTTTGAGAAAGATACTATCTTACCTCATTTAGGAAATGTATTTTTGTCAAAAACTAAAAAATAATTTTTTTTTTACTTTTTCCCCTTTCTTACTTTTTTGTCGCAAGAAAACGCAAAATAATAAAAAAGAACTACATTTCTAAAACGAGAAAAGGTAGTATAATCACATCCCAAAGTTATAGTGACTGGTCTTTTTACACCCGTTACATTACCAAGGTTACCTTTTTAAATATTATTATTGTTTAATATTATTACTGAGAACGTATGTGCTAGGTTATACGACATTTAAAACCGCCTCTCCCAGGCACTACAGTATTAAAAGAGTGCTAACTTTACTCGCAAAATCTCTAATATTATAAATGTGAATGTCCGTTCGTCTGTAACCGATTACGCGAAAACTTCTTAGTGCTAATTTCACCAACACATAGTTATGTTAATCCTTTTAAATATCATGTTATCCCTCTCGTATTTCCTGTCAATGAATGAGAAGAAATGGTATTTTAACAAGTCGTTAACACTAACAAGCGTTGGTGAAATCGGGACTTAATCAATCATTACGAAAACATACACATATATTATTGAAGGTATAAGAAATAACATTACTTTTTATTCCATGCGAGAGAAACCGCGGAAAATAGCTAGTACTGTATAAATAAACCAACAATAATTAACTAAAAGGTAAAAGTTAAAATAATACAACCCATTGATCGGTGAATTTAAAACCTTATTGTTTGGGAACCGATTAAAGATGGCGGTTAAAGTAATACCGGGGCTAGACGTGATTTGGTATACATTAAATATGCTAAATATCAACGCGTTACAAGTTACGAGCGATAGCGAATCTTCAATGTCGGCTACATTTTGAATATGGGTAGAACGCTCGCTCTAAGCGGTAGGTCTGTGATTTAACACAATATTTATGTATCTGGTCTGTACTGTTTTCTTTTATTTTAATATGCAAATAAGAAAGAAATCTCCGTTTATTTTTTTTATCTTTATTTAAAGACATTGTATCTTATAGATTAAGTCTGCCTAACTTTAGAATTATGTACAATTAATTTTCAAAATCTAGTTCCCTTAAGTGCAAAGAGTGAATTACATAACTTATAAATCTTGCACTAAAATCGATCTTCGTTTATTATTTTAATAAAATTTTAAAGACATCACTTTTCTCTCATCAGTCATTTTTCAATCCTTCTTCAACTCACATTTTCCTTTCACAGACGATGTAGCCGCGTTCGCTTCGTCGTGTTCACTTTTTTTTTTATTGATAATAATCAATCTTATATGTAGGTATATTATAAAAGCTACCAGTCTTTAGAATCGCACGCTAAACGCTTAAGGGCGTGTTTCAACAAGCAATGTTAAAGTTAACGCCATGTTAAAATACCATGCCTTCTCATTCATTGACAGGAAATACGAGAGGCCAAATATGATATTTAACGCAGGATTAACCTTTTTAACATTGCTTGGTGAAACACGCCCTAAGCCTGTGACTTGATACACTCACCACGTAATGATATTTTGATCGATTCATAATTTATATAGATGTATGTACATTGTACAGGAAGATATTATACTGTACATCAACATTACAATTATTGGATGTATTTATTTTTTCTTTCGCGACTTCATCATACCTAAGCCTGTCGCACACTATAGAAGCGGCAAAATAGCTAATCAATATCACTTATTTACGTTATAATAAAGCAGTCATTCGTTTGTCGTACTAGAAAAAATATTAAAAATACATTGAAAGTATAAAAATCTTATTGATACCTACAGTGTTTAAGATAAACGACTGTTCTAGACTGACAGATACAAGAATTTAGGAACCGAACGGGACTTGGATATTTCAAAACTGTTTTTTAACCTCCGCCGAAAACAGAGGGTGTTATGTTTGACGTGTGTCTGTGAGTGAGTGTCAGTGAACTGATGAACCGATTTTGATCTAGTGTTTTTTGTTCGATCGAGATGTTCTTAGCTATATAATATGATGATCATCAGTTTGGTCACTGCTTGAGAATTAGGTTGTCACATAAAAATATAAATATTTTTTAATATTGTTATTTTGACGACCTCTGTAGCGTTGTGGTTGAGCGCGTTCGCTGTACAAGCCGGAGGTCGCGGGTTCTAATCCCAAAGGGAAAAAATGGTTTGCAACGATCCTGGGTCATGGTGTATTCAATAATATTATCTTAAATATGTGTATAGGAAGCGTATTAAATATATTTCCGTTGTCTGGTCTCCGTAACACAAGTTCTCCTGAGGCACGGAGCCAGATTGACGTGGTTTGAAGCATTCACATATATTATTATTCAAAGCTCTATAACGGCTTAACACTAGTGTGTGCTGTCTCCAATCATACTTATGCTAATCCAAGCATACTTTGCGTCGTTAATATGAAATATATTAGACGAAAGTGAGTTCGACATGACGAATGTCCCGTAACGCTACATTTTGCCGGTAAATGACATTTGTATGTATGTAATATTAATAGTGGCCGGCCGTTGAGGAGACGGGCGCAGTCACATTTGATGAGATGATCTAACTTATTGTGATTGATGGAGTCCGAAAACTGATTTGAGTACTACATACCCGTTTGTAAATGAAGACATGAATGGATGAAAGTGATATGTCGAAAAATTCCGGTTTCGAGAAAACCCAGTTTAAACTGTCACAAACATTTTAGAATACCTATGTCGTAAAGTATTAAGAACATTACTCTAAACGAGCTGACTATTGCCCACTTCGTTGAGTATAGAAACAGTTTGTGATGAACCGTTTAAACCTTTCCGGGACTTCCACGAACATTTCAAGACTAATGATAGCCGAATCGGTTCAGCCGTTCTCGAGTTTTAGTGAGACTAACGAACAGCAATTCATTGTTTACAGGTTAATCTTATACATAAGATTACGGAACTGTCTTTAGAATCAAAGTAAATAATACGATACAACATATTTTATGGACCTAAAATGAATGTTCAAGTGACAGTTTAAAAACTTAATTTGAAACAAGGACCAACTACAATATTATGTTCTTTTGTGTTCCTTGGCGGGATTCGAACCACAAAACACCAACTTGAGCTACAGAGGTCGTCGTCTAGTTACATCAAAATTATATTAATCTATATTAGTATGAGTATAATAGTGTTTCATCAAATTTCAAAATCGAGCAGTTCGCCAATATGGCGGCAAATTTATTCATTACTTCATTTTGGCGCGCAATTTTGAGTCTATTAGGTTAGTCATTGTGCTCGTAGCATAGATTGGTTTTAAATTACTAATAACGTAAACTTCGCAGATATAGTGAAAAAGGGTTTATTTATTTATTATAACAGTTAATTATTAAAATTGTATATTGGGAGTACATGTAACATACGTTTACAAACACTTTACCATGCCCGTGTGTTCTCCGCCATCCCATCTATTTCTCATACAAACATCAAAGTCGAAAGTAAGTCTTTCAGCACTGGTACTTTCTCAGTAAACTCTCTATACGGGACCCATAAATGCCCTTAAGGCGAGGAGTAACCGCAACTAGCGCCACTCTTTTTAAAATGAATTTTACAATGACACAAAGGTCTTATTAAAAAAAGTAATCGGTTCAAACTTTAAGTAAATAGCTAAACTAATTTATTATAGTAATATATAATAGTTAAACTAATATTATGTATTATATCTCGTAAGTAATAACTAAAACGGCCGTTTAAGTTATTACTTACGAGAGTAAATACAGTATAGGATTTAGAGCTGTAATTAAATGCCAATAAATTAGTTTAACTACTTACTTAAAGTTTGAACCGATTACTTTTTTTAATTAGATCGTTGTGTCATTGTAAAATTTATTTTAAAAGAGTGGCGCTAGTTGCGGTTACTCCTCGCCTTAAGAGGAAACACCACGAAATTTTTTCCATACAAAAATAGGGGTCTAGGGGATTTCTATTTCCTCCCTGGATAACACCTCTAGAGTAACAATTTTTTTTCTGAATATTTATGGATATTGTTTGTACGTCCCTATTTTTCCATTTTTAAATAAATTAATTATTTAAAAAGATATGGACGTTTAAAAACCTAAAAAAAATGGCCAGACTCTCCGCTATGTTTAAATATCTAGGAAACAGATTTGACTACAATAATCAACAAAAGCAAAAAATAGGAACCTAGCTCAATTCTTTTTTTAGCTAATACAGAAAAAAATATTTAAATTGGTTAAGTTTTGGAGGAGGAAACAGGAATCCCCTAAACGTCGATTTCTGGTACTTTTAATAGGTAATTTCAGTCCAAGTTGCAGTTGTCTCTATCGCGCTAGTGCTGGCTAGCTAAGGCACTGCGAGACAGCAATAGATTTTATAAATACCTATTTTGTATTTCTCTCAACCGTGGTGTTTCCTCTTAAGTATTAACAATAATTTATTTTACACCTTATAATATTATAATTAAAATTGAATAGTGTTTGTTTTCGCAATCTCAGAAACTACTGTTTTAAAGTTCAGTGTATCCCATTTATCGAGAAGACTGTATATTGTCACGTTGGGACCAATAGGAGCAGAACAAGAGTGCCGTCCACGACCGATAATCGTTGACCGACTTTTTTGTACGTGTCAAAAAAGCTGATAGCAATTATAGTGCAGCGCACACGTATACAAGGTCGGAAATAATATAGGTAGAGAAAAAATCGGCTCGATTATCCCACACAATGCTTTAAAATCTAACTATCAAGCTCTTCGAACACAAAACACTTAGTTATTTTTAACTTAGTAAAGTTAACAGGAACGGTATTTAAATATCTTTTACTAGAAACGAACCGATGATCAGCACTCAAGGCACGTGCATCTTTTTATAGTCGAGGCCTGGCTAATTGAATTTTTATAGTCGGCTAAAGAATGCAATTCTTTTCCATTGATACGGGATCAAGTGGATAAAAGGAATATAAAGGAATAAAAAACTTGAAAAAGATAGAACGAAACGTGTTTCGCTTTTTCAGAATAGAGCATTCAGAAAAAACACTTTTTATAGGATTTCATGGACTTACTAGGTATCAAATCAAATTAAAATATTTTTCCTAACGAAACTTAACAAGCTATTTTCGGAAAGTCAACAAAATGGCTGCCACCGCGCGGTTCAACCCTAGCCCGCCGAGAAAAACCGGCGTAAGAAACTCGGATATTAAGGTACCTATTATTTGAAGGTGACACGTGGAAAAAGTGACACTGCCTCTTGGGATCAGACTACGATGATGTAACTTAGTTAAGAGAGAGTGAGAGTGAGTATGGAGCCTTAGTTCAACTAAGGCTCCATACTCACTTTTCTGGACCCATTTTTTGTCACAGAAAATCTATTTTTGTTTCAACTAAAATGTATTTAAGATACGCTTGGTAATTTTATCATGAGTCTAAAAAGAACAGTCACTATAGCTTAGAGATACTATTATACCACCTTTCCTCATTTTGGAAATGTTTTATTTTTACTTTTTACCATTTTGCATTTTTCCCGCCGAAGGAACAAAAAGTTTTCGGTGCTCCTGGCTCATTGATGTAAATATGTGTATAATAACAAAAATCTTAAATATGAGTATAGTATAAAAGTATCAAATATATATTTCCGTTGTCTAGTACTTGTAACACAAGTCTTCGGATACTAAGCACAGGACCAGGTTGCCGTGGTGTAAAGCGTCTATAGATATTATTATTATGATATACTAGCTTTGCCCGCGACTTTGTGCGCGTGTTTTTTTTTTGAGTAACGTTTAGCTCACGCAACGAAAGTCCCCAAATGTGAAAAATTTTCCCCGTTTTTGCAACATTTCTCACTAACGCTTCGCTCCTATTGGTCGCAGCGTGATGTTATATAGTCTAAAGCTTTCCTCTATAAATGTACTATCCAACAAAAAAATAATTTTTGAAATCGGACCAGTAGTTCCTGAGATTAGCGCGTTCAAACAAACTCTTCCGCTTTATAATATTAGTTTAGATATTATTATTAATTCTTTTGCTTTCTGTTTAGTCCCATAGCATTAGCGTCCATAATCAGTTAGATTAAGTCATTGGATTTGATTAGATTCTCAATTGCTTGTAGCTTTCTACAATTAACAATTACTGTGTAATGTGTGTGTGGGCAGGACTTTCATCTCATGTCACAACTTGCAATTTATGTCTTTATATCCGTCTATCTCTCTTTTTCATTTCTCTCTTCATCTACACGTACACGTATGAGAACTGAGTCAAATCCTTAAGAGGAAACACGAATTTTTTTCCATACAGAAATAGGGGATTCCTGTTTCCTCCCTGGATAATGCTGCTAGAGTAACAATTTTTTCCTGAATATTAATGGATATTGTTTGTACGTCCCTATTTTTTCCTTTTTTTAATAAATTAATTATTTAAAGAGATATGGACGTTCTAAAACCTAAAAAAATGGCCAGACTCTCCGCTATGTTTAAACATATACGAAACAGATTTAACTACAATAAACAACAAAATCAACAAATAGGAACCTAGCTCAATTTTTTTTTTAGCTAATAAAGAAAAAATATTTAAATCGGTTAAGTTTTGGAGGAGGAAACAGGAATCCCCTAAACGTCGATTTCTGGTACTTTTAGAAGGTAATTTCAGTTCGTGCTGCAGTTGTCTCTATCGAGCTACTGCTGGCTAGCTAAAGCACTGCGAGACAGCAATAGATTTTATAATTACCTATTTTGTATTTCTCTCAACCGTGCTTTTAACTTCTTCATCACATTTTTTAAGGGTCAGATACCAAGATGCAACGATGCTTGAATAGTTTGCAGCTCTGCATCGCGACTTCCTAGGGTCAGTACCTACACACTACACACAGGCAAACGCTACGACGTACGCACTTTCAAACTACTATGGATGGAAGGTTAAATGTTTGTTACTGTTTCGAAAAAAAATCAGAACGAATTTTTTCATGCTATATTATCATGTCGGCCACTTTTTTCAACAAAAAAAGGTACAGGATCCAGCGGGATTCTATTATACGCATATCTATAAACGATATAAAATAATACTATGCATTTTATTATCTATATCATCGTTGCGCCAGATATGACTCTGTAGTGTCTTCTAAAGTATTTTTAACCCTCAACATTTTGTCGGGAGGGAGAGAGGGGTACTAAAAAGTTTGAGGTGTCTGTGGCTCCCAAACAGCTCAACCAATTCTGATCTAGTTTTTTTGTTTGAAAGCTGACGTGATCGATTTTGTCTATATTTCATAATTTTCAGCTGTTTGCTTACTGATTGACAATTTGAGGATATTTTCACAATCTTAAAAAAATAACTTTGTTAGTAGATACTTATTATATCAATAAATATTTAATCGATAATTGCAAATAATGATGACACATCGCCACATCGATATCGATAATTTCAAATGAAAAGTTATAGAGCGAGCAATCGAATCGAGTAAATTGAGGGCAATACTTTATGCCGCTCGTGATCGCATGCGGTATGAGGTACGTAATAATTATTTCACAATTTTATCTCTGTGTTCTATTATTTTATTTATCGGCGCTACACTAGGTCCCCACTGTGAGGGGTGCTGCTAGTGAAGTGCGGTGTCGATAGTTTTTAATTACACTGTTCTACAAATTGATTTTTATATGCCTTTGTTCTAATACATTTTTTTTTGTATTGTTATATACCTAGATGTTTTCTGGCTATAAATATGTACGTAAGTGCTTTAGAAAAATAGTATATCAAGTTAGAAAACATGTTAAAGCTAATGCAATATTCTTTTTATATAAATCTTTACAGTGGATTAAAGGTAATAAATCAAGGTGATAGATGTGCAGTAATCCATACAAATGATTGCAATTAGTAGGTACAGTGCAGATTAGAAGCACCTTGATCTTAATAGCACAAGTAATTTGTATACAAGCATCTGCTGGCTGCAAATTAGTCATTCCCAGATCATTACTAGCTCTTACAATATCTCGAGATTTCTAAGTTCCCTGTTTTTCTAAGTTTACTAATTTAAATGATTGATACTTATGTACTTAAGTATAAACAAGTTACGCCCGGTTTCTGAAAGGCTGGTAAAATTGATCAATTGATTAAATCAGCTAATCTGAACTCTGATTGGTGAACATCGCTTCGCAGTTACTGTTTTCACCAATGAGCGTTCAGATTAGCTGATTTGATCAATTGATCAATTTGATCAGTCTTTCAGAAATAAGTAGTTTGATAAAAAATATTTACTTAACAAAATTAATGATTAATAATAATAACCGATAAAAAATTACCCAAGGTTCGGTAATAATAATAATATGACTATTATCTTATTCACACTAATATAATGCAGGCGAAAGTTTGTAGATGAGTGTGGATGTTTGTTACTTCTTGACGTCAAAAAGCTGGAGTGATTATAATAAAATTTGGTATGGAGTTAGATGACACCCTTGATTAACACATAGATAGGCTACATTTTACGGCAGCAAAGTGTACGGTTCTAGCTGGTTTTCATTTTGCGCGTATAAAGTAGCGGGAAAGATCTAGTGCGTAATATAATATCAATAGAATTGAAGACATGAATGGATGAAGGGTATAGATAGGGTAACAACATTACAATTTTGAGAAAATTGAGTTCTATCTGTCACTTAAACAGTATTAAGGACATCAATCTAAAGATCCGTCTCTAGAATCAACTTAATACGTTACTACATAGTACATATCCTAAAATGTTTAAGTGACCGTTTAAACTAAATTTTCTGGTTAATATTTATTGCAACATATCACCTTAATCGATTTATGTCTTCAATTATTTCAGCTAAATATTATGATCTTTTTATCTACTTAAAAGTAATTAAAAACTAGTTTAAGTTAATAGATAAAAGCTTAAAATATACATAATTATTATATCGATAAATCCCCAACACTATTGAATGCGGGTATCACGTGTTCATTTCGATATCATTTATTTATATATGCTGCTGGCCACACATTACAAACGAACTCCTTTGTTATAAAATTACAGCTTCTAGTATGTTTTGTTGGTCGGAGACGCTTCTAGATAACTTAAGCTTTTTGTTAATAGAATTTAGATATGGCTGCCGTTTCGTTTTGTAATGGAAACCATCTATATTTTGTGTTTGTTTCGCCGGTATAGTCCGTTTTATGTTTTGTAAATGTGATAACTTATCGAAGTCTTTAGTTTGTGAATATAACAATTTACTTTATTTTAATATTCTCTCACTGGTTTTATGGTAAATTATTAATAATAATAATGCCGCCCACACCGATTTCGGTGACGGTGGCCGGTTCCATTGAAGCCACGCCAGCTATGCAAGAGCTATTTATAGTGCCCGAGTGTGTAATAATAAATAATAGCTCCCCTCACCGATTTCGATGTCGGTAGCCGATTTCATTGAAACCAGGCCAGCTACGCAGGAGTTATTTTATAGTGCCCAAGTGTGTGCGCAATTCACAGAAGCACTCTCTCTTCCTTTTACTCTCATAACCCAGTGGGACGGTAAACCGACACGACTAGCGAGAGAACAGGCGCAGGACCGACTTTTTACATGCCCATCCGACGCATGGATCATCTTTCTTGTCAGACAATCAGGTGATCAGCCTGAATTGTCCTAACCAAACTTGAAAACAACATTATTTGTTGTTCCAACGCGGGAATCGAACCCACGACCTCCGAAAGCGAAGCTCTGAACCACTAGACCACGGAGGCGTTTAAACCCCGACGAAAAATCAATGTACTTAGATTAAGTAAAACAATGTTATCACGTAAGTGGCATCTCGCCTTTGTTGATAATTTTTTTTTATTATAATAAATATCTTTAAACCTAAACCTAAACAGAGGGGTGATATAAGTTTGTGTGTATGTCTGTGGCATCATAGCTTCCAAACAGATGGACCAATTTTGATCTACTTATATCTTTATTGTTATGCTATAATTTATCATCTGTTTGTTCACTGATTTATAATTCGGGGTTCTCATTTTTTTTGTTTATAGTTAAAATTTACCTTTATATTCATGAGCTTCTGTCATAGGTTTTTATGGTCTATTATAATCTAACAGTAAGTGGCCAATTTGTCAAATATAAGCCATTAAAGGTATGTTCTAATGCTCAAGTAGTAACTATCTCACTATCTAAATCATTTTAATGTTTTTGCGGAAAGAAAGCTGTTGATTAGATGTCATGGACTTTAATGACCAGTACAAGCTTTAGAGCCTATTAAAAGATTTAATGGTATGTACACACTCGGGGACAGTAGAAAACAGTCACAACTCGTGTTCTTTCATAGCACCATGGACCAATAATATAATTGGTCTATGATAGCACGAATCATAATAGCTACCCACAATGGCCGTTGTTCTACACGGTCTATTGCCTAAGTTTGTGAGCAATTTTTCTTTGCTTTCGTAATCATTGCCCAGAGATCAAGCCCAGGGCAATGACTAATAATGCCATCGCTACTTATCGCTTACGAAGTTCGAAAACAAAATGTACGGAATTTGATAATATAAATAAACTAAATGACATACGAATTCGCTTGTCATTTAGCGAAGCTTACGTCAAATCTCATTTGTTTTCGAACTTCGTAAGCGATAGATAGCGATGGCATCTTGTATCAGGGCCCAAGACTGACTTTTTTCCATTCGGCGCTTGTATTGTCTTTCTTACCAGACAATCAGGTGTCCAGCCTGTATTGTCCTAACCAGACTTCGATTGTTGTCCCAACGCAGAGATCGAACCCACATCCGGAGTCGAGGGGCAACCGCTAAACCACTAGATACAGAGGCGTTTAACTTTGTACAAAACACATAAGGTATACCTATGATATTGTATCATTATAAAATCACTAGCTGTGCCCGCGACTTCGTTCGCGTGGTTGTCGGAAACACAATCGCGATTATCTTTTGATTGCTCACGTTGGTTATTGTAATTATGATTTTTAAAAAGGAATAATTCTTTCATACATATTTTTTGAGTAACTTAAACCGTTTATCCAGCGCACGCAAGGAAAGTCCTCAAATGTGATTAATTTTTCCCGTTTTTGTAATATTTTTCACTGCCACTTCGCTCCTATTGGACGCAGCGTAATGTTATATAGTCTAAAGCCTTCCTCTATGGACTATCCAACAAAAAAATATTTTTTCAAATCGGACCAGTAGTTCCTGTAGTATATAAGTAGATAAGTACCTACCTACACTAGTAACCTACACTAGTGTTGTTCATCTCAGCAGCGATAACATCATTCAACATTTCACAACTCACAGCTCTAGTCTACAGTTGTCTAGTGTGTACATACCTTTTAATTTTATAGCTTTTTTTATGATTAATGTTAGCATATGAGGTTTCATAGAACTAAGCCCTTTAAAAAATTTGAATTTTAAATTAGCGAGAGTCTGTTAAAATAAAATATAAATCACAATAAAAATACCATTAGCATATCGGATGTTTATTGGATGTAAAAACGTTATGGTTTTTTGTCACGTAACACACAATTAAAATGGAGTGGTTAATTTACGAGTTAAAAAAAAACAGTGTTGACGTTTTCGATTAATCGATATTCGATTAATTATTATCACTAGTTGTCTGATTGAATCGCAATGTTTATGATATGTAATTTGGCTAACGCTAAACGCTTATTAAATTGTAAGTCTCCTAAGTGACATAACATGCTGTCCCCTGCATCATGCTTGTCTATGAGCCAGGACTTTATGGTTTAACTCACATTGTCGCATAGTCGAAGAGTCAAATTATTCATAATTCAACTCTATTGCTACATTATTTTGGTTAAAATTTATATAAATATGATACAGAGCATGGACGCGTCTTCGTTTGTCAAGCTTGTCTACGTTTGTAACCACAGAAATATATATCTTGATTTATTTCTGTGTTTGTAACCGTATTTCGATAATACAAATTTGTATCTTAATAATATAATGATAGACATGAATATTATGTTATAGGTCACAAAATATGACGCTTTAACTCTGTGGGAACATAAGTTGAGACTAAGAAGCGTTTAAAAAATATTTATTTGCAACCCTCACTAGTTAAAATATAAATAGTTAAAAAATAATAAAAAAACACTAAGAAACTTAAATTCTAATCCTACTAATTTCATAAATTTTGTTACTATTTTACGCTAAAACTACTGAATAGAATTTGTTGAAATTTGGTATGCTAGATAGGCTACTTTTCACCGCAGCAAAATATACGTCATACGTTTTCGGAAAATATTAAATCTAACATATAAATTTATTCTGCTATTACTTTGAATCCTAAAATAATAAAAATTGTACGCCATAACTCAGCACATAATTACAAATTTTGGACCAACAATAATTAAAACCGGATCAATGTCCTATAATAAGGGAACTGAGGAAGCACATAGACCCTTATTAACAACGTTCATTTGTCTTAATTGTTGCTTGCATGCGATTCTATGAAGCGAATTTACGACACGTTTGATGGATTTTAATTTATATTACACGCTTCGGGGTATACTCTCGTACCAACGAACTAAGGACGTTAGTATTATGAAAATGATAAATATTTTATTTCCAAATAGGTTAGATACTAACACTTAGAATTGTCCTACATGATGATCTACCACCGGTTCGGGACCTAATTCGGCGAGAAAAACCCGCGAAGAAACTCGCTCGGGACCACCTTTAAGCAAAAGATGGGAAAATTGTTCTTTAAAAAAAAAAGTTACAATGATATCATTAGTATGCCGACCTACGTATTTCGTAGGACCGATAATAGGGCAGATTTTTTCTGAGAGATTAGAGAGAAAAAATCTGTATGGAAGACATTTATTTATTTATTATTAAGAAGGCTTACAGACTAATAACAAAATACTAAAGTATACAAATATGGTAAACATATCGCTAATTACAAGCCTCCACATATATGTAGTACAAAATATAACATAGTATAAAAGTAAGTCACCTCACTTCAAATTACCTAATGTAGCATTAGGCACATTTTATACCCAATGCTACACCAGGAACTTCTATACAAAATATGATTTAGCTAAAAGCCGTCTTGCCACATTAGCCGTTGTACAGAATAGGTCCATATCAGTGTCATGTGAAATTACATTAAAGGTATTTGTACTCCTTAAGAGAAATGAATTTAATCTATAATTAGTCGCTGCAGAAGGTATATCAAGTAGTGGCCGGCGACGGAATCCAATCCTATTGGCGCGCAAATTTATTTTCGACAATAATTCGGAACAATCAATGGATCCATTCGCGACATTTAGTAAGAAACAAACATCGTTGGTTTGACGTCTATGGTTAAGCGGCAGGAAATGATACCTTCTACGATGATCATAGTCATCCGAGCATTGCTGTGCTATGAAGTCTAGATATTTTAAAAATTTCTTTTGGACACCCTCAATGCGAAAATTATAAACCTCATATTGGGGGTTCCATACCTGCGACGCATACTCCAAGTGGCTACGTACGAATGAACAATATAATATTTTTATAGTTTTAATCGAGCGGAAACAGGCAGACTGTCTCATAATAAAACCTAATGCCTTGTTAGCACGTTTTACTATGTAGTTAATATGTTGATCAAACAAAAGCTTACTATCAAATATAATGCCTAGGTCCCTTATGCTGTTAATTTTTCCTATGTTTTGATTGCTAAGCGTATAATTAAAATTGATTATTAGCAGGCCTCCGTCACTCCATGTACTTGCGCGCTATAATTACCTACCGCCCGACCGAGCGGTCTCGGGCCACCGGAGGCCCAAGCTCAGTGCGGTTGTCGCGAGCGAAGCGCACGGGTGTTTTTACATTTTAATTCGTTCGTACGCGCCTTACGATGCCTTCTGGTACTTTATGTGCTGTAGATGGGTGCAAATCAAGTAAAAGAAGGGATAAACACCTATCATTTTTCTATTTACCTGGCAATGACGAAAAAAACTTCTTCTTTTTACGGAAAGTTAAAAGTGCCAACCGATGCGTTTCATAATTATGTAAGAGAACTTGAGACTATGTTTATTAATAATTTTGAAAAAAATATGAAACAAAGGCCGGGTAGTATTCTTTACGAGCTTTTAAATGACATAAATTTTGATTCTCCCTGCCCTTGTTTCCCAAAACAATATCTAATAAAACTTTTTGTTAGATTCAGGATTTTTGCTACACTCAAATTTAATAATAGAGAATTTAGAAAGGGTAAGAAATTTATAAAAAATTATATTAAAATAAAACATATGTAACTTTAATTTTTTTATTTTATTTTACCTACACACTGACGTCTATAATAATTATGTTCTATCTAGATTGCACAGTACAGCACTAATTTAGGACTGCCACATATAAGTCAGAACATATTCACAGTTCTCAATAACATCGACACAAAAAGTTATGTTAATTTAATTTTATCAAAGAGGCAGCCCTGCGATTGCTACGTGATCGCGCGGTGCGAAGCAATCACAGCTATACGCTTGAGCATTAAGGCACAGTTTAGCATGCAGTGGTGGCTGACGCGACGGAGTAGGCTATTATAGCAGTAGGTATTGGAAATTTTCTATTGAGTGAAGTATCTGGTAACTATTTAGTAATCTGTGTTATTAGTTTCTGACGTGTGTAGGTAACATGAAAACATTTTGAAATGTTTAATTGAAGTTTGTTACGGTGACAGTATTGCTCAAATCTATAAAGATCACTTTGTAGTAAATTGCTATCTGATACGTTGTTGATTACTTTATGTACCTTCATATCGTCAGCATAAAGTAGGATATAGGAGTGCTTAAAACAACGTTTTACGTCTGAAATAAATAAGACAAATAGGAGGGGGCCCAAAAATTGAACCCTGTGGGACTCCAGAAGACACAGATTTCCAACCAGATGTGTATCCTTGAAGTACCACAGCCTGTCTACGATTGTCTATGTAAGAACACACCCACCTATATAAATCACCATGAATACCTGACGAATATAGCTTTTCAAGAAGGATTCGGTGATCTATACGATCAAAACATTTGCTATAATCGGTATAGATCACGTCAACCTGTGCACCCTGGTCCATGCCGTTTGATATATAGTCATGTGACAGTACCAAGTTAGATACAGTAGAGCGCTTTTGAAGAAAACCGTGCTGTTCGTCACCAAAGTTACATTTAATGGCCGCATATATTTGAGTGCGCACTAAACGTTCTAGGATCTTAGAAAACAGACAAATTTAAGATATCGGGCGATAATTAGTAATATCAGATTTGTTTCCTTTTTTTAACACAGGAGAAATATAAGCAGATTTCCATATTCTTGGAACCAGGCCCTCAGTAAAGTATACAAATTGGTTCGACTAGACTACTCGCACAGTTAACGATGAATACCGGAGGTATTAAATAACATGATACCTATGACATGGATGAAGGTTGTACTGGCTAAATTCCGTGTTCAGAACTTCAGAATCAATGTACTTAATACGTTACGACATATCCTAAAATGTTTAAGTGACAGTATATATATTTATTACCTTACAAAAATACAAAAAATCGGTCACTCGGATTTCTACGTACACCCTACACCCTTAATCGACTATTTATATTACCAATGACATGAAGACAAAAAACTGTCAGTTATGGCTACTTCTAGTAATACCTATTACCTACTACTCTTCATGGAACAGTGTTTAGTGTTGTTGACATAACTCAATGTCAAAAAGTTAACTACAATTTGTACTTATTGACTAAGGACGGAATATTCAATAGTCAAATAACTTTTACCAGAGGAAGAAATAATATTATTTAAATTTGACACATTTGTATGAAACAAAAGTCTAAGTAACATAGCATTGTTTAGATAACGAATATAGATAACATCCATGAACTGTGTCACGAGTTTATAATCTTATGTATTTATTATAATAATTAATTGCTGTTCGTTAGTCTCGCTAAAACTCGAGAACGGCTGAACCGATTCGGTTATTTTTGGTCTTGAAACGTTCGTGGAAGTCCAGGGAAGGTTTAAACGGTTTCTATGCTCAACGAAGTGGGCACGGGTCAGCTAGTACATAATATATTATTTGAATCTCCTCTGATGTAGTTTCGTATCTACTATAATATTAAAATGATTACAAATTATGTACAAGAGGCTTTCAGAAAAAGCTGCTAAGAATTCTGTAATGAAATCATCAGAATTTCAAATACACTAATTGATTCATTCAAATAAGTCCTGAGCTTAATGTATTGAATGTGTTTTATAAAAACTGAAGTTACACTGATTTGTTTTCAACGATTAATCGATACAATTTATCACATCACTACGTTATGAACTTCATTTTTCATACATTTTAAATAAAAAATGAATCTAAAGTGTTGAATGGCACAATTTGAATACGAATGGACCGCGAATAGGGGTGTCAGTAATATATCGATTATCGCGCCGTAACGGCACAAATGCTCGACGGGTTTCGATAAATTCAGCAATATATTTGCATTGAAACGTCAATAATCTGTAAAGTGCAGTCAAACACAGTCGTGTTGAAGTCGAGATTAAATTATATTGGACCATATAAATCTGTTTGAAGTTTGAATATGCATTGATTGACGGTGAAAAAAAATAATTTGGATTATCCATATAGACGGCAGAATTGGCTTGGGATAAAAGACTCTCTTAGTGTTTAAGGACAAAAATTTTAATTTAATTTATTGGGCTCAGTAATAAATATCACTATGTAGAAATATACTATTCGTTCCTTTCGGAATTTTCGAATAATGAAAAAATATTTTGAGAATATAGATTAGTTAAATTATAGAAAAAAACTCAAATGTATTATCTCTTATATATAAAAATTAATTGCTGTTCGTTAGTCTCGCTAAAACTTGAGAACGGCTGAACCGATTCGGATATTTTTAGTCTTGAAATATTCGTCCAGGGAAGGTTTAAGAGGTTTCTATGCTCAACGAAGAGGGCACGGCTCAGCTAGTACAATCTGAAATTATAATACGTACATAGGAACAAGTATCAAAAGCAAATTGATGGTATATTGACTGAAGCGTGTACTTATCGAGCGTAGCGGAAGGGAAGGCATACCACAGAAATAGCATAATATCGTCAGGCGTCAATCACTCCACCTAACAACCATACAAACATTCCTCTCCAGACAACTCTGTTTATCACATTCACAATTATTTATAGCAAGTTACAACCAAAATATATTACAATAGCTGCAGACGTGAATGGATGAAGGTGATATGTCGCAAAAAAAATACCCAGAAAATTGTCCTTAAATGTTTTAAAATATCTAGTAACGTATAAAGTAGAAACCTACATTGATTCTAGAGTCGGATCTTTAGATTAATGTACTTAAGACTTTAAAACGTATTCTAAAATGTTAAAGTGGTAGTTTGAAATCAGTTTTCTCGAAATCAGAATATTGCTTCATATCCTATGTAACGAATAAACTCAAAAAGTACTGGACCGATTTTAATAATTAATTTTTCATTAGAAAGCTACATTATCACTGAGTAACATAAGCTATATAAAAATCAATTGCTGTTAGTTAGTCTTGCTAAAACTCGAGATCAGCTGAACTGATTCGGCTATTTTTGGTCTAGAAATATTCGTGGAAGACCCGGGATGCTTAAACGGTTTCCATGCTCAACGAAGTGGGTGAACTCAAATAATTGATCAATTATAATTTAAATCTACTACGTACCTCAAGCTATCTATCAAAATAACCCGTAACTAAGATATTATGTAAAAAAACACTTTTTTTTGTTTTTTTTTTAATTCGATATTATAGCAGTTTAGGCTCTGAAGTAGGTAAATAAATATTTTTTTATCTACATAAAGTAGTGTTCCCATAGGACACGGTAATCACGCGGGCGTAGCCGCGGGCTATTCAATCTAAAGAACAATACCACATAATCAATTATGTATCTTAATTTAATGATTCATGGTACTCTATACATCAGATGATTCTATTGCGAAATAATTGCAATAATTGTTTAGATTTAATTGATAAAGTGAAAACATAACCGCGGGCGATACGATCGCTTCTGTTGCTTATCGTTTATCGATAGATCGTGATCGCATCACTACGGAATTAGTGATGCGAACCGGCGACCACATGTCTGTCTTGTAGAGATTTCTATTTCATTCATGTTATACAACAGAAATTTATTATTTTTATAACAACAGAAATTACAACAGAAATTTATTATTATTATAAACCAAGAATTTTAACTATTAATATTAAAACAAAAACCGTCGCGTCTGTTTGTTCGTAGAAAATTTTATTCCGATTCATGCTGTTGTCACCAATGGATAGAGTGTTTCTCGAGTTTTAGTATTAATTGGCCCCAGTATGTGAAGCTCCTGTCAATTTATCAAAAAAATTCTTAGGTGGTAAGAAGTTATATAAATTCTATTCTATTCTGCTATTAATCTCTAATGCTATAATTTCAATTACTTTTGATAATTTATATACTTACCTACCACGAAGTTTTATGAGAATGTTCCATTTAATTCGTAGGAAATATTTTATCGTTTTACGTAAAATTTGAGGGACTTTTTTCAATTCTGTATTCAAAAGATACCCCGAAGTTAAATTACATCTGTCAATCCGGAAACCATTTTCTTTTAACATAAAAGTAAAAGGATAAGGTTACTATGTTAAAATATTTTTTTTTTTACATTGCCTTTGAGAGTCTATGAAACTGGTGTTTTAGTAGGTAAAGTTGAGTAGGTTACATTTACTTTTTATCTGACTACTTTGAAAAAAAGCAGGCTTTGGTTGTGACTATGTCATATTATGTATATTTAGACCATTAAGCGCCTAAGCAACTGAACAAATTTTTATGAAAGAGGTGTCAAATTGACAAAAAATACATAAGTTGCCTATGGATCTATTGACACTGTCAATAGATCCATAGGCAACTTATGTATTTTTTTTAATTGGTGCTAGTTATATCCACATTGTTACGATTAAAAGTTTTCAAGTATTTATAAGTGAAATAGACTTTTCTTCTGCTCTTCCTCCATTACTCTTTTTTTTCGCCGAAGTCGGGTAAAAAAGAAAGACACTAAGTCCCGAACGCATGTTAGTGTTGACGGCTTGTTAAATTACCATGCCTTCTCATTCACTGATAGGAATTACGAGGAACAACATGATATTTAACGAAAAGTTAACTTTAACATTGCTTGGTGAAACACGCCCTATAGATAATAAAGTTGTTTTATTATCTCTACGGTCCACCACGTAGGTACTTCATTAATCATAACAGCTAAGAAGATAATTTAATTCCAGGTGGGCAGGACTCGCATGTTGAAATGTCAGACAGGAGGACAGGACTTAATAGAATGTTCCTTCGGGATGAAATTACAATTGCTAATTCATATTTGCGAATGGAAATCTAGAAATGGATATTATAAAGGATCAGGGGCCGTATTATGATATTTTACAATACCAGCCTGGTTCCAGGCAATTCAATAATACGGTCTTAAACTGCCTTGTTCTTTTTCATATTACAACGACATGATTTGGTTGTCTGAAAGTGACATTTGGAAGCAAGTCAAGTGTCACGTCTCCGCTAACTACCTGTCATCATGCAGTTATTATGTGATCGTAATACGAAAATTCCAGGCAGCCATGTCGTATGGCGTAAACTGGCTGGAATTAAGAGCTTGTAATAGGCCCCCAATTTCTTTATTCTGTAATTACTAGAACATTAGAAGTAAGACTGGCGCTATCTCATTAACCAACTTTTGAGCTACATTATATGTCAAAGTCAAATATTTTAATTCAGAATAAATTTTACAAAAATGTCTTCTGAACGTCGTCTATATGGTCACTACCACTGCACCGGTTCGGGAACTAGCCCAGCGAGAAGAACCGGCGTAAGAAACTTGCATCCTATCTTTATGTCTTCACGGGCTACACATGTGCCAGAATTTGAATCATGTAATAATTTTTTGTCTGAATCATAATGATGTCCTCGTTTACATGAATCACTATTAAATAAATCTTTTACGGATTTATCGAATGTTTTCTTTTAAAGTCGGCGTTTTGCCTGAAGCGCTTGGCTTCGAAAATGAAGGTCGTCCCTTTGAATGCAAATATCACGTAACTGCATAATACCCATTGTCGATTGAGTTGTCACAACACTACAGATATACAGAATCAAAAATGTCACTGGTTACGCTTTAAATAAGTTTAATTAAAATAAAATAGTACCTTTTCCAGATGGAATCATAAAATATCGACGAAACTATAAAATCGAATTTTATATATTATATAAAAAATAGGGTTTTTGAACCAAAATATCGATATCGATAAATATATAGAACCAAACGGTTTACGAACCGAAACATCGATATCGGTATTTTATATCGATAAATGAAATTCCGCAATATTCCACGACATACCCTTAGTGCTGAGAAACAAAGGTGTGAGAATCTCTCCACAATAGTTGACAAACAAAAGAAAGTTCACGCGAATGCCACAAATCATAGATAGCGATCAACTTTTACCCAACGATAGATAAGGCTGCCGGAAGATCGCAGATAGCGTATTGTTGGCACTCGTATTGTTGGCTGTTGCTGCCACCGCGATTGTAATAAAGACGTTTATTAAATTAATATATTATGCTCCTGACTTTCTAAGCTTTGTGTATTGTCATTTACTAATTGACATGTACATAATGTTAACATTAACGAATGGATGTAACTTGATATAGTCTGTATTGTGCTCGAAATTTTAATAGAACTAATATTACAAGAAGATGAACTTGGATTTTTTTAATCAAGATTTCGTCATGTGGCCGAAAAACAACTATGCGTCAAATTTGCAGATAATATGTTGGTGTGAGTGAGCTAGTATGGTCATTATTTTTATTTTATTTTATTAAAATTAATATTTGATTCTGCACTCCTTTTGCATGAACTTTAAATGAATATTAAATATACCTACGTTCGCACAAGTCTTCCCTAAAGTTTTTGCTTCTCATGTTAATAATAATATAATATATTCTGTATGTTTAAGCAACAATTCTGTTTTATGCAACAATTCTTTTTTATGCAACAATTCTGTTTTTCACATAAAGTAGATTAGCTATATTCTTGACCTAATTAGTCGATATCGATGGAATAATAAAACACCCCTACTAAGTAGGTGTGCATCGCTTTGTAGTGTGACCCACTTACGTCACCCGACCCGACATCGCTGTCATTCCGTTTATATTGCATTTTGCAATGCGAGCGCATCTTTGATGAAACGGCAGCTTCTTACGCAAAAAGTTCAACTCCGCTCACCTCGCTATTGCAAAAAAGGAATTGCTAGGTGAAAAAAATAATCGCTTTAACTAGAACTTCCACTGCTGGATATACCTTTAATCCTTTCCCAGAGTTTTCCAGTGGGACCAGTTGCTTCTAGCCTTTTTTTTCCGTCGAGAAAATTACATTGCGCATCCCGCGGTAGATGGGCACTTCTACCGCGGGTATGTGGGACTTGCTGCGTCCGAAGAGATGGTGAACTGGACGCAGCCTCTACCCACTAAAAACTCGGCAATACTCCGTCACTACCGTCGTTGGTAGAGCCGCGGGGACACTATAAAACATACGTCCGCGACTCCGTCGAGGTTGCTTGCGGCCTGTATCCATCGACTCCCTGCTACCTCCATCAGTCCGTCTGTTTTCCTGGTGAGAGGTATTTTAACTCTTTACCCAGTCCACGCTTTCCATTCGATAACCTTTCTGCCTCAGCGGCCTATTCAGCCTACTCAGCAGTGCTATTCTCTAATAATGTTTTGCATATCTCGACAGCTGAATCCGCAGTAAGTGTCAAATTTTCCATAATGTAAACTTCGAAATTTGACACTCATCGTGGATTCAGCTGTAGATACGTAAAACATTATTAGAGAATAGCGAGCTATAATATTACGTCCAGCCCACTGCTACTTCAGCTTGCCAATGCGCTGGGTTATGTCAGTTACTTTGGTTATGCTACGGATTGTCTTATTTCTGATTCTATCACGTAGATATACTCCGACCATAGATGATGAATAACATATTTTATTTTGAAACACAATTCGATACAGACAATCGTGAACATAATTAGCAACGACACGATATTTCTATGTCGTAAGTTGTAAAGTTTAACCTTGTACCACTTTGTGTAATATGTAGTAGACTGAACATTCCGTACACTGAAGGAATTACTGTAGAAATACCTATATGAATTTTACATGAGATAAACATTTTGCGATATTCTGTGTTATATTATCTTTTTTACGTAACTTTTAAGAAATGGGTTTTGACCTAATTCCGAATGTCGTCATCTAGTAACGTGAATAAACATATTATTTAGTATTGTACTGTAGTTTTACGTGCAGAAAATCTCACGAGGTAATTTTGGACCGGAAACTTTACAGAACAATAAAAATAATATGGCCATCATAATTTCATACATAAAAATTATAGGTGTCGAAAAAAACAAAAAAAAATTTTTTTTGGAATGCTTAACAGACAGACAGACAGACAAACGGGCGGACAGGCTGACATACTTATGTACGGACAGAACAAAATGTTATGCGTTACGTTTTTCCTTTTGAGACACGGCACCATATAAGGGCTTCAAAAATGTAAAATGCTTTCAAAATAAATTGAATTCAACAATGTCACCCTATATTCGATATTACACATAAATATCAAATTCAATACCGCATTTACCATTAATAAGACAGCTGTCAATGAGAATATTGACGTTAATAATGAGGTTCCGCCCGCAATCGGCTTCCTCGATCCGCGATAAAATCAGATTTATCGATACGCGCCGTCCCAACACTACAGCTGTCAAGGCTTTGTTTATTTGCAATTAAGGTACTTTCTATAAAGTCCTGAAGATTTTTTGCTAGTTAGTAAACTACTGAAGAGTTTTTTTTACTCAACATGACTCTTGTTAAATATCACACTAATAATAATGAGGTAAATTTTGAGTGTGTATTGTACGTACATCTGTACGATACGGCTGGATCAATTTTTCATAAAATTTCATATAGACAAATAAATAAACAACATTTATTTGAACGTTAACAACAAAACACTATTTAACAAGAAATGAGAAGGAAAAAAAAAATTAAGCACACAGCAAAACAGAAAAAAATGATAATTTGGGGATACTTAATTTAAGCTTTCATTGCGCGATCACAGGGTCTATCTAATTAATTTATATGAACACAAACCTATATTATGCATAAAATATTTTTTTCATTAAAGACGAGTTTCATACAAATTATTCGTCAAAATGATGTTTAACTGTTACAGAGAAAGAAAAGTAACTCTCCACACTGATTTTGGTGTCGGTGGCCGATTTCATTGAAATCAGGCCAGCTATGTAGTCATTTTATAGTGCCCACGTGTGTGAGCAAAACACAAGGAAACTCTCTCTTCTTTTTACACTCATAACCCAGTGGGGCGACAACTTAACCAACACGACTGGCGAGAGACGATCCGAAGCATAGATCATCTTTCTTGCCAGACAATTACGCGATCAGCAGATGGTATGTGTTAGATGACAGGTAATAACGGCAGGCATAAACGGCAAAAAACCAAATTAATCAGGAGAGCAGTTAAAAATTTCCAAATTCAGTGAAATTAATTTGACGTCAATATTTTTGTTGGACGTAAGAAACTGTAGCTTTAAGTTATTATTATATAAACTTAAATAAGGAAGGGATGTAGTGTTTGATAACTAATTGCCTCTTTATCGCCGGAATATATACCATGTCCAGGACACATAGAGTGGGGATAGTATTACCATAACCGTAGTGATAGACAGACGTGCCTGAGAGATATGGTAGTTATTGCTGGCGGTACACAGAGTCAATTCTTATATGTGCATACTACACCTATGATTCCTGCAATCTGTAATCATTTTAATTTTGTTTAGGGTGGCAAACCAGCCTTGTGTTTGTAGGATCAATAATTATGCACATTATTTCTAACTGACTTTTCGTCACTCACTATGTTCTATATTTTACCTACGAAATGTTACCGATTAGCGCTTGTAGTTATGAATCGACGTGTGCGTAGCGTCGTGTCTCGTTGTTAACTGACCCTTACCCTGCCGCACGGAGCCGCGTCCGTAAATAACGCGTGCCTAATTACCTCTCGCGCCTGCCACATACTATTGCAAGGGTTTGGACACATGGATGGAACTGTCTTCAACGTTCTTAAAGTTGCCTCAGTGAGGCGGTTTCTGAAACCTTTTTCTGCGACCATACGAGCAAAACGATGCGATCATGCCAGCAAAAAAAAAAAATCGAGTGCGAGCGTGATGAATTATCTATACTAATATTATAAAGCGGAAGAGTTTGTTTAAACGCGCTAATCTCAAGAACTACTGGTCCGATTTATAAATTATTTTTTTGTTGGATAGTCCATTTATAGAGGAAGGCTTTAGGCTATATAACATTACGTTGCGACCAATAGGAGCGAAGCGTCAGTGAGAAATGTTGCAAAAACGGGAAAAATTATTCACATTTGGGGACTTTCGTTGCGTGCGCTGCATAAACGGTATAAGTCACTCAAAAACCACGCGAACGAAGTCGCGAGAACATCTAGTATACTATAATATGTCTCTCTCTTTCTCTCTGATAAATGTTTAACCAATGAGCGTTCAATATGGGTTGTTAACATGAATGCTATGTTAGTTGATCACAACTTTTGAATATCATTTCAAGAGTAAGAGAAGCCCGTAGGAATGGATTAATGGGAACCTTACGCGACTGGTGTGCGCTTACCTTTATTCAGTTGTGATAAATGACGACCGCGCGGGTTAATTTATAAGCTTCTGCCAGTAATTATTGCAAGTTTACACTAAAAATGGCTTACATTTAACATGTTATGACTTGAGTTTGCAACTTTGTTCGCAAAGTATTTGATGCATGAGTCAACTTCGAACCTGAATTTTGCCGGTAAAAGGTTAATATGTTTTATTCTAGTATGAAAACTAGTAACATACCAAATTCCATCAAGATACGTTCAGTAGTTTTTGCGTGAAAGAATAACAAACAGACATAAAAACTATCACAATTTTAATATTAGTAGGATATTTATTAAACATTACATAGATAAAATTAGTTGAAAAGTTTTATTTATTTATTTATTTAAGGTCGTATTAGCATCTAGGTCATTTAACGACCACCTTAAATACAAATTATACTATTCTTAAATAAATTTATACATATTAATCAGTTTTAAATATTTTAAAGTACAGGTAACAGGTACAACCTTTCCCATTCAAACATTGCTTTAAATTATTTGGTAAGTTACAATTTCATTTTTATAAATTAAATTCTACACAATCTATAAGTAAATGTGAAACAGATAAGTCAGATCCACACTTGCATTTATTTAAGTCTTTTTTAGTAATAAGATGCATATGAGTTATGTTAATAAGTCCTATAAGCAATCTGGTAATCACTACTTTGTCATTTATACAATCAAACGAACATGGTGAAGTTTTGTTTGTAAGTCTTTTTTGGGAATGTTTGTTACTTATACAGTCTGTAATATTAATGAGTATACTTTACGGTGAGTATGGGTCCCGTATATATTATAGTTTACTCAGAAAGTACCAGCGCTGAAAGGGGTAATTTTATATTAATGTATTGGAAAATTTACGATGTTGGGGAATTTCTAATACAAACATGAAATAGTTAATGGTATCAGGCGTTACTTTGCGGAAATCCATAGCATAAAATTTAAATATATTATATCTAGCAATATCCCGCGACATGTTTCGCGTTTTACAAACATGAAACTCAAAAGTAAGTCATTCAGCGCTGGTACTTTCACAGTGTACTCTACATAGGAGGCACATACACAGTACACACCCTAAAGTATCATGACTCATTTATTTTACACCTTGTATTATTTATTCATGCGCAAACGTCAGGACCGATTTTAATAAAATTTGTCAAGCAAAAAGTTTACACCCTGGATTAACATAATGGCAACTTATTATTCTGATAGTGTCCCTTAGATATGGTTTTACGCGAACGGAGCCGCAGGACAGCTAGTGAAATATATAAGTGTTTTAACTGCAAAAGGATCACAAGCAAAGACACTAGCTAGTGGACATTAAGTAGTTAGTGTACCGTTTATTTGTACAGCGGCCTCGGTGATCCTACATTACCGCTAGTGTTGTGCCGCGTATCTTTCGATATCGATAAATACTTATTATTATTATTGTTTTTTATTATTTTCTTTTGTTCCTTGCGGGGTTGACTAATGCTGCGGGCTTGTGGCCAAACAACCTCAGGTGCGATGATAATTAACTATTATTAACCAAAAATTTGCGAGCGATGCGGCATGTGTTCAGCATGACAGCTTTTTGTAATGTGATGTAAGTGTTTTGGGAGCTGATGTGTGCAGTGTTTTTGGGATGACGCCAGTGGCTGAGATGACTATCGGTATGGTTTTCACTGTGTTAACCTTCCACTGGGATTTTAATTCTATTGAGATATCTGTATATTTTGTAACTTTATTGATACCTATGTGTTGTATCACTACAACACATACCAATAAAGTTACACCACCTCACGGTTGTGTTATTGGGTATGGCGACGTCAATAAGGTAAACTATTCTATTTTGTTTGTCAAGGAGTGTTATATCAGGTCTGTTGTGGTGTACGGTTTTGGCTGTCAATATTGTCCTGTCCCTTATTATTATTATTATTAATAGCCGTTACTGTCCCACTGCAAGGCAAAGGCCTCCCCTCTCTGTTTCCACAAGTCACGACCTTTCGCTATGACTGGCCACTCTTTATGAAACGCGTCTAGCTCGTCGCGCCACATTTTCTTGGGCCGACTTCTGTTTCGTCGACCAGTCGACCGTCGGTAGCCACTCCGTCTCTACACGCGCCCATCTGTCCTGCCCAACTCCACTTCAGGGTAGCTGCTTTCCTGCCGACGTCAGTTAACTTCGTTTTGGAGCAGTGGTGTTTCGTATACTTATTCGAAATAATATATATTTATAAATATTGAACGCTACAGTAATTGTTGCATTTTACTCTCTATATACAAAAGTAGTCGTTTTCAACTATCCATCCAATATCTTAATTAGTTTGGCATTTTACTAAAGACTTGTTACATCCACTCATCGTTTCAGCTATGACGTCCAAAAAAAGTATTTCAGAGGGGGTAATTGCCTATACTCACTACGCTTGACAGGCGGGTTGCCAAGCGCTGTTTCAAGTATCAAATATGTCCGCAGAAACGCTGGCTTTCGGGATATACCTACATTCCCTATGTCTGTATCTTGTTTAATTTAAGGTAATTTAATTTTTTGTAATAATAAAATATACATTTCAGTGATAACTGAATGTACATAATGAATATAAAGCTGGGTAATTAAAAAAATACAAAGAAAAACTGTGTCCGTAATGAAACTGGATTCAGGGCACGTTTAAACAAATAGGTAATTTCCCCTGTACACCCTTAATGAAAAGCTCTAAGTTTATGTAAAGAAAAGATTTAATAAATAATATACAATATAATATAAGTTTAATATGCAGACCATGGAGGCGTGGTCTGGTGGTTCAGAGCTTTGTTCTCGACCCGAAGGTCGTGGGTTCGATTCCCGCGTTGGAACAAGAAAAAAATGTTGTTTCCAAGTTTGGTTAGGACAATGCACCTAATTGTCTGATAAGAAAGATGATCCATGCGTCGGATGGGCACGTAAAGAGTCGGCCCTGCGCATGATCTCTCGCCAGTCGTGGCGCTTTACTGTCTCACTGAGTTATGAGACTAAAAGAAAGAGAGAGAGTGTCTTTGTGTATTGCGCACACACTTGGGCACTTAAAAAACTACTCCTGCGTAGCTGGCCTGGTTTCAATGAAATCGGCTACCGACATCGGTAAGAGGAGCTATTACTCGTATTATGAATGTCATTCAAATAACAGTTGAGCAACAGTTATACTGAAAAAAGTAGAATGTTGTAATGCATGTTTGTGGCTCTTTCACACAAAAACTACAGAACTGATGTTGATAAAATTGAGTATGGCAGTAGTTTATTTAAGCTCCGAATACATAGACTACATTTCATTTCTTTTTGCGCGAAGGAAGTCGACGAAAGCTTAAAGAATTACTAGATGTATCAGTAATAAACTAAAATTAGGATTAGTAAGGTTTTAGTCACAGTAATACTAACAAAGTATTACTTAGTAATATTAACAAAGTATTACAGAGTAATACTAACAAAGTATTACTGTGTTTTAGTGGGATAAAGTACCGCATAAAGTATTTAAGCTTAACTCCAGCCAGGCTCAAAGTTACGCTCATAATTTAATATTAAATCAACTTCGGTGGTCATATTACGAATTTATGACACGTTTAACAGTTTGACCTGAAACGTGAAAATTATCCTAACTTCTGGATAATTTCAACTCATGCTGTTATATATTTTAACTATGAATAATACAAGTTTGAAATTGTTCCGTTTTGAAAATAATATTAAATTTGCATTCGATATACTGAATTTAAATAATTAACAAAACTATAAGATGTTACGCTTTTGGATTGCTTATATTATCTGCCCTAATGTTTTAGTTAGGTACCTATTCTAATGATAGTTATAAAAGTTATCAATATGAAAGTTAATATATAAAAACCTTTTAGATTATAGTACAGTTAAATATGTGAATTTAATCTTTGTAGTTCAAAGAAATCGGTGAAATTATTCAAAATTGTCATAAAAATTAATCGTCTGATAAGTATATGAATATAATTAACATAATTAACATATTTAATTAATTAATTGGTCTATAATTATTAATTAAGAAAATTGATAACTATTTTAAATTAGAACAACCGTTACAAATAAAAGTGCTAATGATATTCTAAATGCCGACATATGTTAGAAAAAATTCTATTGATGAGTAATGTGTGGTATTTTATCTAAAGTTACTTTTAAAATTTAAATAGGTAAGATAAAAAAAATAATTAAAATATTTAAAATGTCGGCATAAATTAACTTAAAGAAACACTGTAAAATTATTGTGTACTAGCTGTGCCCTGAGACTTCGTTCGCGTGGTTTTTGATTGACTTAAACCGTATAAGCAGCGCACGCAATGAAATTCCCCAAATGATTTTCCCCGTTTTCACAACATTTCTCACTAAAGCTTCGCTCCTTTTAGTCGCAGCGTATTGTTATATAGCTTAAAGCCTTCCTCTATAAATGGACTATCCAACAAAAAAAGAATTTTTCAAATCGGACCAGTAGTTCCTGAGATTAGCGCGTTTAAACAAACAAACAAACTCTTCCGCTTTATAATATTAAGTATAGATAAAATAATGCGAATATCGACATTATTATTTTGGCAAACGCACATCACTACAAATCAGTTGCGATAGCACAGTTGCAAAAACCACATCTACGCGTCATGCAGTCTAGAGGTTGGCCGTGGTTGCAAAACGAGAAAAAACATTAACTATCACCCTACTATCTACCTTACCACATCGTAATAAGGTCCGATTTTCCTGCATAATGAAGTGATAAAACAAGATTTACGTTTTCGCGGAAAAGTCCGGAGGCTTTGTCACCACGTATTAGAGTACAAAATCGCGTAACATTGGACTCAACCTCGCTGTTTACATGACGGGTATGGAATGTTGTTTTGTAAATAAAAACTGCTTCAAGTACCGCATCTGTGTGAAGAATTCTAGAATATTTCTTGTATTTAACGCGATGTACATTTAACACTTTGTAAATTACTATAGGTACCAGTGACGAAGGCTGGAGGCTTACCCGATCGAGAATCGAATCAGTTCGATCTCAACGGCTTTTGGTATTTTATTTGGTGGATTGCTTTGAAACTAAGCAGGATAAAGAAAATCGTTAGATAGTAACTTTTTGTACTCCCGACCATATCAGTCGACTGAGAATCAGAATATTAAACAAACGTAAATTTATTGGGAAGTACGCGACACGATCGAATCTGAATCAAAATCGAATCAGTTTGGAGAGGTCCATGGTCCTCCTTCAGCGAGAGGACTGGCCTTCCAAGGTCTCCTCACACTCCAGTGTAAAATAGGTAGGAATTTACATGAGGATCTTTGAAAAGGTAAAGTCAAGGAAAATATGGTTAAACCCTTTATATTAATAGAACATGAAGAATTAGAAATTCGTCATTGGAAGGAAAAGTATAGAAGAAAAGAGATTTTAATAATATCTCCCCTCACCGATTTCGGTGTCGGTACCCGATTTCATTGAAACCAGACCAGCTACGCAGGAGTTATTTTTATAGTGCCCAAGTGTGTGCGCAATACACAAATACACTCTCTCTTCCTTTTACTCCCATAACCCAGTGGGACGGTAAACCGTCACGACTGGCGAGAGAACAGGCGCAGGACCGACTTTTTACATGCCCATCCGACGCATCTTTCTTGTCAGACAATCAGGTGATCAGCCTGCATTATCCTAACCAAACTTGAAAACAACATTATTTGTTGTTCCAACTCTGGAATCGAACCCACGATCTCCGGGTTGAGAGTGAAGTTCTGAACCACTAGACCACGGAGTCGATTATAATATGAGGAGGAGGTTAAAATAATATTTGAAGTAGACTATATTTTTGTTTACTTATACAGTCATTTTAATACTATTATATCATAGAACTAGAACTTACAACATAACAGGTCACTTAACATTTTCTTAAGCTTACACATACCTGCAACAAATAAAAATATATTAGTAAAAATTGTTAAATTCATACAAATCGAATTAAAATAATTCATTTATTTACTTATGGAGCGTTCAAGTGTCACGTGATATTTTTTTAAGATAGTCCTTCCCTCGTTATCGCTTACGTAACACATGAGCCACCTGTGAAACAATTTGAATTTTAGGACTAAAACTGTGTCAACTGAACTAAAATATAATATGTTATCTGCTTAGGTTATCAATATCCAACTCGTAGCTAATAATATACGTGTAATATATACTTATATATGTTATAAGTGGATCATTGCAGTTTCAAATTACATATCTACCCACTTGTAATGAAATAAAAAGCATAAAAAATATTATGTATATGTCGCAGTCATCTGATTGAATCCGCTATTTAATTGAATGACTAGCGCTTTCATTGAATCCTGTTTTTACCAACAAATTTTAGAATCCGAGACTAGAACAGCCATTTAATATTTTAGTTTTAAACTTCGATATTTCCGAATGAGTAACTAATAAAACGAACATTAAAGTAAATGAATCAAAAAATATATCACATTGCTATCAGTACGAGCTGTTTGACGCCATTATATAACCGCCTGGTGATTCAATGAAATAACCAGA
This sequence comes from Celastrina argiolus, assembly GCA_905187575.2. Taxonomy (NCBI): domain Eukaryota; kingdom Metazoa; phylum Arthropoda; class Insecta; order Lepidoptera; family Lycaenidae; genus Celastrina; species Celastrina argiolus. The sequence goes on from LR994596.1 coordinate 9,560,918, forward strand.
TTCAATAAGATGACTGCGACATATACATGGTGATTTAGCTACATATATATCTAGTATATTGTAACGTATAAAGTACATTGATTCTAAACACGTTTCTTTAGATTAATGTACCTACACTACGACATAATATTCTAAAATATGTGAGTGACAGTTTGAACCTCATTTTCTCGAAACTTTGCGACATATCACCTTCAACCATTCATGTCTTCAAATATCACAATATTATTTACACAGTATCGAAAGCCAAAAATTATAAATAATACACTTAAATATACTAGCTGTGCCCGCGACTTCGTTCGCGTTGTTTTTGAGTAACTTAAACCGTTTATGCAGCACACGCAACGAAAGTCCCCAAATGTGAATAATTATCCTCGGTTTTGCAACATTTCTCACTGACACTTGGCTCCTATTGGTCGCAGCGTGATGTTATACATATAGCCTAAAGCTTTCCTCTATAAACGGACTATCCAACAAAAAAAAATTAAATCGGAATCTTCCTGAGATTAGACAAACAAACAAACAAACGCCCGGTTTCTGAAACGCTGATCAAATTGATCAATTGGTCAAATCAGCTAATCTAAACGCTGATTGGTGAACATCACTTCGCAGTCACTGTTTTCACCAATGAGCGTTCAGATTAGCTGATTTGATCAATTGATCAATTTGATCGGCCTTTCAGAAACCGGGCGTAACTCTTCCGCTTTATAATATAAGTATAGATTTAAAGAATTAATAGCTAAATATTAAATTTCCAATCTCTGGGTACGGAATCCAACAGCAGCCAACTCAACTGGCGACTAAACATAATACGATAAGACCACTAACAACATAATCGGCCAGTCAGATCGAAAATCGGATTACCTCATTGCCTACATGAGCGCCCACGACCATGTCACGTGTAGCATGATCATGTCACACTACCGCGACCATGTCATGCGCACCGCGATCATGTCATGACGTGTGGTGTGTGAGTAAGTTCTGCTTGAGTTACTTCATCATCATCGCCGAATCCCTTCGATACACTAGATAACATGTCCCATACAAAAACAATGGTAAAATATGTCCGCATGGTATAAGCTAATACATTTAAGCTTTCAGCACACCTTCCCACATAAACTTTAACTGTGTAAACATCGTCCTCCGTTAGCATAATGCTCGTGAAACTTTATAATTGTTATAATTCCAATGTTTAGGGCGTGTTTCACCAAGCAATGTTAAAGTTAATCCTTCGTTAAATATCATGTTGTACCTCTCGTAATTCCTATCAATGAATGAGAAGGCATGGTAATTTAACAAGCCGTTAACACTAACATGTGTTGGTGAAATCGGGACTTAGGGCGTGTTTCACCAAGCAATGTTAAAGTTTACGCCATGTTAAATATCATGTTATCTCTCTCGTATTTCTTGTTAATGAATGAGATGGCATGGTATTTTAATATGGCGTTAACTTTAACATTTCTTGGTGAAACACGGCCTTAACCTGCTAACCTTCGCGCAAAAAATGGATAGTCCACACAAATACTTATTTAACATTAACGTGAATATAATAATCAATATAACCAATAGTTCAATACCGGTTGTGAGGTCAACGCAGAATCCATAGAGCTTCCGGCTGTCTACTTCCGGTTGTTGGCTCTATAAATTAGCAAATTATGAACGTTAAAGTTCAACTTAGTTAAAGTTTAACTTAAACTTAGTGTTATCATAGAGTGTTATTTAATTATGTACCTATTAAATATATTATATCTTATCTTATTTATATAAAAATGAATTGCTGTTAGTTAGTCTCGATAAAACTCGAGAGCGGCTGAACCGATTTGGCTATTTTTAGTCTTGAAATATTCGTGGAAGTCCCGGGAAGGTTTAAACGGTTTGTATGCTCAACGAAGTTGGCACGGGTCAGCTATCTTATATATAAAAATGAATTGATGTTTGTTAATCTCGCTATAACTCGAGGACGGCTGAACCGATTCAGCTTTATTTGTCTTGAAATGTTCGTGGAAGTCCCGGGAAGGTTTAAACAGTTTTTATGCTCAACGAAGTGGCCACGGGTCAGCTAGTAATAAGTATTATAATATGTTTTTGCGAATACATCATTTGAATAAAGTCTAGTTTTTGCTACCGGTTTTGCTTTTTTTGAAAAAGTAACCAATCTTTAATCCAGAGACTGAACTACCACTGAATTAAATAGCATCAAAATTCGTCCAACTTTTCGTGAAAGAAAAGCATGTTACATACATTCTCAAAAACTTTCACATTTATATTTATTATCATTATTCTATTTATTTACAGTCTGCCAAAATCGTACTTAGTTAAGGTTCCGAACCGGTGGTAACTGGTAACAGTTGCTATATTATTTTGAAAATTTATATTTAAAAAACAATATTTATGTTTTACCTTTTTTTAAAATTTATTTATTCAATTTAGCTTTGCCGTTTGATAAAAGTATAAATGCGTATTGCTTAAGGCAAATTCAACCTTGATGCCTAAAAGCAACATTCTTTTACTTTTGTTCCAATATCTAATCTTAATCATGATATTATCATTGCCCATAGAATGTAACAGTTAAAATCAATGCTATTGCATAATAAGTAACTTCTGTAATACTGCGTGAACAAAGCCTTAGAGGCCATTTATTTATTACGTAAGACAATATAATATTATATCATATTTCAGTTATTGTTCGTACCTTTACAAGAAATGCATGAAAAATGACGTCATAACACACATTCGCAATTTAATTACATTATATAAATTACATTAATTTAAGAAAAATATATGTAAATATTATAAGAACAGTGATTTTAATTTTTTTAATTTTAATTATGTTTAAAAAAACCTAGATTTTTAGCAAAGTAACTTTCTAGCTACTGATCTTTGAAAGTATAGATTTTTGACAATTTTCGATACATATTTATTGTTCTATCGGAAAATAGACGTTGCTTTAAAACAAATGCATATTCCATAATATTGTGATAGAGAATATTACTAAAGTTTCTCGTGAATAGCCGTCTATTCGTCATCTCACGGACATTATCTGACGATATTGAACAATGACACAACGTTCGCAACACACTGTCGCGGCCTACGCAGGAAATAACGACTTTTACAGGCTACGACTACGACACGGCATGGAAAAAAATAGATAATGAGAAAAAACGCAGTGATGTGGCTTCGATTCGATATTTTCTGTAGCAACGTTAAGTGTTAACTGGATAGAGAAGTTATAAACATATTTCTTTAAGTTTAATGTCGTCTATCCATATTATGTCCGTTAATTCTATTATAATAATTTTTGAACTAAATAATAATTCTATATAGTTACTATAGCAAAGTGGAGAAACAAAGGTCAGAAAGGAAATTATAAACATATTTTTATAATTTTCTTTCCGACCATTTTATTATTACATCGGTACTTATTAAATAAAAAAAAAATAGGTTTAATAAGTACCGATGTAGCGGTTCAGACGGTATTTTGAAGTGCATCATGCATTATTACATATTAATTACTTTGATTCACATGGCAATTTTCCGCACAATTATTTTATTAATAATTAAAATACGTTTAAAGTATCTATTTCAAAGTAAGCCACCGAGGGTCGGCCGCCCAATATCAATGTTTGTATAAACATGATATTGAACTAACATCAACGAGATGTTTAAAATCAAAATAAAAATATATATTTTATCGTGTCGTAGAGTGTAAATATTGTGAATGCAAATTGCAAGATATTGATCTGTTAGCGTTCCATGTTTGCAGGTATTTAGACAAGACCTGACTCCAGTCTGGAACGATCTAGATCTTCATGTCATCACAGACTGCGAGTTTACTCAACACATTTATCTTAATCCTGATCACTTACATTGTTATTAGAAATTTGGATTTATTTGTTAGGCTTTCACATGTGTAAAAGACACTGATGTATGCACAGGCCTCAAGGATATAAACTTGAAAATTCACACACAGAGACACGACCTAGTACTAGAAAATGGTATCACCCTAATACTGGCAATGCGACTAGCTATTTTTGTTTTCTTCGATTTCCAGGCACATTTCGGAAACCGCCATCTAACGCCACTATGGGAAAATACTAATTAGTAATTTCGTTTCGTATCTTCTTCTTAATTAAGTAGTTGAATTTAGCTTAATGTGATGTTATGCTTAAAAAATATGCTTATCTTTTTTTTTAATGTCAATATTTGTACTTAATTCGGCATATTTACATTTTATAATTTACAAACGTTAATAGTAGTGACATCTTTTGCAATTTTGTATTAAAGATAAATTGTATGGGATGGTAAGCCATGGTAGATAATAGGTTTCTAATAAAGCAGAATTTTTCAAAATTCAACCCTCGTAAGCGCGGGCGAAGCCGTGAGCAAAAATATAAATATATGGGCAGTTGACTCCCTAAAATACACATTAAAAAAAAATAAAAAAAAACAAATATGACACAAACATATAATATGAACTATTTTCAGTTATTTATTAAATACCAACCTTTCATGTGACATGCATTCTTAAACTTAATTTAAGACCACAGTTAAAATTCCGTGTTTCGTAAGTTCGATTTGATATGTCACACATAAACTTTAACCGGTCCTAATGAGTTAACATTTGGATCGCATGCTTGAACCGCTTGTGACAAATATGTAACGAAAAACCTTTAATAAGATTAATAGATTGAGAAAATCCTTGACATACATACACTTATTTAGCGATACATTAGAGTGCGAAAAGGTGTACCCAAATGTCAGCATTCGACGAATTGTGGCAATTGTCTACAGAAATTGACAACTGTTTACTGACCAATTATGATCTACATATTGAATCGTTCACTTATGGCCGTTTTCAATAATAATAATAATAATAATAATAAGCCGAGAAAAAAAAAATTTAAAAACATAATAATAATAATAGCTCCCCTCACCGATTTCAGTGTCGGTAGCCGATTTCATTGACACCAGGCCAGGCTGCGCAGGAGTTGTTTTTATAGTGCGCAAGTGTGTGCGCAATACACAAAGACACTCTCTTTTCCATTTAGGGCCAATTTTTCTATCGTCAGATAACTTTTACCTAAGGAATTAATATGTGACTTTGGCAGATTTTGTATGAAGCAAATGTCAAAGTCACATGTTTATTCGACGGATAAAAGTTATCTGACGATTGAAAAATCGGTCCTTACTCTCATAACCCAGTGGGACGGTAAACCGACACGACTGGCGAGAGAACAGGCGCAGGACCGACTTTTATATGCCCATCCGACTCATGGATTATCTTTTTTATCAGACAATCAAGTTTTATTTTTTTTAATGTCCCAACGCGGAAATTAAACCCACGACTTCTGGGTCGACAGCGAAGCTCTGAACCAAAAGACCACGGAAGCGTTTTCAATAACATATTATCAGTTATTATCTATCAAATATCTATTCGCTGAGTGCAAAGTAAATGGTGAGGGAACTGTAAGTCGAAGACAGCGCTCGCCGCGGCCATAATAGGAACTTTCGGCAGACCAACTAGTACTTTTTACTAGCGATTTTACGTATCGTTAGTTGGCGCTGTCATCGCACCCAGCGCTATAAATTTTTTTAAATCTTGCGACAAAAAAAATGACAAAAAATACATATTTTCTAGAATGAAAAAAGTAGTATAATCATATCCCAAAGTGTGTTTAGAAATTACAACCGGTATTATGTCGGTGACGCTATCCTTGGAAAACAGGTCCCTGAGATGAGCCATCGATATTATCACTTACGAAGTTCGAAAACTAAAGTGTATGGGATTTGACACAAGGTTCTCGAAATGACAAGCGAATTCGTTAGTCACTTAACGAAGCTTATATCAAATAATGCTTATGTGAACCGATGACATTTCGAGGCATGCCTGGTCAGTTAGTGGAACCCCAAATTGTGTTTTTTCCGGATTGTCCCTATAAAAATATTATGTCCAAAGTTGAAATCCAGACACCTAGTTGAAATTAAACAACTATATTAATAACATTTTTAGCTTTTCTCAATTACATAGTATTAAAATATATCATGTTGTTAGTTGTAGCTTTCAAAAGCTTTCGGAGTAATGTAATATTTAATGAATTATGAAACTACTTATAATTATTCATATAACCTCCGTCATTACACCTGAGGGCGTTTGGATTTCATTAATGATTCATTTACCGTGGGTTCAACGAATGATAATGACACCAATTTAAACATAGATACTGTATAATATATTTATTTAAAGGTCAGATTACATAAAGACACGGTGCGTAGTTTTTACTCGACTACTCATTACGATTTATAGTAGGAAAAAATATGGATCTCTGTAATCAGACACAATGTAAAACATAGCGAGTGATGTTCACCGATCAGCGTTTAGAACAGGTTTTACTCAAATGTTGGCTGTTCTATGATTTGATCAGCTTTTCAGAAACCAGGCAATATTGTTGTTAAACTATAAAAGAGGTTAAATTTCATTTAACATTAGTTTGTTCTATTTAGTTCCTTGTTTACCTACTTGATATTGTACTTTTTCGCGGTTTTTATGTTTTAATTTATTTATTCTAGGCTTGGCAGCCTATCGACGAGCGTCTTTTTGTAGGTAAAAAATAATAGAACATCCTGATTGTAGTTGTGCAACGCACATGTCAGACAAAAAGTCGATCAGAAATAATATCACGGAAGAAGCTGCCCGATTATCGGTCCTACAAAAATTATGCCCTTGCCAAGATTGACTGCAAGATGCTGTGGAGTGCAGCAATAGTGAATCGCTATCGCGTCGTCGTAAAGTGCGCGACGCGTCGCGTCTCGGTGTAAACAGACCCTTATGTGTTGGTTTTAATGACATAATTTGTATTGAAATGTTACATGCATTTTGATAATGTGATTGTAATGACATATTATACTATAGGCCCGTTTCACAATCTAATGATCGTGTCAAATAGCTTATTAGCGTGTTTTGTCTCTATCGGTTAATATAAAGTAAGCAGAAACAAAACTTCCCAATTCACTTTTCCGACTAATATTATTGATGTTAAAATATGTGTTCAAAGGTTGATATGGACTGATTGATTAGTAACTACTAGCACTAATAGCTTATAGCCCAGTGATCGGAAAACCTATTCATAAACATTAACCGTTTGAATCGGTTAACCTCTATTTCTGTTACTAATTGAACCGGTTAACCGAAATCCTGGTTAACCCATTTGTATCGGTATTGCTTTATTCAGTTTGATCTGTAATCTATTAAGGTTAACAGAAATCGTTTTGGTATAACTCAAGTGAATGGGTTACTAGTTGAAACTGTTAACAGAAATAAAACATATTTGGTTGACAGCAAAAAGGGATAGCGATAGTGTTTAGATACAAGTGCGCGCGCATGCCGCCGCGCATCTTCCGCAGTCCGCTCCGGTCTTGCTTGACGCGTCGTAGTGCCTACAATTAGTATAGTGTTGCGTTTCTTCGTACGAACTACCTTCACTGTGCGCCTGACCTTTTATTTATTATCTAACCTCCTTACTAATAAACGCTGTATAAGCCAGGGCTTGAATAACCGAAAAATATCGGTAAAAACGGTTAACGGTATGACGTCATACCTTAAAATTATGGTAACCTTATATAACGGTACCGCTATTATTTCGGTACCGCAAAATTATGGTATCAAAATTTTTTCAGATACCCAAATTTGTAAAATAACGGTTTTATTAGTAGGTACCCTGCTGCCCGCCAGAGTCACGGCGATTGCTTTGATCGTAGAATCTTGAGTGTTAAAAATTACTGACAGTCGTGCCCTGCCTGTAACGCAGCGTACTGCGTAGGTACTTAGTTAATAGTAAATTGCTAAATAGTTTTTAGTAAATAGTTAATAGTAAATTACTAAATAGTTTTTATTTAGACAGTTTTAGTTATAAAACTTGGGAAACAGTTAAGTTAAGGATACCATTAAATTACCTATATAACTACCTACTTATTTTAAAAAATTCATAGTGCATAGCAATTATGTTTTATAATGTTTAATTATGTTTTATTGGTGCGTTAAGAGCGTGCATTCAATTTACGACGATGTTTCAGTTTTTCGGTGTTTTTGACTGCCCCTGACATGCATAAAATAACAAAATTAAATAAAACAATTAGAAATATATAAAGATAAACTCTTTGTTTTTGGAATAGTTTTATAAAATTAAAGTTTTACCACATAAAACTTTAATTTTATAAAACTATTTATATATAAACATTTGAGTAAATTTAAAGATTTCGGAACGCCGAATCGCAAAAATGCCGATTTTAGCTCACTTTGATAAAGAAAATAACAATTAAATCGTTTTAATATAGTTTAATTTCTATTTTCATAAAAGAGATTATAAAGTCCTTAAATGAAAAGTTGATAAAAAATAAAAAATATATGTATTGTTGACTGCATAAAAAATCTTTTAAAAATGTCATAATTTACGTTTTTAAGTGCAGTATTTCTACTGGAAAAACTAAATTTCTTCGATGATATTATTTTTATAATTAATAATCATACTGTTGGTAACTTGACACTATTTATTTAATTTTATTTAATTAAAATCCGATGTTTATCCCATTATTCAATTTTTTTAAAATTACTTGCTTTCAACCAAGCGCACGCGTCATGTAAATCGTGATCTATTTAGTACCCGCTGAGAATTCGTGAGGGAAGGACGTGTCGCTCTGCGCTGGACCGTCAACGTATAAAGGTTCACCGACCTGGTCCGCTCATAGACATGTAGTGCGACTAAGCAGAATTGACGCTTTGACGAGCATTAATATTTTATGAGAAATGGGGAAAATTTACAGAGATTATATTATGTCGATTACAAAGTTTATAATATATATAAAAAAAAAACATTAAAGAGGTTACCACAAAAAAGGTGTGTAATATTGTGTTCAGAGTTTATTTATAAAATATAGAATTTATATAATAATCATCATCAGCCCCTGCGTGTCTGTCTCTCATATCGTAGCTCCTAAATGCATTACAGATTTTGATGCGGTTTTCTTTAGCAGAAAGCTGGTGTGGTTTATATATTTAAAAATTATACTAATCATCATCAGCCCCTGTGTGTCTGTCTGTAATATTACAGCCCCTAAATTAATCAAAAGATTTTGATGTCAATTTCTTTAGTTGAAAGCTGATGTGGTTTATATATTTAAAAATAATACTAATCATCATCAGCCCCTGTGTGTCTGTCTGCTTTAATGTAACTGTCATCAATATAACCGAGTATCTGGGGGCATGGCAGTGCTTCTGTCAACTTGAGCATGGCCGTACCATCAATTTCTCGAAGCAGTTTAGGCCACTTTCAACTCCCTATAACTTTGTTGTGGATTAAAAGAAGCCTGCATTTTTAGTTACTAGGAAAGCATTGTATAAACACAGTATATTTCAAATGTTATTCAATTTGAAACAGAAGTTAAATAATTATAACTTGTCAAACTTCTTAGTTTTGTCACTGACTCAATCACTCACTGACCGATTATCAAAAGTATTAGGCACTTCTAGCAGACATAGAAGCTTCAAATTTGGAATACAAGTAGTGTTTAGTGTATAAATAAAGGAAAAACCTAAAAAAAATATTTCTGTAGAATTATCTAGACTAACTAACTGCATAATTAACTTTGTAATGTCATATAAATGTATAGGATTACAAAGCTATATTTGCCCTTTTCACAAAAACACGCGTTTAGTAAATCTTCTACAAAAAGAACTGAGGTCCCATCAAAAACATATCTTGTAAAAATTGCCAAGTCTCGCTACTTAGTTCTTCTACAGTAAAAACTTGTGAGATACATGTTATGCCAAGTAGGGGTTAGTCGGTCGGTCTAACAACATCTTATAGTGATCACAATCAATATTATTTTGGAAAGGATTGGCACTTTTTAGAAGTTTTTTTTATATGGGTTATCCTTTTCATTTCCAATAACAAAATATAGCATGCGCACTGTCTTTCTTGAAATGGTCAGACTTCAAACAGCTGCTATGCTCTGTCCTGTTCTATTGCAGGGGATGGTTGGTTGGGACCTCTCAGTCGCACACAAGTTGCACCAATATTTTATTTTTCAAATTTCGCAGGTAATCCTAAACCACCGTGTTTTTAATAAAATAATCTTTAATTTTATTTAATTTTCATTCAATAATCAGACGGTTGCAAAATGCTAGTATAGCTTACCTGTTTGTGCCTGGCTACCTAATAGTTGTGACAGGAAACAATTTTTCAGTGACAACATTTTTGTCACTGAAAAAAGCATGTCCATCCCGACTACCCACTAAAATTAGTATTTTAGTACATTTTAGTGGGTAGTCGGAAGTGGGTCAGTAAAATATTTAGGGACAAACATTTCTGGACATCAAAGATGAAAAATAAATAACTTGGTATATTTTTATAAAAATTAGGTTGTTGAAGTTTTCATTCTCATTACTTACTTATCCTAAATTATAAATGTGAAAGTTGGTTTGTTTGTTCGTGTGTTTGTTTGTTACTTCTTCACGTCTCATCTACTGAACCAACCACCATGAAACTCTTTTCACACAATCATCGCGCGAAAGTTGTTCCCGACGGTTCGACAGTAACGCGGACTGAGCCGCGGGCGATTACTAGCATGTCGAGTATGTATCATTTGTATTTTATAACTTAAATACCATTTAATTTTATAGAAGTATTGAAATGGTAGGTAATATTAAATATAATTAATTATAGGTAATTCATTAGGATTAAAGTATCAATATTACTTGCACGCTCTACCTACGCTCGACCTAGCGTTAACCCACACATGCGTGTTGTTTTGCGTCTGTGTGAGTCGATATCGGCTCTCGCGGCGATTTCGAGTTGATGAAATTTGATTGCGCGCTCTTAAAATACTATCTACGTTAGTTAGTAGACGACTTGTAACATACCTTAACATTTGTTTCACAACCAGGAATTAAACATTTGGAATATTTAGTTTCTTTATCATACGTAAAGTATGCGTAAACTGCGTTCTTACGCTTCCTTCCCATGACTGTGAATTAGTTTTTTTTTTTTTTTTTTTTTTAATCTATGGACGCTCCACACCACGTCAATCGGGCCCTGTGCTAAGTATCCGAAGAACTTGTGTTACAGGTACCAGACAACGGAAATATATTTAATACTTTTGTAATATACGCATATTTAAGATTTTTATTATATTATACACAAATCTAATACACATCCATGACCCAGAAACATTGAAAACTTTTTGTTCCCTCGGCTGGATTCGAACCCGCGACCTCTCGCTCAAAGACCAAGACGCTCAACCACTGCGCTACGGAGGTCGCCGAAATAATAGTTAATAATATATTATAAATAAGTTAAAGTTAATAATATATTATAAATAAGTTAGCAACGTAACACGACGTGTAAACTGCAACGAAATTAGCGAGCGAATCACAGATTAAGTATTAGTTACTACGTAACGTGGAGCGAATGAAAGATCAAGGAATAGCAAATTGCAATGAATACCACTAATCCCGTATTGTGCAAGTCTTGACATGAAAACTGTAAAGTTTCGAATTGACAACGCCGCGCCGCGTCAGTGCGTGCGACGTTGCCGTGTTGCTCTGAAAATTTTTTCGGTACCGAAATGATTTCGGTTACGGTAGTGATAAAATATAATGATAATGAGGTATAACCATACCGTAAAATAATAAAGGTATATATCGTTATTTTGCGATACCGCAATGGTGAATTTCAACCGTTTTGACCAAACCTTTAAATTATAGCGATATCGTAATTTAGTACCGGTATAATACCTTTATATCTGTACCGCTTTCAAGCCCTGTTTTGGACCTTATGCACAGATACCCTTATTTTTAGGATTAGGGTATACCGAAACGTTTCGATTAACCGAATTTTTTCTGTTGACCTGTATCGTTTCGGTTTAACCTAATCCTAAAAATAAAGGTATCTGTGGATTCTGTTAACCGAAATAATTGCTTAACAGATAGTTTCGGTTATCCGATATATGAATAGGTTAATAACAGATATATCGAAACTGTTAACCCTAACCGTCCGTTCCCTGTTATAGCCAACGATTTGACATATTAAAGTTGTTTTGCATTTGTCACAGGCCAAATTAATGACACTTTGCTATTTTGTTTAATGTTTCAAGTGAACTTTTGCTTCATCGTTTTCAATCTTTTATTAATAAGCTGGCTTCTAGGTTACGTATTTACATAAAATATATTAAACTTGTAGAGTTAATAAAATAATCTTAAATAATTGTTTGTTTACTCTAAAGTACTGAATGCTTCGCATAATCGATTTTAACTTTTATGGAACACTAGCTGCCCCACCGACATTAGTACTTTGACAGTGCCACCTACCGGTCCAATAATACACTAAAACCTTCCTCGAAAACCACTCTATCCATTGGTGAAAACTGCATGAAGATCGGTGCAGTAGTTTTTGAGTTTATCGCGAACATACAGACAGACGTGGCGGAGGCTTTTGTTTTATAATATGTAAGAATCAAGAAATCAGCGGGCTTCACCGATTTGATTTAGTTCCATAAAACGACAATCGATAATCAATTTCAAACCAACTTAGCGCTAGCGTCGTGTTCAAGATGAGAGAGTAGTCAAATTCCAATATCAATATATTGAAATTAGATTCAAGAGTATGCCTACATGTTTAGGCCGTGTTTCACCAAGCAATGTTAAAGTTAACGCTATGTTAAAATACCATGCGATCACATTCATTGACAGGAAATACGAGAGGGATAACATGATATTTAACATGGCGTTAACTTTAAAATTGCTTGGTGAAACACGACCTTAATATGACATACTTGACTATTAATATTATTTGTAAATAAAATCAAAAAACCTACTACACTGGTGCAATGAACGTCGAAATATAAAAGAAAATATACAAAGCTTACAATACTGTTTTCAAGAGTAGCAAATGACATTACAGCAAAATAAACATTGGAATCGGTTTACAATTGAATTTAGATTCAAGACTAAGGAGGAACGACTGAAATCTGATGCAGGCTTGTTAATCACCTTGTTACAACAAAAAGGATTTGAACCACAAAGTAGATATTATATAACAGAGACACAACCTAGTACTATAAAATGGTATCACCCTAATACTGGCAAAGGGTGAAGTCCAGGCACATTCCGGAAACCGCCATCTAGCGCCACTATTGGAAAATACTAATTACTAATTTCGTTTAGTATCTTCTTCCTAATTAAGGAGTTGAATTTAGCTATGTGACGTTATGCTTAAAAATATGCTTATCTTTATTTTAATATCAATATTTTGTTCTAAATTCGGCATATTTACATTTTATATTTTACAAACGTTAATAGTAGTGACATCTATAGCAATTTTTTTGTATTAAAGATATATTGTATGGGATGGTAGGCCATGATTTGAACGAACAATCTGTTAGCATTTTTGCCCTAGATTTTTTTAAAAACAACGTAACCTCGATTTTAAAAGTAAACAACAATTAGCTAATAACACCATGGCAATTATAATCAGTACTTATATAACTTGACAGAGCAATTAATTTTTAATTTCAATGGGAATGACGTCACCTTTAGCGCCATAGGGCTATTATGTAAACGGCGATTAATATCTATCGGTATGAAGCGGTTTGCTAATCGTTGATTGTAGATAGCTACCGATATGGATGTGGAACAAATGTGCAATAGTTAATATAGAGTTTAACCCCATGAAATAGTCTTTGTTTGAAATTAAATAAAAGTAGTATTTAATATATACTAGATGTTGAAGTTGGCTTATGGCCAGTTTTAATAACATAATATCTATATTCTATATAGATATAATATTAAATACTGTTATTAACTTTAGTTATAAATATTGAATATACAGTTATTAAAACCGACGAACAGTAGTTTGATAAAATGAATGGATAGTATATTGGAAGATTGGTATCGATGAATTCTAACGAATTCATCAAGTGGAAGTTGATTAGTTTAGTCTCTGTATTGACATAGGCTAGATATCTCCGTGGAAAAAGTAATAGACGCAGCCGGATTTCGTAATATTTTCTAAGGAAAATGTAATAGGTCTAGTTGAATTTTCTACATTTTGTCCTTAGAAAATGAATTAGAAGCAGTTGAATTTGTCTATACAGGCTGTAATATTAATGAGTGATAATACCTTAGAGTGTGTATGGGTCCTGTATGTAGAGTTTACTGTGAAAGTACCAGCGCTGAAAGAGGTACTTTTTCTATTTATTGTATGTCAAATTTATTATGTTGGGGCATTTCTCATAGAAATATGAAAGTCAAAAGTAAGTCTTTTAGCGTACCAACGCTTTTACAGTAAACTCTACTTAGGGGATATATTATACACATCCTAAAATAGTATCACTAATTTATTAAATACCTTAGACCTTTACCAAAGACAGAGGGAGATTACCAAAGATGGAAAATAAATTTTGTACTATTTCTCTGGAAAATGTGATAGTAGTCGGAAGCGCTCCGGTGCATTTCTCAGCCCGCTGGAGCTTGTGAAATAGGAAGTGTAACACTACCCGCGATAGCGATACCCGTGGGCCGTGTGGTGCAAGTTACAAGATAATGCGGCGAGAGACGCGTCGCCACGCCTGTTCTTCGCGAGTAACGACTACGTCACGCCTGTATAAATGTGAGCCACTTTGTATTTCGTTCGTTCGTTAGTAGCCCCGTTGTTTCATGAGTCGATAAATGGTTTCTCGATTTAATAGGCAGCCTAATGTTACCTACCATTTATTTGTTTATTTATTATTGTATACCATACTAGCTGACCCGTGCCGACTTCGTTGAGCATACAAACCGTTTACACCTTCACTGGACTTCCACGAAAGACCAAAAATAGCCGGATCGGTTCAGCCATTATCGAGTTTAGCGAGACTAACGAACAGCAATTATTTTTTTATATATAAGAAGATATGAAGATGTAGACTAAGGCCCGTATTAATAAGAAGTCTCAAACTCAGGTTGGGTTACTGAACAACTTTATTAATGTTACATAGTACTTTAATTTATTTTCTTTTTATACCGATATATTCATATTATAGATTAGAGAAAAATATTAAATAAGTACAGTACCTAATCTATTGTTTTATAATCTTTATTTTTTCCGTTTCAAAAAATTTTTTTGTAAGTAACATAAGTAGTTAAAGTTCTTCATTTTTTAAAGTTAAACTTGTTGGGGACTTCTTGATTAATACGGGCCTAAGATCGGGACACATCCCTAGCAGAAGGTTTATATGTTTATAAGGCTTTGTATAACGTCAATGAGCTTGAACTACTATTTGTATAGCAAAAAAATAGTAAGTATCGCGCCGACCGTTGTTGAAATCAAATAGAAACAAGTAAAACAATATACTTACAGTGTGTAAAAAGAGAACTCACTTTAACTTTGAGATACGATTTCCTTATTTCGGAAATGTATTTTTTTATATTTTTTGTCAAAAAATAAAATTTTTCTTTTTACCATTTATTATTTTTTTCTCGCAAAAATAATAATAAAGCCAAAAAAATATATTTTTTAATTTTTGTAAAAAAAAAAAACATTTCTAGAATGAGAAAAGGTAGTATAATCATATCCCAAAGTTATAGTGACTGCTCTTTTCACGCCAGTTATAAAGTTTTTGTTTGACTAAGCCGTCTCTCATTTGATTTGCAATTTGTTTTAAATTTATCGGTGAAGGGACAGTCGCAAGGTCAAATAACCAAAAACGCACACACTAGCCTACGTATATCCAAAATAACAATAATCTAGTCCATCTTATGTAAATAATATTTATTTGTTATACCCATTGTTGAAGCAAAGCAATGAAAACAATCCCACACTCCAGTTGGTGAAAAAACATTCTGCCCCCACATTTTGTGACAAAATTTTTGTGGGTGAAAAATATAGCATACTGATTTGAATAGTGCAACACACATCATACAACTATAGTACGTCCGAGATAAATTTACAATAAACGTTAACAAAACCGTCTATGACACAACCAAAGAATAGTCAGTGATGCCAATTGGCCAATATTAATACAATGATTTTTGTTTGCTATGAATCCATAGACTATAGGCTTATATTCTACAATCGGCAGTGTCAAAATGGCGTATTTTTTCAGTGAAAGATTTTCATTTGATGTTTAAATATGTTAATTATTGTTTAATTGTTATAAAATGTATTAGATAATGAAGTATGATTCTTTAATATACCTGTAAAAGTGTTGATAAGTGTGCACATTATGAGATTAAAGGAAAATTTCGATGTTTTCGGTTTGTTTACCTTTAGGTTAAATTTATCAGGGACGAACTATAGTCGGTGATAAAATCGATGTACTTATAAAAAAACAGAGCGAATCGAGAGCCTTCTCCTTGTTTGGGTTAAAGATGAAACAAGTATAGAACATAGAACATTATTTTGTTCGGTACACAGTAGAAGCTCTTGTTAGAGTTAGCTGGCAATATGATGTAACGAGATAGGATCTTGTTTACCAGCTTGTGGTTCAAGGTTAATATCGACCTAACTGAACAGCTTCGCTTGAGATTACCTATATGTCGTCCTTAGGGCGTGTTTCACCAAGCAATGTTAAAGTTAACGCCATGTTAAATTTATAATGTTATCCCTCTCGTATTTCCTGTCAATAAATGAGATGATGGCATGGTATTTTAACATGGCGTTAATTTTAATATTGCTTACCCACGCCAGAACGAGAGGAAACTTGAGGAACTTCGGATAGTATTAGTTGCGAGAGCCTATACAAGGTGTAAAATAAATTAGTGAGTCTTTGGGGAAGCCTTATATCAAAAATTTTACGTCAAAGCTGTAACAACTAAAGTTTTTTCGCCTGACATCAACAGGCATACATACACGTAAAACTAGAAATAACAATCGTTATAAGTTTGACGTGTCTCTACGAATTTTGTTATGTGTTATAAACAAGCAAAAAGCTATAGCAAGCACGAGCAAAGTTAGTAGGTACACATAAAATAACAAATCATAATATATTTTTGTTTAAAAACGTTGCAAATGTAATAAAAATTCTCGCTGTCATAACCTTTGCTCCGAAAAGGGTTTAAAAGGATTTTTTATTAAATAACCTCGACAACGGAGTGCTCAGCTATGCATAGTAATTAAAGGTTTCTGAAAATTGACAATGTACGTCCATCGCTAGGTATTTTGTTGTTGGATTTTGAGCTCTGTATCATAGCAGTAAGGTAACATTTTCACAGCATAATCGTAGACGTGAATGTTTTTTAAATTAGTTATAAGCCAGCACACACTGCAGATAAATGCAAATAAAAATATTCTATCACACCACTATCAAATATGAGACATGAAAAAATTATAACTATTTAATGTATAACAATGTAAAGTCTACTTTCAAATCCATTTGACTTTAATCCAATAATCATATCCAATCGTAAACAGACATAAGGATTGAACTCATAACGCTACTAATTTAAATGTCAATTATTTACCGTGTGAATATACTGTTGAATATAATACTTATAATAATTTGTTGTTGTAGGTTCATAAACCTGAAAGTATGTATGAATCGATGCATTAATATTTAACTATTTTAAAACCTACTGAACATTAATTTTATTTTGATGAAAATTGCATATTTTTTTAGATTAGATTAAGATTAGAAAAACTACAAAATAAATACAATCACAAATTACTTGAATCATTTTGTAAACGTTCAGCATATTGAAATTGAATCTGGGGCCCGATTTTCGTAAATTTGTTCGAATGTGTGCATGATTTATCGCGCCTCCGAGCGATACAGTCTGATTCGAAACGAAGTTCGAGGTACGTGAATCGGGGCCCTGGACGGACTATAGTGTGCGATGTCTACATTGCACATGACTCATGACTGAAGAAGTCATGACAATCGTTCAATATCTATGGAACATGAAGGGATGTGTTTAATTTGATAGTTCGTTAAGATAGTTAATACATACTGTACTAACGTATACTTAACGAGGTATCAAAATGACCCTGGACTAACATAAACAAGTACATAGTTCTGTTTGTTAGTCAATTTAAAAGGTTTTTACGATAACCTAACCTATCCTCACCAGTGAAATAATGATAATGATTATGATGAACTAAAATAAATTAATATAAAGTTCTATCCCCCAAACTATCCTTCAGAATTTATTTAACCATATTTATTCTTATTGAGAAAAATAACAAAATAACAATTATTTTCCCAGCCAAGACAAAGGATAGTTAACTTTATTCTCTTGGGATAAGGTTAAAAATTTAGTAAAATGTATTTCCATTGTTCCATATCGCCTTCATTTGCATTGCTTAATAACTTAATTTTGCTCGCTAATCCGCCTCGAAGGACCACACGGGTATAACTGTATTCGTATTTCGTACATATATGTCTACTTCATATTGAAATGATATACTGGGCTCTGGTAAATCAAATACTGGTGATCCGATTAATGAAATAGATCCGATTTTTAACCCCTGACGCAAAAATGACGTATAGTAAATTTGACGTGTCTGTGTAAATGTTTATGTGACTGTCTGTGGCATTATAGTTTCCAAACGGATGATCCGATAATAATGTAGTTTTTTTGGTTGAAAGGTATTCTATTTATGTATGTTATATCTAAAAGAAAGAATCCGAAAAGAGGATTTCGGGTCCTTGGGGGAGGCCTATGTTCAGCAGTCTTCAGGCTGATGATGATGATGATGATGATATCTAAACGTTATCAAAAATACCATAATGCTATTATCTCTAATTTCATAATAGTAACATCCGACTTTGCAAGTGTTAATAGCGATCGCATCTTGAATAAGAGCCCAGGATCGTAAATTATTTCAGTACTTTCTCCGTATATTTTTAGTTAAAGTACAGAATGTATTTAACAAAACGCCATGTTCGGCAATATGTGGAGAATAAAGAAAGTTTTTAGGGAAATGTGTCGCCAAATAAAAGGCTTCGACCACACCGGACGATGTAATTTAATAATAAACAATTCAGACATGACACGACAAAATACAATACAGCATACTTTCAATACAATCTGACGACCTCCGTAGCGCAGTGATGGAGCGCGCTGGTACTCGAGCGACAGGTCGCAGGTTTGAATCCCAAAAGTTTTGTATGTTCCTGGGTCTTGGATGTGTATTAAATTTGTGTATTAATATAATAAAATTCTTAAATATGTGTATAGTATAAAAGTATTAAATATATTTACGTTGTCTGGTACTTGTAACACAAGTTCTTCGGATACTTAGCACGGGGCCACATTGACGTGGTGTGACGCCGTCATAGATATTATATTATAATACAATACAACATGCTTGCGTACTTCCAATACAATAAAACTGAAAGAATGTATGGATTATGCCTTCGTGGTAAAGTGGTTGAATTTCTCTCGACACCGGAGATCGTGGGTTCGATCCCTGCGTTAGATCTATATGTTGTTTTAGTTTGACGTGTCTGTGTAAATGTGTATGTGTCTGTCTATGGCATCGTAGCTCCCAAACGGATGATCCGCGATAATACGGTTTTTTTGCTTGAAAGGAATATCAGTCGAGTGTGTGAAACCTTTAGCGTAATTATAATATATTTGTCACTTTCTTTCTGACAATGTTCCACCAATCAGCGTTCAGTATGGGTTGTTAACTTGAATGTCATGTTAGTTGATCATACATTTGAAGAGCCTTTCGGAAACCGGCCCTAGGTATTGGTACATAATTTGATTGCATTCAGTATTCCCGTGATTTCCCACGGGAGCTAGCTCAATCAGGATGATATAGATCTGTTCGGTACCATGAAGTGAAGTCTATTTGCAGGCAGTATTGTATGGTACGTTCATCTTAAAGTTTTCGAGTATCCAAACTTCACTCATCTATACTAAACTATACTAATACTAGAAAACCCATGCCCACTTCACTGAGCATAGAAACAGCTTAGGTTGAACCGTTTCAACCTTCACTGGACTTTCACAAATATTTCAAGACCAAAAATAGCCGGATCGGTTCAGCCGTTCTCGAGTTTTAGCTAGACTAACGAACAGCAATTCATTATATATAGAAGATTATAAAATTGGTAACTTGAACTAATCTTAGATACAACTGATGCGATTTGTATAATTATTTCAGTGATAGCCTATTTATCGAGGAAGAATGAGTGAGAAGGCATGGTATTTTAACAAGCCGTTAACACTAACAAGAGTTGGTGAAACCCTAAAAGGAAGAGTGTCCTTATGTATTACGCATACACTTGGGCACAATAAAATCTGCGTAGCTGGCCTGGTTTCGATGAAACCGGTCAGTAACAACGAAACGTTGCTTTTTACTATTTATCAAGTATAGAAAATGCCAATTCGTTGCCTTGCACCATTAGGACACTAGGGTCCTTACTACACCTACTTTTGGTAGCAAAGCAGTCGCGCGTTTCGTTAACGCTCGTTGGTATCGCTAATAACGCGTAATTGTATTTAGCGCCGCCGTGGTCTTCAGAGCTTCGCTCTCGAACGGGAGGTCGTGGGTTCGATTCCCGTGTTGAAACAACAAAGAATGTTGTTTTCAAGTTTGGTTAGGAAAAAACAAAACAAAAAAAAAAAGAAAAAAAAATTAGGCTAATGGTCTTGTCAGACAAAAGAAAGATGATCCGTGCGTCGGATGGGCATGTAAAAGTCAGTCCTGCGCCTGTTCTCTCGCCAGTCGTGTCGGTTTACCGTCCCACTGGGTTATGAGAGTAAAAGGAAGAGAGAGTATCTTTGTGTATTGCGCTCACAATTGGGCACTATAAAATAACTACTGCGTAGCTGGCCTGGTTTTAATGAAATCGGCTACCGACACCGAAATCAGTGAGAGGAGCTATTTGTAATTGCACTTGCAATGCTGGAGCGATGTCAACAGCAATCGCGTGTGTATCGATTTAAATCGTGTCGGATGACAGCAGGAAACTAATGGGAGGAGGGTACCTGATGCGCGACTGAATCGTGGTAACGTGGACGAGGGCACTGATTCAAGATTCCATCGCTATCGCTTACGAAGTTCGAAAACAAAATGTATGTGGTTGGATATAAGATTCGCTAAATAACGAGCGAATTCGTACGTCATTTAGCGAACCTTATGTCAAATCTCATACATTTTGTTTTCGAACTTCGTAAGCGATAACTAGCGATGCCATCTTGTATCAGGGCAGACGGCAGAGGGCACACGCGCGATAGCTACAGCGTCGCTGTAAGTCACCGTGGATGATAGCCCTAATGTTTAACAACTGTCGAATGTGACTGATTTACTCAAACTGTCTGGTTATAAATCTAAATTGTGCATCGCGTTGAAAGGTTAATGCTGGTGTTGTGCAAGATCTGTGCTACCTGGAATTTATTGCTCACATCCATAATACCAGAAAAGTGCCTAAGCAACTTTGATTCATTATGTATTATTATTAATACGGTGAGGCAACATCTTTGAGTACTTTGTATACTAGAACCCACTGTGGGTTTGACATATTTGCCAATATTTCTTTAACATTAATACAACATATATTTTTATTGCGTATCCAAGAGGCAAAGAAACCTTAAAAAGTTGAAACTTATTGTTTAAAATTATAATCTGATTTCGATCACAGGGTGACCTTTAGTATATTATATAGGTACTTCGCTTACGTAGAAGTCGTAAAACGGTCGAAAGCATTTATTACTTAGCTTGGGCAGCTGTAGAAAATCGATCCTGCCGTTTCAGAGATAACACGGGACTGGAAAGAGCAGACAAATAAGATACAGGTTACAGCTGTGATTTTTTATGCATTAAAAAGCAGAAATACATTTTGTATTTTTGCTTTTGAACTAGAGTATCGTAACCGAAACTATTGGATATCCGATAAAAAAATATCCGTTACCGTAACCGTTCTAAACCGAATCCAAAATAATAGTTTCAGATTAAATCGAATAGGGGCGGAGCCTAATTGAGACACGTTATAGCTAGCTTTTTTGATCGGACGGCCGCTACTTTCTGTTTCTACGTCATAAAATTCTAATAAATAACTGACTTGTGACGTGACCAATTCTACAAATAGCTAGTTCAAAAAATGTAACTTTGTTGTGTTACGGAATCGATTTAATAAGTACAAGCTAGATCGAAACCTTTTATACTCCCGACCATATCAATCGACTGAGAATCAAAATCGTCAATTTATTCGGAAGTACGCGGCACGATCGAATCTGAATCAAATTCGAATCAGTTTGGAGAATAAGGCCCCTGATGGTTACTGAGATTGAGTGTTTTTATTTACGTTCCTAAAAAGTTAAATACTAATCAGTGACCACCAATATAATATCTAGATAGATATATTTCCAATAATTGCTAGACTTCTTTCATGAAAAGGACTATAATATTAAGTAAGAATAAACTAAATTTTAAAATGAAAGTTAACTATAATTAAGAGTAAAATATCCATGACACGAACGCTAATTTCAAAATCACTGAGCCGTTTAATGATATTGATTATGTAAATAAATCATTACCAAACTTAATTAACCTCAGCTTAATGAGGAATATTGAACCGCAATAATTAATTAAATAATAATCAACTGTAATTATTCGTAAAATTACCATGATCACAATTGATTTATTTTCCAATATTTAAAATGATAATTAGGTTTTATTACAGACCTGTGGGCTTACTCTTGAACGCTCAAAACATGATACATATATATTTAAATAATAATTTTATTTAAACTTAGCAGTTCCCGCGACGTCGTTCGCGTGGTTTTTGAGTGACTAAGGACGTTTATAATAATGTTTATAAATGCAGCGCACGCAATGAAAGTCCCCAAATGTAATTAATTTTCCCCGTTTTTGCAACATTTCTCACTGACGCTTCGCTCTTATTAGTCGCAGCGTAATGCTATATAGCCTAAAGCCTTCCTCTATAAATGGACTATCCAACGAAAAACGAATTTTTCAAGTCGGACCAGTAGTTCCTGAGATTATCGCGTTTAAACAAACAAACAAACTCTTCCGCTTTATAATATTAGTATAGATTAGTACAAAAGAAACACAGTCAGCTCATTTATGACCCCACGTACCAAAACAAACGCCGATTTGATAAGAGTCTGTTCGGTCCTTCCTCGAAAAACAGATGCAGCCAGTAGGCATTTTAAATACATAAGCCCTATATTATATAATAAGGTGAACAAAATACTAAATATATACAGTTTGTCTAGATATAAATTAAAAAAGTGTTTAAATAAATGGTTAAAGTCAGTTAGCTATGAGGATACAGAAAAACTTGTTATATGTGATGCTCTCTAGTTTTAACAACTACTTATTAATATTGTAAAAGGCATCGGTGGCTGCGCTGCAGTTTTAAACTTTTGCAGCTACCGGTGTCTTATCCTGATTAACCTGGGTGTGTTTTTAATTATTAAATTATAAATAAATTATTATATATTATTTATATATAGATTGGTTTGAATTTGAGTTGCGACTTTAGTGTCACTATTCCAATCCAATGTCATGGGTATTCAGTATTGTTTTCGGGATTGTACAAATACAAAAATATTTTTAGCTGAACACGTTACCGCCTCTTTGAGGTCGATTATAAGATGACTGAAAATGGCACTTAATGGAACTACATTCCCATTTAGATGATTTCAACGGATAAATACACGAAAGGGCATGCATGACAACTCAATTTAAGTCGTGTTAGATCAAACTCCATTTTGGGACCAATAGAAACCTCATTAAGTATAGAGACATTAAAATTATATGCCAAGGTAAGTCCATGTCACGAATGTCACGCCAGCATTGGTCAATGTGTGACATGTCGATGACGTAATAAATGGCACTATAAAACAGTGTTGCCAGCTTAGTTTATGCGAAACTACTAATATAGCATTATTTAATACTAAACACTACTTAAAGAGATCAAAAACTATATAATACTAGCTAACTTTGTAGCCCACTTTGTTGAGCACAAAAAAAAATAAAAAAAAAAACTGTTTAAACATTCCCTGGACTTCCACAAATATTTCAAGACCAAAAATAGCCAAATCGGTTCAGCAGTTCTCGTGTTTTAGCGAGACGTAACGAACAGCGATTCATTTTTATATAAAAGATTCTGTTTCCTTATGAAAAAAATATGTATGCACATTTTTTTTGTATGTCCTTGTCATGAATGTCACGCCAACATTATTAAATGTGTGACATGTCGATTACGCAATAATTGACACTATCAAATAGTGTTGCCAGCTTTTTTTGTACTAAAATTTCCAAATGAAATAAATAACCACTATATTATTTTCGACTTTAATACGCAAATTATGTAATTTTTAACGATAATAACAAAATAAAAATATATTTTGTGGCAATTAAGACGTAGGTACATAAATAAAACGTCTAGTTTATAGATTCATCGTGTTCAATATCATGAAAAAAGTCATAAATCTATTTTTTTTTATTTATTTATTGACTTCTAAATTTTTATGGTTTTTATAGGATTCCTACTGGAGGCAATTTTCTACTAACACTAAATTATAGCCCAGCCTATTAAAGAAACTAGGTATTAAATTTAGTTTCAAATCGTTGGCAACACTGCGATCAACTTGTTGTAACGCCACTTTGTATAATATACTCAATCTCAATTGATTAAGTGGTCATATTATATTATTATGTGTTAATATTTGCTTGCACGGTTAAACTTCATCGGTGATTACGAAATAAGTTTAAGAGTAATTTTTAAACTTAACCATTTTTAAAAGTTTTAGCCAGAAGTGATATTGATATACGGTTCTTCTCATTGAAAAAAATTGCACAGATAACGTTAACTTACCAAAGACATCGATTAGTAGACGCTCGCACTAGCAAGATTGGTTAAAATTTATATATAAGGTTGTTTCTAAAATCAAGAAACGAGTGATGTAATTATAAAATATCTGTCCGTGATTTACAAAATAAAAGTAATGAAAACTTTGTACAACGCCAGTGACCTTGAATGACTATTTGTGAGGCGAGAAAGCGAACTGAAAACAACTTGACATTCTTTTCAGTATTCAAGCAATCATTTCTTTCGATTTTTTAATTAATTATAATCAAACAAGCCT
Source organism: Celastrina argiolus (assembly GCA_905187575.2). Classification (NCBI taxonomy): domain Eukaryota; kingdom Metazoa; phylum Arthropoda; class Insecta; order Lepidoptera; family Lycaenidae; genus Celastrina; species Celastrina argiolus. The sequence goes on from LR994596.1 coordinate 9,586,011, forward strand.
CAACAACGCGGACACACGCTCGGGAATCACTTAATTCTGTATCCAGCGATGTTTGTCCACTTAATTGGCAGCTGGAGACAGACTCATTTAAATAAACTCAATCTTCTGTAAACACGAAAACCGTCTCAATTAAGCTAATAGCTTGAGTGCTGGTAATATAATTAGGAACTGTTTTGTTTAAGAAGTTTGTATTTTGAAAGTGAAATCCATTGTTTAGGAAAATAATGCTGTAAAAATGCTTTCGATTATAGGACTATAAAATCATACAACATATTTCTTACATTGACGCTGAGTTGAAATGTCAATCTATAATAGGAGTTTAGATAAAAATAGAAGATAAAAATATCTTTAGTGGCAATTCCACAGACATACGTTAAAGTTAATCCTTCATTTATTAATATCATGTTATCCCTTTCGTAATTCCTGTCAATGCATAAGAAGGCATGGTATTTTAACAAGCGTTGGTGAAATCGGGACTTAGAGCCAATTGCACCAACACAATTGTTTAAGGTAATCCTTCATTAAATATCATGTCATCCCTCTCGTAAGTCCTGTCCATGAATGAAAGGTATTGTATTTTTTTTTTTCTTTGTAAAGATTTTGACCAACACTTGTTAGTGTTAATGGCTTGTTAAACTACAATGAGAAGGTCATTCATTGATAGGAATTAAGAGAGGAACAACATGATGAAAGACGTCCTAAGTCTAGTAGTGGATGTTATAGCTGAAATGATGACGATGATGATTGCAGTGCTCGATCTCATTAGCATCTTTTTCACCAACGCTTGTCAGTGTTAACGGCTTGTCAAAATACTATGCCCTCTCATTCATTGACTGGAAAGGCGAGTGGGATAACATTATATTTAATGAAGGATTAAGATGTGTTAGTGAAACTGGCACTTATTCTAATTATATATATATAGCTTACACATTAAGAGAATACAGCCATGCATAATGCATATTATATGCATATGCATATTTCTTTCCCGCTACTGGTTAATATTGAGCGTTTTGTAAAACTAATATTAGCATATGCATATTGTTACTGACTGATGCATTGAGACACGGTCAAAAAAAGATAAATTAAAGTACATATCGACGCAAGAAAACGAAAATGCTGTAAGTACAATACTTAGGTATCTACTATAATAATTTTATATACAAATTTTTTACTAACAACATTAACAAATATGTTCAATTTTAAAAGTGAAGCAAAATGTTTTATCTGTTAAATATGTTCTGAAGTAGAGGTTGCGAATTGCGATTGAGATGATTTTATATAAACTGGCCTAAGGGCGTATTACACCAAGCAATGTTTAAGTTAATCCTTCATTAAATATCATGTTGTTCCCCTCGTAATTCCTATCAATGAACGAGAAGGCATTATAAGAGTATTTCAACAAGCCGTTAACACAAATTAGCTGAAATCGGGACTAAGGGCGTGTTTCACCAAGCAATGTTAAAGTTAATGCTTTGTTAAATATCATGTTATCCCTCTTGCATTTCTGTCAATGAATGAGAAGCCATGGTATTTTAACACGGCGTTAACTTTAACATCGCTTGGTGAAACACGTCCTTAGACTAGCAGAATAGATGCAAACTTATTCTTAATTATTACGAGTAGTTTTACACTTATCAAACTTTTTCATACCTAATTTACCTACTTCATATGTTTATCTAGCAATTAACACATTACTAGATAATTAGCAATTATTTTTAACAAGTTACATAAAGTTAACCGTTCCATTACTTTGTTTAGAAAGTGTAATTATACCAATTACAGTTGGAGATGTGAAGATAAGTGTTTACGCAATATTATTGTTCTGTTGTTCGCCTTTCTTGTCTCTTGCAACATTCCACCTACATATTATAGAAGTAACATCTGTTGTGAATCATCCACACATCTTTTGTCTATTTTCCAACCACAAATCAAGAGTCCAATTCTTGTATTTGATCTATAGTAATATTATAAAGCGGAAGAGTTTGTTTGTTTGTTTAAACGCGTTAATCTCAAGAACTACGGGTACGATTTGAGAAATTATTTTTTTGTTGGATACTCCATTTATAGAGGAAGGCTTTAGGCTATATAACATTACGCTGCGACTAATAGGAGCGAAGCTTCATTGAGAAATGTTGCTAAAACGGGGAAAATTATTCACATTTGGGAATTTTCGTTGCGTGCGCTGCATAAACGGTTTAAGTCACTCAAAAACCACGCGAACGAAGTCGCGAGCCCAGGTAGTACTTACTAGATATTTTTTGTTATATCGAACTTTAGTTATTGTATAATATAAGCAATGTAGTATCGCATTTAGAATGAGATCCTTTAGTGAATTTCTTGGCTAAAAGCCCCCAAGAGTAAGAACGCATTGAAGTCTTTGGTACGTGAAACTCGAAAAGCGTTAGCTCTTAGCCAAGACTGAAAGGCACTAGACTTCCTGACGTGTAGAACTTGAAAACCTCATACAGCCTTAAGGCTCTACTTTGCCACAAAGTCGAATCTTCGTGTTTTTCACTTAAAGCATAATATTCATCTTTAATTTTGCATTATTAAGGTGCAACACAGAGATTGAAAATATAACTGCATAACTGCAAAAGCAAGTCAGTCCTTCAGTTTGTACACTATTGTGTAAAAAGAGCAGTCCTATAACTTTGGGATATGATTATACTACCTTTTTTCATACTTAAAATGTATTTTTTTTACAAAAATTTCTGCTTTTGCTTTATTGTTATTTTTGCGACAAAAAAAAGGAAATTGTGAAAAAAAAAATTAGTTTTTGATAGCAAAAATATAAAAATAAATACATTTCCAAAATAAGGAAAGGTTGTATAATCGTACGAGTATCTGAAAGTAATAGTGACTGCTCTTTTTACACCCTATATATTATATAATACTTTTTTGACTTAACTACTTTTTAATGAATAGTTTTGGATTTAATTCTTGTTCATAATTTCTATTTCCAGTGTATCTCAGAGTTTGGTGACTACAAAATATATTACGACTAGCTGACCCGTGCCCACTTTTTTGAGCATATAAACCGTTTAAACCTTCTCAGGACTTCCACGAATATTTGAAGACCAAAAATAGTCGAATCGGTTCAGCCGTTCTCGAGTTTAAGCGAGAGACTAACGAACAGCAATTTATTTTCCGAAATAAAATTAAAATGAACTAGTACCTTAATACTGGAAAAATAGAGATGCATAATATTTTGAGATGAGATGAGATATCATGTGAAGACACAAATTTACACTTCGTCTCAGTTACTCGCCAGTCTTAGTCCTCTTTCATGTGGCCTTGTAGAACATTAACATATTTAAGGATGCAACTAACATTTTATTATGCCATTTGCAGATATTTTAAGAAGTTTAATGTATGATAGAGATTTTATGAGGATGTTCTGCCACCAATGGACCTTGGCTTCGATTGCCTAATTGCTGTTAACCTTTTTGCCTTGATATTTGCCGCTTCCTCTTTAGCATCTTGATTATTGGAAACTGGAAAATGCCGTGGTATAATTAAATAATTAGCTGACCCGTGCCCACTTGGTTGAGCATAGACAGTTTGTGATGAACCGTTTAAACCTTCCCGGGACTTCCACAAATATTTCAAGCCTAATAATAGCCGAATGGGTTCAGCTGTTCTCCAGTTTTAGCGAGACGAACGAACAGCAATTCATTTTTATATATAAGAAAGAAGATAGACTAGCTGTTTCCGATTTATCAACCACCAACTAATCAGATGAGTATCATAAGTTTTATGTGTCTGTGTGTTTGTTTGTGGCATTATAGCTTTAGATTTTTTGCCGTTGTTACAAGCTGACTGTGTTTAGACCAAAATTTAGAAGATTAATGCTTATACCTTCAGAGGTTGTGACATAGTGACGATTTCAGAAGCTTGTAGTTGCTTGAAAAGTCTTATTTGGACTAATTTTTATTTTTATCTGCATTCTGTAAAGTACAAGGAAAATTTAAGACTCGAGGCATGAAATCTATAAATTCGTTAAAATATTTTAAAATGTATCGTTATTTGTCACAATCCCTGGCGTTATTTACACAGTAAAGGTTGTACAGCCTGAGGCAATCGAGGCGTTAACATTTAAATCAATTTCTATGAGCAGAATCTAAATCGGTGTAAACAATGGATCGTTTGGGCTTCCGTAGCGCGTGGTGTGACTAGGGTTGTCTCTTGTCACCTTTATTTTTTAATATAAATTGTGTTATCCTCCAAAAATATGAATAATATATAACTGATTGAATGTACTGTTAGTACTTGATGGAAGTTCATGTTCACAATAAAAACACACATCTTTTTTACACTTTTCCACTTTTTATTACGTTTTAATAAGTTTTTACAACAACACGATGGGTTTCGATTAAATCACACCTGATGATGATTTAATCGAAACCGGTCGTGATTTTGGTTAAGGAATAAATATGTGACTTTGGCAGATTTTGTATGGAACAAATGTCAAAGTCACATGTTTATTCAACAGATAAAATAGTTATCTAACGAATAAATAATCGGCCCTTAATCATGTACACTTCGCAAAGGGCAACCCTAGGTGTGAGTGGTGTCGGGGGGAAGAGGAAGCGGTTCAGTCACGACTCACGATTAACGAATTGACACTACTTTTTATTGATTGTAATTTTCGAAGCCGTGACCAATGTTCATACCTACTATTAGGCAAGTCAAACTATTCGTATGCGCGTGCTTGCTACAATTCAGTCTACCAGCAGTACTTACACAATCGAGAATCGAATCAGTTCGATCTCAACTGCTTTTGATATTTTATTTCGTGGCTTCAAAACTGAGCAGGATAAAGACAATCGTTAGATCGTAACTTTTTGTACTCCCATAACATATCGATCGACTGATAATCAAAATGAACAAACGTCAATTTATTGGGAAGAATGCGGCACGATCTGAATCAAAATCGAATCAGTTTGGAAAGTAATGCTGAAGGCAGCTTAAGTACGGCAGAATTTTTTATAAATTAATTCCATAAATATTTGGTATTCAAAACATTTGGTGATACATACTAGGTATAGATCTTTTGGACCGTATAAACCAAAGTAATTCTAAATTGTTTAACGGATTTGTCAGCGACCGTTATAAGGTATATAAATACGAAAAACTAAAATAGAATATAATTTTTTGTTTATAATTCTATTTTGTTAGCACTGACAATTCCGCGGTCGGCCATCACTTGTGCCTCAGTAACCGCAGCTGCGGCATGTCCGCGGTCACAATAATGAACACTTAGAACTACCGCTCCCGCTTACGTCTAAACGTAAGCGGGTCTAAACCTCAACGGTGAATAACAACAATAGCTCCCCTCACCAGCGTTGGTAGCCGATTTCATTGAAACCAGCCCAGCTACGCAGGAGTTATTTTATAGTGCCCAAGTGTGTACGAAATACACAAATACTCTTACTCTCATAACTCAGTGGGACGGTAAACCGACAAGACTGGCGAGAGAACAGGCGCAGGACCGACTTTTTACATGCCCATCCGACGCATGGATCATCTTTCTTGTCAGACAATCAGGTGATCAGCCTGCATTATCCTGACGAAATTTGAAACATGATTTTTTGGTTGTTTCAACGCGGGAATCGAAACCACGACCTCAGGTCGAGAGCGAAGCTCCGAAGCACTAGACCACGGAGGCGAAACGGTGAATATTGACTGTTTTTGTATAAATGGTGTATTGAAATTATTCAATTTATAACAATTGCAAACGAACATACGGATCGTCTAATGTCAAGCTATCACCGAAGCTCAAGTATCTTTGGCCCTCCAGTTTTCTATGAGGCCACGGTAGCTGTAATACGTTAATATCGAAGCATCTAGCTCAGATAGACTAAATGGTCTTCGACAAAATTAATGTTCATAAATAGTCTGTCGTTTCCTGTAGAAAATCGAGATTGTCATAAGCAAATTGATTTTACTGTACCATGCACATGCCTATCACAGTAAATACCCATAATATTTTAAACAAAAAAGGTAATAATTATTATTCTGTCAATATTATGACTTGCAAGATTAATGTATGTTTTGACAGCACCACTTTCTCCATTTAAGTATTTACAAGGTCATAATCCTACCTGATGATGAATCATTCGATTTCTTTTATCAGTCCAACGAAATCCTTTTATTCTGATCGATTTTTCGATTCTAAACGATCAAAAAGCTTTTAAAATAATAAACATATTATGCATAAGTTATTAATCTCTGATTTATTATTTCTTAAAAGACTAGTAGCTAATAGCCATACTTACTGTCTATCGTCCGATATGACTCTATCGATAGGATTACTTAGAACTTGTCAAATAATATACACTGTCATGCCAATAAGTGCCCCTACGCGATCAGTTGATCAGTTCTACCTGATCCAAACGGTAGTGGTATGCGAAGCCGTTAGACAATTAAATAAATAAACTTAAATCAGTTCATTCCTGCACTTATTGCTAACTTCACATCACAAGCCTGTGTCATCACAAGGCCAAAATGGCTCTAGAGTTGCAACTCTAGAGCCATTTTGGCCAGAAACTATATCTTCTGCCTTAGAGAAACGACTCCTTATCTCTATGGCTCCATGTCCCGCAGCATCCTATGCTTAAAATTCATCTATAGTAATATAGCAATATTTGTTTCCTATACCGTTGTTCGTCTGGAATTAAGTTCATTAGTATTAACTTGAGATTCAAAATCCTACATAACTATCGCACTGTTTTTACAACTACACCCGAATAGAATTAATAAAATATTTCAAACTGCATATTAAAACGGTAAACAAAATAAATTCGTCATAAACAAAATTATTAAAGCATGCTTATTTAAATAATTAAAAACGAATTAAGTAGTGTATAAATCTCCAATTTAAAAGTAATAAATCTGTATGCTGCGACCGCTATAACGGCGCGGGCCTGCCCCAGGGCACTCTAATAGGCCCTCTATAATATTTACTTTATAACGTGAGACGAAATAAGAATTATTGATATTTATTATTACAAGTATAGGTACCGCAGTAAATTATATTGAACTACATTTTAGACTTAGAATTACAAGGCGTGGTGTGCAAAAACTGTAGTTGAACGCTGCTAAATCTATCTACTAAAGGCTATGTGAACGGTTAGATTTAGTAAATTTCTCATTTAACATGAAACTCAGTTCAGTTTCGTTTATTCAACCAAAACAAGGCGAGGTGATCTGTCATCAGGCTAATGATGCATTACTTTAGAAAAATACATCATTTAGAATAAAATATCCGTAGTTAGACACACACCTTCTGTTAGCAGTCAGTATACTGACTGCTAACAGAAGGTGTGTCAGTAACTTTGTTTCAAATCCGTTTCGTATTTACTTCTATTTTGTAAAATATAGTGTAATGTATTGACGAAGAGTGCATTTTACGTCCTGGTAAATTTTTTATATAACTTTTATGAAACAGTTTAAATACCTTATTCATTTTAGGATTCCGTTTTAAAATACAAGGAACTCATATAGTTTCGCTCTGTCCATCCGTCCATCTAGATACATCTATCTACAAAGATAAGTCCATTGAATTAGAAGACATCGACATCCCTTGTAGGGCTAGTGTCAGGATGAATCTCACCCTACCCTCCCATCGCTCCAACTTCTTTTCCTACTCCTTTACTGTTCATGCAGTCAGATTGTGGAATTCCCTTCCCCATACCGTTCGTGACAGCCCCACCATCTATGTATTTAAAAGACGCTTAAAAGAGCACTATCTCAACAGTGAATCCTGATATGATTATTAAATTATATTTATGTATATTGTTATTATTATTTATTATATTATAGTATTTATGTATGTTTATGTATAAGATTATTATGTTTGTTATTACTATACCTAGATGCGATTGTGTACGCCCTGCCTAATATCCGTTATGTAATTTCTCTTTGTAGGACTGCTGGAAGAAATTTCTTTTAGAGATAAGCAGTCCTTTTGTGTCGTATTTCTTTCTGTTTTATCTGTTAATTGTTTATGTGCACAATAAATTGTTAAATAAATAAAATAAATATAGGATTGATATCCTTTTTTTACAATTTCTAAGTTTGGCACGAATGTGCTTTAGAAGAAGTATTTTGAAGAAATTGGACTGTATCTTGTATTTTGAAAAATCTTCTGTGCATCAAAAGTTTAATTAATCAATATTGGGATTTTGTGGTGTCCGCAATATCCTCCGGGTGAAAATCCCTCCCGATTTTGAATTCATTGGTGCTTCGCTTCTACCTACTGGTTTTAGCGTGATGATAGCCTAGCTTTTCTCGATAAACGGTCTGTCCATCACTGTTTTTTTTAATAGGACCAGTAGTTCCTGAGATTAGCGTGTTCAAATAAATAAAAAACCTCTTTAGGTTTATAATATTAGTATCGATGTCTCTGCAGGTGCGTGCTCTGTGCCTCAATTTGAGGAGTATTAAGCGGGGATTGAGTTACGACCTATGCGTCGTCGCGGTCTGAAAATTCCGAGTAATTATGTTAAACCAATTTGACTATCTTTGCTTCTAAAATTAATGTTTATAAAAATATTATGAAATTTCGTCATCATTACAGCTATGACGTACTACTGGACATTAGGCTCCTCAAAAGTTCGTGTGGTTGCCTTTACTCGCCACGCTTGGCACGCGGGTTGGGGAGTGCAATTTTCAGACGCCCATTTCCGAATATACTGGGTGTAAAAAGAACAGTCACTATAACTTTGAGACACGATTATACTACCTTTCCTCATTTTGAAAATGTATTTTTTTTTTACTTTTTACCATTTCTCAAAAAAACATATCGCTAAAATTAGAAAAGGTCCCCAAAGTTAGTGACTGTTATTTTTACACCCGCTGTATTCCCGACTATTATACCCACGGGTAGATGTTTGATGGAGGTGCTATTCTTTCAATAATTCGTCAAAATATCCTGCAATTCGTTCATCGTATCAATGATAGATAATTAATCATTGATACGATGAACGAGAGAGACTACAGGACCGTTGGTGATCTTTATCCAAAACAACAGCTGCAAAAGATTTTATCATACAACTTACCTTTGATATAGAAGGTTGTTGGACATTGTTGCGAAAATACATCAAACAAAAATTAACTTTACCACTCTAAGATAGAGTTCAAAAAGCAGCTTCTTAATTCTTACCTTCATTATTCCCATTCATGGCGTTTAGTAAACAAATTGGAAAACAGATGTTCTATAACCACGTGCCTTAGTGCCTTTTGTACTGTACAATACTTAAAAAAAAACTCTTATTTAATACACCATAAGGTGTAAGATAAATTGCATTTGATTTTTATTCTCAACTTCTATTTAGTTGTAATAAGATTCAATTTTATTTAACGCTTAATTAAGTATATTTTGTTTGGTTAGGAAACAACTACCTACGTATGTACGTAATAATACGTAGGTAGTTTAAGAATTTAAAAAGGAATTCTTTTATTAAAATTATAATGTTTGAAAAACCTGTACAAATAATTATGACTACATGAATTGAAAATTTCTGCTTGGATACCCAATCAATATTTATTGCAAGTAATATTATGATAATCATTATTCAAAATATTATAGAACTATGTATTAGTAAAAAAAATCAACATTACTATTCATATATTATTTTAATACATACCATAGACATTTGCTCTACATTCATAGAGAATGAATTGTCTATTATAGAACGCCGCTTCAAACAGATGTGACATTTGGAACTCACCTGGAACAACAAAAAATAAAGATTAGTTTATTATTACCATGCTTTTGTAGTGAATGCGGTGAGCAATATAGAGCTATCACTTTAGCCAGCTGTTCAAAGTTGAGGCAACTTTTTTCGTTGATTATAATAATAATAGCTTCCTCATCGATTACGGCGATGGTAGCTGGTTTCAATAGGAGTTATTTTATGGTGCTAAAGTGTGTGCGCAATAAACACGCCTCTCCTCCTTAACTCTTGTAAACAAGTGGGTCGGCTGTGACGACTAGCGAAAGGCTTTTTGGAACTTTATTAAAACTTAATGAAAAAAAACACATGGAAAAAACATTTTTTATTTTACCAACGCAGAAAGCGAACTCATGACCGTCTGGACCGGCGCACGAGTCGAGAAGATGTCACTCGCAACAACTTCACTCACTCTCTACGTTCACCAATGAGCGTTCATGTGTCTTGTTAACTCAAATGTTAGCTGATCAGGGATTTGATCAGCCATTCAGAAACCGGGGTTTAATCCCACTCCAAGTGTGTTGTTGCTTGTCAGATCTGTGTGCCTAGTGCAAATTTTTGTCACTGCCCACCGTGAGAAAGTTAACTACAATTTGTTAAGCATCGAATTAGTTATCATAGTTTGCATAGCGTTGTTGTTTAGCAATACTCATTCTAGTTAACTTATTCACGATGAGGCAGTGACAAAGTCTTGCACTAAGTACACCGGTCGTAATTCTTAGGAAAAAGTCGCCATTTTGTTTACATATAAACATTTTCTATGTAAACAAAATGGCGCGCTTTCAGACACCTCGACTCTTCTTACCGCTAAGTAGTAATTAACCGACTTCCAAAAAAGGCGGAGGATTAATCAATTAGGTTCGAACATTCCCAAACAAAGCAACTAGATCTGGTCGCTTAATTGGTACTTTAAGGCTAGGTCTAGTATTTAATTGATAATGTCAGGAAATATATTTAGCGAGACATTAACTTGTTTGAAAGTGACGAATGCTTTCATTGCTGCACATCGACGTTCAATACAAGATGCACATCTATACTAATATTATAAAGCGGAAGAGTTTGTTTGTTCGCGCTAATCACAAGAACTACTGGTCCGATTTGAAAAAATATTTTTTTGTTGGATAGTCCATAGAGGAAGGCTTTAGGCTATATAACATTACGCTGCGACGAATAGAAGCGAAGCGTCAGTGAGAAATGTTGCAAAAACGGGGAAAACTGTTTACATTTGGGGACTTTCGTTGCATGCGCTGCATATACGGTTTAAGTCACGCAAAAACCACGGGAACGAAGTCGCGAGCACAGCTGGCTAAATATTATGGGATAATAAATATCCCACAAAAACTTTACATGAAAAACAGCCAAGTCTTTCCACCGTAAGAGTGCGACGCTCAATTTGGTAGTTATTTAGTTTTTTAAAGAAAGTTCTCAATCAGTCAGTAGGTTCACAATTTAGAATGCTGTGAATAAGTACATAATGGTCTCATTATAATACAGCCCTCACTTAACGTGAATAATCATATGATATTTAAATACAGCTATACATTAGTCTACTGGATGACTATGAAGATATGTAGGTAGTTGCAAAACTAAATATTTTATTACTTTATCTATTAATACAATATTTGGCGCCAATAACGGGTGCGACCACCAGCTCTACCTTAACCATTTTTGTACCTATGCATTCCGGTATTTCAAATAGAATTATTTTCTTGTTTCACCTTTTTTATACCCCTTTTTGAGAAGTAAGGTTATAGTTTTTGAAATTTATAGTTCAAAGTTGTGGCAAAAGCTGGTACTTCTTCTGAAACTAGATGTATAAGTTAAAGATTTGGATGAGACAAATGTGACAAAATGTGAAGTGAGTCAAGTCGAAATGTATATATTTATAGGAATTTGGAAACTCACGCCACTAGTAGTTATTAAAAAACTTATAGTGCATCTTTATTTTATAACACATCAACGCCATGGGAACTTTACAATTATTTTAATGCGCCAAGTTCTTTTTATGGTAAAACACGTACAGAAGTAGAATTTATAGAGAGTGAGTTAGTAATATAGACACTTCGCAGTGAGCGCTATAGGAAATCCTGTTCTGCACGGACAGACAAGACGACGGCTTGTATCTACGTATATAACTATGTTGAATGGTCATATTTAACATACTAGATCTGTGAGAGTTTCTGTTAGGAAGTATGTGCCAAATATATCGTGAGCTGGGTTTTTCACTGCTGGGTTATGTCCATGTGCGAAGGTTAATAGGGGGTGCTATTCTTACTACGACACGGAAATGTGCAAAATATTAAACTACAGAAATTTAACATCGATCATACAAATCCGTTACTATTTTACACATAATAGCTCCCCTCACCGATTTCGGTCTCGGTAGCCGATTTCATTGAAACCAGGCCAACTACGCAGGAGTTATTTTATAGTGCCCAAGTGTGTGCGCAATACACAGAAGCACTCTCTCTTCCTTTTACTCTCAGAACCCAGTGGGACGGTAAATCTACACGACTGGCGAGAGAACAGGCGCAGGTCCGACTTTTTACATGCCCATCCGACGCATTATACCTATCATCCGAACATAAATACACAAAACACAACGCAAACGTTATATTTTGAAGCCGGTTTTCTAAGATGCCGTGTCCGGTTGAAGCATGTCTCTTCAGGTCAAAGTTACACCATTGTTTAAGTCATAATTACATTGAATAACCATTAAGCTAAGTAAGTTACATAAAAAACAACTTGTTAACAATGATAACATATTATCTGGTTTTGACTGAGTTCGAAAGTGCAATATACCATAACTTAGTTAACTATATTGACATTCGCGAATGGACAACATATAATCATAGTAATGTATTTGGACACGTCTAAGGCCTGGCACACACTTGTGAGATAATAATTAATGTAATAGTAAATAATAAATGTACAGCTAAGTCTGACTTATAATAATGATATAATGAAAAAAGATTGCGTAGTGTTGTTGATGTAGAAAATATTTTATTTACATTTTTTTATTATGAAAGTTCTGGTAAAAGTTCATCATCTACTAATATAAAGTTAAGTCTGTAAATAAATATAATAAACTAAGGACTGATTTTTCAATAGTCATATAACTTTTACCTGAGGAATAAATAGGTGGCTGACAGATTTTATTTGAAACATAATATGTTATATGTTACTCTTATAATAATCTAATAATAAATAAATAAGGTACTTAACTCTTTATTAATATAGGTATTTTAATGTAATATTGGCTGAACCTAATTCGACAGCAGCAACATTATTATATTCGTTTATAATTAGTGAATAGTAATAAGTCTATTTTGTACGATGGGATCGGCATAGCCATAGTGCTAAAATCCCTAAATTTATTTAGAATAAAAAAAATATAAGTTATATTAAATTATGCCAATGTCACATATTTATTCGACAGATAAAAGCTAACTGATAATTGAAAAATTACCCGCAAATTTAATATATTTTTAATTTCATTTCGATTTTCCATACAGATACTTTTTTGTTGTTTTATTTATTACTTACAAGCAATCAAACAATTTTTTTATTGATTACTTACAAAAAATCAAAACGACTAAAGTGTGCTCCCAGCCTTATACAAAATATGCCATCGATAATTACATATTATCATATAAATCACAAACGCCATTTGTAACATATAGGATTCATATAACATATTGTTGTATAATATCATATTACTCTTAGTAGGTGGCATTTGGCCATTATCATGCAGTCAAAGTTTTTTGGTTATAAAATTTAGTAGTCTAAGGGCGTGTTTCACCAAGCAATGCTAAAGTTAACGCCATGTTATCCCTCTCGTTCTGTCAATGAATGAGATGGCATGGTATTTTAACAGGGCGTTAACTTTAACATTGCTTGGTGAAACACGGCCTAAGGGCGTGTTTCCCTAATGTTAGTGTTATCGGCTTGTTAAAATACCATGCCTTCTCATTTATTGATAGGAATTACGAGAGGAACAACATGATATTGTGAAACACGTCCTTAATATTATAACATTATATCTGTGGGTTGCCGGAGTAAGAATAGCAGCTTCCCATCAGCCATCTTTCCCATGGGTGTCGAAAAAAGTGACAGAAGGAATATACAGGGTATAAAAAGAGCAGTCACTATAACTTTGATATACGATTATACGACCTTTCCTTAAATTTTTTTTGTCAAAAACTAAAAAAAAATTTTTTACTTTTCACCATTTCTTTTTTTTGTCGCAAAAATAACAATAAAGCAAAAATTTTTTTTTAATTTTTGTCAAAAAAAAGAAAAAAAAACATTTCTAGAATGAGAAAATGTAGTATAATCATATCCCAAAGTTATAGTGACTGCTCTTTTTACACCCGTTATATCCGGAAATTAGCAGCAGCGTTTCCATAGAAAAAAAAAACAATTTATAAAACGATTATGTTCAGGTAAATATAATGAACATTAATATACATTTTTTTTGGAATTTTGAATAGGACCAGTATTGTAAATATTTCAAAGTACCTACTCGAATTTTTAGCTTATCTCGAGCGCCCATTTTTAAGTGACGACACAACTCATACAGCGGCCTTTTTGTAAGAGAACAGATGTTATATTCATCTAGAAAATTCTAGAAAAATAACCCTATGAAAATGGTTTGTTGGAAAGCTGCCTCGGTACGGGAAGGAAGCCTGTATCCGTTAGAGCGGGAGGGAACATGTGTGCGAGTGTGACAGACGTGTTGGTAGGTAGGAAATGAAAATTCCTGGTTCTGTACAATATTATGCAGACTTGAAACAATAATTGTTCGATAGTTAAATTCGGTGGAAATTCCGAAATTTACGTTTTCAATTAGCTGTGTTCAATCATTTTATGGTGTTAGGCTTCCGATAGATTGTTTTTTTTTTCTAGATTTTCCTTAAAAACGATTTAAAAAAAACTTTATTTAGGTTACCCACTTACACACACATAACAGTTATTATTAAAAATATTTTTAAAAACTTTAATAATATCGACTTGTGGCGTTCCTATAAGTCCTGAACGACCAGAAACACCATAATAATAATAATAATATCTATAGACACTTCACGAAACGTGATAAGTATCCTAAAAACTTGTGTTACAGGTACCAGGCAACGGAAATATACTTAATACTTTTATAATACACATACATTTAAGATTTTTATTTTATAATATACAACAATTTAATATTATACATCCATGGCCCAGGAACATCGAGAACTTCTTTTTTCTCGGCGGGATTCGAACCCGTAACCTCCGGCTTGAGCGCCAACGCCACCACTCCGCTACTGAGGTCATCAGTTAGTGATGATATAGAAATGTAGTAGTGATGATAATGATGGCACAAAAATACTACAAACTAGGTTTGCAGGTTGTAACTCTAGATACGTGACTCAGTTTGAACCGATCAATATTCTCTGCGTATGCCTACGCAATGCTGAGTGTTTAAAAATACACTGACGGATCGGTCGACCACACAGGGGGACATATTTCTGGAACCGCCATATTGTTTCCAATAAACATATCGTGAGCTCTCGACTTTCTGATATTTTGACAGCCCTGTTGATTTACTAGGGCTGTCAAAATGTCGAAAAATATTAAACAAAACATGTTTAATTTAGTCAGTGAAGTGAGAGCCATGACTTCTATGAACTTGATGAATAAAAAAGATAGAGAATCTTCCTGTATATCTATACTATTTGTAATCTGCATGTATATCTATACTATTACAGTATACATGCAGATTACAAATAAGAGTGTAGAAATTAGATTAGGGTTGTCAAAATTGCTATTCTATTAATCAGTATTGCAAATGCTTTATTATTTATTTTATTTACATAGCAGTTATAGAGATATTATTTATATCTGCTATGTGATTTATTACTTAATTAGTATATTATATAATAATTAACACCACACAGACACGACACATAAGCAGCAGACATATTCTTAAAAGGACAGATTCACAAGAAGGCGCAATCGCTAATGAGATAGAGTAGAAGTACAATCGTCATAACCTTATAATATACTACATTGTTTTTAATAAAAATGGGTAGGATTAAAACTTATATCATCAAATTAAGTCGCTGGTCAATAAATAGATACTTAGAATCTTAGGCCCGTATAAAAAAACAAACTCAAACCCAACCTCACTTGAGAAGCTATTTGACAGACAAAAAAAAAACGTTTTGTTTCACTTTTAAAAATTAAGAACTTTACTTACTTATGTTACATAATTTAATTTATTTCTTTTTTAAAACGTAAAAATAAAGATTATAAAATAGAGATTATATTTATTTTAATGCTTTTCTGGAATATTTAACATGAATATATCGGTATCAAAAGAAAAGAAATTAAAGAAGGTAGTAGTGAGGTTGAGTTTAAGATTGTTTTATTTATACAGGCCTTAATACCCATAGTAATAACGTCGAAATATTTGTCGGTGACTCTACTTAAGAATGAAAACACAGTGATTCTGAAGCTGCTAATAATTTGTAAGTTAATATCTGTCAGATGTACAAGCCTCAAGATAATATTCACCCATTCAAAAGGGATTTAACCCTATATTAACGACCTACAATACCGCGTAAGGGGGAGCCCCCACTAAAACATTGTTGTCGCAGCGGATCGCCTTGTTCGCCACACCTGCGTTGCGTTGACGCTGCGTTAACCCAACGAAAGAGAGAATAACATACAAACGACATAAAAACTTGCCCATAGAATAATTAAAAAAAATACCTCTTTCAGCTCTGGAATTTTATAGTTAACTCTATATACGGTAAGGTATTATCACTCATTAATATTACAGCCTGTTTAATAAAAACGCAGCGTCGACGCAGCGACGACGCAACGCACTAATGAGGCCTCGCCCTTACCAACGGAAGTACAAAACTCCTTTGTATAAGCTATTATACCTTGTTTATAATTTTAATCTCTATAAGCTATTAGGCTTAGTTTAGATGTGGCCATTAATTTTCATCTTCAAGGACATAAAGGGCTATAAAGACTCAAAGAGGTTTATGGGATTTTGTACAGTCGAATAAATACCGTTACCATTTTTTATGAAGATCATTTAATTTGTTATAACATTTTTCCGGTCAAAATAGACATTGACCTACAAACTGAAATTTTAAAGGTTATCGTTAATTGTGGCTAGAAAACTCCTTTTTTTCATACTGACAGAGATTCACAGCTACCTGAAACCCCAAAACACGTTATAACATTTTGGCAGTTCACCCCTACATTTTGGGCTAATTTAATCCAGCTACATAATAACATGAAATTTATCTTATAATATTATACATTAAACGTGCAGTAACTTTGTTATAACAGTTTTACTAGTGATCAAGTTCAATGACATCTACAACCCGCGACGCGCAATCAGCAACCCACAATCCGAAAGGAACGCGCAACCCGCAACCCGATTGGCGACAGGACGTCACTCACACATTCCACACAAAAATATACTAGCTAGTAGATTTCACAATACTTTTCTCAGCATGAACCGTAACAAAAACTTACTCCATAATCCGAAACGCACAACCCGCAATCAGCAACCCACAATCCGAAACGCGCAACCCGCAACCCAATTGGCTACAGGACGTCATTCACACATTCCACGCTTAATTATACAAGCTACGAGTAGTAGATGCATAATACTTTTCTTAGTATGAACCATAAGAAAAACTTACATTAAAAAAAAAGTTAGTTCGATTTAGTCAAAAAATTTTGTATACGACTGTACCCGTATCAGTTTTCTATGACGTACGATTAATGGTGATAATTGAACATAATCTATGTGAAATAAAGTTATTACGAAGGATACCACACACGGTGAAGAACATGGCGCTTTTAAACTATCCAATTTTCGGGGATTTGACCACCCGATGTACTTTTATTTTTTAGGTTCAAGACATAATTTTAAGATGAGAAAACAATTACAATAAGTTATAGAATACAAAGATTCAGAGCGTACTGCGTAGGTACGTTGTGGATATTAAACTACAAGTGAAAGATTGCATAAAGATTTGCAAGAAGAATTTCACTTCACAAAGAACAATCATTTTATTTTATTTAATTTTATGGAAGTAATAAGTTATTTTTATCACTTTACATATATATGTATTGTAATTAAAATATTTTATTTTTCACCTTGTTGAACCAACATATTGAAGCAACACAATAAACAGTATAATATAGTAAAACGTGTAATTTAATGTACAAAACAAAAAATATGTATTTTTTTAAATAATCCCCGAATTTTAATCAGTGGGCGAACTGATATGATAAATTATAACTAAGAACACAATCAGTATTAAAATAAAATTACTACATCAAAATCGGTTAATCCCTTTGAGAGGAACGATGACACAGACACAAAACCTTCCCCTCTTTTTTCATCGGGGGTTAATTAATTGCCTGACTAGTAGTTACTTTCCTATATAAAGAAGGGCCACCGATGTGTAGTATTGAATGTACTGTAGGTTCTTGGTGGAAATTCATGTTATATAGTAAAACACTAACTACCCACACTTTTTCCCACTTTATTTATTATTTTACATTAGTTATTAGTTAAGTTATACACGACCGGTTTCGACATAGTCATCATCAGGTGTAGCCTATGTACTGGAAAAAAGTGCAAGTAGTTTGTGTATTACTATACCATCGATGTGTGATGATCATCATGACAGAAATAACCCTTTTGACCGACAGACGATGTTAATAAAATAACATTTTCAATATTACTTTTTACACAACTTTTTAGAACCAAGCTACAAAGATTCGCACTTTAGGCCGCCGAGTTTGGCCTTCAATGTCTGACCGAATAAGAAATTAAACATGTTTATAGACTTCTATCTTTTTTGGTTGACTTCAAATAAAAACATGAATCTGAGCATGCAACGTCCTGAGACATTAATACGTATCTACTGACACCTCATTATTGTTAAAATTGGTTCAGTAGTACGGTAAGGCATATACATACAATATATAGAACGTCCCTTATAAATAGGTAACCTAAACATAAACTAACCAAAACAAGCCGAAATTTTCACATGCACTTTTTGTGCACACTTTCACCGAAATATTAAAGGATCATACTTCGTTATCCAATAAATTTTACAACAATTAAACAATTATTAATATATTTAATTCGCAGTAAAAATACGCCATTTTGGCACTGCCTGTAGAATATAGTTTCTTCTTTTCAGCAACTAGCGGTTAGTCAAGATCATTCCTCTTCCTTTTGGTTTCGCCATAGTCTAGTAAAAAAGGAAGGGAAGAAAAGGAAGGGTTAGGAAGAAATATAATACAACTAGCTGAGCCGTGCACACTCCGTTGAGCATAGAAATCGTTTAAACCTTCCCTGGACTTCCACTTCAAGACTAAAAATAGCCGAATTGTTTCAGCCATTCTCGAGCGATTTTAACGAACAGCAATTATTTTTTATATATAAGAGAAGAAAGAAGATAGAGCAAAATAGTAAGCGATCACAGCCCACGTGGATAAGAAAGAGAAATCTCATAAGATTGAGTAAACATGTTTTGAAATAGACTGAAAAAATCCTTTTGGCTTCACCGAAGTCGGGTAAAAATTACACCATGCCTGATTCACCAGTTCTAGAAACCCACCATACCATACACGTACTGTCTTTAACATTTCTCATGAAACCAAATATTCTCAGAAGTTACATGAGATTGAAATAGAAACATTGTCTTACTAACATGGCTAGCCTCATTGACCATGTTAATATGCAATGACACCATGACTATTCGAGGTATATTTTGACCCTTCAAAATGTTTATGAACCCTTCTGTATTTGAAGATTATAAGGCATTAACTCAAATTTAGAACACTTTAGGGAAAAGATGAAAACTAGAAAAAACGTGAGACAACGATGTTACGAATTGAAGACACAAATGGATGAAAGTGATACATATGTTACCGGCCAAACCCGATTTAAGGACAAACTAGTTTTGCCTAGGCACAACTAGTTCTTCCTATACGCGATAGGATTAACCAGTATAGCCTAGTCCAAACTAATTTGTCCTAAGCCCGATAGGGTAGACCAGTTTTTACTAGGCCAAACTCAACTAGTTTCCGTATTATTACTTAACGACGAATCCTTATAGTTTAATAAAAATGATTATTTTTCCATTTATGGAGTATTTTATTTAGTTTTTCTATTTATTTTGACTTTGCTGATATACTTCAATGTTTAGACTAGGCCATAACAGTTTATCATAGAGTGGGCGTATCTATATCAGGATAAACTATTTTTGCCTAGTCTAAACTGGTTTATCCTATCGGGCTTAGGACAAATTAGTTTGGACTAGGCTATACTGGTTAATCCTATCGCGTATAGGAAGAACTAGTTAAGCCTAGGCAAAACTAGTTTGTCCTTAAATCGGGTTTGGCCGGTAACATATACATATATAGCAAAATTCTGATTTCGAGAAAATTTAGTTCAAACTCTCACTTAAACATTTTAGTCGTAAAGTATTAAGTACATTAATCTAAAGATCCGTCTCTAGAATTAATGTACTTAATACGTTACTACATATCTTAAAATGTTTAAGTGACTGTTTAAACACAATTTTCTAGGTTTTGCGACATATCACCTTCATCCAATCATATATTCAATTCTTTTAGGAGTTACGGTGCGACGGACACACATACTCATACATAACATAAGTTGGTATATGTGTTGTTTTATGTTCCACGCTTGTTTTCATCTGGGTTTAAACAGAATAAGCACTTCATTTGTCAACATTCAGAATTCAATTTTCATAGAAAATTCAATAGTTCTTTTTACCGATAGCAATCCAGAATACTCCAGAACAATCTAGAACAACGTGGAACAATGTAGAACAATCGGGAAACGTAATAAATTACGTTGTACCGGCGGTATCGGATTCATGAATATCACATCACCATGTCATTTTATCTATCGGTTTTGCATACAACATATGGGACTTGCATACAGTAACGGGAAAACAGAATCAGAGCACCATCAGCTGTTTTATATTATGTTGAACGGCATTTATTATTTATTACATTTTTGATGAGTTTTTTCAAAATAACACGACAGGTTTCGATTAAATCATCATCAGAGCCCAGATTCAAAGCGATATTTATCGCTTACGAAGTTCGAAAACAAAATGTATGGGATTTGACATAAGCTTCGCTAAATGACAAGCGAGTTCGTATGTAATTTAGCAAAGCTGTCAAATTTAATTACGAATTTTAAGATTTTAGAATGTTAAAATGACATACAAATTCACTTGTCTTGTCATTTAGCAAAGCTTAATATGTCAAATCCCATACATTTTCTTTTTGAACTTCGTATATCTATATCTTCCCATATCTTGAATCAGGGCCCTGGTTCGAACATCCGGAAAAATACCTCGGGCACACAGAAAATCGTTGTGAACGCATTGAGTTTTCGCGAGTGAATGATAGACAGCTAATTCGTAAGGTTTAGGGCTTGATAGGTTTGTTATGCGATCACGGCTATACCACTGAACGGATATACGGACAAGATCTTGTGAAAGGTCATAGGCTACTAAGTATCGCTGCAAGGTAGTATATATTATTATGAATCACAGCGCGAGTTTTATGTCGGTCGAAAATATTTGCACAAAACCTTGTATACATTTCAATAAAAAACCGCAAGTATCTATGGTACTGGTTGTGTCTATGTTAATATTTTTTTATGCCAAGTCCGAACGCGAGGTCGTTGACCCGGTTGACAAAAAGCAGACTCGATACGGAGTCACGAAATCCATCTATAACCAGATAGTACTCGTAGAGGATAAATAAATAATAGATTAATCTTAAGCCGAAATTAAGATAATCGGCTAATTGCTTTGACAATTTGACTAATCCCTTTCCTTTGATGATTTTTAAGTTTATCCGACTTCGGCGAAGTCAAAAGGAAGAATAAAATAAGAAAAAAAGCAAACCAGCAATAAAGTTTTTTTTAAATCAGGGTTTAATTCACAGTTAATAAAATAACGACGAGTATTGAGACGATATTTAAATTAAGTGGCGTTAAACTTGCTTGTCCTTATAGTTCCACCAAGTAGTGACAGTGCTAGCCTGTGAATAGGTCGCTCTTAGCTTTAAGTAGTGTTTAAGGCCGTATTAATAAAGAAGTCTCAAACTCAACCTCACTTGAGAACTTATTTGACAGATAAAAAAAACCTTTCGTTTCACTTTTAAAAATGAAGAACTTTAATATTTAAAATACTTATTTTTTTTCGTTTTTTAAACGTAAAAATCAAGATTATAAAAATATTATACTTATTTTAATGTTTTGCTGTAATCTATAATATGAATGTTACCGTATAAAAAAAATTTAAATAAAAATACTATGTAAGCTGTTCGTTCAGCATGTAAGCATGTTTTAACAGTGAAACGAAACGTAGTTTTATCTGTCAAATAGGTTCTCAAGTGAGGTTGGGTTTGAGACTCTTTATTAATTCGGGCCTTAGGGCGTGTTTCGCCAAGCAATGTTAAAGTTGATCCTTCGTTAAATATCATGTTGTTGCTCTCGTAATTCCTGACAATATATGAGAAGGCATGGTATTTTAATAAGCCGTTAACACTTACATGCGTTGTTTCACCAAGCAATGTTAAAGTAAACGCCATGTTAAAATACCATGCCATCTCATTCATTGACAGGAAATACGAGAGGGATAACATTATATTTAACATGACGTTAACTTTAACATTGCTTGGTGAAACATGCCCTCAGTCTTATAAAACATCAATGTTGTGATAGAATCCGCGGTGTTTACTCGATATCTTTTGTTCCGCATGACCTTCCAACAATGGTTGCTCATAAAAATGCAACCAGCTACGGTTACGCAACCCCGCGCGATACACAACCGTTACTCGGATATTGTGCCGTGGTTACAGCGTTTCAGACTGGCTGCGTTAAGCGTTAACGCGACTCCTACTGTAGCTATATTGTCTGGTATCTCCCCGAAGAAAAATCTGAGCGCTAAAATGAAAACTGCGCTAATACAATAGACTTGAAAATTGATCCCCCGAGTTGCCGAATTGTCAAATTTGACTTCCGACTCGTATATTCAATTTTCAGTTCTATTGTATTAGTCCAAAGTTCTATTTTCAGTGCTTGGGAATTTCTTCATCCTTCCAGATTACGGATCGTATGCTCATCATCATTCTCAATCGATCATCATGATGAAGACTGTATAGCCTTAGTGACATAAAATCAACAATGCAAAACTTTCTTCTAGATTGACAATTAATTAGAATAATTTATTTTTAGATTCTGATTTATGTGCCCAATTAGTTGTTAAGTCGCTATAATTATTAATATTTTGAATATTGAATGATTATAATGAACACATGAGTCACTTTTAGGTATGCAAATGTTTGGCCGAAAATTTATTATGAGGATACACAATAATATTATGTTTTTATTGACACTAAAACAAGTTTTTTCGAGTTTATTTACTGTTTAGACATAATTGAAAGTGAAGATTTGCACTTTCACTGTTTTTATTATTTAAAACTAATGAACTTGCTCATATTTGTATCGTAATTTAAATAAACAATAAATGTTGTGTCTCTTTTGAATTTTATAACGATATATTATGATACGAATCTTTTATTGGTATACC
Source organism: Celastrina argiolus (assembly GCA_905187575.2). Classification (NCBI taxonomy): domain Eukaryota; kingdom Metazoa; phylum Arthropoda; class Insecta; order Lepidoptera; family Lycaenidae; genus Celastrina; species Celastrina argiolus. Next base: position 9,609,418 of record LR994596.1, read on the forward strand.
AATAATGATGTCCTTTTATGCGCTAACTGAATTTAAATATCTTATTTGCATTAAAATGATGTGTTTAAAGGCTTTTGAATATCAAGGTTTTCTGATTACGTAATGACTCAAAAACGTTCTCTCAACTTAAAAATAAGCTCCTAGGTCAGTATTTAATAATTTTGCTATTGTTCAATCAATTTTTAAATGTAGGGTACGTAATATTTATGTAGAGTCGACGTAAAATTTGGTGAAAACATGATACCTCTTATCTTCTCTACCTATTCTACTTCTTCCTATTCTATACCTCTGCATCATACAATTTCGGGTGGCTTCTTTAAAACGCGCGATTTTCAACCCGTATGAAGTGCCTTTATTCCTATACAAAAGCGACAAGCGCTGACGCGAACAGTTAGGCGAGAAAAATGAATGTCAACTTCGTACTGACCTTAACTCGGCCCAAGATGCCATGTGGGCAGAAATGTGGCGATACAAGTACTTGGGGACACATGCTAGTTGAAATAGCTGAGAAGTAGGCTATTTTACTAGAAAATTGTTTAGCCAATACTAGATAAGATGGATAAACAATCTAAAACCCATAGGTACATTGATATAAATAAATAACGAAGGTACATATAATTAAACACCACAACATAATATTTTGTATACACTTTTCTAAAAAGAACATTTTTTTTTTCTTTTTACTAAAAGATGTCCCCGTCCGAGTTTCTTACGCCGGTTCTTCTCGGCGGGCTAGGGTTGAACCGGTGGTAGCCTTTTTGTTGACTTTCCGAAAATAGCTTGTTAGGTTTTATTTGGAAAAAAAATATTTTTATTTAATTTGATTTGATAAATCTTAAAATCAAAAAAGCGAATTGCCGAAAGGCACCGGTAATCGGACGCTCTTTCCATAGAAAATGCGTTTGAAATTACATAGTGCGTAGTGGCTGCTAACACTGAAGTCATCATACATTACTGTCATTACTAACATAATCCCCGGGGCAAAGCTTACCCGACAAATACGGGAATAAACATGAAAAATTGCACTAATATGAGCTAAGCTGCGGCCATTTGTAATGGCCAACGGGCGAAAAATGAACGCTATTTTACTTTTTACGAGAAATGTATTTGAAACTGGACGGTGGCGCTGTACAAAAATAAATTAAGCATTTGTGTGCCCACGGAACCCGAGATTTTGCAGGTGAAAAATTGAACATACCGATTTCAATATACACGTAATACAAAATGAAGGTCACGAAATCGGTAAACATTTTTTGTTAATGATTTTTTTTATATCTTAGGCGCTTCACACCACGTCAATCTGGTCCTGTGCTAAGTATCCGAAGAACTTGTGTCACAGGTACCAGACAACGGAAATATATTTAATACTTTTATACTATACACATATTTAGGATTTTTATTATAATATACAAATTTAATACACATCCATGACCCAGGAACATGGAAAACTTTTTGTTCCCTCGGCGGGACTCGACTCTCAACCTCGGTCGAGCACCAAAGCGCTAGACGACTACGCTACGGAGGCCATGAAAATTTTAAAAAATGAAAAAAAAAATCAAGTGTTATGTTGAAAATCTGGGTCTGGTCTGGTGTACCCACTAGGTATGCCATGCAACTTTTACTCATCAGGCAAGAATGGCCACCATCGTCTGATAATCGGTCACCGACTATTTGTAGGTAAAAAATAGAACATACTGATTACAATCGTTCAGTGCACAAAATGTCGTTCAGAAATAATATGGACGAAAATGATAGTTATGTTCAATAACTCTCTCAATAGCCTAAAATCAAAATTGAAACGTAAATTTAATATTGTCTGGGGGCCTATTACAAGCTCTTAATTCCAGCCAGTTTACGCCATACAACGTGGCTGCCTGGAATTTTCGTATTACGATCACATAATAACTGCACGATGACAGCTAATCAGCGGACACGTGACACTTGACTTGCTTCCGAATGTCATTTTCTGAGTACTAAACTAGAATGGATCCATTCAGAATAACATGTCGTTGTAATATGAAAAAGACCGTATTATTGAATTGCCTGGAACCAGGCTGGTATTGTAAAAGATCATAATACGGCCCCTGAGATCTTTTACTCGATTTACAAATGTTTCCTTACTTACTAATAATTATTTGCTTATATTATGTACCTAACTTTTTTTAAGCGCGTCGTTCTAAATAAGAGTTTAAATTTGTTATTTTCTGTAATTTCTTTTCGGCACTGTAGGTTTATTATAAAATCATATATCGTCGTTGAAGTTCTAACACCACGTAAGTCACTTTTTGGCTGTTTTGACATTTTAATGCCATTCGATAGAGAATCGGAAGATGCATCGTTTTAACCAATCATAAATTATATGTATTAACCAATAGAAACTTGTTAAAATTAAGAAAATGCATCTAAACGGAATTCATAAAATCAGCGTCACATTAAGAAACAGCACGTTAGTCATCTCAGTGCCATAGTGTGGAACGAACTGCTAGGTCGCTCCTAACAATTAATGGAAAAAAAGGAGAAAAATATCATTATATTACTAAAGTTTTGTATTTTTCATTTTTTAAGATATCCCTTCTCCTTAATTTTGACAGATGTATATTGTTTTAAGCTAATTTGAGTTAGATAAAGCTATTGAAAGTTAGTAAAATGACTGAAGTGGAGTTGCTCTAAGGGGTCATCAGGAGTTACGTGGTGTTTTAATGTAACGCTTTTCTTAATTTTTCTAACGATTTATTTGAAATAATCAAATTAATTATTCTGATTACTTTAGAATTAGAATAATTACGCCAAAATCAAACGCAATTAGTATCCCTAGAAGATTTTTTGTATGTTAGGCTTATCGTACAGTAACTTCTGAAGCACTTGTAATCTTAGCCGGAGTCCTGCCAGTTCTAGAAATACAGCGGCAGCATTATGTTATAAAAATAAGAAAATGTTTCCCTCTGACTTCTTAACCGTGAAAGAAGGAAACAAAATAATTCAATTATTCGAGCCTCTAGAGGTCACTATGCAAAACCTCATTTCCGATTGGCAGGACCGATGGAACACTACCAAAGGGCGTCATCTTTATTATTTCTTTCTTTCGGTACTTAACACGTTCACTGCGTAACAGGCCAATATCGGCCTGCCGCGGTACTTCAGCTGGTGCGGACGAAGAAAACTATGTCCCGCTCGCTTGTGCGAAATGATTATCTTAGGTGTTTGTAAAAATTCGACAGAGACAAATATATATTTCATCTTGCGGTCAAAATTGTAGGTGCTTCCCATCAAAACATAACGGCAGGCTTTTATCGACCTACCACGCACTGACGGTGAAAAAACATCCGCGAGTGCGGCAGTGGGCCTATTTCGGCCCGCCCTCCCAACAGGCAGCTGGCGACCCGATACCGCACAGAATGCGCGCCCCGCCATTTAGTGTTGTGCTATCTAACTGATCTGACGTAGCGTTCGATAAAATCAACGATGGCAAGCAATAAAAGAGAAATAAATAATAGAGTAATTCGCCCTGCAGTTATTGACAGTGATAGTGACAGCAGTGAAGAAATTTTTCCCACTAAGAAAAATAAAACTAATTTGGAAACAAATGTGCACGCAAAACGAAGCACAAGCGGTAAGTTTTGTTTACTACCTAAACATATCAACATATCAGCCTTAGACTCATAATGACGTGGAGATTTTTTATGTGATACCATCCTTTATGAAAATTATTATTCTTAAAAACTAGCCTTCTACACACAGTAAATAGTTAGTAGTAGTTCTACAGTAAATAGTTTTTGCAATATAATTTTTGACGTGATAACTTCTTATAAATCGATGAACGCCGGCCGCACGTTCCACCTGAGCCGAGTGTAAATGTGGCTGTGGTTATATGTGGTTGTAGGTGTGGTTACATGTTGTTGTTGGTATGGTTGTGGTTGTATGTCGTTGTAGTTGTATGTGGTAGTCACAGTAAACTTTTTTTTTTGTCAACAGAGGACGTTTACAGTAGCCCCAGTGGAAAAAAATTTAATATTCTCAAACCAGTCTCGTTTTCACATGAAACTAAAACCGGTATGTCTTAATTTAAATGATTTCTTTGCTTTTACTATAGTCTGCCGAGCATCTGTCAACATATTTCCACATTTCATGTTTTATTTAATTTTTACTTATATTACTGTACAGTTTCATTTAAATCCGTTCAGTAGTTTTTGCGTGAAAGAGTAGCAAACATCCATACATCTAAACTTTCACATTTATAATATTAGTGTACATTAATTTTATTCCACTTACCTTTTTTATTGCATTACAGAATTTAAAAATAAACCTACACCACAGACATCAAAAGGATTGTCTTCACCTCGCTCATCGTCAGTGGACAGATTTAGTAGAAGTAGAAAAATAAAAATTTTGGAAAATAGATTAATTCGCCCTGCAGTTATTGACAGTGATAGTGACAGCAGTGAAGAAATTTTTCCCACTAAGAAAAATAAAACTAATTTGGAAACAAATGTGCACGCAAAACGAAGCACAAGCGGTAAGTTTTGTTTACTACCTAAACATATCAACATATCAGCCTTAGACTCATAATGACGTGGAGATTTTTTATGTGATACCATCCTTTATGAAAATTATTATTCTTAAAAACTAGCCTTCTACACACAGTAAATAGTTAGTAGTAGTTCTACAGTAAATAGTTTTTGCAATATAATTTTTGACGTGATAACTTCTTATAAATCGATGAACGCCGGCCGCACGTTCCACCTGAGCCGAGTGTAAATGTGGCTGTGGTTATATGTGGTTGTAGGTGTGGTTACATGTTGTTGTTGGTATGGTTGTGGTTGTATGTCGTTGTAGTTGTATGTGGTAGTCACAGTAAACTTTTTTTTTTGTCAACAGAGGACGTTTACAGTAGCCCCAGTGGAAAAAAATTTAATATTCTCAAACCAGTCTCGTTTTCACATGAAACTAAAACCGGTATGTCTTAATTTAAATGATTTCTTTGCTTTTACTATAGTCTGCCGAGCATCTGTCAACATATTTCCACATTTCATGTTTTATTTAATTTTTACTTATATTACTGTACAGTTTCATTTAAATCCGTTCAGTAGTTTTTGCGTGAAAGAGTAGCAAACATCCATACATCTAAACTTTCACATTTATAATATTAGTGTACATTAATTTTATTCCACTTACCTTTTTTATTGCATTACAGAATTTAAAAATAAACCTACACCACAGACATCAAAAGGATTGTCTTCACCTCGCTCATCGTCAGTGGACAGATTTAGTAGAAGTAGAAAAATAAAAATTTTGGAAAATAGATTAATTCGCCCTGCAGTTATTGACAGTGATAGTGACAGCAGTGAAGAAATTTTTCCCACTAAGAAAAATAAAACTAATTTGGAAACAAATGTGCACGCAAAACGAAGCACAAGCGGTAAGTTTTGTTTACTACCTAAACATATCAACATATCAGCCTTAGACTCATAATGACGTGGAGATTTTTTATGTGATACCATCCTTTATGAAAATTATTATTCTTAAAAACTAGCCTTCTACACACAGTAAATAGTTAGTAGTAGTTCTACAGTAAATAGTTTTTGCAATATAATTTTTGACGTGATAACTTCTTATAAATCGATGAACGCCGGCCGCACGTTCCACCTGAGCCGAGTGTAAATGTGGCTGTGGTTATATGTGGTTGTAGGTGTGGTTACATGTTGTTGTTGGTATGGTTGTGGTTGTATGTCGTTGTAGTTGTATGTGGTAGTCACAGTAAACTTATTTTTGTCAACAGCAGACGTTTTTACTTATATTACTGTAAAGTTTCATCTAAATCCGTTCAGTAGTTTTTGCGTGAAAGAGTAGCAAACATCCATACATCTAAACTTTCATATTTATAATATTAGTGTACATTAATTTTATTCCACTTACCTTTTTTTTTGCATTACAGAATTTAAAAATAAACCTACACCACAGACATCAAAAGGATTGTCTTCACCTCGCTCATCGCCAGTGGACAGATTTAGTATGTATAGCTCAAGAGGATGCAGTCCTTCGCTAAACAATCTATCAGCTTCTAAGCTTATGCACGGCATCGAAATAGATGAAAGCGAATATCATGACTTGATAAATCTAAGAAACAAAAATAAAATGATAGAAAAGAAAAATAAAATAGAAAGGAAAGATCCAACTTATACAAGTCAAAACAAGACAAAACTTATATTCACTTATTCTTTTGAAGACAGTATGTCGCAAGAGTTAACTGAAAGCAATGAAAATGATGGTTTTTATGACGAAAAACGTAATAAACAGTTTGAAGAAAATAAAAGACAGAAAGAAACACTTAATGACGAAGCAGAGAGAGAGGAAGAAACAGAAAATGCTGAAGAGGAACATGAAGATGCAGAAAGAGAGGAAGAAACGGAAAATACTGAGGAGGAAGATGAAGAGGAGGAAAGTGGTGACACAGGCGATGATGAGAGTGATGAATACTCTGCAAGTGAAGTTGTATCGGATATAGATAATGATGTTTTAGAGGAAGAGGGAGATGCACAGGATAATAGTGTCAATGAATGGGATGCTATCACAGATTTGACCCCTGAGTTGGAAGCGTGTACTTTAAATGAAAGCACTTTTAATATTCCTATAGAAGATATATCTCCTGCAGGTAGTTTTTCCTTATTTGTAACTGATGAAATAATAGATAAAATGGTTACAGAAACTAATAAATATGCGTTAAAATACATCACAGAAAAGCAAAATAATAACGAAATAAAAACAAAATCTCGGTTATTATCATGGAAAGCTACGAATAATATAGAAATGCAAAAGTTTCTGGGGGTACTACTCGCAATGGGTCTGAACAAAGTGCCTCATATAAATGACTATTGGTCAAAAAAATCAATATATCGAAACGAATATATTGTATCTGTAATGACTCGGGATAGATTTCTACTATTATTAAAATTCTGGCATTTTTGTGATGATTCGTCAGCCATCCACAATACAAATAAGTTGAAGAAAATTCATGATTTGGCTAATATGCTCAACAGCAGATTCCAAGAAGTATTAACGCCCGGTAAATTCGTTGTTATAGATGAATCAATGATACCATGGCGTGGCAGGCTGAAATTCAAACAATACATTAAAAACAAATCACACAAGTATGGTGTTAAAATTTACAAGTTATGCACACCAGAAGGGTATACATATAATTCAATAATTTATTCTGGAAAGGGAGAAAATGGCCGTGAACAAAATCATGGTAAAGTTACCGTACTGAAACTCATTCAAGGGCTGGAGAACAAATGTCGTGTAGTAATTGCAGACAATTTCTACTCTTCAATTGAATTGGCGGAAGAACTCCTATCTCACAAAACCCGTTATTGCGGTACCCTAAGATCAAATCGAAGGGGGCTACCTAAGGAGATAGTGTCACTAAAGTTGAAGAAGGGCGAAATCAAAGGAGCTATGAATAAAAATGGCGTTAAAGTTATTAAATGGGTTGACAAAAGGCAACTTCTAATGCTATCTACTCTCAAAGAGGACAAAGATGTGCTTGTCAACACTGGCAAAAAAAATAAGAAGACGAATGAAGATATAAAAAAGCCTACATGTGTCTTAACTTATAATAACAACAAAAAAGGAGTTGACTTCAGCGACCAAATGTCTTCATACTATTCTACATTAAAAAGAGGGCTCAAATGGTTCAGAAAAGTGGGTATGGAATATTTGTTTGGCATGGCGTTAGTAAACGCGTGGATCACATACAACATGAAAAATGATAAGAAGGTTTCAAAAAAAGAATTTACAGAGGCATTAATGCAATCATTAACTGGAAAAAGTATACGCCCTGATAGTAAGTATAATGACGTGTAACATCACTGTAGGCATATGTAGATCATTGTTGAAGGTGATTCCTACATTCGCGTGTTTCAACATCATCAGACGTTCTACATCTGCAACAGGTAACTATTGTCATTATTTTGAACATATTACCAGTACGGTGGCTGCGCATGGTCTTCGTGCATGAGCTTTGTGCTGACTCCGCTATTTTTCTGCGAGCAATGTATGGCGTTTTTTGCACTACTGCTTCTATTATGGTATGTTATGGCACTGTTTACTTACACACTAACAAATGATGCGAGTTCCTATTTCGGGTCAGTCAGCTGCATTTATCATAAAAATAACGCTTTACGTGGTCTACGGGGTCTACCTGATTGCACAAAATAGATATTAGGCCCTGTTACCACTATATTATACACCATATATACATAATTATATACCTATATACACAGGGTGTTAGGGTTATGACCGTTGTCCTTCAAGGAGGTAACTCAGTATCGTTTATACAACAACTTTCCCTATGGGACTCATGTCGTAATCTCAAAAAAAAATGTTGGCTTCCCATACTAACCAATCCGATTAACTGATTAAAAATTGTATTTGTGCAATAAACTATCTGAATCTGAATCAGATTTTTTTGTATGAAAGTCAAAATATTTTTTTAAGCTTTCAACATGGGTCCCATAAGGAAAGTTGTTGTATAAGCGATACTGAGTTACCTCCTTGAAGGACAACGGTGATTACCCTAACACCTATACAATATGTAATTCCAAATGCGCAAAACCTCTCGTGGGGTAACTCAGTCCATGTTACTGAACAATTTTTGTTCAAGATTTTTGGAAATTCGCAAAAACAAAATGATTTTTCATACAGATGGGCCCGATTAATTTCTCATTTTGTATGAAAAACCAATTTTTTTTGCCAAATTCCAAAAGTTGTTCAGTTACATGGGCTGAGTTACCCCACGAGAGGTTTTGTGCATTTGAAATTACACGTTGTATAAGGTCATTATAAATTAAGTGCAAATATTTTAAGGGTGTGCTCTACACATGAAATTGAACACCTTTCCCCAAGGAACATGGGTCAAATATGAAAAAAAAATTGGGCCTCCTATACAAAATTGCCGACCAGCTGACTGATTTAGTAGATAAAAATATTTTTTCATATTTCGACCCATGTTTGTTGGGGAAAGTTGTTCAGTTTAATGATTAGAACACACCCTTAAAATATTTTCACTTAATTAAAAATGACCTTATACAGCGTGTAACGGAAAGGGGGTATCAACCCTGAAGGAGGTGAATGTGCTCATGAAACTGAACAATTTTCCCCAAAGAACATAGGTAGAAGTATAAAAACAAATTTTGGACCTCCGATAGTAATAGTAAATCAATCAGCTGGTTGTCAATTTTGTAAGGGAGGGCCAATTTTTTTTTTCATATTTCGACCTATGTTCTCTGGGGAAAGTTGTTCAGTTTCGCGAGTTCTGTGGTAAAACTCATAAATGGTCAATAAATCACACGGAATTAAGCAAAAAAAAAATCATTTCAGAAAATCAAGTAATACCTAACGACAATGAACATATCCTTGAGATGAGCGCTAAACGAAGAAATTGTGCAGGGTGCTACGACAGACTGCGAAAAACCTTGAATAGTACCCAAGCAAAAAAAAAAGTTAAGAAAATAAAAAAATATTGCAGGAAATGCAACCAAAACCTTTGCGTCACATGTTTCCAAGACAGGCATAAGTAAATAAAAACATTTTTCAGTTCTCTTACGATAATTCTGTTTTATTTTCTATATCCCCTCATTTTTCTCTGTCCCATCACTACTGAAAATACTTTCTAGTGCGGTCCAGGTCGATATCGGCCTGCCGCTTTTCCTGCTTTATTTCTCATTTCCTGTTTATCAAATCCCGGGGCGAATCAAACCTAAGGAAGTTGGGTTCAAGGTCATTCTAACAATATAAAATAAAATGTATACATTATGTTTCGACAAAGTTATAGCAATTTAATCTATCCTAGTGCCAGTGGGTCTAGAAAGACCTGCCACGCACTGGCGGAAATATCATTGGGGGCGCATTTTAGCCCGCCGCCGCACCAAATGAAATGTTATGATTTTACTTGCCGCAGTAAACGTGTTAATCGGCGCTCTCACTGCTGGATTGAAATTGATCACTGTGTTTCTGACAGGTCACTATAACTTAAAAGCTAAACTTTATGCATTTAAATTTGTATCGTCTCCACTATGGCAGTGCTGAACCGACGCCAGCCCTTATAAACAAACTGTTCATTACATACTTTGGATTGTGACCTCTGGTATGACGAAAGCATTGAAATGCTGAACAGTGGAGGCTCCATTGTGTCTTTAGGGTAGTGTATTACGAAGATCTCGTGTGTAGGGCAAGGAATTTCTGCGTTTTCAGACATTTTTGTCATAAGTACTATTGAAAACACTCCAATGCTAATTTGCCTTTATAATTCAATGTCAATCAAAGTTAAAACAGAATAACTATTACTGTCATCGTTTAGGATTTGCCAGAAACATCTTTTACTATTCCCGTGATGGTTTCCCTTTTCAATGACTAATGTGATGTGACTGAAAGTGACTTTTTGTCATTAGAATTTTTCTATAGAAGCTTGAACACTATCTACTCCTATTTATCATGTCCATCTAGCATGACCCTCGGGCACCCCTGACATCATATCAAAGGGTTTTTGATGCTGGTTAGCACTGTCTATCCTGGCTACTCTGTAATTGCGGTGGTGGGGATGTGTGGTGGGCATTATGCCTATATAAAATATCCTCAGATGAAGTAAGCACCGAGAAAGTACCTGATGTAACGACCCACTTTATAATGTTGATGGTGATAGAACTGAGTGACAAAAGACATAATATTATTTAAGATATTAATATTGTAGAAGTTAATGTGCATAAAAACATAATTTAACAACGAATAAATGTGGAGATCCCAATTCTAAACGTATAGAGAAAATCTAAGTCTAATCTAAATAAAGTCATACCAAAAGTGACTGGACCAAAAATAACTGCAAGAAATTAATATTGGTGGGAGATCAATGCATAGGGATATCGAAAAGACAGCAAACAAGAAAACGGGCTGATTTATGTGTGATAAATTAAAATAATTAAACGTTTTTGTTTCTTAATTCCCTACAGAGAATGACGTAAGTCGTGTGAATTCGGATATTAAGGTGACAACAATACGTATGTCATTATATTTACAGTTAATAACTGTTTTTTATCAATAATTATTGCTTTTACAATAAATAGAACTATAATTAAGTGCACAGAAATAGTAAATTTGTATAATTATGGTATCTATTCAAAAATATGCAGTTTTTTCTCTCTCCTGAAAAGTTGTTATTTTTGACATCCGTGGTGTTAGAACTTCAACGACGATATGTTGCAAGTATTATTCCTGTATACCTATAACTGTTTGTTGCCAAAATAAAGAGAAAAAAAAATCTGCTCGACTACCAACAAATGTATGCCGTTTACCCTTGACAAAGCACTTTTAATTTATGTCCAACACATTTCAAGCAATTAAAAATAACAAAAATTCAAAAGAATATTAATATAGGTAGCTCATTAAATGTTTACACTCGACGGAAAACATGCGACCTTTGCTTTTCTTCGCTTTCTTTTTTAATTGGCGCCATTTAATATGTTATTTAACTTGATTTTTTTTTATTTAACAGCTAGGTGATAAAAATCTTTCACGTACAACATAATGTAAATATCTATAAAGTAAAATGAGGCTTTATACTTACGCTTCATCATGATGGGACGATAACTGTGTTTTTACTATGAATTTGGGGTTAGATACTAATAGGTAAACTTATAATATAAACAAATAATTTAACTCCCCATGCACTCCACTTAGAACCTATTTGTCAGATAAAACAACCTTTCGTTTCACTTTTAAAAATGAACAACTTTACTTTTGTTACATTCTTAATTCTTCAATAAATACACAGAAAATTTTCTTGGAGGAAAAACAGGAACCGTTTCAAACAATATTGTTTGCAATATTTAATTATTCAACGTTTTCCTGTTCTTGAGGAAAATACGAAAAACGGTATGCATCATAATAAAACATAGGGTACTTAATTTGATTTGAAGGTGAAAGAGTTTTCGTGAAAATTTACTAACTGGTTGACATCTTTGAAAACACAACCAATTAAATTGATACGCCATTTTTTTATTTCCAAGAATTTCAACATTTGATAAACACCTACAAACCTGCCAGTGAGCAGGCCACCTTAACTTTTTTCATCTAAGGATACTATGCGCACGGCATACTTTTCCTGACCGACTATTTGTAGGTGAAAAATAGAACATAATGATTGCACAGTGCATCGTATCATAAATAACCCGGACATAAAATCGGTCATACATGAAATAATCTGAGGTAATATCGGCGGTAATATCGGCCAGCAAAAAGTTACTTTAACACAGTGCAAATTTTCACCGGACAACAGCGAAGCCAAGTAGAAGAGTAGGTAATTGTTATGGCATTTTTAGTGGGCAAATTGCATTCCGCTCATTTCCCAGAAACTCCTGTGCAACCAGGATCGACAGTGGTAACCAACCTCAAAAACCCTTTGATCTCAGAGGTGCCGAGGGACATGGCAATCTATGTTGGTATATTTCCACCGTAGCGTCTTCACAGCTGATAGATTGACGGCCCTGCGACATTTTAAACCAGTGACTACAGTATTTAAACAGTGGTTACTTCTTCGCTCGGAGAATACTGTATAAATCATCCAATAACAGATGAAAAGGTCTACTTTTTATTATTTAACATTTGAGTCTGGTTAAATTTTCATATTTGCTATAAACCCAGTGCTTCTATTTTTTAAATTTTCATATAAAACAAGCATTTTCGTGTTTACTAGGAAACACACGAACATCCAATATGGCTGACGTTGGATGAGCACATGCGACGTGACGTCACAGCTTTGTATTCACCGCCGACACATTTTTGTGTCAAAACTGACTGAAAGGTTGACACGCGCTTATTATGCTCCGCTTGATTCAATTTTAATTGACTTTAACTTATATAATTAATGTCCCACTTGTGTGGTATGTTCGATCGATATCGTTTTTGGTGACTTGGCCTTAATTAAGAAAGTGACAAAACGCAAGATTCGTTTTCGATACCGTCATTTTTTATGATTAATAATGATGTTGTTTCGGCGACAGGGTGACTAGAACAACTGTACATACACGCAAATTTAATTGCCTTTACACTTTTTGTATTACAACGGCGTAGAAAGAACATTATTATAAATAAGGTTGTTTCACGCATTGCGCAAACCGATGATGATTTAATAATAATAACTTGAAAGTACGAGCACCCGCGGTCATACCAGCTTTATCATACATTTTTAAATCTTTTTTATTCAATCAAAATATTGTATTTAACGACATTTGAATTATAACGACTTCGATGAACATCCAAAATCATACATTTCTAAACCTTTAATTTATTTAATGAAAATAACAAAAAGATTCTACGTTTGGCAATAAAAACTAAAGAAAACCGCCACATAAATCCTTATAAATCATATTTGTCGATTTCAATTTGGCCAATTGAAATCTTGGGTTGTAGAATTTAAACGTTAGGCCACTTTTACATTATACATTTCTTAGAATAGATTTTTTGGTGGTTGTCATTAATATTTTTTAGCAAAAAGATGGAAAATTGATCTTTTTTAAAAGTAGTATTTTACAATGTAACTTAATATATTATGTAATAGTTAGGATATAATTATCATATAGTAAATAAATATACTTAATTGAAATTCGTGCCAAAGCATGGTTCTTCCACGGTAGTTAACATTTTACTGTAAACTTTGTTGGACTGCATCAATTCCCAAAACTTATGAAAAAAGAGTCATATAAAACGTTATTACGAGTTAAAGTTTAAAATACACCATACACATCCCTTCGTGTGTTAGTAAATTGGAAATCTATTTTTAAAATGTAATTTATTGCACCCGCATGGGGGTATTGCTGTTGAACTAGCTTTAGGGTGGTGTAGCACTGGTCATCATGAATCGCTTAAAAATTTACTATAGTATAAATATTTATAGAGACCTAAATACTATAGGCTATTGCATTTGCTTAACTTACTAGTTGCTGGCATTTGTTGTTGAAACAAATGTTCTATTTGAAAGATCCGGTCAAGTAATGTTATCGAATCTCAATTGTATTGGCGCTGTCATCTTTTCATACAATTCCCATTCGGTAACGTTACTTTCACGGAGCTTGCAAATGTTCCTGCTAGATTTGACTGACCACAAAAATTTCATAAGATATTGTTATAAATAATTTGTTGACAGTTTTTTCATCCATCCCTCTAATCATCATAACGGCCTATAGCGAAAGTAAAATTAAGAGGCGATCAACGTGACGTGCCTTACTTACAGTCCGTCCAGCAGTGACCTTGACAGCCTGGAAATCGGAGAGCTGTTAACGTTTACCAGTTAAGAGTTTCAGTATTCGCCAGTATGACACTTAGCATCTATACAAACATAATAATTACGTAATTACAAACCAAACTACTACAAACCAAACGGCGTTATTCGTAAATACACAATAGCCCTTAACACCTGATTTAATCGAAACCGGTCGTGTTTTTGTAAAAACTCGTGTTTCACCGAGCAATGTTAAAGTTAATCCTTCGTTAAATATCATGTTGTTCCTCTCGTAATTCCTATCAATGAAAGGGCATGGTATTTTAACAAGCCGTTAACACTAACATACGTTAGTGAAATCGGGACAAAAAGTTATAAAATCATAAAACCAGTGGCGCACCGCCCTAACAGCAAGTATGCAGTTAACTCGGGCCGCGCGCCATAAATCAACCGCTTGCAGTAAAACCTAATTGAATCCGCCACTTGTAACAATTAAAACTGCCTGTACACCTGATTACTTACCCTTACACGACTTTAAGGTCGCATAGTCTTAAGTACGTCCGAGATAAAAACCTAAATTTTCACATAATATTTACTTATTGTGCACACTTATCAACACTTTCACAGGTATGTTAAAGGATTACACTTCATTATCCAATACATTTTATAACAAATAAACAATAATTAATATGTTTAAATATCAAATGAAAATCTTTCAAAGAAAAAATACCCCATTTTGACACTACTGATCGTAGAATATAAGCCTATAGTCTATGGATTCACAGCAAACAATAAAATCATTGTACATATTAATATTGGTCAAGTGGCATCACTGACTTGTCTATGGTTGTGTCATAGATGAGAAATGTTTGTTTACGTTTGGGTTAAATTTATCTCGGACGTACTATAATACTTTAGTCATAGTGATCCTACGATCACTATTCTCAATGATTAAAAAAAATTGTTACATAGTGGCAGCTGTTTTGCAACACATTGGTCATACCTAATAATGGTCACTATTTTATATGATTCAACAATTTAGTTACTTCTTGTAGGAGTTTAATAATATAAATAAGTCATTTAATTTTCACTTATTTTGATGTTTCAAAAATTTAAGTCATAGTGGTCACATTTTGAAATACTTTAATCATTTATCACAGTGGTCGTATAAAGGTCGTTATTTGTTTTGTAAATAGTTTTAAAATATTGTTACATCTTGGTTATTTTCTGCAATACTCCAGTAAAAATTGGTCAAAAAAAGAACTCCCTAGTAATTTTTGTAAAATTATTCCCATTAGTCTTTTGGTGGTCAAAATTTATTTTTAATGACAATACAGAAGGTTATTAACCTTAATTTTTAATTTATTTAATTAACGAAAACCGTATTATTTTCAACAAAACGCCACGAAAACTCTATACCACAGACTCTATTTTTTAGTTCAACACAATATAATGATTCCTCCGAAATATAATAATTGCAAATCATAAAATATTAAGGCTGCGGTATTTTACAAAAGACATCACTTTGGAACGCGACAGGGATTCAATTTTCGAATAAATTTTTCCCGCCAGAAATGGCGGCGGCTTGACAGATCAAGTTGTCACTGTAATGACGAAAGACTCGCGCCTTGTACTTACCGTTTCGTTTAATTTAATATTTAACAACGTAACCACCGTAATTATTGTTATAATCCTACAGTTTGATATGTGAAGACGTAATATAAGCGTGCGTGAAGTGATTTTGGTTTCGACTTTGCGGTAGGCAGATCCGTGATTTTAAAATAACTTTTTTTTTACACCTAAAACGCAACTTTACAAATTGAACATTTTGTTATAAATATTTGATTACAAAGCTACTGTCATACGTATAGTTCGTCCCTGATAAATTTAACCTGGAGGTAAACAAACCGAAAACTTCAAAATTTTCCCTTATCCACTAATTATTGTGCACACTTATCAACACTTTCTTACCAACAATATTAAAGGATTACACTTCATTATCCAAAACATTTTATAACAATTAAACATTATTGAATATGTTTAAACATCAAATGAAAATCTTTCACAGAAAAAAATAGGCCATTTTGACACTGCCGATTGTAGAATATAAGCCTATAGTCCATGGATTCATAGCAAACAAAAATCATATTGGCCAATTGGCATCACTGACCAGTCTTTGGTTGTGTCATAGACGGGTTTGTTTACGTTTAGGTTAAACTCATCTCGGACGTACTATACAAATACTTTACCAGTATACTCAGCACTAACAATTGACAATAATGAAAACATAATAGTGCCCTTATTGTTGTACAATTGTTGTAGATTGTCATCATACTGAATCTACTGACAATATTGTAATGGATTAATTTGATAAATTACAAAATATTTCAAACACCCATCTTTTTATATTGCCAGTATACAGAATGTGACAGTGCACTTGTGTATTGATCACATATATGGGCACTATATCTCCTGTCTAGCTGGTCTGGTTTCCATGAAACCAGCCGTTTTCGGTGTGAGGTGCTATCAACACAAAAAGTTACGAAAATTAGACTTCGGTTATCACAAATTGGTAAGCACTAGCTGTTGCAATACAATATGTATTACAGTTGTAAGTCATTCAACCACGAAGGTTACAAGTGAAAACTGGTAACAAAATATTGGCAGCTTTCAATTATCTCCTATTACATTCCTGACCTTCGTCACCAGTGTATTACTCAATGGCTCAATGCTACAAATACTATCAAAATCGACATAGCTCAGAGGTCATGTAGGGTTGTGCCTCAATATGTCGATAAACGATGTTAAGCCATTCTTACGAACTGTGGACCCTTTGTGTCTTTATTGCTGTGTGTTTAACGGGTGTAAAAAGAGCAGTCACTATAACTTTGGGATATCATTATACTACCTTACCTCATTCTAGAAATGTATTTTTTTTTAATTTTTTACAAAAATTTCAAAAATATATTTTTTTTTTGCTTTATTGTTATTTTTGCTACAGAAAAATAAGAAATGGCGAAAAGTAAAAAAAAAATAATTTTGTTTTTGACAAAAAAAATACATTTCCAAAATAAGTAAAGAAAGTAATAGTGACTGCTCTTTTTACACCCTGTATATTATGTACATAATATGTGTCTTATTTCATCGTTTATGTATGCAATAAACTGTAAAACAAAATTAATATAAAAGTAAAGGCATAAATTACCACTAGTGTCACTGCGACAGTTAAAGTCATGAATGGATGAAAATGGCACAAAAAGTTTACCAGAAAATTGAGTGTAAACTGTCACTAAAATATTTTAGGTTATGTAGTAACGTAATAAGTGGGTACATTCAGTCTAGTGTCAGATCTTTAGATTAATGAACTTAATACGTTACGTTACGACGTATACTAAAATGTTTAAGTGACAGTTTGAACTCAATTTTCTCGAAATCAGAACTTTGCTGCATATCACCGCCATCCACTCATGTCTTTAATTAACATTTTTACCTAATCAACATTTTATGGCGACTAGTTACAAAATTTAGATAACTAGTACGACCATTTCAACCAATTTAAATATTATGTAGAGTAAACATAAAAAATGCAAATGCAGATATCACACAAACGGACACGACGAAACTATAAGGGCTATCCTTGTGATTCCGCCAAAAAGTGACAGTGAATTCCTACTCTTTAAACAGCTTTTTATTTGCCCGTGAGTTAAAGTTATTGAGGCTATCGTTTTCGAAGCATTTTTATCGTATAAATCCATATAGAGCACAGCCCTATTTCGAGCACAAGTGTTTCATCGACACATTGATGTATCAATTATCGACACAGTGGATGTCTCTATTCGTTAGAGATGTGACGCACTCACACAACAGAGATTGACAGCCCATTTGTACTGAATACCGAGATCGTCATCATCATCAGCGCATGTCATCATTATCACGAGATTTAATATTCTATGCAAATTTTAAAATAGTACTCATTATCGTATATACTCTTAGCAACCTAGGTCTCGCGACTGTGACCTTGAGTCAATAAAACCTAAGTATTGACCAGGCCTAACGGTAGTCCCCGTTAGCCCATTGTGGTACCCAAACCGTCCCATTAGGGCCAAAGATCTTACGCATTCCAATTAAAGCTCAGCTCAAGCTACTAGTGTAGCTGGTGTAGCTACACCAGCTACACTAGTAGCTTGAGCTAGCTAGCTGACCCGTGCCCACTTCGTTGAGCATAGATACCTTTTAAACCTTCCCTGGACTTCCACGAATATTTCAAGACCAAAAATGGACGAATCGATTCAGCCGTTCTCGAGTTTTAGCGGGACTAACGAACACTTCATTTTTATTTATTATATAAGAAGAAGAAGATAACCTTATCTCGTATTTGCTTGTAATCTTCAACACATATGCCTTATTTCTTTTACACGTTGTATATTGTATTTATGCTGGAAACAATAAAACTAAATAGTCTGATATGTAACTAACTGGTCTAGATAATAAGCGTTCTCATAAAGCGACCATAAAATGGAGGTTTCAGATTTTTAAGTTCACGTAGAAACAAAATCATTTGGCTTCCTAAACAGTGGTAATTGTCAACATTATTCTCCCCTACTATTAGGACAACGCTATCGTAGAAAACTTATTGAATAGAATTATATTAGAAATGCATTTGAATTTGACAGTTTGACGACACTAGCGCCAAGTTTTTTGAAATTGAGTTTCGAATTTAAGGAATTATTCCAAAGCAATGTAATTTGGATTTCGATTATGGAGAACACTTGGGGAGGCCTATACTGGAGAGCAAGACAACCAAGAAACCGGTGTCTAGCAAATTAGTTTTTGCACCTACAGCAAATATTTTGCAAAAAAAAAAATTACGATTACAATAGTAAAATGTAACCTTTGTTGTTTAGTATAGGGTATTTTTATTTTATTTTATAATGTAATTTGTATTGTTTTTCATTGGAATGTCATTGAAATTAGTTTTTAAGAGTAAGCAATAGACCTAAAGCATTTCGGATGATAAAAGTATTTTAGCACTGTATTGTCTATCATTATGTTATTTGTCGGCCACAGTATAGGTACATGTAAATAAAGGCAGATTTTTCAATCGTCAGATAACTTTTATCTGTTGACTTTGACATTTGTTCCATACAAAATCTGCCAAAGTCACATATTTATTCCTTATTTACACGATTGAAAAATCGGCCCTAAGACAGTAATCTTTTTTAATTTACTAGATACACCTATTACTTACTTCTTTCTCGGTAACTGGGTAATGAACATAAAAAGACTACTTATAGTTTTCGCATGCCCTTATGCAGATAAGATAAAGACGTAACTCGTTTCAGCGCAACAAAGTTGCAAAGTAACATCGAAATAAGACATTCGACGCAGACACTATGGAGCAAATTAATTTTGATAGTGCATTTAAGAGCCGTTTATATGCATACGATTTATCGCACTACCTTTTAATGTATTTATCATAATCACATTTTTGTTGTATAGATCTTACTCCCGACACAATCGAGAATCAAATCAGCTCGATCTCAACGGATTTTGGTGTTTTATTTGGTGGATTACTTTGAAACTAACCAGGATAAAGAAAATCGTTAGATCGTAACTTTTTGTACTCCCGACCATATCAATCGACTGAAAAATAAAATAAGCAAACGTCAATTTATTCGGGTGTACCTACACGGCACGATCGAATTTGAATCAAAATCGAATCAGTTTGGAGAGTAAGGCCCCTGGACGAAAGCCTGTTATATTATGTGGGTTTGGATTGTATTTTATGACTTTCCGGAAAAAGTTTGATTTTCAAGTTTTCAAGAAAGTAGAAATTCAAGTTTGTTAAGAAACCAAATATTTTTAATTTTGTTTATACTTGTTCGCATAATAGGTTCAAACGAAATGCCTATGGAGTTCCAAGTGCGATCATATGAATCATGGATATACATAATAATATTTTTTTTTTACTCACATTAACTAAAAATATATTCTGAATTTAAAGAAGTGTCAAATATCATTAAATCGCATTAAAATATCGAACGCCACACAATAAATAGTGTTGGCTGTTGTCATGTTTATTATATCGATTAAAAGTATTTTATATCTTCGCGGCACCAAATAAAGATGTTCGAAATTAAGGTTCTCCTTTTAGGTAACTTTCGAAGCCCATTTGTTTCAGATGACAGAAATAGTGCCTTTCTATCTGACCTTTGCCGGAATTGCTTTCAACAAAGTTGCAATATAGAAGACTATAATCTATGAACATAACGAATATACTGGCAACAGATAAAATTTTATTATGTGCTAATGTAAACTGAACCAAATGCACTTCAATTTTATTGCTTATTCAGTTTTGAAATAGCGATATTTAATATTCTGTAACAGCTGAAAGGATTGACAGATTTATTGATAAGCTGTTTTGTAATGTTCCATGAGCTTATCGAATAAACAAGTTTATTATGTTCAAATTTTATAGATGATTGATTTTATATTGCTTAATAGACCATTAGGAAACAAAATAACCTACTATAAAAAATATAGTTTTCATAAAATACTTATTATATCTGTTAGTTAAAAAGTTGCTAGGAAATCAGAAAAACTGAGATTTATAGAAAACTGGACTTACAAGAATATTTCAAGACTAAAAATAGCCGAATCGGTTCAACCGTTCTTGAGTTTTATCGAGACTAACGAACAGCAATTCATTTTTATATATAAGACTAGCTGACCCGTGCCCACTTCGTTGAGCACACAAACCGTTTAAACCTTCCCTGGACTTTAACGAATATTTCAACACTAAAAATAGCCGAATCGGTTCAGCCGTTCTCGAGTTTTAGCGAGACTAGCGAACAGCGATAAATTTTTATATATAAGATTTCAAGTTCCCTGTTTTAGAATCAGCATCTTTAAATCTTATAGTTAGTAAAAAGTAACTAGGAAATTGAAAAACTCGAGATTTACAGAAAATTATTTCAAGTTCCCTGTTTTTGAATAAGAAGGCTTTTTTAAGAGCTTCTTAAACCTCACATCTTTCTCTCATATTGTGCCACCCAAAAACTTGAAAACAATGTGTTATTCATGAGATTTTGTTTATGTTCCCATTACATTCTGGTGCATTTGGGAGTTTACGGCTTTGGGCAAGAGTTATGTGTATATTACGTTTTTATTAGCGTAATAACGTTAATACATTGTAAATGTCAATTATGTTCGAAACTGTAGTTTACGTTAACGTGGTAACTATTTTTTAATCTGTGCTGGAATAGCCTAAGGGCGTGTTTCACAAAGCAATGTTTAAGTAAATCCTTCGTTAAATATCATGTTGTTCCTATCAATTAATGAGAAGGCATGGTATTAACACTAACATGCGTTGGTGAAATCGCGACTAGTCCCGTTTATCGTATTATCACTCTTTTATTTTACACCTTGTTTATCTAAACTTCATATGAATAAACTGTGTTTTATAATCTTGGTCAGTAAAAGGACAGGCAAAAATCATTCTGTCTTTAACTGACAATGGAAGAGAGGTGATGTGACACAGAAATGTAATTTTACTGACTGAAATTATAAATTAGTGTATATTACATTCGGATAATATTCTATGCATACAAACAAATTATATATCAAACCTGTCCTCTTTGAATTTTGACTTCAAATGACTAACACACGGAAGCAAAATCGAACACGAACAATATTTCACATTCTTACTGTATGAGTAATCACTTACTATCACGTGTGCCACCTGCTTATTTTCCCCCATTTCTACAAAATAACCGGAAGTTATTTCTGAACGGATCATGCGTAAACTTGCTACTGCTAATTATAACAGTCTACATCAAAATTGCCTTTTACAAAAAAAAAACGAGTGTGCGATAGACCACATGATTGACAATATATATGTGTCTTAGATAACATACGAAACAATGACTTCAAGAGAAAAAGAGAAAGAAAATATGTACGCGTGCCTCTCTCTCGCTCCTACAGTAATATGTGAAAAGGAATGCTCCTTCTTATTTTATTCAGAATTAAATTATGTCATTGGGTCTGACTCCACGTTAGACTCGTTCCGAGTGAGAAGCTTTCTTTCTATCTTCACAATCTTACATCTCCCTCTCAGCTTCCGTTCGGCTCGTACGATCACAATTTTTGTAACGCTCGCATCACGCATTGACCAGCTTACTTCTTAAGGCATGAGTAAAGAAATTTTAGTTCCAAAGGGTGTGCAAGACTTATAGTATAACACTGGTTGAATCTAAATTTACAACTGAACATAATAAGTTAGCTTGTTTAAATTGTTAATGTTCTATTTTTAAAACCAAAATACAAAATAAAAAGCTACCGTAAATCCTTTGAATCACCGAATACGAAATGCACTTTTGCATTTTTTATTTCGTGACCTCGTATTAATGAAAAATGTAGCATTCAATCAAAAGGCACGAATAAATAATATTCTTTTTTGTTGAATAGTACTGTGATTGCGAAGTGAAATAAAATAAAAAAATGTTTCATTTCCAAAACAAATTTTAATTTTTGCGTTAAGTCAACATAATATCCAGTTTTACCCCATGCCGGCGAGATAATATTATGTCACCATCATAATCATATGCTATCGATAAAAACAACCCTAGCTTTGTTTGTCCTCAGATGCAAATTACGTCAATGATATAATCAATATAATATTCGTTAATAAATATAAAAAAAAAAAAAAAAAATTTGGTTCAATCTTTTAGCACAATAAAACGATGACATAACCAAACGGCCAAAATGAATTGATACGTGCCAAATAAACTAAAATAGGTCTATACTCTATTGCGATCAATTCACGGCCTAAGTTTCGGTAGTTCGGTGTCGTCGACCCAAATACCGCAACACTCGAACACTGAGCCGATTGTGAATGAATCAACGAGGAAGCGTGTTTTTCAAATATATAGGTCACTACTCACTAGAGATGGCAACGTATCGATACTTTTAGATGTTTTTATATTGTAAAGTTTATCGATATATAATAGACTAGCTGTGCGCGCTTCGTTCGCGCGGTTTTTGAGTGACTTAAACCGTTTATCCTCAAATGTGTCTAATTTTCCCCGTTTTCGCAACATTTCTCACTGACGCTTCGCTCCTATTGGTCGCTGCGCTGCCTTCCTCTATAAATGAACTATCTAACAAAAAAATATTTTTTCAAATCGGACCAGTAGTTTCTGAGATTAGCGCGGTTAAACAAAAAAAAAACACAATCTCTTTCGCTTTTTAATAGATTTATAATTTATAAAATAGATCACAAAATCTGTTCAATGAAAATTTATATATACACTAATATTACAAAGCGGAAGAGTTTGTTTGTTTGTTTAAACGCGCTAATCTCAGGAACTACTGGTCCGATTTGAAAAAATATTTTTTGTTATAATAATATAGTCCATATACAGAGGAAGGCTTTAAGCTATATAACATTACGCTACGACCAATAGGAGCGAAGCGTCAGTGAGAAATGTTTCAAGAAATGTTGTAAAATTATTCACTTTCGTTTCGCTGCATAAACGGTTTAAGTCACTCAAAAACCACGCGAACGAAGTCGCGGGCACAGCTAGTAAGATTATAAAGCAGATTTTGTGATCTATTGTGTTTCAAATACAATGATACAAGCTATTACTGTCTAGGGGGAATATAACATACTGCGTTATTAAAAAGAACTTTACAAATTGTAAACATTCGAAAAGTTCGTTGGACTTTGTCGTCTCAGTTTGTAAATCTAAAATAATATTTTAAAAAGTTAATATCTTACATATTTTACTCGCCAATCCACAATCAGCATTATTTTTTTGGGCTTACCTGCAAATAAAAAATGTTTTCATTAATATCATAATTAACATTATTAACATGCACATAATTAAGTTATGTAGGTCACATTCTAGTAATATAATTAAAGTAGTAAAATACAATAACATGTGCATAATATGTACGAACACTGCATTTGTATGACTATATTATGTTAAAGTTCATGAATACAGAAATACATTGCTCTTGTATTTTATTAACAAATGTATTTATTTCAAATTGTATAAACGGAAAATGTTAAAATAAACTTGTGTTCTATTTATAATAATAACATAATATTGTAACGTATCATGTAGATAAAGTACGTCTGATATAAATTTAACTTAAACGTAAACAAACCAAAAAGACCGAATTTTTCACATATTCACTTATTGTGCACACTTATTAACACTTTCACCGGAATGTTATAGGATTACACTTCATTATCCAATACATTTTATAACAATTTAACAATAATTATTACATTTAAATATCTTCTTATTCTTCTTCTTTAAAATGGCCTCCCATAAGGAATAGCCAATGTCAGTATTTATGCTAAGGTCTTATGTGTAGGTGTTAACACTTTTTTGTGTGTGTGGCAATAACTTTGCTTATACGTAGGTATATTGTGAAAGTACAAGGAAAAATACTTTAAAGTATTCAAATAAAATTTAGTAAGTAACTAACTTTATATCTTCCCATTACCTGGAACAACATTTAAATATCAAATAAAAATCTTTCATATAAAAAATACGCCATTTTGACACTGCTGATTGTAGATTATAAGCCTATAGTCAATGGATTCATAGCAAACAATAATCATTGTATTCATTTTGGCCAATTGGCGTCACAGACTAGTCTATGGTTATGGTTGGATATTATTATAGAATATAAAAAAAAAGAAAGAAAAAAAAAGACATCTCCGTGGTCTAGTGGTTCAGAGCTTGGCTCTTCACTCGGAGGTCGCGGATTCGAATCCCGCCGAGGGAACAAAAAGTTTTAAATGTTCCTGAGTCATGGACGTGAATTAAATTTGTGTATTAATATTATAATAAAAATCTTAAATATGTGTATAGTATTAAAGTATTAAATATATATTACCGTTGTCTGGTACCTGTAACACAAGTTCTTCGTATACTTAGCACGGGGCCAGATTGACGTGGTGTGAAGCGTCCATAGATATTATTATTATGGTTGTGTCATAAACGGGTTTGTTTACGTATAGGTTAAATTTATCTCGGACGTACCTACTATACATTGTTTTGATAATTCTCATTCGAATAATATATCGATAACACTTTATCGACATTATTATCGATATCGGCATAAAATAAATCAAACTATAGTACGCCTCATCGAATTGCATCATTGTTTAGGAGTTTACCGAATTTTTCTTTATGCCATCATTTTCCATTGTTTTACATTACAAAAGAACTATTGCGTGGCCTGACCTGACCAGAAACGATTTGTCATGCTCTGTTGCTTACTTCAAAAACACTGGTTTGCTGGCATTGATTTGTTTTATTATTTGGAAATCTATATTAATATTATAAAGCGGTAGAGTTTGTTTGTTTAAATGCGAACTAATCTCATGAATCCGATAAAAAGGTCTGATTTGAAATTCTTTTTTGTTGTATAGTCCATTTATAGAGGAAGGCTTTAGGCTTTATAACATTACGCTGCGACCAATAAGAGAGAAGCGTCAGTGAGAAATCTTGCCAAAACGGGGAAAATATTCACATTTGGGGACTTTCGTAGCGTGCGCTGGATAAACGGATTAAGTCACTCAAAAACCACGAGAACTAGGTCAAAGTATAACTAAAGTTAACTTTTTCGACAGCTGACTCATGAAAATTGCCACCCGCGGCCTATTTTTTGTACGACAGATAATCGGGCAGACTTTTTTTTCATATTATTTCTGACCGATAAAAAGTCGGTATGACGTGATTAAAATCAATATGTTCTATTTTTCAACAACACAGAAAATTGGTCATCGTTTGTGGATGGGCACCCTTAATAAAGTACAGTGTACTGTAATCTACGTTCGTCTCAACGTAAACGAAATTATTAAATTCATCCTAATTAATAAACAAAAAGTCACTTTATTTCTCAGTCAAACTGTAAAAAGGTCACATTACAATTGGAAGCTATTTTTTTCATGCTCAGATCTTCTTATATATAAAAATGAATTGCTGTTCGATAGTCTCGCTTAACCGAATCGGCTATTTTTGGTCCTGATAATCGTCGAAGTCCAGGGAAGGTTTAAACGGTTTGTATACAACGAAGTGGGCACGGGTCAGCAAGTTTAAATTATAATTATAAGAATTTAGATCATGTAAAATATACCAAAACGTGTTTTAAACACGCGTTTGATATTCCACTAGCCACTTGTCCATTAAAACTAATTTCATTCATGTGGTGTAACGTCATAATGACACCATTATGCATACCGGATGCTGAAACATTCGGCGCAGGCGCATCTGTGCGCTATATTAGGATATTTCCTACCCACTTAGTTTGAATTCGATGAAAAGGATATGTATAATGTGAGATGTGATTCACTTTTCTATAAGATTAGTCTGTCAATTTAATGGAGTTTCATAAACATAGGTTGTTTGTAAAGTTTACGGATGATAGTTTAAAGTGACAACGTCATAACAAAACTTTGATGTTGTGGTTAGCCCTTAACTACCTAGTGCGGTCACTATGACCGCAGTAGGTAGCAAGTAGCAACACTACCAGTGTTATACTCCTCCAATAGTCGATGGCACTCACCTCTCCAGGTACCTTCCTAGCTCAGCCGATTAGTACGAGGAGTGGATTAGCAATAGTCATACACATCTTTTGTTTCGAGATTTTACTGTTTAAAAGTTGCCAGTGGTCACAGTGAACGCACCCGGCCTGTTGCGTGATTTTAATTATTGAATTCCTTTCACAGTGTGGTCTGGAAATTAACCAAAAATGACCAAGATCGGGATGCCTTTTGAACGCTGATTGGCAGAAATTAGACAGAAAGGAACGGACTTGCTCGCTTGATCTAATCGTATGTCAACTAATCGGTGTCTTTGGTGAATTAACCTTATCTGTGGAATTTCAACAAATGTTTCAAGTGCGAGCGTGATGTAATTATAAAATATATGTCTGTTCCTTTCTGTCCGATAATGTTCTAGCAATCAGCGTTCAATATTTGTTTGTTGATTAATGCCATGTTAGTTGATCATTCATTTGAATAGCGTTCGGGAAACCGGGGGTAGCACTTCAGAAATCTATTGTAACTTCTTAATTTTAAATAGCCTCTACGCAGTTGAACTAGTGCTGAACTAATCTCTAATAGGCGTTAAGGTCGTTTATATTAGTTGGTGTCATGTAATTATGAAGCAAGTAATTAATAGACTACCATTATGAAGCAACTAATTACGAGACTACCATTATGGTAATTGCAGGCTGCGGGAAATTTATTCAATTTGTTCTCTATGAAACTTAATATGTTAGACACGCTTCGGCTCGAATGGGATATCTCGTGTAAGCGAGGTTGGAGGCTGAGGAGTCGGAATTTTTGTTATTTTCTCTTAATACACAGTGTCGAGAAAATCGTCACTCGACCTGAGGCCGTATGATCTTTAACAATACCAGCCTGGTTCCAGGCAATTCAATAGTACGGCGTTAAACTGGCTTGTTCTTTTTCATATTACAACGACATGTTATTCTGAATGGATCCACCCTAGTTTGGTTGTCTGAAAGTGACATTCGGAAGTAAGTCAAGTGTCACGTGACCGCTGTCATTATGTGATCGTAATAATTAATCTGAGTCGCAATACGAAAATTCCAGACAGCCATGTTGTATGGCGTAAATTGGCTGGAATTAGGAGCTTGTAATAGGCCCCCAGGTATAAAATGAAAATATCTTTGTTGAAAATTGTGCACTCGTGTAAACAGTGTTTACCAGTCAGCAGTCGGTTCGGTCAAGTCTTTTGAGTTTAAATATCTTGAGGTTTTTTTGGAACTAGAAGGAACTTTGTTGTTGCCTGATGGTACATAACATAACAGTACATTATGTAATATACTATTTCAACTAGTAAATATGGTAAATAAGGTGCTCTAATGAGATAATTAATACTTTCGTAAAAAAAACAAAAAAAATTTCGGACTAATAACATATTCAAGCACAACACTAAACCATTCACCAACATTTTTGTAATAGTGTTGTACTTAAAACGACTGTAAAATCGATACAAGACAATTGCGTGTGCCGTAAAACATGTGCATCGGTTCGGTGACATCTCCTAAACAAAATTAACGCAACACCACAAAAAATACGCCGCCCTTAGTCGAGTAATTGTAAGGTTCAATATTGAACGACAAGCGCGCATCAACGATAAACTAAAATTGCCCGGCCGTTGTAAGTACCTGTGTTTATGAGTTAACTTATTTGAATTGCAAATATAGACCTAAAGCGCCGTTAATGGCTGAACGGAATAAAAACTTAACGCAAGTGTTTTCACAGATAAAGGGCAGGTTAACGATTCCCGAAAGAGCGTAGACCGAATGTTTTGATCAACTGTCAGAAACATTTGATTTTATTAAAACCTCCTCATAAAGCACAGTCTTCAACAAACTTTGATACTGGCAAATCACCAAGTAGCCATTTCCTAAAGAAGAAGAAGATTTTGCTTACCAAAAATAATATTAGGAGATAGACCGAATAGGTAACTGAAAACAATGATGAAGAAACTGGGACATCTCCAACCAGCATTGGTCAATCGCTCGTCTTCACTGCTCCAGCACGACAACGCGCGACTTCATACTTAAAGTGACCAGACGTCCCGTTTTGAACGGTACTGTCCCTTTTTACCTAATTACGAGTCCCGGTGTCCCCAAAATGAACCGTGGGACGCAAAATTGTCTCGTTTTTAGAAACAGCGGATAGACGGCCGGTCAAATTGAATACTAAGGTGTTAACTACTTCACTAATAATTATAGTCAAAATAAAATAAATATTTAGAGGGGGCTGCCACACAGAAAACGTGATTTTTGTCATTCCCTTCCACCTCCTCCCTCCTCCTCTGGAACCCTTCAAGTCCGACTCACACTTAGCCGCTTTTTTTACTGACCAATGTCCCGTTTCGAGTCCAAGAATAAATAGACACGTTACTCATATAGGACAGCAAACGGTCTCCAAGTTGCAAGAACTTGGGTTGGATGCTCTTCATCATCTGCCCTACTCACAAGACCTTGCGCCTACAGACTACTTTTTCCAGAATTTGGATAACTTCGAATCGATACGATTATTAATTAATGAAAAACGATTTCGTAACACATTAAGAACGATTTTAATATAAGTAGAAAGATACAGTAAATTTACCTTTTTATTTCGATATTTTTTCCAAAAATATTTTAAATAGCATATATGCTGAGCGTGCCTCAATTAGGTAAAATTTCATGTTTCTAATATAAGATAAATTTACCAAATAAATTTTCATTTCAAACAAAAATCTATAATCGGCTTAGTCATTTGGGAGATACCATGCTACGACAAAAGTCGAAACTCATCTACACACAGTATTGTAATCCAATATTTACCAAACAATGTACCTACTTTATTGTATAAAGAACTAGTTATTCAACATTCCATCACTTGACCTTGAGCTGAGGATTTCGTACTACATCAGGCCACAGACCAGTTACAAACAGACGTAGAGACGTGGGGTTCCAATAACTATTCATATCGGGTTTTTAATTTTTGCTATGACGTCACTGGTCATAAGCATCCCCAAGGAATCTCATGGAGGGTAGCCTATACTCGTCACGCTTGCGCCTGTTAAGTGTGACTAATAGGAAAGGTTGGCAGGCACAGATTTCAGATTCAGCAGGCTTACTCCCGACTAGACATGGGCGCCGCGCCGGATACGCCGCGCCGTGCCGATTTCGGACGGCCGCCGCCGCCGAGGATCAAACTCGGCACGCCGAATAGTTCTAATGACGTCCTTTTTTCTATGAAAATTCTGACAAATCCACGCCAAATGACCGTCTATTGTATCTATTACGCGTAAGGGACTACTAGATAGTACGTTTACATACGCGCCGAATATCTTGTGGTGTCGTTGCACTAAGATTTGTATGAATTTTGTGCTGCAGCATCTGCAGATGATGATTATTTCACGCCGGCGTGGCGCTGCCGCGCCGACCATGATCTGTCAGCGCGCCGCCGACAAATTTTGCTCGGTGCTCATGTCTACTCCCGACACAATAGAGAATCGAATCAGTTCGATCTCACCGGCTTTTGGTATTTTATTCGGAGGATTACTTTGAAACTAACCAGGATAATAATCGTTAGATCGAAACTTTTTGTACTCCGAACCATATCAATCGACTGAGAATCAAAATAAACAAACGTCAATTTATTCGGGAGTATGCGGATTTTTTCATTTTCGTTCGATTTTGTGTGACGTGTGCACAATAATTGAAATCAGTATGTTTTATTTTCACAAACAAAAAATCGGTCAGAAAATTGGACCATTAAATACTTATGATTTATATGAGCAATACGTTTTTATGGACCATCATTATCTCAAGATTCTCAAGTATCAATGGAGTATGTATGGACCTTGTACCATTCAGTTTTTAGTCCCCACATTAACCTACACATCCAAAATAAGACATTATAAATGGCATTCGAAATATTATGGATAACAAATGATATAATAATAATAAACATTATTTATCATATTTTATAACATAATATACATATATTTGTTTGACGTGTCTGTCTGTCATTTGGGCAAAATTATATATTTTTTGGTTAATGGTTACAGAGTGGTTTTTTATAGTTATTTAGTGTATAGTTCACCGACCCGGCCAGTTAACTAACGGGGCAATATGCCGTGATTATAGCAATTAAAATTGCCAAATTAATTGCTTACTAGCTTCTGCCTACAACTCTGATTGCGCCAAATGATTCGTCTATCCGTAAAAGATTAAAAATGTACAGTTCGGGCGGATTAATAATGTTAGGTTAGAGTTTAGTTTTTTAGCGACATTTAAAAATAGGCGGTTAAAATTGTCAATATTCTTATATACTTAAATAAATAGATAAAGTTAGAGTTTTTTAACCGGCCTCCATAAAAAAATGAGGAGGTTCTCCGATTGTTTTTTTTTATTTCATCAAATCAAATGAAATATATATATTATATATTTTTTTATATACATCGCAATTATTATTTGGTCAAATAACTCTACATTAAAGTATTATTTAACTCTAATTTAACTGCACGTAAGAGAACTCTACCAATAGAGGCTAGTTTATCCATTTAGTTTATTAATTAAACCCAAGTAACCCTTAAGTAACCTTATAAAACGAAAAACAAAAATAATGTAATTCCAATTTATTTTTATCAAATATCGTAACATACCTACTTACACGGTAAGAAAAAAAAACGTATAATCAAATAACACGCTAGATACTGACAACTGTCAAGGCAATATAGAGCTTATACTTAACGCAGTAAGATAGATTCCTACTTGATATAATTATGACAAGTATCAAGAGGTACATGACGTAAGGTTTACACTATAATTAACGCCAATTTCAATGGTACAACTAGAGGTCACCCTAAAGGCCATATGGTACGAAATATACCATAGGTACCTCGATATTATATTATGTTATAAGTTGAAATCGAATATCCTTACTTTTTATATATATTATAGGTACATCGTACAGGTTGTCCACTCACAGTGGACAAGCTGTGCGATTTGGGAGCTAAGATGTCACAGACAGACATACATATTTACACAAACACGTCAAACTTATAACACCCCGTCGTTTTTGGGTTAAAAATTGTAAAAACACGACGAGCCTCGGGATATACCAGAATGTATTTTGTCTACATAACAACTATCTAGTCACGATTCAATATTTGATTATTACACTGCTTTTCATCTTACAAAAGAAAAAAAAAACACTCTTATCTATAATTATCCACACCATAAACGCCGGATAAGACGATAACAGTTAATTTCATGCTCAGAGACAACAAGGCCAATTTGTAAGGCCTCGTGGAAACCTTCATAAAATTATTGCTTGGAAAATAAGATGTGGCGAAGCATGGAAAACCATTCAATGACTATCGACTCGTAAAAACAGGTTTGCTGCCATTTTAACTGACTTCAAAACCTGGAGCCTGATTCAAACGTGTGTAATTTTTTCACCTAATTCAAATCAGAAGGTTTCTCAATTCAACCGTATGTACTTTCTTCCCACTTCAAAACCAGATGGTTGCTCAATTCAACTGTATTTTCTACCCATTTCAAAGCTAGAGGTTACTCAATTCAACCGTATGAATTTTCTCCCCACTTCAAAACCAGAAGGTTACTCTATTCAACCGTATGTGTTTTCTTCGTACTTCAAAACTAGAGGTGACTTAATTCAACTGCATGTATGTGTTTTATTCCCACTTCAAAACCAAAAGGTTACTTGATTCAACCGTATGTATTTTCTTCCCACTTAAAAACCAGAAGGTTACTTAATTCAACTGTATGTATTTTCTTCCCACTTGAAAACCAGAAGGTTTCTTAATTCAACCGTATATGTTCAAATTTTTTACCAAAATTCAATACCCTCTGGTTTCTCAATTCAACCGTATTAAACGTTGTATGTGCGTTAGTGGATAGCTCCATTGTAACTAAACGATTTTGATGATTCTTCTGTGATTGGAAATTATATTATGTCGCAAAGTTCAAATAAGAAAACCAGGATCTGATGATTGCATCCCAGAGAAACCATGGGGAACGAAAACCGATTCGACGATTACCGATAGTGGGTTACCCAATTCTTAGTACTTACATAGCTTTACTAAGCCTAGTGACTGTATTTCGACAGTACAAGTAATTTACATCGGGTCTCACACCCACGTCACATTATGAGATATTCATCACCGATTCTCGCGACCTACAAGTGGCCGGGGAGCGTGGGCATATTGCGTCACTGATAACTCTATAATCTATACAGTTTTAGGTTTGACTATAGACTAGCTGACCTCTCTAGTTGAACTATATTAACTCAATACATCGATTTTATCTATCCATCTTCTTCTTCTTATATATAAGAATGAATTGCTGTTCGTTAATCTCGCTCAAACTGGAGAACGGCTGAACTGATTCGGCTATTTTTTGTCTTGAAATATTCGTGGAAGTCCAGGGAATGTTTAAACGGGTTTTTTTTTATGCTCAACGAAGTGGCCACGGGTCAGCTAGTCTTATATTTAAAAATGAATTGCTGTTCGTTAGTCTCGCTAAATCTCGAGAACAGCTGAACCGATTCGGCTGTTTTTAGTCTTGAAATATTTGGAAATCCAGGGAAGGTTTAAACGGTTTTTATGCTCAACGAAGTGGGCACGAGTCAGCAAGTTTTAGGCATTTAACTGTAACTTTCTGTAGTATTTTTAATGCGCGCGCACACTGACACGAAAATTGAACACCATGAAGTTAGATAACATTTTACAGAAGTAGCAACTATATTCAAACTATGTTTTGTTATCTAATGCATTATTGAACTGTTTTATTCACTGTGTGTGGATGATTAAAATTTAATCTGTACTATTCACTGCATATCCTAAAAGTTCTGTATTTCTCAATCTAGAAAATACAAATTTCCTGCATATAAGGTAGGAATGTGTATGAGAAACTGTATCTATGGAGACGTCTACTGTTTGTTTATAACAAATTAATAATAATTATAAACATAAGTATTTGATGCTGATCGGCTTTGAGATTACTGTCAAGGCAGACACAGACAAACATTTTTACGGACGTAAGCTACATTTTCGACGTAAATAAAAGTTGAAAGTGAACGTGCTCACACTTTTAAAGAAAACATAAATCATGATACGAGGGGTATAGGCAGGGATGAATTGGATATGACATTTCGGATACGGATATGACTATTAAATTATTTTGGATTATCCGTTTGTTTCGGATAATTTCGGTTGCGGATATTAAATTTTGTTTCCTTTTTACAGTAACAGAACTTTTGTTTCGAATTCGGTTACGGTTACGGATAATATTTTATACCGGATATCCGATAGTTTCGGTTACGGTTACGGAGCTCCCAAACATCTCTGGTTAGGTATAGTATCAAAACCCACTATAACGTACTTTTCAAAAACATCACAGAATGCAAAAAATCGTTTAAGCTTCACCGGATTTTGATACTGGTGTGCACTGATATAGGGGCTTTTGATTTTGAGTCTATGTTTGGTGGGCAGATTTATGTATGTTTCAGGGGGTTTTGGTACGAAATTATCCAAGCATTTTAAAGCAATTTTTACGATGTTTCCAACGGTGCTACTAACTCAAATTTGGTCCAGAAGCATTATAGCGGATTTTGGTTTTAAACCCCATATTTATGAATCATAGCAAAACACATCAGCCAAAAACTAAGCAAAGCTATACCATATAGTAAAACATAATATAAGTCATAAACTAACTATATTATTAGAGCAATCCATGTGATGCAATGATGAACGTATCAATACTTATAGACATAGACGTAAGACGTACGGTTTGTTAGGACGTCGCATTTATAAAAAAGTAGCTTTGCCCGGGGCTGCACCGGCAAAAAATTAGTACCTATTTCTTGGGAGCACTGTACTTTTATGGGATAAAAAGTACCTTTTGTTTTTTAATCTAGAGTAATGAAAAAAATAACAAACTTACACACTCACAAACTTGCGTGTTTATAATATTAGTGTGATGTCTAATTATGGCTATGAATCATATGATATTTTATATTATACACAAAGAAATTACTCAATTGTAAGCGAACATAGCTGCTCTTATATGCGAAGCATCTACATTACTAAATGGATTTATTTTCACGCCAGTTTTCTGCAAGGCGACTCCCCACGCTCCCACCGTAAAATGCGATGTCCCTAACTATAGAACATCAACGCTAACAACATAAAACACTTGAGAACAAGCAACATATTTCACTATGATCTAAATTATGGATGATCTCAAATCTTTTTCAAACATGTGGCAATCTACTCCATTTCTGTCGATGTAGTGCGTTGCAGAACAAAAGGCGCTTGTTATGAGTTTATGACGCCATTTTGTGTGTTCTTATTTTAAATTTGAAATTGATCTGTTATATTCAATTTGACCTAAATGTAAACAAAAGTCAATATGGGCACCTATAATACTTTGAATTTTAATTTTTTTCGTAATGTCATCATCATCAGCCTGAAGACGTCCACTGCTGAACGTAAGCCTCTTCCAAGGACTTCCACAACGACCGGTCGTGCGCTGTCTGCATCCAACGGCTGCCCGCGGCTCGGACCAGATCGTCGGTACATCTTGTGGGGGCCCGACCTACGCTGCGTCTTCCTTCCTCCTCTGGTGCCTGTTCTCCGAGCGATGTGGCCTGCCCATTGCCACTTCAACTGACTGATTCTACGAGCTATGTCGGTTACTTTTGTTCTACTGCGAATATCCTCGTTTCGGATTCTGTCCCGCAGAGAAACTCCGAGCATAGCTCTCTCCATAGCTCGTTGAGTAACTTGGAGCTGACGCATAAGGCCAACAGTCAAGGTCCACGTTTCAGTGTCATAAGTCAACACTGGCAACACAATATACTCATTGAAGATTTTCGTCTTCTAGGGCTGATGTTTTTTGAACGGTTTTCGTAATGTAATCGAATAAAAATCAGCCCTGGGGGCCTACTCAAGATGCCATCGCTAATTGTCGCTTACAAAGTTCGATAACAAAATGTATGGGATTTGACATAAGCTACGCTTAATGATCGCGATTTGGTATGTCATTTGGCGTACCTTTTGTCAAATCCCATACATTTTGTTATCGAACTTTGTAAGCGATTAATTAGCGATGGCATCTTGAGTAGGCCCCCTGATTCAAGTTTCCATCACTATTTTCCCTTCTTCTTCTTTTATTTATGGCGGCCTCAGTGATTTGACAATGTCAGAGTGCTTAGTTTTATTATCACTTACGAACTTAGAAAACATGGGTTGTATGGGTTTTTATATTAGCCTAATGACAAGAGAATACGTATGTCACTTAGCGAAACCAACCTCAAATCCCATATATTTTGTTCTCGAATTTCGTAAGTGATAATAGGTATATAATATAGCATCCTGAATCAGGGCCTAGCACTACTAAGGCTGCGTTTCCATTGACGCGAACCTTGGCTTAGAGGAGTTTAGCGGTGCCCAAATTGACCAATCACTGCTCGTTCTGTTCCCGTAAAAACGGAGCGGAGATATCGAGCATAGTGATTGGTCAATTCGGGCACCGCAAGCTTCTCTCCTCCCCGATCCGCGTCATTGGAAACGCAGCCTAACACTATAACATTTTGATTTGATATCCTAACAATAGGTGGTTATCAATTCAAGTCACTATGAAAGGTTAATGACGGAGAAAACGCTAATAAGATAATAGAATTTAATCCCGAGAAAAAACATAATATGGTGTACAGTTATAACCACACTAATGATACTCTTCCTGTGTTGCAAGTACGTTGATGACAATAAAATTGCTTATCCGGCAATTAAATATAAATAAGTAATACCACGTTGACAAACTGATTGAAGAAATGTCTGCTTACTCGTAAGCTTACTCTTGTATCTTGCGTACATACTTGGGCACGATAAAATAACTCATAGGCATGTGCCATAGTGTGTACTCACGCCCCCGAGCAATAATCGTTAACCCATTTTTTGTACGTGAAATATAGAACATCTATACTTCTATACTAATATTATAAAGCGGAAGAGTTTGTTTGTTTAAACGCGCTAATCTCAGAAACTACTGGTCCGATTTGAAAAATTATGTTTTTGTTGGATAGTTCATTTACAGAGAAAGGCTTTAGGCTATATATCACTACGCTGTGATCAATAGGAGCGAAGCGTCAGTGAAAAATGTTGCAAAAACGGGGAAAATTATTCACATTTGGGGACTTTCGTGGCGTGCGCTGCACCAAAAACCACGCGAACGAAGTAGCGGGCACAACTGAATCCTCGTACAATAGTACAACGCATGCGTCATACAAAAAGTCGGTATGCAATAGTATGACGAAATGTCTGTCCGATTATCAATCCTACTAAAAGTATGACGTGGCCTAATACGGTCACCCTCACCGACATCGGTGAGTGGAGCTGTTATTATTACGATGGCAGCAGCAGAACGAGTGATACGCGACATATTCGGCTCAGCATGCTTACTCCCGACACGATCGAGAATCGAATCAGTTCGATGTCAACGGCTTTTGGTATTTTATTCGGTGGATTATTTTGAAACTCCCAATAATAATACACAACTTTTTATTTACACTTTTCTACTTTTATCATTTTTTATAAGTTTTTACAAAATAACACTACCGGTTTCGATTAAACCATCATCCTTCTCCTCACGTGCTAGTATTTCACTATGATCTAAATTATGGATGATCTCAAATCTTTTTCAAACATGTGGCAATCTACTCCATTTCTGTCGATGTAGTGCGTTGCAGAACAAAAGGCGCTTGTTATGAGTTTATGACGCCATTTTGTGTGTTCTTATTTTAAATTTGAAATTGATCTGTTATATTCAATTTGACCTAAATGTAAACAAAAGTCAATATGGGCACCTATAATACTTTGAATTTTAATTTTTTTCGTAATGTCATCATCATCAGCCTGAAGACGTCCACTGCTGAACGTAAGCCTCTTCCAAGGACTTCCACAACGACCGGTCGTGCGCTGTCTGCATCCAACGGCTGCCCGCGGCTCGGACCAGATCGTCGGTACATCTTGTGGGGGCCCGACCTACGCTGCGTCTTCCTTCCTCCTCTGGTGCCTGTTCTCCGAGCGATGTGGCCTGCCCATTGCCACTTCAACTGACTGATTCTACGAGCTATGTCGGTTACTTTTGTTCTACTGCGAATATCCTCGTTTCGGATTCTGTCCCGCAGAGAAACTCCGAGCATAGCTCTCTCCATAGCTCGTTGAGTAACTTGGAGCTGACGCATATGGCCAACAGTCAAGGACCACGTTTCAGTGTCATAAGTCAACACTGGCAACACAATATACTCATTGAAGATTTTCGTCTTCTAGGGCTGATGTTTTTTGAACGGTTTTCGTAATGTAATCGAATAAAAATCAGTACAGCAGCCCTGGGGGCCTACTCAAGATGCCATCGCTAATTGTCGCTTACAAAGTTCGATAACAAAATGTATGGGATTTGACATAAGCTACGCTTAATGATCGCGATTTGGTATGTCATTTGGCGTACCTTTTGTCAAATCCCATACATTTTGTTATCGAACTTTGTAAGCGATTAATTAGCGATGGCATCTTGAGTAGGCCCCCTGATTCAAGTTGCCATCACTATTTTCCCTTCTTCTTCTTTTATTTCTGGCGGCCTCAGTGATTTGACAATGTCAGAGTGCTTAGTTTTATTATCACTTACGAACTTAGAAAACATGGGTTGTATGGGTTTTTATATTAGCCTAATGACAAGAGAATACGTATGTCACTTAGCGAAACCAACCTCAAATCCCATATATTTTGTTCTCGAATTTCGTAAGTGATAATAGGTATATAATATAGCATCCTGAATCAGGGCCTAGCACTACTAAGGCTGCGTTTCCATTGACGCGAACCTTGGCTTAGAGGAGTTTAGCGGTGCCCAAATTGACCAATCACTATGCTCGTTCTGTTCCCGTAAAAACGGAGCGGAGATATCGAGCATAGTGATTGGTCAATTCGGGCACCGCAAGCTTCTCTCCTCCCCGATCCGTGTCAAAATACTACGTCATTGGAAACGCAGCCTAACACTATAACATTTTGATTTGATATCCTAACAATAGGTGGTTATCAATTCAAGTCACTATGAAAGGTTAATGACGGAGAAAACGCTAATAAGATAATAGAATTTAATCCCGAGAAAAAACATAATATGGTGTACAGTTATAACCACACTAATGATACTCTTCCTGTGTTGCAAGTACGTTGATGACAATAAAATTGCTTATCCGGCAATTAAATATAAATAAGTAATACCACGTTGACAAACTGATTGAAGAAATGTCTGCTTACTCGTAAGCTTACTCTTGTATCTTGCGTACATACTTGGGCACGATAAAATAACTCATAGGCATGTGCCATAGTGTGTACTCACGCCCCCGAGCAATAATCGTTAACCCATTTTTTGTACGTGAAATATAGAACATCTATACTTCTATACTAATATTATAAAGCGGAAGAGTTTGTTTGTTTAAACGCGCTAATCTCAGAAACTACTGGTCCGATTTGAAAAATTATGTTTTTGTTGGATAGTTCATTTACAGAGAAAGGCTTTAGGCTATATATCACTACGCTGTGATCAATAGGAGCGAAGCGTCAGTGAAAAATGTTGCAAAAACGGGGAAAATTATTCACATTTGGGGACTTTCGTGGCGTGCGCTGCACCAAAAACCACGCGAACGAAGTAGCGGGCACAACTGAATCCTCGTACAATAGTACGACGCATGCGTCATACAAAAAGTTGGTACGCAATAGTATGACTAAATGTCTGTCCGATTATCAATCCTACTAAAAGTATGACGTGGCCTAATACGGTCACCCTCACCGACATCGGTGAGTGGAGCTGTTATTATTACGATGGCAGCAGCAGAACGAGTGATACGCGACATATTCGGCTCAGCATGCTTACTCCCGACACGATCGAGAATCGAATCAGTTCGATGTCAACGGCTTTTGGTATTTTATTCGGTGGATTATTTTGAAACTCCCAATAATAATACACAACTTTTTATTTACACTTTTCTACTTATATCATTTTTTATAAGTTTTTACTAAATAACACTACCGGTTTCGATTAAACCATCATCCTTCTCCTCACGTGCTGAGGGTCGTAATACCCGCACAGAATTAATTAATATGTGACCATCATAGTAGTGTTATTTTGTACAAATTTATAAAAACGTATTAAAAGTGTAAATAAAAAGTTGTGTCTTATTGTGAACACGAATTTCCATTAAGAACTAACAAAATATTCAATCAGTTATACTTTGAAACTAACCAGGATAAAGAAAATCGTTAGATCGTAACTTTTTGTACTCTTGACCATATCAATCGACCTAGAATCAAAATAAACAAACGTTAACAGGTAGTATGCGGCACGAACGAATCTGAATCAAAATCGAATCAGTTTAAAGAGGCCCCTGTTTATTTGTTCTATATATAGAAGGAGGATGTATTATTATATATTATGTTTAGATTAAGCAATAAACCCACTGTTTGTGTAAAGAGTGAGTCAGACCCACGCCTCTGCATCCATCAATACAAGTATTGCATACAATTAAGTTTCACAATCCACAATGATCAGATTGTAAATGAATAGGGCTTAAGATAGACATTACAGGTTTTTTGCCCGTAGTAGGTTGGATAACAACTTATCTTTATAATCATCCCACATTAAAATGAGGAACAGTGGAAGCCCAAAAGGGAGATCGATGACCAAACAAGGTTTCTGTAAGGTTAATTAAATTATTTATCAGCTAACATTTGAACATTTGAATTAAGAATATATTCTGAGCGCTAATTGGTGAACGTAGCAAGTGAGCGAAGTTGTAGCGAGTGATGTTCACCAATGAGCGCTTGGAATGGCTTGTTAAGTCAAACGTTAGCTGATCGGCGATTTGATCAGCCTTTCAGCAACTGTTATAACTTATAAGTCTGGTCTCTGGTCTAAAATTCTCTGTAGAATATTCTGATGTTGTATTGTTGTAAAATATATTGTAGCGGGTGCCTAGACATTGTTATTATTTTAGCGCTTGCCAACTCGCCTGCCAAGCGTAAAGGCCCCCTATGAAATATTTTGGGGAGGGCTTATGCAGTGACGTTATAGCTGAAACGACAACGACTTATAATATATCAAAATAGCGTTGAACTGAACAGAGAAAACTTCAATAGCGCGATTCAGGATTGTGGCACTAATTCAACAGCCATACGAGCATAAATATCGTTTGCAAATTGAAAAATAAATACTTTATTTGCTGTTTTCGTAACTACTATTTACTATTTTTCGGCAATCTAAATTTATCTATCTTATTTTTGCAAACAAAAGAAAGATGTTCACATGTTTCCATTCTTTTAGAATTGTAGAAAAAATGAGTGTATGCAAATATAATCAGTGTGAAACCATCGTTGATTGAAGATTCGTTCATTGTAATCAACACGTAACAAGGCTGTGAGAATTTTTTAATTAGTCTATTGAACTTCTGATTAATATGGTTTCAGGTGAAAAGTCAACGAACTTGCTAATAATAGTAGTTAATTAACTTTAATTAACTAGAAAGTTATTCAAATAAATTATTTTTTCACATAATATTATATTTATTGGTTCATTAGAAACCTATTACTGTCTAATACTGAGGCCATTTTTTTAACGGGCATTGGCCCACCTCACATTCCCACCACTGCAACTCCTGTGAGCCAGGATCAATAGCGGTAACCAACCACGACAAACCCTTTGATATGATCTCAGGGGTGTCCGAGGGACAAGCTAAATCTGTCTTGGGACCCACAATGAAATTAATCAGAAGAAAGATAAGGAACAGTAGTAATAATGAGGCCACTAAAATTAAGTGCAGATCAAGTAAATGTAGTTGTGGTTAATACATCAAGTAATTTTATGGAAATACTATTTGCAGTACTTAGGCCGTGTTTCACCAAGCAATGTTAAAGTTAACGCCATGTTAAAATACCATGCCATCTCATTCATTGACAGGAAGTACGTGAGGGATAACATGATATTTAACATGGCGTTAACTTTAACATTGCTTGGTGAAACACGCCCTTAACCTCCCAACAAAAACAGGAGACCTTATAAGTTCGCCGTGTATGTGTGTTACTCTAGCTCCCAAACGGGTGAATCGATTTTAATATTTTTTTTTTAGTTTGAAAGCTCACTTGAATGAGAGTGTTCTTAGCTACAATTTATCA
The DNA here is from genome assembly GCA_905187575.2 of Celastrina argiolus. Taxonomy (NCBI): domain Eukaryota; kingdom Metazoa; phylum Arthropoda; class Insecta; order Lepidoptera; family Lycaenidae; genus Celastrina; species Celastrina argiolus. Next base: position 9,651,490 of record LR994596.1, read on the forward strand.
TCATCAATACGCTGTTTGAAAATCGGGGGCTTAAAGTAATCGGTTAATGAAATGGGACATTATTTAAAAGGTTACCTTTGAAGACCTCCGTAGCGCAGTGGTTGAGCGCGTTGGTACTCGAGCGAGAGGTTGCGGGTTCGAATCCCGCCGAGGGAACAAAAAGTTTTAAATTTTTATATTTAATACTAGCTGTTCTCTCGACTTCGTTCGCGTGACTTAAACCGTTTATGAAGCGCACGCAATGAAAGTCGTCAAATGTGAATAATTTTCCCCGTTTTTGTAACATTTCTCACTGACGCTTCGCTCCTATTGGTCGCAGCGTAATGTTATATAGCCTAAAGCCTTCCTCTATAAATGGACTAACCAACAAAAAAATAATTTTTTAAATCAGACCAGTAGTTCCTGAGATTACCGCGTTTAAACAAACAAACAAACAAACTCCGCTTTATAATTTTAGTTTAGATAATAAAAATGTTAAATATATATAGTATAAAAGTATTAAATATATTTCCGCTGTCTGGAATCGTTAACACAAGTTCTTCGGATACTTAGCACGGGTTTAGATTGACGTGGTGTGAAGCGTCCATAGATATTATTATTAATATGTCTCCCTAAAGCAATTGACAATGACTAAAGGTTATCTAACTATAATTCCATTGTTCGTTTAAATGCTAGTAAGGATCTTGTTAAAATTCCCAGGACGTTAGAGACTTCAAAACATAAACTATTATCATTAACGTCATGGAATTCCTGGTGGGAGTTATGGCGCTCCAAGACTTCCTGATTAGAGAATACTTGTTAATGTCATTTTCCCATACAATAGTGGACGAGGAAATTTAACGATAAGGGCCCCCAAAGAGCTTAATTAATCGTAATTGGTAAGAACTTTTTTTTTCGCCGAGAAAATGCTTTTGAGCATCCCACAGGGGATGGGGATCCTATCTGTAATTGGTAAGAACCTATGTAAATGGTAAATATTTAGGCTGTAAAATGAATCCCATCGAACACATAACTTGTAAGTGCCAAGTCTCGCTACTTAGTTCTTCTACCGTAAAAAGTCGTGAGATACAATATGTTATGCCAAGTAGGGGTTAGTCGGTCTAACAACATCGTATATTGATTATAATCAATATTATTATTAATCTGTCATGTTTTAAATTAATAAGTAGATTGACTTGGCAATCGCACGAACGCAACGTAATATTTATCTCACAAGTGATACCATATTAAATTAGATCGTTTAGTGCGATTGCCAAGTCAATCTACTATATGCACTGCCGTGATCCCGTTTATAGAGTTTACTGTAAAAGTACCAGCGCTGAATGAGATATTTTTTTTCACTTATTATGGTACGTGTGGGAAAATTTATGATGTGTTACTCATATAAACATGAGAGTCAAAAATAAATCTTTTACTGCCCCTGCCCCCTGCCCCACATTGGGCGCCAATGGGTCCCACTCTTAGGGTTTTGGGTTTTTTTAAGTAGATAGTTATTGAGTATAAAGGCCTTTAAAAGGTAAGTATGAAAGTAAGACCAATTGGAATGGATTTGTAGAAACCGCACGTCACTGTTACTTGGTATAAAAAATAAAACTTAGCATATTTAAGTTACTTTTTGTCTTTTTCATATAACTTAAATATCTACTTTCGAAATTTTTAAATCGTCGTCCGTGTATAAATTATAATTAGTTTATATTATTTAATACATTTAAGTGGTGTAAGTAAATTTATCATACGTAATGAGTCTAATGTTACTATAATTATGTAAATACGTAATAATAATTGTATTGTTATAATAAATATTTCTGGGTACTATAATTATAATAAGATTAGAGCGTGGTAATAATGTCACGATTATATAATAATTACAATTACTTATTATTGTAGTGATTTCTTAGTACGTATTTAGTATAATAAGAAAAAAGTAATAACATAATAATAATACGCTTGATTACCATACAAAAACTTTTGCACGTTTAAAATTCACGAAAAAATCCTTGAAAAACATGAATGAATCGTCAGAAGTATGATAAAGCCTCGTTGTTCTCAATTTTAATATAGACCATAAATCTTGGTGTTAAGGTTGATTTTACAACAAAGATATTACGTGGTTTAAAAAACAAATTTTTGATTGACAGTAATTCTTTCTCGCTTCTGATTTACATAATCTTCGACTTATAAATCACAAAAGAAGTCACCAAACAAAAAACACAATGACATGACAATTAGACATATATCTTATAATGCGGCTCTGACACAATGCTTTTTTAATTATAATTCAAGTCAGACTTTTTTTACTTGCCAAGCGTGGCCATGACTTTGCTGGCAAAAGATTCTGCTCACGACGATTTGTTCAAAAGCGTTGACTGTTAGGCTTTACTCACACCGAGACGAAGTGCGCCCTTTATAATCTTGCTATTCAAAATTTAACTTTATTAACTTCACATTAACACGTTACATGGCTTCGAATGGCGACTGCGAGCTGTACCGCCCTACGTGACGCTCTTGCAATGAAACTTGCATCTTTTCAATGAAATAAAGTTTAATTTTAAATTCCTTTATTAAATGGATCACACCGCATCGCGTCTGATGCTAACATCGATACTAATATTATAAAGCTAAAAGTTTGTTTGTTTGTGTGTTAACTTAAACGCGAACTCATGAACTACTTGTGCGATTTGACACAATCTTTTGGATTTGTTTTTTTGTCTTGTTGTTTGATAGCCCATTTATCGAGGATTGTTATCGGCTATATAACATTACGTTTAGACCAATACGACAAGAGTACCAATGAAGTATATTTCCAAATCAGTTTTTTTTTCTTTCAGAAGCTTGCGCTGCGCATGCGCTGCGCAAACGAGTGAATAAAAATTGAAAATTGAAATAAAATTTCTCACACTTTTAATAGGTTATTACAGTTTAAACTGCAGCAGGCTTACTCTCGATACAATGGAGAATCGAATCAGTTCGATCTGAATAGCTTTTGGTATTTTATTGGGTGGTTCAATTTGAAACTAACCATGATAAAAAAAATCGTGAGATTGTAACTTTTTGTACTCCCGACCTTATCAATCGACTGAGAATCAAAATAAACGAAGAACTTGTGTTACAGGTACCAGACAACGGAAATACATTTAATACTTTTATACTATACACATATTCAAGATTTTTATTATATTTTACACAAATATAATACACATCCATGACCAAGGAAACTTGAAAACTTTTTGTTTCCCTCGGCGGGATTCGAACCCGCAACCTCTCGCTCGAGCACCAACACGCTCAACCACTGCGCTACGGAGGTCGTCAAAGGTCGGTTCTTTAGACCGTGTTGTTTCCTCTTAAGGTACGGAGTTCGAGAGCTAAACAACTTATGATTAACGTTACACCTGTCTATCACGTTAAGCATTAATTATTAATTAAGGTTAGTTGAGGAAAGTTCAAATATTGTCACAACACGTACGTTTCAAAACAAACACCTACTTACAGGCTTCGTTTTAGCTTTGACGTCCACAGCTTAACATAAGCCTCCCAAAGTATTGGGGGATAGTTACCTATACTCGCTCGCTTGGCAGGACGTTCTGGCGAGCACAATGTTTAAACATGGACCAATGGTTTAAATAATAATTAACTGACCCGTTGGGCACGGCTTGTGCTACCTATGCATTTCACTCACTCCTAGCCAGAGTGGCCGGGAGCGGGGGAACCACGACCAGAGGCTAGTGCCCCTCTACGTGGGGTCGAAGGACCCGGTATTGAGGATACCGAGCCGTATTATATTTCATGTTTTACTAGGGAAAACCCCCCGCGGCAGAACGCAGGGGAAAACCATGGCACTAAGGGAAGGAAGCCTTGGAAGACTTATTCCTGAATAGCGAGACGAAATGTGGCGTGTGGAGTCCCCGGTTCTGAGACCGGAGAGCGTGTGTGGTTCCACTCCTCCAACGCCGCGCATCGTCCCGCGGACCAAAGCCAAACCAAGGTGGGATTGAAATAAATAGACAAGACATTTCTTTGAAGGCAAAACCCTCGCGTCAGGGCAAGGAAAAACCGTCGAACACACACTTTATTAAGACAACTGCCTGAAGGGCTAGACTTTGACGAGTCGGTCTTTAACCAACTCGCGGACCCAGCCAACCAGGGAGTGGGGGGGGGCTCCGGGAGCCATGATGGTGGGAAAGGGCATGGGGATGCCAATGGTAAACGTTCACGGCTTGTGGCTGTCACAGATCATTTTAATACATTTACCTCTATACCTCTGTCAACCTGCAAAATCCTTTTTTCAATCTCTCAGGCGTACTTCTAGGTTGCTATAATTCTAACTTCTCGAACGCTATTCGAAGTTGACATACGATTTGAATCAACCTTATCTGAGGATTTTTAACCAATCTTCCAAATGCGAGCGTGATGTAATTATAAAATATCTGTCCGTTCTTTTCTGTCTGATATTCCACCAATCAGTGTTCAACATGGGTTATTGATTTAAATACCTTGCTAGTTGATAATTAATTTGAATAGCATTCGAGAAACCGGGGATTATAACTAATTTTTACATAATGTAAGTCAAAAGTAGGTGTACCTAATGATTTTAATTGTAACTCCAGACTCAAAGAACCTTTGTCTGACCCTCATTATAAAAATAATTAACAGGTTCGTCCGATTTTTCAATTAGAAAATAAATCGTAAAATATCTCACTATGTAATCTTATTTTAATTAGTCAATATTATAAATATATAAGTTGCAATAATAGCAATATGTTGAGCGCGACTACATACCGAAATACAATCCCGCATGAGTCGTGCATTTTTCACAATAATAAGGAGTATAATGTTTTTTCCCGTGGTATACCAAACCCAATATTATGATAGTCGTAACATAACATTTAAAAACGCCAAGTGCGAGTCGCATTCGCAGACATGAGGTTCCGTACAAAAACATCAAAAAATCGACTTAATGTATTGCACCTTAAATATTAATTTTATTCTGGTTTTAATTTTTATTGTTGTACCTGCACGTTGTAACAAACAGGTCTTTGCAATAATAACACACAACCTTTTTTAGATTTTTCACTTTTTATAAGGTAAGTTTTAATAAGGTTTTTACAAAAACACCACCGGTTTCGATTAAATCATCATCAGGTGTGATTCATTTCTAATAAATAAAAAGTAATTAATAGAAACCGGACGTGTTTTTGTAAAAACTTATTAAAACGTAATAAAAAGTGGAAAAGTGTAAATAAGATGTGTGTTTTTATTGTGAACATGAATTTCCATCAAGAACCAACAGTACATTCAATCAGTTATATACATCTTTGAATTACTATCAGCTTTTACGGTTAAGGAGATACAGCATATCAGTCAGTCTCAGTAAGAGGGTCTAGTTTTTTATACCCTTTAGGTACCCCAAAATGGCCATCTTATCTTTTTTTGTTATTATGAAGCATCACCATCACAAACATCTTATCTTATTTTTGCCCTGTCGATAGTCATAGGTTTTGCAGGTTTTGGGTTTAGTAAGCGTGGTTGAACCAAATACCGGGGGTCAGGTTTTGACGCGACTTTCCCAAACTTTCGCGCCATAATTGAGTTTCGATTTTACGGTCCAGTGCTCATAACCATTATTGACCATTAAGATTTGATAATCGGTAACCATTCGCTACTTGTGGGAAAAAATGGCCAAAAGTAGCAATCGTTGGCTTACTACTAACGTTAGTAACGCCTCCGTGGTCTAGTGGTTCTGAGCTTCGCTCTCGACCCGGAGGTCGAGGGTTTGATTCCCGCGCTAGAACAACAAAAAATGTTGTTTTCAAGTTTGGTTAGGACAATGCAGGCTGATCACCTGATTGTCTGAGAAGAAAGATGATCCATGCATCGGATGGGCATGTAAAAAGTCGATCCTGCGCCTGTTCTCTCGCCAGTCGTGTCGGGGTTATGAGAGTAAAAGGAAGAGAGAGTGTCTTTGTGTATTGCGCACATACTTGGGCACTATAAAATAACTCCTGCGTAGCTGGCCTGGTTTCAATGAAATCAGCTACCGACACCGAAATCGGTGAGGGGGGCTATTACTAACGTTAGTAACTAGTATAACTTATTGTTCCAGTGCCTAGACTTAACAATTTTCGTTTAGGGGCCAATGTATACACCTATACAATAGGATTTCAGAAAACGTTAAAAAATTTTCAACTAATAAGTTTAAGAAAGTAATCAAAGAACATTTGTGTACAAAAGCTTACTATACAGTAAATGATTATATGAATGATAGCACACCTTGGGAATAAAGTAGCCCCCTACATGGCTACTTATATATAGAATGTAATCATGTTGTTTAGTTTTAGCATTGACATAATATTTATATGTAAATTTATACTTTTTTTTTTATATATTTTTTCTATCTTTTTGGTCAAAGATGGCCCCATGTGAGATTCTTACGCCGGTTCTTCTTGCTGAGCTAGTTCCCGAATCGGTGGTAGGCATCATATATACAAGCCGACGCCCAGAAAATATTCTTTGTAAAATTTACTCTGAATAAAATATTTGATTTGATTTGAGTAGAGTTAGAAGGATCAACTGGCGAATATCACCTTCATTTATTAAGTCGGTTAAAAATAGAAACTAAGTAAGAACCAGGGCCTCAGGTACGAGAGGACTAAGGACACTAAGGAGGTATAGGATAGTATTTTTAAATTGTTAGCGTCTAGCCTTTGGATATTAAGTAATTACTTATTTCTGTATCAGTTTCTAAGGCATCAATTAAAATAAAAACCCATTTAAGTTAAGTATCTTTTAAGTGGTTATTTTTATCTTTAGGGGCCAATGTATACACCTATACAATAGGATTTCAGAAAACGTTAAAAAATTTTCAACTAATAAGTTTAAGAAAGTAATCAAAGAACATTTGTGTACAAAAGCTTACTATACAGTAAATGATTATATGAATGATAGCACACCTTGGGAATAAAGTAGCCCCCTACATGGCTACTTATATATAGAATGTAATCATGTTGTTTAGTTTTAGCATTGACATAATATTTATATGTAAATTTATACTTTTTTTTTTTATATATTTTTTCTATCTTTTTGGTCAAAGATGGCCCCATGTGAGATTCTTACGCCGGTTCTTCTTGCTGAGCTAGTTCCCGAATCGGTGGTAGGCATCATATATACAAGCCGACGCCCAGAAAATATTATTTGTAAAATTTACTCTGAATAAAATATTTGATTTGATTTGAGTAGAGTTAGAAGGATCAACTGGCGAATATCACCTTCATTTATTAAGTCGGTTAAAAATAGAAACTAAGTAAGAACCAGGGCCTCAGGTACGAGAGGACTAAGGACACTAAGGAGGTATAGGATAGTATTTTTAAATTGTTAGCGTCTAGCCTTTGGATATTAAGTAATTACTTATTTCTGTATCAGTTTCTAAGGCATCAATTAAAATAAAAACCCATTTAAGTTAAGTATCTTTTAAGTGGTTATTTTTATCTTTTAGCAAATACTAATTAACTAAACACACGAAGATATCTAGTTTCGAAATCTGTTATTTTAACAGCTATAATAGTGGTTACCGGTTGTGACATTCATCTTAACAACTTAACTAACGAAAAGTAATTAAATTAAGTATGTAAATTGTGGTGACCCTAAAAACCCTGCGTATCGAGATATTAATATGTCGATCAAATTTCACAAGCAGCCTGCTTGAGATTCAATTATTGTACTCGCTAGGGTTGTCGATTACGAGAATGTGATGTTTTACAAATAAATTTTATTAACTAAAATTAACCTAGACAACAAATTTTGTTGTCTAGGTTAATATATAATAATCTCTTTCTTAATGGTCAAACATAATAGATTTTTTAAAAAACAGAACTTAGTAATGTTTCTTTTAAAAAAATATCAGTGTTGTCATCCGTATTATTAATTAAAGACGGATGGATGAAGGTAATATGTCGTAAAGAAAAATTTATCTAGAAAATTGGGTTTAAACTTTTTAGGATATGTTGTAACGTATTAAGTACATTGCACATACATTCTAGAAACGGCTCTTTAGATTATTGTACTTAAATTGTTACGACGTATTAAGTGTCATGTTTAAATAGTTAATGGAATCAGGCGTTACTTTGCGGAAATCCATAGCAATATCCCGCGAAATAATTATAACCGCAACCGGCTAGCAGATGAGTGAGTGTACGCATCAGACGCATGCCTATGCGTACACTCACTCATCTGCTAGCAGGTTGCGGTTATAATTATTTCGCGGGATATTGCTAGATATAATATACTAGCTGTCCCCGCGACTTCGTTCGCGTGGCTTTTGAGCGACTAAAACCGTTAATGCAGTGCACGCAACGAAAGTATCCCCGTTTTTGCAACATTTCTCACTGACGCTCTGCCCCTGTTGGTCGCAGCGTAATATTATATAGCCTAAAGCCTTCCTCTATAAATGGACTATCTAACAAAAAAAGAATTTTTCAAATCAGACCAGTAGTTCCTAAGATTAGCGCGTTTAAACAAACAAAGAGACAAACAAACAAACTCTTTCGCTTTATAATATTAGTATTTATAATATATTATAATTTATGACATGTTTAAGTTACAGTTTGAACTCAACTTTCTCGAAATCAGAATTTAGATACATATCACCTTCATCCAAGCGTGACGAGTATATGCAACTACCCCCTATAAAATACTTTGGGAGAAGCTTATGAAGAGTTGTTTTGTAACAACCTTAATAATATAACGATATCTGTTGCACCATCTACTTATAACATTGTAACAACATGGCTTACTAATTTTCACTCACAATATACTGCTTATCATAAATTATAGAGTTATAAATAATAAAAGTTGTAAATCATACACTTTTACAGTAACAAGCGTATTAGAAACGCTCATTAGTTTAAGTCTCAAATCACTTTGACGTACAGTCGAAGCGTCAAGTTTTTCACCTATTGGAAATTCAACCGTTACAATATGAGGAAACACAACGCCTGTTTTTCCATACAGAAATAAGTGATGTCACACCTGATGATGACTTAGTCGAAATCGGTCGTGTATTTCAATAAATCTATTATGTTTAACAACTAATAAAGTAAAAAAAGTGCAAGTAATTTGTGTATTATTACTGTGAAATAAGGGTCTACGCGACCCCTATTTCCGTCCTGGATAATGCTGCTAGAGTAAAAAAAAAATCCTGAATATCTATGCATATTATTTATTTTGTGCGTCTCTATTTTTTCCTTTTTTTAATATATTTATCATTTAAGGAGATGGGCGTTCAAAAAAATACCACCAGCTGTGTTTAAACATCCAGGAAACTCATCAAAATCAGTTGTGCAGTTTTTGCATGAAGAAGTAACATAATATATACATCGAACTTTTATAATTAAAACTGTTTATAATATTAGTAGTGGACGTGAATAAAAACCTTTGTAATCAGTTTTACGAAAATTATGCTAACCAAGGAGTATGAAATTTGCCACAGTAAAATTTATGTAGAGGACTTAACTGTGTTCCGAGACGGGACGCGTATATTTGCATAGAGAATAAAGTTCAATTTTGTTTAAAAACTACGCCGCGTCGCGTCGGTGCGAGTTGACTATTAGGCTTCACAATGGCACAGGCCACACCCGCGCTAGTCTGAGTTGAGCCTAATACGTAACTTGACCTCAAAATTTCCCAAATTATCACTATTTAGCTATTTAGTATGCAAAACAAAACTGGAATCGAAAACTCACACTTTCGTTTGTCCAAACATTATTAAACTGTTGACTGTACTTTCAGCAAACATCGGACTACGCAAATATACTATAGAGCGAGATTCTATAGGAATTGACGAGATACACGAATCAACTTGACTATTTTAAGGCTCAAAATACATTGGCAAAGAGTCGATACGTCGCGTTTTTTCGTGTATTTCATTCATCTCTATTTTCCAAATATTAAGTCCCGATTTCACCAACGCATGTTAGTGAAGTAACGACATGTTAAATTACCATGCCTTCTCATTCATTGATAGGAATTACGAGAGGTATTTAACGAAGGATTAACTTTAACATTGCTTGATGAAACCCGCCCTAAGGCGCAAATTATAATTATGCATGTAGTTAGTACGTTGCGAGCGGCGAGTTATGTTTTTATTGTAAGTTGAGCCTTAGAGTTATTTGTAATTAAATTTTGTCAATCTGCGTAGCGCAGTGATTGAGCGCGTTGGTGCTGGGTTCAAATCCCGCCGATGGAACAAAAGGTTTTCAATGTTTCTGGGTTAAGTATTAAATTTGTTTAAAATATAATAAAATATTAAATATATGTATAGTATAAAAGTATTAAATTTATTTCCGTTGTCTGGTACCTGTAACACATTCTTTGTCTCATTGTATGTATATTCACCATCAGACTTGAGACTTCCATCCGATGAAGATGCCATATTATGTGAAATGGCATACAAAATTAAGGCCTTGAAGGGAAAAAACAGCAAGGTCGAATACGACAATAAATCGGTTCGGAAGGCCGATAATTAAAAAAGCAAATAGAGGCGGCTAGCCGGACCAGTCCAGGAATCCGGTACCGCGACCTTTGACAAAGTCGCAAACATATTATACCTACGTGATGATTCACCATCGTCATCAGAACACAGACCACCAATAAATAATAATTTTGAATCTTAATTGCTCCATCAGCATTTTTGCCTAAACTAGTGATGATTGTTCTATGACTTTTAAGTTTCAATGATAATTTAGTTTGAGTAATCTATACTAATATAATAAAGCGGAATAGTTTGTTTGTTTGTTTAAACGCACTAATCTCAGGAACTACTGGTCCCACTTGAAAAATTCTTTTTTTGTCGTATAGTCCATTTATAGAGGAAGGCTTTAGGCTATATAACATTACGCTGCGACCGAAGCGAGAGAAGCGTCAGTGAGAAATGTTGCAAAAACGGGGAAAATTTGAGGACTCTCGTAGCGTGCGCTCCAAAAACGGTTTAAATTACTCAAAAAATATGTAATATGAAAGAATTATTCCTTTTTAATAATCAAAATAACAAAAACCAACGTGAGCAATGAAAAGATAATCGCGATAGTGTTTCCGACCACCACGCGAACGAAGTCGCGGGCACGGCGAGTTTTTTACAATCTGCTTTTAATGTAAAATAACTATAATATTTTAAACTTGACTTTTAACGCGCACTTTTTATTGATTTCTCGTTTCCCTATACTTCAATCTTAATCTCAATTCAATCGACATCGGATGTAGATAAACTGGATACCTCCATAATTTGATTTACCAATATTGAACAATGCGCGTATAATAGAAAGGTTTAGATCTGGCAAAATTGCATCAAATTATGTAGACCGGTGGGTAAACACATAAATCGCTTAAAATAAGTTAAGGTTAGTTGGGTTGGGAGGGATTCTTATCATTTATTGGTTAAGACGAATATAATATTATGTACCTACTTTTGCACTAAGCCATCTGATGACGTACTGATTTTTTTTCGTCCAATTCATTACACCATGATATATTATTTCTTATATTTAACTAATTTTACTAGGCTGGATCTGCGATACTAATATGGTATCTTTCACATCACCTCAGTGCCTCTGACAACGGAATTATTACAAATTGAATTCAATTTTTAGGATTTTTCGGTACCAACAAGTCGCTCACCTCACTGAACTACAGATTGTGAAGCAAGTGTCTCTTCCAAACTAAAATAAATCAAACAACTTTATTTCCACAACCTCGTATCTAAAAAACTACAACTTTTCAGTAGAGTCAAGAAACTTAATAATTTTAGATTTTATTATGACATGGATTTTGGTTGTATACTGTACATAACTGAACCTCATTTAAAACAACATCCATGTCATAATAAAATCTAAAATTATTGTTTTTTAACTCTACCAAAAAGTTGTAGTTGTATAGATATGAGGTTGTGAAGATAAAGCGACGAAATACGTTACACACACGCCCGGTTTCTGAAAGGCTGATCAAATTGATCAATTGATCAAATCAGCTAATCTGAACGCTGATTGGTGAACATCACTTCGCAGTCACTGTTTTCACCAATGAGCGTTCAGATTAGCCGATTTGATCATTTGATAAATTTGATCAGCTTTTCAGAAACCGGGCGACAGAGTCACATCTATCCGTTAACTACTCTATGGCGCCATAAGTTAACTATTTCCACATTAATTTAACAGCTGCAGTTATCTATTCAAGCCGTATCAACTTAACTGACTTATCTTATCTGCTCTTTGTTAAGATTAACAAATATTTAGTGCCCACTGTTTCACTTCCTAGATGAGTTCACGAACTGCAATTTTTACTCCCGACACAATCGAGAATCGAATCAGTTCGATCTCAACGGGTTATCGTTTTTTATTTGGTAGATTACTTTGGAACTAATCAGTATAATGAAAATGGTTACATCGTAACTTTTTGTACTCTTGACCATATCAATCAATTGAGAATCAAAATAAACAAACGTCAATTTATTCGGGAGTACGCGGCACGATCGAAACTGAATCAAAATCAAATCATTTTGGAGAGTAAGGTCTTAGGTTCGGAATCCTGATCGGGATTTTTTCCGGATGCGTTCTGATCGAAAGAAAAGGTAAAGTAAGGGCATGTTTCACCAAGCAATGTTAAAGTTAACGCCATGTTAAATATCATGTTATCCCTCTCGTATTTCCTGTCAATGACACATTGCTTGGTGAAACACGGCCTAAAAGTTTCATTTATTAACTTTTATATACTACAAAATAGTAGGAAACTAACAAAATCACTATGTAGTAAAATATTTATTAATTGTATAACAATAATTATTCATTCAACCAGAAACTGCATAATTGGATACAAAGAGATATTAGAGCAACTCTACATTAAATTTGCGATTGAATTTCTTTGAAATGCAATTTCAAAATAACTATTTCGTTTTTAGGGTCGACAGAATTTTAATTATAGTGTTCATTCATATAAAAAAAAGGGAAGCATACGGTCGTATGTAGAATATCGACAGAATTCTTGCACGACCAGGACCAGAAATATTTTCTTTGACCTAGTGTATACAAAATAATGTATTATACAACGTATAACAGAAATTTGTGTTAAAAATAGTAGCGTAATTTTATAGAGTCATGTTATACTAATATCTATACTAATATTATAAAACTTCCTTTCGAATGTTAGTCTGTCCCGCTCGCACAACATTTCAAGCATACGTGCACGAGCGGGATAGAAAGCACAAGTATCGCGGTTCCGGTCACGTGTCAGACGCGAGTTTAACATTTTTTACACGTTACAAAAAGTGTACAACGAAAATTAGTAATTAGTATTTTATAATAGTGGCGCTAGATGGCGGTTTGCGGAATGTGCCTCAACTTTTTTATCTATTGGTAATCGAAGAAAACAAAAATAGCCAGTCGAATTGCCAGTATTAGGGATACCATTTTCTAGTACTAGGTCGTGTCTCTGTTATATATGTACTTTGTGACAACGATCAAAAAGTTTTGACTTAAAATAAAAAGTATTAATACGTTGCGCAACATAAGTTAATACTATGCACACATTAGAGTATCTCTTAAACTTATAGCTTACATTACTGAGTATGTGATACTCGTATGGAGACATCAAGTGTGTTGACATCATCCATCACCGTGGAATGCACTGATAAGCCGCACCTGCTGCATCTCGAGCTGATCCTATGTTATGTCGGTTTTAGAACTAGTGATGTTCCGAATATCCGGATCCGTATCCGCGGATATCTGAGGTAAAAGAAAAATCCGTATCCGTATTAGTTACTATTCACGCGTCTCTATTACGGATCTTTTTCAGGTGATTAAGCAGAATTTTTAAATAAAAAGCTATAAAATTCTATTCATTTTATTTTTATTTCCTAAAATCAAATATTTGCCACCTTTATTTGCATTTAGATGGATAGATATTTATAATGAAAGCAAGATAAAATATCACTTTTATAACAATGAAATAACTAACACATAAATCTTTTTTTAATAATATCGAATAAGAAAATGAAGATCCGTATCCGTAGGTATCCGCGGATCTTTGCACTAAATATCCGTTGTCAGATCCGTATCCGCGGATATACATTTTTAACGATCCGGCACATCACTATAGTTAGAACATATAAAACTAATAAATTCCCATTCAATGTTGTCCAATAGTGAGAAGAATTATGCATTTAATTAAATATTTTTCTTGAATAACTTAGGCTCAACTTGTTACTATAGTCGGAATTTTAATTCGATTCCAGATTTGACTCATTCAGTGTTGCAACGTTATGACAAGTACTAAATAGTGACGTGCGAAATTATTCGATACGGAAATGGAATATTTCGGGATCGATTCCTCTCGTTTATAGTAGTATACCTAAAAAAAGAGAAATAAAACAAATATATGTATTTTGGTTATATTTTATTTTATAAATCGTCGCCGTCATCGCTATCGCTGTCAATTTCTGTAACATGTTCTGTCTGTTATAAACTAGCTGACCCGTGCCCACTTCGTTGAGCATAAAAATAGTTTATGACTTAAAACAAACTAACGTTCGCGTTCTTTATAGTGTAGGTACCTAACACGACTTTCTTTTATATATATTATAGTCTAGCTGACCCGTGCCCACTTCGTTGAGCATGGAAACCGTGTAAACCTTCGCGGGACGAACGAATATTTCAAGACCAAAAATAGCCGAGTCAGCTGATCTCGAGTTTTAGCCAGACTAATGAACTGCAACATTGATTTTTATATAGCCTATGTTACTCAGTGATAATGTAGCTTTCTAATGAAAAAAGAATTTGATTAAAATCGGTCCAGTACTTTTTGAGTTAAGTCGTTACATACAAAAATACAAATCATTCCTCTTTATAATATTATTAATGTAGATGTATAGATTACACCTAAAAACTTAAGCTAAGCCGGTGAATGCTCCGGTCAAAAACAGTCGGTCCAGTCGATTCGGAGATCATTAGTTTGATGACGATGATGATGATGAAAAGTAGCCTATGTTAATCTTCATAACTTTAGCTATATCAATGAAAGTCTCGTCAATATCCCTCCAGCCGTTTCAGAGATTAGCCGGAACAAACAGACATGCGGACAGACAGACATACAGACAATTTTTTTTTAAATTGCATTGTCGTTTTCAGTATCCTTCATATGCATTTAGTAAAACATTGCTAATTGAAAGTTACAAACAGACACTTCAATATAATTATGGGCCGATTTTTCAATCGTCAGATAACTTCTTCTTCTTCTTCTTTTTATAATGGCGCCCTTGGTGAATTGCCAATGTCAGGGTGCTTAGTTTGTGTGGACTCTGCTCTATTATAGGTCTGGTGAAGGAACAAGGGTACGGTGAAGATAACTTTTATCTGTTGAATACAGAATAAACATGTGACTTTGACATTTGTTCCATACAAAATCTATCAAAGTCACATATTTATTCCTTACATAAAAGTTATCTGACGATTGAAAAATCGGCCCTTATTTGTATAGATGTGTCTGATGTTGTCAATTAACATATTATCTAAGGGCCTGTTCCAGGAGACCCTCTGAACGTTCAGATCATTCATAACGCTGACATTGACAGCTGACAGTGCCTAAAGTAAGTAACAGTGCTAAAGAAACGCAAATCTGAACGAAAAAAAAACGTTATTTTCGATTACTATTTTCTTTAGCACTGTTTAGGATCGTTTTGAACTGTTTTCACAGGCACTGTCAGCTATCAATGTCAGCGTTATGAATGATCTGAACGTTCAGAGCGTCACCTGGAACACAGGGTAACCTACTCATTTTTTCCTCTTCTTTGACCACATGGGATACGCATTTAGACCATTACAATAAAGCAGTGATTACCAATTAATAAATAATTATTATGAATAATAATGTATTTATTTAAATAAAAATCAATAATTTAGTCTTTAATTGGCACACCATTATTATGATTATTAACATAAATCGCGATTGTTTATCGATTTTTGTGTTCATCACTACACTAATAAATGTGGTATCATTATTTTACGAAATGACAGTTGCTAATGTCAAATGTGGAATCTAATTAAAATTCCGAGTATATAAATTAACAATACAAAAGTTACAGGTAATGTTAGTAATATGTACTACTTATTCATACATTCATAAATTCATAATAATACTAACGATGGTTGTATTATTAGTATTGTCAGCAATAAAATGTAATAATATAATTTTAGCAAGCCCCTGTACAAAGACTAAGGGTTGATTTTTCAATCGTCAGATAACTTTTATCCGCCGAATAAACATGTGACTTTGACATTAATCTTATATATAAAAATGAATTGCTGTTCGTTAGTGTCGCTAAACTCGGGAACGTCTGAACCGATTCGGCTATTTTTGGTCTTGAAATATTCGTGGAAGTCCCGGGGTTTAAACGGTTTGTATGCTCAACGAAGCACGGGTCAGCTAGTTTCATATAAAATTTGTCAGTCACTTATTTATTCCTCAGGTAAAAGTTATCTGAGGATTGAAAAACCTTGTAAGTATTGTAAGTATTTTTAAATAATTTTAACCCCACGTTCAAGAACAACAATGAATATACATTGTACGTAAACTACAGACCACACAGAAGCAGCAGCACTTACTCAAGACATTACATAAAGTTACAACATAATTATGTCAATGTAATTAAATTATTTTATTATCTCGTTATCTCGTTCAATAGGTCGTTGACTTTATCGACGTTTTTGCGATCGACTGTACTTTTATACTTTATGTTACTCGCTTCATACTTTCATAATGAATGAAACGAACAAACAAACAGGGATGTTAGGGACCTCCGTAACCGTAACCGAAACTATCGGATATCTGATATAAAAAAAATTCCGTAACCGAATCCGAAATAACAGTTTTGCTACTGTAAAAAGGTAAAAAAAATATCCGTAACCGTAACTATCCGAAATAAATGGATAATCCGAAATAATTTCATATCCATTACCGTATCCGAAATTTTATATCCATTTCATGCCTGGAAACAAACAGCTATTCTATTCTAGCTCGTCACTGAGTTGTGAAACAGCGAACGATTTGTTGATGAATTATAGCAAGGAATACTCGCGATCACATCAACTTTGAAACAAAAAAGGCGAATTGAGAACCTCATCCTTTTTTGGAAGTCGGTTCAAAACCTAGAACAAAATCGGTTCAACCGTTTGGGAGTTACGATTCCACAGACATACGTTAAACTTATAACACATCTCTATTTTTGTCGGGGTTAAAAAAGATAATAAGTATAACGGTTAGACCAGCCATACTCAACCTTATTTCTATAGGGGCCGCAATCATGTGTCACCCATGGTGTCGAGGGCCGCAAGCTAAAACCATTAACTTGTTTGAAGTTATTGATTAAAGTGTAGGTAATTCCAAGATAATGATGTACTTACTTTTAAAGATGAACACTCTTTCAAAACTTTTTAAATATTTGCTGAGGGTTAAATGGTTGTCACATCTTCTGACTCATGACTTCAAATGGGCCAATTAAAAATGCCGCGGGCCGCAGGTTGAGTACAGCTGGGTTAGACGCTTCACATCAAGTCAATCTGAACTCGTGCAATAAGTATGCAAAGAACATGTGTCACGTAGAGTAGAAAACGGAAACATAATATTTTTTACAGATCCTTTGGTGTGATTCGAACCCGCAACCTTGAGTATCAAAACGCTCAACCTTTGGGCCACAGAGTACAAGTGCGCTAGTTAAAGAGAGAGAGCTATATATTTTGTCTCTGTTACTCGCTACTAGTTTTTATCAATTGTGTTTTATAAAGTTCATTTACCCAGAGATAACCTACATGAATTAATTTTAATTTTATCTTCAACTGTGTACAATGAACAAATAAAACCTAATAATAAACGTGAAAGGATATTTGTGACTTTCAAATGTTTTCAAACTCAATTCATTATTAAACAAATGTAGTTCTATTAGCATATACGAGGACATATTGTAGCCTTGTTTATCTATGGGACACGTTATCTAGGTGATGGGTCTAGTGTATTGTCGATTGACGAGTAAGAGGGATGCTGAATTATTATAGCTAAGATCTCATAGGCATTAAAAAAAGAATCGAAATCGGTTTATCCGTACTCAGCTGCAATTTTTTTTTCTTTTTTAAAACGTTAAAATACAGATTGTAAAAATATAGATTATAATTATTTTTATGTTTTTCTGTAGGTATAAACTACGGTATAAAAAGAAAAGAAATTAAAGTATAGTACTTTAACATTAATAAAGTTGTTCACTTTTAAAAGTGAAACGAAACCTTGTTTTATCTGTCTAGTAGGTTCTCAAGTGAAGTTGGGTTTGAGACTTTTTTATTAATACGGGCCATAGACTTGGCATATAATTATCCTTACATATTATAAAATAAAGTGCTCCGCCGTGTTTGTATGTTCGCCATGAACTAAATGACTACTACACCGATTTCCATGTTGTTTCACCAATATAATATAGTGGTTCTCGAGGAAGTTTTTAGTGTATCAATGGATCTGATGGCGCTACTGTCAGTGCGTCAAGATACAAAGTTCGCCGGGACAACCGCTTGTAATATACCATTTTACCGCTTCTTAAAACGTTAGACCAATTATACAAAATGAATCATGGGTCATATTGGAAGCCGAATAGTATGAAGAGAATGACGCGTACAGCATATATATATATTTTGTTTGATTTATTTTTCAGAAAAAAAAAACGAATGTCTAAAATGACCACAAGTATTGAATCGTACTATGCTGAGGCACAAAGGTTCCTCGTCTATACACACGAAAGCACTGATCGTTGACCTAAGACCTTACCAGGATTGAAAATCATCTGTTTTTTGACTTTTATGGAGATCTTTAATCGTGATTTATCGTGTTATGGTAAGTAATATATGAGGTGCCAAAACAAAAAATGCTCTACGCGTAATTCTCTTCACACTATATTCGGCTTCCTATATGACCCACGAATCACCCTGTATAGGAACAGTGTTACTATTATGGACATAGGCTGTTTATGTGGCATATCGAACAAACCCGCGTGCGTGTACTAGTCCAACTACAATAGAACAAATAACACTATCTGATGTTCTCGTATTGAAACTTATGCGGAGCGGGTCTGACCTCGGTAGGGCTGCCACAAGAACAATAAAAAAAAATAGATAATGAATCAGGGATGAAATGGATATTAAATTTCGGATACGAATATGGATTTTAGATTAATTCGGATTATCCGTTTGTTTCGGATAATTTCGGTTACGGATATAAAATTTTTTACAGTAGCAAAACTATAATTTCGGATTCGGTTACGGTTACGGATATTTTTATATCGGATATCCGGTAGTTTCGGTTACTGTTACGGATCTCCCTAATGTCTCTGCAATAAATACAGAATTGACGCTGTTCTTTTAATTCCGCCGCGCAGTAACAGTGACAGTTTATGGGTATCTTTAAATGCATCGAGGCAACAAAGTATTAGTTTTGCAAGCAACTCATCTCACAGCAAATTGAACTAGTTTAATTTGACTTTATTAACCGATTTCTTATTAACTTTACTAACTCGGATTTCTCAATTCGAACGTATATACGCGGATAACTTTGTCGTTTATGAACAGATTTTGATGATTTTTTTTTTGTTGAAAAGAAGATATTTCACAAATGGTCCCGTAAGGAAATCTCGGTTTGATGATAAAGGCGACTAGTTGAAGTCGATTTTTTTTTGTTTCAAATCAAAGAGTTAAATACCTTAAGTGCTTAGTAGGCCTACTCTTGAATCTAATTTCAATAGATTATAAGTATGTATATTATATATTCAAGAGATATACTAGAATCAGACATTTTTTTTAATCTTGTACAAATTTTGAATTAATGGCAGTGTTAGCGAAATGAATTACATTGATGTAAAGATAATAATACAGGGCCCTAAATCAAGCTATCATCGCTGTTATCACAAACGAAGTTCGAAAACAAAATGTATGAGATTTGACATAAGTGACATACGAAATCGTATGTCACTTAGCGAAGCTTATGTTCAATATCATACAATTTTGTTTTCGAACTTCGTAAGTGATAATAGCGATGACAGCTTGAATGCCCAGATGAGAGAGAGAACATGAGCCTTACTCTCCAAACTGATTCGATTTTGATTCAGAAACGATCGTGCCTCGTACCCCTGAATAAATTGACTTTTATTTATTTTGATTCTCAGTCGATTAATATGGGTCGGGAGTACAAAAAGTTACGATCTAACGATTTTCTTTATCCCGGTTAGTTTCAAATTAATCCACCAAATAAAATACCAAAAGCCGTTGAGATCGTACTGATTTGATTCACGATTGTGTCGGGAGTAAGTCTGCAGGTCCAAGTTTAAGCACGTTTTAAGAGTTTGAAATAGGGTTTTTTTTTGTGATGTTATGAGTTTATGAAATAGGGGTTTAAGTTCTGTTTGTTATTGCCAACCCTGCAGCCGACCTAGTTGGATCGCAGGAGTGATGCCCACGAATGTAAATCACCATCAGCGATGTAGGTGATGACGCGCCGAGTCAATGGTAAACGGTTGTCCCCACTTCACCACTTAGGTGCTAAAAATATGACCTATTTTTCAAATTTTAAATTACAAAGGAGAAAGCCCACTCTCCATAGTGTCTCAGGCCCAATGTGGACAACAAAAAATCGCATTAAAAATGAGTGTTCTAAAATGTTAATAGTATTAGATATCTGAGAAAAAAACTTAAAATGCCGCCATTATTGTAGAAATATATATTTTTTTACTTTTTGTCTATTTTATTTTCAAGGCCTTTTCCGACTTTTCAATAATTTATAATAGTAAGATATAATAAGATAGCCCTTGTTGTAGTGCAAGACTTTCAGTTATTGGTACCCAGCAATTGTGGCAAACAAGATTATCGCCTGACACCTAAAACATAATATTAACATTAATGTTAAATATTTTCAACCGTAAATCTTTAACGATTACACCATGATGACGAAATAATAGAAACATTTTATTATAATATTATGATTACCTGCTGCCGTGCAACCCAGTGCTGTACATGACACTTAATTCTTCAGGCTCTAAAATACGGTTCTCGGTAACATTATTACCACAACACAATTACAATGTTCTTCAGACATTTTGGTATGCACATTGCACAATCAAATAGCGTAATCCTTTAATCCAGGGCTAAGTAATCGTAGTAGGAGCGAACAAAACTAGTAAAACAATGCCAAAGTCGTACGTGAAAAGCCGAATCAAGTTCAGGCAAAAAAGCCAGATTGCGGTGAAAAAAATCGAAAACAAAACAAAACCCATCTTTGAGCAACATGCGAACGGTCGAAATCATTCGTTTGAAAAATGACATTTCAGTCATCAGTGTTGCCGCTTGTCGCAAAAAAATTGAAATCGATAAATCGATTACGTAAAAAATAATCGATATAATATGACTTTTTATTAATCTTTATCGCATAATAGTAACAAACGTAAACGTTGGTTTTAAGATAAATGTTTTCTTTTGATTAATTATTTACAGAATTACCAACAGTGACCCGTTATTTGTATTTTACATGAGTTTATTTTATTTGTTTATAAATCGATATTCGGATTGATTGATTAGAGTTTTATCATCGGGTAACATTTCACCTCAACGTTATATTTAGGTTTCAAATAATCCAATAAAATTCCTTTTTTTATTGGAACATTACTGATTATAGTGGCGGCTATTTTAATGTTATCAAAAATCATGTCTCTTTATGGTACATTTCTAGAGAAATTAAGTCTTCTTAAGACGGCTGTCCGCTCTGGGCCTGAAATGGGCTTTCTCCTTTCGACTTTCATTTTTACAAGCTACCTACCACTGTAGTTCAACCCTACGGCCTACCTAACGCCTAAGAAACACGCACGGGACCTTTTCGACCAAAAATATGGACAATCGTTTTACCTCTATTTGAATAAAGACAATTAGTATCTTTAATGTTTTTTATTGATAATTTCATAAGGTAAACAAATAAATGTAAAACTTCCTTTTTTACGAAAAAGTCCTCCGTTTTCGTGAAGGCGTACTTCATTTCGATATAGAGTTTTGGCTTCACTTCAACTCCCACTTGGCCGGTATTATTTTCATTTTATTATATACTTAGTGAAAATTCATAATAAATACTAATAAATCAGTGTTGTCCGTTTACGCTTAGGTGGATCGTCTTGAGTAAAGTACAAATGTAGGTACAGAAACATACTAATAATTTTGCTTTCCCCTGTTAATTAGATGAAAGGCCCTTATTTGTCCATAAAATTAAGATTATGAATATTAAATTCGTTAAGAACAAAGGGTGGCATTTCTACATGACCTGGTTTGAGAGGGTAATAAATTTGTCACAGCTGAGATTTTCTTAACCCGTTAACAGCTGTTATACTCTACACATTATTACCGAATACGTTAATAGATAATATTATGTATAATTATATATAAAAAATACGTTTTTAAAACCTCGAAAAGTCGGTTAAGAAGTACATTTCAAAGGTAAGCCTTAAAATAAAATATGTTATTGAAGGTACTGTAGGTTCTTGGTGGAAATACATGTTACACAGTAATGATACACAAATTACTTGCACTTTATCCACTTTATTAGTTAACTAGCTCTGCCCGCGACTTCGTACGCGTTTTTTTTTTGAGCTACTTAAGCCGTTTATTCGCACGCAACGAAAGCCTCCCCATTTTTCCAACATTTCTCACTGACGCTTCGCTCCTATTAGTCGCAGCGTAATGTTATAGCCTAAAGCCTTCCTCTATAAATGGACTATCCAACAAAAAAATGTTTTTTTCAAATTGGACCAGTAGTTCTTGAGATTAGTGCGTTTAAACAAGCAAACAAAAAAAATCTTCCACTTTATATCAGATTTATTAAAATACACGACCAGTTTCGAGTACGTTATCATCAGGTGTAGGTAGATAAAAGTTAGGAAAATTCCTAAGGCTTACTTTTTTTTACTTCTAGTTTTACATTGGCCCAACTACAATTGGCGCGAAACACCTACCGTAATAACTTTAATAAAGTTGCCCCCGAATTTTAAAGCAGTCAGCGAACTCATGATGATGAATTATAGTTAAGAACATTCATACCCGTAAGCAAAAATAATCATCGGTTTCGGAGCAAGTGAGTTAAACCAATCTCTTATTTATCTAGATTCTA
Organism: Celastrina argiolus; assembly: GCA_905187575.2. NCBI lineage: Eukaryota > Metazoa > Arthropoda > Insecta > Lepidoptera > Lycaenidae > Celastrina > Celastrina argiolus. Next base: position 9,674,698 of record LR994596.1, read on the forward strand.
GTAGTTACAAAACAGAAAATGGAAAATATTAAAACTCTTGAAGATTCCTTTAAAATTCTGTAACTAAGAATGGATTAAAATCTGTAATACTATCTATTTCCAACTTATTCCCTTGTTTACGGACTGTCACAAAATTGGGTCACAATCCCTTCTTACTGTCACTCAAACGTCTCAAATGTTTGTACTCTTTCTCGCGATAGCCTATCTCGCTTCCGCAGCCGTGACGTCGTTTAAATCTAGTCCCTGATAACATTACTATACACTTTCTTATCAGTTATCACCTAGTAATAACTTGTATGTAGTATCTAGTGCATTTGCTAACATTGTATTAATGATAATTGGTTTTTAATAGCACAGTATTTGCATTTTATAAGTTATATTTATAGTTTTAATTACCTTCGTAAGATAATTTTGATAATTCAACGCGTTTCTTTTTAAAAGTATTTATATACGTATTTATATCATTACCCTTCCTTTTCGCTTCGCCGTAATCGGATAAAAATGGGATTGACTGATGTATCAACGCATAGAGAAACCCCTAAGGCATTATATGACGTTAAATAGAATCATCCACTAAGGAAGTTTTCCAAAACTCAACACCCAAGGGGGTGAAATCTGATTCACGAGGACGCGGTCAAAACCTGGTACTAAATATCTAAAGCAGCTATCGCAGGTCGAGCTACCGACCTGCCTGTTGCTGCCACTAGCCACTTGGCAAAACGTCGAGTTTAGTAAAAAAAAAAAAAAAAATGCTTTTATTCAAAATTAAAACATAAAGTTTGTTTTTTGAAGGTCAATTTTGAAAATAAATTACAATTACAGTTACCAGTTACCACACACACATACACACATACAAGTAGAACTAACCTAACCGAATCGTCATAGCTATTCCGCTACATTATTCATCCCGTATGCACTGTCCCCTAATTTCGGGAGTTATACTCTATAAAACTAACCCATAGACTAGACTTCACCGTCTGTCTATTACCAGGATATTATATTTCATGAACAACTGAGCAGAATTTCAACTCCCTAGTTACGACAGTTGAAATTTTCACAAATTATATACAGACTGTAAAAAGAAGAATCATATAACTTTATACGATTACACAATCTTTCCTCATTTGGCAAATGTGTTTTTTTTTGTATTTGAATATACTTTTTACCATTTTTCTAGTCGCCAGAATAACGAAAAAGCAAAAAAAAAAATTTTACTGTCGAAAAAACATTTCTAGAATGAGAAAATCATATCCCAAGACTGTTCTTTTTACACACTTTATTTCTGTGGCGTTTAGTAGTAAATTTTAAGGGAAAACTACCATACAATGATCGGGTTTTTTTGGTCGCGAGTCCGATTCGCGTTTTGCCCATTTTCTTTACATAAAAAAGACAATGATTGTAGCATTTAGCGGAAATGAAATAGACTACCGCACTTACCGATCCTTTGACCTCACATATCTAAATATCACAATCAGTGAGTCAGGCTGTGTAGGGCATAGGGCCTGACTGTACCATCGGGTCACGATTGTCGCATGAGTTCCATAGTAATAATGCCTCCCACACCGATTTTATGACGGTGGTCGATTTCATTGAAACCAGGCCAGCTACGTACGCGTCATTTTGTAGTACCCAAGTGTGTGCGCAATATCACTCAGCTCTCTTCACTCACTTTCGTAGCCCAGTGGGACGGATAACCGACACGATTGGCGGGAGATCAGGCGCATGACCGACTTTTTACATGCCCATCCGACGCATGGATCATCTTTCTTGTCAGACAATGACTCGGAGGTGTTAGCCACCTTCAACGCGAAGGAATGTTACAGAAGTAACTAGATCTTAATTGTTTAGAAAAAAAAAGGTTTTTTTTCGCAGACATTATAACTAGGGTATTCCATTTTATAAACGTATTCCATTTTATATAGGTATTCCATTTTATATACGTATTCCATATTAACTCACAAAATAACGCAGAACTAATTCTATTATCCTGTGTACTAACTAGTAACTACTAACCAACGGTTAACCATGTTCAGCCTCTATTTAACTACAATTCATAGCTTAGCGGTTTATCGTACGTGACATCACTCGCTAGGGCTGCCACAAACTGTTGTTTTATGTCTAATTTTATTTATTTCACGTGATCACAGCATAAATGAACTTGGCAAAATAAATAAAAAAAAAAAAAACAATTAACGCCAGTGGCAACCATGAAAAATAATAACTCATTGTCACGTTCCGCCTGAGCTGAATGTGAGCAAGCGAGATGCGTACAAGAAAAAAAGAGACAGCGGCAGCAACACGTAAACTGTTTTCTCAATCTTCTTCTCTTGAATTGCTGTTCATTAGCCTCGCTAAAACTCGAGAACGGCTGAACCGATTCGGCTAGTTTTAGTCTTGAAATATTCGTGGAAATCCCGGGAATATTTAAACGGAACAACACAAACTGTTTCTAAGCTCAACGAAGTGGGCACGGGTCAGCTAGTCATTTATATAGAGAAGTGAATAATAGTAAGTGAAGTTTATGTCAATTCATTTCATCTTTCATCGACATATTTTTATGGTGCTATAACGTAAAATTATCATACGTAAAATGACTTTACAGATAATTTTAATTTTATTTAATTTTATTTATTTTTAATTAAAATACATTTTGTGCAGTTGATGCTAAAATAAAGAATTATGATCATACAATTTACTAACATTTTCAGACACAAGTACACATTTAGGTGTTATATCTTAAGTGTTTGTTACTATTGAAGGAACTATTAAGTGTTTTTCATTCATAATGTTTACTTTGTGTGCGTGCGTCCACGCACGACTCCATTAAAGTATAATGACGACTATACTCACAGTGTGTTCCTTTAAACGCTATTTTTGCTCAAAAACGCTCTGATCATTCTTACCGCCTATTGTGTTCCTTTAGCACAATATTGTCAATTTTAAAATTTTCGATCTGGGCGGCGATTCTCAGGCCTCGAATTTAGTTCCGAATATTAGTTTATCCCGCTCGCTCGCGCGCTAAAACTAAGCTCGAGGCCTGAGAGTTAGGGCTCTGATCGTTTGTAGCGAACTTTACTGCTAGTGGAACGACTTATAGATGTTTAATTTGATATTTCTTGTTTATCTAGTAAATGCTAATTATATTTTAAAATTATGAATAACCAGAACATTATAAAAGATTCCATGGTAACTTAAAAATAACATCGGGATCAGTGAAATCTTTCAAATCCAAGTAAACGTCAAAAATTTGCATTTTGCCTCAAGTGGGGAGCTGGGTAAAAAATATGCAAAATGGCGTGATCGTTTTGATGGTTTTGAACAGTTTTATGACGGCTGCGTGTGGAACATGGGTAAAAACAGTTCAAAATGATCACTATGTGGCTCTTAAGAAACGTGATGTGATCGAAAAAAACGTTACTTTCGTTTAGTCTTGTCTACTGGAACAGGGGGAATATACAGACGGCTGACGTAATTTTTTTTGTAAATTATTCAACATAATAACAATTCTACGCGATACATCTAAATATGTATCTCATATATTTTTACGTCTCAACCATACGTGACTCATTCTCATGAATGCAAACTGAATAAATTATTACTATTCATAAAGTAGTAAAGTTAAGAATATGTATTGTAATAAACAAGGATAGCTCTAAAAATGTATGAATTTTTAGATCTATCTGATTTTTTCTTATTCATTTAATTTGAAAACAATACTCTGTATTGGCAACCCTGAAACGCTTATGTCATGTATGGCCTATGGGCGACACTGACCATTTAGTATCAGGCGACCTGTCTGCTCCGATTTTGCATAAAAAGAACCATAATGAGAGAAAAATGCTCAAATAGTATTTACACTGGTACACGTAACTCAGTATTGTCTAAGAATCAAGATTTTTGACGCACTAACAGTCGCGCCATCTACCAGGTCCAATTAATACACTATAACCTCTCTCGAAAACCACTCTATTAGTGAAAACAGTATGAAGATCGCTGCAGAGTAGTCTTTGAGTTAATCGCGAACAGACATTTTAGGTTTTTGTAGGAATTATTATAACATTATATTCTATGTCTAATTTAAGAATAATAATAAAATAAATAATGATGATATTCAATAGCATTAAATTAGAGTGCGTCCAAACTTTTTAAACTGTTAAATGCAACTAAATGACATGTAATTTTAAGCTCATTTGAACTCATTGTTATTATCATTGTCGTTTTAATTGTTGTTAATTAATGACACGCCTTACATAGTTATTAATTAATACTTTTATGGAGTCCATTATTAATGCAGCTATGAAACAGTAAAATGTAGTTCTACGGAAATGATGAGTTAAATATTTAGTACTAAACATCAAACTCATAATTTTGTTGTCATGGTTTTACTAGAACTAGTAATAGTAATAGACGTTTATTCATAACTACCTACGAACATACTGTTGGTAGCGTTATTTACCTATTTAAATCTGTTGTACTAATTTATTTCTTTTTCAGTGTATAAATTCAACATAAATAAATAAAAATAATTTAAAAAAAACCCTTTATTTTCATTGCAGTTTACAATTAATTTTTGAACATAAAAAAAAGGTATTAATATTACAGAAGAGAACACAATGCGTAGTGTTAGTTGTATTATAGTATGATACCTATTATTGTTGTACTCGTATTATATTTCTTATCTCTAACATTATTTAATTTTTTTTTATATATATTTAGATATAAATTCAACATAACACAATCATTATTCAAGCACACATTGCGGGAAAGACTGACAATCGAATCGAAGTTCGCGAATCGGGGCCCTGTGGTTGAGCAGTAGGTTTTCATCATCACCTATGCTCCCTTACTCTTTGGAAGTTACTTTCCTCTATCCAAGGTCAAATTTAATCATAGCAATTGATTTCTATCGCAATCTCTTAGTAATTCAAGATCTTTACAATTTGCGAACGGGTTTGTTATTACGCTAGTTAAATATTGCAATAGTGACTACTAACTAGACGCAACAAGACATTTATTTTGTCTTGATAACCTCTGTGTCTAGTGAATGTTTGTTACTTCTTCACGCAATAACTACTGAACGGATTTTGATAAAATTTGGCATGGTAATAGTTTACATGCTGCTTTAACACATAGGCTACCGCAGCAAAATGTACGGTTCCTGCGAGATTTAACGTACGAAATAGCGGAAAACTATATATTATTATACCTATATAAAAATGAATTGCTGTTCGTTAGTTTCGCTAAAACTCGAGAACCGATTCGGTTATTTTTAGTCTTGAATGATTCGTGGTCTAGTGAAGGTTTAAACGGTTCATCACAACTGTTTCTAGGCTCAACGAAGTGGCCACGGGTCAGCTAGTCTTAGTATAAAATATATTTTCGTTGTCTGGTACCAGCTGCAGCACAAGTTCTAATACTTAGTGCCTGGGCAGCTTCACGTGGTGTGTACTGTGGAGCTTAATATCTATGGACGTTTCACAGTCCACACCACGTCAATCTGGCCCCGTGCTAAGTATACGAAGAACTTGTGTTACAGGTACCAGGCAACGGAAATATATTTAATAATTTTATACTATACACATATTTTTATTATATTATACACAAATTTAATACACATCCATGACCCGGGAACATTGAGAACTGTTTCGTTCCCACGGCGGGATTCGAACCCGCGACCTCTCGCTCCAGCACCAACGCGCTCAACCACTGCGTTACGAAGGTCGTCAGCTTCTTCATAATATTGTTATTATATTATAATGAGTGTACATATGGTTACAGACGAGGCGCCTACGTCATAGTGAGCCTAGAATTTCGTAAAAACCGGTCGGCCTTCGCGCGTGTTTGGTTAGGTATATAATTTAAATACACTCAATGGAACAATACTGTGGTAATGTGCAGATGTTTGTTAATTATGGCCTTTATATCTTGTATGGGTTTCGAGGAACACTACGTCATGCATAAGGAAATTGGTTTCAGATGATAAAGAAAAAAGTAACCCCCGAATATCTGACTAGCTGTGCCCGCGACTTCGTTCGCGTGATTGTCGGAAACACCATCGCGATTATCTTTTGATTGCTCACGTTGGTTTTTATTATTATGATTATTAAAAAGGAATAATTCTTTCATACATATTTTTTGAGTAACTTAAACCGTTTATGCGGCGCACGCAACGAAAGTCCTCAAATGTGCATAATTTCCCCCGTTTTTGCAACATTTCTCACTGACGCTTCGCTCCTATTGGTCGCAGCGTAATGTTATATAGCCTAAAGCCTTCCTCTATAAATGGACTAACTAACAAAAAAACAATTTTTCAAATCGGACCAGTAGTTCCAGAGATTAGCGTTTAAACAAACAAACTCTTCCGCTTTATAATATAATACATAATATATATAGGTGTGATAATCAATTATATGTTATTAAGATTAAGGCAAAAAAGACAGAAGGATTTTAATGGTATATAAGAACATATTTTATTGCGGGCGAAAGCTAGTAGGTAACCTGTACAAAACATTTAGCGTGTTTTATTAATAGATTCGACCCAAACAAAATCGATTTACTATCTGTGAATGCAAATGAAATTGAAGCTAGATTCTACAAGCTAGGAATCCGGCCAGCCTTGACGATTGCCGGTAACTAAAGTAAATAGTGGATAACAACGCCCAATATTTACTTATGGAAGGACTATACTTCCTAATTATAAATTATACAAATGGGTAATTATAAATTATACTTACAAAAGGGTGTAAAAAAAAGTCACTATAACTTTGAAAAACGATCACTATTAAAAAAAAATGTTTACTTTTACTATTTCTTATTTTTTTGTCGCCAGAATAACCAAAAAGCAAACATTTTTTTTTTTGTTAAAAAAATTAGTACCTACATTTCTAAATATTTTCTGATATTGACATGGTGCTATAGCGTCTAGAGATATCTTGTAATGTCGACCAAAATAATAATTTTCAGATAGAAGAAGCACTAAACTTTAATGTATTTAAGTTGAGTAATAAAAACGGCACTAAATCAGTTTTATTGCCAAAATAACTTATCAAGTTATTATTATGTAATGAGTAATATTGGGTTAATAGCGAATTGGATAATCATTTTAAAACTTTATTGGATATATAAATTTTGTTTATCTTCAGATTTTTACTGATAGGAAGCACTAACAGTTGTGTATGTTAGAGCTTAAAGGTAAACTACAGAAATTTACCCTTTATTTATTTATTTATAGCCTTTATTCGGAACAAAAAAAAAAATACATCTAATTATTTTACAGTTTACACTTTACAGTAGCGCGGTTTCTCTATAAAAAATAATTTTTCAAATCGGACCAGTAGTTCCTGGGATTAGCGCGTTTAAACAAACAAACAAACAAACAAAATCTTCCGCTTTATAATATTAGTACCTATAGATTAGTATAGATAAAATGTATTGGATAGTGAAGTATGATCTTTTAATATTTCGATGAAAGAGTTCATAAGTGTTCACAATAAGTGATTATTTGAAAATTTCGGCGTTTTAGGTTTGTTTACGTTTAGGTTAAATTTATAAGGGACGTAATATAAATTGATTTATTAAAAAATCGAATGCAGATTGAGCTTCTATCCACGAGCTCTCAATTCCTTACAGCATTTTTCCCTATCCTTTATAGTTCCGGATATCCAATCCATACACCATAGCAATAACTGGTGTAAAAAGAACAGTCACTAAAACTTTGGGATATGATTATAAATATAAATTACCTTTTCTCATTCGAGAAATGTATTTTTTTTATTTTATTTTTTTGACAAAAATAACATTTTTGTGACAAACAAAACATGGTAAAAAGTTAAAAAAAATTTTTAGGTTTTGATAATAAAAATACATTTCCAAAATGAGGAAGGGTATAATCGTAACTCAAAGTTAGTATAGTATAGTGAGTGTTCTTTGTACTGTATAGAACGATGTGGGTTTTCAAATTGTTCTCGGAAGCCCCGACAAAAACTGAACAGCAAAAGATATAAATCTCGTCTTACCGTATATAGGATATCTAGAAAATCTATATCCGCCTACACCGAGGTTCCATCGTTTTATGAAAACCTAGAATATAATATTTTATGATGTAGGTAATTATCTTCTAATAAGTTTTCGAAAGTAGTATAATGTAGAAAGAAAAATTATTTCTGAATGTAGAATAAATAATATAATAATTATAAAAAATATCCGATTTGCGTGAATCTTTTTTTATTAATAGGGTATCTAATGTTAGCAATAGGGTCCCACTTTTTACCTTCGGTGCCTATCCTAACCCTAAAAACTGTGCACATGTGCAGTTTTTAGGGTTTCATGTTCCAATCTGACTACATGGGAAATCCCGTAAAAATCACACCAAAATAATAAAAGTACAGATTGAGTTAGATAATACTTGTATATCTAAGATATTACTATCATACTATGTCAATATGTTACGTAAGTATGGAGTAACGTCAGGTAGCATGGTGACAACATACTATCACTATGTCATGTCCGAGCTGATTTGAGGTTATGTTAAAGGTTAAATAGTTGGATTTGGTTGGTTGTCTTTTTATTGTTTTTTGTAAAAATGTTAGAAGAACAGTTTCTAACATTTTAGTTTCTGATTAGTAGTGTCCTCGTATACACTAGCTTTTTATAATATTTCTTTCTTTGAAAAAAAAAAAGTACAGTCACAATAACATGGATCTACAAAGTTGCAAAAATATGTCTACGTTCATATTTCATAAATATCTTCACCTATTGTATTCAAAGCGATGTAACCAGATAGATTATAATCCAACAAAAAAAGATTTTTTCAAATCGGACCAGTAGTTCCTGAGATTAGCGCGTTTAAACAAACAAACAAACTCTTCCGCTTTATAATATTAGTATAGATATAATCAGTAAGTACTATCGGTAGGCAACATGTAGTAGTAATTAATGTATTTTTGTATCGAACTGATGATTATGGATTATAGCTAAGAATATCGATCACGTCAGCATTAAAATTTAAAAAGCTTTAACAAAATCGAGCTTCCTTTAAGAGAGAACAGACACACATAGACACGTCAAAAATACTCATAACACCACTCTTTCGCCGCGGGTTGAAAACAAGAGTTACACATATAAACGTTGATAAACGTTTATAACTTTTGTTTTCAACTGTAAACAATACATTGGCTTACGCAACTTAATATAATTGTAACTTAAGTATACTCGTCACACAATTGGTTCTAAAATGGGGTCTTAAGTACAAACAAACAGACTTTGACCTTTCATTCGATAATTAACAATATAGTGTTGTGATTAATGTCGATAAATTATATCGATAAATTATAATTATTAATCAATGAATATTTTTAATTTAAGATAGGTGAAATTAATTTAATTGATAAAATGGTTTCCCGATAAAAAGTTCATTAGTATTTTTAGGTCCGTTTTGTATTTAACTGTATTGAAATTTTAGGCGTTACCCATTGAACTGAATGTGATCAACGGTTACCCTTTTACAAATAATAATAGGTATTTACGCAATGGATAAGCGATTAAATGTTGCTGTCCTTGTCTGTGACTTTTCCAACTAAGTAACATTGATTAGATGCTTCACTGTTTATATATTTTTATTAGTAACGGGGTTTCCTAGGTAGTAAGTATTAATATTTCGGTTAAAAAAGTTTTCTCTAACATGTACAAATTATGCACGAAATTAACTTAGCAAAGTTAAATTTGGCATGTTGAAAACTTCCAAATGAAATGCCTACCTTTCATTTGATTTACTTGACTTGAACGAAGTTAACATACGTATGTTATGTACCTATTTGTGTACACAATATGATGTTTATGAATTATGATACATGCATGATATTGCATTCTATTTTATTTACCTAAATATAAGGTATGTTGATATACATTTTTACGATAATATAAAGTTTTGTTATTGCGATATTTTTATTTCTCAGTAGCAAAAAGGTTTATGTGACATAAAAACGAAAACGTTCTTCAAATGTTTCCATCACGATTTTTAGTTTTAAAACAGTATTGCCGCTTTATGTTCGCAAGTAACCTCATACGAGTCATACGTGTATGCTTAGTGTGAACATACGAAAATACGAAATACAGTTGAACTCACCGTTTTGCAAGGATATAGCGAACAGCTCGTCGTCTTGCAGCCATCGGAAGCCGTTAATTATAGACATATCAGCGTATCAATGTGACATGACATCTGCATAACACAGTTCACACACACACATCGACAACATTAGCACATCACTAGAACGGAACGTCAAAACACGGGCACTTCTGGAATGCGGGTGAAACGTCAAAAATTTGACAGCCACGATCGGGGTGAACGAACGATGCGCGGGCGCACGTACAGCGCGGGTCGCCGCGGCTCAGAGACTGACTGTTGTCGAGGCGGGGGGCCTGCTTGTCAGCCGGTCATGCCCCGCGTGGACTACTGTTTTCCAAATTGTTTTTTTTTAATTGTCGAATAATGGATGTGGCTAGTACTGATAAGATGTGTACAATGATTTTCGTGAAAACCTTGAGAGAGCGGAAACGGCAGACGATGAAAAACTACAACTCGAAAGACATTTAAACATTACAAAGTTATTATGAAAATTAAGTTGAATACAAAGTTATTATGAATCTGGGGGCACGGTCGTGCCCCCGTCAAGACGAGCCAAGCGAAGCGCAAGGGCACTACCTACCTTTTCTCGAAAGGTTTCGTCGTTTTTTTGAGCTCTCATAACTTTTCTTTGGAAGATGCTAAATAGTTGAAATTTTCAACATATAATGACATCGGTAAAGACATAAAACATACAAAGTTTGAATGTCGTAGCTATTATACTTTAGATTTTATCAACGTGTAAAAACCCCAGATTTCGTCACTGACTCATTTATAGATCATCAAAATTCATAAGGTACTTCCTGAAATCCTAGAAAGCTGATATTATTTATGTAAGCTGTTATTGCTACAAAACCAACAAAAAAATTATTAAAATATAAATGCCGCCATTTTGAATCCAATATGGTGGACGATACAAAATGGATGTTTACTATACGGATCTGATCTTTAATACATAAAAGGAATACAATAGTCATATACAAGTATATAATAAACGGACGACCTACTTTTTGTAGGACCGATAATCGGTCAGATTTTTGCTCCATATAATTTCTATCCGACTTTATTTATTTTGAGTGCGTTGCACTCCTGCAATTAGACTGTTCTATTTCATTCCGATTATTAATCGGTGACCGACTTTTTGTAGATGAAAGATATATTTATCAGAGAAAAACTAGTTTTTTATCCACTTTTATAAAATTAGGCATTAGCGCGAAGTAGCAGGCAGCAGGTAGTAATAAATTGCTGTCTGTACAAATTACAAATTATGTAAAACACGTGAAATCGGTTATCGGTCCGATAGTAGTCACGGCAGTTTTCAGTCGTATACGATATTTTTATACTGCGAATGTTATTCGATTGTTAAGAAATATTCACATTTCGTATTCGTAATTAACCAGCTTACAAAAATAAATGAAATCCCACCAAAAACATTTTCATGTAAAAATGTTGCCAAGACGAGCCTACATAGCTTACACTCTGAAAAAGTTATCAGATATCGTATAACGCCAAGCTCTACACTACACCTTAATCAAAATCTATCAAAAAGTGGTCAGATCTCATGTAGAACCAAAATTCATGATCTATGCCCCCTTACTTCACCAGGCTTAACTTCACTTACGCTTCATTGTAGTTAAAACGTGATACTTGACCGTTTTGCTACCGTTACGAAGATTTCATAGGGATTCATTAATCGTGTGTAAAATAAAACGGCCAAGTATCACGTATTGACTGCAATGTAGCGTAAGTGAAGTTAAGCCTGGTGAAGTAAGGGGGCATAGATCATGAATTTTGGTTCTACATGAGATCTGACCACTTTTTGATAGATTTTGATTAAGGTGTAGTGTAGAGCTTGGCGTTATACGATATCTGATAACTTTTTCAGAGTGTAAGCTATGTAGGCTCGTCTTGGCAACATTTTTACATGAAAATGTTTTTGGTGGGATATTAAATACGACGGATTCATTCAATTAATAACACAAATGACTCTTAAAAAATAATATATTTATATTAGAAACTATTAAGTAAGTAAGGTAAAATATTACTAAACAAGTAATAAAAAAGACTGTAAATAAATAACTATATCTAAATCGGCGGCCGCTGGTAATGTACCCAGTTGATGTTCGTCATTACTTCGTACGCGCAGAATGAAACCTAACCGTACATTTTGATACCGTAAAAAGTAGTAAGTAGTATATGTGTTAATACAAAATGTAAACTACTACCATTTTAAATTTCATCAAAATCCGTTCAGTAGTTAGTGCGGAAAAGACAAATGTACAAACGTCCAAATATACAAACTTTCGCATTTTTACTTATTTAGGATAGTAGGAAGTAGAATATTAGTAGGGTTTATCATTTATGATATTGCTAGGATGTAGGATAATACATAATATTTAGTTATCAACGAAATATTATGATTTTATTTTATCATTATTCAGTTATTCACTAACCCGAGCGTACCTAATACCTATACTGGGTCAATATATATAAAAAATACGCTCGGGTCGGTCGCAAACGGTCAATGTTTTGGAAGCCGTTGCTGATAAAGTTGTTTTTATCTTAATAATATTCGTTACTGTTTAAATAATATTATCATCTTACACATAAAATAAACTTTATAGTTATTTTAAAAGACAGCAACTACCTAGTTGCTGGTCGTCGTAACTTAGTGTATGGTAGGTAACTTGGTACCTACCAAGTTACCTACCATACACTAAGTTACGATTAAGTTTAGGTTACTTTTATTTATTCAATGGTTATGGTAGGTTGAGATGCGAGTAGTTACGTCATAAGTTACAACTTATAAGAATATACTTGAATATATAATAATAATGATAATAATATCTATGGACGCTTTACACCACGTCAATCTGGCCACGTGATAAATATCCGAAGAACTTGTGTTACAGGTGCCAGACAACGTAAATATATTTAATACTTTTATACTATACACATATTTAAGATTTTTATTATAATATACGCAAATTTAATGCACATCCATGACCCGGGAACATTGAAAACTTTTTGTTCCCTCGGCGGGATTCGAACCCGCGACCTCTCACTCGAGCATCAGCGCGATCAACCGCTGCGCTACGGAGGTCGTAAAATAGAAGAATATGTAGCCCAGGAATAAATGACAACAGCGTATTCGTTACGTTATCGAATAAAATTATGACTCAATAATAAAGTAGACTAACTTATACGAAGAATAAAATTATTGTCACCGAAATGTTTACCAAATGAAGTTCTTTAACATTTCGACAATAAGTTAACCCTAACTCGAACTCGTTAAAATAATATTTACAACACTGCCCGTATTTACGACTTCGTGATAATTGTTTACAATTTATTCTGACTTGTAAACTGTATGTTTTATGTAAATTCATGTATTTTATGCGTGCGGCGGGGGACCTCAGACGCCAAAACGCGTAATAAAACTGTAAATATATTTTTTTATAAATTTTAAAGCTCTTAGAATATGCCTCATTATGGGGTAGTATACAGTGCCGAATATAATTTTTACTAAATTTAATTCTTTATCAATAGACACATTTACGTCTAAAAGATAAGTTATTTAGGTTCGCGACTAAAAATTACAGGCAAACAAAAATCGTTATAATATGTTTGACGCTTCACTCTGTGTGTGTTTGTCTACTTTTTTTTTTAAGGCTGGCGTGATCGCGTAGGTATATATTATTAGTTATAATTCATCATCTGCTTGACAATGCGGCGTTACTTAAAATTTGAATGTTCTTTTAAATAGTTACTATCCGTGTATACAGTGTGTAAAAAAAACAGTCACTAGAACTTTGAGATACGATTGTACTACCTTTCCTCATTTTGGAAATCATTTTTTTTGTCAAAAACTATAAAAAAACCTTTTTTACATGAAAGGTAATGTAATCGTATCTCAAAGTTATATTAACTGTTCTTTTTACACCCTGTGTACTCCTAACTTTCTGTAATCGATATTACAATACGTTATATAAATAAATAGAGTATAATAGACTTCATCTAATCGTCCCATCAATCATTGTGCATAATCCGAATAAATGTATAAAAGAGATGCCCTCTCGAAACATCTAGAAGGTTTTATACTGTCTCAATAAATCAATCTCGCTATTGCCATTTGTCTAAAGGATTATTGTCTGCGTCCGTATATATTTACATAAATATTTACAAGTTTACAAATAGAACAAAGTCGTAATCTATCAGGCTTTACAAGGTTTGCTTTGCCGATATGTGTTGCACCACAGTGACATCGATTATAACTCTTATTTTCACTTAGCTTACCTTCTAAATCATCCAAATTCATATCATGGACCAATTAATTTTATGGGTTTCTATCCTATCTATAAATCAAAAATACAGTGTGTAAAAAGAACAGTCACTATAACTTTGAGATACGATTATACTACCTGTCCTCATTTTGGAAATGTAGGTATTTATTTTTTTATAAAAAAATATTTTTGTTTTTTTACTTTTTACTTTATTGTTTAGTTTTATCGCAAGAATAACGAAACAGCAAAAATATTTTTTTTTTGTAAAAAATATTTAAAAAATACATTACTAGCGTGAGATATCCCAATGTTAAAGTGACTGTTCTTTTTACACCCGTCATAATCATTAATCACCTGATAGTGTGAGGTCAATGGCCTTACCTACTACTGATTTTTCTTTCGTTATTTTTGCCTAAATGTCAGAATGTTTCAACATATTATGTTTCCTTAATTAAAATACATTTAGGCGACAATAAACATCAAAACTTAACAGCTACATAAAACTACATACAAAGTTATAACGAAATGCACTGATTTGTTATCAGCAGCATCACTGATGATACAAGATACTAAGAATAGTTATCAGCTGAACAAGTTGTCAAGTCCGAAATTAGGATTGTGTCCGATAAGACGGGTACATTATGTTGCATGACTTGCAGTGGTCGTAGGGTCATTAAGACCCACTGTTTTAGGCCCGTATTAATAAAACCATCTCGAACACGATCTCGACTTCTAGAGAGTTGTGATCGCACCTCTACTTTAAAAAAAAAAAAACTGTATATTTTTCGAAATTTAAATGGGTATAAATAATTTGCTTAACTTATTTTAATTCTAATACTTATATAATCTTTTAAGAGATTTTACTCATAAGGAGTTGCTGACAACAGAGTCAGTATAATTATAGGTAAGTAAGAATTACACTTAAAGGAGTAAGCTAAAGATGAAATACACTTAATATTACTAAGTGTGTGTATGTGTGTATGTATGTGTGTATGAGAATCTGGTAGAAAGAGAATGATTGTGTGTGTGACACCCTAGACCTACGACACCCTAGACCTATTGAGAACCTATTTGATAAACCAACGTTTCGTTTCACTTTTCAAAAGTGAACAACTTACAAGTAAAATTGATAAAAATGATGTTTGAAAAAAATCGCAATTCTTGAGACTGAATTTGAGATTGTTTTATTAGTACAAGCTTAGTTAGAAGTGTACGATATGCACGATTTCATGTTGGAACGGTAGTCGGGCAGATTTTTTCTCCATATTATTTTTAGACAAATATATACCAGTACATATATTATTACTATTATTCTTAGACGTGAGCAGTGAACCGATTTATTCAGGACAAAAATAGAGCATAATGATTGCAATTATAAATCATTTTGCTCTATTTTTGTCCGACAAAAAATCGGTAACCGTTTATCAGACGCGAGCCCTAAAAAGGAATCCTTCATTGAAGGTCTAAAATAAATGAGTGATAATACTTTAGGGTGTGTGCCTCCTATGTAGAGTATACTATGAAAGTACCAGCGCTAAAAGACTTACTTTTGATGAAATGATGATGATGATGACTTGTACGTTGTTAATGTTAAATCTTGAAATACTAAAATAGCATCACAATTTCAGACCTAAATCAGTTACAAAGCACCGAAACTCAGTGAATTCAAAGTCGGGACATCTTGTTGAGCAACAAACGCACTTACTCGCCTTTTTAACGTAAACAGTGTGGCGCAAACATGTAGCGTTTAGCGGTTTTAAAAGCAAAAAATCTTGTAAACTTGTAAAATATGCTATTGATATGTATGGGAAATATCTAAATTTACAAATTTACTTAAAAACTACAATTTATGATTTTTTTGGTTCGTTTTTAAGTAATTTTACAGATACTATTATGCATTTACCTCTGATCAGTTCACCTGTTCATAGCATTTATTTTTTTCTGTAACAGCAATCCCTAAATAATATATGTACATTTTTACTATTAAATATAATGGATCGTAGAGCGCCATGTTAATATGAAATTGGCACTTGAAAAATGTCATAATATTCCAATCCAATTGTTCCAATAATCATATTCGCTCGTTTAAAACTACAACGTGGCACAACGAAAAACTGGAATTTTGGGAAAACGACTTTGAAACTTTTAAAATCTTACAACTTTTAAAGTAAGAAAGCTACAAAAAAGATTATTTTGCCCATTTGAAACTTTACTAAGAAACTATGAATCTCAGTGAAAATTTCATTGATTTATTGATATATTTTTATGAAATTATAGTTTTATAAAAAAAAGTCCCTACATGTCACGTTCTTCCTATAAAAATAATGAACTTACTGACTGACAAAGGGGTATATCACGTTATAGGTAACAAAATAAAGAGATTTAAGACTGTGGTACAGAATATATTATATAGTAATAATAACACTGTTGAAATTTTAATAGTATTTATTGAAAAAAACTATTAGCTAAAGTGTAACTTACTAGTTTTATAATCAGTTTAAAACAAACAAATAATAACAAAAATAAGTAAGTGGCGTCTTTTATATCTAAATTAAAACCTTAATTTTATCAGACTAAACAATCCTACGTCTAAAAATAATAATTAGACCTGATATTATGAATTATAGAAGGATTAAAATTTATTATAGTGTCGTAAACGACAAAATTTGTACCAAAATAAGGTTTAAGTGGAAAATTGTTGCTAAAGTATCACAAGGTACTTAGGTAACGTTAACTATTTTTATAATACTTACTTAATTCAAACATGTTTATAAAGTTTCTGGGGGCCTATTACAAGCTCTTTATTCCAGCGAGTTTACGCCATACAACATGGCTGCCTGGAATTTTCGTATTACGATCACATAATAACTGCATGATGACAGCTAGTTAGCAGACACTTGACACTGGACTTGCTTCCGAATGTCACTTTCAGACTACCAAACTAGGATGAAGCAATAACAAGGCAGTTTAAGACCGTATTATTGAATTGCCTGGAACCAGGCTGGTATTGTAAAAGATCATAATACGGCCCCTGTACATAGTTCATACTTATAATTAGGTAGGTACTATTTTACAATAACCATAATGACCAATAATAGATACGGGAAATATCACATCTTTTTTTAGGATCAGAAGTAGGTACTAATATTAATCTAAGATGGCATAACTCGTGAAAGGAGCATTGCTCTTCTACCTCTTCACGAGCTTCATTCTGTGGTGTGAATGCATTTTCTTCCTGATCGCATATTATATCCGCAGCAATAGCATCTTAAAATGTAGCTCTATGTATGTATTGGTCTATAGAGCTGAAAATACAATTTTCTATGCCTGTACTATTTATTAAGTCTTTTGACAATTCGTTTATTACGTCGTCAGTGTTGTCAAGGTGTGAGCTTCTTCATCATCTGCACTTTCTTCAATAACTTTGTTGATGGTGAAATTCGGCTCTCTAACAGGATCGTCGCTATCCTCGATGAAGAATTCCTCAGCTGAGCTTCTAGATGCTCTTCTCATGCTGGAGCTGCTAGAAGAATTTCAACGCCGACGCTTTTCTGGAGTTTTCTCATCTTTATGATAATTTTCATTAGCCATTTTCACTATTCTCCTTGATCGTGAACCCATCTTGAACAAAAAAAAATCTTTATTAATAAAATATTATTATAAACAATGTGACAAAACGATGAATTTCTTAATATAATAACAATATTTCAAATATATATCGTGACATCCTGTTATAAACGAAGCGTAAATTTAAATAAGTGTAAAAAATTATTGCATACAACGTGACATGCTAACACAAGCCAATTTTATTTTCATAATTTTCAAAGGAACAACGTGTTATCAAAGTGATGACCAAGTACGATCAATTAATTCTTTAATGCTAAAATGCGACATAACAAGTGTGACACATTATAGAATTAAATAAATAAGTAATAAAATATTTACCTTTACTCCAAAAAGGTGTCATGGAGGTCTTGACACGTTGCTGTCTTATACCGCAAGCAAGTACTCTCACGCACTGCATTGTCACATTGAGGAGGCGCGTTGTGGAAATAAGCTTAGCTGCTAAACGGGGCAGCGCTACATCGTGACAAGCTCTCTCTTTTCCTCATACTTTTGTCGGTATTGGCTTAAATTATACCACGTTTTTGCACTAAATAGATTCGGGTACGGTGAATAAAATGGTGGTAATAACTCAAAATCGAGTTATGCCACTGTGACACGTTGTAGTTTTAAACGAGCGAATTATGTTAAAAATAAATGAGATTCAAAAGTAGGTACCTAATGTACCTAAAATTATAATATTAATCTTACTTTAAACCACACACCAACCAGTTAGCTTTTTCGGTTCGTAACAAGGCCCGACAGCCGAAAACGGTTTAGTGAGAACAAAGTGATGCAATTTCGTTCAGTGTGCACCAGTCCTAATCCCACAGCTGTCTCACTTGCACCCGCACCAAATCGTGTACGTGCGAGTGAGACGGAAGTTTAACAAATTTAATAACGAGTATCGCCTTCTTATTAAAATTCTGTCATCCAGTGACAGCTCCGTAATCAGGTGATAAATACGATTGCAAAAAATCGGTTTTAAAGATACACCTTGGTTTTATTTCTGTAATAAACTTAATAATGTCTGGTGGGAAACATTGATTCTTGGTATTAACCAAGAACACTTTCTCTTGTTTTCAGCAACATCAAGAAAATCAAATATTATAAAAAAAAAAAAAAGTAACAATTAAAGAGTCCTTGTGCCCTCGAAGTCAGAGGTCTATAGTCACAAAACATACATCTTCTTGTGTAGAAAATAAAGTTCAATTTTGAACAGCTATCATAAAAAAAATATAAATCACAAATATAACCCGACTTCCCAAAACAGGAATCTAAAAGGCTTGTTTCTGAGGTTTTATTTACAAAAAACAAGTTTTTTCTACATTTATATATATAGCTCCAATGTTACTCCCGGCATCATTACCAATCGATTGATATCTTATTTATTAAAATCGGACCAGTAGTTTAATCGCTACGAGGGAACATACATATTATTATGTACATAGACTGGCAAATTCATTACCCTTCCATTTAGCTTCGCCGAAGTTGGGTAAAAACTGACTATTGCGAGACGACATCATACAGGAATGGTTTCATACAAAACGATAAATAGTATAAACCCCTCTTAACAATTTTTTTGTTTTGTTTTTAGTATTTCTTGTTATAGCAGTAACTTTTAACCGTCTAGCAGTTGCGGTTCTTGAGACACGGCCTGGTGATAGACAGACAGCGAAGTCTTTAGTAATAAATAATATATATACTAATATTATAAAGCGCGAGAGTATGTTATATAGCCTAAAGCCTTCCTCTATAAATGTATATCTATATAAATCTATAGTATTAGTCTATACTAATATTATAAAGCGGAAGAGTTTGTTTGTTTGTTTAAACGCGCTTATCTCAGAAACTACAAATCCAATTTTAATTATATTTTTTGGTTAGTTAGTCCATTTATAGAGGAAGGCTTTAGGCTATATAACATAACGCTGCGACCAATAGGAGCGAAGCTGATGCTTCGCTCCTATTGGTCTCACTGATGTGAGAAATGTTGCAAAAACGGGGAACAATATTCACATTTGGGGACTTTCATTGCGTGCGCTGCGTAAACGGTTTAAGTCACTCAAAAACCACGCGAACGAAGTCGCGGGAACAGCTAGTATAGTATTATAGAGTCTCGTTTTTACCCTTTGAGTACGGAACACGAAAAATGCAGCACCGCATCTCATTTCTGTGTGAACTGAAGCCTTACTCTCAAAAACTGATTCGATTTTGATTCAGATTCGATCGGGTATCGTACTCCCGAATAAATTGACGTTAGTTTATTTTGAATTTCAGTAATTGATATTCGGTCGGGAGTACAAAAAGTTACGATCTAACGATTTTCTTTATCCAGGTTAGTTTCCAAAGTAATTCACCAAATAAAATATCAAAAGCCGAAAAGTTTAGATCGAACTAATTCGATTCTTGATTGTGTCAGGAGCAAGCCTGCTTACTGAGTCTCTATATCTACATTCAAGAGGTAAACCAATTTACTTTTTCAAAGCTAACATCTAATTTTAAAACGATCTCGTCAGGTTTGTCCAAAATGAAACAATTTCACAATATTGTTTCAGTGTAATGAAATTTGAAACCCATGGTGATGAAACATTTATGGAGTAAAATGTAAAAGCCTTTTTCCTGCTACGGTTTTACATAAATGCATTTTACAGTAATTATAAAGTGAGGTTTATTTTGTTATGGAGGCTTACAGCCACAACTTTCAACGAGGATCAGTGTATTTTATCGCAGACTTTTAAATACAGATATGCAATAAATTGTACTCATTTATTTTTATTACTCAATTAAATGCACACTAGCCGGGCCAGTGTTGGCACAGGAAAGAGATATGTCCTCCCTGGGGGATGCGTAATGCAATTCCCTTGCTGATCAAAAAAAGGAAAGAGATATGTGTGAGTGTAAGTGGAGACCTTAGAGGAGCCCTTTTGCCCAGCAGTAGGATAGCATAGGCTAATAAAAAAAATTATATGACGACCGCTGTAGCGCAGTAGATGAGCGTGTTGTTGCTCAGGCTGGAGGTCGCAGGAACAAACCTTTTCTACGTTCCTGTGTATCAAATTTAGTGTACAATATAATAAAAATCCTTAATATGTGTATAGTGTAACATATTTCTCTTGTCGGATAACTATACTACAAGTTCTTTGGAAACTTAGTACGAGGCTAGATTGACGTGGTTTAAAGCGTCCATAGATATTATGTATTCTTTTTCAGTTACTTTGTTAATATTAAGGTGGGTTTATTCATTAATGCTCCTGCTATAATCTCTCTATATCGAATTATCTTAGTGTAAACAGACTCAGTAATCTTTTTTGTTCTGTCTGCTCGCGTCTGCTCGTTCATATTTTGGTGTCAGAGAAAGATAGATCAAGAAATAAGGTTGTTGATTTAGCTATTTGTTCTTTTAAAGTAATCCACCTTGACTCTGCAGTTTTATGACTACGTACTTTTTCGTGTATCATGTTCGTCTTTATTCTGTGCATGCGTTGTGAGCTGATCAAATTCTTCTCACAATTAAAAGGGTTATGTTGTTCTAATCATTGTCGACCTTGTGTGATGACTATATCTGAATCATCCATTACATCATTTGTCTAATTGCAAAGTCATCCTAAACACTTTGATGGACGTAAATCATTTAAACACTGATTTGATTTGATATTTAGGTCAAGTATATGTGATTTAATTTGTATTTATAGCAGTTATATCAGTATATAGTTGCGCAAGTAGTCAACCTGCAATTAAACTTAACTATTCTACTGTCCAAACATAAATACAGTTTGATATGATGGAACAGCAAAATCTAATAAACGTCAAACTAACATTACACGCGTTTTAGTTGGTCCAATTCCCACAATCAGTTTACGATATCAAGGTTTATTGAAATTTATGTTAGAAAATGAGAATTGGGTTTCTTAAATAGTCATTTTTTTAGAATTTTACTTCGTCATGTCATGTCAGCCATGACTCATGACTCATGGTCAAAAACTATAGTGCCGTTTGGATAATTTAATTAGGCTGTCTATCTCATAATTCTACTAATTTTCTAGACATACTGACCGCATCATTGGATTAGCAGCGAATTGTCATAATAATAAAGCTTATTTTGAAACTTGAAATTTTTTCGTGAAGTTTCACTTAATTACAATATTTTCAATACAACTCAAAAATCATTAAACAATAAGACTAAAGTAACTTTAGTTATCTTGATAACTTTGGTGCCATAATGGCATTTGGGTAAATCTCGTTAACACGTGTAAGTTTAGATGATAATGGCGCTGGAATCGAATTGGGGACCCTATCGTCATTAGACCCTTTAGTCCGGGATTCAATTATACTTGATTGACACAAATTAGTATCGATCATAAGTGGCCATACATTTTAAATATTAGTATAATATTATGTATAAGTTTTTTAAATCCTATAATGTTTTATAATCAAATTAATTTTAAAATATTTTTGATAACAATAATTGATGTTACACAGTGAACAATATATAACTTCAGATATAATATATTGTAATTCTAATTAAGTAGTAGTATAATTTATAAAATAAGTAGATATAATTAGGACAAAATATGAGTATCTTGGACCAACCCCTAAGATTAGGACAAAATAGGAGTGTATTTGTCCAACCGCTAACAAAATAGACCTATATTGGACCAACCCTTCACATTAGGACAAAATAGGAGTGTCTAGACTCTAGACTAACCGCTATCATTAAGTAAAAGTAGCGGTATCTTGGACCAGCCCCTAACATTAGGACAAAATAGGAGCACATATAATCTTAGACCAACCCCTAACATTAAGACGAAATAGCAAAATCTTGCACCAACCGCTAAGACAAAATAGGAGTATCTTGGACCAAACCCTTACATTAGGACAAAATAGGAGTATCTTACCCCTAACATTAAAACAAAATAGGAGTATCTTGTACCAACCTCTAACATTAGGACAAATTGTAGGAGTATCTTGGAGACTTGGACCAAGCCCTAACGTAAATCAACCCGTGTCACACGCGCGCGCTGATTGCGGGAATAAAACACATTTGTAGCTCAGATCTCAGGTGCCAAGTAATTGCTGGCGAAATTTCATTCGCTTCATTAAATATACATTTATCTTTATTTTGTTTATTTGCAGAAGTACATGCCAAAGGAGAAACGCTTCTGAATATGGCAAAGGATTTCAAATAGAAGGACATTTAGGTAAAGGAAAAAACTTATTAGAGATACAGTATTTTTTCCATCAGACTTTAGTTTTGCCGGAAATCTAAATCCAACTAATATTACAAAGGCGGAATTTTGTATGGATAGACGGATGTTTCTTACTCTTTCACGTAAAAACGACTGAACGGTTTGTTATGAAATTTGGTATGGTAGTTAGTAGTTTAATACTGGATAAACATTTAGGCTAATTTTACCGCAGAAAAATGGTACAGTTCCTGCATGGTTTTATTTTACGAATCCCAAGCGTAGGTACATTATACAACAGTTAGGGCTGATTTTTCAATCGTCAGATAACTTTTATCTGTTGAATAAACATGTGACTTTGACATTTGTTCCATACAAAATCTGTCAAAGTCACATATTTATTCCTCAGGTAAAAGTTGTCTGACTGATGTTGAAAAATCTGCCCTTAGAAATTCGTCTTCCGTTTAGTTATCATGGTTAAGAGGAAACCCCAATTTTAACTTAGACTTAACTTTTATTCTCAGTGGATTATAAATGGATTCACTTAATATTATCAACTGAATGTTTTGCCAATTATAGTTTGACGTTGGTTTAGAGTTTGTGAGAATACCCTTTAGAAATAAAACTTTAGACGGCTCCGTGGTCTAGTGGTTCTGAGCTTGGCTCTTGACTCGGAGGTCGCGGGTTCGAATTCCGCCGAGGGAACAAAAAGCTTTAAATGTTCCCGAGTCTTGAATGTGTATTAAATTTGTGTATTAAAATAATAAAAATCTTAAATATGTGTATAGTATTAAAGTATTAAATATATTTCCGTTGTCTGGTACCTGTAACACAAGTTCTTCGGATACTTAGCATGGGGCCAGATTGACGTGGTGTGAAGCGTACATAGATATTATTTATTATTATAAAATCGAGACTTCATAACTTTACTGTTGTATGATTTAACTAGCTGTGCTCGCGACTTCGTTCGCTGAGTGACTTAAACCGTATATGCAGCGCACGCAACGAATGTTCCCAAATGTGAATAACTTTCCCCGTTTTTGCAACATTTCTCACTGATGCTTCGCTCCTATTGGTCTAAATATAGCCTAAAGCCTTCCTCTATAAATGGACTATCTAACAAAAAAAGAATTTTTCAAATCAGACCAGTATTTCCTGAGATTAGCGCGTTTAAACAAACAAACAAACAAACAAACTCTTCTGCTCTATAATATTAAATGATATATGATTTAATTAACAGAACAGACTTTCTGGTGACCTACAAACGGTCAGACAGACAGCGGAGTCGCAGTAATAGGGACCCGTCTGTACCCCCTGTGAACGAAACCATAAAAATGAGCAACTCGAGTCCTTGTCTATGATGATGGCATTGTAACCGCAAGTCTTCATTGTCCCTATTTTATTGTCTATTGTTGAATATCTTTGTCATAGACTTGGCACCTAACTACAACTTTTTTGCTAGCAAGCCAAAAGGAAGATGAGTAGGAAATTTGCAAGTATTAATGTTAGTGTGTACTTTAGTTTAGTGGCGTTAAGTTTGAAGTGGGCATCAGCGCAAATAAGAAGAGTCCGATTCGCCAGATTCGCCAGATTTAATTGAATAATAGTAATAGTATAATAATATACATATAAGCTTTAAAAAACTTCATTTTCTATTATCAATAATAATAGTAATATACCCCCCACACCGATTTCAGTGACGGTGGCCAGTTTCATTGAAATCAGATTAGCTTCGCAGGAGTTATTATTATAGTGCCCAAGTGTGTGCGCAATACACATATCCAATCACTCTTCCTTTACTCTCGTAGCCGGATCGTTACACGTCCGGCAGGAATCAGGCGCAGAACCGACATTTTTACATGGACCATTTCTTGTCAGACATCAGGCTGCAGAATTTTTTTTTTTTTCGTTTTTCCAACGCGGGAATCGAACCCACCACCTCCGAATCGAGAAGGAGACTGAACCACTGGACAACAGAGGCTATTATTATCAGGAGTCTCGTAGCCTCTCTTTCATTAAAATCTGATCAATAGTTAAGGCACAAATACAGTAAATAGTCTGCTAAAATAAATACCCCCCCCCCTCCCTTTTTTTCGTCGCCCTACTTTGGTAAAAAGTACCTACTGATTAAGTGAATAACGTGAAGCTTACTTTAATGTGAACACAGTTCATCACAGTCATTACTCAGTGTTGACAGACCTATGTTACAACATTTTCACTCTGTTTGTATTTCATTTGTTCTCTCTTTCTCTAACGAAGTTACATTGTTTGTTCAGTATCCATTCATAGAGCATACAGCCACACACCCAAAAAGTTTTTCCATTACAATTCACCCGTCAAACAGAACCGCATTGAAATTAATTTTCGCCGCGATTAAACGAGACCCGAAAAACTTTTAAGGGGCTCCAAATGTCAATCCTAAATGTTGTTTTTATGATTTAATTCAAATAACTTCATTAGTTTAAAGACTTGGGTAAAAAATGCTTCAAATATAAGCTATAATATGAATGGCTGATACTTTTTTTTAACTGTCAAATAGCATATCACTATAGGAATTAGGCTGTGCAGTCCAAACAACGTTTATAAATGTTAATATAAGATAGTTATTAATGTTATAAGCACTAGAAAGTCTATAACGTATTTCTCTACAAAGCATAGAAAAATCAGAATGGCGGGCGGGCGAATGCTAACTGCATGACATAATAAAATACATGACAGATAGAATGATTGAATTAATACACAGAGCCAGGTATATCGGATGCTCACTTTATAAATAGAAATATTTATTTTACACAATAATAAATTATATTGATTGGTTTTTGATAACCTGTAAATAAATCCAACAATCACATTCCCAACATAGAAACACAAAACAAAATGTATGAGATTCGCTCGTCATTTAGAGAAGCTTGTGTCAAATCCCATACATTTGTCTTCGATATTTGTAAGCGATAAATAGCGAAGGCATCTTGAATCAGGGCCCTGGCAAGGACAAGCACCTCAGAAACCTTTTAATCTGATCTCAGGGGTGCCCGAGGGTGGATCTGTCTTGGGACCCGCAAATAAGATAAATTAATCAGAAGAATGAAGGAGAAGTAGTGTTCCAGTTTTCATCCCCAAGCAGGGCTGCCATCTCTAAAACCTGTCCCACCTGACCCTGGTGTGGGTGTACCCAGTACCGGAAGCGTAATTTCCCCGGATTTTGGAGCTTTCACCCCGGACATTTGAATACTTTTTTCATTAACTTACATCTTGTTTAAAATCTGGGAGCACGGGAGTGCTCGTCCGTCCGGGTTTTACCCGGACTACAACTTAAGCCTCGCCCGGACGCTCCCCGGACGGGCTCCAAACTAGGACAAATCCGGGGAAACCCGGACGGATGGCAGCCATATCCCCAAGCGTGTGGGACACAGCAAAATTGTAATGACAAGACACAATAGAAAGGAGAACAACCACGGGAATAATAAAATATATTTATGACAAAACCTAACCGATAGTTGTAATTATATTTTTTTATAGACAGTTAATTGTTTTGGCAGGGTGAAAAGGTGGTGTTAAATAAATGAGTGATACCTACTTTAGTGTGTGTATGTGCCTCCTATGTAGAGTCAAAAGAAGATTTGAAGAGCTGAAAGATTTACTTTTGACTTTCATGTTTGTAAATTTAAATAAATTGCTAGATATTTAAATTTTATGCTATGGATTTCTGCAAAGTAACGCCTGATTCCATTAACTATTTCATGTTTGTGTGAGAAATGCCCCAACATCGTAAATTTTACCAAAAAATAGATAAAAAAAGTATCTCTTTCAGCGCTGGTACTTTCATAGTAAACTCTACATACGGACCCCATACAAACCCTAAAGTATTATCACTCATTAATATTATAGCCTGTTTGTTCCACTGCAGTGTCTATTGCATAATATTAAACTATATTCAATACTAGCCGACCCGTGCCCACTTTGTTGAGCATGGAAACCGTGTAAACCTTTCCGGGACTTCCACGAATATTTCAAGACCAAAAATAGCCGAATCAGTTCAGCTGATCTCGAGTTTTAGCGAGACTAACGAACAGCATTTCTGCAAAGTAACGCCTGATTCCATTAACTATTTCATGTTTGTGTGAGAAATGCCCCAACATCGTAAATTTTACCAAAAAATAGATAAAAAAGTATCTCTTTCAGCGCTGGTACTTTCATAGTAAACTCTACATACGGACCCCATACAAACCCTAAAGTATTATCACTCATTAATATTATAGCCTGTTTGTTCCACTGCAGTGTCTATTGCATATTAAACTATATTCAATACTAGCCGACCCGTGCCCACTTTGTTGAGCATGGAAATCGTGTAAACCTTTCCGGGACTTCCACGAATATTTCAAGACCAAAAATAGCCGAATCAGTTCAGCTGATCTCGAGTTTTAGCGAGACTAACGAACAGCAATTGATTTTTATACAGCCTATGTTAATCAGTGATAATGTAGCATTCTAATGAAAAAAGAATTATTAAAATCGGTCTAGTACTTTTCGAGTTTAGTATATATTATATACTAAACTCGAAAAGTACTATTATATATAAGTATTAGTATATATTATATATTATATCCACACGGAAGTGCAAGGAAGACACAACTAAATTGCAAATACTGCCCCACGAAACTAAATCCCATGGTATTGCATAGCGGATACTGCTTAAGGCCCTCCTACAATCGTCCAACTGCCGAACTTGTTTTTACTTAACAAAGTTCTATAAGTGGTAGAATATGCGACGTACACTGCTTAAGGCTTTCAAGAAGAACATTTTATGTACTTCTGTTGCCGCTATAACAACAAAATATTATACAAAAAAAATTAAACTTACACAAACGTAATGAAACCGGCCAAGTGCGCCTCTTCTCTCTTTCTATGTCTCTTGTATGGAAGCACCCCTTTTTTAGGAGATTTATTTTTTCTTTATTAAGATACGAAACGAAATAAGTAATTAGTATTTTCCAAATTCCAATAATGGCGCTAGATGGCCAGTCGAATTGCCAGTATTAGGGTGATATCATTTTCTAGTACTAGGTCGTGCCTCTGTTAAGAGGAAACACCACGAAATTTTTTCCGTACAAAAATAGGGGTCTAGGGGATTTCTATTTCCTCCCTGGATAACACCTCTAGAGTAACAATTTTTTTCCTGAATATTTATGAATATTGTTTGTACGTCCCTATTTTTTTCTTTTTTAAATAAATTAATTATTTAAAGAGATATGGACGTTTAAAAAGCTAAAAAAAAATGGCCAGACTCTCCGCTATTTTTAAATATCTAGGAAATAGATTTGACTACAATAAACAACAAAAGCAAAAAATAGGAACCTAGCTCAATTCTTTTTTTAGCTAATACAGAAAAAAATATTTAAATCGGTTATGTTTTGGAGGAGGAAACAGGAATCCCCTAAACGTCGATTTCTGGTACTTTTAATAGGTAATTTCAGTCCAAGTTGCAGTTGTCTCTATCGCGCTAGTGCTGGCTAGCTAAGGCACTGCGAGACAGCAATAGATTTTATAAATACCTATTTTGTATTTCACTCAACCGTGGTGTTTCCTCTTAAACATCAACTCTGGTGCATAATGTCTGCATATCGAGCTAATGTAACCGAGCCGTTACTCGGACGCAACCCTTGTTTCCGTGTAATGAATCGATCGTTACATAAAAAGGTTACTGTTTCGACAGGAAACGACAAACGCGTGCGCGAAAGTAAACTGAACACGATACCATGCGGGGGCTTAAGGCATAGGATGAAGGGTTTTCAAGTGTGAACTAGATGTTTCTCGGTACTTCACACCCGCAAAATGTAACCGTACTTTTTGCTGCGGTATGAAGTAGCCTTTGTGTTAGTCCAGCACGTAAACTGCTGTAATACAAAATTTCATCAAATTCCTTTCAGTAGTTTTGTCGT
The DNA here is from genome assembly GCA_905187575.2 of Celastrina argiolus. Taxonomy (NCBI): domain Eukaryota; kingdom Metazoa; phylum Arthropoda; class Insecta; order Lepidoptera; family Lycaenidae; genus Celastrina; species Celastrina argiolus. The sequence continues at coordinate 9,703,829 of LR994596.1, forward strand.
GAAGAAGTAACAAACATCCACTCACAAAACAGTTTAATTAATATGATGCTCCTTGGTCAATTGATTTACAGCTGGGCTCCCGACTCTTGGGTTTGAAAGGAGATCAAATGCGGTTCATCCGTTTAGATAATATGTATAATAACGTCCCAGATTAATTTAACCCAAACGAAAACAAACCAAAACCACCGAAATTTTCACATATTTATTTATTGTGTACAATTATCAACACTTTCCCGGAATATTAAAGGATCATTCTTCATTATCCACTACATTTTATAATAATTAAATAATAATGAATATGTTTAAACATCAAATGAAAAACATGCACTGTAAAAATACGCCATTTTGGCACTGCCAACTATATAATAAAGTCTACTCTATGGATTCATAGTAGCAAACAATAATAATTGTTTTAATATTGGCCAATTGGCATCACTGACTAGTCTATGGTTGTGTCATAGACGGGTTTGTTTACGTTTGGGTTAAATTTATCTGGGAATATAGTATCTACATACACAAAGATACGTCAAACTCAACACCTCTCTGTTCTGTCGGGGGTTAACGCTACCGCGTATAACTTGAACGAGATGAGTCATGCAGCGTGTAGTATTACTCGGGATTGCATACCAGCTGTCGAATATTTGTCTATTGTTGTATATCCTTTATCAATCACAAACTATTATGAATACTGGGCCATTACCCTTCCTTTTGACTTCGCCGGTAAAATGCCTTACTGAAGTCAAAACTTCTTTATTTTGCACTTTTTGGGATGGGTAAAAAATGTTACGTGACCTGATCGAAAATTCGTAAGACGGAATAGACGGCGTGGCGTAGGAGGTACCTACGTTCCCCTTTATTTCCCGTGCGGCGTAAATGCCTGCTCTTGCTGTTCTATTTTAACTCCTGCCGACATTTCAACCCGTTTTTTTTTGGATGGTCAACTTTTTATATTGTCAACCTTTTGTGTGAATTGTTTAATAAGTAAAAGCATTTTACATAGGCGGAGCCGAGGACAAAAGATAGTGAATTGTACAGTTTTTATTAATGTAAATAATTAAAACTATATAGTTTTTAAAACAGGCATATATAATGAAAACAATTTAAAACAAAAGGGGGAAAAGTTGGGCACTTGATACGACACAACGGATTTCTTAAGAATATTACAGAAGGAAAAGTAGAGGGGAGAAGATGAAGAGGAAGACCTAGGAGAAGTTATATAGGTAGAACTAATAAATGATAAACGTTGAGTCGTATCAGGAGTAAAGTAAAGCACAGGACAGAGAAACATGGCGATTACTCCACCGACAAGAGCCTAGCTCTTAAGATTTAAATAAATGAATGAAGTTTTTAAAATCTCTTAGTAAATTAGGATATTTTTTTAACCCCCGGTTTCTGAAACGCAAATGAACTCCAAATTAATCAGCGTTCAAATCTCTTGTCAGACTTGATCGGCGGTTTTCCTGTTAGAACCTGGGCCTATTACAAGCTCTTAATTCCAGCCAGTTTACGCCTGGAATTTTCGTATTACGATCACATAACTGGATGATGACAGCTAGTTAACGGACACGTGACAATTGACTTGCTTCCAAATGTCACTTTCAGATAACCAAACTAGGGTGGATCCATTCAGTGTAACATGTCGCTGTAATATGAAAAAGAACAGGGCAGTTTAAGACCGTATTATTGAATTGCCTGGAACCAGGCTGGTATTGTAAAATATCATAATACGGCCCCTGGGGGTAAGATTGGCTAAGTACGCACTATATTACAGAACTTAGTAGAGTCATTTTATAAATAAGTTTATAGATAGTCCACACGGACGAAGCAGCCGGCTAAAGACAGTCTGTATTATAATTTAGATAACTAAATAAAGACTCCGGATATCAACAACTTTGAATTTATGTATATTATTTGACCCCACTGATATTAAAAAATGCTAATTAATCTTTGACTTCTTGAGTAATTAATTTGGTTTTTTTGATAATACATCTTGCTAATTTACCAATCTACACTTTATAATATTATATACTAGCGACCCGCCCCGGCTTCGCACGGGTGCAATGCTGATACTAAATTAAATACACTACAGAAAAACTATGAACGTTGTATATAAAAACATAGCGGCCCGCTCCGACTTTGCACGGGCATAAAATGTATATGCCTATGTCACTCAATGAAAACATGATTAAAATCGATCCAGTATTTTTGATTCATTTATTACTGCCCTTGGCCTGCACGCATTAAATTTGGAGTAAAACAATTCCTCTTTCCCTATACTTACTATGAAGATTTCCTGCTATCTTTGGAATATCTAAATTCATAAAATTTTTATTACATTACACATTTTTACTTATTTACTTTTTACATTTTTACCTAGGTATTTATTTTATTTTTACAATAATTATTATATTACAGGATGTCTTTATACACAACGTTCACAGCTTTCTTGTCATTAGACAATACAAACATGTTTTCTCTTGAGGTTACTCTTGAAAGAGCGACATACAGTTGGCCATGTGAAAAACAGTCAACGCTCAAATCTCCCCGCACTGCCCCGTCCGGCCGGTACCGCCCGCCGCAAACGCAAATTTAAAATTTGTAATATCTCCGAAAATATTTGTTTAATTTACATGCTGTAAGGAACCATATTGATCTATATTAATTGCACACTGTATTTAAGGTACTTAATTCGATAAGGATTAATGCCGTATTGTTTAAAATAGCTTCGTAAATAAGCCATTTTTTCACGTAAAAAGTAAACAATAAAAATGGTTAATGTGGGTTATCCCTAAAAGATAAACATATACCATTGCGGACTTTTTTGTAGACCTTTTTATGGTGTACAATACTGTAGTACATTAATTTGATCTAACTCGTAGGGTTTAGGCAGCGTTTTTGCTAAAATAGGTTAATTTACGACATCACGTTAGAAACCTCTAAAATTAGCAATGTTGCCTTAGTATATTATGCATGTATTATACATATATAAACCTTCCTCTTGAATCACTCTATCTATTGGAAAAAACCGCATCAAAGTCCGTTGCGTAGTTTTAAAGATTTAAGCGCACATAGGGATATAGGGACAGAAAAGGCGACTTTGTTTTATACTATGTAGTGATAGTGATAGTTGGAGAGTTTATTTGTTTGTTAATCGTTTTAAAGCGCTTATTCCTAGGAATTACTGGTTAATATACTGGTTATATACTACGATATACTATGGATATAATATTATATAGAGTTGGAGAGTTTATTTGATTGTTTGCTTTAAAGCCCTTATTCTTAAGAACTACTGGTCTAATTTTAAGGACCATTGGTCCACCACTCCTACTCCTGTATAGCCAAGATAGACTGCGGTAGGTAACCTTAAACACCCTTTGGTATTATGATCTCAGTGGTGCACACTGAGACAGATCTAGCAAGTCCCTGGCTACTTGCTACTTGCTTGCTAGATCTGTCTTGGGCTTATAATATTATGCTTATGTGGTATACGTTTATTAACTAAGTCATCATTGCAATCTGGTATAATATATAAGCCGTTAGATAGAAATTGGCACCCACAAAATACATGTACAATTTACATACAATTTTTTTTTCTTTCTTTCTTTAGTTATAACGGGTGTAAAAAGAACAGTCACCATAACTTTGAGATACGATTATACTACCTTTCCTCATTCTAGAAATGTATTGTTTTTATGACTGTTCTTTTTACACCTTGTATAATGAGTTAGTTACCTACGAATAAAAGCGACGTAACGTGGCATATTTTTTGCCTGTAACACAAGTTCTTTACGTAGCACGAGGCCAGGTAGACGCCAGGGTCGAAAGCTTGTATGTCATAAATATAAATTATTAACAGTTATAAGCCATAAGCAACTTGTCATCAAATGAATAAAAATATTAATAAACTATTAATAAAATTTTAAAATTCTAGAAAAGAAAACGTAAATCATATCTAAACTAATTTTAAGTGACTAATATTTTATTTTATGAAAGTCCATCCATAATGCATACATTTTATGTGTGTGTGAATACAAAATTGGAATTAGAAAAATATATCAACGCAATATTTTTATGACAGATGTGTGCCAAAAGGAACAACATATAAATATGGTATAAGTAGATAATTCCCTGTCAATATAGCTTAACATAATAAATTCGTACTAGAAACGAATAACTCATAAATTAATAACACGAATAAAAGAAATCAATTTGTTGGCAAGATCGTAAAACTTAAGGGGATGTCCACTGTTTTAATGGATTCCGCGCAAACAGTCGGCCAACTCTTGGATCTTTATTAATTGATTCGGATTGGATAGGTATTGGACAGATATTTAATTTTAAACAAGATTTCAGTGCCAAGTTTTTATGAAATTGACCTAACTTCGAGTTGAAAATTAGAATACTGACAAATTCTAATCTAAGCTCAATGATGATCCAATTAATTAGATTAATAAAATAAAAGTTTAAAAAACTATAACCCGACTTCGCAAAAAAGGGGTCTAAAAAGGCTGAAACAAGAAAATAAATCAATTTGAAATCCAGAAATGCATAGGTACAAAAATGGTCAAGGTAGAGCCGTGGTCGCACCCGCTATTGGGATTGTATAATTGCAACAGCAGACGAATATTATGATTTTTGATTTGTTAAACGGGTCCGACCTCGGCTCTACCTTGACCATTTTTGTACCTATGCATTTCTGGATTTCAAATTGATTTATTTTCTTGTTTCAGCCTTTTTAGACCCCTTTTTTGCGAAGTCGGGTTATAGTTTTTTAAACTTTTATTTTATTTTATATTTTTCTGTTTCAACATCAAATATAACATTATAATATTTTCATTAAATTAACCCATAGAAAGTAACTAAACAACTCCTAGATACTACTTGTACGACCGAATTTTAAGCGTTTATTTTGAATTTAACGATAAAATATAATAATTAATAAAATATTTATCTACATATTCGTTATGTGCTTGCCAAGACCTATCTTTTGATACCAAACACGAGACAATTATCATAATTTAATTTTTTTTTGAGATAGTTTTTGAGGTTTAATTTTCAAAATTCAAATTTTTTTGAAAATTTATATAGCCTATGTTACTCGCGGTATCATCACCAATCGATTGATACCTCATTTATTAAAATCGGACCAGTAGTTTAGCCGCTACGAGGGAACATACATACATACATACAAACATACATACATACATACATACATACATAGACTGCCATAATCATTACCCTTCCTTTTGGCTTCGCCGAAGTCGGGTAAAAAGTAGGCCTACAGGAAACGATGTCAGAATTTAAATAAATTTAATTTAATTACAAGTTATAATCCGATTGATAGATAATATTATTTATACACATAACATACTTTTAAGTAATAATTTTATAAATTAAAAATATTTAGCAATAGCCGACAAATAACTTAAGCAAAAACTGTTGTAGAAACAACAAGTAGTACTTATACTGTTATTTTAATAAATTTTCGTTTCGGCGGCTTTATTTTCCTTTTTTTATTTCTATTTCTCATTTATTTAGATAAGAACAACCTTATTCTACTTATTTTAACAAGAAAAAGCACAGGTCTTTTCTTTTTGTACATAAAAAGTATAACAATAAAATATTATTGTATCAACGTATTAGTCAGATTTTTTATAGATAATCTAACACGTTCACACCATTTTTTTAAAATAAATTGTATCTTAAAATTAGTTGTAGCCGTTTTTAATCACTTCATTACTAGAGAACTATGTTAGCGACTTCGCCTTAACATAAAAGATGATTATTAATAAAAAAAGTTCTAACAGCACTGGAACTGGCTTTCCAATGCGCGAATCACAATTCACAAGTATCAATTAGTGAATAAAATTTATATGCAAGGGGCAAGTGCTTAAGGCGATTTTTATAATACTAAGGCCGTGTTTCACCAAGCAATGTTAAAGTTAGCGCCACGTTAAATAAAGCACACGGAACGAATTGGTACACATATTTTTGACTACTTAAAAGCGTGATACTGCATTACAACTATTATATTCCGATCCAATATAATATTATTGTAAAAATAATATATTTATATAAGTATTAAACATTTCTAAACTGAGAAAGGATAATACAATCCATTTTTTTATCCCAAAGTTATAGTGACTGTTATTTTTACACCGTGTATTTAGAGGTTTTTGAATGTTTCGCTCATCTGGTATTCGCCTATTGTGCCCGCACCTTTATAGCGATAACTTACAATAACCCAGAAATATTTACATCCGATAGGTATTAATATAATAAGCTGATACTTACGTTGTAAAACTACATGAAATATTAAAATATATTTCATTAAACAATAAGTTTAAATTGATTGGACATTTATAATATTACTTTTATACTTATAAACACGCGTAGAGTGCCCAGTGCCCTACGGTATATTTAGGACCGACAATCGGCGAGATCGACATCTGACCGACTTTTTGTATGTCCACAAAGTAGATATAATTAATTGTGTTTACCGTGTACGTTGCAGCATGTTCTTTGTTTCACATACAAAATGTCGGTCGCCGTCGGAGGTGAATTGATGACATGAATCAATGTAGTAAAAAAAGCAAAGTAAATAATCAAGGTAATTATCTTATATTATTATAATAATATTATATTAACCTTCAGGCCAATCGCGCTATTGTACAACGATTCAATTGAGGTTCAACTTGGTTTGGTTTGTGTTTCAGCTGCGTTTCGTTTCCAATCCAGCTGAACATTGTTGGTCCTTTACTCAATTTAGATTCAAAAACCTAACATATATATGCGATTACTTTGTTCCAAACGTTCGAGCTGCGTGCGAGATATACTAGCTCCGTATGAACTTTTTGTTTGACAGCGTTTCAGTTACAACTACGGTCTAGCTTCGTCTCACCTAGCTGTCAAAAGGATAGCGCGATACCGAATACGTCATAAAGTCGAGTAACGTTCACGTTTCGGTTGCGTTTCAGCTAAAGGTTTTTAGCGCGATTGCCCTGCTTGTCGCAAAAAAAATCCCTGAAATTAAATTTAAATTATCTTCTTCTTCTTCTAACTTAAGAGCTTTGCTCTTGTCGGTGGAGTTTTCTCCGCTCCTCTCTGCACTTCTTCTCTTGACCTCCTGATACGACACGACCATCACTTTCTCATCTGGTCTATAAAAGTTCTTCTCGGCCTTCCACGTTTTCTTCTACCTTCTATCTTTCCTTCAATTATTCCTCTAATAAAGTTGTCGTGCCGTATCAAGTGTCCTAACATCTTTCCTCTTCTGTTCTCGATGGTTTTTTTTTGTCACTCGAACATTTTAGGATAATATGTATCGTATTAAGTACATTGATTAATGATTATGGAGACGGATCTTTAGATTAATGTACTTAATACGTTCTAAAATACTTAAGTGACAATTTGAATTAAATTTTCCCGCAATCTGAATTTCGCTACATATCACCTTCATACATTCATGTCTTTAATTATTATTATATATCGACACTAGGCAGTGCAATACATGTTTTATTATTCATCATCAAAAATATTAAGCACTAAAGGAAGGTGTTACAGCTGTTATTCAATGAGCGACTTCACTTGCTTCGACTAGAGGTCGTAGGTTCAATCCCCGCATTGGAACAATATGTTGTTTTCTAGTTAGGACAATGCAGGCTGATCACCTGATTGTCGAACAGGAAATATGATTCACGCGATCCTTGGCCCAATCTCCAGAAGTAAGTTACGGAAAAGAGGCTCTTGTGTACTGCGCACACATTTGGACGTCATAAAATACGTCAAAACTAAAACAGACACACCACTGAAATCAGAGTGGTATCTGTTATTTGAACAAAAACATTTTGAGTTTGAAATAACAATATTAAATTACTAGATACCGAATCTTAATTTTGGCATATTATGATATCAAATACGCGAAGCAATCTTTTAAGTAGTTCGCGTTAAAAATATATGAGGACTAAATTCCTTCCAGTTTAACACCAAACCTCTTTTTATAATAATAATAGCTCGCCTTCTTTTCCCCCAAAACAGCATTTATTGGTGTTCCAACGCGGGAATCGAACCCACGACTTCCGGGCCGAGAGCTCTGAACCACTAGACCACGGAGGCGTCTTTTTATAATATTCAACCCTCAATGGTAGATAATATCTCTCGTAATATTATGTGTCTCTTTGACACATCGCCTGTAGGTGTAGATACCTATATCTATATTAATAAATAATTTAAATTTTACAAAAATGGTGTATATTTTTAACCACTTATGTACGGTTTACCCCATTTTTATCATAACCCTTATAATAAAATAAAATTACCCATTTCATTTTAAGTTTATTGCACCATATTAGCACTTACAATAATTAAATCTTACCACAGCCTACGGCCACCCCAGTCAGGCACTTTGTAATTAAAAGTTGTTTAAATACACTTCATTAAATAACGTGAGTAGCGAAAACACACTCATTAATTAAAGTACGGTAAAACCAAATTGCTAATGGTGCTCGGCAAGCATAATTTTTCTATAGACACTATTATTTATTCTGAAACAGAAGTGACACATTTTGCATTAATACCATTATAGATTTCCATCTGAGCGTTCCGTACCAATAATAATAGGTAATTTCAATTCGATACATCGCGTTTCCTCTTGATCACCGAAATATATTTTATAGTATTATATTTATAATTAAAATATTGTTCTTAATGTCCGTAGTATTTAAATCGTAGTTTTTTTATTTGAATTCGCTTTTGATACAATATAGACATACATGTGTAAAATGTGATATACGTGTGTAAAAATACAGACAAATTGAGAACCTCCTCCTTTTTTTGGAAGTCGGTTAAATAGAGCAGTCACTTTAACTTTGAGATACGATTATACTACCTTTCCTCATTTTGGAAATGTATTTTTTTTTTGCTATGTCAAAAACTAACAATTTTTTTTTTACTTTTACCATTTCTTATTTATTTGTCGTAAAAATAAAAATAAAGCAAAAAATATATTTTTAAATTTTTGTAAAAAAAAATTTTAAAAAAAATTCTAGAATGAGAAAAGGTAGTATAATCATATCCCAAAGTTATAGTGACTGCTCTTTTTACACCCGTTTTACGCTACTAATACAAAATTAGTAGCTTCTATATCTTCTATCTTATATAATATAGAAATTAATCGCTGTTCGTTAGTCTCGCTAAAACTCGAGAACGGTTGAACCGATTCTGCTATTTTCAGTCTTGAAATATTCTTTTAAGTCCAGAGAAGGTTTAAACGGTTTGTGTGCTCAACGGAGTGGGCATGGGTCAGCTAGTCTTATACTTATATAATAATGAATCGCTGTTCGTTAGTCTCGCTAAAACTCGAGAACGGCTGAACCGATTTGGCTATTTTTGGTCTTGAAATATTCGTGGAAGTCCAGTGAAGGTTTAAACGGTTTCTATGCTCAACGAACTGGGCACGGGTCAGCTAGTATCTACTAATAATAAATCCAAAGTATTATAAAATCAGTACTGCGCTCGCAAACCAGCCTGCCAAACGTGGAGAGTATAGGCAACTACCCCTATGAAATACTTTTTTTTAAAATATAATAATAATAATATCTATGGACGCTTCACACCACATCAATCTGGCCCCGTGCTAAGTATCCGAAGAACTCTTGTTACAGGACAACGGAAAAATATTTAATACTTTAATACTATACACATATTTAAGGATTTTTATTATATACACAAATTTAATACACATCCATGACTCAGGAACATTTAAAGCTTTTTGATCCCTTAGGCGGTATTCGAATCCGTGACCTCCGAGTCAAGAGCCAAGCTCTGAACCACTAGACCACGGAGGCGTCTGTGGAGAGAGGCTTTAGTAGAGGCTTATGTCCTGTAGTAGACGTCATAGCTGAAATAAAGCTGATGATGATCAAATAAACATTTCATTTTCATTAAATGAATGAAAATATTAACATACAATCCCACAGAAAGCTTCAACATTCATTTATTGGGATGGACCCGGTTAATCTTATTTACATTTCACATATTTTAATTGTACGTTCGCTGAATCACAAATTAATGCCATATTTAATAAATATGAGAAATACCAAAATAAATCGTTGAAAGTCAAATAATCATATTCACTTTTACATAATACATCCCTCAGATTTTTGCTGTTGCGGCGAACGAATAATAATAGCTCCCCTCACCGATTTCGGTGTCGGTAGCCGATTTCATTGAAACCAGGCCAGCTACGCAGGAGTTATTTTATAGTGCCTAAGTGTGTGCGCAATACACAAAGACACTCTCTCTCTTCCTATAACTCTCATAACCCAGTGGGACGGTAAACCGACACGACTGGCGAGAGAACAGGCGCAGGACCGACTTTTTACATGCCCATCCGACGCATGGATCATCTTTCTTGTCAGACAATCAGGTGATATGCCTGCATTGTCCTAACCAAACTTGACAACAACATTTTTTGTTGTTCCAACGCGGGAATCGAACCCACGAACTCCGGGTCGAGAGCGAAGCTCTGAACCACTAGACCACGGAGCCGGCGAACGAATCCAAAGCGTCAAGAATTAAGTTTCTTGATGCACTGACAGCAGTGCCACAATCAAAACCTTCCTTGAGAACCATTCTATCCATTGGTGAAAACAGAATGAAGATCGGTGCAGTAGTCTTTGAGGTTATCGCGAACATACAGACAGACACGGCGGACGGCTATTCTTCTTCTTCTTCTTATATATAAAAATTAATTGCTGTTCGTTATTCTCGCTAAAACTCGAGAACGGCTGAACCGATGTGGCTATTTTTGGTCTTGAAATATTCTTGGAAGTCCAGGGAAGGTTTAAACGGTTTGTATGCTCAAGTGGGCACGGGTCAGCTAGTGTTTTATAATATGTAAGGATGGGCGGATGAAGCGCACCGTCTGATTAAATTTCTGCAGTGCGTCGGAGATGTTTGCGCAGGCTAGAACGGATGGATTTCGGGCACTTTTGACCAAAAAAGTGGCATCACTGATAAACCGCGTGCGGGGGACCGACAACAGCATCCTGAAGATTGTGGCAGATGATCCGCATGCACCTATATTAAAGAGCTACGTGCGGATAGTGAACGAATTTGAGAGCAGTGCCTCCTCTAGGCTACCACCGCCCGTAGTTCTAATTAGGTGCATGTTATTATAAATAATCTTATATGTAATACTAACCCATGGACCATAGAAGTCTGATATAAAGAAATTTGTATTTGTATAAAGCCACTAATGTAGATACAAAATATTATATTATGTAAAGTATTAGGTGCATCAAGCATTTAAGGTTAATTATATAAAACTGAAAGGGTATCACTATGAAACAAAATTCACGTACCTACATAAAATTACGCATTCACAACAGTTATCTAATCTTGCATTTTGGTATACAGGCTGATTCAAGGTTCATATATCAGGCCGAATATATCGTGAAGAGAAGGACGCGTAGAGCATTTTTTGTTTTGGCAACTCATATAAATTATATATGTATGCGATATCTGGCACAGTCTTACTTCTTGCCAAAATATCTCAACTGGCAACACTATGGTATCACGCGATATCTGGTAGTATTCTATCTTGTCAAGACCACCAACATCCAAGAGCAATTTCACGTGACATTTTCATACAATATTCCGTCCACTGGCAACACAGTATCTAGTAGTCTTCTCTCTTGCCATATCACGAGACTGCTCAACATGTGTCTGGCAACACAATGGCATATCGGTGATATCTGGCACCGCGCTAATCCGGCCAGCCGCAGTAATTACCATACAATAAGTGCGTGGCGCGCATCAATGAGCAGACGCGGTGCCCACACGGGACAATAGGGTAGGATAAGTCCCAAAAATATATCAAACTCAATCTTTTAAATATAAATAATCACTTACAGAATAAAAATAAATAACACTTATACTACTTAACATAACATTTCATGATGTCGGAAACAAGATCTAAACTAAGAAACTAAGTCTATTATATGTATATAGAAGTAGTCAAGTATCTTATTACCAAGGTGTGCAATAAATAAAGAAAAAATATATAAATAGTAATACGTGAAGCATAATCGTTGTTATTTTTGTACCTATGCATTTCTGGGTTTTTATCTGAAATATTTTCTTTTCAGCCCTCTTTTTTGAGAAGTAGAGTCAAAGATTTTGAACTTTATATTTCAAAAAATATTTGGTGTTTAAAAGTTTCGTGTTACAAAAGTAATTTTCTAGATTATCACTATATAACTCTGCATTTAAATATCTCTGCATTTAATTAAATATTTTACCAAGAAAATCTTGTTATAACAAAGAACAGCCATTACACCTAATCTTATACATAAAATATCCATTATACTATACCATTATAAAGATTTCAATTTGTCGCCGTCAAATTATGCAAACAACTATTGATTTTCAGGCTTCTGTAATGGCAGTTTGATATTCTAGTTTTTCCATGGCGTACACCGTCAAGTAGGTTACACAGTTTGTTCTAGTTACACAAAGTACTAGTGGGTGGTATTATATAATTCGTACATGAAGCAAAAACGAGTACCATTTTAGTAGAATTGTGGGCTGAAATTTGGCCCAGTTAAAGTTTGAGTTGAGACTTATTTCATAAAAAAAATGTATATAACTACATCATAACAACAACACACTCTAACGGAGATTACCTAAGGGCGTGTTTCACTAAGCAATGTTAAAGTTAATCCTTCGTTAAATATCATGTTGTTCATGAAGGCATGGTATTTTAACAAGCCGTTAACACTAACATACGTTGGTGAAATCGGGACTAAGACATATTACTTTGGTGCTACATGTTAGCCAATCAGTTAGTTACACTATCTTTTTATCGAAGTAGCAAAAGACCACATAAAGATCAGTCTCCAAAATTATAATAATATTATAAATTGTTATATGGGCGACGACATGAACGATATCTACGAGTAGTACTGTGAAAATAGGTATAGAAATTAGAGTTTAATTATTTTACGCGATTTTTTTGCACTATAATATAGTATCGTCCAAAGCTCTATTCCTCACGTACCTACTGAACGTTAATATGGTTGGAGTTGGTCCTTCGCATTTTCTCTGCGATAGAGTTTTCATACTGTCCAAGGTTCCTTCTGGGGGCCTATTACAAGCTCTTAATTCCAGCTGCCTGGAATTTTTTTATTATGATCACATAATAACTGCATGATGACAGGTATTTAGCGGACACGTGACACTTGACTTGCTTCCGAATGTCACTTTCAGACAACCAAACTAGGGTGGATCCATTCAGAGTAACATGTTGTTGTAATATGAAAAAGAACAAGGCAGTTTAAGGCCGTATTATTGAATTGCCGGGAACCAGGCTGGTATTGTAAAAGGTCATAATACGGCACTGTTAAAGGAGGAGGTAACGAGGCGTCTTTTCCTTTTACCAATTTGCTTTAACAATCAAACGTGAAAAAAATGTAGCTTTAATACGATTTTAGCATAGCAACACTAATATAGATTTCGAATTGTTTAACACTTCGCCACGTATATCGAAGGTTATCTAAAAACCGTGCTCCGGTTTCACTGTTGCTATTTTCTAAAAAACTTGCGACAGAACAGGTTGGGTAACTGACCTCGGAGTAAAAATCTCTTTTCACGCCCTTTATTGCCGCTTCTGTTATCGCACTGTCATCGTAGATTTATCAACACTCGGGTTTTCTTTTCCACATTCAAAGATTTAAATTATTTTGAGCTACTAATTTTTATAACATTTTTATTACATATCATACAATAATCTACTTATGTTATGTAGAAATTTTATTTGTTTTCATTATTATGATACAGGTTTTTTCTTTTATTATTTTTATCTTATATAATTTCTTAAATTGTTTAAAATATAATGTGTTGCTACCTATAAGAAACTGATTTCAGCACGAAGGTCGCCGGTTCGAATATATTTATAATAGTATAGTTTTTTTGCCTAGTGTATTTTAAAATAAGCTTAATTTAAAAATATTTTGTTTTTTATGGATTAACATCATTAAAGAGAAAGTATGTGAGTTTGTGTTTATTACTCTTTTACACGCACATCGCTGGATCAATTTTGATAAAATTTGGTATGAAGGAAACTTTTAAGAACACATATAGTACGTTTATCCTGACACACTTTTACAGTGTTCCTGTGGCATACCTCATGTTATGAGGCCCATGAAGAGCTGCTGCAGCCACAAGCTAATTGTATAAACACAAGCTACTGAAAGTATGTATATCTACTTAAAAACAACCTAATAAAAGATTTGCTTGCTTATGATAATTACAAATTGTTGGTCTTATATCGAGTTGTACATAAGAACAAAAAAAAATCAACTTATAAAACACAATGCATTAAAAATTCTAAATCCTAAAGGATTTCACCAACATTTATTACGATTTACATTTTTAATAGAATTACTTTACTCAGATATTTTAAACTCCGCAACGGTTTTTAATTGTTTTCAATGAATGGTTCGTAATCTAATTCATAAATTATGCATATTAAACTTTTGGATAAATTAAATTTATCTTTGGCAGATCGATTGGCTAAAACAAATTCAAATTTAACTACTTTTTAACTAATAAAGGTATATTTATATTTCACCCCAATTATTTCATTATTTATTAAGCAAGTAGACAAGCGTCATCGCGGACCGCTGAAACTTTACTAAAAAATAAAAATGAGACCACAATACAAATGAAGTATCATGTCCGAAATCTATCGTATCCTCATGGTCAACCTACACGGTGCATAGGTCCTTCACCCTGGCTATGTTTATCCAACTGACTGTTCACCTCACTCATTACATTTTCCTGTTGCCGCATGCACGCATGTGCACCCTACACGCATATGCGATGTATCATCGGCCACCGTCGCGTGCGCGTTAGGGCGAGACCCCATTAGTGCGTTGCGTTGCGTCGACGCACTATCGACGCTGCGTTGTTTTTCCCATATTTTTATTTACGGCAATAGAACGTTGCGTTCTCGCGCGTCGTTTGTAGGGATCGGCGGACACGAGCCGAAGCGGTAGGTAGGATGATGCACTTGTATCTAAAACCAGCTGTGCCCGCGACTTCGTTCGCGTGGTTGATTGCTCACGTTGAATTTTGTTAATATGATATTTAAAAAGGAATAATTCTGTCACACACATTTTTTGAGTAACTTAAACCGTTTATGCAGCACACGCAGTAAAAGTCCTCAAATGTGAATAATTTTCCCGTTTTTGCAACCTTTCTCACTGACGCTTCGCTCCTATTGGTTGCAGTGTAATGTTATATAGCCTAAAGCCTTCCTCTATAAATGTAGTGAGTACCTATCCAGCAAAAAAAGAATTTTTCTAATCGGACCAGTAGTTCCTGAGATTAGAGCGCTTAAACAAACAAACAAACTCTTCCGCTTTATAATATTAGTATGTAGATTAAGAAATAGTAATTGAAACGCGTCGGCGTGCATACCCTCTGGCGTCGGCGTTGCGTTGTCGCAGCGTCAACGCAACGCAGATGTGACATCAAGTTCCGCTGCGACGAAGCGACGCACTAATGGGGCCTCGCCCTTACTTCCCATTTTCTCTGTTAGGATGTTTATTTGTCCAGATGGAATACTATGTAATAAGTCGTAGTAATGTATGTTGTGATGCCACTGCATTCAGTTAAGGTCCATGCAAAATACTAATATTTCTGTTATTTAACTTGTTATTACGTAACACGTAATACAATGTGTCTCATTGTTCATATCGCGACAAAATAATCGCGATTGAAGATCTCCATAAAAGTCTTAAAAACAGATGAGTTTCATTTCTGGTCAGGTGATAGGTCAACGACCAGTGCGTTCGTGTGTATAGACTAGGAGCCCACGAGCTCCAGCATAGTAAGATTCACTCCTTGTGCTCATTTTAGACCTCTGTATTTTTATCGCGTTATGGTAAGTTTATGAGGTGCCAAAACAAAAAAATGCTCTACTATGATTAAAAGACCGATTAAAAAAAGAAAAAAAGAATTGAACAACTGAAAAACATAAAGTAATACTTTTATAATGTGCTTACAATTAATGTTCTTCTTAAAGTCGGTGTTAGCAAAGGTGAGTTTACATTATAAAAGTATCATTTTATGCTTTTAGTTGTTGAAGTCGGTTTTTTAAGTTTCGTTTAATTTTTTGATTTTATCGTCAAAGTAAAAGATAAATCCGTTTGGTAGCTACGATGCTATAGACAGACTGATAGACACCATGTTTATAATTTCCATATCCTTTTTAGAAGGGAATTATAAATGCGAATGTGAAAAACCTATTTTTACCTTTTTCAACTTAAACGTTCAATTTTCGTACTTAATATTGCGAAAAAGTATAGATCTGAAACACAAGCTCTCATTCAACTTTTCAACTCATAGAAAATTAATAACTAGCTAGTTTTCAATTATAGTATTTAGGTTGAAAAAGCACGTACCTGCCTACTTACTAAAAAAATCATCCAACCGCGACATGATTGTTATGTTGGGTGACCGTTGTCAATAAAGCTCAATTTGCTATCATAGAGCCCTCTGGATACCAAACTATTATCCACAACACAACAAACTAAAATCAAAACATAGTAATATTGTAGTCCCCGTTATAAAATAATTGCTAATTTTGGTCCACTCGCCCGAAGGTCTGTACACAAAACATTAATATTAAAACGTTAAACGCCTGTAGTTATTTTACGCGCAATCGCGCAGCTACGTAAAACACTCAGTAGAATAATAAATACTCAGGCACTTTATTATATAACCCAAATAAAATGGACATTAAACCAAATGCGTCGTTTCGCTAACGGTAACTTTTGGCATGTGATTTTATGTTTATGGTGGTAGTATATTTTGTAATAGCATATTTGGACTGAAAAGGTTTAACGAGTGTTACCTAGTAACAGTTCAAGAAACTTTAACTAAGTAGGATACCAATAAAATACGTAATATGGCATTTACAAGTTACAACACACCAATATTTTCATTACAAATCTATTTACATCTTTTTCATAAAAACCTACTGTAGAAAAAGTTTGAAAACTAAATTTAAAATTTAAAAATAAAACCCCGAAATAGCGTGTAACATCCTATAACACCTAACAAACGACCTTATGACCTTGAACACCTGAACCGATTTCCACCAAACATAGCTAAGAACACTCTCGATTGATATACTTTTCAAACAAAAAAAAGCGCACTAAAATTTGATCATTCGTTTGGGAGGTACGATACCAAAGACAGACACATACAAATTTACACAGTCACGTCAAAGTTATGACACCCCGTCCTTTTTGCGTCGAGGGTCAAACACAATACATGAAATGAAAACGCTATATTTGAGTAGGTACATTACTGACCTATAAAATACAAATGATGCAAACTTTTAATTGGATCAATCGAGTTGGATGGAAACATGTCGCTATGAATAACTGTAATTACATTTTTAATTATGTCTGTCCTCTACTTTAATTATTATTTACTAATTAAGTACTGAAAATATAAAAATGTAAATTAAAATAGAAATGACGCTCTTAAAAAAACATCAAAACTTTAAAGCAGCCGACTGTACCTACATATGCCCACCCGACGCATGGATCATCTTTCTTGTCAGACAATCAGGTGATCGGCCTGCATTGTCCTAACCAAACTTGAAAACTAAATTTTTTTTGTTGTTCCAACGCGGGAATCGAACCCACGACCTCCGGGTCGAGAGCGAAGCTCTGAACCACTAGACCACGGAGGCGATTAGTATATTAGTACCTACATGGTACAGTTGCCGACACATCTGGTTTACAACTTTTTAATCTTATTACTCGATAAGAGTTAAACCAAAGCTGTTGTCGTACATAAATCAAAGCACTTTGACTAAATATAACTAATTATATTTTACAGGCGTTTTATTATTATCCTATAATATAGTTTTTCGGTGGATAAAGGATTTGAAAGTTACGTGACGTACTCGAATGTCAATTGTATTGGCGCTGTCATGGTTTTTAATCAATTATGTTACAGCCGAGAACATATTTGGTTTAGGTATTCTCGACCTTATCAGGTAGCAATAAGGTTGAAAAGTGGTACCGCTTTCTACGAGCATTTTGAAGTGCTAAAGAGCATAAAATAGATAACAAAAACACGACCTCTTTTGGGAGGAAAAGCTCTGAAAATTCCTCTTCTATATGATTTGTTTTGCACCAAATCGTAGCTAAAAGAGTACTCTCCACACTGATGCGATTTTGATTCAATTTCGTGCCGCGTACTCTCGAATAAATTGACGTTTGTCTATTTTGATTCTCAGTCGATTCATATGGTCGGGAGTAGAAAAAGTTACGACGTAACGATTTTCTTTATCCTGGTTAGTTTCAAAGTAATCCACCAAATAAAATACAAAAAGCCGTTGAAATCGAACTGATTCGATTCTCGATTGTGTCAGGAGTAAGCCTGCTGCCTTTAGTTTTGTGTGACTTGATTTCACTTAATCGAAAAATCAGCTGAGTAACAGCCAAGTTATGTCTAATTAGTAAACCTCATTAGTCAAAACTTGGAATAGTCTAACCTCAAATATATTATGTAAGTGGCTTCAGGCGTTTGCTGTCGCCCAAATATGGCTCTATGTCTTGTTCTGTGGTTATATGCTTTTATTTGTTCTGTGGTTATAACATAATATGGGGATCAGATATATACCTAATCTAGTTTCAGTCCTTATATAGTTTCAGTAGATGATGTAAAAAACAAACTGCAGACGTAAGATGCGTTCCAGTTGCTAGGTAATAACGTTATTTTTAATCACATTGCTGATTTTTTGTATGAACGTAGGTGGAAAGATACAGAAATGTGAAATTTTCTTGCAACTGGAACGCACCTATTGTCGTTCGAATTTCGAATTTTGATGGTGGAAAGTGTTTATTGAAGTCTGTATATAATATTATTATGTATTTTTATTATATTTTATTCCGCATTCGGCGGTCGACAGTTTTAAAGGGACGATTCCACCAAAATAGTGTTCAGAACATCTGTTAACCAACATATTTTTCACAACTCCAGCTGTGCGGAACACCGACTCCACCGGCGAGGCTGTGCGTAGCTTTTGTTCACAAATTATTCACTCATTGGAGTTCGCAACAGTTCAGCACACTGGTGCAATAGCATTTGAAGCAAGACTGTGTTGCGAACAAAATGTTCGTGTGCGTCGACGCGACTCCACTGGCGCGAACAAAAATATAAAACATTCTATGAATGTTGGGGCACAATTTGTTAATGTTGTGCACAATTTTGCAACAGTTCAGAATACCGGTGGAATTGCACCTTTATGGTGACAATATCATTGATTCCAGTACAATTCATTACAAAATCGCAAATAAAATATACAAAAAAATTATATTAAGATGCAAATAAATTAAAAGATTAGTCACCATGGACAAACGAAATACAACAATAAAATGGATTGAATCGAAAGAGCCGCCATTTTGTGGTTCTTGATACCGAGATTAGAGTTGGTTGTAAAACCGCTATAAAACCTTTATAAGGCCTTATAAGAGGAGGCTGTGGGGTGTACATAGGCTGTATAGATGTTTCAAACGAGATGGCCTGTAAAAACGACAATTACTCAAGCTATATCTCTGAAAGTTACTCGAATCGATAAATTTTAATAGCTCCTAGAAAGAATAAAGTATTCGAATTATTTTGCATTTTTTTTCTTAGGTAATTAGGGTAGTACTTATTATTATTATGTCCAGGATTAAAATGGACACTTGATTGAAAACTACTTACTTATTTAATAATTTTAAACACAAATAAAGGCTATTTCTTAATATAACAGAATAATGTTATTTCGTGAACTGATTAAAATATTAATATCATTAAAATGTAAGTCTTATAATTGCCTTCTTCATTTTTTATGTAAAAATCACATTATTTACTAAACATAGTCGTTATAGCTGATTTATTTAAGAACCTATAACATAATTTCAACATAGTGTTCACAGCCCGGCTAGCTCAGTCGGTAGAGCATGAGACTCTTAATCTCAGGGTCGTGGGTTCGAGCCCCACGTTGGGCGAAATACCTTTTTTTTTTCTCTCAATAAATTATTTTATTACTAAAACATTAATTCAAAATAATAAATCAAAAGTTATCACTCACCTGCAATTTTTCTTTCTCGCATTTTCCTCCATAGTTGCTCAGCTTTTCGCATCGGCCAATTTTCAATCTTGGCGCTAAAGCTCCGAAAGAACTTGTATTCTTTGAAATGTGACATTCTCCTCTCCATTTTGCTCCCGGTGGGCTCCTGTGGTGGGGGCGATGGAGCCTTCGGGGTGGACGACGGAGACGCCATTTTGTTTTACCTTTTTTAAGCCTTTGAATATAGACACGTCATTTTGCGCTTAACTTTTTTCACTTAAATTCGGATTCTTATTTTTGGTCCCAAATTTCTTATACATTTTAATTATTTATTTTCATTTACAGTAACAGCAACATTAAAAGCGAATGATTGATATCTTATAAACAAGTTTGTTATTCTAATTTTTATGATTTACATTAAGTGATTCTCACGATAACCTAAATATTTACACTTTGGCAAGAGTTTGTATTATTTATTTCCTAATTACCCTGAAACAAAAAAAAACTGAATTAATAAAATGCCGACACACATTTTCTGGGCGAGTGCCAAGATCGTTCGGTAATCTTCCAATTTATGTTTTATTAAATATTGCGATTAAATAGGTATTGGTAGAAATTGTTATGGGGCGTTTTCACAAGACTCGCAAAAATACTTAATACAAATCAGGTTCATTAAAAACTATTTGGTGTTATAGCAGCAACAGTAGATAATAATATAATCGCGTTCGACTTGTCGGGGGCACTGCCATGTCCCCAGATTTGTGGAAATTTCAACTGCCTGGCTATCGCTGTTCTTGAGATACAGCATGGTGACAGATGGACGGACAGATAACGAAAATAGTCCCATTACGGTATGTAAGCCTAAAAATACAGTCAAGCCAATTACTATACATTACGCACATTGAAATTATTATTGAATAAATATAAAAAAAAATACAGACGAATTGAGAACCTCCTCCTTTTTTTGGAAGTCGGTTAATAAATAGGTAAATACAAAATAATATTGCTAGGCATTTCATTTTATGATTTTGTATTTTTTTGGGTAAAAAAATACAAGCACCTTAAGCTATTGCTTTTATGCCGAATTATATCTTTGAATGTCTTGTCCATCTTAGGGTTGATTGTTCAATCGTCAAATAGCTTTTGTCTGTCGAAAAACATGAGACTTTGACATTTCGTCGCGTTACCTTCACAACCTCGTAACTATAAAACTACAACTTTTCAGTACAGTCCAAAAACTTAATAATTTTAGATTTTATTATGACATAGTACATTGTGTTTTAAATGAGGTTCAGTTATGTACAGTATAGGTAAGTACATCCAAAATCCATGTCATTCACATCTCAAATTATTACGTTTTTTGACTCCACTGAAAAGTTGATGTTTCAGCAGGGATGAAATAGATATGACATTTCGGATACGGATCCGGATATGGATATTAAATTATTTCGGATTATCCGTTTGTTTCGGATAATTTTGGTTACGGATATAAAATTTTGGTTTCCTTTTTACAGTAGACAAACTTTTATTCGGATTCGGTTACGGATAATATTTTATACCGTATATCCGATAGTTTCGGTTACGGTTACGGAGCTCACTAACATCCCTGGTTTTTAGATACGAGGTTGAGGCCGTGTTTCACCAAGCAATGTTAAAGTTAATGCCATGTTAAAATACCATGCCATCTCATTCATTGATAGGAAATACGAGAGGGATAACATGATATTTAACATGGCGTTAATTTTAACATTGCTTGGTGAAATACGTCCTGAGAAGGTAAAACGACAATTTCTGTCAAAGTCAAATATTTATTGCTCGGGCAAAAGTTATCTGGTGATTGAAAAATAATCCCTTGGTATAATAAAATGTTGCCATGTAATATACTCAGGTACTCCAGCGTCTAGACTGGTCCAGACGTTATATTGTTTACTTCATACCGCATTATACGACGCCCTGAGTGAAACTTACTGCACGTTGGTGAAATATAGTGCTTTTAACATAAATATCTACTTTGTTCATGAGAAATAATGTTTTCTAATTAATTTATTTGAGTCACATTAAGAGGAAACACAACAGCAAGTTTTCCATACAGAAATGGGTGTCTATGAGGACCAGGACCAAGGACAGTGGTCGGTCCTTGGATAATGCCGCTAGAGTAGCATTTTTTACCTAAATATCTAAGTATATATACTTACTATTGTTTATACGTGTCTATTTTTTCATAAATTAGTTATTAAAAGAGATATGGATATTGGACATTCAAAAACCTAAAAAATATGTCTGTGTGCGAACATCCAGAAAACCAATTATGGTACATTTTATAATATTAAAATAAAATCAAAACATAGGATCGCTAAAGCTATTTTTTGGTTATAACGCAAAAAGTATGATTCCCTTTTTTTCGGAACTCATGGCATGGTATTTAAGCTGTTATAGTTCTGTTGGACTATAACTAGCCGGGTGGCGAGTTGTTTGGAAGAAAGAGAAGGTGAGGGGGGTCCCCCCACCTACATCACCCGGGTGATGTGATTGGGGATAACTGCGATAAAAGTGTGTATCTTATGATAATTACAAGAGTATCATACCACCTTGTACTACCATTGGTCTTACCAAACATACAGAGTGATTCTTGGTTCATAATATATTAAGCCAAATGTAGCGCAAAGAGAATGATGCGTAGATCATTTTTTATTTCGGCACGTCCTTTAAATTACTTGATATAACTCAAACAAAATACCACAAGGAGTGAATCTTACAATGCTGGGGCTCGCTAGCTCCTAGTCTTTACACACGAACGAACTGGTCGTTGACCTAAGACCTGACCAGGAGTGAAACTCGTCTGTTTTGTGACTTTTATGGAAATATTTAATCGTGATTTGTCGCGATACGGTAAGTAATTTTTATGAGTTGCCAAAACAAACAATGCTCTACGCGTCCTTCTCTTACACTATATTTCGCCTTGATATATGAACCATGAATCACCCTGTATATAGTTATACACGTCCGACCCTCTTTGCGTTCCTCTAAAGATGTGTCAGGACCGAATCTGAATTCCCCCACCCACAATGAAAGAGATAACAGGTTACACAAATACCACATCACCCTACCGCCTACTAGCTGATTCTACCTTACTACAATAATGCATTGTATCTGTTTACAACCAATTTCATCTAAAAATAATAAGATAACATTGAACCGAATTAATGTGTATTGATTTATTGCAACGTAAATATACAATGTTTACGTTGAATCGGAGAAAAGTATACAACAATAAACAACACAATATTGTTTTTGTAGAGTCGATACTAGATGTTGCTCGCGACTTCGTGTGTGTAAGCACAAAGTAGATATATAACAGAGACAGGACCTAGTACTAGAAAATGGTATCACCCTAATACTGCCAATGCGACCGACAAAGGGTGAAGTCCAGGCACATTCCGGAAACCGCCATCTAGCGCCACTATTGGAAAATACTAATTACTAATTTCGTTTCGTATCTTCTTAATTAAGGAGTTGAATTTAGCTTAATGTGATGTTATGGTTAAAAAATATGCCGAATTAAGTACAAATATTGACATTAAATATATTATTTTTATGTCAATATTTGTACTTAATTCGGCATATTTACATTTTATAATTTACAAACGTTAATTGTACTGACATACGAGTATATTGAATTTTATTGTATGGGATAGTAGACCATTGTGTAAGGAATGCCGTAGTCACCCTACGTTTTGGGACGATAAAAATAGCCCCGTAGTCTACGCTATATCTGTGCAAAATTTTATCAAAATCTGTCGAGTGGTTTTGGAGTCTGTTCGAAGCAAACAATATTTCTTATTTATATAATTATACATTTTAGAAGCATAGATTAATAACACCTAGATGTAGAATCTTTGTAAAAATGCATCACACAGTTTGAAATATCGAAATCCATGTAAAATATAAATTATTTTACGTACAATTAAATTCGCCGACGCCCGATTGACGAGCCGTCCGAACAAACTAGGACAAAATGTCTTAGTTTGAGTTGCGTCAATTTCTCATGCGTACCAGCCTTCTAGGGCCCGTATTAATAAAACAATCTCAAACTGTCGGTTACAAGAATAGCGATCGTAATCTCTACTTGAGAATCTATTTGACAGATAAATCAATGTTTCGTTTTACTTTTAAAAATGAACCTTTACTTATATGTTACATACTTTTTTTTCTTCTTGAAACTTTATAATATAGATTATTGGAAAACAATAAAATAAGTATAATCTATATTTTAGTCAATTTTTACGTATCCAAAGCAAAAAATTATGTAACATAAGTAAGGGTTCATTTTGAAAAGTAAAACGAAACGTTGATTTATCTCTCAAAGGGTTTCATATAGAGGTTACGATCGCAATTCTTGTAACCGACAGTTTGATATTAAATAAATAAATAAATAAAAAACGTTTTATTTTCAAATTAAACTTAAAATTAACTTATTTTCGGAAAGTCAACAAGAAAAACAAGGTACCACAGGTTCAACCCTAACCCGCCGTGAAGAACCGGCGTAAGAAACTCGGACGGGGCCATCTTTTAGCAAAAGGGTGGAAAATTGATCTTTTTTAAGAGTATATATTTTTTACAATGTAACTTAATCTATAGTCTACACATATCGTTTTAGTGATACGGGCCTACGTTTTATTATTCCATATTTAGAAGTTAAACCCGAATATTTTCATATACGTAATACAAAATGGCGCCTAGAGCCTACGTAGGGCGGCCGCGTCGTAGCACGCCTGTACAATAAATAAAAAAATAAAATATTTTCCTTTGTTTCTTTCAGAATAAAATATTATATCTATTTCACTTTATTATTTGTTTCCTAATAATTTTAATAAATTAAAGCAAGTAAGAGTACTTCAAATCACAATAATTTATTCACTTATGTCAGAACTTAAATATGTTATGTGTTCGGTATGAGTGATTTGAAATCGCAATTTTTTTTAAATCTAAATGTATATTTCGAAGAACTTATGTTACAGGTACCAGAGGACGGAAATATATTTAATACTTTTATACTATACACATATTTAAAATTTTTATTATTAATTTAATACACATCCATGACCCAGGAACATTGAAAACTTTTATTTGTTCCCTCGGTGGGCTTCGAACCCGCGACCTCTCGCTCGAACACCAACGCGCTCAACCACTGCGCTACGGAGGTCGTCATTTATTTACATTTTTACGATTATGTAGTAATAACTAATAAGTAAGAAAATCACCACAGCAGTACAATTGACAATCGATTACTTTACTTTAAGGAATTTTCAAATGTTCTGTGTTGACTGTTGTATTTGGCGCGAAAATCAGTGACGTCATACTCACCAGAGCGGCTAATTTCATACATTATGCATGCAAACTTTTACCGACTTCCAAGAATTTACGTGAACGCTGCACGGATGTTCTGTGGTAATAAATCGCGACTCAATCCCTCGATTTCGATGTCGGTAGCCGATTACATTAAAACCAGGCCAGCTACGCAGGAGTTATTTTATAGTGCCCAAGTCTGTGCGCAATACACAAAGACACTCTCTCTTCCTTTTACTCTCATAACCCAATGGGACGGTAAACCGACACGACTGGCGAGAGATTAGGCGCAGGGCCGACTTTTTACATGCTCATCCGACGCATGGATCATCTTTCTTGTCACCCAATCAGGTGATCAGCCTGCATTGTCCTAACCAAACTTGAAAACAACATTATTTGTTGTTCCAACGTGGGAATCGAACCCACGACCTCCGGGTCGAGAACGAAGCTCTGAACCAATAGACCATGGAGGCGATATATATAATATCTATGGACGCTTAACACCACGTCAATCTGGCCCAGTGGTATCCGAAAAACTTATATTATAGGAACCATATTACGGGAATACAGATAAAAAGAACAGTCAGTATAACTTTGAGATACGATTATACTACATTTCCTAATTTTGGAAATGTATTTTTTAAACATATACACGCAAGAATAACTTAAAAGCAGAAAACTAGTTTTTATTTTTTATTTTTGTTAAAAAAATAATTCTAGAATGAGAAAAGGTTAATCATATTCCAAAGTTATAAAGACTGTTTTTTTTAACATTTATTATATTTAATTTTAATGCTTTATACACCATACTAGCTGACCCGCGCCCACTTCGTTGAGCTTACAAATCGTTTAAACCTTTCCTGGGCTTCCACGAACTTTTCAAGACCAAAAATAGCCGAATCGCTGCCGTTCTCGAGTTTTAGCGAGACTTATTGACAGCAATTAATTTTTATATAAGTATAAGACTAGCTGACCCGTGCCCACTTCGTTGAGCATACAAACCGTTTAAACCATCCCTGGACTTCCATGAATATTTCAAGACTAAAAATAGCCGAATCGGTTCAGCAGTTTTTGAGTTTTAGCGAGACTAACGAACAACAATTAATTTTTATATATTCATTTTTATATGTATAAGATTTAAACTTTTAGAAAAACTTTTACAGACTTTCAGAAAAAAAAAGTCAAAAGTGAAAGTCTGTAAAAGTTTTAGTTCCATCGGCGGGATTCGAACACCAACGCACTCAACCTCTACGCTACAGAGATCGTCATGATTCACCAAAATAGGTCGTATATGTACTATCGCCTACAAAAAACTGGCACGAAACACCGCTTGCATATAATTAAGACTAAGGTCTCCAAGCTACTTGAAGGTTTATCGATTCTCCTATGCTATTTTATTATTGATTTAATAAACGACAGAAAATTGTTACAGAATAGAAGGTTAATATGCTCCCACACTGATTCCGGTGATGGTGGCAGGTTTCATTGAAACAGAGTTATTTATGCAGTGACCAAGTGTGTGCGCAATATACAAAAGCAGTACTCATTGCTTCACCCACACAATAAGTTTAAAAAAATTATCTTTCAGCGCTGGTACTTGCACAGTAAACTCTATATATACACCCTCCATATACACCCTAAAGTATTATCACTCATTAATTTTATAGCCTGTACTATTAATATGTTTATAATAATATTAGTAAATAAAATCAATATTTATAAGTTTTTTTTTAAATTGGCCGTGTTGCTGACTCGACTGTGTTGGCGAACTGTGTAGTTTTATCGTTACATATAAATCAGGCATTACACAAATACTTGAAAGGAATATAAAGAACTCCATAAACCTCTAGGTCTCTAAGGTTATTCAAGCGCTAGGATTTGTAGGCTTGAGATCTCGTGCCTAAAGGCATTTAACCCTAGAAAGCGTTGGTGGATTTTTTTATTAAAAACATAACCATGTTACCAAGTAAACTGTTAAGCCCTGGGGTAGGACAAGGGTAGGACAAAGCCCTCAAAACTGTTTTAAGGGCAAGTGTACCGAGTGGGAATTTTTGTCACTACGTGCCGTGAGGAAGTTAGCTACGAGAAACTAGTAAAATGTGAAAGAGGGATTACACATGTTTCATATATTACCGAATATACGAGTAGTGTGAAGAGAATTACGCGTAGAGCATTTTTTGTTTTGGCACCTCATATAAATTACTTACCATAACGCGACAAATCACGATTAATGATCTCCATAACAGTCACAAAATAGATGAGTTTCAATTCTGGTCAGGTCAACGACCAGTGCGTTCGTGTGTAGACTAGGAGCCCGCGAGCCCCAACATAGTAAAATTCACTCCTTATGGTAATTTTCGATCTTTGTTTTTTTTATTAAGTAATTTATATGAGGTGCCAAAACAAAAAATGCTCTACGCGTCATTCTCTTCACACTATATTCGGCTTAATATATGAACGGAATGCGCGGACATTGCTAAAACTGCGCTCGCCAAGGCGTCTGCCAAGCGTAGCGGGTAAAGACAAACTACCTCACATTAGCACTGACTTTGGGGGAAGCTTATCCAGCAATCGACGTCATGGGTGAAACGACATACATACATACTCACGATAAACACTATCCCCCTTCCGGCGCAGTTGGGTAAAAAGTATTTAAAAAATATTTTATCACCCAAAATGATATTACAGGCTCTGTACACTCGGTGGCGTGCTTCATGTTTTTATGGCCACCTGGCACGATACTACGCTCGCCATGTTATATCATAACCCTCAGAATACGCCACATCAATAGTAATGGCTCACAGATTTCGGTGACGGTGGATTCATTGAAACCATGTAATACAAATAAATTGACGACAACAATAGATGAAAGTGATATGTCGCCAAAAATTACTTAGAAAATTGAGTTTAAATTTAAGAGTATCCAGTAAAGTATTAGGTACATTTATTCTAGAGACGGATTTTTAGATTAATGTACTGTAAACTTTAACTCTAAAGCTTATTATAAGATTAATGTTTTTGTTAATGATAGCACACCCTGGGAATAATGTGGCCACTTTCGAGGCTACTTCTATTTTATAAAGTAAACTTTTGTAAAACATTGTTATATATATATATTTTTTTAAAAAGAACAATTTTTCCATCTTTTTGCTAAAAGGTGGCCCCGAGCGAGTTTCTTACGCCGGTTCTTCTCGCCGAGCTAGTCCCCGAACCGGTGGTAGGTCATCATGTAGGACAATTCTAAAAGTGTTAGTAACTAACCTATTTGGAAATAAAAGATTTTTCATTTTCATTTTCAATACTTTACGACGTATTCTAAAATACATTAGTAACATTTTGAACTCAATTTTATCAAAATAATAATTTATCTACATACCACCTTCATCCATTCATGTATTCAATAGAAAAAACTGAATTTCCTGAATTTCCGGAATGATCAAGATCCATCGCTATTATAACTTAGAAAGTAGTTTGAACTTCGTAAGTGATAATAGCGGTGGATCTTGAATCAGAGCCCAGTTTAGCTCTAAGTCATTAGAACACTTCAAATAATAATACGCCATATAATATATATATCTTCGTTAAGTTATCGATAATTTTATGAAAATTATGACAGCCCACCATACAATTGGCATTCGATAACGTTACAACACGTGTTCCAGCTTGGCCTAGTTTAATTTGCGATTTTCTTTTAAACAAAAATATTTTAAAATAAAGTACATTTTAGGGTGCCTAACATTAACCTTGATATAAATATGATTTATAGTCTAAATTGTTCAACACGACTAAGTTGTTTCTGTTTGAATTGCTCGTAAACGAAAGTAATATTTTATAATATTCAAATGAAATACAGCAAAATTTATTTACTCGCGACTATTAAGTAGTGTAATTTTAATAATTCACTGGGTACTTGGTAAATACGTACATTATTTGGGTATGACAAACGATTTTTTTTTAATAGACTTACTAGATTATAAAGAAATCTAATAAAATCTAATTCATTCTTTTGTAGAACACTCGTATAGGCCTATCGTAGAAGCATGACATCATAAAAACATGTCGTAGATTCTTGTCGTAGAGGCATGAGCGAGTATTGACATGTCGCAGAGGCCTTAATTAAATGCATATCTTAGAGGCATGTAGTAGATGCCTGTCGTAGAGGCATGCCCTAGAGGCGTGTGATAGATGCCTGTTTTAGAGGCATATCCTAGAGGCATGTAGTAGATGCCTGTCGTAGAGGCATGCCCTAGAGGCGTGTGATAGATGCCTGTTTTAGAGGCATATCCTAGAGGCATGTAGTGGATGCCTGTCGTAGAGGCATGCTCTAGAGGCGTGTTATAAATGCCTGTTTTATAGGCATATCCTAGAGGCATGTAGTGGATGCCTGTCGTAGAGGCATGTAGTAGATCCCTGTCGTAGAGGCATATCCTAGAGGCATGTAGTAGATGCCTGTCGTAGAGGCATGCCCTAGAGGCGTCTGATAGATGCCTGTTTTAGAGGCATATCCTAGAGGCATGTAGTGGATGCCTGTCGTAGAGGCATGCTCTAGAGGCGTGTTATAAATGCCTGTTTTATAGGCATATCCTAGAGGCATATAGTGGATGCCTGTCGTAGAGGCATGTAGTAGATCCCTGTCGTAGAGGCATATCCTAGAGGCGTGTGATAGATGCCTGTCGTAGAGGCATATCCTAGAGGCATGTAGTGGATGCCTGTTGTAGAGGCATGCTCTAGAGGCGTGTTATAAATGCCTGTTTTATAGGCATATCCTAGAGGCATGTAGTGGATGCCTGTCGTAGAGGCATGTAGTAGATGCCTGTCGTAGAAGCATATTCTAGAGGCATGTTGTAAATGCCTGTCGTAGAGCCATATCCTAGAGGCATGAAGTAGATGCCTGTCGTAGAGGCATATCCTAGAGGCATGTAGTAGATAAATGTCGTAGAGTCATATCCTAGAGGCATGTAGTAGATGCCTGTCGTAGAAGCATATGCTTTTAGAGGCATGTTGTAAATGCCTGTCGTAGAGCCATATCCTAGAGGCATGAAGTAGATGCCTGTCGTAGAGCCTTTTAGTAGAAGCCAGTCATAGAGGCATAAAGTAATAGTGACATGTCGTAGAGGCGTTACGTAAATGCATGCGTGTCGTAAAAGCCTGACCTTGTGGGATGTCGTAGAGGCATGTCGTATAGACTTGTCGTAAAGACATGCCATAAATAACTGTCGTAAAGGTATATATGAATTGTCATAAATACAGGTTATAGAGGCCTGCTCTAGTTAAAGAGAAAATTGAGTTCAAACTGTCACTTGAACATTTTAGAATACGTCGTAACGTATTAAGTAAACATCTAAGAGTCCGTTTCTAGAATCGACGTACATTAATATGTAACTACATATCCTAAAACGTTTATGTGACAGTTTGAACTTAATTTTCTAGGTATTTTTTTTTTGCGACTTATTACCTTCATCTATTTATGTCTTCAATTGTCATGTGTGGAAAAAAGACAAATTAATGGCCATGTTATCCTATTTGACAACCAAGGATAAATACGTTATCATGCCATTGTCGGTTTTCTAGACACATCAAAGCGGTAAATACGCAGATCTCGCTCCGTAGACATGTTAATTTGTTCTTTTGTTATGGTAATTTACTGTCCCGCTATGGTGAAAGTTGGTCCTCTTAAAAAAGGTACCTATGTGTAGTAGGAATTTGGATGTGGTTATTAAAAAGATAAAGGGTTATAGGATAAAAGAAGCCGATAGGAGTTATAGGATCTCCACGCCACTGCTGTCGAGCATGATTGTGTTTGATCTATTTACGTGTTAGATTGTCATAAGTTTTGCTAAATAGCTCCCCTCACCGATTTCGGTGTCGGTAGCCGATTTCATTGAAACCAGACCAGCTACGCAGGAGTTATTTTATAGTGCCCAAGTGTGTGCACAATACATAAAGACACTCTTTCTTCCTATAAATCTCATAACCCAGTGGGACGGTAAACCGACACGACTGGCGAGAGAACAGGCGCAGGTCCGACTTTTTACATGCCCATCCGACGCATGGATCATCTTTCTTGTCAGACAATCAGGTGATCAGCCTGCATTGTCCTAAACCAAACTTGAAAACAACATTTTTTTTTTTTGATCCAACGCGGGAATCAAACCCACGACCTCCAGGTCAAGAGTGAAGCTCTGAGCTACTAGACCACGGAGGCGCTAAAAATTTGCTAAATACTACAAGTGCAACACATGTGAAGTGTCCATTAGGCAAATATCTTTCCCAAAAATTGATTCTCCATTCTTCAAGGAGGATTCAATTCTTTAGTAATGGCATAATTTAATTACTCGCTACTATTAAGTGTGTAATTTGAATAATTTGCTAGGCACTTTGTAAAATATAAGTAACGTACATTGTTTTGAAGTAACATAAAAATATATATTAAAAATATTAATTATTAAAAATATATAGGGTTACCTCGTAAGTCGACCTAGATCCTTTAAGGGGCTATAGTTAAGATCATTTCTGACTGATTTGATTATGAAACACCCTATTCTAAATCCAATGGTTTTCGAGATAATCAAATTTTAAGTATTTTTCATAAAAAGTCACTTTTTCGCGTTTTGTTGTATCTCTTTCTTGTAATCTCTGCTCTGGTATATTTGTTTCTACGTTTTTTTTTAGAAGATGAATGGCCCTATCCATTTCAATAGAAAAAAACACAACTGCAGAATAAAAAGAGTCGCAAAAGATGGAGAAGAGTGAAAAATTAAACAAAAAAAAAACCTAAGATGTGTCTTTCTTTAAGCGATACTAAAAAAAAATCTATGGAAGTCATTTTGCAGATGAGCTTAAAAACATCTCCATTTTGTCAGCTATCCAAAAAGGTATAACATTATAGGGTAATAGTAGTTTTGTTTTACAAAAAACTTTGATGATAATTACGCGCATTAAAATGAAATTCTTAGTTGGTTCTAAAAATAAAACAAAACAATGTAAACATTAAATATTTATTAAATATTGTTTTTATAGTTCATTTTCTACATGTCCGCCTCGGTTTCGAACACAAATTCTCATTCTTTTTCTTAAAGCACTTTTCACGACTCCAGTTGTTAGTGTAGTTCTCATTTTATCGGCAGCATCAATTATTTTTTGGCGTAAAACTTCTACACTCGTTATGGGATTGGGGTCATCATACACCAAAGTCTTCATGTGACCCCATACGTCCATGGGGGTTAAGTCGGGACTTCTGGCTGGCCATGGTGTAGGGCCACCTCTCCCAATCCACTTATTGGGATACGTCGTATCTAGCAATTGTCGGACTGATCTTCGGTAATGTGCAGGGCAACCGTCGTGTTGGAACCACATATTTTGGGTAATTTCCGCCGGTAAGTTCAGCAAAAGTTGTGGTAATTCTTCAGTCAAAAAGTTTTCATATGTTTCTCCGTTTAAATTTTCGGGTAGAAAGTATGGGCCAATTAGATGGTTACAAACAATACCCATCCATACATTCAAACTGAATCGCCTCTGGGATCCCTTTACTCTTTTCTTTTTTGGATTTCCGTCTGCCTTTGAGAACCAATAGTGAGCATTGTGGTAATTTGTTATACCATCTTTGTCAAATTTAGACTCATCAGTCCACAAAATGCGTTTAAAAAAATTTGAGTCTTCTAAATCGGCATGCAGCATAAATCTGCAGAAATCCAACCTCCTCACAGGATCACCTTCTTCGATGACTTGTACCGGCGTATAATGATAAGGGTATAATCCAGCTGTATGCACGGTGAACCACACTTTCCACTGCGAGCATCCAAGATCTCGGGCAACAACATTCGTTGTTGTAGTAGGATCCGATCTAAATCTTTGTACTATATCGTTACCTTGTTCGTCGTCATCATTAACACGTGGACGACCTAGGTCAGACCGTCGTCTGGAAACTGAACCAGTCTCTCTAATTCGTCGGTAAACTCCATCAAACACACTGACATCTGGAGCACGACGGTTGGGATACCGTCGTATGTATTCGGCACGAGCTCTTGATGATATACCATCGGAATATCCGTAACAAAATAACATATCTGCATATTCCTCGTTCATATAGGCCGCCATTTTCAATAGTTCCAAATCAGAAGCACAAAACAAGCACAGGTCAGAAAGAAGAAACAGGATCAGTCCAGAAATACAAGCCGAGTCAAATAAAACAGAGAAAGCACAAACAAGAATCGCATCTACCACGGACGAATCGCATGAGCAGACTAAACAAAATCTTTTGTTTAGTGATCCAAAGTAGGTCAATTATCTTTTTTTTCACTCCTACATACACAAAACGTATGTCATCTCGCTTGCACGTACCCCTTTCCAAAAATGGATACTTAACAAAAAAACCGGAACTTTTGCTACCTGCTCTACCTTTTACCTAAGTTTTTTTATGAGCTTTTGATGTTACCCTCAAATATTATAGCTTTTTGGATAGCTGACAAAATGGAGATGTTTTTAAGCTCATCTGCAAAATGACTTCCATAGATTTTTTTTTAGTATCGCTTAAAGAAAGACACATCTTAGGTTTTTTTTTTGTTTAATTTTTCACTCTTCTCCATCTTTTGCGACTCTTTTTATTCTGCAGTTGTGTTTTTTTCTATTGAAATGGATAGGGCCATTCATCTTCTAAAAAAAAACGTAGAAACAAATATACCAGAGCAGAGATTACAAGAAAGAGATACAACAAAACGCGAAAAAGTGACTTTTTATGAAAAATACTTAAAATTTGATTATCTCGAAAACCATTGGATTTAGAATAGGGTGTTTCATAATCAAATCAGTCAGAAATGATCTTAACTATAGCCCCTTAAAGGATCTAGGTCGACTTACGAGGTAACCCTGTATAATAGGGACAGGTTTTTAAGAAAATCTAGTAAAATGTAATTCATTGTTTTGTAGAACACTCGTAGAGGCCTGTCGTAGTGGCCAGTCGTAGAGGCCTGTCGTAGAAGCAACATCATTATAGACATGTCGTAGAAGCATGATGTCATAGAGAGATGTTTGTCGTAGAGGCATAAAGGTCGTAGCGACATGTCGTGGAGGCCTGTCGCAGAAGCAAGATGTCGTAGCGACATGTCGTAGAGGCGATGTAGATGTTGTATTTTATCTAGTTATTATTTAGGGATATAATTATATACACAACTAACTATATGGAGTACAAAGTTTAACTTCTTAGAGTTAACATATGGTTAACCGACTCGCTAAACCACTTCTATATTACAAATTAATGTCATGAAAATTAAATAATAAAAATCTTTTATTTCCAAATATGCTAGAAACAAACACTTTTAGGATTGTCCTACATGATAACCTACCACCGGTATTGTTAATATTTTATGTTATAACAGTTTTTAGAATAGTCCTATATAACGCCTACCGTAGTATTTCAGGGTCGGTACTTTCAAAGTAAACTCTATTATTAAATGCGGCTCCATAAAGTATTATCACTCATTAATATTACAGTTTGTATACTTAAGAACTATTCTTTAACACGTTAGGTACTTTACATCTCCAAAAAGTTCGATGTTCTCATAGGATACTGATCATATGCGTTGATCCGCAGGCAACGATCATGAATCACATATCATATACCTATACATACTAATTACTAATATTATGAAGACAACGTTTGTATAGGTATTTGTTACTATTTTACGCAAAGACTACTGAACGGATTTTGATTTAATTTAACATGGTAGTAGTTTACATGCTCGACTAACATATAGGCTACTTTATACGGAAGGAAATGTACAATTTCCGCGGGATTTTATTTCGCGCGAAGTAGCGGGAAAGATATTATACAAAAAACAATTACATTTATCGTTGTGATCCTTTTGTTATTTGCAAGCACTTTGAAATATTCCTCGCTCTCCAAAATCGTTTGATGTCTCATAAAAGGCAATTGTATAATATGCAAAATACCTTCTAGGAAAAGATTGTATATTATATATTGGATACACATTAATAACTATAATTTTAACAACGATTTTTTTAGTATTTTGTAGCCAAATGGCAGAAAACGGAACCTAATGGATTCATCATGTCTGACCGTCCATCCGTATGTCACAGCCACTTTTTTTATTAATGTGCAGCAGTATACACATAACTTAAATAAAACTTGGATTAATAAGACTTTTAAATTGACATGTCTACCAAATGATAGGCGTACACATAATTACAAGTACCAGCGACAAACTATGTATATTATATTGAATAAATTCGGAAATATAATATTATTTACGTTGACATTTCTTTTTTTACTTATTTAAATAAATAAATAGACCTTTATTTGACATTTTAGTCAATACAATGTATATTATTATTGAATATATATATTTAAAATACAAAATTTAACACCAGATTACACAGCAAAAAAAAAACAAAAAAAAACAAGGAATAACAAATAGCAAGTTCATATCCGGGGGGAAATGTAGGTACTGCCTAAAACCAAAATTGAATACCACTCAGGTGTATATTGTTATTTTAGGTAACCCCCGATTTGTTAAGCAGTTAACGAACTGATAACCAATAATACTCGTATGTGTCGCAGCTAAGAACACTCGCGATTTTGTCCACTTTTAAACACAAAAACTAAATCAAAATCGGTTCATCCGATAAAAATTCGCAGCTTGATTTGTTCGTTACAAGGCCAAAGACGTCAAACTTACAACACCCCATTTTCGTCAAGGGTTAAAAAGAATTGTTTCACATTCGATATTTCATTAATTTAATATGTAAACATGTTATCGCATCATCATATACTTCATCATGAATTGTGTGTTTGTTATTAGCCCGCAAAACCGTTACCCCCATTTATATTATAATGCCTAGAGTATCCTGTATTTCAGGTGACAACTAGAGAATTTTATAATATAAAAAGATAATTGCAACTAATCCTATAATATTATATCATATCATAATCATATTTTAATCTGTTCGACAAAGCTACATAATATTTTTTGTAAAAATGTAAACTATTACACCATTTTAAATCTCAAACCAAAAATTTATTTATTTATTATATTATATACCTAGTATAGATAGATGCAAGGTATTTTCCACAATCAATACCTACAAATAATGTAAAATTTAGGTTGCAATATCATTTGAATTTTTCCAATAATATTTTGTTAGTCGAACAGTTTAAAACGCTTATAAAAACCTAAATTATGATCTGAACGATAGAACAATTTTTTATATAAACAACATTTACTTCGTGTGGTAGAAAATCCCGGGAAACCGAACATTATGCTGCAATCTAAGTGCAACGCAAAATAGAGGCCTATGTCCTACCCTTTGGTCTACTCTATATATCTATATCAAATTTCATCTAAATCAGTTCAACAGTTTCTGAGCATATTCAATACAAACGAACAAACTTAAGATAAAATTCCTACTCGTTCTTAATACGAGTAGAGATTATAAAAATATCTAGCAATATTATTGTGAAACATAAAAAAATATTTCAATATACATTTTTACTATATAACTTTACAATATACCGCGAAAAATATTTTTCTCGCTTGATATTGCTACACTAAAACATGAATTAAATTGTATGTTTTTTTAGAAGAGTAACGCAATATGGACCACTCACCTCACTATTACGTCTTTCAGTATTTACATTCACTTAACACTAGCACAACACTAAAAGAAAGTCCAGAGACAGAAGCTGGCTACAGTACGACCGAGCTACGCGCGAGAATCTACAGGTCTGCCCCAGCCGTCTTTCCCGCGCTAAATGGAAAGGGATGAAAATAACTTTCCAATACGATAGACAGAGACGAGTATGTTTCGCGAGATCCTTGCGGATAAAAATGCGCTATTGGGTTTTAGTTTGGATGCAAAAGGTAATTTGGTAAAGTCGCTTATTTTAATAAAAGGATGACATCCAAAACAAATGGAGAAAGGGGATCGTCCTGGCTCTCAGTGCGCGCGTGTGTCCTTGTGCTTCGCGTCCGTGCCGACCCCCCACTGATTGCAGCCTAATACTCCATTCAGCGTTCGTACATACACGACGATTCGTTTCAAATCGTCGTGTATTGCGCCTTGCTGGGAGACGGTCTGCTTTCGCCTTGATCCCCGTCGGATCCTGTTCGACGTTGGGGTCACGGAGAGTCAGATCTCCTGAGTGTGTGTGTTGTGTGAACGAGCTCCGTGTGCCGCGCACCACTTCAGTGTGAGTACTTTTAACTTATTGTGTTCGTAACTGAGAAAAATGACTCATATAAGTGTTCAGTGTTTTTGTGCCGTTGATATTCCGTAGTAGTATCAACCATGTCCGACCGCGATTCGCGGCCCGTAAGCCGCGATCCGCGTATTGCCCACCGTGCGGCGTCCGGTTCGTCGCGTTCCTCGTCCCGATCGAGGTCGAGGTCACGCGCGCCCCAGCACCGCAAAGGCTACCTCAAGCCCACCGACCCTAGCAGTAGCGGAAAGGATACCGCTCGCCCCAGTCCGTCACCGGCATTCCCGCGGGAGGGTACTATCACCCCCTCGCCTGAATGTGTTCCGGTGGTGGCCAGCAGCGAGTCCGGGCCCCCCGCCCGCCCTGCCGAAGTAGGATCGGCCCTACCGCAGCGCCCTACGCGCCGCAATGAAGAGGAGTATGGCGGCCACTCCAAGCTCGCTCCACCACACAAGATGCCGCTTACCGAAGCCGCCCCAGCAGGTACCAGCATCGCTTATTCTCCTCATGCCGTGCCAGCAGCCTACGCTGCGGCGCCGCCCCACACCCCGCAGGCCCCATCCTGCTCTAGCATCGTTGTGCCTCCCTCGCACAATGCCCTCGCTCCCTCGCTCGTATCTCCGTCTCGCTCCCACGCGGCCACGCCCCCAGCGATGACGTCTGAGATGCCCCCACCGCCCCCTCCGACACCCGCGGCAGCCCCGAAAAGAGCCCGCGACCCAGTGGCGTCCCCTAACGTGTCCCCGCCGGCAAAACGAAGCGATAACACTGCTTCCTATGCTGCGGCCGTGAATGAAGGAGCGTCCACGTCCCATATGTCCCGGCCCCCGTCGCCGATGGACACTACACCGGCGCAGCACTCTACCAGATTGCCGCCACCTGCACCGAAGACCTCGAAGTGCCCGCCCCTAGTCGTTGAGGACCTCGAAGACTGGCCGATGCACTTCCGTGCCTTGAGGGACATTCTCGGGCACCCACCAAGCGCCAAGCCCTACGGACGCGGCGTGAAATTTACTCCTGACAGTGAAAAGGAGTACCGGGCGGTACAACGCTACCTGTCCGACCTCAGCGAGTCCACCCAACTTAGCTGGTACTCCTACTCCCTCCCCCAGGACAGGGGACTCAAGGTAGGCATTTACGGCCTGCCGCACAGCACCAAACCGGAGGCAATCATGGAGGAGCTGGCCTCACATGGTTTTGTCCCCGAACATGTTACGAGAGTGCTCGGCAGAGGGGATAGACCGGGGTGCGTTTTCTTTGTTTTACTCAAACAAACCCCGGGCCTCACGCCGGCCATTTACCAATTATCTAGTTTTATGTTGATGCCCGGCATCAGAATAGAAGCATGGCGCAGCAAAGGGGGTCCGTCCCAATGCCATAGATGCCAACAATTCCGGCATAGCAGCAACAACTGCCACCGCAAGAAGGCGTGTGTGAGGTGCGCCGGAGAGCACGCGGCAGCTGACTGTCCCCGTTCAAGTACGGATGAGCCTTGCTGCGCAAACTGCAGGGGACCACACCCGGCCAACCACAAAAGGTGTCCGGTTTTCCTGAGGGAGAAGGCAAACCGGCGAGCCGGCCCCCTTGCCCGCACCACCCGCACCACCCGGAATGCAGCCCCACGGGTCAACCGTGGCCCCTCCATACCGGAACAGGAGGTAGCTCCTCCCCCGCCCACCGCCTCGTCACTGATGGCAGAGGCCAACCAGCCCATTCCCCGCCGTGCACCCCCTGCGCGCACCGGCGTGAAGGGGAAGAAGAAGAAGAAGCAGCAGCCGCCCCGCAGGACGAACAAGCGTGGTACCTCGTCCGCAGCGGCCACGGACTCCGAGTTCGACGCTTCGGCTACTTCAGCTCCCCCCACCCCTCAAGCAGGCACCTCGTCAATGCCTCCCCCCTTCCCCCCGCGCGCCCCCCGCACGCCGCGAACGCCGCGCACCTCGACCAGTCAGCCGGCCACTTCCGAAGTGGCCGCCTCAGTTGCTGCCCCTGCAGCCCCAATCTCCCTTGCAAACCCGCCGGCCTCACATCGTCGGGTTAGGATCCAACGCGAGAGGATCCTACCCGAGAGTCCAGAGACCACATTAGATATTCTCAAAGCCCTGTTCCGTCTGGCCACTGTCATTTTCAATAAAATACAGGCCGGCGAGGACACTCTAACTTCTCTTTTTCAAGGCCTCCCCGAAGGGGCCGCGTTAGTCGCTAAACTAATTAATAGATGGATACCAACGCCTCACATCATCTAAAGGTCGTGCACTGGAACGTCCGAGGGGTCCGCGGTAAGGCGGCGTCGATCCAACATCTTCTTCGCGAGTACGAAGTTGACGTCGCCCTACTCAGCGAGACCATTCTGTCTCCCCAAGACCGTTTCAGTGCCCCAGGGTTTATTGTTTACCGCCAAGATTACTTAGGAGGAGATCGAGCTTGCAGAGGTCTTGCCATTTTGGTCCGTAGGCGGCTTCTTCATCAACTCCTCCCTGACCCCCCTGTCTCTTCTATTTACGCTCTAGGCATCGAACTCTCGCTAGGGTCCACGCGAACGCACTTTTACGCTTGTTATAAGCCCCCGGGAGTACGATTAGACATCGTTGACGTCCAACGGCTCTTATCAGAAGAGCCCACTGTGATCGCCGGCGATCTCAATTGTAAGCACCCCGGGTGGGGTTCGCGAATAGCAAACGCGGACGGTTCGAGACTCTTTGAGGACGCAGAAAGACGTGGTTACTCGGTGGTGGGTACATACTCGCCTACTCACTATCCTGAGAACCCTCGTCAGTCACCTGACGTTTTAGACATCGCCATCACCTCCAATTTGCCGGGAGAATTTTTCCAGGAGGTCCTAGACGTTGCGCATGGCTCCGATCATCTCCCCGTTTTGGCCGTCATTCGCTCCTCCCCAGCGAGCGTTCCCCCTCTCCCCAGGCGCCTGATTCGAGACTGGGACCTTTTTGCGAGTCAGCTGCACGAGTCCACGCCCAATGTACCTGTCAGCACGGCAGAGGCGGTTGAGTCGTTGTCGAACCAGCTCACCGACGCCATCTCTTCTGCCCTAGAAGCAGCCACCACTGCAGCAGCCGAGCACCCGCTTCGCAGACCTGCATTGCCGCGTCACGTCGTCTCTTTGATTGAGGAGAAGAAGAGGCTTCGTCGTCGCTGGCAATACACCCGTTGCCCCACCCTTAAGACCCAATTGAACCACTGTAATAACCAGGTTAAGAAGGAGCTGGCGCAGATAAAAGCCGATAGTTGGAGTCGGCGCATTCTGGAGGCGGGGGAAGATTGGAACTCTCTCCACCGCTTCTGCCGCAGTCTCACACATTCCTCCACACCCACTAGGCCTCTCCTGCACTCCGACGGGAACCTGCGCTACCGAGCGGAGGACAGGGCAGAGATCCATGCCGAACATCTTGAACGTCAGTTCTCCCCGTTGCCGACCACCGCAGCCGTGCATGTTGAATCCATCACCGAGGAGGTAAGGGAATTTCTTCAGTCCCCCTCCGTCCCCCCTGATTTTTCTTTTTCTCCGAGGGAGGTTCGAAAGTCCCTCGCTCGTCTTAAGCCCAAGAAGGCCCCTGGCGCGGATGGCATTCCCAATCTGGCACTCCGTCACCTCCCATTTAAAACAGTTGCTGCCCTCACCAGATTGTACAATGGTATTCTGCGTACTGGCCACTTCCCGTCGTCTTGGAAGAAGGGGCTTATTATCACTCTTCCGAAGCCCCACAAGAACTTGCGTCTGGCCGCTGGCTACCGGCCAATCACGCTTCTATCCACCATATCCAAGACTTTCGAATCTCTTCTCCTTAAACATCTTTCCCCTTACCTACCTCCTCGAGCGGAGCAGTTTGGGTTTAGGTCGCAGCTCAGCACCACTCACCAACTTGTTAGAGTCGTTCACCACCTCTCCGTTGCGGCCAACAGGAAGGAGTCGTCGGTCGCGGTGTTTCTCGACATGGAGAAGGCGTTCGACTGTGTTTGGCATGACGGTCTTTTATTCAAGTTGATTAGAGCCGGCGTGCCGCGGTTTCTGGTTAAGATAATAGCGTCCTTTCTCGCCCAACGCACCTTTAGGGTTCGAGTAGACGGAGTCCAGTCGTCGGAGCGTCCCATCACGGCTGGAGTCCCTCAGGGCAGTGTCCTCTCGCCGTCGCTGTACAATCTGTACGCCAGCGACGTGCCCGTAGATCAGGACACCATGGCGGCGCTGTATGCCGATGACACGGCATTTATTACCACCTCTATGTCGACCAACTTTGCAGCCACCAAGATGCAGAGGACACTCGACCTCCTACCTGACTGGCTGAGCAAATGGAGACTTTCGGTCAATCCTAGAAAGTCCCAAGCGCTCGCCGTCACAAGGAGGTCCGGGCTACCACCGCCGCTAAAAATCGGCGAAGAAGAGATACCCTGGGGAAGAACGGCGCAGTACCTGGGGGTTACTCTAGATCGTAGATTGACCATGGGTCCTCAATGTAGCGCAGCAGTGGGGAAGGCCAGAGCAGCGTTGGCCATGCTGACACCGGCCTACTCGTCGTCGCAGATCCCGCTCAACATGCGCGTCGCCTTGTTCAAAATCTATGTCCGTAGTCGTCTCACGTACGCGGCGCCCGCCTGGCACCATCTGCTCTCTGCGTCCCTAAAGAGGTCGATGCAGAGGCTGCAGAATCGCGCGCTGCGCCGTACCGCGGGCGCCCCCTGGTACGTGAGAAACTCCACGATAGCGAGAGATCTGCGCGTCGAAAGTGTCGAGGAATTCGTCGCGCATCTCGCTTCCAACTTGTTCACGCGAGCGGACGCCTCGCGCCTACCTGAGCTGGCCGACCTGGCGCCATGGCATGCGCGCCCGCCAGACCGCCTACGTCTGCCCCGCGATGTAGTCCCCCCCGTTGAGGACTAGACGGAGCCAAGCCCCGTCATACCTTTAATGAAGAGGAGGAGCCAGGACAACCGTTTTTCACTCATGTTGTTGTCCCCACACCCCTCCCCACTTCCTTATAATTGTGTTTCGGCCATTTTGGCGCCGGAGCACAGATTAATTTTAATTTATTTTTGATTTATAATTTAACTTTTTATTATTTTTCCTGTCCGTGGTCGATTGGGGTCAGTAGTGACGCAATTCCCGTGCACGTGGGGTCGTTTCTCGATTCCCTCGGATCGAGACCTCACAGCCGGATGGTCCACTCACTGCAGGTCTCAGCCGCCCGCGTGCGTGCGGACTCTTAATATATATATATTTGAGTGGTCGAGCACGTAGCTGCTCTCTGTATATATTTTATATCTATATATTATTTATCTTTTTATTTATGTCGGTGATAGAACCGGGTCGCATTGGTCAGTTGTGTAGCGGTTCCCGTGCACGTGGGGGAGCGGTCTCATACGCGTTTCTCGATCCCCGGGATCGAGGCCCCCACAGCCGGATGGTCCGCTCACAGCAGGTCTCAGCCGCCCGCGTGCGTGCTGATCGTTTTGAAGTTAAAGTAAAATGGTCGTAGCACAGTATTTTGGCTTTCTTAAATTATAATATCTGGTCTTTCTCCTGCGTTCTGTCGCGGAGGTTCTCTCCAAAAGAACTGGCTTTTGCACCTTCAGCATTCTGCTGAGTGCGCCATTAATTTATACCCCACGTAGAGAGGTCTTTTACCTCTGGTCGTGGTTCTCCGTCCGGGGCCCTCTAGAATTATCGAGGGTTCCCTGGGCGTGAGATAGCATACGATTCCGATTCCAAAACAAATGGGATATTTTTTTGGGGAATAATTTTACGAGTGTCGACAAGCAATTGAAATCTGTCGATCGATTCTAATAATGAGACATACAACAATATAGTTACAACAATAGAGATGAAATCTGAATATGTTAAAAAAGCTGAGGAGTATTTTATATATATGTCGCAGTCATCTGATTAAATCTGCTTATTTAATTGAATAACTAGCGCGGTTACTTAATGGCGTCAAACAGCTCGTACATATAGCAATGTGTTGATATATATTTTGATTAATTTACTCTAATGTGCGTTATCATAGTACTCATTCGGAAGTTTTAAAGTTTAAAAAAAAATTTAATGGCTGTCCTAGTCTCGGATTCAATGAACGCGCTAGTCATTCAATTAAATAGCAGATTCAACCAGATGAATGCGACATATACATCAAACCACTATGGCTGGTCCTTTCAAAATCAGTTCATGATATTCAGATTCATTTATAATTCATTGCAAGGAAATTTAAAGTCCAAGTTCAATACGCGAATTGGGGTTGAAGTGAAAAGTTTTTCCACGAACCAATTAAAAACTGGGCCTCGTTTTTTTACTTATTTAGAATAGAACCTTTATTTCGTTGGTTTGCTTTATCATTAATGATTAACTGTCATTTGTCTCCTAAACACTTTTATTAAAGTATTTTTGGACGTTTAATAGGTTCTGTACCCAAATTAGTATTACTATGATTTCGCTATCCGTCCGTATATATATTTTTACAGATGATATATTTGCTACTTTATCAGTAAATATATTTAAACAGAACAAAATAATATACGCAAGGTAAAATAATATTCCTTTGATCTTTTGCATCACATTGATGTTAGAGCTGTAATAATGAACGAAACCTTTTGTGCGAGTCTTAAAGACGTACTTGGAAGGTTTTTAATATTGAATATTTTTTATAAATCGTGATAAAGTATGTGTAATAACAGTATTGGCAAAACATGACTTACTTAAACCAATACAGGACACCCTGTGTCGCCAATGTTAAATATAATATCGTAGTAGGTAAAATGTACAATTTGTATTGTAATATTGTTACTGAAGTTAAGCCCTACAGGGTCCATAGATCATT
This sequence comes from Celastrina argiolus, assembly GCA_905187575.2. Taxonomy (NCBI): domain Eukaryota; kingdom Metazoa; phylum Arthropoda; class Insecta; order Lepidoptera; family Lycaenidae; genus Celastrina; species Celastrina argiolus. The sequence goes on from LR994596.1 coordinate 9,748,359, forward strand.
AATAAGGTCGCCGTAATCAACAGACCCTTATTACAGATCCCTTGCTGTGGCTTTACCCGGTAACCGTAGCGTGAAAATTGACAATTTCTGTAAGTAAGACAATAAGGGCCACTTTTTATGACTGACTTTTGTGAGCGAAAAATTTAAGACACTGACTGTATAAAGCATAATGTAAGAAAAGGCGGTCAGGATATCCAGGAAAAATCGGCCTGATTGTCGGTCCTACAAGGAACAGGCCGTGGGTGGACTATGATAAATAATAATAAATAATAAAAATCGTTTCTTTCTCACCTGTTACACTATCCTAACCTATGAACTAGTGTATCACTACCTTTATATTGTAAGAAGATTATTATAAGACATTTATTTCAATATTAGAAACCCAAGTGTGTCCACAGCTTTACTCCGCTGTACCGTACACGGTGCAAGATCAACATCAATTCGAGGGAAATATCCAAGTCAGCGTATGCGGCCACCACCGTGGGAGCCCGGACCGCGGAACAAATTCTTATACTTCACTTCAGTAGGGAATCACTCTTAATTTGTAATATGTAATTTAAATTTTTGTATTATCCAGTATTTCAGGACACCAGAACCTCCGAACAATAAACATTTCAAATAGTTGCTGCTGTTGAGCAGACTGTACAAGTTACTTTACAATTATTTTTCTTTAGTGACGTCATTGTTAGTTCTAAGGACAGGTATGTGCGTATGTGTGTGCATACTATGCACCCTATGTCCCGATTTCACTAAAGCTTGTTAGTTTTAAAGGCTTGTTAAAGTATCATGCCTTCTCATTCATTTATAGGAAGTTCAAGAGGGATACATGATATTTAATGAAGGATCAACTTTAACATGTGTTGATGACGACCTCCGTAGCCCAGTTGGCTGAGCGCGTTGGCGCTCGAACGAAAGTTCGCGGGTTCGAATCCCGCCGAGGGAACAAAAAGTTTTCAATGTTCCTGGGTCATGGAGGTGTATTAAATTTGTGTATAATATAATAAAAATCTTAAATATGTGTATAGTATAAAAGTATTAAATATGTTTCCGTTGTCTGGTACCTGTAACACAAGTTCTTCGGATACTTAGCACAGGGCCAGATTGACGTGGTGTGAAGCGTCCATAGATATTATAAAAAAAAAAATATTGGCACTAAGCCGAACATATAAAGTGCGCAGTATTAGAAGCCAATGAAACACTCATTTGGAGTTAAATCGTTAGTTTTGCTACATTTGCACGTCAAAACATAATTTAACCAATACAATGGGATTGATGCTCAAGGGCGTGTTTCACCAAGCAATGTCATCCTTCGATGAATATCGTGTTGTTCCTCTCGTAATTCCTATCATGGTATTTTAACACGCCGTTAACACTAACGTGCGTTGGTGAAATCAGGACTTAAGGTGGTACTCCGTACAAAACTAGTATTCCAAATAAATTATACTTTAACGATATAAAATTAGCATAAGTATTAATCGAGAGCCATACCATACAAAAATTCATCAAAGTTCTTAGATTTGCAGATTTGCAGTCTAAATAATAATAATAACATCTCCCCTCACCGATGTCAGTGTCGGTAGCCGATTTCATTGAAACCAGGCCAGCTACGCAGGAGTTATTTTATAGTGCCCAAGTGTGTGCGCAATACACAGAAGCACTCTCTCCTCCTTTTACTCTCATAACCCAGTGGGACGGTAAACCGACACGACTGGAGAGAGAACAAGCCCAGGACCGACTTTTTACATGCCCATCCGACGCATGGATCATCTTTCTTGTCAGACAATGTTCAGGTGATCCTGCATTGTACTAAACAAACTTGAAAACAATATTTTTGTTGTTCCAACGCGAGAATCGAACCCACGGCCTCCGGGTCGAGAGTTACAGTCTAAGCACGTTAAACAGAACCCGATAGCTTTGCACACCTTGACCTAATTGACTCCCAAAAAGTATTTCAATGGATTCCTTTAATCATGATACTCATAAATAATAATTACGCCTTTGAAATGTTCCCCTGGAAAAAATGTAAGAGGTCGTGAAATGTGGCATTTGAAGTGAAAAAAAGGTATGTACATTATATATAATGTACATTTTACTTTACATACTTTTTTCATCCAATTCCAACTGGCAGTCGGAGTTTATGGATAAGCTTTTTCAAATAACGTAGCGTGGAAATGAATAGGGTTTAAAAATTTTAGGGCGAAGCTCAAAAACTAATGAAAAAAAATTGTGGTATGTGAGCAGTTTTAAGGTACTCGCTCACGGTCAAATTTTTACCGATTTTTCTAACAATTTCAATAATAATATCGCTTCACACCACGTCAATCTAGGCCTGTGCTAAGTACCCGAAGAACTTGTGTTACAGGTACCAGATAACGGAAATATATTGAATACTTTTATATTATACATATATTTAAGAGTTTTATTATATTAATACAGAAATTGAATACACGTCCATGACCCTCCTGGGAACACAGAAAACATTTCGTTCCTTCGGCCGGATTCGAACTAAAAGAAAACATTGTAAGACAATCTATCTAATCTAGATAATATAATGTGAAGTATATATGTACTTCAAGAGAAAAAATTACTCTGGACGCTACAGAGGCCGTAGATTGTCTTACAATGTTAAGCTATAACATGTTCCTAAAGTTTCCAAACAAGGTCCATAATAAAAGTCCAGTCTAAATACTTTCTAATACTTGTTTATAGTTTAAATCTATTAGAAAGTATTAGTCTATCTACTCTAATATTTTCATAAGAAAATATACGAGATAATTTTACACGTAATTTTTCCTCTTGAAGTACATATATACTTCACATTATATCTACTAATTCATTAGATAATATAATATTATATACACAACGCCATCTATGTTGCCTTCAAGAAAACTTGAAAATCCGTAGGTAAGTAGTTTTTCTCTGGCACCTACAAACTACGAGGTACCGCATTAAGTTCCCGAAAAAACCTTAAGAGGACCTTCGAAATCTGATCGTTTTATTAATAAATTATGGTTGAAACAAAAAAGTTAATATCGCATAATAATTATTATAAGTCTTGAAAATCCATTATTTTTTAATATCTTTTCACAAATATGTTAAAAAAGATCTGTACCAATATTATAAACACGAAAGTCTGGACATCTCGATATCTACACAAAACGCCTCCGTGGTCCAGTGGTTCAGAGCTTCGCCGGGTCCATCCCGGAGGTGGTGGGTTCGACTCCCGCGTTGGAACAAAATAAAATGTTATTTTTCAGTTTGGTTAGGAGTGTTAGGACAATACAGGGTGATTGTCTGGCAAGAAAGGTGCGTTGGAAAAAGTCGGTCCCGCACGTCGTGCCAGCTGTGTAGGGTAACCGACTCACTGAGCTACGAGAGTAAAGAAAAAGGAGGTGCTTCGGAGTATTGCACACTTGGGCACTATAAAATAATATCTGCGTAGTTTTAATGAAACCGGCCACCGTCATCGGAATCAATGTGGGATATTAGAATATGTTTACAGGTTTTTTTTTATTTACCGCAAAAGCGTAGTCTTTTTTAAACGACGTATAAAAATACGGAGGTTGTATGTTCGCTATTTTTTTATTTCAAACACTCAAACTAAAAACTTGTCATTCTGGACATCACACCTCTATAAAAACTGTATAGTTTATAATAAACGATTAAGTTTCATTTTTAACAAGCTACTAATATTAAGTTGAAATGCAGGCATACTCCCGGCACAATCGAGAATCGAATCAGTTCGATCTCAACGGCTTTTGATATTTTATTTGGTAAATTACGTTGAAACTAATAAGGATAAAGAAAATCGTAATAACTTTTTGTACTCCTGACCATATCAATAGACTGAGAATCAAAATAAACAAACGTCAATTTATTGGGGAGTACGCGGATTGATCGAATCTGAATCAAACTCGAATCAGTGTAGAGAGTACGGACCCATAGGAGTATGTATATTTACATACTGGGGTAATGGAATCTAAGGTAATTAATTTAACTATCTTCCAAGTTGGGTAGTGAAAATTAGCAACAAAATGAAGTTCAGATGATAATAATTAATAGCTCCCCTCACCGATTTCGGTGTCGGTAGCCTATTTCATTTAAACCAGGTCAGCTACGCAGGAGTTATTTTATAGTGCCCAAGTGTGTGCGCAATACACAAAGACACTCTCTCTTTCTACTACTCTCATAACCCAGTGGGACGGTAAACCGACACGATTGGCGAGAGAACAGGCGCAGGTCCGACTTTTTACATGCCCATCCGACGCATGGATCATCTTTCTTGTCAGACAATCAGGTGATCAGCCTGCATTGTCCTAACCAACCTTGAAAACAACATTTATTGTTGTTATAACGCGGGAATCGAACCCACGACCTCCGGGTCGAGAGCGAAGCTCTGAACCACTACACCACGGAGGCGACATCAGATGTGTGATGATAATACAATATTATGGTACTGTCGAACTGACCTGATGATGAAGCCGGATGATATGAGCTGGAACTTCATGATGGAACATCGTATCGTAGTACCATGTAGTATGTACTTGGATTTCTGTAGTATTGTATTTGGATTTCTTAGTAAAGTCTTGTTATGAACATTGCCCACGATTAGGTTTCAAGGTCTGATGATGAATGTATAATTAGGCGCTGGTATTCCATGTATGCCGTATAATAGTCGCTTTTTCGACCTCTGTAGCACAGTGGTTGAGCGCGTTGGTGCTCGAGCGAGAGACCGCAGGTTCGAATCCCGCCGAAAGAACAAAAAAGTTTTCTGTTTTCCTGGATTATATTATATTATTATTATAATGTATTATATTAACATAATTAAATATGTATTATATTAAATATATTTCCGTTGTCTGTTCCCCGTAACACAAGTTCTTCGGATACTTAGCACGGGGCCTGATTGACGTGGTGTAATACGTCTATAGATATTATTATTATTATTTCACACTTAAGAAAGGTCACGTAATGAACTTTAAAGCGTGTTTTTCTAGTATTTTAAAAACCATTCATGTATTCCTCTGAAAAAGTATCCCATTAACCTTAAACTACTTTAGACCAGATTCCTCATTACTGATTTGTTTACTATTTATTTATTTATTTATTTATTTATTTATTTATTATTAGAAAACCAACAGCTTTTCAGTGTTATAATACATAGCATACGGATAGAAAAAAGAGAAGCCAATAACAGGTTTTCACTATTAGTGAAAAAGAGTACAAAAGTGCAAACATGACACTTGATGTTCTAATTACAAGTTAATGAAATAAACAATTACCTACCTAGTAAAAAAGAGTACAAAAGTGCAAACATGACACTTGATGTTCTAATTACAAGTTAACGAAATAAACATTAGAATAAGTTACGCTACACAAAAATAGTAACAGACAACACATATATTTTATACCAAGGAAATATATAATCTAAGACATGTTGATCAAAACACGACCTACTGAAGTCGGTTAAAAAACATGAGGTTTAGTTGCTCTCTCGCATTCTTGCTACGCAATGTGTGTGGATCAAAGGATAATCTTTGACAAACATTATTAAATTCGATGCTAGCTCGCACCAGAAAAGAGTTACGTCTGTAGTTGGAGTTGTAACGTGGAATAGCAAGTGGCGGATTAAACCTGCGCTGCCTAGTTGGTACATAAAAGCTTAATTTACTTAGAATGTCCGCACAATCAATTTCATTGTTAAGTATTTTTAAAATAAATATAAAATCATAAATATTGCGACGATTTAACAAAGGTAGTATATGGAATTGTTTGCATAGTGTAATATAATGGTTTGAGTCATAATGTATTTTGAGTCGGTAGCATAAATATCGTATGAATCGCTTTTGAATATTTTCTATCTGTGAAATGTATTTATCATAGCATGGATTCCAAATTTGACAGGCGTATTCTAAGTGACTTCTTACAAAGGTACAGTACAATATTTTAAGGGTCTTAGCGTTTTTAAATGGGGAGCTTAGTCTCATAATGAAACCTAAGGATCTTGAAGCCTTGGCAATAATATGGTCTATGTGTGTATTAAACATCAGCCTGGAGTCATGGTAAACACCCAAGTCACACACTACGTCCGTTCTTTGAATTTCGAGACCCTTGAGATTGTAGGCAGTCGGGAAGATGCTGGGTTTTCTACTGTAAGTGATTAGTAGGCATTTCTTGGGGTTGAGGTCTAAACGGTTGTCATCGCAGTACTGGTCCAGACGAGTTAGGTCAGCTTGAAGAGCATCAGAATCTTTTAATGATGAAATAGGGTAAAAAATTTTCATGTCATCGGCAAAGTAAAGGAAGTAAGAGTTTTTAAAACAGATATCGATGTCGTTGATGAAAATGATGAACAGGAGAGGGCCTAACAAGGATCCCTGTGGGACGCCACTGGGTATAGGAACCCAACTCGACATATAATTGTTAACAACTATTGCCTGAGAACGGTTTTCAAGGTAAGAGCAGAACCACCTAAAAAGATCACCTCTGATACCTATATGGTAAAGTTTCATTTTTAAAATATTATGGTCAATACGGTCAAATGCCTTACTGTAATCAGTATAGACTACGTCAACTTGTTTATTTTCATCCATGTTCTGTGTTAAGAAGTCATTCAAAAGCACCAAATTCGTAACGGTTGACCTGCCTGATAAAAAACCATGCTGAGATTGGCTGAAGACATTGCACAAAGATGCATAAACTTGTTTATAAATAATCCGTTCTAAGACCTTAGCTACAGTACACAATTTGGAAATTGGTCTATAATTTACGATTTCTGTTTTAGGTCCTTTTTTATGCACAGGAGTAATATAAGCCAATTTCCAAATATTAGGAACTGTGCAAGTAGAAATGGATTTAGTAAACAGCAATAATATTGGTAATGACATAGATTCGTAGCATTTAATCAGAAGCGTGGGCGATAGATTATCTGGTCCAGCAGATTTATTAGGATCTAAATTTTTGAGATGATATTTAACAGATTCAAGCATAATTTCGATTGAGTTTATGTTTGATATAGGTTCAGTAAGATCGGCACAGTAAGAGGGGAAGGATCCTGAATTATGATTATTATCACCACTGTAATTACAAGTATCAAGAAAAGATGATTGAAAATGGTGAGAGAATGCTTCACAAATGGATTCGCCCGTTGAGACAGTGACTCCATTAAATTTTAAGTTATTAGGGAGCATATTAGACTTAGATCTGTGCTTGATATAATTCCAAAAGTGCTTAGGATTTTTTTCTATTGCTGTCTCGGTATTTTGTAAGTAGTTGTTGTAACATTCACCTTCTAATTTTTTTATTCTATCGCGTAATAATTTAAAAGTTAATTGATCAGAAATCCTACCATAAACTTTAAACTTCTGAAAGTATTTGAACTTCTGCCTAATAAGGCGTTTAAGTGCTGGAGTGAACCAGATTGGATAAGAACCGTGACTAGTTTTTTTAAGTGGAATATATTTTTTCTGGATTTCATATATAGTGTCGTAAAAGAAAGATACCGCGTCATCCAGGCTTCTGTAACTCAACTCACCAGACCAGTTAATCAAGGATATTTCATTATTTATTTTGTCATAATCTCCTCGATTAAAGTTAAAACGGCTAATATCAGCTGATTTTAAGAAAGTTTTAATAGAGAGGGACACTTCAATATTTAGAGCAGGGTGATAGGTGTCCAGTGGGACAAGGGGATCAAAACATTCACGAACAGAAACATTGTCATTACATAGGACAAGATCTAATATTTTATTTTGCTTGTTATATATGCCATTATATTGATTAATTGATAGTAAGTGGAGTTCATTTAATAATGTAAATTCATCACTATTGGGAGTAAAAATATTACAAGCACGGTAACAGTCAAGTGAATTGTCGTATTCCCATGTAATTCCACTTAGGTTGAAGTCACCGATAATTAAGAAATTGTCAAGAGGACACTTTAAAACCGATTCATTTAGTTTATTGAGAAAATTATATAGCTGATCTGAAAATGACCTAATAAGACCTTGCTTACACATGTATACTACACAAATATGTAGTTTAATAGTTTGGGAACCACTCATATGTTTGCCACGCAAGCTAATAGTAATCCAAAGGTCTTCAGCCATCGAGTGAAAACTAGGTTTGGCCGTAGCCGATACATACCTTCGAACAGCTATCAACACCCCGCCACCGCGCGCCTGACCCGTTGTGTTATAATCACGGTCTCGACGCCAAACTATATAATCGTCACTAAAAAGTTCACAATCTAGAAAGTTGTTTGTTAACCATGTTTCAGTAAGAATAATTAAGTCATAGGAATTCAAGTTCAACTGGCGATAAAATTGAATAGACTTAGTACGAAGTCCACGCACATTTTGATAGTAAATGCTTAATTTATTCAAGTTGATCGAATCCATGGCTTAAGGTTATAGTTGAATACCTGGATACGCTAATATAAAATAAATAATCACTACGTAATTTTAAGTTTTTAACTGGCACAAGTAAGTTCCTTACGTAAAATCTGTTATCTTTGCTGTGCGTAGACAAAAGGTCCGGTATATTCGAATGAAAAAGAGAGATGGAAGTAAGTTGGCAAACAGTAGGTGCGAGTAAGATAGGTATGCGTAATAGTTCTCGAATAACATGATAAATAGCTAAGATGCAATAAACGCAAATACATATAGTTAAAACAATGTGATTTTTAGGTCTGTACTTTTTACTTTTCTCGATATAAATAAGTGTTTTAGTAACTTTTAATAATAATGTAGGATATTTTAAGTGGGATAATAATATGAAAAGACGGTAGGTTGAAACGTGAACAAGAATGCGAGAGGTCCGCAACCTTTTTGTGATACTGAAATTTAATATAAGAAAATAATTGTTAGTTATATCTATAATACTAGTAATATAATAACAAGTATTTAGACATTCTTCAAGTCTTGATCTGTTCTTATTAAAATGACACGCGAGTCGGGATTTTTTCTTAAAAAAATCTTACATCCTTTTACCCAAGTGAAGGCGTAACCCTTTTCCTTCGCCAATGATTTAGTTTTGTTCAGCAGCAATTTATTATCCATTGTTAGATGATCATTGATAAAAATTCTGCCGCTTCCTTGCAGATCGATGTCCGCCGGTGAAACTTTGTACTTTTTCGCTGCTGCGACAAAGTCCTCTTTTAGGTATCTATTGTGAAGAGACACGATCACTGGTTTAGGCATTTTGTCGTTGGAAGAAGGAATTCTAGCAATGTAGTTAATCTGGTCTTTTGTGATAGGACATTTGATGAAGTTGCTTAATTTCGTGACTAGCAGGAGCAGATTTTCCGATTGGGTCATAGGAATTCCTTTTATCTCAATGTTGTTCAAGCGCGAACGTTGATCATTGTCACGAATACTGCGTTCAAGACCGTCGATTCGCTGTTGGAGTGACTTGACTTCATCGTTTGTTTTGAGAAGACCATGAACTTCCTTTTCTAGTTTACTATTGTGCCAAAAGCGGCGCGATCTACTTAAATATCCGTTTGTTTACGTTATCTGACGGTGGGCATAACTGATCTCTCGTCAAATCATCAAACCAGCAGCAAATCTTTTGGCAAGACGTAATAAATCTATTTTTGTATCGGCTTAGGTTAGTATTAATAAGTATTTATGTTCAGACATCCTTCATTATTTGAAGACTTTGTTATAAAATAAAAGTAACTTTTAATTAAATGTTAAGTCAAACAAACTTTGCGCCAAATAAATTTTTCTCAATTTTAAAACTTTAAACTGCTCTTACTACACGACCTAGTACTAGAAAATGGTATCACCCTAATACTGGCAATTGGACTAGCTTTTTTTTATTTCCAGGCACATTCCGGAAACCGCCATCTAGCGCCTCTATTAGAAAATACTAATCACTAATTTCGTTTCGTATCTTATTTTTAATTAAGAGGAAACACCACGGTTGAGAGAAATACAAAATAGGTATTTATAAAATCTATTGCGGTCTCGCAGTGCCTTAGCTAGCCAGCACTAGCGCGATAGAGACAACTGCAACTTGGACTGAAATTACCTATTAAAATTACCAGAAATCGACGTTTAGGGGATTCCTGTTTCCTCCTCCAAAACTTAACCGATTTAAATATTTTTTTCTGTATTAGCTAAAAAAAGAATTGAGTTAGGTTCCTATTTTTTTTTTTTTTCAAATTTTATTTCAAATCTGTCTGGCCATTTTTTAAGGTTTTTAAACGTCCATATCACTTTAAATAAATAATTTATCAAAAAAAGGAAAAAACAGGGACGTACAAACAATATCCATAATATATGATATTTCTGAATTCCAATAATTAGGACATAGTCAATTTTATGTCACAAGTATAAGTAGGACAGGATTTCCATGGTTTATTTGTAACTACGAGTATACTACTAGTCGTTAACTTTGTAATCACTTCGAGGTATGATGTACCTGACATTCACAATATATGGGAAATAAAGGTTAAAAAACAAAAGGTTCAATCTGAGGTATAACTCAAGGTACCTACTTAGTACTTTTTTTTTTAAACACTTTATGCACAATGTACAATGCCAAAAGTATTTTTTTTTCTGTCAACCGTTTATTGATAGAGAGTCAAAATAAAAAGGTGCTTAATCATAATATTATGAAAGAAATAATTTGGAAGAGTTGAAGGTATATTACCTATTAGATATCTATATATCTAATGTACTTACTTACTGCCCTGGAACCTGGAACCTAGGACCTGGGTGTACCACAAACAGTTTATTATGTGATCTGTCCTTGACATACATAATACATATTATGTCTTCGGCAGATAACAGATACAATTAATTCATATTTACACGCCAGTCCGTTTGTTTGGCAGTAGGAATGATCCATTTTATCGATTAACTTCCATTAATGTCCAGTGCAAATTCCAAAAAAAACATAAATACGCTGTAACTATTGTCAACTAGATGATTCCCGCGACTTCGTACGCGTAATTGAAATGCCGCGGGAACTGTACCTTTTTCTGTAATAATGAGTAGGGGAAATACGGACAAAATGACATAGACGGACAAAACGACATAGCAGGCTTTTTTCGAATTTGGCGGGCTGTAGCTAGGTCACGAGTATAGCAACACGAGGCGACAGTCAGTCTTACAATCCTGCGAGACTTGCAGCGCCATTGGCTCAGTCTCTTCAAAGTTTCGAGTCAGGACGTGTTTCACACAAACAAAAAAATATTTAATATACGGATCTCTTCGTGTTTTTGGTGAGTTTTGTGTTATTATTTGTAATTATTTTTGCTTTAACTGAATATATCGACGGGTCCCAAGAACAACATCGTATGGAAAAATAAGACAAAATGCATTTTATTGTATATGTGCATTCTACATACTAAAAACTATATGGCACTATATTTTTTTTATTTTTTTTTCGTTTACTTATTGAGATAATCAATCGAACAATATCTTATTTGAATTAGATACCCGCAAACAAACATGTATTGACATGTACGCACTTGTTCAATGCAACACCGAGCGCGCTCGCAGCGACTTACCGTCATTTGCGTGTTTGTTCTCTGCAAAATCAAATACAAACCCGCTCTCCTCAAAAATACAAAGTTTTTGTTTAAAATTACAATTTAGATTTATAAACGACCATCTAGTGAGTGGTTAAATAATGTCGGGATGGCCAAGAAAGATAATATTACTAAATTTAGCTCTGCATTTAAATGAAAATTATGGCAGTCTTATTACAAGCATTAACAACAACGATAAAACCTTTTAAAAGGTAACTAATAGTTTAGTTGTGTACATAATATACTGTAACATTGCATAAATTGTTGTATTTTAAAGTTAATAGTTATTGTAAACAAAATTACACGGAAACTTATTCATTTTCATCGTTTATGCATATACAATTTTGTTCAACAAAAATCTAAATTTATCTTATAAATAAATCCTGAAAAACCTATTTTACTTTTATATTGATAGACTTTATAATAAGACTACGATTAGACATATTTATTTTCTACCTTATTATTGTTACATAAATCTTTGTTCGGCAAAATAATTTATCGCTTGAGCAGATACGATTTTTTTCTTCGAAATTTTTTATTAAAAAATATGTCGTATTTGAATAAACAATTTTGTTCGCTGTAAACAATTTTTACATGCGTGTTTGTTTTATAAAAAAGTATATGATTTAATGTACTTTTTAATAAAATAATATAATTTTTAGTAATTTATATGAATTTACTTATAAATTTCACACTTACATTTTCCTTTTTGTTAGAGACTGGGTATCAACGGTACACTAACGTCTCGCCTATGCCACCTGGACCCAAGAATATTGACGTCGATTCAGTAGTAGTTTGGCATGATGTTTTTGATGAAAATTACAAATTAGGAGAAAAACCAGATCCTCATATCAATAACTCAGATACCTATTATGTTATTTGCGATCATTTTGCTTCACCATCTTTATATTTGCCGCTAGTGATGCATACATATAAAGATTATTTTCGTTGAACATTGAAATCACCTTCACCTTTAACAACTCATCAGAAAAATTCATCACCAGAACTTGAAGAACTTACAACACCTATACCTTTCCCTGTAATATACACAAAACATGACGTAATGGTCCTTTTTGTTTTAATCATACTGATTAGATTTATTCATTATAATCCGCCTGAAATCGCCCCGAAGCAAAAAAACGTTACATCTCAAAAAAGGTGGATTTATTAATGATAAAATGTTTTTTTTTATCTCAACACTTATGCTTACAGCTTTACCTGTAAGTATAAGTCTTGAGATAAAATTTAAATTACAGAAGAACAAAAACTGGAATGTTGTTATGGATTTTGGATGCTTGTTAATAGAGAAAAGCAGTGTATGTACGAGGCAAAGTATAAAAAAGCGATGTATAAACCGATATAGCACTTTCAATAAACGAAACTTTACATTTAAATACTTTTTACCACTTGTAATGTCATCTAAGACTATTGTTTCCCCATTAACGTTTGTAAGTCAACGCCTTTTCAAACTCTTGCTGCTTTTCAATAATATGATGTTGAGCATGATCATCGAGGCAAACACAATAATCACAAATGTTTCATAGACAATAGCATAATAAATGCGATCATATAAATTCATTCGCTCTTGTTGAGTCTCACTTTATTCGTATGGATTAAATTAATATATTAATATACGGTATATAATTGATAGCAGCCTCAGTATAAACCTTATGTTGTACATTATGTTTATACTGTGGCTGCCGTATGATGAATCATGAATGGTGTGTTGAATCTATTTACACATTGAAAGCTACAACTGACCGCCAGTATCAGGATATTTAACTACACACATTAAAAGTACATTGAAACAATAATCTTGGCTTTTAAATTGCTATAAATATCAATGCGAAGTATGTCACAATATTACAGACGGTGATGATAAAAAAAAGAGCAGCAGGGACAAAGATTCTTAAATTATGATAATTGATCTCATGCCTACTATTATACCTAACTATTATATTAAAATGATTAAAGCCTGATCTTTCAATGGCCAGATAACTTATATCAGTGAAATAAATATGCTGCTATGACATTTGGTTCATGTAAACTCGGTCAAAGTCACATAATATAATATGTTCCTGAGGTAAAATTTATCCGACGATTGAAAATTCACCCTTAGGGGTAACTGTTTAGGTTTACTGATTTAGGATTTCCAATAATTCCTAGAAAGTTCAAAAGTTTCTTTATTTTATTTAATTTAAATATTAGATTTGATTTAAATATAAAATATTTTATATAAAATAATATATTATATTTTGTAAGCCTAGATGAGAAATGATTGAAAAATAAATTGGATTAAAATTTATTTTTGTTAAAGATTTTTTAAAAAAAAAGATCATCTATAGATTTTATGATTTTTATAATGTAACAACTTAATAAAATTTATAGAAAGGGTAGTAAAGTAAATAAGTGTTTGTAATAACATTAACCTTTACTGTGTATATTATGAATTTAAACATTGAACTCACAATTATTGTCTTATAAGACATGAAAATGAAACATCAATTCCATAAAACAAAGTCGTATATTAAGATGTATACTAGATTGTTCCGAAGAACAATGTCGTACATTCAGATACGTGCTAGGTCTTTCCGGAAAACAAAACAGTATGGTATCATACGAATCATATTTATGCGAAAATAGTAATTAAGGTTTCTAATGAAATGTGAAGATAAAGGTATTAAGTTCTTAAATAGCGTTTTGTATTTTTTTTCCTCAAAATGTCTATATTTTCACTAACAAAATATGATTATACGTACACAGAAATTCAAATGCTCATAGTGTAAAACGATAATTTTGCACATACGATTTTGTTCTTGGGACCCGTCGATATATAATATAGTCTTATGATTTGATATATTTTATTGCAATTTTAATAGTTTTAATTAAATATAGTGTTGAATGTTTTTGTTGTGTACATTTGGGCAAAATGACATACCTATACGCTGGGCAAAACGACATAGAGTATGTCATTTTGTCCGTGGACTAGATTGTTCTGTCCTTAGTGTTTCTGATATTTATTTTTTATTGTTACTTAATAGGTGAGATGCCGCGAAACTATCAAAGAAAGACAAATCGTCAGTCATGGAGTGAGGAGTCAATGGCCCAAGCTATTTCAGCTTGGAAACAAAATAAAATGGGTTGGGAATTGGCCGCAAAAACATTCGGTGTTCCTCAAGCTACATTACGAAGACATGCTCTCAAAACTAACAGAACCTTAGAATCAAATAGCAAGGGATTGGGCAGGTTCAAGCCAGTCTTTTCGCCAGAGATAGAGAGGCAATTAGTGGAGCACATTAAGTTATTAGAGACTCGTCTTTTTGGGTTAACGCGTGCATCAGTACAGGAGCTAGCTTTTGAACTAGCAGAAAAAAATGGTTTTGACCATACTTTCAATAAGGACAAGAAACGTGCTGGACAAGAGTGGCTTGATGGTTTTTTGAAAAGAAACCCTGACATTTCGCTACGGACTCCAGAACCAACTTCTGCTGCAAGAGCTCAAGCATTTAATAAACCACAAGTATCAAAATTTTTCCAAATTTATGAACATTTTTTGAATAATTACAAATTAGAGCCTCAGCGAGTTTATAATATGGACGAAACCGGGCTAACTACAGTCCAAAAACCACAAAAAATTTTGGCTACTAAAGGTAGGAAACAAATCGGCTGTCTGACAAGTGCTGAAAGAGGTTCGAATGTGACAGTGGTGTGTTGTACGAATGCCATTGGTTCATTTATTCCACCATGCATGATTTTTCCCAGAAAAAACATGAAAAATGAACTAATAGACGAAGCTCCTACCGGCACTTTAGGACTAGCACAAGAATCAGGATGGATGAACACGGAGATTTTTGTAAAATGGCTAAAACATTTTAAAATACACACAAAAGCAAGTAAAGAGGATCCGGTTCTACTAATTTGTGATGGTCACGCAAGTCACAAAAGCATTGAATGTTTAACATATGCTAGAGAACATGGCATTCATATGCTATGTCTTCCTCCACACTGCACTCATCGAATGCAGCCCTTGGACGTCAGTGTTTACGGGCCACTTAAAACATACTTCAATCAAGAGATTTCTAAGTGGTTAAAAAATCATCCAGGGCGCGTTGTTACCCATTTACAGATTGGTGGTTTGTTTACTCAAGCATACGGAAAGGTTGCTACGGTTCAAAATGCAACTATTGGTTTTAAAAGCACAGGATTGTGGCCAGTAAATGCTGATATTTTCCCAGATTACATGTTTGCTCCAGCAGAAACTACAAATATTCCATTGAATCACGTTAATGATGCAGATACTGAACTTGAATCTGGAACTGTCATCGCGCGTTTATCACCAGCCCAACATGTAAATCCTAGTCCAACACATGAAAAATTGGACGACACATTTGCTTCTGGTTTAGATCCCTCTGTAACAAGTAATGTGATGGAAGAAGATCAAGAAGAATCACAGAGTACCGAGGTGGGAGTAAGTGTTTTTGAAGATGTGGATTTAGTACCAAATACTGTGGAATCTCTTACAGTTGAGAGCATTAGATCAACTTACGATGATGGTGTAAAACCAAGTTCCTCGAAATCACTCGAATATCCAATTGCAGTTATTTCACCGGCACCACAGGGGCAGTTTATTAGAGGCCAAGGAAAACGGAAACTCAAACCTATCAAAGGACATTGGCTATTAACTTCAACTCCAAATATGGAAGAAGTTGTTGCCAAAAATAGACCAAAAGATCCACCCATAAAAAAGAAAAGACAGGTAAAAAAAGTGCTTTTTGATAATAACAAGTCCAACATCAAAAACAATCCTAGTTCTAATAAAAGCACTGTTATTAAAGCACCAGAAAAAAGACAGCGTCAAAAAATCTATTCTAGCTCTGATGATGAAGTATTTGCCGCCGAAAAGGAGGATGACGAAGACTGCCCATGCATTTATTGTAATGATATTTATTCGCGGTCTAAGCCGGGAGAAAGCTGGTTACAATGCATGAGTTGTTTACGTTGGGCTCATGTTTCGTGTGCTGATGTACCAAAGAAGACTAAAATATTTATTTGTGAAGTTTGTTGTTGAAATTTTGGTATGTCATTATACCCATATTTAATGTGTCATTTTGTCCGTACTATATGGACAAAATGGTTTTTTTGATTCGTCCATTTTTTTCGTAGTATTAAGTTTTATATAGTTCCTATGCTATTAAAAGACTGTGTAATTATTAGTTAATGAACCTAAGATTATTATAAATGTAAAAGACTGATTATAATTAAAATAAATAAAGATTTATAATTCAAAATCAAAACACCATGTCATTTTGTCCGTACTTCCCCTAGCCTAAAAAAACTGTAAACTACTACCATACCAGATTTCATAAAAATCTAAGTGAAAAGTAACAAACATCCGTCAATCCATACTTACAACTTTCGCGTTTATATTAGTAGTTTTACCTAATCGACGGTCCAAAACATTTTAAAATAATATAACAAAGTTTAAAAGTAAGTAGTTACTATAACTATACGTCTTATTATAGAGTAGGGCTCGACCTCAATATCTTTAAACATCGTCTGTTTTTACGTAAAGTATAAAAAAACTAAAATTGTTATGCATTCGTTTTTACCAGAATATTTATTATAACATCCTTCAAAAAAAGTGTTTTATAATGAAAACAACAATACGAAAATACGGTGAACCTAATATAAAAATAGTTTTTTAAATTGCTAAGGGGGTATGTATTAGTATGTCTATATAATAAGATATTATGTAAATATCTTACATCATTTTATCGACTCGTTATTTTGTCGACAATCGATAGATTTAATATTCAAAGTTCACATCACTATTATATACAACGGAATCTTAGAAACTATGACAAAGGTTTGACGGGGGTAGCTCTGTATTATATGCATGACATAACAGGGCGATATGGTGAATATGTTCTATTTAAATACCTTAAATATACAGGCTATAATATTAATGAGTGATAATACTTTATAGTGTGAATAGGTCCTGTAATAAAGAGTTTACTGTGAAAGTACCAGCGCTGAAAGAGGTACTTTAAAAAAAATTGTATGGGAAAATTCATGATGTTGGGGCATTTCTCATACAAACATGAAAGTCAAAAGTAAGTATTTCAGTTCGGGGACTTTCACAGTATTCCACATGGTAGGCACATACACACCATACAGTATTGTATACAGGGTGTAATAAAAGAAGTCACTATAACTTTGGGATATGATTTAACTACCTTTCCTCATTTTATTATATTAATTATCCCACCAAAAACATTTTCATGTAAAAATGTTGCCAAGACGAGTCTACATAGCTTACCCTGTGAAAAAGTTATCAGATCGTATAAAGCCAAGCTCTAAAGACTACTCGCCCTAAATCTACAAGCACCTTGATCAAAATCTATCAAAAATTGGACAAATCTCATGTAGAACCAAAGTTCTTGATCTATGCGCCCTTACTTTACTAGGCTTAGCTTCACTTATTCTACATTTCAGTTAAAACGTGATGCTTGGCCGTTTTATTTCACACACGATAAATGAATGCCTATAAAATCTTCGTAACGGTAGCAAAACGGCCAAGTATCGAATCGAACGATTTTTATATAAGATTATACGGATATTACACTAACATTGACGTTAGCTTTACATTCATCTCACATCATATTGTTATTTTATTTAACAACAGATGGAACTTGTGCCGGACTTGTTCCATACACCGACAGTTATATTATCTCCTTTGTGACCGACAGCAATTTACAACTATTAGCTGCCTGCATATTCGCGCTAATTTTAAATAAGTGGATAAAAAACAAATTTTCCTCTCATAAATAATATAATAGTATATTTTTCATCTTCGGTAAAAGTCGGTCACCGATTAATAATTGGTGACCGACTTTTTGTAGATGAATAATAGAATATACTGATTGCAGTAGTGCAACGCACTCAACATACATAAAGTCAGACATAAATTATATGGAGCAAAACTCTGAACGATTATTGGTCCTACAAAAAGTAGGTCGTAGGTTTTTTATGTTCTTGTATATCATCTATTACATAAATAATTAAAAACTAGTTTAAGTATAATATAAAAAAGCTTAGATGGGGCTCGCAAACCTTACATCCTAACCTCAGAGCTACCGCCAATCGCAAGGTGTTACTGTCGAGAAGAGTGCCGAGCTGTGGTGAAGGCAAAGCCTGAAGCCAGGCACCAGATTCTGGGCAAACGGCAGCTTTTATCCTCCCCAAAGCTGTCCCTGAAAGTGGCTGGGTTAACTCCGACACAGTGAAGATAGAGCCAATGTCATCCCAGGCACTCTGGGAGCCTATATGCTCTGGCGGGTTGGTTCCAGGAAACCTGGTATGCCAGACAGTTTCGGCCTCGTGCTGTAATGGGACGCTGCATCTTGCACTATGGGATTTGAGGATGCTAGAGACAAGAGCAGCGACCCCGTCCGAGGAAGCCAAATCGCTAGCAGACTAACTGAATAAATGGTCCTGATACCAAGACCACCGTGCCTCACTTGTAACGAAGCTTGTGTCCACTGGCAATCGTTTAGAGTGACGTTGAGGATTTCCTGAAGTAATGACCAAATTGTGGAATCAAGGTTGGATACTTCATTCGGGAAGAGCCAGGTTGGAGCTGTTCTGATTAAATAAGTGAGCTTTGGTAAAGATAAACACCAGCGAAATAGGGTTAGGGCTACATGGGAAGATAATTTTTCGAGAGGCTCCCGAACTTTGGCAAGCAACCTGCGTTTGCTATCTAGGGAAGCTTGTATATTATATTTCTTTTATAAATTAAAGATCATCAGATCCCTAAAATAAAAATCCTTTTGAATCCAAACGCCCAACGCCGCTTCGCCAACGCCCAGTGCCGCGACGCCTGCCGACGCCCAGCGCCGCGACGCCCAGCGCCGCGACGCCTACCGACGCCCAACGCCGCGACGCCTGCCTACGCACAGCGCCGCGACGCCTGCCGACGCCCAGCGCCGCGACGCCTGCCGACGCCCAGCGCCGCAACGCCGAGCGCCGCGACGCCGAGCGCCGCGACGCCTGCCGACGCCGAGCGCCGCGACGCCTGCCGACGCCCAGCGCCGCAACGCCTACCGACACCCAGCGCCATGACGCCCAGCGCCGCGACGCCTACCGACGCCCAGCGCCACGACGCCCAACGCCGCGACGCCTGCCGACACCTGCCGACGCCCAGCGCCGCGACGCCTGACAACGCCCAGCGCCGCGACGCCTGCCGACGCCCAGCGCCGCGACGCCTGCCGACGCCCAGCGCCACGACGCCCAACGCCGCGACGCCTACCGACGCCCAGCGCCACGACGCCCAACGCCGCGACGCCTGCCGACACCTGCCGACGCCCGCCGACGCCCAGCGCCGCGACGCCTGCCAACGCCCAGCGCCGCGACGCCTGCCGACGCCTAGCGCCGCGACGCCTGCCGACGCCCAGCGCCGCAACGCCGAGCGCCGCGACGCCTACCGACGCCCAGCGCTGCGACGCCCAGCGCCGCGACGCCGAGCGCCGCGACGCCTACCGACGCCCAGCGCCACGACGCCCAGCGCCGCGTCGCCCCGCGCCGCGACGCCGACGCCAAACGACGCGACACCTGCCGACGCCCAGCGCCACGACGCCCAGCGCCGCGTCGCCCCGCGCTGCGACGCCGACGCCCAGCGCCGCGACGCCTGCCGACTGTGTGAAATGCTAATATTACCTAATACCAGCTAGTATTTTCAACAGTACCTTATACCTAATAGTAGTAGTGATGATGGTAACTAGCACAAGGAATTCTATAGAATATTTTGAGTCACTGACAAGCTAGTTTCTTACAAATCACATTATATAATACTAAGCATACAAAGAACTTTACAGAAAAGAAATTTAACAACAGATGGAGCTTGTGCCGGACCTGTTCCATACACCGACAGTTATATTATCTCCTTTGTGACCGACAGCAATTTACAACTATTAGCTGCCTGCATATTCGCGCAAATTTTAAATAAATGGATAAAAAACAAATTTTCCTCTCATAAATAATATAATTTTAGGATCGGAAGTAGAATTTATTTAAAGAAAACAACACTGAACAAGAACACCGTTTTATTCATACGAAACAATTATTAATTTACTTTCCTAAACTTTAATAAACTAACAAGAAATAAATGAAATTACGATTGCACACTTTTAACAATTTAAACAAAGAAAAATAGCTCACGTGACCCTTAAACCAACCGACAGAGATTCGTGTAAACGTCTATCCGATGTTGGCGCCAAGGAAAAAGAGGCGCGCCGGCACTTGAGTCACGCCTTATATAGCTAGCACGACAAAATGTTGTGGTGGGGAATCGCTGCTCCTCACACGGCCTCTCCTGATGATGTGTCGTCCTCGACACTGGCTCTTCTGGGATTGCCACTCTGTCCTGATGTGCGTGCCATTGATGGTCCGGCCTCCACATCATCATCTAATGAAAGCATTAATCGATTGGCAGTAGTAGCTGACTCTGTCAGTACCGTATCTTTGTCTGCATTACAGACCGTATAACTAAAAGAAAATAACAGACTGTTAGGAAATATTCTTTGCAAGCATATACAGTGAAGCATTTGTCTTGTACACGATTCGTTCGGTCATCACTCAATTAATTCAAACATCGACTTTTGTTCAACTTTTACACAGCACAAATATCCATCGTTCTTAAATAAAACAGACGTCTCTGTTCGTAATACTAATACCTGAGGCTTGAACGCAGACCGTATTCAAACGTTCAAGCCTACTCAACACGCAGGCCGTATCCATACGTGAGAGGTCACTTAACATGCAGACCGTATTCATACATGTAAGCCAAATCGACATGTGGACCGTATTCACACATGCATGCCTGAGTACTCAACACGCAGGCCGTATCCATACGTGAGAGGTCGCTCAACATGCAGACCGTATACATACATATAAGCCAAATCGACATGTGGACCGTATTCACACATGCAACCTTACTCAACACGCAGGCCGTATCCATACGTGAGAGGTCGCTCAATGTGCGGACCGTATTCATACCTGTAAGCCAAATAGACATGTGGACCGTATTCACACATGCAACCTTACTCAACACGCAGGCCGTATCCATACGTGAGAGGTCGCTCAATGTGCGGACCGTATTCATACCTGTAAGCTAAATAGACATGTGGACCGTATTCACACATGCAACCTTACTCAACACGCAGGCCGTATCCATACGTGAGAGGTCGCTCAATGTGCGGACCGTATTCATACCTGTAAGCCAAATAGACATGTGGACCGTATTCACACATGCAACCTTACTCAACACGCAGGCCGTATCCAAACGTGAGAGGTCGCTCAATGTGCGGACCGTATTCATACCTGTAAGCCAAATAGACATGTGGACCGTATTCACACATGCAACCTTACTCAACACGCAGGCCGTATCCATACGTGAGAGGTCGCTCAATGTGCGGACCGTATTCATACCTGTAAGCCAAATAGACATGTGGACCGTATTCACACATGCAACCTTACTCAACACGCAGGCCGTATCCATACGTGAGAGGTCGCTCAATGTGCGGACCGTATTCATACCTGTAAGCCAAATAGACATGTGGACCATATTCACACATGCAACCTTACTCAACACGCAGGCCGTATCCATACGTGAGAGGTCGCTCAATGTGCGGACCGTATTCATACCTGTAAGCCAAATAGACATGTAGACCGTATTCAAACATGCCGTCTGTCCGATATTTTTCTATAAATTCGTCAAGTTGAAAAACCCTTGGAGCCACCAGGGGCCTACGTCAAAATAACACATTAGAATATGGCTATAAGCCGTATTTCAGGAGTAAATTGACGATCGACGCGGGCGCGGCGTCTTTGTTTACGCAAACGAGAATGTGACTCATCACGGGAGCTACTGCGCGACCTATCCCGACGGTGGATAGGTGTCGGAATCGCACGACCGATGCCTACTTCTACTACGCGAACATCACCTTACAGTATTACGTGAATCCCGTCGGTCTAGGACACGCGAGCCAGTCTACCGATCACGCCGTTCGTCGCTCGAGTGCTGCGAATTATTGTCACTGGACCGTGACCTACTTCGCGAGGCTCACTTGTGCCGTTTCTGAACGCGTAGCCTAGCTCGAAAACGTCGACGTTCACGGTCTCGTGATCTTTCACGCATTACTTCTACCACTTAACCACGCATTATAAAGCACAGAACTATTAATAAAAGCTAGCAATCGTAACATTAAAAAAAAAACACAATCTGAATAATGGTTTTCATATTCTTGAAATAGATAAAGTGAGCGTACTGAGTTTTTTTTATCCCAATTCGGATTTTAGGATCGGAAGTAGAATTTATTTAAAGAAAACAACACTGAGCAAGAACACCGTTTTATTCATACGAAACAATTATTAATTTACTTTCCTAAACTTTAATAAACTAACAAGAAATAAATGAAATTACGATTGCACACTTTTAACAATTTAAACAAAGAAAAATAGCTCACGTGACCCTTAAACCAACCGACAGAGATTCGTGTAAACGTCTATCCGATGTTGGCGCCAAGGAAAAAGAGGCGCGCCGGCGCTTGAGTCACGCCTTATATAGCTAGCACGACAAAATGTTGTGGTGGGGAATCGCTGCTCCTCACAATAATAATATATTTTTCATCTTCGGTAAAAGTCGGTCACCGATTATAATTATAATTGATGACCGACTTTTTGTAGATGAATAATAGAATATACTGATTGCAGTAGTGCAACGCACTCAACATACATAAAGTCGGACATAAATTATATGGAGCAAAACTCTGAACGGTTATTGGTCCTACAAAAAGTAGGTCGTAGGTTTTTTATGAACTTGTATATTTTATTCCTTTTATAAATTAAAGATCATCAGATCCTTATAATAAACATCCTTTTGAATCCAATATGGTGGTCCACCATATTGGATTCAAAATGGCGGCATTTACATTTTAATAATTTTTTTGTTGGTTTTGTAGCAATAACAGCTTACATACATAACTTCAGCTTTCTAAGATTTCCGGAAGTAACCTAAGAATTTCGATGATCTATAAATGAGTCAGTGACGAAATCAGGGGTTTTTAGACATCGATAAAATCTAAAGTATAATAGCTACGACATTCAAAAGCTGGTGCTGGTGTCATTATATGTTGATATTTTCAACTATTTAGCATCATCCAAAGCAAAGTTATGGGAGTTCAAAAAAACGACGAAACCTTTCGAGAAAAGGTAGGTAGTGCCCTTGCGCTTCGCTTGGCTCGTCTTGACGGGGGCACGACCGTACCCCCAGATCAAAAGGAGAAGATAGCTGAAACTTAAAGATAATAATATATAAGTCACAACTCTCAATCCATCGACATAATATTATTTCTTACCAAACAAGCGCCTCCGTGGTCTAGTGGTTCAGAGCTTTGCTCCGACCCGAAGGTCGTAGGTTCGATTCCCGCGTTGGAACAACAAAAAATGTTGTTTTCAAGTTTGGTTAGGACAATGCAGGCTGATCACCTGATTGTCTGACAAGAAAGATGATCCATGCGTCGGATGGGCATATAAAAAGTCGGTCCTACGCACAGGCGTTATACAAAGACACTCTCTCTTCCTTTAACTCTCATAACCCAGTGTGACGGTAAACCGACACGACTGGCGAGAGAACAGTCTCTCGCCAGTCGTGTCGGTTTACCGTCACACTGGGTTATGAGAGTTAAAGGAAGAGAGAGTGTCTTTGTATATTGCGCACACACTTGGGCACTATAAAATAACTCCTGCGTAGCTGGCCTGGTTTCAATGAAATCGGCTACCGACACCGAAATCGGTGAGGGGAGCTATTCTTACCAAAAAAATCAGCTGATGCAAAAATATTGCATTGCGACAAATAAGTCGATGTTGGCGCGACATATATCTCGCCTGCTCTACTATCGTGGATACTCAACTACCATCTATGTTTATAATTCTGCACGCTATCCACGATGGTTTATTTATAACAAATTAAAAAAAGCCGCGCTCAACTAAAATAATCAAACATTTGAAAAAATGTTATTTAAAATAACAAATAAAATCTTTATAGCCCTTACTATCAACACTTTTCATATCAAAGAAATCTTTAAATACCTAACCCTACCTTGAACCAAAACGTTAGACTATGGATTCTGAATCTCTTAATAAATTTAAAAAAGTAATAAACGTTTGTGGGCTGAATCTTACTATAGGGTCATCGATTTTATTGACGATTAGGAATAAGATGGCCACTAGCAAAGTTTATGGAAATGTAAAGGCGTATTACCGACTTTTTACATGCCCATCCGACGCATGGATCATCTTTCTTGTCTGGAAGCATTTCTTATTCTTTTTGTTCCAACGCGGTAATTGAACCTTCGACCTCCGGGTCGAGAGTGAAGCTCTGAAACACTAGACCACGGAGGCGGTAGTTATTGTATGAAAAGTATGATTACCTTTACATCCTTCACCTTGAGGGTCGAGCGTCTGGAGTCTCGCCACAAAGTTAACTTTAGTTCTGTTGTGGTGAGAGTACCGACACCTCAATAACCTGTTGACCTTCGAGGTGGAGGAGTTCTGGCCGACGGGTGTGGTCTACCGGCGGTACCGGGGGAGACTCCAGAACGAAGCATCACGTCGTAGACAACACGTGAACAAGTGTAATTTATAAGCATACAAGATGTAAAATAAATGAGTGATAATACTTTAGGGTGTGTATATGCCTCTTATGCAGAGTATACTGTGAAAGTAACAGCGCTGAAAGACTTACTTTTGACTTTCATGTTTGAAATGCCTAAACATCATAAATTTGCCCGTACAAGAATTTAAAAAAATGACCTCTTTCAGCGCTGATACTTTCACAGTAAACTCTTTATATTCCCTATAAAGAGTTTACTGTGAAAGTACCAGCGCTGAAAAACAAACCCTAAAGTAATATCAGTCAATAATATTATAGCCTACATAATAATATATTTATAATATCGGCCTATGCAGCCTGAAATAAAGATTATTATTATTAAATTATTATAGCAAAACTGTGTCCACTTCGTTGAGCATACAAACCGTTTAAATCTTCCCTGGGCTTCCACGAATAATTCAAGGGTAAAATTAGCCGAATCGGTTCAGCCGTTCTCGAGTTTTTGCGAGGCTAACGAACGGCAATTCATTTTTATATATAAGATTTACAGATCTTTCAAATGCTTGCCAACCTGCTTAGCTTAGTGTTGTTGAATGCCGCGGTACCCCTCATGTGCTAGCTTTTATACTGTTGTACGTCACAGTGAAAATACAACGCA
This sequence comes from Celastrina argiolus, assembly GCA_905187575.2. NCBI lineage: Eukaryota > Metazoa > Arthropoda > Insecta > Lepidoptera > Lycaenidae > Celastrina > Celastrina argiolus. Next base: position 9,774,231 of record LR994596.1, read on the forward strand.
ATCTTTTACTCCGTACACACAGGAATACTGGGGAGACTGGACACATTTGTATCATAACATGTTGTTTGTAAATATTAGTTGTTTTCAACTCCGACTTATAACACCCCTGTTATAAGTTTGACGTGTCTGTAACTGTGTGTTTGTCTGTGTTATCCAAACGGATGTATTTGATACAACACGAAAATCAGAGCGGGGAGAATAATAATAATCGTTTATTTCTCACCACAAATTACATATTATTACAATGTAGAGAGTTAAAGGTTATTATGGGGTACTGGTTCCTAAACTGGGCGTAAGCCTGTATTTCAGGACACCATGCCTGTATCCCAGGTATCAGTTTTCGAGTATTACACAGTTGCTTGAATTATTATAATATTATGTAATGTAAATTTAGGATGATGAAGTCAGGGTTAGAAAGTGATTTGTGTAAGCGTGTGCCTAGTGTGTGTGTGTGTCTGTACGTGTGTGTGTAGAAGGGCATGTATGTAGTGAGTGTAAGGGCTGTTTAAATACCTTGTAGAGCAATAAGCTTTTCAGTATTGTGATAATTTAGTGTTGATAGCCAATTGCTCAATCGGTTTTTGCAGACAAAGCAACAGAAAATGAAAATGAAAAATCATTACATTATAACTTGCTAGGGTCTCCATTTAAGTATAAACCTGTGTTTGGAGACCCTTTTCTTTCGTTAACATGCAGATACACATATACTTTAAAACACACAGAATGCCCTAGACTTTAAAGAATCTAGACTTGTATCTACTATGCTAGAGGCTCGACGTTATTATCCGCTACTATGTTTCATATTCATTCAAAAAATATCTAATGGAATACTTCCGCAATATAAAGAAAGATATTTTAACCTAGACGATGTGTGGCCGGTATCCCCGGCCAGCTGGTCTCGTCACAATCACAGCGACTAGTTAAGGTTAAACTCTCTCGACGTTACTGTGTTTTCTAACTTGATTCCAGTTGTTCTAGAAAATTCACTGTTAAGAGGAGCCCTCATGGTTGAGAGAAATACAAAATAGGTATTTATAAAATCTATTGCTGTCTCGCAGTACCTTAGCTAGCCAGCACTATCGCGATAGACAACTGCAGCAAAAACTAAAATTACTTATTAAAACCACAACAAATCGACGTTTGGGGTCCCCTATTCTCCGGTCCCGTTCCCGTCCCTTCCCCGGTCCTCCTCTAAAACTTAACCGATTTAGATAAAAAAGGCTTGAGCTAGGTTCCTATGTTTTGATTTTGTTGTATAATGCAGTCTTTGTTTCCTGAATGTATAAAAACAGCAAAAAATCAAGTAATTTTTTAAAGATTTTTGAAAGTCAATATCTTCTCAAATTATTAATTAAATGAAAAAAGGAAAAAATAAGGACGTATCTATACTAATATTATAAAGCGGAAGAGTTTGTTTGTTTGTTTGTTTAAACGCGCTAATCTCAGGAACTACTGGTCCGATTTGATTTTTTTTTTTTGGATAGTCCAAATGGACTAAGGAAGACTTTAGGCTATATAACATTACGCTGCGACCAATAGGAGCGAAGCGTCAGTGAGAAATGTTGCAAAAACGGGGAAAATCATTCACATTTGGGTACTTTCATTGCGTGCGCTTCATAAACGGTTTAAGTCAATCAAAAACCACGCGAACGAAGTCGAAGAAAAAATTTTACTCTAGCGGCATTACCCAGGGAGGAAAAGGGGTCGCGCAAACCCCTATTTCTGTATGGAAAAACAGGCGTTGTGTTTCCTCTTAAGTGCAGGTCGCTGCACAAGTTTACTACAGTTACTTACAGTGTATCACTACATTGCTACCCGACTACGAATAGAAGGATAATGATTTTGACTGTCTATGTAATGTACGTTCGTCTGTAAACATTTGATTTTCATTATAGAGGTTACAATAGATTTAGAATGACAATATTACTGCACAAGTTTACTACTGTTATTTACAGTGTATCATTACATTGCTACCCGACTACGAATAAATAGAAGGATAATGATTTTGACTGTCTATGTAATGTATGTCCGTCTGTAAACATTCGATTTTAATGATAAATACAATAGATTTAGGATAACAATATTCCGCGTGCCATAGGCTATATAATTTGCATTACCTAGGAACAAATATAAATGTACATACCCAATATTTAGACCACTATACAGGCCTTAAAATTAATGAGTGATAATACTTTAGGGTGTCAATGGTTCCTGTACCATTGACACCCGCCAGTGCTGAAAGTGTTACTATTATTTTATATTTTATGATAGTAAGGCATTTCTCATAGAAACATAAAAGTATTTTCACAGTTTATTCTGTAAGTGTTCTATAGTATATATTCTATAGTGTATATAGAATTCACTGAGAAAGTACCAGCGCTGAAAGAGTAACTATTTTTTTTAATTTATGATGTTGGGGCATTTCTCATACAAACATGAAAGTCAAAAGTAAGTCTTTCAGCGCTGGTACTTTCACAGTATACTCTACATAGGTGGCACATACACACCCTAAAGTATTATTACTCATTTATATTACGCCTTGTATTATAATCAGTAGTTAGATTATGCCAGTAAGACTGCGACTAGTTATTTAACTACCCTTCCTTTATTCGCAATGGTCGGGTAAAAATGGGCTTGTATATTAACATTTTTTGTGCAAAATGCTAGGATATCAAATTATTCATTGAATTTATTACAGGACAGGAAAACAAGCGAGGGTTTCCACTTTTCAAAGCTACGAATTTTATTATTGGATTTTTTTTTTAATAAAATACGTAGCGTATTTAGGTATAGGCATTAAAAATACCTAAAATTGGTGAACTTTTAACTCTAAAAAATCGAGTCCAGGTTCAAACCACGCGTGACCATTACGTATATTTTCTTCTTTTTTCTTATTTTTTGCTTATTTTTTTTTTATTTTTCTTCGTTATAACCTTTTCATGACAATAACGAACATACCGTAAAAAAATAGTGAAATCGGTCAAGCCGTTGTCGAAGCGCACACGATGTGAGAAATATTGAAGGTCGTTTTTTTTACACTTTGGGCTACATTTTTGGGGTTTTAGTAAGGAACCCTATTTTTTGAAAATATAATATAGCCTATGTTCAGCGCTAGTAGTGTTAGCTTTTCAATGGTGAAATAATTTTTCATATGGGTTTAGTGGTTACAGAGCCTATCTATTCAATTAAACGAACAAACAAGGAAACAATCAAATGTTTCCTCTTTATAATATTAGTATAGATAAAGTATATAAAACTATTTTTGTAGATGTTACCCAGGATACCACTTCTATAAATATCGCATCAGTCATTTAGAACAATGGAAGAAATGCTAATTGCTAAAATTGGCTTGTAGCTTGATCCTTGTGACTTAATCTTTTGCATAGCTTATGTAGTAGCCATTAGCCAGTTACTAACGTTTTTTTTGACAGCCTATGTATGTACGTTTGTTCCGTAGCTCTTACTAAGCATCAAGCGACTACTAAAACGATATTAATAGGCGAATACTAATCTATATCTATCAGCTTCTATTACTTAAAATAAAACTCTAGAGAGGTCAATTCTGTACATTGAATATTTTTTCAAAATTCTTATTGGAGGATGATTGGTGATCGACACAGATGCCAAAAATGCAATCAATAATTTTTTTGTCTGTCTGTCTGTATGTGCACGCATGGAACAAAAACTACTGAAGGGATTTTAACCAAACTTAGTACGATTTTAGTCCATACTCCTGAGCAAGTTATAGGCTATAAAACATAACTCTGAGACACAATATAGGAGCCGAGTAGTCACGATAAATTTGAAGTAAGTCGGACGAATTTCGATGAGTGTGGACTGCGGGGTGTGTGGGACGCGCAGGGCGATCGCTTATCTACCTACACAGCGACGCGAAGCAATAGAAAACAGTATTTTTAACTGACTTTCAAAAAAGGAGGAGGTTTGTCAATTCAACCGTATATTCACGACGTCTGGCGTCGGCGTCGCGTCGACTGGCGTCAGCGTCGCGACGTCGGGCGTCGGCGTAGCGGCGTCGGGCGTCGGCGTCGCGGCGTCGGGCGTCGGCGTCGTGGCGTCGGGAGTCGGCGTCGCGGCGTCGGACGTCGGCGTCGCGGTGTCGGGCGTCGGCGTCGCGGTGTCGGGCGTCGGCGTCGCGGTGTCGGGCGTCGGCGTCGCGGTGTCGGCGTCGCGGCGTCGGGCGTCGGCGTCGCGGCGTCGGGCGTCGGGCGTCGGCTTCGCGGCGTCGGGCGTCGTCGTCGCGGCGTCTGGCGTTGGCGTCGCGAAGTCTGGCGTCGGCGTTGCGGCGTCTGGCGACGACGACGCCCGACTGGTTTTGGTCGCAGCGTAATGTTATATAGCCTTCCTCTATAAATGGACAATACAACAAAAATAGTTTTTCATATCGGACCAGTAGTTCCTGAGATTAGCGCGTTTAAACAAATAAACAATTCACATTGGGGACTTTCGTTGCATGCGCTGCATAAACGGTTTAAGTCAATCAAACACCACGCGAACGAAGTCGCGGGCACAGCTAGTATAATAATAAAACTTATGCTATTTATGTAATCGATTTAAAGTTTTTTTGAACCTGTGGTAATTTTCTTTCATCTAGCACGTTTTTTTGAAAAAATCCTGCGAAACATACCCTTAAGTAATGTCAAGAGCAATAGCTACATTGTTTAATTTAATAACACAAGTCCCTGTGGAAACAAAAAACACATTCCTTATTACATCTGACATCCCTAAGGCGTACCACCCGTATATAAGCGCGGGTTTACGTGACCAGTGCCACTTCACAAGTAGCCAGTGATGACCATAGAAGACTACTTATAATGTGAGTATTTCAGTTTTTCAGTTCGTTTTGGTCGATTTTTATTCGACTTAAAAAAGTAATTTTTTTGGACTATTTCGACACCAATAATTAATAGATACTAGGCTAAGGGCGTGTTTCACCAAGCAATGTTAAAGTTAACGCCATGTTAAATATCATGTTATCTCTCTCGTATTTCCTGTCAATGAATGAGATGGCATGGTATTTTAACATGGCGGTAACTTTAACATTGCTTGGTGAAACACGGCCTAAGTCAACATTTTGGAAAATCGAATTGGGATATTACGTGTATATTCGGGTTACTTGCACTAAATCAATTATACGAGAGAATACAGTTAATAATTTGACTAATAATTAATAAATGTTCCTACAAAATTTAAAATAATATAGAGATATTAATGTAAATATTATCACGTTTCTCCCTTTAAAAACTTCTCCTGTAAAGTACAAGTTTTATAAGTTAGCGTAGTGTAAATTGCTAGTGTCGATTTAATAGGTACAGGTTAACCTAAATCATCAATCTCGGTAATCATTAAAACCTAAAAAGTAATTTTAAACACCGATTTCGGTGACGGTGGCCGGTTTCATTGAATATTTTAAAGTTCTTATTTTGGAACGCCTTCTACTCTACCCATATTCTTCTGATTACCTTCAAAAATTCTAAAGTTTCTGAATTTTTGCATGTGGATAGAGTAGTGCCCAACTAGCTTATTTTCAAGTTTTGTGTCATTTCTGACCATTGCATTTTGAGTAAATCGAAAATAAGTGGGCGATTTTTTAAATTTGTAATAAATCTGTTTTAAAAAAATTAAAGTTTAAAATAACAACGGGGTCATGTGTAGGATATCATTCGGATTCTGGATACCTAATTTGGGCCATTTTCGCCCATTGCAACCCGACATATTGCCAGTTCGTTAAAACAGTACCTGTAAAAAAATTATAGTCGATGAAACAACTATAATTCAGGTTAGGAGTCTTACATAAGCCTATGAAAAAAAATTGTGTCAGATTAATCCACGGGTTTCGAAGTATTTAATGTTTTTCTTTTTTCCACGCTTATAAACACTCCAAAAAAATATTAAAGTTACTAGAGTTTACATATTTACTATCACAATTTAATGATAAATCTATATTTTAATTTTGTGTCATTTTCATGCACGGGTTAAAGAATTAAACACAAAAATATGAAAATAATTGTGAACGGAGTAAGTGTCGTGGACGAACGCGGGGCTGCGCTGCGCGCGGTGTCACGTGGCCACGTGGCCACGTGGGGTAGTCCGTTTCAAACTTTATAATATTTTGTATTTCTGTGTTCGCCGCGCGGCGTGACGTCACGTAAGGTAGGCGTTACACAGTAGGAACACTTTCACACTATACTTTCTGAGTTCACTGTAGGAACTCGGTACGAATTGTTCTTTATTTTTTATTATTTTAAAACATTAACACAAAATACGTAGTTGTATTTAAAATACATACTTTCATGAATCGCATCTTTCATGTTCGCGTGAATCGCAGTTATACCTATTACACTAAAGAATATAATCGATATTCTAATGTATGTGTGATTTTTAAATAACCGTCCATAATAATACCCGTCAACATATCACCTCTATTATTTATAGAATTCATTATTGTACTTATTGCAATGTAATGAAATTTTGACCAGCCTTTTCTGAAACACAAAATTAACGTTTACAATAAAACGAAATAAACAATGTTTACATGCTACTGAAATTTCATAATTATGAATTTAAGTATTTATTATTTTCTGTACCTATTCATAATTATGAATTTAAGTGTGTATACTATTCACTGAAATACTGCTGTTTACTTCATTATGAAAATAATGTATTCATAATTTTGAAACATTTTGCTGGTTACATCGCTTTGAATGCAATAAGGTGACGATATTTTTGAAAAATAAACGTAGACATATTTTTGCAAATTTTTAGATGTATCCATGTTAGTGCAGCCGACTGTACATACCAAAATCCCGGGAAATCCCGGTTCCTTTATCAGTACCGAAAATCCCGGATCACAAAAATCGTATTATTAAGGATACTCAGCACGACTAGATCTTATTTTTATTTTTTTATAATTACTTAATTAAGAAATTATATTTTAAAGAAAATATACTACTATGAATATAATATTATTTTATTAATTCAATAAGTATAAGTGAGAAATAAAAAAATATTTGTCCTCTTTAATAAAATTTGTTCGAATTATCGAAATTAGGCCGGCGGCTTGTCAAGCAAGGTGATACTGGACCACGTGACACGTGCCCCCCGCCCGCACCCGTGCTTGCTCAGACTCGCGAATAAGTTTGTTTTATCAATAACTTTAAAACCCGTGGATGAAAATGGCACAAATTTTCAAATGTGATTTGTAATGACTTAGTAGTCAGAAAGGCGTAAACTCTAATAACTTTAATTTTCTTTTGCAGCTTCTACGAGCTGTTTAATTAAAAAAACCTCATTATCTTTAAATCCCGTGGATGAATGTGACACAAAACTTGTACAGCAATAGAGGTCAATCATATAAACCGTGTAACACCAATTTTACAAATTGTAATTTTTTTTTGGGCTGATTAGGCGATGTTCTAGGTCTTAGATAAATACTCGAAAACCCGTGGCTCTCTCTGACACAAAATACATCTATAGATCAGTTACTACCTCAATAACATCACAAAGGTTAAATTTTCAACTATAATTTTCTTTTCGACCGACAGCGACCAAAAAGAGAAATACCTAAATATCTACTAACGCAATCGTCCAAAATGACACAAAATCGGATTTTAGGCTCAGCAAATGGTCCCGAAACTATATGCCAAAAATAAAAAACTTTAGAGTTTTTGAAACTTAAAAACCTATTCCGACGGGTCTATAATTGCGTCTATCAGTTTTACCTACGCACCCTGTGATCATTATATTAAAGGGCTTTTGAGTTTGGTTACCACGGTTGATCCTGGCTACACAGGAGCTAAAGTGAAAAAAAAAACGTTTAATTGTTTTTTCTGTAATTACGCCTCGTATTTAAAAACTGAATAGCTTTCCGATAGCGTTTAGAAACCGACATCTATAATATTAATATTATAAATATGAAAGGTTTATATGTAGGTATGTTTGTATCGAATTGGCTCAAAAAAGTACTGGACCGATCTTAATACTTATTTAACCATTTTATTAAAATTGAATGATACATTATCACTGATTAATATAGACTCAAGGATCGTTTCAAAAACTTTTTTTTTAATACGCAAGGGAAATACGTTACGCATCCCCTAGGGGTATGTGGGACTCCCGGCTCGCTTGCGGATTGCCATTGGGGGACTGACCTGAATCTGGAAAACACAGACCTCTCCTCCCATGACTGGCCGGTCTACCTCATAAGAGACCGGACTTCCATCAAATTAAAAGAGCACTCTGGCAAACTGAAGCGCTGTTCTCGGCGTCAAAACTGGCAAAGCCGGGGAGTTCCTTACTAAAACTTTAATAATGATACTCAAGGTGTAAAAAAATGTCAATAAAATATATTTTATTTGAACTTAATAATGTTTGCCAAATACAAAATGTAAACCTATGCGAAGCCGGGACGGGTCGCTAGTTATTAATACTTTAGCTGAAACACAATATGAATCTGTAATCTCGTACTCGTAGTTAGTTGCCGTAAGGTGTGGCACGGAATTTCGTAGCCGCTGTCTTACAAATCTAGGTAAGACATAGCGGCTAGTCAGTGCTAGTGGTTACAAAATAAGTATTCTATCAATCACTCATCAAAATAGGTCCATACATTCTACTATGATAGCATGGTGTGAAATATAAATATGCAAATCTACTGTTAACTTACAGATATTAAAATTATACAATTGTTTCAGATTCCCTCAAGATGCGTAAGAAATTTTCCCTTTTTTTATTTCTTCTTATTATATCCAACGATATCGTGTACGGAAAACATAGAAATAGAACTAAAGGAAAACCAGAGCCGAAACACGGAGTAACGAATAACAAAACAACGAACAGTCGTTTAAAACGTTCAGTGGCTGTTGATGCTGAACAAAAAGGAAATGCAGAAAAGAGAAAGTATTACTCAGACCCAAAACTGGACAAAGAACCTCCTTTTTGGGCCACAAGAGGTAGACGAGACAGTTCAGAAGATATTAAAGATACACCCCCAAAGTATTTGATTAACGACGAATATTACAAATTCAAAACACCCAATTACAATTTAAAGCGGGAAGATGATGAATCTCCGTTTTGGGGAAACAGGGGTAGAAGGAACTCAGATGAATCGATAGAATCGGAAGAAATTTTGTACAATTTAGGTAACTCAATTTATAAGGAAAGAAGGCAAGAAGATGACCCGTTTTGGGGCACGCGAGGTAGACGAGAATATAACGAAGATAATAGAGAAAAAATTGGAAATTATATTTTAGATACGAACGATCCACCATTTTGGGGCAATCGTGGAAGGCGTGAAGAATCTGAACCTTTCTGGGGTAATCGCGGAAGGCGACAAGAAAATGAACCATTTTGGGGAAATAGAGGAAGAAGAGAAGAAGAAGCCGTAATGGATAGCCGCGGAAAGAAGAAACTTTTAAGTCGCATGATTCTAAACGATGAAACGGAACCCTTTTGGGGCAATCGTGGTCGACGTCGCATAAAAATCAAAAACTCTATTCTAAAAGCTATATACGATGTAAAAGACAGTATTGATGATCTGATAGAACAGAGACATGAAGGTAACAAGAATAGATACATATTACCTAAAGTTGTAAAAAACAGAATTATATATCCACAAGAAAAATCTAAACTGGTGGGAAACGAACTAGTTGCAAAAAAATCTGATCAGAAAACAATTCTTGATGATAGAATGTATGCCGATGAACCGCACTATATTATTGTTGACCGAAGCAGTCGGTCTTCTGGTGAATTTGATCCTTTCTACATATCAAGGGGCAAGAAGTTCAGCAATCTAGAAGTTGTCAAGTCAGTGCCAAGTAGACGCGGGGCGTTGGAAGATTTAGTGAAATCAGTACGTAACGACCCTTATTATATTGCGAGAGGTAAAAAAGATAATGGCAATAATCGAAATGCGACGTCAAGTGATGTTACTGACAAAAATCTATTTTGCTTAATCGTTGAGCAAATGTTGAGCAAAAATAAAGTTAAAAGGGATGTAGCTGAGCGGTCCGATAGAGACAGAAGAACTATGTTGAAGAATTTAGCATTAAAACTACAAATGGATCCATATTACGTAAGTCGAGGAAAGAAAGATTCGGAGGAGGGTATATTTGGAAGCAAAGAAAATTTTATCGATCGAATTATGGCAAAATGTAATTAAAATTAGACTACCATGAGACTAGATAATGAATACCTATGTTAAAAACGTGATGTATCGATATTTAAAATGTTCAGAGTTTAATTACTATCATTAATGACATATGAATAAAAGCCTTAACATATTATTGGTCTTCTTATTTCATTTATAAGGATTTTTAATATCAAGTTAATAATTATAATTATTCATAATATTTATTGTATTTCAATTTCCAATTCACATTTAAAATATATAACAAGTTAACCTTTTCTTCTTATTGTAGAGTGTCCAACACTTTTTACAAAGGGGGAGTTAAGATTTTGATGGTAAATAAAAGCCAAAAAAGTATGTGCAATATTTTTATTGCCTGTTTTACAAATATGGATACCTACATCGTCCAATGACAAACATACATCACCTTACAATTTAGTTTTGGGGTAGGTAACATTTGATTAGAGAATTTCATTTGAGCAATCAATTTCTTGATTTCTATCGTTCTTTACAATGTTCCTTTAAGGATATACACAAGCATATTATTTTATTGGCAGGGTTCCTATAGGATGCTTAAATTATAGTTGACTCTTATAGACGAGTGTGAAACTTTGAACCAGTCCTTTCGTTTAGAGAAATATATCAAAAGCATGCTCTTGATTTCAGATGGCTAATAAAATTCTCGTATTCAAAAAGTTCAAATCACAGTATGATTCCAGTTTCAGTTTAATTTTGAGTCTCACTTGCACGATGTGTGAACGCGACCGAATTAACTTGAGAGACACACTGCGACTCAAACATTCTAATTACTAGAAATGAACCCTTCAGACTATCTCGAAGTTTCAATCTCGCTCAACTAAAATAATAACCTCAAAAAATATATTCAATTTCGTACGGACATCTATAACGGTAAATTCGTCGAGTCAACTTTCGCTGGATCCGAAAACATTTGCTTTAAAATATCTTAACATTTATTCACTAGTGTGACAACTATAATTAAAACAGCGATATATGGACATAGAATCTATTCTGATATGATTAGATAGGTACATGTAATCATTTCTAAAACTTTTGATATAAAGATAGTTTCACAAATCAGGCGGCCTGACGTCTCACACCCATAATACTGCATATCATTTTATGGCAAATAAACGACATTTAATGCCCTAACAGTAGCCATACACCACACTGCCTATCGCCCATCTGCATGACGTAATTGGACCAGTTCCATCTTGACAAACAAGTTTAAACTGTCATGCTAAGGTCAGTTCCAATTGATCGGTAGTCATGCCAATAGGACGACAGGCAGAATGGTGCACAGCTATCATAACTTATATTAATAATCTCAATATTTGCGTAAGAATCATTCAAAAATATTCAACAAAAATAGGCTTTTAAATAACTGTCAGATATCGTATTTATACTGACATACTCTTAGGCCGTCGGGAGTCCCCCAAAGGAATAGTGGCTAGAAACAATAAGCAAAGTATTAAATAACTTATTAATATTGCGGTATGTTCTACGCTACACTCGATTCCCGTGTGGCCAAAAACTGCTACTTATACCCTGTAGGCCGAATGTTCAAACCCTCCAGAACAAAAGATGGTTGGTGGAGTCCTCTCTGCCCGCGTCCTCTGTCGAAGAGGAACTTCGAAAGTCTTCGTAGCCATCGCCCCCAGAAATGATTAAAGTTTCTTTAGTCATCTGTGCGTTTTCCGTTTGTTTCTGCAGTTTCTCGGCGTTTGCAGACCGTCGGCTCAGCGCTTTGGTCTTCAGCGACTGAGCGGGCTTGGACGGTTTCTGCGGCACTGGATTTTCTACGATTGTCAGGAATCGAACGTGGCCCGTGTGCCCGTACATTACACCTGGAAATCAGAGAAAATTTTTAGTATACGCCAATGTGCGTGCATAATGCGTACACACGTTATGGATTTCAATATTATATGATAACATTATTTATAATACTTGGGTATATAAAGATGGATTTTGCACATCGGTATCTATTTTGTGCTCGACCAGTTTGTAATAATTTTCTTTTGCATTAGAACGCCTTAAAATACTGAAACACAAAGGAAGTCAGCATCAGCTGCTGACTTGGTGAGAGATTTTTATGTTATGGCTGGTTGAGCGGCAAGCGCGGAAGGGCAGCGAACGCGGCATGGTCGCGGTGCGGCAGCTGCACCATCACGTGCGTACGCTTTGTTCTGTCGGATTATGTCGCGCAGCCTAGTCTAGTACGTACCCGTGAGCTGCGGCACGGTGAAGGCGCGGGAGGGCGGCGAGCGCGGCATGGGCGCGGTGAGCAGCACGCCCGCGCTCGTGCCCACCCACAGCAGGTCGCGGTGCGCCAGCAGCGCCGTCACGCGCAGACACGCCGCTTTGTGCTGTCGGATTATGTCGCGCAGCCTAGTCTAGTACGTACCCGTGAGCTGCGGCACGGTGAAGGCGCGGGAGGGCGGCGAGCGCGGCATGGGCGCGGTGAGCAGCACGCCCGCGCTCGTGCCCACCCACAGCAGGTCGCGGTGCGCCAGCAGCGCCGTCACGCGCAGACACGCCGCTTTGTGCTGTCGGATTATGTCGTCGCAGCCTGAAAATGCAATAAACTTTTGACCACACTGTTACGTTCAAGCAGTCGATTTGCGTTCGTGTTGTTATTGCAAGTCCTTTTCGTCAAAGAAGTCACGCGGCAATTGGTGGAACTGAATCTTCAGTATATACCGTTCCGAATTAATGTTATCTAAATGGAACAGAGCCGCGTCTATATGGCTTCTTTCACGGAAAGAACATAGTGTGTAGGTATACCTTTGTACAACAAACGCAAAACCAACCGACCTTAATGTCACGCCTACGAATGCAAATAAAGTAGGAATATCTTGATTTTATCAAATTGTGACTATTTTAAAACCAATTATAATCAAGCACGACTTTCTTCTACGTAACTATACTCATAGGTGAACTTAAAATGGTGGATAACGCCTTGTAGCATTAAACTCACCTCTGAAAGGAAGAAGTAAAGGAAACAAAAACATAATATCTACTATCATAGATAAATTCGGTAATGACTCACGTGGAACTTTTTTTTCTTTGCCGCATGCTATCAAAATACTTCAGTTAAAACATGTATTATTTACCTTAAACTATCCAACGTCTACCATGCAACAGTATGTAGTGCGGCGTAAGGTTATATATTCGCCAAAGGATCAAGCAAAATTACTTATAATATATAAGTAACTTAATGCTAGCTAAAGCTAAGCTAGCCTGCTTAGGTTCTTATCTATAGTCTTTGGAAACAAACGCTCAAGGGCTGCGTACGCCAGTTTTACACGCCAGGCTTATTCTGCCCTCGTAATTGTAAATGCAGTATTTGCAAAATGGCGGTTTCGAGAAAAACGCGGTTAAAGGTTTTTTTACATTCTCTACAATTACTGAAATCATATATATTTTATTTTTGACTGAGTATTTACATAATAAGTCCATTTACTATTTATTTTAACAGCAATGACAATTTTATTGATTATTTAGTTTATAATGTTGAATACTGCGTTTTATCTTGGTATTTATATTTGACATTTGCATTTATCTTAAAGTGAAATGCAGTATTTGTGCTTAGTACTGCGTTGTTGTCTAGGAAATAATTCAAACTGCATTTATTTCTAGTACATCGAAACTAAACGATCGACTATCAATTCTATAAATGCAGTTAATTATTATTTCGTGGACACATAAAATAATAGGAATGTAGATAAAATTACAAATAAAAGTCATAATTTATAAAAAAAATTAGTACTTTATTAAAGTAAAACTCTCATTAAACAATTCAATGTTAAAACACAGCCATAAAAAAATTGTACTCAACAAATCACTCAAAATCAATAATCATAACTTCTTCATTATTAAATATTATAGAGATTTGCTTATTCTCTTTAAAAATTAAGAAAAAAAGGAACTTATACCGTCAACAAATAAAAATTAAATAACGAACATTAAAAAACGAACTTAATTCTACTAAAGACACTTTATCAGTCTTCTTACTTGTCTATTTAAATTCAGTCTTATTCTTGTACATCTAAAACATTTACGAGATCAGTAGAATTATTATCAGTGTAAAGATTTTGCCAAAATGGTAACCTGTTTGGTGGAATTAATTTGGATAGAGTTTTAAGAATGGCAGATTTTCGAGCTTCGGTTATACCTCTGGGAATCGTGTTTTTAATTGGGTCAGGAATTGACTTTGATTTTGTAAGTTTAAGTTTGAGAAAGTCCATTTCTCGAATTTCACAATCGTATCCAGTTTTAACAAATAAATTAAAGTTTTGTCTGCGTACCTCTACGTAGACTATGTCTTTCAAATAAATACGATTTATATTTTTTTTTAGTTTATGTTGAGATAATTGATCAACATATTTAAAAAAGTCGGTAACTTCCATAGCTTTCACTGTTACTTTTCCTGAGTTACTCATTTGCACACAATCTATAAAGTCACTAAAATCGTATACTTTCTTTGCCTTTTGTAACTGATTTTCAACCTGGTGGTGAAAATTGTCAGCAGACATAAAAGTATGTCCTGATTCGAGATATTTTATTACAATACTCTTTGCATTTATTAAAGAACTGTTTATTATATGGACTAAATGGACATTAGTACTGCATTTTATCCTTGTAAATTATTATTACTGCATTTAAATTAACAAACTCCCGGGAAAAACACACAAATGCTGCATTTTTGCTTATAATTTTACTACCTTCCATAGCCTTTTCAAAATTTTTTTTTTAGCCAAAACTTACATACGTGTCTCTTAACTTCATTTTCGATAAAAACAGGAATTTGGAAAAATGACGATTACTGCATTTATAATTACGACGGCAGTATTGT
This sequence comes from Celastrina argiolus, assembly GCA_905187575.2. NCBI lineage: Eukaryota > Metazoa > Arthropoda > Insecta > Lepidoptera > Lycaenidae > Celastrina > Celastrina argiolus. Next base: position 9,789,245 of record LR994596.1, read on the forward strand.
ACACGCACGTTGTTTTCACCGTTATAATTTACGGGAAAATGGCGCCGTAAAACTTTGCCGCCTGCACTGTGGATGGTTGACATAAGTGACAACCTTCCACAGTGCTCCATACAACACTGAAAACCGAGCCGTGTAAAAAGAACAGTCACTATATAACTTTGAGATACAATTATACTACCTTTCCTCATTCTGGAAATATGAGTTAAGATAGTATATAAATGTTTTTTGTCAAAAACTAAAAATATTTTTTTTACTCTTTACCATTTCTCATTTTTGGTCGCAAGAATAACGATGCAAAACTGTTCGTTTTACACCCGTTATATTTAATTTCAAGGTGAAAATACGTATTTAACGCTTTATACATCTAGATACCAATAAGCCGCACTTTTCAGCCGCCAATGCACCCAATTGGCGTATAATGTACTACAAAAATATCGTACCATGTAACATTTTAGTGACGTGCGGCGTGAGGTTGATGTCAGCCAACGGCGTCAGCGGGGTGACCTCTCGCGCGCTGTCGCGTCGCGTCGCGCGGTACGCCCGCAGCGACGCGGCGCCGGCGAGAGCGAGCCACAGCGCACCCCCCGCGACCGCCATGTGGCTTATTGTTTTCGACTCGCTGTTTATTTGGAATGTTTCCTCGACCTGTTGAAATTGTTTCAAATAAAAGTTTAAAATTGGTAAAGTCGCTACTGAGAAAGGTTGAGTCAGAACAATGTAAAGAATATAGAAAAATTTGAGGGCCATTTTTTATGTTGTTGCTTAATTAACCATAACTTCACCACATGGTTAATAACTTGAAAAGATTTTATTTGACTATACTGAGTTGTCCTTTTGCAGTCTTCCGGCCCTCTGTCACCAACATGACACTCACGAGTCTCATAACCGCTACGAACTGGTTACCTGCAGCGTGTGCGGGTTGACGAGCTTGATGAGCGCCTGCGTGGCGCACCACAGCCGCCCGTCCGCCAGCAACATGACGCTCACTAGTCACATAACCGCTACAAACTGGTTACCTGCAGCGTGTGCGGGTTGACGAGCTTGATGAGCGCCTGCGTAGCGCACCACAGTCGCCTGTTCGCCAGCAACATGGCGCTCACGAGTCACATAACCGCTACGAACTGGTTACCTGCAGCGTGTGCGGGTTGACGAGCTTGATGAGCGCCTGCGTGGCGCACCACAGCCGCCCGTCCGCCAGCAACATGGCGCTCACTGGAGTGCCGTTGCTCCCGACTGGTAATGTACACCGCTCCGCCCAAGTGCCGTCTGTAATATCACAAATAAACATTATTTTATTAAAAATATTTCAAGATCAAATATTTCTCGCCAATTGATGGCATGAGTTGTGTCGCATAAATTGCTTTTTACAAGTTATGTTTAATTTTTTTGCAGTTCGCTTTGTTATAATATTACTAAATTAGTCCGAAGATTTCTATAATATAGGTCTCTCTTGATAACAGATGGAAATAAGACAGTTACCAATATCTCTGCAGTAGACCACGAGATCACCGTTCCCAAGCGCAACGAAAACTTTACCCTCCACATATCTGAAACATACGAAAACAATATTTATTTGTAGCACGATGATTAACTTTACAATAGTACCATTTCAGTTAAGTATGAAACTTTTTAAAGATAGAATATCTATACTAATATTATAAGTCGGAAGAGTTTGTTTGTTTAAACGCGCTAATCACAGGAACTACTGATCCAATTAGAAAAAAATTTTTTTGGATAGTCCATTTATAGAGGAAGACTTTAGGCTATATAACATGCAAAAACGGGGAAAATTATTCACATTTGAGGACTTTCGTTGCGTGCATTCATAAACGGTTTAAGTTACTCAAAAAATATGTATGAAAGAATTATTCCTTTTTAATAATCATAATAAACAGAACCAACGTAAGCAATCAAAAGATAATCGCAATAGTGTTTCCGACATACACGCGAACGAAGTCGCGGGCACAGCTAGTAGATGAATAGAGTGAACTAAATCACTACTTTTTTTGGCAAACAAATTGTAATGTTTAAATTCCTCAGGTAAAAGTTATCTGACGATTTAAAAATCAGCCCTCAAAATAAGAAGCTCTTTTATGATGTAGGTATTATTATCACTGCACTAATCGCAAATGATGATTGATGAGATGTAGTCTGTATAACATGTACTTAATTTCCTTTTTTTTGTTGCTATACCAGTCTAGCTTTATACAGTGTGTAAAAAAACAGTCACTATAAGTTTGAGATACGATAATACTACCTGTCCCTATTTTGGATTTTTTTTGTCAAAAACTAAAAAAAAACTTTTTTACTTTTGTAAAAAAATACATTTCTAGAATGAGAAAAGGTAGTACAATCATATCCCAAAGTTATGTCTACGTATGTGACTGTTATTTTTACACCCGTTATATTTCTTGAGATGCAGCCTGATGACAGACCGACAGACATCGAAGTCTTGGTAAACGGAACCCTAAATTTATGGTGTAATTTTTAAAAAGTGACTAATATACAAAAATAAGATCAACCATAAATAACGGGTGTAAAAGAGCAGTCACTATAACTTTGGGATATGGTTATACTACCTTTTCTCATTCTAGAAGTGTATTTTTTTTTCATTTTTTTTACAAAAAAATAATATTTTTTTTTTGCTTTGCTGTAATTTTTGCGACAAAAAAATAAGAAATGGTGAAAAGAAGAAATTTTTCTCTCTCTCTCTCTCAAAGTTATAATGACTGCTCTTTTTACACACTGTATATAAAAATACTCACACAATGGAATGCACGCCGGAATTGTGTTGCAGCTTCACCTTGTTCTTCTTGATCCGGATATTGTCCAGGCAGTTGTACACGTGTATACACCCGTCCTCCGTGCCCAGCCACATGGTGGGCTGGTTGGCGGTGCTGCTGTCTTCGGAGGACTGGCGGCTGGCCGGTGAAGAGAGGGTTCCTGGAAGTACGGTACGGTTAGGACCGGAAAAGTACCAACCCGTGCTCCGAAACATGTACGCAGCTGCTCTATTGGTCCATTTTTTAAATCTAATTAGAATGCATTGGAATTTGACAGCTGTCTAATCGTCACGAGATCGATCGGTTGGAAATTGGTTGTTGGGTGTTATAAAACTAAATGAAGCATAATAATAATATAATATCTATGGATGGTTCACACCACGTCAGTCTGGGCCTGTGACAACGGAAATATATTTAATACTTTTATACATATTTAATATTTGTATTATATTATTGTATTATACACAAATTTCATACACATCCATGACCCAGGAACATTAAGAACTTTTTGTTCCCTCGGCGGGATTCGAACCCGCGACCTCTCGTTCTAGCACCAACTCAACCATTGCGCTACGAAGGTCGTCAAAGGCAGGTTACTCTGACTTAATATAATTCCAATTAATATCGAACATCGCTAATTTGCCAGTTTTAATCATATTATGTGGCAATTATTCTGCAGAATTAAGTCATAAGGGACATTTTGAAGATGAATTTGAAACGAATATGTAATTAGTTGTATGTTAAGAGGTTTAGTTTGGTTTATACTTTTATACTGGGTAATTTTTTATTTGATCTGAGAAAAAAGTAGGGTATTAGAAGTATAACAGGTCCTATTTTCAAACGGAATAAAATATCACCCAGTAAGTGCTCAAATATCTACATTTTAATATTGTCACCTATATTTATTAGCATTATGTACTAAAGTGTTTTTAACTGACTTCCAAAAAAGGAGGAGATTCTTAGTTCGGCCTGTTCTTTTCGGCCTCAATTTATGCTCTTTTTGACGGCGATTCAGCCGAAGTAAAGAAAAACATTCTCAAGTTGTTCACCTATAGGTGGGGTTGTCACAAACCCACCTTTGCTAACACTGACTCCTATATGAACATAAATTATTGTATTCACCATGTAAAGAAAATTAAATTTTATACATTTTAGAGGTTTCTTTTTATACTTTAATACTAAGAAAGCTATATATCTATTTGCTACGTGATTATAAAAATAAAATACTATGACTAAAATATACTAAGTACAGATTAACCCCCAGTTTCCCGAACGCTATTCAAATGAATGATCAACTAACATGGCATTTAAAATCAACAATCCATATTGAAACGCTGATTGGCAGAACATTATCAGACATAAAGGAACGGACAGATATTTTATAATTACATCACGCTCGCATTTGCAATATTTGTTCTCCACAGATAAGGTTAATTCACCAAATACAACGATTAGTTGACATGTATACGATTTGAATCAGCGAGCGTGATGTAATTATAAGCTATCTGTCCGTTCCTTTCTATCTGATAAAGTTCTACCAATCCATGTGGGTTATTGATTTGAATGCCATGTTAGTTGATCATTCATTTGAATAGCGTTCGGGAAACTGGGGGTTAATCTATACTTAGTATATTTTAGTCTTAATATTTTAGTAGGTAAGTATAACTAAAACTAAATGAGAAATGTCATACCAGCCATAATACGTCCAGGTACTACGGAAAGATAGAAGAGAGGAAAAACAACATTTATATAATATTAACAAAGTACATAAGCAGCAACTATAAATACAGTTTTAAGAGATTTGTGCGAGGAGTACATATGAGGAGTAAATTTGGCTCAGTTAAAGTGTCAAAAGTTTAAGGCCCGTATGAATAAAGAAGTCGCTAACCCAACCTCACTTGAGAATCTATTTGACAGATAAAACGTTTCGTTTGACTTTAAAAAATTATGAACATCACTTATTTAATTGTTTCTTTTTTAAAACGTAAAAAAGTTGATAAAAATAGATTATACTTATTTTAATGCTTTTCCGTAATCTATAATACGAATATTACGGTATAAAAAGTGAAGCAATTAAAGTAATAAGTTAAAATTAACATTAATAAAGTTGTTAACTTTTAAAAGTGAAACGAAACGTTTTTTTATGTGTCAAATAAGTCCTTAAGTGAAGTTGGGTTTGAGAATTCTTAATTAATACGGGCCTATGTGTGCAGAAAGCTAATAATTATACACAAAATTAATAAAAACAACCCCGCGGAACTTCTGAAACCCACGTAACCTAGAAGCACTTTCTATGTTTCTTGGTCATGGCTTTTTGTTTATGCGGTGGGATTTGAACCCGTGACCTGGAGCTATCGCGTTGATCTACTGAGCAACAGAGGTGGTATTATAAATATCGTAGAATCAAAAAGATCACATAACCCCCGGTTTCAGAAAGGCTGATCAAATCGGCGATCAGCTATCATTTGATTTCACAAGACCATGAGCGTTTAGAATGGCTTGTTAACTCAAGTGTTAGATGATCGATGATTTGATCAGCTTTTCGGAAACCGGCTATCTCGTGGGTTATTAAACTATTCTAATAATGTGGAATTGAGGACTAATACTACTGCTACAAAAGTCATGCTTACTTATTTGGATGTACCTACTAATAATAATGATAGGTTAGAAAGTATTAAAATATGAAATATACAGACAGCTATTATAGGTACTTAATATTAAAAATAAAGTAACGTAGAAATTTATTAATTGGTATTTTCTTAATTTTCCCCTTAAAAAATGATTATTTAAAAATGCATTTTTGCGACAAAATATAAATATAAATATTGCGTGTTTCGATAGGTTAGCCTTTTTATTAAACTTAAAGGTATTATTCGTCTAAGAAATATGTAACACTTTTTTTTAATTGTTAAATAACTGTCGTTCGAAATTAGTTCCTTTCAAAGTGTATTGAGTATCGTCATCATATAACTAATACTGTTAGTGTAATGAGTATTTTTAATATAAAGCGTATATACCGGAAGTAATACCCATAGCCTGCTTGTCCACTGCGGGATTGGAGCTGGACTTCATGACTGGGTGCACTTGAGCCGGCCCCGTGTGTGGGGTACTCAAGCTCTTGCTGTGGTTAGGTGTTAGACGGGCGAGACGCTCGCTCTTCTCCGAGTGAGCGTCTTGGTTCTCGCTGGTAGAGGAACCGTCGTCGTCTTCGTCGCTTGATGATGAACTGGAAACATAAGATTTTTTTTATTCTAATCATCATACAACACAATGTAATGAGAACAATAGGATATAGTAAAACTAATGAGCATGAAAAAGGTGTATAATAATATTATTATGTTGTATTCAAAGTTTTTAAAGTCAAAAATTGACCCCAGCTCAGCATTAACAGCGAGCAAGCCCAATGCATTGATATTCCGCTAGGGCCAATGTGTGACATCATCAATGTTTTTGGAAAAAAAATTAGGAAATAATACCCTACATATTAAATACGAACAAGTAATTAAATAAACAAAAAAAATATGAACATAAAAAAGAAGAAGAAACTTTATAGTCTATGACAATTGTCTGACAGTGCTGTCACTTGCATGTGTATAGACAAATTAAAAAATAAATACTTTCTTTACATACATACATATGTATACAATATATAAATTCCTAGGTTATAAATGTGGCAATACGTGGGACAATTAAGGCGAGGCAACACCCGAAATTATATTTTGTGTTTTAACCGATTACTTTTTTAATAAGATCTTTGTGTCGTTGTAAAATTAATTTTAAAAAGAGTGGCGCTAGTTACGCGTGCTGCCTCGCCTTAATATCGTTGAGTTTAGACATAAGAGATACAATTATATTCGTTGCATGTAAAACTTTATAGAATAATAAAGTTACAAAACTTTTGTGACAGCCCTAGCAGACGGGTGAGAGAGCATAACACATTCGCATAAATTAGGCGTATTAAAATGTGATGTAAAAGTAAACTACATTTACTAGAACAAAAATATTATGTTGTGACAGTGCTATTGTGTCAGCAGACGTGTGAATGAGTCAGCACAATACATTCGCATATATTAGGGATATTGAAATTTTAGAAGTTTCATGAATAATATGATATAATATCGCATCTTACGGAACAAGTTATATTGTGACAACCCTAATGTACCATTCACTCACATTAGGGTTGTCAAAAATTCACGCGCTTATCACATGCAAAAGGGACGATGTAATGGTGCTGTCTCGCTCACACGTTATGGTTGTCACTATGCAACTTTCTTCTGCAATAAACATGAAGCAATGTAGTGGCTCCACAATATTATTGAATGGCCTGTGTAATAACTTCACAAAACATAATTAATAATGTGTCATCCAGCATCTTCAACATAATTGAAAGAGAAAACTCGATATAATCAATATTACATCGTCTGTACAAGACGCTGTAAGTATCTCATCATTTCTACTTTAGTTTCATTGCGAAGCTTAGGCAGTCTTTTGCATTTGTTATCTTCCTTCTCTTAGTAATATACTCTTGTGTTTTTTCTAAAGTGAATTTATTAATATAGAAATTACTAGTTTTTTTTTAAATTTTGTACACTAATGAAATAAGGATTTTTAGTAACTCAATACCTATCTAATCGCATGTTTTTGCAGCTCTCGTCATGGTCCGATATGCTGATGCCGGGCTTCGGAGAACTGGCGCTGTTGAGCGAACTCGTGCTTCTGGAAATTATTAATAATGTTAAGCAAAAACTTATAGTTATAAAATAAAAAATAAAAATACAAAAGCCTTTTTAATTTCATGTAAAACGAACAAGTTATAGTTAAACATATGATATAAACAGTTGATCTTTTACTATAGTTTACTTTAAATATTATAATTTGTTAGTTATTTAATTCTTAATTTTATGTTAGTTTTCTTATTTATCTTCATGAACCCCAGAATAGTAAAGGCCTCCTCCAAGGATTTCCATTTTTCTCGAGTGCTACTTTTTGCCAGTTCGGGCCTGCAGTTATTTTTATTTCTTCTGCCCATCTTGTTATAGGTCTTCCTCTGACCCGTTTGCCTTGTGGGCTCTTTCATAGCGTGACATTTTTTTTATATAAATGATTTGTTTTTCACTTTCGCATTTATTATTGACTCTCGACACAAAAAGGAGGATCTGTCTGTAGCATCTTACTACCAAACGGATTTATCTCTTACTTTGTCTTAGAGATGTTAAAAAGTGAAAAATAAAAAAGAAACTACGTTACTATTAAAAAAAAAACTAAAAAGCATAAAATAATACGTTATGCTTTTTAGCTATTTTTATATATTTTTTCTAGACACGGTGTGTTTTTTTTCCTTTTTTTTTAATAGACACGGTGTTGTCGAGGTAATGTTCACTAACGGTATATCCAGCGTCTGCTGTCGCGTGAGCGGCGGCGCGGGCACGGGCGGGACGCACGCGACGCACAGTATGCGCGCGTTGCACACGCCGTTGCATGACGTCACCTGGGGCCGCGGGGACAGCGTCAGCACGCACACCTGACCCACGTACCCGTCGCTGTTGCACACCTGGAACACGGGGATATTTTATACGCTTCCAAGGCCCGTATAAATAAAACAGCGAAGCTTAGCTCTCGACACGGAGGTCGTGGGTTCGATTTCCGCGTTGGAACAAAAAAAATGTTGTTTTCAAGATTGGTTAGGACCTATTTGATAGATCAACGTTTCATTTCACTATTAAAAGTGAACAACTTTATTAATGTAACATACTTTAATTTCTTTTTTTTGTGAACCGTAATATTCGTAATATGGATTATAGGAAAACATTAAAAAAAGGGTAATCAATATTTTAATAATCTTTATTTATACGTTTTAAAAAAAAAGACTATGTAACATAAGTAAAGTTTCATTATTAAAAGTGAAACAAATTTTTTTTTCTGTCAAATAGGATCTCAAGGTTTCGATTGAGATTGTTTTATTAATACGGACCTTAAATTGCTTTCGTAGAAACACAATCCTAAGAAACATGTTCAAGTTCAAGTTGCATAGAGGGGTTCATGTAATCTACCAAATTTGCTCGAAAATTAATTTGAAATCCGAAAAAGTTATAGATATTTACTCTTTTTTAAATTCGTATTTAGAGGGACGGTTAAAAACAGACGCTTACGTATAAATAAATTACCGCTGTTTTAAGGAAAATTTACCATCACTACTTCAAAGACTCAAACTTACCCAGACATCAGGCGACTGTCCTTTAGGCGGTAGTGTGGACGCAGCGCAAGTGAACTGCAGGCCAGCCCGCGTCTTGCGTATTGGCACAGGTGATAGAAACTCGGGAGTTCTCTCAGTACCGTATATACCTGAAAAATTAATATAGAGGCACAGTCTCAATATCACTTATTACTTATTAACCGATAAGTTAATGAGATAATGGAGCGCCTTTTAATAAAAATCAACTAAATAGATGGGCCGGTTTTTGAAAGGCTAATCAAATGTACTAGCTGGTTAAAATACCACAGATAAGGTTAATTCAAATCGTATGTCAACTAAACGATACCTTTTGATAAATTTAGCTTATCTTGGGAATCTGACGTAATCATATAATATCTCTCTTTCTCTCTGATAAATGAAGATATGAAAGGATGAAGGTGATATGTCGCAAAAAATACCCTTAAAGTGTCACTTAAACATTTTATGACATCTAGTAGCGTATTAAGTACATCGAATCTAGAGAGATATTTAGATGAATGAACTTAAAACTTTACGACGTATTCTAAAATGTTTAAGTGACAGTTTGAACTCAATTTTATCGAAATCATAATTTTGCTACATATCACCTTCATACATTAATGTCTTCAAATGTTTCACGTTTTTCAATATGGGTCGTTAAGTTGAATGCCATGTTAGTTGACCATTGATTAGCCTTTCAGAAACCGGCCCAATGTGTCATCGTCTCACGGGGACTCGGTCCGCGTGGTCAATGTCCTTTCTCAGGCTTCAGACTATCTTTGTACCAAATTTTATTCAAATCGGTTCAGTAGTTTTAGCGAGAAAGCGAGACGAACATTCGCATTTATAATATTAGTTAGGATTAGGATAGAGTAGGATTAGGGCGTGTTTCACCAAGCAATGTTAAAGTTAACGTTATTATCATGTTATCCCTCTCGTATTTCCTGTCAATTAATGAGATGGCATGGTATTTTAACATGGCGTTAACTTTAACATTACTTGGTGAAACACGGCCTTAGGATAGTAGGATTTAGATAGTAGGATTAGGATAGTAGGATTTAAGCGAAGTGTTTGCTTACATAGTTTTTGTTTGGTGTCGTTTATCAGCTCCTCCCAGCTGCTCCTCTTTTCGGTTTTTGTGAATATCACAGACAGATTTTCCGGTCCGCTTCTGAAAAGACAAACGAAATTTTAATGTATACTCTTTAATTAAAAATTTTTAGTAGGAAAATTTATAAAAAAAATCGTATGGTATCATGGTAATTTTCTTCTGAACTCAGAATCGACGTTGAATAACATCATAAGACGAGTATTGTTTTTTTTACTGTAAATCAGCTGGCTTACTCCAGACACAATCGAGAATCAAATCAGTTCGATCTCAACGGCTTTTGGTATTTTATTTGGCGAATAACTTTGAAACTAACCAGGACAAAGATAATCGTTAGATCGTAACTTTTTGTACTCCGGACCATATCAATCGACTAAGCATGAAAAAAAATATATATATTCGGGAGTACGCGGCACGATCGAATCTGAATCAAACTCAAATCAGTTTGCAGAGAAAGGCAGGAGAATTTTATATTTTTGATATTATATTATATTTTTAAGTAAAGCTCAAGCTTTACTTAAAAACATATTCATATTCCTGCAAGCCATAAGGCTATCCCCGACCTATGTGGTTTGGGAGTGGTGAGAACTGAGAGCGTCGGTTCAGCATCAGCAGTGTCTCCTGCTGATGCTGAACCGACCACCCCACAACAGCGAACAGTGTTACACTCACGCGGTGGGTACGGTGAGCTCCATGCAGCACAGCTGGCTGTCGGCGGTGGTGTCTGCCAGGCGCCGGTTCAGCGCCAGCAGCGTCTCCCGGACTACCTCCTCCAGCTGTGCCTGGCTCGTGTGCAGCGCGGCCACGTGTTCAGATATCTCCATCATCTTGTTCCGGTCGGCTGTCAGTATTTCCACCTCGTGCAGCGCCTTACGTATGTTTTCGTCTTTTGCTGAAAATGTTGTATTAATTTTTAGTTGTGCACGTGGATGGATATTGTTACATAGATCTATGAAGACACTATTACTAAATAGCTAAACTGAAACGCCGAAGCCAGATCATATAGAACTGACGTCAGTTCGCCTTGAGAGAGATCTCATCGTCCGGCAGAATGAACTGAACCTATTCGTAGAGATGCAAATCTAGTGGGGACACAAGACAAAATGGCCCAGAAGAAAGTGCAGGCCTTTATCTCGATAGAAACTAGCTATGGTATATTTACAATGCAGCCATACCTTTAACAATTTCGAGATCAGCTAACGATATCCTCATAAGCAGTTTGTACTTGTTGCCTTCTATTTGACTCGCAATACTACTTTGGTATGTTCTGAAATCAAAGCATTTTATGTCAAATACACACAAAATTGCTACAATAGGTAGTTCTACTTATTGTTGCCAAAAACCCTCCGTGATGTCTCCGTCACCAGAGAACGTGGGTTTGATTCCCTTAGTGAGAATATGTTTCCAAATTTGGTCAGGACAATGCAGGCTGATCACCTGATGGGCATGTAAAAGTCGGCCCTGTGCCAGATCTCCCGCCATTCGTGTCGGTTATCTGTACCACTGGGCTACGAGAGTGAAGGAAGAGAGAGTGCTTCTTTATACTGCGCACACACTTGGGCACTATAAAATAACTCCTGCGTAGCTGGCCTGGTTCCAATGAAACCGGCCGCCGTCACCGAAATCGGTGTGGGAGGCATTATCATTATTAATGTAATTTAAAATACGCAAGGTGCCTGGTTTCAACGAAACCAGCCACTGGCTTTAAAGATGTCGAAACAGCTAGTAAATAATAATAATAATATAATAATATTTATGGACGCTTCACACCACGTCAATCTGGCCCCGTGCTAAGTATACGAAGAACTTGTGTTACAGGTACCAGACATGAAAATATATTTAATACTTTTATACTATACTAACAATATTAACAACTATATTAACAAATTTAACACACATCCATGACCCAGGAACATTGAAAACTTTTTGTTCCCTCGGCGGGATTCGAACCCGCGACCTCTCTTGATCAGCAACGCGCTCAACCACTGCGCTCCGGAGGTCGTCAATAAATAAATCTTACGGTATAGGTTTCTTAATGGTGCCAGTTCTCCTCTTCACGCTGGTGATGAGCAAGGTGTCGTTGAAGAGGAACATCGCTCGGTCTTTGATCGTGCCCTGGACTGAGGGCATGGTGACCATCTCATGTCTGACGAAAGTCCGCTCCGCTGTTACCAGGTTTGAGAGACCTGGGGATAGACATACATTATGTGCAAGGATTCTGTCTCCGTGTCGTGGTAGACCGTTGATTCGGACTTGAGAGGGTGAAGGTTCGATTCCCGTTTCTAGAAATGACTGTCATTGACGTTTGAACTTTAAAAACATAATTTAAAAGGTTAAACCGTCAAAATTTACAAATTTCAACTTTTAAAATCGTGTTAAAAAGTATTAACGTCAAAATGACAGTTGATGTTTATCTAGTGCACAGATTAAGTATTAGTTACTACGTAACAGATACGACAGTGATATTTTACCGAGTTTCCAGTTGTTCCGTTTTGGCAGCACTGTAGCATCTGTCATTTTGACCGCACACCACAGACCATAGCACATCACAGACTACAAACACACATTGTATAAGTGGTTGAATAATCGAGTCCAGCTATCGATACTTTAGTAAGGTATCGATTTTTTTTGTAGGTAGGTTTTTGTAGTTCAGGTAATTTATTTTTATTAAGTAATACAAAATAAAAACAGGTTACATTTATCATTTATTTATTGATTTTTTTCTAAATTTCTAATAAGCCCTGATTGATATAGCAAGAATATTAATATTTAACAGAATATTTTCTTTAATAATATTTTAATAATTATCCTAATAAAACTCTCTAATGTCGTAATCCAACCATCTAGTGATGGTAACACACAAGTCCAGGTTTTCCTGTTTCTAAGGCCACTTGCCTTACTTGAAGTGTGCTCTTATTTCAATTGTTTTCATTTCTTTGACGACACAAAAGATGATCAGTCACTTCTGTAAATAAATAACACAATATTTAAGATGAAAAAACAGTACATAAGTTGGCCGGTCACTTAGTCCGGCCAACAACAACAACAAAACAAGGAGGGTTTCTAGTAAAAACTTTAGTTAATTGGCAAAAATAGATTAACTAGTTTTGTTCTTCAGCACTATAAGTTGATACCCTTAATAAAACTGCATTATTATTCTGCTATCAAATATGCTTAAACTGCCATAACACTTCTTTAACATTTATGAAAAGACCATCTTTTCATAAATGTCAAACAAGTGTTACATAAATTTTTTGTTGTTTCAATGAAGTTATCGAAACCACAACTTCCAATTCCTGAGTCAAGTTCCAAACCACTAAACCTTGGTATTTCATAAAAATAAAACAATTTCAGTATCTTTTTGATATGTTAAAATATCATATAGAATGAGTGTCAATATGCCATAGTACTTAATACATACCCACTCTTCAAATGACCAACATTTCATCAGAAGCATTTACATCCTCATTGGAGTATACCTAGGGGTATTTCTGTCTGAAACAAATGAGTACATTTAAGATTAATATTGTTATACAAAAGCAAAAAACATTGGCAAACTTAATGAGTCAAAGATTAAGTATAATTATATTATACTGTTCATACTTTATATTACACTAGCTCTAACTATAACGTGTTAAAAGTAAAACTCACCTGATTCACAGGACGATAGAGGCATGCCGTGCTCTGTATTTCATCATCCGTAAGGAGAAATGGATTAGAATGTTTAAATATCTTGGCCTTCTTCGTCAAATTGATATTTATGAAAGTGTTTTTCAGTAACAAGTTTTCGAAGTTGCTCTTTAGAGAGACCGATGGATAGTTGGCACCAGGAAGGACAGCCACAGGTTTCTAAAATTAATGTTCTTTGGGAAAGAAAAATGCCGTTTCATGAACTAATAGTTGCGTTGCAACCGCCGACACAAGACTTAAATAGTCCTTTAAAACGAAAAACTAACAACATTTACACTAAATTAATTAACACACTATGAAATATTGATATAATGTATCAATGATATGCGGAGTAATTGAATATTTTGTATCAAATCAAGCAAGAAACGAGGATAAACAAAACACTAACAAACTACACGCGGCCATATTTGAGTTTTGACAACATAGATCATTAGCATAGATCATTAGACACATAAACAAATAGACCATAGACGTGTGTGACGTCACAAAACGACGCCATTTTGCTTTCGACCGCAGCGCCAAAACGTAACAAATGGAACTACACTGTCAGCCCCCTGATCTAGTGTAGACTCAAGTACCTACATAGTAAGGACGCCCTAATGGCGAAAGAAAATATTGTGGAGTAGTGTAGTAGTTGATGCATAGAGTATAATAATATAATAGAGTTGATGTTAGAATACAATGTATTAGTGTAATTGTGTATGAGTATGTACTATACGATATAAAGTATGTAATACATGAGATTGTGGGGCTGTAATAAATCATATTCGAATGGATCCAGTTTGATATCATCTCAATAGACACAATACAGTGGTTAGCCCCACACGTATTGGGTAGTCATTCCTCTGGACTTGGTTAACAACAAACATGTGCGAGAGCAGTTTAAAGAATAATGGACCTATAAGCCGGCAGGCGGTGTGTTGACTTAAGGTGCGATTTCACCGGTGTTCTGAACTGTTGCGAACATTTTGCTTAAAGGTGCGATTCCACCGGTGTTCTGAACTGTTGCGAACATTGTGCGTAACAGATGTTTGTTCCGGTGGACTGGCTAACGCAACATTAATAAATTGGAACACATACAAATTGGCACAGCTGGAATTCTGAAAAAATGTTGCATATTATCAAATGTTCTGAACACTATTTTGGTGGAATCGTACCTTAACAGATGTTTGTTCCGGTGGACTCGCTAACGCAATTTTAACAAATTGGAACACATACAAATTGGCACAGCTGGAATTCTGAAAAAAATGTTGGCTAACAAATGTTCTGAACACTATTTTGGTGGAATCGTACCTTTAGATTTCAACAGTTCGACGGCATTCGTAAACAAAATTCTACTGTCACAGTGAACATATATAAAAGGGATCATGCATATTAGACAATTTTTCTACACGTTGTAGAATATACAAGGTGCAAAAAAATAACAATGTCTGCGCTGCTGCCCATTTCCGTATATGTATATATTCCCTTCGCCATTTATGAAAAGATGGTTGATGAGGAGGTGATATTTTTACTCCGCTCAAAAACAAATGATTTTCTTAAAATGGAGATCAGGATATATTTTATTCCCTCTGTCACTATTTACGACACCCACGAAAAACATGGTGGGGGGGGGGGGGGATTTGGAGTCCGGAACTCAAAGACAAGTGATTTTCTTAAATATGGAGATCAGTACCTTCGATCATCTGCTCTAACTCCCTCAGGGTCTGCTGCTGCTGCTCCAGCTCTAGACTCTCTCGCTCCGTGCAGTTAATCAGCTCCAGTAGACTGTGAATCTCCTTCTGCGCTTCAAGGAGGAGCGAGTGGTCTGGGTGCGATTGGTCTGTAAGATTTTACATTTTTTATTAAACAAATGCCATTTGAGAAATTAACTTTGGGTTTCTGAAGGGCACATCAACGCTCAAATCAAATCATCAGCGTTCAATTCCCTTGACAAGTTTAAATACGGCACTGAATATGATTTTCTTTTCAGAAACCGGGAATAGAATTTACTTGGTGTGAAGTGTGCTTATTAGACTAAAGGCAATTTTAAGACTATACTTTGGTGCCGTTAGGACAAAACTGATAACTTACAACGGTGTTTACATAAAGGTTTTAAATTAGGAGACATACCACACGAGTTGAATTAGTAAGGCAATGATAGAAGAAGAGGGGAATACTATTTATATCTTAACCATTAACGGGCCATCTTGCTCCATTTAATAACTGTAATAGGTATTAAGGTGTATTTTTAAAATATCTACGCGAGACCGAGAGGCAAACATGATGCACATTTTGCATCTGAATCAGAAATAGCTGTATAGCTTTTGTGATCAGTTCATATCAGGTGTGAGTTGAGCCTGCGGTTACAATATGTGAATGGAGGGATGCCTGTACATAGTACCAGAAAAATGCCTGTCTAAAGCATAACGCTATAGGTAATAACTAATAAGTAAATGACATCGCGTAATTTGAAAATGCATGCATACCAATGCCGGCCGCTCGCCTGTCTAAACCTTAAAATGTCTAGGCTGGGCCCGGATTCAAGATGTCAACGCTATTTATCGTTTACGAAGTTCGAAAACAAAATGTATGCGACTTGACATAAGCTTCGCTAAATGACATATTCGCTTGTCATTTAGCAAAGCTTATGTCATATCCCATACTTTCTGGCCCAGGTTGTTGTAGTTTTAGCTGTACCTAAACAACATATTCTTCTGTATACAGGGTGTAAAAAGAGCAGTCACTATAACTTCGTGGGGTAATAACCAGGCAAGAGATATATCCCTTGGTACTAGTCGTTTGCTTTTAATCCACTGTTTTAAAAAATTTCAATAGGCAATGTACAACGTGCACAACACAGCGATCAGCTGATTACGCTGAGAGGTCAATAGCACGCGTAAGACGTTCATTACGTACTAGGGCAAAAATTATAAAATTTAAGAATTTACTGCAGAACGTTGTTCCAAACAGTTCAGCCTTGCGACTAAAATAATAAATTGCAAAAAAATAAATAAAAAAAAATGAAAAAAATTCATTTCTAGAATTAGTCAATGTCCTACAATCCTACAATCAAAGTTATAGTGACTGCTCTTTTTACAACCTGTATACCCATGCACATACCTGTATGTTTAATGAGCCTCTGTATCAGCAACTTGTAGCTGGGGAACTTCTGTACGGGTTTGATCAGCAGGTTGTCCAGCGATAGCTTCCCCTTGTGGTCCCGAGCTCTGGCGTCGAGGAATTTGGCGAATGCCGGTCTCGAGTTTGCCGCGTTTTTTATCAACGCCTTCGCCTTCTTCAGATTCGAGATAAACGACATGTATGTGTCGACTACGGTGGGTTTTGTAAACTGAAAAAAAAAAAAACAAAATGATAATCAAAATATGTAGCAGTTAGGTTAGTCAAGTAACTATGTTAGTCCAGTATCTAATACCTTTAGTATCTAGTACCTTTGTATATCCATGTTTCGAATACTTTCCTTTCCATAGCAGACGGTAAATTAACAAAAACACAGTTCGAACTGACACCTATAACGCACCTTCCAAAAAATCCAGTAAAAAATCATGAATTTTTGGATTAGGTCCCTATAATTCTGAAGGTGCGATAAAGTTACTGAGACCAATAAAGAAAAAGAGATCTCTTTTTCTTTATTGTATCTATACAGAGTTAAATATAGAGTTTAATTCAATTAGTGTTACGTAATGAAGAACATAATTAGTATAATTAAGACATTACATACATACTCAAAATTGTATATAATATGTATATACACGAAAACATTAATGAAGAAACAATATTTGTTATCTTCTCAAACTTTCACAATAAACAATTTTACAACACAACTTTCACATTGCAACAAAGGTACCTTTGTGAAATTCCACACAAAATCCCTTGTATGTGTTATTAAGAAAAAATAAAACCTTTATAAATCGGCGGAATGCAGACTAAAAAGCGAAAAAACTCTGTGCAAAAAACATACCGTCAAAGAGCTCAGTGGCAATACACTTATTGGCAAAGTGCTGTGCAACAAAATACTTACTACACATAAATACTACACCTAATAAGAGCTCTGTATCAAAAAGCTAAGCGTCAAAAATATTGTGGTAAAATATTTACTACCAATAAACTGTTGCAGTCAGAAGGCGCGAAATTTAAAATATCGAAAGAGCACTTTGGCAAAATACTTTGCGGCAAAATATCAACACAATATACTCACTACATCTAAGAACACGTCGCCAACTCTCTGTTGCAGGTCCCACTGCTCCAGGCGCCTGCGCAGCTGCTCCAGGAACACCTGGTGCAGGTTGAGGATGGCCGGCACCTGGTAGAAGATCTCGTCCACCATGAAGGAGTCCAGTAGACCGGTGTTCTCCGGGCTTTTGAGCGGTTGGAGATATTTCTGAAATGATGTAAAATATGAATATTAATATCCACTTCAGACAAAATAAATGGACACATCTTTCATTGAAATCAGATAGTTACGGTACGGTAGAATGAACATACCACATACAAAGTTTGCCAATACATTACCCTTCCTTTTGGTGCAATCGGTTTAGAAAGACTTTAAGAGGTTAGTGTTTGTAAAGCGAATTTTCTTACGCACAAAGGGGTCATTAATATATTATGTCAGATCTTTAGAGGGAAAGGGTAGCCCAATAAACTAGTAAAAATTATTTAGGTTATAAATAATTGCTCCAAATTTCCAATGTGTTTGTTTTTCTGTACACAGTATTTAATATTAGTAATCTCACATTGACAATGCAATGTGTGTTTTTGTGATGATTGTTGATTAATAATTGTATCGCTATTTCACTGAAAACAAATTTTAATCACATGCAAATTCATTGTCAGCCCTATTGAACCGTAAACCATACAAGTGTACACAATAAAGCGATTAAAGCGCTCGCCGCGAACGCTGCGTGAGTCAGAGCTAGGGTTGCCAACAGTACATTTAAATAAAATAATAAAAATAAAAAATGTTTTATTTTCAAATGAAACATAATAAGTTTTTTTCGGAAAGTCAAAACAAGCTACCACCGGTTCAACCCTAACCCGCCAGTTCCGATTAAACGTAACGAAAAAGTAAACAAAGGGTATGTATGGTATGGGTAACTATAACGCTACCAATTTACGAGTATGTATACGCAATTTATTTGCGGCGCAATAAAGAAATACGTCAATAGGAATTGGGTAAATTTAAAATTTTTGTGACCAATTTTGTGTAACCAAAAAATTTTAATCGACCGAGATCGAAATTACATTGAATCAATGTGTGCAACTAGATAGGATGACCCATGAGGAATTTCATGTCAGAGAAAAATTGTAGATACAATTTCTTTTCTGTGTATTTGCCAAAAATATATATTTTTTTTTAATTTTAAAAGAAAATTAATTTAATGAAGAGGCAACCCTAATTAGAGCATCGCTGAAAGCGCTGAGAGGTCACAGTAAATAGGTGGAGTGGAAAAGTACGAGGATTTCACATTGGATCAAGTCATATTGCTCAAAACACATCAGGGTTGCCGCATTGACATCATTTTGTTATTTGTTTGTATACATTTATATGGCTATAAATTTTATGGGGAATATAAGCGTTTGATCAGGCAATCACTTTATAATCTAGCATAAACAAACATAAAAAAACTTTGGTTAAAGGTTTTCAGACCCAACACACTATAGACATCGACAGGGTAAAAAATACCAATACATTTTTATCTTTTCACTAGCTGACCCGTGAGCACTTCGTTGAGCATAGAAACAGTTTGTGATGAACCGTTTAATCCTTCCTGGGACTTCCACGAACATTTCAAGACTAATTCCCGAATCGGTTAAGCCGTTCTTAAGTTTTACGAACGAGACTAACGAACAGCAATTTATTTTTATTTATAACAAAGAGAAGAAGATATAGATAGAAGATAGATTATTTGAATAAAATTTGATAAACCTAGGTGTTAATTTCAGAATACTTTCCAAATTTTGTGTAGAGTGTTTAAATAAATTTTCTTCTGACAGACCTTTATGTCGACAGCATAAAGAGTATGTATTGAGTGCGACATAGAGCATGGCTTTACTGTGTTCTATCTTCTTATAAAAATCAATTGCTGTTCGTTAGTCTCGCTAAAACTCGAGAACGGCTGAACCGATTCGGCTATTTTAAGTCTTGAAATATTCGTGGAAGTCCAGGGAAGGTTTAAACGGTTTCTATTCTCAATGAAGTGGGCATGGGTCAGTCAGTAACTATATATTTTTGAAATGTTCTTAATGTGATTCGGGAACCTACGGCTTTCGTTGTAAAATTCTATTTGTTTTAGTTTCATATTTGCTTTTATGGCTTCACTCTCCGGTCTATCTGACCACCGTTCTATAATATGTATTTTGAAATTATGGGTGAATTGCTGAAATCTGAAATAAAGACTTTTTATTTATTTATTTTACTATCTCAAATTTTAATAATATCGCGATCGTCAACCCTGACTCCGCCTGAATGTAATGAATTTGTCACTCGACAGCTAATTCAAAACGGATGAACGGACACAGTCTTATTATTATAATTTTACACTGCCCTTATATTTCACCAGTGACATCCGGTATTGTGAAACTGCATTTCAGCGATTCACACCTTAAATCCAACGTATAAGGTGCTAAATCGAGTGCGAAATAAAATGCGTAGTACGAAAATTAATTGCGCAAACAAAATATTTATTACAGGTACACATTTTGAATTATTATTAGCTCTTGTATTGGATGGATATGAGCGCGGTTGTTGTTTTGATGTATTCAAATCAGAAACTACTCGTTTAAGACTTCTAATTTATTGAAACTCGCGAAGTAGCCCGACCAAATAACCAGCAGGCTTACTTCCGACACAATCAAAAATCGAATCATTTCGATCTCAACGGGTTTTGTTTGGTGGACTATTTTGAAACTAACGAGGATAAAGAAAACCTAACGATCGTAACTTTTTGTACTCCCGACCATATCAATCAACTGAGAATCAAAATATACAAACGTCAATTTATTCGGCAGTACGCGGCACGATCGAATTTGAATCAAAATCGAATCAATTTGGAGAGTAAGACTCCAGTTTATCCCCCGGTTTCTGAAAGGCTGATCAAATCGTCGATCAGGTAACGTTTGAGTTAACAAGCCATTAACGCTTATTAGAACGTAGCGAGGGAGCGACGTTGTTGCGAGTGACGTTTAACAAAAATTTAGAAACCGGGGCCCTGATTCTTGACATTACTAATTATAACTAAAGTAGTTCGAAATGTATGGAATTCGACATAAGATTTGCTAAATGACATACGAATTATTTCGTCATTTAGCGAATATCACACATTTGAATAGCGTTCTAGAAACCAGGGCGTGTTTCACCAAGCAATGTTAAAGTTAACGCCATGTTAAATATCATGTTATCCCTCTCGTATTTCTTGTCCATTAATGAGATGGCATGATATTTAACATGGCGCTAACTTTAACATTGCTTGGTGAAACACGGCCTTATTAATCTTGTATTTATCCCTCACCTTGACTAAAATCTCCAGAGCCTCGACGTAGGACTTCTCCGTCTCGTACAGCTCCACCACCACGTGCGTCCGAGTGTCCTGAAAACAACATAGTATAATATTAATATAAGTATAATCAGTTTACACAGTAATTCGCGTTACAAAGAGTCCATTCCGTGGAACAAGTCCCGGGGCATAATAAGTGGAAGTAAATCTGGATATTGGAGGTTTGTAATAGTCTATCCTTAACTTAAAACATTTACCATTGACAGCGATCGCTATTTTGTACTTTAGTCATAGATAGCTTATTAAAACCGATCGTTAGAAGTTATAGTTCAGTCCACTCTACAGGCTACTCGCTGCTAAATAATTGATGTCTATCGATCCATGTTAGATAACGCCTAACAGCACTGTTGCGAAGGAAAATTTAATTTAATTCAATTTTATTTAAACCGACATTAAATATACAGGACAATATCAATAATTATACAGGTTGATTCATGGTTCATA
This sequence comes from Celastrina argiolus, assembly GCA_905187575.2. Classification (NCBI taxonomy): domain Eukaryota; kingdom Metazoa; phylum Arthropoda; class Insecta; order Lepidoptera; family Lycaenidae; genus Celastrina; species Celastrina argiolus. Next base: position 9,811,034 of record LR994596.1, read on the forward strand.
TATTAAGCCGAATATAGTGTGAAGAGAATGACGCGTAGATAATTTTTAGTTTTGGCACCTCATATAAATTACTTACCAAAGCGGGACAAATAGCGATTAAAGATCTCCATAAAAGTTACAAAACAGATTAGTTTCAATTCTGGTTAGGTCTAAGCTCAATGATCAGTGCGTTCGTGTGTTAGACTAGGAGCCTGCGAGCCCCAGCATAGTAAGACTCACTCCTTGTGGTTATTTTGAGTTATATTAAGTAATTTATATGAGGTGCCAAAACAAAAAATGCTCTACGCGTCATTCTCTTCACACTATATTCGGCTTAATATATGAACCATGAAACAGCCTGTATAATTTATACTAGCCATCCCGGCGAAATTCGTACATAACAAACTATTCAGTCCGTTAACGCATACAACGGAAACTTCCAAAAATGAAAACATTTTGAAACTTTCTTACGGACTTTTTTTAAATTAACACTCCTACGTACCTTGTTACATAAAAAAACAAAATCATAACTTCAAGTGCAAATAACTGTTTGTTCGGTACATCGATTATTTGTAAGTAACATACAAACTAATATCATAGACCGTCATTGTTAATTCATGTGTTACCTTAAAGGTAACTTAGGTAGGTAGGATAACTTTATCATCAATTAATAATCACTACAAAAATTACTTTGCTCTTTTTTAATGTTCAAGCAGTGTACTAACTGGTTATGATGAATTATAGCTTAGGACACACCCGATCATGTCACTCGTTTAAGAACTACCACAGATTGACATACACGTTAAACTAACACCCCTTTATTTTAAGTAGGGGTTAAAAAATAGATAGCCAGATTCTCGCACCAAACAATTTTTCCTCAATCATTGAAACCGCTAAGAAATCATTTATTTTCGTTTCATTTGGGAAAATCCACAGAGATGTGAAGTAGTAGACACTTAGAAGGTGAATCGCTGATATTTTAGTGGCTGTGAAAAGATATAAATATTTTACGAGAAAAACATCTACGCGTATAAATTTATATAAAATGTAATATTAATGATAATACGGTGGGTATGGGTCCCGTATATACAGTGTGACTGGTGAGACATGAGCAATACTTGAGGAGGTGATATTATATAATGAAAAAAAACTAATATCAATTAATCACTGAGTAAATGTATCTTAAACTTGAATAATTATTTACCCAACGCATGGACACCGAGCGTAGGTACGCACCCGTACTACCTACGTTGATGTCACACGCCGCCGCGCCGGCTACATAGGTATGCCTACTTGCCTAGCCGCGTAATTTTCATAGTATCCTTCAGTTATTTAAAGGAAAATTTGGTAAAAAATTAAGTACCTAATTTTATTACATATTTATAATGGAAATCGAGTAGCGAGTACGGTACTCTCCGTAAGTGTAAAATAAACTTTATTACTTTAGGTTTTGTATGTGCCTCCTATGTAGAGTTTACTGTGAAAGTACCAGCACTGAAAGAAGTACTTTTTTTACTTATTGTATGAGCAAATTTATGATGTTGAAGCATTTTTCATAGAAACATGAAAGTCAAAAGTTAGTCTTTCAGCACTGGTACTTTCACAGTATACTCTACATAGGAGGCACATACACAACCTAAAGTAAAAAAAATATTTTACACCTTGTATAGTTAGGCTACATTCTGAATCTCTCTTTGCGGATATAGTTCTGATCATCAGACAGAACTATTTTAGTTTCTTTACATCATACATTATTTCAGTCTCTTTTCATTATCCACGACTGATAAAATTAAGAATTAACTTTCCAACACTTTAATTTTACAAGAATTTGAAATGTCTGTTACAACATTAATACTAAGTATTTTTTAATTAAATAAAAACCAGTGTATTTGTATAGATTCTAGCCCTACTGGGACAGCAGATTACGTAATAGATTTTTTTTTCTAGTTGATGCTATAAAAAATCAACATTTATTTCTCCTATCTGTATCTGGCAAAATAATCCTGACGTAGAACTATAGAAATCACGTCACAACCACCTTATTTCTAACTAGCTTTTGTAAGTATGGGTTGAATCTGTGTATGTTTAGGAATCAATGAGCATAATTTTCACTAGGTAATTACCAGATTTTTTATCAATTTCAAATTTTAGAACAATACAAGGCAATACAATAACTTCATAATAGTTTTCTATTGTGCGTGTTTTTTTAGTTATTTTAAACTAATATTCATTTTAAGATATTAAGCTAAATGGGTTTTAGATTGTACATAACTTGTACCAAAAACGCCCAGAGTCGATAGATAATTAATATAACGGACAATATTTGTATGTTTTTTTGTTTGCATTAGGATAAAATCTAAAGAAGCGAACGAACGTAATAAGTTAAAATTTAAAATACGAGTTTTGAGACAACTTATTTTTTTTTTTTTTTTAAATTTGGAATATCAACCGCACGGAGTATAACTAGAGGTCATCGTGCGGTCGAAATATAATTAACTGGCCACACTTTCCAGATTTTCAAGTATAGGTAATTCGATTGGCATAACCACAATTTGACCTAGTTGTATAATAAAATTAATTAAAATTAATTAGTACACTCTAGACATGAAAACTCCACTCATACAAGTAGAACTTTATTTGTATCCCAATTAATATAAACAGACTAAATATAAAACCTTGAACCTGTCCATGTAAATTATATCCCCTATGTTACCCAAGCTACGAATTATCATATGGGCGTGTTTCACCAAGCATTGTAAAATTTAATCCTTCGTTGAATATCATGTTGTTCCTCTCGTAATTCCTATCATTGAATGAGAAGGCATGGTACTTTAACAAGCCGTTAACACTTACATGCGTTTTTGAAATCGGGGCATAACCTAGGAGTAATCGATGTACATACATAAAAATATAAAAACAGGCCGAATTGAGAATCTTCTCCTTTTTTTGGAAGTCGGTAAAAAGATAAACAATGCTACAGAGGCACTTACATTTCTATTCTTTCAAATTAAATACTTATTAGAAAACAATAGCATTAACCAAGAAAATAATGTATTTGTACTGTCTCGGGATCAGCAATAAAACACACTTTTAATCTCTGGAGGATCTGATGTATATAGAGCGCTAGAACATGTCTGTTCACGGTTGTCAGAGCAACTGTCATACACGCACGCACATACACTACAGTATTTATTACATAATTGAAACAGCTGCTATAAAAATCCTCCTAAGTCTTGGCAATTTAGACAAGAATTGAGAAATTAAGGAACTGGGTGCTCCAGGTTGCGACAATCTGCGCTACAGATCTCGTGAAAGTTGTAAAACTGTAACACCTTCCAAATATGGCGCATTATGAAATACAATTGTCTTGTCTAATGATGTGGGCCATTTGCATAACGCTTGTTATCTTACTGTCAGAAATACTAACTTTACCTAAGTCAAGTCTGGTTCTGTGCTAACTTAACCTAACTTCACCTAAGTGGAGCAAGTTTGGTTATGTACATGCTAACTTCACCTAAATGGAGCAAGTTGGGTTATGTACAACCTAACTTCACCTAAGTGGAGCAAGTTTGGTTATGTACAACCTATCTTCACCTAAATGGAGCAAGTTTGGTTATGTACAACCTAACTTCATCTAAATGGAGCAAGTTTGGTTATGTACAAACCAACTTCACCTAAGACTAAGGGATAAGCGATGGCATCTGTAATCAAAGCCCTGTCCCTAGAATACAAATGTATTTTTTATCGCGTTAAATCTTAGAACCAATAATAATTTATCCCTTACCATGTAACAAATACTATAAGTCGTTTGAGTGCAACCGTTCTTTTAGTAAAATCTTTTACTACTAAAAAGCACTGATAGAAGCTATTAAAGGTAAAAGGGCGTGAAAGTACCGCCATTATAGTGCTGTCTCTCTCACCTTTGACTTGCCATTGTGTGGCACAATGATGCTTACAAAGTAACTGCCAATCATGTGTCACTTAAGTGTCGATTACACTTTTCCGATGTATAGAAATTTCAGATAACCCTCGCAAATTAACTTCTTTTTTTCTTTCTTTCAATTTTACCGTCGGCGTGGAAACGTTAAATCGATTGTCTGTATACTCGTGTGGAATAAATATATTGTGTACAAGATTTGTAGTTGATGTATGGACACAATTTGTGTAGAACCTTAAGGCTACGTTTGCAAGGTTTGTTTTGGTTGCAACAGACAAAAACTTTAAATAATAATAATAAAGCCTGGCACACCAATTTCGGTGACGGTGGGCGGTTTCACAGAAACCAGGCCAGCTGCGCAGGAGTTTTTTTATAGTGCGCAATACACAAAAGCTTTCTCTCTTCCTTCACTCTCGGTGGGACGGGTAACCGACACGACTGGCAGGATACTGGGCGCAGGAACGACTTTTTATATGTAAAGATGATTCACGCGTCGGATGGGCATCCATCCGACGCGTGGATCATCTATATCCTATATTGCTCTAACCCCACTTGAAAACCACATTTTTTATTGTTCCAACGCAGGAATCGAACCCACGAGCTCCGAGTCGAGAGCTAGGCTCGAAAACACTAGTCCACGGAGGTGTTATGTACTCTAATATACATAGCCTCAGCTAATGGTGGATTTAGTTAAAAATCAATCTCTACAAAAACACAACTCCCATACAAGGTGTTACATAATTGAGTGATAATACTTTAGGGTGTGTATGTGCCCTGTGAAAGTATCAGCGCTGAAAGACTTACTTTTGACTTTCATGTTTCTACATGGTATGAGAAATGCCCCAACATAATAAATTTTTCCACACAATAATTTTAAAAACGTACCTCTTTCAGCGCTGGTACTTTCACAGTAAACTCTAATATACGGGACCCATATACACACTAAAGTATTATTACTCATTAATATTACAAGCTGTATAATGATTCCATCCCAAAAATGCAGTACACCGACATTCGCATTGCAAGAAACTTGGCATATCTTTATGTAAGTGCCTGATGATGATGATGTTTTTCTTATCAGGTGGTATCAGCAATCGGGACAAGGTCGGGAGGCGGCAGGTCAGGCTCTCTCCTCATTACAGCTAACGAACCCTAGAAAGTACAGCCTAATCAGAGAGCGCAGTAGCATCATCAGCGCAAATCGAAATGGTAAGGCTGGATTTTGGTGATATGATCCGCCTTCCCGCCGTGTAGCGGCGAGAGCGGTCAAGGCAGGTAGTTGAAATCGCTAATATTCATCACTGGGGACCGGATTATATCTATACTAATATTATAAAGCGGAAGATTTTGTTTGTTTGTTTAAACGCGCTAATCTCAGGAACTACTGGACCGATTTGAAAAAAAACTTTTTTTATTGGATAGTCCATTATTATTTATATTTACTTATTGTGCACACTTATGAACACTTTAATCGGATTCAATTTTAAAGAATTACATATTTTATAAGAATTAAACGATAATTAATATAATTATGTTTAAATATCAAATGAAAATCTTTCATAGAAATACGCCATTTGGACACTGCCGATTGTAGAATATAAGCCTATAGTCTATGGATTCATACCCAACAATAATCATTGTATTGATATTAGCCAATTGGCATCACTGCCTAGTCTATGGTTGTGTCATAGACGGGTTTGTTTACGTTTGGGTTAGGTTTATCTCGGACGTACTATAGCGGTTAAAGCTAGTGGTAGATATTAAGCACATATCATTTATATTTATGTGATTCGTGACTTAATAAACGAGAAACCGATAAACTTTATATATCGTAAAGCCGTTTACTAGCTTTGCGCAATCTATTTATTTTGCTTGACGAGTTATTGACCGATATTTTCAAAATTATTGCACTCGAAACGGAATAATTGTAAACAAGTATATTTTGATTATTTATCATGCTATCTAAGTTGTTATTGTGTTTGGGAATGCGAGGTATTCGATAGTGATTGTGATAAATGTGTAAATGGGGATCACCTTTCAAATCATTCTTATTTCAACAACAAGCGGAAGTTTGGAAGCTTCATCAGAATACACATCAGCAGGCTTACTCCTCTCAACGGTTTTTGATATTTCATTTGGTGGTTTACTTTGAAACTAATCAGGATAAAGAAAATCGTTAGATCGTAACTTTTTGTACTCCCGACCATATCAATCGACTGAGAATCAAAATAAACGTACGTCATTTTATTCGGGAGTACACGGCACGATCGAATCTGAATCAAAATCAAATCAGTTTGGTGAGTAATCTCTCCTATCTTCACTTCTCCTTACTCCTTTTGGAGACTCTCATCCCAAAGGAGAATGTTAACTAATATTTATTTTTAGCCCCCCATAAACTCTGTTAAAAATAAATAATATGTCTGAAAGAAATATTACAATACTAACGTATAGTTTCCCAGATATCTTTGTTTCAAATTCTCGACGCGATGACGTCATTTTACAACACTTTAATTTTACAAGAATTTGAACTGTCTGTAAACTAATTAATACCAGGATTTGCAATTAAATAAATCTAGTGTATTTGTATAAATATAATACAAATATGTCTCGAACACTTATTACGATACGTCGTCGTGTAGATTCAAAAAAATTTAATTCCGAATTCTCGATCCGATGACGTCATTTTTCAACGTATGTATAATACTTGGTATTTTCAATGAAACCAAAACTAGTGTATTTGTATCTTAGATAATAGCCCTACTGTGACAACAGTTTTAAGCAATTTTTAGCCTCCGACGCAAAAACGACGGGGTGTTATAAGTTTTACATGTCTCAGTAAATGTGTTTGTCTGTAATCTGTATGTGGCATCGTAGCTGCTGGCCCAAACTGATGATCCGACTTTAATGCGTTTTTTTTGTTTGCAAGGTATATCAGTCTAGACTCTAGAGTGTTCTTAGCTATGTTTGGTGGAAATCGGTTCAGGTCTTCAAGGTCATCAGGTCGTTCGTTAGGTGTGATAGGAATGATACACGGTAAGTCGAGGTTTTTTTTTAATTTTTAATTTAGTTTTTTATGTACAGACCAGGGTTTCCCTCGGAAGGAGAACTTCTCTCTTTGAACTGAACTCAGCCTTCGTCACTGATACACATATTCTGTAATTTTACTCGTCAAAACTAGTTTACCTAGTGTAAACTAGTTTCGACTAGTATTTTGTAGTTTCGACTAGTATTAGTACGAGTAAAATAGAAGAATATTTCAACCGAGCATAGTGGAAAAACTAAAATACTTACAGAAACCTCATAAATAAATACCTAGTACATGCTAAAAGCAATAATTATGCAATATGTAACTATACAGACTTCGTGAATTAGGGTTCCTTGTAACTAGAAAACTTTAAATAACCCTAAATAGCAAATGATTTTTATAGCCAAGAAACAAACCAATTGATTTTGATAACTGATATTTCTTTATCCTATCTATGCTGTTCACACAATCCTAGCCAGAGTGGCCGGGAGCGGGAAATCACGACCAGGGGCTATAGAGCCCCTCTACGTGAGGTATGGCCCCGGTATTGAGGATACCAGAGCCGAAGTCATTCTAAGTTTTTCTAGGGAAAACTCCCCGCTAAACGCAGGGGAAACCCGTGGCACTAAGAGAGGAGCCATGGAAGGCTATACCTGAATGGCGAGACGACAAGCAGTGCGGGGCCCCCGGTCCTGAAACCGGAGAGCGTGTGTGATTCCACTACCCCTACACCACCCGTCATTTTTGTATCATAAAACGAATGTTTATATATATTACTGATACTAATCTAAACTCGTATATAGATTACAATGACATAATAATATAATAATATATATTCCCGTGGTGCTTTCCCTTAATTTTTGGCCTTTTGTGTCATTACAATTTTGTACTGTCTCCCACTTTTCTTGGGGAGGGAAACTGGAATACTTCCTACTCCTCCTTTTTTTTCTGATTAATTTCGTTGTGGGTCCCAAGACAGATTTAGCTTGTCCCTCGGGCTCCCTGATATCATATCAAGGGTTTGTCGTGGTTGGTTACCGCTGTCGATCCTGGCTCACAGGAGTTGCAGTGGTGGGAATGTGAGGCGGGCCAATGCCCGTTTAAAAAATATATTACTGAAATCTTACTGATAGTTAATAATATTAAATGCAATGCAATGTTAAATCATAAACACAACGCAATCCAAAAACACTTTCTATTTCCCACATCCTACAGACAAAACAGTGTTATATTGGTATTCAAAACAATTGTAACATCCAGAATTTATATTCTAGTCTCTGTATGAGCTTCGGTTTGTTTGTTGAAAGTATATTATGTAAGCATATTCTTATATAATATACTTTTAACAAACAAACCAAAGCTCATACAGAGACTACATTCCTCAAAGGATAAATGGAGCTTTTGATAAAGCTGCACTAAATGAAGCTGCGGCTCGGACGTTTCATTAAATTAGAACTTTAATTAAGTTAGGGATTGCGTAAAGCGCGCCACGATTTTTCATAGAAATAAGTTAATCTAGTAATGTTTATGCCATACTGAGAATATGCTGTCGAAGGAGCGGCCGCTGAATAAAATCTACTTAAATTAAGAGGCGTTCTTAAATTTATTATGTTTTTCTTTAGTTGGAGGCATGGTCTACCATCCCATACAATCCATCTTTAATACAAAAAAAATGCAATAGATGTCACTACTATTAACGTTTGTAAATTATAAAATGTGAATATACGAATTAAGTACATATATTGACATTAAAATAAAGATAAGCATATTTTTTAAGCATAACATCACATTAAGCTAAATTCAACTCCTTAATTAAGAAGATACGAAACTAAATTAGTAATTAGTATTTTCCAATAGTGGCGCTAGATGGCGGTTTCAATAATTTCTAAGGACTTCTTATTTTGGCAGTCGCCATTTTCTAGTACTAGGTCGTGTCTCTGTTATATAATATCTACTTTGTGGTTGGAGGTAATATGTATAGCTTTTTTTGTTAGTATATAAAAAATATGATACCACCATTATAATATACAAGGTGTAAAATGATAATACTTTAGGGTGTGTATATGCCTCCTATGTAGAGTATACTGTGAAAGTACCAGCGCTGAAAGACCAGACTTTCATGTTTGTATGAGAAATGCCCCAACATCATAAAATTTCCCATACAATAATTTAAAAAAGTACCTCTTTCAGCGCTGGTACTTTCACAGTGAACTCTAGACGGGACCCATACACACTTTAAAGTATTATCACTCATTAATATTATAACCTGTCTAGCTAGCTCTTTTTTTAACTATGTAAAAATATGGTAACATTATAATATTTAATAATAGATGTAGGGTACATAACGCGGTAGTAGTGTCAACATTTGCGAAATATGTATTTTTTATATCGCTAGAATTACATACGAGCAACTAAACTCTACAAAGATCACGATTCGACGACCGCCGTAGCGCAGTGGTTGACTGCGTTGGTGTTCGAGCGAGAGGTCGCGGGTTTGAATCCCGCCGAGGAAACAAGGAAACAAAAAGCTTTCAATGTTCCTGGGTCATGGATTAGTAGTTTGGATACTTAGCACGGGACCATACTGATGTTGTGTGAAGCGTCACTAGATATTATTATTATATAATTATCACATTTGGTGTTCTTTGAGAATTTTACAGTATGTTTAATTTAGCTAATTATCGCCAAGAAAACTTTAGTTTTCACTGCAATCGGTTTAAATATGGACCTTAACGACGTCTGCAGTTATGTCGGGAACTGTACGCTCGAGGTAATCTAGTGCAAATGAAAATGTTTAGACGTATGTTATTTAGCGAAGCTTATGTCAAATCCCATTTATAAATACATTTTGTTTTCGAACTTCGTAAGCGATAAATAGCGATAGCATCTTGAATCAGGGCCCAGGATCGACAGTGGTAATCAAAAACCCATTGATATTGTGGGAGTACAAGTGGAAGCCCCAAAGGGAGATCTCCGACCGAGCGAGATGGTATGCTCGGTCAGGCCGAAGCCCACTGTACTAGTTTTCAGATGTCGTATATATAGCGCCGGACTTAGAAAACTTCGATAGCGCGATGCAGGATGTGGCGCTAGTAGTACCGCTACATCACTCCCCCCCGAAGACCGGAGGTCGAAACTTGAGTCGCCAGTGCCAGTGAGTCCCAGTGAGTCGGAACTGTGCTGCTGCTGCACGGGCTCCAGTGAGTCGGAGTGCTGCCGTGCGGGCCGATGCTACGTGCTGAACCAGGAGAGATGTGCTCTGCTTGCTGACCGGTCATGTAGTGAGAGTGCCCGTTGAAGCCGATGAGGGTTCGACCAGGCCGCGCTGCGTTGCGGCTAGTGGACGAAGTACCCGAAGTGGCTGAAGCTGGCTGGCGTGGTGCGGAGGGTCGGGGAGTGATGATGATGAAGGAGGCGTGTTCTGTCGGGGTCACCAATGTGGGAGTACAAGTGGAAGCCCCAAAGGGAGATCTCCGACCGAGCGAGATGGTATGCTCGGTCAGGCCGAAGCCCACTGTACTAGTTTTCAGATGTCGTATATATAGCGCCGGACTTAGAAAACTTCGATAGCGCGATGCAGGATGTGGCGCTAGTAGTACCGCTACAATATGATCTCAGGGGTGCCCGAGGGATATGCTAGATCTGTCTTGGGACCCGCAACGAAATTTATCAGAAGAATGATAGAGGAGTAGGAAGTTTAGGTATGAAGTTATGAACTACTGTTTTCAACTAAAATAGAAACTAATAACGCAACTTTACGTAGTAGTACTTTTAAAGTAGTTACTTTTTGTAGGAGCGATAATAATCAATCTATACTAGTAGTATTATAAAGCGGAAGAGTTTGTTTGTTTGTTTAAACGCGCTAATCTCAGGAACGACTGGTCCGATTTGAAAAATTCTTTTTTTGTTGGATAGTCCATTTATAGAGGAAGGCTTTACGCTGCGACCAATAGAAGCGAAGCGTCAGTGAGAAATGTTGCTAAAACGGGGAAAATTATTCACATTTGGGGACTTTCGTTGCGTGCGCTGCATAAACGGTTTAAATCATTAAAAAACCACGCGAACGAAGTCGCGGGCACAGCTAGTAAAAAATAAAGCACTATTGAAATCAGTAGGTTTTATTGTTCACCTACTAAAAGTCGGTCAAAACAATTTATCGGTGAAGACGGTAACCTTTTTCATAGTAGAGTCTATTGTGCACGAAGACAGCAAAATGCAAGCTTTTACAAGCTGGACTGAAAGCTCTCGGAAGCTTTTAACCTTGTTCCGTTTCATTATAAAGCTCTTTATTACCTCAGTCACTGTGAAAGTATATAGTCGTAGGTGCCAGAAAACTATATTCAAATGAACCCAGGCATCCATATCCGTTGCGTTTGTGGTTTGAAGGCGCGAAAGAAAACGTAGAAATGAAATTTGGAATCATCAAAAATGGAATCTCGTCGATTCAACTATTCATTCACTGCTGGAGGCAGATATAAGCCTATCTGCAGCAGGTTCTACTTCAGAGGGAAGTTACTTTCAGGAGGCTGGCGGTGTGCGGCTGCCGGCTGGTGGTACTCACTTTGGCACTGGTGATGATGGCGGGCAGCATGGTGGGGTCTAACATGCGTCTCTCCCCCTCATCCTCGGACTCGGAGTCATGGGAGATGCTGGCGGTGTGCGGGGCCAGCTAGTGGTACTCACTTTGGCACTGGTGATGATGGCGGGCAGCATGGTGGGGTCTAACATGCGTCTCTCCCCCTCATCCTCGGACTCGGAGCCATGGGAGATGCTGGCGGTGTGCGGGGCCAGCTAGTGGTACTCACTTTGGCACTGGTGATGATGGCGGGCAGCATGGTGGGGTCCACCATGCGTCTCTCCCCCTCATCCTCGGACTCGGAGCCATGGGAGAGGCTGGCGGAGTGCGGCGCCAGCTAGTGGTACTCACTTTGGCACTGGTGATGATGGCGGGCAGCATGGTGGGGTCCACCATGCGTCTCTCCCCCTCATCCTCGGACTCGGAGCCATGGGAGAGGCTGGCGGTGTGCGGCTGCCGGCTGCTGGTACTCACTTTAGCGCTGGTGATGATGGCGGGCAGCATGGTGGGGTCCACCATGCGTCTCTCCCCCTCATCCTCGGACTCGGAGCCATGGGAGAGGCTGGCGGTGTGCGGCTGCCGGCTGCTGGTACTCACTTTGGCGCTGGTGATGATGGCGGGCAGCATGGTGGGGTCCACCATGCGTCTCTCCCCCTCATCCTCGGACTCGGAGCCATGGGAGAGGCTGGCTGTGTGCGGCTGCCGGCTGCTGGTACTCACTTTGGCGCTGGTGATGATGGCGGGCAGCATGGTGGGGTCCACCATGCGTCTCTCCCCCTCATCCTCGGACTCGGAGCCATGGGAGAGGCTGGCGGTGTGCGGCTCCGTCAGCCGCAGCTTCAAACAGTCGCGTCTCATCTTACACTATCTCACTACACTTTGGCATGATTCTTTGGTTTGGAATGTTTAATTAGATTAGTTTACCTAGAAATATATTTTTTTTTATTACATAACAACAATTTATGCTTTTGCAAAAGCGCGCTTAATTATGGCATTGTCTATCAGCAAACGTTTTACAGTCTACGTATTGTTAGAATCGATTCGAATTTGAAATTTTGAAAATCGGTTACTGTAGAATGATTGTTATACCATTTTTAAACACACAACCTTTCTCTTTCTCTCTGATAAATGTTTAACCAATCAGCGTTCAGATGAATGCAATGTTAGTTGATTATTAAATAGATTTAATTAGCATCTTTAGATTTAGGAACGAGAGAAAAAAATATTTTCAGCGAAGGTGATCACTGATTGATTTATCATAAAAAGCCGATTACTGACACACTAATTAAAGTAAATTACCTATTCACAGGTTGTCACCATCACTCCTTGGCGGAATGACAAGGACAGCATGTAACTTGGGCGCCACTTAGTTTAACTATCGTTTCAGTATTCAGCAAAGTCAGTTTATCTAGGTACACCGGCGCGGCGTTCGTTCCATCCTCGTGTATTCTCGTTAGACAAAAATTTGGCGAAAATACCCGAGGTCTAAGCCTGAACCACATTGGCGCAAAGTGGAAGCGTCGCGACGCGTCTTTTTTAACCCCGACGCAAAAACGACGGGGTGTTATAAGTTTGACGTGTTTGTGTAAATGTGTATGTCTGTCTGTGGCTCGTAGCTCCCAAACGGATGATCCAATTTTAATGCGGTTTTTCGGTTTGAAAGGTATATAAGTCGAGAGTGTTCTTAGCTATGTTTGGTGGAAATCGGTTCAGGTCTTCAAGGTGTTAGGTGTGATAGGAATGTTACACGCTAAGTCGGAAGTTTTTTTTTATTTTTAATTTAGTTTATTCTATAAGAAACGCGCATCGACACGACGTGACGCTACTACTACTACAGGATGTATTATTAATGAGTGATAATATTTTAGGCGGTGTATGGGTCCCGTATATAGAGTTTACTGTGAAACTACCCGCGCTGAGTTACTTTTTAAAATTATTGTATGAAAATTGAGCAAATTTATGTTGAGGCATTTCTCATAGAAACATAAAAGTCAAAAGTTAGTCTTTCAGCGCTGGTTCACAGTAAACTCTAGATAGGAGACACATACACACCCTACAGTATTCTACTCTAAAGTTATTCACATCTTGTAAAATAATATACTATATAATAATACTTTGTACATTAATAATTGGATAATAGAGATGAATATGCTATAGGGACACGAAAAAACGCGACGCCTGAAGCACGATTCTCGGGCAGTGGAAAAAAGTTCGAATATTAGTATATCCCGCTCGCACGCGCGCTAAATATCATTTGCATGAGCGGGACAGACCGATAGTAAAAACTATGTTCGAGGCCTGAGAATCGCCGCCCTGGACTGTGCGTCAATGTGAGTTGAACCTAAAAGTCCATTTCCAAACCACTTGCGTTGTTCGGCCTCACCCTAATTTTCTATAACAGAATTAACAGAATTATTCATCTGCTTGGAAACCTTTTATGTTTACTAAACAGTAAACACTCATAATATATTTGCTTGTGAGGTTGAAGATAATTATGAGATTATACAAACAATGTAAGCTCTATGCTGTGGTAATATGGTTTATAATGGAGTATTGTGAATTTTCCGTATTAGTTAACGAGAGTCCTACCATCCGTAAACGGGGGTGAGTCTTTTCCAAATAATTATGAAGATTTTTCTTATTTATGTTTTTATCCGACTCGAAGGACCATAACAGCTCGATAGCTCTTTCTCATTTTGGAACTGACTTAATTGCTTCGATTCATACCTAAAAATATGTGCAAGAGAAAAATTTTGCAGTTCTACAGTTCTTTCGTAGCACAAAACAGAAAACAGATTCTGGAAATCTTCTGTGATTTTGAACTTCACTAACTACTAATCCTTGAAATCAACTGTCATTTTGACGTTAAAACTTTGTAAGAACACGATTTCAAAAGTTAAAATGTCAAAATTTTGACGTTGATTGTTCATCATCACCAATTCGGCTCACAGCTTGTCAATTCAGGGGTTACTTGAAAAATGTTACTTGAGCATCAAGAAATATCACAAGTCTTAGGGCTCAGCCACGAATTTTGCGGGTAGCTGGGCGATAGCGGCGGCGGCGCGGGTGCGGTACTCGTTACCCGCTCCCGCGCCGCTGTTTTCGAGAACCCGGACCATTTCATTATACGCAAAAGATCCTGCCACTCCCGCGCCGCCGACGATCCCGCCCCGCTGCCCCCAAAATTCGAGGCTGAAGCCTTAAGGGAACATCACGGCCTAGAGAAATGCGAAATAGGTATTTGTAAAGTCTATTGCTGTCCCGCAACTACCCGATCAAAATGATAGAGACTGCCTTGAACTGAAAGTACCTATTAAAAGTACGAGAAATCGACGATTAGGAGACTCCTGTTTCCTACTCCAAGACTTAGCCGATTTAGCTATTTTATTCTGTTTCCTACTCCAAAACTTAGCCGATTTAGCTATTTTATTCTGTTTCCTACTCAAAAACTTAACCGATTAAGCTATTTTTATCTTTACAAACTAAAAAAACGTTCTATGTTTCTATGTTTCGATTTCATCATAATATGCACTCCAATTTGTTTCCCGGGTGCTTAAACAACCGATAATCTGGCCATATTTTTTAGGTTTTGAAACGTCCATATTTCTTTTAATATAATTAAAATAAAAAATAGGGACGTACTAATAGTGTCTATACTAATATTATAAAGCGGAAGAGTTTGTTTAAACGTGCTAATCTCAGGAACTACCGGTCCGATTTGAAAAATTATGTTTTTACATGAAGGCTAGGCTATATAACCATTACGCAGCAACCAATAGGAGCGATGCGTCAGTGAGAAATGTTGCAAAATCGGACTTTTATTGCGTGTGCTGCATAAACGGTTTATGTCACTCAAAAACCACGCGAACGAAGTCGCGGGCACAGCTAGTACATAGATATTCAGGAAAATTGCTACTCTAGTGGTATTATCCATGGAGGTATCAGGAGTCGCTTATAACCGTGTTTCTGTAGGGACAAACGGCCATGGAAAATGCCCGTTCTGGGCCCTGATTACGTAACTCCGGTCGCTTTCCCGTCTCTCGAGATCAACTGCCATTGTGACGTTACATCTTTTTAAAACACGATTTAAAAAATGAATATGTCATAATTTTGACGTTTTAACTTTTTAAATCGTGTTTTAAAAAGATGTAACGTCACAATGGCAGTTGATCTCGAGAGACGGGAAAGCGACCGGAGTTAGGTAATCAGGGCCCTGTAATCTGTTTCCTCGTAAATAGTGATGATTATCAAGTCTTATTGGAAAACCTACACAAGTTCATGCTCCACTTCAGATGGAAACTGAAGTCATACGATAGTTCAACCGTATTGCTGTCTAACGTTTCCTGACTTCAATATAACTTAACTACGGTTCCAAGAGTTCTAAGTAACTTGGACTTACAGACGTAAATATATGACAGTTACAGAGCAGTTATATGGAGAGAAGTCAGGAAGTCATATATTTTTTTGTTCAGTTTTGTTCAAATTCATGGCACAATTACTAGCATAGGGATGATTCTTTATATTTTTTGTCACTAGGTATAAGATTAGGTCCCATCGTAGGGACTGACTTACGCTGTGCGTTCAAAGTGATAAAAGAAAAGAAGTCAGGAAGTCACTTGAATTAATAATAATATAATCTATAGACGTGTTCAAAGTGATAAAATTTTTTAAAAAAGTCAAGAAGTCACTTGAATTAATAATAATCTATAGACATTTAACACCACATCAATATAGCCCTGTGCTAAGTGAACGTGTGCTACAGGTACCAGAAAACGGAAATATATTTATTATTTTTATATACATAATTAAGATTTTTATAATATTAATACACAAATTTAATACACGTCGATGACCCAGGAACACAGAAAAGTTTTTGTTCCTTCAGCGGATTCGGAGTTCGGATACGAACCCGCGAACTCTCGCTCGAGGACCAACGCGCTCAACCATTGCGCTACCTATGTAGCCAATCGAATTACTTAAGTAAGAGGTCGTAGGTTCAATTCCTGCGTTTGAAGTTTGAACAACAGGCTCATAACCGAATTGTCCGACAAGAAAAAATGCAAGCCATCGGATGGACATGTAAAATGTCGGACGCCTGTTCTCTCGCCAGTCTCCCGCTGGGTTATGAGAGTAAAGAGATATTGTGCAATGCGCACACACTTGGGCACTAAAACTTGTAAAAATCCCGCGTGCTTGGTTTCAACGAAACTTGTCATCGACACCGAAATCGCCGTGGGAGCTCATACCACTTAATCCGTCCGATAAACCGAAGCCTTACAATCACTAGTCGACCCTAAAATTAGACATTTTGCATACTTAAATGGTTTCTAAGGTTGAGGGCGGGCTTTTAAGGGTCGTTGACTTTTGCTGAACAAATAATTTGTGTTTATTTTCTTATTATTAAAGTCAGTCGTTCCCAATTTTTGGTGCACACTTCAAAAAATACCCCAAAACTGCGTACCGAGTGTTGAAGCAATGATAATAACGTTAAAAAACGAATACTTTGGAAATTGTTGTTTTTACTGATAGCCCCTTAGTGCAACTTTACGTACCTATGGGGGTACGCGTACCACTAGTTAATATACAGGGTGTCCCAAAATTACCACGCCACAGTGACACCAGAGGTAGTCTAACTCAAGAGGAACCTAACCAGCCTAATATGACCCCAGTAAAAGTTGCACGGTTTTCGAGTTATTGCCGAAATAATAAAAATCGAGAATTTTCCCTTTTCTTCGACTTTTTTACTTACTGCATCGGATTGGCAGCATCTTAATAATAGTTTTTGGCGGTTTTAAAATCAGGAATAGTTATTCTAGTAGTCCTAGTAGTAGTTAGTTGGTTAGTAAATAAGTAAATTTGTGAAAAAAAACTTCATTAATCTTGATTTCAGTTGTCAGAGGAAACAGGAGTTTGAACTTTAAGTACCTGTCGTGAAAAATTTTTAGTATAAAGGAAACAAACAAATAAAGCTACTAAATTGAACATTTTATGCAGATTTAGAAATGGTATAATACATGTATCTTATTACAAAAACATGAAGCATTTTTGTCACTTTACTGATGCCGCAAACCGCCACCGTTAAGTACCGCCGAAGTAAAAATTCGACATTACTTGCGCTATCGCTCGTGCATCGTGGCGTGCCCTTGTCACAGGCTTAGTAAATGGCTCACTTTATCGTTTCTGTAAAAAAAGGGATGGATGTGCACTCCACACAAATCGCACTAGCGCTCGAGCGCAAATCAGTTCGTTACCCAGCAAGACCCAATGGTCAAGCAGGGAGACCTCGAACTGTGGACCTAGCCTAGGTCGGCTGTAGTGTTTGGACACGTAGAATATGGTAGGCATGCTAATTGTGACGCTTCAAAATTCGCTGTGCCGAAGATTTAGGGACGTCAGTGCGGTGCTCTACTATTCGCAGAGAGGTCCCTGGCTCCGCTCGTACTTCTTCTAACACTACATTATCCATGCCTACCATATTCTACGTGTCCAAACACTACAGCTGACCTAGGCTAGGTCCACAGTTCGAGGTCTCCCTGCTTGACCATTGGGTCTTGCTGGGTAACGAACTCATTTGCGCTCGAGCGCTAGTGCGATTTGTGTGGACATCCATCCCTTTTTTTACGGAAACAATAAAGTGAGCCATTTACTAAGCCTGTGACAAGGGCACGCCACGATGCACGAGCGATAGCGCAAGTAATGTCGAATTTTTACTTCGGCGGTACTTAACGGTGGTGGTTTGCGGCATCAGTAAAGTGACAAAAATGCTTCATGTTCTTGTAATAAGATAATGTATTATACCATTTCTAAATCTGCATAAAATGTTCAATTTAGTAGCTTTATTTTTTTGTTTCATTTCTACTAAAAATTTTTCACGACAGGTATTTAAAGTTCAAACTCCTGTTTCCTCTGACAACTGAAATCAAGATTAATGAAGTTTTTTTCACAAATTCACTTATTTACTAACCAAATAACACTAAGGCCTACTAGAATAACTATTCCTGATTTTAAAACCGCCAAAAACTATTATTAAGATGCTGCCAATCCGATGCAGTAAGTAAAAAAGTCGAAGAAAAGGGAAAATTCTCGATTTTTATTATTTCGGC
The DNA here is from genome assembly GCA_905187575.2 of Celastrina argiolus. Classification (NCBI taxonomy): domain Eukaryota; kingdom Metazoa; phylum Arthropoda; class Insecta; order Lepidoptera; family Lycaenidae; genus Celastrina; species Celastrina argiolus. The sequence goes on from LR994596.1 coordinate 9,829,654, forward strand.
AATAACTCGAAAACCGTGCAACTTTTACTGGGGTCATATTAGGCTGGTTAGGTTCCTCTTGAGTTAGACTACCTCTGGTGTCACTGTGGCGTGGTAATTTTGGGACACCCTGTATAATAATATATAATAATATCTATGGACGCTTCACATCACGTCAATCTGGCCCTGTGCTAAGTATCCGAAGAACTTGTGTTACAGGTACCAGACAACGGAAATATATTTAATACTTTTATACTATACACATATTTAAGATTTTTATTATATTATACACAAATTTAATACACATCCATGACCCAGGAACATTGAAAACTTTTTGTTCCCTCGGCGGGATTCGAACCCGCGACCTCTCGTTCGAGCACCCAACGCGCTCCACCACTGCGCTACGAAGGTCGTCACTAGTTGGGAAACACTGACGTTGTTTGACCTAACAATAGATTTAAAAATAATAATTGAAGACATGAATGGATGAAAGTGATATGTGGTAAAACAATACCCAGTAAATTGATTTCAAACTGTCACCTAAACATTTTAGGATGTCTAGTAACGTATTAAGTACATTGATTACTAGAGACGGATCTCTAGATAAGTGTACTTAATACGTTACGACGCATTCTACAATGTTTAAGTGACTGTTCATGAACTCAATTTTCTCGAAATTTGTATTGCTACATATCACCTTCATCTATTAATTTCTTAAATTACAATTAAAATAATATATAAAACACGTGTACTTCAATAGCAGCAGAACCGATTTTAATGGTTTTTTGTTTGTTGTGTTTGTCTTCTTCCCGATCAGCTGTGGCTATCAGAAACATTGGAAAATTGACGCAAAAAAAACGTTTTAAAATAGTACTTTTACCTCTTAGCTTGTTGTAACTTTTATTAAGTATTTGTAAGCATTATCAAAAACACATCTTCCTCAACATATTATGCCAAATTTCATACTCCTTTCGCGCAATTCTCGTAAGCTATACAAAGTTTTTGCTTCACGTAACAACGAATAATCTAGTTAAAACATACAACCGTAACTTAGAATACTAGACGCTCCTCCAACAGGTAAACGTTTAAAAATCTAGAATATTCCAAATTGGTTGGAACGCACTAATGGAATGGTATTCCCGGATAGAGCTGCGATAACTTGAAATAGCCTTTACGGTGTATGTAATAGAGTTGGTTATGGTTTGAAGTGGAGCTAGTAAACAGCATCCCGGTTATCGATTGATAACGGTGCAGTTCGAGCCTCTAATTGATAGTACTGATGTAGCATAGACAATAGATAGGTTTGATATAGCGCTAGGCTAGATTTATTCGGTCTTTACGACAAGCAGTGGCAGTGGCCGCCTGTAAATGAGAGGGCTCTTAATTTTAATAGCGTTTTCACTAATTAATAAGCAAGTCTCAAGTTTTTTTCATTTTGAAACATAAATATATAATAATCTTAATTTTTATGAAAAAAAAACTAAAGTATGTAACATAAGTAAAGATGTTCATTTTTAAAAAGTGAAATGAAACGTTGATTTATCGGTCAGTAGGATCAAGACGTAGGGGTTGCGATCGCAAGAGTTTGAGACTTACTTTTTAATTAGTGAAAACGCTATTAAAATTAAGAGCCCTCTTATTTACAGGCGGCCACTGCCATTGCTTGTCGTAAAGACAAGAACAGCATGATACTTGAGCATCACATTTAACTATGGTTTTAGTATTCGGCCACTTGCCTGTAGATGGAAAAAAGTAACCTTCGTCATTGCCAAGCAGTAAGTCAGCTGATGATGATGAATTAGGTAAATAATATCTCGAACTTACGAACGAGACCAAAGCCAAATTCCATTAAAATCGGTTCAGTAGTGTAGTTGCCTAATCAATTTAATTACGAATAGGTATATGACATTTCTATCGCATTGGAAAAAAAATTGTGGAAATTATTGTGGAAATTAAAAATGAAAACATGGATGGATGAAGGTGATATTTAAACTGTCACTTAAACATTTTAGGATATGTAGTAACGCATTAAGTACATTGATTCTAGAGACGGATCTTTAGATTAATGTACTTAATACTTCACAACGTATTAAAAAAATTTTGATATAAATTTTATCGAAATCAGAATTTCGTTACACATCGCCTTCATCCATTCACGTCTTAAAATTTTGATATATTTCTAAAGTCTGGAGCATGTTGTATCTTACTTAATAGCGGATTAAAACATAGGCTACTTTTTCGAAAACGTACGGTTCCCGGGAAAGACATCGCACGCAACATTTAGAAATTCGCTTGCATTTCACATTGTTGTTAAAATTGACACTACACAGTATATACTCATGAAAAAATGTTAAGTCGCCTGCTCAGATTGTAAAACAATAGGCTAACAGAACATTAGAGTGAAGCCACCTAAATTTTCTTAGGAAAATACAAATTATGAACATTTAAAAAAGTATACATTAAAGGTATGTACTTAATGTCTGGGGATATGTCGCTTTTCATTGTAAAATTATTGTATTCGCTTTCGATTTTGTATTTGCTTAATTGGCTTCGCCCCAACTTCGTACATTGCGCTCTATCTGCCTGTTGTTATAATCTGAGGTAGTTATAAATTATAATACAATGAAAATATGGTCTGCCGATTTTACTGTAATTTAGTAGAACGACAAACTACTATTTATAGCTACTAAATACATTAAGACGCTGTTCAACATCAAAATCTATTATTAAATGTCAAATTAATGAACAAAAAATCAATAACATTCTACCAAAAATCTATAAAATATGATCAAAAGGCATTATAGTAATATATTAGTGTTAATAAATCAATGTATTATTATGATATATATGACTATATATCAGAATTATGTTCTACAAGGTGTTAATGATAAATTTATATGATATTAGTATATTATATACATTTATCTCTATGATAGAGCAAACATGTGTATATTTCAGGACTCCATTGTAAACCTTATTACCTGCGCTTATCACTTATCATTTAATGATAATCTATTATCATCACAAAAATGATAACACAATCATTATTCCCATTGCCAAAATGGAATCGATTTTCCAATTTTCAATTTCCGAACACATTCCAAATAAACAATTGCATTCTAATCTCGGTATTCGTAAATCGAACGTAGACGCCATGCCATATAAAAATGGAACTACACATCCTAAAATAACCGCTCATTTACGTTTGCATCGTCCATTATGGTGTTTTTAACGTTTATGTGTTTAGTTTTGGTTGACAAATCATTATTTTTACATGGTTTTTATGGGATTTTCACGGGGTGTTCGAGCGACGCCGACCGGCGAACGTGGCGCCCCGCGCGGCACTGAGCAAAACTACCGAGCCAGGGACGAGTATACCTCGAGCTTTCATCCGAAAAGCCTCTACTGCGACGCAATTAGGTCGAATATCGCGTGCGCGTTAACAAATGAGATAGGATGTCCCTTTTCGTTGGGAGCACGTTTTCCGCGTCTATATTCTGTTTCATTAGGGTAGTGTAATCATATCGACTTTGGGTTTTATTGTTTCAGTGTGTAATTTCAGTTATATGTTTACTGTAATAAAAATTCTTGTTGTGATTATATTTAGATTAGCGACGACGAAAATTCTGCCAGGGAGTTGAAATCAAATTTTAATAAAATGCATATTTTTAGCATTTAATTACATTATTTTTATTTATGAGTTGGACAAGATGGTATATGGGCAAATATGACAGAACAGGTGTAAGATTGAATGTAGTAGGTATATTTGTAAATCGGTGAAGCGCGAGTCGGTCTTGCGCAAAAAGGGTTCCGTAAAAACCGGCTAATAACTGCTGTTGTTGTATGAGCATTGTTGTATTTAATATTTATTTATTAAATTTCATAATTTGTTTTATTTTTGTTTTAGCATATTTGTTAGTAGGTATAGGGGTAACCCTTACTTACTTATTAGCTTACTGCGGAGTCTAAGTAATCAATAATAAAAAGAATGGTTAAGACCTAAAAAGAATAATAGCTAACCAAAATATACACTTAATTGGATTGTCATATTTGGTCCTTGATACGTATGCAAAATTTTAAAATCAGACTTCTGGAAATTGCTGGAAATTATTCTCAAAACAATTTATTTTCAAAAACACTTCCACTCCTGACGGTATAATATGACATATTATCCTAAAATGTTTCAGTGACAGTTTAAACTCAATTTTCAGTTTAAACTCAATTTATTTTCAAAAACACTTCCACTCCTGACGGGATAATATGACATATTATCCTAAAATGTTTCAGTGACAGTTTAAACTCAATTTTCAGTTTTTTTTGGGAACATCATCCATTACACTTCATCTATTCATATCCTCAGTTATGATCTGAGAAACAGATATAATTATTTTAAATACCATAAACTGAAGAGCTCATCAGGGTCATCACATCCTGTCTCCACGCTACAGTTGGTGCCCTTTCATCATCATCATTTTAGCTATTACGTCGACTAGTGCCTTCTCAAAGTATTTCATGCCAAGTGAACTCCTGTCTATACTCGCCACGCTTGTCAGGCGGGTTGTCGAGCGCAGTTTTCAGATACAGATCGAGACGAGTGATGTAGGCAGCCCCATACATCATACACCTTATTTTTATGTCGCAAGGGAAATGCGTTACGAATCCCCCAGGGGTATGTGGAACTACCGGCTCACTGCGACCAGTTTACCGACTAAAACCAATTGCGGACTGCCATCAGCTGTTAATGGGGGGAGTGAGCTGGATCTTTCAAAACACAGACCACGCCCTCCAGACCGGCCGGTCTACCTCATAAGGGACCGGATCCATCTAAATAAGAGAGCAATCCGGCAATCTAAAGCGCTCCCCTTAGCGCTTTCTTTTAACGCTGAGAAATGCTTTTAAGCATTCCGTGGGGGATTGGGGATTCCCTCCACGAGTTTGTAGGACTCGCTGCGACCGAAATATGGAAGATGGACGCAGCCCTACCCACTAATACTCGGCGGTACTCTGACTCCACCACCTTTGACGAAGGGACAACAAAACTTCCGCGACCTCCCTCGGCGCCGAGACTGACAAAGCCGGGAAGGTTACCCATCCCTCTCCCGGAGCCCCGTACTAGACATGAGATGGAAGGGCCGCATAGCGACGCCTCCACAGTCCGCACCCCCGTCCTAAGCGGAACAGATGCATCATACACCGGGGCCATTACATCCTAATCTGACGAAACAGTTGGCGTCGACATATCGCACCTTCAGAATTGTAATCTGGATCTAATTCAAAAATTTATCCAGTCTAAAATTGACCCTACCGGACTCCGTAAGGTCTATTTTTGAGTAAAAGTCGAAATCATGAATTTTTGGATTAGGTCCCAATAATTCTGAAGGTGCGATATGTCAAGTCCAGTTTCGGGAATAATGCTCATGCAGTCCCGTGCACTAGGGTCATCAGTATCCTATTTTCACGCTATAGTAGGTTGACCTTGCATATTCCAGTCCTCAGAGTGGTGCATGTAACCTTATACACCAAGGTCATCACATCTATCTCCTAGTATAACCCCCAGCTGAACAGATCAGAGGTTATGCACAATTTCCTCTCAACAATCGACACGGATTAGAAAACTTACAGGGTGGTTATTGGTTGGTTTTCATTATACACCTATCTACATCTGATGATGACTTAGTCAAAATCGTCGTGTATCCGGTACCGGTCGTGTATTTAATAAATTTTAAATCTTTACTAATATAATAAAGCGGAAGAGTTTGTTTGTTTGTTTGTTTAAAAGCGCTAATCTCAAGAACTACTGGTCCGATTTGGAAAACTCTTTTTTTGTTGGATAGTCCATTTATAGAGGAAGGCTTTAGGATATATAACATAACGCTGCGACCAATAGGAGCGAAGCGTCAAGCGTCGTGAGAAATGTTGTAAAAACGGGGAAAATTTTTCCCATTTGGGGACTTTCGTTGCGTGCGCTGCATAAACGGTTTTAGTCACTCAAAAACCACGCGAACGAATTCGCGGGCACAGATAGTACCTAAGTAATAAAATTGGAAAAAGTCCAAGTAATTTGTGTATTGTTACTGTGTTATACATTACTTCCACAGCGCGCTCATAAAGGAGTTACGGAAGAGTGTTCTTGTATTGCACACACATTTGGGCACTATACAATAACTCCTGCGTAGCTGGCCTGGCTTCAATCATTGTCTGTCATTGAAATCGGTGTGGGAGGCATTATTATTTGTTACAGTGAGTTAATTTTTTATTAAGTTACGACCTCCGTAGCACAGTGGTTGAGCGCGTTGGTGCTCGAGCGGAAGGTAACGGGTTTGAATCCTGCCTAATGAACAAAAATAATTTTCTGTTGCATAGACGTGTATTAACTATTAATATAATAAAAAAATTAAATGACTACGACCTCCGTGGCGTAGTGGTTAAGCGCGTTAGTGCTCGAACGAGAGGTCGCGGATTCGAATCCCGCCGAGGGAACAAAAAGTTTTCAATGTTCCTGGGTAATGGGTGTGTATTAAATTTCTGTATAATATAATAAAAATCTTAAATATAAATCTGTAGTATAAATTATATTGCCGTTGTCTGTAACACAAATTCTTCGGATACTTAGCACGGGGCTAGATTGACGTAGTGTGAAGCGTCCCTAGACTTTATTATTATTAGTGAGGGGATCAGACTATAGTTGACCTTGTATATTGGTATTTGCCAGCCCTATTTTAAGACAAGTTATGGTGCATGTAGGCGAGTGCAATGCTGTGATCTATTACATTAAGTAGGTCTATTTTTAGAGTACCTGCACTATACTCAGGCATATTTATAGACTACCTGTAGTACTGGGTTTGTTCGTTAAATCATTTTACAGTGAATTCGAATGATGTGTGTTAAGTCTTCTTTAATTCAGTCTCATCATCACCCTAATGTTATAGAGTGAATATGTTTGTTCTTCACGTGAAATCGGTTGGATAAAATTTGGTATGCTGGTAGCTGAATCCAGGGTATTGACACATAGCGTCGCTTTAAATTCACACCCTCCTATCTATAAAACTACAACTTTTCAGTAGACTTAAAAAAACTTAATAATTTTAGATTTTATTATGATATAGATTTTTATTTGAATGAGGTTCAGTTAAGTATTATATCTAGCTTGTATAAGGTTAATACAAGATAGATATTATCGAGAAAACATTGATTTTTTAGATACGAGGTTCAGAAGGTAAATCGACGATAGGCTTTTTATCCCAGAAAAGTATCTCATGGGATATTGTTTTTAAATGAGTAGAGCTGCGAGCAAAATATGCCAGTGCCACGTTAATACTTAAAAACCCTTATCCCATTGGACCTTACCCCGGCTCCACACTACTCGCGGAGTTCCTCGGCGAAGTACGGCTAAGTACTAGTAAAGTTTGACGAGGTAAGTCCACAGTGGATCTCTACACTATCCTATTCGTCTAACTTCGTTCAACTTCGCGAGTAGTGTGGAGCCGGGGTAACAATTGAAACTTCCAAAGTTATACGTATAATAGGTTTGATGAATAACGGTAAAATTCATTACGGCAAAGGCCAAATGTGTTTAGGATTTTATTTCCTACACACACAGCCGATTTAAAAACGCATAGATGTTTTAAATCAGCTGCGAGGTAAAGCAACAACGGTGAAGTTTCGATCTTTATCCTGTTTAGTTTCAAAGCAATCCACCAAATAAAATACCAAAATGAAAATGAAAAAAAACGTTCAAAAGCCGTTGAGATCGAATTGATTCGATTCCCGATTGTGTTGGGAGTAAGCCTGGGGGCCTACTCAAGATGCCATCGCTAATTATCGCTTACAAAGTTCGATAACAAAATGTATGGGATTTGACATAAGGTACGCTAAATGACATACCAAATCGCGATCATTTAGCGTACCTTATGTCAAATCCCATACATTTTGTTATCGAACTTTGTAAGCGATAATTTAATTAGCGATGGCATCTTGAGTAGGCCCCCTGTAGTCTGTTCAGCAGTGGCATGGGATTCCTATCGAATTCTACCTATTACACAGGTAAGTGCTTGTCTTATAACACATATTTAATTATATTAATACACATCCAGGAACACAGAAAACTTTTTTGTTCCTTCGGTGGGATTCGAACCCGCGACGTCTCGTTCGAGCACCAAAGCGCTCAACCACTACGCTACGGAGGTCGTCAATCTCTAAGAATCCTTGAAATATCTCCGTCTATTCCTCGTTTAAATTGCTTGTTGATGTAATCATGACAGTGAAGTCTAGATATGGCATAACTTATTTATAACCCAACAAAAACATGAATGGGGTGTTATGAATGTGTTTGTGTGTGTCTGCCTGTTCGTAACTTGCAAAGATTCCTTACTTTCTTCTGTTTAAATGCTGGTGTGATTGTTCTTGCCTTCTTTTTTAATTCATCATAACCAGTTCGCACTGTCACTGCTCGACTATTCGGGGGTTACTTAAAACTTAAATTTTGTTCATACCTAGTTATTTTAGGGTTAACATAGCAGAGAACATTAAGAACATTAAACAATCTGAATTTTTATACTTAAACTAAACACTATCGCGATTATCTTTTGATTGCTTGATGGTTTTTGTTAATATGATTATTAAAAAAGAATAATTCTTTCATACATATTTTTTGAGTAACTTAACCGTTTTATACAGCGCACGCAACGAAAGTCCTCAAATGTGAATATTTTTTCCCGTTTTTGCAACATTTCTCACTGACGGTTCGTTCCTATTGGTCGCAGCGTAATGTTATACCCTAAAGCCTTCCTCTATAAATGGATTATCCAATAGAAGAGAATTTTTCAACACGTTCTCCGGTCCCCGGGGCCGGATAGCCCACTCGTTGCCGGTCTTAGCCGTACGCGCACGCGAAGATCAACGCGTCCCCCAACATGCTACACGTCTATGTTCCTGGTTTTGCCCATACGTTATGCCGTGGGGGGTTCAGTCCTCAGAACTGATACACGACTCCAGTACCCGCACTGGACACATCACTTCTGATTCCCTACGTAGAGGGGTCTAAAGTCCCCTGGTCGTAGTTTCCACCCTCACTTTTCCGGGCCTTATCGGGTGTGAGAATTCAATGGCAGAATTTTTGAAATCGGACCAGTAGTTCCTAAGATTAGCGCGTTTAAACAAACAAACAAACTCTATCGCTTTATAATATTAGTATAGACTAACCTTTTTTCTTTACATATCTTATAGGATATGTTGATTTAATTCCGTCACGCGATCTAAACGCTCCTTCTAGGGAACTTTTACAAAAATTACTCTACCGGACTGCATTTTTCTCGTTGTCATCTGTAGCAACACTAGCAACTAGCGAGCAACATATAAAATTCCATGAAAAATTTTGCCATATCTAAACCCCTACAAATTCTATGACTAGATACACCGTTTGCATCCTCCAGGAGGTAATATGGGGAACTCTGTTAGAGGCAAGTTACTTTTAAATTGCTTTAGCGACGAGAATTTTAAATTATAATATTGCAGGTTTGAGTGTAATATATTTTATGGAATAACTAAGTCATGACAAGCAGTCGGATTGCCTGATGGATGAAAAGTGAATACTGGATATTACACCATGTCCATCATCCGCTACACCAGAAGACTCGCTAATAAGTACTCAATAAAAAAAAAATGGCTGACCACACTTTGAAATGCAACTTCTGTGTAGTGATAGCTTGTAGTTAACTACCCAGAAGCCTTTAACATGATCCCATCATCTCAGGGGTGTCCGAGGGACATGCTAGATCTGTCCTGGGACCGACCTGCAGCGAAATTAATCGGAAGAGGAGTTTACACCTAATTTTGTGTTCCACTTTCCCAAGCAAGGAAGTCAGCAAAATTGTAATGACAAAATTCAGGACTGAAAGGAGAAGCACCACGGGACGAAGAACATGACGTCACCTATGAGATCCGAAGTATCCGAAGTTTAGCTCTTCGTTAGAAAATTGTTATTAACCAGATTACCAGGAATTGGAAATAATGTCCCCTGTTTAGGGCAGGGCAAAGTCTTAATTGGCAACCCTGAGCAAAGAACATATTGTAACCGGTTACTATGAATTGACAACCCTAGACGAAGAACATGTCCTGGGTCGCAGTTGGCATAATTATTATTGGAAATATTTATCAACATCATTAATAAATTCCCAAAAATGACATAAACTCAAAATAAGATCACAATGACATACTTACATAATACTCGTAATTAATAATATATATTCCCTTAATTTTTTGGCCCTCTGAGTCAATACAATTTTGTACTGTCTCCCACTTTGCTTGGGGAGAGAAACTATACTTCCTATTCCTCCTTTTGTTCTGATTAATTTCGTTGCGGGTCCCAAGACTGATTTAGCTTGTCCCTGGGCACCCCTGATATCATATCAAAGGGTTTGTCGTGGTTGGTTACCGCTGTTGATCCTGGCTTACAAGAGTTGCAGTGGTGGGAATATGAGGTGGGCCAATGCCCGTTAAAAAAGGGTTGAGGTTGGCAACCCTAGCGAAGAACATCGGGACCTTCATAACAAAACACTAGTTAAAACAACATTCCAACTTGTGCGTTAATTCCAACTATTAACGGCACTCATAACGCCCACGGGATAGAAATAGTCCATGATCAATACTGCATGATGGATCATCCGACAATGTAGGGCTGGCACAAGTTAATGCGATAGTAAAGTCCGCCTACGTAGCAGACAATGTTACAGTACTGAAATAGTATAGTAATAATATCCATGGACGCTTCACACCACGTAAATCTGGGCCCAAATAAGAATCCGAAGAACTTGTGTTACCAGACTACGGAAATGTATTTAATACTTTTATATTATACACATATTTAAGATTTTTTTATGTTAATAAAAACACAAATTACAGTACATACAATTATATGTGAATAAATATTTAATATTTCACACAAATAAGGAACATAGAAAACTTTTTATTCCTTCGGCGGGATTCGAACCCGCGACCTCCAGCTGTTCAAGCTGCAAAGCAACCAACGGGCTTAACCACTACTCTACAGAGGTCGTCAAAAAGTAACATGACCAGTGGTTCAGAGCTTGCTTCTCGACTGAGGTCGTGGGTTCGATTCCCAATGGACTGGAATGAACATGAAAAAGAAAAATGGAACAACTATTTATTTTCCAATTTTGTTAGGCAATGCAGACTGATTTTCTGACAATAAAGATCCATGCGTCGGATATAAAAAGCTGTCCTGCACCTGTTCTCTCGCCAGTCTTGTCGGGTAACCGTCCCCATTGAATTATTAAAGTAAGAGAGAATGTCCTTGTGTATTGCGCACACACTTGGGAACTATAAAACGACATCTCCTTAGCTGGCCTTTAAATAATACTCCTGGTTGTGGTTTGGAGGCCTTCGGTGTGAGAAATCATCGAAGTCGCCTTTACAGCAACCGATACTGAAATCGGTGTGGGAGCTCAGACAATGTTACAGTACTGAAATAGGGTAGATCATAATTTATAACCGTTAGTATGTGTGAAAATAGCCTCCTCGTATATGGAGGACCAAACATATTGCAATGTGGGCTGGTGGTGGGTAGTACCTACGTACAGTTAAAATCGGCCATACCTATATACCTATGAGTTATAGTCGAAACAGCCGATAGTTATAAAACTTAGGTATTTTCATTATTAGATGATTTATACAAAAAACAGAGTGATTCATAGTTCATATATTAAGCCGATTATAGTGTGAAGAGAATGACGCGTAGAGCATTTTCTGTTTTGGCACCTCTTATATTACTTACCATAACGTGACATTCGGACAACCAAACTAGGGTAGATTCAATCAGAATAACATGTCGTTGTGATATGAAAAAGTACAAGGCAGTATAAGGCCGTATTATTGAATTGTCTGGAACCAGGCTCGTATTGTAAAAGATCATGATACGGCCCCTGCACCCTCTGGAGTCCGTTTTCAGCGGCCTAGTGGCCACGACGAGTGACGAGTTACTCCCGTACGCTTTCAATTGTGACCTCATGTCATTGCAATTTTGCTGTCTCCGGCATTGCTTGGGGATGAAAAACTGGAATACTTCCTACTCCTCCTTCATTCTTCTGATTATTTTTGTTGCGGGTCCCAAGACAGATCTAGCATGTACCTCGGGCATGGGGTTACCATATGTAAATAGAGGGATGCCTGTACATAGTACCTAATCTGCCTGATTTTTCAGAAAAATGCCAGTCTAAATTTATTCTTAACGCGTAATTAGAAAATGCATGTCTAATAGTTAATACCAATGCCGGCCGCACGCCTGTCTAAACCTTAAAATTCCTGTCAAATGCGGCAAACCCCTGTCATAATGATAACCTTACTCGGGCATCCCCTGAGATCAACGGATTTTGGGGTTGGTTACCACTGTCGATCCTGACTACACAAGAGTTGCAGTGGTGGACATGATCTGGAGGGAAATTTGTGGCAATGAATACTTTATCTTTATAATTAAACTATATATTGCCCTTCGTTCATGCATTAGGAAATAACGGCGGTGACATTTTACCTGAATAAAGTAACCTAACTCCATTTCTATGGTGTAAATCTGTTCCAAAATATATCTAGATCAGCCAAGTACTTTCAGAGCCTATTCAATGCAAACAAATAAATTTTTTCTTATAATATTTTAGTGTAGTTTAGAGAAAATTAGTCGATCTAAAAGCACTTATTGAATCCTACGCATTTGGAGCATATTTAGAGTAACAATATATATATCAGCTGGTGAATCGTTTTTAAATACATCATACTAGGTTAGGTGGATTGTTAAACTTTCGAGATTAATAAATGATACATAAATCATAATAATCTTCACAATAAACTAGAATATAACGGACCTAAATCTTATTAATTTTATGTAGCTGACTTTGTTTATTTTAACGCGTTAAACTCAGGAACTACTGGTCCTATTTAAAAAAATGTTCTGTATTTGAAAGTCTATTTATCTAGGAAGGCTATATAGGATAATAATATGTATCATCACGCTAAGACCAGTAGAAGCAAAGAACCAATGAAGAATGTTTAAAAATCGGGTTGTATGGAAGCTTCCGATTCAAAAGTTATGAGGGAACAGATGAACATCTATTGCCCATACATACATCAATACTAATATTATAAAGCGGAAGAGTTTGTTTAAATGCGCTAATCTCAAGTGCTACTGGTCGGATTTGAAAAAATATTTTTGTTGGATTTATAGAGGTTTTTTTTTTTTTTTTTTTTTTCGAAAGGGTACTCACTAATGGCTCGAAAGCCGATTTAGCTGTATCGGACTATAACTAGCCGGGTGGCTAGTTGTTTGGCTGGGAGTAGATGGGGAGGTTTGACCCCCCCTAACATCACCCGGGTGATATTCAAACCGGATTTTGGGGATAGCTACGGAAGTAGTCTATTTTTATACGGTGTGTAGGACACGTGTCCTCCCTGCTGAGGGGCCCGAACCCCGTCCTCACTCTCTGACGAGTGAGGTAGCTCACGCGCGGTAGCAAAAACTATCCACGAACGAGTTATCGCGTTAGAGAAGCTCTTTTATATTGATATTGACTTGGCTAGTGCAAGAAGGGCAAGCCCTCACCCTTCCGCGAGCGGTCGGGTTAGTTCGCGCGCGTAATTTCTAATGTCTAGGAGGTCCGCGTTGTTTATAGAGCTCTCTATATCCAAATCGCGGTCGCGGTCGTTTAGGTGTGTTCCTAAACTGCTAGGACGCGGGCTCGAACTCGGGTCCGAACTCGGTCCCGTGTGTGAGTCGGTCTGTAAGTCAGAACGTGTTGTAGTGAGTGCTAAAAGTCTCCTGGGACAACGCCGGCGCCGGCCTTGGTGCAGTACTAACCACGCGGGTGCGTGTGGTGTGGTGTGTTTACGTGACTGCAAATGTTGCAGTACGTGTTTTGTGATACTATCTATGGGATCGACTAAGATATGCTTAGGTCGTTTGAAAGGATGTCGGAAAGTCCGTGCGTCATGTTCGTAATCCTGGGCCTTACGAATGAGCGGGTTGGGGTGCCTTTTGCCTCTATCAAAGAATCTCCCGGCGAGTTCCTGGATGTGGGCTTTAATAGTGACGAGTTCGCAGTCTCTATGCAAGTCGATGTTACGCATATACCGGGGGGCGCCTGTTGCTAGACGTAAAAACCGGTTTTGGGCTTTTTGTAATCGGTCCATTTGATTGTCGCTTATGTGTGCGAAAGAGACGCACGCATAAGTGAGAATTGTTCTTATACAAGTTATGTAGAGGGTGCGTTTATGTCTTAAGGACATTTTACTACGCGCATTTAATAGCGGATACAATTTGTAAAGTACAAATTTCGCTTTTCGGATCGCGGCTGTGACGTGAGTTGAAAAATTCATCGACTTGTTTAGAACTACGCCTAGGTATTTAACGTTTTTGGCTTCGGGAATGATATTACCGTGCAGACTAATAGGACACATTTTTTGTCTAGTGGCCGTTTTTTTATCGAATTGGATGGCTTGGCTTTTGTCTGGATTGACTTCTATTCTCCACTTCGAGAACCAGTTACCGAGGTCGGTAACTGCCTCCTGAAGGGATTTTGCGGCTATAGAGGGCTTGCGGTGAGCACAGTATAAAGCTGTGTCATCCGCGAACATGGCTATTTGCACCTTAGGGTGTTTGGGAATGTCGCTAGTGTATAGGTTATAGAGGGAGGGAGAGAGGACTGAGCCCTGTGGGACTCCCGCCGCGATGGGTCTTTGGGAGGAAAGAGTACCTTCGACTCTAAAAAGAAATGACCGGTTTTTTAAATAGTTACTGATTATCAGTACTAAATAATCGGGGATATCTGATTGATAAAGTTTATATAGCAAACCGTTATGCCAGATTTTATCGAACGCTTTAGCAACGTCAAAGAAAACAGCGCAAGTCGCTTTCCTATCGTTTTTACTTTCTAGTATGTACTCCGTGAGGCGGTGTACTTGGGCGGGACAACTATGCAATTCGCGGAAGGCGAATTGTTCGTCTGGGAGGAGGTTTTTGTCTACAATGACGTCTTTCAGACGCCTGAGTATTACTCTTTCGTAGACTTTGCCTAATGAGCTAATTAGGCTAATCGGTCTGTAACTACCTGGGGACGTGCGGGGTTTACCCGGTTTATGGATGCCTATAACAATGGCTACTTTCCAGATGTCTGGGAATGAACATCCTACTAAGAGGGCATTGAAAATGTTAACTAACAATTGAATTAGTGCGGCAGGTAATAATTTAAGGGTTTTGTTTGATATACCGTCCTGACCGGGGGCTTTTTTGGCATTCAAATTTTTTATAATGTCTTTGATCTCATCCGAGTCCACCGGCCTTGGGGGCACTGTGGGTGGCATCGAGAGTCGGTTTTCGACTTCTCTATTAACTAAACTAAGGTGCAAGTTGTCTACAGGGAGGGAGCTAGGCCGGCATTGTTTTTCAATGGTATCGGCTAGTATTTCGGCTTTGTCGGTATCTTCTAGTGCAGGAGGGCGATTTGGTACGACTAACGGAGGCATATCACACTCCGTGTCTTTTTTAAGGGCTTTCGCGAGGGGCCAGTACGCGGTATGTGATGGTTCTAATTCGCTTAGAAGTCGATCCCATTTCTCGGCTTTATGGTCTCTAACTTTGAATTTAACTTCCCTCTCGTAATGTCGGAGGGTTTTCCTCCAGTCTTCCGACGGGTAACGATCATAGGCGCGTTTAGCCGCGTTTCGGAGTCTGATAGACTCTCTTATGTCTTCAGGGAGAGGCCAACGTCTTTCAAAAGTCATTGGCATCTCCCTGGATGATTTATCTATGGTCGCTACCAGGTGGTCGGTCAAATGTGATGCTGCCTGAAGGGCCAAATCGCTACTATCAATAATGTCGGGAATGCTATCGAGATGACTCGATTGAAGATCCTTTAGATTGTCTGCTAATAATTTATAATCTATTACTCTTTTGGTACTAGTGCTTAAGGGGTTGAAATTGCCAAGTGCAATTTTAACCGGTCTGTGGTCCGAGTTAAGCTCGTGAAGAGTCTCAATATTGATATTGAGAGAAATGTTTTTGACTAGGGCTACGTCAATGGTACTGGGATTGTGAATAACGTTATTTGCACGTTGATGAGTATCATAGCGAGTGGGGTCCTCAGGTGCTAAGAGTACAAATCTTAATTGGTCTGTTAATCTATTAAGAATGTTTCCGTTCACGTTACTGTTTACGTTACCCCACTCGGGGTGTTTACAATTTAGGTCGCCGGCTATGATGACGGCGTTGCCTAAGTTAAAGAGCGATTCTAAGTCGCTAATGTGAAGGGCCGCGTTTGTAGATAGATACGCGGATACTACAATAATGGGTTCGTGACCTGTCATGCTAATGTGACATATAGAAGTTTCGAGACTTAATAGTGATGGCGGTTCGAGGGGGACACAATGCAGTGACTTTTTATAATAAATAATTGTGCCTCCAAGACGGGATCGAGTTCTATCGTTTCTAGTTGCTTTGTAATTTGCAATTTTTGGGGTCCGTATACTAGGTTTTAAAAACGTCTCCTGTACTAGAAGAATATCAACGTTGTTAGAATGGACGAATTCACGGATTTCGTCAATGTTATTTCTAATGCCGTTCGTGTTGAACGACACTATACATAGGGAGTGGGGCCTTTTTCTACCTGCGGGATCCATTAGTTACCGTTAAGATTTATGATCTTATTGATAAGGGTGCCATGTGTTACCATCGCGTCTGCTCTGTCCGCTAGCGAACCTTTAAGTTTTGCCGCTAAAAGGGCCGTTTCAATTGGATCGATACTCTTAATATCTTTGAAAAAATCGGCAATGAACGAGATATCGTTCGTGAAAGAAGATGTTGGAAGTTCGCGAGTATGCGCGGGGGGTGAGGCCTGTTTAGGGGGAGCGGCGATAACCGCCGGAGATGGGGGCGAGGGTTTTTTAGCCCAGGCATTTGAGGTGGGAGGGGGGGCAGGGACAAATTTCTCCTGGGGGAGGGCTTTAAGTGGTTGAGGCGCTGGGCGCCTCTTAAATTTGGGTGCTTTTTTGCACCCTCTGTAGTTGGCAGGATGGCCTTGGGTTTGGCAAAGAACGCAGCTGGGAGGCTCGGACTCCTCAGCTGGGTTTTTGCGGGGACAGTCAGAGGTGCCGTGGTCACCAAGGCACTTGACGCAGCGGGGTCTCGCGTAACAATTACGCGCGGAATGACCATATAGTTGGCACCGATGGCATTGGCCAGGAGCGCCGCGTTTGCGCGGGGACTCTACTCGTATGCCGGACATATAGCATACTGTACGTAGGTTGAAAATGGCTTTAGCTTCAGGTGTGAGGGGAAGGACTACAAGTACCATATTATACTTGTGATTTTTGAGAAATAATGTCCTCGAGGACTTCTTTGTTGGAGAGAAATTTATCAACTCCGGTAATAATTACGCGCAGTTGGCGCTCATCTTCAAGGGCATAGGTGTGATAACCTATATTTTGTTCGCGAAGGAACGAAGTTAAATGGCGGTGGTCGTTAGGGGACTCAACTTGCACCTTAATACCTATGGGGGTAGTGCGGGCGGAAGAGTAACGAATTTTACATTCGTTTATGGCTGTGGCGATTACGTTCCACTTTCCCTTTTCCTGTACTATTACAGGGGGAGGAAGTTTAGATTTCGGAGGACCCTGGGAGGGCTGAGAGGCCGGGAGGGGCTGTGATTGGGAAGCCGGCGGGGCCTGGGATGCCTGAGGGGCGGTTTGGGCGCCTACGGGGGTCGCGGAGCTACTAGCCTGCACGGCTTTCGCGGTTTTACGATTTTTAGTCGCGGCGGGTTTCGTCGGGGACGATAGGACCGAAGAGGAAGAAGCTTCGGCGCGCTTCCTCTTGGTCGATTTTTTCGACTTGACCGTAATGAATTCGCCTTCATTACGGTCGGAATCCTGCTCCGAGCAAGACATCTCAGAAGGAGATTGGGTGGCCGCGAAATTTTCGGTAGGGATCGCGGGAATAAATTGCGAGACACTCGCGATCTCGGGGTCGGGGGACGCGGGAGAGTCCTGGCTTTGGGAGCTCATAAAAAGCTCCCACCTAGTGGCTACCTGGGGGAATTCCTGCGACAGGAATGCCAGGAACGTATTAATCAGGTTGTTAGCCATGATTAATGCGCCCGGATCTGGCTTGGAGATTCTGCTCTCTAATAGTTAATGGCTTAAAATCTGCCCCTCCCGGCGTTCGGGAGGGGAGGTGAGTAAGAGGAGGGACTCCTCGTGTGTGTGCCTATCGTGTCACTTTTACTTACAGTTAACGTTCCTTCGGGCGCTGGAACTCACAACACAACACAAAACGACTCACTCGTACAGGCGGAAGTACGTGGCGAGAAACGCGGCGGCGAAGGCGAGCAGAAGGCTCGCGATAAGAGGCGGGAACGAGGTAG
Source organism: Celastrina argiolus (assembly GCA_905187575.2). Lineage (NCBI taxonomy): Eukaryota > Metazoa > Arthropoda > Insecta > Lepidoptera > Lycaenidae > Celastrina > Celastrina argiolus. The sequence continues at coordinate 9,848,052 of LR994596.1, forward strand.
ACAACGAGCGTCTCAGCGGAACTCTGTCGTCTTCTCGTCGCGGCGCGGAATCGAAAAGCGAGTCGAGTACCTGGACTGCGCGCACGGCACAGAGCGAGACAGCACTATCGCAGGGATAGCGCTACCTGGCAAGGTGACGAGCGGATCGCGGCACGGTACCTGTTCATCGGACGGCGTCCGAGAGCAGAATGATTTATAGAGGAAGAAGGCTTTAGGCTATATAACATTACGCTGCGACCAATAGGAGCGAAACGTCAGTGAGATATGTTGCAAAAACGGGGAAAATTAATCACATTTGAGGACTTTCGTTGCGTGCGCTGCGGTTACTCAAAAAAAATATGTATGAAAGAACTATTTCTTTTAATAATCATAATAAAAAACCAACGTGAGCAATCAAAAGATAATCGCGATAGTGTTGTTGTTGTCCGACAACCACGCAACGAAATCGCGGGCACAGCTAGTAGGTACAGTCGGCTGCACTAACATGGATACATCTACAAATTTGCAAAAATATGTCTACGTTAGTATTTCAAAAATATCGTCATCTTATTGCATTCAATGCGATGTAACCAGCAAAGTATTGCAAAATTATGAATACATTATTTTCATAATGAAGTAAACAGCAGTATTTCAGTGAATAGTATACACACTTAAATTCATAATTATGAATACGCAACAAATTTCAATAATATGTAAACATTGTTTACTTCATTTCAATGTAAACATTAATTGTATCAATAATATGGATACACTTATAAAATTTTAGCATTTTTCACTTTTCTGCAAATATGTTTTAAATGCCACAAAAATGTACTCGGGGTATGTTCCAATAAGATGTATACATTCATTTTTTCTTTTTCTTTTCGCACAGCCGTAACTACAAATGGTAGAAACATGAAATTTGGACTATTGAATTAGTAAAAAATCCCTTTTTGTACCTCCAACAAAAACAGAGGGATTTTTCGAGTCTGTCTGTATGTCTGTCATCGTAGCTCCCAAACGGATGAACCGATTTTGATGTAGTTTTTTTTGGTTTGAAAGCTGACGTGGTCATGTTAAAACACTAAAGCTATAATTCAACAAAATAAATTTGCTTACTGCTGAACAATTCAAGTGTTACTTAAAAATAGTTTTACTTTTATGACTAGAAAAAACACAAAAAGAAAAGAATTATGAAATTTATTACAGTCGATCAGATATTTTACCTAAACATATATTTCAGAAACTATTTTTGTTAGGTTTTTACTTCTACCCTCAAACTATATCTATGATATTTTAATATTACATTAATTTTGTTTATCACACAAAATGTTAGCTTGCGTGTCTGCAAACTAAACTTACACTATGATATAAGTTTGACGTTTATTTATGTATATTTGTCTGTTTGCTTGTGGCATCGTAATTACTAAATGGATGGACCGATTTTGATATACTTTTTTTTTTTATTCAAAGCTGACGAGATCGCAATAATTCGTATTCAGTTCATTCACTGTTTGACTATTCAGGGGCTAGTTAAAAAAAATAATTTTGCTTTTCTGACTAAAAAAAAACAAGAAAAGACAAGAATTATCCAATTTATTGCAGTAGATCAGAAATTTTACGCGAACATAATATTTTATTTCAGAGACTGTTTTTATCAGGTTTTTATTTCTACCCTCAAACTATACATAATATGATGATAACGAAACCAGAAATATTTAGTCACGAGTTTGTACAACAGAGTTAATTTACAGATATCGTTTGCACTTCTCAATATTCATTATTCAGTAATTAATTTTTTTTTGGTTTGTTTCTTGTTGTTAAGCTTAGGTAATCCAAATGGAGTCATTTAAAACTACAATTTTTATTATTTTAAAATATGGGATGTTTTTCATGATGCCCGTGTTAGTCTATATTATTTATATTTACAATATTACTAATACAGAACGATATTAACATTGTTTAGTTTTGATCATATTATAGTTTGAGGGTAGACTATAAAAACCGATGAATGTAGTCTTTGAAATATATACGTTCGCGTGTATCAGAGTTATACCTATTACACTAAAGAATATAATTGATATTCTAATGTATGTGTGATTTTTAAATAACCGTCAATAATAATACCCGTCAACATAATATCACCTCTATTATTTATAGAATTCATTATTGTATATAATGCAATGTAATGAAATTTTGACCAGCCTTTTCTGAAACACAAAATTAACGTTTACATTATAATGAAATAAACAATGTTTACATGCTACTGAAATTTGTCGCGTGTTCATAATTATGAATTTAAGTGTGTATACTATTCACTGAAATACTGCTGTTTACTTCATTATGAAAATAATGTATTCATCATTTTGAAACACTTTGCTGGTTACATCGCTTTGAATGCAATAAGGTGACGATATTTTTGAAAATTAAACGTAGACATATTTTTGAAAATTTGTAGATGTATCCATGTTAGTGCAGCCGACTGTACGTTATATACGAATATACATATTGTTAAAAGTTAAAACATACATTTAACAGCTATGTTTACATTAAGATCACATTGCATCGGAACAAAGTAAATCTATTTTACAATTTGACCATTTTTAGAAGTATGTCAATCTATTATCTAGTGTATTATTAAAGAGTCATCAATAATATTTCTTATTCCAATTATTACTAAGCTGATTCTAAGCGATGACTGATAGTCGATCAAAAAGCCTTATCGATAAAGATTAAGATAATAAAAAACAATTAATTATTCATTCATGAATGAACAGAAATGAGAAGTCATTCATGATTAAATGTTGTTACAGTTTCTAATAGCGAAAAAATAACTATCTGTTGTTTTTACCGAACCGCGAATGCGTTAGTAAAATAGTTCCTTACTTTTTAACCAACTTCAAAAAAAGGAGGAGGTTCTCAATTCGTCTGTTTTTTTATGTTTGTTACCTCAGTACTTTCGCCTGGGTGAACCGATTTGGATGTTTTCTTAATTATTTGAAAGCTGGTGCTTCCCATTTGGTCCCATAGCAATTTGGTCCAGTTCTGACAATAGCATCCATGAAATAAGTCTGAAATTTACATTAAGTATGTGCTCAACAAATGGACAATTAATAATAGCTCAATATCACGACAATCGATTTCGATGATTCTTTTTTATTACAAGTTATGTTTTGATAGGATGTATCCTTTCAATAGAGCGTATCCTTTTTAACCAACTTCCAAAAAAGGAGGAGGTTTCTCAATTCGACCGTATATACCTATGTCTTTCACATAACATAATTCTTTGAGCATAATCTTCACACATTTCTGATCAATTTGAAATTTTGCATACCTATCAAGAACCACCCTTGATTTAATGACAATGCAATCAAGCGTGTTTTTTTAACTATTATATTTTAATTTTTATTTTTTTTTATTTATGAAACTATTAAAATATGAATCAGGTTATTACTTTCGGAATCAACAATGACCACAACGTCAACATCGTTTTAAGTGCCGTTTTTATCATTCGTGCCGAGGCATGAATCATATCAGTTAATGAGGACGACAAACGAGTATACACAGTGAACCCGCGGTTAAGTTTAACCGAAACGATCGTGACCCATATCCGTTGGCAGTATCTCAAACTCTCGTATATAAACACAACGTGTTTGTAGGGAAATGTGCTGTGTCATTTAATTAGATTCTTTAGTTAGGGCATGGCCTATCCATACAATCTATCTTTAATACAAAAAAATTGCAATAGATGTCACTACTATTAACGTTTGCAAATTATAAAATGTTAATAGGTATGCCGAATTAAGTACAAATATTGACATTAAAATAAAGATAAGCATATTTTAAGCATAACATCACATTAAGCTAAATTCAACTCCTTAATTAAGAAGAAGATACGAAACGAAATTAGTAATTAGTATTTTCCAATAGATGGCGGTTTCCGGAATGTGTCTGGACTTCACCCTTTGCCAGTCGCATTGCCAGTATTAGGGTGATACCATTTTCTAGTACTAGGTCGTGTCTCTGTTATATATCTACTTTGTGGTTAGGGCTTTATTACTCTGATACCCTCGTCCAGTGGTAGAGCTTGGGTCTCCAGTCCTGGGTAGGAATCCCGCGTTGGAACGACCAAAAATGTTGTAACCAAGGTTGGTTAGGACATTGCAGGCTGATCACCTGATTGTCTGACAAGAAAGATGGGCATGTAAAAAGTCGGTTCTGCGCCTGTTCTCTCGCTAGTCGTGTCAGGTAATCGGCTCACTCGGTTATGAGAGAGAGTAAGAAGGAGAGAGGGTGTCCTTGTGTATTGTGCACACACTTGGCCACTATTAAAATGACTCCTGCATCCTCCCGCAACAAGTAAATGACTTACAAAGCCACACATCCAAAGATCCACAGACACGCAAAGGCTATTCGCGACGGAGTCATCACCCCCTAGTTGAAGCAAAAGAAACTGAATATAATACTAACTAATACTAATAACTTAGGTATACGTGAACGAATATCCATCTGCCCCCGTGGCGAGCGATTTGTATCCATTACTCAGGAGTCAGTAGCCTTGCTCTGCGACCCATATTCCCTAATCTTGTTTATCAACAAACGTGGATAAAGCAACACGTGCAGTGAGCATTCGTTACAATACTCCGGTTTCTGAAAGGCCGATCAAATCGTCGATGAACGCTTATTGGTAAACATCACTCGCTCACTTGCTACGTTTACGTACGTCGACGATAGTCGCGACTGTTCTTGGGTATTATTCATCATTATCAGTTCGATCACTACTTGACTGCTCGAAATTCAGAAGTGTGTCTGTGGCACAAATTATCCAAACGGATGAACATCTAGATTTGGATCTAGTTTATTTTCATTTTATCGAACAGTACACTTTCGCATTTATAAATCTACCTATTATTATATTCGAATGGATTCATTGCCTCAAATTCCATGGGGGTTCATTTAAGACGTATGTGCTCACTAAGAGTATGCAACCCCTAAGGGCGAAAAAACGGGGATGCAAAGTTAGTATGAAACTTTGTGGTTCTTAAAGTTATTCGAATGAATTCCAATATGAAGGATCTTCATTGAAATTCATTAAGTACGCGTAATTCTTTTATTTCGAAAATCATCTCGATAAAAAGTCATGCAAAGCTACTAGTATGAAAGTTCTTTAGTTTCGAATTTATTTTAATGAAAAGTTGTATTTAGTTTGTAAGTTCCTGATTATTGTCGACATAAATTTTTGTGAATTCAATCCTTATGGGGTTAAAAAAGCGTGGCAAATTTTGTATGAAAATTCTATAGTTTTAATAGTAGGGTTTCCAAATATTTACTAAGATATCGTTGCTATGAAAATAAATAAAAATGTAGTTAATAATTAAAGACATGAATGGTTGAAGGTGATATGTAGCAAAACTTTGATTTTGATGAAATTGAGTTCAAACTGTAACTTAAACATTTTAGAATAATATGTAGTAAAGTATTAAATACATTAATCTAAAGATCACGTCTTTTTACGTTACACACAACATACTTAATACGTTACTACGTAATATATCCTAAAATGTTTAAACTCAAGGTGATATGTCGCAAAGAAAATTGTTTCTGGGTAATTTTTTTGCGACTTATCACCATTATCGAGTCTTAAATTATTATAATCAAGATGCGGGTTCCGGGTTGTGGATTCCGCGATCTGTGTAATTGAATATCAATCACAACTGATTAAATATAATATTATGCTCAACGAACTGGGCACAGGTTATCTAGTAGGTGCTTTATGTAAGAAAGTATACAGTGTGTAAAAAGAGCAGTTACTATAACTTTGAGATACGATTATACTACCTTTCCTCATTTCGGAAATGTATTTTTTTTTTGTATTTTTGTTTGTCAAAAACAAAAAAAAATCTTTTTCTTTTTACCATTTCATATTTTTTTGTCGCAAAAAAAATAATAAAACCAATTTTTTTTTTTTTAATTTTTGTAAAAAAAAATATGAAAAAAAAAATTCGTGAATGAGAAAAGGTAGTATAATTATATCCCAAAGTTATAGTGACTGCTCTTTTTACACCAGTTATAAGTAAGTAGGTATATCTATACTAATATTATAAAGAGGAAACATTTGATTGTTTGTTTGTTTGAATGGAATAGGCTCTGAAACCACTGAACCAATATGAATAATTCTTTTGCCGTTTGAAAGCTACACTACTAGCGCTGAACATAAACTTTATTATATTTAATCTACACTCATATTATAAAGAGGAAAGATTAGTATTTTTGTATGTAACGGCTTAACTCAAAAAGTACTGGACCGATTTTAATAATTCTTTTTTCATTACAAAGCTACATTATCACTGAGTAACATAGGATATATAAAAATCAATTGCTGTTCGTTAGTGTCGCTAAAACTCGAGATCAGCTGAACTGATTCGGCTATTTTTGGTCTTGAAATATTCGTGGAAGTCCCGGGAAGGTTTACACGGTTTCCATACTCAACGAAGTGGGCACGGGTCAGCTAGTACCTAATATAAAGATATAAGTCGCGTTTATCGCCTCCGTGGTCTAGTGGTTCAGAGCTTCGCTCTCGACCCGGGGGTCGTGGGTTCGATTCCCGCGTTGGAACAACAAATAATGTTGTTTTCAAGTTTGGTTAGGACAATTCAGGCTGATCACCTGATTGTCTGACAAGAAAGATGATCCATGCGTCGGATGGGCATGTAAAAAAAGTCGGTCCTGCGCCTGATCTCTCGCTAGTCGTGTCGGTTTACCGTCCCACTGGGTTATGAGAGTAAAAGGAGGAGAGAGTGCTTCTGTGTATTGCGCACACACTTGGGCACTATAAAATAACTCCTGCGTAGCTGGCCTGGTTTCAATGAAATCGGCTACCGACATCGAAATCGGTGAGGGGAGCTATTATTATTAAAAGTCGTTTAATTTTTTTCGACTTCGGAGCGAGTCTACTGTCTGTATATTATGATTGTAAGCTACAATTCGTCATAGCATGAGGTCATTTACTCATAGTAGTCATCGTATCTATGGATTAAGCACGTGGGCTATCTGACAGACGGAGATATGATATCAAATATCAATAACATGTTCATTTATATTAATACATATTTTCTAAACGCCTACATGGAACCGCGTGTTCTGAAGATGTTTAAGCACACTTTCTAGTAAGCCCTGTTTATTAGTTGGCGTTAAGAGATATAAAATCAGCAAAATTATTATCATGTAGAGATGTTCCAAAGACGAAACCAGGAGCACGATTCTCGGGCAGTGGAATAAAGTTCGAATATTAGTATATCCCGCTCGCACGCGCGCTAAATCTCATTTGCTTGAGCGGGACAGTTCGATAGTAAAAACTAATTTCGAGGCCTGAGAATTAGGGCCCAATTTTGATTCGGATTTGATCGTGCCGAATAAATTGACGTTTGTTTATTTGGATTCTCAGTCTTTTGACATGGTCGGCAGTACAAAAAGTTACGATCTAACGATTTTCCTTATTCTGGTTAGTTTCAAAGTAATCCACTAAATAAAACACCAAAAGCCGTTGATAACGAACTGAGATTCTCGATTGTGTCGGGAATAAGCCTGTAAGTACGGTGAAAAAGTCAGCAGGCTCATTCCCGACACGATCGGGAATCGAATCAGTTCGATCTCAACGGCGTTAGGTATTTTGTCTGGTGGATTATCTATAAAAATACAACTTTTCATTAGAGTCATCTCAGCAACTCAATAATTTTAGATTTTATTATGACATGGATTTTGGATGGAATTTATACTGTTCATCCATGTTCAGTTAGAACCTCATTACGATACTCTTTATCCGGAATAGGTAGTGTTCCCGTGGGTTATTGGGATGGAGCAAAAGCTGGTATTTAAATACAATTATATTAATTTGGTGAGATTAATTTTCAACATAATGTAAGATAAGTTTTCAATTCAGCCGGTTTATTTTTGAATTTTTTATGTACACATATTACTCTGAGATTAATTAATGAATGACGATGAATCTGGTTTTCGTGATTCTTATTATAAAACGCAGAATAGCTGCCACACAAACTAGTTGTTAACTTGTCAATAGCTCTTCAGTTGTTTACTTGTCGGTGGAAATAGGGCGCGAAGAGAACACCTACAAGTTAATAGGGCTACCTATTCATTATCATCATTTCAGATATGAATAGCTACCTATTCATTATCATCATTTCAGATTTGCCCTCCACTGCTGGACTTATGCAGCGTTACCAGAACGTCCCAAAAAGTACAGATTTCCGTACTTTTTATCACACAACCGTACCACTGCCGTACCTCATCTTGGACCAAAGTACGGGTTTAAACTTAAAACCCGTACCATTTCAGAAAGCCAGTCGTTTTTTTTTAATCATACAGACAACCTTATGTCTACAAAGTGTTTCATGGCGGATAGTTGCCTATACTCATCACGCTTGGCAGGCGTGTTGGGGAGCGTAGTTTACAGATGATGTCCACGGAAAGGTACCTACTGCTCATTTCATACCAACCCACTCTGACGTAGATTTCCCTTTGGGGCTTCCACTCTTAGGTCCGTATTAATAAAGAAGTCTCAAACCCAACCTCACTTGAGAATCTATTTGACAGATAAAAAAACGTTTCGTTTCACTTTTAAAAATGAAGAACTTTACTTATGTTACATACTTTAATCTTTTTCTTTTTTATAACGTAAAAATTAAAGATTATAAAATATAGATTATACTCATTTTAATGTTTTTCTGTAATCGATAATATGAATGTTACCGTATATAAAGAAAAGAAATTAAACTTTGTAACATTAATAACGTTGTTAACTTTTAAAAGTGAAACGAAACGATGTTTTATCTGACAAATAAGTTCTCAAGTGAGGTTGGGTTTAATATCTATACTAATCTATACAAATATTATAAAGCGGAAGAGTTTGTTTGTTGATTTGTTTGACACGCTAATCTCAGGAACTACTGGTTCGATTTGAAGAAATATTTTTTGTTGGATAGTCCATTTATAGAGGAAGGCTTTATGCTATATAACATTACGCTGCGACTAATAGGAGCGAAGCGTCAGTGAGAAATGTTGCATAAACGGGGAAAATTATTCACATTTGGGGACTTTCGTTGCGTGCGCTGCATAAACGGTTTAAGTCACTCAAATACCACGCGAACGAAGTTTAAACTCTTCCGCTTTATAATATTAGTATTTTAGTATACCTATAGATTCGTCGCGCAAGAAAAACAATGACAAATTCATTTAGTCGGATTTACTGATTCTGTTTTCAAAGATCACGCTGATCTGGGGGCCTATTACAAGCTCTTAATTCCAGCCAGATTACGCCATACAACATGGCTGCCTGGAATTTTCGTATTACGATCGCTTAATGATATGCTTATTGACAGCCAGTCAGCGGTTACGTGACACTTGCTTCCGAATGTCATTTTCAGCCTACCCAACTAGGGTGGATCTATTCAGAATAACATGTCGTTGTAATATGAAAAAGAACAAGTCAGTTTAAGGCCGTATTATTGAATTGCCTGGAACCAGGCTGGTATTGTAAAAGCTCACAATACGGCCCCAGAACTAACTTGTGCCCGTATTAATTATTGTATTTGCAACATTCACTACATTCACAGGAAGAGCTCAGACACCTGCTTGGTGTATTTATAGGGAATGAATCGGGAACCAATCCTAAATCAACCGTATAGAACTATACAGTTTTCGGCGGGCCGCCTATTTTTAAACTTGGCGTTTCGGCCGGTGTCATCCACTGCCAAGCGTGTGCCATATTTTAATTATGACTACAATTGATGATGATCTTTTTGGCTTATTATTTCACTTTCTTTTATCAACTATGTAAACTGTACTGTTATTCTTATGCGATAGAGAAAAGTTTATATTCGAATAGATATTTTAATTTGCGCATTTCCAACGAGCTACTAACGCGTTACAGCATTTTGACTGTATCCATGCAAACTAGACATGGACGCCGAGAAAAATTTGCCGGCGAGCGGCTCCATACAAATAATAATAATAGCTCCCCTTACCGATTTCGGTGTCGGTAGCCGATTTCATTGAAACCAGGCCAGCTATGCAAGAGTTATTTTATAGTGCTCAAGTGTGTGCGCACTTACACAGAAGCACTCTCTCTTCCTTTTAATTTACTCTTATAACCCAGTGGGACGGTAAACCGACACGACTGGCGAGAGAACAGGCGAAGGTCCGACTTTTTACATGCCCATCAGTCAGGCAATCAGGTGATCAGCCTGCATTGTCCTAACTTGAAAACAACATTTTTTGTTGTTACAACGCGGGAATCGAACCCACGACCTCCGGGTCGAGAGCGAGCTCTGAACCACTAGACCACGGAGGCGATCAATCGTGGCGTGAACCCGCTCCCGCGCCGCTGTTTTCGGTCTATTTGATTTTACGTAAAAGATCCTGCCGCTCCCGCGCCGCCGCCGCTCCCGCCCCGCTGCCCGCAAAATTCGAGGCTGAGGCCTCGAGGAGGAGGGAAGGTGGCAGCGCAACCTATGTGCCTTTACAAATCATGTACGAGGACTGAATCGTGGCTATAGGGTAACAGCCAGAGACCGCATCGCGACTGTATCGATGCAAACGAGCGAGCACTGGGGGCGAGGGCCCTAAACAATCAATCAATCAATCAATTATTTATTTGCTATAAAAGTGGTACAAAAGATGTTCAATACGTAGATTACATTAAGACCTGGCACTTTTAGCTAAACATTAGCATGCAAAATATTCTTATTTTAAGTTTAAGAAGTCTAATTTTAATAACATGAATTAGCCATCACGTCCTGTATACATTTTAAAATTACTCAATACAATAATAGGAGGCATACTCTGGACACAATCAAGAATCGAATCAGTTCGTTCTCAGCGGCTTTGGTGTTTTATTTGGTAGATTACTTTGAAACTAACCAGGATAAAGAAAATCGTTAGATCGTAACACTTTGTACTCCCGACCATATCAATCGACTGAGAATCAAAATAAACAAACGTCAATTTATTCGGGAGAAGGTGGCACGATAGAATCTGAATCAAAATCAAATCAGTTTGGATAGTAGGCCCTTGAACGTAAACTGAAACGTCACTCGGTTTTAACGGCTGTTCAAATGCTAGGCTTCTATATTGCCTGCTGCTATTTATTGTCTTGTACTGGAGTTTATATTATAAAAGTGACATAGTCATATTCTGTATACAACTAATATCCTTATTCGGATATATCTATACTAATATTATAAAGCGGAAGAGTTTGTTTGTTTGTTTAAACAAACAAACAAACAAAAAAACGCGCTAATCTCAGGAACTACTGGTCAGATTTGAAAAATGATTTTTCTGTTGGATAGTCCATTTATAGAGGAAGGTTTTAGGCTATATAACATTACGCTGCGACCAATAGGAGCGAAGCGTCAGTGAGAATTGTTGCAAAAACGGGGAAAATTATTCACATTTGGGGACTTTCGTTGCGTGCGCTAGACCGCGATAAACGGTTTAAGTTACTCAAAAACCACGCGAACGAAGTCGCGGGAACAGCTAGTATGTCAATAAATACATTACTAATCAATTACTGTAACATAATAAACACACTTTAGCGAAACTAAACAAAAAAGTCGAACGCAAAATGCGTAAAATAGTGTTGTTATGCCTTATTTGTTTTTGATTTGTGTCTGCTATTCGGAGCAGCTTTTAAGGCTATGTTTACTTATTAGGATTTTATAAATATGCTAGGCACAATTTAAAATGAGATATGAGCTGATAAGTCGGTTTATAGGCAAGGTAACCAAGTACTTACTATTTAAACACATATTACTTGTGTTTTTTATAAAAATAAAAATCTTTTATTTCCAAACTAGCTGTGCCCGCGACTTCGTTCGCGTGGTTGTCGGAAACACTATAGCGATTATCTTTTGATTGCTCACGTTGATTTTTGTTATTATGATTATTAAAAAAGAATAATTCTTTCATAAGTACATATTTTTTGAGTAACTTAAACCGTTTATGCAGCGCACGCACGCGCGTTTTTGAAGAGCCGATAATCGGCCCGATTTTTCATCTATATATTATTTCTGACCGACTTATTTTATATGATGTGTGTGTATTATTGCAGTTATTATGTTCTATTACTCCTACAAAAAGTCGGTTAGCGATTCCGATAATCGGTAACGTTTTTTTAGCCGCGGTCGTCGCTACATTATCACTCTATTTAAGTACCGACGTCATTCAAATACATCATCATCGACACGTAACCACAAAAACAATTTATTAACGTCACTTACGTCAATACGTTGTTCATTCAAGCACGAAACTAGCGCCAAGAGCCAATGCGCGCATTAAGAGGAAACACCACGGGGCTAGAGAAATACAAAATAGATATTTATAAAATCTATTGCTGTCTCGCAGTGCCCTTGCTAGCCAGCACTAGCGCGATAGAGACAACTGCAGCTTGTACTGAAATTACCTATTAAAAGTATAGGAAATCGACGTTTAGACCCCTGTTTCCTCTAAAAGCTAACTGATTTAAAGTACGTCCCAGATAAGTTTAACATAAACGTAAACAAACCCGTCTTTGACACAACCAAAGACTAGTCAGTGATGCCAATTGGCCAATATTAATATTATTAATACAATTTTTGTTTGTTATGAACCCATAGACTATAGGGTTATATTCTACAATCGGCAGTGTCAAAATGGCGTATTTTTTCTGTGAACGATTTTCATTTGATGTTTAAACATATTAATTTTAATTATTATAAAATGTTTTGAATATTAAAGGTAATATGCCTGTGAAAGTGTTGATAAGTGTGCACAATAAGTGAATAAGGGAAAATTTCGATGTTTTCGGTTTGTTTACCTTTAGGTTAAATTTATCAGGGACAAACTATAGATACTTTTTTCGTTTAAACTAAAAAAGGCTTGAGCTATGTTCTTATGTTTTGATTTTATTACAAAATGCTCTAATATTTGTTTTCTGGGTGTTTGAACACAGCAAAAAATCTGGTCATGTTTTTAGGTTTTTGAACGTCCATAACCCTTTTAATAATTAATTTATGAAACAAAGGAAAACATAGGAATGTACTAACAGTATAATTAGATATTTAGGAAAATATATGTAACCTTAGCGGCATTATCAAGGGACCCATATTTCAGTAAAGAAACATGGCCGTTGTGTTTCCATACAGAAATAAGTTTCTTTGCGTTTGAGTCACAATAGCTGGAACAAAAATATCCAGTCGTACGCGGAATAATTACTGTGGATTATTTATAAGATATACGTTACATGCTTGTTTATTTTTGTTATTTACAATCATCGTCATAACAACAAAGAATTAAGATCTTGTACAACAAGCTGGCCTTCTGTAGAAAATTATAAATAGGAAGGTACAATCAACCAGTGACTACCAAACAACTAGCCACATGGCTAGTTATAGAGCGCAACTAAATCGGCTTAAATGTCATTAGTAAGTATCCTTCCGAAAAAAAATGAGTGGCGAAAGCTTCTCTTTCAGTGGTAGTCAATTGCCGAGCAAAATATAGCGACATATAACCTTTCTCCATTAATATCTGCAATTGTTTATTTACATTGTCAAAGAATTTAAGTACCTTAGTCCCGATTTTACGAACACACGTTAGTGTTAACGGTTTATTAAAATACCATGCCTTCTCATTCATTGATAGGAATTACGAGAGGAACAACATGATATTTAACGAAGGATTAACTTTAACATTGCTTGGTGAAACACATGTATGACAGTCCCTTAAATATCGTCGTTATAACCGGTTCGGCGTTATAACTATTGTCGAACTTATATGTTACTGATAAACATATTTACACCACGGATACTATAATCCATGTTGTTGGTTTATCTGTCAAGTGGCTTTTCCAGAGTATCAGACAAAGACAACAACATGGATTATAATTTAAAATGAAAAACCGTAGCACAAAGTAGATAATCGTAGTATAAAATATTCGTGGTGTAAATATTTTATGAAAAATTTACGCCTCCGTGGTCTATTGGTTTAGAGACTAGCTTTTGACATCGAGGCCGTGGGTTCGATTCCCGCGTTGGAACAGCAAAAAATGTTGTTTTCAAGTTTGGTTAGGACAATGCAGGCTGATCACCTGATTGTCTGACAAGAAAGATGATCCATGCGTCGAATGGGCATGTAAAAAGTCGGTTCTGCACGTGATCTCCCGCCGGTCAAATCGGTTATGCGTCCCACTGAGTGAAGCAAGAGAGAGTGCTTCTGTGTATTTCGCAAACACTTGGGCACTATAAAATAACTCCTGCGTAGCTGCCTGGTTTTAATGAAACCGGCCACCGTCACCGAAATCGGTGTAGAAGCCATTATTATAATTTTATGAATACCCCCTATTTTTTAACCGACTTCCAAAAAAAGGAGGAGGTTCTCAATTCGTCTGTATGTTTTTTTTTTTTTTTTTTTTTTTTTTTTATGTTTGTTACCTCAGAACTTTCGCCTGGGTGAACCGATTTGGATGATTTTTTTTTTATTTGAAAGGTGGTGCTTCCCGTTTGGTCCCATTGTCACCAAAGTGGTGACCTGATGATGGGATCCGTGAGGAATCGAGGGAACTCCTCAAAATTTATATGGAAACATATATCGATTTTGACTTTTTCTGAAGTAACCCAAGCATATGTTACCAAATAGTAAGATTTTGCACCATATCCTGGACTTAAAAGTACTGAACAGAACTTCTGAGTCCTAAGAGATACACGTTTGAAGATTGCAGCGTTGTTTAAAGAAATGCAAGCATACGCCACTACGTCAATTACAGTGTTGTACCAGTGTTTACCAAAGTGGTGACCTGATGATGGGATCTCTGAGGAATCGAGGGAACTCCTCAAAATTTATATGGAAACATATATCGATTTTGATTTTTTCTGAAGTAGCCCAAGCATATGTTACCAAATAGTAAGATTTTGCACCATATCCTGGACCTAAAGTAGTGAACAGAACTTTTGAGTCCTTAGAGATACACGTTTGAAGATTTCAGCGTTGTTTAAAGAAATGCAAGCATACGCCACTACGTCAATTACAGTCGAACTTGGTCTCATAGTTATCAAAGTGCATGCCTGATGATGGTGTCGTGAGGAATCGAGGGAACTCCTCGAAATTTATAGGAACACTCATAGTAATTTTGTATTTTTTTCGAGTACCATAAGCATATCCGACTAAAAACAAACATAATTTTGAATCAACTATCAAGGTATACCACATAGATCAGAAACAGACATACAGGACTGCTTAGTCTTTTAAGTTATAAGTTTGGAAATTACGACATCGCTTAAAGTACTGCAAGCATATGCCACTATAACAATTACAGTACTCAACACCACCTCTGTCTTCACCAGATAGTAGGTATATATATATAGGGACTATCATAACAATATGACGAAATAGGTAAATATTAAAACGGTAAAAAAATGTTTTAAGTCAAATAAAGAAATGTAAATCGACTAAAAATAATAAAAGATTTATATAGAAATCATATTCAGTTTGGCTGGTATCGACTTTGATATTATTAAAATTTGTATATAATTTTATAGTCAACTTGATATATATTGCTGCTCTGGCGGTAAGTACCTATACTTACTCGGTCTACCCATAACTAAAAATCTTAAAATAAAATAATTTTAAACAAAAAAAAACCGACTTCAAAAAGTAAACTAAAAAGCAAAAAATAAATTTACTTCGCACAAAGTAATACTTATTTTCACTTAAGTAAATAAATTTATTCTATAATTTTGAAGTCGGTGCCAAGTAAGTACTTCAACAACCTTACTACAATATCAAATTACTAAATATATGTAGGCAATCACAGAAAAAAAGAATCAGAAAAAAATATACAACTATCAATGTGACTATTACTATATATTATGTACCTACCAAAGTACTGGCTTACAAACTAATATTAAATGAAAAAAAAAATATGAAAAAACGCTAAACTTGGCACCGACTTCAAAATTATAGAATAAATTTATTTACTTAAGTGAAAATAAGTATTACTTTGTGCGAAGTAAATTTATTTTTTGCTTTTTAGTTTACTTTTTGAAGTCGGTTTTTTTTTGTTTAAAATTATTTTATATTATTAGAATTTGGGTTTTGATTTATAGTCATACATATTCATTAGCAATTTTTGTGAGTCTCTATATTGTAAACTCTGTTCAAATCGTAAACGTAAGAATTTTACCTAATCAATGTGTCAATGTAGTTTATTGCTTTAGAATTATGTTGCATTTTGATATAATTTCTTTGCTTTCGTTGATATAAAATCGAATCTTGCTGATGTGTTTCGAACTCCTGTCATAATATATTAAACTTTTTTAAGCTACCAATAAATTATCAATTAACAAGACGTCCACTTATCTCCTCAATAAAATATCGTGTTTTATTCCCCCATATCAGGCGATAGCCCCTTGACCTTTTTAAAAATAAATAAAATTACAATAAATTGTTTATTTCTTATAAATGAGGCGCTAAGTTAAACTTAACAGTCAATTATTACAATTTATATACCGACATTGTACTTTATATGTACTTTATGGACAAAAGGTGTGACTAGTTCCTTATATGGCTATTTTGAGGTCGGCTTTACGCTTTTTTTATTTATTTATTACTAGCTGTGCCCGCGACTGCGTTCGCGTGGTAGTCGGCAACACTATCGCGATTATCTTGTGATTGCTCACGTTGGTTTTTGTAATTATGATTATTAAAAAGAAATAATTCTTTCATACAAATTTTTTGAGTAACTTAAACCGTTTATGCAGCGCACGCAACGATAGTCCTCAAATGTCAATAATTTTACCCGTTTTTGCAACATTTCTCACTGACGCTTCGCTCCTATTAGTCGCAGTGTAATGTTATATAGCCTAAAGCCTACCTTTATAAATGGACTATCCACCAAAAAAATATTTTTGCAAATCAGACCAGTAGTTCCTGAGATTAGCGCGTTTAAACAAACAAACAAACAAATTCTTCCGCTTTATAATATTAATAAGTATAGATAGGCTTGCGTTGTATGCATTGCATGTTGCGTAATCTTGAGCATAATTTGAAATTTTTGGATTCGTTCGATTCGTATCAAGGATTATTAATTCGATAAGTTTCCTATTGTCCTTATAAATCGAGTTTTTTTTATAAAGGCGTTTTTGTATGATTAACTTTACTATAACAAGCAAGTTCGAGTTAACACGCACGGTGGATTCCGTATCAAGGCTCCGATTCTTGTAACTCGAAATTAGATTCGATCGTCAGTCTTTCCCACTCGCACGCGCCCACAAATAACACATGCATGAACGAGATAGGCTTACATTCGAATTTCGAGTTACGAGAATCCCGATCCTGGCCTGCCGAGACAGACGGAAGAACCTACAGTAACTACAGCAGTGTCTTGGTAATAAAGTCCCATTTTATCCTCCGACAAAACAGAGAGGTGTAACTTTGACGTGTGTGAACCGAGCCGATTGTGATCGTTGTTTTTTTTTAAGCTTACGTGATCGAGAATCGTAGCTGCATAATAATAATATATTACATCTATAGACGCTTCACACCACGTCAATCTGGCCCTGTGCTAAGATCGAAGAACTTACCAGACAACGGAAATATTTTAATACACATCCATGACCCAGGAACATTGAAAACTTTATGTTCCTTCGGCAAGATTCAAACCCGCAATATAACATACATATTCATCATCAATAGTTCGCTCGCTGCTTGAAGATACTTACTAAATAATGTTAAATTTTGTTTATTACCTACTCGTTCGGTGCTGAACCGGGAAATCGTCAAACGGATTAAAATAAAAATGTTAACGGTTATAGCGCCTGGCATTTACTTCCAGACACACAGGCCGATTGCCATAGCAACTTATACAAACGAAATCGCCGACAACATCTAGTAGATAGTATCACACCTATTTACATAAACATTGGGACTATATTTAAAGTGCAAATTAAAAATATAGTGAAGTGCAATAGTTATTTTGATATGTATGCCATTGCCAAGGAATTTGTGTCGTTATGTAAATGGGAATAGAGTGGTCACGTTTCTGTGACTCTCATACGATGGCACGTTGATAGGGACAGTAGTCAATTTGAAGTTGAGTAGTTTTATTAACCTCACGCAAACCTTAGTGGCAAATAATAGTAACCAATGGCATAAAATTGTGGTTAACTTCTTCACGGCATGTAGTGGCAATAACTCGAAAGTCGAACTCAACTTCACAGGTTGAGTAGGGTCTATGGAGATCATAATAAGAGAAGTTTTAATCAGGGATGAAATCGATATGAAATTTCGGATACGGATATTAAGTTATTTCGGATTATCCATTTGTTTCGGATAAATTCGGTTACGGATATTACATTTTATTTTCCTTTCTTCTTTCTTCAATAGCAAAACTTTCATTTTGGATTCGATTTCGGTTACGGTTACGGATAATTTTTTAAACCGGATATCCGATAGTTTCGGTTACGGTTCCGGAGCTCCCTGACATCACTGGTATTAAAATTATTAAAATTGAATGGTTTTAATAGTGACGCCACGCCAGAGGGGTATGTTTGAGATTTCTGTCTGGAGTGGTATTCGTAGCGCCTAAACGGTTGAACTGATGTTAATCAAGTCCCTTTTGTTGTAAATAGTTATAATGAAAGTAATAATAATAATAATGTCGATTCTTCTAATGTGTACAAATATTTTGTACACTTTATACAGTGAAACCCTTTATAACGACGAATCGGTTATAACGACAAACCGGTTATAACGACGAAGTTTAGTGTTATTTTATAAGCATTATTTAATGACTGCAGGACTTTTCGGACTTGGTAATATCAGTTTTAACGAATTTCGGTTATTCTAAAAATCTGTGGCTTCATACTCGATGGGTCTAAAGGTCAATAGGTATTATTATAAAATGTTCCTATAATATTCAAATTAAATTTCCCGGCAATTTTTATAATATAAAATTCACAGATCTGGCATTGAAGTTGCGGTCTGGCAGTCTGCCAGGTCTCCACAAAAAGTTAGGCCGCATTGCAGCATCGGAAAAACAAACGCTATGGAAAAATATTAATTTTTGTGTAGGCTTTTTTGTTTTTTTTTTTATTATTAAATGCATGGTGACTCGGTGGAGATGCTGTGTGCAATACACGAGAGCAGTCTCGCTCTTCTGTATTGCACACACACAGCGTATTCCTTTTTTCTCAGATCATTCTTATCGCAAATTGACGTTTCTTTAGCGCAATATTGACAATTATGAAATTTCCGGTGCTCGTTTGTAGCAAACTTTACTGCTAGTGGAACGACTGACAGATGTTAAAATTTAACATTCCTCATTTTCCTAATAAATTCAAATTATATTTTAATTTATCAATAATAACTACATTAGGTATATAATATTTTATATCTAGAATAAATTTGCTCCATCCTAACTTGAAAATAACATCGAGATCAGTGAAATCTGTAGAATCCAAGTAAACGTAAAAAAAGCTAGGTAAAAATATGCAAAATGGCGTGATAATTCTGAGCGTTTTGAACAGTTTTTGAC
Organism: Celastrina argiolus; assembly: GCA_905187575.2. NCBI lineage: Eukaryota > Metazoa > Arthropoda > Insecta > Lepidoptera > Lycaenidae > Celastrina > Celastrina argiolus. The sequence goes on from LR994596.1 coordinate 9,867,610, forward strand.
AGCTGACAGTTGCGTGTGGAACATGGGTGAAAACAGTTCAAAACGATCATAGTGGTGCTAAACGGTGCTAAAGGAACGGGAACCTGAACGATAAAAACGTAATTTTCGTTTACCATCAGGTACTGGAACGCAGGAATACTCGCTACAATCTGATAATAATATTCTCAAAGACTGCAGTTCATCAGTCAGATAAACACAAGTCTCGTCACTTCCTTTCGATCTCCTGAGAATCGTTAAAACGTAGATAGTAATTCCTAGTAATATTAAAGATTTTAGAAACCGCATTATAATTTGGCTACTGCAATCTATTCAAATCTAAGCGTAAACGAAAAGATGATTTGAATGATAAAATTGGGTATAGGTATGGCTTATTAAAATATTTTTTATCCAAAACCAGCTGTTTTTAAATCAGCTAAGCAAGAGGTCACTGGCCTCAGCGGCGACGATTCCTTTCATTAATAGTTATATTTTATTGTATTTTTTTGCTAACATTAGCAGAAAATTATGTGCCCAAATTTAACGAACATTGTTCGCAGAGTCTACATCCTGAGGATGCTATGATGCACACTGCATGGTGATGTGGGGCTTTGCACGCTCGTGTTCGCATTATTGCTGGTGTGGTGGTGGTGTTTTTCACGTTTTTGCTTGCGAGTGTACGCATAAGCAGTGTGGGAAGGATGGAGGTGCATCAAACGCATGACTATTGCGTACACTCACTCATTTGCATGCTGGTTGTTGTAATCATTTTTTGCGGGATATTGCTTAATCTATACTAATATTATAAAGAGGAAAGATTTGTATTTTTGTATGTAACGGTTTAACTCATAAAGTACTGGACCGTTTTTAATATATCTTTTTTCATTAGAAAGGTACATTATCACTGAGTAACATAGGCTATATAAAAATCAATTGCTGTCCGTTAGTCTCGCTAAAACTCGAGATCAGCTGAACTGATTCGGCTATTTTTGGCCTTGAAATATTCGTGGAAGTCCCGGGAAGGTTTACACGGTTTCCATGCTCAACGAAGTGGGCACGGGTCAGCTAGTATAATAAATTTAAATTTCATATAGTGGATCATTAATTTGGCCGCATTGCATGTTTTATTTACGTTTATATCACATTAAATCGAACGAAGTGTAGAACAATGACAGAAATAAAACTTATTACCAGCGACCTACATCTGAAATAGCACCGTTTATTATAACAATATTATTTTTATAAGCTGAGTGCGTTAATATGACGTGCGATTTAAAACTGTCGGTGTCGTAACGGTTAAGAAGTTTTGGCAAAAAACCTATCTTTTCATAGTTATCTATAAAACTTAATGTGTCTAGTTTATTTTTAATTGCTACGGATGATACTTGAATGGTGGATATTTTTTATTATAATTACATACCTACTTCACAAGTCTCTTGACTAAACTACACAGTATTTGACAACCTCCGTCGCAGATTCGAATCCTGCCGAAGGAACATAAAAGTTTTCTGTGTTCCTAGGGTCATGGATGTGTATAATTTTGTGTAATAATATAGTAAAAAACATAGTAGTAATTGTAACACAAGTTCTTCGGATACTTAATCACGAGGCTAGATTGACGTGGTGTGAAGCTGCCATAGATATGTTATTTTTAAAAATATAAATTACAGTTTTCAAACATTTCAAACCGTTTATAACGACACTATAGCATACCGTTTATAACGGCGAACTAGGTATGCCAACGACTAATATAGGTATTTTTTTATAAGGGCTAATTCGATGTGCCTTTATTATATCAAAAAAAAAAAAAAACAGACGAATTGAGAACCTCCTCCTTTTTTTGGAAGTCGGTTAATAAGGAGACGTATTCGATTATTTGTTATACTTAGGGCTAACAACCTAAACAGAATCAAACATGATTTTTTAACATCAATTAAGTAATTGATGTTGAAAAATCATGTTTGATAATGATGGTAGGTACTTTGAGTAGATACCTAAGTAGGTATCTACTCAAAGTACCTACCATCAAATGTTGACCGTTTAAAATTTATTCGTGTATCAAGTTATGTAGTCGGTAGACACAATCTTTAGAAACAAAAATAAATATTCAATTAATTACTAATTAATTAAAAATGTGATATTTAATTAAATATTTCCTTTATATAATTGCATCTACCTCACTATCCTGGAAGTATACAGGCCTAGGTGGTCCTGTGTTATCTAATCTAAAAATTGTAGCAACGAGATAAAAACTATTTAAATCGCACGATTAAAAGATTTTGAATCACTTTTTAATTTTATAAAAAGTCCAAAACCGGTGTTTTTATTGATCGAAAAACATTAATTTTATCTTAAAAACGAAAAAAATGTGAAAGTGTTTTATTTAAGAAATATGTTACATATCGCATTTTATCGCGAATACCTAATTATGAGAAACGAAAATCGTAATAAAATGGGCTGCAAGTTCCAACTACCAACAGGCCGAACGGAAGTAATCATATTTCGAGGTGTATGGTCGCTGTTAAATTAGGTTTAACAATTTTCGACCCTATCACGTAGTTAAAAGGTTTCAAAATTGTTAACTGGATCAAACTCTTCGCTAGACCAGTAGCCCAAGCAGAAACATTTGAAAGGTCCGTAAAGTAATAGTCAGGGTTCCCCATACATTGTTTTCACTTGATTAGTATCAAGCAAATTTTTCGTGACTACGTTCATTTTGATGAGTCGCCCAAGAATTTCTTAGACGAAACTATTATTTGTGGTAGCTAACAGAGATACATAGTAAGAATAAAGTTTGTGGATTTTTTTTATAAATTATTGGACGTGTCATCAAAATGAAGCTACTCAAGAAAAATTAGCTTGATACTAATCAAGTGAAAACAATTTATGGGGGAACCCTGACTGCAAAGTTATCGAATGTCAATTATTGTATTAGTGCTGTCAAGCTTTTATATCATTGAAGCAAGAAGGTGATATGTCATAAGAAAGTTTTACCCAGAAAATTGGGTTTAAACAGTCACTTAAACATGTTAGGATAATATGAAGTAACGTATAGTACATTGATTCTAGAGACTGATCTATAGATTAATGTGCTTAATACATTACGACGTATTCTAAAATGTTCAAACTAAACACAATTTTCTCGAAATCATATTTTCTTACATATCACCTTCATCCATTCATGTCTTCAACTGTATAAAAGCTTAAGGGTGTGTTTCACCAAGCAATGTAAAAGTTGATCCTTCGTTAAATATCATGCTGTTCCTCTCGTAATTCCTATCAATGAATGAGAAGGCATGGTATTTTAACAAGCCGTTAACACTAACATGCGTTGGTAAAATCGGGACTTAGGCCGTGTTTCACCAAGCAATGTTAAAGTTAACGCCATGTTAAAATATCATGCCATCTCATTCATTGACAGGAAATACGAGAGGGATAACATGATATTTAACATGGCGTTAACTTTAACATTGCTTGGTGAAACAGGCCCTTAACCTTCCTTACATATATTAGATATTAGATAACTTTACATTACGGAGCTATCATAATGTTCATGCTAGGCCCACGGTTTCTCCACGAAGGAATCGTACATTTTGCCGCACAAAAAATGAACATTATCAGAACGGCACGACAGCACTGATGTTCATTTGTTTACAAGCATAACAAATGTAAAGTGCAAGACCACGGTGTAACCTAAAAACGGAACGGACCACTGACCTATATAATGTGACTCATTTGTCCGTTTGTTTATTGTGTACTATAACCCGCGGCACGATCTATGTTCGTCAAATAACGCTGTAACAAAAACACGGAAGCCCCTACACATCCAAAGTAACTACTTTGGATATGTTTTCATTTTTCAATGACGCCTCCTTGGTCTAGTGGTTTTGAGCTTGGCTCTAGACTTGGAAGGGTTCGTTTCCCGCGTTGGAACAACAAAAATGTGAAGTGTGCTAATTAAAGCATAGATATTATAGCAGAGTATTAGAATAGTAATATATCATAGCATTTAGTATGTAATTAACTTTACATATTATAATCTCGTGTGTCCCCCAAATAAGGATGACCACCCGGTAGCGTAAGTTTCTTAGCCAATGTATTTCAGGCTTTATTATTATTAAAAATGGATTGGAAGAAAATAGAAGTTTTACTTTAACATCCCAAAGTACAACATTTCAAATGTTTCCAAGTTTGGTTGGACGCATGCTGATTGTCTGACAAGACGATCCATACGTCGGATGGGCATGTAAAAAGTCAGGAATGTGGCTGTTCTCTCGCCAGTCGTGTCAGATAACCGTCCCACTGCACTAGGAGCATAATGGAAGAGAGTGTTCTTGTACAAGGTTAAAATAAATGAGTGATAATACTTAAGGGTGTGTATGTGCCCCTTATGTAAAGATCACTGTGAAAGTACCAGGGCTCAAAAGGGATACTTTTTTAATTGATATGTGTAGGCATAATGTTGGGTCATCTCTCATACAAACATGAAAGTCAAAAATCAGTCTTTCAGCGCTGGTACTTTTACTGTATAGGTACTCTACATAGGAGGCACATACACACCCTAAACTATTATCACTCATTTATTTTACGACCTCCGTTTGACAACCTCCGTAGCGCAGTGGTTGAGCGCGATGGTGCTCGACCGAGAGGTCGCGGGTTAAATCTTGCCGAGGGAACAAATAGTTTTCAATGTTCCTGGGTCATGGATGTGTATTAAATTTGTGTATAATACGGATATGGATATGAAATTATTGCGGATTATCCGTTTGTTTCGGATGATTTCGGTTACGGATATTAATAAAATTTTGGTTCGGATATCCGATAGTTTCGGTTACGGTTACGGAGCTTCCTAACATCCCTTATGTCCCCAAAGGCTTAAAGAAGTTCTGCAACTATTAAAGATCTCAATGTCCTTTGGTATTTGAAGTAAATAAACATGCCCAGTCATACAGCATTGGCCAGTCAACCGCCGGCCTTGGTAACTGAAGCCGCGTTTCATCTCGATATAAATTCCAACATGAACCTGTCATCAGCACCGTTTTTAAATCATTCCATCTTTTACGAGTTTAATAGGAAGGTTAAGTCCCGATTTCAACAACACTTGTTAGTGTTAACGGCTCGTTAAAATACCATGCCTTCTCATTCACTGATAGGAAATACGAGAGGGATATGTCGCAGTCATCTGATTGAATAAGCTATTTGATTAATTGTCTAGCGCGTTTATTGAATGACGACATTTAATTGATTGACTAGGCCTAACGTTGATTGAACAGGCGTCACTCTACGACCGACTAGTTAGAGGACTGTAATAAAGCCGTTAAACAGATCGGACGTAAAATCAGTCAGGCGGTTGAAAATAAAGTTAATTTTTTCCCGCAGTGGCGCTAGTAGTCACCAAAACAAATATGGCGGCAAACAGCTCGCACAGACAGTACCTACATAGTTGATATTTTCATTTTCATTTGGTGTGGCATGTCATGTCCTCATTTTGAAGACCTAAGTTGCAAACTTATGGTCAAACCTACCCCTACCAAACATTACAAAGTATGATATATCCCATTCAATGACATAGTTATAGGACGTTCAGTCAAGACATTGAACGATACATTAAACAACTTGACAAGTTGACTTTTAGCCATTCAATTAAATGTCGTCATTTCATCGCACGCTAGTCGTTCAATTAAACTGCTGATTCAATTTGATGACTGCGACAGATACATTGATATTTAATGAAGGATTACTTTAAGATGTGTTGGTGAAACTGGAACTATAAACGATTTAACCAACGCTTGTTAGTTTTAACGGCTTGTTAAAATACCATGGCTTCTCATTCATTGATAGGAAATACGAAGGGGATACCATGACATTTAATGAAAGATTAACTTTAATACTACTCTATAATGTATATGTGTCATCTGATTGAATCCGCTATTTAATTGAATGACTAGCGCTTTTATTGAATCCTGTTTTTACCAACAAATTTTAGAATCCGAGACTAGGACAGCCATTTAATATTTTAGTTTTAAACTTCGAAATTTCCGAATGAGTACTAATAAAACGAACATTCAAGTAAATTAATCAAAAAATATATCAACACATTGCTATCTGTACGAGCTGTTTGACGCCATTTTATAACCGCCTAGTGATTCAATTAAATAACCAGATTCAATAAGATGACTGCGACATATATATCAATACGTAACACATTTCAAACCGCGTCAGTTTACACGGCGTGGTAGGTATCGAACTTTGAAGGAAATCTATACTAATATTATAAAGCGGAAGAGTTTGTTTGTTTGTTTAAACGCGCTAATCTCAGGAACTACTGGTCCGATTTGAAAAATTATTTTTTTGTTGTATAGTAGGTACATTTATAGAGGAAGGCTTTAGGCTATATAACATTACGCTGCGACCAATAGGAGCGAAGCGTCAGTGAGAAATGTTGCAAAAACGTGGAAAATTATTCACATTTGGGGACTTTCGTTGCGTACGCTGCATAAACGGTTTAAGTTACTCAAAAACCACGCGAACGAAGTCGCGGGGACAGCTAGTTATACATAAATTTAATACACATCCATGACTCAGGGACACAGGGAACTTGATGGTTCACTGCGGGATTCCAACCCGTTCTGGCTTGAGTATGTCGCGCTCAACCATTGCCCTACAGAGGTCGTCTTTATAAATACCAACATGAACCCGTCATCAGCGTTTTTAAATCTTTCCATCTTTTATGGCGACAGTTAATGTTAATAAGAAGGTTAAGGGCGTGTTTCACCAATCAATGTTAAGGTTAATCCTTCGTTAAATATCATGTTGTTCCTCTCGTAGTTGCTATCAATGAATGAGAAGGCATGCTATTTTAATAACCCGTTAACACTGCCACATGCGTTGGTGAAATCGGGACTAAGGGCGTGTTTCACCAAGCAATGTTAAAGTTAACGCCATGTTAAATATCATGTTATCCGTCTCGTTTTTCCTGTCAATGAATGAGACGACATGGTATTTTAACATAGCGTTAACTTTAACATTGCTTGGTGAAACACGGCCTTAGTATAATATCTAATACTGGTTGCGCACGCGATTACTGCGTGTGGTGAACAGAAACGATTTAGAAACATTTTTTATTGGTGTCCTGGGGCCTTACTCTCTAAACTGATTCGATTTTGATTCACATTCGATCGTGCCGCATACTACCGAATAAATTGACGTTTGTTTATTTTGATTTTCAGTCGATTTGATATGGTCTGGAGTACAAAAAGTTACGATCAAACGATTTCCTTTATTCTGATTATTTTCAAAGCAATCCACCAAATAAAATACCAAAAACCGTTGAGATTAGACTGATTCGATTCCCGATTGTCCGACACAATCGAGAATCTAATCCTGCTGCTTCTATTCGTCCTTGCGCGATATAATATGGCCTATAACCTTCACCGATAAATAGGCTATCTAACACTCAAATACTTTTTGTAATCGGACCTGTACTACCTGAGATTAGGTGCGTTCAAAAAAACAGATATAATAATAATAATCTACGGACGCTTTACATCACGTCAATCTGGTCGGTGGTACGTTTATATCACTTATACATTCTGTCTTTGCCATCCCGCCAATCATTGAAAGTCCTGCTAAAAGCAGGACTCCTTTAATTAGCATATCAGTATTGAACCGTTTAATCAGTATAATTTGTATTAGTTCATAAATCTCCTTATTAAATCATAAAAACTATTACACGTGGAGACTACGCCTAAATGGAAGCTTAAAATCATATTCACAAAGCTAGACTTCAACAAAGCTCTTCAGCAGCTTATCTACAATATTATAGCGGAGCTTTCCGAAACGAGCTTATGCAGCTTAAATGCTAGGTTTATTTTTAGACACTTTTGTATCATTTGTATGTTTGTTCCGAGTGGTTTTGAAAGTGTTTTTATCATTTTGTTGTTATAAAGTACGCAATTTTCTTAAGTGTTTTCTACACATTTTTAATTGTTTTTTGGTTGTTCAATTTTCATTGTTCTGTCTAAAAATTACATTGTGTATTATGTTTCTATTTGGGTATAAAGTAGTATGTAGTTCCGTATATCATAATTTTACAAATTAAATTGTTAAATATAGGTACATGAATCTAGAAAAAAATATTTTTTTTAACAATCGATTATTTTGTACTAAAAATTTAATATTTAAAATACTTTTTTTAAATAATCGATTATTTCGTAACACCCTGTGCCATGCCCTTTTTTTATCTTATACAGACCGTTCAATTTTAATTATGTTGATGTTGATTCTAACATGTAAAAATTTTGGTTGATATTAAAGATTTAAAGGTACCTATTTAAGTACATACTTTGTTAATTTTTTACTAAATAACATAATGATAAATAACTTCAAACATTTATTTCTATTTCAAAACAAAGCATCTAGATACGATGAGATAAATCGATTATTAATTAATAGTTTTTTTTCAATGTCACATCCCTAATTGTCTTACATTTAATTATTTACCTACGTATAAAAAAATATCAACATCAAACATAGCTAATAAGTAGTTCTTTCATCCTTTTCAAATTTGCTATTTCTTACTATTATTGCTTATGCGTCATGATGTTCCGCGGAACCCTGGGGTTCATCTCCAATCCAAGACTTCAAGATAGATATATTGTAAATTATTTAACATTTGATATTGTCATTTTATATATGACTGGCTGACGCGTGCACACTTCGTTGAGCATACAAACAGTATTTTCTCATCGTTTAAACCTTCCCGGGACCTCCACGAATATTTCAAGACTAGAAATAGCCGAATCGGTTCAGCCGTTCTCGAGTTTTAGCGAGACAACGAACAGCAATTCATTTTTATATATAAGAGAAGAAGATAGAAGATAAAATTAAATTATTAGGTAACTATTTAATAACTATGTAGTTTGATAATTTTGCAAGTACTAGGTACCACATACGAGCAAATTATTACTTAGGGTTCCACCAAAAAAAAGTATCGTATATATAATATATACAATAAAGGTACCGTAGCCAAAAGAATTCAGGAATCTTGAATTCAGGAATCTTTGGCTGTTAAGGCCACGGGCCACGGCCTATTTTTATATTTTTCCACCGATTTTCCCGCAGGTTGTTCCACTATGACTGAGTTGTGACGCTGTGCAGGACGTGTGCAATGCACTATTAAATTCAGTATGTTCTATTTTTACCCGACTTCGGCGAAGCCAAAAGGAAGGGTAATGATTTTGGCAGTCTATGTATGTATGTATGTATGTATGTATGTATGTATGTATGTATGTATGTATGTATGTATGTTCCTTCGTATCGGCTAAACTACTGGTCCGATTTTGATGACTGTGGTGTCAATCGATTTGTATTAATACCGCGAGTAACATAGGCTATAATTTTTTTGAAAAATGTTTAACTTTAAAAAAATTATACCTCAAAAACTATCTCCAAAAAAAATTAAATTAAGATAATTGTCTCTTGTTTGGTATCAAATGATAGGTCTTGGCACGCACATTACGAATATGTATTTATATTTTTATTAATTATTATATTTTATTGTTAAATTCAAAATAAACGTTTAAAATGCGGTCGTACAATTAGTATCTAGGAGTTGATACCTTTTATGTAATAAACAATTTTATAAAAGTATAATAATTATTATATTTGATGTGGAAACAGAAAAATATTAAATAAAAAAAAGATTAAAAAACTATAACATAGTTTCAGCCTTTTTAGACCCATTTTTTGCGAAGTCGGGTTTTTTTTATTCACCAACTAAATGTCGGTCAAATCCCTCCACCAACCCATGGCCCCATCTACCGATCGTGGTTATACTGGCCGAAACACGGGAATGGTCACCCGAGAAAACGCCCGAGACAGCCCGAGACAGTAGCTCGGGCGTTTACCTGCGCAATTCTTGATTCGCTACAAGTTATTTAATCTCATTCTATTTGTCCCTAAGTCCATTAAAAGTCAGTCAGTATGTCGTAGGTGTGCAGCCTGAGAAATCCCTTATCCCAAATCCTATGTTATTTGCTACGGAAGCGATATAAATTAGGATTCCCGCCCGCTAATTACGTAAAAATAGCGATAGACGCGCAATCGATTGCTGAACGTCAAAAAAATGTGCTTATCGCTGTTGTGTTTGAATGCACATTTGCTTCATTTTTGGTACGACACAAGCGCCAAGAACAATTTAGTGGCATACAAATAGGAAATATTAATTAAAATAAAATCAAACAAACATTAACGCTATTTTTTTCTGAATTATAAAACTTTAAACTGCTCTCCTGTTTAATGTGGGTTTCGGCGAATATCGTCGCTTTACCTTCACAACCTCGTGTCTATAAAACTACAACTTTTCAGTAGAGTAAAAAAACTCAATAATTTTAGATTTTCTTTATGACATGAATTTTTATTATATGACGTTCAGTTAAGTATTATATCTAGCTTGTATTAACCTATCGAATATATAAATTAAGTTTATATAATATACTTTAGGTTTAATACAAGCTAGTTAAATTATCGAGAAAACATTGATATTTTTACATACGAGATGGAGAAGGTAAAGCGACGATATTCCCTACTACCTTTTACCGTCGATAAAGTTCAAGAGCAAAAATTGCGCAATTTTCACTACTGTTTTGCATTTGCCAGATATACGGAATAAGCCTGCCGATGCCCTCAACATTTTTGTATTCGTGGCGAATGAGTCAGCGGCATTGGGGGAAGTGTATATGCGGCCGACATTGAGCCGGATTGTGTTTGCAAATATTTTGGATTGTTGCTTGGTACTATGTTGTTTTAGTGTAGACTCTACACTAAACTATTAGAATTAAACTTAGCTATTCTATGATCTGTATATTGTCTAACTATTATTGGTTACCTGTTATTTCAATTTATCTGTTCCTTCTTACTCCATGTTATTTATACTTTTGATTTTCAAAACAAAATAATAAATAAATAAACTCGTATGTGACATGCAATAGCTCTACCATGTAAAGATATAGGATAGTAGCCGAATACTGAAACGATAGTTAAATTAAGTACTGCTTAAGTCTTGTTAGTTGTTATTCCACTAAATAGTGCCAGACACGGATTTATTTTAACAAGCGTTTCAAGATTCGGCTCTATTTTCCAATGTGCTTAACTTATGAAAAAACTAAGTAATCTTCTCTAACTACTTCTAGTTTTATAGCAGATTTGATCTTGAGATAACTAAAAACTACAAAATAAAAAGTTACTTACGTTATGCTGGTGTAGAGTGAGGATGACGTTGTCAAACGTCGATGAGTTCGACAGAGCCTCGGAGCTGCCCCTCAGGAGTTCCGCCAGCAAATCCGTGCCTGGCTTCACTCCGGCCAGCTTAGACGGAGACGAGGTGGCCCTCACGTGAGTAGGGCCACGAGTCCTAGTAGCACTGGGCACGGCACTGGCACTGATCTTCCGACTCGGCACCGTCGCATCAGAGAAGCTCCTGCGACCCACTTCCACTGACCGACTAGAAGGCGCTTCGAGATTCCTACCAAACGGGACCCTCGTGACATTTCTCTTAGCTTCGACGTCAGAAGAGTCTGGACTAAAAGGCGACGGGGACGCTGTTCTGTCCCGCGAGCAAGGGTCGCTCTCGGGCTCCGAGGGGGAGTCCCCGCGAGACACGACGCCATATTTTCGTCGGACTCGGTACACTTCGTCGTCTCTCTCGTCGGAACTCTGCTGGCAGAATTGAGCCCGTCTGGTCGCCAGCTCCTCCGCCAGTCTATCTCTCAAAGAGTGGGTGGTGGACTCGCTCGGACTTGGCGGCCCATTGGTACACGAATCATCCGACTTCTCCCCAAGCAGCGAGGAAGTTCGAGCCTCGGCTGAGAGCCGCATGTCGGAAAGGGAGGCGTCGCTGCTCTCTCGCTTACACCCGTTCACTGACGGCGGATCCTCCTCGCCCCCATCGTCGCTCGCGGTGGTTATATAGATTCCCTTTCGTCTCTTGGTCTTATCTAGCGGTCTCCGTCTTTCTCTAGCGCAGACCGGAGCCGGAGTGCAAGGGTTCTGTACGGCCGCGAGTAAACTCGCGACCTGCTCGCTGGTTATCGTTTCGTCCTCCTTGTCCCTGTCCAACGAGGCGTCGGACGCGGCGTCCGAGCGCTGGGTATCGTCCGTAGGTAACTCTTTCGACCACTGTTTCACTATACACTCGTACACCGGCACCGGGATCGCGATCGAATTATCGAGTTCGTCATCGGTCGACGTCTTCAAGGCGGGCAGAGTCGCACACACACAGTCTACGTTGGCGCACACGTTCGGCGGGGGATCAGGGAGAGGTGGGAAGGCGAAAGGTTGGGTGGGCTCGACGGGAGAGGTGCCCTCGCTGTGCGCCTGCGCACTGTCCGCCTGCGAACCGTCACTCTCCTCGCGGAGTTCGTGTAACACTCGCGTGGTCATCAAGGCGGGGAGGCTGCCGCCGGCCTCGGCTGGCCCCTCCTCCCGCACGGGGGGAGTGCGGCGCGGCAACGGGTGCGTTAGCGAGCGCGCGCCGAGCAGCTTGTGCGCGGCTTCCGGCGGCAGCGTGCGCGACGCCGGCGCCGCGTTCACCAGCAGACCCTCGTCGGAGCCGACCGCGGAGTCCACCGACGCTACCGACCCGCCCTCCGTGACGCTCTCCTCGGTGACACTGATAGATTCCCGTTGCACCTCATTGTCCTTTTTCGCGACACGTTTACCGAAATCGAAAATGGAGGGCTGCTTTCGACGATAATGTTTGTCCTGGGCGAAGTCGCCCTGCGAGAATGACGCACTCCTGTACGGTATTGTCTTTTGCGCGTACGACCCGACTATAGAGCGCGGTTCCACCCGGACGAGAGTTATGTTGTCGGCGTCGAAGTCGTCGCATCTGTCCACAGACAGCCCCCGGGTCGGACTGTGCCTGTGCCGCGAGCGGGGCGGCGGCACCGGCGGCAGCACGGGCGCCGTGTGTGGCGGCAGGGGCGGCGGCGGCGGCGGGGGCGGCGGCGAGGCAGGCGAGGGCTGCGAGCGCGGCAGCAGCCGCTCGGTGAAGTCGCGCAGTCGCTGGTGGCGCGAGGGCCGCTCCTCGCGCGCGCCCCGGCCCAGGCGGCGCTGGAGACGCTCCAGCGTGCGACGGTCGGGCTTGGCCCGGCCGAGACACGCCGCCACCGCCTCCTCGGAGCAGCAGCGGCAGGGACAGGCGCGCGGCGGCGGGGCGCGGCGGACGGAGTAGCGCACCGCGCCCAGCGTCACGTACGGCGACCTGCGCAAGCGCCGTTTTATTTAGTTCGTGCGGCCCGCCGAGCGGTCGGGCGGCGAGTGCGACGGATTTAGAGCGGGCGAGCTTCCCCCGCGACTCGCCTCTGAATTCCGGGAGGATTCCCTCCGACCCACTCCGATCGAGAAATATATTCGAGCAGATGATTCGCGTCTACGCGATTCTTTGAAAGAGCATTAGGGACACGTCGTAGATGCGTAAATCACGCGCTATGCGACTTCAAAGTGTCTATCATGAATCAAAAAGTTGCAATATCGCAGTAGCCGGTAGCAGCAGGTGGCAGACAGACGGAAGACTTTTGGGTATAAATAGGCGGACGCTAGCGATTTGGCACTAAAACGACCTCCAAACAATGTTTACAACTCATATCTCTTCGCTAAGGACAAAGTTATATTTACGAGTATTGAATTCCATGAAATTATTTCGAGATAAGAGTAAAGACATGCAATATTTAAGCGGAGTAAACATACGCTTGCATACTTGTTATGTTCTTTAGATTATATTGTTTCACTCCTTATTTAACAAGAAATAATAAGGACTTACTTTTGGTTTGTCCTTAACTTATCAATGGTTACAACACATAAGGCATAACCTCATACTAATGGCGTAATTACTATTAAGACTATCTGTCACCTGCTCTACTAAGATATATATATAAAGACTACTAGATATGTAAAGCAGTATTTATCATAAGCACTTCATGTACAAAATGAAATCTCGCGGGAATCGTACAGTTTGCGATAAGGTAGCCAATGCGTTTATCCAGTCAGTAGTTTTTGCGTGAAAGACTAACAAACATACATAGCGAATCTTTCGCATTTAAATTAGTGGGCTCTACAGTCATAATAGTCTAGAACCTTCCAGAAGAATATGGTAGACCTGAAGTCACGTCGTCTTCGGACGCCATCCTCCGGCGATCGCGGGCGCGCGTCCGACGCCATGACTCACGTCACCCCGCGCATGCTGAGCTGGTCTACTGCCGCATCTGGAAAAGACCGAGATGATCATAAGTTTATTTGGTATTCAGTTATATGTTCATAGAGTACCTAATTAAAATTTATGTTAAAATCATAAGCATATATGAAAGGAGTCCTTACATATTTTTTCACGTGATAGAGAGGTAAAAAGGCTATTCTTAAGCGTAATTTAGGTCTTGATACCAACCTATCTAGACCTACAATAAGCTAAATTTGGTATTCAGTTATATGTTCATAAAGTACCTAATTAAAATTCATGCTAAAATCATAAGGAAATATGAAAGGAGTCCTTACATATTTTTTCACGTGATAGAGAGGTAAAAAGGCTATTCTTAAGCGTAATTTAGGTCTTGATACCAACCTATCTAGACCTACAATAAGCTAAATTTGGTATTCAGTTATATGTTCATAAAGTACCTAATTAAAATTCATGCTAAAATCATAAGGAAATATGAAAGGAGTCCTTACATATTTTTTCACGTGATAGAGAGGTAAAAAGGCTATTCTTAAGCGTAATTTAGGTCTTGATACCAACCTATCTAGACCTACAATAAGCTAAATTTGGTATTCAGTTATATGTTCATAAAGTACCTAATTAAAATTCATGCTAAAATCATAAGGAAATATGAAAGGAGTCCTTACATATTTTTTCACGTGATAGAGAGGTTAAAAGGCTAGGCATTACGTTTTTAGCGTAGTATAGGTCTAGATACCAACCTATCTAGACCTACAATAGGCAAAATTTGTAAAATCTGTAATTTTATTTCAATGGATAAAAAAGTCTCTACATATTCTCTTCGAGTCTATATTATCTTCGATGGTAAAACTTCTATAAAAAATATTGTTAGGACTTTGTTAACGTGATAACTAGAGACACCTAGTAGCTACTTTTGGAAACTTCAACGCTTGGGCGGCAGCGAGTCTGGGCGGGCGGATCTGACTTCGCAAACGTAAAGATAGAGGGAGTTGGTACTTATCTTTATTTACTACAACTAAATACTATTACAACTTTATAAGTAATAGATATAACCGACTTCAAAAATTATGTAATGTGTATATTATTTTTTTGAGTACGAGTACATGCAGTTATTTATAACAACAGGTCGGATTATACAAAGAACGATTGTATATTGTCACATAGTTTAAAAATAGTGTTAGTTCTTAGAAGCAGTGGGTTTGAGTTCAAATACTTGTGAGTCATTGATCTATCTCTTGACTAGTCAAATATCGCGAATTCTTTCGTCTTCCCTTGAAAAAGCTCTGAAGAGAAGAAATGGATGAACAATATCACAATTAGTTAAAAAAAGAAATAATGAGAAAAAGTTGAAAAGTAAAAATAAGTACATAATACATTTTTAATTTAAAGTTACAAAAAAGTAGAAATAGCTCTAACTAATTATTAGTGTAAAAATAAACATGTAGGTATATAAATAAAATATTTATTATAGTAGGTAAACACAAACAGAATCACACATTTTGTGCTTATCATATTCGATGATTGTAGCATGCACAAAACTGACAAAAATGTTTCAAACGGTCTTTTTTAAAGGTGTACTTAATTATAAAAAATATAAACGCCTTTTGTATACTTTCTTATTTAGCCAAAAGGGCATTTTGATTTAAGCATGGGACATCTTCACAAAACTCACAAAAATATGTCTCTTTTTTTAAAAGTGTTAATGATAAAAAATATATAATGATAAAAAAAGTTAATGATAAAAAATATAAAAGCCTTTTGTATAAGTATACAAAAGGCTTTTATATTTTTAAATAAGAAACTTTTAAATAAGAAAGTTCTTATTTAAAAAGGAAAAATCCAAAAGGGTATGTATGTATGTTTCCACACCTACATACATACCCTTCCTTTTATCTTGACAAGGTGATAACCGGGATTCGAACCCACAACCATCGGAGTGGAGCCGTACACCGCTCGACCACGGAGACGTCATACTAATTACCAAAATAGGTCATTGTATATCGTACGGTATTCGGAATGTATCGAATGTTATTCGGTGCTAGTAACACAATACCAGTCGAGAACGTCCTTGGTGTCTCCAGCCCACAAACCGCATCGTATGTAAAAGTAAATCGCAACATCATCATCAGCTGATTTATCGGCAGAAAGGCTGTGCTATATTTCGTAAATTTCGTTAGCAATTTCCTAAATTACTTGGTTGGAATCGAGACAAATGCACAGAATCTAGTTAGCAGCTTGGCGAATGGCGGCTCCCTAACTAATTACATGCTTGGTTTGTATGTATTATAATAATAATAATAATATCTATGGACGGTTCACACCACGTCAATCTGGCCCTGTGCTAAGTATCCGAAGAACTTGTGTTACAGGTACCAGACAAAGGAAATATAATATTTAATACTTTTTTATTATACACATATTTATGACTTTTACTATAATTATTACACACAAATTTAATACACAACCATGTCCCAGGAACATTGAAAACTTTTTGTTCCCTCGGCGGGATTCGAACCCGCGACCTCCCGTTCTAGCACCAGCCCGCTCAACCACTGCGCTACGGATGTATTTATACAGGCTATAATTTTAATGAGTGATAATACTTTAGGGTATGTATGGCTCCCGTACATACAGTTTACTGTGAAAGTACATACCAGCGCTGAAAGAGGTACTTTTTTTAAATTATTCTATGGGAAAATGATTTTGTAGCATTTCTCATATCAACATGAAAATCAAAAGTATCATACATCATAATTCATAACTTAACATCATTGAGGTGCTAGAGAAATAATATCACCTCCTTAGACCCCATATTTTCTTTCCCGAGGGTGTCGTTAAAGGAAATGTATATTATTATTATTTCAACACTGTGCTCGTCAACCCGCTTGCTAAGCGTGGCGAGTGAAGACAAACAAAAAATACTTTGGAGGAGGCTTATTTCTACTAGTGGATGTCATAGCTTGATGATGGTAGTCTTACATTAGCTATGTAGTTAGAAAGGAAGACAGGCAGACGGATAAATCGATTTTTTACAATACAAGGTGTAAAGTAAATGAGTGATAATACTTTAGGGTGTGTATGTGCCTATGTAGAGTATACTGTGTAAGTACCAGCGCTGAAAGACTTCCTTTTGACTTTAATGTTTCTATGAGAAATGCCCTAACAACATACATTTTTCCATACAATGAGTCAAAAAAGTTTATTTTACACCTTGTGTATTTAAATTTAAATATACAAGGTGTAAAATAATATTTCAAATAAGACTTTTGCATATGTACCAAGTATCAATGAAATTAAGCGTGTTTTTTAGTTTTGTGTCCACTAAAGAGTTTAAAATCCCTGTAAAATGGCGTGTACTAAGTTGAGCTAGCCTTGGGCTTAGTGTAGACATACTCTTACTGCAGACACCAAGATAAACACGAGTATCATGTCACGCCGGTTTCCTATGAGTCCGTAATTTCGGTCGAGCCAAGTCGTAACTCCGAGTTTGCCGTATAATATCAGTCAAAACATCAGCAAATATCAAATATCAGTTTCAATAAATTTAAGTATAAATTGCGTTGACGATTTATAAAAAAACAAAACGATAAAACTAAAGACCTACGATACAAACGGTAAAATGAAATGAATATGCACATCAATACCTAATAAAATAAAATAATAAATAGTTTATACTCTCAACACCTTCAGCAAACAATCACATAAATTACCGTAATTTAACTACAAACACAAGGAAAAAGTGCAGTAACCCAAGCAGGAACAATTGACAACTGTGTATTCACTACGTTGTATACAACGTTGTCAATTGTTTCTCCATTCCGATTCGATGTGAGATGAATGTAAACAAAAAAAATGTTGTGAGGCACAGCAGCAACAGGTAAATAAGTGGCAAATAAATTGGAGGCATTAGAGTCCCCCTTATCAAGCTTTGTTTACATTAAGATGACATTAAATCGGTACGCAGTATAGAGCGTTCCATAATTTTCATTCATTAATTATGTTTTGATTGCTTTACAAATACGTACTTTTGCTAACCTGACTATTTGCGTAATTAAAAAAAACCCGACTTAGGCCGTGTTTCACCAAGCAATGTTAAAGTTAACGCCATGTTAAAATACCATGCCATCTCATTCATTGACAGGAAAATACGAGAGGGATAACGTGATATTTAACATGGCGTTAACTTTAACATTGCTTGGTGGAACACGCCCTTAGCGTGTAACATATCTATCACACCCAACAAACGACCTGATGACCTTGAAGACCTGAACCAATTTCCACCGAACATACAATACAACAATGAAATAAATAAATAAAATACTTTTATTTCAGACCCACAATAAAGTACATAACAATATTAGTAGATGTGTTAGTAACAATATAAACTTATAATATGTTAGTATAATTGTTAGTTTAATAATAATACATTTTAATTTACATTTTATTTGCATTTTAGACCAAGTGCTACCTCTACCCAGTGCCTTTGGATAGGGCAGTCCGGTCTACTGGCAATCATTTTCAGGATAATAATATACCATTCAAACAAAAAAAGGAATTAAAATCGGATCATCCGTTTGCCACGTGCCTCAAACAGACACATACACATTCACAGACATTTCAAACTTATAACACCCTGTCGTTTTTGGCATGGGGGGTTAAAAATGACAGATCATTTCCAAAAACTGAAGAGCCATCGGCGTTACGTAAATAGGGGACTGGTGGCTTACTCTCCAAACTGATTCGATTTTGATTCAGATTCGATCATGCCGCGTACTTCCGATCCTAAATTGACGTTTGTTTATTTTGATTCTCAGTCGATTGATATGGTCGGTACTACAAAAAGTTACGTTATAATTGTTAAATAATGAATGCAACAATTCTCTATGGATAATTTCCATGTAGTGTAGCAACACTTTCTCTATATTGTTTATGGGTGTAGCCGCCATCTTCCTTACATTGTATAATGTTTGTACCACATTAAATGACTACTTTTAGCAGAGTTATCTTTTATTTTACTAAAGTAACCATAATATTCAACAATAATGATTGTCTTTATCCTGGTTAGTTTCAAAGTAATCCCAAAAAACCAAATAAAACACCAAATTCCGTTGAGATTTGATTCTCGATTGTGTCGGTAGCAGGCCTGCTGGGTAGATATACTAGTCTTTACTACTAGGGATTCTCCTAACACAAGTTTTAACTTACATGGAGATCCCCACACATTGTAATTTTGTAATATTTCTCAGAAAATAATCAATATTTTTTTTACTAGTCTACTTCTGTGGCGGTTTGCCAATACTATAAGTATTGCAGTTTTTCACAAACTATTTTTACGGGTTCGTCACGTTACGGCGATATGGAATGGATCGTGACATTACAGGACGCTGTGACGTCACTTTTATTTATATTCTAATTGAATCCCATCATTTAGGCTCGGTATAGACGACAATAATAAAACTGCACAATTCGATTACAGAAGACATGAATACAACGCATAACAGAAACGAGCGATAAAAATATACTGGGGCCTTACTCTCCAAACTGATCTGATTTTAATGCAGATACGATCATGCCGCGTACTTCCTAATAAATTGACATTTGTTTATTTTGATTCTCAGTCGATTGATATGATCGGGAGTACAAAAAGTTACGATCTAACAATTTGCTTTATCCTGATTAGTTTCAAAGTAATTCACTAAATAAAATACGAAAAACCACTGATATTGAACGGATTCGGTTCTCGATTGTGTCGGGAGTAGGCCCGCTGGTGTAATTCTCAATTCATTATGTGTTATTATATATTTTACTAGCTGACCCGTGCCCACTTCGTTGAGCATACAAACCGTTTAAACCTTCTCCGGACTTTCACGAATATTTCAAGACTAAAAATAGTCGAATCGGTTCAGCCGTTCTCGAGTTTTAGCGAGACTAACAAACAGCAGTTCATTTTTACAATATATAAGAAGAAGAGAAGATAGAAGATAGATCTGAAAAGAAGTTGCTAACATACCAACCGCGTCGGTTATCTATCTCCATTGTAGGCGACGCACTACACCTTTCTAAGAATATATCACTAATCATAAGATTATATAAATATTATTTAGAGTGTTAAATAAACTTATTGTGTTCTGAGATTAAATAAATATAGTTTTCTGTTGTATAAGCCTATAAATTGTAAGCTTAAACTTTTGTTTGAATAAAGTCGTGTTGTCGGATTCTTCAAACGTATGCGGTTACACTGAGCCGACACCCTGGAAGTCCAGCAAAGCAGTCGCACCAACGCACGCGCAAGTGACACACGTTTGAATTATCCCTCGCACATATTCTGTCCAACACCGCAGTTTTAATTCCATCCCTTATAATCGCTGGTCCATTCGAACCGGATCTAACTAGAACTGTTGAACTCTTGTTATGTATCGTACGCCAAATAAGTTTTTGTCTAATAAATCCCGCGTAAAATTAATTGACAGACTCGAAAGTGCTTCGGAACAAGTGTTAACGCGTGACCGCGAACAATTTAAAATGTCAAAATCGGAATGTGCATGTGATAAAAGTGCAACAAATGAAATGTCATGTAAATCGTCGTCTTCCCAAATTAGACGCAAACAGCTGGAATTAGCAGCAGCCGAGGAAAAAGCTAAAATTGCTTTGGAGCTTATCGATAAGCGGCTCGAATGTGACTTAGCCATGGTCGATAATGCTTCATATTGTAGCAAGCCTGCTAGCAACGACGGGAGTCAATGTAACGTGAAGCAGTGGCTGGAACAGAGTAACGTACAGTCGCCACCAGTGGCGGCAGCAACGGCGACGGAGGCAGCGCCGGCACCTAGCGCAAACTGCGCACCTAGCTGCGCCCCCGCTCCACACGCCGACGGTATAATTCAGCTGGCTCACACACTCAAGAACATAATGACCTCCACGTCCCAGCACCATCAAGATGAACGACTACTCACACGGTTGTCAACACCGCGAGATTTACCGATATTCAGTGGTGAATGCTTCGAATGGTTGCATTTTCGAAGCGCATATGATGAATCCACACAGGTATGCCAATTTAGTGATTCTGAAAATTTATGGCGACTACGCAAAGCGCTCCGCGGCGAGGCCAAGGAAGCCGTCACCGACCTACTGATCGGCGGCACCTCACCAGCTATTGTAATGGAAGCATTGGAGCTCAGGTTTGGACACCCAGATTTAATCGTTCAACAGCTGACGGCGCAGATGAAAAAGCTATCGCCACTCTCAAGTAATTATCAGAATGATATAATTAACTTTTCTATGAAAGTAAATAATTGTGTTGCGACGCTGAACTCACTCAATCAGCATGATTACCTACGCAGCCCAGAATTACTGACGGCAGTCGTCACAAAGTTGCCTAGTGTTTTGATTAGCAAGTGGTCAGACTATGCTTACGATAAGCTAGCTAGCAACGTTTCAAAACTACAACTACTAGCCACATTCTTAAAACGTGAAGCTACTGTGGCCTCAATAGTCGGCGTTACACATCTTCGGGACAGCCGTAAACCCGACCAGGTGCCACATGGACGAACGAAACCGGATGAGAAGCAAAGGCAACCTATGTACTATAATCGGCCTGTGCTTACGACGATGGCAACCAGAGCCGCTCGACCGACGTCGTCGAAATTATGTTTGTTTTGCTCAAAATCTGCCCATCCACTAACTGAATGTCGATATTTCAGACGAGCAATGAGAAAAGATAGATGGAGATTTGCAAAAGCAAAAAACCTATGTTTTTGTTGCTTATTGGAGCGACACAATAATACCGCATGTCCTGCACCTTTATGCGACATCGACGACTGTGGATTGTCGCACAATCGCCTTCTACACTTCAAGAAGCCTGCAGTCGACACCGTGGCTACAATGATGGATGCGACCACCCACGAGTCGCAGGTAGCTGACAGCGAGTCGTCATTATCGGCACGCGGCGAAACCGTGGCCCACATGGCTGCCACCCAGCGCGAGCCGAGCGACGATGCCGCCGACAGAACTCAAGGACCGCGAGCGAATTGTGAAGTGCTACTAAAAGTGGTAAAAGTAAATCTAAGTGGCCCAAAGGGCACGGTGAGTGCGTATGCATTGTTAGACGACGGTGCATCCATATCTATAATCGATAAGGACTTGGTAAGTGAATTAGGTTTAATAACTTCTCAGTCTAGCCCTGTTAAATTTATTGATGCTTTCGGTATCGAAATATTTCAATCTGATGTACCTAAAGTTACTGCTAATATAAGTGGCATATTTGAAAACAAAAGTTTTGATGTAACATTACGTGTAGTGAATAACTTTAATTTGCCAAAACAAGATTTGTCAATAGTTAAAACTTTGCAATGTAATCATTTGTTAAAAGTTAAAGATGATGTTTGTGATCAATGTGTAGTGCCTCGACTATTGATAGGTGAGGATAATTATTATCTTATCGCTCCTCATGAAATTCTGCAAGGTAACAAGCAGGAACCTTATGCTACGAGATGCCTACTAGGCTGGTCTATTCATGGCTGCATCGGTCTCACTCACACTTCCATGAACGGTCATACTTTTCATCTCGCTCACGATGAGGAACACGATACTAACATCACAGAATTAAACAATTTAATTAAACAATCTTTTGAACTAGACTCGATCGGAATTTCAACCTTACGCCGCGAGAATACGGCACATTTGAGAGCAGTACGTATTTTAGATGATACTGCACGGAATATAGGTAATCAATGGGAAGTAGGTCTACCTTTCACAAAAGACCAATTAGTATTTCCAAATACGTATGATTACGCGCGAAATAGACTAAATAGTTTAGTTAAAAGGTTTAGGTCTGACGTCACGTACGCTGAGAAATATCGCCGGGAGATGAAAAGGCTCTTTGATAACGGCTACGCTCGTGAAATAGGCGTCAAGGAATACACACCGAGTCATACTTGGTACTTGTCACATTTTGGAGTACAGAACCCAAACAAACCCGACAAGTTAAGATTAGTATTTGATTGTGCAGGTAAAGTAAACAACGTATGTTTAAATGATTTTCTTCTTACAGGACCAGACCTGTACAATTCACTATTAGGTATTATGTTACGTTTTCGCGAACATAGAATAGCGCTAACTGCTGATATTAAGGATTTTTTTGTTCAAATCAAAATAAGATCAGAAGATCAAAATGTTTTCCGTTTTCTTTGGCAAGAAAACGCCGAGGATGATGTGAAAATATGCGTAATGCAAACTTTGCTTTTTGGAGCTACTTGCTCACCGTTTGTCGCACAATACATAAAAAATAAAAATGCGATTAAATACATAGACGAATGTCCAGAGGCCGTTCACGTAATATTAAACGACCATTATATGGACGATTGTTTACATTCATGTGACAGCGAGGACAAAGCTATTCAATTAATACGCGAAATAACTGAAATACATAAATCAGGTGGTTTTGAGATAATGCGCTGGTCCAGCAACAGTAAACACGTGCTGCAGACCGTACCGCACGCGGCGCTGGCGCCCGCTGCTATCGCATTACAACACGGAGCTACGAACACAGCTGAGCGCACTCTCGGTTTGATGTGGCATCCGAGCGAAGATTTGTTTAGTTTTAAAATAGCTTTAGATCGAATTTTGCCTGGCATTTTAAATGGAACTCAGGTACCTACTAAAGCTCAAATGTTAAGCATTATAATGTCCGTTTACGATATTCACGGTTTTCTTTCTCCGTTTATAATTAAGGGTAAAATTATTTTTCAAAATGTACATCGCAGTGGAGTCGAATGGAATTGCCGCATCCAAGCCGCGGAGCACACTTTATGGCTCAGTTGGCTCAAAGATTTGAAGTGTCTAAGCTCACTTAAAATTCCGCGATTCCATGGCAACGCGCACGAGTGGACACATTGTTACTCGGCGGAACAGATGTTAACTGATGACATTAAAAGAAATGTAGGCGAGATAGTAAACAAACAAATGCATATTTTTTGTGACGCTTCGTCTAAAGCTTACGCTGCTGTTATTTATTGGCGTTATACACGTGCCGACGGGCGCGTACTAATTAGTTTTGTCGCTAGTAAATCTAGGGTGAGCCCATTGAAGCCGACTTCAATTCCGCGACTAGAACTACAGGGTGCTCTTTTAGGTGCGCGACTCGCAGAAGCTATACTGCGCGAATACAAAGGTCCCGGTCGCCATAATAAACGTTATTTTTGGACGGACAGTAGCACAGTCCTTCAGTGGATTCGAAGCGATCCTCGTAACTACAAACCATATGTAGCCCATCGACTTGGTGAGATCGACTCACTCACGAAAGCATGTGAATGGCGCCACGTGCCTACCGCGAACAACGCCGCTGACGCGGCCACTCGAGAAGACGCGCCTCCGTTAAGGTACTCAAGTGACTGGTTCCAAGGTCCCTCGTTCTTGAGACATCCTGAAGGTCAATGGCCTAAGGACCGGAAGTTTACGAAGACATTAGAGGACGCAAATAGCGAAAAATGTACGGTTCATTTAATAGTTGATAATAAATCGACAATGTCTTTGCCTAATGAAAATAATATCTCTAATTGGCTCACTCTAGTACGCGCAACGGCTAGGGTATTGTTGTTCATTAGAAGATGTCAAAGGAAGAAATGCCTACTTGACACTCTTCTAATGAAGGAGGCAGAAGACATGCTGCTAAAGAAATGTCAGAACGATTGTTTTCATGCGGACATATCATTATTGAAACAAAATAAGTCCCTGTCACGCGATAGTCGCTTGCTACAACTAACCCCTTACGTAGACGAGTCCGGTCTCATGCGTGTAGGCGGTCGTGTGGAGGCTGTCGCTGGCGTCGAACTTAACATGCGAAGACCTGTTATTTTAGAAGGAAAACATAGAATAACACGTATGCTGGTAGAATATTTTCATAGACAAGCACTCCACAGTGCAAACGAACTCGTCGTTAATAACTTAAGACAGCGTTATTGGATCTTAAAACTTAGGCCGACAGTTCGTGCCGTCGCGTCCCATTGTCTGTTCTGCAGATACAGGCGCGCGACACCGCAGCCTCAGCGTATGAGCGACTTACCTGCAGCTCGGCTGCAACACAATAGACGTCCATTTAGTTACACCGGAGTAGATTTTTTCGGGCCACTAGAGGTTACCGTTGGCCGAGGAAAACAGAAACGTTACTGCATGCTGTTTACTTGCTTAACTATTCGAGCAATACACATCGAAGTGACGGAAAGTTTAACAACTGACTCCACAATAATGGCATTAAGACGGATGGCTGCTCGTCGAGGCATGCCGCAGGTCATTATCTCAGATAACGGCACAAACCTTCGCGGTGCTGACGCGGAGCTGAGACGCAGTTTGTCTGAGCTAGATCAGGAGGCCATACGGGAGGCAGGAACTATACGCGGCGTCCAATGGAAATTCATACCCCCGGGGGCCCCAGAGATGGGGGGAGCATGGGAGCGCATGATCCGAACGGTCAAGTCCTCCTTAAAGATAGTATTAAAGCAACGTGCACCTCACACTGAAACTTTGTTAACCGTTTTAGCCGAAGTCGAGTCGTTAGTGAACAGTCGACCTATTACTTACGTTTCAAATGATCCACAATATCCCGAGGCTCTGACGCCTAACCATTTTTTAATCGGTTCCTCATCGTCAATTCCACAATTCGGTAAATATGATAATTCGGATCTACATTTGAGAAAGCGATGGCGGGTAGCACAGCGCCTCACTGACATGTTTTGGGCACGATGGATTAAAGAATATTTGCCAACCTTATTACCACGCCAAAAGTGGACTACTGAGTCTAGGCAGTTACAGGTTAACGATTATGTCGTCATTGTCGAACCTAACTTAGAGCGAAACTGCTGGCGGCATGGAATTGTGAGCGCGACCCACGCGGGCCGCGACGGACGAGTCCGTGTCGTCGACGTGCGCACACGCGCCGGCGAGCTGCGCAGACCTGTGACGCGCGTCGCCCTACTAGCACCACAGAATGATAGTAGTGCTAACTAGTTAGCACTAAGGAGGCAGATTGTAGGCGACGCACTACACCTTTCTAAGAATATATCACTAATCATAAGATTATATAAATATTATTTAGAGTGTTAAATAAACTTATTGTGTTCTGAGATTAAATAAATATAGTTTTCTGTTGTATAAGCCTATAAATTGTAAGCTTAAACTTTTGTTTGAATAAAGTCGTGTTGTCGGATTCTTCAAACGTATGCGGTTACACTGAGCCGACACCCTGGAAGTCCAGCAAAGCAGTCGCACCAACGCACGCGCAAGTGACACACGTTTGAATTATCCCTCGCACATATTCTGTCCAACACCGCAGTTTTAATTCCATCCCTTATATCCATAATAGGTAAAGGAAGAGAGAAAGTTAGAGAGAGAATCCATATGCACAGCGCCAACAATTGGACACCATAAAAATAACCATAGCTGACCTGGTTTCAAAAAAACCGGCCATAGACGAGCGATTGCTATTGAACGCCTCCAATAAAATATACGGTTGAGATACCTCCTCCTTTATCTGAAGTCGGTTTAAGAATGGCCACTAGCAATAATCGCTTACCGACTTTTTGTAGATAAAAAAAATAGCTCCCCTCACCGATTTCGGTGTCGGTAGCTGATTTCATTGAAACCAGGCCAGCTACGCAGGAGCCACTTTATAGTGCCCAAGTGTGTGCGCAATACACAAAGACACTCTGTCTTCCTTTTACTCTCATAGCCCAGTGGGACGAAACCGACACGACTGGCGAGAGAACAGGCGCAGGACTAACTTTTTACATGCCCATCCGACTGATCCGACGTATTTCTTGTCAGACAATCAGGTGATCAGCCTGCATTGTCCTAACCAAACTTGAAAACAACATTTTTGTTGTTCCAACGCGGGATTCGAACCCACGACCTCCGGGTCGAGAGCTAAACTCATAACCACTAGACCACGAGAATACTGATTGAAATAGTGCAACGCATATGTCATACAAAATGTCGGATAAGAAGAAGTAAAAATCTGTCCGATTATCGGTCCTACAAAAAGTAGGACGTGGGCGGGCTTAAAGATAACGGATTTGTCTGTTAAGGGACCTGTCGAGTATACCAGTTTCGAACATGAGTCCAATGCAGCCCACGCAGTCATTACTTATGCGTTAAAATCCTCTTAACGTATGAAAGATAGCCTATGTCCGTGAGAAAAATCGGACCGTTAGATAATAAATCCTTTTTTGTAGACGATTTGAATCAAACTTTTACGAGGAGTAAATATAGTATTTTAATCTATTTGTAGAGTTTAGTGGTAGTTTAGCCTAGCGTGGAATAAAAAGTATGTTACTTCTAATACCTCCAAAAATAAATAAATAAAATTAAAAAAAAACGTGTTATTTCCAAATGAAACTTATCAACCTATTTTCGAAAAAAAAACAACAAGCTATCACCGGCCGAGAAGAACCGGCGTAAGAAACTCGCAAATAAGGGACGATTAAGAAGAAGAAAAGATAAGATCGCAAATAAGGGACAGATATTTTATCTAAGGAATAAGTATGTGACTTTGGCAGATTTTATATGGAACAAATGTCAAAGTCACATGTTTATTCAACAGATAAAAGTTATCTGACGGTTGAAAAATCGACCCTTAATTAAATAATAATACTATCTATAATAATAATTAGTAATATCTATAGACGCTTCACACCACGTCAATCTGGCCCTGTGCTAAGTATCCGAAGAACTTGTGTTACAGGTACCAGACAACGGAAATATGTATTTAATTCTTTGATACTATACACATATTTAAGATTTTTATAATATTAATAGTTAATACACATCCATGACCCAGGAACATTTAAAACTTTATGTTCTCACTGCGGAAATTGAACCCGCAACCTCTCGGTCGAGAACTAGCGATCGCGTTGAACCACTGCGCTACGAAGTGCGTCGAATAGAAACAATACAGTGCTTATGATGATCAGTTCAGAAGTTTTCGCGTGAAAGCCTAACAAATAGACATTCACGTTTATAATTTAAGAGATAATTAGTTTTAAGTTATTATGAGAGTTGTTAGTCGAAAAAATAATCCTATAATTTTATTTAGATAAAAACATATTATATTAAAAATAGACATATATTATAATCTGTATTTCATTAACTTTGAAGATAAGAAGACTATTAATATTTAGATAATTAATGAGAAAGCTTCTTGCCCTTATGTGACACCAGCGAAACTGGTAATTTTTGCATGGATAAAAAAAACCGGCCATACACGAGTCGGTCACGCGCACTGTGAGTTCCGTACAAGCTTGTACGGAACTTGACGTTGGGGCATTTCTCATACAAACATGAAAGTCAAAGTCTATCAGCGCTGGTACTTTCACAAACTTTTTGAAGACCTCCGTAGCGCAGTGGTTCAGCGCGTTGGTGCTCGACCGAGAGGTTGCGGGTTCGAATCCTGCCGAGGGAACAAAAAAGTTTTCAATGTTCCTGGGTCATGGATGTGTATTAAATTTGTGTATTAAAATAATAAAAATCTTAAATATGTGTATAGTATAAAAGTATTAAATATGTATTTCCGTTGTCTGGTACCTGTAACACAAGTTCTTCGGATACTTAGCACAGGGCCAGATTGACGTGGTGTGAAGCGTCTTAGATATATTATATTATATATTATATTACAATAAACTCTACAATCTACATAGGAGACACGTGCAATATGCATATGTGTGTTTAAAAGTATTGATAAATTTTTTTTAGCTCCAAGGGACAAATCCCTCCACCAACCCATGGCCCCATCAACCGATCGTGGTTATACGGGCCGAAACACGGGAATGCGCACCCTACTGTCTCGGGCTCTCCCCTTCAGGTGCGCAATTCTTGATTCCCTACAAGTTATTTAGTCTCTTTCTATTTGTCCCTAAGTCCATTCTCCCCTTTCTGGGGCGGACAACACAGATACGCCTTCGGTGTCTTCCGATAGTGCGTCCTGGTTCTACTATCTTAGTTTCCGTCTTCTCGGTTGCCTCCGTTTAACCGTTCTTCTAATTCCAGTCTACTTCTTGTCCTATGCCATAGTCGCGCGTATTCCCGTAGTCGTCCGAAGCTCCAAGAGACAGTAAAAAGTCCTGAGTATTTGAAATAAATTTCAGCTTAGTACCTGATATTTATTTTAAATCATGTCCCTTTATCAAGCTGTTCCCGCGAATTCGTTCTTGAGCGACTTAAGGGCGTGTTTCACCAAGCAATGTTAAAGTTAACGCTATGTTAAATATCATGTTATCCCTCTCGTATTTCCTGTCAATGAATGAGATGGCATGGTATTTTAACATGACGTTAACTTTAACATGGCCTAAACCATTTATGCAGCGCACGCAACGAAAGTCTCCCCGTTTTTGCAACATTTCTCGCTGACGCTTCGCTCCCATTGGTCGCATCGTAATGTTATATAGCCTAAAGCCTTCCTCTATAAATGGACTATCCAATAAAACACTGACTGACAGAGATACAGACCGACAAACAGACAGACAGACAATAAGCGTTCCTTTACTTCCTTTCGAGATACGGAACTCTAACAAAAAATTAATATTAATGAAGCCGATCCTTTGAGAACATTTACAAATATGAATAATATAAATAACATAAAAATGAAACATAAAACCTTTACAAGCGTCAATATTTTTTTATTTTCGATCTTTGTAATCAATACGGTGGTTTTTTGCGACGGAATAGTTTATCAAGTGTTATGTTACTAACGTTTTGACGGTCCATTAAACGGCGACACAATAATCGTTAATCATATAACGAAATTAATAGTTTGACATAATTATTAAAATAAACAAATGGCGCGAAAAAATAATCGATTTGTTGGTTTTTTAACATACTCGACGGAGCATTTACGATCTGTCTGTCCTGTTTTAACATTAATTAGCAGAGGGAGAAAGAATGCGGATTTGGCGTAAAGGGCGTTTTAGAAAAATGGTCTCGTAAAGGTCAGGTGGCAGTAAGACACTACGCAGCGTTTTTAACCCCGACGCAAAATCGACGGGGTGTTATAAGTTTGACGTGTCTGTGTTAATGTGTATGTGTCTGTCTGTGTCATCGTAACTCCCAAACGGATAATCCGATTTTAATGCCTTTTTTTTCGTTTGCAAGGTTTATCAGTCAAGAGTGTTCTTAGCTTTGTTTGGTGGAGATGGGTTCAGGTCTTCAAGGTCATCAGGTCGTTTGTTAGGTGTGATAGAAATGTTATACGCTAAGTCGGTGGTTTTTTTAAGTTTTAATTTACTTTTATGATAGCGATTCTTGTGGATTGTATATCAATGATTTAATAAAGGTTAATTTTGTACCGCTCATAAAACTGACACTCGGTATCGCTAACAGAAGATAGTTACGGATAATACATATCTACAGATACGTAGAAACGTCACAAAGCCGCAGACAACCCAAAAAAAAATTGTGCTGTAAATATGTGTTTATGTAGAAAAATGATGATTTCGAGAAAATTTAATTCAAACTGTCACTTAAAGATTTTAGAATACGTTGTAAAGTATCAATTACATTAATTTAAAGATCCGTCTCTATAATCGATGTACTTAATACGTTACTACATATCCTAAAATGTTTAAGTGACTGTTTAAACTCAATTTTGTGGGTAAAATATTTTTGCGACATACCTACTTCATCGATTCCTGTCTTCAATTATTATCAACTAATCGAAATTATCAAAAGAGGTACCTCTTTGCACCAAAATATTCATAATTCACTTTACTTGAAGGTTCACAGTCCTCACTTAGCGTGATTGGTTCATTCGCTAGCGTTTCGTTATCATTACTTTTTATTACTCGCCCCCCACCATGAAAGCAATTTTACTGACGTGTTCCCGTCAAAACATAATTTACTAGGATTTAATCAATTTTTAAACGTACTAGTTTTTGTGGGGTCAACAAACACATAAAAATATCGTTTGATAAATGCTCAAGACTTTAGCAAAATAAATCTATACTGATATTATAAAGCTGAAGAGTTTGTTTGTTTGAACGCGCTAATGTCAAGAACTACTGGTCCGATTTGAAATTATCTTTTATTGTTAAATAGCCCTTTTATCGAGGAAGGCTATTATAGGCTATCAATCAAATCAAAATATTTTATTTCCACATTAAACTTAACAAGCTATTTTCGGAAAGTCAAAAAAGGCGACCACCGGTTCAACCCTAGCCCGCCGAGAAGAACCGGCGTAAGAAACTCGGACGGGGCCATCTTTTAGCAAAAAGATGGAAAATTGTTATTTTTTAAAGTGTATAGGTACAGAATATGTTTACAATATAATAACTTTTATATATATATATAACAATAACAGTCAGAGTACATAAAGTACATTGAGATAGCCTTGCACGTGGCCATCTTATTCCCTCCCTCCCTCTTCAGCTTTATAATATTAGTATTATTATAGACTTTTGAGTGATTTAGTCCGTTTATGCAGCGCACGCAACGAAAGCGCCCAAATGCGAATAATTTTCCCCGTTTTTGCAACATTTCTCACTGACGCTTCGCTCCTATTGGTCGCAGCGTAATGTTATATAGCCTAAAGCCTTCCTCTATAAATGGACTATCCAACAAAAATATATTAACCAAATCCAAAAAAAATATATTAAAAATATATAAACGTTTATGCAGCGCAGTGCGCGGTTTAAGTCACTCAAAAACCTCGCGAACGAAGTCGCGGGCACAGCGAGTCTTATATAATTTTCAATATCGGGATATTTTACGCGGACAATGTCGCGGGCACATCTAACCTTTACAAATAACATATCAATAATATCTATATTTCACACCTCTCGACTCTTGGACTATAAAATGGTAATGAAGTTATTGTGCTCTCTGAATATACGAGGTCATTAGTGGTATTTAGTTAAATGTTCAAGTTATTTATGTGTTATGCTAATGTGAAATTTATAGCATTATTAGTTGATACTTAATTTTAGGTCACGTTCAAACCTGCTGATCGCAACGATCAAAGTATTTCGTGCAGGATTTAAAAATATATTTGTTTCGAATGTATGGGCTTTATTGTAACGGTGTTTGTACGAAGGTCGCGGGTTCGTATCCTGCCAAAGAAATAAAATAAATGTGTACAATAAAAAGTAAAAATCTTAAATATATATTAAGCTCCCACACCGAATTCGAAATGAAAGTGGCCGGTTTTATTGAAACCAGGGCAGTTGAGCAGGAGTTATTTTTATAGTGCCCAAGTGTGTGCGCAAAACACAGAAGCACTCATCTTTCTTCACTGTCATGCCCTAGTAGGACGGTTACCCGACACGACTGGCGGGAGATCAGGCGTAGGACCGACTTTTTACTTGCCCATCTGACTCATGGATTTTATCTTTCTTGTCAGAATATCAGCTTGCATTTTACCAAACTTGGAAACAATATTAATTGTACCAACGCGGGAATCGAACCCACGACCTCCGGGTGTAGAGTAGAGCTCTAAGCCACTAGACCACGGAGGCGTTAATAAACATCATGGCTAAGACCATTGACCACATTCATGACCGAGGAACATCGAACATATTTTTGCTCCTCGCCGGGATTCGAACCTTCGGCTTAACGCTCCGCGCTAACCACTGCGCTACAGTATTTAACCATTTTGTTTACATTTATATTACAATGACAAGCTGTGCCCGCGACTTCGTTCACGTGGTTGCCGGCTACATACAAAAGGAATAATTCTTTCATACATATTTTTTGAGTAACTTAAACCGTTTATGCAATTCACGCAACGAAAGTCTTCAAATGTTAATCAAATGATTAACATTTGAAGAAATCATTGGCATTTGAATTTGTTGAAAGGGGGAAAATTCCCCCTTTTTGCAACATTTCTCACTGACGCTTCACTCCTATTAGTCGCAGCGTAATGTTATTATATAGCCTAAAGCCTTAAATGGACTATCTAACAAAAAAAGGATTTTTCAAATTGGACCAGTAGTTCCTGAGAGGGCGTTTAAACAAACAAACTCTTGCGCTTCATATTACTATTAGTATAGATATAGATTTGGAACAGAGTATACTGTAGGTATACAGAACAAGCCTGGTCAGTCAGGTAGTAAAATTATATTACGCTGGGCGCCAAAACGACGGGTCCAATAAAAATATCATACAATTTTTATGACCCCCTAATTCCGATAAGTATTTATTAAGTAAATACATACATTTATGTCATCATAACTTTTAATAAAAATAAATTTAATGACGTTTTAACGGAGAGAAAGCATTTTTCGGGTTTTTTGTTTATATTTTTGTTTTGCGATTTGGAATTTGTTTGATAAAATTTATATTATTATAACTTACTAGCTACCCCTCCCCACTTCGTTGATCATATAAACTGTTTAAACCTTCCCGGGACTTCTACGCATATTTCAAGACTAAAAGTAGATCAATCGGTTCAGCCGTTTTCGAGTTTTAGCTAGACTAACGAACAGCAATTTATTTTTATATATAAGATAAGAATTTATATTTTGTTTTAAGTTTACCTACCTATGGTCGAATTTAGGCTTGTACTATTATTTTTTAACACCTCCGTGGTCTAGTGGTTTAGAATCTAGCTCTCGACTCTGAGGTTGTGGGTTCGAATCCCGCGTTGGAACAACAAAAATGTTGTTTTCATGTTTGGTTAGGACAATGCAGCCTGATCACCTGATTGTCTGACAAGATGATCCACGCGCCGGATGGGCATGTAAAAAGTCGGTCCTGCGCCTGATCTCCCACCAATCGTGTGGGTTATCCGTCCCACTGGGTTACAGAGTGAAGGAAGAGAGAGTACCTACTTCTGAGTATTATTAAATAACTCCTGCGTGGCCTGGTTTCAATGAAACCGGCACTCCGTCACCGAAATCGTTCACATCAAATGCGTGCCCACTTCGTTCAGAATACAAATCGTTTACACCTTCCCTGGACTTCCACGAATATTTCAAGACTAAAAATAGCCGAATCGGTTCAGCCGTTCTCGAGTTTTAGCGTAACTAAACGAACAGCAATTCATTTTTTTAAAGATTTGTGTCTGTATTAAGTTTCCTATGATATATGATAGAGGAATTATGATATTCATCGGCAGTCGACAGGCTAGTATGAGTACGCAAATAACAGTACCGACTACCATGGCCGATGTTAGCAAATCTAAAGGTCACAACGTAAGTTCATTTAACTCAGCCATACATGTTTTGACTCTTTGGGGCCCAGATATTTATTATACTTCACCATCGCACAGCAAAAGTAAATCGTATCCCATCACCGTAAGACACATTCTCCAACGACGCGACACACATTACAAATGTTTCAGTATTAAAATTATGACAGTACCTTTTGACTTTTATATTTATGGCCGTTGAGGCTATAATCGCTCGTACGCGTTGTAACGGTAAAGGAGTGAAATTAATTTCATGTTAAACAGTGTAATATGACTATAAATCATTGTATGTCCGTCTGACTACTGTACAGTTCATCATTATTAATATTTTGAACTTGCCGGTGCTGACAAGTCATTTAAATATTTTGTACTTAGAAATTCCTAGCGTGTTAACACTTTCTCCGCTATTGGTACGGTCGAAAATACCCCTGATTATTTGCTGGGAGAAAAAAGAGAGTGTTATCTTTTTTTTGATATGTATTAGACAAATTATTTCAGACAAAGACTGGTTTCTCCTTCAGAGGAAGTAGTCTGGAGTAGAAGTAGGTTCAAAACTGGTAAAGATTTGTAAAATATTGTGTTTGTGAAAAAGTACCTTAAATAAAAAGGATTAAAAATGTAACGGGTGTAAAAAGAGCAGTCACTATAACTTTGGGATATGATTATACTACCTTTTCTCATTCTAGAAATGTATTTTTTTTACAAAAAATAAAAAAATAAAAATTTGCATTATTGCTATTTTTGCGACAAAAAAAAATAAGAAATGGTGAAAAGAAAATTTTTTTTTTTGTTTTTGAAAAAAAAATACATTTCCAAAATGAGGAAAGGTAGTATAATCGTATCTCAAAGTTATAGTGACTGCTCTTTATACACACTGTAATGTATGGTGTAGGTACATACTACATAGGATTTCAGATAGTTTTTTTTATTGCAAGAAAAACAGAAAGAAAGTATGCCTATCTTAAATTCAATGTTATCTTAGATTTATTTTAGGTTCCTATATTTATTTATTAAGTATTTTATAGTTAATTAAAACGGGTGACCCTACCTATGATTTTCACACGCTCACCTGGCCAGAGTGGCCGGGAGCGGGGGAACCACGACCAGGGGCTAATGAGCCCCTCTACGTGGGGTCGAAGGACCCGGTATTGAAGATACCGAGCCGTATAATACTTTATGTTTTTCTAGGGAAAACCCCCCGCGGCAGAAAGCAGGGGAAAACCATGGCGCTAAGGGAAAAGAAGCCTTGAGAGGCTTATTCCTGAATGGCGAGACGACAAGTGGCGTGTGAGGCCCCGGCCCTGAGACCGGGGAACGTGTGTGGTTCCACTCCTCCCACGCCTCTCATCGTCCCGCGGACCAAAGCCCTAACAAGGTGGGGGCAAAATGAATGAACGACAAGACGTTTTTTTGAAGGCAAAACCCCCGCGTCAGGGCGCAGGGAAAAACCTTCTGTAGCACATTTTATTTAATGTTCGACTGCCTGAAGGGCTAGACTTTGACGAGTCGATCTTTAAACCGACTCGCGGACCCAGCCGATCCAGGGAGTGGGGGGGGCTCCGGGAGCCATGAAGGGGGAAGGGGGCATAAGGATGCCAAATGGTGAACGCCGTGAGGCGTTGCTGGGAGCGCCGGGTGCGCGCCCGCGGGCCGTGCAGCCTTTCCCAGGGGCCGGGCGGCAGGCGGCAGGTGGCGCTCGACCGTGCGGTAGGTGCGACGTCGTCCGGGGCCGCCATAGGATTCCCGCCAGTCTTACAGGCTCCTTCCCTTCAAGGAGTCTTCGGATGGCAGGAATGTCCAGAGGCTGGCGCGGGGCTCCGTCGCAGGCTCCTTCGCTGCTGCAAAAGGAGCGGTGAAAGGATATTAATCCTGGCGAGGCTGCTGGACCGTTGCGCGACGCGGCGAGGCGGCTTCGCGGGCCCCCCTCTGGCAAGGGGGCGAGTTCGCACGGCGCGGCGAGGCCGGCGGACGCGGCTCAACCCAGGCGAGGGCGAGTCACCTGACGTCAGGCGGGCACGTGGAGGGCTCGGCCGCCTCAAGCGGCGAGGCGGAGCCGGGCAGCAGCGGTGGTGCCGTGTTGGCACTGGTGGTGGTGAGGTGGTGGAGAGGCTGCGGTGTGCAGCAGTGCAGGCCGGGTGGACTGCGGTGTAGACGGCGGCGGGAGGGCGCTCGCCGGTGGCCGGGAAATTGTTCCACGGCGGTAGGTGCGGCAGGGGAGTCTGCCGGACGTTGGGCGGGCTCAGGCGGGGTGCCTGAGGGCGGTGGTGGGTGGCTGCGATATGGGACGCAAGCCACGAGGCAGCGCTGTGTGCGCTGCGGCGAGTCCGTGCACTTCACGGCTGGATGGGCCGGGATCCGGGACGCGTCGCAGGTCTCGGCCGGACATTGGGGTGGGGGGCTACCACAACCCCCCCACGAGAATGCCGACGGGGGCCCGGCGCGAACGGTGTCCACTCCATCACAGCTAGGCACGGTACAGGCTCGGTGGTGTCACAGGTGGCAGCAGGGCGGCCACGGGACACGGTAGGCCATGGTCGAGGCGACGACACGGCGGTGTGGCACCAGGCGAAGACGCTAGGTGGAGCTGGCCTCCCGTGACCACAACACTACGATGTGCAGCGGGGCGGGTGGGCAGTTCGTCTCCCCGGCAAGGCGGCAATCCGCGCTCAGTTCGAATGAACCAAGCACGGATTGCCGGACGCCATCAGGAGTTCACTGGAACTGCTCCAAGGTGGTCGGCACGGACGCGTCACGATCGAGACGCAACGAACGCGGTGGATCGACGTGCGCGCGCGAC
The DNA here is from genome assembly GCA_905187575.2 of Celastrina argiolus. Lineage (NCBI taxonomy): Eukaryota > Metazoa > Arthropoda > Insecta > Lepidoptera > Lycaenidae > Celastrina > Celastrina argiolus. Next base: position 9,904,780 of record LR994596.1, read on the forward strand.
GAAAGCCAGGACGATCCACGGGTGACCCCAATTACATTAATTAACTTATATGAACTTATATCTAAGTAGTGACAATAGACAAATAAATACATACTAACCAATTACAAACTAAGTAATAACCAACACAACATTTACATTACAATTAACTAACTATAGAAGTAATCTCTACATATATATATATTAGGTATATATAAGTCTACAAAAGTACAAACGGACTACTAATTCAAATTCTTTGTAAGTTTCCTCAATTAGAGTTTTGAGTAGAGATGAAACGGATAGTAGTTTGGCCGGATACCGGATATTCGGCAAGCTACTAGGCCGGAGCGCCGGATATCCGGCTGCCGGATATTCGGCCCTTTATTTTTGACGCGATCAGTTTGATTTGAATATTGGCGCAGTGAACGATATCGGAAATATTCAGGCGCATTCGGTTCGCACGTAACCGGAGATCGGTAGACTGATTATGTATCTTGCAACAGCAATTCGACAGGCGTAATTTGTACAATTGTTTACAATATCGCTGTCAAACGTATACGTTTGACAGCGATATTGTAAACAATTGTACAAATTACGCCTGTCGAATTGCTGTTGCAAGATACATAATCAGTCTACGGCAGGCTGATTATGTATCTCGCAACAGCAATTGGACAGGCGTAATTTGTACAATTGTATACAATATCGCTCTCAAGTGTATACGTTTGACAGCGATATTGTAAACAATTCACGCCGGTCGAATTGCTGTTGCGAGATACATAATCAGCCTGCTGGTCGACTCGGGGGCGTTCGAGTGTTATCGCGTAAAATTTGGTATTTATTCATCACAATTTGCCACTTGTTAATTTTGAGTATTAAATTAATAATTAATAAAACAAACATTTTTGGTGTGCGATTATAAAAATAAAAATAACCGTTTATTTTTACATATTCCGTATATATAGTCCACAACCTATTGGAGTATGATTTGCCTTCATAAAACAATGAGATTTTTTTAAATTTTACTATCCGGTATCCAGCCGGATATTGTATTACCGGCCGGATAGTAAAAACTAGTCCGGATACCGGATAGTTACCGGATATCCGTTTCATCTCTAGTTTTAAGTGTGTAAGATTATTATAACTAAATAATGTTTACACACTAATTAGTTCTTACTACATTACAATACAAACCATATAGTATGTAATCTTTTACATACTATATGGTTTGTATTTCGAACACACTCAAACTGTAAGATGTTATCTGTCAGTGTTGACTAATACGTCGTATAGAAACACTACTACGACTAGAGTTTATTCGAGCGCGAAACAGTAGTTGCTAGTAGGGTTGCCAACCGTACTATGTTATGTAGTATCTTACCATATTTTCTACTAGCTGTTCCCGCGACTTCGTTCGCGTGGTTTTTGAGTGACTGAAGCCGTTTATATGCAGCGCACGCAATGAAAGTCCCCAAATGTAATTATTTTCCTCGTTTATGCAACATTACTCACTGACGCTTAGCTCCTATTGGTCGCAGCTTAATGTAATATGTATAGCCTAAAGCCTTCCTCTATAAAAGGACTATCTAACAAAAAATATTATGTCAAATCGGACCAGTAGTTCCTGAGATTAGCGCGTTTAATCAAACAAGCAAACAAACTCTTCCTCTTTATAATATTAGTATAACTATCAGACTTTTTATATTCAACTGGCTGACCCGTGCCCATTTTGTTTAGCATAGAAACAGTTTGTGATGAACCGTTTAAACCTTTCCGAGACTTCCACGAATATTTCAACACTAAAATTAGCCCAAAAAAACGAGAGTAAAGAACGTTAGTGTGAAATATTGAATGTATGGAATCAAACATGTATTGTGAAGAAAATGGTTAAAAGGAAATGTGTCCGTTTTTCCTGAGTTTCCTAGAAGCACTATAATTTGATTACCTTTTAGTCATATTTTAAGGAAAATACTTTTTGTACAAGAATGTGGCAACTGGCAACCCTAGTTGCTAGTGTGCTCCTTAGGTTTTTGCCATAATATTTTAATCATTTTGCTTTCGTTAAAAATACCGAAAGATGTCGTCTTTCGGTATTTTAAACGAACCCGTTTTAGGGTTAGTTTTTTGTTACAGTTTTTGTCACTATTTGGTTACTGTTGCGGTATTCATAGTTTTATCATTACTCTTCCTTTTGGCTTCACCGAAGTCGGGTAAAAAACGTCACTACCGAGTAGAGTTTTAGGAATGAAAATGGCACGTAAGTAACAGAAAAATAGGATAATATAAATTTCACCTATACGTCGATTTAAAATAAGTTTCACTTCAAAAAGTAAACCGGGATTCAATATTCCACAGCTAACATCACTTACGAAGTTCGAAAAATGTATGGGATTTTACTTAAGGTTCGCTAAATGACAAAAGAGTTCGTATGTCACTTAGCGGAGCTTATGTCAAATCCCATACATTTTGTTTTCGAACTACGTAAGTGATAATACGATGGCATCTTGAATCCTGGGGGCCTATTACAAGCTCCTAATTCCAGCCAGTTTACGCCTTACAACATGGCTGCCTGGAATTTTCGTATTACGACTCAGATTAATTATTACAATCACTTATTGACAGCGGTCACGTGACACTTGACTTGCTTCCGAATGTCACATTCAGTCAACCAAACTAGGGTCGATCCATTCAGAATAACATATCGTTGTAACATGAAAAAGTACAAGGCAGTTTATGGCCGTATTATTGAATTGCCTGGAACCAGGCTCGTATTGTAAAATATCATAATACGGCCCCTGGCTTTTGTTTATCGTAATTCGGTAGTAGACACTAGCATGTAATAGACATGCATATTAAAATAACAAATCACATTATTGTAATGATAAAAATTTATGGTTGGCGTTAAGATGTTTTTCGTTTTGAATATTTATGATAATGTTAATTTAAAGAAAGGCTGAAAGTACTGTTGGAATTGAAATTGAGCGATTTGTTTTTTAATTTATCTATTTAAATATTATCATCCTCATTTGATCGGACTGAACAGGTTTTTTGGAACACAACTTTAATTAAAAATATATGAGTATCCTTCATTATATCTCTTTAATGAATTAAACAAAAGTTTTTTGTTGTCTTCAGACGTGTGTATGTTGACAAATAGTTATACAACATCCGTATTTCCTACATATTATTAAACAAAGTCTGTTCGTCTGTCTGTCTGTTTGCGATAAACTTGATGGATGGCATGTAGATAGTGATTGCAATCCGGCGTCATTTTCAGTCCGGCCGGATACGACCGGATTCCCATCAATCCGGCCGGATCCGACCGGATCCGGCCGGATTGATTATATCAAGATGATTTTCGCTTTTTAGTACAAAATAAGTGAGTTAATCAAGTGTCACAGCACTTATATGTAGGTAGTTTATAAAAAATAAATCACAAATATATATAAAATCGACTTTGTTTCCTAACCAATGTTAAGACAAATAGAACAACAAGAATACAATAAAATTTTGTAGTGTAGGAAACTAGTAATAATTTTACGACGTAACGAGTAGCTCAGTCTCTCTAGATTTCACTTTCACAGATAGATCAATTTATAAGTAACAATATTTATTTTCAAGTAACTATAATATCTAATAGATACAATTAAACTAGAAAAAATAAAAAAAATAAACCTTACGTAATTAACTAAAATGAGATCAAAATCATTATTAAAGTATTTGAGAATGCTAACAAACTAGTCTTATAGGTATTTATGATTATTAGGATTTGATGAATCTGTCGAACGAATGAATTGCAAAAATTATCACAATCTTCGGATCCGGTATATTGGTACCGGATCCGGTAACCATTAAATGATGCCGGATCCGCCGGATTACCGGATCCGTTTTTCCGGATTGCAATCCCTACATGTAGATGCAGTAGGTTCACTTTTTTTTTTTTTTTTTTTTTTTATTTATATTTAGTACACAAACAGGTTACAGTCATTGCGTGACAGATTAAACACTAAGCTTATTGGCTATACTAGACGGCAACCCAAAAAAGTATACATAGCTAAATAATGTTTGGTTGCATGATTAAATTTAAATTATTAACTTATTAATAGGGTACATACAGTAATTAAATAATCTGCGGTTAATATTAGCTTGTGGATGCAAAAAGATTAAAACAACACTAAACTTAACTAATTTAAATCTAAATGATAGAGAAACGAGATTGGAGGATTTTTTTATTATTATTACGAGTTTGTCACGGGAGGTTGCAAATACTTGGCCTTCATTATTTCAGTAATTGTTTTTTTATACTGCGAGAATTTACAGAAAATATCTACGTCCGAATTTGCAGTTGCTAACTCGTTATAGGCACGACACATTCTGACTAGTGGGTTGTAATATGAGGTATTATTTTTGAATACTTGAATAGAAAATATTTTTGGTTTACGCGTTCTATACCGAGTGTTCATGGTTATTTGTGATAGAAGATTTGGAGCATCAATAGAGGAGTGTAGAACTTTATGCAGGTAAAGCAGATCGTATCTCTCGCGACGGGCACTTAATGGTATCACATTAAATTTATTCAGTTGGATGGTGTAGTCTTTGACCATACGGCCGAAATTACATTTTCGTGAGAGGTACCACAAGCACACTTTTTGAACCTTTTCAATATTTTCTATATGGTTTTTGTAGAAAGGAGACCAAATAGCACAGCCATACTCCAATACACTCCTGACTAAACTGAAAAATAATGCTAGTACACCATGTGGTTTTTTAAAGTCCTTCGTTGAACGTATGACAAATCCTAAAAGTTTGTTACTTTTTTTTAAGATGTGCTCAAAGTGAGGGCGAAAAGATAGTTGTTCGTCGAAAAGGACTCCAAGGTCCTTGACTATCTGCTTTCTGGATAATTGCTTCCCCTGCACGTAATAACAATGGTTGAGAATATTCTTCTTTCGTGTAAAAGATATCACACAACACTTGTCGATGTTAAGTTTCATGTTATTAGATGCACACCAGTCCGATATAACATTTAGATCATTTTGCAACGCAGTAAAATGATGCTCACTAACTACCTCAGAAAAGATTTTTAGGTCATCAGCGTACAGAAGTGCCGGACAAGATAGACGATCAATCAAATCATTAATGAATATGATGAAGAACAGAGGACCAAGGTGGAACAGAGACAGGACAAGAAGAGAAACCCTTTACAGTAACCAGTTGGCTACGATTGCTAAGATAAGAAGTTATCCACCTCAATAAATTACCATGAATGCCATAATGTGACATTTTGTAGATAAGCCTCATGTGGTCAACCTTATCGAATGCTTTGCTAAAATCAAGGTAGATGGAATCTGCTTGACCACCTGAGGCAAACACTTGACAAAGATAATTTTTGTACTCCAATAAGTTTGTAAGAGTGGATCTGTTCTTTAGAAAGCCATGTTGTTTGGTTGAAATTAAATTATAAAAGTGGCTATTGAGATGTACATAGACCACCGATTCAAAGAGTTTTGCAATGCCGGATAGTATACTTATTGGTCGATAGTTGGAACACAAAGATCTATTACCTGATTTGTAAATAGGGATAATGTGTGCTCTCTTCCAAGAGGAGGGAAAAATACCACTATAAATGGATTTATTAAACAAGATAGCAAGGGGCTGCGATAACTCTTCAGCACATTCTTTCAAGAATTTTGGAGGTATTTCATCCGGACCAGCGCCCTTCCGCGCGTCCAGTAACTTCAACTTACATAATATGTCTTGCGTACTTATATATATGTTGTTAAGGGTACATGACATAACCTCCGGCATATTCAACTGACCTGAATATGATGGTGAAGCTTTATCATAGACTGACCCAAAATAATCAGAAAAGAGTTCGCAAATTCCCTGACCATCAGAAGAAATATTATCACCAAATGACATCGTGTGTGGGATTGACACACTTCCCTTACGGTCGTTGATGTAGCGCCAAAAAAATTTCGAATTGTTAGCTAACGAGTCTTCAACTGAAGACAAATATGTGTTGTGACACTTAGTGATAAGCGACTTACTTCTGGTACGCAGCAACGAGAAGGTGTCGTAATCTCGGGGATTGCCAAACTTTTTAAATCGCTTATGGAATTTATTTTTCTCTTTGATGCATTTGATAAGTCCCTGATTGTACCATATAGGAAATTTGTTTGAAGTGTTTTTGACAAGTGGCGTGTTTACTGATATTATTTGATTTAGCTGAGTATAAAAAGCAGCAACACATTGATCAATATCATTAGAAGAAAGCAATTCATCCCAGTCGACTCCACATAGCTCTGATCGTATGTCGTTATAATTACACTTATTGAAATTATATCGTTTCTTATTTTTAGGTTTCATAGATGTAGTAGTCAGTAGATTAGAGACATTTATGCAATACGCAATATGATGCGAGTCAACATTGCATATTGGATCTGTTTCAGTTACGGAGATTGAGGATGGAGGTAAGTTAGATAACACTAGATCTAGAAATCGATTATTCTTATTCGGAATGAGAATAAACTGTGCAAGGCTGCAGATATTCATAGTTTCAAGCAGTAAATCTGCTTTGCGATCCTGAGGTTTGGAAGGCGTATTGACATTACCACGCGATTCCCATATCATGTTTGCAGAGTTAAAATCGCCGAGCAACAGAAATGTATCCTCAAATGACGAGTTTAGTATAACTTTTTGGGAATTATCATGGAATGCGGCTACGTCATCAGCTGACAAATCCGGAGGCAAATAACATAGACAAACATGCAAAGGAGGCCTGTCTGATTTAAGGGGTAGGAATGAAAGCCAAACATCTTCAAACCTACTCTCCCAAGACGTCTGCCGTATTACATTGATATCTTTTTTTACAGCGAAAAGGATACCACCTCCACTAGCTTTAGTTGAGCAAGAATCCTCACGATCCCTCCTGTAAACATTATACCTATCATCTATTGACTCATTATTAAATACACTACTATCAAAATTAGTTTCAGTTAGACATATAATTTCGTAATCATTACTAAGAGTGTTTAAATATATATCTTTAACCTTAGATTTAGCCCTACCTAAATTTTGATAAAATATGCTATACATTGTTGAAAAAAAATAAAAGGCCTAACAAAAACATCCAAATATAAAAATAAAAAGGGGAGAGATAATAAGTAAATAGTTATCGTAACTTAAGTATAGTGTCCATGTTTTTAATAAGTATCGCACTAGTAGACTCGTCCTTGCGAACATAGATCTGGCCGTATTTGATCCACACATATTTGTAGGAGAATTCTTTGGCCGCTTTCCTTGCCGCTGCATGAAGCGCCTTCTGCTCCGGAGACAGATGCTCAGTAACAAAGATCCTGGAACCTTCACCTTCACCCGATATATTGAGATCAGAGGATGTCAAGCCATGTCTTGAATTAGCTTTGTTATACCTGTGGCAAGCCGATAATACTGAGTCTCTCACACGGGTAGAGTTGAAACTCACGATGATGTTACGCGGCCTCTTGGAAGCAGAATTTTGTTTAGCCACTCTGCGACAGGCGTTAATGTGTCCATCTTCAATAGGAAACTGTATTAGATCGCACAGTTTTTTTAATATCTGAATCACATTTTCGTTTTTTCGCTCTGGCACTGCTTGTAACTCGATATTGCAACTGCGTGAAATCTTCTCAAAGCTAGCAAGGCGCGAATTCAATTTAATAATTTCGGTGTTAATTTTTGCATTTTCAGTTTCCAAAGTTTTAATAATTTTTACGCTTTTATCAATATCCGCCCGAAGTGTAGACTGTTCCGCGCAGATGTAGTCAGTGGTTGCCGTAAAATCATCTTTAAGAGCTTTAAGCGCCGTATCCAATTCATTCTTGACCATCAATTTTACGTCTTCCCTAAGAGCCACACGGAAATCAGCCATAAAGGCTGATAAAGTATTATGCAGCTTTTCATCTAAAAGCGTGCTGATTTTCCCCATTGTTACTACATCTTCAAGAACTAATTCATGTGTCGGAGGCGGAGATACAACCAACTGATCAGATATGTCACAAGACATATTGAGAGAGTCATCAGGATACTTGGATAGATGCAGGACATTCTGACGCACAGGGGTGTTGTCAGTGCTATGGGGTCGTCTAGTGACATTACTACAACCAGGGCAAATCCACGTTGACAGGAATTCTGAAGTGAACGCATTAAATTTTTGTTTGTCTATCGCTAGACACTGATAGTGATACTTTCCAATACACAGACGGCATTTAAGAAATTCCTTTGTGTTCAGAGCTCTCTTACAACCGCTGCAGTTCATTCTGAATAAATGTTTGGATGCTAGTGCCTTTTAAAAGTAAGTAGCAACAGTTCCTCACTTTTGACGTACAATACGCAACGCCTGCTAAAAAGTTGTAGCAAATTCCACCCTTATGCGGCAATGCGATATAACTTACAAGTGATAAGCAATTTCGGCCGCAGCGCTCCCAGCGTAGTGGCCTAACGGTCCGGACCCCGGCCTCGACGAAACGATCCGTGGTTCGAATCTCACACAGTTAAATAAGTTTCACCTTTGGGGACTCCAAAAACCACACAGGGACACAACACTGATGGGGCGAAGCACCAAGGACACTTGGAATTAAAAATTTGATTTATTTGAACAATTCACAGATCACCACAAACACGACCGCTCGCAACCAGGCCGTAAGCGAGAATGACTTTGAAGACAATATACTGCATCTAGCTTTCATCCATTTCATTTTCTTGGCATATCATTAGTGTGAAATATTCACAGGATATGTTATTCCTCAGTAACACATACAAACACTTATAATAGTAGGGGAGCCGAAGAGGGGATTTTTGTAGTAACTCAAGCGAGTCAGATTAAGATAGTGTATGTGTCCCATATGCCTCTGGTAATCAAGGCATTTTTTTTTTTTGGGGTTAAAAAGTTTAAGTACCTACCTAAAGTAATAAAGAATTAATTCAATGCTCCAGATTAATAGATGTGAAGTGTGGTGTCAAAGAAGCTCCTACAGAAAGTACTTACGATTTGTAAGTCAGCTAAGCTCATAGGGACTTATATAAAGTTAAAAAGTAAATCACTTTATTTAAATATTATATTTGACTCAGCGTAATACTCTTTTCAAATCTAAATACTTATAAATAACCTCTATTTAAAAAATATTTCATGTCAATTTTGTATTTTCAAAGTTTAAATAAGGCTGTTTCCACTCATTCCACGACTAAATTAAAAAACTATCATATGTTTTTTTTCCTCCTATCGTCTAAGCACCAAAACCTACTAAGTCTCTACAACGTTCGAGTAACTACACGTTTAGCATTCTGGGCTCCCTTACTACAAAAAACAGAATATAATAAGTTTTTGGCGGCCCACCATGGCTGGATACCAATGTGGTGATAGTTTTCGAAACCCTTAGTGCGCGAACCGATTTCCATGCAGCCGGTTTTTTGATACGTCAATTTCCGAAGAAAAATAAAGATTGCCAATGGCCATTAGCAACATGGTACTGCACCTATTTAAGAGGAAACACTACGAATTTTTTTCCATAACGAAATAAGGGTTTACGGGATTCTTGTTTCCTCCCTGGATAATGCTGCTAGAGTAACAATTTTTTTCCCGAATATTTATGGATATTGTTTGTACGTCCCTATTTTTTCCTTTTTTTGATAAATTAATTATTTAAGGAGGACGTTCAAAAGCCAAAAAAAATTGGCCACTCTCTCCGCTATGTTTAAACATCTAGGAAACAGATTTTACTACAATAAACAACAAAATCAAAAAATAGGAACCTAGCTCAATTCTTTTTTTAGCTTATCAAGAAAAAAGTATTTAAATCGGTTAAGTTTTGGAGGAGGAAACAGGAATCCCCTAAACGTCGATTTCTGATACTTTTAATAGGCAATTTCAGTCCAAGTTGCAGTTGTCTCTATCGCGCTAGTGCTGGCTAGCTAGGGCACTGCGAGACAGCAATAGATTTTATAAATACCTATTTTGCATTTCTCTGACCCGTGGTGTTTCCTCTTAACTATTTACCTCGTCGGACCGCGCTCGTGCAAAGTACTTGATAAACAACTTGTAAAAAACATGCCCTATCATCGTGTCAAACAAAACGAAAGTAGGAAACAAACACAAAGGTAAATTCTATTAATCGAGAGTTTATCGCTGCTTTGATTATGCCTTTGTGAGCGCCTCACATTCTGTCAGTTAATTATTGTATTGTAAGTCAGGCCAAAGAAAAAAAACGAAGTTCCGCGAACGAGTGAGACCAGGCGCCTACTCCACAAACTGATTCGATTTTGATTCGATCGTGCCGTGTACTCCCGAACAACTTGACGTTTGTTTATTTTGATTCTCATTTGATTGATATGGCTGGGAGTACAAAACGATTCAATCTAACAATTTTCTTTATCCTGGTTAGTTGCAAAGAAATCCACTGAATAAAATACCAAAAGCCGTTGAGATCGAACTGATTCTATTCTCGATTGTGTCGGGAGTAAGCCTACTGGGGCCTACTCCACAAACTGATTCGATTTTGATTCTGATTCGATCGTGCCGTGTACTCCCGAATAAATTGACGTTTATTTACTTGGTAAACAAATGTCAACTTATTCGGTTTGTGTACTTGGTTGATAATAAAAAGTTTGAAGTTTATTTTGATTCTCAGTCGATTGATATAGTCTGGACTCTAGAGTACAAAAGGTTACGATCAAACGATTTTCTTTATCCTGGTTAGTTTCAAAGCAATCCACCATTTGGTGGATTGATTTTATTTAAAACACCAAAAGCCGTTGAGATCGAACTGATTCGATTCTCGATAGTGTCGGGACACCCTGCGTAGTGAAATACAAAATCGCGCGCCACTTAGCGAAGCTTATATCAAATCCCATACATTTGATTTCAAACTTCGTAATTGATAAATGCGATAGCATCTTGGATAAGGGCCTGATGCATCATACAGCGTACTTTATGATGCATCAGGGGGCCTATTACAAGCTCTAAATTCCAGCCAGTTTACGCACAGGCAGCCATGCATACATGTTGTATGCATGGCTGCCTGGAATTTTCGTATTACGACTCAGATTAATTATTACGATCACTTATTGACAGCGGTCACGTGACACTTGACTTACTTCCGAATGTCACTTTCAGACAACCAAACTAGGGTCGTCGTTGTAATATGAAAAAGAACAATGCAGTTTAAGGCCGTATTATTGAATTGCCTGGAACCAGGCTGGTGTTGTAAAAGATCATAATACCGCTCCAGGCCCTTATTCAAGATGGTGACCCGTGTACCTCGCGTTGGGTTTTCACCCTCATGTTATTTTGAAGACTGGCACAACAAATACAATTATCTATGGAATGCGGTCACAGTCATCTCAGATCGCGAACAAAGGAAATTCCTGGTGGCTGATAACGCGTGTAAATACAGATAGAGTGAAGGACGGGTGACCTTGTACTTGCTAATCTTGCATCTACATCTCGGCTGACACCTGGGCTCGAGCCAGATCATAGGGCATTCTGACCATACTTGAGAGTACAGGAAAAACACGACCGCAAGACCAAATAGACTACAAGCCCATGAACAAATAAATTCAAGTTTAAAAAACTATAACCCGACTTCGCAAAAAATGGGGTCTAAACGGCTGAAACAAGAAAAAAATAATCATTTTGAAATCCAAAAATGCATAGGTACAAAATTGGCATTGAATACTCCAACAGCAGACGAATATTATGTTTTTTCAAGCTCTTTTTTTTCTACCGTATTTCGGTGTGAGCTGACGCTTACCCCGGCCCCACACTACTCGCGAAGTTGAACGAAGTTAGACGAATAGAATAGTGTAGAGATGCACTTCGGCTTACCTCGACAAACTTTACTAGTACTTCGCCGTACTTCGCCGAGGAACTCCGCGAGTAGTGTGGAGCCGACTTGAGATGTTGTTAGCGGGTCCCACCACGGCTAAGAAGCAAAAGGGCAGCAGCGTTTCTGCGGACATTGTTATTATTTAAAGCTCGTCAACGCTAGGCAGGCGCCTAGCGTGCCGAGTATAGGCAACCCTTGATATACTTTTGGGAAAGCTCATGTGTCATGTCCAGTAGTGGACGTCATACTGAAACGCCGACGGTGACACCAATACCCAATATACAAAAAAAAGCGCCTCCGTGGTCTAGTGGTTCAGAGCTTCGCTCTCGACCCGGAGAACGTGGGTTCCATTCCCGCGTTGGGACAACAAAAAATGTTGTTTTCAAGTTTGGTTAGGACAATGCAGGCTACCTGATTGTCTGACAAGAAAGATGATCCATGCGTCGGATGGGCAGGTAAAAAGTCGGTCCTGCGCCTGATCTCTCGCCAGTCGTGTCGGTTTACCGTCCCACTGGGTTATGAGAGTAAAAAGAAGAGAGAGTGTCTTTGTGTATTGGTCTCACACTTGGGCACTGTAAAATAAATCCTGCGTAGCTGGCCTAGTTTTAAAGAAATCGGCTACAGACACCGAAATCGGCGAGGGGAGCTATTATACTATCGAAATCCTATATTGCAAAAACATGATAAATCTAGGTTGCATCCTGCAACATTTTATTTCAATAACTCATATACTTTAAACGACCGTTCATCAGTTATGTTAACATACGCCATTAAATGTTAATTGACTGGGTTTATTGATTTTTTACCGTTTAAGAACATTTTTAATGGCGATCGACTGTCAGTAATATTAATGTGTTAATTTTATTTAAACAAATTGGAAATAGAAAGCTTATATTTATTGCTTTTTGATGGACAAGTGAACCCGACGTATGGACTATGGATAAGCGAACCTCAAGATTTATTATATTATTATGTATTAGAGATGAGGAGATGCAGACGATTCGATATTTTATTAGAGACATCAATAAGCAATGCTTTTCTGTGAGCCTAGCACGAATTAATAACAAGAACATATTCGTAACGACATCGTATAAAAAAAAATATCTTACTACTGGGGCGGGCTACTATTTTATACACACGAACGCACCAGTCGTTGACCTAAGACCTGGGACCTTACTCTCCAAACTGATTTGATTTTGATTCAGATACGATCATGCCGCGTAGTTCCTAATAAATTGACATTTCTTTATTTTGATTCTCAGTCGATTGATATGGTCGGGAGTACAAAAAGTTACGATCTAATAATTTTCTTTATCCTGATTAGTTTCAAAGTAATTCACCAAATAAAGTACGAAAAACCACTGATATCGAACGGATTCTCATTGTGTCGGGAGTAAGCCCCCTGGGCGGCGATTCTCAGTCCTCGAACTTACTTCCGAATATTAGTATATCCCGCTCGCACGCGCGGTAAATCTCATTTGCATGAGCGGGACAGACCGATAGTAAAAACTAAGTTCGAGGACTGATAATTAGGGCCCTGACCAGGATTAAAATTCATTTGTATTGTCACTTTTATGGCGATCTTTTATCGCTATTTGTCCCGCTTTGGTAAGTAATTTATATGAGGTGCCAAAACTAAAAATTATCTACGCGTCATTCTCTTCACACTATATTCGGCTTAATATACTTCATACTATATTATTTTATATATTTTTATAAATTAAATTCAATCCTCCTTTAAACTTTAACTGTGTTCAATCTTGATACAATCCATTGCATATATATAATAAGCACTTCTCATAATACATTCATCGTTTTTTCATCACATATTAATAAGATAATATCCAAGATGTTATTAGACCATTAAAGATCGTCAATTTATGAGATGATTCTATAATAGGTTCTTGGCAGTAGAATCTACCGCATTCCAGGATTCATGATCACACACCAAAACGGGGATGACTCATGTCAATCGACAAAATCGGTAATTTACCATAATTACCTTAATATAAAATAATAGAAGACATGAATCGATGAAGGTGATAGGTCGCAAAAAAAATTACCTACAAAATTTTGTTTAAACAGTCACATAAACATTTTAGAATATGTAGTAACGTATTAAGTACATTGATTCTAGAGACGGATCTTTAGATTAATGTACTGAATACTTTACGACGTATTCTAAAATGTTTAAGTCACAGTTAGAACAAAATTTTCTCAAAATCATAATTTTACTACATATCACCTTCATCCATTCATATCTTCAATTATAGATATGGATGGCGTGGTCTTCTTGTATTTAAATCCATTAAGAACCTTTTGGACCCTTTTGAACCAACATTTGAAAACTGTTAACCAGTTGAAAAGTATTTACTCCCTTGGATAGATTCGAACCTACGGTATTAGCAACGACGCGCTCGCCACTGAGCCACAGATATGTCATTGCTCAATGGTGGTACTTCATAGTATGTTTACCACTTCATCAGAAAAGCACTTTCATTTGTACCTTCATAATAACTACATGAGTGATTCCATAATAAGAAATAATAACCCTATAATAGGTATCTGACATCTTGAGTAGGCCCCCAGGAGAAATCCACTCCTGCTTCTAAATTTAACGGATCAACTTTGGTATTGCATTGTATTTTAACAGTTCTTTCAAAATATAAGCGAGTTGATTTGAAATTCAGAATTCATTTTATATAGGTTGAAAACACTAGTTGTAATAACTTGAGGAAAATGATGATTATACAACCATTTCTCATTCGGGAATATATTTATCTGTCAAAAACGATTTTCTTTTCATTTTTTACTTTTAAAAAAGCAAATATGTTTTTTTTTATAATCTTCATTCCTAGAATGGGAAAAGGTATTATAATTCCAAAGTTATTGTGACTGGTCCTTTACACCTTTGTAGAACTAAAAAAATTAGAGTAAATCCGTTTTAGAGCAGATACAAACTGGCACTCAGCAAACAATAACAATATTCTTCGGACTTGCTGTTCGTCAATATTGGAAACATAATGTACGGCCACGGAACCCTTACTACTCGGCCGCTCTCCCACCTGTCCGTTTTCACCTACTGCAGCAATAAATCAAAGCGATCACTAACCCGTCGTCTCCAATGTCCGCACAGCACGCACTTTAAAACGTTCAACGACCTTTGTTTTTTTTTTAATCTCGAATGCACACGCATTAATATGTATTCAGCCACCATTTAAGACTTTTTGTTGTATTTTCTTGTCGCAAATATGTTTTAATTATGATTTATATGTCAAAATGCGGCTACATAAATCGTTTATTGTACTCTTCGTCGTATCACTCGAACATAGAGTTCAATTTTCTTTGGCATTATGTCAAGTAAAAACATGACATCGATTTAAATCGATATTAAGTTGTCTCAACACGCAGTACATAACCACTACATAACAGATACACATGAAAAATGACCTGTTAATTAAGAAACAACTCATTATAAAAACACTTGAGAAGAAATTTAAAACACTTAAAAATTACCTTTTGCCAAAGTCAGGAAGTAAACTTTCATTTTTTAACCCCGGACGAAAAAGTCATAAGTTTGTTTGTGGCATCGTATCTTCCAAACGGATGAACCGATTTTGATTTAGTTTTTTTGATTGAATGCTTACTTGATCGCCCGTTCTTAGCTATATTTCATCATCATCAGTTCGGACGCTTGAAAAATAAATAATCTTACCATATCGGGGGTTAATACAAAAAATATTTTTAATTTGTATTTGTTTGAATTTACTGAGTCAGCGGTTAGTAGGTAGGACCTAGGAACGAACCAAAATGGATAGAGAACGAATGTAAAACAGCTGTAATAAATAAGAAAAGTGTGAAATTAAAATATGAAATAGTAGTAAGTAATATAAAGAAAATAATTGACCTTGTCGAATAATAAGGGAACAAGACGGACCCACACTTTACATGGGTCCATCAAAAAAAAAGGAACACCTAGTTCCTTCCACCTAATCAATAATGCCCGAAAGGACGTACGAGTATAAGCACATTTTACCAAGATAAAATGCAGCCTATGTAGCAGTAGCGTAGGCGGGTTCTGCTTCAGAACCTAGCCGTAGCTGGTATATTAGGTAGGCATTTCATCCCTGGTAATGAATACAGCAGGATGTCAGAAAAGGCGTCTTTAAGTGCCATTTTCTCGAAACCGCCTTTTGACTTACTACTCTACTAATTACCAGAGCAGATTTGGATGGGAGTCTTCAAAAGGTCCTTTGGCCCTTTAGAGTGAAGCCGATAGGACTAGAGTTATAGGATCCTAACGCCACTGCTACGTAGTTTTCCTAATTTCATAATATTCCGTTCAGTAGTTTAGGCGTAATTTCGTGACATACAGTCACACATAGGGTTACCAGGCCTAAAAATGAAAAATCCTGTCCGACATGTCTAAAAATCCCGATTATGAAAAAAAAGTCCGGTCACGCCAGGTGCGTGATTAAATAATTGTAATAAGTGTATTAAATAAAAATCATAGTATTAAAATATGATTTTATTTACTTATTTTAGACCCATATTTTTTGTTTTTAGATATTTTATGTTTATTATATTTTATTTTATGTTCAGATATGTTTCTAGACATGTGAGAGACGTAAAATCCGGGCGGAGTCCGGTCTAACACGTAAAAATCCGGTCTAGACCGGCTTTATCCGGTCAGATGGTAACCCTAGTTACACATGATATTAGTAAGTACGCAAAAACCTGAGTATGCTAGAATAATAGCGAAAACACTTCATGCTTTCTACTATGTGCGCTCTAATTGGCTGATATGAATGTCAATTTTTGACGGAAGCGTTGATTGGTCAATAGCACTAGCCTAGCCCTTTTGGCAGTTTCTTTTCGCTCTAGGCAACAAAGCCTAGAGCGAAAAGAAACTGCCAAAATTTTACCTATAAAAAGAATCTTGCAATAAAATACTTCGTCCAAAAACTGGGTAATTTGAGGTCAGACGTCTGGGGAAGCCCTTATGCATATTAAGCAATGATTTATTATACGTTAAATATGCTTATAATAACTGTACACTTACAGACGCTGACTGAACCAATTTAAACCTTATTACAAAGAAATAAGGTCAAAAAACATCGGATCTCATGCAGTAACCAGTGTAACGAATTTTATTTATAACCTTAAAAAGTTCCTTGTTACTTGTAGACGAATATGAGACTAATTTTTAAAGGAGCAAAATAAATTTCAAAGCAATAAACTGTTTTAAAAAAAAATTTTAATTCAACAAAACAAACTTAACTTAGGTGGGATAAACAATGAAAAATGTCATCCACAGAGAGACGGCAAATTCATGTTACACTTATATCTTGAGTTAGCATAATCTGACAACAGATATGGAATGTTTGTTTAGGAACATCAGTATCATTCTAAAATTCTAGGATGTTTGCAAAGGGCCGGATTATTATATTACATTTGATCATATTCCAATACAAACTCTTCTTAACATATTTCAGGCCTACCTATGCTGTTCACACGCTCCTAGCCAGAGTGGCCGGGAGCGGGAAATCACGACCAGGGGCTTAAGCCCCTCTACGTGAGGTATGGCCCCGGTATTGAGGATACGGGGGCCGAAATTCATATTATGTTTTTCTAGGAAAAACCCCCCGCGGCAGAACGCAGGGGAAAACCGTGGCGCTACGTGAAAGAGCCATGGAAGGCTGTACCTGAAGGCGGGACGTCAGGCAGTGCAAGGGGCCCCGGTCCTGAGACCGGAGAGCGTGTGTGATTCCACTCCCCCTACACCACCCTCCATCCCGCGGACCAAACCCTACCATAGCTGGGGAGAGGAGAGTAAATGACACAAGTGACGTTTTTTTGAAGGCAAAACCCCCGCGTCAGGGCGCGGGGAAAAACCCTCGAACCTTTATTAAAACTGCCTGAAGGGCCGTGACGTACGGTCTTTAACCGTACGCGGATCCGTCCGACCAGGGAGTGGGGGGGCTCCGGGAGCCATGAGGGGGGAAGGGTTATGGGACCCATGAGGAGGGAAGGGTTATGGGACCCGACGAATGGTGGTGGTGGAAATCTGGGGGCGCTGGGTTCGCCCGCACGCCGCGCAGCCTCCTTGCAGAAGCCGGGCAGCAGGCGGCATCCTGCGGCATCCCCGTGTGGTGGGTGCGGCGGTGTCCGGGGCCCGCCGTGGGATCCCGGCCAATCCTCCGGGCTCCTTCCTCTACAGGAACCTCCGGATGGCGGGGATATCCTTTGGCAGGCGCGGGACTCCTCCACAGATGACGGTGGCGGTGAGGCAGCGGCAGGGCGCTCGACCGGGCTTACGTGAATCCATATTTCAGGATTATCGCCTACTAGGAATATGAAAAATTTATGTATGGATTGGCTGGAGGCACCAAAGAATGTGCTATTGACCAATCAACGCTTCCGTCAAAAATTGACATTCATATCAGCCAATTAGAGCGCACATAGTAGAAAGCATGAAGTGTTTTCGCTATTATTCTAGCATACTCAGGTTTTTGCGAAGATCTTAAAATTTAGGAAGATCGCGAGATTTTATCGCACACTTAATTTAAATCTTTCTAATTTTCCAATTATCCTACGACACGCACAAGTCTTATTCGATAACGTTACGTAAATCAGTTCGTGCATCCGTGATACTGCCATTTCATTTCATAAATTTTTTTTTTTGACAGTTTACTAAGCAGGATTAATTGACAGTAACGTATTCGTAACGTTTACCAATATCAACTAAGTAATATGTATGTATTGTAGATACGTAATAGTCCCACAGGAGTCAGAATATATTATACCGATTTTATCGACTCCAGGTTAATCACCACTAGCCACACACAAACGCCTACTTAGTTTCACACTTACACTCAAAATCTAACAAACAAACACCAATAGATTACAAACAAATAAATAGTCAATAATTATTATTTTATTGCTGACCATTTCGAAAACACTTATCGCATATTAAAGTCGCGCGACTTTTTAAGTGAAAACTTATTTAGCGGCGGCGGCTTAGCTCGCGTCAGGAGTCAGGACACGTGACCTGATCGAAAATTCGTAAGAGGAGAGAGAAATGACCGCCGACGCAGCTTAAGAGAGGTAGTAAAGGAAGAGAGAGAGGATGCTCTCTCTCTTCCATGCCGCAAAAATGTGTACTCCTGCTGCTTCACTTTTCACTTCTTCTGGCACTCCGGAGTGCAACGCCGTTTTTTTTACAATACAGTCACTCGAATTCAAGTCAAGTCGAATTTTTGGATAAAAAAACTCAAGGAATTTTAATTTTACTTAAACAATGATGCAAATTTTGTTTATTAATTGGTACCTGTATTCAATGAGCAATGAACATAGGTAAGAAAAGATGAAAGTTTAAACTACTCAATCGCGTTCAACCAAATATCTCGTATTGTAGATTAAACTTGTGGAATAGCTATAATCAAATCATTTGTTAATCTTACACCCACTCTCACCCACAGCACAATTTCAGATAACCACAGCCGTAAAACTGTAGTTTTGATACACGAATATTCGAAATGCATAATCGTTAAGATAATGTCGTTTCGTAATAACTCAGAACGGTAGGACCAATAATTCTTATTGATATCGAAGACCATTGACGTATTATTTAAGGAAATCGCATACAAAGTCGGCAGTGGAACGCCAAATATAAATACAAAGGCGAACTAGATTAGTGATTGTACGTCAACGCAGAAACCAGTAATAGGAAATTCGACACCGCGATTTGTCGCCGACAACCCATCGTAATCCATAAGGCTTACAGATTTTATGGTCACACGAAATTCCGCAGCTGCCTTACTCGTCTTGAGACAAATATTTAGCGATATGTGTCAACTGCCAAGTGTCAACACTTAATACTCCCTGGCGCCATTTTTAATTCGGCACTCGAAAATTTGAATTACGAATTCGATTGGCGACGCGTTGGCGACACTGATAACTTGTTAAAATCGCTTATTCTTAGCCCTTAAACGATCTCCAATTAATGCATTACCATCGAAGTTAATTTAAGACTTCACAATCTTCATAAGTGTCGGATTATTCGAAAGTTTTGTTTCTGCTTATATTGATAGACAGAGACAAAACATAAGAAACAAGCTAACTGACACTAATGAGAAAATTGAGAAAATGTGGCAAAATTTAATTTAGATCCAATTGAAGGATATGATTAGCTGTAAATCAAATCTTGTGCCCTAGATCTTTAGTGTCGTGCGTTGAGCGCTATAGAACGGTCGCGCTCCGCATTACACTACGTAGCAAAATTTAATTGTTTGCGAGTCGCGCGGCTGATTGCCGCTGCATGTCACCATGGCGCTCGTGGCCAACGAGTTGCTGGCGTTTATCCAGCACGCCATAGACACCATGGACGAGCTCAGCATCATGCAGATCTGCAAATCTTCTTTCACCAGCGATGAGATTTGCTCAGGCAAGCAGTTGCTGTACGAGACGCTCGGCCAGAGCGCGAACATGCCATCGCGACGGAGAGATGGAACAGAGAGAAGCGTGCAGGACATCATCTCCCTGCTGAAGCAGACGGATCCAGACGACGTGCCGGCTTTTGTGGCGAAAGATCTACACAAGCTGCCGGTGGTGACGATGGACCACGTCGACGTCTCCAGCTTGCTGAAAAACTTCAACGGTATGAAGGCAGAGCTGGACGAGATGCGGGGTAGATTGGATGCATCGGAATCCACCATCCGTGACTTACGTAGTGAATTATTACAATTAAAATGTAATAATTCATTAAGTGGGTCACCCGAGCATTCAACTGCCTACGTCAACACACGTCGTGGCGGCGCGCGCGCTGACACATCGTTTTGCGTGTCAGCGGAATCTGAGGAGTCAGCAACCGCCGCCGCCCCCGCTAGCCTTCCCCTCCGGGTCGCGCAGTCGCCGAGTCAACAAGCGACTCAGCAGAAAAGTTTCGCAAGCATCACCGCTCACTCCGCTCATCCCCAGCGGACGAAGAAAAAGGGGGATAAGGATAGCCGCAAGGCTACGGAAAGCCGCAAGGCTCAGCCTCCTCAATCTGGCAAGGACGAGAGCAGGAGGTGCGATGAGGAGGGCTTCATACTGGTGGAGAGAAGGAAGAAGAAGCCCGCCGTCCGCAACCATCGCGGCACCGCACCCTGTGGACCCGAGCAGCGCCTGCGGTGTGAAGTACGCTCCACGCCGCTGTACGTGTCCCGCCTGCACTGGTCCATGGAGGCTAAGGATGTAGTGGACTACATCCGTAAGAAGACATCCCTCCCCTTGAGGGTGGAGCGTCTGGAGTCTCGCCACAAGGTCAACTTTAGTTCCTTTGTGGTGAGAGTACCGACTCATCTAATTTCTACCTTCGAGGCGGAGGCGTTCTGGCCGACGGGTGTGGTCTTCCGGAGGTTCCGGGGGAGACTCAGGAATGAAGCGCGCTACACGTCGCCGACAACACGTGTAGTTTAAGTTTTAAGTGTAGTTTTAAGTATATTTTGTATGTATGTTAGTCTGTAAGGTATTTATAATATGGGCCATGTAGCCTGAAATAAATGGTTTTTATTTTATTTTTATTATTTATTTAGAAATATAATAAATGTATTAAGTCTTGTAATAACTATAGAAGTAAAAAACGTATGTAGAGAACCAAGCCTAAATTATACTTAACTCTTTAACGGCTTTCTAAATTATTATGATTCATGGCACCCAAAAACAAGCCACTTGGCCATCAATCATGTTAAAATAAGTCCATATTCCTTAATTAATGAACTAATTACATTATTTTCAATGTACCCACCATTTTTTGTGGGTATCAATTTGATCGCTATCATAAACGCTGGTAATAGCTTGTAACATATTTTGTTACAAAAACTGGTTGATCTATCGAGGGCGTTTTAAGGATTGTTATTATATTCTTGTCTCGTATTACAGTGTTACTAAAATAAATTAGCTAGTTATTGTTATTGACGACAGGCGATGGATATAAATAATCCTTTCGACCAATTTTGGGGTTATTAGGTAAAAACGAGTATTTATTTTTGGCTTATTAACATTGTTTGTCAAACCGACTAGGAGGTTTCTCAATATATTTTAAGTGTGTTCACTGTAGTAGGTATATTATTATACAGGAAGTTGCGGGTTCGAATCCCACCAAAGGAACAAAAAGGTTCTGCTACAAATTTCCTCATTTCATATTCTATCACGTAGATATTATAGAGATTTATGACCTAGACCTAGACGAAGCGTGGGGCTACTCCATTCTGCCCTGGTAAATAGAGCAGTAAGTCAGAAAAGGCGGTTTCGAGAAAAAATGACACTTAGGTCTTTATATTTAAGGCTTCATTTTCTCGAAATCGCCTCCGTGGTCTAGTGGTACAGAGCTTCGCTCTCGACCCGGAGGTCGTGGGATCGATTCTCGCGTTGGAACAGCAAAAAATGTTGTTTTCAAGTTTGGTTAGGACAATGCAGGCAGATCACCAATCTGTTTGTCGGATAAGAAAGATGAGATATGCCTCGGATGGGCATGTATAAAGAAAGTCGGTCCTGCGCCTTATCTCTCGCCAGTTGTATCGGTTTACCGTCCCACTGGGTTATGAGAGTAAAAGGAAGAGAGAGTGTATTTGTGTATTGCGCACACACTTGGGCACTATAAAATAACTCCTGCCTGCCTGTTTTCAATGAACCGAAATCGGTGAGGGGAGCTATTAATTACCAGGGCAGCATTATTATCAGCACTTACCCCACACCTCTTGAAGACCCTTCAAATGCCTACCTATTGTCTAGGTCAGGGTTTCCCTCTGCAGGATATCAAGCCCTTGCCACTGAGACCTAGGCCCGTATAAATAAAACAATCTCAACCTCAAACTCAAGACAGCATTTGGGATGACGTTCGAATTAATAGATATTACTTGAGCACCTAACTCAAGGAAGGTGTCTCAGCTGAAACGAGCATTGTCAACAGCTGTCAAACTGCTACAGCTGAGCTGAGCTGTTCAGCTGAGATAGGACTAATAATCAAATACCACCTTGAGAAGCTAACCGCCCTCAAGTAGGGGAACCGCCTTGAGTGCTAGTTTAAGGCCCGTATAAATAAAGAAAACTCAACCTCAACCTCAATGCAGCATTTGGGATGACGTTCGAATTAATAGATATTACTTGAGCACCTAACTCAAGGAAGGTGTCTCAGCTGAAACGAGCATTGTCAACAGCTGTCAAACTGCTACAGCTGAGCTGAGCTGTTCAGATGAGATCGGACTATTAATCAAATAACACCTTGAGAAGCTAACCACGCTCGAGTAGCGCAACCGTCTTGAGTGCTAGTTTAAGGCCCGTATAAATAAAGAAAACTCAACCTCAACCTAAACCTCAAGACAGCATTTGGGATGACGTTCGAATTAATAGATATTACTTGAGCACCTAACTCAAGGAAGGTGTCTCAGCTGAAACAAGCATTGTCAACAGCTGTCAAACTGCTACAGCTGAGCTGAGCTGTTCAGCTGAGATAGGACTATTAATCAAATACCACCTTGAGAAGCTAACCGCACTCGAGTAGGGAGACCGTCTTGAGTGCTAGTTTAAGGCCCGTATAAATAAAGAAAACTCAACCTCAACCTAAACCTCAAGACAGCATTTGGGAACGTTCGAATTAATAGATGTTACTTGAGCACCTAACTCAAGGAGGGTGTCTCAGCTGAAACGAGCATTGTCAACAGCTGTCAAACTGCTACAGCTGACCTGAGCTGTTCAGCTGAAATAGGACTATTAATCAAATACCACCTTGAGAAGCTAACAGCACTCGAGTATGGGAACCGTCTTGAGTCCTAGTTTGAGACTTCTTTATTAACACGGGTCCTAGTCTCAAATATTGTAATTCCACATTATTAGTACACCATTAACACTTCGTTAGGATGGTATTTTTATTGTGTAAGCGACACACTTATTATTTTTAAACTATTGGCCTTTAGTTTCGAAATATTCTAAACATAAACTTGTACATTTTGTATGGTGAATTGTTTGAATATATTCAAAGAAATGAACACTAATTATGTTTTTTTTACTAAAAAAACCGTTGAAACAGTATTTTAATTGACAGTTTATTTGATACTTTGAGTCGGGGCCAGAAAAGTTTAACGTTAGCGTACAAACCATACAAAGAAAACTACTCGGCCAAACTATGTAATTGTTTCATGGGACCAAATGGCAACTATTTTGAATCAAACAAAAAAGAATCACGCAAATCAGGTCATAAATAAAAATATAAAAATCATTCCGACTTGAGAAACTCCTATTTTTTGGTAGTCGGTTAAAAATGGTAACATAACATAATATAAATAAAAATGCCGTGTTTAAAGTGTTCTCTTCTAGAGCATACTTTTTAAATAAAGTGTTCTCTTCTAGAGCATACTTCTTGAATAAAGTGTTCTCTTATAGAGCATACTTTTTGAATAAAGTGTTCTCTTCTAGTGCATACTTTTTGAATAAAGTGTTCTCTTCTTCTAGAGGATATTTTTTGAATAAAATGTTCTCTTCTAGAGCATACTTTATGAATAAAGTATTCTCTTCTAACTATAGACTTATTTCGTATTATTATTATTATGCTATCGTTAAGTATACTGTGATGCCAGTATCGCGTTGCTGTAACATAACACTGCTCAAATCTTGCATGATTAAAATGCCCTCTTTATTCACCGCAAGGCCTCCCTATAATTCACTTCATAAATTACCAACATATTGTTCTTATTAGAGTATCATTTAAGATTTCAATCACAAACCAGCTTTCTTTCGTTTTTAGTAAATTGATCTCGATTTTAATCGACTACAGCGAAGCCAAGAGAGGTAATGATTTTGGCATTTTGGCATGTTTGTTCAACCGTAGCGAACTGGGGCCTTACTCTCCAAACTGATTTGATTTTGATTCAGATGCCGCGTACTTCCTAATAAATTGACATTTGTTTATTTTGATTCTCAGTCGATTGATATGGTCGGGAGTACAAAAAGATACGATCTAACAATTTTCTTTATCCTGATTAGTTTTAAAGTAATTCACCAAATAAAATACGAAAAATCACTGATATCGAACGGATTCGGTTCTCGATAGTGTCGGGAGTAGGCCCGCTGGTCCAATTGTAATGAAAGAGGTGTCAATTAATAGATTTTCTTTACCTCATCTTTATCAACATTATAATTTTCAGTTGCTTCACAGCTCCGAAACGGATGAACCGATTTTGATCTCCTTTTTTTTGTTTGAAAACTGACGAGATCGAGAAAATGTTTTGATATTAGTTCGTTGGGGGAATGGCCACCGGATTTCTGAAACCCGCAATTTTAAAAAATTCGGTTTTAACATAAATGTAACATATTTATAGTATAATAATGAAATATAATAAACAGTATTAATGTGCTAATATTATTACTTCTTGATTTGTTTGGAAATCTCCCTAAAGGAACAAACCAAGTCACAAGTCACAGTTTGAAGTTACTCACGAAAGATCAGCTGCTCAAGTAGGAGTTTGACAGCTGCTGTTCACAACGCTCGTCTTAGTTGAGACACCTGTCTTAAGAAATCTGCTTAAGTATTCTCTATTAATTCAGCTGTCATCTCAAATGCTGTCTTGAGGTTGAGGTTGAAATAGCTTTATTAATACAGGCCTAAAACCCACCGAGCCTCATCCTGCGCTTGTTGTCGGACCGCCGGACACTCGGCGACATCAGTATTCAGTAATATAATAATAATAATATCTATGGACGCTTCACACCACGTCAATCTGGCCCCGTGCTAAGTATCTGAAGAACTTGTGTTACAGGTACCAGACAATGGAAATATATTTAATACTTTTTATACACATTTAAGATTTTTATTATAATACACATCCATGACCCAGGAACACTGAAAACTTTTTGTTCCTTCGAAGGGATTCGAATCCGCGACCTCTCGCTTGAGCACTAACGCCACAGATTACTAAATAGTTACCTAACGCGCTAAACCACTACGCCACGGAGGTCGTCGCCGCCAAATAACTTATTAGTTACTTTTCAGTTAATAGTTTCAGTAAAAAGTTCAACACAAAACGACATCGCGGGCACAGCTAGTATGCAATATTTTATTTTCCTCAAACATATCACCAGTTTTGTACTATAATTAAATGAAAGGTATTTTCAAAAAATTAACATAAAAAGTCACGTTATGTCTGCAATAATGATGTGTTTCGTCGACGCCGGCGCGCGCTACGTGTCGATTCCAAAATCAAGTGCGTGACTGAGGAGTGAGAGTGATCAATAACAAAGTTGAAAACGTTGAGAGATGTTGTTTATAACTTTTTCCTTGCTATCCAGAAAAGCTGTTACAGCCCCGCGCCCTGATTCCAGATGCTATCGCTATTTATCACTTACGAAGTTCGACAACAAAATGGGATTTGAGATAAGCTTCGCCAAATGACAGGTGAATTCGTATGTCATTTAGCGAAGCGTATGTCAAATTTATTTGTTATTTAATTAATTTAAATTTGTTATTTTGTCCTATTTAAGGGGGCTACGGAACACCAGGTGCCACGGCTCGCCGTGGTCGAAGCCTAAATGGCTACCCTTTAAACGCATGGCGTGGGCATTGCATGTACGAGTATGTATTTGCATACATTATGATGTAAAACTTTAACATTTTTTTTTTTCTTTCTTTTAATGTCTTGTTATAATTATGTGTAAGTTGGTGTGTTTTTGTCCTTTGGCTGTGTTTGCCCCATTATGTGTTTAATAAAGATATTTTTATTTGTGTCTAATCCCACACATTATCTCTTCGAACTCAGTAAGCGATAAATAGCGTTGGCATTTTGAATCAGGGCCCTGTGTAGTGCAATTTTTGTCACTGCTTACCGAAACGAAACGTTGTTTTATCTGTCAAATAGGTTAGAGGTTGCGATTGCAATTCTTCAGACAGTTTGAGATTGTTTAACTAATACGGGCCTTAGTATTTCTATACTCACACTAGTCGGTAATTCCATTCCTATCTAGGTAACGATAACAAACGGCTAGATCTGTTAGTCTGTTGAATGTAGATGTCTGTTTTTATTTAAAACTTTACGTTGAGGCTGGGCACACAGCGTTACTCTCCGTAGGCCGATTTTCCATCGATTTTTCATTTTCCTGCAGATTGTTTCATCCTAAAAATATGACCGATTTTATGACCTACTTTTTGTATGTTCTATTTTAACCTACAAAACTTAGGCCTTTTACTAACATTTTGTAACTTCTACATAGGGGCCATTCATTTATTAAGTAAGATTTTTACCTGAATTTGAACCCCACCAAAATATCAAAAAGAGTCTTCCAAATTATTTTAAAAAGAGTGTGTTTGTTCCGACTTCAAAAAAAGGAGGTTCTCAATTTGTCGGATTTTTAATGTCGGTTCACTGATTACTCAACGACGACGCCTCAGGTCTTACTCTCCAAACTGATTCGATTTTGATTCAGATTCGATCGTACCGCGTACTCCCGAAAAAAATTACATTTGTTTATTTTAATTCTCAGTCTATTGATATGGTCGGGAGTACAAAAAGTTACGATCTAACGATTTTCTTTATCCTGTTTAGTTTCAAAGTACTCTACCAAATAAAATACCAAAAGCCGTTGAGATTGAACTGATTCGATTCTCGATTGTGTCGGGAGTAAGCCTGCTGGAGTCTGTACCAATTTGCAATGTTATGTTTGATAGGGTATTCTTCCCCATAGTTATCAGTTAAGGATCTGATGATGGTGTCCTTGCGAAATGTACATAATTTTTAGCTGTTGAAGTCGGTTTTTTTAAACGTAGTTCTTTATGTTATGGATACAGCCGTTTGTTACGCGTGAATACTGTTTTTACATGCCGTAGTTTCTTTCATTCTTTACCTAACTATCCAAAGGAGTAATCAAAATTTGGATAGGAATGATAGACACCTTTTTTTATCGCTGAGAAATACCTTTAAGCATTCCGTGGGGGATTGGGGATTCCCTCCACGGATATGTAGGACTCGCTGCGTCCGGAAGATGGTAAATGGACGCAGCCCTCCCACTAAAACTCGGCGGTAATCCGACTCCAGTCACCTCCGCCGTTGACGAAGCCACAGGGACAACAAAACTTCCGCGATAGGAATGATAAACACCTAAAATGTACATCTATCATCCAAATTTAAATAACTACAAACTAAACGGCAACACCCGATTATGAAATTAGTTTTTTGAATGCGACGAAAGTGTTTGTAAAGACGTATTCACGTCAAAATAGATCCCAAGAAGAATCTACACTTGCAGAAGCGTGAAATTGCCATTTGATTCGCGCAGACATTGCCAAAAAAATTTCCTTGACATTCTCAGTCTAGCCATGTCGACTGTCACAGATGTTAACAATAGCTGTCATCAACATTGATACCAACATCCATTCTAAACCATCATTTAGGCCAGGGTTATTAATTTCTAATGATGGACAGAGTACTTCATAGGTTTTGTTTTAACGGGCAATGGCCCACCTCACATTCCCACCACTGCAACTCCTGTGAGCCAGAGTCGACAGCGGTAACCAACCACGATAAACCCTTTGATATGATATAAGGGGTGCCCGAGGGACAAGCTAAATCTGTCTTGGGACCCACAACGAACTTAATCAGAAGAAAAAAAAGGAGGAGTAGGAAGTATTCCAGTTTCCCTCCCCAAGCAAAGTGGGAGACAGTACAAAATTGTAATGACACAAAAGGCCAAAAAGTTAAGGGAAAGCACCACGGGAATATTATTATTATGTCATTGTAATTTTTGGGGGTACATACTTCATAGGTAGTCCCATACTTTCGCTCGCATGAACCACCTAGAAGTGATACTTAAGAGGAAACACAACATGGATGATAATAATGCCGCTAAAGTTACAATATTTTCCTAAATATATCTAATAATCTATGTAATATGTACATACAATTAGTACCTCCCAATTTAGTTCTTTTTTTCATAAATTAATTATTATACGAGATAATAAAATTATGGAAACCCAATACATATGTCCAGATTTTCGGCTGAGTTAAAGCATCCAGGGTACAAATTGGAGCACATTTTATAATATAATCGAATCATAGCTCAAGCCGTTTTTAGTTTAAATAATGAAAGTTTATAACAAAAATAAGTTTTGGAGGAGGAAACAGGGATCTCCTAAACGTCGATTTCTTGTACTTTTAATAGGTAATTTTAGTTCAAGCAGCAGTTGTCTCTATCGCACTTTGCTTGTTTGATAGAAGGACTGGGGGACAGCAATAGATTTTACAAATACCTACCTATTTTACATTTCTCTAGCCCGTGATGTTTCCTCTTAATCCTCAAAGAAATTATTTATTTATTTATAGTTAATTAAATCGGCTGACCCCAAATACATTTATTAACTTATATCTAAGCACAATTATAAACTAATATTATAAAGTAATAGTATTATGCAAAAACCAAATGTTTTATACCTATTACGTATTGAGTGAAAAAAGTTAACCCCACTCAATACGTAAATTGTAACCTATATTATGTGGACTATAAACAATAATCAATTGAATTGACACCTATTTTATTGAAATTAAGGCGTTACGGTGGAACAGACATTCATACTTAAGCACGAACAATTAACAATTAGGTAAGTACCTATTCGCAACTTTATCGAATGTCAGTTGTATCATGTATGGGCCAACCATCATCTTCACACTTTGCTTCTCTTTCAATAAAATTACGAATAAGTAGTAGTAAATTGTGTCTGCTTAATTGCCCCACAGTATCCCACATTGACGTTTCTCGGTGCATCTCGAAGCGAGTCTGGATGCCGTAGCAGGGTTGCCGACTTATCTAAGTTCAATCCTTAATTTATTCCTTGCGTTTGACATGTTACAAGTTACAACTAACAACTTTCAACTACTAATTTATCGTGATCGTTATTAGTTTTTAGTGTCATTAAATTAAAACTTTATTACTTCAATTTCTTGGTGTTGTAAGACTTTGATTACTATGTAGAAGAATTAAAACTAATTTCCAGGTTAATGTACCAATTACTGGTCCTATAAGAATAAATTGAACAATGTGTTTTTGTTTGCTAATTGTAACACAAACCTTTTTTAAACTTCGGCATAAGTATAAATACACGACAAAGCCAGACCCTACCTGTAACCTGACCTAAGGAAAGGGACCTGTAGGAATTTTTTCGCCTTAATAATGGCAACTTGCAAATCTTATTGGAACTTTGTTTTAAACTAACCAAGTAACCAATTAACCAGCTCGAACTGGTACTTATAAATTAGCACGGCAGTTTATCCGTAGACTCAGTCGACGAAGCCAATACCGAAAACAACAATGAAGAAAGTAACCGAATCATAAAGTATACTTACCAGTTTTCGAATCAAGATAACCGAAATGACAATGAACTTGACTGGACTCCAATGTGTATCACAGAAATATGAATATCACCATCAAATCCACACGCACAGAATATAATGCACTACTTTACACAACACATGGGTGAAATATTTTAATATCTTGATTGTTTTGTTTCAAAAAAAGAACCGAGCGCGGCGCCTGCGCGTACGCGGGCCGGTCTCAAACTGAACTAACCGGTATGAAGTCAGCCGCTGATTGAGCGTGATCGGGTTTGAAATTCGAATGCAGCTAGCTTCGTTGTACACAATGCACTCGATGTACCGGTGAAGCTGAGTAGCTTTTATTTAAATCCGATTCTCTGCAAATAGTAAAGATTTAGGATACTTACATTTTGATGCTATCGAGGCGAGGTGACTTTTTCAAGTCGGTGCATGTTTTTGCAATTCCAAATTATACAGGTCATCAACACCGACTGAGTACCTACCTAAGCTAAGTAGCTAACTTAGCTCCTGACAGCTGACTTATAATTAGCAGAAACAGGTATCTTGGGCAGCATGTCTTAATCCGACCGCAGAGTCAATTGAAGGCACCGTTCCCTATTTCCTTTGGGAAGCCTTAAGTAAGGACTTGGGAACGATAAAATCCAATAGTAGTAGTGACGTCAGGCAGGGTCTGCATTCGGCTGAAAAAAGGTCCGTGTACATATTACTCAGGTCCTCAATAATGGAGTTGAGAGCAGTTGCCCTCTGATGATGATTGAGGAGCTCCTCAATGTATCCTAGACTGTGGAGATGCCTGAGAACCAGTGAATAAGGAATTGAGAGGGGAGAAGACTTTGAAGTTGTTACTCTACTCAAGACATGGTCGCCGGAAAAGAATTTTAGACGGCGGCGTGCGTGACAGATCTTGGTCGTCGCGTCAGCGCCGGGCCGGCGCGGAAACGGTCATCGTCTACAGTCGCTGCGGCGCAAAATTAATACAAATCTTAGTACAGACAGATATCTGCGGCACGTATGTGAGCGTACTATCAAGTAGTCCCGCGAGTAATAGAAGTAATACATAGTCATTTGGCGAGCTGCTAGTACGAACTGTCAGCATTTTCATAGTAAAAATGCCACTGAACGCCGTTGGGCGCCCCAAGTTGGATCCTCGGCGGCGGCGGCGGCGCCGGCCAAAATGGACGCGGCGCAGCATGTCTACTCTACTCCTATTAATTCCGTTTAGTGTAGGAATTCTTTCTGAATTCTAATTTGAATCTTAAATCTAATAAGAATAACATTTCATTTTAAACTAAAATAATAACACATAACGTGTGGGTTTGAAAAATCAGTCCTCCTAAGTGACATTCACTTAGGAGGACTGATATTTCAATATTTTACCAGAGCTATAAATGTGTCTTTAACATAATATTTCTTTTTTTTCATATTTTATTCATACAAATACTGTCAAAGTCACATAATAGGTATTTATTCGACATACAAAAGTTATCGGACGATTAATAAATCGCCACTTAACAAATACAAAATCAAAAGCGAATACAATTTTTTTTGTGAACATTTGCCACAATTGATTTTGCCCAGATATTCGGTGCACTCTATCTGTCTATTGCACAGGTCTATTGTTTTATAAGTCTGTGTTCTGAGATCGGGTTTTCACATTTAGAAAAAAAAACTTATGATTGAGTCGATTAAATTTCTTTGAAAAATTGGCATGTATTCATAATGTCAATGTTTGTGCTCACGGCACTACATAATAATATTAAGTCTTATTAACCAGTCGGCAGTCGACCGTCGCGATGTAGTAAAATACCCAACTTTATTTTAGGCTCTACCAAAATAGGACTAGAATTAGTGGAAGCGTTTCGTAAATCGACAGTAGCCCAGAAACGCGGAATCTAATTTCAGATCTAGGAAACGTGCATCTGAGGAGTGTGTAATGAAGTAATGATTTTATATTCGTTTTATTTGTAGCCTCTGTGGTATATATTTGTTGAGAGCTATGCTGCCGTCCTTATCATAAACTAGCTGACCCGTGCCCACATCGTTGAGTATGGAAACCGTGTAAACCTTCCCAGGACTTCCACGAATATTTCAAGACCAAAAATAGACGAATCTGTTCAGGTGATCTCGAGTTTTAGCGAGACTAACGAACAGAAATTGATTTTAACATAGCTTATGTTACTCAGTGATAATGTAGCTTTCTAATGAAAAAAGAATTATTAAAATCGGTCTAGTACATTTTGAGTTAAGTCGTTACATACAAAAATACAAATCTTTCCTCTTTATAATATTAGTGTAGATGTAGATAGTGTAGAATGTAGATTTAGACAACGCACTTGCTTGGAGGTTACTTTCGAGTAAATCGCGATAAAAGTTTTTTTCTATATTTTGTTGTCTCTATGAAACTAATAGGAATAGGTATTCCAAAAAAAAAATTGCGTTTCAATGTGGCCTTTGCATGTGCAATATTATATGTACATATTTAGTTACTTTATGATATTTTTAAGACGGTTATGACTAGTTATTTGAAATGGATCCGCATATTTTGTTTATGATTAACAAAATAACGAAAATTATCTGTTAAAATTTGAGTGATTAATTCTGGTAGATCTCGTTGTGGTGATTCTGAAATACTATTAACTAATTTTCGCCAAAAATGTCGATTACGTTTATAACAAGGGGCAAGGGCGGCAGTTTGGTCGGAGTTCGTAGGTTTGACCCCGTGTTGGGAAAACAAAAAGCGTTGTTTATCTACTTAGTACATGGCTATCATTAGGTAGTCAGCTACTAGTCGATTCTCTGACATACTGACACTATAATAACAATAATATTTATGGTCGTATGACGTATCACACACGTCAATCTGGCCCCATGCTAAGTACCTGAAGAACTTGTTTTACAATTAAAACGAAAATATATTTAATACTATGTACCCATATTTAAGATTTTAACTTCATACGCCAATAAACATCTATGACCCAGGAATATAGTTTTTTTTTGTTTTCACGCCTTGTGTTCCGGTTGCAAGGAAATAACGTTATAAGGGATGGAATTAAAACTGCGGTGTTGGACAGAATATGTGCGAGGGATAATTCAAACGTGTGTCACTTGCGCGTGCGTTGGTGCGACTGCTTTGCTGGACTTCCAGGGTGTCGGCTCAGTGTAACCGCATACGTTTGAAGAATCCGACAACACGACTTTATTCAAACAAAAGTTTAAGCTTACAATTTATAGGCTTATACAACAGAAAACTATATTTATTTAATCTCAGAACACAATAAGTTTATTTAACACTCTAAATAATATTTATATAATCTTATGATTAGTGATATATTCTTAGAAAGGTGTAGTGCGTCGCCTACAATCTGCCTCCTTAGTGCTAACTAGTTAGCACTACTATCATTCTGTGGTGCTAGTAGGGCGACGCGCGTCACAGGTCTGCGCAGCTCGCCGGCGCGTGTGCGCACGTCGACGACACGGACTCGTCCGTCGCGGCCCGCGTGGGTCGCGCTCACAATTCCATGCCGCCAGCAGTTTCGCTCTAAGTTAGGTTCGACAATGACGACATAATCGTTAACCTGTAACTGCCTAGACTCAGTAGTCCACTTTTGGCGTGGTAATAAGGTTGGCAAATATTCTTTAATCCATCGTGCCCAAAACATGTCAGTGAGGCGCTGTGCTACCCGCCATCGCTTTCTCAAATGTAGATCCGAATTATCATATTTACCGAATTGTGGAATTGACGATGAGGAACCGATTAAAAAATGGTTAGGCGTCAGAGCCTCGGGATATTGTGGATCATTTGAAACGTAAGTAATAGGTCGACTGTTCACTAACGACTCGACTTCGGCTAAAACGGTTAACAAAGTTTCAGTGTGAGGTGCACGTTGCTTTAATACTATCTTTAAGGAGGACTTGACCGTTCGGATCATGCGCTCCCATGCTCCCCCCATCTCTGGGGCCCCCGGGGGTATGAATTTCCATTGGACGCCGCGTATAGTTCCTGCCTCCCGTATGGCCTCCTGATCTAGCTCAGACAAACTGCGTCTCAGCTCCGCGTCAGCACCGCGAAGGTTTGTGCCGTTATCTGAGATAATGACCTGCGGCATGCCTCGACGAGCAGCCATCCGTCTTAATGCCATTATTGTGGAGTCAGTTGTTAAACTTTCCGTCACTTCGATGTGTATTGCTCGAATAGTTAAGCAAGTAAACAGCATGCAGTAACGTTTCTGTTTTCCTCGGCCAACGGTAACCTCTAGTGGCCCGAAAAAATCTACTCCGGTGTAACTAAATGGACGTCTATTGTGTTGCAGCCGAGCTGCAGGTAAGTCGCTCATACGCTGAGGCTGCGGTGTCGCGCGCCTGTATCTGCAGAACAGACAATGGGACGCGACGGCACGAACTGTCGGCCTAAGTTTTAAGATCCAATAACGCTGTCTTAAGTTATTAACGACGAGTTCGTTTGCACTGTGGAGTGCTTGTCTATGAAAATATTCTACCAGCATACGTGTTATTCTATGTTTTCCTTCTAAAATAACAGGTCTTCGCATGTTAAGTTCGACGCCAGCGACAGCCTCCACACGACCGCCTACACGCATGAGACCGGACTCGTCTACGTAAGGGGTTAGTTGTAGCAAGCGACTATCGCGTGACAGGGACTTATTTTGTTTCAATAATGATATGTCCGCATGAAAACAATCGTTCTGACATTTCTTTAGCAGCATGTCTTCTGCCTCCTTCATTAGAAGAGTGTCAAGTAGGCATTTCTTCCTTTGACATCTTCTAATGAACAACAATACCCTAGCCGTTGCGCGTACTAGAGTGAGCCAATTAGAGATATTATTTTCATTAGGCAAAGACATTGTCGATTTATTATCAACTATTAAATGAACCGTACATTTTTCGCTATTTGCGTCCTCTAATGTCTTCGTAAACTTCCGGTCCTTAGGCCATTGACCTTCAGGATGTCTCAAGAACGAGGGACCTTGGAACCAGTCACTTGAGTACCTTAACGGAGGCGCGTCTTCTCGAGTGGCCGCGTCAGCGGCGTTGTTCGCGGTAGGCACGTGGCGCCATTCACATGCTTTCGTGAGTGAGTCGATCTCACCAAGTCGATGGGCTACATATGGTTTGTAGTTACGAGGATCGCTTCGAATCCACTGAAGGACTGTGCTACTGTCCGTCCAAAAATAACGTTTATTATGGCGACCGGGACCTTTGTATTCGCGCAGTATAGCTTCTGCGAGTCGCGCACCTAAAAGAGCACCCTGTAGTTCTAGTCGCGGAATTGAAGTCGGCTTCAATGGGCTCACCCTAGATTTACTAGCGACAAAACTAATTAGTACGCGCCCGTCGGCACGTGTATAACGCCAATAAATAACAGCAGCGTAAGCTTTAGACGAAGCGTCACAAAAAATATGCATTTGTTTGTTTACTATCTCGCCTACATTTCTTTTAATGTCATCAGTTAACATCTGTTCCGCCGAGTAACAATGTGTCCACTCGTGCGCGTTGCCATGGAATCGCGGAATTTTAAGTGAGCTTAGACACTTCAAATCTTTGAGCCAACTGAGCCATAAAGTGTGCTCCGCGGCTTGGATGCGGCAATTCCATTCGACTCCACTGCGATGTACATTTTGAAAAATAATTTTACCCTTAATTATAAACGGAGAAAGAAAACCGTGAATATCGTAAACGGACATTATAATGCTTAACATTTGAGCTTTAGTAGGTACCTGAGTTCCATTTAAAATGCCAGGCAAAATTCGATCTAAAGCTATTTTAAAACTAAACAAATCTTCGCTCGGATGCCACATCAAACCGAGAGTGCGCTCAGCTGTGTTCGTAGCTCCGTGTTGTAATGCGATAGCAGCGGGCGCCAGCGCCGCGTGCGGTACGGTCTGCAGCACGTGTTTACTGTTGCTGGACCAGCGCATTATCTCAAAACCACCTGATTTATGTATTTCAGTTATTTCGCGTATTAATTGAATAGCTTTGTCCTCGCTGTCACATGAATGTAAACAATCGTCCATATAATGGTCGTTTAATATTACGTGAACGGCCTCTGGACATTCGTCTATGTATTTAATCGCATTTTTATTTTTTATGTATTGTGCGACAAACGGTGAGCAAGTAGCTCCAAAAAGCAAAGTTTGCATTACGCATATTTTCACATCATCCTCGGCGTTTTCTTGCCAAAGAAAACGGAAAACATTTTGATCTTCTGATCTTATTTTGATTTGAACAAAAAAATCCTTAATATCAGCAGTTAGCGCTATTCTATGTTCGCGAAAACGTAACATAATACCTAATAGTGAATTGTACAGGTCTGGTCCTGTAAGAAGAAAATCATTTAAACATACGTTGTTTACTTTACCTGCACAATCAAATACTAATCTTAACTTGTCGGGTTTGTTTGGGTTCTGTACTCCAAAATGTGACAAGTACCAAGTATGACTCGGTGTGTATTCCTTGACGCCTATTTCACGAGCGTAGCCGTTATCAAAGAGCCTTTTCATCTCCCGGCGATATTTCTCAGCGTACGTGACGTCAGACCTAAACCTTTTAACTAAACTATTTAGTCTATTTCGCGCGTAATCATACGTATTTGGAAATACTAATTGGTCTTTTGTGAAAGGTAGACCTACTTCCCATTGATTACCTATATTCCGTGCAGTATCATCTAAAATACGTACTGCTCTCAAATGTGCCGTATTCTCGCGGCGTAAGGTTGAAATTCCGATCGAGTCTAGTTCAAAAGATTGTTTAATTAAATTGTTTAATTCTGTGATGTTAGTATCGTGTTCCTCATCGTGAGCGAGATGAAAAGTATGACCGTTCATGGAAGTGTGAGTGAGACCGAT
Organism: Celastrina argiolus; assembly: GCA_905187575.2. NCBI lineage: Eukaryota > Metazoa > Arthropoda > Insecta > Lepidoptera > Lycaenidae > Celastrina > Celastrina argiolus. The sequence continues at coordinate 9,941,833 of LR994596.1, forward strand.
GCAGCCATGAATAGACCAGCCTAGTAGGCATCTCGTAGCATAAGGTTCCTGCTTGTTACCTTGCAGAATTTCATGAGGAGCGATAAGATAATAATTATCCTCACCTATCAATAGTCGAGGCACTACACATTGATCACAAACATCATCTTTAACTTTTAACAAATGATTACATTGCAAAGTTTTAACTATTGACAAATCTTGTTTTGGCAAATTAAAGTTATTCACTACACGTAATGTTACATCAAAACTTTTGTTTTCAAATATGCCACTTATATTAGCAGTAACTTTAGGTACATCAGATTGAAATATTTCGATACCGAAAGCATCAATAAATTTAACAGGGCTAGACTGAGAAGTTATTAAACCTAATTCACTTACCAAGTCCTTATCGATTATAGATATGGATGCACCGTCGTCTAACAATGCATACGCACTCACCGTGCCCTTTGGGCCACTTAGATTTACTTTTACCACTTTTAGTAGCACTTCACAATTCGCTCGCGGTCCTTGAGTTCTGTCGGCGGCATCGTCGCTCGGCTCGCGCTGGGTGGCAGCCATGTGGGCCACGGTTTCGCCGCGTGCCGATAATGACGACTCGCTGTCAGCTACCTGCGACTCGTGGGTGGTCGCATCCATCATTGTAGCCACGGTGTCGACTGCAGGCTTCTTGAAGTGTAGAAGGCGATTGTGCGACAATCCACAGTCGTCGATGTCGCATAAAGGTGCAGGACATGCGGTATTATTGTGTCGCTCCAATAAACAACAAAAACATAGGTTTTTTGCTTTTGCAAATCTCCATCTATCTTTTCTCATTGCTCGTCTGAAATATCGACATTCAGTTAGTGGATGGGCAGATTTTGAGCAAAACAAACATAATTTCGACGACGTCGGTCGAGCGGCTCTGGTTGCCATCGTCGTAAGCACAGGCCGATTATAGTACATAGGTTGCCTTTGCTTCTCATCCGGTTTCGTTCGTCCATGTGGCACCTGGTCGGGTTTACGGCTGTCCCGAAGATGTGTAACGCCGACTATTGAGGCCACAGTAGCTTCACGTTTTAAGAATGTGGCTAGTAGTTGTAGTTTTGAAACGTTGCTAGCTAGCTTATCGTAAGCATAGTCTGACCACTTGCTAATCAAAACACTAGGCAACTTTGTGACGACTGCCGTCAGTAATTCTGGGCTGCGTAGGTAATCATGCTGATTGAGTGAGTTCAGCGTCGCAACACAATTATTTACTTTCATAGAAAAGTTAATTATATCATTCTGATAATTACTTGAGAGTGGCGATAGCTTTTTCATCTGCGCCGTCAGCTGTTGAACGATTAAATCTGGGTGTCCAAACCTGAGCTCCAATGCTTCCATTACAATAGCTGGTGAGGTGCCGCCGATCAGTAGGTCGGTGACGGCTTCCTTGGCCTCGCCGCGGAGCGCTTTGCGTAGTCGCCATAAATTTTCAGAATCACTAAATTGGCATACCTGTGTGGATTCATCATATGCGCTTCGAAAATGCAACCATTCGAAGCATTCACCACTGAATATCGGTAAATCTCGCGGTGTTGACAACCGTGTGAGTAGTCGTTCATCTTGATGGTGCTGGGACGTGGAGGTCATTATGTTCTTGAGTGTGTGAGCCAGCTGAATTATACCGTCGGCGTGTGGAGCGGGGGCGCAGCTAGGTGCGCAGTTTGCGCTAGGTGCCGGCGCTGCCTCCGTCGCCGTTGCTGCCGCCACTGGTGGCGACTGTACGTTACTCTGTTCCAGCCACTGCTTCACGTTACATTGACTCCCGTCGTTGCTAGCAGGCTTGCTACAATATGAAGCATTATCGACCATGGCTAAGTCACATTCGAGCCGCTTATCGATAAGCTCCAAAGCAATTTTAGCTTTTTCCTCGGCTGCTGCTAATTCCAGCTGTTTGCGTCTAATTTGGGAAGACGACGATTTACATGACATTTCATTTGTTGCACTTTTATCACATGCACATTCCGATTTTGACATTTTAAATTGTTCGCGGTCACGCGTTAACACTTGTTCCGAAGCACTTTCGAGTCTGTCAATTAATTTTACGCGGGATTTATTAGACAAAAACTTATTTGGCGTACGATACATAACAAGAGTTCAACAGTTCTAGTTAGATCCGGTTCGAATGGACCAGCGGTTATAAGGGATGGAATTAAAACTGCGGTGTTGGACAGAATATGTGCGAGGGATAATTCAAACGTGTGTCACTTGCGCGTGCGTTGGTGCGACTGCTTTGCTGGACTTCCAGGGTGTCGGCTCAGTGTAACCGCATACGTTTGAAGAATCCGACAACACGACTTTATTCAAACAAAAGTTTAAGCTTACAATTTATAGGCTTATACAACAGAAAACTATATTTATTTAATCTCAGAACACAATAAGTTTATTTAACACTCTAAATAATATTTATATAATCTTATGATTAGTGATATATTCTTAGAAAGGTGTAGTGCGTCGCCTACAAACGTTATTAACGAAAATTTCAATCACATTGTTTTTTATGTATGAACTTAGGCGGAGTTAGGCCGAAAGAAACATGAGTGTGATTCAAAATGTTGGTATTATTTTTTTTTATTACGTTAGTATTAGGTCCTTAAATATGAAATTGGCGTTTTGTCGTACTGGCCACTTTGATCTTAAATATATCCTCTTTGGTTAGGAATTCCAAATACAAATTTAAACAGCTATTTACTCATGCATTTGTGTTTTGAAAACCGTAATTCATTTGTCTTTTTTTTCTCTTTTGCTTTTTTTTTGCGTCACTCATTTCACAAAATGGAAAACTTAAAATATCGCATTATTTACGAGTACGAGTTCCACCGTGGCACCAGTGCTGCAGAAACGACTCGAAGGATTAATGATGTGTATGGGGGTGTTGTCGCAAAAGAAAACACGGTGCGTTTTTGGTTTCAACGCTTTCGTTCTCGAAATTTCGACCTGCAGAACAAGCCCCGTGGACGGCCGGAGACCAAGGTCGATAATGATGAATTGAAGGTTATTGTGGAAGCAGATCCATCGCAAACCACATCAGAGTTAGCTACAGGCTGCGGTGTTAGTGACAAAACAGTTTTAATCCACTTGAAGCAAATTGGGAAGGTGAAAAAGCTTGAAAGGTGGAACCTCATGGATTGAGTGAAGCAAACCGACAAACGCGCGTCGACTGCTGCGTTACATTGCTCAACCGGCACAATAATGAAGGAATTTTAAATCGGATCATTACATGTGATGAAAAGTGGATCCCGTACGATAATCGTAAACGCTCATCGCAATGGCTAGACCCTGGTGAACCAGCAAAGTCTTGTCCCAAGCGAAAATTGACTCAAAAAAAGTTACTTGTAAGCGTTTGGTAGACTAGTGCCGGTGTCGTACACTATAGCTTTCTTAAATCTGGTCAGACGATTACGGCTGATGTCTATTGTCAGCAACTGCATGCCATGATGGAAAAGCTCGCCGTTAAACAACCGAGACTTGTCAATCGCTCTACGCCACTACTGCTTCAAGACAACTCTAGACCACACACGGCCCAACAGACGGCTACCAAATTAGAGGAGCTTCAATTGGAATGTCTAAGACATCCACCATACTCTTCGGACCTTACTCCAACAGATTACCATTTTTCTCCAAATTTGGATAACTTGCAAAGAAAACAATTCAATTCCGATGAGGCAGTCCAAACCGCTTTCAAAGATTTCATTGATTTCCGTCCTGGTTTTTCTAGTAAAGGGATCAATGAACTACCTATAAGATGGCAAAAGTGTATAGATAGCAGTGGTACATACTTTGATTAATAAAATATATTTTAATATGAAAAAATCGCCTTTATGTTCCTCCCATACAAAACGCCAATTTCATATGTAAGGACCTAATAATTATTAACGTTAGTTCCATGCAACTTTTGCTGCTGCTGCTTACCCGTGTTTATCATGAAAGTACCGAAACATGAAGTAGCAAGTAGTCATTTGAGAGCACGGAGTAGATAAGAAATCTAAAAGCAATAATAGCTATAACTAGACAACTTCCATCGATAACTTATCAACATTATCAGCTGTTTAATATTGATATAGCCACGTAACAGGTATTTGATATTGATATCGTACATTAACCGTGTTATCGATATAGGTAATATTTATCGGTCATACAACTTGTTAAATGTTAACTTTCAGACGAAATTCGCACACATTTGCTAATATTATAAAGTGGAAATTTTTAATATTTCGTACAAAAAACTGATTTCAACCTTCCAGGTCTATTTTTTAGCTCCATATGGAATAACTTTTGGCAGTTTCTAGGGATACTAGACTAGACAGTACCATAGTTGGTACTGGTATACTCTTAATACTGTACTTATTTCTGTAGATGATTTTCTTTAGAAATCAGAGCTGGGGGCTAACGTATATTAACCCTCTATGTCAACTAAGTAAGTACTAAGTAGTAATAGATGGGAACACGAAATTCGCCTCGATTGTAAAACCGAGGCTTTCAAGCAATGTTAAAAGTTAACGCCATGTTAAAATGCCATGCCATCTCATTCATTGACAGGAAATACGAGAGGGATAACATGATATTTAACATGTCGTTAACTTTACCATTGCTTGGAGAAACACGGCCTTTTTTTAAGAGCAAAATTGTGATGGTGCTTTTTCAAGAAATTAAAAGCTATCAAGAGACGAGCGAGACCAAGTTAATTAAACAAACCGATATTAATTACCGTTAATAAGTTAAAATATTTTAAACGATAAATACTTAAGGATAAATAATAATTGTACACTTACACACATAGTTTTATCACACTATGTATGATGCACGTGTACATCGTACACTGAACCAACTTTAAACAGAATGTAATATTAATGAGTGATAATTCTTTAGGGTGTGTATGGGTCTCGTATTTATAGTTTACTGTGAAACTTGAAAGTAAAAAAGCGCTAAAAGAGTTACTTTTTTTATTATAGTACTAGCTGTGCCCGCGACTTCGTACGCGTGGAAAAGTGATTTAGGGCAGTGTTATAATAAATCTGTTTTAAAAATATTTTTAGTTATAAAAACTGTCGTTGAGGTATTTAAAAAACGACTTTATGTTGACAATTCCTACTACCAGCTTGACAAACGACCGTGTACAATTACTATAATGCGAACGGGACTACTTGATAGTACGCTCACATACACGACGAACATCTAGTACTAAGATTTGTATGGATTTTGCGCCGCAGCGACTGCAGACGATGATCGTTTCCACGCCGACGCTGCTGGTGTGGCGACAATGATATTAAGACAACGCGCCGCAAAATTTTGCGGTCTTTTCGGTGCGTAAGTCCGACTCGCACATGCCCGGTTTATTTATTTATATAACCTAACATGTAGGTACTGATTATAAATCACTTCACTGTTAAAGTACTAACTGATTTTATACAGAAAAGTAGCAAAATATAGAAAGTCCCAAAAGAAAGAAAACAAACCTAAGTTGTACCTAACATAAAAACCATTCGGTCCATGATAAAAACTAAGAAATAAAAATATCAAGACAAATATAAATCTAACTTATATTGACATAACTTTTTTAGTTTAACTGTAAACACAATACTTATGTTAATCAAAATTCTATATATTATGCAGTTATCGAATACATAATTTGGACAAAGAAAACTATAACAATGTACAGTAATAGTAGGCTGTAGTATGAATTTAAACGGACGGAATGAGAACTATAATATAGAAAGCAAAATAATATTATACATTGCTAATGATGCACGCTGAGTATAACTCTCGGATAACGTATTGTATAAATGTAGGTACCTACTCAACTTTGCTATAATTGTATTAAAAGTACGGCATTTGGCGTATAGATAGATTTGTATAAGAGAATACTCTATCAATATTATGATATTTGACAAAAAAACCCATAATAATCACACTGTTAACACATATCCAGGGCAGGCCGCAAAAGGCTAGAATTTCAAAAGGTATCTCGATTGGAATCGAGTTGTATCAACAGTTTTCCCCTGTAACACAGTTTAGTAACTATCGAGATGTTTTTAACGTCTATCTTATTAAATAGAAAAAACAAAAAAAAAGAGCAATATATTTATGAAAATCTTAAAACTGTTTTTAAGATTCCGTACCTCAAAAGGAAAAAACGAAACACATATTATAAGATCATTTCCATGTCCGTCTGTCTGTCAAGACCCTTTTACTCAGAAACGCGTGTTGTGATGAAAATTATATAAAATACTCAGGAACAGGAAAAGCAGTGAAAAAATCAGACTTCTTAGCCAATGCAATCAAAAGCAGTCGCTTATGTCGCTAAATTTCGTCATTTTCGACACTCGTAAGGGAATCAAAACCTAAAGGGTACTTCCCGTGAACTCAAAATCATAAAATTTGAAACCAAGCAACGTCTAAAACCATACGTTTTTAGTAACATTATATAGATAAGTAGTAAAAATATTTTGATTTTTTTAAACTTCGTACCGTTTGTCATGAATGTGTTTAATTGAAACTTATAACAAATACTTAGGTCTCTAATATATTCAAGCTGTAACCAAATCAAAATTCTATGTCAATCAGGTTTGTATGGAACTCTCGGTGTGCAAGTCCAACTCGCACTTGGCCGGTTTTTATTTATTTACTTATTACTAACCTACGCTAACAAATATGTATACAGTACCTACTTATCACAAAGGACTGTACAGTAAAAGTACAAACTATTTTTATACAAATAACTTTCGTAATAAACTCAAGAAAAAAAATCTTAGATTGTTCCTACCTAGCAAGCCTAAAACTAACAAATAAAAGTCACCCCCGCGGCCCCGGTGCGTTTGCTGCGAATACAATTTGAAGCGGCGCGCGCGCGGCGGCGCACGGCTCCCGGGCCCGGCGCGCGCTTCATACAAACGTCCAGCAAAAACAATATGATCTTTTAATATTGTCATAACTTTTTTATTTATGAACCGATTTACATAAAACAAACACTAAATGTTAAGTGAAGCTTGCCGCAATATATTAGTGAAAAGTACATCTTAATCGGATAAGCCTTTTCTGAGATTAGCGTGCACAAACCCACAGACAAACAGACAAACAGACAAACAGACAAACAGACAAACAGACAAAAATTTCAAAAATCATAGTTTTGGGTACTATTGCGTAAATAAAGGTCCCCTATCATATTTTTTTTCAAATATCTTCAATGTACAGACACGACTCCTCTACAGATTTATTATATGTATAGATGGGCAAAATTATGTTGAAGGTTTTCTCTAAGAAGCATGAAAGGGAAAAGTACGTCTTACAGCGTTAGTTCACAGTTAACTCTACATAGGAGGCACATAAACACCCTAAAATATTATGACTCATTTACTTTATACCTTCTATAACCACTAAGTAAACATTTAAAAAATCATTTTTTTTGCCGCTCCATTGCATGTGCTGCTAGAAGCTATTCCGCTTCGTTTCTCTATTTAGTATGTTGAATGTTCATTCTGTTTTTAATATTGGGTATATAAATATTGATCAAATAATAACAATTATGCACAGCTATACGTCAGCGGAACATGATTTGTGGGCTAATGCAGGCTAGACCTCATGTATGGGACTGTATGAAAAGCTTGAAAGGGCGAATACAATTGACATTCTATTGCTTTATTTTACGGAGCTTTCAAATGTTCCTGCTTGGGCTAGAGGGCTTCTATTCTTTTTTGTTTTTGCTACACTCCAAACTCCCTTGGGCCTTGGAATTGACATTTTTTTTAACTTCATACTGGCAAATAATATGGTTTTAATTTACACTGCCTTAATAAAAAAATAAGCTAATGTCATTGTGACATTTGACATTTGTCAACCGTTTTATTGATAAGTGCTCGTTTGGCTGTTTGATATATTGTTATTTAATATAATATCGTTAAATATACATAAAAAAGACAGGTATGCTACAGGAAAAGTATAAATTGTATAATCCATTCCATTTGCTAACTTTCAAGGTGTATTTAATTCATTTTTCTTCATTTAAATGAGTGCGTTCGTTACCAACTTCACTTCTAGGTGTGGCTTGTGTTTGTTACTGTTTTGATTTGAAATTACAGGATCTTCTGACGATATAATTGTATATACTGGGTGATAAGTAGAACAAAGTGACGATGCCTATGCTGGAATCATGTTGGTCGCCATGTATTTGGTCTTCAAACGTGAAGAATGGCAGCAGGGCTGTGGCTATGTACACCGCGGCAATGTCTGTTGTTCTCATCACATTTATTGCCTATCAGATGGCTGGGGGAGATTCCACACAACTGTGGAACCCATTGTTCGAAGCTGATGTTAGAGGCTGTAAGTGTCAAAATTCTTATAAGTCCAACTAAATCGTCTTTACTTTGTAGTCACAGGGTTGAGAGACCCCCAGGGGTCAACCTGTGAGCTATGTACAACAACAAATAAGTACATAGTGATTGCCTGAAATGTCTATGACATGGATCATATCAATTTAAGCCAATACTTTGTTTCAATTTAATGCAATATAAATGTGAACAAAAAGTTAAATTCAACCAAATTAATGTGTCATTTTTTAACTCTTTTTTGTGGTGAACTATTGATATTCAAATTGTTAGCATAACAGCTACCCACCCATCTTTGTTTACATATCTATTCTATTGAATTGCTATGGAGTTTACGAAACTAAAAGCCCCCAACATGACACAAGCTAACCTAAATCTAGTATTTTAAACTGAATTCTGTAAAATCATTTACATCAAAGAAATGTATTTATTAACATATTATTTTCTTGTATTTTCAGCTCTCCTAGTTTTTGGATCTATTTTTATTTTCATATTGTTAACATTAATTGTATCTTCAGTGCTAATGGTAAGTAAATGTTTACATATATTGTAGATCTAATATAATGTAAACAAACAATATGGTGTCTTACTCAGATAGCGTTATTTATTTTATTATCTGCTGCTCTATATAAAGTAATCAGCATCAAAACTTCTGAATAAGTAATATATAGCACTTAATAGATTACACTTAATACAATAAATAAATAAAATAAGCCTTTATTCAGATTTCTTTTTAACAATGTTTTTTTTTTACTTTTACTTAATTCTATCTGATTGCCCTTTGGCAAAGGCCTCCCCTTAGCTCTTCCATAGTTGTTTGTCAAGTGCCTTTCTACTCCATGTTGTTCCTCCCATTGCTTTTATTTCATCTTCCCATCTTGAGGCTGATATCACCTGTAGGTTACAAGGCTCAATAAAATAAATAAATAAAATAATATATAATAAATCTTTTCTTTTGTCTCCCTCGTTTCCCTTTTCCTTCTCTAGGGTACCATACAGTGACGTCTTTGGCCCATTTGTTATTTCTATTCCTTATTGATGACACTTATTGATGAGATTACACTTAAGCCTGCCTTATAATAATTATCCTGAAAACTGAAACTACTTTCACTATATTTTATTACTTAACTATGGTTTTATTTCCTATTTATTACCTGACTATGGTGAAGGGTTATGATTTTGGTATGTTTGTTTGTTGCATCCTTTTACTTCTGATTCGATTTTGATGATAACAGTGCCAATTGATTAATAATATCAGCCTGGGTAATGGGCTATTTAATTAACACAATCACATAAAAGTGTTAATTTACTTCAGTATATTGTTTCTCTTGACAGATACTTTTAAGAAATATGCCTTATTTCAGGTAATTGGAATGGAAGTTTGGCTCCGAGGTCTAATGCTGCCTTGGCTGATCACAATGGGATTGATCATTGTGTTCCAACTAGCCTTCAGTCTGTGGCTGTTAGGAGGTTATTACATCTATGTAAGTTTCTGTACTATACTAATATTAAGCTAATACCTAAGGGATATGATTTTACTCTATACTAGATGTTGATGAAAAAATAAATCTTGTTAGAACCATACATTTTACCGCAATATTCATTAATATCTTTTTCTTGTCCGTGTCAATTTTAATTGACATTGGTCCTGCAGTTTCAGTGCAAACAAGAATTCAACACCCTACAACTTTTACTCAAATTGCAAGCTATAGAATGTCCGAGATAACTTTAACCCAAATGTACACAAAACCGTCTATGACACAACCATAGATTAGTCAGTGAAGCCAATTGGCCAATATTACATGAATACATGAGTACATAGACTATATACTATATTGTGTTAATTATTGTTTAATAGTTTTAAAATGTATTGGATAATGAAGTATGCTCCTTTAATATACCTACCTGTGAAAGTGTTGATAAGTGTGCACAATAAGTGAATATGTGAATTTGATGTTTTCGGTTTGTTTACCTTTATGTTAAATTTATCAGGGACGAAATTATACATGTTTTTAACTCCCGACAAAAATAAAAATAATAATATCTATGGACACTTCACACCACGTCAGTCTGGCCCTGTAATACAAATTTTTCGGATACATATATCCGAAAAATTTGTATTACAGGTGCCAGATAACGGGAATATATTTAATACTTTTATACTATACACATTACACATATTTAAGATTTTTATTATATTATATTAAAGAAGGTTGTCATAAGTTTCACATGTTTATTTATATCAATGTTAGAAGCTTGTTAACAACCACCCTTTTCAATTTCAGCTGGACGCGACTTTTGCAGCTCTGCTAAACTTCCTGTGGCTGGCTTACAATGTAAGTTTGTGTCCATTAAACCAATGTGTATTAATAGTGGAGAAATATGAGAATTGTAAAATTTGGCACACCTATGTATATAGAGAAGTTTTGTTAAATGTTAAATTTATTTTAAATAATGCTTAGAAATATATAAACACACTGCTATGAGTGCTACACTGCTATGAGTGCTACACTGCTACACTACGGCGACACTTTTGTCCATCTTTTTTTTATCTACAAACAATTCACACCACGTAAATCTGGCCCTGTGATAAGTATCTGAAGAACTTGTGGTACTAGACAATGGAAATATATTAAATCATTTTATACCATACGCTTATTTAAGTTTGTTATTATATTAATACATAAACTTAATACCATGTGTATTAAATATATGCCCCAGGAAAACAGAAAAATTTTTGTTCCTTCGGCGGGATTCGAACCGCGATCTCCAGCTTGAGCACCAACGCGCTTAACCACTGCGCTACAGAGGTCGTCATTCCATTGTCATAATTTTTTTACCCGACTTCAGCGAAAGAAGGGTACTTAATGATTTTGGCAGCCTGTGTATGTATGTTTGCATGTAGCTTAGCCGCTACGACGCCTAAACTACTTGTCCGATTTTAATAAATGAGGTGTCAATCGATTCGTAATGATGCCGCGAGTAACCTAGGCTATATAATTAAAAAAATATATTTTATGGAAATTAAATCTCAGAACCAATATTTAAACAATAAATAGAGAATATAATCAGTGTTTCTGAATGAAATAACAGTTACAAACGAGCAGACAGAAAGTGATTACGATTGTTGACTAGTGTGCTGTCAACAATCTTCAGGAGTCTACTGTGACCATCACTCCTGAAAAATAACAAAATATTCAAGGCATTGTATCTTTTCTGACGGTTTACTGTGGGGTCTTGCCATCCCTCCAGTTGCGTTCAAAGCATGACTCTATGCTATTTATCGTTTCACAGGTACTTCCACGATATGGGTATCGAATGAAAGATAAATATATACAATAAATCATCTAAATTCCAGCCGAAATAAGTAACTAACTTTCTAACAAATATCATTGTTTTTTTCAGATTTATTGCTACCTCTGCGTCCTGTCACAATATCAAATTATTTTAGAAATGCAGTCGCCGAACATTGAGATGTTAGTGGAGTACTGATATTAGGTGAATAAGTCTAATGAACTAACAAATGTAAAAATATCAACATTCCCAAGTGTACATTTACATGTGGATATTATCCGTAACATATTTTGAACGCATTCCAGATTATATATAGCTCCCCCAACACCGATGTCCAAAGCCCGTACCAATTGATGTTTGGTCGTGACGTAAGAACGTCGCTTCATGCGATGTTTCGGAAACCACCATTGGCTACTCCAAGGACCAGCGTCGACTTACCTGCTACTAAGGATTTGGCGCCAGGCAACCGGATCCAAGCTCGATCCTACGGAAACCAGAGGTGGGAATTCGGGATTATATTACGTCGCCTGGGTCGGCTACATTATGAAGTCCGAACAGATGCTGGTACAGTCTGCCGTCGACACTTGGAACCTTTATTGAGGCAAGAAATTTTACTTTGTATTTAGAAAAAAATCATAATTTAGAAAAGTCCTGTAAATAACTCTTAATTAAAAAAAAGTGTTTTGAGGTATTTGAGCAATGGAGAATGTTACTAAGAATACAAAATTGCTTAAAGCTGTTATCCCAGTAAGGCTTATAACTGTATAAAACACTAGTTTTTTGTTTCGTTGAAAAACATCAAGTATTAAGGAATTACAGACATTTAAAATTCTTGTAAATCGCGGCCCGTAGCAGACGTTGGAAAATGACGTCATTGCATCGAGAATTTGAAATGAAATATTTTGAAAACTATACTCACCAGTGACACCACACCCGTAATATTTTTTTCATCCATCTTTTTATTATATACAAATAGGTACACTAGTTTTTACTTCATGGAAAGAGACCCAGTATTAATAAATTCACAGACATTTCAAATTCTTGTAAAATTAAAGTGTTGGATAATGACGTCATCATGTCTAGAATTTAAAATAAGTATATCTCGGAAACTAATCATCGTATCGTAACAATTTTCTCACTCATATTATTTATTTTTAATGAAGTTTACAGATAGCTAAAAAGAATTGTGAACATTCTCCATTTGAATAACATGAAGTTATATTCATAGTGCCTTTTGTTATATATAAATTGCAAATCACTTTCTGTTATCCACCAAAATTTAGAGTAATAAGGCTGCTTTTCTACCAGTAATGCGCCAGGATGGTTTGCGAAGAATGTATTTTTTAAGAACCAACAGAATCGGTTCATTAACCAAACCCTGCTCAGCAAAATGAGAAAAATTGGTTCTTGAAAAACACATTCCTTAACTAAAAGCACGCTCGCATATTACCGGTGGCAAAGCAGCAAGACGTGTACGTTTAGGTGTAATATGTTTATATATTACTAGCTCTGCCTGCGACTTCGTTCGCGTGGTGTTTGAGTAACTTAAACCGTTTATGCAGCGCACGCAACGAAAGTCTCTTTCTCACTGACGTTTCGCTCCTATTGGTCGCAGCGTAATGTTATATATCCTAAAACTCTTCCGCTTTATAATATTAGTATTGATTAAATATTTTTTATATGTTTATAAATTATTAAATATTTTAACATATTACACCTAAACGTTAATTGTTAAATGGTACCACCTTGTTGTCTCGTTGCTATTAAATGTTTTAAATCATCTTATTTTAACTAAATGAAGTATACCTCAGACAGCTTACAGCTATTTTTGCAATTATTTTCAAAGTGTTTTGTATTTTTAAATAATGTTCTAGTACATATAACTTATTATATTGTAAAACTATTCCGTCCAAATAATGTTGAATTACTGCTAAGCTATTTTATGATGACATGATATTAATATTTGTTTTGACATTGGTGTTATCGAACAGGCCGCATCCGTCTACGGCCTACTTTTGTCGGAGCCGATAATCGGGTCGATTTTCCCTCCATATTATTTGTGACCGATCTTTTGTATGACGTGTTTCTTGTATTATTGTATGTATGTTCTATTTTTCACCTGCAAAAGTCGGTCACCCTTAGTATGTATTATAAACCATATTTTTTATTGACTCTAATAATTAGTTTAAGTAATAGTCTAAGGCCGTGTTTCACCAAGCAATGTTAAAGTTAACGCCATGTTAAATATCATGTTATCCTTCTCTTATTTCCTGTCAATGAATGATGGTATTTTAACATGGCGTTTAACATAAGTTTTGTTGCATTTTGTAAACGATTATATTAGCAAGTAACTAAAATAGAAAAACAAATAAATAATTTAATATAGATTTCATGAAATAGTAAGTCTATTAAGTTTGCAGTGAGCTCTTAACGCTAGGTATTTTGGCACTTTTCAAAGTGACGTTATAAAATGTGTTTTTGGTCAAATTTATCATTTTATTTATTGATTTAAGCATTATGCACTTTTGTACGGACTTAATGCCTTAAGGCATTATCTACCAGTCAACCGGTTTCTGACTCACTGTAAACTTAACACAAATTGAATATGGTCGGATTGTAAAAGAGTAACATAGTTATAAATTCTACGACGTTTATAATATTATGATATTACAGGTTTCTCACATCTTTTCAGTTTTTGCTTAGAGCTTCCTCGATAGATTTTGTATTATTACGATAAAATATTGAAGGACAATGGGAATTTTACTATGGAAAGATTTTAGGGCTAGGAACACAGGTTAGATGACATCACGATTATGTTGGGGTAAATACTGTGTTATTTTTAAATGATCAACAAATTCTTATAAAATATGATTTATGGATTATCTTCATTTTACCATGGACCAGAATTACAAAAAATCCGCAAATGAAGTGTGAATAAAAATCTATGTTATAGTTTAAAACTTTAAAAAAAGGCGGGGAAAAACTCTCAATGTTTTTTCGAGCTTATGCTGTAAAATACTTTACTATTTCTAAACATAAATTTAAACATTAACTGTGTTACTTATAAACCGAGTATAGAAAGTTACACTCAGAATAAACTTGGAATAAGCAAAATCATGACTTATAAACAAGGTATAACTTAAACCTACCCCTTATCTGTTGAGCGGACTCCTGGAGCGCTGTCAAAATTTTCCGTCTTCTGTGGAGCGGACTCCTGGAGTCCGCTGCGCGAAACTAATATTGATTTCTCAACACTCGACGGCTTTTTGTGTTTTTCTTTGCCACAGATGTGCCAATTTTTAAAAAAATATATAGATTGTCCTTTAAAAACTTGCTTTAATCTATGGAACCTGTTAGTATGAAATACGAGCCGTATGAAAATGACGTCGCTCATTGTTGTTTTTTTCCACCAACCGTCTTTTAGAAAATTGTTAAAATATATTTGTTTTGTGCTGTGAATTGTGTTTTGTGCTATTAATTGGATAGGTAAGTAATAAAAAAACAATATTTCATGCATTATAATGTGTATTTACAAAATTTTTTGCACAAAAATTGATATTTCATCAAACATGATTTGAAATTTTTTCGTATTAACTAGTGTTTTTTTCATCGTTTGATTTCTAATAAACAAAACAGTTTTAACGCTTCAACTTTCGTTTGTTTAAAAGATTATTAACCATAATAAACAATGAGTAACATTCGACAATGGAGTTCTCGGAATTGAAGTGTAAACAAGACCTTTTTTTTGCCCGAGCTCGAGGCCGCGTCAAGTGCCGTGTTTTTATAATGCTTGTGGTTTAGAAACAATGAATGTAATGTGTCTTATTTTTACTAATAATGGGAAGTAATATGAATAAACCTGAGGACGAAAATAACTTTAGGATAAAATATTTTATATATTTTTTAATTCAACGACTTTAATACCACAAAATGGGGAAAAAATAGTTTTACCTAATTTCAAATTGGAATAAGTTATACATTACAAGGCCAAACTAAACCAATCTATAAGTATATGTTAGCTTGTTTCATAGCGATTTTAACGACATATTGTTTATATAATCTAAATAAGCTCATAAACAAAATATTTGAAATATTGTAATTTGATCCTCACGCGGATGACGTAATTTGAGACCACCCACGAAGAGCCCCCACATGATCCAATTTACTTTTTTTTATGCTTAAACACCTGACGGGGTATAAGGTTGGTGTAACTACCATACAAACTTTATTCCATCGCTATACCAACCCCCGCCCTAGTTTAACGTCGGTATAACTTGGGTTGACAGTTCATATTTCGGAACAACCTTACCTAAACAGCGGAAATAAATTAGTTTTATTTATTTGAGGTTCAATAATAATAAAATAAGCATTAAATGTGCCCTTCCTATACAAGAAGTGGAAAATGTAAATAGTATAGTACAAATACAACATGACATACTTACGACAATCTTTACGAAAAACAAAAACATTTAAAACAAGAAAAAATAAAATACCACATGTAGATTTCATAATTATTACAAGTAGGTAAATGAAGATAATTTATCTCTATCTCTTCTTTTTCCCAGTAGATACTGCGTTCTCTTTTACCAGATGCCATTTTAATTAAAACAAATTTATTATAATTATGTTAATTTATTCAACAAAAACTATCACGTGTAAACAAACTTCGGAACAAACGATCAAAATCTGTTGATTTAAAATTGACAATTGACAGAATTCACAGACAAAAAGCAACCTTTTACTTTTTTTTAACAGTATTCTCTATGATTTGCGGCGTTGCCGTTTTGTGCATCGGGGATAGCGGTGGTATAGTTATGACAACCATATACCGAGTTTATGAGTCAGAAAATAATCCTAGGTTATTCCTAATTTATACCGAGTATAACTATTCCTAGTTTAAGCTTGGAATATCCTATGGATAGACAATTTTTATAAGTAACACAGGTATTGTTTTGATATTTTAACCATACTCATAGAGCCTTTGTGTAAAATGAATAAAAATGGCTGAATACTGAACATAGTAGCCGTCCAACTCACAGGCTGTCACAGTCACGCCTGGGCGACATGACAAGGACAAAGTGTGACTTGAACGCCACTTAATTTGACTTTCGTTTCAGTATTCGGCCGATGCTAGATAGTACGTCCCAGATAAATTTAACCCAAACTTAAACAAACCAAAAACATACAATTTAAATATATTATATCTAGCAATATGATAGATGTTGACTCTGCGAACAATGTTCGTTAAGTCAACATCCTGAGGAGACGCGCGTTTCGCTCCGGGGTCGGAGCGAAACGCGCGTCGAGTTTTGCAACCTGCATGGTGGTGGTATAGTCTATGGATTCATATACCAAACGATATCATTGTATTAATATTGGCCAATTGGCATCACTGAGTAGTCTATGGTTGTGTCATAGACGGGTATGTTTACGTTAAATTTATCTGAGACGTACTATACTAAAGAGATATGCTAATTTACTATGTATTTGTAAAATGTATAAAAGTTGAAAGATGTGAAGCTATTTTTGTATTGTGTCATGTCCAAGGCTAATTAGTATTAGGTCAGGATCGACGCGCAACGTTTATGGAGCATTTCACGCGAAGCTGAACTAAAAAAATACAGTCTTGGATATTGTCCAAAAATCGATCAATTGCACTTCCATAGGGCATGAACTCAGAAAAAGATACACATGGAACTGGCATAAGAATTTACTTTGCCTGCATACCTAAATAAACAAACCCGTTGACAAACATGGCGGATTAGGGATGCTCGCTTTCTTTATTTTTGAGAATTTCGGATTTTATACCCCACAACTGAGCTAACTCAAAGTAATAGATTTTTAAACACTTTATGTCAAATAAACTAAACAGTAGACAACAATTTAAATAAATGTTAGCAGTTAGATACTTACTGGTGAAAGGTTAGATTCGGCCTGCTTTTGCACAGTCACAACTTACTACAGAGCACTTCATTGTACCTATTATAATGAATTCAAAATTATTTTTACAGTTTTGCATAGTAATTAAATCGAAAAATTGAACTATTAAAATAAATATATTTGTTCTGAGGACATGAACAACCTTATTTTCGAGTTACGAATTTATGCGCCGTCAAAAAATAAACAAAATTTGAAAAGCTGTTAATGAAGTTGCATGGATTAAGCAATAAGTGTTTGTTAGAGTTTTTTTATTGTTTTTTTTTCCGCTTTAGCAGGACATAAACTTATTTATTTGCCAAAGGCAGAAATATGTGTGCATTTTAATGCTTTGTTACAGTTACCGAATAACGCGTCGACTGAGCTAGTATAAATTGTCCATTATAGTTTAGCATTTAATCCGTCCATATTTATATCAACGCTGTCTATGATAAGAATCTCAATAAATGTTTTTTTACAAAATGTTTTTTTTTAACTTTTTTAATAAAGGCGTATAAACGACATCTGTTGGTTAAATTAGCAGACTAAGTACACAATTAGTATATTGTTAACATAATAGATGGCGCTAGCATCGGGAGTTTTATTCAAAATTGTATAAGCCGTTGTATCACCCGTAGGGTTAAAGAGGCACTACACTTGTTGGAATACAATAGTTACCTAGTAAAATTTTAGAAAATAAGAGTTAAATAGTTATATTTAACTCTTATTTGTTAAAAAAAATAGGATATTTGCTAATTATATTTAAAGCGCCACCTGGTGTGAAATAGGCAAACTAGTCGAGAGTTAAAAATTGTCGCCGTATTACTTTGAAAATAAATAAAAAATACTATGATTACCTTTCCAATTATAACAGGTATTGGATTGAATACCTTAGAATCTGGGCACATATTACATAAAGGTATGTGTAAGTTAAGTAAAAATGACCCAGCTAGATCCTACTATTACTACTCCTAGTAGTATAATATTATACACATAATTTGAACTACTTCAATTTCTATTTTGTTGAGAACCAATATTAAGTTTTAAGGTGTTGGCTATCTGTTCGCGTCGTATGTCATTGTCATTATTCATAATATTTTTAAAGCCCACCTACTATATTCGTATGGCATAGCACTGCCCAGTACCAGAAGCACATTTTCGTAGTCTATTAACATGGACCAATAATTATACAATTTTTTTATTCGAAATGCTATTGACCAACAGGTGGCGCTTTTACAGTAGTTGAACTATTTAGATATATTTTTTCCAATTCGGCTAATTATATTATATATCTTAATCTATATTAAAATACCCCCATCTGGTTAGTTATAGAAAAGAATATTTTTAATGTAAATATTATAGTAACAAATAAAACAAGTCGCGTGAAAATTATTCATTTATTTGGAGAAATCTCTTTCGCTTTTTATGTTATCAATAAAAAAATCAGTTCAAAAACGATTTAAACGTAACAGATAATTTCGTAATAAGCCTAATCCAGATTATATTAATTACAACTTTACAGTTTTTTTTATCATTAAATTCCTTATATACGCTACATTAACGAAGCTTAAAAAACAAAATTGAACAACTTTTCATTCGTATTGCACAAAACAGCGAACAAAATAGCTAATAACATCTTAGGTTAAAATATAAATGAAAGATTCTTTCTTAATTTAAAAATCGAATACTTGCATTTTCGGACGGAGAAAATAAAAAATTGAATGTTTTAGTAACTACTAAAATCAATCATAATAATATTCGTAAATCATTTATGTAAATTAATTTTTAAAACATATGAAAAAAAAACAGTAATTTTTCGAAATAACAATAAAATAATAGGTACTTATTAATGTATTCGTTGTGTCCAAAAACAATTATTTTTGAATTCGTACCAGTGTGTTCACAATTTAAACTTAACTACTTAAGTATTTTATTAATTCCTGTTATAAAATTAATTTACAGTTAATTTTTATTTTTTTATAATATTTTGATTTAAGTTGAGATTCACTAGCGTTGGAGAACACAAACTTCTTGATATATTACTGACTTTGGAGAAAACAAACTTCTTGATTACTGATTGTTGCCTTAAATATTTTACATAAATTAATTAATCGTGTAAGGAAATAAATGTTTTTCCTATGAACAAAATAAAATCTAGTCTTAAATAAGGGAATGTAACAAAAAGTCTTTGAGCATTATCGAAAACTGTCTTACAGAACATATTTACAACTTAATCTAAATAATATTATACATTAACTTCTATAATTTACAAAGAAAGTAACCTAAATACAGTCAAATGTATTTTACAATAATTTACAGAAGCCTTACATTTTAGAATGATATGCAAGAAGCCAGAGCCCCCACTTTTGTGAGCATTATAATTTCGAGCTAAACCATACACACTATACTCGTATATTTATCATACAATTATCAATCCTAATTTTACAAAATTTTCGCTGCATCATATTATGTTCCAAAAGTTTTGGCACATTTCGTCATTAAAAAAAAAATGGTGCCAGAAATCTCACAGTTGGCACATTAACATCTCTTGTGACAATACTAAATGTACAAAAAATCTATCATAAATAGTAAGCTCCATCCACGCTCGCATACAACAACAAAAATGCAATAATAACAACAAGAAACAAAACAATTTGGACGAGTTCTAGTGAAATAGCTATGAGCTAGCCGAATACCAGTTGGTATTCGGTGGCGCCGACTTCTCAACAGGCTGATGGGAGTGGGACCCGTGGGCCTGTGGATGGTAGAGGTGGAACGATGATGACGGATGGAAGAACTGGGACTGGTCTAGCGGTGCGTAGTCCAGAGCGCCGGGAACAGCGGAGTAGGCCTGAGGTTTCAATGGCAAGGCAGCTTCTCCCAAATAAGAGTGCCTTAACGCCTCCGAATAAGCACTGTTATCGTATGACAACGCGTACTGCTGCTTGTCCCTGGGAGAAACGGAGCCGGGAGGGGTCATGGCCGAGTGATAGTCAGCATATCCCCCGTAAGCTATGGAACTAATGTCTGTACTCTTATGGCCTAATTGCTCGCTGTATCCAGAACCTTCGCTTCCTGGCGGAGTCGGTAGTGGTCCCGATTGCCCATCACCCGAATAATATCCCCCAGTCCTGCCGTCTCCTAAGAAATTACTCCGAATAACGCTCTCTCGGTTCGCGTAAAGCTGCCTCAGCAACGCCGACGCGGGCGTCGAGCTATGGTTCCCCGGTATTTGCCTGTTCAGATGATTAATGTGATGGTTCTGGGTGCCTATCCACTGTATTGTGGACTTCTGCTGCTGCTTCAATAGAGCGTCCGTCGAGAAATCGGTCGGCCTATGCGCGATTTCCTTACCGTCTATAGCTGGAAGATGTTTGGACATGGCATTTTCTAGATCTCTTACTGAGGTAGCATCCCCTTCGGCTATGGCCATCGTTTTGTTGATGTTTTCGCGCTCGATAGGAGACATGGCCGCTCCGGGGTTCGAGGTGCTCTTTCGTCTCTCTTCATCTTTATCGGCGTCCTCCTCGCAGTCCGTTGTATGTTTTCGTTTCTTCAGTCTTCTTGCTGGCATGGGTGAGGTTCTCTCCGGCGTAGTGTGCAACGGTAGAGGCTGGGTATCGCTTAGTCTGGTGAGATGGGTGACATCAGAAGTAGGAGGGACGGTTGAGGCCGAGTCGTTACTGATGGGAGGTTCGGTTCTTTCAGCAGTGTGTCTGGGTGGTGGGGGCGGGGCGCCGCTGTCCGCATCTGGAGGTCCATTTTCGGGGTCTCCCGTAGTTTCCTCTCGTTTCACCCCCTGCACGCTCTCTTCTAGTTGGCAGCAGTCCATGACAGTATTGGGATACTCTCGACCACTGAAAATAAATAATGTTTTTTAGTAATATTCCGCTACAGTTTAAAATACCTGCTTAGGTCTCTAAGGCCCGTATTAATAATAAAGAAGTGTCAAACCCAACCTAACTTGAGAACTTATTTGACAGATAAAACAACGTTTCGTTTCACTTTTAAAACTGAACAACTTTATTAATGTTACATAGTACTTTAATTTATTTTCTTTTTATACCCTAATACTCTTATTATAGCTTACAGAATAACATTAAAATAAGTATAATGCATATTTTATAATCTTTATTTGTAAAAAAAGGAAAAAAAATTAAGTATGTAACAATAAGTAAAGTTCGTAATTTTAAAAGTGAAACGAAACGATTTTATCTGTCAAAAAGGTTTTCAAGTGAGGTTGGGTTTGACACTTATTTATTAATACGGGCCTAAGTCACTAAAAAGCCAGGAACCTTATTATTGAAATAAGTTATAGTTCATTTCGCGCTAAATCTATCTACATGGTGACGATTGTCAAAATACACTTCCTAGCATGTGTGCTAGGAAGTGTATTTTGACAATCGTCTGCTCACAACTTCAAAACTTCTTTTGACATACATAAGCAAAGGCTGTTGAATCATTTTCTTCTCTTACCTGATAACATAATTGACACAGATGATGTTCTGCTCGTCGGCATTCTTGGAGGAGCAGACGACGGTGGCGCAGGTTTGCATCCAGGTGTACCCGCCGAGCTTGTTCATCAGCCGGTAGTAGTGAGTCAGCACTTGGCCCTTGTTCATCACTGGAAGAGAGGGGATCGTTAGAAAATTATAATATAAATCAGCTTAACTTAATGGTTACACCGTCGTATGACGAACATAGAATATTTTTACCATTGGGGTCCATTACCCATTACCAGTACCTATTGGTACAGCATTACTAGCATTATTATAAGGATTTAGGTGTCTCACAATATTTGACAATATAATATATTAGTTTATAATCCTTACGTATTACATATTTGTCAGTAGGTTTGTCTGTGAATAAGCTCAAAAAGAATATACCGATATTCATGCTGTTTTTACCTATGAATACAGGTTTTATTTTATTGATTAATTGCAGGCTGTGTTGTCAGTGCATCAAGAAATTTAATATATCGATGGCACTATGTCCGCCAGGACAGATAGTTATTTTATAAAACCATAACTTAAATCGCCTTGTCCCAAAGTTATTGGCCATAATCTTAAAAAACGTACCGTTTTTGATCTATGATTTTGAAGAGACGTTCTTGATTTAAGTACTTATTTTAATTTTAATTCTATTATCACATATGTGGCAAGATCTTTGATGATTATAAAATCTTAAAACGTAAACCGATATATAAATATCCCTAACCGAATCCGAAATAAGAGTTATGTTACTGTAAAAAGGTAACAAACCGATAAACCGAAATAATTTAATATCCATATACCTATATGTAATATACGTATGTGTAAATTTCATAATTTCATATCCATTTCATGCCTGGTCGTTAATCGTAATGCACTACCAAACTGACTAACATAATAAGTACGGACGCATGGCATCATTATTTCAGCTATCACAGTAGCTATTGTAATGATATCGGCTTGAGCTGTTTGTTTAACCTTGAATCACTGACTTAAATCGTCTCATGACGCTTATCAATTTGAATAAGTTAAGGCTAGGAGTGCGTGCGTGCCCTACCGTCACGTATAACATTTCAAACATTTGCTGGTCAAAAGGCTTTAAGAGGAACCATCACGGATTAGAGAAATGCAAAATATCTAGGTACATATTTTGCATTTCTCTAATCCGTGATGTTTCCAGAACTTAGGTGACCCAAAGGTACTTGTTAATATTGTTTCTATCCTGTAGTGCCCCGATCACACCAGCTATCTACACGGTGTAAAAAGAGCAGTCACTATAACTTTGGGATAGGATTATAGGACATTGACTGATTCTAGAAATGAATTTTTTTATATTTATTTTTTGAAAAAAAATATTATTTTTTTTCAATTTATTATTTTAGTCGCAAGGCTGAACTGTTTGGAACAACGTTCTGCAAATTAAATTCTTAAATGAACGTCTTACGCGTGCTATTGACCTCTCAGCGTAATCAGCTGATCGCTGTGTTGTGCACGTTCTACATTGCCTATTGAAAATTTTTAAAACAGTGGATTAAAAGCAAATGACTAGTACCAATGGATATATCTCTTGCCTGGTTATTACCCCACGAAGTTATAGTGACTGCTCTTTTTACACCCTGTATATAGGTAAGTGACTGTTAATGTGTGCGTGACACTCCGAAAGCTAGTGGTCTTAGATGCAGTGCTGTTTAGTTAACATACTTTTTTGTCTAATTTACATGTGTTTAAATTAAATAAGCTTTTATGCAAGGAGATAATAGAAACGTTTTATTGCAATAGATCGAATTTCAAGCATTGGGATGCATAGCACTAAGCTTATTGTTCACATGTACGTTAATTGAATTAACCGTAGATTTTAACGGCGAAGAAAACCTGCGTATACTGTGGAACGTGTATCCTGATTTTTTTTAATACTTCTTCTTCTTTTGGCATATGCATCCCTTTATAGGAGTAGCCAACGTCAGAGTGCGGCAAAAAGGCTGGCTGTACAGTCTGTTAATAAAAAGATCTTCATGCTTCTTCTTTCTCTTTTTAATACATCTCCGTTTTCTTTTTGTTGCAAGCTAACCCTACAGATGTCATCGTGCGTACGCCATATTTTAGCTAGCGCGTTTGAGGGTAGATCTAGAAAATTTTAATTTCTAGTTTGGTCCATGGGTTCTAGACCTAACCGAACAATTTCACATTATATTCAGCGAACAAAGTGTTGTACACGTGTATTGTACTACGTGAGTCATTAGAATACGTCGCTTTTTGGTTTTGTTGTATTGTTTTTTGAATTTGCAAGTTGGCTGATGGCCATACCTGAGGCGTCACTATTGTTGTGGTCATTTTATTACACAATAGACATTATTAATTATTATCGTGCAAGCCAAATCAAAATCAAAATAGAAATTGGAAACGTATGAAGAGAATTAGGGAGTTAATTGTATAGTTACGGAATTTACTAATTGGTACTAATCTCATGTACCTATTTAATAAGCGTCATTGATGAAAAACCCTAAATAAATTTGTCATCCATTTTGTTCGTTACTCTGATGTTTCACAATCTGATTAGTGTTCATGCGTCATGATTTCAACGAGACTTGAATTTTAAATTTCGAACTTTGAAGTTAAACGAACGCGGCATAGACAATATACTTTTTAATAGCTGCAGATCTAAAGTCGACAACAGACAATAACGTTTTGATCTAATGCCTAATTTTTAATTGCTTTGTAGCAAAGGACTAAAGACAAAAACTCTTGTCCTTATTGATTGTCCACCCATGACCCAATAAGTGTGGTGAAATCTATCAGTGTCGTAACGACGCTTTGTATTCCATGTGTGTATTTAGAAATCCATGTCAAGACAGTCTTCAAGGCAGCAGGAAAATTTACGGCTACTCTCATTCAATCAGTTGAAGTCATCATTGATTTCTAATTCGATTAACCAATAACATTCTAGTATTTCTTACCATCAAACGTTTTTGCAAGTTTAAAAGTTTTAATGAATTCGGATGGACAATTTTTGTTAAATATAACGCGTAACAGAGTGCCAAGTAGAGTCCATCCCGAATAAAAGAAGTCACCAAGACGCGTTAAATCCACCTATCCTCCATGAAAAAGGGTAAATCGTCGCTGAACCTTCTCAACCTCGTATCTAAAAAATCAATCTTTTCTCTAGCTTGTATTAACTAAAGTATATAAAACTTAATTTTTATTCTTTAGGTTTATAGAAGCTAAATAGAATACTTAACTGAAATTAAAATGAAAATCAATGTCATAATAAAATCAAAATATTATTAAGTTTTTTTACTCTACTAAAAGTTGTAGAAGATTCTATAAAAATAGATACGAGGTAAGTATATTTGTTGAGATCGTGGTTTATATATAAAAAAAATATTCTAGAAAAGAATTAGTTCAACTAATTTATTTTACTGAATAGACTCTACTGTGCTCTACTGTTGTATAGTCCATTCTAAGTCCGAGTCCAAGTAGATTTTATACAACAAACAATATATTATATTATATGTATAAAATCTTCCTCTGCTTAGCGACTTATTTTTATCAAGTCGACCAAAGCTTACGAAATCATCAAAATGATCCTAGTTCCTTTAATATGTTGCAGCTTATATTATTTTCCTCTTCTACGTACACATACAATTTAGGCCCGTGTGTCTGTCTGTGACTTGAATAATAATTCCACGTCCCATCACGTTTCCTCCTTCCCTGCAGCTCCGTGGGAAATGTCGCTTCAAGCTTTTATACTTATTTATATACTTTATACTGTGTATTTTATGACACATCACTTAAGCAGTCGGCATTTAAGTACCTATGTCCATTCTTGTGGATAAGTATTACCGAGTAGTGAATCCCTGTGTTCCAGGAGCTGATAGTAAACGAAAATAACGTTTTTTTCGTTCAGATTCGCGTTTCTTTAGCACTTTAAAGAATCATTATGATCGTTTTGAACTGTTCTTACTCGTGTTCCACAAGCAGGTGTCAGCTGTCAAAAACTGTTCAAAACGCTCAGAATGATCCCATCTTGTTTTTGACGTTTACTTAGATTTCACTGATCTCGATGTTATTTTTAAGTTATGGATCAAGCAAATTTATTATAGATTCTTATATAATGTAGTTATTATTGTTAATTTAAAATATAAATAGAATTTATGAGATAAAAAGGAAATGTTAAATTTTGACATCTGTCAGTCGTTCCACTAGCAGTAAAGTTTGTTGAAACGTTCAGATCGAAAATTTCATTATTGTGTTAAAGAAACGACTGTGTGCGTTATGAATGATCTGAGCGTTCAGTGTAAAAAGAGCGCTTAAAGGAACACGCCCAATAATATTTTTAAGCGCCCAATAAAATAAAAAACATTAGTCCTACACTATTCAAATCACATCGACCAATCACAACTCTCCCTTCAGTTCTGGTCATTGATATCAATCAAGTGGGTACAGTATTTAAATGACGTTAATTTGAATTTGAAAATCGAACAACTGTTTACGTAATCCAAGATGGCCGTTGATTAACGCCAATCACGAAGCGCGTACGTCTTTTATAGTTTTAACTGGCACCTATTGATAGTAGATTTGTTTACGAGTAGGTATAATGTAATTATTGTACTATAGTTTTAAATAAAGAAGTAAGGCTGACCCTTTCACACCTTTTAAGATACCGATGCAAAATATATTATCATTATTTGGTACACAAAACGATGCATGTTTCATAACAAGACTATTGCAAGCCTATCTTATATGTTTATGTTTTAAGCCATTATTTTACATGTGAAGGCCATTAACGTACCTAAATATTATAAACTTAGATAAAGGACTAAAGTTTTAAGTAAAATTGGGGGGCCTCTAAACGACTACCACCGCCTTCGCAACAAAGATGACTTAAGAGCCTCTCAATTTAAGTGGCGTTTGCAGCCGTTAGGTTCTAGTTGATAGGTTTACGATGTCCACATGCGGTCAAATGTGGACAACAGCGGAATAACAATGCCGTATTATCATAAAGTACCGGGTGTTTTGTTTGAAAGCGGGTAATTTGGGTATGACTGCCATGCGAATGAGCTTATTTCAGATGGTGCTTTATAGAATAAATATTAAAGTAAAAGTATACCGTAATGGTTACGAATTTCAATGTTATTTGTAACATTTACATCTTTTAACGGATCCAAATTTGTGCTACGCATTGGCATACAAAGATTGCTCTGTAGATACTAATACAAAGGTTTGTTAGTTTGTATGTGTTTGTTACATCTTCACTCGTAAACGACTGGAGCAAATTTGGAATGCAAGAAGAAGATACCTTGGATAAGCACAGGCTTAAAGAACAGTGTGAGCAAAAAAAATTTTTTTTATTTTTGTACAAAAAATCTAGAATGAGAAAAGGTAGTATAATCATACCCCAAAGTCATAGTAACTGTTAATTTTACACCCGTTATATTGTATACTCACAATCAACATGGCACTTCCTCAGCTTGCTGGCGTCCTCGCCGTGGCAGAGCGCGTACAGGTTCTTCCCCGTGAGCTCCTCCGCCGTGTAGCCCAGCAGCTCAGATACCCTGCTGGAAGGTGGAGATCGTTAGACCACTGCCAAAACAGTCTTCTAATATAAGTCAAGGGAGAGAAATAGCTCGTGTTCAAAAAAGGCTTCCTTCAAATACGGCTGTAGGCTTAGGTCTTTTTGTGATTTACTGTAAATGTCTTTCATTGTGCATAATATGTGGTTAAATATATTAATTAGTCATCAATATAAACTCATCACTGCTTTTACTCAAATCAAATCGAAACATTTTATTCAGATTTTTTTAAATGTTTCCTGAACGTCGTGTCTATGTGATGCCTACCACCGGTTCGGGCATATAATATTCGGGATCTAGGCTTAGTTCCCGAACCGGTGGTAGGCAAAAATTTATTCTGAATAAAATATTTTGATTTGATTTGAGTAAAAACAGTGATGAGTTTATATTGATTGGATTTTTTCTAAGTTGATGTGATGAATAAAAGTAATTTAAAGACAAATCTACAAATAAATCATGATTCCTTAATACCTGGGCTCGCAATGCGCTACTCGGAAGTCGAAGTTGATCCTCGTCACGAACATGTCAGACTCCAGTCGGATCTCGTGCACTGATGGTGGTGGTAGTGCTATGGCCAGCGCCACCATCCCCAGAAGCTGTGGTGGCGCCTTTCGACTGTGGGAGAAGGTGTATTGCGGCCGCAGACGGCAGAGCATTAGGACCACCTGGAAAGAAAGAATCAAGGTTAACCTAGTTGTGCAGTGGTACAATCAATAATCAAATGATCTTTCTGTTCATGATGCGAATGTAAGACTCCTCACAGAAAAATGCTGGTTCGATCTGATCACTGATAAAAGTAGTAATTAAGTATAATAAATAGTAAATAGATAGTATATATATAAAATATAAAATAAATAGTATAAAAACCTATAAATAAATGTAATTCAGATCAATCAGTAATTTTTCGCTAGATATGGAAGTTATTTTCTTGCATAAACCGGTGGATCTTACATAATTGCATTTCAAACTCAAAGGTCGAACGTAATGATTTTAAAAGCTATAGCAATATTTCAACTAAAGATAACACAAATTTCCGGTAAAGGATTACGGACAATTAATATTACGTAGCCTATGGCAAAGAACTCATATAGACAATTAGCGATCCTAGTAATTGTTCCGATATTAGCGAGTTACGCCATTAAGATGCAGATAAACCAAATGGCTTTAACTTCTGTAAGTCAATTTATTGGTCCTATGTGCGTGGGTGTAGGTTAATATTGTTTAAAATGGTAAATTTTCGTAAATTCCAGTAATTAAGTGGATAAGATAATGTAATTGCCCTCATAGAGTCTCTACAAATTGTCCTTCTAAGTTACGTTTTAAATACATATTTAAAACACGTAACTTAGATAGTTAAATATATTTTTAAGAACCTATATTTTTATGAAAATAAATTAATCTAAAATTGTTTGGAAGTTTTTCTAAAATATTATAAATTTATATATTTTTCCAGACCATAACTGATAGGCAAACTGGCAAAATTAGGTGTGTAACAATCGACACGACTTAAAACGATAAGCAGCAAAGTGTCAAAATATAAAAATACACTTTACGATATTGCCCAATAGATTGAAATACCCACTCCATTTTTTATGAACAATAAAGCTGTTGGCGACAATCTATTACCGGCGCTTTATACTCCAGATATAATCACACTTTATGTTCTAGCACCGAGTTAGGCAAAAATTATGGGGCATAATATAGTACCCTGCGGCACCCCACGCAATAATTCCTACAATAATATTTGCGATCTGCAATGGAATTGCTTAAACGTTCCAGATATATTTAATATACAATAAACATTTGATTTTGTGGTTTAATTGGCGTAATAAACTGTAGAATTCAGAATAAATCTTACTTTATCGCAAAGTCATTAATATCAAAGACATTTTAAGAGTCTACTGCCAAACGCATATTATTACAATTAGGAATAGTTTAATTTATCTATTGACGAATTTGTGAATTTTGAACATTATGGATTACCTATTTTTGATTAAATATTTATTATCATTTTTATATGGTAAACTAAATGTGTTAGCGTGGTCATTACAAGTCATTTTGGATTGATACGTATTTTTCATTATTTGATGCAAATTTAATAAGGTTGATTATAATCCTTATGTGATACCTACCCGCCAGTTACCCTGGGCAGCTCTCGTGGCATCCCTGCTTCTTTCAACCTAGATTGAAAATGAAAATTCAGCATCCATCTTTTCAGTAAATACTAGATAGGAAACTATATCTTCAGTTCAATTTAATACAAATTATGTACTACAAATAGCGTCTTTATATTACTTGCTATGACAGCCTTTGGTCTTTTACACACAAATGAAAACGCCATAATACTACATCAAGTACAAGTATATTCCTAATTTATAATTTAATTTCTTACCCTATATCCTGAAGATTTGAAGTGGCATCCCCGTTTGGTCAGGGTGCTTTTCATTCTGACGCAGAAGGCTCGGTCCATCCCCCGGTACAGCGTCCCACTGGCTGCCAGGCTCATCTGAGCTGATACTGCAAAAGTTGTTCAATTTCAATTTCAAATTCAGTAAACAATTAGGCAAATGAATTGTAGGTGACACATAAACAAGAATTTTACAAAAATGGATGGTAACTTCTTCATTCAAATTACACAATTCAACTTTGGGAGTAAACAATTTACATTGATTACGATTCTTAGAAACGTCTAATGATCCGATGATAGTTTTTGTCACGCCATTTTCATCCAAATCAAATATTGCTGTGGGACGTTTGAAATCGCTGGTGATGGCTTGATTTTGGCCGGATATCTAATTACGTGCAGGCGTTGGGAGCCGTCGACGCGCTTAATTGATTTCACTCAGATCTGACTCAGGCGCAATGAGTTTAGGATTTCGACAGTGATGCCCAAACTGTGACAAAGTTAATTTTCATTGAACTGTGTAATAATGTTTGTAGGAAGATTTTTGATACCTAAGTAATGTGTCGAGCCAGCGAACGGTCGCGCTCCGCGTTATACACGAGCAAAAAATATTAATTTATATTTTTGCGAATCGCGCGGCTGATTGCCGCTGCACGTCACCATGGCGCTCGTGGTCAATGAGTTGCTGGCGTTTATCCAGCATGCCATCGACACCATGGACGAGGTCAGCATCATGCAGATCTGCAAGTCTTCTTTCAACAGCGAGGAGATTTGCAAGGGCAAGCAGCTGCTGTACGAAACGCTCGGCCAGAGCGCGAATATGCCATCGCGACGCAGAGATGGCACCGAGAGAAGCGTGCAGGATATCATCTCCCTGCTGAAGCAGACGGATCCAGACGACGTGCCGGCCTTTGTGGCGAAAGATCTCCACAAGCTGCCGGTGGTGACGATGGACCACGTCGACGTCTCCAGCCTGCTGAAGAACTTTAATAGTATGAAGGCAGAGCTGGACGAGATGCGAGGTAGGTTGAATGCATCGGAATCCACCATCCGTGATTTGCGTCATGAATTATTGCAAATGAAAAGTAATAATTCATTATGTATGTCACCCGAGCATTCGACCTTCGTAAATACGCGTCGCCGCGGCGCGCAAGCTGACACCTTTTGCGCGTCAGCGGAATCCGACGTGTCACCGACCGCCGCCGCTCCCGCCCGCATTCCCCTCGAGGTCGAGCCGAAGCTGAGTCAACCATCGACTCAGCAGAAAAGTTTTGCGGGTGTCGCTGCCCGCTCCCCCGCACCTCCCCAGCGGGTGAAGACAAAAGGGGTGATAGAGAGCCGCAAGGCTAAGGATAGCCGTAAGGCTGAACCTCCTCGATCTAACGAGGGTGAGAGCAAAAGGTGCGATGAGGAGGGCTTCACACTGGTGGAGAGAAGAAAGAAGAGGAAGCCCGCCGTCCGCAACCACCGCGGCACCGCACCCTGCGGACCCGAGCAGCGCCTGCGGTGTGAAATACCCACCACGCCGCTGTACGTGTCCCGCCTGCACTGGTCCACGAAGGTCGAGGATGTCGTGGGCTACATCTTGAAGAAGACATCCTTCAACTTGAGGGTCGAGCGTCTGGAGTCTCGCCATAAAGTTAACTTTAGTTCTTTTGTGGTGAGAGTACCGACACATCGCTTGTCGACCTTCGAGGTGGAGGAGTTCTGGCCGATGGGTGTAGTCTACCGAAGATTCCGGGGGAGACTCCGGAGCGAGGCGCACATCACGTCGCCGTGATACGTGATGAAGTCTAGTTTTAATTATAATATGTATGTTAGTCTGTAAGATATTTATAATATGGGCCTATGCAGCCCGAAATAAATGTTATATTATATATTATATATTATAAGGATGACAATATTAATTAATAATACATTTTGTATTTAATTTTAGACTGGTTATTATACATAAGTGTATGATTTACATTTAAACCTTCGTCTTGGATCACAATCACTGTCTGTACAATGCGGTGTAAATTTATAAACACTAAGTGCTGATGGAAACATCACTAAATCCGTTTATGGTTCTAAAACCTAAGTACTTAATTCAAGTTTGGGAGCATCTGATTGTAAAACTGTAGCTTCCATCACGGATTCAGTACGGCCATCACCCCACAATACAACTTTATCCACGGACTTCACCTCTGTGGACACTTCGCCATGGCATTCCCGCCACAAAAGCCTGCTGTCCCCGCACAGCCTGATTGATTTTTTCACCAACTTTTTCTGACATATCACAGCGTAAATTGATTTCTCTAAGACTCGTTAATGGGCGTGAAGTTAGGTTTTTGTAATAAGGGCCTTATTTAGATTTGGTTAACATACAATCTTGGGACTTTACTAATTAAAATTATTACTTCTAGTACCTATGTAAGTTGGTATCAAATACAACATTGTATAAAAATGAATTCCCGGAAGCCCCGGGAAGATTTAAACTAAATGGAAAAACGGTTCATCACAAACTGTTTCTATGATCAACGAAGTGGGCACGTATTACTTATCAGCTAGTAGCTTTAAAAAACTTTTTATTGATATTTAAAAATGAATGTCTATTAGCTACTAATTATGTAATTTATTTTATTCGAAGCCTAAACTTTGTTAATTATGTAATTTATTTCATTCGAAGCATAAATTTTGTTAACCAATTCGAAAGTAATTCATGTAGATTTTTTTTGTCAAAATAACAGTCTATTTCCCATAGTAGTAGGCGTTAATCAACAAAATAAAGGCGTTCTGGCTCCCCATAGATACATTGATAAGGTACTAACACCGTGAAGATCCCTAATTCAATTTCAATTTGAAGCACATCATAATAAGTTGTTTTCATCAATTCGTTTTAGAATATTCGGAAAGATATTGTCACTGCGAGTGGCGCAATAGCTTAATTGAATATATTTTTTATTGAAAGTTTTTTGGGTGTTTTCGACGTTGTTTTGACTGACAGAAGTGGAACGAGCAACGGTGAATGTAATGAAACTACATTTTTATTCTGTCTTAGGGAAAAGTGTATTCTTTTGATGCAGTTTTAGCATCTACATATTGAATATTAGTCCATAATTATATAAACCCACAAAAATTCCGTAAACTATTGGTAACAAAATTTGCAAATATGTACAAGTGCCTTTTCCAAACAACGCATTTATTTCGCTTCTTCTCAAGGATGTTTCTTTGTTCAATTAAATTTGTACTACAGTAGGTAATGAATTTTATTTTGCATTATGTTTCTATTATTATTTGTCTTGATTTTTTCTTATTGTCATTCGGTAGCTTACGCTAATGTAATATATAATGGTCCAAACATACATTCCTAATCCTAAATAACTCTTAGATTATTTTAAAGGCTAGGCTAATTGTAAAATTGTCCTTTATTACTCCATCGGTTGGTAATTTAAGATTGCAATACTCGTAGTTCATTCCGCACAAAAACCGCAAATTTTGATTCAAACC
This sequence comes from Celastrina argiolus, assembly GCA_905187575.2. Classification (NCBI taxonomy): domain Eukaryota; kingdom Metazoa; phylum Arthropoda; class Insecta; order Lepidoptera; family Lycaenidae; genus Celastrina; species Celastrina argiolus. The sequence goes on from LR994596.1 coordinate 9,975,338, forward strand.
TCAATTGCAGTTGATTGATTTCAAATTACTAAATTTTCATTAAATTCGGCTTTGTAAAATTACACGATATTCATGGGAACTGAGTTCTGTAATTTTAAAATCTTGTCAAGATCTTTCCTTATAACCTATGTCCCATCATAAATTAGATTGATAATCATAGTAGAATAGACATCGATCATTTATAATACAAAATCTCAACCTTAATCAAACCCCTCTCTTATCTAGTCTAACCTATCAAAATCCTTTATTTCCTTCTATTACAATAACCTCATTTTTTACAGAGATTCCGCCACTGGTAAAAATTATATGATTGGTTTTCAGAACATTTGGTACTTACCATCAGGATTATTGGTCCCATGCTGACTGCCCTCCTCGCTGGAGGGACTGCTGAGGGCTCCCGACCTCCCGGCCAGTGATAGACCCAGCTGTTCAGCTATCTCCGCATGGTCAGCCTGATGCACGTAGTCGAATATGCTGCTACCCGTCATTTCCACCTGAAGAAAAATAGTCAGTTAGGAAGGTGCTGAAACTAAATATATGATTATAAACCTTGTTAAAATCATATGCTTCATTATATGGTTAACGGCTTGTTAAAATACCATGCCTTCTCATTCATTGACGAAAATACGAGAGGGATAACATGATATTTATTGAAGGATTAAGTTTAACATGTATAAGTGAAATTGACACTTAATATTATCAGTTTGCTGAACCTACTTTTGTTTCAGCTCAAGGTCTGACAGAGAATAGGGAGTAGATAAGTAAAATTACGCACCAATGGGTTACAAGTATTATTGTTTCTTGAATAAAAATACAATCAATTCCTGAATTGAAATCGAAATCAATACGACGAAAACAGTAGCTAAAACGACCAGTAGGCTTACTCCCGACACAATCTAGAATCAAATCAGTTCGATCTCAACGGTTTTTGGTGTTTTATCTGGTGGATTGCTTTGAAACTAACCAGGAAAAAGAAAATGTCCAATCGTAACTTTTTGTACTCCCGACCATATCATTCAACTGAGAATCAAAATAAACAAAAGTCAATTTATGTTATTGAATGTACAGTAGGTTCTTGACCTGATGATGACTATGTCGGTGTATTTTAACAAATAATTGTAAAATAACTAATAAAGTGGGATAAAAGTGCAAGTATTTAGGGTATTATTACTATATTAACGTAAATTTATCAGGAAGACCGTGGCACGGTTGAATCTGAATCAAAATCGAATCAGTTTGGAGAGTAACGCCCCAGCTCTGAATGAATAGGTTTATTTTATTATGGTTTCATTATAGCACGCTCATATATGGATACCGCCAAATTTATAGAAGTATAGAAAGCATTACCAATACTCATAAACGGTATGAATCAACTTTCTTGACCCTTCCACGTATGCTAATGTTATATTAAATTGTGAGAGCCTATTACGCATTCTACTGTCGTGTATCCGCTATGGATCTGAGGTGGTCGCTTCTTCGAATCCCGCCGTTTGATTCTATCGGATCATTTTATTGTGTAATGTAAATAGAAATATCTTCAGGCTATTTACATAAAGGCAAAGAACGCACTATGCTAAATTTACATAGATCCTAAAAGGTTCGCAAAACCACAAACTATAGATTCAAAATTAAGAAATGGAAAATGGTAAGTACGCATATCTGGCAGAAAATAAAATTAAGTATTTTAAAATAAAGAAAAGGTTTACGATGCAATTAAACATTTTAAAAATGAAAAAAGGAGTAATTTACAGAAACTAATAAACTTTAATAATGGAAAGATGGAAAGAAATTTTACTATAAAGATGAAAAAGAGGTTGACTTTTACTTTATTCATATTAGATGTGGCTGACTAGGGTTCATTGCTCTTTCTATGTCTGCATACATTTTTTTACTACTTATTCATGATAAACTTTCAACAGTACCTATTTGAATAATTTTCTAGATCAACGATCAACATAATTAAGTTTTTTATAATACATAATGATGATATTGTGTACGTAACAGGTACTGATTTGCTGACGCTTAAAGTATTTGTAACTGCTACAACATAATAAAATATATCTATCTGCCATAAACATATCAAGTCCAAATACAAAGGTATTTTGCAATATCAAGCCTGTTTACTGCCAGAAAATTGATAAGGCCATAAATTTTTCAACATTGTCTTCTCCAATATTGACGGGAAAATGAAAAGCTGGCAACACTGTTTATTTGTGTGTATTCGTATGTGTGAGTGCATTAGTACGGCAGGCACGCGCGCGCCTTGCCACTACGTGACTAGCATTATCATCCTCCCTTTCCCCCCATCTCCCGTCTCTCTCGCACCACCCTTCAGCCATTTTGGATCAACCGTTTCCCAGTTTTCAAATCTTTTTTCCCTCGAATTTCCTAATACTTCGATATTAATTTACTTTCTATTCCTATTCTTTAATATCTATAATTTCCAGATCTTTTATCCGGTTTCGTATAAGCTCTATTACATCCCTAACCGGCTCACGTAGACAAAGTTTTTGTTTATTGCGTTTATGAGGTAAAGGTAGGTACACACCTTCCCCCACGTAGGCACCACACGTGCCTGTTATCAGATGAGACCGTCTTTCTAGCGCCGCTGATTACATCGCGTCATGTGAAACTTTGAATGAGATTATAGCTTCCTTTTTACATTTAAACCGACATAGTACAGCCCATTTTGACATGAATAATAGACCGAGGAGGTAGAACTTATCTTAAATAGTATCTTAAAAAGACTCTAGAATTTCTAGAGGACTAAGATTGCAAGAGTTAAAGGCAATAATTATTTTACGATGGTAAGGGCGTGTTTCACCAAGCAATGTTAAATTTAACGCCATGTTAAAATACCATGCCATCTCATTCATTAACAGCAAATACGAGAGGGATAACATGATATTTAACATGGCGTTAACTATAACATTGCTTGGTGAAACACGCCCTAAAGCTAGGAGCTTAGCTCGTAAAAAAATATTGTCGAATCCTACAAACGCGTGAATACAATTAGACTAAATTCAATTAAAATTGGTTCATAATTTATTTGAATTTAGTATTTTTTATAGTATCTAATATCTATCACAAAGTATATAATATAAATATCTATAGATAAAATAATAATAACAGGGCGACCTGTACTGCCATGTAGAACCAAAACACTGTATCTTTGTAAACCTGATTTTGAACAAGTCACGTTTATTTTTTTAAATGTTTTTATGTTTAGTTTAGTAGTACTTATAGTTAAAAGTACTACTGTAGTATATGGGCGTTTTAAATTAGAAAGAATTAAATAATTATTATTGTCTAATGATACCAAGCCTATCTTAGGATATACAATTGTTTTTTTGTGAAAGATAAAAATAGAATGAAATAAAAGCATACAAATTTCTAAAGGTTTAAAAAGTATTTAAAAATAGCTAAGTATGTATATATATAAAAAAAATTTAAAACTCAGTATTTTGCTAAACGAATTGCCAAGCAGTGAATAAACTGTTGATAATTAATTAATTACTCCACTCTCGAATACTTCAGCATTCAAACAAATAAAACTACGCCTACAGCCAAACACACAAATAAAACTCTTCCTTCACCAGATTATTTAATAAATTTGATATTAAATCTACATCTACACTAATATTATAAAGAGGAAAGATTTGTATTTTTGTATGTAACGACTTAACTCAAAAAGTACTCGACCGATGTTAATAATTCTTTTTTCATTAGAAAGCTACATTATTACTGAGTAACATATGTAGGCTATAAGTATAAAAATCAATTGCTGTTCGTTAGTCTCGCCAAAATGAGATCAGCTGCACTGATTCGGCTATTTTTGGTCTTGAAATACTCGTGGAAGTCCTGGGAAGGTTTACACGGTTTCCATGCTCAACGAAGTGGGCACGGGCCATCTAGTAACTAATAAAGTTGAAAAAGTGTATTATTACTGTGTAATATGAATTTCCACAACGAACCTTCAAAAATAAAACTTTATCAGAATCAGTTCATCTGTTTGGGACCTACGATGCCACAGAGAGACAGTTTTGTAGTCGAGAGTTGGAGATCAAAATAACTAAATTGAGAGCCTCCTCGTATTCTGGACCGCGTCGGTTACAAAGGTATAAAAAATATACAGGGTGTAAAAAGAGCAGTCACTATAACTTTTAGATACGATTATACTACCTTTCCTCATTTTGGAAATGTATTTTTTTTGTCAAAAACTAAAAACATTTTTTTTACTTTTCAACATTTCTTATTTTTTTGTCGCAAAAATAACAATAAAGCGAAATTTTTTTTTTTAATTTTGTTAAAAAAGTGATAAAATATACATTTCTAGAATGAGAAAAGGTAGTATAATTATATCCCAAATTTATAGTGACTGCTCTTTTTACACCAGGTTATAGAGTAAAATAAACTACTTACTTGTGATAATCCTAAGTATATAGAGACAGTTTCGGATATGTACAGGAACCTGCCGTCTGCTGCTACCGACAACGCGAAGCCGTCCAGGGACTGTGGACAAGAACACAATTTAGTATAATTAAAGAAAAAAACAGTAATAGTATAAGAAAAAAAAATAAACCACTGCAGGCTATCTAAAATACTTCCTTTCCTTCATATTTGTATATATTGTAATCCATTTTTTATCGCCTCCGTGGTCCAGTGGTTCAGAGCTTCGCTCTCGACCCGGAGGTCGTGGGTTCGATTACGGCGTTGGAACAACAAAAATGTTGTTTTCAAGTTTGGTTAGGACAATGCAGGCTGATCACCTGATTGTCTGACAAGAAAGATGATCCATGCGTGGGATGGGCATTGGGCATGTAAAAAGTTTGACCTTTTTTGGAGTTTTATAGTGCCCAAAAGTGTGCGCAATACACAGAAGCACTCTCTCTTCCTTCACTCTCGTAGCCCAGTGGGACGGATATCCGACACGACTGGCAGGAGATCAGGCGCAGGACCGACTTTTTACATCATCCAACGCATGGATCATCTTTCTTGTCAGACAATCAGCCAGCATTGTCCTAACGAAACTTGTAAACATTTTTTTTTGTTGTTCCAACGCGGGAATCGAACCCACGACTTCCTCAAATATTTCAACTCTATCGGAAACCGGGAAGTGGGTCAAATTGAACTTGTCAGATTTGCCCACAAACATAAGTACAGGTGATAATAAAAAAATGAATTAGGTATGGTCGAATTTCGACTACCTTCTAGGACGACTACTACTGCTTATTGAGAATTTTTGTGAAGTGTGTGTGAAGAATTTAATTACTGTAGTATAGTGATACATATTATGTAGTATTAGTATATAAAATATGTTGTCTTAGTATATAAGTATGTAACCGCTCATTATTTAACACACAGTAAATCTGATCAGTGAACCAGTTGCATCTTTAATTCGCCCATCCTTACAATGACTTCAAATTAGTACACAATGTAAACTTCCTCACGAAGAGCAGCCACAAAAACTCGCACTTGGCACACAGTAAACATAATATCGCAACGTTATAGAGTGTAATGTCGCGCCCCACTTGTTTCTACGTCTCCATCTCTATCTCGCGATCGACAAAAAAACTAATAACTTATATCAATCGATTCTATCGGACAAAAAGAGTAAACAAACAGAAGCCACAGATGTAAAGCTGCAAGAGGCGATATTCGTTAAAAATAAACTTATACTTTGGGTAATGATTATTTTTTATTATAACTTTCAATATTTATCTATACAAATATTATAAAGCGGAAGAGTTTGTTTAAGCGCGCTAATCTCAGGAACTACTGGGCCGATTTGAAAAAAAAATTTTTGTTGGATAGTCCATTTATAGGGAAAGGCTTTAGGCTATATAACATTACGCTGCGACTAATAGGAGCGAAGGGTTATTGAGAAATGTTGCATAAACGGGGAAAATTATTCACATTTGGGGACTTTCGTTGCGTGCGCTGCCTATACGGTTTAAGTTACTCAAAAACCACGCGAACGACGTCGCCGTCACAGCTAGTTCAACCGTATATTTCTTACGCCGGTTTTTCTCGCTGGGCTAGTTTCCGAACCGGTGGTAGGCATCATGTAGCACAATTCTATAAGTGTTATTTAATAACCTATATGGAAATTAAATGTTTTGAATTTTGAATTTATACCAACAGACAAAATATTATATCATGTCCTTCCAGAAGGTAGTCATTGAAAATTTAAAACTAAAATCATATAATTTTCTTTTTTATTATTTAAAAGTAGGTACATTCTATTAAATAAACTTAACCTCAAATAACAATGACGATTCGCTCTATTTTATCACAAATGGCGTTAAAAGATGTTAGTTTTTGGATAAAGCAAACATTTGGGCCGATAGTAAATCTCATGGTACAGAGATCAGATGAACTCTGTCTGAGAGTGTGAGAAAACTGGCAGGCACGTTCACGTGCAATGTTATTGACAGTATCATTTTGTATCAACATAAAGCTTATCTAAAGCTGACTGTATATGATCCAAAAGGCCGGAGATTTTGAAAACTCGAAACCCGTGTGATTGATTTTCAGCTCTATAGCATCATCCTAGAGTTCTATTTTTAGTGCTTTGAATTTTACCCGACCTTTCGGATTCTAGCCCTAGCTGTCTACATTAAAACTTCTGTGCTTTCTGTAAAATATTTCAGAAACAGGGGATACAAATGACGAACAGTTATAAATAGTGACGTCACACAATCGTCATTTTACCTAGTCTCTGTTTTAACCATAGAGATATATAGTTAATATGGAGTAGCCGCAGTCGACATATACAATTTTTAATTATACAAATATGATGCATTTCAGCGACAGAGCCGAAAAACTATATCGATCTCTTTTTTTCTTGTAAGCATTTGCACTTAAAGAAAAAGAACGAAAGAGATAAACATATTTCAATTTTGGCAACAAACGTCACTGCGCTTTGACAATTTGTGGTTCGTGCAACAATCCGCCATCTTTAGCGCTGAGTATCATGGTAGTTCTGCTGTCAAAAGGTTGTTTACGTTTTTGAAAATTGCAATTTACCAAGTTAAAACAAGAAATTAAATTTTCAAATTACGTAGGAATGTGAAGTATTTACATTACAAGATGCCTGTCTGTTGCATTTTGCAATGTGGTTCGCGGAAAAACAAAAATCAGCCCCGATTGCGGCATCACAGGTTTGTATTACGTTTTCAAGTAATAACTCATCAAATTCTTTATATGCTAACTTAAAACTTATCACAACGATCAATTTGTGTTTGAGGTATATATATTTATTGTTATTTTTGTAAAAAACATATTATTCATGTATATTTTAGTATTATTTACAAATTTTATAAGTGACAACCCTAATCAAAGGCAGCCATGTTTAGTGACAGAATTGGCACGTTTTTTTTGTAGGTATTTCGCGTCCCTATATTTAGTACGTCCATGGTTTTAACTAACAATAATATGTCTACAAACTTGCCACATCTAGTACTTTATATCCGCGTGTCTGTTTTTACTACATAATGAGTGGCGGCGAGGTATGAATAACAATGCTCGATATAAATGAGTTTTTTGTGGACATAGGTTTTACTGGATCTGATACTATTTTTACATTGTGACTAATCGACTAAAGAAGACACTTTCATTAATTGCTTACTAGGTCACTGGCTTTTACTTAGAAAAACGTTATTTCCGAACCTTGAATACTAAGGCTTTATCAGAACAAATGAAATCTACGAAAAAAATATTCAATAAACGTATGATAAAGAGTGAATTACTAAAGAAAAGTAGCAGGTCAAGTACGTACGTGTCCGGTCGTTTTCGCGTGTTTCCTTACAACCGATCCCGCAATATAGAAAAAACTCAAGGAATCACGTAGAGGCCCGTTTTCAATCATAATAGCGACCGCAACGCCACATTACAAGCGATTGCATAAAATTATCATTTACGTGCCCGAATGACAGATAAATCGATTTTTTTGCGGTCCGCCATGATGGAAAAACTCAAATCAGCAACCGTTGATGTCGAATTGTTTCCGTACTATTGACGTGTTGCAGTTGTTAAAGTAATAATACCTAATCATATGAAAACAGTATTTTTAAATACTTATATAGCTTTCCCCACCGATTTCGGCGACGGTAGCCGGTTTCATTGCAACCAGACCAACTACGCAGGGGCTATTTTATAATGCCCAAGTGTGTGCGCAATATACAAAAATCCTCTATATTCCTTAACTTTCGAGCAAGATAACGGGCGAGAGATAAAAAATAAAACATAACTCTTTTATCAAAAACTTCTTGACATTATTTTACTTTTGTTAATAATAACTAATATTATGCCCAAAAATTACCTATTGTCAAGTTATTTACAACAAATAGCTATTGTGTACAGTATACTGAACCCAGACATTAAAAACAACTCACTCTTGCCCGTAACCCTTCTACACAATACATACAATTAATAGTGACGAAATTCGGTTGAAACCGAAAAAATATCGAATTGGTTGGAAAGTCGTGTGCCGTGTGACCGATCTATTGTATGACATTGTGTAGACGCCATTTTGAAAGTCTATTAAAATAGATTGCCCTGCGCAATAATTAATGTAAACAAAATGTCAAAGTTTGATGAAATAGACCGTTGTCTATTTCATCTCTTTCATCAGTGACTAATCAACGCTTACCCAAGTTAATAGTCGATTAAATATAATGTTGACTCTCTCGTTCAAGCTACTGAGCCGATTGTTATGATTTAGGTGTCTATTGATTTGTAATAATGTTACGGCTATCTATGTATAATGTTAATATTCTGGGCCCTTATTCTCACACCTCGAATGTCGTTTCTATTGTCGGTCTGTCCCGCACGCACGCGTTACTATCGTTCGATACAAAGTTCTAACCACGAGAATTGAGGTCCTGATTATGTGAATTTTCGATTAATTTCGCTCCTATATACAGTGAAACCTGGTTAAGTGAGACATCAAGGGACCTGCAATGTAGTTTCACTTATAGAGGTATTCCACTTACCCAGTGTCTCAGATATACAGGTATAAATAAATATCTGTCTCATTTACAGAGGGTTCCATTAATAGAGGTGAGAATACAGGTTATTTCACTTATACAGGTGCGATCATTAAATAAAATAAAATAAAATAAACATCTGTATGATGATAGTAAAGCGAAACTAAAACTGAAGGTAATTGAAGCTCAAAATGTGTACTTACGTACTTGGAATTACGTGTGGAATTTGTGGGTAGAGTAAGAATGAGTAAACAAACAATGTTATCTCAGTTACAGAGGTTTATGCATATAAAATTTACTCGCTGTCTCAGTTATAGAGGTAACTATGATGATAAATCGAAAGAACAAATCCCAGTTATAGAGGCTTACCTCATCCCACTAATAGAGGTAATTCAGTGCCAAAGTGTTGGGACCTCAACATGAGTTCTAGTTAGGGAGGTTTCTCACTTATCCAGGTCCCACTTAACCAAGTTTCACTGTATATGCTCATATAATACGATTACTGGCTGTTCCCGCGACTTCGTTCGCGTGGTTTTTGAGTAGGTAACTTAAACCGTTTATCTAGCGCACGCAACAAAAGTCCCCAAATGTGAATAATTTTCCCCGTTTTTGCAACATTTCTCACTGACGCTCAGGAGCACAGGAGCACAGGAGCTCTATTGGTCGCAGCATAATGTTATATAGCCTAAAGCCTTCCTCTATAAATGGACTATCCAACGAACAATTTTTCAATTCGGACCAGTAGTTCCTGGGATTAGTGCGTTTAAACAAACTCTTCCGCTTTATAATATTAGTATAGATACAAGAGAAGAAGTTTGGAGCGAAGTCAGAAGGCTTAACACTCACCTGTAGTATGTGTGTGCCCTGGTGCTGCTCGAACAGCTCCATGGCCAGCCCCGCAGCCGTCCGCCTGCTCTGGGCACCTGGAGCAAGGGAGAAACACATTCTTGAATTGTCGGTGTCGGAAACAAAATGGCGGAATTACATATTTACAAACCCCAACGAAACCAGAGCGGGGATATTTATATGTAGGATGTTTGTATACCTATAAGTTCTACGTGACTGTCTATGAGTGTGTATGTGTATGTTTGTCCATGGCATCGTAACTCATCAAAAGTCTTGAATTCACAATTACTTTTTTGTTAAAAAAAATGCTATAATATTGATAATTGAGGCAATGAGTTGTGTCACCATTATATTAGAAGCGGTTGCGGTAGGTATTCGGTTCGAATCCCACAAAGAGTAGAAAATGTTCTAGAGTACTCAAATAGTTCTATGGATAGTTTAGATACTATTAGATACATAGTATATTATAAAGTGTTAAACATTTAACTCTTAATAAAGTCGAGAATAGTGGCTAACTCTGAGTTATAAATTTAACCTAGACTGGCGCTAGAGGACCTTATCCATTTTTATGTTTGACGTTGATAACTAATTTTTGAGTATGTTAGCAATGATTTTAGAATCAATATCGGAAAATAGACATACGATGCTCAGTCTCTGCTAACCATAATACAACATAAAGCAAGGATATTTTAATACAATAAATCGTGCGTGGATGTATGTTTGTCTGCGCAGGTCGAGGCAGGAAACCCGACTCCGCAAGATCGTATCGTACAGTAGCGCTCACTAAATTTACAACTTAACTATATTTCTAGGTAATAACTTACTTTTTTTAACGCTTCAACAAAGGGTCTTATGCACTTCAAGGTAATATTTTTATGGCTGTCACAATAAAGTTTTTGCAATTTTATAACTTGTAAAAATGTAAGTTTGGATTAAAGATATTTTATTTTCAAAATACCCACAATGTTTATTATTGGCTTGTTTTTCAGTTCTTTATAACTACGTAATAATTGAAGAACTGAATGGATGAAGGTGATAAGTCACAAAAATTTTACCCCGAAAATTGGGTTTAAACTGTCACTTAAACGTTTTAGTAAATGTAGGTCTTAAGATTAAGGTACTTAATACTTTACGACGTGTTCTAAAATGTTTGAGTGACAGTTTGAACTTCTCGAGGTCAGAATTTTGCAACATATCACCATCATCCATTCATATCTTCAATTATACCCTGATAGAATGATAATAATGATAACAAATACTTCAGAAAAGTATCGTAGAAACTTAAAATACGGTTCAAAAACAAAAGTGTTATTGTCGTATGTCGCTCATTTGATGAAGAACATGAAATATATTTTTTACAAAATAATCGTCATTTGCACCTTGGTGTGGCGTGATGTATCATTAAAAGGTATCTCCACTTTTTAGTAAACCAAGCACGAACAATTCACAACTACGTGTTCGTAGTGTCGAACAAGAATTGTAGGATCATGACTCAATTGACATTCGATAACGTCACAAATACGTAGTTGTCAAGTCCTCCTGCTTGGGCTTCTGAAGGCCGCGATCGTGACGCTCGTGGGACAGACGAACTAACGGACAGGCACGACCGTCACGTATACACGTTCCACTTGTCAAACTCGCGCCATTGCTGACGAGTTTGACAGATGACGTTTTGTTTTTTTTAATTATGACAAAGGACATAGTATACAATTTTCCGGATTATAATTTTTTTAGTATAAATGTGTGATACATGCGCGATGTTTTTGGCGTAGTAGCTCCAAAACTATAGAGTGTTCTTAGATAACATTAATCTGCATTATAAGCAGGCTAAGTAGTGTTGCTAATTACACTTGAATGTGGCCAGTAATAAAATTAAAAATAAACATATATATTCCCTTATAAAATTAGTATAAAAGTGTAGATTACTAAGTAAAAATACATGTTATATTTTAGTATCAAAATGCTCCACAGTCACAAAAATAAGTAAAATCAAGAGCAAAGTTTACAGTGTGTTGCACTGGGACACATATCCCGCAGTATTTGTATCTAAATAACGTTGTCATAACCGAAGGCCCGTAACTCGGCTCAAGTAAAACAAAACGAGAGTTTGCGCTATGACTCTATCCATAACAGTAGAGATACCATGGTGGCTGGTTTTGTAGGAATATTTTTTATTGTTTTACAACTATTATGGACTTTTAAAACGTATTATTTTCAGATTCATAACTGTAGTGATACCATGATCGCGGATTTTGAAGGATTTGTAAAAAATATAAGACGTGTTGACGTGTGTGACTCAAAACATGTTTTCTCTAAAATAAACTGCAAGTGTAGAGACTACGCAATTTAATAGGTTATTCTTAAGTCTAAATACTGTCTAAACCGTCAATGAGTTAATTTATCAATAAAGTAAAAAGTTTTATTTTATAATTTAATAAAACTATTTCATTTTTGACGTTAACTCATCATTAAAATGGCCTTTATAAGGACGCAATTTAAAAAATGTTATGATAACAAATTCTAGGGATATAGCAGACTTACTCCTGACAGAATCAAAATCGCTTTTGGTAAAAAGAAAATCGTTAGATCGTAACTTTTTGTACTCCCGACCATATCAATCGACTGAGAATCAAAATAAACAAACGTCAATTTATTGGAAAGTACGCGGCACGATCTAATCTGAATCAAATCGAATCAGTTTGGAGGATGAGGCCCCAGTTTAGTGTCGCAGCATCTATCATCAATTTTTCATCATCATCAATATCAGATCCTGTAACCACCACCCCGATCACTATTTCTACCACAACGCCAATTAATAGAACCAAACAATTAAATGGATGAAGGTGATATGTAGCAAATATGATTTCGAGAAAATTGAGTTCAAACTGTCACTCGAATATTTTAGAATACGTCGTAAAGTATTAAGTACATTAATCTAAAGATCCGTCTCTAGAGTCAATGTACTCAAAATGTTACAATATATCCTGAAATGTTTAAGTGATTGTTTAAACTTAATTTTCTGGCATTTTTTTTTCAGTTCATGTCTTCAATTCCCAAAATGTTGGTCACCACGCCGCTGCTTCAGTCGGCGACTACAAAGCCCCGGTATTCCGTAGTCGTGGAATATAATCGTCATGAGACGCTATCTGCCGCCAAAAGTGGCTATCGCAGCTTCGCCGTGGAAACCTAAACGCTCTATTGAGCAATGTGCCTTAAATGGCAGGCTTTGTATAACGCCAGTGACCTTGAACGACTGTTTGTATGCCGAGAAAGGGGTAAGGCGCCCACTGAAATCGTATTAAACTAATTGTAATTTTGTTGAGATATTTTGCAATAACTAAAACGATAGACCCCTAAATCTGTCTCCCTTTAAATATTGAAGTAATTTTCACACTTATATGTAGAAAGACAAAGAAGGTTATTGGGTGTGGGTACTTTGCATATTATTGTTTTAAGCAAGGAGGTTTTTATTAAAACCAAAATATCAATATAATCCTTCAATAACATAACTTGTAAAATGTGCCAAGTCTCGATACTTAGTTCTTCTACCGTAAAAAACCTGTGAGATACATGTTATGCCAAGTAGGGATAAGTCGGTTGGTCTAACAAAATCTTATAGTGATCATAATCAATATCATTAATAATCTTTTACGTTTTAAATAAATAAGTAGATTGACTTGGCAATCGCATGAAAACAACAAAATATTTAAAAGTGGTACATATTAAATCAGATCGTTTAGTGTTTTGTGTTTTACATCAATTATAAAATTATATATCTCTAAAATTTTATAATTGCTGTAAAATCCAGAAAAGTACTTTTTAAACCTTTATTGTCCCTAAGTTCCCCGAGAGATAGTCAGGGACGAAATTGCGAGCATAAGTCGCGACCCCAGGAACAAATTTTTATTGCACCCGCTAAGTCTCGGCATAATTTTCTCATTACCGCCTCAGAACTGATATTACAAGACTCGTTGGCCATTAAAAGTTAACTCCTATTAATACGGGGGAAGAATTACCCGAAAAATGGGGAAAATGACGTGTCAAATGGTGAAATATCGTCTTATTTTGGACTTAGCGCCGATTGGCGTGTGGTCAAATTATGAATAATGTTTTCTGTGTGGTTCATTCATTCAAATCTTAAGAGATAGGCTCTTGTCGGTGGAGTAATGGCCATGTTTCTCTGTCCTGTGCTTTACTTTTGACCTCTTGATACGACCCAACGTTTATCTTCTCCTTTATTTGTTCTACGTAACTTCTCCAAGGTCTTCCTCTTCCTCTTTTCCCCTCTACTTTTCCTTCCATAATATTCTTAAGAAATTCGTTGTGTCGTATCAAGTGCCCAACCATCTTTCCCCTTCTGTTTTCAATTGTTTTAATTATATGTCTGTTTTCTTCCACTATTTTAAGCACCTCTATATTTGTTTTTCTTTCCGTCCAATTTATGCCTTCCATTCATCTTCAACACCAAATCTCAAACGCCTCTAGCCTTTCCTTATCTCTCTTAGTTAAGGTCCATGTTTCGCATCCATACAAAGCAATGCTCTAGATGTAAGTTTTGAGAAAACGTTAACGTGTCTTTATAGGTATGTATGCTTTTTGCTTTAATCAAAATATGTTTTTTACTGTCAAAAGCTGTCTTGGCTCCGTCCGTTCCGTGTGGTAAAGATGGATAAACAAATTTAATGCCAATTTCTTAAATAGGAATCAAACTTTATCTTATCACAAATATATACACGGTATAAAATAAATTAGCGATAATAATTTAGGATGTGAATCTGGCCCATATGTACAGTATACTGTGAAAGTACCTGCGCTAAAACAGTTACTTTTTTATTTATTTTGTATGGACAAATTTATGATGTTTGGGCATTTCTTAAAGAAACATGAAAGTCAAAAGTAAGTCTTTTAGCGTTGGTATTTTCTCAGTGAACTCTACTTAAGTCATAAACAAACAATAAAGTATTCTCTAACCTCTATCTTTCTCTCTATCCTCCTCAAGAGTACTCTAATTCCGCACTATTGTATTATAAGTAGGTGTAATATAACCAATGCTGTTTGCTCAGCGGGGCAATAATTTGGCGGTATTTGTCCAGCAGTGCCAACACTGACCTCCCCCGATGGAGGTGTTTTCACAGGCCGAAATTAAATAAAACTCACTCTTAATAAACGAAGGGGAGGAAAATAAGATGAGCGAATATGTAAGACGTAGAATGAGAATAATAATAATACACACCTACTTCAGTCCAGGGCCCTTATTCTCAGGCCTCGAACTTAGTTTTTACTATCGGTCTGTCCCGCTCATGCAAATGAGATTTAGCGCGCGTGCGAGCGGGATATACTGATATTCGGAACTAATTTCGAGGCCTGAGAATTAGGACCTGTTTTTTTTTCGAAGGGTGCTCGAGCTGTGTCGGACTAAAACTAGCCGGGTGGCTTGTTGTTTAGTACCAGACCATCTACGCAGGAGTTATTTTTATAGTGCCCAAGTGTGTGCGTAATACACAGAAGAACCTCTCTTGCTTCAGCCTCGTAGCCCAGAAAGACGGATAAGCGATACGACTGGCGGGCGATCAGGCACGGGACCGACTATTTTACATGCTCACGCGTAGATTATCTTTCTTGTCAGACAATTAGTTGATCAGCCTGCATTCAGATCACCAAACTTGGAAACAACATTAAATTGTGTTGTTCCAACGCGGCAATCGAACCTATGACCTCCGAGTCGAGTTTTGAATTTTTATTTTCCCCGTTTTTGCAACATTTCGTACTGACACTTCGCTCCTATAGGTCGCTGCTTAATATTATATAGCCTTAAGCCTTCCTCTATAAATGGACTATCCAACAAAAAAATATTTTTTTAAATCGGACCAGTAGTTCCTGAGATTAGCGCGTTTAAACAAACAAACTCTTGTGCTTCATAATAGTATATATTTTCTTTGGCGATATTATAGGTTGCTTTAACATTTCCTAGCGCGCCGCGTCTGAGGGACTTCTTTCATGGGAAAACGACTCTAGAATGTCTAACTATTAACTATTAATAATATGAAAAATAATATCAGTACTACCCAAAGTCAACGAGTATTTAATAATAATCCCCTACTTTCCCGTAGTTGCGTAAAAAAACTCAAGTCGAAAAAAAAATATTCGAATTAACTATCAAAAACTTCTAACTTTCTCCTACTAAAAGAATATCTTCAAAGGATTGGCCAAGACAGCTAATAAAGCGAGTTGACCCCAGGAATAATATTAGCTGATTGCCCTCAGGGTCTCGGCCGGAACCGGCGGGCGTGGGGGCTCTAATGAAGAATTACCGCCCCTGTGGTCAAACTCAACAGCTATCGATTGATCGCTAATATTGTTTTTTTTTGTTTTTGGTGAGCAGAGTGGTCGGGGTGTTTAATAGTACTTGAAGAATAAGTTTTTATATCAGCTATCATATTTAACTTACTTTCGTAGGGCTGCTGGAAGAAATTTCTTGTTAGAAGTAAGCAGTATCTCTGTGTCGTCTTTCTTTGTAAAATGTATTGTGGTGAATTTTCTTGTGTGCAATAAATGTTAGATAAAAAAAAAAAAAATTAACTTAGACCCACTTAGACCAGTCGGGTAAATAATATATGGTTAGCTCTTAATTCTCCCTTAGATTGGTTAACTCTAGGTTCATTATTGTACACAAATACAGTTGGGCATAAGATTTTTAATGAATTCTAAATTAATCATCTAGATATCATAACTTGAGTTTGAACCAATCAAACGACGGTTTGAAGTTTATGAGAATACCGTTTCGCGGTATCATCAGATCGAGAATCCATCGAAACTATATTATTGTAAGATTTAATTACTTAATAATAAGTTTTTTTTATTTACCTTTGATTCTACCTTAAGATTTTACCTTTAAGCCTTGAACCTTAGAAATGTTACCTTAGAACTCTGGTAACCGATACAAAAGAATAGTGATAATAAGAGACAGTAAAACGTATTTTAACAGTAACAGTCAGTATTTCATCCAAACTGTTACAAATAACAGATACGAATTACGATCAAGCGTAAATAGCTCCAGTCAACAAAATCCATGATTGCAATAATGAAATGTAACTTGTCAATTACTGGCTGATAACCCTTCAGAGCTTCCGGGCCCGCCCGACCCCCGGTCGATATAAAAATACCCCGGGAAATGTGAATTCAGACCACGTGCCGACAGTGTAGGGGCAGACGCTATGGATTGAAAATAACCGATAGTTTGTATGTATGATGTACGGACGCGTAATGAAACGGACAAAGTTCTTTTGATGGCATGTATTAACCAAGTATTAAATGACACCTGCAGTATATATTAACGACTCCGCTAGGCGTCATGACTCATGATGCAGTTAAAAATCTACTTTTCAATACTTATCTTTTATACAAGGTGTAAGATAAATGACTGATAATACTTAAGGGTGTGTATGTGCCTCCTATGTAGAGTATACTATTAAAGCCCCAGCGCTGAAATACTTACTTTTGAGTTTTGACTTCTGTCTGTTTCTATGAGAAATGCCCTAACATCATAAATTTGCCCATACAATAAGTAAAAAAAGTTCCTCTTTCAGCGCTGGTACTTTCACAGTATACTTTATATACGGGACCCATACATACCCTAAAGTATTATCACTCATTAATTTTATAGCCTGTATATTATTATATAACAATGAATTGCTGTTCGTTAGTCTGGCTTAAACTCGAGAACGGCTGTACCAATTCGACTATCTTGTTCTCGATGAAGGTTTTAGTATTTTAATATGACACAGTAGATGGCGCTGCTGTCGAAAACTTTATTCTAAGGCAGTACCAAGTTCTCCGGAATAGCTAGTAACATGTTTAAGTTAATCCTTCATTAGCTATCATATTATCCCTCTCGTATTTCCTGTCAATGAATAAGAAGGATTTTAACAAGCCGTTAAAACTAACATGCGTTGGTGAAATCGGGAGAAGTTTGCAAAATCCCCGCATTTGTAATAAATTCTCGCTAACTTTAAAACTATCATGTTTTTTTAAATAGTGTTCTGTAACAGATGTAATAGTACTTAAAGGAATCTATTTTGAATGAGTGCTATACAATGCATGATCTTAATGATATCCATACTGATTGTGATTGATCACAGGACGTTGGAATTTTCCTCAAATAAACCGCGCTGACCGGCGTGATGTATAGCATTGACTAATTTAGTCATCGAATTTTTTAGATCGGAAAATTTGCATCATTAGATTATTTTCCTAAATTATCATCATCACCATACTGTTGTACATAGTTTTTGACAGACAATGCTTCAACCATTTTAGAAGATCAACTCTGAGATTATTATACAATAAACAAATAGCACACCGAATATATAAGTGAAGCCACAAAATCCAAAACGAATCAATTTCACATACAAAAACGAATCAATTTCACATTTCTGAAAGACATTAAGAATGTGCTTGACCATGATTTTATATTTGCTTCATCGAGAATTTCGGTCACAATCTGCGTATTGTTTATAATGTCAGTTTTAAGTAGCCTATCTATTTTTATCATTAATAAGTTATATATTAAGAAAGAAAAGTTATTAAAACCGGCCCTAAGTTGACTTGCCAGACTAAGTAGTAATTAAATTCGAGCAAAGCCGTGATGGGCTAACTAGATATTATAATTTTAGATTCAACCTCCCCTTTGCAAGTTAAAGAGTTAGCAAGGTTAACAAGGCTTAAATACCTTAGAAATTATAAAAAAACTGTAGTAATCTCTTAAAAGTTTTTGTAAATGTGAAGCGTATTTTAACAGTAACAGTCAGTATTTCATCCAATACAAAGAAATAACAGATATAGATTTATGTCATTGAATCCGGGCCATAATAGGAGTCTTAAGACTAAGTAGTAATTAAATTCGATCGGAGCTCTGAAGGGTTAACTAGTTATTACTGAGGGGAGGCGAAAAGAAGGAGTTAGCTAGGCTTAAGGAGTTCTTCACATAATCTCAGATGCGATCTTTAATTAACTATCTTTGGGAAGTCTTAATAGATACCTAAGTAATAATAGATTTTGTTTATCTGTTAATTAACGTTGGTTTTTCATATTTTCAAATATACGTAATAACTAATAACTTATGTCTATGTATATGTCTTATGTATAGTTCGTCCCTGATAAATTAAACCTAAAGGTAAACAAACCGAAAACATCTAAATTTTCCCTTATTCACTTATTGTGCACACTTATCAACACTTTCACAAGGTATATTGTGAAAGTGTTGATAATATAAGATAAATAAGGATTACACTTCATTATCTAATACATTTTATAACAATCAAAAAATAATTAATATGTTAAAGTTAAACAAGAAATGAAAACCTTTCACAGAAAAAATACGTTATTTTGACACTGCCGATTGTAGAATATAAGCCTACAGTCTATGGATTCATAGAAAACAAAAATCATTGTATTAATATTGGCCAATTGGCATCACTGACTACTCTTTGGTTGTGTCATAGACGGGTTTGTTTACGTTTAGGTTAAATTTATTTCGGACGTACTATAGTATAAAATATTATTGTACGTAGAAACTTTGAAACATACATGGCGTTCGTTTTATTTGTTCTACAATTGATCATGGTGAGTAAATAATTTTCACGTAGAACGTGGCGTTTAGGGTAGTATCGGTGTTGCCAGCGCGGCCGGTTTCCCTTATTTATTGTTATTTTTCTATTTCGTTGGCAGATGTGTCTCTGATTTACGGTGCCCGGTATTAGTAGGAGTTATGGCCGCTTGTTTTGATATTGACATAATATATAGGTATGCTTAGTGTACACTTTTTATACTAAAGATACTATGGTATGGCCAAAATTTCAGCTTGCTCGCACCTTGTTAGGTAGGTAACTTTTTTTAGTAGTAATAGTTTATTTCTGCCAAAAATTACAAGAGCAATTTGTGGGAGACATGGAGCCCAAACTAAGCCAAAGCCTGTATATTGGTACCCCAGGCCCCCCCTCCTATTACTATTACTTTTACTATTACTTAAAGGCCGTGTTTCACCAAGCAATGTTAAAGTTAACGCATGTTAAATATCAGGTTATCCCTCTTATTTCCTGTCAATGAATAAGATGGCATGTTATTTTAACATTGCTTGGTGAAACACGGCCTAAATGTGTTTTAGTTTGTTAATATTAAATCTTTTAAGATTCTTATTATACTATTTAAATAACAATTAATAACTTCTACATTTAGCAATAAAACCTTTGTTTTTTCAGTCTTTTAGGTATAGTTTCTATTTAGATAAATGAAAAAGATATTAAAAAATGGAACGCGAACGGGGTGCGCGGGGCTATCAGTAAAAATAACAGTTTCCAAAGTATATTTATAAATATTTTTAATTTATCATTGTTACAATAAGGCGTACGTAACTAATTGGGAACCACTTGTATAGTTTTTTTTTTTTTGATAATAATTAATATTTGTAGACGCTTCACAGTTCACACCACTTCAGCCTGGTGCCTGGTCCAGAAGTTTACGAAGGACTTGTGTTACGAATTACAGACAACGGTTTACTACCGTTTATATTAAAACTAGCTGTTCCCGCGACTACGTTCGCGTGGTTTTTGAGTGACGACCGTTTATGCAGCGCACGCAACGAAAGTCCCCAAATGTGAATAATTTTCCCCGTTTTTGCAACATTTCTCACTAACGCTTCGCTCCTATTGGCCGCAGCGTAATGTTATATAGCCTAAAGTCTTCCTCTATAAATGGACTATCCAACAAAAAAAGAGTTTTCCAAATCGGACCCGTAGTTCCTGAGATTAGCTCGTTTAAACAAACAAACAAACTCTTCCGCTTTATCTGGGGGCACGGGAGTGCCCCCGTCAAGACGAGCCAAGCGAAGCGCAAGGGCACTACCTACCTTTTCTCGAAAGGTTTCGTCGTTTTTTTGAACCCTCATAACTTTGCTTTGGATGATGCTACATAGTTGAAAATTTCAACATATAATGACACCAGTAAAAACATGAAACATACAAAGTTTCAATGTTGTAGCTATTATACTTTAGATTTTATCAATGTCTAAAAACCCCAGATTTCGTCACTGACTCATTTATAGATCATCAAAATTCATAAGGTACTTCCTGACGTCCTAGTAAGCTGATATTATTTATGTAAGCTGTTATTGCTACAAAACCAACAAAAAAATTATTAAAATATAAATGCCGCCATTTTGAATCCAATATGGTGGACGGTACAAAATGGATGTTTAATATGTTTATTATACGGATATGATCTTTAAGACATAAAAGAAATATTATATTATACAATATTATACAAGTACCTACATAAAAAAATAAGACCTACTTTTTGTAGGACCGATAATCGGTCAGATTTTTGCTCCATATTATTTCTATCCCACTTTATTTATTTGTGTGCGTTGCACTACTGCAATCAGTATGTTCTATTTTATTCCGATTATTAATCGGTGACCGACTTTTTGTAAATGAAAAATATGTCTATGAGAAAATTAGTTTTATATCTACTTATTTAAAATTATGTACCTATAATAATATTTGGTAAGTAAAAATTAGGTAAGAATTAACAGGCAGCAAGTAGTAAATTGTTGTCAGTGTACATAAACAAAATATTACGTCGATCACTTGAAATTATCGGTCCGCCGTCCGGCACAAGCTCCCTGATGTTACGTACATGAAGTTACTTTGTTTATAGGGAATCTTATGTAAAAACCGTTCGACACATCGATAGCGCGATGTAGATGGCTTACAGCGCAATCTATGTTTGGAACTGTGAAACATCTAAACACACATTTACCAATATATTTAACAGTCGGTAACGTTATAATGATAACAATAAACGAAAATATTACACGATCAATGTATAAATAATTTTAGTGTTTAATCTTATGACTATTATAATATGATTATAATATGATTTTTAACACGTCACGTCATGACGTTTAAAGATGGTCATAATCAAAAGAAAACCTTAAAGCTATTTTTCAAAAATAAATATATTTTTTTTCCTTCAAAAATAATAAGTTACACACAAGGTGTATGCAGTTAGCATATAATATACATATGTTTATGAGCCGTACAAGAATTAGTACCTCTAGTGACCAACAGATGGCAGTGACCGTCGTCTACATACGATATTATTATAGACTTACTGCATTATTTTAATAAGTATCAACATGCTTTATTAAAGGCAATCTCCGTCGTATATATTACGTATGTAATTCTCAAATTCTCGAATTATTAGTGATGAATTTATACTAGTGGCATCCTAGGATATCCAAATAAGAAGTTTCTCTCCAGCAATAAAATAATTTATATTTTATAATTTATATTTATTATATTATAATATAATAATATAACAAATAAAGAAATATGGACGAGACATTTATTTGAAAATCGGCCTCTACCTTAAAATTGCGGTGAAAGTTTATACACGGTATAATATTGACGGTGACATCAGTCGACGTCACTAGGGGTCACTATGCTAAGGCGCTGACTGTTCTATTTTCCGTAAGTAAAGGCCCGGGGTCAAAATAAGTTATCTTTTAATTAAAAAAAGTCCATTAACCAGCTTACAAAAATAAATGAAATCCCACCAAAAACATTTTAATGTAAAAATGTTGTCAAGACGAGTCTACACAGCTTACCCTGTGAAAAAGTTATCAGATATCGTATAAAGCCAAGCTCTACAATACACCTTAATCAAAACCTATCAAAAAGTGGTTAGATCTCATGTAGAACCAAAATTCTTGATCTATGCGCCCTTACTTCACCAGGCTTAACTTCACTTACGCTATATTATAGCAGTTAAAACGTGATACTTGACCGTTTTGCTACCGTTACGAACATTTCATACGAATTCATTAATCGTGTCCTAAATAAAACGGCCAAGCATCACGTTTTAACTGCTTTATAGCGTAAGTGAAGTTAAGCCTGGTGAAGTAAGGGCGCATAGATCAAGAATTTTGGTTCTACATGAGATCTAACCACTTTTTGATAGGTTTTGATTAAGGTGTATTGTAGAGCTTGGCTTTATACGATATCTGATAACTTTTTCACAGGGTAAGCTGTGTAGACTCGTCTTGACAACATTTTTACATTAAAATGTTTTTGGTGGGATAATATTAGTATAGATATCATAATACAACTTCTGGAATTTAAATATTATAACGTTTAGTTCTTTTGTCTGTTGTTGTGGATGTTTCACGTAAAAACTACTGAAAGAATTTGACGAAAAGTACGGTAGTAATTTTAATTTACATGCTGAATAGGCTACTACACCTATGTGCCTATGCACATAGGCTACTTTTTATAGCAGCTTGAAACACACTTTCTAGTAATTTAAAACACATCTGCGAGGAAAGTGAACAATGATCGTTTTCCACTTGAGTCTTCATAAAAACGATAATCACATCTAGGGTTAACCCTGAAATGTTCGCGTTCCCCATAAAATATTTAAGCATGGTACAGGTTACCCCCGCGATAAATCAAGAGAGCCAATATGGGGAACAAACATGTGTTTACGCCCAAGTTAATTTGGCGATATCTCCGTGCGCGATGATATATTGTGGCAATGTGGCTTTTGATTTGTACCGAATGGTGGATTTAAAGCGGCCATTTTTGTAAGATGATGCTTGGAATTAGATATTTATGAAATAGTGTCTTAGAATAAAATATTATTTTGTTCATGATAATAATGATTAATATCATTTACCTATATTCGATAGCCTTTTTGCAAAGATTTTGAAATAAGTATTAAGAAAGAAAACTGTGCTAAATAACGGAAATCCACATTTTTGAATATCATTTAGATAATAATAATAAAAATATCTATGGACGCTATACACCACGTCAATCTGGTCCCGTGCTAAGTATCCGAAGAACTTGTGTTACAGATACCAGACAACGGAAATATATTTAATTACTTTTATACTATACCTACACATAGATATTTAAGATTTTTGTTATATTATACACAAATTTAATACACATCCGTGACCTGGGAACATTGAAAACTTATTGTTCCCTAGGCGGGACTCAAACCCGCGACCTCTCGCTCGAGCACCAACGCGCTCAACCACTGCGCTACGGAGGTCGTCACACTTTTTTACTCCCTAAGTGAACTCAACTGTAGTCACTGAAAATTTATATTTAATCAATCAATGACATATTTGTTGCGTGTAAAGTAACAATAGCCAACCAAATCACAAAACTAACCCTCACACCCATATTTAAAACCGAAACCCGGGTAATTAAATGGAACCCGGGCATCAGCGACCCGCGTCACGTCGCGCGAATAAGCGCTAACAAGCGGTGTATCGCTCGCGCTGATTGTTAATTGATTGCATTAAAAATTTCCTCCCGATTGTTGGGGTATTCTAATGCGGTGTCTCTTACAGATTAATACTGTTATTACTTGGGAAGAAAATATTTGCGCACCAGTCGAAATACGTGGCGCGACTGTGATTCCAACTTTTAGTTAAAAAACAAACATTTATTTGGCACATTAAAACATTCATCATAATAATTTAAAAATAAAATGCCACTCAGAGAGAATGTAACATTCAATGCTGAAACCATTATAGAAATCAGATTAGTTAAAGAGTTTATTTGTAATAAACATAAAACATACAAAAATACAAATCTTTCCTCTTTATAAATATAGAAGTATAGATAAAGAACAGAATATTATACATTTTAATATTAATAATTACCTACCCCATTAATCGCATTTTAGGGTTAAATCCGACATCTCGGTTGGTGACCTTCAGAATTAAATTATATGATGTTTTACTTGTAGAACAACATTACAACTCAATTTCTAGAAAATGTATGTTTTCTTTATCTCTTTATCGTCAATTTGTAATGTAACTAATATTATGTAAAGTCAAATACTTTAAAATAAACCCAGCATATTTCGATAAATCACAACAATTGCTCACAAATGTATTTTGGGGATCTATATCGATATAGTAAAATTTTATAGCCGCCATTTTAAAAATGTTCGTATAGTTTATTGTGTACGTGAGTGCAAACTCCCTCGTCCCCGAAATACTTCACAATATGTTTCTGAGACAATCTGAGACAAATCGACGCCCTAAACGGCTGTTGTTGAAAATATTGACGAATATTTTCACAATATTGGTGTATTGTATACAAAAACTGAGACAAGTTATTATCTTGTACCAGCTTGATAATTTCTACTTGTATATAATTTCTAATGTCGTCATTCGATAAAAACGCTAGTCACTGACTGCAACATAATCATATCCCAAGTTATAGTGACAGCTCTTTTTACATCCGTTATATGTAGCTATACGTTCATTGTTTGACGAATGTCTTTCTTCTAAATTACTGAATAACTGAAGTGCAATATGTAATTACTTATTATAGGCACAAAGTATATTATTTTGTCATAAAAATCGGAAAAGATAATATTAAATTACTTTCATTATTCCAATTTATATTTCTCATTTCACTGTCGAGATGAGTACTCGTATCTCGACAGTAAAAAGAGAAATTTATTAAGCGAAACTATCCAGATGCCTAAGGATATTTCTGTTAAGTCCCATCACACTTTCTACAAACTCAACACCTCTTTAGTTTAGTTAGTAAAAACCCCAATATTGACTGCGCGGGGTGAAATTGAGTTAAAATGACAGTGGCGTAGGTAGTGATTCGCTCCGCGGTCGCATTAAACGAATTAGGGGCTCAAATTGGATTTGTAGGGGGCTGTACTGTACTGTACGAATTTGAGACCTTAAAAAGCCGCACATGTCGCTTTATGACGAATGTAAAGGGAGTTTATTTTATTGTGTTGTATCTACCAATTTTATTGTACTGATGTTGCGAGCAGTTTATAGTACAGATATAAGTAGAAAATTGAAGACTTGAAGGTGATATGTAGCAATATTCTGATACAAGAAAATTGAGTTCAAACTGTCACTTAAACATTTTAGAATACGTCGTAAAGTATTAATTACATGAATCTAAAGATCCGTCTCTAGAATGAATGTACTTAATACGTTACTAGATATCCTAAAATGTTTAAGTGACAGTTTTAAATCAATTTTCTGGGTAAACTTATTTTACCACCTTCATCCATTCATGTCATTAATTATTTTTTCATTTTAATATTTTACTTATACATCCAAGTGACACTATAATTCATATCTGCACTTAAAAATGTGAAATTTATAAATAATCAGGTTAAAAACATATATTTCCCCACCCACTGTTTCCGCGATAACTCAGTTTATTCTGCAGATATAACATAATTATGATTTCAGTGGACTATACTTGTATATAACTAATTATAATAATAATATAAAAATAACACTTTAATGCTCACATATTTCATAGTACATAAACAATTTCTGCACTTTACTTCAGCAGAAATGTTTGAAAATGTTTATTTTTTAAAGACTTAATATTAAACGTAAGTACTTCCCAAGTATTTCAACGATTTTCTTTTAAAATATTAGGCAATTGTACAATTGACTCATACTTTGAGTCACACATCCTTGCACATAAAAAACGGCACATGTGTCACGTTCACCCAAAACAAAGATTTGGGTGAACCGTATAGGTAATTGTGGTGAATCTGTCCCCGTCTATTTGCTCGCTTGACAATGTCTCTGATTTACCCCAAGTGTTAAACAAAATACGGAATTATTTATTGCGTCTTAAAAAAGAGAATGTTTGTGTATGCCGCTTTTTGGGCGCGTTTTCCCTTTTAGGTTTATTTATGAAGGGGGTTTCTGTGTAAATCATACAATGGTTACGCAAGGATAGAAAATACTCAGTGTATTTTTATCCGATTTTAGGCTATAATAACGTAACTAAATTGTATCCCAAAATAGCAATCTTGGTTATTTAACATCATTTACAATTAGATTAATCAATTAAACATCACTGCAATTGTAGTAAGTACAAAGTTTCTAAGTCACCTCGTAACTGACCTACCTGAAATACAAAGCAGGATTTACATGATGCATTTTACGTCTTTAATACCGTCCATTTTTTTAATAATTGCAAAATAAACACATTCCCCAAATATTGTGTAACAAAATTGTTTAGGTGTAACACAGTTAGCGAGAGAGTGACGAAGGGAAATCAGATTTGTGTCCCTCTTCA
This sequence comes from Celastrina argiolus, assembly GCA_905187575.2. Classification (NCBI taxonomy): domain Eukaryota; kingdom Metazoa; phylum Arthropoda; class Insecta; order Lepidoptera; family Lycaenidae; genus Celastrina; species Celastrina argiolus. Next base: position 10,002,327 of record LR994596.1, read on the forward strand.
GTCCTCACTTGTTTAAACCTCTCGCTGCTTTGCATAGCTCCGGAGGGGAACATTATGGCACTATTATGCTTGTCTCTATACAAATTGCCGGGTCTTGTTCATATTTACAGTTTATTTGACCGGAATTTTAATATCGTTTTAGGATGGGCTAGTTATAACTAAATTTATTTTATCTGATGAACTTGCTTGTTATGTTTAGGTAGGTGTTAAATCGAAATCTATTTAAGTTCAATAAATTTTGATTGAAACGAAACAAAACAGAGTCTAGAGCTTTAACTCAAGTTAATCGATTTTAAATGGAACTTTCTTTAAACTTTTAATTCATATTAATACCCTTTTAAAAGGGAAAATACTCAAAGTTCACTTACATATTTTGTTACGAATTTCCACGTTTCGGCAGATATTTATACTACCCCAATTAACTTGTGTAAAACTAGCATTTATTGCTTAAAAAAACAAAAGAATCTAAAATAAAAAATAACTAACCTTTTAAGCTTTTGCTAGACGGTGGGGAATCCCGGCTCCACGGCGGATCGCCATGTCCCGAGAAATCCCGGAGTTTGAGGTAGCTGATGGTGAGCCTGATGATGGATGCCTTGTCCAGCTGGCTGGTGATGGCTGCAGGGAGGGGCAGCATCTTCGCCAGCTCGTAGAACTCGTAGTTCTCTTTCCCGCGACGAGATCTCGCCGCGTCTCGAGACTTCTCTTTGCGCAGCTCGAGAATACTGTGGAAGAAAGTATGACGTTAGATTTTGGTTTTAAGATATTTTTAGACCTACATGTTTCTGTTCTAACCAGAAAATGGTAGGCTATATTTTTTATAAAATAAATTTGGCTGAAAATGGTTTTGTTTTTACTTACATAACCAAATTACTTGCCACTTAGCTTGTCCGTAACTCGACCCGCTAATAGTTTTTTTTTTAATATTCTCTAAAAATGTGCAGAGTTTCCGTTCCTATGCGAATAATTTTAACCACTACTCTTTATTATTGTCCGTAAAACTATTCACGGTTTCATGCCTAATTCTGATGAGAATCTTATTAATTTTTTAACTAATAAATTAAATTATACCAAATATAAAATTATTAAATTTTAACCAATTTGGGTGAATGATGCTCCGTATAATTATTCCCTGTTTTATGCTCAATGTTGACGAGAACTCTTAACTTCTTAAGGTTTTAACTAATAAATTTAATTATACCAAATCAGGATTATACTTTTAAAATTTGAACCCACTTGGGTGAATGATGCCCCGTGTGGTGTGAGCGCGGGTGGGCGTGTCCCGTGCCCGCCCCGGGGCGGCGCTAATGAGTGCCATTAGCCCGTTATTAACGTGTGACGAAGCCTTTATACGTCTATTTGTATATGTGTGGGTTTGTATCTTATATTTGCATATGTGTAGGTTTTTTTACTCTGTGTGGTTATATGGGTGCTATGTTTATTATGACTCTATTAGGAATGTAGTAGGTAGTTTATAGTTGTTTACCGTTTATTTATGCTATTTAGTCAAGAACAGAATATATTATTTCCATTACTTTATTCGGGTGTTTGACCTCTACTTTTTTTTCAATTAATTTCCAGTGGTAAAGCAAAAGAGATTTATTAAAAGACAAGCTTTGGAATAGGTTTAAAATGGAAAATTTTAGTGAATCGTCCAATATCAAATACAAGTTAGTCAGTGCCTAGTGTAAGTAGTATTAGTCAGGACCTATGAATTAAATGTATATGTCACTCCTAAAAATTTTCTTATTTATACTGTAGAAAACGACTATTAATGAATTCCTAGTGCGATTATTTATATAAAGTTCATACGACATGCAGCCATTTTATAAAATGTGATATTAAATAATTATGAACGTGATATGAATCGCTGGGAGACATTTTAGACCTGCAGGAATCGTGGTAATAGATTTAAATGGCTGGATCAAGTCGACCAGACGAAGTTCCAGATGTGGAATTTAAAATCCAAATGCCCCGATTCTCGTAACTCGATCGTCGATTCGTCAGTCTATCCAGCTTACGCGCGCCAAAACGTACGTACACGAGCGGGACAGACTGAGATTCGAAACGAAGTTCTATACGAGAATCGGGTCCCTGGTGTTCATTTCCACCAACTTCATTGAGTCTTCATGAGTCATTATCATAGTCTTTCATTCTGGTAATAGAAAGTGTGCCCTAGAGCCTAGGAATAGAGTTCATTATGCCAATCAAGATAACATTCCCTTTCGCGATTCACATAATTGAAATTGTAATACCTTCACGAGCCAACAAAGTAAGTGTTGCATTTTATTGCATATTTCACGTAAAAGTATGAATGTTTTACCTTACAATTTACGTTGCCTAGCTAGCACTAGTCTAACGATATTAACACTGTTAGGTAAAACTGATTTACCTTTGATATTGGCAAGTAAAACAGGGGAATGTTCCTGGGACTGTCTTTTCTTTTTCTTATTTGCGAGAAACAAGCAAAGTAAATATCTCTTGTGGTACCTAACTTAAAAAAGTTGTCTTTATAATTCTGATTCGCCTCAACGATACTATTTGTCTTGAAATAGAGGTTAAATTTTACCTTTTTAATTTACCTAAAGTGTATGTCTTGTAATAAGACGTATCTAAAGAGATTTGTTGTAAAATCAGGAATTGCAAATTTTTACCTAAAGTAGGTACTAAGTACCTAAAGCCTTTTTTATTCTGAGTAGAAACCAAATAGGAAAGAAGTCCCAATAATTACGCCAAATAAACTAGGCAAGTTTATAGCCAGGAGCGCTCAACCGGAGGTGCGGAGTAAGCGATCCCGTGATGGGTTACTTTACGAGCGAGCATTACACCTCCCCGAGGACCGCACTTTATTGTCACCTGAGTAAGGTCAATCCAAAATGGCGGCATTGTCATATTCTCGATCGTAAACGTCAGCGACAATATTTACATTTGCCGTTTTTTAATCTTTGTAATGGCTCTTACGACTGAATCGTGGAATGTATTTTTGAAATGATTCAGTGTACAAAATTCATGACTCCACGAGTATGATTTCGAAAGAATTGTGAGCAGTGTTTTTATAATTTACTGCCGACTCACAAAGTAAAATAAGACAAAATTTACAAAGACTTACCTATACCTACTTCATGTTTGTTGTAATCATAAGCATAATTTATTATTATGTTTTTAGTATTTCCTGTTATAGAGGCAACAGCATTCGTCTGTGACAAACAGACGGAAGGTTAGTTTAGGTTAGATATTGGATAGTATTAGTAATAGGGCCCTATTTTTACCCTTTGGAAACTACAAACATTCCAAAATGCATTTAAAACGCGAATTTCAAACAATCTTATCTCAAACTACAGTTTAGGGACTAATAATTCTTAAAAATAATGAAAATCCTCTAGCGGATAAAATCAAATTTCCCGATAACCGGTTTCGGTATAAAACAACCGGGCTGATCCTGATTTAATGTTCCTCGAGGGTCAGTTGACCGGCATTAAATTGTTTAAAATAACTTTACAGTGACCGAGGGTTGCGCGCCCCTGGCTATTACTTAATATCTTGGTATGCGCGGGTTAGATACGGGTAAGGAAAATCTGATCATAATATTATTTTAGAATAAAGTCTACCTAAAACCGCCAAGGTAAAAAATAACACAAACATAATCCTTTATCAAAATAATTATAATAATATCATGCAATGTACATATTATAATTATAATTATTGTGTGTGTATTTTTATAATTTTGCAATACTAATCAAAAAGTAAAAACCACAATTTTACAAAAGATAATTTGAACACGACATATAGGTATTAAATACCCGATGTTACTCAAGCTATTATTATGAATCCAACACCTCTTTTATTAAAATTGAATCGGCAGTTTAGGCGCTACGATGAAACTAAAAAAGCCCTGTCCTTTTAGCTCTTCCATCAATTTAGCTTTGGCATTGTCGGATAAAGGTAAATAAGAGAAAGTATTTATTCTTACTTTGTCTAGCCAATCACTCAGAAAACCACACAGAGGCAATACCTCACTAATGCACTGACCAAAGATAGTACTTCTCCTAAGACCATTCCAATGTTTTCTTTCCGTCCAATTTTTATGACGAACCTCCCTTTAGTCTTAAGTGTCCTCGTACGTGTTGTACACCTGGGAATCGAACCCGCTACGCCTTGACCCTCGAAAAATAGAGCCATCGAAAATCCAACCCTAAAACTATGCGCTGGGGTCGAATGTACCGCAGCGCACGAAACGGTCAGTGTTGATTGGATACAATCCAAACGAAAAAGGACTTAAACGTAATAGAAAAAGTACAGCAAAATTAACCTTATTCCACTGAAAATAGGGGATACAGAAAACTCGTAAATTGAAATAGCAGTAAGCCAAAATATATGAAATCGAAGCCGAATCGTAAAAAGTCCGAAATGCAACCGTGACGGTAGCTAGTGCTAATGCGGGCCGGACAAATTGAGTTTTGCCCGGGTGAGAATTAGTCCTCCCCGGGGAGTCCCGCGACAGACATGACGGGACAACTACCAATTACATTTACATCGCATTTGGTACATCCGTATATTTTGTATCATTTGACACATGACAGTATGGAATTATGTCTAATTATTTCTTGACACATGTAAATGTTTGTTAAAGTAAATTACCTTTAAGTTATTTTTTCGATTCGATATAATATTTGTGTTCTTAACTTGCCCTTTGCTGTATTTAAGCTTATTTTGATTGAACAGACAGACGAAATAAGAGTTCAATAATCAATCGTACGGATACGATTCAACAACGACGTTCGCTCAAGAAAATCATTAACGAACTTCAATTCTCAAACAACACTTTTGATACAACCAATGCTGATCATATTATATGTGTTTATATAAACAGCTGTTTACCACAATACATCATAGATACGTTACATCATAGATTTCAACTAAATAAATTCCTGAATGAATTTTATTTCTACTTTTGACACTGTATCAAAATACAAAATAATTCTGATTTTTACTAAGTGACATTATTTTATAAGATTTCTTTTTGATAGCCTAATTCGCAAGTAACGACACGTAACTTTATTGATGTTGAATAGTCAGTAATCACACTTACACCATTATACACGGATTACGTCAGGTAGCAAAAGGTCCATCCGACCCCTGCCTTGTCTCTCGTCACCTACGGGTTAATCATCAAACGCCTAACCGTTCAAACGCTGGGGTACGTAATCTCTCTGTTGTGAACGCGTCGGTCTTTAAGACTGATGGGAATTTTGAAGTTTCCGCTTCAATAGTCAGACGTCTAAACATTGGTTTCCTTTGTTGTGGTAAAGTTTATTGGTGATTCGTATAATAAAGTGATAATTCATGGGAATGAATCAAACAGACTTTTTCGATTCGAAGCTTTTATTAGTTGATCGCATCAGCAATTACTTATTTTCATATTGTTTAAATTCAACATGAATTATATGCTAAGTATAATTAATGCTAAGTAAGCATAATCAAAAAGCTAAGAAAACTTGGTTATGCAGACACCGAATATTTTTTCTTATTTAATTGAAAATGTTGTTAAATAACTTCCATTGATAAAAAATATACAATCGTACAAAAATGCAAGTGGCATAAAACTTCAATTCATTAAATGATATAATTGTGTAATAGTTTGGGGTAAAGTGTGAATTACAACGATTTATATTTCCACCTTCCTACTATATTTTTGGATATTATTTCATGTCAATTTCATGTATTACTGTCATCTGAGGGGTTATAATAGTTACCCGTGCACTCAAGTTATGAAGTCTTTAAGAAAGGTGAGAATCTTGCAAATATGACATATCTTTGTTATCTGAAGTGGTTGCGGTACAAAATACCCACTTAGCGCCAATGGGTTATGGTTAACAATAACCAGCGCAATAATTGTGAAATATTGTGAGGGTTGTAAGTGGGTATTATGTTTCTTAACCGTTGGATTAACTGATGATATTTTCTCATATTTTCTGTTTGTATTAAATGGCTAAATCAATATAAATATTTAAAACATTAAAACTGGTGACCAAATGTGGGAAATTAAAATTAATTATTGGGTAGGTACCAGTCATTAAAAAAAAAGGTATAGGTACTACCTACACGAAAATCTTAGGTAATAAATAGTTTTAAAAAATAATGTTTTTAATATGTTTTTATAATTAGTTCATTTAATTACACTACCTATTATATTTTTACAATCAATAAAAACAAATTTTAATTATTTATAAATAAAGATATTATACTAATAAATTGTAACTAACAGAAAAAAATTGTATTGAAATATAAATTAGTTAACCTAACCCAAATTTTATTGTGCCTAATAATTTATTTAATGTCAATCTATCGAGACTTTACTTAATTTATTAAGGAAAGTTAAAGTAAAATCTCTAGCACCAGCTTAAAATTTAAACAGTAGATATTAATTAGTGTAATGAAAAAAAAACTATTTCTATAATATATATCTGTATTACCGTCTACTGCATATTCAGCACCAGATCAAAGTGGCAGTACACAAAACGCATTTTTGAGTCTCACGTCCGCCTTAATAAAGTTGAGCAAAGTGAAACTTTTCAAAGCCCTACGCGCCCTCCTTAAGGGTCGGCTAGTTTTCTTTAAAGGCGCGAACATTCGGCCCTTCGGAATTTAGTGGAGCGTCCAGTCCCTTGGGCACAGGGTTGAAGGGAATTCCGGAGACATTCCAGACTCGAACGGAAAAATGGAACGTTTAACCAATTAAAAAAGGTTCTGTAACGCTTTGAATTTCGTGTGCACCGTATAGATCGAAATTTAAAATGTGACCAATTTAATTACTTTCTAAATATTAACGAAACATCTTTTTAAAAAGCTTATTTCCAAATAGCTCTGAAACATTATTTAAATATAGTATAGCTATCTTCTATTAGAATATAATGCCAATCCAATGTATTAATATTATGAAAACATAATACCAAAGAAATATACAAATATCTAATTGAACCATGTTTATTCATTAATACAGAACTATTAACTAAATGGCGCGCAGGGGTGACGTTATTTGAGTTAGGAAATGAAAATGTCATCGACTTATTACTATTGATACAGCCGACGATAATCGCAGATACGATCAGCCGCCATCTTTGATTATGCTACACCCATGATTATGCTCAGTTATTGATATAATTGGCAGTCGTGTTGATTTCAGTGTTTGTTTTAATTGCGAAATTGTTATTATTGGCTCGTAATAATCTTATTTTATAAAAACCACAAGTGCAATCATAAATATTTGCCAGATTTTGTTTGCGAAACAAATATTACCTTAATTTGACAGCTGTCAAACTTAAATTCGAAAATAGAATATTTAATAGCTTTTTAAATTTGATCTGTATTAGCTAGTGGCATGTTGGCCAATATTATTATTTGTTACCTTAACCTATCAATTATGTTTTTAAGGAAAACTTCCCTATGTTTGAATGTTTATTTATACTCTGTTGAATTATAACCTTCTTTATGTTTGTGACTATGGTTCGTGTGGAAGGGACACGTTTGTTTTTTTACGTTCGTAATTTAAATCACGATTACGTAACCCGTAACCAAGCAGAGGTCACGAAGGCTATTTTAACCCACGAAGGTTAAAAGGGCTAAGGACAAAGTTTATCATGTTTTTTTTATAAAAAATTGGTAATCTATAATATTTGGTATTTATGTATAAATGACTAAAGAAGAACATAATATTGTGTCATAGGTTTTAATGTAAGGTAATAAAGTACCTACCACATAAGATAATTTCATTCGTTATTGGATGATTTATACAGTATTATGCGAGCGAAGTAAACACTGTTTAAATACTGTAGTAATTAAACAAAAAAAAAACCGACTTCAAAAAGTAAACTAAAAAGCAAAAAATAAATTTACTTCGCACAAAGTAATACTTATTTTCACTTAAGTAAATAAATTTATTCTATAATTTTGAAGTCGGTGCCAAGTTTAGCGTTCTTTCATATTTTTTTTTCATTTAATATTAGTTTGTAAGCCAGTACTTTGGTAGGTACATAATATATAGTAATAGTTACATTGATAGTTGTATATTTTTTTCTGATTCTTTTTTTCTGTGATTGCCTACATATATTTAGTAATTTGATATTGTAGTAAGGTTGTTGAAGTACTTACTTGGCACCGACTTAAAAATTATAGAATAAATTTATTTACTTAAGTGAAAATAAGTATTACTTTGTGCGAAGTAAATTTATTTTTTGCTTTTTAGTTTACTTTTTGAAGTCGGTTTTTTTTTTTGTTTAAAATTATTTTATTTTAAGATTTTTAGTTATGGGTAGACTGACAGGTGCTTACCGCCAGAGCAGCGCAAAAATTATATATATCAAGTTGACTACAAAATGATATACAAATTTTAATAATATCAAAGTCGATACCAGCCATACTGAATATGATTTATATATAACTCTTTTATTATTTTTAGTCGATTTACATTTCTTTATTTGGCTTATAACAATTTTTACCGTTTTAATATTTACCTATTTCGTCATATTGTTATGATAGTACCTATATATAGATACCTACTATCTGGCGAAGACAGAGGTGGTGTTGAGTACTGTAATTGATATAGTGGCATATGCTTGCAGTACTTTAAGCGATGTCGTAATTTCAAAACTTATAACTTCAAAGACTAAGCAGTCCTGTATGCCTGTTTCTGATCTATGTGGTATACCTTAACAATTGATTCAAAATTATGTTCGTTTTTAGTCGGATATGCTTATGGTACTCGAAAAAAATACAAAATTACTATGAGTGTTCCTATAAATTTCGAGGAGTTCCCTCGATTCCTCACGACACCATCATCAGGCATGCACTTTGATAACTATGAGACCAAGTTCGACTGTAATTGACGTAGTGGCGTATGCTTGCATTTCTTTAAACAACGCTGAAATCTTCAAACGTGTATCTCTAAGGAGTCAGAAGTTCTGTTCACTACTTTAGGTCCAGGATATGGTGCAAAATCTTACTATTTGGTAACATATGCTTGGGCTTCTTCAGAAAAAATCAAAATCGATATATGTTTTCATACAAATTTTGAGGAGTTCCCTCGATTCCTCACGGATCCCATCATCAGGTCACCACTTTGGTAAGCACTGGTACAACACTGTAATTGACGTAGTGGCGTATGCTTGCATTTCTTTAAACAACGCTGCAATCTTCAAACGTGTATCTCTAAGGACTCAGAAGTTCTGTTCAGTACTTTAGGTCCAGGATATGGTGCAAAATCTTACTATTTGGTAACATATGCTTGGGCTACTTCAGAAAAAATCAAAATCAATATATGTTTCCATATAAATTTTGAGGAGTTCCCTCGATTCCTCACGGATCCCATCATCAGGTCACCACTTTGGTGACAATGGGACCAAACGGGAAGCACCACCTTTCAAATAAAAAAAAATCATCCAAATCGGTTCACCCAGGCGAAAGTTCTGAGGTAACAAACATAAAAAAAAAAAAAAAAAAAAAAAAACATACAGACGAATTGAGAACCTCCTCCTTTTTTTGGAAGTCGGTTAAAAACAGGCGGTTTTAAATGTCGCATTGAGGCACATATGGCATTCTCACAACATACTAGTAGTAGGATGAGCGGGTTTCCTCACAATGTTTACTTCACTGTTAGAGCGTTAGTATAATGTACTTAAGAACTAAAAATACTCATTGGCACACGCCAAAACCTGGGAATCGAATCTGCACTCATTCATAAAAACGCGAATATAAACGATGTAAACTAAATATCTATCGATTTGAAACCGATCGGATACTATCAAAATCACACTTTCGTTCAGGGTGTTAAGTTATCAAAAGCCCCTAACGGACATTACCTATGCCCTTTAGATGAGCACAGTGAGTCAGCGTATTTCAACCTCTCGAATTGGGATTCACTATAAATTAAATTTAACATCCACGGGTTTTGTTGGAGTTTTCAACGGAAAGGGAAAAAAGAAACATAGATAAGGCTACATTATATATTTATATATATCCATAATTTTTTTGGGTGATTAAAAAGCTTATGCAAAAACTACAATATTTTTTAACACTACTTATATGTATTTTGTTAGTAATTCAACATTACAATACGTGTTGAAACTCAAATTGACACAAAATTAAACTATCAAATGTAAACCAAACTGTAAGTAAAAAATGACATTTTAACCATATTTTGCCACTAAACCGTCTGGTAACTGTAACAAATGACGTAATCAAGGTTAATCTGATAGAACAGAGGAATTCTGACGGGTGCGGGCGTTGAGGTCACGAGCCAATGTTTATCAAAAATGGGCCAGCAATTGTAATTAATTGTTTGTAAAAGTAACTAACATCATCTAAAGGGCTTTTACGTGTTTATTCCTCCACCTATGTCTGCAATGGTGGCCAGTTTCATTGAACGCTACGCAGGAGATATAGTGCTCAAGTACGTGCTTAATACACAACAGCACTTTCTGTCCCTTAACTTCCTATACGCCCATCCGATACATGGATCATCTTTCTTCTCATATGCAGCCTGCATTATCCTAAACAGACTTGAAAACAACCCACGACCTCGGAAGTGTAGAGCATAGCTCCAAGCCACTGGACCGTAACGTCATTAAATAGAATAATCTTTAAGAAATACTTATAAGTATTTATAAAATATATAAAACGAAAACTCTAAGGGCATGCAGATGCTGATTTCCCTGTAGGCCTTAATAGGGATAGATAGAGGTCACAGAACAAATCTGATGCTGAGATGAGTTTGATGAAGTATATATCAAATTGTTTTAATGTAAACAGATGTTCTATGACATCCTTTCGTTGTTCTCTTGTTACTAAAATATCAATAAAGAATACTCTTGTTCTTTGTTCTTATGATGTAAACCCACCTAAAAACCGGACAGGGGCCTTACTCTCAATGTTGTTTCAGATTCGATCGTGCCGCGTACTCCCGAATAAATTGCCGTTTATTTATCTTGTACTAATAGTAGTAAGCCTGCTGATTTTCAGCACACACCATGAAGTAATCATAAAATTGGATTATTGTTCTAGCGAAATATCCTTTGGGATACATAGATTACACAAACGAACCGTCAAAAGATGGTGATAAATAAAACTTATTCCTGCACCGGTCGGACAAGACAGGGCCCCGCGGGACTCCAAATTGCTCCTTCAGACGGACGGACGGACAATAATCATATCCCGACTCCTCCAGAATACCAATGGGGTGCTGATTGAAACTATTGAATTAATTGTCCAGCGTCATTAGGTAGTTGACAGCGGATATTAAGCAGAATGGTCCCGTGGTGCTGCTAAATATCTATCAAATTAATTCAAGAAGATTCTACCTATGTAATAGAATTTACGGATAGCTATCCAACGCGGCGATGGTGTCAGTTTGATAACCGAGTAGTACGTCCGAGATAAATTTAACCCTACGTAAACTAACCCGTCTATCACACAACCATAGACTAGTCAGTGATGCCAATTGGCCAATATTAATATTTAATACAATGATTTTATTGTTTGCTATGTAGACTATATTATGCTTATATTCTGCAATCATCAGTGTCAAAAAGGCGAATTTTTCTGTAAAAGATTTTTTAATTTGATATTTAAACATATTATATTCATTATTGTTTAACTATTACAAAATGTATTAGATAATGAAGTGTGGTTTACACTTTTCATTAAACATTCCGGTGAAAGTGCACATAAGTAAATATGTGAAAATTTCGGTGTTTTTGGTTTGTTTGCGTTTAGGTTAAATTTATCTCGGACGTATTTTAGATACTCTGCCAGAGGGGGGTGACCTGGGGGCCTTTTTATAGAAAAAATCCTATAAATAGTTATAGGTCTAGTGGTGGGTTGTATTGCTACTTATTTTTATTTTAGTGTTTTTGTAGATAAGCCCTTTGTTTTTTATTTTACTAATAATCCCTATGATATTATTATTTTTTGGCTTTTTGAAATAAATACTTGTTGTAGAATATTATTGAATTATACAGAACAGTTTGGAACAGAAGTAGGTGGATAACCTTTTGGTAAGTGATTACAACTTTAGGAAACCCGCAGGCCGCAGCTATGAGGGAACATGGCTCACACTTTGATATAATATTCTTAGTTTATCATGTAGACTAGTGAATAGATCTGCATTTTAGTAGGTTCTCAATATTGTGCCAAAGTATTAGTGGATATAAGGGATAAGGAATATTTTACTTATCCTTAGGTTGAACTCACATTGACTCAGAGTTCGACTGTAATAGTTAACTTACTTTTTTAAGGCACAAATTTGTATTATAGAATAATGTCGAGCGAGTCTCGTTTACGTTTGTAAGCAGTTCTGAAAAATGAAATTAACAACTTGACGCTTCAACTGTAGAGCAGACTGCGACTATGTAGGTTGAGCCTTAAGTTCCACTTAAATAATCATCAACAAGACAAATAATACGCATTAATAAGAAGAATAAGGACGCATTTCCCAAAACTAGACAGACACAACAAAGTAGCCCCCACGTCTTAAGTCCTGCATACTTTACCCGCGCGGCCAAACACTGATCCTATCATGACAAAAAATGGCCATTTTCGTCGATATCAGCATGAGTAATGGTGTTTGGCCGCTTAGCAAATCGTCTGCCAAATCGCAGTGAAGCTGGAAAATTGTTTTGGATAATGCAAAGGGGGTCAGTCAGGGGGTCAGTCAGGGGGTCAGGTGGCCCCATGTGGTCAGAGGAGTTCAATTATTTGCTATTATTATTGTGGTTGTTTATCGTAATTTCACAGTTGTAAGGTATCTTTTATTTTGACTTCGCTTCCAAAAGTAGTGGTTTAAGATTTTTTATTCGCCGTTACACCTAGAACGAAAAATGAAGTTGCATGAAACTTTTTAAATTAAATGCAAGGTGTAAAATAAATAAATGATAATACTTTATAGTGTTTATGTGACTCTACATATACAGTAGAGTATACTGTGAAAGTCCCAGTGCTTTTCACTTTCATGTTTGTATGAGAAATTATATAGATTAAATAATCATCAGATTGTTTTATAATCTAAGACATCTTCGCTTCTACATAATATATAAAAATTAATTGCTGTTCGTTAGTCCCGCTAAAACTCGAGAACGGCTGAACCGATTCGGCTATTTTTGATCTTGAAATATTCGCGGAAGACCCGGGAAGGTTTAAACGGTTCATCACGAACTGTTTTATGCTCAACCAATTGGGCACGGGTCAGCTAGTCTTCTTATATTCAAAAATGAATTGCTGTTCGTTCCTCTCGCTACAACTCGAGAACGACTGAACCGATTCGGCTATTTTTGGTCTTGAAATATTCGTGGAAGCCCAGAGAATTAAACGGTTCTATGCTCAACGAAGTAGGCACGGGTCATCATCACGGGTAGTTTTAGTATAAAAACAAGTATAACAAAATCACAAAAAAGGGATGTGTAACGAAGTATAAGTTTAGGAGATGTTCTTTTGTGCCTGGGCTAGTGTTAGTGGAATTAGCAATACAAAGGCGTGGGGCCGGGACTCGGGGGCCAATTGCCGATGGAAATAATAGTTATTTGCCATAATCGACTGAAGGGACGCCTGATTGCGCCTACGGCTCCATTTTCCTTTTTTTATCCCGTATTCGAATTATTGGGTTTATTGATAAACGTCTACAAATCAAATGATTCGTTAGAACATAGATTTTATATAAATATACAGATTTAACGACTCCGTGGTCTAGTGGTTCAGAGCCTAGCTATTGACCCAGAGGACGTGGGTTCGATTCCCGAGTTGAAACAATAAAATGAGGCTGATCACCTGATTGTCTGATAAGAAAGATGATCCATGCGTCGGATGGGCATGTAAAAAAGTCGGTCCTGCGCCTGATCTCCCGCCAGTCGTGTCGGTTATCCGTCCCACTGGGCTTCGAGAGTGACGGAAGAGAGAGTGCTCCTGCGTATTGCGCACACACTTGGGCTTTGTACAATAACTCCTGCGTAGCTGGCCTGGTTTCAATGAAACCAGCCACCGTCACTGAAATCGGTGTGGATTATTATAGATTTAAATATATTAAAACGTAGTTAAGCACTCTAGAACCTTTTGTTCTATTACGGATAAGAATCAGTGCCCGATTTTCAGCTAATATTGTTATCTAAATTAGTCCCATCTGGAATCAATAAGATTACCAATGCACCTAAGTCCCGTAATATTAGCGTTGCATAATATAAAACGGAGTCCTCCGCCGCGACTGTTGGGTTTCAAACTTTTTTCGGAAATGGACATACTTTGTATTTTAAAGCCTTCATAATGAGAAGTGTCTCATTATTGTATTAATTGGACCTGGTACATAGCGGTGCTTTTAGTGCGTCAAGGTATAAATTTCGCCAGGAGTATTATGTATTTATGAAACGAGGATCGTATCGGTGCACTCCCTGAACATTTTCGTTCTGATCTCATCCTGTACAAAAATTTAATTACACCGGACTCAATAACCTTCAGATACCAGTCGGCGATCGATCTCCCGGATTAGCCGGACAAGTGTCCCGAAAATGATGCATTATTCCCCCTTTACCTCATCAATACACTTTTGTATGACCCCCGTTGTTTTAATTCCTTTTAGGGTTGACTGGCTGGGGCGAGGGCAGAGTTCATTATAGTCACAATTACCTCGTTTTCGGGGATTTTTTTATCAGAAATGACCAAATGGTCTATGAATATTTGATTTGTCAAAAATGGCGTCTGTTTTATTGGATCATCATTTATCTTGTATTGTGTTGTTGTGATGTATCCGTGGTTCTTCAACGTTCCCAACCTCCAAAGACAAGCTGTAAACCACTGGGGTTTATAGCTTGTCTTGGAAGGTTGTAGGTTCGATTCCAAGAGTACAACGCTGAAAAAAGTTGTCTTCAAGTCTAGTTAGGTCAATGTAGCCTACAATGACCTAACTAGACTTTGTCTGTTTTGTCTTGCAAGAAAGAGCTTCGGGTATAAAAAAGTCAGCTCTGATTAACGAGAGTTTGGATCTGGTGTTCTTGTATTGCGCACACATTTAGGTACTAGCTTCTCCATAGTATGGTTTCAATAAACCGGCAATCGTCACCGAAATCGGTGGGAGAGCTATTATTATATTCTACCGAAATCACAACCGATTTTAATTCGGATTAACGCATCCGTTTCTTATAAAGCGGTTAAGATACAAGCACACCTGCTTTAACCACAAATGATTGTTTCCTGAGGATTATTCTTCGGACTTTTGAAAAATAATGTTGTAACATTTAAATAACCACTCCAGAAGTATACATACAGTAGTATGAAGTATTCATACATACAGTAGTATACAGGCTATATTAATAATGAGTGATAATACTTTATGGTATGAGTCTCGTATATAGAGTTTACTGTGAAATGCGCTGACCGAGGTACTTTTGATAAATTTTTGTATGGGAAAATTTATGATGTTTAGTATGGATGTTTGGTTCGGTGGTAGTTTCACAGTATCAACATAGGAGGCACACACACCCTAAAGTATTATCACTCATTTATTTTATATCATGTATACGTAGTTTATAACAGCAAACATTTTTATAAGTGAGTGGGTAAAATTTTAACTCTGATGATGATAAGCCCTTTCACTTGATATTTTTATATATTCTAATTTAAATCGTTTAAAATACGCGGTGTATCGTCGAGGTAAAAACTCGATCGACAGAGGGCGCGACGAATCGACGTGAGTCAGCGAAACTGATGATTGAACTGACTACTGTGCTGTACAGGGTGTCACGAACTTATCGGGAAATTGATCAGATTGTAGATGTAAAATTAGTGAGTGATAATACAAGGATGTATGTGGCTCCTATGTAGAGTATACTGTGAAAGTACCAACGCTGAAATACTTAGTTTGGACTTTAATTTTTGTATGAGAAATGCGCCAACATGATACATGTTTCCGTACAATAATTTGAAAAAAATTACCTCTTCCAGCGCTGGTACTTTCTTAATAAACTCTATATACGGGACCCGTAACCTAAAGTATTATCACTCATTAATATTATAGCCTGTAGATAGTTAGATTAGAGTGTTGATAGAAGTTGGATCTTGGAAGAATTGGAAGTGAGGAAGCTATAAAATATTATGCGTTATACTTAAACTTAGATAGGTACAGAAATAATTGGAGATATGAATGGATATAAGTGATAATAAATAATATATCGCAAAAAATTGAGTTTGAACTGTCACTTAAAGATTTCAGGATATATAGTAACGTATTAAGTACATTAATCCTAAAATGTTTAAGTGACAGTATAAACCCAATTTTCTCGAAATCAGAATTTTGCGACATATCCAACCTTGATCCATTCATGTCTTCAATTGCTACATCATCCACCTTATTTGTCGCCGGGATTATTTACATATTTTAACTTATACCAACTAGTACCTGCACAGAGTCATATTATAGGCAACAGGTATTAAGTTAACTCTATGTAACAATTTTAATGGGCTATGTAACAACTTTAATGGTTAACATAAAATAAATGAACTCGAAAAATATGTATTAGGTACATACTCAAAAGATTATTTTGTTAATATTTATGTAACTTAGTAAAACAGAATAGATGTAAATTCACTAAAATATAAACAATAACTTGAAACACGCTGTATAACATAAAAAATAACACTAGACAGAACGTAATAGATCCATATATTTAAAAAAGGAACAACGATCATTCGTAAGCCCAAATCAGTTTCGATTTGATTGATATTTGGAATGGTTTTATCACAAGGTGATAGAGTTCAAAATCGCACATATATTTAGCCTTTGTCAGCTGCTAATCTTAATAATGATTACGCGGACTACATTTTGTCCTAAATAGCTCTAGCTAATAAAATGTTATATAATCGTCACCATATTAAAAATATTTGCGGTTAATATGTCGTCTTAATGGTATTTAGGGTGATAAAAATATTATATTGTGACGTATCTAACATAGTTTGTTAATATTACTTATCAAAGTAGGAATTTAATAAGAATAAGTTGGTAACGAAGTATAGATGAACTTTGTAGTAAGTCTACTGAAATGAGATAAATTCCATATGTTCTACAACCAGTCTGCTTCAGAGGAAACCTGTAGCCTGCAATGAGGAAGGAATTTTGTCATGGGATTAAAAGGATTCGAAAGTTGTCGTTTACACGAGAACTGTTTATTTTTTAATATTTTTATGTCTTAAAGAGACTTTTACCATACAAGACATAATCATAACTTATACTAAAGACATTATAAAATAGTTTTGTATAAAAATGTAGGTGCTTCACTCGCAGGTAAAAAGTGCACTGTTGAAATATTGTTTGAGAAATGCTTCTTGATTTGTATATTGTATAGTGCATATTGTAATTTAGTGTAGTGTAGGTAATAATTAGGTGCATAGTGTAATTTAGTGTAGTGTACGGGAAAGTGCGATTACAATGCACCTGTAACAAAAACGCTCGGCCACAAAAAGTCGATTCCGTCTCGACCACAATTAGCCCGTAATAACATACTACAGAAATCATAATCGAAATCGATTTTTTCCCATTCGATCGAGAATTAACGATATCGATACTTTCTATGGTTTTTGGTTATTTTAGTGAATGTAAAGTCTTTGAATTTAGTACAGTTTAATACCTAATGGTATACTAAAATATATTCCATTCCGTTTTAACGCGATTTTATAAATTGAGTTATATCTGTGTTTGTATGTAACGGAATTTATTCCACAAATTTCCAGAAGTATGAATTTGAAATTTCGTGTACCTATCAAGGACCAATGACAACGCAATTAAGCGTGTTTTTCAAACTGTTATTGATTTCTATAATCAAGTATCAAAGGGGGTAATGATTTTTTTAACATAACTTACTCATGGTTGTCAGTATTTTTTTGTATTTGGTGAAATAAATATTGTTACTATCGATCGATTCATAACCTTTTGATTCTGTTGCGTCTGCCTCCACTAGCCTGTCTGTCGCCACGCCAACACTCAGGTTTTTTTACATGTGTGTTACATTAAATCGGAACAGAGTACATCGTGGTAAGGTCCCTGTATCAGTTTTTATAGTAAAAATCAATCGATCCGTTTTTTAACAGAACCCTTTTGTTGGGTAAAACAAGACCTTTTCACACTCGCTACAAAAACTTAAAGGAATCCTTATAGTGAGAATCGGTTGAGGCTTTGATTGAAAAATAAAGGGCATGACAAAACGGGGCAAAGGGCTGTATAATAGACACATGGATGTGAGTACTGGGCTCTTCGAAGTTAAAAAACAAAAATGGATTTGACGTAAAGTTCGATAAACGGCAAGAGAATTCGTATGTCACTTAGCGAAGCTTGTGTCAAATCGCATACATTTTATTCTCGAACTTCGTAAGTGATAATAGCGATGACATCTTAAATTAGAGTCCTGGATTCTTTTTATTAATAATTATTCTTAGTAGAACTAGTACTATTATTTATTAAAAATTAATTAGCTTTTTGCACATTATTCTTCACTTATAAACTTTAACGTAGCCAAATTTCGTTCTTCTGCAATCGCATAATTCTCGTAAAACTGTACTCTACTTAATGATAGTATCGAAATAATCTTTCGTTTAGAAAGTCATCAACACCTATTCAAGATACTTTTATATTAATTGTAAAAAAAATTTACTCTTTCTTAGATATATATTTTAAACTTTGAAGTTTTTGATAGATACAGGAAGTAAGAACTGCTACTATTCTACGAGAAAAGCAATAAAAAAATAAACTAGACATGTAACGAATATCTAAAATCTAGATAGAAAACCATCTCTAAACTTGCAAAATAATGTAAGTTGTAAAGTTGCATAAAAACTGCTCTAAAAACCTTGTGCCGTATAAAACCGGACAAGTAACCAGTTACTTGTATTTGCGGTGTAATTGCGTCAAAATTACATTGAACTCCATCTAATTCCGTGCTAATGTCAGAACCAGTCAAGTGTTGGAGTTCCTTGATGATGGAGTGGAGTTCCTTGTATTTAAGGTAGTATTCCGATGTTCACGATGGAAGACCGGTAACGAATTCTGCCTTTAATTATTGCATTAATTAGTCCTTCATACGTACACAATTTTAAATTAATTAGACTTCTGGAAGTTGGTGAAAAATATTCCCTTACATCTATACTAATATTATAAAGCGGAACAATTTGTTTGTTTAAACGCGCTAATCTCAGGAACTACTGGTTCGATTTGAAAATTTCTTTTTTTGTTAGTTAGTCCATTTATAGAGGAAGGATTTAGGTTATATAACATTACGCTGCGACCAATAGGAGCAAAGCGTCAGTGAGAAATGTTGCAAAAACTGGGAGACTTTCGTTGCGTACGGCTTCTGTGTGATTTCTGATTAATTTTATTTTTTTTACGTATCAAGGACCAATGACAATGCATAATTAAGCGAGCTTAAATAGAGGATAAAGTATATACCCCTATTACATAGGGAAAAATATAGTTAGACCTAACCGACAAAAACTTTAGTCATTTACATAGATAGTATCATAGTAACGAGTAACGAACTTACTCACTTACGGTGGGCTTAGCATGAACAAATGACAACACCGTATTCGGAACATTATCGTTTGAGATTCGAATGAAAATTGTGACAGTAGCCCAAGCAGTAGCTATTTACAACTATACTATATGGTATGCATTTAACTACATCATAATTGAATTTAGTGAAAGTTACGAATAAATAGTTATGAATTGTACTAGATGTCTCTACTGCTACACATTGGTTATATTTTTTTGTCTCTTTCGTAACTAGTTGTGTGCACAATAAAGTTTATTTGTACAATTTCGTTGTTACAAATACGTTGTTTAGGCCGTGTTTCATTAAGCAATGTTAAAGTTAACACCATGTTAAATATCATGTTATCTCTCTCGTATTTCCTGTCAATGATTGAGATGACATGGTATTTTAACATGGCGTTAACTTTAACATCGCTTGGTGAAATACGGCCTTATACTTGTTCACGTTAAGGACACAGATGAACTAAGTTTATGTAGATAAACTACAATTTACCTATTAAGAATAGAAAAACATACATAGAGCATAATAATTCCGAATCTCAGGCCAATTAATTTTGTGTTTGTTTCATTAAAATATAGCCAAGACGAGAAACGA
This sequence comes from Celastrina argiolus, assembly GCA_905187575.2. Taxonomy (NCBI): domain Eukaryota; kingdom Metazoa; phylum Arthropoda; class Insecta; order Lepidoptera; family Lycaenidae; genus Celastrina; species Celastrina argiolus. The sequence continues at coordinate 10,022,489 of LR994596.1, forward strand.
TAACATCTTGTTGACAACGAGTTTTGATACTTGACGAGGCTGTATACAGGGTGCGCCTAAGATTGAGACTGATTTACTCAAAGTTAACTCATGTAAACTAAAAAAAAAGTAACTTGACAAGGTAGAGTAATATTAAAGTATCTTAGGAGCTCTATATTGGTTTGTGCGAATTTTCGATATAAAAATTGTCTAAAATAATAATAAATATAGCTTTTTTTTTATTAACTCTGATTTTCAGTCAATCAATTTATTATAAACTTCAAAATAAGTAAGTGACTGAACGATTGTACAGTCATACGCAATAGTGTTGTATTAAGTACTAATTAATCTCACATTGTTTTTGCATTAGAAATTCTTACACAAACCATTATAGGCTAAATAATTGAAGACATGAATGATGGTGATATGTAGCAAAATTATGATTTTTAGAAAATTGAGTTCAAACTGTCACTTAAGCATTATAGAATACGTCGGAACGTATTAAGTACATTAATCTAAAGATCCATGTGCTTAATACGTTACCACATACCCTAAAATGATTATTTGACAGTTAAAACCCAATTTTTTAAGTAAAAATTTTGCTACATTCATCAATTCATGTCTTCAAATACAAAATAAAAATTAATTTGGTTAAATTCTGCCTTCTATAGACTTCCTAGGTAGCAACAACAATTACCGCTGTTTCTGTAGTATGTTGTATGTTGTGTAGATAAAGTTGACAAAACTATAAACTCGTGCGCATCCGTCGTATTTCATATTTAACCAAGTCGGCAGAGTAGTCACGATTTGATAACATCTTAATTTACGTAGCTATTCCCTTACGATCGTATTTGGACTTTATCGTGATATTAATAAAGTTTTATTTTGCATGAATCATTGTTTTATATGTTTTATTTCCCTTTGTTACAAGGAGCGTAGGATCAAATGTTTTCTTTGTTTACCGAAGTTAAAAATAAAGTGTATTACAGGTATTTAGTAAAAATTTTCTAAATATAAACTCTAAGTTAGTACCTATCTTTTTTATGAGCGTCAGTTACTTTTTGGGCGTTCCTAAGTCGTAGTAATTTTATTTTAATTCATTATTTTAATATCCGATTGATAAGTCAGTACAGGTATTATAAATGTAATTAAATTCCCAAAAATGACATAAAGTCATAATTAGATTAGGTACAATGACATAATAATATAATATATTCCCGTGGTGCATTCCCTTAATTTTTTGGCCTTTTGAGTCATTACAATTTTTGGACTGTCTCCCGCTTTGCTTGGGTAGGGAAAGTGGAATACTTCCAACACCTCCTTTTTTCTTCTGATTAATTTTGTTGTGGGTCCCAAGACAGATTTAGCTTGTCCCTCGGGCACCCCTGAGATCATATCAAAGGGTTTGTCGTGGTCGGTTACTGCTGTCGATCCTGGCTTAAAGGAGTTGCAGTGGTGATGTGAGGTGGGCCAATGCCCCAAAAAATGTAATTAAAAACTCAAAACTACTTTTACTTAAATATTTTGCAAATCCAGGATCAAGATAGAGAAAAAATAACAGTAACATTATTTTCGTGCGATATTTTGTAGATTTCGTACTTCCTTATATTGTGAAGCCACACCTAAATAATAGTACAATCAAGTAAAACGGGTACAACAATGCCACGAGATGGCTATCACGAGATTTTTCTACGGCAATTTAATTTTATTCCGCTGTTAAACTTTACAGTCTTGTTGAAATTACCATTACCTTGACTATATGGCGATGATTTTTATGCGTATTTTTTTATTCTCTGTATCGTATTTTTTGTGTTAATTGGACTGTAATTTCATTATAAATTTTGATGTTATGTGAGTATTTTTATGAGGGTTTACATGTTCGATCAAAAACGTGGTAACAATAATATGTCACCCGAAATATAAGAATTCTTTAGAACTTTGATAGTTCAAAAACTTTTATTAGTTGATGTGGTATCTAATATCTATTAGCATAAGTACCTCTATATTTTAGTATATCAACTAGGGTTCAGAACCGGGAAATCCCGGTACCGAAAATCCCGGGATTTCCCGGTTCTTCGACTACTGTTATAGAACCGGTTCTCAACGCAAAAGAACCGGGATTTTCGGTATTTTCGGGATTTTTTTTACCTTAACAAAAAATAAACGCAACGGGCTTAGAAAAGTACTATTGTGTTTAAATTACACATTGTGGCATGTCAAGTTAAAGGATAATATATTTATTGCTATACAATGATTAAAATGTCGTTCACTTCCATTATAGTTTTACATAGATATAAACAATTTTTATAAACGTGAGTAATATTATATTACTAGCTTTGGCCCGCGGCTTCGGGCGTGTGGAATTATTGTATTCGTAGCAAAAAGTTCGTTACCAAATAACACTACAGCTGCAAAGTGGTTTAGATAATGTTATAATAATAAACATATTATGAGTATCATTATATTTTAACCAATGCATGTAAAAACTTAATAAATTGTATACTTTTTACACCTTGGGTTACATTATTGGAGTTTTAGTAAGGATCCCTTTTTAAAAAAAATATAATATAGCCTGTGTTCACCGTTGATGGTGTAACTTTCCGACGGCGAAAAACGCTTTCAAATTTTAACTTAAGTTACGATGTTATTCAAAATATTCTTAACAATCAGTTATCTCAACATATTAAAATAAATCTAGGGGAAATGTCGCCTCATTAAATATATGTCGGAGCCGGATATGAATATGGACACAAAACGAGACGGAAGCGCGCCCCCAAGTGGCAAAATGGCGCAACTTGTCTATGGCACGCTTTGACATGACTCGGGACTTTCTCGACGAGACTGAATTCATTCGTGATTTGGTCGCCAAGTTGAGATGTCTTGAAACATGTTATGTTTCGTTAGTGTCGATACTTGTAAAGTAAAGTAAAGTAAAGTGAATTTAAAGTAAAGTAAATTTATAAAGTGTAGTGAATAGTGAATTTATAAAGAAATTGTGATTACGAATAAACAAGTGATATTGTTACTCTGTTCTCTTTTCACGATTTACCCACGAAAGCCCACAGTATCCGAAAGAATGATACTAAATCATGAGAGCCCCTTTCGACATCAGAATCTGGGATCAAATCGTGCAAGAGAGAGAGGTTTTTCTTAAAAGTGCGGGTAGTAAAAAAAGAAAGTGTACCTAATCTTTTGTGTGGTCTGCAAAAAGTGATCATTGCAAATCAATACGAACTCGATCCACATGAGTTGGGCAGTACGTACTAACCCGTGCTGCTTTGCAAGCTATGTACATGGCGTAATTGTGGTAAGACGGGACAGCGGTGAGCCGAGTTCTGCAAGGATACCATGTACCAATAATCCCGCCACGATGATTAAGAAGGAGTAGAAGTACTGACAGCGGTGACGTGATGATGACAGTGACGTGACGTCTACACGGTGGCGACACCAGCAGTGGCGCTTTAACGACAGGCTTTGATTATGGTTTTGGTAAAAGATGGACAAAACACTGGGATGATGTTCGACCGGATGATGCATAGCCTCGCCAAGGGGAGAACGAGCAGTTCTGGGTGACCGACCAGCGTGCTGACTGCTGGGTGACCGACCAGCGTGCTGGGTGACTGACCAGCGTGCTGGCTGTTGGGTGACCGACCAGCGTGCTGGGTGTCCGACCAGCGCAGACAAGCATTGTGCATCTTATGGACTTCTCTACTCGCTTCGCAATGATGTGAACTGGTTGTATCATGATCGTTACTTATTTCATTATAAAGTTCTAAATGGTTCTGGTTTTATAACCAAATTATTATTAAAAAAAAAATCTAAGTGAATAAGCAATTATTAACGCAAAGTAAAAACAAGTACTTAGTACATAGGACATACGTCTTACAGATATTCATCATTATTACTGTTTCATTGACCGAAGTAGATCACGCTGTAATACAGCAGCACTTGAAAGTTTGATCAGCAGATGATCATTATCGACATTTCATTTCGTGAAATCGTACTGTTTTTAATAAAGTGATCAAAATCAGAATATGATAAGCAATTCTCATGACGTGTATTTTGATAATACAATAAGGCATTCGTGTTATTTGTTGGGTGTTCATTTCAGAATAGATAAAGTTCCAACGGATTCACATTAACGTGAAGTAAGAAAGTAGGAAAGGTGAATAGTACTATAGAGTCGATATCGTAACTACTGGGCGGCAGTTGTTCATTGGTTACCAACACCTGAAACTTGTTATTGGATGTACTATATTCTTATTAGGTGTGCCTGAAATAAACAACATCCGGTATGCGTATCGGTGCACCTGCACTGCATAAACAAAATCAATTGACGTGTACAAATATTGTTTGGAAGATGCTACCTAGTTTGAAACTACTTAAATTAAATTTCCGTAAACTTACCATGTCTATTAAACCGGGAAGAAATGAATTTGAAATTTCGGATACGGATATGGATATTAAATGATATCGGATTACCCATTTATTTCGGATTCGGTTACGGTTACGGAGCTCCCTAACATCCCTGCTATTAAATAGTGAAGTTCATCAAGTGGGTGTTAATCACAGAAGATACATACAGTTTGTACACAGTTCTATTTCTTATTTGGCGTTACCGCATACGTAGTAAGAAATAGCCATTGATCAGTTTCAAAAGTAACTTTAAATAATGTCGTGTTTGTTATTTATTCTGAGAGTGTTTAAACAAACAGATAACTGATAATAAGTGCTAGGACATCCGCAATAAAACTGTCAGTTTATGATATTGTTATTGTAAGCTGTAAAATTGAAACATGTTTGTCTATCTATGACTTTCACACTAGGCGGATTTGAATTACTATAAGTTACGACAATAATAGTGTAATATGCGTCGAAAAGAAAATAGGTTGTGATTTAAATAAACTTTATTGAATTGACGCATTTTAATTTCACGTTTCCAGAAGCTGCAGTATGTAAGCCTACTAGGTGCCTGTGGCTGGTGTTGATGGTGAACGCGGCAGCACACACTAAACGGTCCAGTGGCAGAGGCCGTGAGCTTGTGGCTGAGGTGGATAAGAAAGTTCATCGGTGGACTTCAGTCAGCTTCGGTGAACTTGGTTATCATGTGCAAGGTTGTAAACGCACTTGGGAGTCTTCTGGTATTGTGATCGCACACGTGACCAGAGCCTGGCTTCCACTTAAGAATTGTGGGTTCAATTCCTGCGATGGTGCAACTAAAATGTAGTGGTCAAGTTGTGTTATTGGGACAGCTGCTGATCAGTTGTTAATATGAGACTGTTACTGTAACAGCTTTTCTTTAGTCAATTAGTTAGATCGTTAAAAGGAAATGAAATGAAATTTATTGCAAAGTCAAATTTAACATTTTGATCTCATAATAATTGTCCGCGATATTTGAACTGCGTTGGTTCTTGGTTGGAGCTTGGTTCTTGAGCTGCGGCCTGGTGGCAAACAGACATACAGCAAAGTTATAAAATTTTCTGTTTCTGTTATTTACCCTTGGATGATCATCATCATTTCGGCTATGATGTTCAGTCTTGGATATAGCCTCCCTTAAAATATTACATGGGGGATAGTTGTCTATACTCGCCACGCTTGGCAGGCGAGTTGGCGGGCGCATCCACGGGAAAGATGGTTGATAGGATGTGCTACTCTTTCTTCGACACCCCACGGATAGAGAACCCTAAAAAAGAACATAATTGGACAGTTTGAACATTTTTTTGTGCTGCTTAATTTTGTGTACAGACGGAGATTCAATGAACGAGCGCCGCGACGCGACGCAGACTGCGCGCGTCGAGCTGTGCTGGGTACTGCTGCCCATGCAGCAATGCTGCAATGTATCGGCCTATGATGATGGCGTCAGGCGCCAAGGGGCCTGCACTCTGTACATCATTGAAGTATCAGATTAGGATATTGAGTTTTTTATTTGGTGAGCGTAATTGTTTATCTCGTGACTTTAGTGTGAAGACTGTGTATAGTCTGTTTCTATGAACCCTTTTTACAAATCTTAGTTGAGAAGGTACATTGACTGTTTTATACAGTAACCGAGATAAAAAGATAGTTCAAATAATACACCTTATGAAAGCAATAAGGCGTAAGTAAATAGATTTTCGATTGGTTGTTTTTCATAGTTGAAAAAAAAGGCTGTAAAAGTTGCAATTTCAAAGCGTACTTATGACTGTGCATACGTTAGAGAAAGATTCCTTCGGGTCATGTATTGGTGAAAGTTGATAATGATAAAGATTTTGCTAATGAGGAACAAATTTGAGTTGTTGGGTAAAGTCTCTACCTACCGTACTATGAGCGAATATGAAGTTGACCGTCCAGTTATTACGTAACCAGTAACTCGGACTGTATCAAGTCCGTTTTATGTTCGGTGGGCGTTTGACTGGCGATATGGGACTGGGTCTATGAGTAATGAGGTTGACCGTCCAGTTATTTCGTAACCGGTAACTCGGACTATATTAGGTCCGTTTTATGTCAGGAGGGCGTTTGACTGGCGGTCTGGGACAATGAACCTTGTGAGTTCTATGTCTATGAAATTGGGTATGGTAGTGGAGTTAGAGATTTTACTAGTTTATTTGTGTTCAGTTGTGTTACAGTTCCTACAGTTTTAACATGATTTAAGTAACATGACCCAGGGTATCATTCCATGTCGAAATTTTTTTGATCGAGAATTTTATTTGAAAGATTATTTGAAACAAAATTTCATTGAGATCTGAACTTTATTTTTGATGATTTGTGGAGATTGGTCAGAGTTGGCCGAGCGAAAGGCTCGTGATATTGCAGCTGGTTTTCTCTTTTGCAGAAGCATCACACGGGACGTGTGGCTTATCAGAATGGCCGTGTCGGAGCCGGATATGAATATGGACACAAAACGAGACGGAAGCGCGCCCCCAAGTGGCAAAATGGCGCAACTTGTCTATGGCACGCTTTGACATGACTCGGGACTTTCTCGACGAGACTGAATTCATTCGTGATTTGGTCGCCAAGTTGAGATGTCTTGAAACATGTTATGTTTCGTTAGTGTCGATACTTGTAAAGTAAAGTAAAGTAAAGTGAATTTAAAGTAAAGTAAATTTATAAAGTGTAGTGAATAGTGAATTTATAAAGAAATTGTGATTACGAATAAACAAGTGATATTGTTACTCTGTTCTCTTTTCACGATTTACCCACGAAAGCCCACAGTATCCGAAAGAATGATACTAAATCATGAGAGCCCCTTTCGACATATATATTTAAGTCAAAATCAAGATTTGGGGTCTATAAAGGCCATAGAACTTAAAAATTATAATTATAAAAAAAAGTACTGTCTAGTGTCTGTCTGTCGGTCCGTATGTGAGTCCGTACTGAATGGAATAAAATGAAATTTAGCAGGCCGATAGCTTCGAACCTAAAGGGTAATGTAGGATATTATTATCCCAAAAACGAAAGGGTGCCCGTTGGATTTTCAAAAAACAGTAGCTACTTTTTTGATGGTATTTCGGTGAAACTACTCGATGTATTTAAATGAAACTCGGCACAAAGGTAGATTGGACCATGAAATTAATAACAGGATTTTTTTTTGTTGGGAAACAAAAGGGTCCCAAGGGATCATAATTATAAAAGCTGTAAGCTTGCTTATAAAACAAAAATAAATTATGATTTTTTTGTATCATCGTATTTATCTGTATTCTGGTTTCTTTTAAAATATAACAATTAAAATAAATAATATAATCTTTTTGCTACTACTTATAAATAAAAATCGCAATACCAATTTTATAAGATATCTTTAAACTATGAATTTTTGTTGAATCAATTTATCTGTTGGATAAAGTTGTTAACATTTTAGGAAGATCCATCTTTTTAGCCAGTAAAACTCACTTCGATATTACATTCAAAGGGTAAAAACTTACTTTCACAATATCTGCGTTTAAAATTTTAATTTCTGTCCAAACATAATACCGCATTTCGTGCGATTGGCTGAGCAGAAAAATAATTTTAAAATGTTTTATCCATACTTAATATTATTTCAAACGTGAAACTAACTATGTTTGTTACTTTAAGACTCATGAACCGTTTTACCGATTTGGTTTAATTTTGGTACGGCGATAAGTTTATAATAGTATAATAAATAGGACTTATCAACGCCGATGCAAAACTACCGAGCAAAGTAGGATTCAACGTCACGTATATAACGTGACGTTGATTCCTACTGACAATGTATAATTACTTATACTTAAACCTATAAAACTCCTCAGTTTTGGTTGGGTTTTTTGTACTACACAGTATTTTACAATATTATAATTTTTAATAGATTTACACCGGTAAAATAATTTTTTGGCTCATGATAGATCGTAGATATAATATGCAATGTTTTATTTACCTATTCAAAAGTAATAACTTTGCAAGAGCGGGAGGGAATCTGCTAAGTGTGCCTTATAGGCTGGCAAAAAAATATTGTAGTGAGTATGATCTGGCCAGAAACTGGATAGTGGATAGTCATATGATTATTGGTATAACATTATCTTAATTATACTGTAGCCCTATGGCTACTGTAGTCCCGCGGCTTCGGTCGCGTAGAATAGTATTTATAACGATATTTTAATCATTGTATAGCAAATTAATGTATCTTACTTTAACTTGACGTGCCAAAATGTGTGATTTATTTATAAAAAGTAGTTTTCGAAGCCATTCTATTTGTTTTTAGTCAAGTAAGAATAAAATCAAAAAAATACCGAAAATCCCGGGAAATCCCGGGAATTCCCGGTTCTGACTAGTGCCGGTACCGAAAATCCCGGTTCCTAAAAATATACCGGTTCTCGATACCCTAATATCAACTACCTAATTAATCTACAACTATCCAAATTTTGGTTATAATCTTGTGTTTATGTTTCAGAACTATCGCTAGGAATCTTATTAGAATACACATTTATTTCGATTGTAGAATTTCTAGTCGTTAGGACATAAATTTTACAGACAAACAACATCAAGTTGACTCTATCAGTAGAAAAGCACGTAAAATAAAGCATATTTAAAATAAAATGCTTAAAAATAATATAAAAGCTTCAAATATCTCGTTGGAAATATCAATTTGTTTTATTGAAAAAAAAAATTGTTTCTAAAACTCTTCCGGCGTCCATAAATATTATAGCACACACACAAATTTTCAATATTCAAACAAATTGATACTTGCCCCAAAAATTTATAACTAAAAATAAAAATATAAAGTAAAAATGAAACGTGCCCAGGTTCGAGATGCGATTGGTTGGATGCTTGTTGCTGTCGACAGATATCCGGGCTTGTCTGTACGAACCAGGAATGGGTGAAGGCCGAGTTCAGGCCCGGGTTGAGGCCCGGGCCCGGCCCCGGGAGGCCCATCACTCCCGGCAACCCGCCGGGCCGCTGGTGGTGGTGAAAGCCTGCGGAGGCCACCGCGTAGTCCATAGCCACCGCTTGGTAGGGCAACATTATCGCTTTTCAACTCTTAAGTCCAAACGCACATCGTCCAAAAAGTCTCAAAACTGTCCCATGTCAACACGATCACAAGTCCGCGAGCGCCCGCGACGCGTAAAGTTCTCGCTCAGATGTTTCAGCTTTTCAGTTGAACAGCCGCTCTATTTTGGTGGGCGACGGGCTATCCGCAGGGGAAAAGTCACGCACAACCACCCACTTAATAAATATTCTGGGCATATATCCGTTTTTTCGCAAACGTGACTGCGACCGTACTGTCCGATTTTCACGTACGGAACGCGCGGACGATTATCGAAAACAGTTGCACGCGTCCCCCTCCTGCGGCCTCGGACGTGCAACTGAGACCGAGCACGCGCCAAACGCGACTCTATCGCCGTCGGCGGCCGCGGCCAGCTCGGCGATCGGAGCGGAAGGGCGCTATACGCGCGAGCGGGAGGCACATCGATCGCGGAGTTAAAAGCCTGCGTCGTTACGCGGGCCGTAATAGGCGGTTACGTGATTGGGCGTGGCCGCATCTATTAAGTTGAATTGTCGCGTTGTGATTGGTTAAAATTGGTAGTAGTCGCCTACGTGATATGTTCAGGAATACGTTTATAGCCTCCGTTCATAGAATATAATAAGTGAGTTGTCGGTTGGACGCTCGCCAGTCGGCGCGGGTTCGGTGTCGGCTCACGTAGCGCTTTTTAATTATTGGCTGAGGACCGTTAGCGTGTTTACCCGATGAATATTAAGGATGGGTGTGTCTCACGCTACAATTACATACATGTAAACACCTCCCAGCCCATATGGCCCGAGTAGAGTTCCCAGGCATAATGATGTTCCTGTGAAGCTAGATGTAGAGATAAGAAGCTACTAGACTAAATTACTAAACTAGATACTGTTAGTAAACTAAATTTCTATATCGCGCTAATAAATAGATATATTTATCTGCAATAAGCAATACGGTATACGGCATAAGTTTTAGCTGGTAATATTTTAAAGCTTTAGCAACAATTTTAGTAGAGTATTTGCTTTGAAGTACTAAGTTGATCGTAATCCAAATGATCAAATTAAATCTAATAGTGTAGCTGTACATCTATTTCTAATTACAAATATTATAAAAAATATATTTGCTGTTTTTGACCGATTTCAATGTAATTTCAAACACAGATCTAGGTACGAGGAAGAAGAAAACTCGACATAATGTACGGTTTCCATGATTCTAGTAGGCGAAGTACAACATTCTACTAATATAATTATAAACGCGTAAGTTAGTAAACGTATAAATGGACGTTTGTCACGTAAAAGCCACTGAACGGATTTTGATGTAATTCGGTACGGTAGTAGCTTACATGTTGGATTATCACATAGGCTACATTTTATTGTCAAATGTATGTTCGCGGGATTTCATATTACGCGTACAAAGGCGAGGGAAAAATCTAGTCCAGTTATAGGCTGCAATACAATATGAAATGATGTAGACGCTACTGCTTACGTGGTGATAAATCAAATCAAATCAAATATTTTTATTCAGAGTAAATTTTACAAAAAATGTTTTCTGAACGTCGTTTCTATATGATGCCTACCACCTGTTCGGGAACTAGCCCAGCAAGAAGAACCGGCGTAAGAAACTCGCATGGGGCGATCTTTTACCAAAAAGATGGAAAATTTCTCTTTTAAAAAAAAATATTAATTTACATATAAATATGACAATACTAAAACTAAATAACATTAGTACATTCTATAGGTACAGGGTGTAAAAAGAGCAGTCACTATCGCTTTGAGATACGATTATACTACCTTTCCTTATTTTGGAAATGTATTTTTTTTATATTTTTGCTGTCAAAAACTAAAAAAAAAATTTTTACTTTTCAAAATTTCTTTTTTTTAAATTTTTGTAAAAAAAAACAAAAAAAAACACATTTCTAGAATGAGAAAAGGTAGCATAATCATATCCCAAAGTTATAGTGACTGCTCTTTTTACACCCGTTGTATAATTAGCCTTGTAGAGGGCTACTTTATTCCCAAGGTGTGCTATCATTCATATAATAATATTGGAAGGTTAGAAATACTCAAAGTCTAGACTCTAGACACCCTAATAGATCTACACCAATAGACTTCGTAAAACATCCTCAAAATAGACTGATCAATAGAGCTGGGGCATCTCAAAATATCTTCCCCCGTCTAATGTTGTTACTTTAATGCAATAACCCTCGTCTCCTAGGTAATTTAATAACATATAACATACTATATGTACTATTCGCACACTTGGGTATTTATAGATTCTATTTTAATCTAGATTCTAAGTTTAGGTTTAGTAAAATGATAGAAACGTTATGCATAGAGGCAGACAGAAATTAAATTTTGGTTTTAACTTTCGTCTTCTAAGTAGGTACCAGATGTGTATTTTGCAGATGTTATGCTTTGCAGGCTTCCGACACAATCGAGAATCGAATCAGTTCGATCTCAACGGCTTCTGGTATTTTATTTGGTGGAACAAATCAGGATAAAGAAAATCGTTAGATCGCAACTTTTTGTACTCCTGACCATATCAATCGACTGAGAATAAAAATAAACAAACGTGAATTTATTCGGGAATACGCGGCACGATCTAATCTGGGGCCTTACTCTCCAAACTGATTTGATTTTGATTCAGATACGATCATGCCGCGTACTTCCTAATAAATTGACATTTCTTTATTTTGATTCTCAGTCGATTGATATAGTCGGGAGTACAAAAAGTTACAATCTAACAATTTTCTTTATCCTGATTAGTTTCAAAGTGATTCACCAAATAAAGTACGAAAAACCACTGATATCGAACGGATTCGATTCTCGATTGTGTCGGGAGTAAGTACGCTGAATCAAAATCGAATGAGTTTGGAGAGTAATGCCCCAGGCATCAAAAGCTTGTCTTTATCGGAGTGATAATAACTTTTTCTGCAGCATAGAAAATATATTAAAGTTTGTATGATAACAAAGCGACATGCTAATCCACCCTGAACCTAGCACGTTGGTTTTTTATCATACCAACTTTAATATCGAATTTGCTCAAGCCGTTTGCACGTGAAGAAGTAACAAACATACCCACGAAGTTTTGTTGTTATAATACTAGTGTGATATGCAGGCTGTTTATCACTCATTATCACTCATTAGTATCTAATGAGTGATAATACTTTTGGGTGTGTATGGGTCCCGTATATAGAGTTTATTGTGAAAGTACCAGCGCTGAACAGCCTTTATTTAAATATTGTATTGGCAAATTTATAATGTTGGGGCATTTCTCATAGGGACTTGAAGGTCAAAAGTAAGTCTTTTAGCGCTGGGACTTTCACAGTAAGCACTTACACACCCTAAAGTATTATCACTCATTTATTTTACACCTTGTATAGTTATTCCACATCCATGGCCCCAGAACATTGGGAGATTCCTTCGACATAACTTTTGGCTTTAACCACTGAGATACAGAGGTCTCGCAGAAAACCCGAATCGAATAACACTCACCTAGCACATTTTCTAATGTGTAAGGCAATTTCAGTAAGGTAACCTTTAAATATTTACATATTTCTGTGAAATTTATCATGCTGCAAGTTGTAATCCATCTCTTTCAGACGCGTATCGATCAACGTAAGACAAAACGAGATGTGAATATTAAACAGTGGGCGTGGCATATTAGGATGTTGTGACGTGTTTTTAGCAACATTACTTTGCTAAGTTCTTAATGAAATAATTCTAGATGTCTTAGAGCCGAGTACTAAAATGCTAATTTATAGTCTATCTCTGTCACTGCTTGTCGGATATATATCGAGAACAGCATAAATTTAACTTTTCAATATTCTGCTGTAAATTTTTATTTTACTTTACTTTATGCAAAATGGCGGACTTAAGAGGAAACACCACGAAATTTTTTCCATACAAAAATAGGGGTCTAGGGGATTTCTATTTCCTCCCTGGATAACACCTCTAGAGTAACAATTTTTTCCCTGAATATTAATGGATATTGTTTGTACGTCCCTATTTTTTCCTTTTTTTAATAAATTAATTATTTAAAGAGATATGGACGTTTAAAAACCTAAAAAAAATGGCCAGACTCTCCGCTATGTTTAAATATCTAGGAAACAGATTTGACTACAATAAACAACAAAAGCAAAAAATAGGAACCTAGCTTAATTCTTTTTTTAGCTAATACAAAAAAATATATTTAAATCGGTTAAGTTTTGGAGGAGGAAACAGGAATCCAATAAACGTCGATTTCTAGTACTTTTAATAGATAATTTCAGTCCAAGTTGCAGTTGTCTCTATCGCGCTAGTGCTGGCTAGCTAAGGCACTGCGAGACAGCAATAGATTTTATAAATACCTATTTTGTATTTCTCTCAACCGTGGTGTTTCCTCTTAATGACAAAGGGCATTTTCTTCCAGTCAACCATAGGGTGATGCAGAGACAAAATCAAAACCAAAAAAAAAAAGTGCTTTATCATAATAATACGGTGCTTAATCATGTGTTGAATAAATAGCAAGAAATATGAAAATAAAGGTATATTGTTTTATAAGCATTTTACAAAGCAATGTGTTGATAAAACATCGAATCTGATCATTAAGCAATGTTAAATAATATGACAAAATAAGTCTAGTATACTTATAATAAGTAAAGTATAACGTATTTTGGTATCTAATTTAACGCGTGAGAATACTTAAAAAGTACAACAATTGCTCTTAAAGTTATACCTCTACAATAACTAAGCCTAACTTACGGGCGTGTTTCACCAAGCAATGCTAAAGTTAACGCCATGTTAAATATCATGTTATCCCTCTCGTATTTCCTGTCAATGAATGAGATGTCATGGTATTTTAACATGGCGTTAACTTTAACATTGCTTGGTGAAACACGGCCTAAGGCTTCTAACTTTACGAGAACCAATTCACAGACCAATTGGCTGCTTATGGATACTATGTATAATTTATAGATTCTATGACTCATAGCTAAATGTGTTCGATCTTAGTATTGCTAATGGCATTTATGTTTTATTTATATTGGTTACCTCTGCACACTTTGACTAACAGTATTCCTAATAATTAACAGTCTATGACGTAATACAAATTTTGTAATAATAATGTAGGATAGTTAATGTAGAATAAAAAAAAAACTTTTAAATAAAATGTAGATAATACTATTGATTTTCGTAGACACGCTACGCATGTGCTACGGCGTAGAGCGTGTGTAACTCGTATTAGTACAAGATGTAATTAACAATAATATCATGTTGGTAATGAGTTAATGACCCTTAACTATCATCCACTATCTCAGAAATCCAAAGGGTTGCCTGGAAGAAATTGCTTTAAAGTAATAAGACCGCCTTTGTGTGCATGTCTGATTTATTGTAATTGCTGTCTGTATGTTTTTTATAATTATTTGTGCACAATAAAGTATATTTGATTTGATTTGATTTTTTTTACGGTTTATCTGTCATTACTAAAAAGGCCAAGTGCGAGCTGGACTCGAGCACGAAAAAGTTACTTGTCACTTGTGGTTAAATGTGACTTAATTTGTTTAATTTTTAATTAAACAAACAAAGTCACACTTCTTTTACAATACAATATTATACTATCTACACTAATCTCTTAAAATATGTTACACTACTAATATGAGTGTGTTACTAATGAATTACCATATTCGTTTATTCATGACCTCTATTTGACATTGAATCCTAATTCAAGATGCCATCGCTTTTATCACTTATGAATTTCGAAAACAAAAATATATGAAATTTGATATACGCTTCGCTAAATGACAAGCGAATTCGTATGTCACTTAGCGATGCTTATGAAAAATCCCACATATTTTGTTTTCGAACTTCGTGATTGATAATAGCATCTTGAATCAAATACTAGTTTGGTTTTAAACTACCATAAACCTACAAATAGTTATCCCATCTAACTGTAACCAACATTAGCATCTAACGTCAAACCGTCATTTCACCGTGAGTCATGATACGCACTATTACCTAATGACTCAATAGAGCCTCCATATGCAACCGGAAGTTGCGGCCGGCCAGTTCCGGTCATAACAGCACCTATCACATTTAGAAGTGGTTTAGATTCCTATTGGTCTATTGCTAGTGTGAATTTTATCGTTTAATTTATGTTTAGTGTTTAGTTAGCTATAACTTTATGATTATGGTTAGATTATTTGACTCTTATATTAGTAGATAAAGTTAAAAATTTACTTTCATAGGATTTTTTTACACTTTTATTTAATCCCATACATTTTATTACCAAAACGTATTTTTGTTCAAAATATGACATCTATAGTTTTGAATATTTTCGAATTTAAAAGTGTAATATTTTTTTTACCTGGACATATCTTCAACAGAGGATGTAAGAAGGAGTAATTTGGTATATTTTCTTGCGAACTATATACCTAGTCCACCTTTCACCTTCACACGTGTGTAAGAAAGGTGGATTTATTACATAATATTTGCTAAAATACCATTTTTGAAGATATTTATCGCTTACGAAATTCGAAAACATATATTATATATAACTGGTTTAAAAAGAGCAGTCACCATAACTTTGGGATATGATTATACTACCGTTTCTCATTCTAGAAATGTATTAAAAAAAAAATTTTTTACAAAACTTCAAATATTTTTTTTTTTGGATTTCTTATTATTTTTGCGACAAAAAATTAAGAAATGGTAAAAAGTAAAAAAAAAAATTTTTATTTTTTGACAAAAATATATAAAAAAAATACATTTCCAAAATGAGGAAAGGTGGTATAATCGTATCTCAAAGTTATAGTGACTGCTCTTTTTACACAATGTATGTATGAAATGACATAAGCTTCTTTAAACGACGTATAAATTCGCTTGTCATTTAGCGAAGTTTATGTCAAATCCCATACATTTTGTTTTCGAAATTCGTAAGCGACAAATAGCGATAATATCTTGAATCAGGGTCCAGAACACTTATGTTACATAACATACTATACATAAGTTAGGTTTAAAACAATGTAGTGTCACACATTACACGTATGATGATGCCTAAGAAAGTATTTAAGTGTAGGACCTAGTTATAAGATGTATCATATATTACATGTTATCTAATAAAAAAATAGATTAACCATAGCGTATTTATTATTGGACGTACGGACCCTAATTGACTGCAGTGGCATCACAAGAACTTACAAAAGAAAACTGTAGCATTTCCTCAGAATATGTGGACCACAACTCTACGTGCCTCCTGTCATTCCGTGAGCATCTTTAACTCTTTGTCTTTACTCTCGAACATTCCTGTTGTTTTGGTGTTGTGACGCTGTTCGGTCTACGGTAGTTACGGTACAGGTATAATCAATAAATAGATCTATCGATACGGTCACGCGGTGTGTACGCGATGGTACGCAGGGTGCGGCTATGGGTGTGTGCGGAGCGGGGAAGATAGACACGCTAGCGGAGCGGACAGTCTTGGCATGACTAGTGAATTATTTCAATAATTCACTAGTCCTGACAAGTCTTGTCCTGCCAAAATATATACACATATACTATATACATTACGTATTAAATAAATTATGTAACTTGGTTGTGAATTGTTATTATAAATTACTGTTATTAATAGATTTGTTATGATACTGCAGACAAATTACAGAACATAGAGTTGACAATATTTTTAGTAGGGGAATGCTTTGAATTAACGTTTCTCCTCTGAATTTATTTATTATTCGAAAATAGAATGATACTTAAATTAGGTTTACCGTAAAATTAAAATATTATAATCTATCTTGCTCTATCTAATAATATAATCAACTAAATCGTAATATGTGAGTTATTTTTTTAATAATAATGGTATTTACCTGTTCCCTTAATACAGTTATTTTCCGCTCCGCTCATAACCGTGAACAGTATCAACAACATTTAACCAGAAAAGTGCTTCTTATTGGATAATTCGTGATTTCTATGTTTTTGCCCGTTTTTATAGATTTTTACTGAACAGGTGTTTGAACTCCAATGCCCACGCTCTTGACATTGGACGATGCCCACTGCGAACAGTCATTGGCCGTGTTGCGTATTCGCTTTTTTGCAGTTGAGTAAACCGATTCGTTTTTGTGGAGTTTTCTTTACGTTTTTTAGATTTTATTCGAAAATAGCTTGATTTTCAATGCTTTTATGTACTGCTTCATGGTTTCATAAAATGTTTGCAGGTTCATAAAAATATTTATGAAGATTACGGTTTATACAATTTTATATTGTAATGTTGACGAAAATTGAGAGATACAATCACATGTGCATAATGTATCGCCTTTTACCTTTTAGCACATAAGGCATTAATGAATATAATAATATAAGTATATCTATCTATTCGTTCGTGTAGCAAAAACTTGGTATCTGTATAAAATTGTGTGGACGTAGCAGTATAAAATTTCCCACATTCATAGTTTGTATACGGAAGGAGTGCAAAAGGATATTTTTTAAACAATACAGGAAAGGCGGTTTTAAATAATTACCTAGGCTTTCTCCCAACATCAGCCTAGACCAAAGGAATGACTGGTCAATACGTCTGGGGCCAACCATGTGCGGGTTTCCTCACGATGTTTTCTTTCACCGTTAGAGCGTCCGTCCAAGATCTGAATATGTCTCTTTGGAACACATCACAATATCTGCACCCTTTCGAGTGCAAATTAACGTTCCAACTTCTACTCACTAGACCACTGGTCTATTGGGTATCCAAGAGCCTATAAGTTAATTTGAATCTTAATTTGAATTATGGTAGAATTTCGACCAAATACGACCTAATGATAACCTATACGGCCCAATACTGAAACACCATCCACACACCTCCTACTACTAAACTTACAAAGTAGTGGGCCCTGATTCAAGATGCCATCACTATTTATCGCTTACGAAGTTCGAAAACAAAATGGAATTTGACATAAACTTCGCTAAATGACATACAAATTCGCTCGTCAAATCCCATTTTGTTTTACAAATACAAGCGATAGCATCTTGAATCAGAGCCCTGGAGCATGATTCTCGGGCAGTGGAAAAACTTTCGAATATTAGTATATCCCGCTCGCACGCGCGGTAAATCTCATTTGCATGAGCGGGACAGACCGATAGTAAAAACTTACTTCGAGGCCTGAGAATCGCCGTCCTGGGCGGCGATTCTCAGGCCTCGAACTTATTTCCGAATATTAGTATTTCCCGCTCGCACGCGCGGTAAATCTCATTTGCATGAGCGGGACAGACCGATAGTAAAAACTAAGTTCGAGGCCTGAGAATTAGGGCCCTGGAGCACGATTCTCGGGCAGTGGAAAAAAGCTCGAATATTAGTATATCCCGCTCGCACGCGCGGTAAATCTCATTTGCATGAGCGGGACAGACCGATAGTAAAAACTGAGTTCGAGCCCTGAGAATTAGAGCCCTGGTCCGATTTGAAAAATAATTTCAGTGCTGGAAACCCCATTTATAAAGGAAGGCTGTTACGTAGTGCTATGCCATTATTAAGCTTAAAACAACGTAATGTCAAATATGACATTTGACTTTGAAGCTTGGTCCCGATTTCACCAACGCATGTGTTAATGGCTTGTTAAAATACCATGCTTTCTTGTTCATAGATAGGAATTACTAGAGTGTTATTACGTAAGTAGTAATTACATGATTCCTTCGTTAAAGAATTAACTTTAACATTGCTTGGGGAAACACGCCCTTAAGATAGTCTATGTCTACATAATAGTCCTCTCAGAGAGGTTATCAGAGTAGGACCTATGTACCTATAAGGCCTTGTGTTATGTGTCACTCAATAAAAATAATATATTAACCCAAGTATTTTATTAGAAGTGTTAACGGACCATAAACATATGCAGTAGCACCTCTACAGCACCTCAACAGCTATATAGGATGAGGAAGCTGTACATCACGTTACGTCACTCATATCATCATCAGCCTGAAGACGTCCAATTCTGAACATAGGCCTCCCCCAAGGACTTCCACAATGACCGGTCGTGCGCTGTCTGCATCCAACGGCTGCCCGCGGCTCGGATCAGATCGTCGGTCCATTTTGTGGGGGGCCGCCCTACGCTGCGTCTTCAAATCCGTGGTCGCCACTCGAGAACTTTCCTTCCCCATCTCGTCTTCGTCACTTATATGCAGACCACCAATGAATAATGTTTTAAAGCCAAGGATTTTACTTCACCACAATAGTGATGAAGTCATGGGTATCCTCAGATCCTGCACCATGCACATGCGACTAATGAATCGATACTAATCTGTGACGTCACGGCGTGCGAGGAATGCTAAACAGCATCGACCCGCTGGCCCACATTAGGGACGTTCAATGACCTTTGGGGTGTGGATGACCGTGAGGCAAACGAGCTGAACGCCTGATGGGAAGTACTTCGACTCTGTAGTCATACTTTTTAATAATAACAATATAATATATGGACACATGGGATTTTTTTCATATTATCTGTCCACAGAGTGTAAAAAGTGCAGTCACTATAACTTTGAAATACGATTATACTACCTTGCCTCATTTTGGAGATGTATTTTTTTTTTGCCAAAAAACTTTTTTTTAAAGTAAAAAAAAAATTTTTTTTTACTTTTTACTCTTTCTTATTTTTTGTCGCAAAAATAGCAAAAAAAACATTTTTTTTTATTTCTTGTAAAAAAAATGAAAAAATAATCATTTCTAGAATGAGACAAGGTAGTATAATCATATCCTAAAGTTATAAATAACTACTAAAGTGACTACTCTTTTTACACCAGTTATAAAAATTTTTTTTCCTCCTTTATAAGTTTGATGCTCACCGCTCACGAGTACTTTGAAATTTGTCATAAACTTCGCCAAATGACATATGAATTTGCGTGTCAGCGAACCTAATGTCAAATCACACACATTTTGTTTTCCGAACTTCGTAAGCGATAAATAAGCGATGACATCTTGAATCGGCCCCGGTATTAAATCAAAGTGGAAAATTATCTTCATAAATATTATTTTAGCAAATATGTATTTATGTAATACATCGGTCGATGGGGCAAAAAGATCCTAGAGTGGAGGCCACGTACTGGCAAGCGCAGTGTGGGACGGCCACCTACCAGATGGACCGACGACCTGGTGAAAACTGCCGGGTCACGTTGGATGCAGGTGGCAATGGATCGGTCGCACTGGAAATGTATTGGAGAGGCCTATGTCCAGCAGTGGACAGTAAAAGGCTGAAACGACGAATACCTTTCTTACACACGTGCGAAGCTACTGTTGTAGATATGTCCAGGTAAAAAATATATTTCACTTTTAAATTCAAAAATATTCAAAACTACAGGGCGGCGATTCTCAGTCCTCGAACTTATTTCCGAATATTAGTATATCCCGCTCGCACGCTCGGTAAATCTCATTTGCATGAGCGGGACAGACCGATAGTAAAAACTGAGTTCGAGGCCTGAGAATTGCCGCCCAGATGTTAAATATTTTAAACGAAAGACGTTTTTGAAAAAAGTATGAGATTAAATAAAAGTGTAAAAATTCCTTAATCAGGGGCCAGGTAATATAGGATATATAATTTACATGGTATATAGTTTTTTTAAATATACCCACACATTATAAAACATTAGACAATAAAAAATAATATATTAAATTACATCCCTGTCTACTATATTACTCACAGTAAGTCTTGTTTATCTCCCGAACATGCATAAATTACCCCACAACACAGTAAGTGAAACAAAGTGCAGGGTTATCTCCAATTACCCCGAATTAGGGTAACATGTTAAGATAGCAACCCAGCTTGATATGAATTAAGATATTCTAATTTTAATCGTCCCATACTCGGTGTTGCTAGTTCTCTCTGCTGCTTTTATTTGCAAAAACCGGATTTAACTGAGAATATTATTCGGATATTACTATAACAGAAGGAATATAACCGGTGTAAAAAGAGCAGTCACTATAACTTTGGGATATGATTATACTACCTTTTCTCATTCTAGAAATGTATTATGTAGTAAAGGAGTCGCCCTGCTGTCCATATGGACAGCAGGGCGACTCCTTTACCTTTTAGTACATAAGTCATTAATTAATATAATAATATAGGCATATCTGTAATAACTTGTGTAAAAAGAAAAGTCTATAAGTTTGGGATATAATTAAGTCTACCTTTTCTCATTCTATTTTTTTTTTACAATAATTTGATTTTTTTCAAAAACATTGTATTCCTTTCTACGAAAATTGCATAGACAGCAGACACGTTCCCACTTTCATAGTTTGTATACGGAAGGAGTGGAGAATGATAATAGTTTTAAAATCACACAGGACAGGCGGAGAATTAAATGTAATGAGAGTATGATTGGGATATTACTTATGATAGAGGGAATGTTTGTTCGGATATGAGCAGCAGTTTCCGCGGAGAGTGAACTAATAATAATAGCTCCCCTCACCGATTTCAGTGTCAGTAGCCAAATTCATTGAAACGAGGCCAGCTACGCAGGAGTTATTTTATAGTGCCCAAGTGTGTGCGCAATACACAGAAGCACTCTCTCTTCCTTTTATTCTCATAACCCAGTGGGACGGTAAACCGACACGACTGGCGAGAGAACAGGCGCAGGACCTACTTTCTACATGCCCATCCGACGCATGGATCATCTTTCTTGTCAGACAATCAGGTGATCAGCTTGCATTGTCGTAACCAAACAAAATTTTTTGTTGTTCAACGCGGGAATCGAACCCACGACCTCCGGGTCGAGAACGAAGCTCTGAACCACTAGACCAAGGAGGCGAGATTAAAATCGGCGCTCGCCAGCCCGCCTGCCAAGCGTGACCAGTATAGGCAACTACCCCTATACCTACTTTGGGGGAGCCTTTTGTCCGCTAGTGGAGGTCTTAGCTGAAATGATGATGATGATAACTTATAATAAATAGCCTCTAGAGGCGTATCCTCCGTGGTCTATTGATTCAGGGCTTCGCTCTCGACCAGGCGGTCGTCGGTTCGATTCCAGCGTTGGAATAACATAAAATGTTTTGTTTTCAAGTTTGGTTAGGACAATGCAGGCTGATCACCTGATTGTCTGGCAAAAAAGATGATCCATGTGTCGGATGGGCATGTTAAAACTTGGTCCTGCGCCTGATCTCCCGCGAGTCGTGTCGGTTATCCGTCCCACTGGGCTACGAGAGTGATGGAAGAGTGCGTGCTTCTGTGTATTGAGGACATACTTGGGCACTATAAAATAACTCCTGGGTAGCTATATTCAATGAACCGGCCACATTTACTGAAATCGGTGTGGGGGGCATTATATAATAGCCTCTAACACCACTTTTGGTGTAGGTAGCCGGAATCATAGGCCAGCTACGAAGCTTTATCTGCGCAATAAGCAGTGCAGAAGCACTCTCTTCTTTTCCTTCAATCTCTTAGCCCCAGTAGGACTGATGTTCGATACGATTGGCGGGAGATCAGGCGCAAGACTTTTTACATTTCCATCCTCATAAAATTTTAATTGTACCGCTGCTGTTTGTGCCTAAAGTTTTTAAAATGTGTATGTTAGTCTGTAACGAATTTATAATATCGACGCAAGTAAACGAAAATGTTATAAGTTCCATACTCTAAGTACTTACAGCATTTTCGTTTTATTGAGTCGATATGTACCCAGAAGAAACAATAGCAATAACAATAGCATAATATTATGTATATTCATTTCCATTTGTTTATTCATTCATCAAAATGGTTACTAAATATAACGTATTTACAAGTTTTTAGAAAAGCACAAAACATGATATTCGTGACACACAGCTCAGTCAAGACTCGCGATAAAATCAAGGGTTAACATTAAATGCATATGGGGGTGTTACGGGGAAGTAATTTGGAAGATACGCGTAAATAAATTAATAAACCCCCTTCACTAAAGGGTTAGATGATATCTTTTGATAAACGTTTGTTGTGATTTTTACATGTTATGAAAATTATTTTAATTTGATTTGGTAAGAGCGTCCTTTTGGATATTTTAACACAAAATTTTAACATTAAAATATATATATATGACCAAATTTCTTGTCGAATGATCTCATTATTAGGTTATATTAAGTATAAAACTTTTAAAAAAAACTTTGTACCTCTTTTGTACCCCTTTTTACAAAAATTGCGCGGACGGAGGAGAAAATAATGACATAATTATAGATATTAAAAAGAAACGGAGCGTAGAATGCAACATTTAATTATTATGCTTATTGAGTATCTAAAAACTAAAATACAAATTTAAATTGTAGTCGAATATAGTCAAACAAAGGGCGTCTTCTTGTTATTAATCTACACTAATATTATAAACAGGAAAAATTTGTATTTTTGTATGTAACGAATAAACACAAAAAGTACTGGACTGATTTTAATAATCCTTTTTTCATTAGAAAGCTACTTTATCACTGAGTAACATAGGCTATATAAAAATCAATTGCTGTTCGTTAGTCTCGCTAAAACTCGAGATCAGCTGAACTTATTCGGCTATTTTTAGTCTTGAAATATTCGTGGAAGTCCCGGGAAGGTTTAAACGGTTTCCATGCTCAACGAAGTGGACACGGGTCATCTAGTCTCTAATATATCTATATTATAGATTAATATTAAAGAATAATCTATAATTCATCTATTAGATGAAAAAGCTAGGTGTATGTAGGTTTTTAAATTAGACATTACTTTTCTATCTTCTTCCAATCGTTCAAAAAAGCAAAACAGTTGACATTCAGAATTTGGAACCGTTAGCCCTCCGGTAGTTTAAGTTTAATCAATTTCACGTTCTCAAATGTTGTTGGAGAAGCACTGAATACAAGCCTTTCGTGGTCACAGTTCTATTACTTACCAGTATATTTTATTGTTTTTTTTTCTTTTTATCCCCGATGAAAACTGAAGGGGTTATGGGCTTGACGTGTCTGTATTTGTGTATGTGTGTTTGTTTAATCGTCGCTGCCAACAAAAAATCTAATACAATTTAGCACTAAAAGCAGAGTGCACACTATGTAAAAATGAGAACATAGGTACTGATTGCAATAGTGCAAAGCAAACGTCATTGAATAACTCGGTCAGAAATATATTTATTTATTTATTTTCACACTTTATGCACTATGTACAATGATGGACTTAATGTCAGATTTTTCTTTTTTTTGAGCCTAAAAAGTGGACCGTGGCCGTGGACCCTAAACGCAAGACTAGTCAAGAATTAGTCTTATTGACAGTATCATAATATCAAATCAAAAGATTCCTAAACTCTTGCCTAGAAATTATCCCGGATCCCGTGTCGTAATCCCGGGCGATCCCCCGTCCCGGATATAGCTCGCCGGGAATTCCGAGCACGTCGTTTAAGATCTAGATTAATGCTCTTTTTGACGAATATTGTATTTAGTTGGACTGATAAACTACACCGTTATATGTACATGAAAAGAAAGAAATGAAATTCACAAATAAATGAAAAAAAGAAGATCAAAAGTTGTGTGTTTTTCTTATGTACGGTTTATAAGTAGGATTTACATGCATTCTATTTTAACCCAAACGTAAACAAATGACACAACCATAGACTAATCAGTGATGTCCCACAGTACAAATAAAGTATATTTTCTTAAGATGAATATCAATATGGTTTAGAAAGGTAACAACACCTTTTTTGGTCTACCATTTAAAGCAAAAAAGAAAGGCAAAAGATTTTTTCTCTACAGCCTACAAATCTACACTCTACCATTGAAATTTAAAAAAATATTTTTTTTATATTTAGAGTAAAATTAAAAAAAACACGATACATTTTCCTTTAGAAGCGTAAACTTTGTACAATTCCAGAAGTTACGAAAGATGTCGAAGGGTAATGCTCCATTGAAGAATTTCCACCAAGAATTCTTCTCTACAATGTTTTAAATTTCTTCTATAATAAGATACTTGTATCTTTACCATAAGATGAATACTTTAATTAATAATTTTAAAGAGAAAGCTTCATTGATCTATCATTTAGTTTTTTTTTATTACTTTATAAATAAGGTAGAGCATCATTCAGTTACTTTACCGGCACCTATACAATTTTGCTTTTGTAACGCCCAAAGGTTGACTAGCAGTATTACTTTAACATTGCTTATGAATTTCGTGTAAACAAATATGATGATCTCTATCTATGTAATCGAAATGTTATTTTTATTTGCTTAAAATCCAAAAGTAATGTTTAAGTTATATTGCTTTAGGAACTCGTGGTAAGGCCCCGGGTAGAGAATGCAGCATGGCATTAAGTCCGCCTTTGTACAGTTTGTGCATTAAGTTTAATAAATAAATAAATTTAGAGCAAAAAAAATGTGATACATCCATGGATCTCATTCATGGACAGGAAATACGAGAGAGATAACATGATATACTAACATGGCGTTAACTTTAATATTGCTTGGTTAAACACGGCCTTAGAGTAATTTAAAAAAAACGCGATACATTTTCCTTTAGCAGCGTAAACTTTGTACAATTAAAGAAGTTACAAAAGATGTCCAAGGGAAATGCTTCAATGAATTTCCACCAAGAATTCTTTTCTACAATATCTTTTTAATCTTTTTAATGCCCAAAGGTTGACTGGTAAAAAGTGCCGCATAGCATTAAGTCCTAAGTACAGTAAGCCTTTGTACAGTTTGTGCATTAAGTTCAATAAATAAATAAATTTGGAGCGAAAAAAAATGCGATACATTCATCCTTTAGCAGCGTAAACTTTAAACAATTTCAGAAGTTACAAAGGGTGACGAAGGTTAATGCTTACAAATAGCTTAGCCTCGATTATATTAACACCTCCCCCGCCTGCGAGCATTTTTCTCGCGCCGCTGGCGTTTTTTATCCAATAATAAGGAACTAAGTGAATTTTTTCTTCTCGAAACCTAATAAAGCGGGTAATTTTTCAATTGCCCTCTACGTAGCCTCAAGAGTACCTTGAACGGTTTCATGTGGTGTAGAACTAAGAGTTTTTAACTTCGTTTTAGTGTAGAGATGTAGGGGAAATTTAATATCCATAATAATGCCTCCCACTACGATTTCGGTGACGGCACCGGTTTCATTTAAGCCAGGCCAGCTACGCGAGTTATTTTATAGTACCCAAGTGTATCCGCAACACACAGAAGCACTCACTCTTCCTTAACTCTCGTGGCCCAGTGGGGCGGATAACCAACACGACTGGCGGGAGATCAGGTGCAGGACCGACTTTTTACATGCTCATCCGACACATGGATCATCTTTCTTATCAGACAATCAGGTGATCAGCCTACATCCTAACCAAACTTGAAATCAATATTAGTTGTTCCAACGCGGGAATTGAACTCACGACCTCCGAGTCGAGATATTACAATGTTTCTCCTGGTGCGTTATAAAAGTCACTTGACAGGCAAGGACAATTGTATAGCTTTTCCAGCGTGTAAATATGTTAGTAATGCGGTAAGTTTACAAGTAGGAAATAATATGTACATGTTAAGAAATGCTAGTTTTTGTATACAGTGATTGTCATTTAATAAGGTAATACACAATATAAGATACGTTTTTCATAAAATTAAAACACTATTTTTTTGACAACTAAGAAAGTCTATGTTCATTTTTATGCTCTACAAAAAATATTTTTTTTTCTAGTCTGCTGTCTACACGATGGGCTAATATTAGGGTTATTCAAATATAATCGCCTCCGTGGTCTAGTGGTTCAGAGCTTCGCTCTCGACCCGGAGGTCGTGGGTTCAATTCCCGCGTTGGAACAACAAAAATGTTGTTTTTAAGTTTGGTTAGGACAATTCAGGCTGATCATCTGATTGTCTGACAAGAAAGATGATCCATGCGTCGGATGGGCATGTAAAAAGTCGGTCCTGCGCCTGTTCTTGTTGAGGGGAGCTATTATTAGGGTTATATTATTGGAACAAAAACATCGTACAAACTTTAAAATTGTAAAGTATTGCATGGAGCGGTCCTCCTCGAGCGATTTACATACACAATTTCCTCCCTAAAGAATAGTCTTTTCGACTTTCTATGCTAATTTCACGAAACGTACAAATGTTCCTTTTCGTATTATCATGATCAGCGCGGAGGCAGTTACACCTTTAATACTTTTTTCACATTCAATTAAAAAATAATTAACAAAAAGATTAAAATTTAACAAGTTATTGTGTCGTTGAATTTCATTAAAATTGCGTGGTAAATAAGTGACTTACATTATATTTAGAACGCGACATTTAGATTCTACATATTTAAATAAAAATATTAAACGCCACTTTTCCAAATTTTACTGTTACATAATAATATACACGCTGTAAAAAGAGCAGTCACTATAACTTTGAGATACGATTATACTACCTTTCCTTATTTTGGAAATGTATTTTTTTATTTATTTCTGTTGTCAAAGACTAAAAAAAAAATTTGACTTTTCACCATTTCTTATTTTTTTGTCGCAAAAATAACAATAAAGAAAAAAAAACCTTTTTTTTTAATTTCTGTAAAAAGAAAGAAAAAAAATACATTTCTAGAATGAGAAAAGGTAGTATAATCATGTCCCAAAGTTATAGTGACTGCTCTTTTTACACCCGTTATACAAGGTGTAAAAAACCTAGTGATAATACTTAAGGGTGGATAATACTTAAGGGTGTGTACTGTGCGTGTGCTTACTGTATAGAGTTTACTGTTAAAGTACCAGCGCTGAAAGAGGTACTTTTTTTTAATTATTGTATGGGAACATTTATGATGTTGGGGCAAGCAAACATGAAAGTCAAAAGTAAGTCTTTTAGCGGTGGTACTTTCACAATATACTCTACATAGGAAGCACATACATACACACCCTAAAGTATTATCACTCAGTTATTTTACACCTTGTATATTAACTTTTTGTCACTTGGTAAAGGAAATTTTAAAGTTTTTTTTCGAAAATTATTCTTATTAGAGTAGAATTTACACCCCAACGAACTGTTAGAATTGATTCATTGACTTCAATCAGCTTCAACAGAAATATAATTGTAGGGTATTAAAAAAAAACTGGCAAAAATTTCTGCTCGCCTGGCAGCTCTCAAGTGTGTTGATGACGCGCCGACAGCCGTTCAAATCTACCCACGATTGCACACGCCACTGGACAGCCATAGAGCTAGAAGTTTTAGAGATGGCCTTTGTTAATCAAACTAGTTTTTTTTACTATTAAACGCGAATATTCGTATGTTTTTATTAGATATATTTAAAAAAATGATTTTGAAAAAAATATATACAAAAAAAACATTTCTAAAATGAGGAAAGGTAGTATAATCGTATCTCAAAGTTATAGTGACTGTTCTTTTTACACCATGTATGTGTTAGGTGTTTGGTGATAATGTAAAATATCTAAAGCCACATCAACAGTTTTGGGCAATTGCAAATTGTAACCATTTGACATTTAAAACCGCCTGTCTCAGGCACTACAGTGCATATAATACAGCTTGTAATTTTAATAAGTGATAATAATTTAGGGTGTGCATGGGTCCCATATGTAGATTTTACTGTGAAAGTACCAACGCTGAAACAGTTATCTTTTTTAATTATTGTATAGGCAAATTAATGATGTTGTCAAAAGAAAGTCTTTCAGCGCTGGTACTTTGACAGTAAACTCTACATAAGAGGCACATACACACTCTAAAGTATTATCACTCATTCATTTTACATGTTGTATAATGTAGTGGGTCGTATATGTTGAAGCCATGTCTAGCGTATTTTAACATCTTGAAAAACGTCACCCCTCAGTGTAATGGCTGCAATATTGTGGGTGACTTGGAGTAAAAAAATCAAGAATTAAAACACGACTTTCACATTACACTGAGCATTTCCAACAATGAAATACTGTTATATTCCATTGTGTGTATGTTTGTCACTAAACTTTAAATTCGATTTCGAAAATTATACGTTACCTCGGATATTAAGCAGAACATTTAAAATATTTGACGACCTCCGTAGCGCAGTGGTGCTCGAGAGAGGTCGCGGGTTCGAATCCCGCCGAGGAAACAAAAAGTTTTCAATGTTCCTGGGTCATGGATGTGGATTAAATTTGTGTATAATATAATAAAAATCTTAAATATGTGTAGGTATAGCATAAAAGTATTAAATATATTTCCGTTGTCTGGTAGTTGCTACCTGTAACACAAGTTCTTCGGATACTTAGCACAGGGCCAGATTGACGTGGTGTGAAGCCTCCGTATATATTATTATTATTAATATAATGATAAATCAATTTTTCTATCTCTCATCGTTTTTATCGTAAAATAGTTTTAGATTTTTTTTTTTGTATTGGATTTAGTGGCTTCACCCAGTTGTTCGGTGTGCGCTATCTGTTTTGTTTTATAATATGATATATTTCATCTCGTATGTTTGTTTGCAGGTTTTATTAAAATATATATATATCCCTAAAATTGGTTGCATATTTTATAAAACGCTCAAAATGTGTTTTTTACCAAATGTCTGAATATTTACGACTTTTTTCATTTAACAGCACAACTTTTAGTTAACTCCATTGGCAATTTCAAGATCACCTTAGATCATATTAATATCTTGATATTTTTTTAATAAAAAAACATTTAAGAAATCAACACATCTTTAACAATATTATAATATAGACAATATAGGAATACGTCAACAGAATTTATATAACTATTTAACACGATGAATGAAATACCTGTACAGCCTTCACTGACAGGTACACGGATTGTAGCGCGAAGGACCGATATTGATACTTGCATAACTGTAAAGTTGTAACGACATCGACTTAGTTACTAAACTGTGGAGAGTTTTCATGTTTTGATGTTGTTTTTTTTTATTTGATGAGATTAAGACAGTGTATAGTGAACATATTTAGAAAAATTAGATTTGAAATAAATTTTGACGAAAAATATTTAAATATATCTGAAAAAAATGTAGAATATAGTGATATTTAGGTAGGTATTTTAGTTCAGAATAAAAATATTATAAAGTTGAAGAGTTTGTTTGTTGTTTGAACGCGCTAATCTCAGGAACTTCCTACTGGTCCGATTTGAAAAATTATTTCATGTTATACAGGGTTATTCATGGTTCATAATATATTAAGGGCCGATTTTTCAATCGTCAGATAACTTTTATCTCAGGGATAAATATGTGACATTGGGAGATTTTGTATGGAACAAAGTCACATGTTTATTCAACAGATAAAAGTTATCTAACGATTGAAAAATCGGCCCTATGCCGAATATAGTGTGAAGAGCATTTTTGGCACCCCGTATAAATTACTTACTACCTTAAATAAATTACCTCCTTACTTAAAAGTCGGGAGGTAATTAATTTAATAGCCTAAATAATAGTAAATATTAATATTAAAATGTGTTGATAATTTACAACCTATTAAATCTTACAATGTCAATTATAGAGGATAATAAACAAAAACACATTATGCAATCGAATTTAATTATTTGTCTACATTTGAGTCACGTTGAATAGGAACGAAGTATTCCAAAACAAATCAGAGTATCAAAACTCCTCGTTCGAAGTATCTCGTCAAGTCACGTAGAGGCGCGGTCGCCACCGCACGTACACCAATCATCTGAATCGCGCCCGTGACCATGTGGCCGTCTCGCTCGCACCCACGCACTCCCCGCCAGCGCCGTCTCCCTCGCTC
Source organism: Celastrina argiolus (assembly GCA_905187575.2). NCBI lineage: Eukaryota > Metazoa > Arthropoda > Insecta > Lepidoptera > Lycaenidae > Celastrina > Celastrina argiolus. Next base: position 10,053,503 of record LR994596.1, read on the forward strand.
ACGGCGATCCATCGGGAAATCTGAATGGTAGAATTAGGTGCTTTGACACGAGATGGATTCCTTTGAGGTGAAAAATCAAGTATCAAAGCGAAAATGTAAAAGAGAAATAGTTTGAAGTCGAACGAACGAGACGTCACCGAAATTTAAGTATATTTTATATGTATATTAGTCTGTAAGGTATATATAATATGGGCCATGTAGCCTGAAATAAATGTTATTTTTTTTTTTTTTTTTTTTTATTTTAGTATTTAAAACGGTATTTTTAATGTAAAAGATGTTATATTATTTAAAAAAAAATATTATTAATTAATTTTAAGTAGCTAGCTGATATAATATTTTTCAATACGCAAGGCTTCTCTAGTTCTGTACAGACGGTCTTAATACAAGATAATCGAATTTAATAACAACGATAACAAAGTAGGTAAAATACTATAATAATATCAATAATGTAGGTAAAAAATTAGACAAACTCAAACGTCATAGACATAAGACAAAGGATTTTAAAGTTTTCACATAACACCTGCACTTTTTACTTGCGAGATTCGCCACAAATTATAAGTGTGATAAGTGGTAGTTTCTGTCACTGCTCGCTGTGCAAAAGTTAATTACAGTTTGTAGGGCATCGAAACATCTAGAAGCAAACAATAACTAATTCGCCATACAAATTGTAGCTTTAACTTTATCACGTCGAGCAGTATCAAAAATTCGCACTCGTCCTATCGATAGCAGGCTTACTCCCGGCTTACTTAATCAAATCAGTTCGATCTCAACGGCTTTCGGTGTTTTATTTGGTGGATTACTTTGAGACTAACCAGGATAAAGAAAATCTTTACATCGTAACTTCTTTTACTCCCGACCATATCAATCGCCTGAAAATCAAAATAAACAAACGTCAATTTATTGGGAAGTACTCGACACGATCTGAATCAAAATCAAAATCGTATCAGTTTGGAGAGTAAGGCTAAAACAAAATAATAGATTATACGTTTAAAAAACTAAAGAAAACACGCTTAATTGCAATGTCGTTGGTCCTTGATACGTATGCAAAATTTCAAATTTGATTAACTTCTGGAAATTAGTGGAAATTATGCTCAAAGATTCTGTTCCATACATACAACCTAGCATAAAAAAGCGTGTTGAAACTCTCAAAGTTTCAACATGAACCCTCGCTTTGACGTTTCAACGACAAACTATCAGTAAGATGTGTGACATCGGAAATATTGAAAAATTTACTTCCCGACCCCCAGCGCCGGTGCACCCGTGCGTGGGCCGGGGAAATGGGATCTGGGATTGATACAGCGTCAGCCACAATACCGGGACTGACAGCACGGGATTAAGCCGTGATATTCCGTCAATATCCAATGGAGTTTAGATAAGATTGTATTAGGTATTCTTAGATTAATGGATTAAGTCCCGATTTCACCAACGCATGTTAGTGTTAAAGGCTTGTTAAATAACCATGCCTTCTCATACATTGATAGGAATTACCAATGGAACAACATGATATTTAACCATGGATTTACTTTGACATTGCTTAGTGAAACACGGCCTATAGTCTACCTAGTACCTACTCTGATTATTCTCGGTCAAATTTGACTGACTAATAATGAAAGAATGTTCCCGACACCATATAGATAGAGTAAGAAGGAGTATAGAATAAAATATGAGAAAAATAATCTAGTATAAACGAGAATTGAGGAGTATCATAACTCACTAAAACGTACTTTTCAAAAATATCACAGGATACAAAAAAACGTTTAAGCTTAATCGGATTTTGATACTGATATGCACTGTTATAGGGGCTTTTGATTTTGAATCTATTTTTGGTGGGCAGATTTCTGTATGTTTTAGTGGGTTTTGGTACGAAACTAACCAAGCATTTTAAATTTATAGTAGGAGAAAACAGCTGCTGGTATAAGTAGTTTTAAACGGAAACCTAACCCTAAACTACGAGCGGCTGAATTTTATTAATATTTGCATTAGTGAATATGACAACCAACTCTGCTTAGGTTAAAATGACTTGTCAGGTACACCACCGTATTTTTCTTTCGTAATTAATATAAAAATAATATCTACATAGAACGTCGTCAAGAAATCTGGAAAGTTAATAACAGTTTCAAGTTTAAAGAAGTTTTTTTTATAAAAAAGACCAACACTTTAGTTACGTCAGACAGGATTCAGTAAACACTAAAGTCTAAAGAAACATATTTACGTCATGGCCAAGTTATTACATCGTTCCGTGCACAATATAATACCAAAAGTTATTTCTGGTCAAGCAAACATTCGCAACTGTCCGCCATCAACGATCTATCAACTCGGTTCGCGCGCGGAATTCGAAATGACCAATCGCGCGCCCCGATTCAAATGGGCTTAAGCATTCGATTCGAAATTTAAAATTCGGACCAATGTCTCTTGTTTTATAGATTTAATTCCCCTTTCGGTGCTTTATGCGTTTCGAATTGCATTCAATTGATTTCAACCTCTATTTATAGAGCTATACGGTTCTGTTTGCAATGGGAATCATGAGGTTTATATTTTATTACATTTTGTTTGAGGAATATAAACTATTTCCTGTTAAATATCTTTCGTCCATTGTTAGTTTCTCTTTGTGGAAATGGCGAATTCCATGACGTCATTATCACAAAATAAACTTTTATTGTGTCTTCAATATGTGATTTGAATATTTAGAATCTATTGTACTTGTTTGTTGCTAACTCCGTATCTCTAAAAATCTGACTACACGTTTTAAGTTTTTGAAAAAAGTAAAATAGGCTTCCACAAATTTTTAAACTGATTGAAGCTAACACGTAAATAATAAAATTAGTTTGAAAAAACAAAGAATACAAAACAGAAACGATAAATATAAATATCACGTACCATAATTTTGAACACCATTCTCCATTTAAAAATATAATATGAAACATAAATTTTCCTAACCCTTCATTGCAGGTGGGTAAAAATAATTTATTCAAATAAATCTTAGGATATTTTCAGTACAGCGATAGAGGAGGCCCCTGGGCGTCGTTTTGCAATTCTTTTAACTGCACCAAAGAGAGTTATCTCGATCTTGATTCGAGTTTAAAAGTAAAAAGAGAAAATCAATTTCTTTTTGTCGCCTACCGAGTTTTTTGGGTAACATACGTTAAATTTAGGGTGTGCCGTATACGATAATATACTGTAGAAATAAACACAATATTAACAAACGCACGTTTAGTGTAAAGTTCTTCTGAAAAGTGATAAAAGAGTAACAAAATTGGTAATACATAAAATATGTTTTGCTAGAATATACGTGATGTAATATTAATGAGTGATAATACTTTAGGGTGTGTATGGGTCCCGTATATAGAGTTTACTGTGAAAGTACCAGAACTGAAAGAGTTACTTTTTTAAAAATTATTCTATGGACAAATTTAAGATGTTGAGACATTTCTCATAAAAACATAAAAGTCAAAAGTAAGTATTTCAGAGCTGGTACTTTCACAGTAAATTCTACAAAGGAGACACATACTTTTATTTATACAATTTACATCTTGTATACAAAATGAAATAAAGCTGAACAAGGCAAAAGTAACCTACATAGATTAATTCCCGTAAAACATATAAAAAAAAAGATTTATTAAATATTTTTTCAGTAAATATTTTTTTCAAAATAAGAATTTATCATTACAATTGAATGATAAGGAACGCCGTAAATAAGGCGCTACATTATCGCGCTTGTTTTAATTTCTCTGTGCATTAATCATCGGCGCGTGGACATTTTTACCCCGCACCTAATTTGTGAGGGGTTGAGGGTTAAGAACGTGTTTCATTTTAAAAAAAGAAATTTATTTGAGAAGACTGAATAACTTTAAGTATTACAGAGCTAATTAATTTTATTCATTGCAAACTTTTTTTATGTTAATCGATAGGCTTTAGACAAAAAATCATACTGAATATTATATCCCATCAAAAACACAACTTGTAAAAAGTGCCAAGTCTCGCTACTTAGTGCTTCTACCGTAAAAAGTTGTGAGATACATGTTATGCCAAGTAGGGGTTAGTCGGTCGGTCTGACAACATCGATGATGTGTGATCATAATCAATATTATCAATAACCTTTCATGTTTTAAATAAATAAGTAGATTGACTTGGCAATCGCATGAAAACAACATAATACAAGTGATACATATTAAATCAGATCGTTTAGTGCGATTGACAAGTCAATCTACTATTTATTTTAAACATAAAAGATTAGTTAATAAAAACTTACGGTTGATCAAAATCATCGTTAATAATCATCGCATCAAAGCATCGTTATACCAATTATTTCGAAAACAAATCCTTCGAAATTCCTTAAAAATACCAAAAATCAATGCGATGTTATCGCAGGCTACTGTTCGCTATCAGCGTCATAAAATGTCAAAAATATGTGAACATCAATAGAGTGCATTTTTGACTTGAACATACCACCATAGTGCGCAAAATAGATGATGTTGTATGGATAAGACGTTAGCTTTTAAATACTGAATAATATATATTCAATATAATATAAATTATGAATAAATTTGTATGAACCAACAAGTAAACAATACTGTGTCTCTAATACCTATTATTGTATATATGTATTGTGTATATATGTGTTGGGTATTTTACGTACGTGTCTTAGATTCACTTGCGCCAAATAAATGCTAAATGTTACTCTAATTTAACTCTGGATATATTAATGAAATCTAAACTAGCACAAGCGGGATTTACTAATCAAATAAACTTAACTAAAGTTATGACAATACAAGGTGTAAAATTAATGAGTGATAGTACTTTAGGCTATATGCCTCATATGTTGAGTGAAAGTACCAACTACCAGCGCTGAAAGACTTACTTTTGACTTTTATGTTTCTATGAGAAATGCCTATACAATAAGTAAAACAGCCCCAGTATTTTAAAATAAAATATTTAAGAACAATCTAATTCAAACTCATCCACACTCGCTACTTGGGCGCCTGTTTGTCAACAGGCCATTGTGTTTTTATGTGGTCGTAAATCTGACCACGATCATGTGATAGGCCCCGTGGTACCTGCAGACACCGCGGCTGCCCTTCCCAGTATTGTTCATATTTCATAGCTACCATTCTGGGCTTGAATTGGAGCATTTTAGACGATTTTGACGAAACTCTACAATATTTTGTAAGTTAACTTTTTAACATTAGACATTTAGTCGGATTTCATAACTGAAAACACAATATAAATTGTCGTTTTCTATGAAGGTTGTCTCATTTATTTCTCCCACAGTTGGTCGTAGTAATTATGTTATAGGAACGTTCTAAAACATATCTATAAATATAGATCGCCATACAATTCGAAATCTTTTTGCTGTCACTGATTTGAATAGTGATCTATAGTAAGATTATGTGATACGAGATATAGACTTCGAGAATAAATTAATAGAGAGTGCTCTTATATTATATTGACCACACACTTATGCACTATTATACAACTGCCAATGGTACCGGCCACCACGGGGGGACCTAATAACTCCCCACACCGATATTGGTGTCGGTGGCCGATTTCGTCGAAACCAGACCAGCTGCGCAGGAGTCATTGTATGTCCAAGTGTGTGCACAATACACAAGGACATGTCTGTTTTTTTACTCTCATAACCTAGTGGTGAAAGACTGATGAAATATACTCTCTTCCTTCACTTTCGTAGCCCAGTGGGACGGATAACCGATACTACTGGCGGGAGATCAGGGGCAGGACCGACTTTTTACATGCCCATCCGACGCATGGATCATCTTTCCTTGTCAGACAATCAATTGATCAGCCTGCATTGTCCTAACCAAACTTGGATTTTTTTTTTGTTGTTCCAACGCGGGAATTTAACCCACGACCTCCTTGTCGAGCAACGGAGACGTTGTAAAGGGGACTTATTACTATCATAGGTAGTTAAACTAGTCTTTAACAAGAAAGTTTACAAACGGGATCAAACCCCACACACACGATAACCATCGATCCATCCTACACATCCACCTACTGCGACCAGCTATCGTCCATCTGCCATTGAGAAACCCACAGAAGATCAAAATCATCAGTAAAAACCATCGTAAAGTATGACGGTTGTAATTGTTTTGACAAAAGGTCATAAAAACTTCTCGGTGTTTCTTTAGAGTATGACATGCAATTTAAACTCTAATGTAATAAGAAAATAAGGCAGTATCGTGTTCAAATAGAATTTTTAATAACTTATTTGCAAACAGCAACAAATCAATAAAAGGAACGGTATGAAAAATGAAAATGCGGTTTTACTGATTACAATTTTAAAACTTCATAATATTATATGCGCATGATTTATTTTAGGTTATAAATATATTTTTGGTTTAATATAACAAAACCAATATCCATACAATACTCATATTAGGTAGTAAACTGTATTTTTAATACGAATAAAAATATACAAATTAAAGTAAGCGTCAGATAATTTGCACACAACGTAACTTAACTACAAAAAACATCCCGAGAACAAAGAGTCATAACCCATAAAACACGAAACACGCGCGGGGTGTTAAGAGGCATGTCACACCGTCAAAGACACAAGTACCAACCCTTCCCCAGAACGCCTCAGATTGTCATCTAAGATTTTTCTTTGAAGCGGGGCTAAGTCAAGCAATATTGAATATTAATAGCAAAATTATACCTCTAGCCGTCCTTTCTCGGGGTTTTATTACTTTATTAAGCTCCTCATATTTTAATGCGTTATAAACAAATCGTTTCACTTTTATATCTTCTGGGAAGGTTGCTAGTGTTAAAAAACAGTAGCTTGTTAAAAACTTAATCGCTGTATAAAATTTATTTTATTGCTGCTTGTTTTTAGAAATTAATGTGTTGTTAAATGTTAAAATATTGGTATAAAGACTTAGTCCGTAAATATTTATACCATTTTAATTATTTGATTTTTTTATTAGTCAAGTCTATATATTAAATATCTTTTGCAATAAAATTGAAACAATAAAAATTGCAAGTTATGACTTACTTATCAATTACTTAAAATTTAAAAAGTAATCAGTTGCAAGTAAATTAATGTACTACATTTCCCTAAAATACACCGTCTCAAATAGTAGTAGTTAGAATATATAAAACCTTTTTAATCGAATTCCAAAAAGGAGGCGGTATATGTTCGGATGTGAATATATATTTTTATGGCCCTCATATTCCTCTAACCACCAGCAAGTTAAAACAAAACACATAAATAACTGTGAATGACCATAAATCGCTATCCCACAATCTCTGTCAAAACAGTGTTACCATATGAAAAACTAACAAATTGGCAATAAAATAAGACGATCCTTTCTTCTATGATTTATAATTTTTTTCAATGGCAATAAAACTAGCGGTTAACGAGAAATCTCCGTTTGGATTAAGTCATATATTACCTGCGAATTGCCACTGATAATATCGTGGTAAAGAATTAAAATAAGGGATGTAGCCTTTTGTCATACGGATTTTATTGCAATTTATTGCTTTATTTCATTTTTCTTTAATGTGAAAAAAATGTCCATTTATGTCTGTATTTAAAATTATGACTATTGCATGAAGTTTTATAGTTCTATATCCATCACAAAGTGCAATGTATAATACGTTTTTCATGTTTTAAAGTTATTATAGTACCTAATTCATACAAGAAAATTTATATAACTCATAAACTTCTAAACTCGACGTAATATGAGGGAGGGACAGTATAAACACTGGCCACTAAGAAAGTCATTTTTCACAAGCGAGACTTAATTTCTGGTGCGTCGTTTTTCATCCAACCCTAACGTCACGACGGAAATAAAGTGCCATAAGTATTGTTTGTTATCTTTTACGTAACCTATTAAAATTAAATATATTTTTAAAATGCCTTGATGTAAAATAAATAATATTTTTTTATCTAATGATGTATTATTTTATTTAAATTATATACAAAATAAAAAAAATGTATTTATATAAAAAGAAAATTGAAATTCCAAAACCATTTTAAGAATTCGGTTACAACCCTTCGACGAGATCACAGAGTTGAAAGATCTTCTCCGTTACAAAAATAATACAATACACAATATTCTGTTTATCGACAAAATATACACTTCCCATTTCGTATCAAAATACCACACACTATTTGTTAACTGTAATAATTCAATTCTAATCACCGCTTTACTTTGTTGTAAACATAATACATTTTTGAGTAATTTGTATATTATAAGTATTATGAATCACCATGAAGTAAAGCATACGGGTGGATTTTTTTTTATCTTTATTAATAGATATTTTTTATTCTTCTGAATTTTGGGTTAAATTATAACTATGCTTTGTAATTTAAACTTTTAAAATCTCCTTTCGGACAATTTTCATAACTCCAAGGTATATTTGTTTGTGTGGCCTTTACGGCCGTTCAAAAATTGCCATAGCGGACGGTATTTCACGTCCACACGGCGGGGTATTGGTAAAGTTTTCAACTAGCAATAATCGCACCTCGGATTAACCTCATTGGTTACGATATTGCCTCTGCGCAAAGTTAAATTTCACACGTCAGAGCAACTCTAGTCATGATTCACGGACGAACTAGTGATAGCGCGATCTAGGGAACGTTCAGCGCCATCTATCGAAGACGCGCTGAACTAACACTGAGGGGAAAATATATGTTAACCATTTCGATTATCACAAAACAGCTGTTCAGTTTAAAGCAATGCATTTATATTATGTGTACCTCATTCTAAATACATCTGTCATAGCTCAACTGTCTGTTGATAACACGAAGTCACACCAACACAAGACAAACAGTAGGCCAATACAATAAAAAAAAATATTTTGCTGAATCTACTTTAATAATAATTAATATTCACGATTACAAAAAAAATATACTCCAAATTCATGTCACGACTAGCACTATTTTGAACTGACTGAATAAAATTGCATCATAATACATGGTAAGTTTGTTGAAAAGAGAAAACAATCCAAATGACTAGGCCGATTACTTGAAAATATAACATACTTACTGGAAAAAAGAAATTAAAAATAATATTGAATATATTTTTTTTACTTGCATTTTTACATTAATGTTAATTTAATGCGTTCACATTATTTATAATAAAAAAGGATTTATGATCTTTTGCCAGTTAATGTCATAATATTATTTCTACTGTTACATACTTAAATGGAATATATTATACTTACAAGAATATTAAATAAGTATTATATAATTAAGTAATTGCAAAAAAAATTTGAATCTAGAACAAAAAACTTTAGTCCGCAAATTCGTACTGGCCAAATTTCTCCGAAGTTCGAAATTCAAATCGTACCACGATCACGCACGTGAACCGTTAGTGCACATTTCAAAAATAGAACACGACGGCCATACTGAATACTCGGCCATACACGACCGGCTTATTAAGTAGACTATATTTTATCACATTCAATAAAGTATTCAAGCGACGCTGTGACCGCGTACGTATCCTTGAAATGGCAATAAAATAATAGTTTTCGTCAATAACCTGAGAGTATGTACATACATTCCAACACAGGTACACTTTTATATTTTGACATGCAAAAGGATGAGAAAATACAAAATAGATATTAAAACCTTTTTAAAAATATGTTGCAGAACGGCCGAAAGTAGAAAAAGTTTTTGATTTGTTTAAAATTACATTTGAGTTCTGTTTTCTTCTTATTTTTCTTACTTTAATTGTCTTCTCTTATTTTAAATTAGTACAAGAATTAAATGATATCATTATTATTAAGAGGGTTTTTTATACAAATATAAATACATAATAATAAATAATACCAAAAACCAAACACTAGAGCTTAAGAGCTAAAGCGTCGTAAGTCAGAAATTTACATTTTTCTAAAGTCCCAAATCTACTGAGAAAAATCGACGTCACCTCAACGAGTACGTGACAAGAAAACTGTTGAAGCACTTTACATGTATATTATGTTTAAACCAACATACAGGAAAGTCTAATGTTTGACTGCCCCTTATTTTAACATAGTCAAGTATATTTTGACCTCTAAGTCACGCTAGCTTTATCAAAGTTTTAAGGATGAAAAGGATGAAAGGGGTCCTTTTACGCTGGTGGTATCATGTATCATTTGTCATGTCAGATCGTGGTGATATTCAGTAGCCGTGATGGACAGTTTGCGACGCGGACTATGAATATATTTTTCATTTTTTATCGCTGATATTTTGGGTTATATCAATTGTGTATCGTAAACACATGTTTTGCTATAATTTACATTATTTATCATCGGGCAATCCTTGACGTACAAATTAAACAATTCTAAATCCTTATAATTTGTTCCTAGAATATCTATAGCATATCGACTGTAGTCCCAAAATCAGGATTAATTATAAAAAATAAATAAAAAAGTATTACCGTAATAAAAAGTAACTTTCAAATAAAACACTAAAGTAAGTACCTACTGTAGTGTTTTATTTGAAAGCCACCGTTATTTTGCACTTTGAATATCAAAGTCTGAACACGTATTAATATTAAAACTACATAAATATACATTAAAAAGAAACCGCAAAGGAGAACCTAAAAAATTCATCGATGAAGACACTACGGGCGCTTAACAACTCGACTCCTTAGAGTTTTTCCCCGCCAAAATTTACATATTTCATTCGTAAATTTGTCTACCGCCTGAAGATTACAAGTATGTAAATTTGGCAATATGCCACCTCTGGGACTTTCTTCAAACGAAAGATATTTCTTATTTTCCTTTAGTTAATTAACAACGATTTTTTTCGATTACAATATTTAAATCTGGCACTTGAGGCTGTTTTTAAAAATGGTTATAGAGGATAAATGTTTTGTCATTTTATTGTGTTAACCTTTTATTTGGCTGTAATAACATTCTATTAAAGGGCTTTCCAGTCAAAACTAAGATACTTTTTGGTTTTTACAATCAGTTATGCTCATTATTATAATTTATGAGATGTCTAACAACCTATGATTGTAAGGAAATTGTCTTCAGTATTCATATTGTCAAGAACAGATGTAATATATTAAATAACTGATATTAACATTCTCATAACAGACTGTTAATATCAGCTATTTAATATTTACATCTGTTCAGTAGTAAATTACTGTCTTTGGCTAATTCAAAGATACGGTGTGGTCCACAAAATATATTTGGTATAGTAAAATAAAAGACAAGGTACATTATTGTAAAACAAGTCAAACTGACTATTTCATAAGTATAAAAATAGTACATAGATAGTAGAATTTTTTAGGATCAAAAATTTGAAGGAAAATACAGGGTTAAAGTTTTTGAGCGGAGTTTTAAGGCAAAATCTAAAAATATGAAATTATGGATTTTGATAAAAAAATACATAGAGAAAACTACGGACACTGACAAAAACAGAAAACTGTTGAGGATTTCTATTAGTTATAACGATTTTTTTGCTGACCGTACATCTAAGCTTGTACTTCCCATTCCCATAGTAACTATACCTATGACGACATTGACAAAAGACATTTATCAAATAATATATTCCGATCAGGAGTCGAACCGACTACCGCTTCCTGCACCAACAGTTGGGCAACACTGATTTTAACTTTATCCATTGTCAAATAACAATGAATTCAATTACAAGAACAATAAAGTTTGAATTCAATTAACAGCCAGGGCTCTATAAAACCTAAGTACAATCGAACATTTACCTTACAAATAACTAGAGTCACGTGACTAAAATTAATATTTCTTATTAAAACTCCACATATTTCCATGTGTTAAGGAAATAATTAAGATTTTTATCGCTATTTGATGTTGCTTGACGCATTTGATCCGCGTATAATATACAAATCAAACAGATCTTGAAAAATATATGTAGAAAAACCTCTTAATAAGGGCAAGTTATCACTTAAGTAAGTCGGATAAGAACAATTAATAGTCTCTGTTACTTTTTATCTAATTTAGACACAGCTAATCTTTTTAGATTAATACCGAGCAGAAGTTCTTATATTTAAAAAAATATATAACTATGTATAAAAAAGTAAGTAAATATTATTACATTATTTTCTACTAGTATCGAATCTACAAAGGTATTCATGGTAATCAAGATAAAGAACACGATGTCACCCTTTAAATGAAACCCTTACAAGGTCGGGGTAACATCCCCTCAGATAATAAAAACTCTTGTCTTAAAGTGCCATAGACAATTCGGATCGGTAATGTGGCGGGACGTAATCCCGAATTTAAAGAAAAAGCTTTTTTATGATCGGTGTTTTACTAGTGGATAAATGTTTTGCTGTTTATTCAAAATACTTTTCTTTAAAGCATTCTAAATATAAGGTAGGGTTAAAAATTTATGGGACTATGATACAAAATCGATTTTAAATATACGAAAAATGTATATTATATTTGTAATGCCGTCGATTTAGCTTATTTATAAGAAATAATTTAAATTGACATAGTAAAATAACATATTTTATTGCATTTTGTGCCGAACATCTGTTTGAAGCCAGTTTAACAAATAAAGAACATTTTAAACTTGTCTGAAGTCTTTTGGGGATTGTATTTTAGATTTTTCAACTTTTGATTTAGTGTCTTCACTCAGATGTTAGCGCTCTCTATGCCTATTGTTTTAAGATTATGGCATAATAAATGTTTGTAGCTTGTGTGTAATGATAATATTATCAACATATACCGTTTCCATCTCCACTCGGCCTCCATACGGGGAAGAACGCATTTTCTTTCCGCATCATACAATATCACATTAAAAAACAGGCCATTTGTAACTTAAACGACCATTTTAAAGTCCCCGAGTGTTGTAACAGAGAACAAATGAGATAGCTAATAAAAATAATAAAATAAGCCTTTCCCCCGGCACTAGCTCCCCTGGGCACCGAACACCTGTCTGCTAGTATTTATTGCTATCGTTTAAAATGCGCTTCAATGGGCACAGATTGACAATTTTCTTTTATTTTACACTGCCATTACATTTTCTTAACAACCGAACGCGTTGCGTAAAAAAATATTTTTGCGAGTTATAGTATATCATATAAATATGTATTAGCATATGAAAATGTGTTTAATACATTATACAAACGTGTTCGGTTACATGTTACATAGACAATGCAACCGTTATACAAAAAATAGATTTTTGGGAGTTATGTCATTTTGCATCTTGATATTTTTTAAAATATTATCTTACAATAGCACGTCCTTTTTTAAATTCCGTGCCGAATCGGCAGCTAATAACTTCATTTATTATGTTTTATAAAGAGGAGAGTCCCCTCAACATTTTTTATGTTTACAAATGACAACATCTTAAAAGTAAATCCCACATCATAAAAAATATCAGAACACCGCTTAAGACTCGACGAGGATCAAATTTATAAACTTTTTGTCAGACAATAATGTTTGCAAGGTTCGCGCAATTTCGTGTAGGTACACATTTTTCTGAGGTTGGAAAATAGGCAGATATGACTTTATTAAAAGTTACTCAAGTTTTGCAAATGTTTCATATACTTTTTACAACTCGTTTTCATCTGTATTCTGTAGTTACGTAATACTTATTTTAGTAATCAGTTTCTTCACCACATTCATCTCTATTTTTTCTTTCCAAGAAAAAAGAGGGATATATGTTTAACGAGTGTGTGTCTGTGGTATTGAAGCTTCCAAACGTATGAACCGATTTAAATCTGGTTTTCTGGTTGTAAAGCTGACATGATCGAATAAAAATGAATTGTTGATCGTTAGTCTAAAACTCCAGAACGGATGAACCGATTCTGCTAGTTTTAGTCATGAACTATTCGTGGAAGCCCAGGGGAGGTTTAAAAGGTGAGAAAATATGATTATTTTTTCATCACAAACTATGTATGGTTGTATGCTCAACGAAGCGGGCACGGTTCGATAGTAAAATATAATTAAAATAACCCGACTTCGCAAAAAAGGGCTCTAAAAAGGCTGAAACAAGAAGGAAGAATATTTTCTTGTTTCAGCGTACGTTAGCTTACGTTTCATTTAGTCGTACCCGCTAAACAAATCTATAATATTCGTCTGCTGTTGAAATATACAATCCCAATAGCGGGTACGACCACGGCTCTACCTTGACCTATTATTATATGTACCTAAGCATTTCTGGATTTCAAATTGAATTATTTTCTTGTTTCAGCTTTTTTAGAGCCCTTTTTTGTGAAGTCGGGTTATAGTTTTTTTAATCTTTTCAGCTTTTTAGAGCCCTTTTTTGCGAAGTCGGGTTATAGTTTTTTTAATCTTTTATTTTATTTTACATTTTTCTGTTTCTACATAAACTACAACATTTCATTTTCACTAAACTAACGTTAAATTAACACATAGAAAGTAACTAAACAACTTGTACTATACTATTTGTACGACCGAATTTTAAACGTTTATTTTGAATTTAACAATAAAATATAATAATAAATTAAAATTTTAAATACATATTTGTAATGTGCTTGCCAAGACCTATCTTTTGATACCAAACACGATACAATTATATTTTTTTTTTTTGAGATAGTTTTTGAGGTATCATTTTCAAAATCCAAAATTTTTCGAAAAATTATATAGCCTATGTTACTCGTAGGACCACTACGAATCGATTGACACCTTATTTATTAAAATCGGATCAGTAGTTTAACCGCTACGAGGGAACATACATATATGCATACAAACATACATACATACATAGACTGCCAAAATCATTACCATTCCTTTTGGCTTCGCCGAAGTCGGGTGAAAAGAGATTTTAACATGTTTGCGCCAATAGTCAGGGTTCCCCCATACATGATTGTATTCACTTGATTAGTATCAAGTTAATTTTTCGTGAGTCCTACCTACCTACTAACCTACCTTCATTTTGATGAGTCGCCCAAGAATTTCTTGGACGGAACTATTGTTTGTGGTAGCTAACAGAGATCGCAAGAATAAAGTTTGTGGATTTGGTAATTCAAAAAAAAATATTTTAATCTCAAGACAATCATCTAAATTATCCGAAAAAATGTTTGTCCTACAAAATCTATGGTTTGATCCAAGAGTTCCCTCTTGTCAACTTGTATCGATAACGAAGTCATCTTAAATGATTAGTAACCAGCTGATTTTATTTTTATTACTTAGTTAATATTAATGTAATTCAGCAGACACAATTGTCCTACAAATTGCGTGGTACGTTATCCCGGTCCTCCGCTCGAAAGTTGAGATTTTTTCATCCTCGCTAACTCTGTTAGCTACCATAATCGAGAGTTCCGTCCAAGAAATTATTGGACGTCTCATCAAAATGAAGCTATAAAAATTTGCTTGATACTAATCAAGTGAAAACAATTTATGGGGGAACCCAGACTACTATGGATTGACTGAGCTAATGCGTTCTAACAAACACACTCTTCCAATTCTACATTATAACTCGAGATATACAACACTTAGTATATATCTATATCTGGCGCGATGGATGAGTTCGACGGCATTAACATATAAATTGTGTTGCGGAACTCCAGACGTGACGTCACAGATACAGAACCCACCAGAGCTCTTATTTGTTAGTTCATGTACATGTGAAGAATCCACTTCACATGTAGAATATAATAATAATGTATAATATTAATGCCTTGTATTCTTCTAAAAATACATAAATGTGTTACGTTAATTTGTAAACAAAAATATTTAAAGTTTAAAAATATTTTCTGTGGTATTTAATAAGTTGGTTGGTGCATAAGTAATAAGCCGAAGTCAGGTTCGAAATAATAATAATATCTATGGACGCTTCACACAACGTCAATCTGGCCCAAATAAGTATCCGAAGAACTTGTATTACAGGTACCAGACAACGGAAATATATTTAATACTTTTATACTTATTTCAGATTTTTATAATATTATACACATCCAATATCCTATATAATTAAAAACTATTTGTTCCCTCGGCGGGATTCAAACCCGCGACTCGAGAACTAAAGCGCTCAGCGTCAAATATGTAGTTCAAATCCCGCTGAAGGAACAAAAAATATTTCGATGTTCTGGCTCTTAGAATATAATATTAAGTACACATTAAGAACATGACGTATAAGTTTGCAACACAAGTTCATCGAGAACTAATCACGGGATGAGATTAAAGCGGCGTGAAAGGGTCTACAAATATTACTATTACTCTATTTTCCATCTCCTAAGTTGTTAATCAAGGGCTGGTTGCAAAATTGTTCTTACAATTCACAAAAAAACATTTCAACAAACCTAACCAAATTATTCAAATGCTTGTACTTTATAAAAGTAGTGAAAATACCACGGCCAATAACACGGGGCTATAACAGTAAAGTCCTGTCGTGGCCCTTGAGGTACACTTTTAATTCCAAAGGGCTCATTAGCAACGGAAGGGTTGAGCTTAACCGACCGAGAAGAGAGTTAAGACGATAAAAGAAATTACAAGAAAATTACGAGATAAACAAAACACAAGCTTAGAAACGACGTACACTTTTTAAAAAGTCGGTTAAAAATCCGCCAAGTGATGACTGGCGAAGCTTGCTTCTCTGTATAATATGATATTATATCAGTATATAATATTATGTAGGTTCATATAGTAAAAAATATAGTTTAAAAGTATTAATTATTATATTAAATTCAGAACTTAATATAAGTAATATTTAATATTTTTGTATGTAACGAATAAACTCAAAAAGTACTGGACCGATTTTAATAATTCTTTTTTCATTAGAAAGCTACATTATCAATGAGTAACATAGGCTATATAAAAATCAATTGCTGTTCGTTAGTCTCGCTAAAACTTGAGATCAGCTAAACTGATTCGGCTGATTTTTGGTCCTGAAATATTCGTGGATGTCCCGGGAAGGTTTCCACGCTCAACGAAGTGGGCACGGGTCAGCTAGTATTAAATACTTTTAAACTATACATATTATATTAAGGATTTAGATTACATATATACACAAATTTAATACACATCCATGACTCAGGAAGACAGAAAACTTTTTGTTCCCTCGGCAGGATTCGAACTGCGATCTCCAGAGGTCATCATATTAAATATATTATTACAAATTGACATACCCAAGTACCTAAGTATACATTTATGAACCTATATAATATTTTAATACAAATTTTACATTATTATTTTTTGACGACCTCCGCAGCGCAGTGGTTGAGCGCGTTGGTGGTCGAGTGAGAGGTCGCGGGTACGAATCCTGCCGAGAGAACAAAAAGTTTTTCAAATGTTCCGGGGTCATGGATGTGTATTAAATTTGTGTGTATAATATAATAACAATCTTAAATATGTGTATAGTATTATAGTATTAAATATATTTCCGTTGTCTGGTACCTGTAAGTCCTGTAACACAAGCTATATCGCCTCCGTGGTCTAGTGGTTCAGAGCTTCGCTCTCGACCCGGAGGTCGTGAGTTCGTTGGAACAACAAATAATGTTGTTTTCAAGTTTGGTTAGGACATCTCAGGCTGATCACCTGATTGTCTGACAAGAAAGATAATCCATGCGTCGGATGGGCATGTAAAAAGTCGGTCCTGCGCCTGCTCTCTCGCCAGTCGTGTCGGTTTACCGTCCCACTATTAGAGTAAAAGGAAGAGAGAGTGTCTTTATGTATTGCGCACACACTTGGGCACTATAAAATAACTCCTGCGTAGCTGGCCTGGTTTCAATGAAATCAGCTACCGACACTGAAATCGGTGAGGGGAGCTATTATTAAAAATAACAAGTTCTTCGGATACTTAGCACGGGGCCAGATTGACGTGGTGTGATAGATATTATTAATATTATTTCAATGATCATGAGATGTAGCGGCCAGACTAGCTGGTTACAATTTTTTTACTACCAACATAATAACAAAAAGAAAATTTTAATACATATATAATAGCTTTGTCTGATGAAGAAGTGGCGTATATCGGTTTGAGCCGTATTTGATTTATTTATAGCACATTAATTTGTTACTCTGATGTTCTATTATTTACGGAGAAGACAGCAGCGAGGGGAGTCGGATAATGCAATATGTTAAGATAATGTTATACAAATCGTTGTTAATACATCACGGGGAACCATGTTAAAGTGGTTTACAAGTTTGGCGCATTGTGCTTGAAATAAGTTCAGAATGAAGTATTTTTAGTTTTTACCTACATGTTAATTATAAAATTATAATATCTATGATTAATAGTTGATTTTATTACTTTGAGATTTAAAAGAAGGTAATTTAAAAACATGATACCTAAGTAGGTACATAAGTAAAAACTATAATGTTTTGCTTACCAGTTCTCTTGTGCGTAGTATCTGAAACAAAGAAAATTTATATTAATTAAAATGTCATGTATGTGAAAGATACATAATAATAATATTGAGAAGTATTACATAATTTATTAGTTTTGTAATTTTATACATACATATTTAAATTCTTAAATGTAATACATGGTAATACTTAGTTGCGACGTATAATGCCATCTATGCGTCACACATGGAACTAACGCGCACGACACATGTTTTAGTAACCAGCACTGACACAAGATGGCGGTAGGTGTTACAATATCGATAAACATTACAACTAATTGAAATATATAAAGTTAGACTAAAAATAATTGAATATTATTTATTAACCTTATAAATACAGTGCATGATTTTAGTAACGTTCTTATATCATAAACTAAGGCCTAAACCCTAATTAATAAACTACGTAATAGGTATATTAACTAAGAGTAATAATTTATATTTATTAAGAAAAGTCACTACTATCATGGACTAATTAAATTATTGGTCCATCTACTATATTATTGGAAATTAATGACCGCTGTGGATCATCACACACATCATTTGTTGTTCAGAAATAAATAGGTAGTTTTAAAAATTAAATCGTTATAAATAAATAGGTGCAGGTTTATAATCTACTTTGTGATACGAGTAATAATCAAAATATGGTTCACACTAATAAAACTTAGTATAATAACACGAATCCTCTAACTTTTAAATAAAACATTAAAAACCTCATCACTTATTCATCTGTAACATTTTCGCGCCATTTTCCAATAAAACAAAGACCCCATCAAACTTACGTTATGAAATAATACACCTTATCCTTAATCTTATTAAATTATAATAACTTGGAATAACTTATAGATGTTTTGCCAATCACACCCTACATCCAATTTCCCATCAATGCAAATTTTGAAATTAGCATAGCCGCGGGCGCCATCTATGAGCGAGTAGCGGAGCTATCTACATAATCCACAGAAAAAGATTTTTAAAAATATTGTTTTTTAAAAATGTTAAGCATTTTCTTTTCAATCCCATTATAATAATGTGCATGAAAACAAAGCTACACAGGTATTTAAAACTTAGGATAAATGATGCAATTTAAGCTTGATATTTTTTGTTTGCTTTTTGAAGACGTATTTAATTTTGAGTACCTAGAATGTTTTTAAATTTTCTATAAAAATTATATTTGGATGTTTGGGTAAGTTTTTCTGTTTATATGTCAATTCTAGATGTTAAACATATTTGTAAAGATAGTTATTTCTATTTGTAGATAAGCCTTTTTTTAATCATTTAGTAATCTACTTACCTCACTATTAAGTTTAATAATCTTAGCTTATGAGATAAAAATCGTGCTAATTTTGCATGTTTAATCTAATTTGCAGACATCGTTCCCTAACTTGTTACTGGCGCCCTCAGCAAAAACAGCATGAATATAATTTGCATATCGAAATGTGATCCGACCTGCGTTTACTGTGATAAATATTTGATTTTCAGATTAACAAGAAAATAATTAAATTACATTTTAATTAAACGATTCTTGGTTACTTTTTATTTTAATTATTATTATTTTATTAAAACAATGAATTGTTTGTTTTAATGGATGGATGGATTTCTACCTGCATATGAAACACTAACAATAACTCTACTTTGCAGTAGGTTACAGGTGTAGTGTACTCATTTAGAGTCAGTTTACGCCTAGACGCGACGAGGCACTTTTTAGATAGCCATTCCATTTTGAGTCTTATTCGCTACATAAAAAGATACACGATTGATCGCAAGAGTTAAGCTATTTAAAAAATGCTCGTCGCGTCCTGTCTCGGTGTGAATTGACTCTTACTTTGAGCCTTGAGGAAAGTTCAATAGCATAATATTAATTTATTTATTCAAGCGTCATGGGCATTTTACCTCAAGGCATTCTATACCAGTCTACATATTATGTATGTTTATATTTTTATCTCTTTATCTACACCATCTACACTATCTACATCTACACTAATATTATTTATTATAAATAAAGAGGAATGATTTGTATTTTTGTATGTAACTAATAAACTCAAAAAGTACTGGACCGATTTTAATAATTATTTTTGCTTGCTATTTTCATTAGAAAGCTTTAAACATTATCACTGAGTAACATAGGCTATATAAAAATCAATTGCTGTTCGTTAGTCTCGCTAAAACTCGAGATCAGCTGAACTTATTCGGCTATGGTCGATTTATCGTGTATCGTATGATCGGCTGTATCTCGAAATATTCGTGGAAGTCCCGGGAAGGTTTTTAAAACGGTTATCATGGTCAACGAAGTGGGCACGGGTCAGCTAGTTCATATATAAAGGTATTAGAGACAAAAATTAATTAGGTACTAGTTTTATAAACATATTTTAAAGTTTCTAGTGTTTTCAACCCTTCCTAAAACCAACCCTCTCGTGTCCAGAAGATGACCAGTAATACTTAATACAATAACAAATTCCTCCACGGCGAAGGTTATTTGGTTCGTCCCCCTCCCCCCTGCCGGACAGTATTAACCGACACGTGTTGTAGTAATATCGATGAAGAAGTCTTGATACTTGCTATTTCTCAGTCGATTGATATGGTTGGGAGTACAAAAAGATACGATCTAACGATTTTCTTTATCTTGGTTAGTTTCAAAGCAATACACTAGTAACTTAAATATTATACATACCGTCACTTAAATATTTTAGGATACCTACGTAGTAACGTATCCTAAACTATTTAAGTGACGGTTTAAACTCAATTTTCTGTGTAATTTTTTTGCGACATATTATCACTTTCATCCATTAATGTCTTCAATTACCATATTTCTATCTAAAAATCTAATCTTAAAAAATATTAATAATAGCTCCCCTCACCGATTTCGGTGTCGGTAGTCGATTTCATTGAAACCAGGCCAGCTACGCAGTAGTTATTTTATAGTGCCCAAGTGTGTGCGTAATACACAAAGACACTCTCAGTGGGACGGTAAACCGACACGACTGGCGAGAGAACAGGCGCAGGACCGACATTTTACATACCCATCTGACGCATGGATCATCTTTCTTGTCAGACAATCGGGTGATCAGCCTGCATTGTCCTAACCAAACTTGAAAACAACATTTGTTGTTCCAACGCGGGAATCGAACCCACGACTTCCGGGTCAAGAGCGAAGCTCAGAACCACTAGACCACGGAGGCGCTTAAAAATATTAAACTACCATCACACAGCAAGTATCAAGACATGCGCTACACAGCGGATGTCGGTAATGACCGGGCAGTTTACATAATGCAACTGACCCCCGGATAGCTCTATCACTTATAGTCCGAATTTATATCAGGGATAGTTTTGTTTAATCAAAACATAAGCCACGTTTCGCTGTTAGATGTGGAATAATAATAATGCCTCCCACACCGATTTCGATAACATTTTTTATTGTTCCAATGCTGGAATCGAACCTATGATCTCCGGGTCGAGAGCAAAGCTCTGAACCACTTGATCACGGAGGCTTTGTGGAATATTATAATCAAAAGTAAAAAAGCATGTACTTATATAGAAACCTGCTTTTTGGAATTCGGTTAAAAACCCTGACTATTCAAATCATAATACGCTTCCAGTTTCACGGAAACCTGGCCAGCTACGCCGTAGTCATTTTATATTGCCTAAGTGTGTGCGCAATACACAAGCACACTCTCTATTTCCCTTTTACTCCCCCGTAGGATGGTTACCCGACATGAGTGACTGGCTAGAGTCTGTACTCTATTTGGATATCCTGCGGACAGGCACAGGACCGACTTTATTAATGACCATCCGACGCATGGATCATCTTTCTTGTCAGACAATCAGGTGATCAGCCTGCATTGTCCTAACCAAACTTATATAGCCACATATTAATAAAAATAGGGCTATTAGTACTAATCGATAGACACTACTGACCACATATTTTATTAAACTCTGAGTACTATTAGGCGCTACGATTGACCAAACATCCATACAGAATTACGTGTTCACTTGAATGCCATATTAGTTTATCATTAGCAAGGTGTAAAATAAATGAGTGATAATACTTTAGAGTGTATATGTGCCCCCTATGTAGAGTCTATTGTGAAAGTACCTACGCTGAAAGACTTACTTTTGACATTTATGTTTCTATGAGAAATTCCCCAACATTACAAATTTTCCCATAGAATAATTAAAAAAGCAGCTCTTTCAGCGCTGGTACTTTCACAGTGAACTCTACATATGGGACTCATACATACCTTAAAGAAATTACTTATTAATATTACAGCCTGTATTTGATTAGCTTTTCAGTAACCGCCCGTTTGCCAAAATCATTAAATCAGCTTTGCCGCAGTCAGCAAAAATTGTGCCAATTGCCAATTGTATATTGTCGTGTGAAAGCGGAAATATTTATAAGTGCCAAAAAAAACTACTTAAACATTCCTTAGACGCGCGTAAAAAAGACGCCATTATTACAAACCCACCATTCCTTTAGTTATAGGTTCATAAAGCTTCTTGTTTAAGGAGCCTTGAAAAAATATTCCATTAAGGCTCACAGTACATTTGTGGACAATACAGATGAGTTTTACGACCCTCAACTGCCCCTAAAGTACCTCTAAAATACCCCTAAACCCCTAACCGGGGTCCGTTTATCGGATGACCTCAACGCATTTTATGAGGCATCATAGTCCACTACAGCTATCTGATGCATTTTTAGATTCGATTTTGGGTTAAGACAATTGACTTCATGTTTGGTGCAAGGTAAAGAAAACGTTCGTAGTACGACACTACTAGCTATTATAAGTAATGGTATAGCTACGAATTACGATACTATTCGTAGCACGACACAACAAATAAAGCATTTAGCTATGTTACTATTCGTAGCGCATTATATGCTATAGTATAGCTACAATACTATTCGTAGCAAGACACAACGTATATAGCTATTAGGTATGTTACTATTCGTAGCGAAATGTTTTTCACGCCTTGTTCAGTATTGTTACTATTCGTAGCAACCTCTATCATTTTTTTCCCCGCGTTTATAGCTACGTAACTATTCGCAGTATATGGTCACCTCTACGTCTATAGGTATTAGATATGTAACTATTTGTGTTCCTTCGTGTAACGCCTTCGTGGTCTAGTGGTCGTGGGTTCGATTCCCGCGTTGGAACAACAAAAAAAATGTTGTTTTCATGTTTGGTTAGGACAATGCAGGTAGATCAACCTGATTGTCTGACAAGAAAGATGTTCCATGCGTCGGATGGGCATGTTTTTACATGTGTCGGTCTTGCGTCTGATCTCCCGCCATTCATGTCAGTTATCCGTCCCACTGGGTTACGTGAGTAAAAGATGAGTGAATGCTTCTGTATATTGCGCACACTTGGGCACTTTAAAAGCAACTCCTGCGCAGCTGGTCTGGTTCCAATTAAATCGGCCACCGTCACCGAAATCGGTGTGGGAGCCATTATTATTACAATTAATGTTCTTTTTGCAGTCGGTGTCAGCAAAGGTTTAAACTTAGCTTCACTAAATTTCAAGTCAGCAACATTAGGATATTCTTTCCGTTTCATTAACCTCAGAGTAATCGGTGTACATACATAAAACACAGGCCGAATCGAGAACCTCCTCCTTTATTTGGAAGTCGGTTAAAAATATGACTTACTTTCTCTCTGATAAATGTTCCACCAATCAGCGTTCAATATTTGTTATTAATTTGAATGCCATGTTAGTTGATACATTTAAATAGGGTTCTAGAAACCGGCCGTCAATGTCTTGTTTTTGAACATTTTTTTTTAAGTAAAAAAGTCTTTATTGTTTTCAAAGTTACATTTACAAATCATGCAGCCCACCAAAAAAGTTTGTCGGTGGGTTTATCGCTCAGTTTACAAAACTATAATAATACATAAAAACCCTATTTGTAGATATTCAGCTATGAACATATTACCCTATACAGTACACAATGCTTAGGTTTTTATCATCAATACAATTTTAGTTTTCACAACATATTACCTACTTACCTACCTATACTATAAACAATGCTTAGGTTTTTAAATCTAAATCGCTAATTCTCCTAACTTGTATCTGAACGGCGATATTCTGAGAATAATACATTCGCTTGGATCAGGAAACAGTATTTCTGTATCTTATCGTGGTTACGTTTAAACCGTTTGTGGGACATTTCGATAATGTTATTATATGTTTAAACTTTTGTGCCAAGTAGTATCGCGTATGTTTTTTTAATATTAACTATAATACCTGTCTTGTAACTTAGACTGTAACCTGGCACAAACGTTTAAACATCTAAAGTCTTCCTCGAGAACCAGTATCTATTATCTATTGGTGAAAAATATATATATATATATATATATATATATATATATACAGGGTGTAAAAAGAGCAGTCACTATAACTTCGTGGGGTAATAACCAGGCAAGAGATATATCCATTGGTACTAGTCATTTGCTTTTAATCCACTGTCTAAAAATTAATATATCTTTTATTATTAATAGGTATAGGTATAATATTTTTTTTTCACAATTTTAAAAGATATCGTGATAAAAAATCTGATCTTCATGCGAATATTAGTGCAGTGGTATTTAAGATTATTGCGAACAGGCAGACAGACGCGTTAAACAAACCCAAAAAGGGCAAAATTTTCACATATTCACTTATTGTGCACACTTATCAACACTTTCCCAGGTAAGTATGTTAAAGGATCATACTTCATTATCCATCACATTTTATAACATAAACAACAATCAACATAATATTTAAACCTCAAATGAAAAACCTTCACGCTATTTTGACACTGCCGACTGTAGAATTAAGTTTTTATTCTATGGATTCATGTAGCCAACAATAATAATCATTGCATTAATATTGGCTAATTAGTATCACTGATTAGTCTATGGTTATATCATAGATGAGTTTGTTTATGTTTGGTTTAAATACGTTTCGGATACGGATATTAAATTATCCGTACCATATATCCGTATGTTTTGGATAATTTTGGTTACGTTTTTAACATTTTGGTTTCGTTGTCATTTTTCTAATCAGCAAAACTTTCATTTCGGATTCGGATACGGTTACGGATAATTTTATATCGGATATCCGATAGTTTCGGTTACGGTTACGGAAGTCTTTAAAATGTCTTGGTTTTTATCTCGGATGTAGTATAGTAGTGACACGTCGCACTGTCGCTATAGATGCCCACTTCACTGGTGTTTTATTGTAGTTCGATAATGTACTGAAAGAAAAAGTCTGTATTTTCTTGAACTGCAAAACAATATTACACGGGGTGAGACGTCCCCGTCACACTGTGACGCACAATGAGCGCGTCACAATGGCCGCGTCACAATAAACCGATCTCATGAACCGTTTACGCCTTTTTCATTACAAGGTATTTCCTGATAGCAATACACCCATCCATGATAATGCACCATTATTAAGAACCTAATATACCTTATGAGATCTCCCCTCGATCGATTCTCAATCGTATCACCGAGTGATACAATCGATTTTTAAATGGCGCTCCAAATTATGAATGGTAATGAGGGGTTTAAGGAAAACGTACCCAGCGCGTTGGATTTAAGATTGAAATCACCTTGTCGCTTTTAAATTAAAAGTTATCCAAGAATTTCATTGAGGGTGCAGAATGTTATGTTCATATGAATAAAAAGTCTGGTGCTGTTTGAAGTTATTTGATGTTTCCCTTTTTGTGTAGTTTAAGGATTTTTATCATCTGATTGTGTTTTGAAAATCATTAAAAAGTCGAGAGAAACTCCAATTTTTTATTCTTATACTTAATAGTACCGTTCTTCTTTTTCTTATATATAAAAATGAATTCGTTAGTCTAAAACTCGAGAACGGCTAAATAGATTCGGTTATTTTTAGTCTTGAAATTCGTGGAAGTCCCGGGAAGGATTGAGCGGTTCATCACAAAGTTTGTATGCTCAACGAAGTGGGCACGGGTCAGCTAGTCTATCTATATATCTATAACTTATAGGGTTGTTTCGCCAGTTCGCGTCCATTTAGTGCAGTTGGCAGGTTTGACGGCGATTATAAAAAAGCTCCAGCACTAATTTCTATGAAAAATTAGTGTAATGTATTCGATAAATAGTCTATTTTAAGATAAACTTTCAATTTTGTTCGAAACATCTTGTGTTTTCTTTTAAAATAGATAAATTTCGGAATTAGGCGTTTTACCCAGTTTGCGTCCACAAAATCCAATTTGCGTCCACCCGTGGACCAGTTTGCGTCCAGCAGCTTAAAAAAGGATATCACCCCTTTAATTTTTAAAAAAGGATGATATATTTATGAATTTGTAAAGAACGATTGTATTTTAACAATTTCTATATATAAGAATATTTTAATATTAAAAAATCAAAATTATTATAAGTAATTAAATAAATTACTTACTGTAAAAAAAATATTCTTCTTAATATTGGTTTAGCTTTAAAATTTAGTAATTATAGGCAAGTAGGTATTGATTGCAACTTTAAAGATGAACAGTAATCAGTTCTGTATACAAACTTTACACTAAAATTACAAGGTAATGATTATAATTATTGCAAAATATGTGTCTAATTATATAACTAAAAGAATTATTGAATACATAAATTATCATATTATAAACATAGCAAGGTATCTGATACCTTGCTATGTTTATAATATGATATAGGTATGTTTATAATATATCATATTATAAACATAGCATAAACATAGTATTAAGCATATATGTTTATAATATATATATTATAGCCTTACACCCGGTTTCTGAAAGGCTGATCAAATTGATCAATTGATCAAATCAGCTAATCTGAACGCTCATTGGTGAAAACAGTGACTGCGAAGTGATGTTCACCAATCAGCGTTCAGATTAGCTGATTTGATCAATTGATCAATTTGATCAGCCTTTCAGAAACCGGGCGTTACAATTTCAATTAATAACTTTGGCCAAAACAAATTGCGTGCATTTTAGTTGACACTATCTAATAGGTCAGAGCCTATGTTTTCTCATCATCGTCTTCCACATCTGAATTTAATATGTCGTCACATTTAACAGTACATTTCACTCGTCATAGAATTAAAAACCCGTCGTCTTAGTAAAAAAAATGTATAATTAGGTATTATAATAAACATATTGTTTATTTTGAAATTATTTTTACAAGCAATTGTTTAAAAAATAGTGGACGCAATATGGTTTATTTATATCCAATATCGGTATAGTTTGCGTCCAATGCGGGCGCAAAGTGGAAGTTTTGTAAAATTCGATGTAGTAATTCGCGTCCACCTTATTTTATTAGTTAAATATAAAAAACATAAGCAAATTCATAAGTAATATTATTCCTTGTTTCACTATAAACGTGTAGAAACTGTTATGTATCCAAAAATTCACATAAAACATTAAAAAACTTACTATCAAACGTGCCTCTGCACACTATTTTTTATCTAAAAATCCGCGCAAATGCGCTTCCTAATTGAACGTCCGAGATTGACATATTTTTTTAAATTAATTGGTTTGACGCACATAACTTTTATATATGCGTGCGTGTCACTTATACATTTAGGTATAATCGGTAATGACTTTTCGTTTGATAAGTGTGTTAGTTGACTTATTTTAGAGGATTTTTATAGGGCGCTCCGCAAAATGGACGCGAATAGGGCGATGGACGCGAACAGGCGAACTTACCCTATATAATAATGAATTGCTGTTCGTTAGTATTGCTAAAACTCGAAAACAGCTGAACCGATTTGGCTATTTTTGGTCTTAAAATATTCGTGTAGGTCCAGCGAATGTTTAAACGGTTTTTTTATGCTCAACGAAGTGGGTACGGGTCAGCTAGTATTTTATAAATATTATGCGATATTGACTATATTTTCCTATAAAATTAAATCTAGTACTGGTAGGATATAACACAATAATTATTACGTAAAATTCGTTCCCAAAACGTTTAATATCTGTAAAAATCGTTCCGTGTCGAACAAATATAGCAGAAATTAGACATAGGTACATTTATCAATTTCAACCAAATTATTTTTATTCCATATTTAAATATTGCACACAACCTATGCCCTCCCAAGATATATCGAAAATTCTCCGATACTGCAGCAATAAAACAAAGATGGCCCCCGGTCATATGTATTTATTATTTATCAATTGTATAAATTATTGACCTGACCGCGGTTATGGCTGGGGTCACTTTACGACCTCAGTGTTATTGCTTCCTAGAATGACCTTAATACATATTTAAACAGTGCGGGGTTTATGAAATGTTTGTCTGGCTGTCTAGTTTCGACTCTTTGTGGAATTTCGCCATGTATAATAATAAGACATTTATTCAAGTATTGTACATTACACTAGACAAGACAAAAGTTTAGAGAAGTTTAGATTTAACAAAGAATATCGTGTGCTTACTTTTAAGCATATTAAAAAAAAAGTTCTTACGTTTATACTATCGAAGGTTAGTATTTGATTAGTAAAATTCTAAAATCCTAATATTTAAATACCATAAGCATAATAAAAAAAATTAGTTTTCCTACGATATGGTATCAAAGAATAATTATTATTTGATTAGTAAGATTCCAAAATATAAATATTTAAATATACAGTGCTTTTATACAGGCTATAATATTAATGAGTGATAATTATTTAGGGTATGTATGGGTGTCGTATGTAGAGTATACTCTGAAAGCACCAGCTCTGAAAGAGGTAGTGTGGTAGGTGAGGTAGTGTACTTTTATAAATTATTGTATGGAAAATTTTATGATGTTGGAACATTACTCATATATAAGCCTTTAGCGCTGGTACTTTGGTGTGTGAGTGGCGCTCAAATTTAGCCAAGCAGTGACAGGGACTACGTCTTAATAGGAGGACTCTATATTTAGCATTTCAGTATTCAGCCGAAACGGAAGAATAGTTAAATTAAGTAACTTTTCGTCAGACAACTTAGGGTTGTCTGACGAAATCATCATGCTTTTTGTAGGGCAGATTTTTCCTCCGTATTATTACTGCCCGACATTTTGCATGACGTGTGACTATTTCAATCAAGTTATATTTTTTACCGACAAAAAGTAGGTCAGCGGTTATCACTCTAAATAAGAGGTAGGGAGAAAGAATTAATCATTATTTTAACCATGACTTATAACAAAACTTAACAAAGAATGTCTAATTATAAAACTCACTGTCTCAAAGTGGCAAGTTGCACTACTCTCATTAAACTCGTTAAGGCTCCGGACTGTCATTAAGGCGTCGTAAACTTGGCCGAACGACCCGACGGGGATTTTTGTCTACGCCAAATTAGGAACTTGGCACTTCACTTGGCACTTCACTTCCCGGCTAATGTTGATGTTGAGTGTTCTTGCTTTAAGATATTCGGATTTATATTAAATGTTTAGTGTGAACGCGATAGTTTTATAGTAGTATTATAATAATATCTATGGATGTTATAAATTATTTCAAACCACTTCTGTTACGAGTACCGGTTGAACGAAAATATAAATTTAATATCTACTTTTATGTTATACATAAATTTATGATTTTTTATATATGAACCTACTACCTACCTATACTATTAGTAGGTTACTACCTAGTAGGTACTATCTGACAACTGAAAGAAGCAAATGTCCAATCCCCGAAAACATTAAAAACATTGTAAATAGGTCTCGTTTTTCTGTTATGCGCCATATTTGTTTTTTTTTATTTTAATCTGCGATCGACTTAGTCATAATCAGATGATTTGGCTTTGTGTTATACTTATTTTGGAGGGGCAATTCAAAAAAATCAACATTCTCCCTCTCCCAGTTTTTCCCATCCAGTTTGGCTTTTATTGCCGTTTATTTAATTGTAGTATTTGCCATCTTTTACTACATCATTTTTGTTTTTAAGTCACATATTTCTGTTACACGCCATATTTACTTCTAAAATTCAGTAGTGACATTACACTTCTTTGTTCTTACGCGTATTAAAACAGACACTTTTTATATAATATGATCAATCTAACATACAAACAAACGCGTTTAAACTAGTTCACCGGCAGTCGTAAAAGCGAATTGGATTTTTCCCGTGCCCCCTGTCGAATTTAATGATTGTTTTATGGCGGGGCTTCTCTAATGTTGATGACTTTTCGCCGTGTTGCCGCCAACATGGGCTGAAGAGTTCACCGGAAAAATGTGTACGTAGCCTTAAATGGGGAAAAAAGGTATTCGTAGGTACTTCGTCACCTAGGTAATAAAAAAACTTATTTTTGTTAGCATTAATTGCTTTTATTTTAGATTTAACAAATAAACCATTAAGTTGGTTATTATTTTTCTTGAATATTAAATGTCACTCTGTGGTCAAAATTCGTACATAAGCATTCACGTGATTTTTAATTTGAAACTTGACAAGAGTTATGTAATATAGATTACCCAATAGGCAATAGTAGCACTTGGGTAGAAGAAACACAATCTAATGCTGGGTAGAGTTCGTTGTTAGTATTTCTAAGCATTATTCAAAAATATTTCTTTCTAAACCCCTTCTGCGTTTAAACTTTTACTGTGCCAAATTTTATACTTCTCGGTTCGCGTAATTCTTGTTAAACATACAGTTTGTGGCTTGTGTATCAAAATTAACAAAAGTTACATAACAACACAATAATTTTTCTTTTTCATTTATCATCGAATACTTAAAATATAATTTAAATATTTTCAATTAAGACAAACCATTAGGTATAATGCAAAACTGCCATAACTTAAATAAATAATGCAACACTGTCATAACCCATAAATAAGAGCATATCGCGAGTTAGACATTAGCCAAATGTGACGGAACAAGGTAAGTGTATGCAAATACGGACCTTTCTGATTAGATCATAACTGTAATGGCACACGCGCTGTTTAACTTTATTTATTATGTTAACTAAACGAATGCAATCGAATATATCATTTGAGAAAATCTGCTAATTTGTGTTAGTGAAATTAAAGGGACAGAGGAGCTGAAAAAATAATTAAATAATTTTATGAAAATTAGAAAAGTATTCCACTCATATAATATGACAATTGTAATAAGCAGATAGAACACAATATGGAAGAACGTAAGGCGTATCTTTCAGGCTTTGTAATGTTCATTATAAGATTAAATTCCCTGTTGATATTTTATTTATTTTTTTATTTTAATTTTAAGTCGCTTTTTAACAGCTAAGGTCATTAGCGACTACAACAGATTTCGTATTTGCTTTAATGGTTTCACCCAGTTATTCGGTGCGCCTATCTGCCTATTGTTTCATAGTCCTAGGTATCTGATAGTTAATCTTATTTTAAATTTACAAGCGTACAAAACATTAAAGTCTTTGAAAATAAGCATGAAACATAAATTATTCAGTATTGATTTAAAATAAACACGTTCTAGTGAGAAATAACTTCAATAAAACAAACAAAAGCTTAAGAAAAGTCACTTTATCAGTCTCCAGCAACATATTACAGCTGTCGCCTCCGGCGCAGACGATCGCAAATGAAATCTTGAAAAAGTATCTGCATTTTTGTGGATACATATTTTTTTACTGAATTTAAAATCTTGTCTAAAGTATAATTGTTAGCTGAAACAAGTTGTATTATAGATTTCGTGGTTTAATTGGATTTTATTTATTTTAACTAAAATTACCAATTATTTTCGGCCTGTTTAGTTGTCAAACTTACTATATTATTTAGGAAAGGTTCCTTAGAATGAATTATTTCGAAAGTTTGAAACCTTTTTTTTGTTTTGTGACTATTCTATCATAAACTAATATTGATTAATTTCAATTTATCACATGATTACCTTAACATAAAACTAAGAAAGAAAGGGATAATACACATACCAAGTGTGTTAAATCTTTTAAATTCTCCCTTGTCTCGTTTTTCTTTTATACCGTCACAAAGTCTAGTCGACTACCCCCCAATAAATAATTTGGTAACATATTAGCATATGTCGATTTATCTTCGGCCCAAAATTATTATTTATAGCTACCAGCCCTTTAAGGGACTACGTATGAGGGAGCCCTATCCCTAAGTAAAGTAATCGTTCACAATAAGCGACTACAAAACGTGCCAAATCAAAAAGGACCTAATTAGACTCACTGATATATATAAATATTTACTTTAATAAACATTAATTAGTACACAGAAGAAACAGGTAGTTTTATATAATTAGTAGATATTTAGTAAATTGTTATATGTGTACAACATTAGTTAGGCATTTTTGTTGTGAATGTTAGTTAGGCGTTGTTGTGTTTTATTAATTTTTTCACGTCTACAAGTGATAAAAAACTCGTATTCAGTCGTAGTCAGGTGTGTACAATCTTTAAATCCGCTTGTAGACTTCCTTAGGTCGGTGCAGGCGTCAAATATGAAATTTGGCCGGATTAAGGAAATGAAATGGAAGGGTTTATGGAGGTTTATGGCATTGCGGGAGCGCATCTTATGAGAGGTTTTTCGGCCATTTTTTGGATACTGGTTTGCATAAGACGATTTCATTATGATAATAGTAA
This sequence comes from Celastrina argiolus, assembly GCA_905187575.2. Classification (NCBI taxonomy): domain Eukaryota; kingdom Metazoa; phylum Arthropoda; class Insecta; order Lepidoptera; family Lycaenidae; genus Celastrina; species Celastrina argiolus. The sequence continues at coordinate 10,086,219 of LR994596.1, forward strand.
AATGTACCTTTTTAATCAAATAATTCATAATATTCTATATGTATATCTCTTTTACTTTAGGGATAATATTGAACTACAACCAAAAGTGTACTATGTAAGTAAATCAGATCTTGTAAAATTTACATTTTACAAGATCTGTCTGAAAATAAAGTATTTGTTTAAAAAATAAAGTATAGTTCATAAGTTGTAACGTTATTCAAGAACTTGACCAGAACAAATTTTTCATTTACGTGATTGTAACCACAAAGTGACGCCAAATTAGGAATATTTATATTTCGCTATAATACTATAATAATAAAAAATAATACTTATAATCCGTTAATTTGATATATCGAATATTAATATAGTTATTACTTATTAAACAAATCATTAAAAAAAATAAGGACAACTTAACATAATTAGGAATTATCTAAAAATATGTATTAGCACTTTGTCACCTTTTTTTTATCCTTGGTATAATAAAAAAGCTAATACAGAGACATATAAATAATAGTAAAAAATACACGCTTATTTGCTTAGTCATCTTACACATGCAAAAATTCAAATTATTATTCATCGGACTTCTGAAGTTTTGTGAAAATTATGCTCAAAGTTTACATACACATAGTTACATACTAACAAACGAAGCTTATAAAAGCGTGTTAAAAAGGATACGGGTAGAAATCCCTAAGAGCATGTGTTTAAAAAACAAAACAAAGAAAATAATTATTGGGAATCGACAAATCAAATTGTATCTACTTATACTTATTGTGAAGGAGCCATCCTAATAACATTGGGTAATATATTAACTTATTACAATGCTCCAAGACGCTGTCGCATGGGATTAGATTTGTATCGAAGTTTGATGTCTCGCGCCGTATTAGCATTATCCAATCTACCCCACCTTTACCCTACGGGCGGGGAGCTGTTTGTGTGATTTTTAACATATCTCGCATATCAATGTAAGATGGCTGATGTAATTTGGCGGATCACATGATATGACATTAATCACGCTTCTAATAAAAAGACTTATTTTACTTTTGAACAGCTGAACCAATTTGCATAAAAGTTGGTTTACCGGAATCTGACCAATGACTAAATCAAATTTGGAGGCAATGGGCGTCGTTTCATTAGTAGCCTTATAAATGTCGTTATTTGACACAGTTATAAAATAATTCCGACCATGTAAAAAATACGCTTACCCACAAAGTGGTTAACTTTCAGGAAATGTGCAAAAAAAAATAAAAATATTATTCATCTCATCACAATATCATAAACTCTATTAATTATATAAAGCGCGGAGCACACGCGCGTTGACAAATCGCAGACAATTAGCGCTGACGTTCATCAAGACGAGATGGGGTTAATTTAAACTAAACACCTTACCCTCGCAGATGAATAATATTACTGATGACAAGACGTTTTGATTAATTGTTACATGTTTTTATAAATATTTGCTCAATGTTTAATTTGTAAAAAAATATTAAAAACGATTACCCGAAGTAAATTAATATTCCTCTCTCCAAGTGTAATGTGAAGAAAAGTAATGAATATTATTCACAATAAATTATAGTATGAACCTAGAGATGCAATATCAGCTATAATAAACTAGACTCGATATAAAAATGGTATTATAATTTATAATCTTGATTGCTAAGTATTTCACAAAGTTACATTTGATCCATTGGGGCAGTGAGTAGTCACGTCAGGGGCTGATTGCGATTACGTCGTTTATTTTTTTTACGTTAATCACACATATTTATATTTAATTTTCATCACACCAAGTCTAAAAAAATCTCAGATAGTCCATGTTTAAAATTTACCAATTAATTATTATTGCAAAATAGTGACAAAGTGAAGAGTTATGTAGTCTGTAAAATAAAATGCAACTATACCATAAAAAACATTCTACATCACTTATCCATAACATTCTTGAAGACACAAAAATAGACAATAACATATTCTAACCCTTTTGAAAACAGTAGCTTGAGTGTCAAAGACGCCGCCGCCATCCATCAGAGGGTAGACGCTTAATCAAAGTATCACAATATGACTGCTATAATAGCTGATGAATATTTATAAGGAATCAGCCGGCGCGACGTTCGAGACAGTGTGCCCTCACCTTTATAATTGTTTTTTGTGTGACCTCCGGTGACACGTACAGAAGTGCTTTTTGTACACAATGTAAGAGTGATTTGGGCGTTCGAGGAATTCTTTTGTTTTGGTGTGAAATTAGACAGACTAAAATGGCAACACTATGTAGATATACATTATACATACATAATAACGGATGTAAAAAGAACAGTCACTATATTGCGGTATAACTTTGAGATATGATTATATGTACTACCTTTTCTCATTAAAGAATTGTATTAAGTAGTTTTTTTTTTTTTAATTTACAAAAAAAAATTTTTTTTTTGCTTTTTTGTTATTCTTGCGACAAAATAATAGGAAATGGTAACAGTAAAAAAAATATATTTTTGACAAAAATTAAAAAAATATATATTTCTAAAAGGAGGAAAGGTAGTATAATCGTATCTAAAAGTTATAACTTTGGGATATGATTATCCTATCTTTTCTCTTTCTATAAATGTATTCCTTTTTTATTTATTTTTTACAATAATAAAAAAAACATATTTTTATTTTTCGTCATTCTTGCGACAAAATAATAAGAAATGGTTAAAGTAAAAACAAAAATTACCTTCATCGATTCATGTCTTCAATTTTATTGTATTATTACTTTTACAATCAAATATGTACGATTACAATTCAATTACGTTCCTAATGACTTTCGAGAATGGTAGTTTTTCTTATAAAAACAGACGAAACCTTCAATTATTTAATTATTTTCTCTGTTTGAATGAATTTAGATATTATTCGACCATGTTTACCGAGGTTTACATTGCATTAAAATTTAAAACAATATTTCATTTCGGACGCCCGATAGAACAAACAACAAATACAAATTAGCGTAACAACAAATGTCCAAATCCGGGTTTAATATGGCGCCGGTCATCCGAGTCCGAGCCCGGATCAATTCCTAAGCCCGGGACTAATAGCCGGAAGGGACACTACAATCGACCGGATGCGAAAATCATGCCAAAATCAACCTTAACGTAACGCAATAGGTTTTGGTATAAAATAATTTGGAGGTTCTTAGAAAGTGTCGTTGTAAAAGCATTCCTGTGTAAGATTATGATATTAGGACATGTATTACGCTAAGACGTGGCATTATGACGTTTTTATGATTTGCCAATTTTTAACCCCCGACGCAAAAATGACGGGGTGTTATAAGTTTGACGTGTCTGTGTAAATGTGTATGTATGCCACAGCATCGTAGCTCCCAAACGGATGATCCTTTTTTTTGTTTGAAAGATACATCAGTCGAGAGTGTTCTTAGCTATGTTTGGTGTAAGTCGGTCTGTGGCCTTACTCTCTAAACCGATTTGATTTTGATTTAGATGCGATCATGCCGCGTACTTCCTAATAAATTGACATTTGATTATTTTGATTCTCAGTCGATTAATATGATCGGGAGTACAAAAAGTTACGATCTAACAATTTTCTTTACCCTGATTAGTTTCAAAGTAATTCGCCGAATAAAATACGAAAAACCACTGATATCGAACGGATTCGATTGTGTCGGGAGTAGGCCCGCAGGTCTTCGAGGTCATCAGGTCGTTTGTTAGGTGTGATAGGAATGTTACACGTCGGGCCATGAAAACATGTCGGGGTTATTTTTTTTTTAATTTAGTTTTTCATTGATTATAACTAGAGTTCTTAAGTAGATGTTATATCGACGAAAAAGTCGGCCTAGTGCAAGAAATGGCCAAAGGCAAACGAGAGCGTTTATACGTACAAACTACTAATAGAATGTCAAAAAATTCAATTCAAAATTCAAAATATTTTATTTCCAAATAAAACTTAATAAGCTATTTTCGGAAAGTCAACAAAAAGGCTACCACCGGTTCAACCCTAGCCAATGTATAGCTTTGAAAGAGTAACATATACATCCATACATATACATACATATATACATACATATACTAATTAGACATCACGGTTTTAAAATTACAAAGGACTAAGGATTTAAGGATAATTTTTTTTTCTAACATAGTGTGGCTACGTTTTGATTCAATGTGCTAGTGTCTACAATGCTATTAATTTTGCTGCGAAATAAAGAAATACAATTTCACTTTAATTTTTTCGAATTTATTTTTTATACATTTAGATTAAATAGAATTTAAACAAAGTGTACATACTTTATAAAGTTATATGACCACAAAAAAAAAACACAGCTTTCAATCATATAACCTCCGTCGTTTACGGAAGTCGGTTAAAATTAGAATCTAGGTACAATCACGAAGAATTTAAATACGGTACAATTAATTGAACAAAAGAAGTGGCGGAGTTTTCTTATTAAGAGCAAATAAATTATGGTCCCTACTAATTGGGGGCTTTCACATTTCTCCGCGAGAGTTTATGCAAAACACTCGCCAAATTAAAAAGAAAAATGCAATTGGCATTGCTTTTCATTATAATTATTGAAACTTATGGATAAGAATCAAAAATGTTTATTCTTGATGTTTGCATCACAAAATAATTGTTATGTACCTATTTAACATTTTTGTAAATTTATAGATATATGACATTATAATACTACCAATTTAAATGACATTATACCGACTTAACTGATACTGCCCAAATTATAGCAATTTAAATATCTCTTATAAATAAAGTAAACTGTGCAAAAAATAATACAATGACATTTGCTTTGGCATTTTTGTTTACAAAAATATTAAATTGGATCAGAACAAAGGAATGAAACATTTATTCATTTTAATAAGTATATGTACCATGAAATTGGTTTAGTCCTTATAAGCATAAATTTAGCATAATATTAAAATTATGAATTATTTCAATCGCCAAGCCATTGCCTTAGTTTTTTTTTGTCATAACAATAACAGGTTTAGGTAAGTAATATTTATAAATTTCATAACATACTTTTGTGAAAAAGTACGACAAAACTCAATTTGATGCTAGCCACAACATTGTAACATTTTAAAACGAAACAAAAAGTTAAACGATGTGCGGCACGTAATGCCATTTTAAATTTTACAATAAAAAACTTTCGGGAAGTAATCCTTCAAAAGTTTGATGGAAATCATAATATTTTTTTATTGTCATCATATTTTGTAATGCTTAAATACAAAAACCTTTTATTTGTATAATTTTTAAGAATCTTCAAAAATACGGCTTATCCATGAAGTCTTTCCTTTAATTTGCTTAATAATTGCTACTTGTTACCTAATATCAAACGCTACATAAATTTAATTAAGATTTAAATATTTGTGCACATGATTAAATTGTTTTTTTATTACAAATACTGGACAGTCACTATAAACTTAGTTACTATGACAACTACGTCTTTAGCTGTTGTAATTAGGTAATTGTAAAATAAATTAAATAAAAGCTTAAACACTTTATACTTGTAACAACAATTTATTGACAACAAAAACCCTAACACTTTAATGCCTTATAGCTTCTTGTTACGACAATTTAATTATATAATTTTCTGCAGGTGTAAAATGGAAATTATTAAACTCACAAATTATATCGTTCGTGCGGTATTAAGTGCAAGTGAAACCGCCATTTTGAAATTATCCACGCATTTGTGCAATCCGTCTGCACAGAGTGCATTCGAATCTTGGCTCCATTTTTTAATTTTCTTTTTTTTTATGACTGAAGTAGCTGAATACTTATGTTGTGTCCGGAGCGCTAGATCTGCCTTCTGTTTTGTAATCTTAGTAATATTTCGGCCATGGTTATATCTAAGGTACTTAATTATTGTAATGATAGATAGTAAATATTCGATAATAGTTGGATGACATACATAAAGTACTAAATAGAAACACTATATTGTCATACCATATTATACTCCAATCCGATAAAAAAATCCATAAAATTAATGTTTCAGTATTTTTCTTCATTGTGCGATGAGTAAGTATTTAAATATTGGCTACTACTAAAGCTACAGCTTGTTTACATTTAAATCAAATTAAATCGGAATGAATCATAGTAAGCTTGGCATTGTATTTCACGTCCTAACTTTACCCAACTAGTCGATTTTTTTCCTACATTTCAACGTACTCTTATCTTGAATAATAAATGTGCAAAAGCAATTGTCTTGTACAATTAATGGCGGTTTATTGAAAGGGCCCGGGCCAGGCTGAGATAAGCTATCAGCCTCATTATTCACAAATGTATACTATTAGCACAAATTAGGAATACAGGAGTCCAATCAGAGAAGCGATATAATTTTATTATTTTAACATAGCCCTGTATAGAACGGATAATATTCTAATAATATTCATGTTTATTTGCCTTTGATAATACTTATTAACATCGAAAATAGGCTGTAAATTATTCCTCATGTCAAAATCGTAGTTTTATAAAGGTTTCTTTGCATAAATATACTATACAGTTTTGGATTGAAGTATCTTGATTAGTTTTCAAAACATAATTTGTAAACACATGTCTTCTAAAGGACTGTTTCAATAACCTATCTATAAATAACCAACAGTTAAAAACGTTTGGCAAATCTGTGACAGTGATCGCTGTCACAGATAGGTTATTGAAACCGGCCGTAAACTGAACGGTTAAGTGCCAATTTCACCAACACACGTTAAAGTTGATCCTTGATTAAAATCATGTTGTCCCTCTCGTATTTCCTGTCGATGAATAAGAAGGAATTTTTAACACGCCGTTAACACTAACAAGCGTTGGTGAAATCGGAACTAAGTGAAAAACTCCACCTCTTACTTATAAACTAGGTACTTATTTGACATGACATGTCGACATGACATACATTGACTTGCTAGATGACATATAAATTATCTACTTACAAATTACAATTTGTATTTTTATCTAATTTAAGTTTTTATGTACTGCGAGTTAGTTACACCTGCACAGTGCAGTACTAATTATACACCGATAGATGGCGGTGTACGAATTAAATCGCGTTCGGCGCCGTCGTCTTTTTGCCGGATCTTTTATTTGAATATGGAACCCTGTGGATTATTGTACACCATTTCAAAATGTCGGCATGTCGGTGTCTCTAAGTGTCCACAATGGCGTCTTTCATATGCAAATGGCGGGGGAACTTTTATTCTCTACTTCTTTATGCACTTCTATCGCATTATTAAATATTTGTCAGCAGCGGCTAAACGGTCGCGGGTTCAATGCTGTTATTGCTTTATTTCTGGCTTTGCAGCTGGGTTCACTTTGAAAGTTAACCACGACAATGTAAAGTCATGAGAAGTTAGAAATAAATACGCAACATAACTAGCATAACTTGTTCTCTTGTTGGCAGATTTTGGCGCTTGATTAATTTTAACATAATATAATTGTCTGACAGAAGTCAGATTACTAAAAAAACTGGCAGATACAGTGCATCGAATATCTGGACGATACCACTGTTCTTAATGACTTTCCGGAATTGATGTTTTTTATCGTGAAATATTTGCTTTAGTAGCTACACATAGTTGTTTGATTCGCTCTATCTGCCCATAATCGTATGATTTGAGAATGTATATCAAGATTTAATATGTTGAAAGAAACTAGTTACAGTGCTATTTTTTTTCGATATGTACAGTCAGACGAATGAATAAGTGTCTAAAATGCTGATATATCTTTACGAGGCGCGATATAAGCTCATTTACCGAACTCATTTCGGTCGTTCAGGTGATTTTTCACGGAAAACTCCGTAAACCTCCGAACCGGCGACTAGTACCCCGGTCACGTCTGCCCGAGAGCGAGCGAGAAGGAAGGAAAGAGATAGAGTCACTTGTAAATCACATTAATTAAAAATATAAATTACATTTTGACAAGCCAGAATTATTACAATTTAATTTGGTTATAAAGAGATGTCTTAGGATATATGTAGTATGTAAAATGTTTGCTTGTGTAGTCGATTCCTTACAATTTTATTAAACAATGAGCAATCGGATCGACTGATGGAAATCAGCCTTCCATGGCCACAATAATGGAGGTATCACTGTATACATATATAACCTAAAGACACTTTTACGCCACATAAGTCTTGTCTCGTGTAAAGTTTTCGAAGAATTGACAGGTACCAGACAACGTTGATATTTAACATTTTTATGCGTGTAGGTACTTAAGATTTCAATATCAGAAATAGCAAATAGGGACTTGTAGAAAGAGAGAGGGGAGGCCTTTGCCTAGAAATGAGATAGGGATGGATGTTAATAATAAATAATACACGTTCTCGACCATGAACATTGAAAAGAACTCACATTCTCCATCGTGAGCCAACTTGGTAACCACTGAACTAGAGCTCGTCAAACACAGATGAGTTACAAATGCGTTGGCTTTTATTCAAAGCATTTGATGATCATAGATTGAACTTAAGAAACTTTTAATTAAGATCTATAAATAGAAACATGTCTAGATAAACTAGAAGCAACTAACATAAATCGATACATTGTAGACTATCGTATGTAAATCGAATAAACAAAATAAGGAATCGATGTATCGATTGCAATCTGATTATTGTCCCTTACTAGGTGGACGTAATTACTGCATTGTATATTCAAGGTTCGGTTTTAATGAGGATGTAGTTATGATGGAAGATATTGCTTTCCTGCTTCATCTAGATACAAGGTCCACGTATTATGTAACGTGCTCTCCATTTGTAGGGAAATAACATTTTCAATCAACAAAAAACTTTATAAACATTATTATCAACACATTCCTGTTTTTTCGGTGTAGGATCATGCATAAAAACAATAATATGTGAAAATTTCTTTAATAATGTTATTTCTTTAATCTACAACTAGAAGCATCTTACATAATTGTGGAGACACCTTTATAAAGTACGTCCCAGTTAAATTTAACCCAAACGTAAACAAATCCGTCTATGACACAACCATAGACTAGTCAGTGATGCCAATTGGCCAATATTAATACAATGATAATTGTTTACTATGAATCCATAGACTATAGACTATATTCTACAGTCGGCAGTGTTAATAGCTTATTTTTACTCTGAAAGTTTTTAATTTGAAGTTCAAACATTACTTATTGTTTGTTATAAAATGTAATTCAGAAGAGAATGATCCTTTAATATATTATGTTCACCGATTACTTTGAGGTTCATGATCCGATTTGGGTGATTCTTTTTGAATGTAACATTTTTATTTTACTATGATTTTTTCGTAAAATCTAACTAATAATTTGACCATATATATTACAGTATGGATACAGCGTTTAGAATGTGTCATGTGAGGGCTGTGCAGCAATTTGTATGGGATTAGCGGGACGTGTGGTTTTTCATTATTTTCATCCACTGTCTTAAGCTGCGGACTTACTGGGCTACGGTTGGAATACTAATGAGGCTAACACATGTAGTCCTATCTTCTTATAATATATAAAAATGAATCGCTGTTCGTGCTTTACATGCTAACAAACATAAGTCAGAGTAGGTATATCTAATCTACACCTCTACTTCCAATCAACTATAATATCGGCTCGCACTTGACCCTTTTGTTTTGTGAGACCGGGGATCAAAATTACCATTTTTAGAGATTGGATTAACCGGTACCTGGGTTTGAGGTTTAATCGTCCAGATCGATTCGGAAGCCCGGATTATAGATTTAGAAAATAAATACATCCACAGTCGAACATATTTTTGAAGGTCGGTTACACCCGTACCACCAAATCAGGTTTATATGTACATATAGGATTTATTTAGAAGGGTTTGACTCGTATTAGCTCAAACTATACAGTAGTTGAAGTGGTGGAAATTTAAGTAGTTTTACTAGCAGTCATTTTAGACTTTTGAATTTTTTGCGAGTTAAATTAAGTAATTTATATGATGTGCCAAAACAAAAAATGCTCTACGCGTCCTTCTCTTCACTGTATATTCGGCTTGTTATATGAACTATGAATCACGCTGTATAAATATTAAACACATACAATAAAATATGTTATTAGTGATCAATAATTATTATATCAGCTATTTGCAAAATGCCAGTAACTAAAATACCTACTTATAAGTAATAACTTACCGACTATTCACCGAAGCTGGACTGCTAACGCCATCTACTGGTTTTCTGTAACAAGAAAAAAATATTTGAGATTGAAGCTACTTACAGATCCTTTCCATTATATTTTAGAAGATTTTTGCGTTGAGATTTCGAACTCTATTGGCTATAAGATCGAGTCGAGATGGTGTCACGAAAATAAAATGATTAAATAAAATAATCTGTCCGACGTATTTTATCTCCCAAAATAACCGACTTTAATCTAGATTTTTTTTGTTGTCTCAGTTAAGGCTAGGACTATATTGTTCGGAATCTACACGTCCGGAGAGAATTCTGATCACCAAAAATAATATATTTCTGGTCTAATACAATACAGTCGATAATCGACTTACCTAATAATTTATTGCGATATTATATTTTATAACTTTGCTCGAGTGCACGCGAGCATGTGTTTTTTGTGTGTGTATAATCATAATATTATTTATCTTCTTGTGAAAGAGGCGATAATATACTTACATGCATGGATCAGTAAGTCCTGACCTTGACGGGAAGTGGCTTGTCAAATATGGCGAACATAGATTCACCATTGGCATTGCGTACATTTTGAAAGCTTTAAAGTACCTAATTACTATTATTCCATTTTTGTCCTGATAAAAATAATATAAAGTATTAGGTAGGTTTATATTATGCGGAATTTGGGTTTTAATAAAGTACGTGAGAATTTAGCATAAATGTAAATATATTATTTTATATTTTTGAAGCACGAGCTGGAATTAATTGACATACATGTATGAACAAAAGTCCTCCAAAAGCCGGGATCGATTTTAATGGAATTTTTCTGATTCTTCAAATGGACATAGAATGGTTTAGATTTACAATTGGACCCGGTAGGTGGCGCTGCTACCAATTCTAAGACGTTCGTCGGGACAACTAGAAAGTCCTATTCACAATCCAATAAACATAAGTACCGTTGACAAAAAACGCATTCCAAATTGGACCGCGACCGTCACTAAAGGCGGGCCGGTAACAGAGGCGCCGCCGCGCGGAGCGAATTGCACAATAGTTCCACTTATCCACCAACAGATGTCGTTGTCGCACGCTGCGTTTGTAATTGCCGTGCGATAAAAAGTTTTACGTTTTTGTTATGATGATTGCCTGTAGTTTGTGGATGTGACAATTCTGTGTAATAGAGGAAAAGTAGAATTTTCTTTATTGATAGAAATATTTCAATATTGTCAATATAATAATTACTAGATATCAATTTGACATTTATATTTTTTAAATAAATTAAATAAACGAATAAAAAAAAATATGGTAATCAAATATGGTAATAAAAATAATCGCGAATATAGAAGTCTAGTAAACGAATTTCATTATATCTTAAACAATAACGAAGACACAAACAAATTAAACTGCAATACGAAAGGAAACGAAAATTTGATATGAAACATTATTTTTATTATAATTTAATAATTTAATCGCGTGAACTAAAATAAGCTAGTATTCATAAAAAAAAAGTTATACTTATTAAAATATTACTTATATTCAACACTTATAAACTACCTCGGTAGTCTATTGCATATTTAAAAAAAAAACTAAGGACATGAGAATCATAAAAATAGATGTAATCGAAGGAAATAAGGAAGCACGAATCTATTTTGACTATTTAACTTGATTATTTACGGATTGTAGACCGCTTTTGATTGTTGCCGAATGTCGTGTAGCAACATTTAATCGTCTTGATACTTTATTTTAAAATCTCTATTAAGAAGTCAAGTCAGAAGAATTACTTAAGGTATGCAAAATGTTATTATATATTTCTGTTTATCATGCTATTTAGTTGTAAAAATTAAATATATTAAGAACAAGAGTTTGCTTTAGTTTCAAGTATGTAGAATTAATCAGCACCATAGAATATTGAGTATTTATAGGAAATACAAATTGAATTGAAGAACTTAGTCTTAGTTTTTGATTTTCTGAGGCTTACTCAACTTCTCAAAAGATTTTTCCGTTGACTGTACAAAAACTTACGACGATTAAGATCATATCTGTCGCTGTATACTCAATCACACACCGATCACAAATTGATCTAGCCGTCACAATCCTAACCGACTACGATTCGATTCCGATTTACTTCCATTGTTGACATCGGACGCCGGCGACATTAAAGGTTTTAAAAAAAAGCTCATTTGAAAATACTGCCTTTTTTTTTTTGTACCGGCAACATTTACTTTTACTCACGCCATTTATAACTTTTCATTTTCTCCGCAACTCACAATGGGGAAGTCACAAAAAAGGGCACACGCATTTAAGTTTGTAAACATTTCAAAAGATTCGTTTAAGCCAGTAAAGAGTCTATTTGATTTAATTACGGGACATACATGGGCTGATGTCTACATTCTTTTATTTACGCGCGCAACAAGTCAATACAAATGTCTTCATTAAGCACCGCCGCGTCGTTTCGCATAAAAACGAACTCCCACATCGCCAGCTCCCGAGAAAACTTGTCTAAAACCCAAATTCCGACATACACGAATATGGAGGACCGATTAATCAGGGCGAATAAGCAATCGATCACATACTTTCGCATCAACAAACTTCGGGGAAAACTTTCTTTAATTATTTTTAAATCGGCAATTTAATTTTTAATGTTGGCAACACACTCACGTAAAGAACAAAAGTGGCAAAACTTTTTGCTCGAATAATAGAATTAAAAAAATAAAGTTCTGAATTCGAAATTCGGAAAATCCGAGCGCAATTCGGAGTTCGGACGCAGGCCTGCGTACTTCGCGGCGTACCACTTGTTTGTGACATGCACCCCAGCCCCGGAAAAGTCCGCCCCTGCGGCCTGCACACACGTCCCTAATCGAATAGCAATCACTGATCAAAGGTAGTTTAATGAATCTTTAATTGAACTAACTTTGACGCGCGGCAAAGTTGAGGGAACTTTGAAAAGAAGTTTATTAGGCGCTTAGGTAGAGCATGTAGGCAATTAGGTACAACTACCTATCTATTATAATAATTGTTAATGACTATGTTCTATGCCTATGACTATGTTCTATTACTTTTCATGTTGATTTTTTTCCATATTTCCTTTACCAATGAAATTCCGTAAATGATAATTTATTATATATACTTTTACCTTAGGTATTTTAACTAGCATTCGCCCGCGGCTTTGCGTATATATAACCTAACCTAACCTAACCTATACCCCTTTAAAACACTACGTTTTAGGGATAAAACCTGTGTTAATTCAGGGTGTCAACTTGCTGTTCTAAATTTGTTTAGCAGCTGTTTACGCTTATTAAACACACAAACAATCTTTCGCCTTTATCACATTAGTGTGATAAATTATGAACATGACATTGTGATATTTGCTTTCTGATAGACACAGCTGTTCCGAACATTTCTTTGCATCCGTTAAAACAATAAAGAAAATGAACTCAGCTGAGCGCGCCAATTTTCCAATATGGCGGTAATATGACAGAACAGTGGCAACACGGCGTGAATAATATATAAACTGTTTTGGGGACCAGGTCGCGCGTTCTCAATTATTTACCCACAAATGATGGAAGTATTCTAAGGACTTTTTATGGACGAAAATACGGTGTTATTGCTTACGTTTACCGCCTAAATATTTATGCGGCCTTCGTAGTTTTGTGCCAAATATTTGCTATGATTTTTTGCACACGTCACGAATATCGGAACTACAATTCTTACATTTAACTTCCAGTCAGTCAGTCAGGTCAGTGGGTACATACGTTTTAAAGGAATATAAGTATATTAAGTTTATGTCAAAATCTCTACTTAAGTGTGATTTAAGTTAATGTCACTTTGAGTCTGCGGCCGTTAGACTTCCAATTTACTCTCAATTAATTACAAACTAATCGTCCCGATTTCATTGAACTGACTTTCTAGTTTGTACCAATTAAAAGTTACGAATATGTAGTTGGTAACTGTCAAAAATCGGTGAAATTTTTTCTGAGTGAGAAATAAAACGTACTGATTACAATTACAATGCAACGTACTCATACAAATAGTCAGTCAGAAGTAAAATTAAGGAAAATTATATTTAATCTGGCAGAGATTATCTGTCCTACAAAAAGGATGCCGTGGCGTGCACCCTAATAGAAGAAAGAAAGAAAATAAATATAAATTAAGGAAATAACAAAAATACTGTTTAAAAAGAAAACAAGAATAGGTAACAAAAAGAATACGTATTCAGCTTCCGTTAACCTGCAGATTTTTACGCTCATACTTATTACTTATCAACTTAAAATATTCTTGCCATATTTTGAACTTAATCACCCACTTAACAAGATGTTATGCAAATTGTTGGTACATTTATCTGAGCAAATATCTCAATCGCCAAAGGGCCGATGTTTATACAACGGGCTGACGTGAGTTAACCTGTTTTTGACAAATATTGTTGGTAGAGTATGTACGGGCTGTAGTTTGTATGATATCGATACTTAGAAGAACAAAAAAAAATGTCATTCAAACTTAAATAGTTCAAACAAGAGACAGATAGAGTACTAGATATCTGGGTGAAGCCACTAAAGTGTATACAAAATCAAAAGCGAATATACAAATGAAAATATTATGTCAACTTTTGTACAAAAATCCCTTGAATGATAAAGATAAAAAAAACTACACATGAAGGAACGACGATTCCCGACGTTAAGAATTTTACTGTATTCGTTTATTACTGTATTAATTATAATACAGAGCGTAAAAAACAGTTAGGTACTATAACTTTGGGATATGAACTACTTCTACCTAACAAAAAATAAATTAAATGGAATAATTTTAAATAAGCATTTTATATAAGCAAAAATTATTTAAAAAAAAAATGATTTTTACAATGAGAAAAAATAGTATTAACATATCCCAAACTTATAGTGGCTGTTCTTTTTACACCCTGTCACAAAGTAGATGGTAAAAAAGTTTTAATCTCCTTCGGGAACCGATTTTTTTTTTATTATTTCGTTTTAAATTTTGTGGATTTATCCAGTTATTTGGCACAGTCTATGTGCCGATTGCTTTGTAACCTAAATGTTGTTGTATAATTTTAAAAAATCCAAATGTTGAAGGATCTTTACACGGAATGATAGAGTTATTCTTCATAAAATGTGCTTCATACTTTATTACATGTTAGGGAGCTCCGTAACCGTAACCGAAACTATCGGATATTCGATAAAAAAATATCTGTAAAAGTAACCGAATCCGAAATGAAACGGAAACCAAAATGTAAAATCCGTAACCGAAATTATCCGAAATGCGAAATAATTTCATATCCGTATCAGTATCCGAAATTTCATATCCATTTCATCCCTGCTTTAATATACCGTTTTCGGTGTCATTAATCAGTATCGTTATGCAGACGTTATTTCATAGTGCCCAAGTGTGTTTTCAATACACACTCCTAAACAGTACGAAATCTGCGACTCGGCAAGTTATTCAAAGTACAGACAGCATACTTCAATCAGCCTACAGCCAGGAGTACGCAACAGTTACGCGGTTTACTGGCGCTCGGGGACGCAGGGGCGTCTAATGAGGATTTATGCGCGGCGAGAGACGGGTGCAGGGTACGCTACTATACTTCGTCCCTGATAAATTTGACCTAAAGGTAAACAAACCGAAAACACCTAAATTTTCCCTTATTTACTTATTTTGCATACTTCTCAACACTTTCACAGGTTTCTGATTCGATTCTCGATTGTGTCGGGAGTAAGTCTGCTGTAGTAGTCTTATTCTTGCTACGAGATGATATTACGGTACAGACAGTGACGGTAGTAATAAATATAATACCCTTTATCCTTACACGTTTACTAAACTAATGGAAATTAAAATTGACAAAATGTCTAAGCTAAAATCTGTTATTTCCTAAGTATGTTTGCCAGTCGGCAAAGGTCTCACTCTAACTTTTTCCACTTTGCATTTTCTAATGCAACTTTTCTGATATCATTCAACCTTAAGTTTTATTCTTGATACAAGTTCATAGTCCGGGGTATCCGTGACTGACTGCTACGAAGCACGGAAACGAAGTAAAATACAGTGTGTAAAAAGAACATGCACTACAATATTTAGATACGATTATACTACCTTTCCTCACTGTGGAAATGTTTTTTTAAAGTCCAAAAAAATATTTTACTTTTACCAATTCTTATTGTTTGACCCAAGAAAAACGAAAAAGAAAAAAAAAAAAAAACAATACACATCTAGAATAAGAAAAGGTAGTATCTATATTAATATTATGAAGCGGAAGAGTTTGTTTGTTTGTTTAGACGCGCTAATATCAGGAACTACTAGTCCGATTTGAAAAATTCTTTTTTTATTGGATAGTCCATTTATAGAGGATGGCTTTAGGCTATATAATATTACGCTGCGACCAATAGGAGCTAAGCGTCAGTGAGAAATGTTGCAAAAACGGGGAAAATTATTCACATTTGGGGACTTTTGTTGCGTGCGCTGCATAAACGCTAAACGGTTTAAGTTACCTACTAAAAACCACGCGAACGAAGTCGCGGGAACAGCTAGTAATCATATAAAATCAAAATCAAAATCAAAATCAAAACATTTTATTCAGAATAAATTTTTACAAAATGTTTTCTGAACGTCGAGACTATTTGATGCCTACCACCGGTTCGGGAACTAGCCCAGCGAGAAGAACCGGCGTAAGAAACTCGCATGGGGCCATCTTTTACCAAAAAGATGGAAAATTGCTCTTTTTTAAGATTTACAAATGTCAGAATTAAAACTAAATAACAAAAGTACAGTAATTTTATAGTATTTAAATATAGCCTTGCAGAGGGCTACCTTATTCCCAAGGTGTGCTGTCATTCATAAAATCATTTACTGTATAGTAAGCTTTAGCACACAAACGTTCTTTGGCTACTTTCTTAAACTTATTGTTAGAAAAATTTTGAACGTTTTCTGGGATCCTATTGTATAGGCGTATACATTGGCCCTTAAACGATTTTTTTACTTTACTAAGTCTAGTCACTGGTACATCAAGTTTATGCTTATTTCGAGTATTTCTATTATGGTTTTCACTTTTCTTCTTAAATAAGTGTAAATTTTTTTTAACATACATTAAATTTGAAAGGACGTACTGAGAAGGTACAGTTAAGATTCCTGTTTCCTTAAACTTTTCTCTAAGTGAGGTGTTAGGGGCCAGTTTGTAGATTGCCCGAACAGCCCGCTTCTGCAGCACAAATATATTATTTATATCTGCAGCGTTGCCCCATAGCAAAATGCCATAGGACATTATACTATGAAAGTAACTAAAATACACTAGACGTGCTGTACTTTCATCTGAATATTGTCTAATTTTACTAACTGCGTATGCTGCTGAACTGAGTCTGTCGGCCAGCCTAGCAATATGAGGGCCCCACTGAAGTTTTGAATCTAATGTTATACCTAAGAATACTGCTGTATCCACTAGTTCCATACGTTCATTATTTAATAGCACATTGGTTTCAAATTGCCTTACATTTGGCAATGTGAATTTGACACATTTTGTTTTTTTATTATTTAATAAAAGATTATTGACACTAAACCAATGTACTATCTTTGAGAGAGCATTATTTACTTCGTCGTGGCATGTATTTTGTCGTTTCATATTAAAAATAAGAGACGTATCATCAGCAAATAATACTATCCCATGTTTTTCATTTATGAGGTATGGTAGGTCATTTATATAAATTAAAAATAAAAAAGGACCTAAAATAGATCCTTGTGGGACCCCCATCTCTATTTTAGAGCCTACAGATCTTTTTCCATTTACCTCAACCCTCTGAGTTCTATTTGATAAGTATGATTTCAAGAGGGCGAGTGCCTGACCCTTTACCCCATAGTGGCCTAGTTTCCTGATCAATGTTGTGTGCTGCACACAGTCAAATGCCTTGGAGAGATCGCAGAATATTCCAAGAGCATCCCGCGATCCCTCCCAAGCATCAAAAATGTTACTTATCAAATCGGCGCCTGCATCTGTTGTAGAGCGTCCCTTTATAAACCCGAATTGTTTATCATGCAAGATGTTATTGATATTAAAATGTGCTAGCAATTGATTAAGTATTATTTTTTCATATATTTTACTTAGCGTTGGTAGAATAGATATAGGTCGGAAATTAGATGGATCCGACCTACAGCCAGATTTAAACAGAGGTATTACTTTACTATGTTTCATTAAATCAGGAAAAGAGCCACTTTTTATACAATCATTGAAAACAGTTGATAAGTAAGGTGCAATAATATCGACTATCGATTTGATAACTTTCGTTGATAGGCCCCATAAATCTGTAGTATTCTTAATATTTAACAAATTAAAGTTTTTTATTATGTCTTGGGGCCCTATTTCTCTAAATCGAAAGTCGACTTCACACTCTTTTACATTTTCTTTCAGAAGTAATTCAGCATCAACGGAAGAGGCATTTAAATTTTTTGTAGTTGAAACCGGAATGTCAGCAAAATATTTTTCAAAAACAGTAGCAACTTCAATGTCAGATTTAATGATTTTATCATCTATATTCAATTTGAAATTTGAGTTGCGACTGGTGACTTTTCCAGTTTCATTTGCAATTATTTGCCATGTAGTTTTTACTTTATTGTTTGAATTTTTAATTTTATTTTTAATGTGAAGAGATTTAGCTGCAGAGCAAACTTGCTTAAATATTTTAGAATATAATTTTACATAATTTTTAAATTCTTCACTTTGATTAAATGTTCTTTCATTATAAAGTTCATACATTTTGAATCTACTTTTCAAAATACCCGTTGTTGCCCATTCACTGAATTTACTTTTATTGTTAATTGTTACTGTCTTAGAGGTAAAAATAGTATCGAAATGATATTTAATCAACTGAAATAGTTTATCAAATGCCCTATCTGGGCTATAATGAAATTCTAATTGACCAATGTTAGCCTTAATTCTACCTCTAAACTTCTCAATACGTTTAACATTTATTGGTATACATGTATTTCTGTCTTTTTTTATTTGTTTACATTTACTGTTTATATTGAAAATTGCTTGCTGTCCACAGTGATCAGAGCTTAACATGTTGATAATTTCTTTATTAATTGGATCTATGTTACTAAATATATTATCAATGCATGTAGCAGAGTTGGTACTGATCCTAGTGGGTTCTAGAAATAAATTACTCAGATTATATGATTTTAACAAGGATGTGAATCTAACTGTGGTAGAATTACTTTCTAAAATATTGATATTGAAATCACCACATAATAGTATTTGTTTGTTAGATTCACATAATTTTGTTAATAATATTTCCATATTTTTTTCGAATGAATCATATAATCCTAATGGAGGCCTGTATACGCTTACAATAATAAAGTCTCCCATCTCTATGCAGGCTATTTCAGTTGTTCTTTCTGTAGAGAGGCTCACTATGTCTTTACGTTCTTTATATTTTAAATTCTTGTTAATTAATATAAGCGAACCACCTCTTATCGCTTTTTCTCTGCAGAAAGAACTTGCGAGCTGGTGCATACTAAAATTTAACAAAATTTCATTTTTCTTGAACCAATGTTCTGTGAGACACAAAATATCTATATTATTATTATTTAAAAATAATTCAATTTCTAGTTCTTTACTAGCCATTCCTTGTATATTTTGATGCACCAGCTTAAGTGAATGTTGTTATATGATGGGATATATCTTAAAGTTATAGTGACTGTTCTTTTTACACCCGTTATATTACTCCGCTGTCCGTCTGCCTGGTTAGCTGTATCTCATCAACCGTGACAGCTCGACAGTACTTTAATTTCACAGAGTTGTAACAAATATATTTTTTTAATCCCTAGCATACATACAACCAGGGATGAAATGGATATGAAATTTCGGATACGGATATGGATTATGGATACTAAATTATTTCGGATTATCCGTTTGTTTTGGATAATTTCGATTATGGATATTAAATTTTGATATCCATTTTACAGAAGCAAAACTATTATTTCGGATTAGGTTTCGGTTACGGATATTTTTTTATATCGGATATCCGATAGTTTCGGTTACGGTTACGGAGCTGCCTAACATCCCTGCATACAAAAATGCTAATTTTGGCCGTTTCGTATGGATTCGTGCTGTCCGACTCGCAATAGGCCAGTTTTCAGGATTTAGACCTACTTGCGCCAAATAACTAACCCAGTTATAAAACATTAGTAAACATTCGCAAGAAAGCACTTTAAGGGCGTGTTTCACCAAGCAATGTTAAAGTTAACGACGTGTTAAAATACAACGCCTTCTCATTCATTGATAAGAAATACGAGAGGAACAACAAGATATTTAACTAATTTAACTAAGGATTAAGTTTAACATTACTTCGTGAAACACGCCCTAAACCCCTCACAAGACATCTTCGAAATAAATTTCCTGAAATCTTATAATGTGACATTAAGCGACTTGCCGTAATACCCACTTATGTTTTAAAATTACAAGCGAATCCCGGTGTTTACGTAATAGCTTAAGTTATAATGTATTATGGAGAATATTTATAAGATAGATAATTCGTATAAAGTTATGTTTGTGCGATACTATTTGAGATACTACAGTTTAGCATCTACTTTGTACTACAGTTAAATAACATAAATTACTAGCTGACCCGTGCCCACTTCGTTGATCATACAAACCGTTTAAACCTTCCCTGGACTTCCACGAATATTTCAAGACTAATAATAGCCGAATCGGTTTAGCCGTTCTCGAGTTTTAGCGAGATTAACGAACAGCAATTATTTTTTATATATTATAAGAAGATGAAGAAGACTAGCTGACCCGTGCCCACTTCGTCGAGCATAGAACCGTTTAAACCTTCCCGGGACTTACACAAATATTTCAAGACTAAAAATAGCCGAATCAGTTTAACCGTTTTCGAGTTTTAGCGAGACTAACGAACAGCAATTCATTTTTATATATAAGATAAGATAGAGATAGATAAGATGAATTTCCACCAAGAACCTACAGTACATTCAATAACATATAAGAAACCTTGTAACTTGTAAAAGATTATCGTTAACTTAAGATTATACTTAAACGAGCTCTTACTCATTATACTTAACAGTTGAGTAAGGAACTTGGTTAAACTCCCATTTAAAGTTCATAATGTTGTGATGATTCTTTACTTAAGAAACTCAACGCACTTAAAAGGTTTAAGATACAGCTTTCAAGTTTATCTTATTCATATTCCCAAAAGAATATATATAGGTACAGGCGAAGTATGTTAATAGAGTAGAGTTTATTATACAGGTTGTTATATGAATGAGTGATAATACTTTAGGGTGTGTATGGGTTCCGTATATAGAGTTTACTGTGAAAGTATCAGCGCTGAAAGAGGTACTTTTTTAACTTATTGTATGGACAAATTTATGATGTTGAGGCATTTCTCATAGAAACATGAGTGAGAAGTAAGTATTTTACACCTTGTAGAGTAAGAATATGTTTTATTTCAGTCTATTCTGAATGTCCACCACTGGACATCAGGCCATCTTACTCGACACTGCCAAAAGAAAGGGTAACAAATTTTGGCAGTCCATGTATTTGAGTTTGTATGTATGTATGTTTTATTGTAGCGTCTCTAATGTAAATGCAATAAAATAAATGGTCCGATTTTAATAAATGGTTGCGACTACAGCTCTACCTTCTCTATTTTATTCTGCCTTCTCTATTTTTTCTGGATTTTTATTTGAAATATTTTCACGTTCTTAGATTACTTTTTGCGTAGTCTTATAGTTTTTTTTTTAAGTTTCTTCTCAATATGTAGATCAGCGTAGCTTTGAACACTAAGCTCTCAGAAATCGCAGTAGAAATTATCATCGTAAATATGAATAAAATTATTGTTTAATTATTTTAATCCTGTTACTTTTCTTGTTACTTAAATATTTTGTACTATTATGAAAAATAAATAATCTTCAATCCAAAGATAACTAAGAAGTTTTTGTCTTAGAAAGACGTGACGTTTTAAAAAAATCGATAGGTCTATGGCACATCCTAGACGCCACCTGGACGAATTTCCGCGAAACCAGATTTTAAGGATTATCTTCTTCAGATGCTCCTCTGTTTTTGTGGGAAATGGTCACAAACCCACACCTCCGTATACCATCAGGTAGACAGCTATGACGGTGACAGCTGATCTGACTGTCTCGTTATCGCGGTACGGACAGCAGATTCATCAGCTTTGTATTTTGATTATATTTATATATAATAAGTAAATAAATTTTATAATTTAACCTACCATATAGTTTGGAACTGCTTGTTGTTACTACCACACTAGGCTCACTGTCAGATCCAATGAAAAAGTGAAGATGGAGGTTAGTAAAACAAGAGTCCAATTGTAAATAAAAGCTGAGATTAGTTTACATAAATGTATACTAGAGGTCGTCCTGGAGCTGCAATTCGAAAATAATTCAAATTTTAAAAAATATTTTTTATTTTTTACAAGATATCGTCCCTTTACCTACCTTCTTAACCTATTATCTAATAAAAAAAAAGAAATTATCTAAAAACTACAACTTTACAGTAAAGTAAAAAAACTTAATAATTTTAGCTTTTATTATGACATGGTTTTTTTGATTTATACTGCATGATGGATGTACCTAACATCCAAAATCCATGTCAAAATTACTGAACCTCATTGAAAACATAGGTTTCAATCTTTTTAAGGTTTTTTTACTTCTTAGATACGCAATGTTCTAATATTTATATAAAATATGTTGTTAATGGAACAAAAGATGGAGAATATTGTTATATTGACAAATGTCTAGTTAGTACTTACTACTTACTGTTCATAGTAGGGGAGCCCATAATGCTAAACGGGTTACTCGAGCGTTGCGGAGACCTAGTAGGTTTTTGTGATACGATGTTAGGAGGAAAAAAAACATATGATAGTTTTTTATTTTAGTAGTGGAATGAGCGGAAACAGCAACAAACAACTTTGAAACAACAAAATTGTGACGAAATAGTATTTTAATATAATTTATTTATCGTTAGAATCGACAAGACTGACAAGAGTATTACGCTGAGTCCAATATAAAATATTTGAGAAACTCAGTTATTTAAAAATATTGAGTTACTTTTTAAATTTTACATAAGTCCCTATGAGCTAACCTGACTTTTAAATCATCAGTGCTTTCGGTTGGAGCTTCTTTGGTACCTATTTAACATCTCCAAGCTTAATCTAGCGTATCGAATTAAATTTTTGATACTTTTTAAAAGTTTTTTCTACCCCACCAATCAAATTAATAAAAATCACGCCTAGATTACCAGAAGCATGTGGGATACATATACTATCTTAATGTGACGCGCTCGAGTCACTACAAAAATCCCCTCTTCGGCTCCCCTACTATCATAGCAACGCATGCTAGTAAGAGTGAGTGTGTGTGGCATTTTTATTAATTTTATGCACTTCTAACTTATAGATAATAATAGATATAAATAAAAAGTATAAAAAAATAAAAAAAGTATTCTGCACTCCTTCTCTACAAGGTGTAAAATAAATGAGCGATAATACTTGAGGGTGTGTATGTGCCTCCTACGTAGAGTATATTGTGAAAGTGCCAGCGCTGAAAGACTTACTTTTGACTGTCATGTTTCTATGAAAAATGCCCTAACATCCATAAATTTGCCCATGAAATAAGTAAAAAAAGTACCTCTTTCAGCGCTGGTACTTTCACAGTACGGGACCCATACACATCCTAAAGTATTATCACTCATTAATATTACAGCCTGTATAAAAATACACACCGTTTAATAGTTTTGTATCTTTTGTACAAAAGTACAAAGTTTTATTATTTCTCTTAATCCAAAAATGTATTTTGGCTACCGTACCCGGGAGTAATAAGTCAGTAAAAATGTGCATACAATGGTGGAATTTAAAATGCAAAGGGCACGCATTCTGAGGACCGGCCTGAGGGACAGGGCCCGGGAGCCGGCAGCGGTTATATATGAACAAGCAATTGTCAACTGTATACCTATATATATATATAACTAAGTATACTTGAAAGCCTAAAATTTACGAAAAAAAAAATCGAAAAAAATTGTATAAAGGAAGCTCTAAAGGTAGTGCCAAACCTTTAGAGCTAGAAACTTGAAATTTTACGCCTTACTCTATAGTCTATTGGGAATAGTTTTTAAAATTCAATCCCTAAGGGGTGAATAATTTCACGCCGGTGAAGTAAGGTGTCAATGATATATTAAGGGCGTGTTTCACCAAGCAATGTTAAATTTAACGCCATGTTAAAATACCATGCCATCTCATTCATTTACAGGAAATACGAAAGGGATGTCATGATATTGAACATGTCGTTAACTTTAACATTGCTTGGTGAAACACGGCCTAAGTATCACCTCCACGCAAATGAAAGTAACGCGTTTATTTATGGAAACCTTACGTTTTCGAAACACTCACAGGCCTGTCAAAGTATTTAACCGGTACAGCGATCGATATTAATAACAGTTTTTGTCCATTGTGCGCCGGATCTGCATGTGAAGTGACGAGCATAATGACAATTTACATTTGTACAGACACGCTTTGTTCTGCTGACTCAAACGGTCGACGGCCGGGCTCCGAGCGTTGCTGACGATACTTTCGATACTGAACTCGTGTGAGCAATGGCGACTGTCCAAGTGCGAGTCGTATTCAGGGTCCAGGCTGGACCGTCCAGCAAAAAACGGCAAAATCACGTTTGTTGTATGGAAATCTACTTCAATACATATTATATTTGTATGTGTATCGCGTCCGTGGTCTAGTGGTTAAGAGCTACGCTCTCGACCCGAAGGTCGTGGGTTTGATTCACGCACTGGAACAACAAAAAACATTGTTTTCAAGTTTGATTAGGACAATGCAGGCTGATCACCTGACAAGAAAGATGATCCATGTGTCGGATGGGCATGTAAAAAGTCGGTCCTGCGCCTGTTCTCTCGCCAGTCGTGTCGGTTTACCGTCCCACTGGGTTATGAGAGTAAAAGGAAGAGAGAGTGCTTCTGTGTATTGCGCACATACTTGGGCACTATAAAACAGTTCTAGCGATACGCTAGAGCTGTTTGTTGTGGCGTGGTTTTAATGAAACCGGCCACCGTCACCGACATCGGTGTGGAAGGCATTATTATATGTGTAAAGTGTAGTATTGGGGGCGATAGACATTCTTTTCATCATTGTTTTTCGTCAATTTCAACTGTCTAGCTATTAAGGTTAATATCATGCGATATAGCCTGCCTCCAAGTAGATTGGCATGGTAGGTATTAGAGTTAAAATTGGTATGTGATTACAAAGTTTAAGTAGTGAATGATTTTTGATGTTTTGAGAGGCATTTTAACGCATAGTTAGATTTGAAACATATATAATTAGATAATACTTACAAAGCGCATAGCGTAACATAGGAAATAATTATAGAGTGAAATACAGGCTATAATATTAATGAGTGATAATACTTTTGGATGATAGTACTTTAGGGTTGTAATGAGTCCCGTGTATAGAGTTTACCGTAAAATTACCAGCGCTGAAAAAGGTACTTTATAGGAAAATTTATGATGTTGTGGCATTTCTAATATAAACATGAAAGTCAAAACCGAGTCTTTCAGCGCTGATACTTTCATTTATTTTACACCTTGTATAAAGAACTCTATAGTAAATATTACCATGTAAATTGATGAATTAATCTTTATGTACATTAAATTGGAAATATATAATATTAGTATCGAATGCAACGTGCTTACTGCGAGTCACGACCAGGCACGGAACTAAAATTTCTTTCTTCAAGTAATGACGAATATTACAACATGGCTGTCGGAGAATGTGACCGCGACCTACATGACACGTGTTAGTCATGCAGACAGACAGACAGACGGACAGACAAACATAAAGACAGACAGATATAGTAGATAGATAGCGAAAAATTCTCAAAGAAGTTGCGAGGTTGATTTCGACAAAAGAAAGACTGCCTCATTCACTCAAAGCGTGTTGTAAAATTCAGCACAAATCAAAACCGTGTTAGCAACAAGCGTGTACTGTAACAAAGTCCAATTACATACAAGGTGTAAGAGCGCGTCGCAAAAACTTTGCCGAGAGGCTTGAAATTCTTAAAAGTTTTTCACTATAATTATAGTTTCTAAATTCTATCAGCACTTTTCTGGTGTTAGATTTTTCCAAAAACACCAGCAGTCTCGAAGTGTGTTGTAAAATTCAGCACAAATCAAAACCGTGTACCGACTTTGCAAAAAGCGTGTACTGTAACAAAGTCCAATTACATACAAGGTGTAAGAGCGCGTCGCAAAAACTTTGCCGCAGGGCCGACTATGCGGGGAATCCCGCCCGCCGAAACCACTTTTTGGCGACCAGAATTTGACAATGGGTATCGGCATCCGTCGATCGGAATTAGATGCTGTATGTTCTGTTATTATGGTTTTTGTATGTCATTCATTACTGGTGACATATTATTGATGCTTCTTAGAAGGTTAGTTAGCACTTATATTAAAGACTAGCTGTTCCCGCGACTTCGTTCGCGTGACCTTTGAGTAACTTAAGCCGTTTATGCAGCGCACGCAATGAAAGTCCCCAAATGTAATTAATTTTCCCCGTTTTTGCAACATTTCTCACTGACGCTTCGCTCCTATTGGTCGCAGCGTAATGTTATATTATAGCCTAAAGCCTTCCTCTTTTAATGGACTATCCAACAAAAAAAGAATTTTTCAAATCGGACTAGTAGCTCCTGAGATTAGCGCGTTTAAACCAACAAACAAACAAACTCTTCCGCTTTATAATATTAGTATAGGTTTATAATCGCACTGAACAATCTAATTTAATATGTGTCACTTGTGAGATATTATTCCGGCGCACTTCATATTTTCATAACAGCGAACCGGTTGTTATACTGACTCTGGTCCTTTGGAACATAGTAAATTTCTGTAGTAAAAACGCAGCAAAATGCACGGTTCCGTCGGTACGAAGTAGCGGAGTGAGACCGAACCGAACTTGAGACCGAAGATCTAAGGTCCTTTAGATTTTACAGATCTTTCAATTATTTCTGCTTGCCCTACAGTTGGTCTTTTAACAGACAATATAGACACATTGTCTGTGAAACGAAAAAGAGACCTGTTGCACCTTAATTGCTAAAATCCAACAAACGTGTCCGTTCTTTTTTTTTTTTAGCCTTTTGCATTACTTACAAAGTGTAATGCCTCCCACACCGACTTCGGTAACGGTGGCCGGTTTCATTGAAACCAGACCTGCTACGCAGGAGTTATTTTATAGTGCCCAAGTGTGTGCGCAATCTAATCTAATCTAAATCTAATCGCTCTATTCCTTCACTCTCGTAGCTTAGTGGGATGGATAACTGACACGATCGGCTGGAGATCAGGCGCTCTATACATGCCCATCATCTTTCTTGTCTGAGAATCACGAGATCAGCCTGCATTGTCCTAACCAAACCTGAAAACGATATTTTTTGTTGTTATAACGCAGGAATCGAACCCACGATCTCAGAGTCGAGAGCTAGGCTCT
This sequence comes from Celastrina argiolus, assembly GCA_905187575.2. NCBI lineage: Eukaryota > Metazoa > Arthropoda > Insecta > Lepidoptera > Lycaenidae > Celastrina > Celastrina argiolus. The sequence goes on from LR994596.1 coordinate 10,113,778, forward strand.
AAACCACTAGACTTCGGAGACGTTTTAACAAATAAAGTTTAATAACAAATTTAAACACAATTTGTACCACATACTTACAACGTCTACCGCTAGAGTGAACTGCATGCAATTTTATAAATGGCGCACGTAATGTAAAATAAATAAATTTAATAGTAGCCTATTGTCATCAATGTTAATATGAATTTAAAAGTGGCCAAGTGCGTTTGTGGTGACACATTGCGTGGGGTTCCGTTTAGGTTTATTTTTTATTAATCTATTATAATACTACCAGCTGTGCCCGCGACTTGTCGGAAACATTGCTCGCGTTGGTTTTTGATGTGAATAATTTTTCCCGTTTTTGCAACATTTCTCACTGACGCTTCGCTCCTATTTGTCGAAGCGAAATTTTATGTAGCCTAAAGCCTTCCTCTATAAATGGGCAATCCCACAAAAAAAAATTTTTTCAAATCGGATGAGTAGTTCCTGAGATTAGCACGTTTAAGCAAATAAACAAACAAACTCCTCCGCTTTATAATATTAGTATAGATTTACAAACACAAATTACAAAATTTAAGGGCGAGGCCCCATTAGTGCGTTGCACTACGTTGCGTCGACACCGCTGCGTCGATTTCCATAATTATATTTTTTATGACATGACCCACGGGAAAAAACGCTGCTGCGACGCAACGCACTAATGAGGCCTCGATCTAAGGTTTATTATTTGGTAAGTTCGTGACTTATATGGTTTTGACAAATATTTCACTGATTTTATTATAAAGATCGCAGGCGACGCGGGCAAAAGCTTAAATCAGAATAGATTTTTTGTTTGTTATCTTTGCAATATATCCAGTTGAAACCGATTTTAATTGTCTACGGGAGTATATTTTTTTTGCAGCAAAATGTATAACTACTTGGTTTTTTTTACGCGAAGTCGAAGTCAACATCTAGTAATCGATTAACTAATGTACCAGCAAGGCTTACTCCCGACACAATAGAGAATCGAATCAGTTCGATCTCAACGGCTTTTGGTGTTTTATTTGGTGGATTACTTTGAAACTAACCAGGTTAAACAAAATCGTTAGATTGTAACTTTTTGTACTCCCGACCATTTATCTGTTCTGTGCCCGACCATATCAATGAACTGAGAATATATTATATTATGTCGCACACTACCCACTATGTATGGACGCCGTCAAAATACGACAATCTTGCCCTGTGATAAGTTTTCCAAAAACAAGAGCGGTTCGACTCAACCATTGAGCCATAGGTGTTGATCAATTAGATATTTCCATGAATCTATGTATTAAAACCCTACTCCTAGAATAAATGCTAAATCAAGTAAGGAATGGATTTCTTATTGCATACGGAATTCTATAAAAAGTTGATACAAAGTGCAGATGGGTAGTAGAATTTTCATAAGAGCGCAATTTACTCATAATAACACGTTTGTTTGTCTCCCTCTGACATACGACTGGGTATACCTATCTCTGTCTGTCATTGATCCTTTCCGATACAGGGTTTTATGATCCAATAATTATATTAATTTCAGAGAGTAGCTATTTTGAGTTATTATGTGTAGAATACATTGTTACAAGTTTTTTATATTATACAGCTATTTCCATCTTGAATTGTCAGAACTCAGAAACAAGGAAGGAAAAAAGTGCAACAATAATTTACGTTTTTGGTATATAGTTCAGAGCCCTTAAAATGCTATAGATAGCAAAATTGAAGGGATCAAAATTCCTTGACTTGAATCGCTTATATTTAATTACGCACCGGAGCGGTACGGTGACTTCGTAGAAAATCGACATGAAATAGGTAACTCGTAGAGTTTCTTTTCTACACTGTTTAAAGAGTGGTTACTTCGCTTTGACAATACTGTATAAATCATCCAGATTTAGATAACTAGCATAGAGATAACTAGCTGACCCATGCCCACTTCGTTGAGCATACAAACCGTTTAAACCTTCCCTCGACTTCCACGAATATATCAAGCCCAAAAATAGCCAAATAGGTTCAGCCTTCTCTCTTCAGGTTCATAGGTTCAGGTTCTCGAGTTTTAGCGAGACTAACGAACAGCAATTCATTTTTATATGTATAAAAGACTAGATGACCCGTGCCCACTTCGTTGAGCATAAAACAGTTTGTAATGAACCGTTTAAACCTTCCCTGGACTTTCACGAATATTTCAAGACTAAAAATAGCCGAATCGGTTCAGCCGTTCTCTAGTTTTAGCGAGACTAACGAACAGCAATTCATTTTTATATATAAGATATAAAGATTATAATATACCTAACTGTTAATAAAATAACAAGACATCTACCCGAATGTCAATTGTATGGAATGGACGCTGTCATAATTCACAACCCATAAATACTCTTCCAATATTTTACGAAAACTTCGTTGACAATTGTTCCTGCTAACCCCACATATCGTTTGCAGTTCTAATATTTAGTATCAATTAAACATATCAGGACCCAATAAATCTTTAACTATTGTATAAAATTTTCATCCTATTTCGATATGCGATAAGCTACCTAAAGAGAAGCAATGTTAAACACAAACAGACTAAGAATTTTTACTCTTATGTCAAACGCATAAGGTTCATTTTATTTAGTCGGCAGAACCGATCATCGATTAAAAAAAGTAATAAGTGGTTTATTCGAATGTCATTGGAGAATCGATTCTAGGAACTTTTTGTGATAATTATACGAGTCCGTATGTCTGCGGATAGCAATCTAGAAAATTGTGTTCGAGTTGTGATGTTTATCGATTACAATTTTTATTTGAACCTTTATTTTTAACCGGCTTCGAAAAGGAGCATGTGTCGGGATGTTGTGGACGAGTAGATAAAGGTTCGGCTTGTCGGCGGATCCTTTTTATGCGATTCCGAAGGCAAAAGGAAGGGTTATTATTTTGATAGTCAAAGTATGTTGGTATGTTCCTTAGCGCTTAAACTACTAATTAATGAAAGGTGTAAAGATTCGTAATAATAGCAATAATTCAAAACAAATTATTGTTACATAAAAGCAAATAACAATAATTATTCCCATTCAAAAACCATTTAGGTTTATACCTGTATGGGGAAGAGGCTCTTATACATAGGTATTAGTTAAAATTAAGATGGTTTATAACTAAACCATCTTATGCGTGTGGCCTAAGTACTTAATATAATTTATGCAGGTACTCGGATTTGTAGCTATTTAGCGTATAATATTATAAGCGTTCTGTATAACAACTACAACTGAAACTTTTAGGTTTCTTTGTATATGTACGTCCGAGATAAATTTAACCCAAACGTAGACAAACCCGTCAATGGCTCAACCATAGACTAGTCAGTGATGTCAATTGACTAATATATTAAGGGCGTGTTTCACCAAGCAATGTTAAAGTTAATCCTTCGTTAAATATCATGTTATCCCTCTCGTATTTCCTGTCAATGAATGAGAAGGCATGGTATTTTAACATGGCGTTAACTTTAACATTGCTTGGTGAAACACGGCCTAAGATTATTGTTGGCTACATGAATCCATAGACTGTAGACTGTAGTATCAAAATAGCGTATTTTTAGTGTGAAGGTTTTACACTTGATGTTTAAATATGTTAATTATTGTTTCATTGTTATAAAATGTATTGGATAATGAAGAATGATCCTTTAATATACCTGTGAAAATGTTGATAATAGTGCGCAATAAGTGAAGATGTGAAAATATTGATGTTTTCGGCTTATTACCTTAAGGTTAAATTTATATGGGATGACGTATAGTTGTTATACTGAAGCTCTACTACGTATTAGTTGTGATACAGAACACTTTGCTTTGTCGCGTGTTTATGTATAGTTCGTCCCTGATAAATTTAACCTGAAGGTAAACAAACCGAAAATATCAAAATTTTCCCTTATCTACTTATTCTGCACACTTATCAACACTTTCACAGGTATATTAAAGGATCATACTTCATTATGCAATACATTTTATAGCAATTAAACGATAATTAACATATTTAAACATAAAATGAAAAACCTTCACTGTAAAAATCCGCTATTTTGTCACTGCCGACTGTAGAATATAGTTTATAGTCTATGGATCCATGTAGCCAACAATAATCATTGCGTTTATATGGCATCACTGACTAATCTATGGTCATAGACGACTTTGTTTACGTTTGGGCATGGCCTACAATCCCGTACAATCTATCTTTAATATAAAAAAATTGCAATAGATGTCACTACTATTAACGTTTGTAAAATATAAAATGTAAATATTATGCCGAATTAAGTAGAAATATTGACATTTAAATAAAGATAAGCATATTTTTTAAGCATAAAATCACATTAAGCAAAATTCCACTCCTTAATTAAGAAGAAGATAAAAAACGAAATTAGTAATTAGTATTTTCCAATAGTGGCGCTAGATTCACCCTTTGCCAGTCGCATTGCCAGTATTAGGGTGATACCATTTTCTAGTACTAGGTCGTGTCTCTATCATAGGTATACCTACTTTGTGGTTTGGGTTAAATTTATCTCGGACATGGTGCAACTCTTATCCAACGGCCTTTACTTCCTAGTAGGGCTATGGTACCTTAAAATGTAGTTGTTTAATATGTTTAGAATAAACATCTTGTATGAGTAATGTAGGTAGGTACTGCAACAATTTATTATAAACTATTGACTAATTAAAACCAATAAACAAAAGAAATAACAACTCGTGTGTCAGTTTAGAATGACAGATGACTACAGACATGTTAGTAATGTAACATAATAACAACTATCCTACATCTCGCTCGCACTCCTATAATATACTATACACGTCTCCTTCTCACAATGCATAATTTATATGTTGGAGTATATTCAGCGACAGTTGATATTTTATTTACACAGCACTTAAGTGCCAAGAATTTATTGGAAAGCATAAAAAATATGAATTTAATAAGTTAGTAGTGTGTAATTTGCCATCTGTTCGAGTCTAGAAATAAATGAACCTTATAATTTTTAGGATTCCGTACCTGAAAAGAGAACCTATATATGATCATAGTGTTATCTTATTTGAGCTAGTCAGGTTCGCTAATATAAAAATAATAATAGTCTGTAGTAAATTAATATACATAATTAAAATTAAAACTTAACTTATTACTTATATAAAATATAATAATATAAACCTAGAGATATTTTAGGGTCAGTGAACAACAATAAATGACTATTATTTCTTAACTCATAGCTAATATTATAACTGGTGACAGAAATATAAAACACAAAGCTATTCTCAGATTATGCGCCAAATTCACAAAACGGATTTTATATTCTTCGTTTTTTCAACTGCCTCGGAACGGGTAATGTGTAGTAAATTAATAATTATTACTTTAATTAATAATACCTCCTTCAGTAAACTTGTCTAGTCTGTTAGCCCTTAGGTGTAATCTAGGTATTAACTATTTAATAGTTTCAGATAACATCAGACCATAGAATTAGAAAGTAATAGATGTTCCTTTAAGATTGCGTACGCGCAAGAAACTGAAAATTGGTACCCACTGTACTTTGAAACGTTTTTACTCAATACTGACCCGTATTAAGAAATCACGAAAAGATAATGAATAAAAATCTTTATTATATTTACCACAGGATTATGATTCAAACTTTTTTAAAATCAGCTTTTAAATACGATTTTATCTCGCTCCGGTCAGCGCGATACAGGGGTATCTCGCCATACGTGCAAGGTCTTCTTGTTTTCGGTTTAAAAAAATATTATCATCAATGACAAAATTGCCACTTATGTGATAACATAATTAAACTTAAATTTAGGTACTTAATTTAACAGTGATACGTTGTTGCCATTTGTCTCTTTATATATTAGTGACGGGAGTGTGAAAATGATTTCAGTATTTTAAGTAAAGCAAGAAAGACTTAGGGGTCTATAATTTTAGTTTTTGCAAATTTTGTTTCCAACCTTTTTAAAATCAGCTTTTAAAACACGCTCCGATCAGCGCGATAATCCTTTCTCGCCATGCAAATAGTTCAAGTTTGTCTTGTTTATTTTCTTATGGTTTAAAAAATACCTATAATCATCTAAGACAAAACTGCCACTGTGATAACATAATTAGAATTAAATTTAAGTACTTAATTTAACAGTGACAGGTACCTTGTTGCGATTACTTTTTGGCACATCTATCACTTTACGTCTGCGAATTTGGCTGATAGTCATCAAATTTCAATTTACAAGTAATGGCATAATTATACGCCTGGCAAAATATTTCGCCAAGTGCCTTGGAGTTTTTATAGCTGCTTCTCATTATTAGCGATCAATAAAGTACTTATTTTATAATAAGACAATTTTACTGACTTAGTTTCCTGGGATAAGTAAGTCCACTCGCAATTACAATTTATTGATAAATAATAATATTTATCAATAAATTGTAATTGCGAGTGGACTCACTTATATATTAAGTCAGTAAAATTGTCTTATTATAAAATAAGTATTATTATTTATCAATAAATTGTAATTGCGAGTGGACTTACTTATCCCAGGAAACTAAGTCAGTAAAATTGTGAAATGTATACCAAAACAGGGATAAAATTGATAAATTATACCTACTTATGTGATTTAAATGTAAACATGAAGTTAAAATTCGAACAAATTAATATGCCATTGTATTAGGTACTTTGCGCGGTAAATAAGTAACATTTAAATTGTTAGCATTACACCGCCTATGCTGTGGGATCACATTTTTTAAATTTTTATCATTATTTATTATCTAGACACATTTAAGATTTCTTTTGGTTCATCAATTATTTCTTTAAATACAAATTTATTTATATTTAATTAAATAATTGATTTTCAATATTCAATTAAGTGGTAAAAATCACGTCGTCAATGATTAAGTAACAGCTGAGTTTCGAACATACTTGAATTTTGATTTATAGCTTATTCAGTCGCGGCCGTAATTGCGGTCCGTTTAACTTAAGTACTGGCTGCACACACGGCGTTCGTTTTTTAACGAAACAATATTCTATGCATATTAAAGTAGCCATCTTTGTTTATGATTTTATCAAGTAGGTAAATAATTGAGTTTTGATCAAATAGAAAAACCTTAGTATTAACAGTTTCGCCATTTTTTTATGTAGATAATATCTACTAATTTTGTTTCTAGAGATTTTGAAAAATATTACAAAGATTATTTATTATACAGGTGAAAATATTGAATATTATATTGGACTTAATTTGATGTTAATACAAACATCACAAAATGCAAATAAGTGCCGGTCGATGAACGAGGCAGTATTTACTGATATTTGATCGTACCTACACAGATATATTAGAATGAAAGTGGCAAACATTTATCTCCTTTTTAAAACGGTTCAAATATCCAATTAACTAAAATAAGACAAATATTGGCCGTTCCGAATTCCGATTGAATTTTTATTTATTTAATTAGATTAAGTACTTTTTAAATAGCAAAAAACGATATAAAAATAATAATATACCTAGTGCTAACTCTGCCGTGTCTAAATATTTTCAAGACATAAGCAAGAAACCTTCCTATAATTTATCTTAAGCAAATAAGATGAAAGTACACATTAATCGATTACGAATACATCAAGCCAGTTTTGAGAAAATTGAGACATTTTGGAATTTTATAGCAAGAACCTTTTTGGGAGGTGGCAAAAATGTAAGCTGAAAAAGTTTATTTACCGTACCTACATAAAAAAAAATTACATTCCAATTTTGAATCGATTCTTTTTTCAGATTAATTATGAAATCTTTAGGGCTGTACCTTGTTAAAATATACGACATGAAACAAAACATTTTCACTTAAATAAAAATGCACTTGATGGCAAAAAGTAAATGCGCGATTATGTACCATTAAAATTAACAAGTCGTTGGATATTGAACTTTATGTCGTCAGCGACGGGGGTCATATTACATGTGTTTTGTATGTTGGTAACATGTTTTCCAAAATTTTTATTTCTTCATACATTTGTCATTCCCACGCCTCGGTGGCTGTTATGCAAATGTCCAGCATCGATTGTGATTTGAGATCCGTTTGTTTTGGCGAAAAGTGTGAATTTGTAGTGAGTGAAAATAAAATCAGAATGCTTGCAACTGATAAGCTAGAAGGAGCTACTAAGCTTATATTATATAAAATAAAAGTTTAAAAAAACTATAACCCGACTTTGCAAAAAAGGGGTCTAAAAAGGCTGAAACAAGAAAATAATTAAATTTGAAATCCAGATATGCATAGGTACAGAAATGGTCAAGGTAGAGCCGTGGTCGTACCCGCTAAACAAATCTATAATATTCGTCTGCTGTTGAAATATACAATCTCAATAGCGGGTACGACCACGGCTCTACCTTGACCATTTCTGTACCTATGCATATCTGGATTTCAAATTTAATTATTTTCTTGTTTCGGCCTTTTTAGACCCCTTTTTTGCAAAGTCGGGTTATAGTTTTTTTTAACTTTTATTTTATTTTATATTTTTCTGTTTCCACATAAACTATAACATTATATTTTCACTAAACTAGCGTTAAATTAACACATAGAGAGTAACTAAACAACTTCTAGATACTATTTGTACAAACGCATTTTAAACGTTTATTTTGAATTTAACAATAAAATATAACAATAAATTAAAAATTTAAATACATATTTGTAATGTCTACCTATCTTTTGACACCAAACACGATACAATTATCTTAATTAAATTTTTTTTGGAGATAGTTTTTGAGGTATAATTTTCAAAATCCATTTTTTTTTAAATTATATAGCCTATGTTACTCGAGGGATTACTACGAATCGATTGATACCTCATTTATTAAAATCGGACCAGTATTTTAACCGCTACGAGGGAACATACATACATACATAGACTGCCAAAATCATTACCCTTCCTTTTGGCTTCGCCGAAGTCGGGTAAAAATATAAATAATTTACATTTTTATTTATACTATGTGACTGAGCGCAAAATTGAGTCAAACTAGTGATAACTACTTTGACTCAATTTTGCGCTAAGTCTAACTAATAACTAGTGCTTAGCTCTACGAGAGATCTCTCCCACCAGACGACAAGGCATTGAGAGATATAGAAACGAAAACAGATAGTACACAAGAGAATGAAAAGAACTTAGAAGATTTAAAAAAGCTACATGCTATAATATTATTGAGTGAAAAGGGTGTGTATGGGTCCCGTATGTAGAGTTTACTATGAAAGTACCAGCGCTGGAAGAGGTAGGTACGTTTTTTATTATTGTGTGGTGTGTGTGGTATGATATTAGGGCATTTCTCATACAAACATGAAAGTCAAAAGTAAGTCTTTCAGCGCTGGTACTTTTACAGTATACTCTACATAGGAGGCACATACACACCCTAATGTATTTTCACTCATTTATTTTATACCTTGTATTTTATGCAAACCGATTCTTTGTTTCTCATCACTATACACACCCACAACGGCTCATTTGATCGATTGATTATAATTTATTATAAGAATAATTTAGTAAAACTTATTGTTATAATAAATCATAATCAATTAATTCTATCATCATCCTATCAGAAATCAAGGACAGTTTAGCGCACTGGTGGAAATTATTCAATGCTAAGACTATACAGCTGAAAATGTCGAGTTGTGATAAGCCTAAAACTCAACATCTATATTAGAGTGAATACCGGCCATGACCACAATGTGGCGCTAAACAATTAAACTGCGATCGTGGCCACCGGCCGGCCATTACGACCGCAGAGTGGCCAAACCCCGATACATTACTTCAGCCAAGGGTTAAGCGGTTGACCTATGTATTGTTTGCACTGTAGGGTTGTAAACACTTGTGGGTTTGTTCGTGTACGATTATTCAGTACTAGTATATTATTATTTTGTTTTTTTTTTAATAACTATTTTCGGAAAAGCTATAAAGATATTTATGTACGCACACCACATTTTTAGTTGTTAAATTCTTTAGGTTGGTACTATAATTGAAATTATTGTATGTTATTGGATGGCTGGGTGGACTTTTTGTCACTCTTTCACGAAAAACTTCATAAATTTCTTGGTAAATGGTATCGTAGTTTAGGCTCTGGATCGGAACATAGGATCCAGTCTTCTTTCTAAAGGATCATGTATTGGAGGAACCACGCGCTAAAAGTTAGTGTAAATGAAGTGGCTTTACACATACCAAAAAAAAAAAAATAAGAAAAAAGTTATATTTCCAATTGAAACTTAACAAGCTATTTTCGGAAAGTCAACAAAAAAAACAAGCTACCTTCGGTTCAACCCTAACTCACCGAACTGGCGTAAGAAAACTCGAACGGGGCCATTTTTAGCAAAAAGATGAAAAATTTATATTTTTTAAAAGTATATATTTTTGCAATGTACCTAACTTAATCAATTCAAATCAATTTCACTAAAACGCCTACCTCTTGTATTATATGAATACCTAATAAATAGTAACAAAATCACCAAGGTAACTGATTAATATAAAAATTAAGTAGATCAAAGCCAACCGAAGTTATAAAATCTATTAGATGATTAATTTTCAATTTATTTCATAACTAGCTGACCCTTGCCCACTTCGTTGAGCATAAAAAGAGTTTATGATAAAATTCAACTAAAAAAAAATAACGTGGGAACCCGAAACCCGAAACGCGGGAACTCGGAACCCGCAACGCGGGAACCCGGAACCCGCAGCATGGGAACCCGGAACCCGCAACGCGGGAACCCGGAACCCGCAACGCGGGAACCCGGAACCCGCAACGCGGGAACCCGGAACCCGCAACGCGGGAACCCGGAACCCGCAACGCGGGAACCCGGAACCCGCAACGCGGGAACCCGGAACCCGCAACGCGGGAACCCGGAACCCGCAACGCGGGAACCCGGAACCCGCAACGCGGGAACCCGGAACCCGCAACGCGGGTACCGGAACCCGCAACGCGGGAACCCGGAACCCGCAACGCGGGAACCCGGAACTCGCAACGCGGGAACCCGGAACCCGCAACGCGGGAACCCGGAACCCGTAACGCGGGAACCCGGAACCCGCAATGCGGAACCCGCAACAGGGAACCCGAAACCCGCAACGCGGAACCCGGAACCCGGAACGCGGAACCCGGAACGCCGAACCCGCAACGCGGGAACCCGGAACCCGCAAGGCGGGAACCCGGAACATGCAACGCGGGAACCCGGAACCCGCAACGCGGGAACCCGGAACCCGCAACGCGGGAACCCGGAACCCGCAACGCGGGAACCCGGAACCCGCAACGCGGGAACTCGGAACCCGCAACGCGGAACCCGCAACATGGGAACCCGAAACCCGCAACGCGGAACCCGCAACGCGGGAAACCGGAACCCGGAACGCGGAACCCGCAGCATGGGAACCCGGAACCTGCAACGTGGAACCCGGAACCCGCAACACGGGAACCCGGAACCCGCAACGCGGAACCCACAACGCGAAACCCTAACGCAGAACCCGCAACGTTCACGGAAACGCTGTCGAATGGAATAAATAGTATCCTATGTCCGTCTACTTGCTCTAAGCTACTTCCTCACCAATTTTCAGCCATATCGATAAAGCCGTTCTTGAGTTATCAATAATTTAACTAACACGACTTACTTTTATACATATAGATGTATAGATTACTCCTACTAACATAAGCTAACGCCCGGTGAATGCTCCCGTCACAGTCGGTCCAGCCGATTCGGTGATCATTAGTTAGATGACGATGATGATGATGAAAAGTAGCCTAAATTAATCCTTGTAACTTTAGCTATCTACCAGTGAAAGTCTCGTTAAAATCGGTCTAGCCGTTCCAGAGATTAGCCGGAGCAAAGAGACACGCTGACAGACAGACATTTTTTTAAATTGCATTTTCGTTTTCAGTACCTAGATATCGTTGCCAATGCCAAAAAAAAGAAGAAAATATCGTTTAAAATATCATATGCATTTAGAAAAACGTTGCTAATTGAAAGTTACAAACTGACACTTCAATACGAATAGATTTCTGAACGCATAGTTGTTACATCATTTGACAACAAAATTAAATGTTTGACATTTGATGAACAAAATATGAGCATTTATTTATATGATTAATTATTCATTACACATCAAGTTTTCACTATTTTTAATATGTATTCTGCTATTCGGGGAGGAGACAAATCCAACGAATCAAAAACCATGAAAATTGGTTCAGCCGTTCTCGAGTTATAAGTGTTGTAACAAACACGACTTTCTTTTATATATATAGATAAAAAATAAAAATATATATATTTAAAGAAATTGTGTCGTGTCAACCCTAATGATTACCCCGTCCGCCCCGGGCGACCGGACAAGGGACATACAACACCGCATCCGCAACCGATTGCCGTTATGACTCAACTGTAATAACAACCGATCTATCGGTCTATACAGGGTGTAAAAAGAGCAGTCGTTATAACTTCGTGGGGTAATAACCAGGCAAGAGATATATCTATTGGTACTAGTAGTATCCATTGGTATTTGCTTTTAATCCAACGTTTTAAAAATTCAAAAATTTTCAATAGGCAATGTACAACGTGCTCAACACAGCGATCAGCTGATTACGCTGAGAGGTCAATAGCACGCGTAAGACGTTCATTATGTACTAGGTCAAAAATTATAAAATTTATGAATTTATTGCAGAACGTTGTTCTAAACAGTTCAGCCTTGCGACTAAAATAATAAATTGCAAAAAAAAAATATTCAAAAAATAATTATAATGAAAAGAATTAATTTCTAGAATCATTCAAGGTCCTATAATCCTATCCCAAAGTTATAGTGACTGCTCTTTTTACACCCTTCTTATCATAGATTAAATTAAATTAGTTTCAAGTCTTAATAAAGACATTGGAATATTAAAATTCAAAGAAATAAAAACTTGCCGAACAGCGGAGTAATCTTTAGACATAGTATTGAATCTTTAGCGCGTTGGTGCTCGAACGAGAGGTCGCGGGTTCGAATCTCGCCGAGGGAACAAAAAGTTTTTAATGTTCCCGGGTCATGAATGTGTATTAAATTTGTGTATTACTTATATAATAAAAATGTGTGTAGTATTATTAATTATATAACTTAAATATGTATGTAGTATAAAAGTATTAAATAAATTTTCGTTGTTCGGTACCTGTAACACAAGTTCTTCGGATACTTAGCACAGGGGACGCTTCACACCACGTCAATCTGACGGTGTGAAGCGTCCATAGATATTATTATTATACTAAAATATTCATAATATAAACAACTCTTTTTTATGGGATGTCGGTTATATAAAAAGGTAAGCCTAATCATTATTTTAACATACCGCATCCGCAACCGCTTGCCGTTATGACTCAACTGTAATAACAACCTATCGGTGTGTAGTTTAGGTGTCTCTTAGCGGCTATTTAGGGCACCTCTTACGGAAAATGGTTTTCAACAACGCTTAAGTGTCACCTAAGACCTTAGGAGAGCCCCTAATTTAGGGGCCCGATATTTCATGACTTAACTGTCACCTATCTATGACCTAACTATTATTGTGATTGAAAATATTTGAATCCCTGAAAATGGAAGACGATCTGAGTCAGTTTTTGGAAACTTTTTTTTTATCACAAATAGGTAATGTTTATCAAAAAACTGCCGATATGACAGGTATTTATCCCTATTTATCAGCATAATAAGGTTCCTACATATGTTATTACATTGCATAATATGAATTTATAGTTTTGTTTAAACTATAATTCAGTGATGTTTAGTCTTGTTTACGAACATCTGATTTTGAGGTTATGTTTTTCCGATTGACAATTAATGTATACTTCAACACGAATAACAATGATACTTGAAGTTATTATTACATTATTAAAATTGTATTATTTACATATTATGTGTATTTTTTTGTTTTAGGTAATTAAAACAATTTATGAAGATATTGAACAGCTGGTAATTAACCTCAGAGACGACAGTAGCAGCTGTGAATCATCAGAATTAGAATATGATTCTGAAGTTGCAGGAAGCTCCAGCGATATGACAATGTCTTCAGGCGTAGAATATTTAGACGAAACTTTGTTAAACTCTGATTAAAGTAATTATAGATATACAAAAAAAAAATAGTTTTATTATATATCCGCTTTAAAAAAACTAGTGTTATAAGTCATAATATTATTATAGTAATGCCGTGAATAATATTAGTAGAATGAAATCTATATTTATATTATAAAGCAGAAGAGTTTGTTTCTTTGTTTGATTAAACGCGCTAATCTCAGGAACTACTAGTGATATTTGTATAAAAATAAAAAAAATATAAAATATTGTTGCCAAAGTTGATTGTATGAAGAAGTAGATACGAATAATGTTTCTTATAAAAAGGTACATACAATTATAAATACAAAAGAGAGTTGCATCATGAGTGAAGCCCTGTTACCCTTGATATGCTGGTAAACCTGTAGTAAGGGTTAACATACTCTTTCCCTCTAGATTTTACATACTCTAAACTTAAGTGTTAAATTTAAAATACATTTTATTAATAGAATAAGACGATGTGTGTGTTTATATGTCACATTCACCTGATTGAATCTGCTTATTTAATTGAATAACTAGCGCGTCTTAGACATCGTTAGTATTTAAGAACGATATCATATTTCAAATAAAAGATATTTTATTATAATAATTATTTTGAGTAAGGTAACCTATACTCGTTTAAATAGGTCAAAACTAAAAGTTACAAGTATAAAATTGTTTAAATTTTTATTATTTATATTCAAATATCTTTTATTTTTTTAAATATTTATTTTTTATTTTGAGTAAGGTCCCTATATTCGTTTTAAATAGGTCAAAACTAAAAATTACAAGTATTAAAATTGTTTATAGAGGTACTATTGAGGGTTGCCACTAAAAAAGGAAAAGCGACCTCATTTATTCCACACTCTTTTTTGCCAAGCTTGTACCTACCTACATAATTATGTAACAACACAAGTAGCCGACAGCAAAACATTGTTTTTCCTGATACTTCAATAGTTTTTAATTTTAGAAACAAATCAGTTTTCATCTATAAATAAACTATTAACTATTTTAAGATATGTCGCCACAGGCAATTTCCTATTAACTGTTGGTGACTTGTCTGGCATCAGTGTAGCTACTTGTTGCCGCATTGTTAAACGAGTTTCTGCTGCTATAGTTACATTAAGAAAGGAATTTATAAGATTTCCGGAATCACCAGAAGAAATTTCAGCAGTGAAAGGGCAGTTTTATAAAATTGCTCGGTTTCCAAATGTTATTGGCTGCATAGATTGTACACACATCAAAATACAATCACCTGGTAAAATTTATGATAAAGTCTCAACTTAAAAAACAAAACAAAGTTAATGCTTTAATACACTTTTGTGTATATTATTTATTATCCTAGGTTTAAAAGTAGTCTATCTAACACTATAATATTATTATAGTTATCTAAGTAATCCTAATTGTTATAAAATGAGTAATTAACTAATTCATAGTCCTACAATTATTTTGTTACCAGGTGGCAATAATGCTGAATTGTTTAGAAACCGCAAGTCATATGTCTATTAATGTGCAAACTACCTATAGGTGTTGCAAATCTACTAATCACTGATGTTGTTTCCCGTTGGCCAGGATCAACACACAACTAAACTATATATCAAAATAGTAGTAGGTATCGCAAGTTTGAAGAAGGCATTTATGGACTATCATACCTATTAGGTGATAGTGGATATCCATTAAAGGTAGGAACATGAGTATGAACAAAATTATAGTAAATAATTAGACATTCGTCGTCGTCGTCGTTTCAGCCTTTTACTGTCCACTGCTGGACACAGGCCTCTTCAATACATTATTGAAGGAAGTTAAGCCTACTGGTACCACGCTGGCTAGACGGGTTGGTACAGTGTTTCGTTTCGAGTTTTCCTTCTCTCACACTAGCTGTTGATGTGTGTGTGTTTCCTTTTAGTCGCCTCTTACGACTCCCCTAGGATAGTATCGGGGGTGGTGATAATTGTATTCTAATGCCGTCACCACACGGACGAATTAGACATTATTTAATGTAAAATCATTTTAATGTTTGTAGTTTCATTTGTTACTATAATAACTTTAATATAACATTTATTTATTTAATTCTTGTCTGTAGAACCACCTGCAACAATAAAGAGATTTCACAATTATTGTGACTGACTTGGACAACACAATCATACACAAAATGCTATTTTGTTTCACATCAGTGCAGTATAATATGCCACATTAGCACATTGAATTATATAATTTTTTAATTTATAAGAGAAGGTAATTACAATAGGTGTTCAATTTTGAATTGCAGAGTCATCTTCTCACTCCATATTTAAATCCAGTTAATTTTGGTGAGAGAATATACAATGAAGCACACATTAAAACAAGAAACACAGTGGAGCGTCAGTATGGTGTTTTAAAAAGAAGATTCCCTGTGCTAGCTGTAGGCTTACGCCTTAAACTTGATACAGCAGTAAATATTAATGTTATAGTAGCTTGTGTATCCTACATAATATTTGTATTTTAAAAAAGGAGCATTATCCGATGAATGATCAGGTAATTCTAAATTTGGAAGAATTAATTGAGAATGGACAAATTAGACAAGCTTCTCACACCATTTCTGATCCTAGTTATGGTTTTCAAAGAAATTGCATGAGTCAATATTTTGAAAGGTTATAAAACTTATAAGTAATTAAGTAGTTATGTATGTTTAGATAATAAACAATTTAATTTGAACAAATACCTTTTAATAATTGTTTTAAGGTTTCAGTTTTAATTTCTAACTCTCTTTCAGCGGCTGCCAGCTGTAATTTGTATAATTTTCTTTTAAATTCAATCTCTTCTTCAAGTAACTGCTTTCTTAACTCTTCTGTGTCTGCTTTTTTTTTATTAACATTTTTATAGCTGGAGCATAGCGAGGACATAGCTTCAGCTCTCTCTGTATCAGCTAATACAACTGGAGGAATTTGTGAATCTGTTGAGACAGTGAAAGTCTCCAATCTTGGGACTTTTGAGTTCAGGATATTGTCGTCAAAGTCATTATCCTGAACTCCTTTTATTCCTGTGCACGCCCTTCCAAGCAGTGCACAAACTTGTTCCAAAACTGCATCAAATTTTATGTCCATAGGACCACCACCAGTTTTATTAAGGCTTCGTCTGGATGTCTGATAATATATTTTGCTTTCGCTTTTCATTTTATCCCAAACTTTTATAAGAGATTCTTTTGTTCTGTGAATAATAATAAATATATATTAATGTTTAATGTATTAAGCTTATTAGACACACTATAAAAAAGCAATCCAAAATTATTATTCAACTTATTATGCACAACATATTGATATAATGATAAAATACATACTAGAATAATTAAAATATGGAATCATAACATTTACCTGAATGTAGTTGCGGTTGCATTAAATGATTCGGTGACTTCGCCCCACGCTTTATTTTTAGCGTCATTCGAAGTGCCATCTGTTTTTTTATTTAAAATAGTAGCTTTGTGCGAGCCTAATAATTTAACTAACCTATTTTTTTCCTCTGCAGAAAAGTTTTGGCTCCTCTTGCGCTTTTCTGCCATTGCTTATTTACTATTCTAAAATCTAAATTATACTAGAAATAAAAAATAAACTATACAATAATTAACTCCTATACTTATAATAAAAGTATTACTCTAATCTATGAATTAACTAATAAAGAACAAATATTTTGGAGGTTGTGATACATACAACAAACACCGATCTGACCGATCAAAGTTTACAAATTACAAACAACAAATATGTACAAAAGTAAGTGAGTCATCAGTGCAACTGACATTATTACTTTTTAAATTACACTACAGTATAGTTTTAAACATGCTGTACGTCATCTTTTTACTAATTTAACTACGTATTAAAACTGCTGAATATTTTATAAATACATACAAAACTACACGAACTTGGATGTATTTATGTTAAATTATCTAACTGTTAATTATTTATACTAAAATTTTTAAAGTTACATTTATCGATTAATAATCGATAGTATGAGCGCAAATTAGAAAAAAAAATAATGTCACCTAACTAGGAGTTCCAGCTAAGTGTTACCCAGCTTGGTGAAAATGAAAATATGTAGTATGGTCTCCTATCCAAAGAGTCACTTACTTAGGAATCGTTTAGGAGTCAGTTGGTCAAAACGGGCATATGTGTATTACTAGACGTGTGAATGGATTCTAACCATATTATGTAAAACATCGGAACAGATTAATCCTGAAGTCGTTTTTTTGTGTAGTAAATAAAAAAAACTATACCTGTCTGACCAGCAAAGCGCTTCGTCTCTATACCTGAAAACAAAATAAAAAAAATATAAGTAATCCTCGTCATTGCTAAGCAGAAAGGAAGCTGATGATGATTTATATTTAAGAATACTCTCGATCGCGTCAGCTTTTAAATCAAAAATATAAAAATCGGTTCACCAGTTCGGGAGCAACGATCTCTCATGCCACACGTCAAATACTAATACTAATATTATAAAGCAGAACAGTTTTTTTGTTTGTTTAAACGCACTAATCCCAGGAACTACTGGGCCGATTAAAAAAAAACTCTTGATATGATAGATATTCTAGTCTGGCTAATGAAAGTAGACATTGAAAAAGCGCGGCAAATTAAAAAAAAATAGCACAGCAACCCAAGATGAACATAGACTAACATGACTTGATATTTGTAATATTTTTATTTCATGCATTTGATTTTTATAGCTTTTATGTGTTATGAATTAGGCTCCAGCTAATGATTATATTTAATACATTACTACCAAGACTTGAGATTTCCATGTTAGTTTCTGTTTCAACCTTTGGTAAATTTCTTCGATTTTATAGACAATATTTATACATTGTATATACCTAATTATTAAATGAAATGAAAAAAACATTTTAGTACAAAAATTTATTCTAACGAATCAAAGTCCAAGAATTCTTCAAAGTACTGGTGTTGTGTTATTATCCCGTCTTTCTGCTCTAAATCAGAGAGTTTTTGAATCGTGTTCATTATTTTACCAACTTCTGCTACATCCTCCAGATTTTCTAAACCAAAAGATAAATAATTTATTAAAATAAAATACAAATACATGAAATTCTTTTTTAAAGAAATTTAATGCTTTTATTGATCTAATTCTAAAATCACAATGTCTTGTATTGTACCAAAAATATGTCTAAAAAATCAAGTATCAAAATTAGTCAACCCTACTTACCTGAGAATTCCTTCACCACACGCAAACAATCCTGTTTTTGGTTGAATTCTACTTCTTTCTGTTCTTGATTTTCTTTATATTTAGAAATCATAGAAAATAATAGTCTGCGAGTTTCACTTTTAATCGTTTTATTCATATTTAGGGCACTAAAAACTGAAAAATACGAACCAAACAATGACACCTTATTTCTGACAAACGCCATCTTCAGCATTTGACATTGATTATAGTGTTGCTATTCCTAAGATTGCAATAAATACGATTGTCTACTTTCATTGGCCAGACTCTAGTCCATTTATAAAGGAAGGCTTTAGGCAATATAATATTACGCTGCGACCAATAGGAGCGAAGTGCCAGTGAGAAATGTTGCAAAAACGGGGAAATTCACATTTGAGGATTTTCTTTGAGTGCGCTGCATAAACGGTTTAAGTTACTCAAAAAACATAATAAGAAGAATTATTTCTTTTTAAAATCATAATAACCAATACCACCGTAAGCAATCAAAAGATAATCGCGATAGTGTTTCCGACAACCACGCGAACGAAGTCGCGGGCGCAGCTAGTAATTATATATTATGGGATAAGCCTGAAATAAACATATTTCATTTTATTTTTATAACGCTCTTCTGTTTCCGCCGGGGAGTAGTCAAAAAAGAAAGAAATGTTAGAAAATAATATTTATATAAAAAACCTGATATAAAATCTCGAGACTTGTAAAGTTTATTTCAGGATTTCATTCACATTGCATTTGTCAAGGCGGTGTCAAGCTCGTCTTATGCCCGTTTTCACCAACTGTCTCCTAAACGATTCTTATGTAAGTAACTCTTTAGATAGGTGATTTCCTAAAATCATCTCCTACCTTCCCGTTCTTAAGAGATTCCCTAAATAGCTCATAAGAGACACCTAAAATTAGGAGTCAGTTGGTGAAAACGGGCATTAGTTATTTACACCTTCTCGACAATGTTATATTTTTCAATGAGTAAAAAATAACATGCGCACGCGCAGACTATAAATCATTGAATTCTAATCGCGTCTATCCGTAAAATGGTGATACATAACTCATGAGCTGCGAAGGTACTTCAATATATTATCAGTTTATGATCTAAGTAATATATAATATAGAGATCTAGCCACTCGCCTCGTATTATCAAAACTATCCCAAACTCGGTGTCGCGACCTCTACTTGTGAACCTATTTGACAAATAAAACATCGTTTCGTTTCACTTTCAAAAATGACTACTTTTGGTTTTGTGATTATGAATATTTCGTTTGAAATAGAACAATGAAAGTATGTAATAATATGCAAAGTTGTTTTATCTGTCAGGTTTCGCAAGAAGAGGTTCTGATCACCATTATTTAGACCAAGTTAGCCAGTGGCCAGTGGCCACGGTTAAAAATCAAATAATATTATTTTTGGGACTGACAAATTTAGGAACAGAATAAGGAAGGCGAAATATTCCCGCGAAAAACTAATCGTTACTGCCGTGAAGTTACATTGAGTCGGAATTAGTTAAGCCTGGAACGGCGAAAGTCCCAGTGACTCAGAATTATTGCAATGAAGTTACAGTGAGTCAGAAATGTTGCAGTGAAGTTACAGTGAGTCAGAACTGTTACAATGAAGTTACAGTGAGTCAGTACTGTTGCATCTGTGATTCTGCTGGTCGGTAAGTCGGAGTGCGGGGCCGGTGCTCGCTAGAATAGATACTAACACCAATTCTAATATTCTGATAATATTATTCGCGTGGTGTATGGTTTTTTAATTTTTTGCTAATGTTTTATCCTACCACTGACGACCGCTGAATACTATCCATCCAGATTTGGTTACATTCTAGTTTTAACTGACTACCAAACAAAGGATATGTATGTACACCGATTAATATACGAGCTTAATGATCCGATTTTCATATTATACCAAAAATATATTTTTAAATCAATGAACACTTGTCGGTACATTTTTTATGTCGATGATTTGATTTGATTGTAGTTTCAGTGCAGCTGATTTGGGAGTTTTTCACATTCCCATTTGTAATTGACTTTTGACCCAAAAAGTTTGTTGAAGTCGGTTTTTTTAATGTATTTTCTTTTTATCATTCCACAAAACCTACGGTTTCCGCGGGACATCTGACAGGTCTCTTCAACACAGCCATACGTCAGCATCTATTTCAGACCTCCCGGGCGATGATGAATAATTCAGAGCAGATCCACCACTTACCTACTGTCTACATTATTAATAACTGTATTACCACCTTGCCAGGAATGCGCTGTCGAAGAAACTAGGTGTTTAGCTGATACCTAAAAATTGGCCTTTTCTATCATAATAATAAAAATAATAGCTCCTCTCTCCGATTTTTACCAGGCCAGCTACGCAGGAGTTATTTTATAGTGCACAAGTGTGTGCGCAATACACTTACTTTTACTCTCATAACCCATTGGGACGGTAAATCGACACGACAGGCGCAGGACCGACTTTTTACATGCCTATCCGACGCATGGATCATCTTTCTTGTCTGACAATCAGGTGATCTGCCTGCATTGTCCTAACCAAACTTGAAAACAATATTTGTTGTTCAAACGCGGGAATCGAACCCACGGGTCGAGATCGAAGCTATGAACCACTAGACCACGGAGGCGATTTCTCAATCAGCCAGATAGGTAGTACAATATTCCTTGGTTATGGTAAGTGTTTCCTGAGCATGTAGTTTTTGCTTAGGGTCAGTTAATAATCGACACCGAGACGCAACGCAAGTCTGGACACAGGACAACAATTAAATAATAATTACATTTATGGCGTCTTAATAATTAGGGTCAGGGATCCCACCGATACACATTGTATATGTCGCAGTCATCTTATTGAATCTGGTTATATAATTGAATCACTAGGCGGTTAAATAATGGCGTCAAACAGCTCGTACAGATAGCAATGTGTTGTTATATTTTTTGATTAATTTACTTTAATGTTCGTTTTATTAGTACTCATTCAGAAATATCGAAGTTTAAAACTAAAATATTAAATGGCTGTCCTAGTCTCGGATTCTATTTGTTAGTAAAAACTGGATTCAATGAAAGCGCTAGTCATTCAATTGAATAGCGGATTCAATCAGATGACTGCGACAAATACACCGCGAGGATGCTTGCGAGATGCAATTCTGAATTATTATTTTATTATATTATGTGTTTTATTCTCAATGACTACTCATGAATCAGGTACACGTGCCATTACAAACGCACCCTAGCTGTAATTATGTAACAATAATAAGACTCAACTTTTTACTTACACTTTTCCACTTTAATTTCGTTTTATAAGTTTTTACTAAATAACACCACCGGTATCGATTTAATCATCATCAGTCTCATAGATACATGAAAGTGTAAATAAAAAGTTGTGTCTTATTATTGTATGACTTTTATTTATTATTATTAGTGTATGACTTTCCATCAAGAACCAACAGTATATTCATCAGTTACATGTAATTATGTAAGTTTTCTAGTAACCTGTGGGCGGTGCTGTGAGCTGCTGTTATTATTAATGTATATTATAAATGTATTTAAATTATATTTTTATAAAATATACAGGGTGTTTAGAGGGTGTAGCTATAGGAAAAATGTCGATGGGTGATGGAGTTGGCTACTATTTAGTGCCTCAGCATATGTGTTATTGTTATTAGGTTCAAATTACACGTCCAATAATACACTTCTAGTTAATCGTATTTTACTTTATTCTACTACGTAGATAATACAATAAACAGTATCTTATAAATAGCTATGTAGGTACACTGATCCCACTAACCTATCCGGGCCTCTCAAGGAGACTAACTTAAAACTATCTTAGGCATCAACGTCAATGTCATCTTTGACATCTAGTTGTTTTAAATACATAATATCATTATGTAACAGCTACGTGCTGCGCCTAAGGAACATTTAATTTTTTTTGTACTGTTCCCTTTGGTATGAAAAAAAATTACATTATGGCAGTAACACATACCTGTATAATTTTTTATAACTTAATTAAAGTTATAGGTACTCATGTATATATTAATATTTTGAAACGTGCGCATCGCGTCGCGTCTCAGTGTGATCCGACTCTTATCCTTAACATATTGAGAAAGTGCTATTAGTATCACTAATAACACGACCATAAGTTCGTGTATTTTGAAAGACTTTCTCCGTGAGCAAACTGAAATAGTATAATGTCCTTCAAACGGCTTGTTAGCATGAGAACGGTTCAAAGTCGCAGTTTACTAAGGATATTGTAAGTAAAGTTGAATCTTAACTATCATTATGGTTGAACGCTTAAATACCCGCTTACTTATGTTTTCAGTTCCAATGTAATCTAAACGAAAATAAAACGATAAAATAGTAATTCATGTATTTCTTTAGCACACCTATAATGATGACCAAATATTTTATAACACAGTCTATATTAGTGACCAAATATTCTATAATATAATAGAACCTATAATTATATCACAAAAACATAGAATATACAGAGTTTAAAAAGAGCAGTCACTATAACTTTAAATAAAAAAAAACATAGATTACACATGCACTAAAAATTAAAAAATAACTTGAATGAGAAAAAGCTGTATAATCGTACCCCAGAGTTATAGTGACTGTTCATTTTACATTCTGTATATTATTATCATCCTTGGTCCCCTGAAATTAAACCTACAAAATCATTTTTGTAATCTTACTAATGTCGCAAACGAGATAGTTTGTAAGTAAGGATGAATGGATGTTTGACGCAAAACTACTGAACGTATTTTGATGAAATTTAATATGGTAGTAGTATAGGCTTTGAGTTAACTTATATAATGCTTTATCATCGCAAGAAAATGTTAAGGTCTCATGCGATTTATTTTTAACACCTTACGTATCAAGACTTGGAATAAACGAATCTTATACCTATTATACAGATTTTCGTTAGTATAATATTCGCATCTTCTTCACGATGAGTAGCAACAAAAACTCGCACTCAGCACACGGAATCTAACAAAGCATCTATTTAACTTAATCCACCATAACAAGATTGAAAGGGAAATTTCCCCATTTTTAGGCAAGTTCAAACAAATGGCAACATTAGCATGTCAACACGTTGGAAGTGATACCGGCTGCTCACAAGCACCTCCTAAACCGTATTCGATTACGTTTTATGTCGTTTCCACTTTTGCAAATTTAAAATTTCTGCTTTTTGAATGAAGAATGCTGTTAGCGCATATGTATTTTGCATGAAACGGTCGAAACTTTTAACATTTTGTGTAGATGCTTTCTACAAGGAGTAAAATAAATAAGCGATAATACTGAGTATGCGCCTCATAAGTAGAGTTTACTACCCACTTTGACTTTCCTGTTTGTGTGAGAAATGACCCAACATCATAAATTTTCCCATACAATAATTTTAAAAAAGTACCTCTTTCAGCGCTGGTAGTTTCACAGTAAACTCTATACACGGGACGCATACTTACCCTAAAGTATTATCACTCATTAAAATTATAGCCTGTATACAAGTGTAGCCTACTAAAACTGTAGAGTCCAAAACATAAAGTAGGCCAATCAATACAAATTACCATAATATAATGTGTATGTATGTATGTAACGAGCAAACTTGTGCAATAAACCGCAGATGCCACATTTTGGGTCGCTAGTGCATGACTGTATACATTAATTTGACGTTATTGTAAAATGTACATGTGCTTGTATTATAATTAATCACTTTTATGCATGATTTTATGACGTAATTTTAGGTGTTAGAGCATAGAAATTGTTGAATTAATCATACTAATATTAGTCTCAGGGCGTTTTTCACCAAGCAATGTTAAAGTTAAACCTTCATTAAATATCATGTTGTTCCTCTCTTAATTCTTATCAATGAATGAGAAGGCATAGTATTTTAACAAGCCGTTAACACTAACAAGCGTTGGTGAAATCGGGACTCAATTTTACCAACGCTTGTTAGTGTTAACGGCTTGTTGAAATACCATGCCTTCTCATTCATGATGGATGGTTCATGCTGAGGCGTTATGCCTGAGTGGACTCCTTTTTGACGGTTAGGCATTATGTCTCTATTTTTTTCCCCTTTAATTTTTCTCTGTTTTTTCTCTATGTTTGTTTATTGTATAATTTCTCACATTTTATGCTAAAATTCTTGTTATGTTTTTTGTGTTCTTGTAATCCTTTGTATAATGTGTAGTGTAATGTTGTCAACAAGTCAAATAAATGTTTTTATTATTATTATTATTATTATGTTTGTGTATAGCTTCCTTGCTAACGGGCAATTAAATCCCGGACCTTTGGAAGGCATGCGTGGGGTCGAAGCCAACTTTTTAATTTTAATTTAAATG
Source organism: Celastrina argiolus (assembly GCA_905187575.2). NCBI lineage: Eukaryota > Metazoa > Arthropoda > Insecta > Lepidoptera > Lycaenidae > Celastrina > Celastrina argiolus. The sequence goes on from LR994596.1 coordinate 10,139,295, forward strand.
TAGTGTAGCCGGCGACTCTCCCTGTACGCACCATGGAAGTGCGCCCACGGAGACCCACCGCTTAGTGGTCCTACACTTATGTAAAGCACCATATTGCAAGGATTTTTTATAAGAAAAGATTATGGGTTATGGGTTATTATTATTACTACATCCTGGGTATCAAACCCATGCACCCTTTCGAGTGCTAATCAACGGTCTACCAGTGGGTAGTCCGTGGCCTAGTGAGGCCACGGACGATGTTTCTCTTTATCATAGTTAATACCCAGTACAGAATTTGCGTACATAAAATTTCCACAAAATATTTTCATAAGAGACATTACAATTTTCACTGTGCACCGACGAAATTCCACAAAACAGCAATATAACACACGTGCACCGTACATTTTACACCCCGTGGGGTTTCAATAAACGCAGATGAGGGTAGTTGCGAAACATCGCGCTCGTAAACACCGCGCAATATGTTCCGCATTGTACTTTTTATCCACATCTGACTTATTATTTGAAAAAAAAGGAAAAATATATGAGACAGTACAAAATATATTGAGCGAATATCGTATAAAATAGCAGCTATTACGGTGATGGTGTCCGGTTTCACTGCAACCATAAGTAGTTTTATATTGCTCAAGTGTGTGTGCAATACACAAGAGTTATCTCTCTCTCGCTTGCTCTCTTTACTCTCGTAACCCAGTTGGACATATAAAGTATAATTTGCGGTACAATTACAGTCATCAAAAGTAGGTATTATGCAAATATCCGATAAAATAATATGTATATACATCGACAAAAATGTTTACAATAACCGACAAAAGTAGTAAAAAATAATCCAGAATCTAATACATTATATAATCATATAGAAAAGTGTATAGAAAAAGTTTTATAACAAACAAAAGTATAATATGTATTATGCAAATATCTAATAAAATATATTCACCAGCAAAAATGTTTTTATAAAAGTACAATAACTGAGAAAAGTAGAATACCTTATATACGATAATCCAGAATAAATTATACAATCGTAGAGAAAAGTGTTTATATATAAAAAGTTCCAATAACCGGCAAAAGTATTATGCAATTTCCAATATATTTATCGACAAAAATGTTTATTTATACAAAAAGTACAATAACAGACAAAATTAGTATACAATAATCCACAATCTAATAAATCATACAATCATATTGAAAAGTGTTAATACAAAAAAAATATACAAATTTCCAATAAAATATATTCATCGACAAAAGTGTTTATGCAAAAGCCGCGAAACACAATATCGAGTTATTTAAATGGCCACCGGCACTATCGGCTTGGCCAACGGGTGTCACTTGAGAATGTTTGGACTCGCTAATTGCTTTTCCCTGTAATCATATGCGCCACTGTTGCCGAGTGCTACCGGATATGTTACACCCTTAACTTGCTGTTAAACTTGAGTACTTGCTTACTTAGGCCCGTATTCATAAAGAAGTCTCAAACCTAACCTCACTTGAGAACCTGCGTATTGTTTTATTTTTAAAAATGATGAACTTTACTTATGTTACATACCTACTTTAATTTAAAAAACGTACAAATAAAGATTATTTAGGTTTTTTATCATTATCGTAAAGTTCTTCATTTATAAAGTGAAACGATTTTTTTTGTCCGTCAAATAGGTTCACAAGCAAAGTTATATCTATTCTAAAAAAGAAAAGAAATTAAAGTACTATGTAACATTAATAAAGTTGTTCATTTTTAAAAGTGAAACGAAACGTATGTTCTCAAGTGAGGTTGGTTTTGAGACTTTTTTTATTAATACGGGCCTTAGAGTCTGGAAGCAATTGTTGTATGAAGCCTGTTTTACCCGACTTCGGCGAAGCCAAAAGGAAGGGTAATGATTTTGGCAGTCTATGTATGCTTGTATGTATGTATGTATGTTCCCTCTTAGCGGTTAAACTACTAGTCCGATTTTAATAAATAAGGTGTCAATCGAAAAAAGAAAATTAAATTAAGATAATTGTATCTTGTTTGGTATCAAAAGATAGGTCTTGGCAAGCACATTACAAATATGTATAAAAATATTTAATAATTATTACATTTTATTGTTAAATTCAAAATTAACTTTATATTCTTTAGATAGCTATTCTTTAGATAGCTATTCTCCGGATAGCTATTCTCCGGATAGCTATTTTCCGGATAGCTAGGCTCCGGATAGCTATTCTCCTGATAGCTATTCTCCGGATAGCTATTCTCCAAATAGCTGTTCTCCAGATAGCTATTCTCCAGATAGCTATTCTCCGGATAGCTATTCTCCAGATTGTTATTATCCGGATAGCTATTCTCTAGATAGCTATTCTCTAGATAGCTATTCTCTAGATAGCTATTCTCCGGATAGCTATTCTCCGGATAGCTATTAGTTATTCTTTAGATAGCCATTCTATTTTAAGGCAGGTGCCTTACCCCTGCATTTAAAACTTTTTTGGTACTTCAACAGTCACCGCGCTACATCGGAAGGTGTCAAAACTATTATAACATTCAACATCAATTTCTAAACCTATCGAAAACTTTAAACCATTGACATAATCATATCGTAATGAGCCGTCAATTTGGGGAGTAATACATGTGTTTAGCCCGGTACCAACATCACGGATGGCCGGTACCAACATTACGACTGGCCGGTACCAAAATTACGACTGGCCGGTACCAACATTACGAAGCACAATCAATAATTTCCTATCACTGCAACACCCGCACCGGTTATTATGGAAAAAACAATAAGTATACTAGATTGTTGGACTGGATTATTGTGGATATACCCGTGATAAATAAATAACGTATAGTGTTCGGTTTGAGTTCAACTTCTCGGTTTATCTGTTTCATGCGTTATTGATTCCAAAACTTTTAACCAATAAAGTTACACTAATAAAACACTAAAAAAACACACTAGTAAACTAAAATTCACTTATATGACCAACCAGTTTATCATATCCATTACACATATTTGACACTTTTACTGATGGACATCACTGACACAGATATGAATAACATACAAAAAAGTATTATTTTATTCGTTACAATATTTGAACCACCATTTTTCACTCCCAAAGTAATAAAAGCTTTTCATAACTTAAATAATACATAGTTTATGTAAGTAGGATACTAAGATAAGTGGACTAAAGTATGAACAAAATTGGTTGTCTGTAAAGTTCACGGACGACAATTTACGTGAAAACACAAAATAGTTGACGCGTAGGTACTTTGTGACTTTCGTGCTGCCGGTATACTCTTTTACTCGGACACGTCGCACTCTCGCTAGCACAGCTCAGAAGGAACGTGACATTGATTCATACTTTTTTCGTGGAGACAGTGTTAATCGATATACAAGGTGTTCTGCGCTTAAACTCTATATACGGGACCCATAAAGTATTATATTATCACTCATTTATTTTACACCTTGTATAAACGTTATCGCGTCAAAAATAATCAAGTAAGCCTTGTCCACATATAGACAACGTACAGTCGGGCCTAGTGTAAAATCACAGATATAATTCTCATAATCCGCGCTCCGTGCTCGTAACCTTTCACACCTCGCTCCATGCGCGATTGTACCTCGCGCTACGCTCTACACAACTGTACTTTATTGATATCATTTTTCGGATCGAAAACAATTTCTTACTTAACTGTACTTTATTGGTATCATTTTTCAGTTCGATATTTCAACCGACTTCAAAAAGGAGGATGATATTAACTCGTCTATGTTTTTCGTGCTTTGTGATATATTTTTTTTACTTTAATGCTGATTAAATCTCTACACAAGTGATTTTATGAAGAATGTTTTTCGAAATATTACAAACAAAATTTTCTACTTCCTATAAAAATATATCTAAACTAAACTAAAACTTTAAAAAACATTTAAGCGTGTAACATTCCTATCACCTTGATGACCTGAACCGATTTCCACCAAACATAGACTCTCGACTGATATTTCAAACAAAAAAACCGCAATAAAATCGGATCATCCGTTTGGGAGCTACGATGAGACAGACACATAGGTACACATTTACACAGACACGTCAAACTTATAACACCTTATAACTTATAACTTGTTGTTTTTGCGTCGGGGGTTAAAAATATCTATTATTTATTTAGAACCTTCATGACGAACGACTGTAGAACAATATGTAAGAATTATACTATATTCGTACGTATATAAGTACGAGTATAATTAATATTCTAGTCTCGAATATAATATTCCAGATGGAACCAGCGAATATCAAAATGTCAGCTTGGGACAATTTCCGATTGTTGCAAGATAATCTAACTCCATAGTGAGGTATTAATGCAAATCGCAATATCTGGATTGAATACCCTGTCTCGATTACACCTAAGGCCCGTATAAATAAAACAATCTCAAACCCAGCCTCACTTAAGAAGCTATTTGACAGATTAAAAAACGTTATCTTTTTTTAACTGATTTCAAAAAAAGGAGGAGGTTCTCAATTCGTCTGTATTTTTTTTTATGTTTGTTACCTCAGAACTTTCGCCTGGGTGAACCGGGCCCTGATTGCGTAACTTCTGTGGCTTTCCCGATTGTCGGCATCAACTGTCATTGTGACGTTAAATCTTTTTAAAACACGATTTTAAAAGTTCATATGTCATAATTTTGGCGATTTAACTTTTTAAATCGTGTTTTAAAAAGATTTAACGTCACAATGACAGTTGATGTCGACGGTCGGGAAAGCCACAGAAGTTACTCTGATTACAGAGCCCAGATTTGGATGTTTTCTTTTTTATTTGAAAGCTGGTGCTTCCCGTTTGGTCCCATAGCAATTTGGTCCAGTTCTGACAATGGCATCCATGAAATAAGTCTGAAATTTACATTAAGTGTGTGCTTAACAAATGGACAATTATTTCCTTTTTAGTTTACCATTTGAAGTCGGTTTTTTTTGCTTAAAATTATGTTGAAACTTGTCATCTTTGTTTTAAAATGAAGAGATTTACATAATATGTTACTTAATTTATTTTCTTTCTTGTTTAAAAAGTAAAAATAAAGATTATAAAATCTAGATTCTACTAGTTTTAATGTTTTTCTGTAATCTATAATATGAATATAACGGTATAAAAAGAAAATAAATTAAAGTACTATGTAACATTAATAGAGTTCGTTAAAACGTAAAAACAAATCGCTTTTTATCTGTGTAGGACTACTGTCCGGACTCTCCCTACCCGGAGAAAATTTTAAGTATTAATAGTACAAGTCCCGATTTCACCAAAGCTTCTAAGTGTTAACGGCTTGTTAAAATTCCTTACCTTCTCATTCGTTGACAGGAAATACAAGAGGGATAACATGATATTTAATGAAGGATTAACTTTAACATTGCTTAGTGAAATTGACACTAAGTCCCGATTTAACGCATGTTAGTAACGGCGTGTTAAATTATCATGCCTTCTCATTCATTGTTAGGACTTATGAAATTGATAACATGATATTTAGCGAAGGATTAACTTTAATATCGCTTGGTGAAACACGCTCTTAAGGTATAAAATATGACTATGCATTTTCGATTTTCAGCTTTAGGGCGTGTTTCACCAAGCAATGTTAAAGTTAACGACATGTTAAATATCATGTTATCCTTCTCGTATTTCCTGTCAATGAATGAGATGGCATAGTATTTTAACATGGCGCTAACTTTAACATTGCTTGGTGAAACACTGCCTTATGATATTAATGTAGAGTTCTATTTTGTGTGCTTAAAATTTTCTCTGGTCTTTCGAATTCTGGTCAACAGTTTTAAATCTTCATAGTGTTACTCCTATGAGTCAGAGTAATAACATACAACACGAACATAATTACACTCGTTATTCTCAACATATAATCACAAATCATAGACATATCGGTAGATTTCTCATTACAATACAATCATTATTGGGTAGGTAGGTATATAAAATTGGTAGCTTATTTCCTTTGGGATTTAATCCTTACAGAAGTTAATACAAAAATATCATTATTAGCTGTACTCACGTAATAACTATTTACTAATATACTCGAGAGGCAGCATAGTCAGCGTGAAATAGTGAAATAAAACCTCCGATTATAAAACGTTCCTCATTGGTCATGTTAAAGACATGCATGTTAAAGTTAATCTTTCATTAAATATCAAGTTATCCCTCTTGTATTTCCTGTCAATGAATGAGAAGGCATGGTATTTTAACAAGCCGTTAACACTAACAAGCGTTGTTGAAATCGGGACTATGTGTGACAATAAACTCGTAATCGCATCTCATACATGTTATGCCAAGTTTGGGTTAGTCGGTAACATCTTATAGTGATCATATCAATATTATTTATTTGTAACATGTAAGATTATTAATAATAATCTTACTTGTTTCAAATAAATGAGTAAATTGACTTGAAGAAAATTAATTGTTTGAGAAAAGGATGGTTCACTTGGCGGGGCACTGCCGTCCCCACAGACATCTTAGCCTTCATCGATAAACGGGCTCTATCCAACAATGAAATATTTTTTCAAATAAGACCAGTAGTTTTAGCATGTAGCTTTAGGGCGTGTTTCACCAAGCAATGTTAAAGTTAACGCCATGTTAAATATCATGTTATCCCTCTCGTGTTTCCTGTCAATGAACGAGATGACTAACATTGCTTGGTGAAACACGGCCTTAAAATATTAGTATAGGTAAAACTTAACAAACTTTTTTGGAAATGAAAACATACTACTACTCCACAGGTTTAACCCTAACCATAATGCGTATATTAAATTAACTGACATACACACACTCAGACACGTCGAACTTATATCACACTTTTTTCGGGAGCAAAAAATAAAAATAAATCTAATTCCATTTCCAAATTAAACTTAAGCCGTGTTTCACCAAGCAATGTTGAAGTTAACGCCATGTTAAAATACCATGCCATCTCATTCATTGTCAGGAAATACGAGAGGGATAACATGATATTTAACATGGCGTTAACTTTAACATTGCTTGGTGAAACACGCCCTAAGGAAAGTCAACAAAATGGCTACCACTGGCCACTACACCGGTCCAACCCTACCCAAACTCATACGGGTTAATGGTCGTTTATAAAAGTTATATGACGTCAATAAATCATAAACAAACCGACAAATTATTTGAGTGATCTACCGTAAACTAACGGTGAAGTGTTTTCTCACGATCTACGGTTCTCGGTAAATCTAATATGGCGACACTTTGTTAAAAATAACGCATTCGTCCAATGTTCAGTTAGCACATAACTGCGCAAAAGTATACTATTTGTGAAAGTTAATATTTAAAATATTTAATGTGTGTGTAATTTTTAAGTGGGTAAAATATATTTTATTTCACTTATATTATATACTTATTTATATTTTTAGGATTGCTTGCTAGGTCTGTCGTACGTCATACAGTTTGGGGGCTGGGGCCACGGAAGACCAGGTACTGCGGCGCGCCGTGTCGCGGTGATACACCTGAGTGGTACTCCATTTTGGTTTTAGGCAATACACTTCCTTCCTTCCTTCTATCTATTTTTATTGTTCGTTTTTTTTTACTATTTTTTGTTATTATCTGGTGTCCTATTTTTTATTTTAATTATGTTTTAATAATTCACAGATATGAATGTGTTGTCTAAAATGTCCAATTAAAGTTTTTTATTTTATTATTATTATTAAAATCTTTATTTTTAAGTATCAACCAATCAAATATATCAAATATTAGGAAGTCAAGAGAAGGGCGGAGTGCAGAGAGGAATGGAGAAAGCTCCTACGACAAGAGAAAAGCTCTTATGTTAGAAGTAAAAGAAGAACTAATCAAATGATGCTGAAGCAATGGTTTTGTTTAAATTCATGGATCTATAATTAGTATAGGTGTGTTTTTCTTCGCGTGTTGTTCTTGGAATTAGTTTTGTTATCACAAACAACGCAATCGACATTTTTGGCGAAAATTAGTTCCGCAACCATATATACCAGGATCAATCATAAAATGTTTAATAGCTGTTATACTTTTCGTTATTTTGTTAAATATGTGAAATGTGAATCCATTCCAAACTAATAACTAGTCATAACCATCATAAAAATATCATAAATTAACTAAATATGTACATATAATATCGCACATGTTAAGTCCACATGCAATGGCACTAAACTAAACAAAAATATTTGGAATATTTCTATTAGTTTCATAGACAACAAAATGTAAAAAAAAAATCGATCGCGATTTACTCGAAAGTAACCTCCAAGCAAGTGCGTTGTTTATGATAAGGACGGCAGAAGTTACATTTGGACTGACTTATGTTGTACGTCAAAATCTATATAAATAAAGATTAAAAAAACTACCAATGACAAATTGTTGTAAGAAGCTTTTTAGAATCTTCGAAAGTGACAATTTGCTTCTCAAGTACCATATTGTTGCATAACCCCAGCAATTTGGTTGTTAGTGATGATAATGATTGACGATTGATTTCAACCTGCTCAAGCCCCAATAAACTCACGCAACAATTTTTATCGGACAATTTACCGCAAACTAAATCGACTTATTCGATTTGAGAATCGATTCTAGATTCAAAAAATAATCTGTCGTCGGAATGAATCGAATCATCGGCCAATTTCGCCACCCGCAGCCAATCAGACGCGCCGATGAGATCGGACGGTCCTGTGTGGTTCAAGTTGTAGACTGTTGTGAATTTGTGATACATGAAAATAATAATTGTCTGATCATAACACAAGGCTTTAAAGTCTTTGAAATTGTTTATAGAGACTAAACTTCCAGATATAAAGAACAAATATACTAATAGAATTTCTTAAAACTTAACTCTGCACTATGATTTTTCTAGTTATAAAATATGAAATAAATCTAGATTTTTATAGAGCATGTTTGATGTAAACTTTGACTAGCCTCCCATGTGTTCGGCTATTGTGCCTTCCAGCGCAACTAACTAATCTAATAGATAGATTGTGTATATTAAATTTAAAAAAACTAAAATTGTTATTATACCTTACGAAAATATTTAGGCATTAAATTGTTAACAAATTATTATATGACTAAATAATAACAACACAAACCATTAATGTTAGTAGTAACCGCTTGGGTCTCTCCTCGATGGGAATATACAAAATTCCCCGCTACAGCCTGTCCCCAACACCACACAGTATCCAAGAACGCCGCCCTATAATTCCAATACTTACCAACATTACCCGGGACTATTATAATGTATTATGGAATATTATTTTATGCCCGGTACCCGGAGCGTTATGGCCGTTTTCACGTCTAAAAATACCCAGTGTGCACCCACCTTTATCCACCTGTCGCCCGCGCAGACAATAATGACGTCTACGACAACGGAACATGACTCATAATTGCTTAATTTTAGCGAGCTGTTCCATAGAATGTGATATGATGGGGTTCACCATAAGTTTGTGATAATCGGGGAAATATTGATCCGTGTCTTGCGGCGTATTTAATACAACCATTAATGTTTGGAATAGGGACGATTACACACTTTACTACATTAATTAATTAAAATTATGTAAAGATAAACTTTTTAAAATGCTATAATATTATATTAGTCAAAACAAATTAAATGCGATGTAGGTACTATTTATTCCAGTAAGTTACAAATATATTTTGAACACACAACACTTTTGTTTTTAAGCTTTATCCGCTAATATTGAGCGGTGGCAACTTGTCTAAATGCTCATTTCTTGTTCACTATACTACCACTAACTACTCTAGTTTTCGGGAACTCCAAGTTATTAACGAAGAAACTTATCCGGGTTTTCCCCGTATACATGGTAACCGCAGTAATGGTTGATTGTATGATAAACGCGTTCGTACATAACCAATACTCATATAATTTATGAAGAACAAGATGCATTAGCGTTTAATTGTAGATGGCACTGACCGTGCCGAGGACAATAACTATACGAGCCCTATACCAGCCTTAGAGCTGCAAATATTTCGTAATAACCGCCAGACTGGCAGATGTGTCTAAATTATAAACTACTAGATGTTTCCCGCAACTTCGTTCGCGCAAAATTAAATCCCACAGGAACCACACATTTGGAATAAAATATAGCCTATCTGTTAATCCAAGGTGTCAGCTAACCCCGTACCAAATTTTATTAAAATCGCTCCAGCCGTTTAGATGTGAAGAAGTAACGAACATACACACGTTTGCCTTTATAATATTGGTGTGCAGTGTGACAATTTTTGTCAAAAACTACCTATACAGCGTGTCTCATGGTTTATAAAGCAAGCCGAATATAGTGTAAATAGAATGACGCGTAGAGCATTTTTTGTTTTGGCACCTCATATAAATTACTTACCATAACGCGACAAATCACGATTAAAGATCTCCAGAAAAGTCACAAAACAGAAGAGTTCAACCCTGGTCAGGTTAGGTCAACGACTAGTGCGTTTATGTGTTCAGGCCCAGCATAATAGGATTCACTTCTCGTGGTCATTTAAGATCATTGTATTTTTATCGCGGTAAAATACAATGACCACGAGATATGGTAAGAGTTTATTAGGTACCAAATCAAAAAATGCTCTACGCGTCATTTTCTTCACACTATACTCGGCTAAATATATGAACCACGAATCAGCCTGTAACCTGTAACCTGCGTAAAAACTACGTAAATTAACTAGTAAATTATATAACCAAACTACGTAAATTTTGTCAACTTTCTCCTTTATAATTATATAAAATCGGACGGATGTTCGGTAGTCGGGTAAACCCAGTTTCTCGTCTAAGTAACATAAAATTGTTATGGTGGACTCACCACTTCTTTTTTAACCGACTACGGCGAAGCCAAAAGAAAGACGGCTCTACCTTGACCATTTTTGTACCTCAGCATTTTTGGATTTCAAATTGAATTATTTTCTTGTTTCAGCCAGACTTTTTTGACTTCTTTTTTGCGAAGTTGGGTTATAGTTTTTAAGCTTTTTTCGGAAGGACTAAACATTACTTACTCTTTCACACTAACATTGAAAGGCCAAAAAAGAAGCAAAATAGCACAAGTTCTACATTAAGAGTCTTAAATAATATACAATACAATATTACTTACATTTATTTAAGAATTAAGGTAACTTAGTGCGATAGGGATAACAAATATGGTTTCATTATCTTCTACATTCAATTTAGCACTAATAGCATTAATAGCATTAATAGTATAAAATAAACCAGACTGTAAAAATGTAGATTAATCCCCTCGTGTCGGTATTCCGTATGTATCGGATTTGCCTTATTTATAATCTCTGTTATCTGGAGATAAACCAACAGGCTGTTGGCGGTTGTGGTTAATTACTATCTTAAGTTTATGCGTTCAGATTGTGATGGTGGCTTTGAGGCGCCGATTTGTACCCGATAAGCCTTATCACGTATATTAAAAATCCATTTACAATTGTAAGTGTGAACTTACTTTTTTTAGCTGCTACTGCAGTGGAATGTCTCAATAAATGTATAATTATATTTAAAAGTGTTTTTTTTTAAGTTTTAAGATCTAAATCCTTTATCGTTTAAAAGTCGTTGTATTATCCTTTATGATTTATATATTCTGCATTCTGTAATCGGGTATTACGACGAAATAATTTTATCATCATATCCAATGAATTTATAAACTCTTGTTATATTAAATATCATTGATCATATCGATTCTAAAGACTTTCTTTCTTTTTTTCTTTCTTTTTTGGTAGAGAGCAGGTAGAATGTTGGTAGACAGTTAAATTCAATCTACGATTCTCAAGAATCGAAGTGAGGATGTTTTGTTTTCATAATTATTATTCTAAAATGTACTTGTTTCTTCAATGTCCGTCGGTATAAGAGGCTCTATATTTTAAGATATGGCAAAAAGGACTAATTCTTCAAAATATACAAACCCGTTGAATAAAAAGATCCTACAAGTGAGACATCACGTCAATATTACGTATGGAGACTACATTTTATAAATAATAAACATCACAGCGTGAATCCGATCGGCTCGCGGTTCCCGCCATAACCGCATATGTCAAACTGACAGATGACACAATATGTCGCCAATTTCCGACAATCTCTATCTAGTATAGTGAAAACTAAATGAAACTTATCTAATATTATAATCAGCTTAATAAAAAATAACAGAATTATCAAGGACAACAAATAAACAGTATTCGCCGCGTGAAGCCGCCATGCCCCCATATGTCACACTGACAGCTGATACATAACCTCCAACTTTACCGCCGATTTTCTTCCTGTATCAAAGTGAGGTAATTCGATAAGGTCTACTGAGTGTGTGTCGCAACATAACCTTATATTTTAGCTATTATAACAAACTTGAGGAAACAATGGTTCATGAATATACGATATTAGTTTTAATATTTCATGCGTTGACAGTGTTTCTGTACTTACGTTATCTCAATCATCCTTATCATCATTAGCATATCGCCATCCATTGTTGGACGTAGGAACGCATATATACGATGTTATGTGGCAGAAAATAAGTCATACATGATCCAAGTCCTACTTCTACTATTTTCTCGATACTTTTTAAATGCATTTCTTATTAATTATTCAAAAAGTTTATTTATTAGAGACATGTAAACCTTACGTATAGGTATGACAAATGATTATGAAGATATAAATTCATAGCAGGTGTATTGAAAGTGTTAGTAAAATGTAGAGTGAGGCTCGTAAAGTAGTGTAAATTAACTACCTAGAACACCGTCGTAGGCGGTAGGACACAATATGCCTTAATTATATAGATCAATAAGTGAACACTAGGCTCAAGTGGCTATAATGTTCAAGTTATATGTCATAGATATAACTCATAGGCAACATAGTATCAAAACCTTGTAAAAAGTGACACTACTTATGAGAGACTATTTAAAAAATACAGGTTACATAATAGATCCCCTCACCGATTTCGGGATCGGTAGCCGATTTCATTGAAACCAGGCCACTCAGGAGTTATTTTATAGTGTCCAAGTGTGTGCGCAATACACAAAGACCCGATCTCTTCCTTTTACTCTTATAACCCAGTGGGACGGTAAACCGACACGGCTGGCGAGAGAACAGGCGCAGAACTGACTTTTTACATGCCCATCCGACGAATGCATCATCTTTCTTGTCAGACAATCAGGTGATCAGCCTACAGTGTCCTAACCAAGCTTGAAAACAACATTTTTTGTTGTTCCAACGCGGGATTCGAACCCACGACCTCCGGGTCGAGAGCGAAGCTGTGAACCATTAGACCATGGAGGCGGTCAGAATAATATAGCAGCAACAAATTTTTCGAGAAAATGGTTACGTGGCCCAAGAATAATTAACTTTTATCGAATTTAACCAAAATAGTGACTACTAAAGGAATTTATCAGATTATTTTTTTACTTAATTTATGTAGAGTAAGGAAAAACGTAAATCGATGAAATATTATCCAAAATAGGACAATATCGAACTTTTTACGAGTTCATCTTATATATAAAAATGAATTGCTGTTCGTTAGTCTCGCTAAAACTCAAGAACGGCTCAATTTTTGGTCTTGAAATATTCGTGGAAGTCCAGCGAAGGCTTAAACGGTTTCTATGCTCAACGAAGTGGGCACGGGTCAGCTAGTAATATTGTAATCAATGAAATCTTTACCCTATTTCACACTTTATGGTATGGGTATTTATACCCAAAATAAAAAAATAACAAAAAAAAGCACGGAGTCGAACATGTTAAATATTTAGTTCGATATCGTAAGTGCCGCGAGTTAATGAATGTCTCAATTCGTTTTGCTCGTATCGAATTCGGTATTTAATTGAAATGAAAGTATATCTGTTTGGCAGATAAAGCCGGGAGTTCTTTATGTCTTCTGGATAATTTACTCGAAGGTCTTTATATAAATACACTTAATAAGATGTTTTTGTACGTATTTTTAGTTGCTAGAGTTCGAATGAGGACGCATAAGATTTTGGTTACAGAGATGTCTACTTTACCTTATTATAAAGTTTTAATACACGAATTAACTTTCTTTAGCTGAAGCATAACGTTGGAAAAAAATACCTCTCTAAAACATATTACCTCTATAAAAAAATCTATTTTAAATGCAGAAATGCATAGTTACAAAAATGGTCAAGGAAGAGCCGTGGTCGGGCGCGCACCGAAATACGGTGGAAAAAAAACTTTGAAAAATCATAATATTCGTCTGCTGTTGCAGTATTCAATGCCAATAGCGGTTGCGACCCCGGGTCTAGCTTGACCATTTTTGTACCTATGCATTTATGAATTTCAAATTGAATTGTTTCTTTGTTTCAGCCTTTTTTTGCGAAGTCGGGTTATAGTTTTTTAAACTTTTATTTTATTGAATTCTCTCACTTGTGACTTTCATAAGTTTTTGATCTAGCATCGTTGTCTTTCAGCTAGGATGTCCTCTGCTGAACATAAACCTCTCTCAAATTTCAGTGTGGCTGATCGCTCTTGGCCTGCATCCTCTCCCATTCTCTCCCTGCGACCTTCAATATGATGTACTAGGTGGAGAGACGACCTCAAGGTCGTCTCTCCACCTAGTACATCATACACTGCTTCAACGTCCACGGTTTTCACTCGAGAGCTTTTCTGCCCCAGTATTAATAATGCTAACGCCTCCCTCCCCGATTTCAGTGACGGTGGCCGGTTTCATTTAAACCAGGCCAGCTTTTCAGGAGTTATTTTTAGTACCCAAGTGTGTACAATACACAGAAGCACTCTCTCTTCCTTCACTCTCGTATTGGGACGGATAACCGACACGACTGATCAGGTGCAGGACCGACTTTTTACATGACTATCCGACGCATGGATCATCTTTCTTATCAGACAATCAGGTGATCCATCCTGCATTGTTCTAATCAAATATGAAAACAATTTTCTTTGCTATTTCTGCATGTCTATGATCTACGACTGACGCATGGATCATCTTTCTTCATCAGGTGATCAGCCTGCATTGTCCTAACCAAACTTGAAAACAACATTTTGAATCGAACCCACGACCACGACTCGGAAGTCGAGAGCCAAGCTGGACCACAGAGGCCTCAGTATTAATCAGTATGTGTCAAAAGGTTATATTTAATTTAAATATAATTCTACGAATGTACTGTTAATCTTGCGATAAGGCGGACGCCCCACGAGCAGCGATCTGTCTCGCCGTTTAGGAGCGGGTCCCGCGAATTTGTTCGATAAAACAAATGCGGTGTGAGTATTGTCGCGCGAGCCGTGTTCTGTAATGGCTGGCATATATTAATGTTGGGGCGAGTGTACACTGTTTTGATTAATATTTTGAAACACTTTAATGGATTTTCAATATTATTTAAACAGCAGTGGTTGAGCGCGTTGGTGCTCAAGCGAGTGGTCGCGGGTTCAAATCCCGCTAAAGGAGCAAATAGTTTTCTTAGGTGTGTGTGTGTGTATTAACATAATACAAATCTTAGATATGTGTATAGTATAAAAGTACTAAATATATAATCCGTTGTCCGGTACCTGTAACACAAGTTCTTCGGATCCTTAGCACGGGCCCAGACTAACGTCGTGTAAAGCGTCCATAGATATTATTATTTATATTTAGGAAATAAAAGTTAAAAAGGTTTGCAGTGACGCCTACAGCCACATTGTCGTCGCTATTATAACTGACGAAATTCGAAAACTAAATTATACTACACTAGCTGTCCCCGCGACTTTGTTCGCGTGATTTTTGAGTGACTTAAACCGTTTATGCAGCGCACGCAACGAAAGTCCCCAAATGTGCATATTTTTTCCCGTTTTTGCAACATTTCTCACTGACGCTTCGCTTCTATTCGTCGCAGCGTAATGTTATATAGCCTAAAACCTTCCTCTATAAATGGGCTATCCAACAAAAAAATAAGTATTCAAATTGGATCAGTAGTTCCTGAGATTAGCGCGTTTAAACATTTCACCTCAACGTTATATTTAGGTTCCAAATAATCCAATAAAATGCCTTTTTTTATTGGAACATTACTGATTATAGTGGCGGTTATATGAATGTTATCAAAAATCATGTCTCTTTATGGTACATTTCTGGAGAAATTAAGTCTTCTTAAGACGGCTGTCCGCTCTGGGCCTGAAATGGGCTTTCTCCTTTATAATGTTCAGTAACCCAAGCAGGAACATTTGAAAGCTCCGTAAAGTACACTTTGTGGTAAAGTAAAGTAAGATTGTAAATTGTATTGGCGATGTCAAGCTTTTCATACAATTGTCATTCGATAACTTTACTTTAGTCCCCAATTCACTTTTCTTTTTCGGAGGACGTGTTACATCTGTATATCCAGAATGTCAGCTTCCAGGGTACCAAATTTAATCGAAATTGGCTCAGACCTTTGCACAATAGAATGACAAACAAACCCCACAAGTGGCGTTCGCCTTTATAGAAGATACCCCCGCGACTTCGTTCGCGTGGTTTTTGAGCGTTTATGCAGCGCACGCAACGAAAGTCTCCCCGTTTTTGCAACTTTTCTCACTGACGCTTCGCTCCTATTGGTCGCAGCGTAATGTTATATAGCCTAAAGCCTTCTGCTATAAATGGACTATCCAACAAAAAAGAATTTTTCAAATCGGACCAGTAGTTCCTGAGATTAGCGCGTTTAAACAAACAAACAAACTCTTCCGCTTTACAATATTAGTATGGATACCCAGTATTAAAACTCCAAGATATAAAATGTGTAAAGACAGAAAAGTCAACTCTAACCCATTTGCGCCAGACGGCTGCACGCCACGTTTACAGAAGTGTTTATAAAAGTAAAAGAACTTCCTAATTCCGTTTTAAAATGTCCGCCAATAATCAAAACGGCTAATACGGGCGAGGCACTGAGCGACTTTTAATTCTTACACCCCATTTGTCCTACACAATTATGAACAGGGAGAGGCGTGGAGTTGACGTAAGGCTGGCAGCCTTAGGCAGTGTTTCACCAAGCAATGTTAAAGTTAACGCTATGTTAAAATACCATGCCTTCTCATTCATTGATAGAAATTACGAGAGGAACAACATGATATTTAACGTATGATTAACTTTAACATTGCTTGGGGAAACACGCACTGAGGCCGTGTTTCACCAAGCAATGTTAAAGTTAACGCTATGTTAAAATACCATCCTTCTCATTCATTGACAGGGAATACGAGAGGAATAACATGATATTTAACGAAGGATTAACTTTAACATTACTTGGTGAAACACGCCCTTACTCTCCAAACTGATTCGATTTTGATTCAGATTTGATCGTGCTGCGTACTCCCGAATAAATTGACGTTTGTTTATTTTGATTCTTAGTCGATATGATCGGGAGTACAAAAAGTTACGATCTAACAATTTTCTTTATCCCGGTTAGTTTTATAGTAATCCACCAAAAACGGTTGAGATCGAACTGATTCGATTCTCAATTGTATCGGGAGTAAGCCTGCTTATTGTTACTTTTATTTTAAATTGATAGCTTCTCATTTCCAGGGAGGGTATAGCGTTACGTAACGAGTTACCTTTTACGAAACATTATCACTTCTTTCGGGCGTCCGGAGACATATTATATTTTTGTAATGACAGGAAGATAATATAATAAAATTAAATAGCATTTTAATAAACTGGTTATTTTTCTATTATATGTAACTATAAATTCATACAATCATAATGGTTAACAATAAGAAACCACACACAGTTTCAGCTTGAATTATGCAAACAAATAATGATAAATTTGAATAAGTTATACAAATGAAACTCCAAAATTACAGTATAAATATACAATAGTATAATATACTTACATACATTTAATAAAGGTGACAACAATTAAAAAATACATATTATTACTACTACAGTCTACTACTATTCAAATATACACATTTGAATTTTTTATCACTGAACAAAAGCTATATGTACTGCCGTCTCCGCACTTTTCCTGTTCTCATTGTTTTTCTAATGTTGTCGGTCCGGCGCCCTTTCATCCTCTCGATCGCCCTGCATCCCTTTAGCACATTTCTTTTATTCCTTTTTATCCCCCCTCCAAGGAATGTCGCCCAGTAATTATGACCGAGTTAATTTATTCTAAGGGGACGGAGTTACCTGAAAAATGTTGACGCAAAAATAACTCGCGACAAATAATTGCGTTATTGTTTTACGAAGCGCATGTTTTTATGGACATAGGCTTTAGCGTATAGCGATTAATAACTTCGCACGGTGTAGCCTACGTGTTTTATTATAACGGCAGAACATTTTTTTGTCTTTAATGTTAATGTAATAATATCTATATTAATAGTTGAAATTATTTATTACGATCCCTGACGTTTATTATGTAGTGTAACTACAGACTTAAAGTATCCGTGGTACACCTGACAGGAGAACTCGTAAAATGTAGTATGTGTAGTAACAAAATGAAGTACTCTTAGGTGAACTATTTGTACCCGTAGTGCACCTAGATAACACATTTGTACCAGTAGTGCAAGATAAAACATTTGTACCCTTAATATACCTAAGTGAACCATTTGTATCCGTGGTACAAAACATTTGTACTACACATTAAGAGCTGCACATTAAGTACTGTACATTAAGTACCTACTTCACATTCTAAATCCGCCGAAATTCTACAATTCATTGAGACTTTTTAAAAGTTAATCTGCAAGTTTAAACTACCTTCCCAGGTAGTTACTTAATTGAGAAAACAGAACTAGCTGTGATTATACAGTATTTGCGGTTTGGCCTCAGCAACCTCTAGTTATAGAAGTAACCATGGGGTTAGCGTGACATTGTGGTTACAGCTGAATTAGATTGGGCTTCTGCCATAGAAGCTGATAGAGGTGGCACAGAAACGACAAACGGCAGGCTGGGGCCTTACTCTCCAAACTGATTCGATTTTGATTCAGATTTGATCGTGCCGCGTACCCCCGAATAAATTGACGTTTGTTTATTTTGATTCTCAATCTATTGGTATTGTTCGTGAGTACAAAATGTTACGATGTAACGATTTTCTTTATCCTGATTAGTTTCAAAGTAATACACCAAATAAAATACCAAAAGCCGTTGATATCGAACAGATTCGATTCTCGATTGTGTCGGTAAACCTGCTGATTGTGTATCTCGCAACAGCAATTCGACAGTGATATTTAGTGTGTTTAATTATAATAATAAGTTTTTTCCCATTGTGTAGTGTAATATCCGTATTGTTGCATAAATGTTTTTTTTTTTACACAATATTGTACAATCTGACAGCGATATTGTACAATTACGTCTGTCGAATTGCTGTTCAAGATATTTAATCAGCCTGCGGGTATAAGTTTCAAATCAATGATATAAATCTAAATGTAAACATAACTAATTATCTAAACATTAATTATGAAGAGAGTTTAACGGAAATTGTCCGAACTTTAAATTTGACGAAATTAAAGTTTATGTACAGAAAGGTATGTAAAAAGCATTTTTTTATAATGCTTAGAAATACAAATATTAAAAATATCAGCACACACTACCCCTTACTAATAGTAATCTGAATTACTATTACTCACTAGCCACTGAATTAGCGTGCGTTTGATTCTATTTTCGTATTCGCACGTAGCTCCCAAATGGATGAACCGATTGGTTGATGGTCTAGTGGTTCAGAGCTTCCCTCTCGACCCGGATGTCGCGTTCGGGTTCGATTACAGCGTTGGAACCCACAAAAATGTTGTTTTCAAGTTTGGTTAGGACAATGCAGACCGATCACCTGATTGTCTGACAAGAAAGATGATACATGCGTCGGATGGGCATGTAAAAAATCAGTCCTGTCGTGTCGTGTCGTGCCACTTGTGTCGGTTTACCGTCCCACTGGGTTACGAGAGTAAAAGGAAGAGATAGTGTCTTTGTGTATTGCGCACACACTTGGTGGCCTGGTTTCAATGAAATCGGCTACTGACACCGAAATCGGCGAGGGGATATATAATATAATAATAATTTATGAAAAATATCTAGATCAAAATCGGTTTATCCGTTTGGGACACCACCCCACATAGACATACCAAACTCATACCACCCTTCTGTTTTCATCGGGGGTTTATAAAAGAGAGTCTGAGCCGTGAGGTCGATTGTTATGTCTATGATTCTTGATTCTTATGTTTCTGAGGGAAGATACTAATGACTGCGACTAATGTAAGCAAATATTATTTGTATATATTTATTTTTCTTTATTTTATAAAGGGGCTTTTACCGTACATGGCATGTCAGCCCCATCATAACTTATACTACATATTAATAAATAATTTTGTATAAAAATTTTGCAGCTTCACTCGCAGGTGAAGCCAGAGTGCTCATGTTTACACAGAAATCAAACATACTACTAGTAGGTACTAAGAATGCTGTGTACAATATTAGATTAATGAATTTAAAATGTATATTGTGATATGTGACTATGTGTAAAACTTAGTTCATTAATAGTTTTTGTACTTTAAGTAAATAAATAAATATTAATACTAAATTTAGCAAAAAACTCCTTTCCTTCGTCGGCCCCTTTCACACACTCCATAATCAAATGATGAATATCCTCAACTACGTTCATCGCAGTTAGGCGAGTTACATATTTTAATCATATATTTATTAGTACCACATTTATATAGTTACCACAAGGATAATGACCCGATATTATTACCCAACTTCGGCGAAGCCAAAAGGAAGGGTATGTATGTATGTATGTATGTATGTTCCCTCGTAGCGGCTAAACTACTGGTCCGATTTTGATAAATAAGGTGTCAATCGATTCGTATTAATGCCGCGGGTAACATAGGCTATATATTTTTTTGAAAAATTTTGGACTTTGAAAATTATAGCTCAAAAACTATCTCCAAAAAAAATTAAATTAAGATATTTGTCTCGTGTTTGGTATCAAAAGATAGGTCTTGGCAAGCACATTACGAATATGTATTTATATTTTTATTTATTATTATATTTTATTGTTAAATTCAAAATAACGGTTTAAAATGCGGTCGTATGTACAATTAGTATCTAGGAGTTGATACTTTATATGTAATGGACAATTTCATAAAAATATAATAATTATTATATTTGATGTAGAAACAGAAAAACTATTACGTACGAATATAATAATTATTATATTTGATGTAGAAAAAGTAGAAATTAAAAAAACTATAACCCGACTTCGCAAAAAATGGGTCTAAAAAGACTGAAACAAGAAAATAATTCAATTTGAAATCCAGAAATGCATAGGTACAAAAATGGTCAAGGTAGAGCTGTGGTCGTACCCGCTAATAAAATCTAAGCATCGAAATACAGTAAAAAAAAAATTCAAGGCTCGATGTCAATAGCGGGTGCGACCACGGCTCTACCTTAACCATTTTTGTACCTATGCATTTCTGGATTTCAAATTGAATTATTTTCTTGTTTCAGTCTTTTTAAACCCATTTTTTGCGAAGTCGGGTTATTGTTTTTTAATCTTTTTTTATTTGTATATGAATAGCTCATTTACTTGCTGAAAATTCATGTTCACAATAACGCAACTCATCACATAATCACCTGATGATGATTTAATCAAAACCGGTCGTGGTATTTTGTAAAAACTTATTAGAAACGCAATAAAGTGGAAAAGTGTAAATAAAAGTTATGTATTATTATTGTGAACATTGAATATATTTCCGTTATCTAGTCCCTTTTAACAGACTTTCAAAAAAGGGAGTTTTTTTACACAGGACCAGGGCCCTCAGGCCTCGAACTTAGTTTGTACTATCGGTCTGTCCCGCTCATGCAAATGAGATTTAGCGCGCGTGCGAGCGGGATATACTCATATTTGAACTTTTTTCCACTGCCCGAGAATCGTGCTCCTGGGCCCCGATTCTCGTAACTCTAACGTCGAATCTGTCGTCAGTCTGTCCCGCTCACACACGTGCCTAATCATACGTGCACGAGCGGAACAGACCGAGATTCGAAACATGGCAAAACTAAACTAATATTTACATCACCTGATGATCATGAACAATCGGAGCTAATCTCTACCTTTTGTCGTAAAAAAGTGCGCGTAGTGTCTACACCGCGCGACACACAAGGCAACTCGCACCGACCGGTAGATACACAAATGACAGCACGGCACACTGTTTTTATGTAATTGGAGTAAACATTACATTATATTACAGTGTTTTGCTTTTAACTGCTCTTAGATTAAGCTTTCGAATAAGTAATATTGGTCACCATCGTCATTTCTGCTATGATGTCCACTGCTAGTCTAAGGGGCGATTTTTCCATTCACAGCTAACTTAGTTCTCACTAAGCGCGCTTATAATTCTCGTTTTATGACAAAAGGGATTTCATGATGTTTTTAGCTAAGTGCGCCAAACTAAGTTCAAATAGTATAGATGTAAAAGGTATATACATGTGTTTTTTAACTATTTACGTGTACCTGATCTACGTGTACCTGATCTATTACAAGAACAAACACACATTAATGCAGAATTTTAAAGTACAACCATCACAACTGTCATTTAGTATTTGACAGCGCTTGAGCGCGCTCAACGAAGTGAAGCTGACGAAATCCGGAGTTCCGAAATTTAAACTTGGCTTAGCTAGAAACGCGCTTTAGTTTTTGTTGGTCAAATGCAATTCCGAGTTTTAAGCGCGTTTAAAACGCGTTAAGCGAGCTCAGCGTGTACTGAGCGAGCTTAATTTCATTTATAAAATCGTCCCTCACTATTTCATGGGGTAATTGCCTATACTAGCCACGCTTGGCAGGCGGGTTCGATGACAGTTATTATAGATGGACTGAATGATGAAATGAGAAATGTTGCACAAACGGGGAAAATTATTCACATTTGGGGACTTTCGTTGCGTGCGCTGCATATACGGTTTAACTCACTCAAAAACCACGCGAACGAAGTCGCGGGCATTGCTAGTCTTTTATAATTGCCATATTAGTGTTTGGGATCGTAGCCTATCCGTTCTTACATAGGAAGTCTAGGATTAAATTAATAAGCTTATTTATTACTTCATTGAATTAAAACAATCTCAGCATCTTTGCAATTCATTCACGAAATACCTAATTGCGTATTACAAGCGCCCTGTCGGCGCGGACTGCCATGTGAATGGACCCACCATTAGCCGCGCTCGCTCGTTGATAATCTGATCGCATTCATATCGAAATTTATTGCCACTTCAATATCTAGTTTTACCATCCGAAATGGTGTAGACTCGACACTGTAGAGGAACTATGGTTTAAGACTTTCATGCTATGCACAGCTAGCTTTAGTCACGATTTCACCAACGCATGTAAGTGATAACGGCTTGTTAAATTACCTTCTCATTCATTGATAGGAATTACGAGAGGAACAGCATGATATTTAACGAAGGATTAACTTTAACATCGCTTGGTGAAACACGCCCTTAAACTTAGGCCGTGTTTCACCAAGCAATGTTAAAGTTAACGCCATGTTAAATATCCTGTTATCCCTTTCGTATTTCCTGTCAATGAATGAGATGGCATGGTATTTTAACATGGCGTTAACTTTAACGTTGCTTGGTGAAACACGGCCTTAAGCTTCTAATATCGGCATGTACATAATATTCAACTTCACTTTTCTATTATATTATTGATCAATACAATATCCAATTACATTATACAACATCAATTGTATTAAATATCAGTTTTACTATGCTGTATGGTGTAGAGGAATTATGGTTCAAAACTTTCAATGCAAAACTAGCTTTAAGAGGAAACTCAACGGCCATTTTTTCATACACAGGGATCTACGTGACCGCTGTTTCATTTTTGGATACCACTAAAGTGAGATTTTTTCCAGAGTATCTATATACCTATACTGTGTGAGTATGAGTTCATGCCTATTTTTAATTTCCAAAAAAGGAGGTTCTCAATTCGTCTGTATTTTTTTTTATTAATTTAATTATTAAAGGATATCTTTGGCTGTATTAAAACCTCCAGGGAACAAATTGGAGGATATCGATTACAAAATCGAAACATAGGAACATAGCTCAAACTCATTTATTTTATAATGAAAAAAATATCTAAAGCGCTTAAGTTTTGGAGGAGGAAACTGGAGTCTCCTAATCGTCAATTTCTCGTGCTTTTAATAGGTAATTTCAGTTCAAGCTACAGTTGTCTCTATCGGTTTGATCGGACAGATGCGGGCAGCTATAGACTTTACAAATACTTATTTAGCATTTCTGTATATCGTGGTATTTCCTACTTTCCTCTTAAGGCGCAGAGTCAATGCGTTTGTCACCTCTTTTTAACTTGGGTAAATCTTTTAGGGATGGTCGCCTACAGCATCACTTACTATTCAATTCTGTTATTCCATTATTAGGGTAGTTTTTATTAGTATAATATATCAATTAGTATTGTATAATGTTTATATATCTAGTTTTACTATCCTGTATGGTGTAGAGAACACATGGTTCAAAAGTTTCAAGCAATGTATAAAGCTCAACTCACATTAGTCGAAGTGCCAAAGGACATAGACCCCTCGTCATACTTTTTGTAGGCCCGACAATCGGCCAGAGTTTTATTATTCCTGGTCGAATTTTAGGGTACCGTTAATGGCAAGAAACGGAACCCTTATGTATTCGTCATGTCCGTATTGTATGTCACAGCCACTTTATTCCGTAACTATATGAACTATAGGTATGTACTGTTGAAACTTGGTAAGTTGATGTATGTACTCGGTGAACCGTATTAAGAATTTTACACAAAAATAGAAAAAAAAATACTACTTAGAACTGAAACTTAAAATGTTTTTTTTATCAAACCCATACGTGTGGGGTATCTATGGTCTTCAAAAATAATATTGAGGTTACTAATTTTTTTTTCTAAACTTTACTACTAAGTTTGCGCGAGAGACGCTTCCAAAGTGGAAAAATGTGTCCCCCCCCCCTGCAACTTCTAAAATAAGGGATAGATGTAAAAATTATATATTATGTACATTAACCATGCAAACTTCCACCGAAAATTAATTTGAATGAGATCAAATATATTTTTTTTACGGGACACCACTTCCTGCACAAGTTCGACTCGCACTTGGCCTGTTTTTTTGTATGACGTGCGCGTTTAAGTAGACTAGAAGTATGACTATAATAGCAATTATAAGACAACATTAGCAAAATCGACACTGGGTTTCAAGAAATAAAGAGATTATAGCTTACACACAATATGATTCCCATTGCAATATCCAAATAAACAGGCATTTTAAAAGCATTCCAAAGAAAGCAGCTCATTATAGTCCAGGAACCAACGACAGTATTTTTTCTAAAAACAAACCGGCCCGTAAACGACTAATTGTGTCGTATTTATGACCGATAGGAGGAATTA
This sequence comes from Celastrina argiolus, assembly GCA_905187575.2. Classification (NCBI taxonomy): domain Eukaryota; kingdom Metazoa; phylum Arthropoda; class Insecta; order Lepidoptera; family Lycaenidae; genus Celastrina; species Celastrina argiolus. Next base: position 10,164,547 of record LR994596.1, read on the forward strand.
AACTGCAATTGGCCCTTTTTGTGCGAATCGATCAGCTCCGAAGCCCTTGTAGGGCGCCTCGTTTTTAGTGTCCACTATAATCGTAAATATAAAGCAAATAATTGTTAGTACCTAGTCTTTGGATTGATATTTTGTAAGGTTTTATGACATAGATTTGTTGATGTTTTTACTAGCTTTATACTACCACTAGCTGTTCCTACGACTTCGTTCGCGTTGTTTTTGAGTAACTTAAACAGCGCACGCAACGAAAGTCCCCAAATGTGAATCATTTTCCCCGTTTTTGCAACATTTCTCACTGACGCTTCGCTCCTATTAGTCGCAGCGTAATGTTATATAGCCTAAAGCCTTACTCTATAAATGTACTATACAACAAAAAAATAATTTTTCAAATCGGACCAGTAGTTCCTGCGATTAGCGCGTTTAAACCAACTCTTCCGCTTTATAATATTAGTATAGATTGTCTAACATTTATCAGAAGTAAACGCTTCTTCTTCAGAGGAGAGCTCTACCATGAAAAGCGTCTTCAGAAGATAAGGGGCAAGGGAACCCTTTAACTGCTACTTATTATAAGTACCTAGTTTGATATTTAGATTAAACGATAAAAGTATATAGCCTGCGGCGTTTAGTTAATGCTTATTATTAGTAACAATTAAGGCCCGTATAAATAAAACAATCCTAAGTTAGGTTGGAATTGCCAACCTCACTTTAGAACCTACTACATATTTGACAGACAAACAACATAATATCGTTTCACTTTTAAAAATGAACAACTTTATTCATGTTATATACTAAGTACTTTAATTTCTTTTTTTTGAAAATACCGTTTTATTCATATTATAGATTACAGAAAAACATTAAAATAAGTATAATCTATATTTTTATAATATTTATTTATACATTTAAAAAAATTAATTAATTGAAGTGTGTAACATATTATGTAAAGTTCTTCATTTTTAAAAGTGAAACGATACGTTTTTTTGTTTGTGAAATAGGTTCTCAAGTGAGGTTGTGTTTGATACTTCTTTATTATTACGGGCCTTAGAGTCCTAGAACCTGATTCACAATACAACACTCGACTCGATAACGAGAACGGTTGCCGCTCTAAGTTCCAATCCGAGTCGAGAGAGAATTGTGAATAACAACACAGGTAAAAAAAACATTTTCGAATCATGCGAAATTTTCCAACACGAATGCCTAAAATTTAAAAAAATCTCGATTCAGGTACATTTGGCATAAATGAATAATTCGTCTGTACATGGAACTGGCATAATTATGCCACCTCGTTCGGGCTAACAATACATTATGTATGAGTTGGGCTGATGAGACACTGATCGCCAACTAATTGACACTGAAATTATTAAGGGACATTTAACTTAAAATTACTTAAAACTTATTCGACTATATTAAGAATTTGAATTTGGAACTAATCGTGTTTTCTGAAGTGATAACTTCCTATGGGAGGTCAAGCGTTACGTAACGCGTTACGGCGCCAATCTGTCTGACTTATCTTTCACTTCAACACCGGTAGGCAGGTTGTCTCACTCTAACTCACAGCGCAAGCCGTATTAATTTATTTACGCACACGATTTTATATTCAGATTACACTTTACAGCCGTCTACGGCTAGACATAAAATATTTCACCTATTTAAAAAAACGCAAAAACCGATTGACCAATTGTCTATCTACACCAAATTATGACAACATTGAAAAACTAATGGTATTACAAGATATTTAGACAACCCTTACATACACACTCACTCATATACACAGTGGTGACTCTAGCCCTGACTTCACCATCCTAAAGCATTACGTATAATTCAAGCAACTGCACTAATACTGTAAGAAAAGTTTTACCTGGGAATTGGAATAGAGGCCTGGTGTCAAGAAATACAGGCCTTAAGCACCAGTCTCACAATAACCTTGTGTCATTTTACATTGTATAAGTATTGTTGTGTAATTTGTGGTGAAAAATAAAGGGTTATTTAATTATTGGGTTATGAGAGCAAAGGTAGAAAGAGTGTCCTTGTGTATTGCGGACACATTTGGACACTTAAAAATACTGCATAACGGGCCTCGTTTCAACAAAACGGCTGCAGTTTGGTTTAGTTAATGTTATAGTAATAAACATATAAATTAATATGATATTACTATAGAGTTATTGGTTTTGTTGAAACAAGGTATAAACGTATAAACGTACCGTAGCTCTGATTTAATATGTATCACTTGTGAGATACTTACATAACAATATATGTAATATACATTGAATGTTCATGCGATTGCCAAGTCAATCTACTTATTTCTTTAAAACATAAAAGATTTTTAATAATATTGATATGATCACTATAAGATGTTGTTAGACCAACCGACTTACCCCAGCTTTGCATCACATGGATCTCATAACTTTTTACGGCAAAAGATCTTAGTTGCGAGTCTTGGCACTTTTTACAAGTTTTGTTTTTAGGTTAGGTTTAAAGATATTTATTATCAACAAAGGCGAGATGCCACTTACGTGATAACATTGTTTTACTTAATCTAAGTAGGTACATTGATTTTTCGTCGTCTGCAATATATTTTACACAAATAATTAATTTTAACAATGTTTTTAATGGTATAGTAACTGTCCAGCTTATTAGCCTCGCTACTATTTCGCGAAACACCTTAACATTTAAAACCAGCATCGCATTAGTGATGTGAAATGTGTCATTACGTCAAGTTCGACACTATTATTGCCGCGTCATAAATAGTGATGTTAATATTTATCGACGTCTTCGGAATCGGAAACCGGACGGTATACTGTAATTAGGATGACCACAGACGAAATGACACGGTTCAACATCGGACGTAATTTGGCCCACAGATTATAGTGCGGGACCCCGGCGACACATAAATGCCATATCGAAACCAATTCGAATAAAAAATCGATTCGAGACTTCGATTTGGGATTTTGAAAATAAACAATACTGATTTGTTTTGTTTCAAAAATAATGATGCGTGGGATTTCGTAAAATTGGACGAATTTTTATGACGTATCGGTCGAATAATAATATCTATAGACGCTTCACACCACGTCAATCTGGCCCTATACTAAGTTTCCGAAGAACTTGTGTTACAGGTACCAGACAACGGAAATATTATATATTTAATACCATTATACTATACACATATTTGAGATTCTTATTATATTAATACACAAATTTAATACACATCCATGACCAAGGAACATTGAAAACTTTTTGTTCCTTCGCCGGGATTCAAACCCACCGGTTTTTCGGCCCGATGTTGATGATTATTATTGAACAATAATAATCATCAACATCAACCAAGCAATCAATGTGGTAAGGATTAGACCATAGTCTCTACCCTATATACTAGCTTACTACAAGCTTTGAACGCCTCTGTGGTCCAATGTTTAAGAATTAAGAGCTTGGATCTAAGTCGCGGGTTCAGTTCCCGCGTTGTAATAATTAAAAACTTTGTTTTCAAATTTGAAGAATACATGCGTAGGATGGACATGTAAAAAGTCCAGAGCCTATGTAGAAACTATGGTTATCTATCAGGGGGCCTATTACAAGCTCTTAATTCCAGCCAGTTTACGCCATACAACATGGCTGCCTGGAATTTTTGTATTACGATCACATAATAACTGCATGATGACAGCTAGTTAGCGGCCACTTGACACTTGACTTGCTTCCGAATGTCACTCTCAGACAACCAAACTAGGGTGGATTCATTCAGAGTAACATGTCGTTGTAATATGAAAAAGAACAAGGCAGTTTAAAGCCGTATTATTGAATTGCCTGGAACCTGGCTGGTATTGTAAAAGATCATAATACGGCCCCAGCTTGGAAACTGATAAAGATCTCATAAATGATACCATAAAGGTTTGTGAGTGTGTGTGCTAATACGTTACGTGTAAACGTCTGGACCAATAACGATAAAGTTAAGTACTCGTATGCAAAAAGCTGACACCCTGGACTCAACCCTAACGACGTGTTTCACCAAGCAATGTTAAAGTTAACACCATGTTAAAATACCATGCCATCTCATTCATTGACAGAAAGCACTAGAGGGATAACATGATATTTAACATGGCGTTAACTTTAACATTGCTTGGTGAAACACGGCCTAAACCGTCGAGAAGCGGCGTAAAAAAATTGCACCCATCTTTTAGCAAAAAGATAGAAAATTTACGCATAATTACTAGCCATATGCTATGCAACTGAAAAGGAATATAATTTTTAAATCACGTCTACAATACTATAGTGCATTTCTACGTAGCTTTAATTGTCTATTAAACTCGGCGGCACAAAAAGCGGGCGCGTCGGATATGGTTAGTTATATGGACCGCATTGCGTCCGCGCAGTTTTTGTGTCGCATAAGTTAGCGCATAACGCACAGAATACGCCAAGTCGAGGAAACTTATCGGATTCCCGGCCCATTGTTGTATTTTTTCGGCCCGCAAGTGTATACGAATTGTAAATTTCGTCTTTAGTTTGGGTGGATTAATTTTGAGGTTCATCGTTTGCGAACTTTGGAGGTTATTTTTTGGTTAGAGTGTGTACTTCTATGGCAGTTTAACGCTTTTAAACTACGCCTCCGTGGTCTAGTGGTTCAGAGCTTCGCTCTCGACACGGAGGTCGTGGGTGCGATTTCCACACGGAGGTCGTGGGTGCGATTTCCGCGTTGGAACGACAAAAAATGTTGTTTTCAAGTTTGGTTAGGACAATGCCGGCTGATCACGTCATTGTCTGATAAGAAAGATGATCCATGCGTCGGATGGGAATGTAAAAAGTCGGTCCTGCGCCTGCTCTCTCGCCAGTCGTGTCGGTTTACCGTCCCACTGAAGTTTGAGAGTAAAAGGAAGAGAGAGAGTGCTTCTGTGTATTGCGCACACACTTGGGCACTATAAAATAACTCCTGCGTAGCTGGCCTGGTTTCAATTAAATCGGCTACCGACATCGAAATCGGTGAGGGGAGCTATTATGTATATGGCAGTTTAGCGACAAGTTTTAATAATCTTAATTTAATAAAATTTGTGTAGGTATAATATAATAAAAATCTTAAATATGTGTATAGTATAAAAGTATTAAATATATTTCCGTTGTCTGGTAGGTACCTGTAACACAAGTTCTTCGGTTAGCACGGGGGCAGATTGACGTGGTGTGAAGCGTCCATAGATGTTATAAACCACAACACAATTTGCATACACGTTGTATGGATTTTTTATCAATCAAGGAATTTGATTTGATTTTATTTAGTTATTACGGACGATATCCCGATTTCACCAATGCATGTTAGTGTTAACGGCTTGTTAAAATACCATGCCTTCTTATTCATTGACAAGAAATACGAGAGTGATAACATGATATTTAATGAAGGATTAACTTTAACATGTGTTGGTGAAATTGGCACTAAAATACTAGAAGCAAATTAGAGATAAATAACGAAAATAGCACATCACGAAAAGGATTTTCATCTACTAATATCTACATCTAGAAATTGTATCTGATCTTACTCTACATATTTTTGGAAATAATTAATAATTATTTTTTCAGAGTAATCAACATGATAAAAGTTACTTTGGGCAGTAGGTCGATTCTGATAATGAATACTTACAATAATATCTACAATTTCAACAACAATGTTTGAAAATTATTAAGGGACCAATATTTAATTATTACCTAATACCTAATATTTGATAGATTATACTTACTATAGTACGTCCCGTTTAAATTCAACCCTATAGTGAAACTAGAATTTAAGTACTATTACCAGATACCTTTCAAATTTTCTGCCTTAGAGACCCCCCCCCCCATATGTCCATACTCCATAGACAGTAAACACCCCAATTCCTTTAACAAAAAAGTAACTCACCTATAGTACGGAAACGCCTGTGGGACATGCAAGTCCATGGGCATGGATGCGTGCGCGTGCGGCGCGTACTCGTGCTGCATCATACCCATGCCGTGACCCAGCATGGCCGCCCAGGGGGAGCCGAAGCCGCCGGGATGCTCCATCACACTGTCCACTATATCGCCATCTCCTTCTATTGTAGTCCACTATTTATCCATCTCCTTTTTATATGGTTCACTATTAATCCATCTATTTTTATATGGTTCACTATTTATCCATGTCTTTTTTATATGGTTCACTAATTATCCATCTTTTTTTATATGGTTCACTATTTATCCATCTGTTATTATTATGGTCCACTATATCTTCATCTCTTTTTGTTATGGCGCACAATTTATTTACCTCTGTTCATTATTTATTAATATCACTTTAAGTATGTTGTTTTATAATATTTACTATTTATCCATGTTTTGTACACTGTTTGATGTCACAATTCTATCGATTACGGATCTAAACTACAATGATATTTATATATATAACATATTACCCACATTATGTTAATGTTACTTCAGTTATTAGAACAAAATCTTTTGCTTCAATATGTTAAAATAACGAGGTTAATAAAGTAAAGCTGTCCCAAATATTCAAACGCTATTTAAATATAGCGCTAAGAGCACTTGTGACTTGAGCGCTCTTATCCCTCGATGCCTTTTCTTACGGCCCGCTTCAAAATCCGATCTATCGTAGCGGATCGCTATCACATAGCACGTCGTTCTCATTTGTTATACAAAGTGTAAAATAGATGAGTGATAATACTTTAGGGTGTGTATGTGCCTCCTATGTAGAGTATACTGTAAAAGTCTCGCCGTTGAAAGACTTACTTTTGACTTTCATGTTTGTATGAGAAATTACCCAACATCATAAATTTTCCCATACAATAATCTAAAAAAAAAGTACCTCTCTCAGCGCGGGTACTTTCACAGTAAACTCTATATACGGGACCCATTACATAACTTAAAGTAATATCACTCATTAAAATTATAGCCTGTAGGTACATCGTTTACTAAAACAGGCCAGTAGCTGGCCTTGGCTTGGCCTTCCTTGTTATTCTGCCAAGCCGAGACAGTACCAGGCCAACAGCATGTGAGTTAGAGGTGATAGGACTTTAGGGAGCGTTTGAGTATTCAGTGGTAAGCTAGTTTTCACACGACACCGCAGCGGCGGGGGAGCCGCGCCGTGTGTAAGTTCCATATAAATCCTAAGAAGATTGTTGCAGAGGCGACTTCACGGTGTTGTGTGAAAACTTACCTCTATCAAATATTAATAATAGTATGATGTACCTACACTCTACAGTTATAAAAATAAGTTTGGTAGATACTCCTTCGAATTCTATAAATAATCTAAATAAGACTTTAAACTGCTCTATCTACAGGCTCTACCTAAAGTCGGCAATAAATAACTTGAATAACAATTAGGTATAAGCCCTAATAAGTAGCATATGTTTTTCCCCCATAGTCCTCTCTATGTCTGCCATTTCGTCAAAATCGGTCCAGTACATTCTAATCGTATTCGATGGGAACAAACAAAGAAAACGTATATATTTATTATATTAGTGTATAATTGTGTAAGCAGAAACTTACAATACAGAAATGGAATATCACTGCCATGAAGTAAATCTATTCCTGCTAGAGAAAACAACGAAAAATACATAATCCTCTTATTGTCAAGAGAACGGGACGTTTATCTTCACGTATTGCGAATTTTTATGAATATATTTAAATCTATTTGCATAATATGCCTATACCTTACACAGTCACCACAAAGTATTTTAACTGAGTGAGTAAACAAATGAATAAATTAAGGTTTCGCTGTTTTCTCGTAAATTAGCACCTATAAGGTGTATATACTCGTAAGTTGTAATATATTATTATAAGGTAGCTTACCCTAATAATACTTAACTTTATAATAATATAATACAACTTAAAATGACTAACTTTCTGTGTCTAGAAAAAGTAGAAACTCGATGTCTGTAAACGCAATGGCTTGTCTAATTTATTATAATTAAAAAAAAAGACAATATTGTATGTGTAGAGGTAAAGCTTTTTAATGAAATAAAAGTAAATATAAAATTATATAAAGCTTTTTCTACGTAAATAATTACATTTATATTATAATGGGGGAAAGTTTATTAAGTGTATTTGTTACTTCTTTACGAGCGAACAGCTTAACCAACTTTGATAAAATTTGGTATGCAGGAAGCCGACACCTTGGATTAATGATTATCCTACTTTTTATCCCGAAAAAAAACACGTTCCCGTAAGTCGCGGGCAAAAACTTCATAAACAAAAAATTTGGTAGAAAATATACGAGAAACAACAACGAAAAGAAAATACTAGGAAGTAAAACTAATCCTGAGACAGAAAACAAGGATTTAAGTTTTAGGTACTTTATGTCGCAAACACTTTCAAATTATTATACCAAAAGGTACTTTAAAGAATTAACGTTAACCAAGTAAAGTTAAATCAAATACGAGACAGATATTTCAAACAAAAAAAAAAGAAATCTCGCTAAGAAAGTTGCATAATAACTTATTTAATTTTAAGATGGCGGACAAATTGACGACAAGATGGAGACATAAGACAGGACATTTTTAACGGCACGTCATATTGTGCCTTCCCTTGTTGAATACAAAGCAGACGAGACTTAATAAAGTCCTCCATAGCCTAGCCTTTGTTTTAGGCTTGTATGAGTATTTCTAAGAAAAAAAAAACATTACACAACATACTAAAAACCGGCCAAGTGCGAATAGGTCCACGTCAATCTGGACCCGTGCTTAGTATCCGAAGAGCTTGTGTTACATGTACCAGACAATGGAAATATATTTAATACTTTTATACTATACACATATTTAAGATTTTTATTATATTCTTACACAAATTTAATACACATCCAAGACCGAGGGAAACATTTTGTTCCCTCGGCGGGATTCGAACCCGCAACCTCTCGGTCGAGCACCAACGCGCTGAACCACTGCGCCTCCGGTCAGGTTTGCTGTATGGGAGCCCTTTTAAAATATTTATTTTATTCTGTTTTTTAGTATTTGATATTATAGCGGCAACAACAATTCATCATCTGTGATAAATTTTATAATTTTCAACTATCTGACTATTTCCTCCATTTATTTCGTATAATTTCGGATATACTGCTGTAAACAGTAGCAAAACTTTTATTTCGGATTCGGCTACGATTACGGATAAAATTTTATACCGGATATCCGACAGTTTCGGTTACGGTTACGGAGCTCACTATCATCCCTGGTACGGATTCAAACAAAATTATGTAAAAACTTGCTAATACAGAATATTTTTGAGAGAGCCATGCTTCGGTACAAATGAAAAGAGGCATAGGTCCAAGGCAGTTGGAATTTAAGGCCCGTATAAATAAACAATCTCAAACCCAACCTCACCTTGAGAACCTATTTGACAGATAAAACAACGTTTCGTTTCACTTGTAAAAGTGAACAACTTTATTAATGTTACTAGTACTTTAATTTATTTTCTTTTTATATCGTTATATTCATATTATAGATTACAGGAAACAATAAAATGAGTATAATGTATATTTTTATAATCTTTACTTTTACGTTTTATGAAAGAAAAAAATTAAAGTATGTAACATAAGTAAAATTCTTCATTTTTTAAAGTGAAATGAAACGTTTTTTTATCTGTCAAATAGGTTCTCAAGGTGAGGTTGGGTTTGAGATTGTTTTATTTATACGGGCTTTAGAGTGTTGTGTGTATTGGACTGTTATTGCAAGGGTAGGGCTGCCATCTCCAAAACCTACCTCCCAGGACCGGAAGCTGGTACTTGATAGAAGATAACTTTAATTTTTAACCTTTTGTTGGATGACATAGTGTGGTTTAATCGTTCTTTTGATGACAAGTTACTTATTTATTAACTCAAAGTCCGGGTTTTACCCGGACTACAACTTAGAGCCCCGCCGGACGCTCCCCGGACGGCTTCCAAACTAGGACAAATCCGGGGAAATGGCACGGATCCGGACAGATGGCAGTCTAATGGATGGATGGATGGATGGATGGATGGATGAGATGGCAGATAGGCAAGGGAAATAACTATTGTGACCGGTAATTGTATGACGGTGGTGCCCAAAATAGAAATGCACTGTACCTGTAATGTGGAAATTAATTATGAAATAATTAATTATAAAATACTTTTTATTATTATTAAAAAGTTGAACACTAAATACCCCGGCTCACATAATAATATCTATTAACATTAAAATCCTATCAATAGTTCAGGCGTTACGATATAAGAAATGGAAAAGGAAAATAATGGTTACCTACTTATCTTAATAGTATCTTTATAATATTGTAGTTACAGTTTATTATTAAGTTGTAAACAGCAATTATGTTGCTTATGTTCAAAACAGCTTATGCTTAAAAAGCCGTTTTTGTGTAAAGTATTTTAATATCAGCATTCCTATCAGTGCTGCTACCGTTCACTTATAAAAGATACGGAACAAGATAATGTTTTGCTGCTCCAAAATCTTACAAATTAAAAACAAAAAATTTTAACATTTTTACTGACCTGTCTCAACCTAAGCATACTTTAAACAGACTTTTGATTTGAATATTTAGATTAGTTGTACCTGCAATATATTCTTGTAGGTACAAGAATATATTATGCTTGCACTTAATAATATAATCATATTATTTCCCATCTAAATAAGATTAGTTGTACCTGCAATATATTCTTGTAGGTACAAGAATATAATATTTTGTTTGCACTGAATAATATAATCATATTATTTCCAACCTCAATACTTGAGAGTTTCAAAAGTTTTATGCCAATCCTCAACCACCACAATAAAAAAAACATTTTTCCAATTTCAAAAACAATATTGAACAGTTTCGCAATCTTCAAACACCATGGGAGTACATTATATTTGCCGGGCCTTTTGTTTTCGATATCTACAGCATTAGACATATTTACATATCTTGGTGTTATGTTAACCTCATCACTACAGGTTTTGGTGTTTGCACAGTAATACCAGCTGTTTGGTTTGTGTTAGCGAGTTTAGTGGGTTTAGGGTTAACGTTTATCCGATGGATTATTTTATGGCATGGCAAACTTCGAGTTAGAAACTTAACACGGCGTTTCGACATTCCATTAGTTTAAGTAATTAGTAATTAAAGATTTTAAGTGTGAAAGAAATGTGTAAGTTCTAAGTATATTTAACTACAGTTAAGTAAACTAGTTTATGTGAGCATGTTAGTCGAGGTACATTTTAATTATGGTTGACAATGTAATAACTTTTTAATAGGTTGTATTTAGTAACTAACTGAAAAGATTTCTTACTCCGAAAGTTTAAAGGAATATTGACGAAATGTATTTAAAATGAAAATTTAAAGTAAATACGTTTTTTTTTATTAAAAAAAACAAAAGAGTAGCACTGCACTGTATGCAGATACAAGTGAAAGATTTAGGCATACGGTATATTATGCGCTTAAGTGTCGTTAGTATCAAATATATTTTGGTATAATCGCTGACCAACCAAGACCACAATTCGTACCTTGTTACTATAGCAATAAAGATCAAAGGTGGTACACCGCTTTTATCTCTATCTACATACGAATAAGTAATTACTGATGATAATATTAAATAATATGTAGGTATCTTCATAAAATAACGACATTTAGAGAGGCAAATATAGAACAGGAAGATAATAAAGCTCACTATTGTAGTAGAATGTAAGTTTCGATATATAGACCAACAAAAAATACCAGTGTCACAAACAGTATACAAATCCACAAACACTAACACAAATCACTAGCACCAAAGTCTTGGCCGTGTGAAAATCACAAATAAAAAAAATAAAACGTCAACTGTCAAAGATGCGCGGGTGCGTTCGCGCGCGCTTTTCGCATTTTGGTGGGACCGTCCGTACCAGCGGCGGGTCCAGCGGTCATTGAGAGGATCGTGTGTGCGCGAACCGGCTCCGCATACGAAACACGCTGCACGCTCCGTGCTGTCGAATTTCGTCGTCACGTCGCCAGTAATTGGGTTACCTTTACGTGACACGTCCCGCTGTCACGTTCGGGGTGTGCCCTAATTATTTCTACTGAATTCATATTTCACTATCAAAGTTTCAGTGTTTTTATCCGACTTCCGAAAGAAGGCTATGTTAGACAAAAAATATGTTGCTTACTTCGCTATAATTATTGCTAACGTATTTTTTTTTATTTCTAGGAATATCATCTCTTTCTTTTCAAAAGTTATAAAATACACACTACACAGGTACCTAAATAATTTCAAGAAATCCTGTTTATCAAAATACCTATTTGTAGCCAATATTCCAACGGATCTCTCTATAAATTATATTTAGTTGCTCCACCTATACTAACTTTAGGAGCTTGATACATTTTGTCGCGTGTCGCCACGATTTTTAGATCGCAAACTTAAGGCTACTAAAATGTCAATTAATGGTAAACATAATATTATAAGACCATCATTGCCAAGTAATAAGTTCGAAATTATCTACATTTAACTGAAATGTATAACTACATATTATTACAATAATTTTATAATCCAGGAAATATAAACACAAGATGAACTCTACATTTACAATTTACACCAACCTTACATTTTTTAAAAGATTATGTTTGTACTTTCTAAAAGATTAATACAGAATACAAATACATAACAATATGAGAGAACTTCTCACGGCAGAGGACCTATGGCTTGACCTTGGAGACATTTCGTAACTGTCAAAGCTATTCACTCCCACCAGACTCTCGTGACCCCCTCTACATTACAACCCGCAACCAAGGGACATGGTGGCTCTCCGCACTGAGGGGTCCAAGTAAAATGGTTACGAGCGAAATAATTGCCAGAGAAATGAGATACAGTATGACGAATAACTGTTGTTTATCTGATTCAAACGGACGTTTTGAGATGTAATTTAAAATTATTTTTATGCGAGCTTATATTCTTTTAAGATCATTTAAAAGTGATCTGATGAGCAATAAGTTATTTTGATAATGTTTTATAATGACACTAATTATAGCTATGCGTGTAAATATTATTTAATTTTTATATTACTAAGAAATTAGTTTTGTTTAATTATCAGTAACTTTACATTTTATAATTCATAATTTAATCCATGAATACCATAGAAATATTATTCACATAATTAAAATGCCATAAAGAACTTTAATGTAATATTCACCTCGACTCTATTTTTAGAAAAGTTTTTTATAATTATTTTATTATTTGGGGTTAAATAAATGAAGGTGCGAAGGTGCATTCACATAGTCTAGGTATTTTATTCACGTCATTTTCACGTGAAATATGTTAAGCCCATGTTGAATCGAAACAAAAAAAATATATTTCACCACCAAAAGTAGAGCAAACTCTACCTACAAACCTGCAAGTTTTACCCTAACAAAACACGACATTTTCGTCGTGCCATTTTATTTTAGTATTTATTAATTAAATATGATCGTACAATTATTTTAATATTAATATCATAAACAAGGTGCGAGCGGGACGGCTATACGCGTCTCGTGGCTACTTAGCATGCGGCGCGCGATTGGTGAGCGGCGAGGGGCGGGGCGGGGCGTGGCCCTAGGTCAGTTATAGACCATGTAGCGCGCTACGCCGTAGTACACCTGACTGACTTTACTCCGTTTCAACCCAATATGATATTAATGTAAGTAAATATCCTACCAATATAATGTAAAGATATAAATGTAAACAAAGATCATTATGGGTTGCTGTAATGCTACGAATTTAAATGTCACATATTTTACGTAATGAGCCGTATTAAGGAATATTTTTTTGTTGACAGAATTACGTACTTATTACGTAGAGTATGTAATTCTGACCTGATTGGCCAATGTAGACAGGGTACTATGCCGGAGTACATATGACTGACTTGATAATATAAACTTAGCGCATGTATAATGTAACGACCAGGGGCCTTACTCTCCAAACTGATTTGATTTTGATTCAGATTCGATCGTGCTGCGAACTCCCGAATAAATTGACATTTGTTTATTTTGATTTTTAGTCGAACGATATGGTCGGGAGTACAAAAAGTAACGATCTAACGATTTTCTTTATCCTGGTTAGTTTCAAAGTAATCCACCAAACAAGACAGCAAAAGCCGTAGAGATGGAACTGATTCGATTCTCGATTGTGTCGGGAGTAAGCCTGCTGATTGCATCTGACCATTGTAGAGAGTGCTACGCCGTAGTACGTATGACTGACATAATAATATAAACGTAGAGTATGTAATTTTGAATGGCAAAAAGCAGCTACGCCGTAGTACTGACTGACTAAAAAAATCGTCACTACGTCGTAGCAAAGTCCTAATGTCTGACTGTATTACTGACAGTCAGTCAGAATGTTAAGCGCGTGTTACGTCAGTAATAAAAATGTTTCTTTGTACATCTATCTATAGAACTAGCATCCTAACAACTTTCCACAAGTAATTCTTTTTGTTGTTTTTTCTCTGTGTTATTATATTCATCGGTGTGTATAATGAAATGTCTAAATTTATTGAGTAACGTATTTTGACTGCATTTATTTCCGTGGAGAGTCGGAGTAAGACTCGCACCTCTCCAATAACCATCTTTCCTGTGGTTACGACAACCAAAAGGGAAAGAGGTAATGTAAAAAAACCGCCCACCGTCTCTGAAGTCGTTGCGGGAGGCCACACCGATTTTGGTGACGGTGGCCGGTTTCATTGAAACCAGCTACGCAAAAGTTATTTTATTATTAATTAATTAATTAAATACCATTTATTGCAAGCTGCATAGGCCCATATTATAAATACCTTAACGACTAACATACATAATATTTAAAATACTTAAAAACTACACTACACGTGTTGTCGGCGACGTGTAGCGCGCTTCATTCCGAAGTCTCCCCCGGAACTTCCGGTAGACCACACCCAAACACCTCCTCCGCCTCAAAGGTCGATAGAAGATGCGTCGGTACTCTCACCACAAAGGAACTGAAGTTGACCTTGTGGCGAGACTCCAGACGCTCATTCCTCAAGGGGAGGGACGTATTCTTCCGGATGTAGTCCACGACGTCCTTAATCTGGACCAGTGCAGGTGGGACACGTACAGCGGCGTGGAGGCTGGAGCGTACTTCACACCGCAGGCGCTGCTCGGGTCCACAGGTTGCGGTGCCGCGATGGTTGCGGACAGCGGGCTTCTTCTTCCAAAAGTTATATTATAGTATGCCTAAGTGTGTGCGCAATACACAGAAAAACTCTCTCTTCTTTCACTCTCGTAGCCCAGTGGGTCAGTTAGCCGACACGACTGGCGGTAGGGAGATCAGGGGCAGGACCAACATTTACTTATAATATGCATGGATCATCTTTATTGTCAGACAATCAGGTGGTCATCCAGCATTGTCCTAATCAAACTTGAAACATTTTTTTTTATTGTTCCCGCATGTATATATATCCCAAGCATCCCGCATGTATATCCCAAGAAATTTGACTTTTGGTATAAGATTTTTTTTTTATTTGAAACTTAGACATTTTTAAAACGGTGTTAAAACCATAAAATTGGAGCACAGTATCAAATTAAAAACTTATAATTTCCGTCTTAACTTTTCCCAGCACAATCTGACCTTAAGATTTTATTCGCGTCATTGCAATTTGTTCCTTATGCTCACGATACAAGGGCTATATTCTAACAAATTTCATCAAGGAAGTGAATTAGGAATGCAAGCAACGTATGCCGAAATCGATAAGGGTCGGAAAACTCAGCTCTACCGAAATTCGTGAAACTTTTCACAGCATAAGGATTAAGGAATTTACTCGAGTTTTTATTACAAGTTTTACAAGACACCTATACAACTGTACAAGCTTTAATATTAATGATCGATAATACTTTAGGGGGTACCTATATGTTTCAAGTATATAGAGTTTACCGTGAAAGTACCAGCGCTGTAAGAATTTTTTTTAATGGTATGGGAAAATTTGTTGTGTGGCATTTCTCAGACAAACATGAAAGTCAAAACCAAGTCTTTCAGTGTTGGTACTTTCAGAGTGTACTGCCATCGTCCTCTACAAGATGTAAAATAAAAGGCTGATACCTCTTTCAGCGCTGATACTTTCTCAGTAAACTTTGTATGCGGGAACTATATACACCCTAGAGTATTATCACTCATTAATATTATAACCTGTATAGCTACTTTTCCCAGACGTGGCAGCTATCCATGCTTATCAACTGCCACTCCAGCCTCTGTCTACTAATGCCATAAGAGTAGCCTGAGGACTAATTTTTCAATCTTTTACCTCAGGAATAAATTTGGGACTATTTTGTATGACACAGATATTGATATGTTCTAGAATAATATTAGTGATTTTCTTAAATAGTCACATGTTTATTCGACATGCAAAAGTTATCTGACGATTGAGAAATTAGCCCTTTGTGATACAGGTTGTCAGCATCCTGCATACACATATTAAAATTAGTACGTTTACTGATATGATTATTAAATAACCCCACTGGCTCAGTGGCAGCTACCCCTAAAAATCACTAATCAATAATCATTAATCACCAATGCTGCACTAGTTCGCCTTCAGAGGGAAGTCCTAGCATGTTTTAAGTAGCCTACTGTGTAAGCCTAGGTATTAATTTGGATGATAGCCTTCAAAAAGGGTAAGAAGCTGTTACGAATAGGGTTATGGGAGCTTCACGCCGCTGGTAATCACTTACCAGCCGCGTCTACTAATGCCTGCTGGTAGATAAATTCACCGATTTTTCCAAACGTTCCTCGTGTAAGTGGAAATTCAGTTCCTGAAGGTGTCTGCCCGGATCGATGGAGGCGCGTGACTTGCTTCTTAACACCGACTAAGTGGGCAAATTTGTTTTATGCCACTTTAAACCTTAACACAAGGGTGTATAGTCTTAAGTCGTTTGGTTAAGGATACAACCGTGAGTATATTCCTTGGTAAACAATTTTCGACTTTAGCGTCATAAGATAAAACGTGAAAGTCGATTGTAGATGAATATAACTTGAAGCTTCAGAGCTATACACCGGATGTTATCCATTAGCGAGAGCATTTTTATTTCAAGGCTTTTGCGCTGAAATGGTGATGTTTTGTCGTCCTGTTACTATATTGTAAATGTCCCAGCTTCGTAAAGACTGAAGACCTTATCAAAAGATATTTAATCTTACTTTTTTTTAATCCAGCCGCTCGATCATACTTTTACATTTTTCAAGCCATTAGGGCTCTTAGAGTGAAAGGTAAAACGTATTAATCAACTGCCAAGCAGGTGCCTTCCTCTTTAAACTGATTCTATTTTGATAAAGATTCGATCGTACCGCATACTCCTGAATAAATTGATATTTGTTTATTTTATTTATCAGTCGATTGATATGGTCGGGAGTACAAATAGTTACAATCTAACGATTTTCTTTATCCTGGTTAGTTTCAAAGTAATCCGCCAAATAAAATACCAAACGCCGTTGAGATCGAACTGATTCGATTCTCGATTGTGTCTGGAGTAAGCCTGCAGGACATTCGATAGCTCCGTAAAAGTAACGTTATCGAATATCAAATAATAGTACAGTTACCCATGCATTTAAGGCGAGGAATAACCGCAACTAGCGCCACACTTTTTAAAATAAATTTTACAATGACACAAAGATCTTATTAAAAAAAGTAATCGGTTCAAACTTTAAGTAAATAGTTACACTAGTTTATTATAGTAATATATAATAGCCGTTTTAGTTATTACTTACGAGAGTAAATACAGTATAGGATTTAGAGCTGTAATTAAATGCCAATAAATTAGTTTAACTATTTACTTAAAGTTTGAACCGATTACTTTTTTTAATAAGATCTTTGTGTCATTGTAAAAAATATTTTAAAAAGAGTGGCGCTAGTTGCGGTTATTCCTCGCCTTAAGAGCTTCCTTACATAATATTATAAAAACAAAGTCCTTCGCTGCGTCTGTCTGTTCGCGATAAACTCAAACACTACTGCACAGATCTTAATACTCTTTTCACCAATGGATAGAGTGGTTCTTGAGGAAGGTTTTAGTGTATTAATTGGATGGTAGGTAGCTACCTACCGTCAACAAACTTAATTCTAAGGTGGTACAATAATTTTCTTTTTAACCCCCGAAGCAAAAACGACGGGGTAGTTATAAGTTTGACATCTCTGTGTAAATATATAATATGTATGTCTGTGGCATCGTAGCTCCCAAACGGATGGTCCGATTTTAATGCGGTTTTTATGTTTGAAAGGTACCTAGGTACCTTAGCTTAGAACAGTCTCGACTGATACGAGTATATCAGTCGAGACTGTTCTAAGCAGTCTTTGGTGGAAATCAGTTCAGGTCTTCAAGGGCATCAGGTTGTTAGTTAGTGTGATAGGAATGTTACACGCTAAGTCGGGGTTTTTTTTTAATTTTAAATTAGTTAATTTCTATTCGCCGGGATAGTCAATCAGTTGTTACTAAAGTGGCTAACTCTAAAACTAATTATTAGCTCTCATTAGTTTGTTCGTCTAGGTACATTATCAATATCATAAACAAGTTGATTAGTAGAGATTGCTTAGCAGTTGTGATTATGGGCATACAATACAGAACTATTAAATGGTAGTAAATTTTTTCAGACCTACCTATATAAAGCCCTTGCCACAATCACTTCAAAACTCGGTGATAAATCGAATGTGCCGCGGTAGGTAGCTTCATATGGGCAGACTAAAAACACCCTCCTTTTAAAACATTTAATTTACTTAAATAATCAATAAATCTCGCACCTGAGGCTGTGTTATAATAAAACTCGAGAAATCACGAAAAAACCCGGAATATATGAGTGGACGGACGGACGGACAAGAAATCATTATTACGGCGGAATCCATACAAATAATTGGTCCGTAAACATGTCAGGGCGGCGCGGCCTCTGCCATGTATATTACGTTAGGGATGTCACTTGTCACAAAGATAAATGCATTGTAATTGTTATTCCCCGTGTTCCAGATGCAGCTGTCAGCTGTCAAAAACTGTTCAAAACGCACAGAATGATCACGCCATTTTGCATATTTTTACCCATCTTGTTTTTGACGTTTACTTAGATTTCAGAGATTTCACTGATCTCGATGTTATTTTTAAATTATGGATCGAGCAAATTTATTCTAGATTCTTTCTTAATGTAGTTATTATTGTTAATTTAAAATATAAATAGAATTTATGGGATTTATTACACTAGCTTATGAATGATCTGTGCGTTCAGAGTAAAAAGAGCGCCTAAAGGAACACGCCCATTATCGGAAAAGTAAGTCATCTAAGCGTCTAAGGCTCGTATAAATAAAACAATCTCAAACCCAACCTCACTTGAGAACCTATTTGACAGAAAAAAAGAACGTTTCGTTTCACTTTTAAAAATGAAGAACTTTACTTATGTTACATACTTGAATTTTTTTTCTTTTTTTAAACGTAAAAATAAAGATGATAAAAATATAGATTATACTTATTTTAATGTTTTTCTGTAATCTATAAAAAGAAAAGAAATTAAAGTACAATGTAATGTTAATAAACTTTTTCACTTTTAAAACTGAAAAGAAACGTTGTTTTATCTGTCAAATAGGTTCTCAAATGAGGTTGGGTTTGAGATTGTTTTATTTATACGGCCCTAAGAGCCCGTGAACGCCAGACTTCCGTTATAGTATAAAAGCTAAAAAATTTTGAGTTCATGATCACAACACAGGTAAGAATGATGGCCAATTATGAAGTTTGGGTTGGGGTGGCTTTGGGAGATAAACGATACTAAAGGTGTAAAAAAAATTCGACTTATTCTAATTATTCTCAAACCCAGACATTTTCATTTCAGCTTTTATACTATAACGGAAGTCTGGCGTTCACGGGCTCTGGCTCTATAAGGCAAGCGCGTGTTATAATAAGGGGGTGTGTTTTTCGTTTCATTACGTAGTAAATTATAAAAAATATTATAGCAACACAATATAAATACGTACTTACTGGCTGGGATTATAATTATTTAGATCGTATAGTCCTAATATTTTATAGTCACTCTCAGTAACCAAAAACATTTTATGTATTTATATATTAAAAAAAAGATCAATTTTCTAATCCTTTTGCAAAAAGATGGCCCTGCGCGAGTTTCTTACGCCGGTTCTTCTCGCCGGGCTAGTTTCCGAACCGGTGGTAGGCATCATGTATGACAATAATTCCATAAGTATTATTTGATAACCTATATGGAAATAAAAAGTTTTGAATTTTATTTTGAATATCTGGTAATTGCGTCGGGTATGTCTAAAGGCCGGTCTGTTCATTCCCAAATCCGAAATACCGGAAAATTTTCAGAGCACTGACAAAAGCACGTCGGGCTAATCCAATAGACACTTGGCGTGATTTTTTTAAATAATTTTTTTCATCAATAGATGTTTCACACCACGTCTAGTCATGCTTGATTTTCAACTCTTGGGTTTATGCCCAAGGTTCTATTTTCAGTAATCAGAATTTTCTACGGAGATTCAGAGTAATATAGACCAAACCTTATACATATATCATAACATTACATTCCTGGTTTTTTATATTAAACTTATTATAAGGGCAAGTTTCACATGCCGATATAAAATCGAACCATGCAAATTATGACAATGTACCTGTTGCTTTCTATTTAAAATAAAATAACTTATATTTTAATTTGCTAAAACTGTCTATAAGTTTCTTGATAAATTAAGAATAAATCAAATAACTTGTATATTAATTTGATAGAAATATGATGTATTCAATAAAATAAAAAAATTGGCATCAATAAATAAAATTGTAACCTGAGTGCCAACTGCCAACCCTATATTGCTCCCGAATCCGTCATTGTGGTATCAATAGAGCGGGCGACGGTTTTTTCGCGACGTGCGAGCGGCGCAGATATATCAGACCTCTCGCTCATCACACTCAACATCATCACTTTAACAGCCAATAAAATAAGCTTCACAACTGGAACTGGAAGTTATAAATATATCAAAGTCATTCTTCGATGCCATAACATATTTTTAACTTCTGGTAATTCTATTCCTAGGGCTGGGACTATACGATCCGGATATCCGGAAGTTTGGAGATACATATACGATACAACTAAAAATCGAACACACGAATGTCATGTATTATAAACTTGTTAAATTCGACAACTCGATACTCCTAACCAAATTAATATCATATAAATAATATGTAAAACTATTTGCTCTAAAAAATAATAGAAGAATAAATTATAAGTAGGTAAAATGTCTTGCCCGCAAAATAAATAAATATCTATGGACGCTTCACACCTCCCCTCACAATCTGGCCCCGTGCTAAGTATCCGAAGAACTTGTGTTACAGGTACGTCTGTTAAGCTAGAAAGGTCAAGTCAGCAGAATCACTCGTTTTATATCTCAACATTTAGTGCTCATTTAGTGCTAATTAAATGCTGATAACAGACATTTAGTGCTCTGTTAGGTAGGCCAAAAAATAGAACACTGCTAACTTTTCATTAAGCTAGCAGAATACCATTCGTCACCGCGCTATAATACAGTTGCAGCGAAAGGCACACGAGCTAATCATTTAGTGCTTATTTAGTGCTGCTTAAGCGCTGATAACAGATATTTGGTGCTGTGATAGTTGGACCAGAAATGAGCATTCTGCTAGCTTTATATTAAGCTAGCAGTGTACGATTCGTGACCGCGCTTTGATACAGTGAGCAGCGTGAGGCAAATGAGCTAATAATTTAGTGCTCATATAGTGCTACTTAAGTGATTATAACAGACATTTAGTGCTGTGAAATTTGGACCAAAAAATGAGAACACTGCTAACTTTTAATTAAGCTAGCAGAACACCATTCGTGACAGCGCTATAATACAGTTGCAGCGAAAGGCAGATGAGCTAATAATTAGTGCTCATTTAGTGCTACTTAAGCGCTGATAACAGATATTTGGTGCTGTGATAGTTGGACCAGAAATGAGCATTCTGCTAGCTTTATATTAAGCTAGCAGTGTACAATTCGTGACCGCGCTTCAATACAGTGAGCAGCGTGAGGCAAATGAGCTAATAATTTAGTGCTAATTTAGTGCTACTTAAGTGATTATAATAGACATTTAGTGCTGTGAAATTTGGACCAAAAAATCAGAACACTGCTAACTTTTAATTAAGCTAGCAGAACACCATTCGTGACAGCGCTATAATACAGTTGCAGCGAAAGGCACATGAGCTAATAATTAGTGCTCATTTAGTGCTGCTTAAGCGCTGATAACAGATATATTGGTGTTGTGATAGTTGGTCAAGAAATGAGAATTCTGCTAACTTTGTATCAAGCTAGCAGTGTACGATTCGTGACCGCGCTATAATACAGTGAGCAGCGTGAGGCAAATGAGCTAATAATTTAGTGCTTGATTAGTGCTGCTAAGCGCTGATAACAGATATTTGGTGCTGTGATAGGTGGACCACAAATGAACATACTGCTAGCTTTTTATTAAGCTAGCAGAATACCATTCGTGACAGCGCTATAATACAGTTGCAGCGAAAAGCACATGAGCTAATAATTAGTGCTCATTTAGTGCTACTTAAGCGCTGATAACAGATATTTGGTGCTGTGATAGTTGGACCAGAAATGAGCATTCTGCTAGCTTTATATTAAGCTAGCAGTGTACGATTCGTGACCGCGCTATAATACAGTGAGCAGCGTGAGGCAAATGAGCTAATAATTTAGTGCTTGATTAGTGCTGCTAAGCGCTGATAACAGATATTTGGTGCTGTGATAGGTGGACCACAAATGAACATACTGCTAGCTTTTTATTAAGCTAGCAGAATACCATTCGTGACAGCGCTATAATACAGTTGCAGCGAAAAGCACATGAGCTAATAATTAGTGCTCATTTAGTGCTGCTTAAGCGCTAATAACAGATATTTGGTGCTGTGATAGGTGGACCAGAAATGAGCATTCTGCTAGCATAGCTTTCATCGTTAAAAAAAATTTCGAAACCAGTCAAGCCGTTGTTGAAGCGCACGCGATGTAAGAATTTATTAGGTAATTTTTTTACACTTTGGGCTACATTTTTGGGGTTTTAATAAGGAACCCTATTTTAAAAAATATATAATATAGCCTATATTCAGCGCTAGTAGTGTAGCTTTCCAACGGCGAAAGAATTTTTCATATTGGTTTTAGTAGTTTCAGAGCCTATTTCATTCAAACAAACAAACAATCAAATGTTTCCTCTTTATAATATTAGTATTAGTATAGATAAATCTGTTTACTTATACCACTAAGTAGATATATAGCAGCACTAATTGAGCACTAAATTATTAGCTCATTTGCCTCACGCTGCTCACTGTATTATAGCGCGGTCACGAATCGTACACTGCTAGCTTAATATAAAGCTAGCAGAATGCTCATTTCTGGTTCAACTATTATAGCACCAAATATCTGTTATCAGCGCTTAAGTAGCACTAAATTATAAGCTCATTTGCCTCACGCTGCTCACTGTATTATAGCGCGGTCACGAATCATACACTGCTAGCTTAATATAAAGCTAGCAGAATGCTCATTTCTGGTCCAACTATTATAGCACCAAAGATCTGTTATCAGCGCTTAAGTAGCACTAAATGAGCACTAATTATTAGCTCATGTGCCTTTCGCTGCAACTGTATTATAACGCGGTCACAAATCGTACACTGCTAGCTTAATAAAAAACTAGCAGAATGCTCATTTCTGGTCCAACTATCACAGCACCAAATATCTGTTATCAGCGCTTAAGTAGCACTAAATGAGCACTAATTATTAGCTCATCTGCCTTTCGCTGCAACTGTATTATAGCGCTGTCACGAATGGTGTTCTGCTAGCTTAATTAAAAGTTAACAGTGTTCTCATTTTTTGGTCCAAATTTCACAGCACTAAATGTCTATTATAATCATTTAAGTAGCACTATATGAGCACTAAATTATTAGCTCATTTGCCTCACGCTGCTCACTGTATTAAAGCGCGGTCACGAATCGTACACTGCTAGCTTAATATAAAGCTAGCAGAATGCTCATTTCTGGTCCAACTATCACAGCACCAAATATCTGTTATCAGCGCTTAAGCAGCACTAAATGAGCACTAAATGATTAGCTCATGTGCCTTTCGCTGCAACTGTATTATAGCGTGGTGACGAATGGTATTCTGCTAGCTTAATGAAAAGTTAGCAGTGTTCTATTTTTTGGCCTACCTAACAGAGCACTAAATGTCTGTTATCAGCATTAAATTAGCACTAAATGAGCACTAAATGTTGAGATATAAAACGAGTGATTCTGCCGACTTGACCTTTCTAGCTTAACAGACGTGTTACAGGTACCAGACAACGGAAATATATTTAATACTTTTATACTATAAACATATATAAAGTTTTTATTACATTATACACAAATTTAATACACATCCATGACCCAGGAAAACTTTTTTTTGTTCCTTCGGCAGGATTCGAACCTGCGACCTGCGACCTGCTCGAGCACCAACGAGCTCGGAATCTACGGAACCCTAAAGTCCTCCTCTCCAAGTAACAAGTACAGAGTACTGTCATACACGGATGGAAAATGCAACAGACATTCCAAGACTGTACCGCACAGCCGATCAATAGTTCCACATTCTGCCGACAGATGGCGCTGCAATAATTATAATGTAATTAGCCCTTAATTAGCCATCAGATAAAAGTGCCAATTAAAGCAATTAAACGGTCGATGTTCGATTAGCTATCGATTAAGTGTCGCAATCGATATTTTAAATTGAAATTGGGTACACCTGAATCGATTTTATGAAGATGCAATCGAAGTTCTATTTTTATAAAATCTATAGTGTAAACAAATATTTTTATTTATTCACGGAATGCAGTTTACAGAGGTCTTATATCTAGTTCGCAGTTCGCACTACCATTCTACCATTTAAATGGTTTGTAAAACTAGTTTATTAAAAAAAAATGTTTTATCGTAAAACCTAGTGTATATTACCAACTTCTATAGCACAATTAAAAAGGGCAGCGCGCGGTAAATAATTGACATTTAAATAATAAATAATAATGGCAGCATTATAGCCACTTATGACCATGATACACTGATCTTTATTTACATTTGGATAACTTTGAAAGAGATAGAGATTATAACTTAATCAAAACTAACTCGTTTCTCCGCAGTCCCACGATAATATTATGTAATAGTAAATACCGCAACTAATACAAAAAGCAAAACTGATGCGATTGTGACAAATATCTGTAGAAAAATCTAGAATGTGTCTGTCAGTCACAGGCTTTGCCAGCGCCGCGCTATCAGCTGATCTAAGATGTGTTATGAGATATAGCCTTTCCTGCATACGGGACAGTAACTTGCAAGCAGTGAAGCTAGTAACTTGAATTGATACGCCAAGTAACGAACCAAATATTGGAAACATTTTAAAAAGTTTAGTAAAATATAATTATAAGTATTGTATAATCAATAATTGAAAGGTATATAAGCCAAAATCCGCTATAATGCTTCTGGACCAAATTTGAGTAACCTCGTAAAAATAGTTTAAATTGCTTGGCTAGTTTCATACCAAAACCCGCTAAAACATACAGAAATCTGCCCACCAAACATAGATTAAAATTCAAAAGCCCCTTTATCAGTGCACCAGTATCAAAATACGATTAAGCTTAAACGATTTTTGTATCCTGTGATATTTTTTAAAAGTACGTTTTAGTGGGTTTTGATACTATATCCCTCATATCTTACGTTTTGGCCACGGAAGACCAGGTAATTTATGTCCAAGTTTATAATACTCTGCTCTTTCAATATTGTATGGGTTACAAGCTTTTGCCGCTAGTTTCTATCCAGCTCCCTGCTAACCAAATTGCATCAAAATGGACCCAGCCGTTTGTGCATGAAGAAGTAACAAACTTACATGCAAGATAAAATAAATCACCTTTATAATATTAGTGTGGTTAAAATAAACATTATAATATACACAGGTGTTGAGAGTGTACACAATTGTTTGTAAGTATTGACATTATAACATAATTTTATTTTATCCAATTCTCGTCTTTGACTTTCAATTTTTATATGAATAATTTATAAATGGTATCTCTTGTTATCGTCTAAAACTAACCCAAGATCGTCATACTACTACACGTTTGATTTATGTACAGTGTTTATGAGAATATAGTTTTTTTAGCTCCAGTCGAAGAAATAGTAAATTTTCGTTACAACGTACAGATAAATTCATCTCGCTTGCACCAGCGCTGGCATACTGCACTGGCACGCTCCTATCGCAAGGATCGAGCTGTATTATTCATTAATGCTTGAAATAAAAATGGAAAAGCCAAGTAGGGGGCTGACATAAGCTGCAAAAACGCAACCGGCGGTCTTAACACGACGCCAGTAAAAACATACTTGATATATTCTGAGCCTGACAAGTAGGCTTATAATTCTCTTAGGCTCAGACTATAGTACGTCTGAGATAAACTTAACCCAAACGTAAACAAAGCCGTCTATGCCCTAATCATAGATTAGTCAGTGATTGCCATTAATGCAATGATTATTGTTGGCTACATTAATCCATAGACTATAGACTATATTCTACAGTCGGCAATGTCAAAATAGCGTATTTTCACTGTGATAGTTTTTTTATTAATACATATCGAGCCGAGTCGCATCAAGATTAATAAGGCCTGACCGTAAAATATGTAGTTTATTAAAGATGCCGATTCAAATGAAGACAAATGGATGAAGGTGATATGTAGCAAAATTCAGATTTGGAGAAAATTGACTTCAAACTGTCACTTAAACATTTTAGAATACGTCGTAAAGTATTAAGTACATTAATCTAAAGATCCGACTCTAGAATCAATGTACTACGTTACTACATATCCTAAAATGTTTAAGTGACTGTTTAAGCTAAATTTTCTAGGTTTTTTTCGTGACATATCACCATATGAATGGATGAACCATTCATGTCTTCAATTAATTGGGACTTGGGAGACGTAGGAGCAGCCATTCTGTGTTTCAAGGACTGTGTTTTTCTACTACGCTAATAAATGTTGAAAATTAAACACACGAGCGTCAAGTTGTCAAACTCGATAGAAGAACAGTGGTTGAGCGCGTTGGTGCTCGAGAGGTCGCGGTTTTGAATCCCGCCGAGGGAACAACAAGTTTTCAATGTTCCTGGGTCGTGGATGTGTATTAAATTTGTGTATAATTTTTTTTTTATATTATTTGTTATTACGATCTGTCCAGAGACATTTAGTAATAGTTGCGAAATTATCAAGTTTTGGGCGTTGCTTAACCTAGCATAATATTACTAGCAGCCTATAACAAAAGGTCCTGCGGGAGCTTCCTTATATGTAATATTTATATAAATTATAATAATAAAAAGTGTTAAATATATTTTCCATTGTCTGGTACCTGTAACACAAGTTCTTCGGATACTTAGCACGGGGCCAGATTGACGTGGTGTGAAGCATCCATAGATATTATTATAACAAGAGCAATAAGAGGAACTGTACAAAAAGGTGGTCTGCTTACAGCAGTCTCCTTCAGACAACCCAATGGTTTAGTCTCGTGTTCGATTTTTGAATCTAATGTAGAGTTCTGTGTTGAGATCTTCGAAATTTTTTCGAACAGGTAGAGTCCAGATCATAATAAGATATGATTGATCCTTTCTTCTTCAGTAGATTGGAAGTGATGGTGACTTCCATGTCCTGCGAAGGCTTCATGCAAATTAAACACAACTGCGTACCTACAACCAATCTAAATCTTTACTTTTAATTAGCCAAGGTTTCTAATAAACTTTAAATGCGCTTACCGTTAAACGGATGCGACCCTTGTCTGTTTCATTCAATGTTAGAACGGGACATAAATATCGAAATCGACTCGGCGTTGAACGTCGTTTTAATGCGTATGTGAAATTTGACTTGACGTTTGAATTTTTTTTTTAATTACTTGCATTCGCATTAAAATGTTTGTTGTAAGAGTAGTAACACTAAAAGTATATGAATAAAGCACTTTTTAACAATAATATTTAGATAAGTTATTTTAATACCCACTTTATTGATGGCAACCTCCGTAGCGCAGGTAGTCGAACGCGTTGGTGCTCAAGCCGCAGATAGCGGGTTCGAATCCCGACGAAAAGACAAAAGGTTTTCAATGTTCCTGGGTCATGGATGTGTATTAATAAAAAATGTGTGTATATCTTAAATATGTATACAGAGTGTAAAAAGAAAAGTCACTATAACTTTGAGATACTATTATACCACCTTTCCTCATTTTGGAAATGTATTTCTTTTTATTTTATTTTTTAGTCACAAACTAAAAAACAAATATTTTTAGTTTGTGACCACTTCGTATTTTTTGTCGCAAGAATAATGAAAAAGTATTTTTTTTTTCTTTTCTATTTGTGTCAAAAAATCATTTCTTAAATTAGAAAAGGTAGTGTTTAATCATATCTCAAAGTTAGTGACTGTTCTTATTACACCAGTTATTTGATAGCAAAAAAGTATTAAATATATTTCTGTTGTCTGGTACCTGTAACACTAGTTCTTCTGGCGCTTAGCATGGGAGATGAAGAAACCGCCCATAGATATTATATATTAATATGTTATTATTGCAGATCAATAACAAATGTATTAATATATTAAACTGCCATTACTGAAACTCAACAAAACCTATAGCCGATACAATCGACGATAAAATTCAAAAACGGCGTTTGTCAAAGCGGCCGGGACAAAAAGTCCAGCAATTATTTTACTCAAAGGGTAATTTTGTGTCATTGTTCTTAAGAAATACCAATTATATACAATTACTCGTATATGACAGTGTGTCGTCGCGGCCTTTGGATGCCGATGTATCGAACAAGAATCGATGTTCGGATGACTCGGATTACTGCCATACCCATTCGAAAATAGGGCTGCCAACCTTGCAGACAGAAACTTGAAATTGCATCAGATATGTGTCAGAAATTTCTTGAGGTTACCAGCCCTGTCTGACAATACTGCAATGCTTATTTAAAACAAGGCCACTATAGTTTGAGTGTTTAACTCAAACTAGAGTCACGGTTTTCCTCTGCGTTCTGCCGCGGGGGGTTTTCCCTAGAAAAACTTGGAATAATTTTCGGCTCTGGTATCTTCAATGCCGGGGCCTTGACCTCAATTAGAGGGGCTCATTAGCCTCTTGTCGTGATTTCCCTCCCCGGGCCGCTCGGGTTTGGAGTGCAAGGACAGCATAGGTCAAACTAGCAATCGCTGAAGTTTTGTAGCACAAATATCGGACAGTTGTCAACCCTGTCGGGAACCATGCCTGCTGTAAAAAGTGGGACAATGAATAAGAAATATTATGTTACAATACGGCGTGGGGTGTGAAGAATTTGATGGAATGCTACTTTTTGGTGATACAAATATACGATAGTGAATTTAGAAAATTTCAATTCATGTTTTTTCCCCCATATCGGATGATATTTTGAGCTACATTTGAATGGAGAATTAATACATTTTTTATTTCCAGCAAGGTACTTTGAGATAATTTATTCCTAACACAGAAATGTGATTTTAAACGTATTTTTGACTTTTGTAGTGGATGAAGAGCAAGGGCAGTTTTAAATATAGCTCAATAACTTACGTCTGCTTAAAGTATTTTTTTTATTGTGGTTATTTTACTCAAAATATTGAATAAAAGACAAGTTGAGCTTTGACTAACCTCTCAAGTCTAAAGTAATATAAATAGTAAAAAAATAGTATAAAATACATAAATAGGATACTAACTTTCCTTAGTGCTTTAGTGCTTTTGGAAAATTTTACGGCTTCTTAACTAAATATACAGCTATGTCTTAACTGTCATGTGGTATAAATAAATAATTAATAGCTCCCCTCACCGATTTCGGTGTAGGTAGCCGACTTTTTACATGCCCATCCGACGCATGGATCTTTCTTGTCAGATAATCAGGTGATCAGTCTGCATTGTCCTAACCAAACTTGAAAACAACATTGTTTGTTGCGCGTGAATCGAACCCACGACCTCCGGGTCGAGAGCGAAGCTCAGAACCACTGGACCACGGAGGCGATATAGACGATGTTATAGACCGAGATCGATGGATTGATCCAATCGTCGCCGGACCGGTCCGCAGTCGGACGTCGGACACAAAAACCGCGTCCCGCTGAGATTTATTATAATTACGCCGGCCTGTCGATAATGACATTTAGGCTACTTACGCATGGAGCGATTTGGTTACCTGGGGCCTTCCTCTCCGAACGGATTCGATTTTGATTCAGATACGATAGTGCCACGTACTCTCTACTTCTCTGATTTTTATGGTCGGGGGTAGAAAAAGTTACGATCTACCACCAGTGGTAGCTTGTTTTTCTTGTTGAATTTCCGAAAATAGCTTGTTAAGTTTCATTTGGAAATAAAACGTTTTTTATTTTTATTTATTTTTACTAACGATTGTGCCGGGAGTGAGCCTGGTGACGATTGAAAAATCAGCCTATTGTACATAAATAGTCCTTACCGGGGATGAAATGGATATTAAATTTCGGAAACGGGTATGGATATTAAATTATTTCGGATTATCCGTTTGTTTCGGTTAATATCGGTCGGATATATAATTTTCGTTTCTTTTTTACAGTAGCAAAACTTTCATTTCGTATTCGGTTACGGTTACGGATAATTCTAAATCAGGGATGTCAGTCTTCGTCCTTACTCCTTACCCTACCCAAAATCATTACTCTCCGTTGTTTTTTTTTTCACTGCTCCAGCTAGGACGTCTACCATTGAACATAAGCCTCCCCCAATCCACCCCCTGCGACCTTCTTCAGGTGACCGGTGGAAGGTCGTTCGCCTTCTACGTCCCGTCCTTCTCTTCTATCAGTTCCAAATAAACCGCGTTTTGAACCGCATAGTGCGTTTAGAGCCTAACGCATGCACCGAGTCAATTGTTTGTCGTTCGCCCCGTACAAGAAACATTGAACAATACACACAGCTATAATACTCTGCGATTATAAATATTTACAAGTATACATACAGTCGTCTTGTATATGTCGCAGTCATCAAATCAAATATTTTTGTTCAGAGTAAATTTTACAAAAAATGTTATCTGAACGTCGTTTCTATATGATGCCTACCACCGGTTCGGGAACTAGCCCAGCGAGAAGAACCGGCGTAAGAAACTCGCATGGGGCCATCTTTTACCAAAAAGATGGAAAATTTCTGTTAAAAAAAAAGTACATATAAATATTTATCTGATTGAATCTGCTTATTCAATTAAATGACTAGCGCGGTTATTTAATGGCTTTAAACAGCTCGTGCAGATAGCAATGTGTTGATATATTTTCTGATTAATTTACTTTAATGTGCGTTACAATAAATAGTACACATTCGAAATTTTTTAAGTTTAGAAATATAATATAAAAAGGCTGTCCTAGTCTTGGATTTATTGAATTCGTTGGTAACAGAATTCAATGAACGCACTAGTCATTCAATCAAATAGCAGATTCGACCAGATGACTGCGACATATATAAGGTGTACGTACTGGGAGGTCTTCATTTAGTATTTGCCGGGAATTAATTACAATACCTAATCTCTTATATATAAAAATGAATAGCTGTTCGTTAGTCTCGCTGAAACTCGAGTACTGCTGAACCGATTCGACTATTTTTAGTCTTGAATTATTCGTTGAAGTCCAGGGAATGTTTAAACGGTTTTTTTATGCTCAACGAAGTGGGCACGGGTCAGCTAGTCTTCTTATATATAAAAATAAATTGCTGTACGTTAGTCTCGCTAAAACTCGAGATGGGCTGAACCGATTCGGCTATTTTTGGTCTTGAAATATTCGTGGGAGTCCAGGGAAGGTTTAAACGGTTTGCATGCTCAACGAAATGGGTCAGCTAGTATGTCTATAACTATCTTTATACTGGGTGTAAAAAAATACTGGGAATATGTATTTTCTTAACCAGAAAAAAATACTTTGAGTATTTTGGGTACCCATTATTTTTATTTATTTTTATAATATGAGAGAAAGTGGTATAACATATCCCAAAACTTATAGTGTCTGCTCTTTTTACGCCGAGTACCTAACATTAGCAATTTTTTATTTTTTGCCTTTTTTTATTTTCGCGATTTTCAGTATTTTGACGAAAAAGAATACATTTCTAGAATGAGAAAAAGTAGTACAATTACATACCAAATGCTTTTTGTACATTCTGTATGTAAAAGTGGTATTAAGTTACTCAAACATGTGGTATGTTGAAAGCATTATTGACTAGTGATAAGCGTTATGGAGTATCGTCACAATTAAATTATTATTCATTAGTGTCACGACATCAAGTTAGCGTAGTTTTATGTCTCCTTCGAGCTGACCCATGGAATGATTTTTGTTCTTGAAATAATTGGGCTTTTGTTGATATAGATCGCCTCCGTGGTCTAGTGGTTTAGAGCTTCGCTCTCGACCCGTAGGTCGTGGGTTCGATTACCACGTTGGAACAACAAATGTTGTTTTCAAGTTTGATTAGAATGCAGGCATCACCTGATTGTCATTCAAGAAAGACGTCGACAAATCGGCCCTGCGCCTGTTCTCTCGCCAGTCGTGTCGGTTTACCGTCCCACTGGGTTATGAGAGTAAAAGGAAGAGACAGTGCTTCTGTGTATTGCGCACACACTTTTATTGATATTATATTTTTTCATTTCATATAATAGCTAAATATCACGTCCTCAAGTGATGAAAAAGCTGAACATAGTTTTTCATCGATCTCTATACACTTAATTATAAGGCCCCTTCCGCACGGCGCGTTACTTATTGCCCGGATTAGTTATGATTTACGGCGAGACTCGCTCAATGTCTTACCTCCCTGCAGCAGCCATTACGGTGGGCCACGCGAACCTCAACAGTTTACAGGAGTTAGCGATTATGTAAGTGTAGTGACTAGTGGACTCCACTAGCAGTCTGCAGACTAGGTGCGAGTTTTCGCCTCACAATTATTGAAGTCATGAGTGGATTGGCAAAATTGACTTTTAACTGTCATTTAAAGATTTTATGGTATGTTGTAACGTATTAAATACATTTATTCTAAAGACGGATCTGTAGATTAATGTACTCGATACGTTACGAAATATTTTATAATGTTTAAGTGACAGTTTGACCTCAATTTTCTCGAAATAAGTATTTTGCGTATATCACCTTCATCCACCGATGTCTTCAGTTGTATTGATACCTAATTCGATGCCGTAATAATAAATAATATATATACGGTCGAATTGAGAAAAAAGGATTTTTTGGAAGTCGGTTAACAAATTGTAATTAACTGAGTAGTAGTGCCAAAAATTCAAATATTTGTAGTGACAAAGTTGACACCAAGACGCATCGGAACGCTAAAATGCCGCCGCGTAAAAATTCGAGTTATTGATGTGTCAACGAAAATAATAGTGTTATCCTTTGGCGTAAGAGTTATTAAAAAAGGACAAAATTATATATTATAGGTACTGTAATAATTCCTAACATTTTAAAAAAGAAATTAACGCTGTAATTTAGGTAATTAATATTTAGAAGTCCTTAAAATGATCAGGAGTGGACAGGAAATATATTAATATAAATATTATATATGCAAGATAAGGCCGCTCGTAGCTAACTTCAAAACTATTAGCAACCAAGTATACAATCAAAGTACATGGACCAAAATCTATACTATTACTATAAAGCGGAAGAGTTTGTTTGTTTAAGCGCGCTAATTTTAGGAACTACAGGGGGCCTACTCAAGATGCCATCGCTAATTATCGCTTACAAAGTTCGATAACAAAATGTATGGGATTTGACATAAGCTACGCTGAATGATCGCGATTTGGTATGTCATTTAGGGTACCTTATGTCAAATCCCATACATTTTGTTATCGAACTTTATAAGCGATAATTAGCGATGGCATCTTGAGTAGGCCCCCTGGTCTCATAAGAAAAAATATTTTTTGTTGGATAGTCCAATACGCTGCAACCAATAGGAGCGAAGCGTCAGTGAGAAATGTTGCAAAAAGGGGAAAAATTATTCACATTTGAGGACTTTCGTACGTGCGCTGCATAAACGGTTTAAGTTATTTAAAAATGTATAAGAAAAAAATATTCCTTTTTAATAATCATAATACCAATCGTAAAACCAACGTGAGCAATTAAAAGATAATCGCGATAGTGTTTCCGACAACCACGCGGACGAAGTCGCGGGCACAGCTAGTATATTTATATAATATAATATAATAATATTTATGGACGCTTCACACCACGTCAATCTGGCCCTGTGCTAAGTATCCGAAGAACTTGTGTTACAGGTACCAGACAACGGAAATATATTTAATACTTTTATACTATACACATATTTAAGATTTTTATTATATTATACACAAATTTAATACACATCCATGACCCAGGAACATTGAAAACTTTTTGTTCCCTCGGCAGGATTCGAACCCGCGACCTCTCGTTCGAGCACCCAACGCGCTCCACCACTGCGCTACGGAGGTCGTCAAAATTTTATGTATACTAGCTGTGGCCGCGTATATATACATTAAAAGGATTATATATTTCGGTTAATCTTAAATCTCAATGGGGTTATGTAATCTCAAATCTCGCTCAAAAGAGTTGAACGCTGTTTAGTATCTAGGTCACATTGTGACCAGTGACCTACGAGATGACTGAGACATCGAGCGTGAGCGCAGAGCGTTGGCGGTGAGGAGCAATATGCTCGCCCGCAGGTTTGCTCGTACCACTGTAGATGTCAAAATCACCTTATCATGCCAGTAGACTGGACTGCCCTATCCAAAGGCAAGGGTAGAGGTAGTACTTGATCTTAAATGAAAATAAAATGTGAACGAAAATGTAATATTATACTAACAATACTACAAACACTATATAAGTTTATATTGTTACTAACACATATGCTAATACTGTTATGGAATGTGTTGTGGGTCTGAAATAAACGTATTTATTTATAACTTGGTCCTACAGAGTCCCCGCCGGTTTCGTGGCCACACCCGCTGTCCACACGTGTCGCGCAATAGTATAGCACTTACGACACTTTTTTAATATCTCAAAAACTGGACCCCGGCAAAAACAATCTGTTGGCCCCGTCGCGCCGGACTTTTTGTGTTATTGTTTGGTAATCCGTAAAATATGATGTTTGAGACCGCGACAGACATTGGACATTGAGTTTCGGTGATTGATGGTGTTGGAATTCTAATTACAAAAAACATTTTTTTTGCACTAACGGGTTAATTTCCCGGCTTTCTGATTTGTATTAATTGAGCACGACACTCCTTTGGACACTTTTCGCTAAAACTCATAGTTCACTTCGCCTTACTTTATACTTTGATCTACTACTACTACGACTACTTTATACTTTGAGCAAAACTTGACAAACCTCTACATTTGGGGGCACGGCAGTGTCCCCGCCAAGTTAAGCACGGCCGTATTATGGTACGCATTGCCAAATATACTATTTATGTTAAATATAAAAGATTATTGATAATATTAACCCCTATACTACTTGGCATAACATAAGTCCATAAGTCCTCTAAAAAACTTTAATAATGTAAAACTATGTATATTTTTTACCAGTGGTCCTAGATAATTATTGCCATAGCCTTGTGCCACAGTTAAAAATATTCAGTTTCACTTCCTCTACATAGCCATCAATTTTTTTTTGACGAAATATTTTTATATAAATAAAAAATATATATTATAATTTTCTCCTTTAACAAAATATGTTAAAAATCTTACAATATATCTCCATAAAATAAAAAGTAATAAAATATTTTAATGCCAAAAATGTCTGGAGATGCCGGGGATCGAACCCGGGGCCTTTCACATGCAAAGCGAACGCTCTACCACTGAGCTACATCCCCCACATTAATTAATTTGAAATTAAGGTAAAGTTTATATTTAAGGCATTACTCGTATTATATAAGCGTCTCCGTGTCTAGTGGTTCAGAACTTCGATCTCGACCCGGAGGTCGTGGGTTTGATTCCCACATTGGTACGACGAAAAAATGTTGTATTCTAGTTTGGTTAAGACAATGCAGGCTGATCATCTGACATTGTCTAACAAGGTCGGATGGGCATGTAAAAAGTTGGTCCTGCGCCTGTTCTCTCGCCAGTCGTGTCGGTCTACCAGCCCACTGGGTTATGAGAGTAAAAGGAAGAGAGACTGTCTTTGTGTATTGCGCACACACTTGTGCACTATAAAATAACTCCTGCGCAGCAGGCCTCGTTTCGATGAAATCGGCTACCGAAATCGGTGAGGGAAGCTATTATTATTTAATAATATGCATTGATTCTATACAATTGACTAACTGTATCCCGTGCCTACGTAGACTAAAAACTTATTCTTTTGATTGCTCTCTGGACTTAAACTACAAAATTACACTATGCTTCATTCGTTCAGTCATTGCTTGAAAATGTAACAAACACTCTAAAAATAGATTTTTTTCGCGATATTTACAGGCCCCAAGGAACCAATATTTAACTAAGGTAAGTCGATGACGATAAGAAACACTTTGACTTTTAGAAATTTTTTTGTTATCTTTTAGAACACTTACAAAAAGTCCAATAAATGTATAATAATGTTCTTTCGTGAAAGAGATATTTTTATAACATCTACAATAAGTTACATATAACTAACATTATCACATGTTATTCCAGACCTTTCTAAACAAATGGCATTGTAAACTGATTAGCCTGATTGAGAAGACCACATTGCCCTTCCTTATCTCAAAAGTGGGCGTAAGAGTACGCCCCGCAAAACATGTAAAGCAATGATTAACCAGAACACGAAAATAGTTTCAGTCAGCTGCCAAGTCCAGAGCATGACGAGCCTGGACAATGGCTTTCATATCGCGCTTATTCTTCATTTGTCTGTGGTTAGTTCAATTGCAATGTGATGTGTACGATGACAGGCCGAAAATAAAAACTGTCGACGGTGATATTATCATAGAACCGGCTTACGGCAAAAACGTTCATATAAGACCCAATGGGCCACAATCCAATGTGTACGTGGGTGATGTGAATTTGCTGAGTATCAACAAGACGTCTGACAACAATCAAGTGCATCTCCAGCCCGCGCAGAATACACCTGTGCCACAAGACTTGCTGCAAAGAATCGAACAGCTCGAAACGCTGACTGCCTCGTTTACCAATATTCAATTAAATATAACCCGTCTGTCTCAGAGAATAAGATCCTTGAATAATAGGCTAGTAGTATTACAAAATAGACTTAACAGCAGAGGCGAAGACGAGTGCCAGTCTCACCCATGTGAGAACGGCGGAACATGCTTGAACTTAGTCAACGGATACCACTGCCTATGTCCATCGACGTGGAAAGGGCGGAATTGCGATGAAGATGTCAACGAATGTCGAATATACGCTGGCACTGATCTCGGTTGCCAAAATGGCGCCACGTGTCTCAATAGACCGGGTTCCTACGAATGTATCTGTAAGCCTGGATGGTACGGTTTGGACTGCACGCGAAAAGTCAAAGATTGTTCGGGCGGAAACTACGAAATGTGCGGTCATGGAACTTGCGTTCCTGTTACGACGGGAGACGGAATCATGTGCATCTGCGATCAAGGCTGGACTACGAACGGAACGCACGTCGCTTGTCTCACTGATGTCAATGAGTGTGAATCTGGACAAGGCGCCCGATGCTCGGTGAACCCCAAAGTTGAATGCATCAACTTGCCTGGTTCCTTCAGATGTGGATCGTGTCCCGCTGGCTACTCAGGCGATGGTTACACGTGCTACGATATAAACGAATGTCTGACTATTCCAAACGGCGGCTGCAGCATGAGCCCCATGGTCTCTTGCTACAACACGATCGGTTCTCGGATTTGTGGCTCGTGTCCCCCCGGCTATACGGGAGATGGAGTATTGTGCACGTGGAGAGGCTCGTGCTCGATGAATCACGGAGGGTGCCATCCGTCCGCGCAATGTGTTGAATCTTCGGCACTCGGAAGTCAAGTCGCTCAGTGTATATGTCCGATTGGAATGGAAGGAGACGGGACTGGATTACATGGCTGCTATATTTCTACAGGGGATAATTCTACCGAGTCTTGCGACGGTAATCCATGCGGCAGTCACGGCAGCTGTCACGCTCTTCGACAAGGTTACACATGCATATGCTATCAGGGATATAGTGGCATGCACTGTGAACGATATAATGATTACTGCTCCAGCAACCCTTGTCTAAACGGTGGCACGTGTCGATTAGATGAAAATTCAAGCAGAGGCTTCAGATGCGAATGTACGGCCTTACACTCGGGCAACTTCTGTCAATCGCCTTCCCAACCCTGTGGCGGCGTTCTCAATTCGGAAGAAGGTAGTATAACATATCCCCTATCTAACCATAGTTACATTAACAACGCACGCTGTGCCTGGGTAATTCATACTGCTCCGGATAAAGTAATAAACGTGACATTTACCAAATTTAATTTGGAATATCATTTGCAATGCCACTACGATTTTGTTCAAATCCACGATGGACGAAGTTCCGCTAGTCAGTTAATCGGTAGATTTTGTGGAAATGTCTTTCCGAACGGTGGCAACATAATATCCAGTCACAACAATTTGTACTTTTGGTTTAGATCTGACTCTAGTGTAGCTAAAACGGGATTCGCTTTACACTGGACTAGCATATCCCCACAATGTGGCGGCGAATTTAACGCCAGTACACACGGACGTATCAGCTCACCAGGCTCCCCTGGCCCTTACCCTCCTAATCGCGACTGCTATTATCATATTAAAGCTGGGTTAGGCAAGAGAATTCAGCTACATTTTTATCAATTAGATATAGAAGTGCATCAAAATTGCAGCTTTGATTACATCGCTATATACGACGGAGGGCAGACATTTGATCCTCTCGTAAATAAATATTGTAATTCAACCCAACCCGCTCCACTGGAGTCGTCCGGTTCCGAACTTCTCGTTCATTTTCATTCAGATGAGTCTGGAATAGGCAAAGGTTTTCAAATATCTTATGCACCGATCGACGGAATACCAGGGTGTGGGGGCTTATTCACTATGGATAAAGGTGAAATTGTTTCTCCTACATTTGATGGGTCCTATTTGCATAATTTGCTATGTGAATACAAAATTAAAACTAGACCAGATACGAAAATTGAAGTGAAATTGACATCGTTCGATATAGAAAAC
This sequence comes from Celastrina argiolus, assembly GCA_905187575.2. NCBI lineage: Eukaryota > Metazoa > Arthropoda > Insecta > Lepidoptera > Lycaenidae > Celastrina > Celastrina argiolus. The sequence goes on from LR994596.1 coordinate 10,203,618, forward strand.
TCTTTCAGATGCCGATACGACTATTTAAAAATATACGATGGTGATTCAGAGGACTCGCGATTGGTAGGCAAATTTTGCGGTAAAGCAGCTCCTCCTTCTTTTGTGTCTCAGTCTAATTCTTTGTACATTATTTTCAAATCAGATCACACTATGGCTGCAGGAGGCTTTAAGCTTCAGTATAAATCACTTTGTCAAAAGACTATATTCGGTGATAGTGGTATAATTAGGTCTCCCGGGTACCCACTCGCTTACCCAAAACAGACAGTTTGCGAGTTTATCGTAGCCACTACTCCCGGAAAAGCGATAGAACTAACCTTCCAAGATTTTGATATTGAAGACAATCGATATTACAATTGCCAATACGACCACGTGGAGGTTAGAGATGGACCCAACGCTAATTCGACGCTAATGGGAAGATACTGTGGTGGTACTGACTTTACCCCGCCAACTCAAATATCTACCTATAATTATATGTATATCAAATTTAACTCTGACATGAGTATTGTAGGACGAGGATTTTATGCAAATTATACAACAATCAACATTGAATGCGGTGGTATTTACAGAAATCCTAGTGGAATTATAAATCACCCAGGTAAAAGTAATACGATGTACAGAAACGATCAGATCTGCTCTTGGATGATTGTCGCTCCGATAGGAACACAGATACAGTTGACTTGGAAACTTTTTGAACTTGAAGAAATGTCGGATTGCCAATCTGATTACGTTGAACTTATTGAAATAACTGAAGGGAGCAATGCAAATTATACCCTTGCCAAATATTGCGGTACGACCTTACCGCCCGCAGTAACCATATCAACAAATATTTTAATGGTTAAATTCGTATCTGATAGTTCTATTCGTATGAATGGATTTTCGTTGTCATACAGGTTTCTCGATGACAAAGGTCATTGTGGAGGTACTTACATTAAAACGCAAGGACTTATTTACTCACCGGGATGGCCGGGTCCATACGAGCCCAATAAAGACTGTACGTGGATAATAAGTGTTCCTGTGGGGCAACAGATATCATTAAAAATATACGAATTTGATCTTGAGAAACCCATCAGAGGAAATTGTGATTTAGGTGATCATCTTACAATAAGAGATGGTCGCTACTTTAATTCTCCATTAATTGGTAAATTTTGCGGTTCTTTTCAAATGAGAACTATAGTTTCCACTACACATAACATATTTCTGGAATTTCATTCAGATTTCTATCTAAATGGAAATGGATTTAAAATTGAATGGGATGGCACTGTAAGAGGTTGTGGAGGATCGCTCACTGGCTATTCGGGCTCGATATCATCACCTAATTATCCTGAAAAATATAACGAAAATGCTGAATGTTTTTATAAAATCACTACAAGTAGTGGATCAACAATCAAGTTAAACTTCACAGATTTAGAATTAGAAGAAACACCAGAGTGCGCAGATGATTATGTGGAAATATTTGATGGTCAAAACAGTAACGCGAAAAGCTTTGGGAAATATTGCAACTTATCAAAGAAACCAAAGAACCTTGAAACATCAAGCAACTTCGCATTAATTAAATTCCGGTCTGATTTTCTTTTATCACAGAAAGGTTTTCTTTTAAACTATATTGCAAATTGTCACACTAATATAACCGGAAGTTATGGAGCTATCGAGAGTCCTGGGTACCCAGACAAATATCCTTCAAATTCAAATTGCTTATGGACAATTACTGTACCTAAAGGTAATGTGATTAATGTAACTTTTATCGATTTTAATGTATTTACGTCGTTTAGAAGAAGGTACCAGTCAACTAGAATTTCTCATTTTCCATCCGTATCGAACCACATGTATCATCGTTATGAATACAGCCCAATAAGACGCAATTCATTTATATTTAATACGTCATGTAATTATGATTACGTACAAATAAAAGAAACTACGGATGAAAAGTTTAGTGAAAAACTGTGTGGATCTTCGTTACCGAAAGCCTTAACTTCAAAAACTAATTCGATACAAATAGAATTCGTTTCCATTAACTACTTTGCTTCTAAAGGATTTCGTTTAGAATGGATAAAGCACGGATGTGGTGGTCACTTTCAGCAAGACACTGGATCTCTCTCGTTTGATAGCATTAAAAATACAAACGAGGAAATAGAATGTGAATGGATATTGGAGACACCGGTAGGAACAGCAGTATCAATAACGATTACAGACCTCTATGTAGCAGATTCTGAAAACTGTACAATGGACGCTATTGAAATATACAATGGTCAAAGTATTTCTTATCCATTAATAAATAAAATATGTCACAGAGGAGGACTTACTGTTCAAGCGACTTCTAATTTTATGTTAGTTCGTTTAGTTAAACGGTCATCTCTAAGAAACATTTACTTAAAATCAAAATTCGATTCATACAGGTTAGGATGTGGTGGATTAATTAGATCACCATCTGGATCTATTCATTCTAAAAATTATCCAAACAACTATGAAAATAAAATGGATTGTGTTTGGTATATAGCGGTGGAAACGAATCATAAAGTGGAACTTAACTTTAAGGACCTTGATCTTTACTCTGATGAAGATGAAGATGAGCAATGTGACGACTATTTAAAAATCTTTGATGGTAGTAGATTAATTCATGACTCTAATATTTATTTAGGCTCTAAATATTTACTATCTAATTATTCATACTTAATTTGTCCAAAATCTAATGTGTCAAGTATCGTGTCTCAGCATTCTTCTCTATCAATTCAATTTTCGACTAATAGCTATGGCACTGCCAAGGGATTTATGATTGATTATACAACTGTATGTGGAGCTGTTATTAATGCAACTCATGATGGAATTATAAATAGTAATAACTATATTAATTCGAAAATTCGAAATTGTACTTGGACGATAGCTGCACCGAATCTTAACGATAAAATAAAATTAACAATACAATATATTAATATACCGCAAAACAGAGATGTCGCAACGACCAGAAACTGTCCTACGACATTCCTTAAAGTTTATGATGGCGATGATGAGAAAGCACCGTTAATAGATGAGTATTGTGGAAACAAAATTCCACCTATGATTGTTAGCCATGGTAATACGTTGACCGTTACACATGGAACCTATATAAATAACGTTAAAGGCCAATTCGCTGCATATTACACAACTTTAAGCACGGGATGTGGAGGGAAATTAAGCTCTGAGGAAGGCATCATTGCGTCACCAAATTATCCGTTATCCTACCCTGTTAATATTGACTGTGAATGGATATTAAATACATCTCCAGGAAACAGAGCATACATTACATTTGAAAAATTTGATTTAGATGAATCTGAAAGGTGTAATGAAGATTATCTAGAAGTAAGAGAAAACAATGGTGCGGGAAACTTATTAGGGCTTTACTGTGGTCATGAAATACCTATAAACCAAACAATTTCGTCCAAGTTATACATCAAATTTCACAGCAACAATGATAAAACAGGACAAGGATTTATGTTACAATACGGGTTTTTACATGGAAATGATATTTTCGATAAACATGAAGGAGAAATCGCATCCCCGCTTTACCCAAATCCCTACTATAATGAAGGTGTATTTTCATGGCGAATAACAACTAAAGGTAACAAAAATATAGTAATTAATGTAGAGTCATTGGAAATACCTTCGTATTCAGATGTGTGTAATAATAAATTAGTAATTTATGATGGGTACGATGAAGACGCTTTAGTTTTGAAAGAGCTATGTGGTTTCTTTAAGAACAACGCAGAAACAATAATATCTTCTTCTGGCGTTATTTTTATAAAATTAATTTTAGATAAAACCAATACTGGAGCTATATTTTATCTAAAATGGACTGAAACAGGAAGAAACACTGATTTATCTTTAGAAAGTAAAATAAATTGTGGTATTAACGAAACTCAATTAGTTTCTCGTGACATTGTAATAAAATCACCTAATCATCTTAACGAATATGAATCTAATTCAAATTGCGAATGGATATTTAAGACGGAGCCCGGAAGACATTTAAGATTAAAGTTTTCCGAATTTAAATTAGAAGAAACACCCAGCTGTTTTGCAGATTATGTTTCGATATATACATCACATGAAGAACTGAAGTGGACACCTCTAAAAGAAAATATGTGTCTTTCATCAAATGCTACTGAAACAATAGAAGCATTGACCTATATTAAACTTAACTTTGTATCTGATCAATCATTAAATTATAAAGGATTTACTGCTATTATTAGCTCAGTCTGCGGAGGCTTGCTCGAGGATAAGTCTGGGGTTATTGAAAATAGCTATTACGCTCAAAATAATAGGCGACCTCAATTTCAAATAATTTGCGATTGGACAATAAAAGTACGCCCAGGTCGTAAAGTGAAATTAACATTTGAACATTTCAATATAACTAACGGTGACATTTGCAATAACTATGTTGTTATCAAAAACGGTGCTTCGTATGAGTCTCCATTACTTGGTGACGGAAAATATTGTGGTTATTCTCATGAAAACCGAAGTGGAATAGTGTCCTCGAGTAGTTATGTATTTGTAAGATATGTAAAACAAAACCGTTATCAAGAAGCATATCAAAATTTTAGATTAAGATATGAAGAAAAGAACATCGAATGCGGTGGTACATCACTTTTAGAAAATGACCATAAATGGGAAATTATTTCTTCTCCTAATTACCCTAAGATACCAACACCTTATACTGAATGTGTATGGAAGTTTATTGGACCACCTGGTGAAATTCTAAGAATAGATTTTACTGACAGATTTGATATAGATTGTACAGCTGAGTCTGTCGAGATTCGCGATGGGTCCACAAACGTATCACCACTAAAAGGAGAGTTTTGTAAACAACGTCCAGGCACCATAAAGTCAAGTAGTAATCATTTATTCGTTAAATATTCGACCCATGTACTTGTACCAAGGAACGGGTTTAAAGCCAATATATCTATTGATGTATGCGGTGCAACAATCGTGTCCGACTCAGGAGAAGTAGTTTCTCCTAATTATCCAAACATGTTAGTTCTTCCTGTTGGCACAATTTGCGAATGGCATATCACTTCCCCTTCCAGTCATATTATAAATCTGTCATTTAAGGACATAAACTTACCGGAATCTGAAATTCCATGCGAAACAAAAATAACAATAGAGGATCTGAGTGCTGCAGATAGTAAAGCAAGAAATTTAAAAGAATTCTGTGATACTGACCTTGATGACTATTCGCAGGCAATCCAAAGTGTCAGTAATAAAGTGATAGTCAAACTACATATTGGTAAACCTTCAACTTACACTCACATTTCCGATTCCAGAGGCTTTAAGTTTACATTTAAATCGTCCATGCCAGTATGTGGTGGATTGCTTACCGCTTCTGAAGGTTTCATAACTACTCCAGGTTATCCTGGGTCAACCAAACTAAAATATTGCCAATGGATTATAATTCTTCCAAACGAAAATAGAAGAGTAAGATTAGAGATTGAAGACATTAGTTCCAACATTCAATTTTCTGCATACAATGATATTACATATGGATCAAAAATTGTTGTTACAAACTCATCGTCGGCAATTAATAATAAATTAAAAGTTTACGAATCTACTGGTAATAAGTTAGCATTTTATATATGGCTTTCGCCAGTATCCAATGTATTAAGTCGATTCAAAGCAAAATTTAGCTCTAATAATCCAACACTTTGCGGCGGAAGTCTTGATGGTATACAAGGATTACTTACATCTCCAAATATAACTACAACATACAATTGTGAATGGCATTTTACGGGACCTGTTAGTAGTGAGAATCAAGAATATAAATCTATATTTATAAAAGTAGAAGGAACAACCGTTTGCCGAAATTATGCTTTCGGAGTTAGTATACTATCTCATATTGGTACTTTCAGGTATAACAAAAAGGTTTGTGTCAATAATACGATGGTTACATACAGATTACCAACCCCATATTTTCAAATGAAAGCCACGCAAAATAACATTCCTTTATTCTTTACTGTAAATTGGAAATTGCAACCATGTGGAGGTGTCGTTAACGTAAATTCGAATGATCCAATTAATATTTTAAATCTACCAGATAAATTAGATGATCAAGTGGAATGTGCGTGGCTACTCTTATCTGACAGTCGTACTCGAATGGAGCTAAAAATAGAAGGCGCATTTAATTTGGCATGTTCTGATGAATATATACTTATTAGTAGTGGAGTAAACTCTTTAAATATCGGTGATATCTGTAAGGATAAAATGCAAAGTCAACCTCTTATTATATCATTTACGGATACTTATGTGCAATATCACTCCAATATTCAGAGCAATAGAAATGTAAAATTACTGGCAAAAACACTCCTTGGTCAATGTGGAGGTATGTTTACTAAGATTCCAAAGACCTTTGCATCTCCAAATTTCCCACATAACTATATAGAAAATCAAGAATGTACTTGGGAAATACGAGCAGATTTAGGTTATCGAGTTTCATTACAATTTATTGACCGATTTGCCATAGAAGATACGGTTAACTGCACAAAAGACGTTGTTATAATATACGACTGGGTAGACAATGCATACAAGGAAATTGCTCGATTATGCGGTCGCAATCTCCCACCTTCTTTCAATTCCACGCATAATCAAATGAAAATAGTGTTTCGTAGTGACGCTAATATAACATTAGACGGATTTAACGCACAATGGAAACCGATTTGCGGTGGCAACTATGTAGCAACCCACCAAACACAGTTTCTGTATAGCCCAGGTTACGATTATGGCTATTCACGATTACTGAGCTGTCATTATGAAATAACAGCTCCAGGAAAGAAAATAGTTTTAACATTTATAACCTTTGATTTGGAAGGCCCAGTGTTTGAATGCAAATATGATAATTTGACAATATCATACTCTGAAAATGATTACAACTTTATGGACGAAATCCACTGCGGCACGAAGTTACCAAACCCTATTATGGCATCGAACAATGTAAAAATTGATTTTAATACGGACAAATATGGCCAAAGGAAGGGTTTTAAAATATCATACTCTACTTATTCTTGTGGTGGAGAAGTGAAAAATCCAACATCTATTACTCTGGATAAAGGCAGCAACGACATGAATTGCACATGGTCTATTGAAGCACCACCCAACAAACTTGTAGCGTTGAAGTTTGACTACATAGACATAGAGACTAGTTACGAATGTTATAACACTTATTTGGCCATTTTTGAGGGACCTCTAATAGATGCTGAAAAACGTCTGGCGTTATTATGTGGTCGCATGAACGGAACTACCTTAAAAAGTAGAGGCAATAAAGTAATTCTACAATATTTATCCGGTAACAATGCTCAGTCTAAGGGATTTAAAGTGAAAGTGCTTTTCAGTTTCTCACAATTAGTAGGTTGTGGAGGCGATATATATTTGAACACTTCAAACAATCATATATTAAAGTCACCTCTCTTAAACAATGCATTAGTATATGAAAATTATTTAGACTGTCATTGGAATATAAAAGCAAACTTGGATTACATAATTCAAGTCAACATTAAATCTTTCCATATCGCTCCGTGTTTAAACGCCAATCAAACAGCTTTAGGGTTCAGTAACTGCGACTGTGATCACTTAACTTTAAAAGACGGACTAAGTCCGAATAGCTTTGTAATCGGCAAATACTGCGGACACAATATACCGCCACCGCTTTCATCTTCTGGCAATACGCTTAGCTTAATACTGTCGACCGACGGAGACATATCTAGTTCTGGCTTTGAAGCAACTCTATCTGCAGTGCCCTCACTTTGCGGTAAATCCTCGTACGAAATATCAAAAACTCCTCAGCACATAAGCTCCCCCGGGTATCATGCCTCTGGAGTGATACCCAGAAGTCTCCATTGCAGCTACTATTTGAACTCCCTGTCGAACCCATATAATTTGATACATATCCAAATTAAATACTTAGATTTGCAACCTGGCGTAAGGGATACATGCGATCAGGACAAGCTAGTTATATACAGTCATCCAAAGTTCCGCAACGCCACTTTTGGAAAAGACTTCATTTACAATGAAGACGAAAGTAGTTTGATGCTCTATGCTCATTTCTACGATTCTAGTCTCGTTTTCCCAAAAACGTTCACTCTATGCGGTCTGAAACGGTCGGTTGATTTTTACGTCACGGGAAGTGTGAAAATGAACTTGATGACGTCATCGGACGCTGCATCTCCTCACAGGGGTGTGGATATAGAGGTGTCCTACGTCGGAATATGCAATAAAAACTACTCGGAGCCTCAAGGCAGAATACAAAACACCTACGAATCTTCCAGTGGGTCGTACGATGTAACAGACTGTTACACTCTCATAACCGTACCAGAAAACCATACAATATCGACATATTTTTTGACCGTGAACCCGGTGTTTTGGAGCGAACAAGTTTTTCTTGAAATTTTCGATGGCAACGTCACTACTGCTCCACTCCTCTTGAACGTCTCTAAAGAATACACTGATAACTATCCCGTGTTCTCGAACGGTCGATTCATGCTTCTCCATAACCATTTGGTTAACACCGACGTGATAACCTACGACCTCGTGTACGTGGCCACCGATAAGGGCAAGGGCTGTGGGGGGAAACTCTTCACGGAGAGCGGTAGGGTCACCAGTCCCTTGTACCCTGAGGTGTACAGACGGAAGACCTCCTGTGAGTGGGAGTTGGAGACCCCCAGTGGAACTCACATACACCTACACTTCTCTGTCTTCGATCTAGGTCCCCTGTGCGATCAGAACTACTTGAGTCTAGTCAATAGGGAGGGGACTACCGTGTCGACGTTCTGCTTGGAGATGCCAGCTGACTATACCAGCTCGGATAATTATGTCAAAATAGTTTTCTCCACGACTATGAATAACGGTGGAACAGGTTGGGTTGCTGATTTTGTAGGTGTTGCGTAAAAATGTAATTTGTTTATTTTTTAAATTCAAACAACATAACTTTTATATTTAAAAAATGGATCCTGATATGTAAGGAATGATTCTGAAATAATAATGTAATTCAACCAGTTTTTTTTAAAACAGGATCGATTAATGTTTATTTAACTTGTAACCGCTAGCGCCATCCGGTGGTGGTGAATTTATCCAAACAAAAGTCTAAATAATAGCATTATTTTTATTTACATTTTTGTTAAAATAAAGTTCTCAAAATAATTATTATAACTAAGTTAACCTTTTTCTGTTTTTATTTATTTTGTGCCTAAATTAGATGTATAGTTTGTATCAAAATAATAATGTAATTATTCCTATTTCTAGTTTACATTTCAACTTTATGTTACGTAAAGTAGTACTAACTAGGTATATAGATAGAAATATTATATTCAGTTTGTTTGTACCTGGCTGGACACAGGAACTTGTGTCGTTATGTATTAAGTATTGTCTTTTCTATTGAATAAATTGCATTATCCATTTTGAGTGTTATTTTAACCTACCTATAGTAATAGCTCCCCTCACCGATTTCGGTGTCGGTAGCCGATTTCAATGAAACCAAGCCAGCTACGCAGGAGTTATTTTATAGTGCCCAAGTGTGTGCGCAATACACAAAGACGCTCTCTCTTCTTTTCGTGTCGGTTTACCATCCCACTGGGTTATGAGAGTCATAACCCAGTAGGATGGTAAACCGACACGACTGGCGAGAGAACAGGCGCAGGACCGACTTTTTACATGCCCATCCGACGCATGGATCATCTTTCTTGTCAGACAATCAGATGATCAGCCTGCATTGTCCTAACCAAACTTGAAAACAACATTATTTGTTGTTCCAACGCGGGAATCGAACCTACGACCTCCGGGTCGAGAGCGAAGCTCTGAACCACTAGACCACGGAGGCGCTTACCTAGTAGGTACTGTAAGACAGCTATACCTGCATAATATACAGTATAAAACTCATTAATTTGCGTTTAAATTTATACAGACTGTAAAATATGTTATAGTCAAAAATTTTGTGTGATGAAATTAGGTAAAATATAATATACTGGCTGTAATATTAATGAGTGATAATACTTTAGGGTATGTATGGGTCGCGAATACAAAGTTAACTGTGAAAGTACCAGCGCTGAAAGAGTTACTATTTTCTTAATTACTGGATGGGAAAATTTATGATGTTAGGTTAGGTTAGGTTAGGGCATTTCTCATAGAAAACATGAAAGTCAAAAATAAGTATTTTGTAATTTAACAGTAAACTCTACATAGAAGGCACATACACAACCTAAAGTATTATCACTCATTAATTTCATGCCTTGTGAATTGGCTCTCGCATATGTATATTTTTGTGTTCTTTTTAATCGATTTCTAAAAAAAAGAAGGAGTATGACTTTTAAGTAAATGATAAGTTAGATTACGCAAACGCAATTACTCCGACGTTTGTGAGCCAATTTTTTTTTTGTATAGGTTAGGTACTTTCAAGTTGTTTACATTGTCACCAAATGGTAGACCTGATGATGAGATTCACAAGAAATCAAGGAAACTATTAATAATAATAATAGACATTTATTCATAACACATTTGGACATTACACCACGTTACATTTAAAAACAAGTAACAAAGAAGATAAGCACACTCATTTTAAACACAAGAACATTTTAAACTGACTGGTATGCGAAAAAAAAAGAAAACAAAATAACGAAAAATTTTTTGTCGCAAAAATAACAATAAAGCAAAAAAAAAATCTTATTTTTGAAATTTTTGTAAAAAAAAAGAAAAAAATATATCTACATTTCTAGAATGAGAAAAGGTACCTAGTATAATCATATCCCAAAGTTATAGTGACTGCTCTTTTTACACCCGTTATATATTTTTTATTAAGGGATATCATAGGTAGGTTCTATTCGTTTATTACGTTATTTTTATTATAGCATGCTACTATACTAGGCACGGTTTTGTAGCTTAAACTTCATAATAATAATATCTACAGACGCTTCACACCACCGAAGAACTTGTTTTACAGGTACCAGATAACGGAAATATATATTTAATACTTTTATACTATACTTACATATAGTTAAGATTTTTATTATATTATACACTAATTTAATACACATCCATGACCTATAAACATTGAAAACTTTTAGTTCCCTCGGCGGGATTCGAACCTGCAATCTCTCGGTCGAGCACCAACGCGCTGAACCACTACGCTACGGAGGTCTATTGATCTATATTATATACTATATTATTCAAAAATCTAATCCTATCTAAAAATAAAAGTTTTACGTTAGAGTTAATCTGAAAACTATTTAAATCCATACTGTTTTGTTAACTAACGATAAAATTCGACGAAATAATATGTTGTCCTATACTGAACGGTAAAGAAGTGACATTTGAATTGGTAGCGTAATCGGTTAAATTGTTCCTTTGATTACGTTAAGACTTAATATTCAATTGGATCCCGATTATAACATAACGGTCAATCGAATCAAAGGGAGCTATAATAGGTGCATGACAATATGTCGCTTGTTGCTTACTTTAGGTGCATTTGCAAGGAAATAACGTAGTTAACGAAATTTTTAATCTCATTCCTTTTTCTTTCAGTCTAAGTTCATAAATAAAATGAAAATACAAAAGAATGCGATTTAAAATATCGTTAATAACGTTATTTCCTTGCAACTGGAACACACCTAAAGCAAGTAGATTTATAACCTAAAGTAAACAACAAGCGAAATGACAATGCACCTATTATAGTTCTAATAGGTGCAATTATTAGGTCCTTACATATTAAATTGGCGTTTTGTCGTACTGGCCACTTTGATCTTAAATATATCCTCTTTGGTTAGGAATTACAAATTCAAATTTAAACAGCTATTTACTCATGCATTTGTGTTTTGGAAACCGTAATTCATTTGTTTTTTTCTCTTTTGCTTTTTTTCTGCGTTACTCATATCACAAAATGGAAAACTTAAAATATCGCATTATTTACGAGTACGAGTTCCACCGTGGCACCAGTGCTGCAGAAACGGCTCGAAGGATTAATGATGTGTATGGGGGTGGTGTCGTAAAAGAAAACACGGTGCGTTTTTGGTTTCAACGCTTTCGTTCTCGAAATTTCGACCTGCAGAACAAGCCCCGTGGACGGCCGGAGACCAAGGTCGATAATGATGAATTGAAGGCTTGAAAGGTGGGTACCTCATGAATTGAGTGAAGCAAACCAACAAACGCGCGTCGACTGCTGCGTTACATTGCTCAACCGGCACAATAATGAAGGAATTTTAAATTGGATGATTGATGATGATGAAAAGTGGATCCTGTACGATAATCGTAAACGCTCATCGCAATGGCTGAACCCTGGTGAACCAGCAAAATCTTGCCCCAAGCGAAAATTGACTCAATAAAGTTACTTGTAAGCATTTGGTGGACTAGTGCCGGTGTCGTACACTATATCTTTCTTAAATCTGGTCAGACGATTACGGCTGATGTCTATTGTCAGCAAATGCAAACCATGATGGAAAAGCTCGCCGTTAAACAACCGAGACTTGTCAATCGCTCTACGCCACTGCTGCTTCAAGACAACGCTAGACCACACACGGCCCAACAGACGGCTACCAAATTAGAGGAGCTTCAATTGGAATGTCTAAGACATCCACCGTACTCTCCGGACCTTGCTCCAACAGATTACCATTTTTTTCGAAATTTGGATAACTTCTTGCAAGGAAAAAAATTCAATTCCGATGAGGCAGTCCAAACCGCTTTCAAAGATTTCATTGATTCCCGTCCGAATGGTTTTTTTAGTAAAGGGATCAATGAACTACCTATAAGATGGCAAAAGTGTATAGATAGCAATGGTACATACTTTGATTAATAAATATATTTTAATATGAAAAAATCGCCTTTATGTTCCTCCCATACAAAACGCCAATTTCATATGTAAGGACCTAATATTATTAAAAGAGTGCTGCATTTTGATAGAAGCAGGATGTGAAAGGAGGGAGTTTAGTCCGTAGACTGCTGGGCCACTCCCAGTAGAGTCGGACATATCCTTGTAGGGCCGGCTCACAAGGAATCCTTAAGAGGAAACACCACGGTTGAGAGAAATACAAAATAGGTATTTATAAAATCTATTGCTGTCTCGCAGTGCCTTAGCTAGTCAACACTAGCGCGATACAACTGCAACTTGGACTGAAACTACCTATTAAAAGTACCAGAAATCGACGTTTAGGGGATTCCTGTTCCCTCCTCCAAAACTGAACCGATTTAAATATTTTTTTCTGTAGGTATTAGCTAAAAAAAGAATTGAGCTAGGTTCCTATTTTTTGATTTTATTGTTTATTGTAGTCAAATCTGTTTCCTAGATATTTAAACATAGCGGAGAGTCTGGCCATTTTTTTTAGGTTTTTGAATGACAATATCTCTTTAAATAATAAATTTATTAAAAAAAAGTAAAAAATAGGGACGTACAAACAATATCCATAAATATTCAGGAAAAAAATTGTTACTCTAGAGGTGTTATCCAGGGAGGAAATAGAAATCCCCTAGACCCCTATTTTTGTATGGAAAAAGTTTCGTAGTGTTTCCTCGTAAGGATTCTCCCGCCCTCCCCGTGGACAATGCACCTATTACAGTTCTTTTTCATTCGGTTGACCGAAATGTTATAATCGGGATCCGATTGAAGCTGATTTGCGTGTAAGCGACAAGTGCAGCGTGGGCGGGCGCGTGTGTTGGCGGCACCACAAGCAGTCGCGGAAGCGGACACGGCGAGATCTCAAACCTGTACAACAGAAACCCCTGGAAGCTGATCAAATCGTCGACCACTTAAGAGAAAACATCACGACTTTCTTCTCCATACAAAAATAGGGGTCTACGCGATCTCCGTTTCCTACCTGGATAATGCCGCTAGAGTAAAAATTTTTTCTGAATTTCTATGTATATTATTTGTACATCCTTAGTTTTTCCTATTTTTTTAATATAAATTTATTAATAATTTGAGGAGATATGGACGTTAAATTTTTTTTTTTAAATACCCTACTTTTCTGTGTTTAAACATCCAGGAAACAATAAAATCAAAACATAGGAACCTAGTTAAAGCCTTTTTTTAGTTTATAATGAAAAAAAACATCTAAATCGGTTAAGTTTTGGAGGAGGAAACAGGAATCCCCCAAACGTCGATTTCTTCTACTTTTAACAGGTAATTTCAGTTAGTGCTGCAGTTGTCATTATCGCGCTAGTGTTGACTAGCTAAGGGACTGCGAGACAGCAATAGATTTTATAAATACCTATTTTGCATTTCCTTCAACCGTGAGGTATCCTCTTAACTTTTATTATCTTATTACTATACTATTTTAATCATTCCAATGCTTATTTCAGTAAGCTAATGTTACAAATGTAGTGAAATAATAAAATTTACCGTAAAATGAAAAATAGTAGAAAAACTTTTCATAATGATTTGTAATTTTAAGTATATTACGTTTCTTCTGTACCCCGCTGTACGCAGGGGGTTAACCCCCCGCCGGTATTCGAGTCACGCGCCACTACGTGACCCCCCCGCCCCCTCCCTCGTGTCCCCTTGGTACCCCTGACGGGAGCTCAAGTCACATAGTTTAATATAAGTACGTATCGCAAGTTTATTTGCGAGTAGAAATTTGCAAAATACTTACTATGTGTAGGCTTGTGGATTTTTTTTAATTCTTTCATTAGTCAAGCTAAAATGCTTACTATATATTTTTCTTAAAAATACAAGCTTCGTGTACTGAAAAGTTTACTGAATGATTATCCTATTATATCTATGTTTGAATGATTATCCTATTATATCTCGTTTGGAAAGCATCTACTTATTAAAGCATAAACTTAAATTAAGAGTCAGTGACGCCTGCAAAACTAGAGGTACCTACTTACTTACCTCCAACTAGTGTTTAAAAATTCGAACGTACTTTGAGAATTGTGCGAATGGATGAGCATTAAATTTAGAGCAATTAAAGTTTAAGTAAGTGGAGGAAAAATCTTTTTAATAATGCATAAAAATAACTTAAATCAATATAACAAAATTGTGTTTAAAAATTCGAACGTACTTTGAGAATTGTGCGAACGGATGAGCATTAAATTTAGAGCAATTAAAGTTTAAGTAAGTGGAGGAAAAATCTTTTTAATAATGCATAAAAATAACTTAAATCAATATAACAAAATTGTGTTTAAAAATTCGAACGTACTCTGAGAATTGTGCGAACAGATGAGCATTAAATTTAGAGCAATTAAAGTTTAAGTAAGTGGAGGAAAAATAATGCATAAAAATAACTTAAATCAATAAAATAATAACATCACGCACAGCACAGCTCAGATAAAACACACGCTAGCGTTTTGTTAGCGCTCAACTTTATTTACTACGAGTTACGTTCGTTTCGTTACGAGTTGTCGATCTTCCACAACATATTTTACAGTATTTATTATTTTCTTAAAGAATAACTCTCAGAAAGTTAAAACATTGGTAACTATGTGAATATGGGCGAATTTCGACCTCGTGGTGAATGCCGGGGAGTAATAAGGAGACAGTGCTGAGTTCGAGTTTGTGTCAAAAACTCACCGTAAAAAGTTTACTACAATTTGTATGGCATATGGCATCCAAACAACGCATTTGGCACAATGGCTACTAATGCCATACCAATCGTTATAGTAACTTCACGGCGAGTAGTGACAAAACTCGCACACAGCATACAAGAGATGATTTAATGCCTGTAATATTGTCGGTTTATGAATTATTAATTCCGCTAAATGATTATTAAATAGTAGGTTCCGAATTTCATCGCCCATTACAGGGTTAAGTATCGCCGTGGCGCGTGGAACTATTTTTATGGACATGCCAAGGGTGATCCATTGTTAATTCACTGTTCCCCTTGACAAGGCATGATTTAATGGTGTCTATGGGTTTTATTGTGGTTTCTTGCTCACGCGCTTCTTTGATAAGTGATATAAGCTCCTTCAACTACAATAATAAGTTTCAGACAATAATAGACAAGAGTCGTGGCCAGACAAGAGCAAGGCAATGAGAAATAAATCTAGATTTATTTCTGTGCCCTCACTGCTTGAAAATTCAGATGTTATTTAAATTTTTAATTTATTAGTTTAGTTATATTCATGTTATCTTCACTTCAAAGTTCAGCCTATCATTGTTTCAACGTGTTGTCAGAACATTAACACTCCATAGACAATAAAACAAATGTGAAAGTAATCTGCAGTTCATTTGGCGGGAAACGCCATTAGTCGGTGACTAGAATTACCTATAAAAACTTTTTTACACCACACAGGGGATTCTAGTGATGAGCGCAGTGCATAATATTGAGTATCGACAGACAAAAAAAAAAGAACATGAAAGACATATTAGACAATTACTTACATTAAATTCTTACCCCCTTCCTAAAAAAAATATTTACACACTGGAACTATACAATGTTTTGCTCTCGTATGTCAAATGATTTTTCTAACGTGTCAGATTATGAGCAAACATGGTATAGGTTAATATACAGTGTGTAAATATTTTATTAGTAAGGAGGTAGTAGATTATTTGCCGTAGTGTGCATTGTTTTTATTTTCATTAGTTTTATACTTATAATCATTTACACATTATATTAGCATTCGGTAAATCTTAAATATATAAACTACAAATGTGACAAATTTTACAATTCTCTGTTCGCACGAGACTTGTGTAGAACTGTAGGTGTAGGTGTACCTTAAGTTTGTGCTTCACGTATTAATATAATATACATGCTATAATATTAATAATTGATAATACTTTATTGTATGTATGTGTCCCGTATAAAGAGTTTACTGTGAACGTGCCAGCGCTGAAAGAGTTACTTCGTTTTAAATTATGGTATTATCAAATTAATGATGTTGAGGCAGTTTCTCATAGAAACATAAAAATCAAAAGTAACTCTACATAGAAGGCACATAGGTATTCACCCATTATCACTCATTTATTTAACACCTTGTAGAAGATAATACCTACGCCTTATACAGGGATTTTGTAGTGAGATTTTGTCTCGAGTCTCGACATTGGAAGTGTTCGCATCACTAGAGCGGCAGCAGTAACTCTTACCGAGGCACTTGATTTGCATTTCTTTATTGGATCAGCTGAAATTGTGAAAAATTCGGCCACTCGCTTTTAATTTCAGCAGGATTTACTTTAAAGCCGAAAGCGTCTAATGAAAAGCTCACAATTTAAATTTAAGTCGTCGTCGTTTTAGCTATAACGTCCAAACTCCCGAATAAATTGACGTTTGTTTATTTTGATCCTCAGTCGATTGATATAGTCGGGAGTACAGAGAGTTACGATCTAGGAACTTCTTTATCCTTGTTAGTTTCAAAGTAATCCACCAAATAAAATACCAAAACCCGTAGAGATCGATCTGATTCTTGATTGTGTCGGGAGTATGCCTGCTGGACATAAAGCTCCCCCAAAGTATTTAATGGGGAGTAGTTAGCTATACTCGCCACGCTTGGCAGGCGGGTTGGTGAACGCAGTGTAAAAATAATAACAATATCTGCGGAAACTGCTATTGTCCATTTCCAGATATACCTACAGAATGTTAATATAAGTACAACTTTTTCTTCACTCAACTTGTTCGTCAAAAACGATATATTTTTTTTACTTTTTACTTTTTTACACATTTATTTATTTTGTTGCAAAAGTAAAAAACAAAAATAAAAAACATTTATAATATTTAATCAATAATTTATACACTTCTAGAATGAGAAAAGATAACTTAAGTAGATAATATAACCAATTCCCAACGTTTTTGCAATCGGTCTTTTACACCATTGTAGTCCCTCTCCTATTCCGTCTATAACCACCGTCAGTTAGCTTGATGATGATTTTTAAGAACACTCTCAATCACGTCGTCAACTTAAGTGGCCTTTAAGTCACATGACGTCCTTGTCATTTCGCCAAGAAAATACAGAGACCATATCTATTATAGAAGGGGACGGATTAGAGATTCCATCGCACGATCACAACGCGTCTAGGGAACTTCTTTAACTGAATGGACTCTCGAGCTGTTAATTTAAAAGCACTTGCAATCACAGAAGGATGTTTTCTCCATGTGCCCTATAGATCCTTTAAACATTCATAGTAATGGCGCGAGTTCGGTCGTTCTCGCGATGGATAGCGCGCCGGCCGTGACATATCGCCAATTTGCCGATTGCGCGCCAAAATGGCAGTAACTGTCAATTCACATTCGAATTTTAAATTTGAGGCTTCACACTTTAGAGTTATTTTATCTGTGGCAGTAGCTTAATGCTGCCACCTAGTAATATCTATATATAATAAGTTTACATTAATACTAGCTGACCGGTGCTCACTTTGTTGTTGGGCGTCGGGCGTCGGCGTCGGCGTCGCGGCGTCGGGTGTCGGCGTCGCGGCGTCGGGTGTCGGCGTCGCGACGTCTGGCGTCGGCGTCGCGACGTCGAGCGTCGTGGCGTCAGCGTTGGCGTCTCGACGTATGGCGTCGGCGTCGCGACGTCGAGCGTCGCGGCGTCGCGACGTTGGGCGTTGCGGCGTCGGGCGTTTGTCGTATCTAAGTACCTCATTTACTAAAACGTATCTAATCTTGTAGTACCTATAAGATTTAACTTGACGCAGGGAAAGTTTTTAAAATATTCACCGAGTTTACTATTTATTAAGTTACAGGATGATGTTAGGCAAAGTTGTATTAGTTTCCAGTCCAATTAAAAGTTACTTCCATGTTTCTTGTTGAGCCTTTTTATTTTAATGTTACGCGTGACTTTGCTCACAATTTTATTATCTTTGTAAGTTTGTAAACGAAATTGTAGGTTATAAAATTATTATAGCCGGTGCATAAAAAGGTGCCAAATCTTATAAAAAGTCGTAACAACATTTTTTTTAATGATCATTAAATACCTAACTACTGTATATTGTTATACCTAATAATTATTATATTTTCCTATTCGTAAGTCACTGTCGCAAAACGTAGACGGTGTTTAATAAATCGTATACCTCCGGTAATATGTTAGGAAATACCAAACTGAAAAAGGTACGAGAATTATTCAAACGGCCAAATTTATGGTCGCTCAATTGAATTTCACAGTTGATTTGCGCGGGGCCGAAAAAAAGCTTTCGGTTTTCAAATTTCGAATATCTGTCAAATAAAAGCGAGAAAATACCAGGCGCTAACTAAGGCTCCGCACACACATTCGTACATTCTACAACAATACTAGGACTCAGGAGTAGTTTTTTTTTTGAGGATTATTGGGACATAATAAGTAATAAGAAATTAACATAATTATTCCAATGGATAATACAACAATATGTATTTATACTAATTTATATGTGTTAAAACAGTTAATTTAACTTTAATACCTACCTAATTATAAAAGAACTATCAAACGAATTCTTTGTCAGAAAGAAAAAAAGAAATATCAAAAGTTAGGTATATGAACAAATTTTCAAAAGATTGCATTATCTTTGGGCGAGTTATTAGGCGAAAAAGTCTGTAATCTGCCTTATACGGAGGGTCGTATGTCAAACGGGAAATAGTTATTTATGGGGGCGATTCACAAATTGCATTCGTGGTCGAATTGATATATCGAAATGTTTTATATGTAAATGCGGTCTTAGACGGATAGTGCCCACAAATAGGCGTACAATGATTTACTGGTGACATACATCTTGCACCGCATATATACTATGTACAGTCACAAATGTATACCACGACATTAACATCTAAATTCATGTACCTACTTATGAAAATAAGTTTTTGTTAAAACTGACACACCACTAGTTAGCATTTTAGTTAGCAGTTATGCCTTAATGCCTATGTCATTAGACATTACCTTCTAGGATTTGATATTTATCAGAAACACTATCGAATGATATACTACTATAAGGTATGATCTTTTTTGGCTAGACTACCGGCTAGGGAAGTAGGAAAATAATTAATTAAAAGTATAGTACCTAATACAATTAGCTATAGTTTTTATCAATATCCGCTCACAAACCCGCATTTTTCGTTATCCCCTACGCCATTTAAAATCACTTTGCTTCATAGCAAACACAAGCATAATAATAAAAATAATATGCCCGCAGTGCAGCTTGCGGCGAGCTGTTGGGGAGTATCTAGCGTCTAGCGACCCCACGTACCTGAGCGCTCCCAGGGGAGGACCCTGTTCTTAATCTCCGGCTTACATTCACTGGCCGGCCGCAGTGATCACTGAGGAAAAACAGCCCCTACCTCTTAACTTACCTTAACCGGCCGGTTAGAGTGGAGTCGCGAGAGCTTCGTGCTCGGAGGGAGGATATGAAGCGTAAGTGGCGAGTGAGCGTCGTGATGGGACCCTCTGAGGGTGCAAACGATCGGCGTATAAAGTCCAGCGACACTCTCCTGCCTCAAGCGTTGCCGCCTTGGTACACCGTGCGTGCGACCATTTTAAGGGGCCCATTTCTATGAGTTGGCGAGTCACAGTCTGCCGACTTAAGTATACATGTTACCAAGTCGTACACCTGGCAGACGCCATAGTCCTTCCATAGTCCTAGATACCCAGTCCACTAGCACCTCACCCTCATAACCCAGTATCATTTCTATTAACCATTACCTGCAATAGTCCTACACTAACCGTTGGTTCTCCGTGGGCGTACAGGGAAAGTGCCGGCTAGTGTCACATTATATTTAAATTAGAATGTGTAACGGGGCCTCTGCCTGTTGGCTTTGACCCCACGCATGCCTTCCAAAGATCCGGGACTTAATTGCCCGTGAGTAAGGAATGCTATTCACAAACATAATAATTGATTATTGGCCTTTGGCATTATGCAGCACCGTCCATGTGCACCTATATCACAATTTAAAAATAATAAACAGCTGATTTTGACTTTGACAAATTGTCACATGATCGCGTGCGGCGTGAAATAATATAATGTCAAAATATCATACCCTTAAAAATAAGTCTTCATTGCTTTCAAATTAATTAGTATTACCTACAATACTTTAAGTACCTACCTATTTCTTAGGAACTGATGGATATATAATCTATAAAGAGTGAGTGAAAATGGATTTCGTCGAAAAAGTGGTGTTGATAACTGGCGCCGGCTCTGGTATCGGGGCGGCCACTGCCATACATTTCTCAAAGCTATCAGCCAAACTAGTCCTTGTTGATAAAAAAGAAGGTAACTTGAGGAGAATCGGTTTGTATTGCGAAAAAGCAAAGTCTATAAAACCTTTGATCATAGTCGCAGACTTGACGGAAGATTTGGACGTGGAGAGAATCGTACAGGAATCGATGGATCACTTCCAAAAACTTGACGTTTTGATCAACAATGCTGGTATAATTGCAATGGGTGGGATAAAGAAAACTGATATGGAGTCGTTCGATAGAGTAATATCGACAAATGTAAGATCTGTGTATCACTTGACAATGCTCTGTGTTCCACATCTAGTCAACAATAAAGGTTGTATTATAAACGTGTCAAGCATATCCAAACCGAATACTATGTGCTTGGCATACAACATGTCCAAAGCAGCATTGAACCAGTTCACCAAATGCACGGCTTTGGAGCTAGCAGCCGATGGTGTTAGAGTAAATTCTGTAAATGTTGGTTTTGTGAAAACCAATCTGTTTAAGGACACCGGTCTTACGGAGGATCAGCTTGATTTGTTCTGCAAGAATAATGCCTGTGGAACACCTCTGAAGAGAATAGTGGAAGGGGAAGAGGTTGCTAACTTAATATCCTTCCTTGCCAGTGACAAAGCTAAAAGTATTACTGGATCTTGTTACGTTATAGACGGAGGGAAATCTTTAGCCTAACTTATTGCATTTATATCATGATGGATCATAGATCTTGAATATTACTAAAGAAATATTTTTTTATTGATGTCTACCTATATTTTGACAGAAAATTATTAGAGTATTTAAATTATTAAAAACTATATTTTCTTGTTGCATTTAGTACTTCATTTTATATTTTAATTACTAGATGATCCTTTTGCCCTGACAGTCACAGGGGAAAGGAAATCCTGCCAGAATTAATTTCGCCAACATTAAAAAATTACTTAATGTTAAAAGTAAACTTACAAAATGTTATAAAAATCGGTTCAGTAGTATTTACATAAAAAAGAAACTAACTTCAAATGAAGTGCCAAATTTCATCAAATCAGTCCAGATTTGCAGAGTCTATTCAATGCAAACAAACAACCTTTTCTCTATATTACTAAACAACATAATAGACTGTTGGTAGAAAACTGCAAGGGTCTGAAACTGCTGCAAAAAATTATTTGTATCAGTAAACTGGGCACAACGCTATGGGCCCTCCTCTTCAACTTTTTCCCATGATGCTGTCATGTCACTAGCGCCACTGGATGTCTCCCACGTCACCACAATTACTTTACTTTACGGATCAGTCAAATATTCCTGCTTGAGCTACTGAGCTTTGTTTAAATCACATTGATTCGGAGCATATTAGGTATATTAAGAGAGACCAGGATAAATGAGAAACCTCTATTATTGAGAGTTGCAACGAAGTTCCGGTTCGTTTTCGTTAAATTACCTCTGTTAAAACAGGACGAGCATATTTTATGTCAAATTGAAATTATTTACTCTTCTTTTTGACGTCCTCCGTAGCGCAGTGGTTGAGCGCGTTGATGCTCGATGTTCCTGGGTCATGGATGTTTATAATATAATAAAAATCTTAAATATGTGTATAGTATAAAAATATTAAATATATTTCCATTGTCTGGCACCTGTAACACAAGTTCTTCGGATACTTGTCACGGGGCCAGATTGACGTGGTGTGAGTCCATAGATAATATTATTATTACTCTCAAGGCGGATGAAACACAATGTAAACGCCATGCGGAGATGATAGTGACGGACGTATCAATTAAAGGATCTTACTAATATAAATGCGAAAGCTTGTAACATTGTATGGATGTATGTTTGTTTCTCTTCCATCCAATAACTACCGAACGGATTTTGAAGAACTTCGATATGGTAGTAGCTTACATTCTGGATTAACACGTTGGCTTCTTTTCACTGCAGCAAAATGTATGGTCCTTGCGGGATTTAATTTTTTCGCGTACGAAATAGCGAGAATCATCTAAATTCTAATTTATACATATTAATTGGATACCCGCAACCATAGCTAATACAATATATCCCGCAATACCAGAGAAGTTACAAGTGTGTCGCATGTTTTATTGTGTAATATTTACTTGAACGGCGTAATGGCATACCGCGTCAGGCAATCCGACAGCTGGTAAAATAGTCCATAAAAAGCAATATGTAGCCCATTGAACTAATATTACTTACTAGCATAATATAATAGTACTACGCTAGTAGTTATAACTCCATAAGGTATCCACGTATTTTTACACTCTGCTAATTTCACCATAACATACAATCGGGGATGTAGCTCAGTGGTAGAGCGTTCGCTTTGCATGTGAAAGGCCCCGGGTTCGATCCCCGGCATCTCCAGACTTTTTGTAGTGAAACAAATAAAAACAATGTTTTATATTTTTATTTCAAGGATCAGATCAAACAATCTTGTCATAGATTTAAAGTAAAACACTAGAAATAAATGCTTACATGCGATTTGTTCGGTCGAGTAGGATCTTGTTTACACAGTTAATTCAATGTCTTTGGATGTATCATAATAACCAACAACATTCAGAATTTAAAACTCGTTATACATAAAAATGTAGAATGAAAATCTTACTTTAAAATTAGACATACTGATAGAAACAATTTAAACTCTAAAAGGAATATTTACCAACCTAAATAAATCTTAAATTATGTTTCGAATTTATGGGACACATTTCACATAGAAAGGTACATAAGGCTACATTTGATATTTAAATCAGTAAAATTATTATCCCTGTGTTCCAGAAGATGCTCTGAACGTTCAGATCATTCATAACGCTGACATTGACAGCTGACAGTGCCTGTGAAAACAGTTCAAAACGATCCTAAACAGTGCTAAAGAAAATAGTAAAAGAAAATAACTTTTTTTCGTTTTTTTCGTTCAGATTTGCGTTTCTTTAGCACTGTTTAGGATCGTTTTGAACTGTTTTCACAGGCACTGTCAGCTGTCAATGTCAGCGTTATGAATGATCTGAACGTTCAGAGCGTCTCCTGGAACAGGCCCTATATGTACCTGGTTCAAAAGTTACTACTGAGTACTGACTCAATGATGTCTACGTACTAACTCAACGGTATTAAAATCTTCTAACATTCTAATCGTTTGAAAAATCTACATTCATAGTTTACATCTGACTTTTCGGAAGTAGACCTAAAGCCAAATTAATTAAATGACAATATAGGTCATAAGAAGGAATGAATCACAAAATACACTATAGGTACATTGTCATTAAATCGATTTTAATTTTGAACACCATTCGATGCGATATAACAAGCTTAATTTATTCGATACACGACTAAACTAGCAACTCTAGGTTTTATGAACACTTTTCAATTAAGTCTAACTTTCCATTTACTTTGCCTATTACAAAAATTTGTGTCTCGAATACTATTTTTGAAGTTCTAATTTAGATCGTTCAAAATTCAAAGAAAAAGGAATGTTTGTGGCTAGTCACACGAGTTACAGATATTAATTAAAGACATGAATGGATAAAGGTGATGGATGTGGCACAAAAAAATACCCAGAAAATTGGGTTTTAACTGTCACTTAAGGCGAGGAATAACCGCAACTAGCGCCACTCTTTTTAAAATAAATTTTACAACGACACTAAAACGGCCACTTCAGTTATTACATATGAGAGTAAATACAGTATAGGATTTAGAGCTGTAATTAAATGCCAATAAATTAGTTTAACTATTTACTTAAAGTTTGAACCGATTTTTAATAAGATCTTTGTGTCGTTGCAAAATTTATTTTAAAAAGAGTGGCGCTTGTTGCGGTTATTCCTCGCCTTAAACATTTTAGGATATGTAGTAACTATTAAGTACATTGATTCTAGAGACAGATCTTTAGATTAATGTACTTAATACGTTACAACATATTCTAAAGTGTTTAAGTGGCAGTTTGAACTCAATTTTCTCGAAATCAGAATTTTGCTACATATCATCCTTTCCACCTTCATCCATTCACCTCTTCAATAATTGTTACCGATCTCGACAGCGCCCTCTGCGCAGGCGCGAGCGAACTAATAACGCGCTGGCCGCCATTTTAAGGTCAAATTACTTACTGGCATTAATTTGCAATTCAATTGTTTTAATTAATTTAATTTCAAAGATTCTTATAATCAATTATTAAGAAATAAATTATACACATGTATATTATGACAAAGCCACTTAATATTGTTAATGTTTTTAAAGTATTATTTAAATAGCCGAATAGCTCTTCATATGGATCAAAGGTATCCTTGGCATTTGGCTAGGTAATACAATACAGGGACACATTTATTTGGTAGAATTATTTACAAAAATATTAAATTAGACGGATATTCCTAATTAGACAAACAGTGACCTAAACATACATTTACAATATTTGTTACTTCATGTCGAATGATTCTAAAATCTGAAACATCTAATGAAAAACAATTTCATTTCGAAGCCAGTAACCGAGATCATTCACAACTATATTAATAAGCTCAGTAAAATGTTTAAATCATTTGGTTAAATGAGAAAGGTTTTTTAAATTTTAATACAAAACAATAGCTCATGAATTTTGAAAGGGACATTTACCAAAAATTATTTCATTTCTTAACATGTCTAATTTTATTATCTGTGTAGTCTAGATACAGTAAACACAAATTTAGTAATTGCCTCTTTTTATAACAAAAAATAAGGCGGAATTTATAAACAATTTTAAACACTTCTATTGAATAGACAGATGGCGAAGAGGCATACAAAAAGTACGTTGCTCTTACTCGAGAGAAGAAATAAAGTACAGAACAAATGTCTTTCGGTAAACTTCATGTACGGCCGTAATTATAGCAACGACGATTGCCGAGCGACATTAAGAAATTCGTACTGTATCCACTTATCCCCATCCGTGAGCTGAATGCACGTTTTGTCACTGCTGCATCAACAGCACCGCTATTGGCGAACAATGGTAACTAATTCGATGACATACAAATTCCTGACATACAAGTGCCAAAAAATCGCATTCAGCTGCTGATCACAATCAAAACGGGCCTAATGTGTCTTCTGTCTGTTCATATTGAGGTCGGTGTTACGCTCGCGGCTCAAGCGCTGGCGGAGGCGGCGCGAGCGGCCCGCACACGCGAATCGCGGCTGCTGCGGTTGCCGCTGCGTTTGCTGCTGCGGTTGCTGCTGCGGTTGCTGCTGCGGTCGCGGTGCTGCTCTCCGATACGTCCGACACAGAGGGGCGGGTCGAGGCGGGCGGCGTCGGCGCGTCCACGTCATTCTGCAATCCAACGCGCTCAGCTCAGCCGCCGCCCGCTACAACACCACGCCGGGGGTGGGGAGGGGATGGGCCAGGGGAGGGGAGGAGGGCTCCGTTACTATGGTTACGGTGCCGCTTTACCCACGCGTCGACTGTGTATAGTCTATGGAATGTTCTAGCAAAGGACACTTGTCTTTGTAATTTATGGGGGCTAGCTGCTATTTCTTTTATATTTTTGCACACGAATTAGTACAAATCGCACAAGTTAACGCTCGACTAGACATAAAACTGGTCGAGCGGGAACTTGGATCATCGTACAAGATGTAAGTGCTTATAAATTCAAAATCTATCCATACCTATAGTTAATTTTACCTTTCAAATGGAATTATTTTTAAATCAGTTGACGGTCAATAAAGCGGCAACTCGCACCATCTGTGCTAACTATAAAAACAATACTCTTTCGAAACAACCGTATATTTAAAAAATACTATATAGGAATTAAAAACAAAATAAGAAATTTCAAATGTCTACGTTATAAGTAAGTGCTGAAGCCATGAAATGAGGAAGCAAAATTATTGTTATGAGTTAAATGTAGAAAAACATAGCTATGATTGTGGAAAATCACGACTAACTGTGAAAAATCTAGATAGATGGTCCTACGGGAACTATTGCTGGACTTAGGGTTATAGGACCTACTGTACATAATTCGTGATCACCATTAAAAAGTAAAAGAAAATAATCTATACTACTGAAAACATTCCTTGATAAAGAAAAAAAAACTTCGAATACGGAAAAATATATGTCATGCTGTGTTAGTTCCCGAAGCAATATTCA
The DNA here is from genome assembly GCA_905187575.2 of Celastrina argiolus. NCBI lineage: Eukaryota > Metazoa > Arthropoda > Insecta > Lepidoptera > Lycaenidae > Celastrina > Celastrina argiolus. The sequence goes on from LR994596.1 coordinate 10,230,742, forward strand.
CAACAGAACCTATAACAAATATAAGTTAAAGGCACTTTTTTAGAATATAAGGCAAAATGTGGTTATATATAAAGTTGATAAGCTGGTTTATAAAAATATGTTTAAATTTTGTTTTATATATTAACTATTGATTACTATTAGTATTTATTCGTGTAGAGACTTATCATAAACATCTGAAATATGTTATATAGTAGACCGTTTGTCGTATATATATATATAGTACATTTTTTTTCGAAAAACTATAACGGCCAGCTATAAGAAATTATGAAAAGCCACTAGACAATAGATTAATTTCATGCATTTTAGATTCTAGACTGTATCTGTAATCTGTATTAGGTAATTAATACCAATGATGCGTAAGCTTATGACATATAAATACATTATAAAACATATAAAACCTATAACATTATACACTAGATAACAACAAGGTCCTAATACCGACACCTTTATGAATACACTTACAAAAAAATATTGTAAAACACAAACTACTTGCACTTTTTTCCACTTTATTTGTTATTTTACATTAATTATTACTTAAAATACACGACCGGTTTCGACATAGTCATCATCAGGTCTGTACGATTCGAAACATGTCATGTCGAAACCGGTCGTGTATTTTAAGTAATAATTAATGTAAAATAACAAATAAAGTGGTAAAAAGTGCAAGTAGTTTGCGTTTTACTATATAACATGAATTTCCACCAAGAACCTACAGTACATTCAATAACATATACAAAAAATAGATACAAAAATAAAAAAAATACGTATCACAACATTCGTACAGTTAAAATTTTACCTGTTACAGTGACGACGAAGATAATAATAGCGTTAGGTCATATACATTTCCTAAATCCCGAATAGCTGACTAGAAACAACAATGGAATAATGACTACACTTCAACAACAACCGGCCTCCTTTTCTCTCCTCTAGGACAGGGATTCCCAACCATTTGCCCGAGAACAACAAAAACTAGATAAAATCTTCTAGCAAATAAACTTTGAATACTAGCAATAACTTCTGCAAAAACAACTTGAAACGGTAAAAATATATAATCCGTCGCGGGAGGTCCGACAGATGTGAAACATTATTATATGTGTATGCCTACGAGCACACACAACGGAATCTATAGCGGCTACGTGGTGAGGGCATCGTGCCACGACAGTGTCATGCCGTTTCCGTCACGGCATTGGAGTCAATTCAACTGGCAAGCCGCGCCAATCAAAAACTAGTTGTATTTTTAAATCTTAAGCTACCCATTGGTTGGGAAGGCCTGCTCTGAGCCGTGACTACATCTTACATGCCCATTTCTCTGTGTGTACTGGCCCTAGCTTTATGTCATCCATGCGTATTTAGTCTAGCAACATTTCACTTTTTTTTTGTCTAGCAACATTACTTTTACTTGTGTACCAAATATTTACTTCCTATGTATCATATAAGTACATCTAAATATTGCAAGTTTACCGTTAGTATTACTGGCTCTATTATTATTTAAATTACAATATTCTAGCACCCTTTTTACACCTGACCACGGTAATCTAATGCTACACATCGTCTCATCATTTGTATACTTTTGGTTCAGTGTACCAAAATATTATATTACTTTTCTGACACATTTATTGTCTTGAGATGAGTGAACAAAATATCAGTTTTTAAACTAAACACATATTACATAACATTACAACATTTTAGTGTATATTATTACGAAATCTACTTTATATCTTATACCGGTCTAATCTATGTTGAAAACAAAAATGGCGATAAAATACTACTACCGTAGTCAGGTTTCATAATTCAAATTTCAACTCGTAGCATCTTCTATAGCAAAATACAGTCTATACACATGGCATCCCTATAGGTTCCATTTAGCTATGGTCCTCCGTTTGACCTTAAGGCCCGGTACACACTTACTGTGAGCGACGTGCTTACAACCCAAGTACGCTCGCCTTAGCGCTATTGTCACTTTGCCCTGAATCACAAACACGCCATGTTCAAATAGAAAAAGAATTAAAAAAAAAGATTCGATATTCAAATAGCACCAATTTTGTAAGTCATTCAATCATTTCTAAATTAAAAAAATCAGATTATGGACTGCAAGAGCCAAGAGTATTGCAAAATCTAAACTATATTTTAAATATTATTAAAAAACACCACACTTACTTTTTAAGCAAAATAACCATTAAAATTCATAAATACGCAAATGAAATTGCACAAAACAAGCTCTATAAAATACTTTTTTTAACCATAGATATTAATATAGAATAAAATTAAAATATCTGATTTATTGGCAGTAAGTATATTAAATACATTTGCCTATTTCAAGGTTTCTAAAAAAAAGAAACCATGCCGAAATAGAAAGGTATCTCACCACGCTATATCCAGATTTGCCCTGCAATAATAGTGACAGTTGAAAACCTAGCCTAGACCTAGCCTACAGTATGACACTTGAGATTCTTAAACATAATACAGATAACATATAATAAACATATTACATAACATAAATATATTTTGATATTCTCGATATATTTTTATCTTTCTACAACATGTTAGAAAAAATTATATAAATATTGAAATATTCTGTTATAATAAAAACAATGTTGGTTGTCTTATTCCATAAACTGCATCAATTAAAGTATTTTATTTAAAGTCAAATAAAAAAGCTGAAAATATATCAAAAATAAACATAAATTTTGGCAAATGATACCCAACATACATATAACATAGACAGTGACATATAAGTGCAAAGGTAAACAAATACATTGACCCACCAAGAACCTACATACATAGTGCGTGTAGTGCGTTCACACTGACATATTCTAGTACAAATTGTTATCAAATTAATTAATTTCATTACTGACATAGAGCAGAATAAGTATTTGAAAGTCAAGGGCCGTAATTCAAGTTGCCATCGCTATTAGCACTTACGAAGTTCGAAAACAAATATGTGTGTGTGGTAGTGGGTTTAATTTTGAACTTTTCCAATTGTTCAATTTTTAAAAATTAATTTATGTTAATAAAAAAGTTACAATAAAGATTTTTAAAGAAGAATAATATTTTAAAGAATCCGTGAATAGAATGGGCCAGTGTGAAGCTGTGTGCATGTGTGGAAGGGACCTTATTTCCGGGGAAGTAATTGAAGATATGAATGAATGAAGGTGACATGTCTCCAAAAAAATTTAATCAGAAAATTGAGTTTAAACTGTCACTTAAACATTTTAGGATATGTAGTAACGTATTAAGTACATTGATTCTAGAGACGGATCTTTAGATTAATGTAATTAATACTTTACAACGTATTCTAAAATGTTTAAGTGACAGTTTGAACTCAATTTTCTCGAAATTTGAATTTTACTACATATCACCTTCATCCATTCATGTCTTCAATTGTCGGGGACAATGCGGCCATATAGAATACGAAGACAAGTTCTACATAAAGGACATTAAAACTATCGAGGTTTATAATATTTTCAGAAATTGTATAACGTTATCAAAAAGTATTTTATGCGTAATATAATGAATATAACCAGACTGGCGCCGTAACGCGTTAAGCAACAAAGCTGTTAACCCTTCAATATGAAGTTATTTGTTCAAGAAACCTCAATGATTTCAATAGACAAGGATTTAAGGCTACAATATAATAGCCACAAATATAAATACATATTAAATTTTTCTGGTTATTATAGCAAAACGTTACATTTTAAAATTACATAAAAAATCTTATTCATCAGAAAATTCTAATATTTTGTCTGAATGGCATGAGGCCCTGATTACCACGTGGTCCCCAGGACCTCGACGATATTATAGGGTCCCATGTCATTATGAAAGTCATAGGTCCCGATAATATCGCAAGGCTCGTGTTGATGTCGCAGTCTGATGATGTCAATCTGATTGAATCCGTTTAATTTAACTACCGCGGTTATTTAATGGCGTCCAACAGCTCGTACAGATAGCAATGCCTTGATATATTTTTGATTAATTTACTTTAATGTGCGTTATAATAGTACTCATTCGGAAATTTAGAAGTTTAAAAATAAAATATTAAATGGCTGTCCTAGTCTCGGATTCAATGAATATGTTGGTAAAACAGGATTCAATGAACGTGCTAGTCATTAAATCCAAATAGCAGATTCAACCAGATGACTGCGACATTAATACCATCTGACCCCGCTAATACCAGAAGACCCCGGGGCACGAGTGGCTAGTGTGAGTGCAGGTAGCGCAGGGTGAGGAACAAAGCGAGGATGCAGTGCAATATCCGCAGCAGTATTACCTTGAGCGGCACGGGGGGCGCCTCGAGATGGTAGCCCGTCGCGCAGAGTCGCTGCAGCAGCGAGATACCTGCGAAATACAAAATACACATTGTAGTCGTGTGATACACTATTATATTTCACAAAAAAAAATACCCAGAAAATTGAGTTTAAACTGTGACTTAAAGATTTTAAGATATGTAGTAACATATTATTGTACATATATTGATTCTAGAGACGAATCTTCAGATTAATGTACTTAATATTTTACAACGTATTCTAACATATTATATATATACAGGGTGTCCCAAAAATCAACGATAAACCGAAAACGGGTGATAGGCCAAGTCATGACAGTTATGAGAAAAATGTGAAAAAAAATCTTTGTCATGTATTTTTCACATTATAAGGACTTTTAAAAATATCGGAAAAACTGACACCCTGTGATGGTCTTTCATGTCCTAAGACTACAAATATTTTTTGTGATTTTTTTTTCGGTATTGTAGTCATGACTAACCCTTCTGTAAATCACAATTCATAATTTAAACATACCTGCCTCAGTTTTCAATAAAATGGTGTGTTTTGCCCAAGATTAAATTCAAACTACACCCAACTTTAATCGTCTGTACTGTAAAAAAAAATTACTACAGTATTTTGGCAAGTAACTTTAAAAGATGGCGCATTTAATCTGGTTTCCAAAATGGTATGATACTTGCTGGATTACTTCTTTGTTGAGGAAAAAAAAATTTTTTTAACGGAACCGGATGTTAGGCCAACTCTGTTTAAATTTTTAAAATGTTGGTATTAAGTTGTTATGTGACGACGATGAGTGACGTCATCTTGTCTAGAGTGAGCGAGACAGACAGTGACGCTAAGTGCGGGTGCTTTTTTATTAAAAAAAAATTGTATTGCAGTGTAGGCATTTTTAAGACTTCAATTTTCAGGTATGAATACAACGCTCTTTTGAAAATGTGAGTGGTTGAGATACAGAACAGACGCCACCTTGTTATCAAGTATGTAATTAGTTAGTTTTAGGTGCAAGTTCGAAATAAAAGTCAGTCAATGGATTTCTTCAGTTATTACTTTAATTTACAAAGATTTACAGCAAATGTTCGAACTGTTTGCCTTCAGCTCTAATGCAAGCCCTACATCTTCTTAAAAATGATCGCGTAATAAGACGGGCGTATCTTCTTGAATTAATGTGTTCAGCAGCTTCTGTAATTTTTTGGCGCAGCTCGGCTAAATCTCGAATTGGTTTAGAGTACACTTTTTCTTTTATTGTTCCCCAATAAAAGAAATCAATGGGATTTAAATCAGGTGAACGGGCAGGCCACGAAATTGTACCACCCCGCCCAATCCACCTATCGGGGTATTCTCGGTCGAGAAACTCTCGTACTGTGCGAGCGTAATGTGCTGGGCAGCCATCTTGTTGGTACCACATGCTGCCGTAAATGTTTAGTGGCACTTCTTCCAACAAATCTGGTAATTGGTTCTGTAAGAAGTCCAAATAAACCTCGGCAGTTAAGTTCTCCGGTAGCTCAAATGGACCAATAACAGTACCATTCAAAATTCCCGTCCACATGTTCACCTTAAACCGGTACTGCGATCTGTCTTCCCGCATCAAATGTGGATTATCCACGTGCCATTCCTGCAAATTATGGAGGTTCATGTAACCATCTTTTTTAAACGTGGATTCGTCAGACCACAGAATTTTTTCAAAGAATCGCGGATCATCTCTGTATCTCTGCAACATCGTTTGAGAAAATTGCAATCTCTCTGGGTAGTCTCGGGGTAACAGGCTTTGTACTCGTTGTACATGGTAAGGATGAAACTGGTTCTTTTGCAAAATACGATGTGCAGTACTTTTGGGCACTCCGATGTTCTCTTCAATCCCACGTACTGAGATACTCGGGTCTTGTTCTACCGCCTCGAGCACTTCGTCCTCGTAGGGTATGAAAGGCCTTCCCTCGCTGGTATTTTGATTAGGGAATCGACCCTCTAAGAGTGACCGATGCACGTTAATAAATACCCGATAATCAGGATGACGCTCAGCGTTTGGGTATCTCTCACGATACATTCTAGCTGCAGCATTAGCGTTGCATAAGCATTCTCCATAGATGAGATGCATATTGGTGTATTCTTGTGCGGTGTATCGAGATGGCATGATAACACACTACAATGGAATCACACACTACAACCGAAGATACGACAATAAAACAAGTCCAGGGTCGTCAGAAACGGGGCAGATAAAACCAAATCACAAAGCAAATCAAGTCCAATAAACAGAAGCACAGTTGTAAGTACGAAGTCAATACGGATACAGAAAGATGCGCAATGAACGAAAGATCGTAACGTACTGCAGTTTTGCACGTTCATCACTGTGTTGTCGGGTTGGCGTCACTATCTATCTCACTCGCACTGAGCGTCACTGTCTGTCTCGCTCACTCTAGACAAGATGACGTCACTCATCGTCGTCACATAACAACTTAATACCAACATTTTAAAAATTTAAACAGAGTTGGCCTAACATCCGGTTCCGTTAAAAAAATTTTTTTTTCCTCAACAAAAAAAGTAATCCAGCAAGTATCATACCATTTTGGAATCCAGATTAAATGCGCCATCTTTTAAAGTTACTTGCCAAAATACTGTAGTAATTTTTTTTTACAGTACAGACGATTAAAGTTGGGTGTAGTAATTATTTTGAATTTAATCTTGGGCAAAACACACCATTTTATTGAAAACTGAGGCAGGTATGTTTAAATTATGAATTGTGATTTACAGAAGGGTTAGTCATGACTACAATACAAAAAAAAAAAATCACAAAAAAGTAATATTTGTAGTCTTAGGACATGAAAGACCATCACAGGGTGTCAGTTTTTCCGATATTTTTAAAAGTCCTTATAATGTGAAAAATACATGACAAAGATTTTTTTTCACATTTTTCTCATAACTGTCATGACTTGGCCTATCACCCGTTTTCAGTTTATCGTTGATTTTTGGGACACCCTGTATATACAACACGAAACTCAAAAGTAAGTCTTTCAGCGCTGGTACTTTCACTGTATACTCTATATAGGAGGCACATACACATCCTTTAGTATTATCACTCATTTATTTTACACCTCTTATAAAAAAAAGCTGCCACACATAAGATATAGGTTTTCAGGATTCCATACAATGAGGTGATCGGTCTCATCAAATATCAGAATACTGACCAGCTTGCCTGTCGCCGCCATATCTCGTCTCCCAGGCGTCGAACAGCCTGTTGTAGTATCTGGGGCCGGATAGGAAGGCGAGGTAGTGGTGCGTGGCCGGCGTGGGGAATATCCGCTCCATGCCGCCACTCACACGCAGCTCGTCCTCCGCGGAGACGAGGGCCCTCACGTCATCCGATGTCAGTGTGTTGAGGATCTCACGGAGGTACTGGAAATATAATTGGTCTTTTGAATGTTGTTTTAATTGATATCATTGTAGCCACCTGGTAAACAAAAATAATTGAGGACCTTGCAGCTAAAGGGAGGCAAGTCCGAATTTCAAAATTGTCGAGTATTTAAAAAAAAGATTTTAAAAAATTATTGATGTATTTATGTCTTATCGTTATATGATATAATATAATATGAACATACATACACATTTTATTCAAGAAACAATATATACACATTTTATTCAAGATTTTAAGGCAATTAAAGAAGGTATAGAATTCTACGATTTTTTTAAGTTTGGATCTGCCTCCGTTTTGCTGCAAGGTCTTCAATTTATGTACCATTAAAAATAATGAAGATATTAAATTATTAAATAATGTGCGAACGAGAAGAAAAAACTGAGTGTGACGTCACATTGTTATCTCTAAGTAGACATTACACCAACCTGCGTATAAATATGATTTTGCGAGAAAGAGATAGATAATTTTATTTGAGTGCATAAAACTGTTCTAAAAGTTATCCTAATTCTTATTTTAGATTTAACTCATATTTGAATTTTCTGCCTAATAAGTCCAAACCAAAAGTAAATAAATTTAATATACATATATACAATTCTTAGTGAAGTAGAACTATATCAACAAATAAAAATTAAAAAATCGCTGAAATGTAATAGGTGCGTAACTTTCAAACTACTGCACCAACTCAGGCTGAGCGTTGAGAGTTGCGGGTTGCGCGTTGTGAGTTGCGGGTTGTGCGTTGTGAGTTGCGGGTAGCGCGTTGTGGTTTGCGGGTTGCGCGTCGTTGTTTGCAGGTGTAATTGAAGTTGATCACAAGTAAAACTGTAAACGATCAACGTGGGCACGGCTCAGCTAGGTATAAATAAATATAATCCAACTACTTTTGTACTACTTCTATCTTTACTGCACGTAATTAATATTATTTATTTACTTAACTTAATGCACACACAGTACAAGGGCTGACTTAATTTCTAACTGTACAATCTACATACCGTAGCTCGATCGTCCATATTAGTGTAGATCAAATGTTTATCCCTCTCTTCTTTTGACAGGTACACGGTGTATAATCTGCTATCATACGGCAATCCGTCCTGAAATAATTATTTTAACTTATTATAAACCTAATACTTTATTTACGCATAGACGCTACACATTGATTAATAAAATGACAGCAAAACCTGAATCTGTCCCTACTGCTTTACAAAGGAAAATTAAGTTAACTGCCAATTTATTATCAGGTTCGGAATGAAACGCTTTTAGGTTAGTTTGGGCCAGCACATGGAACTGTATCATAATTCATTATCCAATACATTTTATAACAATTAAACAATTATTAACATATTTGAACATCAAATAAAAAAGCTTCACAGTAAAAATACGCTATTTTGACACTGCCGACTGTAGAATACAGTCTATAGTCTATGGATTCATGGAGCCAACAATAATTAATCTTTGCGTTGATATTGCCCAATTGGCATCATTGACTAATCTATAGTTGTGTCATAGACGGCTTTGTTTACGTTTGGGTTAAATTTATCTCGGACGTACTATACCACATTTCTTTCTAGAACTTTCCACTAACTTTCCACTAAGCAGCAGCTACACTCACCAATTTACTTTCGTGTGCGGGCTGTAACGCGTCCAGGTTCGTCCGGTTTGGCACGTGAAACTGGGCTAGATTGAGGACGGTGGACACTAGCGGACCCTTCACGTGGATGTCGAGGGGCGACGCGCTGTGGAGACTCGGCGAGATATTCACCTGACATGACAAACAATTGAAAATATGAACGGATGAAGGTGATATGTCGCAAAAAAATACCCAGAAAATTGGGTTTAAACTGTCACTTAAACATTTTAGGATACGTAGTAACGTATTAAGTACATTGATTCTAGAGACGGATCTTTACATGAATGTACTTAATACGACGTACTCTAAAATGATTAAGTCACTCAATTTTGGATTCAATTTTCTCGAAATCAGAATTTTGCTACATATCACCATCATCCATTCGTATCTTCAATTTTTTTTTAAATATTCATATACTGATCCCTTAAAATATTATACAGAAAAGAACTTCGCCACGTTTGTCTACGTGTATGTCTGTTAGCGATAAACTCGGGACGTGGTGTTAAGCGTCCATAGACATTATTAGTTATTACTCAAAGACTTCATAATGTTTTCACCAATCTTCATAATGTTTTCACCAATGAATATAGTGGTTTTCGAGGAAGGTTTGACTATGTTCATTGGATCCGGTAGGTGGCGCAGCTGTTAGTGCGTCAAGGTACGTTCGCCAATACAGCTGGTTCCGGATAAAATTATCTTATGATTTTGACTCAAAAAGTTTATTAAACACCTACCTCCAATAACCACGGCTTCAAATCCTCATCCAACAGTACATCGATACCGAACAGCTCGTAACAGTTATATCTAGAGCCCACATTGGCCTTGGTTAGCGCTGATATGCTCGCCTCGCCAGATATTATTGTCTTGATCACCAGGTCCTTTGTAGATTCCCACAACGCTTCCGTGTCTACACCCTTCTCTGTTTTTAAGTATTGGAATAGTGTTTCTAATGTCCTGGAATAATAAATTAGTAGTATATTAATGAAACTCTGTTAAGGCCGTGTTTCACCAAGCAATGTTAAAGTTAACGCCATGTTAAATATCATGTTATTCCTCTCGTATTTCCTGTCAATGAAAGAGATGGCATGGTATTTTAACATGGCGTTAACTTTAACATTGCTTGGTGAAACACGGCCTAAATATTACAGCTATGACAGAGCATAATCACTAAATAAATACCATTTATTTCAGGCTGCATAGGCCCATATTATAAATACTTAAAAACTACACTACACGTGTTGTCGGCGACGTGTAGCGCGCTTCATTCTGGAGTCTCCCTAGCTACTATAAGGCTAATACTAGCTACTACTTGCAATTATAAGGTTGTTAAAGGATCTGTTAATAATATTATAAGATGAATATTTTTCAAAATATAATAGATTGCATCTGATGACCTGATATGTTTGTGTAAACTGTGATATCATCTTTATAAGTTATAATTTCTATACCTATATAATTATGTATCTTTATAATTTGTTTTTTAATCTGAGCTCTAATTCTCGTATCCGTCCCGCTCGAGCACACATGACTTGAAGCGTGTGGGAGCGGGGTAGACTGACATTCGAAATAAAATTCAAATTCCGAGAATCGGCGCCCTGAGGTTGTATGAAACTGAACCTATTACCATTTGTGTCCTTCGCACGCGGCGAAGTCCTCATTAGGCGTGTAGTTTTTGGACAGTCTGTTGATGGAGTAGTTTGTTAAATGCATATACCGGTCGTTCAGGGATGCCAACTCAGCGTTGTATTTCACTGAAAACATAAACCAGGCATGATTTTTAATCATAAGCAATTTAAATCGAGTTATTTATATTAGGTACCTATATTGTTTCAAACATAACTAATAATAACTAATATTGTATGCAACAATAATGGTCCAACGAATTCAAATTTGATGCACAATCTGGATAAGCTACATGTTTTGTTCTTGTCTATCAAATGACTCTTTTAACGTATTAGACAAAGAGGAAACAAAGTATAACTTATACAGTATGTAATTTTTTATTAGTAACGGGGTAAATGTGTGTGAACGCGCAAAGTTTTGGGACATTATCTAGATTCGAAGTTTAGCCAATAGAACAATATAGTTAATAATAATCTTAAATTTGTTTATAGTCTATAAGTATTAAATATAATTTATTTCCGTTGTCTGATACTTGTAACATAAGTTCTTCGGATACTTAGCAAGGGGTGAATCTGGTGTGAATCGTCCATAAATATTAATACACAAATTTAATACACATCCATGACCCAGGAACACAGAAATCTTTCTGTTCCTTCGGCAGGATTCGAGCTCGCGAGCTTGAGCACCAATGCGCTCAACCACTGCGCTACGGAGGTCGTCTTATTTTAATTATGATATAATTATACAAGTTATCTCACTCACCAGACGCAAACCTAGCCAAGCCGTCTTTGTACAGGTATATCCTCAGCGGATGGACCGACGTGACCAGCACGTACAACCGGAGATCGAACTTGCTCCCGTTGATGAGGTAGGGACGACTGACGTATCGCTGCACCACTACGGGTCTTTTTTTAGGTATTTGCGCCCATCGGGAGACCACCTTAATGCCTGTACCGCGGGCCGACGCGGGCTGAAACAGGATAATTTAGTGATCAGTGACTTTAGCTTAGTTGCCTTCGCTAATTACGACGTCGAAGTTCGAGAGCAAATGTATGGGATTTAATATAAGGGGTTTTAACGTCAAGCGGGCCAGGGGCCAGATTGAAATTGTCATCGATATTATCACTTACGAAGTTTAAAAACAAAATATATGGGATTTGACAGAAGTGACATACGAATTCGCTTGTCATTTAGCAAATCTTACGTCAAAACCCATATTTTTTTATATGCGCGATTTTTTAAAATAGCGATGGCATCTTGAATAAACGACCTGAACATTCAAGACGTAACTTTTTTAGTTTCGCTTCACGTGAAATGCTCCATAAGCATCATTAAGTGACATCAATTCTTATGTGCCCAGGCATTTTATCCGTATTTAATGTTTAATTAAAACATAGGTTACAATATACAGGCTATAATATTAATGAGTGATAATAAAATTACCAGAGCTGAAAGACAAGTATTGACTTTCATGTTTTTATGAGAAATGCCACAACATCATAAAATTTGTCCATACAATAATTTAAAAGAAAGTAACTGTTTCAGCGCTAGTATTTTCACAACTATACCTAAACTATTATCAATCATTTTTTTTACACATTGAATATCTATTTTTGTTTCTAGTCTTCCACTCTACAGTAAAGTAATTAAAGTTACCGGTTTTATAATCCACCTCTCGTCATTGGCTACATGTTTTTCCCACTCGTGCTTCAATATCTTCAGGTCGTGAGGCAGCACATACGTCTTGGGCATAATACCAAACTCGCTGACTCCATATTTATTCGACAGCTTCTGAAGGTTTCTCCACAACCTGTCCTTTCTGCCAATTTGGAAGGTGCCCGGGAAATGGTTCATCTTCTGTCCCTCCTTGATCGCTCTGAACATTAGGGACTTCATATGTTTACCCCATATGCCGACCCAGTCTAACGTTTCTGGAACACATATATAATATATATTTTTTATAATTTAGTAGTCAAAAAATACAGTCAACTGTCAGACAATCAGATGAACAGCCCGCATTGTACAATGTACATACCAGGCATGAAAATAATTATTAATAACAAACGGAACAATAGTTGCGCAGGAATTTCTCACTAGTCGAGATCGAAGCTCGATATGCCATGCGCGATCTTCACTAGAATGAAGATTAAGAGCGTGTTTCACCAAGCAATGTTAAAGTTAATCCTTCGTTAAATATCATGTTGTTCCTCTCGTAATTCCTATCAAAGAATGAGAAGGCATGGTATTTTAACAAGACGTCAACACTAACATGTGTTGGTAAAAATCGGGACTTAGACCAACAGTATTAAATTACGTCTGCGACTCGGGACGTCTGACAGAAGTTATTAAATAGTTAATAAAATGCGTAACTTTGCGGAAATCCATAGCATAAAATTTAAATATATAATATCTAGCAATATCTCGCTAAAAATGATAACCACGTGTACGCATAAAACGCATGCCTATTCGTATAATTTTCGCGGGATAGCAGTATAATATACATATTTAAAATTTAAAAGTTATTTAGTTTATAATGATTAAGTTAATACGGCTGGCGCTGTGTGAGAGGTGGAAGCTGCCTACCACTGCCGTACGTGAAAGAAAGGGATGCAAGACACACAGGCGCGCGCCGTAACGTTTTACGGACCAAAACGGGTTCCCCCCCCCCCCCCATAAAAAAATCACTTAAATTACCTTCTTGAGGACACTCAGCCGTGTCACATTCGCTCTTGATCAATCTGAAGCCGGAGTTCGTCAGCGTCTTCTTCACAACGATGGGCGTTATGGTGGTGAGTTTCCACTTGAGGTGTTTCTGTATGGCGGGTGGGACTTTGAGGGGGGCGGTCTCGTCGTGCCGCACGAACTTCAGGTAGGGCGGCACTCGCGGAAACAGGGACGGTCGTATGCAGTGCGTTACCGATTCCGGCAGGGCATCTGTAAGATTAAATCACATTTGAAGACATGAATCGACATGAAGACACTGGAAAATTGAGTTTAAATCGTCACTTAAACATTTTAGTATATTATGTAGTAACGTATTAAGTACATCGATTCTAGAGACGGGTCTTTAGATTAATGTACTTAATACTCAACGACGTATTTTAAAATGTTTAAGTGACAATTTGAACTCAATTTTCTCGAAATCATAATTTTGCAACATATCGCCTTCATCCATTCTTCAAAAACTCGCACAAATCTTTTAGCAAAAAGATGGAAAATTTATATTTTTTAAAAGTATATTTTTTTATATTAATATTATAAAAGTTAGGATACATATAGTAAATAAATATAAGCAGCAAGCAATTTTACACGATTAAACAAGTAGTTATATTCAAACCCTCACCACTACAAATTCTATGCAAATCTACATGTTTAAATACAAAGAAACCTTCCAAACATCCGAGCCAAACATTACTAATAATATGACATAATCCTACAGGAATGCAGGAAATAATTTCATGCCATAATAGCTCAAATTTATTATACAAACACTTGGCTATCATCGTACGCTATTACCATAAATAATCTACAAAATTATCTTAAAATACTTAATAATTTCAAAATATGCTCTAATTTATATTCTCAGTCAGTTAAATTATATTTCTATTAGTCTCGTCTCTCTTTCCTTCTTTGCCGGTTAGTAGAAATAGAATGATGTTTGGCTGACTTTTGTTTCGATTATAAATCGTACTATACTCATAAACGAACTCTGCAGTGGAAATGACATTTGTAATGATTTATTAACATTCAGATCTATGCAGGTAGGTGTATTGGTGTTCCTATTATTTGCGAATTAATTTTGAGCTTCGGAATTTGTAGTTCAAGTCCATTTTCTAAATTATATCTTATACAAACAAAAAAAAAACATGCAATAGAGTTATAGAAAGACTAGCTGTTCCCGCGACTTCGTTCGCGTGTTTTTTGAGTGACTTAAGCCATTTGTGCAGCGCACACAATGAAAGTCCCCCCAAATGTGAATAGTTTTCCCGGTTTTTGCAACATTTCTCACTGACGCTTCGCTCCTATTGGTCGCAGCGTAATGTTATATAACCTAAAGCCTTCCTCTATAAATGGCCTATCCAACAAAAAAAGAATTTTTCAAATCGGTCCAGTGGTTCCTGAGATTAGCGCGTTTAAACAAACAAACAAACTCTTCCGCTTTATAATATTAGTATAGATGAGTTAGGGAAAGAATTAATAAATCTTTTTTATATTTTCGCATTTATGCAACAATAACGTTTTAACATAATGTATGAGTGTGTATGTACATAATTAAAGACATAAATGGATTGTGACCACACGTAGCGTAATAATACATTTGATTCTTTAGCTATCCAGTGGGGTAATTGAAATTTGGTCATTAGATATAGCACTTAAGAGGAAACAGAACGCCTGTTTTTCTATCCAGAAATAGGGGTCTATGCGACCTGCGATATTTTTTCTCCTTAATATCCCTATTTTTTCCTTTTCTTTTTATAAATTAATTATTTAAGGTGATATGGAGATTTAAAAAAACCAGAATATTCGCTATGTTTAAACATACAGGAAACAAATTTGACTGCATTATACAATAAAATCAAAGCACAGGAACTTAGCTCATGCCTTTTTTTAGTTTATAGTAAAAAAAAATCTAAATCGGTTAAGTTTTGCAGAAGGAAACTGGGGTCCAAACTGGGGTAAAAAACCAAACGTCAACTTCGTGTAAGTACTTTCCATAGGTAATTTCAGTTCGAACTACAGTTGTCTCTATCGCGCTATTGCTGGCTAGCTAAGACACTGCGAGACAGCAATAGATTTTATAAGTACCTATTTTGTATTTCTCTCAACCGTGCTGTTTCCTCTTAACTATATTCTCCAAATGTTGTTATCATTTGTTTTTTTTAAAGACGTTTTCCAACAAATACACAAATATAATATCTATACTAATATTATAAAGCGGAAGAGTTTGTTTGTTTGTTTAAATGCTCTAATATCAGAAACTACTGGTCCGATTTGAAAAAATATTTTATGGTTGGATAGTTCATTTATCTCTATAAAGGCTTTAGACTTATAACATTACGCTGCGACCAATAGGAGCGAAGCGTCTTTCGTTGCGTGCGCTGCATAAACGGTTTAAGTCACTCAAAAATCACGCGAACGAACAAACACAGCTAGTGTAACATAAAAAATGCCGAATTGGGAACCTTTTTTTGGGAAGTCGGTTAAAAATGAGTTACCTTTATAAACAATCTTCTTAGGCGACACTATGGTCCCGTTCAGTTTAGTGGTGATCTTATTCACGCAGTTCTCTGACCGGGGCCTGTCCGCCTGTGTGTCCGCGTGTACGTCTGTCTCCGTGTCCATCTGCCAACTGTCCACGTCCGGGGACGGGGAGCGGCTGTGGAAACTGAAAATAAATCAATACATATTATAGTTAGTCCCTAACAAATTTAACCTAAAGGTAAACAAACCGAAAACATAGAAATGTTCACTTATTCACTTATTGTGCACACTTATCAACACTTTCACGGGTATATTAAAGGATTACACTTTATTATCCAATACATTTTATCACAATTAAACAACAATGTTTAAACATCAAACGAAAATCTTTCACAGAAAAAATAAGCCATTTTGACACTGCCGATTGTAGAATATAAGTCTATAGTGTATGGATCCATATAGCAAACAAAAATCATTGTATTAATATTGGCCAATTGGCATCACTTACTTGTCTATGGTTGTGTCATAGACGGGTTTGTTTACGTTTGGGTTAAATTTATCTCGGACGTACTTTAATAATAATATTTAATATCTATGGACGCTTCACACCACGTCAATCGTATGTGATAAGTATCCGAGAAGAGCTTGTGTTACAGGTGCCAGACAACGGAAATATATTTAATACATTTAGACTATACACACTCTTAAGATTTCTATTATATTATACACACATTTAATACACATCCATGACCCGGGAACATTGAAAACTTTTTGTTCCCTCGGCGGGATTCAAACCCGTGACCTCTCGCTCGAGCACCAATGCGCTACTAACGGAGGTCGTCAAATATTGAAACTGAGATCTAAAGTTTGTATGGAGACTGAATTTAATAAGACCACAGCTACGAATAAGAACTAGTTAATTTATATATTATTTCTGATTATAATTAGAACAGTATTATTAATAAACTAGCTGTTCCCGCGACTTCGTCCGCGTGGTTTTTGAGTGACTTAAGCCTTTTATGCAGCGCACCCAATGAAAGTCCCCAAATGTAATTAATTTTCCCCGTTTTTGCAACATTCCTCACTGACGTTTCGCTCCTATTGGTCGCAGCGTAATGTTATATAGCCTAAAGCCTTCCTCTATAAATGTACTATCCAACAAAAATATTTTTCAAATCGGACCAGTAGTTCCTGAGATTAGAGCGTTTAAACTAACAAACTCTTCCGCTTTATAATATTATAAGTATAGATAAAAGAACATGGGAATGAATATCTGAGTAGCGTTTAACATCTCAAGAGGCTACTTTCGTTGAACAGAAATAGCATACGCAGTTGCATTCTATTGTTACCAAGCGTTTAACGAATTCATTATTATTGAAAGAACTGAATAAAATGGTTTTATTGTATTTATATTTCTAAGAAATACTCTTAAGAAATGTAAAATCAGTAGGTATGTATGTGGAATTTCAACTCGTAATGTAAGTCGGATAAGTAAAATCAAAAATGTAACATCCAATAAATCTTATTATATATAAAAATGAATTGCTGTTCGTTAGTCTCGAGAAAGGCTAAACCGATTCGGCTATTTTTGGTCTTGAAATGTTACTGGAAGTCCAGGGAAGGTTTGCTCAACGAAGTGGGCACGGGTCAGCTACTGCAATATATTTGATGAAATGAATGAATAAAGGTGATATGTCGCAAAATAACCATAAAATTAAGTTTAAACTGTCACTCAAATATTTTAGAATATGTAGTAACGTTTGTACATTGATTCTAGAGACGGATCTTTACATTAATGTACTAAATACTTTACGACGTACTCTAAAATGTTTAAGTGACAGTTTGAACTTAATTTTTTAGAAATCCGAATTTTGCTACATATCACCTTCATCCATTCGTCTTCAGCATCTTTAATAAACTGCATTTTTTACGGTAAGCCCTAATCTTTAGACTCGGCGCGATATTTTCAAGAAAGCCATTCAATAATAATAATCATGCCTACATCACGAAATATTCATAGTTTAACCTTAACTAGTTGTAGGCGCCAACCTTTATCTACCACATGTTGCTTTTATAATTGAAAACATGAATGAATGAAGAATGGTGTTAAGCGTCCATAGATATTATTACCCAAAGACTACTGCACCAATATTCAGAATCTTTTCACCTTGTGTCTTGTTGTTAATGTTTAAGTAATAGTTAGAACTCAATTTTCTCGAAATCAGAATTTTGCTACATATCACCTTCATCCATTCATGTATTCGATGATCGCAATTTTTTTTTTAATCTATTTTATTGGTAGGGTTTTTGTCCATAGAGACATGACAACGCCATCGTATCCACACTAAAGAACCTCACTCACAAACGTTAAGTGCTAATTTATATAGACCTATTCCGTACTCGAGGACTACATCTAATGGATTTAAACCAAAGCCATTTATGAGTGCGATTCTTTCATTTTTGTTCCTGGCACATTCCATCAAAACGTGCATTATCATCTAACTTATTACAGATTTCACAATTGGGTGAATCTACTTTCTTCATAAGGCATGCAAATTTTTTGTTGGAATATGTCCGGACCGAACTAAGGTCGTCAAAATGAATAACTTTACTTACCCGTCAATCTCTCCATCTACGATGCTGTTGACTGTCTTCATGACTTTGACCTTCGGTTTGGGTTTCTTCTTGGCTTTGGGCGGCTTGGCCTGGGAGAGACCGGAGTTGATCGGACGAACGGGGTGCGAGTCCTTGTGAGGGGACTGGAAAAACAGAGATTTACAGATGGTTAAAATATACACTATCAAAATTTACAAATGGTTAAAATATACACTATCAAAATTTACAGATGGTTAACTGTGGACATGTTAAACACCATCAAAATTTGTTTGTCGTGAAATATATTTCACATATTTAAGATTTTTAGTATATTATGCACAAATTTAATGCACATCATCATACCATCAGTCATCATCATCAGGCAATGAATGAGAAGGCATTTTATCAAGTTTTTAACACTAATAAGCATTGGTGAAATCGGAACTAAGTTTCGTTAGTAAATATAACGTTTAATATGTAAGATACATAATACTCGTATATAAGACGTTTTATATTAGTCAAAATTAAACACTTAACGTAACCCTCGTCAAACAACTAGCAAGCCGATGATGGTGAATTATTGCTATTAACTCGATAACGTCAGTTTAAAAAAACTAGTTCAAAATTTTACCGATTGGAAGCTACACTGCCACGGACAGACACATATATATCTGTCTGTATATTTTGGCGGGGGTTAAACTCAATACAGCAATCAATATCTCTACATATTATTTACATTTTTATTTTGTCGCATCCGTGGTATAGTGGTTCTGTGCTTCGCTCTCGACCCGGAGGTCGTTGGTTCGAATCCCGCGTTGGAACAACAAAAATGTTTTCAAGTTCGGTTAGGACAATGCCGGCCGATTACCTGATTGTATGACAAGAAAGATGATCCATGCGTCGGATGGGCATGTAAAAAGTCGGTCCTGCGCCTGATCTCTCGCCAGTCTTGTCGGTTTACCGTCCGACTGGGTTATGAGAGTAAAAGGAAGAGAGAGTGTCTTTGTGTATTCCGCACACACTTGGGCACTATAACATAGCTCCTGCGAAGCTGCAGGCCAGCTTTCAATGAAATCGGCTACCGACACCGAAATCGGTGAGGGGAGCTATTATTATCTTTATTCATTTATTATTACATAACCAAAAATTGTAAAGAGTTACTCATAACAACATTAGGCTGCGTATCCACCAGAGCTGTGCTGTGCTGTGTGTGTGTGTGTGTGTGTGTGTGTGCGAGGAATGTGTTTTTAGGTACCAATAGAATAGCTGCATTTATCACGCATCGGTCAGCGCGGCTCTTGACAAGCGACTCTATTGGTTCTTAAAAACACATTCCTCGCAACACAGCAAAGCACAGCTCTGGTGGATACGCAGCCTTAATGTTTACTACGAGTCTGTTATCAGTTACTTATACCCACGCTTTCAATAATGGCAAGGGCTACTATTTTTATTGACTTATCACTAATCAAGCGGCTGCCAATATCGATATGTCGTAATCATAATACTATGCCAATATATGAGAAGGCTGGTTTTCCACTTACTGCCACGACCCCGGCACGACCACGGCATTGTGCAAAGTATTATTATTTTATTTACATACGAAAACATAAGTATGAAAAGTATCGTCATACTTGATGCAGAAGTCCTTTACGTGATCTTAACTAATATTGGAGGTCAGTATTTAACATTGTAGGAATTATCAGTGGAAACACCAGCAGGCTTACTCACACAATCGAGAATCGAATCAGTTCGATCGTGGTTTGGTTTTTTATTTGGTGGATTACTTTGAAACTAACCAGGATAAAGAAAATCGTTAGATCGTAAACTTTTGTACTCCCGAACATATCAATCGACTGAGAATCAAAATAAACAAACGTCAATTTATTGCGAAGTACACGATCAAATCTGAATCAAAATGGAATCAGTTTGGAGAGTAAGGCCCCAGATGTCAGTAAATGTTACTTTTACCCTTGTTTCTTTAAGGATCTTAGCCGCGTCTAGGGGTCTTCTTTTACGGAATGGACCTTATCTTTGATTGGCGTTGACATGCATGGGGCATCGCAGTGGCCATGTCGTGAGTCGTGGTCGTGGCGTGACCGTGTCGTGGCCGAGTCGTAACAGTGCCGTGTTCGTACCGTGCCGGTAAGTGGAAACGCAGCCAATACTATGTGTCAAGTTTTTTGGTAGGATACCTTGACAAAGCTTAGGCTTGAACTACAATAAAACGATTTGCAAACAATTATGAATGAAATGTGAAGTAAATCATCCGACCATAATATTTAGATTATAGAACTTTAAAACAAATTAAATTTAACAACTTAAGTCCCGATTTCACCAACGCATGTTAGCGTTAACGGCTTGTTAAAATATCCTGCCTTCTCATTCATTGATAGGAATTACGAGAGGAACAACATTATATTTAACGAAGGATTAACTTTAACATTGCTTAGTAAAACACGTCCTTAAAATGACAAATAAAGGTATCATCGTAAAAATGTATGTCACTCTGAAAGTAATTTAAATATTTCGCTAACTGTAACTCACAGAATTAGTTATTTGTAAATAATAAAAATATGTAAAACAAAACACTAACAATTTACCAACATATTTTTCGAAGACATTTAAATTTATTTTGTTTCAACTAGACAGGGATTAAATGGATAAAAATCAACATTTTTATCCAGCGTTTTCCATAATATAACTTATTTAAAATCCGCTAATAGAACCGTGTTCTATCACGTGTAAAAACAGGTTAACCTGAAATTAGGTTAACGGGAATAGAATAGAAAAAAAAACGTGCAAATACCAGCGTCACTCCGAATCCAATCACGCACACTTTTGCCACCATCACTGCACTTAAAAAAAAACTTTAAAACTATGAATAACTGCTTTAAAAATAAAGCTTTGACGTTTACAGTTGTGTTTCTATGAAAGTGACCCCTACGTCGTGGTAAGAAGGGTCCTGCGAGCGGTAAAATAACTCTAAACGGAGCGTAGTAGCGGCAAGTATTGTTGCGGCGACGTGCTCGTAAGTATTAATGCATCGTATTGACATTTCGCACAATTGGCATGGCGCCACGGCTGCAGAGGCCGAAAAAGCCGGGTCATGGGACAATAGTGGGTACGGGTTAAGACGAGGTGTTACGAAAAGCATACGTGGGTTAAGCAGGTACTACTACTGTGAACATTTTGAAATAAGCATCAAGATATTAAATACTTTTTGGCTTAAAGGTGTTTAAAGGTGTTTTAAAAACCGACCGAATTGAGAGCCTCCTTTTTTGGAAGTCAGTTAAAAAACCATCCTAGTGGATGATTATTTATTGATTACGATGACGTCGTGTGCAAAATTTCATATTTCTAACCCTAGGAGTTTGGGCTGTGCGTTGATACGTCAATCAACTTTGGCTTTTTTATTCATAAAGATATTTATTTATTTATTTATTTAACCATTTTTTGTGCACATAAATGACAAAAAGATAACATAAAAAGAAATACGACACAAAAGGACTACTTATCTCTAAAAGAAATTTCTTCCAGCAGTCCAAGATAACATGATCTTATAACATTAAGTCCCGATTTCAACAACGCATGTTAGTGTTAACGGCTTGTTAAATTACCATGCCTTCTCATTCATTGATAGGAATTACGAGAGGAACAACATGATATTTAACTAAGGATTAACTTTAACATTGCTTGGTGAAACACGCCCTTAATCAATTATTAAATTATATAGTACTTCCAGAAAAATTTAAATTTAAAATTATCTTTTAGTAACAGAATTTTCGACTTTTATTTTGGAGTGTTTTTGAGACTTTGATCGAGTGAAGAACATCTAACAATTATGCACATTATCTGGACAATATCGTAAGGAACTTTACTATTTAAGGGTTTTACATACACTAATTATTATTAATCTAGCAAAACAGTCCGTTTGCTCTTTCGTGAATCGCCTTAAGAGGAAACACCACGGTTGAGAGAAATACAAAATAGATATTTATAAAATCTATTGCTGTCTCGCAGTGCCTTAGCTAGCCAGCACTAGCGCGATAGAGACAACTGCAACTTGGACTGAAATAACCTATTAAAAGTACCAGAAATCGACGTTTAGGGGATTTCTGTTTCCTCCTCCAAAACTTAACCGATTTAAATATTTTTTCTGTATTAGCTAAAAAAAGAATTGAGCTAGGTTCCTATTTTTTGCTTTTGTTGATTATTGTAGTCAAATCTGTTTCCTAGATATTTAAACATAGCAGAGAGTCTGGCCATTTTTTTTAGGTTTTTAAACGTCCATATCTCTTTAAATAATTAATTTATTAAAAAAAGGAAAAAATAGGGACGTACAAACAATATCCATAAATATTCAGGAAAAAAATTGTTACTCTAGAGGTGTTATCCAGGGAGGAAATAGAAATCCCCTAGACCCCTATTTTTGTATGGAAAAAATTTCGTGGTGTTTCCTCCTAAGGCGAGGAATAACCGCAACTAGCGCCACTCTATCTCATATCATATCTTATTAAAAAAAGTAATCGGTTCAAACTTTAAGTAAATAGTTAAACTAATTTATTTTCATTTAATTACAGCTCTAAATCCTATACTGTATTTACTCTCATAAGTAACTATTTACTTAAAGTTTTAACCGATTACTTTTTTTAACAAGATCTTTGTGTCGTTGTAAAATTTATTTTAAAAAGAGTGGCGCTAGTTGCGGTTATTCCTCGCCTTAAGTATGAAACGAGGTATTACCTTAAAGTCATTCCCACACTTAAAGTGTGGGAATGACTTAAAAGTAGAGCGCTCCTAATACTCTATTTTAAGGATTATAAGAAAGATTTTTCTAGAATGACTAATTGTGAAACTTGGCTTATACAGACTGTATTATATACATACTGTATTATTAATTAGTGACAATACTTTAATTTACTAATACCCACGTATTGGTCGTGTATGTAGAGTTTACTGTGAAAGCGCCAGCGCTGAAACAGTTACTTTTATTTTTATTAATCTATGAGCAAATTTATAATGATGTGGCATTTCTCTTAGATTATCAAAAGTAAGTCTTTCAGCGCTGGTTCTTTTACAGTAAACTTTATTAAAAGCAAATCCCTCAGCTAACCCATTTTCTCCGTCAACTGATCGTGGTTACACCGAAACCCGTTCAGTAGTTATTGTACAAAAGCGCAAAAAACATACATATATCTTTCAAATTTACATTTATAATATTAGTAGGAATGTTAATGATTTAATACTTCGCAAGCCAGTTCATTCAAAGACAATGAAGGTACATTCCAAAACGTAAATGCAGTTAATAAACCATTTAGCACTGGCATTTATTTTCGCCTGCTGCATTACACCATCACGCGAATCTTTAATCGATAGCTTTGCGAACGCGTCATGATAGTGTTACTTTACAACTGTACAAATAGTAGTTAAAAATCTACACTAACAAACATATTTTTGATGATTGCATAATCATCAATTTTTTTTTTTAATATATTAGTCGAGGATTCCACGGTAAATAGCTCAAAAACATGCGTAACTCATTTCCTTTGCGAAATAAAATAAAAACTAAAATAATAAAAATAGGCGGCCTGTGGCCCCTTGGGCCGCATGTGGACATGTAACCATTTCATTTTTACCAAAAATATTGTAGCCCTTAGCAAAAATACCTAGTTAATGGTTTTAACTTGCGGCCCTCGACACTACGGCTGACACATGTTTGTGACCCCTATAAAAGTAAGGTTGAGTATGGCTGGTCTGCCCTCATCGAAATTACTTTATTTTAATGCGGATATTCAAAACGGTAAGGTAAGGGGTAACTGGTAAGTGAATGGAACCTATAGGAAACCCACCCCACCACGCCACTGATATCTAGATAATATCTAACTTAAGTATTTCACTGAATACCTTAAACGCCATGTTACACATAGTATTTTGTCTATTTTGGGACGGATGCGTAAACGTCCTATCCATTGACGATCAAAATATTTGAGTACGCGAGAATTTCTAACGTTAAGTCATCGTCTAATGTTAGATTGCCATTTAATTGCGCGATGAGTAACGATGGAATACTCAACCGATAAAGAGAGGCAATCAAGTAGGGTTGCCTGCCTACCGTATTTTTTAGTCAATTGCTATACATTATACAACGTATAACACGACGTGAGTGATAGAATTTAAGGATAAACTACATAATATACACAGAAGCATTATTACCTTACCACATTTTTTTATTGTTTTAACTTGTAAATAGTTGCCTGTAAGAAACTGTTTTTAGGAGTAAGGCCGCCAATTTAAACAGTTATTTTTTATTTTTCTACTTTTGTGTCGCGTCATTACTTCAAGCAGTGACAATGACTGAATAGGATGGCTCTAATTCGTTATAGTATTTGGCCAAACATATAGTACCTCTAAACATAATTTAAACATTTGAGAAATAACAAAACACATTATGCAATACAATTCATAAGTATCTGAGAACTAAAACTGGTGAAATAAATTCAAGAGCGCGCGACTCATAAATAGATTTGATGATACACATCGTAAAATTACCTGTGCTCCAGAAATAATAATTTACATAGACGTGGTTATAAAAATACTAAGGTATTTCAAATAGTTAAAAAATATTCTATTGGATATAGGTCGGAGAAACTATTTGAGCCTTGAAAACTTGTGAGCTGTAACATGTGTCGTAAAGGCTTAAAGTCTAGTTCGCATTAGGCTAGTATTTTAGTCGTGTAGAGGGTAATTTAGTGGCTAAACTACTCGCACCGAAATCGTTCGCATTACGGCCCAGCAAGCTTACCTCTGACACAATCGAGAATCGATTCAGTTCGATCTCAACGAAAAAGGAACAAGCCTTCGCCACTGGTACAGAATATTAGGCTCCGGTCTGCGTGATACCCCTTTCTCGCCACACTAATGTCATTGGCGTTAAAGGCGACTCAAAACTGATTCGATTTTGATTCAGATTCGACCTGCCGCGTATTCCCGAATAAATTGACGTTTGTTTATTTTGATTCTCTGTCGATTGATATGATCGGGAGTACAAAAAGTTATCATCAAACGATTTTCTTCATCCTGATTTCAAAGTAATCCAACAATAAGATTTGTTATAGTTTTCCAAGGACAGTCCTACTATACATTACTTTGTTTACATATTCTCGGCACGAGTTATTATTCAAACTAAACATTTACTGAAAAAAAAATAACTAGAATAAGATGCCACTATTGCTGGCATCTTACAAAAATGTTTCGACCTTAACTGAAAAATTTAAATACTCCAATTAAAGTGCAAGAAATAGACGTTTAGAAGATCCCTGTTTCCTGTTCCAAATAAGTGATACAGGTACTTTTTTCATTATAAACGAAAAAAAGGCTTGAGCTATGTTTCTATATTATGTTATTGAATGTACTGTAGGTTCTTGATGGAAATACATGTTACACAACAATTTTGGACGAGAGTTATTAAAGCATTAATACAAATAGCGGAATAAAACGTACATGATACAATTTTCTAAACATTTTCTTCAGTGACGGCATTTCTATTCGCAACTGGAGAACAAAACGACACTTGAAACAGGTGCACAATATATGGCACAGTAAAATCTATCGTCGCACACGAAAATATCTTTTAAAAAACAACACTTCCGTAAAGAAACCGCTCGGCGCGTACAATCGCGAAACACTAAGGCCGGTGATACACATGCGATGCGCGTGTAAACAATCGCGAAATATCTACGGCCTACTTTTTGTAGTACCGACAATCGGGCCGATTGTTCTTCTGTATTTTTGACCAGCTTTTGTGTGACATATGGGGCATTTCACGTCAAGCGGGTCAGAAAATAATACGCGACATCGGCACCCGCATGCTTTAGTGCGTGTATCTTCTATAATAAAAAAAAGACGTGTGGCACTCGGGGAATGCCGCTGTAAAGCATTTTTTATCAACTTATCCGCTAAAACAAATGCCACCTAGAGGCCAGTTGCTGAACTAAAGAGACAAGCGTGATAATTCAAAAAAGTCATTAAAAGTTTTGCTATTCATCGATAGATGGCAATAAAAAGTATCACCGCTGTGCCGGTCGGAGTGCAGGGTGTTAGGTTATTTTCGTTACGGAATTTCTGGACTCAGTCTCCACGCTCAAGGCCCGCGATAGAAGCTATGCAATAGCTTAAAAACAGGCATAAGAAAAGAAAAATAAGGACGTACATTTATACAGGTCCTATGGAAGTGCAATTGATCCAATTATTGACAATATCCAAGATCTGACTTTATTTTTCTGAGGTCCGCTTAACGTATTTAAAATGCCCCATGTGCTTTGCACTAATGCAATCAGTATGTTTGATTTTTCACATACGAATAATCGGTCACCGATTATCGGGTGCGCGGGCGCCGTAAATCCGGTATACACTAGCGACGCGTGCAATAGTGCTGCTATTACTAGACTTTCTACAGTAGAGCGCTGTTTATATGTAGTTCAAATATTTTTCAGTGGATATGTTTGTTCTATACTAATATTATAGCGAGGGGAGATTTGTATGTTTGTAACAAGGTCACAACGTGAACGGATTTCGATAACTCTTTCACGAATATATTGCTGGATCCCTGAGCAACATAGGCTGTATTTTAACACGCTTTTATAAGCTTGGTTGTATGTATGTAACGGAATATTTGAGCAAATCGCCAATTTCCAGAAGTCTGATTAATTTGAAATTTTTCGAAGTTTTCCATGACGTGTTTTGTTAAACTATTAATTATTTACAAATTAATAAACCAATAATGCGAACCAAAAATAGTATAATACAAAATACAAACTGCATAGTAAATACCAAAACAATTCGTTAAAACAGTACTATTTAATTTAAACTTCAAACAGTCAGTCAGTCAGTCAGTTGAGTATTGTAACTAGAAACTACATAGTGAACATAACAAAACTTACAAGAGTTATTGAACTTGTCTTTGATTTTGATTCCGATTTTTGAGTTTCGAGACTATGATAACCGCTTTTGCTTTCCTGTAGACGATTTTTCGTGTTAAGTATTTTACTATAATATTATGTCCCTTTTAAATTTAACCTAAACGTAAACAAACCCGTCTTGGACACAACCATAGACTAGTCAGTGATGCCAATTGGCCAATACAATGCTCATTATTTTTGACTAAGAATCCATAGATTCTACAGTCGGCAATGTCTAAATGGCGGGACTTTATTTATGGGTACGGATTTATGGGGACGTACTATAGTATTATAGACGTGAAAGAATGTAAAAAGATACATATATCGAAAGATCTATACAATCTTTGGATATTTGTCTCTTTCAAGCAAAATGTATTGTACGGATTTTAATAATAGTAGGTAGTAGATTAGGCTGAGTGATTACATAACTTTAATAATTGTACCTAAAAATCGATTGACGAAAAGACGAATATGGAGATTAAGAAATACGTTATCTGTAAATACATAAGTTACATATCTGACTAAATTCTTGAGTTACAAAAAAATCTTTAAGTAAAAAAAGTATAGTATGTGTATAGCCTAATCATACTGATATTTCAGTGCACCGAATTTTGGGCCGTATCACGAACTTCATTGGGGTTTATTCGCTTTCTTTGTATATTTGTAATAATAGGTGTTACTAGTGTGTGCCAGGTGAAATTACTGAACTAGTTCAGACATAGGGCTGACGAACTCTTGACCTACTTACAAATAAGCAATTAGTGAACTTCGTGTGTATATCTCAGACTATTAACATCAGACTTTATCTAAACAACATTTTTAAGACTGCTTTTCTAGGGTCCCGTAGGAACAAGGCACTATGGTTTCGCTCTGTCCGTCTGTCAATCCGTTTGCCAGCCATTCTGCCTTTATGTAATTATTTAAATTTGGTAACATGATTGCGTATAAGTTTTGTTTTTATTCAACACGAACCAAAACGACAAAAACACAGAGGTAGAAGATAGTGTGGTCTTCGCATTTCAAAAACAATTACCTTTCCTACTATAGGGGCATAACTTAAAATTTTTCGATTTCGAATGTTTATAATATTAGGTCCTTACATATGAAATTGGCGTTTTGTCGTACTGGCCACTTTGATCTTAAATATATCCTCTTTGGTTAGGATGCATTTGTGCTGTTCATGCATTTGTGTTTTGAAATTTTTTTATTCATTTGTTTTTATCTCTTTTGCTTTTTTTCTGCGTCACTCATTTCACAAAATGGAAAACTTAAAATATCGCATTATTTACGATTACGAGTTCCACCGTGGCACCAGTGCTGCAGAAACGGCTCGAAGGATTAATGATGTGTACGGGGGTGGTGTCGCAAAAGAAAACACGGTGCGTTTTTGGTTTCAACGCTTTCGTTATCGAAATTTCGACCTGCAGAACAAGCCCCGTGGACGGCCGGAGACAAAGGCTATTGTGGAATCAGATCCATCGCAAACCACATCAGAGTTAGCTACAGGCTGCGGTGTTAGTGACAAACAGTTTTAATCCACCTGAAGCAAATTGAGAAAGTGAAAAAGCTTGAAAGGTGGGTAGGTACCTCATGAATTGAGTGAAGCAAACTGACAAACGCGCGTCGACTACTGCGTTACATTGCTCAACCGGCACAATAATGAAGGAATTTTAAATCGGATCATTACATGTGATGAAAAGTGGATCCTGTACGATAATCGTAAACGCTCATCGCAATGGCTAAACCCTGGTGAACCAGCAAAGTCTTGCCCCAAGTGAAAATTGACTCAAAAAAAGTTACTTGTAAGCGTTTGGTGGACCAGTGCCGGTGTCGTACTTAGTAGCTTTCTTAAATCTGGTCAGACGATTACGGCTGATGTCTATTGTCAGCAACTGCAAATGATGGAAAAGCTCGCCGTTAAACAAGCGAGACTTGTCAATCGCTCTACGCCACTGCTGCTTCAAGACAACGCTAGGCCACACACGGCCCAACAGACGGCTACCAAATTAGAGGAGCTTTAATTGGAATGTCTAAGACATCCACCGCACTCTCCGGACCTTGTTCCAACAGATTACCATTTTTTTCGAAATTTGGATAACTTCTTGCAAGGAATAAAATTCAATTCCGATGAGGTAGTCCAAACCGCTTTCAAAGATTTCATTGATTCCCGTCCGAATAGTTTTTTTAGTAAAGGGATCAATGAACTACCTATAAGATGGCAAAAGTGTATAGATAACAATGGTACATACTTTGATTTATAAAATATATTTTAATATGAAAAAATCGCCTTTATGTTCCTCCCATACAAAACGCCAATTTCATATGTAAGGACCTAATATAAGGGCATAAATACTACCTAATGCTTTGACAGAAAGAGTCGGAGACTACTGTGGAGCAGCAAAAATTTATTTATTTATGATACAAGGGCTCAAAAAGTGTGTTCTTTTTAACAATGGAAATGCAAAAATAGAATTTCTAGATGTAATTGCATTGAGAGGGAGTCTCTCAAATATGAGTAGCTGTGACAAGAATGGGGGAGGGACCCAAAATCACAAAGTTCGTGTGACGCAATTTATTAATGGTCCCTAAGATAGTGTGGTTTTGTAATAAAAATATGTGAACTTGTTATTATAGCTAATTTTTATCTTAATCATAATGTAAACAAGATTAAATTTAATAAAGATGTGATCATCTCTAAAGTAAATAAAGATAAGCTTCAACCACATCATTTAATTAAATTTAATAAAGATGGGATCATCTCTAAAGTAAATAAAGATAAGCTTCAACCACATCATACTATTTTGGCTTCTCTGTGAAGAAGATTTAAAGACTATCAGATTAATATTTTTTAATCTTATAGTGATTAGTATAGGTATCGAATTGATGTATTAATATTATAATTATAATATTAGTTAAAAAGCTTGTGTAAATATGTTTGATACTCTTTTGAATACAAAAATCACATAAAGGATTTCAATTGACTTGCAATACAAATATATAAGTACATCATGGGTAATTATTATACATAATAAATACGTAATTATTATAAGTAACTTTAAGTAGGAATGCATATAAAGGAATAATGTCTTTATAGTCTTGGTCTAATGCTTATGTTTGATTTACATGCTCCGTCTCGAAAACAAGACACAAGCTATAAGCCGGATTATGGCTATCCAGGATGTAAGGTATTTTCTTTCTACATAAATCAGTATCTAATAACAGCGCACTCAATTTCAGCCACATTGACCAATTTCATTGAAGCCTGATCAGCCATATTTTTTTATTTATTTAATGAGGCTCATGATGCACTAGGCTTCTTAGCCAGCCTATTAGTTTTATTCAAAATAAAATTATAAATGTATTCAAGTGCGCTCCTTTACGGATAAAATATAACATATTTTATTAATAAATGAGCATCACTAGATAGTGGCGATGCCAAAATAATATTAATTTGTTCCCCAAACAAATTAGCCCAAAGAGAGTGTGTAATAAACAAAAGGACTTCCTCTTCTTTTGCTCTCGGTGAGATGGATAAGTGACATGACTGGCGAGAGATTCTGCCCCAGAACCAACTTTTTATGTACCCATGGACTGTGTCCTCGGATCATATTTCTTCTCAGGCAGTCAGCCTGCATTGTCATAACCAGACTGAAT
Organism: Celastrina argiolus; assembly: GCA_905187575.2. Taxonomy (NCBI): domain Eukaryota; kingdom Metazoa; phylum Arthropoda; class Insecta; order Lepidoptera; family Lycaenidae; genus Celastrina; species Celastrina argiolus. The sequence continues at coordinate 10,262,083 of LR994596.1, forward strand.
AATGACACTTTTTTTGTTTCAACAAGGGAATCGAACCCACAACCCCCAGAGTTGAGAGCAAAGCTCCAAACACTGGACCACAGAGGTGACAGGTTATTCTTTTTAACCCATATTAACTAATAACAAGCTTATCATAAACTCACCACAATAATAGGTATGTCATTAACTGTGTCATTATTAATAGCTGTTGTCCGTAGCACATGCATCTTATATTCGTCTATAATAACTTGGTCCTTGCACAAACATTTTGTGTTGTTGCTATAATGTAGTTTAGTTTGCGGAGAATTGTGGGGTGAAGATCCATACAAATAACCACCGGAATTGTCCTTGCCTCTTTTTGTATTACTTGTATTGTAGTAGTTTCTGAAAAAAGGGATAATGGATAAAATGGATAATTTCTTTTGTTTTCTTTCAAGTAGCAAAATATTTGGCATGTAAAACATAGGTTGTTAAAAGAATTAAACACATATAATTTAAGACATTCATGGATGAAGGTGATATGTAGCAAAAATCTGATTTCGGGAAAATTGAGTTCAAACTGTCACTTAAACATTTTAGAATATGTTGTAATTACATTAATCTAAAGATCTGTCTCTAGAACCAATGTACTATGTTACTACATAAAATGTTTAAGTGACAGTAAACTTAATTTTCTGGTTTTTTTTTTGCAATATATTGCCATCATACATTCATGTCTTCAATTGTAAGTGCTTCAGTATGTTAAGTATATTATCATGTTATTGAATTGCTTATTAAATTTGCTTAATAAATGCTTATTAACTATAAAAAAAATATAATAAAGCATTATTATTTTATCTATAACAATAAACTTATTCATAATAAAATATAACAAGCCCAACTCTCATATTCAACCTTACTTTCAATGAATTACAAATGGACTGTCTTGTTATCATAACCTGACCCAAAGTCATTATTCTACACATTTGACTTTTCTTTATTATGACAATATGTATTAGATTGAAATACCAGAAATCCAAATAAACCTTTTGGTTCGATAGAATTATCATATATAAATCTTTAATGTTTAAAATATGATGTTCATGGTAATATAATGTATTATATAAAGTAAAAAATATTAATTTGAGAACAAAAACATGTTCACATGTGCAATAAAGATTTATAACCTAGAACTCACCTATCATAGGACAATGGAGCAGACAGATGATAATTACAGTATGCATTGTCTGGTTCACTTGATGCTCTCTGTCTTCTCCGACCTTCGATTATTCTACTTTCATAATATGGTTTACTTTTAGGTTTCTTTAGTATACCATGAGGCGGAGACTTTGGTAAAGGATTATTGAGTATTGATTTTAACGGTTGCTTTATTGAAGAGACTTCCAACATTTCATGGTCTACCTTTTCAAGCAATTCCTCCACCTTTGGCAATCTATCATCCACTTTTGTATTAGATAGTGTAGTTATTAATGGCCTAGTCGGACTCGCTCTGTAATATTTTGATCTTCCTTGTTTATACCTAAAAAGATGTGATAAAATATTATCTTATTACATTTATGCATAAATTTTATGAAAATTTGATTAAATAACCTGAAAATAGGCTGTATACCAGAATATGGGATTGATATTTGAAAAGAACCTTGTATGATTACAATACATGTTAGACAAGAATTTGTTATTGCCATTCTGTTGTTTTATGTCAACAACATCTTAACAATTAACACCTTAAGAAATGTATGTAAATAATTAAATAATTAAAGGTGTAAATTCATATTGATTATAACAAAATATAGGACATAGGTCCATGATAAATGAACTGAACTTAAGACATAAAAATTAACAATATTTATAGGTTATAAATTACTGTTCTCTTACCCTGAATATCCATTGTTGTCGTTAGCCATTATGTAGTCGCCGTTTTCAGCAGATGGCGCACATTCGTGGTACCTGTCGAGACGCAGCTCATATCCGTTGGTATAGCCTTTGTTCGGTGGTGGTTGATGGTTGGGTCGTGTGCTCTCTAAATAGCTGTGTAAGTCTCGACTGGCTTCTTCGTACGGTGACCTGTCTACGCCTTCGCTCCGGCATCGCCGTCGAAGCACTCTCGCAGGCCCGCGACCGGAACACTGTACAGAACCGACGAGAGAACACGCTTCGAAGCCGGCATAGTTTGGACACGAGCGCATGTCATCCATTTCAGCGCTCACCCGAGGCGCATCGTCGTCAAATTTCCACATCGATCGTCGCACACGAATAGTTTCACTATTGCACTAAAGATTTATCATAAAATGGTCATTGATATGGACGACCCGTGACTATCGAGGAGGCTCAGGCTAGGCGGCACGGCGACACAGCCGACAGCTGACAGATCACTCCATTCAACATCACAAAACGATCACCAGTACCAAATATCCCGCCAAAATTGAAAGGTAAAATTTTATAGGTAGCTGGAGTTTTTACAACAATAATTTAATCCACATTTGCACTCACACCTGTCTTCCTGTCTTCCGGTTTTAAAAATACGGACAAATGTAATGGCGATCGACTTCAAAATGTTGAAGATCAAAAACGTATGTACCTATTGACAAAATATTTAGTTTTCTAATCTTCCTCTTCCTATATTACGCCACTTAATTATTTTCTTATTTTTCAAGCCTGATTAAAATGGCGAAGATATGTTTGATGCTAAATTATTAGATTATAATGTACTCATTAATTTTCCATCTTCCTGTACTGTGTATTGACTATAAAAATTGAAATCAATTTTTATTGTGTTCAATCACCTTCGCCAATGAAAATTTAAAATGTAGTATTGTAGAAAACTAATAATAAAAATTGACATGTTTTAAAGAGATAGCGCGATTGCACAAATAATAGGCAAGAAAGAGAGATCGGACTTATCTTGATCTGCCGCGGGCGTTGAACGTACGAAAACAACGGCGCATACTATCTTTCATTCATTGATAATTTTATCAGTGTTGCTACAAAAATGACAAAATATAACATGAGAATGACTTCCACACACACGACACACAGACGATCCAGCAAGGTCGGACGTTAATGGCGGAGTTTTTGATTTCGTGATATTTTTGAAGAATTTTAGTTAAAATGAGGAGATATTGCGCCTTTTTTGCGGCTTGTGGAGGCGAGTATTCTCCTGATTGTGGTTTATAGTTTCACATGTAATAATATTAAACATAATTTGACAGTAAAGAATTAGGATGACCATGCAAGACTATTAAATTCTAGTTCAAGAACAAATCTTGCACTGGGATTGGATAGTCATACTTAAATACCTATACATTTTTCATCCTTTTCTCCAGGGTTATGGGGTTACTGGGCCCTATTAAGACTGGGACCAGAGGGCCCAGTAGTTTTATACTGAGTTCCCTAAACATTTCGCCATTCTGTAAATTTGAGACTTAATTTCGTCGTATAATTTAAGCCGTTTTACTCCATATTTACACCAGTCAGTCGCCCTTTGAAAATTATTTGGGGAGTCTTTTGAATTCTGCCTTAAGTTTTTTATATTACTAACGAATTCATTCGATAGATGCTGATGAAAAAACTCGCTCCGCTAGGGTTTTTTTAACTTAATCTAAACAACTTAAACAGTAAGGATTGTGTTATTTAGCAATGTCTGATTTAGAATTAAACTTAAATGTAAAATTAACTGTTTTTCTTACCTAATTAAATAAATATGACCGCAATATGTAGACCGTAGTTGTATCTCGGTCCAGCTGAGACACTCACGTCATTAGACGCGAGTGTGAAAAGCAAGCAAAAACAGGAAATGTATAGTGCCGCAAAGGGCAAGTTCATCATTAGCATCTTCGATTACAATCCATGTGAAACAATCATCTGTCGCGTCAGATTACATTTTTTTATAGTTCTTTAAGTTGTCCTTAAATCATATTTCAATATTGTCACTATCGTCAGATAGGGATAAGAGGTACAGTTAGTGGTATCTCGCTCGGCTTTCCTGTTGTACGTAATACTTGTTACTTTCATGGTAGGCACATATTAGGTATTTTATAGTTAACGGCTGATTTTTTTACACCTTGTATAAGGACCATCCAGCTCCTAATCTATGATCCAGCCTGCAAATCTAAATAAATATTTAGGATTTACCACCACAGGCTGCACTCATATTTTAATAATAATAATTTAAATTATACTCAATATATTAAACTAAAATGATCTAAGTAATTTAATATTATACTTTTAAGCCATTCATTTCACCTAAACGTTACAATAATTTTAGCAAAATTTTTTTTCGTAATCAATAAAATTAAACATAAAATAAACACAAGACTCGGATTTAGATATCATATTAGGAGAATTTAATTGAAGGAAACAAATATTTATATCCTTTTATTATACCTCGATGGGTTCTTTGCACCCACTTTGAAGGAAACTGAAAATATTTTTAGTAAATTATATTTATTAAAAGGAAAAGGTTTATTTTGATATTCAAATAAAACACATCGTAAGAGAAACTGTTTGTTTTCTTTACACATTATTATTTCTACCTTAACCTCGCATCTGACGTACTTAAAATAATATACGAATCTTGACTCTCTTACTAAATTATCTATACTGTTTAATAAAAATTTATATTTGTGAGAATTATACACTTAGAAAACGAATGCCTTACCACAACACGCATTTTTCACTAGAAAATATCTTGGAATTTTTCGCCTACCAACTAAGTAGGTAATATAAAATATTACATACAAGTAATAAATTCTCCGCTCGCTTAGGAATATAATGTTGTCAATTCGGAATCTAACGTCCATCTACATAACATTCGTACATGCTGATATCGCTTTGCGTATGTACACTGTTTTTCACAGTCAATATTTAATGTCATACCAATACATAAGCACGGCTTATTCATACGAGTAAAAAATTAAAAAGATAAATTAATAACATCTGTCACTTCAAATTAATATATGATTATAGTATTTCTGTACATCGAACAGATTAAATCAATAAAAAATGTGTCTTATTAGGTACTTAAAAATCACTAACAAATTTTGTAACGTTACATTAAGCTGTCCTTAATAAACGAGATATACAAAGTTAAAAAAATATACACTGCAACTGTCTTCACAGAAAACTGTTCAGTTCGTGAATACTGCCGTCGTTGCCATTGTGTCTTCTGTTTGATGAAGGGCATTGTTTGATAGTCAACAGGCAACTACCAGTCATGTCAAAATAACTCTGCAAAAAAAAACCAATAAAATTAAAAAAAAAATAATTTAATACATAAAAATGATACGGAAAGGATATAATTATTTATTTATTATATATTTAAATACATCATGCACATTTTGTACATAGGCGGACTTAATGCCTCAAGATTTATGTATTATGTTATTTTATATTGCTGAAAATGTACCGTTCTAGCATGATATCAGTATGTATTCATGCGTAAAAAGTTGCAGGAAAAGTCTTCCAGTTTGTCATTGTTTCTGCTAAAACGTTAATTTGGACATAAGCTTTGTCCAAATTTTTCCAGCGCGGCAGGTCGCTCGTTGCCTGCTTCCACCGACTCCTGCGACCTAATACGCGCATTGTTCCCGGGCGACGCGCCCGCGTTTTAATAACTATAAATGTCGTTTCCATTTTTTTTTAAACAAGGCAGGGTGATCACCTGATTGATATTCTACCTGAAGAAAGATGGGCATCTAAAAAGTCGGTCCTGCGCCTGTTTTCTCGCCAGTAGTTTCGGGTAACTGTCCCGCTGGGTTACGAGAGTCCATGTGTATTGCTCACACAATTGGACGCTATAAAAATAACTCCTGCGTAGATGGCCTGGTTGTAGTGAAACCGACCACCGTCACTGGAATCGGTGTTAGAGATATACCTTAGCTAGTGAGCAGCGCGATGTTGATCTCCTTGACCATCTTGACGCGGTGCAGCATCTTGGCGAGCGCGGCGCGGCTGAGCGGCTGCGTGGAGTACCACACCGGGGAGTCGGGCACGCACGACCGCTCCGGCTGCAGGTAGAACACGTCGTTGCGAGTGCGCACCGACTCCGGGCTACACATGTGTACGAGAGACATCCATAGATATATATACATAGTATGTGGGAGGAGACATAAATAGAAATATAGTCGTACACATAGTTATGTTCGACTTCTGCAGAGACTTAATATACGGGCTATAATACATATTAATGAGTGATAACACTTTGTGATGTGTATGGGTTTACTGAGAAAGTACCATTGCCGAAAGAGGTACTTTAAAAACATTGTATGGGAAAATTTATAATATTGGGCCACTTCTCATACAAACATGAAGGTAAAAAGTAAGTCTATCAGTGCTGGTACTTTCACAGTATACTCTACATAGGATACACATACACATCCTAAAGTATTATCACTCATTTATTTTTGCACCTTGTATATGTAACATTCTCCGACCTTTATAGTTTACCATGTCTACAGGTATTTCACCCAATAACGGAAAGGCAAAAGGAAGCGTAATGATTTTGGCAGTTTTGTATGTATGTTTGTTCCACCGTAGCACCTGAACCACTGATCCGATTTTAATGAAAGAGACATATAAATGTTTTTATACATCTTGCAAAAATAGTGCAGACCAACAAAAGGCAAACATTTACAATTTTAAAAATAGGAAAAAGTATAAACAAGTAACCTCTAATATTGATGTATTTTACTAAGTGTTTTGTAAATTGATGACGACAAGACAGATTTAGTACCGATTTCACCAATGCATGTTAGTGTTAACGGCTTGTTAAAATACGATTACTTCTTATTCATTGATAGGAATTACGACAGGAACAACATGATATTTAACGATAACTTTAACATTGCTTGGTGAAACACGCCCATAACGTTATTCAAAACAAACCAGTGTTACTTTTTCAAAATTACTTCACATCTAACTTTTACAATTTTTTACTTTATTATATTTCTAGTTACATTTGATCAACGTGTAATACAAATTGCACTTTATAAACTACAAACAGAATAAGTTGAAAGGCATACCATTTAGAAATATAGAATTCGTATAGTTTAACAGGACATCTCAGTGGATTTTCTTCGTTCTCTTGCTGTTCATACACTTTCTTTTTTCTTGAGTTTGCTTCTGTAAAAGTATAAAGTTTAAAGATGAATTTCAGGACAAAGGAGCAAAACGGTTTAGGGCAATTAGGGCAAAATTAGGGTATTGCCACACAAACTGCAAACACACGACAAAGTATGGTCAAGCTGTTGTAACTTGTATTGTCCTGCGGCTTCTTGCGGCTGCATAGCGGTTTCGACAAAATTCATTACTACAGTTATAAACACTCAAAATCGCTTGTGGTTGCGATGTCAGCATCACACACATGGTTTGGTTGATAACTGAAAAATATACTCCCGACTACGTTGTGTAGTTATGGCAGTCAATGTTATTAAACTACGTACCTAACGCAGATTGTGGAGGATAGAAACGCAGTAAGACATTTCTAGAACCAGGAATCTTGGCTTGTCCAGGTTGATTCGGATTTCTCTTCCAATGTTTCATTATATGGGAAAACGATAGCTGCATATGCTCCTCTACGGTCTGAAAATGTTAATATATTCAATTAACATAAATGTTTTTTCAATAATATAACGTTAAAAAATTCTAAAGTCGGTTTAAAAACGATAGTGACGTCATAACTCATACGTAGTTGATCGTGCCTTTCACTTGCTCGTACATTACTTTCGCTCCGATCGTAATTTTCTACGAAACAGGGCCCTGACTCAAGATGCCATCGCTATTTATCGCTTACGAAGTTCGAAAACAAAATGTATGGAATTTGACATGAGCTTAGCTAAATGATATACAAATTCGCTCGTCAATTAGGGAAGCTTATGTCAAATCCCATACATTTAGCTGTCGAAATTCGTAAGCGATAAATAGCGATGAAATCTTGAATCAGCCCCTAGTTTTCGCAAGTTAAGATTACTATATCTTCATTACTTTTTAAATATAAAAAATAGACTGTTAGATTGTTTATTACTATGATATCCCGTACTGATTAGACACAAAAAAATCAAGCGTTTTTTATTTATTTTCATATACACACATTAAACGAATCTCATCGTCTCAAGCAAAGATCCATCAAGCTGATCGGGCTGCAGAGCGTGCCATCGACGTGCTCTCGAAAAACTTAACCCCTTCGGACGCAGTCGGGACAAATAGCTTATTAATAACACTTACCACAAGGTTAAAATGTTTAGTGTTGAAGAACATGAGGGTAGACAATAGAACGTGCGGCGAGTGCGCGCCGAGCTGCTTGCTCTCCCACAGATGTTCTTCTTCCACACGCGTCACAATATATTCTGAAATAACAATTAATAATGTAATAGCTCCTCTCACCGATTTCGGTGTCGGTAGCCGATTTCATTGAAACCAGGCCAGCTACGCAGGAGTTATTTCATAGTGCCCAAGTGTGTGCGCAATACACAAAAGCACTCTCTCTTCCTTTGACTCTCGTAACCCAGTGGGACGGTAAACCGACACGACTGGCGAGAGAACAGGCGCAGGACCGATTTTTTACATGCCCATCCGACGCATGGATCATCTTTCTTGTCAGACAATCAGGTGATCAGCCTGCATTGTCCTAACCAAACCTGAAAACAACTTTTTTTGTTGTTCCAACGCGGGAATCGAACCCACGACGAGGTCGAGAGCGAAGCTCTGAACCACTAGACCACGGAGGCGTTACGAAATTACAATTAATCATAATATATTATAGCCTTTAGGTTACTACCTATTTTGTATGCCTTCCCCCATTTCAAATTTCTATAAATCCTTTTATGACGGATGTCATAAGCCAAACAATATATTTCTTGTATTGTTTATATTATACAAACAATCTATTTAAACTTTATTATTTTATGTGTGTAACATATAATAAGTAGATTTAAAGTTATTTTATTTATTTGATTTGATTGGTAAGAGACTGATGTAAGTAGAAAGACCGCCTTTTTGTACCGATCTTCTTATTGTAGTTATGATTGTTGTATGTGTTTGTACAAATAAAGAATTTTCTGTTCTATTTTAACAAAGCACAAATTTAAAAGGTGGAAGCATATTATATCAACTATAGTAGAATATTTTTTTTATGGAGCAAAATACAACAAGGATTATTGAATTTTACTCACGACAAAAATTGCATAACAAAATGTAATAATCAAATTATACTTACGCGAGTCATTATATAACACAGAGAACTTTCTAGCAACTTCGTCCAAACAATCTGTAAACTTCTCGTAATATGGATCGGTGAAAATATTGTCTATCCTACCATTTTCGAACAAATATTGCTGAATACCTGAAACAGACAAGAAAAGAAATTTTAAAATTATTTCTTACACGCTTTTATTACATTTTGAACAAAATAGTTTTGACAAGATTGAACTTTTCTTTAAATTTTTTTTTAATCACTAAGTATTTATTAAGAACATAAAAGACTCCTTAAAAATAAAATATAATTCTTCATTCATTCTTTTAATTTATATTTAAACATTTTCTGCTGCTTGCTGGAATCCGTACGTTTTGGCACCTTAAACAGCTGTAGCCTATGTATACAGCATGTTACCATACTAAATTTCATTAAAATCGGTAGTAGTCGTAAAAGAGTAACAAACATACATACGTCACATACAAAACGTTTCGCATTTATAATATTAGTAGACGTAGGATATACAGATTTGTAATAGTTACAATAGTTAGAATTTAAAAAAAACTTACCTAAAACTAAATAATATATTGTATCTGGTGCATATTCACTGCCATTGGGTTTCCTAACTTCTTTAACAAACAAACATAGTGAATAATTAAGTTCGTCCGCCGTAAGTTGTAGTATTTCAGACTTGAACGGTTTCCTCCTCAAGGAACTCTTCTCTATTTCAGCATTCTTCGTCATAACCCACTGTTTCCACGCGTTCACTCCAAAAGTATACTAGAAACATTCAAATTATATTAGCTAAATTGTAACATGAAAATATTTGTTCTTAGTAAAAATATTTAATGCATTTTACTCCTAAAACGATTTTCATAAAACATATTGCCGAATTATACCAAAACAAAATAACTTTATCCTCAAATTTTAAATATATTAACCTAGTGCCCATTAGTTGTATCTTTTGGAAATCTGCTGATAAACTTATGTTTATCTACAGATGTAATGCTTTAGAAATTAGCCATTAATCTTTACCATCTAATAAATATCTCTTTATCTCCGATCCGATTTTTCGCACTTACAATTGTGTTTAATCTAATATTTTAGTCGCATAAAATAGTCTATCTGTGTTCATATACATTGTTAAAACAAAAATAACGTAAGCCCAGGATAAAAGATTAGTGTGTATGAGAGGGATAGAGAGAGAAGCAGAAAAATACCATATAAATGCACATCTTTGTTAGGACCTATGGGCTATGACATCCTTTGCTGGACTTATGTCCAGCTAGGCTTATGCCTTCTCCAGAATATTTCATAAGCGGTAGTTGCCTATACTCGTCACGCTTTGGTAGGGGGTTAGCGCGGCGTTAAACTAATAACGTAGGAAACGCTACTACCATTTTCGAATATACATATGTCGGCGGGATGGCGCTTCAGTCGTGCAACATGTCACCTGTAGCTGTCATCTGTCTACGAAACGTCAAGCTATGACATGGACAGCTGTCATGGCTTGGGAGTGGTCTATGCTCGTTTGAAATGACACATAACGGTGGAGTGTCAGACGGAACGGACGTGAGCGCAGAACTCTCCGCGTTTCTGATCGTTATCCATTTGCATCCACGACCTGAGTTAATATTTTAAAGTGAAACTATGTTATTGTACAAACAATATACCAGTACTGTATGTGCGGCCTATTATTTCCTGACGATACAAAACAATCAACAGACGCCCACAAAATACCGCATTCCGATAACAGAAGTGGGATGTAACCCTGAAAATCAAGATAGATTATAAAATTGATGGATTGGATATGGCCTTGCGGACATTCAGATCACGTTGAGACGGAACAGAGTATATTACGGAGCCTCCACTACCAAATCCAGCATGGTATATGCATAGCAGAAAGACGATTGATGGGATTACAACGCTGCTGACGATGGTAACGTGCTGACAATGGGAACGTGACGATTTACAATGGAACCACGATATTATGACAAGATTGACGTGGCTAGTCAACGACAGGTTTTGGTTATAAGCTTGGTGGCTTTGGTAACAGGTGGTAGCAATCTTTTTATTCCTCGTAATAATTTGGAAGCCTTCAAAGTAAATACAATTTCAAAGTTTCCATGAAATTGCTTGCCCAAAAATCTAAATAAACTTTAAAATTTTAGTGTTCGTTTGTATTGCTGTTTTGTTTTATTTGTAGATGGACAATACACTGGGATAGTGCTTGACTGGACGATGCATAGCCTTGCATAGCTTGCATACTTGCCCGATGCATAGAACGAGCTTTGCTGGGTAACCAACCAACGCAGATGAGCATTGTGTATCTTATGGACTTCTCCATTTGCTTCGCAAAGATGTGAACTGGTTGTATGAGTATCATTACTTATTTCATTGTAAAATTCAAAATTGGTCTGGTTTTATAATCACAGTATTAGTAACAGAAAAGAGATTCAAAGTAAAAGATCTTACAGTATTTTGATAATTCAATTATGTGAGTTTTAAAACTTGTTATTATACTAGCTTAATATTCTTATTAATAGAGTGAAATCAACACAGTTAATAAAGAAGAAATCAAAGTTTGATTTTAATGATAATAATTATTATTACACAACAAGTAAAGGTCTTATCTCTGCAGGTGAGCGCAAGTTGTAAACAAACAGGCTTATACAATAACAATTGACATGTTCTTTGTAAATATTGTTTACATGATAGTAAGTAGGTAGTTTGAAACTACATACTTAAATGTAATTTTCATTGGTGAGCTTAAAACAAAAAAAAAAAGTTACTTTAAATAATGTCTTGTACATTGTTATTTATTCCTAAGCTGGCTATAAAAAAAAAACCTGTAAAAGTAAATTTGGAATACATATTACCTACAGATTTATCAGACTACTACTTTTTAGAACAATATGCGATATGGATTAGTTTAAAATTCGTCTTAACATGATAATATTGTTTGTGATTTGAGTTTTATGGAATTAGCACATTTTAATTTCATGTTTCAGAAGCTACTGTATGTAGGCTGGTACTGATGGTGAACGAGGCATCACACACTCAACGGTCCAAGAGTCTCAGAGGCCGTGGCAGTCCACTGATGCGGTGGAAGATTAGAAAGTTCATTGAGTGACTTCAGTTAGCTTCGGCAAACTTGGTGATTTTTTAAAAGGTTGTAAACGCACTAGCGAGTCTTCAGGTATTATGAACGACGAATGAATCGCCTCCGTGGTCTAGTGGTTCAGAGCTTAGCTCTCGAGCTTAGATCTCGTTCGATTCCCGCGTTGAATCAACAAAAAAGGTTGTTTTTAGGTTTGGTTAGGACAATATGCAGGCTGATCACCTGATTGTCTGACAGGAAAGATGATCCATGCGTCGGATGGGCATGTAAAGGGTCGGTCCTGTGCCTATTCTCTTGCCAGACGTGTCGACTTACCGTTCCGCTGGGTTATGAAAGTAAAAGGATGAGAGAGTACTTCTGTGTATTGCGCACACACTTGGGCACTATAAAATAACTCCTGTGCAGCTGGCCTGGTTTCAATGAAATTGGCTACCGACACCAAAATCAGTCAGAGGAGCTATTATTATTATTATGAACGACTCTGGGGTCCAGTGGTTTAGAACCCAGTACTCGACTTTGTGGGTTCAATTCCCGCGATAGTACGACTAAAAATGTTTATTTTTGTCAAGTTGGGTAAGGACAATACAACCTGATCAGTTGTTATTGTGTGACTCATACTGTAATAGCTTTTCTTCATCCAATCAGTTAGATCGTTGAATGGAAATGAAATTAATTTACTGCATAGTGATTTTAGATTTTGATCTTATTGTTATTCCCGATATTTAAACCTCGATAGCTTTTGATATCCTCTTCTGGACATTTGCATCCCTCATAGTGTTCCATGGGAAGTAGTTGCCTATACTCGCTACACTTGGCAGGCGGGTCCGCGGGCGCAATTTCCAATTTTGTATTCCCTCTGTCGCTTTAACGGCACGGGAAATATGGTTGATGAAAGCTGCTATTCTTTCTCTAGCAAGGAGTCCCAAAGACCGATAAGGAAACCCAAAAAGAACTTAATTTTACATAGTCTGGACATTTTTTTGTGCTGTTTAATTTTGTGTACAGATGGAGGTTGGGTGTTCGAGCAATGCTAGCGACGCGACGCAACGCAACGCGACGACGCGACGGAGCGCAGCGGGCGGTGCTGTGCGGCGCGGTGGCGCGACGGCTAGGACTTTCCGCTCTGTAGTCTGTACTTCGTTGAAGTATCAAATTCGAAACAAAATTTATCTGGTGAGCGTAATTGTTTATCTCTTGACTGTAGTGTGAAAATTTGGTACAGTCTTGTTTGAAGCCTATTTACGAAATATTAATTTCGATGATGAATAAACATTGAGTCGCTAGATGGGGATCGATACTTGCTAAAGGCGTTAGATTCTAAGAGGACATACAAGTATGCTCATGATAGACTGAGAAGGATGCTCTGAAGGTCAGTTGGTTGTAGAAGAGTTAGCTGATCAAAGTGATGATCTCAAGTTTCTGGCACATCGCGTGATTATGTTCAGTTGCACTTGGGGGGAAAATGCTCGATGGAGGCATTGTTCTCTTTTGACGTGCTCGATGGAGGCACTGATCGCATAATGCTCGAGAGAGGTGTTATGTGTGGTGTAGACTGTATGGAATCGCGACATGTGTTCATTGCGTAATGATGATTTGATTTAAAGTTTGAACTTCAGATATCCTCCGATGTTGTTGATTTACAAAAGCACTATGTAATTAGTGGACATAGTTTGAAATTAGTAAACATAGTTTTTGATCTATGTGCTAAGTTAAAAGAGTTGTAATAAATTTGGTGTTAAGTGAATACGTTTTAATGGTCAGAGATGACCGAGGGACGGCAAAGGCTACTGGTTGTATGTGTCTCTTTCAGGCACACACGAGGACGTGTGATGCGGCAGGATGGCCGTGTCGGCGGGATGGCGCTTCAGTCGTGCAACATGTCACCTGTAGCTGTCATCTGTCTACGAAACGTCAAGCTATGACATGGACAGCTGTCATGGCTTGGGAGTGGTCTATGCTCGTTTGAAATGACACATAACGGTGGAGTGTCAGACGGAACGGACGTGAGCGCAGAACTCTCCGCGTTTCTGATCGTTATCCATTTGCATCCACGACCTGAGTTAATATTTTAAAGTGAAACTATGTTATTGTACAAACAATATACCAGTACTGTATGTGCGGCCTATTATTTCCTGACGATACAAAACAATCAACAGACGCCCACAAAATACCGCATTCCGTTACATATATTACCTCGGTGGCCTTTTAAGACACCATCGCGAAAGACGGCACCACACGGATATGGGCATTATTATTATTTATTTAATGGCAATTCATCATAAGATTATGTCATTCTTATTCAATAATCATTACAATAACTAAATTACATTAGGCGTAAATCTAAAACCCTTAAATATAACGAATGGATAACAAACCTAATAAACCTATCATTGGGCATTATAATAATATTCAATTTACCTTGAGGCACATATTAGCGTCCGGCTTTTCGGCGGGTTCCCTCGGCGGTTCAGGCTGCGGCGGCGGCGGGTCGCGGCGGCGCTTTGACGGGCGCGCGGCGCGGGGCGGCGGTGCGGGCGTGCGCTTGCGTGCCGCCGCCGCGCCTGCGTTCGCGCGCAGCGCCGCGACTGCACGCTGCTGCTGCTCGAGTACCATCAAGTGGTGTTGGTGCATGCCCTCGCCCTCGAGACCTGTAGAAAATAATTGTTACATTAATGTACGTTTTGTACCATAGAATTATAATATCCTATAGACGAACAAAGCGTTCGAGTGAGAAGAAAAGTATCTTAGCGAATTATACCAAGATGAAAAGGGATAGATATAATCTAATGGCAATTTATACATATTTTTAATAGCTTAGCATTCCATTACTAAATATAAAGATTATATGGTACATCTTACTAATACAAACAATGTGCTAATTAATTGCAACTTAGATCTTACCTGGCATTCCAGGATGCGAACTGGGTGTGATAGTGTTAGCTGTCATGGCAGACTCCAAGTCCACAGGCTGGTCCTCATATTCCGTGGCCATTTTGAGAGCCATTTGCAACATGTCTTCGCCAAATGCGTTGTTTCCATCTATACCGGCAACGGGACTGAATGTCTCTTCTGGAGCAATACAAGAAATCGTTTATTCTATTAGCTAAATAATAAAATTTATTCTTAAATAAAATTAAGCTACATTATACATACAATATACGTTTCAATACAAAAAAAATATAATAGACGTCACTACTATTATCGTTTGTAAATTATAAATAAGCCGAATTAAGCACAAATATTGACATTAAAATAAAGACAAGCACATTAAACTAAATTCAACTCCTTAATTAAAGGATACGAAACGTAATTATTGTTTTCCAATAGTGGCGCTAGGTGACGGTTTCCGGAATGTGCCTTGACTTCTTCTTTATCTATCGGAAATCGTAGAACACAAAAATAGCCAGTCGAATTGCCAGTATTAGGGTGATACCATTTTCTAGTACTAGGTCGTGTCTCTGTTATATATATAATATCTACTTTATGACCATACTAATTAGAGCTGAATGCACAGAAAAGAAATCTTTTCTTGTCTAATTAAAAGAACTTGCAGCATATTATTAGTAAATATATTTTGTGCCAATTTTTACATCTTGTTAAGATAGTGTATAATCTATTTTTAGTGTCTTAGTTAACTAAACAAAATCTCACCATTATCATCATCCGTGTCCGAATCGCTCTGATCTTTCTTCTTATCACCGGCCACCATCTCCGCCATCATCAGCAGCTCCGCCTCAAACGGATCCGTCGGCATCTTATCGTGAATCTTGTTAATCTCCTTCATAATACCCTTTGCGGAATTTCGTGTGGTGGGTATGAAGACTGGAGTGGGGATGGGCAGGGGTATAGGCACCGGGATGGGCAACGGTAAGGACCACATGGCGCAGGGTACAGGGACGTAGATGGGCACAGGAATAGGAATTAGGACTTTTCTCTCCAAGCTCGAGTCCGTTTGACACTCCTTCGTGCAAGGGTGCGGTCTACACGAGACTCCTTTGGACACCATCATAGGTTTCGACATCGTTCCTTTGTTGGCAACCTCCCGGGGTGGTAGAGTTTTGACGATCACGTGGTTGTAAATCTTGGGGGGCGGCGGCGGGGGCGGCGTGGGCGGTTTGGGCGGCGGTGGAGGCGTCGGGGGCGCAGCTGGAGGTTCGGGCTCGGGCGGGGGCGCGTGGCGTTTGGACTTGCCACGCGTGACCGTGGCCTGTAGCGGTGGGGGCGCCGCTAGGGACTGCACGTTCGAGATCACAGGCAGACCACTTGACCGTGATTCCCGTTGATTTTTCGTTGCTGAAAACGAAAGTAAATTAGCATTATGTGCTTGTTTTGTCTATACAAGTGTAAAATAAATTTGTGATAATACTTATTAATCTACCTGTATGTGACTCCTATGTAGAGTATACTGTGAAAGTACCAGCGTTGAAAGACTTACTTTCAACTTTCATGTTTGTATGAGAAATTAAATAACCTAACCTAACCTAACCCAAAATCACAAATTTCTCCATACAATAATTAAAATAAAAGTACCTCTTTCAGCGCTGGTACTTTCACAGTAAATAGTACATAGGGACCCATACACACCCTAAATTATTATCACTCATTAATATTATATAGTTCAACACTATTAAAGTATATAAAATTTACTTCACGTATTAATATATTATATAGGTCTGCAATACTATCACTTACTAGCTTTCGTTGAGTAGGTGCGCCGGGGTGCGCCGGTCGGCACCGCTTTCGGTTGGTCTATCGCCTCACCCGCCGCGACTGACGGCGCCGCCTTCGAGTATTGGCTCTGTGTAGAACATTTATAGATAAATTATTTAAATATTATAAAACGAATCTCTTCCACCGCGTGTATGTCTGTTTGCGATAAACTCAAACACTACATACTATTTTCATTAATAGATAGAGCGGTTTTGGACGGTAGTAGTGTTGTGGTCGCCACGCTTGGCAGACGGGTTGGCTAGATCCGCGGCACCGCTGCGGCATATTTCCGGATATAAATTCCCTCTGCCGCCTTGTTCGACACTCACGGGAAAGGTGATGGATAGGGAGGGGCAATACTATCTGCGGCACCCAACGGACAATTGCGAATTGCGTCCGTATGAAATCAATTTCAAAGACGTATAAGCGTCAAAATATAAAAAAACCTACCTGAAACGACATGACGCATTGGTACGTGCAGAAGTTGCGAACCGTCGCGTCTGACATCGTCAAGTGGTATTGCGCCAGCGCTGTTCTCTTACACATGTCACATTTTGTCCTGGAAATAATCATAAAACATCTTTATTATCTACTACTGTGCGTTGAGTGCGAGTTTTTGCCACTCGCTGTGTAGAAATTAACTATAATTTGTATGACGAAGTGGCGAACAATGGTAACTAAATCGATGACTTAAAATTATAGTTAACTTCTTCACGGCGATTAGAAGTTACTAATACCCTTCAGGTTTCTGAAAGAATTCACTCGCAACAACAACCTTTGGTCACTCGCTATGTATACCAATTGTTCAGTTCATGTTCAGTTCTCGTTACTTCAAATGTTAGCTAATCGATTTTATTAGCCTTGTAGAAAAAGCTGTGGTCAGTACACTGAGGTCTGACCAAGTGCAAACTCGAGAACATTTTCTACGTAGTCTAGGTATCAAAAAATTAAAACAATAAACCGACTATGCTAACTGTATTGCCTATGTTACCAGATTAAGAATACTTGACACCTCATTTATTAAAATCGAATCTGTAATTATGATATTGCACCAAAATTTATATAAAAGCAAAAAAATACCTTCGTAATGAAACAGCGTTAATAGAAACTTGGTAGAGATTCAAACAGTTGAGAGAACACATAAGTATTGCTTGGCCATTAGTCTGCAACCTCCGTATCATGTCAAAATTATATTTTTTCACCTTGCACCAATTGCAAGGTACAATATGCCGCGTGTTACTGATATAAATGTTCATACATGACTTAGAACAGAAACAATTGGCAGTGGAGTTGTCATATATCGTGAAATTCTTTGATAATGTTCTCTCAAAATATTTTTTGCACCATTTGCATTGATCTGAAAATAAAAAAATAAATATTTTTACAGCAGATATATTGATATGTGTAAACGTTTATAATATGGCGTCGTCGTGTTTTTTGTATTCTTTCTTGATTCATTAAAGATTTATTGAAGAATGAAAAATATAAAAAACATTTTTTAAATTAGATTTGTGTAAATACTCAAAAAACTCTAACCTGGTAAAATGTTGTTGACAAACTTAAACGCTGCAAAACATGGGTCTGAACATAATCTCTGGCATATATTCTCAGACACCTCCACTTCAATAGTAGTCGCCTTCTCCAAAGAGCACACAGCGCAGTTGGCCCAAACGGGCTGGGGAACAGGATTCTTGCTCATCTGATCAAACTTCTCCATACAAACTTGGGAACAGAAATCCTTAAACTGTCCCTTATCACCCACGGGTGCCAGGAAACCTTGCGGCCCCACTGAAATATCCCGTTGGCAGTAGCAACAAATCTTTAAGCCCTTCTTAAACTCTTCCAAACAACCCGAATTGCAAAACTGACGAATATCATAGCCAAATCTTACACAGTATTTTCCTAAGCTAGTATGTTGCACTAGACTCTTACAGTTGGCGCACTTTGAACCGATTATGTTTTGATACCTCCCTAAGCATACTTCATTACAAAAGTCCATGGTCTCCCAGGTGATGAGTTTTTCCTCACCGTCCAGCATGAGATGACAATCAGTACATGTGCGTAAGAACGATCGCTCTCTCTCTTCCCGTGCACTTTTCACCATAGCAGGAGTTTTTGCTTTAACTTTATATGCTTCATCTAAATATTTATCCGTCGCATTACTTATAACCTTCAATTTCAATAGAGGTACTGTCGGTTTTGGTGTAACAACTTGCACCTCTTTTGTTGTGTGCTGTTGTGTTTGCCTCGGGGTTCTTTTCTTTTTAGGATAATATCGGCCATTTTCTTTTACATTCAAAGTCTTTAAACATGGTTGGTTACATATTTTCAACTGCTCTCCGAATCTAATTAGAGCATAAATGCAATCTTTTGTCTCTTTGCAAACAAAACATTCGTCAGTAACCGGTTCTCTTTCCTCAACAGTAATTCTTCTCCTCTTGTACGTGTATTTCGATTTCTCATCTGCCATCATGCTAAACAAGCAATTCTCGGAACAGTAATATGTGTCTACAGAGTCATAATTGTAATAAAAGTAGCAGATATTTTTCTCTTCACACTCGGAGCATGTTAGGGTTTTTGGCAGGATTTCCTCTATCATATATTTCTTGCTGACCACAACATACTGCCCCGGATGTTCCGTTTGGAATGCAATAAGGCAGTTGAGGGAACACAGGTAATTTGTTTCCTCATCCTTCGTACGGAATTGGTACTGGCACTGCACATCCAACTCACATTTATAACATTTACCTTCACAGGGTGTAATCTGTCTGATAGTACTTGGCTCAGTATCCTCTACGTCTGCCGTTTCTTCATTTTCCCTATCTGTAAATATATATTTTTTAAACTGGCTATATAAAAGTTACTGTCTTAAATATAAAAAATGTCAAAAATTGAGTTTTTAAGATCAGTGAATCAATATTGACTAGGAAATTGACAAAAATTGGATTTCTGTCAATTTCCTAGTCAACTGTAAACTTAGTTGTCGTTCGTAGTCATTCCAGTAATGGCATCCACTGCCGGACAAAGGCCTCACCCAAAAAGAAATTAGTTGTCTATACTCGCCACACTTGCAGGCGTGTTGGGGAGCACAGTTTCATCAATCAAATCAATCAATCAAGTCATTTATTTGCAAGATAAGTCCACGGAAATGCTGCTGCCCATTACATATATATTCCGTCTATCACCTTTTAATATGTGAAATGAAATGTAGTTGTTGGCGAGGTGCCATTCAATATTTACCTCCTCCATTCTCTTGTGATGCTTCCTCATTTAAACTTTCAGTTACCACATCTGTAGCATCATGTGGGGTATCAGTGGGAGTTTCCTCTACTGATGTTTCAATAGATTCAATTTCGTTGTCTTCGGTTTTAGGGACATCATCAGGCGCAGCGGCAGCTAATTCTGTAGGATTTTTTTATTATTATATAGGTGGAAAGTAAGTCATGGCTGTATAGATGGTAGAACCTCCCTAGTATTATAGGTGAAGACGCGATGTGGCACAAGATATACAATGTGTGAAATAAATGAGTTATAATATATTTTAATATAAACATTACTTTGGTTTACACTTTATTTTGTTTATGAGACATTCTGCTAACCAATTGGTCCATTATTTGGGAATAGAGCAGTAAATCACAAAACAGCTCATGTGTAGAATGTTATTCTGTTTTGCAATTTAAATATTTATGCTATATTTCAAATTAATTTTTAATTAATTTTTTGTATATAATTTTTTACCCCATTTTGGGGTAAAAATTATATATGTACTTACTGATTATGATTGTTTGCTACTACTTTTCGGATAAGTAATCATCTAATTCTTATATAATAAACTATATATTTGTTATAATTATTTAATGAATTGGCAAAAGAATAAGAAAAAAATTGTACAACCTTCTTCCCTTTTCCTTTTTTCTGCTAGAACTTTCTCTGCAGCGGCCTTGTCTGCCTCACTGATCTCCCGCTCCGTGTCCGGCAGCAAACACACCTCCTCATCAGCTCCGGGTTCCCCTACCAGCTCCGCCACAGCACTATCGTCTTCTGTGAACATGTAACTGTATTAGATAAAGTAAAGAATGGCACACACATAGCTCTTTCTGATCTTATTATTATAACTAAAAGTTTCAATTGTATTACATGTGTTTTGTTGACGACAGTAAATTAGGAGACATAAATTCTTAATCTTACTCATAAAAATCATTTCACATTAATTGATTGTCTAATATTCTTAAAACCCACAATAACTTTATTAAAACATTAACGCAACTACGTAAATTATATGTATAGTCTTTGTTACCTGAGCTGTAATTACGAATCTACTGACCACTGTTTCATTAAAATCGGATCAATAGTGAAGCTTCACAATGGAACAAACATACATACATAGACTGCCAAAATTATACCTTCCTTTTTACCTTAGCCATAGTCATAGAAAAAAGCCTTGGTGTAATAAAGTTCTGATAATAGTACTTATTTCTTAAGAATATTATAGAACGAAAAGTAGAGGGGAGAAGAGGAAGAGGAAAACCTAGGAGAAGTTATATAGAACAAATATAGGAGAAGATAAATGTTGGGTCATATCAAGAGGTCAATAGTAGAGCACATGACCAGAAAACATGGCGAATACTCCACCAACAAGAGCCTAGCTCTTAAGATTTGAATTATTATTTATTATTATTATTAGCCGTTACTGTCCCACTGCTGGGCAAAGGCCTCCCCTCTCTCATTCCATAAGTCACAGTCTTTTGCTATGCCTGGCCACTCTTTATGAAACGCGTCTAGCTCGTCACGCCACCTTTTCTTGGGCCGACCTCTGTTTCGTCGACCAGTCGGTAGCCCCTCCGTCGCTAAACGCGCCCATCTTGCTTGAAGTAGAGTTGGGCAGGGCACGTATACCGCAAGATTTGAATGAATAGTACTAATAACTTTCTACTATTTACTATGCTACAAGTTACAACTAAAGTTGTGAAATCACTCATACCATGATGCGGCTCATCATCATCATGTATATCCCCATCCGGTTGATCAACATTATGATCATCATCATCATCGTCAATATTCACTGTTGCTGCTGAGGCTGCCTGTGTGCCTTTCTCAGTCTGATCACATGAATCTTTGAGAAGTGCGTCAAATGGATCTGAAGCCTAAAACAAACAAAAGAATAGATCTTAAGTAAGACATTACGATAATATGGGCAATCAATGTAATTAATGAAATAGCCCACTGAGTATATTATCATGTATTTCTGATAACAGTGCTCATATTATAATATACATAACAATAATTTTAAATTTCTATTTCAGTCCCAGAAACAGTATTCATGAAATTAGAAAAAATAAATAATATCATGTATTATGTACATATGAAGTGTTGAAATTCCCATGTCCATAAAAAGAAAATAGATCCATATTTTGAGATTGCTACCACTGCTTTGTATTACTGATGATTGACTGATGATAACTGTACAGTAATTAAAAAATATATTATTAGGTATTTTAAAAACCGGAAAAATCTGCTTTAAAAATGTTAAAGAATTAATCAGATTTTTTTTTACCTGAGTGTGATCTTCCTGTGACTCATCCATAGATACATTTGGTGCCGTTTCAAACACTGGATTCCCATCTTCTCTCCGTTCATCAGATACTTCATCAACATTTTCTTTCTTCTCTTCTGTTTCAGCATTACTTTCGCCTAAATCCACTTGTTCTGTGTTAGTAGAACTTTCCTCCAATTCATCCTTTAGTGGTTCTGGAACTAATTGTTGATTGGCCGGTTTCTCTAGATCTGTTTCACCATCTTCTTCATTGGTTTCCTCTTTAGGATCTATTTTGCTTTCTAATTCTTCCTCTGTAAAATTTTATAATGCATTTAGCATTATTAATTTTCATATTAACATAAGCAGTACAGCTAACAGAAGCTTTTACTTTTATATACTACACTAACAATAATAAAAGACAAATGATATAAATAAATCTAGTTAGTTTTCTATTATAAATTCCAACTACTGCACAGAATATTGTGAAATATCAATATTTACAGTAATTTGTTATTTGCAGAAATTAAAATTTTGAAGTCAAAAAATATTTTAAATTAGTTTAATGTATGTGTAGCAATTTATATAACTAATTTGATTATTCATACATTAATTAATCCATAAAAGAATAAACCTGAATTAATGAGTGGTTCAGATTACAGTATGCAATAGATATTTTAATGGGAAAAACATGTTTTTGTATTTTATTAATGTGTATGTGGCTGTGCCAATTTGTTAGTAAACATGGATTAAATAGCAATAAATTTAATTTTGTGTCAATACACTGCAACATGATAAATAACATTATTGTGTATTGACACATTGTAACCTGTGTTCTGACTAACAATTCCACCACACAAACCTCACTCCATATGGATATGCATAAATAAAAAGGGGTTCCAGATTACCAAGACATTACAAGAATTACAAGCCAACATTATATTGTAAAAGTCTTAAAACAAATTCTTTACCTGCACTGTGATTTGCTGTTTCATTGTTAGCTGTTGATGGCAATTCATCTATATTTTCATTTTCTTTTACATCTTGATCTAAATGATTGTCCATTTCACTTGTGGTAACACTTTCACTAACAGTTTCTTCAGCATTTTCACTATTTTGATTATTTTTACTAATTTCAATATTTTCACTACTCTTGTCTAGACTTTTATCCTTATCACTTATATCAATATTATCACTACTCCCTTCTAGATTTTCATCCTTTTCGTCTACTTTTTCAATAATTTCAGTACTTTCGTCGTCTCTTCTATTCTCACCCTGTTCATTCTTTTTATCTGTTTCAGGATTCAGAGTTGGATTAGCTGCTTGACTTGTGTCTTTTTCATCTCCAGAAATCTCTGGGACTTCTATTTCGTCCATTTTATCTCCAACTTCTAGGAAATATACTTATTCTCACATCTGAAAGAAAAATCGGTCGCGATTTATAATGGGACCCGGCACTATTTTGTAGGTTATAAAACAAAGCGTTAATGACTTTTTTATTGAAAATAGAGAAAATAAGAGATATAAAATTACGATTTTTCACGAGATACTTAACATCTCCATATACTTTGCGGGGAAATATTTACTTTGCCAATACATGAAGCAAATGCATTTGACGCTGAAAGCTCCAATGCAGATCATATCCCGCGCTTATTTCTATATCGTTTAAAAGGATTTTCCCACTATTTCATTTTCATTTGTTACCTTTGTTTTGTTTGGTTTATTGACACAATTTTTTTCAAATATTATAAATAAATGTTTTCTTAATAATTTTGATGTTAAATGATTTCTTTGTAATCGAGAGGTTCGACGTAAGGTCAAAAGCGAAAGAAGTTTACCTTATTTTTTAAAGGGTTCGATATGTAATCGATGACAATTTTTCTCAAACAGCACTTAGAACTTCAACTATAGAAAACAATACTTACAAATAATAATTTCTGAATCTTCATTTATAAGCCACAACAAACGACCACCATTTTGGAATAAACTGTGCGCGGCTACGGATGTAGACACTAAAGTATGTATCAAATTAATAACTTATTTATGAATTTCGTTGCATCGGGTTGAAATTTATTTCAAAATAAAACGACGACATAAATTATTATTTTAAAAAATATTATAAGTTTAAGGAATAAGTTTTATTCCAAAATATAGACAGAATAATTCAACGTAAAATAATTTTTGTTTTAATTTTTTTTTCATTGAAAATTGACAGTTTATAGTACACGACGCTAAATAGTAACGTCCACGCTCACTTTATCGACTATCGATAAATTATATTTAAACCATGGTAAAACGAATTAACTTTTTTAAATTAAAGAAATACTAATATACTGTTACAATAGACTTAAGTTTTTAAGAATATTGTTAAGTACCTATTCACTAGGCCCAGTCATGCGCTGTGTAACTTGGCATGGATTATGGCACATAACTTTTATCGATCGTCACTATTAGTGTTGATCTTCTAGTGAAAACTATTTTTGTTACTAATCATCAGGGCTTCTTTTATAATCTAAATAAATAAATACATAATATAATATTATCGTATAAACGACAACTTCTGTTGCTCAGTGGGTAGCGCGCATAGGTGCGCTTATGTAATACGAGAGAAAAGGCCAAAAAGAAGCCGGTGGTTTCTTGATTCCTAAGGAACAAAATTATTACATATTTATGTACATTATAAAAATAATTTATTATTGTTTTGGCCGAAGTTGAACTTATTAATATTGTATTGTAATCCTTGGAAAATGCCTACACAAAAATAAAAGCTTTTGACAAGTAAAGCGTGGCTAAAAAGCCTTAGCCTTATATGGACAAAAAAAAAAATCTAAGCCGTTTGCTGTCATTCTTCTGATAAATATTTTCTGATTGGTCAAATATGAGAAAAATAGGAATGTTATTGGTAGGTCCATTACCATAAAGCATATCATGAGGATAACTTCCAATGATTTTATGAGTTTATATTTTGGTAAATGTCAAATTTGTCCCATGTATTATGGCGGTTTCATGTTTTTTCGAGCTCAAATACGAAATGAGAGGATATGTGCGCCGCTTGGGCGGCGACATTGACAGCGATTTGTCGAATATTCTCGTTCGCCATTTTGTAAATGCTATGGAATTTTGTGTTAAGTAATCAACGTGAGGTCATAATTGAATAAATCTGTTCGGGTAAGTTCAACTTTGTAAAGTTCATATGTTTATATGAGTTAACTCGCCTCTTGTATGAGACATCCGTATTGTAATCGCTACCACCGACAAAAAATAGCTACTGTTTATATTAGGACCTACGGCAAAACAGAACTTTTGAGTATCATACCTTATGATCTAGTGTATATGACCAATGTCTATATTCTGTATTTCAGATTTTGTGATGTCTGAGAATTCTGTAGTGGGGAAGGAGCCTCTGAAACGACATGAAGTTGCTAGGCCTTTGCACATTCAGAGGCTGGAAGCCGCCCTAGACATAAGACCGTTTGTGAACCAGGTTGAGAGGATACTGAACTCAGATGAGGATAGTGGATCTGACAATGACTCAGATGATAAATCCCTCATACTTGAGATGTCTAGGGGGGATAAGGACATACATGGGGTTGTCACTTCAAGACAAGGTATATATTGGCATAAATTGTTGTTTTATTAATAAACTTATCACAGAATGTCCAAAAAGTATAAAAGTATGTTATTGTTCAATATTATAGCAAATATGTTTCAACCTTGTCATACAAAAACAGACCATTTATCTGTGTTTATGTCCATCTTTGACTCTTTGAACATGTTTAAAAATGAAAATGTTGTCTTACCATTTTCCATATTAATGTAGTGTGTTTATAAATACTTAATACATATCTATACAAATTATCTTAATGTAAATAACTTTAAATCATTGTAATAACATAGGCATATTTTGGGTAAAGTATAGATTTTTTTTTCAGAATGTCTAAATGATGGTCTCTTATTGAATAATGCGTCTCAGACTTAATTCACCAATTTAATGCAAATTAATTTATGTATATATAAATTTTTAATAATAAAATAACAATAGGTTAGTTATGTTGGGTTAAGTATTGATAAAAGACTTGATGTTGCACAAAATTTTTCAGAACGCCAAAGTGATCGTCTCAGATTGTATAACTTATCCTCTGTTGGAGAAGAAAGGGAATGGCTCAGGAATGTCTTAATATCATCCGAGTCTGACACTAGTAGTGACGATGACACACCAGCTGGCAAAGAAAGAAGGATCAAACGGCTGTTAAAAGAGAGATATTATCATAACAAATATGCAAAAAAGTATTATAATGATTCAGGGGTAAGAATGAATTGTTACATTATCCCCTGTACTAGTTCAAATATTTACGCAACTTAAGATGTTGCTATATAAAAAAGGAAAAAGGGTAGACCTCTCAGAAGATGGGAGGATGAAATTGTCCAAGTGGCTGGCAAGACATGGACCAGAGTGGCATGCCAAAGGAAAGAGTGGAAATGTCTGCCTTTGCCAAGAGGCATACGGATACAGAAACTGCGCTACTGTAAACTAATTAGATGTAATTTTTTTTGTTCCAAATAAAGGCTATAAATAAATAAATAAATATGTTGCTAAGGATAGCAATACTCTAACATATTAGACAAAGACAGTAACATTGAATAGCATTGTAGGGGGGGGATTGTTAGCATCTGGGAATGCAATTAAATCATAAATTATACATTATATATTATTGACTTGCAACTTGTTTAACTGTATGTGGTGTGCATATTTTTATACTATCATTTTTATAATATACTAATTATATTTCTAGAACTCTCGGTACATGTATTATGGAGCTGGACTTCTGTCAACAATAGATAGATACCCCGAGAGGAAAATAAATAAGCCCATAGCCACACCAACAAGCAGGGGTCGTCGTGGGCGCCCAGCAGAGAAGGGTGCAGCAAGAAATGTACAAAAGATGAAGAAAACTAGAACTGACAATAAGAATTCTAGTGAAGGGAATGATTTGGTAATTAGAATAGTAAATACATCTAACATGTTGCCCTGTGTGAAAAAAAAAGGGTTTGATAATGCATCCAGGATGCAAATATCCATGTGTGTAAATTTTATTTAAATCCATCCTGCTGATTCTTTGTTAAACTATCCATATAAGTCTGTCTATAAATGCACTATCCATATAAGTCTGAACCCACGTCCACAAACTTTTGCTTTTCAATATTTGTTTTTGTCAATTTTTAGCCTGAAGGAATAGACTGGGAGGAACAATTACTTCATTTAAAGGAAGAAAAAGATGATGATGATTTCGTGATATCTGAAAAGCAATCGGCCAGGTAATCATTCAATTCTCGTTGCAATATTTTTATCTTGTACAATTAAACGATTTTGTGTATTTTAAAATAACTTAATTCAACGAGCGATAGAATCAAAAATGTTAAAATTTGTACTATAACCAAGATAACCAACATAGCCCAGTGTAAAAGCAAGATGAAGTGGGAGTGGGCTGATATAGCTTGCAGAATCGATTTCCGCTGGGATGTAAATTTAAACAAGCATTTTTATAATATTAGTCATAGATTGACATAATTTATTTAACATTTCTATTCAATAATGTAAATTTTATGTGTGTGATGAGACCCATGTGTCATCAGGACACACTGATACTAAAAGAAATATTGTAATAATATTAAATTTAATGTATTTAGCTAATAGGTTAATAAATAAATAAATAAAAGTGTGAATTTTATAGAGGCCGGAAAAAGCTCTCAACCCTAAAGAGCCCTGAAGCTTTGACTGCAAGAAGACGAAGACACTGGCAGCTGCTCGTTAAAAAGGAATTGGGTAAAGTGCAAAGAGCGAGAGCAGCAACACACAGAGAAGTGATGCTGCAGCGGAAGAGGCTGGCTACACTGTGCTGCAAGCATTGGAGACATGTAGCTATGCAGGTGAGGTGTTAGATACCACAAAGTAGATATATAACAGAGACACGACCTAGTACTAGAAAATGGTATCACCCTAATACTGGCAATTCGACTGGCTATTTTTGTTTTCTTCCATTTCCAATTCATAAAGGGTGAAGTCCAGGCACAATCCGGAAACCGCCATCTAGCGACACTATTGGAAAATACTAATTACTAATTTCGTTTCGTATCTTCTTCTTAATTAAGGAGTTGAATTTAGCTTAATGTGATGTTATGCTTAAAAATATGCTTATCTTTATTTTAATGTCCAATAATGTCCATGTCTAATATTTGTACTTACTCGCCATATTTACATTTTATAATTTACAAACATTAATAGTAGTGACACTATTGAATTTTTTTTTGTATTGTATTGTTTATTGATTGTATGTGATGGTAGGCCATGTCAATATTAATTATTTTCATGCAGAAGTGTTTGTTGGTTTGAATCTTTGGAACTACTGATCTAATTTGAAAAAAAATTAAATGCAGGACAGCACATTTATTGAGGATAGATACAATATGTTATATAATTAAAAATTGGATATTTCATTTCACTTTTCATTTAGACAGAGTCTGCACAGTATATAACATGAATATTATTTTAGTCTGTTAGATTTCCCATGCCTTATTGAACAACACTATTGTCACAAGCCAATTTTGTTAAAGTGGTTACGATATTAAGGCGAAATACCCTCCAATAGTAGATATTATCATCCTGTCCTTATCGGGTGAGGCTGTTTATTTGAAGACATGAATGGAAGTTGATATGTCGCAAAAAAAATTACCCCGAAAATTTAAACTATTACTTAAACATTTTAGGATATGTAGTAACATATTAAGTACATACATTGATTCTAGAGACCGATCTTTAGATGAATGAACCTAATACGTCACGATGAATCTAAACTGTTTATGTGATAGTTTGAACTCAATTTTCTCGGAATCTAAATTTTGCTTCATATCACCATCATCCATTCGTCTTCATATGACATGTTTTTGATAATGGCACTTAATAAACATTTAATAATAATAAAATATGCTTCACAGTCAACAAAGAACATGAAGGAGACAGTGTGGCGGCGGTGCAAGCGGCTCAGCCGCGAGATGCAGGCCTACTGGCGCCGCTACGACCGCGCGGAGAAGGAGGCGCGGCGTCGGCTCGAGAGAGAGGCCGAGGAGCAGCGCAAGGTGATTGACACTCTATTGTAGTAGAATAGGTTTCATTCTTGTTTGTATGTGAGAAAGAGATGGTGATAGCGTCGTGTCTAAAAATTACAAACCGGGCACTGCCGCGCCTATGTGTGATTCTAGGGTGTCATCGTCCTGCATACCAAATTGGTCTAGCCGGTCGCACCATGAAGTAACAATGATCTAGCTGGTTGCATGATGAAGTAACATACACATTAATTTGACGATCGCTGACGCGCTCGAGAGAGATGTCGCGGGTTCGAATCCCGCCGAAGGAACAAAAAGTTTTCAATGTTCCTGGGTCATGGATGTGTATTAAATTTGTGGATATTATAATAAAAATCTTAAATTTGTGTATAGTATAAAAAGAATTAAATATATTTCCGTTGTCTGGTACCTGTAACACAAGTTCTTCGGATACTTAGAACGGGGCCAGATGGTGTGAAGCGTCCATAGATATTATTTTTATTATTATACACACAAACGTTCGCCTGTATAACGCAGTAATTAAATTAAACTACGTGTTGTCGATATCTGCCTGCTTGCTGTCCGGGCTGAACATATTAGCTTCTCCAAAGTATTTTGTAGGCATAGTTGCTTATACTTACAATGCTTGGCAGGCGGGTTGGCGAGCGTTGTTTAAAAATAAATGTGTCCGCGGAAAAGCTGTCACATTTTACGATATCCACGGAAATATTGTCGAGGGAAAGGTGCTATTCTTAGGCTGCGTTTCCACTGACGCGGAGCGGAGCTTTGCGGTGCCCAATTTTGACCAATCACTATGCTCGAAATCTCCGCTCCGGATCAACGCAAATAGCACGAGCATAGTGATTGGTCAGTTTGGGCACCGCTAAGCTCCTCTCCGTCCCGCCCTGCGTCAGTGGAGCCATACTCTAGCGTCCCACGGATTTTATATCGAAATACTTTATTTCAGATGGACGTGGAACTAATGGAGGCGAAGCGACAGAGGAGAAAACTCAACTTCTTGATCACACAGACAGAACTCTATGCACACTTCATGCAGCGGAAACTCAACGCTGACGAAGGCGATAGCGGAGCAGACAGGATATTGAGACATTTAGACGAAGATATAGATCCTAGATTAGCTGCCATCGATCATTACGACAGGTATGCTAGATAACTAATGAACGTATTACAATTCCACATTAGGGGCCTTACTATCCAAACTGATTCGATTTTGATTCAGATTCGATCGTGCCGCGTACTTCCGAATAAATTGACGTTCGTTCGTTTGGAATCTCAGTCGATTGATATGGTCTGGAGTACAAAAAGTAACGATTTAACGATTTTCTTTATCCTGGTTAGTTTCAAAATAATCCACCAAATAAAACACCAAAACCCGTTGAGATCGAACTGATTCGATTCTCGATTGTGTCGGGAGTAAGCTTGCTGTGTACCTCTAGTAGTCTCTGTTTTCGAAATGATCTAACACAAATCTTGCAATTAATTTGAGCTAATGTTGTTGAGTTTCTGACAATATTGAGACATTTGGAGACTTCCTCATTCATCTTATCATTATGATATGTTGGCTAAACTAAACCTTCTCATAATTTTCCTCATTCAACATTAGGAGGAACAGGGTTGTATAATACTGATGACGTAACCGGCGTTTAGGCGAATATGGAGACTAGCGATAAGAAGTGTCATCTCTCTAAAGAAGAAAACCTACCAACTAAAGTAGTTTCAAAACTGGCCCCAATGGCGCTAGAGTAGCAACGGTGTATGATATGAAGTTAGCAATGACTGCTGGAACGAAGTTATGAGTGAAGCAAGTTATATAGTTCTTACAACTTGTGGAATAAATATTATTCTGACGCAATTGTGGCGATATTGATACCTAAATTTATGAATTTTGATAGACACTTTTTCATTTACACAGATGACATCTATAATCTATGGACAACATAAATCTGGTATATAACTAAGCTAGTGTTGTTGTATAATGGTATGTGTAATCTGAATATATTTATATGTTCAAGTTACAGTCTACATATGATATTATTAATTTGTAAACAATTACAAATTAAAAAAAAAAAACAATTACTGAAAGTAGCAACGCTATTCGCATAACTTTTATTCTATTATATCGAGTCTCCGGCTTTAGTACCGATGCGCTTAACAGCTTCAGAGGTCATAACGTCGCTTTACCTTCACAACCTCGTATCTATAAAACTACAACTTTTCAGTAGAGTTAAAAAACTGAATAATTTTAGATTTTATTATAAGTAATATGTGTTTTTAAATGGCGTTCAATTATGTATTATAATACAATCTAGCTTTTTAACTGACCGAATAAGTATGTAAAAATTAAGTTTTATAAATATCAAGACATTGATTTTTCTGGTCCGAGATTCAGTTCTTTTTAGATACGAGGTTGAGATGAAAGAGCGACGATAATCCATAACATATTTTGTACACAGCGAGGCTATGAAAGCGCGTGCGTCCCGTAACGCGCGCGAGGCGGTGCGCGCGGAGCGGTCGCGCGCGGCGGCGGCTCAGACGCAGCGCGCGGGCGAGCGCGGCGACCACGACCAGCCCGCCATATTCCGCGGCACGCTCAAGGGATACCAGCTGAAGGGCATGAACTGGCTCGCCAACCTCTACGACCAGGTACTGTGGGTAGATCTGTGATCTGTGATCATTCTGCCATTACTAACTTCAAACCAGGGATGAAATGGATATAAAATTTCGGATACGGATATGGATATTAAAATATTTCGGATTATCCGTTTGTTGCGGATAATTTCGGTTACGGATATTACATTTTTACAGTAGCAATACCTTAATTTCGGATTCGGTTACGGTTACGGATATTTTTTTAATACCGGATATCCGATAGTTTCGGTTACGGTTACGGAGCTCCCTAACATCCCTGCTGTGCACCAAGTTCATACATAATAAATCAAAATAAATTGAAAAATATATAAAACTTAGTGCCATGTTCTAGTAGTTTTCCAAATACAGAGCATAGTGCTACTCAGTGGCGAACAATGCCGAATTATGCTGAAGCTTAATTGGAACGCCAATTCGTTTTCAAATGCAACCAGAAGAGTGCGCTAAGTTCAGTGTTGAAAAAAATGAAACCAACGAACATTACTTTTGAGAGTGCTTGATTGTGCGTTGATGTAGTTGAAACATTCAACGTAAAGCATTATGTCGCATAATTCGCTATAGTGCTATTATTGGAAAACTACCACAACTGAAGATAGTACATAGGTAAAGTGCAAAGTTTGAGTGTACTCGTAGCGTAGGGTAGGGCGCAGATTGTATAATATTATTAATAAAAACAAAATGCAATTGTACTTTATCCATTTTTTTAAAAAGGTGCGTCTGGGTACGCCTGGCAGAAGTAAAATTACTTAATATAGTTAGCGCTGTGCATTTTAGGAGTGTTAGAGAGGAGAAGCCTGCATGTCGCTTCTGTATACGTGAAGGAAAGCCATACGGACTTGCACCGTTACGCGTTACGTAACGAAGCGGTTTACGTACCTTAAGGCCGTGTTTCACCAAGCAATGTTAAAGTTAACGCCATGTTAAAATACCATGCCTTTTCATTCATTGACAGGAAATACGAGAGGGATAACATGATATTTAACAAAGGATTAACTTTAACATTGCTTGGTGAAACACGCCCTAAACATGTTATCACTTTAATAACTGTGGGCTAAAAACTGTCTCTGCTTAATTATATGAAAAATTGGGAAGAAGCATACGAATATATTATTATGACTAATGTAGTACAAAATAATAATAGAACATCATATCATCTCAATCAGGGTATAAGTGGCATCCTGGCTGACGAGATGGGATTGGGGAAGACGGTGCAGTGCATAGCTTTCCTATGCCACGTGGCGGAGAGACTCGGTGTGTGGGGTCCGTTCCTGGTGGTGTCTCCGGCCTCGACCCTTCACAACTGGCAACAGGAGATGCAGCGGTTCGTGCCGGATTTTAAAGTGGTGAGTTGGAAGCGTTGGACATCATCAGCGGACGTGCAGTATTTGTGTAGGTACGTGACCTTCCACCAGGTGGACAGATGACCTGAAGAAGTTCGCAGGTGGATGCCAGCGACCGGTCGCACTGGAAAAGCTTATGTTCAGTAGTGGATGTCCAGTTGAAAAAATGTACGACGAAATAGAATATACTAACCCCCGGTTTTCCGTATACTATTCAAATGAATTATCAACTAACATGACATTCAAATCAACAACCCATATTGAACGCTGATTGGTGGAATATTATCAGACAGAAAAGAACGGATGGATATTTTATAATTAAATCACGCTCGCTCACTGATACAAATCGTATGCCAATTGTTGTCGTTGGTGAATTAACCGTATCTGTGGAATTTTAACAAATCTTGCAAGTGCGAGCGTGATGGAATTATAAAATATATGTCCGTTCCTTTCTGTCTGATAATGTTCTACCAATCAGAATTTTTGAATAGCGTACGGGAAACCATGAGACGAACTTGGAGCAAGAATCGTAGCCCAACTTGTAGCTTTCTACTTAGATGTAGCCCGCCTAATTAAATAGTCTGTGTCAATTCAGGATGTAAATTATCTAAGTGACTTTAAACTTCATACAGCTGATTTATATTCTTTATCCTATTCTAAGTTTTACGCCAAGTGGGGTGTTGAATGCTATAGTTTATGTAGATTATGTGTTTAATATATAATAAATCTCTCAGGTACCATATTGGGGTAGTCCCAGTGAAAGAAAGATTCTCCGCCAGTTCTGGGAGAGAAAAGACCTTCATACTAGTCAAGCAGCGTTCCACGTGGTGGTAACTTCTTACCAGATTGTGGTGTCTGATCTCAAGTATTTAAATCGGGTTTCATGGCAGTACATGATATTGGACGAGGCCCAAGCGATCAAGAGCTCGGCCAGTATGAGATGGAAACTTCTACTAGGCTTCAGTTGCAGAAACCGTTTGTTACTATCAGGTAAGGAAACATAAATAATGCTAAATAGCCGAATTGAGAACCTTCCTCCTTTTTTTGGAAGTTGGTTAAAAAACCATCATTTTTATATGTAAAAACTATAACTAGGTTGTAAATCTATAAACTGTAACTTTATATAATAACGTTAGATGAGGATTCAAGTATCTAACTTGAATCCTCATTTGGATGGATACTTCAAATCGGATCAGTAGTTTAGGCGCTACGGATTAACGAACTTAAATGAAATGACATGAAAATGAAATGAAAATATACTTTATTGCGCACAATCAAAAGTTACACATACAAAGCATAAAAGAAAACAAACAACACAGAAACACGACAGTACACAAAGGCGGCCTTATTACTACAATAGCAATTTCTTCCAGACAACCTTTGAAAGATAGGATTAAATTGCTGGACAGGAGTAATATTTATAATTGTGCTAGCTAAATAATTTTAAATAATGTTTTTTTTTTATAATACATAATAAACTATAAAATAAATGATAATGAACAAATCTTAAAATATACATAATTTATACTTGACACATACTTATATAGTACTTTTTTAAAAGAGATTTAAAAGAATTTAATGTTTTTGCTTGTTTTATGTAAATAGGAAGGGAGTTCCAGAGTAGAACAGTTACAACTTACATACTAACTTAGATTACCAAAGCATTTCCCTTTCTCTGGGCATCGCGTAAATAGATCTCTTAAATACTACACCAGCGCCATGTTTGTTTAAGATTAATTGTCGATTTTATGAAACCAAATGACGTCAACATGTTTAGTCCCGATTTCACCAACGCATGTTAGTGTTAACGGCTTGTTAAAATACCATGCCTTCTCATTCATTGATAGGAATTAGGAGAGGAACAACATGATATTTAACGAAGGATTAACATTAACATTGCTTGGTGAAACACGCCCTTAGTCAAATAGAGTTTAAAATTTAATAACTGTCAAATTCCAAATTCGAATCATTGAAAGTAGACTCAACAGAAGGCCTACTAATGTTTTAATGTTTTACTTTTTCGAGAGTAGCATTTCAACATTTGCTCCCTCATCCCCATAGCAGTCCATCCGATATAATTTCATATCCATTTCGGATATGAAATTATATCGGATCCGATTGTTCGAGATAATTTCGGTTACGGATATTAAATTTTGGTTACCTTTTTACAGTTGCAAAACTTTCATTTCGGATTCGGTTACGGATATTTTTATATATCGGATATCCGATTGATTCGGTTACAGTTACGGAGCTACCTAACTTCCCTGTTTCATAGTACATAATGTGTCAACTAACAAGCTGTCTGTACGCAGGTACTCCGATACAAAACAGTATGGCCGAGCTGTGGGCGCTCCTGCACTTTATAATGCCGACGCTGTTCGACTCGCACGAGGAGTTCAACGAGTGGTTCTCTAAGGACATCGAAAGTCACGCGGAAAATAAGAGCACCATAGACGAGAGTGAGTTTATTTTTCAACATTACTAGCTGCCCCTTACCACTACATTGAGCATACAACCCGTTTAAACCTTCCCTGGACTTCCACGAATATTTCAAAACTAAATATAACCGAATCGGTTCAGCCGTTCTCGAGTTTTAGTGAGACTAACGAACAATGATTCATTTTTATATATTATATAAGAAGAAGATTATCATTAAATGTCGAAAATATGAAATACATCGATTTTTTACATTATTAACATTAAATGTCAAGAAAATTAAATACAGATGTTAATAGATGTTATATTTCCATGGGTATTGCAACATAAGGGTTTTAGTCGCTGTCATGAAGATATATATTACAATACAAATATTAGCCTTTGTTGTGCACATAATAAATAGAAAGTCGGAATCACACACAATGGTTAATGATATACAGCCTTCTGACAGACAGAAAAGTCACAGTATTAGGGTCCCGTTTTTACCATATGGATACCAGAACCCTAAAAAGCATCAAATATGTTGAAAACTTATTTGTCTATGCGTTTGTTGCCATGTCTGCAACGGCCCTTATAATATTCTGATTTAATATTATATTACATTATTGTAATTTAAATCTAAATGTGTTTTAATTTATTTTAGAGCATTTATCGAGGTTGCACATGATTCTCAAGCCGTTTATGTTGAGACGTATCAAGAAGGACGTTGAAAATGAGCTATCTGACAAGATTGAGGTCATGGTACACTGCCCGCTAACGATACGACAGAAACTATTGTATATAGGTACGTGTTATGTTTATATTTTATAGTTCCTACTAGCCCAAATGTTGAAAGAGTTGAGATACGTAGTATACGATATAAGTAGTGACACGTTACGATATTATATTGACGATGATGCGATATGGTAGTGTAATTTTTTTTTAAGTTTTCCGAAGAAACAGCATACCTACTATATAATATATTGCCATATTATTAAATCTGGAAAAATGTCGTTTTTGCCAGTGGGAAAAATAGCGCAACGTACAATGCGTAATTTCGAAATAAACAGTCCTTTTATAATCAATAATTTTTGGAATTCTTTTTTAGCACTAAAGAAGAAAATTAAAATAGAGGAGTTGCTACATTATTCTGTTGGCGCAGAATCTGGGCACAACGTGGACAAAAACTTTACATCTAATTTAATGAATTTAGTTATGCAGTTTAGAAAGGTATAGTTTACTTTATAGTAATGAATTGTGTTAAAATTATATTATTTCACTATCCTCCGGTTTCTGAAAGGTTGATTAAATCGTTGATTAGCTACTCTGCTACATAGCATTGAGCGAAGTTGTTGCGAGTGATGTACACCGATGAGTGTTCAGAATGGCTTGTTAACTCAAATGTTAGCTGATCGATGATTTGATCACCCTTTCAGAAACCGGACGTTTCTCTCGCTAATTAAATTTTAACGATAGCAATTTTTTTTCAAGCAACAGCGTAGTACTTGCGTCGGGAATCGCATTAAAGAAATTAAATTTATTTACAAAAAGATTATCTTATGTCTAAAAGAAACTTTATTTCCGATTCCACTATTAAAATTGTGAGCAAACAAAAAATATTGTTGCACTTCACTTTTTTTCGCATTAGTAGTTTAAATTGTTTGATTCTTCGTTATTTTTTAAGATATCAAGAAATAAGTTATAGATTGTTTATTATCACAATATCTTGTAATGATTACCATCTTTTCCTATTTCCTTACTCTGATTTATCTCTATTTTTAATGCAGGTATGTAATCATCCCGAGCTATTTGAGAGGAGAGATGTGCGGTCACCGTTTGTGATGCAAGTGGACGACTACCACCTACCAAAGTTGGTGGCAGAAGACGGTCTACTGAGTGACAGTATACCCTCCAAAAGGCACCTGTTGTATAACAAACTCAGCGTTATGGCTACAGAGTATGTTCATCGGAATATGTCGGAAGAATTCTCGTTTTCTCGCTTCATGGATCTATCTCCGATGGACTTACATAGGGTTGCGGTGTGCAGTATGATGTATGCGTGAGTATTTTGTTGTCCATTCATGTATTGAACTTTTGTCTGTTTAATCTTTATACAGACTGATTCATGGTACATATATTAAGCCAAATATAGTGTGAAGAGAATGACGCGTAAAGCCTTTTTTGCACCTCATATAAATTACTTACCGTAACGCAACAAGTCACGATTAAATATCTCCATAAAAGCCATGAAACTTATGAGTTTAAATCCTGGTCAGGTCGTAGGCCAACGACTTGTGCGTTCATGTGTATAGACGCCCGCGAGCCCCAGCCTAGTAAGATTCACTCCTAATTTTAGACCTTTAATTTTTTGAGTTGTATTAAGTAATTTATATTAGACGCCAAAACAAAAAATGCTCTACGCGTCATTCTCTTGACACTATATTCTGCTTAATATTTTTACCATGAATCACCCTGTATAGCTAGGTATCCCGGCAAACTTTGTACAGCCATAGAATTAAAAAAAAATTAAAACTAAGCTACCTTTTCTCGAATATCTGAGGACACAAAAATATCATTAAAATCGATGTTGCCGTTTATTAGCAGTTCAGTGACACACAAATGCACAAAAGAATGATACTTATAAAGATTTTTTTTTTACTTTGGGACCTTAAAAATTCATAGTAATATTTTTTGTTATTGAAAAACAATATGTAATTTTTTTATAGGGTTCAACACATTGAGCAAAGCTCTGATAAGTTCGAAAAACTACGGCATCGACGAACGTGGTGGACAGACAAACAAGATGGTGAAGAAAAACAAGTAGATTATTATAAGAAAATTAATTGTAAGGTGTGTACTTTAATATGTTTTACTATCCTCGCCTCCGTGGTCTAGTGGTTCAGAACTTCGCTCTCGATCGTGGGTTCGATTCCCGCGTTGGAACAACAAAAAAAATTGTTTTCAGGTTTGGTTAGGACAATACAGGCTGATCACCTGATTGTCTGACAAGAAAGATAATTAATCCATGCGTCGGAGGGGCATGTAAAAAGTCGGTCCTGCGCCTGTTCTCTCGCCAGTCGTGTCGGTTTACCGTCCCACTGGGTTATGAGAGTAAAAGGAAGTGCTTCGGTGTATTGCGCACATACTTGGGCACTAAAAATAACTCCTGCGTAGCTAGCCTGGTTGCAATGAAATCGGCTACCGACACCGAAATCGGTGAGGGGAAGCTATATGTTTTACTACCGCTATATTATTTTTTTTACTTATGCTATACAGCAGCTTTACTCAACCTGCGGCCCACCATCCTTTTATTTGCCCATTTGAAGTAAAAAAATGTGAAAACCATTTAAACTTTTACCAAACAGGATTGTAGCCTTTAACAAATCTTCAAAAATTTTTGAAAGAGTGTCCATCGTTATAAGTAAGTCTTTAACTTGGAATTACCTACGCTTCGATCAATACCTAGTTAATGGTTGTATAGTTCGTCCCTGATAAATTGAACCTAAAGGTAAACAAACCGAAAACATCGAAATTTTCACATATTCACTTATTGTGCACACTTATCAATTCACAGGTATATTAAAAGATCATACTTCATCATCCAATACATTTTATAACAATTAAACAATAATTTATATGTTTAAACATGAAATGAAAATCTTTCACAGAAAAAATATATAGTCTATGGATTCATAGCATACAATAATCATTTTATTATTATTGGCCAGTTGGCATCACTGACTAGTCTATGGTTGTGTTATAGACGGCTTTGTTTACGTTTGGGTTAAGTTTATCTCGGACGTACTTGCGGCTCTCGGCACCATGACACAAGTTTGCTCCCCCAATAAAAATAAGGTTGAGTATGGCTGCTATACAGTGTTTTCTCCTTGTTGATATGTCAGGAAAATCACTTGATAGCTAAGGAATAACATTGTATAGTATATTATTCAGTGTTTGAAGTATTTTGATTGGTATTTTTTCAGTTCAGTATGTAGAAAAACTATTTAAGTAACGAATATAATTTATAGGATATGCTGTTGGTTTGTCCCAACGCGGACATATTGAAGGCACGAAAGAATGACAGTATTTTATGGCGAGATCTACTGTTTACCGATCCGCTGTGGGGTATAGGTATGTATATTAAATCTGTTAGTATTTTTTACGGGTAAATGGCCAACATTCTCATCACTGCAACTCCGGTGTAGCCAGCACTGACAGTGGTAATAAACCTCAAAAACCCTTTAATGTAATATGATCTCAGGGGTACTCAATGTACATGCCAGATTTGACTTGGGACCATCAACAAAATTAATTAGAAGAATGAAGGAGTAGGAAGTGTAAGAACTATACGGTGGTATAACTATTCTTGTGATATTATGTTAAAACTGTCCTGTATACAGGTACAAGTTTCCATAAATAAATAAAATTAAAGAACATTAGGGACTAGCTATTCCAATGAACTTTGAACCCTCACCAGTAGTACCAGATCCAATAATTAATACACTAAAAACTTCCTATAGAATCAATCTATCCATTTGTGAAAATACGCGGTGGAGTTTGTTTTTATTAGAATATTATTACTACACTGTACTACTACACTGTATTAATACAAAATATTTTTTACAGGAGGTCCATTTTACACGCACACCGAACACGTGCTCAACTACATGCCAGAAACCATAGAGCATAGAGCGTTGCGTACTAGACATCTTAAAGGAAACGAGGAACAGGTACTAATTCAGTTGTCGAGTGCCATTTTGGTGTTCGTTGTCTAAATTGAAGACATGAGTGGATGAAGGTGATATACGCAAAATACTGATTTCGAGAAAATTTAGTTCAAACTGTCACTTTAAAATATTTCGTAACGTATCGAGTACATTAATCTAAAGATCCGTCTTTAAAATTAATGTACTTAATACGTTACAACATATCATAAAATGTTTAAATGACATACTTTCATCCATTCATGTCTTCAATTGCGTTTCCATAAAAACAATTTTACGGGCGTATTAAATAAAAAAAAGTTGTAACAAACATATGATTACTCTTTTTATTATACGTTTGCAGCCGGAGATGTTGAAAGAGATCAAGACCGAGGACGGCGAGATGGTGCCCGTGGACACGGAGACTCAGGCGCCGGAGTGTACGCACGAGCCCCGCCCGCCACGCACGTACACGAACGCACCAACGCCGCTGCCGCTCTTCCTGTGCACGGCGCAGCACAAGGTGACGTATAAATGACTAGTTTTGGCTAGAACATTATACTACCATCGGTATCTGTATCGAAGGTCGAGATTGGCCCTTCAGTATGTCGCGCTCGCACGCGCGCCAATGTATACGTGTACAAGCGAGACAGACTAAGATAGGAAAAAAAGTTCGAGGCACGAGTATCGGGGCCCTGTAGGTCTATTGTTGAAATCAGAGTTAAGACGCTGATTTAATTTACTTTCATAAGATTTACAGTATTTGAATGTTCAGTTTATAACTAATGTCGATCTTTTTATATTAAAATCAGCGGGCTTACTTCTTTCTTTTAATTCCATATTTCATTTAATTCCATAAATTCGACACTCTATGTCAAACCAATATGGCGATACCGTAGTGTTTAAAGATTAGATAACTGAAATTGTAATATACACAGATCTATTAAAATAAGATTTAGGAGTGGGCCATGATAGTTACTGAGATACGTTATCTCTGAATACATTACTAAGCTTTTGATCGCGGCTCGCCCACATAGAATAAAAGGTATTAGTTTACCTAGTCACTTCTAATACCTGCAAAATGCTGTGTATAAAGTTTAATGTTCATCGATTTTTGTGCGTAAGCGTAACAACGAAACGGACATTCATATTTATCATATTTGGAAGGTCGGTCCGCTTAATAGTGTTGTCTAAATATTATGTCGAATAAATGTTTATTATTATTATTAATAATAATAAATATCACTTGTCGCTGTGCAGGTGCTGGCTTGCGGCGGGGACGCGTTCGCGGTGTCGCGACGGTTCACGCACGCCACTAGTGCGACGCGGATCCGTGCGCGGACGCACGCGCTGGCGCCGCTCGTGCACGCCGCGCGCCCGCCCGCCGGCTGGGCGGAGCTACAAGTGCCAGGTCAGTACATTTTTTTCCACCTGCTGGACAACAGCCTCCCCTAAAATATTTCATAAGGGGTAGTTTTCTATACTAGCCGCGCTTGGCACGTAACCCGCCTCCAAGTTTTTTATTTTATTTTATTTTATTTTTAAGGAAAACTTACAGCTAGCACAGGTTTAACAACATAGAAACAAAACGATGGCCAATTACAAGTTTTCACGAATAACACGAGTTTGGCGCACAGTTTTAAGATAATAATCATTTTGTATTACTAGCACTATTTTATTAAGATTACTGTAACTAACATCTGGGCTAAAGTTGCCTGAAAATAAAGATTTATTGTTATTATTATGTTCGAGTAAAGCTTTCCTTTCTCACGGGCGATAAAGTCCTGGAAGACATGCGTGGGGCCGAAGCCAACACGCAGAGGCTCCGTTACACAATTTTAGTGTAAATGTAATGTGACAAGAGCCTTACCATTATTATAACAACGTCCACGAAAACAATGCTGACAATTTCCGGATGTATCTCTCTGTCACCTTTTACGACACACACGGGATAGAAGAATGATGGGATGTTATGATTCTTAATATTATTTTGCGTCATTACAGACAAGAACCAACTAGTGAGCGACGCGGGCAAACTCACAGTGTTGGACTCGCTACTGAAGCGGCTGAAGGAGCGCGGCCACCGCGTGCTCATATACAGCCAGATGACCAAGATGATAGATCTGTTGGAGGTAGGCATCTTAATAATGATGATGATGTCTGTAGTGTATGACGTATGTATATGTCGCAGTCATCTAATTAAATCAGCTATTTCATTGAGTGACTAGCGTTTTTATCGAATGACGACATTTAATTGAAAGACTAGGCCGAACATTGATTGTACAATCGTTACTCAACGTCCAATTAGTTAGCGGATTGTAACATAGCCCTTATATGAGAGCGGACATAAAATCAGTCAGGTGACTGAATTTTACTAAAAGCGAATCTATCAACCCCGACTCCACGTAGTACTTGTCTGTCAACCCCTAGAGTGTATATTTAAGCGCGTAGGCGCGGAGGGAGAGCAGCCCCCGCCCGCCGTAACGAAATGCAGAAACCAGGACTCGCCGTGGTGGCGGAGCAGAAAGCCGGAGCTGCCTAAGGCGACTGTTGGTTGATGTCATTCGTTACGCATGGGCGAAGGGGCTGCATTTCCCGCAGCGCCGGAGACGTGACAGACCGACATTGTCCCAAAAACAAATCTCCACGTAGAACTTGTCTGTTTTATCTAACCTCTAAACTACAACTGTAAATATTTTCTTAACTAGTGGTTGCTGTGTAGAGGGGAGTGTAGGGGGGATTTCCTTTGTCCCCTTACAACCGTCTCCGCCTTTCTCCCCTGTTTTACTCCTGGAAATATCCCGGAAACACAGACATAACCTCAAAACTTCAACCATAAATATCTTCCAAACTAGTAGTCTCCTAAAGGTGGGAGT
Organism: Celastrina argiolus; assembly: GCA_905187575.2. Taxonomy (NCBI): domain Eukaryota; kingdom Metazoa; phylum Arthropoda; class Insecta; order Lepidoptera; family Lycaenidae; genus Celastrina; species Celastrina argiolus. The sequence goes on from LR994596.1 coordinate 10,305,715, forward strand.
GGTAGGGGGGGTTCTCCCCCTCCCCTCCCTCCACCCCCCAATTAAGAGGGATTTATACTAAATTTTTTTCAGCTCCTCCTTTTTTGGAAGTCGGTTAAAAAATCGGAAAATTATTCGGTAACAAACATAAAAAAACCTACTTATTCATCGAATTGAGAAAGCTCCTCCTTTTTTGGAAGTCATTTAAAAAATCGGACTAAATGACGTTCAGTCAATGACTACATGACTAAATGACGTTCAATCAATGTTCAGTCAAGACATTGGACGTTACAATAAACAACTTGACGAGTTGTCAATCAATCAATCAATCAAGTCATTTATTTGCAAGGAATATGGTACATTAAGTCCTTTAGTCTTTCAATTAAATGTCGTCATTCGATAAAAACGCTAGTCACTCAATGAAATAGCTGATTTAATTAGATGACTGCGACATATACATTATGTATACTGATAATAGTCTTGAGTGTATATGTCACAAGCAAGATGGCGTCTCAGTCTCGGTTAGTTAGTCGCCCCGACTAGACGTGTGCTTCTATAGTGATAATACATTGGCAAGCCTAATGTTATGATGGACGAATACTACAATGTCCTTGGACTGTTTTTCCATCAGGATGCGTTGCGAGGAATGTGTTTTTTCAAGAACCAATATTGCTTTGCTGAGTGGGGTAAATTAACGATTATGTGGTGGAAAAGCACCTCTCCATGTTGCGATTCATTTATAATATAATTGTGTTACAAACAATCGTAACAGAAATGGTTCAAATATGTGGTCCCGAGAAATGTTGCCATTGGAAATATTCAGTTTGAATTTCTCTACTAAGTTATTACAATTTTTTTGACCTACTAGTTGAAGTTCAATAATTATAATATGAATAACAATATATGTTTTCTTTTCAGGAATACATGTGGCACAGAAAACACAAATACATGCGGTTGGACGGCTCCAGCAAGATCTCTGCTAGAAGAGACATGGTTGCTGATTTTCAGGTGATAATTGCAATGATCACATTGTTGAATACAACACGAAGATCGGTGCAGTAGTTTTTGAGTTTATCGCGAACAGACAGACGCTATTGAGGACTTTGTTTTATAATTGACATAATATTATGTCTTTAAACGACGCGTAAAAGAACACTATCTTAACAGTGAATCCTAATATGATTATTAAATTGTATTTATGTATCATTTTATTATTATTTATTATATTATAGTATAGTATTTATGTAAGTATAAGTATAATTTATGTATAATAGTATTACGCTTATTAATTATTATTATATCTGCAATTGTGCACGCCCTGCCTGATATCTCTCATGTAATTTTTTTCTGTAGGACTGCTGCAAGAAATTTCTTTTAGAGATAAGTAGTCCATTTGTGTCGTATTTCTTTATTGTTATCTTTTTGTAATTCATGTGCACAAAAAATGGTTAAATAAATAAATAATGTAATATGTAAAGATATTGTTACTATATTAAGCGGATGCGGCCGCAAGCAAAAGTTATACGTGATGTGTTTGATTTAATAAATTTTTGTGTGTTATGTGCAGGCTCGCGCCGACATCTTTGTGTTCCTGCTGTCGACGCGCGCCGGCGGACTGGGCATCAACCTCACCGCCGCGGACACTGTGAGTACCGTACACTTAAAATATCCACCTCGTATATCAGTGTTTTTCATTATCTTTGAATATGCGACCCTTTTAGGGTTAAAAATTTCGGGCGCCTCCTTGGGCTGTAGAGAGACAAAATTTTAGTAAGTTATTTAATAGATTACGTTTATGATTTTCTCGATTTTGCTACCAATATTTGATTATTAAGATCTACATTCTGTAAGAAGCTGGGACAGCATTGAAAGTAAGTACGAGGTCAGTTGGTAAGGCGGCTTTAATTTAGACGCCACCGTGCTTTTTTCCTTTTGCCCGCGAGCCCCTATGGGTCGTCACAGATTGAAAAACACTGTCCAATACAAAGGGTCCGAGCAAGGAAAAAATGTCTTAGGGAATTTCATAATGAAAAATCATATTTATCATTACGTTTATTTTTATTTAATGAAAACTATTGTAATAATGATACAACAATATTAAAGATAAATTCTATAAAAGACAGTAGTGTTAGAGAATATTAGCTACTAGCTGTCCTTGACATACTGGTAAAGGGTAAAGGTTATTAATAAAACCTTTGTTGATCAATCACTATTAATTGGCGAAAATAGCAGAAAATCGAAGCAGTAGTCTGAATTGTTTTGTAAACAGACACAGACGTGGCGGAAGCCTTCGTTTTATAATGTGTAACGAAATCATACATGCCACTATCTTCACATACACTGCCGCTTCCAGGTGATATTCTACGACTCTGACTGGAACCCGACAGTGGACCAGCAGGCGATGGACCGCGCGCACCGGCTCGGCCAGACGAAGCAGGTGACGGTCTACCGGCTCATCTGCAAGGGGACCATCGAGGAGAGGATCATGCAGCGGGCCAGGGAGAAGAGCGAGGTAAGCTTTACACTTACAAGGAACCCTATTTTATTATCAGATACTTATTTCTTTTGTGAATTGTTGAGTATTTATTTTACGATTTAATAATTAATGTAAATTATTCATTTAGTCTTTACATGTATTCGTCTGTACAAGTAATGCATCTACTTATTTTTATCTCTAAATCACCTAAAGGTTGGCTGGTAGATAATGCCTTAAGGCATTAAGTCCGCCTATGTACAAATGTGCATGATTCTTAAATAAATAAATAAAAATAAATAAATAAATATGTAATGTATTAAAAAACCCATACATTTTCTTAATTGAAGACATGAATGGAAATATGTAGCAAAATTATGATTTCGAGAAAATTTAGTTCAACCTGTCATTTAAACATTTTAGAATACGTCGTAAAGTATTAAGTACTTTTAATCTAAATATCCGTCTCTAGAATCAATGTACTTAATACGTTACTACATATCCTAAAATGTTTAAGTTACAGTTTAAACCTAATTTTCTGGGTAAATTTTATTTGCGACATTTGATTCATGCCTTCAATTGTGTAAATGATTTTGCAAGTAAGGGGGTAAATGGCCGAAAATGTAATGAAAATTAACCTATGATAAATTCTCTATCTGTTCGATGCGTTTAAAATATTACCCCTACTAATTAATATTTACACATTTAATATATTATAGTACGTCCGAGATAAATTTAACCCAAACGTAAACAAACCCGTCTATGACACAACCATAGACTAGTCAGTGACGCTAATTGGCCAATATTAATACAATGATTATTGTTTGCTAAGAATCCATAGACTATATATAGGCTTATATTCTACAATCGGCAGTGTCAAAATGGCGTTTTTTTCTGTGAAAGATTTTCATTTGATCTTTAAATATATTAATTATTGTTTAATTCATAAATTCCGGTGAAAGATAAGTGTGCACAATAAGTAAAAATATATGAAAATTTCGGTGTTTTTAGTTTGTTTACGTTTAGATAAATTTATCTCGGACGTACTATAGACGCTTATACTATATTTTGCATTTGTCTTTTAAGTGCCTTTACTAACGTATCAGACAAGGACGACACTGTATAGCTTATACAGTAAAATTTTATTACTAAGAGGGTTCAAATTTAATTTAAATCATCTTTTTTTAGATTCAAAGGATGGTCATCAGCGGTGGTAACTTCAAACCCGACACACTCAAACCGAAAGAAGTGGTCTCACTACTGTTGGACGATGATGAAATAGAATTAAAATGTAGGTATATTGCTACTTACTATTACAAACTATAAATGTCTGCAAATCTATCAAATTATCAGTCTACTATAGCCTATAGGTCAATTCTCTAAATCAATCTATTTACTCAACATTACGACTAGGATAATTTGGATACACTATATATATTTTTTTTATTACAGATCAGCAAAAGTCTGAAGAGAAAAAAATTGAAGAGAAAGAGCGGAAACGAAAGAGTGGTTTGTTACCACAGGTAAATATCAACTTAAACTAAGGCTCAGACAACATTATCTTTAATCTCTCCGGCCAGAAAAGACTAGCGCTGAAAATAGAGTTCTAGATTTGAAATTATGGAACTTATACAATAGAGTTGCAAATAGAACACACTCCAAGAATAAAAAAAAGTTCGTATACAGTCAGACTGTGGTAACTTTGGCCCTTAATTCACTGTTAATTGCCTTTAAATTCCCTACTAGTGAAAAAAAATTGAAGTTATATGCGTTCTTAGTGGCATCCAAGGTTGCTTTGTCAATAAATATATTATATAGGATTCAGTCAATTAAAACAAAAATAACGAAAAAACCGCCTAAGTATCAAGGGCTAAAGTTACATGGATAGTGGGGTAGGTTTGGCTCTCGTTAAAACTATAGAAGAAAATGTGCAGTTTTTCAACAATTTAAAGCTAAATCTAACATATGCTTCATTTTTTTACATTTTACATTTTACATCTGTCAGATTACTAAATGTCATCAGTAACAAGTCAGTCGAATTAGCCAATCATCTCTATTTTGGAGTTGTTATATAAGTAGTATAATAACTCTAAACCACTTTTGAAATACACTTATTTTAGCGCAAATTTCAAACGTCAAAAGAAAATAAACTGACAGCTATAGCTTAGACTGACAACTCAGAATACGTTCAAAAACTTAAAAAAAAACAAACGATGCCTAATCTAGTTATATTGCAAGCATTCAGAAACTTAAAAAAATATATTTTTCAATAATGAATTTGAGGGCCAAAGTTATATTGAAAGACAAAGTTACCCAGTCCGACTGTATTCGATTTTCAGTTCAATTTTTTTAGTGCCTAATTAGTCCAACCTGTTTGTAGTATCTGATCTAACCCGTGGGGGAGCCGAAGGATGAATAGCATGTTCGTATTCAATAAGATCAGGGGATGAGTAATAGTAATACCTCCCACGCCGATTTTGGTGACGGTGGCCGGTTTCATTGAAACCAGGCCAGCTACGCAAGAGTTATTTTATAGTACCCAAGTGTGTGCGCAATTCACAAGCACTCTCTCTTCCTTCACTCTCGTAGCTCAGTGGGACGGATAACCGACGCGACTGGCGGGAGATCAGGCGCCGGACCGACTTTTTACATGCCCATACTGAAACGACGAAATTTATTTCACTTAGTTCCATGAGATCGACACTGCAATACAATATTCAGCGATTTATATTGTGTTCCCAGCAGCCCGGCGGCGAGGCGAAGCGGCCGCGCGACTCCGTGTCGGAGCCCGCCAGCCCGCTGTTGGTGGACGACGACAGCGACGCGCTAGTGCTGGACGAGCCGCACCGTGAGTACGAACGTTGACGTTACGTCTAATGAATCGGTGCACGCCGGGTGCATGCACGAAAAATCATGACCTTCATTGTAACGTTACGATCGGAGCGAGAACGCTGCACGAGCGAGGGAAATACAATACACCAATGTTTTGTTATGACGTTGTCACGTTAAACTATCTGTAATTTTTTTTACGCTTTACACCACGTCAATCTGGCCCCGTGCTAAGTATCCGAGGAACTTGTATTACTGGTACCAGACAACGGAAATATGGCGACCTGAAGTAAGTTAATTATTTGGCGTATTCAAATTATGCGAAATATCATGTAAATATTATGTCCAAAGACTAAAAAATTTCGTATAAACTTTTATAATAGTCAGGGTTCCCCCATACATGGTTTTCACTTGATTAGTATCAAGCTAATTTTTCGTGAGTACCTTCATTTGGATGAGTATAATAGATATTTTGGAATCACCAATTCCACAAACTTTATTCTTCCTATCTCTGTTAGCTACCACAATCGAGAGTTCCGTCCAAGAAATTCTTGGGCGACTCATCAAAATGAAGCTACTCAAGAAAAATTAGCTTGATACTAATCAAGTGAAAATCATGATTAGTTTGAAATTTATGGGAACCCTGACTATAACTTCTTGGGGGTTGGATTTTCATAAATCCTTAATGGATGCCTATGAAATATCATGAATACGTGTGCAAGATTTAAATTGTTCCTACTCGTGATGGTGGCACATGTAAGCTTTATGTCTGAGCTATTATCGTTGTTACAGAATTCTCCCCGGTGCGACTGTCGCGCGGCACTCGCGGCGCGCGTCGCGGGCGGCCGCGCGGCTCGCGTCACGCCGGCACGCGGCGCGAGGACGCCCGCGAGGCGCCCGCCGCCGCCGCCGCCGCTATTGCCGCAGGTGTGTACAAACTCACGTTCTGTACTCAAATGTACTGAACTCTTTCATCATTATCATTTCAGCTAAAAACTCCAATAAATTTAGGGAAAATTAAAAAGAAATGCTAAAATGGTGAATGGCAATCCACAAACACAGTAAAACTAATCAACATTCGACATCAAGACGCATTTGATTATTTGATAATCAATAATTTTTAACCGACTTCCAAAAAAGGAGGAGGTTTCTCAATTCGGCCGTATATATGTTTTTTTTCAGTTATTGTGTGTCTACACATTAATTTTTCAGTTATTGGTGATTATTGGTGATTATTGGTGATTAATCTTTTTCTGGATTGCTATTCACAGCAAAGATTATTTAGCATTTTTTTTCATATTTTAATATTTTTTTCCCTTATTTTTTTGGACCTTTGGACCATTACAATTTTGTACTGTCTCCAACTTGCTTGGGGAGGGAAACTGGAATACTTTCTTCTCCTCCTTTTTTTTCTTCTGATTAATTTCGTTGTAAGTCCCAAGACAGATTTAGCTTCTCCCTCGGGCACCCCTGAGATCATATCAAAGGGTGGCCAGCGTGGCGAGTATGAGCAACTACCCTCAAATAATAATAATAGCTCCCCTCACCGATTTCAGTGTCGGTAGCCAGCTACGCGTACTACCTAGCAGTGGTTTTTATAGTGCCCAAGTGTGTGGACAATACACAAAGACACTCTCTCTTCCTTTTAGTCTTATAACCCAGTGGGACGGTAAACCGACACGACCGGCGAAATACCAGGCACAGGACTGACTTTTTACATGCCCATCCGACGCTTCGACGCAATCATCTTTCTTATCAGACAATCAGCCTGCATTGTCCTAACCAAAGTGGAAACAACATTTTTTTATTACTCCAACGCGGGAATCGAACCCACTAGTCCACGGAGGCGATAATAAATAAATAACACTATATCGTGTGCAGGAGCGGCGCTGCTGGACGGCGACGGGCCACTGGACGCCGCGCCGAGCGTGCCCGGCGAGCGTGGCACGCGGCGCGGGCCCGGCCGGCCGCGGCTGCGGGCTGCGACCCGGCCGGTGCGGTCCGCGCGCCGCGCCCGCCGGCCCCGCGAGCCGCTGCTGGTGCCGCTCGCGCCGCCGCCCTAGCACAGGTGCGATACACACACATCATTACATTAATCACAAAGTAGATATATAACAAGGACACGACCTAGTACTAGAAAATGGTATCACCCTAATACTGGCAATGCGACTGGCAAAGGGTGAAGTCCAGGAACATTCCGGAAACCGCCATCTAGCGCCACTATTGGAAAATACTAATTACTAATTCCATTTCGTATCTTCTTCATTAAGGAGTTTAATTTAGTTGAATGTAATGTTATGCTTAAAAATATGCTCATCTTTATTTTAATGTCAATATTTGTGCTTAATTCGGCATATTTACATTTTATAATTTACAAACGTTAATAGTAGTGACATCTATTGCATTTTTTATATTAAAGATAAATTGTATAAGATGGTTGCCATGCCCATGGCCCTAGAAACCTATCGTAATTATACGGGATGAACACAACGATAAAGGACGGAAATGAAAAAAAAACTAGAGATTTTTTTAATTACATACTCGAAAAATATAATCCTCCTTGTAACCTGGTCACATATTAGTGACATATGGATCTAATGTTGATTATGTCCTATATAACACAGTTTTTTTAATCGGCCCACAAACGGCGAAGTAATTGTTGAACATACAAAAAAAAAAAACAACCGAACATAATATTATAAGCGCCTTAATTTATTGGAAAGTCGGTTAAAAACGGCGACTTAAATTTGGTGATAATATGTTTACTAGGGTCATAGATATGTTTTAAATTTTTTTTCTTTCAGGTAACGCGGACCGGCCGTTCGCGGTGCGGTCTACACCTTATAGTGCAATCTCCACAAACGTTCGAACCAAAACGAGACGCTTAATATTGTTGTGTAAACAGGCGAGGTTTTTGAAACCTGGCTTTATTTATTGTAAAAACATGCATTTAGTCAATAACGGTGAAGTGTACATTTGTAATTTGTTTAATAAAAAAATTAAGTATTCCTGATGTTTAAGTTTTTTCGCCTTACTTCGCAAGTTCCAAGGTAATAATAATAGATATGTCGCAGTCATCTGGTTAAATCTGCTATTTGATTGAATGAGTAGCGCGTTTATTGAATGGCTAAAGGACAACTCGTCAAGTTGTGTAATGTAACGTTTCAACGTCTTGACTGAACGTCCTTTAGCATAGTCGTTACTATCTGTGCGAGTTGTTTACCGCTATATGTGTTTTGGTGACTGCAGGAACTTTTTTCTTCACTGCAGAAAAAAATGAACAAAATTTCAAATAACCTGACTGATTTTACGTCCGCTCTGTTAAAAGGCCAAAGGTCTATGTTACAATCCGCTAACTAGTTGGATGTTGAGTGACGCGTGTCGTCATTCAATAAACGCACTAGACATTTAATCAAGTAGCAGATTCAACCAGATGACTGCGGCAGATATATCAATGATATATATTACATATAAAGCGATAATATTGCTTTGTAAGTTTGTAGGTAATATTAGCATGATTAATCGTTTTACATGATGAATGTAATTCTGAAAATAACATGAACATCACCACAATTTTGATAAAAACCTTAACCAGATCTACGTAAATTATATAGCGTATTGTTACTTAGGCTATTATTACAATTTAAATCTTTCATTAAAATCGGATAAGTATTTAAGGCGCTACGATGGTGGATACATACATAGACTGCTAACATCCCTTTCATTTGGCTTCGTCGTTGTCAAGTAAAAAGAGAAGATAAATAGTTCTATAAATAAATAAAAGATAGATTATAATTATATACTTTAATATTATGTTCTCAACTATGTGAACTTATCAGCTTGTAACTATTTGACAGCGATTGATCAAAATAACAAGAAATTTTTATAAAATTTTCCCTATAATAGTGCAGATTTGTTGAAATCCTTTGCAACGAATCGAATAAATATCTTAATAGCTTCATAATATTAGCTATGATATCCACTACAGACATAAGGCTGCTCCAAAGCATGGGGGGTAGTTGCCTAAGTACTCGCCACGCTTGGTAGACGGTTTGGCGAGCGCAGTTTTCAGAGAATAATGTCTGTGAAATCGCTGCTGCCCATTTCCGGAATAATAATATATTCCCGTCTCAGCTACAAAAAGTCTAGATTTGTCACCTTACAGCTGCTGAAAAAAAATTAAAGGTAATTATAAACTAGTGCCGCAGTAAGTAAAAATTTCAATCACCTGGGGACCTATTACAAGCTCTTAATTCCAGCCAGTTTACGCCATACAACATGGCTGCCTGGAATTTTCGTATTACGATCACTTATTATCTGCATGAAGACCGCTAGTCAGCGGACACGTGACACTTGACTTGTTTCCAGAATGTCACTATCAGACAACCAAACTAGGGTGGATCGATTCAGAATAACATGTCGTTGAAATATGAAAAAGAACAAGGCAGTTTAAGACCGTATTATTGAATTGCCTGGAACCAGGCTGGTATTGTAAAAGATCATAATACGGCCCCTGGGGCCGAACATGTTATTCTGAATGGATCCACCCTAGTTTGGTTGTCTGAAAGTGACATTCGGAAGCAAGTCAAGTGTCATGTGTCCGCTAACTAGCTGTCATCATGCAGTTAATAAGTGATCGTAATACGAAAATTCCAGGCAGCCATGTTGTATGGCGTAAACTGGCTGGAATTAAGAGCTTGTAATAGGCCCTCTGACTGATTTTACGACCGCTCTATTAAAAGGTCTATGTTACAATCCGCTAACTAATTGGACGTTAAGTGACGATTGTTCAATCTAAAATTTAATGTCGTCATTCGATAATAACGCTCGTCACTAAACGAAATAGCGATTTCAATTAGATGACTGCGACATTTTTAAAAAATATCAATTTTCCATCTTTTTACTAAAAGATGTCCCCGTCGGAGTTTCTCGGCGGGCTAGGGTTGAACCGGTGGTAATTTAATGGTTGACTTTCCGAAAATAGTTTGTAAAGTTTCATTTGGAAATAAAATATTTTGATTTTTATTCCCTAATAGGCCCCAAACAAGATGGACCGACGATGTGGTCCGAGCCGCGGGCAGCCGTTGGATGCAGACAGCGTATGACCTGTCGTTGTGGAAGTCCTTGGGGGAGGCGGGGGACCTATGTTAAGCAGTGGACGTCTTCAGGCTGATGATGATGATGATGATGAGATTCCCTATGTCGCCTTTTACGACACCCACGGGAAAGACGGTCGATGGGAATTGCGGAGGCGTTATTCTTACTTTCAGCACCCCAAGGATTTAATCGCTTATTAAATAAAGCTTCAAATCTTCTTGTATCAAAACTTTGAAGCGAAATTTATTATAGTCATAAACTTATTGGTCTATTCAATAGAGTAATAAGTTCAATAGAATCGATTAAAAACACTTGCACACTACTTATTACATTGTAGGTAGGCCTATTCCTAGTAAGCGGTATGTCAGTTTTTATAAGTGCCCTGGCTATCTTTAGGCCACCGTCACACGTATGGGATTTGCAGTGCGCGTTCCAGTGCAGAAATCGGTATCTGTATATCGTATTGTCTCTATTGCGCAAGTCGTGCGTTATTTTTAACTTTTCATACGCAATGTACCTACTGTCATTTATTAACTCGCTTATTATCTATCTGTCGAACGCCAGACAACTGGATCCACATAATACCAGGGATCGCGGTATCGGTATTAGGTACTATGCCGTGATCGTATACCTGAGTGGACTCCAATTCCACAGCTGGTTTGCGTTACACTACCTATCCACATAATGTATGTCTGTTTATGTTAAGTTTTAGTTTATGATACTGTTAATACTTTGTGATGTAGTGTAATGTGAATGTGACTGTTGAATAAATGTAATTACTTACTTACTTACTTACTTATTAAGTAAAAAAAAAACAGAGATTTACGCGATCCCTGTTTCTTCCTTGGATAATACCACTAGAGTAAAAAAAAACATAGTATCTAAGTATTATACTATTAGTACGTCCCTATTTTTTCCTTTTTTTCATAAATTATTTATTAAAGGAAATATGGACGTTTAAAAACCTAAATATATGGTCAGATTTTCGGTTGTATCTAAACATCGTACGCCATGTGCTATTGAAGCGGTTTATCCTTATAGAGGCTATAATATTAATAAGTGATAATACTTTAATGTGTGTACCTATGGAATTTACTGTGAAAGTACCAGCGCTGAAACAGTTACTTTTTTTAAAATTAAGGTACGGGAATATTTATGATGTTGGGGCATTTCTCATACAAACATGAAAGTCAAAAGTAAGTCTTTCAGAGCTGGTACTTTCACTGGTAGTATACTCTACATTGGAAGCACATACACACTCTAAAGTATTATCACTAATTTAGTTTACACCATAATGTGAAGTGATTACTTCAATAACTCGCACTCGAGGTCCGATCCTTAATAACGTACACGCGTAACGCCCGTGTTCCATCAACAGGTCCCTCACGTACCCTGGCGCCGACGGGCATCGCACGATTCGTACTTCCTCGTCTAATTGTTGTCATTAAACACGCGGGCGATGCATTAAACATTACGGACGAATCGGTTAAACATTTATTACGACGTGAGTTAGGATTAGTAAAAGGTTATCAATCATGGAACCGTTAGTATTTTATTACTTGACTAGCCGACCCGTGCCCACTTGGTTGAGCATACAAACAGTTTGTGATGAAATTTTCCTGATTTTCTCACCGTTCAAACCTTCCCGGGACTTCTACGAATGTTTCAAGATCAAAAATAGCTGAATCGGTTTAGCCGTTCTCGAGTTTTAGCGACACTAACGAACAACAATTCATTTTTATATATAAGAAGAAGACTTCCTGACCCGTGCCCAATTCGTTGAGCATACAAACCGTTTAAACCTTCCCTGGACTTCCACGAATATTTCAAGGCTAAAACTAGCCGAATCGGTTTAGCCTTTCTCGAGTTTTAGCGAGACTAACGAACAGCAATCCATATTTATATATATAATATTCATTTTATATACAAGAAGAAGAGGTAAAAAATACAACTTTAAAGGCCCTCATCAAAAGCGCATTGTGTCTACTTGACCAAGTCAAGCAGTGAAAGCGACAGCCTGTTAATAGGAAGCAGTAGTTCCTAACTACTATATTATAATTTCAGTATTCGGTCGTAAGTATTAAAAATTAAGTATTACATTTTTTATGAAACGTGCATAAACTAGGTATATGTAGCACTCACATTTATATTTATTTACTAGTATTGTAAATGTCAAATATTGTTGAAGTGTCAAACATGAGTAAAACCTTCAAATTCATGGCACCAGTTGGCAGAGCACGTTCCCTATAATGTTTATTACTTATATTTTAATAGAGTTATCTTTATTACAAATCAATTTCATACCTATTACCCAATAACATATTCGTTTGGCATACCCATGTACATGTAGATAATTAAAATTTAACAATTGTGTGCATTAGCGTAAAGGTCAACAGATTACAAAAACCAATGAACAAAAAGCCCTTCCATGCATTGTATTTGTTCAAGAATCACGCTGTATAACAATAAGCATATTGTTGGCATAATGTAAACACTTTTTACACCATTGTAATATTAGCTGATGATATTTTAATTATTAGTATTTGAGAATTAGGAACGTATTAAAGAATAATGGCTCAGACTGCTCAGAGGTTAGCGCGTCTACGTCCTTGGGCGTAGTCGCAGGTTCGAATCTCGTTGGGTACCTAGCCTATGCCATTTTTTATCTATGGACGCATCACACGACGTCAATGTAAGGCTATAAGGACGTGCTAAGTATCCGAAGAACCTGTGTTACAGGTGCCAGACAACGGAAATATTTTCTATACTTTTACACTATACACATATTTAGATGTATATTATATTATACACAAATGTAATGTCCTTTCGTGGTCTATTGCGTTGATGATGTTTGGCTCAGAGTTTCGGAGCCCATTCATATTTTATAAAAAAAAAACCGTAAATATCATGTTGTTCCTCTCGTTATTCTTATTAATGAATGAGAAGGCATGGCATTTTAAGAAGACGTTAACACTAACATGCGTTGGTGAAATTGGGACTAAGGCCGTGTTTCACCAAGCAATATTAAAGTTAACGCCATGTTAAATATCATGTTATCCCTCTCGTATTTCCTGTCAATGAATGAGATAGCATGGTATTTTAACATGGCGTTAACTTTAACATTGCTTGGTGAAACACGGCCTAAGTCTGAGGGTTTTCTTTTAAATTTTAAATTTAGTTAATTATAGAAAACTTTTCCATATAAATAGGTACAATCACATGCAGCGGTCGTGACTGTACAGGGCCGTGTACAGTCGCACATACTAAGCGCTGGGTGAAGCAGGAAGTTCAAGGTTCCGCGGGGTGGCACGTAACCCGCAATTATTCAGCACTTGAGCAATAGTTACAGTTACCTATCGTCGTTTTAATTAGACACTCGACGTTGTATTAATCAGACATGTCGATGATAATGAATGCTTGGGTTTATAACGAAGAGATCAAGAGATCATAATCGGCCAATATGTGCATTTATTTTAAATCAGCGAAGGTCCAATTTTTCTAGAAATGTAACATAATTGTGATATACATCTAATTAATATAACTTACAGGACTAGAAAATACTAAAAACCAACTTAAAACAGAGACAAAGTAAAAATAGAAACCCATGGGTAGCACCAAATAAGTAAGCATTGAAATCGATTGACCGATTAGCGAATTCTGAATTTACAAACATAGATAAATAATACCTAGTTAAAAAAATCATAAAACAAACATTAAATAAGTATACTTATAAAATTCAACTAAATAAAAGATTAAAAAAACTATAACCCGACTTCGCAAAAAGGGCTCTAAAAAGGCTGAAACAAGAAAATAATTCAATTTGAAATCCAGATATGCATAGGTACAGATATGGTCAAGATAGAGCCGTGGTCGTACCCGCTAAATATTATACAATCCCAATAGCGGGTACGACCACGGCTCTATCTTGACCATATCTGTACCTATGCATATCTGGATTTCAAATTGAATTATTTTCTTGTTTCAGCCTTTTTAGAGCCCTTTTTGCGAAGTCGGGTTATAGTTTTTTTAATCTTTTATTTTATTTTACATTTTTCCGTGTCCACATAAACTATAACATTATATTTTCACTAAACTAACGTTAAATTAACACATAGAAAGTAACTAAACAACTCCTAGATACTATTTGTACGACCGCATTTTAAACGTTTATTTTGAATTTAACAATAAAATATAATAATTAATTAAAAAATTAAATACATATTTGTAATGTGCTTGTCAAGACCTATCTTTTGATGCCAAACACGATACAATTATCTTAATTTAATTTTTTTTTGGGATAGTTTTTGAGGTATAATTTTCAAAACCCAAAATTTTTCGAAAAATTATATAGCCTATGTTACTTGCGGAACCACTACGAATCGATTGACACCTCATTTATTAAAATCGGACCAGTAGTTTAACCGCTACGAGGGAACATACATACATACATACAAACATACATACATACATACATAGACTGCCAAAATCATTACCCTTCCTTTTGGCTTCGCCGAAGTCGGGTAAAAAATAGGAAATAAATTCCAGTAAATTTGAATTGAAAATATTGAAAACAAAATACTTTATTGTAAAAAAACGTGGGGTGCATGGTGTGATAGGTATGTGTAGAAGAACTATTATTTAAATAATATCCTAATAAGTTCTCTTTTGAAGTTGACTAAAACTGCATATTTCCTATCACTTGAAATACGAACAGGACCAATTTTAGAAGTCGGTATTCAAACATCCATACTTTGAAATAGCACCAGGAAGTGGTGATATGATTGACGAGCATTTTACAAATATGCCAATTATCCGGGAACACGGCGCGGGAATGCGCAGTGGGCATGTGTGGGAGGTGTGCTGCAAAAACACCACTTTGTTACCAGAACGTAGCTGTCGCCCGTGATCGATGACGGCTACTGTCACACATGATTTACTTGTGATCTATTTGAGGCGTGAAAGATTCTTAACTGGGGGTTTAGATACCTTTAAGGGCCTGTTTAACTTAGGAATTAGGTTAGGCAGCGTTTCCCATTTGCCGGGTTGCGACCCGGTACCGGGCCATCAAAATAAAATACCAGGTCGCAACATTCTTGCCTTATTCTAAAATTTAGTAATTAAATTGGCTATAGGAAAATATTATAAAATAGCACATTTCTTCTATTAATAATTGTGTACTATATAATCTAGTGAACTTGCTTGAGTTTAAAATTATTAAGTGAACGAAGAACGATGTCCCTTTCGGGACATCTTCCGAATCGTGAAAACTTCCGGGTCATGGCAAAACAATGATTGGGAAACACTGGGTTAGGCAGTTCAAACAACAGGGCGAAGGAGGGGAACAACTTGGGCCGAAGGTCATAAGGGCAGCCGCTGCGCTGGGCCAGCTCCTACCAAATGTGGGGGCCCAGCAATGCCTGCAGGCGGCTATACTCCGGAGTTTAGCCCTGTACGGAGCCCCTATTTGGGCGGATTGACTTACCGTCCGCAATAAGGCTCAGCTGCGGAAAGCGCAGTGGGTCACGGCGGTGAGGGTAATCAGGGGCTACCGTACAGTCTCCTGGGTGGCAGCTACTGCTCTGGCTGGAGATCCGCCGTGGGAGCTCGAGGCGTCGGTTTTCGCCGAAGTGCACCTCTTCCGCGCTGAGAAGAGGCTGCAAGGCGAGGTGCCGAATTCGGAGGAGCTCTCGCGACTGCGGAAGCTGGGGCAACAGTGGTTGCTATGAAGGTGGGGTGAGGTCCTGGCGCAGTCCCCGTATGGTCAACATACGGCCACGGCACTGCGCCCAGTTCTTGCGGCGTGGATGCGCCGTAAGAGAAAGCCCCTCACCTTCCGTCTTACACAGGAACTCACCGGACACAGATGTTTCGGTGCGTGCCTGTGTAAGATTGCCAGGAGAGAGCCTACGCCAGCTTGCCACGCATGCGGCGCTGCGGAGGACACAGCCCAGCACACCTTCGAGGTGTGCGATCGATGGGCCGTGCAGCGCCACGATCTCGTGGCAGTGCTTGGGCGGGACCTCACGCTCTCGAGTGTGGTTCGCTGCATGCTCGAGAGCGATGAGGCATGGCAGGCGGCGGCCTCCTTTTGCGAATACATAATTTCGCAGAAGGAGGCCTCGGAGCGGGACAGAGAGATGGACCCATCCTCTGTTCCGCTTCGCCGGCGTAGGGGTGCGGAGGCGTCGCTTTGCGGCCCTCCCATCTCACGTCTAGTACGGGGCTCCGGGTAGAGGGATGGGTTACCTCCCCGGCTTTGTCAGTCTCGGCGCCGAGGAGAGCGCTTCAGTTTGGCGGAGCGCTCTCTTAATTTGATGGAAGTCTGGTCTCTATAGAGGTGAACCGGCCGGTCGAGGGAGGCGTAGCCTGTGTTTAGACAGATCCAGGCACTCCACCCAACATAACGGCTGATGGCAATCCGCAAATGGTTTTAGTGGGTAAACCGGCCGTAGCGAGCCGGGTGTCCCACATACCCCTCGGGGACCCTCCCGGGGGGATGCGTAATGCATTTCCCTTGCGAAATCAAAAAAAAGGCAGTCCAAACAACGTATATTAATTTTAATATTTATTATTGTTAAAAACACTAGAAAGTAAATAGCGATTCTCTACAAAGGATAGAAAAATCAAAATGGCGGGCAGGCGAATACTACGAGTAACTGCATGACATAGATATTATAAAACATGACAGATAGAATGTATTAATTCAAATACAGAGTGCCAGATATATCGGATGCTCATTATTGTGTAAAATAAATTATATTGATTGATTTTTGAATAACCTGTAAATAAATCCAACATTTGATTCTTCTTATAAGTGTCGGATAGCTTATTAGCAAATTTCGTTACTTTATATTGAGCGACAGAGACAAAATATACTATAATATTTCTGTTTCTTATCTTCTGATAAGTTTCAGCTTATTTGCATCCACTTTTACCACATACCACAGTAGTTCCTGTGTTTAGCGCGATTAAACCAACAAACAAACTCTTCCGCTTTATAATATTAGTATAGATTATCTATGGGGTAAAAGTTAAATTTGACTGTAGATATATTTAACATCAACTATATTTTACCCGACTTCGGCGAAGCCAAAAGGACTAATAAAATCTAAGCATTAGTTCACACCGAAATACGGTAAAATAAAAAGAACTTGAAAGAGCATATTCGACTGCCGTTGCATATTCGATGCTAATAGCGGGTGCGACCACGGCTCTACCTTGACCTTTTTTGTACCTATGCATTTCTGGATTTCAAATTGAATATGTCGCAGTCATCTAATTAAATCAGCTATTTCATTGAGTGACTAGCGTTTTTATCGAATGACGACATTTAATTGAAAGACTAAAGGACAACTCGTCAAGTTGTTTATTGTAACGTCCAATGTCTTGACTAAACAACTGAACGTCATTTAGTCCGATTTTTTAACCGACTTCCAAAAAGCTGAGGAGCTTTCTCAATTCGATGAATAAGTAGGTTTTTTTATGTTTGTTAGCGAATAATTTTCCGATTTTTTAACCGACTTCCAAAAAAGGAGGAGCTGGAAAAAAAATCGTATAAATCCCTCTTAATTGGGGGGTGGAGGGAGGGGGAAGGGGGAGGAGGGGAGGGGGAGAACCCCCTACCACTCCCACCTTTAGGAGATTACTAGTTTGGAAGATATTTATGGTTGAAGTTTTGAGGTTATGTCTGTGTTTCCGGGATATTTCCAGGAGTAAAACAGGGGAGAAAGGTGGAGACGGCGGTAAGGAGATAAAGGAAATCCCCCCTACCCTCCCCTCTACTCAGCAACCACTAGTTAAGAAAATATTTACAGTTGTAGTTTAGAGGTTAGATAAAACAGACAAGTTCTACGTGGAGTCGGAGTTGATAAATTTGTTTTTGGGACAATGTCGGTCTGTCACGTCTCCGGCGCTGCGGGAAATGCAGCCCCTTCGCCCATGCGTAACGAATGACAGCAACCAACACTCGCCTTAGGCAGCTCCGGCTTTCTGGTCGCCTTCGGCGACCAGCCTCCGCCGCCACGGCGAGTCCTGGTTTCAGCATTTCGTTACGGCGTGCGGGGGCTGCTCTCCCTCCGCGCCTCCGCGCTTAAATATACACTCTAGGGGTTGACAGACAAGTACTACGTGGAGTCGGGGTTGATAGATTCGCTTTTGGGAAAATTCAGTCACCTGACTGATTTTATGTCCGCTCTCATATAAGGGCTATGTTACAATCCGCTAACTAATTGGACGTTGAGTTACGATTGTACAATCAATGTTCGGCCTAGTCTTTTAATTAAATGTCGTCATTCGATAAAAACGCTAGTCACTCAATGAAATAGCTGATTTAATTAGATGACTGCGACAAATACATAAGGTTCGCTAAACGAGCAGCGAGATCGCATGTCACTTAGCGAAGCTTATGTAAACTCCTATACAGATTGTAATACTAAAAAGTGATAATACATTAGGGTGTGTATATACCCGTATAATATAGAGTTTACTGAGAAAGTACCAGCTCTGAAATAAGGGCCCAGGTGGGATTAGGTATTTTGTGACACAAACGAAGTCGGGTGACACAAAATAGTAACACAAACGAAGTCGCGGGTAAGTATGTAGTGTGTATAGCATAGATCTAGTATTATCACACTTTGTTTCAAAACTTCGAAAGTTATAATAGCGATCTTGAATAATAGATGGGATAGGTATTTTGTGACACAAACGAAGTCGCGAGTATATACCGTGTATTACATAGATCAAGTGACAATAGCTTGCTAATGACACTCATTAAAAATAATTGAAATAATAATACAAACATTATTCTCGAAACGCACAAATCTAAAACACGTGTCTCAGAAAATCGTTTTATTTTCATCGGAAATGACACATTACACTTCCTTATAAGTCTAATTTTAAATGCACTCCGGTAAGCGATATGTGTTTGCTTAAAAAACAGGGGCCTCGTTAAGCTGGTCTCAAAGCTAAGTATCGTTTTAGCAGGGGTGGTTTGGTGCAGAATGACTGATGTCTTTACAAGGCGGACGGGATGTCAGTAGATATTACTGATGGCCCTCAAAGTATCAAGATTAATTTAAGATAAAATTTAAATATATTATATCTAGCAATGTCCCGCGAAAAAATATAACCACAACCTGCAAGCAAATGACGCCTTAATCCAGTAACTATTAATTTAAGACTTTTTGAGGTAGTGACGAGAACGAAAATGTGATTCGACATGTCACTTATCGAACTTCGATTTAATTAGTTATTACTTGGCTATCTGGATTTAGGCTGTATGATAGTGTTTTCAGAGTTCGATACCTCAAAAGGATAAAAAGGGAACCCATATAAGATAACATTGTTATCCATGCGTAAAATCTCAGGGTTTTTTAATTTCTTTTCCAGGGACGTATCCAACTTTGAGAGCCACTGCCAGGTAAGTGATAACGTATTGCCCGCGAACGATATATCTCTGACACCCCATACGGAATTAAAAAGTGGACAAAAAACACCCCCAACATAACACGATTACACGTGATGATTTTGTTATGCGTAGAATTATTTATGCCCGAACAGGGGAGGTTAAAAAAATCATACTTGTTATATCTCGTCATCTTTTAAAGCTAAGAAATACAAAATTCTTCAAAAAACTGGCCAAGTACCAAACGAAAAAAAAGCACATTTGTTGTAGAGAAACCCTCCTTAAATATTTATTTTAACTTTTAAATAGCGGCAACAAAAATACATAACTTGTGAAAATTTCAGATAGACGACAGAGTGGACGGACAGATGGACAGACAGCGAAGTCTTAGCGAAGTAAATTAATTTTGAGTAGGTAAATCTTTGGACCTCGTTAGATGTTAAGTTAATTGGGGATCAAATAATTACATTATTACTTACTCGACCGGATTCGACAAAAGTCACGGTCAGAACGGTCAGATGTTTTTTTCTAGTTTTATTTTAAATCCACCTCCATCTGAGTTCTGACAATGACTCTTGAAAGAGGTCATTTTTTAAAAAATAATTTTAACGAACTTCAATAACAATGAAATAAACGAGCGCATTGACATTTGATACATAAATAATGTATTAGTGTAAATTGTAAAATATGAATTTGCAACAAAAACCTAAAGTGCAAAATGTACCTACTTAAGTTTACTTCATCCGCGTTACTAACTGAAACTTTTTAAAATCACTTGAAATTTCCTCTCAAGCTTAATACTTTATTTTAAAATCGCTTGTCGACATAAAGTTCAACATATCAATTAATTAAAAACTATTTAATATCATCTAAAAATCCCCGTCCACAGATTATTCCCGCTTAATTTAGGAGGAAAACGTACTAGTTGGTAACACTGTACCCAATTCTTAATTTAAAAAAGACGAATTGAAAAATAGGTATACGATTGTACCTTTTTCTTGTATGTACTTTTCGACTAAGCGTTACTTGTAAGTACGGTGTGGAAAATGGAATTTGAAAATTCAGGACAGCTGTCAGGTTCTTTCACTTCCTACTATGCTTTGCGTTTGCGTGCAGCATAATAATAATATACGTGATACGTATCTACTCCGTTTGTCTAGTGAATTAGAGCTTCGCTCTCCACTCAGAAAGGAAAGAAATATTGAAAATGAAAATGAAAAATCTTTTATTTCCAAATAGGTTAGTAACTAACACTTTCAGAATTGTCCTACATGATGACCTACCACCGGTTCGGAAACTAGCCCGGCGAGAAGAACCGGCGTAAGAAATTCGCTCGGGGCCACCTTTTAGCAAAAAGATGGGAACATTGTTATTTAAAAAAAATATATATATAACAATGTTCTGAACATAAATTACAATTTACAAAAGTATACTTTATAAAATAGAAGTAGCCTCGAAAGTGGCCACCTTATTCCCAGGGTGTGCTATCATTAACAAAATCATTAATCTTATAATAAGCTTTAGCACACAAACGTTCTTTAACTACTTTTTTAAATTTATTGATGGAAAAATTTTGAACGTTTTCTGGGATCTTATTGTATAGGCGTATACATTGACCTTTAAAAGATTTGCTTACTTTGCTAAGTCTGATCATAGGTATATCTAACTTGTGTTTATTTCTTGTATTTCTACAGTGATTGTCGCTTTTCGTTTTAAAATTATTTAAGTTCTCTCTGACATACAGTATATTATCCAAAATGTATTGAGAGGCGACGGTCGAAATTCCTATTTCCTTAAACTTTTCTCTCAGAGATTCAAAGGACGACATCTTGTAAATGGAACGTATAGCTCGCTTCTGCAGCACAAATATTGTATTGATGTCGGCTGCATTTCCCCATAAAAGGATGCCGTAAGACATTGTTTTCAAGTTTGGTTAGGATCCTGCAGCAATGCTGATTGCTGCAGGATGACCTGATTGTCTGACAAGAAAGATGATTCATGCGATGGGCATATAAAATGTCGGACCTGCGCCTGATCTCCCGCCAGTCCTGTCGGTTATCCGTCCCACTGGGCTAAGAGAGTAAAGGAAGAGAGAGTGCTTCTGTGTACACATTTGGGCACTATAAAATAACTTCTGCGTAGCTGGCCTGGTTTCAATGATGGCCATCGTCACCGAAATCGGCGTGGGACGCATTATTACAGTACTAGTTAATTTCTACCTCACCTACTTTAAAGTATCTATATCTATCTATACTTATAATAAAACTGTAGAGAGGTCAATTCTGTACATTGAATATTTTTTCAAACTACATATGGAGGATGATTGGCGATCGATACTGATGCCAAAAATGCAATTAGTAAAATTTTTGTCTGTCTGTCTGTCTGTCTGTCTGTCTGTCTGTCTGTATGTGCGCGATGGGAACAAAAACTACTGAAGGGATTTTAACCAAACTTGGTACGATTGTAGCCCATATTCCTGGGCAGGTTATAGGCTATATAACATAACGCTACGATACATAGGAGCCGAGCAGTGACGATAAATTTGAAGCAAGTCGGATGAATTTCGCGCGCGCGGCCTGCGGTCGAACGGTTCGTGCGGGGGGCGCGGGGGGATCGCTTACACAGTGACGCAAAGCAATAGAACGTGGCACTAAAGTAGATTAGAACATCAAATAAGTACCTAACTATCAGGATTTTTTTTTCTGGGAAAACAGTGTTTTCACAGTGTCATAATAATATAAAAATTGTATTTTTGAACTTGCTTCACAAATTGAAATAAATTATCATTTATTGTATAAAATCAACTTAATTAACTGTATAATTAAAAGAAAGCCTTTCGTGATAAACTAAAAAACGGGCAATTAAGCGGTTTTTGGAAAGCTATTTATACCATCACGGTATTAATCCTTATCATTTTTAATACGTTAGTTGGCTTAAGCATTCCATGAGGACTATAATATTTGCCCTTTATACCATGCAAATATAATGAGTAGTTTAGGAAATATAGCAAAATTAAAATCGTTTCGCTGAGTAAAAAATACTATTAAAATGTGCTAACTGTGCCTGTGTTATTATAGGAGACTTTTATTTATGCAATAGTACCCAAAACATTTTTTTTATATTTTTGTCTGTTTGTCGGTGCATTTGTGCACGCTAATCTCAGAAACGGCTTATCCGATTTAGATGTGGTTCAATCATATTTGTAGTAATCTTGACATAACATTTATTTCATCTCAATCGGTTCATAAATAAAAAACTTATGACAATTAAAAAAAAATGCTGGAAGTTTGTATGAAGAAACATTCAAATTTAATCTTTTTTTATTTTATATTTTCTTTAAAACTAAATTTAATTTATTTATATTATTGTTATACTTAGGGTAGGGTAATAAAAAAACGCTACTAAAACCGATCGTCGCGCCGAGCTGGAGCCTAACTCCCCAAACTGATTCGATTTTGATTCAGATTCGTGCCGCATACTCCCGAATAAATTGACGTTTGTTTATTTTTGTTCTATGTCGATTGATATCGTCGGGTGACAAAAAGTTACGTTCCAAAGGTTTTCTTTATCCCAATTAGTTCCAAAGTAATATACCAAATAAAACACCAAATCCGTTGAGATCGATCTGATTCGATTCTCGGTTGTGTCGAGAGTAAGCCTGCTGGATCCTCGATGGGGCGTGCCGCTGCGCCCATGTCTAACCGAGTGTTTCGTTTTAAATACCTTAATAATTTCAATATATGTCTAAATTTAATATCTCAAAATATTAATGACAAAAACGGTAGTAAGTTCAAAAAATTTGAAAATAATTTTATGGTTTCGCAATTTATCCTATGTCGGCACTATTAAGACGTTGCTTCGTATCAAATTTAGGTTTTGGTTCCCTTTGGAGTGTCGAAAATTAGAGAGATAAACGGCTGAATCTTTGGGTAGAAGTGGCTAAGGAGTCTGTTTTTTTCAAAGCCAGAAGGGACAGAAGATCCTGAGTATTTAATAGGATTGTTAGCTTGATACCTACACGTGTTAAAGTTTTGACAACCAGACAGATAGACAGACGGACATCGAAGTTAAATAATTTACTAAATTAACGTGAAAAATTGGCTGGGTCTATACGGTGCATTCGAATAATATTATCCTAACTTCGAATACCTTTGCTGACTTCTACATATTGTTCGAAGGCCTACTTCTTTTGCCGAGCTCCGAAAGGATGGTACTATGTATATTATTATTATACCCTGCATACCAAGAGGCTTGCCGGGTACGTGACTTGCTGGATCGGGATCAACACTCGGATACACTGGGAAGTACCTATTGGCGAAAGTTGTCAGCGGTTGCGCCAATAAACTAAAAATATATTAAAAAATATAAAAGTGTCCTAAATCACTTTTCCACGCGTACGAAGTCGCGGGCACAGCTAGTACTTATAATAAAACTCTAGAGAGGTCAATTCTGTACATTGAATATTTTTTCAAAATTATTATTGGAGGATGATTGGAGATCGACACTAATGCCAAAAATGCAATCAATAAATTTTTTGTCTGTCTGTCTGTCTGTCTGTCTGTCTGTCTGTATGTGCACGCATGGAACAAAAACTACTGAAGGGATTTTAGCCAAACTTTGTACGATTGTAGTCCATACTCCTGAGCAGGTTATAGGCTATAAAACATAACGCTGAGACACATAGGAGCCGAGTAGTGACGATAGATTTGGAGTAAGTCGGACGAATTTCGACGCGTGTGGATTGCGGGGTGTGCCGTGTGCGGGACGCGCAGGGCGATCGCTTATCTACCTACACAGCGACGCGAAACAATATAAAACAGTATTTTTAACCGACTTTCAAAAAAGGAGGAGGTTTCTCAATTCAACCGTATATATGTTTTTTTATGTTTGTTCGCGGATATCTTCGTCGTTTATGAAGCGATTTTAAATATTGTTTTGTGTTATGTGGGGTATAATTCAAATTTGGTCCCATTGTCACCAAAATGGTGACCTGATGATGGGATCCGTGAGGAATCGAAGGAACTCCTCAAAATTGATATGGAAACATATATGGATTTTGATATTTTCTGAAGAAGTCTAAGCATATAAACAGTAAGGTTTTGCACCTTATCCTGGTCTAGCGACCCGCCCCAGCGTCGACGTTTGGCATCGGCGTCGGCGTCGCGGCGTCTGGCGTCGGCGTCGCGACGCCTGGCATCGGCGTCGCGACGTCGGGCGTGGGCGTCGCGACGTCGGGCGTCGGCGTCGCGACGTCTGGCATCGGCGTCGCGACGTCGGGCGTCGGCGTCGCGACGTCGGGCGTCGGCGTCGCGACGTCGAGCGTCGGCGTCGCGACGTCTGGCATCGGCGTCGCGACGTCGGGCGTCGGCGTCGCGACGTCTGGCGTCGGCGTCGCGACGTCTGGCGTCGGCGTCGCGACGTCTGGCATCGGCGTCGCGACGTCAGGCGTCGGCGTCGCGACGTCGGGCGTCGGCGTCGCGAAGTCTGGGGTCGGCGTTACGGCGTTGAGCGTCGACGCCGCGGCGTCTGGCGTCGGCGTCGCGGCGTCTGGCGTCGGCGTCGCGGCGTCGGGCGTCGGCGTCGCAGCGTCTGACGGCGGCGTCGCGCAGTCTGGCGTTGGCGTCGCGACGTCGGTCGACGACGACGCCTGGTTTTGGTCGCAGCGTTCCTCTATAAATGGACAATCCAACAAAAATATTTTTTCAAATCGGACCAGTAGTTTCTGAGATAAGCGCGTTTAAACAAATAAACAATTCACATTTGGGGACTTTCGTTGCATGCGCTGCGTAAACGGTTTAAGTCAATCAAACACCACGCGAACGAAGTCGCGGGCACAGCTAGTTCCTAATAAATGTCTAATACTTAAGTTTAAATACTATAATATAAACGTACATAAGATTGCAAATATTATATACGTACATATGATTTAAAATCTTTAAAAACTTCCTGTTAAGAACTACACTAGTTCTAAAAATATGTTCGTTATTTTGTGATACAAGTAAATAAATGTGTCCGTCCCCGCGGTAGGCCCGCCATTTTGACTTTTGACAGCTCTTAAACGTCAATCGCCGCCAATTCCATTTTTAAATGGGCCTAAAAATTGTTCGGCGTTTTTGTGGACGACTTCCGACGTCAGTGGCGATGATGTATGGGGGAGAGACGCTAATGATCTCCGATGATGTATATGTGCGTGACCCTGATCTATAGTCTATGGCATCACGTCCTGAACCTACGTGATTTGATTTACCTTTCCGAAACTGGAGGTCAATCAAGTCACTTTTTTTTGCAATTTGCGCGGTTTAAGTTTTTTTGTGACATTTCGCGTATACTGCGCGTTTTATTAAAAAGTTAGCGCTTAAGGACCCGTTTACTTTAATTAGTGATAAGGCGAGTTCATACATTTTCTACAAGATTTTCAGAATCTCCCTGTCCCCACGATCATAGTATTTTGTTTACTTTAATAATGTTTGTCTAAAATTCTTAACAATCATTGCCTACCTAAAGTTTTTATTTCCTATTAATATGTAGGCAGTATTATACCCAGAGGATATCAATTTCAGCCCTCTTCAAGTGCCAAGTATTGTTTGGTTATCACATAATTGTCAAATAGAACGCCAATGGCAATCAATCAATTATATCGAGCACTGTCCATTAGCTGTTCAATTAGTTCGTTGTCGCGACGTGGGCATCCATTACCTAGATCAATAAGTCTAGCACCAAGGGTCAGTTCACACAAGACGCAATTCGCAATGCAGGCGAGCACTATTTAATAAATAATAGCGATATAAAATCAAAAATGTATAATGTCGCAGTCATCTGGTAGAATCTGCTTATTTGATTAAACTAGCGCGGTCATTTAATGGCATCAAACAGCTCGCACATATAGCAATGTGTTGATATATTTTTACTATAATGTGCGTTATAAGTATTGTACACATTCGGAAATGTTGAAACTTTAAAAATAAAATATTAAATGGTCTCAACTTTCGGAACAAGTCTCGGATTCATTGAATTTGTTGGTAAAAATTAAGGTGATGAATTCAATGAAAGCGCTAGTCATTCAATCAAATAGCAGATTCAACCAATTGACTGCGACATATATAACTTCAAGATGGTTGGTAGACACGTAGCGAAATTGATCCCTCGAGTTTCTGATACCCAAAAAAAACTTTATAATTTATAAAAGTCTTTATAGTTCTTAATTTTTGAACACTTACAGACATTCTATAGGTGTATAGTATAGTGGTAATAGTGAAAGAGGAGTCATAGTAAAGAGTTTTGGGAGACGGAAGAGCAAGAGTGTAATATGTTATTTTTGAGGAACGAAGAACACCTACTACGTCCAAAATCATTTCTGTTCCCAAAGTCCTAATATGCCATTTAAGGCATTTAGCACGTTCATTAATAGTATAATAAAGCATTAACAATTAGAGTGAAATCATAGCTTAGAAGCCATGCTTATTGCACACACATTCTATAATTATGCACCGCAGGACGTTGCACAAACCATGGGATAAAGAAATCCGGCATTGAGGAATATGATGAAATTATTGTATGAAACTCACAAAATTTTATTGCACTGTATGTCGTGTGAAGGGTACAACAAGGTTCTGTATTCTGCCCTGGTTATTAATAATGCAGTAAGTCAGAAAATGCGGTTTCGACGAAAGACCCTTAAAACTTTATTTTTAAGTTCCATTTTCCAAGACCGCCTTTTCTGACTTCCTGCTCTACGGCCCGTAAAAACAATCTCAAACCTAACTCACCTTTGACAGATAAAACAACGTTTCGTGTCACTTTTAAAAGTGAACAACTTTATTAATGTTACATAGTACTTTAATTTATTTTCTTTTTATACCGTCTTTTCATATTATAGATTACAGGAAACAGTATAATGTATATTTTTATAATCTTTATTTTTACGTTTTAAGAAAGAATAAAATTAAAGAATATAACATAAGTAAAATTCTTCATTTTCAAAAGTGAAACGAAACGTTTTTTTTTCTGTCAAATAGGTTCTCAAGGTGAGGTTGGGTTTGAGATTGTTTTATTTATACGGGCCGAGTAGGTATTAATTACCAGGGCAGTATTGTAATCATAGATTCATTATTACAATTGAAATGACACTGGACCACTAGGGTATTCCATGTTACCTACAGTGGTAAAGACTAGTTCTCTTTCATAAGGTTCTATCTAATTAATAGCTCATCCAAATTCCTTCTTCAAAAGGGGTAAGTGAAGCCGATAGGAATATATAGGATGGTTCATGGTATTATGCCGAATATAGTGTGAAGAAAATGACGCGTAGAGCATTCTTTGTTTTGGCACATCATATATATGTCGCAGTCATCTAATTGAAATCGCCATTTCATTGAGTGACTAGCGTTTTTATCGAATGACGACATTAAATTGAAAGACTAGGCAGAACATTGATTGAACAATCGTCCCTCAACGTCCAATTAGTTAGCGGATTGTAACATAGCCCTTTTAATAGAGCGGACGTAAAATCCGTCCGGTGGTTAAAATTTTTCTCACTGCGGCGCTAGTAGTCACCAAAACCATATGGATTCAAACAGCTCGCACTGATCGCAATGTGTTGATATTTTTTTCATTAAATGTACATTAAATTAAAGTGCGATACTCGTTATAAAATAGTGTGACAGCATGTATTTATCTAAATATCGGTAGTATGAGCGCAAATTAGAAAAAAAACCTAACCTAACTGTTCGATAAGTAGGTAATTCAACGACTACGCTAAATGACTAAATGATGTTCAGTCAAGACGTTGGACGTTATAATAAACAACTAGACGAGTTGTCCTTCAGTCTTTCAATTTAATGTCGTCATTCGACAAAAACGCTAGTCACTCAATGAAATGGCGATTTCAATTGCGACATATAAATTACTTAATATAACCCAAAAAAAATATTCAAAGGTCTAAAATGGCTCGCCGGCTCCTAGTCTATACACACGAACGCATTAGTCGTTGACCTAAGAGTCCTAAGACCTTACCAGAATTGAAACTCATCTGTTTTGTGACTTTTATGGAGATCTATCGTGATTTGTCGCGTTATGATAAGTAATTTATATGAGGTGCCAAAACAAAAAATGCTCTACGCGTCATTCTATTCACACTATATTCGGCTTAATATATGGACCATGAATCATTCTGTATTATACGTACCCCAAGGTACTTTTATCTAGCATAATAATTATACATATATAATATCAGCATCATGATTCTCTACTGAATTAAATATTATTATCTGTTCACTTTAGTGGACATACAAACACATACACAAGTATCTAGAATGTTGGCGTGGAGGGTTAAGACCAATAATTAAATTTATGATTATCTACAGACATAATAGGTGCTCTAAGGTTACAGTATTGATAGATCTAGCGTCTATCAATACTATAACCCTAGTTACTATAACGCCTCTTGGCTCTCGACCCGGAGGTCCGATGTTCGATTCCCGCGTTGGAACAACAAAAAACGTTGTTACCAAGATTGGTTAGGACATTGCTCGCTGATCACCTGATGACTGGTTTATGAGAGTGAAAGGAAGAGAGAGTGTCCTTGTGTATTGCGCACACACTTGGGCTATAAAATGACTCCTGCGTAGCGGGCCTGGTTTCAACGAAATCGGTCACCGACATCGAAATCGGTGTGGGGAGCAATTTTATTATTGATGCTAGATAACACCTCCGTGGCCTAGTGGTTAGATTTTTGTTTTCAAAAGACAATGCAGCCGTATAAACTGATTGTCTTTTTGTGATATATGCCAAGTATCGATACTCTAGAGCTAGTAGATAAGCTTTTAAAGTACTCAAATAATCTCATTTTTATTTATAAAATAAATTAAAAAAAAACCCCGACTTAGCGTGTAACATTCCTATCACATGATTTTCACCAAACATAGCTAATAATACTCTCGACTGATACCTTTCAAACAAAAAAAAAAGGAATTAAAAAGCACGGAGCTACGATACCACAGACAGACACATTTACACAGACACGTCAAAGTCAAATACGTCGTTTATCAATATACTATAGAAATATATTATCTCTGACGCAACCGTTTTTGAAAAAATAAAAGAGCATTTTTCACAACTTTATTAAACTTTTTTGGCTTTGCATTCCGAATATTTTGAACCGAATCGCCAGGATCTATTACCTAAAATATCGCTACAGATTTGTATATTCCACGGTTGCCAAGTAAGTTCATGATTTTCGTGCATTAGCCTGTCGTATATAAATTGGCTCATGAATTTACTTCAATTTGCCATGAATATTCTAGTATCGTAAAAATTCCTATTGAACTTTCCAGACTTGCGTGATAGGAAATGGCTATTGCTATAAAAAACGATTGCAGATGGCATAGAGTTTAGACCATACATTTCAAAGATCTGTAAATATAGATAAGTTTTAGGGGGTTTTGTGGAGTGTAGTGTGTGTGCGGGACCGACGGCTAAGAAAGATCCTACCTATTTTTGTGATGTGTTAATGACTCTGATAGCTATCTATACTAGCGGTTCTCAAACTTTTTTGGTGGCGGAACCCTTTTGGAAAGCAAAATACTTGACGGAACCCTACAATAAAGTAATAGTTTTTAAAAGTGTATTCTTTATTAATAAACATAATAAAAGTATGTATAATGTAACAGTTACTAATTATTACTTACTTTAACATGCCACATGGCAAGTACATTATTACAAGATATTAAAAAAGAAAAAATCGAACTAATGGGAGGTATGAAACTGTTTTTTATTTTTCATTAATTTGTTGATGTCAGGTTTGATAGAAGACAGTTGCAGTCTCATATCATGTTCGGCGTCCAGTCTATTGCGATATTTTGTTTTCGTGGCTGCATACGTTGAGAATCCTGTTTTGCACAAATATATGTTATTGAATGCACTGTAGGTTCTTGATGGAAATACATTGTACACAGTAATAATACACAAATTACTTGCACTTTCTCCACTTTATTAGTTGTTAAACATAAGATTTATTGAAATACACGACCGGTTTCGACTAAGTCATCATCAGGTGTGTTGCACAAATATGTTGTTGGGAACGGGAGAAGAATATTCAGAGCCATTTTGCCAAGCATTGGATATTCATTACGAATTCTGCACCAAAAATCGTTGAGAGGCATCGTTTTGAACAGTGACTCCATACTTGTGTCTGATGACATTTCTAAAAGAGTTTCATATATCTCGTTTGACATACTTTCGGGCTTTTGCAAGTTGGGTAAAAAAATTTTTGTATTCTGTTCTTCGGGAAAATACTTTTCAAAAGATGCGCGCATCGAAGTGAGATATTGGACCAATTCTTCAAACATATCATCTTGAAACATTTCTGAGTCGTTATCGCTAACAAACTCACTGAGTAACGTAAAGCTTTCTATTTCTCTCTTATCAACGCAAACAATCCAAAAATCTAATTTTCTTTTGAAGTTATTTTGCTATAGGCCTGGAACACTATTGTCTGTTTACCTTGCAATGATAAATTCAATTCGTTTAGTTTTTGAAAGATATCCGCCATAAAAGACAATCGGAACAACCAAGTTTTATCATACAAACGGTCTTTCAAATTAAAAGAAGTATCAGCTGAAAGAAACATTTGTAACTCCGCTCTAAGTTCAAATAGCCTTGTTAAATGGAGCAGCAGTGTTTTATGTTTGCTGCCATAATCTTCTCACAATAATGAGAACAATCGGGATTGTAGTGGTCGTGATTTGATAAAATTAATTATTTTTACCGCTACATCTATAACTAATTTTAGATTTGACGGCATTTGCTTCATCGCAAGTGCTTGTCTATGCAGAATACAGTGGCTGGAACTACAATAAGGCGCTTTATTTTTTATGCGTGACACTGCTCCTGCTGTTTTACCAGTCATCGCCTTGGCCCCATCTGTACAAATGTCAATGCAATCGTTCCAACTGAGATTATTTTCTTCAAAAAATATGTTTATTTTATTAAAAATCTCTTTCCCGGTAGTGTTTGTGGGCAGCGGTGAACACATAAGCATATCTTCTTCAAAAGAACTTTCATATGGATATCTCACGATAACCAGCAAAATAGCCAGACCAGCGACATCAGTTGACTCATCCATTTGCAAGGCGAATCGTGTTTTTTGTAGACGTGTAACTAGTTCTTGTTTGATGTAGCTTGCCAGATCATGGATTCGCCGTGACACAGTATCGTTTGATAGCGGCACAGTAGAAAGATGCTTTGCAGATTTTTCATCGAGCATACATTTTGTTATGTCTAACACACATGACTTTATTAAATTTTCAGCGATAGTGTGCGCTTCACCTGCAATGCGATAGCTAACTAAATATGATGCCTCCGTGGCCTTTTCATTGATAGTTTGTGTTACATGCATCATATTTTTTTGACTTTCCAATAACTGTTCTTTTCTGCGAACAAAAAATTCTTTATTCTTGTCTTTAGACTCGGGGTGTACAGTTTCTAAATGTCGGCGCAATTTGGCAGGTGCCATGGAACTATTAGGAAGCAGTTTACTACATAGCATGCAGAGAGGTGAGCCGTTGGAATCAACAAATCCGAAACTGATATATGATTCATCATACTTCCTTTTTTTCGTCTTTGAAACCGTGGAGCTTGACGTCGTGGCATCATCGTCTGGATCGGTAATTGCTGCATTCTCCGCGCGTACTGCTTTTGAACATTCAGCGTCATTAGAAGATGATGTTGCAACACGTGCCTTTAAGCGAACGTTCCATTCTCCTTTATTAATAATGTTACACGTCAGGATGGTGGGGTCAAAATAATTCACAAGGTAGGAACTTATCGCTCCGA
Organism: Celastrina argiolus; assembly: GCA_905187575.2. Classification (NCBI taxonomy): domain Eukaryota; kingdom Metazoa; phylum Arthropoda; class Insecta; order Lepidoptera; family Lycaenidae; genus Celastrina; species Celastrina argiolus. Next base: position 10,338,327 of record LR994596.1, read on the forward strand.
ACGCTTCAACTGACTGACGAGACGCGACGCGCGATCGCCGCTTTTGTACTTAGTCCTAGACTCAATCTTGAACATTCTCAAAAATACTCGAGTCGGCGCCTTTGATAAACAAAAGCGGAAATAAAAATACAAAAATGCTTTGTAAACAATCTCGACTTTATGTTTTGAAGTTAGAGCCGAAAGTCGCTTGTTCACAACTATAATGTCTAATTCAGAGGCGGCTTGTATCAAAGGACGCGCGCTCACAATTATTAGTAGGTATGCGCGCGGCGGCGGCGCGGCGGGCGGAGTCAAAACGTTCGACCAGAGAGAGGTGTTTTGATATTTTTTTATAAACTCTTACGGAACCCCTACAGGGGTATCGCGGAACCCTAGGGTTCCGCGGAACACACTTAGAGTATAGCTGATCTATACATATAATAAATCTGTAGAGAAGTCGTGTCTGTACATTGAAGATATTTGAGAAAAAATATGATAAGAAGGCCCCCCTTTAAATACGCAATAGTACCCAAAACAATGATTTTTGAAATTTTTGTCTGTTTGTCTGTGGGTTTGTGCACGCTAATCTCAGAATAGGCGTATCTGATTTAGATGTACTTTTCAGTAATATATTGCGGCAAGCTTCACTTAACATTTAGTGTTTGTTTCATGTAAATCATCTTTATCATTGTAATATCATCTTTATGAATAGTATAGATTATAGATATATATTACTTTCGAATGTATATATTAATATTATGTATATGTGTAACTGTGTATTTATATAGTATAGTATGTGGTATTTTATTTTAATCTGCATTTGTTATAATTATGTATATCATATAATATAATATTGTTTATAATATATAATTGGTATTAGTACTATTAGTTATATTTCCTTCTACTCTTAAAAATAATTTCTCTTGTTGTCTGTACATATTTTTATCTCCCATATTATGATTAAGCACCGTCTCTTTAATTTTTTCTCTGCATCACCCTATGGTTGACTGGAAGAAAATGCCCTGTGGCATTAAGTCCGCCATTGTACATTGTGCATAAAGTGTATAAAATAAAATAAATAAATAAAATAAAATAAATCGGTTAATAAATAAAAAAGTTATGACAATTTAAAAACATCATGTCGTACTTGCTGGACATTTTTTGCCCGGGAGCCGCGCGCCGCTTCAAATTTTATTCGCAGCGAACGCACCGGGGGAGAATGGCATTCGATAAAAGTGAATTTAATGTATTATATTATATTATATTATATTATATTATATTATATTATATTATATTATATTATATTATATTATATTATATTATATTATATTATATTATATTATATTATATTATATTATATTATATTATATTATATTATATTATATTATATTATATTATATTATATTATATTATATTATATTATAATAAAGGGTTTGTAGATACAACAATTATTTTTGTATAGGCGTAGGATAGTTTGTTTTCAAGTAAACTATTATACAATATACCTACCTAATAAATAGAATTTTGATTTACACGTACTTATTATAGTTAAACTAAAAAAGTTAGGTCAATATAACTTAGATTTATGTATTTCTTGATCATTTATTTCTTAGTTTTTATACTAGGTATCTAAGTGGAACATTATTGGAGAGAAAGGAACGGACCGATATTTTATAATTACATTACGCTCGCACTTGCAAGGCTGGTTGTCATTCCTCAGATAAAGTTGATTTTAATTCTATGTCAACTAATCAGTGTCTTTTCACTTATCTGTGTAATTTTATGCATCGAGCGTGATGTAATTATAAATTATCTATCAGTTCCTTTCTGTCTTATAATTCCACCAATCAGCGTTCAATATGGGTTGTTGATTGTAATGTTACGTTAGTAACCGTTAGTTGATCATAGATTTAAATATTGTTCCAGAAATCGGAGGGTAGTCTTTAATAGTTTTGAGTGTTTTTATAAAAAAAACATTAATTTAGAAGAGGGTACAATATACTTATATCTTACTTCAAATTTTGTATTAGGTGGGGACAAGATAATTACTATATCTATTATGAGTTTCAATTATATAATTTTATTTGCAAAGGCACATCTAGCTTTTTGTTGTGAATATCTTTGGCTCTACAAATAAATTGTTTTCCGGTCACAACGGCGGTTCGGGTTTTGTAAAAAATACTTTTGAATATTGCGACAAGATGGCGGGTCCAATTTTCACTGCCGTTTCTACTGAATATTTTTTCAATTTCCGTTTCCATGAAAATGTAATTTGATATAGCAGAAATAATATTATTCTACATAACTTTATTTTTACCCAGACATGATTCAATGGATGTTTTGCTGTATAATTCGGGCTATTCTTAAAATTGTTTTGTATTTTTGTTTTTGCTGTTTTCTGACAATCTTCATTAGTTAATTCCAGTTCAGATTAAAATGAATAAACTAATGTGTGATAAAGCTATACATCCCTTATTGGTAACCCCTAATTGAAATAATAAAACAATACTCCCGATTTCAAAACATTCTTCTTTGTTGTTCTGCTCGTAAGTATTGGTGTTAAAGCGTGTTTCACCAAGCAATGTTAAAGTTAATCCTTCGTTAAATATCATGTTATTCCTCTCGTAATACCTATCAATGAATGAGAAGGCATGATATTTTAACAAGCCGGTTAACACTAACATGCGTTGGTAAAATCGGGACTTACCGCGACGATTTACGCCTTTCACGATAAACTTGACATCCAAATCTGGAAGAACTTTTCAAATGAGACCAGTAGATCCTGTAATTAGCACGTTCTAACAAACTTTTTCTCGCTATTCAAATGAATCATAAACTAACATGGCATTCAACAGCTCATATGATTTGTGGAATATGATGAGACAGAAAGAATAGACATTTTATAATTACATTTGTTAAAATTCCACAGATAAGGTTAATTCACCAAAGACACCGATTAATTGACATACGATGTAAATCAATGCATGGCTGGTTAAAATTCCACTGCAGGCGTGATGTAATTATGAAATATCTGTCCGTTCCTTCCTGTCTGATAATATTCCACCAACCAGCGCGGCGGTCAATATGGGTTTTTGTTAGTTGAACATTCATCTAAAAACCTTCCAGGAACCCTGGGGATAGCTTTATATATTAGTCTAGATATAATAGGATATCTGAACAAAAAACGCGTGTAATGTGTGGGCTTAATCGATGTTTAATTGTCTTGCAACCAATATTGCGCAGTGCCACTTTGATCAGTGAAAGTGCATGGGCGATTGAAGTCCAGACTGCCATATTGTTCTCAAGTAATGGAACATGTTCCACTGATTACTTTGTATTGTTTATGATAAGTCAGGAAACTATGATATACAAGTTAGTGAAAGTCATATTGACTACGTACAGGATTGCGAAACGCAATCAAAATAGGACCAATTCAAATGTTGTTAACTGTACATGCTTTTATTACTTGTTGACCCATGCCCACTTTGTTGAGCGTATAAACTGTTTTACTTCTGATGAAACTCAATTATGCGGAAAAGCAACGCAGAACCCGCAACGCGGAATCCGCAACGCGGAATCCGCAACGCGGAATCCGCAACGCGGAATCCGCAACGCGGAATCCGCAACGCTGAACCCGCAACGCGGAACCCGCTATGCGGAACCTGCTATGCGGAACCCACAACGCATAAAAAGGTGTGGTGTATATGTGCATTCTATGTAGAGTTTACTGTGAAAGTACAAGCGCAGAAAGACTTACTTTTGACTTTCATGTTTCTATTAGAAATGCATTAAAAATTAATTAAAAACTTTCCCATATGATATTATTAAAAAAAAACTCTTTCAGCGCTGGAATATATTTTAGTTTTTGCAAATTTTTGTCTCAAAAATTTTTATAAGTTTTTATACGATTTCAACACACTTCGATCGGCGCCTCGCCACAAAATTATCGTTTAAAATCATTGGCGTTATACTCGTACAAAGCCAGTTTTTTACCGATCAATGACAAATTGTATTAGATCGAATTTCTATTTCTGGTTTATATTAAATCAAGTCGGTACAGAATAATCAAACCCTATAGTAACATAGAGTAGTGTTGGTGATCGTGTAGAGCCCTCAAGACTCGCGAGAGAGCTATTGACCTGTCTGAAGGGGACATTACTTCATTCCCCCTCTTGAACGTTAAGGTTAAAATCTTACACTTTTTGCTTACATCTTGGCAAACCGTTTAGGCGGTAAGAGATGTGTATTATATCTAGGGATGCCATTTTTTCAACCTTTAAGGGACGATATATGCCAATAATAAGGGTTTTAGCTGGTAACAGATGTGTATTATATCTAGGGATGCCATTTATTCAGCCTTTAAGGGACGATATATGCCAATAATAAGGGTTTTAGCCGGTAACAGATGTATATTATATCAGGGATGCCATTTTTTCAGCCTTTAAGGGACGATATATGCCAAAAATAAGGGTTTTTGCCGGTAACAGATGTGTATTAAATCTAGGGATGCCATTTTTTCAGCCTTTAAGGGACGATATATGCCAAAAATAAGGGTTTTAGCCGGTAACAGATGTGTATTATATCTAGGGATGGCATTTTTTCAGCTTTTAATCGATCATATATTACGCCAAGTTTTAAATTTTTTGTGAGTTTATATTATCTATATTTTTATGTGACGTTCATAATATACTTTCAAATACTTATACATTTATACACTACTTCTAAGATTTCACCATTGTCTAGTGTCCTTGTCCTTTTCTATTAACTTTTTTACCTGCCAACATTGCAATGAAAAGTTTAAGAGCATATAATGTAAGTACTTATAACGTCTTGATGAGACCCTTAAACTTATTGATTTCAATCGTTACCTAAACCGTACCATACCTTCAATTACTTCACTCTTTATAACTTTCTATCCTTATTCTTTGATCCTCATTCAAAAGAGAGGCTGATAATGATAATGATTGCAAATAACTTTCGTGAGTTATTATTTAGCGTGTAAAGTGTATTGCGATTTGCAGTACACATTGCGAAGTATGTTGCATATTTTTGACCTCTATGCTATACTATACGCCATGAGACAGATTGCGTAACATATGGCTTGCCCAATTTTGATGCTAGTTGATGCAATTACTAATTGCGACAAGTACTGTGCCATACCGTTTTGGTACATGTGAAGTAATAAATAACAAAATATGGTATGTAAATTATAATTTATAATAATTTAATTGTTCCAACAAGCATTGTGCCACAAAACTGTTGCAAAGAAACTGTATTTTTTTTTCAGGCAGAAACCATTAAGCGATTTATTTTCATGTAAAATTATAAGTCTAGCTATGAATTTTTCAAATAAATAAGATGTTGCTTAAAAAATTACAAAGAAAAACGGTCACACAAAAAGGCATTCTAAATACGTAAATAAAAGTCCACAATTCCCAAAAATATATTTATTAAGTTAATTAAATGCTAAAAAGTAAGAGCCCTCTCACATCGCTTGCGTCACACTTGCATCATCGCCAACTAGTCTTTGGAATACTGCGCCGGTATTGAAGTGGAAAAACTAAACTGGAACTGTTACTCAACAGTCCTTAGAGATACGCTGACATTGAGTCTGAGGACCGTTAAGTAATGTAGGTACGTCATTGACCTTCCGATGTACCTAATCCGTCGGTGGAATCGTCTAGATAATTCGGACTTCTATTTTTAAAAAAGTAAATTGACATCGATCGAATTTTTTGTTTTTTGTTTTTTTTTGTTTTAGATTAAGCGCTTCGATTGAATGAGTTCGAAATCAAAACGTCTAATATATTTATGCATTTTAATAAATCAGATGTCAGTATAACATAGGTTTTATAAATTCGAATTTAACCTCTTTAATAAAGTTTCCTTGAACTCGTAGGCAAGCTCGCTAGTTCATCTTCTTTCATCTTCTTTTATATATAAAAATGAATTGCTGTTCGTTGGTATCGCTAAAACTCGAGAACCGCTGAACCGATTCGACTATTTTTAGTCTTGAAATGTTCGTGAAACGAAGTGGGCACGGGTTAGCTAGTTTTACTAATATATTTCGCTTCTAATATTTAATATTAAACTTATAAAACGATTTAACATTCAAATACAGAACACACATAATCACACACAACAAACCTAAAAGAAACGCACGCGGTATGAAATATCCTTAGCTTTTCTCGAAAAATTCTTCAGTCAGTGGGACTTTGCTCAGCTGATCGTAAGTGTATGTGCTGAAGAACCGCTGTGTGACGTTCATGGCGTAGTCTATGGCGTAGTCTAGGATGGGTTCTCCGAACTCTTGGGCCACCAGCTGAGAGTTGGAGTTTAGGACTTCCAATATGTTTGCGCCTGGGGAGAGGATAAGGTTAGTAAAGTGAAGATAAAAGTGAAAAAGATTTCAACATCATTCATTTTTTTTCGAATGAGTGCTTACTAATGGCATTTAAAGTTAATTCTTTATTAAATATCAAGTTATCCCTCTCGTGTTTCCTGTCAATGAATGAGAAGGCATGGTATTTTAAGAAGCCGTTAGTGTTAACGGCTTCTTTAAACTAACTAAAAGACTATATAGTTCAAACTTTATCTATGTAAATAGTATATGTGGACAAACATAGTTATAAATGCTAGGTCAAACTAAGAACCTATTTTATTTCGGTAAATACAGATGAGAGTTGGGGCCTACAACACACATATACGTGTGCTGTCTATGAATGAAAATGAAAAATCTTTATTTAAAAATAAGTTACAAACTAACACTTTTAGGACGTGCTTCACCAAGCAATGTTAAAGTTAATCCTTCTTAAATATCACGTTATCCCTCTCGTGATTCCTATCAATGAATGAGAAGGCATGGTTTTTTTGCGAGCCGTTAACACTAACATGGGTTGGTGAAATCGGGACTTAGGATTGTCCTGCATGATGACCTATCGGTTCAAGGACTGACCTGGGGAGAAGAACCGAGAAACCTACTTCATTATCATCTTTGTGCTAATACCAATCGTTTCGGTGCTGGTTGCGGGTTCAAATCTCGCCAATGGAACAAAAAGATTTAACTCACTGATCTCCGGGCTGCCTCTGAAGAGATTGGTTAGGTTCAGCTTGAGGTCCGTTCCGTAGTCCGCCTTGTATTTGTACGAGTTGATCTTGTAGTGCCCTTCTCCCTTGTCATCAGTCACCACCTTCTCCAGCACCTCCAGATGGATCTTTTGATTCCCTAAAATAAATTAATTACACTATGTACTTTCCCATTTGAATAATTTCCTCATAGAATGTTGTCATAATAACTTGTACTCTGCACTCTGGTCTATTGTATTAACCAGCTATCTGGTTCCTGGAATACGATTTTCTGTTTGAAAGCTGACAAGATTGAGTGTCCTTTTTTCTAAATTTTTGTGCTTCGGCCATGCACAAAGGAGTGTTCTTAGTTGTTCAATAGCTTGTCCACTGCTCGACAATTCGGATGGCTGATTATGTACCTCGCAACAATCCGACAGTCGTAAATTGTACAATATCGCTGTCAAGTGTATAAGTTTGACAACAATATTGTATACAATTGTACACTTTACGCCTGTCGAATTGATGTTGCGATATACATAATCAGCCTCCGGGAATTACTTAAACTTTTAATTTTGTTTATATTATTGCCTGATATCTTTTGAGGACATTAAATGCAAAGCGTATTATTAAGCCTTACTAAAGACTACTATTCTGCCGCCCTTATCATAAACAACGCAATCAATATTTTTGGCGAAAATGCGTTAATAGTATATTCAGAATCACTGCAATGAGATCTACCAGAATCAATCACTCAATTTTTAATAGCTGTTATACTTTTCGTTATTTTGTTAATCATAAACAAAATATGTGGATCCATTCCAAACTAATAACTAGTCATAACCATCGTAAAATATCATAAATGAACTAAACATGTACATAAAATATCCCATGCAAAGTCCACATTGAATGGCACTAAACAAAACAAAAATATTTAGAATATTCCTATTAGTTTCATAGACAACAAAATGTAGAAAAAATATTGATCGCGATTTACTCAAAGAAACCTTCAAGCAAGTGCGTTGTTTGTGATAAGGACGGCAGTTATTTTCTGACTTACTAATTAAGTAGGACCTTAAAAAGGGCATACACCCCACATGTTATATCAGATGAGGCAAAGGTTAAAATATAACCACCTACAAGGACAGTAAAGTCTCGTGTAGATCTTTAATTGTGATGACAGGAATATTTGATGACCTTATAGTCGAGGAAAACCAAGACTTAGTGTCCGTTCATATCGAGACACAACGCTGCGTTTTCAGATAGATATTAAATTACAGACAAAAAGAGGAATGGCTGTGCTATAGGCAGGCTTTTAAACATGTCTTTCGATTTCACGTCAAAAGATTCGCACATTTCATTGCAAGAGTGCCTAACTGGGGCCTTATTTTCCAAGCTGATTCGATTTGGATTTAGATTCGATTGTCTTTTTTTTTCTTTTTTTTCGAATGATTTCAAAGATTTTGATTCTCAATCGATTGATATGGTTGGGAGTACAAAAACTTACGATTTTCTTTATCCACCAAAAAAAAATAAAAAAAGCCGCTGATAATAGCTGAGATCGAACTAATTCGATTCTCGCTTGTTGCAATAACGGAGTATTGACTAGTTGAGTATCTTGCAATGCAACGTCTACCTTTTTGTGTAAAAGATCAATTTCAAATTCGTCTAAAAAGAACGTAGCGTCACGTCGCGGTGTGGACTTATCCGAACTGTAACTATGTCGACAAGATAAAATTGTATGTTTGATCAAATCATAGCAGTTAATGATACACTACGTTATAATGATGATAAACATAATTCTCTCAAAGTTGTAAACACGAAAAGTTTTCTTGATTAACGAAGGAATGCTGAAACATTAGTAACAATTCAGTGATGTTCAAGTATATTACTGATCTTGTCTATTCGCCATTGAGTGACAGTGACAGCCTGTAAATAGGAGGGATTTTTCACTATACCTACGCTATGTATTTGTATACATTGACATAATTTTCATACAATTCTCTTTGTATAGTGTGTCCCATGGTTCATATAACAAGCCGAATATAGTGTGAAGAGAATGACGCTGAAACCTGCGGCCTTACTCTCCAAACTGATTTGATTCTGATTTAGATACGATCATGCCGCGTACTTCCTAATAAATTGTCATTTGTTTATTTTGATTCTCGGTCGATCGATATGGTCGGGAGTATAAAAAGTTACGATCTAACAATTTTCTTTAACCTGATTAGTTTCAAAGTAATTCACCAAATAAAATACGAAAAACCACTGATATCGAACGGATTCGGTTCCCGATTGTGTCGGGAGTAGGCCCGCTGGTCCGGTGTTAGGTCAACGATCAGTGCATTCGTGTGTGCAGCATAGTAAGATTCACTCCTTGTGGTCATTTTAGACCTTTGTATTTTTTATCGCGTTATGGTAAGTATTTTAAGATTTTTATTATATTAATACACAAATTTAATAGTACATCCATGACCCAGGAGCATTGAAACTCTTTGTTCCATCGGCGGGATTTGAACCCGCAACCTTATATGAGGTGCCTAAAAAAATATGCGCGTCATACTCTTCCAGTGCGTTCGTGTGTTTAGACTAATAGTAGTGTATAGTCCGGTAGAGCCCGCGAGCCCTAGCATAGTAAGACTCACTCCTTGTGGTAATTTTAGGTTTTTATATTTTTTATCGCGTTATAGCAAGTAATTCATATGAGGTGCCAAAACAAAAAATGTTCTACGCGTCATACTCTTCACACTTTGTGAATACGTATATTTACTTAGTATATGAACTGAGGGACACACTGTATAACGTTACGAATAACAACTACGTAGCTTTCAATTGTTTCTGCTTACCCTATAGTGGGCCTGTTATATTCTCATGCCGTGGGTATTGGCTTCGTGTTTACGTATAAAACACATTTATACAATCCTCAACGATTACGTTGTAGTAAATTGTTCGTGCTTGTTGCTACTTTTACGTAATACTTACAGATTTTGATCTTAGCGTTGCCCTCCGTGTTGAGGTTGAACAGTAGTATGCGGCCGACCACGCTGTAGTGACCTTTGATGGTGAGGTTGCAGTGTATGTCGAACACGAATGTTCGCTTCTCTCTACGGGATCTACGGACAATGACACATCTTTATCTATACTAATATTATAAAGCGGAAGAGTTAGTTTGTTTGTTTAAACGCGCTAATCTCAGGAACTACTGGTCCTATTTGAAAAAATATTTTTTTGTTGGATAGTCCATTTATAGAGGAAGGCTTTAGGCTATATAACATTACGCTGCGACCAATAGGAGCGAACCGTCAGTGAGAAATGTTGCAAAAACGGGGAAAATTAATTACATTTGGGGACTTACGTTGCGTGCGCTGCATAAACGGCTTGAGTCACTCAAAAACCACGCTAACGCAGTCGCGAGAACAGCTAGTAAATATAATAATGCCTCCCACACCAATTTCGGTGACAGTGGCCGGTTTCATTAAATTAAATTAAATTAAATACCATTTATTGCAGGCTGCATAGGCCCATATTATAAATACCTTAAAGACTAACATACATAATATTTAAAATACTTAAAAACTACACTACACGTGTTGTCGGCGACGTGTAGCGCGCTTCATTCCGGAGTCTCCCCCGGAACTTCCGGTAGACCACACCCGTCGGCCAGAACTCCTCCGCCTCAAAGGTCGATAGAAGATGCGTCGGTACTCTCACCACAAATGAACTGAAGTTGACCTTGTGGCGAGACTCCAGACGCTCAACCCTCAAGGGGAGGGACGTCTTCTTCCGGATGTAGTCCACGACGTCCTTAACCTCCATGGACCAGTGCAGGCGAGACACGTACAGCGGCGTGGAGCGCACTTCACACCGCAGGCGCTGCTCGGGTCCACAGGGTGCGGTGCCGCGATGGTTGCGGACGGCGGGCTTCTTCTTCCTTCTCTCCACCAGTATGAAGCCCTCCTCATCGCACCTCCTGCTCTCGTCCTTGCCAGGTTGCGGTGGCTGAGGTTAAAGTCAGGCCAGCTACGCAGAAGTTATTTTATAGTGCCCAAGTGTGTGCGCAATACACAGTAGCACTCTCTCTTCCTTCATTCTCGTAGCGCAGTGGGACGGATAACCGACACGACTGGCGAGAGATCAGGCGCAGGACCGACTTTTTACATGCCCATCCCACGCATGGATCATCTTTCTTGTCAGACAATCGGGTGATCAGCTTGCATTGGCCTAACCAAATTAAAAACAACATTTTTTGTTGTTCGATCGAGGAAAAACGAACCCACGATCTCCCGGTTGAGAGCGGTTTAAAGTTTTAAAATTCAAAAAATGTATTTGGCGTCAGAGTTTTTGAGGTAACATTTAATTAATAGTTCCTATGATTGCCACTAAATGGTTTTTGGCGCTAGTGTCGTAGCAAAAATGAAGCAAATGTGCATAATAAACACAATAGCGAGCGAGCAATATTTTTGACGTTCAGCAATAAATTGCGCGATTTTTACGTAATCAGCCTTTGCATTTTACAGCGCAACACTGACCTTATACCTACGAGTATATTGGCAAATTTAAAACTCGAGTGATTTTATGTTGAATAACTTATGTTGATTTTGTGTTGAAGACTATATAAATATATATATAAGTTTATATATATTTTTTATTTTTTTTTGTCAAAAACAAAAAAAAAAAATTTGACTTTTCACCATTTCTTATTTTTTTGTCGCAAAAATAACAATATAGCAAAAAAAAAATTTTTTTTAATTTTGTTAAAAAAAAGAAAAAAAAAACATTTCTAGAATGAGAAAAGGTAGTATAATCATATCCCGAAGTTATCGTGACTGCTCTTTTTACACCCGTTATAAGGATATTTTGTTTTATCGCAATGGGGTAGATAATTTATATGATTTATGTTATATCTGCCAATAGCAAGTCCCTTGTTCCTTTAATAATATAATTGAAGATAATATGAATGGATGAAGGTGATAATATAGTCGTAAATTTTTTAATCGAGAAAATTGAGTTCAAACTGTCACTTAAACATTTGGATATGTAGTAACGTATTTAGTACCTACATTGATTCTAGAGACGGATCTTTAGAATAATGTACTTAATACTTTACGACGTATACTAAAATGTTAAAGTCACAGTTTGATCTCAATTTTCTCAAAATCATTATTTAGCTACATATCACCTTCATCCATTCATGTCTTCAATTACTTGAGCTACTCGAATTTGGTAATCAAATCTTGTAATAATACAGTTTCTATGCAGTCATAATATTTTAAAACACTAAAATGATTGTTGTACTAAAATACTTGTAACCGTCTCGTAAAGAATGAAAAAAAAAATTGTATAATATTGATGACGTCAAAAATGCACTTGGTAAAGAAAAAATGTTAGGGATAACTCAACATCAAGTATACTTATACAATTATTTGCTCTATAATTATTGCAAACTCAAGGAAAACGAAAATGCCCTTAGCGTGATCATAGACTTGAAAACAAATAATTAATTATTCATATTTACATTTAACTTGTAGACTTAGTTTCTATTTAACACACGAAACATAATACATCTGTACATAGCTAAATACTGTAACTAAGAGGAATTAAACTTAATGTATTACGGGTTGAAGACTTTATTGTTATGGGAGGGTTGAAGACGTGAATGGAGGAAGGCGATATATCGCAAAAAAATTACTCAGAAAATCATCTTATACGTTTGATTCTAGAGATGAATCTTTAGATTAAGATATAAAGTCGTAAAAAATAACCTACAAAATTGGGTTTAAACTGTCACATTTTAGGATATCTAGTAATGTAGGTATTAAGTACATTGATTCTAGAGACGGATTAATGTACTTAATACGTTACGACGCATTCTAAAATGTTTAAGTTACAGTTTGAACTAAATTTTTGCGCAATCAATATTTTGCTACATATCACCTTCATTCATTCATGTCTTTAATTTATTAGCTAATTATCTTATCAGAAGGAGATTTCGACAGAGAGATTTAGCTATTAACGAGAAGGCAACCTCGTAGAACTGATCAAAAAAATTCTCCAAAAACAATTTACAGTAATTAAGTAGAACTCTAGTCACCTTTTTTTTTTAGGGATTACGCCTGTATCAGTTTAGTCAGTAACAAATAATAAGTGGTAAAAAGATTTTTTTAAATACATGTATAGTATGAGAAAATGTATCTAGTACAATCATATCCCGAAAGTTATAAGAACTGTTCTTTTTCACTTTGTATACACCTTAATAGCTATACTAAGTATAAAAACAGCAATATACACCCCTAAATACTGGCGTTTATAAAGTAACATTTTCAGTCCGATTCTGAGATAATTTTGTAAGGGCACTCGATTCACTTAGCGCATAATTTCTTCAGAGATAGCCTTGTAGGTCAAGAGGGCTCTGAAAGCCTGAGCTGGCATATAAATACCACTTGGTGAAGTGGGCTAATCTCTGAAATCTACTGTCAGCAAATTTTGGATGGTGGTTTTTTGATAACCAAGGTCTAAAACTAAGTATTTTTTTATTGTTTACTTATGTACAAAAATACTTACTTACGAATAAAATATTGATTGAAAAAGTGTAGGCAATTTGTCGCTTACGAAGTTCGAAAACAAAATGTATGGGATTTGACATAAGCATCGCCATATGACGAGCGGATTCGTATGTCATTTAGCGAAGCTTTTTCTAGAATTTGGCATTCCATAAATTTTAGTCTCAAACTTCATAAGCGATAAATAGCGATGGCATCTTGAATCTGGGCCCTGCACGAGACCCGCGGGAATTTCTTCATATCATCCCACTAACCTAACCTTTTTACACTCTGACGTTGGCAACTCATATTGAGGGGGGGGGGGGGGCATATGCCAAAAGAAGAAGAAGAAGTATCTGGGCCTCCGGGCCCAGATTCTTCTTCTTCTCTCTCTCAAATCAAAAGTTATTTTGATAAGATAAATTTTAAATTTAAATTAGATAAATTACTAGTGCTCCGAAAAGTGTTTAAAAAAATTGTAGTTTACATATTTTTTGAGACGTTTTTGTGAGTTCTGTCTAAACGCTTTATTAAAAATCGATCATTATTGCTGATTGTAAATTATCGCGTGACATGATAACTAGTAACTATTTTAATTTTGCAATTCTGACATGGCAATTATTCGACGACCTACGTAGCGCATTAGTTGAGCGCGGTGGTGCTCGACCGAGAGGTCGCGGGTTCGAATCCCGTCGAGGGAACAAAAACTTTTTTATATATTATATACCTACCCCTAAATGTCGTTTACAAAGTAACATTTTCAGTCCGATTTTGAGATAATTTATTAATTCATTATCACTCAAAAACAACGCGAACGAAGACGTGGGCACAGCAGTGCTAGTAATATTATATTATAATTTTTAGTTCTCGTAAAACTAAAAAAACATTTTAAAGTCCAAAAATCACTTACGAGACCTTGTCCGGAACGCAGCTGCCCAGCCCGGTTAGTTTCCCATTGTGGAAGGTCATCTTCACGTTCCCGGGGAGGGCTATGGTAATGTTCTTCTCCAGGTACAAAGGATCCAGGGTCGGGATCCCGGCTTCGGGGATACCCCGGACGACTCCCGGGAGAGCATCCAGGGTCGCTTTGGTGAAGCATTCGTCGGTCAGCTCCGCGCATGGGTGGATGAAGTCCGCTGCAATAGTGAGAAAGCATTTCATTAGAGTCCGACCGAAACTGGTTTTCCGGCCGAAACCGAAACCGAATGTTCGGCCGTGGCTTCAGTTTCGGCCGAAACCGAAACCAAAACTCACGTGATCAATTTAAAATTCCATAAAATACTGAAATTTTGTACATTTTACCCATTATTCTGAATAAATAAGATCATGAAATGGAAACACATTATAATATAGGTAATAAGTTTGTTGTAATTATTTATTTAACTTAATATAAAAAAATAATAATTTTGAATCAGATTCGATCGTGCCGCGTACTCCCGAATAAATTGACGTTTGTTTATTTTGAGTCGATTGATATGGTCTGGAGTACTTACATAGGTTACGATCTAGCAATTTTCTTTATCCTGGTTAGTTTCAAAGTAACCCACCAAATTAAATGCCAAAACCGTTGAGATCAAACAAATTCGATTCTCGATTATGTCGGGAGATAGCCTACTGTATCTAAAATTTGTATAACATTATACCATGTAATAAAACTAATCTTATAGGACATATTTTTTAATTCTTGTCACATTTTAAAAGAATACAAACTACGTGTTTAGTATGCATCAAAATTATATTGAATCATATATGCACTCTATAGCTTTATATAATTATATGCATAATATAGTCGCATCGGTTTACAAGTGTAAATGAAGAGGGTGTGTATTGTGTATTGCGCACACACTTGGGCACTATAAAACAACTCCTGCGTAGCTGGCCTGGTTTCAGTGAAATTGGCTACCGACACCGAAATCGGTGCTATTATTATTACTTATAGCTGAAATGATGATGATGATGAAACGTTTGCCCATAACGCGCCACAGCCGTGCCCTAATCCGTACAAAGTACAAACCTAACCTAAATCGCTGGGGCTTGCGACACTAAATATTTACTTGTAACGTAACTAACGTAAGTACAATCTGTTTGTATCGGCAAATAAATAAATATCAGAATAGAAGAGACTCCAGTAGAAGCTGTGGTAGAGGGTAGAGGACTTCAAAGTCAGGAATCTACTTATCCAATCAGTAATCTTCTAAAATAGGTGCGAGAAATGATTGTTTTCGAGTCAGTTAAGAAAAAAAGAAAAGCTATTGAATTCGGGCTTAGCTTATAATAGAGTAGAAGAAGCAGTGTGAGAGGAGAAGAATATACTAAAAATACTTTTATGCACGCATATAAAACAACAATTATTAATTAAAGAACTGAAAATATAGTAGGTGAGTATGTAAGATTACAAAAAAGAAAACTGGTGATTTTCATTAGAAAATTAGCTACCTAGAAAAGCACAGAAATTTCTGTAAATAATTAACAGAAGTATCTTACAGAAATACAATAATTATAACTAAAATAAATTATTTATAACAATAAAATTAAGCTAAATAGTAAGTGGAGTGCTTAATTTGTATCACAAAAGTCACATCAAAAAAGCTAGGCAATAAAGATCTTGAACAAAGTCTAGACTCTAGTAGGAAGTAAATAAGCCTAATTTTCTAAAGAAAATCACTAGTTATCAACCAAACAGCTACCCTTCACATAATTTGCTTTGGAAATGTACTCTGTAACTGCCAGCAATATTAAAAGTAGGACATGTCGCGAAAAGGAGTCATCGTAATATTTATGAATAAATTTTCATTTTATTATTTACAACTTTATATTAATAAAATTATTACATTTTATTTGCGAAATAGTTATATTCTTACACTGAACACACAGTAAAAACTAAAAACATTTTAAAAATTAAGAGTTTCAAAATTTTAATTTCGTACGTTATTTTTTTTAAAGCTAGAACACTTACGCAAAGGTATCAACTGCAGCGTGCCGTGAAAGTTAACACAGACGAATAATACGAGCAATTTGTTAACCATCTTTGATTTGTGATCAAATATTAACTTCTCACAGTAGCGTCACAGAGCGCGTGAAGTCCACGAATGTTATTCCTTTCCTTCGTCGCGCGGTTACTTAATTTTAAAGTTGTAATTAAACATTTCAAGGATTAACTGATCGTAGCTATTAGCTAAATCTTGTTCTTTGATTATACAGTGTTGCATTTGCATTCATAGTACAAGTGCGTAGTAACTATTTAATAATCTGCGGTACAATTATTAAACATTTAAATACCTACTATATAAACGGAGTACATATTATATTTTTATATATGATTTCGTACATAATTATTGCGAAAGAAAATAATAAAAATAATTTCAGTGCTAGGGCGGCATTATTTTTAGTTCCCAATTGCGGCATACGTTTAAATCCGCCCCTGTACAGGTGTACAAGTTAAATCTTAAGAATTGAATTATCTATTGGAATTTAAAAATATATCTATTATAAATCTTAAAAGTTTTCGAAATAATACGTAAGAAACTAAGAAACTATTGTACCTACAGGTATTGCTCAGAAAAAGATATCCTTTAATTCTATGTAGTTTCTGGATGCAACGATAATTAAAATTATTAATGCGTCATTATACCTGTACGAATTGATTCACATTATAATATTTGATAATCATCATCTGCAATAATCATTTCAATAATTGTAGAAACACGTAAGAAATCGGATGCTCCTAAATAATCCAAGCAGATGATTATCACACTGCACACACGAATGTAAACCTTGAAGCCTTGGGACAGAATTGTTTTTACAACACCGGGGTCCATCCTTGACACGGCGAGACATGACTAACTTTGATCGTTTGAAGCAATTGTAGAATAGCTCCGCGGTTTACCACATTATCAGGGGGCTGACAGTGTAGTTCCATTTGTTACGTTTTGGCGCTGCGGTCGAAAGCAAAATGGCGTCGTTTTGTGACGTCACACACGTAAAGTTCCTGTTTCCTGTTTGTAGTGTCAAAATATGATCTATGTTGTCAAACATAGATTAGAGTAATTTTGTTGTCAAAACTCAAATATGGCCGCGTGTAGTTTGTTAGTGTTTTGTTTATCCTCGTTTCTTGCTTGATTTGATCCAAAATATTCAATTACTCCGCAGATTATTGATACATTATATCAATCTTTTATAGTGTGTTAATTAATTTAGTGTAAATCTTCTTCATTTTTCGTTTTAAGGGACTATTTAAGTCTTGTGTCGGCGGTTGCAACGCAACTATTAGTTCACAGGTGAGTTTTACTTTTAACACGTTATAGTTAGAGCTAGTGTAATATAAAGTATGAACAATATAATATAATTATACTTAATCTTTGACTCATTAAGTTTGCCAATGTTTTTTGCTTTTGTATATCAATATTAATCTTAACTGTACTCATTTGTTTCAGACAGAAATACCCCTAGGCCTTAGTGATAACAATTA
The DNA here is from genome assembly GCA_905187575.2 of Celastrina argiolus. Lineage (NCBI taxonomy): Eukaryota > Metazoa > Arthropoda > Insecta > Lepidoptera > Lycaenidae > Celastrina > Celastrina argiolus. Next base: position 10,356,378 of record LR994596.1, read on the forward strand.
TTACAAAGAGAACTCCAATGAGGATGTAAATGCTTCTGATGAAATGTTGGTCATTGGAAGAGCGGGTATGTATTAAGTACTATGGCATTTTGACACTCATTCTATATGATATTTTAACATATCAAAAGATACTGAAATTGTTTTATTTTTGTGAAATACCAAGGTTTAGTGGTTTGGAACTTGGCTCAGGAATTGGAGGTTGTGGGTATCAATAACTTCATTGAAACAACAAAAAATTTATGTAACACTTGTTTAACATTTATGAAAAGATGGTATTTTCATAAATGTTAAACAAGTGTTATGGCAGTTTAAGCATATTTGATAGCAGAATATTATTGCAGTTTTATTTAGGGTAATCAACTTATAGTGCTGAAGGACAAAACTAGTTAATCTATTTTTGCTAATTAACTATAGTTTTTACTAGAAACCCTCCTTGTTTTGTTGTTGTTGATGGCCGGACTAAGTGACCGGCCAACTTATGTATTGTTTTTTCATCTTAAATATTGTGTTATTTATTTACAGAAGTGACTGATCAACTTTTGTGTCATCAAAGAAATGAAAACAATTGAAATATGAGCACACTTCATGTAAGGCAAGTGGCCTTAGAAACAGGAAAACCTGGACTTGTGTGTTACCATCACTAGATGGTTGGATTACGACATTAGAGAGTTTTATTAGGATAATTATTAAAATATTATAAAAAAAATATTCTGTTAAATATTAATGTTCTTGCTATATCAATCAGGGCTTATTAGAAATTCTGAAAAAAAATCAATAAATAAATGATAAATGTAACCTGTTTTTATTTTGTATTACTTATTATAAAAATAAATTACCTGAACTACAAAAACCTACCTACAAAAAAAATCGATACCTCACTAAAGTATCGATAGCTGGACTCGATTATTCAACCACTTATACAATGTGTGTTTGTAGTCTGTGATGTGCTATGGTCTGTGGTGTGCGGTCAAAATGACAGATGCTACTGTGCTGCCAAAACGTAACAACTGGAAACTCGGTAAAATATAGCTGTCGCATCTGTTACGTAGTAACTAATTCTTAATCTGTGCACATTATGTGTTTTGTGTTGGAAACACACATTATATTAATTTAGTGAACGTTCCTCTCGTTGATGATTCTTAATCTCGCGGATGCTGTGATTACAACAGTTTTATCCCCGGTTTCCCGAACGCTATTCAAATCAATGATCAACTAACACGGCATTCAAATCAACGACCCATACCTATTGAACGCTGATTGGTAGAACATTATCAGACAGAAAGGAACGGACAGATATTTTATAATTACATCACGCTCGCATTTGCAAGATTTGTTAAAATTCCAAAGTCACCAAAGACACCGATTAGTTGACATACGATTTAAATCAGCGACCGAGCGTAATGTAATTATAAAATATCTGTCCGTTCCTTTCTGTCTGATATTATTCCACCAATCAGCGTTCAATATGGGTCGTTGATTTGAATGCCATGTTAGTTGATCATTCATTTGAACAGCGTTCGGGAAACTGGGGGTTAGGCTATTTTAGATATACCTAATCGTTGAAATAGCCTATACATCATATTTCTACTGTTTCAGTACCTAATAACTATCTGCACTTAGACGCCTCCAGTGGTTTAGAGGTTGGCTGCCGAATCCGAAGGTCGTAAGTGCGAAGTTCACGTTAGAACAACATAAATGGTGTTTTCCAGTCTGGTAAGGATAATACAGGCTGACCCCCTGATTGCCTGAAAATAAATACAATGCGTCGGGTGGACATGTAATAAAATAAGTTAAAAAAAACTATAATCTAATAATTTTGTCGAATATACATCCTACACATCTATACCTACAACGATAGCGAGATTCAGAAAAATGTAAGATACGAATACTGAATAGTGCCATCTATTATAACGATTTAATTACTAAACGAATAAGTAATTAAAGTTGAAAATCGTTTATCTTTTATCTGTATTTTCTAATTAATTAGAATTTTAGGAACTTAGTTATACTTTTCAACCGCCCGTCCCACTGAGTAAAGTCGCCATCATACTCAAAAGTCAAAACTATAATATTAAAAGGTAGAGAAAGGATTCAGTAAGGAAAAAAAGAAAAATATGAAAGATAACAAACTTAGCCTTTTATAAGTAGGTAATTTATTACAGAGTGTAATTATTTACCCTTTTGTCATTGATCTATGTTTTTCCTATTAAAATAAAATTAATTAAATGTGGTTTTTTTAGTCAATTTTCTTGATTTTTTCTGGACAGTATCGTCCATTCAACGAAGTATTAAAAAATAACAATTTATTAATAATAATCTACCTACTCCTGATCATAAATTTATATCAAATATTAAGTGTTGCCGTATAATATTTGGAAGGCGCTAAATACTTAATGTATATTTAAGGCGCACATATTTTTACTGCTTGTATTTAGATTTCATTATTATATTAAGGTAAATAAGTGTTTATAAGTATTTTGTCAAATCCAGAATGATCAATAGGTCAACTCCTAATTTATTTTGGGTTAATATGTTTTATAGCGCGTTTAGAACTAGAGTATGATAGATCTAAGGACTGTACACTTCGGTAGGTAGTGGGTAGAGTGTGTGGTAGAGCTAGGTATTGAGTAGTTTATGGTAGGTAGTAGATAGATAATTTAGATAGAAAATTACAACCAATCAATCGATCAATCGATCTATAACAGCACTCTTTACAACGTGCAAAATAAATGAGTGATAATACTTTAGGGCGTGTATGCGCCTCCTATGTAGAGTTTACTGTGAAAGTACCGGCGCTAACAATACAGAAATTACACTTGCACTTTTCCACTTCATTGATGTAAAATATCTAAAGTGGAAAAAGTTGAAGTGTGTATTATTACTGTGTATCACTGTGTAATTGAGACATGGGCGCCGAGTAAAGTTTTCCGGCGACGGCGCGGCGACGCCACGCCGGCGTGTAAATAATAAACGTCTGCTGCGGCGCAAACTTCATTCAAATCTTTGTGCACGAGTGCTTCGGCGCGTAAGCATGCGTAGGTACTTCAAGTAGTCACGTTCGCGTAATAGAAATAATACTAATGAGCGATGAAATGATACGATCATTTGACGTGCTGTTAGTAGAAATTGCCAGCATTTTCATACAGAAAAAAACGCTACTAGAGCGTTGAAAACGCGCCTCGGCGGCGGCGGCGGCGCCGTTCGAGACAGGGATGTTAGGGAGATCCGTAACCGAAACTATCGGATATAATAGTATATTGTGCAACAAGTGCGACAAGTTGTCGATTGCCCACGAAAGCGAAGTTGAACGCACGAGCGAAGCGAGTGCGGTCATTCGCTTGAGTGGGTATCGACAACGTCGCACTTGTTGCACATACTATTTTTTATTACAAATGCGGGATAAGTAAGTAAGTGGTATCTTGGCGCTCGCTGTTGCGGTTGAAAATGGGCTGTTTGCCCATTCTAAAATTTGAGTTCGAAAAGTTTACTTGGCGCACGCAAATGCGTGCGCCAAGTAAACTCAAATTTTAGAATGGGCAAACGGCTCGTTTTCAACCGCAACAGCGGGCGCCAAGATGCTACATATCCCGCATGAGTACTAAAAAAATGCATGAGAACCAAAATTTAATATCCGTAATCGGAAATAATTTCATATCCGTATCCGAAATTTAAAAAATCCATTTTGGTTTGAGATCGGCATGGCGTACCAGGTGCGGCGCTCATGTCTACTCTGTATGTTTGTTATGACCAGTATGATCCAGGATCCTGCCTATATAATGAACACAATTGACCACAAAATGGTCGTTCACACGGTGGTCACTGAGGGAAGAAATTGTCGTGTCCATTGTCATGTTTGTTTGACAATAAGTTTTTGTTGGAATCCGATCATGTGGGTGATTAAGCGAAATCACATTCACTTGTTATTGAGCTAAATTACTATTGTTGGCTAAATTAGATTTTAAATTCGAAAAAGCTCTGATTAAAAACTACGTACACTGTAGTACAAAGTATATATATATAACAGAGACACGACCTAGTACTAGAAAATAGTAACACCCGAATACTGGCAATGCGACTGGCAAAGGGTGAAGTCCTATCTAGCTCCACTATTGAAAAATACTAATTACTAATTTCGTTTCGTATCTTCTTCTTAATTAAGGAGTTGAATTTAGCTTAATGTGTTGTTATGCTTAAAATATGCTTGTCTTCATTTTAATGTCAACATTTGTACCTACTTAATTCGGCATATTTACATTTTATAATTTACAAACTTCAATAGTAGTGACATTTATTGCATTTTTTTGTATTTAAGATAGATTGTATGGGATGGTATGACTGTAGTATAGCAAAAACAATTCGTTAACTCATAGATAAGGGAACATTTACGGACGTTTTCAATATGGGGTTACCAGAGCAACGTCTGGCGGGAGATCAGGCGCAGGACCGACTTTTTACATGCCCATCCGACGCATGGACCATCTTTTTTTGTCTGACAATCAGGAAAAGAGACTGATTGCATTGCCCAAAGAAGATTTGAAAACATTTTTGTTTCTTCAACGTGGGGATCCCACGACCTTTGAAGTAGAGAGTCAAGCTCTAAATTACTAGGCTACAGGCGTTCGGCATTCAGCAGGCTTACCCCCGATACAATCGAGAATCGAATCAGTTCGATCTCAACGGCTTTTGGTATTATATTTGGTGGATTACTTTGAAACTAATCTGGATAAAGAAAATCGTTACATCGTAACTTTTTGTACCTACTCCCGACCAGGGTTACCATATGACAGGCGTTTGCCGCATTTGACAGGCAGGTTTAGATAGGCGTGCGGCCGGAATTGGTATTAGCATGGTATTAGACATGCATTTTCAAATTACGCGATGTCTTTTACTTATTAGTTATTACCTACAGCGTTTTGCTTTAGACAGGCATTTTTCTGAAAAATCAGGCACATTTGGTACTATGTACAGGCATCCCTCTATTTACATATGGTAACCCCACTCCCGACCATATCAATCAACTGGGAATCAAAATAAAAAAATGCCAATTTATTCGGGTACGCGGCACAATCTAATCTGAATCAAAATCGAATCAGTTTGGAGAGTAAGGCCTCAGATTCCATTCCGTGAAAGAAGTATCTTAACAAATACTAAGTACTAAGGCCCGTATTAATAAACAAATCTCAAACTCGGTCTCAAGATTTATTATTGCAGCCAATTTGGAACCTTTACTTGATAACCTATTTGACAGATTCGTAAAACAACGTTTCGTCTCACTTTTAAAAATTAACAACTTTACATTTTTTAAACGTAGTAAAATATAGATTATACTAGCTGCCGTGCCCTCTTCGTTGAGCATACAAACCGTTTAAACCTTCCCGGAACTTCCACGAATATTTCAAGCCTAAAAATAGCCGAATCGGTTCAGCCGTTTTCAAGTTTAAGCGATACTAACGAACAGCAATTAATTTTAAGATTTATTTTAATATTTTCCTGTAATCTATAGGTATTATGAATAACACGTTTAAGAAATATATGTTACGTTTTTCCCAAGCGGATATCGACCCCGCGACCATAGTGGGTTATAGTACAGTGTACATACACACTACACAAGAAACAATGAACAACTAATTCGGTACACGATGGTCCACTTTCGGCAGTTTTCTCGTAATTTCATTACACACACAATCGAAATCACAGAGTATTATCACAGATATTATGGTGTCAAATCCCTTTCCAGCTCGTTTACATTTTATTATACGGCTGTGTAGGGCTGACACAAGGAGTTTTTTTTCTTTTTTTTTTCTTTCAGCGCGAATAGATAATGCATAATATTATATCACTATCTATACCCGCGACTTCGTTCGCGTGGTTTTTGAGCGCACTATGCAGCGCACTCAACGAAGGGAAAGGTGTGAATATTTTTCTCCGTTTTTGCAACATTTCCCACTAACGCTTCGCTCCTATTGGTATACGCAGCGTAATGTTATATAGCCTGAAGCCTTCCTCTATAAATGGACTATCCAATAAAAAAAAAATCAAATCGGATCAGTAGTTTCTGAGATTAGCGCGTTTAAACAAACAAACGAAGAAACTCTTCCGCTTTATAATATTAAGTATAGATATTCGAAAGAATACACAGAAAATAGAAAACGGTGTAAGAAAAACTTTAAGGTGCCAACCCTGTTTGAAGCCTCACATTTCCCATGCTCGACGCCGTCCGTCACAGGCGTCACAAACGACTCAATTGGGTTGAGGTCGCGCGCAATTTAGCGACATTATACTCGTGCCAGGCCTGATCACTGTCAAAAAGTTGGCCAATTCCATTCTTAGAGAACTTTGTGCTTTTATTTTGGTAATAATATCATGGATAATATCTACACTATCTACACTAATATTATAAACAGGAAAGATTTGTATTTTTGTATGTAACTTATATCAAAAAGTACAGGACCGATTTTAATAATTCTTTTTTCATTAGAAATCTACATTATCACTGAATAACATAGGCATAAATCAATTGCTGTTCGTTAGTCTCGCTAAAACTCGAGATCTGCTGAACTGATTCGGCTATTATTGGTCTTGAAATATTCGTGGAAGTCCCGGTAAGGTTTACACGGTTTCCATGCTCAACAAAGTGGGCACGGGTCAGCTAGTATAATATCTATGGATGCTACACACCACGTCAATCTGGCCCCATGCTGAGTATCCGAAGAACTTGTGTTACAGGTACCAGACAACGGAAATATATTTTATACTTTTATACTATACACATATTTTAGATTTTTATTTTACTATACACAAATTTAATACACATCCATTACCCAGGAACATTGAAAACTTTGTTTTTTTGTTACCTCGGCGGGATTAGAACCCGTGACCTCTCGCTCGAACACCAAGGCGCTCAACCACTGCGCTACGGAGGTCGTCGAAATTTTGGTAATCTTCATGTCGTGTTTCATAATATTCTAGAAATACTTAGTTCTGAATTCTGATTCAACAGATTTATGTTAACAAAAAGTTAAATACGACCTAAATAATGACATCATTTACCTCGGCGAATAAATAACATTTAAGTAGAAGCATTATAGCTTTGTATACCTTATAATATATAATATATATCTGCTATGTAATTTAATGACTAGCGCGTTCATTAAATGGCAACATTTAATTGAATGACTAAAGGACAACTGCTAACATATACAAAAGTATAATGCTTCTTTTGTAGCTTAGCATTTATTGTAACCATCCACATTTTTTATATAAAAAAAACTAATTCGGCTATGCGAACTACGAATCTTTTGATACCTCTAACCTCATTAGTACATAAGACAGTAGCCAAAATTATTATCCTTTCTTTTTATCTACACTCTAAAAAAGGTAGTTAACCATATCCATATTTAATCCACTTCTAGATCAGTCCCATTAGTTCCAAGAAAACGCTCCCAAAAATAAACCGCCGTCTACTTTGTAAGTCATTCTGTTCGCACACAAATCGTTCGCCAAAGATAGATAGAACGAAATAAGGACGAGCTGCGATGCATCGTCAGGAATGTGACTGGATTCTGGAACATCACCGGGTGTTAGAGAGGGTATAGACTATAGAGATAAAGAATGATAATTTATAGTGATAAGTTATAGGGTCGAAATAATATAGAACTTTATTCAAGGAAATTTTACCCATATTTTATTTTATTTTATTCGGAAAATAAACAGTGATTTATATATGATAAACAGTGAGAAAACTACATAAAAAGACGTATGACCTAACAGGACACCATTTACATGTTTATAATATCTATGTGCATTTATAAGTTTTTATCTCGTTGGTGCTCAGAAATATTTTGAAATCATCGTATGAATAAATCCAGTAAATATGTGCCGAAACGTTCTCAAATTCATCGAACCAATCTTATTAACCTATCTTATTAAATTGTTTTAAACTCGTGTTTTTCTCTACATAATATTATAATTAATAGTCTAGACTCTAGAGAATAATGCAAATAAGTTAAGTGAGTTCGTCTACTCGTCACAAGATGGCGTTTCAACATTCACATTTTTAAACAAAACATCTGCATAGTATAGTTTTTATTCGAATGAAAATTAGGTGAATTCATAAATAAATGTTCAGAAATATTAATAAGAAAGTACCAATTGAATACCAATCTATGCTGTAATTATAAAGAGGAATTATTTTATTACTAGCATGTTTCTTTAAATTGCATATATGCACCGAAACTACTGCACCAATTTTAACAAAAGCTACTTTTTATTGCAGAAAAAGGTTAGATATTTGTCTATTTATAATCAAATCAAATATTTTTATTCAGAGTAAATTTAACAAAACAAAAATTATTTTTAATATTTGCACAGAACATCTAATTACAATTATAATAATACACGCAGAAACCGAAATATTGCGGACATAGCCAGGGGAAAACGTTCTAGATCTTACAAAGTTGCATTGACCAGATAACAATATATCGTAGTAATTTAAGTAATATTTATGATAAATTATATCACAAATCAATGCTATAACACTTATGAATCAGCCAACGTTTGTGAGATGAAAGTGAGTGTATTTGTGTCCATTTGGATCACGCGTCATGCCAGGGATTCTTGTTACTCAGTTTCGACTAAATGTTTTATTATTATTATTAGCAGCCGTTACTGTCCCTTTAAATGTGGAATGAAAAAAAAACAAAATGTCATTATTCCTCTTCTTCTTTTATTTATACCGGCCTCAATGTTTTACCAATATCAGAGTTGATTATGTTTAAATGTGTCATTATATTCCTTTAATGTGCGATTAGTGGCGTTTAAATTGTAACCATTAAGCCCATGCCGACCTTTGTCTACATTTAGATAACATTGGATCGGAGCGGAGTATACTAAATAGTTAAATAGCGCCTGAATACCGTAAAACCACTAAAATAAAATGACGCTTAAATTAAATATTAAGTATTTAAGAAATAAATATGATTACATTGATTTTCATTTTGGAAATGAAATTAAAATGAAGAGTTTGAAAGATCTCGTTCTTCATATTAGTAAAAGAGAAGACATGATATTCAGATTATTAATATTAATAGATGTTAGTGATATTGATACTAATTCTCAGTTAAATAGGTCTAAACTACAAACTAGTATTAACTTAGATACTAACTTATACTTATAGGCATTTGTCACTTATATTCGAATGCGACGGAAGAAAGGCCTTAGGCTATATAACATATTGCTGCGACCAATAAGAGCGAAGCGTCAGTGAGAAATGTTGCAAAAGTCCTTTTTAGTAATAAAAAAGACCATGACAGTATATAGAGAGATAGACATATCTCTTAAGATTGACTCATAATAACATTATTTGTCGAAGAAGGCGATAGGCTATATAACAATACGCTGCTACCATTATTATGAGTTCACGATCATAATAACAAAAACCAACGTGAGCAATCAAAAGATAATCGTGATAGTATTTCCGACAACCACGCGAACGAAGTCGCGGGCACAGCTAGTATCTTCTATATACGGTGTCGCGTGAACCCTTGTTATATTCTTATACCGTTTGATGAACAACATACGAGATCGCTCTGAAAATAGTATTTATGCATTTATTACTCTCCTGAATGCAGTCAAACTTTTAGAAGAAAACAGTGACTGCGAAGTGATGTTCCCACCAATTAGCGTCCAGATTAGCTGATTTGATCAATTGATCAATTTGATCAGCCTTTCAGAAACCGGATTTTGGTTTAGATTTACGGTAGGTATAAACTATTAAAAGTTTTTCTGCATTGAGGAAAATGCACGAATATTATTTTTATCTCCACCAAACTTTACCGCCGTATACAAGGTGTAAAATAAATGAGTGATAATACTTTAGGGTGTGTATGTGCCTCATATGTAGAGTATACTGTAAAAGTATCAGCGCTGAAAAACTCTTTTTTGACTTTCGTGTTTTTATGAGAAATGCCCCAACAAAATAAATTTTCCCATACAGTAATTTAAAAAATCCTCTTTTAGAGCTGGTCCTTTCACAGTAAACTCTATATACGGGACCCATACACACCCAAAATTATTATCACTCATCTATTTTACACCATAGGTATTTTGATTTTTATGTGTGCAGAGCTCCACCATATGACATGAGTCGTCAAACTGTCTAGTATTTATCAAGAAACAAGATGTCTAGAAATATGATGTTAAATGTCCCAATTGTACTAAAAATAACTTCTCGTCATCTCTCTTTCTTTTTTATAATTCGAACGCTACAATATACACTAAATACATCTACAAAAAAGGGTCTAAAAGACGAAATTTTTTTATAGAAATCCGGAAATGCCTAGGTACAATAATGGTCAAGGTAGAGCCGTGAGCGCAACCTCATATGACATCGAATAGGTACGCAACGACAGCCGAAGTTTGGTAAAAGGAGACTAAAGTACACAGGTGTAGTAGATTAAGGTCTAGCAGTGGCTGATGATGATGCACTGCGCTAGCCATACAGCGGTTAACCCTACAGTGATATTAAACAAACGTAACGTAAAAAACAGTGAGTGGAGGTCGGGATTGGGGACCCCCACGGACCGTGGGAGCGGTGCCACGTGCGTGTACAGACTTGCTCGCGAAATGCCCCACAAATATGACCACATGTGAGAGGAACTTGTGTAGGTACTCCTTGAGATATTTGCTAAATAAGCCATGTAAGTACTGAGTGAAATAGTTTTGTTTTGTTGCTAAAGGATGCTATGATGCCACTGCATACATTAGGGTCCATTTACACGTCCAATGATACAGGTGAAATAATTTTATAACTACGTTTATTTAACATATTATACAGTATCTTATAGCTACGTACAGATGTCCCACCTTAATGGCCTCTACAAGAGGTCTCTTTAAATACTGTATTATCTATGACAAGAGGACTAATATATAGACTATCTTAAGCTTCAAAGTCAAACGTCATATTTGACGTTACATTGTTTTAAGACTAATAATTCATAATGGTATAGCATTATGTAACAGTTATGAAATTCGATGAGCCTCTCATAATGAGTGAAACTTGAGTACTTCTTTAGATATTTGCCATATAAGCAAGGTAGCTAAGATAAAGAGAGAGCTTTGTTTGGTTAGGTTAGGATGATTACATTTTACAAAATCCGTTGAGTTTATGTGAGCGATACTTGATGACTTCTTTAGAAGCGGTGGCTAAATAAAGGACAAAAAAGAGAAAAGAAAAGAGAGAAAGTTTGTTGTTAGTAATGGATGCATGCTGTAACTATTTACATGCGTCGATGGGCTTAGGAATTTTCGAGGATTTACTTGACTTGTTGAGCATCTGATCTGCAAGACACTAAAAGCTACATGAACGACTCTAGCACAAGTAAGTAGGTAGAGACAACGCTTGATTTATATAATTTCTCATAATTTCACGTTGAATTCTCTTTTTGAATGGCCTTGAAATATTTTCCACTAGCGTTAAAGTATAGTACCTAAATTTCGTAAACATTGGTCTACACCAAGAAGTGAAGCCGATATAAATGGAGTTATATTAATTAGGAACCCCACGCAACGTGGGTGGACCTGAACTTTATCCTCCAATGTTAAAAGGAGTCTCGATCATCAGCACGTCAGTGGTCTGAGTTCATGATGATTATAATACAATACGTGCTATAGCGAACAATTCTTATTTCAAAATGGAAGCATTTTCCTTCAGATTTTCCACTATTGTCCATTGATATGTATACACGAAACGTCTACACGTTTGCAGTCTGAAGAAGCAATAAAACACACGCTTAAAGTTTCGTTATAAATAGTGTTATTTATATCTAAAAATACGAAAAACACCATACATTTAGTATCTCAATAGATTCCAAATAAACAAACAATAGACAAGGATAGTCTAAGGATAGTCTCTGCGAGGAGCAGTATAAACACAGACACCCGGTCAAGGTGAACTATTTCGGGAGGAGGGCATCGCCCGCGTACCCCATGGCGAATGTCAGTTCATCGTATTAGGTGAAATGTGACCCCATGCGAGTAATTGTGTGATTTTTTTCAATTTGGCCACTTTTGGGTTAACATAAGTTAATAGTATTTTGTAATTAGATATAATGAGCTTGTTAATAATATGATAATAATAGCTCGCGACACTGATTACGGTGTCGGTTGGTCGTTGACACGCTGGAGTAATTTTATAGTCCCAAAGTGTGTGCACTACACACGGACACTCTCTCTTCCTTAACTTTCATAGCCTAGTAAGGGGCGATTTTTCAATTGTCAGATAACTTTTATCTGAGGAATATATATGTGACTTTGGCATTTGTTTCATACAAATTCCGTCAAAGTCACATATTTATTCGACAGATAAAAATTACCTGACGATTGATAAATCACCCCTATAAGACATGTAACCGACATGAAACTTTATTGGATTAGAGTGTTTTAAGAATGTCGTGTCTAGAGGCCAGTTTTAATAATCTATCTATCCGTTGTCAAACATAAGGATTTCAACTTTTAGTTACAGATGGGTTTTGATTCAGTTCTCGCTCTAATACAACTTATTTCTTGATAACAGCAATTAAACCAAAATCCGGACGACCAATGTCGGTATCACAATCACAACATTGTGGAGTACGATCACGTATATATCATCGTTAATGATTTACGATGCGATCCCTTTGATCGATCTTCGGCCAACAGCCCGTTCCGTATTACTAATTAATTTTGAAATTCTAATACATATGCTTTTTATGTTTCCGCCAGCAGACGTGACGAGATGTGATATTTGCCGCCAAAAACCTATCAATTGGCGGCCATTTTTAGACCGTATCTAAAAAGGAAAAGCCGAAACCCTTATAGGATCACTTGTCTGTATGTACTCTACTCAGGTCTACCTCTACTGTAACTTGGAGATGTGAAATATCAGACTTCTTAGCCAACGCAATGAAAAGATGGAACCAAATGAATGAGTGTACGCATGCTTATGCTCACTCATTTGCTTGCAGGGCGGCGATTCTCAGGCCTCGTTCCGAATATTTGTATATCCCGCTCGCACGCGTGGTAAATCTCATTTGCATTAGCGGGACAGACCGATAGTAAAAGTAGGCCTGAGAATTAGTAGGCTGTGGTTATCATTTTTCGCGGGTTATTGCTAGATAACTATATTATTGATAACTATGTTATTGCATTTAAATTTTAAAGAAGCAGTTTATGCCGCAAATTTTTGACATTTTCGATACTCACAAGGGAATCATTCATAAATTTCTAGATTCTGAGTTCACCTTCCCGTGAACTCTGAATCTCTAAATTTGGTACAAAGCAAGATTTGAAAAAATCTACTCTATCTCATGAACGCTTAGAGGTATTAATTTGAAATCTATTTTAAATACTCATGTCTATAATTTGAACACTGTGATCGCCAAACCGCCTGCCAAGCGTGGCGAGTTACTTAATATAATTTTTACAGTTACTTAAAATAAGGTAAATGAAAGTTACTTAAAATAAGGTAACTGAATACATTGGAGGAGACATAGCCAGTATCATAGCTGAAATGATGATACCGCCTCCGTGGTAGAACACAAATACTAGAGTATTTCTGAGTTTCGTTCTCGACCCGGAGGTCGTGGGTTCGATTCCCGTGTTAGAACAACAAATGTTGTTTTCAATTTTGGTTAGGACAATGCAGGCTGATCACCTGATTGTCTGACAAGCACAAGTAAGATGATCCATGCGTCGGATGGGCATGTGAAAATTCGGTCCTGCGCCTGTTCTCTCGCCAGTCGTGTCGGTTTACCGTCCCACTGGGTTATGAGAGTAAAACGGAAGAGAGAGTGTCTTTGTGTATTGCGCACACACTTGGGCACTATAAAATAACTCCTGCGTTGCTGGCCCGGTTTCAATGAACTCGGCTACAGACACCGAAATCGGTGATGGGGGCGGGGCTATTATTATGAAAATAATGATGATATTAGTCAAATTTTCTGTTTTAGTTTCGTGTAACTTAGTGGTGTAACTGGTAGGTAGTAGGTACTAAACACAAACCAACGCATGTATCATATCAATAAATCAGCGTTAATGACTTGTGCAATAATGCAATTGCGTAATTCCACTCTGCCTATTGTCAGTCACGATTTTACCTATTAGCGAATTAACGCGTTTTGACTATCACAGTGTAGAGCTAGGAATATTTAGATAGGAAGCTAGGATTTTAAGCGAAACGCTATGGGTTTAAATATGAAGGAAAAACATAAAAAAATCATCAGGTTAATTTTTTGCTATTGATAATTATGATTAATTAACTATCATTTTAATTAGGAAGACTTATGTATCGTTCGCGTGGTTTTTGAGTGACTTAAGCCGTTTATGCAGCGCACGCAACGAAAGTCCCCAATTGTGAATAATTTCCCCCGTTTTTGTAACATTTCACACTGACGCTTCGCTCCTATTGGTCCCAACGTAATGTTATATAACATTACTCAATAAATGGACTAACCAACAAAAAAAGAATTTTTCTAATCGGACCAGTAGTTCTCTGGAACTACTGGTCCGATTTGGTGGTCCGGTTTGTTTAAACGCGCTAATCTCTGGATTAGCGCGTTTAAACAAACAAACAAACTCTTCCGCTTTATAATATTAGTATAGATTAACTACCTTGAACAAAAAATAACAACAAAATATGGACGATTATTTAACCAAATTTGGTAAACAAAGCATAACTTGATATCTACAAGTCCTAGACTATAAATTTTAGTGTTTTTGTTAGATAACAAGTCTCACTACCTCCCATAGCCCGTAGGTCCACTACTTACGGGAAACCATGTATAATATTTTTTGGAATTTTATCTAAATACACTATACACCATAGTGTAGATATACTGTGTATCGTCCAATAAGCCAAAGATATTATAAACATATAGTTTGCTTGAATCCAGGACCTATTGGTCCAATTAAAAATTGGGTTCGATAGCCCGTTTATTAAGGAAGCCTGTATAATGTACCGCTAAAACGCAATAAGAGCTCCTATGCAAATGTTTAAAAATAAAGTGTTTTATTTCACTATTTCGGAATGAAGTTTAAATAATATTAAGCAATATCCCGCAAAACATTCAGCTGGAAGCAATTCATCTCAGCTACAGGCCTTATTTTTACCCGACTTCGGCGAAGCCAAAAGGAAGTGCAATGATTTTGGCATTCTATGTATGTACCTATATATGTATGTATGTTCCCTCGCAGCGGCTAAACTACTGGTCCGATTTTAACAAAATAATAAGGTGTCGATCGATTCGTAATGATCCCGCAAGTAACATAGGCTATATAACTTTATGAAAAATTTTGGATTGTAATATGAAACATCAGGATCTAAAAAAATATTTGCGAAAAAAATATTTATTTTAACTTTTTTTTTTAAAATTTTTTACTAAAAAGTCTTGTTGTTTCCTAGCTCTATATTATAATAGATATAAAATTACAAACGTCCCACTCCCATCTCCCATGGCTTTGTGACATGGTAATCCCTGTCGTTACCACCATGTCACGTACTCTCCCCATGTCACACAACTTATTCATACTTAATAGTCATACAAATTGTCAGCAGACACTCATAACTATTGTATGATAAAACGATGTTCCCCCTAAGTTTTCCATGTTTATGTACACAAATGAACAGTGTGATGAGTGCGAGGTTTAAAACCACTCTGCGTGGAGAAGCTAACTTTGTATGGTATCGAAACAACGCCCCTAGCGGCAAACAATGGTAACTAATTCGATTACAAATTGTAGCTAGCTTCTTCAAGGCGAGAAGTGATAAATACTCTGTACAGGACTCTGATTCAAGATGCCATCGCTATTTATCGCTTACGAAGATCGAAAACAAAATGTATGGAATTTGACATAGACTTCGCTAAATGGCGATCGAATACGTAAGTTATATACCTAGTCGAATTTTATACATTTTGTTTTCGAACTTCGTAAGCGACAAATAGCGATGGCATCTTGAATGAGCCCTTCTTATTTATTTATTAATTAAATTTATTTATTTATTTATTTTGTTTGGGTAACCAACAGCTTATTAGTAACACAGTAACAGTACAGTATAGATAGGATGAAAGCCAGAAACAGGTTCCCACTAATAGTAAAACAACTTATAGATAACAAAATTAATACTAAACTTAATAGTAGTAAAACATGTACAATAGTTGTCGTTCTTATGTATCATTAATGCTGCTTTACAGCGAAGTATCTTTACATTACATTTTTTTACTGATATAATAGTTAAGTAAATGTTGCGCAATTCACATCTTGTCCTTGTCATTCATGACATGTCATCAGGAGGACTCCTAACTTTAAGTAGCGTTTAAGTATTTGACGTATCAATCAGTATCGCGAAAATATCTTTAAACATTGTTTTAGCTAACCTCCGATTTGTCAATCAGATCTGAGCCTCGATTCTCATAGCTCCAACTTCATTTCGATATGAAGACTATCCCGTTCGTACGCATATCAAATTATGAGCGTACGAGTGGGACATACTGACAATAGAAACGATATTCGTGGTACGAGAATCAGGGCCCTGATTAATGAAAAATAGCTAAGAAAACGATCATGTCAGCTTTCGAACAAAAAAAGTAGACCAAAATCGGTTCATCCATTTGGGAGCTACGGTGCCACAAGCGGATAGAGAGACACACATATGCACACAGACAAGTCAAAGTCTCGTCAATTTTTGTCGGGGGTTAAAAATTTGGGTAAAAAACTTACAAGGTAAGGCGTAGTTTTATCCGACCTCAAAAAAGGTCGTGAATTCATTAAAATAAGAAACGTTTTATTTCCAAATGAAACTTAACAAGCTATTTTCGGAAAGTCAACAAGAAAAACAAGCTACAACCGGTTTTTTATTCCATACAATTAGAAATATGATGGAGGAGGCAGTGGCCTTACTCTCCAAACTGATTCGATTTTGATTCAGATTCGCTCGTGCCGCGTACTCCCGAATAAATACTTTTGCTTATTTTGATTCTCAGTTTCGATTGATATGGTCGGGAGAACAAAAAGTTACGGTCTAACAATTTTCTATAGTTATCCTGGTTAGTTTCAAAGTAATCCACCTAATAAAATACGAAAACCCATTGAGATCTAACTGGTTCGATTCTCGATTGTGTCGGGAGTGGGGTTACCATATGTAAATAGAAGGATGCCTGTACATAGTACCTAATGTGCCTGATTTTTTTTTAAAATACAATACAATACAATACAATACAAATATACTTTATTGTGCACACAACAAGTTACAAAAAAACAAAAAAATATATACATTACAAAAATCAGACATGCACACAAAGGCGGCCTTATTACTAGATAGCAATTTCTTCCAGACAACCTTATGGTGTTAGAGAAAACAATGCTAGAGAATGGGAGTTGCGCAAAAGTATATTTAATAAAATAAAAGTAAATAAAATAAAATAATACATAAACACAATAAATATATAATATATGTATACAATATAATATATATATCTATATACAGGGTGTTTTGCACATGGACCGACATGATTTTTTGGGGGGTGGGGGGGGGGTCATGTGCTATTTTCCCCCGTGAGACCCAATATCCTAAGTCTCACGGTAGTCTAGATATGTTTTTTTTTTATTTTTTTGAAATCTACCCGAAATCTTGCCTTTAAATCGTCCTAACTTTTTTGTTTGTGGTTATAATACCACAAAACAAAGTATGCTTGTATTCTACAATGTTTTCTAATTCTAAATAAATCATTACATGTTACAATTGATGTCCACAAAAAAACTTCTGAGCTTTCAAAGTGGTAAATCGGTGTAAATGTTATGAAAAGTGACAACTTATCAATTCATTTAAAAAAAAACTAAAGTTCATTTTGAATTTAGCTTTTTATTAAAAAGTTCTTTACTTATTACCCTTTCTAACGATATGCTACATGACAGAAATAATACATCAGGTGTCGACCTAAGAGATACTTTGTTGCTAGGGTCAAGATAATGAAAATACATTTTTTATGTTAAGTTGTTTTTATTAAATTAAAATTACAAAGTTTGCTCGAATTGGCCGCCTCCACACCTTATGCATGCACGACACCTTTTTCTTATTTCCGAGGTTGTAGTTAAAAGCCGCATTTCCTCTTGCATTTTTACGAATGCTGTGTTCATTCGTTCCACTAAAATTTCTTTTGTGGGCACCTCTGTTGCATACACTAACTCTTTTGCACGTCCCCATACGTAGAAATCCAGGGGTGTTAAATCTGGGGACCGTGCTGGCCATGGAATGGGGCCAGCTCTACCAATCCACGAGTTTGGAAATGCATTATTTAAATGCTCTCGTACCGTTCGTTGGTAATGTGCCGGACAGCCATCATTTTGAAAAACAATTGGCACATCTTCTAAAACTGGTAGTATCAGTTCAGGTAAATCATTTTGAAGAAACTCTAAATAATTGTTTCCATTGAGTCGTTCTGGCAAAAAATATGGGCCGACAAGATTTCGCCCAATAACACCAGCCCAAACATTTACGCTGAATTTTCGCTGAAAGGAAGTCTGCCTTTTTTTGTGCGGATTTTGGCCCCTTTTCTCCCAGTGATGCAAATTGTGCAGATTTGCTATGCCTTCATGGCTAAAATTTGACTCGTCAGTCCATAAAATTCTTTTCAAAAAGTCGCTATCTTCAACATCTGTGTGCAATAAAAATCGGCAGAACTCTAACCGTCTTGCATTGTCACCCTCTTCGAGACCTGGAACAATGAATGAAATCCGTGAGTTTGTGGTAATAACTGCATAAACGCGATATTTCTTTCTTTTAATTGAGCTCACGCAAAGAACTTCTTCAGTTGTCCGAGAAACATAGCAAGAAAGGAATTCAACGAAACAATTACAACAATAAAAAATAAAAAATAATAAGAGTAAAAGTGAACACATTAAGATTTGAAATCAAGTAAAATGTTTTAATGTCACATTTTAAATAAGTAGTAAGTACTGTAAGTTGTTACCTTGAACAGGAGTGTAATGAAATGCGTGCCTTCCATCTGCCCGAAGAACGGACCAGACTTTCCAAACTGATACGTTAAGTCCGTCAGCAACAACTCGTATGCTTGTTGTAGGATCGTCATCAAAAGCTTGAAGGATTCTCTCATCAACTTCAACATTATGTTGCCTCACATTCACTCGGGGCTCCCGAAAGTTTAAGTTGCCGGTCTCCCTCAGACGTCGATAGGTAGTTGAGAAGGTCTCGTGGTGAGGTAACCGTCGATCAGTGTAGCGTTCTTGATAAATTCTTCGCGCTTCATGCGAATTGCAATCAGCTTTACCATACGCCAACATCATGTCAGCATACTCCTCGTTACTGAAGTTCGCCATTGTAACGAATACGCAAAGATAAACACAACAAAAACGTAACAGTTCAACAACAGATTTAACAAAAAAACAATAACAAGACTTTAATTTGATTACGATAGAACAACGGGAAAAGTACGGGCACTTCGAATCGCAGAGTAATCTCGACTGATTCCCGGCAAGTGACCTTCACTCACTTTCAACTCGATAGACAAAGACAACAATAACTGTACTACTAGTAAGAAAGGGACTAACTTTTTACCTGCTGCTTGATAATCCGCGTTGACTGGTTACATTGTTCAAACCAGTTACATTGTTAGAGTGCGTGTTCAGGCAAACGAAGCTTAATTTGACCACTTTAAGAATGGTTTCTTATATCATGTAGCATATCGTTAGAAAGGGTAATAAGTAAAGAACTTTTTAAAAAAAAGCTAAATTCAAAATGAACTTTAGTTTTTTTTTAAATGAATTGATAAGTTGTCACTTTTCATAACATTTACACCGATTTACCACTTTGAAAGCTCAGAAGTTTTTTTGTGGATATCAATTGTAACATGTAATGATTTATTTAGAATTAGAAAACATTGTAAAATACAAGCATACTTTGTTTTGTGGTATTATAACCACAAACAAAAAAGTTAGGACGATTTAAAGGCAAGATTTCGGGTATATTTCAAAAAAATTAAAAAAAAACATATCTAGACTACCGTGAGACTTAGGATATTGGGTCTCACGGGGGAAAATAGCACATGACCCCCCCACCCCCCAAAAAATCATGTCGGTCCATGTGCAAAACACCCTGTATATATATATATACAATAGATAAACCTACATGATATTTTAATTTATAATAATAAGTGTTAGTTACATAAGTCAAGGGTTGACACAATATGATTCCAGATAATGATTTTTTATAAGAGTTTTAAAGCGATGTATAGTTTCAGCCTGCCTTATATGGATAGGTAAAGAATTCCAAAGGGAAATGGATTTTACAATGAAAGAGCAATTAAAGTATTTAGTGCGGTGGATAGGAATGTCAAGAAGAAGATTAGATATAGATCGTAGTTCCAGTCTGTCAGAGGTACGGAAGTTAAAATTACTTTTTAAATAAGTGGGACAATGGGAGTCAAATAGGATGTTATAAAGGAAGGAGAGAACACGAGAGTCACGGCGGTAGCGGATTGGCAACCACTTTAACTTGAGGCGATACTCGGAGATATGGTCAAATTTACGTAAACCGAAAACAAACCTCAAAGCCAGGTTTTGAAGGCGCTCCAATTTGTTCAGTTGTTCCTCCGTCAAGTTAGTGAAAGAAGCGTCCGCATAATCTAAATGGGAAAGGAGTAGGGATTCAGCCAAAACTACCTTAGTGGGTATCGGAAGAACATATCGTAGACGTTTTAGGGAACGCCAGGAAGAAAAAACCTTTCTACTAATCTCTTGCAATTGATGCGTCCACGATAAATGTTCATCAAAGTACACTCCCAAGTTTTTAACCACTTTACTGAAAGGTATTGTTACACCATTTATAAGGACAGGAGGTAAAGAATCATGGTCAACTCTAGAAATTAGCCCGGGGCTACCAATTACAATTAATTGAGTTTTAATAGGATTAATAAGAAGTCCATGATTCTTGCTCCATTCACAAATATTCGACAAATCGTGATTCACTAGATCAAAAGCGGAATTCAGATTGTCCAAAGGAGACTGTGTGTATATTTGAAGATCGTCCGCATACAAGTGGTAGGATGATGAAATCGATATTGTTATAGGGTTTATAAAAATTGCAAACAGAAGAGGAGATAGCACACCACCCTGAGGCACGCCGGCATAGATATAACTCCAATCGGAGAAATAATCAGATGATTTAACTCTCTGCCGTCGTCCTACCAGGTAGCTACGAATTAAATTAATTATTGATGGTGAAAGATTTAAAGATGCAAGCCGGGCTAGCAGAATATCGTGGTCTATGGAATTGAAGGCATTACTAAAATCCAGAAGTGTGAGAATAGTAAGCATTTTATCATCCATACCTGACCGTATATCATCAGCTACCTTTACCAATGCGGTAGTCGTACTGTGACCAGTGCGAAAACCGGACTGGAACGGACTGAGTAAGCTGTTGTGGGTAACAAATTTCGTAAGCTGGTGATGAATGATTCGCTCTAAAACTTTTGATAAAAAGGGTAGGATGGAAATAGGACGGAAGTCAGACACAGTCTTAGGACAGGAGGATTTAGGTAAAGGAATTATGTAAGCTGCCTTCCAGGCATCAGGAAAGGTACAAGACTCTAAACATGAATTAAAAATGTGTGCAAGAACAGGAACAATTATATCTAATATTGGTGTGATCATTCTACGACTGATACCGTCATCTCCTACTGCGTTTGACGATATGGAAAGGATGTGCTTTTTAATCTCACACTCGGAAACTGGAACAGTAAGGAACGGATCAGAATTCAATATAGGTAGCGAAGAAATATAATTTAACGTTTGTGATTTAATTTTGGGGTCGAGATTAAAAGACGAAGTAAAATGGTTATTAAGTGAATCTATATTATGAGAGTCTTGCGGTTCAGAGCATTTGCCCACGCCGAGGGATTTGAGAAATTTCCATGTTTTAGCCGGATCCCCGTTCTCAACGGAGGCGTGAATATGACGTCTTTGTGCGTCACGACACATCATATTACAGCGGTTCCGGATTTTAATATATTTGTTACGATATTCTTCTGTCTTTTTTATTTTAAATTTGGCTTTGGCTGCATGCTTAGCATTTATCAGAGATTTGATTTCGTCTGATAACCAGGGAGCGGGAAGATGTTTGATTTTAACGGGCCTAACAGGTGCATGAATATCATAAAGAGATTTAAGTTTAGCGTTAAATATATCAATTTTGTCATTAATGGAATCAGCTGAGAGTAAGTTTGACCAGTCCAAGTTATGTGCGTCCTCCTCTAGGCTTTCAATATTCATCGAAGAGAAATTTCTTTGAAGAAGAGTTTTTACCTTAGCTTTGGGAGGGCGAACATTATAGGCGACATAGATAAGATCATGGTATGAAAACATATCAGCTGAGACTTGTCCATGCGTAGTAACACGATTAGGAGAGGAGACTATGATTAGGTCGAGCAGGGAAGGACGGGAACCTGGAAAGCAGTGGGTAGGATTCAGAGGTAGTAATTTCATATTATATGAATCTAAAATTGAACTAAGTTTAGTCGATCGACTATCACCCTTAAGTAGACAAGTATTGAAATCGCCCATTATAACACAATGATCGTAGTACGGTGTAAAAGCATCAAGCGTATTTTCAAAGGATGAGAAGTAATCATTGTGCATTGATGGGCAATAGTAGACCCCGAGTAATAATTTATTATAGTGCGATACCTGGACTTCTACCAGCAAAAACTCGAGAGCATCAGATGGAGGGGGTTGCGCTGACGAGCTAATAATAGTGTAGGACAAGTCTGAACGTAGATAAATCGCAACGCCACCTCCACCCCTCCCAATGCGGTCGTTGCACATTAACTTAAAACCGGGTAAACTGTAGCATGTTGATGGTAAGCAAGGCTTAAGCCACGTTTCCGATATAAAGACAGCATCAACATTAGCCCGATCAAAAGACGCAAGCAAGTCGGGGTAATGAGCCGGAATGCTCTGTGCATTAATATGAACGGCCTTAAAACATTTGTTAACTGTGTTAAAATTTGAAGTTATTGTATCCCTAAGAGACATAAATGTGGCACTTTGAAAACTATCATCGCTGTTAGAAGAAATGGATAAAAAATCATCTGAAGCAAATGAGTCAACACTTACATTCATGATAATAATACAAACTAAATATAAATAAAATATATAAAACACTATAAATATATTATCCTACAACAATTGAAATATAATTGGCCTGCAGCCCACTGTGTCATAAAAAAAACATAAGTATATAAATAAATTTGCTATATTAAAATTAGTAAATAAATAGAAAAAGAGTAGGTAGATAAATGGAAAGAATCCAAACATGCCTATTATTTTTTAAACACCTAGCTAAATATGAGCAATTATTCTAACAAAATATAATTAGATTTAAGATGAGATGCTAGCCCAACACAAATTGGCAATTAAAATTTTAATGGAGTTTTACTGAGATATAATAATAAAGTTCTAAGTACAAGCACAGCTTATTAGTTACAAAAATTACATAACAAAGATGCAATTTATATACATAATACTAGATTAAGAGAAATCAGTTAAGTACATAATGGCTCATGCTAAATTTCATGTCCACACACAAAAAACAAAAAAAAAAATATATATAATTAAAGTGACATTAAGAAGACGAAGAAGAATAACTATCACTCACTCCTGTCAGACGTCACCGAAACACATCTGTCAAAAGCTTCGTGTTAAAGAAAATGAAACAAAATCAAACATTTTCAAAAAGTACAGATTACAAAATTAAATATGTTTCATTTTCGAAATACCGACAATTTGTGACAAAAGAAATTAGTGATGATGCATAGAAATAAGTAACTATGAGATCTAAGTATGGACAATAAAATTATAAGTGAATGATTAATGAGAAGCGAATATTGGCAAAGCAGAATTATAGATTTATATGTATATATGTGAAGATTGAGAAAGTTACCATGCTATTATTTAAAGTATGTTACCCTTAGAGTATTTACTTTTTGGTTCGCCTTGGTCTTGTTCCAGTTTCATTTTTGGTTTTGGATGCCGGAACTTGAGATGTGACTTCTGCCATATCACCACAGAGATCAGAAATGGCATCCAACTCCGCTATGCTACAAACACTGCTTTTGGAGCCATCAGATCTAGCAACGAAAATAGAGCCATTATATGTCCAACACTTTGTAACACCGAAACGCTGCCTGGCCGCCAGGAACACTTCATGTCTCTTTTTAATTAAAAACTCTGATAGAGTGATGCGAATGTGAATTTTTCAGGCTGGTCTTAGCCCTCCAAACCTCATTCCGATCAGTAAAATTCTGAAACTTAACCAAGATCGGTCTGGGTTTTGATTCCTTTAAGCGTCCCAAGCGGTGACAATATTTTACTGAAGAAATGTTTATGTCTTAGACTTTTAACTGGGAAGACAACAAAGATGCAATAGCTTCTTGTGCATCCTTTTTGGCTTCGGGAACTCCATGCACAAGCAAAATCTTTCTTCTGTGCCTCATCTCAGTTTGATCATAGGCATCCATCAATATTTCCTACTGAGCCTGCATCATCTTAAGTGCATTCAATATAAAATTTTTGAACTCACAAAAATCAGATGCCAGTGTTGTAGAGGTGTTTGTAGTCTGGACCGCACACAATTCCTGCTGGAACTCCATCATCTTCGAGTTAAACATCTTATTCATTTGTGTTATTGATTCTTGCAAGGACTCCATTGTAAACAAGTGGAAGAGAAAAATAACAGCAAATTTTGACAAAAGTGCAAGTGATATAATTTGTTTAAGAAAACAGTGTTTATATACTGTATCTTATTATTGCAATTATAGGAGATTGTGACACTAGTAGATGCAGGTATAAATTTTTACATAATATTGATTTAAAATAATTAATTTATAATTTTGGTTAAGGAGCAGTTAAAAGTTCAACTTAACTTTTTGCACGCCTACCCCCGAAAAAAGGACTAAAGCAAAACGCTGTAGGTAATCTATATATCTATATATCTATATATCTATATACTTATAATAAAACTGTAGAGAGGTCAATTCTGTACATTGAATATTTTTTCAAAATACATATTGGAGGATGATTGGCGATCGATACTGATGCCAAAAATGCAATTAGTAAAATTTTTGTCTGTCTGTCTGTCTGTCTGTATGTGCGCGATAGGAACAAAAACTACTGAAGGGATTTTAACCAAACTTGGTACGATTGTAGCCCATATTCCTAGGCAGGTTATAGGCTATATAACATAACGCTACGATACATAGGAGCCGAGCAGTGACGATAAATTGGAAGCAAGTCGGAGGAATTTCGCGCGCGCGGGCTGCGGACGAACGGTTCATGCGGGGGGCGCGGGGGGATCGCTTACACAGTGACGCGAAGCAATAGAATGTGGCACTAAAGTAGATTAGAACTTGAAATAAGTACCTAACTAACAGATTTTTTTTTCTGAGAAGAGTGTTTCCACAGTGTCATAATAATATAAAAATTGTATTTTTGAACTTGCTTCACAAATTGAAATAAATTATCATTTATTGTATAAATCAACTTAATTAACTGTATTATTAAAAGAAAGCCTTTCGCGATAATCTAAAAAAACGGGCAATTAAGCGGTTTTTGGTAAACTATTTATACCATCACGGTATTAATCCTTATCATTTTTAATACGTTAGTTGGCTTAAGAATTTCATGAAGACTATATTTGCCCTTTATACCTAGCAAGTATAATTAATAGTTTAGGAGATAATATAGCAAAATTAAAATCGTTACGCCGTGATTCGACCGCCGCATCGCGGCGCCGCGCGATACAGGCTGATGCGTGACGTCTTATATCCGAGTCGGGGTGTAGTGTAGGTATCAGATGCTGGTAGGTAGGAATTTTGGCGAAGGTCAACCAAAGGAACTCCACCCCACTGCTGGGTAAAAAATACTATTAAAATGTGCTAACAGGCAGTACCGGTAGTATGAATTTAACCACGCACAGCCGCTAACTGTGCCCCCAGTAATAATCGTGTAAGTACGGCGTATGGCGTATAGATGTCGCTTTGATTTGAAGATATTTGTTTATTTTTATTCTCTGTCGATTGATATGGTCTGGTGTACAAAAAGTTACGTTCTAACGGTTTTCTTTAACCTAATTAATTTCAAAGTAATCTACCAAATAAAACACCAAAAACCGTTAAGATCGAACTGATTCGATTCTCAGTTGTGCCTGCTGGATCCTCGGCGGGGCGTGCCGCTGCGCCCATGTCTAACCGAGAGTTCCGTTTTAAAGACCTTAGTAATTGCAATATAAGTTTAAATTTAATAATACTTCAAAACATTAATGACAAAAATGGTAAATAAGTTTAAAAAATTGAAAATATTTTTATGGTTTCGCAATTTATCCTATGTCGTTTAAATTTGATATGAAGCAACATTTTAATAGTGCATTAAGATGTTGCTTCATATCAAATTTCTATTCCCGGGAAGTACCCTTTAGGTTTTGGTTCCCTTTGGCGTGTCGAAAATTGCGGGTAGATGTGGCCAAGATGCCTGTTTCTTTTCACAGCCAGAAGGGACAGTAGAGCTGAGTTTTTAATATGATTTTTAGCTTGATACCTACACGTGTTAAAGTTTTGACACCCAGACAGACAGACGGACATCGAAGTTAAATACTTTACTAAATTAACGTGAAAAATTGTCTGGGTCTATACGGTGCATTCGAATAATATTATCCTAACTTCGAATACCTTTGCTGACTTCTACATATTGTTCGAAGGCCTACTTCTTTTGCCGAGCTCCGAAAGGATAGTAATATATTATTATTATACCCTGCATACCAAGAGGCTTGCCGGGTACGTGTCTTGCTGGATCGGGATCAACACTGGGATGCACTGGGAAGTACCTATTAGCGAAAGTTCTCAGCGGTTGCGCCAATAAACTAAAAATATATTTAAAAATACTAAAGTGCCCTAAATCACTTTTCCACGCGTACGAAGTCGCGGGCACAGCTAGTAACTAATAAGTAAATGACATCGCGTAATTTGAAAATGCATACATACCAATGCCGGCCGCACGCCTGTCTAAACCTTAAAATGCCTGTCAAATGCGGCAAACCCCTGTCATATGGTAACTCTAGTCGGGAGTAAGCTTGCAGGTCTACGTAATTATTCGTTCGAAGATGGTACTGCGAGCTCGTGTGCTCGTAACCTGTCGAATGTCGATACTATCGGGACTCGGGGGGGGATTCACGGGACTGCTGCTGTAGTTGGTACTGCGAGCTCGTGTGCTCGTACCCTGTCGAATGTCGATACTATCGGGACTCGGGGGGGATTCACGGGACTGCTGCTGTAGTTGGTACTGCGAGCTCGTGTGCTCGTACCCTGTCGAATGTCGATACTATCGGGACTCGGGGGGGATTCACGGGACTGCTGCTGTAGGGAATTGGCCTGACTACTTTAATAGGTAGTACCTAAAGTGAGAGAAACCCTATTAGTGAATAAACTGCAGATTATAACAGGAAAATTGATAGCTTAGAATTTAGCTCTATCTCTAGACTTATTTATTGAACTCTATTTTTACCAATAAATTCAATGAATCCGAGACTAGGACAGTCATTTAATATTTTATTTTTAAACTTTAAAATTTTAGAACGTGTACACGTACTATTATAACACACATTAAAGTAAATTAATCAAAAAATATATTAACTGCTGTTTGACGCCATTAAATGACCGCGTTATATATTATATAAAGCTGGTACGATTATACAATATAAGTACTTAACAATAAATAATACCAACATGCCAATATAAGCAAAGCTCACGTGCCTGCGCGGGCGCACGTCTAGGATGTATTCCGCGAGCAAGGAGCTCGGATCGAAACACTTAACATTATTCAGGGCCACAATAGATTCCCAGTCACGCTTTCGGGCCCTTCCTCCTTCGACCTGCATAATACTAGAGATACGTTTGAATTATTGCCGTTCACTTCAAGACATATTAGCGCGGTTATTCCATTTTTAAATTGTTTACTTTTTTAATAGCTATTTGTTTATGTTCGTTCATGATGAACAGGCTAAGGTCATAGACCATACTGTCTAGTCATTAGTTTTTTAATGGCTAGTTATCATTGTAACTTAGTTTTTTTTCTACCATAGATATTTATTGAGACCGTGGGCTGCCGGTGTAAGAATAGCACCTTCCCATCATCTTTCCCGTGGGTGACCTAAAAGGCGACAGGGAAATATATATCTGGAAATGGACAGTGGCCTTTCTGGGGACATTGTTATCATTGTAAAACTTCGCTCGCCAACCCGCTTTCCAAACGTATTTCATCAGAAAACGACGGCATTTTTTGAGGATTCTAATTCATACTTGTAACTAACAGTTCTAGTACGTAAATAAAGTCTCTGCCTTTGCTCCTTTTGGAATTTTACAAACCAATTTTTCAAAATATTTTCCCAACATTCTCCAAAATATAAAACAAGTGAAACATATTTAAAAAGTTCTGCCCAAAAATAAAAACGTCAACAAATATCGCTTATTATAAGCGTTCGAATTTCAAAAGAACGCGCGCATATCTCCTTACGCCTCCATATTTTTTACTTTCAAAAATAGAACACTAATATGAATTAATAGTTGTCGACGTCATATGACGGCTGCGGTTAGATTTGGGGTAAAAAGATATTTCCACATTTGTTTTTGGAGTGTGAAAAATCGCGTTCTCGACGGTTTGCGGTTGTTTTAAGTAATACAAATTTGCTCGCATGACTTCTGACTGATTTCGTGGATTTAGTTGCAGCTGCGTTGCTTAATGATGTGATAAAAAATGTTGGCGTATGTAACTGTAGTTTAACGCTTTGTAAATATATACAATTGTATACCTAACTGTAATGCAGCGATCATAAAATATATCAAAGAGTTTAAAGGTCACAAAAAATAAACTCTAAGCTCATTGCTCAACCCTAGCCATACCAGCTAAAATATGTAAGCGGCATCTCTTTTAGTTATTTCAGTGACATTTTTTGTTAAACTATTAAAATATGTAGTAGGTACAGTACAATTATTTTACAGAATGTACGACTTTTTTTTGACAATACAATGTTATTATAATATAGATCGAAATTCTTGTACTTTAGCTCTTCTAATAATTCAATAAAAAGAGTAGCGGTATACAATAATAATTATTATAAAGTGTAATAAGTAATTAATAAAATATATTAAAATAAAACCTCGCGTAGGTGAGGTTCTGTGACATAATGTCTGTTCTAAATTTAAATGAAATTAAAAAGTATGTTTATGATTTTTTATATATTAAATACAATAAATTTTATTTTATCGGTAGGTATGTACAACGCTACCTTAAATACTCTACTCAACTCTTATTTTAATATTAAATATATTTTATTATACTTACATCATATCATATCACACATACAATCACTAAATAAACATTATAATATTATGTTTAGATCTAAGTAATTCTTTCTAGACGTACCTGCACAAAAAAAATTTTTTTGACTACATACCTACTTACCTACTCAATACTGACAATATAATTTTTTATTGCACAGTAAATAAGTGACATTAAAATTGGTAGCATCATGTAGAGTGCTATAAAATTTTTGAAAAAGCATAGGTTTATCTTCTTACAAATATAGGTACTAACATTGAGTACTTAGGTAAATCAACCTGGAAGTTAGGAAGGAACATTAAATTACTTAATCTACTTAACAAAAATATATGCATATTTTGCTAATGTGCTCTTCTGAGTAAAATACTAAACTTTGTTACAGGCACTCAGACATTTATTAGGTACTAAATAATAATTAGACTACCTTAGACATTAAGGTAGTGTTTCGTAATGTACATTAGGCACCCTAGACATTATGAGTAGTAGGGATTCGCCGGTTCTGGCTCACGAGCCAGAACCGGCGAATCTACAGGGGTTGGTCGGCCAACTACAGGGGTTGGTCGGTTAAAAAAAAAAAAAAAAAAGTTTGGTGTCAAAATAGGGGTTTTCCGCTACGCCCGATCGATCTATGCGATCCATTTTTGCGTATCTGCACTCCTTAACGTTTTAGGTTTTGCATAAGGAAAGCACTAATAGCACTCATTACACTAATCGTTAAACTCCTCAATGTCTAATGACCATGCGCATCACGCGTTTTGTAATGAACGACATTCTAAACTTAATGACATAGTCGTAATGGCATTGATAATAAACAACATTCTTTTGGTATGTTTCCAAATAATTGAAGTCGAGATAAAAAAAATAAAACTCGGGTTTAATTTCGAATAAATCCTTTATTTCAAAATAACTCTTTCATTAAATCTTAAAACAAGATTTGAACATCATATTCAAAAACAAATCATTCCTGAGTGTATCGCTGCCAAATTCATTTTGAAAGTCTTTCAATGACTTGTTTTTAAATTTATATAGTAAGTACATTAAACAGTACTCTCCACACACTGACGTATAATCATTTTGTAACCGAACATTATTAAAACGCCATTTCCTTGCATTTCTGTTCAAAAACATTTTATGCATCCCCGTAGGGAAACGACCATATGTGTCAAAGTATTCCCCGACCCCATTACTGTCTATGTGGATGGCTACCCAGTGGGAACCTGGTTTGGAGTCCGGATCCAAATTGCTTATAAGGAAAGCGGGAACCGTGACATATATCGGTAATCGGTTCGCAGCATAAGCGTTATAGTGTAAGCTTGGATGGATATTTTTTAAGTATGCTTGTATTTGTAAAGTGTCCATATTTCTTTTACAAGACTATTTAATTCGCTCTTTCACACGCGAGTGAAATAAATAAGCTGTAACCGTCTTATTTAACATGTTATCGACAGGGGTTTTTAAATAAAATGAAAGCATAACTTTAAAAGTAATCATTTATTATAATATATTATTTAACACATTCAAATTATTTTACAGAGTGAGAACTTAATAATAATTATACATAGATATATATAATACAATATTTACTATCTTAGCTACTAAAGTCAGCAGTTACATTGCGATTTTTATCAATTTCAATAACATTATCGAACTCTGCATAAACAACGCAATTGATCGTTTGAGTCAGAGCAGATTCAAAGCGAACTTCTAATCTCACACTACCGTGTCTAATTAAATTCCAATGAGTAGATGAATTGGCTGATAAATCAGGTGTGAGATCAAATGCTAACAAACAATAACCCTTCGAATACTTATCGTGAGATATCCCATTACCTTCGTTGAGAAAATGTATACCTGTTCCTGTAAATAATGTATGATAGGTTGTAGTAAAAATATTATTATCAAAACATGGTTGTAAAGCTTTTGAAGGAATTTGTTGACCGTCAATATATAAACAAAAGGAATTCATTTTGTAGTTCTCAAAATTAAACGGATTTTTAGACAAACAACCATTAAATGCTGCATTATTTACAAATCCAACTATACATCTCTTAGGTACTTGACCCAAAAAGATATTGTCTAATGTTTTGCCCTGAACCCCTGACGGTATCGTAAGAACTTTTACTTCAGCTCGAGTTATAGGATATTTTGCTGTAGTTGTCGCTAATACTTTTTGATGGGCAAGTAAGACGGAAGGGTTAAGTTTTGTTCTTCTGACAAGTAGAGTCGCATCTGATATGTTTATTTTGTATTTAACATCGTTTGTTGGAGCCATTAGGTTAAATGATTCACGAGATCTAACCAATTTTATACTCATCTCAACACCATTAATTAAAAATTTCCCTTGGTTGAATATATCACCGTGAAGGTGTCCTATCATTTCAACTTCCTTACTTTCCGAAACTAATTGTTGTCTTTTAGTAAAACCTAAGTTTTTTTCGTCGGTTGAGTCCATTTTACCAGCTGTGTCATCATACCAAAGACTACACGTTAAATGAGATTCTTTAGCATCGGGTGAGTAATTCAAAAGAGTTTCGATGTAAGATCGATATGCATATGTATTATTTGGAGGAGAAACTAATTTTTGGTTCAAATAAACATCGAGTTGGGTAAAAAGTGAATGAAGCCAATTGTTTACAGGTGCTACAATAGTTGCAGCAGCCAGTTTCGATGAATCATCATTTAATATTTTTGCTTTTAAATGAATCAATGTATGAGATAAATCTATATAATCATCACCAGTTCCAGGTACTTGAAACTCGATTGGTCCATCGTCAGCTAAAGATGATATCGGTTTATAGTGCACCCACATTCCACTTTCTATACTTGTTTGTGTTGATGGTAAAGCAAACAAATCTAATTCAGATTTTACACATTCACAAGAATGACTATGTAGGAAAGCCATTGTTTATTTTAATTTATGAAAATATATCTCCTTTATATTGACGAGTTGATTTTTGTTTCTTAAAACCTCTTCCTTTGCTGTTCAATGAAGGAGTGGCTGATACAAGACCTTTTCTTTTGGTTATATAGCCTGAACCAGACATGTTTAACTTATCAATTTTTTGATCTGCCCTTCTTTTTAAGTTTGAACTCATTTCCTTAAACCGTGATTTTATAGAATCATCCACAGATCGTGCTTTTGTTATATCAGATAGAATTCCAACACCTGCACTTAAAGCTTCCTTTCCAATTGCTTTAGCACCACTAGAAAGCAAAGGTAATACAGACCGAAGCAACCCTCCCAAAAAGTTCCCAATGCCATGGCCACGTTGATAAGGAGCTCCTTTGTAGATGACTCCTATTCCAGAACCTCCTTGATGGGTGTAATAATGTTCGTATGGACAATTTATGTTATTGCGTATATACATTATAATTTTTTAAAGTGTAGTTTTATACACACTGTTCCAAACTGGAATGGTATTTTTTGGCTAGTGCTTGATCTTATATCTATTTCAATTGTGTCAAACTCTCTTCGCATGACTGATACGTAGTGAGGAGGGGAAAACACATGCATTTTATTTGCACCGTATATGTATTTTGAAGGGTCTAATGGTATGATTCGAAGTAAAGAGGTCATAACGTCTCCAACAATCTGTGGTTCCACTATGTCACAATAAACAAACATTTGTGATGGTAACCCTAAATGTAAGTTTGCAGGGCGTTTGCCAAACGCTTTTTCTACTAAATCTCTATTAGGTTCATACCCCAACTGAATACCTAACTTGGGCGATAACGTTAATGAAATTATTGCTTCATCTTCTATTACCACAGATACAAACTTAGATATTTCGTCATAACGAAAAGTAAATTTTTCATTTATATTATTTAAAGCTTTTAAAATGTGATTAATATTGTCATAGTTGGTTGCAGGAATGTGTTTTTTATAGTAAACAATAGAAGGATATTTTTCATTTGGCATTAACATATTCTTAGTAATATAAACTACATTTTCATGTTCTTGAACAGTGAACATTGTACATGGGTATTGGAATTCAACAACACCCACAGTCCATTCCCCCTCTAAT
Source organism: Celastrina argiolus (assembly GCA_905187575.2). NCBI lineage: Eukaryota > Metazoa > Arthropoda > Insecta > Lepidoptera > Lycaenidae > Celastrina > Celastrina argiolus. The sequence goes on from LR994596.1 coordinate 10,389,836, forward strand.
TTTATTGACTTCGGTAGTTTTGTTGAAAAATGGGTTGTCAAATTGTCTGGAAAATACTGTATAGAACTGTTGCTGAGTAATGTTAAATAAAAACTTCCTTTCATTATAACTGTTTTAAATGAGATACTAAAACCCAACTATTAAATTTTTCAGGATAACCTTTCCACTTCACGAGCACTTGCTTTCTGCTACCAGAGTATCGAGAAGTTATTATTTTATCTATTTTGTGCTCTGAAGTAGGACTAGGTGGAGAAACTTTTTGTAATTCTTTTTCGTAAAAAGTACCTTCTATATCTTCGCTTTGTAAATCTTTTAAGGTGTATACAACCCAAGGTGATCTAGGGATTACAGTTGCAATAGTAAAAATTTCATCACTCCAGTTAGATTCATATCCCTTTTGGAATATGTGTTTATATTTTGTGATCCTAACATGATCACCGATGTGAAACTTTGGTAATGAAATATCTCCTACTGAACTTTTATTTTCTCGAGCATACAAATTGTTCCAAACCGTCATAATGTTAGTCGAACTCACATCACACGGGGCCATTTTAATACTTGAATGAAAACTATGATTATATGCATATAATAAATCCTGTAAAATATCTATATATCTGTATTTATTTTTATGTGTAAAATAACGCCACATTTTTGACTTGAGAGTTCTTTGAAATCGTTCTACGATACTAGCTTTAATATCAGGATTATTTGTTGTATAATAATTTATATTTTTACTCTTAAAATATTGACGAACATCCTTGGAAACAAACTCGGTACCTTTATCTGACTGTATATGGGTTGGGACTATGTGAGCTTCTTTAAAAATACTCTCAAAACATTTTTTGGTTTCAACAGAATTTTTATTTTTCATAGGTCTAGCATAAGCATACTTACTAAATACATCAATTACACACAATATGTAGTTATAACCATCATTATATTTACTATAAGCACGCATGTCACTTAAATCTGCTTGCCACAGTTTATTAAGATCAGATAGGATATATTTATTCCGAGGAAACTTTTTGGAAACTGGCTTATGAAGTGTGTAAGTTTCTTGTGATTGTAACCATTGCTTGACTTCATTCATATTCATTTTGCCTCGCATAGCTTTCGTGAGTTTGTTAATACTACTGTAACTAGAAGGATGTCTTGCATCATAATAAATATTATGAACTTCTAGTAGGGGGTCCATTTTTCCCAATCGATTTTCTTTTTTATTTTTCTATTATACTTGTTTTCAGATTCTGGTGTGGAAAATTTTTCTTCAGTGGATATTTCTTCAAAATTTTTTAATCGAAGTTGGCTAATATAATCACTTCTCATCGGATTACCTATATAAGTGATTGGTACTTTTAGATCATTCAAAGCTTTAGCAAATTTTTCCCATCCTATCGGATCACTTTTTTTCAAAGGTCTCAATGAATCATTAAGTAAATCTACAATGTTGCTTCCATTTATTTTGTTACCATCGACTACTACTGTACCATCATCAGTCCAGTGTATATTGCTTTGGTTTGTTAATAAGAAATCTAATAATGATTCACCTTTTTTAATGTAAGATTTAGGGACTAAACTTAATATTTGTTTTTTAGAATATAGAGATATATTTTGAACAGTATCACTTTTTATGTGCCCCACTTCTTCGTTCAATGTTTGACTGACAATTGGATCTTTGTTCTGTGGATCACTACTTTTATCATAATGTTCTTTTTTTAAAAGTGTTTCAGATAAATCCATATTTGAAGTTACTATCGGAAGTTGATAAGATTGGCGATCTTCTTCAATGAAATGCAAATACCTTTGTAAAGTTTGTAAATATAAAATCCATTTTTTTCTATCGTTATCGTTACTTCTAAGAATATTTTGCATTTCAGCATCTAATCGTGATTTTGGATTTTCATTGATCTCATTCCTTTCCTTTATTTTATCAATGAAACTTGGATCTACCAGTATCATTTTCCTAGCGTGTTCCATTTTAAACAAGACCACTAACTAATCCACTCAATATGGAACCCAAAATAATAGGTAGAAATGCACCACCTTTTTGAACAATTATATTTTTTCTAACTTTGGTAGTAGTTTTATGAACAAGCTTGCGGAGTAATTTTATATGTTGTTTTAAAGATTTTTTATCCTTTTCTTTCAATGGAACTTTGCCTTGCAGCACATTATGAATACACTCACATATACAATTTATTTCATCTTCATCAAATGATTTTAATAAAACTTTTTGATGTTTTGGTTTTAAAGTGTGCAATGCAACGAGCAGATCTTTATGTGTGTTTACACTACCCAACATTATTTGTAAATGACAGAATTTTGTTGGACATTATCATATTTAAACCCTCTTTTTGGTACATAAACTGAACAGGTTTTATCATTGAATATGTTTGTCTTAAAACGATACACGTCATTGGTGTTTTGTTTGAGATCTATCATCAAATAACCATGTGCATCAATCGTTGCATCTTTATAAGCATCTTGAACAAATCTTACATTATCTGGTGAGACTTGACGAGCTAAATATCGAATTTGTGTTTTATCACGGGGGTTTTTAAAATAAATGATATAGCTCGAATTTAAAGAAATATCTCTTTGACCTTTTCCTTGATGAAAAAGATTTTGAGTTATGTAAAATACGCTTAAATTTCTATGGTGACTCCCTTTTGTAAATATATCTACAATTCGCCCATCAGATTCTCTCATCAGATCATCAATTATAATCAAATTGGCTTCATTACCATCAAACATACTTAAGTCGGGTAATCCTTGAAAGTAGTTAACATTTTTCAAATTGTATAGAGGTTGCATCTCATCAAAACACCATGTTATTTGGGAAAATGAAGTGTTACATATTTCTTTCATATTTTCAATAAATTTTGTAACAAAATTTGATTTTCCACAACCACTAGGTCCTGCAACTATTGCAGTAAATGGATGAATAAAATGATTCATTTCTGTCACGTGTGGATTAGACGAGGTATAAGAAAACAATGAGTATTTTTTATCTTTTTAAACAGTTTTAATGGTTCTTAAACATTACAATACAATGGTGGTAAGAAAAAAAAAACTCATATTCTTTTTTATAATATAATATATGTACAAATATTAATTAAACACAATTCTAAATAATAAAAAAAAATACAAAAAAACATGCATTGACACATATGTGATAACAAAAAAAAAACATGATAACATTATCAAATATAATAATATATAACTAAATAAGTACATTTTTTTTTTACAGTTCTCTCAATTTATAATGACCCCATGCCAACGTATCGATTTGATTTGGTAATATGTAGCGCTTAGTGTCTTGGTATGACAAAGAAGTTTTATTAATTTCCTGAGTAAATATTGTATGTTTTATTGACCTAAACCTATGCATGGTATGGTTTTGAATATTTTTATTGAAAAGACAAGATTTATAATTTTCTAATTCTAACTTTTTTGTAACACTTTTGTTCACACCCTTGGCTTTTGCGATGACTTTTTTATCTACTGTAAATGCATACATTTTCGATCGGAGTCCTACAAATTCTTCTAAAATATCACCATTATTTTCATCTTTAAAATACCCTAACTTTTTTTTGTTTATTCTAGGATAACCAAATAAATTATCGGATGGATAATCTGATGTATCAAACCTTAACATCAAATCAGGTTTGAGATCTTCATATAAATTATTAGTAAAAAATTGGTATATAAAACTATCAGTATCAGTATACAATAATTTCGTTTTCTCACCAAATTTTTTCAAAACATAATCATAATGGAATTCATACATGAGTGTTTTTGAAATATCTAAAATGCAAAACCCTAAGTAAATAGGTTTATTATGTACAATTTTTGTTTTCCGTAATTGAACTGCTACTAAATTTTCTGAAAATATTGACATACTGTGGAATTCTGGTTTTGCTATTAAGCCTTGTGCTCCTAAAGACTTACCTTGATTTTCCCAATGGGTTACAAGCTTTACATTTACTCTTTTTTCAATGTTTTCCATAGTTTTACCAAAAACTGAATTATTCATAAGTTTATAAAAATCTTTTTCAAAATCTGATGATGCCTTTGTTCTTAGTTTAGTATTTAAATCAATATATTTTTGTAGCCAAGGACTTTGATTAAATTTTAAAACTCTGTGAACCTTTTGTAGTTCAATACCTAACTTAAGACATTGTTTCAAATTTCTATAGTGAATTTTATATTTTGTTTTATTATTCAAATTTGGAACTAACTTAACATTTTTCGTATTACCTATACAAATATTTTCAGGACATAGAGGTAAATCGGAGTGCAAATCGTGAAGTTTATCGGGATATTTTAAATCAACTTCCAAAATGAAACCATATTCACATGTATCAGGAATATCAAAGTCGATGTCAGGATCCACCCACTCAAATCCGTCTACAGGAAGGTATTGAGACATTGCCCAACCATATAGATTATTTGCATCAAAGTATGCAAGAAAAGATTTTGATTTTATTTTATCATAACCAGTCATATACTGGTTATTTGCCTTAGCATATCTAGTGCTACATTGTGATATGCCACCACGAATACCTGCTCGGATGAACGCTATTTTATCAAAGTCTGTTAATAGCTCTAATTCAATTTTAGTATACTTCAACATAGCATCCCAACTTAAGCCAGGTGCAGTATAATAGTATGCTGGATCTAATTTATAAGTTCTAATACAAATATCTCTAAAATTTTCAAATATGTCTGTTAAAAGTAAAACATCAGTTTTGAGGTATAAGTTAGAATAATCTAACATATTTAAACATTTGAAATGGTTCCAAACATCTTGTGCATGATTGTAATCATGATCAGATACATTAGAATCAGTTAATGTGCTATAGAAATGGGTTTGACTAGGTAAGGATGTCACTTTTAAACTATCATAAGATGTCATGAATTCATACGGATAAACACCTTTTCTTTTTAAGCGAACAAAGTCTAGGTTGTTGGGAAAATTCATTTTGAGTGTATGAAACTGTTCATCTTTAAGATTTTTTGCCAAATTATCAAGGCTACAAGGCAAAAATTTCAGTGAATCAACAAATCTCAATTTAAACATTTCATTGTTAATAAATAAGGTTTTAGTGAAAGAAATGTATCTCTCCTTGTTTTGAGGTATCAAGTCAACTTGTCCTTCAACAAAGTTGAGCGCATGAACTATAAAATGTGAGTCATAGTGACTTAAATTATGAAGAAATACTGGAACGAAATTCGGAGGCCTAAACTTTTTTGAACATAAGTCATGCGCCACACCTCTAAAATTTCCAGTATTCCTATCAAAGTCTAAAACTTTATCTTCACCTAAAATTGTTTCACAAATACAACAAATGAAACAATCATCAATTTTGTTTTTGTCTTCATCAGTTAGAGGATAAGCAGCTTTTTGCAAGTTATTTTTACTACAAATGAATCGTATATCATTATATAATCTACTCATGAACACATTTGCACAATCGGGTCCGCTGTAAGTTTCATATTTTGATAAAGTTTCATCATAAGAACACTTTATATAATATCCGAAGCTATAAGGTTCATGCTTTTGAATGCTATTGGTGTAAGACTTAGATGAATTGTTAGCACATGAATGGACTGGCTTTAGAAAAGCTTCAAAATCTGCATATATTACAAAAGGTATTTTTAAGTTTCTTTCAAAATGATCAAACCTAAGTTTATCGTTAGATGTTGGTTCAGCAAACCAATTTTTAAATTTTTTTTCGCTACTTGGTAATTCGACAGTTACATGAGAACAGTCATTTTGTTGGTGATTTGATAATCTTTCACTTGTAGGAAAGTATAATAAACACCCATCACAAATATAAACCATATGATGATGATTTGAAAGTTGTTTGCTTACCAAACGGGATAAACTCTTTATATAACAATAGTGACTATTTGTCCCATTTGTTATGTATAATAAATTAATATGAACGTTTTTGCGACTTTTAGTAAAATACAAGGGACCTATAACATTATTTTTTTTAACTTCATTATTAAATTCCAATCCGAAAACGTTAATACTTATACTATTTAAATTTTCAACTTTGTGAATATCGGTTAACTTCACCGGGAATGATATACCATTAAAATTTAATTTATTTGCATTCATGCTGTATGAAGATACTCGTTCAACATTTTTGTTGACTGGGTATAATGCAGAGAGCAATGCCCATTTAAAACACATATAGTCGAGATTTTTAACATTAATAACAGCCTTTTTAGTTTTAATATCCTGGGGTAAATCAATATAAGAAGTACCACGAAGCGGATTGAACTTATTGACATTCATATCCAGGCTTATGATTTGTTTCAGACTCCATCCGCTGTCTTTTTTCTCAAAGCTACTTATTTGATTTGTTAAAGTATTTCTCAATGAAGCTAAAAAGATGTTTAAATCATCTCCGCGAAAAATTATAAAATTACTTGTTTGAAAATCGAAAGTGTTACAGGTATTATTTTTGCTCTGTTGTATGAATTCAGCGTTTAAAATAAAATTAACTTTAAAAATGGTATGAATTATAATTGAACGTTCGAGTAATTTAAATATTTCGTCTTTGATAGAACTTATGAATATTTCTGGTGTTTGGAACGTTCCAAGATTTTGTTGAGATTTATTAAAAATTCTATAAGTAATGATTCTTTGACCAAAGGCAGATTCAATTATGGAAACATTTTTTAGAGAACCTTCTATTCTAAGAACATTGTTTTTGTGAAGATTACTTTTTAAATGGTTTGTGTAATACCGCCTACGTAGTTCTTTTTGACAAGCGCTACAATATACGTTATCTGAATCGGTACCTGTGTGGGGTTCTGTGGGTATGTTATCCGGATATGAAGCAGCAGCGACATCGGTTCCTTCGGTTGGTAAGCCTCCTGCAGTTGTTCCAATACATGATTCTCTAGTGATGTTAGAGAAAGTTGATGTTGTATTTCGAAGTTTAGATTCCGAACTGATCACACTGTCAGACTTTCTTTTTATGGATCCTCCAGCTTGTAGTTGTGGTGGGCTAAAAAAGATAAACAAGTTGTTATTTACAATGATATGTATACAAAATTTAAATATTATGAATATATTTTATTGAGTTATACGTACTTGTTACTTTTTGTATCGGCTTCATGTTGACTTTCAACAAACTCTTCGAGGAAACAGTTTGCAAGCGTATCAAATTCTTCAGCATCTTGACACAATCTAACTAACTCTATGTTTTCTATAATTTCTTCTATTTGAGAATCAAAGAATATGCTCGTGCATGTATCCATTTTTAGAAAGGAAAAATAGAAAGATGTAATATCCTTTTGAAAGCTAGTAGTCCAACTAACATATTAAAATCGATGTCTGGGGTATTTGTAGAGAAAACACAGGTACAAATATTAACAAATCCTATTTAACGAACTAACGATCACTACAATTAATTAACGACTAAATCATAAGTAAGAATAGAACAATAGAGTTTACAGTTATATTATGTTATTATGAATTGCATCCATTCTTGCTAAAAAAATACTTTTTGCAATTGTCAGTCGTGCATATTTCTTTAGTTAAATTAAATACCAACTTCTGAATATGTTCATAGTTTTTGTTTGTTTGCGATGTGTATAATTTTATCCTTGTCTCCGTATTTTTCCAATGTTCGTTGCTTGGTATCTTTGAAATCTTCTTTAAATCATATACTTCGATTTTTATCAAATGTGAAGCAGTTTGTCCATCATCTGTGTTAGTAGAGACGAAAACTGTGTCTCCACTATTTTGTACTCGTGATACTGATGAAGATAGTATTTTTTTTTTTTTGCTTTTCTGAACATTGAATAGTTCATCTAAACTTGGAAGCGGTGATCTTTTTCTACTTAGGTTTATTTCTTGAGTAGGTACTATTTCCAAATCGGTCGTTTCACTATTTGGAGATTCAAAGTAGAATGTTTTATAAGTATTTTCAGCAAAATTGTTCTGAAATAAAAAACATAAAAAATATAACTACTAGAATATTAAAATTAAACTATTTGCATTAGTAAAATAAAAAGAAGAAAAATATCTTACCTCCATTTTGTGTTGACTCTGAGTAGTGATACACTTAAACTTTACTGTACTCTGTATCGATTCGGAGAGCATTTCATATTTATACAAGCATAGTACACAAGTTGCATAAGAATCAAATTAAATAAACATTAGTTATCTAGTTTCGACACACAAATTAGATAGTTAACAACTAGTTTAAATAAACTAGTACTTAATGAATCCCAAAAACCACAAAATATATTTATAAGTACCTTTGTTCCGCGACTCTGTCTCTCTGTCAATATCCCACGGGAACATTTTTTTTTACTATCGTTGTGTCAAGTACCTAAGAGATGTATAGTTGGATTTGTAAATAATGCAGCATTTAATGGTTGTTTGTCTAAAAATCCGTTTAATTTTGAGAACTACAAAATGAATTCCTTTTGTTTATATATTGACGGTCAACAAATTCCTTCAAAAGCTTTACAACCATGTTTTGATAATAATATTTTTACTACAACCTATCATACATTATTTACAGGAACAGGTATACATTTTCTCAACGAAGGTAATGGGATATCTCACGATAAGTATTCGAAGGGTTATTGTTTGTTAGCATTTGATCTCACACCTGATTTATCAGCCAATTCATCTACTCATTGGAATTTAATTAGACACGGTAGTGTGAGATTAGAAGTTCGCTTTGAATCTGCTCTGACTCAAACGATCAATTGCGTTGTTTATGCAGAGTTCGATAATGTTATTGAAATTGATAAAAATCGCAATGTAACTGCTGACTTTAGTAGCTAAGATAGTAAATATTGTATTATATATATCTATGTATAATTATTATTAAGTTCTCACTCTGTAAAATAATTTGAATGTGTTAAATAATATATTATAATAAATGATTACTTTTAAAGTTATGCTTTCATTTTATTTAAAAACCCCTGTCGATAACATGTTAAATAAGACGGTTACAGCTTATTTATTTCACTCGCGTGTGAAAGAGCGAATTAAATAGTCTTGTAAAAGAAATATGGACACTTTACAAATACAAGCATACTTAAAAAATATCCATCCAAGCTTACACTATAACGCTTATGCTGCGAACCGATTACCGATATATGTCACGGTTCCCGCTTTCCTTATAAGCAATTTGGATCCGGACTCCAAACCAGGTTCCCACTGGGTAGCCATCCACATAGACAGTAATGGGGTCGGGGAATACTTTGACACATATGGTCGTTTCCCTACGGGGATGCATAAAATGTTTTTGAACAGAAATGCAAGGAAATGGCGTTTTAATAATGTTCGGTTACAAAATGATTATACGTCAGTGTGTGGAGAGTACTGTTTAATGTACTTACTATATAAATTTAAAAACAAGTCATTGAAAGACTTTCAAAATGAATTTGGCAGCGATACACTCAGGAATGATTTGTTTTTGAATATGATGTTCAAATCTTGTTTTAAGATTTAATGAAAGAGTTATTTTGAAATAAAGGATTTATTCGAAATTAAACCCGAGTTTTATTTTTTTTATCTCGACTTCAATTATTTGGAAACATACCAAAAGAATGTTGTTTATTATCAATGCCATTACGACTATGTCATTAAGTTTAGAATGTCGTTCATTACAAAACGCGTGATGCGCATGGTCATTAGACATTGAGGAGTTTAACGATTAGTGTAATGAGTGCTATTAGTGCTTTCCTTATGCAAAACCTAAAACGTTAAGGAGTGCAGATACGCAAAAATGGATCGCATAGATCGATCGGGCGTAGCGGAAAACCCCTATTTTGACACCAAACTTTTTTTTTTTTTTTTTTAACCGACCAACCCCTGTAGTTGGCCGACCAACCCCTGTAGATTCGCCGGTTCTGGCTCGTGAGCCAGAACCGGCGAATCCCTACTACTATTATGCTACCTGAATGGCTGAAACATTAAGTTTCATTTTAAAAGACAAACGCTGCTTTGGGGAGCTATTGTTCCTCATATATGAAATAAACTCAAAGCTCAACCAAAATAAGACTCCCCAAAAAAAAAAACTATTTCTATATAAAATAATTAACACATTTCTTTCTATGCTCTTTTTCATTGAGTCTTCGAATACACTAGACAGATTTTGCCGAAATCTATTGCTGTCTCTCACTTTCTTAGCTAGCCAGCACTAGCGCGATAGAGACAACCGCAACTTGGACTGAAATTACCTGTTAAAAGTACCAGAAATCGACGTTTAGGGGATTCCTGTTTCCTCCTCCAAAACTTAACCGATTTAAATATTTTTTTTTATAATGTAATTAAAGAAATGAGCTAGGTTCCTATTTTTTGATTTTGTTGATTATTGTAGTCAAATCTGTTTCCTACATGTTTAAACATATAGCGGAAAGTCTGGCCATTTTTTTAGGTTTTTGAACGACAATATCTCTTTAAATAATAAATTTATTTAAAAAAGTAAAAAATAGGGGCATACAAACAATATCCATAAATATTCAGGAAAAAGATTGTCACTAAAGCAGCATTATCCAGGGAGGTAGGGAGGTAGATCCCGTAGACCCCTATTTTTGTATGGAAAAAATTTCGTAGTGTTTCCTCTTAAGCCCTACGTGGTTTTTAATGCGTAAATTTAAATTGTACATCGCTTTTTTTATAAAAATAAATAAAAAAAACGAACTCACGGGCTTCAAATAGTATTGAAATATATTTGGGAAGGAATTATCGCAAATAAGGAAAACAAGGAAAACTCATTAATTTAATTTTATGAACTAAAACTAATCATAATTTAACTAATTTAGTTCTTTGTAATGAGCGTCGAGGGTTTCGAGCGTGTGGGCTATGAAAATGAAAACAGCCATTCAATATTTCATGACTAAATATCTGTCATGGGTACGATTAGTCCAGCTCTCTTCTCTTCTAGCTAGTCTAGCTTCTCAGGCCTCGAACTTAGTTTTTACTATCGGTCTATCCCGCTCATGCAAATGAGATTTAGCGCGCGTGCGAGCGGGATATACTAATATTCGAACTTTTTTCCACTGCCCGAGAATAGTGCTCCTGGAGTCTGAACTGGGTAATAATCTGGATATTTTGGAAAATTGGTTCTAAATTCTAACCGTGACAAATATGTCTATGCGTATGTGTATGCTAAGGGCGATTCTAATAATATATTATGCGAATGTTGTATAAACCATGATGCTAAAGACTAATAAAATTAATCCTCTATCATATCATAAAAATTAACCAAATTTAAATTATTTTGATCAGGCTTATTAGCTCAGTAGATTTTTTTTTAATGTTTGACTCATCCTAGTTACACTTTGTACACAGTATTTTAGTACCTACGCTAAACCGGTCTAGCAGTTTGTAGGCGCTTCGCTCAGTATATTACATAGATACTTAAATACTATAATAATATAATAATGACATTGTACATTGACAATAATTCAAATGATCAACCATTTTATTACTTTTGATACCAAATTTTTGCAATTTACAAATTACCTGTAAAAATATATTTTTACAAGCAATAAAGGAAAAGAAATAGGACACTTAACTTTACATAAAACTGCCCTCTCCTTTTTATGACCGGCTTTTCGTAAAATAGAAAAATTGAAACGTGAATAACAAACATACGAACAGACAGAAAAAAAAAACAGACGAATTGAGAACCTCCTCCTTTTTGGAAGTCGGTTAAAAATAGAACGGACACGTCCGACAAAAAGTAAGTTGCGAAATCAGAGGCGTGAACACCCTAAAATGTAAGCATATTGAACCGATTATTCGGCGAAAACTTGTAAACACGCGTTTTCACGTCAATTAGTGTAAACATTTATCAACTCAGACACGTGGCTTGAGCTGTTAACAGCGATTCGGAGAACTGTGAATATTGGTGGGGTATACTATTTTCTGTTCTTAACGCCTATCATGACCGTTCACATTTTTTTTGTCTTTTGTTATGTAACATAGAAGTGAAAACTTGTAATTGGCTGACTAGTTACTAGAATTATTACTAAAACTTACTAAAGAATTATTACTAATCATAGCTGTTAGTTTTCCATGCACTTAAATGAATAAATAAGAGCTAGGTAGGATTTTCATATACATGCTATTAATGAGTACTTTAGAGTATGTATGGGTCCCGTATATAGAGTTTACTGAGAAAGTACCAGCGCTGAAACAGTTACTTTTTTAAATTATTGCATGGGCAATTTTACGATGTTGGGGTATTTCTCATACAAACATGAAAGTCAAAAGTAAGTCAGTCAGCGCTGGTACTTTCACAGCAAACTCTACATAGTAGGCACATACAAACCCTAAAGTATTATCACATTTTGTTTCAAAACTTCGAAAGTTATAATAGCGATCTTGAATAAGGGCCTAGATGGGATAGGTATTTTGTGACACAAACGAAGTCGCGGGTATATAGTGTGTATTACATATTACAAATTTAAGATGTTGAGGCGTTTCTCATAGAAACATAAAGTCAAAAGTAAGTCTTTCAGCACTGGTACTTTCATAGTATACTCTACATAGGAGGCACATATAAACACTAAAGTATTATCACTCACTTATTTTACACCTTATATTTTTTATGACATACGCAATAACGTAGCGTCGACGCTGCGACGACGCAACGCACTAATGAGGCCTCGCTCTAAGATTATGAAAGTTTGTTTACTGTTTTGGCCCCAAACATAGTCCCAAAACTATGGTAACTAACTACCTACAAATTTTATTAAATAAATTGTCTAGTGATAATTTTATTATTCCACATCGTTTCAAGCATACCTACTTTGTATTCTAAAATGCCTCATCATTGTTAACTAGATGTTTCCCGCTACTTCGTATTTGAAAAAATTAAGTAACAAATTATTAATAAATATTATTTGTTACTTAATTTTTTTTTTATTTTATTTACTTAATAAATAAATCACTGGATCAAGAATGCGCATTACATAGACATATTAAGTAAATAAAAAATTAAGTAACAAATAATGTGATTAAGAACTTCACTCACTCAGGAGTTCGTGAGTTCGATGCTCGGGTAGGAACAACAAAAAATTTTATTTTCAAGACTGGTTAGGTCAACGTAGGAGGCTGATCAACTTACCTGATTAGAAAAATCACCCATACTTTGGAGTTCAAATGGGCAAATTAAATTTCGTCCTGTCCTGAGCTTTCGCAAGGCTTGTAAGATAATCCATCCCACTTGGTTGCGAGTGTAAACGAAGATATACTGCTTTTGTATTGAGCACACACATATACACTATTGTTAAAACGCCATACGTACTCTTCAAGTTATTGCAAAAACAGAAAAAGGGTAAATTAACTGTGAACCCAAAATTAAACCACAAACTAAGTAATAAACAAGCCTTAACGGCATCGCCAAAAACACTTAAGGTCTTCCTCATGGCTTAATGTTTCCGGACAACAGACTTTGGGTTAATCAATTAAACAATACATAACGTCCCATAACAACATGGTGACAACATGGGTCCGTAATGGCTGCCAAGCCGCAGACAGTCGTGTTCACGGGTCGTAAATGTTTATGTGTGGGACCAATTAGTGGCGAAATGCAGTCTATGCTATACCGTACCATACTAGTCTATGGTCTATACTCTATAGTCTATCTCTTACATTGAAGTAGTTCTATAAATATGAATTTAAGAGGGTTAACAACTTGGGATTTATGACAGAATCACACTAGTGTTATATGTATATAAAGGTATGTGCGTGTGTATGATTGTTACTTCATATAACTGATTGAATGTACTGTTGGTTCTTGATGGAAATTCTTGTTCGTAATAATAACACAGTAACTTTTAATTTGTGGAAAAGTGTCAATAAAAGTTATTAAGTATTGTGATTTTGTCACTTCTTCACGTAAATTGCTGGAGTAATTTTTATAAATTTGTTAAGTTACCTAACACCCTAGATTAACACATAGACTACTTTCTATGGCAGCAAAATGTGCGGTTCCCTTCGGGATTTCATTTTGCGTGTACAAAGTAAGCTAAAAGCCTATTAATATTTATAAGTACTTTAATACTATAAAGGGGAAAGGTTTATTTGCTAGGAGATGAGAATAAGGAGATCAACGTTAAGAGACGCTTTACATACTTAAGTACAATAAATAATTATAGATAATTAATAATAATAATTCTATACCTTTTGGTATAGAATTATTTATTAATTATTTGCTTTTTAGCAAAAAGTAACCGAATATGATTTTAACTTTAATTTTGCTATTTTAGTGTACCATCAATTTATGAATCTATTTCTTAGCCTTTAGTTCTAAACAAAAAAAATCTATAAAGTCAAAACAAATGCACGTTTCCTATTGTCTATGCACCTTCCAAGTTCAAGTTATTTAAATACAGAATATTATAGTAGACGTCACGACGTAAGGGCACGCGCAGACAGTCGTGGGCACGCGCGTGTGTCGCGTGCCACATTGTGTGTAGTCCGCCTACTAATTGATATTATGTTATATTATATTCCTCTTTGTTGAACCCGATTTATGTTAATTATTAATTGTACACGAAAACACGACGAGTGAAAACGTTTGGTGAATTTAACATTTGATTCTTTTATTTTATTACACGCTAGCTGACTCGTGTACAATTCGTCTATAAACAGTTATAGTACAGTGATCAAATTCAAACTTTTAAGAGCAAGTAGAACCCGAAACGGGCAACAACTGACTGACAATATCCAGACTATAACGATTGGCAGTCATCAAGTTCTCTTCGCAGTCAAGTGATCAATTAAAACACAATAATCATTTAGTATTGAAAAAAGAAAATTTTGTTGACTATCATCATCGTAAATTATTCATAATTTCTCATCGTTTAAACCTTCCCTGGATTAAGACGAACATTATTGTTGCATCTGGCAAACTAACCTATATTAAGGTAGTAGGTATAGTATAAATAATAATTAGGATTTAATACTTATTAATTTTCCATTTATAAAAAATGTTGGTACCATATCAATTGACAACCGTGTCTGTAATAGTTACATAATGTTTTTTTTCAGAATAATCGAGTCTGCTACATAATATTTTGGTAACTTGTAATAAATTATTTTGCCAAACGCAATTCTTCGAATTATCAATAGGAAATGAAACGCAAATAAAAATTGCAGCTTGTAATATCTTATTGTGTTGTTAAGGCATCGTCACATATAGCACGTACCACAAAATGTGCAACGGCACATGGTCAACTGTGCAATTGACGGAAATACACCTTTCCTATTTTGAATTCGTAAATTCGACATTCTTGGCATTTTAAAACCACACATGTGGTTCTTCTTATGGTTTAGGACACGTGTATGAGAAATGTAAGATGTTTTGCTATTTAAATAAGATTATTTATCACATTTAAATATTATTAATTAAACACCTGCTTCCGCATCAAAAAGGTGTAACAGATGTCATTTATTTTGTTCAATTGAATTAATTCTTATTAGCGTGCAGTGGCAATCATATTTAAATGAGGAGGAAAACAGTGTCAATAAAATAAGCAAAGTTATTTATTTGTAAATTAAATGTTTTTTGTATGTAACTTAATGATTCGATAATTCCTTACTTTTATATTTAATATTTTAGTATTAATTAGCCACAATATATTATTTTATTAAAAAGCTATATTTTACCATTAGAGTCTCCATTTTGCATACGAATGGCTTTAAATTTTGAAAGCACATAGACAAATATGGTAGCGAATGTTCTAGTTGCGACCACATAATTATTAATTTGTCTATTACACATTCGCGGTATTGCGGGCGCAATCGGAAATAGCGCGGCATGTGCAGTAAAGGGTTGAATAGGCTTTGACACTTCGCCGGGCATTGTCACCGTCGAATTTGGGGAAAAAACTCACCACCCGCCATCGTAATAGGTTAGAACAGGGCCGGAGTTTGAATATTATTAAAGTATGTGCCTAAATAATTATAGGTACAAGTTTTGGTAGGTAGGTATGCAATATTTTAGAAATATACTATGACATTAAGATTTCTGATAATGTACGTATGTAATTTTTTCACCGGGAATATTACATATAGGTATAGTACCTAATCATAATCAATATGTATCTATTTAATAAATACGAGAATGCTCTTCCAAATTTCCTAATAGTTAGTTAATTTTTTAAATTTAAAGAAAGTAGCATGTAGAAAGTACAGTGTAAATAGAAGAAATTATGATCAAAAATCAAGAATACCAGAGAATTTTTGCGCATAGAGAATAGAACTCTAAAAGACGTCTAGAATAGAAAAAAATATGAATAATCTATATTTTATATCTTTATTTTTACGTTTTAAAAAAGAAAAAATTAAAGTATGTAACATATGTTCATTTTTAAAAGTCAAACGAAATGTTTTTATTTTATCTGTCAAATGGGTTTGAGATTGTTTTGTTTATACGGCCCCAGTCCGTGCCTGTGCCGGCTACCCGTGCGCGGTATTATAACATCAGTCGCGCCGTCTGTTCGTCTGTCCGTCACGCCGCATTATAATGTGTTGCACCACGACACACAGGTGATAATGAAGGGTTAACTATTCCCTGCTCGTAAGATAAAGACAGCCTTCAGCCAAGTCGTCATCGTTAATAACGACGAGGAAGTTCGACAACAAAAATGTTTTAGGTTTGATGCACTTGTGCGATGACATCTTGGCTACACTACAAGTCCATGGAAAAAATTTACCTGTGAAATGACCAACGTGTATACCGGTTAGGCTTTATCATAAAATAACTCTGAGTTGTCGTCATTTCTGAGCGGTACAGGCTCAAATAAATGGAAGTTCTCTGGTACAAGTGAGGAATTACGACCAATTGAAGACATGAATGGATGAAGGTGATATGTAGCAAAAATATTTACTCAGAAAATTGAGTTTAAACTGTCACTTAAACGTTTCAGGATATGTAGTAACTAGTAACGTATTAAGTGCATTGATTCTGAGATGGAATACGATATGACGTATTCTAAAATGTTTAAGTGATAGTTTGAACTCAATTTTCTCGAAATCAGAATTTTGCTACAATTTTGTGTTGTTTAACTTACTGTATATGTGTAACTTCTGATTGTGCACAATAAAGTATATTTTCATTTAATTTCATTTCATTTCAATAAGGTACTGTTGAAAATACTAGCTGGTATTAGCCCTGGGCGTCGGCAGGAGTCGCGGCGCTGGGCGTCGGCAGGCGTCGCGGCGCTGGGCGTCGGCAGGCGTCGCGGCGCTGGGCGTCGGCAGGCGTCGCGGTGCTGGGCGTCGGCAGCCGTCGCGGCGCTGGGCGTCGGCAGGCGTCGCGACGCTGGGCGGCGCTGGGCGTCGTGGCGCTGGGCATCGGTAGGCGTCGCGGCGCTGGGCGTCGGTAGGCGTCGCGGCGCTGGGCGTCGTGGCGCTGGGCGTCGGTAGGCGTCGCGGCGCTGGGCGTCGGTAGGCGTCGCGGCGCTGGGCGTCGCGACGCTGGGCGGCTCTGGGTGTCGTGGCGCTGGGCATCGGTAGGCGTCGCGGCGCTCGGCGTCGCGGCGCTGGGCGTCGTGGCGCTGGGCGTTGGCAGGCGTCGCGGCGCTTGGCGTCGTGGCGCTGGGTGTCGGTAGGCGTCGCGGCGCTTGGCGTCGCGGTGCTGGGCGTCGGCAGGCGTCGCGACGCTGGGCGTCGTGGCGCTGGGCGTCGGCAGGCATCGCGACGCTGGGCGTCGGCAGGCGTCGCGACGCTGGGCGTCGTGGCACTGGGCGTTGGCAGGCGTCGCGGCGCTGGGCGTCGGTAGGCGTCGCGGCGCTGGGCGTCGGTAGGCGTCGCGACGCTGGGCGTCGGCCGGCGTCGCGACGCTGGGCGTCGGCAGGCGTCGCGACGCTGGGCGTCGTGGCGCTGGGCGTCGGCAGGCGTCGCGACGCTGGGCGTCGGCAGGCGTCGCGGCGCTGGGCGTCGGTAGGCGTCGTGGCGCTGGGCGTCGGTAGGCGTCGCGGCGCTGGGCGTCGGTAGGCGTCGCGGCGCTGGGCGTCGGTTGGCGTCGCAGCGCTGGGCGTCGTGTCGCTGGGCGTCGGCAGGCGTCGCGACGCTGGGCGGCGCTGGGTGTCGTGGCGCTGGGCATCGGTAGGCGTCGCGGCGTTTGGCGTCGCGGCGCTGGGTGTCGGCAGGCGTCGCGGCGCTCGGCGTCGCGGCGCTGGGCGTCGTGGCCCTGGGCGTTGGCAGGCGTCGCGGCGCTTGGCGTCGTGGCGCTGGGCGTCGGTAGGCGTCGCGACGCTGGGCGTCGGCAGGCGTCGCGACGCTGGGCTTCGTGGCGCTGGGCGTCGGCAGGCGTCGCGGCGCTGGGCGTCGGCAGGCGTCGCGACGCTGGGCGTCGGTAGGCGTCGCGGCGCTTGGCGTCGGCAGGCGTCGCGGCGCTGGGCGTCGTGGCGCTGGGCGTCGGCAGGCGTCGCGGCGCTGGGCGTCGGCAGGCGTCGCGGCTCTGGGCGTCGGTAGGCGTCGCGGCGCTGGGCGTCGCAGCGTTGGGCGTCGGTGGGCGTCGGCAGGCGTCGCGGCGCTGGGCGTCGTGGCGCTGGGCGTTGGCAGGCGTCGCGACGCTGGGCTTCGTGGCGCTGGGTGTCGGCAGGCGTCGCGGCGCTGGGCGTCGGCAGGCGTCGCGACGCTGGGCGGCGCTGGGCGTCGTGGCGCTGGGCATCGGTAGGCGTCGCGGCGCTGGGCGTCGGTAGGCGTCGCGGCGCTGGGCGTCGTGGCGCTGGGCGTCGGTAGGCGTCGCGGCGCTGGGCGTCGGTAGGCGTCGCGGCGCTGGGCGTCGGTAGGCGTCGCGGCGCTGGGCGTCGCGACGCTGGGCATCGGTAGGCGTCGCGGCGTTTGGCGTCACGGCGCTGGGTGTCGGCAGGCGTCGCGGCGCTCGGCGTCGCGGCGCTGGGCGTCGTGGCGCTGGGCGTTGGCAGGCGTCGCGGCGCTTGGCGTCGTGGCGCTGGGCGTCGGTAGGCGTCGCGACGCTGGGCGTCGGCAGGCGTCGCGACGCTGGGCTTCGTGGCGCTGGGCGTCGGCAGGCGTCGCGGCGCTGGGCGTCGGCAGGCGTCGCGGCTCTGGGCGTCGGTAGGCGTCGCGGCGCTGGGCGTCGGCAGGCGTCGCGGCGCTGGGCGTCGGTAGGCGCTGGGCGTCGGCAGGCGTCGTGGTGCTGGGCGTCGGCAGGCGTCGTGGTGCTGGGCGTCGGCAGGCGTCGCGGCGCTGGGCGTCGGTAGGCGTCGCGGCGCTGGGCGTCGTGTCGCTGGGCGTCGGCAGGCGTCGCGACGCTGGGCAGCGCTGGGTGTCGTGGCGCTGGGCATCGGTAGGCGTCGCGGCGTTTGGCGTCGCGGCGCTGGGTGTCGGCAGGCGTCGCGGCGCTCGGCGTCGAGGCGCTGGGCGTCGTGGCGCTGGGCGTTGGCAGGCGTCGCGGCGCTTGGCGTCGGCAGGCGTCGCGACGCTGGGCGGCGCTGAGTGTCGTGGCGCTGGGCATCGGCAGGCGTCGCGACGCTGGGCGTCGTGGCGCTGGGCGTCGGCAGGCGTCGCGGCGCTGGGCGTCGGTAGGCGTCGCGGCGCTGGGCGTCGGTAGGCGTCGCGACGCTGGGCGTCGGCAGGCGTCGGGACGCTGGGCGTCGGCAGGCGTCGCGGCGCTGGGCGTCGGTAGGCGTCGCGGCGCTGGGCGTCGTGGAGCTGGGCGTCGGTAGGCGTCGCGGCGCTGGGCGTCGGTAGGCGTCGCGGCGCTGGGCGTCGTGTTGCTGGGCGTCGGCAGGCGTCGCGACGCTGGGCGGCGCTAGGTGTCGTGGCGCTGGGCGTCGTGGCGCTGGGCGTTGGCAGGCGTCGCGGCGCTTGGCGTCGTGGCGCTGGGCGTCGGTAGGCGTCGCGACGCTGGGCGTCGGCAGGCGTCGCGACGCTGGGCTTCGTGGCGCTGGGCGTCGGCAGGCGTCGCGGCGCTGGGCGTCGGCAGGCGTCGCGGCTCTGGGCGTCGGTAGGCGTCGCGGCGCTGGGCGTCGGTAGGCGTCGCGGCGTTTGGCGTCGCGGCGCTGGGTGTCGGCAGGCGTCGCGGCGCTCGGCGTCGAGGCGCTGGGCGTCGTGGCGCTGGGCGTTGGCAGGCGTCGCGGCGCTTGGCGTCGGCAGGCGTCGCGACGCTGGGCGGCGCTGAGTGTCGTGGCGCTGGGCATCGGCAGGCGTCGCGACGCTGGGCGTCGTGGCGCTGGGCGTCGGCAGGCGTCGCGGCGCTGGGCGTCGGTAGGCGTCGCGGCGCTGGGCGTCGGTAGGCGTCGCGACGCTGGGCGTCGGCAGGCGTCGGGACGCTGGGCGTCGGCAGGCGTCGCGGCGCTGGGCGTCGGTAGGCGTCGCGGCGCTGGGCGTCGTGGAGCTGGGCGTCGGTAGGCGTCGCGGCGCTGGGCGTCGGTAGGCGTCGTGTTGCTGGGCGTCGGCAGGCGTCGCGACGCTGGGCGGCGCTAGGTGTCGTGGCGCTGGGCATCGGTAGGCGTCGCGGCGTTTGGCGTCGCGGCGCTGGGTGTCGGCAGGCGTCGCGGCGCTCGGCGTCGCGGCGCTGGGCGTCGTGGCGCTGGGCGTTGGCAGGCGTTGCGGCGCTGGGCGTCGGTAGGCGTCGCGGCGCTTGGCGTCGGCACGCGTCGCGGCGCTGGGCGTCGGTAGGCGTCGCGGCTCTGGGCGTCGGTAGGCGTCGTGGCGCTGGGCGTCGGTAGGCGTTGCGGCGCTGGGCGTCGGCAGGCGTCGCGGCGCTGGGCGGCGGCAGGCGTCGCAGCGCTGGGCGTCGGTAGGCGTCGGCAGGCGTCGCGGCGCTCGGCGTCGCGGCGCTGGGCGTCGGTAGGCGTCGCGGCGCTGGGCGTCGGCAGGCGTCGCGGCGCTCGGCGTCGCGGCGCTGGGCGTCGTGGCGCTGGGCGTCGGCAGGCGTCGCGGCGCTTGGCGTCGTGGCGCTGGGCGTCGTGGCGTTGGGCGTCGTGCCGCTGGGCGTCGGCGTCGCGGCGTTGGGCGACGCGGCGCTGGGCTTTGTAAGGTAGAACTTTAATTTATAAAAGGAATATAATATACAAGTACAAAAAAAACCTACGACCTACTTTTTGTAGGACCAATAATGGGGCGTCGGTAGGCGTCGCGGCGCTGGGCGTCGTGGCGCTGGGCGTCGGTAGGCGTCGCGGCGCTGGGCGTCGGTAGGCGTCGCGGCGCTGGGCGTCGTGTCGCTGGGCGTCGGCAGGCGTCGCGACGCTGGGCGGCGCTAGGTGTCGTGGCGCTGGGCATCGGTAGGCGTCGCGGCGCTTGGCGTCGGCAGGCGTCGCGACGCTGGGCGGCGCTGAGTGTCGTGGCGCTGGGCATCGGCAGGCGTCGCGACGCTGGGCGTCGTGGCGCTGGGCGTCGGCAGGCGTCGCGGCGCTGGGCGTCGGTAGGCGTCGCGGCGCTGGGCGGCGCTAGGTGTCGTGGCGCTGGGCATCGGTAGGCGTCGCGGCGTTTGGCGTCGCGGCGCTGGGTGTCGGCAGGCGTCGCGGCGCTCGGCGTCGCGGCGCTGGGCGTCGTGGCGCTGGGCGTTGGCAGGCGTTGCGGCGCTGGGCGTCGGTAGGCGTCGCGGCGCTTGGCGTCGGCAGGCGTCGCAGCGCTGGGCGTCGGTAGGCGTCGGCAGGCGTCGCGGCGCTCGGCGTCGCGGCGCTGGGCGTCGTGGCGCTGGGCGTCGGCAGGCGTCGCGGCGCTTGGCGTCGTGGCGCTGGGCGTCGTGGCGTTGGGCGTCGTGCCGCTGGGCGTCAGCGTCGCGGCGTTGGGCGACGCGGCGCTGGGCTTTGTAAGGTAGAACTTTAATTTATAAAAGGAATATAATATACAAGTACAAAAAAAACCTACGACCTACTTTTTGTAGGACCAATAATCGTTCAGAGTTTTGCTCCATATAATTTATGTCAGACTTTATGTATGTTGAGAGCGTTGCACTACTGCAATCAGTGTATTCTATTATTCATCTACAAAGAAGATGAAAAATATATTATTATATTATTTATGAGAGGAAAATTTGTTTTTTATCCACTTAATTAAAATTAGCGCGGATTTGCAGGCAGCTAATCGTGTATGGAACAAGTCCGGCATAAGTTCCATCTGTTGTTAAATAAGATAACAATATGATGTGGGATGACTATCACGCTAACGTTAGTGTTAGTGTAATATCCGATAAGATTATATCTTATATAAAAATCGTTCGACACCTCGATAGCGCTATGCAGTTGCCTAACAGTGACATCTATGTTTAGAATGGTGAAACATCTAAACACAAACATTTAACAGTCGGTAACGTTTTATAATGATAACAATAAACGAAAAACAAACGTTACATAAAACTCCAAATGCGTAGACACAGCCACAATGGAGACTTATAGGCGACGCGGCGCTGGGCTTTGTAAGGTAGAACTTTAATTTATAAAAGGAATATAATATACAAGTACAAAAAAAACCTACGACCTACTTTTTGTAGGACCAATAATGGGGCGTCGGTAGGCGTCGCGGCGCTGGGCGTCGTGGCGCTGGGCGTCGGTAGGCGTCGCGGCGCTGGGCGTCGGTAGGCGTCGCGGCGCTGGGCGTCGTGTCGCTGGGCGTCGGCAGGCGTCGCGACGCTGGGCGGCGCTAGGTGTCGTGGCGCTGGGCATCGGTAGGCGTCGCGGCGCTTGGCGTCGGCAGGCGTCGCGACGCTGGGCGGCGCTGAGTGTCGTGGCGCTGGGCATCGGCAGGCGTCGCGACGCTGGGCGTCGTGGCGCTGGGCGTCGGCAGGCGTCGCGACGCTGGGCGTCGGTAGGCGTCGCGGCGCTGGGCGGCGCTAGGTGTCGTGGCGCTGGGCATCGGTAGGCGTCGCGGCGTTTGGCGTCGCGGCGCTGGGTGTCGGCAGGCGTCGCGGCGCTCGGCGTCGCGGCGCTGGGCGTCGTGGCGCTGGGCGTTGGCAGGCGTTGCGGCGCTGGGCGTCGGTAGGCGTCGCGGCGCTTGGCGTCGGCAGGCGTCGCAGCGCTGGGCGTCGGTAGGCGTCGGCAGGCGTCGCGGCGCTCGGCGTCGCGGCGCTGGGCGTCGTGGCGCTGGGCGTCGGCAGGCGTCGCGGCGCTTGGCGTCGTGGCGCTGGGCGTCGTGGCGTTGGGCGTCGTGCCGCTGGGCGTCAGCGTCGCGGCGTTGGGCGACGCGGCGCTGGGCTTTGTAAGGTAGAACTTTAATTTATAAAAGGAATATAATATACAAGTACAAAAAAAACCTACGACCTACTTTTTGTAGGACCAATAATCGTTCAGAGTTTTGCTCCATATAATTTATGTCAGACTTTATGTATGTTGAGAGCGTTGCACTACTGCAATCAGTGTATTCTATTATTCATCTACAAAGAAGATGAAAAATATATTATTATATTATTTATGAGAGGAAAATTTGTTTTTTATCCACTTAATTAAAATTAGCGCGGATTTGCAGGCAGCTAATCGTGTATGGAACAAGTCCGGCATAAGTTCCATCTGTTGTTAAATAAGATAACAATATGATGTGGGATGACTATCACGCTAACGTTAGTGTTAGTGTAATATCCGATAAGATTATATCTTATATAAAAATCGTTCGACACCTCGATAGCGCTATGCAGTTGCCTAACAGTGACATCTATGTTTAGAATGGTGAAACATCTAAACACAAACATTTAACAGTCGGTAACGTTTTATAATGATAACAATAAACGAAAAACAAACGTTACATAAAACTCCAAATGCGTAGACACAGCCACAATGGAGACTTATCGTTTTCATATCAACCCCTACAATATGGGTATCAAATGATGAGAGAGTCAAGCTCTACATTTCAGTTAAAACGTGATACTTGGCCGTTTTGCTACCGTTACGAAGATTTTATAGGCATTCATTTATCGTGTGTGAAATAAAACGGCCAAGCATCACGTTTTAACTGAAATGTAGAGTAAGTGAAGCTAAGCCTAGTAAAGTAAGGGCGCATAGATCAAGAACTTTGGTTCTGCATGAGATTTGTCCACTTTTTGATAGATTTTGATCAAGATGCTTGTAGATTTAGGGCGAGTAGTGTTTAGAGCTTGGCTTTATACGATATCTGATAATTTTTTCACAGGGTAAGCTATGTAGACTCGTATTGGCAACATTTTTACATGAAAATGTTTTTGGTGGGATTTATTTATTCAACAGATACACCAACAACTTATTGCTAATTACATTAATAACTTAATCTTCGCGATAAGTAGCAAGTAGTAAGCATATAACCTATTATCATAATGTACATTATGCTTTTCAATATACAAAAATCCCAAGGGTTGTCTGGGAATTGCTTAAAAATAATAAAGCCTGTGTGCACGACTTATTTTATGTTATCGTTGTCTGTATCTATGAATTATTTCGTGCACAATAAATTATATTTGTTTGCCAAAGATCTCTCTTCACTTTGGTTTGATTGGTCAATGACTTGCAAAATAGCATAAAAATTACTGTCCTAATTTATTGTAATTTCTTACACTTATAAAAAACTACGCCAGAAAATCTACGATGATACATAATATCGTCGCTTTTCCTTAACAACCTCGTATCCATAAAACTACAACTTTTCGGTAGAGTCAAAAAACTTAATTATTTTAGATTTTATTATGACATGGATTTTATTTTAAATGAGGTTCAGTTAGTTACACTATACATCCAAAATCCATGTCACAATAAAATCTAAAATTTTTAAGCTTTTGACTCCACTGAAAAGTTGTAGTTTTTAGATACGAGGTTAAGAAGGTATATCGACTATATATCTATCTATCTTTTGAATATTCTTATGACCATATTAACATAATAACGACGTCTTATGGCGAGGAATAACCGCTTCTAGCGACAATCTTTTTAAAATAAATTTTACAATGACACTAAAATCTTATTAAAAAAGTAATCGGTTAAAACTTTAAGTAAATAGTTAAACTAATTTATTGGCATTTAATTACAGCTCTAAATCCTATACAGAATTTACTGTCATAAGTAATACTTAAAACGGCCACTTTTGGCGGTTTTTATGAGAGTAAATACACTATAGGATTTAGAGCTGTAATTAAATGCCAATAAATTAGTTTAACTATTTACTTGAAGTTTTAACCGATTACCTTTTTAATAAGACCTTTGTGTCATTGTAAAATTTATTTCAAAAAGAGTGTCGCTAGTAGCGGTTATTCCTCGCCTTAACTCTTAATTAAGCCAACAGATCTGTGAGGTAGCCATTAACCGTACGTCTTGGGGTAAATTATGCACGAAATTATAAGGGTCTGGTTATAACCCCTCGGTGGCTAACGACTCTGACCGTTGGTGACGGTCAGATGATTTTGGTCATGATTTTTTGTCACCGACATATGTTTGAAGGGTTGGCATATCTAAGCATCGTTTTTCGGTGACTTAGACTTAATAACTTTGAATGGGTTAAGGGTTAAGAACGGTTTACGGTTATCGCACTATTCTATCAGTAAAGTGTTTTAAATTAAAATATACAGAATAAAAAACAAAAGGAATATGTAGGGAAGAGACTGTTGTGAGCAGTAAGATAAACCAATAAGAGGATTTTTGTTTTTTGACAATTTCTCTTATTGATTTATGGTTGTTGTACGTTTTTTTTTTGTACAAATATTTTTTTTTATTGTATTCTATAAGCATTGAGTTTTGATATGTACAAAGTTAACACCTTTTCTACGTGTTTGATTGTATTTGTGAACAACATGTTTTGTGAACACAATTTAAATATTAAATTTTCAAATTGAAATATTTAAGATCTTAACAGTTCTGGCTCAGTGGTTTAGAGCTTGGCTCCATAATTATTCAGAGTTTACGGATTCGTTCCCCGCTTTGGAACAACAAAATTGTTGTTTTCTAATCTGAATTTTCCGAAAAAAGTAAGACGATCCATGTTTATATCTTCAGAGTAAAAAGTCAAGGCCCGAGGGTTAAGACAGTGCTTTGTGTACTGCGCACACACTTGGGTAACAAAAATAGTAATATTAATAAAATATACAGCTGGACTAGTTTCAACGATACGGAAATCAGTGTGAGAGCTATCATTATAGTTTCAAAAGAAAGAACTAACACAAAGCTTTGAAGAAAAACTATCTATACTAATATTATAAAGCGGAAGAGTTTGTTTGTTTGTTTAAACGCGCTAATCTCAGGAACTACTGGTCCGATTTGAAAAATTCTTATTTTGTTGGATAGTCGGTTTATAGAGGAAGGCTTTAGGCTATATAATATTATGCTGCGGCCAATAGGAGCGAAGCGTCAGTGAGAAATGTTGAAGAAAACGGTCTCAGTCATTTTGACACAACTAGACTTTTGGGGAGTTTCATTGCGTGCGCTGCACAAGTGGCTTAAGTCACTCAAAAACCACGCGAACGAAGTCGCGGGCACAGCTAGTTTAAAATATTCTGTGAGAATTTGGTCATTTTCGTTTGGGGTCTCATATGAGTTGTATGTTGTATGTCATAATAACGTAATCTAAAGTCTTTTAAGTCTAATTGGGCAAGTTTATGGAGTATGGCTTCAAAACGGCTCATTTAGATATTAATAGAGCGGTCAAGGAGAGGAGCATGTTTATGGTTGTGGTTCCGTATTGTCTAATATACTTGTTTATTTTATAATCAGTCGGTTCCCTGAGTAGTGAGTACCATTATTATTATTAATAGCCATTACTGTCCCAGTGCGTACTTATTTATTGTATAATTAAATACAGAATACTAATATTATAAAGCGGAAGAGTTTGTTTGTTTGTTTAAACCCACTACTGATCCGATTTGAAATTTTTTTGTTGGATAGTCCATATATAAAGGAAGGTTTTAGGCTATATCACATTACGCTGCGACCAATAGGAGCGAAGCGTCAGTAAGAAATGTTGCAAAAACGGGGAAAATTATTCACATTTGAGTACTTTCGGTGCGTGCGCTGCATAAACGGTTTAAGTTACTCAAAAAGTACGTATGAAAGAATTATTCTTTTTTAATAATCATAATAACAAAAACTAAGGTAAGCAATCAAAAGATAATCGCGATAGTGTTTCCGACAACCACGCGAACGAAGTCGCTGGCACAGCTAGTGAAATATAGAAAATTTCGACACTTAGGTACTCTAAAACTAAACTATTAGACATTTTTATTTCATGCGATTGTTAGATAATACTTGGTACCAATAATAATGTGTAATATTTTTTCGTGTATTTCATTACGTAACCATTTTTTTTAAGTAGGCAATGCCACTTGTAAAAGTTGTAAATGAAATTGGTATAATTAGTATATTAATAAAATATAACCATGGACCAATAATATAACCTTTAAATGAAGTGCAGAATTAAAAAAATAATAGTTTAAATTATAGTTTACAGTTTAAATCACCCACAGGGAACCCCAAAACTTATATTAAGATTGATATCTTAATTGTAGTACAATATTAATTAGAATTTTTGATTATGATAACATCTAAACCGGGGTGGCCTTCTGGTATTTGTACAATCTTGAAAAAAATTAAATATTAAAATTATGATTTAAAAATAGAATTATGGTGAAGTTGTTGTCTTTTACTGTTTTTTTATTCATGACCAGTTTCTAGCTTCAGCTAAAAATAAAGTAAATCGTAGATTTTTTTTCTTCCAGTTATAGATTGTTAGGTTACATAATAAAGCCGGTAAATGTACTTATAAACTTATAATACAGTATCGCAAAAGGTAAATAAGTAGTTTTAGATTTTATTAAGTTTACAAGAGTTTAAAATGACTAAACAACAATAATATATATAAAGAAAGGAGTTAAGAAATTCAAAAATACAGAAGCATATTGCTGCAGAAAGGGTAGGTAAATGATAAATCTTATCGTTTTGTTATTGGGTGGGCTGGCAAAAAATCACATAAAATTAGTTTAAATACCCAATTTATTAAAAAACTGATAAAAGGGCGCCCCTATGTGTGTGCTATGCGGGACTCCGATCAAATATTTTTTGTCTAAACTTCTATTCCATGCCATCTGCTTTTGTCCATATTTTATCATATATGCTGGATAAATAAGAGTTGGCTAACAAAACTATGTGCCAAAAATCTTGTTTCTGTTAAAAAGTTGTTTTTTTTTTAATTTTTTGGTTTTGGTGAAGTATTTGGTTTTTGCTGGGTACCTACTTACAGCAAATACGTTTTCTTGCGTCGATATTATGTTCTAAGCTTAGGATGGTACAATAATTTTTAACACGTTTTGTAAGGTTGGGTTGTATGTAAGTATCTAATATCTATTTGTGTATGTAACGGAATATTTGTGGAAAGGTTCTACCAACTTCCAGAAGTCTGATTAATTTAAATTTTTGGATACCTACGTAGGTATCAAGGACAAATGCCAATGCAATTAAGCGTGATTTTAATTTTTTAAATTTGGTTTATAGGTATGTATTTTAAACTATATTGAATAGTTATGCAACAACTACTTGTTTTTTGTTCTCTGCCTAAAAAGAACGGTTATTACAATAACGATCTTCAAAATTGAAACATAACGTTATTACAATAACGATATTTAAAAAGAACACAATTTTATAATAAACTATGACTTCATTAGGAAAATATAGAGCCCGGCTTATTTTTACGAATCTGCTACTCTTTTATTGAAATCGGATTAGTAGTTTAGGCGCTAAAATACGTATTAGGTATACAAAGTGTAAAATAAATGAGTTGTAATACTTTAGGGTGTGTATATGCCTCCTATGTAGAGTTTACTGTGTACGTACCAGCGCTGAAAGACTTACTTTTGACTTTCATGTTTCTATGAGGAATGCCCTAACATCATAAATTTTCCCATACAATAATTTAAAATAAAGTTCCTACCTCTTTCAGCGCTGGTACTTTCACAGTAAACTCTATATACGGGACCCATACACACATTATTATCATTCATTAATATTATAGCCTGTGCTTGTACATGATATACATATATGCCAAAATCATTACCCTTCCTTTCAACTTCGGGTAGGCTTCTACAATGAACAATAGAACCTAAAACTTAGAGAAGCCACTCGCTACCAAGACATGCATTAAGGCACTTGTGTTATTTTTACAATCAATTGAAACATCAAAGCACTGCCCACTACACGCCGTCTAGACGAGTATAAATAAACGAGAATATTTACGTATCGGAACGATTTGTATAATTTATGTACTGACAAACATTTATTTCACTTAGGATTGTTGAGATTTTATTCGTTTAATTTCAAACAAACTAGCTCGTATGTCTAATGGTAAGTAATCTACCGCCGAGCGAGTTTTGCGACACTAGAGTACCTGGTATCTACTATAAACAACACTACAATAACTATAACTTAATAGCCAGTTTTTTTTACTTTGAACCATGGTATTAAATTAACGCTCTTTTTCTATAAGGCTATATCGTGCCAAAGTATAGTTGTCCCCAGATAAAATAAACGAAATGAAACAAACTGAAAACCTTATTTTGTAATGACTGTTAAAATTGACCAAAAGCCTTAATGATCACCATTCCATTATCGCACAAAAAGTAAATTGATGAAATATAGAAGTACAATTATACTATGTTCACGAAATAATAAAAATATCAACAATCTAATATCGTGCTAAGTATCCGAAAAACTTGTGTTACGTACCAGGCGATGATTTAAGATTTTTATTATATTAATACACTAATTTATTACACATCCATGACCTAGAACATTGAAAACTTTTTGTTCACTCGGCGGGATTCGAACCTGCTACCTCCGGCTTGAATACCGTCGCGCTCAACCATTGCGTTACAGAGGTTGTCACGTCACGTTTTCAAAAGACACATGGTTACTTATTCCTTTTAAATGATCACATAATAGTTTCAAAATGGCTACTGGAAAGTTACAAGTTGTGTTCGAAATTTGTCGAAATGGGTCACTACCTCACGTGCCCACATGCATCCAAAACAATTGCGTGCGACAACTGCGTGCGATTCAATTGCATTTACAACAATTGCATGCGGCTACAATGTTGCATTGAAGTGGGTTTATACACGGGAGCTTTTAAAAGCCTCACGCAGCCTTCTGAAGTAAAATATTACAAACGTTTTGTAATGAGACACGTAAAAGCTTAATGTATTTTTCCTACTCTTTGTTCCGATTTCACCAACAAATGTTGTTCTCATTCATCGGTAGGAATTACGAGTGGAACAACATGATATTTAACGAAGGATTAACTTTAACATTGCTTGGTGAAACAATGTTAAAGTTGATCCGTCGTTAAATATTACCTTTACTATAATATGTGCGTTCCAGTTACAAGTAAATACGGTTATTTCTGTTGGAAGAATGTCAAGCTTATACAACTGATCAAGGATACATACAGACAATCAACTTTGTGAAAAATATAAATGTACATAAATACATATATATAAATGTAGCTATGGTAGTCGCTAATGACCTTCATTGTTAAAAAGCGACTTTAAATAAATAAATAAAAAAAAAAAACGGTTATTAACGAAATCTTCAAGGCCAAAAGAAACGAGAATGTGATTGAAAATTTCGTTAATAACGTCATTTACAACTGGTAACCTTAAGTAAGTTAAAAAATATTATTTAAAAAAGATTTAAAAACATGCTTTTAATTACTAGTAAATGATCTGAGTATTTGTCAAGACTATTCAAACGATATAACTGATAGAATGTACTGTTGGTTCTTGATGGAAATTCATGTTCACATTAATAAGACATAACTTTGATGATGAAATGATGATGATTTAATCGAAACCGGTCGTATTTTTGCAAAAACTTATTAAAACGTAATAGAAAGTAGAAAAGTGTAAAAAAGTTGTGTGTTATTAATGTTATTATTGTATTCAAACGAGTCCAAACATGACTGTTTATCTTGTTAGTTTAGGAGTTCCTATGGCCACCTGATTTCATCCTGATAACAGCTTCGTGGTACATAACTGCATTGTCACCGAAGTAACGTTATTAAACCAAATTTCAACCTAATCTAACGACAGGAAGTCCTAATTTAACTCGCAAGATTTGTCCTACACTAACATAACATTTGACGACCTTCGTAGCGCAGTGGTTGAGCGCGTTGGTGCTCGAACGAGAGGTCGCGGGTTCGGATTCCGCCGAGGGAACAAAAAGTTTTCATGTTCCTGGGTCATGGATGTAAATTAAATTTGTGTATAATATAATAAAAGTCTTAAATATGTGTATGTTATAAAAGTATTAAATATATTTCCGTTGTCTGGTACCTGTAACACAAGTTCTTCGGACACTTAGCACAGGTCCAGATTGACGTGGTGTGAAGCGTCCATAGATATTATTATTAAAATACTAACAGGGCAAGTTGAATAAAAGCTGTTAATAGTGTCATAGTAAAATGCTGCGGTTGATAAGTGTCTGGAACTCTTTTTGATCTCTTGGTCAAGAATAAAGAAATTTGTCAGTAAATCCAAATTAACATATTAAATATTATACCCACCATCCCACCATGTGTCACTTATAAAAGTACCACATGGATGGGTGAGAGTGTGTTTCACCAAGCTATAATAGCTCCCTCTCACCGATTTCGGTGTCGGTAGCCGATTTCATTGAAACCAGGCCAGCTACGCAGGAGTTATTTTATAGTGCCCAAGCGTGTGCGCAATACACAGAAGCACTCTCTCTTCCTTTTACTCTCATAACCCAGTGGGACGGTAAACCGACACGTTAAAGTTAACGCCATGTTAAATATCATGTTATCCCTCTCGTATTTCCTGTCAACGAATAAGATGGCATGGTATTTTGACATGGCGTTAACTTTAACATTGCTTGGTGAAACACGGCCTAAATATCACGTTATCCCTCTCGTATTTCCTGTCAATGAATCTGATGGCATGGTATTTTGACTTTTTGTTTTTTTTTGTTTTTTGCTTGGTGAGACACGGGCAAATGTGATAAGTAGCAAAATTTCGATTTGAGAAATTGAGTTTAAGCTGTCACTTAAACATTTTAGAATACGTCGTAAAGTATTAAGTACATTAATCTAAAGATCCGTCTCCAGAATCAATGTACTTAATACATTACTGCATTAACTAAAGATCCGTCTCTAGAATCAATGTACTTAATACGTTACTGCATTAACTAAAGATCCGTCTCTAGAATCAATGTACTTAATACGTTACTGCATTAACTAAAGATCCGTCTCTAGAATCAATGTACAAACATTACCACATATCCTAAAATGTTTGAGTAAGAGTTTAAACTAAATTTTCTGGGTATTTATTTTTCCGATATTTCACCTTCATCGATTCATGTCTTCAATTGTATTTCATAGTAAATTAGCCAATTTAATTTAGTGGCATTATAATAGCTGTATCCTTGTTTACATCTACACTATATTGGATTAGAATTATTTTTTTGCTGTTATCAAAAACTTTAGGCAATTTCCAATAAAAATTGGTTTTGTTTTAAATGTGTTTATTGTTTACTTGTATTTTTTTCCTTTTGTGTGCGCAACGTGCAATAGAATATTTATCTTGATTACGGATTTAGTTTTTCTACTTGACGCTAGATGGCGCTACGTGTTACTAGTTAACTTGAGGTGAGGAATGTTACTTTCATGTTTGTGCAAGGAACGGGTTTGGTTAACTAATCAATGAGAAGACGATTATTGTAATCAGTTCAAATGTTACGTACACGTTAACTTATTAAATAAATATACAAATTGGGTTTAGAAACTAGATGAGTGATCTGTACAAGTTAAATGCTGATATTTTTTGTGAGCGATGGTTAGAATAATTAATTATGTAAACATATAAAATAATATAAACATAGCTAGTAAGTATACAAGGTGTAAATTAAATGAGCGATAATAATTTAGGTTGTGTATGTGCCTAAATTATATACACTGCCTACCAAATCATTTGCAGACCTTGAATTGCCGATACTGATATAATAATAATATGTCTTCCTCTTTCTTCTTATATAAAGTTTCTTTTTGTCTGTTCGTTGTTGTTATTTATGTCTGTCTTAGATACGTCTGTGGTTTTAATTTTTTTCTTGTATTTTTTGTGTTTATCTTTTCATTGTGTAGTGTAATGTGCGTTTTGTGGAATAAATGTTTATTTATTTTATTTTTATGTTGTACTTACAATTATATTAGGCTAAGTGTAACTACAGTTTTATCCTCACATTGAGGGATCACCGAGCACGTGGATGATGATCATAATGATATGTGACTAATATTAGGAGATGGATTAAGTTAGTAAGTAATTGTCGTAATTAGTTGAAGAGTTTAACTAAAAGATGTGTAAACACGCAGTAGACAAGGGTACTGGACTTCTTGTGTGCAATAAGCTGTTAAATTTTTATATTTAACAGCTTATTGCACACAAGAAAATTTTACAATATTACAGTTTACAAAGAAAAACGACACAAAGGTACAGCTGCTTATTTCTAAAGAAATTTCTTCCAGCACCCCTACGGAGAGAGACGGTATAAAAGATAGCGGATAAGACGTGCACAATCTATATCTTCTTCTTCTATATTTACAAAATGAATTGCTATTCGTTAGTCACGCTAAAACTCGAGATCGGATGAACCAATTCGGCTATTTTTCTGTCTTGAAATATTCGTGGAAGTCCAGGGAAGGTTTAAACGGTTTGTATGCTCAATGAAGTAGACACGGGTCAGCTAGTTATAAGTATAATTTTTATCTATCCACAATAAAAAAATAAGAACGAAATATTATAATATATTTATATAATTCAATATATACACATCCCACCAAAAACATTTTCATGTAAAAATGTTGCCAAGACGAGTCTATATAGCTTACCCTGTGAAAAAGTTATCACATATCGTATAAAGCCCAGTTCTAAAGACTACTCGACCTAAATCTACCAGCACCTTGATAAAAATGTATCAAAAAGTGGACAAATCCCATGTAGAACCAAAGTTCTTGATCTATGCGCCCTTACTTTACTAGGCTTAGCTTCACTTACTCTACATTTCAGTTAAAACGTGATGCTTGGCCGTTTTATTTCACACACGATAAATGAATGCCTATAAAATCTTCGTAACGGTAGCAAAACGGCCAAGTATCACGTTTTAACTGAAATGTAGAGCTTGACTCTCTCATCATTTGTTACCCATATTGTAGGGGTTGATATGAAAAAGATAAGTCTCCATTGTGGCTGTGTAACACCGAACTTCAATAAAACACTACTGTAATTGAACTCTCTTTATACTGTATTCTTGTTTTTTTTTCGAAAGTGCTATAACTATCCGGATGGCTAGTTGTTTAGTCATAAGCTTGTTTAATAATTTTAGTGTTTACTAAAATAATAATATCTCCCACACTGATTTCGGTGACGGTGACCGGTTTCATTGAAACCAGTCCAGCTACGCAGGAGTTATTTTATAGTGCCCAAGTGTGTGCGCAATTCATAGAAGCACTCTCTTTTTCTTCACTCTCGTAACCCACTGGGACGGATAACCGACACGACTGGCGGGAGATCAAGCGCAGGACCGACTTTTTACATGCCCATCCGACGCATGGATCATATTTCTTGTCAGCCAATTAGGTGATCAGCCTGCCTTGTCTAAACCAAACTTAAAACGTGTTTCCAACGTGGGAATCGAACCCACGACGACCACAGACGAGAGCCAGGCTCTAAACCACTAGACCACGGAGGCGTAATAACTAAAATTGTATAAATAAATTGATCGTGTCATATTGAAACTTATAAAATGTTGTCATGCGCCAATCAATTAAAAGTCGATTAAGTACTTAATTTATGGTCACAAATTTCTTTGAGTATCGAAGTTTTTACAATTTAGACTACAAAAAATCTACGCATTTGGAGTTTTATGTAACGTTTGTTTTTCGTTTATTGTTATCATTATAAAACGTAACGCCCAGCGTCGCGACGCCCATCGTCGCGACGCCTACCGACGCTCAGCGCCACGACGCCAAGCGCATCGACGCCTACCGACGCCAAGCGCCGCGACGCCTACCGACGCCCAGCGCCGCGACGCCTGCCGACGCCCAGCGCCGCGACGTCTGCCGACGCCCAGCGCCGCGACGCCTGCCGACGCCCGGTGCTAATATTAGCTAATACCAGCTAGTATTTTCAACAGTAGGTACCTTATATCTAATAGTAGTAGTGATTATGGTAACTAGCACAAGGAATTCTATAGAATATTTTGAGCCACTGACAAGTTAGTTTCTTACAAATCACATTATAATAACGCCGCGACGCCTACCGACGCCCAGCGCCATGACGCCTGCCGACGCCCAGCGCCGCGACGCCAAGCGCCGCGACGCCTACCGACGCCCAGCGCCGCGACGCCTACCGACGCTCAGCGCCGCGACGCCTAGCGCCGCGACGCCTGCCGACGCCCAGCGCCGCGACGCCCAGCGCCGCGACGCCTACCGACGCTCAGCGCCGCGACGCCTGCCGACGCCCAGCGTCGCAACGCCAAGCGTCGCGACGCCTACCGACGCCCAGCGCCACGACGCCCAGCGCCGCGACGCCTGCCGACGCCCAGCGCCGCGACGCCAAGCGCCGCGACGCCTACCGACGCTCAGCGCCGCGACGCCTGCCGACGCCCAGCGCCGCGACGCCTACCGACGCCCAGCGCCGCGACGCCTGCCGACGTCCAGCGCCGCGACGCCAAGCGCCGCGACGCCTACCGACGCTCAGCGCCGCGACGCCCAGCGCCACGACGCCCAGCGCCGCGACGCCTGCCGACGCCCAGCGCCGCGACGCCTGCCGATGCCCAGCGTCGCGACGCCTGCCGACGCCCAGCGCCGCGACGCCCAGCGCCACGACGCCCCGCGCAGCGACGCCAAGCGCCGCGACGCCTACCGACGCCCAGCGCCGCGACGCCAAGCGCCGCGACGCCTACCGACGCTCAGCGCCGCGACGCCTGCCGACGCCCAGCGCCGCGACGCCTAACGGCGCTGAGCGTCGGTAGGCGTCACGACGCCAAGCGCCGCGACGCCCAGCGCCGTGACGCCTGCCGACGCCCAGCGTCGCGACGCCTGCCGACGCCCAGCGCCGCGACGCCTGCCGACGTCCAGCGCCGCGACGCCTGCGGACGCCCAGCGCCACGACGCCTGCCGACGCCTACCGACGCTCAGCGCTGCGACGCCTGCCGACGCTCAGCGCCGCGACGCCTGCCGACGCCCAGCGCCGCGACGCCTGCCTACGCCCAGCGCCGCGACGCCTACCGACGCCCAGCGCCGCGACGCCTGCCGACGCCCAGCGTCGCGACGCCTGCCGACGCCCAGCGCCGCGACGCCCAGCGCCGCGACGCCCAGCGCCGCGACGCCTACCGACGCTCAGCGTCGCGACGCCTACCGACGCCCAGCGCCACGACGCCCAGCGCAGCGACGCCTGCCGACGCCCAGCGTCACGACGCCAAGCGCCACGACGCTTGGCGTCGTGACGCTGTGTAATTAAACGCAGTGTAATTTTTATCTTGTACATAACGGTAGGTTATATTACAAGCCCTGTGTTCCAGGAGACGCTCTGAACGTTCAGATCATTCATAACGCTGACATTGACACCTGACAGTGCCTGTGAAAACAGTTCAAAACGATCCTAAACAGTGCTAAAGAAAATAGTAAACGAAAATAACGATTTTTTCGTTCAGATTTGCGTTTCTTTAGCACTGTTTAGGATCGTTTTGAACTGTTTTCACAGGAACTGTCAGCTGTCAATGTCAGCGTTATGAATTATCTGAAAGTTCAGAGCGTCTCCTGGAACAGGCCCTAAGTAACAAACGGGTTTAATAATGATCTATAGTAATTTTCATATAAATTAAATTAACATTAAATACCATTTATTTATATAAATGATCTATCGTCAATTATGAGGGTATGTTCACAATCTACTGATTACTGTCAGTTTATGTTGGACGACCTTCGTAGCGCAGGCAGGGGTTGAGTGCGTTGGTGCTGGAGCGGGAGGTCGCAGAATCGAATCCTGCCAAAGGAACAAAAAGTTTTCTGCGCTCCTGGGTCTTGGATGTGTATTAAATTTGTGTATTAATATTTAAAAAATTTAAAATAAAAGTATAAAGAGGAAACACCACGAATTTTTTTCCATACAAAAATAGAGGTCTACGGGATTCCTGTTTCCTCCCTGGATAATACCTCTAGAGTAACTATTTTTTTCCTGAATATTTATGGATATTGTTTGTACGTCCCTATTTTTTCTTTTTTTTAATAAATTAATTATTTAAGGAGATATGGACGTTTAAAAGCCTAAAAAAATGGCCAGACTCTCCACTATGTTTAAATATCTAGGAAACAGATTTGGCTACAGTAAACAACAAAATCAAAAAATAGGAACCTAGCTCAATTCTTTTTTTAGCTAATACAGAGAAAAATATTTGAATCGGTTAAGTTTTGGAGGAGGAAACAGGAATCCCCTAAATGTCGATTTCTGGTAATTTTAATAGGTAATGCTGGCTAGCTAAGATACTGCGAGACAGCAATAGATTTTATAAAGACCTATTTTGTATTTCTCTCAACCGTGGTGTTTCCTCTTAAATATATTTCCGCACATTTAGCCGCGATAAAAAGTGCAGAGAGGAATGAAGAAAGCTCCACCGAGAAGAGCAAAGCTCTTAAGTTAGAAGAAGAATAAAAAGTGTCTAATGTCTTTCCCCAAGCTCTAAACGCATGTGTTTAGTGCCGCAGCATATGTTATTGTTATTAGGATCTAATTACACTGTCCAATAATATACACTTATATTTAATCGTATTTTACTTTATTCTACTACGTAGATAATACAATATACAGTATCTTATAAATAACTATGTAGGTACATTGATCTCACCTCTAGGGGGGCTCCCAATGGGACTAATATTAAAACCTATCTTAGGCATCAACGTCAATGTCATCTTTGACATCTAGTTGTTTTAAATACATAATAGCATTATGTAACAGCATGTACAAAATGTTATATATCTGTTTTAATATAACTTAAAACAATATGCAAAGTACAGCCTTTTGTTTGTCTTATCATTTCCTTTCATCAAATTGTTCAATTACTATCAATTACACACTGTTACAATAATTATTTTACGCATATTTAACGACAGAAAATAATACGTTTAAAAACCTTTGGTATAGTTACGTCCGAATACTGAAACGGTAATAAAGGCTTATATACAGTGTTTAAAAAGAGCAGTCACTATAGCAGTCACGTACTGCCGACGCCCAGCGCCGCGACGCCTACCGACGCTCAGCGCCGCGACGCCTAGCGCCGCGACGCCTACCGACGCCCAGCGCCACGACGCCCAGCGCCGCGACGCCTGCCGACGCCCAGCGCCACGACGCCAAGCGCCTCGACGCCTACCGACGCCAAGCGCCGCGACGCCTACCGACGCCCAGCGCCGCGACGCCTGCCGACGCCCAGCGCCGCGACGCCTGCCGACGCCCGGTGCTAATATTAGCTAATACCAGCTAGTATTTTCAACAGTAGGTACCTTATATCTAATAGTAGTAGTGATTATGGTAACTAGCACAAGGAATTCTATAGAATATTTTGAGCCACTGACAAGTTAGTTTCTTACAAATCACATTATAATAATGCTAAGCATACAAAGAACTTTACAGAAAAGAAATTTAACAACAGATGGAGCTTGTGCCGGACCTGTTCCATACATCGACAGTTATTTTGTGACCGAAAGCAATTTACAACTATTAGCTGCCTGCATATTCGCGCTAATTTTAAATAAGTGGATAAAAAACAAATTTTCCTCTCATAAATAATATAATAATATATTTTTCATCTTTGGTAAAAGTCGGTCACCGATTAATAATTGGTGACCGACTTTTTGTAGATGAATAATAGAATATACTGATTGCAGTAGTGCAACGCACTCAACATACACAACAGGAGCAAAACTCTGAACGATTATGGGTCCTACAAAAAGTAGGTCGTAGGTTTTTTATGTACTTGTATATTATATTCCTTTTATAAATTAAAGATCATCAGATCCTTTTATAATAAACATCCTTTTGAATCCAATATGGTGGTCCAGCATATTGGATTCAAAAAGGGCGGCATTTACATTTTTATATTTTTTTTGTTGGCTTTGTAGCAATAACAGCTTACATACATAACTTCAGCTTTCTAAGATTTCCGGAAGTAACCTAAGAATTTTGATGATCTATAAATGAGTCAGTGACGAAATCAGGGGTTTTTACACATTGATAAAATCTAAAGTATAGTAGCTACGACATTCAAACTTTGTATAATTCATGTATTTACTGGTGTCATTATATGTTGAAATTTTCAACTATTTAGCATCATCCAAAGCAAAGTTATGGGAGTTCAAAAAAACGACGAAACCTTTCGAGAAAAGGTAGGCAGTGCCCTTGCGCTTCGCTTGGCTCGTCTTGACGGGGGCACGACCGTGCCCCCAGATACACGATACACATAATATATAAAATAGATAATACATACATAAATTTATTGTCGAGTTTCAGGTTTTTAAGTTTTGAAAATAAAGTCCACTAGTCTTCAACACTATAAAAAATAAAAATAGTTTAAAGAAATTTTTTAACGTTCGCAGCAAGCTAATACATTGGATTACCACATAGGTTAACTAATTTTTGTTCCAAAAAAGTACAATGTTTTTTGATATACCTACTGAATTCACACAGACGAAGGCTAATAAGTAAGAAGATAATTGTTATAATGCGTATGCATTATATTATATTGTTATTTGAATATGATGTAAGGATTCTGAACTGACCAAGATTACAATTATGACCCCGGACCTCAATGCGGAACAGATTAGCCAAAGATCAAGGTCCATACACAATACCACAATAGTTTAAAACCTTTGTTTGTTTTAAACACATATTTCGTGATTGATTACATTGTTTTAACCCTTAGTGGTCTAGTGAGGGCTTGGTTCTCTTCGGAGGTCGTCGGTTCGGTCTCCGAATTGGGCTAATCCAGCAGGTTACTCCCGACACAATCGGGAATCGAATCAGTTCGATCTCAACGGCTTTGGTGTTTTATTTGTTGATACTTTGAAACTGACCAGGATAAAGAAAATCGTTAGATGGTAAGTTTGTACTCCCAACCATATCAATGGACTGAGAATGAAAATAAAAAAAAAAAATTTATTTGGAAGTACACGGCATCGATCTGAATAACATCGAATCAGGCTTACTTTCCATGCTGATTTCATTCTGATTCGATCGTGCCGCGTACTATCTTCTTTATCCTGGTTAGTTTCAAAGTAATCCACCAAATAAAATACCAAAGAGCGTTGAGATCGAACTGATTCAATTATTGATTGTGTGAATTGTGTCGGTAGTAAGCCTGCAATTTGGAGAGTAAGGATTGTCTGACAAGAAAAGTGATCCATGCGTCGAATGGACTTGTAAACAGTTTCAACCCAGCGTCGTAGAGTAAGTGAAGACAGTGTCCTTGTGTATGTTGTGATGCCACTGGGTTTAGTAAAGGTCCATGCAAAACTAAATTAAAAAATAAAAAAAAAACCCCGACTTAGCGTGGAACATTCCTATCACACCTAACAGACGACCTGATGACCTTGAAGTCCTGAACCGATTTCCACCAAACATAGCTAAGAACACTTTCGACTGACATACCATTCAAACAAAAAAATCCGCATTAAAATCGGATCATCCGTTTGGGAGCTACGATCCGCTTACTGTGAAAGTACCAGCGCTGAAAGACTTATTTTTTACTTTAATTTTTCTATGAGAAATGCCCCAACATCATTAATTTGCCCATATAATAATTTTAAAAAAAGAAACTATCAGCGCTGGAACTTTCACAGTAAAATACGGGTCTCATATACCCTCTAAAGTATTATCATTCATTAATATTACAGCTAGAGTCTGGCTAATGAAAGTAGACATTGAAAAAGCGCGGCAAATTCAAAAAAATTTAGCACAGCAACCCAAGATGAACATAGACTAACACGACTTGATATTTGTAATATTTTTATTTTATGCATTTGATTTTTATAACTTTTATGTGTTATGAATTAGGCTCCAGCTAATGATTATATTTAATACATTACTACAAGACTTGAGATTTCCGTGTTAGTTTCTGTTTCAACCTTTGGTAAATTTCTTCGATTTTATAGACAATTATACATTAGTATATATAATTATTAAATGAAATAAAAAAAAAACATTTTAGTACAAAAATTTATTCTAACGAATCAAAGTCCAAGAATTCTTTAATTCTTCAAAGTACTGGTTTTGTGTTATTATCCTGTCTTTCTGCTCTAAATCAGAGAGTTTTTGAATCGTGTTAATTATTTCACCAACTTCTGCTACATCCTCCAGATTTTCTAAACCAAAAGATAAATAATTTATTAAAATAAAATACAAATACATGAAATTATTTTTTAAAGAAATTTAATGCTTTTATTGATCTAAAATCACAATGTCTTGTATTAGTAAACCCTACTTACCTAAGAATTCCTTCACCACACGCAAACAATCCTGTTTTTGGTTGAATTCTACTTCTTTCTGTTCTTGATTTTCTTTAGATTTAGAAATCATAGAAAATAATAGTCTGCGAGTTTCACTTTTAGTTGTTTTATTCATATTTAGGGCACTAAAAACTGAAAAATACGAACCAAACAATGACACATTATTTCTGACAAACGCCATCATCAGCATTTGACATTGATTATAGTGTTGCTATTTCTAAGATTGCAATAAATACGATTGTCTACTTTCATTGGCCAGACTCTAGTATAGTTACGATTTTCTAACTTCATCATAATTGAAGACATGAATTGAATTTTTAACTTTAATTTTATCAAGATTGGTTGGTCAATTTATATCCTATACTAGCTGTCCCGGCAAACTTCGTATTGCCTTATTAATTAATTGCTTGACATACTGACTGCAGCGCCACCTATCGGTTCCAATTGTAAATCTAAACCATTCTCGAATCTCCACGAACACACACAAAAAATTTCATCAAAATTGGTCCAGTCGTTTAGGAGGAGTTCAGTCACATACACACGCACACAAGAAATATATATATTAAGATAAGCGTAGGTTAAAAATTACTAACTATTTTATAGTTTGTTGTAGTAGTGGACTTTATTTTCAAAACTTAAAAATCTACTATAAAATTGAGTTTAAAGTGTCCCTTAAACATTTTAGGATATGTGTAGTAGTGATGAGCCGGATCGCTAAAAATGTATATCCGCGGATACGGATCTGAACACGGATATTTAGTGCCAAGATCCGCGGACACGGATACGGATACGGAGTACGAATTGTTTATGATCCTCATCGTAACAGACTTTTGGGGGACAAAGCTGCGAAGTTGCTTTTTAGAAATACAATTTACCATTGCTTAATTTCAATTATGATTAATTATTTTTTTTAAGCTATTCTAATTTTGCCTGACATTTTGTCATTACTCGTGTAAACTAATATTTAAATTTTATGTGACGCGCAGTATTTATTTAGAATTATCATTTAATTAGAATATATTTTCGGTTACCTCATTATCTCAAAGTGATTTTATAACTTTCTACTGTATTGATTCATAATTAATATAAAAAAAAGAGGTTTACGTTTTAGTTTCTTTTTTCATTGTCATAAAAGTGACCATGATGTTATATATAGCTTGCTATAATATTCCCGTAATTGTATGAAAAAGTAGATTTCAATTTTAGTTTTTTCATTGTCATAAAATGACGTTAAAACTTCATAAAATATTGATCTCATTAAAATTATATAAGAAAAAATTACTTATATTTTAGTTATTTCATTATCATAAAAGTGATGTTAACTTGCTCTTTCATTATAAAGATCTATCTCAATGTTTGCAATATAAAGGTGCCAAATATTTGATTTAATTAAATAAAAATAGAGTGAATGGAATTTATTAGTTTTTTAATTCTACCTAATCACCTGAAAAGATCCGTAAAATATCCGCTCGAAAAGTAACGGACACAGATACGGATACGGATTTATTTTTTACCTCGGATATCCGCGAATACGGATACGGATATCCGGAACATCACTAATGTGTAGTAACGTATTGAGTACATTGATTCTAGAGACGGATCTTTAGATGTACTTAATACTATACGACGTATTCTAGTGACAGTTTGAATAAAATTTCCTCGAAATCAGAATTTTGCTACATATCACCTTCATCCATTCATGTCTTCAATCGATGGCACCAGATCCCGGGAGACATCTTCAATATGAGGAGAAGGTTCGAGAAGTCCAAGCTGCCCTCTTGCAGGTCCGTAAAAGGCTTTCGAAGACTTAACGACTGCCAGCTAAAAGTGTGCATGTTTTAAAGTATATTATATTTAAATTGTAATTGTATACTTTCGCTTAGCCCTTAGCCCTATTAGTCCGCTATCTGTAATTAAACAGTAGCTGATAGGACCGGATGCCCCGCCCTTGAGGGATAGTTATCTTGATTACCAAGAATAAGACGTAATTGTGTTCCGTTACGGGACTCTTATTGTTAGGGTTCCTGATTTTGATTATCTTTTTAATATTAACCGACAAAATTGGTATAAACTTCATGATATTAAAATACTTCTATTAAAATGTTTTTACTCAATTATTAACTTTGTTACAAGTTTTAAGTTTCGATCTATGTTGTCTTAAAATACTTTATTATGTATTGTTAAGTCTCAAGCTAGAATTTCATGTATCGTCAGTTTGGGCACGATCTATGGACAGAGATAACTAGTACCATGGACCTTACCAAAAGTATATCCTTTTGACCCAGAAAACAAAATAGATTTATATGCCTCTTGCGCCAACCTCATATCACGGTGCGATTCCACCGGTGTTCTGAACTGTTGCGAACATTGTGCGTAACATATGTTTGTTCCGGTGGACTCGCTAACGCAACATTAACAAATTGGAACACATACAAATTGGCACAGCTGGAATTCTGAAAAAAATGTTGGCTAACAAATGTTCTGAACACTATTTTGGTGGAATCGTACCTTTATCATTATGTGAAAATTGGTCAGTATCGAGTATATGAACATCTATGTTACTTAAGCTACTCAACAAATTTAAGTTAAATTTGGCATGGACTAAGTTTAGGCACTAAGTTTAGGCTCTTACATCTAGACTACTTTAGCGACAAAATGTTTATCGCTTTATCTCTCTTTGTCAGTCAAAAAACAAAATACACTAAGCCTAGAGAATAATAAATAAGTAACATGTAATTCTGTTCGCGCAATATTCGTTGCTTTTTGCCTCATAATAAATTAATCGCGGCAAAAACCGCGCCGCCGCCGCCCAGCGCGCCCGAC
This sequence comes from Celastrina argiolus, assembly GCA_905187575.2. Lineage (NCBI taxonomy): Eukaryota > Metazoa > Arthropoda > Insecta > Lepidoptera > Lycaenidae > Celastrina > Celastrina argiolus. The sequence continues at coordinate 10,434,135 of LR994596.1, forward strand.
AAGCGTATGATTATGAGATGTACCTTCACACAGTCATGGCCTGCCATCCCATACAATCTATCATTAATACAAAAAAATTGCAATAGATGTCACTACTATTAACGTTTGTAAATTATTAAATGTAAATATGCCGAATCAAGTACAAATACTGACATTCAAATAAAGATAAGCATATTTTTAAGCATAACATCACATTAAGCTAAATTCAACTACTTAATTAAGAAGAAGATACGAAACAAAATAAGTAATTATTATTTTCCAATAGTGGCGCTAGATGGCGGTTTCCGGAATTTCTAAGGATTTTACCCTTTGCCAGTCGCATTGCCAGTATTAGTGCTACCATTTTCTAGTACTAGGTCGTGTCTCTGTTATATATCTATACAGGGTGTCCAAAAAATCAACGATAAACCGAAAACGGGTGATAGGCCAAGTCATGACAGTTATGAGAAAAATGTGAAAAAAAATCTTTGTCATGTATTTTTCACATTATAAGGACTTTTAAAAATATCGGAAAAACTGACACCCTGTGATGGTCTTTCATGTCCTAAGACTACAAATATTACTTTTTTGTGATTTTTTTTTCGGTATTGTAGTCATGACTAACCCTTCTGTAAATCACAATTCATAATTTAAACATACCTGCCTCAGTTTTCAATAAAATGGTGTGTTTTGCCCAAGATTAAATTCAAAATAATTACTACACCCAACTTTAATCGTCTGTACTGTAAAAAAAAATTACTACAGTATTTTGGCAAGTAACTTTAAAAGATGGCTCATTTAATCTGGATTCCAAAATGGTATGATACTTGCTGGATTACTTCTTTGTTGAGGAAAAAAAATTTTTTTTAACGGAACCGGATGTTAGGCCAACTCTGTTTAAATTTTTAAAATGTTGGTATTAAGTTGTTATGTGACGACGATGAGTGACGTCATCTTGTCTAGAGTGAGCGAGACAGACAGTGACGCTCAGTGCGAGTGAGATAGATAGTGACGCCAACCCGACAACACAGTGATGAACGTGCAAAACTGCAGTACGTTACGATCTTTCGTTCATTCATTGCGCATCTTTCTGTATCCGTATTGACTTCGTACTTACAACTGTGCTTCTGTTTATTGGACTTGATTTGCTTTGTGATTTGGTTTTATCTGCCCCGTTTCTGACGACCCTGGACTTGTTTTATTGTCGTATCTTCGGTTGTAGTGTGTGATTCCATTGTAGTGTGTTATCATGCCATCTCGATACACCGCACAAGAATACACCAATATGCATCTCATCTATGGAGAATGCTTATGCAACGCTAATGCTGCAGCTAGAATGTATCGTGAGAGATACCCAAACGCTGAGCGTCATCCTGATTATCGGGTATTTATTAACGTGCATCGGTCACTCTTAGAGGGTCGATTCCCTAATCAAAATACCAGCGAGGGAAGGCCTTTCATACCCTACGAGGACGAAGTGCTCGAGGCGGTCGAACAAGACCCGAGTATCTCAGTACGTGGGATTGAAGAGAACATCGGAGTGCCCAAAAGTACTGCACATCGTATTTTGCAAAAGAACCAGTTTCATCCTTACCATGTACAACGAGTACAAAGCCTGTTACCCCGAGACTACCCAGAGATATTGCAATTTTGTCAAACGATGTTGCAGAGATACAGAGATGATCCGCGATTCTTTGAAAAAATTCTGTGGTCTGACGAATCCACGTTTAAAAAAGATGGTTACATGAACCTCCATAATTTGCACGAATGGCACGTGGATAATCCACATTTGATGCGGGAAGACAGATCGCAGTACCGGTTTAAGGTGAACATGTGGACGGGAATTTTGAATGGTACTGTTATTGGTCCATTTGAGCTACCGGAGAACTTAACTGCCGAGGTTTATTTGGACTTCTTACAGATCCAATTACCAGATTTGTTGGAAGAAGTGCCACTAAACATTTACGGCAGCATGTGGTACCAACAAGATGGCTGCCCAGCACATTACGCTCGCACAGTACGAGAGTTTCTCGACCGAGAATACCCCGATAGGTGGATTGGGCGGGGTGGTACAATTTCGTGGCCTGCCCGTTCACCTGATTTAAATCCCATTGATTTCTTTTATTGGGGAACAATAAAAGAAAAAGTGTACTCTAAACCAATTCGAGATTTAGCCGAGCTGCGCCAAAAAATTACAGAAGCTGCTGAACACATTAATTCAAGAAGATACGCCCGTCTTATTACGCGATCATTTTTAAGAAGATGTAGGGCTTGCATTAGAGCTGAAGGCAAACAGTTCGAACATTTGCTGTAAATCTTTGTAAATTAAAGTAATAACTGAAGAAATCCATTGACTGACTTTTATTTCGAACTTGCACCTAAAACTAACTAATTACATACTTGATAACAAGGTGGCGTCTGTTCTGTATCTCAACCACTCACATTTTCAAAAGAGCGTTGTATTCATACCTGAAAATTGAAGTCTTAAAAATGCCTACACTGCAATACAATTTTTTTTTAATAAAAAAGCACCCGCACTTAGCGTCACTGTCTGTCTCGCTCACTCTAGACAAGATGACGTCACTCATCGTCGTCACATAACAACTTAATACCAACATTTTAAAAATTTAAACAGAGTTGGCCTAACATCCGGTTCGGTTAAAAAAATTTTTTTTTCCTCAACAAAGAAGTAATCCAGCAAGTATCATACCATTTTGGAATCCAGATTAAATGCGCCATCTTTTAAAGTTACTTGCCAAAATACTGTAGTAATTTTTTTTTACAGTACAGACGATTAAAGTTGGGTGTAGTAATTATTTTGAATTTAATCTTGGGCAAAACACACCATTTTATTGAAAACTGAGGCAGGTATGTTTAAATTATGAATTGTGATTTACAGAAGGGTTATTCATGACTACAATACCGAAAAAAAAATCACAAAAAAGTAATATTTGTAGTCTTAGGACATGAAAGACCATCACAGGGTGTCAGTTTTTCCGATATTTTTAAAAGTCCTTATAATGTGAAAAATACATGACAAAGATTTTTTTTCACATTTTTCTCATAACTGTCATGACTTGGCCTATCACCCGTTTTCGGTTTATCGTTGATTTTTGGGACACCCTGTATATGGCACAGTGTACGAAGTGCGGTGGCACCAATGCACTTTTAACATTATCATGACTAATATTTGGATATATGGATGTTGAGGCAACACCTGCTAAACGGGTTCTGATGATATTTGATATGAGAATTGAGAGAAAACACTAACATACTAAATTGTACGGTTACCACGTGATTAGTTATTATATATTATAATACTTTTCTCAGGTTATAGTAACTCTTATTTTATAATCTAAGATAATTTTGTTAGATTTCACTATTTTAAATAACTCAGTTATCATAGTGGGAGCTGCATGATTAATAAACTATCTGTCTCGAAAAAAGTTTATCATTAATTCAAGCATTATTTTATAATTTTGCCAGACATTTGACACAACTTTTGGAACAGAAAACATGGCTTAACTAAAATAGTCCAGGATTTTTCCCTAAACGATTACTCTTAATCTTTCAACTTAATAGGTATCATACGCAATATAATATTATGAAACCGCCGCCGCGCAGTCGGTGTGAAATTCGTTGCACTCAAAGCGCGTATGTAGCTGATGTATTCGTGGTTCGCATTATTATTTCTAGATTTAAAAAATCGCTTCATTTTAGTTTATAACCCATTGATACCATAAGATCTAGACTATTCTCTTTATAGTATAGTTAGGAGTATCTATAGTCTTAGTTAAATGGGTATTCCTGGTTATTGGTACTAAGAAGTTTAGTATGAAAGTACCAGCGCTGAAAGACTAGTTTTAACATTCATGTTTGTATGAGAAATGCCCAAATATCATAAATTTTCTCATGCAATAATTTAAAAAAAAGTGCCTTTATCAGCGCTGATACTTTCACATTATACTCATATACGGGAACCATACATATCCTAAAGTATTATCACTCATTTATATTATTTATATTATATATTTGTATTTATAAAATATATTTTTGGTATTGGTAATATTTGTTATATTAGTTTTATTTCCTTCTCCCCTTTAAAATTATTTCACTTGTTGTATTTACATTTATCTCCCATATTATGATTGAGCACCTTTTCTTTTGTTTTGTCTCTGCATCGCCCTATGGTTGACTGGAAGAAAATGCCCTTTGGCATTAAGTCCGCCATTGTACATTGTGCATAAAGTGGGAAAATAAATAAATAAATAAATATTGCAGCCTGTTATATATATCTAGAATCTATGTTAAAATGGTCCTACATCTATGTCGCAGTCATTTGATTTACCTCGGTAATTTTGATCTGAGCAGCCGATGTCGTTTTCTTCGTCCTGCTAATTACGGGTTATTCATTTTGTAAAAACTGACAACTGTCCTTGGATACTTCATCATCATTAGCTCGAGAGCATTTGACAAGAATTGACATTTGATTTACTTGTATACCTATTAGACAGCTGGATTCGATTCGATTTTGATTCAGATTCGACCGTGCCGCGTACTTCCGAATAAATTGACGTTTGTTTATTATTATATTTTATTAATTTCTCCCCTCACCGATTTCGATGTCGGTAGCCGATTTCATTGAAATCAGGCTACGCAGGGGTTATTTTATAGTGCCCAAGTGTTTGCGCAATACACATAAGCACTCTCTCTTCCTTTTACTCTCATACCCCAGTGGGACGGTAAACCGACACGACTGGCGAGAGAGCAGGCTTTTTACATGCCCATCCGACGCATGGATCATCTTTCTTGTCAGACAATCAGGTGATCAGCCTGAATTGTCCTAACCAAACTTAAAAACAGCATTTTTGTTGTTCGAACGCGGGAATCGAACCCACGACATCCGGGTCGAGAGCGAAGCTCTTAACCACTAGACCACGGAGGCGATTATGTTCCACAATATCAAATTCCTCTCCCTCCCCCTTTACCGAGTGACGTAGTTTATGGGTGGTCCCAGTATACTACACTGTATGTTTGTCATATTCGCGATAAGGATGGCGCCGAGTGATAGTATTGTATGTTGTATGTGGCGGATACCTGACCATGGCGATAACGTGTATACTGTATAGTAATGTACTCAATTCGCACTCGGCCAGTACATTCGCACTTGGCCGAGTCTTCTTCTGTTATAAATAACAATGAATTGATGTTCGTTGGTGTCGCTAAAAGTCTCGCTAAAACTCGAGAACGGGTGCGTCGATTCGGCTATTTTTAGTCTTGAAATATTCGTAAAAGTCTAAGGAATGTTTAAACGGTTTTTTTATATTTTTTTATGCTCAACGAAGTGGGCACGGGTCAGCTAGTCTTATATATAAAAATGAATTGCTGTTCTTTAGTCTCACTTAAACTCGAGAACAGCTGCGTCGATTCGGCTATTTTTAGTCTTGAAATATTCGTGAAAGTCTAGGGAAGGCTTAAACGGTTTGTAGGCTCAACGAAGAGGGCAAGGGTCAGGTAGTATATAATTAAAAGAGAGAAGGTTATAAAAGGGTCTACTTTGCATATTTTTGTATGAGTAATAAGTATATTTTTAGGGATTTTTCAATTCAGTATTGCGAAAAAAGGTTTCAAAGTACTCCAATTGTCAGCTGATCGCGCCAAGCAGCTCTAAATTGAAGGCATTATCATAGCCATTCATGCCCATACGAAGTTTTGTTTACATACAGGAAATATCATTTTTCAATCAAATTCCTGTATCTTTCGGCCCAAGTCCATACATAAAAGACAGTATGTGATTGAAAATTTCCTTGCACCTTGAACGCACCTAATAATAATAATAAAATCTTTATTCGGACAATTTTAGACATTACAGGACAGTAAAATAACAAGAAAAAAAAAACACTGAAAAAATTAAAAACAAATGTTAAAAACAGAGATTTAGCAAGTTGAGCGTGTAATGACTAAAATCTCGAAACCGAAACGGCAACCACTCAGGTATGTATCACCACGGCTCAGCGCCGCGGTACCAGGGGGCCTACTCAAGAAGCCATCGCTAATTATCGCTTACAAAGTTCGATAACAAAATGTATGGGATTTGACATAAGGTACGCTAAATGACATACCAGATCGCGATCATTTAACGTACCTTATGTCAAATCCCATACATTTTGTTATCGAACTTTGTAAGCGATAATTAGCGATGGCCTCTTGAGTAGGCCCCCTGGTCTTCCGTGGCCCCAAAGCGTAAGACGTACAACAGATACAGCAAGAAAGAAAACCACAAAAGTAATATAAGTATACACAAAACAATGAAAAAATTAATATTATAAAATAAAACCTTTACTTGGAACGGACTATACAAAAGTATCTTCCAGTCGATGTATTCATCAGTTAGTGTTCTCCTTCCGCGACTATGTTAATAATCATACAAAGTTGGAAAGTGAACAGCGAACAGGACACGCAATGCCGTGTCAGTTATCTGGCGGCTCTGAGAACATCTCTTAATTACTTTATGGGGGATAATTAGCTAATACTGCAACTCGAACGTAACCCCAGACCCGGTCGCCGGAGATGCTATCAGTCCGCTGGAACTAATAAGTGACTTCGAAATAAGTATTCTGCTAATATTATAAATACGAAAGTTCTCGACCACCTCTGTGGCGCAGTGGTTGAGCGCGTTGGTGCTCGAACGAGAGGTCGCGGGTTCGAATCCCGCCGAGGGAACGAAAAGTTTTTCGAATGTTCCTGCGTCATGTGTATTAAATTTGTGTATAATATAATAAAAATCTTAAATATGTGTATAGTAAAAAGTATTAAATATATTTCCGTTGTCTGGTACCTGTAACACAAGTTCTTCGGATACTTAGCACGGGGCCAGATTGACGTGGTGTAAAGCGTCCGTAGATATTATTATTATTATAATATTAAGCCTCCCCCAAAGTATTTCATGGCGGCGGGGATCTGCCAAATCAGGCGTTTTTTTTCGGGAGTTATTTATATTTTGATTTTTTTTATCTTTTATATAAAAATGAATTACTGTTCGTTAGTCTCGCTAACGAAAACTAAAACTCGAGAACGGCCGAACCGATTCGGCTATTTTTGGTCTTGAAATATTCGTCCACGAATATTTAATTCCCGGGATTGTTTAAACGCTACGCTTTGCAGGCTGTTTGGCGAGAGTTGTTTTCAGAACAATGTAAGTTTCAGGATAAAGCTATGTTCCTTTTGTCCTCTTTACGAACCCCACTGGAAATATGGTTGATGGGGAGGTTAAATTATTTCCGCGGCATCTCACGAATCGTTTAGGTAATTTAAAAAATATAGCTTACTGTATTTAGCAAGCAATTAAGCCGCCAATTTGAATATTTTTAATTTTTTCTTTCCTTAATGTTATGTTTAAATAAATAATTTTTATTGTTATGATAAAAATCGTATTATGTGACTCGTCCATTAATATACAACTGCATATTGCTAACACAATTACATTTATTTCGTAATAATATTATAATTGTAGGTACAAAGTGTTACAATGAACAATTCACACAGTTGTATGTTAATTTTTTTCACAATATAAACCCTTAACCCACTAACGGCAATTGCATTTAATTACCAACATAAAAATAATTGTTAATACCATCGACCTTAATATTAATATCGAAAGGTTTTTTAAGTGTGGGAGACTTAGAATGCGTATCAGCGTTCAGAATTACTATTGAATGTACATTGACAGTAGATCATACAGGGTGTAAAAAGAGCAGTCACTATAACTTTGAGATACGATTAGGTATAGGTACTAGCTATCCTTATGTCTTAAAGTATTTTTTTTCTTTTTGTGATAAACTAAAAATTTTTACCATTTCATATTTTTTGATGTAAGAATAAGGAACAAGCAAACATTTTTTTTAATTGTCAAAAAAAAAAACATTTCTAGAATGAGAGGTATAGAAGAGAGTATTCTCGTAATCATATCCCAAAGTTATAGTGACTTTTACTTTTACACCCGTTACATAATTATTAGTTATTACTGAGCTATATATAATAATATGAAATATAATATTTGAAATTAATAATATCTATGTACATTACACACCACGTCAATCTAGCCCCGTGCTGAGTATCTGAAGAATTATATAATTATATAGAATTATAAATTTTGTAATAAATAATAATAATAGATTAGCACGGGGCTAGATTGACGTGGTGTGTAATGTACATAGATATTATTAATTTCAAATTATTTATTACAAAATTTGACTGCTGTTTCGGTCGATTTTTCGACCAAACAATATAATGTTCAAGAAACTACCTAACACATCACAATCACAAATTTGGTAGTCTTTTATTTAAAGTTTTAGAAATTATGATTATTAACCCGCGACAAAAAAAGGGGAAAATAATTATATCAATAATTTCAACATGATATCATGTGGTAGGTATCTCTCAAACGGATGTACCCATTTTGATATAGATTGTATTTGTCTAAAAGCTGACGTGATCGAGAGTTTTTAGTAATCGTCAAGATCAGATCGCTCACAGACAATTCGGGAGTTACATTTTTTTTTTTTTTTATTTATTCTGGAAAATCCATTAATCTATATCCTCTTTGCTCAATTATAAGAGTTTAGGATTGGCTTAGTATATTTAAGTAGTTTAAACTCTAAAAGTTCTCATTATAACGGGTGTAAAAAGAACAGTCACTATAACTTTGGGATATGATTATACTACCTTTTTTCATTCTAGAAATGTATTATTTTTTAATTTTATATTATAAAAATAAAATAAAAATTAAATGGTAAAAAAAAATACTTAATAGTTTTTGACAAAAAAAATACACTTCCAAAATGAGGAAAGGTAGTATAATCGTATCAGAAAGTTATAGTGACTTATTTTTACACTCTGTATTTCCCAAAAAAATCAGTCATTTCAATATTTCTTGTAGTACTGGCATTGCAAAAACAGTAATTTTCAACAAACACCTGTATTCGTTATCTTTGCCAAAATTTGCCACCGTGCGATACTTGATAACACATATCACTTAGCAAACACTGTATGTTTGTTCGCACTAAGATAGTCGACTTCCACATCCTTACTTGTGCTCCAATTTTATAAGATTCTTTCCGGTAAAGGAAATAAATATTATCGGCTTTCGACACAATAATACACAACCTTGTGTATTGCGTACACAATTGGGCTTTACGAAAATTACCGGTGAAACCGTTATCAAAATTGGTGGGAAAGCTTGGTTAGGACAATACAGGCTGATCACCTGATTGTCTGACAAGAAAGATGATCCGTGCATCGGATGGGCATGTAAAAAGTCGGTCCTGCGCCAGTTCTCTCTCCAGTCGTGTCGGTTAACCGTCCCACTGGGTTAGGACTGTTATGAGAGTAAAATGAAGAGATGTCCTTATGTATTGCGCACACACTAGCACACACTATGCACACACATAAAGTAACTCCTGCGTAGCTGGCCTTGTTTCAACGAAATCGGTGAGGGGAGCAATTAAATACTAATATTGTAATTAATACAACAATTGTGATTTTTTTTTACTCCTTTTGTACGGAACCCAACCTGCGCGAGTATGGATCGCCCCTGGCTAGTTTTTCCCTTAAAACACCCGCGTTAAACAATAAAAAAGTGCTTAATTAAAAAAAAAAATCGCACAAATATTAGACCAATCTGGGTAAGGTGTTATTGTTGTGTCTAATGGTGGTGTGTCTAATTTATTTAATTTTTAGTAAAAAAAAAAAATCTTTTTTTTTGTTTATGTTAATACTACTGTGTAAAATAATGCTGTGCATATCTGTAACTGACGTAAGCACAACACTTAGTCTTATAATATAATGTACCTAATTGTATTGTTAGTGTTTATGTTGTTGATGTGCCTATGAAATAAATAAATAAATAAAAAATAAAAGGTGTTACAGAAAACAATCAGTTACAATTAAAACTAACATTGCGCCAAAATTGACACAGTGTAATGAGGGGATAGAGACGTCTCGGTGTTTAGGCAGCTGTCTGTGTGTCTGTCCCGTTCTCTGTAACTGTGTTAAGTCAACAGATCGACTCACATATTATTGTCGTAAGGACAGGCCCTGACTGCGCGTTAAAATAGTTTTGTAGACTTGAACCCTGTATAATAAACACCTTTTGTAACAGTGCTTTCTGCAGAAAATATATGATGTGATTTGATTCAAGTTGAGTGCCCCACTTACATAACTGAGGCGAGTCACGTATGGCGTGTAAGACTTAAGAAATAGTCGACCCGTGATATCCAATAAATTGGTAATTCTGAAATAACCGATGCAATTTGTAGTAATTTTGTATATTTTGTTTTATTGTAAGTCAATACATAATGGCTCTAGACCAGTAGTTCTTAACCTTTTCGTGATGAGGGACCATTTGAATTTTTTTTTGTCTTGCCATTGACCACTTGGCTACACAAAAAATTTTGTGGTAAATATAGTAAATTTAAATTAATAAAGGATCTATAAATAAAACGTACTACCTTATATTTTTCATCACCTTATTAATATGATTATTAACATAATAGAGATGTCGCTATTATAAAAGTCAATTGGCTGAATCGTGCAGCTATTTATATCTCCGACGCCTAACGCATTATTTTGTAAATCATTCAGTTCGAATTTTTATATTATGGTGATGATTATTCCGAGGGCTTCGCGGACCACTTTGAGTGCTTCCAGGGACCACCAGTGGTCCGCGGACCACTGGTTAAGAATCACTGCTCTAGACAATAGAAATCGATACAAAATTACTGCTACAACAACTGATTTTGACGACCTCCGTAGCGCAGTTGGTTGAGCGCGTTGGCGCTCGAACGAAAGGTCGCGGGTTCGAATCCCGCCGAGGGAACAAAAAGTTTTCAATGTTCCTGGGTCATGGATGTGTATTAAATTTGTGTATAATATAATAAAAATCTTAAATATGTGTATAGTATAAAAGTATTAAATATATTTCCGTTGTCTGGTACCTGTAACACAAGTTCTTCGGATACTTAGCACAGGGCCAGATTGACGTGGTGTGAAGCGTCCATAGATATTATTATTATTATTATAAAAAAAAATAAAAAAAAATAAAATAAAAAAAAATTAGGTTATGTTTTCGATGGTTTATGCAAAATGTTCTTAGGGGCGCATCCTAAGTGATGAAATCATCGTGTCAACACAGTTTGCGCGCGAACAAAGACAACTTTTTGACGTTTGTCTATAAGTCTATGGTTCATTATGGCGTATGTTTGTTTAATTGTTTAAGAATGTATAAGATTTCATTCAATTATATGTCTTTATGGAGTTCATTGACTTTAACTGTTGATCTAGTTTTATTATGAAGTTATTGTTGTATTAGATATAGCTACTACAACCAGCCACAAAAATCTAAGCCCTCCTGTACGAAGTATTCGTTAATGTTAAAAACAAAAAAAAAAAATAAGTAGAGAAATCATTTTGGAAATTCGTTAAAAGTTTTCAGTTTTAGAGGCACAGTCTCTATGGGAACATTGTTATTTCAATGAAACAATTGCATAACTATATTTTAAAATAATTTAAGTAGTAAGTACTTACCTAGTTATTCCAATTACCAAAAACGAATATAAATAACTAGCTGTTCCCGCGAGCTGTTCTTGAACGACCATTTATGCAGTGCACGCAACGAAAGTCTCCCCGTTTTTGCAACGTTTCTCACTGACGCTTCGCTCCTATTGGTCGCAGCGTAATGTTATATAGCCTAAAGCCTTCTATAAATGGACTATCCAACAAAAAAATTATTTTTGGACAGGTAGTTCCTGAGATTAGCGCGTTTAAACAAACAAACTCTTCCGCTTTATAATATTAGTATAGATATTTTTTTTTGTGTTCATTTTTAACAATATTTTAAACATTAAATAGGTATCTGTTCTGTACCCCAAACTACGGGCAAAGGTAAAGGATAAACGAAATTATGCAACTCTTCTCATTACATATTATTATCTCACAAAAAATAAACACTATCACAATTTTATTAAATTTAAAATTTGCAAGATTAATAAATATACATAAAATGGCAAAAATATATCGAGCTTTTTAATAGTTAACCTATTCGATAACAGGTGGCGCCCCAGCAGTGCCTTTTCTACATCTTATAATAATTAATGTTGCAATACAATACAAAATATATTTACAACTTATATTTAATTTTGAATATGTTTTAAAATTAAACATTGATACTTCCTAAATTGGATATTTCATGAGTTAATTTATGCTGTTTATGTATTAATGTTTTAAGTTTAGTTAGGAAAACTTTATGATATATCTACCTAGTTTGTAGTTTTTTTTACAAGTTGGTTTTACTACCGACGAAGCGAAAAGAATAATGATTTTAGCACTCTGTTTATGTATCTTTTTCAAACTACTGATCTGATTTTTATCAATGGGGTGCCGTAGAAAAAATTGCACCTTCCATTCAACTTTACTTTTTAACTTTTTACTTTAAGTTTTAGTTATTATCGGAAAACTGCGTTCGCCAAGCCGCCTGCCACGCGTACAGGCAATTGCCCCCCATGAAATAATTTTAAGGAAAACTAAACTTATGTCTAGCAATGGAGGTCTAGCTGAAACGACATATTGAAGTGTCAACCTTACTCTCCAAACTGATTCGATTTTGATTCAGATTAGATCGTGGCCCTTACACCCGAACTAATTGATGATTGTTTATTTTGATTCACAGTTGATTAGCATGGTCGGGAATACAAAAAGTAACTTAACGATTTTCTTTATCCTGGTAAGTTTCAAAGTAATCCATTAAATAAAATACTAAACGCCGTCGAACTCATACGATTCTCGATTGTGTAGGGAGTAAACCTGCAGGTTCGTAACAATAGCCTGGGTTAACAGGCTAACACCCGGTTTCTGAAAGGCTGGTCAAATCGTCGATCAGCTAACACTTGTGTTAACAAGCCAACTTCGCTCACTCGCTAGTCGCTACGTTCACCAATGAGCGTTTATCATTTTTGCAGCCGGGTTAAAGATTATTTTTAAATGTTTAGTTATTTACATTTACACTGACAAACAATCTAATTATATGAACCGTAAGATTTCATTTTTAGGTTTGAATGAACAAAGGCTATAAATAGGCAAATCTTCGTCCTACTTACAAACCAGTTGGATATTTCAAGCTCCGCTCGTAAATATTATTGACACGACGACAATTATTATAATTGTAATATCCTTTATGGAAAATGATGCGACAAATAATACATGACATGGCAAATTATATTTATAGCTTTGGTCGTGTAATCTATTTGTTAAATCCTCACCCAGTACTCGTTTTTAATGACAGGTACAGAGAAAAAAAAAAAAAAAAAATATTATACATACAGACGAATTGAGAACCTCCTCCTTTTTTGAAGTCGGTTAACAAATTGGGATCCCTTGCAGTTTCGAGTATTTCGCAATAAAATAACACATGGTCGACATTTGTGGATGTCCCCATCTGTATTCAAAGGTCCCTATGTAGAAGAATAATAATAAAACATAGGCTATATTCTCGATTTTAGTTTTTACCAACGCACGGCTTATTAAAATACCATCCCTTCTCATTCGTTGATAGGAATTACGAGAGGAACAACATGATATTTAACAAAGGATTAACTTTAACGTTGCTTGGTTAAACACGCCTTCTAACGACCGGTTTCTGGAACGCTGTTTAAATGTATGATCAACTAACAGGGGATTCAAGTTATCAATCCATATTGAACGCTGATTGGTGGAACATTATCAGAGAAAAAGGAAGCGGCAGATATTTTATCATTGCATCACGCTCACACTTGCAAGACTGGTTAAAATTCCAGAGATAATGTTTATTCACAAATTACACCGATTAGTTGACATACGATTTGAATAATAAAAAATTGAAATCCATAGATAAAAAAAAATCAACCTTAACTTTATTTACTTTTACATCATTGAGTAATATTACCGTCTTGTTAGTAAACATTATTCTTCTAGTGAACACCATATTTGACTCAGCATGACATGACATCACTCAACATCAATGTGCAAACAATAACAAAGCAATAAATAATATTTTCGCAAAATTTCATGTAAAACATGTTCGTGCATTCATAGTCTGATAGAAGCAAAAAAGTGGAGTTGGTGGTGCCATCATACTGCCTACATGTCAACATGGTAAAAATTCTGACGACGTGGCGCAGCGGTTCAGCGCCTTGGTGCTCGTCCGAGAGGTTGCGGGTTCGAATCCCGACGATACCAATAGTTTTCAATGTTCTTAGGTTCATGGGTGTGTATTAAATTTGTGTATAATATAATAAAAAGCTTAAATATGTGTAATGTAAAAAAAAACTATTAAATATATTTCCGTTGTATCATGTATGGTACCTGTAACACAAGTTCTTCGGATACTTAGCACGGGGCCAGATTGACATGGTGTGAAGCGTCCATAGATATTATTATCATTATTCTATTTCTTCATATGTTATTGAATGTACTGTAGGTTCTTGATGGAAATACATGTTACACAGTGTAATATTACTGCGTTCTATTTTTTCTACTGTACCTACGTATTTTATATACTTGTCGAGTCTATATCGTTAAAGTACAACAATTAGTGGAACTATCTCTTATGTACTTGTATTGAAAGTCAGATTTAACTAGTCGTAGGCATAACCAGGGGCCGAACTCTCCAAACTGATTCGATTTTGATTTAAATTCGATCGTGCCGCATACTCCCGAAAACGCAAATTGACGTTTGTTTATAATTATCGTCGGGAGTACAAAAAGTTACGATCTAACGATTTTCTTTATCCTGGTTAGATTCAAAGTCCACCAAATATAATACCAAAAGCCGTTGAGATCGAACTGATTCGATTCTCGATTGTGTCGGAAGTAAGCCTGTTGTAAATATGAAACTAGTTGATACTAGCTTTTACCCTTTTTTCTTTCTCCTGCCTGCCAAGCATGGCGAGTAGGTATAGGCAATTACCCCCTTGAAATACTTTGGGCGAGACTTATGTCCAGTAGAGGGTAGCTGAAACGATGACTGATGATGATGATGATCGTTGGCATCATCATTACCTTGAGAAGAATTTAACTGTACTATTTGTGTTTCATTATGCGGACAGTAAATTTATTTGTCGCGAGATGTAAGAATGAGCTCCTTAGTGAGGGGCGAAGCAATATCGATAAGTCGATAGAATTGCAACGGTGGACGTTGTTTAATATTATTTATGATTTATATCTAGATATAAAATAAATAAATAAAAATAAAAGCCTTTATTTTTCTAAATTACTTTACAGCACTTACTAACAATAACTCTACTATTTACTAAAACAGACAAATCTACATCAAAAACTACATAAAAGATATTGTCAGAATGAACTATTCTTAAAATATAAGAGTAAATTTTAACTAAATTAATAACTAGATTATAAACCTGGATATAAATAGGGTATTTACTAGTATTGATTTATTGAATATCATACATTATAGATTCATAAAATTATTTATTACAATCCTGTCTACTTGTTAACATAAAGATAAATAATACAATGCAGCAATAAAACGTGCATTAATAAAAGAGTTATAGGCAAAATTCATTAAACTATCTTTAGTGTCCACATTTACATATTAATTAATAACGAACCCAATAAACTGATCGAATTCGCAATAGATAATATCTTATATCTACATTCTACAACGTAAAACATACATATATTTCATTTATCGATTGTAACAATATATCTCAAGCGATTACAATCGTAGAACTTCTTTTTCATTTATCGATAGAATCGACTATCGATATGTCATTATCGATATCGATACAGGCCGTCACTAGTTTGCATCTGTGTCAGATGCGCGGCAGGTGGCGCTTCGCAGGTGCTCGCCCATACTAGGCGCGAACGACATGCCGATCTGGTCAAAATCTCATATTCTACCAGAACACGGGAATTCTTACAATTAGGACTATGAGGAAAATGAAAAAGGCTACAAGGTATCAGACAAGAAGCATAAACTATGAAGGAGCTTCGAAGATCTTCATTTTACAAGCAGCAAACATCCAACCATAATTACTGAACATGCGGTGCTTACTCAAGAGACCATCGCTATTATGACTTACGTAGTTCGAAAACAAAAATGCATTGTATATATGCATACGTCACTTAACGAAACTTATTTCATATCTAATACATTTTCGCTTTCATCCCATACAATTCCGATGTCTCAAGCTCATCAACCGCAGAATGGTATTCTCATTAGGTCACACAAGCGTAAAACGTGTATTTTAATGTAACTTTGGGTCAGTTTATGATAAAAGGACAGTCCATTTATAATCAATTAAAAGTTAATGAGAATTGGGCATCTGATACGAGAAGAAGAGAGTTCCATACCACAATAGGAAAAAGCAGAACCCTTATGTTTGAATGTCGTTTGGAGATAATGGAAATGCACCAACATTATAAATTGCCCATACAATTATATTTAAAAAACTGTTTCAGCGCTGGTACTTTCTCACTAAGCTACATACGGGACACATACACACCCTAAAGTATTATCACTTACTAATATTACAGCCTGTATGCACTATGCATCGCCTGCCAGTATTTGAACTTGGTTGCCACCAGTGGCAGAGCGTTCTCAACTCTTCTCTCACTCTCTCACAACTCCATTTTTGTCTTCTCTAGCGCCCCAAATTCCTCCGCCCCAAATTCCTCCCTATACATACTAGGCTCCAGGGCTTCCCTCTGGATGAGAACCAGCATTCACCACAGCTTGGCAATGCCTTGTGCCTAGACAACTACAATACAGCTTCACTAAATAATGTAGAGAATGTTGTTGTGCAGTCGTTTGTCCGGCGAGCACACACCGGCAGGTGTTATGACTCGTTATTGGATTCGCATTCTGATTGTCCGTCTGTAAATATTTTATTGTTCTACCTTTCACTTTTTTCTTGTTTGTCTGTGACTACTGTAAGGAAATTGAATTGATATTATAATAAGTATTATGAACGCTTCACACCACGTCAATCTAAACCCGTGATAAGTGTCCGAAGAACTGGTGTTACAACCAGACAACGGAAATACATTTAATACCTTTATAAGTTTGTACTATACACATATTTAAGTTTCTTACACAAAAAATTCTGAACGGATTTAAATGAAATTTGGTTTCGTAGTCGTTTTCATCTGTATTAACGTCCACCACTTTTTACCGTAGCTACTAAATCCTATACTGTTCCTGTGGGATTTCATTTTGAAACATCTGGTATCTGGTGTTGCCCGGACATATATTACAAATCCATTGATGTTTGATCCTTCTTACATTAAAATGAGATCGGAAAACAAACTGCCAAAATCATTACCCTCCCTTCTAGCTCTGCTTGTCGGGTAATACTCATGTAATCTGCATTAGAAATGGAGGCTGTCAAATTGTATCACCTGCTGTGTTCAAGGCTACGTAAGGTGTTTCAAAATAATCTTATTTTTAATCTCGGTAGATCCATCTTGATATTTTAATGGCCAGTCTTGTTTAAATTCGAACTCGGATTTAATGAAAGCGACAATTTAAGAGTAAACTAGCTGACCCGTGCCCACTTCGTTGAGCATACAAACCGTTTAAACCTTCCCGGGACTTCCACGAATATTTCAAGACTAAAAATAGCCGAATCGGTTCAGCCGTTCTCGAGTTTTGGCAAGACTAACGAACAGCAATTCATTTTTATATATAAGACAAGATAAGATTACTAGCTGACCCGTGCCCATTTCGTTGAGCATACGAACATATTTTACGTAAAGATCACATTAATAACAAAAATACGGATTAAGCGCAAATATAATTTGTTTAATTATTATTAATAAATCGTTATACATACATCTATTATTTCTTATAAGAAGCGACTAACAGCTGAGCTGATGCTTTTAAAGAGCTCAATTTCGAATCGTAAAATTTCTATAAAAATGTATGTATTTACAAAATCATAATATACCTAAATATAATATGACAGATCGTTGTCTCCGATCGGTAGATAGGTTTTGAAATGGGCTGTATGAAAACTGACGCGTAATATATCTTATACACATGCTATAGTTTGTTCAGTTCAGCAAAAGGTCGGTACATGATCTTCTTTCACCATAATTTGCGAACGTGTCGCGGCACACGACTTCACACAGGGCTGCATTTACACCGTACTGTAACTTTTATTAGACTGTTTAAATATGTCACACTATAAGCGGATATGAAACTTTATAGTCCTTGATTACCGATTTCTATTTCCTACTCATACGAGTATTGTAAAATATAATAATAATATATATAGACACCACACCAATATAGCCCTGTGCTAAGTATCCGAAGAATTTGTATTATAGGTACCAGACAACGGAAATATATTTAATACTTTTATACTATTACACATATTTAAGATTTTTATTGTATCAATACACAAATTAACACACATCCTAGACCCAGGAAACTTTTTGTCCCTTCATCGGGATTGGAACCCGCGACCTCCTGCTCTAGCACCAACGCGCTCAATAACTGCGCTACAGATATCGACACATGTATGTATAATTAATGTTTGTGACTTTCTCACTAAACTACTTGAACTAGAAGTAGTTTGGCCCCTAGACTACATCTAGTTCTAATATATTTTTGGGACTTTTCAATAAGATCCGCATTGAGAAAAAGGCTTGTAATTTTTTTTTTCAATGTTTTAATTCTGAACTTAACGTGGGTACGCAGCCTAAACTCTTTTTTTAAATAATCAGTAAATAAAATCTACATACACAATTAGCTGTTAACTAATTTTCTTAGTGGATCTTATTAGATAGGTTGATATAATATTCCGCCGAACGCGCGTCTACAGGATTTCTTCTTCGACCGGGAAGAATTCTAGTTAGACTCCACGGTATGTTTTTACATGTATATTACCAGATCATTCGAAATATTACATACAAGTTATCTTGTTCTATTTGAAATATCATAACAGTTTAACACGACGAACATTTTAACGATCACTTAGCAAATTCGTATCGGTATGTAAACAGCCCGTGTTAAACGCAGTGTAATTTTTATCTTGTACATAACGGTAGGTTATATTACAAGCCCTGTGTTCCAGGAGACGCTCTGAACGTTCAGATATTTCATAACGCTGACATTGACAGCTGACAGTGCCTGTGAAAACAGTTCAAAACGATCCTAAACAGTGCTAAAGAAAATAGTAAACGAAAATAACGTTTTTTTCGTTCAGATTTGCGTTTCTTTAGCACTGTTTAGGATCGTTTTGAACTGTTTTCACAGGCACTGTCAGCTGTCAATGTCAGCGTTATGAATGATCTGAAAGTTCAGAGCGTCTCCTGGAACAGGCCCTAAGTAACAAACGGGTTTAATAATGATCTATAGTAATTTTCATATAAATTAAAATTAAATACCATTTATTAATTTATATGATCTATCGTCAATTATGAGGGTATGTTCACAATATACTGATGACTGTGAGTTTATGTTGGACGACCTCCGTAACGCAGGGTTTGAGTGCGTTGTTGCTGGAGCGGGAGGTCGCAGAGTCGAATCCTGCCGAAGGAACAAAAAGTTTTCTGCGTTCCTGGGTCTTGGATGTGTATTAAATTTGTGTATTAATATATTAAAAATCTTAAAAATGTTTATAGTATAAAAGTATTAAATATATTTCCGTTGGCTGGTACCTGTAACACAAGTTCTTCGGATACTTAGCACGGGGTCAGGCGTCCATAAATATTATTATTATTATGTTCTGTCTCTGTTGCCCGATACAAAGTAAGCAACGACAAAACTTTCGAATAAGGTATCCGTCACTTATAAAAATAATGTAATGATTTCTGTATAATTTTACGTTTTATTTAACGTTGCAATGCAAATACGACAAAAACAGTATGCGACAGAATCGTCCCTTAATTTAAAAAGGTTCAGTATTCGGCCAATATTTGTTTACTAAATGTTGCTTGCAACTTCGCTAGATCAGAAACCCATATAACGCAGGAACCGCACATTTTGCCGCGATAAAAAGTGCAGAGAGGAACGAAGAAAGCTCCACCGAAAAGAGCGAAGCTCTTAAGTTAGAAGAGGAATAAAAAGTGTCTAATGTCTTTCCCCAAGCTCTAAACGCATGTACAAAATGTTATATATCTGTTTTAATATAACTTAAAACAATATGCAAAGTACAGCCTTTTATCTCCTTATACAGTGTGTAAAAAGAACAGTCACTATAACTTTCAGATATGACTAAACTACCTTTCCTCATTTTGGAAATGTATTTTTGTTTGTCATATTAAAAGAAAAAAATTTTTTTGACTTTTTACCATTTCTAATTTTTTGTCGCAAGAACAAAGAAAAGCAAAAAAAAAAATATTTTTATTAAAACGCGACAGTGAATTGAAAAAAATACTTCAATATTTAAGTGAGGCAAGACTCGGGGACTAAAATAGAAAATGGCGTCCCAATAATTTTTGATACCTTTTTTTTATTTTTACAATTTTAACACGCTCTGTTCAGCGCGATACCCCTTTCTCGCCAAACATATAAGGCCTCGGTCTCGAATTTTGCGAGCAGCGGAGCGGGAGCGGCGGCGGCGCGGGTGCGGTACTCGTTACCCGCTCCCGCGCCGCTGTTTTCGAGAACCGGTCGTGGCCCATTTGATTATACGCAAAAGATCCTGCCGCTCCCGCCCCGCTGCTCGCAAAATTCGAGGCTGAGGCCTACTAATCGTTGAAGGTCATTGTCGTTATACATGGTGTAAAAAGAGCAGTCACTATAACTTTGGGATAGGACTATAGGACCTTGACTGATTCTAGAAATGAATTTGTTTCATTATTTATTTTTTGAAAAAAAAAATATTTTTTTTTGCAATTTATATTTTAGTCGCAAGGCTGAACTGTTTGGAACAACGTTCTGCATTAAATTCTTAAATTTTATAATTTTTGCCCTAGTACTCGTACGTAATGAACGTCTTACGCGTGCTATTGACCTCTCAGCGTAATCAGCTGATCGCTGTGTTGTGCACGTTGTACATTGTCTATTGAAAATTTTTAAATTTTTAAAACAGTGGATTAAAAGCAAATGACTAGTACCAATGGATATATCTCTTGCCTGGTTATTACCCCACGAAGTTATAGTGACTGCTCTTTTTACACCCTGTATAGCCTTTATTACCGTTTCAGTATTCGGACGTAACTATATCAAAGGTTTTTAAACGTATTATTTTCTGTCGTTAAATATGCATAAAATAATTATTGTAACAGTGTGTAATTGATAGTAATTGAACAATTTGATGAAAGGAAATGATAAGACAAACATTTACAGAGCGCTAAGTACTGTAACTAAGAGGATGTAAACTTAATGTATTATGGGTTGAAGACTTTATTGTTATGGGAGGGTTGAAAACATGAATGAATATGGATATGAAGGTAGGTATGCCGCAAAAAAATTTTACCCAGAAAATCAGCTTGAAGTTACATAAAAATTATTTCATAGGATCCATTGCACCTTAAAACTGCGAATCTGCCACTGGAACCGAATTTATCAAAAACATGGTCCCACATAAAAATCTCAGTTTGTGTCGCATCAACATAAATGTCTTACGAAACTTTTTTACCTTCGAAATCCTAAAAATCCATATCATTAATTTCTCGTATTCTAAACACCGATAGTACGGGTGTGGGAAAAAAGCCTCCTGTGCCTTTCAATCCCTTCACCTGCTGATCGCAGCTTTCGGTGAAAAAACAGCATTGATGTACGAACCTAGACCCACAACTCTCGGAAGTGCGTCGCTTCCGTTTGTTTTTGTTTAGAGGCTTAATTTGTACCGTGGGAGAGTCCGGAGAAATACTGTGTTGCTGAAAACTGGGGTGAGCGCTTGTTTCGCCAAGTGAAAATAATGAATTATCGGTTTGATTTGTCAATATTTAGTAGCGGGCATTTACTGCTCGTATTTTTTTTTTGTTCCTATTATAACTATTAGAGCTCTTTAAGTCATTTTAGTTTTTGGATATTTTTAGTTAAATAAAATACACTAATCGAAAAACAATTAAGGTATGATTGTTTAGAATTTAGATGACCTAAGCAGAATTATTAACTACACTTTTCCTTTGTTTTGCTGGTTCTGGGTAGTCAAAGGTTGAAAGTGCGATTATGTGTTTGATCTGATGAATATAAAAACTTCTTTATTGAGAAAAACATGCTAAGTATCATTTAATTTAACAATAACATGAAAAAACACTCCGAACGTATCCCTATTTTATATTATTGTATCTAAAAACTGTTCCTATTTGTAAGTGACACAAATTACTGAATACTAATCTGTTTTTTTATTTATTTCGGTAAACCAACAGCTTATATATAACAAAAATTGAATCAGTATAACATACAGAAAGCCAATAATAGGTTTTCACTGATAGACATTTTTGCACCAATAAAGTTTTTATCGTTCAAAAATATTCAACATTAATTGCAGCGATCTCTTTTTTATGTGGTTCTATTTCTAAACGATCAACGGTTGTTTTTTCTTTAATCAAATCGTCCGAGGCATAGGTTTTTTAAGTAGTCGTGAGATACCGCGCATACGATTATTAAGTGATAGAATCACGACTGTGTAATTTTTTTCTTTTTTTCGTATCGATGATGAAGGGTTAGTGATCATTATACACAATTTTCAATAACAATGACTTACAACTAATGACGTATGGGGGAATAGTTTGGGAGCTAAATAATAGAGCTTTGAGGCGTTGATTAAAACGTTGTTTTTTTTGTTCATCAAAATGACAGGTAACTTCTGAATGTTTCTCATATCTATATCTATACTAATATTATAAAGCGGAAGAGTATGTTTGTTTGTTTAAACGCACTAATCTCAGGAACTACTGGGCCGATTTGAAAAATTCTTATTTTGTTGGATAGTCCATTTATAGAGGAAGGCTTTAGGCTATATAACATTACGCTGCGACCAATAGGAGCAAAGCGCCAGTGAGAAATGTTGCAAAAACGGGGAGACTTTCCTTGCATGCGATGCATAAATGGTTTAAGTCGGTCAAGAACCAATATGTTGCGTCTTTTGTAATCTGTACTATGTATACTAGTACTAGGTATACTAACTCCCTTGCTAATATAAATATTTACACGCGATAAGCTCATCAATGTTTTGTCCCTGTCTGACACGTTATAAAAGTCACTCGACAGACAAGGACAAGCTTTGGTTTTACTACCCATATTATAAAGAGGTAACTATTATATTATTTTGTAAATAAAATTAAAAAAACAAAACCAAAAAATAAATACCTCTACCTACTGGACGTCCTACGATACATCTTTCACCATTAGAACGCAACACTATAATGAGCAACATAGGCTAAATTTTCATAAGGTGAAGATGCCAAAAGCTAGATTTTATAAGGGAAAAATTATATCGCCTATGTTACTAGCGATATTATTACGAATCTATTGATTACCACTTCATTCACAAAAATATTTTAGGCATTTTAGGTTTAGACGATACAATGAAACAAAAACAAATATTTTTAAAAATAAGATACAGTAATTACAAAATTTAAAATTGTTTTCTTACTTAGATTAGAATGAAACATTTTTAAAATTTTGATTTCATAAAGCAATTGCATTTAATTATGTTATAATATATAAATACTTTATATATTTTGATTTAATTCATTACTATATTAAATTATAATATTGTTTAACTAAAAATAGGTGACAAAAGTGGAAATTGTGAATTGTATATTAGCTAAGTACCTTTTAAATATGTAACAAACTAAAAAATTTGAATATTTGCACGCCCTAATTGGGCAAAATAAGTTGGAACAGAATTTACCTACATTGTAACATCTTAATTATTGTACCTTATTTTAAGCAAATAAAATATTATCTATCTATCTATCTATAAAAATACATGAAAATATGTCTTTAATAAACAATTGTCAAATATTGTTAATTATTTCTTAAAGTCTCCAAATATACATGTGAAAATATTAAATTTGCAAATGAAATAGTGTTTAATATAATATGGGATAGTCATAGTCAATATTATTAATATTTAATAGCATGCTACTAACACTTCTACGGTGATTATTACTGTATGGACTCCAAAGGGTAAAAGCTCCTCCATAAAAACCCATGCTGCCCTATTTTGCCATGTCTAGCCAACCATTTTCCGCTATGTCCGGCAAAATCATTACCGTTTGTTTTGGGTTAAAACTAGTCGGATAAATCGGATGGCGGCAAAAACAAAAATAAAATGAGTTTACAAAGGCTCCGTAAAAAGTGGCAGGCCTACCGCACACAATAATGGTTTTGTATACGAAATCCATAAAAAACACGACGTAATTTAGTCAAATTAACCTTAACTATGTCACGTACTGAGGGAATTGGTTAGCGGGTAAAAAATGTTATCCGACCAAATTGAGATGTCCGTTGGTGTCGTTGAGAAAAGAAAAAACAATTGCTGTGAACTTAGCTATGATGTTAATTTCAGTTTTATCTCGTGATGTGACACTGACTAAATTCATTACCTAATTAATAATCGTTTTGTTTCATTCCATTCAAAATAGATTTCTGAAAAATCGATTTATCGTGAAACAAAAATAAGTTTTTTTCGAGTATTATATTAGATATTTAAATTAAAAAATAAATTCTATATAGTTAATTCTACATATAAAACAAGGTTTATTCAAAAAGTCAACCAAATAAAGGCTATAAAAATACGTTTGAGGGTACTCCTGGGGTTACCATATTATGTAAATAGAGGGATGCCTGTATAGTACCTAATGTGCCTGATTTTTCAGAAAAATGCCTGTCTAAAGCAAAACGCTGTAGGTAATAAGTAATAACTAATAAGTAAAAGACATCGCGTACTTATTTTGAAAATGCATGTCTAATACCAATGCCGGCCGCACGCCTGTCTAAACCTTAAAATGCCTGTCAAATGCGGCAAACGCCTGTCATATCAACCCTAGGTACTCCTCAACTCGTCCGGGTTATAGTATATCATCGAATCAGTGTTACGTGTGACCGACTCACCTGCACTTCCGCTCCTTTATCGTTCTCATTCGGTAATTGGACGATTTTACGTAACCTTATCTGCGTCATCGAATGTTGACAGATTTTATACGACGCGACGATTAAATACCACAATTATCTCGTGTTTCGGTTATGATATTGGGAACTGATTTGTCTGACTGATGGTTTCAGTGACTGTGATTAATAGTAGGTATTTGTGTTTTATAAAATCTTGTTCATTCAAAAGTAATAAACGAAAAATGTTTTAGAAACAATGCACCGTTAGCACACGGCTTATTTGATACCAGGAGTAAGATAAGAGTTAAATTCACTTTAACCCGGAGTTACTTAACGCCGGTTTTATTCTTATATTTTTTGACAAATTAAACAGCTATAATGATTACATACAAGACGTAGGAACAATTATTATAAAATAATTGAAGACATGAACTGATGAAGGTGATACCTATGTGGCTAAATTCTGATTTCGATAAAATTGATTTCAAACTGTCACTTAAACATTTTAGAATATGTAGTAAAGTATTAAGTACATAAATCTAAAGATCCGTCTCTAGAATGAATGTACTTAATACGTTACTAGATATCCTAAAATATTTAAGTGACTGTTTAGACTAAAGTTTCTGGGTAGGTAAAGTTTTATGCGACATATCAGCTTCATCCATTTGTCTTCAATTTTTTTTGAGTATTTAATTAATGATATCTATTTTAGTTTATACGTATAATGTTTCTAACCATCGACCCTGAAATCGTATTTAACATAATTCAAAAACCTAAAAATGTACCATAGACAAAGGTAAAAAATACCAAATATCGAATAACTGAATTTAAAAACGAAAAATGTACCATAGACAAAAGCAAAAGTACCTACTGGCCACTAACATTTTATTACCCGCCGCAGTATTTTGATAAAATCTCGAGTCATTCATTTAAGGATTCAATAAGGATTACCTAACCAAAACCTGTGTTCAAGGCCTACTACAACCTGCGGGGGAGTGCGTAGTTTTTGCGCTTCCGGCAGCCGACTTCCGGCGGGCCGGAAGCGAGCAGATGAGACTTTTGTGCAATCCCTGCCGTTTCCGGTTTAGATAGATGAAGGTGCATTCTGACCTTGGTGTCGTATTTCAAAATTTTGGAGGGCAAGATTACATAACTTGATAAGGCACGGAAGTTGATGGGGACTAAGGAATACTGAGGATGGTTTGAGGTTTATTTGTAGACGTTACGTGTATTTCATTTCCATTATTTTGTCCCATATATACTTTATTATTATTCTTTATGTACAATATTCTAAAATTAACTTAACTATAGTACGTCCGAGATAAATTTAACATAAACGTAAACAAAGCCGTCTATGACACAACCATAGATAAGTCAGTGCTGCCAATTGGCCAATATTAAACCCATTATTTTTGTTGGCTACATGAATCCATAGACTATAGACAATATTCCACAGTCAGCAGTGTTAAAATAGCGTATTTTTGCTGTGAAGGTTTTTCATTTGATGTTTAAATATTATGTTAATAATTGTTTACTTCATTGTTATAAAATGAATTGGATGATGATTGGATTTAATCCTTTAATATACCTGTGAAATTGTTGATAAGTGTGGAATAAGTGAATAAATTAAAATTTCGATGTTTTCGGTTTGTTTACCTTTAGGTTAAATTTATCAGGGACGAACTATAATACTAAGACACACATTAATAGATGTACATAGGTGTGTTTATCTCTACAAGAGATCTCTGCCAGCAGACCTACGACAGGACAATGTACAGCAAAATAGTTATTATAATATAAAATACCTATTTAGTGAATGACTCGTAAACATTACTTGTTCTACAAACTTATTACCCCTGTACACTACGAAGTCTTACAAAATAATATCGTATACGGCTGTTGATAGTTTATTTGTTATTAATTAACTTTTTAAAAATTTGTTATTAAGGCGAGGAATAACCGCAACTAGCGCCACTCTTTTTAAAATAAATTTTACAATGACACAAAGATCTTATTAAAAAAAGTAATCGGTTCAAACTTTAAGTAAATAGTTAAAATAATTTATTATAGTCATATATAATAGTTAAACTAATATTATATAGTATATCTTGTACGAGAGTAAATACAGTATAGGATTTAGAGCTGTAATTAAATTCCAATAAATTAGTTTAACTATTTACTTAAAGTTTGAACCGATTACTTTTTTTAATAAGATGTTTGTGGCATTGTAAAATTTATTTTAAAAAGAGTGGCGCTAGTTGCGGTTATTCCTCGCCTTAACTATTAAGTCGTATATACGGAACCACAACAGCCGTATACGATATTATTTTGTAAGACTTCGTAGTGTACAGGGGTAATAAGTTTGTAGAAAAAGTAATGTTTACGAGTCATTTACTAAATATTTTATATAATAACTATTTTGCTGTAACAACAGGTAATTGTAATAATATCTAAACAACTTAAAAATATATCTAATAATTACACACTTAAGAATAAAGTTCCATATATACCTAGGTAAGGTACCTTAAAATTTGTAAACTTGCTTACAAAATATACAAGGCAATAAAATATAAATAATAATAGCTCCCCTCACCGATTTCGATGTCGGTAGCCGATTTCATTGAAACCAGGCCAGCTACGCAGGAGTTATTTTATAGTGCCCAAGTGTGTGCGCAATACACAGAAGCATTCTCTCTTCCTTTTACTCTCATAACCCAGTGGGACGGTAAACCGACACGACTAGCGAGAGATCAGGCGCAGGACCGACTTTTTACATGCCCATCCGACGCATGGATCATCTTTCTTGTCAGACAATCAGGTGATCAGCCTGAATTGTCCTAACCAAACTTGAAAACAACATTTTTTGTTGTTCCAACGCGGGAATCGAACCCACGACGTCGAGAGCGAAGCTCTGAACCATTAGACCACGGAGGCGACAAAATAATAATAATCATAAATGTATTTATTTACACTTGTAACACAATACAAAAATACAAGCTGCACATAGTTTGTATAAAACATACAATATCTAAACAATATAAAGAATATTGTACATTTTATTTAAGTCGTTCCAAAGATGATTATTAATATGATGGAATCATCTTAAACATTTAATCGAAATTAAGTTTTTTGGTGCAGCATGTGATATCACAGCCAGCTGGCCACTTGTGTCGAACGATTTAGTTTTTATCGCCGGCATATGGAACGCGTCTTAGAAACGTCATATTTGCATCCAAATGACATGTGCGCATATTGAGAAAAAATCTACGATTTACGTAAAAAAATGGTTCAAGACGCGACAGATGTATCGAAAGAAACGCCGGCTAGCACGTGCCATCTGCCAAATCTAAGAAGCGCACGCACACAAGCTTACGCGTTTCGTAAGAATCACGCACACATGAACGCATTTCGTAAGAAACGTGCACACAGGCGCACGTCGGTTGTAAGAACCACGATCACGCGATCCGTAGAAGTCACGCACACATGCATAGATTTATAAAAATCACGCACATATGCACACAAATCTATCGAAGCAGATCAGCACGCGCCTCGGCAGATGGTCGACGCTGATTGGTCGATAGTGTTTGGTTTTGACTTCCGGACAATGATAAGGAACATGACTTATAGGCTACTATGATTTATTTCTTGAGATTGTCCATCAATACCTTAAACATCTGCGAGAAATCCATTTATTGATAAATTAAGTTTCTTAGGAAACGCTCCGGTTAATATTATAATGAATAGATTGTTATGAATTTTATAAAAACCTAATGCGAAGAGTTAAATATTAATAATTTTTGTTTATGGTTAGTAGAATATGCGGTGATTGACTGACTAGTTATTGCTCTTTAGAATATTTTAATAAATGTTTATGTACACGAATTTATTTATTTTTAGTAAGCTTTAGTTAAGATGCATATGTTGCAGTCATCTGATTGAATTAGCTATTTGATTAAATGCCTAGCGCGTTTATTATATGACGATTGACGACATTTAAATGATTGACTAGGGCAAACGTTGATTGAACAAGCGTCACTCAACGTCCAACTAGTTAGCGGACTGTAAAAAAGCCCTTTAAACAGAGCGGACGTAAAATCAGGTAGTTAATTGAAATTTAGTTCATTTTTTTCCCGCCGTGGCGCTAGCAGTTACCAAAACAAATATGGGACAAACAGCTCGCATATAATATAGTGCATAGTTGATACTTTCGTTTTCATTTTGTGTGACATGTCACGTCCTCTTTTTTGAGACCTTTAAAGTTGCGAACTTACGGTCAAACCTACTCCTACCAAACATTCAACGACTTGACGACTTGTCCTGTAATTCAATTAAATGTCGTCATTTCAAAAACGCGCTAGTCGTTCAATGAAACTGCTAATTCAATCAGATGACTGCGACATATATACTCTTTAATACTTAGTGCGACATAGACTCTACAGTCTTAAAACTTATTACAAAATATGTTATGAAACACGTAATATAGCCTTGTCTTTCGCAGACAAATCTGTCTCAAGACACAGAGTGAGAGTGTAAAAATTACAGGCAAGTATTAATTACTTCATACCCATACTTTATAACTATTATTCATAATATATACAAGTTGTAAAACAAATCCCACCAAAAACATTTTCATGTAAAAATGTTGCCAAGACGAGCCTACACAGCTTACCCTGTGAAAAATTTATCAGATATCGTATAAAGCCAAGCTCTATACTACACCTTAGTCAAAATTTATCAAAAAATGGTCAGATCTCATGTAGAAACAAAATTCTTGATCAGGGTAAGCTGTGTAGGCTCGTCTTGGCAACATTTTTACATGAAAATGTTTTTGGTGGGATAATATATTTTTCATCTTCTTTGTAGATGAATAATAGAATATACTGATTGCAGTAGTGCAATGCTCTCAACATACATAAAGTCGGACATAAATTATATGGAGCAAAAAGTCCTATAAAAAGTAGGTCGTAGGTTTTTTATGTACTTGTATATTATATTCCTTTTATAACTTAAAGATCTACCTTACAAAGCCCAGCGCCGCGACGCCCAACGCCGCGACGCCGACGCCGCGACGCCTGCCGACGCCCAACGCCGCGACGCCTGCCGACGCCCAGCGCCGCAACGCCTATCGACGCCCAGCGCCACGACGCCGAGCGCCAATACGCCCAACGCCGCGACGCCTGCCGACGCCGAGCGCCGCGACGCCTGCCGACGCCCAGCGCCGCGACGCCTGCCAACGCCCCGTGGCGCCGAGCGCCGCGACACCGAGCACCGCGACGCCTGCCGACGCCCAGCGCCACGACGCCCAGCGCCGCGACGCCTGCCGACGCCCAGCGCCGCGATGCCAAGCGCCGCGACCGGCACGACGCCCAGCGCCGCGATGCCAAGCGCCGCCAGCGCCGCGACACCGAGCGCCGCGACGCCTGCCGACGCCCAGCGCCGCGATGCCAAGCGCCGCGACCGGCACGACGCCCAGCGTCGCGACGCCTGCCGACGCCCAGCGCCACGACGCTTAGCGCCGCGACGCCTGCCGACGCCCAGCGCCGCGATGCCAAGCGCCGCGACCGGCACGACGCCCAGCGTCGCGACGCCTGCCGACGCCCAGCGCCACGACGCCTGCCGACGCCCAGCGCCACGACGCCTGCCGACGCCCAGCGCCACGACGCCTGCCGACCCCCAGCGCCACGACGCCTGCCGACGCCCAGCGCCGCGATGCCAAGCACCGCGACCGGCACGACGCCCAGCGTCGCGACGCCTGCCGACGCCCAGCGCCACGACGCCGAGCGCCACGTCGCCCAACGCCGCGACGCCTGCCGACGCCCCGCGTCGCGACGCCTGCCGACGCCCAGCGCTGCGATGCCAAGCGCCGCGACCGGCACGACGCCCAGCGTCGCGACGCCTGCCGACGCCCAGCGCCACGACGCCGAGCGCCACGTCGCCCAACGCCGCGACGCCTGCCGACGCCCAGCGTCGCGACGCCTGCCGACGCCCAGCGCCGCGACGCCTGCCGACGCCTAGCGACACGACGCCGAGCGCCACGACGCCCAACGCTGCGACGTCTGCTGACGCCGAGCGTCGCGACGCCTGCCGACGCCCAGCGCCGCGATGCCAAGCGCCGCGACGCCGAGCGCCGCGACGCCTGCCGACGCCGAGCGCCGCGACGTCTACCGACGCCCAGCGCCACGACGCCCAACGCCGCAACGCCTACCGACGCCCAGCGCCGCGACGCCTGCCGACGCCAAGCGCCGCGCCGCCGAGCGCCTGCCGACGCCCAACGCCGCGACGCCGACGCCGCGACGCCTGCCGACGCCCAACGCCGCGACGCCTGCCGACGCCCAGCGCCGCGACGCCTATCGACGCCCAGCGCCACGACGCCGAGCGCCAATACGCCCAACGCCGCGACGCCTGCCGACGCAGAGCGCCGCGACGCCTGCCGACGCCCAGCGCCGTGGCGCCGAGCGCCGCGACACCGAGCGCCGCGACACCGAGCGCCGCGACGCCTGCCGACGCCCAGCGCCACGACGCCCAGCGCCGCGACGCCTGCCGACGCCCAGCGCCGCGATGCCAAGCGCCGCGACCGGCACGACGCCCAGCGCCGCGACGCCAAGCGCCGCCAGCGCCGCGACACCGAGCGCCGCGACGCCTGCCGACGCCCAGCGCCGCGATGCCAAGCGCCGCGACCGGCACGACGCCCAGCGTCGCGACGCCTGCCGACGCCCAGCGCCACGACGCCGAGCGCCACGTCGCCCAACGCCGCGACGCCTGCCGACGCCCAGCGTCGCGACGCCTGCCGACGCCCAGCGCCGCGACGCCTGCGACGCCTAGCGACACGACGCCGAGCGCCACGACGCCCAACGCTGCGACGCCTGCTGACGCCGAGCGTCGCGACGCCTGCCGACGCCCAGCGCCGCGATGCCAAGTGCCGCGACGCCGAGCGCCGCGACGCCTGCCGACGCCGAGCGCCGCGACGTCTACCGACGCCCAGCGCCACGACGCCCAACGCCGCAACGCCTACCGACGCCCAGCGCCGCGACGCCTGCCGACGCCTAGCGACACGACGCCGAGCGCCGCGACACCGAGCGCCGCGACACCGAGCGCCGCGACGCCTGCCGACGCCCAGCGCCACGACGCCCAGCGCCGCGACGCCTGCCGACGCCCAGCGCCGCGATGCCAAGCGCCGCGACCGGCACGACGCCCAGCGCCACGACGCCGAGCGCCACGTCGCCCAACGCCGCGACGCCTGCCGACGCCCAGCGTCGCGACGCCTGCCGACGCCCAGCGCCGCGACGCCTGCCGACGCCGAGCGACACGACGCCGAGCGCCACGACGCCCAACGCTGCGACGTCTGCTGACGCCGAGCGTCGCGACGCCTGCCGACGCCCAGCGCCGCGATGCCAAGCGCCGCGACGCCGAGCGCCGCGACGCCTGCCGACGCCGAGCGCCGCGACGTCTACCGACGCCCAGCGCCACGACGCCCAACGCCGCAACGCCTACCGACGCCCAGCGCCGCGACGCCTGCCGACGCCAAGCGCCGCGACGCCGAGCGCCTGCCGACGCCCAACGCCGCGACGCCGACGCCGCGACGCCTGCCGACGCCCAACGCCGCGACGCCTGCCGACGCCCAGCGCCGCGACGCCTATCGACGCCCAGCGCCACGACGCCGAGCGCCAATACGCCCAACGCCGCGACGCCTGCCGACGCAGAGCGCCGCGACGCCTGCCGACGCCCAGCGCCGTGGCGCCGAGCGCCGCGACACCGAGCGCCGCGACACCGAGCGCCGCGACGCCTGCCGACGCCCAGCGCCACGACGCCCAGCGCCGCGACGCCTGCCGACGCCCAGCGCCGCGATGCCAAGCGCCGCGACCGGCACGACGCCCAGCGCCGCGATGCCAAGCGCCGCCAGCGCCGCGACACCGAGCGCCGCGACGCCTGCCGACGCCCAGCGCCGCGATGCCAAGCGCCGCGACCGGCACGACGCCCAGCGTCGCGACGCCTGCCGACGCCCAGCGCCACGACGCCGAGCGCCACGTCGCCCAACGCCGCGACGCCTGCCGACGCCCAGCGTCGCGACGCCTGCCGACGCCCAGCGCCGCGACGCCTGCGACGCCTAGCGACACGACGCCGAGCGCCACGACGCCCAACGCTGCGACGCCTGCTGACGCCGAGCGTCGCGACGCCTGCCGACGCCCAGCGCCGCGATGCCAAGTGCCGCGACGCCGAGCGCCGCGACGCCTGCCGACGCCGAGCGCCGCGACGTCTACCGACGCCCAGCGCCACGACGCCCAACGCCGCAACGCCTACCGACGCCCAGCGCCGCGACGCCTGCCGACGCCCAGCGCCGCGACGCCTGCCGACGCACAGCGCCGGGACGCCTGCCGACACCCAGCGCCGAGACGCCGAGCGCCACGACGCCCAGCGCCGCGACGCCTGCCGACGCCCAGTGCTAATATTAGCTAATACCAGCTAGTATTTTCAACAGTACCTTATACCTAATAGTAGTTAGTAGTGATGATGGTAACTAGCACAAGGAATTCTATAGAATATTTTGAGTCACTGACAAGCTAGTTTCTTACAAATCATCAACAAAATAACTATAATATATAATATTAGTTTAACCATTTACTTAATGTTTGAACCGATTACTTTTTTTAATAAGATCTTTGTGTCATTGTAAAATTTATTTTAAAAAGAGTGGCGCTAGTTGCGGTTATTATTCCTCGCCTTACTTATCAAAACTACCCTAACTAGCTTTATTATTTTACTTTTTAAGAAAAATGGGTTTATTGTTCAGTACCTACATGATGCTTATCTGGTATTGATTCGATTTATTAATGTAAAATACCCCGTTGAAATACATACTTATCCATCAATATTTTCTATTAATCACAAAATCTTCAAATCTCAAGATAAGAATAAGGCTTCTATTATCTATGTTTACATCAACACTGGGGTATTGTAGGGAGCCTACCTGAAGACAGCTGCAACCTTTTTGTCGAGTCTTGAGGTTTCACGGGCCGCTTGCTGGGAACTGAGTTTATAAGGTATATTATGTACTTCTTGATCTTAGAAGAATAAAGTTTCGTAGAAGTTATATATAGGCTATAATATTAATGAGTGATAAAACTTTACGGTGTATGTGGGTCCCGTACATAGAGTTTACTATGAAAGTTACAAACAGTTATATTATTTTTTATAATTATTCTATGGATAAATTATTAATTAATGATGTTGGCTTTGTAATATTGTACTGCTACAAACGTAGAAGTCCATACATTTCAACTTAATCGTGGAAAGGGAACTGGGTCAAATTTTACTTGCAATATTTCAAATTTCAAATTTGCAAACAAGGGTAGATAAAAGTTTGTAAAAGAAGTAAATGTAACGTAGTTACGTTAACATCAAGAGAGAAACTAGGGGTAAGGGCGTATTTCACCAAGCAATTGTGTTACCTGTGTATATTGTTATGTTTCTCATATATTATGTTTATGTTGTGTGCACAATAAAGAATTCATTCATTCAATGTTAAAGTTAACGCTATGTTAAATATCATGTTCTCCCTCTCGTATTTCCTGTCTATGAATGAGAAGGC
Organism: Celastrina argiolus; assembly: GCA_905187575.2. Taxonomy (NCBI): domain Eukaryota; kingdom Metazoa; phylum Arthropoda; class Insecta; order Lepidoptera; family Lycaenidae; genus Celastrina; species Celastrina argiolus. The sequence goes on from LR994596.1 coordinate 10,468,769, forward strand.
ATGGTATTTTAACATGGCGTTAACTTTAACATTGCTTGGTGAAACACGGCCTTAGAGTTCGAACACCTGGTTTCTGGAACGCAATTCAAATGTATGATCAAGTAACATAGGATTTAAATTAACAACCCATATTAAAGATAATTTTATTTGATTGCTTAAGATATAATTGTTTTATAACTAATCCTTTTTTTTATTTTAGATTTTGCTCATCTTTTCGTAATGAGCCAAAAGTAAAAAAAATATTAATTTAATTAGCAAATAAAATAAAAAGTTCGATACTACTATTCATTTAGTTATTTGAATTATGCGGACCAGCATTATTATGCGGATTGTTGACGACAAGGATGTCCAAATAAAACATCAGTAACGGATTACAGAACTAAATATACAGAACAATAGTTGTCGAAAGGGTTAAGGGACAATGCATGTTGCATTGTCCCTTAACCCTTTCGACAAATTTCAGTACTTTAAAGACACTGAAACAACAGTACACCTCAGTAGAACATTAAGTGGAGTAAATGGATTGAAAACAGGGACATAAAAATAGATAGAAAATTCTTACTACACAGACACAATAATATTACTTATCTATATTATTATATATTAAGAAAGTAACTATTATGTTACTGATATATAAATTTTGTACCGTACTTATTTATGGGACTGGGACATATTAAAGTCCATCTACTCATTTACTTGTTATTTTTAATTTTAATATTCGTGATTTTAAATAGATTTACGTACAGAAAGTACTTGTATTGTACTTATATTCCATATCAAAACAAAGCCTTAAATCTATATAATATAGTTACAAGCGGCATTTTAAACTTCTTTGATACTTTATGCTAGATTTTGGCAATGTTTAATACTCTATTCAAAATGTATGTACGATTTGGCAAAGCATACGACATTGTGCAATGTACTTCACATAAAGCAACAATACCATAGAATTACCCAAAGATTTCGAAATCAGCTGATTCGCAAGGCTTCTTTTTCAGTCACACGTGTGAAGGTAGTCGCGATTTTTTGCCCAAAAAACCTTTTCTAAGTTTGCGCAAGAGCGTGGGAACGATGCACACCATACACGTGTGTAAAGAGGCAAAAAACTGGCAAGAATGGGCAAAAGTGACATCCTCTGTTGACAGACTTGGTGTAGATTTGATTGCTGCCCAGCTGGGCCTCCATTGATACTCCCAAGATACTTGTGACAGATCCGGTTCAGTTTTGGAAAATTTTGGTCATATTAAAATTTATCACGTAGTTTTTTTTTTATCGCAGATTAAAAACACTTACGTAGATGAAATAAAAATTAAGTAAACATTGAAATAAAGATTAAATGGACTGGAATTAAAGAGGGTTTGATGCAAATAAGGGAATACGCGTCGAAATGAGGCTTTTCAGGGAGTAGTTTGAACTCAGAAGATGTTCTCGAATAGAAAATTTTCAATATAATGTAGTTTTCAGTATTTAAGTAAAAATGTTATCTCCTATCTTGTTGTTGTCTATTAAGCGCGTTACTGGTACCCTATTTGGTATTGTATACAGCGTGATTCATGGTTCATATATCAAGCCGAATGTAGTGTAAATAGAAGGACGCGTAGAGCATTTTTTGTTTTGGCACTTCATATAAATTACTTACCATAACGTGACAAATTAAAGATCTCCATAAAAGTCACAAAACCTGGTCCGGTCTTAGGTCAACGACCAATGTGTTCGTATGTATAAGATACGGAGCCCGCGAGCCCTAGCATAGTAAGATTCACACCCTTGATTTTTTTCGAGTTATATTAAGTAATTTGCCAAAACATAAAATGCTCTACACGTCATTCAGTTCACACTATATTCGAATTTCTATATGAACCATGAATGAACCTGTAGGCAAACTATAGAATAAATGATATTTCATTAACTTCACAATCGTTTTAGGATATATTATACATTTCCTAAGTATTGTCACAGAATAAAGAATATTATGTTATTGTATAGAATACCTGGATTTTACAGATTGCGGGTAACATCTACGTAAGTTGTGAATTATAATTGTTTTAAAACTGCTGATGCTGCTTCTGTTCTATAATAATTCATCATTTCAGCTATAACGTCTACTGGATATTAGCCTCTCTCAAAAAATTTTTTTGGGGGGTGAAAACGCTGCTGCCCGTCTCCGGATATACAGGGTGTCCCAAAAATCAACGATAAACCGAAAACGGGTGATAGGCCAAGTCATGACAGTTATGAGAAAAATGTGAAAAAAAATCTTTGTCATGTATTTTTCACATTATAAGGACTTTTAAAAATATCGGAAAAACTGACACCCTGTGATGGTCTTTCATGTCCTAAGACTACAAATATTACTTTTTTGTGATTTTTTTTTCGGTATTGTAGTCATGACTAACCCTTCTGTAAATCACAATTCATAATTTAAACATACCTGCCTCAGTTTTCAATAAAATGGTGTGTTTTGCCCAAGATTAAATTCAAAATAATTACTACACCCAACTTTAATCGTCTGTACTGTAAAAAAAAATTACTACAGTATTTTGGCAAGTAACTTTAAAAGATGGCGCATTTAATCTGGATTCCAAAATGGTATGATACTTGCTGGATTACTTCTTTGTTGAGGAAAAAAAATTTTTTTAACGGAACCGGATGTTAGGCCAACTCTGTTTAAATTTTTAAAATGTTGGTATTAAGTTGTTATGTGACGACGATGAGTGACGTCATCTTGTCTAGAGTGAGCGAGACAGACAGTGACGCTAAGTGCGGGTGCTTTTTTATTAAAAAAAAATTGTATTGCAGTGTAGGCATTTTTAAGACTTCAATTTTCAGGTATGATAACAACGCTCTTTTGAAAATGTGAGTGGTTGAGATACAGAACAGACGCCACCTTGTTATCAAGTATGTAATTAGTTAGTTTTAGGTGCAAGTTCGAAATAAAAGTCAGTCAATGGATTTCTTCAGTTATTACTTTAATTTACAAAGATTTACAGCAAATGTTCGAACTGTTTGCCTTCAGCTCTAATGCAAGCCCTACATCTTCTTAAAAATGATCGCGTAATAAGACGGGCGTATCTTCTTGAATTAATGTGTTCAGCAGCTTCTGTAATTTTTTGGCGCAGCTCGGCTAAATCTCGAATTGGTTTAGAGTACACTTTTTCTTTTATTGTTCCCCAATAAAAGAAATCAATGGGATTTAAATCAGGTGAACGGGCAGGCCACGAAATTGTACCACCCCGCCCAATCCACCTATCGGGGTATTCTCGGTCGAGAAACTCTCGTACTGTGCGAGCGTAACGTGCTGGGCAGCCATCTTGTTGGTACCACATGCTGCCGTAAATGTTTAGTGGCACTTCTTCCAACAAATCTGGTAATTGGTTCTGTAAGAAGTCCAAATAAACCTCGGCAGTTAAGTTCTCCGGTAGCTCAAATGGACCAATAACAGTACCATTCAAAATTCCCGTCCACATGTTCACCTTAAACCGGTACTGCGATCTGTCTTCCCGCATCAAATGTGGATTATCCACGTGCCATTCGTGCAAATTATGGAGGTTCATGTAACCATCTTTTTTAAACGTGGATTCGTCAGACCACAGAATTTTTTCAAAGAATCGCGGATCATCTCTGTATCTCTGCAACATCGTTTGACAAAATTGCAATCTCTCTGGGTAGTCTCGGGGTAACAGGCTTTGTACTCGTTGTACATGGTAAGGATGAAACTGGTTCTTTTGCAAAATACGATGTGCAGTACTTTTGGGCACTCCGATGTTCTCTTCAATCCCACGTACTGAGATACTCGGGTCTTGTTCGACCGCCTCGAGCACTTCGTCCTCGTAGGGTATGAAAGGCCTTCCCTCGCTGGTATTTTGATTAGGGAATCGACCCTCTAAGAGTGACCGATGCACGTTAATAAATACCCGATAATCAGGATGACGCTCAGCGTTTGGGTATCTCTCACGATACATTCTAGCTGCAGCATTAGCGTTGCATAAGCATTCTCCATAGATGAGATGCATATTGGTGTATTCTTGTGCGGTGTATCGAGATGGCATGATAACACACTACAATGGAATCACACACTACAACCGAAGATACGACAATAAAACAAGTCCAGGGTCGTCAGAAACGGGGCAGATAAAACCAAATCACAAAGCAAATCAAGTCCAATAAACAGAAGCACAGTTGTAAGTACGAAGTCAATACGGATACAGAAAGATGCGCAATGAACGAAAGATCGTAACGTACTGCAGTTTTGCACGTTCATCACTGTGTTGTCGGGTTGGCGTCACTATCTATCTCACTCGCACTGAGCGTCACTGTCTGTCTCGCTCACTCTAGACAAGATGACGTCACTCATCGTCGTCACATAACAACTTAATACCAACATTTTAAAAATTTAAACAGAGTTGGCCTAACATCCGGTTCCGTTAAAAAAAATTTTTTTTCCTCAACAAAGAAGTAATCCAGCAAGTATCATACCATTTTGGAATCCAGATTAAATGCGCCATCTTTTAAAGTTACTTGCCAAAATACTGTAGTAATTTTTTTTTACAGTACAGACGATTAAAGTTGGGTGTAGTAATTATTTTGAATTTAATCTTGGGCAAAACACACCATTTTATTGAAAACTGAGGCAGGTATGTTTAAATTATGAATTGTGATTTACAGAAGGGTTAGTCATGACTACAATACCGAAAAAAAAATCACAAAAAAGTAATATTTGTAGTCTTAGGACATGAAAGACCATCACAGGGTGTCAGTTTTTCCGATATTTTTAAAAGTCCTTATAATGTGAAAAATACATGACAAAGATTTTTTTTCACATTTTTCTCATAACTGTCATGACTTGGCCTATCACCCGTTTTCGGTTTATCGTTGATTTTTGGGACACCCTGTATATCCAGGAGAAAGATGATTGATGGGGAAGATTCTTCTACGAGACGGAGAACCTGTAATTACTAATTTGAAAAAACGCTATATAGAGAAAAAAAACCTAAGCAACTTTAAATTGCCATAATAAATATTCATCCGAACGGGTGACAGTTATGGTGTTATTAAACGGCTTACAGTCGTGGCGAATCGGTCAAATACAATGTCAGGCGACCACGGAGTTGAGCGACAGTCGCGGCGAATTGCCACTACAGGTCTATATTGATATGACGATGGACGCGCGACTTTAACATATTATAGGTAATAGAAAAGATTTAAACGCGCGTTTTCGTCTACGATGCGATACATTAATTGATTACTTACATAATATATTATTGATTTGATATGAAACACTGGCAAGATAAGAACGCCACGCCGCACGGTATTTTTAATTGCGATTAAAAATGTAACTTCATTATCCACTCAAGACAATAAATACATTGCTACAATTCGAATTTCGTGCTGCACCGCTGCGTTATTTGCGGATTGAAACTCATCTGATAAGTGACTTTTATGGAGATCTTTAATCGTAATTTGTTGCGTTTTGGTAAGTAATTTATATGAGGTGCCAAAATAAAAAATGCTCAACGAGTCATTCTCTTCACACTATATTCGGCTTAATATATGAACCATGAATCATCCTGTATTATAACTATTTTTAAAGACCCTATCGTTCTTTGAAGCACACCTACAAAACCATGAAACAAATACAAATAATAAATAATTGATGGTATAAATGAATAAATTATAGAACATACACTAAGGCCTGCTGTAACTCTGATGAAAATTAAAATTCCATTCAAACACTGTCACTGTGTAATGAAATGACAAAGAAATCATGTGATTTGTTACCTCTTAATTAAAATATCGTTTAAATATTGGGGCGTTAGTTTTTTGCATTCATTTTAATGTAGATTAGTTAATGTATGTTCGAGTCGCGCGAATTGATCGTTTGTCGCTAACACAATATGTCAGGCCGTACTTTCAATTATTTTAAAACGGGGTACCTACAGCCTGAGCTTGGTGTGGAGGCACGCGATGCCTCAGTCCATTACCGATTTGTTATCGGAATGTTTAATAACTGATACAGTTTCAATTATTGAAATATTTTAACGTTTTACTAACATTGTATAACAGGAATTTGGTATTTTTTTTGTTCAAGTAATTACTGTGTGCGGAAGTGTTAACATCGATTTTTTTTGTGACATATCACCTTCATCTATTCATGTCTTCAGTTATTAATTTAATAGGGCTCCAGAAGCGAATTTATTTATTACCGTAATCTGTAAATGAATGATAACCAAATAATACCCTACTACCGTTAGCATCCCCTATCATGTCTTCGCCGTTATAAATTTAAATAAACAGACAACTATTGTCCGTAATTACCGTACAACCAGGTGACAGTGGTGCTATTGATCTCCAAATCTTAGATTCTAAAACTCTTTTGAAATCCCATACAATGGGACAATGCAAGGATTTCATTCGCTCTATTAAAATACTATTATAATGCGTTTGTGTTCTAGTATATTTATGTCTGTGGAATAGAGTCGAAAATACCATGGTTTGGAGATCTATGCTAGAGATTACAATAAAATATTAATTAGTTTTATCACATGAGAAAGACGTTTGTGTAACTAGAGGGTATGCAAGGAATTAGAAACTAGTGTGATTCAGAGTTCTTTAAGAGCAGATACGTGCCAAAGCAACTACTTTGTACTTTCAAATAATTCGATTCAATATTAAAAAAAACTACTTTAAACAAAAGTTGAAATTCGAACAAATGACGGTGCTGTCACAAAGCGCGGCAAATAAGTGACATTAAGGCCCGTATTAGTAAAACAATTTCAAATTCAAAAAAAGAATTGCGATCGCAACTCGAGAACCATAATAAACCTTTTAATAAACATTATTTAATAAATTTGTCAAAAAATGACAAATAAAATAACGTTTCGTTTCACTTCATGAAACATTACATACCTATTATGTATACTTTTTTGAAACGTAAAAATAAAGCTTATAGAAATATAGTTATTACTTATTTATATATTTTACTATAGCCTATATTATGAATATTACGTTTCAATAAGAAAAAAATATGGAGATACAGGAGAAACGTTGGTTTTTCCTCGTCATTTTGACCTATATATATAGATTGAATTCCATATATTAAACTATTATAAGATGCTATCGTTTTATTTATATTATGTTGATGGTTTTGTAGGAATGCGGCCAGGATCACTGTGAAGAATTCTTTTATTTCTTTAAAGTTTATTAGTAATAAATAAAATATACTGTACAGCTCTGATTTTGTCATGTAGGTATTCGGCGAAAATCAATATACTTACTACCTATATAACTTACTTCTAACAATATTAGTAACAAAACACGTACATAATTATGATTATTAAAAACTCCTTGCAAATATCTGAAACCAGATGACATATTAATATAAGTTGCCGGGAACCGTACATATTGTTACGATGATAAGTAGCCTATGTCCTTTCCCGTTATCTACTCTATATCTATTCCAAATTTAATCAAAATCGGTACATTTCATTTTTAGAGCCTACTAAGTACACTATGCAAACAGTCCTCTTTGTAATATTACTATAGAAAGTTCTTCTATTCTACTAATCCGAAACATTTGCATTTTCTACTTCACTTCCTGCACTTCTCCAAAGAACAACTTAAGATGCCCAAAACTCGGTGACGGCTGCGAAATGTCTTCCGACATTTGCGTTCTATTTTAATTTATTCGAAACATAAGAAATGCACCAGTTGCGAGCAGGTACCAAAACGCAGCATCGTGTTGCAAATTATACAACGCGTCCAAATTAAAGAGTCCCCACGACGGAGCCGGTTGGAGGCAGCGTGTATCTATTAAAATCGGTCGGGTTTTACCAAAACCACAGCTTGCAGCGACAGATGTAAGGCACCGGCATAAGGAAACCTTACAAAAACATAGCGCGTGCTCGCAAAAAAATTGCATACGGGTACAAGTTGGCGTAGATAAAAAATTGTGCGTGATTTCTTAGAATGTTTGGGTGTTTGGCGTGAAATGAATATGTAGCACGCTCCCAGCGCAGCTGTCCGCCATTTGTGATTTGAAAAAATCTATTAAGATGAGCGTCTTATTTTGCACGCTATTGTCAATTCAAGTGCGGTAGCAATGAAACTAAACCTTAAACGTGCCAAAGTATTGTACGGGATATTTTTCTAAAACGAATAACTATTGATTCAAAAATATTATGTAATAATTTGAAAAGAAATTTTCGTCGCCTACATAGCACAGTGGTTTAGAATGGTTATCCAGGGTCGTGGCATCGATCTCCGCAACAACAAAAACGATTAACATAATGATCACCTGATCGTCTGACAAGAAAGATGATCCATGGGTCGGATGAAAAATCCAGGGCGCTGATTCAATATGCTATCGCTAAAATGTATGGGATTTGACATAAGCTTCGCTAAATGACGAGCGAACTCGTATGTCAATAAGCAAAACGTATGTTCCATACATTTTGTTTTCGAACTGCATAAGCGATATATAGGTAGTATTATATAGCGATGACATCTTGAGTGAGAGGACTGGTCTCTCGGTCCTGTACCTATTCTCTCGCCGTGTCACCTATCCGCTGGTTTACTAGAGAAGAGAAGAGAAGGAAGAGAGTGCTCTTGTGTATTGCATAGTTGGGCACAAAAAATAGCTTCTGCTTTTAATCGAATCGTTTCAGTCGAAATCCGTGGGCAGCTAATCCTACGAATTCTATTCCTATTGGTACATTGAACCTGTAATAGAATCGGATGACCACTGGTCGCAAAAACTGAAACTCCTGTCCATCATGTCCGGCCATGTCTGTAGGATGTACACACGTTTTTCCCACCTCCAGTCGGACAGTTAGACAGTAAATATCATTTTTATCCACATATTATGTGCAAGCGAGTCGGTGGCATTTCATTAATCTTATATTTCAAGATTCCTTTTATGTTACAATGTCAGTGCCTCCGTTATGTGATTGGTTACAACGATATCTATGTACACTTCTAGTATACGAGTACTAATGTTATAAATGCGAAACATACTTTGATTGCTTAACCAATGTTGATTAAATTTGGTATTCAGAGTTCCAGAGGCCTTACTCTACAATTTTTATTCAGATTCGATCGTGCCGCGTACTTCCGAATAAATTGACGTAAGTTTATTTTGATTCTCAGTCGATTGATCTCGTTGGGAGTACAAAAAGTTATCCTGGTTAGTTTCAAAGTAATCCACCAAATAAAATACCAAAAGCCGTCGAGAACTAACTGATTCGATTCTCGATTGTGTCGGGAGTAACCCTGCAGATTAGGATAGTTTTATCCCAATAGTGTCCTCGTGGGATATTTACGCTGGCTAAGCCACAGGCAAAAGCTAGTGTAATATGTAAACAAATGTACATAGATCGTATAGTAGTAAACTATAAAAAAATGTAAACGATATAAAAAATATTTCTAAATAGTTCTTTCACAGTGGTCTTAGCACGAACAATTGAGGTATTCGTACAGTTCGTGTAGAGTACGAATCAGAGTTGTATGGAAATCATGACAGTGTCTAAACAATTTTCGATAACGTTACTAATAAGTTGTTGATTAACTCGTGCTAAGCACACATGCAACTTCTTACATCATATTAAAATGTGTTTATTTAATCTAGTTTTCAATAGCGTAATAAGTCTCTAAATTAGGTACTTTATAAATAAAACATGTCATTGGTTAAAATTTATGTTTATTGATAATATTAGTAGTTTTAATTATTTATGTTTAAAAATGTTGTACTTCATGCACAGTATACTAAGTTTCTCAATGTTAATAAAAAGGGAATAAGCAAGACTGTCCCAACATAAGTAATCTCTTACTTGAGGCAGCTTCAATTATGATGTAAATGATTATGTGAGAAATAAAGATATTTATTACAATTTGAGAGCAATGTAAATAGGTCGCTTGATTAGGCGCGTATAAATAAAACAATCTCAATCGAAACCTCTACTTGAGAACCTATTTTGACACATAAAAAAAACGTTTCGTTTTACTTCTGAAAACTAATAACTTCACGTTCTATACTTTCATTTGTTACTTTTTTAAAACGTATAAGAAAGATTAGAAAAATATATTATGCTTATTTTAAGGTTTTCATTTTTTTGGTTATGAATATTACGGTTCAAAAAGAAAAGAAATGAAAGTAATATTATGAAGTGTTTCATTTTTAAAAGTAAAACGAAACGTTGTTTTATCTGTCAAATAGGTTCTCAAGTGAGGTTGGGTTTGAGATTGTTTTATTTATACGGGCCTTACACCGCTAGTTTTTACCCGACTGCCGAAGAAGGATTATATTCGCTCGGGGCTCTACTCTTGTCGTGATAGAGCACGGCTCCATAGAATGTATTAATATTTTCGCCACTTGTAGAGGGAAATGAAAACAAATAGAGGGTGGGTGGTCCCTCAGACCCGGTCCCTCCGGCAGTGGGTCCCTCAGTCCGGGACACGTGTGGAAGTGTATCAGCTCATTGTGTCACTTCCGGGACAATATTTGACACCGGTGTTCATTATGACCGAAATTGAGGAACTTTTTGATAATAAGGTTTTTATGAGACTCTTATTAGAATCGTTTATTGGTGTCACGGAGAATTGTTAAATAAAAAGTATGTTTGCAGAAACAAAGAAAATAAAACAAAAGTGGATGTGAAGTCCTACTATAGTAACTAGCTGGGACTCAAATACAACTACTAATTATAGAAACGTCGATGAAATTATAGAAATCCAATCAAATCAGTAACCCAAGCAGAAACATTTGAAAGTTCCGTAAAGTAAAAAAATCGGTTCTCAATTGAAATGGCGCTATCAGGCTTTTCATACAAATATTATTCGATAACTTTACTTTATTTTGTAGAAACTTTATGTTCATTTGTAGCTTTAAATCGCATTAAACTTTGATTATTCTTCCATATATTTATTCTGTAATTCGCGTAGGTATATATTATACATTTTTTTAAGTATAATATTTTCATTTTTGAACACTTATTTAATTTCGAATCATAATAGAATTCATAAAAGGATAAGAAACATTTTTTAAGTAAAATACCAGCCTGTAATTTTATTTAACTTGTATCTGCACGAGACTCGCGTGAAGTTGTTCATAACATCCCACTGTACTGCTAACCTTTTACACTCTGACGTTGGCAACTCCTATTGAGGGGGAGGCATATGCCAAAAAAAAGAAGAAGAAGAACTTTACTTTACTCTTTCCTGCTTGGCCCACTGGTCGAAACAGTTAACAGACCCCTTATTAATAATTTGTATAGACCGTCACGATTCAATGTGCAATCAAACAAAGTAAAAACAAGTAACAGTTCGACCAAATTAGTGTGTCATTGGTTTGTTTGTAGATAAATAAGTTATCCACTAAAATTGTCAGCATTATAGCCCATACGCGTAGTTATAGTTTAATAAAAGTCCGTGATCTCTTTAAAATTGGCATTAATTTAGGTTTCTCACTTTTTGAAAATACAAAGACATCGGGGTTTTCCGAACAAATTTTATAAATACTTTTCCAATAATTTTATTGTTTATATCTATTTAATTTTTCTCTTTCTTAAACCTTACAGGTAGTTAATGCGTAATGTAAAAAACTACTGCTTGTTTTTTAAGGACGATGCAATGTGTTTCTTGGTCATTAGTGTCGTTAAAATACTTTGATTATTCGTAATGAAGCTATGGCATTCACTTACCTCTGACAGTAATGATCGGGAATTGCGCGGTTTTGGCGGGAGATTAATTAATGCAGCTGCGACTGGGTATGGAAAAATCGTAATTAATCGTAAAAAAAATGGTTTTAAGTAAACAAATATGGTATCTAATTTAAACAAACTTAAACGAAATTGTATCAATTTGTAGCATTTACTTCAAATAATATGTAGGTATAATACTAACACAAATGAATACAATTTTGTCAGTAATTAATGATATTATGTTTTCTACTTTTTGACCACAGCACTGCGCCGTTTCTACATGACGTCATAAAGAGAAAAAAAAACCGCATTATTTAAATCAAATGTAAAACGAAACTGTAGAAATAATTGAATATTTTAAATATTCGTAATACCTACATACTATATATCTTACACAATTCACTACAAATTAGTTTCAATATTTGAACTACCTATAGGTATATAAAGTTAATTATCTATATACTTATTATATAAATATTTGTAGAATTTAAGTAACTCTTTTAATAAAATAAAAAATTCTATCGTGATGAACTTAATTTGAATACGATACTACTATTTGAAAACAGTACAGGATTGAAATGGAAACCAAATACAGATAACCTATAGAAGCAAAAAAATGTCGTGACGATATTAATTACTAAAACCTGTGGTTTTACAAGTGTGTTTAAACGAGTCGGATGGACTTGTATGCAACAATAGTGAAGGCCAATTCTCGTTATTAAAAATCAATAAATGGCTGCAGTCTCAAGTAAATCGGTCGCATTTAATCGTGCGCACGAGTGAGACACACCATACTGACACAGGAGCTATATACTGCAAAATTTAATATTTTAAATGATTATAGCTAGAAGAAACGTTAACTATAATTACTCGTCATTGTTTTGGCTAATTCTTGATAATGTCGTGAGTTGCTTATGGTTTTTTTTATTTTTATTACGAGAATTAACCTTCAGTTTACTGACCTTGCGAAGCGGGCGACAGTTCCAATACCATACTTCACCTGTCGCCGCTCTAAAAAACTGTACGGTAACTTCTTAGTAAGTGCTTTATTATATAACTAGCTGTGCCCGCGACTTCGTTCGCGTGGTTTTTGGGTGACTTAAACCGTTTATGCAGCGCACGCAACGAAAGTCCCCAAATGTGAATAATTTTCCCCGTTTTTGCAACATTTCTCACTGCCGCTTTGCTCCTATTAGTCGCAGCGTAATGTTATATAAAATAAAGCCTTCCTCTATAAATGGACTATCCAACAAATAAAGAATTTTTCAAATCGGACCAGTAGTTCCTGGGATTAGCGCGTTTAAGCAAACAAACTCACCCGCTTTATAATATTAGTATAGATATACAGATAAATACTGTCTAGTATCTTATTATTATCAAAAAGCTCTGAGAATGTTGTGTGTCACTCAGAACAGATTACAGACTGGAATTAATTCAGTACTTTTCTTAAATGGGGAAAAAATACGATCTACCACTGGACAATATAGGATTTGATATCAGTAGAATATATTAAGTACTTCACAATAATGATCCACATGTAAGAAATATGTCGTAAAATAATCATAAGTAAATTATTTAGACTTTAATTCTTTTCTTGGGAAGAAATGCATCTAATTGCATATCTATTTGTATTATTTCGGCAATATTTAAATGTACAAACATAAACCAATAAATCTAAAAAAAAATCGCGCTGGGTGCATCCTTAAAATTATTAAGGACAAAAACTGTTTTAAAAACCGCAAAAAATTGGTTAATATTCCTAACAATATTGCCTAGATAACATAAATTTAAATGTAATTAGATGCACTTCTTATTCAGTACAACACGCGATTTATTCCAATTTCCAACGTTATTGAATGCTTACAATAATTAACGAAAGTCTTTTTAGCCAATACAAGGTGGTAAGGACTTTAGGGAAGTCGAATTCGACCTTTTTTAGCTGATTAATTATTCGGGCAAAAACTGGCTGCCGCGTCCCGTTATACAGGTGTCTATGTTCATTCACTCACAGAACGAGTCTGCAGACCGTACCTCGTAAAATAATTCATGTTCAAATCCATAAGTAGAATGACGAGTTATAAATATAATATTGGTAATTATTTTCTCAAATACATTGGAATATAATTATGTATAAAAATTTATTAATAATAATAATATCTAAAGACGCTTGACACCACGTCAATCTGGCACTGTGCTAAGTATCCGAAGAACTTGTGTTACAGGTACCAAACAACGGAAATAATGATATAATACTTTTATATTTTACATATATTTAAGATTTTTACTATGTATATTAATACACATTCATGACCCAGGAACATTGAAAACTTTTTGTTCCCTCGGCGGGATTCGACCCGCAACCTTTTGATCAAGCGCCACGTCCTGCACCTCTGCGCTACGGAGGTTGTCTAACTCGAAGATTGGATAACAAAAATGGTAAAAAAACGGTAAAACAATGCTCGTTTAGCGTTTTTTTCATCACATCCATTTTTGATGTACTTCTTACGATTTTTTGTAACATTTACCTATTTCGAGGTAGTATATCTTCAAGTAGGTAGGTACATAGATTTAGAAGCAGCTGAACTTTTTGTAACCGAAGTAAGAAAATACTGGCTGTTTACGTGATCTTCGAACAACGAGACAGACTTATACACAATGAGATCCAGTAGCGGAGCTGAACAATCGATTTAAAAATATAAAGAAAATCATTAATTCTACCTTCTTGACATCTGCCTGCAATCCTTTAACGGTATAAAAAGGATTTGGGACAAAAAACTCAACCCTTACAATTTTCTGCTTGAAGACGCCAACTGTTTGGTCAAATTTTGATACCCATTGGCGCGTTACTAGCTACTGTATATTTAAGTATATGTAAAGGAAGTAATTTAACATACAATTATTATGTTATTTAAAAATATATTCACTTATATTCAATAAATATTTTTTATATTGCGATTATTAAAAAGATAAAGTGGCGACGACAGTTTATTTTCAGCGACACATTTCACTTTGATCCAGTTTTAAAACAAATAATTTAAACGATTACTATTGTAATATGTTAAACAAATAAGCCGAACTAAATGGTATTTAAATAATTTGCATAACTATTCCGAACGAGGAATGAAAGATCTTAAATAGGGCGATAAAATGCTTTGGACGAAGCCTAAATATTTCTACATTTACATTTTAGCGTAGATATTTTTTGACTGGTAACAATAAAAATTTTGTTTTTTTGGATGTTTTTTATTAGGCGTCTCAAAAGTAGTGTATTAAACTATTTTCACCAACATATTAAGGCTTCTTTTAACCTTAAATAACATTATTTTTTAAGCAGTTGACAATATGTTTTATGCTTAAACATACTAATGTTATAGAGACTCAAGTTTGTGATGTTTGGTACTTCTCCACGCACAAACGGCTAGACCAAATTGGATAGAATTTGATATTCAGGAAGCTTAAACCGTAGATAGCACATAGCATAGACAAAGCCTACAATTTATCCTGAATAAGTACAATAAAACTTTTTACTCGAGTAAAACCACAGGTACCAGCTAGTTAAATAATATAATTTGATATAAGAAGTAAGCTCATATCATATTCTAAATAACTCACTAGGTTGCAACATTTGATGTTAACCATTAAGGGCGTGTTTCACCAAGCAATGTTAAAGTTAACGCCATGTTAAATATCATGTTATCCCTCTCGTATTTCCTGTCAATGAATGAGATGGCATAGTATTTTAGTATGGCGTTAACTTTAACATTGCTTGGTGAAACACGGCCTTAAGCAATTATAATAATAAATTTAATTCAATTAAATTAAAAAAAAACAATTAGCCGTGACAAATTTTACGACTTGTACGAGACAAAATTAAGTTTTAAATAGAAAGTGCCCTTAAAGATTGTGCCTATGATAAGTGAAGTAATGGCACCAAGTTAGTGGGCCACAGTGCCACCTTGCGGCCAAAAAACTAATGCTAAAGGCAGGTGAAATGAAATGTGGATAATAAAACCTCCCGTGGATTTTGGTCAATTTTCAATTTTTTTTTGTAATAATTAGCCATGACTGTGACGAATCTCCAATAGTTTATTTTACAGTAATAAAACAAAATATATTTTTTATAGTTTATTTACTGTGTAAACAAAATATTTTTTTGTAAAAATCAGATGTTGTGATATTGTTTGGAAATACTAATTAGTGTCCATTATGTTATTTTTATAGTCACTTATACTATTAGTAATTTTAAATACACAGCTACAAAAAGAAACAATTTGGCTAATGTACATTAATTATTATTATAAATAAGTTTGTATTTGTAATTTGTCTAACATGATGGATCCGTGAAAATATCTACTAATGATAAGTTTCAATGTTTACTTTTCATGGTTATACTTAGAAGAAATGCATAAAATACCTACGTCTAAAAGAGATTAAGAGGAAATCTCACGGTTGAAGGAAATAGAAAATAGGTATTTATAAAATCTATTGCTGTCTCGCAGAAGAGAGCTAGTCAGCACTAGCGCGATAGAGACAACTGCAGCTAAACTGTAATTACCTGTTAGTAAAGTACAAGAAATCTACGTTTGGGAGATTCCTGCTTTCGCCTCCAAAACTTAACCGATATAGATAAATTTTTTTTTCAATAAAAACTAAAAAAAGGATTTAGCTAGGTTCCTATGTTTTGATTTTATTGTATAATGCAGTCAAATTTGTTTCCTGGATGTCTAAACACAGCGAAACGTCTAGTAATATATTTTTTTAAAGTCCATATCTCCTCATATTTTTAATATATTAAAAAAAGGAAAAAATAGGGAAGTACAAATAATATACATAGATATTCAGGAAAAAAATTGTTACTCTAGCGGCATCATCCAGGGTGGAAACAGGAATCGCGTAGACCCTTATTTTTGTATGGAGAAAACAGGCGTGATGTTTGCTCTTAAGATCGCCGCTTTGGCCATATTAAATCTATTGTAATTTTTGAAATGAACGAAAACTTTTTTAAAAATAGAATATTCTAGACGCACTGACGATGATCCTGGTGTATAACGCGCATGGGCAGGCTTGTGCCGACTTTTGTCGCGTGGCGTACATAAATTAACGCATAACGACATTCCCGCCGTAGCCATTCTCGTTTCCAGCAAATATAGATATCGATAAATTCACCGCAAGCTAGTGAGGGGATAGTATCGATACATTGTTGGCACGAAACAATATCGATTTTGAGAAAAAACCCATATAAATTGTGCAGAAATTCGGAAGGTCTGATGTTTTAATTTGGGTTTTTTGTATTAATCAGTTATAACTAACGCAACAGTTGCAATCAAATATATATTAAAAGCGTACGCTAAATCCTAATACATAAATGTAAAAATGTATTCCTGTAATATTTCCTGATATAAAAGTTTTATTTTACTTTAAAAGGTAAACATGAGACTAAAGAATGACAAAAACGAAATAAACTAGTAATAGAGCCTAATTATGGCAAACTTATTACCTGTTTAAAATAGGCACTAAAAATTTCAAGCAATTTGTCCAAAGAAAAAACAAACTTTTCCCTTTACAAATTTGCTGCGATACAAAATCTCTAGATAGGACAGGTTTTAAATTATCAATGTCATTAAAAGTTATTTAACATGGATTAAAAATAATTTTAAAAAGGTCTTTAACCTTGTAAGTTGTAACTTTCTGAACATCTGCAATGGAATTTATTTTTTCTAATTATGTAGATGTGCTGGCGACTTATTTGCATTATTAATAAAATAAATAACAAATACAAGTGTGCCTACTAGATTTTTCTGGACTTTAATTTTTATGCTAGAAATGGATAATAATAATTTTATTATGTCTAGAGAAAAACACTTTGTAAAGTGTTTATTTTGCAAAAAATATCGTGGCTCAGTAAGTGAGACATAAAAATAAAAAACTAATTAAGAAAGAGCAAATATAATAGTTTTTTTTTATTGTATCACACTGGCTCACTGTCCAAAAACTGTATACCTAACTGTGTTTGTATGTTTTGCGCGCTAAGTACTTGTTGGTAGGCAATATGGCGGGAGGCAGGTGATCCCGGCGCAGCTGCGAACGCATCCAAGGTTAGGTACCCCTCCCCGCGTGTTTACCAGCTAGTGATGTGCCACATCTTTTTTTATTAGTTTAATGTTTTATTTTTATTTTTTTGTAAATTGTTAAAATGTAATTTAATTTCATGCCGCCAATTATGTCAGCTGGCCATATTGTTTTGTTTAATAGGCCATAACATAAAGTTGATATATTGATTGTATTACACGCTGCGTGTTTTTAGTATTATAATTACAGTATTTTAATAAACGTATAAATTAAAGGAAGTTTATTATGAAGATGTTGCGGGTCTTGTACATTTAAACTGATAATTTTAAAGTTATGTTCTTTTAAATTGAGTTAATAATTTTGTGAGATATTTTCGAGATATTCTTACACTTATTAATATTTATATTATTTTCAACACCTACATGTTATCTATATTGAATATAACATCATTGTTATGATTAAAATATACAAGTTTAATTCTCACATTGCATATTTTAGTGGTAATGTAATAGGTAGGTACAACGTTTTTTTTTAATTTTAATTATTGTCATAAATGTAGTAACAAATATTTATCTGTAGGCGCAATTTTGTAAAAGTACACAATAAGGCATTTTTTGACATTTAAGCTAAATTAAATTACAGTATAAAGATACTTGTTCGAAATTTCGTACACATGTTTCATGCAGTTAACAATTAAGTGTAAATCATTATTTCAATTACGACAACGATACGGCTGTAATTAAAAAGTTTATTAAATTAATGCAAAAATAAACTTTTAGAGTCAGCTATATAATTAATTAGTTTATTAATAAAGTGTCCTGAGTCACGGCAGCTCTAGCACGTGGTCGCACGCGCCGACAATGACCACGAGTGACCACGATGTCCATGACGAGGTCACTGATAACTGGTTATCTGACGATTCAAAGGAATTCGCAAATGCAATTTCGATCAATAACTGTTTAATATATTTTTTTTATTTAATAAAAATAAAAAAAAATCCCCGACTTAGCGTTTAACATTCCAACCTTTAACGTCGGGGGTTAAAAAAACAAAAACAAAATAAACTAAAAATTTTTGAAAATATTGTATTTAAAAAAAATATACAGGTCAATGCGATTAAGGAATTTTTAATTAATTAACTATGACGCGCATATCTATACTTAATATTGTAAAGCGAATGAGTCTGTTTGTTTGTTTAAACGCGCTAATCTCAGGAACTACTGGTCCGATTTGAAAAATGTTTTTTTAGTTGGATAGTCCATTTATAGAGGAAGGCTTTTAGGCTAAATAACCTTACGCTGCGACCAATAGGAGCGAAGCGTCAGTGAGAAATGTAGCAAAAACGAGGAAAATTATTCACATTTGGGGACTTTCGTTACGAGCGCTGCATAAACGGTTTAAGTCACTCAAATACCACGCGAACGAAGTCGCGGGCACAGCTAGTTTTTGTATAAATTAGTTTATTGTACAAAAAAGACCGCCATACTTTACTTATTTATAGCGCGGTGCAAAAATAAACGTAACGTCATTTCCTTGCAAACAAGTTGCATTCTTCTCTACTTACTTCAACAAAAGCTAAACTAACTAGAACATAGACATATAGCTCGATTGGCTTATAATTAATAGCTCATATCCGTTTGCGTAAATAATGTATCCAACGGGACTCTACTGTTGCTGGATAAAATTGTAACATAGCCTAAGTAACTCCCACCACTTTTGATATTATACTGTATTACTTTCAATTAATTAGATGTTAATCACAATATTATTAATGAATTTACACCATAGATACGCAAATCTATGTCGCTATCATTGTCTGTACTTGACAGACAAAGACGGCCTTTTCCGACGTATTAAGACGAAGACAGAAACTGATGTTATATAAATGTAATAACTTTGTATGTGCAATTTATATAGACATAGGTTAAATACCTATGTCTATATAAATTGATAAAGTACAATTTATATAGGACATAGGTGCTAGCACTTAGCAGCCCCGGCAAATTTTGACAGTCGAAGCGTCCATTACCAGGTCCAATTAATACATTAAAACCTCTCTTGAAAATCCTTTTAATCCCCGACGAAAATAAAGTTATAAATTTCACGTGTCTGTATGTTTTTTGTGGCATCATAGCTCCCAAACGGATGAACCGAATTTGATGTAGTTTAGGTATTTTGTTTCAAAGCTGACGTGATCGAGAGTGTTCTATAATAATGTAGCTAAATATAATAATTAATATTATATTAAGGGCGTGTTTCACCAAGCAATGTTAAAGTTAACGCCATGTTAAATATCATGTTATCCCTCTCGTATTTCCTGTTAATGAATGAGATGGCATGGTATTTTAACATGGCGTTAACTTTAACATTGCTTGGTGAAACACGCCCTTAGTTTCAAAGTGTAAAAAAACTACCTAAATAAATATTTTATTTTATTTATATTGTTTATAGTTTTATATTGTTTATAGTTATACAATATGTAAGGATGCAGCCCTCTCTGAGTATTCTGGAGGAAGACAGTGCAGTAACAGCACGTTGATATCTCGAGCATCAGCGCCGTGGAGCGTGCAGGCGCCACGCGTGACCGCGCTGACACACGGCCGGACCGGACATTGGGATAACAAGCAACAGTAAATACTCGTATCATATCCATTATTTTTTATTTATCTTCTTCTTTCTCTTTCTTATATATAAAAATGAATTGCTGTTCGATAGTCTCGCTTAAACTCGAGAACGGCTGAATTTTTAGTCTTGAAATATTCGTGGAAGTCCTGGGAAGGTTCAAACGGTTTGTATGCTCAACGAAGTGGGCACGGGTCAGCTAGTCTATTATATATTCTTCTTCTCTTATATATAAAAAGGAATTGCTGTTGGTTAGTCTCGCTAAAACTCGATAACTGCTGAACCGATTCGGCTATTTTTAGTCTTGAAATATTCGTGGAAGGTTTAAACTGTTCATCACAAACTGATTCTATGCTAAACGAAGTGGGCACGTGTCAGTTCCATATATTTTTTTAATATTTTATTTCATGTCTGTACATTACAAAGATTAAGCCGTAATACCAACCACATTACACATTAATATTAGCTAACAATATTATTTAGATCTCTTAAATGTAATCCATACATATTTTAAAATGTTAAAATGAAATAATTAACTCATTTTGCCGATAGTTTCCATTATAGTCTCTTAAATATATAGAAATAAAAGCCTTCGTAGCTTTTAAGTTTTTCAATTTAAAATAGATACAATTAAATATCAATGTATTCTTAAGAACAGCTGTTTTAAATCAATGTTATAGTTTGCAGTTTCTAGCAATAAAGCTGTCAGATTAATTTACATACCCTAAAACTACTCTAGTTAATTTATTTTTGAACAAAATAGGTTAATGTTCATTAACCATCCATAAATATAGTATTATTATTCACATGTTATTATAATATGCTTCTATGACTCTTGAAAGAAGAATATACGTGTAAGTTCATAAAATTGTTATGCTTGTATATTTTGGTGGTTTACTAGAAAAACTTGTAATTGTTACATTTGTGTAACAAGCTTCGACAAAAGTTAGAGTCACCTAGACCATTTTGAGACGTGAAGGACTAATTATTTTGAACGTCCCTTTCTTAACGTTTTAAGCCCTATTCAGTTATAATTAATTGTGCGATAAATTGGTATGAAGCGTCCATAGATATTATTAAAATATAATATAAACAAGCTTTCATTTACTTACTTGGTTTTTTTCAAAGACAAAGGCAAAGAATTCTTTATTGTATAAACTGTGTACAATATTGGTGTTACAATAAGTTTGGTATCAACAGTTTGCCCAGTCGAGCATGCAATAGATTTTGTTTTTGTATGTAGACACATATTATTTATTAATTAATCAAATTTCATATTTTGTAGTAAAACATTATAATCAAAACATACAATTCTCTTCATTTAATTCTATATTCAAATTAAATAATATACAAATCACATAAGCCATAACTACGTCAATATTATTCAGATTTAATTAATTCAAAAGATAAATTGGTTTAAACGAGCAGGTGCTTTAAAATTCCAGTTCTTATGAAATGAGCCTATCTGTGTGTTTTGTGAAAAAACCACATTTGTCTATTTGTCACAGTCACACATATTCGGATTTATTTTTAATTAATGCAGATGCTTATTTAGATCAAGTGTTCGGTAGCAACTTAATGATAATAATCCAGTTTGTGTTTTAATTTTATACAGCTTTCTGAAACTTTTATATTATTTTCTCTATCCACTATCTGCAGACTTTGAGGCATTTAAAATAATTTCTACATATATTTAATTTTACTAATTTAAGTTATTGTTTTATACGACAATTTTACTTGTGCACGTGTAATGCTGGTTCCATTAAAAATACAACAATATTTGTACAACTAATCAAAATTTAGAAAAAAAAAAAGAAAACACGTTTATTTTCGGTTTTTACTATAAACAACATGTCCGTTTCGCCCCGCTGTGCTTTAGTGAGGCTTAAGCGGCGACTTCCGACTTGTTCTGGCGAGTGCGCGCGGTAACTGCGGTGTCTTATGGGAACTGCCTCACAGACTCTATAACAATTATACCTGGAATAAGCTTTGTTTCAAGCTTATTTACAATTGAGTAATATGAGGGGTATAAAACCAATATCCGCTATATTGCTTCTGGACCAAATTAGCACCGTTGGAAACCTCGTAAAATTGCTTTAAAATGCTTGGCTAGTTTCGTACCAAACCCCGCTAAAACATACATCTGCCCACCAAAAATAGATTCAAAATCAAAAGCCCCTATACCAGTGGCTACCAGTATCAAATTCCGATTAAGCTTAAACGATTTTTGTATCCTGTGATATTTTTGAAAAGTTTAGTGGGTTTTGATACTACACCCCTTATTAGATATATACTTGATAGAAACTAAATGTACTGACGATAAAAGTGCGCCAAGTCGGGCGGCCTAGTATGAAGATTGAAGAGGGTAACAAAACCTTCATTATTCTATAATCAAGAGTAGATAAGAAAATAAATTGAAAATAATACAAAACGTACGAAATGTGACTTTTAATTTGTTTCAATTAGGTTTGAATGACGTCAAAGGTTTTATGGTACATACTTTTTTGTTGATAAGTCGGTTTTTTAAATTTTTATCTTTCACTTTTTTAGCCTATAAAGTAAACTAGAGTAGCATAAATCATTTCATCTGTTTGGTAGCTACGATGCTACACTGACAGACTCCTCCCGACAACACACTCCATTTTAACACCACCTCCTTTTTATGTCGACGGTCAATCATAAATGCGAAAGTAAGTAACTTCTAAAGTCTAAAACAACATGTCAAAACGATTGTAAATACCTGGCACCTACACGTCTGGAAATTGGTGAAAAATGTTCGTAAAATAAAAACTACACAGAGAAATTATTAAAAATAATTAGAGGACCAAAAAGCAGCTATTCCGCGCCCAATAAGGGACGCAAATCATAAATCTCAGAGTAATCGGTGTACATAATCAATACATAGTAAAAACCAAAGCCGTTTTCTCTGTCCCTATGTCCCTTTGTATGCTTAAATCCTTAAAACTACGCAACGGATTTTGATGCGGGTTTTTTAAATGAATAGAGTGATTTAAGAGGAAGGTTTATATATATAATACATGCGTATTATAGTAGAGAAAAGCGGGTTCAGGGTTGTGTTAAACTATTTCATATGCTTAACGAAGTGAGCACGGGTCATCTAGTACATTAAAAACAGACTGAATTGAGAACCTCCTCCTTTTTATGAAGTCGGTTAAAAGGGTTTCAAAGCACTCCAATTCTTAACTTATCGCCCACGAAGCCTTTATTAAAAGAAGCTATATGTATACGACATTGTTACAAATGCATAATAGTTTGTTGTGACAAACGAAATAACACATTCTGATTGTCATAAATCATTGTTACAGAATAATGTATGGGAAAACTCTGTATTGTGAGAGCCGAGCTGATAGCGATCGCCCTGAAGGCTGTTTCGCATGTGATTGTTCTTTTATTTAATCATATGGCCGGGATTAGTAGGTTTTCCAGAGTTTATAGGGTTCCCTATACAGGATGATTCATGGTTCATTTATCAATCCAAATATAGTGTGAAGAGAAGGACAGGTAGAGCATTTTTTGTTTTGGCACCTTGTATAAATTACTTACCATAACGCGACAAATCGCGATTAAAGATCTCCATAAAAGTCAAAAAACAGATGAGATTGTTACTTTCATCAGGGGTCGAAAATGGCCTGAATTTTTTCGAGAAAAGGATGGTACGGCCGTGCTTAACTTTAAGATTATCGGCGTAGCAACGCGTCACATTACCACGTGAGTCTCCGTCAAGTTTATCGGAAAGCCATTATATGATACATTTAATAAAACTTCGCAACGCAAAGGACCAATAACACCATTTGCCGCGCTTTTTTAATCTTATTTATTGTTTTTAAAAGTGATAATTAAACACATCTTATCAATTTGAGAATTTATGGGTGCATTAATAAAATTAACGTTGGCAAGGATGGATATATTGTGTATGTAGGTTGCCCACGGACGGCCTACTTTTGACCGACTTTTCGTATGTAAAAAAAAAATTCGAACCTCCTCCATTTTTTGGAAATCAAAAATAGAACATTCTGATTTCAAATGTTACATTAAACACGTCATACAAGAAGACCTTCACTAAATCAGTCACATTTGAATGGTGGAACAATCGGTGATCGGAAATCGGTGGAACAATCGGTGAAAGGAAATCGGTGGAACAATCGGTGGAACAATCGGTGGAACAATCGGTGGAACAATCGGCCTACAATACGTAGGTCGTGTGGCCACCCTTATTGTGTGATAATATTTACGATCATAAACAATTAAAAGATCAGGATAAGAAATGCATTTCATTGAATGTTCTTGAAGTGGAATTAAAACTTGTACAGTCTACAAGATCTTACATTATTTATGACTGAGTTTAAAGAGGACTATTAGATACATTTATTATATTATAACAAGAGTTGAGGTGAAAGTGGAAAATATACTTTTAATTCAAAATGGGTACATACTACGATTTTTTGAAGTCAATACAGGTCATATTGTGGTACGTACCCTTTTCTGGAGTCTGTAAAGTTGTGAAAAAATTCATTAGCGGTGGCTATTTCGCATTATAGTGCCCAACTATGTGCGCAGTACAAGAGCACACTTTGTTCTTCTCATAACTCAGTGTAGTCAAATAAGTGCAGCAAAGATTTTTCATAGGCCTATCCAGCGGCTGGGTCATCTTTCTTGTCAGACAGCCAGGTGATTATTGTCCTAACCACACACAGCCTTCAGAGTCGAGAGCCAAGCTATAAATTAGTAAAGTTTATATCTCTCAGGCAAATAACAATCATAAAACAAAAATCATACTCATTAAAACATGCTCTTAAATTAAAATGGCAATGGGCTAGCCACATTGTACGCTACAATTATAGGAGATGGACAATAGGGTCCAGACTAAATGAAATGGACCTTCGGGCAAAAGAAATGTTGGAAGACCAAAGCAGCATAATATAAGGCAGGTGGAACCAACTTGCTTAACAAAGCCTAAGTCAAGGTAGACTGGAAAAATTGGAGACCAGAGAGAGAGGAGAATTTTACAGACCAGATTTTTTTTGAAAATCAAAAAGAACAAAAATATAATTATAAACTAACAATATATCAATAAACTGTAAATATATATAACACAAATGAAATTGAAACAAGGGGAAAATTTTACAAATGGCTTTTTATTTAATATCTCAGTCTTTTGTAAAATGAGAGCTCATATTTATTAATTGATCCTCTATTTAAACAATTGTGGGGCAAAATCAAACCAGGTGTCGAAGTAGAGGGTAACTAACAATGATGATGTAAACGTCCCGATAGACACGTCTATAAATAATTCGATACCAAAATAAATGGATAAAAAGATAGACCACAAAGATAATGTCGGTATTGTTGAGCATTTAACACCTTTATAACAAAGCTGTTTTGACAGGCAGCTGGGGCGCTGATAGTGATGTTTATACGGGAAACGATTATACACATTTTGGGTAAATATGCAAAATTTGGATAACAGATGTTTCGTTAACTTTAGAGTGATCTTGATGTTTTGCAGTGAAGTTCCTATCACTTCATTATTTTCGGCTTTACCTTCCGAAGACACACAATTTGTACCTATTATAGCTAAATCAAATCAAATATTTTTATTCAGAGTAAATTTTACAAAAAATGATTTCTAAACGTCGTTTCTATATGATGCCTTTTTACCTTCACCGCTGACATTTTGTTATTACCGTAACGTTATGGATTTCTAAATAACAGACAATATTTTTTTGGAAACATTCTATAAGTTTCCACGTATATTTTGCTTAAAATTTTATGTGGCCAAAAATATTAGACATTCTTAGTATTCTAATAGGCGCAATTTATATTATATCTGTCTTTTTTTTATTAACAAAAAGACCACCGATTTTATCTATCTAAGGGCCGATTTTTCAATCTTCAGATAACTTTTATCTGTTGAATAAATATGTGACTTTGACATTTGATCCATACAAAATCTGCCAAAGTCACATATTTATTCCTTAGATAAAAGTTATCTGACGATTGAAAAATCGGCCCTAAGTATGGTAAATTTAATAAATCTGACACATTTTCACTTGAATCTACGCTATTAATGTTTGTCGTATTTGTTGTCCTACCGTCACACGTAGTTTGTTTGTCTGTATGTTTGTACACATTCACATATTATATTGACAATAACTGTTTACAAACGGGACATTCCGCGGCGCTACTTACGTCAACCAAACGTCATTTGACGTCATAGCTTCAGGAAGTAGGTATTAAAATTGAAAATGGATAAATGGCGCTAAATTCGAAATTGGAATTCACTTTATTTGTTTTTTTTATGCATGATGGCCAGTGATTAATAACTTGACATATTATTTGCAATAAATTAGCTTAAATTATCATGTTTGTACGCAAATATATGTAATGATCGTCTAAAACTATGTTTTGTGATGTTATTAAAGATTACATAAAGACCCCCAATTACGGTCCAATCTATCACCAGTTTGGAATAAACGGGTGATGATCGTCAGTTTGAAATTCGATCTTGAGACAAATCACATTAGCCTGAAGCAGTAGAGACGTAATCATATTTCTGTGTAGCTCGAAGCCTTTCAGACCGAACTGATTACTGATATCTGATTCGATTTTGAGTAAACTTATAAACGGGACCCATACACACCCTAAAGTGTTATCACTCATTAATATTATAGCCTGTTTAGGTACACTATAGTCGCCGAAAGACCAAGTGTACAATTTTAAACCCTATTCCTCGCTATTAGGTCCAAAAGTAGGGTTCAGTATTTAAATGTACTTTGAAAATATTTTAAAACTGTGCTCAAGTCCTATTACATCATGAATGTTATCTTCAACTGGATTGAATCATTTTATTATGGTAATGACCTCTAGTGCACCTGGTCAATAAGTCTGGTAGCCACGACACTAGAAAGTTTTTAATTAAAGCAATCATTTAATAAAACAGGTGGAGAATTATTGGAATTCAGATGATTTCCTTACTAAAATCTTCTGTGGTCTTCTGTTACATAATAATATGGCACTGGAGTTAGGTTTAAAACCTATGTTTAAAACAATGTCATTAACGTCACACATGACGTTTGACAGTTATGACTTTTTTTTTTGATGTCGCAAGGAAAATGCAGGACCCGGCTCGCTACAGCAGGTTTACCCACTAAAACCACTTGCGGATTGCCATCAGCCGGTTCACCTCTATAGGGACCGGACTTCCATCAAATTAAGAGAGCGCTCCCATAAACTGAAGCGCTTTCCCCGGTGCCGAGACTGAGAAAGTTGGGGAGGATAACTAATTCTAAAAAGTCTGAAACAAGAAAATAATTCAATTTGAAATCCAGAAATGCATAGGTACAAATGGGGTCAAGGTAGAGCCGTGGTCGTACCCGCTAATAAAATCTAAGCATTAGTTCACACCAAAATACAGTAGAAAAAAAATTCAAGGCTCGATGCCAATAGCGGGTGCGACCACGGCTCTACCTTGACCATTTTTGTACCTATGCATTTCTGGATTTCAAATTGAATTATTTTCTTGTTTCAGAATTTTTAGACCCATTTTTTGCGAAGTCGGGTTATAGTTTTTTATTTTTATTTCGCAAGGGAAATGCCTTACGCATCCCCCCGGGAGGGTCCCCGAAATAATATTTATTTGCTACCTAATTAGCATATGTTTTTTTATCTACGCACGGTTTACACCACGTCTATCTGACCCTGTGATAATTATCCGAAAAACTTGTATCACAGACTTTTTGTTTCTTCGACAGGATTAGAACCTGCGTCCTCCAGCAATGCAATACAGATACGAAATAGCATGTGGTGATGCGTTACATCGCCAACCTAGCCGTTTCACATCAACAACTAAGTAAACCACACATCTTACAATGATTAAGAATTAATAGGTCCAAATATTTTGCAATTACTTTTTACTTCCTCAGTTAGTTTGTAACAAACGATGTTTTAACTCGATTAGCAGAGGAAATTCCTCTCCGCGTGTTTGAGCTGTGTTATCTGTGCATCATTAATCATTTAGCGTTAGGTGTAGACAAAGAATAACAAAGTAGAGAGTCCAATGTGTGTAAAGTCTTACTTGGTTGGCCTGGCGGGCGTTCGATTCTCTCGTTCAAACAGGAATGCTTTTAATTTGGGTTAGGATAATGCAGCTGATCACATGCTTGTCGCGGATGTTTTGTAGTCTCTGTGGCTCCGTCAATAGCGATGGAGTCGGAGTACAGCTGAGTTGTAGTGGGTAGAGCTGCTGCCACATCTTCCGGACGCAGGGAGTCCTACATAATCGCAAAGGGAATCCCCAATCTCCCGTTTCTCAGCGTTAAAAAAGGCTAATCACTCGCTTATTTGACAAGAAAGAACCTTGCGTCGGATGGGCATCTTAAAAGGTCCTGCTGTTCTCTCGTGAGTCGTATCCGTCGCTTATGAGAGTAAAAGGAAGAGAACCAAGCACTCCCGCGTAGATTGCCTGGCTTCAACTACACCGGCGTCCGACAGGGTAATCGGCGTAATTAATATTATTAAAAAAAAAAATATTCGAATTTATTTTTTCATGCTTTAAATAAACAGGCAACGATTTTTCTCATTTATTTTCCATAGCGACCCGCACGGGCTTCGCACGGGTGCAATGCAAAATATATCTACTCCAGAATGTCCTTATACACAACGTTCACAGCTTTTTGTCATTAGCCAATACAAACATGTTTTGCTTAGACGTTACTCTTGACAGCGCGACATATAATTGGCCATGTGAAACACTCAACGCTCAAGTCTAATCCTGCAAAATGCTGCAAAAAAAAGTTAGGCACGCGCCGCCCGGTACCGCCGCGGCGCAAACAACTACGACCCTGCATTTTAAATTTGTAATATCTTCGGTAATATTCGCTTAAATTACATGCTGTAAAAAGCATATTGATCTATAATAAATGCACAATTTATTTAAGGTACTTAATTGGATAAGGATTAATGCTGTATTGTTTAAAATCACTATGTAAATAACCATTTTTTAGAATGGTTAAAAATGGTTATGGTGGGTTATCCCTAAGAGATAGACATATACCATCGCGGACTTTTTTGTTGAACTTTTTAAGGTGAACAATACTGTAGTACATTATTTTGGTCTATAGCCAGCGTTTGCAATATAAGCGCAAAAAAACGTGCTTATTTACGACATCACATTAGAAACCTTTCAATTTATCAGTGTTTCTCTACTATATTATGCATTTATTATACATACAAACCTTCCTTAAGAATCACTCTATCTATTAAAAAAAAAACCGCATCAAAATCCGTTGCGTAGTTTTAAAGATCTAAGCATACATACGGACAGACATACGGCGAAAGCGACTTTGTTTTATACTATGTATTGATGAGTATTCTTTGTCTCTTCCACATGTCTACTCTTTGCCTAAACACATAGAAGTTTTGAATGCAAGCAGACCGTTTGCTGTTACAATTGTAGTGCGGGTGCGAGCTTGTTGCATCAGCTCTAATTTATAATTACAATTAACTGGACATTGAACTTCAATGGGAAATTGTAATGAGTAATCAATTAACAGCTTAAGGTACTTAGTAAGGAAATTGATGTAGTGTGAAAACATAGATTAGTGCAAGTTGTAGACGGGACCGAGCGATACTTGAAGGCGATTCCTGTAAATAAAATTGCTAATTAAAAGTTTAGCCGAACGGAAGATCATAAGGGGAAGAGGAGATAATTTTATAAATAATACATATTTAGTTCACAGAGGTGTTTTATTACCATTATGACCAATACTCGAACAGAATAAATACAACTGACTGATTGTTTCTTTTGTACGGATTTTGTAGGTCCGAAGTATACTTATTTTATTTTTATCCAAAAAACCAATCGCCTCTGGAAATATTTTACTTTTACGAGTTTTAGTATGTATAGGATACAAGCGTGTACCTCCTATCTACATGTGTACTTTGAAAGCTTAAGAAATAATATGATATCTGAGGGTAAGGTGATATGGATGTTTGTTCTACCTGCGGATCCGGATACGGGGCGGATCTCGGAAGGCATGGGAAATAGTCCGGGTTTACATTACTCATGGTACTTCCGGTTGGTAGATTTTTAAATATGGAATTAGATTTTGTTAGATTACAATACATATATTGTATCAAATTTAATGTGTATGAAAATGAAAATGAACAATTTTACTTTTCATATAAAACTTAAGTTATTTTCTTAAGTTCGTAATTTTTTTAATATTTTTTTTACATGTATAATTTGGCGCCTTTTAATGTGTATCATAGATGACTTGTCTATTACTATCTACTCTGTACTCTATGCACTATGCGAGACGCGTCCATTTTGTAAATCCTCAAGCTTATAATAAAACAGTGATTATCTTTCATAACTCGTTTAATTTATTATTTTTAAAGTTTTTCTTGGAAGGTCAAAACATATTATTATCACTGTTTCAACCCTAACCCACCGAGAAGAACCGGCGTAGGAAGGCTTTTGAAATTAAAATTGGTATATATTTTGTAAATAACTTAAACATAAGCATAATATAAATACAAATAGATGCTCAATGGTTCAATGGTTGAACGCGTCGGTGCTGTATCTGGAGTTTCACGTGTTCCTGAACCATGGAAATGTATGTTTGTTTGATAGGGTATACTTGCCAGGTGATCCCATACTCAACTGATGATGGTATCCTTGAAAAATTGGTGAAATTCTTAAAATTGTTTAGAAAATTTAAAGTTTTTCTTACATACTTTTTTTCAAACAGTTTCTTTTTGTCACATACCTACAGTTGATACTGTTACACAAGTGTACAGCTGACTACGGTTAGGTAAGTCAAAGTCAAAGTCAAAAATTCTTTATTTCATAAACTATTACATAGCACTTGAAAACGTCAAAATAGTAAACATGTACAAATATTATAAAATATGAAATTCAAATAGACTAAACTGAGATCGCGAAGCTTAGACTCACTTACATGGGAAATTAAATAGGTAGTGAAACATTACAAATGACAACTTATAATGACACTTCAAAACGTTGTATCCTAAAAAAGTTATCTACCCCAGAGCAAAACTACCTGAAATCTTTATTAAATATCTTTATCTTGTTGAAATAAAGTCAATAGTAATAATATTTGACTTCCATTTTTAAACAAAGGTGTCAATGTCTTATGGCACGTAAAAATATCTCATACAATTCACTAAAACAATCTCGGCGGCCTTATTCTGTTAAACGAATCGTAAAAGCGATTTGCACTTGAATACAGCCTGATTGTACTTTGATTAATTTAATTAAAAATATAGACACGTTTTTATTATAAATGGATACAAGTTAATGGACTCTTTGAATAGGCTAAACTAACTGACGTGTTCGGTCAAATAAGTCGTGAGCATCAGGAATGACGGATGAGCTAAAAGCATTATGCGTTCTTTTATTTCGATTGAAATGAATTAGCTTGTTTGATTTGAGCATTCAGTTACTATTATAACTACATAACTGCTTTTCATTTAATATCTTTATCGTTAATTTCTTTAATAATTACAAAAATATAATGTGTTACAAGTAACGTGTCTACTGAATTATTTAATATTTTGTTTTATAGTTAGTTTTAATTTAATTTAATTTGCAAAGTCTCACGGTTTCACATTTTTTTACTTAACTTAACCGCATAATTAAAGTTTTTTTTATAGTAAATAAGCTGTTTTCTAATAAAATTTACACTTAAAATAGAAAAACCGTCGCAGAATACTTTTTAACATTTTAAACAATGCAATTATAATATTAATATGGGAATATTTTAAAAGTAGTAAGTACAGTATAAAATAAAGTACAAATCAGCAAAACAAAACAAATTTTAGTCATCATCACTAGGAATGTTACGGAATTGGTTTCTTATTTGCTTATAGTAGGGGTTTTGGATTTTAAATTTAAATGAATTTAAACTCGGTGCAGAAAAAAAGAATTTAAAATCTTAATTTCTCTTATTATAAATTTTATATCATCGAAATGATAAAGTTTAAATAATAAATCTCCGATATAACTTTCGATTACAATTAATCGGAACTGAAATCATAATCTACCTACGCAAAATAAATAGGAAGTTTCAAACCTTCGGAATCAGATCGCAATGATCTCTAATGTTTTTTTCGTCCTTTTCAGAATAAGCCCATGGTTTATTTTTAGGCAACCCTTTTATACGGGAATTAAGTTCATTAGTTTTTTCTCGATTCTATTCTAAGGGCCCGGCATATGGCTAGCCCTTTTGGAAGATCGGAAGTGTCGGTACCAATTTATAAGGTTTGTTAAGCTATTAATTGTTAACAGATTGTGTTAGAGAGAAAAGGGTTTAGTTTTGAAAAGCGGCACTCGCTGTAACATTTAAATATAGCATCAAAAATATGAATGACTAAACGAATTCAAGTTACACTTTTCCAATCCAAAGAGTTTTCGTACAATTTTATTACAAACTAGCTGACCCGTGCTCACTTTGTTGAGCATAGAAACCGTTTAAACCTTCCCTGGACTTCCACGAATATTTCAAGACTAAAAATAGCTGAATTGGTTCAGCCGTTCTCGAGTTTTAGTGAGACTAACAAACAGCAATTCATTTTTGTACATAAGAGATTTATCATAATGCACCAACGCAAGAACTTAGGTTTCTCTAACTGTACATACCTAATATATTATATTTTTTTTAACGCCTCCGTGGTCTAGTGGTTCAGAGCTTCACTCTCGACCCGGGTTTGAGTCCCGTGTTGGAACAACAAAAAAAGTTGTTTTCAAGTTTGGTTAGGACAATGCAGTCTCATCGTCTGACAATAAAGATGATCTATGCGTCGGATAGGCATGAAAAAAGTCGGTCCAGCGCCTGCTCTCCCGCCAGTCGTGTTGGTTATCCGTCCCATTGGGCCACAAGAGTCAAGGAAGAGAAAGTGCTTCTGTGTATTGCGCACACACTCAGTCACTATAAATAACTCCTGCGTAGCTGACCTGGTGTCAATGAAACCATCCACCGTCACCGAACTCGGTGTGGGAGGCATTGATATATAATTATGGCACCTATATCACAGATTAGAAATAGTTACTACACTATATCACTACCTACAATCCTACAATATTTGTTACATTTAAAAATACATAGGTAAATATTATACAAAATTTAAAAACGTTTTTCAGTAATATTGTAACTTTAAATATAATATTGTCAAAGTTCCTGCTCGACATCAAAATATTTAAAACTCTAAGGAAGTGACCGTATCGAGTGCAGACGTGGTTGGTGACATGAAGCTCCCATGTCTTATTACCATCTTGTCTTGTCTGATAGTGCCTAGACGTAATAAACACATTTTCAAAAATAAACGGTAGCCAAGTGAAGTAGACTGGTACAAAAGGTTCTCACCATCCGATCCCAAGATATGATCGGAACCTAAGCGTTTCCGATTCACATCTAACTCCAGATGTTCGCTTTTTTACAATAAAACGGAAACGGAACTCGACTATCTCCCTCTAACATGTTCATAACATTTCCGAGATTTTTTTGTATTTCGCAGGTTTTCACAGATTGCTCGGCAACCACCTGCCGCGTGAAAAAACAACCAACTGTTGGTCATATGGTGCAATCGATGGTTCAATGTACGGGTTTACGTGTTATTCTGTATTACGAATCATGTTTATAATGCTTGGTTATGAGGTTTTGCATGGAAAAGTAAAAAAAAACCGGTCAAAGGCGAGTGGGATTCGAGCACTGAGGGTTCTGTACAAACTTGTAGATACTATAAAGGCCGTAATAAAAAGTACTTTAGAGTGTGTTTGGGTCCCGTGTGTAGAGTTTACAGTAAAGATCAAGTGCTGAAAGATTTACTTTTTTTTAATTATTGTATGGGCATTTAACCGAAACATGAAAATCAAAAGTCTTTCAGCGCTGGTACTTTACACACAGTACTTCACAGTAAACTCTACATAGGCACATACACAGTACACACCCTCAAGTATAATCACTAGTTTATGTAATGCATTGTATAAGTAAACACGTTACGAATACGTAGTTGTTAAATGTGTCTTCTTGAACTACAGCTCAATTTATTCGCCCAGAGTCATCTGAATTTTCTCATCTTCCAGATCACAACATAGCACTAGCTTAAGTGCTGATGATGAAGTCCTCATTGCTAATGACTTCAATCTGTGACTGTTTGTTTATTTCGGTTCCTCGTAAATCAGTCCTGTTAACTTTTTTATGATTTACACCGCAGAGGCACTCACAAACTGACAAACATATTTAACCCGCTCACTGACACATATGTTTGAGAGTTGCCATGTTTAATTATTTTTGTCTCTGCCCATATTTTACGTCATTATTGCGTTGTCAAATAAAATGAAAAGTAATTATATTTTATATAAGTAAAAATAAACTTATAGTTTGAATTCATTGGTAATTATCAAGTTTGAAGGTTGTAAGTTCATCAGATGAACCGATATTTACAGTTTTAAAACCAAAAGATTCATAAGTTAGTTCACTTGTTACTTAACAACCCATTATAATCAATACCACAGAACTAATACTAATGAAATATAAATTGCTGTATTTAACAAGGAATAATTTTTTGTTTTTGATGGGTAAAATAGACAATCCTAATTGCACCGTTTGTGGACGATACGAAGACCTTTACCACGTTCTCATGGAATGTGAGAGGAACGAGCACTTACGTCGTGAATTTGTGCAGTTTACTAAGTGTACCGATTTGTACTTTTTTATTCATCATATTCTGTATTCAAATTTTAAAACCGATTTTAGTCCAATATTTATAAGTTATGTAATACACTCTTTGTACATAAGGGAACTAGATTTTGAAAATTAATTGTACATAATTCTAAAGTTAGGCAGACTTAATCTATAAGATGTAATGCCTTTAAATAAAGATTTAAAAAAAAAAAAAAAAAAAAAAAAAAAAAAAAAAAAAAACGCTCCATGTAAGTAATAGACAATCTCCTTCCTGGCAAGAAAAAGAACCTTATGACCATGTAATAGCGCCGAAACCGGCCTGGGCTGTCATAATCGAAAGTCAGGGGGCGCGACCTCCCGGTAGACCATTTCTATTTAATTAATATAATCTGTCCTGTCAATGGCTATGTTCCCAAATTAAAATATCCACTTTCCTTTGTTTTTCCATGTTCTGTATATCCTGCGACCAGGATGCCATGACGCGCAGGAGGTGCGGTGCGTCAGTAGCTAGCTAGTACATCATCCGTGGGAGGGTAAACAGTATCACTATCGCGAAGATTGATCACGGGCAACGACCCGAATGTCAACATTACATTGACATCGAAATTGTTCATTAATTTGTCTATTCGACGTGCCCGCCATTACGTTCGCGTGGTTTTTGAGTGACTTAAACCGTTTATACAGCGCACGCAACGAAAGTCCCCAAATGTGAATAATTTTCCCCGTTTTTGCAACATTTCTCACTGACGCTTCGCTCCTATTGGTCGCTCCGGTTGGTTTGGTAAATTTACTCGGCAGTCCTAATTTAAACAAACTTAATTATGATAGTGAGGCACATGTAAGCGCGAATTATAAAATAATTGAGGACTGGAGAGTAGTCTGGATGTTGGCTGGATTTGAACTGACAAACAATGCAGGGATTATAATTAGGAAAAGCTGATGTTTTATACGGAACGAGACTAATAATAATAATGTCTTATTAACATTACAAAAACGGAACCAAAGTACAATATTTAGATAACTTTAGTGTTCGTTCCACCTAAGGAAAAAACTATAAATTTTGTTCAGACATCGTTTAAGTCAAACATTGTCACAGATAAAATTTATGTGAATGAAAAAATGTTGCGAAACGCTACCTTGTGGTATCGAATCTGCGACCCTCGCGTATGGAGCACCTGTTGAAAGATTTTTATGGGGCATGAGGGAACCAAGGACGAACGAATTATTTTTAATATCAAAGGAGTTTTGAATAAGAACAACTAGGGTTGCAAGGTTGAAATTCAATTGAAATTGCAAAGTTTTACAACTTTATTAGACTAGCCATTTCAATAAATAGATTAACATGATTGGATATTTTAACAAATATTTTTTTATTTTTAAGACATTAAAATATTTTGAAATTAGTAGTGGCTAGAATCAAAACGATCTCTCGTATAATGATGCTGAAATAAATATTCCCATAAGTAGTTATAAATTTACTGCCAAGAAGTTTATATATTCAGAACACAATAATGACAAAACTAACCTTATAACTATAAATAAGTCGCTGTAAATAAACTCACCTCATTTCGGTGCTTCGTTATAAGTTTTTGTGTACACATTCTGAAGGGGTTACTTTTTAATAAGAAAGGTAGAAGGGATGCGCTGTTTCCGTCACAAACGGGTTGAGTAGACACATGTGCCACAGATTTCCGGTAAGACGTTCCGAATCAAAACACCTGGCCTAAGACTCCACTTTTTGTTCCTCAACCCTTCGAATCCGAGGGAAGAACTCTTTTGCCCTTTTCGTTTGTTTTTTTCCAATTCCCTCTTGTCTATGCTCCGTTGGCTGTCCGCAACACTACCCTTGCAGAACGCTCTTAAAAAGCATACGCCCCGACGCGTTCCATTTTTAAATGATCTTTTTTGACATTGTGACATCGTTTTTAGAACATTTAAATTTCAAAGGTCTCCGCGGAGTTTTTCACAAGAGGCACTCTGTTTCAAGATGGTTATCGGAGTTAGTTTTTGCCCGGTATTTGGCGTTTTTTGGTGTACATATGGCAGATATTTTCAGCTATTTTTAAGTTAGCATGTGCCGCGCCATTCGCGACAGACGGTGATGTCACTTGTTTATTTTTAATTATGCTTCGGAAAGGGTTAATGTTTTCGTTTCTGCACAGCTCGTCGATTGTGTGTTTATCTTTGAATTATTTAGCGCCCATATACCTACTTGTTTTTTGTTTTCCTAAGGAGGCAAGAAGGATTTATTTCTTTTTTCAACTTTATTATCCATCGACAATTTTTTTATAATTACCAAACATTATCAAAAGGGCATTAGAAATTAAGATTATGTTCAATATCCAATAGTAAAAAGTAGGAAAAATTTCAGATCAGTAGAACTCTAGGCTTAATACTAAAGAGCTAAAATCAAACAACAAGAACTCAACATTGGAATTTCTGCGGACATCCTGATTCCCGATTAATAAGGTCAAAAAACCACACTGACACAAAAGGTAATATTCACGAAAGTTTCACACACACTAAATTACGCATTCAGTAAAAATGGGTGATCGCCAGTTAAAGACAAAACATTAAAGCATTCCACACATTATTTGCTTGCCATTTACTGAACGGGTGACTCACAGTCGATGATTCCTTTTAAAAAGTAAATTCTTGTCTATAGTCAACTCGCTGAGTAATGGGATGGGTGAAAGCGATTTAGCCGATTCGCACTATGACCTGACCTACACTCCACATACTAATTCGAGATGTCTATGATACTCAATTTTTAAGTAAAGTTTTAACCAACAGTAGAAAAGCTTAGTGGATATGTTACAATATACTTTCTTATCACACAGAGAAGAAACTCAAGTGCTCGGCGATAATGATAATAGAATTTAAAATGTTACAAAAAAAATCCTTTTTAGAGTTCCGTAGTTACCAAGGGTCTCTTATATTCTTGTTTATTATTGTGTGTCGATAGCAGAACCTTTCTTAATCCTGACATGTTCTTTATTAGTTTATTATAATATATTTTGATTTTTTTAACAAAACAAACAAAATTGCTATAAATTCAAGTTCATTTACAGTCGCCTTAGAGGGTTTTCTTTTGAGACAAAAAAAACATTTGGAATAATACTTTAACTCGAAATTATTTTTACTTAGCAATAATAGCAATGACAAAGCGATATCATAATTATATTGCATTCACTTTCTAGAATAATACCCGAATTGGCATCGCTTCATACCATTGACTGTATGAATGTTCTTAAATTAACAAACCAAATTAATGGAGAGAATAATGATATCATAAAATATAATATTCAGTTTTATTGTTCCAAACTTTTACTTGCAAGTATTTACATTTACATATTAATGTCCATAAGAAATCATAGTAAAAGCGTACCTATTAAATATCATATTACTTAAATAAACATATTAATCATTATTCGAGTTATGACATCAAGTTACATAGCTGTTATTTTTCAATAAAACCGAATAAATCATAATTTTTTGTTGAATTTTTTGGACAAATGTATCACAAAAGTAATGATATGGGATACACTTTCAGTCAAAGTGAGATCTTAAAATTCCTAGCAATGTTTTATCTTTAATTTCGCAGCCGGCTGAAATTCCTTAAATTAAAAAAGATAAATTCGAATTTTAAAAGTTTTTTGACGTGTCGCCTGTCAGGCGTCCTGCGTTTTTGGAGGGAAAAAAGTTTGTCCGTGTGGTATACGGCACGTGCGCAGCTGCCACACAAAAACTAGGAAGTGCACCAGTTCCTTTATCTACGCCAGTGAATTCGGCGATTAGGACCAGGGTCGAGTTACAGTGGATCTTGGCATATGCAGGCCTACTTCAAGAAACTGTTTCAATTCATCTGTCTATACACCTTAAACCTGACAGTCAAATTTTGTACACGTACTTTAATTTTGTACATGTACTTTAATAAGGACATTAGAAATTTTAATATAGAGTTATGGAAAGTCTTCCACGGCAAGGGATGTCTATGGAAAGTCAACAATAGCTACCAAAGATATAAGGCTATAATAATTAAGTGTAACTTCTGGATTACTTCGGCATATATTATGTTTCATATTCTCACACACAAGTATCTACTGTTTTTTTTATTCTACTCAATTTTGAAATAGTGTCAATAATAATAAAATTATCACCCTTCCTTCGAGGTAGTCGGGTAAAAAGATAAAGGTAAGAATCTGTAGGAACGTGCCCTCAAAACAATCGATTTTCACTTTCATAGGAAATTGAAAGCATCTAAGGGTACCAATTCTCTAAGATCTTGTTACCGACATTTTAAAGTTTTAGAAATGAAAATTATAAAAAAATCAGGTGTTCAAAGCGAGCACGTGGTGGCACATGTGCATTACAACCTCTTTTTACATTTGAAAAGGAAGAATCGGAAGTTGTATATCCGAATGTGTTCCATATTCGAAATTGGAGCACATGCCGTCCCGCCTTCTCACAAGTGACAGCCCGATTTTTTTATAAAAAGTGAAGTCGTCAAATGTTTTAATTGCAAACAGCCAATGTTTAACAAATATTATAAACATAACTTTGTAATATTATGTGCCGACCAACTGGATATGTACTGGTTTCTATAACCGTTAAATTGACCCGAAAATACTATCAAATAACCAAATTCGATATATAATATTAATTTGTCAGATCCAGGAGCTATTCATGCAGCTGTTGTTTAAAAAATCATTGTATGGCTTCGCTTTTTTATCTCAAATACTTTTTGTCCATTTTTTGCTTCACTTCAGTCTCCAGTTTTTAGTCTACTGACAATATTGTTCCAAATGTTGTACCTACAAATAAAAAAAAAAAAAAAAAAAATTACCATAATATTATGTACTTATCATTAAAAAGTTATGCCTTACAAATTATTATAGGAAATATTAGCATCGCCTTTTGGTTTATTTACGTTTACTCAACTAACAAATAGTAAAGAGCTAAATTAAAATTTATTAATACTGATATTTATTTGAATGATGACGTAGAATATAATAATATATTAATATAGCTGTTACACAGTTGACGTATACAAAAAATGGTTGTATTTTAATATATTAGGATTCATTAAACCCTTATAAGATCAGTTTGTCCGTCTGTCCGTCAAGTTTGTCGTCATACACAATAGGCGCCGTGACCTACCGCAACATATTTTGATTAAAATGTCACAACACGCGATAATAAAATTGATGACATCACTAAAAATGCAGTGATATGACAAAAGTAAAAATTATTCCTTTTAAATACCATATTCGAAAAAGTGGACGTTTTTTGTTTTTTTTTTTTTACTTTTAAAAGCTATTAATCAAGTCGCATCTGCCACTGCTTCTGGCGTTTTATCCCAAAAAGCTTTGTCACAAATAGATTATAGTGATTGATCACTCTATTGCGTGCCGATTTTTATACTTTAGGCGAAAATGAAATTAAACAATTAAATATTTTTTATTTTTTATTATAATGTATTTTTTTGTAACATTGGCTAGTGATGTTATATTACTATGCCTTGTGGCTAGTACAATATTTATATTTATTCTAACGGTAACGAACTTATTTGTCGATACTTTATGCATATTTTGTAACATTTCCGGTGATAAAATCGTTAACATCTTGATTTGTATAACAATTTGTAACAAATTGGCCAATTTCGTCAAAATTGATCAATTTCGGTCCGCCATTGAAGCGTATAATTTTAAATAGATCCAAGATCTTATTAACGCGAAGTTTGAAGGTCAACGTTATAGTTAACACTTAACTGCTTAAGTTGTTTGAACTTTTGGTTTACCTACCTTGTTGTATAAAACTAAGCAGACAAATAAACAACCAAGTTAAGGTTTTTTTCATTTAGTTACATTTATTAGGTACAAAATATAGATTACTCGTAATATGTTGTAGTCTGGTTACAATCACAAATTTTTACCCGAATTCGTTATTAAAGATATTTTCATATTCATACTACTTACCATATTTTTATTTTATTTTATTTTATTGATTTTTATATGCATGATAATGTAATCCAAATTCTAGTAGGTACATAAGTTGTGTTGTAAATTCTAACATGTAATTGTCCTCACTTTGACATTTCATATTTATATTCAAATTGACATGCGCGGGCGCCACAGACGAGGGGATATATACGATTTAATATTATTTATTTAATTAATTAAAGTTTAAGTAAGCATATTGAAATGAAATAAAATTAATTTTTAGACTGACTACTAAAAATTTTTTTGTTAAATTTTTATCTATCTTTAAATGCTGTGTACCTGTAATTAACTATTGTGATAGAACTATGCAAACAGTATTAGATTAAGTTATTAATGTAATTAGCAATAAGTTGTTGGTGTATCTATTGAATAAATAAATAAAAAATAAATAGTTGTTTTTTTTATTATTTTTAGTTAATTTTGTCTTATGTTCGTTTTCTATCTATTAAAGTAACAAATAAGCTTTTATCGATATTAAAACGAATCGTAGTGTTGTCATAATCGATATAGAGTCATCAGTCCGCAGTGGGCATCAGAGGTGCGTGCGAAATGTACGTCAAACCGCGACGGCCCAAGTGAATTAGCGCGTGTCTTATCGATAATAACACTCCATATTAAATCTGCACTAGTCTGTGTGTACACACGTAGAGATATTCGTCAAGAAACCGCGCGAGGTAGGTATGACGAGGTCTAGTTAAGTCGCGACACAATACAGATATTAAAGACACACAGTTTTATTTAAAACATAAAAAATGATTCTTGGTTTTATGCCCGAAACTTATACAGATGTCGACTGTATGATACGCAACATGCACTATTGTCTAAGACACGTTTACACGGATAGGCAAACTTTCAAATTCCACTGGAAATTAGCTGCATTTTTAGTAAGGTAAATAGAGCTTCTCATAATAGAGACTTGTCTCGGCACCAATTGATGGGATATAAAGCACCCAAAGGATATAAAGCGGGGCTAATAATATTGTTGTTCGTCGGTCTGTCACCAGGAACTCACCCGAAATCTTATTGTAATACGAGTACTAATATTTTGAATAATTTATATTGTGTTAAATTATGTAGTAATTTTAATATTTTGAATAATGTCTATTGTGTTTTTGATTTTAGTAGTCCTTTTACTATTACATTATTTCTCTCATCGTTTTGCAGCACCTTTTTGTTTATTTTTTCTCTGCACCATCCTTGACTGATAGAGTTCTTTCATCCTTTGGCATTAAGTCCACTATTGTACAATGTGCAAAAAGTTTAAACAAATAAATAATTCTTTAAGTTACGCAACGTAAATGGTCCGATACACAGAGTATTTGGAAAAAACGCAGCGTAAACGCACCAACTAGTCCCCCGTATGTTCCGTGACGAGTGTGACAGTCCTGTTCCACGCCGTATTGTTATGTACATATCTGCGCGCATTCCACGGCGTGCGTATGGGATTGTTTTCCCACGTTTCATTACATTTTTATGTGTGTGCTAACTGGAAGATTTAATATTTATCTATTTACATTGATAGTTGACATCTAGAAATGTTACACGTATATATTGCAGTTAATAAGTGGGACAAGTTATTGCTAGACGAACTCATACATAAAACACTTAAGGTTTACCTGTACACTTATTGAAGTGTACACGTAAACTTGATGTTTGGGGCATTCGAGGTTTAACAGAATAAAATATTGTAATATGTCATTGTTATGGATTTTTTTCTGCTACATGAACTTCATACCCCATCCTTTTGCCATATTTGCCATACGGTAACTGCACATTTTGGCGCGGTTTCCGTCTGCAAGCTCTACTCACCTCTACTTAAAGTTGCTTTACATCGTTCAGGTAGTTTAGGCGTGATTTACAGGAAGGCTGACAGAGTAACTTTTACATTCATAATAACAAGTTACATTAACTACAGATGCGTTCCAGTTACAAGGTAATAACGTTCTTAACGAAATTTTCAATTACTTTCTGTTTTTTTATATATGAACTAAGGCCG
This sequence comes from Celastrina argiolus, assembly GCA_905187575.2. Taxonomy (NCBI): domain Eukaryota; kingdom Metazoa; phylum Arthropoda; class Insecta; order Lepidoptera; family Lycaenidae; genus Celastrina; species Celastrina argiolus. The sequence goes on from LR994596.1 coordinate 10,511,877, forward strand.
AAAGATACAATAATGTGATTGAAAATCTCGATAATAACGTTATTTTCTTGCAATGTAAACTATGAAGACTTGAACCTCGCAAACTCGAAGCATTTCGAGCAAACTTTTACTATTTTGATGTCGAAATTCTGAGTTTGTACAAAATTTGTTAGGTTCTATAAAAATCTAACTTTTTCGGATGTGAACTTCTCTCTGTTGCATGAGAATGTATAAATTCTCCGTGCACTGCTGCAGCTGTTCCAATAAACTTTGTATTTAACGATTCAAAACTTTTTACCTTTATTCCGAACACGAACATCCGATTCTAATAAGCTTTGCCAACTCACATAAGATTTGCTGCAAAATCGAAAAAAAACCTTGCCTCTAGGCCACATTACGGTCGAAATTATATCATAATTCAAATTTTTAACAATTATTTTTAAACTTTTTAACACGATTTTAGGTCGACCTGTATATAACTAAACTATGTAATTGGATCTTAGGTAACTTAACCATCTTACAAGGATCGTAGCGTAATGAAAATTGGCAGCTGTACGTAGTTCTGATAACAATACAATACTATATATTATACTATTTCGACAGTACCATACATATATATACATATTATAATATGATATTGTCGAACTGATCATCTTCATGATGAAACATCGTATCATAGCTGTTTTTGGATGTCTCATTAATTTCTTAATAACTTTTGAAGTTTGATTAGGTTTCAAAGTTTGATGTAGTCCGACAATTTTGCAATGCCAGTTAGACACTGGCAAATGGTATATAGTACCTATCAATGTGTTTGTACTTGTGAAAGTATCCGCGTAATCTTTCAAGTGTAATTTTTTATCTTTGTGTATGTGTAGTGCGTTTTTCTGTGTTTTTTAAAGTATACATTTATAGTTTAAAGACCACTAGATAAGGTTCCTGCCTCTTAGATACCCAACAAAGTAAGATTGACTAATATGTCGAACCTATTATACAAGTAATATATAATGTACCTCATCTAGTAAATGTATATCATATAATTAATCGTTTCGACTATATACAAGATTGTAACGTAGGGGAAGTACTAATATGTCCACTACTAGTTGGAGTAGTTAGTGGGAAAGCTAGTAAAAGTGAATTATATGTGAATGGCAAAGTGACTTCATTCATTTACATGTCGTTCATTCACAATCATGTTTCTTTACTAAAAATGTTTGTTACAAAATTTTGTACTAAATAGTTAGGTATACATTTGCAAAAAATAGTACTTTATCATTTCACGTAATACTTTTTTCCCATATTTGATGGATTTAGACAACTCTTTTCACAAAATATTTTATTACTTATACCTATACCTCTAGACGTACTTAAAAAAAAATCCACAAAATAATAATACCGCTTACCATCAGGTAGCCCGTATGCTTTTTCGTCTTTCTCTAAAATTAACCCATAAAAATCGTTTTAAAATTTTTTTTTACAAAATTTGCAAAAACTAATAAAGTAATTTTTACACTCACGTCACGTAATATATAAAGAGAAAAAAGGTTACAACGTTGAAAAAAGGGTGAACTTTACATATTCATTTAAACCTACATTAATACAAAATATTAATTTATAAGCCGACAATCCTCTGATAATTACAATGAAGATTAATTAATATATTTCTTTTTTTTTGTATTTTGCATTGACCAGTATTGACAGAAAAGGTTTCAAAGTACCTACTTCAATTTTCAGCAAATCGCGTCTACGCAGCCTTAACTGAGTTGTTTTCTAAACTGTTTTCGTCATCATCACCACTTCATATTATTTGTTATATGCATAACAATATTAATTATACTAACCAAGCCATCCTTTGAATACCTAATAATAATAAGTTATACAAAATATTTTTTTTATTCAATCCCCAGATTAATAGCTTATTCTAATATTAAATCTGCGATTCGCCATTTAAAAAAAAGCACTATGCTCAATGCAGGATTTAAGTCATTGACTAATCGTTACAAGCACTAATTAGTAATTATGACCTATCCCAATTCAATTTTAGAATACCTAGACTATATCAACTTTAAAAAACTAATTAAGATTGCATTAAAAACGAACAACTTTTAGAAGCACTAATTGCCTTGTGCCTAATTATGACCTATCCCAATATTTATAATATCTAGATTCCTATATCAAGTTACGTGGTGTAAGTATTAACAAAACAGAATTTAGACACATCTGTTATAGAAGCGCTAATAACTATAATTAGAAAATATTATTTCCGATTATAACTTGTCAAAAAAAAAAGTTTCTGAACGGCGTTACTGTATAATGCCTACCACCGGGAGCTAGCTCAGCGAGAATAAACATAAGTGAAGTTGAAATTGAAAATCGTATGCGACAGTGAAAAAAAGAGTCTTAATAATACTTAGATATTGAACAAGTGTTCACCGTTCGGAGGAAGTGACTTTTGTCACGTTGACTATCCATATCTTATAGGAAAACCTCTCGACTATTTTAATCTAAATAAGGCGCAATTTTAAATTCATAGTGGCATAATAATAAAAATAACGCCTCCCACACCAATTTCGATGATTGAAACCGGACTGGCTACGCAGGATTTATTTTTATATATGCCCAAGTTTGTGCAGAATACACTTCCTTCACTTCCGTGGTCCAGTGGGACGGATAACTTTCTCGTCAGACAAACAAAGGTGATTAGCCTGTATTGTCCTAACCAACCTGTAAAACAACATTTTTTGTTTTCCCAACATGGGAATCGAACCCACGACAGAGCTATAGTCGAGAGCTAGGCCCTAAACCACTAGAACACGGAGGCGTTAAAAGGCTTTAAGTGGCAATACCCATAAGTACTCAATTTAGAAAAGAAGGGGTCTAAAATTCAGAAAAATCTGTCAAAGTCACATAATACTTATTCCTCAGATAAAAGCTACGACGATTATGAAAAATCTGTAACTATAATTAATTTAAAACTTATCCCAGTAGAACACTAGAACACCTATATCCAGTGACCAGTTACAAACCATCAGAATGTAGATTGCTTTACAAAAAATGTAACATCTGTTGTTTCAACGATGCGGGTTTAATATTGTTTGTTGTGAACGTCATAAAAGTAACCATTTACTAAACACTGTAATGAAGAAATACCACAAACTGTGCGGTGGCGGTTGGCTGTTACAATAGATAGTTAATTGTATCTTGGTTATACCTAAAGAGGAGGATACATACAATACAAAAATTTACACTATCTCTTAGCGCCTAGACTATATAGTCCAGGGGCTTTAATCTCCAAACTGATTTGATTTAGATTCAGATTCAATGAAATTCAGTGCCGCGTACTTCCTAATAAATTGTCGTTCGTTTATTTTGATCCTTAGTCAGTTGATATGGTCGGTAGTACAAAAAGTTACGATCAAACGATTTTCTTTATGCTGGTTAGTTTCAAAGCAATCCACCGAATAAAATACCAAAAGCCGTTGTTGAGATCTAAGTGATTCAATTCTCGATTGTGTCGGGAGTAAGCCTACAGGATCCTCCACTAATTTTCAGTGAGTACCTATGTTTTGATGAGACGCCCAATAATTTCAATAATAATCTTTCTTGGCTGTGAAACTCAACGCCTCTAAGGGCGTGTTTCACCAAGCAATGTTAAAGTTAACGCCATGTTAAATATCGTGTTATCCCTCTCGTATTTCCTGACAATGAATGAGATGGCATGGTATTTTAACATGGCGTTAACTGTAACATTACTTGGTGAAACACGGCCTAACTTCCGCAAATCTTAATATATATACTCACAGAATGTCAAAGTTTTGGTAGCAAATGACTAGACTGTGAGGTACGTCTAGACCTAGAAATAAAAGGAGAGAACATAAAGTTTATCTACAATAAAAACAGAGAAGAAGGTTTCTGGAGTATGCCGATGAGGTATATAAAATAGCAAGAGAGAACGGATCATGGATATAAGAAGATACAAAAAAACTGGCCCTTTAAAAGCAGCAGATACTTAAATTGAAAAATAATAATAATAATAGGTTATATACGCGGTGGATAGACCACCGCGTATCTAACTTAATCTCAGGTTTAAACGCGCTAATCTCAGGAACTACTGGTCCGATTTGAAAAATTATGTTTTGTTGGATAGTCCATTTATAGAGGAAGGCTTTAGGCTATATAACATTACGCTGCGACCAATAGGAGCGAAGCGTCAGTGAGAATAGTGCAAAAACGGGGAAAATTATTCACACTTTCGTTGCGTGCGCTGCTTATACGGTTTAAGTTACTCAAAAATGACGCGAACGAAGTCGCGGGAACAGCTAGTGGATCATAAAGTAATCAAGGTCTTATCAGGTAAATTCAGATTTTGTCATTAACAGCTTTTATTATTCCCGTAAAGCTTAGTATTTCTGTTGTGACTCTTTTGTCATTTCAATTTTGCTGTCTCCCGTTTATCTTGGGGAGGAAAACTGGAACGCTTCCTTCTGCTTCATGCTTCGGATTAATTTCGTCGCGGGTCCCAAGACAGATTTAGCATGTCCCGCAGACACTGAAATCATATTATCATAGGGTCGTGATGGATTATCACTGTCGATTCTGGCTACACAGGAGTTGCATTGGTGGGAACGTATGGTAGGAAGTTTGACCGTTTACAAAAAAGGTAAAAAAATATACTGGAAGAGGGCAGATTTGGTATGTTGCCAAATTCTGATTTCGAGAAAATTGAGTTCAAACTGTCATTTAAACATTTTAAAATAGATGTTGTATTAATTTAACATATCACCTTCATCCATTCATGTCTTCAATTATCATCCTACCTAATCGCCTAAAAATGCATATCCTGGTAAACAAAAATATTAATTAATTTGAATTAGGAAAAATTAATTATGTTTACAAAAACCCACAACTATTTTAAGATTTACCTCAATAACCTTGAGGGTGTAACACCAATTCATTACGACTGTATGTCTGTCTGTCACTGGCCTATAATTATACCATATGTCTAGACCAGACCTGACCTGGGTGACCTAGCCGTAACCCACGATGAGTAAGCATGAGCAATATGATTATGAAGGATAAACAGTGATATCATAATTTTAAATATTAAAACCTTAAATATGGCTGTTGCTGGCAGGATATGATTAAAAAACAAAACCACAAAATTAGCGAATTCAAAATTCGAACTCAGAACTTTCAGTATTAATATTGAGATCTTGTAGAATTTTATTAAGATTTCCAAGCGGTCCTGGATGGATTTTTTCTTTAAGGTCAGTCACACTTCACATATTATATACGCGTGACGCACCCGGTGGCTGCGTTCGTTTTAAGATAAAGGATAATACAAAATATAATTTATTACGTTACTAAGCGCTGCATAATAATATTAGAGCATCTTTAAGCGTCATCGTGTCGCATCTCGGTGAAAACTACAACAAGTAGAGTAGTTTATACTCCTAGCCTAATAGAAAAAAATTATACTGAAGTTTTAACTTTGTCGTCATACCTCAGGTACCTATATCATAATTCAGGGTCTGAAAAAAAAAACATTTACATTATTACTCTGGGATATAAAGAAATACGTAGCGATGCTTCATTATCTACTTATTTACATTTCGAACGTTCTTAATGTCTTTCGTAGTATTTCATTGAGAATTTGTATTTGTTTTTAACCCACTTCCCAAAAAAGGAGGAAGTTCGCAATACGGCCGGCTTTTAAAAAAAATGTGTATGTATTTGATTTTTTTTTACTTACCTATATTAAGTAATTTATATGAGGTGACAAAAGAATTATCTACGCATCCTTCTCTTCACACTATACTCGGCTTGATATATGAACTATGAGACACCCTATAAATTTAAATACTATTCTCTATCTCTACTATTTTCTATTCTCTATCTATACTTAATATTATAAAGCGGAAGAGTTTGTTTGTTTAAGCGCGCTAATCTCAGGAACTACTGGTCCGATTTGAATAAAATATTTTTTTTGTTGGATAGTCCATTTATAGACGAAGGCTTTAAGCTGTATAACATTACGTTGCGACCAATAGGAGAGAAGCGTTAGTGAGAAATGTTGCAAAAACGGGGAGACTTTCGTTGCGTGAGCTGCATAAACGGTTTAAGTCACTCAAAAACCACGCGAACGAAGTCGCGGGCACAGCTAGTCTAATATATACTAACTGTAGGACAAGGTTTTCCCTCCAAAACGCGGTATTTCACCTGTCGACCGGCGCGCGGTGCTGTGGTGAAAGTGGCTATGATAATTGGGCCCGGCACTTACCGGTACGTGGTCAGCGATCACGTGTGCTCATTAATAACATGAACTTAGACGAAATTCCTATAAAAAGGAAAGATTATGTTACCCTTAGTAATTGACATGATATCCTTAGTAATTCACTTGGAGGAAACTTGGTATAAAAATATGTAGAAAATATAGCCTTAGAAATTGTAGTCAATGGAATCAGGCGTTATTTTGCGGAAATCCATAGCATAAAATTTAAATAAATAGTATCTAGCAATATGCTGCGAAAAAATTATAACCACAACCTGAGTGAGTGTACGCATAGGCATCAAACTCATGCCTATGAGAATGCCATTTTAGAAATTTTAATATTAAAATACCCTTACAAAAAGTTTTTTTAAGTTTTGCAAAAATGTAGAGTATGTATGTTGAAGTCTGAATTTTGGTCGGATATATTATATTAGTTATTATATTTGAGTATAATAAAAAATGTTAAAATAAACCTAGTACCTAAGATAGATAGATATTGTAATCTAGCTTTCTAGGTATATTTTTTATTATTGGAAGGTTTCAGGTACACTAACAACTAATACGGCTGGCCTCGACTGAACTTACGTTCAATTTAATTTTCAGGTCAGGACTCAGGTCAGCTGACAGCACAAACATTGGAAAATCTAAAGAAAATTCATTAGAAATTGAAATTAAGTGTAGCACTAACAAGGAGCCGCGCACTTTTTACGATAACTATTCAAAATCAGTAGTACCCCCCTTATTTCAATATTATTAAAAAAACATGTTTTAAATAAATAGAAGATTGACTTGTCAACCGCACTAATGAATCTGATTTAATATGTGGGGCATTTCACGTCAAGCGGGCTAAAAAATAAAGTCAGATCTTGGATATTGTTAATAATTGGATTGCACTTCCATAGGACGTGAATAAATGTACGTCCTTATTTTTCTTTTTTTTATGCCTAGTTAAGATAATAATAAGGTTTTATTTTATTAACTCTTAACTTAAAGAATCATCATTTTGACTAATGAAAGTAATCAGATGGAATAAAAAACAAGTAAATAGTGTTTGTTTGAGAATTTTAATTGATTTTCTAGATTTTGAAATTGAAATTGGAAAAAAATATATTTTTCGTACCGTTACCGGAAGTTAATATTACCTAAACTTTTTTTTCAATTGGGCAAATTTAATTTTTTTAGACATACCTATATGAGAATGGTTGCTCGAATTGTTTAGAAGATATTGAGAAGTCTTTAGTACTTGTAGTATATGGTAAGTATGTAGGTACTACCTATTGTGGCACTACTTAAATACTACATACCATTCTAAAGAACCGCCCATACTCCTCGACTACTTTATTGCGTGTATATTTTTAGTACTAGGGGCCTATTACTAGCTCTTAATTCCAGCCAGTTTACGCCATACAACATGGCTGCCTGGAATTTTCGTATTACGATCACATAATAACTACATGATGACAGCTAGTTAGCAAACACGTGACACTTGACTTGCTTCCGAATGTCACTTTCAGGCAACCATAGTTTGGTTGGATCCATTCAGTGTAACATGTCGCTGTAATATGAAAAAGAACAAGGCGAGATTTAAGACCCTATTATTGAATTGCCTGGAACCTGGAGGTTGGTATAAAAGATCATAATACGGCCCCTGTCCTATTACTTTTATTGTATCAGTAAAAGTTTGTGAGGATAGATGAATGTTTGTGACTCTTCACCCTACAAAACCCTACTTTGATAAAATTTGTTATGCCAGTGATTTCGGCTCTACATTGAGCCCTTGGTTACTTTTTTAAGGGGGAACCGGGAACCAAAAGCTGCATAAAGACATGGCCTACCAACCCATACAATCTATCTTGAATACTTAAAAAAATGCAATATGATGATGTCACTACTATTAACGTTTGTAAATTATATAATGTAAATGTGCCGAATTAAGTACAAATATTGACATTAAAATAAAGATAAGCATTTTTTAGCATATTTTTCTTAGTTCACATTAAGCTAAATTCAACTCCGTATTTAAGAAGAAGATACGAAACGAAATTAGTAATTAGTATTTTCCAATAGTGGCGCTAGATGGCGATTTCCGGAATGTGCCTGGACTTCAGTGAGTCTTCACCCTTTGCCAGTCGCATTGCCAGTATTAGGGTGATACCATTTTCTAGTACTGAGTCGTGTCTCTGTTAAATATATCTACGAGTACTTTGTGATAAAGATTAGAAATGCACAATATTTTTTTAAGTTCCACCTAATAAATTTTAATAATTTTTAATAGTTTTGAAATATCTTAATTGAGATCTTTTCACCCCCAAGTTGAAACACCCTTACAGTTAACGTTGGAAGCAATTAAGAAAATATATTAACTGTAATTCGTTAAGTTTTGATCGGTTAAACGACAACCGGAAACGATTATTTTATGTAAAATCGCCAAATAAAATACCTTCGATACAAATGCTTGAAAAGTAGTTCGAAGGAGTGCAACAAATGAGGTAGGTGTTTGTGGTCCAAATTATGAGCAATAGCGTACGAGATTATTGCTAAAAAGCATGGAGTAGTACCTTTTTCTTAACTTAAAAAAAGGAGTCTGTTATATATACTTATCTTCGACTATATTCGTGTGTGTTTAATGATCCGATTTGCGTAATTTTTTTTTTTCGACACAGAATAATCCTTGGGAAATTAATTTACTAGCTGAATAAAACGTAATATCAAAAAATATGTGTATGTTGTAATACATAGATTATTTTTATATATTTATCATTTATATCCGTTGTTTGATACCCGTAACACAAGTCAAACCATAGGATTGGATTAACGTATGCGTATATAGGTATATAGAACATGTTTACAATATTTATGTATTGAATAAAAAACAACATATTTTCGTGCAATCATCTCAAACAGTTCTTCTGTTCGGTAATGACAGCTAGTTTATGTTTTGTTAAGTGTGCATTCCAGGCGCGTTTGAACGAAATGTTTTATCTTTTTCCTGTTTCTTTCGCCCTAAGTTCATACATAAAAAAAAATAGGAACTAAAAGAACGTAATTTTCGTTTGTATTTGAAATTTAAAAAAATCTTTGTTAAACACATAAAGGAACATAAGACAGCACGACGAGCCAATCACTATGATTGGTGAATTTGGGCACCGCTAAGCTTTGGCTGTGTTAGGCTGCGTTTCCACTGACGCGGAGAGGAGCTCCTAACGCAGCCAAAGGTTAACAAAAACTCTAACTCACACTTAGCAAGTGGAACGAGGTGTAAATGTAAGTGCCAAGTCACATCTCCATCTCCTCTAACTTACACCACAGTACAAAGGGATTACATTTGAATAACGCATCCGCGCGACGCCGCTCGCAGGAAGTGGACCGGTCAAGGCCCATGCGTTTTATGAGTTTATGAATTTTGACGAAAACCACGTAGGCGTGTCATCTTGATAAGATTCTTAGCTTCATTTACAGATTTTATGGTGTTGGGAGCTTAAGACACGCGAAGAAAGCGTCTTGTTCCTATAACTCTATTTCTCTATTATTAAGGTACAAATTTGTATAATAAAACTCCTGTGACAAACATAGCTTGAAGCTAAAACTGGCGATGAAAGGTCCATGTTTTATATGACATTTTCATCTCTTTTATTCCATTATTAAGGTACATATTGGAGTTGTGGTGCCGAACATAGATTAGTATTTACCTACAATTGGAAAAGTTAAAAACGAAAAAAAAAATTACTGGACCAAAGTATTTCTTGGGGGGTAGATTGCTATACGTCCCATTTAACACCTCCGTGGTCTAGTGGACTAGAGCCTAGCACGACTCAGAGGTCGTGGGTTCGATTCTCGCGTTGAAACAACAAAAAATGTTGTTCTTAAGTTTGGTTAGGACAATGCAGGCTGATCACCTGATTATCTGACAAGAAAGATGATCCGTCGGATGGACATGTAAAAGTCGGTCCTGCGCCTGATCTCCCGCCAGTCGTGTCGGCTATCCGTCCCACTGGGCTACATAGGAAGAGAGAATGCTTCAGTGTATTGCGCACTCACTTGGGCACTATAGAATAAATCCTTATAAGTATAATTTTGTAGTCTCAAGAGTGACTAAAAACGTTTTTTTTTTAATAAATAAGAAATCTAGAATGACAAAAGATATAATCGTATCCCAAAGTTATTATGGTCTTTTCACACCGTGTATATTCCCTCTCTCACCGTACCATCTATCCCGTGGAAGATGGAGGTGGTATTTTTACCTAACTTAAACAGTTGGCTGCATAACATGCAAAGTTAGTTGGTCTATGGTAGTAGTCACACTTCATGTGTTTCATTTACATTTAAGCATAGTTTTGCTATATTTTATTTATGAACCACCTGTTCGTAGTAAACTACTCTAATACCTCCGCGGTCGCAGGTTCGATCCCTGCGTTGTAACAAATAAAAATATTATTTTTAACTTTAAATTCGGCCGGTTTTTTTTATGTATGTACACCGGTACATGTTATGAGCGATAGCGGGCGAGATTATTGCTAAAAAGCATGGAATATCCCCTTATCTTAACTTAAAAAAAAGGAGTCTTTATACTTATATCTTCGGTTGTGTTCGTGTGTGTTTACATTTTTAACCGACTTCCAAAAAAAAGGAGGATGTTTTCAATTCGGCTTTTTTAAGTATGTATACCTACCGATGAGACTATTAATGATCTGATTTGAGTGATTCTTTTTTTATACAGCTTAGAATAGCTGCCATTTGGACCAATATATTTTTTTTATGAACATATTACAACAATTTCCAGAGGTGATACATATTGGACGGTACATTTTTTAAGTCTCATTAGCACAATGCAGATCACCTGATTGTATGACAAGAAAGAAGATCGATGCGTCGGGTGAACGACAAGTCTGCCGTCCTTACGAAGAGTGCAATAAGTCGAGTTTTTCGGCAAATTGAACTAAAACAAAACTATCAGTTATGGATATGGTCTAAACTCAATTTTCCCAAAAACTCGACTTATTGCACTCTTCCTAAGGACGGCAGAACTTCTTTCAACATTTTTGCTTTCTTATAGTTTCGGATTTTTAAAATTTCCTCTCTAGGAATATCGAATATACGTAATACAAAATATATTGAATAATTTGATGTTTATATAATTATTGCCAATGAATCTACGCGTTCGATGGTGGAATGCGGCCGGACGGGTCGGGCATAGATGACTCGAAATTTCGCTCCGAACTTCCACGGGTAACAGTAATTGGATACTTTTAGTTTTTAACCGACTTCCAAATAGGTGTTCATGTTATTGAATTGAAGACCCGTATTGATAAACAAGCCTCAAACACGGTCTCTAGAATCGCAAGTCGCAACCTCTACCTATTTGACATAATATAGAACAACGTTAAGTTTTTTATTTTTTTATGCAATTGAAATTAAAAATTCATCATCTATATATATAAAAATCAATTGCTGTTCGTTAGTCTCGCTAAAACTCGAGATCAGCTGAACTGATTGATTGAAATATTCGTGGAAGTCCAGGGAAGGTTTCAACAGTTTGTATGCTCAACGAAGTGGGCACGGGCCAACTAGTAGATTATAGAAAAATATTAAAAGTAAAATCGTTTTTTTTTTATATTTCAAAAAGAAAAAAAAAATGTAAAGACGGCTACTAACAATTTGTAGCATTGTAGCCATCCTATCTGATCTTTGTTTATCTTTTTCAAATATTTAATCGGAATAGAGTATACCATTATGTGATAATAATGTAATCTTGTAAAATAGTTTTTCATTATTATTATTAATAGCCGTTACGGTCCCACTGCTGGGCAAAGGCCTCCCCTCTCTCTTTCCACAAGTCACGATATAAATAGTCTTTTATCGACGAGAATATGTGCTGGTGACGACTTAAATAACTTGAAACTTGTCATCAAAATTTCCAGTAGAAAAAACAATCCAACTTAAAAAAATGCAAACATACTTTAAGTACAGTAAGAAGCATGTCATATTGTAATACCTAATTAAATATTACTGAAAGCCTGGCCGAGGTACAACAGACTCCCACTTTGCACACGAATTTAACCGTTTTTATTTACATAAAATTTTTTGGTGTACGAATGTTTTCCCGCTATTTACATATTATTAATGTCAGACATTTCTTTAATAATTTGTCACGTATGTTTGTACTGTAAGGGCAAGCGCTCACTAGGAACACGTCAGTCTTAAGACAGTTTTGTCTCACATAGACAAGCCCGTCTTACAACTTAGGACTGCATGCCTACTCAAGATGCCATCGCTAATTATCGCTTACAAAGTTCGATAACAAAATGTATGGGATTTGACATAAACTACGCTAAATGACATACCAAATCGCGCTCATTTAGCGTACCTTATATCAAATCCCATACATTTGTTATCGAACTTTGTAAGCGATTATTAGCGATGGCATCTTGAGTAGGCCCCCAGGTCTCCCGACACAATCAATAATCGAATCAGTTCGATCTCAACGGTTTTTGGTGTTTTATTTGGTGTAGGTATTACTTAGAAACTAACCAGGATACAGAAAATGTTTAGATCGCTACTTTTTTACTCTCGACCATATCTATTAATCGACTGAGAATCAAAATAAGCAAACGTCAATTTATTCGGGAGTACGCGGCACGATCGAATCTCAATCAAAATCGAATCAGTATGGAGAGTAAGGTCCCTGATTTTTCAATCATCAGATACCTTACTTCTGTGGAATAAACATGTGAATTTGAGATTTGTTTCATACAAAACCTGTCAGTTTTATATTTATTCGAAAAAAAAATCTGGCGATTGAAAATTTCACCCTTAAACACTCACAGTTTTGAGACAATTGTGTCGCTTCCAGGCAGTTTCATCTATAAGATGGTTTGTTACAATTGTGCACATCATAATTTTGCAATATAATAGACTCTATCATAATACTATAGGCATCACACCACGTCTATCAGGTCCCATGCTAAAATCTCGAAAACTTGTATCACAATAACCTTACCCACACTCAAATTATGGTACCAGAAAATGGAAAATGCGTTAAATACTTGTATACATCTTTTATTTTAGAATAGAATAGAATAGAATTCATTTATTTCCAAGAAATTTGTACAATCAGAGCCCTAATTCTCAGGCCCAGGTCCCACAATTATTTAGTTGAGCTCTAAATTTCTGCCTCTTGGGCGTGGAAATATTGTTAGAAAATTGTGCATGCTAAATTATCAATAATTGTTAGGTACATGCATATTTCATAATCACTTAAAAATATTACAAATTCATTTTGTCCAGGACTAATCTTTTAAATACATAATATTTTATTTAAAATGGTAAGTACATTACTTTAACAAGCTTCTAGTTTATTTTTATTTTATTTTGTATTCTTTTTTTTTGTTTCTTCGTCGGGACTCGACGTCAATGTGCCACACACTGACCGCCGCCGTGGTCAAGTGGTTCAGAGCTTCGCTCTCGATCCGGAGGTCGTGGGTTCGATTCCCGCGTTGGATCAACAAAAAATGCTGTTTTCAAGTTTGGTTAGGACAATGCAGGCTGATCACCTGATTGTCTGACAAGAAAGATGATCCATGCGTCGGATGGGCATGTAAAAAGTCGGTCCTGCGCCTGTTCTCTCGCCAGTCGTCTCGGTTTACCGTCCCACTAGGTTATGAGAGTAAAGAAGAGAGAGTGTCTTTGTGTATTGCGCACACACTTGGGCACTATAAAATAACTCCTGCGTAGCTGACCTGGTTTCAATGAAATCGGCTACCGACACCGAAATCGGTGAGGGGAGCTATTGTTATGTCTTAAGTCGTTTTAAGACGGTTATCACTAGTGAGCGTTCGCTGTAAGTTGGGTCTATGCATAAGTAGTACCGCTAGTAGGTGACGGTGCCGAAACTGGTGTCCGGTCAGGTTTAGTCACCTCTGGCGCCAAGCTTTCTGGCACAGACAACATAAAAATCCCTTTACGGCGATTTAAATGGCTACATAATGAGTTTATTATAATAGTTTTACGTGGGTAGTAGTGTGATAGACGTGAATAGGTAGTTGTTATTACAATATTGTGTCTCTATTTTGTTTAGAAGTATACATGTAATTTTTCACTTGGGACATATTTAAACTAACGTTAGGGTTTAATATAATATAAGCAATGGACAATATACATAAACAAAATGTATTTAATGTGTAAATAAGATACTTAACTTTCTTTACTCGTATGCAATCTCACGCCCGACGGAAGCCCTCGAACAGGAAGGGCCCCGGACGGAGAACCACGACCAGAGATCCTCAGATCATCATGGGGAATAACAGAATGGTGCACTCAGCATGAAGGTGCTGAGGAGCAAAAGCCTGTTCCTAAGGGAAGAACCCCCCGCGGCAGAAAGCCTTTCTTTAAAAAATTCGGTTCGTTATGTGCGACGACATGCACTCAGCGACAGCGCGTGGTGTTGGGATGCTTTGACACAATTGAATAGACGATCGACACGCCGCGGCCGCTTTACACAGTCAAGCGTACTGTGAAAAAAAAATCCATAGGACTATGATCAACGTACGCAACGTCTTCTCGTCCAAAATACCTCAGTGCCTTAAGACAAAGGTATACAACCAATGTGTGTTACCAGTGATGACTTACGGTTCTGAGACGTGGTGCTTCACGAAGGATTTTTTCAAAAGGCTCAATGTCGCTCAGCTTGCTATGGAGAGGGCAATGCTCGGTATTTCTCTACGTGATCGAATCAGAAATGAGGAGATCCGTAGAAGAACTAAGGTTGCTGACATTGCCCGTAGGATCAGTCACCTGAAGTGGCAATGGGCCGGCCACATAGCACGAAGATTGGACGGTCGATGGGGCAAAAAGATCCTAGAGTGGAGGCCACGTACTGGCAAGCGCAGTGTGGGACGGCCACCTACCAGATGGACCGACGACCTGGTGAAAACTGCCGGGTCACGTTGGATGCAGGTGGCAATGGACCGGTCGCACTGGAAATGTATTGGAGAGGCCTATGTCCAGCAGTGGACAGTAAAAGGCTGAAACGACGACGATGACGACGACTATGATCAAAAATGAAGGTCATATGTTATACACTAGCTGTTTTTGAGTGACTTAAGCCGTTTATGCGCTCGCAATGAAAGTCCACAAATATTTCCCCGTTTTTGCAACATTTCTCACTGACGCTTCGCTCCTATTGGTCACAGCGTAATGTTCTATAGCCTAAAGCCTTCCTCTATAAATGGACTATCCAACAAAAAAATAATTTTTCAAATCGGACCAGTAGTTCCTGAGATTATCGAGTTTAAACAAACAAACAAACAAACTCTTCCGCTTTATAATATTTATTATTTTATATTAGTATAGATGTATATTTTTTACGAGAATCGAATGCTTATCACGCTCGTGCAATATGTCCTCTGTGTCACACTCTGTATAGTTAGGGCTGCCATCCGTCCGGGTTTCCCCGGATTTGTCCTAGTTTGGAGGCCGTCCGGGGAGCGTCCGGGCGGGGTTTAAGTTGTAGGTAGTCCGGGTAAAACCCGGACGGACGAGTACTTCCGTCCCCCCAGATTTTAAACAAGATGTAAGTTAATAAAAAAAGTATTGAAATGTCCGGGGTAAAAGCTCCAAAATTCGGGGAAATGACGCTTCCGGTACTGGGTGGCAGGTTTTAGAGATGGCAGCCCTATGTATAGTAGAGTTTTTGTTGTTGGTTACCACTGTCAATCCTAAAGGACACAGGAGTTGCAGTGGTGGGGACTAGGGACAAATAGTCTAATGTAGTAGCTAGACTAGGAACTTGTGCAGCTATTTATTATGTTGCCCGCTTACTGATAAAAATATTTTAACCATTGGATAGTTAATGGAATCAGGCGTTACTTTGCGGAAATCCATAGCATAAAATTTTAATATTATATTATATCTAGCAATATCCCGCAAAAAAATCTAACCACAGCACTGCTTCGCATCAAACGCATGCCTATGCGTACACTCACTCATCTGCTAGCAGTTTGTGGTTATAATTTTTTCGCGAGATATTGCTAGATATAATATATTTAAATTTTATTTTAACCATTGATTAGTTATTTAATATCCTCGTCCTCTTCTTATTGACAAAACTTCACTTTTTTGTCTGAGATTAATATAAACATTGCCAGCTAAAAAAAAAATATTACAAAGAAATAAATTTACATCTATAAAAATAAAAAGGGGTTCTAAGATTGTTTACGTCTTGGTTCAGTGGGCCCGATCATTTACTCAGTATATGAGGCAGAAATTGTAGTTGTAGCTTATACAACTACAAATGCGAATACTCGTTATTATGTAATGTTTACTGCGTGTTTGTGTGTAACATATAATTATATATATAGCTGTGTCCGCGACTTCGTTCGCGTGGTTTTTGAGTGACTTAAACCGTTTATGAAGCGCACGCAACGAAAGTCCCCAAATGTGAATAATTTTTTTCCGTTTTTGCAACATTTTCACTGACGCTTCGCTCCTATTGGTCACAGGGTAATGTTATATAGCTTAAAACTCTTTCGCTTAATAATATTAGTATAGTATATATTGAAAGTATAATTCATTCATAAATAATACAAAGCGGTGTTTCAAACAATTATTGTTAAGACAAAAAATGTACGGTAAGTACTAACTAGCTGTTTAAAACGATACGTACAAAAAGTATGTATCTACTTACCTAAATATTTTATAGATTGTACAATAAAGAGACCTATAACTTACCCATATAATAGAACCTAATTCCTAATAATATACACTAATCACACTTCACACTGAAGGTGCGTTTCAAGGAAATAACGTTATAACGAAATTTTCAGTCAAATTATGATTTTATCCATCAATTTAAACTGAAAGAACGCCCCTTTAACTTACCAATTAAACCAACACAATATGTTAAAGTTAATCCTTCATTTATCATGTTATCCCTCCTTCCTGACAATGAATGAGAAGTCATGGTATCTTAACAAGCCGTTAACACTAACATGCGTTGGTGAAGTCGGGACTAAGTTGAACTGTGATTAGTCTGATACTCTTGAATAAAGGTAAAAGTCTGTGAGTGTTGTTCTTTACGCCAAAACAAAACGCAAGTCGCGGGAAATATGTATAATTAACTGACCTGTGCCCACTTCATTGAGCATAGAAACCGTTTAAATCTTCCCTGGACTTCCACGAACATTTCGAGACCGGAAATAGCCGAATCGATTCAGCCGTTCTCGAGTTTTAGCGAGACTAACGAATAGCAATTCATTTTTATATATAAGACTAGCTGACTAGTGCCCACTTCGTTGAGCATACAGACCGTTTAAACCTTCCTTGGACTTCCACGAATATTTCAAGGCTAAATATAGCCGAATCAGTTCAGCCGTTCTCGAGTTTTAGCAAGACTAACGAACAACAATTCATTTTTATATATAAGAGAAGAAGAAGGTAAGATAAGATAAGAATATAAATAATTATTGCATAATATTAAATGCGTGCAATAACAAAATGTATTTGCAAGTCACAAATAGGTATTGTTTCAGTATCAATAAACTTTTCACCACAACTAGAAACGATGCGATATTGAATATAATATGTACATATAGTTAAATATTAGTATCACATAAATACCCCAGAAGAGTAAAAGTTCCGAATATAAATAAATATTAGTAGCTTAAGGCCGTGCTTCACCAAGCAATGTTAATGTTAACGCCATGTTAAAATACCATGCCATCTCATTCATTGACAGGGAAAACAAGAGGAATAACATGATATTTAACATGGCGTTAACTTTAACATTGCTTGTTGAAACAGGGGGCCTACTCAAGATGCTATCGCTAATTATTGTCGCTTACAAAGTTCGATAACAAAATGTATGGGATTTGACATAAGCTACGCTAAATGATCGCGATTTGGTATGTCATTTAGCGTACCTTATGTCAAATCCCATACATTTTGTTATCGAACTTTGTAAGCGATAATTAGCGATGGCATCTTGAGTAGGCCCCCAGGGCCTAAATCAAGTCTGGGGACAAACCAAACAAAGGGGGTACAAATTTACGTGAAAATGCTCATATATAAGACATAAGAAGAAGAAAAGAAGATAAATAATTATTGCGTATTATATGCGTCCAATCATAAAAAGTATTTGCAAGTGCCAAATATTGTTTCAGTATCAAGTATCAATAAACTATTCACCAAAACTTGAAACGGCTTACAAGTTACAAGTTATTCCATATTGCTTGAAGACTATCGAATAAACTTACTGCTTTTTAACCATTAACACTTGCCCAGGCACCGTAACCGAAGGGTTACTTAGCCCTTACATAACATGCATTCAAAAATCAACCTTAAACACCAAATCATAAAACACTATTTCAAGATTCATGTTTCTCAAAATTTGTTATTTAGTTGGCAATACCAAGATCATATCTAAATGCTGAAGGAATTTCGACCTTATACATTTGTGATAGAGTTGAAATACAACCAGTCCCATCTTCAGGTTCTGGTTGGCAGATCAAAGTCTACTTAATTCTAAGGGATAGCTGACCGCAGGCTTATTGTTAGAACTTTTTGTTTGGGGGTTATTCAATATGGGAGGAAGTAACATATCGTTGGTTCTGAGGACGATTCGATTACTGTAAGTTTACGGTTTATTTTAACTAGCTCTTTTTAACGGCTTTACCCGCGTTTATCTATACTAATCTATACTAATATTATAAAGCGGAAGAGTTTGTTTGTTCGTTTGTTTGTTTAATAATAATAATAATACTAACTAATCTCAGAAACTACTGTTCTGATTTAAAAAAATATTTTTTGTTGGATAGTCCATTTATAGAGGAAGGCTTTAGGCTATATAAAATTACGCTGCGACCAATAGGAGCGAAGCGTCAGTGAGAAATGTTGCAAAAACGGGGAAAATTATTCACATTTGGGGACTAAAAAGAACCTCGCGAACGAAGTCGCAGGGCACAGCTAGTTTGATATAATATTGAAAATTTTATAATACATAGATATTAAAGAAAAGGTGATTGGCTGATGTTCTAACGCATACGTCAACCTCTATTATTATGACGAATAATGAAGTAACGGATTTTCCAACCCCTAAGGGTAGAAATCATTTTTATTGTATGCAGGCGAAACCGCAAGCAAAACCTAGTTGAAATGCTTTATATTGGCTTCTATAATTTATTTCATAACCATTGTTTAATTAAATTTATCTGCCTAAAATATGTCAAAAGTAGCAACAGATTAAAAACGCATACCTATTTGAATGCACATTCGAAATTTTAAGTCATAACTCACAGTCAACAATGAGCAACTAACTGTTTATTTAATTACACTGTATATAAAATATGGTTATTATGTACTATTTATAAGTAAGGTATGTGCATAATTCGAGCTGTGGCCTGTGACGTCACCGCGCACGTCAACCGTCGAAACGCCATTATTAATAATTACAATTAATGTTGGCATAGATAATAAACATCTATTTATTTATGGTAATGCACATTTTCTTATTGTTTGTTGATTAGTTTCAGGATAACGAGAGTTAGAGTAAATTAACGATACTTAAAATTCATATAGGTATGTAATTTACATAATATTTATACTACAGGCCACATAAAAAGAAACTGACGTATGCAGTAAGACCGCCATTTTGTACAGTTCTTCTCGGTTATTAATTATTGCTGTGTGTATTTTTATGTGTGTTTGCAAAATATTTTCTATCTATTTATACAATTAGTGGTACATTTGTCTTTAGATTTTTTGTTCCAACATTTATTTTGACTTGTTGAAGGTTCATTATAAACAGTAAAGTTGTTTTCTTTTCTATGCAAAACTATCGGGTTACGGCGTAAAAGTTGAAAAATATAAATCAAATTATAGTTTAATCATTAAAACAGTATCAATACTTGATTCTGAACGCAGCGGGTAGCTGCTTAACTTTATAATCAGTCAGTTCGTTAATTAATTTTGACAATTCCGTTTTGTCTCACTAGGTGGTCTCGTTAGCTGGCAACACTGGGGCTTAATCATCATTATCACACGTTTAAGTTTCGCTCTTGAGGTTAACATCCTTTGAAATATATTTAGGTTATTGGAAAGTTATGATTGATTGGTTATTGTGTAGAAGCTTTGAACATGCTTTATCTGTTTTAGAAAAACTGCTCTTTTTTACTTTAACGTATCTTAGGGTGTTTTTTTTTAACCAAGCAATGTTAAAGTTAATCCTTCGTTAAGTATCATGTTATCCCACTCGTAATTCCTATCAATGAATGAGAAGGCATGGTATTCTAACAAGCCGTTAGCACTATCAAGCGTTGGTGAAATCAGTACTTAATGTTAACGTAAAAACGAAATGTAGAATTTTTCTGAAGGTTGTGTGTTAAAATTAGGTTATGACTTGGGAAATTTTATAGTATTTTCGGTTCAGGCAAATTCCTAAAATATTTCTCACTAGACATCTATGTCTCAGAATTCTACATTTCGTTTATTAATTCTCATGTTTTAATTTTCTATTCAAATCATAAAGAGTCTCTTGTTGATGAAGAAATCGCCATAACTCTTCCGTACTTTACTTCTTACCTCTTGATAGGTACGACAACTTTAACTTCTTCTCATTTACTTTTAAAAAAAGTTTCTAAAATAGTAGTAAAAAAAATAGTTTCTTCTAACCCTTTCAATTCCCCTTCTTCCCTCTACTTTTCCTCTCATGATAATCTTTATAAACTCATCGATATAAACAAGGTGTAAAATAAATTAGAGATAATAACTGTTGAATGTGTATGTGACTCCTATGTAGAGTATATTGTAAAAGTACCAGCGCTGAAATACTTACTTTTGACTTTCATGTTTGTATGAGAAATGCCACAACATCACAAACTTCAGACAACTCTATATTTTAAGCCTGTCCAGTTTAATTCTCAGATACGCGGTGCTAATTTTGATTAATTTCTTTTGATATTTAACCAATTTTCAAAAATAACACGTTAGTACATTATTCAATTATACCTAATTAAGGGTCCCACGATATCTAAAGCTGAATCCACACCGTTGGTAGCGGAACTCTCTCAATTAAGAGCCATCACCTATTAGTTCTACTGTTAGGTAAGGTATTAGAATGTTGTGTTTATGCAATTTCAGACCTCGCTGCAGCAAGGGACGACGCACACTAATGCTATGGACGTCATGATTTAATCGTTTATTTTAGGGTCAAACATGATTCTTGTCATCTTATGAAAAAGTCTGAAATAATAGCCTTCCTGATACACATCTTCTGAGAGTTTCTATCAATCAACATAAGTATTCATTATAATATATGTCTCTAAATGTAATCCCCCGATTTCTGAAAGGCAAATCAACAGCTAATAATCAGTGTTCAAATGTCGTGTCAAATTAAATTTAGTTCGGGATTTGACAACCGTCAAAAGACTTGACCAGTGATTTGTTGATTTTATCGTTTGTTTGCCTTTTAAAAAGTGTTTTCAATCATAGATTATTTATCCACATTTGCATGATTAGTCAATATGATTTCTTCCCCTTTGAGCATTTCTAAACAGAAACTAAGTATCTAAGTAATTATATAACTACTACTGGTATAGTTTAGTTAATAATATTACCTATAAACCCCGTCTACTGTACATAAACTCATGAGGTAAAATATACACACGACAAAATAATATATAAATGTCAATATGCAAATGCTGGGTATTCATTCCTGTTCTTCCTTCTGATTCCCTTTAATCGCGTGGCGTGGGGTTTTGTATAGACTTAATTGTGTGTTCTTATTTAATTTACTGTTCGTCATTTATAAATATATACTGGCTGTATGTTATTGAATGTACCGTAGGTTCTTGATGGAAATACATTTTATTTAGTAATAATACACTAAATACTTGCACTTTTTTCCCACTTTATTAGTTTTTTCACAAGTTGTGAAAAAACTAATAAAGTGGGAAAAAAGTGCAAGTATTTAGTGTATTATTACTAAATATACTGGCTGACCCGTGCCCATTTCGTTGAGCATACAAACGTTTTACACCTTCCCTGGACTTCCACGAATATTTTAATACTAAAAGAGCCGAATCGGTTCAGCCGCTCTCGACTTTTAGCGAGACTAACGAACAGCAATTCATTTTTAGATATAATATATAAGATATAATGTAATATCTGAGTTTTTTTTGTCAACCTTTGCCTGTGCGAAGTCTCTAAGTGTTTAAAACATATATTTTTTATTATTTATTAATTTCCCGACACAGATCTAACATTTCCCTCGTATAACGTTGGTGCGGTTACCACGATCCTGGCTACATAGTTACAGTAGTGTGGGATTATATTTTCCAGTTAAATTATTCGATATTTACAAACCTACTTCCTTAGTATAAAGCGTGTTATTAGCCATGTTCAAAATCGCCCTAAAACAGTGGATCTTCAGAACACTGGACATAACTTTCCTGTCTGACTACGTCATATATACTGTAATTTGGAAACTATTCTAAACATTAGGCCCTATTTAATCTATAAGTGATTGAATATACTGTCGGTTCTTGGTGGAAATTGTCGTATCTAGTGTGCGCTACCCCTAACCGTTTAAGAGATCGACAAGTGACCTCTAGTTGCGATAATCTGCGGAATATTTAACTGTGAGTGAACCGAGCGGGTACTCCTGTCAACTTACTGAATATACATGAGGCGTATAATAGGTACTTTATAATGTAATGAGAAGGTCACTGACCCAGCATAGTTTCAAGCTTCTTGAAATAGGTATATGTATTATGTACATACATTTAATAGTCACCGACGTGGTCCAGTGGCTTGGAGTGACGGGGGTCATGGGTTCGATAACGAACAACAAAATAATTGTTTTCTAGTCTGGTTAAGACAGGCTTACAAGAAAGATGTCCTTGCCAGCTGTAGTGCGGGCCATGGTGGATGATGAGATGTTGTGGCAAGCTGTAATTTCATTTTGTGAGGAGATTCTCCTACAAAAAGAAGCTGCTGAGCGGGTTAGAGAATCGGACTCTTCTATCCTAACTCGCCGCCCAAGAATTGTTCGTAGAAGACGGGCATATGGTTTAAGCATAAGTGTGCTTGTAGTAGGGAAGGAGATGTTTCTTGACAATTCTATGTGTCAGTAACTTGCGCGGTGAATCGGAGATTGGCACCCAGGAAATGGGTCAGCGGGCAGTGTTGCGGTAGAATGCTTAAGAGTACCCATGACACTGCTGGTTACGCAGTGTGAAAACACCGTTGGGTTTTTTAGCCGATAAGAGTCCGGCATCACTCGCTTTGTGCAAAACGCATTGTGAGTATCCGTGAGGATTTTTCCCAGCGTGAAGAAAAAATTAAGGTTTACAAGAAAAATAATCAAAAATTATCAAAAAAAGTTCCTCTTGCGATCTTTCGCCAGTCATGCTCATCCGTTTCACTAGTTTACGTTCATCTAGAGGAAGAGAGAGTGCTGTGTATTGCGCCCACTCTTCGGCGGTACAAATTAGCTCCTGGTTTTAATTAAACCGGCCACCGTCAAATTTGTGGCTATCATTACACAAAAATTTCGTGAAGGTTGAGCTCTAAAATTGTAGTCTAAAATGGTTTATACAAGGTTAGGTAATAAAACTATGTTACTAAGTAGCTCATGAAGACAACTGCGTTCAAGACTCAAGTCGTCTGAAATTCTAGCGTAATAATGTATGTAACTTTCTACAGAACATACTAATAGTACAGTGTTACGCAAAAGATAGTATTGTTACATGTTTGATGTTTATTGTGCAAGCGGATTTATTGTCGTCATAAATATTTATGCTATCCATTAAATTATATATCCATGACTGCTAAATGCGATTCGTTGTGGTTTCATCAGTTCACGGTTGTAACCTTAGCAAAAACCGAAACTGACAGTTAAGCCCAGCTAGTTGACGAGTAAAGCCAAAAACGGATCGTTTTAATAACCTAAAAGGTGTAAAATAAATGAGTGATAATACTTTAGGACGTGTATTTGCCACCTATGTAGAGTATACTGTGAAAGTACCAGCGCTGAAAGACTTACGTTTGACTGTCATGTTTATACAGGGTGTAAAAAGAGCAGTCACTATAACTTTGAGATACGATTATACTACCTTACCGCATTTTGGAAATGTATTTTTTTTTTTTTTTTTGTGAAAAACTAAAAAAAAAATTTTTACTTTTCACCATTTCTTATTTTTCTGTCGCAAAAATAACAATAAAGCAAAAAAAATTTTTTTTTGTAATTTTTGTAAAAAAAAAAACATTTCTAAAATGAGATAAGGTAGTATAATCATATCACAAAGTTATAGTGACTGCTCTTTTTACACCTGTTATAAGAAATGCCTCATTATCATAAATTTGTCCATACAATAAGTTAAAAAAGTAGAGGTACTTTTTTAACTTCTTGTATGGGCAAATTCAGCGCTGGTATTTTCACAGTAAACTCTATATACCTAGGAGACCCATACACACCCTAAAGTATTAGCACTCAATATTATTACATCCTGTATACCTATAATTTAATCAAAATCTTGAATATAATAAATATTAGTGTAAACACAGGTTCTTCGGATGGCTACTTAGCACCGAGCATATTAGATATTAGAGAGATGCGTACATATTAGAGAGAAGCTCGCTATAGAATCTTATATTGAAAGATTCTCTAGGCTCTATATTACCTATATAGATGAAATAAAGTCAAATATTTGGAATGGTTTCCCAAATTGCAGTATTCACAAGCATTTGACGTAGTCAGACAGGAAAGATATGTCCAGTGTTCCAGGGTGAATCTTGAATTCGGCATTCCGTTCACAGAATTTGGGACAAGAATTTATTTAGTAACCTTCACTGAATAGTTCTAAGGTCTAACATTTGTGGAGACTAATATATAATATAAGCTTCTGTAACAAAAGACGTTGACATACAAAAGACTAAAAAAATCCACTAAGACAACATGAATATACACAATCTAGGACAGATCTTTTCACACATTATATTTTTACAACGAGTGAGACGGCGTTATACCTATATCACTTATCAGCCTGTGAGGTCACTAGTACATTTGTCATTAGAAATTGTATGTTGGTAGCTGATGACTTGGTAACAAATCATATTGCTAGAATGAGAACTTTCCATTAGGCAAATCCTTATTTTTCCAAGACCATCACGTGGCAGACCTACAATATCACAGAATCTTTATTAATTAAAATATGTATACAGGGTGTAAAAATACCAGTCACTATAACTTTAAGATACGATTATACTACCTAAACTCATTTTGGAAATGTTTTTTTTTTTTGTCAAAAACTAAATTTTTTTTTTACTTTTTACCATTTCTTATTTTTTTGTCGCAAAAATAACAAAAACAAAAAATTTTATTTTTGTAATTTCTTGTAAAGAAATTTTTAAAAAAATCATTTCTAGAATGAGACAAGGTAGTATAATCATATCCCAAAGTTATAGTGACTGCTCTTTTTACACCCGTTATAAAACAGTGTAGAAACAAACCATAATTATTGTAAAATGGCGGTCGCTCTCACCATTTCAAGCGGTTTATTCCAGAAAACCCAGCCAGGAAAGTTTTACGCAAAATGGCTATAGGTTTTGAATATCCAACAGAATGGCTCAAAATGCTTGACCTCCAAGTAGAAGATACCCTAATGTGTGGCACGCTCGCTCTCCGGAACGGCGCACACGTCACGCTCGCGGTGCCCGCAGCCCGTCGCGTGCCGTGACCCCCGGGCGGAGCGTGCCGAGCGAGAGCCACAAGGTGTCGCGCTGTCTCGCTCTAACTGGCCGGTAAAAAAAACTATACTATAAATCTATGTTCGAAATTGGAAATAATAATGATGCTACTGGCATAGCTCTATGAAAAAGTTACCGAATTCCAAATTCGAAATTATTTAAAATTTTAATTGATTTCGCTCCTTAATTTTGCAATTGCATTTTGATGAATTTTTGTTTTTTTAACAAATCATACCTACTAGAATAAGCTTTTTTTAGTAAACCAAAGCTTCGTTATGCATTATAGGTTGTACAATGCTCTACAAAAGCACGCGTTCGTGTCAGTAAGAGTACGAGTATCTGTAACTGTGTTTAATTGCTTTTCGGACGTTGTACTATATTACGAGATTTACCGGCGTTCATGCTCGATTTAATGTATGCACGCATACATAATGCATGCATGCATTAAACACATAATTACTTATTTTCTCGACTAATTAGAGATGGTTTTATAGCTAGATAACTCTCTAATTTCATACGTCCTATTTCTTAACCGTAAATTATATAACAAACATGAGAAAGTGCTGTAAAATAACTTAAAGACTTGTACCGAATCATGAAAATGTCTTCAATATTTGCTCGGGTAATTCAAAATCAGTTAGGTTATTCGTTTAATAATGTTAATAATTAGTGTCAAAAAATCATTAAAATATAATCACTTTCTAACTAACAGGTTGTTTTTATTTATCGCTGTGAAATTCTAGATGTTAACAACGCAAAATTAATAAAATAATTAAGTATTAATAAATTCAGCCAAGTTAAACAAACAATAGGCATTAAATAATTATTGTTGAACTTGTATCGGTACCGTTATCTCATTATGTTAATAAAGTAATTAATAAAAACAATATAATCTGGCAAAATTAAAAAAAAACAGTTGAAAACTGTAACTTCTCACGGAATACATGAATACGAATTTAAGCGATTATTACAATAAAAAGTACCTATTGTAATATTTTTTATTATAATACAATTGTATCGAAATATAAAAATAGAAAACATGATTTAGCGTAAGTATCTGGTTCTTAGAAAAATATTTTAACCCTCGACTAAAACAGAGGGGTGTTATAAGTGGACGGACTGTGTATATCTGTGACATCGAAGCTCCGAAACCGACTGACTTTGATCTATCTTATTTTTGTATGAAAGCTGACCTGTTTGTAAGTGTTCTTACAAACAGGTCAGCTTTCATACAAAAACCATCACTTCGCTCAGCGCTTGACAATACGGCGGTAACTTTTTTTTTTTAAAGAATAATTTAAAAAAAATTTAACAACAATTCAAATTTTCTATAGTCACAGAAGCTCAAAGATACACTATTTTACCAGCTTAACTTTTTAAAACTATGAAAGGTGAGTATAAAACTAAAAAGCAAAAGTAAGTTTGCCCTCAAAAAGTGTTAATGAATTTTATAAAGTCCTTGATATATTGTTCAATAGGAAAAGTTAGTGATCACAAAGAAATAAGTTTTTAAATTAGCAATTTACCAGCCATATTTTAAATTTGGAACCAACAAAAGTGTCAATAATTTGATCACTGATAATAATAATAACGGACAGCTGGCAGTTATTAATAACGTTAAGCAATATTCGACGTTATGCCATTGGAATACGGAGAACCCGTTTTCGTCACTTGTTTAGGGTAAATCTATGGGGTACTGCACCCCATTCCATAACTAAGGGGTAAATGTAAATGCACTCTTGGATTGTTCCTCTGTTTGCAGGTACAATGTTAAATTGTATAATAGGTATAATACTTGACCTGTTTTATTATTATTGTAGACTTTATGGTCAGTAATAGAGAAATTACATTTGAGTGTAGAAACTTACTTAAATGGATTTTTTTATAATAACCACAATTTTATTTAAATAACCTACTTTGTAAATGTATACCTTCTTCTTCTTTCTTCGGGTCGGGTCTTAATTATTGCCATGTCTAATATAACTTATGCCAAAATGCCATGTCTAATATAACTTACGAAGTTTGAAAACAAAATGTATGTGATATGCTGATTTGACGAATTCGCTTGTCATTGAGCGAATCTTATGTCAAATCCCATACATTTTGTTTTCGAACTTCGAAAGTGATAACAGCGTTGGCAACTTGAATAAGGTCCTTGGGCTATAATTACGAATCTATTGACACTGTCGTTTAAGCGCTACTGTGGAACATACATAGACTGCTAAACATTACCCTTTCTTTTAGCTTTGCTGCAGTCGGGTAAAAACCAACTCATGCATTTCAAATTGTTTTTCGTCCACACCTTAAGCTATTCTTGATAATTCCTTTAGTTGTTACTAAGGGGATGCATTTTAAAAAAGTTTGCATTTTAATTAGGAATATTTGTATTTTTTTATTACTTTTTCAATATCTGCTTTGCGTATGTTAAGTGCATGTCTACGGTTCAACGGTTACACAAAAACACAGCAAGTTATAATACACGCAATAATTATATAATAATTTATTAAAATATCTATGGACGCTTTATCCACGTCAATCTAGCCCCGTGCTAAGTATCCGAAGAACTTGTGTTACAGGTACTAGACAGCGGAAATATATTTATTACTTTACATAGATATTTAAGATTTTTATTTTTGTGTGTTAGCATTTAAGGTATTTATCTATTGCCCATCTGCGGGTTAAATCCAGCAGACACATGATAGGTATCTATCCTAAACAATATCACGTGATATTTCGTCGTCTTAAGAAAAAAGAAACTTTGAGAAAGTATCCTCGTATCTAAAATGTTTTCTCGAGAATATCTTGCTTGCTTGTAATAACCCAAGGGATATAAAACTTAATTTTTATTTACTTTAGGTTGATACAAGCTAGATATAATACTTAACTGAACCTCATTTGAATAAAAATTCATACCTATCATAATAAAATCTAGAATTATTAAGTTTTTTTACTCTACTGAAAAGTTGTAGTTTTATAGATACGAGGTTGTGAAGGTGAAGCGACGATTTATCCTCAACAATATCACGTGATATTTATCCTCGACAATTCAAAATTCAAAATATTTTATTTCCAAGTTAAACTTAATAAACTATTTTCGGAAAGTCAACAAAAATGCTACCACCGGTCACCGGTCAATATCACGTGATATTTATCCTCGACAATATCACACATGCGCCGGTACACCACGTGAGTCGGTGCGCGTGGTGCGGCGGAAGCGGGTGAGGTGCGGTTACCGTTCCGGCGGGCGCGCCTGACCCGCCGCCGCCGCGACGATATGGGTTGATGAACTGGCACACACGACTACTTACTCACTAAGGCCCGTGTTAATGAAACAATCTTAAGGGCGTGTTTCACCAAGCAATGTTAAAGTTAATCCTTCGTTAAATATCATGTTGTCCCTCTAGTAATTCCTACCAATGAATGAGAAGGCATGGTATTTTAACATGCCGTTAACACTAACATGCGTTGGTGAAATTGGGACTCAGAGATCACAATCACAATCAAGTTAACAAAAAAAAAAAAGTTTGGGGCGTGTTTCACCAAGCAATGTTAATCCTTCGTTTGATTGTAATGTATGTATAATGAACATTTGTAATGAACACACCCAAAATTAATAATCAATCTTGATTGGCAGGGCGGATAGCAGATTAAAGAATGGCCTCTGTTCGAATAGGACAGTTAGTGCATGTGAATTATTCAATCTGTCAAAATACGTCCATCTTTAGATCGTTTCTTGACAGATTTTCAATCTCATACTGCAATCCGATAAATTTCGGGGATTACACTTTGAGATTAAATGAGATTAGATCTTAAGATGGACGTATTTAGAGTAGACAATTTATTAACACGCACTAAGTGTCATTTTCGAACTAAAATTGCTAAAATCTTAGATAACTAAAATTGTATCAAGATTGGTTATTAATTTCGGGCGTTACTCACTACAGCGCGTTCGTTTAATAACAGTTGCTTTGTCACAATAGATATTGTTGTTAGGCCCCGTATTAATAAACAAGTCTCAAACTCGGTCTCAAGAATTGCGATCGCAACCTCTACTTGAGAACCTATTTGACAGATAAATGAACAAGAAAATTAATTACTTATCTACCAATAGGTAGGTATACTTATATTACTTATGTTACATACCTACTTTCATTTTTTTTCTTTTTGAAACGTAATTCATAAATCATAATATAGATTATAGAAAAATATTAAAATAAATATAACCCTTATATTTATGATTTTATATTTAAGTTTAAACGAAACCTTTTATCTGTCAAATAGGTTCAAATTGAGGTTATACCATATAGCTGTCCCCGCGACTTCGTTCGCGTGGTTTTTGAGCGACTTAAACCGGTTTTGCAGCGCACGCAACGTAAGGTTTCCCCTTTTTGCAACATTTCTCACTGACGTTTCACTTCTATTAGTCGCAGCGTAATGTTATATAGCCTAAAGCCTTCCTCTATAAATGGACTATCTAACAAAAAAAGAATTTTACAAATCGGGCCAGTAGTTCCTGAGATAAGCGCGTTTAAACAAACAAACTCTTCCGTTTTATAATATATTACTTAGTACATATAGATTTACGTTTGTATCGAAATAATATTACGCTGCGACAAATAGGAACGAAGCGACAGCGAGAAATGTATACGATATATTTCTCGCCATACAAATAGTCATTCAAGATCATTGTCGTTATACAAAGACACACAGTCAATACAGTTACACACACTAACTTACTTACACTAGCATGCGTTTGTTTAATAACACTTGATTTGACACAATTATTGTCAATATGTATTACTTTCATATTATACATATTTATTCCGTATCTAAGGAGCAAGAGAACTCGAAAAATAAAAGCTTATAATTTAAAATTGGAATTAGGGTCGAATTAGACCACAGGGTCATCTAGTTAATATTTAATATTCGTAAACCAATTACCTCAACGTCAACTTTAAATATTGCAACCAAAACCGTCGAAACTGAAATTCCCATACTTTCCAATTGTGTTTCTCACGCGGTAAAGATAAGCGTTAATATTTTAATCGATTAATTGAAGAACAAGTTAATTAACAGCCTGTGGTCATATCCTGAGTCCTTGTGACTCAACACCACCTACACGGTACACTCTAGCAGCGTCGGACTTTTCAGGGTTATGGCTTCTAAGTAGGAGCTCCGGGGCCTTACTCTCCAAACTGATTCGATTTTAATAATAACAATATCTATGGACGCTTCACACCACGTCAATCTGGCCCTGTGCTAATTATCCGAAGAACTTGTGTCACAGGTACCAGACAACGGAAATGTATTTAATACTTTTATACTATACACATATTTAAGATTTTTATTATAACACCAATTTAATGCACATCCATGACCCAGGAACATTAAAAACTTTTTGTTCCCTCGGCGGAATTCGAACCCGCGACCTCTCGTTCGAGCACCGACGCGCTCAACCACTGCGCTACGGAGGTCGTCAAATTTTGATTCAGATTAGATCGTGCCTCGTACTCCATATAAATAAATTGACTTTGTTTATTTTGATTCTCAGTCGATTGATATGGAAAGTAACGATCTAACGATTTTCTTTATCCTGGTAAGTTTCAAAGTAATCCACCAAATAAAATACCAAAAGCCGTTGATATCGAACTGATTCCATTCTCGATTGTGTTGCGGGTACGCCTGTTGATTGCTAAACGTGTAATTACTCTAGCTTTATGGAGACCTAGTAAGTTTGGGTGCTTAGATGATAGGAGAGAAAAAACATAATATTTTTTATTTAGTGGTGGAATGAGCGGAAACAGCCTTATATAAACTTTGAAAACACAAAATGGATATGAAATAGTTTTATAGTGAGTGTTATTTATATTTAGATATTCAATATTAATAAGAGTATTTAGCTGAGTCGAATATAAAATATGTGTGAAACTCTATTATTTAAATAAAGTGATGTATTTTTTAACTTTTTACATAAGTCCCTATGAGGTTATCTGACTTTGAAATCGATAGTGCTTTCTGTAGGAGCTTCTTTGACACCTACTTAACATCTCCAACCTTAATCTGGCGCATCGAATATTTTTTTTATACTTAGATATATAAACTTTTTTTAACCCCAACAATGAAATAAAAAAAATCATGCCTAAATAACCACAGGCATGTGGGTTGGGACACATGTACTATCTTAATCGGATGTTCTCGGGTACAAAAATCCCCTCTTCGGCTTCCCTTCTACTAGTTAGGTTGACCTAATTTTAAAGGTAAATATAATAAATATACATGATGCAATAAAGTTATTTTAATATTTTAAATTTAAATATTAATTATAAACTCTCAAAATTTCTCCTTACTAGGTTTTGCTTGCTCATATACAGTAGGTATCCCAAGGGAACTCAGCACTTTTAATACTTGAAAAATAGAGATGAATATTATGCTACATACAACTGCGTCAATGTATTTTGAACCTTAAAGTATAACCTGCGTCACCTTATTAAAATTTCGAATCCATATTGTTATAGGCAATGCTTATTATTCAAGGACCCACATAAATTATGGTTAATTTAGGAAATATTTGTACATTACTACAATATTCTTGGTATCTAATTACATTTAATGTATTCGTAATGTACTGTCGGTGATATCTGCGCTTTTCCTCTTTTGGACCTGTGGCGATTGTAATAAGGTGTAATTGTGATACCAGCGATTTCCAGAACTGTACACTGTGATATGTGTCTTGAGGTTAACAGTTAAGGCGTAATCTGAACTATTCTTGCTGGTTAATTTAACAACCTTGGTTAGTTGTAAAATGTTGATAGGATTTTCATTATCAATATATAGAATTCTAAAAATACCGCCTACATTCGGATTTATAAAAAGAATCAAGGTTTTTCCTGTTAATAGTTTATAGGGAAAACGAATTTGTATTAAATCAGCAAAGTTGTATTTT
Source organism: Celastrina argiolus (assembly GCA_905187575.2). NCBI lineage: Eukaryota > Metazoa > Arthropoda > Insecta > Lepidoptera > Lycaenidae > Celastrina > Celastrina argiolus. The sequence continues at coordinate 10,544,804 of LR994596.1, forward strand.
CTAAAAGACAAAAGTACAGAAAGTACCTACCATCAGCAACAACCACAATTTTTACTCTCTACAGAGGCCTTACTCTCCAAACTGATTTGATTTCGATTCAGATACGATCATGCCGCGTACTTCCTAATAAATTGACACTTGTTTATTTTGATTCTCAGTCGATCGATATGGTCGGGACTCGGGAGTACAAAAAGATACGATTTAACAATTTTCTTTATCCTGGTTAGTTTCAAAGTAATCCACCAAATAAAATACCAAAAGCCGTCGAGATCGAACTGATTCGATTCTCGATTATGTCGTAAGTAAGGCTGCTGTACTCTCTCTCATATTAATATATACTCAAACATTCGTAGTCGGGTAAAAACGACAAAGATTTTTTTTTAATAAATTCATACATTAACTTGAAATCCAGAATTCATAAATTCACCTAGTGAAGGTACCACGGCATAGTTTTTGTGACTTTTTGTTGGTGAAAAATATACTGATTTTAATAATGCACGTCATAGAAAATGTAGGTCACAAAATCGGTAGTCTTTGTATGGTAAAAACATCGTACTACAGAAATCATCCAGTAGAAGAGCATGCTAATGAAGCTGGATAATTTATAATTGAAATGGTAATAAAGCAATGTTAAGTCTTAATCAAGGTAGTTTAAGCCTACGTAGATAATGTATGACTTTAACATTGAGAGAATGATTGTAAAAATATGACTATGCATTAGACGACGAATTTGCATAAAATACAAATTATTCTCTTAACATAACTGTTAGCTAGACCTAATAGTAAAGTGGTTTTATACTTTAACGTTGTAGGCACCAACTTTTATAATATTATTAGGAGGAAAGATTTGGTATCCATTAAGTACGGATCTGAAAGTAATGGACCAGTTTTGATGAAATAAGGCCATTACAAATAGTGCTCTATATCTTTATCAGGAGGGATAAAATATACGGTATCCGAAAAAAAATCGTACAATATATTAGAGTAAGTGATAAATAATACTAATAATCAAAGATAGACAGATAAACATAGCGAAACTACTGTATCATAATATTCAACTCCTTTTTGCAGTATTAAAAAATGCAGTGTTCCCGTAGGATACCTACTGTATACGTAGAAGGAACCGCAAGCAAAACTCAGTATAGGGCAATTTTAAGAGTTTACAATTAATATTAAATAATAATATATTTAAATTCTATTATTATATCATTTATGTTTATGTATATTTACCTTTAAAATTAGGTCAACAAGTATACAACCCTATGTACCTGCTCTTTCTTTAGATAAACTTGAACTGTACCAAACTTCTCTTCTCCATTTGCACAATTCTCCAAAAACTCAACTAGTTTTTGCTTTACGTAACAAAATAATGATGGTCCGTGGATTGCTGGAGAAAGAATATCTCCACGTCAACCATCTTGCCTGTAACGCCCGGTTTCTGAAAGGCTGATCATGTTGTTGTAATATGAAAAAGAACAAGGCAGTTTAAGGCCGTATTATTGAATTGTCTGGAACCAGGCTGGTCTTGTAAAAGATCATAATACGGCCCCTGACTATTTACTAGTTTATTTCCGTACAGTCGTGATGTATTCGCAATAGCTCGGAATCCGCGGTATTGCCCCATCCGCGTAGGTACGGTACATCCCATTGTTACTGACTCATTCATTGCGAAACCGATCGCAGCCATATGATTAGTAAACCACTGCCACGGATAGGTAAACCATCAAATTATTGGCGAAAATGATTTTAGTTAATGGAATCAGGCGTTACTTAGCGGAAATCTATAGTATAAAATTTAAAAATATTATATCTAACAATATCCCGCGAAACAATTTCAAATGTGATTTATCACGATGGTCGTTTCTATAAGCCGCTATATGTTCTTTATACCGAGTCTCAAAGTTACGTCCAGTCTGACCTACGTATACACTGTCGCATTCAGGACAATCGATTCTGTATACACCTGATTGATACTTTAAATCAATCCGGTCTTTATTATTACACTAGCTGACCCGTGCCCATTTCGTTGAGCATAGAAACCGTGTAAACCTTCCCGGGACTTCCACGAATATTTCAAGACCAAAAATAGCCGAATCAGTTCAGCTGATCTCGAGTTTTAGCGAGACAAACGAAAAGCAATTGATTTTTATATAGCCTATGTTACTCAGTGATAAATGATAATGTAGCTTTTTAATGAAAAAAATATTATTAAAATCGGTCTAGTACTTTTTGAGTTAAGTCGTTACATACAAAAATACAAATCTTTCCTCTTTATAATATTAGTGTAGATAATTGATTTTTTTAAAGTATTATTCGTCCTAAATGCGACATGCTTATCGGTATTTTTCATTACGTTTCGCGGAATATTGCTAGCAATAAAATATAATATTTTTAAATTTTATGAAAAAGATTTTCTCTACGTTTTTTATCAGTCTTTTGACGTCTTTTTTACTGGAATTATTTTTAGCCGCATGTAGAGAGAGAAGAATGAGAAATGTTGACTTGCAGGACAGGCCAACCCAGTGTAGGAATGGGCTGAAATCAATGTTTTTCTTTTTAATCATCATAATATATAAAAATTAATTGCTGTTCGTTAGTCTCGCTAAAACTTGAGAACGGCTGAACCGATTTGGCTATTTTCAGTCTTGAAATATTCGTGGAAGTCCAGGGAAGGTTTAAAAGGTTTGTATGCTGAACGAAGTGTGCACAGGTCATCGATAAAATAAAGTTTTCATTCAAAATTAAAAACATATTTGTTTTTGAAGGTCAATTTATAAAATAAATTAAAATTACCAGTTACAGATCCAAATGAGTTTCTCCATAATATGAGATCGGTTATACGTCGGTAAGAGACTATTGCGATATTTTTGTCTCGCGACGACTGTGTATGTAACCTTGTCCGTAGCTCCTAAACGGATGAGCCAATTTAGATCTCGTTTTTTTTAGTTTGTTATCTGACGTGGGTAAGAATCGAAAGTGTTCTTAGCAGAAATATAGTAGTTCATCGACTGACAATGTCGAGGTTACTTTTTAACCGATTTTCAAAATAAGAAAGAGTCTCTCAATCCAGCCGATTTTTTTTGGGGCACTTTTGCCATTGATAACGGTATTCAGTAGACGCCTATTCCATAGTTCACCAGTCACCAGGCAGCAATGCTAAGTAATTTACCAGTCATCGTACATTGTCGTCTCCAATTTTACAGTCAATTTGACGAGCGATTTCTTCGTCCACAAGCCGTAACCAGCCGACTAACTGTAGAACTACCGATTTCTACTATTTTCTATATTCAGTGCAAAATCGCAACGATAACGAAGTTAGAAACGAAGTAGCACTTTATCAAAAATTTGAGAAACCTACTATTTTTAGGCATGCAGTTTCTAACTAGAAACGAGTATCGCTATAGCAAAAATTAGAGAATCCTTTAAAGAAAGAACGAGAAATGTTTATGCATGCAGCAAACTGATTATGATGAATTATAGCTAAGGACGACCGCGATCACGTCAACTTTCAAATAAAAAAAACTAGATCGTAATCGGTTCATCCGTTTGCGAGCTATGATGCCACATACAAATACACACAGGCTGGGAATTTGGGGTTCAACGTGATTTAGCGACCCCATGTGTCAAACCCATACATTTTATTGTTTTTTTCGTCATTGTTTTTACACTGTTACTGCTTTTATGGCTCCCAATTTGATATCTTAATAATGATAATGCCTCCCACACCGATTTCGGTGACGATGGCCGGTTTCACTGAAACCAGGCCAGCTACGCAGAAGTTATTTTATAGTGCCCAAGTGTGTGCGCAATACACAGAAGCACTCTCTCTTCCATCACTCTCGTAGACCAGTGGGACGGATAACCGACAAGACTGGCGTGAGATCAGGCGCAGGACCTACTTTTTACATGCCATGCAGACGCATGGATCATCTTTCTTGTCAGACAATCAGGTGATCAGCCTGCATTGTCCTAATCAAAATTGAAAACAACATTTTTTGTTGTTCCAACGCTGTAATCGAACCCACGACCTCCGGGTCGAGAGCTCTGAACCACTAGAACACGGAGGCGTCAAATCTTAAATAATCCTAATGATAAACTTTAAACACGCTTAGTTAATGACGTTAAAGGATGTAGTTATGTAATAAAGGTATAAAAGCAATGGATGGAACAACTAAAGTCATGTTTTCGTGTCGTGAGAAATCATTCACTTGGTAAAATGAATATTTAAAGATTCTTCTTTTTCTTAGTTTGTAATAATATTAATATAATTATCTTAACAAGGTGTTTCCCGCCACTTTACACAAAAATACCGCGGGTACCGTACATTTTGCTGGGGTATAAAATATCCTATTTTGAATCCAGAATGTACACTACTATCACACCAAATTTCATAAATATCAGTTTCTACGTAAAAGAGTATATAACACACATTATATTCCTAGAATCGTTTACGTAAAAACTTTCGCATTTATAATATTAGTAGGACGAGTAAAATGTCTTTCTCATTTATTTTTACTAAATACTTTTCTATATGTAAAATAATATAATTATTAATATTATGTCCGTTAAATAGAAAACATATAGACATCACTAAAATTTAAACAAAATGTGCCAGGTGACCTAATATTAAGGTATTTACCAAAATTTTGCCTTTTTACGGACTTTCATAGAAAGTCCTGCTAGCTGTATAGTCGTCTCGCTCTGGTTGTCAGTAAGTCGATCCTGTGATAAAGACTGTACGTAATATAAAACCTTTTTTACTTGACTATTTAGACCATTCTAAATTTGAACATATCAAGTTGTGTCCAGACGGTCGTTGGCAATGATTTTTCAGTTTTATGGACAATGCAACTGACAGTTACCATTTTTTTTTTGTATCTGATAGATAATAAAAACAGGTACTAAAACATTAATTAAAAAAGGAATACATTAACATCCTTAATTATAGATAAAAGGTCCAGCCATTATTTTATTAATTAACCCTTTTTTACAAAATTCGTTGTTTAGAATCTATTTAACCTGCAGATGTTGAAGAAATACAAAATTAACACAACGGGGACCAATTACAAGTCGAAAATCATACATCTGTTCCAACCCTTTGGATACTTCCGAAAACACTGGGATAATAATAACCCAATTAAATGGGGTGTTCGCACATGGTCAAATGAATTAACATTTTTTGATCCCCCTCTATGCTCTTGTATATACTTAAGTATGTTTTTAAATATGAATCCCTCCAGTTTCGTCATAACTCGAAGAGATACCTACGGTGTTCAATAGGAGTCACCATTTATTTTAAAAAACTTAAAATTGTAGGATTAATGGCAAATATTACAAATTAGAAAAAGAAATAAGAGTTTAATTACTTTTTGGTAGTCACTTACTGTTTGAAAACCCTAAATGAAGCAGCTTTATTTAGGGTTTTTAAACAGCGCGGCGCGAGCGTGGCGCTTCATATTAATCATATTCACCAAAGTCATGGTCACTGTATACGGTAATAAAATAAACTTGTAATAGTTTAAGAACAAAATAAATAGGGTATCTACTTTTACGTCTAAATGACTTGTTTGACAACATATTATTTGGTCTGCTGGACATCAAAACAATTATAGAACAGAGCCTATAATTAATTATTAATTTAGGTGCTAACACTTTGAAAGTAATACCACTATTTAGCTATCTGTGATAACATTAAACTTATAACGACAAACAAAAAAGAATGGCAAATGAACGATTCACTAATGCAAGTAGATATTTCATGTTTGCTTACATATTATAGTAATTTTCAATGAATTATACGATGAATTATTGGAAGTTTAACGCTTAGGAGAATACTATGTGTAAAATGCATTTTTTAACAATTTTTGTTTTTAATTTGATATTGTGTGTACATAAATTATAAAAATTAATATAAATATTATTATGCTGTTTTAACATATCGCAACTGCATCTAAACTGTATTGTAGGTAAGATTTAATATGCAAAATCGAATCGAAAGCGATCTACAGATTTCTTGTGATATTATCACGAAAATTAAACGCAATTAAAGTTTATTATAACATTATACAAATTACAAGCTTTAAACAGAACTTATGTATTTTTAGACTCTTTACAATATCTTTGAATATACAGGAAATCTAAAACTTTATGATAAAAATAAAAAGTAGTTTTATCACAATAATTTAAACTGTCGGAAATAAAAACTAATTGTTACTCATTTTAAACACTTTATAAGGGCATCTGAGAATAAAATATAAATTAAAATGTGGTCATAAATAAAATATTATTGATCACGCCATGTATAGCATATTGTCATATATTATAACATACTTGTATTCCACGATTTATAAAACTGATTAGAGAGATATATTGTACTGTACGAGAATGATTCAATGATCATACTTAGGAAAACATAATCGTAATTCACTATGAGTAACATACAATAGGTAATATGTACTATGTATTGTATCATGTACCTATATTATTTTAGATTATATGTTATAGGCCATAAAACTTTAGAGAAAAATTACGTAGATATACGGCCGGTATCTGAAACGTTAGTCGAATGTAATCTGTGGAATTTTAACCAGCCTTGGAAATGCGTGCGTAATGTTTTTTTTTATAAATTATTCAGGTCCTATGGTAGTGCAATTGATCGAATTCTAAACACCCAAGATCTGACTTTTTTGATCCGCTTGACGTAAATTGCCTCTGTATTCTAAAGTCTAAACTGTTTGTAGATCAAAATTGTTTGTAGATCACAAACTTAAAGATGTATTTATTGGTACTATAACCTGTTAAGCAGTTGTTGGCGTCACCAAGAATGGTTTTTGACATTGTCATTTTAATCAAATGTGATCCCATCCGTAGGGTACCGGAGTACAAAGCACCTACCCATCCAACTATCCCGTGGCTGTCACGGCACGTGATATAACGGCTGTTAAAAGAGGAGTCACTATAACTTTGGGATATGATTATAATACCTTTTCTCATTCTAGAATGGTTTTTTATTAAATTAAAAAAAAAAATTAGTTTATGTCAAAAACAATATAAAAAATAGAATCTCAAAGTTATAGTGACTGCCCTTTTTTCACTCTGTATATATCCGGAAATCAGCAGTGTTTCCGCGGACAACGTTATTATCTTAAAACTGCGCACGCCAGTCCGTCTGCCAAGCCTGGTGAGTATAGGCAACTACCACCCATTAAATGCTTTTGAGGGAAGTTTATGTCCCGTAGAGGGCGTCATTACTACGATGGTGACCGTTGTAAGAAGGTCGAAAACCGGTGACCTGTCCCTATTGTCCATTGTAGAAGATTATGACATCAACATCATTATAATCGCATTGTTTATATAGCCTAGAGGCTTCCCAAATCTTGAACTATAGGTGAAGGCTACATTATTAGGTGCTATGTACGCAAGGCTAACCGGGTCCATTAGGTAGAAATAGATCATACAAATTGAGGTTAAGATGGTCGTTGTGTATTTTAATACATTTGCATGTCTTAGGTCCTGTTTACCAATCTGCTCATATGGCATAGCTTCAATCAACAATTCACTACTTTGTGTCGCATACAAAAACAAGAATAAATCTGTCCCCTATATATGCCAGTAGAGCTACATTTTTTTATAACAAATTGAGACAAAAGTTTTAAAACATTTCAAAATATAAAAAAAGCATTTGAAATCTGTGGTTAAGTTAAAAAAAAATAAGTGACATAATAAGCGATTTCAAATCACGTGTGGATGTTGGCAGCGTTCCAAGTAAAATAAATGAAATAACAGGTCACTTTTCATGTGAGCCGATATTCGTCGCGACCAATTTCTAGTGCTGTCACGATATCTAGTATATGTTGATCAAGGCTTAGAACATAACATTTTTACTTGGAGATTAAATCAAAATTGACAGAAATATTGACAACAGATACAATCCCTAAGTACCGGTAATGATAGGGCGAGGGTGGCGCACGTGCAGGCCCTTTGTGTGGGGTACCAGTCCTCCAGTCCACACTTCCGATACCGCACAATGCGCGCACGTGATCACCTATTACTGTACTCGTTATGCCACTAATAATAATCATTACCCTTCCTTTTCGCTTCGCCGAAGTCGAAAACTTGTAGTAAGTAGACAGAGAAAAGAACGAAAGAAAAAATATTTCATTCATTTAAAACAACTAAAAAAGGAACGTGTTCCTTTTTTAGTTGTTTTAAAGCATTTCAAAAAAAGAACATTTTAAATGGACTGGCATGCGAGAAAGAAAAACGTTATAGTCAAAAGCTAACAATATCTATGTTCTTATAATATTCATTATAATGTGATGTTATTTAAAATAATTTATAAATTAAAGAAAAACTACCCAAAAGTTTTAACTATAACCTATGTTACTCGGGCCATTATTTATTTTATTTCGAATCATTAGTATTTTACGATATGATGGAACAAACAGGTACATAATATTATGTACCCATCCTTTCGCTTCCGTCGGGTAAAAGGGGTAAATAAAAAAATAAACAAAGATTAATAATTTAACGCGTGTAGTCAATATGTCGTTGATTTCTCTTTAACTTAGCGAAGTTCCCTTCGATGACGAAGTTCGAACTTCGAAAACAAAAAGGGCGTTTTTCACATAGCAATGTTAAGCTTCCTCTACACTACTCGCGAAATTCCTCGGCGAATTATTCCTGTTACTTTGGCAACAGTCCGAAGTACGACACTACACTACTCGCGGAGTTCCTCGGCGAAGTACTCGAAATACTTTGGCAACAGTTCGAAGTGCGACACTACACTACTCGTGGAACTTCAGGCCCTTTGACTCGGCACCAAAAACCGACAGCAAATGGAAGTCACCCGAGGCGAAATAAAGTTTGACGAGGTAAGCCGAAGTGCATCTCTACACTATCCTATTCGCCTAACTTCGTTCAACTTCGCGAGTAGTGTGGAGCCGGGGTTAAAGTTACACCATGTTAAAATACTATGCCTTCTCATTCATTGACAGGAAATACGAGAGGGATAACATGATATTTAACGAAGGATTAACTTTAACATTGCTTCGTGAAACACGCCCTAAGCATCCCTAAGTGACATGATACGTACAATATATAAATAAGCATCTTCATGTCATTTTTCTGGGCTTTACGTTTTTTTTTTGGAAAAAATTTAATATTTTACGAAATTTTTGAGGTTACTTAATGTATGTAACATTAAAACCAGAAGTTTCCCGAATTATTATTTCTATGTTATCGAACGAATTTCACTTTCGCTCGTAATAATATAATTTAAAATATTTTTACATAAACAGAAAGAGTATCTATATGACTTTCTATTTGCAGTACAAACGGGCATTTGTTGGTGAATAAAATTTTATTTCGAGGCCAATTGTTGAAATGTTTTCAACCATAATAATAAAATAATAATGGTCAATACCAATATGAAGATTTTATTGTAGCAAATTAACCACGCATTAACGCCAAGGTACTAAAGTGCTTAAGTATCAAAAATACACTTTTGCACAGTTCACTTTTGTCTTATCTTAAAATACAATAATTTATCATCATCATTAATTCATTACCTGTGGCGTTTGGGGGCGTTGCTCGGACACAAAATGATGTCTAAGATTATTTTAATCAACTATTATTGTTCATTCATGAATTACATTTGAGGGTTAGACGTCCTCCTATGCACCAAGCCTCTAAAACCCCCTTTATTCTATTTTTAAAGTAGCTGGTGACACAGAATTTACAAGGGATCGTCCTGGCTTCCGCCGCGCGCGCACGTCGATTCCGCCGCGTTCGTCCATCTCGATCGTGACGCGCCGTGCCGACCACCTTTGGAGCAGTTCCAGTACCTCCTGATGGCGTCCGGCAATCCGTGCTTGGTTCATTCGAATCGAGCGCGGATTGTCGCCTTGCCGGGGAGTCGAACTGCCCGCCCGCCCCGCTGCACATCGTAGCGTTGTGGTCACGGGAGGCCAGCTCCACCTAGCGTTCTCCGCTGGGTGTCACACCGCCGTGCCGTCGCCTCGACCATGGCCTGCCGTGTCCCGTGGCCGCCTTGCTGCCGCCTGCGACACCACCGAGCCGTACCGTGCCTAGCTGTGATGGAGTGGACACCGTTCGCGCCGGGCCCCCGTCGGCATTCTCGTGGGGGGGTTGTGGTAGCCCCCCACCCCAATGTCCGGCCGAGACCTGCGACGCGTCCTGGATCCCGCTCATCCAGCCGTGAAGTGCACGGACTCGCCGCAGCGCACACAGTGCTGCCTCGTGGCTGCGCCCCGTGCCGCAGCCACCCACCACCGCCCTCAGGCACCCCGCGTGAGCCCGCCCAACACCCGGCAGACTCACCTGCCGCTCCTGCCGCCGAGGAACAATTTCCCGGCCACCGGTGAGCGCCCTGCCGCCGCCGTCAACACCGCAGACCACCCGGCCTGCACTGCTGCACACCGCAGCCTCTCCACACCTCCTCACCACCACCAGTGCCAACACGGCACCACCGCTGCTGCCCGGCCCCGCTTCGCCGCTTGAGGCGGCCGAGCCCTCCACGTGCCCGCCTGACGTCAGGTGACTCGCCCTCGCTTGGGTTGAGCCGCGTCCGCCGGCCTCGCCGCGCCGTGCGAACTCGCCCCCTTGCCAGGGGGGGCCGAAGTATCCCGGCCCCGCCACGCTGGTGGACAACACTCCCCTGCCTGGGTTGACTACCGGTCACGCCGCCGTGGACCCGCGAAGCCGCCTCGCCGCGTCGCGCAACGGTCCAGCAGCCTCGCCCGGATTAACATCCTGTATACCGCTCCTTTTGCAGTAGCGAAGGAGCCTTGCGACGGAGCCCCGCGCCAGCCTATGGACATCCCTGCCATCCGAAGGTTCCCTGGAAGGGAAGGAGCCTGTGTGATTGGCGGGGATCCAACGGCGGCCCCGGACGACGTCGCACCCCCCGTACGGTCGAGCGCCACCTGCCGCCTGCCGCCCGGCACCCGGGGAAGGCCGCACGACGCGCGGGCGCGCACCCGGCGCTCCCAGCAACGCTCTCCGCAGCGTTCACCATTTGGCATCCTCATGCCCCCCTCCCCCCATCATGGCTCCCGGAGCCCCCCCCCCCCCACTCCCTGGAACGGCTGGGTCTGCGAGTCGGTTAAAGATCGACTCGTCAAAGTCTAGCCCTTCAGGCAGTCGAACATTAAATAAAGTGTGCTACAGAAGGTTTTTCCCTGCGCCCTGACGCGGGGGTTTTGCCTTCAAAAAAACGTCTTGTCGTGTCATTTATTTTGCCCCCACCTTGTTAGGGCTTTGGTCCGCGGGACGATGAGAGGCGTGGGAGGAGTGGAACCACACACATTCCCCGGTCTCAGGGCCGGGGCCTCACACGCCACTTGTCGTCTCGCCATTCAGGAATAAGCCTTTCAAGGCTTCTTTTCCCTTAGCGCCATGGTTTTCCCCTGCGTTCTGCCGCGGGGGGTTTTCCCTAGAAAAACATAAAGTATAATACGGCTCGGTATCTTCAATACCGGGTCCTTCGACCCCACGTAGAGGGGCTCATTAGCCCCTGGTCGTGGTTCCCCCGCTCCCGGCCACTCTGGCCAGGTGAGCGTGTGAAAATCATAGGTAGGTAGAATTTACAAATTATCATTCTAATTATAATAAATACAAAAATAGAAAATAATATGTAAAACACTAATAGTATCTAGTAAATAATAATTGTATATACCATAATAGACAATAATAAAACGTAATCACAATAACAAAGTGTCTATTTATAATTAATGTCTTGAATTGTTTTATTTTTGTAACTGAATTTTGAACCATTTTTTTTAAATTATTTCGTTGAAGGATCTCAGATATCTGAAATATATATAATTTGAAATAATTAAACTGTGTGCAGTTAGACACTATAAGAAGTCCAGCCATCTACTTTCGTTACGTATGATGTTTCGTAAGCTTACAAAACCCTTGAGTTCAATAGAAACTATTTCAAAAAAACAAAGCTAATAAAACGTAAATGTTGTCAAAATGTTTAGACAGACGCTATCTACATCGGCGGATATTGCTAATTCTAGAACAATGCTGTGGCTGATCAGAGATAACATGGGAACTGGGAGCTGTTTAGCGTTATTATGTGATCACAGAACACGTGACTGACAAGTGACAATGTCAATTGTAAAGTGGCAATCTTTGGTGATAGAGAATTGCAAGCTATTAAGTATATAATTATCTAATAATGGTCTTAAGCCAAATGACGCAGGCTGTAATATTAAGGAGTGCTAATATTTTGGAGTATGTATGGGTCCCGTATATAGAGTTTACTGTGAAAGTATGGAAAAATTTATGATGTTGGGGCATTTCTTATAGAAACATGAAAGTCAAAAGTAAGTCTTTCAGCGCTGGTACTTTCACAGTAAACTCTACACAGGAGACATATACACATCCTAAAGTATTATCACTCATTTCATTTACAAGTTGTATTTAAAATTTTTACGAAATTGGTATTTCGATACATTTAGGTTTTTGGTGGTTTAGATTATAATAAACTTCTTGGCCTTGCGTGTAATAACTCTGGGGAAAGTGTTAAATATTTAACTCTAAAGTTAAATCCAGAATAGTCTCTGGATAACTTTAACCTGGCTCTGGACTGGCGCAAGTTGGCCTTAAAGAACTTTACGTGATGTCTTAAATTTACTGCCCATGGAAGAACAACTGAAAACTCTTTTTTCGTAATGTTATCGAGTGAAAATTGTTTGGAAATTATAATTGATTTACAACCATTTTTTTTGTTTTTTAAAAAGTTTTTTAAAAAGTTTTTTTGTAAATTTTCATTATAACTAAAAATTAACAACAATTTTAAAACTCTGTAATTTTTTGCTTCGTTATCGCTCGACTGTTATAAAAAATTCGAATCAAAATCAATTAGCGAAAATGCCAAAAGGCTGTCACTCAAAATTGTATGGTTTTTAAACTTTACCACTCGTCAGGAAAAACGTGATGAAGTGAAGATAAAGGGCACTTGACTGTCTGTCTGTTCATTTTACTCCCGAAACAGCACGCGCCGCTTCCGGCTGCGATATTTAATAAACGATTTTATCACGCCCTACGCTTAGGGTTTAATTATTGTTTTTTAATTCCACGTAACGGGTTCGTTAGTTAAACGAAAAAATTATTTAAATTTTTGTACGGTTACAAATACTGATGCAGTAATTGGGTACGCATTAAACATTACGTTTTACGACAAAATATTATTCACTTAAACAAATGGTTTGTCGTGTTCTCATTTATTTAGAAATGTGTTATTTAAAGTTTTTTTGACTACGAACTGCCAAAACTTTACAGTCTAGAGCCTAGTAGCTAAGTTTAGTATACGGGGAAGCTGATCACATCAGATAATATAACTAACGCCAGCTCGGCCTGAATGAATTATATCAAAATTAAGACAGCATCCATACTACTGACATTCGAAGAAGTTATGAACCACTTTGAATGGATGAAGGTGATATGTAGCTAAAATGCTATTTCGAGAAAATTGAGTTCAGACTGTCACTTAAACAGTTTAGAATACGTCGTAACAAGTTCATTAATGTAAAGAGCCGTCTTTATGCGTTACTTATCCTAAAATGTTTAACTGACAGCTGCATAAACTCAATTTTTTTGCGACATATTTTTTTTGACAATCTATTCATGTCTTTTTTTTTCTCATTTTTTTAATAAGGATTTTTTTGATTCTGATAAATTTTACGTGAGAAATAAATATGTGACTTTGATAGATTTTGTATGAAACAAAAAGACACATGTTTATTCCACAGATAAGAGCTATATGACGATTGAAAAATCAGCCATAAATACATATATCCGTTTTGTTAAAACTAATTACAGACATACAGAATAATATTTAGAAAAATATTGAAAGTTCTAAAATGATACAATATAATATTTCTTTTCTTTCTTTCTTGTCTGATTTCCTCTTTTCTGATTCTTTCATAGATTCTAATATTACATAAGACTCCTAATTTTAACGCCTTCGTGGTCTAGTGGTTCCGAGCAATAGCTCTTGACCCGAAGGTGGTGGGTTCAATTGCCGCGTTGGAACAACAAAAATAACGTTGTATCTAAATTTGGTTAGAACAATGCAGGCGGATCACCTGATTGTCTGATAAGAAATCCATGCGTCGGATGGGCATCTAAAAAGTCGCTCTTGCGCCTGTTTTTTCGCCAGTCGTGTCGGTTAACCGTCCCACTGGGTTATAAAATCAAAAGGAAGAGAGAATCTCCTTGTGCATTGCGCATACATTTGGGCACTATAACTCCTTCCTAGCTGCCTGGTTTCAACGAAATCGGCCACTGACACCGAAATCGGTTTGGGGACTATTATAGAGACTCCGAGCATAGTTCTTCATAGCCCTTTCCATAGCTCGTTCCGCAACGAAGTTTAAGGCTGGAGAGTGAAGTCAGCAATTCGCCATTTTACGAAGTAAGCAACAAAATATCTACCTGATTGAAGTTTTCTGATTGAAATTGCTGTGTTGAAGTTATTTTCCTGTGAAAAACCCAAGTGTCCAAGCACCACTTCACTATATCTTGTATAACATTTATGTTCATACAATAAATAAAACATGAATCAGCTGATGTATTATTAATACATAACTCGCAGATACATCAGCAAATGGCGCCATAGAATACCTATATATAGGTAGAGTGTTTTATTTTGTTTTCTAAGTTGCCGCAGAATACGAGAACTTTCAATTTCGACGGAATTTTTAATTGGAGGAAATCCGCAGAGAATCGTATTGCATAAGATAAAATAAGTATTTCGTAATAGTTCAAAAATGAGGATTCAGAAGTGAAATGTTTCAGTTTTTGCATTTTTTTTTATACAGGCTGCATATTTAATGATAATACTTTGGTTATGTATAGGTTGACCCATAGTCCCGTACATAATAGAGTTTACTGAAAACATCAGCGCTGGAACAGGTATTTTCTTTTTAATTATTGATTATAATTAATAATTATTCATAGTCAAAAGTGACAGACTTACTTTTGACTTTCATGTTTTTATAAGAAATACCCAACATCATAAATTTGCACATACAATAATAAAAAGAAATACCTGTTCCAGCGCTGAAACTTTTACACACTGTAAAGTATTATTACTCATTTATTTTACCCCGGCTCCACTCTACTCGCGAAGTTGAACGAAGTTAGACGAATAGGATAGTGTAGAGATGCACTTTGGCTTACCTCGTCAAACTTTACTAGTACTTCGCCGTACTTCGCCGAGGAACTTCGCGAGTAGTGTGGAGCCGGGGTTACACCTTGTATATTTCAAAACTCTGGTAGGCGCGATACCCCTTAGCCGTTTTCAAAATCAGTCGAGTAAGGTCACTGTCGAATGTCCATAATCGCTGACCGACATTTTGTAGTTGAGAAATGGGACTAACCAATTGCAATGGTGCACACCTCATACAAAAAGTTGGTCAGAAATAATATACAGGGTAAAAAGAGCAGTCACTATAACTATGAGATACGATTATACTTAACTCATTTTGGAAATGTTTTTTTTTTTTTGTCAAAATCTAAAATATTATATATTTTTTTTAACAATTTCTTATTTATCTGTCGCAAAAATAAAAATAAAGCAAAAAAAAATTTTTTTTTGAAATTTCTTGTAAAAAAAATGAAAAAAAAATATATTTCTAGAATGAGACAAGGTAATATAATCATATCCCAAAGTTATAGTGACTGCTCTTTTTACACCCGTTATAGGAAATTTTTCCTGTCCGACTATCGGTCCTACAAAAAGTAGGCCGGGCACACTCAAGCTATAAGAAAAATGAGTAGGTTAGTAATAGGTATGTCACAACCACTCGTCAACCATCGGTCCCACGAAGTCGCGTGACGCACAACTTGCAATATGCATCCATTGTTACTTTTCCGGAAATTTCTTAATTTTAATATAATTAATGAATAAAATTAAAACTTTCTCCCGTGAGAAAAGGCTTCAATGAAAGGACACGTTCACAGGCCACCTTTCACTAGGTTTTTGCTTAATTACTGTTTTGTTTTATGTGAATTACTTTTTAGGTTAGAAAACAACACATCCTTGCTGTTGCAATTTCTCCGCGAAATGAAAGTTTTTAGATATCTCATCATCATCATCATCAGCCTGAACTTCCAAGGACTTCCACAACGACAGGTCCTGCGCTGTCTGCATCCAACAGCTGCCAGCGGCTCGGATAAGATCGTCGGTCCATCTTGTGGGTGGCCGCCCTACGCAGCGTCTTCCAATCCGTGGTCGCCATTCGAGAACTATCCTTACACGCTACTTCGGGGGTTTTCTAATTTTTAATTTAGTCATATTATTTAATATGCACTAGAAGTCTGCACTACACGGTTTGTTTGTCAGCCATGCAAAAAGGTTAGGAAGTGTGTGGATTTACTTTATCATCACACTAGCTGATGACCCGTGCACTCGTTGAGCATGGAAACAGTGTAAGCCTGCCCGGGACTTCCACGAATATTTCAAGACCAAAAATAGCCGAATCAGTTCAGCTGATCTCGAATTTTAGCGAGACTAACGAACAGCAATTGATTTATATAGCCTATGTTATTCAGTGATAATGTAGCTTTCTAATGAAAAAAGAATTATTAAAATCGGTCCAGTACTTTTTGAGTTAAGTCGTTACATACAAAAATACAAATCTTTCCTCTTTATTATATTAGTGTAGATGTAGACAACAGGATCAGGTAAAATTAGTATATAAGTGTATGTTTGGATTTGAAATTTTGCTCGTCCATGCCTAGTCTAGTCAAATTAAAATCAAGAAATTTCTACAAAAGTGACAGCTGACTTACACCCGGTGCGTCACCGGCCTCGTGGGAACACTAGTGGAGGCGCGTGACTTGCCTCGCTCAGCTTAGCTCATTGCTTATTGACCTTCGCGGAGCGAGTGGGCCTATGAGTGATGTTAAACCATAGACAAAGCACAGATTATAAAACAATTGACAAATTGGCAGACAGAGCATTTGGATGAAGTCACTATAGAAAATGAAATTGGAATTCAATTTGACAATGAAAAACTCGGATTGCGTTATGAACGTAGCTTCACTGTAACATAAACATTAATATAATACAGATGCAATATATAGTTGAAGACATTAATAAATAAAGGTGTTAAGTTGCAAAATTATGATTTCGAGAAAATTGAGTTCAAACTGTCACTTAAACATGTTACAATACGTCGTTAAGTATGAAGTACATTTATCTAAAGATCCGTCTCCAGAATCGATGTACTTAATACGTTACTACTTATCCTAAAATGTTTAAGTGTCTTCTCTCAATTTTCTGGGTACATTTTTTGCGACATATAACTCTCATCCATTCATGTCTTTAATTGTTTGTTGATGTTGATAAAATGCTAAAACGTCTGTTAGGATAATATAGAGTAGGCCCTGATCTACCGCTAAACACATAGGATACGTTCGCGAGGCAAAATGACCGATGACCGTTGGACTTTATTTTGCGTTAGTGCAATACATTTTAATTATGATTTTTTAAATAGCTTCAGAAATATGTAAAGAATTGTATGTTACCTCTCCGCGGGATGTCGAGGGACATAAATAATAGAATAAATAATAATTCTTAGAAAACCACCGCGATGTCAAGATATGCAGTAAATATTAAGAGAACTTTAGAATTTTCGAAAATCTTGTAATTTAAAATTCGAATAATTCAAATTATGAATATAAAATGTTTAAATTATACCATTCTATTTTTTTTTATAAAATAATTTCTTATGGCACATACATTATTATACATCTTTACTAGTATTATAAATGTAATTAATTACTGGTCTAATTCGAAAAATCCCACAGTGTTGGATAGATTCATGAATGGGTCATGTCTTCATTGGTGTTCGTCTTATAATTGGTTGAAGCGTGATGATTATCCTTTATGTTAACTCTTCAGATTTTTTCCCCAATCCGATCCGTACATACTTTGTTTTGTAAATATATTATGTATGTATTTATGTATATATTGATGTATGTATATCATGTTTATAATATTGTGCACGCTCTATCTGCCAACTTTTGTCTCATATCTCTCCGTAGGGCTGCTGGTAAAAAAAAAATCTTTTCAGAAATAAGCAGTATCTTTGTGTATAATTTTTTTGTAAATTGTACTACTGTAAGTGTATCTTGGCCGGCTTAATCTTAATGATGTATGGCCTTAATAAAATAAAATATTAAAAAAAAAAGTGTATCTTGTGTGCAATAAATTGTTAAATAAAATAAATACTTCACCCGGGTGATGTAGAGAGGTAAAAATCCCCTCATCTTCTCCTTTTACAAAACAAGTAGCCACCCGGCTAGTATTAGTCAGACAGAACTAAAACGATTTAAATGCCATTAGACTGAGTAGTGAGTACCCTCCGAAAAAAAATCTTTAGTTTTCTACATTTTTTTTTGTTTATTTTAATAAAAAATCAATGTACAATTTAATATTACGCAGTAAGAAAACCACGTAGGGTTTAACAACTAATGTGTTATGTTTCATTGTTCTAAGGTTTATAGTGTAAAAGTATTCAATATATTTCTGTTGTCAGGGCCCTAATTCTCAGTCCTCGAACTTAGTTTTTTTTTACTATCGGTCTGTCCCTCTCACGCAAATGAGATTTACCTGGCGTGCGAGCGGGATATACTTATATTCGAGCTTTTTTCCACTGCCCGAGAATCGTGCTCCTGGTACCTGTAACATAAGTTCTTCGGATACTTAGCACGGCCCCAGATAGACGTGATGTGAAGCGTCCATAGATATTATTAGTATTAAAATACATCAACTGAAGTCGCGGGTATTAAATAGATAAAACTGTAATTTATACTTTTAGTAATTGAAATCAATTATTAGTTTAGCTTAATAAACTAATGAATATGGATGTTTTAAAAAGGTTATGCAGCCGTATCTCTGTCGATATGTTTGTAATTAAGTTTGTGTTTTTAATGGCTCTAATGTTTTTTCAATTGAAATCGTTCACCTGTTACAATTTAGAATGCAAATATGTATGTATGTAGCGTGTATTCCAATATTTATTTCCTTATCATATAAATGTTTATTAACTTTTTTAATTCCTTGCCACTGCTAGCTGATAACTACATAATACTTATACTAATATTAAAAAGCGGAATAGTTTGTTTGTTTGTTTATGCGCGCTAATCTAAGGAACAACTGGTCCGATTAAAAAAAAAAATTTTTTTGTTGAATAGTCCATTTATAGAGGAAGGCTTTAAGCTATATAACATTACGCTGCGACCAATAGGAGCGAAGCGTCAGTGAGAAATGTTGCAAAAACGGGAAAAATTATTCACATTTGAGGTCTTTCGTTGCGTGCGCTGCATAAACGGCTTAAGTCACTCAAAAACCACGCGAACGAAGACGCAGGCACAGCACTAAGTGTCCTCAATATTTTTCGTCCATATTTCGGATAATTTTGAATATTTTTCGGATAATTTTTAATATTTAATTCTATTTCGGGTGATTTATCTTCAACAATAGGTCGATGGCGCAAATCTATAAAATCATTGCTCATTATCTCGGAGATTGACAGCGATTTTACAATGATTATACAAAACAAAAACCCTTAATGTCAGTAAGTCAGTATACAGCACAGTAAACGCTAACCTTTATCCTAATTGTTTCCTGATTTATGTAAAAAATTGCTAAATTCACGTGTTTCTTGTTAGCCTTACGCCAATATCTGGGTAAGAGTGAGTGTGACTAGAGTCTGTGTATGGTCTCAAGTAGCTACAGAGGCAACCTGCTCTTGGAATATGTTATCCTGGTACTCCGTTTCATTTTGCAGTCCGGTGGCTCCCGTCCAGCTTTATATGTCTGTCTGTATGTCTGTCAGTCTGTATGTCTGTTTGTATGTCTGTCTGAGCGTGAGTGTGTCTAGTGCCTAAGAATGGTCTCAAGTAGCTACAGAGGCAACCTCCTCTTCGACTATGTTATCCTGGTACTCCGTTTCATTTAGCAGTCCGGTGGCTCCCGTCCAACTATATATATATATATATATATATATATATATATATATATATATATATATATATCTGTCTGTCTGTCTGTCGGTCTGTATGTCTGTCTGTCTGTCGGTCTGTATGTCTGTCTGTATGTCTGTTTGAGCGTGAGTGTGTCTAGTGCCTAAGAATGGTCTCAAGAAGCTACAGAGGCAACCTCCTCTTCGACTATGTTATCCTGGTACTCCGTTTCATTTTGCAGTCCGGTGGCTCCCGTCCAACTATATATATATATATATCTGTCTGTCTGTCTGTCGGTCTGTATGTCTGTCTGTATGTCTGTCTGTATGTCTGTTTGAACGTAAGTGTGTCTAGTGCCTAAGAATGGTCTCAAGAAGCTACAGAGGCAACCTCCTCTTCGACTATGTTATCCTGGTACTCCGTTTCATTTTGCAGTCCGGTGGCTCCCGTCCAACTATATATATATATATATAGATCTCACTCTGACAGACAGACAGACATATATATATATATGTCTGTCTGTCTGTCAGTCTGTATGTCTGTCTGAGCGTGAGTATGACTAGTGCCTAAGAATGGTCTCAAGAAGCTACAGAGGCAAACATCCTGGTACTCCGTTTCATTTTGCAGTCCGGTGGCTCCCGTCCGACGGGACTGTCACGCCTAAATATGCAAATATGTTCGTCCAGCCTAGTAACGGGACTGTCCCGCCAAAATTGGAAAATATGTTCTCCCAGACAGCCTAATAACGGGACTGTCCCGCCGAAATACGCAAATATGTCCACCCAGACAGCCTAATAACAGGACTGTCCCGCCGAAATACGAAAATATGTTCACCCCTATAGCGACCCAAACAGCCTGAAAACGAGACTGTCCCGCCGAAATACGCAAATATGTTCACCCCCATTAAGAGACTCAGACAGCCTAGTAACATGTCTCTCACGCCGAAATCTGTAAGTGTGTTCACGTTACCCATTAACAGACCTTTTCTTTTGAGGGTCTCCTAGGGGCAGGTTTTAAACCGGGATCAGAGTCGGGAGACCCATTGCCCATAGACTCCTGACTCTGATCCCGGTTTAAAACCAGCCGCTGTAAAGGTGTCCCAGTTCTGCCTAGCACAAGACACCCTCATTCTTCTGACAACCACCAATTAGGGAGCACTCGTACAATCGCATAGACAGACCTAGATATACGTACGTCCGAGCTAAATTTAACCCAAACGTAAACAAACCCGTATATGACACTACTATAGACTAGTTAGTGATTCCAATTGGCCAATATTGATACAATGATTATTTATTGTTTGCTATTAATCCATAGACAAATTACTTATAATCTACAATCGGCAGTGTCAAAATGGCGTATTTTATCTGTGATAGATTTTCATTTGATGTTTAAACATATTAATTATTGTTTAATTGTTATAAAATGTATTGGATAATGAAGTGCAATCCTTTAACATTCCGGTGAAAGTATTCATAAGTGTGCACAATAAGAAAATAAGTGAAAAATTCGGTCTTTTTAGTTAAATTTATCACGCTAATATAGTACATATTAGCGTGATTATCCCGCCGAAATTAGAATTTATGGTCACTTTACAGGCTAATAACAGGACTGTCCCGACGAAATCTGCGCGAATGGTCATGCTAGACCATCTTGACGTGCCACAACATTATTTTTAGTTTCAATAGGTCAGTCGTACAATGTTGCTATCAGGATCCAGTAATCTTCATCAAGATATCACCGGGATCGGTAGCAACTATGCAGGAATTCGGTTGAACCTGTGGAATAAAATATTAACTTGTTCGCTCGAGAATACTGCAGCAAGTGTAGTAAGTAAACTTTGTTCAAGGACACATCTGCAGATGTGCTTTTCATCAATAGGTTCAGAGTTACTTTCATTTATTCGACGACTCACATATTAATAATATAATATCTATGGACGCTTCACACCACGTCAATCTGGCCCCGAGCTAAGTATCCGAAGCACTTGTTACAAGTTACTAGTTGAAGAAAGTGTTACAGGTACCAGACAATAGAAATATATTTAATACTTTTATACTATACACATATTTAAGATTTTTATTATATTATACACATCCATAACCCAGGAACAATGAAAACTTTTTGTTCCCTCGGCGGGATTCGAACCTGCAACCTCTCGCTGGAGCGCCCTAACCACTGCGCTACGGAGGTTGTCAACATACATTTATTCATATTACATGCGTATTTACTCATAGAAAATACATGCTGTAATATTAATGAGTAATAGAATAAAAAGCTAGGGTGTGTATGGGTCCCGTATGTAGAGTTTACTGTGAAGGTACCAGCGCTGAAAGAGTTACTGTTTTTAATAATTATATGAACAATTTTTTTAGGCAATTCTCATAGAATCCTGAAAGTCCGAAGTAAGTTTTTCAGCGCTAGTAATTTCACTGTGAACTCTACATAGAGGGCAGAGGGCCCTAAAATTTTAAAAGTGAAACGAAACGTTTTTATTTTTCAAATATAATCTCAAGTGAGGTTGGGTTCGAGACTTCTTTATCAAAACGGGCCCAAGTGTTCTTAGCTATAGTTCATCGTTATCAATTCTATCATTGCTTGACAATTTGCGGGTTATTAAAAAAAATACTTTTCGTATGGGTTTCTAGCAAAAGATTATACCTCTGCTAATACTGGCCAACGCATAATATTGCTGCATTTATCCTAGTAATTCAAGTCATTATTACGGATTGTTTAATAGTAAATAGCATGCTATTATTCTCTGCATCAGAATAATAATGTAGTACACGGCTATTATATGCTTAGGTCATCTTGAAAGACTAATTGAAAACTATGAGAAGCAATGATTTACTTGATTATTATAGTTAGCTGTTAGTCACATGTGACAGTGATGTGACTAAGATACCGCATTAAAATGTAATTTTATAAGTTTTATGAGATAATAGCTCCCCTCACCGATTTCAGTGTCAGTCGCCGATTTCATTGAAACCAGGCCAGCTACGCAGGAGTTATTTTATGGTGCCCAAGTGTGTGCGCAATACACAAAGACACTCTCTCTTCCTTTTACTCTCATAACCCAGTGGGACGGTGAACAGACACGACTGGCGAGATAACAGGCGCAGGACTGACTTTTTACATGCCCATCCGACGCATGGATCATCTTTCTTGTCAGACAATCAGGTGATCGGCCTGCATTGCCCTAACAAAACTTGAATACAACCTTTTTTTGTTGTTTCAACGCGGGAATCGAACTTACGACCTCCGGGTCGAGAGCGAATCTCTGAACCACTAGACCACGGCGCTTTTAAGAGATGGTACTTGTATGTAACGGAATCTTTGAGCATATTTTCACCATTTTCCAGAAGTAACCCAGTGGGACGGTGAACAGACACGACTGGCGAGATAACAGGCGCAGGACCGACTTTTTACATGCCCATCCGACGCATGGATCATCTTTCTTGTCAGACAATCAGGTGATCGGCCTGCATTGTCCTAACCAAACTTGAATACAACCTTTTTTTGTTGTTTCAACGCGGGAATCGAACTTACGACCTCCGGGTCGAGAGCGAATCTCTGAACCACTAGACCACGGCGCTTTTAAGAGATGGTACTTGTATGTAACGAAATCTTTGATTATTTGAAAATTGCACTGTAAATTGAAAGAAATTCATACAATACGCATCAACATCAAGAACCTGTGCAGAAATGACATGAAATTGAGCGTTTCTTCTTTTGTTTTTTTTACACCTGAATTATTATCAGTTACAGTCCACACTCACAGGCACAATTAACCGCCCACCTTGAATTTCTTTTAATTAACAGTGACCGCCAAATTTAGACCACATTTGATAAAAGCTATGTCTAAAGGAATTATTAGAAATTAAAAAAAAAACAACAGTATTGAAAAAATGCGTTTATTAAAGACAATAATAAACAGAAACTAATTTAAAAAAAAATCAATGAAATTGAGTTGAGTATAATTTTGAAAAAAGTGGACTTTTTTTTAAATAATAGGTATAAATATATCTATGACCAGTAGAAAAAGCGCTACGGTGGGACAAACATACGCAGACTTAGGGCGTGTTTCACGAAGCAATGCTAAAGTTAATCCTTGGTTAAATATCATGTTGTTCCTCTCGTAAGTCCTATCAATGAATGAGAAGGCATTGTATTTTAACAAGCCGTTAACACTAACATTCGTTGGTGAAATCGGGACTAAGGGCGTGTTTCACCAAGCAATGTTAAAGTAAATCCTGCGTTAAATATCATATTGTTCCTTTCGTAATTCCTATTACGATAATTCCTATCAATTGAGAATAATAATTCCTATGAATGAGACGTCATGTTATTTTAACAAGCCGTAACACTAACATGCGTTGGTGAAATCGACACTAAGGCCGTGTTTCACCAAGCAATGTTAAAGTTAACGCCATGTTAAATATCATGTTATCTCTCTAGTATTTTATGTCAATGAATGAAATGGCATGGTATTTTAACATGATGCTTGGTGAAACACGTCCTAAAGATCATTACTTCCTATTAGCCTTGGCGTGGTGGGTAAAAAGATAAGTATTTTTTTCTAGCACATTTTGTAGACGTTGTATGAAGTATTAACATTTCAATAGCAGTTAACTCTTGTGCGAATATAATCGTGCCGGTCTTCACACAAAACTCGTTTTACCGCAAAAATTGCCTGGCGTCTAGGTAATTGACTAATTCTAGGTTTGATGTTCTTAAACCACTAATTAATACTTTATGTTTTGCCACTACAATATATTTTAAACCGCCTAACTACTTAATTAATTAAACTTAATTTTTACCAATTGTGTTTTCGCCTTAATATTATATTGTATTTAAAATAAGAACTTATAAACATTAATTTAGTTATTTATTATTTATAACTTTATGGAGACTCTACTTAAGAGGCATATACACACTCTAAACTCTAAAGTATTATCACTCATTAATAGCTACCCTCAACGATTTCGGTGTCGGAGTGTCGGTAGCTGATTTCATTGAAACCAGGCCAGCTACGCAGGAGTTATTTTATAGTGCCCAAGTGTGTGCGCAATACACAAATAAACTCTCTCTTTCTTTTACTCTCATAACCCAGTAAGACGAAAAACCGACACGACTGGCGAGAGAACAGGCGATGGACCGACTTTTTACATGCCCATCTGACGCATGGATCATCTTTCTTATCAGACAATCGGGTGATCGGCCTGCATTTTCCTAACCAAACTTGAAAACAACATTTTTGTTGTTCGAACGCGGGAATCGAACCCACGACCTCCAGAGAGCGAAGCTCAGTACCACTAGACCACGGAGGCGCTGTGTATCACATTAATCTACACAGGAGGCACATACACACCCTGAAGTATTATCACTCATTTATATTACACCTTTTACATACCTACAGATAGTCTCATAATCCTTTGAATTCCTTTGTTATATAAACCTACAAAAATCGTGAACAATAACTATTAGAACTCGATTTACATACTATATCAAGGACAGTTGTCTATGGACTGGCGAGGTCTGTTAATTGGTGATCACTAATCCTGGAGTAATTGAGCGCGTGCAGCCGTGATCAGTCGTGGTCAATCGTGATCAATTGTGACCATCGCTGAAATAATAATAGGCTTTAGATATTATAGGTAATAACATAACTGTTTATAGTACGTCCGAGATAAATTTAACCTAAACGTAAACAAACCCGTCTATGACACAACCAAAGACTAGTCAGTGATGCCAATTGGCCAATATTATTAGAATGAAGTTTGTTTGCTATGAATCCATAGACTATAAAGCTTACATTCTACAATCGGCAGTGTCAAAATGGCGTATTTTTTCTGTGGAAGTTTTTCATTTGATGTTTAAACATATTAATTATTGTTTAATTGTTATAAAATGTATTGGATAATGAAGTTCAATCCTTTATTATACCTGTGAAAGTGTTGATAAGTGTGCACAATATGTGATTATAGGAAAATTTCTATGTTTTCGGTTTGTTTACCTTCAGGTTAAATTTATCAGGGACGAACTATACATATTGTTACAATAGTATGATTACTTCAACTAATCTAACCAACAAATATATTATATTTTGTACCAGGGATGTGATTGAGAACCGAAACCGAAACTATCGGATATCCGATAATAAAAAATATCCATAACTAAATTATTCGAAACAAACGGATAATGAAATAATTTAGTATCCATATCAGTATCCGTGTCCGAAATTTCATCCCTGTTTTGTACCTAAGTAAGATCTTCAACTTCTGTCACTGCTTGGCGAAATTACAAACACAAATCTGAATTGAGCGCCAGTTATTTTCTAGTTTCAGCCGTTTTAGACGGCCTTTTTGCGAAGTCGGGTTATAGTTTTTATTATTTATATTATTTCATAGTTTTTGTAACTTTTATTATTTCATATTTTTCTGTTTCTACATTAAATATAATACATAGTTATCATTTTTTTGTTTCATTTGGCCATTACATATAAAGTAACTAAAAAATAAACGGTTTTTTTTTAATTTCACAATAATAATCAATTAAAATATTTAAATACATATTGAAGGAAAGAAAAGAAAATTTATTTGTTAAACATATAAAAACAAAACAAAAAGCAAAAACATTAAAGAAAAAAACAAAATTTTCCAAATTGGTATTCACTCAGCATAATTTTGCGAACATATCAGTTTGCAACGCTGATTTTCAGTAAACACCATAGACAAGTAAAATTATAATAAACTAAATATTATAAAATAGTGTCCTAGATAAATACATTAATATGAATTACAATAGTTGTTTGACTAAAACATCAATCTAAAACTATTTTTAACAATAATAGTTAATATTCGTGGTGTGCTTGCCAAGACCTATCTTTTGATACCAAACACGAAACAATTATGTTACTTTTTTTAAGTAAGAATTTGGGGGTTAAATTTTCAAAAATGAACACGTAACATCATTACTTTCAAAAATGAACACGTAGCATCATTACAATTTGATCGACACCTCAATTATTAAAATCGGACCAGTACTTTAGCTGATGCCAGGGAACAAACATACATACATAAATAGACTGCCAAAATCATTACCCTTTCTTTTGACTTCACCGAAAAAAAGTTTAAGAGTATATTATTTTTAATCGGTCTTTTCGGAGTACAGTAAACGTCACGTATTTTCCATAAATTATCCAATTACCATACTCGGCTATCAGATAGACCATCAGCATTACATTTCCAATCACGTACCAGAGTAAGAAACGCTCAATTGCCCCAAAAACAAATCCAGGAAACCGTGTACTGGGTGCCTTACTCTCCAAACTGATTTGATTTTGATTCAGATTCAATCGTGCCGCGTATTCTCGAATAAATTGACGTTTATTTTGATTCTCAGTCAATTACTGGTTAGTTTCAAAGCAATCCACCAAATAAAATACTAAAAGCCGTTGAGATTTAACTGATTTGATTCTCGATTGTGTCGGGAGTTAACCTGCTGATTTGATTCAGATTCGATCGTGCCGCGTACTCTCAAATAAATTGACGTTTATTTTGATTCTCAGTTGATTGATATGGTCGGGAGTATAAAGAGATGTAACGTTTTTTTATCCTAGTTACTTTCAAAGTAATCCACCAAATAAAATACCAAAAGCTGTTGAGATCGAACTGATTCGATTCTCGATTGTGTCGGGAATAAGCGTGCTGTGCATGCGAATTTATCGTGGGACCTATTGCTCATAGTGGGTTTTGTAGGCGATTTTTGTGCACACGTGCTTTACTGAATCGCATCTATATGCGGTATAATTCGGTGTCATTGACTTGTATTAGTCACTAGTCAACACAAAAGTTTGGTGACAAAGGAAAAAATAAACCTAAGGCTTCAGGGCCCTAATTCAAGATACCATTTATCACTTACGAAGTTCAAAAACAAAATATATTTGTTTGACATAATCGCTAAATGACATACGATTTCTCTTATCACTTAGCGCAGCTTATTAAGTCAATCCTATACATTTTGTTTTCGAACTTGCTAATAATAATTGATAATAATAATAATAATAGCTCCCCTCACCCTTCGGTGTCGTTAGCCGATTTCATTGAAACCAGGCCAGCTACCCAGGAGTTATTTTATAGTACCCAAGTGTGTGCGCAATACACAGAGACACTCTTTCTACTTTTTACTCTTATAACCCAGTGGGACGGTTAACCGACACGATCGGCGAGAGAACAGGCGCAGGACCGACTATTTACATGCCCGTCCGACGCATGAATGAAGAGAGAGTGCTTCTCTGTATTGCACACACTTGGGCACTATAAAATATGCGTAGCTTGCCTGGTTTCAATGAAACCGACCACCGTCACTGAAATTGGCGTGGGAGGCATTATTAATATTATTACGAGTATTATCAAAAATAGTTAAATTGTGACCTCCAATATCTAGATACGATTACGTTGTACTAATTGCCGCGGGATCTCTTTATTGACTCTAATGTAGAGAATGAGAAGAAAAATCGAATGTTCAAAATTAGAACTTATTCGACCGGACAAATCTACGAGAGAT
The DNA here is from genome assembly GCA_905187575.2 of Celastrina argiolus. Lineage (NCBI taxonomy): Eukaryota > Metazoa > Arthropoda > Insecta > Lepidoptera > Lycaenidae > Celastrina > Celastrina argiolus. The sequence continues at coordinate 10,573,382 of LR994596.1, forward strand.
TTTATTGTAAGTAAATAAAATTAAGTAAAGTTCGTTGTTAGCGGTAATTGTTACGATTAAGCTGAACTGCTGACTTATTGCTTCCTTCATTTCGAGGTCATTTGAACTTGAAGCCAAATATTACAACACCGATACCCAAATGTTCCTTCTTCTTTTCTCCTTCTTCCTCTCTTTTATTGTCGTAACATAATATTAAAAAACAAAGTCCTCAAGCGTCTGTTAAACTCAAAGACTACTTCACCGAACTTCAAACTGTTTTTGTGTTTGTTTTTTTTTATTTCTTTTTCTCTCTCTTATTTACAAATAGAGTCACGAAAATAAATTTAATTAGAAGCACTGCTTGTATCAACTATCAAGATACTAATTACTGCGGTACAAATTTATTATGATTTTAGTTTAGTAGTAGTTTATTATGATCAGAATATTTATATCATCATGTCAATAAAAAGTTTCTAGTGACATAATAATATAAACAATCGTGCGAAAGAACACCACTTTCAAAACGTCTGACATTTCAAACAATGTCTACCTCAGAGTGTAATTAATGTAAATAATATTAATTTAATATTAGCTGCAGTATCAATTCAATGTAATGGCTGACGCCTACGCTGTGTTGCAAAAGCAATGACGTAACTTATGGTATTTAAGGATTATATAAGTTATAATACTACTAGTATAAATAGACTACTAGTCCTATAAATATAGTAATCATCATCATCACCTACGTCTCTAAGTCTGCCGTCTAGTAGAGCGTGTTGTAGTTTGCCACGAAAGCCTATCATATCAAGGCTTGACCTTTGTGATTCACTTATAAAAATGTAAGCTACAGACTTAAACAATTTAACTCCAATCCTGTTGACTTGGTAGTTGTATACTGAAATCGTTTCTGATGATGATGAATCCAAAAAAACAAAGAGTAGTTGAAAGTTATTGTCATTTTCTACTAGCGCTGGCACAATTAACTATACTGTACCGCTATACTCAAACAACTCTAAACAACTGAGAGAGGACTTAAAATCCTTCGCCGATCATTTCAAATAAGAATTTCAAATTCTACTCCTTCCAAGACTCATTGCAATTTCGACCTTAAACTCAACATATAGGGTTCACGTTAGTATAACGTATCGTAACATATATCTCTATAGAGGATAATCTAAATTGGACTGTACGCGGTAAATGTAGAGTTGAAAGTCGTACATCAAGCGAGATAGGTTTTAATAATAACCTGTTCTGGCTGCCGTGGGAACGTTCGCCATGTATAAATGGCCATCAGTGCAGCAATAGTCCAATTTCGCAGTCTTTTACTTAGTTTTACAAGTTACAAAAAATCTTACAAGAACATGCACAGTCTTGGAGCGGTCCTTGAAGCTTTGATTGTGACCTTGTTGATACGTTGACCTAATGTCTATAATATCTTAATGTTACATTTAGCTAGAGAAAAAAACATTATTAGTCGAGTCAATTTCTTCTCCTTCTTTTATGTTTTTTTTTCAGTGGACAGCGTCATGATATAATGTTTAGGTATACATTCTACCTTTAAGATTATTTCTGGCCAGTTTTTATAAAACTATTAACATATAGTTACTACAAAAACATAAATATTGAAGCTCATAACAAGTGAACTAAAGATGGCTCAATTTAGCTCATGAACATAAATATTTGTGTTGCAACAGCGGCCCGCGGCAAACGTGAGGCTTAGTATAATTAGTCAATTATTAGTCTTAATACACACTAATTGGACTAAAAAGGTTATGTTTATTGTTTAAGGCCTAAAGCTTCTCCTTGAAGTCGACGACCTGTTTTGACGAAAGCTATTTAATGTTTTGACTGGCATTTGGGACTATACTATCTGGAATCTGCTCTATTGTATTGGCCCATAGTTTTATTTTCAATGCTTAAAAATTTCTTCGGCCTTACAGATTTCGGATCACATAGTCCCAGCCTTAAAATAGTTCTTCTTCTCGTTCTTTTATTATGGGTAAACAATCGATTTTGCCAGTGTCAGCAGGAATGAAAGTTAGTAGAAAAGTGTAGAAATAAATAATTGAATGCTGCTGCCGTCCTAAAACAGCCGCTCAAACGCTACTGAAAGTGCAAGTTCCTTAAACCTCATGCTGTCCTTGTTATTCTACCAAGTGATTACCTATAATTTAGCGAGCCCCTAAAGTAATAAAGAATTTGGCCGTAGCTGTTGAATTAAATACATCCTATTGTCAAAAACAGCAATCTGGCTTTTGACTTTGTATCGGTACCCATAATAATATTGTACCTATCCATAATAATTTGATGATGTCTTCAATTGCCGAAACACTTATAAGCTTTTAAGTTATTACTTAAAAGCTTATCTTAACCACTAAGTTATGGTCTAGTAAAAATAATTGGTATAGATAGACATAAATTTTAATTATTTACTCGTAAAATATTCCGTCAAAAACGTATACGTAATCTGCTTAATATAATTTGAATCGTTAAATTAATTGATATTATATTAATTACTGATGTTATCACTCAACATATAACTGACATACAAGTAGAGATATATGATGTGATATTATCTTACGATCAGAAATATTTTTAACCTAATACTAATTTACCTAAATAACCATATTCTGATTTAATATGTGTTAGAAAAATACTTTTTTCGATATTATTATTTATCAATTGAAAACAATAATGGATGAAGGTATATGTCGCGAAAAAAATTTACCTCCAAAAATTTAGTTTAAACTGTCACTTAAATATTTTAGGATATGTAGTAACGTTTTATAGTACATTGTACATTGATTCTAAAGATGGATCTTTAGATTAATGTACTTACAATACGACGTATTTTAAAATGTTCAAGTAACAGTTTGAACTCAATTTTCTCGATCCGATTTTTTCTACATCACCCTCATCCATTAATGTCTTTAATTATTATGCAATACTAAGTATAAATGCATTCACACATGCCCCAGTGTGATATCTTGATTAAATTATATTAAATAGAATATATATTTTATATTAATATTAATTTATATAAAAAAACATATTGCATCTAAATTATTAGGTATACATACTCGTATAACCTATCTATCTCAAGAGGTAAGCCTCTTGATAGGTTTACCTATAATCGGCCGTTAGTGCTGCTGTTTAATTTGTATGTGTCAATGAAAATCTAAGGCCTGTCTAACAATGTTCTATTATGTGTCGGACAGCTTATTAGGAAGTTTTGTCGCTTACTTTTTTATCGACGACATAAAGAAGACAAAATAAAGTATATGACTTGTCTCTGCCTTTTTCTACAGGTCCATAGTGTCACATAGACAAAGTAAATTGTTTAAAAAACGAAGGGCAAACACCTTCTCTATTAGTCTAAGACACTCTAAGAAGATGTATGATGACATAATATAAATAGCTAGTTGTTTCGGCTGTATCGTACTGTATGTTGTCCAATGCTGTTAAAAACTGTCAAGTTTTACTACAAGTTATTAAAAAATTGTTGTTTTGCTGTCTTGCGTCTATTTCTCCTTTCTTTCTACTCTAGAATTGTCTGTGAAAACTTGTAATTGGCCTTCATGTGATATAATGCTAGCTGTCCTGTATGATCTAGCTGTAAGTTTTCCTAAATAAATAAAAAAAAATCAAGGGGTTGTGGCACAGTCTCAGAGAGGTTATTTGCATGTTGTTTTGTCGTTCGGTAGAAAGTAAAAAACATTCGCATAAACTATCCGACACTTATTAGAACATTACAAAACAGTTTAGTGTTAAATAAGCTATAGAGTCCAGGGTCGAAATCTGAAATTAAAACACTACCTTGACATGGCGGTCGTGGGTTTGATCCCAGAAGAACAAAAATACATATGTTTTTTTGTTTGTTCGTTTGTTTGATCAGGACTATGTGGGACCGCCTAAATCTCTGACACGAAAGATGATGCATACGGCAGTCATGTCCTATCTACTGAATTATTAGAGTAAAGAAATAGACTTTGTCCTTGTGTATTGCGCACATACTTGAGCACAATAAAAATGACTGCGTGTCTGGCTTCAACCGCTCTATATAATAATTGTATGAGCCCAGAGTTCTATTTTTAGTGCTTAAAAATTTCGTCGGCCTTACAGATTCTGGATCACCTAGTCCCAGCCTTAAAATAGTTCAACCCGCAATGGACTTTGCTCTTCAAATGTCTCCACGGCCAAATCTTATTTCATCAGACTCGTCTGAGTCATAACTGGTTAAAATCACCTCCATATAAGGAAGTGACTTAAAAGTGGAAGTGTTAGAAACGTCTAGGTATATTTTCGTCACAAAATCTACTTGTGGCAAAATCAGAATGAAAATATAATTGGTTCGTAATAAAATTTACTGTAACAAAAGATAAGATACAAGTGAACTCTCAAATGCTATTTATTATTAGGAGCCTCCTAAATCACAGATTGTTGGGACTTTGCTTGGTGGAATTGGAGGGTCGTCCATAAATTACGTCACACGTCAGAGTTCTATTAGTAGAAAAGAAAATAAGGAAATTACTATTTTACACTAATTATAGAAAAAAGTACGTACTTGGGAAAGGGAGTTTTCAAATTGATGGTAGTCTTCTCATCATTTTGGTAAAGCTAGGGGTTAGCTAAAATTCGCAGTCAAAATGTGTGCTGATCATCTTGAGAACCATTATTAATTTAAGATGCGTTTAAGCATTCGATATAACCCGGATAAGAGTTTACTTTCTTATTATTAATACTTCCTGTGCACCACGAAACGTAAATACACATTGAAAGTATGACGGCGTGGCCTCAGATAACCTGAAACCAGTTTCTAGATGTTATTTTTTGTGTTTATTTTTGATTTTATGTATGTCACATGATGATTTACTGTGGGAACATAGCCCTACTAATATTGTAAACGCGAAAGTCTGTAAGTGTGGAATTATGTTTGTTACTTCACGCAAAAACTGCGGAACGGATTTTGATGGAATTTGGCATGGTAGTAGTATGGATTCTCTTCTCGTCCAAAATACCTCAGTGCCTTATGACAAAGGTGTACAACCAATGTGTGTTACCAGTGATGACATACGGTTCTGAGACGTGGTGCTTCACGAGGGATCTTTTAAGAAGGCTCAATGTCGCTCAGCAAGCTATGGAGAGGGCAATTCTCGGTATTACTCTACGTGATCAAATCAGAAATGAGGAGATCCGTAGAAGAACTAAGGTTGCTGACATTGCCCGCAGGATCAGTCAGCTGAAGTGGCACGAAGATTGGACGGTCGATGGGGCAAAAAGATCCTAGAGTGGAGGCCACGTACTGGCAAGCGCAGTGTGGGACGGCCACCTACCAGATGGACCGACGACCTGGTGAAATGCCGGGTCACGTCGGATGCAGGTGGCAATGGACCGGTCGCACTGGAAATGTGTTGGAGAGGCCCATGTTCAGCAGTGGACAGTAAAAGGCTGAAACGACGAACGACGACGATGAGTAGTTTGGATTAACACAGGCTTTTACCGCAGTAAAAGGTACGGTTCCTATGGGATTTCGCGCGAGAAAAAGCGGGAAACATCAAGAATACCAAATTACTTGATATACATTATTGTAGCTTGTAGGGCTTTTGATGGTACCTACTGTAGTATGGTACGGTAGTAGAAAGCAGCTTCTGTGTAAACAACGGTGACAATAAGTACCAATTTCAACAACGCTCATTAAAGTTAAGCCTTCCTTAAATATCATGTTATCCCTCTCGTATTTCCTGTCAATGAATGAGAAAGCATGGTATTTTAACATGGCGTTAAGTTGCATTGGTGAAATTTATATTTATAATGTAAAACTAATATATATATTATTTAAGTACTTACCATTAAAATAATGAAGATTGTAAACTATTGAATATAACGTTCGAGCGAGAAGGGAACAACCGATTGTGACGTCAAGTTGTTAACCCTACGTTTTGCGAGAAAGAGATAGATAATTTTAATAAATTGCTTAAAACTTATCCTAATTCTTATTTTATATTTTGCTCATCTTTTTAACTTTCTATGTAATGAGTCCAAAAGTAAATAAATATATTCATTAAATATCCCAATTATCGTCGAAAGACGCCATTTTGTTTACATCTTCATCATTTCGGCTATGACGCCCACTACTGGACATACCTCCCCAAAGTATATCATGGGGGTTTTTTTTAACCGAAGGCTGGCCTTGTCAGGCCCAGACGTCACTGCGACCCTTCTGTATCTATTGTGAGTTTGTGACTCCTTCGCTTTAGAGTACCGTCCCCAGTCCTAAGTTACTCATGAAGCGAACGATATGGTGGGGGTCTGCGGTGCGAATTTCCTCTGCTCTAGAGTATTCGTGCTCACGTACCTCACGAAAAATTAGCTTGATACTAATCAAGTGAAAACCATGTATGGGGGAACCCTGACTATATATCTTGTAAATGTGTAATGGAGATCGCATAAAGTTAATTACATAAATTATTTATTAATCAATAATTATTACTCATACGTAACCCTAAACTAATCATAAAATTGTTTATCTATACATGAGTGGTAGCCGAAAATGAACCTTATTTCTAAAGCATAGCCTTCACTTTTAATGTACAACAACTTTCCAATTAGAAAGATGATAATTAGCAAATATAAGTGCGATCGGTTAGGAATGTTTGGATGTTTTACAGTCGTGTTTTATAGGTGAAATATAAGTCTTATTGCTTGTAGAGTATACACTGGTGTCGAAACTTCCACTCTATGATATATATGTGTAGTGTGTATGTGTAGGCTTTAGGTGCAAGCAAGTGTAGAGAGCTTGTAAAAAGACTAATAATAATCTAAGGTGTATTTCTAATTTATTAAATATTTTTCTAAATTATCTCTTTCATAATATTATTTAGAAGTCAGAGATCCTTGTGTAGAATATAAAAATCGTTTTCATGTTAAAGGATTATCTAATAAGAAAACTAAATTAAATTTAAAAAAAAACCTCGACTCAGCGTGTAACATTCCGATCGCATCTAACAAACGACCTGATGACTAGAACCGATTTCCACCAAACATAGCTAAGAACACTCTCGACTGACACGGATGATCCGTTTGGGAGTTACGATACCACAGACAGACACATACACATTTACACAGACACGTCAAACTTATAACCCCGTCGTTTTTGGGTCGGGTTAAAAACAGAAAGAACAGTTATACTACATAGAGTACAATGTACATAATCACTTTTTATCAATGATTTGTTAATTATCCAATTTAATAATGGATTGAATCTACGATCAAAATCTAGTTTTAAAAATATTAAACTAACAATGGGAATAATAGTTAAATGTAACGCATCGAGGATAATCTATTCCGAAATGATATAATAAGTAATTACGATTCAGACATAGTGTAGTAGTGTGGGAAAACAAACCTGTATGTCCATACATATATAAACATACAACATCACGTAGAAATACGTCACCAAGGCTGTCTGAGTAATATCAAAGCTTTTGGTTCTAAGCTCTTGTGTTACTTTACAAAAAATATGTTTTTATTCGATTTTAAACAAGTTTGATTGTCTGTAGCGGCCGACCGGTTTCAATAACTTTTCTATATGTAACCATAGAATAAATAATAGTACAGGGCTCTTATTTAAGATGCCATCGCTATTATCACTTACGAAGTTCGAAAATAAAATGTATGGAATCTGACGCAAGCGAATGCGTATGTCACTAAGCAAAGCTTATCGTCACTGTACCTTCACAATCTATAAAACTACAACTTTTCAGTAGAGTCAAAAATCTTAATAATTTTAGATTTTATCATGACATGGATTTTGTTTTAAATGAGGTTCAGTTATGTACTGTATACATCCAAAATCCATGTCAATAATAAAATCTTAAATTATTAAGTTGTTTGACTCTACGGAAATGTTGTAGTTTTATAGATACGAGCTTGAGAAAATAAAGGGACGTTATGTTAAATCCCAAGGTATTTTATTAGCCTGGTGTGTGTAAACGGTTGTTTAATAACCTCCTTTTCGAATGTTGATTAAAAAGGGAATATTAGTAATATGAATTCTTTAATATTTCACGCACGTAATAATATATTATATATATTTGCTTCTTTCTAATATATTGTTTAAGGCCAAGGTTCATGTTTTCAGTTTTTTTTCTATTTATAATATTTTATTAATGTAAATTTTTTGGCTACTACGTTTCCGTAGCAAAAATAATTAGAAAGTTTTTATGATGCTCACAAAGATAGCATTGTTAATAATTAATTACAGTTTAAAGAACGTTGCTTTAGATTTAAACAAAAGATACCTAAGTGTCGAAAGTAGAATAATTGTTAGTGATTCAAATTTTATGATCGTAAAACTTTAATTTTTTTAAGTATTGCTGGGACCTCTGTAGTGTGAATGTCATTTGTTTGTATTAATTGGAAGTTCCTACGACATACCTACGTAATATAAATGTTTAGTCCAGTTTTTAACACAAGAAAATAAACATATTTCTACATCTACACTAATATTATAAAAAGGAAAGTTTTGTATTTTTGTATGTAACGACTTAACTCAAAAAGTACTGGACCGATTTCAATAATTCTTAACATAGGCTATATAAAAATCAATTGCTGTTCGTTAGTCTCGCTAAAACTCGAGATCAGCTGAACTGATTCGGCTATTTTTGGTCTTAAAATATACGTGGAAGTCCCGGGAAGGTTTACACGGTTTCCATGCTCAACGAAGTGGGCACGGGTCAGCTAGTTTAGGGAATAAACATACAATCGCAAACTTTAAATGAAATATAATCACTTCGTCAGAGACTTGAATGGCAAATTGAATCTTTTAAAACAAGATGGCGCCTTACTAACAGTGTATTGTAAGTTGTAACTAACTCATGTATCAGAAGCTAGATTAAAATCCGACCAAGTGTCATTACTTATTAGTTTCGAATGACATGATATTTTTACTTTCGATTGTTTGAATTTAGAATTACATATTTTTAATTTTGTCAGATAATGTACGAGGAAAAGGACTATGGCTTGGCCCAAACTAACTGAAGCATGACTCTGGGTTAATCAACGCTAGTAACGTATGATAATAATTAATTACTTAATTAATTAGTATATCTAGAAATTCACATTTTTAATTCGGACATATATTTAAAAATAACATTGACTTGAACACGTGCTCATAGATCATCTAATGCCAAGTTACAATGGTCTTTTGTTAGTAGAATGTCTTTTGAAGATAGTCTTTTGACCGTCTTTTCAAGTCTATTGCACGTAAACTGCATACAGCTTTTGTTACAAAGCTCAACGAGCATTTCTTTGGTAGATGATAAATTCATAGATAAATTGATGATTATTTATTTCTTCTTGCTCTTCGGTATAACTATTTCATGTTAAAAAAAATACAAAAATTATCACTATTTTACACACATTTTAAAATAACCAATTTTGAAAAAATATTGTTCATACCTGCCAGATAAAAATGTGTCTATTTTTCCTGCATAAAAGTTACAGACTTCGGGCCGATTTTTCAATCGTCAGATAACTTTTACCTGAGGAATAAATATGTGACTTTGACAGATTTTGTATGACACAAATGTCAAAGTCACATGTTTATTCAACAGATAAAAGATATTGACAGGCGATTGAAAAATCAGCTCTTAAGTGACAAGATTTTGTCCATCTTAGATACAAGTAAATTTATAACGTAATTAAAATTCTATGATCTTATGTATAAAAATAAATTGCTGTTCGTTAGTTTCGCTAACGCTAACGTTAGAACGGCTGAACCGATTCCGCTATTTTTGGTCTTTAAATGTTCGTGGAAGTCCAGGGAAGGTTTAAACGGTGTCTATGCTCAAAGAACCAAGCACGGGTCGGCTAGTAGATTTATAATTACATACTTAACAAAACTACTAGTACTGATTAGGTACCTTATGTTTATTTTATTAATTTTGTTGGTATATAATTTAAATGTTAGTTTTTATCATACCTACATCTAGTAATTGTTATTGTAAATCTAGTATTAATACATCAATGCCCAACAATTATTCACAATTTTGACCATAAGCTCTTTACCGTAGAGTTTACATTTCATTGTACCATTATATAAGTCTTACATTTTAGTGAGGTTTCTTACTTTTGGTATACAATGGAAGGCATCTGTTGGAAGAATTCGCGAAATGATCTTAAGACACATCTGTTCTGACATTTGGTACGTGCTCAGGTAATTTCTGTACGTGTGAATATTAGTACCTACCTTCGTGACGTAGGTATTTGCAATGTTTTACCACAGAATATCACACTAGTGTTCTTCTAGGAGTCTTGGCTTGTGGATGTAAAAAGAACAGTCACTATAACTATTGTTACTATTGTATATGATTATACTAGCTTTTCTCTTACTGGAAATGTATTTTTTTGCTTTTTCGTTATTCTTGAGACAAAAAAAGAGGAAATGTAAAAAAAATTTTTTTGTTTTTGACAAAAGATTATACATTTCCGAAATGAGAAAAGGCAGTATAATCGTATCTCAAAGTTAAAGTGACAGTTCTTTTTACACACTGTATACAGGGTGTCCCAAAAATCAACGATAAACCGAAAACGGGTGATAGGCCAAGTCATGACAGTTATGAGAAAAATGTGAAAAAAAATCTTTGTCATGTATTTTTCACATTATAAGGACTTTTAAAAATATCGGAAAAACTGACACCCTGTGATGGTCTTTCATGTCCTAAGACTACAAATATTACTTTTTTGTGATTTTTTTTTCGGTATTGTAGTCATGACTAACCCTTCTGTAAATCACAATTCATAATTTAAACATACCTGCCTCAGTTTTCAATAAAATGGTGTGTTTTGCCCAAGATTAAATTCAAAATAATTACTACACCCAACTTTAATCGTCTGTACTGTAAAAAAAAATTACTACAGTATTTTGGCAAGTAACTTTAAAAGATGGCGCATTTAATCTGGATTCCAAAATGGTATGATACTTGCTGGATTACTTCTTTGTTGAGGAAAAAAAAATTTTTTTAACGGAACCGGATGTTAGGCCAACTCTGTTTAAATTTTTAAAATGTTGGTATTAAGTTGTTATGTGACGACGATGAGTGACGTCATCTTGTCTAGAGTGAGCGAGACAGACAGTGACGCTAAGTGCGGGTGCTTTTTTATTAAAAAAAAATTGTATTGCAGTGTAGGCATTTTTAAGACTTCAATTTTCAGGTATGAATACAACGCTCTTTTGAAAATGTGAGTGGTTGAGATACAGAACAGACGCCACCTTGTTATCAAGTATGTAATTAGTTAGTTTCAGGTGCAAGTTCGAAATAAAAGTCAGTCAATGGATTTCTTCAGTTATTACTTTAATTTACAAAGATTTACAGCAAATGTTCGAACTGTTTGCCTTCAGCTCTAATGCAAGCCCTACATCTTCTTAAAAATGATCGCGTAATAAGACGGGCGTATCTTCTTGAATTAATGTGTTCAGCAGCTTCTGTAATTTTTTGGCGCAGCTCGGCTAAATCTCGAATTGGTTTAGAGTACACTTTTTCTTTTATTGTTCCCCAATAAAAGAAATCAATGGGATTTAAATCAGGTGAACGGGCAGACCACGAAATTGTACCACCCCGCCCAATCCACCTATCGGGGTATTCTCGGTCGAGAAACTCTCGTACTGTGCGAGCGTAATGTGCTGGGCAGCCATCTTGTTGGTACCACATGCTGCCGTAAATGTTTAGTGGCACTTCTTCCAACAAATCTGGTAATTGGTTCTGTAAGAAGTCCAAATAAACCTCGGCAGTTAAGTTCTCCGGTAGCTCAAATGGACCAATAACAGTACCATTCAAAATTCCCGTCCACATGTTCACCTTAAACCGGTACTGCGATCTGTCTTCCCGCATCAAATGTGGATTATCCACGTGCCATTCGTGCAAATTATGGAGGTTCATGTAACCATCTTTTTTAAACGTGGATTCGTCAGACCACAGAATTTTTTCAAAGAATCGCGGATCATCTCTGTATCTCTGCAACATCGTTTGACAAAATTGCAATCTCTCTGGGTAGTCTCGGGGTAACAGGCTTTGTACTCGTTGTACATGGTAAGGATGAAACTGGTTCTTTTGCAAAATACGATGTGCAGTACTTTTGGGCACTCCGATGTTCTCTTCAATCCCACGTACTGAGATACTCGGGTCTTGTTCGACCGCCTCGAGCACTTCGTCCTCGTAGGGTATGAAAGGCCTTCCCTCGCTGGTATTTTGATTAGGGAATCGACCCTCTAAGAGTGACCGATGCACGTTAATAAATACCCGATAATCAGGATGACGCTCAGCGTTTGGGTATCTCTCACGATACATTCTAGCTGCAGCATTAGCGTTGCATAAGCATTCTCCATAGATGAGATGCATATTGGTGTATTCTTGTGCGGTGTATCGAGATGGCATGATAACACACTACAATGGAATCACACACTACAACCGAAGATACGACAGTAAAACAAGTCCAGGGTCGTCAGAAACGGGGCAGATAAAACCAAATCACAAAGCAAATCAAGTCCAATAAACAGAAGCACAGTTGTAAGTACGAAGTCAATACGGATACAGAAAGATGCGCAATGAACGAAAGATCGTAACGTACTGCAGTTTTGCACGTTCATCACTGTGTTGTCGGGTTGGCGTCACTATCTATCTCACTCGCACTGAGCGTCACTGTCTGTCTCGCTCACTCTAGACAAGATGACGTCACTCATCGTCGTCACATAACAACATAATACCAACATTTTAAAAATTTAAACAGAGTTGGCCTAACATCTGGTTCCGTTAAAAAATTTTTTTTTTCCTCAACAAAGAAGTAATCCAGCAAGTATCATACCATTTTGGAATCCAGATTAAATGCGCCATCTTTTAAAGTTACTTGCCAAAATACTGTAGTAATTTTTTTTTACAGTACAGACGATTAAAGTTGGGTGTAGTAATTATTTTGAATTTAATCTTGGGCAAAACACACCATTTTATTGAAAACTGAGGCAGGTATGTTTAAATTATGAATTGTGATTTACAGAAGGGTTAGTCATGACTACAATACCGAAAAAAAAATCACAAAAAAGTAATATTTGTAGTCTTAGGACATGAAAGACCATCACAAGGTGTCAGTTTTTCCGATATTTTTAAAAGTCCTTATAATGTGAAAAATACATGACAAAGATTTTTTTTCACATTTTTCTCATAACTGTCATGACTTGGCCTATCACCCGTTTTCGGTTTATCGTTGATTTTTGGGACACCCTGTATATATCCTATAGCCATAAGTTATAAATGGCCTATCCAACATTGATTGATCCCCGGTTTCTGAAAGGCTGATAAAATCGTCGATCAGCTAACATTGGAATTTGGAATTGACAAGCCATTCTGAACGCTCATTGATGAACATCACTCGCAACAACTTCGCTCACTCGCTACGTTAACCAATGAGCGTTCAGAATGGCATGTTAACTCAAATGTTAGCAGATTGACGATTTGATCAGCCTTTCAGAAAGCGGGGTTGAATTTTTTTAATCGAACCAGCAGTTCTTGAGATTCGCCCGTCAAATTTCCATGCATTTTTGGTTTCGGACTTCGTAATATACAATGGCATTTTGTGGCCACTATGGGCCTGGGCATTTTTTTTTAATTCAGATTATGTTTTTAAATTTAAATGGGTCGTGAGAGTAACACAATATGTTATATATGTAATTGTAACTTTTATTTTACAATCGCAGTTTTATATCCAAGTAAAATATAATAAAAAAAATATTTTTAATTACTGAAAAAACACGCTTTATTGCATTGTCATTGGTTCTTGATAAGTAGGTATGCTAAATTTCAAATTCTTCTGGAAATTGGTGAAAACTATGCTGAAATTTTCCGTTTCACACATGGTTTTGTATACATACATATAACACAAGGTTATAAAAGCGTGTTAAAAAGTGCCAACCCTGTTAATAATCACGTATTACGGAAGCTTCAGTTATTCGTCACGATTGTGTTTATCATCATTTTAGCCATTTTCGGCTAAGATTCAACGATAAACACACTACACTACACTTGGCAACTTCAATACCAGAGTAAGCTGAGCTACCGTTTCCCAACAAGGCTTTGGAGGGACAGGCCAGGTTAAAATAGTTTATGTAATCCCTCTGTACACATTGCTACAAAATCTCTTTTCCGTCAACGTAATAAAGCCTCTTTATTTTTCTTAACTTAGAAAGTGTGAAAAAAAAAATATTTAAGTTAAGGCTTATAATAATAATTTAGGTTAAAGTTCCACTCTGATTAAATGTGATATTGCCGATAGGTAGGTAAACAAAGCAGTATGGCTACCAGGCTATAATGCCTCTAATTTGAATGTCACTTACCGCACAATAAATAGGTACAATGAGACATTAATTTATTCGTATTTAATTTTGTAGCTCTATTTAGTTCACATTGAATCTGAATCGACAGGTTAGCAATAAAATAAACTACAGACAGTCGATAATAAAGTTGCTTTACATCTGTCTGAATCTACCTGCAGTACCAAAAAAAATCTGATACAAAAGCATACATCTGCTATGCATTTCGTAGACTAACAAATAAAAATACTCCTTGGAACTTGGTGATAAGGTTTAGAATCATTATATTTTAAACCAAACTGACTTAGTTTTCGCGAGCATCTTCGTGTCTTCGGATATCTTCGTCTATATTCGGAAGCGTGACATCGGCGCTTGCAAAGATTTATTTTAGTCAAGCATTTCGCATTCATTTAGCATAAAATTAACTTGCCGATTGTAACAAGGTGTTAACGCGAGTTAAATAATTCAATGCTTTCATGAAATATAATATGTATAACCTGCCATTAAATGTTAATAACCTTACCAAGAACAAGAGGATATGTATAAGGAGGGTTCTAACATATTTGTTTCGAAAAATAAAAAGTTTAAAAATTATGTATTCAATAGAGTAAGGGACCATTGCCATAAAGGTAAAAAAATAGAGAGTTAACTCTTTAAAATTTACATTATTTATTCATGCTTAAAACAAAATCTCTAGCAACCTATATCTAATAACTTTACCCAATTTTATCAATTTAAAATCGACATTGCAGAAATTAGAAAGAAGGACAGACAGACGGAGAGCGAATTCATTTTAGTACGGTACTCTAAAAACTGTTGTTACGCAGGAGAAAAGATATTTTATCTAGTCGAATTTTCTCAGCGATTGTTGTATAAAATGTGTTTAAAATACATGTATGATTAATTAATAACTATGAACCTCTTCCAAAAACTGTGAATACATTAAAATTGTATAATATCTATTTACATAAAAACTCAAGCAGAAATACGTTGAACCTTTCGTTTTATTTTTAGGCAGGGCATGTCGAAGTTGTAATAAAATATTAATTTACATTAACATGAGAAACATTTCGCAATAGGCGTTTTGACTAGTGTCGGACACCACATTTTTACAAATTAAATTGTAAAAATGTTGAATTGAGAATACAAAAACGTAAAAGAAATATTTATTTACGTTACAATTTTAAATTGTAAGCAAATAAAAAAAAAAGCAAATATATTTTTCGCAAAACGATTTGTTACATCACAAACTGCTAATAGTATGTATAACACCATAAGTTTGTCTTTTAAACATAGGCATATATATAGCCTTAGATTATATACTCATATGAGTATTTAATCTAAGCATATAGCAGACGATATTTGGAAGACTTTCCAAAATGAGGTATGTTGTCTAATGTCATGTTGTCTAACATTGAAAAGACGACAATCTTTAGGCTACTTTTTTATTAAAGGCAGTAAAAGACAGTTGCCAATATTAACTTCAGCTACTTAATATTTTAGCAGAACATAACGCTCCTCCGCTAGCCAAGTGGGTACAGGAAATAAATTGTAAGTGTAAAAAAACGGACTCAAGGAAAGGTGTTTGATTTTTTTCGCCCAACATCTTTAAGGTATCTCCCGTGCATCTGCCGTAAGATCTGAACGCATCTGCATAGTGCATTGTAAAAAGTTGACCTACAAAATTAAAAAATAATAATATTTTTTAAATATTACTGGCACACAAGATGCGTGATTTTAAAAAATGGAATCCTCCCTCGTGGCTGTACGGTAGCGTATCCTTTGCCTCTACGTTTGTGTAAAAAAGTGCCAATTTCCTTCAGGATGTCGTATATCCGTTTTTAAAAATCGGCATTTCGTGATTAGTGTCGCATGTGTGTTGTTTTTTTGGTATTTCTTACGATTTTTAGCCGGTTTCAGCTAATTTATCAAGTTCTGACGCGCAGCTGTAAACAAACGAATGTTTCATATCCCAAACGACTGGACGGAATAAATGATGTGCTGAGCCGCCTTTGACCAAACCAAAAATATTTTTATTCTGGATAATTAGAACTTTTGACACCAAGCTACTTTGTATATTTTTTTTCTATTACCTGCTTTTTAAAACCATACACTACCGTAAAATACACAATTATCTTCAGTGTATTGTTAATAAAAGTAAGCAATTATATTTTTTTTAATTGAAAATTATTAGAAGCCCTCTATACTTTTAGTTAAGTAATGTTTAGGCCGTGTTTATTGTTTGGTGAAACACGCCCTTAGGAATAGATATTTAATCAAATGTTGTGTAAGTACCTATAGTATATATAAAAATAAAATAAAAAATATAAATAAGTAGTTGGTTATATTACACTTTTCATGTGAAACTACATTCACTACAATTTATTATAAGTTCATGTGAGGTAATTTTTTTTTCTCCTTTGTCTGAAATCTTGTAGATCTGTCTGTACATTTGTCGTAACCCGTAACGGTATACACCTTGCTACTTCCGACATATTGTCAGGTTCCCACAGCCAAAATCACCTTTGCGAGCCACCTTGCTCCACCAGCCCTTGAGAAAATACACCTTGTGTGGGACAAGACATGAACTTGGCGTTTGTGTTAATAAAAAATATAAAAATATGACTGGCAGCAGCCATCGTTTGTATATTTCTTAGGGCGGATTTTTCAATCGTCAGATAACTTTTATCTAAGGGATAAATATATGACTTTGGCAGATTTTGTATGGAACAAATGTCAAAGTCACATGTATATTCAACAGATAAAAGTTATCTGACTATTGAAAAATCGGCCCGTCGTAGGTATGTTGTCAATATAATACAGACTAAATTATCTTCAGAGACAGCCGGTGTAGATCTTGTCCCAGCCACTGCTGGACAGCAAAGAACTATACAAAAAAATGTTTAAACTCTTCTTAATGAATTGCTGTTAGTTAGTCTCGCTAAAACTCGAGAACGGCTAAACCGATTTGGCTATTTTTGGTCTAGAAATATTCGTGGAAGTCCAGGGAATGTTTAAACAGTTATTTTTTTTTATGCTCAACGAAGTGGGCAGGGGCAGCTAGTAATATTATAAGTAACAGGTGAAAAACCTCAACCAACCATAAAGTAACTATGTTTTGCCAGTATTCAGTGTGTCCAATAAATACTTATTGCTCTACAAACTGAGCTACTGAAATCCGCTAATCGCTATCAGCAAATCTCCAGTCACTTAAACCACAAAAGTGCAGATGCCCGCTACGTCCATCCTTCCTCCAACCACAATAGCACTTCCAATATTCCGGAAATGCGATTCTTATTGCGGATATTACTTATTGACGATCTATTTATTACTGTTATTAATTAAAGCCTTAACTTCATAATATAATAAACATAGTTTTGAAAATTAAGAGCCAAGTTAAAAGGATTACCTAATATACGAGTAATATTATACCTTCTGTTATATTATCAGTAGTGAATTACCATAAATGGTTTACAGTTAACAGTTACAGAGTAAATTAACTTCATAAGTCTTTATTTTATTTCACAAAATATTTTATGCTACATTCATCTCACTTTTCTCTCCAAATGATTTACATAGTGAAGTTAGCCGCATCTCTAACGCACCTACGACCTACGTGAAGTAAGCCACGTACAATGTACATCTGCCAATCTAGTCTTCCATTTTAATTGCCAATAACATAGAACCAATAAATATATGTAACGAGGTAACTTAACGAGACCAATAGCACTTTACTGTGCTGTAAACTAATAAAACATCCTCACAAACATATTACGTGTAAGCTTGTGCCAGGAATTTATTTCTTGTAAATATTTCTTGAGAAAAAGACAGCGAAAAAATGTTTTACTATCTTCTGATGTGGCAGCTTATTTGAATTTTTTGTCTGTCGTTTGACATAAAGTAAGCGATAGAACTTCCGATATTAGGTAAAAGATTATGATACCGATAAGAAAATAATATAGCTTTTTTACTTTACAGTATTCTATTTAAAATATTCTTAATGTCTCTCGGGAATCTGAATCACTAAGCAGCAAAAAAAACTCGGGGATACAGGGCCAATATTACCTAACTCCAGTCGCTTTCCCGTCTCTAGAGATCAACTGTCATTGTGACCTTAAATCTTTTTAAAACACGATTTAAAAAGTGAAAATGACATAATTTTGACGTTTTATCTTTTTAAATCGTATTTTTAAAAGTTTAAACGTCACAATGACAACTAATTTCGAGTAACGGGAAAGCGACCAGTTAGGTTTTTTTTTATGTTCGTTCATGATGAACAGGCCATAGTGTCCACGTAGACCATACTGTCTAAGAGTTAGGTAATATGGGCCCTGTATCCCCTAGTTTTTTATTTTTTATTGTGTGCTATGAAAGCAAGACGTATTTGACAGCTGCCCAACCAGCCTGCCAAGCGTGACGCGTATAGGCAAACTACTGAAAGGCTTGTGTCTTTAGCGGAGTCTTCAGACGCCATAGCGGAAATGATGATGATGATGAGGTCAAAGACGTGATAGTCTATAGGTTCTGTCACTATCTCACTACTCATATTACTTCTTTACGGTTTTCATTTGTGCGTTATTTTCTATCACTACGCGTTTAAAATTCATAACCACCTTTTTTTCTATACTTCGATTTGACTCTACTTATCTATGCCACTGCACGTACGAGAACGGGGTAAGAATTTAGGGTTACTTACACCTTTCGGGCGGCAGGTGACTGGTGAGTGAGATCTTTTTTTTTAATTAAACACATCATCGTGGACATTATAGCGTATACGACAAAACAGAGTCCAACCTTTTGGTAGCTCTAATATTTTGTAAATTAGAAGAAATGTTCCTACTTGCTACATAATAAAGCCTCCCACACCGATTTCGGTGACGGTGGCCGGTTTCATTGAAACCAGGCCAGCTACGCAGGAGTTATTTTATAGTGCCCCTGTGTGTGAGCAATACACAGAAGCACTCTCTCTTCCTTCACTCTCGTAGCCCAGTAGGACGGATAACCGATACGACTAGCGGGAGATCAGGCGCAGGGCCGACTTTTTACATGCCCATCCGACGCATGGATCATCTTTCTTGTCTGACAATCAGGCGATCACCCTGCATTGTCCTAACGAAACTTGAAAACAACAATTTTTTCGTTGTTCCAACGCGGGAATCGAACCCACGACCTCCGGGTCGAGAGCGAAGCTTTGAACCACTAGACCACAGAGATGCAGTATACACTATACATAATATTAAGTATGCAGTAGTGCATTATATGGCTGAACAGAGTGCAATCTAGGTCAAATACTTTGTTAAGTAGAAATAGATAGATAAAATACTCAATGTGTTTAAAACAAAATATTATAATTATTATACCCTTAAAGTATACTATTTTATCATACAGTAATCATTTTTTTTGTTTTTATTTTTAAACTAACAAGAGTAGCTGACAGCTGTAATCGAGAAATATGGTTATTGCTAAACTTTTATAAGCACAATATTTTATTACACATTGCGGGTTCAAAGTTCACAACATTGTTGTAGGTTCATTTTTCATGTTTTAGGTTCAAAGACATTAGCATAATAATAATTAAAAAAAAACATATCGTTCTACAACACGAAGCCGCACATGTCTCAGGTTTGGGAGTGGGTTCTTACTTCTTACTTCTTATGGTTCGATGACATAAAAGTGACAACCGCGACCTGCGCCGGCGCAGGCACGTGGTCAGTAACGCTGGCCCAGCATCTGGGCCGAACATGTTCGAGACAGTTGGCTAGCACGAATATTTGAGTCATAATAATGTATTATTAATTATAACGAGTCTTAACACACGATAGATGTTTCACACAATTCTCCAATATGTTTAATTCAACCTTGTCAAATTCAGCCTTAAGGCGATGCATTGAGTGTAAGCGGGTGAAACTGTTCTTCTATATTTATTTGCTTATATCTTTGTCGCGACTTCTGCCGCGTTAAAAAGTGAAATGAATACCCCCGATTAAGTAACATTCCTCATTGGTGTTCTAAATCCTCGTTTTGGTCTGACGATATTACCTATAGCCTTCCTTCGTACCTAAAAGGGTAATCTAACACTTAGATATGTTTTAAATCCAACAGCTCGTAAGTTAAGCGCGTTAAATTCTTCTTCTTCTACACAACCATTATAAAGCTCTCAATTGATACCTAACATAATTCTGCAAGACGCTGTTAAATTAAAAGGCGATGTATAGAGTCAAAATTGTTTTGCTATATTTATTGTCCCCTGCCCTGCTTGTCCCATCACTGGCCTCCTTTTTCGCATAGAGATACCTCGCCTTAAGTTAACAAATATTTAAAATTGTAGCATTTAAAGCCATTTACAAGTAAATCTACTTAACAAGTTGCGTTTTTTCATCGACAACGTTCTTGTGACACAGCGGGAAAATAAATTAGACGCCATTTTTAAATGTTTTAACTATGTCAATGGCTATAATACGCCTCTACAATGTGCACGCTGCATGCCCGAGCTCATAAACAACATAATTAAAATATTAACATTCACATACATTAACATAAAGGGCTTTATATAAAAAGTATTTCCCTGCTTTTATAAAAGTATTTTCCTATTAGTGAAATGAAAATAGTAGGTATTGAGCTAAGCTCGTAAGTTGGAAGTAGTTTTTAAGTCCAAAAATGATTATTGTAGATTCTATAAAAGACGGAAGTTTAAAACACAAAAAAAGTATTTTACTTTTTTAATATCAAGTGTCACTCTCACAGTAAATACAAATCTAAGGACATATCTTATGCTTATATCCATCAAGCCGTTTGGGATGTAGAGCGAGCCAGACAATCATACATACATATTATCTAAAACAAAATAACCTACTCTCAAAAACATAATCCTCTTTCTGGCGCAGTAGGGTCAAAATACGTATTTATTGTATATTATTAATATGACTGAGCCATAAGGAGAACATAAGTCATAAGTCTTATGATAAAAAAATTAACAACTTTAAAAAATATTTAAAAGCTCAAACTGGCTGAATGCAAATTTCTAAATTTCGCCAAATTCGAATTTCAAAACTCTTTTCAAGATGGCGTCTAAAATGCATAGACAAAAAGTATCGCACAGATGTCCGAGAGATCGTAAATCTTTCGGACCTTCTTTACCAATTACCTGGACACATGGTTGAGCAGATGGTACACTCTGATTGTTTTTTTATGCGTTTCAAAACAATATGCAAGATGTTAGACACTCAATAGTTATAAAAATGTATTCGAGATAAGTTGCTTTATTTTACTCAATAACAGATCTCTACAAATAAAGCTGCGTTAGGCTGGAAACATTTTTTAATAATTATTTCTCAATACTGGTCTTATCGAAAAATCCCAAGAAATGTAGATTAATCTTCTTTATATGACCAGAAGGTCATTTTATAAATTTTTAATACCTATAGCTTAAAACATAATATGCATAGTACTGCATACTTCAACCATATAACCTTTTTTCTCTATAAACACGAGTGTGAAAATTAGTTATGTGTTTAAACGAAGCAAGACAGGGGAGTATCATGTATCGTTTTAGTTTTTGCAAATTTTGTTTCAAACATTTTTAAAGTGAGTTTTTATACCATTACAACTCTCTCAATCGGCGCGATACCCCTTTCTCGCTAAATAAATAGTTGTTCAAAGTCATTGGCGTTATACAAAGCCTTAAATTAGTGAATCGTTCACCAATCGGTATTTAGGTACGTGCTAACTTAATCACCTGGCCCTATTTAGGACCGGTGAAGGTATGAATTCCATCCCTTCTCATCTCAGCTGGAATTTACCTTTACTGTTTCATTTGCTGAAGTTTATGTCGAGTGGAATGTATTTGCTTAGAAATTGCTTTGATTAGCTACTGTATAACTAACTCAATTGCAAATATTAAAGCTGTTTATTTTCTGCTAGCTGTGCCCGTGGTTACTTCGTTCGCGTGGTTGTCGGCAACACTATCGCGATTATCCCTTGATTGCTCCCGTTGGTTTTTGTAATTATAATTATTAAAAAGGAATAATTCTTTCAAACATATTTTTGAGTAACTTAAACCATGTATGTAGCGCACGCAACGAAAGTCCTCAAATGTGAATAATTTTCCCCGATTATGCGACATTTCACGCTGACGCTTCGTTCCTATTGGTCGTAGCGTAATATTATTTCCATACAAACGTAAATCTATACTAATGTATAAAGCGGAAGAGTTTGTTTGTTTGTTTAAATGCGCTTGTCTCAGGAAGTACTAGTTCGATTTGAATTTTTTTTTGGATAGTCCATTTATAGAGGAAGGCTATATAACATTACGCTGCGACCAATAGGAGCGAAGCGTCAGTGAGAAATGATGCAAAAACGGGGAAAATTATTCACATTTGGGGGCTTTCGTTGCGTGCGCTGCATAAACGGTTTAAGTCACTCATAAACCACGCGAACGAAGTCGCGGGCACAGCTAGTAATAAGGATATAACGCTTCCACTAATATATTCGCGGTTCGCAGTCTACCGGCAATGATTGCTGAAACCGCCACATTCCTGTGCGCGACCTTTGGGGCCGTTCGCCACTCCCGGCGCGTCGCGGCGACACGCGAGCGACATAACGCGGGTGTAGACTTATTTACATACATACTTAGGTCCGTATTAATATAGAAGTCTCAAATCCAACCTCATTTTAGAACCTATTTGACAGATAACATAAATAAATTTGACGTTTCGTTTCAGTTTTAAAAGTGAACAACTTTAATAATGTTACTACAATAATTATAGTAAGTACCTACTTTAATTATTTATATTTTAATTTCTTGTTATAGATTACAGATAAAACATTAAAATAAGTTAGTATAATCTATATTTTTATAATTATTTTCACGTTTGAAGAAGAAAAAAATTAAAGGGTTACTTAAGTACCTAAAGTTATTTTTTTAAAAGTGAAACGAAACGTTTTTTATCTGTTAAACAGGTTCTCAAGCAAAGTTGGGTTTGAGATTGCTTTATTCAAACATGCCTAAGACCTTCCTTGAGACGTAGTTTGAGACTTCTTTACGGGCCATAGAGTAAATAAATTAATTTTGTAGGATAATCGGGCCGATTTTTCGTCCATATTATTTCTAACCGAGCTATGTATGACGTTTGAGTTGCACAATTCTGCCGTCCTTACTCCTTACGAAGAGTGCAATAAGTGGAGTTTTTGGTCAAATAGAGTTAAGACCATATCCGTAATCAGGAAAAGAAGTTGATTACGGATATAGTCTTAACTCAATTTGCTCAAAAACCTCAACTTATTGCACTCTTCCTAAGGATGGCAGAATTGCAATCATGTATTTTACCGATGTATTCAATTAATAACACAAATAACTCTTTAAAATAACATAAATATATTAAAAACAATTTAAGATAAATTATTAATACCTAAACTATAAAGTATAAACTAAACAATTAATAAAAAATACTATAAGTAAAAAACTATATCCAAATGCGCGGTCGCTGGTAATGTGCCCAAAAGGCTGGCAGGTTACGTCACTGTATCGCCAAACTGATACGTTGGCCGAGCCCTTGAGTCTTTTGTCTTTTCCGCGAGTCTGTTAGAAAGGTCTTTCAAAAGGCGTTTAGCAAGACTAGAGTCCCCAAGGACTTTTTTCCGACACCAAAGGCAGAAAAATGTATCCATCGCCGATGGATTCATATTTCCGCCTTTTGTGGGTCTTTTTACCGATTACATATCGGCACAGCAAAAATTATGCCGATGTGTGACAGACTGATGGACGCAGTGGATTACTTTGTATTATCTATAATTTTATTATAAAGCGGAAGAGTTTGTTTGTTTCTTTGTTTAAACGCGCTAATCTCAGAAATGACTGGTCCGATCTAAAAAGTTATTTTTCTGTTGGATAGTCCATTCATAGAGGAAGACTTTAGGCTATATAACATCACGCTGCGACCAATAGGAGCGAAACGTCAGTGAGAAATGTTGCAAAAACGAGGAAAATTTCACATTTGGGGACTTTCGTTGCGTGCGGCTGC
Organism: Celastrina argiolus; assembly: GCA_905187575.2. Taxonomy (NCBI): domain Eukaryota; kingdom Metazoa; phylum Arthropoda; class Insecta; order Lepidoptera; family Lycaenidae; genus Celastrina; species Celastrina argiolus. The sequence continues at coordinate 10,597,739 of LR994596.1, forward strand.
ATAAACGGTTTAAGTCACTCAAAATATGCAATAAAATGAATGAGTCGTCTAGTAATTACAAATAAAATTAGCATTAGGTACAAATACAATAGGAGATTGTACTCCGTCACATTATTTGCCACCTGGATGGGCGCTATCGCGCTCATCATACGGGTGTTACTTATCTTTTAAATTACTTCGTGTATGCATTTGTAGAAAACAAGTCGATGTTTTTCTACAAAAATAGTTTAAATTCAGTCCAGAAATGAAATGGATATGAAATTTCGGATACGGATATAGATATGGATATTAAATGATTTCGGATTATCCGTTTGTTTCGGATAATTTCGGTTACTGATATTAAATTTTGGTTTCATTTTTACAGTAGCAAAACCTTCATTTCGGATTCGGTTACGGTTATGGATTATTTTTATATCGGATATCCGATAGATTCGGTTACGGTTACGGTGCTCCCTAACATCCCTGATTCAGCCTACAAATTAACTTAAATGTAATTACATAAAACAGCCGTGCCACCGGTCATGTCTCACGGATAAGTCGGCTTCATTTTAGCTAAATATAATTTAAAAATAATAACTACTTATTATCTAATTAGCTTGTTTTCGCCAGTCATTACCTAATTATGGAATTTTATATCCGTGAAAACGAGACTTTTTTTAAAGTAAAATTACAGCATTTCTTTTAAACAAAAAAATTGCGCATGTAACTTTTGAAACAAATTATTTAATTTATGGAAAATTTTAATTTTGTACATTAATAAAACAGCCGTTACAAGTTCCGCAAGAATCGCACGAAAAATATATATTTGGTGTTATATATTATGTTTAATTGTTTAATACAACATTGTACTACCTATGTTATTGCAGAAATATATTTTCTACAGTTTCCCGTCATTAACATAGAACAATAGAAATGATGGAAAGACATGGATTTTAGGGGGGAAAACATAATTTTTTACTTCTATAAATCATAGTGAATACTATCTAAAATTACCAGCTACCTTGCGAAAAATGGAGATGGGAAAAATAAAGCCTACAATCTACATATTATATTCTATTATATATTCTCTTACACGTAGATAAAGATGAAATAATAATCCTATGACGCAGTTATCGAAATTCGTAGTAAAAAAATTAATTTACTATCCATGTTTCTGTACAGATTGAAGTAATTAAGCATTTACAAGTTAAAATTTTGTGAATTTTTTGTTTATGTTAATTGTATTGTAAAAATAAAACGTAAAAGTACATTCACAGACAGTATTCTCACGATAGTTCTAGTTTTTTCAACCTAGACAAGAAACAATTACTCATTTATGTAATTTGAAATAGTTTTACTGACTTAAGTGGAATTTGTAGTTTTGTATTAATTTTAATACACAGCCGACTTGAAACGTATGTGTTTTCTCTAGTATGTGTTTAACTGTACCTAGATTATAGGAATGTATTATAGCTAACCTAATCTTAACTTTTAATTCTTCTACACTCATTACCGTTTGCCAATTGAAGACATGGATGAAAGTGATTTGTAGCAAAATTCTGATTTCGAGAAAATTGAGTTCAAACTGTCACTTCAACATTTTAGAATACATCGTAAAGTATTGAGTACATTAACCTAAAGAAGAATCAATGTACTTAATACATATCCTAAAATGTTTAATTGACAGTTTAAACTCAATTTCTGGGTAAATTTTATTGCAACATTTCAAATACCTTGGAAAAAAATGCAATTGTATTTCTTAACAGACGACATTTAAATCAGGGATGAAATGGATATGAAATATCGGATACGGATACGGATTTTTTTATATCGGATATTCGATAGTTTCGGATACGGTTACGGAGCTAAATTAAAAGCATTATAACCGCACATTCAAAGCTTCCACATTTGAAATGTAATCCAATTAATCTTATTTAAATTAAAAATTAAAAATCGGTACGAGTATAGTTGTCAATTGTTCCCGCTAACCCCACAGCTCAATAACCTCCATCTTTTTTGGAAGTCGGCTAATAGCGGTTTCTTCACAGCCATAAGTTGTCAAACCACTGCAACTTACAATCTGAAATATGCCAACTATTAGCGCAAACTGCTAACTGCTAACATCAGCTCACGATATCACGAGCTTGACTCATCTCATGGGAATCGCATGAATCATAACAAATACATCACTTTTTATTGTCATCCGCAGTAAAAATTGCACAATTTTAGTTTTTTAAAAACTTGGCTCATCAAGTAATAACTATAATTAAAAAAGCCATTTACATAATTTTTATTACTTTAGATTAGTGGTAAAGGGCTCCTGTATTACACGTATCCCTTACCCTTTGGAGCCTCATCGAAATTCTTACCTATTTATATAAGCTAAGGCTTACTTCTGTATAGAACCAACCTTCGTCACTGCTTTAGATGTTACTTTCGCTTTACTGCGAATTTATTGACAACTCATTCATTGAAATCAAAAAACTGAACTGATATTAATTATTACTGTTCTTTTTTTGTTGTTCGACTTTGGGATGATTTTATATGTAGGTACACTACGTTTTCTCATTCTGAAAATGTTTTTTTTAAATTTTTTTTACAAATATATATTTTTTTGCTCATTTGTTATTCTTGCGACAAAAAATAAGAAATGTTATAAAGTTTTTTTTTTATGTTTAGAAATAGAACATTTCCAAAATGAAGAAAGGTAGTATAATCGTATCTCAAAGTTATAGTGACTGTACTTTTACACACTGTATACATACGTAGACTGTTCTGAAATTTTCCTTTTCGCCGTCGGCCATAGTCGATATTTAGATGACATAGGACACAAATACCATAAACGGTAGTAGGGACTAAGCGCATAGGAAATTATAAGCAATTTACACTTATATGGCAATGGAGTTTTTTAATTATTTAATTTTCCTATGTTTATGTTTATTAATGATATTGGAATTTATAAAATAGTTCTCAGAAATACATAACTCGATGTAGCTCTCCTTAGTATTGCGGAAGGTGACTTTTTTATTAGCCTATGTTATCCCACTGATATGCTGGTCCGTGGCAGGGATGTAAGGGAGCCCCGTAACCGTAACCGAAACTCGGATATCCGATATAAAAAAATATCCGTAACCGTAACCGAATCCGAAATAAAACTTTGCTACCGTAAAAAGGAAAAAAAATTATATCCGTGACCGAAATTATCCGAAACAAACGGATAATCCGAAATAATTTAGTATCCATGTCCGTATCTATATCCGAAATTTCGTATCCATTTCATATCCAGCAGTCGACGGCAAAGGCCTCCCCCGAGGTCTGCCACTTATCTCTTTCCTGCTCCACCACTGGCCAAGAAGAAGTATTATAAAAGGAGAGGGATGTAAAAGCTCTGTCGCTGTAAAGGAAAAAAGAGTCTTCTTGGTCACTATTCGGTATATTTTAACCGTTATCTACACTAATATTATAAAGAGGAAAGCATTGTATTTTTGTATGTAACGACTTAACTGAAAAATACTGGTCCTATTTTAAAAATTATTTTTTCATTAGACAGCTACATTATCACAGAGTAACATAGATTATATAAAAAGCAATTGCTGTTCGTTAGTCTCGCTAAATCTCGAGATCAGCTGAACTGATTCGGCTATTTTTGCTCTTGAAATATTCGTGGAAGTCCATGGAAACCGTGTAAACCTTACACGGTTTCCATGCTCAACGAAGTGGGCACGGGTCAGCTAGTAACCTATAAATAAAGTCTAGCTATAACTGTCATAAGTTATTATATTATAAGGGGAAGACACACCGTTGTTACCCAATTTACTCCTTTTGGGTAAGTAAAAGCTCAGTCTAGTTAAAAGTAATCTGTATTCTTCATACTACTCCAATTAAAGTCTAGCTATATTTTAGTAATGATAATAGCTCCCCTCACCGATTTCGGTGTCGGTAGCCATTCATTGAAACCAGTAATATTTTATAGTGCACAAGTGTGTGCGCAATACATAAAGACACTCCCTCTTCCTTTTACTCTCATAACCAAGGACGGTAAACCGACACGACTGGCGAGAGGTTCAGGCGCAAACCGACTTCTTACAGGCCCATCCGACGCATCATCTTTCTTGTCACACAATCAGGTGATCAGCCTACATATACATTGTCCTAACCAAACTTGAAAACAACATTTTTTGTTGTCGAGGTCGAGAGCGAAGTTCTGATCAACTAGACCACGGAGGCGATAGCTATAAGTCATATTATAAGGGTGAAGAGGCACCATTGTTATCCAATTTCCTCATTTTGGCGAAGTAAAAGCTCTGTCGCATGCTCGCTTTCCAATGGAGATGGCCCAGTGGTGCTGCATTCCTCACGACGCGGCACGGACCAGCAGTCGAGGCAGAACTATAGATGTGGCATTTAATTTTTGGCAGAAGAATTTATTATTTATTTTTTAAAATTATTATATACATAAACCTTTCTCGATTCTCTGTTTACCTACTGGAGTAAAATGGTTACTCATTAAATTGGCTGCGTATTGACTACTTGTCTACTACTAACTGACACGTGCCCACTTCCCACCATCTCTCACATCACTTATCACCATCTATCAAGAGGTTATTTAAAAAGTAAGAATTGTAAAAGTATTTTATATCTACTTTGTTTTTTTTTTAATGTAATTTAAAATTACATTTCAATATGATTTAATATAAGTACAACGCTCAAAATGTGCGGTTATAATTCCAATATATTATGTCACTAAACTCACGTGCTATAAAGGAAAACATTCAAATTTGGCCAATCTTTTTCTTTATAATATCTCAATCACATTGAATCAGAACGCATACTTAAGCAAGTTATTCTGTATCTGTTCATGATGTTTATACAAAGATAATAGTTATTAAAAACAGTACTTATTTACTATCAACACTTGGAATGGATTAGACGATTAATTTCGTTGTGGGTCCCAAGACAGATTTAGCTTGTCTCTCGGGCTCCCCTGAGATCATAATATCAAAGGGTTTGTCGTGGTTGGTTACCGCTGTTGATCCTGGCTTACAGGAGTTGCAGTGGTGGGAATGTGAGGTGGGCCAATGGCCGTTTAAAAAAAAAAATATGTTCATGGTGTTTACATTACGATCACATTGAATCAGAACGGAGCATTCTGTATCTGTTTATGGTGTTTACATTACTATCACATTGAATCAGAAAGGAGCATACTCAAGCATGTTATTCTGTATCTGTTCATGATGTTTATACAAAGATAATAGTTATTAAAAACAGTACTTATTTACTATCAACACTTGGAATGGATTAGACGAGTGATACTTACAACTTCTATTGTGAAAGTTGTAAAGTACATTTGGTAACCAGATGTCGGCGCCAATTTTATTGTTTAAAAACTTGTGAATTGTGGGATTCCTGTTATCTATACCATGGACCAATTCTAATATTATAAAGCGAAAGAGTTTGTTTGTTTGTTAATTTAAACGCGCTAATCTCAGAAACAACTGCTCCGATTTGAAAAATTCTGTTTTTGTTGGATAGTTCATTTATATAAGAAGGCTTTAGGCTATATAATAATATATCATTACGCTGCGACCAATAGGAGCGAAGTGTCAGTGAGAAATGTTGCAGAAACGAGGAAAATTATTCACATTTAGGGACTTTCCTTGCGTGCTCTGCATAAACGGTCACTCAAAAACCACGCGAACGAAGTCGCGAGCATAGCTAGTAGCTGATAAATAATTAGTGTGCCTAGTGCATAGTTTTCAGCCCGATCAGATAATCAGGCAGAATTTTCCTCCATATTATTTCTGTAACTGTTTTTCCCTTTTTAAAAAATATTGGTCACCGATTAATATTCTGAGTGATATATCCTTTTCTATTTTTGGGCATCGCAATGCGAAATTAATATTTTATTTAGTTTTTGTTTTTTTTTTTTTTAAATAGAATATTGTTTGTTTTTTTTTTCTGATTTTGTTTATATGTTTTCTGTACGTGTTTAAGGTAGTGTAATAAATAACTGTCTGGAAATATGTTACGCGTAAAATATCTAGCACTTAATTCGATGCAATTATAAACAATTTATATCTTTGAAAGTGTTTTTTCACATAGTATTAAATTAATGTGTCATAATTATCGAACATTTTCGTGTTACAATTTTTAGGTTATTATTTGATATTACTTACATAATACATTAAAGTAACATTTGCGTAGGTAATTGTAAGTATAAAATTATTATAAGACAATTTTTTCTCAATTACAAAATACCAGAAAAAAGTTGTTCGGTAAGCTTTCGATCTATGAACGCTTGTACACCATGTCAATCTGTGCCCGTGCTAACATATTAAAGAACTTGTGTTACGGTAAGCAGACAACGAAAATATATTTAATACCTTATCTATACATCTTCTTCTTTCTTATATATAAAAATGAATTGCTGTTCGTTAGTCTCGCTAAAACTCGAGAACCGCTGAACCGATTTGGCTATTTTTGGTCTTGAAATATTCGTGGAAGTCCAGAGTGTTTAAACAGTTTTATTTTTTTTATGCTCAACGAAGTGGGCAGTGGGCACGGGTCAGCAAGTATTTTTATAATATTATCCACCTTAGGCCATGACACAGGAATATTAATAACTATTTGCTACCTCGGCGGGATTCGAACCCGCAACGCGCTATTCACTGAGCTACAAAGGGTGTATAATGCAGCTCAAAATCGCTAGCTAATCTTTGCCTCCTCCAAAGCTTTATCAATTCGTGTACAGTAAGTGAATAGTTATAATGATAGGTATATCCCGCAAGCTCTAGGTCGCAGGCCATGTGCTCAAAGGTCGACGCACACTCGCGCACGGTACAGGCGGACAGAGAATAATAAACACGCGCCATCCGATAATCGGAGACCTACTTTTTGTAGGAGATAAATTGAACATAATGATTGCAACGCACACGTCATAAGTCGGTCAGAAATAAAACGGAGGACAAATCTGCCCGATTATCGGTCCGACAAAAAGTCTGATGAGCAATAATGTAATCTAAATTATAACGCCATTACAACGAATTTATTCACACCTGATATCAGATCAGAAGTTTAGATTTTAATACGATGGATCGAATTTAATAACAAACAATTACACAATGTAATTTTTGGGGGATATTTTATTTTATTATTAATTATATTACGTTGACTAACACCGCGCATGGACTTTTACACGATGTTTAAAAAAAAGTTATAATAAAAAATATTATTTGTGTTAAAAAAAAAATCGCTGAAGAAAAAAAGGAGAAATTTGACCTTGACAAACAATTGTATGTTCCAACTTCCACACCAATTATGTATTTGTATTAGTTTCTCTGCGTCTACAGAACCATGTCAAAGGTTAGCCTCGTTCTAAAAACACAGTTTAGAGTAAAACTGCCAAGGCCACTGAAAACATCTTACCCGTGTTCTTGAGTGTTTAGTATAATATACTCATTAATTTAGATTAAATTACTCAATTTGTTACCATAAATGAATTTTTATTAAACCCTAGCTGTACCCGCTACTTCGTTCGCGTGGTTATTGAGTGACTTAAAAAGTTTATGCAGCGCACGCAACGAAAGTCCTCAAATGTGAATAATTTTCCCTGTTTTTGCAACATTTCATTTCACTTCGCTCCTATATATCGCAGCGTGATATTATATAGCCTAAAGCTTTCCTCTATAAATGGGCTATCCAACAAAAAAATAATTTTTCAAATCGGACCAGTAGTTCCCGGATTAGCGTGTTTAAACAAAAAAACTAACAAACTCTTCCGCTTTATAATATTAGTAAGTATAGATGAGATAAATAAAACTAAGATGCCTATGTATTCTGTGGCTTGGCATTTCTCCGCCAATTGATTGTTGCAGTCGATTTTTTTAATTAATATCACTGTAATCCCGAAGTCTACCCTACTGTCGATTACTATCGTAATTTACGAGCATGGTCATCCATGTTTAGCAAAAACTATAGAATGGATTACAAAATAATTCAGCTGAGTGTACAAGCCGAATGCATACAAGTGTATTAGAACAGGATTCAGCTGGAGCTAGTTGGCTTTCTATGTATTCTTAAAAGGCTCAGCTTTGAAAAGCTGAATCTTTGCTTTGCTACAAAGTACAAACCAACAGGCTTACCTACTCCCGACACAATCGAGAATCGAATCGGTATGATTTTTTGATATTTTATTTGGTGGATTGCTTTGAAATTATCCAGGATAAAGAAAACCGTTAGCTAATTATACGCTATTTTTGGAAATCTTATGAAAAGCTCTACCAATACGAAACAAAGTATACCTACGCCCGGTTTCTGAAAGGCTGATCAAATTGATCAATGGGTCAAATCTACTAAACATAAGGCACATTCTTCTGATTTTTCGATTGTCTAGTGGCTAGTATACACCTATGACTAAAGTGTATACGTTTGCCTTATAGTTTAATCTTAAAATCCGAATTATCTTATCACTGCTGTTGTGCCCGCTTTTTCTTTGGCGTTCTGCTTCTATATTTTAGGCTATCCCGCTCTAAAATAAATTTTCAAATCGGACCGTTTCATAATAATATTAGTTTAAAGTTAAAAAGGGTCATACAACACTATAAATATGCGTATTCTAGGTCAAGTAGAGTTCTATGACTTATCATAGAACCCCATTTGACCTTGAAAACGCATTTACTGCGCAAATCCTTAATCCGCCACTGCAAATCCAAGATGGCGGATCACGATTACTATCGGCACGATTATTAATTACATCCTGATGGATGGACGAGCTGATCGGTGATAAAACCCATGTTTATATGATATAACAACTGATTTATAGAATACGTGTGCATAATCACCAGGTAGTATCTATACCTATACTAATATTATTATAAAGCGGAAGAGTTTATTTGTTTGTTTAAACTCGCTAATCTCAGAAACTACTGGTCCGATTTGAAAAAATATTTTTTGTTGGATAGTTCATTTATAGAGGAAGGCTTAGGCTATATAACATTACGCTGCGACCAATAGGAGCGAAGCGTCAGTGAGATATGTTGCAAAAACTGGGAAAATTTTCACATTTGGGGACTTTCGTTGCGTGCGCTGCATAAACGGTTTTAGTCACTCAAAAACCACGCGAACGAAGTCGCAGGCACAACTGGTAAGTTGTAACTCATATATAGAAAAACCCCAGTGAGATAACGGTAGGTACATTATACGCCTAAAAAGAATGCACATTCGCATTTGAAAAGAAGTATATTTGACTGTATCAGCTTTGCAGAGTATTTTTAAGTAAGATTGTGTAGTAATTAATCTTAACGTATGTATTTTATACTAATCTATATCTTTTCCCCTTTTTAAAATTTGTTTGGATTTTTTTTGAATAAGGAGAATTTTTGTAATACAACTATAATAATTGACTATTGTGCGAGTTCAAATCAAACATTACTATAGATGCTTGAGTTATAAATATTGTATATTTTAAAATACAATAAAATTATGTATGTTATGTACCTACCCTATGATCATGGGTCTAGTTCTAAATTTAGCACTGAGTAGGAAACGAAAAAACGGTAAAAACTAAAAATACCATTCCTAGATGACCGGTTTCTAGACTGAGCTAAGATCCTTCTCGCTTGGCCTGTTCTTCCTCAGTATTGTACAATTAGGATTAATATGTAGTTTATTTCTAGGATACATTGTGAAATACATTTTCAACTTTAACACCTACGTTTTAGGTTCCAAATTGGCGAACCACAAAAAGACGCATGGAAAGTGTTCTTAAATCTAATCTCAGTTTCCCATCATGAGTAAAGCCTCACATACCCTTCGCATATACAAAATTACTTATGTACGAAACTGTATCCATCTGTCCATTTCGTGTACGGGATTCTGAACCTTAACTGGCGACGGCAGGGGTGAAAATCGCGTGCAGCGGAAAAGATTTACATAGCACAATATGTCGAACGCCGATTTCGATCCTGTAGCCAATATATTAGTGGTCACCGAATCACCTGTTGCTTTCCACACCTGTTCAATCACATCTGACATTAGACGCCACACAAAACTGTGCTCTGTTACCGGGACATACGGTTGATTTCGACAATCGCGTAGTTTAAGCCGGCCAAACAAGTTAAAAAGATTCGGACAGTTGTTGTGAAAAAGATATGGTTGTAAAAGTGCCCGTCGCTGATGCGTGTACGCATCGAGATATGATATTATCAACTTAGTGCTTTTATAATACGATTTATGTTGATGATACACCGTATTTAATGAGACAGATACAAATGTGGAGGTTGAGTTTCAGAAGTGATGCTCGTATACAACTCCAAAATTATAATTTATCACTATTTAGTTCAACTTTGTTTAGATTCGTTTTTGACACGCGTTGCGTAAGTGGTGCCTTTTGTACACCATGTATAGTAGATAAAGACTAAGATATGTGTTAAGCCAGAGAATAAACATCAACCATACCAAATTTAATTAGTTTGGCATTGTATAACAGTTATAAACTAGGACTTCATAAGGAACATTTTTGGTGTAGCAAAATCATTTCTAATAAGTACATACATACTTCATGTACTTCATTTTGTTTCAGAATATTTATCTTGTCCTATATAATATTCTCTCGTACTTCGTCCATTACATTGAATGTAACATATGGAATTTTTGGCACATCATGAATATATGTACGCCAATACATTTTTGACAGAGTTTGAACTTTGTATAACACTCTTTATATGTTTGAATATTTTTGGCACCGCTTGAACTTTTTAGCTCACTCTGTATAAGTTTGAACGTTTTTGGCCACGTTTGAACATTTTTTAGCACACTCTGTTTAAGTTTGAACATTTTAGGCACCGTTTGAACTTTTTAGCACACTCTGTATAAGTTTAAACATTTTTGGCCACGATTGAACTTTTAAGCACGCTCTGTATAAGTTTGAACATTTTTTGGGCCAGTTTGAACTTTTTATCACAACCTGTATAAGTTTCGAATTTTTTTCTGGCCACGATTGAACTTTTTAGCACGCTCTGTATAAGTTTGAACATTTTTTGGGCCCGTTTGAACTTTTTAGCACAACCTGTATAAGTTTGAGCGTTTGTCAATAGTCTCAAATCTCAATAGCTCGGTTTGAGCAGTAAATACCAAAGCGCATCGCACCCTAACCTTTGCTCGCGGATGTGCCTTTCATTGCAATCGGAACGGAGGACACTCATAATCTAGTAGCACGTGACTCCACCTGTTTTCTATCCCAAATAATGTCTTGGAACGCTTTCATACCACTTTAATATGGCCCCGTGCAAAAATCCTGAGGAACTTGTGTTACAGGGTGGTACTAGGACTTACCAGCTATAACAGAAAGATGGAGGAGGGCAAAAAACTTTTCTTTCCTCTTTGGCTAAGGTCACGGGTTTGAGCACCTCTAAACCACTGACTTACAGAGCTCGTTGAAAAAAATTACGTTAAAGAAGAAGAAGAAAGTTTTTTTAATCACTCAAAACCTACTCATATAAATGGCAGTATGGTCTTATGACCTTAGCCTGTTTATTATGAACGAACATTAAAAAAAAACATATAAAGTTGGTAAAGCTTAAATAATTGTAGTTTCACATTATTATTTCCCAGAGGGCTTTAATAACATCAATTAAAAAATATATTAGAAAAACTAATAATTGTCATTCGTTAACTTCAACTTTTTGCTAAAAGATGGCCCCGTCCGAGTTTCTTACGCCGGTTCTTCTAGCTTCTTCTTCGAGGTTTGGTTAGGGTTGAACCGGTGGTAGCCTTTTTGTTGACTTTTCGAAAATAGCTTGTTAAGTTTCATTTGGAAATAAAATATTTTGAATTTTGAAATTCTTTACTTTTACTTTATTATCTACTTTCTGCTTTTACGGAGCTTTCAAATGATTGTGCTTGGTCTACTGGAATACGACTGTTGCCTGGGTGACTGTTGGATGTAATAAGTTGATAATGATGATGACCAATTTAGCCCATAATATAAACAGTTCGTCCGGCGCATCCTATGACCATATTCGACGACTTTCACTAAGTAAACCTCTTTTGAATCTACTCTCTAAAGCTGTATGGGATAATAAGATTTCTTACTAAATACATTACAGTCAGCTTTTAGACATAAAGTATTATTACGTGAAGAAAACGTTGAGTACCAGTTTTACAGGAATTCGACATTTGAATGTTTTTTTTTTAATTGATGTCATAATTATAACCCCCAGATTAACAATAAGACTATTCAAATACCATTGAAATAATGAAGATATTAAACTATATAATGTGCGAGCGAGAAGGTAACAACTGATTGCACAATCGTTTATTCCAACGTGACGTTTCAATCAATGACGTCACGTTGTTAACCCTAAATACATAGATATTAGGCCAACCTGCGTAGTGCGTACACGTGTATCGTTTTGCGAAAAAGAGATAGATAATTTATTAATTTTATTTACTTGCTTAAAACTCAAACATTTAAAAAAATAACCTAATTCTTATTTTAGATTTTGCTCACCGTTTTGATTTTCTGCGTAATGAGTTTAAAACTAAATATATTAAATATTCATTCAATAACATGCTACAGACAGTCATAGACCGATGGAACTTTAGGCATTAGTATTCAGTACAGACCTATTCGAAAAAAATAACATAAATAGGTAGGTATGCGGAAGAGAATAAAATTTGGTACAGTCAAAGTTTAAGTGATTGGAAAAATGTACAGATAGATTTTTTTAAATGATGGTTACACTAAAATACATAAAATTAATAAGAGTAACTGAAATTATCACTCTTGCTTCGTTTACTAGTGCGTTTGGTACATTGTCCTACACGTTAACCAATCTGTCGCAATAGTCACATAATATATTTGAAATTTTTCATCTAAGAGGCAAGTCAAGAACCTATAAGAACCCTGATATAGTTTAAATTCAAAAACTATATTAAGAATCGGCGAATTTGGTCCGCAACCTCTTATAAAAGCTGATTATACTACTTCTTAAGTATATTGATGACGAATGCTTAAATAACATAAACTTAACGATCTTCTTTCGATCGGATCAGAAAAACACCTGTTCCAGTCCCAGGTGCACCCATTTAGGCTTTCTAGTATATTAATGACATAAATCTTTGAGTATTTATTAAACCAGTATCTGCACTAGTAGCCTGTTATAGCCGCTTTTTAATATATTATCCGAGTTTAAAGTAACAGGCTTTAAAAAAGTTTTTATAACAGTTCTAAGTTGTAACAGGTACTAAAGAAAATGCCTTCTTAAAATAGTAATTATTGCCTCTATATTTTGTTTTGGAACTTGTTTATTTAATTTAATGACGTCTAATTTTATTACTATTTCATTATTCAAATGTAATTTTATTAACATAGTGAATTAAATAGCAAAAATGCGGCAAATTTAAAGGCAGTTATCTCGTAATGTTATCTATTCGTATCATTGATAAAAAAAATCTCTAGGTTTCGTATTGAAATAGTGTTAAAACACAAACCTTTTTGTATTTATGATTTGCTTAAATAATTTCAATGTTTATTTCACACCCAATATCTTACCTTACAATTTCTAATTTTCTACTTGAAATAACAAAAAATAACTCAGGCTACGAAACAATAGACGCACAGAACATCTGGGTGATTTTGTATTTGCTGTGATGTCTTCACCCAGATGTTCCGAGCACTCAATCTGTCTATTGTTTTATAATCTGAGGTACATAGGTATTGCATAATATTATTATTATAATACTGCAGAATTTTACATTAGGTACTCTTTGTAGACTAATTTTAAAAATGTCTTTATCGATTTAACATTATTAATTTGAGAATTGTAAATGTCGAACGTAATTGACAGCAAAAAAATGTAATTAATTAATAATTATTTATGGTACCAAGAGTCGTGCACCGAAGTGGGCGTAAATTGTTTTAATCTAATTATGAACTGTCATCGCTTATTAATTGTTATTATTAATTTGGGAACATTTACGCAATGTTATATTTTTTAATTAATTAATACTAATAGACTTTTGTTTCTATAGGGTTTAAACGGCTGTGCTCGCGACTTCGTTCGCGTGGTTTTTAAGCGACTTAAACCGTTTATGCAGCGCACGGAACGAAAGTCTCCCCGTTTTTGCAACAATTCTCACTGACGCTTCAATCCTATTGGTCACAGCGTAATGTTATATAGCCTAAAGCCTCTATAAATGGACTATCCAACAAAAAAATAATTTTTCAAATCGGACCAGTAGTTCCTGAGATTAGCGCGTTTAAACAAACAAACTCTTCCGCTTTATAATATTAGTATAGATAAGATTACGCCAGAATCCTATGTGCTTCTTAAATTAAACATGAGACTTGAGAACCTATTAAATTGATGAAGGCTACAAACCAACTTAGAACTCTACCATTCAAAACAGAACATTTTTTTTAATCGAAAGTCAAAACACAATAAATTATAATATTGTTTATTTGTTTTATTAATTGTGTCCAAATCAATTTTTCACAATCGAATCACTTTCTACGAATTCTGATGCGAAAACGAGTTTAGTCGCTCTACATCGGTAAGAACAAAGTTACACATAATATTATCAATCAAATGTGCCCACGGCGGCGCTTCAAAGATCATCAGTTTAGGTCAAGTATTTAATATTTATTTAGAAAAGTCATGGTTTTTGTGTTCACACTAATATCTTTGTTACGCAATCATTATAATCTTTATAAAGGTGTTATAAATCTTATACATATTAAAGTAAAATGAACAGGAAAACGAGACGTAATATGTACCGACTGTCTGTATCAACTATCAGCGACTTCAATGCCACGAAAAATGGCGACGCCAATTCCTCCTCCGCTCAAGTCACAATAACATAGACCTCACTTAGCGTAATGAATTTTTGAAATCTTAAGCTATACAATTTATTTTTGGATTTATAAACAGTGGCCGTGTTCGGTGGCTTATTTTTATACCCATGCGCTTGTAAAGCACCAATAAAAAACCTTTGTTTTCTATTACCTGTCAATATTTAAATTAAAATTGAAAGGTAAAAGAAAATAAAGGTTTTCGATTGGTGCTTTACATGCGCATGCGTCAAAAAACAAGCCACCGAACACGGCCATTATTTAGCTGCAACATCAAACTTTAGGCTGCGTGCTGAGCCTACTTTTTGTATTTCCGCCGATTTTACCGCAGATTTTTCAACAATATAAATATAGATAACCAATTTTTTGAGCTATTTTTTGGAAGTGTGCGTTGCAGTATTGAAATCAGTATGTTCTGTTCTCACCTACAAAAAGTCGTCCTACATAAGTAAGGAAACCCGCCTTTACTCAAATTTTGTTGCATTGGTCTTTTTTTTGTTGGCATAGAAGAAAGTACAAAAACGTCAAAATAACTTGTCACAACAAGACCAAACTCACTTTACCCAGTTACAAAATAGAAGGTTCTGGTACTTAGAAGTACATGTGGTGGGCACAGATGTTTCCAAATCCATTGTCGGACCGATAAGACAATAATGCACGTGTTTTACAACGGGAGATTTTGGAACAAAACACCAATAAAATCTCTTAAATACTAGAGTGAAATTCGTGAGAAATAATTCTTAAGATCATGATCCGGAATTATTGAAGACCGGGATATTCGATTTGCAACTCTATTGTATTATTGTGCTTATTTGACGACCTATGTAGCGCAGTGGTGGAGCACGTTGGTGCCCGAGCGAGAGGTCGCGGGATCGAATCCCGCCGAGGGAACAAAAAGTTTTCTGTGTTCCTGAATGTGCATTAAATTTGTGTAATAATATAATAAAAATCTAGTTCTAGTTTAGTTCATTCTAGTTCTAGTTTTTAATTATTTATGTAATAGATGATATACTTATTAAAACCAATGTAATGATAAATATATTTATTAACTACATAAAAATCTTAAATATGTGTATAGTATAAAAAGTATTAAATATATTTCCGTTGTCTGGTACCTGTAACATAAGTTCTTCGGATACTTAGCACGGGGCCAGATTGACGTGGTGTGAAGCGTCCATAGATATTATATAATATATATTATATAATTTTTTCGCGGGATATATTATTACTAGCTGTGCCAGCGAATTTTCGCGTGGTTGTCGGAAACACTTTCGCGATTATCTTTTGATTGCTCACGTTAGTTTTTGTTATTATGATTATTAAAAACGAATAATTCTTTCATACATATTTTTTGAGTAACTTAAACCGTTTATGCAGCGCACGCAACGAAAGACCTCAAATGTGAATAATTTTCCCCGTTTTTGCAACATATCTCACTGACGCTTCGCTCCTATTAGTCACAGCGTATATTTTTATATACATTAATATCCTTATATCTATGAGTTAAACAATCCTATAAGTTATTGGTAATATCTATTTTATAAGCTCTACCGACGACTTTAGAGTTTGTTAGTTTGTTCTCAGAGTTCGGATTTTTCCCCGTATGAGTGGGATAACATGATATTTAATTAATTAACTTTAAACATAATATGTTAGTGAAATTGGCACTAAGGATTTTTAATATTATGATTGTACCTGTAAGCGGCCTTAAATCCCGTAATATAATGAAAACAGTAAAATGTTTTGGATGGGCCTATCTGATCCGGAAAACGAAGGGGAAAATTCAGAACGCTTTAAAAATAACTCTACAATATAGCTGAAATCAAAAGTAATCAAATTTGTATTTCGAGTCTTAATATAATCGTACTCTTGAGAGTTTATTTGAATATAGCTGCAAATAAAAGGTTTTTCGAAATTTAAATTTATTTGAAAATAGTATCATAGTCTGCTGTAAATTATCTACTGAAGATTAATTATTGTATTTAAAATCAAATCAAATATTTTTATTCAGAGTAAATTTTACAAAAAAATGTTTTCTGAACGTCGTTTCTATATGATGCCTATTGCCTACCACCGGTTCGGGAACTAGCCCAACAAGAAGAACCGGCGCGGCGCCGGCGTAAGAAACTCGCATGGGGCCATCTTTTACCAAAAAGATGAAAAATTTCTCTTTTAAAAAAAAGTATAAATTTCCAAATATGTCAATACTAAAACTAAATAACATGAGTACATTCTATATATAAGTAGCCTTGTAGGAGGCTACTTTATTCCCAAGGTGTGCTATCATTCATATTATAATCTATTATAGGGTTACTGAATTCTCTAAATGAAACGGTTTAATTTATTGATACAAAACAACATTTAAAATAAGAACAAGGTATGATCATTAGACTATGGTATGTATGGGTGGTATTTCCACACCTAGACGTCTTTTTTCACACTTTTACGCCGTTAATGGCCGAATTGGGTTCATTTACCAATTAAATGGTCACTAACATGGTCTGTGACGCTTGTTCCAATTATTTTATAGCTATGTAATATTTAATGCCCGTGTCTTAGGCCGCACGCGATATAGGGTTAACTCAGTATCGAACACACTGGATGATTTTTAGTTTGGATCGATTGATATCAAATATAAAATGAGGCTAGCATTTAACAAAATAGTTATTCTGTTCTTCAAATAACAATCGTGAAAACGTGTCGCCACCGCAATATTTAATATACTATTCTTTTATTCAAATCTTAAGAGCTAGGCTCTTGTCGGTGGAGTAATCGTCATGTTTTTCTGTCCTGTGATTTACTTTTGACCTCCTGATACGACCCAACGTTTATCTTCTCCTTTATTTGTTCTATATAACTTTTCCCAGGTCTTCCTCTTTCTCTTCTCCCCTCTACTTTTCCTTCCATAATATACTATGTATAACATTAAAATAAAATATAGGTCTAACGACCAGAAACTACAAAGGCCAATTAATCAAACACCAAAGTCTTAATATATTATGCTATGATATTACAATTAAATTTGTTAAGTAGCACAAAAAGAAGACATAACATGAGCGTTTTCAGTTATTAATTACACGAAATAGAGATAAGTGGTGTTGTTTAATATTTCCACGCTCACAAAGACGCAGGTAAAAAAATCAATATTATTCCATAACAAGACCCATAAAAATAGTAAAATGAACGTGTGACTGCTTTTATTACTCAGCGACGCCATATTAAGGTTGTTGTACTAAAATAAAGCGTACTTATTCCTAATTATACATGTAAAAATCTCAGTTACATTTATAATGCTTTAATACCTAGACTGAGTAATAACTTGGTTATTCAACTCTCGCGGAACCAGATCTTAATTTTTGTTATATAAAATATACATTTTGTTAATGGAACTTATATTTATAACGTATATAACAATATACATTTTCAGTACTCTAATAATACGTAAATAAGTAATTAGAATGTAGCTTTTCTAGTCTACGAATTCAATTTAAGTATTCTTAGTATGTAACCTAGTACAGGTTCAGAGCATTTCTACAAAGAACGTATAAATTATACCAGGCTTTACAATATACATACTTGCGATAAAAATTAAAATACAATGACATAGGTAAGTTACGAACTTATAGAACATAATTATTCCTACAAAACTGCAACAGCGTCTAAAGCTTTACATGGCACTTTATTACTTTGAAATTAAGCAAGTAAGAATTTAAGTTATTTTGGGATTGCGGTATTCACAGAACGCATCGCCGAGAGAAGAATGGTCAATTAATTTTGTCGAGCTGAAGATAACCAGCTATTAATTACGTAAGATTGATTTACGCGCCATTTTGGATTTCTTTTCGGCAATAAAATGGAGTTACATAGTTAGCGTGTTCCATAATTAAACTTTTTAAATACAGAAATCATTGTATCTCTTTTTTTAATTCTGTATAGTGCTAACTGTTTTTGCCAGCGCCTTTAATTTAGTTAAGGTCTAAGGTCTAAAATTTTAAACTACTATAATCAATATTATGTCTAATTGTATTTTATTTAATCTTAAAAACTCGACTGTGTAGTCGATCTAAGTCACCGATCTTGCATCAAACCGTGTTGGTCGTTACCGATTTGGCGATTCGTCACAAATGATAAAATCTATTCCATTTTACAACATTTTATTATAGGGTTCATCTACATTCCACTAGCGCAGACGTGGGGATCGTAAATACCTTCATGCTAATATATGTACATAATTGGTAATTTTAAATAATTTGAAGTAGGTAGAATTATAAGTAGAGGAAAAAATTATATATTTTTCAATTTCGACTACTGACTTCCGCTCGATATTTTATTTTAATTATTGTGAATTAAACTGATACATTAATAAAATGTAGGGCACAACAAAAGTCGAAGTGCCTCAGGGCAGGTCCTCAGGGCCCTGATATCCCTATTTATCGCATACGAAGATCGAAAACAAAATGTATAGGATTAGAATGAACGATTTCGTATGTCATTTAGCTAAGCTTATGTCAAATATATATTTTGTTTTCGAACTTCGTAAGCGACAAAATATCGATGTCATCAGGGGCCTGGTATTTTTATATTAAACTATTGCCAAATTATACTCACTAATCACTATCGATGTAATACAACTCAAATAATATTCTGTACATAATTATACGTACACAAAATTAGCACCTACCTAAGAAGTAACATTTGACAGATTCATAGTCAGAAAAGAACTATTCGCCACAATACCACAATCAACATACTTACTGTAAACGTGATCAGCGACGCCGTATGTCAATTTACACTGACTGTAATAAATTGTATGCTGACCCCAGACTTTCTACGGGCAGCATGCGACCGTCTAGTAATTATGGCGGACGTAGACAAGCGCGCGCCATATGAGATTCTGTGATTCGAATTGCAGATTTGAATTTTTATTAACCTACTGAAAGTTTTTCTGAGTTCGTCTGCTCAAGCCCCCCTGTTTTTAACATTTATCTATTGGCATTACCGTTACAAAAGGCTGTAATATCGTCGCTTTTCCAACAAAGTATCTATAAAACTACAATTTTTCAGTGGAGTCAAAAAACTTAATAATTTTAGATTTTATTATGACATGGATTTTGTTTTAAATGAGGTTCAGTTATGTACAGTACACATCCAAAATCCATGTCATAATAAAATATACAATTATTAAGTTTTTGGCTTCACTGAAAATTTTTGTTGTTTTTTAGATACGAAGCGAAAAAATATGCATATTAGCCTTCCGCGATATCTAACTTTTTTTCGATTAGTGCGGTCAATAAATAGCCTAATAATATTGTAAGTACAGATTGCAGATACATTAACACGATCACCAGTCACGTATATTGTCCCTGTTGTTAGTGCTTAGGAGTTGGGTCTTTTTGACATTTAAAGATTAGTGTCCAGTTCAAGCACCTGCTTTTATTTACAGCAAAATTTGCTTTATCGACACAATGACAGAATAGCAATCACCTCATGTTTAATCATCCATATAATCACTTAACAGAATCTCAACGTTGTGTTGTAGCATAGTCGATTACACTAATTGAAATAGAACAAATTATAATTAAACAGATTTGAACATAAACAGTAAACACAAAAGATCATGAATTAATACAATTTATGTATATTTACAGAAGACTCAAGACATCGTTTGAAAACATAATTATGCAATCCAATCCTTGTACGGTTTGTGCTAATATTAATTTATTTGACGTATTTAATCACTTTCTAAACATTTTCACTACTTAGTAGTTAGTACCTACTGGTCTGTAATGCTAGAAATTAATGACCTAGGAGCGTCCTAGACTATTAAGATATACGACCTAACCTATGGCCTGTCCAATGTATTAACATTGTAAATGCTTTTAATGTGATTAGTTTTAATGTATTTTAGTTATGAAATAGATTAGATTATAATAATATTATATTGTTTCTAAATTAAGATAAACGAATATTTAAACTTTGTTACTTTTTTGCTAGTCTAGGCTGAGCTTTTAGCAGACTTGTATTTATCTGCCTAATGTTTTAACTATTGTGAATTAAACAGTAACAAAAAGTGTAGCAAAAGTTGGAGTTCTCAGGGCACAGTCTTTGGACCTCTGGTGTTTATATATTACACTATTGCCAAATTGCCTATGATAGGAAAATGTCTGGCTGTTTTTGAATGTAGCTCAAGCTTTTGCCAAAAATTGTCCTTGCGACCACTTTCCATCAGGTGCACCTAGAATTCACCGAATCTTGTCTGTATAAGGCACATTCAATAAATCGCTTCGAGCCGCGAGCGTATTGCGTCACGAAATACCTGCGCGGGTATGATCACTGAAAACAGACGCAGTCGGGAGGAAACAGCTAGCTAGTTATATTATTATCTTTTATAATATAAAATCTTCTGTCTTCTTCTTCTCTTATTTCTTCTTATATATAAAAATTAGTTGCTGCTCGTTAGTTTCGCTAAAACTCGAAAATGGCTGAACCGATTCGGCTATTTTTAGTCTTGAAATATTCGTGGAAGTCCCGGGAAGGTTTAAACGGTTCGTCACAAACTGATTCTATGCTCAAGGAAGTGGGCACGGGTCAACTAGTATGTACATTACAATCGATATCTACTCAGTATCTGTTTCACATATCGCTTAACTTTTTTACTTGGTCATAGAGGATAACATGGCCAATGCTAATCAACTAGGTTTCCTGACCCTCCTGACCCAAAAAGAAAAAAGCGTTCCCTCTCGCTCCAACTAACCTTTCTCGTAAGATGTTATTGCTTGGTTTTGGTACAGCATCACACCTGCTGCATTAGCATACCGGTTCCACTGGTCTATGACGGACCGTTCCATAGTTTATAAACAAATGCGAAATGTCTTTGTACACTGTTTTGGAGTAAATTAGAATAAAACAAGCGTAAACATTGACAGTTTAAGATATACGCCGGAGTTTAATATATTAATGATCATTATCGTTTGCTTAAATATGAAATTTTTAGGAAATATAGGTACATGAAAATGCGCTCTGGCATTAAGTCCGCCATTGTACATTGTGCATAAAGTGTATAAAATAAAAAATAAAATAAAATAATGTCGGATAGGCAAGGAAAGTAGAGAACATAATATTTTCACGCAAACTTTTTGTATTGTACTAACGACTAAGCATTAAACAAGTAGGTGAAAATGGTATATCTAATGGTCCATCTTTACCTAAATATGGACCGTTTCCATCCATCTCACTGCGATCATTATATTGATAAAACAATATACTTAATAGTTATTATCTATGGACGCTTCACATCACTCTGGTCCCTGGATTACAAAGAGCTTCTCTTATACAAGATAACAGAATTTAATACTTAGAATTAGAGCTCGTCAATGACTAGGCCCGTATAAATAAAAAAAACTCAATCGAAACCTCTACTTGAGAACCTATTTGACAAATAAAAAAACGTTTCGGTTCACTTTTTAAATGTTTTACTTATTGTTGTATGACACATTCATTTTTTTCTTTTTTAAAACCTAACAATATAGATTATACCTACTTATCTTAATGTTTTCCAATAATTTATATTACGAGTATTACGGTAAAAAGAAAAGAAATTAAAGTACTATGTAACATTAATAAAGTTGTTCAGTTTTTGAAGTGAAACGAAACGTTTTTTTTTTCTGACACATAGATTCTCAAGTAGAGGTTTCGATTGAGATTGTTTTATTTATATACGGGGCCTAGGCACTGATCTAAAGAAAAGCGTGCGTCCGATTAGGCCACTAGGCCTTTGGATAGTCCACGAATTGTGTCAAAGCTTTCTAATTAACCTGATTCGATGAACTTCGAAGGGTCAAGTGACAGAAACTAATGAGTATATATTATTTACATAAATGAACTAGTAATATTATGTAGTTCAATAAAACAAAAATATTTGTAAGATTAATTTATCAATGATGTTATACAGAATTATTCATGGTTCATATATTAAGCCGAATAGGTATAGTGTGAAGAGAACGTGTAGACTATTTTTTGGTTTGGCACCTCATATATTTATATTAGGTGCCAAACAAAAATAATTTTTTAATTAATATTACTCAAAAAAATTCAATTGTCTAAAACCATCACAAGGATTGAATCTTCCTATGCTGGGTTGGGCTTCTAGTCTATACACACGAACGCACTGGTCGTTGACCTTACACCAGGATTGAAACTCGTCTGATTAGTGACTTTTATGGAATCTTTAATCGTGATTTGTCGTGTTATGGTTTAGACCAACATATTATACAAAATTTAGTGAAACTTCCCGGCAATTAGACAGTATTCACCTTTATTTTTATTTTTGATATTATATAATGACTTAGGTATAACACCACCATATTATGAGGGCTATCAAAAATCAAAATACAAAACTTTAAAGTACAACCATTTAAGCCAAGTGTTAAATATACATAATTAACGTTAATACTAGATACAATCTTTATCCACGTCCAGCTCAAACGATTGTTTTGTTATCGAACTATCAGGTGAACTAGGCCTTGTGATGTTATTAGTATTATTCTAGGTTTGTACATTGTAGAACATAGGAAATCCGCCCGATAACATCGTAACTACAATGCGATAAAAAATCTGCATAAATATTAAATGTCCAAGAATAGATTATTGTTGGCACTAACTTTGTTTAGAAAAATTGCGTAAATAAATATCTATAGGATTGAACCTTAGGGTCGTTTTGTATATTATGCGTTGGCCCGAATTAAAAAACACGTCTTAAACTCGGTCTCAAGAATTGCGATAGCAACCTCTACTTGAGAACCCATTTTACAGGTAAAAAAACGTTCCGCTTCTATTTTAAAAATGAACAACTTTACTCTTGTTGCATACCTAATCTTGTTTTTCTCGTCTCTTGTGGACCGTGGACCTCGTGAAGCTAAGAGCGGAGAAAATTCAGAGCACTGAAAACTGAATCCGGAACTGAAAATCTAATGAGTAGTCTTTAACATGTGATTTGACAACTTTTAACATGACACTCGTGTATTCTATATTTAATACTAGCAGGAGTTGTTCCCGCGATTTTGTTCGCGTGGTTTTTGAGTGACTGAAGCCAGTTATGCAGAGCACGCAATGAAAGTCCCCAAATGTAATTTTTTCCCCGTTTTTGCAACATTTCTCACTGACGCTTCGCTCCTATTGGTCGCAGCGTAATGTTATATAGACTCAAGCCTTCCTCTATAAATGGAATATCCAACAAAAAAATATTTTTTCAAATCGGACCAGTAGTTCATGAGATTAGCGAAACAAACAAATTCTTCCGCTTTATAATATTACCTAGTATAGATACATTAAGCGATAGACAGGCGTCAGGGCCCTGTAGAGTAAGCAGGAGTAAAAAACAAGTAACAATTGCGTATTATCAAATGTCTATGTATGGATGCTGTCATAGTTTTCAAACATTTTTTTTCGATAACGTTAGGTAGATGAACAATTGTTTCTGCTAATATAACTGTCCGACTATACGGATAAGTAAATAACAATACGTAAATTCTAAATCATATCGGTTTGGCTTGTATATTTTATTCACAATTATAGATGATCCACACTGAAATCTCGTGTCAGGGGCAAAGGCGTGTCCGCGGGTGTGGCCCTTTGTTGTAATCGTTTCACGCGAAGACACTGACCGCAATGCATTCGTAATTATTTTTAATAATATTGTTATCCGGCTCATCGATAGCCAAGCCCTAAACTAACGTCATTTGTCGTGGGGCCGTATTATGATCTTATACAATACCAGCCTGGTTCCAGGCAATTCAATAATACGGTCTTAAACTGCCTTGTTCTTTTTCATATTTCAACGACATGTTATTCTGAATCGATCCACCCTAGTTTGGTTGTCTGAAAATGACATTCGGAAGCAAGTCAAGTGTCACGTGTCCGCTGACTAGCTGTCATCATCGAGTTATTAGGTATGTGATCGTTATACGAAAATTCCAGGCAGCCATGTTGTATGGTGTAAACTGGCTGGAATTAAGAGCTTGTAATAGGCCCCCTGGACCCTAATTCAAGATACAATCGTTATTATCACTTACGAGAATCGAAATAGAAATGTATGGGATTTAACGTAAGCTTCGCTAAATAACAGATGAATTCGCTTGTCTATTAGCGTACCTTATGTCAAATCACATACATTTGTATTTTCAAACTTCTTAAGTGATAATAACGACGGCATTAGGGCCCTGTCAACAATGCAGTGAGTGTGAATTTATTTATTTATTTTATTTTATTTATACATTATGCACATAGGCGAACTTAATGCCTCAAGGCATTTTCTACTAGTCAACCTTTAGGTTTTTTCGTCTCTGCTCACCGTAAACAAGTTAACTACAATTATTATGGTGTCAAATTTGTTATCAAAGTTTGCTAATAGGAGCGATGCCTTACAAATTACCATAACCTTGAGCGAACAGTAAAAAAATCTCGCACTCAGCACGCAAACCTGTTAACTTTTAGTGTAATTCCATAGACAATAATCTGTAGACTTTAATGAAGAAGAATTGGCCATCACAACGCCATTATGGTGCCATTACTGCACTACTATGTTCCCAGATTTGTAACACTTCCAACAGTCTAGGCGGTTTGATGACATGTCACTTACGACAGTTTACGAGGCAGCAATGGCGTCATTACGTCGACGACTAGAAGGCGTGGTTCGGTCGACCAATAAAACCACTTGGATAAACTAGAACTAGAGTTTAGTCTGAAGTGGTGATTTCAAGTATATTATCATCCTACTGAAAGTTTGTAAGAATGCATAGATGTATGTATGATCAACAAAATATGATTAATATTTTGTTGCTCTTTCACGGAAAACAGATATTGATACATTTGGTATGGCAGTAGTTTACATTCTGGATTAATACATTTTAACCGCATCAAAATAATCAACAAAATTTAATATATTTAATTATAATTAAATATATATTTGATGATGTAGTTAACTTTGACTAAGTTCTTCTAAGTTCAAAAGTACTTACCTAAAGAAGAAGTAGTTTAACTCAAAGTTTGTAAGTATTTTATTTGTTTCAATAAGCAATTAGCATTAGTAATAAAATTCAAAACTCAATACAATATTTATACGGTATACTACAGGAAGTCCAGTAATTTTAAAAATAATAAAATTACATAATTATTACATCTAATTTGATCGCTACCACATACACCTCCGGCATAAACGTTTAAGCCTCGAGCAACGTTAATTTAAAACATTATCAAAACGGAACCATCCCATCAAATAATAAGGGCAGCTGCCGGTTAAGATTTAAAGCTTCGCAAACGCATTAACAATTCAAATGTTAAGTTTTGTGTCAAAACTTCAAATATTAAATTTGTGATACGATGTTTTACGCGGAATATAATATTATAAGTATTAAGTAGCTACTAGCTACCTACTATTTAAATAAAAATCTATCTTTAATAATACCCTATTTTACCGCCTTCTTTTTGTAAGTCGGTTAAAAAGCGTTAAAAAGTTATAGTCATAGTTGATAGTTATTATCATAATAAATTCACACTTATTTACATAAGTGTTGCTTGTTGCTACCTAATTTATAGGACACATAGGCTAAGTATTAAAAATTCAAAGGCGATGATAACAAATGATTATTGTCTTGCTATTATTTTAAATTTTTATGTTCCGTAGACCTGTTATTTATTGAAAAATATGTAAATAGCTAAACACTTAGTTCTTTTCGTATGTTGTTTAAGACATACTCTGACATTGACTACCCCTCGACTTTGAAATTTTCCTGTGTAGTTACATAATAATATCAATTAAGTGTCAAAATTAAATTATTATTGCTTTTATTGCCTACTGCCTAAGTGATAGGTAATTAAACTAAAGCTTTTTAGTCTACTTTTCAGTGATTCTTACTTTTTTTTCTAATAGACAACTGGCTAAAATTCCTCGGATGGTAACTATACGTAGAACCAAAACTAATTATAAACTTTTGCTAGCCAAAATATAAGTATAAAATGCAATACAAAATTAATGTATAGAAGTAATTTCTTTGGAAATTTTTTACAATGACACTACGAGCACGTGTTCAAGGCGTTTAGTAGACGGCTGTTTTTCGTGTGTTTTCTGTGCGCGGGTGCGGGGCGCGCGGGCGGCGGGGGGGCGCTCGGCAGATGCGCCTCGCAGCGACATCTAGCGCCGCCGCGGGCCGCCAGGTGCGCTGCCCGCGCCGCGGCCGCCGCCCGCCCGCAGTCCGCCGACACGCACCGCCGCGAACACACGTAATAACGGCTCACGTACGCCGGCCGCACGCGCGCGTTTCGAACGTAGTGCACCACTCGCGACCGGTCCCGAAGCCGGAGCGACACCCGTAGTGCTGTGTGACTTGAAGTGAAAACTCAGTGCGTTTGCCAGTGATGGATTACTCTGCCGCCGCTGTTTGCTGACGGGCCCGATTCCCGTATATGCTCAGGCGCCGGTAGCGGACGCGCCAGTATGCGCGCCCCCACGGTGCTGCTCGCCCTGCTAGGGTTTCTACCCCAGGTACGGAGTGATATCGACACGCGAAACCGCAAATCCCTATTTGTTTACGTCCGAATTCACAGTTCAATCGAATCGGAGCTCGCGAATCGCACACGTCGGATAGGTTTTGCGCTGCACGACGGTCGCATTCCCACGAGCGAGGCGGCTGCACTCCCTAGATCGTCCTGGATAGTCAGGGTGTAGGTTAGCCTCGGTCGTGACCGGCCCCAGCCAGTCCGAGGCGTCTGTGTGTGTTAGCCGAACGTAGTCGGTGCATAGTTATAAAGAAAGTTCAGGTTTTAATACGGCCGCGCGGGGTCAGATGGGTCGCGAGCCTCTTCATTTAAAATTAGATGCATTCCGAGGCTTCGCCATGAAGTCGATTCCAAAAGGATTATTCTGCGATGCAAACGGACGGGAATAACTCCACCAGACAACTAAACTCAAACTTAAGACGCGTTATTTCGGGCAGGGTTAATGGATGTACTTATAATAAACGTGTAGTCTTGCGTACCAGCTTATAAATGAAATCAAAGTGAAATATGTTTGTCATTGATCTTTTTATCCGAATTTGAGGTCAGTGCCCTATTGCCAAGGTTCATAATAAGGGTTGTATTCCTTACAAAGTCAAAATGCCAAAACAAGTTCAAATCGGCGTATAGGGTTTAGGTTGTAAAAACTCCAATCTGTAAATATAGAACTTACGACAAAGTTTAGTTGTGAGAAAAGTATGGTCGTATAACGAACAAATAATTACATACCTACACAAGTTTGTCTAATACGTGTTCGTTAGTAAGTTACATATTATGAAAACTAGGTAGGGTTAAAATCGATTTCCGTTACTTAAAGTAGGTATATTTTATTGTATTGTATCTTCAAAACTATGAGTAAGTAATTGCTAAAGTTATAGTTTGAAGGACTTGTAGTCTTTACATACGAGTAATATGCTTTAAAATGTATATGTACTTATAAAGTTGTAATACAATCTGTAAATACCTACCTAGGACAAAATAAACTTTCGATAGGTAACATCTCAGACTGACGCAATGTAAATTAAAAAAATGTAATGTCAAATTCAAAAGTAGGGTGACCATTCTTTTTGATTAATTGGCTCGGCTTATTTCTTTTACAAGGGTCACATAGCCCTTACGCACACATTTGTATTCGCTATTTATGTTCGTATGGGTACCGTTATACAGCTAACATATTAATACGTAGCAACCGGTACGTTGGGAATTGATCTTGCAGCTTACTTGCTCGTGTGATTTTCGTGTACTTTCCGGTTCTTGATTTTTATTTCATCACCATTATAGTGGTCTGAACTTCATTTAATCACAATCATTATTATTGACGTTTTGATTATTGAAATTGTAAAGCGTTTAGTTTTAACATAACCTTAATGTTAGACTTGCCAGCACTCAGCTAATAAACAACCTTCGAAAACCTTTTTAAAAACAAACTAAGTAATTGAACTTTGTATAGGGTGAAGTGATGTAAGTTGACCCCTTTTGATAAAATAACCAATCTTTGCACAATAAATTGTAAAACGATATAAAATTAACATTATAAAACCTTAATATGAGCATATAATTATTTACATTATTAAAATATAAGAGTAAGAATTGTTATGGAAGAAAAACAGACTGATCATCGTCAAACAATAAAAATACATAATGAATGAAGTGAAATCCAAAAAGTCTCGTAAGCCCTGCGGCTGGCTCCATTGAGATATAACAGAACGACCACTTAATTGTGATCCTGATTCAAAATCCATAATTTAAACAAGTTATGTTGTTAATTGCCGGCAATTTGTGCAATATTTACAAAATAAAGCGTGTGAAAAAAATGCCAACGTATTTAAGTCGATTTACTGTGTGGCTATCCATTTAATAACAATTTTTAACCGACATTCATAGGTAAAATATATTTTGTGTAACGTATTTCGTGTAATAGCCAGGTGTGTGTTAAGCTATGAAATTAAAGTAGGCAGTTTATTAAGTAGTTTCTAACATATTTCATTCTTTAAAATATGCGAAAATTGAACTTGTTACCTAAATATATATTCATCGAATTACTATTTTGAATTTTGCGAGCTACTGGCCAGTTATCGTGTGTGATAAAAAAGATAATTTCAAATTTCGATCAGACTTTAATTTCTTATAATATGTTAAACGTACTAATAACCGATTATCGGTATCGTGTAGAGTTCGCGTGACCGAGCAGCAAACGGAAGCGAGATCGGAAACACGTCTGCCCAAAACCGCAGCCGATTCCCATTTTCCAATATTATATGAAGGTTACATTTGCATCTCACTCGAATAAAGATAAATTTTACTTAAATCGATTGCAACCAACATCGAGTGATATTCAATTATGTACTTTCATAGAATTATAAGTATGTCTCAATAATATCTAGTATTTTTACGTTTGCGACATTAATATATCGAGTTCATATCTAGGACATAGCAGCTCGCATGGAACGTTGCGTACATTTTATATAATCGTGTCGACTCGACCGGCGAGCAGGTGTGTGCTCTCCCTAACATCTGCTTGTAAGACCCTCTTAAGAATTCAAATGACCGCTTGGTGACTTTTAATTTGGAAACTAGTTATTGTTTATGGACTTTTCACCTTAAGTTATCATTAAAATGTCCAGGACGCGTACAATAAATGTGACTAACTTGGGCATTGACACGTAAAAGTAAATGATTGTTCAATAGATTACTTTGCGTGCGTTACATCAATGATTGTTAAAGAAAAGTACCTACAAACGAGTCCAAAATGATTATAATCTTTTATTGAACATAACAAAATATCAATTTAAGAATTTAACTCATAAATGAAAAACATTAACGTTTGTATGTTATAAATTGTTTGACATTTTTCAAGAATCCGAATGAGATGTGAATTTTTATAACGGTTTAAAATTTGTAGTTTCACTGCGCTGGCCATTTAACGCTAATGTTGGGGTAATCTCGTAGTAGTTTCCCAACAGTAATTAATGGTCATATGTCATGTTAGTCGCGTATAATAAGTATGCGAAGGCATTTAACCCTGTTATAATTTTCGTCTATTGTCCGAACCTTTGTTCTCTGTGAACCAACACAATTATATGAGAAACACAAAATCTGTATAATCGTTCGTTTTTTAAACGGCTTAACTATGTGAAACTTTTTCGTTATTGTGACGAGGTCTAATGAACTTATTGTTAATACGTCATCCGCTTCAGTTGGACGTGAGGCAATCACAGATTATTATCGAATAATGAATATTAACTTACATACAAATACATACGAGCAAAATCAACTTGCACCAACCAACCGTCAGTAACATGATTCTTTCATTTTATACACAATAACATTTTTTTTTCATACAGATTTTATTCTTAAAGCAAACCGGAGCAACTCTCACAATTTAATTGTAACAAGAAACAATACCCAATCGTTAGGCATCAATAAAATCAATTATTTCAATTAGCCAGACAAATTAGGAATGAAAAATTGAAGCTCGCTCGGCTCTCTAGGCCATTGTGCTTAATCTAATAAGTCGTTGTTCTTTAATCTGTTCACATCTGTCAGATCAACATTGACAAATGACGATTTCATTGCGACTGCAGCGTCAGTCACGGTCTATTGTGATTTGTGACGACCACCTCTTTCATTAAAAGCTATTTCGAATGATTTATTTATTTTCCAATCTCGACCGGACGCTTAATTGATTCCCGATCGGAGGTAAAAAAGAAACACGACCGCCAGGATCATTGATCAGATTACGCAATGTCGCCAAACTGGATGCTCGGGGAAGTCAATATTATGCATTATTTATAAACAGGCATAGCTTAGCCGGTACTGCGAATTCAATAAATTGATAACAAATACTTAATGATTTAAGAATGAAACTTTTTATGTGATCGTTCAAGGCAGAATACACAATCGCGTTTGTCAAAATAAAAATGAAACCGCCAGTGAAATTCAGGCCGTCTATTGTTTAACACTATGTGACAATTCACAAATTCAATTGCACAAACACTTGCGTAATGTTTCATGTAAAAAGATGGTTAACGTGGGCTTGAAGTAAAGGTCGAAAATGACAGTTATATGCATAAACCTCTAATAAACAATTACTTTGCGTTGGCGTCATTTTAAGTAATATCTTTGTAATGACGTGTTGCCTGACGTCGGTTACGCCATTAATTGATAAATATGTAAGTACGTGGTTTAAAGTGCAATTTTAAAACACTTTTCCATAAACTTTGCCATTGAAAATAATGCCAAAGAGATAAAATACTCATAAAGGCCTTAGTCTCTCAATTTTTAATAAGTACAAAAAATATTGTCGACTTCCCTTTGATATTTTGTTATATTGTATGTCGTGTAAAAATAAATTTTAGGTAGTTATAGCAACCATAAAATACTCTGGCGTTTGTTGTTGGTTTATAGGGTGTCAACGTAAGGTGTGTTTACCCTACACTTTTTAATAGCTTTTCATTGAACTATCAAGAATGCTATAGGCAAAGCGTGTAATAGTAATAACAACCAGCAATCTGGTTTAGATATAAGAACACGAACTCTCATCCGATCCTACTCATACCGCACACCGACGCACGAATTCTCAATTCGCTTGTGCAACGCTTAAATAACCGCAAAATATCTTATTATGCGCTTTCCATATAAGCTCCAGGCAATCTGCAGGCCTATTACCGCTCTATGCCCATGATTCTCCGCTAATTTCAAGAATCAGTGTTAGATTGAAAGTTTCTTTTGTGCCACTGCAGCTGCCGGCAATCAATGGTGAACACAAAGAAAGAATTCGAAACTTTTGTTGCGATGTCAATGTATACGGAGAGCTGTTTTATTGTGGCTTGTTAAGTGTTTTACTTTTAACATGAGCACTTTTATTTAAGAGGGCATAGAAGCGAATGTCTAATTTAACCTTAACGCGCTATTTATAAAACGAACATATCTAAAACATGTGCTACTAAAAAAGTTACAGAAAAAAATAAATCATACAATGCGACATTCCAAATTTAAATTACTAGTTGCCAATTGCATTGACCACATCGTCGCGCTATTAAAAGACTGGCTGTTTATTTTAACACATTTCGCGTATCAGCGAAGATGAAAAACATTCCCCTGTGTTTCATTATATGAGTTATTTTTAGCCGCGCTCAACCTGCCGACTGGAATAAGTGTTTCGTTGGATCACAATTGTATTCGCATTACTCCTTTACTTGATATAGAATTTGTTTCTTTTAAAATCTATAGCAATTTGTAAAACTCAAACTGATCATGATTTGGACGTGTACTTCATAACAACAAACACACTGAATATCAATTAAAATAATTGAAATTGATGTAAAGCGATACATTATGTTGTAAGATCGGTGCTCAAAATCAATTTGGACGGACTGTTGATGCTTCGGCCGGCACAATTAATGTTACAAGTTACTTTCCATTCAAACACACAAAAAACAATATTGATGCTCACGACTCCGACGTCGAATGCATTAAATGTGAAGTCGTAACTTGAATTAATTAGATACAAGCTTAATTCAAATTACTATTTCCCACACGATGTTTTGAGAGCTACACTTGTTTAACTTTATCCTCAATCTCGACGATAATATGGTCACTACAGTTTTTATTAGATGACATTTTTTTGATAAAATCTAAAGTCAAGGTATAGATTTACATGTGAAAGGATTAGGAATAAGGATACTTATTATTGTTATTTGGTAATCCGTTTTATTTATATTTTGTAGAACATCTGATTAATATAAAATAATACTGTTAAAGTCTCTTGCAGACCATAAGATCTCATCGTAAAGTATGATTATATAACATCAATCAACCAGACAAGGTGTTAAATTGCCCGAAGACAAAAAATAACTTATTCGGTAGTCCGTAAGTTTTGTTTAATTGTCCATTTGTAAGCGCCTTCGGCTATCTGCTGTTTCGGCTTTAACGTTTCTATTTTTAAACTAATATACTTAACCTTTTACCTTTGCAGCCAATGCTATTATAAAAAAAATTTCAATTGGCATACATTTTTATACCTTCACCACAAATGCTACTATAATTAAAAAAAAATACCTGGCAGGGGTATTTTGAGATTGTTTCTGGAGCATTTTTTACGTACCTGACAATATCACGTGTATGTATTATCCTGCTCTTTCATTCCCCGTTGGAGCGGGAGGAATGTATTTCATCGGAGGGTTGTTTCTTGACAGGAAGTCCCTTGAAATCTGGTGTTGTTTTTTTTTCATTGTTTATTTGAGGTTTTTCAAATCCTCTGGCCTTCCGTCTAGATAAGCGGGCGCATGAATGATGCATTGTATGTTTTTGTTTTGTAAATTTGACATGACGAAATTCTTATCGTGGGAAGACTTAATACTTAATTACAAAAGCTCATCGGCGTTAACTTAATCAACAGATAAGACATTATACCCACTTTATTTAAATTCGAAACTAATTATTGTCAATATTTTGGTTGCATCTTCCGAACGGCTAATAATAACTTAACTGGTCGGTTACTGGATAACGATCGACGATTAAAAAGCATTAAGAGAACAACTGCTTCCTTTTGATTTATCAGTAATTACTAATAAGGGTATTTAATATGAAACAAATTAATCTTACGGATCCAGTTTACCGAGGCAAGGTGTTATTTTTTTTAAATTGCATTTACTTAATGCATAACTTCAAACAAGTTAATCCTTCATGCACGACCAACGGCGCATTCTGTAAGGGTTGCTACCCTCGACGCTATTATTAATCGTATCACATAAAAACTCTTTAACAGTATACTGGCGACCAAAAAATTTAAAAATAACTCGTCTGTCTTCGCAGAAAATGTTTTACGTATCGATTAAAACTTGGTTGGGGGTACGAGGTATTTTAAATTTGAAATTGGAATAGTTTTTATTGGACGGTCATATAGTTGACGACATGGTATTCCCCGCTTTACTCATAAGTTAAGCTATAAATAGGTTAAATATTGTGTGTTATAATGTTTTTTCCATTGAAAACATGACCCGTGCACGAATGAATGAAATACCTTCGGGGCCGGTACGAAATAATGTATGAAATGCGATTTGGGTTAGGGTGTCAGCCCCATGCATGTGCACCCCATCCTGAAACATAAATAGTCCAGAACCGTTAGCCGCGGATCGATCACTCGGACAGTTGTGCAAATGTTAGACATACTCAAACAAACACATCTGTTTTGTCACTTATCTTAAGCGATATTTAACCATGTGATTATGTGTCGAACTGTTGACTTTGACAGTTTATTTTTTTATACAAACGTACAAAAGCGTCTCGCCATCGAACTCTCTTATCTTTGGCTAATTCGTTCTTTTTTGTTTCAGGTGCTAACGTCTGGTTCCTTCGAGCTTAGGATAAAAAGTTTTACGAACTCATTGGGTAGGTTAAATAGTGGGCAGTGCTGTGATGGTTCCTCTAGTGATGCGCCTTGTTTGGCGCCGTGCAGGACTAAATTCCGAGTGTGCCTCAAAATTTATCAAGCTAATATCGATACCACGTCGCCGTGTACGTTCGGTGACATCACTACTCCAGTGCTAGGTGGAAATTCCTTGGATGTGCCTAATCTTAATGTGGAAGGATTTACCAACCCCATCGTCTTCCCCTTCGACTTCACGTGGCCGGTAAGTTCATTATTTTATCTCTTAAAATTAAGCTATGCGATTGAATATAGTAGAAAATGACTGTACAGTTAAACCTTAAGATGTCAGTGTAAAGTATTAGCAGATTTTAGTCTATTGTAAACTATTGTCTGCTGCTAAATTGAAAAATCACCAGTAGATACTAAAAAGGTCAACATTTTATCAATAGAGTTAAGAGCAACAACACAATGAAAACACAGAAACATTTTAAGTAAAATCAATTTATCATAGCCGAAGAATAAGTAGTATCGCTACATCAATAAATCAAAAGTTAATGGTACCAACGAATTCCAATAATGCACGCGAAGGCATTCGTTGTCTGTACTCCGTACACCCTGGCCGTAAATAATAGTAAAAAGAAAAAATCTCGTCGGAGATTCGATATTCAAATTTGACAGGAGTAATGGCGATAACAATTAAAGAATAATAGAGCTAACTTACTAGTGAGCGTGTAGGATTGGTCAATGGTTTTTACTTTAATTATTTAATTTCAAGGCTTTTGTTACATGTAATAGGTAAGTACGCAATTATACAGATCGTAATTATAAAAATAACTTAATTTAGTTTCTGATTTAAGCAATCCAAAGTATTTTTATAAAGTTATGCTCGGATTCTTAGCTGTATAATCTAATGGATATTTATATATTATCTACGTCTAGATTAGATTCGAGATCGTGATTCAGTCCAATAATCCTGTAATTACTATTAGATCCTAGCTCGTATTTAGTGTCGATCGTGATATAATTTACAATTTACATCCTAATTGTCCAACAATTTTGTTTGTTTTCAAATTCTTTGTATTGTAGACACGAGTTATGGAGTACTGTTTGTTTTATATTTAGCGGTCCGCCTCAACTATCGTGCCCGTGTAATGTTTGAACTGGCTCGGCCGACCGGCCATCTGGAGTCGTGACATTCGGAGAGGACCATAGACGAAATATAAAACCTTTTTTATGCGCTTCCTATGCTGCCAGTACCGTTCCATGTGAATTGGCGCTAAATTGAAGCTTCCTGTTCGTTATGGGATCTATTGTCAGTTGTGACATGTCATCAATTGAGCGAAAGTGACGCGAAGCAATCCTCTTGCCAGTTCCGATGACAGGTTAAGCTCGGAGCCGATATGCCATATGCCACGTAAGCCGTGGCATCAGCTCAAGTCTTCACGTTTCCCGTATGTCATAAGACTGTTACTTGTTGGCTAAGTAGGTACGTCACTTAAAGCATTTCATGACCTTTGTCGTCATACTTGGGTGCGCCTCATTTTAATATGCCCTATCATTTTATTTTTTGCAATGACGATATTATTACAAAAAGTTTTAGGCAAGGCTACGTATATTTCCATAATGATTCTGTAATGATTGTGAAATACACTGCGACCGACTGTAATATCCAAGAAGTAATTATTTTTCAAACAATAAGGCACAACGTTAATTTCCTACTCAAACAAATATTAAAGTTTTACTGTTTTACGACTTCAACTAACCGGTAAATTAACTATAAAATCTCTCACTCGCATGAGTCGGATAATAACAATTATAAAATGTTTATTGCTGGACGAGCTGGGAAGGCGGGGATAGCCTCTAATGTTTCATACACATTCCTTTTCGTTTCTCAACATTATATTTAAGTTACTAATAAAACGTAATTAACCTTAGAAAATTTCCTAGATATTTTTATATGAAATGAGCAACAGAGTTGTAAAATATCGTAGGGCTTAAGTATTTAATATATTTCCAATGAGCCAGTCGAACCGTTATATGCTGAAGCGATAAAACGTGGATGCAAAAACTGATAAATACACCTGCTATTTTGTATGTTTGTTCTGCGCCAGAAAGAGACGACTCGATAATGTCAGCACACTTCCGTGCAGGTTCTTTGCTCAGCTCATTTGCACGGCGACCATGAACTACGTTTAAAAGTATAGTTAAAATATCCGTACAAGAAGTTCCAAAATATTTCGGATCAAAGAAACTATTTAACGAGTAGAATAAAAACCGAAGCCTAGACAAACAAAAAGGGTCTAATCCTTCGTGGGAAGGAAATTTGCTATTCACTGTACAAATAGTCAGAAGCTTAACTTTTTATGTTAATAAGGATGATTCTATTGAACCTTTTTCTTTTATTAAAAATCAGACGCTATTTCAATGTTTCAATAATTATCTGTTTAATTAATGTAGCTGGCAACAGCTTTTATCATTTATACCGTGAGACAAAGTCTAGCGTGCACTAACCTAATTAAGGTTAATTAAATCAAATTGCAATTCAGTTATGTTCATATTAA
This sequence comes from Celastrina argiolus, assembly GCA_905187575.2. Lineage (NCBI taxonomy): Eukaryota > Metazoa > Arthropoda > Insecta > Lepidoptera > Lycaenidae > Celastrina > Celastrina argiolus. Next base: position 10,635,051 of record LR994596.1, read on the forward strand.
TATTTTAACGATCACTCGACAACAGCTACATATTTTTTTACCTTTGCACGTATTAATTACATAATTATTCGCCGGTATTCTTTATTTTTTAAATGGGAAAGTACGTTCGCTTCACTATGTCGTCCACATACATGTATGAAGAAACTCCGTGGAATAAGTAGACTAAGAAACGGCGTAACTAATTCTAGAGATTGTAAGTTATTTTGCATGTTTCGACAATAGTTTCACGCTCTGATTGTGGATAAAAATTTAAATGAGAGTGCTGTTCTCTGAAAGTAGCCACCGATGTCGACATATTCACAAGTTACACATACATGTACCTTATATCATATTATTAATGTTTATTAACAACATTTATAGAAATAACTGTTAACCCGTGCCTACTTCGTTCAGCATACAAACAGTTTGTGTTGAACCGTTTAAACCTTCCATGATTATTTCAAGACCAAAAATAACCGAATCGGTTAAGCCGTTCTCGAGTTTTAGCGAGACTCGCGAACAGCAATTCATTTTTATTTAATGTTCTTCAAACTAACATAAAATACCTATTCAAATCATGTATAGGTATCGGGTACTTAATAAAATAAAAACTTAAGCTATAGTGATGCTAATAGATCGTTATCGATAGTAAAACAAAAATTATGCGTAACGCGGCGCGATGGTTCGTTTATGGTTACTAAAACGCAAATTTTTGCACGGATCGTCGGCTCATTACATAGCTATACGCAACGAATATACGACCCACCGAGACTTCCGCCTGCGTAGTTTTTATACGTGAGTGCTCTTAATAATTTCCTTTATCTCAATCCGCTCTCACTATCCTCTTAAAATACCTACCCCTACATCCGCTTCTTTTAATAATCTACCGAAGCTGTGGAATGCTCGATTCCCCGCTCCCTCGTGGACAGTCTTTTATCTCCCTCCGACGGGCAGCAATTAATGAGAGAAAAAAGAATTATGAAATAAAATTCCACGCTGTGAGATCGCACACTCGTTTCGATGTTGAATTTCATAAGTTTAAAATTTTAACAATCAGGGCGTGTTTAATTATGTGCGTTGCATTGTTCGGAGCCAGTGAACAGGTATTCGGCAATCTATTAATTAACGAGCGAGCCATTTCACGCGAATCCTAAATAAACTGGCCGAGTGACGGCTCTATTATGTCGGCGCTGTAACAACAACTTGGGGACTTTGACTGTAAATTGATTAGTCATAGACGTAAGAAAATAAGCTCATCAGCCGAACTGACAATAAAATTTACGGCTTTTGTTGCTCGAGCTTAAGAAAACACTCCTTTTTCTCGTGAGCCACTTCACTCGGTTTGTCTTAACTGCGTTTCACCGACGTTTATTACCGTTATTAACTTCGATACGTTATAATAGTGGCATAAAAGTTTGATGTATCACATGGACAATAAACTAGTAACGTAATTGAGTATCGATAAATTTATTCAGAAATGGGACTTCCCTATAAACGTGTATTGTGCCTTTTATTCGTGTAGCGGCATTCGGCAGGTTCTCACGTCAGTCTAGGGAGGGAGCCCTCGAATCTGCACTGATGAAATTCCTCGCATTCCCGACTTTATTCATCACACGCGCGCCGGTTCTAGGAACAGTGAGTCGCAGCTACCTCGGCCGTATCCGCAACGGCGAATAAATCCTCGCCATTATTTAGTATGGAGGTATGGCATTACGTGTACACACTTCGTCGAAACATACGTGTCAAAGGCCAATGTGGTCTGGGAACGACCGAGAGAACTAAATTAATCATAAGCATGAGACGAACGATGATATTGTACGTGAAAAAAATAGATATTTCACTTAATCCAGCGCTTAACCTTAAAAACGTCAGAGACGTGACGTTGTCAAACTTTGACATTTCATTGCATATGTTGCTTGACATTTTATTGTTGTCGATGGTTTGAATACAGAATGTTTTTGACTTATATCGTGGATACGATAAAGTCGCCTCCTAATGTGAACTTAAGATTTCGTAATATTTATTGGCCGTGATTTAACACACCCAAAACCTAGATACATTTTTAACGATATTACTCATCGCCGGCAGTGATTTTTTCTCCGACACAGGTTGGCAAAATAGAGAATCAAGTCTGAACTTGTACGAGGCGTCATTTCTTAAATCCGGATGAGTAGTGAACGCAATTTGTTTTTTTTAAGAATCTTTCTTGAGTCTTGACCCTTCTCACTCGTTATCTGCCGATCGGCCGTAGATCGGAGGCCGATGCATCCTTGAATTTGTTAACTTCACATTTATTTTTTAAGAATCGTAATTCATTCAAATCGTTCTGTTGTTTATGGTCGAGATTTTAATTTTTGGAATTCTTCCCGGTTGGACGGTCCCGCGTACGGATGCCGACGATGCCTCGTGAAATTAAAGTCACTCTTCGTTTTTCACTTCAGATTTGGGACTCCAGAATTCCTTGGACCCGTTTTTTGCGATAATTGTAATTGAGGACAATAAATTTTTAATGTCCGACTTATTTATGTTCGGCGGTTATGTAGAAACCTTTAATGCGCTCTAGTTACATTATGTATTACGTCGATCAGGTTTTAAAATTATTATGCCTAAATCAATAAAAAAATCCTGCCCTACCTACCGATAACGCTCGCCTAGTAGTTAGCTTACCTAACGGGTTAGATGTTTTAAAGCTGATTTGTATAAATATAATCATATTTATGTATGTATGCGTAAGTTATAAAATTTGCATGTAAATTCCTGTTATAAACATCTGTTGGTGAACGAATACTCGTTTAAAAATATATTCAAATTTCTTAACACATTTTAGCAGAACAAAAAACCGATCAATCAAATATATTTTATTTATTTATCCACAGTAAGTGTATCTCTATTAAAGTGCAATATATTGTATTTTACTTCAATACCTTTGGCATAGTCGCGTTTACCACGAAACTGCTTAACATTCTAACCGTACTCCGTATACCGTGGCTGATAATACTAGGTCGACCTCAATTTTTACAACATATACACATAAATGTCATACGACATGCCATTATAAATAGCTCTGTATGTTTGTTAATTCGTATTAATTTATTAATGCAGAAGATTAAATGCCGTCATTTGAGGCAACGCTCAGCCATATCAGAAGTGGGATCGCTCGTTAGAATTTGCATAACTTTTAATTTGACGCACCAAACCTTCTCAAGCATTTAACGGGCCAAATTAATTTGAAACTGGTAACATTGCATAAGAGCTCATCCCAGATGCGGTCGCGTCGGGACCAGGTTCGAAAACCTGTTGGGACGAGCCACGCTAGTAAAGTGTGAAATATGAAATCACGACTTCGACTATTTGCGTTCCAAATAACTTTTTCTCGTTTTAAATGTGAGTTTAGTTTTTTGTGTCCCCAGATGTTGCCAGTATTATGGCAAACAATTAACAATGAGGCCTTTAGTTTGAGTCCTAAACACGTGTGCCGTTCACCTGATTATACCTTTTGTTCTAAAGTCCGAAGCGTAAATATCCAAAACAGATGTCCGCTCCGACGGGACAAACGAACGTGCAGGTTCCCACGTATCCTTACATTTGGGTTTCTCTAATTAATAACAAAATAACTCGGAGACGAGCGCCGATAGTAGTCTTTTTAAGTTCCCCATAAAACGATTATCGAACCGTTCCCCGGCATTCTGACTATTATGTATAGCTTCGTTTAAGCCGGTAATACGATTTAACGCATCACCTTAACAGAATTGTTTGAACGTCGCGATTCGGTACGCGATCCTATTGTGGCAATAAAAAATAAAAACTACTCAGATTCCGCGTTCGATCCTCGAACGTCGGGTGATTAAGATTGTCTATGGTCTACATAATTTAAAATCAGAACACGCTCCAAATGGATCGGGATTTTCGATGAATATGAGCATAAATCGGTTTAATTGGCGGCTCTAAGCGAGTGCGATTGTAAATATACGGTATCGGCGACTCGGCACGATTATAAAGGCTACCTGCACACGTACGCTCATGTCGTCAGCTTTTTATGGGCCGGCGCGAGAGTCACTCTCGTGGGAACCGGCATACGCTCACCATGTACAGCTGACCGAAATGCGCTTCGGGAATTGATTAACAAATCAATACGACACCATATCCGATCACAAACAAATCGTAATTATGCGACGGCGCGAGCGAACTTTGCGAGATCGTCGTAATGAGTTTAGTCGGTTTCGTGGTATGTACCACAACGCGTCCAGTATTCGTAAACCGCATCGAAAGCTTTAATTGCTGGCTGCAAAAAGCTGCGTTTTACCGTACCGAGCGTGTGAGGTGCGTTGGGAAACATTGATTTCTACTATTGATTTTCATCATCCGACAATGATATGATTGTTCTTTCGGTTCCTATGCAAATGGCGCATTGTTACGATCCCGCCGATGCAAATGATGTTTTCATTCATCGGGCTAATTGGTCACGGACATCTGTCACTGAATCACTCCTTAAGCTGATCTTATGATGGAATTAAGTGTTGACCCTTCGCATCCGCCGGTGCAGCTGCGCCTAATTACATTCGGTCACGGGCTCCGCTCGCGTCTCCGAACGTCACTGCCCGTCATCGTCCTCCGTTAGATATCGACTGACCCGTTTTACGATTCGCACTATCTATATCAATAAAAGATACACAGAATAGGACAATAACAGTTTCGTGAAAGGTTACGAATTCCAAAGTTGCAACAGCGGGTTCAAGTTCCCGCGACTTTGTTCGAAATTAAAAACGGCTAATTATGGTTTTCGTATTTTGTAACACTGTTTGTGTATAATCCGTGCTAGTAATTAAAGTTCCTCAGTTCAATTTAAATGCCACGGTGAGTTCCGCGTACCGCGACGCCTCTATTCGGAACAGGTTTGGGGTGTCGATATTTTTGCATGAATTAAACTTAAAATCATAAAACTCATTGATAAAACGGGCGCCTGTCCTGTTGACTCGCCCTTATCGCCGATAATCGGTTCTGGACTGCCGTTTCGCCTTAAGTAAACATTCGTAAATGTCAATACCTCGCTATCTGATACGCGCCCGTTAAATTTTTTATAACCCAAGGAAACATTACACGATTCCATACAGGGCTCGCGAGTGGCAGCTTTATAGTCGTATTTTTAGACTTATTAAACAATTCAGACATCTGCTCTCGCCGTTCACCTGTCCATCACGTTGTTAATTTACACTCATCCGACGTACTGCGAGTGTCGTTTTATGCTTGAATATTTGAAACGCTCGCGTTCGAGCGCCGCGCCCATTCCGAAAGGTCTGGTCGTGGTAGTTTTGACGTTCGCGAAGATAAAATTTATGCGCCTGCGAACTCGAATTCGGAATCTGCATTCCGTTTTATATTTTTACTAACGTTGTTTCTCTCTTTTCCAGGGCACCTTCTCTCTAATAGTCGAGGCGTGGCACGACACGAACGACACGTCGAGATCTGACGGTGAGTCGAATGAATCTCTAATGCAATTGTGATAAAACCCCAGAAAACATAGAATTGTGTAAAATTCATATCACGTCCGCCACGACCTGCTCGCATACAAGTTTCACTGTAATTCTGGGTGTTTATCGTGCATTTAACGGACAGTATGTATATTTGAATGCTCATATTATCATATCGTGGAAGACAAAAATGTTCCCATGGTGTACACGATTGGTGTTCAGAGCACGCCGCGCGGCGCGTGAGTCGCTTCGCAATGCGCGACGTATTCTAATAAACTCAGCCTTCTGTAGGACGAAAATTTAGTAGAAATGTTCTAATGTATTCCGGTGGCCATTGACCGACACTTGGACCAAAATACTCGTAATGGTCACATGTGATAGCATCTCCAGAAACTTTATTCCTCTCATAACTGAGGACGTGGTTCAAACTTCAATTGGAACGAGACACGACAATACACGTAAAATGTCTGTCGAATAAACAAAGTAGGATAGTTAATAGGAGGGTTTCTAAATGCCCAATAAAGAATCGACAGATTGTGAGTACATGCGACATAGCGTGACCGCCGAAACGTCGACGAACAAACCACACAAATACATCATAATAATTCCTCGCCAGAAAATTTTAAATTAAGAACAAATAAGTTTACAAAAAGGAGGTTTACAACGCGTTCCGTTTTTTAAATTCGACAAAATGGCGGATGCAGAAACTGTTACGCCCATTCCTTAATTAGTTTTTCATATTGCTGCACTCTGACCGACATAATTACTACTCCTGACCGAGTAAAAATGCTGCGGGTGATTTACTTAGGAGATTTAGAGATACGGGAGGTGTGGTGGAGCAGGTTTACCGAAAATCATTAGCGTCCCGAGTGGATGCAGAGGATGGGTATATTTTTAATACGGCGCGGGAGCGATGGGCGGCGCCGACGCACTACCGAGAAATGTTACCAACAGAAATCTAATCAAGCATAATAACAGGTTGCGTACGGTTCGTGCTCACTATCGACCTACTAGATGATGCTTATTAATTAAATCTATTACTTTTCCATACCCAAATTTAATATTTGGAGATGCGGTTGCATAACATGGCTACCTTTCGGTCGATTACACGCGGACGTTTGCTGTGCTATTCTAATGGTGACATGCGACAAAAATGCATTTATCATAGATAAACGCGGAATAGGTCTTAACCGTGCATAAAGGGATTCCTCGATCGAACAAACAACTCCGGTATAATAGATCTTTGTAATTCTTATTTTCGTTCCTTCACCGAAATCTTTTGTGCGTCGCCCGACTCACCCGAGGCGCGGGCCCGCACCTGGGACGCTAACGGCCCCTTATTGTTTACTCGATGCCAAAAGCCCGAGGAAGTCGACGCAGTTTACACTTCATCTTTCGTCGTACGGCCCGATTCAGTAAAAAACGGAGGAAGACAGTCCGGAAGGTTCGATTTATGATGTAACACGCGTGGGTGTGCCCGGGAAGCGCTGTCGACAGACGCTCAGCACATGAGTCCGTGTAATATGCGGGTGTAGTGCTTTGTCTTACGTTCACGGTGTTTACAAATAATTGTTCTGTCTCAGTTTACACTCTGCATCGGGTGAAGCGAGAATAGGACCGTGTGAAAGGAGACGAGCAATGATAGCAGATTCGTGGAGACGCGTCGACAATTACGCGTCTGGCCCGCCTCGCCCGGGGCCGCTCTCGCCGCTACCGACTGCGGTGCGATTATCGATACAGTTACCTTGTCTCATCTAGTTATCCGCGTCATTGTTTATTTATCAATTTAAAACAGGTTTCGATGTGGCTACGACTCGGGCTCGCGCGTTTCCCATAGGAGGGGGGCAGATTTCCACGTAGCGCGTTCCTGGCGCATTACCTTCGTTCTGTACCCAGGCTTCTTCATTCCTCTCGCTGATAACGTATTTTTTCCTCCAATAATTCCATATCGACTCCCATACAAACGAGTTTATTAATCCGAAACTTCCTCGAACGACGACTCATCGCGCTAGGAGCGCAAAACAACTCGAGATGTTCGAGTGTCATACGTCAAATTGACCGAGAGCTTTAAACTTTCAAATGCTCATACGAGATTGTTTATCTAGTCCGGGGCGTGACGGAGCGCGCCACTCAAATTGAAATACACGCATACAAGTGGACAGTTTTATAAACAAAAGGAGTGCGTCGTGTGTGTACTCGGTCCATTGATGAGATGCCGTTTCCCACAGCGCCGAGGTTCGACCGGTTGGCTCCGAACGAGATCCGACTCGTGTAATTATTCGAGCATAGACACAACAGCGTACTCCGTTTTTGTGCAAGACGCAATTAGATCGAAACCTGAATCGCTACTAGTTGTCAATCTACCTGTATAATGAATGAGAGCGCATCCGGCGCTTATTGATTGATATTCGACGGAAGCTCGCGTGATCGCCCTTTTCTCGAAAATCGCTTAAAACATCCCAAACGGACGCGTCCGCCTCTGTGAGGGCGAATTATCTGTTATTTCGCTTTCGTTTTGCTCTTTTATTGATAAATCTTCGTCGGGTTTATTTGTGTGACCTCTGCGGCCGTAATTACGGGTTAGGATCGATGCGGCACGGAGCTCGTCCTTCTTAAATGTATTATTTATTTGTAAATTGGTGCTGCATTAATAGACTTTACTGGACACTCCCTCACTTAATACCGGATCGTGATTTCGTACGGAGTAATTTAAACGGATGAACCCAGCTCTTTTCGTCTACACCGAGCGCTCTCAACTTGTAACAAATTACAGTGTACGGGTACGTTTATTAAACACAACGCATAAAGTAGAAACAAGTTTAAGGAATATTTTAAATTTTACATAGAAAGTAGTATACAAAATAAAAGTTCATTGAGAATTATGGTACAGACGAAGTAGCAGCCCTGGCGCACCTGAGCTCAGCCATAACTCTCCGGCAAATTGCATGCCTTCCTTTCCCACACACTTCTAATTCCCCCGAACTGCACTTCGCTTTAATAACATCTGCATGTTCCGATTGCAATTTTATATTCTAGTGTTTTTGATCCTTCGAGTTGTACACGCTTTCGAATAGGGTTAAATCAGTATTTATTATGTTTTCTTTAGACAAGTTCCCGAGTGCACGTTTATCGTTCAGATTTATTGCACAGATAAGATCTAAGCCTGCATTGAATGGTGTACTATGTGGTATTCCGGCTTCGATTGCGTTGCTCGTCAGCCATTGCAGATTAACTCGGATGATGTAAAGATTTAAATCAATTGAAATGCTATCTCGATCCATCGGCTTAGATTTCTTGGTAACAGGAAACCAATTTTGTAATACCCAAATTACACGGTTTAGTTTCCCTTAAGCTTATAGTCCTTCTAAATTTATTAACAAGGAAGAATTTAGATATTATGTGATGGTTTATTACAAGCTTTGACCCTATTAGTAGTAATAAAGTCCCTATTAGTAACCAGACATTGAAAAGGTGAGTTAATCTTACCATTTCATTATTTATCTGACATTCTCCGAGGGTCATTTGACGGTAAACAAAAAACAGATCGAAGATTACTCCCGACTCGATCTCGCCGGACACCGCACAATACGCAGACCAATATCGAATACCATACGCCACGAAATTAGTCGATCGATCGTATACCTTTTAATTTTGTTTCGCGTCTGGTTTAATTTTATCCGCTGTCAGGATTACCGGCTTAGGAATGTAACGTCGGACGTAGCAAAACGAGAAAAAACCGGCATACACGGGGAGAAATAAACATAAGGACCGGTCGACGCTGAGGTTTCCCAGCGAGCCTTTGATGAATGGAATCGCTGATTTTTTAAATCAAAGTTATGTAAGCTTGGGGACATGTAACTAGAGTTTTTATCGTAACTAGATAGCGGCTCTTAATCAATCAAACGAGCGCCACGGACCAAAACAGTGAATCATGGTCGGAAACAATGAGATCTCACGTTCGTATGCGGGCGTCGAGCAGTAACAGGTCAATTTGCCTCACAACTATTCCCACGATGATAAACGGATTTCTTTTTTTGGTAATCGAATTAAACCATGTCGTTATCCTTACGAGATTTTTGTGTTTATGCATTTATTCCATAATGTGCTCTGCTGCACGGATTTTAAAGTTGATATTTGTGTTTCCAGATACGCTCATTGCCCGCATGACGAAGCAGAGTATAGCCGACGTCGGAGGCCCGTGGAGCGAGGAGGAGCAGCGATGGGGGGGTGGTGCCCACCTGAGGTTGTCCTACCGTGTGACCTGCGCCGCCCACTACTACGGCAACGGCTGCGAGGTCCTCTGCAGGCCGAGGGATGATGCCTTCGGGCATTACACCTGCTCTCCTGCCGGCGAAATCGTCTGCCGGCCGGGCTGGACTGGGGACTACTGCTCTAAACGTAAGTTATTTTATAAGCACATCACTATTTGCAAAGCTATTTAAAAATAGCCTATTCGGAGATGCAAACTGAATTCTGCCATGGGTCCAAACAGTTGAAATTCGGATGACAGGGCTTTTTAAATATGTCCCAATTCGTTCTTCCTCATTAATCGGTTACGATGTCAAATGTGAAACATCCTTTCATAAACACAATTTAAACAAATGACCTTTTGGGTGCCAACGAATGCTTTCTAGCCTCGATAGTCGTGAGTCATCGAGGTCAAGGGAGCATCACCACCCGTACCTTAGGAACTGAAATATGTAATGAGAAATCGTCGATCCTAAATCAATATGTACACTAATGTTGGAAAATATTGAACTCAGACTTCTTTTTCGAGTAAGTTTACAGTTTGCTGAGGTAAATGATTGAAATAAACGTTTAGTGTTAGATTTTTGTCATTGAGGTTATGGAATTAATCGCGTGGATATATAATTTTCTACAAGTTAAATTAATTGGCCCGCGTATCACAAAGTTCAGTCACCGAATTTTTTACTGCGTAATCGTTTCGGTTCCCCTTTTCGTAGTTTTATGAGTAATTGTTTCATTGATACATTTTCACATGTAGTTTTATAATGAGGTTGAAAAGTTCATCGCTTACATGTTCCGGCCGTAATGGGTCATAAATTAATGTGGTACCATCGAATAATTAATTTTTAAGAAGCCAAAATTAAACACGGTCTTGCAACCGTCCGATCGTGTAACTACAAATTTATTCTATGTCTTAAGTTTTCGACACGGTCTATAAATGCTGTATAATTTTTCTATTTGCCTTCTAACGAACGCTCCAAATATGTCGACTCATTATTTTTTGTAGATATGTTTCGAGTATATACGTCGCCGGTTCCCGGCGGTAGACGTTAATTAGGACCCGAATGTATTTATTTGCTTGCGTCAAATCGACGCATCGGGGACATTAGAAGCTTCGAATCAATAAAAATATTAGTGTGTCCTCTCGAGCGTGCGACCGCCGCGCGGGTGGCGTGTTTGTCTCGGGCACCGATCGCCGGATCTGTAAACAAAAGCGACGATCGTCGGTGTCATTGACGACGTCTATCGATGTCCGGTTTTTCATTAATACATACTTCGTGAGGAAAACTCTTAGATAGTTAGGCGATTGCCACTTTTCCCGGTTCCGCGGATGCGTTTGCAATTTTAATAGCGCGGCGGACGACAAAAAATCTAAGCGCGCGACGTCATCGGCTCTGACGTATGTTGAGCACATCGCGTCTCGTATTGTAAAACAAAGCGGTGCGTCTCGAGATGCATTGTGCGGAGCCGGGCGGATGTCGCGTCGCAATCTCGGCAGCCCCACCTGCCGCAGCGTTCCCACACTCCGGCGCCGCAAAAAAACGCGCGGGACCGAGACGGCGAGAGCGCAGCGCCGTAGAGCGCCGTCCCGCTCTCGCCAGGGCTGCCCGCGGCTAGGCGACCCCGGCATCGCCGCGACACCCGATAACCGCGAAATCATAATTTTCTGGTAAAAGTAAACAGTCGCGGTAGAGTATGCGCGACGCCCGCGACGATCGAGACATTCTCTCCTCGAAAGCGTGAGACGGCGAGTGTTCGTTTGTTCGTAGACGCACGGTCGGAATTCGTTGTATACGACAGCCCTGGGGACGGCGCATCGGCGATTACGAAAATGTAAAAGCGAGAGAAGCGGCCATAATGAAATGAAAACAACGCGGTACGTTCGCACACACACAGCGGCGGCGCGAACCGGGTCAAAAACACCTTTAAACGAGAAACGAACACCAATCGAAATAAACTCTCGTACTCGACCGTGTCATGACACTCGCCTCGCATCTGCCGAACGGTATCTCGCCTTCTGGGAAAGCTCGACATCCCGAGCTGATTCGCATGTCCCGGCATATTATCTCCCGGCTCTTTCCTAATGATAGGGTAAACATCGCGGGAGAAACCCTTTGCCTCGGTTTAATTTTGCCTAATTGTAAACGAGTGCGGAGTTCTCACGAATATTATCTTCTCCGAATCGCGAGTCCCACGCACGGACCCAGATGTCGGAACTGCACGTCAATATCGGTCCGGCCGGGAGCCAACACGTGTGGGTCCTTACCTGACCTCGGAAGTCGCAGCGCGGCAGGCAGCATCGGTAATCGATACCGTTCTCTAATAATAATTGATGGCCGGGGAGGAGCGGCGGTGCCCACTTAAACGAGTGCTTCTGAAGTGTTAGTTTACGGCTACCGTCGAGCCTTCCAGATAAACTCGAGTGCATAGAGAGCGAGGCTGGCACTCGAGATATTTAGCTTTTGTTGTGCCGCCGAGTGGCGCCCTAATTCTTTCCTGACGAACTATAAGGACTCCCGAAATAAATCTACGATACTCCAAATGCTCTAAAACAGTAACGGAATCGGTTTAATATCGTTAAAAGCGGATTACATTCTTCCGTCCCGCTCAAAAGCACCCCATCGTAGGCGGATCGCAGAAAGTTTCCAATTTGCCGGAGCGAGTCGTAAGCCGATTTGCGAGCGCGAGTTCGGGGCTTTGCGTTGGCCGGGTTTAATTTAAACCTACATTAAAGTCTACGAGCGCAGACTAATCTCCGGTAATGCTAGCTCGGAGCCCGGATAAACGGAGATTTATGCTCGCTTCCTCGTTCAATTTAGAATTTGCATTCGGGTGTAGTGTGTGTAAAGCGGCGGTAGTGTTGTTCTAGCTGGGGGACTAGTAACGGTCGGGCGACGGTTGGCTCCCCGCGCTATCTGCCCCTCCGTGCTCGCTCCGATAACTTGCCCGTGCGCACCCGACCGACGCGACGCCGCGCCGCACTTCTCATTTCAAAACAATATTTTTTACCAATTACACTACCATTACACGGTCACCGTGCGAGCTGAACTCGTATGCGCGTACTCGTCCAGCAATGGACGCGTGCACTTTCTTCCCGTCTCGTTTCCTATCGAATTCGGGGACGCGGTGCTTCATAAATTAGAATTAACGATGCGCACATATTACGCAGGCTACTCACTTTCTAATATAACCCTAATCGTTCTCGGCGTTACGAACGAGACGTTAACATGTATAGCGATGAATTTAATTATACATATTTATTGAAAATCGAAATGGTAAAGAGTTCGATAAAATTAGCAAAGGATCTTAGAGTCGTGTTTCGAGATAAACGATCTTCGCGCGTGACCTCGGCCGGCGGCGGGACGCTAACGAACCTCTCTCTTTGTTAGCGTGTCCTTTGCGATCCGGAGATTCCGAGTTAATATGTGAAGCGTCGAGTATCGACCGCGTCCGAGCCCATTGTGAGCTCTCCGTTTGTTCTATCGTTGTGATGCGCTAACGAACCTCCCTTTGTTCCAGCGCGCTGCCTGCCGGGCTGCGACGCCGAGCACGGCCACTGCCTCAAGCCCGACGAGTGCATGTGAGTATCCACTTCGCACCTCCGCGTTAACTGCGCCCGTCCCTAAATCATTCACACTCATTGTTCGCGACGGCGACGCTTTTTGTCTCTCGTTATCGCGTCGTATACTTTACTGAGACTTTTATTGTTTATCCTCAGCTGCCACTCGGGCTGGGTGGGCGAGCTGTGCGACCAGTGCGAGCGACACCCCGGCTGCGTGCACGGCACCTGCGCTCGGCCCTGGGACTGCATCTGCGAGGAGGGCTGGGGCGGGCTGTTCTGCAACCAGGACCTCAACTACTGCACCAACCACCGGCCGTGCCGCAACGGCGGCGTGTGCCACAACACGGGCCAGGGCTCCTACACCTGCGTGTGCCCCGACGAGTACACCGGCCCCGACTGCGAGAAGTCGCGCCAGTCCTGCTCCGTGCGGCCCTGCCTCAACGGCGGCGCCTGCGTGCCCGACGAGGGCGGCGAGCTGGCCTGCGCCTGTCCCGCCGGCTACGAGGGCGCACGCTGCGAAACCCGTCGCCTCACCTGCGCCGACCGGCCCTGCCGCAACGGCGGCACCTGCGAGCCCCGCGCCACCGGCTACGTCTGCCTCTGCCCCGCCGGGTTCGCCGGCCCGGATTGCGCTGTCGAGGCCGACCCCTGCGCCGGCAACCCCTGCCGGAACGGGGCGACATGCACGCGCGCCGGCGACGGCTTCCGCTGCTCCTGCAGGACCGGCTTCCGGGGGAATCGCTGCGAGATCGACATCGACGACTGCGACGGCGTTGTGTGCGCCCACGGCGGCACTTGCGTGGACTTGGTGGACGGCCAGCGCTGCCAGTGTGCGCCCGGCTTCCTCGGCCCGCGCTGCGAGACGCGCGTGGACTTCTGCCTGGCGAAGCCCTGCGCCAACGGCGGCGAGTGCCTCGTGCTGGACAACGACTACGAGTGCCGCTGCCGGCCGGGCTTCGCGGGCAAGGACTGCAGCGTGGACGTGGACGAGTGCGCGTCGGCGCCGTGCCGCAACGGCGGAAGCTGCCGGGACCGCGTGGACGGCTACCACTGCGCCTGCCCGCCGGGGTGGGGCGGCAAGTCCTGCGCCGTGTCGCTGGCCGAGTACGCCGCGGCCAAGCCCGCGGGCGGGCACCTGAGGAGGGTCGGCGACGACACGCCGGAGGAGGAGAGCTTATCGGGGAGACACGTGGCGCTGATCGCGGCGTTGTCCGCGGCGGTGCCGGCGGCGGCGCTGGCCGCGGCGGTGGCGGTGGCGTGCATCAGGCGACGGAGAAAACGCGCCCAGAACGCGGCGGACGCGGAGGCGCGCGCGCAGAACGCGGCCAACGCGGGCGGCGGCGGGCGCGTCATCCGCAACACGTGGGGCAAGTGCGAGGGCCCCGTGCCGGAGTGCCAGAACGCGCACAACGCCGCCGCGGAGGAGTGCAAGCGGAAAACGCTCAACACCGAGAGCGCCGCGCGCTTGCTGGCCGCGCTGGACCCGCGGCTGTCGCGGCTGTCCGCGGACTCGGCGTACTGCGCCAATAGGTCAGTATGCCACGCTATTTGTAACCCAAATCGATTCGAACAGTTTACAGATCTTAACGAACTCTGTTTGGAATCTAAAAATAAAGCGATTTATCAGTACGAGTCGATAGTCATGTGATATCTAAAATAGAACGTACATCCTGATCCGTTCACGCTAACGGACGCCAACGTAACGCTGAGACTGACGTATGTTTTCTATTGTTGCAGCGACACGTCGCTGGTGAAGCGCGCGCTGGAGGGCGGGGGGGTGTACGTGCTGGACGACCACTGCCTGCCGCCGACGTTCGCGACGCAAGTGTAGTGGACGGCTGCAGTGTAGTGTACGGCTGTAGTGGACAGCGGACATTGTACCGCCAGTGGACATTTATTTATTCGCAACGGACGCTCGTGCGATCAAGGCTGTGCGCCGCGTGTATATATAGCGTAACCTGTAAAGTGACTCCCTGTATAGACGGCTAGTTGTAAGTTCGGATATATTTATTTGAGATAACGTTTCGCACGCCGCTGTAAATATTGATGGCGATATTTTGACCCTTTATCGGCAAGCGTCGCCGGCGGCACTTCGCTTGCAGAACTTAATGTATTACCCGCCCGCGGGTTTCGAATACGATGATCGTTTATTGTTGACTAGTGCCCGTGTGGGATTGACATTCCGCGGGGCTAGGGTGTCCCGAGTGCGCGGCGAGGACCGCGCTTGCCGTAGGGTGTAGTGGACGCGTCCACTGTCTGCGATCTCTGTAGGTAACTGTGAACCGCGGTCCGCGCTCACGGTCCGACGCGCGGACGCGATGGACGATACTAAACTTCAAACCTTTTGCCCTATACTGCCCATCACCATTCAATTCTGATTAAAAAGTCATAATGTCAACTTCGAATTCAAATTTGGAACTCGCAAGATTCGAGAATACTATTTCTAGTTGACATTACATACGAATAGAGTAAGCCATTATGATTCTGTATCGATTCTGTGATGTTCACGCCCCGTTGTACTTTATTTTAGACTCGCACCAGTATAGAAACCGAACCGTGCGTTAAGATTTTTAGAGTAATTTTATATAGCGCAAATTGTGCGTCTATTTTTTACGTTGATTTACTTTGTGATTGACTATTTATGGCCATTGTTCCTATGATTATGATTGTTAATTAAACTACAAAAATCTTGTTACGGTTTTCGTAAAAATCGACATAGATTTTACATCACTTCTCAATCGGTATAGTAGACCCGTTCCTCGACGCGGGCGCCCTCTCTGCGTCCTTCGCGTGATGTCATGCGAAGGAACCAGAAATCGCGCCGCGCCTAAAAGCACAACGCACGAAATTAGTCCATAGGTTTAAAATATCTGAGTACTTATAAGAAACAAAATGTCGAAACCTAAGTCATTGTGTATAAAAAGAAACTATTAAGTTTTAGTGATAAGTGTATCCTCCATTATTTTGGTAACTGTGACAATATCGTGATCTGGCGACATGAGACACGGTAACGCTGGTTGTTTTAACTTATTTATTGCGCTCGCAGTCGACGGCTGCCGGGATCCCCCACGGACGGTCACGCGGGCCTCCCGCGTGCGTGGCGGTCTGTCGCGGATCTCGCCAAATGTTTTATGTTAAATTGCAGTTTTACGGACATTTGTAGATATTAGGTAGTTAAGTCTGTCTCTTATGTTGCCTGTTCACGCGTATAGGATAATTTAAAGGTTTAATCGACAAAATTGTAAAATTTATATCAAACTATTAATAGACTGATCGTATTGATGTTCTTTTGTTTAATTTTGTAAGTCGACAAATTGTAATAATAAATTATGTGAATTATGAGAATACCGACCGTTGTCATATCTATTGTACTTAAAAGTCGAATGTAGTCTTTCATTTTTCTTTTTTGGATTTAATTTTAATGATATAGATATTTAATGATTATTTCCCGGACCAATAAAATGACAGTATTTTTATTTATTTATAAATGAATCTGTGACAATAGAATGTGAATTGTAATAATTATTTAAATCGTTTGATTATTTTATTTAAAAAATGTATAATTGACTGAAGAGAAGCTTCTTGATTGTTTTGTATTTTCGACTTTTATTAGAAATCATGAATGCATTTATAATGTGTGAGTATACTGAAAGACGAAAAAATCATTCCATTTCTAATAAGTAACTTTATCTTAGGAAATTTTGTTTGGTCGATATTTTTGTATGTTTTTATAAATTGCATGCGAAACGAGTCATTTATTTTCTATTATCGTTTTATTTTACAATGTAGATAAAGTACAATATTTTATTTGTCGTTTACTTTTAGTATATTCACATTTTCAACTCAAAAGAAAAATGAAAGCCCCGTGTAGCGTGAAATGTAACAATAATTCCATAGATGTATCCTATCAAAATATAAAGTCATTTGTATTGGTATTGGTGAGAGATGTGTGACGAATGTGTATTATTTTGCAGCAATGCAACGATAAATTAAATGTTAATAAACAATTGTTTACAAAAGATTATAAAAGTATTTTATTTCCCTAACATTAAACGAATGTTATTCTAAAATGACGACTGGTAGAAAATGAAATAAACAATTTCATAAAATTTGGTACTAGGCGATGATTGGAAAATAGTAACAAGTATTAGAAAATAGTTCAAAAAATAAATAAGTACTTATTGAAATTAAAAAAATTCCAATCATTGCCTTTACTTTCCATTATTTACGGAGACGTATGTGGAACAATTTCGGGGAAGTTGTTAAATAAAAGAGTAGCTTTTTCAGTGATGAAAGCACTAATTTTCATACAAAAAAAGTTTCCATAGAAACTTGTAGATACATCTACACTAATAATAAGAGGAAAAGTTTGTATGTATGTTTGTAACGAATTGGCTCAAAAAGTACTACTAGATCAATCTTAATGCTTCTTTCACCATTTGAATGCTACATCATCACGTATTAATAGGTAGGTACTTTTAGGTTATTTTAATTGCAAATAAGGATCCCTACTAAAACTTTTTTTAATAACATAATATGATGCGAAAACTATTTATAATAAAACAAAATTATGTAGGTATGCCGAATGCAAAATGTTTATAAAAAATAAATGTCAACCCATGCGAAGCCCGCGACGGGCCGCTAGTATTTAGTGACAGATTAAGGGCGTGTTCATCACCAAGTAATGTTTAAAGTTAATCCTTCGTTAAATATCATGTTGTTTCTCTCGTAATTCCTATCAATAAAATATGAGATGGCATGGTTTTTAAACAAGCCGCTAACACTAACATGCGTTGGTGAAATCGGGACTTACGATTTTTTACTGCATATAGGTATTATAGACATGAGTAATTATCATTTCAATTTAATTCCTCTATGTTCATGAGGAAACTAGTATAAAATATTTTTTATAATATTGTAACTAAAATTTTTAGCTATTCGTAATTATTTTTCCTCTATCTGTGCTACCAAATTTCAGGATATAACCCCGGTTTCTCGAAAACCGGGGGTCTGAGTTCACGGATACTCTGTAGGTTTTGATTCTCTTACGAGTGTCAATTTGCAGCAAAAACGGCGTTGTGTTGTATAAGAAAACAGCTACAAGAGAGAGTTGACCTATTTAAAACGAATTTTAACTTCTTACCTCCACGCGTTACTGAGAAAAATGGTTTTGTCAGACAGACAAACAGACGGACAACAAAGTGAACCTATAGGGAATATGAACATCAACGGTGCTGCTAGCTGATACCATCAATTCGATTTTTTTTACCTCGCAGTCAATAATCGACACTTGCATTACGAGTAAATAAACAATTTTTTTGAGTGAGTGATACCTACTACGAGTGAACCTATACTCGGAATTTTAATTAGATTCCACATTTATTATTGTAGTGATAAACACAAAAATCGATAAACAATCGCGATTTATGTTAATAATCATAATAATGGTGTGCCAATTAAAGACTAAATTATTGATTTTTATTTTAATAAATACATTATTATTCATAATAATTATTTATTAATTGGTAATCACTGCTTTATTGTAATGGTCTAAATGCGTATCCCATGTGGTTAAAGAAGAGGAAAAAATAGGAGTAGGTTAGATAATATGTTAATTGACAACATCAGACACATCTATACAAATAAGGGCCGATTTTTCAATCGTCAGATAACTTTTATGTAGGTAAGGAATAAATATGTCACTTTGACAGATTTTGTATGGAACAAATGTCAAAGTCACATGCTTATTCAACAGATAAAAGTTATCTGACGATTGAAAAATCGGCCCTTAATTATATTGAACTGTCTGTTTGTAACTTTCAATTAGCAATGTTTTACTAAATGCATATGAAGGATACTGAAAACGACAATGTAATTTAAAAAAAAATTGTCTGTCTGTCTGTCCGCATGTCTGTTTGTTCCGGCTAATCTCTGAAACGGCTGGAGGGATATTGACGAGACTTTCACTGGTAGATAGCTAAAGTTATGAGGATTAACATAGGCTACTTTTCATCATCATCATCGTCATCAAACTAATGATCTCCGAATCGACTGGACCGACTGTGTTTGACCGGAGCATTCACCGGCTTAGCTTATGTTAGTAGGTGAAATCTATACATCTATATTAATAATAAGTATTATAAAGAGGAATGATTTGTATTTTTGTATGTAACGACTTAACTCAAAAAGTACTGGACCGATTTTAATAAAATTCTTTTTTCATTAGAAAGCTACATTATCACTGAGTAACATAGGCTATATAAAAATCAATGTTGCTGTTCATTAGTCTCGCTAAAACTCGAGATCAGCTGACTCGGCTATTTTTGGTCTTGAAATATTCGTTCGTCCCGCGAAGGTTTACACGGTTTCCATGCTCAACGAAGTGGGCACGGGTCAGCTAGACTATAATATATATAAAAGAAAGTCGTGTTAGGTACCTACACTATTTATAACTAAAGAACGCGAACGTTAGTTTGTTTTAAGTCATAAACTATTTTTATGCTCAACGAAGTGGGCACGGGTCAGCTAGTTTATAACAGACAGAACATGTTACAGAAATTGACAGCGATAGCGATGACGGCGACAATTTATAAAATAAAATATTACCAAAAAACATATATTTCTTTTATTTCTCTTTTTTTAGGTATACTACTATAAACGAGAGGAATCGATCCCGAAATATTCCATTTCCGTAGCGAATAATTTCGCACGTCACTATTTAGTATTTGTCATAACGTTGCAACAATGAATGTGTCAAATCTGGAATCGAATTAAAATTCCGACTATAGTTTCTCTCGTTTTAAGGTACCTATGGGATCCTAAAAAGGATCAATGTCGGGAACTATTAGCAGAATGTTTGCGCAATCCAATACGCTATAAAATAAACGCAAAATCAAATTTAATAATATTTTTATTTGGTGCCTTAATACAGTATTTACAAAAAAATACCTTATACCTATGTTATAATAGTAGGGTGTCAATTCATTACTAAAAGTACTCACTTAAAATTACATCTCGTGTATTCATCATAAATATTGTAAATTCACAAATTAGTAGACATTGAAAATACAAATTGTATTCTCATATAATTTTCACTAATAGAATTCAATTTCAAGTAGTATTTGAAATGAAAATTTACAAAAATTGTCGCAAGTCAACATAGCATTCACGAGATCACAAATTATATATATTACTTATCGAAAACACATCACAAAATATAATCATAACTAAATGATTAATTATGAATCAACAAAAATTGACAGACCTGTGCGATGCCAAAAAAAATTACCTTATAGTGAAATAATACATGTCCAATTAATTATTACAAAAACTGTGCATGTAACATTGTACGTGAAATAGCACTAAAAGACATAAATAACACTAACAATGAGTGTTTCACCGCTACCCAACACAAAGGTAATTTACAAGAGCGTTACGCAACATTACAAAATATTGTTACTTTAATTAGCTTTTTAACCAACACAGCGGTCATCCGTTGCATAAGCGCCAATTACACTCATCCATTCTGCAAATGTAAAATTCTTACAAGAAAACGTAATACGACTTTGTAGTAGACAATAGGTATACAACTGTTATAGGAGCATGCATATAAATATTACTTTTGTTAACAGCAGAATGGATAGGTGCGAAAGAAAATTCAATAGCTTGCCACAATTTCGTTACTATGCGAAATAAAACGAACATCGCGATAAGTGTTTCTGTGATGTGTTTTCGGGAACTTATATCTGGGATTAAGTCTAATGTATATCTAATCCCCACTGCGAGGTGAGCGTTCGCCGTCTCTGTCCGGGGCGTCACCGTTTTGTCGCGGCGACGCGGAGCGCGACCTGTCGCGGGAGCCGGAGCGGTCGCGCGACACGGAGCGCGAGCGGGATCGCGACCTCGACTTGCTCTGCTGGCGGCCTTCGTCGCGCTTCGGCGAGCCCGCGTCTTTGCTGCGAGAGCGAGACCTCTCCCTGTAGAATACATTTTATGTTAAGAAAGTCCTATTATAGGTCCTAAACACCATCACAAGGCTAAAATACGTAGTACATAATAAATATGTATAAATTGACTACATTATTATACACAAGTCATGGGCTACAAACTTCACATTCTACTGTGATGAAAAAATATATAGCAGATTTTATAAAGAAAAGCAGCTATTAATCTGATAACATTATTATTATAACAGCTTTTAACATTCCAGCATGCTTAGCATGACCTCTAGAAAGTGCGATTTATCTACACATTCCATTGACAGATTGTAAGGTCAAAATGACTTCATATGAAATTTGTATGGTAGTCGTACTATGCAAATAAAAAGTTTTTTCGAGTAATTAAAATAGGTACTGCGATCTAACTAAAAAAGTGTACATCAGTAACAGAAACAACAGCAACTAAATAGGTACTTAATTTACAAGAGGCAAAAACTACAAGTTTACTACCAACTAACAATGTTACATACCTCTTGTTTGTAGCCGGTCTGCATGTTGCAGGAAAATATAAAGTTAAATTATAGTGCAAACAATAAAAACATACTTTTATTTTTGGGGTCGTAAGACATAACAAACAAGGAAAAAGTTTGTGTAAGTACCAAAACAAATAAAGACAAAACAGTTGTTACATAAAAAAAATATTTTTTGCATGTTCAAAGGTTGACCTTTTGACATGCAAATAATATTATGAGTCCCACAGGGAGCAAGTAGCAAGTGCGTCGAAATCTGCGTGGCAATTATGCTTGCGTTTTGTTTCAACATGCTCTAAATATAAACAAATCTCAATATGGCGCCTATAATGCTTTTAATTAATTTAATGTCACATATTCCACCAAGCTATAAAGAAATAATTAATTTAGTTGAATTTAATTGTTTGTTGACATTATATCATATTGAATCGTATCGGAGTATAGTAGATACAGTTATTTTATGCACATGCATACCTGGAGTCGTCTCTAGCGGCCGATCGTGAGGCGGAGCGGCGACCGTTGCGGTCGGGCGACTTGCGATCAGCGGACCGGTCGCGCGACTGTCGCGCGGCCGAAGCGCGCTCAGACTTGCGCGACCCCGAGCGGGAGCGGCTGCGGTCCCTTGTCGCGAGTAATACAACGTTACTACATACCACTACAGGGCCATTTGTCAAACTTTCAAACACTAATCGACATTAGTACTGAGCAAGGGTCTAATTGTTATGCAATTAATTACGTGAAAATATACTGAATCGAGTGAATAGTACATTACATTACTATAAATATTTAAAAGAAATTTTGACAAATTATACATTTGTGAAGCTTACAATATACAGAAATTTACATGGAAACTAGATGATAATAACTATAGCTCATGCAAGCGCGTTTTGCATTTTTACAAAGAATACATGCAACATTGCTAACATTTATCTTGACTATTATACGACTAAACAGACCTCAACTCTTCTGTACACCTATACAAATAATCTAGTGTCGTATTGTAAACATATTAGTGACTTACTTGGAACGAGATCGCGAACGGGACTTGGCGGCCGGGCTCTTGCTCTTCGGCCGTGACTTGGAGCGCGAGCGACTGCGCGACGCGCGTGGCGATCTGCTGTGTATTACAGTTGTGTAAGACATGTGTCAAATACCATAATTTAGTTTATATATCTAAATGTACTCAGTAATAAAGATATCATTCAAGAAACTTCAGCCCCGAAAGATGGTAAAATGTATACTATCATCATTTCAACAATATTTAAATTATTGTATTATTTTACTATTAAGTATCTTAAGTCGCTCAAAAGGTAGAATTTTGTACATCACCATTGAACGCCAGCAACATAAAAACTACCTCCATTGTACTATATAATAATAAGGTGCTAGTGGGCACGTAACGATCACGGCTTCTATTTGGTAAAAAGTGAATCAGCCTAAGGGTCAATGTACAAAATTCTGCCTGTGCAACATCCGAAGTAAAACTATATATTTACCTGGAGCGGCGGCGGTCGCGCGAGCGACTGCGGCTGCGACTGGACGACGCGCTGCGGCTGCGGCGACGCGACGAGCGGCGGTCCTCCACGAGGCGAATGCGGCGCCCGTTCAGCTCGGTGCCATCGAGTTTCTCGATCGCCGCGCGCATGTCCGAATGTGTAGCGAACTCCACCACGCTGAAAACGCCAAGTAATTTTGTGAAAATCTTGCACAATGACTTGTCTTATGAAAATCTTACACATTTGTTGGAACAGCCAAGTTACTTAACAATTTTATTAGCTAACGGTCGAATACTGAAATGTATTAAAGTTAAGGAGCCTTCCTATTCGTAGGATGTCACTGTCATTACTTGGCGGAATGTTTAGGACAACATGGGACTTGAGCGCCACTTAATTTATATCGTTCAGTATTCGGCCTTAAGCCAGTTGTTTACAAGTGAATCTGGAGTGTATGAAATGTTTGAGAACACCTTTTGAATAAATGTTATCTTGTAGCTTATCAATGTTTAGTCGTCCTCAGATATAAAGTTATCATCAAGGTACTCAGCCCCGAAAGATGGTAAAATGTATAGTATCATCATAAACGACTTTAGCAGCAAGACATGCCTATAATAAATATAATTTGTGTAAGGTTAGTTGGGAAAAGAGGATTGGATTGAAGGAAGAGGAGAACACAATTTTTATAAATTACTTGCCCCAACGGACAAAAGAATAATGTAACTCACCCTTCATTTCTGTGTTGTTTATGAGCATCAGCATAAGTGACTTCCCCAGCCTGACGCATGTAATCTTTCAAGTCCTGGAAATTATGAATTGATGTTAATATACAAACCTGCGAAGCAATTTGATAATCTTTTTTAAAGTCATCCTCAGTTGTAAAGTTAGCATCAAGGTTTTCAGCCCCGAAAGATGGTAAAATGTATAGTATCATCATTATAACTTGAAAAAAGATATCACCCTATCAATGTTTGTGCATAGTTGAAATGAAAATGGCAAAAGAACTAAAAAAAGTGCCTAAACAGATTTCATAATCACAACACTATTGGTTTTCATTTCTTATGTAGGTGACGGTCTGCTGTGGTACTGCAGTAGTCTTTCCGGACAGTCACATTCTGGGATTCTGCTACATTTCAAGGGCATGTCCACTTGCTGCTTTACTTTCGTCTTAGTTCGTTCTTTCGGTCATCTCCATGGCAACCGAGTTCCGTCTTTCCCTCATTGGAGATTATTCTTAGACTCCTTTCCACTCATTGGTCTCTACATCTATATTCCTTGCATCTAGAAGATCTTTGGTATCCCTCTCCATGTTCTGCTACTCATTTCAAATCAGTCAGCCTGGATTCTCATGGAACTGCACTGGTATGCTTCCTATTGCCATCTCATTTCTCGTCATTGCTAGAATCTCTACTTGGATCCATGTTTAAGCTCATGTCTGTCAAAGGGCTCTAGTGCTGCATGATTTATGTTTCGAGTCTCTCTCTGTCGCGTTCACCAGGCCAAGGAAAAAGAAATGAAACCAATATGTATGTAACGAATACGAAATGCTGATTATGCACAATAAAACAAACTAAATGATAGGAAAAAATGAATTCACAACGGTGTCTTCACCATTATGAATACAAACTTAAAATGTGAGGAATGAATCAAAATGGGATTGCACATAATCGGCTCCTGTGTGCCCCCTTCCACTTTACCTTGGCGGGGGCGGGGGCGGCGGGGCGCTATGACGTCACTCCGGCGTCACAGGGGGCGGCGACTACCCTCCTAACATCGGCTCTGACCTCACCACGGGCTACATCAGGGAACGTGGGCTCTGGGCACGAAACGCAGCCTTCTGTCGTTATTTAAAAATTATCTATGAGCTTGAAGTTTTATATTTAAAAGTTTCTTTTAAATACAATTCACAAAACTGTTTATATGTAATGAATTTACAAGTTTTAAGCTATGAGATATAGTAAAATAGAAGCTACTTATTAATTTTACTAAGCCTGTTAGGCAGTGCTTTACGATTGATCTTTAAATTGTAGTTGCGAGGACGATAAAATGGACTGAATAGTTTCCGATTGCTCTCACATTGTCACTGTGGGCCTGTTGTGGTCTTCCGTCATCTCGGCTGGGATCAGCAAAACATCGACTCCAGTAAAAGCTTCATCGAATGCACCATTTGCCAGTGTTTGACACCATCTCATCTGCTGTCTTCCGTCTCCCTTCTTTTGCCTCACTAGTCCTGATAATGTTCCAAATCTCGTATTTGAAGTAGTTCCTGCCACGTCCTCGACGGTCCTTGTACAACAATGCCTTCCGTTCCTCATGCCGTCAAGAGAGATTGTCCGTTTATGTGCTCGCACCCAAAGACCGATCCCTGGTAGTCCGCCCAACCCATGGCCACAGCACCCTGAATGACGATGATGGTGATGATGACGTGGGTCCCGTCAGTCTCTTACCTGCCAGCTAATGCGGCTAGATAGGTTTTCGACGACAAGTCGATACTCCGTCCGCGTCGGCGGCCCATATCTGTAATTGTTGTCACTGTAAACAAAAATTCCTATTTCACGGACCCGGTGTTTCATTATCAAAATGTTACTAGAAAATTGGCTAACTTTTTAAATTGCTTCTATTGTTGTGAATTAAACACTACAACATTTAAAATTTACTATTTTATTCTCAAAGTTGTTGAAATATATTCACTGACCTCAAACTGACCTTATTTATTATTACAAAGGTTAAATTCAGATACAATTATGTAGATTTACATTCAAAATATATACACATAATTGTGCAAAAGCAATTCAAAAAGTTATTTCAATACTTATATGACTATTCAATATAATTACTTTAATGCAAACACCAAGAAAGAGAAGTAGAAACTAAGTTTTCTTACATCTAAAAACATTATAAAAAGGTTGACACATACCCATGGTCCGTCTGGATGCCATGGTTGTGACAATGTATCGAAAATTGATGACTTGTAGTCATAAATAGACGAAGTTAAATGAATTTTGCTATAAGTCTCTTTAAAGACATTTTCTGTAGTATTATAATTTTACTTACACAAACATAATCTAAAATGTTGCATAGAGTATTGTGTAACTGATTTGTTATGTTGATAAAATTTGAAACTTGTAAATGATAACAGCCCCATCAGCTTATTTAGCTGGATTTTTATTGAGGCAGAGTCACTACCCATAGTAATCATGAGTATTGGCTAGTGTCTAGGTGTGTCATGTCTGTAGTTTCAGTAGTGATCCAGTTTTCTGGTGTAAGGTAGTGTGCTGCGGCGGATTGTGTATGCCTGGTCGCAGATACAGACGGCTCTGTCGGCGCGGGGCGGCGGGGCTGGGCGCGGCGGCGCGCGGGCTCGCGGCTGCGCCAGCGGTCTGACCCGCGGGGCGTGCCGCGCGCGCGCTCCACCGACACCCTACAAACAACACTCACTCGTATCGCGACCGGCCGCGGTCGCGCTCGTAGTAGCGGTCGCGCCGGTGGCGGTCGGCGCTGCGGTCGATTCCTCGCGCCGGCTCCACCACGACCCTGTAGCACGTTGGGCATAAGTGGGCGATAGACACACGAACCGAAAATCCTTTAACCGACCCACGCAATAAAAAACAAGTTGAGGGTGCTTACCCATCAGTAATGAGCGAGGATACAATGCGAGAAATGTTTTTCAAGAACCAATCCAACCAATAATCGCTTTGCTGAGCGGGGCTAGGTTTATTATATTATAATGAGGAAATTCTATTGGTTCTTGAAAAACACATTGCTCGCAACGCATCCTCACTCATTACTGGTGGAAAAGCACCCTGAACACCTGTCTTACATGGTATTAAAAGTTAACCATGCGTACTTACTAGAGCACTCGACTTTTTTAATGAAATAGGACCTGCCTGATGTTGGGTTATGCCCTTTGACAACAGACCAGAGATCCAGTATTTTGAAACCCAACCTTTTAGCCCCGCAATCCTTCCATGCATGCATTATTTCGCGAGTTTTCTCTCTGAGGCCCCAGTATATCTTTGGTAAAACCAACCCATTGCATAAAAAGATTAAAGTCTGAGCCATAAGTATCCAGTACATCATGTGTCTTTCACCACTATTAGCACCCGCAGACCCATCATAAAGCATCACAAACCGGATGCACCCAAATTTTGCCCTAACAACATTTTTACTTTTCCAATACTTTATTCCCTTATTGCACGGCTTATCCACATGACAAAATTATTAACATCAAGATGAGGTTATTGTAAATAAAGAGATCATTATAAAATATCATGATCAACTTATACAATTGTGCAATTAGACTACAATGAATGATGTAAAAGTAAAAATGATTTATGTTCATTTAAACTTAACTAGTGGAGCCGGCTGTCAAAATCAAATTATATTAATGACTCACAAAAAACAAATAAAATGTCTTAACAATGGCAACAAAAATTACATTAGCATTTAATAATAAAATAGAAACAAAACAACTACTACACCAATGACTATGTTCACACGAGAAACATTATTTTAATCTACTTTTTATGGATTATAAGCATGGATGTTGGGTAGGGAGCTCCATAACTGTAACTATTAGATATCCAATATAAAATATATCCGTTACCATAACCGAAATAAAAGTTTTGCTACTGCAAAAGGGAAACAAAAATATAATATCCATCAAAATTATCTGAAACAAACTGATAATCCGAAATGATTTAATATCCATATCCGAAATTTCAAATCCATTTCATCCCTAAATTTAAGAAACCACCATTTCAAAGAGACAACTTGGGTTTGAGTATCATTCTAACCTTGAGACTATATCATGTTGTAATATAATTATATTAAATATTAAGTTAGCTTCAGTTGTTTTTCAAGACCAAACCATGCAATATACTATAATCCATAAGAAGTACATGTTATGTAGCTATTATTGATAAACACTTGCCTTTCGCCAAGTAGCTCTTTCCCGTTCAATTCATAGACCGCATCATCTGCATCTCTATAATCTTCAAACTCCTACAAACATAAAAAAGATATTTATATTGAAACAAGACCAGCTATGCAGGTGAGCATGTAAATATTTTTTTTTTGGACCCAATATGAATTATACCCATAAACCTCATGTCAAGAGTCAAGCTATGATTTTAATTACGACCACAGTTTCCCACTCAATGTGTTCTGTTCCTTTTTTTGATTACTATTACAATTACTTACAGAAAGTCATAAAGAAAAGAAATCTTTTTGGAAGCCTGTTAAAAACATACTTAGAGGGTCAGAATCACCACCATGTAACTGGGATTTAACTATGACAAGCGTAGTCAAAATGTCAGATTAATTTACATATAGAAACCCATTTCTATGGTGGTCTTATGTAGCCTATGATGAAGTAATCGGAATACTTACAACAAAACCATATCCATTTTTGATAAGAATATCTCTGATTCTGCCAAAACCTTTGAAGAACTTTTCCAGGTCTCGCTCCCTCACTCCAAATGGAAGTCCACCAACATACACTCTTGATCCCACCATGTTTGTGGTCTCTGTAAGTGGGAAAACGTACTTAAAGCTTATTGCTGATGAATATTGATTTAACTATCACTAAGCAAAGGTTGTAGCAAAACGTATAACTTATAGCGCGTTCTGTATTAAACGAAGAGCATAATATTACATGTAAATTATACTTTGCCTAATGTAAGCCGTAAGACTACACTATTTAAAATGATGCCTCATTTTACAAACATTATATTAAGTTGTAAACACAACTTTCAAGAGGTGAAACCTTTGATAACCAAAAATATAATGAAAATTGCAAGCGTTGTCTAATAGAATTTAAGTTGAAACAATATGTAAAAAAATACCTAGAGTAAGATTCGAGAAAATATTCGTAATTATGCTTAAGAGAGTCAATGAAGTAGGTAGGTATTAGATAAGACGAAAGGAGAAATGGCGGCATTTTGATGCGTAACGCGCGATTACCACGCGGTGATAAAAATGATTAGCTAAGTATTTCGCGGTATAGAATAATATTCTATGAAAAATGTTATGCCAAATTGCTCATTCAATGGCATATTATAGTCTAGAAAGATATTGTAATAAAGTAGTTTAGAAAATGTTTAATATAAATATCGATCCATCTGCTTTCGCCAAAATGGCGCCGGCGGCGTTGGTGACCGAGTTAATTTAGGAATACTTTCATACAATATACATTAGACAACATATTATCAATAATATTAAATATACTTACTGCTCTTTTATTAACAATTATTTTCTTTTCAACTATGTTTACAAGTTTTCTGTTTATTCTTGCGCAGAAATACAACGTACACGTGCACACCGACGCAAGACAATAGCGGAAACGGAAGTTACGTTGACAGTTGACAAATGACGCACAGTAGACAAAACAGGAATGACTGAATATTTTTTTTACAATGGGCGTAAAGCATAAAACACTTACCAAAGTCAAATTATTATAAAAGAGAAATATTTATATTTTTGTACCTATTTTATTTAATAAGTTTTATGTTTAGATTATGACTATAATATAATCTTGATTTTAAACTCAGCTAAGCGTTTTCTAATAATTAATGTACAGATAATGATTATGCGTATACGGTCTGTGCACCCACAGCGTCACGCGTTATGTTTTTTAAAGTTCATAAATTTATCAAAATGATACGGCACGGCGTTGCCACGCGCGCCAATATGAATTCTTGTTACCCAGGGGATCAAAAACAGTAGACTAATAATTATTGGCAATTTGATATTCGTGTGACCATTTTCATTTTCCAGGTCTATTCAGTGTTGCGAAAACGTACCAAAAAGTACGGTTTTCTGTACTTTTGTCATACAACCGTACCACTACCGTACCTCAGTGTGTATCGTACTTATAAATTATACTAGTAATTCATGTTTTAGTACATACTATTAAAGGGTTATTTAAATTATTTTAATGTTTGTTGCAATGACTTTTGAGTTATAATCCGAACCTTTTCAGAGAGCCTGTCGTAGTTTTTTGGGAAATTATACTGGCAACACTTGGTCTATTGTACCTCAATAATGTACTAACTCTCTTGTTTTATTGAATACTAGCTCACCCGTGCCCACTTCATTATGCATGGAAACCGTGTAAACCTTCCTGGGACGAATATTTCAAGACCAAAAATAGCCGAATCAGTTCAGCTGATCTTGAGTTTAAGCGAGACTAACGAACAGCAATTGATTTTTATATAGCCTATGTTACTCAGTGGTAATGTAGCTTTCTAATGAAAAAATAATTATTAAAATAGGTCCAGTACTTTTTGAGTTAGGTCGTTACAATATACAAAAATACAAATCTTTCCTCTTTATAATATTAGTCTAAAAGTGAAGATGTAGAAAAATACAAATCTTTCCTATTTATAATATTAGTGTAGATCATTGATCATTGACTGACTCGAACTTCTACTGTCTGTAAACTGAATTTCATATATTCAGTATATTAACGACTTTTAATTAATGTAACTATAACTACTTACTTAAGTAAAATGATAATATTAATATGTTTTAGTTATCTATCCTATTTTATCGTGTCTAATTTGTAAAAACTACAATAACTATTTCGGCACAAAAGATTTTTCGCTATTGTTAAATCCGCTGCAGACGACAGTGGACATAGATCACAGTAGGCACCTTATTCAGTGCTACATTATTACATATTATAAAACAAGCCCTCCGCTGCGTCACACATATCCAAATTGTCCATTCTGTTTGTTTTCCACAATAAATAGTGGTTCTCAATGAAAAAAGTTTCAAAGTGTTGATTGGGTAGGTGGCGCTGTTGTCAGCGCATCAAAATACTTAATTCTAAGGCGGTAAGAAAATTTAAATTAAATAAAACAAATGAATGAGAAATTCCATTTTTATTTTCATTCCATAAACCAACATGATGTCAATTGTCATGCAAACTATAATAAGCTTCGTCCTTAAAAAAATTAAATGCACTTTAGTATACTCCACTAATTATTTAGGTAATTAAACTAAAGTACATAAGATATATGACACAATATCTATGCAATGTCCAATTAGAAATCCTTAACATTAAAAACACATTCACAAATACGCGGTGCATATTATAATCAAAGATTTCTAAAAAAGTTATACATATTTTAGTTTTTTTAAATAGATTGAACACTGTGAAAAAGTAGCCTAAAGTCCAAACTAGTAATAATACTTGGTGTAATGTATGTCATAGACCAAATACGATATTGATTTTAATGAAAAAATATTGGATAAGCGAAATCGCTTCCACGAGTTCCACGCATATTTAGTTTGGGTTTAAGGCCTCGTTATCACAGCGTCAAATAAAAGGTTTTCAAATTTAATATAGGTCAAATAATAGAAAGAACATTTTTAATTGCATTGTCTAAAACGAAACTCACCGTCTTCATAATAGCATGTAAATAATGCATTATTTTATGGTACAAAAAATGTTTTAAAATGGTTTAAAATTTTAGTCAGGTGTGTTCAGTTGTAAATTATGCATTTTGTAGATTACATCTTAAGACACTCTTCAGTAATTCTCTAACCTGTATTTGTCCGAATACACTCATCTGATATAGTAACATTTAAAGGTTTTTAGGAAATAATAAAATTGAATGTCAATTTAAATTTGAAGCTTATCAGATATCTGTATAAATACAAACACATAATTATAATAGGTTATAATCGTTATGAAATAAAATTTTAGAATTGAAAAAAATAGGAAGTTCGATAGTATAAAATATATAGTTTAATGTCATCATGACGAATAAATTACATAGTAATCAGTGATTTCATAAATAATTCTACATATTTAGATTCTAACATCAAGGATACAATACGCCTTGCTTTAGATTTTATAAGACATACCGCATTTATGTATATACCACAGTGCTACAAACTATAATCTGTTCTGAAAATGGCGTCGCCCATGTTGCGTTTGGTGTAGCCAAACCAGAAAAGTTTGTACATTTTTTACCATTTTACAGATATCAACGTGACAGGAAACTGTCGTTTAAGTCCACCAAGTTTAGTTTTCACCAACAACTTAAATAGTTTGTAGCACTGTACAAAGGTAGAAATCGAACTGAAAATAATATATCTGTCACATTTTTCTACAAGTAGTTATTTGAATTATCAAACGATATTTATCTACTAAATATAGTAGGAAAGTTGCAAACTTATGCAGCAACAAATATATATTCAGTCTTTAAATAGATATCAATATAAGGCCACATTCAACAGCAAGCAGAAAGTAACTGACATAAAATAAATCGAGGCTGTGTTCCATAGCTATCGTTCCATTTTAAATTCGAAATAATATTTAGTTTCAAAAATTATGGCTTCAATTCAGTGAAGTAATAAAGTAGAGGTGGGTATGTAGGTATATATTTTTACTAGATCTAAATACTTAGATGTTAAGTTTTCACAAACTCGAAACGGGGGAGCTCAGAATACAGTCTTAATTCACCCATGTCAATTTTATAATATTTGTATAATATTTTTTTCATAAAATAAAGAAGAATTAGATTCAATAATATTGATAAAATTCGAATATTCATTAAAGAATTATATATTATGATATTATTATAAAGCATTTATCAACCATACAAACACACTATATAACCTACTTAACGAATTGTACTAAAATAGGCATGCTTGTCAGTTAACATAATCGTTAGTAAAATTACTAAAATACCTAATTTGAACTTCATCTGATACAGATGATTATTTTTTGGAACTTTTGCACTTTATATCTGAGCAATTAGATTTCTTATTGTGGAAATACTAATTAAGTATCTATTATTATTGGTCTAAAAATAAGGGTTTATTTTTGTATTTTTTTTAATGTCAAAATGTTAAATTATTAAAATTATACTTAAAGATTATTCGTGTTTAGATTGATTAATACTATAAAAAGTTATTATCAAAACAAACATCAAATTCTTAAAATAATATAACATAAAAGTACCTAGAAATCTAGGTATATGATGTCACAACCTTTAAAGATATTGTACATACGAATACCAAATGCAAAACAATATAATATATTGGTATTCGTATATTTCTCATAGACATTACGTATTCTCGATGTATCAGAGAATTCTCCTTTTCTCACATGTCTTTTGGCACAACTACTTTTGTTTCTGGCAAATAAAATATATATTGTTAGCCATTTCGAAAAAAAATAGTCGTTGTCTTTAGTAACTCATCATAACATTCATGCTCAAGTTTATTGGCAGTTGAATCCTGCATGATATATAAAAATATCAAAACCTCCATTATCATCACACTTCCAAGCTCTCGATTCTCTCCAACATAACCTTACTTCACTATGTTATTCCTACTTCTTTTCTTGTTAATTTCTCAAAATCCACATGCTGCATGCATTAAAATAACGACGCACCCCACATGTGAAACTTCAAATTGACTGTTTTAGTGAGGGCGCCACTGAACACCGAATCTGTTCTACTGTTCTATTCTACGCTACAAACACTCCTTGTCGACCATAGATTAAAGATTTAGTCGCAGATCTTTTCTTTCGACCATCATTCTAATCTACAAACAAAACCCGACCATAGGTTAAAAACATGTATGTGGCCATAGACTAAAGCCTATTAATCTACATTCGACCATAGAAGACCGCGCTTCCGGCCATAGACTAAAACTTGTTAATCTGCATGCGAGAGACCGCTTCCAGCCATTTTTTCATTCATTCCATAGACCACAGCGGTCATAGACTATATTACACCGGTTCGCCGTCACTTCGCTCACATCGGAGGCGGGCCACGGACGTACCGCAGCTGCGGCGTGAGGGTTTGCGCGAGGGAATTGAACGCGTCGCAGCATCGCGGGCGTTCCACTATCCACGCCGCTAGGAGTAGCGCCACTAAGCACAGCTGAATGGGCAGCGACGAGCGCAGTACTCGCCACACCCAGCCGCCACGAGGGGTATAGTCCGGATCACCGGATCCGGTCTTGCCATTTGCTACCACGGCATGTTCGGTGCTGAAATGAAAAAAAATAATAATGCCGCTGCCTCGTTTCGTTTCAAATGGTTTCCACGCCGATTTCAGTGGTAGTGGTATCGTTAAACCAGTCCCCAGGAGTTGTTTTATAGTGCCCGACTGTGTAGTAGAGCACTCTCTATTCAAAGGAGTATGAGATTCTCATAAACCAGTAGGTGATCAGCCTTTTGAAACCTACAAATTTGGTTCAATGCGGAAATCGAATTCACTACCTTCAGAGTAGAGAGGTTAACTTTACTGATTATGGTGGTTAAGAGGAAACAACACGGTTGAGAGAAATACGAAATAGGTTTTTATAAAATCGATTGCTGTCTCGCAGTGCCTTAGCTAGCCAGCACTAGCGCGATAGAGACAACTGCAAATTGGACTGAAATTACCTATTAAAAGTACCAGAAATCGACGTTTAGGGGATTCCTGTTTCCTCCTCCAAAACTTTACCGATTTAAATTTTTTTTTCTTTATTAGCTAAAAAAAGAATGGAGCTAGGTTCCTATTTTTTGATTTTGTTGTTTATTGTAGTCAAATCTGTTTCCTAGATGTTTAAACATAGCGGAGAGTCTGTCCATTTAAAAGTTTTTGAACGTCTATATCTCTTTAAATAATTAATTTATTAAAAAAAGGAAAAAATTGGGTTGTACAAACAATATCCATTCAGGAAAAAATTGTTACTCTAGCAGCATTATCCAGAGAGGAAACAGGAATCCCGTAGCCCCTATTTCTGTATGGAAAAAGTTTCGTAGTGTTTCCTCTTGAGTGCTGATGATGATACTCACGTGACGTCATCCATCTTCAGGTCCGGAATGCTCTGTTCCACGAGAGCTCGGCACGACTCCTGCAGCACTTTCACTTCGTTCTCCGTCTGTTCCATGCGCTGGAATATAGAGGTTACAATTAGCACAAAGAAGATATATAACAGAGACACGACCTAGTACTACAAAATAGTATCACCCTAATACTGGCAATTCGACTGGCTATTTTAGTTTCCAATAGATAAAGGAGTGAAGTCCAGGCACATTCCGGAAACCGCCATCTAGCGCCACTATTGGAAAATACTAATTACTAATTTCGTTTCGTATCTTCTTCGTAATTAGGGAGTTGAATTTAGCTTAATGTGATGTTATGCTTAAAAATATGCTATCTATATTTCAGTGTCAATATTTGTACTTAATTCGGCATATTTACATCTTATAATTTACAAACGTTAATAGTAGTAACATCTATTGCATTTTTTTTGTATTAAACATAGATTCTATGGGATAGTAGGCCATGCTATTAGTATGTATTGTTAATATCTAAGGTAGCTTGTTAAAAGGCGATGTGTAAGATTTTTTGCAGCCTATACAAGATGTAAAATAAATGTGTTATAATACTTTAGGGCGTATATGTGTACAGTGTATATGTAGAGTTTACTGTGATAGTACCAGAGCTAAAAGCCTTACTTTTGACTTTTGTGTTTCTATGAAAAAATGACCCAACATCATAAGTTTGCCCATACAATAATAAAAAAAAGTAATTCTTTCACACACACTGGTACTTTCACACTAAACTTTATACAGTGTGTAAAAAGAACAGTCACTATAACTTTGAGATACAATTATACTACCTTTCCTCATTAAGGAAATTTTTTTTTTTTTTTTTTAATCTATGGACGCTTTACACCACGTCAATCTGGCCCTGTGCTAAGTATCCGAAGAACTTGTGTTACAGGTACCAGACAACGGAAATATATTTAATAATTTTATACTATACACATATTTAAGATTTTTTATTATATTATACACAAATTTAATACACATCCATGACCCAGGAACATTGAAAACTTTTTGTTCCCTCGGCGGGATTCGAACCCGCGACCTTTCGTTCGAGCACCAATGCGCTCAACCAACTGCGCTACGGAGGTCGTCGGAAATGTATTTTGTTTACTAATTTTTTTGTCAAAAACTATTTTTTTTTACTTTTCCTATATATTTTATTTATTTATTTAAAAACCGCCACGCATGTTGGCAGCCTAGCTAACCTTAGCAATAGTCCTGTGTGCAGGGGAGTTGGGCGCCAGCGCCGCCTGCAGCCGCCGCGCCAGCTCGCGCAGCACGCCCAGCCGGCGCGCGCGCCCGCCGGCACCCTCGCTGTCGCCGTCCGATATGCCGGAATCCGATAACGAGTCGCAGGTGGAACCGCCCTGGAAAGGAGAACGTACATTAGACACTGTGACACTGATGCAATAGCTATTATTAAAAATAATATCTATAGACGCTTCACACCACGTCAATCTGGCCCTGTGCTAAGTATCCAAAGAACTTGTGTAAAAGGTACATATTTAATATTTTATTATATTATACACAAATTGAATTCACATCCATGACCCAGGAACATTGAAAACTTTTTCGAACTCGCGATCTCTCGTTCGTACACCAAACACGGTGAACCACTGCGATACGGAGGTCGTCAAATTATTATATATTGCGCACACACTTGTGCACTATAAAAATAAATCCTGCGTAGCTAGTTTGACAATTATGTTTAGAAATCGCTGTGGTTGGCATTATTATTTTCGAAGGTAAAACGTATACATAACTTATATCAAAATTACCCACATACCTTTTTCTTATCGATCAGCGAGGCGGCCAACTGCCTTATCTGTGCCGAGACGTCAGTCTGGTCGCCCCTGTCTCTCAGCGACTCCAACGTAGCCAGGTCTCCCCGCAGCGCCCCCTGGAGCTCTCGGAGCGCGCTCTCCCACTCTGCCCATGCGGACACTGCCTTCTCCAGCGAGAGGAGCTCGGTAGATGTGCTAGAAGAGTAAAAGTAAGGATATAATCCATGACGAAGAATAAGTTATTATACAAAATACAAACTTAGGAAGCATCAAGCACCCCTTTGCTATTGAGGATCAGCTTGTAGCCAACTAACTTAATTAACACCTATACAAGGTGTAAAATATATGCGATAATACTTAAGGGTATGTATGAGCCATGTCTCTACAAAGTATATAACAAAATCTGGTCAGCAGGTAACTTCAAAATAATAAAGTTTTATTCACCGTTGATGTCCATCATCCCATGCCGCCAGCAGAGCTGACAGATCAGCTGTCAGTCCGCTGTCATCCGACTCCATCTCTCCCAAAGCTCTCCTGACTGACACTGTCAGCTTCAGCATCGACACCTTGCACTCCAAAAGACGGGACAGACGTTCCTGAAATAAAAGGTTGAAGTTGTGGTGACGAAAAAAAAAGAGAAAATGGTAGCGGCACAAAGTAGATAGATATATAACCTATATCACCCTAATACTAGCAATTCGACTGGCCATTTTTTTTCTTCGGATTCCAATAGATAAAGGGTGTCCAGGCACATTCTGGAAACCGCCATCAAGCGCCACTATTGGAAAACTAATTACTAATTTCGTTTCGTATCTTATTCTTAAATAGGGAGTTGAATTTAGCTTAATGTGATGTTATGCTTAAAAATATGCTTATCTTTATTTTAATGTCAATATTTGTACTTAATTCGGCATATTTACATTTTATAATTTACCAACGTTAATAGTAGTGACATCTATTGCATTTTTTTTGTATTAAACATAGATTGTATGGGATAGTAGGTATGGTAGCGGGGATAAAGATAACATTGTAATACTTATACAAAGGGTATTTATATGTTTTTATTACAAGGAAGTAATTTTATACAAATAACAAAGCAGTAGATATTAAGATTGTGTAATTGCTCTGTTCAATAATCAAGTTATCAGGGCAGGAGATCATAAAGAGCCATCGGCTGCGTGGACTTATGGTACAGTATTTTTTTCTCTTTTTATCAAAATCTCTCTCCCTCCCATAAAAGGTCAAAGTAACAAGCGGCACACGTGGGTTGTGTTGCATCTAGTTTGTGCTATTCATCAGGCTCGATGACAGCGTCAAGTATCTCTTAGCGCGGCTATCCTTCTCTCACACTCTTTCTCCTGAGATAGAGGAGCTTATGTTGAGACCTGAAGCTTTTAATTCTGCGATGTATCTGATTCCTGGTTACAGCTGTAGCGAACACCAGGCTCGTAGACATTACACAGCTGTGCCCGCGACTTCGTTCGTGTGGTTTTTGAGTGACTTAAACCGTTTATGCAGCGCACGCAACGAAATTCCCCAAATGTGAATAATTCTCACAGTCGCTTCGCTCCTATTGGTCGCAGCGTAATGTTATATAGCCTAAAGCCTTCCTCTATAAATGGACTATCCAACTAAAAATATTTTTTCAAATCGGACCAGTAGTTGCTGAGATTAGCGAGATTAGCTTTTTAATATTAGTATACATTATTTCTCTCTCATATGCCCTCACCTTTAGCTCCTCGATTCTGCGATGCAATTGGGCCCTGGTGTGCGGCTGCGGCGCGCAGTCACCAGGCTCACAGACGTCATCAAGGGTTTCCCTCAGTGCTGCAATCTCACGGCGCAGGCGGCGGGCGCCCCCGCGGCGGATGGCGGCGGCTCGCAGCGCCGTCCATCGAGCTGACACCACTGTGGACAAGGTGTTACGATAAGTAAAGTTACAAAACACCAGGTGTAAGGGTTTATAAGTAAAGTAGAGAAGTCAAGTAGAGATATAAGTCACATTAACCAAGTATAGAAATGTAAAGTAGACTAAATGATTATGTATAGTACGTCCGTGATGATTTTAACCCAAACGTAAACAAACCCGTCTATGACACAACCATAGACTAGTCAGTGATGCCAATTGGTATAAATAACGTACTATAGTTAATAATACAAATTGTTACAGGTATTTAGACAGTAAATAAGAGATTTAATGTTGCCGTCTTTGTCTAGATACTTAACTCTACATTTAATTCAAGAATAGGGGCTAGCTCGTAATGTTACTCCAGATTAAGCGCTAAGTAATTAATTTAACCCAG
The DNA here is from genome assembly GCA_905187575.2 of Celastrina argiolus. Classification (NCBI taxonomy): domain Eukaryota; kingdom Metazoa; phylum Arthropoda; class Insecta; order Lepidoptera; family Lycaenidae; genus Celastrina; species Celastrina argiolus. Next base: position 10,674,200 of record LR994596.1, read on the forward strand.
ATTGGTACAAGTAGGTGGTAACAGTTAAGATGAAAGGATGACGACGCTTTACAATTTTTTCTAAATGATTAAGCAAAGAAATTAGGCAAAAATAATACAACTGAGTAAGTAACATCGCAAAATTGCGACATCTCACGTTTGTTCATAACAATTATATATTTACTAAGTGATAGCACGCTTTGTTTAAGATAGCCAGGTTTCTCTATAAATAATTATTTACCTACCTATTCAAAAATATACAAGCATTATCTACAAAAACGTCAAGAATTAAAAGCTTTAAAATGAATTAATATACACGTTTTAAGCAGCAAGGTACAGAAATTTAGGCATCATATGTAATCTATACTTATAATAAAACTGTAGAGAGGTCAATTCTGTACATTGAATATTTTTTCAAAATACATATTGGAGGATGATTGGCGATCGATACTGATGCCAAAAATGCAATTAGTAAAATTTTTGTCTGTCTGTCTGTCTGTCTGTCTGTCTGTATGTGCGCGATAGGAACAAAAACTACTGAAGGGATTTTAACCAAACTTGGTACGATTGTAGCCCATATTCCTGGGCAGGTTATAGGCTATATAACATAACGCTACGATACATAGAAGCCGAGCAGTGACGATAAATTGGAAGCAAGTCGGAGGAATTTCGCGCGCGCGGGCTGCGGACGAACGGTTCATGCGGGGGGCGCGGGGGGATCGCTTACACAGTGACGCGAAGCAATAGAATGTGGCACTAAAGTAGATTAGAACTTGAAATAAGTACCTAACAGATTTTTTTTTCTGAGAAGAGTGTTTCCACAGTGTCATAATAATATAAAAATTGTATTTTTGAACTTGCTTCACAAATTGAAATAAATTATCATTTATTGTATAAATCAACTTAATTAACTGTATTATTAAAAGAAAGCCTTTCGCGATAATCTAAAAAAACGGGCAGTTAAGCGGTTTTTGGTAAACTATTTATACCATCACGGTATTAATCCTCATCATTTTTAATACGTTAGTTGGCTTAAGAATTTCATGTAGACTATATTTGCCCTTTATACCTAGCAAGTATAATTAATAGTTTAGGAGATAATATAGCAAAATTAAAATCGTTTCGCCGTGATTCGACCGCCGCGCCGCATCGCGGGCCGCGGCGCCGCGCGATACAGGCTGATGCGTGACGTCTTACATCCGAGTCGGGGTGTAGTGTAGGTATCAGATGCTGGTAGGTAGGAATTTTGGCGAAGGTCAACCAAAGGAACTCCACCCCACTGCTGGGTAAAAAATACTATTAAAATGTGCTAACAGGCAGTACCGGTAGTATGAATTTATATAGATGTCGCTTTGATTTGAAGATATATGACAATAAAAAAAATACTGGACGTTTGTATGAAGCGCGGCGGGAACCGCGCTGCTTCAAGCATTCAAATTTATTCTTTTTTTATTTTATATTTTGTTTAAAACAAAATTTCATTTATTTATATTATTATTATTTTTAATCTTAGGGTAGGTTATAAAAAACGCTACTAAAGCCGATCGGCGCGGCGCGCCGAGCTGGGGCCTAACTCTCCAAACTGATTCGATTTTAATTCAGAGTCGATCGTGCCGCATACTCCCGAAGAAATTGACGTTTGTTTATTTTTATTCTCTGTCGATTGATATGGTCTGGTGTACAAAAAGTTACGTTCTAACGGTTTTCTTTAACCTAATTAATTTCAAAGTAATCTACCAAATAAAACACCAAAAACCGTTAAGATCGAACTGATTCGATTCTCAGTTGTGTCGAGAGTAAGCCTGCTGGATCCTCGGCGGGGCGTGCCGCTGCGCCCATGTCTAACCGAGAGTTCCGTTTTAAAGACCTTAGTAATTGCAATATAAGTTTAAATTTAATAATAGTTCAAAACATTAATGACAAAAACGGTAATAAGTTATAAAATTGAAAATATTTTTATGGTTTCGCAATTTATCCTATGTCGTTTAAATTTGATATGAAGCAACATTTTAATAGTGCATTAAGATGTTGCTTCATATCAAATTTCTATTCCCGGGAAGTACCCTTTAGGTTTTGGTTCCCTTTGGCGTGTCGAAAATTGCGAAAATTAGCGATATAAACGGCTGAATCTTTGGGTAGATGTGGCCAAGATGCCTGTTTCTTTTCACAGCCAGAAGGGACAGTAGAGCTGAGTTTTTAATATGATTTTTAGCTTGATACCTACACGTGTTAAAGTTTTGACACCCAGACAGACAGACGGACATCGAAGTTAAATACTTTACTAAATTAACGTGAAAAATTGTCTGGGTCTATACGGTGCATTCGAATAATATTATCCTAACTTCGAATACCTTTGCTGACTTCTACATATTGTTCGAAGGCCTACTTCTTTTGCCGAGCTCCGAAAGGATAGTAATATATTATTATTATACCCTGCATACCAAGAGGCTTGCCGGGTACGTGTCTTGCTGGATCGGGATCAACACTGGGATGCACTGGGAAGTACCTATTAGCGAAAGTTCTCAGCGGTTGCGCCAATAAACTAAAAATATATTTAAAAATACTAAAGTGCCCTAAATCACTTTTCCACGCGTACGAAGTCGCGGGCACAGCTAGTACATAATATATTTCTAAAATCGGTTTACTTTCAAATCGTAATAACAACTGGCTTTTGTTCAAGTATTTTATTGTTTCTAGACCATATCTCTCTAATGCGTAAGAAGAATCTAAAGTACAGAGCTAAACAGATTTCTCAAATTATTAGAACCTATGTACAGGTTGTCTCATGAATCATATAATAACCCGAATATATTGTGAAGACAATGACGCGTAGAACATCTTTATTGTTTTGGCACCTCATATAAATTACTTACCATAAAGCGAAAAATCACGATTAAAGATCTCCCACAAAAGTCACAAAACAGATGATTTCAATCCTGGTCAGGTGTTAGGTCAACGACCAGTGCGATCGTGAGTATAGACTAGGAGCCCGCGAGCCCCAGCATAGTAAGATTCACTCCTTGAGGTTATTTAAGACATTTCCATTTTTTTAAATCGCGATATGGTAAGTAATTTATATGAGGTGCCAAAACAAAAAATGCCCTACGCGTCATTCTCTTCACACTATACACATGATATTATATGAATCATGAGGCACCCTGTATATAAATTTTCACCTCTGACAATTTAGAAAGGTAAAATTTTTCACATCTAAAAAGGTTGTAATGTGAACTCTCACATTTTCCTCTATTTAAACACCCATATATTTATTCAAATGACGCATACAGATAACCAGACTGGAGATTACTAACCAACCAGTTTACCTCACACGTTCAACATTCATGGGTTAGAAAACATAAAACATTTGCATACCTACACGATACTCGAGTTTCATACAAATATACTGAGTAAATAGAAAAGCTGAATGTTATAAGAGATAGAAGCACTGCAAGTAATTTCAGATCAGTATAAAATATTCCAAAGATAGGTTAGGATTTTTTCTTAGATAAGTTATTATTAATAACAATAAAAATTATAAATGTGTCGAATAATAATTTATTAATGTGTTTTTTTTTAAATAAATGGTAATGCTTTATCATTGAAACCAACTTAAAAGTACGTCCTAGATAAATTTAACCCAAACCAAAAACATCTACTCATTCATTTCTACTCATCATTCATCATTTACTTATTGTGCACACTTATCAACACTTTCACAGGAATATTAAAGCATCGTACTTCATTATCCAATACATTTTAAAACAATGAAACAATAATTAATATGTTTAAACATCAAATGAAAATCTTTTACATTAAAATATGCCATTTTGACACTGCCGACTGTAGAATATAGTCTTTAGTCTATGGATTCATAGTTGCAAACAATAATCATTGTATTAATATCGTCCAATTGGCATCACTAACTAGTCTATAGTTGTGTCATAGACGGGTTTGTTTACGTTTGGGTTAAATTTATCTGGGACGTACAATAATTTTACTCGTCTATAGCCTTCACATTAGCCAACATGATAGCTATAACCGTTGGCCAACACCTGATAAATACTCGTATTTGAAGTCGATTCAACAGTGTTACAAACTTCCAACAATATTCCACCCTAAAGATAAGAGAGAAGAAAAGAGTTGCTTATGGCATCCATGCATCTATTTTGGTCTATGACCTAATTGCTATCAACTACCGAATCAAAGCCACACCTATTCCATGAGCTCAATGTCTTTCGGCAATCGTTTTTTATACATCTGTAATTTCTATAGAATCAATGAATTTCGGTTTTCTATACATCGTCTGTCATTTCTTTACAAACCAACTACAAACTTATAACCACGACCTTCATGTTTTTCGACGATCAAAAATTTTCATACGTCTGCCATTGCCATAAAAACAAAGGTTGTCAAGGGCTATTATCAACATGGTTTTACTGATGTTGTCCTTAGTAATCTGAGCTAACAAAAACTGGCATACATTAACCCACTGACTCAAATAGCAGTACAGCTGCAGCCGTCGACCTACATAACAGACACAAATGCAACAGGTTCATAAACATACATCATATAGTTACAAATAGAGATAAAGCAGTTTTTATGTATTGAGAGATTACAAGTGTAGTGTAGATTTGTTCTACAAGTAATTAAGAACGATTCTGTTAATTGTAAACAATAATACAGTTTCGATGCAGTCTAGATGTTAAAATAGCAAACGTTAATCGCGTTTTGTTTGGTTCAATTTACAAAATCAGTTTATGATATCATGACGATTCATTAATAATAATCCATTAATGTAAGTTAGGTTGGGGTTCTGCCATGGTGAACAGTCTTTTAGCTAAATAATAGTCGAAGTAAAAACATTCAAATTCAATTCTAGTGAAGTAATTTTAGCATCTAAACGTGAAGTCGTAAACAGTAGAAAATAAAGAAAGGACAAAAGAATTTAGAAAACTCGAAAGAATTTATGGACACCTGTAGCAATATGCCATCACGTGGAGGAAGAAAGTTGATACATAATTTATTATATGTAACATATAAATAAAGCCGGTTCTGATCCGATCTGACGACAGAAAGTATTGAAATGATTCATGCAGACAAGCAGAAAGGATGAGTAATCCGAACTATCGAAAATGTTACGATGAACTTTCGTATCCTTTTGTATGCATCGCTGCATCTATAGATATTCAGATAGTACAATGTTTTGCAAATACAGAGTTAGTTTGGTAACAAAACAACAATATTTAAACTATTTGGAACAACCATTATACATAGGTCATAGGAGCGACCGTTAGATATCAAAGGTATACAAAAAAACAAAAACAAAGGAAACCCGTTGTAAACTACATCCTAGCTAATAAAACTGAGAAGTTTATTTTGAAAAGGGCAAAATTACGAAATACGAACGCAATCCTGTATCCGGATTATCTTTTAATAAACAATATTGCATAAGCAAAACTGAAACGGGCCCATAAATTGAATTAAGTCCACGAGGAAATACAAATATATTAATAGAGGACTTTGCGCGCCATGTGGCTGGATCTAAATAGCTCTTAAATGTCAGCCCATGAACTTGCTGCAATTACGGCACTAAGATATCCGGGATTATTCCACTTCTCTTCTCAGCAATCATCATCATCATTATCAACAATTTACGTCCCCACTGGGAACGTTATTTTCATCATTCATAATGTGAGAAGGCTACGCACCATCTGGACAGATATGTCTCAAAAATATGAGGATGTAGTCCAATACGCTTGTCTATTACATTATTATATTATCTAAGTGCCTTTAAAGATAATTGTTGTCTTAGACACGCTTTCCTCGCGTTTTCCTTTACTGATTGAGCAATCTAAGTTGTTAAGATTAATAGTGGAACTAACATAATAATAAGTTTGTTCGTTAACTATATTATCAATAGTTAGTAGTTATGAAACACTGGCCTAGTATACGGATATCGGTTTAATGAATAAGGAAAATATTATTCATTACAAGCCATATAGTTACGACAACCGGGTTGACAAATTGATTAAGTATTTTAGCCCAATCATCAAATTCTGTATCAAATTAAATGCAATAACCCAATTGTTTCAAGGATCCCTAAACTCAACAAGAGCAAATTGCGTTCCACGGGAAACCAATTTGCGGTTCCGTAGTCGCTGTCCATCAAATTCAACGTCCAATTACAGTTTCCTTCGTACGTCATTCGTGATATGAATTCTAGACAAAGTGTTTTTTATTGAAATTTTATTAGCTTGAATTTTAAAAAGTACGTTAATAAAATTATATGTTACCCTAGTTTCGTAGCTACTTCAGACGAAACTACTACTGCCTGTATTACAAACGAGCCAATATGATGAGCTACGTAAATAATTTGAAGTTACTCAATAACCTGCTGCCTGCTGTTGCATCATATGTAACACTTTGAGGTCATGAGAAGTGATGATACTAAAATAACTAAAATTTTACAAATCTGCTGACTTTAACAATAGTGGAATTAAGATTGCTTATGAAATACGTGTAAATAAGACTTTATTAGTTAGATACTAACTTAGAAGAAAACCATATTTTTATAGGCCTTATATTAGATCCCGAATCCCAGGTAAACGTAAAGTTTTCCACGATAGAAGTAGCTTATTAATACACTTTGCATTCACTTTATAATATTTTCTCTTTGTTACTGTAAAAAGGCGGAATTGTAATAAGAAAGAAAATAAACGACATGCATTATGCACAATAAGGAACAAGTCACAACTAAGGTGAATATAAAATACGGATTAATATTACCGAGTCAAAACACAATGCAAACAGTAACGGTTTTTATAACAGTTTATAATGACAATTAGATTAACTTTATTGAAAATAAATAGTGATTAACCCATTCTAACATTTTAGGAACATAAAATATTATAAGGCAAGTGTTTATAATAAATTGATAGTTTATCAAGAAACTAAGTATTATGATTAGAATAAGGCGATTAAGTAAGAAAGTTGATGAGTCTTAATGAGCCCTTAAAAGTTGATTTTAGGAACAAAGGATGATACTTTTGTTGCTAATGAAGTAAAATATTATTAGGCAAGTGTTTATAATAAATTGATAGTTTATCAAGAAACTAAGTATTATGATTAGAATAAGGCGATTAAGTAAGAAAGTTGATGACGACAATATATACAAATAAAAACAAAAATATATCACAAATAACGAGCACGACTCGACACTTAAATGCTTATGTAAAACTAAGCCGACAGACGACAGTAAAACATGAATACATAATTATCGATAATGCACAAATCATAATAGAAAATGTATCATTAAAATTCAATATTGCTCTCGACGTTACAACATCCTCAACGTGTGGAAGTGAAAGCAAACAAATTGTATAAGACGAAGAAACAAGTAATGTATGGAGTGAAAACCTGTATCCGGTAAATCACGTAATGTATGGCCCTTAAAATGAATTAAAAAGGGATTAACAAGTCGAATTAAGTAAAAGGCACGTCGAATATGGTTTCAATGTAATACAATTTAAAATCAAAAGTAGCTCGGTAAGTTTAATAAATAAGTCAACTTAAAATTAATACTTTGATAAATGTAAAGGATTGAACACCACGTAATCACTAATAACATAATATTATGTTTCATTAAATGAAAACACATTACCAGTTAGCCAGCGATAACAAAATTACACAACACAGGCCGTAAAACCAGAAAAACTATAAGTTCTAGAAAAAATTAAATCATAAAATGCAATAGGAATAAAACAAACAATTATATGAACAATATTCAAAGTACCTGGGTACGGCGGTAGATAATTCTGATCCATTAGACACTGCCAACTAGATCGTGAGCGGGAGTCGCGACAAGGTCGGAACTGCATTTGTTTTACAAGTAACCTTTGTTTAGTAGGCTGATCACACACTGTGCGACGTGATCGAACGCGTAACGGTATTAATAATTTGAACCATTTTATATTTAATATCAAATAGTTTTGGATACTTTAAACTAAAATCCGAGGTCTTTTAAAAATAATTAACACCCGAATACTGAAACACTTATTTATGGACCTAATCTATTTACTGCCTGTCACTGTCACAACTTTGCAGAACGACAAGGTCAACATGAGGCTTGTGAGCCAGATATTTCAACTATCGATTGAGCATAAAGTCGTAAAGATTTTACACAAATTTGCACTGTGACGATATGTAATGAACTAGCCACTTCTTAAGAGTTCAAAGCGTAAATAATTTTTAACAACATTTCAGACTCAGGTTCAATGTTTGCCATTACTACATAAGGCTGGGTGAAATTTTACAAAAAAAAAACTATAACTGATCACACTCACGACTCGGTTACTACTGAACATATTCTGATATCGGTGAACTAGCTATGCTAATATGCCAACAATCGCTCTTGATAACCTTTGGGGTCAACCTTTCGAGGTTATTAGCAAATTAATACTTTTAATGAAATTTATTCCTGGAAATAATTGTCAAATTCAATTTTATATTGGGCTTATATTCAAAGGAATTCTTTTAATGTGGTCTTCGAATCTCAGTGCTTAAATAGATTATGAGAAAGAAAACCTTAAACATTTTAAATATTATAATCAGTCGGCCTTGTGTAATCCGCCCTGAGCAATAGCCTATATAGCTTGTGTTGTTACGTCCCACATAGCATGCATGAATGCATTAACTGAATATGTCCAGGCTATTCTCGTTTGGAGCCATGGCATTGGTTGTTAAAACACACAAACTAGTATTGATTTATAAATAATTTGGCAATATCAATACTTAATAGGTTTGTTGACAAAAAACTGCGGATGCTCCTCTACAATTTCAACGTCTATCCTAGAGGATATTTCTAGATCTTTCTTCGTTCGGATACTTAATCCTCTATAGAAACTATAGAGGATTAAGTATCCAAAATTATAGTATCTGTTTTATGAGCAATTTGCAAAGCCATAAGGAAGATTTCAGATGAAATCAGTATTTGCGTAAGTCGTAACCCTCAATATGTATTAAATGATTTGTCGGACAGGTCGTTAACTGCAACAACAGTTATGTTATGCCTCGTGCTGCACAAAGCATTCCTTGCCAAAAACGTTAAGGAAACGGTTACGTGACGACCGTTTTAATAAAGTTGTTCATGTGTTTTATAGTCATTAATAAATCAATGTATTGTTATAGTTTATGTACAATTTAATGAGCGATTTCCTTATGCTTTGGCTAGAGAAGTAACAACTTCCAATAAACTGTGTTATGACTCAAGTCCCAATTTCACCATCTCCAGTATGAGTTAATGGTTTGTATATATCATCCCTTCCTTTTAATAATATTATGAGAGATAACATAATATTTTATCAATGATTAACTTTAGCCGTCGTTGCAGTTTGTCTTGATAAATTTTACTAGCTATTTCTGGTTGACTAAGTACTCTAGTACTATCGATCAAGCAGCAAATTGTTTTTATCTTATCAAAAATGCAGATTTGTCAAAGACTGGGAAGTCTTTAAGAAAGTGTGACATTGATGAAAGTCAAGAGCATACAGTATACCTATAACATATTAAAGATATTTATTGCAATATTTCGGACTTGGCAAGGCATATGCGGATTAAGAAACTAGGTCTTCTTAGATTAATATCGTTCTTAATCCTAAGCTATTAAGTAATTCTTTTCATTGCGTAAGATGGTATCGACATAATTGCATTTAATAATTATAAGGTTTCGTACTTTAAACGCTATGTACGGTATGCCTATTTATCTCGTATGCTTTAAATTATCCTAATCATTAGTATCGTTGATCTCTGGTTAGAAGTTGTCCTAAAGTAAATGAGACTCTTGTTAACTCATGTTACCACTATTCCATTGACTTTTTTTTTTATATAGAGAAGACCGTAGATATCCCATAGATAGAGGAAAACACATACAAATTTTATATCGACAAAATGTACATTCCCCGCGGGAACGCAGACGCGACATTATCAAAATACTTAATTTATTAAAGTTATTCGCCGCTTTCAATTCCTTTCTTTTAAAACAAAGATCGTCAATTGAACATATACTAATAGAACTATATTGCATGCAATTGACGACAGATTGAAGCCATAAAACCGATTTGAAAATACGAAGTTGTATTACATCATTTAAACGGTGGCTGGCAACATTAGCATAAACGGTCAGGTAATGATCTGTTGACAACTGTGTTGCCAGTTACATAACACTGCAGCTGTGCAGTTTCAACACTGCCAGCATGACGGAAAAAGTTAAATTTGGCATACTGGCAAGCTCTTAAAAAGATAAATATACTCGCTAATTTTCGATCTATAAATATTTTAAACCGGCCAATTCTGTAACGTTTGGCTTTTATTACGCTCTTTCAGCTGAAATAATAAGCGATTTGGCATTTAGGTGTCTCGGTAGGTTGCAACTAAAATAACTTGGTCGTGATTTTAACGGTTATTCTTAACTTTTATAAGAGACTAGCTAACCCGTGCCCACTTCGTTGAACATGGAAACCGTGTAAACCTTCCCGGGACTTCAAAACAGCCTCCAAACAGACAAAAATAGCCGAAACAGATCTCGAGTTCTAGAGAGACTGACGAACAGCAATTGATTTTTATATAGTCTATGTTACTCAGTGATAATGTAGCTTTCTAATGAAAAAAGAATTAATAAAATCGGTCCAGTACTTTTTAAGTTAAGTCGTTACATACAAAAATAAAAATCTTTCCTCTTCATAATATTAGTGTAGATTTAAAAAAAACTCTACAGAGGCTTAACATTGGTTAACGGTTAAGAACTCTCATTTAGTATTAATATTAAACATAACTGAAGAATATTAGCGAGGTCATACAATTAGCATCTAAACTGGAGAAACTAACGTGGGCTTGAGTAGGCGAACCAGATTGGCTCGGCCAAGTACATTTATATTTACAACAGACAACCATATTGTAAATAGACAACCATTTTAGACATAGACAAACACAATATTATAATAACATGACAACAGAACTGAAGCTAGTAATACAAGAATTTTAAATTCACATAAAAACCCACATAAAGATAAACTTAATGTATTCGTAAAACATGAGTCAGTATTACACGAGGATAACTTTTTTCCTTTTTTACCATTTACAATAAATAATACCATCAAGAAACCACAAAGATTTATGAAGAGGTTTATGCATAAGCAACTAAAGTGTCACACTAAACGATATAGAAAATACAACCATTTACCACGAATTCGTATGTTAGCGAAGCCTACGTCAAATCCAATTTGTTTTCGAACTTCGTAAGTGATAATAACGATAGCATCTTGATTAAGGGCCCTGGGGCCGTATTATGATCTTTTACAATACCAGCCTGGTTCCAGGCAATTCAATAATACGGCCTTAAAGTTTAAACTGCCTTGTTCTTTTTCATATTACAACAACATGTTATTGTGAATGGTTGAACCCAAGTTTGGTGTTCTGAAAGTGACATTCGGAAGCAAGTCCAGTGTCAAGTGTCCCCTAGCCCCCAGCTGTCATCGTGCAGTTATTATGTGATCGTAATACGAAAATTCCAGGCAGCCATGTTGTATGGCGTAAACTGGCTGGAATTAAGAGCTTAAGGCCCCCTGGACCGACTTATTACGTGATTACCCGACGCATAGATCTTCTTCCTTACCTGACAATCAGATGACCAGCCTGCATTGTCTTAAGTCGTAACCAGAATTGAAAACAATTTTACTACAAACTCGGGGACATCTAGAGTAGAGACCGAAGCTCTATACCCCTGGGTCACGGAGGATGATATATTAGTATTAATATAACTAACTAATCATCATGATTATTATCGATTTATCACCATTGCTGAACGTGATAAGTATAAATTAATTATTGAAATACTTACAAACTTCTTCATTGCTGGATACACTTGAAGCGTATTTTAAACTCATTTTATTAACTGTTTCACTAATTTACTGATCACTTTTGGTTTTCTCCTCCACTTCTTCTAGGTCATGTTAACTTATGAAATTAAAAATACATAAAGGTGAATAAGTTTTCAAGTAGAAATACGAGTGAGTCAAGGTTTTCCATGACGTTCGCAATAAGATTTCTTTTCTCCAAACTTTTAATTTCAATGAAAAATTTAAATAAAAATTGGGTCTAACAAGTTTTTAAAATTTTCTTTTAAGGGCGATTATGAATATATTATTATAATAATAGATTAAAACTAATTATAATTATGGAAGTTATCAGATCTACTATGATCAACATGATTATTGAAGAAGTAATTTATTCCTACCGAAGAATAGTACAAAGTAACATTGATTAAGGAAGGAAATCTGTCCATAGTCACACTCTGTCATTATGTCTATTCTTGTGAAGACAAAGCTACGGTGGTCATGCAACACACTGGTTTCGAGCACATATACGATTCGATATAATATATCGAAATCCGTTACCCAACTAATAAGTTTCCAAGAGCTTATGATTGCAGTTCATAGGAAATCCTGGCCAGTGGGTACATTACTATGTTCTAGGTTTCTTTCTATAGCTATTTGTTGTGTCGGATAGCGGTAAACCTGAACTAGAAACCTGTATTGCCGTTACGTCTCAATTAATACACGAATTAAGTTAGGATCAAAGATATAGATAGAACAATAAAATACTTTTGCTTGTAGTGCAGCAGGCACCGATACCTGGGGGACAACTATTGAACAAAATTAAATTTGACAGTTCGCCTGAACACTAGCGCCAAATTAGTTTGGGATTGAGTGACGATTTTATGGAACTATTCCTTTGGAATCCACTATAATTGGTATTGTCTTGGAGAGTAGTAGTTAGTTATTTGTCAGCATTGGAATCTGATTGGATGTATTAATAAAGAAGTATCAAACTCGGTCTTTTTTTTTAGAACCCATTTGACAAATATAACAAAGTTGCGTTTTAACTTTTGAACATTTATTTCTTTTCCGGGCATTCCCCGTTTAAGGGGATTAAAACATACGGTTTTAAGAATGAGCGACATTTTGTCAGTGAAATCAGCTTGGCTCATGAGTTATTGCGCTCAATATATCCAGACTCTGACTAATTATGGTATGACCTAGATAGACCTGTCAATTACCTGCGTAATTATTATTAATTGTATTGACTGGTGACCATTATTGCAAATTATACCAATCCAAGTTGAAATATTTTTACAGAAACTTAAAAAAAAATTGTAATGACTTTTGATCACATTTCATTATTGGAACGGATTAAACAATACAGTACGTAAATGTCAATAATCATCGCAAACGCTCATTGGTAAACTAGCTAGTGAGCGAAGTTGTTGCAAGTGTTGTTCACCAATGAGCGTTCAGAACGGCTTGTTAACTCAAATGTTAGCTGATCGACGATTTGATCAGCCATTCAGAAACTGGAGTTAAGTTTACAAAATACCATAAATGATACTGTAACAATAAATAATGAGTGGGCGAGGCCTTTTAGGTAACCAACACAAAAAAAATATAAATAATGCCATTTTAATTAATCAAGCAAAATAACTAGAAACCCTCCACCGTTATACTTTCGAAGATTGATTATCAATTAACCGAAATAAGTCCAAAATACCGGTTCCGCGTCACGAAACTGGAGTATGGTATTAAGTCAAAAACAATTTGGGTGTGCCAGTAACTGATACTTAAAGTTAAAAAACATTTAACCTGAAAATTATAAGCGTATTTTAATTTACAATCTGAATAAGGTCGCATGGTAGTCATTGGCGTATCTACGTTTTAATGATAGCTCATTTTAACCTATATTATTATTATTTTTACATTCTGTAAATACTATACAATTTCTTCTTCTTCTTTTCAAAAATGGCTCCTTAGTGATTAGCCAATCTGTCTGAGTGGATTGATAAATACTCTGATTTTTCAGTAGGTTTTATGAAGAAACATACACAAATTCTCCTTGTCTGATGCGAGTACGTTACAAACGTCACTTGCCAGAGAAGGACAAATCATTGTATATTATAGCATATTATTATACAGAGTGCAATTCTTATTAGTAAGGGGGTCTATCGGTAAGATTTTTAAATGCTTTATAGGGTTATAAAGAGTCTGTCATCTTATCGACTAGTTCATAAGTTCACGCCATATAAAGGATCGACCGTGAGATGAAGGCTAATTACTAAAACTAAAATGGCTGACAGCGACCATCTTGGAATATCAGATCGAAGATAAAACATGTTTCAATGATTAATTTAGATCACTGCCATGATCTATTAACTTGTTATCTTAGAGGCTGTAATTATAGGTTTAGAATCTATATATAATAAGAGACCATTGGAAAAGTAATTAGGCTTTCATAGTTAATTTCAAGTAACATGATTTTATTCAGTATTATTGTAGAGTATGCAGATTGCGGTAAAATATCATAAGTATTATAAGCAAACGCTTAAAAATTCAAAGTATAACCCCCGGTTTCTGAAAATCTAATCAAATCGTCAACTACCATTTGAGTTAACAAGCCATTCTGCGGGCCTACTCGCGACCCAATTGAGTACCGAATCCGTTCGATATCAGTGGTTTTTCGTATTTTATTTAGTGAATTACTTTGAAACTAATCAGGATAAAGAAAATTGTTGGATCGTAACTTTTTGTACTCCCGACCATATCGATCGACTGAAAACAAATGTCAATTTATTAGGAAGTACGCGACATGATCGTATCTAAATCAAAATCATATCAGTTTGGAGAGTAAGGCCCCTGATCGCTCATTGGTAAACATCACTCGCAACAACTTCGCTCACTAGCTACGTTCACCAATGAGCGTTCAGAATGGCTTGTTAACTCAAATGATAGTTGACGATTTGATTAGATTTTCACAAACCCGGGATAAAACTTGCTTTAAGCATTAATTTTCTAAGTGTTTTACTCAAACGTATCAAATTATATACCAACTATTAAGTTAATATCACGGTCGTTAGTTCGCTTACCAAACCGCAATTGTGTATAATAAACTTTCGCTAGCTTAACTATTAAGATATTGTTCTGCATAATGTTAGTTGTTGCATTACGTAGTTAACGAGCTCTTACTATTTCCGAATTGTACAATCTTATCTATTTTTCAAAACTGATATTACTGATTAGTAGTAGATATCTACTAGAACTAGATAGTACCTACTTATACAGTCTGTAATATTGATGAGTGATAATACTTTAGGGCACGTATGGGACACGTATTTAGAGTTTACTTTGAAAGTACCAGCGCTGAAATAGTAAAGTTTTTTTTAATTATTGTATGGGCAAAATTTATGACGTTGTATTTCTCATCAAAGTCAAAAGTAACTCTAACTTCTTTCAGCGCTGGTACTTTCATAGTAAACTCTACATAGTAGGCACATACGCACCCTAAAGTATTTTCACTCATTTATTTTACATATTTGAACGCTGCGCTCGCCAACTCGCCTGCCAAGCGTGGGGAGTATATACAGCTACCCCCCATGATATACATTGGGGGAGGCTTATGACCAGCACATGGACGTCATAACTGAAACGACGATTCATGTACATTCATACACATAGACTTCATTCCGATTCAACGTGATTTAATTGTAAACTAAACCCCATGGGCATCTATAATGTGATCCCTACATAATTTGCGTATTCAGATTTTTTTTTAATAATGTGGTTGTTTAGTCTGTAGCCTGCGCCGGAAATCGATTAAGGGCTCTCGAACGAAACCGCGAAATCACATCGCATATATTTGCGATCTGGTCGATGTCAAACGAGTGTAAAAATAACAGGCCCCAGATTCAAGTTTCCATTGCTATTTATCGCTTACGATGTTAAAAAAAAATGTGTGGGATTTGACATAAGCTTCGCTAAATGACGGGCAATATCATATGTCAATTAGCGAATCTTATGTCAAATTCCATACATTTTGTTTTCGAACTTCGTAAGCGATAAATAGCAATGTAATTTTGAATCACAGCCCTGATGCGGCATCGCATCGCATCGCGGTTTTGTGAAGGTGCCCTCTAGCCCCCTATCTCTGTTTGTATTCTTAAAAATCTAGAAAACCATTGAGGTTTCCTTTTTTATTTTTGCTTACTCCCTCAAGACCAGTCCACATAGGCTATTATTAAAACACGTCCTAGTAGCATCAATTAGGAGTACGCAACCTAAGTATAAAGCAGTCCTTAGCAGCCCAAGTTCTAATGATAGTGTTGGTAAAAACTTGACATACCGTATAAGGCATTGTCCTGTCTTTATACGGGATGGTTCGTTAATTATTATGGGATTCCTGACTCCACATAAAAGGGATAATGTAGAGTCGTTAACTTTACAAAAACAGGTCAAGTGCGAGTCGGGACATAGGCGAAACGTAACGCGTAAACGTAACTTTGAAGTCAATTAGCAATCACATAACTTTAGTTTGTTTGTATAGTTAAAGTTAAATAAACTTATTCAAGTTTTTAATAATGTATTAATTAATTCATATGATAGTTTGCATAATGGTTTCATCAAAACCATAAAATACTTTATTACTGCCGACCCAATTTTTTATCTAGGAGATAGAAATTAAAAATGTAATCCAATACTGGTAGTAAT
The DNA here is from genome assembly GCA_905187575.2 of Celastrina argiolus. Lineage (NCBI taxonomy): Eukaryota > Metazoa > Arthropoda > Insecta > Lepidoptera > Lycaenidae > Celastrina > Celastrina argiolus. The sequence goes on from LR994596.1 coordinate 10,690,765, forward strand.
ATGGTAATATTATATGACATGATAAAACTAAATCGTTGGAAGCAAAAATTTATAAATTACAATATTCTACTTAATAGGTAAGTAGGTAGGTGTATAAATTAAAAAATAAGTATTACGGAAGTAAAAACATACATCACAGAATTACATAAACTTGTATTTAACAAATTACATAACCGTGAAATAACTAAATTGGATATGAGTTACATTAAGTTGCGACATCGTTGCGAGATACGATAGAACACAGCTCATCATCATCGTCCAACTCAGCCTGGCGTTTGGTAATGGATGTGACCGCATCGACTGCGGACGTGGTTGTAATAATAACGCAAGTATATGTGAAATGTCATTAATATTATGCCTGGTCAGTGGAACTTGAGAAGGAACTGAGCCAAAAACAAAAAATCTCATTCTCTCAAATATCTTAATCAAACTCTTCTTGAGTACCTGAGTGATCTACCACTCAACATACTTTCAAAACCTACCATTTATATTGAACATAATAATATCATGTAATTTTATTGTAAACTAAGATTATGTAACATTGATACAGTCTACAGACTACAATGTAGAATACACAATAGATCTGTTATCCAATACAGAATAGCTATCGCAAGAAAGCAACGTTTATAAAAAGAACAGTCACAGACCAGACAAGATAATAGACAATGAATCAAAACATTTTAAATTTAGAATCATTCTTATTTGTCTAAAATAAAGCGCTCTATCTTAATTTGTTGAACATTTTAGTTTAAATAGAGTTTTAATTATTACAGTTTTAGACAAATTGTAATTGAACAATGAAAAATACATTTAAAGTGTTCGTGATTTTTGTATATTCATAACATTAAGAACAATGAAAATATTAAATTATTTTGACTAATTGTTTCTTTTTCTTATAGCGTGTATTTTTACGATCGTAAATTGGCAATATTACAATAACATCTTCTGAGCCTAACAAAAGCCCTAATTCTCAAACGGTCATTAAAGTAAAGAGCTCTTAAGTAAAACATTATCTTAGTTTCTTTTGAGAAGTGTTTGTTAATTTGGTCGTAATCTATTCCAAGTCTCAACATAATTCACTATTAAGATCTTGTATCATGGAGCAAGACAGGATATTTCGCAAGAGCACGCCTCTAGATTTCCACAGCGGATTTTAATACGACTGACAACTGATGAGATTAGACAGATTTATTTTAGACAATTCCTAGACATTAACGCCTCCGTCGTTCAGTGGTTTAGAGCTTGGCCATCGACTCGGAGGTCGTGGGTTCGATTTTGGAATGAGCACTGCACTCTTATAACCCAGTGGAAACGGATGATTGACACAACTGGGGAGAGATTAGTCGCAGGACGTCGGTCCTGTTTACTTCTCTGGACAACAGTGGTCAGCGATTCTTCTAACCAGACTAAAAACACTATTTTCATCACCCCAACGCGGGAATCGAACTTGGGGCTTCCACTCGTATTCCCACAGAACCCACGACCTGCGGATTAGCGACAAACGTATAATCCATTGGAACACGGAGGCGTAGAGTTATTAAGAGAGTAGAAAGTTAACTACAAATAATGAATTAATATTATAAATTAATTGTAGATAATGCTAATTAGTTTTGAATGATTAGTTTATAATACCACAAATATTGTATTTTAGAAAACATAATTAGAAAGTTTTACTTTTTGTGTAACATTTACCGTAGTTTATGTCAATTAGAATTGTGCGATAAGATATAGTAAATACATTTGTTATCACTTTGACACCTAAAATAGACACTTCCTCAATAAATAAACGATCGACGGATATTAACAATTTATTTGCGATAAAAAACATTGGCACGGTTGTTTTATCAACAAAAAACACGAGTCCCAAATAATTATAAACATTAATAATAAAAGTAGCCCCGAAAAGTTAAGTGAGCGAACTTATGATGATGAATATAATAATATAAGAACAATAATTTTGATCACATAAAAAAAAAAACTTATATCACCCCTCTGTTTTAGTCAGGTGTTAAAAAATGGCGGTCTTCGAAATTCAAAATTAAGCATCGTATAATTCTTCAGTAAGTACTTATTGCAAATCCTTTTATCAAATAATAATCGCTATCAACGTGGTAAAATATTTGATTTAGATTTTTCATATCAATGTTTCAACCATTAATTTTCACTAAATGGAAAGCCGCAAACTTATTGCGAAAGAAATCTCATTGCACGTCACAGATACACTTGTTAAATCTAGCTAGACTTTATTTGAATCTAGACATTCGGCTAGGCATTATTTATAGTCTAGACCGAAGGTTATTCAAACATTCAATAGCACAATTGCGCAGTTTTCGCTACGAAAAACAATATAACAAGTGAAAGCGTTTACTCATGCGCATCTCAGGTCTCATTGTTTACTTTTTAATTTCATTGGCATAAAACTTCGTTACATATACAGATTTGTCACAATAAAAAAAACAAATTTCACTCGCGTTTTTTCGCGACGCGCGTCTGTCGGGCGCGACGAATACAGCTGATCTACTGATCCGCCGTCCATTTTGACGATGAAGCGCTGCAAGCGCTCGCGCATAATTAAATTTCAAGTACATATTAATAAAATTTTAAAGCGTTTACTTAATCAATGTGTGATAATTGATTAATAATGATAAATCAGTATTAAATTATTTTACGTATTGGGATAATTCAATCAATCGGTTTGATGTTTTAGTTGACAATAAAGTTAGAGCAAGAACTCTACGTAACTTTTATTACATACTATTTATACTTTTATTTTTTTATTTTATTAAATTAAAAAACTAAACGGACAAACTTGGAAAATACTAGATATTTTGCCCTTCTGTGTCTTCTAATAAAATACAGTCTTTTCCCTGTGGTCTGCTCTTAGTGCCAAATATTTTAATAATAGTTTAATCAAAATCGGTCCAAGTTCCGAGCGGAGTACATAAGTAGATATTATATACCTAGTTTATTTGAAAAGGCACATGTTTTTTAGAGATTTTTGTAAAAAAAAACAAATTGAAAATAATATCCAATATACGTGTGGATGTTACAGTGATGTTATCTAACTCAGTTACTCAGTAAAAACAAAAAATGTGACGAAAACACATCGATTGTGATGTGTGACATCATTACTTATTGCTATTTGTGATGTTCATTACGCAATCGAGGTCATGCACACCTTGTTTTATACGACTTACGAGTGTAGTACCAACTTCCCAGTGTAACAGAATGTATAATATATAACAGAAAGTAGGTATATGAATAGAAAATATAGCTTTAATATATGTGAACTTCAAGGGAAATATTCTATCCCATCAAAAACATAACTTGTAAAAAGGTCCAAGTCTCGCTACCTACTTAGTTCTTCAATCGTAAAAAGTTGTGAGATACATGTTATGCCAAGTAGGGGTTAGTCGGTCGGTCTAACAACATCTTTTAGTGATAATAATCAATATTATACATATAGGAGGTTGAAAATGGCCTGAACTGCTTTGATGAAAAGGATGGTACGGCCCTGTTGGCCATGGTGCCCCCGCCAAGTTGTGTTGTGCCCCCAGATTCACGAAATTCGATTTTACTAGTTTTTGATCTAATATAAATAAGAAGATTGAAAAAACTTTAACCCGGCTATTTAAATTATATCTAACGAATTCGCTCCTATTACGGATTAACAAACATATATGCGTAGTTACATACCTACATGTTTATAGCCCAGCCATCACTACACTTGGAAATTAAAGCGCTTTAAGCGCTTAATGTTCACCGTGCATTGTAGTTTAGTGAATCTATGTTTCAAAATATCAAAGAGTTATTAAAATAGGAGCAGCTTATTACTGAGCGTGCACGCTAACTTAAATGTGCATTTGAGATAAACGCAGTCGTGTATTGTCTTGATGGCTTCTTATGTCCACTTAAATAAAAATAAACGAGACATAGATGCATTGTAAATGTTAGACACGTACAATATTTTACAGACAGCTAACTCGTACATTTTTTTTTAAATGGGTAGTTTAGACCGCCTTATTTAAAACCGAAGCCATACTGCGATTTCAACATTTTTGATCCGCTGATTAGGATCCTTAAAAAGATAGATACAATCAAACGATTTCTCAGATTGATATGGCTAATGGCTAACTGGCTACACAACATGGGGCTGGCTTTGGTTGATTGGTTTGTTTCAATGGAGTTGGGAATGCATTAAACTTTTTCTACGGAGCGAATATGACCCAGAATCAAAACTAAGTTCCAAAAAAAGAATTATACATTAACATCAGAGATGTTAGGGTGCTCCGTAACCGTAACCGAAACAATCGGATATCCGATATAAAATATTATACGTAACCGGAACCGAATCCGAAATAAAAGTACGTACTGTAAAAAGGTAACCAAAATTTAATATTCGTAACCGAAATTATCCGAAACAAACGAATAATCCGAAATAATTTAGTATCCATATACGTATCCGAAATTTCATATGCATTTCATCCCTGGGTAACATATTCTGTAGTGCGTAAATTCCTTTATAATTATAGTATCGTATTAATGTGTAGAGTAAGCTAAAATGTATTTTTACCTTTAAGTTCTGTTTTAGTTTGTAAGAACATTCTGTAGTTGAATCTAATAAAGGATGGTCACGTCTTTACATTACTTGACTTCCCACCTCATGGCATTGACTTCCCACCTCACATCAAACATGTGAATGCTCATCCTATGCACGCTCTATCAAATTCTTCTTGGTAGTTCATGTGAAACATTCGTGTAAACTGTAAACAGACGTAGATGCTTTTTCTTCCTTTCTTCATTCGTTCGCGTCAGCTCGTTGATATTTTGGTGTAAACGCTGATATTTTCAGCTTTCGTTTAAAATACTAAAAAGTCAAGAAAGAATGCTTTCGTTTTTTGCTCTTTTGATGTACTTAATAATCCACGTTTTATTTTACGTTACACTTACAGAATTTCATATTGTGACTCTTGTTATTATATAACATCAATTTACACGATTTCCAGGGAAGTATTTAGACGTAGGTAGCCTTTATAGGCTTACTCTCTAATCTCTATGTTAGTCTTCGTTTTGCACTAAGAATATTACTTAAAATATTTTATTATATTCTTCATTTTATTGCTGCTTGCTTTTAAGTACCTAATTTTACTATCGACATAAATTAATTCGACTTTTATCACGAATAATAAATGAATAGAACTTACATCTTCTAGAAGTTTTTCTTCGAATACACACAACGATTTTCCAAACCATTTTATTGGAATCGGTACTCTATACTGATGTGAATTTGATTATAGTATACCTAGATTCTAGTGTTTGTTTATCACTTAGAGCACCTATGATGTCATCATTGACAGTGTCGCTAGGTTAAAGTCGACCTTGAGTCTTCACATAAGACGACAATAAATAAACAATTAAGAATATATTTGGATATTGTTGTATTTGTGGAAAAAAGCTAGGGAGATTCTCATACATTAGAGAAAAGTTCGTATACGAGAAAAAAACGAAATTCGACACCGAATTTAAGTAGCAATAGTATTTTATTATTACTAGGTAATTTCAATTGAAGTCAAAATAAACTTAATCATTATCGTCTATCATAAAATCAAAACGACATTCAAATTTTACTCTCTATCAAGATAAACCGTCTCTAACAAAGAGTTATATGGTTATATTGAAGCTATTTGACAACTTGTATTTTGGTTCATCTATTTTTGTGCTTACATAATGCACTTTAAAAGCACTTAAGATGAAGTAGTTTGAGATATCATCAGATTTCTAATGTATTCCTCTTAAATATGTTACGATTAAAACTATATATCGGACTATTTTAATATAATACGAGTATTAGATATCTACTATATTATCATAATATTATGACTAAACGTCATAAAGGTATTACGGCGATACAAAAAAAATACTGATAAATGAATTAACGTAAGTAATTATATAATTTATTGATGATAGTTTGTTTTGTGAATACCAAATTAGCGCTAGAAAGAGACATTTTAAGAAATATAGTACTTTTTAATGTTTCGTATATAAGTACCATTGTAGTTTATTTAACCAAAAAACAACCATTAAGTAATTAAATTGAATATAAACTGCATAATGTTTTGATGAAACCTTGAAGATTTCCGTTCACTCAACAATGGATCTTTTGTTTGACTGCAACATTGCATTATCATGCCTTTCGAATATGACAGTTCTTTTTAAACAATTATCAAGGCTTGGGCTACATTATCCGGTACCTTTCCGACAGAAAAAACGGCACTGAAAACCGAACACACAGCAACAATTTAAATCTAAATAAATAATTATAAAAAAAACTCCTCGCTCGAGCCTAAACGTTGACGCTTAAACCGTTTAAAAATCGAATCGTAATTTTGCCTTTCGAATTTGACAGGTCTTTTTTTTTCTAAACTGTTATTAAATGTGAAACAGCGGTTTGCGTTGTGATCGTTTAAGAAAAAGTTAATGAGTAGTGTGGACGTTCCGCTTTCGTGACCGGCGACGAGAAGTCTGCCGTATCGCCGGTTCCGGGGACGCAAATTATCCCTATGTTCTCATCTAGGTGTGGCAATACTAACGTTTAAATCGGTCACATATAACATGCCAGTAAAAACACGAAGGTTTCCGCACAAAACGCAAAAATCACGTTTGTCGTATGGTAGATAGACCTTAGATATTTATTTTCTTTTGGTATATTTTGTTGTTATAGCAGCTACAGAAATAGATAATGTGAAAAATTCAATTCTGGCAGTTCTGCCTATACAGCCTAGAGTCAGACAGGCGGACAGACAGACAGTGAAGTCTCGGTAATAGGATCCCGTTTTTGCACCATTTGGGTACGGACTCTCTAAATCACTGAACTTCAAGATAAATTACATTCACTTACTGTTAATTAATAAACTGCAAACACAGTTAATCATTTATCGATAAAATCGCTTATTATCTCGTAACAGTAAATTCTGGTCGATTTATGAACTGGCTGCACAGATTGATTATTTTAAAACAGGACTCGTTCCGAATCCCCCAAATACAGTCGATACCAAACGAGATCGCAAAGGTCTTCGTTCGGAAACCGGTCGCACCATGTAAGGCGACCACAGACCGCGATCGCATTTTTGCATGTAAAACGATATATCTCGGTGCACTGGTAATTTAATGCAATTGCGTTTTCGGTTTTACGCAACATTTTTAAACCGAGATCACGCGATGGAATCGCGAAACTGGCTGGCGATAAAAAACAGATTGACATTTGATACTTCTACTCCTTCTTTTGTTTTTCGAAACAAAAGATAATTGCCAGTCAAGAATTTTTTTTCACTTTTATAAACTGTTTATGATATTAAATGGAACAAACCTTTGATGTCCCTTTGTAGGGCCGGCGAGAGAGATGCATTGCTTAGGGCCACTTCGAGCAGATTGATGTTTTCGCCACATCGTGTGACTACCTCCGTCTGTGTACCAGAAAAGTTACTTTGTCATTGCATCCTTCACTCAGGTCACCAGCGCAAAAATGGCACACAAAAAAGCGCATGCAAAAACAAATATTATCGAAGTAAAAATAAATAATGATGTTTCTGTTGAATACATAAATAAAATACTAATTATGATTCTTTTGCGCCTTTTTGCCAGAAAAAATACAACATACCTATTATTATTTTCATAATAAATGGCAACAAATTGTACAAATTATACTTTAGATTTACTAAATAGCCATGTTTACCGCCAAAAGTAACTCACAAAAACTAACACAAATAAATTAACTTCAGTAAGAACGTAGAATAATTTGCATAACTTATTTTTGAATTCTACATAATACCATTTACCGAGTAAAAGATGAGGCCAAAAATAGATTAGAAAGCGAGAGAGCCTAATATCTATGTTTCAGCTAAACTTTTTTTAATCTTTTAAAAAGTAATTGTCGATAGAGAAGGGTGTTAATTGACTGAAACTCCATATTTAATTGCAAAGCATTGCATTTATTTTTTAAACAATTATACAAAGATCACTTTTTACATTTATTAGTTATCAATTAACAACCTAGCCCTAATCAACATTATATTATATAAGTACAATCATTATAAAGTTATTATGCGAGATACGGAGTTCAGTCGAAGCGTTTGTAATAAATAATTAAATATTAATGACGAAAGAACCCTAAACGTGAGTAAAATTAAATATATAAGTAATCAAAATTAATAAAAAAAGTAAGTTCCCTTCCCGCGAAAGAATTGTTACGAATGTCATTTTTGACGTACGTCAATTCTTTTTTTAATGATTAGTAATAACCACTGGCTGACTCCTATTATGCCATCCACTTTTTAGATATAAGATATGTTTCCTTGAATATACCTACAAGTTAGATGTTTTCTAGCACCGTATAGCCATAAAAGGAAGGTAAAATGTAAAGAAAAAAAATTAAAGGCAGTTAGTAAAAAACACAACACACATCAACAAACATTGTTAGTAAAAACCTCAAAACACTCGACAGTTGTGATCGGGAATGATGCAAGTCTTCACTTTTATTTTTTTAATAAATATTAGTTTTTTATAATGTATAGTTAAATGCAAAAAGTGAAACCATGCTATAAGCGGTTGTATATACTTAAATTACTTTATAAAGTACATATCACGTTTATGTGCGTGTAAGTTCGTATGACTCGTAGCGTGTGCCAATTGTCTACAATGCAATTTGTACATTACCTCCCTCACAATAATTTGACTATCGACTAATTGTGCGTTGTCTTATTGCTCAATAAAAAAATGCCCAATACTCTATGATCTATGATACTTGAGCAAGTTTGAAAATGTTCAACTTTTGACACTCGCAGCGAGCATACGCACTCACACACGTAATGACACAAGCCCAAGCCAAATGTCATTGAAGATGTATGTATACTATCACTAGTATGGAAAAGGCGGCGACGGCCAGACATATCCTGGTCCGCAGACATGCACGCTGGGCCACACACTGGCCTTCATCGTCGGAATAGCTACTGTAATCTATATCGAATTTCCTTACGTAGTCGAAAGCGCGAAGCAGATCGGGCGAGGCGTCCTGGCGGGCCATCAGCGCTTCGGTCGCTTCCAACTGGCCGCTGGACCTCCGAACGAGGGACCTCACTTCGTCCGTTTCCGAATCGGAGTCCCTCCAATTCCGCCTGTGCTTCGGCGAGGTCGACTCGTCTTCGGAGTCCACGCTCTCGGTTGATCTCCTCCGGAGTTCGGACAGGGCTATCTTTTGCAGTTCGGATCCGCCGTTTTCCTTGCGGCGTCTACTCAGGGAATCCAAGATGTCCGGTCGGTTATTCACTTCTGTGTACTCTAGCGAGCTGTTCACTTCGTCACTGGTCGGATTCGAGCTGTGACGCCTTCGGCTCAGCGCTTGGATATTCAGCAGATCGAACTCGGGCGATCGCTTGTTTTTGCGTTCGCTCTCCGAGGGCTTACGTCGCCTCCCGCCATCGTTGCTCTCGATGCTTGTGTTATTTCTAGATCTTTCCAAGCTGTCCAGAAGGGATTTCTTTCTTTCGGCGCTGGACATGGACTTTTTGGGTTTCCTCGACGGGGTATCGACGGGCGAGTTTCGGGTGGGTCTCTTGTAGCGGGGCAGGCTTCGCTCCCTCGAAACTTCGGAGGGGGGTCGTCTCCTGCGAGTGCCGCTGGGGCTTAGGTCGTGCTGGGCCGACAGGCTGGAGCAGCAGTCTGACTGCGAGTCGAGGAAGGCTCGGTAATCGTCCCCGAACTCCAGCAGACGTCTCGCCGCATCAGAATCCGGCGCTTCGGAGTATGGCTCGGAGTTGTACTTTTCCTGTTGGCAATAACATCATCCATGTATATTTATGTTATTTGCAAGTAAAAAACGGTTTATTGCTAAAATTATTTTCTTTGTGGTTGGGGATATTTTACAATATACGTGTATCTTAGAAGTAGGTATAAATAATATCTTATTACCTAAATCGAAACCAAAAAAATATATATTCAGAATGGATTTTACATAAACTTTATTAATGTATCTATAACTGTGGCTACTACGAGTACTGATAATATCAGTATATTTCGCAAAATTGTTCCTCATGGATAAAGAAATGACAGCCAATCGATATGCCACACGATCTTAGTATAAAGTTAATACACTCACTTGATAGAAGTCCCACGCTTGTTCGGAAAACGAGCTATGTTCCTCCGTCCCAGCCGTGACACTCTTGTCGATATCCGAGTCTTTGTCCACACACAAGTCCCACATCTGGCTCGGATCCCCTAGACTCAAGGTCAAGAACGTCCTCTCCCTCTCCATACTCCTGGTGAGCCGTGGTCTCATCTCCCCACCGTCGGGACCAATTTTGAAGCTAGGAACCGGTTCAGCCTCGTTCTGTTCGGGGATGGCACTTTCTTGGTCCTTCGAGGAGATGTGTGTCTTCTCTATGCTCCGCCGGAGGTTGGCGATGGTGGCCAGCTGTTGTTTGATCAGCTCCTCGTCGCTGTCGTTGCCGGACGTTGACGTTGTGTCGAACCTGTGCAGATATGTTATTAATGCTTACTTGTAAATTAAAAAATACAAACATTTTCAAAGTGTTTTATGTCATAATCAACGTTGCCACCATTTTACTGTTCTATATAGGTGTGAAATAAATAAGTGATAATACTTTAGAGTGTGTATGTTCCTTCTATGCAGAGTATACTGTGAAAATATCAGCGCTGAAAAACTTACTTTTGACTTTCATGTTTGTGTGAGAAATGCCTTAACATCATTTGTTTTCCCATACAATAATTTTTTTAAAGTACCTCTTTCAGGGCTAATACTTTCACAGTAAACTCTATATACGAGCCTACACCTTAAAGTATTATCACTCATTAATATTCAATCCTGTAGAGTTACCAGTAGACATAGATAATAAATGTACGATAAAAATTTCGCGTCGACTACGTAAAATTTATATCCCATGTCACCTGGGCCTTAGTCTGAGGCCATCGCTATTAGTGACACTAGCACTAGTAGACATAAGCTAAGCTAAGTGACAAACGATTTGTCACTTATCGAACCTTATGATAAATTCCATACTTTTTGTTAACGAACATCGTAAGTGATAATAACGATGGGCTCTAGACTAAGCCGTGTTTCACCAAACAATGTTAAAGTTAACGCCATGTTAAATATCATGTTATCCCTCTCGTATTTCCTGTCAATGAATGAGATGGCATGATATTTTAACATGGCGTTAACTTTAACATTGCTTGGTAAAACACGGCCTAAGGGCTCTATTATATCGAATCTATTGACACCTCTTTCATTTCGTGACCATATATCAAGGATGAATATACATCTATACTAATATTATAAAGCGGAAGAGTTTGTTTAAACGCACTAATCTCAGAAAATACTGGTCCGATTTGAAGAATTCTTTTTTTGTTGGATAGTCCATTTATAGAGGAAGTCTTTAGGCTATATAACGATACTACGACCAATAGGAGCGAAGCTTCCGTGAGAAATGTTACAAAAACGGGGAAAATTATTCACATTATAATATATAATATAATAAACGGTTTAAGTCACTCAAAAACCAAGCGAACGAAGTCGCGGTCACAGCTAGTGTTTTTATAAAAAATTGTTAATGGAATCAGGCGTTACTTTGCGTAAATCCATAGCATAAAATTTAAATATATTATATCTAGCAATATCCCGCAAAACAATTATAACCACAACCTGCAAGCAAATGAGTGAGTGTACGCATAGGCATGCGTTTAATGCACCTCCCTCCTCCCACACTGCCTATGCGTACACTCGCAAGCAAAAAACGTGAAAACACCACCACCACACAAGCAATAATGTTAACACAATCGTGCAAAGTCCCACAACCATGCAGGTTGCAAAACTCGACGCGCGTTCTTGACTTAACGAACATTGTTCGCAGAGTCAACATCCTGAGAATGCTCCGGGGTCGGAGCGAAACGCGCGTCGAGTTTTGCAACCTGCATGGTGGTGGGACTTTGCACGATTGTGTTAACATTATTGCTTGTGTGGTGGTGGTGTTTTCACGTTTTTTGCTTGCGAGTGTACGCATAGGCAGTGTGGGAGGAGGGAGGTGCATTAAACGCATGCCTATGCGTACACTCACTCATTTGCTTGCAGGTTGTGGTTATAATTGTTTCGCGGGATATTGCTAGATATAATATATTTAAATTTTATAAAAAATTGTGTTTATATTTACTAAATCTAGTAACTACCTATTCTTCCTACTAGTGGCCGGATCGCTGGCCGCGCTGCGCTCATTCTTATACTCAATTTCGGGACTCAATCGGCCACAGAACGACAGAGACTTGACCAGTCTCTCTCTACGAGTGGTGTTGTTCCTGCGCAGCTTCAGCCGCTTGCGTCGCAGCCAGCACTGCTTGTCGTTGGTCTCCACGCAGGAAGTACAGGCTTCAGTCATAGTGTTCGTGCTAGATACGTGGCCCTGCGGATAAGGATGTATGTTAGCTTAAAGTACATAGGATGGTGATGGAAGGGTTAGGAAAAACACTAAACAAATAAATAAATCAAGACGGATATTTCAAAGACAAACTGAGTCAGGGTACAAAATCACACACAAATTATTTAACTGTTTATGCAGCACAACTGGATTTCAAGATTACTATTTGCAATCCAGGTGTGCTGTGCAATGCAGAGGTATTGCAAGATAAAATAGATATTAGAATATTTATTAATATGGTTAGGTCGGTTTGTGCAATAGTGAATTGAAGACATGAATGAAGGTGATATGTAGCAAAAAATTTTACTCAGAAAATTGGGTTTAAACTGTCACTTAAACACATATAGGATATGTAACGTATTAAGTACATTGATTCTAGAGGCGGATCTTTAGATTAATGTACTTAATACTTTACGATTTATTCTAAAATGTTTATGTGACAGTTTGAAGTAAATTTTCTCGAAATCAGAACTTTGCTAACATTAATGTTTTCAATTATTTCCTATTATTATTTTTATAAATTTTGATCTCCGTCCTAAGCGTTACACTATACCTGTACTGTGTTGGAGCTGCCTCGCAACTTAGAGCTCGAGTTAGCTGGCGTCACCCTGCGCGGCGACGCCAATGTGTTAAGCGCTGACTCCGATATAGACATGTTGTGTATATCCGCCGTGGGCGTCTGTAGGGGCCCGAGCTGGGAGAGGCAGGATACCGACCACGGCCTCGCGGAAGACCCGCCGCGTTTCTTACGCAGTTGCACCTAGTTAGTGATTGATATTAGCACGCACATATAGATGGAGTGAGATGGAAGTTAGAATTTGTGGTTTCAACATTGCAGAGATCAGTTAGTCTATTTAAACTGATTCATGAATTTAGCAGTGAAAACTGGTTTATAACCTCGAAAGTCGATAAAACGATAGCGCGATTCACAGCACGCAACGCCATCTATATTCGGCACATTGAACTAATTAAGTATAAAATTCACTGCAGTACTGTATTTTTTTTAAATATTAATAATATATGAATGAATGTGTAATGTATCGTATTGACGATACATTAAAAACGATTTTTGTATAGTGCTTAAATTGTTAGTTACCAATCCGCATTGCAATTTATGTTTCACTAGCTGACCCTTGCCCACTTCGTTGAGCATAAAAAGAGTTTATGATGAAATTCAACTAAAAAAAAAACAACGTAGAACCCGCAACGCGGGAACCCGAAACCCGAAACGCGGGAACCCGGAACCCGCAACGCGGGAACCCGGAACCCGCAACGCGGGAACCCGGAACCCGCAACGCGGGAACCCGGGACCCGCAACGCGGGAACCCTGAACCCGCAACGCGGGAACTTGAAACCCGCAACGCGGAACCCGCAACGCGGAACCCGCAACGCGGAACCCGCAACGCGGAACCCGCAACGTGAGAACCCTGAACCCGCAACGCGGGAACCCTGAACCCGCAACGCGGGAACCCTGAACCCGCAACGCGGGAACCCGGAACCCGCAACGCGGGAACCCGAAACCCGCAACGCGGAACCCGCAACGTGGAACCCGCAACGCGGAACCCGCAACGTGAGAACCCTGAACCCGCAACGCGGAACCCGCAACGCGGGAACCCTGAACCCGCAACGCGGGAACCCGGAACCCGCAACGCGGGAACCCGGAACCCGCAACGCGGGAACCCGGAACCCGCAACGCGGGAACCCGGAACCCGCAACGCGGGAACCCGGAACCCGCAACGCGGGAACCCGGAACCCGCAACGCGGGAACCCGGAACCCGCAACGCGGGAACCCGGAACCCGCAACGCGGGAACCCGGAACCCGCAACGCGGGAACCCGGAACCCGCAACGCGGGAACCCGGAACCCGCAACGCGGGAACCCGGAACCCGCAACGCGGGAACCCGGAACCCGCAACGCGGGAACCCGGAACCCGCAACGCGGGAACCTGGAACTCGCAACGCGGAACCCGCAGCATGGGAACCCGAAACCCGCAACGCGGAACCAGCAGCATGGGAACCCAAAACCCGCAACGCGGAACCCGCAACGCGGAACCCACAACGCGAAACCCAAACACAGAACCCGCAACGCTGACATAATATGGAATAAATAGTATCCTATGTCCGTCTACTTGCTCTAAGCTACTTCCTCACCAATTTTCAGCCATAGGTATCGATAAAGCCGTTCTTGAGTTATAAATAATTTAACTAACACGACTTACTTTTATACATATTATAGATGTATAGATTACTCCTACTAACATAAGCTAAGCCAGGTGAATGTCACAGTCGGTCCAGCCAATTCGGTGATCATGAGTTTGATGACGACGATGATGATGATGAAAAGTAGCCTAAATTAATCCTTATAACTTTAGCTATCTACCAGTGAAAGTCTCGTTAAAATCGGTCCAGCCGTTCCAGAGATTAGCCGGAGCAAAGAGAGACGCTGACAGACATTTTTTTTTAAATTACATTTTCGTTTTCAGTAAATATCGTTGCCAATGCAAAAAAAAGCAGAAGATATCGTTTAAAATGTCATATGTATTTAGAAAAACGTTGCTAATTGAAAGTTACATACTTACTGACACTTCAATTTTATTTGTTTGTATAGATGTATAGATTTGGAAAACTTCTCCAATCTTGGCGTTTTCACTGACGCGGAGCGGGGCGCATAGGAACTTAGTGGTTCCCAAGCGGAGTGGAGCAGAGATTTCGAGCATAGTGATTGGTCAATTCGGGTACCGCAAGCTCCTGTCCGCCTCGCCCCGCGTCAATGGAAACGCAGCCAAACGTCTATAACGTCTACCGGTCGCCATGGTAACAGCGTTGTTTACAAATGGAAAACAAAAATTAGGAAATGCTATACATACCGTATTTATATCAGCTGAAACTATTTGGATTCATGTTTTTGTTAATCCTAATAATTTTTTTAATCCAAATAGTTTAAGCTGATATAAAAACGGTATTTATAGCATTTCATAATTTTTATTTTCCATTTGTAAATAATGACGTTGCCATGACAGCCGTGTCATATAAACTGCCAACGACGTGAATCGATCGAGCCCAGGTTCAAACCCCGCGTGACCATCACGTATTTTCTTCTTTTTTCTAATTTTCTGCTTATTTTTTTCAACATTTTCTTTCATAATAACCTTTTCGTAACAATAACGAATATACCGTAAAAAAATTTGCGAAATTGGTCAAGCCGTTGTCGAAGCGCACACGATGTAAGAAATTTTGGAGGTCGTTTTTTTACACTTTGGGCTACATTTTTGGGGTTTTAGTAAGGAACCCTACTTTTTTTAAACATATAATATAGCCTATGTTCAGCGCTAGGAATGTAGCTTTCCAACGGTGAAAGAATTTTTCATATTGGTTCAGTGGTTTCAGAGCCTATTCCATTCAAACAAACAAACAAACAAACAAACAAACAAACAAACAATCAAACGTTACCTCTTTATAATATTAGTATAGATTAGTATAGATATGCAAGACATATAGATGAATTTACCTTCGCCAATCATCACAATAAAATTTATGTTATAATAATATAACAATAAAGTTTTAATTACCTTGGCCTGGTGTGTGGGAGTGACAGTACATGTGGAGGTACTCATATCCATGGAGGAGTGAATGTTCCTCTCCTCAGACGTGAGGGACGTGTCAACCTCACTCTCCGTGGTGTATTCCCCAGACGCGTCATAGCTTTCTGCACACTGGTGATGGGAAAAGCAATGTTATCAGTTGCGAAGACTGGTTCTCATTCATAGGGAACCCTATATTAGATAGGTAGTGACACAAATTTCATGTAACAAGTCAATATAATAGAGACACGACCTAGTACTAGAAAGCATTTTCTAACAAAAATAGCCAGTCGAATTGCCAATTCGACTGCCTATTTTTGTTTTCATCAATTTCCAATAGTTAAACGGTGAAGTCCAGGCACATCCGGAAATCGCCAACTATCCCCACTATTGGAAAATACTAATTACTAATTTCGTTTCGTAACTTATTCTTAATTAAGGAGTTGAATTTAGCTTAATGTGATGCTATGCTTAAAAATATGCTTATCTTTATTTTAATGTTAATAAAATGAGGTAAATATTATGCACAGATAGACTCAAAATTGAGCAAAGTCATGCTAGCACAAAAGCAGAACTGTCAATTTTGTAAGCATACAATGTGTCTATAGTTATTTATCATGAATGTAGACAGATATGTAGACATACCGTTGATTTCAAGATAAATGCTAGTTTTACCAAAGGAAAATTTTTTTGTAATGGAAGCATGGTTATTGGTGAGAAAATCTACAATTTTGCATAGAAAAGTCTACGTTTAAGTTCGTAGATGACCAATATCAGAATAAATTAAAAATCCAATACACTTTCTAGAGCATGGTTAATCTATGGTTTCCTTACGTTCAAACAATCTTAAGTCCTATGGTTTCCAGTTTCCACTCACTAATTACTTAACGAAACCTTGTGAATCAGAATAGGCAAAAACTTGAATGTTGTATAAAATGAAGCATACACGTAAGTGCATTTGGAAAATCCATAGAGATATTCCACTATATCGAGTACTTTCTTACCCCTTTTTTTAATAAAAGTATTTAATTTAAACGCCCAATTAGCTATAGCTTATCAAAAACCACTTATCAGTTACATCTTATCAGTTTAAATGCAATTAGAAATTTTATTGGTTCGATATCGTATCGCTCGTATCTTTTCGATTCCCCTCTATCATTTATTTTTAATTCTAAAACCATGTATAATTAAGATGTATTAGCATCAGAAACTAAATTATAATTAAAAAAAAAATTGATAAAAGTTTTCTAGTCTCACCTGATTACTGTCATTCTTGTTGTCCGTGCTCTGGTTCAGCCACTCTTTGATCCTCGACATCTTCGCCCGACTTTTCCCTTCTTCGTCGAACATGAGCGGCTTCAAATTCCTCACGCCTTTCTTCTTGGCCATCTGCTGTTGCGCCTGCTTCTGAACCAGTTCCTCTGCCTGTATCACCAGCCTCTCTATGTTCTTGCATCTGTCCAACCTCAATAGATCTGGTGTTGAAGATTCTAGCTTCGGTTTGGGTGTTTCCTTATCGAGGGGCAGTTCGCATTGTATTTCCACAGATGACGTCATTATGTCTGTAGAATCCTCGTTGCCTATTTTAGGTCCATCCACATAAGTCCATTCTTCCTCGGACGATTCCTCTTGCGACTTATCGTCTACCATTTGTCTGTCCGAGTCCGTGTCGTGATGTCTGAAGTAGAACGTGGCACAGTTTTTGGATTTCCTATCTGACTGGTTGAATTTGGACGAGTCGACTGGTTTCTTTCGCTTGATCACTGTCGGTGGGGTCTTCAGTATGTCATTTTTCATCGGCAAGCTAACTTCGACTCCTGCAAACGATATGAACAATAGTAGAAATTGTTTTTGTTTGATTTCAATACAACAATAGTGTTTTCTTGACGTGAACGGATAAAAACAAATGTCTTTGTTAAGATATTCATCTGGGACGTATGTGTACTGTTTGCATACAAGTAGAAAGTATAGACAATATGCATTGAGAATTAACATAGTTACGAAAGTTTGTATGTAAACAAAGTCTTAATTGAACAACGGATTTAAGAAGCTAATAGTGATTGGAATGCTGGCTTTTTCCAGACTCATTAGCTACTATATAAAACATATATTATGTTATCTATATTTGTAACTTATTTAAATTTCTTTATTTAAATTTCTTTAAAGTAAAATAAAACTAACAAAAGAAAGCTAATTTACAGTTACTTAAAACATTGCTCTTTTACTAATAAAACTATTAGTTTCTTAAGAACTATCTACTAGACGACCTCCGTAGCGCAGTGAAAGAGCGCGTTGGTGCTCGAGCGAAAGGTCGCGGGTTCGAATCCCGCCGAGGGAACAAAAAGTTTTCAATGTTCCTGGGTCATGGATGTGTATTAAATGTGTGTATAATATAATAAAAATCTTAAATATATGTATAGTATAAAATTATTAAATATATTTCCGTTGTCTGGCATCTGTAACACAAGTTCTTCGGATACTTAGCACGGGGCCAGATTGACGTGGTGTGAAGCGTCCATAGATATTATATTATAGCGTCCACAGATATTATATCTAGGTACAGGGTATTGTGTCCAGCTAAATTCAAAGAAAACAGGGGCCTTACTTTTCAAACTGATTCGATCGTGCCGCGTACTTCCTAATAAATTGACGTTTGTTTATTTCGATTCTCGGTCGATTGATATGGTCGGGAGTACAAAAAATTACGATCAAACGATTTTCATTATTATGCTGGTTAGTTTCAAAGTAATCCACGAAATAAAATACCGTTGAGATCGAACTGATTTGATTCTCTATTGTGTCGGTAGTAAGCCTGAACTGGTGGGCGATGCCTAGTGTATATTGGTTATCGTCCGCCATGCCCCAGTGTGTACTCACCGTCAACCTGGTCCCCGGCGGGCACGGTCTGGTCGGTGCGCCTGCCGCCGCCGCCGTCCACGCAGGGCACGCGCCGCTCGTCCGCCATGCCGCGATCGCGTTCCGACTCGCAGTCCGACCCGAAGCCGCGCCACTGGTACGTCAGCGCATACTCCTGTTCCTCCTGCAAGTGATGACGAGGGTTTAGAAGGTAATAAGCAAACGGCCGTTTATTATAACTGCTCATGAATCCTTTCGATTCAATGTTAAGTAGGTATGTTACGTAATATAACCCCCCTAGAGGCGTGGTTGTGATCGCGCGATTAAAACAAAAATCAACCTACTCTATAAATTACTATTCTAATATTTACTGGGATCAGAGGCCTTGACATACGAATTCGCTCGTCATTTGGCGATGCTTATGTCAAATTCCATACATTTTGTTTTCGAACTTCGTAAGCATTAAGAGGAAACAACACGGTTGAGAGAAATACTAAATAGGTATTTATAAAATCTATTGCTGTCTCGCAGTGCCTTAGCTAGCCAGCACTAACGCGATAGAGACAACTGCAACTTGGACTGAAATTACCTATTATAAGTACCAGAAATCGGCGTTTAGGGGATTCCTGTTTCCTCCTCCAAAACTTTACCGATTTAAATATTTTTTTCTTTATTAGCTAATAAAAGAAATGAGCTAGGTTCGTATTTTTTGATTTTGTTGTTTAATGTAGTCAAATCTGTTTCCTGGATGTTTAAACATAGCGGAGAGTCTGGCCATTTTTTTTAGGTTTTTGAACGTCCATATCTCTTTAAATAATTAATTTATTAAAAAAAGTAAAAATTAGGGACGTACAAAAAATATCCATTAATATTCAGGAAAATAATTGTTACGCAAGCAGCATTATCCAGGGAGGAAACAGGAATCCCGTAGACCCCTATTTTTGTATGGAAAAATTTTCGTGGTGTTTCCTCTTTAGTACTTTAAGTAGCGATGGCATCTTGAGTCAGGGTTCGGGTGATTTATTTACGGATTATTCCTGCAACTAGTTAAATACTGAACACCAATTTATCTAGATTAGATTCCGCAAGACTTCTTTCGCGGAGTGGAGTTACAAAAAATATATAACTTGATTAAATAGTCATAGACTTTCGTAATAAATAAGTGACATTTAAATAAGTAGCATTATAATGCTACTTATTTCTGTTTACATTTTTATCACATTGATTCGGGACGGAATGTTGATGAGGTAGTTCTTGCAATAGTTACAAGCTGAAAGTTTGCTTCATTTAGAGCAACACAAAGTTAAGTAACATACTTCTGTATGTTACTTAACTTTGTGTTGCTCTAAATCTATATACAAATTAATAAACAGTTCTCTGTTTATTAATTTGTATAGCTTCATGGGATTGTTGTGAGAAAAACAATATACACAATTAAGCATTATTAACCCTTCAAATGACATGTGTCAATCTTAATTCAAGGGCAATTTGTACGCTTGTTGAGTAACATTTACCAAAGAATTATAATAAGCTTATTTTTTATTTCAACAATCATAATGATTATTATTTGTGCAATAAGAATGACACTATGAAAACAAAATATCGCTTCTATGAATATGAATAACGATTACATCATTTGTATGACTATTGTATTCTACAGGATATCCAGAACAGCAGGCATATCTATACTAATATTATAAAGCGAAATAGTTTGTTTGTTTGTTTAAACGCGATAATCTCAGGAACTACAGGTCCGATTTGAAAAATTATTTTTTTGTTGGATAGTCCATTTATACAGGAAGGCTTTAGGCTAGAACATTACGCTGCGACCAATAGGAGCAAAGCGTCAGTGAGAAATGTTGCAAAAACGGGGAAAATTAATTACACTTTCATTGCGTCATTGCGTGCGCTGCATAAACGGCTTCAGTCACTCAAAAACCACGCGAACGAAATCGCGGGAACAGCTAGTCATAATATATAGATGGTTCCTACGTAAAGGAAGTGCTTTGAACATACGATATATTACGTAGGAGCGTGCACGACGTTCAGAGAACGGGTTTGAAAATTAAATTCCAAATTGAATTTGGAAGCTCACCTCTGACGCGGACTGTCTGCTATCCTCAGAAATGTCTCTATGTCTGTTCACCGGAGTCCTCTGACGCCTGGGAGAGCCTCTTCTACTCAGTCTCGGCTGCTTCAGAGCCGGCTCGTCGTCACTATCGCTGGCTACTTCTGCTGGCACCAAGTTCTGGAAAATTATTGTACTATCATCAGCAAACATGTAAACAAAATTCAAAATAATTTATTTCCAAATGAACGTTAACAAGCTATTTTCGGAAAGTCAACAAAAAGGCTACCACCGGTTCAACCCTATCCCGCCGAGAAGAACCGGCGTAAGAAACTCGGACGGGGCCATCTTTTAGCAAAAAGATGGAAAATTGTTCTTTTTAAAACGTGTATACAGAATATGTTTACAATGTAAAAGCTTAGTCTATATATTATAACAAAATTCAGAGTACATAAAGTACATTGAGGTTTGGAGGGAGCCTTGCATCTTATTACCAAGGTGTGCAATCGTCAATAAAACCTTATAATAAGCTTTAGCACACAAACGTTCTTTAACTACTTTTTTTGATTTGACGAAGAAAAGAAGAAAACGATGGTCGTTTCACAGAAGTATCTAGAAGCTTACCTCTACTACTGAAGGTACTGTCGTGTCTTGGGCAAACATGTAGAAATATTCGATGGACATTCTTTTAGATTTAAAAACACAATTGATTCTCTTGTATACGTGCGTTCTGGTGTACAGGAAATATATGTTTGCGGTAAAACTGTTTTTGTAAACATGAGTAATGTGTTGCATGGCCAATGTCAGTGCGAAATTCCTTAATCCATATACAGCTTATACTTCACAAGTATAATATTGTTGTTTCTGAGCAATATTCTATACCAATTCAATATTTTAAAATGTTACTAAGATTTAATTTTAAAACTAAATTCTATAAATTAAAAATAAATAAGCATAATGAATCTCGCTTAGCGCTTGAAGTGAAGTAATAAAAACAAAAACATTCTTCATTCAAGGATTAATATCAAATTAAAACGGAATTGATTATACAAATTAAAATAAATTATCCATAAATTACTTCAAAATTTTAAAGTTAACCCTAAACAGCCCTGGGGTGTAATATATCCAGCATTTTATTAAATTAGGCCAAACGCAACGAAATAACCACAAATCACAACAAATCCCACACAGACATTTGATGGTTTATATTGTTAGTGTAACCCTAAATTTTATTATAGCAATTTATTCCCGCGGTCTAAAAGGCCATTCTCAATGGTACTTAGGGTTGGCGACGGGTGGTTGATTGGTTTATTGTGACACCGCGAGAGAAAATACTATCGGCGGAGGGTTAATGTCTGGGAGAGTGACAAAACAAACAGTGTTATGAAATTAAAATTGTATTATAACTTTACCAAAACAACAGTGTCTTGTAAGTTGCTGTGATACTTGTAATGAAGGAAGTACGTTATTCGTTCTACCAAGTTACTGATTACCAAGTGTGGTAAGGAACAGGCAAAAAGGATACCATCATACCACAATCAAAAACCGTACGTCATAACATTGAATTTGTAATACATTATTTATTTCAATAACACAAACATTAGTATTTTACCTGAAAATTTTTAGTAAGTTGCAATGACGTAGGCACAGTAGATACCGTTTTATCGCGTTTCCACAATTATTGAAGACATGAATCGATGAAGGTGATATGTCGCAAAAAAAAAATCCAGAAAATTGAGTTTAAACTGTCACTTAAACATTTTAGTATAATATGTAACGTATTAAGTGTGCATTGATTTTAGAGACAGTTCTTTAGATTAATATCAATACTTTACGACCTATTCTAAAATGATTAAGTGACAGTTTGAACTAAATTTTCTCGTAATCATCAATTTGCTGCATATCACCTTCATTCATGTGTTTAATTGTCGAAAAGGAAAACAGAATACGCCAACTTTTAGAGAATGTCAATGTCATGTCCTAAAGAGCTAAAAGTTCTAGCGGAAGTCGAGGGAAATGGCTCTACCTACACGGGCTTAGTCCTTAGCCATTAAAGAAGAAAATAGAAGAAACGTCGACTGCTGGAAATAAGCCTCCCCAAAGTATTTCTAAGGGGGTAGTTGCATATGTCGCACTCATCTGGTTGAATCTGCTATTTCATTGAACGACAAGCGCGTTCATTGAATTCTGTTTTTCCCAACAAATTCAATAAATCCGATATAGATATCCATTTAATATTTTATTTTTAAACTTCAGAATTTCCGAATGTGTACTATTAAAACGCACAAAATTAATTAAAAAAAATATCAACACATTGCTGTCTGTACGAGCTGTTTGACGCCAATAAATGACCGCGCTAGTCATTCAATGAAATAAGCAGATTTAACCAGATGATGACATATACTCGCTTGGCAGGTGGGCTGACGAGCGCAGTATTAAAATGATAACGTCCGCGGAAACGCTGTTATCCATTACCGGATATTATACTCCATCTGTCGTCTCTTACGAGTATACTGTGGAAGTACCAGCGCTAAAAGACTTACCTACTTTTGACTTTCATGTTTGTATGTGAGATGCCTCAACATCATAAATTTAATAATAACACAGGTCTGCGACAAAAAAACTGCATAGGATTTTTTTACATTTTCTTACAGATTTTGACCTCCCAAAAACAGAAAGAACATTCAAATGATTATATCACATAAGTTTTTATGCATATTGTAGCATTGTTGCAGTAGCTATGTTCATTGGTAATAAAACTATATGATTTTTATTTGATAACGTAGAAAAACAAACTGAGCTGTTGGGGAGACTGGGAATGTTTTAACATGTTGAGATAAGTCAAATAACGTACATACATCGCTTGAAACAAAGAAAAGCTCTCGGTAGATATACTGATATTCAAGTGAACAGACCATCAATGGATGATTTGTGGGGACTTCAAAATATTGACAATGCTTTTGGGTCAACAGGCAGGCTATGCCAAATGCCCATGCTTCTTATGCTTGTGGGATAGTAGAGCCAGAGAACAGCACTGGAAAAACAGTGATTGGCCATCCCGAGAAACTTTAAAACCTGGAGAGAAAAATGTTATAAACACTACCTTGGTTCCACCAGCGAAGATTTTGTTGCGCCCTCTCCATATCAAATTGGGGCTGATGAAACAATTTGTCAAATCGCTGCAAAAGGATGGAGAAGAAGTGTTTCAAATATTTATGTACGAAATTCCCGAAGCTGTCAGAAGCAAAGTTGAAAGAGGGAGTTTTCACCGGCCCGTCGGGGCCGGTGAAAGTTTTCTTATGTCGATAAGAAAACTTTTAACGGACCCTTCATTTGTGGAAACTATGAATGAGAAGGAAAAAGAAGCTTGGGTATCGTTCAAGGACGTAGTAACTACGGAAGTTTTTGGGAAATACTAAGGATCCTAACTATAAAACCATTGTGCAACGGATGCTAGCAACATACGAAGCTCAGAGCTGCAAGATGAGTTTGAAGGTTCATTTCTCACTCTCTCACATAGACTATTTTCCCGAAAACCTGGGAGCTTACAGTGAAGAGCAGGGGGAGCGATTTCAACGAGATGTCCGTGATTTCGAGAGAAGGTACCAAGGGCGATGGGATGTCTCTATGCTTGCTGACTACTGTTGGCTGCTTAAGCGAGAAACTGAAGATGGAAAACGGAAAGGACTCGTCAAATCATGAAGGAAAAGAAGAAGAGGTTTCATAAAGAACATGAATAAGTATATGTATCAAAAAAATTATTCGATTGCTTTTAAAAAAGATACTAATTGTTTAAAAACTTAAAATAAAGGAGTGCTTTAACAAATTTTTTGTGTTTGAATTTGCAAAAAAACCTTATGTGATAGGAAAAAATGGGCATCACTTTTGGAATCAGCCTACTTTAAAACATATAATTCAGTAAAAATATCTCATGCAGTTGACAAAAAATTTTTTTTCGCAGACCTGTGTAATTAATAGCTCCCCTCACCGATTTCGTTGTCGGTAGCCGATTTTATTGAAACCAGGCCAGCTACGCAGGTGTTATTTTATAGCGCCCAAGTGTGTGCGCAATACACAAAGACACTCTCTCTTCCTTTTACTCTCATAACCCAGTGGGACGGTAAACCGACTGGCGAGAGAACAGGCGCAGGACCGATTTTTTACATGCCCATCCGACGCATGGATCATCTTTCTTGTCAGACAAACGGGTGATCAACCTGCATTGTCCTAACCAAACTTGAAAACAACATTATTTATTGTTCCAACGCGGGAATCGAACTCACGACCCTCCGGGTCGAGAGCAAAGCTCTGAACCACTAGACCACGGAGGCGATTTCTCATATATTTACCCATACAATAAGTAAAAAAAGGACCTCTTTCAGCGCTGGTACTTTCACAGTAAACTCAGATACTAGACCCATACACAAGCTAATCTCTTACGACTCCAAGACGGTTGATGAGGAGATGCTATTCGTACACCTCACGGACAGGGCGGCGATTCTCAGGCCTCGAACTTAGTTCCTAATATTAGTATATCCCGCTCGCATGCGCGGTAAATCTCATTTGCATGAGCGGGACGGACCGATAGTAAAAACTAAGCTCGAGGCCTGAGAATTACAGGACGTAAACTCACCTGGTTCTCACTCTTCGCGAGACACGCTTCCAGGTGACACTGCCACTCGATGGCCCTCAGGTACAGCAGGTGCCAGCGCCGCTCGAGCGCGACCGCGTCCTCCCCGCACAGCCGCACCACGGAGCTCACGATGCGGCTGTGGCATTCCACGTCGCGTTGCAATACCTGGGGACAAGACCGTGCGGTTAGGAGACAGTTCGTAACTTCATTTGGTCACGTGACGACCTTGGTGCTCAACCGAGAGGTTGCGGGTTCCCGCCGCGCCGAGGGAACAAAAACTTTTCAATGTTCCTGGGTCATGGATGTGTATTAAATTTGTGTATTAAAATAATTAAAATCTTAACTATGTGTACAGTATACGAGTAGTATAACAGTATTAAATATATATTTCCGTTGTCTGGTAGGTACCTGTAATGTAACACAAGTTCTTCGGATACTTAGCATAGGGCCAGATTGACGTGGTGTGAAGCGTTTATAGATATTATTATTATTATTATCCCGAGATCCCCACCCCATTAAAAAAAATAGATAGTTATGATATTTTTTCCATTACGATATTTTGTGACGGAAACTAACCTAACCACCTTGCTTTCATATACAAATTTCAACTGAATTGATGAATTTATACAACATTTTTATTAGATACATGTTCCTTAAAGTATTGCTTTGACCTTTAAAACCGAAAGAACCTTGAATATGGAATCATCGTTAGCTTGTTACTTGGTTGCGATTTTTATAATTTATATAATCTAGCATTATATATATGCAAATAACTGGTAGATATATTCTTAAAATAATAACTAGAAACCAAATTTTTAAGAAAATGTTTAATGAACTTTGCTTCGTATCTCTAGTCTGAGTCAGGAATTTCAATATTTTTTGCATACATACAAGTCGTAGTAGATCGACTTGTATTGTTCATACTAACTGACAGTGGCGGACGGTTGTAGGCTGGTTGGGTTCCTAAAACCTCTCCAAGTCTACAACAGGTTTTAGGAACTTTAGGAACTGAGTAATAGGAACTCCACTCCACTACGATCCATCTTCCATTTGACATCCACAATATTAGTTAATGGAATCGGGCGTTACTTTGCAGAAATCTATAGCATAAAATTTAAACATACTATATCTATTATCTAGTTATATCCCGCGAAAAAATTATAATCACAACCTGCAAGCAAATGAGTGAGTGAATAGACATGCGTTTAATGCACCTTTTTCTTTCATACATTTTTTTACGCAATATTCTTGCCCGAGCCGAGTTCCACAACATGATGATGATGCCGATGATGAAAGCAAGATAAAAGCCATATTGAAAGCCATCACAATGATATAATTGGGATCGTGAGATAGCATGCCGCTATTGTTATTGCATCAGAGATGAAAGCTTTTGTGACCTTGAGGGCGACGAACAGCGTCCTGGGTCAGATTTGTTGGCGTGGACCAGGGATGTTATGGATATGAAATATCGGATACGGATTGGATACGGATATAGGATTGATTACGGATATTAAATTCTTTCGGATTATCTGGATAATTTCAGTTACGGATATTAAATTTGCAAGAAATTTCAAAAGTAAAATATAAACTACTTAGGGCACATTTTGTACCGATTCAATCGATTCCGTAACTCAACACATGGTTTCAATTTCCCTGTGTTCCAGGAGACGCTCTGAACGTTCAGATCATTCATAACGCTGGCATTGTGCCTGTGAAAACAGTTCAAAACGATCCTAAACAGTGCTAAAGAAAATAGTAAACGAAAATAACGTTTTTTTCGTTCAGATTTGCGTTTCTTTAGCACTGTTTAGGATCGTTTTGAACTGTTTTCACAGGCACTGTCAGCTGTCAATGTCAGCGTTATGAATGATCTGAACGTTCAGAGCGTCTCCTGGAACAGGCCCTTTGATGAACTATTTGCAATTGTAAAATTGGTCACAACTCATAAGTCAAGAGTACGAGAATTTTATAGGCTTGTGTTACGGGCAGAGGCCGGCCGATCAACACAACTTGTCATAACGTGTCTCAATTAGGCTCCGACCCTATCCGGTACTATCCGTAACTATTATTTCGGATTCGGATACTTTATTATATCGGATATCCGATAGTTTCGGTTACGGTAACGGACTTCGCTAACATCCCTGCTGTGGACGGTACTTCATTTGCAGCAGAAATATTTTATTCATTCAGGCCGATAGCCTCGGCTAACGGGAACTGGTCTCTTTGCTACCTTATTGTTTTTCAAGCCAATAGTACCTATGTTCGAAGCTATGAATAAGAATAAAGGAATGAGTGTGCGCCTGCGGTAATCTATCTCCTTCATTCTTCTGATTAATTTCCCCCATATTATTTCTGATTTACTTTTTGTCTGACGTGTGCGTTGTACTATTGCAATCAGCAGGCCTACTCAATGTTATCGAACTTTGTAAGCGATAATAAGCGATGCCATGGCCTAAGCGATGGCATCGCTTATTATCGCTTACAAAGTTCGATAACAAAATGTATGGGATTTGACATAAGGTACGCTAAATGACATACCGAATCGCGATCATTTAGCGTAGCTATACATTTTGTTACCGAACTTTGTAAGCGATAATTAGCGATGGCATCTTGAGTAGGCCCCCAGATTGTTGTATTTTTCACATACAAAAGTCGTTCACCGATTATTATTGCTCGTGGCCCACCCACACTTTATACACCCTAAAAATAAAACACTAGACTGTTTAAAGTCCTATATTTGTTGAGCACCCACCATCAATCTCCTTATCACTGGAGATGACAGTTGTGTCACTATAACATGGTATTTTATTACTTTTATCTGTTTTGATAAAGTTCATTCAACCTCATGAAGACTGTATCGAATATTCAATATAGTGATAGCTACACATATACAGTCGAACTTTACGTTTAGTGTTGTTTCTATTATTATTGAAGTATACCGACTGTAATATTAATGTGTATTTTTAAGGGTGTGTCTATACACACCGTAAACTCTACATATGAGGCACATAAACTACCCTAAAGTATTATTACTCGTATATTTTACACCTTTAATGTAGATTGTAGATTTTGAACATAAGCTATGTGAGCGCGATTAGCAAAAAAATGTTCATGGGCTTGTAGTCTATTCGTATAAAAAGTCTATTAAAAAAGATTTGAGATACAATTTGACTACAAAGTCTAGAATTCATCACGCCGGCGTTGAAGACTGAAAGGATTTTTTTGGAAATAAAAATCGGTAACATTATACTCGTAATATCAACAAAATCGGTGACATTATACTCGTAATATCAACAAAATCGGTGACATTATACTCGTAGTATTGTTGATCAACAAAATTATGTTTGACTACCCCGTTGTCTGCACTATAATAATAATAGCTCCCCTTACCGATTTCGGTGTCGGTAGCCGATTTTATTGAAACCAGGCCAGCTACGCAGGAGTTATTTTATAGTGCCCAAGTGTGTGCGCAATACACGACTGGCGAGAGAACAGGCGTAGGACCGACTTTTTACATGCCCATCTTTCTTGTCAGACAATCAGGCAAAAAACCAAACTTGAAAACAACATCTTTTGGTGTTCCACCGCGGGAATCGGACCCGCGACCTCCGGGTCGAGACCGAAGCTCTGAACCACTAGACCACGGAGGCGTACTAAATATAATATTTATAATATGACTGCACTACTGTTTCTCTGCGGGACAGATTCCGAAACGAGGATATTCGCAGTAGAACTAAAGTAACCGACATAGCTCGTAGAATCAGTCAGTTGAAGTGGCAATGGGCAGGCCACATCGCTCGGAGAACAGACACCAGATGGGGAAGGAAAGTTCTCGAGTGGAGACCACTGATTGGAAGACGCAGCGTAGGGCGGCCCCCACAAGATGGTCCGAGCCGCGGGCAGCCGTTGGATGCAGACAGCGCACGATCGGTCGTTGTGGAAGTCCTTGTGGAAGGCCTATGTTCATGTGGACGTCTTCAGGCTGATGATGATGATATGACTGCACTATACTACAACACTATCACAGGTAAAAGGGAGCCCGATTATAAAATTATCGTTCTACAATTCCGGGCCATTAGCTAATATAAGGGCCCGAGCTGACGGAACCTTAGGCCGCAGACAGGCGTTGGATAATGACAATTATTAATGTAATAACAGGCCAGGTATCTCCAGTGAAAGTGACCATTGTGTAAGTCCATGGTTGACCTTGGATGAATAATGCACGGGTTCAGTGGAAATATATGAGATCGAATTTGGATAAATGTTTATGGAAATTGAACATAATATTTTACTTTGTAACAAATGGCTGATAGAGTTCATCCTACATCTGAGTGAAGCCATTGAAGTGAATAGAAATGAAAAGCTAATACAACTTAAGACGAAACGACGAAAAACGAAGTCGAACCCGTGTTGCCAATTTGCCAATTTCACTAACACATGTTCAATATCATGCATGCAGCATTAATTAAATATCATGTTATCCCTCTTGTATTACCTGTCGATGAGAGAGGCATGGTATTTTAACAAGCCGTTAACACTACATGCGTTGGTGAAATCAGGACTCAGCATGGGTCATTAACATATTGTTAAGCGTTCATAGATATATTATTATTGCAAAAGCTAATTCATGACAATACAATCATATCTCGATGTAACACAAAGATTGAAGTTAAATATCAGTTTGTGTAAGCCGAGGACACGTTGCCATTATAAAATTAGCTATTTCGTGATATGGCAACACCAATGTGTGAATATTGTTTATTTATTGTATGAACTTTAACTTTAGTGAGTCTAGAAGACTTCATCAAGATTCAAGACATAGACAATACTTCTTGACGTGACAAATCACATATTAAATTTATGATATAATTTTTCTATATAATAACCGATGTAAAAAACAGTCACTATAACTAATTTTATAAAACGTATCGTTATTGTTGCGGCTAAAAAAAATAAGAAATGGTAAAAAGTAAAAAAAAAATAGTTTTTGCCATAAAACGAATTTAAAAAAGTACATTTCCAAAATTAGACTTCGTATCTTAAAGTGATAGTGACTGTCCTTTTTACACCCTGTATATATTAAAATATATAATAATATAATAAAAGATATGTAATATATAATAGTAAATTAGGGTTATAGAGTTCCGAAACCTATAGCACACGAATAGCTTATTGTGCTTTTCACAGCACGATTTGTAAGTTGTAACAGCATAACAAATTGAATGGGTGCAAAAACCAGACATACAACTAGGAAGGCGGAGCAGCTCAGGCGTACATACATCACTCATTATTATGTATTGTTAACAATAAATCGAAAATCAGACCGGCAAAATACTACGCGTGCCGAATCGAGATACTTTTCAATAAGCACGATTCTAATTCTATACGAAAATATGTAACACATTTAAAACCCTACCCCACAATCTTAAAGATCATTATCGCGTACAGTAAAAGTAAAAAAAAACTACACTCTTTCTTAATTTAATATCAAAATATTTTCCACTTTATTCCGTTACGGTAAGTCTCAATTTCGTTTGCAAAGATTTGAAGGAGTATGAAACCTTTTTTGTCGGGATCTAAAATTGATGGTTCACGGTACGAGTTCCTCGAGATAAGCGCTATTTTCTTCACATACAAAGCACATCAAGTATCAAGGTTACGCAAGATGGAAGCTACTAAAGTCTCGGAGCCAGTCACGACTGTATTATGAGAATTGTTCACTTTATATAGCGCTAGTAATTTGTTTGCTGTTGTTGAGGATCTGTACATTTTTTGTTGTATGATAGCTGTTTTGTTATTTTATTCACCTTTGAAGTGCCTTTATAAAAGGGGGTTCTCAATAAGACTGTAGTTTATATGTTTGTTACCTCAGTATCAGTAATTTCGAATTTATATTTAAAAGCTGGTGGACCCTGTGGTCCATTTTTAATTTAATTTTGGTAAATTTATTCACCTTTGGATTTTTAAGCGCCTTTATAAAAGGTGGTTCTCAATACGACTGTATTTTTTATGTTAGTTACCTCAGTATCAGTAATTTTGACTTTATATATAAGCTGGTCCCCTGTCGTCAATTTTTAATTTAATTTTGGAATTGGTTTTTTAATAATTATATTTCGTTTCGTTGAGTGAAATAAAATAATATTGTGTGAGACTTGAGAAATTTTATTTATCTATTTATTGCTCTATTATATTGTGAGCCTTATGGTTTCGAAGCCTATAAGTTTCAGAGTAATTTATTTCAAAACTGATCGACTTATCGCTCGTACAATAAAATATACACTTTGACCACATTACATTGAGTTTAAATTCGCTTGCAATAATTTGATCGTCTTCTTGCATAAAGCTCTTAAGATTACCTTTCGACACCTACCGCTGCCCACTCGAGATATGTGAAATAATGATTGATCTGTTGTTATTATATAATTAAAAGCTCCATAAAATTAGAGCATAAAGCAATAATATCATAAAATAGCAATGAATTTAAGTTTAGAATATTGTTCATACATTTGATCAACTTGCACAATACGTTTTGAATTGTGAAAAAATGTTACGTACACCTATAATAATGTGCGTGCAGAAAATTTCAGTAACTTTAGAGTGGAGATCAAACTTCTCCACATTTTAGCAAAAACTGATCCTCATAGAAGGTGATTTTATACAGGCTGTATTATTAACGAGTGATAATACTTTAGGGTAGGTTAGGCTAGTATGGGTCCCGTATATAGGGTTAACTGTGAAAGTACCCGCGCTGAAACAGTTACCTTTTTTAAAATGATTATACAATTTTATGATGTTGGGGCATTTCTATAAATGTATTTTTTCATTCTAGAAATGTATTTTTTTTAGCTTTATTGTTATTTTTGCGACAAAAAAATAAGAAATGGTGAAAAGTAACTTTACTTTTTAGTTTTTGACAAAAAAATAATAAAAATAATTGCGACAAGCATTTATAATCGTATCTCAAAGTTATAGTGACTGCTCTTTTTACCAGTACCCAGTATAAACATATCTATAGGTACTTATACAGGTATAAAGTTATCAACTCAAAAAATAACTCAATAAATACAGACAATTCAATAAGAATATCTGACACCCGGAACTAGACCATTATTAAGGCTATATAGGAGACTCGTGATTGGTATCATTATGGTGTCATTACTGTCTTCAAATGTAGACAGGTGTAGAAAACATTTTGCGCGTTATCGTCCAGCGTTTATCTTTTCGGACGTGTTCTATCTAATTGACGCCCCAAAAGAGGTCACTCTTTTGTTTTATAACAATAATATTTTTTTATTGTTCTTCATTATTATTTGAATTCTCTTTGTCTGCTTAATTTGCGTTCTATAAATAAAATTTATTGTCATAAGTGTTTCCCGCTACTAATTGCCCAGGAACCGCACAAATTTGGTTAATAAAGTTACCTACCGTTTAGACGTGAAGAAATAACAATACACACTCACTCACAAATTTTCGCCTTTATAATATTAGCGACAATTGCGATTTGTGGACTTATTTTGCTACACTGCAAGCATGGCCTACCATCACATACAATCTATTTTTAATACAAAATAATTGCAAGATGTAAATTAGCCGAATTAAGTACAAATATTGACATTAAAATAAAGATAAACATATTTTTAAGCAGTTTTTAAGCTAAATTCAACTCCTTAATTAAGAAGAAGATACGAAACGGAATTAGTTATTAGTTTTTTCCATTAGTGGTGCTAGATGGCGGTTTCCGGAATGCCTGGACTTCACACTTTATTGTTTTCTATTCTATTGGAAATCGAAGAAAACAAAAATAGCCAGTCGAATTCCCAGAACTAAGATGATACCATTTTATAGTACTAGGTCGTGTCTCTGTTATATATCTACTTTGTGCTGCAAGTAAGTAACAGGTGGCAACTACAGTTTTTATTTTATTTTAACAAAACATTACGCCAGCAATCATATTGAACCACAATCGTAACGGAAGTTCGGGCGTCGACACAAGCGACAGTCAATAAATGACATAATAAGGGAAAGTCAAATTCAATTAATCCTATACAGAGTTATCTGGTGCGAGGTGCAATTGTAACACAATACTTAAATCACGCTAACACTTTCTAATATTATTTACAGGAATGAGATGCATATTAAAATACACTACATTAAATGCTAATTCATGGGTAATATCAGGAGCACGATTCTCGGGCAGTGGAAAAAAGTTCGAATATTAGTATATCCCGCTCGCGCGCGCGCTAATTCTCATTTGCATGAGCGGGACAGACCGATAGTAAAAACTAAGTTCGAGGACTGAGAATCGTCGCCCTGTTTTGTGACTTTTATTTATGGAGATCTTTAATCCCGATTTGTCGCGTTATGGTAAGTAATTTATATGAAGTTCCAAAACAAAAAAATGCTCTTCACACTATATTTGACTTTATAGGAACCGTGAAACATCCTGTATGTTGAAATTAATAAAAATGTTTAGTATGCCTGTTCACTTTCGAGCAGAAATATTTTAGCAAGGCATTTTCAAGTGGCAATGGACAAGGTCAGCATCGGCCAGAGCGATACTATGGGCGCACAGAAGACCGGCGTTAAATAATGCTTGCATGCACTGTCATTCATATAGTATCACAGGTGACATAACATATAAATAGCCAAACATAACTGCCTCTTATCCTTTTTGGAAGTCGGATAGTTATTAATTACATCCTTGTTAATTTTTAATGATGTTCTTTAAGAATTTGATGAATGATGCAGAATCGTTAAAAATGCATAAAATACTAAGAAGTATACTATACTTGTTAGTATTTTATGCATTTTGTTAGCTTTTGCTTTTGTTTGCAATTAAGGACGCTTGTGAATTCACCGCGTAGACGTTTTTAGTTATCTAGTATTTAGCACATCCAAGGCTGACTGGTTATTGCATAGTGCATACCTAAGTTATAAGTTTAAACTAACGATACAATAAAATTAAATGTATTTATGTTTAAAAACCAGAAAAAGAACATTTAAAAACTTCGTTTTAGTGAAGTGACAAGTTTCGATAAAATTATATTTATCGATAATAAGTTTTTGACTAGTGAGTAATACTTTATAATTACGGGCGACGGGAGCGTGTGTGATAATTGACAAGGTAACCTAATGGTTAAGACTTGCTATTTTACAAAAATATCTAAATTAAAAAAACCCCGACTTAGCGTGTAACATTTCTATCACACCTAGCCATAGACCTGAAGACGAACCGATTTCCACCAAACATAGCTAAGAACATTCGACTGATATACCTGTCAAACGAAAAACCGCATTAAAATCGGATCATCCGTTTGGGAGCTGCAATTTGAGAGCTGCGATGCCACAGACAGACACACTTACACAGACATGTCAAACTTATAACACCCCGTCGTTTTTGCGTCGGGGGTTAACAAAATAATAGAGGCGAAAATTTGCTAAGATCCGAATGGAAAATGTTGACGACACTAGATACGGGTACTGTATGAAATTAATGTATGTATTAAACCAATTTCCATATAATATATCCATCTATCACATTCAGTCTTCGCTGGAGTTAGCACCACTCACCGCAAACTCAATCTAAGTACGGTTACATTGCGACAAGCACTTATAAAAATCTATTTAATATGGTCACATATCGTGATCCATAACCGTACAGATGCCGTTACATGGCTGATGCCACACATGTAGTATCTTACAATTTAATCTATGTACGCTTCTATATCATCTCAATCTAGTTCGAAAGAATTTAATTAACCAAATTAAAAAGAACTTAATACTTGTCTCTTCATAAATGTTTACACAATGCAAAAATGACAGTTTTATCAATAATTTGATGCAAATTTATCAATATGAAATTTTTAAGTAACGATAAAATTAAATTATCTATACATATAATAAATCTGTAGAGGGGTCATGTCTGTACATTAAGAATATTTAAGTGAAAATTAAAAAAAGGGGGTCTATATAAGCCACAGAACCTAAAAATAACATTTTTGAAAAAAATGTCTGTCTGTCTGTCTGTCTGTCTGTCTGTCTGTCTGTCTGTCTGTCTGTCTGTCCATATGGGAATGTTTGTCGTCGCATCACGCTAAAACCACTGTATGGAATGAAATGAAATTTGGCAGGCAGGTAGCTTACGACCTGAAGAGCATTATTGGAAATTATTATCCCGAAAAACGAAAGGGTTCCTGTGGGATCTTCAAAAAATTGTAGCTACCTATTTGACGGTATTTCAGCCAAACTACTCAACGTATTTTAATGAAATTTGGCAGACAGGTAGCTTATGACCTGAAGAGCATTAATGGAAATTATTATACCGAAAAACGAAAGGGTTCCCGTAGGATCTTCAAAAAATTGTAGCTACCTATTTGACGGTATTTGAGCCAAACTGCTCAACGTATTTAAATGAAATTTGGCAGGCAGGTAGCTTATGACCTGAAGAGCATTATTGAAAAATTGTTATCCCGAAAAACGAAAGGGTTCCCGTGGGATCTTCAAAAAATAGTAGCTACCTATTTGACGGTATTTCAGCCAAACTGCTCAACGTATTTAAATGAAATTTGGCAGGCAGGTAGCTTATGATCTGAAAAGGATTACTGGAAATTATTATTCCGAAAAACGAAAGGGTTCCCGTGGGATCTTCAAAAAATTGTAGCTACCTAATTGACGGTATTTCAGCCAAACTACTCAACGTATTTACATGAAATTTGGCAGGCAGGTAGCTTATGATCTGAAGAGCATTATTGGAAATTGTTATCCCGAAAATCGAAAGGGTTCCCGTAGGATCTTCAAAAAATTGTAGCTACCTATTTGACGGTATTTCAGCCATACTACTCAACGTATTTAAATGAAATTTGGCAGGCAGGTAGCTTATAATCTGAAGAGCAGTATTGGAAATTGTTATCCCGAAAAACGAAAGGGTTCCCGTGGGATCTTCAAAAAATTGTAGCTAAGTATTTGACGGTATTTCAGCCAAACTACTCAACGTATTTAAATGAAATTTCGGCAGGCTGGTAGCTTATGATCTGAAAAGCATTACTAAAAAATTATTATCCCGAAAAACGAAAGGGTTCCCGTGGGATCTTCAAAAAATTGTAGCTACCTATTTGACGGTATTTCAGCCATACTACTCAACGTATTTAAATGAAATTTGGCAGGCAGGTAGCTTATAATCTGAAGAGCATTATTGCAAATTGTTATCCCGAAAAACGTTAGGGTTCCCGTGGGATCTTCAAAAAATTGTAGCTACCTATTTGACGGTATTTCAGCCAAACTACTCAACGTTTCTGAAACGATTTTAATTTTTTTTT
The DNA here is from genome assembly GCA_905187575.2 of Celastrina argiolus. Taxonomy (NCBI): domain Eukaryota; kingdom Metazoa; phylum Arthropoda; class Insecta; order Lepidoptera; family Lycaenidae; genus Celastrina; species Celastrina argiolus. The sequence continues at coordinate 10,727,695 of LR994596.1, forward strand.
TATGTTGTGTAGGGTATAATTTAAATTTGGTCCCATTGTCACCAAAATGGTGACCTGATGATGGGATCCGTGAGGAATCGAAGGAAATCCTCAAAATTTATGTGGAATAATATATTGATTTTGATTTTTTCTGAAGTAGTCTAAGCATATGTTACCAAACAGTAAGGTTTTGCACCATATCCTGGATCTATAATATCAAAAAATTTCGCATTTCAGTAAACTATATATATATATTGAAAAATTTCGGTAAACTATATATACGCTCTAGCTTACGCCAGGCTAGGCTAAGTAGACTTTTTCTCTTTCTACTATTTTTTTTTACCTAATCATTTTTGTTTTTCATTTTCTGTCCTCAAATAATCGTCGTCTGATCATTCTAGAATTATCCCTACTCAGTCTATAGCCATCACTAAAAATCTGAAAATTAAATAATTTTAAACAAAAAAAAAACGACTTCAAAAGGTAAACTAAAAGGAACAATTAAATTTACTTCGCACAAAGAAATACTTATTTTCCAGTACAAGTGAAAATAATTATTACTTTGTGCGAAGTAATTTATTATTATACTTAGGTTTTGCAAATACGATTAATAAAGTATAGGCGTAGGATAGTTTGTTTTCAAGATATGAATGAGATGTCATAGGTACATTTAAATTAGAAAAGTTATGTCAATATAAGTTATGTTTTATTCATTTCTTCTAAAGGAAGTTAGTACTTTAACCGTTAAGTCCCTAAGTAGGCTACATGTTTATTAGCGTAGGTAATTAATAAATAAAAAACCGGGCAAGTCCGAGTTGGAATTGCGCACCGAGAGTAGACTTTTAAAAAATTTGGCGCTCGGCGCCAGCAGCGCAGCGTCGGTGTGAAAACGATCATCGTCTGCAGTCGCTGCGGCGTAAAGTCCATACAAATATCTGTACAGAGATCTTCGTCGCGTATATGAGCGTACTATCAAGTAGTCCCGTTCGCATAAAAGAAAAAAAATATTATATATTTTTTTGGAATTGAGAACCTCCTCCTTTTTTTGAAGTCGGTTAATAATACACGGTATAAAGAAGCATTAAGTAGTATAAATTAGCGATTTTAAATATCCAAACGACAGTGTTCATAAACTAAAAATGTATTTGAACTGCTGCCCTAAATCACTTTTCCACGCGTACGAAGTCGCGGGCACAGCTAGTGTTTAATAAATGAAGTAAAAGATTTTATAATTTTTACACATAGGATTGGCGTAAGTGAATGGCATAATTTAACACTGTCAATTATGTTATACTCAAAAATATTTATAATCACAAACACTATCACGTTATATATAAATTTACTTATTTGAATAAAAGCAAAAAATAAATTAAAAATATTCTCTTAACAAGGCATAAAATGATGTCCCATCGCATTATTAACCGCCTCCAAGAATCACTGAATATTAAAACCTCTTCAGATAAGGTTCGTAGCGCAATAAATAACGGGTTAATTAATTTTATCGATAAACCATCACGCACATCACTACGACATGTTCCGAGAATGTTCGAGATCGATGCACGTTATCAATTTACTGCTTATCCGTATACAGTTTTTAATAAATCGATAATTACATTTAAAAATGTGTTTAATTTGAATATCTTGAATTGATTTTTTAAGTAGACCGGCAAGTTTTGTCACTGCTCGACGTGAAGAAGTTGGCTATAATGTGGCATCAAAATAACCCCTAGTGGCAAAAACAATGGTAAATTGGATACCATACTAATTCACACATATTACTGTGTGGTTTGGTTTGAACTGTGTCCGAAATATTTTTATTTGGTTTGAGAACTGAAGTCCGAAAGATTGTCCAATGAGGCTAGTGTTGTGCTTCCAGATCTATACTAATATTATAAATATTATAAAGCGGAAGAGTTTGTTTGTTTATTTAAGCGCGCTAATTTCAGGTACTACTGGTCCGATTTGAAAAAATATTCTTTTGTTGGATAGTCCATTTATAGAGGAAGGCTTTAGGCTATAAAACATTACGCTGTGACCAAAAGGAGCGAAGCGTCAGTGACAAATGTTGCAAAAACAGGGAAAATTATTCACATTTGGGGTATTTCGTTGCGTGGGCTGCATACGTTTTCGGATCTGGGTACAATGAAATAATCGAACGTGACGATTCTGTGTTCAGTATGGGCACGTATGGGAATCGCGGTCGTTACGTCGTGACAGATGCTACCATCACTGTCACAGCTCCGTAATTGGCTAGATTTGCGGTTGTCACATTTTGGATCGGCGACATATTGTGGTCTGTGACATGGCATACGACATATCAATAGTTCGTTAGAACACAATCATAAAATCAAGATAATAAATAATAAATTACATAGAATTGGGTTCTGTTATTGCTCATTTGTGACTTTTGGCATTGTTAAAATTAACTATTTGTGTAAAATGTATTGCAGACGACGAAAAATCAATGTACCTACTTAGATTAAGTAAAACAATGTTATCACGTAAGTGGCATCTCGCCTTTGTTGATAATAAATATCTTTAAACCTAAACCTAACCTAAACCTAAGATTTCTCTAGGAGGCGATACATGCCATAATGTTAATGAGTGATAATACTTTAGGGTGTGAATGGGACCCGTATATAGAGTTTACTGTGAAAGTACGAGCGTTGAAAGAGTTACTTTTTTTATTATTGTATGGGCGAATTTATGATGTTGGGGTATTTCTCATACAAACATGAAAGTCAAAAGTAAGTCTTTTAGCGCTGGTACTTTCACAGTAAACTCTACATAGTAGGCACACAGACACCCTAAAGTATTAAAGTATAGTTTAACATACTTTTTGTCACCAATAAAATGTATAGAGCTTCTTGTTTCGTTACATAATAATTTAATACTCATAACTTTGATTGGACATGGTTTTATATAGCTTTAAATTAAATTGTAACATTTATTACTGTTTATGACGATCAGTAACTTTATTATTACAAACTTATTAGCACTTTGATCATCATATTACACAATGTAATTTGGTAAGATGGGATAGAAAATAGGAAAATAGTAGATTTCGTCGTTTTACCTTCACAACCTCGTATAAAACTACAACTTTTCAGTAGAGTAAAAAAAACTTAATGATTTTAGATTTTATCATGACATGGATTTTGTTTTAAATGAGGTTCAGTTAGTAACACTATACATCCAAAATTCATGTCATAATAAAATCTAAAACTATTAAGTTTTTTGACTCTACTGAAAAGTTGTAGTTTTATAGATACGAGTTTAAGTGGGTAGAGCGACAATTTAACGTTTTGGGTATCCAACTATCCCAGAAGCTGATAATAACGTACAAGAGTTATCCTTTCTCGCCCGCCTGTTAACATCGCTATTATTCATAAAAAAAGCGCCTCCGTGGTCTAGTGGATCAGTGCTTCGCTCACGACCCGGAGGTCGTGGGTTCGCTTCCCGAGTTGGGACAGCAAAAAATTTTGTTTCCATGTTTGGTTAGGACAATGCAGGCTGATCGCCTGATTGTCTGACAAGAAAGCTGACCCATGCGTCGGTTTACCGTCCCACTGTGTTATAAGGGAGTTATAAGAGAGTAAAAGGAAGAGAGAGTGTATTTGTGTATTGCGCGCACGCTTGGGCACTATAAACTGACTCCTGCGTAGCTGGCCAAAATCTGCTACCGACACCAAAATCGGTGAGGGGAGCTACTATTATTTACAAAAGTATCGATAAAACGGACACGTAACTATCCGTTATTGAGTGGCCACGGGTTAGCAGACCACCGTAATTCCATCTGTCAAATCCCCATTTCCCACAGCCCCACGACCAACACTTCACCACCATAATGATTCCTATGCCCTAGATAATAAAGTTCATTATCGGTTACAATGACTGTGTGCGGTTTCAATAGCAATTTGCGCGTATCAACACAGATTCGCTAGCACCATTGCTAACCGCATTTTTGTTTCATCCAAGTGATTTACACAATGCACCTACTTGTCTTGAGACCGCCTTAATCTATTTTAGAAATGAGTACGAGAGAATTGTCTTCAATTAAGTAATTAAGGTAATTTAATTGTGATTAAACAATAACAAAAAATAGAAACATTCTAGCGATTATAAGTTTTAGCTCAATGAAAGTGTCTGTTGACCTAGCCTCCTAATAAAAACATTTATGAACGAAACTATCATGAATTTGTCCATAACGAAGTTAAATCCATCAGAATTCAGAATCAGACAAAGATTTGGATTTAGTTTAAAGCTAGTCGTTAGTGTATCCGATCCGCAATTTGTAGGCGTGGTGTAAATATTTTTATGAATCCGTAATAAGTCTTAACCTAAACTAAACGTACACAAACCAAAAACACCGAAATTTTCACATATTTACTGTGCACTTGTCAACACTTTCACCGGAATGTTAAAGGATTACACTTCATTATCCAATACATTTTATAACAATTAAAATATAATTAATATTTATTTATTTGTTGTAGGTATATGTATATGTTTAAATATCAAATGAAAATATTTCACAGACAAAATAGGCCATTTTGACACTGCTGATTGTCGAGTATAAGCCTATAGTCTATGGATTCATGCAACCATTAATAATTATTGTATTAGTAATGGCCAATTGGCATCACTGACTAGTCTATGGTTGTGTCTTACGGGTTAATTAGGCCTTTACAGCCGTCCAAAAATTGCCATAGCGGACGGTATTTCACGTCCACACGGCGGGGTATTGGTAAAGTTTTCAACTAGCAATAATCGCACCTCGGATTAACCTCATTGGTTACGATATTGCCTCTGCGCAAAGTTAAATTTTACACGTCAGAGCCACTCTAGTCATGATTCACTGACGAACAAGCGATAGCGCGATGTAGCCTCGAGATAGTGACATCTAGCGGTGGCCGCGGTAACTAAAGTTCATACTTTGAACAAACCACTCAGCGTGTCTTTTCAGATCTCTTGTTCCGCGTAGGCGAAAGCACTATTGCATTCGAATCTAATATCCCGTAGGCTAGTTATGAAACGATTTCTACACTGGAGTGAGAAGCGTGGCGAATAGCGAATCTTCGAAACGCAAACACTGCGAGTAATGACGTAACGAAACAAGTATACTAAACGAACCGTGACAGAATGGTGGTGAGTTTGTGGCCATGGCGTCTTAATAGCGCAACGGGTAACAATCAAAATATTACAACCGAATTTACAAGCAAACGCCAAATGCCAATATAAATTAGCTTTGTAGCGAATGCAATACGTGATTGACGTATACGTTGTAGGTCAAAATCAGAGTACAGAATATTATAAAATTTCGATAACACGATACAAATGTATTGCCAAATATTAAGTTATATAAAATGATTATGAAGAGGAAAATACTTGCTTAATTATAGAAGAAGTTAATTTAAATATATACTAGGAAAAATAATTGCATACACACTTTGAAAAACATAACCTTCTTGACGTAATAAAAAGGATGCTTTGAAGTTGTACAGTGAAAAATATAATGTATAACGTAGATGATCTTGTGTTTTATATTGTATCAAATTGAGGAATCATAAAAATAATAATGCCTCCCACACTGATTTCAGTGACGGTGGCCGGTATCATTGAAACCAGGTCAGCTACGCATATTACATTTATAGTGCCAAGTGTGAGCGCAATACACAGACTCTCTCTTCGTTCACTTTCGTAGCCAAGTTAGAAGGATAATCGACACGACTGGCGGGACATCAGACGCAGGACTGACTTTTTAAATGCACATCCGGCGCATGGATCATCTTTCTAGTCAGACAATCAGGTGATCAGTCTGCACTGGGATCGATTCCACGACCTCCGGCTCGAGGTGAAGCTCTGTACCACTAGACCACAAAGGCGTTAATATATTGCATACGAACATTCCGCGCAACGCGTGGCGTGACTTTATCAAAATTCAAACGCGATACAGATCAAATTGGAATATAGCCCATTCAATTTAATTTCTTACCTTATACCTAGTCACAAACCTGGTATAGTAAATAAATTAGTAAATATTATTTCTGGAGCTTTCTAGGATCTATGTTATTGATTGTACCGTAGGTTCTTGATAGAAATACATTTTATTTAGTAATAATACGCTAAATACTTGCACTTTTTTCCCACTTTATTAGTTTTTTCACAAGTTATTTATTAAAATACACGACCGGTTTTGACATAGTCACCTGATGATAGACACCTGATGATGACTATGTCGAAACCGGTCGTGTATTTTAATAAATAACTTGTGAAAAAACTAATAAAGTGGGAAAAAAGTGCAAGTATTTAGTGTATTATTACTAAATTCTAGGATCTAATTCGTACATGCTGAATGCGGTACTTTATTTTAATGCATCAAGCTATTTATTAAAGAATTCCTTGAAGTAATAATTTCAACACGAAGATAAAACAATAAAGAGTTACATATTCTTAAGTTAAAATAACTAAAAACATGATTCCGATTTCACAGGATCTCACGCACTACCTCAACTCAACAGCAATTAAACGCGTCAATACCTGAAACAAAACAAAAGCAATCATGATTAATTGTTCTTGACAAACGAAAATTATTCTTATTTGTACACGCATTAAAAACTACAGTTCCCTGCAACGTTCAATTAATAATTGCACACAGTTCAAGCACCTCCACCCTTTCAAAGTCCATGGTTAATTTAGTTTTGTATACCCAATTCTCACTACAGATCATAAAAGAGTACTCGAGTGTTACGACCAGGTGCATTGGAATTCGTTGCCCAAACAAAACTACGCTCGTACAAATTACAATACTGGCAGCTTTGTGAGAAAATAATGTTGTTACTTTAAAATTAAAAGCAAACAGAGAGTTTTACTGTTGGGAAAAAAGTTATTGTGTACTCTAGACTTTCGTGTGCTCAGAATTTTTTGCATAATTTGCATTATGGCTTTTCTTCACGGGTAGTATCAGCCTGTATGTAATAAATGATATTTTATGTCCAGTAATTATAATAGAATTTGTATAACAAGTGTCGTTAACTCTAGTAATAAGAACATGCGAGACAGATGTTACTTTAATTAGGAACAAAGAAGTTTTAAAGAATATACACGTTGTGTGTTAATTTAACAAACATTACTTTTGATGTTAGCTTGTAGTATAGAGATGGTGAGATAGATTATTGCTTACATCAATGTTCTTAGTGTAAGTCAATCATTCAATCAATAATTGACTAAATACTAACAATATAAATGTATATCTTCCATATTAAAGTAATGAATATTATGATATACTTTTAATCCAAGAAAACTTTATGATTCGACTAAGTAGATAATTAAAATTGAATAGCGAAGGATTATTCCCACTCCAAGCCCCAAGGGCGAGCGAAACCGCTGATTACATTAATCTGATTAATCCTTTATTATTAAACTGTTTCGTGTACACTGTCATAAGTGAGAAGAGAGATCGGACCAATGAAAAAGCTGATGGCTTTGCAAAAAACAAATGAGCACGTGTCAAGTTATTATCCCATGATGAATGGACAATAAGATGACAGGCGTGATGAAGTAATGATGGTGTTCAAAGAAATGCAAAATGGTGGTTATGCAAACGACAATTATAGCTTTTGCGGTCATGTTGGTAAATTGCCGGCAAATTCTGCCAATTGCGGTGAAGAAGCTGAGAAAATCGCTGGACCTTCAGACGGTTAGTATTTTGAACGAATCAAAATATGTTGTATAGCCCTTAATGATTTACTTTCTCCTTTTAGTTTTAGTTGTTGTAACGACAACAGAAACACATTGTAGTAAAAATAACTAATGTAGCATATTATGCAGCCTGTATACAGGCTGTAATATTAATAAATGATAACTTAAGGGTGTGTATAGGTCCCGTATATTATAGAGTTTAATGTGAAAGTACCAGCGCTGAAAGAGTTACTTTTTTAAATTATTGTATGGGCAAATTGATGTTGTTGAGGCATTTTTCATAGAATCACGAAAGTCAAAAGTAAGTCTTTTATTTTAGTCCTAAAAAATAAAAAAACTTTTCGGTAGCAAAATTCAAGGGGACAACAAACCAAATGATCATTAGACTAGTCAACTAAACCAGCAGGATTTTTAATTATCGATACTTATCTATAACGATTTTACATTTATTTCATGAAATTATATGTTTACTTGTATTAATTTGCTACATTAAGAGCGTGTTTCACCAAGCAATCCTTCGTTATATAATAAAGTTAATCGGTAATTCCTATCAATGAATGAGAAGGCATGGTATTTTAACAAGCCGTTAACACCATAATGCGTTGGTTAAATCGGGACTTAACCATGCTAGTTTAAAAAATCTCTCTTTCGTTTTAAAAGGTGGGTTTTCCAGTTACAATTTCCTATTCCCCGTTCGCTAAAATTAGTTGAAAGGATTTGCAATTCAAACGCTGGGTTCAGTAACTCATTAAGTACTGAGGTACACAATGCATTTCACAATCTCTATCACGATCAATTTAATTAGCTAGTAGGCTGTAGGCCGTTCACCTCGTCTATGTAAAATTACGTCTAATCATCTCACGCCCACATAGAGCCCTAGTAAATCGTATAGTACCTAGTCAGTCTGAGCCGCGAGACGTGGCACGGGAGTTCTTAGACCTCATCATCATTGAGTGCCATGTTTATACTAATACTAATTTTAATTTTTTTTAATTTTAATTAATTAATTTTAATGTTTGTCAGTATGCTGAATGTTTTTCAAGACTGGACAAATATCTACAAATCTTCTTTTTTTTTATAATGATAATGTTTATTTACCAAAAACTTTTTCACAAGAGAAATAACTAAATTTAACAATATACATACAGCTAGGTTTTAAAAGATATTACAGCGGCTCTTGCACTAAGCACAGCTTGTATCGCAACTCTTATCTAAATCTTACAACTTTTCTTTCTACTAAGTGCTCTTTTTCCAGGTATCCTATTCTAGAACTATGTTAGTGCTGGATAGTCGAGGAGAAGGGGTGTCTCGCAGTAGCAAAGACTGGTTATATTTTAAAGAGCCCTACTCTGTATATTATGTAGGTATTTGGATGTGGTGCTTCAAAAGGTAGGGGTTTAGTGAAGCCAATAGGGATGAAGTTTTTAGGAACCTACACCACATTTACCCTCTATGATCAATCGTATAAATTCGTAGAATTCGTAGTCAATATGAAACATTGTAAATCGAATATATAAAAATTAAATCTTACTCGACAACAGCTGAACCGATTCGGCAATTTTTAGTCTTGAAATATTCGTGTTTTAAACGGTTCAACTCAAACTTTATATGCTGAACGAAGGGGGCACGGATCAGCTAGTAAACTGTATTACTAAAATAGCTACATTTTCTAATCAACTGAAACTATCTTAAATCTTTCTGTTTTTGGTAGCAGCAAGCTTTCTGTACTAACTGCTATCATTCATATCAGGAACATAATGGAACTACAAATTCTAACGACTATCTGTGATGTCCCACGGTTAGTTAAATAAACAAAGTTAAGAACGCAGTTAAAACGGAAGTGGGTTTAATTCCATTATGTCATGGTAAACTCCACTTTGATTAAATTAAGCGTTATTGTGAATAATGTAGTAAAGAAAGGAAAAGAAAGAATATAAAATAATACAAAGGTAAGCATCATAAAATTAAGTCATCATTGCATTATGCATACATGGGATGAAAATAAATTCAAATTCGCAAATTTTGCATAGTTTTAGCAATATATGAATTTCGAGGCACGACTGACAAAACATGCTCTGGGCTTCCTTGATACTAAATCAGTTGTATTTAACCTTACGTAAGTAATTAAATTGCAGTCACTTTAGTAAGGTGAATAAATTTTCAAATAGGAAATCATTAACTGTTGCTTCCATTTCGGATTTTTCAAGCCAGTCGAAAACTGTGTATGTATGTCTGATGATGAACTGATTTTGATCTAGTTTTTTTATTGTAAGCTGACGTGACACTCTCGTGTTCTTAGCATCATCAGTCTATATCGTATATTCATTATCATCATTTCGGTAATGGCTTACAATTCGGGGGTTTCTTTCAATTTTATTTATAGTTACCGATTTTACCCTTTAAGTGAAGCCAGGAAGTTACGGTTAACTGAGAGGTTGCTGCAGTTTTCTTTAAAACTAACGGTTTATTCAACACGCAACCTGAACGACAAACCACAATCGCCAACCACGACCGCCATTTTGTACATAATTTGTCCTCACAAACGTTATGGTTAACACTTTATATGGCAGTCTATTTGCACTGAGGTTTGACTTGTAAATGGAATCATTTATCTATTGCCACATACCACAATTTAAATTACAGTCATTATATAAAAAAGACTTCTCTAGTAAAGCCTGTCAGACTTTTTTGACGATTTTAATTTTACGTGACAAAGTCATAAGAAAATATTGAGAAACATTGGAAATCATATCGACTTTTCACTTTACTTTATAAATAGGTGACAAAAATATGTAGGTTATGTGTCCTAAACTTTAAGCGTGCAAGCGAAAGTGCTCAGGAGGAACGTGACAATTAGTCCTCCTTTTTCGTGCGTATACCCGGCGTTTATCTTCTATATTAATATTATATTATAAAGCTGAAAAGTTTGTTTGTTTTCTCCAGGCTCGGGGTGTGCTGACTCAACCGTCCGCACTGAGAGTTAGTTATGATCTACTATCTACTTAGTAGAGATTTTAACAGAAAGTATGTAAACTTTGTCAGAATCTCTTCTTAAGAGGAAACACCACGAATTTTTTTCCATACAAAAATAGAGGTCTAGGGCATTTCTATTTCCTCCCTGGATAATTAGTCTAGAGTAACTATTTTTTTCATGAATATCTATGAATAATATTTGTACGTCCCTATTTTTTCCTTTTTTTAATAAACTAATTACTTAAAGAGATATGGACGTTCAAAAACCTAAAAAAAACCGCCAGACTCTCCGCCGTGTTTAAACATCCAGGAAACAGATTTGACTACATTATGCAACAAAATCAAAAAATAGGAACCTAGTTAATTTCTTTTTTTAGCCAATAAAGAAAGAATTATCTAAATCGGTTAAGTTTTGGAGGAGGAAATAGAAATCCCCTAAACGTCGATTTCTGGTACTTTTAATACGTAATTTCAGTTCTAGCTGCAGTTGTCCCTATCGCACTATGAGGGGCGAGGCTTGAGGTAGGGGGACGCGGACAAATACGTACACACACGTGTGATGTGACACGTAGTCGATAATGATATCGATAAATTAGTGTTGTTTATCGATATCGACATTTCTAGTTTCTTACATCTTTTTCGTGAAGTCTATAGCTTTTTTCATATTTATTATTAAATTATTATATTACACTAACTTTAATTATATAATATCAGATAAATCTAATTAAATTATATTCAAAAAACATAAAAAATTATTATGCGTCCATCATTCTCTCATGCTTACTGCCAAATAACGAGGATCGTATTGGGCCATAACGTCAAATAGCCGGTCGACCAAAACCTATTATATTATAATGTTGTAAAGGCAACCGAACTGAATAATTACAGCACTCTAAAAATGTTAGTAAAAAGTGTCCAAAATAATTTTGAGCTCGATTTGTATAAGTCTTAACTAAAATACCAATTTTATTTTTGGAGAAATAATATCTTATGAATGGACCCAGTTGGTGTAAGTGTTTTGAATATTTTAGATTACATTATACATTTAAATTTTTTGTTAAAATAATTGTTAAGATTTCGGCTTGTTTGTGAGTTATAATATTGTTATTTTAAAGTCAATATATTTTTTAAATAGTTTTTTCTATGTCGTTGAACATATGGAGTATGTTCAACGGCATAGAAAAAACTATTTTTTCTCCACAGACGCTGGAGCGTCTGTGGACCAATATTAGTTTTTTTTTGTGTTTATGAATATATACTGAAATAAATTCTTTAAAATTGTTTATTATCGTCAACTTATTAATTTCCTACGGCCGGTCAAATTTAAATTACTACGATAGACTTACATACTATTGAAAACAGACGCTTATATTTTGACTTATCATACTTATTTAAAATTATATATAATATTATTGATGCTCCAAATCTGCTAAGTATAATTTGCTCTACAAGTTTAAAAATCAACATCCCATTTTTTTAATTCATTGACAGGCAAGGAGGCTCTATAACAACTCTCATTTACATAACTTTCTTGTAGAAATAATATACTAGCTACTATATAACTTTCTTTTAATAATAAATAAGCACAAGCTCATTTCTGGTGTTGTAGCCTTTTTGTTGTCTTTCCGAAAATAGCTTGTAAAGTTTCATGTCTAAATAAAATATTGTGAATTTTGAATTAAGTAATACATACTACATATAAATAAAACGATCTCAACCTCAAGTCAGTATTTGAGATGACAGTCGAATTAATAAATAGTACTTAAGCACTTAACTTAAAGACGGTGTCTCAACTGAGTATGAGCGTTATCGACAGCTGTCAAACTGCTTCTTGAGTAGATGAACTTTCGAAAGTAAACAGTGATTTGAGAGTTGTTTTGAGGCTTATGTCACTATCTCATTCCGTTTTACCTATTTCTAGTTCCGAATATGAACTTTCTTTGTGATGGAATATTTTATTTCTACCAAAATATTAATGAAAAACTGGTTTTTAATGTAATAATTAAGATTAAAGTCTCTTTTTGATATTTATACTACAAAATTTTGTTACATTCATTTACAGAAATATTGATAAATATTATATTTGTTATGAAACTAATAAATCTGCTACTTTTAAAAGTATAACGAAACGTTATTTTACTAGTCACACATTAAAGAGCAGTTTGGAAAGGTTAGATCTTAGTTGAAACAGCGTTCCTAAACCCGGTTCACCTGATACGTCCTTGAAATCAAACTATTAATCAAATGAAGAAGCTAATCTTAGTATGAGTTTGTATCAACCAAGAGAGTCCTAGTTTTACACTTCTTTATTAATACGGTCATAAGTGTTACAGCAAGTCTGAGATACTTAATATATTTGTAATAAAAAAAATAAACCGTTAAAAAAAGTGGGAAAAACTTTTTTAAGCTATTTTTTATTAAAATTTTAAACCAATGTACCCTAAGTTCAAAAACTAACAAATGCAATATATAAATATGCAAAAGTAATTTTGCGTTGGCGCTAAACAATTTACCACGGTTATGATCGCTCGCCGAATAATGCTTATAAATATTTTTTTCTGTGTTCCTAGAGAATACTTAATACTTAGTTACTTAACTGAAAATTTTCAGTTTGACTCACTATACATAGCGGTGTGTAAGCATAGCATATTTGTTTTCATTGGCTGGTTACTTGAATTTATGGCCTAGACTTCTATGGAGCATGATCCATATCCTTTCGTGGTAGACTAGACTACCTAGTATGTAGAATAAAAAACATTTTAAACTTCTATAAGTTTAAAATGTTTAAAATACTGCGATTAAAATTACATAATATGTGGTTAGCTTATTCGATCCGATGATATTTAGATCATATTGACCATTTGATAATCATAATGATCGTAATGATCACAATGAAATTTGCCCAAAAAAAATTCAAAAGTTATAAACAATTAACATCTTCAAAAATAGTGTTTGGTTTGTAGTTATTTATTCTATAAACGGACATTATTTAAATATTTTTTAGTTTAGAACGATAACGGAAGTTTGAAAAAATTATTGTCTAGCATAATTATTGAAATATAATTTTTATATGAAAAAATCCGACAGAAATCAATTCTTGTGAGTATTTAGTATTTACTTTACATATTTTTATATTTTTCATTTAACTCTAAGTACTTAGGTAACTACTTTAAAAATATTAACTGACGCCTAAGAGGCCGTCTGCATGCAACAATGGCGCGGAGGGCTATTTTCAGCGTTAATTTAAAAATATAAATAATGGAGGTACAATTCCGGGAGTGTAACCTTTTTTTGGTAAATTTCCTCCTCTTTCAGGATATTTTTATAACTTCGTAAATATTTATAGTTATCGAACAATAGCCTATAAACCAAACATTATTTTTTGAAGGTGTTTGAGTATATAAAACTTTTAGATTATTTAATGGGCTAATTTAATTGTGTGCCGAAATAGCACAATGATCTAGACAATTTCGGATTGAATGAGACACATACTTTAATCATAGGATGTAGAATTAACACCATAATATTATGAAACTATGGACTTCACTAGTTATTGTATACGAGCATCGACCATTTCTGGTACTAGGTACCTAGTCGAGGTAAAAACTAAAAAGTGTCTAACGAAGATTCCATTTCTTGTCATAATCATAAAATATAGTCCGATTTACTTTATAGTGCAGGCGCTGTAGGGAGTTGAGTTCGCAAAATATGAGGACCGGCAACTATGTTGAAATTCTTTTACCTGAGACCCTAAACAACAATAAAATGCATGTTGCCAGCAGCTGTGATGGTCCCTTTCCCTTTGGCCCTTCCCCCTCCGTCCGCTCAGCGTGTCGACGTGTCATAGCGCTTGTAATAGTCAGTAAGAAAAAATTCTTAGTGGCAAGCGGCTTATATTTTTGTATTGAAGTGTAATATTTGAGTTTTACTTGGAAAATATTGTGAAAAATGTCTTTACAAGTAGTAAATATCAAAAAACGAAGACTCCACGAATTATCATGTCTGTTTTGTGATGAAACGGATAATTTAGTGCAAAAACCCAAACCCCAATCATTTGAAAATATTCAAAAAGCAGCAGATCGAAGAAAAGATGAGATAAGTGAAAAAATAAAAAATAATTCAAATTTTACTGAACAAAAATGTTCATGGCATCGAACTTGTATGGCAAGTTACATCAGTGAAGAGAAGATAAGGCGTCGAGAAGTAACATTAAATAAGCAGGAAAATATCCCTACCACTTCTGCTAATCAACGTGGATTTGATACTAAAATCTTAGCATCTTACGAAATCTTAAATTATTGTAAGTATCTTTTTGATGCAGAAGGCTTTTATCGAAAATCAACAAAATCTGAACTTTCCCTTGAAATTGAAAAAACATGTGATTGTGGTACAAACACACGCCAGGACGTTTTAAATTTAGAAACTCCAAAAATTTATATTATTGATGGTATGGCACTTGTTCATAGAATCCAATTAAAAAAATTTAATACTTTTGGCGATTTTGCTGCAGCATTCTACAATATAATTCAGATTCTCTACTTGCAGCTAAATGTGAAACGAATAGACATTGTTTTCGACAGATATGATGATATTTCCATAAAATATTTAGAATCAACTTTACGGAGTAAAGGACAAATTGTTAAAAATTGTATCATTACAAATGATAACACAAAAATTCCAGCCAACAGTAATAATTTCTTTTCAAGTACTGAAAATAAATTCCAAATCGTTAGATTTCTCTGTGCTGCTGCTCCTAGACATATACAGGTACAAGAAGATTGCGAGTTATATGTCTCTGGAGGATTTGATGATCCAACAAAATGTTTTAAATTACAAGGCTCTTCGTTTTGTGAAGAACCTGATTTAAAATGTAATCATTTAGAAGCCGATTCAAGGATGTTTTCACACATATTTCACGCAGCAAGAATCCAATGTGCTCATATAATAATAGTTAGCGCTGATACAGATGTTTTCATCTTGGGAATTCATTTTTGGAGCAAGCTAGCACGTCTAGGTTGTTTAGGTTTATGGTTTGATGGTTCTTATAAGAAGAAATACATGTCAGGATGTCATTTGGCTGCTCAATCTCTTGGCGAAAACATTTGTCACATTTTGCCAGCATTACACTCAGTAACTGGTTGCGATACGACTAGCAGATTGGGCTCAAAAAAGAATGTTTTAAAAGCTGCAACATTAGATTTTGCACAAAAACCTCTAAGATATTTAGGGAATCCATACTTAAGTGTCGATCAATTAAAAGAATTAGAAATTGTTTGTACCTATTTATTTTCACAGAAAAAATTAACTGCTGATGAACTTCGGTACAAATTAATTTCACAAAACATCGGCTTTGGGTTGAATTTATTAAAAGTCATTTGCACATCAGATGCTCTACATCTACATTTATTAAGAGCTTCAGCACAAACTTACATATGGATGAATGCTGATCAAAGACAATTACAGCCTATTGATTATACCTTATTAGGCTACGAAAATAAGGATGGTAAGCTGTATCCACAGCAGCTGACGAAACCACCATTGCCCGAATTATTAATACAACCGTGTAAATGTACATCAAAATGTGCAACAAAGGCTTGTCCATGTAAAAAATTAGAATTAAATTGTATTTTATTGTGTAAATGTATAAATAATGACTGTCAAAATAAAAGACATTGATAAATTCGTTTTTTGTAATACTGAAATGTATAAATGTGTTTTTTTGTAATAAAAAATTTTTGGAAAATAATTTTTTTTTATTATTTATTGCTATTGAGTAGCTATAATTATTGTTTATCATATGAAATAATTCAATATTTTTGATAAAATAACCCTTAATGTAGTTGTGAAGCATTTGTTCACTCAATCTACTACATACCTAAGGGGATGGGGTGTAAAAAAAAAATGGACCAAGAAATCTTCCGGCAACATCCGGAATCATAATCTGTGAACCTTTCTGAGTTCAAAACCGTTCACAAAGTGCGGTCCTCATATTTTGCGAACTCAACTCCACTCAGCTCCCGGTCTATTAAGCATTTTAAGTAGCGAGAGGCCCGCGCGGGCGGCGCGCGGCGTTCACGCACCCATAGACGATCTCACTCACACATCGATAGCGGGCGTGAACCACGTGATCAAGGCGCATTGGAGACGGCAACAAACTTTTCAAATACCTATTTTTCATTTCTCTCGTTCCGTGTGGTTTCCTCTTAAGTGTCTCCGAGCACGGTCGTAAGAACTCATCTACTATGAGTCAGTTTTCTATAAATTTACTGACGAAGACTTGATTTTCTTGTTCTGTGCAAATGCTATTGACCTAGATAGACCCTAAGCAAACACATGCCAGTTTATGTTTGTCTTTTTACGCGTAGAACAACCTATTAGTCTTTAATGACTCAAAGGAAGGCATCAATTTTACTGACGACCTTGCCTTTATAAGTAAAAAATGTATATTAGTGATACTGTGAGGCATCTTTTGAATGTAAAAAACAGAGGAAAAGGTCAATTAGCTTAGGTATTGATATTTAAAATTACGCTTTTAATTTTCCCATAATTTCTCGGTCAACTATGTATTACGTCACAATTTTTTTAACAGATTGTGCAGACAAACATATTGCTCTCTTTCTAATTATGAATAGTTATACAGTTACTAGCTGTGCTCGCAACGAAAGTCCCCAAATGTGAATAATTTTCCCCGTTTTTGGAACATTTCTCACTGACGCTTCGCTCCTATTGATCGCAGCGTAATGTTAGCTTTAGGCTATATAACATTACGCTGCGATCAAGCCTTTCTCTATAAATGGACTATCCAACAAAAAAAGGATTTTTCAAATCGGATCAGTAGTTCCTGAGATTATCGCGATTAAACAAACAAACTCTTCCGCTTTATAATATTAGTATAGATTGTTTTTAATATATAAAACGGGTTCTACATTGCTTTTTAGGTTTTATGTTGACTGACGTTGAAAAGAAAAAATATAATTAGGTTACCAATCAAGTACCAGTCAGAACAAACATAGAAGAAAGTGTAACAAGTGACAGTATAGTTACCAGTTACCACCTTGAAGCTGCAAGAGTAATGTATCCGCTATTTGTTATATCCAGCATTAGCATACGCCCCACACAATTTATACAGCTATTAAGTTATCACTTGATAAACGCCATTTTGGATTGTTTAGAAATCGAATTTGTTGTTTTATGGAAATAAACGGTTTACTGGTATGCGGAATGCAGGTCGAATTGTAAAACCGTGTTGCAGTAACTTTTCTCTCGCCCTTTTTCATTTCAGGTTTAAGATATAAGGCGGTGTAACGGTGTAAAGTGGTCTAAACTGCTTTGCTAGATACATTATAATAAAATTAAGGAAAACCCTTAAAAATAGTCACTGTACCTAATATACTGATAATAATTTATTATGTACTAAATTGTTCCACGAATAGCTGGCCTTTACTAGAATAAATAATTTCTCGAAAACTGTGAAAAAAATAAAAATAAAAATCATCGTATCGCAAAGTTATAGTGACTGTTCTTTTTACACCCAGTATATCGCTTACAAAGTTAGATAATAAAATGTATGGGATTTGACATAAGCTACGCTAAATGATCGCGATTTGGTATGTCATTTAGCCTACTTTATGTCAAATCCCATACATTTTGCTATCGAACTTTGTAAGCGATAATTATTAGCGATGGTATCTTGAATCATATCTCTCTCAATCTAATTCTAAATAAGTATGTATTTAAATGGTTTGTTCGTTATTCTTTAAATAGTTTAAATCCTTTTTTCATAATTACTCTCATTATTCGACCATCTTTTAACACTATCAACAGGTCAGTGCCGGTCACTCAAATATATCACCGTTAAAGTACCATTAACAGCTACGTAACCTCATAAATATTATATAATCTAGTTTTGCGTAAGTTACTGGTCATTCGGTCAGATGTAGGAACTGGTATCTGGTACGTGACATTAGGGCCAAGTGCAGTGACTGACAACTTGAACGGTTGAGAAACAATTGTTGTCGTACTTTAGAGTATAAAATTTTTGTTGCGTTAGACTCAAGATTGGGGTAAGGATGAAACTTGGTAAAATGAGTTATACAGGCTGTAATATTAATGAGTGGTAATACGTTACGGTGTGCATGGGTCTCATATAAAGAGTTGACTGTGAAAGTACCAGCGCTGAAAGAGGTACTTTTTTACTTATTGTATGGAAATACCTGGAGGACACTGGGGGAGGCCTTTGCCCAGCAGTGGGACAGTTTAGGCTATTAATAATAATAATAATAATGGGCAAATTTATGATGTTGAAGCATTTCTCATAGAAACATTAAAGTCAAAAGTTAGTCTTTCAGTACTGGTACTTTCACAGTAACTCTATTGTATAGGAGGCACACACTCACCCTAAAGTATTATAACTCATTTATTTTACACATATAGTGCATTTCTTGCTCTTGCAATTAAATCACTTACAAAATGCTGGAATCATTTTGATAAAACAATAACAAGAAATAGCTATAGGGCTGTTCCTGCATTAATTTAGAGTTTCGTACCCGATGGGGAAAAACGGTAATAAAAGTAACATGGTATTCATAATCTACACTAATATTATAAAGAGGAAAGATTGGTATTTTTGTACTTTTGGATGTAACGACTTAACTCAAAAAGTACTGGACCGATTTTAATAATTCTTTTTTCATTAGAGAGCTACATTATGACTGAGTAACATAGGCTATATAAAAATCAATTGCTGTTCGTTAGTCTCGCTAAAACTCGAGATCAGCTGAACTGATTCGGCTACTTTTGGTCTTGAAATATTCGTGGAAGTCCCGGGAAGGTTTACACGGTTTCCATGCTGAACGAATTGGGCACGGGTCAGCTAGTTTAATACATTTTTATTCGTAAGCTTTTACTAAACATAGCTGTCAATTAAAATGTTTAGAAACGACTCATAATGTTTTCATTTAAGGTTAAACATTTAATAATAACAATTAAAAACAAAAGTTTCATCATTACTACCGGAACTAAACGCAAAACGGTTTCAATTTCTCCCGAATGTGTGTCAATATTCGATGTTTGTGAAAATATGTATTCATTTACCGTTATATTAAATACCGAATACTTGAGATAAGCTGTACGAAGCGTTCCTTCTAAATTAAATTGTATACATTTTCATGTAAAAGATACCATACAATCTATCTATACATATAATAAACTAGCTGACCCGTGCCCACTTCGTTGAGCATGGAAACAGTTTAAACCTTCCCGGGACTTTCACGAATATTTCAAGACCAAAAATACCAGTTCAGTTGATCTCGAGTTTTACCGAGACTAACGAACAGCTATTAATTTGTATATAGCCTATGTTACTCAGTGATAATGTAGCTTTCTAATGAAAAAAGAATTATTAAAATCGGTCCAGTACTTTTTCAGTTTATTCGTTACATATAAAAATACAAATCTTTCCTCTTTATAATATTAGTGTAGATAGTGTAGATTGGTAAAGGCCATGTCTGTACATTTAAGATATTTAAGTGAAAATCAAAATGGAGGGTCTATATAGGCCACAGAACCTAAAATAACAAATGTCTGTCCGTCCGTCCGTATGTGTTTGATAACACATCACGCTGAAACCACTGTATGGAATAAGATGAATTTTGACAACAGTACGATCTCCGGAGCGCAGTGGTTGAGAGCGTTGGTGCTCGAACGAGAGGTCGCGGGTTCGAATCCCGCCGAGGGAACAAGCATTGTATAATATAAAAAAAATCTTAAATATGTGTATAGTATACAAGTATTAAATATATTTCCGTTGTCTGGTACCCGTAACACAAGTTCTTTGGACACTTAGCACAGGGCCAGATTGACGTGGTGTGAAGCATCTATAGATATTATTGTTATATTATTATTTTAAGTAGAGGGAAACACCTAGTATCTTATGTACGTGTTTCATTAATCATTCACGAGACAGCAGCTTATTTAATATCCGCAGATTACAATTAACATAGCTATTAACTATTTAATTAATTGATGGCTTTAAAGCGTTAAAATCACTTTATCTTACTTAGTAAAAATATTTATAACCATTAGGATTTAGTAAAGTTATAATAAATTATTTGATTATACAAGTTTCAATGACTGACGTCCGCTAAAGGTGCGTTTCTATAACCTTCTTTTCTCTTCACAAAGCGACACCGGACCCAAAACTACTGATCCTAATTTAATTAAACTGGTGTCAATACATTCACTATAACCCGGCCCGAGTAGGTTTTATATTTTCATTTATTATTAAAGATTTTATAAAAAAATGTGGTGGTTGTACACAAAGCTGTCAGCGCTAATTGCCAAAATTATTATCAAAATGGCGTTTTCGCTAACCTAGTTGGAGTTTCAGCCGCAGGCGTTAAAACTATCTCTTTTACATCGGAGAGAAAGTGACGAAATATTAAGGCCGTCACAGACGTGTCTATAATATATATTAATATATCGAGATATATAGTATAGCAACCACACAGCGCTATATATAATATGTTTTGCCCTCACTCGGTCTGCGTTCGTCCTTGCAGGTGCAAACATTAATATGCCAAAATATACAGAGATGTAATAATATCTGTCGACATATTTTGGTGGCATCATAAAAATATGTTATATGTTAATAATTGCGTGTGCGGTCATCGAAAATGTAGTAACTAGCTATGCCCGCGACTTAGTTCGCGTGGTTTTTGAGTGCCTTAAACCGTTTATGCGGCGCACGCAACGAAAGTCCTCAAATGTGAATAATTTTCCCCGTTTTTGCAACATTTCTCACTGACGCTTTGCTCCTATTGGTAGCGTAATGCTATATAGCCTAAAGCCATCCTCTATAAATCTCTCTATAAATGGACTATCCAACAAAAAATTTTTTTTTAATCAGACCAGTAGTTACTAAGATTAGCGCGTTTAAACAAACAAACAAACTCTTCCGCTTTATAATATTAGTATAGCCTTGCTAATAATTTATACTAATATATGTATATTATAGCTACACCTGTGACGGCCTTATGAGTGAAACAAAATGCAGTGGCGGATTTAGATTTTGGGTTAATCGACTCCAATTGGTCAATCCGTGAAGTGCCCATTCAGCCCATGGATTTAGCATTCACAATGGCATAACGACGTATTGTATTGTAATGTGCCGATTAGCGACATTGTCACAACTTTCTAAATATCCTGTTTTACATTTACTTATTTCAGCGGGGTTATTCATAATTCTCGTTCTACACGACAAGATACCGCGCGGCTATTGTTCAACTCCGTGCATCGCAAAATGTTTTTTTTTTAAATGACTAATGAAAAAATAAAAAAATATATTTAATGCTAATGAGAGAATAATGAAGAAACTTAGTGGATCAAGGCGAAAAATGTCTTGGAACGCACGAGAAAACTTTTTAATAAATATTTGATCGTAGCTTTATTGTCCTTTGTCGTCGCTTTACTTCACGCTTCACATCCTCGTAGCTATAAAACCTCAACTTTTCAGAAGAATAAAAAAACAAAATTTTAGATTTTTATTTAAATGAAGTTCAGTTAAGTATTATAATATCTAGCTTGTATTATTCTAAAGTATATAAAAATTAAGTTTCATATATTTGAGGTTAATACAAGCTAGACATAATCGAGAAAATATTGATTTTTAGATACGAGGTTGAGAAGATAATGCGACGATTTATTAATGTAAACATAACATTAATAAATGTAAGCAATGTTGGTACCATACTATCGTAAACCGCACGCTGCCGCAGCCCGCAACCGATCGCGATGCATGGAATTGTACCTTTATCGCGAGTTAACGGCTGAATCCGAGCTTCGAATCACGCTTTGTGAATGCCCCAGATGACTGAAGTTTAATGTAAGATCAAATGTCGAATGTTGGTTTTATGCAAAGTACCAATTATTTACAGGTCTATAGCTAATATCGGCTTGAAGGGTGTGTTAAATGTTTCTTGGGCACGTAGTATTGCGACAAGATTACCAATTATTGTTCTGACGTTGAAGGACATTCAACTTTATCTACTTCCAAGTCCAGGGATGAAATGGATATGAAATTTCGGATACGGATACGGATATTAAATTATTTCGAATAACCCGTTTGTTTCGGATAATTTCGGTTACGGATATTACATTTTTACAGTAGCAAAACTTTAATTTCGGATTCGGTAACGGTTATGGATATTTTTTAATATCGGATATCCGATAGTTTCGGTTTCGGTTTCGGAGCCCCCTAACATCCCTGCTAATGTCCCTAGTCCCGACATCGCAATCGTTGACTGGAACTGCGCTGGCAGTATATTGTTGAAAAGTTTTAAAGTTTCTATCTTCACGTGATACTGGCTAGCCCCGGTCTCTCGAACACTATTCAAATGAATGATCAACTAGCATGGCATTCAAATCAACAACCCATCTTCTTCTTATTATAAATATAAATGAATTGCAGTTCGTTACTCTCGCTAAAATCCGAGAACGACTGAACCAATTTATCTATTTTTGATCTTGAAATATTCGTGGAAGTCCAGGTAAGATTTAAACGGTTTGCATGCTCAACAAAGTGGGCACGGATCAGCTAGTATCATACAAGTGCGAGCGTGATGTAATTATAAAATATTTCCTTTCTGTTTGATAATATTCCACTAATCAGCGTTCAATATGGGTTGTTCAAAATGTCCTGTTAGTGGATCATACATTTGAATAGCATTCGAGAAACCGGGTGTATATCTGTGTATAGTGTAACTACAATATTTTGCTCGTGATTTTGCCTTTTAATTTTAATAACACGCCGTCCAAGTTGGGTCATTATGATCAGCGGCATGTAGTGCGATGATGCATGAGTCAGTCATTCTGGATGAAGGGTTTTATTTATTGACCCCTGAGATCAGACCGAAAGCCCTTCGGTATCATGGGCGTCCGAGGAACATTCTAGATCTGTCTTGGGACCCTTAAAGAGTCGAGTAGAGTAATAAGCGCTCACTTAAACACACACTGCAGCACAGCAAAGCGTTTTATCATGGGTCATATCGCGTTATGGTAAGTAATTTACATGAGGTAGCAAAACAAAAAATGCTCTATGCGTCCTTCTCTTCACACTATATTCGGCTTCATATAGGAACCATGAATAAGCCTATATATTGTGTAAATTGGCAAATTAAATTTTACATCGTGTATAAGATTACGGGACTTCGTTCGCGTGGTTTTTGAGTGACTTAAACCGTTTATGCAGCGCACGCAACGAAATTCCCAAAATGTGAATAATTTTCCCCGTTTTTGCAACATTTCACGCTTCGCTCCTATTAGTCGCAGCGTAATGTTACATAACCTAAAGCCTTCCTCTATAAATAGACTATCCAACAAAAAAGTTTTTTTAAAATTGGACCAGTAGTTCCAGAGATTAGCGCGTTTAAACAAACTCTTCCGCTTTATAATATTAGTATAGATGACTAAAAGAATGAATACTGCTATCAGAATCAACTGAATCATAAATCGTGCATCACTACCTAGTAACAAGACCCGATGACTGTTCTTCCTAGAACCCCGTTTCATATTTCAGAATCATTTCCAGGCTATGCTCACGTTTATTGGCCAATACTATTGTATGTTAAAATGATTTTAATAAGGTATGCAACGAAAGTGTTAGATAATACTGTTAAGGAAATCAAATAACTAACAATGTTCATACAAGTTGCAGAATCTTATTTGTTTTCGATTGTTGGATAACCCACTCCTCTTGTGTAACAACTTTATTGCCTACTGCTGAAGTTACGTATGCACGGAGACTTAGGGTCCCCACCAGCGTTGCCAATTATGTTTTTGCCAAGTCGGGATTTTGGAACTTTTTGAGTGAAAAAAAGTATTAACGTATTGAATTCTTTAATCGTGATCTACGATAAATAGAATTGAATGTAATTGAGTTTTCTATGAAAATCATATCATCTGCTCTACTTTATTAAAATATAAAAATAAAAAACGTTCTATTTCCAAATAAAACTTAACAAGCTATTTTCGGAAAGTCAACAAGAAAAATAAGCTACAAGTCTACAACTACAATATTATTCTTAAGTATAAATTTTAATATGGATCGCTACTTCTCTCTCCTTGTCCTTCGACACAGGTCTCCTCCAAAGATTTCTTCTTTTCCCTTTCGCAATTTTCATCTACTCAGGTCCAGGGCCCTAATTCTCATACCTCGAATATCGTTACTATTGTAAGTCAGTCCCGCTCGCACGCGCGCCAAATCATACGTGCACGAGCGGAATAGACTGAGACTCGAAACGAAGTTCGAGGCACGGGAATCGGGCTACATTCTGTGCTCTGCATCATTCTGTTCTACTATTAAACAAATTGTATCTGCCGCTCCCTCCTGAGTTGCCACCCACTATGAAAACAATTTATCAAAAAACATAAAATCCAATGTACTTGAGCATTGATTGCACCGAAGACAGATCCTCAACATCCGCCCCTATGATAGTATCTTGTAACAAAGTAAAGAAAAACTTGACGATACATTTACACTTGCGGCAAACGAGGGACAGGAACCCTCGTTTTAAAACAGTTTTTTTGTATTATTTAATCCCACAACCTCATGTAATCGATAACTTTCATCAACGGGTTGTTTAATTTATGTTATTGACTGTAATTTTATCTTATCACTTATTCTTTCTTTACTAGCTACTAAATCTGGCGCTGGACCGACTTTTTATATGCCCATCCGACGCATGGATCAGACAATCAGGTGATCAGCCTGTCCTGTTTAGATGAGTTTTGTCTATTGTCAATTCTTAGCTCTATGTCATAATATTATTCAATCGTGCAAATATTTGAGATATTTCGAAGCGAAAAAAGGTTGAGAATTTGCGTTTTTTAATCCGTTTTAATCAGTTGACGTTTTAAATTATTTTGTGTCTAACACTTTCCAAGCCTTTACCGTCTAATATTTGTGTGATATTTTTTTTATTTGACGCAGAATAGCTGACTAACAGTATTTTTTTCACCGCCAATGTCTACACGTAGGTTTAGTCCTGATTTCACTAACGCATGTTAGTCTTAACGCCTTGTTAAATTACCATGCCTTCTCATTCATTGATAGGAATTACGAGAGGAACAACATGATATTTAACAAAGGATTAACTTTAACATTGCTTGGTGAAACACGACCTTAACGTTGTAACTACAAAGTTAACGAGATAACAGTAGATTGGGGTTCCTACAACCTATCAGCTTCACTTAGCCCTTTTTGGACCTTCAATTAAAACCATACAGGCTAGGGCTTCTCAAGGAGAACAAACCACTATAAGATAGAAAGCATCTTACGCAATATCGCAATTACCACTTAATTGATTACGATATTGACACTGATAGTAAGATGTTATCTCGAGAAGATCGCTCTTAGCGCTTAGTTTAATCTTAAGAGTATCAGGGTTCAAGAGTGTATTGTGTAGTGACATAACGGTGAAATCGTGAACTACTGTATATTATACAATAGCCTGCGTATTTTTATAATATTTTAGGGTACCGTGCTGTTATGATTTTTTATTATATTTTATTTATTGATTCACCAGCAGAACATCATCCGGTACAATGCAAAAAAAATAAATAAACACTAACTTATAGATAAAATAAGTTGTAATGACAGTTGAAATACATCATGCTTTTACAATTGGCGACAGAGAAAATGAAATTTTTAATGAATGACAAATGAATGATTGAAGAAATTTTATTTCTACACTTATCATAATTATTCTACGGTATAAATAAAACAACCTCAAACCAACCCTCACTTGAGAACCTATTTAACAGATTAAACGTTGCATTTCACTTTACAAATGAAGAACTTTGGTACTCATGGTACATACTTTAATTTTCTTCTTCTTTAAAATATAAAAATAAAAATTATAAAAATATTTTAATGTTTTTCTGTAATACATATTATAAATATTACGGTATTAAAAGAAAAGAAATTAAAGTACTTACTATGGAACATTAATATATATTTTTTAAATTTATTTATTTATTTATTGTCGCTTCAACATCTGGGTCATTAGCGACCACTATAAATACATCATAATATTATACAATATGTTACTTAAATTAATTTGTAAACATTTATCATTTTCAGGAACTTTAAAGTTGCAGTACATCCATTTTCATTATCAAACATTCTTTTAAATCACTAGGTAAATTACATTAACATTTTTCTGTATTATATTCTGGACATTCTACTAAGAGATGGAGAACAGTAAGAAAAGATCCACAT
This sequence comes from Celastrina argiolus, assembly GCA_905187575.2. Taxonomy (NCBI): domain Eukaryota; kingdom Metazoa; phylum Arthropoda; class Insecta; order Lepidoptera; family Lycaenidae; genus Celastrina; species Celastrina argiolus. The sequence continues at coordinate 10,754,624 of LR994596.1, forward strand.
TTGCATATTTTGCTTTTTTCAGACTTTGTGATAATATGGATATGGGTGATATTTGAATGGCCAATTCGCAATCTGGTGGTTACTACCTGATCATATCTACATAGGAAGTGAAGAGGAAGCTTATCAAAAATTGTTTTTTTAACACTAAATAATTTTGAGGTGTTGTCAGTTTTCCAAAATACATCCCAGCGACATCTTTAATTAATATAGTTATTCACTTTTAAATGTGAAACGAAACATTGTTTTATCTGTCAAAACGATTTTCTGAAATTCTCAAGTGAGGTTCGGTTTGCGATTGTTTTACTCATACGGGCCTAAATAGCTGCGCAAGCGGTCGGTTATTTTCTTCTATAATTATTTCGTTAATCAATTTCAGTTTTTAAAATAAAAGATTTTTTTTTAGCTGATCCTCATCCACTCCGTAACAGCACCCAATACAACCAATGAGTAGTAAAAGTATACTAAACTATCTATTTATATTTAATTCTAAAGTTAAAAACTTTTGTGTTACATGACAGTAATAGCTTTTAGAACATTTAGATATAGATAGATAGGTTATTGAAACCGGCCGTAAGATTACTATTCTACTAAGTATATAATATTCTATTCTATTCTAAAATATATTTATTTTCTTACAGACACTACACAACACAACAGACGTGTCTTTATAACTGGTTAGTACGGAACCCCTTTATATGCGCGAATGCGGTTCGCACTTGCCCGTTTTTAGCTCGCTTCTGTTTTGTTTCTCTTTTAAACACATTTCTAAGCTATTAGTGACTGGGAAAAAAACTTAATACATAAGTTTTTTTTATTACCTCTATATTAGTACTTACTATTTCAACCACAGACAATCTACCTCTATATATTATGTATACGATAAGTTTGGGAATCAATTATAAAAACTTTCGCATAGATTAGATGGAAAAATAGACTAAATTAATTCATATTATGTATTTCATACGGAAATAATATATTAAGCATTTGTGTATCTAATACATAGCTCAAGCTTAGAAATCTCTAAAATAACGTCACACAAATGTTTATTTTTACGATATGGATCTAAAAGGATCCACAATTTACATATTAATTTGAATCAATTAGTTGTAAAACTTAATTTACACAATATTTCAACAAAATTTTATGGCGACACAAATGCCGAGACACAGTTTTCAAAATTTGTGGTTAATGGGTGTTCAATATCATCTGTGTCATTAAATTTCTCAATGAATTCCAGAGACAGGGATAAACGATGTCCACGCCTTACGTAGGTACTATAGGACAATTCTATAAGTGTTATTTAATAGCCTATACGGAAATAAAATGTTTTGAATTTGCCAATCAGCTAATCGCGTTATGACGTTACAATTTACGCATGCGCGCGTCAAGGTCGCTGATTGGCTAATTGTTCTCAGAGCCTTAGTCCTTGAATTTTATATTTTTCTAATTATTAATCTCATTTTTGGAGTACCAGCAGAAGTGAAAAACGAAACACTAGATTTTTTCGGCGGCGAATTCAGCGTGCGGTAGAAAGAGAGGGTCATATTATTTTCTCTTCTACACCGTGCCTGTCAGCACTCCCGGTCGACTCTGTCTCAGTATTACGAATTTTTGATCAGGTCACGTGTCCTGACACTCCTGTCGCGAGTTAAATTTTTGCCATATCAAAAAGTGCAGAACGCCTCTAAAGAAGTTTAGACTTCAAAATACACAGTAATAATACACGACCTTTGCACTTTTTTCCACTTTATAAAAATGGAAAAAAGTGCAAGTAATTTCTGTATTATTAGTGTATTACATATATTTTCACAAAGAACCTACAGTACATTCAATAACACATTTCAAAATACACATCTCTGTGGTAAGTAATTAGTCCATATTAATTTGTAAACCCGTACCTACATTAAGTAGCTTTATAGCACTAATTGACGCAAGATGGTATAATTGAATATAGATGGTATCCCAATAGTCATTTAACTGCTCGTTGAAAACAGCATCTGTCGCGCAGCTTCCGAGCATATGGACGGACAAACAATATAATATGGGCAGGAGGGGAAGTACCTCTGAGCCAAATAGAATAAATACATTAATGTGAACTTTCATTTACTAGTTGAAATCACTAATACTTTGAGCTTAAATCACGTTTATTTAAGATAATATTTTACTAGGATTGTGGGAACGAAGCAGAAATTTGATAAAGTTGAAAGAATTGGTAACGTTATGGATGCAATTTGTATAAAAATTATGACAGCGCAAGCGAACGAAAAATCTTTATCTTTATAACAATTTATTCATATTTTTTGCGCTTCGGCAAAATGAACTTTACATTATTCAGTTAACAAAATACGACTCGTAATATTTTAATAGCTTATATTTTTTGCAAATCAATAAACACAAAATAAACATCTAAATATGAATTGCCCCTATAATATTGAAAACCACTTGAAAACATCTGGCGCTCGTACAAGAGCTAAAAATGTTTGTAATTATGGATGTTTGTAAGAATTAGGACGAAACCTATATTTAGGGCGTCAGGGCTGTTGTCCATCAATCATCGCCCTAGCTGCATTGTACAAATTTCTTTTTCAAATCCGAAATGAGAGGGCTCGAAGTTCGAACTATAAAGTAACGCGAAATTGGTTATTTTTTTTATATATTTTTAATTAATCTGGTATGTCATGAACCTATTCATTTATCTAATTCTAATCTATCAATACAATAATGATGACTTAGTCGAAACCGGTCGTGTATTTTAATAAAATATCTGATAATTAACTAATAAAGTGGAAAAAGTGTAAGTAATTTGTGTATTACTACTGTGTAACATGTATATATATCCATCAAGAACCTACAGGCTACATTACATTAAAATAAATAATATATGCTAACACAATAAAGATGAAAATAATGTTAATATTTATACTAATATTATAAAGCGGAAGAGTTTGTTTGTTTGTTTAAACGCGCTAATCTCAGGAACTACTGGTCCGATTTGAAAAAATCTTTTTTTGTTGGATAGTCCATTTATAGAGGAAGGCTTTAGGCTTTATAACATAACGCTGCAACCAATAGGAGCGAAGCGTCAGTGAGAAATGTTGGAAAAACGGGAAAAACTAATAACATTTGGGGACTTTCGTTGCGTGCGCTGCATAAACGGCTTAAAAAAACCACGCGAACGAAGTCGCGGGAACAGCTAGTAACCATATATTTCTTCTCTTCATTATATAAGTATAGAGTTTTTACATTGTATATGCTCCGAAAAGACTAGACTGATTTTTATTAAATTAAGCAACGTGAATTAGAACATTGCCTAGGGAAGAATAAAGACTTTATTTTGGCAAAAGTCCGGTTACTGCGGTATTTCTTAATATCCAAACAGTTACTAACCTGTTTAGAGTTGGTAAATACAATAAAATAACAACGAGTAATTAATTTTGGAAAGAGTTAAAACTTACGCTCGCTAAAGCTTGACTCGCTGACGAAAACTTATTACCACCAAGAAGTCTTACCTGTAACAAAAAAATGTTCCATTAGTATACAAGGTAAATAAAAAAATTGAGTAGAAAAAACCCAAGGACGCAAATAACACCCATAACAATTGAACAGGAGCAAAAAACGCCAAAAAGTTGGCACACATAAGCTGAAGGTAATTTATTAGCTGGCCACCCTGGCCGGTCGTTGACGCTACCTTGAAATGTTGCTAGAGGTAAAAACAATCGGTTACGTCACGTTGAAGAATGTTTCGAATCGTGATTCGGTACGTTCGAAATCGATTTCGTCTATGACCCGTAGGGCTGTTGCATTCAATTTTAAGTATTTTTTTTTTATATTTACAACAACATAGTTTACACAGCTACTAATCTACATGTTATACAGGCTATAATTTTAATGAGTTAAATAATTTAAGGTGTGTATGTGTCCCGTATATAGAGTTTAATGTGAAAGTGCTGAAAAAGGTACTTACTTTTAAATTATTGTATGGGCAAAATTTATGACATTGTATTTCTCATACAAACATGAAAGTCAAAAGTAAGTCTTTCAGCGCTGGTACATTCACAGTGCACTCTACATACGGGGCACTTACACACCTTTATGTCTTATCACTCATTTATTTTACAGCTTGTATAGCTAATGGCAATCCGTGGGGTGCCGGAGAAAGAAAAGCCACTCCATCAACCTTTCCCGTGGGTGTCTTAAAAAGCGACAGAAGGAATATAATACATCCGGAAATTGGATCCAGTGCTTCTGCGGACATTGTTATTATTTAAGAAAAAGACAGACGAATTGAGAACCTCAATTTTTTTAGATCGGTTAAACCGCGTTCGACAACCCGCCTGTCAAGCGTGTTGACTGGCGAGTAATGAAATGATGAAATATTTTGGGGGATCCTTATGTTTAGTAATGGACGTCAGGCTGAAATGATGATGATGGCACCAGAAAGCCTTCAGAGCATGAATTATATAATAAGTGTCAAATCACAATTTATAATTGTGCAAAATAAATTGGCATCTCTTCTTATTTACAAAGAAGCTAATTACAAAAATATTATCTCAAATTACTAGTACGTAATGCCTTTCAATTAAAAGAAAGTTTTACATAACGACTCAACATCTTTTTAAATTAAATTATCTTCAATGCAATTCTTGCGTCATTGAGATTAACGTTTAAAGAGTTGACCCTCAAACATTGGTTACAACAACTCCATAGAGAAGCCTGGAGCAAATTTTTGATTTCGCAGTTCAAAAGGTGGTCAATATAGTAAGTATAAAGTGTTTAAAAAGCAGGGATGAATCCATTTCATCTATATCTATTCCGTGAATCCATTTCATATCCATTGAAATTTCGGATACGGATACGGATATGGATTAAATGATTTCGGATTATCCGTTTGTATAATTTAGGTTTACGTAAGGTTACGGATATAATTTTGGTTTCCTTTTTACAGTAGCAAAACTTTCATTTCGGATTCGGTTACGGTTACGGATAATTTTTTACATCGGATATCCGATTGTTTCGGTTACGGTTACGGAGCTCCCTAACAGGTACAAAGAACAGTGAGTATAACTTTGAGATACGATTATACTACCTGTCCTCATTTTGAAAATGTATTTTTTTTTCAAAAACTAAAAAAAATATTTTTTACTTTTTACAATATCTTATTTTTTTGTCGCAAGAATAACGAAAAAGCAAAAATTTTTATAAAAAATAAATAAATAGAAATACATGTCTAGAATGAGAAAAGGCAGTATAATCATAATATACAAAAGTAATTATAGTGACTTCTTTTTAAACCAGTTATAATACCTAAAGAAGCTGTATGACATTGTATATTTTTCCATCAAGATTGAGAAAAAACATGAACATAAAAAAACGGCTTCAGCTCTTGTTCACTAATTTTTAACATCCTTTAAAGGGTTTTAAATTTTAATGTATTTAATATTTAATTACGTGCTTAAGTTAGGTGTCAAGTATCGATGCAAACATTTTTTTTGCGCTGGTAACTGTAGCTTTGCAATTTGCAAGCTACATACAAAAGTTAATTTGACTTTAGTTTTAAAAATTATGCAAATAAATGAGTATTATTCATAAGTACTTTAACATACATTTTGAATGTAACAGTTTTTTTTTCTAGAAACAAAGTATTAACCAGAAAAACTTAAAAAAAAAACACTACGTTTCCTGATCTAAATAAACTCTACAAAAAATTGTTACAAAAACTTAACAAGGTCTTATTCCATTGTGTTCTTAGATTCATTTGTTACTTATGATTGATGTTAGTTTAATTGTATGTACTCGACGAAACTGGCCTATGGCTATCTGATTAAATATAACCTCGAACAAAAAAATAATAGCGCACATGTGCTGAGTGCGAGTTTTTGCTCGGCGAGCAGTTGACTACACTTTGTAAGGCGAAACAGCGCTCTGAATGGAAAACGATTGAACTAATTAGATTCCAAATTGTAGTTAACTCGCACTCAACATACTGTAGAAAATAGACTTTACGCCTTGCCGAGCAATATCAAGACACATTATTTAACGCCGGTTTTCTGTAATGCCGTGGAGTTTATGTGGTCAAGCCGTTAGTGCATGGCTCTTCCACAGTTGTCTGTTACCAAACTGTACCTAAAGAACCGCAATAGGTAGACACTAGACAGTTATTAATTTCAGAAAATATGCTGTATTTCCGATGCCGTAATAACAACAAATGAGAAATGAATGGATGATGGTGATATGCAGCAAAATTCTGATTTCGAGAAAATTGAATACAAACTGTCACTTAAACATTTTAAAATACGTTCTAACGTATAAAGCACAATAATCTAAAAGTCTGTCTCTATAATCAATGTACATAATACGTCACTACATATCCTAGAATGTTTAAGAGGCAGTTTAATCTCAATTTTCTGGGTAAAATTTTTTCGCGATATATCACATTCATCCATTCATGTCTTTAAATGTTCAAAGGTTCTCCCATACAACGAAAATGTTCTTTTTATCGTTTTGCACGGAACGCCTCTCGAATTTGGCCGCATGTTTTCAAGTGCCCATCTCACGCCAAATTAAAAAGTTTCATAAGTTCTAGGGTGTCACAGTTATTTTCATGCAGTGACGTAAAGCGACACCTTTATATAATAGTTAATCTAATAGAGCGTGACACGCAATTAATAGCACCTTAACCATTACTAGGCAAATCGAACACAATTAGTGCTTACGTCATTGCTCGTAAAGTATCTTATTTAAATAAAAAAAGATGAGAAGCAAAGATATCTTTCTTTGTCCATGCATCGAAAAATGGTGATGTTGTTATTAGAAAAATACTAGCTGACCCGTGCCCACTTCGTTGAGCATAGAAACAGTTTGTGATGAACCGTTTAAGTCTTCCTAGACTTCGACGAATATTTCTTTAATTTTGTTATCAAGTTTGGTTAGGACAATGAATGCAGGTTGATCACCTGATTGTCTGACAAGAAAGATGATCCATGCGTCGGATGGGCATGTAAAAAGTCGGTCCTGCGCCTGTTCTCTCGCCAGTCGTGTCGGTTTACCGTCTCACTGGGTTATGAGAGTAAAAAGAAGAGAAAGTGTCCTTGTGTATACACACTTGGGCACTATAAAAAATAACTCCTGCGTAGCTGGCCTGATTTCAATGAAATCGGCTACCGACACCAAAATCGGTGAGGAAAGTTATTATTTATTATTATTAATTAAACTTGAGAGTAAACTTCTAATGATGGTGTTAATAGACCATAAAACACCATGTCGCGGCCCGTGGGCTGGACGGGTGGGCACGCTACACAATTTTCCTGGACATATACGGCGCGGCATAAAAAGCCGTCCCATGCACGAAGATATCTTGTCAAGTTAATAACTTTCGCGGCCGATGCATTTCTAATGTGTTGTATTTTTTATGTTATAGATAACTTAAGTTCCAGGGCCCTGATTCAAGATGCCATCGCTATTTATCGCTTACGAAGTTCGAAAACAAAACGTGTAGGATTTGACATAAAGTTCGCTAAATGACGAAGGAATTCATGTGTCATTTAGCGAAGCTTATGTCAAATCCTACACGTTTTGTTTTCGAACTTCGTAAGCGATATATAGCGATGGCATCTTGAATAAGGGCCCTGTGTGTGGTAAAGTGTAATTTTAACATAAAAACCATTTTTTTATGTTTAAATGAGAATTCTTAGTTTTATTGCTCTATCTATTGAAAAATTAGTCTTTTTTATTTCGCAAGGGAAATCCGTAACACATCCCCCAGGGAGGGTCCCCGAGGGGTATGTGGGACTCCCGGCTCGCTACGGCCGGTTTACTCACTAAAATCACTTGCGGATTACCATCAGCCGTTTTGTTGGGAGGAGTGCCATGGATCTGTCAAAACAGAGGCCACTCCTCCCCCGACCTGCCGGTTCACCTCTTAAGGGACTTCCATCGAAATAAGAGATCACTGGCAAACAGAACGCTTCAGCTCTGTGCCAATATGAGTTGAGCCTTAATTGCAGCAATTAGCATTAAACTTTACCATAGCTTATTTCTACCATTTAGATGAGGGCTTCGCTTGCAGCAAGCATATACTATGTCTGATGATGAATTAAGCATTATGATGTTAGGGAGCTCCGTAACCGTAACCGAAACTATCGGATATCCGATATAAAAAATATGCATAACCGTAACCGAATCCGAAATAAAAGTTTTTCTACTGTCAAAGGTAACCAAAATTGAATATCCGTAACCGAAATTATCCGAAACAAACAGATATTCCGAAATAATTTCATATCCGTATCCGTATTCGAAATTTCATATCCATTGCATCCCTGCTTATGATAACTATGAAGCCCATTAGCAAATTTTCATTCATTACAATCGGTAGTTATCAAATAATACAATAGCAATAGTTAAATTAACAATTCACGTTCTACTAACTCAACTGTTCTATCACATTGTTATTTTCATACAACCACCATCAAAATGGCCGTTTGTATTGAATGTTTGCATTTTAAATGGTAGCACATCTGTGTCGACCGGATGAGCAAATTGTTATGCAAAATTTACAATGAAATATAAAACTAGCGAATATAACAATCTAGGTATAATAAAAAGTCTATGAAATGATCTAGGTTTCTAGGACATAGCTGATATGTTAAAAAAAGTATGTTTTATACCTCAGTTTTTTTATTTATATCATTCACTATTAAATACTTTATACACTAATATTTAACAAGTAATCGATTTAAAAAAAAAAGAAAAAAGTAAATTAAAGCGCAATAGACAATTTGCAAAACTGTCGGATGTAAATTGTAAAATAGTGTAAAAATAATTTCTCTATTTTAAAACTTTCTACTTACCCTTGATGTATTAAAAATAGACACGCAATGAGCACTAGACTTTAATAGTGTTACAAGAGTCAATACTTTTTGTCATTCAACTTCAATAATGCAAAAGTAAAAGCAGTGAAGTTAACATAATATTTAAAAAGTAAAAATAATAACAAACACATAAATTTAAATAAAGTTCAGTTCAGTGGGTAATATATTTTATTCAACCTAATTTTTAAAACTGCGAATAACTAAATCAGAGAAAAAATATATTATAATTATACTGCAATCGTATATTTTGATGATCTAGATTTTAGAAATTAATATTTATATTCTGTTATTCAGAGTAACAAACCTCAATTTAAGTCTACTATCATGATTTACTTAACAATAATATAGTAAATAGTTGTAAAACGGCTTAATTAGAAAGTCGTCCATATTTAGATGAGTACATTACGTTGAATAGATCATAATTAACTCATACTAAAATTTTTGTACAGTCAACGACATTCGAGTTACCACTTTTGAACCTTATCACCGTAGACATAAAGTGGAGAAGATACGTCAGTTTCGTCGGCGACCGTACGTCATTAGTTTCGTTATAGATTTGAATATTTTTGATTGACACATTCACTCTCACTTATAAAACTGAACTAATGATGATAAACTACGACGTATTAATGAATAGAAAATTATGGAAAGGAGTCATTAGTGAGCCTATAAATTATACAGGGTAAAGATTAAATAACACTATTAAGTATTAGATATAACTTATTATACATCGATGATTTGAGTACCGTATTTTAAGTACAACAAATAGTTTGATTGAACGATTTTGATAATTTATCTCATCACGGTTTGAAGCAGTGAATCAAAAATATACCACGGCCTTTCTAAAAATTGGTGTGAAATAACGCTGTGACCAAATATATATTAAAAATAAATACTTTAAACATGTTTTTTTGTATATCCGTCCTGTCTTCAGTGGCTTGTATAGATTAATAAAATTAAAAACACCTACACGTTTTTATACACTTCCTTTAAATTTATACTATAAAAACAAATTATATGAATACCTGAAAGGAATCTTATTTAACTAACATTAAGATCAATATTTGAATGCACTTCCCATGCGGGACAGGTGGGAGTGCACCTTGATGATAAAAAATTTACAGCTGCTGCTCAAATCTGTTACTAAGGAAAGGATATTCAGAGCATGGGACATTGGACACACTCGACAAAACTGGTCCAGTCCGGAAACTGCAACCAGACGACCCAAGTTGTCGTAATTACGTCGATGACAACAAAAATGTATTAAAAAGCGGAAGAGTTTGTTTATTTGTTTGTTTAAACGCGCTAATATCAGGAACTACTGGTCCGATTTGAAAAATTATTGTTTTGTTGGATAGTCTATTTATAGAGAAAGGCTTTAGTGCCAATTTCATCACACATGTTAAAGATAATCCTTCATTAAATATCATGTTATCCCTCTCGTATTTCATGTCAATGAATATGAAAGCATGGTATTTTAACACCCAGCTAACAGTAACAAGCATTGGTGAAATCGGAATTTAGGCTATATAACATTACGCTGCGACCAATAGGAGCGAAGTGTCAGTGAGAAATGTTGCAAAAACGGGGAAAATTAGTCACATTTGAGGTCTTTCGTTGCGTGCTGTTATAAACCCTCCTTGTACCCTTTCCTGCTTACCTCGTCTTTCCTTAATACCTCATCAGCAGTTTAGCCCTCAGCTAATCCCACTTTCATTTCCCATACCTCAGTCTGTCTTCATCCTTCATTTCGGGCGGTTGTCTAAATCTAACATTCGTCTTTCATTCAAAATCCTTTTTTAAAAAGGCTATCGCACAAAGCCTTATAACAGTGCGCTGCATGGTTTAAGTCACTCAAAAACCACGCGAACGAAGTCGCGGGCACAGCTAGTGATTTTATATAACCACATAAGTAGCATCATGTCACTTAGCGAATCTTATGTTCAGATTGAAAGTGTTATTAATTCATCATCGTCAGTTCCGACTTGGTTAAGAGCTTCCTTAAGAAAACATCACGAGTTACAGAAATACAACATTTGTATTTCTAAAATCTATTATTGCACTAATAAGCTAGCGTTAGCATCCGATAGAAACTGCAGTTTGAAAACGTACAAGAAAACATCGATTACTATTAATAATATAACCTGATTTCTTCTCCAAACCATAACCGATTTGAGTATTTTTATCATTATAAACTAAAAAAAGATTTGAGCTGTGTTATTTTCACTTTATTATATAATGTAGTTAAGTGTATTTCCTGGATGTTTGATCATAGCGGAAAATCTAGCCGCTAATTATAGCCTTTGAACTTTTATATCTCTTTTGAAATAAAAATAAATTATAGACATGCTAATAGTAATACCATATTATATCCACATATATCCAGAAAAAAAAGTTACCCTAGCGGCATTATCAACAGGGAAACAGGGATCTACGTTTGTATGGAAGGCCGTTGTATTTCCTCGAATAAATTGTACATCACTACATCAAATATAAATAATTCAACCATTAATCATACACAAATCACCTTAGCAGCCGAAACAATAAAAGCAATAATAAATACCAATGTAAAATCGGGAACACTATGAAACCGAATACTATAATTAAGAAGCAATATGCAGTGGCCTCCAACAACAAAGAGATATTTAGCACGCGAGATACGTGATTGGATAATTACACCGTATAACGTATTATACCATTTCCGTAACATTATACTAAGTACACTCAGAGTTATTAAGGTATTATTTTATTTTGCCATACTTTTTTAGGTTTAGCCGACCGGACATTATAAAAATTCTCTCTTTTTACTATTACAAATATGTTGATAGAGTTGCGTTCCGTTAACTGCACTAGCAGTTAACGGAACGCAACCCTGATCTCCAAACTGATTCGATTTTGATTGAGATACGATCGTGCCGTGTACTTCCGTAAAATTGACTTGTTTATTTTGATTCTCAGTTGATTGATGTGGTCGTGAGTACGAAAAGTTACAATTTGATGATTTTCTGTATCCTGGTTAGTTTCAAAGTAATCCACCAAAAAAAATACCAAAAGCCATTGAGATCGAACTGATTCGATTCTCGATCGTGTCGGGAGTTCGGGAGTATGCCCACTGGTTACTTTCAAAGTAATCCGCGGAAATATATTCATACTAGGTATACATATATTTAAGATTTTTATTATATATTAATACACATCCATGACACAGGAACATAGAAAACTTTTCCTTCGGCAGGATTCGAACCTGCGCCCTTCCGCTCGAGCACCAACGCGTTCAACCACTGAGCTACGGAGGTCGTCTTTAATTATTTTATTATCTAGTCAATATTAAATACAAAGTGTAAAAGGTTTAACTATTAAATAATATATTTTTTAATTAACGCATTACCTAATTTTTGTTAAATTGTATAATAAATACGAATGAAAATGTTATTATTTAGAGGTTACAGTCAAGGTGTTACGAATAAAGGAACTGATTAAATCTAGGTTTCGTAATTCTTGAACTAAATACTTTGAGTATTTATAACAAAAAACTAGTACAAATGAATTGGTACTAAAAATTTCTAGAATGTCGAAAAACTATGGAGCAATTCGCGCCGAAGTAGTCACAGTCGCGGAACAGCTGCAGTTTTAGTTTTTTTTTAACTTTCTGTTCATTGAATTTTTAATTATTGATGGGAATTCAAATTCATCATAACACCCAACTTTTTATACACTTGAATATTACTTAATAGTCACCGTTCGTGTTATTTTTATAAAGTGATTGTGAAAACCAAAATAAAGAGGAATAGTTTCAAATAAGTTATGTGTAATTATTGTTTTAATATATTGATGTAACATTTAAATATATTACTTACATTTTAGAAAAATTACATATGTAAATAACAAATCGAATTTAATATTGTTGAACAACAAATATTTTTGATGTATTCAATTATATTCACAAGGCAGTCATCTTGCTATTTAATTATATTTCACATGCAAAAACACAATAATACCGCCATAAAAGTCATACTTAAGATTATTAAGTTGTGTTTATTTGATTAAATGATCATAAATTGAGACTTCATTAACACAATTTAAATGGGATGTTCCCATGCAACATTTTAGACTTGTAACCCCATCTAAAAATACCCACAAAATTCAAAGATATTCAGATCAAACACACCTTAATGTTTTTCTGAACAAGGTAATGAATCATATACCTAATGTGAAGATATATCTTATTTTCGATTGCTTCAACGTATAGTAGATCTCTTACCTATCTCTAATACCAGCGAGTCTACATAGAAAAAATATTATATAGCATGCAACCAAAATACCATATAGTTACAATATGTAAGGTTGACCAAAAGCTGTAGTGCTTTGCATCAATGGATGATTTATACAGTACCTACTAGCTGTTCCCGGGACGTCGTTCGCGTGATTTTTGAGTGACTTACGCCGTTTATTAGCGCATGCAATGAAAGTCCCCAAATGTAATTAATTTTCCCCTTTTTGCAACATTTCTCACTGACGCTTCGCACCTATTGGTCGCAGTATTTTTCAAATCGGACGTTTAAACAAACAAACAAACTCTTCCGCTTTATAATGTTAGTATAGATATAGATTTTCCAAGAGAAATATCACTCTTTGAATACTGTAGTGCCTGGAACGGGCGGTTTTAAATGTCGCATGGTTGCCCATCACATACGGCATTCTCACAACATAGTCGGCCTAGTCCAGAGGAATGACTGGTCAAACATCTGGGGCCAACCATCTTCGGGTTTCCTTCGGATGTTTTCCTTCGCCGTTAGAGCGTCCGTATAATATACTTGAGATCTGAAAAGTCTCATTGGTACATTGCCACAACCTGAAAATCGAACCTCATGTCCTAATCAACGGTCTGACCACTAGGCCACGGACGCTCAAGGTTGATAATAATGTATGGGGCAAAGAGTGTATTTAGTGCAACATTATACCAAGCTAAGAAGACAAGCAATAATATCATATATTAGTCTTGTCGCGAAACGGAATAATATAGTTTCAAACTGAATACAATAATATTTGGCAATTAAGCAGTTACAGACCAATTTATTCAAGAGTACGCGGCACGATCGAATCTGAATCAAAATCGAATCGGGAGATTAAGGCCCCTGAACGTAAGATGACAATGTATGGGACAAAGAGTGTTTAGTGCTTGAAGCTTATCTAGACCTAGGTAATACAAGCAATAATATCAAAGCGGTAATAAATAATATTTAATATCATATCAGTGTTGCCGCGAAACGGAATGTAATCGTTGTCGCAGCACTTTCTCGCAGTAAATTATTTCAGTATGAACCCGACATGTCCGGGACAACCTCGGCGTGTAATGGAACCGACCCGCCCGCAGAACTAGGAAATGCGTAGACACTATTGTACGCAAGTACCGGCTATTTCCGGGCAGCGGGCAGTTCTCGACAAACTTCGTTGTTACTGATATCTTATGATGATAATAAGTGATAATACTTTACGGTGTGTATGGGCCCCGTATATAGAGTTTACTGTGAAAGTACCAGCACTGAAAAAGTTACTTTTTTTATTATCGTATGGGAAAATTTATGATGACGGGGCCATTTCTCATACAAACATGAAAGTCAAAAGTAAGCATTTCAGTGCTGGCACATGAGACTTATTGAACGAGTGTGATGAGCATTCGATTCTCGTTTAAAAATATATATAATATGTCGTATGTGAAAAAGTACAGCCTCTATAATTCTTCTGTACGTGTGTTGACAGTGAACTCCTCCTAAACGATCGAACCTATAATAAATGATTTTTGTTGTGTGTGTTCAAGTGAATTCGAGGATGGTAAACATTTATAACAGCGCTCAACTTAATTCTAAAGAGTGACGAAGTTCGCCGGAGCACCTAGTAAATATTAATACGGGAGTTCAAAAAAACGACGAAACCTTTCGAGAAAAGGTAGGTAGTGCCCTTGCGCTTCGCTTGGCTCGTCTTGACGGGGGCACGACCATGCCCCCAGATTTTTTGTTTTCAAAAATTACAAAAAAAGAGAAGAATTGACCGACCCCCCTACTAGGCAGCTGTCGGACAATCTAACAGTATTATTAACTAGACATAAAATTATCTATAATGAATCATTACAAATAATATTGATTTTTTATCTGTCTGATGACTAAGGAGGTTTAAATGCGCTTGAGGTTGATGTATAATAATATAGCCTATTAGTGAATAAATTTAATAAAAAGGACATGCAATAATGTAATAGGAATTCAGCTTCTATACATAAAATCTCTTAAGTTCTTCTTCCATTTGTGTCGTGTCTACTCCCCTCTACACTCTATGGCTCTGGTCAACAAAACATTGTTTATTATAAATCAAACGAACTTACCAAGTGAAGTTCGATGATAATTATGTGAGCAGCATTCATTCGAAGCGATTTATTGTTTACGTGTTGTAGTAGCATCCCCTAGCGTCAGCCTTGCACGGTTTTAAGAGTTTTTTTTTTTTAAAGACGGTAGTTCTTTTTCAAAATTCCCCACTATGATCACACCGGTATTGAGTCGGTGCGCTGCGTTCGGCTTCATTTTGTTTAGAGAAAATATTTCACATTATTGAGGGAAGGGTAGCAGTATGTAGACTGCTGTGTAGAGTTGGGTGGGTGTATATAAATCGCTTCGAATGAATGCTGCTCACATAATTATCATCGAACTTCACTTGGTAAGTTCGTTTGATTTATAATTATGTTTCGCAGCATTCATTCTTTGCGATTTATTGTTTACGTGTTGTAGGATGTTCAGAGTAAAATGTGAAATATATGTTAAGCGTTCAAAAGACTATAAATAAATTTAACATTTATGTTATTATAATATATACCAATTTATAAAAGTATTTTTAACAAATCAAATATATATAGTACCTATCTTATATTACAATTGAGTAAAATCAACTGAGTACAAAGGTAACATTTGTTTTATATTTTACATTATATTATTTATTTTATATAATTAAACTATATATTCTATTATATCATATTTTACAGGGTATTACTGTTTGACGAAAGAATAGAATTTGCGAAGAGATCTGGGTCGGGCACTAGAAATTTCGCGAATACAGCAGAAGAATGAGACCATCCGGCAGTCTTTCTAATAATATCGATATTAGCCAATAGCCGCAAGTGGCCCCGCGGCGGAGGTGGCCGCGCGGCGGGTGCTGTGACCATTGAACACCGTCGTGTCCACACCGCTGAGGTCGCCAGTGGTCTTCAGCCAGCGACTCAAAGTTTGTAGCGTTATTTTAGAATAACGTTTCTTAAAAATTATGAATAAATATTCATGACTATTTCGTTACTCCCGTATTTTATTAATAAAGCGATTAAACAACGCGCGGTACATACTCTGGACTATTAAAGAACGGTAATCTCAAAACTGGCTGCGATATATTTACTTTAGACGTCTTAATATGATCCGGAATTTTAATTATTACAGAACCTTCCAGTTGAACTATATTAGGTAATTTAATTAGTGAAAAGGTTTGTACGCGATGCGCAGTAACCAATGCCAGCAGAGTCAGTCTTTTTGGGGACGGTTTCTAAATCAAGGCTTTCATTGGACATTGTAACTGTTTTTTTTTTTTTTTTTTTACTTTTTATTTGTCGTTATTTATTATTATACCTGAAATACATTTAATTTATTTTTTATTTATTTATTTTTATTGGGCCACTGTAATTCTAAAAAATTTAGTACTATATTAGGGTCCCAGGTAAACTCATACCTGGGATTCGGAGGTCTCAACTTAGAAACCCCCTACATAAACCACGAATGTTCTCATCCTCTAATTCATTTCCAAATAATAACATCAATCTCGATATTTTATAACTATTGATATTTCCGTATCTACCTTTTTCATAATTCTCTGTTAAATATACTAATAAGTTAATAATAGTTAATAATAAAAAATTTAATACATCAAGGACTGAAATCTTAGTGTAATCATAATTGCGCTTGTTACAAAACCCTAGTCGTGCTTTAATACACCCGTCATATTGCTCGTATGTGGAATCACATACAGATGCTAACATTGTATCTATTGATTGGGGAGAAAAAAGATTTCTTTAGGAATATTTCCCCGTAAAACTTCGCGGCAATTAATCGGAGCGCCTCGTGAAGCGGGTGTGAGGTGATAATATTATAGTAAATAAAAATGAAAATGTAGTAAATTATTGAAATCTTTACTAAACTTTAATTTTTTCATTTTCATTTTACTACTGGGTTCAAAATAGGTATATAGAGTCAGATATAATTTTTTTTTTTTTTTTTTTAATAAGGGGAACCATGTCTGGGTTTTCCAGTATGGTAGGTACTACAACTACACCCTCCGCTTTGTCATTCATAATTTTTTGAAGAATTTTAGTAAGTTCTGTAAATGGTGGAAATGCACAGAAAAAATATTTATTCCATGATATGGTAAAGGAATCTATAACTTCAGGGTCCATTAGCCAAGTACCATAAGCGGGACATTTGGCATTACACCTGCTCGCAAATTATTATTATTATTTTTTTTTTTTTTTTTGAGGGCATTTAAAGTCGGTAATAATTTTTTTGGAATGCGATATTATTTAATTCCCATTCGGTGTTCTCGAATTTTTTACGAGATAACCGATCGGCAATATAATTATCTTTGGTATTTTCATAAGACGCAAAGACCGAAGCATTCACATTATTTCCACAATACCTTTGTTATTTTATTTAAATGTCTGTACTGCTAATTCTACGAGTATTAATGCACACAATATCAGTTACATTATTTATACATCAATAATATACATAAATCGAAACAAAAATCAATGCGCAATAATATACCTACATCAATTTAAAATGAGCCAATATTTAAGGAAGTTCTAATTCGTTTATATGCGATTCCAGCTCGTCATTTTTCTAGTATCCAAAGCACATATTACAGGTATTATTACTATGCCCCCCCAGATGATTTGGAAGCGTTTGTGTAAATTTCTAAATTAATGTTATTTAAAGGCATGGAACCAGACTCTATGTGGTTCAACCACCAAAACATGTCAGATTTCAACCAATTTAACATATATTTTTTATTATATTTATTTTATTATATTTACTTATACAATTTTAATAATTTGATCTAAACATTGATTTTTATTCGAAGTGACTACTGACTACCTATATAGTAGTATTCGAAGTCTTTTGTATACAAGTATGAATATTTAATGGCGGGACAAAGAGATATAAAAAATACTGACAAATCTAGCGAATTCCCGTAATTTACATCTTTCAACCTTTGAAATAAAACATATTATGTATTATGTACGGTCGAATTGAGAAACCTCCTCCTTTTTTGGAAGTCGGTTAAAAATGATAAATGCGTAAGTATTATATTTTTAGAGTCAAAAACCAAATCCTAAGTACTTGTAACGAGTTTTAGAAACCAAACTGCTTTTATCAATGTTAGTTATAAAACTAAGGTTTTAAATAACATCGAAGTAATAATTATATTATTCGCTCATTTTAAATAATTTTTGCACAACACTAGATATCGTCATGATCAAAAACCGAACGGTAAACAATTAAAATAATATAGAAATTGTTATATTGCAACCGCAGGTATTTTTTATGCGAGCTGTGAACCGGAACGAAAAAATAGGCGTTCTTTAAGATCTATAGAAGCCTTAAAAGAGTGATTCGTTATAAGTTTTGATGCAATTCGGTAATCCTCCATTTATAAATGTTAAGTAAGAATAAATTGGTTTAATATTGTTTTTAAATTCAATTTAAATCTTTTTTTTTTTTTCCATTCTATTTGGGCACTAAAAATAGTCTAGATACTGTCCCGGTTCATGATTGCATGGCGAAATCGCCTTAATTTCCAATAGTATATTAATGGAGTTAGTCCAGATTATTTGGAGTAGTATAAACATTGGGGTGTATGAATAAATGGTGATTAATTATTGGTATACGATACCCCTCCTTTATCCACGATAATATCGTAGAATTACTAGGTATGCGAGACCAATTATTATAACTGTAATATTGAAGTCGGCCCGCGAAACCTACCTCCATATCTACTTGTGCGCGCGGCGCGGGGCTCGCGCTGGCGGCGGCGCGGGCCGGGGCTGCGCCCGCGTCACACGGCGACTGCGCCCGCCGTCGCCGTTGAATGCCGGCTTCCTGTCCGTCCGTCGTGCGATGTTGATTTTTGAAGTTTAAACTTGACTTCCGAATATATATATATATATTTGTTTAGAAGTTTCGTTACTAAGAATAAATGTTTTGTATGAGCATTAAAAATGTATCTCTTTTAACCACAAATTAGATAACAAACTTTTAACCAAAGTATCTGCGAGCGAAGCTTTTAGCCTCGGGGTTCAATGTCGGGGCTACCAAAAAATCGCAATTTTGAGGCACCAAATAATCTTCCAATATTTTATTCTTCACTTCTTTCGGTAACCCCTTTTCTAATATTTCTTGCCACCTACTGGTTACATTTTTATGAATAGGAGGTCCGAGGGAGATATCCGATTAAGGCTCATCGCCTACAAGATATAAAAAATTATCATACCATTCCATTTATTCAACCACGAGATCAGTGTCCGTGGGAAGAGTTACCGTTACCGGGAGCGGCGGCGACGCGGTTCCCGGCCGGGCCGGGGGCTGGCGCCGCGACGGGCTCGGCGACGGTGGCCGTGACTGTGCCGACGAAGGCGAGTACGGTTGGAAGTCATCACCAGCGATGTCGCCGGGCCCGAGGGACGGGACTCGAGGGTCACGTAGGTCGCACATGGCGAATTTTCAGACACAACTATAATATACAGTCGGTCAGTGTTGCATCGAGACAACCTTTAAGGCGGAGGCTCTTTTGCATAGATTAGTTTTAGTTTTAGTAAACGAAGGAGGTATCCTTTAAATCGGAAACTCACAACGAAATCACCAGGTATTAACGTCCCACAATATAAAAATATGAGGGTAGTTAGTATTCGGCAAAAGGAACGACCTTTAAATCGGAAGTCCATATTGCTTGTATAAACGTTATAATTCGGTACTTACTATTTGTACTTTCGTCTGAAGAATAAATAATTCTATCGCTTTTGCTTTGTTTAGCCTTTAAAAATGGTTGCTCCCATTTCTTTATTTTCCGCCTGATTTCTTCATCATTGTCGTTTTCGTTTCTTCGTTTCCTTCCCATAGTTCAGAGTAAAAACTTATTTTTAACAATCCTTGAACGCGCAGGGGTCGACGTGCGAAGGCTTGAGCACGGAGACACAGAATGAAGCCGAACGCAGCGCACCGACTCAATACCGGTGTGATCATAGTGGGGAATTTTGAAAAAGAACTACCGTCTTTAAAAAAAAAAAACTCTTAAAACCGTGCAAGGCTGACGCTAGGGGATGCTACTACAACACGTAAACAATAAATCGCAAAGAATGAATGCTGCGAAACATAATTGCTTGTAGCATGGACCAATTATACATAGACTGCCAACGTTCATACAAAATTGCGTTCCTCAATTGTTAGTTATATCACTGACCGCTTGATGTCGCTAGGTGTATCAATTCCTCAAAATAAGTCAAGGTCAATGGTTTATTTCAGATTGAAAGTGCCATCTATTAGGTTATCGTGGAACGACTTCAACAATTCTAATACTATTACATGATAGATGTCGTTTTTATACTTTCTGAAGATATACCTGTGTAATAATAATTATTATAACGTACCGTAGTAACCTTGATGGGGCCTCGAGTTATTTTAAATTGAATTCGTATGAAGCTTGGAGGACATAAAATTAATATTGCCATACTTCAAAAATTCCCAAGACATTGGGAATTTGATAAAATGTACGATTTATTATTATTTGTATTAGCTGAATTAATAATAGCTCCCCTCACCGATTTCGGTGTCGGTAGCCTTTCTTAGATTTCATTGAAACCAGGCCAGCTACGCAGGAGTTATTTTTATAGTGCCCAAGTGTGTGCGCAATACATAGAAGCACTCTCTCTTCCTTTTACTCTCATAATCCATTGAGACGGTAAACCGACACGACTAGCGAGATCAGGCGCAGGACCGACTTTTTACATGCCCATCCGACGCATGGATCATCTTTCTTGTCAGACAATCAGGTGATCAGCCTGCATTGTCCTAACCAAACTTGAAAAACAACAGTTTTTGTTGTTCCAACGCCGTAATCGAACCCACGACCTCCGGGTTGAGAGCAAAGCTCTGAACCACTAGACCATGGAGGCGGAACTGAGTTATTAAATACTTAACTTAATAGGTATTTCAAATAAAATAACTTTTATTACTAATACAATTTCAACTCGCAATTTATTTTCGTTTATATGTTAGAACATTTACTTCCATAATTTCAAATGATTACAAATAAAAATTGTAAATTTATTATAAGGTAGAAGTTTAAAAAACACTTTTGAATGTTAAATTAGTAAGTCTTGTACCAACCAAGTACCTACAACAATTTCTAATGGACAACGGTATGTAAGTAGAGATAGTGTGATAAACGGCTTATAATCAAAAGTTAACTTACCTATCTGATATTGAATAATCAAAATATATAATAATAATAACTGCTTGTCTGCTTATCTACTTATTACCACTTATGAATTATGACTTTGAGCTTATGTTACATTTCGATTGTTAATAACTGATTTCAATAAACTTTCCTTCGTACTTTACAGGCTTAGGACTATCTGAATAATTTTAATAATTAATTAATATTCCTGTTTTGTAATTGCGCAGCCGAACTAACAAGAAAGTAAATAAACATGACCTAACATGCACTCAAGTTCAAAACCTGTTTATTAATTAATTATTACTTATTAGTTGTAAAAGTGATGAGCTACGTAAACAATTTTCACTCTTATTGCGTTACGGCAAGAACGATGTTAATTTACTCATGTGGACCAAAGAAACAATGTTCTTACATTACAATAACGCATTAAGAGGAAACACCACGAATTTTTTTCCATACAAAAATAGAGGTCTAGGGCATTTCTATTTCCTCCCTGGATAATTAGTCTAGAGTAACTATTTTTTTCATGAATATCTATGAATAATATTTGTACGTCCCTCTTTTTTCCTTTTTTTAATAAACTAATTACTTAAAGAGATATGGACGTTCAAAAACCTAAAAAAAACCGCCAGACTCACCGCCGTGTTTAAACATCCAGGAAACAGATTTGACTACATTATGCAACAAAATCAAAAAATAGGAACCTAGTTAATTTCTTTTTTTAGCTAATAAAGAAAGAATGATCTAAATCGGTTAAGTTTTGGAGGAGGAAATAGAAATCCCCTAAACGTCGATTTCTGGTACTTTTAATAGGTAATTTCAGTTCTAGCTGCAGTTGTCCCTATCGCACTATGAGGGGCGAGGCTTGAGGTAGAGGGACGCGGACAAATACGTACACACACGCGTGATGTGACACGTAGTCGATAATGATATCGATAAACTAGTGTTGTTTATCGATATCGACATTTCTAGTTTCTTACATCTTTTTCGTGAAGTATTAAATTATTATAATATTACACTAACTTTAATTATATAAATCTAATTAAATTATATTAAAAAAACTATTATGCGTCCATCATTCTCTCATGCTTACTGCCAAATAACGAGGATCGTATTGGGCCATAACGTCAAATAGCCGGTCGGCCAAAACGTATTATATTATAATGTTGTAAAGGCAACCGAACTGAATAATTACAGCAAGAATACTCTACAAATGTTAATGATTTTGAGCTCGATTTGTATAAATCTTAAACTAAAATACCTATTTTATTTTTGGAGAAATAATATCTTATGAATGGACCCCAGTTGGTGTAAGTGTTTTGAATATTTTAGATTACATTATACATTTTAATTTTTTGTTAAAATAATTATTAAGATTTCGCTTGTTTGTGAGTTATAATATTGTTATTTTAAAGTAAATATATTTTTTAAATACTTTTTTCTATATCGTTGAACATATTCCAGCGTCTGTGGACCAATATTAGTTTTTCTTTGTGTTAATGAATATATACTGAAATAAATTCTTTAAAATTGTTTATTATCGTCAACTTGTTATTTCCTACGGCCGGTCAAATTTAAATTACTACGATAGACTTACATACTATTGAAAACAGACGCTTATATTTTGACTTATTATACTTATTCAAAATTATATATAATATTATTGATGCTCCACATCTGCTAAGTATAATTTGCTCTACAAGATTAAAAATCAACATCCCATTTTTTTAATTCATTGACAGGCAAGGAGGCTCTATGACAACTCTCATTTACATAACTTTCTTGTAGAAATAATATACTAGCTACTATATAACTTTCTTTTAATAATAAATAAGCACAAGCTCATTTCTGGTGTTGTAGCCTTTTTGTTGTCTTTCCGAAAATAGCTTGTAAAGTTTCATTTCTAAATAAAATATTGTGAATTTTGAATTAAGTAATACATACTACATATAAATAAAACGATCTCAACCTCAACCTCAAGTCAGTATTTGAGATGACAGTCGAATTAATAAATAGTACTTAAGCACTTAACTTAAAGACGGTGTCTCAACTAAGTATGAGCGTTATCAACAGCTGTCAAACTGCTACTTGAGTAGATGAACTTTCGAAAGTAAACAGTGATTTGAGAGTTGTTTTGAGGCTTATGTCACTATCTCATTCCGTTTTACCTATTTCTAGTTCCGAATATGAACTTTCTTTGTGATGGAATATTTTATTTCTACCAAAATATTAATGAAAAACTGGTTTTTAATGTAATAATTAAGATTAAAGTCTCTTTTTGATATTTATACTACAAAATTTTGTTACATTCATTTACAGAAATATTGATAAATATTATGTTTGTTATGAAACTAATAAATCTGCTACTTTTAAAAGTATAACGAAACGTTATTTTACTAGTCACACATTAAAGAGCAGTTTTGAAAGGTTAGATCTTAGTTGAAACAGCGTTCCTAAAACCGGTTCACCTAATACGTCCTTGAAATCAAACTATTAATCAAATGAAGAAGCTAATCTTAGTATGAGTTTGTATCAACCAAGAGAGTCCTAGTTTTACACTTCTTTATTAATACGGTCATAAGTGTTACAGCAAGTCTGAGATACTTAATATATTTGTAATAAAAAAATAAACCGTTAAAAAAAGTGGGAAAAACTTGTAACAAATGCAATATATAAATATGCAAAAGTAATTTTGCGTTGGCGCTAAACAATTTACCACGGTTATGATCGCTCGCCGAATAATGCTTATAAATATTTTTTTCTGTGTTCCTAGAGAATACTTAATACTTAGTTACTTAACTGAAAATTTTCAGTTTGACTCACTAGTCACTATACATAGCTGTGTGTAAGCATAGCATATTTGTTTTCATTGGCTGGTTACTTGAATTTATGGCCTAGACTTCTATGGAGCATGATCCATATCCTTTCGTGTTAGACTAGACTACCTAGTATGTAGAATAAAAAGCATTTTAAACTTCTATAAGTTTAAAATGTTTAAAATACTGCGATTAAAATTACATAATATGTGGTTAGCTTATTCGATCCGATGATATTTAGATCATATTGACCATTTGATAATCATAATGATCGTAATGATCACAATGAAATATGCCCAAAAAAAATTCAAAAGTTTTAAACAATTAACATCTTCAAAAATAGTGTTTGGTTTGTAGTTATTTATTCTATAAACGGACATTATTTAAATATTTTTTAGTTTAGAACGATAACGGAAGTTTGAAATTATTCCTCCTCTTTCAGGATATTATTGAAATATAATTTTTATATGAAAAAATCTGACAGAAATCAATTCTTGTGAGTATTTCGATTATACTTTACATATTTTTATATTTTTCATTTAACTCTAAGTACTTAGGTACCTACTTTAAAAATATTAACTGACGCCTAAGAGGCCGTCTGCATGCAACAATGGCGCGGAGGGCTATTTTCAGCGTTAATTTAAAAATATAAATAATGGAGGTACAATTCCGGGAGTGTAACCTTTTTTTGGCAAATTTCCACACTGGTTCTCGTCCGATCACCAAAGTTAAGCAACGTTGGGCGTGGGCAGTACTCGAATGGGTGACCGCCCGGAATACTTTTTTAGTTCGAAATAAAATTGATTAAATTTTTTACTTTATTTACCATTTAAAACAATAATCAATAAGTATAGAACATTTGTATAAAAATATAATCAAGAAAACACAGTGGCTTAAGAAGATGGTTTTACATGTTTGTGCTTAGTACCAACTAACAGTAATTAATTCTTAAAATAAAAATCTAAAACCCGACTTCGCAAAAATGGGTCTAAAAAGGCTGAAACAAGGCTACAACAAGGCTGAACAAGTGGGCACTGGTCAGCTAGTTATAAAATAATAGTACATATTAATCTATAACAAGCCTATTCTTATACAGAATAGGAGCTAAATTACACTGTGTGTTAGAATATTTCGATATTTGAAAAAGCGCCATCTAGTAATAAAATGACAACCTAGCTCCTAAGCTAGTATACTATAATTATAGCACCATCTATTAACAAATAGCAGAGACTTGTCGTAAAGGTAGATTTTTTAGTGTTTAGAGAAAAATCTTTAATATCATCTTTTGAGAACCAAAACCATATTGAAATAAGGTAAAAAAAGATTAGTAACTGATTAAAAGGGATTACGTTGGACTTAGTTCGCTAATTTGTGCAATATATTGATATTCTGACTATCTAACAGCGCCACCTACAAATAGTCAGAATTTTAGAAAGAAAAAGAGGAACGCAATTTTGTATGAACGTTGGCAGTCTATGTATAATTGGTCCATGCTTGTAGTGTTGTAATGTTACGAAACGAAAAATTAATTTAAATTCTTGTTCGAAAGGCCCTTTTAATTTCAATAAGGGCACAGTGCACTTTGTGTTATAATTGAATTTCTTATCTCGCAAACGAATTGTATTTGACATAGAAAGATATCTATACTATTCATTGAGTTACAAATTAATACCATTCTCAAAAATCCAACGGAACCCAATACAAATCGTGGTCTATTAATCAAACAAACGACCAATTATAACATCATTAATTTTATAGTATTCGTTCTTTTGCTAATTATATAATACGTCAACCTAAACGTTTCAGATACACCACGGACACTAGCGATCAATCAACGAATAAACGGCAAATTATCAATTAAATTGTAAGTCAGTCAGTCAGATTGTCAAACTGTCAAAAATAGTGAAAGTGACGCGGGCAATTTTTCACTTACGCATGAGGCATTCGAATGAAAGGTCAGGGGTTAAGCGTTACCTGTTGTTTCTGATAATATCAGTGAGAGAAACAGAGCCCCGATTCTCGTAACTCGAACTTCGATTCAATCATCGGTCTATCCCGCTCGCACGCGCGCTATATCACACGTACATGAGCGGGATAGACTAAAATTCGAGAGATCTAAGAAAGGTTTAGAATAGCTGGAGTATGGCGTCTAGTCCAACGACTAGTCGGTTCAGTAAAAAAATGCCGTAAGTACAATTTCAGTCATTTCGTCCCAAGTGTCTTATTAGATTTAACTCGAAAATGAGACGTGCTGTCCTAATTTCTTACACCGGTTCTTCTCGGCGGGCTAGGGTTGAACCGGTGGTAGCCTTTTTGTTGACTTTCCGAAATTAGCTTGTTAAGTGTGTCATTTGGAAATAAAATATTTTGATTTTGATTTTAGCTGCCTTGGAACATCCCAAGGCAGCTAAAATCAAACAGAGAGAACCCCACATACATAAAAAAAACCAGCCAAGTGCGAATCGAACTCAAGTACGAAGGGTTCTGTACAACGAGCAAAATCATGACGTTTGTTGTATGGGAACCACATTTTTATTTTATTCTTTTTTTTTAGGTTTTTTATATGTTTATCGCGGTTCATGGGATACAGCCTGATGACAGACGGACGAACGGACGGACAGCGGAGTCTTAGTAATGGGTCCTGTTTTTTACCCTTTGGGTTTGTATTTACGGAACCCAAATAAAAAGTAGCAATGTCTATCGTGATTTGATTGCGGATTTGAAAGCTCTGTTATGTTACAGTATAATAGTTTGCATGCATATATTTGGATAAGTACACATAATATAAGTAATTATATAGTTATTATATTATTAGAATACTACATCTGAGTTTCAAATTATAGACTATAGGTTATGTAACATTACTAAGAAGTAAAACCTAGACTAAAGATTTGAATTTTGAAAATCATTTGATAATTACTTTGCTTTGTTTCATTATTTGATGTACTCACCAAATATTTGTTACATATCTGTAAAAACTTGTAAATGGCTTTATGTCTCTAATCTGTTAGTATTAAGATATGTATAGCTGTAAATTTTTCTGTATAAATAAAAAAAAAAAAAGTGGGGATATTTTCAATTAACCCTTTAAAAAAAATTTACCCAAAATTGCTGTAGATTCGGTACTTTGGCCAAATCGCCATCGCTAATTCCGAAGACGAGGTTCGAAAACAAATATGTATGGTATGCCTTTGTAATAAATCTGATCAAATTGTTAACAAAACTGAGTATGAAGCAAATGCAAATAAAGATCCTTTCTTTATATTTTCCATCTCCTGGTAAAATGTTCAGAATATAATATAAGAAAAATGTTTATGTAATTTACCTAGTAATTTAAATGAATGTTTGAATAATGAAAATTGATGTATTGCAACTTTAAGGGCGCGATAAACCTTTATAAATTAATTTAAGTTACTTATGATATACTATACTAAGATGTATTTTATAGTAGTCGCTAATGACCGAGGTGTTGAAGCGACATTAAATAAATAAATATTAAAAAAAACTGAGTATGCCATTGGGCGGCTTCAAATCTACAATTCTTCGAATTTAAATGTCATTTAATTGTTCATATTAAGATCACAATAAACCGAAACGGAGTATTTAAACACATGTGGCGGCTCTACATTTCTAGCTCTATGGGCCGAATGATACGACGCGGGGACTCGTATCAACGATCAAGACCCGCGGGCGAGCTATACATCACTATTATCAATTTGTGTTCGCTCTCTAACGTACGGTTAGCGTAACAATAAGATTATCTCACGGACGCCGATACAGTAAATCATAAACCATAAACTGTTATACGATATACATACTAGGTAGCACTCGAATAGATACACCCAAATATTCTTAGCAATGTATTCATTACACAGTGCACTATTAGTATGTACACAATATGTTGCAGTAAAAACTAAAAAAGTATTTTAAGACAAAAATATTTTTGACTGAATTGGTTAAAACTACCTAAATTTTTGACGTGCAAATTAATATGTTAGTTAATAGTACATAGTGCCTTAAAATTTTGTAAAATAAATTTCGTATGATATCGAGAAAAGTTTACTGTAATGAAATATTATTTTAACGTAATCGTTTAAACTATAAATAATAAGACATAATCGTATAGTATATTACTAATTACGATTAATTTATTTAACGATCATAATAAGTAGATAATATTGCTGAATTACGTATAGTTCATATGCGATTTCACTTACTTTTGCATTCATTATTTCTCATAGATCAATCAAGCATCAATAGCAAGCTGCTGACTTGTTACGATTAGGTAAGTACTTAAATTATTAAAATCATTACTAACAAATTTGTTTTAATTTCGAACTAAAGGTACTGGACAGATTGTGCTGAAACTTAATACACAAAGTGTGTTGTCAGTTGTGTATTAAGTTTCAGCACAATCTGAATCACACACCATTATGACGAATGCCTAATATAAGGAAAGCCAAAATTTACCCAAAATTTTTGTTTTGACCCTGTTTTGTCCACGTCGGAGGCAACCTACTAATACTAAAGGGTGCAAAATTGCGATTAGTAGAGACAAACCTAATATTATATCGCAAGCGAAATGATTTTCGAATTAGAATTTAAAATCCAGCATTCGATTGAACAAACTGGACCAGGTTAAGGTTTGATACTTGTTTAATATTTATAAAACCCTTATAGGGCACCGGCCCTTTTCCGTAGACAGGTGAGTCAGTCTGTCTACATAACTAAAAGGTCTGAATCGAGACAAAAATCTCAAGGTTTCTAGTTCAATCAAAAACAATAATAGCCTTATAAAGGTTACACATATCATATGATCTACTGTATAATATGTAAAGGACATATCATGCAATTATGATATACATATTATGACATATTTATTAATTAATTTCATTCAATTAAGAGCCAGGCTTGTCTGTGGAGTATTCGTCACTTTCTCTTCTGTGCGTTTCTTCTTCCTGTGCGTTATTTTTGATACGACACAACATTTATCTTCTACCATACATCAGGAAGACCTAGAAGAAACTATAATATAGACAATATTATAGCTTCTCCTAGGTCTTCATTTCTCTTTCTCTTCTTTAGACCTAGAAGAAGCTATAATATAGACATTAATATAGCTTCTCCTAGGTCTTCTTCTTCCTCTTGTCCCCTCTAATTTTCCTTCCATAATATTCTTAAGAAATTCGTTGTGTCGTGTTTAGTAGGAGTAAATATCTCAATTTGTCAGAGAGTTATAATATTGCCTGGCAGAATATAGCTGTTGTTTTTTTTTTATTATTTTTTATACGCAATGTCTATCCGTGGGGGGCCTTCCTCCCCACCAACCGACATACCGTGGGCGTCGTAAAAGACGACAGAGGAAACATAACAGATAGGTTGCCCAACTTATCTGTAAAAGTAAAAGGTAAAAAAAACAACAGCGATATTCTTCCAAGCAATATGATCACTCTCTGACAAATTGAGATATTACCTCCTATCAACAAACGGTAGTTTAGTTATAGTTGAATTACCATAACACAATAAATTCGCATTGATCTAAGATTTATTTGATCTCTGTATAATTGTCAATACACTACGGAGCTTATCGAGCTTCGTAAATATGTAGCTTTATCTAAAGCTTTCGATATCATAAAGAGCTTTCCATTATAGGCGTGTACGCAGTAGGCGACATTAAGCTGGGTCTAAATAGTAGAAATAGTGACAGAAAAATGGCATAATATATTCTTCTTTAAACCTTGTATGTGTGTGTGTCTGTCTATGTCATCGTCTTCAACTTCCAAACGGATGAACCGATTTTGATCTAGTTTTTTTTACAAGCTGATATTGCGCGCGCGTTTTTAGCTAGATCATCATCATCAGTTCAATTTACATAGTTCACTCACTGATTGACAATTCGGGATTAATTATTTTTTTAATTTTGTCATATCGTTCCGTCATTTAGTCTATTCGTCCGTAGAAAGAAACCATTTCTGTGATAGTCATATTAAGCGTGCATGTTTGTCAAGGTTACATCAAAAAACATAGAGCCCTAGAAGAACTGCATTCTTTGTGATCTTTTAGTAAGCGAAGAAGAAACATCAGCGTTTACAACATGGAATCAATGAGCAGATGCCAGCAAACGCAGACAGAACTACGAGGTATAAATGAGGGTAGTATAAAACCCACTAAGGGTATTGTCAGATAACTTTTATGTAAGGAATAAATATGTGACTTTGGCAGATTTTGTATGGAACAAATGTCGTCACATTTTTATTCAACAGATAAAAGTTATCTGACGATTGAAAAAACGGCCCTAAACATACTTTCCAAAAATATCACATAATAACTGGATACAAAAAATCGTTTGGAGCTTAATCGGATTTTGATACTGGTATGCAATATGCATGTATGTTTTAGCGGGTTTTGGTACGCAACTAGCCAAGCATTTTAAAGCAATTTTTACGAGACTCCCAAATTTGGTCCAGAAGCATTATGCTTTTGGTTTTATACCCATCATATGCTCTACGTATTTTTACAGAAAAACAACTCGATACAGCGTTCACAGAATGAGCATTCGGTCTTCTAAGCAAGCACAACCGCGGCGCTTCATACAATCTCACACAAGAAAGTCTCTTCATACGTACGCACAGAACCTGCTATAATCTATATCTTGTGGAACATGACCACCTGAAATATTATCGCACCACTACAGGAACGGCATTATTTAAGTATTGCTTTAGAAAACTCGCGGCGCCGCTTTTAGTCTTACAGGCTTTATCGCGAGTAATTTATGTATTAATTCATTATATATACCTGGCAACATCGATTGAATTGCACAGTCACAGTAGAAATGTATACAGTAGTATTTAATCGTTCTGATTAAATGTGTTCTTTATCTAAACATAACATTGAAATTCGGTGGTTGATTTAGATGAAACTTGGCATCATAGTTTTAGTGTCCATGTTTGTGCGCAATACACAAGGACTCAGCGGGGCGATTAACCGACACGACTGGCAAGAGAACAGACGCAGGACCGACTTTTAAAATGCCAATCCGACGCATAGATCGTCTATTTTGTCAGACATCAGGCATTGTCCTAACCAAACTTGGAGACAACATTTTTTGCTGTTGCAACGCGGGAATAGAACCCAGGACCTCAGGGTGGAGTCAAGCTCTATACCACTGGACCACAGAGGCCTTCAAGATATAAAATACTATCATTACTTTTGAGAGAAGCGTGTCTAGTGCTGCAATTGAAAAACTATCTGTATGTACAAGGTGTAAAATAAATGAGTGATAATACTGTAGGGTGTACTGGAAATGTATTGGAGAGGCCTATATCCAGCAGTGGACAAAATAAAAGGCTGAAACGACGACGACGACGACGACGACGACTGTAGGGTGTGTATGTGCCTACTATGTAGAGTAAACTGTGAAAGTACCAGCGCTGAAAGACTTACTTTTAAATTTCATGTTTGTATGAGAAATGTCCCAAAATCATGGGAAAATTCTCACACAATAATTTATAAAAAAGTACCTCTTTCAGACCCCTACACACCCTCAGTACTATCACTCATTATAGTATAGCCTGTAGATTGTATGAGTTTTAGAAAAAATATAAACACTTTCACTCGTAAATTTTAAATTATTACAACATAAAAGGATATCCTACAGTGAATAGCTTACGATAGAGAGCCATATGCGTGTCTTTTATGGTGCAAGTAATGTGTGCATCTGTGGTACTATATTATGTAGGTTTTATTGCTTTATGTGTGGGATCTTTGTAATAGGCTGGATGACTGAATCTTAAGAGAAAACGGTCTAGAGAAATGCGAAATAGGTAAACTCTATTGCTATCCCGTAACTGCCCGGTCAAACCGATAGAGACAACTGCAGCTTGAACTGAAATAACCTATTTAAAGTACGAGTATACAAATCAACGATTATGAGTTTTGTTTCCTCCTCCAAAACTTGACCGATTTAAATATTTTTTTCTTTATAAACAAAAAATAATAATTTAGCTATGTTTCGATTTAATCATAAAATACACAATTTTTTTTTCCTGGATGTTTAAAAACAGCCGAAAATCGGAGATATTTTTTAGGTTTTTGAACGTCTATCTATAATCTATATCTCTTAATATATTGCTGGTCGTCCTGCGCCATGTTTGTCTTTAAAGTTTAACGCTCATCACTCGTTAGAAGACCTAATCCTAGCAGCAGCATTAGTAGCAGTCATCACCAGATGATCATGATGATACATTTTTAACTTTTTTTGCGAAACATGAAATAAGTTACACAACCTCTGACACATCTACAACATTATGAAAACAAAATCAGAAGTGATATAATTTGCGAATCATTATATAATTATTCAATTAAATATAAAACATACGAGCGTTGCGCCATTATTAAAGCATTGAACTTACCTCAAGGTTGGGCCATTCAAAATAATTTAGCGGATGTAGGCATAAGAGCCCGTACACACTGCCTTTGTTCGCGCACAAAACGTGATGTAGACATAAACAAGCGAGTAGTAATCAGTTAAGGAATTTATCTGCACCTTAAGGCTTTGTATAACGCCAATGATCTTCACCGACTTATATATATAGCGAAAAGATATAGCCCCGGAGTGTTGAAATCGTATAGAAACTCGTTTAAAAAAATTATATACAATTTGAAAAAGCTAAAACGATAGCCATCGAGTTTTGCCTCACTTCAACGAAATTCGGCCAAATGCGATTCAAAGCTCACGTTTATTCTACAAAATTTCTCAGGAGCATCTTAGAAGTTAGGCCTCTATACCTCTATAACTCCTGAACTTACAAAGTTATCTAATCACGTGGAATAAACCGTATTTACAGAACTTTCAATTCCGTTTAGCTTATAAACTGCGAGACGTTGACGGATCTTTAGAACGATTTACCAAATAAATTTTCTTTCTTTCTTTCTTTCTTATATTAAGTACGAGGAGAGCCTCCGTAAGTATTTACTTTACAACGTTTTGAAACATACGAGTACATCGTCGCTGCAAAATTTTACTCTCAACCTGTCACGGTTAAGAAGCAAACAACGAACTCTGTAACAGTATTTTTTTCTTTATTTATTTATACGCTCGTTACGAATTCAATAATGCCAACCTTAAAAAATCTAAATTACTAAATTAACACTAACAAATTAATAAACTTCACCTAATCTAAGTTAAGTCCCAGTAATAATAGCTCCCCTCATTTCGGTGTCGGTATGTCGGTAGCTGGAGTTATTTTATAGTGCCCAAGTGTGTGCGCAAAACAAAGACACTCTCTCTTCCTTTTACTCTCATAACCCAGTGGGACGGTTAACCGACACGACCGGCGAGAGAACAAGCGCAGGACCGACTTTTTACATCACAATCATTCAAACTTGGAAACAACATTTATTGTTGTTCCAACGCGGGAATCGAACCCACGACCTCCGGGTCGAGAGCGAAGGTCTGAACCACTAGACCACGGAGGCGAGTCCCAGTCTTTACTCTTTGGTACGGAACCTTAAAAACTAAACCGCGTCAGCGGCTAGACTAGCGATGACGTCATCTTAAGCGTTATAATAGAAAAAACGCGTAAGCTCTAAAATCACAAAAATTGGACCAGCTCCAATAACCTTGGCATCCTTTAGTAATAACTGTTCCACTTCAGACCCGAGTTATAAGACATTGATTATCTCGCAATACCTATTGTGTCTAGTTTCGTAATGTTTTGAATCGAAAATAGCAATAAACGT
Organism: Celastrina argiolus; assembly: GCA_905187575.2. Classification (NCBI taxonomy): domain Eukaryota; kingdom Metazoa; phylum Arthropoda; class Insecta; order Lepidoptera; family Lycaenidae; genus Celastrina; species Celastrina argiolus. The sequence goes on from LR994596.1 coordinate 10,788,582, forward strand.
ATTGAAAAAACCGCGTTATAATATTTACACAATATTGCCTTTTAAGTTACAGATTTGAATAACTATTGAAATCGAAACGTGGGTATAAAGTATGATACAACTAGATCCCGGTACTTCGTATGCGCAAATTAATATCGCACAGGAATCACACTTTTGGCTGCGGTAAAAAGTAGCATATGTGTTAAACCAGCATGTACAATACTATAATACCAAATTTAATCAAAATACATTCAGCAGTTATTGCGTTAAGAAACATAAAAAAATTTGATTGGAGAAAAAAAACAAAGGACCACAAGTGACCGCCACAACTCTAAGGCACTTATTAATAAACAAGTCTTAAACTCGCTCTCAAGAACCGAACCTCTACTTGAGAACAAGTTGCGTTCTTAGGTTGTATTTGTTGTGTTTGTAGGTTGCGATCGCAACTCTTCTATTTGACAGATAAACCAACGGTTGGTTTCACTTTTAAAATTAACAACTTAACTTACGTTACATACTTCCATTTCTTTATTTCTGAAACGTAATATTCATATCACAGTTATACAAATTACAATAAGTATAGGTCTCTATATTTTTATAATATTTCTTTTTAAGTTTACTTAAGTAAAGTTGTTTCTTTTATGCAAACATTGTTAAACCAAACAATCTGTCATTTGACAGATTGTTTGGATTGACGTTGACAGATTGAGAACCTATTTAGGTTCTCAAGTAGAGGTTGCGATCGCAATTCTTGAGAACGAGTTTAAGACTTGTTACTACGGGCCTTAGACTGTTTGTAAAGGCGAACCAATCTGCAATAGATTCGCCTATTCAGTAATCTAATATTGGAGCATATAAAAGTATCACACGTGTTACGAAATATCAGAATTGGGTCAAGAAAGCACTAACTCCGCGTGGGAATTCATTCAAGTGGTCCAATATATTGAAAATAATCTAAAAATAATAAAAACTGGGTGAGTGGATTGTTACTAAAATAAACGATAAAAAAAATAAGCGACCCACAATTTTCAAGCAGTTGAGTGACAATCATGAATTAGAATTTCTGCGACGTTTAAAAACAGACCAAAATCGGTTCTTTCGTTTGGGAACTTTGATACCAAACTTATAACGCCCACTTTTGATCCACGACGAAAACAGCCCCTCTGTTTTCGCCGGGGTTATAATCTACTTTGTGGTCGGGGTTAAAAATTGGGTGATTGGATTATAAGAACGAAAATTAAAAATATTTGACTCGATAATAACGACAGCGAAGAGGATAAATTGTGGTCATTATAAGTTAATAACCGATAGTCGTTAAAACCGATCGTAAAAAATCATAATATTTGAGCACGACGGACTTCGTCGTAATATCCAGTATAAGTGATGTCATAAAAGTTTTTCACTGTAGAATAATTTAAATAAATATTATTTATAACTAAGTGTTAAATGAAAAACCTAGAGTTAAATATCTAACACTAATCTTAAGCTATATGGCGCAAATGCTAAGTGAAAAAACGGTTATATTACAACCAGTCTATGTTAAATAAGCCATAGTTATCTGGAGTTAAGCTAGAGTTAACATCTATACTAATATTATAAAGCGGAAGAGTTTGTTTGTTTGTTTAAACGCGCTAATCTTTGGAACTACTGGTCCGATTTGAAAAACTATTTTTTTGGTGGATAGTCCATTTATAGAGGAAGGCTTTAGGCTATATATCATTACGCTGCGACCAATAGGAGCGAAGCGTCAGTGAGAAATGTTTCAAAAACGGGGAAAATTATTCACATTTGGAGACTTTCGTAGCGTGCGCTGCATAAACGGTTTAAATCACTCAAAAACCACGCGAACGAAATCACGGGTACAGCTAGTCTGAAATAAAACCTCATGGGTTTATCTTTAAAGTTCACTTGAAGGTATCAATGGTGTCGGATAATTTGACATTGAACACCTTATCTATGAACGTAAATCACTATTATATCTTATTCTGCACTCTGGCTTTACAAGCTGGAAAGCCTGATATGTCGAAGGCTCTCGAGGTTAAATGGCAGGAGATAATAAAAGTGAATAGGAAATTACAAACAGCCTACAAAACGCAGAAAAGTATTTAGGGATACAATTATATGCTATTATAGAAAAATAATGTTTGTGTAAACAGGCTTTGAACTTACTGTATGAAAAATCATTATCTTTTTTTTTTATATATATAAATGAATTGCTGTTCGTTAGTCTCGCTAAAACTAGAGAACGGCTGAACCGATTCAGCTATTTTTAGTCTTGAAATATTCGTGGAAGTCCAGGGACGGTTTAAACGGTTTTAATGCTCAACGAAGTGGGCACGGATCAGCTAGTTTTCTATAATATTTTTTAAGGAATTTTAGACGAAGAAATACTCTATTAGGGACAATTCTTAGTTTTCTAGGAATCAGTTTCATTTGGTCGAAAAGTCGTCCGACAAAACAGACTTTGTCTAATTTGCAGTCAGGGCCACACCAAATGCTTGCTTCAAAACTCCACAAATGCAATTACATGGGCTTACCCCTCATTCACATACCAATTTATTAAACCTCCAGACTCTCATCACCTCAAACTTCAGAATCGCCCCATTGCTACAAAGTTTTTTTTCTCTTTCGCCCCTCGCGCCAAAAACTTAACCTATGTCTAGTATGCCTAAGATGAGATGACACTTCTAGAAAAGGGTCTTAGATATAATATCACTCCTAAGATTAATCAGAATGCCTTGGATTTACAAGCCTGCGGTAGATTTTTCACGGGATATTGCTAGATATAATATATTTAAATTTTTTGCTATTAATTTCCACAAAGTAACGCCTGATTCCATTAACTATACAAAGTTTATTGTTTACGTCAAGTTTAATACTTCAAACAATTATTGGCAGTTCCATAATCAATGGAATCGGCGTGTACATTCATTTTATATCATTTACTTTCACTTAACATGGCCCTATTGATACTTAGGGTAATGATGATGATTATCCAACACACGTGATGGCGGCGTGACAACAAAATTGTAAATTATGCCTCCAAATGACACCCTCGCTTCAAGCTAAGCTCTTGGCCTGACATACGATTGTTTGCCTTGATAAATTTAAATTGTAGCCAAGACAACGGAATTGGAATATAAGTGCATATTACAATAGTTGATACATAAAAGCTGTTGTAGTCGCCTCGGGCGCTCTCTGAATTTACCATCGCGCAAAATACAATCGGCGGTCATAGAAATAGGCCTGAGCGTTTACCATTGTCTAGTGTCTAATACCATATGTTTCTCAAAATAATTGAAGACATAAATGGATTAAGATGATATACAGCAAAATGATGATTTCGAGAAAAATGAGTTCAGAACTTCACTTAAACATTTTAGAATACGTCGTAAAGTATAAAGTACATGTAAAGATTCGTCTCTAGAATCAATGTACTTATTCAGTTACTACACATCCTACAATGTTTAAGTGACAGTTTAAACTCAATTTTCTGGGTAGTTATTTTTTGCGACATATCACCTTCATTGATTCATGTTTTCAAATATTAGTTACTTAGGTTGAAACCATAAAAAAATACCCATCTCATTCTAGCAAAAAATTATTATTTCGTCACAAACTGCTACCGCCATAAAATTTTGGAATTAATCTAAGATGGAATTAGAACATTTAATTGTAACAAGTAGACATTTTAATTGTTGGTATTTTCGTTAGTTTCTTTAATTAACAAAATTGAGACCTAGATTGTTTATAATGTTGTCTAACATAATAAGACGAATAAAAAGACGAAGAAAGACAACATTCCTACTATAGAAAACCACATAATTATAATAATTAAAATTATAAAGACGCGAAACATTTTGTAAAGCTAACGAGCTTATCTTTTATATTACAATTAAGTTACATTATTATAATGGATGAATGAATGAATATATCTTGAAGCTTTCTACCGAGTTATAATTGCTATCTGTAAGCGTGTAGCTTTAAAAATATTATAAAACAATGGGCTAATAGAACGTTGAATCTGAACATCTGGGTAAAACCGCTAAAGAAAAATAAATATCGGTAGCGAAATGAATTTCAAATTGAAAACGCCGATTCCCGAAAGATAATTTGAGGAACATTTAAAATAGAGTATAGGTGTAACAATAATGAGTTATAATACTTTAAGGTGTATGTTCACCTACGTAGAGTTTACTGTGAAACTACCAGCGCTGAAAGACTTACTTTTGACTTTCATGTTGCTATGGCAAATTAACAATATAACTTGCCCGTAATTCTAAATCTAAACAATAAAAAAGTACATAACTCTTTCAACGCTGGTACTTTCACACCAAACTCGACATACGGGACATACACACCCAATACAAAAGTATTATCACTTATTAATGTTACAGCCTATATAGGGTACTTCCAGAACGCAAAATCACGATGTTGTTGATGATGAACATATCGAAGAGTCCCTATTTCTGGCACATACTAACTAGTTAAGTACGGTTAAGTGCAAGGCAGTTTTAGTGACAGTATAAATGGGAGTGTAAAATTTTACATCGTTCCAGCTGATTTCTGCTCATTATCCATCGTAAACGCTTACGAGCGAACGCTTTTTAACCTACTTCCACCCGTACATTAAATTTCGCGTGATGGTCAAAACGTGATCGAACACGAAGTATGTAGATTGATCACCATTCGTCTGTACTGTAAACTAGGACCAGAATAACCGATACCGTACACTAGATTTTATTCTATTTCGAATAATTCATGGAATATTTTGAAAATAGAATTTATTTACAAAAGAATTTGTGCAAGAATTTAAAGGCGTAAAATCGAAAAAAAAACATAATCAGCTAACGGCCCAACACTTAAATTAAATATCTACAAATCAGTAATTTCAGTAATTTGTAACTTCAAACTAGGACCAAAATTCTTCTCCTTCCTATTGTGCACTCGTGGTCTCTTTTGGCAATCTAATTCTGAAAGAGGTACTTTTTTTTAAGTTATTGTGCAAATTTATGACGTTGGAGAATTTCTCATACAAACATGAACGTCAAACTAAGTCTTTCAGCGCTGATACATTTCACATTAAACTCTACATAGGAGGAACATACGTACCCTAAAGTATTATCACTCACTTATTTTATACCATATATAAGCATTGAACAAGTTCAAAGACAAAAGAAAGGCGACCCACAAATACCGGGACCACACAGAAAACTAAACGTAATTAGTAAAAGGCGGTTGATGGATACATTCAAATGTGTCTATATCAGTCACAAATGAACAAACAGCGTGTGTTATAAATCTAGTAGCAATTAGAAGGCCAGGTAAATAAACGATCAAAGGGGAACAACTCGAGAAAACCAATTGGAAGCTCATATAATACTAAATTAGCTGACGTTTGTAACGATTTCAGTTGTAATTGGACTCTGACCTGACAGTTCGCTACCACCTCAATAATGGAAAGTCATTCGTATACAGCAGATAATAGGATTCATATTAGATAATCCGAGTGGGGGGAAATTAACGTTTTTATGCCTTGTCTGTTGCCACCGGGCAATTGGACAGATTTATACTAATTCACGAACGTACAATAACAGTAATTGGGATGTTTGTTTCGCGATCGTTTTAGAAAAGCATTTAGAAGTTCCGCTTACCCAATTTGACAGCAGTCATCATTCATTGACATATTCGTAATCGACAGAAGGTATCAGTCCTATTGAGGTATTATTATTATTATTATTATTATTATTATTATCATAGAGCGAACAAGAATACTTGATAACTTAATTAGTAAAGTTTTCATAAGCTATGCTAGCAATGACAGCTATACTAGTAATATCCTAATAACGTTACGAAAACACAGTTGTTATTTGTTTCAGGGATCTTTTCAATTTTGATTTAGAGTCGATCGTCCCGAATAAATTGACTTTTGTTTATGTCAATTCTCAGTCGATTGACATGGTCTGGAGTACAAAAAATTCCATGTAACGATTTTCTTTATCCTGGTTAGTTTCGAAGTAATCCACCAAATAAAATACCAAAAGCCGTTGAGATCGAACTGATTCGATTCTCGGTTGTGTCGGGAGTAAGACTGCTGCTTGAGATTTTGACGAAATCTATGGCAGACTAGAAACGATCCGGACATTTGTAACACAATATGCGCGTAGAATGTGGACGCAATGCAATGTATGAGGTCCTAGTACATCGACTGAATTTCTGAACATAGCTGATTAATTAGCCCATAGGCTATTCCACTGCTGGGCAAAGGGCTCCCCCACAGTCTTCCACTTATCTTTTTCCTGTGCCAACGCTGGCCAGCCCGGCTGATGTGCATCTAAGTCGTCACGCCATCTCAGGCCGGCCACGTCGGCGTCATCCATCTTCAAGTACCCATTCAGTGACTATATTTGCCCAGCGGTAAGGATGCATACGTGTTCCCCCCAATCCCATTTCAACTTACATAGCTGGCTGTCTAAAATAATATGTTAATCATAGACAATGCTCTCATGGTATAAAAAGACATAAAAGGTTAGCGTGTCCTAGTTAAAGTGTTCAACCGCCCGTCCGAGAGTGACGCACTCTGTATTTCGGTAACGACCGCCAATAAAACAAAACAACGATGACATTGTGACCACATGTCGCCTCTCCCACAGACTATAGCTAATTTTTAATGAAGAGCATCACGTCATATTAATAACGATGCTTTGTAAATATACTAGTACTGTACATATATATCTTCGTTCGCGTGGTTGTCGGAAACACTATCGCGATTATCTTTTGATTGCTCACGTTGGTTTTTGTTATTATGATTATTAAAAAAGAATAATTTTTTCATACATATTTTTTGAGTAACTTAAACCGTTTATGCAGCGCACGCAACGAAAGTCCCCAGCGAAGCGTTAGTCAGAAATTTGTCAGTGACGCTTCGCCCCTATTGGTGGGAGCGTAATGTTATATACCCAGCCTTCCTCTATAAATGTACTATCCAACAAAAATAGATTTTTTCAAATCGGATCAGTAGTTGTAACAAACAAACAACTACAGTAGTAGTAACAAACAAACTCTTCCGCTTTATAATATTAGTATAGATTTACTTTTAGAATCGTCATATTTATATGTAAATATTATGATTTGATTAAAAAAAATAAACCATGGTGTCAGCTTCATGCATTCCAAATTCTATCATAAATGTTCAAGCCGTTTGTGTGATAATATACCACTTGGCTAGTGTTGCCAGAAACATCCTTTCAAACTATCAGTTACATTATCATTAATATTATTGTCTCGTTTCCTATTGAGTTTCTCTGTCCAGTAGTGGGAAGTACAAAAGGTCGTGAGAGTTGCAAATTTCCGTGTGTTTGCATTGACGGAGCTAAGTCCTTAACTCATAAATCAATTGTGAATACCATTTATCACACAAGCTTTCCTATCCGTAAGCTGTATTTAGACGCAGGCGTATGACGATTCTGTATATGAATGACCTGTACACGCCCGCGCCGAAACGAATGTGTGAACGCGCGGTGCCGACAGTTCGATCTGGCATGTTGATGACAGCACATTTTCACAGTATTATAGGCCGTGTTCGTTGGCATTTTTTTTGGCACATGCGCTTGTAAACCACCAATAAAAACCTTTATTTTCTATTACCTATAAATTTATTTAAAAATTGTAGACAACTTGACATTCGTCAAAGGTTTTTGATTGGTGCTTTACAAGCGCATGCGTCAAAAAACAAGCCACCGAACAAGACCAATGTATTTTTATATAGAGATTCGTCCTGCGGTCAAATTTCGCCGATAATAATTTTAATTTTGCTTTTTGTGTAATAAATTTAAAATATTAATGTATTGACAAATTGACAAACTTGTAATTCATCCATAATAATAAACGTGTTAGAAAAATTGTATCAAACGTGTTTGTTGTTTTTTTATTATTTTTATATGTATTTGCAATTATAAGCTTTCTGCACTTTTGCCAGAATTCACATTCCGTGCTCAAAATTTCCTCGTAAAACTATACTCAATATTAAATATTATAATAATATAAGACGCAAGACAGTCCAAACATAGGACAATTTTAGCTTTTCGTAACCATAGATTAATTAACACCTTCGTAACGCAGTTTGGAACGATGCGAAGCGCGGTTCGAACTGCGCGTGTGCGGGGAGCTAATGAGTCAATAGCAAACTTAGTAATTGCTACTGTTATAAATCATAGTTTAGTCTTGGAGACAGTAGGGACATTAAGTCTCTTAGCTTGTATGGTGCTTTTGTTGGGTCTTCGTAACCACTAAGTAGAATGGATGTTGTGAAGACATTTAAAATCTTGCTTCTTGTTATTATCTCAAAATACTGTCAAATATGTATATAACATAAAAAAAATGTTATTTCGATTGAAGCGATAAAAAATAAAAGCAAACAAAAATATGTTTGTCAATTTAGATTGTTTACTGCCATGCCATCTGCAGGTGTGATAATAGTTTTTAATTAATTATTAGCATTAGCATTTTTTAAATAAATGAGGTCATTGCATTTGTAATATTTGCAAATATTTAAACATTTACATGTGATTCATATAGCAAATACTCCTGGACCCCTATTCTCGTGACTCCCACTTCGATTCGATCGTCAGTCTGTCCCACTTGCACTGCAAAAGAGTAGAAGTTCGAACGAGAATCCTGATTCTCGCGGCTCGAACCTCGTTAACGAATATAATTTACTTCCAATCGCACTCGCGTCAATCATGCGTGTTAGAGCGGGACAGAAATCGAAACGAAATTCGAGCTACGAGAATCGGGGCCTAGGACTAATGTGGCGAGCGAACTGAACTTCCTTGACATTCAGATCTTTGTTCTAATGCAAGACCAGTTAGTCACATACAGACCTTGAAGGTTTACGAATGGAGTGTTATGACTTTGTTTTAAGTTGTTTATTGTGTATAAATAAATCAACCAACTATGGCGAAGACAAAAGGAAGGGTTATGATTTAGGCAGTCTATGTATGTTTCTTCCACAGTAGCGGCTAAACTGCTGGTCCGATCGTGATGTAAAAGGTGTCAGAGATGATAAAGTAGAGATAATTATTGTGATACCCGTCGACTCGCCAATGTGAGTTAAGCCTTCCATAGAAATACGTCAGAAAAGTTAACTTACAAGTTCTACAACTATATCAACTTGATATAGTTGAATCCACGAGATTGCATACCTAAATATAATTTATTAATTTCGGATACACTTTCGTTGCATAAACATGCATTCTTTATCAATGTATGTATTTATAGATCGACCGGACAGGTAGAAAGTTGTTGCGTCGATATGACTTTATCGGGACATTTTCAAGTGCCCGATACTGTGTTTGATAGCAGATATGAAACATCACATGAGGAATATTAAAACTATACTATATTAGATAGAAATATATAAACTAGGTACTAACATAAATAATTGTGTACTGTAAAGGTTTGATGACATCGATGAAAAATTCTTTCAGTGTAAGATAGCCCGTTTATCGAAGAAGGATATAGGCTATATTATATCATCACGCTAAGACTAATAGGAGCGGAACACCAACGAAAAATGTTTCAAAATGGGAGTTTCCACTGACGTAGTCGCGGTCACGTCTAGTAAAAGGGTATAAACTTCTAACAGTTACTTACAGGTAACGTAAATTTAATTCGTCCAATATTTACGGAGCACACGATTAATAACAATAATAATAATATCTATGGACGCTTCACACCACGTTAAACTCGCCCCACGCTAAGTATCCGAAGAACTTATGTTACAGGTACCAGACAACGGAAATATACATATTTAAGATTTTTATTATATTAATACACATCCATGACCCAGGAACGTGAAAACTTTTGTTACCTCGGCGGGATTCGAACCCGCGACCTCTCGGTCGAGCACCAACGCACTCAACCAACCACTGCGCTACGGAGGTCGTTAATCAACTGCTTCGCGATCGAGTTCACCGTCAATTCTGTATTCGCTTGAAGATATAAAACTGTCAACCACTCACTTAGCCCGATATCGATCTGTGTAAATACTATAATGGCAGAATATTTACAACTTCATTCGTAGTTGAACGGAATTTATGCCATACAAGATCAGATTAAATACCGTTCGCTGTCCGATGAAAATGCTTTCGTTGGAGTTTTATGAGGGCTTAAGTTAGCTGTTACGATTTCTTCTTGAGAAGTAGTATCTTAGTTCTAGCTATACAGGTTATATTAATTAGGTATATAATAATGAGTGATAATACTTTATGGTGTGTATGGGACCCGTATACAGAGTTTACTGTGAAAGTACCAGCGCTGAAAGGTACTTTTTTTAAATTATTGAATGGGAAAATTTATGATGTTGGGGCATCTAAATCTTATCCATTTCTAAAGTATTATCAGTATTCATTTATTTTACACCTTGTATACATTTTCTTTTTTAGTGAGAGTATACTTACCTATAATATTCACGTAAACTTAAAATTATTTGAAACCCACATAAGACGATACACATAGAAATTGAAACAAAAACAGCACAACATTCAGAAGACTTACTCGTACAAGAATACGACGTAATAAAAAAGGAAAGAAATATAACCGATTGAATATAATAAATCATTAGAGGAATATGACCAGTAGTGACAGCCGACAGGTATACAATTACGTCTAGATATCAGATACAAAAATTAGCATTGATTGTGTGCTCAAATAATTTGCAATATCAATATTAGCATTACATAACACATTAGCAGATTGTGATGCAATTGTAATATTAGGGAAGGCGCTCAGCACCTACCTAGTAGCTACCATGTTTTAAAAGTCACTTAAAGTCACCAGCTTTTGAGGACCTCGTCTTGGTAATAAAGTTTAATATTGGATCGTTTCAGCTATGACGTCCAATACTGGATGTAAGCCTCTTTCCTATTTCATGATGTGTTGCCTTAACTCGCCACGCCTACTACTCCTGTTTTCTTCTGGTTAATTTCGTTATGGGTCGCAAGACAGATTTAGCTTGTCCCTCGGGTACCACTGAGATCATATCAAAGGGTTTGTCGTGATTAGTTATCGCTGTCGATCTTGGATCACAGAAGTTGCAGTGGTGGGCCAATGCCCGTAAAAAAAAAACTCAATTAAAATAATAACAATGTCCGCGCAAACACCGCTATCCATATCCGGATATAACGGGTGTAAAAAGATTTTTCCTTTTCCTTTTCTCATTCTAGAATATATAATATATTTTTTTTAATTTGAAAAAAAAAAATTACTTTATTGTTATTTTTGCGACAAAAAATAATAAATGGTGAAAGGGATTTTTTTTTTAGTTTTTGACAAAAAAAACAAAATTATAGTGACTGCTCTTTTTACACCCTATATATTCCCTCTGACGCCTTTCAGTGGTACTATGTTAATTCTGAGTGGACTAGGTATGATGGAAGAAATAAAATGTCGACTTGTGTATTTGATTCTTCTCGGGTTTGGCAACCCTAGATTACGTCAGTTGCATCACACATGAGTTAAGTCACGTATCAATCAGTGTAGTGTCCGACGCGAAAAAAATTGCGATAATATTTGGCGATTTATCGTCATAGATTAGCAGACGTATTCATGTCAGCGTGACAACTTCTGTGATATATGCCATATCTTTTTATAGGCATTCGAAAACAATTTCTTCAGATTTCATACCAATTTGATTTCAATATACAAATGGCAGAGTTACATAACCAATATCTAATCATTCCTGTTGTGCAGGGATAGGATAACTCTTTCACGAAAAAGCCCTGCACAGATTTGCAGCAAGTCAAGCATAAAGTTTGTTGACCAGCCAAAAATATATGCCAGAAAAAAAAATCTATAATTAGCATAGTATTTTGCTACTGACAAATAGTCCACCACAAATTCGCATTACAACTACAACATAAGCCCTTTGATATGATGTCAGGGGTGACTAAAGGAAATAAAGTTGCCTTGACCAGCAATAAAATTATTCAGAATGTAAGAGGAGTTCGTTTGTGAGGGAGTACAAGTGGAAGCCACAAAGGGAGATCTCGACCGAGCGAGACGGTATGCTCAGTCAGGCCGAAGCCTCTGTACTAGTTTTCAGATGTCGTATATACATATAGCGCCGGACTTATAAAACATCGATAGCGCGATGCAGGATTGTGTCGCTAGTTGTACCGCCACAAGGGAATTCGCATAGTCAATAGCAAAATCTAATAAGTTCAGTAGCAGATGCTTATCTCAGATACGTCTCAGATATATCTCAGTATAATATGAGTATGTGTATCAGATCACGCCCCGCCGCCTTACCGTTGTGGTCACATCGACTCATTGACCCGGAAGACTTGCGAATTTCTACTTTCTTCTGTCTATCAATCTGCGGGAATGGTTTCTCAAAACCTCAACAATGGACCTTCGAACCAACACTTCAGACCACTTTAGATGAGATGGGACATCTTGGTGATTAGCTTTCTAAAGCGAAACAGAATGATCTTAAGGTGACTTTATATTCTTTGGATTATCTTCACGCTTGAACGTGTTTATACGTTTCTATTGCACCAGAATAGACATACTGACAGTTTTATATTGACAAAAGGGCCAAATTATTTAATTCCGTAATCAATGGGTATTTTGTCTGTTCTTTTAAAGAAAGAAATGCTGCGCCTTGACCGGAACCTGTACTATTCAGTCCCGATTTCACCAATGCATGTTAATGTTAACGGCTTGTTAAAATAACATGCCTTCTCATTCATTGATCGAAATTACGCGAGGAACAACATGATATTTAACGAAGGATTAACTTTAACATTGCTTGGTGAAACACGCCCTTAGCCGTATTCAATAACCTTGAATCTTATTGTAAAACTACACAAATTTTCAGCACAGCTAAATCTGAGTCCTAACTCCCTATTTAATCACCTAGACCTAGATTTAGATGCATTTAAACATAAGCAGTCATTATAATTATCTGCTTGAAAGCCTCTCTGATTAATGTGGAGTACCTTGATCGAATAAAAACTTGTTTTACAAATCGTAGCGGAAGAACCCTTGCGGTCGACGCAATATGAGAATATGGAGGAAGGTTGTGTTGCAGCCGTTTTACATTCACGTTAAAACTTTACATCAAGCCATTAACCCGAGCAGAAACAGTAAGCAACTAAGTACTATATACATTATGATGTATGGGGGTGTCAGATTTTTGATCCTTTTTTAGAAACTACACTTGTTAGTGATAACCCAACATCAGGATTTAGGTTGTAATGAGCCTCAAATATCTAAGGTTAACAGCCGAATACAGAACGCTGATTAAAATAAACTTAACTCAGTCCTCGTATTCACGAAACGATAAGGACAGTAGGTAAAGCAGGAACAAATCTACGTCTTCGTCACTATATTGGACACTGTAATAATTCTTATACAATAAAATATTATAAAGCGGTAGAGTTTGTTTGTTTGTTTAAACGCACTAATCTCAGAAAATACTGGTCCGATTTGAAAAAATATTTTTTTGTTAGATAGTCTGTTTATAGAGGAAGGCTTTAGGCTATATAACATTACGCTGCCACCAATAGTGCGTCAGTGAGAAATGTTACAAAAACGGGGAAAATTATTCTCATTTGAGGACTTTCGTTGCGTGCGCTGCATAAACGGTCTAAGTTACTCAAAAATATGCGCTTCCTACACTCTTAAGCTCTAGTGCTGATGATCTAGAAACAAGATTATGGCGAATACCTATGGCCAGTAGTGCGGACAATGCGCAGTGCGCGCAGTACGCAGCATATGCAGTGGAATTGCACCTCTATAATTAACTGACCCGTTTTCGGTGGAAACAGGATGCTGTATGATCTATTTCGGTGAAGGTATTTATCGCCACTATTGTTGGACTGTGGTTTTTGTGCGTTTTAGATCGTTTTCGGGCTGGGAGGCGATATTTGTTTGTGTATTATATGTATCATACACACGTATATATATAAAAAAACTTGCGTTTTATACTGAATTATATCTATAGGTATACTAATATTATAAAGCGGAAAAGTTTGTTTGTTGACGCGCTAAATCTCAGGAACTACTGTTCCGATTTGATAAATTCTTCTTTTGATGGATAGTCCATTTATAGAGGAAGGCTTTAGGCTATATAACATTACGCTGCTACCAATAGGGGCGAAGCGACTGTGAGATATGTTGTAAAAACGGGGAAAAATAATTACATTTGGGGACTTTCATTGCGTGCGCTGCATAAACGGCTTCAGCCACGCGAACGAAGTCGCGGTTCGTTCGCGGGAACAGCTAGTATTATAATATATTGAATTATCCTGAATATTCTTCTTCTCTTCTTGGTGTTCTTGTGGAAAATCATGTTTTAAACAACGAACAATTTCGACTTTTTTCACATTTTTGATTATAATATGCTGTACTCTTTTTATAATTGAAAAATAATTTACAATCTACAACAATGTTTTCAAACTAAGCTAAAATTAAAACGTGGTGTGTAATCTTGTAACATAAAATTATAGTTTCCCTCGTATTCATCATTTGAATTAGAAACTGCAGTAAACCTGTAGTAAAATACTGTAAAGTAGTAGCTACGATGTCATAAATGATAAAGGTTTTTATGGGCTGTAAAAGTGCGTACATACTGGGACACTGGGCGCTTTTAAAAGGATTACTAATTAGTAATTAATGTAGTAGCTATTAACTGTAGCTTAAGCATGAACAATAATAACTACAATTTTGTAACTCAAATGGCAATTGTATTGGCGCTGTAATGTTTTTCCTACAATAATCATTTGATAACGTTACGATGTTCCTGTTACCGCCACTGAAGTTACATTCACATTGTTATATTTGTTTTTGTACTATTTTGTTCTATAAAACAGTCCTGTTCTGGCATGCATCAAGCGTGTCAGAGAATGATAGCAAGGGATAACTTTCTCTAATTCTCTTTCTCTCCTAACCTCTCATTTATCCTATCTACTGGTGACAGTCCTCTGCGTCACATCCACTTTAAGGACCATGTAAAAAGTCGGTCCTGAGTCTGTTTGCAGTCGTGTCGTCCCTTTAAGTTATGTGAGAATAAGGAAGAGTGCGTAATAATGAGAGTAAAAGGAATATAAGGCGTACACACACTTGGGCACTATAAAGACTCCTGGCCTGGTTTCAACGAAACCAGGTCGACAACTAAATAGATTCATATTCAAGGACCACCCAAGAACAACGTCGTCCCCGTGTGTGTAAGCGCATGTTATGTCCGCCATTCCCGGTGAGTCGTGACGATCCGGACAATTACACAGAGTTCATTACCGGCACTAGAATGTCAACGTTACCTCATACAGAAGCGCGCCGTAAAAACTTGGCGCATTAAATAGTTAACTTCTCATAGAATTAACGACGTTTTACACGTTACATGTAACATGTCACTTTAAAAGTTTTTAGGGTTTAAATGTTAGCTGGGATGTTGATACAAATCTTTTGACACCTATTTAATTAAATTTGGACCAGCGGGCTTACTCCCGACACAACCGAGAACCGAATCCGTTCGATATCAGTGGTTTTTCGTATTTTATTTGGTGAATTACTTTGAAACTAATCAGGATAAAGAAAATTGTTAGATCGTAACTTTTTGTACTCCCGACCATATCAATCGACTGAGAATCGAAATAAACATAAATTTTTTAGGAAGTACGCGGCATGATCGTATCTGAATCAAAATCAAATCAGTTTTGACAGTAAGGCCCCAGTTGTCTAGGCGCTACGGTAAAATACATAGGCTGCTAAAATCATCACCGTCTGGTAAAAATACTCATATAAGCATGATTTTTTTCCTCCAAAATATTTACACTTCGACCGATATTATTTTTTAACTCTCCAATGAGTTTTTGATCATTATTTATATACATTCTATTAGTATAATAGCTTAACCAGAACCTATCTATTTTGTGACATCAAAGTATCATTTGGGAGTGTTTCCGCGTGACGCAACGGACGTCGTCGACTTCCAAAAAGGAAGCGTTAATGGCCAAGTGGCTTCCTTTCCGGGAATCTCGAGAAGTCGAGACTGACAGTCTTAAGTAGACTGTCAGTCTACTAAGGGAGAGAGACAGAGACTATGGACCGAACACTCAAACGCCTCTTAAGTTAAGCACTCAAATGGCTTGTCATTCTACTAAAAAGATACAGGAATCAGGTCTTCCACAGTTGGAGAACTTTTCGAAAATCCAGCTCACAGAGATCGTAGATAAAAGGCACTTAATATAAGGGCTTAAGATAGACACTTAAAAGATAGGCACCTAAAAAATAGGCACCTAAAAGATAGGCACCTAAAAGATAGACACCTAAAAGATAGGCATCTAAAAGATAGGCACCTAAAAGATAGAACGAATACGTATAGGTACCCAAAGGGGTACCTTTTAGGTTGCACTTATTAGACAGGTAGGATAAATGAAACACGAGGCATGCAGATCACTAGGAAAATACGTACCTAACGAATAATATGGCAATTCGAAATTTTAGTATCAATTATATCATGTTATTAAGTTATAAATAATGTTATGAATGCGACAAGTGAAATTGAATTTCGCCAAGTCAACGGTATTACGGTATACAGTCGTAAACTGATATAGGTGTATCAAGTGACGCTATTTATATCAATGTACAGTAGCAATCTACAACACATCATACTGTTAAGTGTCCAAGAAGGAATTACTATTTTAATTTCTGATCGTCAAATCGACCGAAGTCTATTTCGAAAAGATGTCTGATCATAAACTAATTAGGGCAATAGATAAAGGTCAGTTCGTGTCTTCTTTCTCAGATCAAATAAAAAAGACTTGTAAAATAAAAACCAGCAACCTTACTCCCGACACAATCGAGAATCGAATCAGTATCTCAACGGCTTTTGGTATTTTATTTGATGGATTACTTTCAAAACTAACCAGGATAAAGAAAATCGTTAGATCGTAACTTTTTGTAACCCCGACCATATCAATCGACTGAGAATCAAAATAAAGAAACGTCAATTTATTCGGGAGTACGGCACGATCGAATCTGAATTAAAATCAGTTTGGAGAGTAAGGCCTGAGCCTCGCAGAACTCTATATTCACTTAACTCTTTTTTATCTATGTCGACACCGTGATAGATATTCTTACTACAAAGCTGTTCAAAATACATTAAATACAGCCACTAGCTACTAATTTATTCTTGATCGACCTGTATAACTACAACATACAATCGATATATATAGTAACTCTATACTTATGTTAAGGTATGCAATCAACATTTTATCGATAATATTTCTAATATTACAAGCTTGTAGACAAGGCGTAGAGCCCTTCAGGGCGTGTAAAGTAATAACTCATAAATAACAAGAAAAACCAAATGGGCGCTACTAAGATTTACAGCCGAGAATTTCTAATTTGAGCAACCTTATTGCACGGCTCTTAGAGACTATAATGTCATACGAAATTCACTTTCTTTTAATTACTGAAGTGTTTTACAGCATTAAGTTATGGGTCAGGGTGAATGACCTAAGTGAATGACCTAGGGCAGGGCTAGGTTACGGCGGTATAGCACGCTATATTGCCTAGACTGTAATTGTTTTACTGACGTTAGGATATAGTTTATGACATATACGCAAACAAGATATACTTACTAGTGTTTGTGTACTGCTACTAATTAAGTAGAGATTTTTTATTAACATTACTCAAATTTAAACAGTTATACAGGGTGTAAAAAGAGCAGTCACTATAACTTTGGGATAGGATTATAGGACCTTGACTGATTCTAGAAATTATTTTTTTTCATTATTATGTTAATATTTTTTTTGAAATTTATTATTTTAGTCTGAACTAGAACTGTTTGGAACAACGTTTTGCATTAAATTCTTAAATTTTATAATTTTTGCCCTAGTACGTAATGAACGTCTTACGCGTGCTATTGACCTCTCAGCGTAATCAGCTGATCGCTGTGTTGTGCACGTTGTACATTGCCTATTGAAAATTTTTAAATTTAAAAAAAGTGGATTAAAAGCAAATGACTAGTACCAATGGATATATCTCTTGCCTGGTTATTACCCCACGAAGTTATAGTGACTGCTCTTTTTACACCATGTATAAATGCAGCAAATAAACTATACAAAGCAGTATCGTAAACAGACCTAGGCAATAAAGCAAGCCATACAAATATTAGCATAACAATTGCTCTACTAACAAGCGACAGCGCGGCTTCCTGTGAATATTAATTGTACTATATCTTAGGCTGGGACTATATAATTAGGAGTTGGGAGACCAGAGATAATTAAGAGCATTGAAAATAGAACTTTGGGCCAATACAGTAGAGTTGTAAATCGTACGACATTCGATTAGTCAAATCTGTAGGCTTACTCCCGACACAATCGAGAATCGGATCAGTTGAATCTCATGCGCTTTTGGTATTTTATTTGGTGGATTACTTGGAAACTAATCTTAAATATATAAGGATAAAGAAAATTGTTAGATCGTAACTTTTTGTACTCCCAACCACATCAATCGACTGAGAATCAAAATAAACAAATGTCAATTTATTCGGAAGTACGCGACACGATCGAATCTGAATCAAAATCAAATCAGTTTGGAGAGTAAGCCCTCTGGACTTACTATAGTCATGTTCTGCCCCTGGGGGTTGAACCAGTACAGAATTTAGGGTACAAGAGGAACGCGGGTAGAAACTATAGGAGGTAAACGTGAAATGAGCCATTGAAACCAAAAATTACTAAACAGCTGAGTAAAGTGACTACAATATTTTATTTACGAAATACAAATTTTGTTGTCACTTTACTCAGGTTTTTAGTAATTTTTTGTTTCAATTGGCTACCCTCGTTCCTCTTGTACCCCAAATTCTGTACAGGGGTACCAGTTCTCAAATGAGCCACTTGCTCATAAAATAAGGAGCCAGACTATTCAACTAGCACACTGACCACACAATCAAAATCCTGTGGGTGTCCAGGTCAGACTGCAGGATATATTTAAATGTACGCCACAAGTGAACGAATTGGGAAGTACCCTATTTCACTCATTTTATCTATGGACGCTTCACACCACGTCAATCTAGTCCCCGTGCTAAGTATCCGAAGAACTTGTGTTACAGGTACCAGACAGCGGAAATATATTTAATACTTTTATACTATAAACATATTTAATATTTTTATTATATTAAAACATAAATTTAATACACATCCATGACTCAGGGAAACTTAATGGATAGGAAATGTAATGATAAAAAAAAAGAAGAAACAATTTTTCCCAAAACTCCATGTACACAAACGTTTTAAAATCGCGACGTAAACAGGACCACAAAGGAGTTCAAAAATTGAAACTGATAGTTATCACAATATTCTCGCTGTGTGACTAATATTGTGTTAAACAATAATAAACATGATTCACGTCTTACATTAATAACGAGTTGGAAAGCTTAATTAAAACCAAGGCCATAGACGCTTTCAAATGGCACTTAAGACATTTTTGTGTAACGTTTTATGGATACACTTCAATTTCATTCGTTTTCTCAAAATCTTTATTGCCATATTCGACGTAAAGAGGTAAGAAATTGTATAACTTTCGCTAAAAATATAACTTTTGAGACCATTATACACTTTTTAATATACATTTAATACGTTTTAGAATATTATAAGTAAAAGCTAGTAATATATGGTAATTAATGAAAGGTGATTAGTCACACAGTTGTAAATTAGTCAGTTTTTATACCAATTTATCGAGCTGTGCCCCAAGCTGGGCGAAGTCTGCCTTAAGGAGTACTCAAATGATTACATCAGACATGACACCGGCAATAAAATCTACTGACCATTAATTAAATCCTTACTACTCACAGTAACTATTATTTAATAAATTACTAACAGTTTTTAGTGAATTTTAGTATTTTTAGGGCGTGTTAAACCAAGCTATGTTAAATTTAATCCTTCGTTAAATATCATGTTGTTCCTCTTGTAATTCCTACCAATGAATGAGAAGGCATGGTATTAACATGCCGTTAACACAGACATACGTTGGTGAAATCGGGACTTAAGATACTAATGTTTATTAAAAATTAAATGTCTTATTGTTTGCCCTGCACGTTATTTTCGTGGTTGCACTTTTAAATATTTCATATTATGTATGAACACTTAAACATTTTAGAATACGTAGTAACGTAATAAGTTGATTAATCTAAATATCCTTCTCTAGAATCAATGTACTTAATACTACATATCCTAAAATGTTTAAGATACAGTTTAAACTCAATTTTCTGGCTATTTTTTCTGCGACATATCACCTTCATCCAGTCATGTCTTCATAATTTTGTGGTGTGCAATAAAGATTCTTATTATTGTTTTTAGTATCGGTAAAATGGCATTTCCAAAAATGTTGTATTGTAAATAGCTCTTGCGTTTTTTGGGCAACGAGGGCGGTCGTGTGAACGTGGCGTTATTGCGTGTACTACGATCTGTAGGTGCTAGTGTAATTTCGGAGACTGTCGTAACTCAGTTGCGACAGTCTACCTACAACCCGTGAATCCGAAATTCATTAAAATCATAACATAGATTTTATCAAGCGTACTTTAGTACAGTGATCTCTGGCTGAGAAACGACCAGAGTGACGTAAGTCGCGCCCAACTAAAAGAAAAATTGTCTTGTAATTTACGATACATTTATGTTAATCAAGGTAGGTATATAATGTAAATCCTGATGTCGCACCGTATATTGCTTGGATTTGGTATTTAGACATATTTGGTAGAAATAAAGACATAACCAAATCAATAAATGTAGTTAAAAACTACTAAGTTTTATAGGATCAGTATTACTATTTCATAATAGGATTACTATTATTATTTCATGTAGAGTTTGACGCGTACTATTAGAAACTAATGTGGCGAGTCAGACCGTTTGTTAGCAGCAAATGAGTAAGTAGTAACGCATCGCCACTCACCGCGCACACGCGATAAGCGATTTTTTTCGAAACTGCTAATAATTTCCTAAATAATTTCGAAAATTCCCTACGCTCTACCATGCCTCCTGGATATTCGAAACAGTCCATGATTGCCAAATAATTGTTGTTGAGTAGGTGATAAACTAACACTACAGGGTACGTAGGTAAATTACTCTTGACTGGAATAGTAACAAATACCCTTTGATTGCGTAATAATTGTTACAAGGCGAATACATTAGTCGTACTGCAGCACGTGCGCGGGGCGTGGTGGCCCAGTCACGGCAGCCCTATATAGTAAGTACGGACAGGAAACTAGGCAATGAATATATTATTTAAATTAAGAAAAAACTGAGCTAGATATTCCCGCTCGCTGGGCAAAGACTTGTTGAGTACCAGAGTACGTAAGTCACCATGGTCAGTCAGGAACGAAAGACGTTAGTACACTTGGCCAACGTTGGTGTAGAAGGTGATGAAAGAAGGACCTGTAGGATTGGGGTAGGCCTAGAAGCGTCTCCCGCTAAAGCTTCTAAAACTAATTTTTTACAAACACTTGAAGTGGCACTAGTAACAACAAAAGCTAGTAATAAACTCAAAGGGGTTTTTCCAATAGGATTGCTAAAAAGAGAGTTGTATGAACAAAGTGATAGCGCCCATACATACATTCGATGACATTACAAAAACATAGCTGTAAATAGTTCTCGGGCCCTGATTCAAGATGGCTCTTATTCAAGGTACCATCGAGCAGCAAGCCTACTCCCGACACAATCGAGTACCGAATCCGTTCGATATCAGTGGTTTTTCGTATTTTATTTGGTGAATTACTTTGCTAATCAGGATAAAGAAAATTGTTCCATCGTAACTTTTTGTACTCCCGACCATATCGATCGACTGGGAATCAAAATAAACAAATGTCAATTTATCAGTTCGATCTCAACGGTTTTTGGTATTCCATTTCGTGGATTGCTTTGAAACTAACCAAGATGAAGAAAATCGTTAGATCGTTACACTCCTCCAGGTACCCTAGACTTCGCAAGTGATAATAGCGACTATATCTTAAATAAGAGCCCTGTATGGATACAGTTCCACTTTCCACATTTTACTGTATTATATTATACGTAACATTGTCAATAAATTGTCTTATTTGTTCAGATATAACTATATTATAAACACAAAAGTACTATTGTAACCAGGGACTTTATTTCTGACCGTAGTGTCCAGCCTCTCGTGACTTGTACAGTGTACAGTAATCAGTATTTCGGAACTTAGCTATTGATAAATAATAAGCGATAACGATAATTAAAGTTCATTACGGCCTACTGCTTTGTTTGTAGGGCGCAGGCGTGTTACGAACACTGTTGTACAGGATTTTGTCAGAGAACTCGAATAGTTATGTCAGAAATACAAAAAATTGTTACTGTATTTAATATGGATATTATGAAGTAAAAACACGGGTAGTAAAATCCAGTAAAAGATTCTAATTATTCTTCGTGAAATATGATGGGCATGTAAAAAGTCGGCCCTGCGCCGGTTCTCTTGCCAGTCGTGTCGGTTTACCGTCCCACTGGGTTATAAGAGTAAAAGGAAGAGAGATTGTCTTTGTGTATTGCGTACAAACTTGGGCACTATAAAATAACTCCTGATTTCAATGTAAGCGGCTAACGACACCAAAATCGGTGAGGGGAGCTATTATTATTATTATAAGGAAATAACAGAGAATGAATGAAAAATTACGATTGCTGTCAACTGAAAAACATTAGAGGTATTAGTTACAATGGTTACAGTAACCTAAAACTTAAGCTTCAATAACATTAATACAGTCTACTAATTTTTTAGACAGTTTTGCTGATCGTACATTACCGGTAGTTTTCTAAGGTTGTAGATTGGACAATGGACACTGAAGTCTTACCTGAAACAATAAGACGATTCATTAATATCGATACAATTTCACATAAAGTAAAATATTTAGAAAATTTTATATACCAATCGATATTTCCCGCTACATCGTACGCGCAAAATTAAATCCCTGTACACTTTCCTGCCGTGAAAAGTAGCCTATGTTAATCCAGTATGTAAACTGCTACCATACTAAATTACATAAAAATCCGTTCAGCAGTTTTTGCGCGAAAGAGTAACAGACATACATACATTCAATCACAAACCTTCGCCTATTATATTCATGATGGCGTGTCCGGTACGCGAAGCACAACTTCTTCGAGAAGTTAGTACGGGACCAGACTGACGTGGTAGGTATGAGTATAGATAGTTATTATAATTATACTAGCTGTGCCCGCGACTTTGTTCGCGTGGTTTTTGAGCGGCTTAAACCGTTTATGCAGCGCACGCAACGAAAGTCTTCCCGTTTTTGCAACATTTCTCACTGACGCTCCTATTGGTCGCAGCGTAATGTTATATAGCCTAAAGCCTTCCTCTTTAATGGACTATCCATCAAACGAATAATTTTTCAAATCGGACCAGTAGTTCCTGAGATTAGCGCGTTTAAACAAACAAATAAATTCTTCCGCTTTATAATATTAGTTTAGATAGATGCAGAACTTAATTAGGTATATTGTATATATTACTTTTTTAACTATAAAAGACTGGCTGAAAAGGAACAATAGTGCGCGCAAGTCAGTAATTGTATTACAAATTACAATGGTACGCGGGGTTCTTGACCCTTAAGGAACAGAGGGTAAGACCCTAATGTAGGGCACGGGGCTTGCCTACAAATGGCTGTGCTGTGTGTAGATTACACTTGATAGGGCACGATCAATAGACGACTACCCATTATGAAGTCTTTATGAAGAAATGAGACAAGTAAGGATCTATACTATATAAAGCGGAAGAGAATGTTAGTTTAAACGCGCTAATCTCAGGAACTACTGGCAAGATTTGAAAAAAAAAAATTGTTGGATAGTCCATTTATAGAGGAAGGCTCTATGCTATATAGCATTACGCTGTGAACAATAGGAGCGAAGCGTCAGTGAGAAATGTTGCACAAACGGGGAAAATTATTCACATTTGGGGACTTTCGTCGCGTGCGCTGCATAAACGGTTTAAGTCACTCAAAAACCTAGCTTAAAATACAACATTGGGGCTAGTAGTCCACGGCAATGCTGTAGTTTTCAGGGTTAAAACATATCCTATGTGCTATACCGAACCTTAAAAGGAAACACAGCGGCCGTTTTCCATACAAAAATAGGGGTACGCGATTCCTGTTTATATTTGACAGACAAAACAAAGTTTCAAAAAGTGGAGGTTGCGATCGCAAGTCTTGAGACCGAGTTTGAGATTGTTTTATTAATACGGGCTAAGTTTTGCCATGTTCAGACAATTCCTAAACCCTCGAAGAACAGAATAATCCTCAATTAGATGTGACACCGGAAGCCCTACGCAGTCATCGTGTATTCAGAATGACAATGTATAATTTCATGTAGTAAGCCGCCTCGGACGTCCGCTGTTGAAAGTCAGGCAAAAACTCGGCGGACAAACAGGACCATGACCCCTAACTTCTAAAGGCTAAGGGCCAATTTCACCAACACATGTTAAAGTCAATCCTTCATTAAATATCATCCCTCTCGTATTTCCTGTCAATGAATGAGAAGGCATGGTATTTTAACAAGCGTTGGTGAAATCGGGGCTAAGGTAATTAGTGCCTTTTATTAATGGAGAAGTTTTGAATTTTATTTAAATATGTTTAGCTCCCCAACAATTTTTGGCAAAAACTGCCGGTTTCATTGGACCATTTATTTCATTGGAAATACCATCTATGCAGGAGTTATTTTAATGCCTAAGTATGTGCGAGATACACAAGAGCATTCTCTATTCTTATCTCTCCTAAACCAGTGGTGTGGATGAGAGATCAGGCGCAATACCCACTTTTAACATCTGCCTTAATAATCAGCATGCATTGTCCTAACCAAACTTGAAAACAACATTTTTGTTGTTCCAACGCGGGAATCGAACCCACGACCTCCGGGTCGAGAGCGAAGCTCAGAACCACTAGACTGGAGTTCTGGAACCACTAGCGCATCTATTCAGTATTCACGCTCATAATCTTGAAAACGGAGTGAAGGTAACGCTACACTTAACGGTTTCCATAGCTCGTTTACTACAGCATAAAATTGGAAAGTCAAAATATAATGATGTGCTGTTATTAATTACTTTACACTATGATAAAATTGATGGATCAATGTCGGCTCAGTATGGTCCTATATAGAAATTTATAGGTCTCTGCTAATTGGACCTTACAGTAATACATTTAGTTGTATCGATGTGTTCAGACAGCAAATACTTCCTACTAATATGATAAAGAAGTCGGTTGAGAAGAAAGTTTGTTAGTACAGATAGATGTTTGTCAATCTTTCATGCCAAAATTACAGAACGGATTTCAATGCAATTTTGTATAGTAGAGTTTAAATGCTAGATTAAAACATAGGATATTTTTATAGCAGCAAACAAACAAACAAACAAGCTAACCGACGTATGCAAATGATATCATAACGATTTAAGTAAATTAAATAAAAAGGTCTAAGTTACGGTAATGGTTCTGATTTCATCTTTAGATAGCGTTTCGGCTTTTTATTATGTAAGCTAAGATTTGTGTTATTGTGACATGAAATTTTATATGTAAAATTAAACACTATGTTTAGCTCAGTTACAGTTTACAGCTATCCGTATATTATAAAAAAATATTACTAGCCGTTCAGCAATACTAGTTGTTACACATAACAGATATTTTTTATTCGTACCTAATCATAATAGACGATTATAAATTAACTACAAAAACCAACCTATTTATTACAGCATATAAAATTTAATTATAGAACAAGGGGGGACTGTTTTTGTTCCCAGTAATTACCAAATGTGAAGCCTTGGGCAAAACCTACAGGTGACTGACCGGGCACGCAAAATGGCGGACCGGGCAGAACTGTTAAAACACCAAAATTGATTTACTGCTCGCATTGTGGCAGTAGGGTTGGCAGTTACAAGGTTTTAGTTTTACGCGGTAAACTTGGGCTCCAGTAAGCATAGGCTATCTCTACTTAGCAAAAGATATTTTAAATCTTATTTCTATAAAAGGTGTAAAATAAATGTGTGAAAATAAATGAGTGATAATAATACATTAGGGTGTGTATGTGCCTGTGTACTGTGTGACTTTTATGTTTCATCACACATTTGCCCATACAATAATTTTAAAAAAGGTAACTGTTTCAGCGCTGGTACTTTCACAATAAACTCTTTATTAAGTTGAGACTTTAAAACTGTCCGAATTATTATTTTAACACCAGAATATGTACAATATTGAAATAAATATTATAAAGCGGAAGAGTTTGTTTGTTTAAACGCGCTAATCTCAGGAACTATTAGTCCGATTTGAAAAAAATTTTTTTTTGTTGGATAGTCTATTTATAGAGGTAGGCTTGGCTATATAACATTACGCTGCGACCAATAGGAGCGAAGCGTCAGTAAGAAATGTTGCAAAAACGGGGAAAATTATTAATTACATTTGGGGACTCTCGTTGGGGGCGCTGCATAAACGGTTTAAGTTACTCAAAAACCACGCGAACGAAGTCGCGGGAACAGCTAGTATTGAAATAAATGTTTACCACCTTCCATAGACGTAATGAAAATCTTTGCAACTCCTAAAGCTGCTGCAGTGAACGGTCTGATACGCTCAGGGTTACCAATTGTTCGAGACGAGGAGCAGGGCCCTAATTCTCAGGCCTCGAACTTAGTTCCGAATATTAGTATATCCCGCTCGCACGCGCGGTAAATCTCATTTGCATGAGCGGGACAGACTGATAGTAAAAACTGAGTTCGATGCCTGAGAATTAGGGCCCAGTTTTGTGAAACACTCCGCACAAAAACCGCACAATAGCGACCGTGGGCCACGAAACTAATCCGATGACCTTCGCTTGTGAAACCGCGCGGAGAAGTAGAGATTTTGTTGTAGAGGGCTTCACAAAATCTACTAAACGGAACGGCACAGAAGACAAGCAGAATAATTATTAAATGAAAAATCTTTTATTGGAAATAAACTGGAAATAACAGGTTAGAAACTAATACTTTTAGAATTGCCCTACACCTACATCTACCGCCGCCGGTTCGGGGAATAACCCGGCGAGAAGAACCGGCGTAAGAAACTCACGCGGGGCCACCTTTTAACAAAAAGATGGGGATATTGTTCTTTAAAAAATATATATAAGTTACAATGAACTTAACATTTTACATAATTATATGTATATCTATGAAGCCTTTAAAGTGGCCATCATATTCCCATGGTGTGCAAGATAAATGATTTTGTTAATAATTATTTAGCACACAAACGTTCTTTAACTACTTTTTAAAATGTACTAATGGAATTTTTTTTACGTTCTCTGGGATCTTATTGTATAGGTATATACATACTTTTAAAAGATTTGCTTACTTTGCTAAGCCTGATCATAGGTATATAAATTATGACACAACTACAAATTAGGTAAATCCTGTTGTCGAAATTAGTATAATATATTTTTTTACGACAATTTTATTGTAGTTTAAGTGTGTATAATTTTTCATATGCCTCTGTTCGCACAACTCTCGTCAAACTACTTAACGTTATTGCTTATATAGCACATAATAAATACTGCTCTCTTAAGTTTTTTCAAGGCGCAACGGCGACTGAACTGGTTTTGTAACTTTTATTGATTTTTAAAAAACCAATAAATAAGACCGCTTTCTTTAGCACAGTATTGTGTTTCTTGTCTGTCATTGTAAGGTTTTAATTTAAAATTTTGTAAACGATACTCCTTAACGAGCCACTGGTGGTTACAATGTTGTGTGCTAATTTGTACGTATACAGGGTGTAAAAAGAACAACTTTAACTTTGAGGTACAATTATACTACCTATCCTCATTTTGGGAAATGTATTTTTTTTTGTCTAAAACCAAAAATTTTGTATTGCATTGCAAGAATAACAAAAAAGGAAAAAAAAAATTCCATTGAATTGAACAATTGCAAATAATACTTTTCTAGAATGAGAAAAGGTAGTATAATCATATCCCAAAGTTATAGTAACTGTTCTTTTTACACCTGTTATCATAAATGTTTTTGAATTTTCGCAACTATTTTAGTATACACAGCTGAATGAGCTGATGTCACTAAGGAGTTAAGGACCTAGTTAGACAACGGCCCCTGAACAAGTTGCAATCGCTATTATCACTAACGAAGTACGAAAACAAAAATGTATAGAATTTAACATAAGGTTCACTAAATGACAAGCGAATTCGTATGTCACTTAGCGAACCTTGTGTCAAATTTGTTTTCGAACTTCGAAATTGATAATAGCGAATAGCGATGGCATCTTGAATAATGGCCCAGGCTCGGTACTCAAAGTTATGCTACACGTATTAATATGATACTATTTAAAATTCATTATTCAATCGTTAGTACACTTATCAGATTTCTAGCAGCTAAAAGGTAGCAATAATAAAAATCTAAAACGAAATAAATGGCCGTTTTCATGACATTTCGCTTTCGTTTTTTATCGTATGATCTATACATTACCGCATTACGCAATTTACGGGTTTTGGTCTAATAGTTAGGGAGCCCAGGATTCTAAACATGTACAATTACTCGAGCGTTGTGGAGACTTTATAGATTTTGGTTAATTAGATGGTAGGAGGATAACACATATCATAGTTTTCTATTTTTATTTTAGAGGTGAAATACCGCTTATTTCACCAACATATAACAGCCTTATGAAAATAAGAAAATGTTATGAAATAGTAGCTTTGTATACGTTATTTATCATCAAATTCGTCAAAATTGATAAGAGTATTAAGCTTAGTCCAAAAAAAAAATCTGAGAAGCTCCATTGTTTAAATAAGTATAGTATATTAAATAAGTATATTTAAATAAGTATATTAGTAATTAACTTTTCGAATTATACATAAGTCCCTATGAGCGACTTTCAAAAGTACTGACGTACTTAGGTTAGAGCTTCTTTGACACCTTATTCTCTCCAACCCATCTCGAACCTTAATCTGACCCCCATCTATAACCCCAAAGTAAAAAATCAATTTTTTATGCCTAGATCACCACGGGCATGTGGGACACATTATACTCGTACTATCTCAATCAGATGCACTCGAGCTACTACAGTAAAATTCCCTCTTGGGCTCCCCCACTAAACATACCTTGTGGTTATGTATTGAGAGGAAATCCATCATTAATTTAATGTGTTGATTAATCCGCTACATCGAAACTCGATATAAATAAACTTGAAAATATCTGACCTACTTTGATCAATCGACAACTTTTATTTCAACAAAGAAAAACACCTGGACGATTTCGTAACAGCAAACGAAATTTCAGAACTAAAGAATATGCATTAAAATGGATTGATGGACCTACTTCAAAACGTCTATTGTCATTATGACAAAACCTGGAGAAAATGTCGTAATTCCAAGACTGTATTTGAAATGATCACATATAAAAAACTTAAGCCAATTTACGTAAAATATACCCCTATTACTTATCTATTGACATCTCTTTCATTACAATCTGATAAGTTTAGGCGCTACGAAGGTACATACGACTCGCAAAACATTACCCTTCATTTTGGCTTCACCGTAGTCAGTAATGGGACATAATAATATAGTTTTTATGTAAATTATAACAAAAAATCTAGCATTATCTTTGGGATCTTAATAAGAACAAAGCTTTTGGCTTTTAAAAGGTTACATGGGTTAAAAACAAAAACTGGATTATTATTGAGTCACACTTAAAACCTTTAATTTTTGTATCGCTTAAAACTGCTTTAGTTAAAATATCAAGAGTAAGGAAACCGGTCTACTTTAACATTGTTTAGCGCTAAATGTTTCCCGCGAAAAGTATAAAAAATAGCCTATTTGGGAATAAAAGTCAGAATCTACCTACAAAATGTTACATTTCAGAGGTTTTGCGTCAATGAGCAACAAACATTTATAAATCCATACTCACGCGTCCATACGTCACGTTTATATTAGTATTAGTTGGGATTTAAACTTGAGACTAGACTTAAGTCCTTGAAAAGTAACTATCACATACGGAGCTAACGATTTACTAACCGACTACTAAAACTTAAATTAAGAAAATAAACAGTACAACACAATACACGTCATCTTTCTTGTCATATCTTTGTTGTTCCAACGTGAAAATCGAACCCACTGGAGCTAACTTCAACCGCTGGGCTATAGCGGCGTTATTAATCAAGTACCTAACGGTGGCCATAAGCCATCTAGACCACAGAAGTGGGTCAAAGCGGATTCTTAACGCGAGGGTCGGCCATAAAAGCTTGACCCGCCCCGTATGTGGCAGTTATACAACTCAGGTAAAATGTCGCAAGGTTTACGCAGGTATTTAATATACAGTGTGTAAAAAGAACCGTCACTAGAACTTTGAGATACGATTATACTATCTTTCCTCATTTCGGAAATGTATTTTTTTTGTCAAATACATTTTTCATATGGCCATATGGCCACAGTAGCCACTCACTGGGGTAGCTACTAGCTAAAGTAGCCACTAGCCGGCTTAAAAATATCAAGTTACTTAGCGTGCTCTTGACCGCTGATATTAACACAAAGAAATATAGAAAGCATCATCAGCACCATATCCATTCGCCATCGCTGGCCTCCTGCCAGTATTAAGGTCAATAACCCCCCAAATTATATAACAAGCGATGACGTCACCACTTGTGTTAATTATCTTACAGGGCCTTGACTGAAGAATTTGGCTAAAACTACAAAGGCATACAACACTATCATCATCGTACCTACTAAACCCTATTAAGCCTACGAATCCCGCAGGAACTGTACATTGTTCATATGGTGGCATATTATGTGCACATGCGCAATCTATATTTATACCAAATTTCATCAAAATCGGTTGTCGTTTCGAAGCATAAGCGATGCAAAAAATATTTTTCCTCATAATGTTAGTATTTAGACTGAATCTGTTTACAATTAATAATGCAGGTAATAAATGAAGAAACGAAATACGTATTACATTATTCGCATGACGACAAGACATGCACAAGACCAGAGAACTTGCAAGTGCGTTACAATACATTCTTAATATTTAAAACTTCCACACTATAAAAAATCAACAATTTTAAAACATTACCAAGCTCCATTCTATCATAAAACTTTTCCAGCTATATTTGGGACATTTTCACATAACCCTATTTTGGTCCAACATAAAGGCGGCATAAACCACACAGGACTAAACAGCGCGCAGCGGAAGCGAGGTACACGTGTTCGAGTCCCGCTCATTAACTAAATACAGAACACCGAACACTGTTGATGCTGCGCCTGCGCATGGCAGAGCTGATACTAATACCGCCGCCCTTTTCATTAACAACGCAAACGACATTTTTGGCGAAAATGAGTTAATAGTATATTCGGAATCACCGCAACGAGATCTACCAGGATCAATCACTCCATTTTTAATAGCTTTTCGTTATTTTGTTAATCATAAACAAAAGTTGTGGATCCATTCCAAATTAATTTAATATTCCTATCAGTTTCATAGAGTCAACAAAATATAGAAAAAAACCTTGATAGCGATTTACTCGAAAGTAACCTTCAAGCAAGTGCGTTGTTTAAATATAGGGACGACAAAATACTATCTACTGATTTCGGTGACGGTGGCCGTTTTCGTCGAATTCGGCGCCTGATTCAAGAGATGCTATCAATATTATCACTTACGAAGTTCGAAAACAAAAATATAGTTATATTTATAGTCCAAGTGAATGCACAAAACACTAGTAAAATATAAGAAAAATACAAAAATAATGTGCAAACTTGATTGACATTCAGCCAAATAATTCTAAACTTTCAAATGCAGATTCAGTTTGAATACACTTAAAAATAAATATGGAAAAACAAAGCGTCGAAACTCTCAAGATGCTCAATACAAGCGGTACACAAGTATATAATTACCAATACCAACAAACAACATCAAATATACTTTCTTCACTTTATAAACAGACAATGCAGCGATGATCTGGTACACTCCCACGCCCCCGCAGCCTCGTGGCGGACCAGGGCAAGCCAACCTTTCCCATTTAGAAGCCAGGGCAAGCCAACCTTCCCATTTAGAAGCCAGGGCAAGCCAACCTTTCTTATTTAGAAGCCAGGGCTCGCCAACGTTTCTTATTTAGAAGCCAGGGCTCGCCAACCTTTCCCATTTAGAAGCCAGGGCTCGCTAACTTTTTCCATTTAGAAGTCAGGGCTCGCCAAACTTTCCCATTTAGAACCCAGGGCTCACCAAATTTTCTTATTAAGAAGCCAGAGCTCGCAAACCTTTTCGATTTAGAAGCCAGGGCTCGCCAAATTTTCTTATTTAGATGCCAGAGCTCGCCAACCTTTCCCATTTAGAAGGCATGGCTCGCCAACCTTTCCCATTTCCAAGTCAGGGATCGCCAACCTTTCCCATTTAGAAGCCATGGCTCGCCAACATTTCCTATTTAGAAGCCATGGCTCGCCAACCTTTCTCATTTCCAAACCAGGGATCGCCAACATTTTCCATTTCTATCCTTTCTCAGTCAAAAGCCTAGGGCCTAGCCTAAACCTAAACTTTTTTAACTTTATTCACAAAATTCTGTCCTCGTTAACCTTTATTAGACAGAAAATACAGGGACCACCAACCTATATTGAACTACACCGGGCTCGACAACTATTCAACAATTTATAGCTATCGATTTTACTTTGTTTTAAATTGTCTAAACTACTTAAAAGGCTATGTTAAAAACATTTTTTGGTTCGTTATTAAAATGAGTAACATAAAGTGAATATATACATTCACATTTTGTTATAGATTTTAACGCGTAGGTTTTTATCACTTCCTAAACACATTTAACGGATAATTGTTTGTTTATCCAATTGGTGGAGCACCAATAAAACTTATAAATAGTAGAAAGCTAAGGTAATTATAGGATCAAATTTCATGAACTCAAATCAGAATAAGTAGCTACTATTTAGTTAACTAAATTAAAAAAAAAAACTTAACATAATAATTTTTTAAACTAACTGATATTTAAAACATTATTCACTTAGCGCACATGGCATTGTTTACATTTTCGGACCCCTTAGTAAAATATCCCCGAGCCACGTGTTGAGCGCACCTGCTCTAAACTAGGTTGTTTGTTGAAGGTCTACCACTAAAACAAAATTTACATTCGGTCTCAAATTTCATGTGTCAATAGTTAAGTGATTTGATACACTTTGGAAAGTTAAAAGAGTTCTGCGGCCTTACTCTCCAAACTGATTTGATTTTGATTTAGATACGATCATCCCGCTTACTTCCTAATAAATTGACATTTGTTTATTTTGATTCTCAGTCCATTGATATGGTCGGGAGTACAAAAAGTTACGATCTAACAATTTTATTTATCCTGATTAGTTTCAAAGTAATTCACCAAATAAAATACGAAAAATCACTGATATCGAACGGATTCGGTTCTCGATTGTGTCGGGAGTAGGCCCGCTGTAGGTGGAATGCATGCAGACATACTAACTAGAGGTCGCCTTGTTGTCGAAACGCGACCACATCACCACAATCACATTATAACTTTATAAGTTACTAGCTGACCCGTGCCCACTTCGTTGAGCATGGAAACCGTGTAAACCTTCCCGGGACTTCCACGAATATATCAAGATCAAAAATAGCCGAATCAGTTCAGCTGATCTCGAGTTTTAGCGAGACTAACGAACAGCAATTGATTTTTATATAGCCTATGTTACTCAGTGATAATGTAGCTTTCTAATGAAAAAAGAATTATTAAAATGGGTCCAGTACTTTTTGAGTTAAGTCGTTACATACAAAAATACAAATCTTTCCTCTTTATAATATTAGTGTAGACTACTTTTTTATAGTTCCCTTGCCTCTTAGATACTGAATAAAAATGTTATATCAATGTTGTTTATGGATTTTGAAAGAATGAAGAAAATAGAAAAGAATAGGGCAAGACATAGAACTTCATTTTATCATAGGTAAATGTACGGATCCTTGCGATTTCCTTTGCGCGATCTAAGTGGTAGCGCGCTGGATCATACAAATATTATAAAGTTGCATGTTTGTCGTTTCTTCACGTACAAACGGCTAGACCAATTTCGCTAAAATTTGGCATGCAGGCAACTGACACCCTGGATTAACACATAGGCTACTTTTTATCCCGAAAAAGTCCTGTTCATCAATCAGTTTTTACGCAGGTGCAGTATCTAATATTTCACTGATTCATCTTTAAAACTTAGTATGTATATTTGAGTGTGATCATTATATTAACAGCAGATATTGTATGAGTCACTATTATACAGAACTCGTGATGCACCCACTCTGAGAAACCTCTCTGTAACCTAGATAATGATTATCAAAATATAACCTAGATTGGATCTTGTTGAAACATAATTGACGACCTCTGTGGCTTACGGATAATGAAACACATTGGCTGTCACTGTGACTGCTTGGGCGAAATGCCAAGGTGACTTAAACGACAAATAATCATTTCAGTATTCAGCCTTAATATTTTTAGTATTGTATAATGGTAGTATAGAAATACAAGGTGTCAAATTAATGAGTGATAATACTTTAGGGTGTGTATGTGCCTCCTATGTAGAGTAAGAGTATATCTTTCAGTGTTGGTACTTTCATAGTTTACTATGAAACACTGAAAGACTCACTTTTGACTTTCATGTTTGTATAAGAGTAGCACAATCATAAAAATTCCCATACAATAATTAAAAAAAAAAGAACCCCTTTCAGCGCTTTCTCAGTTAACTCTATATACGGCACCCATGCACACCCTAAAGTATTATCACTCATTAATATTATAGCATGTATATTAAGTATATAATATCTTTTACTTAAATAACAAACCCACCTATCTATAAGCACGTACTTTCTGCAGTGTGTTTAAAAATGTATTACGGCTTACCTGTAACAATAAAAAAAGGATTTGTTAGTTTCAATGTGTAATCAAAACAATACATAATATTCATGGAACATGATCAATATTCTAAATATAAGCAACATTTACTTGATTATCCTACAAAGTAAATAACGTAGATTCATAACCGCGGCGCCGATACTGCGAGGCAGTAATATTACGGGTTACCTGGGTTCTAATTCAAGATGCCTTCGCTATTGTCACTTACGAAGTTCGAAAACAAAACTTATGGGATGGGACATGACGGCAGTGACAAGCTACAGTTCGTAAAAACCAATCTATCGACACATGGTACAGAAAAACTATACATTTACTAGCTGACCCGTGCCCACATCGTTGAGCATTAAAAAAACCGTTTAAATATACCCTGGACTTCCACGAATATTTCAAGACCAAAAAATGCAAATCGGTTCAGCCGTTCTCGACTTTTAGCGAGACTAACGAACAGCAATTCATTTTTATATATAACATTTATATATCACTGGTCACGGGGCTGATGATGATATAGGTGCATACACAGTAAATGATTAGATAAAGTCGGAAAATTTACACGCTGATAACAGAGTGCACGATAAGGCACTGATAAGCGTCCTGGATTAAAAGGACATTTTAAATCGTAAGTATTGCAGAATTTATATTCGCATACGCATCACTAACCTATATAAGGTCGAACAAGAAGAAAATAAGCGTGCAGTTAGCAGAAACCAGGGGAGGACTGAAATAGAAGTCAGCACTTCGGAGCTGACGAAATAAAATAGTGCAGATAACTGACAATCAAACTCTTAGGACGCGTCAGTTAGACAATCAAAAAATAGTGCACATGAAGATACGATCACAGCAACCTAGACCTTACGAGGCAAGGCGTAGTTTAATACATGTGTGTGTGTGTGTTTGACACTCGTCGTGTTACCTCGTTAATATTTAGATAGTAATAGCTCCCCTCACCGATTTCGGTGTCGGTAGCCGATTTCATTGAAACCAGGCCAGCTACGCAGGAGTTATTTTATAGTGCCCAAGTGTGTGCGCAATACACAGAAGCACTCTCTCTTTACTCTCATAACCCAGTGGGACGGTAAACCGACACGACTAGCGAGAGATCAGGCGCAGGACCGACTTTTTACATGCCCATCCGACGCATGGATCATCTTTCTTGTCAGACAATCAGGTGATCAGCCTGAATTGTCCTAACCAAACTTGAAAACAACATTATTTGTTGTTCCAACGCGGGAATCGAACCCACGACCTCCGGGTCGAGAGCGAAGCTCTGAACCTATTTAGATAGGTACAACAAAAACTAATATGTTAACAGCGCTTCTCGACAGCTAATACGTTTCAACGAAACATGTGCACGAAAGAATGTTTAAAATAATTCAAGTTATTTGTCTCTTCTTTCTTTTTCTTCTCTTATATATAAAAATTAATTACTGTTCGTTAGTCTCGGTAGAACTCGAGAACGGCTGAACCGATTTAGCTATTTTTGGTCTAGAAATGTTCGTGGAAGTCTAGGGACGGTTCAAACGGTTTCTATGCTCAACGAAGTCGGCGCGGGTCAGCTAGTTCTAAATAGATATTTTACTGCAGATCTAATTACTCTATTAAGCAATCGTTATCTTTTAGTTGCAGATCTACCGATAGTTTAATCTCAAGACACCTCACACTATTTATCTATAACGAAAGAAACCAAAAGATAATTTGGGACAAAAAAGTCATGAAGCCGTCACATGAAAGTTAAACTTGGTGGTTAAATTTAGTTAAGCTCGTTAACTGTGGGTTTTGTGTTACCGGTTTACGGTCGGTTCAAAATTACTCAGTTACTGGATACGGTTAAAATTATTTTAAGCCATACCTAATTTACTTATTTAATTAATAATTATACTCTGAAAGCACACACCTTGCCGTGATAGAAATCCTAGCCATCCTTTAGCAATCAAGAACTAATTTTTATATTATGTTTACCGTGTTTTTTTATTGTTACTTTCTTTGGATGAAATTGGGTATACAATACGGTGACAACCCGGATTAACACATAGGCTACTTTTAATCCGGCAAAATTACCGTGTTCTCGTGGGATTCTGTATTTACGCGGGCCTGCCGCAGGAAAAAACTATTATATTATATTTTATATATAAAAATGAATCGCTGTTCGTTAGTCTCGCTAAAACTCGAGAACGACTGAACCGATTCGGCTATTCTTAGTCTTGAAATATTCGTGGAAGTCCAGGGAAGGATTAAACGGTATGTATGCTCAACGAAGTGGGCACGGGTCAGCTAGTTATACATAAAAGTCTGTTAGGAGGTTTTGACTAATCTTTATCAATAGTTTACAAGTAGGTATGTACGCAGTACCGCTACAATTGATGAATAAATAATTTTATAAGGAAGCGCCGTTATTTTTTGGCCGTGTGGTGACGGCATTAGAATACAATTATCACCACCCCCGATACTATCCTAGGGGAGTCGTAAGAGGCGACTAAAAGGAAACACACACACATCAACAGCTAGTGTGAGAGAAGGAAAACTCGAAACAAAACCCTGTACCAACCCGTCTAGCCAGCGTGGTACCAGTAGGCTAAACTTTCCTCCAAATGATTACGCACCAGAAAACCAGGCCCCTAGTCCCCGGCGGCCCCGCTATTCCTGGCTACGGTAGCGGCCACGGTAACGGCGGGGCGGGGGGTGCTAAGAATCCCCGGAAGAGATCCGGCTACCACCCCCCTTCTAAACGACAACTGGCCCTGGTAACACACAACGTGCGCACTTTGAGGTTGGACGAGAAGCTCGTAGAGCTGGAAGAGGAGATGAACAAGTTGCACTGGGACATTATTGGTTTATCGGAGATCCGAAGAGAGGGCGAGGATACGATAACCTTACAGTCCGGCCACTTGTTCTACTACCGGGAGGGAGAACAGAAGTCCCAAGGTGGTGTTGGGTTTATCGTCCACAAATCTCTCATCAACAACATTGTGTCCATCGAGAGTGTGTCAAATAGGGTTGCATACCTTGTACTGAGAATCTCAAAACGATATTCGTTGAAGATTGTACAGGTATACGCCCCATCGTCAACACATTCAGACGATGAAGTAGAAGCTACGTATGAGGACGTCAGTAGGGCCATACGTAGCCCTAAAACACACTTCACAGTTGTTATGGGAGATTTCAATGCGAAGCTGGGCTGCAGAAGCGATGATGAGCTGAAAGTGGGGCCATTTGGATTTGGGCAGAGGAATCCCAGAGGACAGATGCTGGCGGACTTTATGGAGAAAGAAGGACTCTTCATGATGAATTCTTTCTTCCAAAAGCCGCCGCAGAGGAAATGGACCTGGTTGAGTCCCGACGGTGTAACTAGAAACGAGATTGACTTCATTATGAGCACCAAGCGGCAGATATTCAACGATGTCTCTGTGATCAACAGGGCTAAGACCGGAAGTGATCACCGAATCGTCAGAGGCATGTTGAATATCAACGTCAAACTTGAGAGATCGCGTCTGATGAAGTCTACGCTCCGACCGTCGAATGCCCATATCCAAAACCCCGAGAGCTTTCAACTTGAACTGTCAAATCGCTTCCAATGGCTAGACAGCTGCGCATCAGTGGACGATATAAATAGCAGGCTGGTAGAAACTGTCCATACGGTGGGGTCAAAATTTTTCAAGACCCACCGTACAAATAGACCTCAGAAACTATCCGACCAAACCCGGAACCTCATGGCTAGTCGACGTTCAATGACGCTCCAAACTTCGAGTGACGCTGAGTCATATAGGCAGCTCAATAGACAGATTACGAAGTCCTTGCGACACGATATCCGTTCTTTTAATACCCAGCGTATTAAAGAGACAATAGAGCGGAACCAAGGCTCCAAAGTGTTTGCAAGAGACGTATCTATTGGGCGAAGCCAGTTGACAAAGCTGAAGACCGAAGATGGACGCGTAACGTCAAATAAGTCCGAGGTACTACGGGAGATAGAAAGGTTCTATGGACAGCTGTATACCTCGGTCTCAGCTGAACCTGCTAGTTTAGCTGCAGACCCAAGAGCCAGGCTAACACGACACTATACCGAAGACATCCCGGACATCAGCCTGTACGAGATTAGGGTAGCTCTCAAACAGCTTAAGAACAACAAGGCTCCGGGCGAGGATGGAATCACTACAGAGCTTCTGAAAGCGGGTGGCACGCCGGTACTAAAAGTCCTTCAGAAACTCTTCAATTCCTCCTTACTCGATGGGAAAACGCCAGAGGCATGGAACAGGGGTGTTGTGGTCCTGTTCTTCAAAAAAGGCGACAAAACCTTACTGAAGAACTATAGGCCCATAACACTGCTGAGCCATGTCTACAAGCTGTTTTCGAGAGTTATCACGATGCGTCTCGAACGCAGGCTGGATGACTTTCAGCCTACCGAACAAGCCGGTTTCCGAAAAGGCTATAGTACCATAGACCACATACATACGCTGCGGCAGATTATACAGAAGACCGAAGAGTATAATCGGCCATTATGCTTGGCGTTTGTGGACTATGAGAAAGCCTTTGATTCCGTCGAAATATGGGCGGTCCTTAGATCTCTCCAGCGTTGCCGTATTGACTTTCGGTATATCGAAGTGCTGAAGTGTTTGTATAATAACGCCACCATGTCAGTCCGAGTACAGGAGCACTGCACGAAGGATATCCCTTTAAAGAGAGGAGTAAGACAGGGGGATATCATATCCCCGAAACTGTTTACCGCTGCTCTGGAGGATTCCTTCAAGCTCCTGGAATGGCAAGGACTTGGCATCAACATCAATGGCGAATACATCACTCACCTTCGATTTGCCGACGACATAGTAGTCATGGCAGAATCGCTGGAAGATTTGGGGCGCATGCTCGGTGGCCTCAATAGAGTTTCTCAACAAGTGGGTCTTAAAATGAACATGGACAAAACAAAGATCATGCACAATGTCCATGTTGCACCCACCGCACTAACTGTTGGGAGCTCTACTCTTGAAGTGGTTGACGAATATATATACCTAGGGCAGGCTGTCCGATTAGGTAGGTCCAACTTTAAGAGAGAGGTCAGTAGACGGATCCAGCTCGGCTGGGCAGCGTTCGGTAAATTACGCAAACCTTTCTCGTCCAAAATACCTCAGTGCCTTAAGACAAAGGTATACAACCAATGTGTGTTACCAGTGATGACTTACGGTTCTGAGACGCGGTGCTTCACGAAGGATCTTTTCAAAAGGCTCAATGTCGCTCAGCGTGCTATGGAGAGGGCAATGCTCGGTATTTCTCTACGTGATCGAATCAGAAATGAGGAGATCCGTAGAAGAACTAAGGTTGCTGACATTGCCCGTAGGATCAGTCAGCTGAAGTGGCAATGGGCCGGCCACATAGCACGAAGATTGGACGGTCGATGGGGCAAAAAGATCCTAGAGTGGAGGCCACGTACTGGCAAGCGCAGTGTGGGACGGCCACCTACCAGATGGACCGACGACCTGGTGAAAACTGCCGGGTCACGTTGGATGCAGGTGGCAATGGACCGGTCGCACTGGAAATGTATTGGAGAGGCCTATATCCAGCAGTTGACAAAATAAAAGGCTGAAACGACGACGACGTTATTTTTAGTACATAATATACGGCAATAAACACATAATTATAGACATTTTCCTAGCTTTAATCGTATTGCGCTTCTTATAGAGACTAATTATATACTTATTATAGGAATAAAACTGTATATAAAGATAAAAACTATCATTAAATAACCCCTGAATAACAACTTAAAATTCTATATCTTCTTATATCTCTTCTCTTTTATATAAAAATGATTTGCTATTCGTTAGTCTCGTACACCTCGAG
This sequence comes from Celastrina argiolus, assembly GCA_905187575.2. Lineage (NCBI taxonomy): Eukaryota > Metazoa > Arthropoda > Insecta > Lepidoptera > Lycaenidae > Celastrina > Celastrina argiolus. The sequence goes on from LR994596.1 coordinate 10,829,305, forward strand.
AACGGCTTAACCGATGAGGGTATTTTTAGTCTTTAAATATTCGTGGAAATCCAGGGAATGTTTAAACGGTATCTTTTTTTATGCTCAACGAAGTGGGCACGTGTCAGCTAGTACTATGTATATATAAAACTCTTGTGTCACGGTATTTGTAACAGGTCTCCTTTGAACGGGCTAGGTTTGTCGAATGCACTAGCAAAATTTCATACAAATCGTGTATGAAATTTTGCTGGTGCATTCGATTCAGGGCTTCTATTCTCGTGGTTGGAACGACGGTCTATCCCGCTCGTACGCACGTCAAATCATGCACGTGCGAGCGGACAGGACAGACTGACAATAGAAACGATATTCGAGGCATACAAATTAGGGCTTTATTGTATTGGCCTTTGAGATCAATTTTATGTGCTGTGATTTTACTCCGATTGACCGAAGCATTCTGGATCATATGTCATTTACAATTTTATTACTTTTTTTTTATCATAATATAGTCCATATTATGATTATATGATCCAAAAAGCAGCCTAAGAGCGACAAGTCCCAAAATCAGATTGGGGAAGATGATATATTGGTAAAAATTTTAAATGTCGTACAAAAAATACGTTCCTCTTGACTCTGGAAAAATATTGCAAGTCATACCCCCAATAAATAACCCAGTAAATGTCTACAAAGTTATTAAGTTATCCACAAACAACGGGAACCATTCGTGAATTATTGGTAGCATTAAATCAAAACGCAATGAATAATCTCAACTTGTAATTGAGCATTTAAATATCTAATCGAAGTCCAGCTGCGCTGTCTACAAAACGTGTACATTTGCACCTTATTGCGATGGTAATAAGATCGAAAAGTGATATACCGGGTCTGTCAGCGAGCATTGACAACATTTCACTATTTGTCTTCACTGTTTATCGAATGTATTAATTTCTAGTCGCTGAAAGGAATGAGTAAGTTTCCTAGCGAGTTACGTATTTCTATAGTCCTGTCCGTTACTGTCAATGTCCGTTAACTTTATACACCCGGGCTCCGATTCCCGTGCCTCGGAACTTCGTTTCGAATATTAATCTGTCCCGCTCGAGTACGTATGATTTGTCGCGCGTGCGAGCGTACTAACGATCGAATCGAAGTTCGAGGCGTGATAATTCTGATCTTGTTATTTTGATCGCTTGAATTGAAATATTTTAGTTATTTGTCTATTAATAACTAAATGTACTTTGTTGTAATGCGATTAAACTGCCATATTATGCAATTAACCGGAGTTCAAGTGAACTTTCCTCTCGTTTCGCATCTGATAATCTGGTTTTGTTTGAACTGATATGAACTCGAAGACAATACAAGTGGATCTTCATTGCGTAAGTCGTTACGGAGTTAAAACTCGTAAGTTACTGAGTAATGACTCGGCGTTAAACTGGAGTTTTCTCTTTACTCTCGATATCGCAAAAGTTCTATCGTAACAATCAACACAAATGGATCTTCCGGATCGAGACCATTCAGAATACAATTCTGGTCTCATATATACAATCTAACGATTTTTTTACTCTATTACACACGAGCGTCGAGTCAAAATAGCTACAAACTTCCATCCGTTCATTCCATCAAAAACTCCGAAATTTTTACATATTCACTTATTGTGTTATACACACACACTTATCAACACTTTCCCTGGATCCTTTAATAGGATCATACTTCATTATCCAATACATTTTTTAACAATTAAACAATATTTTAAGCATACTAATGATTACTGATGGCCGTGTCATAGACGTTTGTTTACGTTTGGGTTAAATTTTATTAGAAGTTTGCAATAAGTTTTGCTATTCTTCTAATATTATGATAATAATGATAAAATTTATTAGGGTTGTAGTTTATGGAACATCTAGTTTACTACAAAACCACGTAGTTGAAACGATCTGGATTCTGGATGAAATAAGGCAGGATTGTTCTTTTAATATGTAGTGTTGATGCCTCATCTAAACTTGGTCGTATTACAAATCCCCAACTGCATCAATAGAAACATCATTACGAATACGAAGAAATTAAGAGGACGATAAACTTAAAAAACAACTCGGATCATAAAACAATACAATTCACGAGCCTGATCTAGTTCAACTTTGTAGCATTCAAATTGAGCCAACGACATCAATTTTCATCATTATTATAGTTAGTGTTACGGGCAATGTATTTCAATTCTGGTGCCTAGAACTGTAGTCACGCGAGCCCTAGGGCTACCACAGCCCACTGCGGGGTTTCTGCTAAGTGTTTGTCTGCCATTATTTATGCTTACCATTAGCGTTCGCTGTGTGAAGTCTACTCAGTCAAAGTTTGTATGGTAGATGTGTTTGTTGGTTTTCCGTAGAAAGTTGGGATGTTTACAAGTATGTTTATAATGACATTTTCCTGCAGATTCTTGTGGTACAATTCCATGCATGGCGATCTTTGATCATCTTCGATCCGATACTAAAACAAGATTAACATCTCTCCGCGTGGTATATGCCATTAGAGCTAAATTTGTTTAGTAACGAACTAAGACAAAAGTTTTGAAATATTTGAAAGTTGATTCGGTGATTAGAAATCATATTTTTAGAAATACAAATTTAAACACACACTGCGGCATTGTGCCACGTTGGCAGTGTTAGCGAACTAATTGAAATATCAACTGGCTTTTCAGTGTTAGCGAACTTATTGAAATATCAGCTGAGCTGATATACGCCGAGACGGATTTCTCGTGCTGACACGATGTCTATGTACTGTTGATCGAAGATCGCGGGCGAGAATAATAAAGAGAAATACGAGTACTACCAATACAAATAATAGTACTACAAATGAATCTCTTTACATTAGGCGACGTTGACAGACAATTACATAAAATATCCTATCGTCTTCCTGATAGGAAATATTCGATAACTAGCCACCCACATCAAACACTCCGCCAACCGGTCACCATACCAATACCATAAACAACCAACAATTTCAGAATGTCCAAGTTTCACCCGAACACCTCCTTAATGACTTGCCGGCGACCACATTCATATAATATAAATCATGTATAGTGGATAGGTAATTTAGAAAATAGAATGCTACAAGTTTGTATTGCTCAAATATACGTATACTGAAACCCATATTATACTTAGGAGCCAGGCTATTCCCAGACTGTCAGTGTCACTGCTACGAAATGACAAGAAAACACAGTATAAAGAATATAAAAACTAGCAATTTCTAATTTCAAATTTTCACCCGAACACCTCTATAATGAGTTATGACCATAGACCACATTCTTGTATAACTGATTGAATATACTGTTGGTTCTTGATGGAAATTAATGTTACCTGATGATGATTTAATCGAAACCGGTAGTGTTATTTTGTAAAAACTTATAGAAACGTAATAAAAGTAAAAAGGGTAAATAAAAAGTAGTGTCTTATTATTGTGCACATTCATGTAGTATAAAGCCTGGATGTATATTGGTAATACAGAATGTATCAATACTATACAATGACCTAGTCTCTCTAGTGACTTTTTAAACTCATCATACAATGAGAAACCATTATATTACGCTTATTAGAATGTGTTCAATATTTTTGAGGTATAAATTCGGCAGCCGAATACTTTAAGTTAGGATATCCTCCTGTCACTGTCACTGCTAAACACAGCATGTGACTTGAGCGTCACTTAATTTAAGTATCGATCTGGCCGTATATATAATTTACGACAGCTTATAAAGTTTTTAGTAAGAAATATTACTTGTATAAACAAAATGTATAATTAAGGCCAAGTCATATCATTTAACATTTACAACAATAAAAAAAAATTTATTCAGAAAAAAAAAACACCGTTTAGAATCAATTACCGCCCCTCAGGAAGCGGTGACTATTAACCCGTCACCGGCTTCTTATTACATTGACAATGTCGACGTCGACTGATCAGTCCATTTCCCATCCTGGACGAGCTGGATTAATTGTTTTTTTTTAATAAACGACCGTTGTGTTTGAAAACTTTTTTACGTACTTATTAAAATTAGAGGATGCCCTGTCGATAATTATTCATGTTATATTTTTGCCTCTTCGAAAGAAAAAAAAAATTGTTGTGACAGATAGACAAACGTCAACGTGTAATAAAATTGTATCAAACGCATTATACAATAAAATCAAAACATAGGAACCCAGATAAAGCCTTTTTTTAGTTTATAATGAAAAAATATCTAAATCGGTTAAGTTTTTGAGAAGGAAACAGGAATCCCCCAAACGTCGATTTCTTGTACCTTTAACAGGTAATTTCAGTTCGAGCTGCAGTTGTCTCTATCGGGCTAGTGCCGACTAGCTAAGGGACTGAGAGACAGCAATATATTATATAAATACCAATTTTTTAAACGTGCGGTTTCCTCTTAACTTCAAATCGATACATACAACACCACACTTAACCCCAACATTCTCCATGCTACCTATGGTTACACGTTTAATTAACCCAGTTCGCGATGCGTGATACCTGCGCCTACTGAGTGCTGGCAGCGAGTCACGACAACACGAAGGTGCTTGGCCTTAATTTTTTTTTGTGGCTTGGCAATAAAAAGTGTACCTTTTTAACCTACACCAAAAAGGAGGCGGTCATATGTTTGGCTGTGGATATTATTTTTAACACAATTTCGTACACGCGAAGAGTGATTATTGCTAACAGAGGTTAACTCTAAGGCCCGCATAAAAATAACCTAACCCAACCTCAGAACCTATTTGACAGATAAACAACGTTTCGTTTCACTGCTTTCTTTGATTCGATTCTGTGTGTTTAAATATAAAAAACCGAACGAGCAATTAAATATCATACAGTATCATGCAATCAGCATGATAATGAAAGTGAAGTCAAAAGTACTTACAAATAGAATACATAATGCAGTTTGTACTAACGCTACTTTGTCTCGCAGCTCCATGGTGCATTTTGAAACGCTTTTATATATTACTAGGTGACCCGTGCCCACTTCGTTTGGCATGCAAACCGTGTATTCCTTCCCGGGACGGGAGTTTTAGCGAGACTAACGAACAGCAATTGATTTTTATATAGCCTATGTTACTCAGTGATAATGTAGGTTTCTAATGAAAAAAGAATTATTAAAATCGGTCCAGTAACTTTTGAGTTAAGTCGTTACATACAAAAATACAAATCTTTCCTCTTTATAATATTAGTGTAGAAGTGTAGATAGTGTAGATAATAAACATTTAGTTTTCGAACTTCGTTAGTGGTAATACCGATGGCATTTTGAATAAAGGCCCAGAGCTGCAGTCTTCCAACATAAAAAATATATTACCATTCTGAAAGTGCGACGAATCTAACATTTAACATTCGTACAAAAAGTGACCTAATCTGGTTATCTAGTGACTGCAACTTGTAACGGTAACACGATTACGAGCCGTCTTCCGACCATTGTCAGTTAGCGAATCGCCGAAACGAAGAACGAATGGACAATATTGAAATTGGTAATTTACGTCGGTAACGGGAGGTATTGAAGGGTTAATTGAATAAACAGTTATCCTGTGGTCGGAATTAGAACGTAATCGAATTTTAAGTTTCAACTTATTTCAACTTACTTTGCCTCCCAGATATGCAATATAAAAATTGGCAAATGCTGTGACTGGTGAGACATGAGCAATACTTGAGGACGTGATATTTGGCTATTATATGAGACGAAAAAAAAATTAATTAATCACTGAGTAAATGTATCTTAAACTTGAATAATTCTTTACCCAACGCATGGACACCGCGGCTAGGAACACGCCCGTACTACCTACGTTGATGTCGCACGCCGCCGCGCCGCGCCGCGCCGGTTGCACAGCTATACAACTGCTTACCTAGCCGCGTAATTTTCATAGCATCCATGATTCATCTATTTAAAGGAAAATTTGGTAAAAAAATAAGTACCTAATTTTATTACATATGTATTTATAATGAGTATCGATCTCCGTAAGTATCACATGTCAGGTTGTATATGTGTCTCTCACTCCATCCTAAACGCTCCTGCGACTGCGCAATCTTCGTAAAACGGGGTACAAAGTGTTTGCTTCACGTATTAGTGTTGTCTCATTTTTCGCGCATTGAAAGTCTTCTTGGGTCTTTCGAAGATTTAATATCAAAAAGTTGTCTATGTGTCAATTTCGCCAACACATGTCAAAGTTAATCCTTCATTAAATATCATGCTATCCCTCTTGTATTTCCTGTCAATGAATGAGATGGCATGGTATTTTAACATGGCTTTAACTTTAACATTGCTTGGTGAAACACGGCCTAAAGATTCGACTTAAACAGTCTTACAAAATAATTATTATTTACTTTAATATTAATGTGTAAATTAATTTATGGTCAAATAAAACAGTGATTTACTATGAAATCATTCAATATATTGTCGTATATCGACAACGGCAAATCATGAATCAAAAATTATCGTGAAAGTAGAGCATGATAACAAGAATTTAAACTCACGTCGAGGATGTTGTTACACTAGTTACATAAACTAGCAGGAACAATTGACAGCCACGTATTCGTAACTCTATTTTTCCCTTAACTCCACTGTTAATAATAATTACACATTTATTGATGTTTTGTACTATGTTTATTTATTGACGATTGACGATTATTAGAAGCAAATTTTGACACTGTAAAGAACTGTGGGCTAATACAATATAAGAGTCGTATAGAATCAAAAACAGCAATATGACTTTTGACTTATTATGGGTACCTACCGATACAAATTAAAAAGTCAGATTGCTGTTTTTAATTCTATATGACTCATAATAAATCGATCATACGATTTTAGAGTCCAATTGACTTTGAAAACACGAGACAAGCGTGTTCGATTTTCAACTCTAATAACATTACATTAGAGTTCTATTTTCAGCAGTATTCTTTGGACGGGCAGATTTTGGACAATACAGTCCTCTCCCGGCCGAAGGCTGCTTTTCCACCATCGATGCTTTTCCATCCGTTATCAGCGAGGAATGTGTTTTTCAAGAACCAATAGAATCCCTTCATTTACGTACAGTACAGCGATTCAATTGGTTTTTGAAAAACATTCGTCGCAACTCGCAATACATCCTCGCTCATTACTGGTGGAAAATCAGCCAAAGTTCCTGCTGTTGCGTAAGATCAGTTAGAGCTATCAGCTTGGCTATCTGATCAGAGATCTTGGTTGAACTTTAATTATCTGTTTCATGTCAACATAGTAAGAAAGGGAGCTTCTCGTGGTGCCATTTGGATTTCTTTTTTTCAAAGGGTTTAGTGTTCCATAGTTTTGCTCGTCCGTCAGTCAGTCAGTCTATCCTCTTTGTGTCGTTACAAACGCACACATTTTTTGCACACAAACATAACTTGCACTATTTAATACAGTATATAATAAACAGGATATAAAATAAACAGGAAATAAACAATAGTGTATGCAATGTAAATGTGGTGTGGAAGGGCTGGCGTGGGCCGGTAACGGTGGTGTCAGGTGTGGCAACTGGCAGACCACAGATTGATACAAAATATTTTTAATACAGAGTAGCAATGGCAACCGAAGGGAGATTCTGCGCTGTGCGGATGTGCGATAAAAAAGTGGAAATTGAAATGTAAAAATTGAAAACCTTTGTTAGTTAAAATTAGTAAATAAATAAACAATATAGAATGGAATGTAAAATGAGCAGAATAGTTGGAACTAAGTATAAAATGTAAAAATATAATAAAAGACAAAAAATTTAAAAATCTATAAAGTAAACTTTCATTACTCCTTATACTATGCAGTTATTTTTTGTTGAAAGTCCAAATTTAATATGCTAAAAGCTCTTCTGAATTTTAATGTTTCACAGCTGTTTCCTAAATCAAGTAAACTAAAGGTACCTACTTGTACCTGAAGGAATGTTAACTAGGTACATAACTGTAATCGTGAGGTAGTGTTTATTATATCCTGCCTATAAAGTCGAATATTAAATAAAATGAAGGTTTAAATGCAATTTCCATAAATATAATTTACTCGTACAATGACATTCATTTTGAAAATTAAACATTCAACAGGAAGCGAGCTATGATGAAGTATTCAAGCACTCACAATACCAGTCAATAATACGATGTTAGTAAGTTTCATTATAATAGAATTCTATAAACTAGGAATTAGAAAAAACAAGCCATTTTCAATGATTTTAAACAATAATAGTTCCTACACCGATCGGTGTCGATGGCCGTTTCGTTGAAGCTGTGCAGGAGTCATTTGGATAGTGACGCAGTGTGTGCGCAATTATTTATAGTCGATTGATATGGTCGGTGGTACAAAGAGTTACGATCTAACGATTTTCTTATTTCTTAGTTTTAAAGTAATACCACGTAATACACCAAAAGCCGTTGAGATCGAACTGATTCTATTCTCGATTGTGTCGGGTGTAAGCCTGCTGTTCCAACTTGGTAATCGAACACACGACCTCCGTGTACAGAGCCAAGCTTACTATTGAACCACGGACTCGTTTTAAACAGTAATACTATAGTCTATAATAGGCAATTTTTATTATAACATTAGTGACGATTATGAGGATACAAAAAACATGTTCATTTGTTCTTTCAGCAGTCGAGTAAACACAGTCTAATAAATAACGATATGTACCTATGATAAGTAAAAGATAACTACCGATCACATAACGAATTACCTGAGAAAATCCCGTATATTTCTATCTATTTTCATCTATCCAGTTTCAAGCAATTACATAGTAATTACTCGAATTCATTTCCTGCATCATTTGCATGTATTCCGGGTGACCTAGAGATATAATATTACGCGTTTTTCACTTTGTAACTAATAACAGTGTATAATATAAGTGCATTAAAATATTTAAGTTACAAAGAATTGTAATTTAGAGACTATTTCGTATCTAAATTACCTAATGTAGGTTTTAGTCATTTGCTTTGGTTTAATAAAACTTGCTGTCATATAGCGGCAGCAGGCAACACTTTTCTAAGTATTTTCACCTTCTTTGGGTTTGATTTTTGAAAAATCATTCCATAGTAGAACCTTAGTCATATGAGGAACACGTATTGCGAAATTTAAAGTTTCTAACCCTAAGGGCTTTTTAAAACTTTGCTAATTTAAAAATTTCATTTTCTATCTCACTCTCTTAGGGGTTGAATTTTTAAAAATGCTGAATTACGTAATCATTAATTTGCCGTGCTCATTTCAATCGAAATTTCATGAAAGTATCTGTTTTAAAAGATGTCTAACAAATTTTAGTTTTATTAGTAACCACAGTAATATTATGTATGGACACTTTCACGTCACATCAATGTAGACCCGTGGTAAGTATTCGAAGAACTGGTCTTACGGGCCTCAGTCAACATACGTCTCTTCTCTCTTCTCTTTTCTTATATAAAAAGTGAATCGCTGTTCGTTAGTCTCACTAAAACTCGAGAACGGCTGAACCGATTTAGCTATTTTTGGTCTTGAAATATTCGTGGAAGTCCAGGGAATGTTAAAAAGGTTTTTTTAATGCTCAAAGAAGTGGGCACGGGTCAGCTAGTATATTATTTAATATTTTCATACTTTACATAATACTACATGTTAATTGAAAATACACAAATTTAATACACTCATGAGCCAGGTACATAGAACATTTTATTACTTTGGCGGGATTCTATCCCGCGATCTCCGCTTAACCACTAAGCCATAACACTAATGATTTCCTAGAACGCTTTATTTTTGTCATCCATGCCAGTGTTATTTGAGTGTGACATTCCCGGCATCAGACTATTCTCAGGTATCCTGTCACTGGCGCAGACTGATATAGATGTGATGTATCGCTGACTAGCAAAGGTTAACGGATCCGATTATACAGTCACAGGCTGAGTGCGAGTTATTGTTAATGCCCGCCGTGAACAAGTTCACAGCAATTTTAAAGCCCCTTGTATTAATGGTGACTTCATCAAACTTATTAAACGCATTATTTAGGTATTACAAGTAATAATCTGAAGTAACCTTTGTTGTTATGTATTTTAAAGAATTGATATAAAAAATCGCTACACACTTTCCTCGATATAAATTCTGTGACAATCTTACTTCTCGAAGAATTCTTCAATGGAAACTTATTATTTATACAATTCTAGAGGTAATAAGTAATAACGTTCACTTCTCAATAGGTACATGGTTATTAACGGAATTCAGTATTTTGACCTTACTACAATGTTTCGAAATGAACACAAAACATGACTTACTATAACAAACATCCCAACTTACCTAATATGTTGTATCATCATACTTCAACGTCGAATGTGGTGACTTCGTGACGGCGATCCAAACGTACAAATTGTATCAAAAATATATTTTACTATAGGAGCACTTAATTCACTTATTCGTAGTTCGTCTAAAACGAATGTCCTTTTGAAATTAATATTCAAACATGCGGGGGATATTCAATAACACCCAATAGTGGTATAAAACATTCCGGGATCGTAAAATACTTTTTATATGACAGTTTAAACGAGCACAATAAAAAGCTATACGGGCTTGATGCTGTACAAAAATATAATGAAGGAGTTAGGGTACCACATAAAGTGATGCTAATGAAAGTAGGATTAATGACTATAGTAAAAACGGAGTAAGAAGCAATCAAAGATACTAAAAGTTAGTCACTACACCCGGAGACCTCAATAAGACCCTATTTTCACCTCAATGCCATTCAAATTATAAATCACACGGGCATAACATAAGTAATAAAAAAGGTATATTAAAAGTAAAGATACCGTTCGAAAATACAGAGTGGTGGGCAAAAAGTGAATTGGGCAATTTAAAACATGGCCGCACGTTTCAGTTAGATAAGAGAATTTTTGCTAACAGCGGAGTAAAAAGTTAGTGAAGTCACGTTCACGATACCAAGCCAAGCGTGCAACAAGTGCCGAGAAAACACTCGGTCATTCGACAACAACACATTTAACAGACAATTTAGAACAAAGCGACGGAAAGAAATCTCAACATTTGCCACCGTATAGAAAAGAAATCGAAAAAAATATATACACAGTAACATATAAAATATTATGTTAATGAGGGCATAAAAATTGCCAACAACCTAAGCACCGTGACCTCAACATTATGTTAATCAAATTCATAAATGGGGTTAGTTGAGACTTACAATTTTGCTGTACATAAAAAAATATAAGAGTACGTATATAGACTTGAAGCAAAATGCCATTGTTAATATTGCTGATTTCACATTATCTTATCTATGTAAACCACTGACAAGAAAACACTTGTTGCGAATTAATAAACATACAGTAATATGTATTGAATGATTGATAAAGGATTGTTTCAATGTATGGTTATAAAAGGACTTATACGACCTCCAGACGTATGTACTCGAAGATAGATATAAATACACTTAGTGGTCAAGGTCATTTAAATATCAACTTTGATTTAATTCTAGATAAAAGATAAACAAAATCACATTCAGAATATCCGATTAAATTGCGTACTTGACTGTAATTACATACATAAATAATGCACCGAAAACTAATAAAGTTTACAAAAGAAATAGTATAATAATCAATAGTCTTTAAGAAATTCTTGATTGGTTAAAGCATTGTCAAAACTCCCATACAAAACCGTAAGAATAAGGTGCAATTTCCTTTATGCGAAAGAGTTCCACAATATGTTACTCGGGATAACAACAACCTCAGTCGAGTGCAAAACCTGTTTCGGTGCACTATTATTATTAAAGGCTCGTGCCAATATACGGAGCAAAACGTGAACCACAATACAGTTAAAACCCCCGGCAATGAAGCTAAGGAAGCATGCAGTTAATTTGAATGTTTTAATACCAAAAGGACACAAAATTAAAGATGCTCAAATCCACACAGTCACTGATTCATTGATATGTTTATAAAAACGGTTGCTCCATGCACACAGCACACATCACGGTTAAGGCACTGTTTTTGTGTAAACAATTCTAGTTATAAAAGTTTGAAAAAATTAAAATTAACGAATTGAGCACAACGAACTGTCTGCGTCAGTCGGCCATGCGCGCAGCCGGCGACTTGCAAACTGTTCCGTTTTATTTCGAACAAAATATCAACGGCCATGCGGACGCCCTACCTCTCCATCTCCCTCACTAGAGGTAATTGTGTAGCGCGCGAAAGAGACGACGACTGTTTACGCGGTGAGGACGCCTTATCGCGGGAAGAAATACACGGCGATGTAAATAGTTTCTGAACGTTAGTCAGAAAGGAACAGAAAGATATTACTTTTTTTTAAATTTGGCAGGACTTTTTTCATTCATGACTGGATTACATTAGGCACTTTAGGGTTTCTATTTTTACAACTCAAGCGTACTGCCAGTATACGCGGAGTTCGAATGTTATGAAATCAGCTCGCAGCCACGTCGGGGTATTCTAAGAAGTGCATTTGAAATAACTTCAACGCGGAGTCAGCAAGTAAATATAGTTCTTTGGCTCAAGGTTAATCCTGTACATTTTACGCCAGTACAAATGAATCCCGTAGATAGAGGTTACAATAGAACTTAATCAGTAATCGATGAGATAAATGCAATAAACTTACAGTTTAGAATGAGAAATACAAATTCTACATCATCAATATCCTTGATAGTATTTTAATGACTTTCCCTATTTCCAGGAAGTGAAATGCATTTTACGAGTCAGATAATTTAAGCAGATGATGCTGAAGGTCTACTTCTTAAAGTTTGGATCTCTCCTATTCGCTAGCTGTTACTGCTTGGCGGAATGAAAAGGATAGAATATTATGATTTAATCTATTGAGTCTAAATATCCTTTTAGTTCGGCCATAAATGGCATAAAACAAATATAAATTTTAAAAGAAAACTGCGACATGGAATATACTACTTTCTTATGGATTCACTTAAGTAATTTATTGACCGTTATCCATCATTTGCAGTGAACACTGTTGACACGCTTAATCTAGTTAGTGCTAACTGCTAAGTGCACGTGTAACAATTACACGGTAATTAAAGGTATATTTCCTGTTCCGTGACACAAATTTCACTTAAAGGTAATGTTTGCTCATCGATTTCTTATCTTCAATTCTATTTATCTACAACTAGATGTTGCCCGCGACTTCGTGTAAAGTAAATAGGGAATCGTCTATATGCCGATATAGAGTACCTAGCCTATGTTCCCGTAGTCCTCTCTAAATCTGTGCCAAATTTTATTAAATTCAGACTTTACAAAGTTTTCCTCTTCATCTTACTTATAAGATGAGATTTTTGAAATAGTCTCTGTAGAAATCTCTGGAGCCTCATATTACTACTGAATTCCTAATCGATGAACTGCCGGATAATTCGGATTGTCATGTAGAATTTTTATTCGATGATGCACAAGTGAATACTTAGCCAGAAGCGGAAGAAAAGCTACAACTTTTTATCTAACTATAAACCCATGTAGGGTTTCAGGCGATGACTCCCATCTGATACCCTAATTTATAACCTGTGAAAACTTCTAATTGTAAGTTTTCCTTGAAATAAAAAAATATACATACTCATTTTGTATAAATAAATACCTAAATCAAATCATGTTTTGATACACTGATATCAATCGATATAAAGCCTTAAATAATGCATAACCGAGCACAGACTGATTAATTGAATTTAACGCAGGCAAACCTTTGGAGAAACCACACGAGGAAGTCGGGTTATCGGCTGACCCGCGAGTGATCTCCGAAACTGATGTGATGGGCTTATGTAAGTAACTTTCGGCGCCCTCTGATATTGATACCTTTGCTTCTGAATTATGAAAGTGTCTTAATGAGGGATTTCGTCTAGGAAGCACTTTCTGTCCCAGTCCTTAAATGTTGTCCCGGCGAAAATTTGGGAATCTCAAGTGATGATCGCATAACCGTGTACAGAGTACCCAATTGAATTTGATGCAGGTATTCAAAAACCTGTCGAGAAACCACACGAAGTAGCCGGGTTATCGGCTGACCCGCGACTGTCTGATCTCCGCCGAAACTGATGTGATGGGCTTATGTAAGTAGAAACTTTCGGTGCCCTCTGATGTTGATGATACCTTTGCTTCTGAATTATGAAAGTGCGTTAATATTAAAGAAATAAATAATAATAATAGCTACGCACACCGGTTTCGTGTCAGTTTCAAAAACCTGATCTTATTTTTTACACTTATAAAATAAATACATAAAAGCACTCTCTCTCTTCCTTTACCCCGTGGGACAGATGACCAATAAAAGAGAGGCATATTTTCATATTTTTTCATCAATGAAAAATTAAGGAATATAACTTTGTTAGTATTTTAAAATAACTGTCTGAATATTTTTCAGTATCTTAAATTTTTATTTTTATCAACATGTAAAAAAATATTTTGGTCACCAATCTACTAGAATTTTCTTATACATTTTTTTTTAGGTCAACCTATTTATTGCATTTGTGCCGAAGCCCATCTATGTCGTTATAGAGAATTATTCTAATAACGATAACTCAAAATTCGTGATTACCGACCCACCATGCTGGCCTCAATATTCTGCTATCTAAAGAGATCTCGGATCGATCGTATCGCATATCAAACACGACTTACCGAAACCTAGTTTACAATCGCCCGCATCGGAGAATCTAATGTAATTTTTAACTGGCACAATTTTATGTAACCACGAGCTCGTCAAATTAAATAACCTTCTTTTGTCCGAACACGGCGCTAATTTGTAACACATTAAGTGGTTTCATCGCTGGAAGCGAGCAGGTAGCAAATTGAGCTTATATAAATGCAATAAAGCAATGCTTGAAGAGCTTAGAAATTTTGCGTCACGTTTGGTTTGTTGGAGTAGTGGCAGCCAAAGATCGAAGCGAAGTGGTGTGTTTATTGCTTGGTCAGGCCGAAGCCTACTAATAGTTTTCAGTTTAGTACCTTTATGTCGCGAAAATCCTACGATCTTTGTAATGCAGATTATGCGGATTATTTGATTATGACATACAATTTCGCAATCTTAAAAAAAAACGTAAATAAAATAAAAGTTTAAAAAACTATAACCCGACTTCGCAAAAAGGGGTCTAAAAAGGCTGAAACAAGAAAATAATTCAATTTGAAATCCAGATATGCATAGGTACAGATATGGTCAAGGTAGAGCCGTGGTCGTACCCGCTATTGGGATTATATATTACAACAGCAGACGAATATTATAGATTTGTTTAGCGGGTACGACCACGGCTCTACCTTGACCATATCTGTACCTATGCATATCTGGATTTCAAATTGAATTATTTTCTTGTTTCAGCCTTTTTAGACCCCTTTTTGCGAAGTCGGGTTATAGTTTTTTAAACTTTTATTTTATTTTACATTTTTCTGTTTCCACATGAACTATAACATTATATGTTCACTAAACTAACATTAAATTAACACATAGAAAGTAACTAAACAACTCCTAGATACTATTTGTACGACCGCATTTTAAACCCTTATTTTGAATTTAACAACAAAATATAATAACTAATTAAAAATTTTAAATACATATTTGTAATGTGCTTGCCAAGACCTATCTTTGGATACCAAACACGATACAATTATCTTAATTTAAGTTTTTTTGGAGATAGTTTATGAGCTATAATTTTCAAAATACAAAATTTTTCGAAAAATTATATAGCCTATGTTACTCGCGGGACCACTACGAATCGATTGACACCTTATTTATTAAAATCGGATCAGTAGTTTAACCGCTACGAGGGAACATACATACATACATACAAACATACATACATACATACATACATACATACATACATAGACTGTCAAAATCATTACCCTTCCTTTTGGCTTCGCCGAAGTCGGGTTTTATTAAAATCGGATCAGTAGTTTAACCGCTACGAGGGAACATACATACATACATACATACATACATACATACATACATACATACATAGACTGCCAAAATCATTACCCTTCCTTTTGGCTTCGCCGAAGTCGGGTAAAAACCAGACTGTCAGTAGTTTGGTGCCACCTAGGGAAATTGGAAATTAGTATTGGAAAGTATTTCTACTAGTGCAATTAGTGCTTTAGGTCTTTAGAATATTTAGCATCTTATGTATATAAATTACTTTTCGAGTAAACAATCTAAATATAATAGTATCGTATGCACTACTTTACAAGTAAACGATCGATAAAGGTTGATTTAAAATTGAAATAAAACATTGAACGTTAACCGTCGTGACATAATAGTTTGCCAATCAAAGAAATGTGACAGATATGATGAAACCTTGTAATTATTGGTTACGGAAGTTTATCAACAAATAAAACAAGAAACAATCGAACAATTGGGTAACATTAAAAAACAACAATAAGTTTTCGTAACTAAAGAGCTGTCACTTCGTCTGATTACCGCTCGAGCCTCGAACGGAAACGATTCCGCTAACAATAAGCTTCGCAAATTGACTCTTGCTGCAAAATACATGCACAACTGTAACGCAACTCCGCAGAAACAGATTGTATTAGATGTCTAAACGTAAATAGTTTGCAGAAGGAAAATGTTTTTATATTCAGTTAAGTTGTTTTATAATAAAAGCTCCTCGTACTACATAGGAGTAATTATAGTAAGCCCAAGTGTGTACAATAAACAAGAGCACTCATTCACTTCCTCTTCTCTGGTAATTAAGTAAAATAGAAAACCGATTGAAAAATAAAAAGGATTGGAGAGAGGCCATGTAACTAATTAGCGATGTTTATGTCAAATCCCATGCATTTTTGTTTTCGAACTTCGTTGGCGTGATTAGCGGTAGATAGAAGGTAGATTTGGCTTGTGTCTAAGGTGGTCCCATTAAATAGAACCACATGCTGCTACTGGATGCGGGAAGACTCATGGGACAAGATACCATCGCCTCCGCCTACCATTACAAGCGGAGGATACATAGAGAGTCGCCTATCTCCAATCTGCATGTAAAGTTATTGCAATTGCACCTTCGTCGTAAGGAAACACTGTATTAAATGCCCATTATCATATTTTAATTGAAAACATGAATGAATGAAGGTGATATTATGCAGCAAAATTCTGATTATGAGAAAATTGAGTTTTAACTGTCACTTTTAAAATACGTCGTAAAGTATTAAGTACATTAATAATATAAAGATCCCTCCCTACACATCAATGTGCTTAATACGTTAATACTCGTACATAATACAAGTATCCTAAAATGTTGAAGTGACAGTTGAAACCCAATTTTCTGGATAATATTTTTTGCGATATATTATATTCATGTCTTCAACTATTAGTCGGTTTGAATTTATATATTGTGAGACTAATATGTTTGTATATGTGTGCATTCGCTTCTTCACGGGCAAACGCAAATTTTCATAAAACTTGGTGTGCTTGGAACTCACACCCAGTATAATATCATAAATCATAATATAGGCTGGCTCCATTATATCTCGTAAAAGTGCAATTTTCTTATTGGATACTGCAAGCAAAAACTAATGGTAATAATCCTCCTCTATCATAATCAATAAAAAAATGTAAAACAATAGAACGATTAGAGACGTATTCTTATAGTTTGGTCAAATAAGATAGAAGACAAAATGTAACGTTTGACTAATAAAGATACCAGAATCTAGCTTGTCTCTGCTGCTTGGCTTAAGATTTTAATCCTCCCTCGTTCGTTAAATACACCTTGGCGCTGAAGTTTAGTTTCACTAGATGAAGATAATATTGATGTCGTTATCCACCGAATGATCTACGTTGAACGAGTCAATCGACTTTGCATTCAATGATCAACTAGTATGTAAAATAAAGGCAGGAAATTCGATAGCAGATATTATGTGTGCATTGAATCAACCGTGAAAGATTATTGGAACTACCACTGCCAAATGCATAAGGACTTTTTATTGAAAATTAAAAAAAATTAGGATTTTTTACGGTAATGGCGCCCTCGGTTAGTTGCCAAAGTTGACAAGGAATTGTAAACTATTTACTTAGCTCTACACTCTTTCTTTCAGTCTAGAAATAAAACAATACATTTGAAGCGATCATTAAAAATAAAAATGAATCTGTGGGTTCCATTACTACGAGTAATAACGCGTAATAAGTTATTTTAAATAAAACCACCCGATTTTGCTGTTAATCATTGTCTTAAAGAGTATATATTATTTAGACCTGTCCGCATAGAAATTTAGAAATTCCAGGGAAATTGCAAACTTTTAAACCACTCGGCTACTTGAAAATGGTTTAAAGTGTCATCATTCGAAAATGCAAAAGTATATTTCATTTAGGTACGCAATGAAATATACTTTTACCTATATTGTACCCATATTTCTGTAAGATATCTAATTTATTACTGAAGTTTGCATAACTTTATGAATGGACAAACAGATCGAAATTAAGGTTTCCTTGCAGTTACCAGAGAACTCTAAAAATGAGCCCATTGATATGATGATAGACAAGAGACATATCTTGGATACTCAACATACCACGCAGTAGGAAGAGCTAACTTATAGACAAAGACAATAATAATAATTGATCTTCCATTTATTGCTTTCTCCACAACTTGTAATAGGAAGTTATTACAGCACCACATGACAATCAACAGTACACGTTTAATAGTTCTTGCAGAGTACCTCCTGTATACCTCACATTTCAATGTGGTAACATAATATCTCGACCCCTACTGTGGCTGGTTTTATTGAAACTAGGATTTCAAGAACATTACCTGTCAGCTCTGCCTGTAGTGTCCAATCAGACATAAAAATACATGTTTTGTTGTTCGAGGGAATCGAGAGCCAATGTTCAGTATGGAGGCGTTCTTTGGTAACATCTACCATTAAGAATATTTGCATTTGATATGAAACTGCACGCAAAGCCTGCAGTAAAAATGTGTTGTTTAGTATTTGTTGTTATAGCAACAGGAATACATCATCTGTGAAAATTTCATTTGTCTAGCCGTCACGGTTCATGAGTTTGGAGCGATATCTTACTTATAGGTTTCTTTAGGGTACAGACAGGATAGCAGGAACAATTTACTGCTATGTGCTATGATAATTACAATTGATAACGTTACGAATACGCTATGAATTATACCTGCTAACCCTAGAGAACTCTTAAAAGTACTGTAACTCCATTCATGAACCTCAAAGGTCATATATTAATGAGTAACAAAGGAACAACGGAGCTGACTAAATATGGCCCATACGTTTCTGTCATATCATCTCCGTTGAAACAATAGACGTACTTATTAAAAGGTTGAAGAATAAAGGTCTTCGCACATGACTTCAACTGAACTCAGGGTACGGCCACAAAGTAGATATATTATAACAGAGACTATCTAGTACTAGAAAATGGTATCACCCTAATACTGGCAATTCGACTGGCTATTTTTGATTTCTTCGATTTCCAATAGATAAAGAGTGAAGTCCAGGCACATTCCGGAAACCGCCATCTAGCGCCACTATTGGAAAATACTAATTACTAATTTCGTTTCGTACCTTCTTTTTAATTAAGGAGTTAAATTTAGATTAATGTGATGTTAGGCTTAAAAATATGCTTAATTTTATTTTAATATCGATATTTGTACTTAATTCGGCATATCTACATTTATAATTTATAAAAGTTAATAGTTGTGACACCTATTGCAATTTTTTTGTATTAAACAAAGATTGTATGGAATGTTAGGCTATTTATATAAAATTTTAGATTTTATTATGACATGGATATTGTTTTAAATGAGGTTCAGTTATGTAAAGTATACATTTCAAATCCATGTCATAATAAAATCTAAAATTATTAAGTTTGTTGATTCTACTGACAAGTTGTAGTTTTTTAGATACGAGGTTGAGAAGGTAAAGCGACGATATAGATTATAAGAAAATAAGTTTAATATTACAAAATATTTTTATAATCTTTATACCTTTACGTTTCAAAAAATAAAAAAATCAAAATAAGTAACATAATTTTATTTTTTATTAAACGAAACGTTTTTTTATCTGTACAATAGCTTTTCAAACGTAGAGGTTGCGATATAAATTTTTGAGACAGAGTTTAAGTTAGTTTTATTAATACGACGTAAAGCTTACATTTCAACGCCGTACTATGAGTTGAATTGAGGTACAGTCAGTGGAGAGTTGGTAATGTGCGAAGACCTTTAGGTTGTAGCGACGAGTCCAAGTACTTTCTAACAATGAGACCAAAACAATTCTATACCAAAGATTGATGTTTGAAACGAATTTGTATCACACAATGCCGTGGACTGATTCAAAGATGCGCCGACTTTCTCTCCCGGCCCTACGCTACATTAGGGCCGTACTTTTTGTTCGTTACATGCGCACTAGATACACATGTAGAGTAGACACGGAGATTTAGGTCGGCCCACTCTCAGAAGGTAAAAGGGTACCAGTAGGTTAATACATAAAAAAGATATATTTAGAATTGTATTTATGTGATGTCAACATAATACTTCTGCAGTACAGCAGGCTCACTCCCGACACAAACGAGATTCAAATCAGCTCGATCTCAACGGTATTTTATTTGATGAATTACTTTGAAACTAACCAGGATAAAGAAAATCGTTAAATCGTAACTTTTTGTACTCCCGACCATACCAATCGTCTGAGAATCAAAATAAACAAACGTCAATTTATTGGGAAGTACGCGGCACGATCGAATCTGAATCAAAATTGAATCAGTTTGTAGGTAAGGTCCCAGATAATTCCATTTCCAGTCCCCTCAAACCGAAATGAAACGCGGTGCTGCATTTCTGAGATAATAGGTAAACGTTTCATTGAGTGTGTCCCATTTTCCGGCAGTTTCCGTGGTACACCTGCAGGACTGTACCACGGGTACTTTTATGTGCTGCATCATCAGCTGCATTACAATGAGACATGTATCTTCTCAAGTAAAGTTCAATTTTTAATCGCCATCTTAAAAATGCAGCAGTTTGTTTCGGTGTGACCTGACCTTTAATTACATTTTGCAAAACAGTCAAGTGCAAGACCAGTTTATTGTGTTGTGTAATAACTACATTTTTTTAAACTTAAGTCTCTGACTATGTAAATTATAGCTTATGTTACTTTCGCTTTTATCAAGAATCTTTTGACGCCTCTCATTAAAATCGGATCGACAGTTTAAGCGCTACAGTGAGACAAGCAAACATATGCTTTTATATACAAGGAGTAAATAAATGAGGATAATACTTTTTTGGTGTGTATGTGCTTCCTATGTAGTAATTACTGTGAAAGTACCAGCGCTGAAAGACTTACTTTTGACTTTCATATTTCTTATTTCTTATCAAAAACTTGCCCATACAATAATAAAAAAAATGTTTCAGCGCTGGTACTTTCACAGTAAACACTATATACGGGAACCATTCACACCCATCCAAAGTATTATCTCTCATTAATATTACAGATTGTACATGTGATAGCATCAAAGTGGAATGTAGACTATTGAATTTTACACTCTAATTATTGAAATACTTAGTTTCATCATGGACCACTAAACAATAATATGTATTAGTGTTCCATTAAGGGCGTGTTTCACCAAGCAATGTTAAAGTTAAAACTTCGTTAAATATTATGTTGTTCAGAGGAACAACCTTCTCATTCGTTTCAAGCCTTCTCATTCATTGATAAGAATTACTAGAGAGTAATTCTTATCAACGAATGAGAAGGCATGTTATTTTAACAAGATGTTAACACTAACATGCGTTGGTGAAATCCGGACTTAAAAGAAGACTCTGAAAAGTTAATCGTTATTACTTATTATGCTATTACGGCATCATGACGAATCGATTGACACCTACCTCATTTCAAAAAAAATCAAAATGAGAAAAGTTAGTATCATAATATCCCGAATTTATTATACCGGGTATTCTTACCCTGTATAGACTACAAAATCTTTCCTTTCCGTAGTAAGATAAAGGGAACTAATCTATTCATAGCTTGTTAGTTCCAATGCGTGGACCATTTCCCATCAGCAGATAAAAACATAATAGTCAGGTGTAACGAGCAGGCTACCATAACCGTCGAGTTTATCTTCATATCCAACTATATCGCCTCCGTGGTCTAGTGGTTCAGAGTTTCGCTCTCGACCATTTCGTGGGTTCGATTCCCGCATTGGAACAACAAAAAATGTCGTTAATGCAGGCTGATCACCTGATTGTCTGACAAGAAAGATGATCCATACGTCGGATGGGCGTATAAAAAGTCGGTTCTGCGCCTGATCTCCCGCCAGTCGTGTCGGTTATCCGTCCCACTGGGCTACACGAGTGAAGGAAGACAAAATGCTTCTGTGTATTGCGCACACACTTGGTCACTATAAAATAACTCCTGCGTAGCTAGCCTGGTCTCAATAAAAAACCGGCCACCGTCAC
This sequence comes from Celastrina argiolus, assembly GCA_905187575.2. Lineage (NCBI taxonomy): Eukaryota > Metazoa > Arthropoda > Insecta > Lepidoptera > Lycaenidae > Celastrina > Celastrina argiolus. The sequence goes on from LR994596.1 coordinate 10,851,609, forward strand.
CGAAATCGGCGTGGGAGGCATTGTATATGTCGAACCCACGACCTCAGAATCGAGAGCTAGACTCTAAACCATTAGACTCCAACCATGAATAGGGCATAGGGCTGCCATCCGTCCGGGTTTCCCTGGATTTGTCCTAGTTTGGAGGCCGTCCGGGGAGCGTCCGGTCGGGGGTTTAGTTGTAGTCGACGGACGAGCACTCCCGTGCCCCCAGATTTTAATCAAGATGTAAATTAATGAAAAAAGTATTTAAATGTCCGGGGTGAAAGCTCCAAAATCCGGGACAATTACGCTTCCGGTCCTAGGTGACAGAATTTAGAGATGGCAGCCCTAACCATGAATCATTCTGTAAATACATTGTCTGTGAAAATTCCAACTACCTGACGGTTCATGAGATACAGCCTGATGACAAACGAGTGGAAGCACGAACGGAACACAGTAATAGGGTCCCATTTCTTACCCTACCGAACCCTAAAAAGTAAAACAGGTAATGCAGTGAAATGTATCTAAACAGTGCAGTCGAGTTTATCTCTATATCGAACTCCTCGCTTCCCGGTCTTGTGCGTAGGCGCACTTCCGCGTTGGATGTGCGAACGGTACAGCGGTATGGAGAATCGATTTCCCGAGCGTTACACAAGCCACAATTAAACAGATAGCAACTTTATGTTCTGCGTGATGTCTGGATAAACCCATTGCATGTAATAAAAAAATATATTAAACTAGCTCGTGTCCACTTCGTTGAGCATAGAAACAGTTTGTGATAAACCGTTTAAACCTTCCCTGGACTTCCACGAATATTTCAAGACCAAAAATAGCCAAAACGGTTCAGCCGTTCTCGAGTTTTAGCGAAACTAACGAACAGCAAATAATTTTTATATATATAACTAGCTGACCCGTGCCCACTTCGTTGAGCATAGAAACCGTTTAAACCTTCCCTGGACTTCAACGAATATTTCAAGACCAAAAATAGCCGAATCGGTTCAGCCGTACCTCGAGTTTTAGCGAGACTAACGAACAGCAATTCATTTTTATATATAAGAAGAAGAAGAAGATAGATGAGATAAAAAGTATCTAAACTAAAACAGGTAATTCAGAATTTTTATTCCGAGTTCTTAATTCAGTATTTGAGAATAATTTTACGTTGTACGTTGACAGTATTTAGGCCAATGCGGATACCTTCAAAAATGGTAAAAAAAGGCAAAAAATTGTAGGATGAAACCTATTGGAACCAATTTTTTTTTATTTTTATGATATTCTCCTCATTTTCCAATGGTTTTTATCCTACTTTTTTTTCAACCTTATCGGCATTGGCCACTTATATTATTTAAACTGTCTGTATTGTACATCTAATCACAGATATTTATAAAAATGAAATCCTTTGTATCCATTTTATAGTGTACGTCACTGTGATGGGCTAGATTTTGACCCTAACAAACTCCTTGAAGTTTATCACCGAATATAATTATACCGAGCAAACAACCAAACAAATTCGTGTGAGCGCCACAACCTAATGAAGTTCTAGGGAAGTTCCGTGAGAAGCAGGCGCTGTTGCAACCCGCCCCGCGCAACCCGCGACCCGCCCCCCGCAACCCGCGCAACCTCACCCACGCCATGCTAATGCGCTTACTCAACCTGGATGATATTAATCATACTGATTGTTTGGAGGTTGCCAACTCATCGCTCCGACGACCCATCAATTTAGTTTTGTGGAAAATAATAGGCCCGTATTAAATTACCTTTTTATTCTTCCATTGTTACTGTTTATACTCGGATGTTCTTAAAATTGCATCCTCTTATTTACGTCGTTTTTTTATCTTGCAGTGAAAAGGCTTTGAGTATTTCCCACGATGGACCTGATTTTGGGGGTATGACACATAGAAAGGTTATTCAAACTGGCCCTTAAACCACCCGTGGATCGGCCTCAGCCGCTATGAAGAGAAGTGTCCTGGATGTGTCTACGACAAGACTCCTCACACGACCGGCTGGTCTATCTCATAAGGGACATGTATTGTCTCTCCTATTTACATCTAACATAACCTTATAACATAACCTTATAACAAATTACTGTTGTTTAGCTATAATTTTGCTGCCAGCTGTTTCAAACCTATCAGTATTAGGTCAATTCCGTTACGATTGGAAAAAAAAACGCCGATAGTTCGTAACAAATTAGAAAACGTTGACAAACTTCTTTGTTTACAAATTTCTTCGAAAGTTCAGACAAAACTGCTACTTCACATCGAAAACTTTCCGAATTTCACAAATCAGATGGTGCGTTGGAGCGTGAAAACCCTTCACGAGTTATCACTTTCTCTCCATCGCGGGCAGGATAAGGATTGGCTTACATAATGTCCAGTCGCGAGACAATAGCGCAGAGTGTTCCCGAGGCTATGTCACGTAACCCGTGTTGTACGCGGATTGATGCAAGACCATTGTGAGATTATCAACCATTAATAGTAATTGAAGGATCAGATAAGACGCTTTTGAAATCCCATTCCACGAATTAGAGTGTCCATTATCTTAAGCAAAGCACACATAACCGGCCTGGCAAACGTTTGACATATAGAAAACAACAATGAAACGCCAATTACAAAATTGTTTGTTGATAAAGATTTTTTAACAGACGAAGATAATTATTTAACATTAATGGCTCGTAGCCGCGGGGAGGACGTGCTACTTATCACAAATTGAAATTGATTGGAGGTTTTGAGGCTACAAACGATTTGAAAGGTAAATTTGTAATTGTTTGCGATGTGCCGGGTGTTTGTGGAAAAGTGAACCTTATGAACTTTGAATAATAAGCTTTTTGCATTTTGATTAATAGCTAAGTTTGTTGAGAGTATTCACAGTTAGTATATTGCCTCATTCTAATAAAGACTCGGTAATAACAAGTCATCAGTCTTTTTACTGCAAGGTTTCTCAATTCTCACTAAGATCGAAATGTCACTTGATCACATCATATCAATCCTTAATCGTAGTATCTAATCTTTATATGCGTCACCGAAATCTCTTCTAGTTCTTGGAATATAGTAGTTACTAGTGTCTAGTAATATTTTAGCAATTTACTTTCTTTTTAAATTTGTCTTTGAAAATGTGCGAAGGACTACCACAATGAGGTCACTCGATGTGATTCGTATTTCACTCTTTTGTATAGCATTGGATTGTTTGCATCTTCGTGATTATTTAAATATGACGGTTTAGATTGCTTATCAGCTGTTATTACCAGTATAATAGATAATTAGTAAGACAGCACATTTACTTTTGCATATATAATGGAAATGTCTTTCGACTCTTTCAAGACCTAAACAGTAAACATTTTTCCGAAAACTAAATAGTATCTAACAAGAAGAAACTTGAATTATAACTTTCACTGGGCATAAGCTAAACCTCTTGTTTGAAGCTATCGAGGCAATTAAACTTATAGTTGACTTTTGATCTGGGCCTACGGGCTAACGGCGCGGTGGTAAGTGGTAACAAAACGTGCGCGATCGCTCGCATCGGCTGTTACACGGTGCGTCATGGTGCGTCACGGTACGTCGCGCAGCCAGTCACTTGTGTCATAGCTCCACAGCTGGTACTGGTATACCGTATACGGAATGGGGTATAATACAAGCTATAATGTTTAAAATTATCAGTTTATAGGATTCATACATATAATTTTAACTGTGTTTTAAATTTTTACTAGTTGATTTTTTTTTCTATTGGCACCTCAGAAGCTTAGGCGGTGGAACAAACATTATTAATTTATTAACATTTCCTTTTGACTTCACCATAGTCAAGTAAAAATGAATATAGACATAATGGATGAGCACAATGCCTTCCGAGTCATTTGGAGTACACGCCTACCTATTCCTACCTTAAGATTTCATAATAAGGTATGTATTATAAACGTATTATTACGTAAAGGTACTCCGTTTACGTAGACTACTGAACGCGGATATCGTATGTGAGGGCTATTTGTTCAAACCATAAGTTATACTTCATTTTAACTACTTAAATGCTTTATTGATTTATTATTAATTTTTCTCGGAGGGTCGAAATTGAATTAATGATTAAGTTTAAACTTTACAAGCGATCTTTTGCATGTTACATACGATGTAAATTTGGTATATTAACTTGAATACAACTTGAAATACTCTGTATTCAAAGACAAACATTGGGACAAAATTGTATCAAACGTATGTGAAATGCCAAGAGCCTACGTGAATAGTATTGAATGATACAATTTAATTGCTATTGAAGCAATAAAATTGATCTTACATCGAGAAATCATAAACGTAAGTGTCGATTAATCTGCACAGTAGCTACTAGCTAAGCAATTAGTTTCATAAGACATTAAATAAGTCCCTGAAAGTACATTATAGATGGAGTATTCTAATTAGAAAGTGAGGGAAAGCATATCTAACCACACTAATTGCACATATATTACAATTGAACAATATAAATCTAACCAGATAAATGATGAAATTCAGAAAAAAATATGAAATTTTGAAATAATCACAGAATTTTTAATTTTAATGCAGCTTAGCAAACTCTCTAACGCGTAAGCTTTCAAACAAAAAACAAGATAAATATCTGTTCATCCTTTTGGAAGCTACGATGCCGCAGCCAGAAACACATATATGTCAAACCTTTTATACTCCTCTGTTTTTGTCGAGGATTAAAAACAAACCTTTTCAAATATGACACTTCAAGCCAACCAAATAAAAATATTTTATTTCCTCGCCCCTTTGTGATCGTTGTCAAATTGTGTAACGTACCTGTAACAACAAAAGTAATTATTAAACAATCGCTACGATTATATCTGTAAGATCTAGTTAAGATAGTGCAATTGCTTACGTTCACAAAAACAAAGCGGATATAAAAATTGTGCACAATGATTCTGTTGATGATAAACTACAACCATTATTTGTGTGTAACAAATTAAGCCCAGCTGTCTCAATGGTCGAATGCCTCTCGAAGGTCTTTCTGCGCTCTCTCTCTGCGCTCCTACACCACTGCTGGCCAGCCTAGCAGGTAAGCAAGCTCGTCAAACTATCAACTAGATAGCTAGCATAGCTTACCAATCAGCAACGGTCGACATCGCCGTCCATGTAACAATTTACCTTCAGCAATTATATCTAACCGTTCTAACCAAATAAGCCTCTATAAAACCTTCACACATTGTGAAACATGTAGGTCGCTTCTGCTAATTAAATCATATTAAAACAGATAAATGGTATTTTCATAAACGTCAAACGTTTGTTGGACTAATTTCCAAAATCGGTTTACACTCTTAGTTAAATACGAGAATTTGGGTTTTGAGCCTTATCAGTATGAACGTTTTTGGTTTTTATTTTAAAGGTATACATTAATAGTAATGATGATTGCATGTATGTACTTCAAATTCTGTCCAAAATTTTGCTTAAAATTCACCAACGATTTCAAAGATTAACTAGAATGTCGAGATATATATTCCATAAGCCACCTGCAGCATTATTATTTTATACATTTTGCTATCTTTATGGCATCTTTATGCAAAAAAGTTTATGTTGAATTTAAAGAAATTCATAATCATAACTGTATGTTTAGTGCAGGAACGGATGATGGATGCAAATGATCATATCCTGTACAATCATTACGTAACTCTACACATTCCATCAAAATCACTTCCAGATCTCGGCTTTCATTTTTATAGTCTCAGTTAAGACGTTAAACATAATATCATAGATGGAGAAGTTTAAAAATGTGATGAGAAATATAATCTCATTAAGCGTATGTAAGAATTACATGTATTAAACATTATTGAATAGAAGTGATAACAAATTCCTAACAGTCCTGAGAATACCAAACTTACGAAAATAAGAGCTGCTGCCAACGTAGGTATAATATAAAACGTGTTGGCCATTGCAAATTAATATGCAATGAAGCAACTGCAAAGTGAATGTTAGCTGAGATACATCACACAAAACACGAACTGCTTATTGTTAATAACGAAAGTAACACGTTTAAAAATAACACTAATTGGACTTATTGCAATTTTCATCTTAATTAGGCTTGGAACTAGAGATACGTCTTAATTATCTGATTAAGATGGGTTTAAGAAGCAAACAATTGAATCATTGTAAAATCTTGAAGACCTGTAGCTGCTATGTACAAAGACTTGAAATTATAAGACATAAATATCAATAAATTCACAATAAATATCAATAAATTCACAAATACATACGAATATCGAGCCAACCAACTAGCTTTATTACAAAAGCAATATATTTCGATACAAAACAGTCTCCAATAAACCGATATTGTGCTTGTAATTATATTTTCCGTATTCTATAACTCTACTTAAATTAAATATGCAATTTGCTTTCTAACAATAACCCAACGCACAATGACTAGACACTAAATATAATAACTTTGGAAATCAAACTCAAGGAAACAGTTGGAAAGCAAGGCGTGGCAAATCATTAAGCTATCACCCGGAATACTTGCATAAAGCATTACCCATGTACAGCCGTGCCGAATTAAACTATCATTAATAACAAGGAAACGTCGATATTGTGCAAGACCTATATATAGTTACGGCTGCTTGGAAAATCGAGGTTAAAAGTTCCCAGCGAGTCTCCCCGTCTTTAGCCATTAATTTAATCAGATATAAATGGGAACTATCTATTTTATGTTCCTTTTATACGTTTTGATGAACTATCAAAATTAAGTGCACGTGGTTAAGCATACGATTGAAGTTGCATCAATTCGGAACGCAACCGTGTCTAACCGAATTTCTCTATGATTGCCTATGTTCCTATTTTGTACGATGCGAGGAAAGTACCGAGAAACACTATTACTAAGGGTTAAAGTCGTCTGTAGCTTAACAAAAATCTATGAACCAATATATAGCTTTAAGGGAAATATTATGATATCTATTTACAAGCATTGCATTAAATATATATAGTGACAAAACTTCAATTTCTCTACTGAATATATTCACATGGTTTAGATTCACGGGTCGTGACAGGCTCGTCATATCAGTGGCGAGATCGACAAGCTACCTACCGCCAGTCTACTGAAATGTTACGAAAACACGAATGTTGAAAAGTCAACGGAACGACTGATTTTATCGCGCATTGTTACAGAGCCAGTGTGACTTCGAAAATTATATTTGTCAATTATTTTAATAAATCCAACAAGTCGATGTCTCCATCGACATATTGTAATATAACATATAAATAAGAATTGATAAAAGTAGATACAGTCGCTTTCCCAACACTTCCAAAATTTGTAAAGGTAAATGGATTTCAACTGGTTTAATCTGAAATTATGCCTACGTAAAAATAAGCTGGCCCTTGTTTAAGCCTACCCCAATCAACTAATCAATGTTAAAATCTATTGTCAATTTAAGATTTAGCACGGAATTTGATACCTGACACGAGATTTGAGCACTGATTAGTTGATTTGCCTTTCAGAAACCGGGGGTTAGCCTTCGTTTCACAAGAGTTTTACGCTTAGTTTGCGACAGCTATATTGTGATTCTTGCGGGTGTTTAAACACACCCTTAATCTGGCCAACAGTACCTACTGATAATCTTTTAAGACGACCTTGTGGCCTAGTCAACTAAGTTCAGTCTGCGGCAACGTTGTGATTCTTGCGGTACCAACTAAATACTTATCAACTATTAAGACTTTTAGACTAAGTTTGTAATGTAAGCACGACATAGATGAGCAGACTCCCCACGTAGAAGGTGAAAGCAATGAAGTCGATAAGGAAACGAGCCGGCAGTCGCACAAATCGTCACAATCTGATCAGTACACGGTACACACATAAACAGCCTGCAGCACGACAGATACGGCTTCTGAATTGCTTCATGCACAATGCTACCAACTAGGGCTGAGTCTATTTGATCAGAGCAGCCGAAGAAATACGGTAATATTTATGGACGCTTCACACCTCGTCAATCTGGCGCCGTGCTAAGTACCTGAAGAACTTGTGGTACAATGACCCAGGAAGCTCTTAAACACTGCGCTACAAGCGTCAAGTCTGTCAATGTTAATTTTGACAAGGCGACACTCCAGTGTTCTATCTTTACCTCTATTGTATTACAGAGAACTATTCTCAATACTCTGATTTTTTTCCAGTCTTCTAGACCCCAGATCAAACAACCTAGCATTGCCTGGAGGAATACTTACAAAACTTGGGACCAGTTATGGCCCCAGGCACATTTGTAGACTGTAGGAGTTAATTATTCTAGTTGTTTAAAAACATAAAACGGTTAGAACTAATTAAGCCTGTCCTTTAAATTTTTAATGAAATTAGGCTTAGAGATATCATTATTTCTCACAAGAATTACAATTCATGAGAAATTTTTAAAACGAAATAACTTAAATAATCCTCAAATATGCCTAAATCTCAAATATGAAAATCCTCCAAGTCTTTTACAAACGTTTGTATATCTGCAATTAAAATTCAATCTCCAGCAACCGGAATAAGGTTGCAATTAAATAGTAAATGCCATATAGTAGACAGTACACAATTATAACGGTAGCGGTGAGCAGCGGTGCAGAACCAAGTGACATATGCGTGACCTCATCACCACGTAATGACTGCACTAACGGAAAAACGTATTGATTAAATAACGTCTGATGTGACTTTAACTATTGCCTATTTTGTCTTAATGCTCAGTTGCTGTTTTTTCGTGAATGACTTTGGTTAATTATGGGAAATGGTTGTCATATTTCACCGCTTCCCATGATGTCGCCTTCACCATCGCGTGGCTACGTAAACATTCTTAATTAAGTAACAAAAGAGTCCAGATCATAAGTTCTTGAATAACAAGTATATTATTATTGATGAACCTATCAAGACAAAAAGTAATAATAATTTATTTTAATGCACTTAAGCTATTTTAGTCATAATCAAATTCATAGAAAGAAAAACATACCGAGTCTCATTCTCTGGGGGATCTCCACAACAAAATAAATGTAAACTAATGAAGGAGTGACAGGATGCACAGACAATCGTTTGCCGGATGCTTAAATTAAAAAGGGTCCGACCTTGCCGATAGATAAAGGGCAATGTGGTTCCAACTCCCATAGACATAAGGTCACAAGACTTGCCACAATCGTGATCGATTCGCTCTTCACTTGGCTGATTTTACACGACTTTAAATGATAATCATGCTACCCTCAAATTGAATAAAAGTTATGCTCATGCACTACGAGGTTTGTACGATAGTTCCAAAAGAAATAGAATGGTTGCTTAGATCTAAATAAAAAAATGCTAAATAGTGTTAGCTGGTTAAAGCGATATGCGTAAAAAGCTTGTTGGAGTGCTTTCTTATTGTGATGGAAGTCCGCTCCTTATGAGATAAATCGGCTGGTCGTGGGGGTTCCAGGACACTTCCCCTTTTATAGCGGCTGACGGCTATCTGCTAGTGGTTTTAGTCGCTAAGCCGGCGTTGGACCCGGGCACCCTCCTTGAGGTATACGTAACGCATTTCCCTTGCAACAACAAAAAAGGCATGTACTCGTAAAATGTACATAATATACCTTTCTAACAACGCTAATATTTTTCGATGTTGCTAAAGAAAGCTGGTCCAAAGTAGAAACTAACGATGAAATCAAGAGCAGGTGGATACATCTAGATCAGATATAGAGCTAATTCAACACCTTTGTTGCCATTAGGTATACCAATTAAGTTGGGCTGTTATTATGAACTTTCGCGTGTTGTAATTGCGTAATGCATTGAGTTATGGTCCTACTAATATAGATTACGATAACAACACGAGTGCTGGATTTATGGCCAGTTGATATTGCAACGAACAGATAATATGCCTTCAATATATTTGCAAAGGTATTGGGTGTTGCAGTGAAGAAAGAAATTGCAAAAAATCAACTAGTAAGTAACTTTCTCGATATGTATGATGCAGTTAAATCACTAAACATATATGGCAATATCAAATATTATTCAAAGGACTACTTAATTAAGCATTTAAGGGTACCTCAGGTGATGCAAAATTGGAAGTGAAAATGTAGGTTTTCGGTATACTGGGATAGTGGATTTTCTATTGGTTTGGACAAAAGTGAGAGCCTTGTAAGTAATGTGAGGTAAAATTATTGGCAGAGCAAAAAAACTCTACTTATTATTATTTACTTCTATTTTCTTTTCAAATATAAAATTCCTTTGTATTATTCAAAGGAATTTCGACATTCGACAACAGAATTCAGAACTACAGAATTGAATAGCATTTATTGAATCGAATCAAGATTTCATTAAAATTACTATTCGCTCCTAATTTCAAATTAAGTTGGAAGCTCGTAATCTCAATGCAATTGATTTCGACCGGACATTCGAGCACGCTGCGGAGATTTACGAGAACCACTCCCCAATAAATCATATTCGCACTTATGGTACTACCGGAGTTTATGTCTTTCATGACTTTATATTTATCACTTGTACAATCGTAAAATGTTTCTCCAATAAAATTTCGCATTTGAAAGCCATAACTATCGTCTGACGTGGCACGAAATTTCATAGACCCGGAGGCTAGGTCTTTCCATGTCACGGCTCTGATTATAGTTAGAAACGAATTAGTAACTGAGGTACTGTCAGCAAAAACATAATGCTCTCTCCGATATGGTAAAGGTGCAGTGGAATTTAATTGACTATACTCTAATCTTGCTCTTGAAACTAATTTCAATTCCGATCCAATACCGATCCGATTCTAATGCTGACCAGTCATGTACTACTCTCGAAAACAATAGAAATTAATAATTATATTGAATTGGAATCGTTCAATTAAATTCACACTCAATTCTAACCAATTTGGCGCTAGTGTCGTCACAAACTGTCAAACTCAAATGCAATTCCAATATTAAATTTGTTATAGACGATTCAATTGAAACTAAACGGAAACAAATAGAATAAGAAAATCATAATGCTACTGTAGACTCCCAGAAGGAAAATGAAAAGCTTATTAACTGTGGACTGTATATTATTTGTAAGTTGTATTACAAAATATGATGGTCGTCTAGATGATCTACATCTGATGGTTGGTTTAAGAATATTTTAAAATCCATCGCACGGCTGTGGCCTGTGTGCGCAGGCGCATGCAAACGCCCCGCGCGTCCCGCACGCCCCCGCTCGCCCCGCTCAAGCCGTTGCGATGTAGCCGAAAATCGCAACACTACTAATTGAAATGATGGCATTTAGGTAAATAAATAAAATGACAATTATGCGGCTTGGTTTAATAATTCATTATTTTTCAATACATTTCAAGGGAAACTACGAGTACCCACCTTAAAGAGTCAATTCTTACAATAATATCGATCAGCTTTAAATGACTTGCGAGTACATGTTACGTATGAGTTATGACCCAATTCTACGGTCTAAGAGCACGTTAACAATAAAATCGATACCACCTGATATGTTATCGTCGTTATGGGTTACCACGTGGGGATTGTGGGGGCTTGAATAAACAATGGTAAATCAATAAAATACGATAACAGACACGACATATTTAATACCGGTACAAATACTCTGTCAGTATTTACTATTTACATGATTAAAAAATAAAATATTTACGTAAGGTCCGATAATTGCCTTAAGCTTTAAAGTATAAATCATGCATTCAGACTTGCATGAGTTTTCGACAGCGAGAGAGATTTGTAGTACATACAATTCTCGTTCCATAATCTCAAGGCGACAGATAGCTTATTTACATTATTTGTCTTTATCGCTCAATATCAAGTGAGCAGCGGCAAAACTTCCAAATAAGCTATCTGAGACTTGTTACAAGATTGTGAAGGTCCTCTTATATTGTCCAAAATACAGGGTGTAAAAAGAACAGTCACGAGGTACTATTATACTACCTACCTTTCCACATTTTGGAAATGTATTTTTTGTCAAAAACAAAATTTTTTTTTTTTACTTTTTACGATGTCTTATTTTTCGCAAGAATAACGAAAAAGCAAACAAAATATATATATTTTTTAATAGAATGAGAAAGGTAGTACAATAATATCCCAAAGTTATAGTGACTGTTCTTTTTGCACTTTATATTATTTTTCTAAATGACCCATAATCATTTAGACAAACAATCGTAACTATATCCAAATACAATTTTGCAATCCTAAATTATGTCAGCGTACAAGAAAATTTAGTGCATTCTAAAGTAAGCTGACGTGGAAACATATAAACCGTTCAGAAACGCACTAAACGTTGAAATACATTTTAAACGCAGTAACACGTTACATAAAACGACAGTCACACAAAATGAATCAAGCCTTTATAGAATTTAATCAACACATAAGATTATTACCGATAATAAAGTTAAAATTAAGCTTCAGGAACCAATTAAAATTGTTAAAATAATTTATCAGATCAGGGAAACGGAGTGAGGTGTCAAGTGGGTGAAAGTATGAAACCAAAAGGCCATGACAGGTAGCTTATAAGACCTACGACCTAAGTCTAGATGGGATGAAGATAGCAGGCGATAATTGTAGGGTAAGGTACAGGTAATCTCAAATAATTACAAGAATTACGGCTGTACAGCTTGTAATGATCCTAGCAAACGTGGATCTAATAGTAATTTGGGTACATTCTAAAACAAGTAGAAAGGCGGTTATTGCAGATTTCAATTTTAATAGAAGCACTAGGTTACTCTCTAAAATGATTCGATTTTGATTAAAATTCGATCGTGCCGCGTACTCCAGAATAAATTGACGTTTTTTGATTCTCAGTCGATTGATATGGTCGGGAGTACAAAAAGTAACGTATTTACGTATGTGCCTCCTATGTAGAGATTACTGTGAAGGTACCAGGGCTGAAAGACTTAGTTTGACTTTCATGTTTGTATGAGAATTGCCCCAACATCATAAATCTTCCCATACAATAATTTCAAAACTTCCGCGATGGTACTTTCACAGTAAACTCTATATAAGGGACCCATACACACCCTAAAGTGTGTATGGGTATTAAAATCACTCACTTATTTTATACCCTATATTGCGCTTTTTTGTCATGTCAATCATAACAGACAAGGGTAACTAATAACAGCTAATAACTATGTAAGAAAAAATTATACTTTTGTATTTTGCAAATTATGCATATTCTCTATTACAATGACAACACTAGAATACTTTATCATTACACATATTTACCAACTTTTTATTAGAGTTCAGAACCGGGAAATCCCGGAATCGGTTCTCTCCTCTCACTCCCGGGATTTCCCGGTTCTTTGACTACTGTTATAGAACCGGTACTCAATTGATGTATCATACTTTAACTTGACATGCCAAAATGTGTGATTTATTTATAAAAAGTAGTTTTCGAAGCCATTGTATTTATTTTTAGTCAAGTAAGAAAAAAATACCGAAAATCCCGGGAAATCCCGGATCTGACTAGTGCCGGTACCGAAAATCCCGGTTCCTAAAACTATACCGGTTCTCGATACCCTACTATGTATAATGATACAATATAACCAAAATTAAACTCCTCTTTTGCAATGTTTACTTTGCAATGATACAAGTAAAGCCATAAAAATCATTGACACACTTCACGTGCATTTAAACTGAACAAAAAGCATCATTATAATTCAATAAACATTGTTTTTCCTGGGCGTTCGTGTTGAAATTGCCGCTAAGTATCGCGATTTTACTTTCATCTTTTTTTAAGAAGTCATTAGGCACAAATGACTGCGATGAGAGAACTGCATTTGAGCATTGTAGGGGAGCCCAAGAGGGGATTTTTAAGTAACTATTTTTTAAATAGTATGCAAATGTGCGACATTTTAGAGGCCTTAGGTTAAGATAGGCCTCAAAGAAGCTCCAACTTAAGGTATTGTCGATTTGTATGTTGGATATAGGAAGTTATTTGAAAATTAAATTTTTACGATAGTTAAATTACTTAATTTATAAGTATATTATGCAATAATTAGGTTCCTTCTAATAATTCTTCTAAAAACAGAAAAAAATTACCTTAATAAGCAAATTTTTGTAACATTTTCTTTTTTCAAAGTTTATAAGGCTTATTTCAATGGTGGGACTCATCGCACCACTAAAATAATACGTAAAAAATGTATTTTTCCTTCTTATCATTTAAATCTAATCTACCCTACGACCTTGGGGAGGGGAGGCAGGACTCTCGAAATAGATGTTCAGCAGCAAAGATTTTTTTTACAATTTTATGTACAATCAACTTCTTGTGTAATTTATTAATATAATAGTAATTATTTAAAACACATTTATTAAGTAATAATTATAGTTCGAAATACAAAATTTTCATACCCCCTTTTTGAAATAGGATGGTGTTTTATTGCTAAATCTAAACCTCGCCTGTCTAATAAATTAGCTAACCAATAAAATACTAGTACAAGGGACATTTCACGTGAAGCGGACAAGAGAAAAATAAAGTCAGATCTTGAATTTTGTTCATGATTAGATCAATTGCACTTCCATAGGACCTGAATAAATGTACGGTCTTATTTTTCTTTTTTATGCCTAGTTACGAAATTTATGCGCCTTCAAAGAATCATCAAAATTTGAAAACCTGATTTTTCGAAAGCTGTTAATGAAGGTAATCAGATGGAATGACTTCCTTCCACTTTCCACGAATATTTTAAGACAAAAAATAGCCGAATCGGTTCAGCCGTTCTCGCGTTTCATTCGAGGGTGCGAGCCTAACGAACAGCAATTTATATATAAGATCAACCCACTTCTGGAAAACTAAAGAAAGCATTTCGTAGAGAAGCAATAAATAAATCTAGACACGAATAGCACTAACTAGGTGGTCCTGTCAACAATGTTCCGCAGCTACTGGCACTTGCCGTCAGGTTATTGTTGCTCATTTTTGTCATATTATGTTATCTCCGCACGGGGAGCTAGAACCACTTTCACAGTGTCTACTTTCTAAAGCAAAATATTAATATGCACCTTTGAAACGATCCGACGCCCTCTGTAGCTCAGTGGTAAGTCGCTAAGTTGGTGGTCAAAAGTTCGAATCTCGCGCAGAGACAATAAGGTTTCATGTACACATGTGCAAGTACCGTCTTATAATACGTCGCCACGAGATTTGTAAAGGTGATTAACAATATTACAAATCGTTCTTAGTTTTTCATAATCTCTCCTTCCTTGCCCATAAAACTGTCATACTATCTGGTAAGCTTCAAGCCTTCATAATCCGCGAATCGACTGTTCTCAGTCATCTTCCATTAAGAATATGCCAAAAGAAGAAGACTGTTCTAACGTGTCGCTGTAACACGCAGTAACTACAATTTAGATGTTTATCATAATATTCCAGGCGTCCAGCGACGACCTCCTACAAGGTGGACTGACCTGAAGAAGGTCGTAGGGAGTGGGTGGATGCAGGCCGCGAGCGACTGGCCTCACTGGAAAACTTTGGTAGAAGCCACAGCAGTACAACAGTGGACGTCAGCTGATGCCGACGAGGCGTCCGTCGACAGTTCAATGCCATCTCACAAGTTACAAGCTTTCGTTTTTCCAGCGGAATTGACTTGATGAAAATATTTGAGAAATAATTGCAGTCCCGCTACCAGAGGGCGTTAATCGCGACATCGACTGTTTTAAATTGTGAAGTGAAGCTGTGACGCGTCGCCATGCATTTGTCGTCTACCATTTTAATGTTTATGTGTCCACGTGTCCAGCGACGAGTTATTACTCCTAGCACAAAAAGCTTTCGTTTTTCCAGCGGAATTGACTTGTACTGGTGTAAATAATTGCAGCTCCGCTACTACCAGGGGCGCGAGGCGATGGTATCGCACGTCGCCGCCGCCGCCCGGGAAATATTGCCAGCCACTCTCCGATAGGGTTACCAACAGCGTAAAAAACTGGAGGTTTAAAGTGCCGTAAACATGTCGTTTAAAAAATTCCAGTCGTGCCATTTTCTCTAATAGGAAAGGATCAAGGAACGTAAGCATAAGTGTAATGTATGTGCAGGAGATTTAAAACCGCCAGAAAAAAAATTACCCACAAAAATGATCAAAGACAAAGGCTACAGAAGTAATAGCATTAAAAAAAATATATTCGACCTAAAAACTATTAAATATTTAAAGTACCTACTAGCTAGATACGGGTTTGTAGTTTGTACAAACACAAGAAAAATTAAAATTAAAATGGCTAGTGCCGTAAATCAAACCAGACTTTAGAAAATAACTATAGTTAGCCCTTCCAGTCAATTGTGCACAACGCGTTGTTACACAAAATAGTTGACGTCGATAAACAAAAAAACGTGGGTCTTGGAATGGCCGACAGAAGTAATAACTAAAATGGCTAGCGCTGTGGGAATGAGACAAGATGATTAGTACTAACAGTAACAATATTATGCATGTTGCTGTTATCAACTTATCAATTGAGCGATAAAACCCACCGACAAATTGTTATGCATTTTGGTGGGGTCCATGTATGTATCAATTTCTTTTTGAAAATTAAGGTATTTTATAATTTTTATTTCAAAAAAGTAAGACAGACTGGCGGCGCACGTGACGTAACGAGACATTTTATCCTCCAATAAGAAATTATCACTTAAAAAAATAGGTATATGGTTTTTGACAACCCTACGTCAGTCAGATGTGGAGCGTGCTAGCGGAACCCGGGCACAGAAATCCTACTTAATTTCCTGCCCATATACAACAACACAAAACTACCGCTCGCCAATTACTACCATGATTAACATAAATGCCAAGATTATACACCAGTAGGTAGAACAGTCATAAATGAAAGCTTTATGGCTGTATATAATTTGATAATATAATGCAAATATTATTATTGGGGACATATAAATATGAAAATCAAAATTAAAATATTTTATTTCCAAATGAAACTTAGCAAGCTATTTTCAGAAAGTCAACAAAAAGGATGCCACTGGATCAACCCTAGCCCGCCGAGATGATAGGACTTTTGGAGTCTCGAAATAAATAATATAAAAAATATTGATGCTGTAATGCATTTCGGCATTACACTACATTACATTCAAATCAAGTAAATATAATATAATGCATATCACTAGTAATAATAAAACAAACCTATTTGTATGTCTGTTCGCGATAAACTCCACCATTTTTCATGCTGTTTTCACCAATGGAGAGATTAGGCGGTCGGTGTAACAAACAACTACTAAAATCTTTTCATTGTTTTGGCTTCGCCGTGATCAGGTAAAAACGACCAGACAGTTTTACACTATGACTAATCAGCATTCTATAGTATTTTTATCATAAAACACGACATCACTCAGAACTTAATCAAAAAAGTATTACAATATATTCTAGGGTTTTAAGGAAAAACTCGACAAAAACAATCATAACTTATCAAAATCTCGTCGAAAAAGATGGGATAACACGCGAAAGTCGAGATACAATCTGTTGTAAAGTGTAATTACTGTGAGATGCGCGTGCGCATGGTAATTATTTGATCTCCGCCGGAGCCCGCAGGAGCGAAAGCTGCCGGCTGCCGATCTTACGATAATTCAATATATCCCAAGCGGTGAAGTTTTGTCAATAACGCTATAGGGTTAACATCTATACTAATATTATAAAGCGAAAGAGTTTGTTTGTTTAAACGCGCTAATCTTAGGAACTACTGGTCCGATTTGAAAAAACATTTTTTGTTGGATAGTCCATTTATAGAGGATGGTTTAGGCTATATAATATTACGCTGCGACCAATAGGAGCGAAGCGTCAGTGAGAAATGTTGCAAAAACGGGGAAAATTATTCACAAATTATTAACATTAATTTAACCTGAAACCCTACTCTGGAATCTAATTTCAATAGATCGACATTTGAATTTGACAGTTCTGTAATCAGCCGATTTACGAGTACTCCGATTTCGTTTAGTTCTGTAAAATCGACACACAATTTTAAAGCTAGCGTCGTGTTTGTGTACTTTTAATTAGTACTGGCTGTTCCCGCGACTTCGTTCGCGTCGTTTTTGAGTGACTTAAGCCGTTTATGCAGTGCACGCAATGAAAGTCCCCAAATGTAAATAATTTTCCCCGTTTTTGAAACATTTCTCACTGACGCTTCGCTCCTATTGGTCGCAGCGTAATGTTATATAGCCTAAAGCCTTCCTCTATAAATGGACTATCCAACAAAAAAAGAATTTTTCAAATCGGACCAGTAGTTCCTGAGATTAGCGCGTTTAAACAAACAAACAAACAAACTCGTCCGATTAATAATATTAGTATAGATTACTAGTTTTGTAGCTTGTCTTGACTGCCAGCCCTGTAGTACATATCCGACACTATACAGTAGTTTGTTTTCCCCGGCAAACACTGCGCCCTAACTACCGCTTATCGGCCTGAAATTGACCGTTTTGGTTGCTGATGTAGATAGTATTATGGTGTTTAGACTTTGACGACTTCGCTGTCGGTACTCGGTAGCTGCATTATATAACTATTTAAATATTAAGAGGAAACTGCATACAAAATAGATATTTATAAAATCTATTGCTGTCTCGCAGTGCTCTAGCTAGCCAGTACTAACGCGATAGAGACAACTGCAGCACGAACTGAAATTACCTATTATTTAATTTGTATAAGAAATCGACGTTTAGGAGAACCCTGTTTCCTCCTCCAAAATTTAACTGATTTAGATACTTTTTCATTATAAACTAAAAAAAGGCTTGAGCCTAGTTAGAAACATATTTCTATATTTCGATTTTATCATAAAATGTACTCAACTTTGTTTCCTGGATGTTTAAACACAGATGAAAAGCTGGAAATATTTTTAAGAGTTTTGAACGTCCATATCACTTTTAATAATTAATTTATGAAACAAAGGATAAAATATGGACGTACTAATAGTATTCCTAGATATTCAGGAAAAATTGTTACGTTCTCTAGTGGGAAGTGTTTTTGTCACTGCTTCCTCACGGTGAGCAGTGACAAAACACTTGGCTACTGATGAACGTCTGGCTGATATTGCACAAGTACATTTAGGTAATTGATAAAGTGTATGTATAATAACGTGGACATCACACGCCGACGGCGACAGGGAAAGTGCACGAAAGCGAGGGCATAATACAAATTGTTGCTATAAGAAGTTAAAGAGGTTTTAAGTTGACGAGCCGCTAGAGGATCGGGGGAAATTGCCGATGATCGTTGTTAAGTTATGAGAAAGTGAACATTTGAACTCTGATCGTTCAACGTAATTCGTAGTAGGCTGACGCGGCGGTCTATGCTAACGAATCCGCTGAGTGCAATAGCCGATGAGAAGACTCTTTGTATGTCGATCTTTATAGATCGGTTATAGAAACGCGCCATTAGTAAATACCGATATAGCCCTCTTTAAAATTTAAAGAAATATTTGTATCTTCATAATTTCTTAATATTTTCAAAACTGGGTTCTAGATTGTTTATGTCTAGCATTTAAGAGGAAACCTCAGGGTTGAAGGAAATACAAAATAGGTATTTATAAATCTATTGCTGTCTCGCAGCCCCTTGGCTAGTCAGCACTAGCGCGATAGAGACAACTGCATCTCGAACTGAAATTACCTGTTAAAAGTACAAGAAATTGAAGTTTGGGGGATTCCTGTTTCCTACTCCAAAACTTAACTGATTTAGATATTTTTTTTCATTATAAATTAAAAAAGACTTTATCATGGTTCCTATGTTATGATTTTATTGTATAATGCAGTCAAATTTGTTTCCTGGATGTTTAAACACAATGAAAAGTCTGGACATTATTTCTTTTTTGATTTTTGAACGTCCATAACACCTCAAATTTTTTATATATTTTAAAAAGGAAGAAATAGGGACCTACAAATAATATACATAGATATTCAGGAAAAAAATGTTACACTAGTGGCATTATCCGGGAAGGAAACAGGGATTATATTTGTATGGAGAAAACAGGCGTGATGTTTCCTCTTATTAGAGAAAACTGTTGTATTAGGCAACACATCTAGCAGTTTTCATAAAAACAGAAAGGCATACTTAAACCCATGTATCATCTTATCCTTATTCTACTTATATTCATATAGTAAACATAAGGTCACGAAATCGTGGACACGAATATTTTCTAGTGAAATTGGTTCGTGAGTGCCACTGTGTTTTCTACATCTCGTTTGCAGTGGAGAATATACTCCTTTATGTAGTAAGGGGCATTACTCTCCAAACTGATTCAATTTTGATTCAGATTCGATCGTGCCGCATACTCCCGAATAAATTAACGTTTGTTTATTTTGTGTCTCAGTCGATTGTTACGGTCGAGAGTACAAAAAGTTACGATCTAAGGCCTCCTCCCTCCTACACTACTCGCGGAGTTCCTCGGCGAAGTACTCGTGATACTTTGACAACAGTCCGAAGTGCGACACTACACTACTCGCGGAGTTCCTCGACGAAGTACTCGAAATACTTTGGCAACAGTTCGAAGTGCGACACTACACTACTCGTGCAACTTCGGGCCCTTTGACTCGGCACCAAAAACCGACAACAAATGGAAGTCACCCGAGGCGAAGTCAAGTTTGAGTTGGTAAGCCGAAGTGCATCTCTACACTATTCGTCCTATTCGTCTAACTTCGTTCAAATTCGCGAGTAGTGTGGAACCGGGGTTACGATTTTATTTATCCTGGTTAGTTTCAAAGTATAAATACCAAAAGCCGTTCGAATCGAACTGATTCGATTCTTGATTGTGTCGGGAGTAAGCAGGAGACAAATACAATCCTACATATTATCACACTAATATTATCAAATTAATCACGCTATCACACTTATAGTATCACACTCCACACTAAGATTATAAAAAGTTTGTGAGTATGCTTGTTACTTCTTCACGCCGCAAAAACTACCTACTTATCGGATTTCGATGAAATTTGGTATGGTAGTAGTTTACATGCTGGATTAATACATAGGCTATATATAGGTTGGCTTACCAGCTTCCGAAAATACCAAGCGGATGTGATTGACTACCTCTATAGTTGCTGATTTTATAATTATATAAAAGTGCTGATTTAATTTATATAACTATTTTAAATATATTATTAATCATTTAGTACATATAAATAATTAAGTAAAATATACATACATTAATATATGAATTATTATGTTTTATTTTAGAGAATGTTAATTTGATTTGATTATTTCTGGTATAAAATGGTGCGCATACCGGTTAGAGCGCCAAAAATGGACCGCCGGGAGTGGTACAGGGAAGGTAGAGTAGGATTGTAGCAGCCTGCAACCTAAGATGACGCGCACATCACACTGACCTGAAGAGCAAGCCTCAACCTAGTGACCGTCTCACCATTGTGAGATGAGGAAGTTCCCTCGGTTAGGCGGCATAGCCCCGACACAGATTAACCATGGCCCCAGAAAGGGGTATGAGAGATATTCCACTGGAGTAGAGCGCCAATATTGTAATTGCTCTTTGGGAGGGTGTTACTCTGCCCGAATAAACATAGCTCAAAAGTTTGTGTTCTAATTCTACTTCCTACCAATTTATAATACTACTTTTTACTGCAGCAAAAATGTAGGGTTTCCGCAAGGAGCGAGAAACATTATTATTTTATTTTATCTTATTTTTTTATTTATTTATTATTAAGAAGGCTTACAGACTAATAACAAACTACCAAAGTATACAAATATGGTAAACATATCGCTAATTACATACAAGCCTCCACATATAGGTAGTATAAAATATACCAATAGTGCAAGTAAGTCACCTCACTACAAATTACCTAATGTAGCATTAGGCACATTTTATACCCAATGCTACACTAGGAACTTCTATACAAAATATGATTTAGCTAAAAGCCGTCTTGCCACATTATGATCAGGTACCGTAAAAAACGTAAAAGATAGCCCTTTCAGTTCAGATTTTTCTGCGTCCCGCTTCGCTTGGGATTCATTCTTCTGATATAATTTTCTGTGTGGATCCCAAGACAGACCTAACGTGTTCTTCGTGCACCCCTGAGATTATATCAAATTGTTTTTGATGTCGGTTACAACTGTCTATTAAGATGCCATTGCTTTTATCACTTTCGAAATTAGAAAACAAAATGAATGGGATTTGACATAAGCTTCGCCAAGTGACATATGAATACGCTTGTCACTAAGCGAACCTTGTGTCAAATCCCTTATATTTTTGTTTTCGAACTTTATAAGTGATGTTAGCGATGGCACCTTGAATACACAGAACTTGCAGTTGCAGTGGTGGGAAAATGTAGTGAGCCATTTGCACGTTTCAAAAATTACGTTAACTGTTCGTATGCATTTGTCTCAATCCCTGTCTATATTCCAACAACTGCCCATTAAACGTGTGTCTACAATTTCCACGGTTTACTGCCGTTTGTTCGTCAAGAACGTATGATTTATACATTTTACAACTTATTCGTTTTAGACATATTGTATAATTTATGTAGGCCTTTTAACTATGTTGTATAGTTTTGCAATTGGAGGGCAATACTCGTATTTGTTTTCGGTTTATTCTCGTTTCGATTTGCAGGTTGTCTCGCTCGCGCGGCCACTTTTAAACGTGTATGCAAAAGACTATCGACGTACTAAACCCAACTGGAACCATACCTAGTTAATTTAAGTAGGGCCGTCCTAGTCATTCCGCCAAGAAATGACAGTGTCAGAATAGGAGAGGGCGTTAAGGTGTTATGGTTAATACACTAACGCCCTCCTATACCAAGATTGTGTTAAACATAATAGCGAAATTACCTTCAGAATAAAACTAAAGTATGTTTAAGTTTTAAGCCCTGGAGTTTCTTTATGCCATAGAAAATTGTTCAACACTTTGTTAGTCATCTTCGTTCATTAAGAAAACAAAGCTGTTTCACGTTCTCTATGTTACATAAAGTTCTAAGGCTCTAAGCCATATTTTGTGCGACCACAGACTATAGAGTCTATGATATATTTTTACATAAAGAGGACAATGTCATGATTTATACAACCATAGACACTCTATGGTACATTTTCACACAAAGATTTGCTATTCGCAACCATAAACCATAGAGCCTATGACAGTCTATGGACACAAATTACGCGACCCGTAGAAAGTCGGAGCCAATCATTAGCGCGACACAGCGCATTACGGCCAATGATAGCAAATTATCCCGCAGTGTGTACTATCGAGATTACGCCATCTTTAATACGGGGTATTACTGAGCGTCCGTGGCCTAGTGGTTACCGGTGAGAAGGTGCAGGTTCGATTCCCAATTTGTGGCATTTAGGTTGACCAAGAGCGATCGGTGACCAAATTTCGTAGGCGCAAAAAAAGGACATGGTGCAAAATACGTTATCTACACTAATAATAATATTATAAAGCGGAAGAGTATGTTTGTTCGTTTAATCGCGCTAATCTCAGGAACTACTGGTCCGATTTCAAAATCCTTTTTTTGTTGGATAGTCCATTTATAGAGGAAGGCTTTTTAGGCTATATAACATTACGCTGCGACCAATAGGAGCGAAGCGTCAGTGAGAAATGTTGCAAAAACGGGAAAATTATTCACATTTGAGGTCTTTTGTTGAGTGCGCTGCATAAACGGTTTAAGTTTTCTTATCAGAATTATTCCTTTTTAATAATCATAACAACCAAAAACCGACGTGAGTAATCAAAATATAATCGCGATAGTGTTTCCGACTACCACGCGAACGAAGTCGCGGGCATAGCTAGTACCGAGGAAAAATAGGTCGTTATCGGTCATACAAAAAGTATGACGTGAACGATAGTTACCAAGTTTTTCACATAATGTTAGATCGTAACTTTTTGTACTCCCGGCCATATCAATCGACTGATAATCAAAATAAATAAAAGTCAATTTATTCGTGAGTATGCGGCACTATCGAATCTGAATCATAATCGAATCAGTTTGGAGAGTAAGGCCCCAGGTCCAGATTGACGTGCCGTAAAAAGCGTCCATAGTTCTGTTATTATTATTATTTCACAAAGACTCTATTAGAAACTGCAAAGTATTGTATACGGAAAATTGTATGCGGAGTCCTTTGTTGCCTGCCAGTACAAATTAAATCCTTTCTATTGGGGTTAAATTTGAGACAACCCAATTCACAAGCCGTCAACACATACCCTAATAGGGCTATAACGGTACTAATTGCCAACGATGTTGTAGGTGAGAGCACAACACTAGCTTATCTATAAAACCCATCGTAGGGAGGGGACGCGCCTTTGTTTATCGACTTCTCACGTTTGTATGAAGTTCATACAATGCTCATACAAAGTGCAGTTTCACTGATTGTATCATATTTGGATGCCCTTTATTAAATCACGCTTCGCCAAAGTGAATAGGGTAATTAAAATTTAATTGATTTAATCTGTAAATTAAAAGCCATTTTCTCAGCTGCATTGAAGTACTTAGACAAAAGTTCAATACAATAACAGCTGTACCACAAAGTAGATAATAAAGGTGTACTAACTTAGACATAAAATAAAACTTAATAAATACATTGTACATATAAAATTACAAACTTCTTAGACGTCAAATAATGCATACTTATTAATTAATATGCAAATACCTATTAAGTTTAAATAATTATAATAGTACAGAATGTATTGTACTAAGCTAGCATCTAAAGCTACAGCTTGCACTGCTGAAGTTGCAGTATGCAAGGTCGCCTTAAAAATATTTAATAAATATACATGTTATAAGCTTATAGTAAAATAAGATTACCTAATAGTTTTATAAAGATTTTTGCATTCATTTTCACTATGGTTAAATGCTGAAACATACTTTTTAACGCCATCTATCGCCAACTTCTAAGCATACTATCAATACCTGGGTTTCACTAGATGGCGCTTTTACACGAGGTTAAACAAACATTAACTAGATGGCGCTTTTGAAGCAACTTATAATAACTAATATTCAAAACAACTTCATTTTTGTAATAATTGGCAATTCAGTAGGTTTTTACTTATATATTAATCGCTGTCGTTTCGTTTCCCACCGACTTTTCAATATATTTGCTGTCAGGAAATAGCACAGAAATAAATCAAGATAGAACGGCGAAGTAGGCGTGGCACCCGTGTCAAAACCATGCACTATATTGCATGCTTATCAAAAAACTGCTTCATTACGCAACGGGACTCGTGCACCTGCGTTCGCGCCGTAAAAACATTAAAAATTATACTAAAATATGCGTTATTGTGCTGTTTCCAACTGCAAAAACAAAAGTAGCGACGTTAATATGCAGAAAGGAAAAACATTTCTTATCACCAGTCAGTATTGAAATTCATTAAAAATTATATTAATTGAGAAACCAAATAATTGTTCTACTTATACCATGATCATTAAATAGGAACATAAATTATATTGTCTTCCGTTGAAATTAATATCCATTGCTGTTCATATACAATGCTCGTATTCAAAAGCGTAATATGCGCGCGCAGTGTACAACGAACTGTACGAAAAAATATTATCACCTGCATCGGTAATATCGAAGCGGTCATAGGTCAGATAAAGTGCTGTGATTGGTCATCGAATGGGATAGTGATTGACACTACCGTGTATCGATTACTTTTAGGACTTATCGATAAATTAATTTAATTTTCCTACAAATAAATTATTATTTGTACGAAAATTAAATTAATTGTAATAATTAGTAAAAATAAATGTACCTATGCAATGTTTTAAAGACTTTAGTTCGTATATGCCTACATATATATTGCATGTCTTTTTTATACTTTTATTTGACGACTAGCTGACCCTTGCCTACTTCGTTGAGCATAAAAACAGTATTTGATGAAATTCAACTTTTACCACGTTTCATAGTGTCTGATGTTTTATTTCAAGTCACACGGGAACGCTGTCGAATGGAATAAATAGCCATAGCCATAGCATATCATATAAGCCATAGCTAGGCTTCTATTTTAGGATGCAAACTAGATCCAAATATTTTGAGAACAAGTTTTGACCACCCAGTAACCAGAGACCTATCGATAATCTAACGTGGGTATCCCCTCACTATTCGACACGCACACTAAGAAAATGACGTCACACTGTGGGCGGGGCTTATCGTAAAAATGACACGCGCGAAATGTAAGTGCATAGGACATCGTTCTATCTTGATATATTTCTGTGGAAAATAGTATAAATAAAATACATACAACACTTCTTTTCTCCCAACTGCTAAACGCAACTCCCGGGAAACATAGCATATACAGTATATCCCTGTGACTTATATAGAGATCTTGAATCGCGATTTGTATATGAGGTACCAAAACCAAAAATGCTCTCGCGTGATTCTCTTCACACTCAATTCGGCTTGTATATGAACCATGCGATATACCTATTATACCTACTTTAGTAAAATTTAAATAATGCAACGTTTATATTATAAATGTTTAAAGTATTATATGCGAGCTGAAGTCAGCTTTCTTATAGCTCGATAACATTCGTATTGATATTGCTTATATATGTCGCAGTCATCTAATTAAATCAGCTATTTCATTGAGTGACTAGCGTTTTTATCGAATGACGACATTTAATTGAAAGACTAAAGGACAACTCGTCAAGTTGTTTATTGTAACGTCCAATGTCTTGACTGAACATTGATTGAACGTCATTTAGTCATGTAGTCATTGACTGAACGTCATTTAGTCCGATTTTTAACCGACTTCCAAAAAGGGAGGAGCTTTCTCAATTCGATGAATAAGTAGGTTTTTTTTATGTTTGTTAGCGAATAATTTTCCGATTTTTTAACCGACTTCCAAAAAAGGAGGAGCTGGAATTTTTTTTGTATAAATCCCTCTTAATTGGGGGGTGGAGGGAGGGGGAGGACAGGAGGGGGAGAACCCCCCCCCCTATCACTCCCACCTTTAGGAGACTACTAGTTTGGAAGATATTTATGGTTGAAGTTTTGAGGTTATGTCTGTGTTTCCGGGATATTTCCAGGAGTAAAACAGGGGAGAAAGGCGGAGACGGTTGTAAGGGGACAAAGGAAATCCCCCCTACCCTCCCCTCTACTCAGCAACCACTAGTTAAGAAAATATTTACAGTTGTAGTTTAGAGGTTAGATAAAACAGACAAGTACTACGTGGAGTCGGGGTTCATAGATTCGCTTTTGGGAAAATTCAGTCACCTGACTGATTTTATGTCCGCTCTCATATAAGGGCTATGTTACAATCCGCTCACTAATTGGACGTTGAGTGACGATTGTACAATCAATGTTCGGCCTAGTCTTTTAATTAAATGTCGTCATTCGATAAAAACGCTAGTCACTCAATGAAATAGCTGATTTAATTAGATGACTGCGACATATATATATCTTGTGGAAGCGGAATGGTCATGGAATATTCACCCTTCGCCACTGTAGAATACGATACAAAGTCCACTGACCTGGTGTTCGCGCAGTTTCCGCACGAGGTCGTGGTAGGGTGCGGCGCGCGCGGCGGCGAGCGACGGCGGCGGCAGGCGGCCCTCCATGGTGTGCAGCCAGCGACGCAGGCAGCGCAGCTCGTGCGCCGTGTCTGTGGACAAGCGTTCATTTAATCATTAGGATCCCTTCCACACCCTCACAAAATGTCAAAGTACTAACACTACTAACAGTTCGTCGACTCCTTCCTTCCGCCTAAACAGTGACGTATTTTATGGACGACCCCTTATGTACATCTTAGAAAATATAATTAAAGACATGAATGAAGGTGAACGGTCAAAAATTTTCCCATACAAAAATAATTTAAAAAAATGCTTTTTTCAGCGCTGGTACTTTCTCAGTAAAATCTATATACGAGACCCATACTCAATATCTCAAGTGTTATTACTAATTAATATTATAGCCTGTATACCTACTTCATGAGAAAAAACTTTAATAATGTGTTTTATATAAAAACAACAAGCACTGTTTAATTAGCGTCATGGCTACAGTTTAAGTGTCTGCCATATTATATATACGATTCGAATCCATCTCATTAACGTAAAGCATCAATAGAAATTATAAAATATTATATTAGCAGTGTTTGCACAAAACACTAACAAACCGTCATTACTATTTAGTTATAAAAAAGTTTACAATAATTATGACAAAATATGTGGAAACTCTTTACAGCGCCACCTATTGGCATCGCATAATAATGTCATACATAGTATAATAGTACAGTTAATAAATCTAGATGGCGCTTTTAAATAACTTACTTTTGATCATAGCTAATTTCTTAAATATCAAAGGGTTGATACAATCTTATTTTATAGAATTGTATAGTAACAAGCCTCTAGTCTACCTCTAAAAGCCATCCTTAGTACATTTATGTTCATTTGAGTGTACTTTATAGTGTCTAATCAAAAATATTTCGAACCACGTCAATCCAGCCGTGTGATAAGTTTTCGAAGAACTTTTTACCTAACAACGTAAATAATAAATATACGTGTAAATTTAAATTATATACGTATAATTGTCAGGTAAATAGTTCTTACACATCCATATCTTACATACATTTAGGGTGTGTTTCACCAAGCAATGTTAAAGTTAATCCTTCGTTAAAATGTAATATCATGTTATCCCTCTCGTATTTCCTGTCAATGAATGAGAAGGCAGGGTATTTTAACATGGCGTTAACTTTAACATTGCTTGGTGAAACACGCCCTTAGGATTTTTATATAATATTTAATACACATGTGACCCAGTAACGCAGAATATTTTTGTTGCTTTTTGTTTCAAAAATTCCATTACTGGACATAAGTCCCATAGTTTTTCACTGCTGTCGCTTGCGGCCGGCAACCACCCTGCGACCTTTAATCCCCATTTCACCAACGCTAGTTACTTTTAACAGCTTGTTAATATACCATGCCTTCTCATTCATTGACAGGAAATACGAGAGAGATAACATTTAGGTTTAACTTTAACATGCCTTGGTGAAATTGGCACTTAGTTCGTCTGTTACTCTAGTGGGATTCAAACCCTCAAGGTTGTCTTCTCACCTACTGTGTCCTGACCGTTGTGACTCAGTAGCTCGGGAGTCAGCAGCAGACGCAGACTCTCCCACTTCACGTTCAGATGTTCCACGCGCCACGTCACCTGCAAATGTAATAAATTGTGAATGGAGTGATAGAACTAGAAAATTACACGATTTCTCGTGTTATGGTACATAAGTTGACATGACGACGTTGACGTTGTATGTTTATAATCTCAAAAACTATTGGACGGATTCTAATAATTCCTTCACTATAGAATGCTACATTATCCCTGAGTAGTAATTAATTATGAAGAAGAATGTATATAGCCAGCGAAGCCGCGGACAACGTCTAGTTAGATATGTAAACAGAATGCTGTAACCTAACAGCATGGCCTACCATCCCATACAATCTATATTTAATACAAAAAAATTGCAATAGATGTCACTACTATTAACGTTTGTAAATTATAAAATGTAAATATGCCGAATTAAGTACAAATATTGACATTAAAATAATGATAAGCATATTTTTTAAGCATAACATCACATTAAGCTAAATTCAACTCCTCAATTAAGAAGAAGATACGAAACGAAATTAGTAATAAGAATTTTCCAATAATGGCGCTAGATGGCGGTTTCCAGAATGTGCCTGGAAATTAAAAACAAAAATAGCTATAGTAATAATGTATTGTTGATCGAAGCCCATTGCAATTAAAATACTTACGTCAGCGGCCGCCTCAGGTATCCTGTCGAGTATGGCGGAAGCCTGCTCTATGAATTTTGCGCGTCGGGGCTCCACAGACACCAGTTCCGACATCCGACTCTGTGAAGAGCATGTGTATAAAGTCAGTTAGCATGGCAGCTTATTATAGATACAGGAATCAGAACTACTAGTAAAAACCCAAAGAATTAGTTTATTTTCTACGGAAGAGAAGACAAAATGATGGAATATAGGATTTTTTGGCAGTGTTTCTCTTCTTGTGTCGTTTATGGTGGTTAAACTAAAACCGTTTTCTTTTTCATCTGCTAGAGCTAGTATTCTCAGCTGTTAGACAGGTTGTCAGGGCTGGAGAGGATCGCCCACCTAAACATGCGTCAGAACTCTGCTATGTGCTGAGGGACTACTATGTACTCACCACTCTCAGCTGCCTGCTGGACAGGTTCTCGGGACTTGAGTAGATCTCCTCCTGCACATGAGTGAGCCACTGGCACAACTCCGTAAACTCGGCTATCAGCTGGTTCAGGGACCATTGACGGTTGATGGCAGCGGGGTTGAGTCGAGGACCCTGGAGTGATGGGTTGTGGGATAGGAGCTCGCCGTTCGCCTCCTGAAAATTATTCATTTAGAGGGTTAAAATTCATATTCCTGGGAAATGAACAGGATCAACTTTTACTTATTATGCATTACTCTGTGATATACAGGTCGATGGAAATGCCAAAAATTCTCGAAGGTTTTAGAGCTTGAGCTCTTTCGAAGGTTTTAGGATCTTAGCTCTAGTTAATGGAATCAGACGTTGTGGATATCCATAGCATAAAATTAATTATATCTAGCAATATCCCGCGAAAAATGATAACCACAACCTGCAAGCAAATGAGTGAGTGTACGCATAAGCATCCGTTCAAAGCACCTCCTTCCGTCTCACACTGCTTATGCGTACGCTCGCAAGCTCTTATTGAGTTAAAGAACATTGTTCGCAGTCTACACCCTGAGGATGCTGCGGGGTCGGAGTGAAACGCGCGTCGAGTTTTGCAATCTGCATTATTTTTGTGGGGCTTTGCACGATCGTGTTAACATTCTTGCTTGTGTGGTGGTGGTGTTTTTACGTTTTTGCTTGCGAGTGTATGCATAAGCAGTGTGGGAAGGAGGTGCATCAAACTCATGCCTATGCGTACACTCACTCATTTGCTTGCAGGCTGTGGTTAAAATTTTTCGCAGGATATTCCCAGATATAATATACTATACTAAAAGCTCTCTCGCGTCGTAGAACCTTCTTCGATGGTTCATGTCGTCGTCAACTCACCTTACAACTATCAATGATCTGGTTGTCCATGATGTAGTCGTAGTGGTGCTGCAGCAGCGGCCACAGGTCGTCGCCGGCGCTGCCACCGCTGGCTGCGGAGCCCCAGCTGCGCCGCCACGCCTCGCGACATGGCTCCTTCCTGGAATGTAAAGTGATGATGGTGATGAAAGTCGTCATACTATTTTTGAAAACTTTACAGACATTAATAATAGCTCTCCTCACAGATTTCGGTGTCGGTAGCTGATTTCATTGAAAGCAGGCCAGTTATGCAGGAGTTATTTTATAGTGCCCATGTGTGTGCGAAGTACACAAAGACACTCTCTCTTCCTTTTACTCTCACAACCCAGTGGGACGGTTAACCGACACGACTGGCGAAAGAGCAGGCGCAAGACTTTTTACATGCCCATCCGACGCATGGATCATCTTTCTTGTCAGACAATCAGGTGATCGGTCTGCATTGTCCTAACCAAACTTGAAAACAACATTTTTGTTGTTCCAACGCGGGAATCGAACCCACGACCTCCTGGTCGAGAGCGAAGCTCTGAACCTAGTGGTTCAGAGCTTCGCTAGTAACTTCATCGTCTAGTGACCACAGAGGCGATTATTCATCGACTGATAGGTTGTCGGTACCATCATGGTACATATTATGGTACCATGATAAAAGATTTTGCGGACTTTCAGCCCCAAATATGAGCTTGGCAGCAAAACACAGGCAGCGGATTTAAGTTTCGCAGCCCCATGTGTGTTGAAAAGGCCACCGGACTGGGGTTTTAGTGGGTAGGAATTCTGCATAATCTTCTAGCCCAATCCCCAGGCTTTAGATATCTTACCGAAGAGTTCTTATAACTCCACTTCTATCGGCTTTATATAACCGTTACTTTTTGAAGACCCTTACCCAAATTCCTACCAATAGTACAGGCTAGGGCTTCCCTCTGAAGGGAACAGCCCTCACCACTGACACACTCTGTGTTGGACTTGGCCTTGGTCGCTGAACGTACCGCTTCTTGGTGAGACTGTGGTAGGGTCGCTCGGGCTGGTCTCCGAGGCCGCAGGGCGGCGCCGGCGCAGACCGAAGCGAGGACAGCGAGAAGCTGCTCTTCATCGCCGAGTGCGCGAAGCCTGGAACACCAAGTTGATCGATATAAACATTTATACAACATACAAAATATATTAGCTTAACCCTCTTATGTTATGCCAACAAATACATATTATACAAAGGGTACAAAAAACGTTTGTTGTATGAGAGCTCCCTTTGAATATTTATTTTATTTTCTTTTTACTTCATATATTTTGTTGTTATGGAGGCAACTTTTCTTTTTGGCCTTACTCTCCAAACTGATTTGATTTTGATTCAGATTCGATCGTGCCGCGTACTGTCATTTTATGTTCAGGAGTCAGGACCCTTAGCCAAGTTGTCGTAGCTAATTACGTCTACCAAGTAGAAAAACAAAAATGCGAATTGACATAAACAACACTGTTTTTTTTCGAATTACGATCCGTTTCTGCAACCAGAGGCTTACTCCCGACACAATCGAGAATCGAATCAGTTCGATCTCAACAGCTTTTGGTATTTTATTTGGTGGATTGCTTCGAAATTAAATAGAGAAAGAAAATCGTTAGATCGTAACTTTTTGTACTCTCGACCATATCAATCGACTGAGAATCAAAATACGTCAATTTATTGGGAAATACGCGGCACGATCGCATCTGAATCAAAATCGAATCAGTTTAGAGAGTAAGGCCTCAGAAGGCTTACTCCCGACACAATCGAGAATTGTATCAGTTCGATCTCAACTACTTTTGGTATTGTATTTGGTGGATTACTTTGAAGCTAACCAGAAAGAAATCGTTAGATCGTAAATTTTTGTACTCGCGACCATATCATTTGACGTGGAATCAAAATAAACAAACGTCAATTTATTGTGTAGGTACGCGGCACGATCGAATCTGAGTCGAAATCGAATCAGTTTCGAGAGTAAGGCCCCAGTTACGTTTATGTCTAATCATAATATTATAATACTTCCTCGTCCTAATTAGCGAGTGAAACTTTTTTTTTTTTTTATAACAGCTAAGAGGCAAACGAGCAAGACGGGTCACCTGATGGAAAGTGATTCACCGCCGCCCACGGTCACCAGCGACGCCAGTGCGTTGCCCCTTCAGGTAAGAATATGCTCTTTTCTTGAAAAACTCAATGTCGCTTAGATAAAGGCGAATAAATAGTTTAGTATACTCACTTGTAGACATCTTGAATGTACAGCCAGGGAACCGCTAGAAGTCAATTTATATGATAAATCAACAGTAGTCCTCCCTTCCGCCTCTTTGTACCACGTTTGTACTTATCTTCTTAAAATGCTATCCTATGTCGACTAGATTCGTTATTATGGGGTAGGCCAATCATGTGATCATGAATATGGTATGTTTGGTTGTTTGTTTGTTTGGGCTTGGCGGTCACATTTTGCCGCCCCCTGCCTTCCGCGCTGTGGTCGTGATGTGTTTGCCGTCCTGAAATAAAGAAAAGGATATATTAGATTTCATCATCATCTTAAAATCGCATCGGCAAACAAAACTATAATAATTATAATGCCTCCTACAGCGATTTCGGTGACGGTGGCCTTGATTTAATGACACCAGGCCAGCTACGCAGGAGTTATTTTATAGTGCCCAAGTGTGCGTTCAATACACAGGAGTACCCTCTCTTCCTTCACCCAGTAGCCCAGTGAGACGAATAATCGATACGACTGGCGGGAGATCAGGCGCAGGGCCGACTTTTACATGCCCATTTGACGCATGGATCATCTTTCTTGTCAGACAATAAGATGATCAGCCTGCATTGTCGTAACTAAACTTGAAAACAACATTTATGTTGTTCCAACGAGAGAATCGAACCCACGACCTCTGAGTCAAGAGCTAGACTCTAAACCACTAGACCACGGAGGCGTTAAAGAAATAAAACTATATAAAATCGTTAAAAATATTAACAGAGGAAGGAGGTATATTGGCTGGTTTACATAGTATGAATTATCCATAGATACCCAATGTTTATATTTAGGTATTATGAGAAATCGTGTCCGAGACTTCTTGTAATTCATTTCTCAAGTATTTTGCTTATGAAAAGTACAACCTAGCTATCAATTATAAATACACTCAATAATATAGCAAGTTAAAAGAATCATGCCTGTTATCTTTCTGGTCAGAAAATCAGGTGGTCACTGATCAGCCTTCATAGTCCTAACCAAACTTGAAACATTTTTCTTGTTCCAACGTTCCAAGCTGTAAACCACGGAGACTTAAATTCATACAAAGATTCTTAAGAATAATATTAGTTAAGCCATTAAATTTTATAGAAACAACTATTCGCACTTTCACTGTCGAATGATCAAAACATAGACCGTGACGTCACAAGGGCCGATGGAGGAAAGTGCAATTTCCATAATGGCTTCACACCAATTTGCCATACAAGACAAATAGTAGAAACGGAGGCCCTGGGCTATCACAATGGGAAAAGGATTACTGTGGATTGTATAGCAGGAGATTGGGTCAAATACATAAGGATCCCACTCCAAGGAAAGCGTTGAGTATCTGCCTTGTCCTTATCATAAATAGCATTATGAACATTTTTGTCGAAAACGAGTTAATAGTAAATTCGGAATCGCCACAACGAGATCTACCAGGATTGATCACTCAATTTGTAATACCTGTTAAACTTTTCGTTATTTTGGTCATCATAAAAAAAAATATATGGATCCATTCCAAACTAATAACTAGTCATAACCATCGTAAAAATATCATAAATTAACTAAATATGTACATATAATATCTCACATGCAAAGTCCACATTAAAAGGCACTAAACAAAATAAAAATATTGGAAATATTCCTATTCGTTTAATAGATACAACAAAATATAGAAAAAAACTTTGTTCGCGATTTACTCGAAAGTAACCTTCAAGCAAGTGCGTTGTTTGTGCGGACGCAGCCTTAGTTAAAGCTCAGAACATTTCGATTGGCTCGCGATTGAACCAAGTAGACTGACACGTAATTCACTCAGATCTTCAGGGCGGCGATTCTCAGGCCTCGAACTTAGTTTTTACTATCGGTCTGTCCCGCTCATGCAAATGAGATTTAGCGCGCGTGCGAGCGGGATAAACTAATATTCGGAACTAAGATCGAGGCCTGAGAATCGCCGCCCTGATCTTTCAGCTCGTTTAGATCTTTCGTTCACGGGTCAAATGAACCGGTTCATTACCTCAATAGATCAGTACTGATCTGGTTCACGGAAATGAACGAACGACACGTATGCTTTATCCTTATGTATTGGGAAACTTATACTTCTTAATTCTCCTACATTCTTCTGAGAAATTTCGTTGTTGCTCCGAAGACAGATCTAGCCTCTCCCTCGGGCACCCATGAATCTAAGGGTTTTTAAGTTGGTTGGTTATCATTATCAATCCTACACAGAAGTTGCAGTTTAAGAAAAATATACCGTGATTATCATTTTTGCTATTTGTTCAATGTTTCTTACTATATTATATTTTACTTCTATAACGAGATAAATTCGTACGCAGAATAAAAAAGAAATCACATTTTGTAGGGTAATTGTTTTAAATATACATTAAAGGTGTGGATAATGGGTACAACAAATCAGAATTAGAAAAAAGTCAACATCACCTTACATAGACCTAACACCATAAAAACTTCAAAATCTAGAGCAGTACTGATAAGGCGTATTTTCTAGGCATTTTAGTTTAGATAAGAATTTACAATAGGCTATATCGAACCTCGCGGCGGAGAAATGCAGCACAGATTTCTTTCCCATAAAAGTTTTAGCTTTCTAGGTCATAGAATGGAGGAGAAAAATTGACATGTGATATACGGTGACAAAAAGAAGTCCTGGATTTTAGTACATTTATACTAGGTATTGAATTTCTAGAAGTAAAACAGGAGTAGTTATTCAAAGTAGATAGTGTTTATGGCTTCTAGGCTCGGACCATCCACAACCTACAGTTTACACCTACAACTTAAATATAATAGAATATCTTTATTTGTACAAGAAAACATAAATATTTTTACAAAACCAGAAAACCAAATTAAATGTGGTTTCGAGCAGAATCAGCGCTGGGGCCTTACTCTCCAAACTGATTCGATTTTGATTCAGATTCGACCGTGTCGCGTACTTCACAATAAGTTGACGTTTGTTTATTTTGATTCTCAGTCGATTGATATGGTCGTGAGTACAAAAAGTTACGATCTAACGATTTTCTTTATCCTGGTTAATTTCAAAGCAATCCACCAAATAAAACACCAAAAGCCGTTGAGATCGAACTGATTCAATTCTCGATTGTGTCGGGAGTAAGCCTGCTGATCTTCCGCTGAGCCGACAGCTACTAGGTACCTTCAAATATTTATAGTTTACTAGCGACCCGCCCCGGCTTCGCACGGGTGCAATGCTGATACTAAATTAAATATACTACAGAAAAACTATGAACGTTGTATATAAAAACATAGCGGCCCGCTCCGACTTTGCACGGGCATAAAATATATATGCCTATGTCACTCAATGAAAACATGATTAAAATCGATCCAGTATTTTTGATTCATTCATTACTGCCCTTGGCCTGCACGCATTAAATTTCGAGTAAAACAATTCCTCTTTCCCTATACTAACTATGAAGATTTCCTGCTATCATTGGAATATCTAAATTCATACAATTTTTATTACATTACACATTTTTACTTATTTACTTTTTACTTTTTTACCTAGGTATTTTAAATTTGTAATATCTCCGAAAATATTTGTTTAATTTACATGCTGTAAGGAACCATATTGATCTATATTAATTGCACACTGTATTTAAGGTACTTAATTAGATAAGGATTAATGCCGTTTTGCTTAAAATAGCTTCGTAAATAAGCCATTTTTTCACGTAAAAAGTAAACAATAAAAATGGTTAATGTGGGTTATCCCTAAAAGATAAACATATACCATCGCGGACTTTTTTGTAGACCTATTTATGGTGTACAATACTGTAGTACATTAATTTGATCTAACTCGTAGGGTTTAGGCAGCGTTTTTGCTAAAATAGGTTAATTTACGACATCACGTTAGAAACCTCTAAAATTAGCAATGTTGCCTTAGTATATTATGCATGTATTATACATATAAACCTTCCTCTTGAATCACTCTATCTATTGGAAAAAACCGCATCAAAATCCGTTGCGTAGTTTTAAAGATTTAAGCGCACATAGGGATATAGGGACAGAAAAGGCGACTTTGTTTTATACTATGTAGTGAAGCTATAAGCTTAAAAATATGGGTTGGCGGTGGAAGGGTCAAAATAATATAGTTTCGTGTATTTTTCAATGTAAATGAAAATTTTACAAAAAAATATGTATTTTGGGGTTGGCCACCTTATCAATTACGGGTATAAACATTGTTTACGACTGATTACTAACTAAACATTTTTTTAACAGTCAAGCTATCGGAGAAGTTTAGCCGCAAACAATCTAAGATGGGAACACCGAACAACATATTTTAAGTAAAAGGAACTCAAAAGATAAAATAGTTTACGGTTTTTTTCTTTGAGTAAATAGATTTAGAGGTGCTTAACC
Organism: Celastrina argiolus; assembly: GCA_905187575.2. Taxonomy (NCBI): domain Eukaryota; kingdom Metazoa; phylum Arthropoda; class Insecta; order Lepidoptera; family Lycaenidae; genus Celastrina; species Celastrina argiolus. Next base: position 10,889,058 of record LR994596.1, read on the forward strand.
TTAAGCCATTATCTGCCACGGTCCAATAAAGAGATAAACACATAATTGCCCTTGAGAAAGCGAAACATTGGAAATCGTCTTTTTACTTTAAACGATGATACTGACCATCTCAATTCTCAGTAATCTATGGGTGTGGCCGCAGAACTAAACAGTGGGATGCCTTGGGTAAAACTGTCCTTTTCTTGTATATGTCGCAGTCATCTGGCTGAATCCGCTATTTAATTGAATGACTAGCGCTTTCATTGAATCCTGTTTTTACCAACAAAATTTTGAATCGGAGACTAGGACAGCCATTTAATATTTTATTTTTAAACTTAAAAATTTCCGAATCAGTACTACGAGTATTATAACGCACATTAAAGTAAATTAATCAAAAAATATATCAACACATTGCTATCTGTACGAGCTGTTTGACGCCAGCGCTAGTCATTCAATTAAATATTAAGCTGATTCAATCAGATGACTGCGACATATACACAGGCTGTAATATTAATGAGTGATTATACTTTAGGGTGTGTATGGGTTCGGTATATAGAGTTTACTGTGAGAGTACCAGCCCTAAAACAGTTTTTTTTTTTTAAATTATTGTATGGGCAAAATTATGTTGTTAGGGAATTTCTCATAGGAAAATGAACGTCAAAAATAAGTCTTTTAGCGCTGGTACTTTTACAGTAAACTCTACATAAAGAGCACCTTAAACTTTAAGGGAAACGACAAAAGGGCTTCGATTAAGTACTAATAGGGTTCGCCTTGTGGTCAAAATGAGACTATAATGTTTGTTTAACTTCTTTAGGGTTTCTTTGACTCTTTACATAGATGTAGATGATATCTATGAAATGTAAAAGAAAGTTGGACAACTATGTAATATATCTTATCTCTATATAGATATTATTATCTCCGCTCTAAAACAGGCAAAACTAAAAGGAACTTAAACTCAGTTTGCAATCTTTAAAACTTCTACCCCAAAGGAGAAGAATTTCATAACAAGTAATTTAGAATATAAACTACTAGCTGACCCGTGCCCACTTCGTTGAGCATGGAAGCCGTGTAAACCTTCCCGGGACTTTCACGAATATTTCAAGACCGAAAATAGCCGAATCAGTTTAGCTGATCTCGAGTTTTAGCGCGACTAACGAACAGCAATTGATTTTATATAGCCTATGTTACTCAGTAATAATGTAGCTTTCTAATGAAAAAAAAAATATTAAATCGGTCCAGTACATTTTGAGTTAAGTCGTTACATACAAAAATACAACTCTTTCCTCTTTATAATATTAGTATAGATTTTGCGCAAAGCACTAAGATAGCTTTAAAAAATATATAAAAACATATAATGGGAAACCTATAATTTATTGTAAATAACGCAGATTGTATCAAGTTTCCGATACATATTATGCTTTCGCTTATAGCACAATGCAAATAAATTTAAATCAGGTTAATAGATAGGTACGTAATAAAAAAGTGCTGCGAGCGAAAACTAAACATTAAACAGTGAGATAATACAGATGAGATCTTAATTGCGATGCTGTATAGGCCATTTATAGCCTATATTCATTATTTATTAATATAAAAATAGAAAGTTCCAAAATAGAGTTACAATTTTAGAAGTGTGTTATCACAATAAACTTCTGAATTTAATTATTCTACATCTGGAGGCACGGCTGTGCCTCCGCCAAGTTGAGCACGGCCGTACCGTACGTATAACTTCGTTGTGTTTAAAACTAGAAGCCTGCGTTTTAGTTAATAAGTAAGCATTGTATAAACTCAGTATATTTCAAATTTCATTCAATTTGAAACAGAAGTTTAAGAATTATAACTTTAAAAGTTTCCTAATTTTGTCACTGACTCATTCACTCACTCACTCACTGACCGATCATCAAAAGTATAAGGCACTTCTAGCAGACATTGAAGCTTCAAATTTGGGATACAAGTAGTAGTTTAGCGTATAAATAAAGGAAAAACATTTTGGAATTTCTGTCTAGATACACCGACTGCATAAATTTGATGCTAATGAATGATTGCCAAGTCAATAAAATCAGCAATAAAAAAAAAACATCATTTTTGATTTTCGATGGGATACGTTTTAATGCTTTCACAGAGACTATTAAAAAAACAAACACAACAAACAGTCCTGTCTATAACACACCCGGGAATATATCATAGTATTAAGACAATATGAATGGATGGACTATGGAAGTTATATGCATCAAAATTCTACTTTTGAGAAAATTGAGTTCATACTGTAACTTAAACATATTATAAATCGTCGTAAAATTTGAAATACAATGTATTTAATATATTAATTACTACATATCCTAAAATGTTTAAGTGGCAGTTTAAACTCAATTTTCTGGGTATTTTTTTTTTTGCGACATATCACCTTCATCAATTCATGTATTCAATTATAGCAATTGAATTATATACAATTATAACCCCATGAGAAACACTAAATTATATACTTTCCCACTTTATCTCTGCGCATTGTACTGTAACTAGGAACAAAAGACTGCTCTTGTAATACTGAATCGAAATCTCTTAACAATACAATTACAAGTTAAAGTCTTAAGATTACATAATTAATTAAATAAAATTGAAAATTATATTAGAGCTTATGTAACGTAAATTAGAATCAAAGCTACAGAATGTAAAAAGACCAGTTCTATAATCTATACATATTATCTACTAGCTGTGCCCGCCCGCGACTTCGTTCGCGTGGTTTTTGAGTGACTTAAACCGTTTATGCAGCGCACGCTACGAAAGACGCCAAATGTGAACAATTTCCCCGTTTTTGCAACACTTCTCACTGACGCTTCGCTCCTATTGGTCGCAGCGTAATGTTATGTAACCTAAAGCCTTCCTTTATAAATGGACTATCCAACAAAAAGATATTTTTTCAAATCGGACCAGTGTTCCTGAGCTTTACTAGCTCGTTTAATAAAAAAACAAACTTTTCCTCTTTAAAATATTAGTATTAATATAGATAATAAATTTGGGATATGATTTTTAAAAGGTAAAAAGTAGCCTAAGTAAATAGATAATACAGCATAATATAAACTTAGTAATTTTTGCGTGATTGAGTAACAAACATCTTTTTTAATGTCTTTCGCGTTTATAACGGAAGTAGAAATCGCACCCTAAATAAGTAGAATCGATCTACAGGTTAATATCGAAGAACATTATTCCTCGCTCACTGTATACTTTACACAAAATACTTTCAACCTTATGATATAGGTTCTTTTTATTTTTTACTTGTTGGATTCCTCGTCGGATCATTTGAGATTTTTTGTTACAGCAGGTCCAGGTCCTACGGGAAATGCATTTGTAATTGAACTCAAAAGGTAAAAAAGATAAGAAACAAATCCTGTTCTACGAATTTAATCTAATACATTCGATTTTTTTGTTTGTTATGCGTTTGTTTATGTTCTTGGAAGCGGTAATTATTTTTAATTGAATTTAGATTATTTGAGAATTTAGATTCATTGTCCTAAGCAAACTTGAATCGCTTTTTTTAACACAGAGCAGGAATCGATCCAACTGTAATTACTGGACAACTAAGGCGTTAAAATACTTAAATGGGGTTACTACTGAATAAGAATATATTTTAAAAACTATGTTTAAAAACCGACTTGAACAACTAATAAAAGGTTAAGAATTCCACCATGTTCTCAAGGATACCATCATCAAATCCTGATGACTATATCTGGGACCACCTGGGAAGTATGCCCTACCAAACAAAAAAATAAATTTTGCTAATCTTTCCAGGCGCCTTTGAGTAATCGGTGAACATACATAAAAATATTACAACGAAAAAACTATTACATATACAGTACACTAATATAAAAAAAAATTGCTAATAAACAACTTAAAAAATAATAATATCTATGGACACTTTACACTCCGTCAATCTGGCCAGGAACAAAGAAAACTCTGTGTTCTTTCGGCGAACCCGCAACTTCCAGCTTGAGCACCAACGCGCTCAACCACTGCGCTACAGAGGTCGTCGATAAACAAACATCTGATATACAAGAATATTTCAATTATACGACACCACGTATCTATGTAGATTAATATTATAAAGCGGAAGAGTTTGTTTGTTTGTTTAAACGCGCTAATCTCAGGAACTACTGGTCCGAATTTAAAAAATCTATTTTTGTTGGAAAGTCCATTTGTAGAGGAAGGCTTTAGGCTATACAACATTACGCTGCGACCAATAGGAGCGAAGCGTCAGTGAGAAATGTTGCAAAAACGAGGAAAATTACTCACATTTGAGGAGTTGCGTGCGCTGCATAAACGGTTTAAGTTACTCAAAAAATATGTAGGAATTATTCCTTTTTAATAATCATAATAACAAAATCCAACGTGAGCAATCAAAAGATAATCGCGATAGTGTTTCCGACAACCACGCGAACAAAGTCGCGAGCACATCGGTCATTATAATTCGACGAACGACATAAACAATGACGTTCAAACGTATACGTTTCCGACTGTACATCATACAATTACACAAAATGTTTTCTTTGTATTAACCTACATAAAAGCACATATCGAGCTCAGTGGGTTGCAGGATCCGTTCCGCCCTGCGCATCATTTTTTCGGTCAGCAATTCGTTCGGCCCTACAAGTGTTCGTCACTTCGGGTCTTTGTGACCATCAAACTTTAATTCTATGGTCCAAGAATTTTAATGGATTACTGTTGATACCAATTTAAATAGATTTAAAATATGATCAGGCTTGGCATTATTTGACGTACAATGACAAAGCGCGTCGGAGCTCAAGCTAGGACAAAAGTTTTCTGTGTTTTGGTCATGGATGTGTATTAAATAATTATGTTTATAGTTTAATAAAAATCTTACATACGTGTATATAATGAAAGTATACCTATATTTCCGTTGTCTGCTACCTGTAACACAAGTTGTTCGGATACTTAGCACAGGGCCAGATAATTGATGACGACGAAGCGAACAAAGTTTAAATTAAAAAAAAACGCGCACTGTTATAGGTCCTGGATATGTATGCAAAAATTCAAAGTAACCAGACTTCTAGAAATGGGTGAAAATTATGCTGAAAGATTCCGTTATACAGGATGTAAAATGAGTGAGTGATAATACTTAAGGGTGTGCATGGGTCCCGTATAAAGAGTTTACTGTGAAAGTACCAGCGCTGAAACAGTAACTTTTTTTAAGTTATTGTATTGGCATATTTATGATGTTGGGTCATTTTTCATACAAACATGAAAGTCAAAATTATGTCTTTCAGCGCTGGTACTTTTACAATAAGCTCTACAAAGGAGGCACGTAATAAAGTTAAGTTTTAGATATTACCCTAAAGTATTATCATTCACTTATTTTACACCCTTTAGATACATAAAATCCAAACGTTTTAATTTTTTCTCAATAACGTTACGAATACGTAGCTGCCAATTGATCCTGTTAACCTGTTGCTTCACTTTTGCCCATCACTCTCCAAACTTTCGCAATTACAGTCGTGCAAATATGACTACAAAAAAAGCACTATCTCTATTAACCGAACGTTTAACAGCGCTCATCCGTCAACTCCCAGCGATCAATCACTTTAAATTGATTACGGGCAAATTCACAAATCGGCCATTATACACCGTTACCATTCCCATACAGATTGATGAGAATATAATATATCTTTTTCACTTTCGCTACGTTCTACACTTGATGTTCCCGCGACTTCGTACTGCAAACCAATGATTAGAATTTAGTTTAATATTTTGGTAGGTCTCGGTGGCTTTTTTTTATTTTATTCTAAAATAGTCGGGTTGGATCAATAGCTACAGCCAACATTAATTTTATTATAATATCTTATATATAAAAATGAACTCCCTAAAACTCGAGAACGACTGAACCGATTCGGCAATTTTTAGTCTTGAAATATTCATGGAAGTCCAGGGAAAGTTTAAACGGTTTGTATGTTCAACGAAGTGGGCACGGGTCAGCTAGTCTTCTTATATATAAAAATTAATTGCTGTTCGTTAGTCTCGCTAAAACTCGAGAACAGCTGAACCGATTCGTCTGTCTTTAGTCTTGAAATTCGTGGAAGTCCCGACAAGGTTTAAACGGTACATCACAAACTGTTTCTATGCTCAACGAAGAAGGCACGGGTCAACTACTTGTTTTTTATATTTTCTTGCCAATAGGAATTGGTATCAATGCTCAAAAGTCATTCGATTCTACTGACTGAATTCTAGCTGCGAATTTCTCAATGGTGAAACAGTTTAGCCTTATTTTATCACCATCGCCAGTAGAGCATCAGTCGAACAAAACTCTGATCTCTTTATTAGCAAATGATTTGTAAAGAAATGACTTTCTCAGATAACGCTAACGAGCTGTGAAGATGTTATCGCGAAAGAAACCGCCTACGACAAATTGGGTACATTGTCTTATAGCGTACAATACAGCGAAAGTGACATCTAGGCACATCTATCTATATCTACAATGTGTAGAATAAAATCAAAATTATGTCTTTCAGCGCTGGTACTTTCACAGTAAACTCTACATATGAGGCATATACACATTACATACACTATAATAATATCATTTTAACTTGCATGTTTCTATGAGAAATGCCCAAATATTATAAATTTTCCCATACAATAATTAAAAAAGAAGTAACTCATCCAGCGCTGGAACTTTCACAGTAAACTCTATATACACACCCTAAAGTATTATCACTCATTTATTTTACAGCCTGCATATAACGACGGTTAACAATCATAATATCTATCTCAGATTTTATTTATTTAATTTTACGTTTTTCACTTTATAATGCAGTTGTATTTAGTTTCATTTGGCTTGGCCTATTTAGGCACTTATCTCAAAACTTCGTATTTTACCATATTTTTAAAGATAAAGATAAACATTTTAAGTATCACATTCAAAGTAGAAAAATGATTTTTTTTAATCATTTTTCTACTTTGAATGTGGTGTCCTGTAAAGCTAACTCTAATGAGATAAAGAAATTTTGTACAGTTTTATACTACACAGAGTAGAACACGAGAAACAACATAGGTAAAATATTATGAATCTCTCTATATTATGAAGAAAAAAAAACAAGAGGAACAACAGTGACTACATTGTATCTGAATATATTATTATTTACCTAGTTTAATTTAAAATAAAATAAAAGATTAAAAAACTATAACCCGACTTCGAAAAAAAGAGCTCTAAAAAGGCTGAAACAAGAAAATAATTCAATTTGAAATCCAGAAATGCATAGGTACAGAAATGGTCAAGGTAGAGCCGTGGTCGTACCCGCTGGCCGCTATTGAGATTGTAATGGTAGAAGTTATTGTGGAAAATAAATAAATAAATAAATAAATATTTCAACAGCAGACGAATATTATAGATTTGTTTAGCGGGTACGACCACGGCTCTACCTTGACCATTTCTGTACCTATGCATATCTGGATTTCAAATTGAATTATTTTCTTGTTTCAGCCTTTTTAGAGCTCTTTTTTTCGAAGTCGGGTTATAGTTTTTTAATCTTTTATTTTATTTTACATTTTTCTGTTTCCACCTAAACTATAACATTATATTTTCACTAAACTAACGTTAAATTAACACATAGAAAGTAACTAAACAAGTCCTAGATACTAATTGTACGACCGCATTTTAAACGTTTATTTCGAATTTAACAGTAAAATATTATAATTAATTAAAAATTTAAATACATATTTGTAATGTGCTTGGCAAGACCTATCTTTTAATACCAAACACGATACAATTATCTTAATTAAATTTTTTTTGGAGATAGTTTTTGAGGTATAATTTTCAAAATCCAAAATTTTTCGAAAAATTATATTATAGCCTATGTTACTCGCGGGACCACTACGAATCGATTGACACCTTATTTATTAAAATCGGACCAGTAGTTTAACCGCTACGAGGGAACATACATACATACATACAAACATACATACATACATACATACATACATAGACTGCCAAAATCATTACCCTTCCTTTTGGCTTCGCCGAAGTCGGGTAAAAATAGTAAAGTGGATAATTTTTTTTAGATAAAAGCGGAACAGCAACATCAAAGCTATCTTATATTTCAACTAAATAGATACGGTTACATGAAAAGTATTTCCGTCGACCGCCGTCTTATCGAGTTAGACGTTTTTAACTTGAAACGACACATACTGAAGTAAGTGAAGTTTTATGCGTGTGTAGTAATAGTAGAGCAAAAACTTTCAGTTCAGCTTTATAACAATTGTGCACCCGGACGAATATGAAATCGGGCAATGTTTAAGGTGTACAAAAGCATTTTTTGAATACATAAATTTAATAATAATAACAAAACACATTATTACTCACAGTAGCGTGCGATTGATATAATTTTATTACACGTTACTGACAAGAAAGATGATCCATGCGTCGAATGTGCATCTCCTGCCAGTCATGTTGGTCCGTCCCACTGGGCTCCGAGAGTGATGGAAGAGAGAGTGCTTCTGTATATTGCGCACACACTTGAGCACTATAAAATTACTCCTGCATAGCTGGCCTGGTTTCAATGAAACCGACCACCATCACCGAAATCGGTGTGGTAGGCATTATTATTATTATTGCTAGAAGAGAAATAATAAATGGTTTTACTTCTGATTCATTGTTCTTTAGAAACCTTAAGAGGTAAAAAAGCAATCATTGGTTATTTATGTCCAAAGCTTTCAAGTAATAATGATATAACTCGATTTTCATCGGCTTTCCGTGAGAATAACATATCTCTAAAACATACATAGTATTTAAACATCGTCCTACTGATAAGAAAACTACAATGTTTGGTTGGCGCAAAGAAAGTGCTAACTTGTAATACAAACAGACAAAATTCATTCATATTTTACGAACATCGACTTCGAAGGCTTTATTCCGACGGAGTAAGGTTCCGAATCGAAAACTATTGACTACAGACAAAGGGTATTTTCACACTTTCTACGATATAGTTTAAGATAATAAGGGACCGTTTGCACTTCACAAATAAAGCTTTAGAGATTATAAACACGCTCTTACTAAACGAAAGTGATGAATTTCAGTTTCACTTATAGTTAGATGTTTCACTCATCTTGGCACACGGGAACATTTGCCTGTAAAAAGCATAATTGAAGACATGAATGGATAAAAGTGATATGTCGCAATTTTTTTTACAGAGAATTGAGTTTAAACTGTCATTCAAACATTTTAGGATATATGGTTGTAACGTATTAAGTATCTACTAGGCTTTTGGTATTTTATTTGATGGATTACTTTAACACTAACCAGGGAAAAGAAAATCGTTAGATCGTAACTTTTTGTACTCCCGACCATATCAATCGACTGAAAATCAAAATAAACAAACGTCAATTTATTCGGGAGTACGCGGCTCGATCGAATCTTAATTAAAATCGAATCAGATTGGAGAGTAAGGCCCCTGATTCCTCTCACGGCGAGATTTGAACCCACCACCTCCATGGGCGTCAACATTAACCACTGAACCACGAGGTCGTGTGTGATTGCCTTTCCTAATCGATTACAAAAAACATTATGCGTGTCGTGACTCGCAGAGTTTAATTTAACCTTTAGTTATAATTGCATTTGTTTAATTATCTTAAAGTATAGTTTTTGGACAATGCTGGAGAAAGCTGAACTTGGAAAGTAAGTACCATTGCGATTCTATTGGTATTCATATTCACAACCATAAAACAAACAAGTAACAGATCAGATACAGTGGGGTTAGCAGAAAGAAAACATCTACGTATTCCAAACTTTATCGAAAGAAAATTGTATGAAAGTTCACAGCGCTAATACAATTTCGATAACTCTACGAATACGTAGTTGTCAATTGTTCCTGCTTACCTAAAGAGTAGACGCAATATGCCAAATAGCAGTACCTAAGTTATCAGGGCATACTTCAGCCAAATTTTAGAGTTTTAATAATACAAATTAAAAACATTTTTTCAGTAAGGCACTAGGACATTTTTGCAAGGTAAAGGGTACAAAAGCTTACTTATTAATAGATAAGAATGGGCTCCTTTTGTCTATCTAACACCACCGTCTATCTGTATAACATCATGAACCGTTAAGAGGAAACAGCACATTTGAGAGAAATACAAAATAGGTATTTATAAAATCTATAGCTGTCTCGCAGTGCCTTAGCTAGCCAGCACTAGCGCGATAGAGACAACTGGAACTTGAATTAAAATTATCTATAAAATACCAGAAATCGACGTTTAGGGGATTCCGGTTTCCTCCTCCAAAACTTAACCGATTTAAATATTTTTTTCGTTATTAGCTAAAAAAAGAATTGATCTAGGTTCCCAATTTTTTTATTTTGTTGTATACTGTAGTCAAATCTGTTACCTGGATGTTTAAACATAGCGGAGAGTCTGGCCATTTTTTTTGGTTTTTTGAACGTCCATATCTCTTTAAATAATTAATTTATTAATAAAAGGAAAAAATAGGTACGTACGAATAATATACAAATACAAATACAAATACAAATATACTTTATTGTGCACACAACAAGTTACAAAAAAAAAACAAAAAAATATACATTACAAAAATCAGACATGCACACAAAGGCGGCCTTATTACTAGATAGCAATTTCTTCCAGACAACCTTATGGTGTTAGAGAAAACAATGCTAGAGAATGGGAGTTGCGCAAAAGTATATTTAATAAAATAAAAGTAAATAAAATAAAATAATACATAAACACAATAAATATATAATATATGTATACAATATAATATAATATATATATATATATATATAAATATATATATATACAATAGATAAACCTACATGATATTTTAATTTATAATAATAAGTGTTAGTTACATAAGTTAAGGGTTGACACAATATGATTCCAGATAATGATTTTTTATAAGAGTTTTAAAGCGATGTATAGTTTCAGCCTGCCTTATATGGATAGGTAAAGAATTCCAAAGGGAAATGGATTTTACAATGAAAGAGCAATTAAAGTATTTAGTGCGGTGGATAGGAATGTCAAGAAGAAGATTAGATATAGATCGTAGTTCCAGTCTGTCAGAGGTACGGAAGTTAAAATTACTTTTTAAATAAGTGGGACAATGGGAGTCAAATAGGATGTTATAAAGGAAGGAGAGAACACGAGAGTCACGGCGGTAGCGGATTGGCAACCACTTTAACTTGAGGCGATACTCGGAGATATGGTCAAATTTACGTAAACCGAAAACAAACCTCAAAGCCAGGTTTTGAAGGCGCTCCAATTTGTTCAGTTGTTCCTCCGTCAAGTTAGTGAAAGAAGCGTCTGCATAATCTAAATGGGAAAGGAGTAGGGATTCAGCCAAAACTACCTTAGTGGGTATCGGAAGAACATATCGTAGACGTTTTAGGGAACGCCAGGTAGAAAAAACCTTTCTACTAATCTCTTGCAATTGATGCGTCCACGATAAATGTTCATCAAAGTACACTCCCAAGTTTTTAACCACTTTACTGAAAGGTATTGTTACACCATTTATAAGGACAGGAGGTAAAGAATCATGGTCAACTCTAGAAATTAGCCCGGGGCTACCAATTACAATTAATTGAGTTTTAATAGGATTAATAAGAAGTCCATGATTCTTGCTCCATTCACAAATATTCGACAAATCGTGATTCACTAGATCAAAAGCGGAATTCAGATTGTCCAAAGGAGACTGTGTGTATATTTGAAGATCGTCCGCATACAAGTGGTAGGATGATGAAATCGATATTGTTATAGGGTTTATAAAAATTGCAAACAGAAGAGGAGATAGCACACCACCCTGAGGCACGCCGGCATAGATATAACTCCAATCGGAGAAATAATCAGATGATTTAACTCTCTGCCGTCGTCCTACAAGGTAGCTACGAATTAAATTAATTATTGATGGTGACAGATTTAAAGATGCAAGCCGGGCTAGCAGAATATCGTGGTCTATGGAATTGAAGGCATTACTAAAATCCAGAAGTGTGAGAATAGTAAGCATTTTATCATCCATACCTGACCGTATATCATCAGCTACCTTTACCAATGCGGTAGTCGTACTGTGACCAGTGCGAAAACCGGACTGGAACGGACTGAGTAAGCTGTTGTGGGTAACAAATTTCGTAAGCTGGTGATGAATGATTCGCTCTAAAACTTTTGATAAAAAGGGTAGGATGGAAATAGGACGGAAGTCAGACACAGTCTTAGGACAGGAGGATTTAGGTAAAGGAATTATGTAAGCTGCCTTCCAGGCATCAGGAAAGGTACAAGACTCTAAACATGAATTAAAAATGTGTGCAAGAACAGGAACAATTATATCTAATATTGGTGTGATCATTCTACGACTGATACCGTCATCTCCTACTGCGTTTGACGATATGGAAAGGATGTGCTTTTTAATCTCACACTCGGAAACTGGAACAGTAAGGAACGGATCAGAATTCAATATAGGTAGCGAAGAAATATAATTTAACGTTTGTGATTTAATTTTGGGGTCGAGATTAAAAGAGGAAGTAAAATGGTTATTAAGTGAATCTATATCTATATTATGAGAGTCTTGCGGTTCAGAGCATTTGCCCACGCCGAGGGATTTGAGAAATTTCCATGTTTTAGCCGGATCCCCGTTCTCAACGGAGGCGTGAATATGACGTCTTTGTGCGTCACGACACATCATATTACAGCGGTTCCGGATTTTAATATATTTGTTACGATATTCTTCTGTCTTTTTTATTTTAAATTTGGCTTTGGCTGCATGCTTAGCATTTATAAGAGATTTGATTTCGTCTGATAACCAGGGAGCGGGAAGATGTTTGATTTTAACGGGCCTAACAGGTGCATGAATATCATAAAGAGATTTAAGTTTAGCGTTAAATATATCAATTTTGTCATTAATGGAATCAGCTGAGAGTAAGTTTGACCAGTCTATGTTATGTGCGTCCTCCTCTAGGCTTTCAATATTCATCGAAGAGAAATTTCTTTGAAGAAGAGTTTTTACCTTAGCTTTGGGAGGGCGAACATTATAGGCGACATAGATAAGATCATGGTATGAAAACATATCAGCTGTGACTTGTCCATGCGTAGTAACACGATTAGGAGAGGAGACTATGATTAGGTCGAGCAGGGAAGGACGGGAACCTGGAAAGCAGTGGGTAGGATTCAGAGGTAGTAATTTCATATTATATGAATCTAAAATTGAACTAAGTTTAGTCGATCGACTATCACCCTTAAGTAGACAAGTATTGAAATCGCCCATTATAACACAATGATCGTAGTACGGTGTAAAAGCATCAAGCGTATTTTCAAAGGATGAGAAGTAATCATCATATACATAGATATTCAGGAAAAAAATTGTTACTCTAGCAGCATTATACAGGGAGGAAACAGGAATCCCGTAGACCCCTATTTCTGTATGGAAAAAACTTCGTAGTGTTTCCTCTTAAGGCTAGACATCTGAAGAAAGATGAAGCATTTCATCTGCGAGATGTATCGTATTCTTTCGCGTAACCAACTCGCTCTTGGCTGGTCTTTATGGAGTTAGAGACGAGGTGATATAACCGCGATAACGATGAAGAAAACTGAGAAACATGATTTGTAACCCTATCTAACCCACGTTTTCTGAAAGGCTGATCAAATCGTCGATCAGCTAGCGGAACACTCATTGGTAAACGTAGCGAGTGAGCGAAGTTGTTGCGAGTGATGTTCACCAATGAGCGTTCAGAATATCTTTTAACTCAAATGTTAGCTGATCCGACAATTTGATCAGCCTTTTAGAAACCGGGGTTAAATGTTTAATTAAAATGAAATAGCTTATGACAATTATGATAAATCCTAGCTTAGGCGTATCAGAGGCAATTTACAGATTATACCAAGTCCCAATTAATAGTTAGTACCAGCTACCACCCAGTATTGCCAATGCGTTGACCTCAAAATTAACACCCGTTTTCATATTCTTAATGTGTGTTCACACTGAGGTACGCGGAAGAGAAGGGTTCTTTGGCACATATAATGTATGTTTTGTAAATTTAAAATAAATATTTAATAAGTTTTTACAAAGTAACACGACCGGTTTCGTTTAATCATCATCAGGTGGTGGTATTCTAAACGTAATAAAGTGGAAAAGTGTGAATAAAAGTTTTGTATTATTATTGTAATAAAAGCGTATTGAAAAAAGATGAATTCTGGGTAATTTAAAGCTGGAAGGCAGTTTTGGCTTAGTAGGAATAATATAAATGTTTATAATAATAAAAGTAAAAAAATATCATAATAACTGCCAAATGGGCAGTGGGCTAGACGTTTCAGTAGCAGCAGGCTTCCTTCCAACACAATCGAGAATCGTGAGTAAGGCACCAGTTTTCATATGGTGTGTCTAGCGCCGAGCCTATAAAACTTCGATAGCGCTATTCAGGATTGTGCCGCTAATTAGAACGTTACAGCTCCTTCGCTATGCTTTGTGACGATAGATGGAAGATTTAGGGTGCCGCAATGTGCCTGCAAAAGTACACCCCGCAAGAGTCCGTCTCCGTTTTCTCTATAAAATCTCTGTGCCAATTTTCATTACGATCCTAAAATTATGAATTCTATTCAATTTAAACAAAAAAAATCCGCAATATTATAGATAAATGACTGAATGCGTACGCACATCGACAATTCAGACAGGTAACCCCACAGAACCCCATAAATGTCAACGTAAAATATTACCAATACGAGCCGGTAGCAGGAGCACGATTCTCGGGCAGTGGAAAAAAGCTCGAATATTAGTATATCCCGCTCGCACGCGCGCTTAATCTGATTTGCATGAGCGGGACAGACCGATAGTAAAAACTAAGTTAACCCTGAAAACGCAAACCCAATTGGGGTTCTCGCACGCGAGCTTGTTTATTGGTTACGGTTAGTTAGATACCTCTAATTATGAGTAGCAAGAAGTTAAATCAGTGGTTCTCAATCTGTGAAGCGTCCATAGACATTTATCTTTTTTTGCAAGCGTTACTTTGGCGCTTTACCATACCTATTTCAAAAAGATACAGTCGAAAGAAATACGTATTTATAATAATAATAGTAGGAGTTATATTTTGTTAAAAATGTTGGTGCGCTTGCGCAGCGACTTTGGGAACCCCTGAGTTAGAGGAACATACGTTTTACTTGTGGCCATAGTGTGAGCCGTGGGACGTGGCACGGAATGTCATAGACCAGTTTTCATCTTATGCTAGCGTCAGTTAGTCTTAAAGGAACGACTAAGGGGCACCTTAAATCCCTTTAAACCTTTTATATGTGAAATATTTATTTCGTGGCTTGGCAGTTAAAAATAACTCGAATGCCGTGACGAAAAATGGTATGACACTGTCGTTTCACATGCGTCCCGACGGCATTTTTTTATTCATAATACGCAACGTAAACAGTATTTAATAGGCTTATTAAATAAAATAGGATACATTAATTGGTATTTACCCCACATATAAATGTAACAGGACACCCCTCGAGACGTACTTTACATATTGGATTAGGATTATGTCCAACTCAGTGTCAATCAAAACATATATCCTTATTTGATTCTGTTTATTTAGGTGGGGAAGGTGGGTATAATTTATAATTAAAACATGATTCGATGAAGGTGATATGTCACAAAAATTTTTATATAGTCACTTAAACAGTTTAGGATATTATGTTGTAAGTTGTAACACATTAAGGGCGTGTTTCACCAAGCAATGTTAGTTTTAACGGCGTGCTAAATTATCATGCCTTCTCATTCATTGATAGGAATTACGAGAGGGATAACATGATATTTAACGAAGGATTAACTTTAACATTGCTTGGTGAAACACGGCCTAAGCGCATTGATGATGATGAGACGGATCTTTAGGTTAATATATTTAATACTTTACGACGTATTCTAAAATGTTTAAGTGACAGTTTGAACTCAATTTTCTTAAAATCCTAATTTTGCTACATATCACCTTCATAACGTAGACAATAAACATGTAAAGGAAAATAAGTTCCTTCGTACACGCAAAAGAAATCCCGGGATTTCCGCGGAAATCGTACATTTTCTGCGATAAAAAGTAGCAGTAGATCCTACTCTATAATAATATATATTTTTAAAATTATATTAAAAACAAGTTACCCAGTCAAAAGTTTTTAAACATAAAAACATAGAATTGAGAATCCCCCTTCTTTTGGAAAGGCGGTTAAAAGAAATAAACTCTAAACTACGAAGTAAATCCATCAGCTACTAACTAATAAGTAGGTATAAAAGTAGTATAGTGTAAGTAACAATCTAGCCAATTGAGTCATTAAATACTAGATTTAACTACTGTTAAATGAAGGAAGTTAAAGTTATGGCGATAATATATCATATAATATGCTGTTATATTTATAATAAACTGATGATGAAAATGTCTGTGTATAATTTACGAAAGTATAGCGGTTCGAAATTCGTCGTTAACTCGTAATTTAAAACTGAACTTTTTCTTTTTTTTTGCTTCTTATCTTAAGGCCGTGTTTCACCAAGCAATGTTAAAGTTAACGCCATGTTAAATATCATGTTATCCCTCTCGTATTTCCTGTCAATGAATGAGATGGCATGGTATTTTAACATGGCGTTAACTTTAACATTGCTTGGTAAAACACGGCCTATGAATAAAATAATAAGGGTGCCTACCCCACAGTTCACTTTTTATGACCGACATTTTGTAGGTGAAAATTATAACCTACTTATTAGGTACCTACATTAAATAGTCTGTCACAAAATCGCTCACATTTGTATAATAGAACAATCTGCGGCAAAATCGTTGGAATAATCGGCCTGCAAAAAGTAGGACGTGGGATTATGGAATTTAAAAGAAAGATTTTACATTACTGTTATCATACCAACCAACCAACCCATGGTAGTACGCGTCCCGTAGTGTGTTGGTAACTGTTATTAAAATTTATGCGTATGTATTATTATCATTATTTATAATTTACTTCTCTATAATATACAGTGTGCCAAATTAATAATAATAATAATAATATTTATGGACGCTTCATACCACGTCAATCTGGCCCCGTGCTAAGTATCCGAAGAACTTGTGTTACAGGTACCAGACAACGGAAATATATTTAATACTTTTATACTATACACATATTTAAGATTTTTATTATATTATACACAAATTTAATACACATCCATGACCCAGGAACATTGAAAACTTTTTGTTCCCTCGGCGGGATTCGAACCCGCGACCTCTCGTTCGAGCACCCAACGCGCTCCACCACTGCGCTACGGAGGTCGTCAAGTACGAGTACAATCCTTAGTTCGAACAATTCTCGTAAAACTGTACCTAAAGTTTTTGCTCCAGACACATATACAAGGTGTACAATAAATTAGTGATAATACTTTAGGGTGCGTATGGTGCCCCCTATCACCTATGTAGAGTTTACTGTGAAATTACCGCCGAAAGACTTACTTTTGACTTTCATATTTGTATCAGAATTGCCCCAACATCATAAATTTTCCCATACAATATTTAAAAAAAAAAGTATAAAAAACTCTTTCAGCGCTGATACTTTTGCAGTAAACTCTATACGGGACACATACACACCCAAAAGTATTATAACTCACTAGCTGTCCCCGCGACTTCGTTCGCGTGGTTTTTAAGTGACTTAAACCGTTTATGCAGCGCACACAACAAAAGTCCTTCCGCTTTATAATATTAGTATAGATTAATAATATAGCCTGTAGATGAACAGTGTTTAAAATATGATGAAGTTAGATGATGATGACTAAAATATCGTAACAGCTCTACCGGTACCGGCATTTCGATTCGGCAAGCTCGGTCAATGGTTGCGCGGCACGCGACAACACCTGTCGAATTCGAAATTAGTTCGCTAGACGCAACCGAACGTATACGAATTACTTCTTTATGCAAATGCCGGCTACTCTCATGCTACTCTACTTAACATCGTTATTCGTTGGTTTAAAAATGAATACAGGTACTAATGAGAATAACAAGTACCTATGGTAAAGATTTTGAAAATATTGAATTATTTCAAATTAGAATCATTAAACAACATTTAGGGCGAGTTTCACCAAGCAATGTTAAAGTTAACGCCATGTTAAATATCATGATATCCCTCTTGTATTTCCTGTCAATGAATGAGAAGGCATGGTATTTTAACATGGCGTTAACTTTAATTCCGCTTGGTGAAAAACGGCCTTAAGCCCGTATATTACGGGCTCCGCGTTGCGGGTTTGTGGGTTCCGCGTTGCGGAAGCGGAAGATTAGAGAAAAACATTAAAATAGTAATTATAATCAACATTTATATAATCTTTACGTTATAAAAAAGAAAAAATTTAAGTATGTAACATATTAAGTAAAGTTCTTCATTTTTAAAAGTGAAACGTAACGTTTTTTATCTGTCAAATAGGTTCTCAAGTGAGGTTTATGATTGTTTTATTTATAAGGGCCTTAGATTGTGTGTAATTAAATAAAATCAAAGTACGAACACTACTAACAATTGGTCGAACCCTTTCGGAGGCCTTACAGTGGCGTAATTTATGGACGGTCCCTTATGTACATCTTAGAAAATATAATTCACACATGTATCGCAAGATAGAAACCATTAATTTCACCAAAGCAATTACCTAATCCCTACTTGGTATGATGTTTACTTTACCGACCAACCGATAGAAACTCAGATACCGCCTATGTGCCAACTGTTGACTGGTAGATATCTATTGCATGAATTTATTATTTAACACCTCCATGGCCTAGTGGTTTAGAGCTTGGCTCTTAACTATGGGGTTCGATTCGTTAGAACACAAAGTAGATATATAACAGAGACACGACCTATATATAAAATGGCATCACCCTAATACTGGCAATTCGACTGGCTATTTTTGTTTTCTTCGATTTCCAGGCACATTCCGGAAACCGCCATCTAGCGCCGTAATTGGAAAATACTAATTACTAATTTCGTTTCGAGTTGAATTTAGCTTAATATGATGTTATGCTTGAAAAATATGCTTATCTTTAGTTTAATGTCAATATTTGTACTTAATACGGCATATTTACATCTTATAATTTACAAACGTTAATAGTAGTGAGTAACTATTTAGTAATCTGTGGTAGTGACATCTATTGCAATTTTCTTGTATTAAACAATTGTATATTTGTTTGGGATGGTAGGCCATGGTTAGAACAACAAAAATGTTGTTTTCAAGACTAGTTAGGACAATGCAACTGATCACCTGATTGTCTGTCAGGTAGGATGATCCATGCGTTGGATGGACATGTAAATAGTCGGTCCTACATTTTGATCTCATTGCTCATCCATCAATAATCTCGAGAAGCTTGAAACGTGAAAGGGCTGTCAAGAAGAGATATATCACGATACCCTTAAACAAGTAACATACTAATCATGTGTTACTTAGCGATGCTTATGTCAAATACCATACATTTTGTTTTCGAACTTCGTCAGTGAAAATAACGATGGCCTATTGAATAAGGGACTCTCTCTCTGACTGGATAGACTTTAGAAATAGATTCTTAATGGGTTTAGTTAGAAAACAAATTCGATTTGATGACAACGAATCTATAGCAAAATTATTTAATTATTTGTTTACACTGAATAGTTTCCGAAAGTAGTGGACCGATTTAGATAAAATTCGGTACAGATATACGGTCTGTAATATTAATGAGTGATAATATACTTTAAGAAGTGTATAGGTTCATACGGAACCTACGGAGTTTACTGTTAAAGTATCAGCGCTGAAAGAGTTCTTTTTTCAATTAGTATAATATGGGAAAATTTATGATATTGGGGCATTTCTTATAGAAACATGAAAGTCAAAAGTAATATATTTCAGCGCTGGTACTTTCACAGTAAACTCTACATAGGTTGCACATACACACCCTATTATTATCACTCATTTATATCACACCATATAGAGTAGACCACGGGGAATAACAGAGGCTACTTTTCAGTGTCGCAAAATGTACGATTGCGGGATAGCCTTTTGCACGAACAACTCATGCGTAACATCAATGATCTAGCCACATAATAATTTAAATGATGCCATAAGAAAAAGTATAAAGCACGTATATAAAAAGATAACTTAATACGAAATCACAAAGGCAATTTAGGCATCAATAGGCTTGATGTATTAATATATTGAACCAAAGACCGCAAAAACCGACAAAACGAACAAGACACCTGTCATTCATATCCATTCAACCAGCAGGCCGGCTCATTCCGTAGAGGCAAATGTCGGCGAGATGACGGCATTTCCAATTGAACTATAACTTTTAATTGAGTATAACATTTACGATTGTGAGTATTATGTCAGTAACTTGTAAGTATAATTTTTACGATTGTGATTATTATGTCAGTAAGTTTGGGAAAAGTCTCGGTGTATTCTAGGAGAGAATAATGTTCAAATTCAAGTGTAATAATTGAAGACATGAATGGATGAAGGTGATATGTAACAAAATTCTGATTTCGAGAAAATGGAGTTCAAAATTATACGTCGTAAGTGAGTTTTGAAAGTCAGCTTAGCTCATAGGGACTTATGTAAAAGTTAAAAAGTAAATCACCTTATTTAAATAATTGAGTTATTAACATATTTTATATTCGACTCAGCGTAATACTGTTATTAATCTTGACGAATTTAAATATAAATAACTAATAAACTATTTGATATCAATTTAGTTTTTTTAAAGTTTTAATTTAAGGCTCTTTCCGCTCATTCCACCACTAAATTAAAAAACTATCAAATGTTTTTCCTCCTATCATACCACTAAAACCAACTAGGTCTCCAAAAACGCTCGAGTTTAGCATTCTGGGCTCCCTACTATATGTACAGGTGGTAAATACCCGACGTAACAATTGAAGACATGAATAGATGAAGGTGATATGTAACAAAATCATGATTTTGAGAAAATTGAGCTCAAACTGTCACAACACAAACAAACTAAACATTTTAGAATACGCCGTAAAGTATTAAGTGAATTAATATAAAGATCCGTCTCTAGAATGTGTACTTAATACGTAACATATTATCTTAAAATGTTTAAGTGACTGTTTAAACATATTTTTTTTTAAAAAGAACAACTTTCCCATCTTTTTGCTAAAAGGTGGCCCCGAGCGAGTTTCTTACGCCGGTTCTTCTCGCCGGGTTAGTCCCCGAACCGAAATGTGGTAGGTCATCATGTAGGACAATTCTAAAAGTGTTAGTATCTTCGTACTTTCATCACTTTGGCAGTTAGTAACTAACCGATTTGGAAATAAAAGATTTTTCATTTTAATTTTCAAACTCAATTTTCTGGCTATTTTTTTTTGCGACATATCACCTTCATCGATTAATGTCTTCAATTGTAAAAACTCGCTACTCAACCCCTTTGTGAACAGTCCTTCTTTAAATTTAAGATATGTATGTATAATTACTGGACGTGAGAAAGCAGCATATTAGATGAGTCACCGTTGGTCATTTCATAACATCAGCCGTGATTCACGTCGGGTGCATTACTTACAAGATTAGCGTTGACAGTAGCGTATACCAATAAATATCCTATCGGCCGCATATGAAATTTATTATACAGATACTGTGATCAATATTTCGTGGACGTTGCATGAGATTGTGGAACTTTAGATGATTCTATTTCTCTATCTTACATTCTTCTAGTTAAGGACTGAGCCTTGTCGATGGAACTTTCGCTATCTTTGTCTATCTATTTATTTTTCGAGGGGAAAATCTTCATAAAATCATCCTAAGCTCTCTTAGGGATTCTGGGATATCATATGAACACGCCAGTGCTCACGATCCCTTAATTTAACTTATAGAACATTCAAGACTGAATGTTGTCTCAGATCTCAGATCTCTCCTATTGCGTTGAAGAGGACCACCGAGGGGTTTTTAGTAGGTAAAAATAGCCCATAGTATACCCCTAACTCATGTTCTGCCAAATTACAGACTATAATACATTAGACAGTATTATATAGTCTGTAATTTGGCAGAACAGCGCTACCATTAGCTGCATTATATAGAGAGAGCCCCTCACTCTTTCCACATACAGTCCTAATTCCTTCGCTTATTACTAAAGATACCTATCGTAGCTATGGCCTACCTAGCCTACTATATACTACCTAGCGTAGCCTCACATATATCTCTTTATCTCTCTGTCTCTTTTTGTCTAATCTCTTTCTCTATCTACTATCAATGTCATATGCTGACATTGACAATCTCTTAATCAATCTCTTAATTGAGAGACTTATACATAAAGTTTTTACTTGCTCAATCCTACTTCTCTTACTTTCTAAGTAGTCCTTATGATTGTGTCATATATTATATTCTCTTCTACTCTCTAAAGTTTTTAGCACTCTTCTCCTATCATATTTCAATGAACCCACGGGAACCTTACATATTGTCGCCATAAAATTAGTCGTTGTCCTTCTTCGTTGTCTACCCTCGACATACATACAGTATCTTCAGAGCCTATTTAATGCAAACAAACAAATATTTCCTCTGTAGATTATTATGTCTATTAACCTCTAATTAGTCTTGAATATTTTAGCCCCCTGGCAATAATGTAAGACTAAAATTATTTAAGTACCATTAAAAATAATGAAGATATTAAACTACATATTAATTATAATGTGAGAACGAGAAGGGAACAACCGCTTGTGATGATACTCAGCACGGGACCACACTAACTTGTTGTAAAGCGTCCATAGATATTATTATATTATATTCAATAACCCAATAGTAGAAACTAGAAGTTAGCACGAAGTACTTGTCATACTTCAAGAGAGCTTAGATATACTTATTCGGTCTGGCTGGTCCGCTAGTGTTACATATTACATTACAAACGAGTTCCCGATGAATGCGACAGCAGTCACCGGACACCACCACTTACTCGCTTTGAGGATTTTCAGAGCGAGTCACGTTCTAAAGCCAGCTTCAGCGACGAGGGCCGAGGTTAGCCGAATACTCCCGAACACTCCACGTGTTTTAAGAACAAAATATTTATGCTAGAATAAGGTCGCAGCATGGCCTGAGTTTTATGGCTTTCGAACTTTGGGTTACTTTGCACTTTCGTACTGCAGTCAGCACTAACTCGGTATATGATCCTAATAAGACCTTTGTTCACGTAGCGAGTCTGGAGCTAACTTTAGTTGGATCAAATGTAGAATTGGCGTATTAACTCTGGGTTTCTTCGCACTCTCCAAAGTCCAACTGATTCGGTTTTGATTCAAATTCGATCGTGCCGAAAACTGCGTTACGATCTAACGATTTTCTTTATCCTGATTAGTTTTAAAGTAATCCACCAAATAAAATACCAAAGCCGTTGAGATCGATCTGATTCGATTCTCGATTGTGTCGGGAGCAAACCTGCTGCACTCAGCACTAACTCGGTATATATTCCACCGTCATCTGGTTGAATCTTCTATTTGATTGGATGGCTAGCGCGTTCACTAAGCAACGATATTAAATTGAATGACTAGGCTAGCATTCAATGACTATGCTAAATAATGTTCAGGCAAGACGTTGAACGTTACATTAAAAAAGAGTTTTACTTCAGTCCTTCAATTAAATATCGGCATTCAGTGAAAACTAGCAAAAATCAAATAGCAGATTCAACAAGATGACTGACATATAAATCGCTAGCTAGTAGCCTGGAGCTATCTTTATTTTGGCCAAATGTAGAGTTGAGTACTTTGAATCATTTGCAAAAGATGTATATCAAACATATCTAACTTATATGCGAAAGAACAATTCCTTCGGTTGCTGAGGTGTGCATGAGGAAATGGCTGACTAGTGATTACCTTGTATCATTTCGACTATTCTTCCGTAGCAAAAAACAATTTCTACTGAGGAAATACGCGTCCTGGAAACCTGAACAGTCTGAACCTATCGATAGTTTTGAACACACTTTTAGAAGTGTCCTTTGGCCGCAGATTGTTTCACCATACAAATATAATCAATTTTCTGACCGACTTTATATAATGTGTGCGTTGCGCAATTGAAATCAGCATCTACACTAATATTATAATGCGGAAGAGTTTGTTTGTTTTAAACGCGCTAATTCCAGGAACTACTGGTCCGATTTGAAAAATTATTTTTGTGTTGGATAGTCCATTTATAGAGGAAAGCTTTAGGCTATGTAACATTACGCTGGGACCAATAGGAGCGAAGCGTCAGTGACAAATGTTGCAAAAACAGGGAAAATTATTCACATTGGGGACTTTCGTTGCATGCGCTGGATAAACGGGTAAAATCACTCAAAAACCACGCGAATGAAGTCGGGAACAGCTAGAGTTCTATATTAGTGTCCTACAAAATGTCGGTCACGAAAGCATGTCGTGGGTGGGCGCCCTAAACAGATTATAATATATCTATACTAATATTATAAAGAGGTAACGTTTGATTGTTTGTTTGTTTGTTTGAATGAAATAGGCTCTGAAACCACTGAACCAATATGAAAAATTCTTTCACCGTTGGAAAGCTACATTCCTAGCGCTGAACATAGGCTATATTATATGTTTAAAAACAGTAGGGTTCCTTACTAAAACCCCAAAAATGTAGCCCAAAGTGTATAAAAACGACCTCCAAAATTTGTTACGTCGTGTGCGCTTCGACAACGGCTTGACCAATTTCGCAATTTTTTTTACGGTATGTTCGTTATTGTCACGAAAAGGTTATTATGAAAGAAAATGTTGAAAAAAATAAGCAGAAAATTAGAAAAAAGAAGAAAATACGTGATGGTCACGCGGGGTTTGAACCTGGGCTCAATCGATTCACGTCGTTGCCAGTTTATATGACACTGGTGTCATGGTAACGACATTGTTTACAAATGGAAAATAAAAATTATGAAATGCTATAAATAACGTATTAACATAAACTTAAACTATTTGGATTCATTAAACTATTTGTCCACCACTAATAAATAGTCGGGTCATTTTAATAGGTAACATTTGACAGTTTATCAAAAATGAGCGACGTAACGTTGTAACGACGACATAATAAAATAAATATTTTCTTTTTGTTAAAACTGCAGAATTTACTAAACTTTATTTAATAATTATTAGATATTTATTGTCAACATAACCAATATGAGTTTTTTTTACGATTTGCTTTCACTGATAAACGATCTTAAATATAATATACAAATTATGATTTAATGAAATAAACGTCGTGATAATGTTACGTCAGTTAACACTTTTTCTTATTAAACACTAGAGACTTACTCAAAAAATCGATTAATCTTTTAATAACTATAAATATACCTATTTAAAAAAAGTACTTAACTTATAAGTTGTAATAGGAATATATTATAAATGTTAATTTAAAAATCAGATCGAAGGAGTTAGATCCATGGTCATAATTCACGAACAATTAAAAAAAATCGAAAACGTCATGATAAGACGCCACTATGTCTTTTGTCGTCATTTGTCTTTGTGCGAAGTTAACGTCTGTCTGTTCTGTCTTTTTTTTTTCTTGCTACTGAAAACGAAAATGCAATTTAAAAAAAATGTCTGTCTGTCTGTTAGCGTGTCTCTTTGCTCCGGCTAATCTCTGGAACGGCTGGACCGATTTTAACGAGACTTTCACTGGTAGATAGCTAAAGTTATAAGGATTAATTTAGGCTTCTTTTCATCATCATCATCGTTATCTAACTAATGATTACCGAATCGGCTGGACCGACTGTGACGGGAGCATTCACCGGGCGTTAGCTTATGTTAGTTCCATCTATACATCAGCTATTTGTATTAAAGTAAGTCGTGTTAGTTAAATTATATTTTATAACTCAAGAACGGCTTTATCGATATGGTTGAAAATTGGTGAGGAAGTAACTTAGAGCCAGTAGACGGACATAGGATACTATTTATTCCATTTGACAGCGCAGAACCAGCAACGTTCACGGAAGGGTTTGGCGTTGTGGGTTCCGCGTTGCGGGTTCCGGGTTCCCGTGTTGCGGGTTCCGGGTTCCGCGTCGCGGGTTCAGGGTTCCCGTGTTGCAAGTTCCGGGTTCCGCGTTGCGGGTTTCGGGTTCCCATGCTGCGGGTTCCGCGTTGCGGGTTCCGGGTTCCCGCGTTGCCGGTTCCGGGTCCCCGCGTTGTGGGATCCGGGTTCCCGCGTTGCGGGTTCCGCGTTGCGGGTTCCGCGTTGCGGGTTCCGCGTTCCCGCGTTGCGGGTTCCGGGTTCCCGCGTTGCGGGTTCCGGGTTCCCGCGTTGCGGGTTCCGGGTTCCCGCGTTGCGGGTTCCGGGTTTCCGCGTTGCGGGTTCCTGGTTCCCGCGTTGCGGGTTCCGGGTTCCCGCGTTGCGGGTTTCGGGTTCCCATGCTGCGGGTTCCGCGTTGCGGGTTCCGCGTTGCGGGTTCCGGGTTCCCGCGTTGCGGGTTCCGGGTCCCCGCGTTGCGGGTTCCGGGTTCCCGCGTTGCGGGTTCCGCGTTCCCGCGTTGCGGGTTCCGCGTTTCGGGTTCCGCGTTCCCGCGTTGCGGGTTCCGGGTTCCCGCGTTGCGGGTTCCGGGTTCCCGCGTTGCGGGTTCCGGGTTCCCGCGTTGCGGGTTCCGGGTTCCCGCGTTGCGGGTTCCTGGTTCCCGCGTTGCGGGTTCCGGGTTCCCGCGTTGCGGGTTTTGGGTTCCCATGCTGCGGGTTCCGGGTTCCCGCGTTGCGGGTTCCGGATTCCCGCGTTGCGGGTTCCGGGTTCCCGCGTTGCGGGTTTTGGGTTCCCATGCTGCGGTTTCCGGGTTCCCGCGTTGCGGGTTCCGCGTTCCCGCGTTGCGGGTTCCGGGTTCCCGCGTTGCGGGTTCCGGGTTCCCGCGTTGCGGGTTGCGGGTTCCCGCGTTGCGGGTTCCGAGTTCCCGCGTTGCGGGTTCCGGGTTCCCGCGTTGCGGGTTCCGGGTTCCTGCGTTGCGGGTACCGGGTTCCCGCGTTGCGGGTTTCGGGTTCCCATGCTGCGGGTTCCGCGTTCCCGCGTTGCGGGTTGCGGGTTTCGGGTTCCCATGCTGCGGGTTCCGGGTTCCCGCGTTGCGGGTTCCGCGTTCCCGAGTTAGGGGTTGTTTTTTTTAGTTGAATTTCATCATAAACTGTTTTTATGCTCAACGAAGTGGGCAAGGGTCAGCTAGTAGTTAATAATTATGTATGGTATTTTATTAGAATTTTAAAGTTGGTATTGGTATTTTATTAGAACTTTAAAGTAATCGAGGTAAATATCTCGAATTACAAAATAAAACTCGCAAACAAGGTCAAACGGTAAATAAAGTATTTAATCGTCTGTCTCATAATCGTTTGAATTCTAAAATTCTTGTTTGATCAGTCAACATACATAATATTATGTTAAGTTGCCTTTCCGAATTCTTGTTAATTATTCGTGAATTCTGTTCCATAAAATAAATATTTTTTTCAAAATTAAAACCCTGATATGTATATTATGTACTATGTTAGTACAAAACGACGACCTCCGTAGCGCGATGGTTAAGCGCGTTGGTTCGAATCTCGCCGAGGGAACAAACATTTTACAATGTTCCTAGATCACGGATGTGTATTAAATTTGTGTATAATATAATAAAAATCTATTTATAACATGTGTATAGTATAAAAGTATTATATATTTCCGGTACAATATGATGTATGTTGTAATTATCATTAATAGACGAGCGCCACCTGACAAATTGCCATGCAGTTGGGCTACATATTCTTAAATATATTTTAAAAATATTTGATTTTGACATATTTGATGATGTCATGTGTATCCAATTAAAAATATAACCCGACTTCGCAAAAAGAGGTCTGAAAAAACTATAACCGACTTCGCAAAAATCAAATTGAATTATTTTCTTGTTCCCACCTTTTTAGACCTCCTAAAAAGGTGGGAACAAGAAAATAATTCAATTTGATATCCAGAAATGCATATAAAAATTACAATATTTATTATTTTATACTCAAATCATGATTGTTATCTTGTAAGCACTTGAGGATTCCAAGATAAAATTTCAAGTAAGCATGTAGTGATGCTTCTTACTTGAAATTTAATCTTTGAATTGTTACATGAAAATGTTTTACAATCTACTAAAGTGTCAGGTAGCTTATTTGTTGTCTCTATCGCTCGATATAGAGTAACAAGCAACACAACATACTCAATCTGACACCTATTAAAACAACATACTCAATAAGCTATCTGACACTCTATTAAAATATTGTGAAGCAGGCCCTAACCTAACCTAACTACATCGAAGCCAAAATTCGTAACTTGCCATAAAAAAAGAAAAATAAGACCGTACATTAATCCGGTCCAATGATAGTTCAAATCCAAATGACAAAATCCAATATCTGACATTATTTTTCTCTTGTCCGCTTGACGTAAAATGCCCCACATCATGGACCAATCATGTACTGTAGCACTTACTCTAATCATCCGACTTATGGTGTCAGCAGATTTGTAATAATGACCAGGGTAACATAATCAATATAATATATAATATAAGTAGTCTGGGGGCCGATTCAAGATGCCATCGCTAATTAACGCTTACAAAGTTCGATAACAAAATGTATGGTATTTACATAAGCTTCGCTAAGTGACACTTCGAACTTCGTAAATGATAATAGCGATGACATTTTGACGAAGATGATTATGATGATAAATTTCTACTTTTTTAAAAACGTAAAATTATATGGTATTCAAAGAATTCGAGATACTTATGTAGAATTAACAGTTAAATGATCACACCACACTACTCAATATTTGGCGCCATTTTCTGGGCTCCGTTATATACGATGTTAGAATATAAATGAGGATTCAAATTTCGTCAGGTTGTGCCAAAACCACAAGGACAATGCCAGTGCTTCAACGGTAAAAACACAATTGTGATACAGTTAATTTTAACTGGAGGTTTTAACTAAAATGTTTATTGTTCAGTTTTAACAATGACATAATCTCTAACATTTAAAAAAAATATTTTAGTTATAAACAAAGTAATACCTATATACATCAATACCTAAGGTAAAAAATTGGTTAACGCGTTAAAACAAACACGTGCAGAATACTAATATATTATAGTCAGTATCATACATTTTGTAAATCACATAATAAAATGTTAAGTCTATTGACTAAGGGCGTGTTTCACCAAGGAATGTTAAAGTTAACGCCATGTTAAATATCATGTTATCCCTCTCGTATTTCCTGTCAATGAATGAGATGGCATGGTATTTTAACATATCGTTAACTTTAACATTGCTTGGTGAAACACGGCCTAAGTATAATGAACTAAGTCGTTCATGAATGAAATCAATTATTGATTTCGTTAATTAACGACTTAGTTTATTTCGAGGTTCAGAAATGTTTAAAGATAACTATTTAAATGTTTTAATAACCATTAAACAAAGACTTGCCTGTCAAATTCGAGCCAAAATAAAAGTAACTAAATCAAATCAAATATACTTTATTGTGCAAAAATCAATGTAAAAACATACAGACAACAATTACATTAAATCGGAATCTGCAAGACGATACAAAAAGTTATGAAGCAACGGTGTTCAATTTTGGTTTCAAAGCCTCGATCGTGTTACTGTGGTTAGGTAACATCATTACTACATCCTTAGCTAGAAGCTAGACGGCCTTGTTCATAGGCTACCTTGTCCTCTGTCATTGCTCTTAAGCATTCGTTACATGTGTCGGTTCTGCTGACGTTATAAAAGTTAGGCTTTATTCACTGACTAGCTGTGACCGCGACTTCGTTCGCGTGGTTTTTGAGTGACTTAAACCGTTTATGCAGCGCACGCAACAATAGTCCCTAAATGTGAATAATTTTCCCCGTTTTTGCAACATTTCTCACTGACGCTTCGCTCCTATTGGTCGTAGCGTAATGTTATATTAGCCTAAAGCCTTCCTCTATAAATGGACTATTCAACAAAAAAAAAAGAATTTTACAAATCTGACCAGTAATTCCTGAGATTTGCCCGTTTAAACAAACAAAGAAACTCATTTTTCTTTTTACCCGACTTCGGCGAAGCCAAAAGGAAGGGTAATGATTTTGGCAGTCTATGTATGTATGTATGTATGTATGTATGTATGTATGTATGTATGTATGTATGTATGTATGTATGTATGTATGTATGTATGTATGTTTGTATGTATGTATGTATGTTCCCTCGTAGCGGTTAAACTACTGGTCCAATTTTTATAAATAAGGTGTCAATCGATTCGTAGTGATCCCGCGAGTAACATAGGCTATAAAAATTTTAGATTTTGAAAATTATAGCTCAAAAACTATCTCCAAAAAAAATTTAATTCAGATCGCGTTTGGTATCAAAAGATAGGTCTTGGCGAGGACATTACAAATATGTATATAAATATTTTATTAATTATTATATTTTATTGTTAAATTCAAAATAAACGTTTAAAAGGCGGTCGTACAAGTAGTATCTAAGAGTTGTTTAGTTACTTACTATGTACTCGTAATGGTTAGTTTAACGAAAATATATTTGATGAGAAAACAGAAAAATATAAAATAAAAAAAAGTTATAAACTATAACCCGACTTCGCAAAAAAATAAAAGTTAAGTCGAAGTCGGGTTATAGTTTTTTTATTTCAGATTGGATCACTATCGGTCAAATACTGAAACGATATTTAATTGAGGCCCATCTGTTGATGTAGGTGAAAAATAGAAGATACTGATTTTAACAGTGTCCTACACAAAGTAGGTTACGAAAATCGGTCATATTTGCATGATGGAACTGCAATGTGCAGGCTTGGGGAGGCTAATTAATAGATGTTTTGTTCCCGACTGTCGTTTATAAACTAACTTACATTACTAAGATTCATACAATACTAGCTGACCCTAAAGGAAGGTTTAAACGGTTTGTATGCCCACTTCGTTGAGCATACAAACCGTTTAAACCTTCCCTGGACTTCCACGAATATTTCAAGACTAAAAATAGGCGAATCGGTTCAGCGGTTCGCGAGTTTTTGCGAGACTAACAAACAGCTTGTATTATTCTCAACGTTTCCTCTTAACATGCACATTCTACTCTGCGGGCTCAAAATCGTAGAATGTAAAAGTGCCTTTTATGTTATAACATAGTAGGCTCAATAGTAGGTTAATCCTGTTGTTACAGATTTGATATAAATACGACAGTAGCGTTTATATGTTGACCGATAAGGAACCTTTAGGCCGTGTTTCACCAAGCAATGTTAATGTTAATAATTCGTTAAATATCATGTTATTCCTCTCGTAATTCCTATCAATGAATGAGAAGGCATGATAATTTAACACGCCGTTAACACTAACATGCGTTGGTGAAATCGGGACTTAACAAGTTATAATTCTAAAACTTCTGTTTCAAATTGAATGTAATTTACCGTGTTTTTACAATGTCTGCTTATATTAGTTACTAAAATACAGGCTTCTAATTTTATCTACAACGAAGATATAGGGGGTCGAAAGTAGCCTGAACTGCTTCGAGAAAAGGATAGTACGGCTGTGCTCAACTAAGATAAAGATAATTAATAGGTGTGTATGCAAAGCGCCCATACAATTGTCATTCGATATTTTACTAATACGTCGTTGTTAATTGTTCCTGCTTGGCCTCTGATGATAAGAAATATTTTAAACATAAAAACATAACCAGTTTAACAGTTTTTCACGAGGCCGTGGGTTGGAATCTCGTCGCAATAAATATAAATCATAACTTATCATTCATATTGAATAGTATTAGATGCTGCGTTTAGTATTTAAATCTATAAATATGAGAATTACTTAGAAATCCCCTCACTCAAGTCTGAAATCTTAGACGGAAAATTATCTATCTTTAATTTAATCGAGTAAACTAATCGGCTTTAAAAAGTTATATAGGCGATCAATCTGGAACAGCTTAAGGCTGCCCATACACAGTATTTTTTAAGGAACGATAATCGGACAGATTTTTCTCCATTTTAATTTTGACCGAGTTTTGTATATGTGTACGTTGCACTATTACAATCAGTATGTTTTATTTTTCACCTACAAATAGTCGGTCAACGATTATCGGGCACCCTAAACGTCAGTTCTCACAAGGCGCGACGCAAAGCGCCAAAAATATTAATTCAAAATTAAACTTCATTCTATGTATGAAAATATACGTTTCATTTCAAAATCTTGCAAATGCCTCGCTGTGTCGCGCCCAAATCGATGTGGGCTGACCAAGTTCGTTTTAATCATAGATTTACATATAAACTGATATTGTCTGAGGGCTGAAGATAGTTTATGGATACTAAAGAAAAGATGGCCAGTGCCATTTAAAGCCAGTCCAGTTTTAAATGAGCAAACGAGGGGTTCCGCACAAAACAGCGCAAAATCGCATATTATGTTGTATAGAACCCTCACTTCAATATATTACTTCTATACTACCTATATAAACTTCTACACAAATCCGACTCGCAATTTGCAGGTTTTTGGTAATTATTATGATAGTAATATAAGATATTCAACAGTCTTACACGGTTGAGATATGACTGACTATACCTGGTGACGGCCAGGGTAGCGGTGCCTCAGGGTAATGAGTTTTAATACAATTTTGATTCAGATTAGATCGCGCCGCGTACTCCCGAATAAATTGTCGTTTGTTTATTTTGATTCTCAGTCGTCTGATATGGTCGGTAGTACAAAAACGATCTAACGATTTTCTTTATCCTGATTAGTTTCAAAGTAATCCACCAAATAAAATACCAAAAACCGTTTAGATCGAACCGATTCGATTCTCGATTGTGTCCCGTCGGGAGTAAGCTGTTCTACTTTTTGAGCACTTAACCGTCAAAAGTACATTTCTCTTAGCTCAGGAAGTACAAACAAGCTTATGCATCATCAAACTTCATAAAGCTACATAAAATATTTTTCATTGCGAAAAATTTGCAATTGCGTAAATACCAGAGAAAAGTACATTTAGCAAAAAACAATAGGCTTATTTTTAAGTTTTATGTAACATTTAACTTTTTAACAGATTTCTACTATGAGAGCGACTATGACAGAACAAAATGTAATATATTAAACCATTGTTTGAGTGTTACATACATGGCTTGTCAATTTTTAGATTCTGTGAGAAGTTGAGGACTTTCTAATACCACTGAGTTTTGAATGAAGATAATTTTCAACATGTAAAATATTTAAGTGCGTTTTGCGTGCGAAGATTTTAGTAATAAATAATACCTACTAGGTAAATACCTATTACCTACTAGATACATATATTAACAAATGCAGGATACAAAATGTCACTAGAGGACTACAAATGCCAGTTAGGTGCATGGAAAAAAATTAAATGTCTTAAGTCCAAATTTCACCAACGCAGTTAGTGTTAACGGCATGTTAAAATACCATGCCTTCTCATTCATTGATAGGAATTACGAGAGGAACAACATGATATTTAACGAAGGGTTAGAAGAAGATGGATAAAAGTTATCTGACGTTTGAAAACCCAACCCACACACATTGGTGACATTGTCACCAAAATCGTGACCTGATGATGGGATCCGTGAGGAATCGAGGGAACTCCTCAAAATTTATATGGAAACACATATCGATTTTGATTTTTTCTGAAGTAGCCCAAGCATATGTTACCAAATAATAAGGTTTTGCACCATATCCTGGACCTAAAAGTACTGATCAGAGCTTTTAAGTCCTTATATAATAATATACATGTTTGATGATTTCAGCGTTGTTTAAAGAAATGCAATTTTTTGCTTTTTAATATTTTAAATTACCTATTGAAGTCGGTTTTTTTTTTGTTTAAAGTTATTTATAATATTCCACCAATCAGCGTTCAATATGGGTTGTTGATTTGAATGTTAGTTGATCATTAATTTGAATAGCGTCCGAGAAACCGGGAGTAAGACTTAGGGCGTGTTTCACCAAGCAATGTTAAAGTTAACGCCATGTTAAATATCATGTTATCCCTCTCGTATTTCCTGTCAATGAATGAGATGGCATGGTATTTTAACATGGCGTTAACTTTAACACTGCTTAATCACGGCCTTTGAATTAGCCATCCTGTGTCAGTAGCGACTGTGGTTTGGCAAACCAAAAGGTAAATATTGCATAATGCACTGTAAATTTACGCACCTACACTTTCTATTTCATTCATTCAATGCTCAATATTACTTCGTTTAGTAAAAGTTGTTCCGCCACTAATAAGCAGAGCAATTTATATGTCCTTTCCACAGACCTAGGGACCAGGTATCTTATTCAAGATTGCTATTATTATCACTTACCAAGTTCGAAAATAAATTTCGGGATTTTACACTCAGCGCAGCTTATGTCAAGTCCTCTAAATTTGTTTTCAAACTTCGTAAGTGATAAAATAATGGCATCTTGAATCAGGGTCCAGATAGAAGCGGTCTACAATTCGTTGTAGGTAATCAAAGAAAAGTTCTGTAATGCAATAATTCAATAATGGGCGTGTTCCTTTAGGCGCTCTTTTTACTCTGAACGCTCAGATCATTCATAGTGCTAGTGGAACGACTGACAGATGTAAAAATTTAACATTTCCTTTAACCCATAAATTCTATTTATATTTTAAATTAACAATAATAACTACATTAAAAAAGAATCTAGAATAAATTTGCTCGATCCATAATTTAAAAATAACATCGAGATCAGTGAAATCTCTGAAATCTAAGTAAACGTCAAAAACAAGATGGGTAAAAATATGCAAAATGGCGTGATCATTCTGTGCGTTTTGAACAGTTTTTGACAGCTGACAGCTGCATCTGGAACACGGGGAATGCCTCACATACCGATATCGGTCACTGTGGACGGTTTCATTGCAATTTATCGCTTTACCTTTAGGCTTCACAACCTCGTCTATAAAACTATAACTTTTCAGTTGAGTAAAAAGACTTTATAATTTTAAATTTTATTATGACGTGGATTTTATTTAAATGAGATTCAGTTAAGTATTATATATAGCTTGTATTAACCTCAAGTATATAAAATTTGGGTTAATACAAGCTAGATATTATCGAGAAAACATTGATATTTTAAATACGAGGTTGAGAAGGTAAAGCGTCGATATGCCATATCTATTGTACTGCACGTCTAACTTCATAACAGTAGATTATCAGATCATGATTATGATAAGTAATTTGATTTACAAGTATCAATAACATTCGGACTTATCCAACTCAATCGATCTACTATTGCAAAGGACATTATTGGAAAGCGAAGTTTATCGCTAACATTTCATGTTACAACATAACTATGGTATTCTATAAGGTTGTAACAACAAAACTGTACCTAAGCTTATACCTGACTGGTGAGAATGTGCAATACTTACGGAGAGTACTCGGTACTCGATTCCCAGTATAAGTACATAAATAAATATGTAATAAAATTAGGTACTTAATTTTTTACCAAATTTTCCTTTCAATAAATGAATCATGGATGCTATGAAAACTAATCGGTTCGGCAATTAGGCATACCTGTGCAGCCGGCGCGGCACGGCGCGGCGGCGTGCGACATCAACGTAGGTAGTACGGGCGCGTACCAACGCGCGGTGTCCATGCGTTGGGTAAATAATTTCAAGTTTAAGATCCTTTTGATATTATTTTTTTTCATCTCATATAATAGCCAAATATCACGTCCTCAAGTATTGCTCATGTCTCACCAGTCACACTGTAGAACACACTCTGACAGTGGCGATGGCTGGTCACTATCACAGGGAAGCCCTAGTCTGGTTAAAACTTGTAAGTGATGCCGATAGAAATACGTTCATGGAACCCCGCGACGAAATTATTCGAGAGGAGTAGACAACAGCTTACAGAACACATCCTGACGATGGCAGGCCTCGAGAGAGAAGCCTTAAGACTGTTTGATAATTATAATAGATGCGAACATGGAGAGCCTTCACTCGCAGCTATCACCATGATGGGGGGGGGTTCTGCGAGAACCTCTATATTCTCCTTCTACCAAACAACTAGCCACCCAGCTAGTTATAGTCCGACAGAACTAAACCGGCTTAAATCCCATTAATGGGTAGTTTAGTGCCCTTCCAAAAATGGAGGGTTTTCAAAAGATGTAAGAAGCCATGGATTCATGGAACCACTCGCCACTGCTGCCTACTCCTTCCGAATAATGTCATCGAGGGTTCCAAGACGGTTCGTTATGTCCCTTGGGCATTCCTGACATCATATTGGTTGCCAGTGTCGACCCTGGCTTCGCAGGTGTTGCTGTAACGCTTTTTTTTAAAGATGGATTAACTTAAACATGTGATAGAGAAATTAGCACTAAGTCTTCGCTTTTAACAATGTTCAGATTCTTGCACTTGTGCAATTTGGGTCATAATAACTCCGTTCCGTTTTACTAGGAGCAATACCAGAGGCTATCGGCCGAATACTGAAACGTTTTATATTAAGTGGCGCTAAAGGCTCTTTGTCATTTCGCCAAGGAGTGACAGTGACTGCTTGGGAATTGGACCCAATTATATTATGCATGCCACACAATTATACCCAACTCTTGATAACATAACCCTTCTTCTGGTGCAGTCCGGTAAACATACCTTACCCTACCTAAGTAAAAAGTTATATTCGTTCGTTGTCTACGTATTTGACCAACATTTCGTGTTATTACATATGATATGTATGTTAATACACTGTTATGTATTTAAATGGTTAATTATTCACATTACACATATAACATCTATGCCGTGATTTCACTTGTATGTTAGACACATTAGCACCTATGACCTCCCGTTGTTCTTGCACTTTAATCCTGACTTAACCATAATTTAATAGTAATTATGATAATTAAACTGTCATTTACTTTCAATTAATATTTTATAATTTCCAATTAATAAGCTCTCACACCGATTACTATGTGGGTGGCCAGCTTCGTTGGAACCACGCAGGAGTAATATTATAATATTATCTATGGACGCTTCACACCGCGTCAATCTGGCCCCCTGGTAAGTATCAGAAGAACTTGTGTTACACGTGTACCAGTCAACGGAAATATATTTAATACTGTTATACTATACACATATTTGAGATTTTTATTATATTATACACAAATTTAATACACATTCATCACCCAGGAACACTGAAAACTTTTTGTTCCCTCGGCGGGATTCGAATCCGCGACCTCTCGCTCGAGCACCAACGCGCTCAACCACTGCGCTACGGAGGCCGAATATAGAGTATAAGTATGTGCGCAATATACTAGGTAACACTCTATTCCTTTACCCTCATTACCCAGTGTGAAAGATACTGAAACGACTGGAGACAAGAGAACAGACGCAGGACCGACTTTGTACATGTCCATCCGATATATCTTCATTACATTTATTAGAGGATTGTCGTTTTATAAATTGATATTTTTGTTTTAATATACAACCTTTTTTCTCTTTACGTATCAATTACGCGAGTGCGAAATTAACTTCAGTATTTTAAGTGAGGCAAGACACAGAGAGAGTCATTTAGTTTTTTTTCTAAATTTCTGGCAAA
Source organism: Celastrina argiolus (assembly GCA_905187575.2). Classification (NCBI taxonomy): domain Eukaryota; kingdom Metazoa; phylum Arthropoda; class Insecta; order Lepidoptera; family Lycaenidae; genus Celastrina; species Celastrina argiolus. Next base: position 10,926,484 of record LR994596.1, read on the forward strand.
TTTTGTCTAAATTTCTTTTAAAACGAGTTTTATATGTTTTGCGCTCCGATTGTCGCGATACCCTTTTGTCGCCATACAAATAATCGTTCAAGGTTATTGGCGTTATACAAAGCCTTAAAGCACATTTACATCTACATCTACCTGTTGTGGAACACTAGATGTGAATTAGTACCGCGCGATTATACATTACTTCTGCTCTACAACTCACATGAACTGCTCAGAAATGACAGCATAACGCTTCGTTATCTTATGATATTACAGCCTTCTGAGCGTTATTCTTGTTGGGTCATTTCACAGGTTATTCATGGGCTTGTAGTAACCTACGTTCTCATGACTTATCCCTATCTACATCTACCTGTTGTGGAACACTAGATGTGAATTAGTACCGCGCGAACTTTGGACTCTACAGGTCTGCAGCGACAGGTTGACGCCGGGCGCGGCTTCGCAACCCAACGCAACTGAAAGTGCACTTGAAAGGTTATACGGCCATGCAGTGGTTCTTAACTGTGGGAGCTGTGATCAGAGTAAGCCCAGTTATGTGAAATCAGCAGCAGTTTAATAAAACCACTGAATTTGACGTCTCCGTTGCGAAGACTGGTTTTTTAAAGCTCTTGATTAGTAGTTGGATATTTGGTGTCGCCTAACTTAACGCATCCGTGATCTGGTGGTTTAGAGCCTAGCTCTCGACTCGTGGGTTCGATTCCCGCATTGGAACAACAAAAAATGTTGTTTTCAAGTTTGGTTAGGACAATGCAGGCTGATCACCTGATTGTCTGACAAGAAAGATCCATGCGTCGGATGGGCATGTAAAAAAGTCGGTTCTGCGCCTGATCTCCGTCGTGTTGATGAATCGTGTAGGTTAACCGTCCAACTGGGCTACGAGAGTGAAGGAAGAGAGAGTGCTTCTGTGTATTGTGCACACACTTGGGCACAATGCTGCGTAGCTGGCCTTGTTTCAATGGAACCGGCCACCGTCACCGAAATCGGTGTGAGAGGCATTATGTACTCTTTGTATTGTCTTTGACACTAAATTGTGTTTTTATAGTTTATACCCCCACCTGACATAGCTGATCTTCTGCTTGTCTGACAATAAAGAAGAGCGACGTATCGGATGGCTACGCATAACGTCAGTCCTGCGCCTGATCTCTAGTATCGGGCAGCTGAGTAAAGGGCGAGAGGGCACCATAAAATAATACCTTGGTAGCTGGTCTTGACCACCAAAACTAATATTACACTTACATAGTCCTACCTACATAGTTTAGTGACTCGTCGGGAACCAATATCAGCTAACGGTCATTACCTGCAAGAGAAGAACAACATGGTAAGACAAAGGGTTTGTTAAATGGTTCATGACTAAATACGTTAAATGGTTTAGAACCACTAGGCACTGTTCTATTGGAACCGACAGACGCGAAAAGGGAAAACTTATTTACATATCTTTCGGTTTTGTACCATAGACTAGAAACGTTCGGTCCTGTGCCATAGACACAGTATAAGTAATAGTACAGGTACCATAGATTAGAAACGTATCATGGACTACAAACTTGTATAAAATATGTTATGTAGACTTCTATTCTGTGATGAATTTTAAGATAGAGTACATAAATAACACTGGCCAGAAAAATTAGGCAAGAACATTTTCAAAATTAAATTATTTAGGAAACAAGAGCCTTTAAAAAATATGTTATCATATTTCAAAAACTAGTATCAAGCTTAAATTGCTGTATTATAAAAATACTGTAAATTGTACAGTTTCGGAAATTAAATTATTAAATGTGTACGTTGGTATACAAAGACGGCGATAGTGAATAGCTAATCAGATGTTTAAATATTTTTATTAGACAGCTCTCTTGCACAATTCTATATTACATTATTAGTTAACTTAGCCCATACTTTGAAGTTCAAATTTTTTTTCGTTGAGAAATGCTACTTGCTGCATACCGTGGAAGATGGGGATTCCTACCACGGGTATGTGGGGCTCGCTGCGGCCGCTACCATGGTAAGTGGACGCAGCCATACCCACTACAACTCGGCAGTACTCCGACAGAACCGCCGCCCACGGAGCCACGGGAAATATAATAAAACCATGACAATATGGAGTTAACCTAGAGCTAATCATCTATACATATAAAATAGTTAATCATCCAACACTTTAGATACTTAATTAAAAAGACTAGTAGCCATAAAACTTAACGTTGGTTTTAGTTATTCACAGACACATCGCCTACGCAATTTCGTACCATGTCACTGACCAATCTTGCATAATATATTACAAATTCAATGTTAGCGAACTTACACAATCGAAATGTTTACACCAGAATGACAAATTGTTTAAAAGTAAACAAATGTTATGCATAATAAGCATTTTTTACTACACCTAACCTTGACGATACTAGCGTATGTTATTGAAACCCAAACAATAATGACACGACAACAATATGCTAAATATTAATAATAAAATCTATGGACGCTTCACACCACGTCAATCTGGCCCCGTGGTATTAGAAGAACTGTTACGGTGACCAGATAACGAACACGTATTTGTTTATACACATATTTAAGACTTATTACATTATACACAGATATTTAACAGGCATGACCTACAGAAAACTTTTATTTCTGCGGTAGGATTCGAACCCGCACCTTCGGCTTGAGCACCAACGCGCTCAACCACTACGCTACAGAGGCCGACAAAGGTCCCACTTGGCTCTAAGTCATATTATAAAAACCTAGAGTAAGCATTTATTCTTGAGATAAATAAGTGTTTAGTATCTGGCTCTTTATCCGTAGAGAATCGCCTGAGAATCGCCCGTGGCCGAGTAAGTAGACTTGATTGGCATTCGATAGAGTGCAGGTTCTATTCCTAGGAGTGCAGGTTCGTGGTGGACGAAAAATGAAACTTTAGATCTCAGGGCTCGAAATTGTGTGATTACTGTATGAATTGAAGACATGAATCGATGAAGACGAATATGTCGCAAAAAGAAATTGCCCATGAAATTGAGTTTAAACAGTCACTTAAACATTTTAGGATATGTAGTAACGTATTAAGTACATTGATTCTAGAGACGGAGCTTTAGATTAATGAACTTAATACTTTACGACGTATTCTAAAATGTTTAAGTGTCAGTTTGAACTTAAATTTCTCAAAATCATAACTTTGCTATGGCCGTAGCCCATAGCCCATATGAAAATTTGAATCCGTAAAATATAGTAATCGATTGTCAATTGAATTGGAGCTGCCATGCTTTTCTCACTATTATTATTCGTTTACGTTACTTTACGGATTTTTTTTTACGTTGCTGCTTGGCCTAAAAAGATTTGAAGGTTAAATTAAGTGGCTTTCAAGTGCTGTTATTGTCATTTCGCTAATTAATGACAGGTACCTGTAAAAATAAGAGGGCTCCTAAATTTTTTATGTTACTGTTTCTCTTCATCTGCGGACGAGCTAATGGTAGAAAACCTAGACTCTACATTAATCTAGATTCTAGAGCTTCAATGTATAACTAACCCAATTCCATTTCACAATATATGATTTAAATTACATAAAACCATTAGTTGCCGGTTCACGCTGTTTAATATAAACCGCTGTCGTTTCGCAAATAGCGTTTTACACGGAAAATAAACGAGGTAGGCTGCGTTCGGACTTATAGAGCGGTTACTTTTAGTAAGAAGTTCAAATTTATGGCTTTTAAAGTAAAAAAAAAATACTTAAAAAATTAAAAATAAATAATAAAGTAAAAAAATAAATAATAAAGTTAAAAAAAACTTTAGAATACACGCTTTATATAAAATGCAACTAAAAATAGAAAATAAATTTTAAAAAAAATAATTTGAAAATAGTGAAAAATAATTGAAAAAAAAGCGTGGGGTGATTATTATGTTACTGTGATTAAGCTAGAGTGACTAGTTATCATTTTCATTAATTTAACAAATTAACGTAGTTTTTAGCATTATTTAAAGAAATATTAGCATTCTGCACCCTATCACATAAAATGTGTCAAATTTCATACACCTATGGTCGCACAACTCTTGTGAAATTGTATCCAATGTTTTTTCTTCACTGTGCAATGGTTTACCCGCACCACCTGGGACCTTCCTCTCCAATTTGATTCGATTTGTTTATTTAGATTCTCAATCGATTGGTATGGTCGGGAGTACAAAACGTTACGATGTAACGATTTTCTTTATCCTGGTTACTTTCAAAGTAATCCACCAAATAAAATACCAAAAGCCGTTCGAATCGAACTGATTCGATTCTCGATTGTGTCGGGCTGCTGAATACAGCCTTAACAAAACGGCGACATTTCACAGATATTATCCGGCACTGAGCACCGGCCACCGACAGCCCGTAATGAACTAACATTAGATTGTGTTCATTTCAAGGTTTCGTTATTTGTTTTCCGCGATCAGATGTAACAAATTATTTAAATTTAGAATAAGAACAACCGATTTTTTGACGTTTAACATATTTTTTACATATGTAATGATAATAACTATTTAACTTGTTTAGAACTATTAAATATTAGTATAGATATAGTATGTACATACACAGAAATAATTAATAAGGTTTTATGGTAGTTGTAGTAAAATGATCGATAAATATTTGTTACTCATATCCTTAGATTAGACAGATAGACCGCATCGAAACTGGGTGAAGGCACTTAAGCAAATACAAAATCAAAAGCGAATACAATTCCATAATGAAAATACGGTTTTCGAAAGACATTAATTAATATATCTACTTGTAGGTACTCTATTTATCTTAAGAGATAAGACGCGACGCTGGACTTAAAGTCCGGCGTAATATAATATCGATTCAAAATAGAACTTTTTAAACTACAAATTAATCTATATTAAAATTGATCAATTTTTAATTTTTATTGCTACTTATAATAAGGTTGCACACATTGCACTTTGCAAGAGGTCGCGTTACGTTCAGTGTAAGCTAACCCTTAAAGTTGATATTTTTCCAATTAAAACACTCCGCAGTGCATACTTATGCGGTCATTTTGATTTAGACTTTTATTGAAACTAATCTGAATGATAAACGCATGACCCAAAGAAATAACGACCATTTATACTCATGTGGCCATTTTGAAGCAGCTATTAAAACTAAGTTTGACCCAGAGAAATAACTACTAACATTACGTAAGTTTATTGTATGTTTACGATTTCTTTCAAATATTTTAGTATTCGGATTTTTATAAGTCTGTTTACTTGTACGAATTTACTTAAATTTCATTATATAAGCTTTCATATTTTATGCCTCCTGATAAGAGTGCTGAGGCATTACTCTGGTGTTAGCAGTCACAATTGTCATCTACGTGTTCGTAAATTTAATATCCAAACTGTCAATAAGAACCTTCGATTATTTTTGTGGCAGTGGTTGGTAGCACAACGTGTCATGACCAAACAGCTGTCACATATCAAGAATAGAAACTCTCATGCTTTTTAGTTAGTTTTAGTTCTTCGGATACTTATCACGGGGCCATCACGTGGTGTGAAGCGTCCATTTTTATGCTCCTCCGTATTTATTTTTAAACAGTTTATTGTTTCCAAAGGTGATTGTACAAAGAAGTAGGTACAAATAATGTTGCTTAGAACTAGGTACATACAATCTAGTTACACTATGGGTGAAGCCCTGTTACTCTTGGTAGGTTGGTAAACCTGCAGTAAGGGTTAACTTACCCTTTCCCTCTGGATTTTACATAGTGTAAACTTTAGTGCTCCGATAGTAGTCTCGTGAATTTGTACTCAAAGTTTTTACTTCACGTATATAAAATACTAGCTGACTCGTGCCCACTTCGTTGAGCATGGAAACCGTGGAAACCTTCCCGGGACTTCCACGAATATTTCAAGACCAAAAATAGCCGAATCAGTTCAGCTGATGTCGAGTTTTAGCGAGACTAACGAACAGCAATTGATTTTTATATAGCCTATGTTACTCAGTGATAATGTAGCTTTCTAATCAAAAAAGAATTATTAAAATCGGTCTAGTACTTTTTAAATTAAGTCGTTACATACAAAAATACAAATCTTTCCTCTTTATAATATTAGTGTAGATGTAGATAATTGCATTTGAAGTGCGGGCCGCCTATATCTAGTTTTTTTACTATGTGGTTCATGTCTGCTAAGGTCGCCGACCCCTAGGCACCAGTATTTGCCAGGTTTAACCTATTACGCGTTTAACTAAATACTGAAAAGGGCTACATTTTAGTGACTGTCGCAATACAGTTCTCACGGCAGTGTTTGCACTATGTAGTGTGTATACCTCGGTCACGGCGGGCATATAGATTAGAGTTTGTTCCACAAAATCAATCTCCTATCTACATCTACACTAAAATAGTATAAAGAGGAAAGATTTGTATTTTTGTATGTTTTAACTCAAAAAGTACTGGACCGATTTTAATAACTATTTTTTCATTAGAAAGCTACATTACCACTGAGTAACATAGGCTATATAAAAATCAATTGCTGTTCGTTAGACTCGCTAAAACTCGAGATCAGCTGAACTGAATCGGCTATTTTTAGTCTTGAAATGTTCGTGGAAGTCCAGGGAAGGTTTAAACTGTTTCTATGCTCAACGAAATGGGCATCGGTCAGCTAGTAATTTATTAAATCAATTTCCCAAGGAAACACTTTCTCAAAATCCGTCCAGTAGTATTTGCGAGAGACACAAACATCGAAACAAACTTTATTCATTGCGCGATAATAAAAGATAGGTGTCATTTAAATTGGAATCATTATTGTTACAGTACAGTTGTTACTTTACTATCAGATTGAATCGAAACCAAGTATAGCATTTCCTTACTTACTATACTTATATACTATATTGTGTGATTCATGGTTCATAATATAATATTAAGAGGAAACACCACGAAATTTCTTCCATACAAAAATAGGGGTCTAGGGGATTTCTATTTCCTCCCTGGATAACACCTCTAGAGTAACAATTTTTTTCCTGAATATTTATGGATATTGTTTGTACGTCCCTATTTTTTCCTTTTTTTAATAAATTAATTATTTAAAGAGATATGGACGTTTAAAAACCTAAAAAAATGGCCAGACTCTCCGCTATGTTTAATAATAAACAAATTAAATATAATAAACAACAAAAGCAAAAAATAGGAACCTAGCTCAATTCTTTTTTTAGCTAATACAGAAAAAAATATTTAAATCGGTTAAGTTTTGGAGGAGGAAACAGGAATCCCCTAAACGTCGATTTCTGGTACTTTTAATAGGTAATTTCAGTCCAAGTTGCAGTTGTCTCTATCGCGCTAGTGCTGGCTAGCTAAGGCACTGCGAGACAGCAATAGATTTTATAAATACCTATTTTGTATTTCTCTCAACCGTGGTGTTTCCTCTTAAGCCGAATACAGTGTGAAGAAAGCTTTATTACCTACATAAACTAGGTGACCACTTTATACCCCTCTACTCGGAGTTAAACCATAACATACCCCCACCCCTACTTCAGGTGTGTTCCATAACCAACCGAAAGGATTTCTACCTTCCATTTCCGCATCCGCTGCAACCACATGCCGGAGATGCTGCACATAGCTGTACAGGTTCCTAATCTATTAACTTTCTGATTGATAAGATAAATGATTTTGACGAAAGTGAAAAGGCCCCAGCTGACGAACGAAAGTGATATCTATGTAATTATACGTTGCCGTTTAATTGTTGGGAGAATCTTTTGACTTCCGAGTTACCCGCCCAATATAATCGGTGACCGATTAGAACTGAGTACTGGATATACGTCCTACAAAAAGTAGGACGATCATTTCAAGACCAAAAATAGCCGAATCAGTTCAGCTGATCTCGAGTTTAGCGAGACTAACGAACAGAACAATTGATTTTTATATAGCCCATGTTACTCAGTGGTAATGTAGCTTTCTAATGAAAAAAATAATTATTAAAATCGGTCCCGTACTTTTTGAGTTAACTCGTTACATACAAAAAGTAGGTTAGTAAATCGGTCATATTTATTTTACAATCCGTGGTAAAATCGGTGGAAAAATCGGCTTACTTAAAGTACGCCGCGGGCGAGAACCCATAACGACTCAGTTCACGTAGTAACTATTTATACAGGGTGTAAAAAGAACAGTCACTATTACTTTGAGATACGATTATACTACCTTTCCTCTTTGGATTTTTTTTTGTAAAAAAAAAATCCAAAATGAGGGATTTTTTTTTGTAAAAAAAAATACTTTTTACCATTTCTTTTTTTGTCGCAAGAATAACGAAATTGCAAAAAAATAATTATTATTTTTGTAAGAAATAAATTTAAAAAAAAAACATTTCTAGAATGAGAAAAGTAGTATAATCATATCCCAAAGTTATAGTGACTGTTCATTTTACACCCGTTATAACCGCGTTAAGCTAGTTAGTAGGGATTTAGTGGGAGCAGATTCAAATCCTACTGTACTCCGTTTCGATTCAGTGTGATCTTTATCTAAGCAAAGTTCAATATTGCGGGTTGGCTATAATTCGCTCAACTTTCAGTTATTTAGTATTTACCGCAAAATTAAGACAAACAATGATATTCTAACTTAGTCGATTTTTTTATATATTTTTTATTTACAACACTTTATTGCATATACAAAGACGGTTTAATGCCTTATGGCATACTCTATTATACATTTTGTTTACATTTAGATCACATTCAATCGGACCGGAGTATACCAATGCATCTCCGAATTTATCACATCACAGAATAACATTCTAAAATTAAGCTTTTAACTCACATCGAAATGGGTAATGAGATTTTATAGTAAAATTTTACGGTTCCAACATCTAAGGTCTTATCCATCCACTCTAAGAATCCATAGTTCTTAATTAACCTTGAAAGATAAGTGTAATGATACTTCATAAAAAACGCCATTCCTCTGACCCAGAACCCACTTTCTTTTAATACAGATAAGACATAATCCAAACAATCGGAATTATTAAGATTGGCGTAAGTAGCACGGAGTTTCGGCAATCTTCGTTTGTGGACCACTATTGTTTGAGGCGGACTTTTGTTTCGCTCGTGTTTTGTTCCTCTATACGTGTCCATCTATCTTTAGTCTATGGTTATTTACAACTACGTGTCTATAATCTATGTTCACAATTAATCTTTGATTACATTTTCATCGGTGAATGTTGATCTTAGTTTTTGTTATGCCTACTAGTACGAGTGTCAAAACTTAATGATTTTTTAATTTAGGATGTCTGCGTGACGCCATTTCATCGCGTTGATCACTCTATTAAAAGTCTATAAAATAGGGAATATGAAATCTGCAAATGTCGTATATTACTGGAAGGAAACAGAAATATAGAAAATGAAGAGTAATCATAAGTACTAAAAAGCACAGGTCTCTACAATAGAACCAATTTTATTTTGCTGTATTATTTAATATTGGCAAACAAACATTACCTACTGTTCAAATAATTTATATTATATCTGGCATTTTAACACGCTTTTATAAGCTTGGGTTGTATGTATGTATCTAATATCTATGTGTGTTTGTAACGGAATTTTTGAGTATAATTATCACCAATTTCTAGAAATGTAATTAATTTGAAATTTTGCATACGTAATAAGTATCAAAGACAAGGCAATTAAGGCGAGGAACAACCGCAACTAGCGCCACTCTTTTTAAAATAAATTTTCAAACTTTAAGTGATTAAATAGTTAAACTAATTTATTGGCATTTAATTACAGCTCTAAATCCTATACTGTATAGGATTTAGAGCTGTAATTAAATGCCAATAAATTAGTTTAACTATTTACTTAGAGTTTTAACCGATTACTTTTTTTAATAAGATCTTTGTGTCATTGTAAAATTTATTTTAAAAAGAGTGGCGCTAGTTGCGGATATTTCTCGCCTTAAGGGTATTTTTTTAGTTTTTCATTTATTAAAATATTCATAATACATAAGCTAAGAAAACCAAATTCTACAATCATTTTGAACTGCGTTAGTAAACATTAATGGTTTCAAACTATAACAGTAGATTAAAATAATTTAAGCTAGAAGTAATAAATAGGAAGAGTGGTGATATCGGAATATCACCATACAAAACCATGTAACCCACAATCCCATTTCCCATGAACATTCAGTATCGGCAATTCACACCTCTCATCGATTTCAATGCTCATTGTATACATGAGAGTGAATTCTCCATGCATTTATATCTGGGCCTATTAGTGGTGATATAAAGTATACTTTTCCCGCGGTTCAGTTAGTAAGTGATAGTATTTCAAATATGAAAAATAAATTTACTTTTTTTGCTAGGTAACATAAAAGTTTAAAATGCAGAAGAAGGCAGCTACTTATCCCGTTTTCTGCAGGCTCACTCCCGACACAATCGAGTATCGAACCAATTCCATCTCAATGGTTTTTGATATGGACGATGGAATCTGAATCAAAATCGATACAGTTTGGCGAGTAAGGCCTTTGAAAGGCTGATCAAATCGTCGATCAGCTTCGCTCACTCGCTACGTTTACCAATGAGCGTTCAGAGAGCTTGTTAACTCAAATGTTAGCTGATCGGCGATTTGATCAGCCTTTCAGAAACCGGGGGTAAGTCAATTTGAAAAATATAGACATTACACGTTTCCCGCGATTTAGTACGCGCAAATAAAAATCCGCGGGGACAGTAAATTTTCGGGCAGCAAAAAGTAAGCTGTGCCCTTGCCAGTCTATGCTATATCTATGCCAAATTTCATCAACATCGGCGCCATATTTAATGCAAACCAACAATTTTTTTGTTCTTTATAATGTTATCTAGATTATGCCTAATAAATAATTATCCTTAGGGCTTAGACTAATACTAATATTAGTCTAAGGGCCGATTTTTCATTTTCAATATGTGACTTTGACATATTCAAAATCTGCCAAAGTCACAAATTTATTCCTTAGATAAAAGTTATCTGACGATTGAAAAATCGGCCCTTAGACTAATACCAATTACCCATATTAGTCTCAGAATAACTCGTTAAACCAAAATCACATAGCAAAACGCGTCTGCTAATTATTATTATGGGTAAAGAGCAAAGAGCCATCTATTTAATTTGGTCCCTTCAGATTAAGGTCGTGTTTCACCAAGCAATGTTAGAGTTAACGGCTTGTTAAATTACCTTGCCTTTTCAATCATTGATAGGAATTACGAGAGGAACAACATGATATTTAACGAAGGATTAACTTTAACATTGCTTGGTGAATCATGACCTAAAGAGTCAAAAGACCAAATTGAATGAATGGGTCATTCGAAAATAAAACATTCTAATTATATATTAGTAATTATGAATAGAAAACATAGTTAAGAATGAAACGTATACACCGTACACGCACTTGTCGCGGTTCACATAATCACATAACGTACGGCAACTGATCGATATTGCTACTATAGAGTAGACTGAGGAGACTCGATTATCCGGACTCATTAGTCATTATTACTGTCGTTGATATTCAAAAACCTAGTTTATCCAATTAATTAATGACCACCATTTTTATAAATTTAACGCGATTAAAATTGCAAAGCATACATTACCCGGGCTTTTATTGCGAATCTATTGACACCTCTTTCATTTAAGTCGAATCAGTACTAATATATAGGAACTAAAAAACTTGACTGCCAAAATCATTACCCTTTTTTGGCTTCGACGTAGTCAGGTGGTAAACTGATATGAATACTTAATTTTGGATTTAGACAACTATTCTACAAATAATATTTAATTTTTAGAATAAGTAGTTGAGTTAGAGAGAGAGAAGAATTTTCTCTAACTAATCAAACAAATCTTCTTCTTTTCAAAATGGCTCCTTAGTGATTTGCCAATGTCAGAGTGAATAAAACAAATTCGCGACTTGTTTTGAGCTTTTCAAGTTCCCGACTTTGTCCGTTACAATGGAAACGTCAGGAGGACATTGAATAACCAATCAATAGTATACATTTTTATGAGTAAGGAGGTAAATTCCGGTCCGGATAATCGAGTTTACACTGCACCACACCACATACTGTATCTACAGATATATCTAGCGATAACTAAAAACCGGGGGCCGGTATATTAACCTTTCCTATTTAATTAACTAGCTCCCGGACATACCCCACACGTCAAACATTTTGACATACTGTTAGGTAATTGACATGGCAGGGTTATTATACTTGTTCAGGCGATATGTCCATTTACCCGAAGACAGGAGGGTTGATTTTCCAGTATATGTATATTTGATTCTGTTTAAAATAAACAAAAACACAGTAAACTTTCATGGGCCCTTATGCAATCGTTATTAGCAGTAACGAATTTCGAAAACAAAAATGTATGTGATTTGATATAAGGTACGCTAAATGACAAGCTAATTCGTATGTCCCTTAGTGACGCTTATATCAAATCCCATACATTTTGTTTTCGAACTTCGTAAGTGATAATAGCGATTGCATCTGGTCTATTTTACAACAAAATGCTGCAAACGCATGATATCTTATGCTAAGAGCAGCATGATGGATTGCATGAATTCATGATAGCGAAAGAGGTGTTTTAAGAAATGGTCTTTTTATATTTTTCTTTACTTTTTAAAATTATATTTGAAAAGTCTCGAGGAAGGTTGTTCAACATTAGTTCATGTAGAGTTAATGTAAAATCAGAAACCGGGGATCAGTCAAAATGATTTGTGCATTAAAAACAGCTATGTCAACTATTTTAATTTCCAATTTCACCAACGCATGTTAGTGTTAACGGCTTGTTAAAATACCATGCCGTCTCATTCATTTATAAGAATTACGAGTGGAACAACATGATATTTAATGAAGAATTAACTTTAACATGCTTTGGTGAAATTGGCTCTAAATATTGATATTTAACCCCCGACACAAACAGAGGGGTGTTATACGTTTTTTTATTATTTATTTATTCAATAAAAAACTTAATTTAAACAATGTAGGTAACATAAACCATTAATGGTTTAAAGTTTGATGTGATCTTAGTGTTCTTAGCTAAAACTAATTATCATCACCTCTCTTTCTGGTTGACAATGACAGGAATAAATTATTTAATTTGGTATTATGAATAAACATAATGAAGTTTTTGCAAATCATTCGAGTTTCACCAATTTGAGAGAAACTCCAATTGCAATAAAATCTGAAGAGATTTTGTTTCATAACAACTTAATATCGAAAAAGGCAAAATATTGAATATTAATGATACATTTCTGTCCGTTTTACTTGTACTATGTGAAAGTACTTTTTCAGTGAAAACTACTTTTCAATGGTCAAAAATTTTTACTGGAACATATTAATAATAGCTCCCCTCACCGATTTCGGTGTCGGTGGCCGATTTCATTGAAACCAGGCCAGCTACGCAGGAGGTATTTTATAGTTACCAAGTGTGTGCGCAATACACAGAAGCGCTCTCTCTTCCTTTTACTCTAATAACCCAGTGGGACGGTAAACCGACACGACTGGCGAGAGAACAGGCGCGGGTCCGACTTTTTACATGCCCATCAGACGCATGGATCATCTTTCTTGTCAGACAATCAGGTGATCAGCCTGCATTGTCCTAACCAAACTTGCAACATATTATTGAATTATTAATAAATAATTGAGTATAGAATAATTGAGTACCCTCAATCAAGTTTTTCACGACTAACTGCAGCTCGAAAAATTTGTCCCCTGTTTTAAACAAAGGACCATCGTTTTAATTAATGAAGTTTGGCACAAAAATTAATAAACGCCCGAGTGACCCACATCCCTACAAACAATAGAAAGAGTTTACGCTGCTATTCACAAAGCTATGACCCTCGTGATTGCAAATGGCAATCCCAACCCTACAACCTGGTAATTTAAAATCAATGCAAAATCTACTCTACTACCAACAATTTAGGTTCAAATTCCTATGAATGATCCATCCAATCCTTAATGACCCACATCCCTAAAGATCGCACGCTGTTATTTAAAATCGAAAGCACTAGAACCCTCTTGATTGCGAATAGCATCCGAACCCTACAACCTGCTAATTCGAAACCAATCCATAACCTACTCTACTACCGACAGTGAAGGTTCAAATTCCTATGAATGATTCATCCAATTCCAAAAAACTAGATCGATCTCATGCTGAGAACAATACCCTTGCGAAAATTATTTGAGGCCCCACTTTCGCCTTCGTCGGCGATCGCGGTGATAGATTAGTGAATCTATTAGCTAGGGGCGTCGTTTCTAAACCAACAGCAAAAACAGTCATTAGATCAGCTTTTACTATGTCAGTCTACTGGCCAGTAGACGGGCAATTAAAAAGGCCCGTTTGAAATATTTCACGTGACGAGAGAAATGTTTTTAAGGGTACAACGCGAAAAAATTGTCTTTATAATTTGATTAGTGATTTAAAATAATGTTTAATGGTGGAAATGATGAATGTTACATAATTAAGTAAATACTAGCTGACCCGCTCCCACTTCGTCGAGCATAGAAACAGTTTGTGATGAACCTTTTAAACCTTCCCACGACTTTCACGGATATTTTAAGGCTAAGTTTTAGCGAGACTAACGAACAGTAATTCATTTTTATATATAAGAAGAAGACTAGATACCAAAAAACTGAAAATTAAATTATGAATTACTGTCGTTTATTCCCTTTATATAAAAAATTGTATACATCTATAAAACTGACTAATTCTTAAGGTCCATTTTAGAAAAGCAAGGTATGACGTCATAATTGTCAAGCTGTAGCAGTGTCAAGGCAGACAGACCTTGATGATGGTAGAAGGAAAATTGTTCCATCACTGCATTTATTTCCATCTATATATATATAAGTAGTTTATTTATAACATGTTGATTGTGGATGAATCAGAGTAAGCCTTCGCATGATTTGTTCATTATAGAGCAGAAACAAAGAATATGTGGGTTAAGTTTACCAAATACGGAAACTGCGAATTAGAAAAGAGCACTTGAATTTATTTATCTGAGATTTTAGACAAATATACTTTTTTAAATCATATTCTGAGCCGTACTGGCTTTGCACGAAACTGCATATAGGCTCAGACTATATTTTGCAAAAGTCATACAGATATACAGATTCATAAAAAAGAATACAAACCATCTCATCAGGGGCCTTACTCTCCAAAATGATTCGATTGTGATTCAGATTAAATCGTGCTGCGTACTTCCTATTAAATTGACGTTTGTTTATTTTGATTCTCAGTCGATTGATATGGTCGGGATTACAAAAAGTTACGATCTAACGATTTTCTTTATCCTGGTTAGTTTCAAAGTAATCGAATTATCTACACTTCATTTCGTAATCAAAATGTAAACAAAGCAGAATATTTTAAAATTTAAAAATAATATACTAAAATAATAATACGAAATGTTTTTTTTTTTTCAGATGTCAAATAGGTTGGGTTTGAGACTTCTTTATTGATACGGGCCAAAGTATTAAAAAAATAAACGTTTCCGTGTCTATACATAAACTTGACACACATATCCGACAAGAAAACATGTAATTATGATAATGAGAAAATTTTCATCCCAGAGAAAGCTCACTTTCCAGCAGAAGATGTCAACAAAACTTAGAATGTTGGTAATTGATACCGAGGCAAAATTAATGTGTAATTAATATATTGGTCAACCATAACGCTTTGAATTGTAAATGAAAGTATACTTGTAAACCGATATGATTGATTACTGTAAAAGATTTGATCGTTCGATTAAGAAAATATTAAATGTAGAGCAACTAGGTACATCAATTAAAATATACATCAAAAACTTGCAAGGAGGAAAACATGACCAGACTCCTTACTCTGAGCCTTACCCTCCAAACTGATTCGATTTTGATTCAGATTCGAACGTGCCTTGTACTCCCGAATTAATTGACGTTTGTTTATTTTGATTCTCAGCCGATCGGGAGTACAAAAAGTTACGAATTCGACCGTAAAACGTAATCCACAAAATAAAATACCAAAAGCTGTTGGGATTGAACTGATTCGATTCTCGATTGTGTCGGGAGTAAGCCTGCTGTGTGAGTTTTCGAAGTGTAAGTAAATATGTAGTTGAGTTTCTACAATTCCATTTCGGCTTCACTTACCTTACATTTTCAAGACCCTCAACTAAATTCCTACCGGCTAAGCCTTCCCTCCAGAATGAGCACCATAGACTTCACCACAGTTATGTAGAGCAATATCAATTTCTAATTATAATTTTTCTTATACAATTATTTAAACAATATTTTTGTCAACGAATGATAGATAAAGAAGTATCTAGTATACTTTTTGTGGGACGTGTATTAGTTTATTTTCCGACCAAATTTGATCGGAAAACGGACCGAGGAACATCAGCTAATTCATGTAAAATTAGTAAGCCCAGTAAGAAATTCCTAATTCCTAATTTAGATATAACAATATGTGTTACGAAACCGTTCAAACAAGCCGCACTTATCTACGAAGCATACGCACCTACGACGCTTTTCCCAGAAAAAACAGTGTTACAAAACATGGGTGGTTTGTTTTTCTTATCTCTGCTAGGAAAGTGTGTTCACTTAAGAAGTTGTTTGACTATCCATTCCTGGTTAAAACGAGAGGCATTTCGTGACCGTATTGTCCCTTTCTAACAGATAAATCAAAATAAGAATTTCGTATACCGTGATGCAGATTTTTTCAAGAAAGATGGAATTGCTTACTCTATTTTTTGTCATTCGTCGTCGTTGTACCTAATTAAACCATACGTACTGGACTTAAGGTGCATTTTCCTGGATGAATGATGAATTTTCTGTCTACCTATATTAGGTCGCATGGTTAGTACATACTATGATAAATGATGACACAATCTCATAATTAGCCGAGGTGTTGCATCAGTGGCTGGTATACAGGTTCTGTGATTAGATACTGAAGTACCTACACCTGATTGTTGTGAGTAGTTGAGTACTGTTACGGTGGAGGAAGCTTGGATGGGCGTTTGAAATAATGTATTTGTAGACTGCTTTTCGACTCTTGTTTATTACATATTAATATTTAAATGTAACATAAAATAAAAATGGCGCTTGTTGTGAAATATGTTGAAAGAAGCTCTTTATATGACATAAGGAGTGAAGTTCGCCGCAGATCGATGACCACGAAGTTAGCGCGAACGTCAACAAGTACCTCTATCCCTCTGGACCCCAATTCCCGTATTTAACTTAAGACTATAATTTTACTTTCAAAGAATTTTAATTGCATCGACTTGTAATTACTTACGAGTATCATAAAGAGATTTTTTATTTTAGACGTTTATGAGAATACCATTTGGGTGTTTTATCATATCTAACAGAAGCTTGTTTATTGTAAGACTAGCTGACCAGTGTCTACTTCGTTGATGAGACAAACAGATTTTGATGAACCGTTAAAACCTATTTCCACGAATATTTCAAGACTAAAAATAGCCGAATCGGTTCAGCCGTTTTAGAGTTTCTAACTAACGAACAGCAATTTATTTTTATACATATATAATATATAGAGATAGATTTAATTAGCGCTATCGACCTGTTATCTAAGGCGTCAGACCAAATAAAAAATGAAGACAGAGTTTTGTAAGATCGGTCTAGAGTATGCAGTGCACGCACACACATGTAACGAAACTACGCCTTGTAGTTGTAAGGCAAGCGTTCGTGGTGTGTGTGTGTGTGTGTGTGCCGCGTGGTATTTTGTATATTATGTGTGTAGGCCCTATACCGTATTGTCGTTTTACATGTACACAAAACCAGCCACAGGGCTCTGATTCCCATGTCATTGCTATTATCACTAACGAAGTTCGAAAAAAATATGGGTTTGACTTAAGGTTCGCTAAATGACAAGCGACCTCCTATGCCACTAAGCGAAGCTTATGTTTAATGCCATACATTTTCGTAAGTGATAATAGCGATAACATAATATATTATAAAGCGGAAGAGTTTATTTGTTTGAACGCGCTAATCTCAGAAACTACTGGTCCGATTTGTATTTTTTTTGTCGGATAGTCCATTTATAAAGGAAGGCTTTAGGCTATAGATAACATTACGCTGCGACCAATAGAAATGAAGCATTAGTGAGAAATGATGCAAAAACGGAGAAAATTATTCACATTTGGGAACTTTTGTTGCGTGCGCTGCGTAAACAGTTTAAATCACTCAAAAACCACGCGAACGAAGTCGCAGGCACAGCTAGTCTTAAATAACAGCCCTATTTATGATTGCCAAAGCTTACGTATTTGTTCTGAGATATACCTGAATAAGATTAGTGTAATCGCAGTGTTTAGACAGTGGACTGTCTAGTTCTGTCTAGTATCATGTGGACTACAGTATATTATTATACGGACAACTTAAACTTTTAGTTATTTTATTGAGTAATAAAATATTATTTAATTTATCTAGTATCTAAAGAAACGAAAGTAGTTTCCCGTGTCCGTCAGTGTTTAACATCACTAATGACCTTTTTGTTACTTCATGAGAAGTAATTGTAGACAATATTAACCTCTCTCTAAAAAAACATCTGATATTATGGCTCACTTGAGGCCACGGTGACGTTACAAGATTTTTTGTTTAGCCGGCTTCGGTGGCGTCTAGACGTCACTAAATAAGCACCTGCCCGCCATAGCTCTACAACTCGATTCAGGGTAGCCATGCACCAAAAGACATAACAGACCGGTTTCTGATAAATCACCAAAAGGCACCGATTATTTGACATCGATTAGAATTAAAGGTTAATTATATAAATCTGTGGTATTTCAACCACCCTTCCGTGTGCGAGCGTGATGTAATTGTAATATAATTATGTTCCTCTCCTTCTCTCTGGTAAATGTTCCACCAATCAGCGTTCAATATGGGTTGAAAGCCAAATAGTTAATCATAGATTTGATTAAGTAATACCTGTACAAATCACATACCTATATATTAATATGCCCTCTACATATCTCATAGGTAGGCACCTAAACACTATACCCAAAGTAGGTCCTACTCATAGTCAATCTACCAATCGTCATATTTGACCGACCGAAAGCATGCACTCAAACTTAAGTATGTTTACCACAGCCGCTAACATATGTTCAAGTTATTAAAGTTTCGATGATTTGGTGTAGCAATGAAATTCTAATAGCCAAAACCATCCACCGAAAAAAGTTTTCTTTTAGATATAACTCTTTGTAATATGAATATTTTTTTTTCCTGAGATATTCCACAAAAGCAATAATAATAATTGGACAGTGTCCATCCATGTGAACTTTGCATAACAGAACATAAGTATTGTTGTAAAACATAATACCTCACACGCCCATTAAGGCTGCATCAAGTACCTGTAAAGAAAGTGTACATTATTAGTGAGTATAATGACCGCTTATATAAACGAGGAAATTATTTTTACACGCTCTGGGAAGGAAGCTGAGCTCCATCTCTTACTCTAGTAATAATCGATATTACATCGCGGGTTTAGAACAAGAGTAGCGTAAGGGCAAAATGACAACATTACAAAAGAGCTTAAAACAACTCAAATTTACGTATTAAATTACGAAGAAAAACAGACATCTAAGTACCTATTACTGTTTTTGCGATAAAAGATATTAAAGGTAGCGTAATAATACGTAATTTAAGTTGTTTTCCTATCCTTGTCATTTCGCCGAAGAGTGACAGGGAGAGATTATGAAAAGGTGGTAAATAAGTTTAAGAAAGTAGCCAAAGAACGTTTGTGTGCAAAAGCTTACTATACAGTAAATGATTTTATGAATGACAGCACCTTCGGAATAAAGTAGCCCTCGGCAAGGCTATATTTATATACTATAAAATTACTGTACTTTTGTTATTTAGTTTTAGTTCTGACATTTGTAAATCTTTTATGAAAAGAGCAATTTTCCATCGTTTTGGTAAAAGATGGCCCCACGCGAGTTTCTTACGCCGGTTCTGCTCGCTGGGCTAGTTCCCGAACCGGTGGTAGGCATCACATAGACACGACGTTTAGAAAACATTTTGTAAAAATTTATTCTGAATATGTTTTGATTTGATTTGATTTGGGCTCCTAATTATTGTAATTAGCGTTCTAGTATTCAGCCGTAAGACACGTATCAGTATATTTTGTATATTGCAACAGGCGCCTAGTATTTGTGCAAAACTAATCCATATCGAAGCTAAATTACATAAAATGTCGAAAAATATCCGCCAAACCAGTTTCAAAGTATGTCCCAGATAGCCGCAATAAGCGGAGTGAATTACAAAATTATACTCGAGTAAATAACCTTATCGAGGTGCGCTTATTATTTTTCACTTAAGCTGTTGATAAGGCTGGGTGGGACTATAATGAAGGTAGCGGTACCGCGACAGAGTAATAGTTAGAGATGATAAGACATCGCTTAAGCCCGCTATAGAAGACAACGAACTTCGCAAGTGATAATAGACATGACATATTGAATAACGGCCCTGATTCGTGTGCTTTGAACTTCGTTTCTCTTCGTCTTCGAATTGGCTCACATGCGAGCATGCGGCTAAGAATCGGAAACCTGGGCCAATTACAAGCTCTTAATTCCAGCCAGTTTACGCCATACAACATGGCTGCCTGGAATTTTCGTATTACGATCACATAATAACTGCATGATGACAGCTACTTAGCGGACACTTGACACTGGACTTGCTTCCGAATGTCACTTTCAGACAGCCAAACTAGGGAGGATCCGTTCAGTATAACATGTCGCTGTAGTATGAAAAAGAACAAGGCAGTTGAAGACCGTATTATTGAATTGCCTGGAACCAGGCTGGTATTGTAAAAGATCAAAATACGGCCCCTGGGTTTGTTTTTCTCCGTTTTAACATTTTTTACTTTCTGGAAAAACTTTCTGTGTTATCTGAAGCTATATCTTTGGGTATCTATCTTTGTCTGTATCGAATAGTCAAGACTATTTCCAAAAGACAGAATCTATAGTAAAAGAGGGGCTCAATTATCACGCTGTCCTTATCATTCCGCCAAGTAGTGACAGTAGCCTATTGATAGGAGGAGTCTTAACTTTAAGTAGGTATAAACATAGGGTGTACATTTTCGTGACAGCCCTACAAAGCCGCTAATGCGCCGCCCACGGGTCTGTATACAATACACCAATTAGACTATTCACACGTTCAGTACAATCCGGCAAATAACTCGGGTTTGACAATTATTACATTGTACACATTCGCGTTTATAGTCATTGATAGTCGATAAAGGAAAACACAAACCGAGACACGACGCGGCGCGCAAAATTAAATAATAAAAAGTTATTTAAAAATTTAACTTTATTGTCTACAAAATAAGATGCACGTTTTCAAGAGCGCGGTTTGAAGTGTGAAACGATGCTAAGTGATCACGGATTCTACAAAAAGTGCTGTTTTCTAAATAAAATACATTGTGTCATAGAAAAACCTGTATTATTTTTTATATTATTATATTGAAAAATACACCAGCAGTAACATTATATCATTATGTAACTTAGGAAATACTTTTCTAATATATTCACTGTCGTGGGTAAGAAAATCGTGTATTAAAATTTAGTTGCATTAGAGTTGATACAAACCCATATTATAATAAAAAGATCATAAGTTAGTTTGGATGCAACGCCTACTTACAAACTGGCCATAGATATAGAGAATGGATTAACACGCGTTAAAGAGAAAAATCCCCCCTTTACCTTCACAACCTCGTATCTATAAAGCTACAACATTTCAGTAGAGTAAAAGAACTGATTAATTTTAGATTT
The DNA here is from genome assembly GCA_905187575.2 of Celastrina argiolus. Classification (NCBI taxonomy): domain Eukaryota; kingdom Metazoa; phylum Arthropoda; class Insecta; order Lepidoptera; family Lycaenidae; genus Celastrina; species Celastrina argiolus. The sequence continues at coordinate 10,948,167 of LR994596.1, forward strand.
TATTATAACATGGACATTTTTAAAATAACGGTCAATTATGTATTACAGGTCAAGAGTACCCTAAACCGAAGAGCATGTATGAAGAGAATAATGAAAGTGGACGAAGCGAAACAAGTGTGTAAGGATCGTAGCAAGTGGAAGGAAGTGGTCTCTGCCTACCCCTACGGGAAAGAGGCGTGATTGTATGTATGTACTATGTATGTATTACATCTAGCTTTTTATCTGACCTAAAGTATATTAAAAATTTCTTTTATAAGTATAAAAAAATCTGAATCTCGGGCCTGAAAAATGAAACATTTTTTTTAGATACTCGTTCGTACGAGTTTAAAACGAACAAAAAAGCTGAATTTATTTGTTGATACTGAAATTTCATTCAATTAAAACATCTGAAATTTGCTTAAAATACAATAATTAGAAAAAAAACTCTTAACCTCGTGGTTGAGAAGGTAAAGCGACGAAATATGCACAATAATGCACATTTCGTCTATTTCGGCATAATTATTTTAATTATTTCTCTCATTTCTATTTAATTTTTCTATTAAAAAAAAATATTTCTATTGGTTCTTGAAAAACACACTTCGCAACGCATTCTCGCAAATAAGTGGTGGATTCCCATTATACATTGTAAAAATATTGGAAACGTTATCGAATTCAACACAAACGAGAGTCACCGACACACAGTGGTTGCCACAGCAATAAACTCGGTGTCTGTTACTTGGTTCAACGGTCAATACTCTCTCTATATCTATGGCAGCCCTTTGATTGATAACAGCACCGTGTAATGAAGTTCATTAGACGTAATAACACAGTAACCATATAATAACACCAGTCATTACATTTAATACAGCCGTTGAACTTGACTTGTATTTGTTTAGTTTTTTTAGTAGTCAAAAAAAGTATTACATGTTACAACATGTCGATGTTGAGTCGACTTGTGTTCGCTTACGTACACGTACAACGTACGTAAACGTAAGTACGTACGTAGGGAGTTTGGTGAACCTTTTTGTTTTTACGCTGGCAACATTAATTATTTACGTTTTGATAATTTAAAAAAGGAATATTCGTAGCACCACAATTTAGTTTTAAAAACATCAACGTATATTTTTGTGTAGTACATATTAAGTTAAATTTAGAACAGCTGTATCAAAAACCGTGTATTGTGCATAAAAAAAAAATACTTGAAGCTGCGCCTAAAACAAGTACAAGTTACCCTAAAAAAATTAAATAAAATAGATTGAATAAAGTTATTAAAAAAAGATTGTTATTGTTCCCAAGTATGTGAAATAATATGTAATTCTTATTGAGAAATAAAATCTTTAACCGTGTGTCGCGTTTCGGTGTCAGCTGACCCTTACAAAGAAGAATAATAAATGCCAGTAGATCTACATTACGCTGACAAGTGAGACCACCCATTGTGCATTTCATTTCCATTTCTCCACGAATTATGTGTTTAATATTAAAATGGGGAAAATGATGCAACTTATGTCGTAAAAGGTCGAAGAAAGCGACGTAGTAGGGATTAAGAAAACCCACTATTGACCACACTCCACAGAACACCGAATTGTGGGTGGCAAGATGGAAAGACCAGGTAAATTAATACACATTTACGCCATTACAAAAGAAAGTTTATTTATTAGATGTTTATTATTTACGTTAAAGAGCTAAAGCTATTTGTTTATACTGAAATTTCATTCAATTAAACATCAGAAATTTGCTCATACAATAATTAGAAAAAAAACTTTAACTCTATAATATACAGGACACATACATATCATAAAGTATTATTACTCATTAATATAACAACCTGATAAACATATTCAAGCCTTTTACTATATTAATACACAAATCGAATACACATCCATGACCCAGGAACACAGAAAATTTTTTGTTCCTTCGGTAGGATTGAAGCCAGCGACTTTCCGCTCGAGCACCAACGCGCTCAACCACTGAGTTACAGAGGTCGTCAATAGTTAAATAGTGACCTAAAGCATATCTAAATAAGATTAAGATTTAGTTCTATTATTAACATTTCATAAAACGGACTTTATGTCCATACTAGCTGTGCCCGCGACTTCGTTCGCGTGGTTTTTGAGTGATTTGAACTGTTTTTGCAGCGCACGCAACGTAATTTGCCCAAATGTGAATAATTTTCCCCGTTTTTGCAACATTTCTCACTGACGCTTCGCTCCTATTAGTCGCAACGTAATGTTATATAGCCTAAAGCCTTCCTCTATAAATGGACTATCCAACAAAAATTTCATTTTCAATTCGGAAAAGTAGTTCCTGAGATTAGCGCGTTTAAACGAATAAACTCTTCCGCTTTATAATGTTAGTATATTAGTATAGATTAGAAAACCCGCAGCAAAGGACGGACGAGGGATAGCCAAACCTTTGGCACTTTCGATTTCAGTATGACATTTTCATGTCACTTTTCAATCTAAGCACGATCTACATTTTCACACGCCTCGTACATGTGTCATGACACAATGACACTGACTCATAGTGAGTACTGACACACCGTGTAGGAGATACCATCTACATTCAATATAAAAAGTTTTCTTGGAATGTCTAGGGTGAGGCGTGTACAAAATGTTGAGGAACACCATTAAACGATTTTAGTTCTAACGATTCATCAAATGCATACAATATAATTAAAACAGTTATACAAATAAATATGCCCAACATAAAACTTTCTCAATTAAGACGAACAAATATGCAGTTTTACAGTAAACCTTTAGGATGCCCACACACGGCTTACATTTGTTGACCGATAATCGGGCAGGTTTTTTCCTCCTAATTTTTTTGGAAGGGTTTTCATTAATGGCATTTAAGCCGTTTTAGTTCAGCCGGAACACATCTAGCCGGGTGGATAGTTGTTTGGTAGAAGGAGAAGATGGGGAGGGTGGTCCGACCTCTGTGTCATCACCCAGGTGAAGGTATTACTTCAGTTCGTAGGACGCGGGTCCTCCATTGGTACCCCCATATCATTTCTGACCGGCTTTTTGTTTGTGCGTTGCACTATTGCAATCACTGTTTTTTTTTTTCACCTACACAAAATCGCTCACCAATTATCGCTCGTGGGTGAGCACCTTCATTCATATCATAATGAGCTAGTATAGCGTTAAGTGAGCAGTTTATGAAACATAATATACGTTTGTAAATCTTAAATGTTTTGTTTCGTCGTGCGGAAATTGTAATCTAGTTTTCCGCTATTTCGCTAATACGTAATACCGAAAATAGACCATAACTTTAGCAAAAACATCATTATACATACACATCTTGAATTGAATAGAGTCCAATCCTTCCGGCACCCCACGGGGTGGACGATGGTCAATTTACTAGAGTAAGAATCGCATCTCACCATCAAGCGCCTTTCCCGTGGTGTCAAAAAGACGACAGAGGGATAATATATCCGGAATTGGACAGCAGCGTTTCCGCGTCCATTGATATTATTTTAACACGGCACTCGACAGGCGGGTTATAACATAGGTATGTAATTCCTTGGAAGTAGCTTACGACCAGCAGTGGCCGTAATGGCGACGACTAGGACCTAGGTGTTTCTTGATCATTAATAAAGATCAAATCTTGAAGGAGCTAGAATCTGGGTGTTTGTTTAATTCATCTAATATTAGATGACATCTATGGCTCAGTGATTAGCGCAACGGCCCCAATCCCATCCTGGTTCTCGCCAATCTCAATATCTATTGTACTTGCCGGGGCTTCCCTTTGAAGCAGAACCAGTCTCCCCACTGCTACCATATAACGTTACATAAAACAAAATATACCAGATCCAGTGAAACGTACACTCACTGACCGATTTAAATATCGACTAGAAAGTCTATCCGACGGATCGTCAGTTAAACCTTCACCGTATTACACAACAGATTTTTTGTCAGTCACAGCCATAGCTTACAGCAAAACCTATATTGTTTTATGGACTACCAGTTAATATCGCGGGTTAAGAACAAGAGTAGCGTAAGGGCAAAATGATAACTTAACAGAAGAGCCTAAAACAACTCAAATTTACATATTAAATTACGAGAAAAAAGACATCTATTTTTTTGCGACCATTATTTTTGCGATAAAACAGATTAAAGGTAACGAAATAATACGTTAATTTGAGTTGTTTTTAGGCTCTCCTAAAGTTATCCATTTTGCCCTTGCGATACTTTTGTTCTTAACCAGGGATATGCTCTAAGATGTAACTAAAATAATTTATTAAGGTTTAACAAATACTAGAAATTGAAACCTTAGGTTTATATCCTTGTACATAACATATTGTATTCTCATTAATGTTATTTTAATGCTCAACCAGTGGGTTAAAGATAACATCTACATATGGTAAAAACTAAAACGTAATTTCGTTACGAGCGTCCGAGTTTTCTTGGTAATCTACAACCGCCATCGGAGCTATGTCCGACATAAAACGAACAATACACTGGATACAAAAAAATACAAGAACATTATAATCATCAGAACCTTACAACGTATCTATTGCGAAGTCAATACGAACTCATACTAAAATTAAGAAAAAATTAAAAAAAAAAGTTGTTGGTTGATCAAACTCCTTCTTAAAAGTGGACTTGGTTATTTTATACTAAGTTGGGCTTTAAAACAATAAGATATAAGTACACAAGAAGAAGAAGAGCTGTTGCTCAAAAATATCCTAATCTATATATTCAAGAAGTAAAGCTCATTGACATCCAAAGAATCGGCTAAACCCCGGGTTTGACATTAAGCCTAGAAACTTTAAATTTTGCACAAGTGCTTCTCTCATGACGTAGGCATCTTCTAAAGGTGAGTTTACATTAAAAGAACAAAGAGCTAGAGTTTGACCAAGAGCATTATTTCTCAACAACGGAAAAACCAAATATTCTAGTTCTGTTTACACTAAAAGAGTTAGATAGAGAGTTAGTTAGATAAGCAATTCGATTCAAGCGCTCGTTTCGATTCAATATGAACCCGCCTAAGATTAGAGATTTTTAAAAATTCAACCTCCAGGGGAGAAATCTTTAACGCCGATGGAGTCGGAGTACTGCCGAGTTTTAGTGAGTCTCTACTCATCGTAGTAATCTCTACTCATCATAGTAGTCTCTACTCCTCGTAGTAGTCTCTACTCATCGTAGTACATCTTCAGGACGCCGCGAGTCATATTTACAATCTCCGCGGAATGCTTAAAATCTCAGCGTTAAAAAAAAGTAGAAAAATCTAGTTCACGAGGCCAAGCAAGTAACTAATTAAACTGATAAATGATAGCACTACAAAAATGCATTACAACAAATTATGTAACCCTCAAACATAACAGTAGGAAGCGAAATATAATTAGAAAAGGAAATTATTACAAACGGTAGTGCACGGAAGAAAGTGACCTCTTATACACAATGGCTTTCAGATCGGACGGTCAGATTCCAGTTTCCCCGCTTATACACTTTATCACAACGCTATGAATAGACAAATCTAGAATATTATTAGTACTCATGGATATTTTAATTAGAAAAAACTTCAATTCGACTACGTAAATTATATAGCCTGTGTTTTATATTACTGGGAATATTATTACGAATCCACTGACACCTCTATCTTTATAAAATCAGGAGTTTAGACGCTACGGTGGAGTAAACACAGGTTCATACAAAGACTGCCAAAATCCTTCCTTTTGGCTTTGCCATTGTCAAATATAACCTTTTTGTTTACACTATATTGTAAACAAATATTGTAAACAACATCAGATTGAATAAAAAAATATATTTTACTTTACAAGTCATCAAATAAAAATAAAAAAATGTTAGTAAGTTTTTAACATCACTATTAATCTCTACATACAGAATTCTCTGTATTTTACTTTTCTTTTCCTACATACAGAATTATCTATATTTTTAAAACAGAGGGATGTTAAAAAAGTTTGATGTGTCTGTCTATTTGTGTGTTTGTCTGTGTTGAAAATCAAACAAATGAAAGATTTAAATCCATTTTTTTGTTTCATAGCGCATAGGCGTGATTGTGTGCAATTATCTAAGCTATAATTCATCATTATCCGTTTGCTAACTCATGACAATTCAAGGGTTACCAAAAATGTTAATTTCGTTCATAGATATTACAAGAAAACACAAAGATAACAAACATTTTACAACTGGCTCGCATTACGTAACCCACGCAAAACACTATCAACTTAGGTAATAACTTAATTATTTACAGTTCGACTATAACGTACACGTGACCTACATAACGTTACGTGCACTCGTCACGTATTTAACGGTTACGACAATTACTATATTGTTCGACGCTTTACGTTTTTTCACGTATGGGACTTTACACGTGTTTTTCTACGTACAACGGGCCCATTTCCTGGAGTCTCGTTAATGAGAACATCCGAGAGAGTACTTCGGCTTATAAGGACCTAACTCGATCAAAGAAATACCCTCACAAACACTAGCGCGAAATACCCCATTACTAATTAAAAAATATTTACTCATTGTATAATCTACAGGTTTTCCCCTTGTCTAATGTGTTAGAAAATTTTAAATACGGGCCCTAGGTCCTAGCCTAGGGCCCGTATTTATAAAGAAGTCTTTAGACACAACCTCACTTGAGAACCTATTTGACAGATAAAACAACATTTCGTTTCACTTTTAAAAATGAAGAAATTTACTTATGTCACATATTTTATTCTTTAAAACGTAAAAATAAATATTTTAAAAATTATAATTTAATACTACGGTATAAAAAGAAAATAAATTAAAGTACGTTATATTAAAGTAAAGTTGATTACTTTTAAAAGTGAAACGAAACGTTTTTTTTATCTGCATATAGGTTCTCTATTGAGGTTGGGTTTGAGACTTCTTTATTATTAAGGGTCTAGGACAAAATAAATATAGCTTATACTAAATAAGTAAATATAAATAGTGCAAATGCTTTTATTATTCAGGGGGTAAGCGGAGACCTGTGCCAGGGTACTTACACTTTATAATGATTTAAGCCTTCACAAGCGGTTTTATGTTAACGTGGTTTTATGCTAATGCACATGCAGTGCTAACCGTGGGATTTTGTGTTAATTAAAAGTTCTCGGGCAATTTGTTTTATTTTACTTTACGACGTGAGTTGTATAAATGTTGTGAGATAATTTACAAAGTTGATTGAATCTTCATTTTATGGCTCGCTGCTTCCTGGTTTAGAGTAGATTAATTTATTTATTATATTCATCACAATCCTTATGGTAAGCAATTATTATTATCGCCTATACATCGACGCCTATTGACGTCCCAAAAACTATAGAAGTCAGTTGCGTGTACCTCAATTCCTATCGCCTTCACTTATCCATTACCCTTTTGAGACAGTCATCCGAATTCCTACCTTATTTTAAAATAAAGATCTTATTAGGTAATATACAAGCTAGGACTTTCTTCTAAACGAGAACCAGGCTTCGCCACTTACACAGGAGTCACAATTGTATTCTCGCCCCCTTACTAACAAAATATTTACACACTATATGCTATGCAACGGGGAAAAAATATTGTACAGCGTGTAAATATTTTTAATAGTCAGGTGATAAGTATTTTGTCAAAGATCAAGCGAGCTGGGAACATCTCTATCACATTCATTTAAACTAAAAAATCACATCAGATTCTGCAACATTCATTAGAAGGTTCCATACTACAGACCCATTTACGCATAGGAAAACAAAAATGGCGTTTTTCTCCGATAGTCACTAGTGTATTATCTTGATAACAACTGACTTCTATAGTTTTTCGGATGTCTATAGGCGATGATAATAATTGATAACCATAAGGATTGTGATGAAGATAATTAATAAATTAATCTACTCTAAACCAGGAAGCAGCGAACCATAACATGAAGATTCAATCATCTTTGTAATTTTTTTTTATGTATAAAACTAACTATTTTACTAATCCGTAGTCTAGTTATTAATTTTAATTTTGTTAATTGATGTTTTTTTTTGTATGGACTTTTTTTGGTCTGAAATAAAGAATTATTTATTTATTATAAATTATCACACAACAATTTTATACAATTCACGTATATACACATACTTATAATGGTCAACAACTGTGAAAATACATTAAGTTTATTGTCAAACAATGTCGAGCGCTTTTCTGGTAACAAGACGTAATGATTATAAAAATATTCTGTTAACTGTACAACGTGTGGGTCAAGTGACCATTCCACTTCTGATTCAGTCGCATGTGTATCTTTATGATGAATCAGTTATTTGATTGCACGGATATCCGCTTCTTATATGGACATCAAATCACCTGAATGAGTTGGGCCCATATCGCATGCACTCTATGAGAATCAAAAATAATGAGAAATGAGAATAATAAAACCGTGGACTCGTGTTCTAATTAAGAATCGAGAAAGGTATCTTATCTATTTTATAATTATGTAAAATCTAACACACAAAATGTGGTATAAAGCTTGTGGTGTAAAACCGAGGCCATATCAACCAAACATAAGCAGATTATATTATTAAGCCTACTTGGGTAATGGCTAATGAAGGTAAAATTTATAAACACGTGAGTGGATTAAAAATGGCCGAAGTGACGTAAACAAAAGACAGAAAAGTGACTGAGAACAGAAAAAATAAACACAACCAAACGCACTGACTTACAAACAAAATCCAGGAACTTTCAATAACTAATAAACGTATTTAGGTAATGAGAAATATTCACACATACTCATATGATACATACGATTAAAATTAGTAATCGAAAAGGAAAAATTAGTTTCAAGAACGTAAATATAAAAAAAAAACTAAAAACAATGAGAGAGAGAGAATAAACAGTATATTCAAAAGTAGACGATGAAACAAGACTGACTATAATGAACAATTATTCGCAACACGAGGCACCGGTCGAGCCGTCACGGCCCGCGCACCGGAAAAGGGCTGGAGTATTGAACTTCACCGTCATATTTGACGCTCTTACTCATTAGAAGACTTAAATCACTAGCATTATTTATAAAGAAAGCCTTGAATTAAAATAGAATCGCCTTTATGAAAAAAACAAAAAGTTTTCCGCGAATTCACACACGAAAATATCACGCAGTTACCGTACACGCTGCTATACAATACAACCTATATATGTTAAATCGTTTTACTAGTTTTTGTATGAAAGATCAACAAACATCCATTCTTAAAAACTTTCACGTTGATGATATTGACCTAGCAAGGTTTGTCCAAAATTTTCATATTCGCTGATGTTGGCAGGGTTCTATAGTAAAGTATGTAATGTAGAAGTACAAAAAAAGATTTACTAAATATCCACTATACAACTACTTACTATCGACATATTATTTAACTTGCGATGAAGTATCAGTGGATATAAAATATCAGTAAATTAATGCTGTAAGTCAGTATAGATCGCACCTAGTCGTGCATTATGATAAGAAGGACCGCCCCTTGCGTGCTGACGCCCGCAAATTTAATTACCAGCTTGAAGCTTTACCATGGAATGCAGTCTTAGGCTTTATTTATGAAGAATAGTTTATAGCTGGTGTTGTAAGGCTAATTTTGCATAACACAACGTAATGTAAGCTACGAAGGTCATTATGCACCCTTTTTTAGATTCACACAATGCAGCATATGACTAATACAAATTACTGACAGAGCAGGCAGGTTCCCAAAAAAATATTAGTGCTCACAATCGCTATACTAATAACTAGCATACATTTATCGCAGGTCTAGTAAATAAAAACACATTGCAATTGTATACGGTAAACTTGTTTCTAAATAACTTGGCTGACAATTTTCAAGGCCAGTGGAGGAAGATTGCGCAAACATTCAGGGAAGTGGCTTGCAAGCATCCTACTTACGCAACTAATAAAGCAATTAGTATGAAAATCTGCCGTCTCGCTCTAACAATTGTTACGTCGCATATATCTCGTATAACACCGTTATACGAGACAGAATCAAGTTTTATAAATCTTCAATTTTAAAATTAATATTTTAATTATATTTAAATATTAAGTCAATTTTAAACCTGTCATACTTATATGATTACAACATCTAACGGAAACATAATAAAATAACTGAGGTCAAAATTTTATACCTTGAAGTACCTATTAAGTTAAGTGTATATAAAATAAACTGATGATATTTTCTACATCTATCGATGGTAGGAACTAATCAATTTTCTACCATTACGTGGATTCCCTTAATAACATAAGTAGATAGGGCGTTAAAGGAAATAGGGTGTAGCCCTGCGATAAAAAGTTACTTATCGTTAGATCTACAAATTGATATTGACAGTACACAATTATTTCAAAACCTTATACCCAATATTAAATCGAACAGAAATCAATAATTCTCTAACAATTAAAGAATGTATGAAATAGATTTAGTAACGAAGAGACAAACGAATTTTTGAAATAACCGAGAAATAAGACTATCATTTCTTCACGGCACCGTAATTCAAAATAATGGCAACAATATATTTGTAGGTAGTAATTGTCAAGTCAGGTGTATAGGAAGTACAGCTGACCTAGAATCCCACATTAGCTGGATTAGATAGAATATAAATTTATTGAGCATTGAAATAATAATAGAATGAAATAAATTTATGTGATTTAGACGCGCGGACATAACGAGAGCTTCCATACAATGAAAACCTATTGATAAACTTTGTATGGCAGTAAAAGGATTTACAACTTGCTCCAATTATAGATATATCTATTACAAATCGACTTTGACAAAATGAGTCAAACTATCATCATTAAAATTAATAGACACTTTGGCACAGCGCACATAAATGAACAATGTAGTTATTAATAAGTATATCCTCCTACAAGTTATTAATATGTAATAACTTACAAGGAAATGTATATTTTGAAGTGATCTAACTGCAAAAGTTCTATAGTCTATACCATTAATTACTCGAGTCCACAATAATATTATAGAAATGTATAGTCAACGTCTCGGACGAGCCGTGTTTATAACATTGTAACTGCGAGTTCCTAGGGGTCATGGGATTTAAATCTCGCCATACAACGCTTATATGATGAACGCGAATACTTACGTTAAGTTATAACGGTAACTTGCAAAGGAAATAAAAGGAACGCTATCTAACTAAACATATTTTCACTGTCTATGATAGAATTGAACAATTTTTATAAGGCCGAGGTCAAAAATTCATATATCTTAAAATATTTTAACTAATATCGCTCGTGATATTCTATTGGTAGGTAAGTAATGCATACGAAATCAGCCGTGAGATTAAATAGAAATTAACAAGCAAAACCAGCTAGTCCATTTTCAGATACTGTCAGGCGGAGCAGTTTATCAAAACGATCGCATTGTATTTAAACAGATACTACCTTAAGTAGGAACGCGTGAAAATCTATGTCAGAATCAGAAATCGCGAGCCAAGGTCAGAATCAGATACGGACGAATATGATTTACAAGCTGGCTGACAAGTAAAAGTATTCATTTTCATTTCAGTTGAAGGAAAGTTCTGTTTAAGACAAACTCACGATTACTCCGCCCATGTCGTGAGGAGGGGTCAAGACTACAAATAACAGACAATGCTCGAGCTTGGGTCAAACAACGTTAATAGAATTAGAATATTCGAAGTATCGTTGGATTTTATGTTAAATCCAAACATCATCAACAAATACTATGTAGCTTAGGACTCACCTAATCAGAATAAGGATGCAGTCCATAAGAGACTCAACTTGACAACAAAGACAAAAGTAAATTATTTAAAAAAATACAATTTTCTCTTTTTAACCGACTTCAAAAAAAGGAGGAGGTTCTCAATTCGTCTGTATGTATAATATTTTTTTTTTTTTTTTTTTATGTATGTTCACCGATATTTTCGTCAATTATAGACGGATTTCAAAAATTTTTTTTTTGTTGTATAGAGTTCACTTCTGAGGTGGTCCCATTTTCACCAGGTCAGGATCTGATGATGGGATCCAGGAGAAATCGAGGGCAACCACCGAAAATTGTATGCTCGTATGGTGTTTTTGTTACGTAATCATGTCTTACTCAGGTATATGCTTCCGGGTGTCAACATCTGATGCTGCTGTGCTGATGATGAAGCTACAGTACTCCTTAACGGTAAGGAGTTGGGAGGCAGTACTGCAATTGGTCGATGTAAACTATTTCGTAGTATGTAGGGCTAACATGTTGCTTGTGAGGTATGCTTGAATCAACATCTGATGCTGCTGTGCTGATGATGAAGCTACAGTACTCCTTAACGGTTAGGATTAGGAGCTGGAAGGCAGTACTGCAATTGGTCGATGGAAACTATTTAGTAGTAGGTATGTAGGGCTAACATGTTGCTTGTGAGGTATGCTTGAATCAACATCTGATGCTGCTGTGCTGATGATGAAGCTACAGTACTCCTTAACGGTTAGGATTAGGAGCTGGAAGGCAGTACTGCAATTGGTCGATGGAAACTATTTAGTAGTAGGTATGTAGGGCTAACATGTTGCTTGTGAGGTATGCTTGAATCAACATCTGATGCTGCTGTGCTGATGATGAAGCTACAGTACTCCTTAACGGTTAGGAGTTGGGAGCAGTACTGCAATTGGTTGATCGAATGTATGTAGGGCTAACGTGATACTTGTAATATACCATCCAGACTCACGGCGAGAAATCTCGCCGAGAAGTCTCGCCGGCCCTTCTCGCGAGAACAAGCAATTTATCCACACTCTCATTTTTCTCATTCGTGATCTGTTTCCTATGCAGTATGGACGACATTAACGAATTGTGTTAAAAGTGTGTTATTGCATATTATAACTTTGTCAATGTCGTTGGGTCTACCCATGATAGTAAAAAATATAAATACCTAATAAGTATTATATTATCAAACTCTTTCAACTAAGTACCTATTAATAACAATTATAGCTTCCTAAAAATATGACCAATTCGACAAACGGACGTTGTAATTAGTGACTATATATTAAATAAACTGAAACCCTTAAGTAAATGAACTAGCATCTATTTAAGTTCACAACGCATCAACACAACTAAAAATCGAGAAATAAAATGACTTTTAAAAAAAAAATTAAACCGACTTCAAAAAAAATAACTAAAAAGCGATAAATAAACTAATGTATCTACTTAATGCATAATATATACCTACAATTATTTAAATATTTACAACTCAATACCTAATACTTTAACAAAGTCATCTTTAACTATTTAAATATTTACAGTTATCACTTATTTTTGAAGTCGGTGCCAGCCAAACAAATAAATGTAATTAAGAATACTGACCGACACTAAAATTCAAAGCAAAACTAAAAATAGGAATTTGCATAAGCGCGCTGAAATAATCTATTTCAACGCGCTTGCCAGCCGCGCGCGTCAAACAACACAACAGACTATGTTACCTAGGCTGCAGGCTGGCACCGACTCCAAATATAAGTGATAACTGTAAATATTTAAATAGTTAAAGATGACTTTGTTAAAGTATTAGGTATTGAGTTGTAAATATTTAAATAATTGTAGGTATATATTATGCATTAAGTAGATACATTAGTTTATTTATCGCTTTTTAGTTATTTTTTTTGAAGTCGGTTTAATTTTTTTTTTATTATTTGTAACAAACATTAGAAAAACCTCATTGAAACATGACCAGTTTACGTATTATGTATCTCTCGTCACGATACAAACAAACAAAACAATCTAGCAATACGCTACGCCCATTTCCAAGTATCATTAGATTTTATGTTGGAAATCTAATATTTGTGGAATAAACGTTCGCATTACAGTTAACTCTTAATTGACGGCATTGTATACTAAAGACCTTACAAATTGAATTCTGTGGGTTGTATTTGCATTCTCCTTGACACTAGATTTTACTTGATAACTGTAATTTGGATTATATTAATGCATAAACATTATTATGATTCAATGTTTTGTCCTTTTAATAAATTTATATGATGCATTTTTAAGCATAATCAACATTTTCATAGCACGAATGTTTAAAACGTGGAATATTTAACCCGGAAAAAGAAGTAGGATGGATTAAACAACTAGTAAGTTAGACAGTTTTGACATAAAAAGAAAACACAACAAACAAAAAAGGGTTTATAAAATAGGTAAGAAGTTAAGAACACATATCAGTAAAACACGTTGTGATGATTACAAATCACAAGTCTTAAGCCTGATTGATCTACATTACAGCACACTGTCCGTGCGAGATCTACTGATCTGTTATCAAAACAATCTAAGATCGTTTACAAGATGTTTAAACAGTTACTTCTGATGTTACGCGAATACCTACTAACTCTATAAACAAAAGTACTTGGACGTAACTATCGTGAAAAAGTCGGCGATAAACGTGTGTGAATGCATTTCATTTAATTTACATCTTATGGAAAATAACAGTGGACATTATGCGTTAACCACTAATTTGATCCGACTAGTCTAGACTTGCAATAACAACTGTTAAACGATCGATGAAACGAAGGGTTAGCGTTGTTGGAGTACGTCACAAGCAATTACAGGTTTTGTTGTAAAAATGAATCACATTGATTCTCCTTAGTTTAATCCATGGAAGCTAATACTTACTACTACTACGCGCGAAAATATTTAGGTCTTGATATGTATTAAGAATAAATGAAACATTCATTACCAAGCATAATTAACAGTAAATAGATTTAATGATTTGAAAGGTTTGTTTGGCACAGCAAAAAGATATAAAGTGAACGGATAAAAGGCCCACTTTTAATTTGCAACACTCTTTGATTCACAATTAATATAAGTTTTGACCTACAATACTGCAAAAAGAAATTCGCCAATCATCGTAACATTCACTACCTTGTAGTTAAGTTACCTGAGGACATAGTAATTAAAACTATCTAATGGAAACAGCGATTAGTGATTAGAAAAAAAGTGAGAAGTGATTTTTTAAAGTTTTTAATCCTTGGCCAATTAGCTCTTATTTATTATCTTCTCTTGCTTTACTATTGCTTTATGAAACAACTATTTAAAAAAGTAAATCACGCGGTCGAATTGAGTTTATTAACTTTTGATGATCTTAAAATTCTCGTTTTATAATTCATTTGCATTAATATCATTATTTTCCGGTTTTCATTCAATGTCATACAGATATAGTGGTTCTTGAACAACAAGGTGCACGGCGACGTAAGTTTTAACATTCTTTTAAAATTCTTAATGACTTTGGGCTTCAAAGTTTTTTAATATTACATTAACATAGTGTTATATTCAACCCTTATAAGAACTTACCTTTTATGAAGTTGTATTCCTTATTCCAAAAGCATAGATATATCCATATACAAAATCAATAATCCAGATTTTGTGTTTAATCGTTATAACAACAAATTAATACTTGTAACACTTGACACTAAATACACACACTTCACAAAACTTAGCACTAGAGCCTGCTGATTCCGAGGCGCAGGAAGTAGCATACGGTTCTTCAAAAATATCTGTTAAAACTGGAGTTAACAGAACGAAGTAATGTCACCTATTCGCAGAGCGAAATATGGTTGCCCGGAAGCTGCAATCGTTCGAAGCGACGGTTTAACGGAAATTACCGGTCTTAAACTTTGAAAATCGTTTTGAATGTTCTTTAAAGTTGCGACAAGCCGCCACACACGAGTGAGCTGCGCGGACAGCGCGAGCAAACTGAGGGCCGAGTTGTGACTCAAGTTGCAGAACCGAGGCGCCGCGCGGAGCGGCCATGCGTCTAAACAAGTGGACTTCAAACTTACGCTAATAAATTAAAAGAACCTCCGGACGCGTAGTAATTCTGAACACTTTGCGGTATTAAAACATTGGTAGCATAATAAAGTTGTGCATAAGCTCGCACGTAACATATATAGGCATGTCACCTCTACAAGGCTAAAACAATGTATTATGCTGCACAGTGTCTGAATTCCTTAACTTTTATTTTCAAACGTAAGCAACATTATTTACAGAGTAAAGATTTGGTCAAGCTCCAATTTTTTTTAGATACCTACTGTAAAACCCCTTTATTTAGTCTTGACCTTAATAATTATCTGATTTTCTGAAATAAGATATTGCAACGAGTTACAATCGCTGCTTAAAACTGAACTCTTACATAAAATTGCACAAAACGACAGATCACAGATCGAAGCAGTACAAGTCGCGGTAAGTGAAATAGGACGAGTACCCACTAAAAATAACTCCAATAATATAAAGCAAGTGATGCGTTTAAACCAGTTGGTATATGTGTTGAATTAGCATTCACTAATGGCAATCAATGGTGGTGCGTTCCCACTGATTAGTTAAGCGTTAAGTAATGTATTTTGTACATATACATGCGTACCTCCATAGGAAAACATGACTTTGTACATTTACACATCGGGAAACATGATTTCGTTCGTATTCCATAGGTCACGTTGTTGTTGTTGAGTCAATAACGGTACGTGCAAAACGACATTCGACTTAACTGTTATGCAACTATACAAAATGTTTGTAAATTTTAACGGCTTTATTTGATAACAATCGACAAATACTTGCGAGAAAACATATTCGACCACATTGTTTTGTTCTGCGCATACATTTTTGTTTTCGAATATGGATAATGGGTGTATTTTCCAAAATTTTCGTCAATTTGAGCGTCTCAGTTAGAATGAATAAGGTGAGTCGGACTCTATCTCAAAATTAATGACATTCTCGGAGAGTCCACGTCCAAGTCCTAACTAAAATATCTAACTAATGTTTAGGAAATAATATCCTCCATTAACATAAACGCTATCTTAATTGATAATTAATGAAAATCCGGTAAGATTGTAGGCGTAGCATTGACTCTTATCAAAGTTCCAACCTCACAGCCGATGGGCTATTATTAACGTGTCGTCGTGCCTTAGTCCCTTTTCTAGAACATTCATACCTGTATTATTACCATCAGATAAGAGATTAGCATCTATAGGCGTTAGACGTATCTAATTAACGGCTATGTGTAACTGGATTTTATTATTGAAATTGATTTCTCAAAATTGCATGTTTGTCGGGCTATGCGGTTTTAGGGTTGACACTTGAAATATTTCCATTGAATTCGTATTCTGTCTGTCATTATTAAAAAGTAGATATTCTGATAAAAATACGAAGTATTTCGGTATGTTCTTAGTAAATAAATCTGACCTACTAACCAAGTTCCATTGTTGTAGTTTATGATATAATTTTCATTTACACATAACTTTACAATAACAATTTTCGTCAATTCAACATTTATTCACACAAATTTGTCATTTATAATAATTACAATTGAAGTATTCACATCCATGTGCATCGAATAAAGTAAATATTATTTTGTAAATAAATTTATTTTAATATTCTTTGTAGAGGATCATCACTTCCTAATATTCCTATACAGTGACAAAATATGTTATATTAGCAGTTTTTCACAAAGGTGCGAACACCTACAAAACTAAATACCCAAAGTCGATGTGTATATTTGACCGGTGCCTGTTTGGAATTGTAGCCATTAGTTTAAATCGATCGAGAACGCGTTATCGTAATCGTTAGCATTAGCACGGTAATACTAGTGGTATTAGTAACATGTAATGACACAGTCTGGTGACTACAGTCGGCCATTGTACAGAAGTCTGGCTATACGTACACGAACGTGACCAGGAGGCAGGGTTGACGATGATATAAATGTGACTTATACCAAACTTCTTAAACGAATTCGATACTTATAACAAATCTCAGTATACGCGTATATGTTCATTATTCGAAACTTCTATATACTATTTATTATCTGTTTAAACAAAAAATGCTGTTTAATTTATATTTTATAGCTTCAGTAGATTCACTAAATATAAAATTACGTTTACGTTTTTAATACATATTTGGTTTTAGGACAAGATGTGACAATTCTTTGTAGTAAACAGTTTTTCAGAATCACATCAGATCTAGACAACCCTAGGTCCAGATGCATTTTACGCACGTACATGATCTAAGTAGGTCGGTGTATGTACAAACATTATCAATTACGCTCTAAGTTATAAGTTATAACCATAAAACTAACAGTAGTCACACGCCATACTACCTATCGGCCAAACTCTAATGGACATGACGATCTATACTTGATCCAATCTGAAATTCGACCATATAAACCACAAGCATATAACTGCCATGCCAATCAACGCACATACACGATCATTTCGATCAAAGGCTGTGCTAATTGGCTTCCTTAAGCTGATTTATAAAATCATGTTAAAAGTAATATCAGCATGCACATTAATACATTGTTATGGCTTTAGTTTGGAACGATATATAATGTTTGATATGTTATTTTTTTAAGTTTCCGTAGAGATATTACACTCTACTGCATTTCTCTACTTCTTTGTTTAAAAAAACGTGCAATATAAATAGAGAGCTTAACGGATAGGACAGACAGACTTACCTATAACGACAAAAAATAATAAATATATAATTAGAATAATAAAAACAAAAACTGTAAAACATACAAATTCCTAGCGAGAAGAAAAAGCCAAAATGATATCCACGGTGAAAGAAAATCAGAAACTGTAAGTGAATGGCCTAGCGATAAATGCGAGACCTGTGCAGTTATTAAATAGCTTATCGCACGATTGCTCCAGGCTACGGTGTAATGAATAAATAAGCACTCTGGAACAGATATCAAATTATAAACACAGAGTAATGAACCGTGCAGCCCTGCCCATCACCACGGTTATCGCATAGCTTATGTCATAGGTACAGCGGCCAAACTCCAAAGCAATAGACCATGGTACTGATAAGCAACACGATTTTTATTTTAAATTAACTGTTGGGAGCAAAATTCAAGAAGGTCACACTATAATATGTATACAGTCCACTTAGGGTAGAGCTTTAGCTTCGAATACCAAAATTATTGCTCTAATACTGTTTAATACTCTTTGATCTAGATGAATCTAACCATATCTATCTATAGCTTTTATGACTTTATTATCCAATGTAGTACAATTCTTATATCTTTCGGAGATAAACAAATGAAAAAAAAACTGTCAACGCCCTGATATCCTACATAATTTTCAAGTTTTCTTGGGCCCATTAAGATCATCAATTTGAACAAGTACACTCTAATATTGGATATACTGTTACCCATCAAAATTGGACTTTATCGATCTACGAGAATGATCATCGCATGCAATTAGACCCACGAAGCTGAGTTATGTCATACTAGTTTATTGCTGTATAATGACATGACTGGTCTAATGTTCTGTCCTTAAGGTGCATTTTACCTTGCACGTCTACATAAAAACTATGGATCATAACACTCACGTTCCCATCTATGCCTGCGAGCGAAGGAATGTAATGGATGACAGAGAGCTTGTAATTACCATGTGCACCCCTATAATACGTTCCTATGATGATCTCTCAGTCCGTTTTTATAGGACATTCAGATGAGGATTTGTTACCCTTTATAGTAACTGTGTTAATGTAAGAACCCAGAAAATCTGCAACGAGCAATTCAAGAATTGTAACAAATGGTTGAACTATTCGTAATGTAGAGAATGAGATTTATTTGACATAGGAACTATAAACAAATAATCTTAAGCATCATTATATTATGTTGGTGGTTACGGAACTTCTTTGACTTAGCCGCTAAGTCTATAAAATTCCGTACCACGTCTCGCAGCTCGACTAAAAGGCAGACAAAATGTCGTAGCATAAGAAAGCAATATTACACAAATGAACATACGACAATAAACCTCAGAGATTCTTTACAATCGCAATATAGTAAAGGATAGTAAAACGTTCGAAGACAATGGTCGGAGCGGCGAATAGCTGTATCGTGATGTTCGACACCGTTAAACCCACGTGAGGGGAATAAACGCTTCCGTGTATCGGGACTTTGATCAAATTCACCACACAAATCGCCAAATACTTATCTCCATCAGACCACCAGCGATTCTTTTTTATCGAAGGCTGAGTCTCAAGCCATGACGACCCATTGGATATATTGTGTCATCTGCTCATTATACAACCGACCGAGCCCTATTCTGTTCATTAACAGCTATAGCTGCGAATTTCATTTCCTACTGCCCCTGTTTCTGTTATATTTAATTGACGAGCGCTAGTTGGACACAGGGTGATGTAGGTAATATACAGTGTGTAAAAAGAGCAGTCACTATAACTTTGAGATACGATTATACTAGCTTTATTTTTTTTTTTACTTTTCACCATTTCTTTTTTTCTGTCGCAAAAATAACAATAAAGCAAAAAAATATATTTTTTTTTATTTTTGTAAAAAAAAAGACATTTCTAGAATGAGAAAAGGTAGTATAACCATATCCCAAAGTTATAGTGACTGCTCTTTTTACACTCGTTATTTATTTGGACATTAGATACGGACTGTGACTAACTAGTAACTACTTTTTTAAACCTCTATTTTGTACATATAGAACATTAAGAGATCTTATCATATTATGTCCGAAGTCATCTTAAAGATACCTAGGAATATTAGTTCATTCCTAATGTAGGTTTGGGCTTCTTTACAGCCACTTGTTCGCTCCAGCAATAAAACCTGATTAGCTAATGTGTTGTTTTAGGGCTAAAGTAAACATGACATGTAAAGTTGGTAAAAGAAACCGCCCTTAACATTAATAGACATGCCGCGTTTATCTTTGTCACTAAAAAGTTTAAATAATATACATGTAGATGTTTTCTATACATCTAACAAAAACATGGTACACTTTTTAGAAATAAGTAAGTGTTATAATAAAACTTAAAAAGAAAAAAAATTTACGTTTACTAGAAATTACGTTCGGTAGAAAAAACAGTTTCTGCTAGCCTGACTCAGCAAATCCTTTCCAACGGGACTCCTCTATTAAACCGCAACCATTAAACTAGTAATTTCAAAGGGCTCCAGACTATGTCAGATAACCGTATATTATATCGACTAGATAGCTGCTTGTATCCAACCATAATTAATCCTCGATTTACATGTTGAGGTAAAATATCTCATTCGAGTTTACTACGCAGCTAAACTGTTCCTCATGTTAACTATTTGAGGTTAAACGTTACGAGTTTCGTCGATAACACTTGGTATGTGTCTGGTGTCAATAAAATACAAGAACTGCGAGTCTAAAGGCTTTGTACTTGGCTGGTAGGTTTCAAATATGCCTCACGACATATAAGATTTATATAAGACTTGACTTCAATACAAATATAATTTAAATAGCAGATGATTAGCAACAACCCGCAATCATAATTATTAGAAATACATTTTAAAATTGTTAAAATTTAAATAATTAAAAACAAACCAGCTAAAATTTCCACATGCTTGTCCTAATATGTTCGATGTAATTAATTAATTAAATGTCAAATGGAAAGGTGATCCAATATTTGTTATGTTGCCCTTATCCCTTATAAGAACAACATGAAAAGTAGTTTGTAGTAATTGATGAGCTCCGAAATATTTTAAGCATTAATATTGAGCTATATAAAAACCTAACAGGCTTTTTCAGGGCAGATGTTAAATGCACATGTCAAAATTAAAAAAAAAACACAAATGTCACATCAGCACATTGATAAACAAAATGTGCAAGTATATTTTTAAAGTAAACAACCAAAGGAATTCGCCATAGACTCATGTGCAACCTATATTTAGCGACCATCGGTCTCGCCGTTAATTGCAAAAAGAAAACTGCCTATCCTTGATCTTAATACAATAATTGCGAAGAATGCGATTACTAGCCATCTTGTCCATGCTGTGCCCTTTTCGATATAGCATATTAGTGACACTTTTTGTGTGTCAGTTGCACGATGCAGATGCAATGACACGCGTCACATCTGCCTATGAATTCCTTAATATATTGCCGTAATATTTTAACTCATTTAATATATTCCACATAACAATGCCCTATATGTAATGGTGTATTTAATTGGGTTGGTATGTTTTAAGCGATCTGACCATAAATACTTTCAAAACTTTTTGTTCCCACTCTTGCGAATAACAAGATCTTACATCGTCTTAAGGTATTTTATTTGCTTAGAACACTCTAGAAATCCCTGGAAATTGAGTATATCGTAAAGAAATATATCCACATCCCATCAAAGGAGCCTGTGACAATTGACTATTATACTTGTAAGTACTAGAGCTATGCAGACGTTTTGTTTATTTAGATTATACTGTAGAGCCGAGAGGATCCTCGGATGGAATGTGGCCATGTTTTTTACTATTAACTCAATTCCCATGGATTTCTGGAGAAATGTGTATTCCTATAGCTTTCTAAGCTAATAAAATACTGTAAGACGATGTAAGATCTTGTTACCGTTTCATAACACCAGATAATATGTCGCAAACCGCAGCGAATCATGTCTATTGTTTGTCATATGACAGAACTATTGTGCATTATAATAATTCCCTTTCACTTCGAGCTTATCTTTAATCAAACCAATGGTTCACCGCTTCATCAGATTCGCAAGGAACATGCCTTGAATTTTTATTTGCATAAGACCAGGTAACAGGTGAAAGACTTTTCTACTCACATTTTTAAAGTGAATATTAAGATCGTAAGAGCCCTACCCCTTTACTCTTAAAACAAAATTCAATTTTAATCTATGAGCAATCCGATTCCAATGTTAATTTTGCTGTTATGTTATTACTTATTATTATATACTCTTGAAAACAGTATTGTAAACACAATACACAGCCAACTCAACTCAAGTCTCCTCAATCCTAATTTCACTTGGTTCCATAAAATCGACACTCAATTTTAAAATAATTTCGCGCTGGCTCAAGATTAGTTTACTGTCAAATTTCAATTCCAATTAACTAGATGAGTAAGGGAGAAGAAATGTGCTTAGATACCAAAAAGCTCCAAAGCAAGATAACATAAGCGTCACTATAAGCGGCTACACAAGCTCACATTTTATTATTATTTTAAAGATTTTCCTTAACGTTCAAAGCAATTAATCAGCATGATAAAGTTTGTGAAAACATTAAAGATGAAAGTACAAATCATATCGATTTCCGTTTGAATCTAGATCTAATGGAAGTCATAATATAAATAGCTGATGATAACAATCATGTAGTGAAAGTGGAAGGATTATCGGTTAATACGTCCTGTAAATACTAACTTAAAGTTAATAATCTTTGAACGCTACGTTTTAACTAGAGCTTATTGAAAGAAAGATAAATGTTTTATACAAAATACATACTAACAATTTATCAATCACTGGATTTTAGAATGAAAAATGACCTAATATTTTTGAATTTGAAGAACGAAACTACTAATATAATAATAAGGATATATGTACTACGAATGGAAGGCAAAATGATATTAATGATGTAATAATAAGTTATGTAGTACATTCCGTAATTTCCGTAATTAAACTCTAGTTACATTCATCTTGCAGGGCTTTAGTACCAATTACTAATTCAGTGACAATCCAATGTTAAGCGTTACAAACATTACACAAGGTATTTGAAAATCTCACAAGCTCTCAACATTTCGCGATGATGCAACCTAACACCTTGACGTTTTACCTAGCGATACCGCGTTTTATACAACATAAAATTCGGTATATTTCAACTTTTATCTTTATGAAGATTTCGTTCAGAAGTTATCAGAAGAACATGGTCTTTGCTCACGACCACTCTGGATCAAGAGACGCCAGATAAGCAGCCTAATTGAGATTCCAAAGTGGAGAGTGTACGATAAACGAGGAAAGGCAAGTCAATGTTTTGGTGTTGCCTTTTATACAAATGCAATGAATCTACCTAGAGATAATATGTCAATGATATTTACTGATATATGCAACGTACATGTAAACACTTTACTTAACGACCATATTGTTAAGTGAGCTACCTTCAAAGGGCCTAAATATTTATTCAACTACGTTTGTTACGTCGCTGCTAATGAAATAGTAATCAAAGTCAAAGGTCACGTATGTTTTTTCATTCAGAAAAAGGGCAAAAATACACGCACGAAAACATTAGTATGTAAAAGTTTAGAACTTGAAACTTTTATTTTGATTCTAACAAGGAGAACACAGTTTGATAGCTTTTCCGTTAAAAAAGAAAGGTATAAAAGGAAAAGAAATCCCTTTTTTAATGACAACTATATAAAAAGAATATGGTAAAAATGATAACGATTCGAATATGATGACGATGACGCTAAAGATAATATCTATTTCTTCCAAGAAAACATAATTAAGATGTTTACGTCAATTTTACTTCCTCATATTCACACTTACACTGTGGAGCATTCAAATCGCTTTCAGTGGAACAATTTGTCAAATAGAAACAGACACGAAAAGGTGGTATTATTGTAGCGACTGCGACAAAATCGCGCCTCGTACTTAATAGTAATGTCAATTATTATAAGACAAGCTTATGAGTCGGCCGTCAAGAAACTTAATGTGTGTGATGAAATGATATCTGAAATACTAAGAAAAACATACTTTATTTATTTACAATCATTAAATAACAACATTGAATATTAACTAATATTAATTCCATTATCCTTCGCGGTATCGACCTCTGGCAGCCTGTCGCTGCTGCCAACATATAAAGGATTACATTTGCGAGCGTTGAAAGTAATTCATCAAGTTGAAAAGGAAAGTAAACTCACACAAGAAACACAATAGACCAGCTAATAGTCCAAACGAACCAGTATCCTGTTAGTGATGTAAGTTGTAACATGCAAAACCTATTCAGTATGTCAATACAATGCCCAATATCCGTAAGTCATAACGTAAAGCGGGGTGATTAGAAGATTTAGATAAATGGTTTGCCATCAAACGATTTGAAGTCGACCTTTTAGAAATGGGCATTCCAAGCTTGCACCGACGCGACGTAAAGGTCAAGAAGTGAACAGTTCACTTCTGTTGTTTTGTAATTTTGTTTTATTTAATGTTTACTTCACTACCTACAACTAATCTAGCAAACAACACATTTGTTCCCATTGAGTGGCGCTTAAGTCACATGCCGTCTTTGTCATTGCCCCAACGATTGACAGTGACAACCTGTGAATAGATAGGATCTTAATTTTAATTAACGTTTCAGTATTTGGCCGTAACTTAGTTTTATCACTATAAGCCAGTACACGATTGTTTATTTTTCCAAAGTGAATTGGTTCAAGGTATCAAGCTATATTTGGAGTTAAAATCTTGACAAATCCAGGTCATTATCGCTTCGGTATTGAAGACATTACCGG
Source organism: Celastrina argiolus (assembly GCA_905187575.2). Taxonomy (NCBI): domain Eukaryota; kingdom Metazoa; phylum Arthropoda; class Insecta; order Lepidoptera; family Lycaenidae; genus Celastrina; species Celastrina argiolus. Next base: position 10,973,295 of record LR994596.1, read on the forward strand.
CTTGTGTCTCTCGACGCATGCCTGGACATATGTTCACTTCTCGTAAAGGATATGAAGGAAAACGATTGTTTTCACTTCCTTGATGTTTTTTTATTTGGAATAACAGTAGTCATCACTCTTAATAACCATTCGTAGTTTCAGTTATCAAGCCGGGGAGGCAAAGTATTTCTTAACTACTGGCTAGTTGCCTATACTCGTCACGCTTGTCAGGCGAGTTGGCGAGCTCAGTGTTAAAATAATAACAATGTCCTCGGAAACGCTGCTGCCCATTTCTGTATAAATATTCCCTATGTCATTTTATACGACACAAAGAGTTAAGAGAAGTGAGAAGTTTCCCACTACATAGACAACTTCTCCTTAACCCGAGAAAGATAAGTCTGAACTATTATTTTTAAAAATACCACACGATAAAATTTGGGTATTTCTAATTCCAAACATTTAACTGAGCATAAAACATATATTTCACTCATCATGTTAATAAAATCAAAGAGAATAGAAATGAAAGAAAGAACCAACGTAAAAGCTGTGTCATTAATTATAGACTCATTAATATAGCGATGAAGACTTTGATCGTAATTAATACAGACAACAAATGGGTGCACCGTACAACAACGAAAGAGGTTATTATCTATACATTCAGAAGGCGTAACTCATGACAACATGACGCGTCCCCCGCCCAAATTCAACACCTGAGCAGTGCTTATGGGCACTTTAAGAGACGTCATAGACACGTGATGAGTTGATGGCACACTTGCTCACACTTCCCGTGTTAGATACACGCCAAGTACTACGCACTGAGGTTAAAAAACCACCCAGATGGAATCGCATCCGGTTTAATGTTGCAACACGCAGTACGTGCCGTATCTCTTGCTTGGTTTATACATATTATACTCATATCGTCCTATCTACACTCTCACAATATTATTTAAAAAGGAAAGGTTTAAAGGGTTCCGAAACTACTGAACTGATTTGTATAAGGCGCAGACATAGAGTACACTACGCGGAAGGACATAGGGTATTCTTAATCGCGAGAAAATAAACGGTGTTGTATTTGTATAAATATAATAAAAGTATGAGTTGAAAAATTATTAAGATACGTCGTGTAGTTTCCAAAATATTTAATTTCAAATTCTCGACCCGATAACGTCATTTCTTAATCTCTGCTAAGGGCCGCAAAAAATTCAAAGAATTTCAATGTCTGTAAATTCATTAATACCTACTTGGTTTTTATCAATAAAACAAAAACTAGTGTACTTGTACTGATACAAGCCCTATTATGACAAGTGACAACAGTTTAAAGCTATTTTGTATACCTAGTAGCATTCTCCAGTGGCAATAACAATAAACATAATCATTCATAAAGACATGACGAATGATCATACAGCGATGAAAAATGCAACCGAATAAATCTTACAAAACGAGCCGTAGCCGAATAAAACTAAAATAGAACTAATTAAATAGAACGGAAGATATAAAACAGAGATAGTTTGGCGCAACACCATAGACAGGCGCCACTAGCCACATCACATAAAACGTTGGGAAGATGTTTCATTAATAAATATAATTCGTTTATCACCACCACTGACCTCAAACGTCTGTGGGGTCTTTTTAATGTGAGCAGGGTTTGGCTGTAGGATGTAGTAGTAGTAGATGTAGTATCTATACAGGATTCATTTAATTAAGGATATTCAAAGATAAGTTTGTCATTCCAGAAGTACCCCTGACCACGAATGTCTGTTGAGTCTTTTGATTCTTAGTGTTAGAAGGTTTTGGCTGTAGTCCACTACATAGAATGTCAAGGCAATCGAAGATAAGTTAGTCTTTCCAGAACTACACCTTAAAATATCTGTATAATAAACTTATTACGTTCCAAAAGTTTATTTATTTTACGACAAGATACGAGTTCGACCTTGCCTCCAGGTAAAAAACCTAAAATATCAAAAAACCTAGGCCAAGATTTGACATTTAATTAGAAAAATACGGTATAACTAAAATAAAGAAAAAATAAACGAGCGAAAAGTAAAAAAAAACGTTTGATACAGAAAAAGAAATGCGTAATTATTTTTCTGCAATTAAAGGAGGTAGATCTAAATTCAGCCAAGATGGACGACATGTTATATAACGTAAGCGTGTCTAAAAACCAGCTCGTATCCAGTCCACTGATTGTTAATACTTTTCTAATGAGTTTGCGTTTATTTATAAACATACGAATTATAAAGCGCAACGACCAACGTGCTCGCCGATCAACTCGGTAACTACTATCGTTTACAGGCTGTAATATTAATGAGTGATGAGTGATAATACTTTAGGGTGTGTATGGGTCCCGTATATAGAGTCTACTGAGAAAGTACCAGCGTTGAAAGAGGTACTTTTTTACTTATTGTATGGACAAATTTATGATATAGAAGCATTTCTCATAGAAACATGATAGTCAAAAGTAAGTCATCCAGCGCTGGTACTTTCACAGTATACTTCACATAGGAGGCATATACACACCCTAAATTATTATCGCTCTATATTTTATACCTTGTATATGTGATTACTAAATAAAACCATTTTGATCCCTACAATTTTTAAAAGCAAAAGATTACTCGTGGTAGTAAAAGTTCTTGCTATGACAAGTAACATCAATACAACGTTACAGACATTATGTCTAACTTTTGCATTAATGTTTGCTTATGTTAAGTAGGATATTATCTTCAACGTACATCGAGGTGTTATATTTTTATTAGTGCCATTTAAGGGCAATAATAATTTCCATAAAACAATTTATTAACTTCAACTCCTTTGTAATTGTCATTAAAACTTTGGAATGTTCTAGCGTCGTGGAAAGCTGGTGAGTTATGGAAACTGGAGTGTTAAAGACTGCTTTACGAGCACCAATTAGCGGCCCAGCTTCCGTGTCCACTGATGTCTTCCTTGGACGTCGTTAAACTAGTTTATTTTCACATCTCTTTCGGTTCTTCGTAGAGTTTTTTAACTACAAGTTAACAGATTCCTTGAAACGCGTAAAGTCTAATTTATCGTCTAAACATAAAAACATGTTTTGGTGTATTTGGTTGCTTGTATCTTAAAGAAATAAACCAATTTATACATTAGCCTCACATTAAATCAATGACAATAATTAAAACTAACAGAATCCACGTTACTACATAAAACATAAATTCAAAAAATCTTATCAAAACGAAAACACCACGTGTTACATTACTAAAGATATACGTTACATTTATTACAATAATAAATAATTTGAAGGAAGTTATGTATATAATTATATTCATTACGATGGACATTATGTAAGTCATTCTCGTTAATATGCATTTGAGCAATACTATCCGACGCGGATGTAACCTTCCTGTGGCTTTACTTTGCTATATTGAGATCATACGTATCTGGGAACTGGGAAAATGTAACATTTCCTGTAAAAGAGTCAAAATACTTTAGTACCTATAGACTAAAAATCAAGTCTTTATATAGTACCTCCGAGATAAATTTAACCCAAACGCAAACAATCCTGTCTATAATACAACCATAGACTAGTCAGTGAACCCTATTGGGCAATATTAATACAATGATTATTGTTTGCTATGAATCCATAGGCTTATATTCTACAATCGGTCAAAATGGCGTATTTTTTTGTGAACGATTTTAATTTGATGTTTAAACATACTAATTTTTATTTCATTGTTTTAAAATGTATTGGATAATGAAGTGTAATCCTTTAACATTGCTGTGAAAGTGTTGATAAGTGTGTGCAATAAGTAAATATATGAAAATTTCGGTGTTTTTGGTTTGTTTATGTTTAGGTTAAATTTATCTCCGACGTAGGTAGGTACTACAGTATAATATTATGACTGAGAAGTTTTTAACGCAATCTATAATTGACTATTTCCATTTTATCTTTAGCGCAATCTTATGTATAATACTCCTAAATCATCAATGAGTTAATACCTCGGTGCTCAGAGTACCCGAACTTATTACCAAAAATATAACTCACAAATGAAAGTTATAAAATTATACCGACAATAACAGCCCGCCGCGAGGTACTAATGTATAAAATTTATCATCACTCATAATAGCTTCGGACTTGCAGCATTATTTATATCGCGAGTAGACATATTAACTGTTCCCATAAACATTAATGACAGCTGCGACTAAAACATCGAAATAAGGAAAATATCCAAAAATGATATAGCAGAAACTCACGCACAGGATATGGTTTCGCAAACGCAATTCTAAACTGTAATTATCTGTTTGATAATTATTAACTAGTCGAGTCCTGACAAATTAAGAACATTCGCTTCAAGTTACATCGAAAGTAGGCTCAAGAAATCCAATCTCTTGTAATTAATTTTGGTTTTCATGTTACCGTAAATAAACATAAAGATACATTACCGCTAGATGCAAGGCAGTAAAGTTAACAACTTTCTTTTATCGAAATTCCAAAGTTACATTAGAAAATTAGGGTCAGGCTTCTAAATATCACGCAGAAATCTTCGCGCGACATTTATTCATATTAATTACCATCAATTTCGCCCTTTATGTGTGCTTACATTTCACTTTCTGCCGTTGTAAAATCGCTGTCGTGATACATGTTTAGATAGGGCTAGATAGGGTCCGCAAATGCTCTTGCAAAACCCCATCAACGAAGGGAAAAGATAGAAGCAATCCGAGAGAAAGGGTGTGAAATCTGCATTCCCTTACAAGTTACAGCTAAAGACGGCACGAATTTTATCACTAAAGCATGTCTCCGGTACGTTAATAGTACTAATTAAATGCCTTGAGATAGGGTATAACAATCACAGTGCTGCCAACTTAGGTGTTTTCCTCTTAAATTTGGGGGTTTTCAAGAGGTATGAATAGTTGAGGGTTATTTGTGGGGCTTATATTTTAGTGTATTTAATTAAATTAAGGTATTGATGTTACCAAATAATCATTTATTTTTGTAATACCTATTTACAGTATTTATTACTCATCAAAAATAAGGGTTTTTTAAAAGTAGGTAATTGTTGCTATTTTGGCGTTTTTGACTCAAGTTTGGGGAGAAATATTTATGAGAGTTGGTAACACTGAACAAGCAGTAATTCGCATAAAGTACACATTGACAGTACATCAGCTGTCACACATCTGCTGTTCGAGGTGCAGACTGCAGTTATCATCAGTAGGCCTACATCCTAATATAGAAGTAATTTACTCTAATAACAACTAGCATCAGCTACTACTACATTTATAATCAAATTTATTATGAGAAGTAAAATATAATGTTTATAAATATTTAAAAACATAGGCCGTTTTGAATTAAAGAAATGTTTTAATAAGCTTCCGTTCTACATGTATGTCCGGAACAAATTACACGCATAAACAGATACGTAATGATTGCTGTAAATATAATTATTTTTATGACTATGGCGTAGAGAAATAAAATTTAGTAGTTTAAAGAAGACATTCGCTAATACAAGACTTTGTGGCTGGCCGCACAAAGGACGTGCTAGGGCGCTTATAAGTTGTAAAATAAATGTTTTATTAATTATAAATCGCCAATAAGTCTCAATATATATCTAGTAGATACTCAATACTAATAATGTGAGGCTGCCACAATACATCCAGTTAGCAATGATTTTTAGTTATTATTGCTTCGAAATGTTACTACAATCATAAAATATATACTTGCAAAACTTAATTAAATAACGGTAAATAGCAAACGAGTGACACGGACATAGAATTGAATGCAACAGACTATGCAATAAACTACAACATTTCAAGTTCCTGAAAGGGAGTGTACCATAAATGATAAATAGTTGCCATGCGCTATGCAAGATCGCCCACGCTGTGCACAAATTATAATATCAACAATGAATAAGCACCGAAGTATACTTCGTAGAAGGTAATTTTTCGGAATATTTATTTAGATCTTGGGATGCCCAAATATATTGGTCTGAAAAGAGATAATATAGGTGGTTAAGGAATTTATGCGGAATGAAGCAGTTATGTAAGTCATTTAAAATTTTATTTACATAGTGGAATTGTAAGAATATAAACTTTAAAATGCGTTAATTGGGTCGTTACAGCATTATCTGTTATAATATTATAGAGGTAATGAACCGATTAAAAATCCTTCACTAATTGAAAGCGATATTATTTGTGAGATTTATATTTTTTAGATAAAGATAAACTATTATTAGCTATGTAAAAAATAAATATAATGGATCAAATTAATCGCCGGCATAGCCTAGTAGTAAATGAGGAAGTAAAGTCGAATTGATACAATTTTTCTCAATTACGACTACAATAACATTAATAATAATAATACAATAACATTACTACAATAATAACATTTATAACCATAACCAATGAATTGTTATAAAATGGTACGTCCAGATTTTCTTGGATCGCACGTAGAAAGGCTTTCTCACGTCGATTTAGGTAGTCATTTACCAGTCGTATCGTGACATGGAAAGTGCTTGAAACTTAGCCTGAACCTACATCTCGGACTCTCAGGGTTGGCAGCTCCGTGTCTCGGTAACCTCGAAAACAAACTTGTTCGCAGTAGGCAACTTCTCGCAACTGTCAGCCCTACTTGCTGCGAACACCAGGAAATCTTGACAAATTTTCATATTCCAGTTTACTTCTATGCTAATGGTTTGTTTACTTTCATCAGATGTAACAGACGTCGGAAATCATATCACGCTTATGGAGAGTTTTCTCTCGTAATTCAATTCGCGTGATACGTATTCTTACATGATGTTGGCTAGTAGTTATGTTATTTTTGTACTAACTCAAGCACGTCAGATTAGGATCGATTTAGTAATTAAGGTATTAAGTTGGTAGGTAAAAAAAAAACTATTGTTATCTAGCGCATTAGATTAACATAGAAGATTTTAAATATGCCTTGAAGAAGCTGCATTTTAAAATACAGCCCCCTGATTCAAGATGCAATGGCTATTTATTGCGAGCGAATTCGTATTTAGCGAATCTTATGTCAAATTTCATACATTTTGTTTTCACTTTTGTCACTTTACACAAACTTCGTAAGCTACATATAAATAGCAATGGAAATCTTGAATCAGGAGGCTGGTATATTATCATATCAAAGTTTCTAACATAAAAAAACTGTACCCGCTCACCCTGGCACTAAAATAAATTATTTTTTTAAATCTATTTTCCTATGACCCTATAAAAAGTTAAAGATCTATCTGGTCTCGAAACATGGGCTCGTCTAGTTTATCGTTTAACAGCTTAGTATGTAGTAATTAGTATACGACATACTCTTGTTATACTTAGATCAAATTCATTATTAATTGCGAAATTCCTTGCAATCACTGAAATTCAATATTTACACTTCAGATCATGTGAGTTAGATAGCCATCATTAGAGAATCGAGAGTAAAGCAATAAATTGTATCATAATTCGAAGCTATAAAATCGTAACACATCTCTTGATATGGACGATTATATAATTGAATATAATAACCAACAGCTATTAAACATGTATCAGCACATACAGCCAATAGCATCTATTATGCTAATGAACACCTACATTAGAAATTTAAATCGCACTGACATTAAAATCAAATACACCCAGATACCTACATTTAATATAGGAAGCAGACAATTTTAGTAAGAATCTCATTTCTACGAAAGTTCTAATAATAGTAGAAAATTAACTGGCATCGAATTATTGTAAACACGTGTGTTTCAAACTGTAATGATCAAAATTGACTTGGAGGAACTCTACATTGTTTTTGTAATTATGCAAATATTTTTATTCATTAGATCCATATTGAAGATGATTCTACAAAAACACACATGAGCATGCTTTTGTTATTATAATCCTACATTCCAATGCAAAAGATTACACTTCATTAGTGACTTGTGATCATATCCTTGAAGAAGTCATTAAGTCATCAAATAAATTAGGTACCACCGCATGATGCAGTTTTCGGTTCAATACACAGGCAATCGTCGCAAAGCTCTCGAGTACTCAACCGTAACGACGCAGATTTTACACACGATCACTTCGTAGTTGCGCCAATTCCACTAACGCAAGTTAGTGTTAATTATTTGTCAAAATATCACGTCTTGCAATTCATAGGATGAACGAGGGAGATGACATAATTATTCAACGATTGACTCAAAAAAATAAGTACTTCCATTGCAAAAAGTAATAAATAAATAATAATATAATCCCATTAAAAAACATAACTTATTAAAAGTTTCAAGTCTCGCTATTTAGCACTTTTTTTTTTAAACGTAAAGATCTTTACTTTTAGTAAAATTTTCTCAAGAGATGTACGGTTTTTAATTGTTAATGTATTTGTAGCGCCGCTAAAAAGGAAAATTTATATATATAATAATAGGCTTGACTTTTGTGATCTAAGCTTTGCAAACTAAAAGGCCACTTTCTTATCTTTACAATCTTTTCTGAATCTACTAACCGATTAGAATTAACTACCTTCAAAGCAACACTATTATTAAACAGTAACTACTTAATAACAACTATTAACTTATATTATGTGGCCTAATAAATCAAGAACAAGTTATTAAAGATTGGCACCTAAACATCGCCTAAAATCAAGAAGTTTATGTAAGTAATTCGATAGAGCCACTTGTTCCTTCAATTGGAACTAATGCACATTTAATGCTCGTGTGCAGAAAGCAATACGACAATTTGACTAAGAGGAGAAGCCTTGGGCGAGGTTGTACTTGACGCCATAGAGACATGCTGGTTGCTTTTTGGAGAAAGAATCGGCAGGATATGTATCTCGCAACAGCAATTCGACAGGCGTAAATTGTACAATTGTTTACAATATCGCTGTCAAGAGTACACTTTTGACGGCCTCCATAATCAGCCCACGGAAAGTTATAGGATGAACTCTTTTAAATCTAATTTAAGAGAATATTCAATTACTAAATGTATTATTACAGTTAGGACTAAGAATTTAACACAATAGGCACTAGGCAGATATAACACACAGAACATCCGGGTGGAGCCAAATAGCAAACACAAAATCAAACGTAAATACAATATCACAAGAAAAAAGGACGATTCCCTAAAGACATTTATTTACAAAAATAGAAATAGAATACAGTTATACGTCGCTTTTGATATTGTATATTATGCTTAAGGCGAGGAATAACAGCAACTAGCGCCACACTTTTTAAAATAAATTTTACAATGACACAAAGATCTTATTAAAAAAAGTAATCGGTTCAAACTTTAAGTAAATTCTTAAACTAATTTATTATAGTAATATATAATAGTTAAACTAATATTATATATTATATCTCTAACGGCCGTTTTAGTTATTACTTACGAGTGTAAATACAGTATAGGATTTAGAGCTGTAATTAAATGCCAATAAATTAGTTTAACTATTTACTTAAAGTTATTCCTCGCCTTAAGTGGTTTCTCTCAGATGTTTGGTGCGATCTATCCGCTTACTCTTATAATCTAAGAGTGAGAGAATCAAAATATAACACAATCAAAACCTCTTGACCCTGTTGTAGACAGCTCATTCTCGATTAATAGCAAATCCCTTAAGCCATTAATATCGTTTCAGGTCAACGAATGCTCGCCCATCGTTTAACTTACGTCATCAAATCTCCATCGGAAACCGTGGCCTTATTAGTCACCAGGGCTATTGTTCCACCGGTGTAGGAAGACTAATCACACGATACCTTTTTAAAACTCCTATGTGATAACCTTGCTGTTGGGTGTAGGACGAGCATGTGAGGACTCCTTGGCCTAATAATTAAAATTTATATTACTGCTTTATTGTAGCTTTAAGGGCGTGTTTCACCAAGCAATATTAAAGTCAATCCTTCGTTAAATATCATGTTGTTCCTCTCGTAATTCCTATCAATGAATGAGAAGGCATGGTAATTTAACAAGCCGTTATCACTAACATACGTTGGTGAAATCGGGACAACGAGTAAATGCCAATTTCACCAACACATGTTAAAGTTAATCCTTAATTAAATATCATGTTATCCCTCTCGTATTACCTGGCAGTTAATGAGAGTCATGGTAACACTAACAAGCGTTGGTGAAATCAGGACTAAATCTGTTACAGCAAATATGAGATGCTCCGTTTTACTCGACATATCCTTAAAAGAAAATGTTTTTTCGCATCATCATCTCATCTATGTACATACTTCTGTAAATGAGGATTTGGACTAGCTAAGAAATCAATTTATTTTATCTATACTAATACAATATTATAAAGCAGAACAGTTTGTTTAAACGCGCTAATCTCAGAAACTACTGGTCCGATTTGAAAAATATTTTTTTGTTAGATAGTCCATTTATAGAGGAAGGCTTTTGGCTATATAACATTACGCTGCGACCAATAGGAGCAAGGCGTCAGTGAGAAATGATGCAAAAACGGGGAAAATTATTAAACATTTGAGGACTTTTGTTGCGTGCGCTGCATAAACAGTTTAAGTTACTCAAAAAATATGTATGAAAGAATTATTCCTAATCATAATAACAAAAACCAACGTGAGCAATCAAAAGATAATCGCGATAGTGTTTCCGACAACCACGCGAACGAAGTCGTGGGCACAGCTTGTATTGATAAAAAATATTTTTACGGATAAGTATAGGTCATACCGTCGTTCAAATTTCATGATTAAGGATACCTTAGGCCACTCCCCGTTTCCCTAAAAACTGTTCTTATCAATCTCAGCAAGCTGTTATCGAGAAAGTAATTATTGTTGCGTCAATTGAAATTCACTTCAGCATATATGGTGTCCAATTCGCTTTCTTCAATAACCGGAACATAAAATATGTCCCAGACAAGTCTTGTTGTGCTGCCAAGTACACATCAAAAATAAAAGTGATACTAATAACTATAAACAAAATTAATATTTTGAAGTAACCCCTGAATTTGTTTAATATGTAAAGCAGGCAGTGAACTGAATGATAAATTATAGCTAACTCTCTCGATCACGTCAGACAAACAAAGCACATCAAAATCGGTTTACTCGTTTGAGAGCTACGCTGCCATAAACAAAAACACACATCTACTTCTAATACCCCTCTATTTTTGTCGGGCGTTAAAAAATCGCATTTCAATAAATTTCATAACTGATTGAGTGATAAACTTTCATTTTAAATAATTTCTCAGACATTTTTGAGTACTTTGAAGGTCGTGCAGAACTCTGCAAAAAATAATTAATTGATACCAATCACTTTTGAAATCAATTCTTAATGAGATCAATTAACACTTAACCTACCAATTTTCGTAATTAAAACTGTTTAATATGCTGTATATCTTCATCCAGATATTCCGAGAAAACTGAACATACAAAATAAAATTGCAAATGGCCGTTCAATTCAATAACGACAATGGAATTAAGCAGATGACGATACTATATTTGAACAAAATGTGTTTGCATTAGTTTGGAATTCCGTGACACTATGCTATTATAGGCCGGTATCTGTCTTTATGTGGTCTTTATTAAGACCGGGTCATCGGCCTAAGTGTACAAGGCCACCGTATTGTGCTCGCGTCAGAAGTGATTTATGAAGACCATATCTATGTGGTTTGTGGTTATTTTGGGTCACTGGGTAAAATTTGAGCAGCTTAAATATGATTTTCAAACTAACTTCAACAAAGGGAGGAGGTTTCTCAATTTCTATCTTAATATAATATTATGTTTTTGATTATGAATTCTATACTATGAGCCTTAAGTAAGTATTGTGTTTGAAAATATTTTCTACTCATTGAAGTGTGAATTCTAGGTAAAAACAACTTATTTTTGAAATACATTGTAGTTGTGGGTATTAAAAAATAATAAAAAATTGAGTTAGATCAAACTTATCTCTATTTTTACCGTACGTTAAATATTTCATCAGTATTTATCGATTGCCGACGATACCAGAGTGCTTTCTTTAAATTAAGTATCTCCAAACTTGGAAATTAGGTCGAGATCTTTTATAGTCACTCGAAATAGCCAACAAACATATTTGTCTATTAATTACTAACACAGTTCCTCCATTCCTTAGCGGGCCTTGAGCAAACAACAAAAACGCACCAAAAAAGTAGAGTCAATCTAAAATACCAATATTGAATTAGTATGCTATCAAGAGCAACCGAACGAAAACTTAAGGTCATATTATCCGCAGTCGCTTCTACTAGGGTTGTCAACTTTTACGGTTTAAGACCACACAACTACACAACAAAATTCAGGTTCATATGTTAAATTATAGGAATGGCAACATATTCATACTGATATTATGAAAATCTTTTAATTACTCTTAAAAAACCCTTAAAACTCCTCCGTACAACTGCTATTGCTGTCAAAATCAGGTTGACAATATATCTTGTAATACCTGATTTTGTTTCCAGTGCCTATATATTGACAATAAGTTTTACATAATAACAGTATGAATATGTTGTCATTCCTATAAAATGAACAATCTCAATTTATATCTTTTATTTCTTTTCATAAATGATTTTAGTCATATCACTGTAATTGTAACTGATGCTGTCTGTGTATTGTGTCGAAATTACAACCTAAACTGAGAGTAAATGATAAAAAATAGGGGATTAAGTATATTCTACACGCGCAACGGAAAAGTTGGTGACAACCCTACAAGTGGCGTTAAATTACAAGATCGCCATCACTGGAACTAAGCTCGTGGGAATCATGCAGTCCGGAGCGCCATACATAATGAAGCAATCACTTTATACTTGCGTTACTACAACTTATGATCCTAAATTATCTATATCCGGTCATTAACGAGGAACTATTTTTAGAATTGATTTTTATTGCTGACCAAAATTCATCAGTATATTGCATTGTATGCAACATTGCCATATACCTAGTCTATACTTGGTGTAAGATATACGAGTGATAACACTTTAAAGTGCTAATATAAACTTTACTGTAAAAGTACCAGCGCTGAAAGACTTACTTTTGACTTTCATGTCTCTATGAGAAATGTCCCAACATTATTAATTTTCCAATACAATATTTTTTAAAAATGGAACTGTTATAGCCCTGGTACTTTCACACTAAACTCTATATACGGGACCCATACACACCCAAAAGTATAATCACTCAGTAATAATACAGCCTGTACAGAATAGTCTACAAGCTCTTTCATCAGCATAAAAATATAATCATTGCTTCACTAAAAAGTTGCTCACTGACTTCTTTTAGTAGTTAACACTTGTCTATACTCTGTTTCGATTATAGATGATCTGGATGTATTTTTTTGTAAAACGAATAAAAAATTACCAAATTAATGTGTCATTATTTTCCTTTATTGTGCGGTGAATAAGTGACATTCAAATCGGCAGTATTAAAGTCCTTAGCCGCCCATACTCAGCTTTGTTTACATTTTAATCACAATGAATCGTAACAGTTTCTATCTTCGCCTACGCTAGTGTAACCATGCCTTACATTTTTATTCATTTATTCTATTTTAAATCCCTTCGAGTGAAACTAATGTTGTAATTGTTACGCGTGTTGCACCAAATCAACTTCAAAGTTTATAATTACTGAATTATTTTGTTGGTTTTCTAATTGGTCGTTAGTAGGCGATATACCGAACGTGACCTTACAGTGATAACCAGTTATGTGATGATTAAATACCTTATGATTTAAAATTAATTTCTTCTAGTCGTCGCCATCATCTTCATATCTGTAACAACAAAGGAAAAGGTTCAAAACAAAAAATATAATGTCACAAAGAAAATGTACACTAATATTATAAATTAACATTACGCTGCGACCAATAGGACCGAAGCGTCAGTGAGAAATGTAGCAAAAACGGGGAAAATTGTTCACATTTGGGGACTTTCGTTTCGTGAGCTGCATAAATGGTTTAAGTCACTCAAAAACCAAGCAAACGAAGTCGCGGGCACAGCTAGTCATTTATAAAAGACCATAAAAAATATAACATAACTAAACCAGGATATAGCAAAACCAATATTTTGTAAATAGTTTTTACCAACTTTAAAGACATACAGTAAAATATTCTTTAGCGTTTTTCTTCACATTATCTCTTTTAAGAGCATTACATCATCAACAATAGCACACTAAAACACCCGTTTTTATATAAAAACCAATGTTATTTAACGTATAAGGAAGTGTACTATTTTATGGAGATTATCATAGTAAATAACCTGAATAGCATTCTCCAACATTCTAATATAGAAGAGCGGAGTTGGCAGCGCGCCAACTACCCGTATATTTCTGGAGATCCTTTTAGATGTTTTATTGTTGCAACTTTAAACTGCATACAACGTATTAAAATGCTTAGCCTAGTAATAAATAAGTTGAATAATGGATGTATTGTTTGTTTGGGAATTTGAAGATCCAACCATTTTATGAAGTTTTAAAACAGAGGTTTGCCAGTGATAACTCTACCAAAACTGCAACTTTATTATCTTCAATTACAATTTTTCCGTCTTGTGCCTTTATTTACTACGAGGGGAACTTGAAATCTAACAAGAAGCACCTTAATTATATCCGCGTGCCACCTCTCGTCACTTACATCTTAAAATAGCTCCTGACAACAGTGATTTACGCCCTTTTCAAGTAAATTATTTTCATCAGCATCATTTTCGGGAACTCATTCAGATAGTAATAATAATAGCTCCCCTCACCGATTTCGGTGTTGGTAACCGATTTTATTGAAACCAGGCCAGCTACGCAGGAGTTACAGTGCCCAAGAGTGTGCGCAATACACAAAGACACTATCTCTTCCTTTACTCTCATAACCCAGTGGAACGGTAAACCGACACGACTCTGGAGAGAACAGGCGCAGGACCGACTTTTTAATTGCCCATCCGACACATGGATCATCTTTCTTGTCAGACAATCAGGTGATCAGCGTGCATTGTCCTAACCAAGCTTACACTGCACTGCACTGACATAAACTCGCACTAAGCACACTGATTCAAAAATTCTCTGCGCGACAACCAATAAACGCTTGCCTCACTAAGCGTTGACCAATAACAGCGCGGTAAGTTTTGAAATCTGAATCCAATGGAAATTGTGAATATCCTAAACAACCAAACGTTCAATACTGTTGTCCAATAACAACAGAATTGATTCTTAAGTCATTGGACTATAACTTCAATCGTCCAAGCCTAAAATGACGTTTCCCTACAGCGTGACCCCAAAACAACAAAGACCTATCTGCAAGTTTGACATGCACCTTCAGATGAACACGGGCATTGGGCAGGTATGCGCCATATTGCGTAACCCTCCTGGTCTTTAACAGATTTCCTGTTATTCATAATGGGACCAGTTCGTCCCACAGACGGCATATAACGTTTAACGCCCTACTGTATTGTTGTTCGGTCTTGCTTCGGTCCCATTGTAAGACTTACGTAAGATGCCTTTAGTTATTGCAGTACTTTACCGCTATTTCAGATGATACATTTGAAGACATGAATGGATGAAGGTGATATGTATCAAAATTCTGATTTCGAGAAAATTCATTATCTAAAGATCCGTCTAGGATTAATGTACTCAATACATTACTACTACATATCCTAAAATGTTTAAGTGACAGTTTAAACTCAAATTTCACATTAATTCTGCCTGTTTGCATTTAGATCACGCCTGGAATGGACATAATCGCCAGGCTTGTTATGTGTGTTTAGTTATTGCAGTACTTTACCGCTATTTCAGATGATACATTTGAAGACATGAATGGATGAAGGTGATATGTATCAAAATTCTGATTTCGAGAAAATTCATTATCTAAAGATCCGTCTAGGATTAATGTACTCAATACATTACTACTACATATCCTAAAATGTTTAAGTGACAGTTTAAACTCAAATTTCACATTAATTCTGCCTGTTTGCATTTAGATCACGCCTGGAATGGACATAATCGCCAGGCTTGTTATGTGCAATTTTTGCAAGAAAAGCAAAGCAATCGCAAACATTTTTGCTCTTGAACTTTATCGACAGTTAGGAAAGGAGAAAAGGTATAAGGGCATAAGCGCCAAAAACCAAATTAAACAATAGAGCAGTTTAAAGTTTTCAAAATTCGTATAAATTAATTTTGCGTCAATGTTTTTTTTTGCCACTAAATTGTTCTTGGCGCTAGTGTCTTCACCACAACAGCAAGCGATAAGCTCTATTTTTTGACGTTCAGCAATCGAATGCGCGTCTATCGCGCGATTTGTGCTAATCGCTATTGGTACGTAATCAGTCGGGGGAACGGAGTGAGTGAAAATAATTCAATGCATAGGAATTGTGCGAACAAAGTAAAAGCTTATATTACAGAGTCAAAAGTTCGCGTCATAGTCCATTGAAAAGTTACATTTTGGGTTGCGTTTTTTAGAGGACGCAATTTTATTTATTTGATGTGTAGGGGGGGTCAGTGTAAAGCTAAAACCAAGTTTGTGGGGTCGCCACCCTTGTCCCACGGCCGCCATCTTGAAAATAGGGGTTGAAATGGTATTTACGATATATCTCTTAAACTATTTATTTTATAAAAAAAATTGTTAACATTTTTTGTTGCAAATTAAATTCTCTACAACTTTGCTCTAGTAACTTTTTGTCGTAGAACTATAAATAAAAAGTTATAAGCGAAAATCTTCGGAAATTTGAGAAAAAAAAAATATTTTTTGATGTAACTTTTTTTTTAATCATTTTACGAAAAAAATGATATTCGACTATTTTTGTACATCGTTTTTTGAGGAACAACTTTTATTCGCATCATTTTTTCATTAAGTCAATAGCTAAGGTTTTACAGCGCTCCGAAGTGAGTACTATTTTTCAGTACTCTTAACTATACCTATATTATACGTGTGTACCTATGATAAGTCATCAGTTATTGTTTGTTTTTTTTTTCTTTTTTTTTACTTTATTATTATAACTTTTTTAATTACATATTTTGCAATATTATTAACAATTAATTATTGACTCTTTTCCCCACCACCCACGAGGTAGAGTCTAGAGGCGCGTTTTTTTTACGTGTTATCCCCAATAGGCATAATCCACGGTGATTTTCTAAATTAGAACTACTTCGTCCTCAGTCGTTTGGATGGACCAGGCTGGGGCTCAGCAGCTGATCGGCTTTCTGAATTAAATACCAGTGGGAGAACTGGAGAAGGTCATCTTCATTTATTAATTCTGAGAGTTCCATTACGTTGCTGCAAGTCTCTCCAGAACAATGGAAGCACACTGCATAACATTTCATTCCTGCTTTTCAGCATCCACACATCGCTCCACAGTTTCCTTTGCATTTGCAAAAGATCAATTTTAGAAGCTCAGGGGGTGCTGGAGGTTTAGAGTTCTGCACTGGCATCAATAATTTTCCACATTTTTTCCAGCCCCAGTCTTCAGGATCATTATAATTACCAAGCCACGACTGGACCTGATGGTAGACTCGGAAAGTATGAAAGCGAGCTGTGACCAACGGTTTTGCCTTTTGAGTAGGATGAAAGAGGAATTAATCCAAGTGTAGATTTTATTGAAGCAGGTATTTTTTTGGATACTCGTGGTAAACTGTTATAAGGTGTAACGCATTGAATACCACCCATCGCATGGAAAGTATTTTTACCATCAATTGTATTGCTATTAAAATCAGCATTGTCAAAACAAACTGAAAAAAAGCATGAGGTAAGATATTACGCGCCGGACGAAAAGCACAAGAATCTTCGAATAATGAAATGGCATTATAGGATGCGGAGTATCCTAACGATGAAAGGACATCAAGAAAAAAAAAACGCGCCTCTAGACTCTACCTCGTGGGTGGTGGGGAAAAGAGTCAATAATTAATTATTAATAATATTGCAAAATTTGTAATTAAAAAAGTTATAATAATAAAGTAAAAAAAAAGAAAAAAAAACAAACAATAACTGATGACTTATCATAGGTACACACGTATAATATAGGTATAGTTAAGAGTACTGAAAAATAGTACTCACTTCGGAGCGCTGTAAAACCTTAGCTATTGACTTAATGAAAAAATGATGCGAATAAAAGTTGTTCCTCAAAAAACGATGTACAAAAATAGTCGAATATAATTTTTTCGTAAAATGATAAAAAAAAAGTTACATCGAAAAATATAAATTTTTTTCTCAAATTTCCGAAGATTTTCGCTTATAACTTTTTTATTTATAGTTCTACGACAAAAAGTTACTGGAGCAAAGTTGTAGAGAATTTAATTTGCAACAAAAAATGTTAACAATTTTTTTTATAAAATAAATAGTTTAAGAGATATATCGTAAATACCATTTCAACCCCTATTTTCAAGATGGCGGCCGTGGGACAAGGGTGGCGACCCCACAAACTTGGTTTTAGCTTTACACTGACCCCCCCTACACATCAAAAAAATAAAATTGCGTCCTCTAAAAAACGCAAGGTAAGGCCTAAAAAATGTAACATTTCAATGGACTATCATGATATCCCTGAGAACTAATCTAATTACAATGAGTATTGAGTAATGGTTACCTAACCTGACATTTTGCCGGCGCTATTACCAATTGGCACGACTCTTGAATCTGAATTTCAAATCCGCGATAACAATTTACATTTGTAAAATATGAAAATCTCGAATCGATCCTTTCAATCGGGTTAGTTTGCAGTTTGTTTATTTTTAGAATTCTATGAATGAACAAGATTGTGTGAACTCTGAACAGTTTCAGGGCCCCGATTCCCGTAGGTGGGGGAAGATGAAAAACGGGGTAAGACAAAAAGCATCAATAAAGACAGATTTTGTGTAATTTATTCAACGCAGGCAACATTCATTAGACCGCTATTTCGTTACGTCCCACACCTCAGTCGGCACTCGTTTTGTCGCGTAAAATTAATATCTGCACTGTTAAGTTAACGATCCGAACGATAACGAACGATCAAGTTGAGTGTTTTAATCGTACCCGAACTTACCGCATGTAATTATTGTCTATTTACAGATAATTTGGACCGTTTGTGTTATTTGAAGGTAATTTTACATTATTGCCAGTTCACAAGTGTTAAGACAGTTAAAGTTGTAGCCTACCGAGTACCGACCGTCAATATTGTCTGGCATAAAAAAAAAATTAAATTAAAATTTTTAAATGAACGAAACGATTTTCGAAACTACTTCGATCTTACCCCACAACCCTTTCATCTTTCCCTTTTTTTTTCTTTTGATAAAAACATTGTAATTAATCTCGATAATTATTATATAACGCACGTGAGATTGGGACAGAATTACGAGGTACGAGAATCGGGGCCCTGGGCTTGTCCTGAAGGGTCCGGTTTTATAATAGCATGCAGATAAAGTCTCAGTGTAATACTGATAAGATTCGATTACATTAAAAGAATATAGAGTTAAAACTAGAGCATTCTTTCGTGACCTTTTAGTGTTAAGCTTAAACGTCAGCGTTTTTCATCAAAATATACACGAGCAGACACAGACAGAACAACGAAAGAATACTCTACGTATGTTTACACTTAAAAAATGATAGGCATAGAATTAGCGGGATTCGCTCGTTTGATGTAAACAACCTTTACAATCAGCTATTTCAATGTTAACCATTCTGTAAAAAATAATTACGTCCAGACTGTGGTGCGTTAGGTTAAAACCTCATTATTACTTATTATTCAATATACACGAGCAGACACAGACAGAACAACGAAAGAATACTCTACGTATGTTTACACTTAAAAAATGATAGGCATAGAATTAGCGGGATTCGCTCGTTTGATGTAAACAACCTTTACAATCAGCTATTTCAATGTTAACCATTCTGTAAAAAATAATTACGTCCAGACTGTGGTGCGTTAGGTTAAAACCTCATTATTACTTATTATTCAATATACACGAGCAGACACAGACAGAACAACGAAAGAATACTCTACGTATGTTTACACTTAAAAAATGATAGGCATAGAATTAGCGGGATTCGCTCGTTTGATGTAAACAACCTTTACAATCAGCTATTTCAATGTTAACCATTCTGTAAAAAATAATTACGTCCAGACTGTGGTGCGTTAGGTTAAAACCTCATTATTACTTATTATTCAATATACACGAGCAGACACAGACAGAACAACGAAAGAATACTCTACGTATGTTTACACTTAAAAAATGATAGGCATAGAATTAGCGGGATTCGCTCGTTTGATGTAAACAACCTTTACAATCAGCTATTTCAATGTTAACCATTCTGTAAAAAATAATTACGTCCAGACTGTGGTGCGTTAGGTTAAAACCTCATTATTACTTATTATTCAATATACACGAGCAGACACAGATAGAACAACGAAAGAATACTCTACGTATGTTTACACTTAAAAAATGATAGGCATAGAATTAGCGGGATTCGCTCGTTTGATGTAAACAACCTTTACAATCAGCTATTTCAATGTTAACCATTCTGTAAAAAATAATTACGTCCAGACTGTGGTGCGTTAGGTTAAAACCTCATTATTACTTATTATTCAATATACACGAGCAGACACAGACAGAACAACGAAAGAATACTCTACGTATGTTTACACTTAAAAAATGATAGGCATAGAATTAGCGGGATTCGCTCGTTTGATGTAAACAACCTTTACAATCAGCTATTTCAATGTTAACCATTCTGTAAAAAATAATTACGTCCAGACTGTGGTGCGTTAGGTTAAAACCTCATTATTACTTATTATTCAATATACACGAGCAGACACAGACAGAACAACGAAAGAATACTCTACGTATGTTTACACTTAAAAAATGATAGGCATAGAATTAGCGGGATTCGCTCGTTTGATGTAAACAACCTTTACAATCAGCTATTTCAATGTTAACCATTCTGTAAAAAATAATTACGTCCAGACTGTGGTGCGTTAGGTTAAAACCTCATTATTACTTATTATTCAATATACACGAGCAGACACAGACAGAACAACGAAAGAATACTCTACGTATGTTTACACTTAAAAAATGATAGGCATAGAATTAGCGGGATTCGCTCGTTTGATGTAAACAACCTTTACAATCAGCTATTTCAATGTTAACCATTCTGTAAAAAATAATTACGTCCAGACTGTGGTGCGTTAGGTTAAAACCTCATTATTACTTATTATTCAATATACACGAGCAGACACAGACAGAACAACGAAAGAATACTCTACGTATGTTTACACTTAAAAAATGATAGGCATAGAATTAGCGGGATTCGCTCGTTTGATGTAAACAACCTTTACAATCAGCTATTTCAATGTTAACCATTCTGTAAAAAATAATTACGTCCAGACTGTGGTGCGTTAGGTTAAAACCTCATTATTACTTATTATTCAATATACACGAGCAGACACAGACAGAACAACGAAAGAATACTCTACGTATGTTTACACTTAAAAAATGATAGGCATAGAATTAGCGGGATTCGCTCGTTTGATGTAAACAACCTTTACAATCAGCTATTTCAATGTTAACCATTCTGTAAAAAATAATTACGTCCAGACTGTGGTGCGTTAGGTTAAAACC
The DNA here is from genome assembly GCA_905187575.2 of Celastrina argiolus. NCBI lineage: Eukaryota > Metazoa > Arthropoda > Insecta > Lepidoptera > Lycaenidae > Celastrina > Celastrina argiolus. The sequence goes on from LR994596.1 coordinate 10,994,732, forward strand.
TCATTATTACTTATTATTCAATATACACGAGCAGACACAGACAGAACAACGAAAGAATACTCTACGTATGTTTACACTTAAAAATGATAGGCATAGAATTAGCGGGATTCGCTCGTTTGATGTAAACAACCTTTACAATCAGCTATTTCAATGTTAACCATTCTGTAAAAAATAATTACGTCCAGACTGTGGTGCGTTAGGTTAAAACCTCATTATTACTTATTATTCAATATACACGAGCAGACACAGACAGAACAACGAAAGAATACTCTACGTATGTTTACACTTAAAAAATGATAGGCATAGAATTAGCGGGATTCGCTCGTTTGATGTAAACAACCTTTACAATCAGCTATTTCAATGTTAACCATTCTGTAAAAAATAATTACGTCCAGACTGTGGTGCGTTAGGTTAAAACCTCATTATTACTTATTATTCAATATACACGAGCAGACACAGACAGAACAACGAAAGAATACTCTACGTATGTTTACACTTAAAAAATGATAGGCATAGAATTAGCGGGATTCGCTCGTTTGATGTAAACAACCTTTACAATCAGCTATTTCAATGTTAACCATTCTGTAAAAAATAATTACGTCCAGACTGTGGTGCGTTAGGTTAAAACCTCATTATTACTTATTATTCAATATACACGAGCAGACACAGACAGAACAACGAAAGAATACTCTACGTATGTTTACACTTAAAAAATGATAGGCATAGAATTAGCGGGATTCGCTCGTTTGATGTAAACAACCTTTACAATCAGCTATTTCAATGTTAACCATTCTGTAAAAAATAATTACGTCCAGACTGTGGTGCGTTAGGTTAAAACCTCATTATTACTTATTATTCAATATACACGAGCAGACACAGACAGAACAACGAAAGAATACTCTACGTATGTTTACACTTAAAAAATGATAGGCATAGAATTAGCGGGATTCGCTCGTTTGATGTAAACAACCTTTACAATCAGCTATTTCAATGTTAACCATTCTGTAAAAAATAATTACGTCCAGACTGTGGTGCGTTAGGTTAAAACCTCATTATTACTTATTATTCAATATACACGAGCAGACACAGACAGAACAACGAAAGAATACTCTACGTATGTTTACACTTAAAAAATGATAGGCATAGAATTAGCGGGATTCGCTCGTTTGATGTAAACAACCTTTACAATCAGCTATTTCAATGTTAACCATTCTGTAAAAAATAATTACGTCCAGACTGTGGTGCGTTAGGTTAAAACCTCATTATTACTTATTATTCAATATACACGAGCAGACACAGACAGAACAACGAAAGAATACTCTACGTATGTTTACACTTAAAAAATGATAGGCATAGAATTAGCGGGATTCGCTCGTTTGATGTAAACAACCTTTACAATCAGCTATTTCAATGTTAACCATTCTGTAAAAAATAATTACGTCCAGACTGTGGTGCGTTAGGTTAAAACCTCATTATTACTTATTATTCAATATACACGAGCAGACACAGACAGAACAACGAAAGAATACTCTACGTATGTTTACACTTAAAAAATGATAGGCAAAGAATTAGCGGGATTCGCTCGTTTGATGTAAACAACCTTTACAATCAGCTATTTCAATGTTAACCATTCTGTAAAAAATAATTACGTCCAGACTGTGGTGCGTTAGGTTAAAACCTCATTATTACTTATTATTCAATATACACGAGCAGACACAGACAGAACAACGAAAGAATACTCTACGTATGTTTACACTTAAAAAATGATAGGCATAGAATTAGCGGGATTCGCTCGTTTGATGTAAACAACCTTTACAATCAGCTATTTCAATGTTAACCATTCTGTAAAAAATAATTACGTCCAGACTGTGGTGCGTTAGGTTAAAACCTCATTATTACTTATTATTCAATATACACGAGCAGACACAGACAGAACAACGAAAGAATACTCTACGTATGTTTACACTTAAAAAATGATAGGCAAAGAATTAGCGGGATTCGCTCGTTTGATGTAAACAACCTTTACAATCAGCTATTTCAATGTTAACCATTCTGTAAAAAATAATTACGTCCAGACTGTGGTGCGTTAGGTTAAAACCTCATTATTACTTATTATTCAATATACACGAGCAGACACAGACAGAACAACGAAAGAATACTCTACGTATGTTTACACTTAAAAAATGATAGGCATAGAATTAGCGGGATTCGCTCGTTTGATGTAAACAACCTTTACAATCAGCTATTTCAATGTTAACCATTCTGTAAAAAATAATTACGTCCAGACTGTGGTGCGTTAGGTTAAAACCTCATTATTACTTATTATTCAATATACACGAGCAGACACAGACAGAACAACGAAAGAATACTCTACGTATGTTTACACTTAAAAAATGATAGGCATAGAATTAGCGGGATTCGCTCGTTTGATGTAAACAACCTTTACAATCAGCTATTTCAATGTTAACCATTCTGTAAAAAATAATTACGTCCAGACTGTGGTGCGTTAGGTTAAAACCTCATTATTACTTATTATTCAATATACACGAGCAGACACAGACAGAACAACGAAAGAATACTCTACGTATGTTTACACTTAAAAAATGATAGGCATAGAATTAGCGGGATTCGCTCGTTTGATGTAAACAACCTTTACAATCAGCTATTTCAATGTTAACCATTCTGTAAAAAATAATTACGTCCAGACTGTGGTGCGTTAGGTTAAAACCTCATTATTACTTATTATTCAATATACACGAGCAGACACAGACAGAACAACGAAAGAATACTCTACGTATGTTTACACTTAAAAAATGATAGGCATAGAATTAGCGGGATTCGCTCGTTTGATGTAAACAACCTTTACAATCAGCTATTTCAATGTTAACCATTCTGTAAAAAATAATTACGTCCAGACTGTGGTGCGTTAGGTTAAAACCTCATTATTACTTATTATTCAATATACACGAGCAGACACAGACAGAACAACGAAAGAATACTCTACGTATGTTTACACTTAAAAAATGATAGGCATAGAATTAGCGGGATTCGCTCGTTTGATGTAAACAACCTTTACAATCAGCTATTTCAATGTTAACCATTCTGTAAAAAATAATTACGTCCAGACTGTGGTGCGTTAGGTTAAAACCTCATTATTACTTATTATTCAATATACACGAGCAGACACAGACAGAACAACGAAAGAATACTCTACGTATGTTTACACTTAAAAAATGATAGGCATAGAATTAGCGGGATTCGCTCGTTTGATGTAAACAACCTTTACAATCAGCTATTTCAATGTTAACCATTCTGTAAAAAATAATTACGTCCAGACTGTGGTGCGTTAGGTTAAAACCTCATTATTACTTATTATTCAATATACACGAGCAGACACAGACAGAACAACGAAAGAATACTCTACGTATGTTTACACTTAAAAAATGATAGGCATAGAATTAGCGGGATTCGCTCGTTTGATGTAAACAACCTTTACAATCAGCTATTTCAATGTTAACCATTCTGTAAAAAATAATTACGTCCAGACTGTGGTGCGTTAGGTTAAAACCTCATTATTTACAATTAACTCTCAGACAATATTTTATTGTAATTGTTGAGGGTTAAACAGAATAAAACATTTCGAACAAGCCCTTTGTATAAATATGTAAATTATAAAGTGCTAGAGGTCACAGACAGAGGTAACGGACACTAACAGTTAAGTTGTTTTTGTAATTGTTCATAAACACGTATTGTTTTAAATAAATAGTAGATTGACTTGGCAATCATGAAACAATCTGATTCAATATGTATCATTTGTGAGATAGATAATAATATAACGGGGTGTAAAAAGAACAGTCACTATATTTTTTTTTTGCTTTTTCGTTATTCTTGCGATAATAAAATAACAAATGATAAAAAGTAAAAAAAAATATTTTTTTAGACAAAAAAGTCATTTCCAAAATGATGAAACTTGAATGGTAATCTATATCTGAAAATTATAGTGTCTGTTCTTTTTACATACTGTATACATTGTGTATTCGTGAAATATTGTTAATAATATTGATATGATCACTATAAGATGTTGTTGGCCTAGCGACTTACCCCAGCTTGGCATCACATAGATCTCACAACTTTTTACGGCAAAAGAACTAAGTACTTACGTACGAGACTTGGCACTTTTTACAAGTTGTGTTTTCGATGGTATTTAATTTGGAACCAGTCATAAACAATAATAAAAACATATATTTCTATATCTTGCATAGTTAAAATAACTACTGTTACAACTAATGTATTTCATGCATATAAACCATATCATAAACTGGTCAACATAATAGCCCAGTATTTCATAAAACGAAGTGCAGTGGTTTATATTTTGAATTCATGTAATCAGACGGATTATTTGCCCAAAAGGAAATCAAATTACTACTTTTATGACATAGACGTACCTAACATTGAAATAAAACCCGTACCTAACATTGAAATAAAACCTTGTATAAGTCCAAGTTGATAAGTGTTCAGCATACGAGAAAATCATTAGCTTGACATATAAAATGCAAACAAAGAAAGAAATATTCGTGATAACTATGATATTTTCACATTTGATACGCATTCCGCGAGTGGCATTATAGCAAATAAATATCAGCAAATCCACCTACCAACCTCAAGAAACTATAAAAATGATATAGCCTATTTAAATCGGACAAGCAGTTCAGCCGCTGCAAGGGAACAAACAAACAAACATACATACATACATAGACTGCCAAAATCATTACCCTTACTTATAGTTTCGCGCAAGTCGGGTAAAAAATACTTAAACATCCACAGACACAAGATAAAAGTATACAAATAAATAAAATTCAAGTGTAACTTTCAATTAGCAACTTTCTATAAATGCATATTTTTGTCTGTCTGTCTTCCTGACGGCATGTCTGCACGGCTGGACCGATTTTGACGAGACTTTCACTGGTTATAGTTGTAAGGAGAACTTAGGCTACTTTTCATCATCGTCATCATCATCTTCATCAGTTGAATCCAAATCTTGGTCGATAAACCAGACTTATCCTCGAGCAAAGCCGCGGGCAAAAGCTAGTAAAATATAAATATAGTAAACTATGATAAATGTCACTGACATTAAATATTTCAGTTCTTGGTTTAATCCCTTTAGCTATGACGTCCACAGCTGGACATAAGCCTCCCCCACAATATTTGATGAGGGGCAGTTGCCTACACTCAACATGATTGGGAGGAAGGAGGCGAGCGCTGTTGTAAACGCTGCTGTATATTTCCGGATGTATATTCCCTCTGTCGACCATTCACGACACCCACGGGAAAGATGGTTGATTGCAGTGCAATTCTTTTGCCGTCACCTCACAGAAAATGGCATTTTTCCGGTTACGTTACGACTTCATTAAGAGGAAACCTCACGGTTGAGTTAATACAAAATAGGTATTTATAAGACCTATTGCCATGTCACAGTCCCTTAGCTAGTCAGCACTAGCTCGAAGAGAAATTACCTGTTAAAAGTACAAGAAATCGACGTTTGGGAAATTCCTGTTTCCTCCTCCAAAACTTAACCGATTTAGATATTTTTTCATTATAAACTAAAAAAAGGCTTTAGCTAGGTTCCTATGTTTTGATTGTATTGTATAATGCAGTCAAATTTGTTTCCTGGATGTTGAAACACACCGAAAAGTATGGTAATTTTTTTTTTTTTTTTGAACGTCCATATCTCCTTAAATTATTAATATATTAAAAAAATAGGAACGTACAAATAATATACATAGATGTTAAGGAAAAAAATTGTTACTCTAGCGGTGTTATCCAGGGAGGAAGCAGGGATCGCGTAGACCCCTGTTTTTGTATGGAGAAAACAGGCGTGATGTTTCCTCTTAAGCTTTGCAAAATGTAAACATATAAAGGCTCTACAAAATGACAACCACACCAACTGTTTACATCGCGCGTGTGAATATATAATCCTGTGAACTTATCTTCAATCGAGTGATACAGATAGCATTCATCTGCATGGGAAATCCGCAACGCGCTAACGGGTACGTTGACCCTACCAGTTGCTGTCAAGGGCATTGCCAAGGATTGACAGCAAATGGACTGAAATAGACCGAAGGGTTTTAGGAGAATTGCTTTAGCTTGCTTGCAAGATACTGATTATATTAGATTAAGGCCGTGTTTCACCAAGCAATGTTAAAGTTAACGCCATGTTGGCCCTAGCAGAATGTGTGTGTGGGCTTGCTCGCTGTGGAATGCTGAGCTGGGGTCAATTTTTGCCATCATAGAACATAATAATATTATTATTTAAGACATTAACGCTGTAATCTCTTTTAAAACCTAGCTCTATGTATATTGTTAGATTTAGTTGTTTCTCTTGTGAAAAAGTTTTTGGTAAATAAACATTACCAATATCATCATTATCATTAAGTATTGTTCGTTATAATGTTACATTGTGTTGTATGATGGTCAGAATAAAAATGTTTTCTTTCTTTCTTTCTTTCCGTGTTAAAACACCATGCCTTCTCATTCATTGACAGGAAATACGAGAGGGATAACATGATATTACATGGCGTTAACTTTACCATTGCTTGGTGAAACACGCCCTTATGGTTCTTCACGTTAGTAATCTCAACATTACCTCTACGGTCATTCTACTTGGAAAACGATATAATGAAGCAATGGCATCTTGGAAAAAAAATAGCTCTGCTCTATGGCAGACGAGTTGTATAATGTGTACTTTCAATCGCCTCTGTGGTCTAGTGGTTCAGAGCTTCATTTTCGACCCGGAGGTCGTGGGTTCGATTTCCGATTTGGAACAACAAAAATGTTGTTTTCATGTTTGGTTAGGACAATGCAGGCTGATCACCTGATTGTCTGACAAGAAAGATGATGCTTGCGTCGGATGGGCATGTAAAAAGTCGTCCTGCGCCTGTTCTCTTGCCAGTCGTGTCGGTTTACCGTCCCACTGGGATATGAGAGTAAAAGTAAGAGAGTGTATTTATGTATTGCGCACACACTTGGGCACTATAAAATAACTCCTGCGTAGCTGGCCTGGTTTCAATTAAATCGGCTACCGACACCGAAATCGGTGAGGGGAGCTATTACTTTAAAGTAATTAAGGCTTTCAGTTCCAATCCATAGAATTATATAGTGTTGGATAATAGCCCTTAGGCTATATATCTGAATTTGTCGCTAAAATTGACACCACTACCTATAGTGGTGACTGCGACCTGCCGCAGCCATCGCATTTTAACCACATCTTCAGAACTGCTATTTCCTCAATCGATCGAATTGTAAATTGTAAGCAAGAAGTGTGCCATGGAAAGGCGAAATAAGTGGTTGTGCGGATAACAGCGTGTACTCATTGTAACTGTGAGGGGTTCCGAGGTAGGCCTGACCATTGATAACATTAGCGGATATAGAGCGTTGCAAAACGTACGGTTTCCGCAAATTCCGTATTACATATTTAGATGATGAGCCATTTCACAATTTTCTAATAACTTTCGAATAGTTTTCGACATAGTTCTAGTTGCTAATACGTTACATATCAGAAGATCGTCGAACTCTTTAATATTACATACCAGCAGGCTTGGTTCGATCTCAACGGCTTTTGGTATTTTATTTGGATTTCTTTGAAACTAACCAGGATAAAGAAAATCGTTACATCGTAACTTTTTATACTCACCATATCAATTGACTGAGAATCAAAATAAACATACGTCAATTTATTCGGAAGTATACGGCACGATCGAATCTGAAACAAATCGAAACAGTTTGTAGAGGAAAGCCCCTGTATCTGTTTAATGATCTTCGAAAAAATATTTAGTAAAATGTAACCAGCACTGTCTTCGTCTTCGATAGCAAATTATAAGAATACTTTCCATTATGAGATTACGAAATAGATTATCGGTTTACCACGTTGACTAATTTTATTTTAATTGAGTTGGTTTCTTGGAAATTCTAGTATTGTAATCATTCCATAACTTATGCGATTTCGTCAGTCACGTTAATAGTAAATAATAGTAAACATAACGTTTACATTTACTTCAGATATGCCTCCAATGAGCTGTTTTGAGGTTAGGTAAATTCTGGCTGACCATCTAATAATCTAATCTAATAACCACGGCGGCGAACTGCGGACGATTACGGGAAACGCGCGACTATGGCACAGGATATGAAGTGAACTAGAGATAGAAGAAAGTTGAACGGAGGCAACCCAAAGGAACAAACTATCTTAGTTGGTTCCTTGGTTGTAGAACCAGGACGAACTATCGGAAGACATCGAAGTCGTATCTGTGTTGTCCGCCCCAGAAAGGGGCGAAGAACTTAGGGACAAATAGAAAGACAATAGATAACTTGTAGGGAATCAAGAATTATTGCGCACCTGAAGCGAACGCCCGAGACGGGCCGAAATGTGATTGTACGGAACGGAATGTAGATTTTACAAATACCTACTTTCATTTATCACCCCGTGGTGTTTCCTCTTAAAGTAGGTACATAGTTCTAGAAACGTTTCATTTTATCTATAAAACCGCATTGTCTTAAAAAGTCCTCTGACCAATATGGCAATTTCACTTAGTCATGCCACCGCGGTCTATATATGGGACTATTGACCCCGATAGAAACTGACATACATCTAGTTTATTGCGTTCTACAGGCTAACCTAAAATACAAGTATTATACCATACATATGGCCAACTGCCCTGAAACTGTGGTGTTTTCTCCGGTGTATTTCACGTTTTAGGGTAACGTAGTTAAAGGCTACAAACAAGAGCCTATTACTGAGACTTCTCTGTCTGTTCATCAGCTAACAGCAGGCCCGACACAATCAAGAATCGAATCGATTTGATCTCATCGGCTTTTGGTATTTATTTGGTGGATTACTTTGAAACTAACCAGGCTAAAGAAAATCATTAGATCGTAACTTTTTGTACTTCCGACCATATCGATCGACTGAGAATCAAAATAAACAAACGTCAATTCATTCGGGGGTACGCGGCACGATCGATTCTGAATCAAAATCGAATCAGTTAGGAGAGCAAGGACCCAAGCTGTATCTCGTGAAAAGAAACAGCTATACAGTTGAATATTTTAACACATAAGTTGTCGTTCTAAGGGAAACAAAATAAAGTGCTATTAAATGGATACACTTCGAGAGTGGCAGCAGACGTGGAAACCGTAACAGCAGGAGCTGGCACTTTAGCCACGTGGTACAGAGGGGGATATTATCTACTTCCTGTCCTACGCCAAATTCTCCTACGAAGTTTCGATCTGGGCCACGGTTCTCGATTCGATCGTCAGTGTGTCCCGCTCCCATGCACGCCAAATCATACGTGCCCGAGTAGAAAATACTGAGATACGAAACGAGTTCGAGGCACAAGAATGGCCCAAGGCCCCGATTCAAGATGCATTTATCGGTTGCGAAGTTCGAAAACAAATGTATATGATTTGACATACGCTTCGCTAAATGACGAGCGAATTCGTATGTCAGTAAGCTAATCATGGCCCAGGAAATGTGTCCTGACGCGAGTTTAACATTTTTACTGCTAAAAGTTTTCACTTGAAAAAAATTTAATAGATATTAGTATCTACTTACAAGGTAATAAAAACATAATACTTAATATAATCTATGTTTTCAATTTACTGTATCAAATTAGAAATTACAGCGTTAATAAAATAATCGTAAAAGTGATTTAATTGGCCCTACTCGACAAACTACTACCATTATCGTCCCTAAACCTTTACAAGTACAGTCATTCATCATTAACCAGTTTTTGTCATGTCCCACCCGTCTTATGCAATTAGATGTAGGTACATAATATTATTTATCGACTTTCTAAGGGAACCGCGAGATAATAAGTTTTATAACACTAGTTTTTGTCGCGCACTTGCCTTTGTCGGTGTCATTGAAACCTTAGGACTGGTGATGTGACAGCTAATTAGTAATGATTCAGTCTTCGTCCATGATAACATTATCAGTTATTCTATAAGGAAATAACTGACAATCGAATCGAAGTTCCAGTTACGAGAATCGGTGCCCTGGGGCTGATTCAAGATGCCATCGCTAATTATTTATCGCTTACAAAGTTCGAATACAAAATGTATGAGATTTGACATAAGGTACGCTAAATGACATACCAAATCGCGATCATTTAGCGTAGCTTATGTCAAATCCCAAACATTTTGTTATAGAACTTTGTGAGCGATAATTAGCGATGGCATCTTGAATCAGCCCCCTGGCCTGCACCGTGATCTACGTAAACCCATCTATCTTATACTATCTGACCATGTAATTTCATAACAATTAGACTTGGACCCCATGGACTTCCAAGTGCATTTTTCCACGGCTCACCGCAACTGTATCGATGTACATTTAAATACCAAATGTATGTAAGTACAGTGAAATGTCAGCAACTGGTAATTACCATGAGAATCGGAGTAACGTCACTCGGCATGCATAATTCATTTGGTTTCGGAGTTTCTAAGACAAAATGGGACGGTAGCGAGATGTCTTGTTAATGAAGAAGCCATTTCAATTAAGAAGAATTCCTTTGCAAGGCAAATTAAACACAATAAATAGAACGGTTTAAAATTCTTTCTTAAATAATGAGGCCCTTGCATCCGTTATTGGATGATTTATACAGTATTCTCCGAGTGAAGTTACCACTGGTGGACCTGGTGAAAACTGCCGGGTCACGTTGGATGCAGGTGGCAATGGACCGGTCGCACTGGAAATGTGTTGGAGAGGCCTATGTTCAGCAGTGGACTCTAAAAGGCTGAAACGACGAACGACGAAGTTACCACTCTTAATATACTGTATTGCATGGTTGCCCAGCACTTACGACATTATTACAACTTACGTCAGCCTAGTCCAGAGGAATGATGGTTCAATATGTCTGGGGCCAACCACGTGCGGGTTTCCTCACGATGTTCTCCTTCACTGTTAGAGCATCAGTATTTAAACGTACTTGAGATTACTTGGAAATGTTACAAATCAGGGACCGAATATTGCATTTTTAGAGGACGAAATTTTATTTTTTAGAAGCATAAAATATAATTAAAAAATCACTTTTTTGCTTATAACTTCTTTAACTTTTAATTTAGGGCAACAGTCTTTACACAATTTGGTATAAATGTCATTACGAATTTTATGTAAGATATCGCGAAAAAAATATTTTCCGAGATGGCGGCCGAGAGACGAAGGTGGCGACCACAAACTTGAGGTTCAGCTTCTATTGACCCCCACACGTGACCCAAAATAAAATTGCGTCCTCTAAAAAATGCAAAGCTCATGTAACATTTGGTGTTGGGAATTAACAGGGGGCTTACCCAACATGCTTTTACGTTTGTCGTTATCGAAGTACGCTATTTAAAAATGTATGGAATTGACTTTTGCGTACGACTAATGACGTCCTTAGTCGTAATCGATATTTGTAGTGCTACCCAACCTGTACATTTTTGTCGAAGACGATAACAGTAAACTTTTACGCTTTCCAATTGACGATAATGTTATATGAAATGGCTACCCAACTTACACATTTTGACATTTTGTCGAACGCTATCTTATACGTTATTGTTTTCAAGATAACGAAGTCTAAAGAGGTGCTTTTAACTCCGATATCGAACAATATGGCGGATATTTATTAATCAGCTGATATTCTTGTTTAGAGTACAATAGAGTTTAGGTGCTTTGCGATTATTGTTGGCCGCACAACACGAATATACCTAGGAGAGGCGTATATATACAGTAATTGAAGGCAATAGAAGACATTCCCGACATTATTTGTAGTCTCCCGATATAAAACATTGATAACTGGGGCCTTACCCAAGATGCCATCGCTTAGTTACATAAAGTTCTGTAGATACGTTATCTGTTTTGAGATAACGACATTGATTTCGTACCCAACATACACTAAGATTGCGCTTCGTCTTGGCGTAATTTTGAAAACGTTTTGTCTCTGGTTCCGGCGCCATATAACGTAATTTTCGCTGTCAAGTGTCAACTGTGTCAACTGTCAAATCCGTCACTAGACTATCATGTTACAAGACAACAAACTACCATGTGCCAGTGTTGCCAACCTAGGAGTTTTTCCCCTAAATTCGGTGGCAAAAAATTTCTACAAGCAGTTTTTAGGTGTAAAATTGTTTAGGTTTATATTTGGGGTCTCTATTTTTTTACTTACCTATAACGACCAAAATTTTAAAAGTCAATCTGTATAATAAATAATGTTGGTAGTGTATCTTAACGTATAATGGACATAATCACATTTTTATCAGGATTAATTTATTTTTATTATATTTATAGTTTTCAGTGCCATAAGAAAATTTAGGGATTTTTTTTAAGTAGTTGTTACCATTTTGGGACTTTTGTTGTAAGTTTGGACATAAATATTTATGAGAGTTGGTAACACTGCCGAATGGCCGACGAGTTGCTACTTAGATGTTTTTAACAATGAACTTGTATTGAAGCTATTAGTAATTAGTGAAGAAGATGTGTAATCAAACTATGAAGAGTGCAAAAAAGCACGATGCCATAGATCAGTAATACAATCACGGAGAAATTCATACATTAATAGAGGTTAACAACAACACAGGTAAGTAAATAAAACTTTTATGTAAAGTGTTTAAATGGAATGTTTATGCAAACGACAACAATAATTATGGTAGAACAAAAAAGTGGTGCTTAGTAGGTATACAATTTAAGGCTTTTCGTACCTACCTGGCAGCCAGTCATTTATCATAACATCATATTCGATAATAATAAGTATAATATTATCTACTTCGTATGGGAGTAATGGGAGACTTTGTATATACTACGCAGTCACGAATATCAAATGGCTAAAGTAGCCATTCATACTGTGTACCTTGATCAATAAAATCGTCACCCGTAACATAACCATGTGAGTTAGTGAATGAAGTATGAATGTTAGGATCTTATTACATTTAGATATTATGTGCCGGCCTACCCATATGGGAAATTGATTGGCATAATATTATGTAGGCATTGGCATAATAATATTGGGTATAATTGAAGTAACTACTGTATAAAGTCATTGTTTAATTAATCATTATTTATAAAACTTATTTGTATTTATATAACTTGATCCATATATAAACATATTATCATCACCTGTCTAGGTAACAATAAAATAACAAGTGGTTTTCACAAATCACAAAATGGATATGTTTAATTATAATTAATATATTTGTGTGAATGAAAGCACATAAGTCTATATCTATATTAAGTCCTGATAAAGCTAATAATATATATTTTTTCAGACAACGGCTGCAGCAGCCTTAATAGGACACATCACCTGCACCATCTAGTGCCTGCTGACCTGCAGCGATAAGGCATTGAAAAGAAAAATAAACAAAGATTCACGTGGGACACTCAAATTTTCATTATTGACATTTCATATTAATAAATATTTACATATACTGCCTGGTGTGTTTTTATCCCATTTTCATAATTATTACTCACCGTCAGACGGTGGGTGTTTAATTCCTACCTTGTTATGGAACATGTAGGCTAGGTTCTAATCCTAGGTAGGATTGGAACCGTCATGTGAGTCGTTAAGTTATTAACAAGTAAATTTATTTAACTTTAAAGGGATTAAATTAATAACAAATACTGGAAAAAAATGTTTTATTAACAATTATTATTGTTGTATTTATTTTACTCTTAATTAATCAGTATAATGAGAAATAGTTTAGTATACTTAGATTTGTTAATTTTTACAGTTCCATTTGGCCACGTTTTATCTCATATTATCTTGTCTTCACCTACCAGTTTGCAGTACCTACAGATTTTCACTTGCTTTTGATGTTGCTTAATATAAGTAATTCACTTTGAAACTAATTATGCCAAAAACTGCTAAGATTTACAACAATTAAACATATTAATACTTATTTAGTTTCTAATGTTTTACAAGTAATTTGAAGCTTATGAATCAGTTTTCAATGTTTTATATGTTAAGATATTAACAAGTAAAGTTACTTAACTTTAAAGGAATTAAATGAATTACAAATAAGTACTGGAAAAAATGTTTTATTAACAATTATTATTGTTGTATTTATTTACACTTAATTAGTCAGTAGGTATAATGAGAAATAGTTTAGTATACTAAGATTTGTTTTTACAGTTCCATTTGGCCACATTTTGTTCATGAATGCTTTCTTATTCCTGATGAATTATTCTATTTACCTAATTCTAGTTCTAAAATATTTTTAATACAGTAAGCATTTCTTTTTCATTATCATCTCTTTCACTTAGCAGTCTTTAGCATTGGTTTTTATGTTTGCAAATCCGAGTACCTACCTACCAACCAAAGCTTAGTAATTTTGCCAAAATCTCATATTATCTTGTCTTCAACAGCAGTTTGCACTACCTACAGATCACTTGCTTGTAAGTAATTCACTAATTATGCCAAACACTACTAAGTTTTTGGCATTGTTTTGGCATTATTTTGTTTGGGTAACCAACAGCTTATTAGTAATACATTAACAATACAGTATAGATAGGATCAAAGCCAGTAACAGGATATAAATCAGTTATCAATGTTTTATATCGGGAGACAACAAATAATGTCGGGAATGTCTTCTATTGCCTTCAATTACTGTATATATACGCCTCTCCTAGGTATATTCGTGTTGTGCGGCCAACAATAATCGCAAAGCACCTAAACTCTATTGTACTCTAAACAAGAATATCAGCTGATTAATAAATATCCGCCATATTGTTCGATATCGGAGTTAAAAGCACCTCTTTAGACTTCGTTATCTTGAAAACAATAACGTATAAGATAGCGTTCGACAAAATGTCAAAATGTGTAAGTTGGGTAGCCATTTCATATAACATTATCGTCAATTGGAAAGCGTAAAAGTTTACTGTTATCGTCTACGACAAAAATGTACAGGTTGGGTAGCACTACAAATATCGATTACGACTAAGGACGTCATTAGTCGTACGCAAAAGTCAATTCCATACATTTTTAAATAGCGTACTTCGATAACGACAAACGTAAAAGCATGTTGGGTAAGCCCCCTGATTTATATCCTGTTACTGGCTTTAATCCTATCTATACTGTATTGTTAATGTATTACTAACTAGCTGTGCCCGCGACTTCGTACGCGTGGAAAAGTGATTTAGGGCACTTTAGTATTTTTAAATATATTTTTAGTTTATTGGCGCAACCGCTGACAACTTTCGCTAATTTAATAGTTACTTCCCAGTGTATCCCAGTGCTGATCCCTATCCAGCCAGACACGTACCCGGCAAGCCTCTTGGTATGCAGGGTATAATAATAATATAGTACCATCCTTTCGGAGCTCGGCAAAAGAAGTAGGCCTTCGAACAATATGTAGAAGTCAGCAAAGGTATTCGAAGTTAGGATTCGAATGCACCTATAGACGCAGCCAATTTTTCACGTTAATTGAGTAAAAAACTTGGATGTCCGTCTGTCTGTCTGTCTGGGTGTCAAAACTTTAATACGTTTAGGTATCAAGCTAAAAATCATATTAAATACTAAGGATCTTCTGTCCCTTCTGGCTGTGATAAAAAACAGACTTCTTAGCAACATCTACCCAAAGATTCAGCCGTTTATGTCGGTAATTTTCGTAATTTTTGACACTCCAAAGGCAACCAAAACCCAAAGGTTACTTCCCGGGAACTCAGAATTTTTAAATTTGATATGAAGCAACGTCTTAATAGTGCCGACATAGGATAAATTGCGAAACCATAAAAATATCTTGAATTTTTTTGAACTTACTACCGTTTTTGTCATTAATGTTTTGAGATATTAAATTGAAACTTATATTGCAATTACTAAGGTATTTAAAACGAAACTCTCGGTTAGACATGGGCGCAGCGGCACGCCCCGCCGAGGATCCAGCAGGCTTACTCTCGACACATCCGAGAATCGAATCAATTCGATCTCAACGGTTTTTGGTGTTTTATTTGGTAGATTACTTTGGAACTAATTAGGATAAAGAAAACCGTTGGAAATAAACAAACGTCAATTTATTCATTCAGAATCAGTTTGGAGAATTAGGCCGATCGGTTTTAGTAGCGTTTTTTATTAACCTACCGTAAGTATAATAATAATAATATAAATAAATGAAATTTAGTTTTAAAGAAAATAAAAAATAAAAAAAGATTAAATTTGAATGGTTGAAGCAGCGCGGTTCCCGCCGCGCTTCATACAAACGTCCAGCAATTTTTTTAAATTGTCATAAGTTTTTTATTTATGAACCGATTGAGATGAATGAATAAATATTAAGTCAAGATTACTACATTATGATTAACCACTACATATGATTGAACCACATCTAAATCGGATAAGCCGTTTCTGAGATTAGCATGCACAAATGCACCGACAAACAAAAAAAATATTGTTTTGGGTACTATTGCATAAATAAAAGTCTCCTATAATAACACAGGCACAGTTAGCACAGTTAGCGGCTGTGCGTGGTTAAATTCAAACACCGGTACTGCCTGTTAGCACATTTTAATAGTATTTTTTAACCAGCAGTGGGGTGGAGTTTCTTTGGTTGACCTTCGCCAAAATTCCTACCTACCAGCATCTGATACCTACACTACTCCAGCCCGGCTCGGACGTAAGACGTAGCAACCGGCGGCGCCCGGTCGAATCACGGCGAAACGATTTTACTTTTGCTATATTTTCTAAACTATTCATTATATTTGCATGGTATATAGGGCAAATATAGTCTTCATGGAATGCTTAAGCCAACTAACGTATTAAAATGATAAGGAATAATACCGTGATGGTATAAATAGCTTTATAAGCTAAAAACCGCTTAATTGCCCGTTTTTTTAGTTTATCGCGAAAGGCATTCTTTTAATAATACAGTTAGGTAATTAATACAGTAAATGATTGTTGTTGTTGATTTTATACAGTAAATGATAATTTATTTCAATTTGTGAAGCAAGTTCAAAAACACAATTTTTATATTATTATGAAATGTGTGTGTGTTCCACTGTGGAAACACTTGTCTTCCCAGAAAAAAAAATCCTGTTAGTTAGGTACTTATTTCATGTTCTAATCTACTTTAGTGCCACGTTCTATTGCTTCGCGTCACTGTTTAAGCGATCCCCCCGCGCCCCCCCGCACGATCCGTTCGTCAGCAAACCGCGCGCGCGAAATTCATCCGACTTGCTTCAAATTTATCGTCACTGCTCGGCTCCTATGTATCGTAGCGTTATGTTATATAGCCTATAACCTGCCCAGGAATATGGGCTACAATCGTACCAAGTTTGGTTAAAATCCCTTCAGTAGTTTTTGTTCCTATCGTGCACATACAGACAGACAGACAGACAGACAGACAGACAAAAATTTTACTAATTGCATTTTTGGCATCAGTATCGATCACCAATCATCCTCCAATATGTATTTTGAAAAAATATTCAATGTACAGAATTGACCTCTCTACAGTTTTATTATAAGTATAGATATAGATAAGCTGTTGGTTACCCAAACAAAATAATGCCAAAACAATGCCAAAAACTTAGCAGTGTTTGGCATAATTAGTGAATTACTTACAAGCAAGTGATCTGTAGGTAGTGCAAACTGCTGTTGAAGACAAGATAATATGAGATTTTGGCAAAATTACTAAGCTTTGGTTGGTAGGTAGGTACTCGGATTTGCAAACATAAAAACCAATGCTAAAGACTACTAAGTGAAAGAGATGATAATGAAAAAGAAATGCTTACTGTATTAAAAATATTTTAGAACTAGAATTAGGTAAATAGAATAATTCATCAGGAATAAGAAAGCATTCATGAACAAAATGTGGCCAAATGGAACTGTAAAAACAAATCTTAATATACTAAACTATTTCTCATTATACCTACTGACTAATTAAGTGTAAATAAATACAACAATAATAATTGTTAATAAAACATTTTTTCCAGTACTTATTTGTAATTCATTTAATTCCTTTAAAGTTAAGTAACTTTACTTGTTAATATCTTAACATATAAAACATTGAAAACTGATTCATAAGCTTCAAATTACTTGTAAAACATTAGAAACTAAATAAGTATTAATATGTTTAATTGTTGTAAATCTTAGCAGTTTTTGGCATAATTAGTTTCAAAGTGAATTACTTATATTAAGCAACATCAAAAGCAAGTGAAAATATGTAGGTACTGCAAACTGGTAGGTGAAGACAAGATAATATGAGATAAAACGTGGCCAAATGGAACTGTAAAAATTAACAAATCTAAGTATACTAAACTATTTCTCATAATAAATACAACAATAATAATTGTTAATAAAACATTTTTTTCCAGTATTTGTAATTCATTTAATCCCTTTAAAGTTAAATAAATTTACTTGTTAATAACTTAACAACTCACATGACGGTTCCAATCCTACCTAGGATTAGAACCTAGCCTACATGTTCCATAACAAGGTAGGAATTAAAAACCCACCGTATGACGGTGAGTAATAATTATGAAAATGGGATAAAAACACACCAGGCAGTATAAGTAAATATTTATTAATATGAAATGTCAATATTGAAAATTTGAGTGTCCCACGTCATTCTTTGTTTATTTTTCTTTTCAATGCCTTATCGCTGCAGGTCAGCAGGCACTAGATGGTGCAGGTGATGTGTCCTATTAAGGCTGCTGCAGCCGTTGTCTGAAAAAATATATATTATTAGCTTTATCAGGACTTAATATAGATATAGACTTATGTGCTTTCATTCACACAAATATATTAATTATAATTAAACATATCCATTTTGTGATTTGTGAAAACCACTTGTTATTTTATTGTTACCTAGACAGGTGATGATAATATGTTTATATATGGATCAAGTTATATAAATACAAATAAGTTTTATAAATAATGATTAATTAAACAATGACTTTATACAGTAGTTACTTCAATTATACCCAATATTATTATGCCAATGCCTACATAATATTATGCCAATCCCTACATAATATTATGCCAATTAATTTCCCATAAGGGTAGGCCGGCACATAATATCTAAATGTAATAAGATCCTAACATCATACTTCATTCACTAACTCACATGGTTATGTTACGGGTGACGATTTTATTGATCAAGGTACACAGTATGAATGGCTACTTTAGCCATTTGATATTCGTGACTGCGTAGTATATACAAAGTCTCCCATTACTCCCATACGAAGTAGATAATATTATACTTATTAATATCGAATATGATGTTATGATAAATGACTGGCTGCCAGGTAGGTACGGAAAGCCTTAAATTGTATACCTACTAAGCACCACTTTTTTGTTCTACCATAATTATTGTTGCCGTTTGCATAAACATTCCATTTAAACACGTTACATAAAAGTTTTATTTACTTACCTGTGTTGTTGTTAACCTCTATTAATGTATGAATTTCTCCGTGATTGTATTACTGATCTATGGCATCGTGCTTTTTTGCACTCTTCATAGTTTGATTACACATCTTCTTCACTAATTACTAATAGCTTCAATACAAGTTCATTGTTAAAAACATCTAAGTAGCAACTCGTCGGCCATTCGGCAGTGTTACCAACTCTCATAAATATTTATGTCCAAACTTACAACAAAAGTCCCAAAATGGTAACAACTACTTAAAAAAATCCCTAAATTTTCTTATGGCACTGAAAACTATAAATATAATAAAAATAAATTAATACTGATAAAAATGTGATTATATCCATTATACGTTAAGATACACTACCAACATTATTTTTTATACAGATTGACTTTTAAAATTTTGGTCGTTATAGGTAAGTAAAAAAATAGAGACCCCAAATATAAACCTAAACAATTTTACACCTAAAAACTGCTTGTAGAAATTTTTTGCCACCGAATTTAGGGGAAAAACTTCTAGGTTGGCAACACTGGCACATGGTAGTTTGTTGTCTTGTAACATGATAGTCTAGTGACGGATTTGACAGTTGACACAGTTGACACTTGACAGCGAAAATTACGTTTTAGGGCGCCGGAACCAGAGACAAAACGTTTTAAAAATGACGCCAAGACGAAGCGCAATCTTAGTGCATGTTGGCTACGAAATCAATGTCGCTATCTCAAAACAGATAACGTATCTACAGAACTTTACGTAACTAAGCGATGGCATCTTGGGTAAGGGCCCTGGGATGCTCGGGAGCTCCGTAACCGAAACTTTCGGATATCCGACATAAAAAAATATCCGTAACCGTATCCGAAACCGAAATGAAAGTTTTGCTACTATAAAAAGGAAACAACAATTTAATATCCGTAATCGAAATTATCCTTAACAAACGGATAATCTGAAATAATTTAATATCCGTATCCGAAATTTCATAATTATCCATTTCTTCCCTGCCAGTAACCACATCGAATTTGTACGGCGCATGACGTCCACGCAAGCGAGGTTAAAAGGGAAACGTATCTCGATGGAGCGATATAATTTCTCTCTTTAACATATAAAGGGCTGTCCGTCTGGAGGGAAAGGTCAGGCTGTAGATCTAATTCGCCGCAGCCGAGGGCCGTGAACACCGTTATTGATTTATAGCTGGACGGTGGACCTAAGGCTATATAACATTACGCTGCGACCAATACGAGCGAAGCGTCAGTGAGAAATGTTGCAAAAACGGGGAAAATTGATTCACATTTGGGGAATTTCGTTGCGTGCGCTGCATAAACGGTTTAAGTCACT
The DNA here is from genome assembly GCA_905187575.2 of Celastrina argiolus. Lineage (NCBI taxonomy): Eukaryota > Metazoa > Arthropoda > Insecta > Lepidoptera > Lycaenidae > Celastrina > Celastrina argiolus. Next base: position 11,015,430 of record LR994596.1, read on the forward strand.
CAAAAACCACGCGAACGAAGTCGCGGGCACAGCTAGTAGGAAAATCAGCCGTCGGCACTGTTCGGTGCGTAGGTATTTTGACATTAAAACATTTTTTTAAATATTTTTTTTATAGACTCTTTCAACACTTGGGTGTTGTTACCGGCCTTCACATGGGACAGATCCATTAAATTGTATATTTTGCTTGCCTCCGGGGACATAAGTCCGGTTCCGTAAAACATAAGTCGAGAGTTAGCCTCTAAACTACAAGACCACGGAGGCGTTATACAACATACACCGTAAATAAGGTTAATTAAGAGGAAACACCACGGTTGAGAGAAATACAAAATAGGTATTTATAAAATCTGTTGCTGTCTCGCAGTGCCTTAGCTAGCCAGCACTAGCGCGATAGAGACAACTTACCTATTAAAAGTACCAGAAATCGACGTTTAGGGGATTTCTGTTTCCTCCTCCAAAACTTAACCGATTTAAATATTTTTTTCTGTATTAGCTAAAAAAAGAATTGAGCTAGGTTCCTATTTTTTGCTTTTGTTGTTTATTGTAGTCAAATCTGTTTCCTAGATATTTAAACATAGCGAAGAGTCTGGCCATTTTTTTTAGGTTTTTAAACGTCCATATCTCTTTAAATAATTAATTTATAAAAAAAAGGAAAAAATAGGGACGTACAAACAATATCCATAAATATTCAGGAAAAAAATTGTTACTCTAGAGGTGTTATCCAGGGAGGAAATAGAAATCCCCTAGACCCCTATTTTTGTATGGAAAAAATTTCGTGGTGTTTCCTCTTAATAGGACAATTAAAAAAATTAAGCTCACATACATAAACTTTTAATTCAAAGCACTATCTTAACTTGATCTCATATTTCTATAAAACAATCAAATGACATAAGCGTAATTAACGATTGGGTAACCAGTTAAACAATTAACCGGTTCACCAAAAGCTCAATCTCCGCGAATAGTAGAAACTAAACATCAAAACGCAAACGTATCATTGTACTGACAATTACAACACGATTCATTAAAACAAACCGTCATAATTACAACAACAATGCCCTTTTAGTTCCTGAGGTAGAAAATTACGGTATCAGTACATCTGATGCGCTATCTTGGGAAATGTAACTAATTCCTCCTTTCCATTGTAGTGCTCTTCATAGAAAAACAGATGAAATTACACAATTATGTTTTTCGGAACTGTTGTGCCCAGAGACAAGCAAAATATACAATTTTATGGAACTGTCACTTGTGTAGGGAACAGTGACTATGAGGCTGGCATCAACACGCATGTATTGAAAGCCTCTGTAAAAAAAATACTAAAAAAGATTTTTTTTATGTCAAAACACGTACCGAACAGTGCCGATGGCTGATTTTCCTTATGAGGGAAGCCCTTGAGCGAATTTCTAACTATAGTTCGTCCCTGACAAATTTAACCTAGAGGTAAACAAATCGAAAACATCGAAATTTTCCCTTATTCACTTATTGTGCACACTTATCAACACTTTCACAGGTATATTAAAGGATTAAACTTCATTATCCAATACATTTTATAACAATTTATCAATAATTATTATGTTTAAACATTAAATGAAAATCTTTCACAGAAAAAATACGCCATTTTGACACTGCCGATTGTAGAATATAAGCCTATAGTCTATGGATTCATAGCAAACAAAAGTCATTGTATTTATATTGGCCAATGACATCATTGACTAGTCTTTGGTTGTGTCATAGACGGGTTTGTTTACGTTTAGGTTAAATTTATCTCGGACGTACTATACACATATAAAGTCAAAGTCAAATATTTTTATTCAGAGTTAATTTACAAGAAATGTTATCTGAACGTCGCTTCTATATGATGCCTTATATTAGGAATTTGGGTGAGGGTCTTCAAACGGTAAGGAGTATAGAGTAACGTAGTGAGTAGAGAGTAACGCCGACAGAAATGGACTTAGTACCGACCTATACCGATACAGTGTGTCCCACAGTTCATATACCAAGCCGAATATAGTGTGAAGAGTACGGCACCTCGTGTACATTACTTACCATAACGCAATTAAAAAACACAAAGGTCTAAAATGACTACACAAGAACGCACTGAACGTTGACCTAACACCTGACCAGGGTTGAAACTCACCCGTTTAGAGAATTTCATGGAGATCTTTAATTGCGATTTGTCGCGTTATGGTGGGAACCCCACGCCACTGTTATATTAAACTCTATATCCAATTCAATTGGAATATAATTTTAAATATTTTTTCATAATTCCTTTGTAGTAAAAAAAGTAGATTTACAATACCAGAAACACATCACACAAATATAATGTGTAATTTTTTGTAAAACCTATTATACGCTTTTGGGAATATTAGGTGTAACATCATTTCATAGCATATTGAAGTGAAGTTGTGCAAGACACATCAGAATTCCTGTGTAAAAGTCGACGTAGGCAGTGTTTGGTCAAGTGCTCTAACGTTTGTTTTCGTACTGTTCAAACGTAAAACTTCAAACGAACAATTGCTTTTTGGCTCCAGCACCAACGAAGCAGTTGTACAAACGTTTATTTTGTACTAGGCTTAATATTATCATAATCAGGCCAACGCTGTTTGGCTTTTATTTCTAAATTATATTTAAGACAAGGAAAATGAAGAAACCTAAGGAAGTCTTACACCATTTGCAGTTTTAACTGCAGTTTATTACTGCAGAATTATTATGTTATTATATTACGTATTATTTAATCTCATGCATCAAATACAAAACAATAAAAAGATAGAGAGAATTTTGAAAATTAAATAAAAAAATTCAAGTACGCACCCGCATATTTGGATAATATGTAAATATTTAAGAAGGTATGTAGAAAAATTCTCTACACTTTACCATCAGAAATACATGAAAACATAGCCTCAATGTCAATGAGAAAATCATATGACGATTGAACATGCAAATTGACATACGAAGTCTCAAGTATTGATTATAACGACTTGAAGTATAAATCCACAGCGGACTTTCTCCATCACTCAGTAGTAGCCCCTGCTTTCTTGTGTCCATCTGATCTTGAAATGTAACGATCATTATAAATGTTGCTTGCATATCTAAACATGCGAAGAGCTATATTTCCAAATTGACAGGCAGACTCTTGGACGTAGTTTCAACGTTTCAAAGATTGTTCAACAATTACTTTAATGCTCGAGACTAGACTAAATATATGGGTATTTAAAAAAAATCTTTCATAACACGTACCGCCCGTACCGCACGTAAGCCCTTGAGCGAATTTCAACAATTACTTTAATTCTCGAGACTAGCAGAATGGTGCAAAGCCTTTGCTACCGCTATTGCCGAAAATAAAAGAAGAAGAAGAAGAACTGTCACTTTTATTATTGTCAGTTGGGGTAAGATGGTACCCACTCTGACATTGGCAAATCACTAAGGAGCCATTTTTGAAAAGAAGAAGGGTAAGATGGTATTATAAAATGCTCCTCCTCCTCCTCCTCCTGATTACCTACCTAACTTCGGAGGCTTTGCGGTTTCTGGAAATCGACTGTCATTTTGACGTTTGCACTTTTTTAAACACGTCAAAATTTTGACACCTTGTTAAATCGTGTTTTCCATAGTCAAAAAGTTCTAACGTCAAAATGACAGTCAATATTCATCGAAGGAAGGCCACCAAAGTTACGTAATCAGGGACAGTCTCATGGGTTAACAAATAATTAAAAAACTGAAAACCAAGACCGACTACGCAAATTATGTAGCCTAGACGTCACCCGCCATTTATTAAAATCGGAACAGTAGTTTAGACGCTACGATTGAACAAACATACATACACAAATGTTACATACAATGTGCATCGTCAAATAAATTTTATTACCCTTTCTTTTATTTTGAATTACAATGTCGCTGAATATAAATTGGACTTAGCACTTTCCTTATCTGCAAAGCTTAGAAATAGACTAAAATCTTTAGGAAAGAGGTCAGCTGCTACGGCTTGTTTAGAATCTAGATGAATATCAGGTATCCAGGTATCAAGATACAACAATACATTTACATAACGGGATCGGGTATGTTTACACTGTTAAGTTCTCTGCAGAAAACGCAATTATAAGTGCAGTTTGTAATTTTCTACGTTTCTAACCGACTCAATGAGAAGAAATTTTTCAGCTTTTATAGATAAACTAGCTGACTCGTGCCCACTTCGTTGGGCATAGAAACCGTTTAAACCTTCCCTGGACTTTCACGAACATTCCAAGACTAAAAATAGCCAAATCGGTTCAGCCGTTCTCAGTTTTATCGAGACTAACGAACAGCAATTCATTTTTATATATAAGAAAGAAGAAGATGAAGATGATTAAAATATCAAGTCTTTTTACGAAAATCGCGCGGCCGGACGAGTATGAAATATCCCACACTTGTAGGTTACATATTATGTTATGGACTAGGTGACAAATAAGGGAATTGCCTATTAATATTATGAATAGTGCTTAATTTATTATTGGGTCAATAACAATAATATAATAATATATTAAAATCACGCTTCGAATCACATTTGCCTTTCTTTCTTTTTCATTCCATAAATTTTGCATCTAAGAGCCAAGAGATTTGCATTAGCTACATTTCACAGCCGAAAGACTAAGGGCGTGTTTCACCAAGCAATGTTAAAGTTAATCCTTCGTTAAATATCATGTTATCCCTCTCGTATTTCCTGTCAATGATTTCTTAAGGCATGTTATTTTAACATGGCGTTAACTTTAACATTGCTTGGTGAAACACGCCCTAAGTAATTAAATTTAAACTAAAGGTAAGTAAGGTAAAAGTCCTTTTCATTATAATATGAATTTATTAACCTTGCCATCTCAATGAGTATCTTGATTGTATAGTGTTAAGCAACATTATTCCACTCTAACTAAATGAATAAAATATATTCATCCTTCACCCTAGAATCGATGTTCTAACCTTGTCAGGTCATCTCGAACGCTTCAGCTAGCAGGGCGCCTGCGTGGGAAGTTAGGAACTATCAATACGTTTGGAACCTAGATACCTAAATGTAGATACTCGATACGTAGGTCTAGCTTTGCAGATCAGTAAGCAAGTGCTGTATTATACGTGTTATGTGTTTATACATAAGCTCAATCGCCCCAAATAACTCCCCTTGTATAGTGTTTAATCATTTTTAACCGACTTCAAAAAAAGGAGGAGGTTCTCAATTCGTCTGTATGTATAATATTTTTTTTTTTTTTTTTTTTTTTTATGTATGTTCACCGATATTTTCGTCAATTATAGACGGATTTCAAAAATTTTTTTTTTGTTGTATAGAGTTCACTTCTGAGGTGGTCCCATTTTCACCAGGTCAGGATCTGATGATGGGATCCAGGAGAAATCGAGGGCAACCACCGAAAATTGTATGCTCGTATGGTGTTTTTGTTACGTAATCATGTCTTACTCAGGTATATGCTTCCGGGTGTCAACATCTGATGCTGCTGTGCTGATGATGAAGCTACAGTACTCCTTAACGGTTAGGATTAGGAGTTGGAAGGCAGTACTGCAATTGGTCGATGGAAACTATTTAGTAGTATGTAGGGCTAACATGTTGCTTGTGAGGTATGCTTGAATCAACATCTGATGCTGCTGTGCTGATGATGAAGCTACAGTACTCCTTAACGGTTAGGATTAGGAGTTGGAAGGCAGTACTGCAATTGGTCGATGGAAACTATTTAGTAGTATGTAGAGCTAACATGTTGCTTGTGAGGTATGCTTGAATCAACATCTGATGCTGCTGTGCTGATGATGAAGCTACAGTACTCCTTAACGGTTAGGATTAGGAGCTGGAAGGCAGTACTGCAATTGGTCGATGGAAACTATTTAGTAGTAGGTATGTAGGGCTAACATGTTGCTTGTGAGGTATGCTTGAATCAACATCTGATGCTGCTGTGCTGATGATGAAGCTACAGTACTCCTTAACGGTTAGGAGTTGGGAGCAGTACTGCAATTGGTTGACCGAATGTATGTAGGGCTAACGTGATACTTGTAATATACCATCCAGACTCACGGCGAGAAATCTCGCCGAGAAGTCTCGCCGGCCCTTCTCGCGAGAACAAGCAATTTATCCACACTCTCATTTTTCTCATTCGTGATCTGTTTCCTATGCAGTATGGACGACATTGACGAATTGAAACTGCAGCAGGTTTGGCTGTGTGTTATTGCATATTATAACTTTGTCAATGTCGTTGGGTCTACCCATGATAATAAAAAATATAAATACCTAATAAGTATTATATTATCAAACTCTTTCAACTAAGTACCTATTAATAACAATTATAGCTTCCTAAAAATATGACCAATTCGACAAGCGGACGTTGTAATTAGTGACTATATATTAAATAAACTGAAACCCTTAAGTAAATGAACTAGCATCTATTTAAGTTCACAACGCATCAACACAACTAAAAATCGAGAAATAAAATGACTTTTAAAAAAAAAATTAAACCGACTCCAAAAAAAATAACTAAAAAGCGATAAATAAACTAATGTATCTACTTAATGCATAATATATACCTACAATTATTTTAATATTTACAACTCAATACCTAATACTTTAACAAAGTCATCTTTAACTATTTAAATATTTACAGTTATCACTTATTTTTGAAGTCGGTGCCAGCCAAACAAATAAATGTAATTAAGAATACTGACCTACACTAAAATTCAAAGCAAAACTAAAAATACGAATTTGCATAAGCGCGTTGAAATAATATATTTCAACGCGCTTGCCAGCCGCGCGCGTCAAACAACACAACAGACTATGTTACCTAGGCTGCAGGCTGGCACCGACTCCAAATATAAGTGATAACTGTAAATATTTAAATAGTTAAAGATGACTTTGTTAAAGTATTAGGTATTGAGTTGTAAATATTAAAATAATTGTAGGTATATATTATGCATTAAGTAGATACATTAGTTTATTTATCGCTTTTTAGTTATTTTTTTTGGAGTCGGTTTAATTTTTTTTTTATATAGTATCACACCATAACTTAGTAGGATTTTCACATTAAATATTTAACTCTAATCTAACCCCTGAATAACGGGAAATAAGACTAACTTTATTAATTTAACCTAGAATGACGCAAATCGCAAGCTTAGTATTTTTTATATTTGCTTAATCTCTATTAGCAAATATTTGGCGAGATACCAGTTGTAGATACTAGATTTTTCGAGTTAAAAGATCAATAATATTATACGAACTGGATCTAACGCTTCTATGAGTAAAATATAAAATATATTTCTATTCAACACTGAAATAATTTTTCAAATCGGACCGGTAGTTAAGACCTAAGATTAGTGCGTTCAAATAAGCAAACAAACTCAATAATATTAGTATAGATACTAAGCTTTTACCTTACTTTTACATTATCAATTATTGTGTTCAAAATATACCTCACAATATACACTTATTTTAAGCTTAATTTAATTAACATAATGGCTATTCTAATGTCATCTGACCATAGAGAATCTATAATCGCAATCTCTAGAACCGTTAACCATTGTTCCTGGTTTCGGTCATAATAAGTAAAATGGTGGCATACCGATATACCTGTAGCCATTATAACAAGTATTAATACGGGAAACTTTATAAACTAACTTTTGACTTTTATAAATAACGCTTGGAAAAATAGCTTGGCATAAAAAGTATACTTTAATAGTATGTTACATACTTCTTAATTCTAGAATATGTGTACAGTTTTATGATGATCGGTTAGTAGTTTTCGCGGCAAAGTGTATCAATGAAAAACGCTGATTGGTAGAATATTATCAGACAGAAAGGAACGGACATATATTTTATAGTTACATCACGCTCGCACTTGCAAGATTTGTTAAAATTCCACAGATAAGGATGATTCACCAACGACACCGATTAGTTGACATACGATTTGTATCAGCGAGCGAGCGTGATGTAATTATAAAATATATGTCCGTTCCTTTCTGTCTGATAATATTCTACCAATCAGCGTTCAATATGGGTTGTGATTTGAATGCCATGTTTGTTGATCATTGATTAAAATAGCGTACGGAAAACCGGGGGTTAATGAAAAAAACAACATACGCTACGGCACACTACCATGCATGCTTTATAATTATTACTGTATTGACAGAATCCTCGACGTTCCTGTTTTGTAATTACATTCCATAGACAACATCTGTATCTAATATGAATAAAATCAAAAGAACCCGAAAATGTTAAAATATCGCAACACTAACAAGGCGATCATTAGTAATTTTTGATCGAATTTCGACCACAAGGCGATCATTAGTAATACTTATTACTAATGATCGCCTTGTGGTCGAAATTCGATCAAAATTAGTATATATTTTAACATTTTCGGGTTCTTTTGATTTTATTCATATTAGATACAGATGTATTACTAATGATCGCCTTGTGGTCGAAATTCGATCAAAATTAGTATATATTTTAACATTTTCGGGTTCTTTTGATTTTATTCATATTAGATACAGATGTTGTCTATGGAATGTAATTACAAAACAGGAACGTCGAGGATTCTGTCAATACAGTAATAATTATAAAGCATGCCTATAACTAATAAACTCTTATAATAGCTTAACGGTATAAAAGTTATTGCTACATCTCCCATCTCTTGATAGCTGTCGACCCTTTAAAGGAGCGAGAAAGTCGGCGAATCGTGAAAGATGTCAGATTGCGACCACAACGAAACGCATGCAAACATCGCCAATTTCATACCGTTTAATGACTGTTCTACTAGGAGCACAACGAGCGAGTGCCGTTTGGACGTTGAATGTTAGTGTACCCACTGAATTTGATTAACGATAATTTCCTTCTTTATATTCATACCACCTGGTTACGTAGGAACTATTTAGTAATCTATATCCCTGGTCTGAATACCAAGAATGACCGATAGTACCGATAGACCGATCATGTCGTTTAATGACAGTTCTACTAGGACTACAGCGCTGTTGAGTACCGTTTGCACGTTCAATATAAGTGTAGGCACTGTTTTTGTCGGAACTCCATTCCTACCGGCTTCACTAACCCTAAGGTACCATTAAAAAGGTAAGCCCTTTTAAATCCCTCATCCAAGTTCCTACATATTGTACAGGCTAGAAATTCCCTCTGAAAGTCGCCATATCGTACAAGACGCCAGAATGCGATCACAACGAAAACACATTCAATCATCGCCATTTTCGTATCGTTTAATGACTGTTCTACTAGGACAACAGCGAGGTAAAACGGCGTTGAGTGCCGTTTGGACGTTAAATGTTAGTGTACCCATATAATTTCCTTCTTTATATTCATACCCCCTGGTTACGTAGTAACTATTTAGTAATCTGTGTCCCTGGTCTGTATAATCTATCTATACATATAATAAATCTGTAGAGGGGTCATGTCTGTACATTAAGAATATTTAAGTGAAAATTAAAAAAAGGGGGTCTATAAAAGCCACAGAACCTAAAAATAACATTTTTGAAAAAAATGTCTGTCTGTCTGTCTGTCTGTCTGTCTGTCTGTCTGTCTGTCTGTCTGTCTGTCTGTCTGTCCGTATGGGAATGTTTGTCGTCGCATCACGCAAAAACCACTGTATGGAATGAAATGAAATTTGGCAGGCAGGTAGCTTACAACCCGAAGAGCATTATTGGAAATTATTATCCCGAAAAACGAAAGGGTTCCCGTGGGATCTTCAAAAAATTGTAGGTACCTATTTGACGGTATTTCAGCCAAACTACTCTACGTATTTAAACTAAATTTGGCATGCAGGTAGCTTATGACCTGAAGAGCATTATTGGAAATTATTATCCCGAAAAACGAAAGAGTTCCCCTGGGATCTTCAAAAAATTGTAGCTACCTATTTGACGGTATTTCAGCCAAACTACTCAACGTATTTAAATGAAATTTGAAAGACAGATAGCTTATGACCTGAAGAGCAATATTGGAAATCATTATCCCGAAAAACGAAAGGGTTCCCGTGGGTTCTTCAAAAATTGTAGCTACCTATTTGACGGTATTTCCGCCAAACTACTCAACGTATTTAAATGAAATTTGGCAGGCAGGTAGCTTATGATCTGAAAAGCATTACTGAAAATTATTATCCCGAAAAACTAAAGGGTTCCCGTGGGATCTTCAAAAAATTGTAGTTACCTATTTGACGGTATTTCAGCCAAACTACTCAACATATTTAAATGAAATTTGGCATGCAGGTAGCTTATGACCTGAAGAGCAATATTGGAAATCATTATCCCGAAAAACGAAAGGGTTCCCGTGGGTTCTTCAAAAATTGTAGCTACCTATTTGACGGTATTTCCGCAAAACTACTCAACGTATTTAAATGAAATTTGGCAGGCAGGTAGCTTATGATCTGAAGAGCATTACTGAAAATTATAATCCCGAAAAACGAAAGGGTTCCAGTGGGATCTTCAAAAAATTGTAGTTACCTATTTGACGGTATTTCAGCCAAACTACTCAATATATTTAAATGAAATTTGGCAGGCAGGTAGCTTATGACCTGAAGAGCATTATTGGAAATTATTATCCCGAAAACGAAAGGGTTCCCGTGGGATCTTCAAAAAATTGTAGCTAGCTATTTGACGGTATTTCAGCGAAACTACTCAATGTATTTAAATGAAATTTTATCAGGCAGGTAGCTTATGATCTGAAGAGCATTACTGGAAATTATTATTATCCCGAAAAACGAAAGGCTTCCCGTGGGATATTCAAAAAATTGTAGCTACCTATTTGACGGTATTTTAGCCAAACTACTCAACATATTTAAATGAAACTTGCACAAAGGTATTGTAACATGAAATAACCAACATAATACTTTTAACCGACTTCCAAAAAAGGAGGAGGTTTCTCAATTCGTAAATATTTTTTTTTTATGTTTCTTCGCGGATATCTTCATCGCTCATGAAACGATTTTAATATTTTTTTTTGTGTTGTGTAGGGTATAATTTAAATTTGGTCCCATTGTCACCGATCCGTGAGGAATGGAGGGAAATCCTCAAAATTTATATGGAATAATATATCGATTTTGATTTTGTCTGAAGTAGTCTAAGCATAATTATGTTACCAAACAGTAAGGTTTTGCACTATATCCTGGATCTAAAAGTACTGAACAGAACTTCTGAGTCCTTAGAGATACATGTTTGAAGATTTCAGCGTTGTTTAAAGAAATGCAAGCATATGCCACTACGTCAATTACCGTCGAACTTGGTCTCATAGTTATCAAAGCCTGATGATGGCGTCGTGAGGAATCGAGGGAAGACCTCGAAATTTATAGGGACACTCATAGTAATTTTGTATTTGTTTCGGGTAACATAAGCATATCCGACTAAAAACATCATTTTGAGTCTTTGAAGATATACGTTTGGAAATTATGCAGTGGCATATGCTTGCAGTATAAGCGATGTCGAAATTTCCATCGCTATAGATATTATGATATCAATTACAATATGATGAAATAGGCTATATTATAGAACTCATAATATTGAGTTTGGCTGGTACCGACTTTAATATTCTGAAAATTTGTATCTCATTTAATAAATATAAACTTTTCTTCTTATATATATGTATTTATTTATTAAAAAATTTCGCCGTCGAGCCGGTCGACTTTTTCTCTTCCTACTATTAATTTTATCTAATCGTTTTTGTTTTTCATTTTCCGTCTCAAGTAACCGTCGTCTGATCATTCGAGAATTATCCCTACTCAGTCTACCCATCACTAAAAATCTTAAAATTAAACAATTTTAAACAAAAAAAACGACTTCAAAAGGTAAACTAAAAGGAACAATTAAATTTACTTCGCATAAAGTAATACTATAATTAATAGTAATAAGTATAATTACTTAGGTTTTGCAAATACGATAAATAAAGAATAGGCGTAGGATAGTTTGTTTTCAAGATATGAGATGTCATAGGTACATTTAAATTAGAAAAGTTATGTCAATATAAGTAAGATTTATGTTTTTCATGATATTTTTATTTATTAGTTTTCATGCTAGGGTACGACTTGGGTTTTTTCTTTCTTTTGGACTTTTGTTATTTTGTCGTCTAAAGGAAGTTAGTACTTTAACAGTCAAGTCCCAAAGTAGACTACATGTTTGTTAGCGTAGGTAATTAATAAATAATAAGTTTTAATTTAATACCTCAAAACATTCATGACAAAAACGGCCAATATTTGACAGTAAACTATTATTATTACTCCATCGGCCTACTTCTTTTGCCTGTGGACGTCTATTAAAGTGTACAAAGAAGCATTACTTTAAATTAGTGATTTTAAATATCCAAACGACATTGTTCATAAACTAAAAATGTATTTAAACTGCTGCCCTAAATCAGTTTTCCACGCGTACGAAGTCGCGGGCACAGCTAGTTATATATATATATCGAATGACCGATATTAAAAACATCCTCACATCTAACGCCCAAAATCGCAATTGTCCGCAACAAACGGCGTTTTACCTCGGTGTCGTACGTAATAAAAGAGGAATTAAATGTCTCATCGTCCCAAACGAAATGCCTCCTGCATCCATCCCTACAGAAAAAGCAAACTGCAAAGTGCATCCGCAATTAATGCCGGTGTGTCCTCATGTGGACCCACTAGTGAGTATCACGAATGTGTTTTGCAACGAAAACTGGAGTATGACAAAATGCCAGTCATGTTTAGATGATTCGAGTCCGACTGTGATTGATGATACAAACACAAAAGAACAAATAAGAATTCTCGAGTTGTTGCATCAAATATGAACTACAACAAACTTGATCACTGAAGATGTTATCGATTTATTGTTTTGTTTACGCTTGATAAGTTGATAAGTCGATATTATTATTGCATTAGGCATTTTATTTACAATTCAAAGAATTAACACTAATGCCAGATAGAGTCGCAAAATATTGAGAAAGGTAAACCTAAAAAAACAAGGAACTTTTGGCAAGATTTTTAAGCCCATGATGGTAGGTACCATCATCAATGGTAGTTTGGTTAGCCAATGACAACAACGTTTCAAATCGTATGTCAACTAATCGGTTTTTTGGTAAATTAACCTTACCTGCGGAATTTTAACCAGCCTTGAAAGTGCGAGTGTGATATAATTATAAAATATCTGTCCCTTTCTCTCTGATAAATGTTCCACCAATCAGCATTCAATATCGGTTGTTAATTTGAATGTCATGTTAGTTGATCATACAGCGTTCCAGAAACCGCCCCTTAGACTCTTAGGCACTTCCTCTCCTCCTCTGCGCTAATGAGGATTGAGTACAGATCCACAAAATTTATACTCCGATTTAATTTGAGTCAGTAAAATAAGAACAAAAATTCTGTCTCATCAAACTGACATAGATGGAAAGAGAGATTAGTGCCAAGAAATTTACTGGCTGATATAATAAATCATTAGTAATAGCTTACACTAATCCATCTTCTTTAATCTAGAAATTTCGCGGCAATGCATCTTTCTAGGACAATATCGTTTACATAATTCATCATACTTCAGTAATTTACGTTCCAACTACTTCCTTTTAGAACCATCCGGTGCTTATATAGAAACTAAACGTTTATGTAGATCCATGCTCTTGATAACATACAGACATATTACTTCATATTCGGCTCTGGAGCCCCTGAGCGCCTTACTTGGTGTGACTGATTCTGATCTATATTTTGGCAGTGATGGTTTTGACTTATGATGATGTAAGTCACTTTCGAAAGCCCATAATGTGAGCGCAATGTAATGCCGTTTTTAACTGTCAAAGGCACATAAAATTTCGACTCGCGTTTTTTTCTGACTTTACTCACTTTTCTGTTTATTACCAGCCCGACGCCTGCATTTTCAGCACTCGTCCCTATGTTATACGTAAGTCAAAGGTAACCCATGTAGTCGAACACGGGACCAGCTTTTCTTAAATCTTATTCCGATGATCCAGGATTCAAGATACCATCGCTATTTGACGGCCTCCTGCTTAATTGCTGTTCGTTAGTCTCGCTGAAACTCGAAGTCCAGTGAAGGTTTAAACGGTTTATATGCTCAACTAAGTGGGCACAAGTCAGCTAGTCGCTTCATAAATAGGTGAATGTAGTTCATTCATTGACACTAGCAATAAACCATTTCCTTCTTATACATTCTAGCTAATGCTCTCAGGTTTCAATGTTAATTTTGCATAATTATGTGAACTATAATTAACTTCAATGCAGTACTTCTTACGCAAATTACATAAACCTTGGTTATTTAACGGCACCGAGTAATTTATACCGTTTTAATGGTCATCAGGCGGAAAACTCCGTTTTGAATTCTGATCCAATTCGATTTTTAAGAACAATATTTATTTCGTTTAAATTAATGAATTATTGTATTTAAGTACTGCATTTTTGTTTTCATTTAACGGCAAATAAGACATTGAAACTGGTTGCATTATAGCACATTACAGTGAACCTAGTATCTACTATTATGCTGGAATATTTGTATTTTTGTTTACAAAAGACTTGAAGACGTGAATGGATGAAGATGATATGTCGCATAATTCCGATTTCGAGAAAATTCAGTTTTAACTTCAACATATTTTTAAAATATGTCGTTACGTCTCAAGTGCATTAATCTAAAGAATGAGCAATGTACATCTCTGCACACATTCTGTATCGAAATAACCGGGACCCTATTATGTACTAAAGACTGCTATCTGTCTGAGCGTCTGTCTGTCACTAGAAGAAACCTTCTGTACCGTGATATGTCCATTGCCGCTATAAATGAAAATGAAAAATCTTTTATTTCCAAATAGGTTAGTAACTAACACTTTCAGAATTGTCCTACATGATGACCTACCACCGGTTCGGGGACTAACCCGGCGAGAAGAACCGGCGTAAGAAACTCGCTCGGGGCCACCTTTTAGCAAAAAGATGGGAAAATTGTTCTTTAAAAAAAAATATATATATAACAATGTTATAACTTAACATAAATTACAATTTACAAAAGTATACTTTATAAAATAGAAGTAGCCTCGAAAGTGGCCACCTTATTCCCAGGGTGTGCTATCATTAACAAAATCATTAATCTTATAATAAGCTTTAGCACACAAACGTTCTTTAACTACTTTTTTAAATTTATTAATGGAAAAATTTTGAACGTTTTCTGGGATCTTATTGTATAGGCGTATACATTGACCTTTAAAAGATTTGCTTACTTTGCTAAGTCTGATCATAGGTATATCTAACTTGTGTTTATTTCTTGTATTTCTACAGTGATTGTCGCTTTTCGTTTTAAAATTATTTAAGTTCTTTCTGACATACAGTATATTATCCAAAATGTATTGAGAGGCGACGGTCAATATTCCTATTTCCTTAAACTTTTCTCTCAGAGATTCAAAGGACGACATCTTGTAAATGGAACGTATAGCTCGCTTCTGCAGCACAAATATTGTATTGATGTCGGCTGCATTTCCCCTATAACAATACAAAAATACTAAAAACATGATTTTAGTACTTTGGTACAGAACCCTTTGCACGTGCTTCACTTGCTTGATTCCTAATTATTAATTCCCTCAATTAATTCCATCAAAGATCAAAATATAGAAAAAATATGTTAGTTAGGTAAAATTCAAGGTTCTTGCGCCGTACACACCTGCCATATATGGCCTTATAAGGCACTTCTGTTTCCATGTGGTCACACACCGATGACCACCTCCCAGAAGTCTTACTTAGATTGAATGACCTTGAAAGTATAAAAATAATATATACCTAATTATATAAAAATAATTGACTTACTTCAATAACTTTAAAAAAAACTAAATATAAATATGTATGATCTGGGCATACATTTCTCAATTTTGTCTTTGCCCCTGTCTAAGGAAGCACTTGATTTGTATAAGTTAGTGAGATTAGGCTTAATTACTAGAGTTTAAGTGTTGTTTTGTTTACTTTGTGTAGCACGTAAGTTAAACTCTCGTAGTGACATAGACTACATTGTACCTACTACATTGTACTAAACTCTCTATAAAAAATAAAGAATACCTATATTAAAAAAAACTATAGTAAGTATAGGTAAAGTGATAATCTATTTGACAGATATAACAACTTTTCGTTTCACTTTTAAAATTAACATCTTTACATATCATGCTTTTTGCATTTTTTTTTTCTTTTTGAAGAACTTTTTGTTTTGATAATCAAATCAGTTTGGAGAGTAAGGCCTCAGGAGTTATATTCCACGCTTTAAGTATAGGTCACTTTACAATACCTATACAATTCTGAGAATTATAACACACACTACATACACCCTCTTCTAAAGAATATGTACGTAAGTATATAACAGAATATTTGAGCCCAATTTTCACCTATATCCTTAGAAGCCTGATTTATACCTGGAAGTCTCATTAATTTGAAATTTTGCATACATATCAAGGACCGATAACAGTACATAATATGTATTTTTTAGTTTTTTTTCAAGCGATTACGTTTCTTAAAACTTAATAGGTAGGTATGTTTATCGCTTCTACCAAATCCGGTAAGCGTGTCCTAACACATAACGTACATCACAAGTTACAACAGCGTCTGGAACAAAGACTCGCCTGTGGTCAGACACGCACTGTCATAATCACATTAAGTTCTTTTGTTTGGTTACTGATTTATTGACTAATGACTTGACATAAAAGTCAACTTTTGATGAAGCAAGTGCTGATGCGATCATGCGACTTTAGAAATGAAAATTGCCTCACGCAAGGTTTTGGCTATCAGATGATGGAGCCAGAATATATTATGAAACAGCATGTTAAATCTCATTTTCATTCTAAGTAAAAATGTGCGATTGAAGTATGAATTCTAAACACAGCATATAAGTTAGGGTCCATTCTTTATTACGTACGACGATTTTTAAGTTATTTTTTTACTGGAGATATGACAATAAGACAAAACTGAGATAATATTGTCGACCCCCTCCGTCAACGTTACAGTGATACGTCGTCTTACGTAATAAATTAATTACCCCTTACCTCTCTATCTAACTAGCAGTGTGTTCCTGTATACGCTCTGAACGCTCAGATCATTCATAACGCATACTGTCGTTTCTTTAGTTAGCACAATAATGGAAATTTTGAAATTTTCAATCTGATCGCTTTACTGCTAGTGGAACGACTGTCAAATTTGGATTTCGAACGTCAAAAAATGTACATTTTGTTTCAAGTAGGGAGGATGGGTAGAAATACGCAAAATGGCGTGATCATTCTGAGCGTTTTGAACAGTTTTTGACAGCTGACAGTGCGTGTGGAACACTAGTGAAAACAGTTCAAAACGATCCTAAACAGTGCTAAGGAAATCGTTTATACTTAGCAAGTGGAACGAGGGGTATATCTTATCAAAATGTAACTATTTAAAAAAATGTAAACGTCAAAGTTCCTAGGCTCGTAGCTAATTTCTTTATCATTGCCTTGTAAAATTCGTAGGAATCTATGTTAATACTTAATACACGTTACTGTACAGTAAAGAGCATTACTACTTTAGCACATTCTTGCCTTATTATTATGATAATAGGGTCAATTTGCGAATGCCTCAATATTCTACATAAAATAAAGAACAAGTAGGTACTCTGCACAATATTGTCTGTAATTTCGCTGTAAATAAATAAGTTTCCGTAGTGTAGCGGTTATCACGTGTGCTTCACACGCACAAGGCCCCCGGTTCGATCCCGGGCGGAAACAGAACTTTTTGTATTTTATATTTTTTTATTTCATTATTTTTATAATAATTCTCACATTTTTATACATAATCAAAAAATATTTTTACCATCTATGTAAATTCTATCGTGTGTCTGTATTAAAACCCGTGAAAGGGACACGATAGGCACACGATAGAATTTGTATTATAATAATGTCCAGGTATTTTTTTTTTATAAAATACTAGCTGACCCTTGCCCACTTCGTTGAGCATAAAAAGAGCATAAAAAGAGTTTATGATGAAATTCAACTAAAAAAAAACAACGTGGGAACCCGGAACCCGCAACGCGGGAACCCGGAACCCGCAACGCGGGAACCCGGAACCCGCAACGCGGGAACCCGGAACCCGCAACGCGGGAACCCGGAACCCGCAACGCGGGAACCCGGAACCCGCAACGCGGAAACCCGGAACGCGGAACCCGGAACCCGCAACGCGGGAACCCGGAACCCGCAACGCGGGAACCCGGAACCCGCAACGCGGGAACCCGGAACCCGCAACGCGGAACCCGCAACATGGGAACCCGAAACCCGCAACGCGGGAACCCGGAACCCGCAGCATGGGAACCCGAAACCCGCAACGCGGGAACCCGGAACCTGCAACGCGGGAACCCGGAACCCGCAACGCGAAACTCGCAACGCGGGAACCCGAAACCCGCAACGCGGAACCCGCAACACGGGAACCCGGAACCCGCAACGCGGAACCACCAGCATGGGAACCCGAAACCCGCAACGCGGAATCCGGAACCCGCAACGCGGAACCCACAACGCGAAACCCTAACGCAGAACCCGCAACGTTCACGGAAACGCAGTCAAGTGGAATAAATAGTATCCTATGTCCGTCTACTTGCTCTAAGCTACTTCCTCACCAATTTTCAGCCATATCGATAAAGCCATTCTTGAGTTATCAATAATTTAACTAACACGACTTACTTTTATACATATAGATGTATAGATTACTCCTACTAACATAAGCTAACGCCCGGTGAATGCTCCCGTCACAGTCGGTCCAGCCGATTCGGTGATCATTAGTTAGATGACGATGATGATGATGATGATGAAAAGTAGCCTAAATTAATCCTTGTAACTTTAGCTATCTACCAGTGAAAGTCTCGTTAAAATCGGTCCGGCCGTTCCAGAGATTAGCCGGAGCAAAGAGACACGCTGACAGACAGATTTTTTTAAAAATTGCATTTTCGTTTTCAGTATAAATATATAATACCTAGATATCGTTGCCAATGCCAAAAAAAAGAAGAAAATATCGTTTAAAATGTCATATGCATTTAGAAAAACGTTGCTAATTGAAAGTTAGAAACTGACATACATTAATAGATTTCTGAACGCATAGTTGTTACATCATTTGACAACAAATGTTTGACATTTGATGAACAAAATATGAGCATTTGATTACATGATTAATTATTCATTACACATCAAGTTTTCACAATTTTTAATATGTATTCTGCTATTCGGGGAGGAGACAAATCCATCGAATCAAAAACCATGAAAATTGGTTCAGCCGTTCTCGAGTTATAAGTGTTGTAACAAACACGACTTTCTTTTATATATATAGATATTTCGGAGGGAGGTTATATGTGAGCGTCTTGATTGTTTGGTATCGTCAGGAAATAATAAGCCGCTCAAACAGTACCTTTATTATTCATCGTATCACAAATAGTTTCACTCTAAAACATTAACTCTGATCGTGGATGCAAACGGATTCATCTCAAGACGTGACGAGGTCAGCTGACATATTGGCTAACGTGTGTGAACATCAGATTCTCACGATATCTTCGGTCTTTCAATCGTCACACCCAATAGAATATCATCACTCCCTTTCAGGTGACCCGTCGACAATGCCCTCCGTCATCGCTGACATAAGTGACACTTGTCAAACGAGCTGTCATAGCCAACTGTCACTAAACACGTCCAAGTGGTTAAACAAGACGTCTGAGATCTTCTTCTTCTCCGACACGGCCATTCTGACCAGTCACACGTCCTCGTGTGCTGCTCCTGTAAAAGAAAAAAAACCAGCTGCAATATCACAAGCCTTTTGCTCGGCCTAACCTGACTCTACAATTTTAGGCCAATTTGCTAGTTTAATCTCTAATAGTAATCTCAACAGATACTTTAACTTCTTTAATGCACAACAATAAACTACGCAAAGTCTCAGGTAATGCCTATATGACCAGGGCTCTTTAGTCGAAATACGTTAGCCGCGTAACACGACGTGTTCTCCCCACGGCTAACACGTGTGTATCACTCATTGAATACACATCATGTGGTCTGTGTAGACCCCAACCTTCCAGCATCACACGCCCGCTGCGCTCCACGTCCTACTTGAGTTGCCCCAAGAGGTACCGACTTTTAATGGTTGCTGCTGCGAAATGATGCTTGGTAGGTCAAATACTGTCATCAGAATTTGACTTCTATGACACGGCTCCATCGCCGACATACGTCAACCGCTTAACACATTTGTGTTAACCGCGGCTGGCTACCCGTGTGCACATGCACAGCGTATGGCCTGTGAAGACCCCGACTCCGCCAGTATCACACTACAGTCAGTAGATAAACAATTATGCTCACCAAATAATTTTGGTTTCGAATGTGATACTTCAACGAAGTACAGACGCCGCCGCGCCACCGCGCTGCGCTGCATCGCTCGCCGCGCTCCGTCGCGTCGTGTCGCGTCGCTAGCGTTGCTCGAAGCTCGATCCACTGTACACAAAATGAAACAGCACAAAAAAATGTTCAGACTATCTAAAATTAAGTTCTTTTAGGGATTTATTTACTAAGACTTTGCTGTGTCTGTCTGTCTTTAATCAGGCTGTATCTCAAGGACAAAAATATCGCCGTTTAAATATCAGAAACAACAATGAGATTAAAATGTTAGATTTCACTATGCAGTAAAATTAATTTCATTTCCTTTCAATGATCTAACTGATTGAATGAAAATAAGCTATTACTTTAGAGTCACACAATAACAAGGGATCAGATTGCACTGTCCTCACTAAACTTGACAAAAATAAACATTTTTAGTTGTACTATCGCGGGAATCGAACCCACAAAGTCGAGTACTAGGCACTAAACCACTGGACCCCAGAGTCGTTCATAATAATAATAATAATAGCTCCCTTCACCGACTTCGGTGTCGGTAGCAAATTTCATTCAAACCAGGCCAGCTACGCAAGAGTTGTTTTATAGTGCCCAAGTGTGTGCGCAATACACAGAAGCACTCTCTCTTCCTTTTACTTTCATAACCCAGCGGAACGGTAAGTTGTCGGTAGCCAATTTCATTGAAACCAGGCCAGCTACGCAAGAGTTATTTTATAGTGCCCAAGTGTGTGCGCAATACACAGAAGCATTCTCTCTTCCTTTTACTTTCATAACCCAGCGGAACGGTAAGTCAACACGTCTGGCAAGAGAATAGGCACAGGACCGACCCTTTACATGTCCATCCGACGCATGGATCATCTTTCCTGTCAGACAGTCAGGTGATCAGCCCGCATTGTCCTAACCAAACCTAAAAACAACCTTTTTTGTTGTTTCAACGTGGGAATCGAACCCACGAATCCGGGTCAAGAGCTGAGCTCTGAACCACTAGACCACGGAGGCAATTCATTCGTCATTCATAATACCTGAAGACTCGCTAGTGCGTTTACAACCTTTTACAAAATCACCAAGTTGGTCGAAGCTAACTGAAGTCACTCAATGAACTTTCTAATCTTCCACCGCATCAGTGGACTGCCACGGCCTCTGAGACTCTTGGATCGTTGAGTGTGTGATGCCTTGTTCACCATTAGTACCAGCTTACATACAGTAACTTCTGAAACATGAAATTAAAATGTGTTAATTCCATAAAACTCATATCACAAACAATATTATCCTGTTGGACGAATTTTAAACTATTCCATATTGCATAATGTTCTAAAAAGTAAAAGTCTGTTAAATCTATAGGTAATATGTATTCCAAATTTACTTTAACAGATATTTTTATAGCCAGCTTAGGAATTTATTTATTCCTAAGCTGTACAAGACATTATTTAAAGATACTCTTTTTTTTTTTCTTTGTTTTAAACTCACCAATGAAAATTACATTTAAGTATGTAGTTTCAAACTACCTACTTATGTTAACCCTCAAGACCCCATGATCAATTTATTGATTTATTGACTACTCTTAAGATTTGTTGTAACTCGAGATTTGTCAAGCTCTCAGCACTTGACTTTAAAACGGACTTCACATAAAAACTAAGGGATGACACATTAATTGCATCCCAAGATTAATTATGACCAAAGCTTTGTTTATTTAACACACATGTGTTGTTGTATTTTGTTTCAACTATTGTAAATGCTCCCGATGGGGACATTCGATCGTGGCATGAATTTCTGCTTGGTTGTGTCCCGATAGAAGATAACTTGTAAAAGCTCTGCATGTTAACCCTAATTAAGTTTTAAACTTTAATAAGTTGTAACTTTAAATAAATTTTTAATTCTTTTTGAATAGTCTTTCTCGCTCCTACAAACTTGTCTACCTACTTACTATCATGTAAACAATATTTACAAAGAACATGTCAATGTTATTGTATAAGCCTGTTTGTTTACAACTTGTGCTCACCTGCATAAGACCTTTACTTGTTGTGTAATAATAATTATTATCATTAAAATCAAACTTTGATTTCTTCTTTATTAACTGTGTTGATTTCACTCTATTAATAAGAATATAGCTAGTATAATAACAAGTTTTAAAACTCACATAATTTAAGTATCAAAATACTGTAAGATCTTTTACTTTGAATCTCTTTTCTGTTATTAATACTGTGATTATAAAACCAGACTAATTCTGAACTTTACAATGAAATAAGTAATGATACTCATACTACCAGTTCACATCTTTGCGAAGCAAGTAGAATAGTCCATAAGATACACAATGCTCATCTGCGTTGGTTGGTTACCCAGCAAAGCTCATTCTATGCATCGGGCAAGCATGCAAGCTATGCAAGGCTATGCATCGTCCAGTCCAGCACTATCCCAGTGTATTGTCCATCTACAAATAAAACAAAACAGCAATACAAACGAACACTAAACTTTAAAGTTTATTTAGATTTTTGGGCAAGCAATTTCATGGAAACTTTGAAATTGTATTTACTTTGAAGGCTTCCAAATTATGAGGAATAAAAAGATTGCTACCACCTGTTACCAAAGCCATCAAGCTTATAACCAAGACCTGTCGTTGACTAGCCACGTCAATCTTGTCATATTATCGTGGTTCTATTGTAAATCGTCACATTCCCCTTGTCAGCACGTTACCATCGTCAGCAGCGCTGTAATCCCATCAATCGTCTTTCTGCTATGCATATACCATGCTGCCTTTGGTAGTGGAGGCTCCGTAATATAATCTGTTCCGTCTCAACGTGATTTGAATGTCCGCAAGGCCATATCCAATCCAACAATTTGTAGGTACCCTGTAACCATCTATCTTGATTTTGCGGGTATATCCCACTCTGATTTCGGAGGGAGGTTATATGTGAGCGTCTTGATTGTTTGGTATCGTCAGGAAATAATAAGCCGCTCAAACAGTACCTTTATTATTCATCGTATCACAAATAGTTTCACTCTAAAACATTAACTCTGATCGTGGATGCAAACGGATTCATCTCAAGACGTGACGAGGTCAGCTGACATATTGGCTAACGTGTGTGAACATCAGATTCTCACGATATCTTCGGTCTTTCAATCGTCACACCCAATAGAATATCATCACTCCCTTTCAGGTGACCCGTCGACAATGCCCTCCGTCATCGCTGACATAAGTGACACTTGTCAAACGAGCTGTCATAGCCAACTGTCACTAAACACGTCCAAGTGGTTAAACAAGACGTCTGAGATCTTCTTCTTCTCCGACAGATATATATATATAGTCTGGATTTCCTAGGCAACTTTATTGATTCGATAATTTACGGTCCTGCGGGATTATACAAATTCCATTTAAAAGTCAGTCTCGTGAACTCTGGGTCCCAAGTAGGTCCTATTCAAATTATAGTAAAATAATATCAGAATACAGATTGTGCTGGTTTGAATTTTGAAATCAGAATATTAAGTCGCGTGTGATTTTTTTTATTTCACTTACGCATAGGCGAAGGAATGCATCGTAAAAGCCACGCCGCGGATTATCGGTTAGTAACCTATGCACGTGTGTCTATTTTGGTCTAGTTAGTGGTTGCTATAAAGAGATAAATGGTGTCATCACAAACGATAAGAGGCTTGAGTTAAGATAAACAGTGTAGAATCAATGATAAATCGGTGTAGCAAGCTAGAGTAAAATGATGAATGAATGATTTCATTTCGAAAAGCGTAATTTCTTAGCATCGCGTTGCTTTTAGGCTTCAAAACCTTATGGTTCTGCACCATTTATACCACCATAAGGGAAAAAATGGGACTCTACTACTGAGACTTTACTGTCCATCCGTCTGTCTGTCTGTCACTTTTTAACCAATCACAGTTTGGATCGCGACCACTGTCTAGATTCGTCCACTAGCACTTCATAGGTATTTTCGACTCACATTTGGGCGTTTTTTTAGTGCGGCAGATATTATATCTTTTATAAGAGTAGGAAACTGATGTCTTAGTAACTATATCAGGTGGGCAGTTTTCTATTTTATTGTAGTAGGTAGCCACAACCTGGGAATCTAACCTGCACTTTACCTATAGACCTGAGTCTTAATTAATGGTCTACCCACTAGGCTCTAGAGTCTTATATATTTAAATGAATTGCTGTTCGTTAGTCTCGCTAAAACTCGAGAACGGCTGAACCGATTCGGCTATTTTTGGACTTGAAATGTTCATAAAAGTCCAGGGAAGGTTTAAACGGTTTCTATGCTCAACGAAGGGGGCAACAATTTTTACCAACATACTCTTTTAAACTGTTAAATTCAATTCAATGGTGTTAAAACTAACACAATTTTGACAAATATTATAGTATTTCTTTAAATTCAAAATTATTATTCTCACCAGTCATAGTAATTCTCAGATCAGTAAAAGTAAAAATAAAATATACCTAGCATCATTTTCAAAAAAAAATACCTAAAGTATTCAAGGTAAAAAGTTTACCAATTTAATGGCTCCACAGTACATACAATCATAGTTTCCTTTTATCATTGCACTACTTTGTATCATGGAATATTTACAAACACTTAGCAAAGTAATAATGTTATAATATTTTAAGTGATCTGGAGGCTTACTCCCGACACAATCGAGAATTGAATCAGTTCACTCAGTGGCTTTTGGTTTTTTATTTGGTGGACTGCTGTAAAAGTAACCAGAATAAAGAAAATCGTTAAATCGTAACTTTTTGTACTCCCAGCCATATCAATAGACTGACAATTAAAATAAACAGACGTCAACTTATTGGGAAGTATGTGGCATGATCAAATCTGAATCAAAATTGAATCAGTTTGGAGAGTAAGGCCCCAGCCCAGCTGTTGTTTACAAGATATTCACTTCCTAACATTTCTAAACTTTAAGTACCTATTAAATTGTAGTGTAGTAGTAACTTGAAGGTTCCTAGCTGATATTAATTATTATCTACTTTGTGAAAATATCAACATATTCAAACAAATTCTTTTTATCCATATTGTGCTCATCTGCTTATAGTAAATCACTGATTGCTAATGTAAATAAAGTTAAAATGTGCTTTTGTTCTTATCAGACAGTAACAAAAAGTCTCAATAATAATCATATTCCACAAAATAAAGTAAAAAATTAACATCTCTGCTTCGTAAAACACTCTTAAAAGTGAAACTAATATTTTTTTTATATATGTTAAATAGGTTCTCGAGTGAGGTTGGGTTTGAGATTGTTTTATTTACCTATATGGGCCTCAGTGATTTACTTAAAAGTGTTGCTAAGTAAAATCAGTGTCTGTACAAGTGAGCTGAAATTATTTTCTTATCAACTCCTATGTTTACCAACAATTTAATTATTATATGGTAGGTAGGTCTAGGCAGATAGCTTTAAAGATCATATTATATATAGATATATATTATATACAGTATAGTAATATTTATAGTTAAGTCTTCATTTCCCAATATTAGTTTTCATTTGCTTTAATTTATATTTTAATAATAATTTTGTAGTATTAATATTAAATTACTAAATAAATTCTTATAAGATTTTTGTTTTTTTTATGGATTACTTATAGAGAAGGGATTATAAAGAATAACTTTGCAACTTAACTCAGAAGCTCATGAAGGGTATAAAAATTATTTAACTTTTCAGTAAAGTTTTATGTTGAAGGAGTACACAATATCAAGAAAAAGTGTTGATGATCCAAGAATTACTAATCAATAAATTGCACAACTGCAGTATGATAAATTCGCAGATGTAATATTTAAAGATGTATAGTTTTGTTTCCATTTTATTTAATGTAGGTATACAGTGGATGTCAAGTTATGCAAATTGTGAGACTGCCGAAGTTTCTTGTACTCACCCGGCGACAGGTGGAAACTGCAAAACTTATTCTCACGTAGAAACACAGGAGTAACTTAGCACAACACTAAACTTTTACACAAACGTCCACGTCACATAAAGTTAGTTTTCTACGCAATTTTCAGCTACAATAAAGTTTCTAGGTTTCACTGCACGTAAGTCCACACGCACGCAAATGCATTCACAATATCCTTCACAAAACGCGACAAGTGTGGGAAATAAAAGTACAACTTCGCGATCTCGAACTGTTAAAACTTGAAAGAAACTTCGTTTATTATGACGAAATGTCAAATGTTATTGCAGCGTTAGTGTAAAAGCTACATTATTATACCATATTTGATAAAAATCCGTTTTAATAAATCACGATAAATGCACTAATATGCACTTTGCGCAAGCAAAATTTAAGAAGGCACCTAAATTAGATTAGCAAAACTTGATACTTTTCCAAGTGCTGCCATCTGCGGATAAACAAAGAACTATTTGACTTTGACATTGACATTTTTTTTCTTTTCTTTTGTGCCTGCCGCAGCCTTAAATTTGCCTTAGGTAATAAAAAGTTTAAAATACAGTAATGAGGGGTTTTCGAAATGTCACTTTTAGGTACAGAGACTACCGTAAGATGGCGCTTGCATAATGTAATATGTCAAAAATGTCTTTGTTGGGTGGTTAATAGTTGCCAGATGCTGTTTCATACACAAAAATAATCCTTTCAAATTCCTTTCTTAGTGATCTCCTACACTTCTGAGGAAACCTACATACATTATTGCTCGCTGGCTTCGATATCTTTGATTTTTAAAACAAATAATTAATCACACTTTTCTCCCGTTTCCGTAGGGATTTCGGGAAGTTCTTGTTTAGTACTCCCCTAGATATACTTAGATTCTAAGAAATATATATGCCAAATTTCAGCCTGCTGCCGAGTATTTTCGACTCGACGCTAAGATAAATATTTTACCTCTTGGGGCTCTTGCCAAATGTGATGACGGAAAGATGAAATCTGCTGGCGTAAAGTGAGCTGAACATAATATGAAGGATTTTTTTTCTTATAGTTAATCCTGTTTTTATATGTTTGATAGCCTCTATCTATCTTGATCTCCGAGTTTCATCTTGGGGAAAGCGGTGGTTACCTATATTTTTACAAAATTGTACTACGCATGGACTAGCCATGTTTAGTTGAGTTCTCAGGGCACAATTAATAAATAATAAACTATTGCAAGTGAAAGAAAGAAAGTTGAAAGGTAAACAAACAAAAAACAAAGCGGAAATTGACATTTTACACAGGACTTGACATATTACTTAGGTTTAATGCCATCTATCATCAGTTTTCTGAAACTAGTAGAACTGTCAAAATAAAAACCGCTCATTACTCCAATGAGCGGTTTTTATTTTGACAGTTCTACTAGTTTCAGAAAACTGCTGATAGATGGCATTAAACCTAAGTAATATGTCAAGTCCTGTGTAAAATGTCAATTTCCGCTTTGTTTTTTGTTTGTTTACCTTTCAACTTTCTTTCTTTCACTTGCAATAGTTTATTATTTATTAATTGTGCCCTGAGAACTAAACTAAACATGTCTAGTCCATGCGTAGTACAATTTTGTAAAAATATATGTAACCACCGCTCTCCCCAAGATGAAACTCGGAGATCAAGATGGATAGAGGCTATCAAACATATAAAAACAGGATTAACTATAAGAAAAAAAATCCTTCATATTATGTTCAGCTCACTTTACGCCAGCAGATTTCATCTTTCCGTCATCACATTTGGCAAGAGCCCCAAGAGGTAAAATATTTATCTTAGCGTCGAGTCGAAAATACTCGGCAGCAGGCTGAAATTTGGCATGTATATTTCTTAGAATCTAAGTATAGGGGAGTACTAATCAAGAACTTCCCGAAATCCCTACGGAAACGGGACAAAAGTGTGATTAATTATTTGTTTTAAAATCAAATATATCGAAGCCAGCGAGCTATAATGTATGTAGGTTTCCTCGGAAATGTAGAAGATCACTAAGAAAGGAATTTGAAAGGATTATTTTTGTGTATGAACCAGCATCTGGCAACTATTAACCACCCAACAAAGACATTTTTGACATATTACATTATGCAAGCGCCATCTTACGGTAGTCTCTGTACCTAAAAGTGACACTTCGAAAACCCCTCATTACTCGAGCAAATATTTTACAAAAGTAAAATTATTCATAAGCAAAAAACCCTAAGCTGTCAAATATTTTAATTTATATTTCGCGACTTCATTTAAAACGTAGTGATTATATTCTCTTTGACTTCATTCTTAGCGATTTATGCTTACATTAGTATTTTTGTATACATTCATTTCTCGCAATGCGTAAAGAAAACTACTAAAATCTGTCCATTCGTTTAGAAACTACGTTATCACAGACAAACACACAGGGGCTGCTGATGGTAAGTATCGTTTGTCTAATGTCTTTGTAACTACAATGATACAATGACACTCGAAATCTTCGCTAAGCTCCTCTCCGCCCCGCTCCACGTCAGTGGAAACGCAGCCTGAATATTTCTAAGAACTATGAAAGAACTATAATCCACTGGCTTCTTTCAAACTACCCACTCTCTGCCTACTTTCTGTAGGCAGTTTTTCCACCAATTTAGCAGATTGTTACATCATACAAATATGACCGATTCTTGGCGTACTTTTTGTAGGACCGGTGCATTGCACTATTAAAATCAGTATGAACTTATCTGATTTCAATAGTGCAATATTTTTACATACAAAAAGTCGGCATCATACATTATATTTAATGTGTGGTGGGGCTTTGCACGATCGTGTTAACATTGCTTGTGTGGTGGCGGTGTTTTCATGTTTTTGCTTGCGAGGGAGGATGGAGGTGCATCAAACGCATGCCTATGTATACTCACTTGTCTGCTTGCAGGTTGTGGTTATAATTGTTTCGCGGGATATTGCTAGATACATATATATTTAAATAATGATGTAATAAAAACAGTGTTTTTAGATTATTTATTTTACCTATATTTAAACTAACAAATATAACAATTTAACCAAGTTGTGGATTAGGGGCAGTAGATACACGTTTCCTTGCTATCTTACGTCGAGACACTCGCATCTGTTGCAATTGATTGAAAACTTCTCCCCAAATTTCACCTTGATCTTCGACAGGAATAGTTTTTCTGAAATTTTAATTGAAATTAAAATAAATCATTTATTCTAAACATATTTATCACTAGACAATAAATAATAATATATACAAACTGTACTAAGTGCACAGTCTTTTTGATTGCAGCTGCACAAAAGTACAACATTAGAATTTCAATATAGTTTCATGCATCTTCCACAACATATTTTCTTGTTTCAAGAAAAAGTATTTGTGTTGTTATTGAATGAAAATTGTATGTTGTCAAGCTATACAGGTCTAGCAACATAGCTTGAAAACAATGTTGTAAAACGTCTTTATAATTAAAAAAAAAAGTTTACCTGTACTGTTTCATCAAGTCATATTTCTCCCAGGGTGTTTTCCTTAATTCTCTCCTGACTCTATCCTTCTCCTTTAAGTGTTCCTCAATATTGGATACTCCCTTCAAATCTTGTCTTTCCCATCTCTCTAGCCAAGGCCTAGGTTTCAATTTCACCTAAAAATAACAAGTGTTTTTGTACCTTATTTATTTATACTTTGCTAAGTCTTAACAAAATATTCATCTCCTGGTGGTAAGTGATTAGTGATTACTATAGCTACTCCATTAACTACTTAGAAGCCATTGTAGCTCTTAGTGAGTTAACACACTCTAATGTTTGTTGAAAGAAATGCAAGTTTTATGGGTAATTAAACAAATTCTTTACTGTTCACACAACAAAAAAAAAATACAAGTTGTATGTTTATACAGGTCACCCGATGTATACAGGTAACACAGTAGCTGCCTGATACTAGATAGCAATCTCTTTCAGGCAACTTGTACAACACGTTAAACTAGCATATCTGAACCTTTCTACAGCAGTTATCAGACAAATATATAGTCTGGAAAAGACTTATGTAAGCAGTAAGACCTTTTGGTAAAGTTCTTCTTATTGCTTGATGAATGTTGTATGTATTTTTTGTGTACAATTAAAGAATTTTGGAATCTTTATAATAGTCTACATACCTGAATAGGATTGACAGGTACTGGGGTGCCCTCAGGAGTGATTTCCGGGTCCATGTCCAGAGGAAATGTACAGTATTCCGGCAGCGCATCTCTCAAGTAGAACAACTTATCATCAAGACGTTTCTCTAATCTCAAAACTTGAATTGCCTGTATAGTTGGATCATACAACTCATACCTCACCTGAAAACACAATTTTAATGTAAAGTGTTTTAATAAATAGCTAACTTCAGTATACCAATAATTATTGTCAATGATTTGTTAAAATATAAACACATACATGTGTATGTGTTTATATTTTAACAAATCATTGTATTTTTTTATTTAATTACTAGATTTTAACAACAGCTTCGCCAGCATGGAATAAAAAGTATATAATGTTACTTCTAATACCAAGATTATGTGTGCAAAGTTTCATGACAATTGACTAAGTAATTTTTGCATGAAAGTGTAAGAACCTAATAGACATTTACATTTATAATAATAGGGAAATACTCAGTAATATCAACATACCTCAACACCCTGATGATCAATTACATTTCTCAATATAAATTCAGCCCGGAGACCACAACCTTTACGCTCAATACAGATCCCCACAAACCTATTAGTTTTACTCTGTGCATGTGGATCGGATATGGTCACAGCAAGAATGGAGCCTGAAAAATTATGTTTTAAAATTTTACATAATGTAACTCAGAAGTTATAAGTTTATCAATTACATAGAACATTAAAATATGATTTTAATAAAGTAAAATCATTAGAGATCAAAACAATGACATTTATGTGGCAAATAATTATAATAATTGAAATAGTGAATGTCCTTACCAACATAAAACTCAGGAATATCTATTTGGCATCTTCGTTTGAGCATGTCGGCCCGCTCCATTTTTTCCCGTAGCGTATTCCTCCATTTTGGGTTTGGGTCCGGCAAAAATTCAGGATAAACATGCCTGTACTCGAGCATAGGATTATGGAACCCAGGCTTTCGCCTCATTGGCTTTTTAGTGTCTTCATCTAATTTTGTTTCTTCTAGTTTTTCAGGCAGAGTACTCATTAATCGAAAGTCTGGATAGTAAAAAAGACAGTTAAAATCTGTATTTACTGTGCATAAAATAATATATAATATAACAATAATAAATGCGTCCAGAACATACAAAATACTAACCTCTTCGCACAAACCATTTTGCAACACTCAGGGTGTCTAGAGACCCTTTACGTATTGCAAGAGACATGGCTCATTAATACTTATTAGAACTTTGTATTGATTTAGGTTTAGTTATGTAATTTATAATTTATTTAAAAATTTCAGAACATTAAAAACAAGGTTCAAATTTTTTATACAACTGTCATTGTCAAATTTGAAATGTCACAAACTGTCAAAAGCGTCCTTTTCGTCCTTTGATATTATTGTCATATTTTGCCAATAAAACTAATATAAAACTGAGATCTGAATCAACTATATCATCTCATTGATTGCACTGATGATTTATTTTGAACTTTTGACTAGACTAAACTAGACTTTGGATTTAATGATTTAGAGAAATTGACACTAGAAAACGTTTTATTTGTACTGCCTTATTAAAAAATTGCAGCCAGCTGCCTGCTGTCATGTTATTGTCATCTGATTGTCATTATTTGTTGTGAGTTGTGACTTGTGGCTTGTGGGTTTTATTTCTATTGATCGACCTAATTTAATTTACGTTTTGCTTTATATTTTGAATATTGAAACGTAAAATGTCTTCAATAATCCAAAAATGCAACGATGATAATATTCCACTAGCTGACGATGATCCCCAAGTTATTATTAATGACGAAGTCGATAACAATCGCTTCGACCATGGTCGTTCAATGGATTCTTTACCGAGCTCCTACACAGGAGGCTCCTCTAGCCCTGGCCTAAACGGCCCAGCTAGCTTTGACCCTGATTCTGGCATTGATGAGCAAGAGGAGAAAGCTCGCTTGATATCTCAAGTACTAGAGCTCCAAAACACTCTCGATGGTAATTATTGTGATAAATCTCCTTTGTTTAACAATCCCGATTCTTTATACTAATCTTAACATTGTTTTACAGACCTGTCGCAAAGAGTTGACTCTGTTAAGGAAGAAAATTTAAAGCTGCGCTCAGAAAATCAAGTACTAGGTCAATACATAGAAAACCTAATGTCTGCCTCCTCAGTATTCCAATCGACTAATTCACCTAATGGAATTAAAAAGTGAAAATTATATAGGAAATAATATTGTGATTGCTTTTAACAAAAATTTTTGCACAATGTCTCATAGGTATAAATTTTATAATAGCTTGAGACATCTTGAATCTCTGTTATTTTCTGTTTCTTGTAATAATAATGCAAATTAACAACCTGAAAAGGAATCTTAATTATTGTCCTCTATCCTTTGCACTTTAATTGATAAAAATTACAAAATAAAATGATAAGTGCAAAAATATTTTATACATTGATGATAGAAAATGTTTACATTATGCATAGTCAAAGTGAAAGGTTAAGGAGAAAATGCTTTGCTAATGTCTATCATTTGATTCTCACATTACTATGCATGAACTGCACATGATATGAAATTTATATACTAGGTCATGTAGGTGCAATAAATAATTACATTTAATATGATAATATTGTCGCAAATGTTAAATGATGTATGCTGTAAAATTTTAATTATCTTTACTGTGACTACTATCTTAATGTCCCTTGTAAATCTTAATATTTGTATGGTATTGAAAGACAAAAATAACAAGATTAGGTACCCTAAAGATGTTAAGAATTTCATGATGAAATTATACTGTATATTTTGACCCCATTTAGATATTATTTCGACATTGCAATAATATCAACCTGTGTCTTAGTTTTGTAAATTATAATATAATCTAGATATCGCTCGTTTAAAACTACAACGTGGCACAACGAAAAACTGGAATTTTGGGGAAACGACTTTGAAACTTTTAAAATCTTATAACTTTTAAAGTAAGATAGCTACAAAAAAGATTATTTTGCCCATTTTAAACTTTACTAAGAAACTATGAATCTCAGTGAAAATTTCATTGATGTATAGATATTTATTTATGAAATAATAGTTTTATAAAAAAAAGTCCCTACATGTCACGTTCTTCCTATAAAAATAATGAACTTACTGACTGACAAAGGGGTATATCACGTTATAGGTAACAAAATAAAGATATTTAAGAATGTGGTACAGAATATATTATACAGTAAAAATAACACTGTTGAAATTTTAATAGGAGTATTTATTGAAAAAAACTATTAGCTAAAGTGTAACTTACTAGTTTTATAATCAGTCTCACAAACAAATAGTAAAAAAATAAGTAACTAAATTAAAACCCTTATTTTATTAGACTAAACAATCCAACGTCTAAAAATAATAATTTGACCTGTTATTATGAATTATAGAAATATTAAAATTTACTATAGTGTCGTAAACGACACGACAAAATTTGTACCAAAATAAGGTTCAAGGCGAGGAATAACCGCAACTAGCGCCACTCTTTTCATTACATAGTTCATACTCGTACTTATAATTAGGTAGTACCTATTTTACAATAACCATAATGACTTAGATATTGACTATTTGAGAACCAATAACAGATACAGGAAATATCACATCTTTTTTTAGGATCAGAACTAGGTACTAATATTAATCTAAGATGGCATAACTCGTGAAAGGAGCATTGTTCTTCTTCGTCTTCACGAGCCTCACTCTGTGGTGTGTATGCATTTTCTTCCTGATCGCATATTATATCCGCAGCAATAGCATCTTAAAATGTAGCTATGTATTGGTCTATAGAGCTGAAAACACAATTTTCTATGCCTGTACTATTTATTAAGTCTTTTGACAATTCGTTTAGAGGTACAGTCAGTGTTGTCTAACCCTGTGTTTCAGGAGCTGATAGTAAACGAAAATAACGTTTTTTTCGTTCAGATTCGCGTTTCTTTAGCACTTTAAAGAATCATTATGATCGTTTTGAACTGTTCTTACTCGTGTTCCACAAGCAGGTGTCAGCTGTCAAAAACTGTTCAAAACGCTCAGAATGATCCCATCTTGTTTTTGACGTTTACTTAGATTTCACTGATCTCGATGTTATTTTTAAGTTATGGATCGAGCCAATTTATTTTAGATTCTTTTATAATGTAGTTATTATTGTTAATTTAAAATATAAATAGAATTTATGAGATAAAAAGGAAATGTTAAATTTTGACATCTGTCAGTCGTTCCATTAGCAGTAAAGTTTGTTGAAACGTTCAGATCGAAAATTTCATTATTGTGCTAAAGAAACGACTGTGTGCGTTATGAATGATCTGAGCGTTCAGTGTAAAAAGAGCGCTTAAAGGAACACGCCCATAAACGTTCAGATCGAAAATTTCAATATTGCGCTAAAGAAACGACTGTGTGCGTTATGAATGATCTGAGCGTTCAGTGTAAAAAGAGCGCCTAAAGGAACACGCCCTAGGTGTGAGCTTCTTCATCATCTGCACTTTCTTCAATAGCTTTGTTGATGGTGAAATTCGGGTCTCTAATAGAATCGTCGCTATCCTCGATGAAGTATTCCTCAGCTGAGCTTCTAGATGCTCTTCTGATGCTGGAGCTGCTAGAAGAATTTCTACGCCGACGCTTTTCTGGAGTTGTCTCATCTTGATGATAATTTTCATAAGCCATTTCCACTATTCTCCTTGATCGTGAACCCATCTTGAAAGAAAAAAATAATATTTATTAATAAAATATTATTATAAACAATGTGACAAAACGATGAATTTCTTAATATAACAACAATATTTCAAATATATATCGTGACATCCTGTTATAAACGAAGCGTAAATTTAAACAAGTGTAAAAAAATATTGCATACAACGTGACATGCTAACACAAGCCAATTTTATTTTCATAATTTTCAAAGGAATAACGTGTTATCAAAGTGATGACCAAGTACGATTAATTAATTCTTTAATGCTAAAATGCGACATAACAAGTGTGACACATTATAGAATTAAATAAGTAAGTAATAAAATATTTACCTTTACTCCAAAAAGGTGTCATGCAGGTCTTGACACGTTGCTGTCTTATACCGCAAGCAAGTACTCTCACGCACTGCATTGTCACACTGAGGAGACGCGTTGTGGAAATAAGCTTAGCTGCTAAACGGGGCAGCGCTACATCGTGACAAGCTCTCTCTTTTCCTCATACTTTTGTCGGTATTGTCTTAAATTGTACCACGTTTTTGCACTACATAGATTCGGTTACGGTGAATAAAATGGTATCAATAACTCAAAATTGAGTTATGCCACTGTGACACGTTATAGTTTTAAACGAGCGATATGTATAATGTGTTAATTTAAATCAATTACCAATAAGATTATTATGTATACAAACATGCAACAATTATAAAAATAAATGTATTAAATTAAGTGTGCTCATTATTGAATTAATCCAGTCACTGAAACTAAACCTTAACAGTTCTTCTGATTTTTTTTTAATCTCCGACGAAATCAAAGGAGTCAATCGTCAAACTACGTGTCTGTTGTGTGTCTATCTGTGGTAGCGTAGCTCCCAAACTGATTTTGATCTAGTTCTTTTATGTTTAATAGATAATGGTGATTGAGGGTCTTCTTTAATTCATCATTATCAGTAGGTACTATTCAGAGATATTATACCTAATAACTATAGGTATAAATTATAATATCTCCGAATTAGGAATAACATGGACCAATCATACATGTAATTGGTCTATGGTAATAATATCCGTAATAATGTAAATTATTATTTTTGTTCCAAAGTATTCTATATCAATAAGATCTTTAGGGCGTGTGTCACCAAGCAATGTTAAAGTTAACGCCATGTTAAATATCATGTTATCCCTCTCGTATTTCCTGTCAATGAATGAGATGGCATGGTATTTTAACATGGCGTTAACTTTAGCATTGCTTGGTGAAACATGGCCTTAGTCTAGCGTCATCGGCAACTAAAACATTATTATTTATATTTCTTAGTACATTGACTGCGGGGAAGTATAGTAAAAAACCCTATTCGCGGTACGAACAGCAACGCAACCGCGTGAAAAATACGTGATCATCGCATGACAAAAAGAAAAATGTTGCCGGTTAATAAATTTTCCATTAAAATAGGCGTACTGTTTAAACTGATTTTGTCTGGGCCTGGTGAATTAATTAATTGGTAATAAACTTCTTTGCAATTTCAATATGCTGAGTAAGAAATAAATGAAGTATTCATTTTTGTACCTACTCTGTTCCTATCCAATGGGTGTAATAAAAAAAAAAGTGGGATAAGTCCCACTCTATAGTCGGAATTTTAATTCGATTCCAGATTTGACACATTCAGTGTTGCAACGTTATGACAAGTACTAAATAGTGACGTGCGAAATTATTCGATATGGAAATGGAATATTTCGGGATCGATTCTTCTCGTTTATTTATAGTAGTAGTATATCTAAAAAAAGAGAAATAAAACAAATATATGTATTTTGGTAATATTTTATTTTATAAATTGTCGCCGTCATCGCTATCGCTGTCAATTTCTGTAACATGTTCTGTCTGTTATAAACTAGCTGACCCGTGCCCACTTCGTTGAGCATAAAAATAGTTTATGACTAAAACAAACTAACGTTCGCGTTCTTTAGTTATAAATAGTGTAGGTACCTAACACGATTTTCTTTTATATATATTATAGTCTAGTTGACCCGTGCCCACTTCGTTGAGCATGGAAACCGTGTAAACCTTCGCGGGACGAACGAATATTTCAAGACCAAAAATAGCCGAGTCAGCTGATCTCGAGATTTAGCGAGACTAATGAACAGCAACATTGATTTTTATATAGCCTATGTTACTCAGTGATAATGTAGCTTTCTAATGAAAAAAGAATTTGATTAAAATTGGTCCAGTACTTTTTGAGTTAAGTCGTTACATACAAATAATTCCTCTTTATAATATTATTAATATAGATGTATAGATTACACCTACTAACATAAGCTAAGCCGGTGAATGCTCCGGTCAAAAACAGTCGGTCCAGTCGATTCGGATATCATTAGTTTGATGACGATGATGATGATGAAAAGTAGCCTATGTTAATCCTCATAACTTTAGCTATCTACCAGTGAAAGTCTCGTCAATATCCCTCCAGCCGTTTCAGAGATTAGCCGGAACAAACATGCGGACAGACAGACAGACAATTTTTTTTTTGCTAATTGAAAGTTACAAACAGACACTTCAATATAATTTATTTGTATAGATGAGTCTGATGTTGTCAATTAACATAATATTTAACCTATTAATTTTTTCCTCTTCTTTGACAACATGGTAACGCATTTAGATTTTAGACAATTACAATAAAGCAGTGATTACCAATTAATAAATAATTATTATGAGTAATAATGTATTTATTTAAATAAAAATCAATAATTTAGTCTTTAATTGGCACACCATTATTATTTTTATTAACATAAATCGCGATTGTTTATCGATTTTTGTGTGCATCACTACACTAATAAATGTGGTATCATTATTTTACAAAAT
This sequence comes from Celastrina argiolus, assembly GCA_905187575.2. Classification (NCBI taxonomy): domain Eukaryota; kingdom Metazoa; phylum Arthropoda; class Insecta; order Lepidoptera; family Lycaenidae; genus Celastrina; species Celastrina argiolus. Next base: position 11,053,281 of record LR994596.1, read on the forward strand.
GACAGTAGCTAATGTCAAATGTGGAATCTAATTAAAATTCCGAGTATAGATGGGGGCGGCACAACATGTTTTTCGCTTCCATTCATCTCTATTATTCGTCATCTTAGCACACACATCCTTATCACGCATATCTTTCTTCACACAGTCCATCCAAACCTTTTTTGGTCTACCTCGACCCTTTTATCCTTCCACATCCATAGCCATGACCTTCCTTCCAAAAATGTAAACAAAAAATAAAAACAAATTATTATTTTACATTATATATTTTCTTTAATGCGCGATATACGCGTCCATATTTATATAGCTTTAACATGGTATCTGAATTTGGTATTAATTAATAATACTAAGTAAAGTTTGGCGACGGCCGTGTGGTGACGGCATTAGAATACAATTATCACCACCCCCGATACTATCCTAGGGGAGTCGTAAGAGGCGACTAAAAGGAAACACACACACATCAACAGCTAGTGTGAGAGAATGAAAACTCGAAACAAAACCACAGGGTTTTGTTTGGGCTAGACGGGTTGGTACAGACCAACCCGTCTAGCCAGCGTGGTACCAGTAGGCTTTTTAAACCTCCTATGTTTACGCACCAGAAGACCAGGCCCCTAGTCCCCGGCGGCCCCGCTATTCCTGGCTACGGTAGCGGCCACGGTAACGGCGGGGCGGGGGGTGCTAAGAATCCCCGGAAGAGATCCGGCTACCACCCCCCTTCTAAACGACAACTGACCCTGGTAACACACAACGTGCGCACTTTGAGGTTAGACGAGAAGCTCGTAGAGCTGGAAGAGGAGATGAACAAGTTGCACTGGGACATTATTGGTTTATCGGAGATCCGAAGAGAGGGCGAGGATACGATAACCTTACAGTCCGGCCACTTGTTCTACTACCGGGAGGGAGAACAGAAGTCCCAAGGTGGTGTTGGGTTTATCGTCCACAAATCTCTCATCAACAACATTGTGTCCATCGAGAGTGTGTCAAATAGGGTTGCATACCTTGTACTGAGAATCTCAAAACGATATTCGTTGAAGATTGTACAGGTATACGCCCCATCGTCAACACATCCAGACGATGAAGTAGAAGCTACGTATGAGGACGTCAGTAGGGCCATACGTAGCCCTAAAACACACTTCACAGTTGTTATGGGAGATTTCAATGCGAGGCTGGGCTGCAGAAGCGATTATGAGCTGAAAGTGGGGCCATTTGGATTTGGGCAGAGGAATCCCAGAGGACAGATGCTGGCGGACTTTATGGAGAAAGAAGGACTCTTCATGATGAATTCTTTCTTCCAAAAGCCGCCGCAGAGGAAATGGACCTGGTTGAGTCCCGACGGTGTAACTAGAAACGAGATTGACTTCATTATGAGCACCAAGCGGCAGATATTCAACGATGTCTCTGTGATCAACATGGTTAAGACCGGAAGTGATCACCGAATCGTCAGAGGCATGTTGAATATCAACGTCAAACTTGAGAGATCGCGTCTGATGAAGTCTACGCTCCGACCGTCGAATGTCCATATCCAAAACCCTGAGAGCTTTCAACTTGAACTGCCAAATCACTTCCAATGCAAACAAAATTCCAGCTGCGCATCAGTGGACGATATAAATAGTAGGCTGGTAGAAAATGTCCATACGGTGGGGTCCAAATTTTTCAAGACCCACCGTACAAATAGATCTCAGAAACTATCCGACCAAACCCGGAACCTCATGGCTAGTCGACGTTCAATGACGCTCCAAACTTCGAGTGACGCTGAGTCATATAGGCAGCTCAATAGACAGATTACGAAGTCCTTGCGACACGATATCCGTTCTTTTAATACCCAGCGTATTAAAGAGACAATAGAGCGAAACCAAGGCTCCAAAGTGTTTGCAAGAGACGTATCTATTGGGCAAAGCCAGTTGACAAAGCTGAAGACCGAAGATGGACGCGTAACGTCAAATAAGTCCGAGGTACTACGGGAGATAGAAAGGTTCTATGGACAGCTGTATACCTCAGCTGAACCTGCTAGTTTAGCTGCAGACCCAAGATCCAGGCTAACACGACACTATACCGAAGACATCCTGGACATCAGCCTGTACGAGATTAGGGTAGCTCTCAAACAGCTTAAGAACAACAAGGCTCCGGGTGAGGATGGAATCACTACAGAGCTTCTGAAAGCGGGCGGCACGCCGGTACTAAAAGTCCTTCAGAAACTCTTCAATTCCTCCTTACTCGATGGGAAAACGCCAGAGGCATGGAACAGGGGTGTTGTGGTCCTGTTCTTCAAAAAAGGCGACAAAACCTTATTGAAGAACTATAGGCCCATAACACTGCTGAGCCATGTCTACAAGCTGTTTTCGAGAGTTATTACGATGCGTCTCGAACGCAGGCTGGATGACTTTCAGCCTACCGAACAAGCCGGTTTCCGAAAAGGCTATAGTACGGAGTACCATAGACCACATACATACGCTGCGGCAGATTATAAAGAAGACCGAAGAGTATAATCGGCCATTATGCTTGGCGTTTGTGGACTATGAGAAAGCCTTTGATTCCGTCGAAATATGGGCGGTCCTTAGATCTCTCCAGCGTTGCCGTATTGACTCTCGGTATATCGAAGTGTTGAAGTGTTTGTATAATAACGCCACCATGTCAGTCCGAGTATAGGAGCACTGCACGAAGGATATCCCTTTAAAGAGAGGAGTAAGACAGGGGGATATCATATCCCCGAAACTGTTTACCGCTGCTCTGGAGGATTCCTTCAAGCTCCTGGAATGGCAAGGACTTGGCATCAACATCAATGGCGAATACATCACTCACCTTCAATTTGCCGACGACATAGTAGTCATGGCAGAATCGCTGGAAGATTTGGGGCGCATGCTCGGTGGCCTCGATAGAGTTTCTCAACAAGTGGGTCTTAAAATGAACATGGACAAAACAAAGATCATGCACAATGTCCATGTTGCACCCACCGCACTAACTGTTGGGAGCTCTACTCTTGAAGTTGTTGACGAATATATATACCTAGGGCAGGCTGTCCGATTAGGTAGGTCCAACTTTAAGAGAGAGGTCAGTAGACGGATCCAGCTCGGCTGGGCAGCGTTCGGTAAATTACGCAACGTCTTCTCGTCCAAAATACCTCAGTGCCTTGAGACAAAGGTATACAACCAATGTGTGTTACCAGTGATGACTTACGGTTCTGAGACGTGGTGCTTCACGAAGGATCTTTTCAAAAGGCTCAATGTCGCTCAGCGAGCTATGGAGAGGGCAATGCTCGGTATTTCTCTACGTGATCGAATCAGAAATGAGGAGATCCGTAGAAGAACTAAGGTTGCTGACATTGCCCGTAGGATCAGTCAGCTGAAGTGGCAATGGGCCGGCCACATAGCACGAAGATTGGACGGTCGATGGGGCAAAAAGATCCTAGAGTGGAGGCCACGTACTGGCAAGCGCAGTGTGGGACGGCCACCTACCAGATGGACCGACGACCTGGTGAAAACTGCCGGGTCACGTTGGATGCAGGTGGCAATGGACCGGTCGCACTGGGAATGTATTGGAGAGGCCTATGTCCAGCAGTGGACAGTTAAAGGCTGAAACGACGAAGTAAAGTTTGAGGATTATTCAGAATGTACGATCATAGAAATGAAAAGTTTCGCAGATTGGCATAAAATATATGACGTACATCAAACTTAATAAAGTATATACCGTATGTAGTACCTTCCTATGTGTCTATTTGTATTTGATAACGATGAGAAAAATACGAATAGAGTAGGTATAGGTACTCGAAAATGTATGAAACTGGAAATACGTTGTTGAATCTTGCAGAAGTTTGTGACAACCAATAGTCGGTACTCGGGTCTTGGCGATGGTATTTTAGAATTTACATGTTGCGCAGTTCGCACCAAAGTCCACATTCCCCAATCCCCAGACGACACGGTCTACATGGCAGAACCTGTACCTACACAATAATCTGGGAGATTTCGCCATACATGTATGACAACCCTATTTCAACATCATAAGTAGAAAATCGACGGATGAAATCATCAAACGCGTTTTGTTCACTAGAATATGCGCCAGTCACCTCGCTTGCTATTATTATTTTCCTGTGTCTTGCAATAATTTGCAGTCAGTGTTTGATTTCCAATTTCGAATTACATTTTGACCTGTCAAAAATATTGAATAATAATTGCGAGTTTGTGAATATTCGTGATAAATTTTTGTGTTTTGTGTAACAGTTATTTACTAATAATATCAACATGCCGAAAAAACTGAAAGGAGTTGTTACGTTGCATTTCTCCCATGAAATTCGCAAGGACATAAAGTTGGGGAACTTGAAATCATTGAAACTGGACGATGCTTGGCCGTTTATTAGAGAAGAGATCGAATCTGAGATTGGAAGTAGTCAGCTTATTTGCATCCCGCACATAACTGAGGCAGATTTGTACAAGATTACGTCGATTTTCGTGCAAAACGATGTGGTCACAAATGGAAAAATGTTCAAGCCCCTAGGGGTCCTCAATAAGAACATAAACAGGGACAAGACGAGTCCGGAGTACGTGAAGCTATTGGAAGAGGACGGTTTTGACGATGTCAGTTTCAAGTTTCCACACGAAAGTGTTAAGGTTAGTTAATTTGCTGTGTTTATGCTACTCGCTGGACAAACCACCTTCATTTGCCCTTGTCATTTTACATTAATTAGTGCAAATGTAACCTAATAAACCTGAGATACAGACTTGCATGTTATTGTTTTGTATGCAATGTGAAAAGGTTCTTTAATAGATATAGATAATATATTCTAAGATACTACTCTTGTTCAAGTACTGGAATTACCTGCTACTTATCAAATTCAATAAAGAAGTATTTGACATTAGTATAGATCAGCACACAAAATATGACTTTCAGTAGTCATATTTGGTAAGGTGGTATCTTGGAGGTGAATGGTGATTGGTGACATGCAGGTGCACAGTCAGCATTTACAATATTAAATTAGTTTACTGATATTTAAATATTATTTTGTCCTATGTCTTCTCCTTAAGAGAGTGTGTCATTATTGGTCCAAACTATAATAGATAGTTTCAGATTATCTACAACACATGATTCTACAATAAAATAATATTTGCCCAGCTTATGCATGTTGTAACTTATAGTCCATTCAAAGTTGTTTTACCTCAAGAGGTTCTGATTGTTTATATTTTTGTTGTTGGCAAAAAAATAGGGTATCTTATAACATACTGTATGAAAGAAACATATTGTTCGCAGATAACACTACAAGACGAGACCTTGAAGAACAAAGTTAGAGTGATAATGCTTAACTTCAGCAAAAAGTGTATTCCCGCCAACAGAGACTTTGTCAACAATATATATTTGGATCTTAATAATGAAGGTAAAAGTTGTATTCATTATTATAAAAATCTTGATTCTGCACAACCTATTACTCCTCATTTCAGAAATAATTCACTCTGTAGAAAACATGGGAATATTCTTGAATATTTTAGACAACATTACATAGACTAGATAACTTAAGATATTATCAATATTCCTAGATAAAGATTTAAATACAAAATCCTTAGTCAATAAATAACAATCAAGATTATGATTTTACACATACATATCAATTGATAAATTGAGTGAAATTTATTGTTGTGTTGATTTTTATCATATAACATTTAATAAATTGTTACAGATTTAAAAGGCAAAAAGTCTGTGTATATGATCACCAAGGTGTTAATGGCCAAAACTATAGAATTCAGAGTGAGCAAAGGTGACTCTGCCAGAATCTTCCATTTGGGAAACCTGTCACCACTAGTTTTTGGCATTGAAGAGTTCACCATTGGTCAAGACGGAAAATTGGTTTCAAAGGTAAGATTTAAATGTTTCCAATCAACTTTTGTTTTACTTTTGTTGTACTGACCAGTACAGTATTTTGTATATCTATAAAAAGTATCAGTGTGGCTATCTTTTTCATGGGTCGTAAAAGGTAACAGAGTGTATATCTGGAAATGGACAGTACCTTTTCTGAGGAAATTGTTATTATTTTAACACTGCACTTGCCAACCAGCCTGCTAAGGCATGGCGAGTATAGGCAGACTCCCCATCCAATACTTTTGGGAAGGCTATATGCCTCCAGCAGTGGATGTTATAGTTGAAACAACAATAACTACTGAAAGTATCATTGACATTAAATCTTTTATTCAATAATACACAAAGGACATCATGTTTTGCCGCCCTTTTCCTTATGCAAATATTATGCAATACAAAATAATATTGCTGATAATAGCAAAATTAAGTATGGAAAAAGATTCATTTGTGGTGACACCAATAAGTAGTTGGATTTTTTGCAATTCGGAAACTTGGCTACAGTTAATCTTGTTTGCCTAGAGTCCATGTAAAGTTGATTAAGGATTTGAGATTGAATAGTGAATGAAAATAAACTATTTCATATTGAAATTTTAAACTGCCCGATGTTCTCAAAATGTAGGTTTATAGTGTGCAGCAGCATTTGAAGTCATCCAGCAAAACTTGTAGTAACAAGATTATAGATAGTCAATAATCATGTATAATAATTATAAATGTTCGCGTGGTGAAGCCAAGTAATATAAAAAGATTAAAAAGCCATGATTCAATTTCCGCAGTAAGTCCTTGTCGGGTAATAACCGCTATCAGTTAACACACTTTGATAAGGATTTGAGCTGTCTGGCTGTGTGAGTATGTCCTTTGATTGTGGCCAAAAGTCAAAAGGCAGTGGACATTTTGTAAAGTACACTCCCGACTGACGTAGATATTGGCTACAATAAATATGATGTCACTATAATGGTAATTACTAGCGTCATATTTAATTTGAAAAAAAGTTTAAAATGAAAAAAAAAAAATGTATGATAATTTTTTATGCTGCACTGTTATTCTAACGGTACATAAAAATTTTGCAAATTTGCTTAATACCTGTTTTCTATTTTACCACTTTTTTTTAGTAAAAATATCGTATCATATAATATGGACTATACCTATGTTCCCGATACTTCGTATGCGTTATAATTTTAGCTAACTCCTTACCAAATTTTATTAAAATCTCTCCAGTCGTTTAGACGAGACGTGAAGAAATAATAACACAAAAATTTTTGACCTTTCGGGCGTGTTTCACCAAGCAATGTTAAAGTTAACGCCATGTTAAATATCATGTTATCCCTCTCGTATTTCCTGTCAATGAATGAGGTGGCATGGTATTTTAACATGGCGTTAACTTTAACATTGCGGTGAAACACGGTCTTATAGTATTAAAAGTGTGATGTTAAGGCCGTGTTTCACCAAGACGTATTGCAATCTTTAGTTGTGTTACTAAGAGACCAGGAAATGTTCTCTTGTTCTAGATCTTCGTTCTTTTGATGTTACACCTACATAAAATTGCTAGAATATTCTAGCTTTATATACAGAATTGTGTTATGTAAACAAGACCTAAAAGATTCTTGATCTTTTAGGTTTTGTTCGGATCATCCGTTTAGGAGCTAAGATGCCACAGACAGTCACATACATATTTACACAAGACACGTCAAACTTATAACACCCCGTCGTTTTTGCTTCGGGGTTAAAAACCATAAAGATAAAGAAATAATGCTCTTCTTCTAGATCTTCGTTCTTTTGATGTTACACCTACATGAAATTGCTAGAACATTCTAGAGTTCTAGACAAAATTGTGTTTAAATATAAACAAAACCTAAAAGATCAAGAAACAATGAATTCTCGATTTTCGTTCTATTGATTTTATACCTACACAAAATTGCTAGAACATTCTAAAGTTCTAGACATAATTGTGTTATTGTAAACAAGACCTAAAAGATCAAGAAACAATGCTATCATTCTAGATTTTCGTTCTATTGATTTTATACCTACACAAAATTGCTAGAACATTCTAAAGTTCTAGACATAATTGTGTTATTGTAAACAAGACCTAAAAGATCAAGAAACAATGCTCTCATTCTAGATTTTCGTTCTATTGATTTTATACCTACACAAAATTGCTAGAACATTCTAGAGTTCTAGACATAATTGTGTTATGGAAACATAAACTAAATTAAAAATTAAAAAAAACATGATCTTGAAGACCTGAACCGATTTCCACCAAACATAGCTAAGAACACTCTCGACTGATATTATAGATAGACCTTTAAAAAAACCCGCTTAAAAATCGGATCATCCGTTTGTGAGTTACGATGTCACAGACACAGACACGTCAAACTTATAACACCCCGTCTTTTATGCGTCGTGGGTTAAAAACATAAAAGATCAAGAAAGAATGCTCTTCTTCGTTCTTTTGATGTTACACCTATAGTTCGTCCCTGATAAATTTAACCTAAAGGTAAACAAACCGAAAACATAGAAATGTTCCCTTATTCACATATTGAGCAAACTTATCAACACTTTTACAGGTATATTAAAGGATTACACTTTATTATCCAAAACATTTTATACCAATTAAACAATCTTCTATACTTATAATAAAACTGTAGAGAGGTCAATTCTGTACATTGAATATTTTTTCAAAATACATATTGGAGGATGATTGGCGATCGATACTGATGCCAAAAATGCAATTAGTAAAATTTTTGTCTGTCTGTCTGTCTGTCTGTCTGTCTGTATGTGCGCGATAGGAACAAAAACTACTGAAGGGATTTTAACCAAACTTGGTACGATTGTAGCCCATATTCCTGGGCAGGTTATAGGCTATATAACATAACGCTACGATACATAGGAGCCGAGCAGTGACGATAAATTTGAAGCAAGTCGGATGAATTTCGCGCGCGCGGCCTGCGGTCGAACGGTTCGTGCGGGGGGCGCGGGGGATCGCTTACACAGTGACGCGAAGCAATAGAACGTGGCACTAAAGTAGATTAGAACATCAAATAAGTACCTAACTATCAGGATTTTTTTTCTGGGAAAACAGTGTTTTCACAGTGTCATAATAATATAAAAATTATATTTTTGAACTTGCTTCACAAATTGAAATAAATTATCATTTATTGTATAAAATCAACTTAATTAACTGTATAATTAAAAGAAAGCCTTTCGCGATAAACTAAAAAACGGGCAATTAAGCGGTTTTTGGAAAGCTATTTATACCATCACGGTATTAATCCTTATCATTTTTAATACGTTAGTTGGCTTAAACATTCCATGAAGACTATAATATTTGCCCTTTATAACATGCAATATAATGAGTAGTTTAGGAAATATAGCAAAATTAAAATCGTTTCGTTTCGTTTCGTTTTAAATACCTTAATAATTGCAATACATGTTTCAATTTAATATCTCAAAATATTAATGACAAAAACGGTAGTAAGTTCAAAAAAAATTGAAAATAATTTTATGGTTTCGCAATTTATCCTATGTCGGCACTATTAAGACGTTGCTTCGTATCAAATTTAGGTTTTGGTTACCTTTGGAGTGTCGAAAATTAGAGAGATAAACGGCTGAATCTTTGGGTAGATGTGGCTAAGGAGTCTGTTTTTTTCAAAGCCAGAAGGGACAGAAGATCCTGAGTATTTAATAGGATTGTTACCTTGATACCTACACGTGTTAAAGTTTTGACAACCAGACAGATAGACAGACGGACATCGAAGTTAAATAATTTACTAAATTAACGTGAAAAATTGGCTGGGTCTATTCGGTGAATTCGAATAATATTATCCTAACTTCGAATACCTTTGCTGACTTCTATATATTGTTCGAAGGCCTACTTCTTTTGCCGAGCTCCGAAAGGATGGTACTATATTATTATTATACCCTGCATACCAATAGGCTTGCCGGGTACGTGACTTGCTGGATCGGGATCAACACTGGGATACACTGGGAAGTACCTATTGGCGAAAGTTGTCAGCAGTTGCGCCAATAAACTAAAAATATATTTAAAAATACAAAAGTGTCCTAAATCACTTTTCCACGCGTACGAAGTCGCGGGCACAGCTAGTAATTAATATGTTTAAACATCAAATGAAAATCTCACGGAAAAAATACGCCATTTTGACACTGCCGATTGTAGAATATAAGCCTATAGTCTATGGATCCATAGCAATCTTTAGTTGTGTCATAGACGGGTTTGTTTACGTTTAGGTTAAACTTATCTCGGTCGTATTAAACATAAAATTGCTAGAACATTTTTAAGTTCTAGATTCTTCTAAATTCTAGAATAGTTCATAATTGTCGTATGTAAACAAAATCTAAAAGATCAAGGAAGAATGCTCTTCTAGATCTTTGTTCTCTTGATGTTACAGTTGTTACACCTTCCATAAAATTGCTAGAACATTCTAAAGTTCATAGTCTAGACCTAATTGTGTTATGTAAACAAACAAGCCCCAGATCTCATGTTTATCACTTGACACCTGCCCCGCTGATGATGTACGACAACGATAAGTCGTCGATGCATCACGCAGCACTCAGCACGTTTTGTTATATTATATCAGATGACAGAAACATGATTCATTTTCAAAACATTAACAGGTTCTTGATAAATGTATCATCGATATTATGATAAATATTTCTTGGTATTCGCTTAGTTAATTTTATAGAGTTCGGTACGCAAAGGGATGTTATTGAGCTCCGAAACCGTAACCGAAACGTTAGTTTGTTGCGATATCCGATAAATAAAAAATATACGTAACCGAATCCGAAATGAAAGTTTTGCTACTGTAAAAAGGAAACTAAAAATGATATCCGTAACCGAAACTAACCGAAACGGATAATCCGACATAATTTAATATCCATGTCCGTATCTAAAATTTCATATCCATTTCACCCCCGACGCAAAGGGGGCCCTATTACTCAGACTTCGCTGTTTGTCTGTCTGTCCGTTCGTCTGTCAGTCAGTCAGGCTGTCTAGTCCGTCGAAATTTACTCAGAAATTATTCTGTTGCCGCTAAAACAACGAATACTAAAAACAAAATTAATATTTGAGGGGGGCTACTACAATTTAATACTCTTCATAACTTTTGTCTTTTTGTACGGAACCGAACCTTGAGACCGACTAGCTCTTGGTCACTTTTTTTTTTTGCGCGTATATCTTTGACGTATATCTACGTCAGAATCAGGATTTTGGCACGGAATATGCAGACGCGCCTCTTGGGTTTTGGCACCAGTAGATGGTGGCTTCGGCGTTTTAGAATATGCTCTACAATGAAGCGTTTGTTGAGCAACATTGTGTAACTATGCCTCGTGCGTCGTGCATCATGTACACAGTACATGCGTTGTCTAAGGACACAAAACTGCGATGCGACGTCGCATCGCAAAAATCTGCGAGCTACCTCTACGCATCGCAAGAACTTGCGAATTGATTCGCATCGCACATTCCTGCGATGTTACCTACGTCACACTTGTTGACGGCATTTTTAGTTCGCTCAGGGACAGCGTGTGGGCAAGACGTGTACCTACTTTAAAAATGACAGAATACGACGTTGATTTTTTAATATCACTGATTGAGAAGCGCCCTGTTCTTTGGGACACTAGTAATGAAGATTATAAAAACGGTCGGTTTTCAAAGCTTTATATTTTAGAAGAAAATAGTTTCCATCGGGATTCATAATAGTAATAAATGGATGAACCCAAAATCTTCTTTGTTTCTTTTTCCTGTATCTCCCTTTCCTGTATCTGTAGCAATAATAAAAGTGCACACTTCTTTTTACGATCCATGTCACGACCTAGTTTTCAATTCAAAATACGTTTAGTACGGTTAACGGTCGTCGAAGGAATGGTCACCCTGGGAGACGCCTTGCCGCACGAAATAGCATCGCAGCAATTCGTGTCGTAATTTTCTGCGTTGCGAATTCGCATCGCGTCGCATCGCAGTTTTGTGTACAAGCCCTAATTCAGTGTTTTTTATCAAATCAAGTATGAAAAGTGGCACACTGGTGTTAGAGGGAGCAAGCTAGGTTATGAATACGTACGTATATCGAGTATCGACTAAGTATGAGAAACGTTGTCGAACAAGAATTGTATAAAAAAACTAGGTGACCCGCACCCACTTCGTTGAGCTCACAACCCGTTTAAACCTTCCCTGGAATTCCATGAATATTTCAAGACTAAAAATAGCCGAATCGGTTCAGCCGTTCTCGAGTTTTAGCGAGACTAACGAACAGCAATTAATTTTTATGTAGGTATGTATAACATAAAATAAATATGTCAGCGCCTATATAATTTATTAATTAATAATATTCGATTACGTAACTAATAAATAGTTTCTCTCTGGCTTGGGTGGGTTTAGGGCTCGTTTCTAATAAAAATCGAATCCGTTCGATCTCAACGGCTTTTGGTATTTTATTTGGTAGATTACTTTAAAACTAACCAGGATAAAGAAAATCGTTATATCATAACTTTTTGTACTCCCGGCCGATATCAATCGACTGAAAATCAAAATAAACAAATGTCAATTTATTCGGGAGTACCCCCTGTAGCTAAAAGTTATTGTAACCGGCAAATAAATGTTAAAATGAAATCGAATCGAGTATTGTTACGTCACAACATTCAATACATAAACGCAAACAAACTTGAACTTTCGACTGAGGCATTAATATTCAATGTTTTTCTGCGTATTGTTTGTTGACATATAAACTGCGTATGTCGTGAATTTTTCCCCCGTTATCGGAATCTATTATCAGGATATCTGATTAATAAATAGTAGTATCTATTGCGTATCGCCGACTACGTTCTAGCCACACCTTCCATTGACTTCACTACTAGATGTAGCGCGCCTCTTCGTTCTGTCAAAGAAAACGACGGAATCATATTATATTGTGGAATAAATATGACCTAGTTATTCCACATGTCTCTATATAAACGAATTTGAAAGAAATCGGTCCAGTAGTTTTGGAGCCGATTCAATGCAAACAAACAATCAAAACAAATATTTAAATTAGTTGAGTTTAGTTTTGATATTATCTTTTTTCATCCACAAGTTAATATTAGTTGCAGATTATTTTATTAGTGTATGTACCCTGTTAATAAGTTAATATGAAACCAAAAATTATTTAGATATGTCATTGAGCTAACAGTATTCCAGAAGAACATTGTACGTTTTCCAGATTATCCTATGTGTTAATAGCTAATACACCTTCATGCATAGCAAACTTTATCAAATTTGGGTCAGCCGTTTGCACGTGAAGAAATACCAAAAGACACTCGCTAACGTTCTCCTTTATAATTTACTAACTGTGCCCACGACTTCGTCTGCGTGGTTTTTGAGTGACCGTATATATAATATGCAGTGCACGCAAATGTGAATAGTTATCCCAGTTTTTGCAACATTTCTCACTGACGCTCTTCGCTCCTATTAGTCGCAGCGTAATGTTATATAGCCTAAAGCCTTTCTCTATAAATGGACTATCCAACAAAAAAAAAAAAAAATTCAAATAGGACCAGTAGTTCCTGAGATTAGCGCGTTTAAACAAACAAACTTTTCCGCTTTATAATATTAGTATAGATTAGTGATTACTGATTTGTCATTATAAAATTAGTGATATTATATGATAATATGTGATTTGTTATTCACAGTTGTTACTTTTATCACACTTCACATATTATAATAATGATTCGTTAGTTTTGCAGTCTGCCTGTTTAGATTTTCTATACACTTATAGACTTCGTACTTCCGTATACCAACATAATGGTATAGTCACGCCTAATAATTTAATTTACTGTAAAACGGAATTTCCGCGTGTAGTATACAATTGTATTTGTAATGTATTTCGCCTACTTGCACCAGTCCGGGTTAAATTCAGTCCAAAACACACAACATGGGTTTATTTAGCGGAAGTTGGCCTTGATTTTAACAGGTATTATTGATTATATTTGATTATTTTATCAAATAACTTTGACTGACCTGACTACTGCCCATCCACGAATTTTTGCAGGTAAAAAGTATAATATACCTACTGATGACACTACTGCAAAGAACACGTCATACAAAGTCAGTTAAAAATAAATAATATGGAGGAAAAAATTTACTACAAAAAGTATAATATAGCATTGTGTATTTTATGTCTGTGCTTTATTAATATTGCGTCGAAACATAGTAATTGTAAATTATACTTGCATACGCTACATTAAACGGTCATTAACACCAACTTCAACATAAAACACTTCCAACAAACATTTCTCCAATGAAACCAGGCCAGCTACGCAGGAGTTATTTTATAGTGCCCAAGTGTGTGCGCAATACACAAAGACACTCTTTCAGGAAGACTTTTACTCTCATAACCCAGTGGGACGGCAAACCGACACGACTGGCGAGAGAACAGGCGCAGGACCGACTTCTTACATGCCCATCCGACGCATAGATCATCTTTCTTGTCAGACTATCAGATGATCCTGCATTGTCCTAATTTTTGATGTTCCAACGCGGGAATCGTACCCACGACCTCCTGGTCGAGAGCGAAGCTTTGAACCACTAGACCACAGAGACTTAGGGCGTGTTTCACCAAGCAATGTTAGTGTTGACGGCGTGTTAAATTATCATGCCTTCTTATTCATTGATACGAATTACGAGAGGGATAACATGATATTTAACGAAGGATTAACTTTAACATCGCTTGGTGAAACACGCCCTTAAGAGCTGGCACGGCATGAGGTGCTTATTGGCGCGCGCTCGCGTATATATAGAACTATAGAGTACACTTTCAACTTCTGGTTCTCAAAACGCGCGTTTGAAAGCGCCTAATGTGTACCCTCTCTAACTATCGCTTCAGTAGTAAGTCTAATAAAATTACTATCTTTGTTACAGGAGCCGGTGACAATCAAGTCCAAAGCGTTGGAGTTCAAGAAGGTGGACCCAGCTGACACCCTCTACATCCCGGACGAGAAGACTGGCAAGCGAGGCGCTGGGAACACCAGCTGTCAAGCAGCTTGCTCCGTGAGACGCTAGGTCCGAGGGTACATATACACCCCATAGATATGTCGCAGTCATCTGGTTGAATCTGCTATTTAATTGAATGACTAGCGCGTAACGTTCATTGAATCCTGTTTTTACCAACAAATTTTAGAATCCGAGACTAGGACAGCCATTTTATTTTTAAACTTCAAAATTTCCGAAGGAGTACTATTATAATGCACAATATTAAAGTAAATTAATCAAAAAATATATCAACACATTGCTATCTTTACGATATGTTTGAGGCCATTAAGTAACCACGCTAGTCATTCAATTAAATAAGCAGATTCAATCAGATGACTGCGACAGTTATAGTGGTCATCTACAGCTGATAGCACCATCCACCCAATCTGCTTCTTACTGTGTGTAACGAGATTGTCTGAGTGTTAGTTTTGTCACTTTTCTTCGTGAAAAAGTTACAACTTGTGTGGAATGCAAACAATGTACCAAGCGGCGACAATGGTAACTAGGCGCAGCGCAGACAGAACAGAGCGCAGCGGAGAGGATTTTATTACAGCACTTGAGAATAAACTTTAAAATTATTACAATAGAGTGCATAAATACTAGAACCTGACAAAAAATGCTCGCACGTCATCGAAGATACGCCGATATCCGACTTGATACCGCGCGAGGATTGTTCCTCTGTCTGCGCTGACCCTAATTCGATGAAATACAAATTGAAGTTAAGTTCTTCACGCCGAGTAGTAACAAACTTGCACTCAGCATCAGGGAAAAGGATTTATCCAAGGAATAGTGGTAGACAATACATCCCTCATCGCATCTCTTTCTCTACAATGTTGCTAGGAACGCATCCTGTCAAGTTATACCCACTTCAACGAAGAATGTTTAAAGTAAAAATGGACTTTTAGTAAAAGTCCAGGGCATCCCAAACTTTTTTCTTGTGACTCCCTTCGGAATGAGTTTGTTTATGCGACGCTCTCAGCTATTGTAAGTGTCATTATTGTACTGGAGCCTAATTTCTGTTGTTGCAGCATATTTTTTGTCGCGTTTGAAACACGTTGACGAATTCAATGTATGTATGTGGCTTCGCGGGGCCCTAACACTTTGGGAAGCTGTTGTAATGAATTTGTTGAGACAGAATTAAAAACAAAGGGGATACTAAAATTACCTCAAACTGTTATTTAAAATTATGTTAGAATCAACGGGCTAAAGTCCCTTAGAATTATTGCATCTGTTAAGATATTATATACTTAAATCAGCTAAAATAGTAATAGTATGTTAAAACAATGTTTTTGTAGTATGTAGGTACTATATAGAGAGTAATCAGTAAAATTAAATTTTGTGTGTTGTACACAATAGAAATTTTAGATGGCAATTATACATTTAAAAAGTATTCCATTACTAAACTGATCACATAGTGACAATAAGTTTCTAAATTATTATTTGTGATATACTTTTGTGTGAAAAGATCTTTTATTTGAAGACTCGTAAGCAATTTTTAAGCTTTATCTAATTTTAGTGTTTTGTGTTTTCATTTGGCAATAATTGTATTGTGTGTGCACTTTGATTTTAAGATCATTTAGGTGTATTTTTAACTGTAATCATATACTCTAATTTATTCCATTGATTTCATAAATTATGGTCACATTTTAAATGCAAACATGACATAATATGCTATGAATCATCAATTATTATAATTAATGTGTCCCTAATATAATAAGATAATTATGTAAAACATTAAATTTTGCCTTTAAAATCGCATTTTGGTACATTGAAAAATATTGTATTAGAATGAATTAGATATCTAATATTTATAAAAATCTTGGTTTTTACATTCCAAAATTCTCTTAAAATCTACATTACCTGTGATTTTATTTATACCAGTATTTTCTTATTTTAAATGAATGTTTTTGTGCACTTTCTTACAAATTGTAAAACTATTGTACTTATGTTTTATTTTGTGAAAATAAATTGTGTTTACTAAAGTGAAAAATTGTCTTTTTTATATAATCCTGATTTAATTTCAATTCTATTTATTTCTAATTCTAAAGAAAGATCCTTGTTTTTGCCTTCAAAAGGTGCCCAAAAGTAATAGTAACTGATTTTATTACATTATTTTTATTGAGGTTTCCAAGTTTTGCTTGTTACAAAGCCAGAGTACTCGTCACTAGTTTTCTTCTTAACTATACATATTATATTATATATAACATACAAATGACCAAGATATATTGATTCAACTGTACAATCCCAAAGCCAGAACATTTAAAAAATATATACAATGCTTTAAAGAGTATGTTGTAAACTTCTTTTATTCAATTTGGATTTTACACTTACCTAAACAACTTAATCGTAAAGTAGATAATAAAACTTAATTAACAAAAGATTTTTTAATTTAATACTTCTTAATAGTTTTCCTTATAAGTGCCATGCGCTGCTTATGTGCCTCGGTGACTGCAGCTCTCTTGTATGGTCGAAGTTCATCATTGCCAAAGCCTGGTATCCACATGTTCCATTGACGCTCTAAAAAAGGAAATGAAAAGATTACTTGAGGGGTTCAATTTTACTAACAAAGAGGTAATTCTATAACTTCATTTCATTTATTCATGCTCATATTCCCTATAAACACTTTGGTGTTTCATAACAATTTTCAACCACTAATTTTACTACTCTTCAACAAATGAATTGGAAGTAAAGGTACTAAAGTAGGCCAATAGGGTTTGAAGCAGACATATTTTTATAACAAAGCAATTTTCAACATTAACACATTCTATTGGCTAGAGCGATATTTATATTACGGAGAGTAGAAATAATGGTACCTAAATGTAACTGCACATCTCTCAGCTCTACGGTGGGAGCGTGTCTGTGCTTCGCTAAAGAACAAGCGGCATTCAGAGTAGTGTCAATGAAGTCATCTGCCAGCTGTAGTAGCATTTCCTCAACTTCCTCATCTAACTGCACAGTTGGATCCACTTCTCGTACTAATTCTTGTAATCTTGGTTTACTTAAGATCTGAAATTTTATAAAATCATAGAATGCTAAGAGATCTATTCAAGTCCAGTCAAGCGATACATCCAGTATGAGGAGCAGCTGACCTCTTTACCTCTTTGTTAACCTTTTCTAACATTCAATAATTACGAATGATTTAACGACGAATCAATACCTAGGAGTTAGTCTATAAAAATTACCTGAGTTGTCTGATCACCAGTTTGGTTTATTTTACCAACTTGAGACTGTCCCATGGGACTGTGTTGTGACGGAGAACCCTGGAGTGATGTAGATTGAAGTTGGGGACTTTGTAATGGATTGTTTGCGTATTGTATACCCCCTTGTGCATTCAACGAACCAATTGTAGGCATGTTCGAACCTTGGTTCATATTGTTCGCCATTTGATTGGTTGTACACAACAATTAAATTAACGTTTATTTATTATATTATATATATATTCTACTACGAGTTTTTAATAGATTCTAATTAATGATTTTAATAAACAGTACCATCAAAGGCATCAAATAGTCAACAAATTTTTATAACGTCAAATTCATTGACAAAATAAAATTGTCAATTTGTCATAATTATTATATGTCAATGTCAAAAGTGAAGTGCTGTTTTTTTTATTTTAAAATCTACTGCTACACAAACATTCAACCAGCTATCCTTAGAGGTTAAACGGTAAGAGGCTGGTTAAGAGTTTAATTTTAAA
Source organism: Celastrina argiolus (assembly GCA_905187575.2). Taxonomy (NCBI): domain Eukaryota; kingdom Metazoa; phylum Arthropoda; class Insecta; order Lepidoptera; family Lycaenidae; genus Celastrina; species Celastrina argiolus. The sequence continues at coordinate 11,071,823 of LR994596.1, forward strand.
AGGCCTCTGCATCACATTTTCCAACGACAGCAACAGCAATGCTGAAGCGGCATGTTTATGTACACAATCAGGCGGTGACTGCCCGAGTATCTGCGTAAATACTAACGTAATTCAATTTATTTGTGTCTTATAATAAGCTTTTAATTTATTATTCTATAATTCACGAACAAAAAAAATACCCGCTAAACATAACATTACCCAGCAATGCTATGGAAGTAATACTTTTGTATAGGATACTTCGAAATTTACCCGCTAGTAGGTAAATGTCGACGTAGCCTGCGCCACTGCCACGCAGTGGCCGACGCATTTTCGCTGCCCGCTACTTTTGGATCAATTATATACTTCAATAGGACGTTTAAAGATTCATTAAATGAAGTTAATCAAATGGATTGCGCAATAAGGAAGTAGTGTTGATTTGAGTATGTTTTTATTTTAATTAATTGAAATTAGATTTTGTGGTGCCGGATTCTTTTTTTTCTGCCCGTTTGGCGTGAAAGACCTATATGGTAACATTATGAAGAAAGGGATAGTAAAAGTCTTAATGTTTTCAGTCTTAATCTATATCATATATTACAGAACTATTTAACAATTGTGCTTCATCATCAGACGAGAACGCGTCATCCGCAATGCTTTTCATATCCACTTCTACATTGAACTCAGCAAGACACTCTCGTAGATCCCAGCTATGTTTCTTCAATCGCCTGTAACAGGTTTCAAGATACAAGTCAGTTAGTTTTTTTGGCAATTAAGGAATAATAAGAACATGAAAGAGAAATGCTTTGACCCCCCATCTAATTGAGGATCAACAACACACTTGTCCTTTAGGAGTACCCTTGTGTTGCTGATAAGTTATATCTATGGCAGCGGTTATTTACCGGCTGGCAATACCACTGCTCCTTTGCCACTATAAAAATCTTATTAAAAATCTGGGGCATTGCTCTCCATTTTGATTCAGATTTGATCGTGCCGTGTACTTCCAAAAAATTGATTTTTGTTTATTTTGATTTTCAGTCTATTGATATGGTCGGTAGTACAAAAAGTTACGATCTAACAATTTTCTTTATCCTGATTAGTTTCAAAGTAATCCACCAAATAAAATAGCAAAAATCGTTGAGATCGAACTAATTCGATTCTCGATTGTGTCTGGAGTAAGCCTGCTGTACTTACGATTCGGCTTCGGGTTTCTTCAAGTGCGTTAAATGTCTAAATATCTTTATCATACACTCTTGGTCCTCTGTTGTGGGGTTAATTAAACTCAATTCGCCTAAATGTCTTGTTGGACCCTAAAATATATTATAGTTTAAAGTCTATTTTTAAACATGCTGTCCTTGTCATTCTGTCAAGGAAGGACAGCGACAGTCTGAGATGTACTTTATGTTAAACTAATTTTAGGACCTGTTTCTGAACGGCGCGGCCGCGAATCAAATCTATGATCAACTAACATGGCATTTAAGTAAACAACCCTTATTGAACACTGATTGCTGAAACATTTATCAGTGAGAAAGAGAGGGACAGATATTGTATAATTACATCACGCTCGTACTAGCATGCTTAGGTTTAAGTATCACAGATAAGTTTAATTTACAAAAGGCACCAATTAGTCATTCAGAAACCGGCCGTATTTAGCTGTAAAATATATGTATAAAATCTCACCAGAAAAGTTTCCTTTAACTCTTTAGTAGCTATGGATATTGTGAACATTTCGTTTGCAATTAAGTACATTCTCTGGTCCACTATTGTTCTACATTTGAGTACAAAAGTTCTTCTAAAACTAAAGTACCTGTCACTCACATCTTCTCTAAACAATCCGTCAATTACAAACACTATTGTGTTATTCTGAAATAGAAAAATAAAACAGAATATAAAATCTTTATTTAAACACAACTAATTAATTCATTGACTTTAAAGAATTCACTTTCTCTAATTTTGCCAAGCAGTGAGAGTGTCAGCCAGTGGATGGGAGGGCTTTAATAATATTTATTAGGTCACTAAATGGCCCGATCCGGCAAAGTGGGAGTCGGACTGGCGCACAATGAGAATAAAATAAAAGTTTAAAAAAACTATAACCCGACTTCGCAAAAAAGGGCTCTAAAAAGGCTGAAACAAGAAAATAATTCAATTTGAAATCCAGATATGCATAGGTACAGATATGGTCAAGGTAGAGCCGTGGTCGTACCCGCTATTGGGATTGTATAATATTTCAACAGCAGACGAATATTATAGATTTGTTTAGCGGGTACGACCACGGCTCTACCTTGACCATATCTGTACCTATGCATATCTGGATTTCAAATTGAATTATTTTCTTGTTTCAGCCTTTTTAGAGCCCTTTTTTGCGAAGTCGGGTTATAGTTTTTTTTAAACTTTTATTTTATTTTACATTTTTCTGTGTCCAAATAAACTATAACATTATATTTTCACTAAACTAACGTTAAATTAACACATAGAAAGTAACTAAACAACTCCTAGATACTATTTGTACGACCGCATTTTAAACGATTATTTTGAATTTAACAATAAAATATAATAATTAATTAAAAAAATTATACATATTTGTAATGTGCTTGTCAAGACCTATCTTTTGATACCAAACACGATACAATTATCTTAATTTAATTTTTTTTGGAGATAGTTTTTGAGGTATAATTTTCAAAATCCAAAATTTTTCGAAAAATCATATAGCCTATGTTACTCGCGGGACCACTACGAATCGATTGACACCTTATTTATTAAAATCGGACCAGTAGTTTAACCGCTACGAGGGAACATACATACATACATACAAACATACATACATACATACATACATAGACTGCCAAAATCATTACCCTTCCTTTTGGCTTCGCCGAAGTCGGGTAAAAAAGCAAACGCTCTACTTAAATATATATTTTTTATTTTTAGTATTTGCTGTCACAAAGGCAATAGAAATATGTACATCATTTGCTATAGCGTTTCCACATACCAGCCAGTTTTTTATTATCATACTCATGCCAATACGCAATATACTTACAAAATCATGTATTATATCAACTCTGAAGCTGGTTAGATCATGTGAACCGCTAGGTAATGTGCGTAGAACTGAATCGACCGAGCTTACACCATAGATATAATTCTTAGAGCTATCTGCCTTGTTAGGTTTGTTAAAATTACGGGAGTACATTGATATCTTTGGCATCGACACTTTTTCTATATCTGAAAAAAAAAATTAAGCCATTTATAAAAAGAAGAATGAGAAGTATTGTCAGAAATTCCGAATTGGCGCCTGGCGGCCAAGTACATTTATTATTTAAATGTTGCTAATACTTTCTATCACATCATTGTATTATTTAAATTATAAAAACATAAAGCGATAAAAAATGTTTTAGTACTAAAAATAAATAAAAATCTGAAAGTCACTGAGGGTCCAATGAAATAATGCAAAAAATGACGCAAACTGTCATCGGTTCCATGGTGTAATGGTTAGCACTCTGGACTTTGAATCCAGCGATCCGAGTTCAAATCTCGGTGGAACCTGACTTTTTAAAATAATTTTTCAAAAGTCAGGTAAAATTATACTAACCATACAATACACAATTTATTATCATAAATCTTAAATAATTGTAAGCCTAAATTTGAAAAGGATGTAATTTGGGCTTAAATATATTTGGGCTATAAATCAATAACATACCATTTAAATTTGACGACAGTGTTAAGACAGCTTTTTCATCATAGAAAGACTGAACATTTCTATCACTTTTAGAATCGTAATGTGCAAAATACAGTTTGACGAATTCTTCCACTATGTACTGGGAATCGCATTCGTCGTTTAAGATAAAATATTTGTAGAAAGGCAAAGCAATACCGTGGTTATAGAGTTTTATACCATCCTGAAAAAAAATTACAATTCCTACTGTGCATTATAATTATTATTGAAGACTTGAATGGATGAAGGCGTTATGTCGCTAAAAAATACCCAGGAAATTGGGTTTAGGCCGTGTTTCACCAAGCAATGTTAAAGTTAACGCCATGTTAAAATACCGTGCCATCTCATTCATTGACAGGAAATACGAGAGGGATAACATGATACTTAATATGGCATTAACTTTAACATTGCTTGGTGAAACACACTCTTAAACTGCCACTTAAACATTTTGGTATATTTGTAACATATTAAGTATTATTAAGTACATTGATTCTAGAGATTCTAGAGATTCTAGAGATTCTAGAGATTCTAGAGATCTTTAGATTAAAGTACCTAAATATTTAACACTTTACGGCGTATTCTAAAATGTTTAAGTGACAGTTTGAACTCAATTTTCAGAATCAGAATTTTGCTACATAGCACCTTCATCCATTCATGCCTTCAATTATTACACTTTAAAATGCAATTTCTGTGAAGAAAAAATTATATTAATTAGAAATTTCTTCCCGTGCCATGTGTGGCAGTTCTTATTTCTAGCTGTGTTATAGTATTATTTTATAGTCAATGTCAAAAAATTGTTTACTAGTTTTGATATTTAAAATGTTATTAATGACACGATTATAAAATCGTGTAATGCTTACCAACTCATACACCCTGGGAAACTTTTTTGTTATCTCTTTAATATACTCCAGTTCGTTCATATTTGCACAAAATTCATTTCCTTCTATCCATAACATCTCTATTTTACTGTTAACCCTCTGCACTGATGATAATGAAGAAATCTGTAAAAAAAAAAATTATCAAGCAAATGCTTATAGGTATATAATACATGATCAAACGAACTTCTAAGTGAAGTTCGATCAGTATTATATGAGTCTCTTTATTCGAAGATATAAAATCTTAATAACATGTAGTATTCCTTGTTTCGCATTCATTCGCACGCTTTAGAGTTTTAACTTAAAAAGAGATGAAATATTAATATTTATTTTAATACCTACTTTATTCATAGATACCGGTCCAGTTTCTAGCCAAGATACTAAAATTATTATGTTAAAAAGGGTATGTCAAAATATTATGTTTTCTTAGATAACAAGCATTTTTTTATATATTGCCTGATGGAAAGCAACACAGTAACATTGATGAGTAATTAGTAGTGAGTAGTGACCTAAGAAAGTTAAGTAATCAAACATACATTACATAAGTATCTACTTACTTTGTTGTAACTAAGATTGAGTCCTATCAAATTTCCTTTTATAAAGAAGTTCATTATTTCTTGTGGCACTTCTCTAAAAAAAAAGAAACCATTTTGTTCCCCCCACTTTACAATGTTTAATAGCAATAAATGTAAAGCAAAGATATCCTATTAAATTAAGTAATTAAAACAATGGAGGCCAAAATTTATAAGAATTCTATGTGACAAATATACATACTGTAAATTGTTGCGGCTCAAATTCAGAATTTTGCTGTCTCTGCCCATTCTTATCATGAGAAGTTTAAAATTGGCTAACAGAGACATCTTATAAAAATGTATTTTATTCTGCACAAATTCTGAAAGAGACAATAATATTATGTTACTATAGGTATACTAATGCTGTAACTAATTACACCCACTAAAATATTTATCACTGTGTAATATTTTTTCTCCTTGCTTAAAGTCATTGGACAGATAATGACAAAACATAATCCGGAATGTAAATATTTTTATTACCCCCTAGGAATGTGATGACCCCTCATCGTTAGGGAGTTTTCAAATGATACCGCGGCGGCAGCGTTTTTCTCCGCCGCAGAGCAGGAGAGCCAGCGGCACGATTATAGACATCTTTCCTGTCAGGTGTAAACGACCAAGACTCGTACAAGTTGAGAGAACTGCGGCACCTGGCGGCGTCGGATGGGCGTGTAAAAAGTCGTTCCTGCGCCTGATACTACGCCTACAAAATGCCGAGCCAATCAATGACACCGGCCACTGTCACCGAAATCTGTGTGAGAGGCATTGTTATTATTCCTTATAAATCCTAGAGAGATTAATGCATGCCGCTGCCGCCGTGGGGTCATGTGAAAACTGCCGTAGTGCCTTTTCACATGTACACGGCAGCGGCACGGTGGCCGTGCCGTGTAAAAAAGTAATGTATGAGCAACAATTTTTACCCCGGCTACACACTACTCGCGAAGTTGAACGAAATTAGACGAATAGGATAGTGTAGAGATGCACTTCGGCTTACCTCGTCAAACTTTACTTCGCCTCGGGTGACTTCCATTTGTTGTCGGTTTTTGGTACCGAGTCAAAGGGCCCGAAGTTGCACGAGTAGTGAAGTGTCGCACTTCGGACTGTTGCCAAAGTAACTCGAGTACTTCGCCGAGGAACTCCTCGAGTAGTGTAGTGTCGCACTTCCGACTGTTGCCAAAGTATCACGAGTACTTCGCCGAGGAACTCCGCGAGTAGTGTAGTGTCGCACTTCGGACTGTTGCCAAAGTATCACGAGTACTTCGCCGAGGAACTCCGCGAGTAGTGTAGTGTCGCACTTCCGACTGTTGCCAAAGTATCACGAGTACTTCGCCGAGGAACTCCGCGAGTAGTGTAGTGTCGCACTTCGGACTGTTGCCAAAGTATCACGAGTACTTCGGCGAGGAACTCCGCGAGTAGTGTAGTGTCGCACTTCGGACTGTTGCCAAAGTATCACGAGTACTTCGCCGAGGAACTCCGCGAGTAGTGAAGTGTCGCACTTCGGACTGTTGCCAAAGTATCACGAGTACTTCGCCGAGGAACTCCGCGAGTAGTGTAGTGTCGCACTTCCGACTGTTGCCAAAGTATCACGTGTACTTCGCCGAGGAACTCCGCGAGTAGTGTAGTGTCGCACTTCGGACTGTTGCCAAAGTATCACGAGTACTTCGCCGAGGAACTCCGCGAGTAGTGTAGTGTCGCACTTCGGACTGTTGCCAAAGTATCACGAGTACTTCGCCGAGGAACTCCGCGAGTATTGTAGAGGAGGCTTTACTTTCACATGGCACGGCGACCGTGTCGTGACCGCGTGTCAGCCGTCCTTATCCACTATAAGCATGGTTTTGACGCGGCAACCGTCTTTCTTTCTATGCAAGGCCTACCGTACCGTCAGCACGGAAGCTCTGCCAGTACTCGCTGGGGTCTTACCCGTCGACCTTGAAATACAGCGTCGGGCAGCCATGTATTATCGTAATAAAAGTTTAACTGGCCCGTATTTCTTAAACGCACGCGACAGAAACAAAATATTAAGATTATTCGAACCAATAGATATTTCAATACAATACCTAATCTCCGAATGGCAGACGCGATGGGAAAACTCCACGAAGGGCGCCACCTGTACAACTTTTTCCCATGTGTACGCGAACGGCTCTCCATGCACTGGCTAAATATTGATCACTGCGTTTCACAATTCCTGACCGGTCATGGTAATTTTAAAGCGAAACTATACGGATTCAAATTGGTGGCATCACCTCTATGCGAGTGTTCGACCGAAGGCAACATTTTCGAACAAACGGCGCATCACATTCTATGGGAGTGTAATCTCTGGCGAGATGAAAGAACTACAATGCTTAACAGCCTAATTTGTAAATCTGGAGTCGCATATTACGGTGACCTCGTGGACAGCGCTAGGAATTTCCGTGCTTTCAAGCGTTTCTGCCATAATTATTATTGGAAACATTCATCAACATCATAATTAACCCCCATAAATTACATAAACTCATATATAGATTACAATGACATAATAATATATATTCCCGTGGTGCTTTCCCTTAATTTTTTGGCCGTTTGTGTCATTACAATTTTGTACTGTCTCCCACTTTGCTTGGGGAGGGAAACTGGAATACTTCCTACTCCTCCTTTTTTCTTCCGATTAATTTCGTTGTGGGTCCCAAGACAGATTTAGCTTGGCCCTCGGGCTCCCCTGAGATCATATCAAAGGGTTTGTCGTGGTTGGTTACCGCTGTTGATCCTGGCTTACAGGAGATGCAGTGGTGGGAATGTGAGATGGGCCAATGCCCATTAAAAAAAAAAAACCGTCTTTATAGTCTTGTATGGAGTTGTCTAGACGCGTTTACATGAACACGGTTGCACGGCACGGCGACCGCGTCGTGACCGGATACATGTGAAAAGGCACTAAGAGTTTAATACGCCAAAATGAGTTAAAACTAAAAGGTAGTGGCCATCAATGCAAGGGCAAAGGCATCATAATTTATGCTAAGCAAATACTGATTCCTGGTTAAATCCATTTTCATGACAAAACAAAAGTGGTTTCTGAGACTTCCTTCATCACTTTGTACACAATGCAAGTATGTTTTATGATGTAAACTATACTCCAGTTTTGTTTTTCCTATCTGAGGACAGCATGTCTTGCCTAAATGTATAAACAGTAAACTATTTCTCCATAGTTTCTGTAATCGATTTTGAAAAAGATTTAAAATATTAACTTGTAATACTACTTACTTTCATCGTTACAAAATTTGGACAAATCTAATTCATAATTTGGTTTGAACCTATTGCTTACTACTCCAATTACAATGTCTTCTAAAGTTACATGACTGTTGAATAATTGTAAAGATGTCTTGTCATTTAACAAAACCTCAATGTTGCTTATTGGTTTTCCTGAAATTAAGAAAATATAATAAAGGTTAAAGCACTGGCATAATAACAAATACATTTTAAATAGCAGTTTTTAAGTATTTTTATGATACTATAAAATTATTACTTTGTTGAAATGCTGAACTGTTATTACATGTATTACAGTGCTGTTTTTCCACAACATGGCCACAGCAATGGCAATCAAAACTACTAATGTTGCAACCATGCCAAGTGTAATAACTTGAAGCATTAAGTACTTACTTTTATTATATGGGAGTACAAATCCCAAACTTATTATTTTTAAAACCAAAGTTAAACTACTTGTGTAAAATGTTATTACAAAGTTGGTAGTTGAAAAATTAATGGGTATGAACGAAACTGAGAAGTATTCCTTCATCACCTCATACAGTAGGTTATCATCACCATCCCAATTGTGTACCTGAAAAACATAACAAAATAACTTGATGCTGTACTCTTCTAACATTCCAATGTGTATAATGTAGATTGAAATTGCCATCATTAATATTATTCACATCACACCATACATTTTTTTCGGATTTCGTAAGTGATAGCGATGGCATCTTAAATCAAAGCTCTGGGGGTAGTTTTTAACATGATTTTATATGCTTGGGTTGTATGTATATATCTATTTATTTAACAGAATCTTTGAGCCTAATTTTCAACAATTTCTAGAAGTCTGATTAATTTGAAATTTCTCAAGGAAATCTGAAATAAATCAAGGACCAATGACCATTTCCCACTATGCGTTTTTTTTTGTTATTTTACTATTATTTTAAGTTTTTTTACAATTTTTCCTCTGTATATTCTTGGTATGAGTTTTAATGTTTAATCATTGTTTACCTCTACAATATCATTGATTCTTTCTAATTTCTTGAGTTCTCCTTTGATCAACATTCCACTGATCGTAGCCTTTCTCGTAATACGTTGTGTACATACTACCTATGTACTTTCATAATATTAAGTTTGCATTTTAAAATGTTCAAGCGGAGATAGGTTTGATAGGAGAAACTCTGTTTGGATACACTATACCGAATTCTTACACATTACCTTAGATAATTCATTTAATTGCATAGGAACTTTAAGTTCCTATGCAATTAAATTAATTATCTAAGTTAATCTATAAGTTAATCTGTAACTAAATCTATAAGTTCCGAACTTACCATAATTTTGTGAAAATAATATTTTGCTTTTTCATCTTCCGAAGATATGCAGTTTGCAATTAATGCAACTATGTTTGGATTTAAAGCACCTTTCTTTAGTAATTGTTTGGCATATATTGACATTTTTATTATTATAATTTAAAACGATATTAATATATTAGTTTATTAAAATTTATCGACTCCCAAGCTCAAAAAATAAGTGTTGTTATTATTCTTCTTCTTCTAATCATCATCATCTTCTTCTCCAATCTTGCTCTTTGTAAGTTTTTTAAAAGTGTTCTATTGTCAGAAAAACTTCAGACGGTCATAAAATATCTTTGTTGTATAAAGTCTTAGATTATAATATACTCATATTTTAAGAGTATATAATCTAAGTATAAAGTGCTTATATTATAATAAATGATCTAAGATAAAGTATAAAACAATTTTGTTATAATTATGGCTACCCTGGTCCCTGTTCGGTTCCAATTTTATACTAACGTAAACAAACGATTAAATTCTACATAATATTGTGTGGCACAGGGGTTTTCGATACATTTTATTCACAATATTGAATAAATTTTTATAATGTATCAATGGCGTTTTGTTCCTTCCGACGTCACTATTTTCAAAAAAATTAATTATATTTTGTACCTTATAATTATTGATTTAGAAGCAGCATTGAATAGGTAGGGTAAGCTGTCGAACAGTGGCCCAGAAAAAGTTTGAATGCTCATAACTCCACTGAGAGTGATTATAGTCGTGATTTTTTTGATATGTATTAGTTATTGTTTATTAAACTTTGAATTTATATTAAAATTGGACAGTTACTGTTTTTTTAAAAGTCGGTAAATGGTTCACTCTGTACTACCAATTGTAAACACTGAACCAAGGGGTGAGCCTACAGTGAACCACTTAGATTTTATGTGTTTATAGGTGACTAGAAATATAATTTGTTTATTAATTAAAACATCGGTTATGTGTTGATAGCTTCTTCATAACTAAAGCACCATGACCTCAATTTTTTTTCTTTTAACGGATTTCTTTCGACCCATCCTGTACAAAAAAATAGTAAGGAACTAATAATGAGCAAAACATACAAGTAATAATTAAAAAACCCCCAAACCCACTTTGTCTTTGCCATAAATAATATAACTGTTTATTAGTCTTTTCTTGACTACCAAACGACTAATAGTATAATATTATATAAAGTGAAGATGCATAATGCCCACCATGTGGTTCACTGTGTATCGTCCAATTTGAGCCAGTGCACAGTGGCTCAAATTGGACGATACGACTACGATTTATTTTCTTCTAAGTTGAAATACCTTAATGAATAAAACGGTCAAAATCACCATTATTATACATTTATTATGCGTTAATAGTATATCTGAAAAAATGTAATATGTAGGTGATGAAAAACAATAACGACAATGCACTAGAAATCAAAATGGTGCTTACGTAATTTTTAACTTTTTTGAATGCAAAACGATTATAGTCTCTTTTCTCGACTGTCCTTGGCGGGAGCGAGCCGTCGATTAGGCACTTAGGATTGGGTCGAGAAACAAGTATATTCGCGTTTGCGGCGTAAATAGCCTAAGTCGCATTCGTGAGATATGAATGGTGGGCCACTGTGTACTACTGGTTCACTGTTCAACATCTGACCCTATATTTTTTTTGTTCTTAGGCCACATGCAGTATAATAATATACAGGGTGTAAAAAGAGCAGTCACTATAACTTTGGGATATAAATAGAGGACCTTTTCTCATTCTAGAATTGAATTTTTTTCATTATTTATTTTTTGAAAAAAAAAAAAAAATTGCAATTTATTATTTTTAGTCACAAGGCAGAACTGTTTGGAACAACGTTCTGCATTAAATTCTTAAATTTTATAATTTTTGACCTAGTACGTAATGAACGTCTCACGCGTGCTATTGACCTCTCAGCGTAATCAGCTGATCGCTGTGTTGTGCACGTTGTACATTGCCTATTGAAATTTTTAAAATTTTTAAAACAGTGGATTTAAAAGCAAATGACTAGAACCAATGGATATATCTCTTGCCTGGTTATTTACCCCACGAAGTTATAGTGACTGCTCTTTTTACACCCTTTATAATATGCCCTTGATCTGTGCATATAGTACATGATTGTTGTTCCAACAAATTAAAGAAATACATAATATATGAGATCATATTTATTTACTGTTTTATTCAATACATCTATTACACAATAATTCTATTTTATTATGTTCAGTTGACTAGAATTTTAGGTTCTACATGTTTAAAATACATTCAGGTACTATGATACTATGCTGGTATGACCTTCAATAAGAATGTTCAATTGTTTAGATATAGTATTATCAATACAGAATTAAAAATAACATGACACTATGTGAGAATATATATTTAAACTATGATATAATATGTTATATCTACACATCTATAACAACATAATTGAAGAACCTAAAAGATATAACTTAAAATATTAAATTTCTCATAAAATTTTTAACATTTGAATACATTTTTTCAAATAAAAGTCAAAGTGTAGTTAAGACTACATTACAAGCATTAACAACATTGTCTTACAAGTTAATATTTTCCAAGCTACAATAATATCCTCTCCGTTTTATAATAATAAAAAGCTTTACAAAATAACTATTTATATTAATGACCTTTTTTAATTTAAATTTTAATCAAGTATAATAGGATTTTATTTCAATATTTAAAAAAAAAATTTTTTTTGGCAACCAAAAGTAATAGCAAAACATACATATGGCATAATTACTTAATTATTTACATGCACATTGTTTATATGGCGGTAGACCAAACGTTTCCGGCTTAAAATCTTCAAGGGATTCTAGTACTAATGTGGCATTTTGAAGCAGGTTCTTGTCGACACGAGGATCGGGTACAATCACCACTTGCATGTTGGCAGCACATGCAGCCTTCACACCGTTTAGTGCATCTTCAAACACCAGACACTGAAAAATAATAAGCTTTATATCATCATCAAACTTGGATTCAGGTTTTAATGAATAAAAAAAACGAAATTGCATAGTGTTGAAGTGCTGTTATTATTACAGCATCTTCAAACACTATTGCATCACAGTGTGAATAGATCCCTTTATACAAAATAAATAATTTTTAGAAAAATATTCTGTTTATTCAGAAGAAATATCAGAAAACTATATGTAAACTTGTCGCAAAAGTGATGTAAACAGAATGTCACAATGGTCAATTCATAATGAATTTCATAACTTATTAATAAACTAGAACAAATAAAATATTGAACATAAATGTAGTACTAAATAGTTAACTCACACTTTCAGGCTTAGGTTTATCAGGAAACCTGGAGGCACATACTAAGAAAATAGAGGGATCTGGTTTCCCTTTTGCCACTTCTGGGTCTGATGAGCCCATGACCAAATGATTGAAATAAGATAGGAATTTCTGGTGCTTTGCCATCTTCATTTGAACACTTTCTTCACCTGAACTTGTGGCCAATGCAATAGGAATACCACAATTGTGGAGATGTTCTACAAGAGTTTTTGCCCCTGTAAATGAGAAAAATATTTTTGCATTAAGAAATTTTAATAGCAATATTATTCTTTACAATATTGCTATATTATGGACAGTTAGTTCTTACTTTTAATGATCAAGTGTAAATTTTAAATTTATGTTACTGATCAATAACACTTAGAAATATTACAGACACATTAATGTTCTGCAAACTTACAAAGTTGTAAATACTGAAACAATAGTTTAGGCTTAAGTTAATTAGTTGATGCATAAGTCATATGTTGTCCTTGTCATTCCGCCAAGCAGTGATAGTGACAGTGTGAATAATAGCTTTAATTTTCATTCCTGTATATGGCTGTTAAACTTGTAACATCAAAACTATTGTTACCTGGCATCAACTCGACCTTAGGAAACAGTATTTCATATTGCTTCTGGCATTCGCTCAGGAATTCATCTGGTGTGATAGGCAATTCTAAGTTTTGCACAATTTTTTCGGCACATTCTCGACTCTGAAAGCCTAGTAAGGTAGCTTTAATTTCCCATGTGAATTCTTTTCCATAGTTAGCGCAAACGTTTGTAAAGGCTTCTGTATAGTAGTTTTCAGAATCTGTAATTTATTATATTAACATTAAATATTGCTACCCAGATTACGCTTGAAACATGCTAGAAATATATCGATTAGATAATTACCAATTAGTAGACCATCCAAGTCGAAAAGAACGTGTGTAACTTTGTCAAACATGTTATTTACGAGATTGCTAGTGATATATATTGATAGAGATTTAATGGATCCTTTATATTTTTATTGCACAATATTTTGAAAATACCGATCATCAATTATGTGAATTAATAATAAAAATATGTTTCTGATACAAGACGTAAATGAAGAAATTTCAAATTGTATGCCAAATTTATTCTGATTTCTGAATTTCAATGTCATGTCACATGTGTCACATTTGAAAATTGACAGAAACGTGAATTTTTTTTTCGTTGTTGATGGGGGTCAGAGCTATTCTTTCCTCTAAACGAAGAACGAGGGGGTAAGCCGAAGTAACTCGAGTAACAGCAACGTAAAGTCATAACGCAAAACGTTATCGAATACTATCACTCATTTGACATTTTTACGAATGCATAACTGTCAATTGTTCGTGCTAAGTCCACAGCACTGCTGATAGAAGAGTCCGCTTAGTAACTCTCAAACATCTCCGTAATTAATATCAGTTATATTTATAGTGATACGAGTTCATAAAAATTTTGAAAATAATCAAGCTTTACCATCAATTATTTAGAATTATGTAGGCATTCATAGAATAAGGTACCAATACCTACTTATATACCTATGCTGTTTATATAGGCCTATGCCGTCCAAACTCCGAAATAAAGATGTCGTCGTCGTTTCAGCCTTTAACTGTCCACTGCTGGACATAGGCCTCTCCAATACATTTCCAGTGCGACCGGTCCATTGCCACCTGCATCCAACGTGACCCGGCAGTTTTCACCAGGTCGTCGGTCCATCTGGTAGGTGGCCGTCCCACACTGCGCTTGCCAGTACGTGGCCTCCACTCTAGGATCTTTTTGCCCCATCGACCGTCCAATCTTCGTGCTATGTGGCCGGCCCATTGCCACTTCAGCTGACTGATCCTACGGGCAATGTCAGCAACCTTAGTTCTTCTACGGATCTCCTCATTTCTGATTCGATCACGTAGAGAAATACCGAGCATTGCCCTCTCCATAGCACGCTGAGCGACATTGAGCCTTTTGAAAAGATCCTTCGTGAAGCACCACGTCTCAGAACCGTAAGTCATCACTGGTAACACACATTGGTTGTATACCTTTGTCTTAAGGCACTGAGGTATTTTGGACGAGAAGACGTTGCGTAATTTACCGAACGCTGCCCAGCCGAGCTGGATCCGTCTACTGACCACTCTCTTAAAGTTGGACCTACCTAATCGGACAGCCTGCCCTAGGTATATATATTCGTCAACAACTTCAAGAGTAGAGCTCCCAACAGTTAGTGCGGTGGGTGCAACATGGACATTGTGCATGATCTTTGTTTTGTCCATGTTCATTTTAAGACCCACTTGTTGAGAAACTCTATCGAGGCCACCGAGCATGCGCCCCAAATCTTAAAGCGATTCTGCCATGACTACTATGTCGTCGGCAAATCGAAGGTGAGTGATATATTCGCCATTGATGTTGATGCCAAGTCCTTGCCATTCCAGGAGCTTGAAGGAATCCTCCAGAGCAGCGGTAAACAGTTTCGGGGATATGATATCCCCCTGTCTTACTCCTCTCTTTAAAGGGATATCCTTCGTGCAGTGCTCCTGTACTCGGACTGACATGGTGGCGTTATTATACAAACACTTCAACACTTCGATATACCGAGAGTCAATACGGCAACGCTGGAGAGATCTAAGGACCGCCCATATTTCGACGGAATCAAAGGCTTTCTCATAGTCCACAAACGCCAAGCATAATGGCCGATTATACTCTTCGGTATTCTGTATAATCTGCCGCATCGTATGTATGTGGTCTATGGTACTATAAATAAAGATGTATTATTCTAATATTATTAGCTACAGCCTGGATGATTCTCGTGCGTGCTACGACTGAAGTTTTGAATTTTTGATTATCATGTAAAAAGCGCAAACAGAATAAAAGACTAGAGCTTTACATATAGACGCCTATGAGTATTGCCTTTTTAATAGCTTCCTTATTGATGTTATGTTCATAAATTATTATCTAACGATAAGTTAGGGCGAAACGCACATAAAAACCCAATATTCTTATGTAGACCTACATAGGTTCGAGTTAAGCTAAGCTTAGTTCATACGTTCATAACTCATTTAGATCTGTGGTAAACGTGTCTTTGCAATGGTCAATTATTAGGCTGCGTTTCTACTGACGCGGAGCGGGGCGGATAGGAGCTTAGCGGTGCCCAAATTGACCAATCACTACGCTCGTGCTGTTTCCGTGGAAACGGAGCGGAGATTTCGAGCATAGTGATTGGTCAATTCGGGCACAGCAAGCTCCTCTCCGCCCGTACCAAGGAACTCTCATAAAGTAATAATATACAATAATACACGTTTAATTGCAAAAGAGTCGCGATTTCACTATTCACAATGAAAACTTAGTTCTCACTAAGCGCGCTTATAATTCTCGTTTTATGTCAAACATATTTCACCATTTTTTTTAAGCAAAGCTTGTCTGATGATAGCTGAGTTCAAATACATACTATAGATGTTAAGTACCTTTACACATATTTGTTTTTTAACTATTTACGTGTAGTGTAAAACACAAATTAATGCAGAATTATAAAATGCAACCATCACAACTGTTGCCTCATGACATTTGGTACGTGACAGCTATTAAGCTCGCTCAACGAAGTTAAGCCGACGAAATTCCAAGTTCAGAACTTTTAAATCGACTCAGAGACGCGGTTAGTTTTTGTTGGTGAAATGCAATTCCGAGTTTTAAGTGCGTTTAAACGCGTAAAGCGAGTTTTAAGGTAGGTATACGTTTAGCCAGCATTACATTGGTGAAATTGCTCCTTAGAACTAAGTACATAGGTATTACAATGAAACATGTATCTTCTAGTGAAGTACGCCTAAGCATTGATAAGTGATCATTATAATTATGTCACATTATATGACTAGTTTTATCACAGTTTTATTTTTATTGTCTTCTCTGTATTTTTCTTGATGATAATTTAGAGTTTGTTGACTTTGTTTTCATTTATAGAGTGATTCGCTAACATATTTAATTTGCATTGCTTAATTAGGTGTTATCAGTTAATGAAATAAATATTAAGCAAAACGGATTTGCGCATATTTTGTTGCTATAGAGATATATAAGTTGCAGCCGTTTTAAAGCAAGGGCGGATCCAGGGGAGGGGGGGGGGGGGGGGCAAGGGGGTCATGACCCCGCCCTGAGCTGTTTCCAGGACTTAGGCGGACCACTAATTGAACATAACGATTTTATTTAGAAATTGAATGCCCCAGAATAGTATTAAAACAAATATTACGTAGGGTCAATAATCAACCTGCTCAATCTGCTAAAGACTATTTTCCACAGAGCTATATATTAGGTCTTTACCTATGAAATAGCGGTTTTGCATGAAAAAATTTTAACTACTTTTTTCATTAATTTTTTATTTGCATTAATAGAAGTAATCAGTAATCACCCATGTAATTAATGCATCTTTGCCAACTTGCCCTTCTTAAAGAAATCAGCTGGACGGGAGGCAACAAATTCTTTAAAGGCATTTTGTACTACCTCTCGCGGGTGTTGATTTTTTTACCTGCCAGAAATTATCCTCATTATTGAAAAAGTAGTAGTCTGTAGGTGCAACGTCTGGTGAGTAGGGCGGATAACGGAGAGCTTCCAACTCCATTTCTGGCAAGTTGGAGACCAATTTAAATATTATATTATATCTAGCAATATCCCGCGAAACAATTATAACCACAACCATGAGTGTACGCATAGGCATGCGTTTGATGCATGCATCAAACGCATGCCTATGCGTACACTCACTCATCTGCTTGCAGGTTGTGGTTATAATTGTTTCGCGGGATATTGCTAGATATAATATATTTAAATTGTATGCTATGGATTTCCGCAAAGTAACGCCTGATTCCATTAACTAAGTTGGAGACCGTCTCCAGTGATGTATCATTAAGGTCGCGCGTTATCGCGCAGGAGCAGTTCATCCATTGTTCAGTCCATTGGCGTCAAATTGGCAACGTAAACAAGCTTGACAAATAGGTGCCACACGAACTCAATATATAACCGCAAGCGTTCAGCAAGTTGGTTGGATTCTGGTTCATCACCTCAACGTGAACTTACCCCTAGAAAAGTGATAGTCACTGTTTGGTGGTCTAGCGCCGGTGTGCCTCTTACCAAACGGGGTTTGCATTACTGCAGATGTAAGTTGTAAGGAATTGAATAAAGTGATGGAGAAGCTGGCATGTCTCCAACCAACATTGGTCAATCGCTTATCTCCGCTGCTCCTCCATGACAACGCGCGACCTCATACTGCACAGCAGACGGTCACCAAGTTGCAAGAACTGGGGTTGGAAACTCTCTGTCATCACCCCTACTCACCAAACCTTAAGAAATAGGTTGCCGAAGCACAGACGTGATAGTGCCTCTATAGATGTCTTCAAGAGAAAATGGAATATGTATGTGTTAAGTTTTTCAAGTGTACCAATCTATACTAATATTATAAAGCGGAAGAGTTTGTTTGTTTGATTAAACGCGCTAATCTCAGGAACTACTGGTCCGATTTAAAAATCTTTTTTTGTTGGATAGTACATTTATAGAGGAAGGCTTTAGGCTATATGTATAACATTACGCTGCGACCAATAGGAGCGAAGCGTCAGTGACAAATGTTGCAAAAACGGGAAAAATTATTCACATTAGAGGACTTTCGTTGCGTGCACTGCAAAAAAAGTTACTCAAAAATATGTATAAAAGAATTATTCCTTTTTAATAATCAAAAAAAAAGTCCGTGACAGTATATGTCTATCTATCTCTTAAGATTAGTTATTGAGTAAAATAACTAACAGGATCAAAAATTGGACAATATTTATACCATCACGGTATTAATTCTTATCATTTTAAATACGTTAGTTGGCTAAAGCATTCCATGAAGACTATATTTGCCCTTTAAACCATGAAAATACAATGAATACTTTAGGAGATATAGCAAAATTAAGATTGTTTCGCCGTGATTCAACCAGGCGTGACTCGCGTCTGAGCCGGGACCGCGAATGCTGGAAGGGAGTAGGAACCCCACGCATATTTTATGAAACCAGGTATTATTTTTCATTAAATAAATAACTACAAATAATTAGTACTGAAGTCGCGGCGTCAGGCGTCGGCGTCGCGGTGTCGGGCGTCGCAACGTCAGGCGTCGCAGCGTCACGGCGTCATGCGTCGGCCTCACGGTGTCGGACGTCGGCGTCGCGGCGTCATACGTCGGTGTCGCGGTGCCGGGCAACGCTAACTAAGCTACTGGAAAATCCCTAGATTTGTCGTAGTCGTTTCAGCTATGATGTTCACTACTGAAAACTAAAAATAATTTTCAGTAAAATTTTTTTTTCAGTTGGTTTGAATTCCAGCTAGGGAAATAACTTAAATGTTTCCGTTATCTGGTACCTGTAACACAAGTTCTTCGGATACTTAGCACAGGGCCAGATTGACGTGGTGTGAATCGTCCATATATTATTATTATTATTATAGAGTACGTGGAAGATCAAAGAAGTTTTGAAGACGCTGGGCTGTGTTCGCTTGCGGGATGTTAAATGAACCTATCCAAGATCTTCAAAACAAAAAGAAGAAGGATTATATTTACTGAGACCGGGTGTTTTTATTTCCAGGTTTATATAATATCTAGACAAGATTTAGTTCTACTGCGGCAATCCGCGGGACATTTTTTTAACAGAAAGGACTTCATCGTTATCGAATGTCAACTGCATGCTCTTCCATTATTTTCACACTCTTTCAATGACGTTCGTGATACGTAAATGTCAATTTTATTGTTCCTGCAAACCATTAAAGGAAAAAATTATTAAAAATTATTCCGTAAATGCCATTAAAACTTGTGCGATTACCTAACAGAGTTCGTTGATTCGATTAAGATTGTAAAAGATAAAAAAATATAAGTGAAATGCAAACAAGAAATCGATCTTTACATATTGACACAGTGAGGGACACGCCCAACGTTTGACTTGTACTGCCGTAATTTTATCTTTTACTATTTGATTTCGAATATGATTTATTAATTTACTAGATCCTGGGGCTCGATACTCGATATTTTTTCTTCGATTCGATCGATCGACTGACTAAAATTCGAAACGAACAGGCACGAGAATCGGGACCCCGATCCACAGTTGAAGACATGAATGGATGAAGGTGATATGCAGCAAAATGACGATTTCAAGAAAATTGAGTTCAAACTGTCTCTTAAACATTTAAGAAAAGGTCGTAAAGTATTAAGTACATTAATCGAAAGATCCGTCTCTAGAATCTATGTGCATAATACGTTGCTACATATCCTAAAATGTTTCAGTGAAGGTTTAACTCAATTTTCTGGCTATAATTTTATATGCGACATATCACCTTCATCGATTCATGTCTTCAATTCGTAATTCGGATTCAAAAACTTTGATGCGCAGCTAAAATTACACTATAATTAAAATAATATAAAGCTACATTATACCGCAGAAAAAGGCACGGTTCCCGCGATATATTATAATTTTACATGTACATAGTAAGCTGAGGGAATCTTCTACACGCGTTGAAGTAATAAAGTATATAATAATCAACGGTTTGCTAAGGCCTTACTCTCCAAACTGATTCGAGTTTGATTCAGATTCGATTGTACCGAATAAATTGCTTATTTGGATTCTTACTCGACTGATATGGTCGGGAGTACGAAAATATTTTCTTTATCCTGGTTAGTTTCAAAGCAATCCACCGAATAAAATATCAAAAGCCGTTGAGATCAAACTGATTCGATTCTCGATTGATCGGGAGTAAGCATGCTGTATTTGATCAATTCAATATCCGCGCGGTAGTAGGTATTCGAATGCGAGACGCACGGGTACATATTGTGAATAACCGTCTGCAGATACTGTATTTTGTACCGTATTGCCAAGTGATAAGGTAGAAAACTATACTTGATCTGTCGCGATCTGGCTACCGTACATGTTACGCTTGATACCTACGTTTATAATTAATATGGGACTACATATTGGGTATTCAATAAGAAAAAATGAGGCAGTTATTTTACACCTTGTAGACATAGATATGTCGCAGTCATCTGATTGAATCCACCATTTAATTGAATGACTAGCGCTTTCATTGAATCCTGTTTTTACCAACAAATTTTAGTATCCGAGACTAGGACAGCCATTTAATATTTTAGTTTTAAACTTCGAAATTTCCGAATGTGTACTGTTATAACGTATATTAAAGTAAATTAAACAAAAAATGTATCAACACATTGCTATCTGTACGAGCTGTTTGACGCCATTATATGACTGCCTAGTGATTCAATTAAATAACCAGATTCAATAAGATGACTGCGACAGATATACAGGAAAAAAATGTTACTCTACTGGCAATATCCAAAGAGGAGACAAGGGTCCGCCGGCCTTGCCCATTCTGCACCGTTGTCAGTAACAGGATGGTAGGTGGACCAACTAAAACGGCAGTTCTCTGTCAATACCGCCGGGACTTTAAAGGCGCGCGAAATGATTTGGAGTTCCGCAAGTAATAGACTCTACTGCAAGTATTATCAGTAGCATTAAAGAGCTGGCGACATTTTTTTTGTTACATTTTATAGAGCACAAATAAAAAGTACTTTATGATTATTATTAGTAATAGGTGAATAACTGTTATTGGCTTTACATTACTAATTGTTGTAGTTATATCTTATAACTAGATTAAGACTGATGGCTGTTGTTATTCCAAATAAATAAATAAAAGTACACTCTACTAGCAACAGTATACGAGTACTTACAATAAAATTATATTGAATTCCATTCAATCAACAATATACAGTGATCGAAGTTAGCCATTGATGAAACTAGAGTCCTTATGAGTTTGACGTGTCTGCCCAGATGTGTCTGACCGTAGCATCGTAGCTCAAGCTGATGAATCGGTTTTAAAAAAAAACAAACATCGAGAGCTGTGTTCTAAGCTATAATTCGTCATCATCAGCTAGTCACTCCTAAACTGCAATTCGGGGGTTACCAAAGAGAATATAATCACTACGTTTTTTGGGGGTTACTTAAAGTTTTTAATTACTTAAAAGTTATTAATATTATTTTATCTCTGACAGGGCATTCATGAATATTAAGGACCACTTAACTACATAGCAATTCCTAGGTAAAGTAGCTCTGAAGTCTGAACCAAAACTGCCCTCGCAGTACCCAGCCACAAGACTCGCCATTCCTGATCTAAGCTGCCCTATGTTGCTTTTATCTGCATGCAACTGCTCATTTCTTGATGATGCAATAAAGTCAGATAGGTTTTGATTTGCTGTCGTTAAGACGACCCGATTTCACCAACGCATGTTAGTGTTAACGCCTTGTTAAAATACCATGCCTTCTCATTCATTGATAGGAATTACGAGAGGAACAACGTGATATTTAACGAAGATGATATTAACTTTATCATGTGTTGGTCAATTCAAATTCAAAAAATTTTATTTCCAAGTTAATCTTAACAAGCTATTTTCGGAAAGTCAACAAAAATACTACGGTGAAATCGGCACTTAGGCTCACTTACAACCACTGGGTAAAATTAATGATCTACAGTTAGCTTCTGTCCTCAAGTTAAATAACTCTTAATTCCAGACTTCAGAACAAATGGGAATAATATACTTATATTATATATAACACCAAAAAGGTTTATTTAGTTAAGTTAAGCATTAGGCTTCGTCTATATCATAATCAACGCTATGTTGAGTTTTCTAATTCATTCTCACTCATTATACTGATACCTATTTCCTAAAAGGCCTTTCCAGGGCGGCGATTCTCAGGCCTCGCACTTAGTTCCGAATATTAGTATATCCCGCTCGCACGCGCGGTAAATCTCATTTGCATGAGCGGGACAGACCGATAGTAAATACTAAGTTCGAAGCCTGAGAATTAGGGCCCTGGGCGGCGATTCTCAGTCCTCGAACTTAGTTCCGAATATTAGTATATCCCGCTCGCAGGCGCGGTAAATCGCATTTGCATGAGCGGGACAGACCGATAGTAAATACTAAGTTCGAAGCCTGAGAATTAGGGCCCTGGCCTGTCTACAGCCGTAGAAGGTAATCTTTCGCGCGGGCGCGCGGATACACGGCACTATGTATCTTGCCTTACTGTCACGATATACATTATACACTCCTTACTCTCCAAACTGATTCCATTTTGATTCAGATTTGATCGTGCCGCGTACTCCCGAATAAACTGACGTTTGTTCATATTTAACCCCCGACGCTAAAACGACGGTGTGTTATAAGTTTGACGTGTCTGTTTAAATGTGTATGTGTCTGTCTGTGCATCGTAGCTCCCAAACGGATGATCCGATTTTAATGCGGTTTTTTTGTTTGAAAGGTATATCAGTCGAGAGTGTTCTTAGCTATGTTTGGTGGAAATCGGTTCAGGTCTTGAAGGTCATCAGGTCGTTTGCTAGGTGTGATAGGAATGTTAAACATGTTTGTGATTGTCATGTTTATGATTTTCAGGCGATCGATATGGTCGGGAGTACAAAAAGTTAAGATCTAACGATTTTATTTTTCCTGGTTATTTTCAAAGTAATCCACCAAATAAAACACCAAAAGCCGTAGAGATCTAACTGATTCGATTCTCGATTGTGTCAGGAGTAAGCCTGCTGGCCACATGATTGTGACGAGGATATTTGTGGTAACAGAAAGGCTGTCCAGTCCACACCTAAAGGCGTTTTTCTTCGCGCTCACTTAAACTTTTGTAACCAGTCATCCGCATGGGAGACCCGAAAGCATGTTGAAGATCCCGCGTGACAGATACTTAGGTATACAATAGTAATTTTTAAAAGAAATCCCTTGGACGCGATATTGTGATCGCCAGAATATTAAAGGTAAGGTATTTATAATATGGGCCATGTAGCCTGAAATAAATGGTTTTTATTTTTTATTTTTATTTATTTATTTATTAATTCAATCTCCTATCGTCCTCCTCCTTATTTCCTAAAATTGAATATTTTAATAACGGGTTATTCCGTCGATACGAACAATTAAATACTGAACTCTTATATATCTAGACTAGCTGTGCCCGCGACTTCGTTCGTGTAGTTTTTGAGTGACTTAAACCGTTTATGCAGCGCACGCAACGAAAGTCCCAAATGTGAATAATTTTCGCCGTTTTTGCAACATTACTCACTGACACTTCGCTCCTATTGGTAGCAGCGTAATGTTATATAGCCTTAAGCCTTCCTCTATAAATGGACTATCCAACAAAAAAAGAATTTTTCAAATCGAACAAGTAGTTCCTGAGATTAGAGCGTTTAAACAAACAAACGCTTCCTTTATAATATTAGTATAGATAAGATTTAGTTCCTCTAATTGCCTCTTTCAGGGAAAGAGCTCTAGTTTTAGAATATAAAGGTTACGTTTAAAAAGTTAAGTTTACGCAATGATATCGGCAGTATATCTGGCACATATCAATCAAACGCTATCAATCAACTGACCAACTGATCTTGTGCATCGAGACCTTGAATTAATTTCTCTCCTAATTTGTTCATATTATATTGAACTACTACGTAACAATAGCAATCAGTGTCCAACAGATTAAATTAAACTGTTAAATATCGACGGTCTCATTAATAAATTAAATTTATTTACCTATGCGGTATATGTTTAATTTTTGGTTATTTTTACACGGTACAGTCTAGAGAGTGAAAAATCAAAGCGATCGCCAGCCCTTCACGTAATAGTGGCCCTTAAGTAGGGCACTTTAATGGGACAATTATGACCTACATCTGGAAGTCGGGCAGTTACAGGTTGGAGAACAATTAATTCTTAGATATAGAGCGTGAAGTTACTGCTGTATATAGACGCATGGCGGCTCGCCGGTCCCTCAGTCGCTACACGGTCACTATCGGAACACGTACTCGCGGGGTGGAAGTGATGTTAGTAAACAAATGTATACCTAAATAAAAAAAAAAACAGTGGGCCCTCTGCCATTTACGTGGTGAACTCCATTGAACAATGTCTTTCCCGGGAGTTTTCATGTTCTACGTGGAAAGCTTTTGGGTGAGTGTCGAAGTTTTATTTTTTTAATTTATGCCAAGTTTGGTGCGAATATTGAAAAAAAAAAACGTGAACTTTAAAAACACATTTTAATTATTACCGCTCATAATTCTGCAAGAATATTACGATGTGAAATACTTACATATTATTTTACGCTGCCATACATGTGCTGTAAAGTGTAAAAAAAAAAAACTTTTTCCACTTAGAAACCATAAATAATTCACGCATTTTCTTGTTTATTATCGTGGATTAGATGTTACATCATTATCGCGTGTTAAAGAAATGAGTACGATTGTGGTTCGTTATTGGCATTAAATCTACTTTTTCATAAAAGTAAGTAAAATGCGATGCGAGTTACAAATTAAGAAATATTCGCAAACATAAATATGTCAGAATAATCCTTTTATGATCAAAATATGATTTATAGCTTATAATGCTTCTGCAATTATTTTGCAGACGAGTCTTTTTTTAAATTGCAGACTAGAGTTCTGAGTTCGAAATATGAATATTTGAAGGAAGAATGTTTATACAAATTTAATACAAAGAGTATGTGTCAGGGTAAGCAGCAAATCATACTCTTGCAATGAAACGTCTTTTTTGTAGTAAACATAAGTTACAATTTGAATCTACTTGGTATCTTAAAAAGTTCCCGCCGCGTCGCGTCCCGGTGAAAACTTTAAAGTTACGAGTGATTGACCCGTAGTCCGTACTTATGGTGTTAAAAAAATATTTTGAATTTTGAACCATAAAGATATAACCGTAGTGTAGAGTTGATGTGCTTAATTTAAAATTTTATTTGATTTTTGAATTTCCAAGCATACAGTTAGTGTATTGCAAAAATTGATTTTAATTTACTCAAGTTTTAAAATTATCTAAACACTTATAATACACTTGTGATAATTCATCCGTAACTTAGCATCGCATGAATGAATATCTATTTACGATATTTACAATAATATTATACGTGGCCTATATTTTTTCATGATCATTACTTTTTAAATGCAAACTTTGCAGTTTGTGCACTAAAATAAAGAAATATTGTATTTTAGTTACCAACAATGTTATAGACAGTAGGTACCTACATGATTGATCATGTTTCATTGAAAAAACGTAAATATTATTATTTGCATGATAAACATACCTTTAAATTAATTTTTCTAGCCAATTTTATAATAATACAATTTAAAATTTATTATTATAATTCTTTTATCACTTAAAAATACTAAAATTGCTTATTACTATGAAATCGCTCGTATTACCTAATTCAATGCAAACAGAAAATATTGGTAGGTTAGTTTTAATAGATCTTAGGTTTCTCTAATCATGGTTTTACCTATTGGTATATTATTAATATTTGTATATTTCTCGATTTAGTCAAAATTGTTTAAATAATATTGCGATGGTTCCGTATCTTTTACTGGCTTTGACAAGGGTTTAAGCTTTATCTTATCTCAGTTCACTCGATCAAAGAAAGTTTCTTTACACCTCTCATACCACAATAACTCGCTAAGCTAAACTAATAATAAAACAAAATGCTTCACAGCACGTCCATATGTTCCGAGCTAATTACTTTTATTATATAGTACCAGACATAATATCTGAAACTTATACAGCACAAATATTCCTGACCCAGGAAGGTTAAAAACTTTTTGTTCCCTCTGCGGGATTCGCATGCGCTGCCTCCAGCTTTTGCGTCAACGCGCCAGCCAAAGAAATCGTCAAAATGAGATAAGCATTTACAGATAAGTTTTTTTTTCTTGACTTTCGAGAGCTCTCTATTGCGTTTCTATCAATCAGTAAGTGCATATTCTATATTTTTTTCTGAATGGTGCAAAAGTGTGTCATCGAGATACTTTTGTAAGTACCATTAAAAAAAAACAAATAGGTAGGTATAGCGTATTATTAAAAATATACCATTGATAATAATTTCATTTATTTTTTGCAGAATAAAAGAGACCCTTAACTTTATGTGTGTGAATTATAAAAATTTAATACTTTTTGCAAGAAAATGTTCTTTAACCGACATCCAAAAAAGGATTTATAATAATAATAATATGATATATTTATTTCATTGCATGTTGCAATAATAAAAAGTATGGACTAATATATTTATCATAATAACATGATGCTAGATTCTGCTTCTTATCTTTACAAATAAGATAAAAAGAAATGCAGACTTAACAAACAGTAATGATGGAAGAGAACTTTTTAAATATCGAATCATTTGAAATCGATTGAACGATAACGAATGATTTACCTACTCGTATTATTAAAAGGGAATATTTAATAGAATCAAAAAAAATTAAGAAGACTCATTAATTTAAAAGCGAAAGAATTGTGAAAATATATTTATAGAGGCCGGGTTCTCTTACAAGTCTGGATATTCGATAGTTAAATATATCGTTCCGTAGACTCTAATTTCGATTCAAAATTCAAATACGATTTTACCATTCGTTGGGTTTGAGTTTGGAATGCCGAATGTCTGAGTTTTTACTTTTTAATTTCTTTCAATCCTTTGTAGCTGACTTAACATTTAATCAGCCAATATAATATTAATGGTCTTTGTTTTCGCACACTACACATATTCTAGATTTCTAAACTATTTAGTTTTAACCTAGTTTTGCTATAATGCTATATTGATGCTTATGATGATGCTACTATCAAGGTCAATTCACCGACGTTTATTTCACACTGCGTATTAATTTGTTTAATTAATTAATCCACAATCGGCATTTAAATAGCAGTTTTTCGTACCTGGTAATTATCGTGCGTATGTGGATTGTAGGTATTTCAACAATTGCTGGTAAATGGTAATTTTAAAATTCGAACGCAATTTATGTAGTCCAGTGTTTGTATGAAATGGTCGTTAAGCGTGTTCCTCTATGGGAAATAGATTAGGAAGCGTAATATTTTAATAAATTACTGAGGTGCTTCTCGGGCGGTAAGCATTAATTGTACCCACATTAGCAACGCTGTGGTCGGTAGAGAACAATCGTGCTTAGTGCGAGTTTTTGTAACTGCTCACCGTGAGAAAGAAAACTACAATTTGTCGAACGTTCGTTTCCATGTGGAAAACGTAATAAATATATATTTATAAAATTAACTATAGCATACAAAGTACTGCTGGATAATATATCTCGCTGCTTCGATATTTTCGAACTTCGTTGTCGTAATTATGGCAACTTGGCTAAAGCACGCGTAGCATGGTAGTTACCGTAGATATGGTTTTTTTCTACGGAAGTATAGAGTAAAATATCCCTATTGAAAATGCTCACAGAATGTAGAGTATAGACATACTCTACATACTGTGAGCATTTTTACAATAGTTATGCTAAGTGGAGGGATAAATTAGGGAGGTCTTTGCCTAGAAGTGGGACAGTTTAGGTTAAAAAAGTAAAAAAAAATATATTATCTTAATTCGTAGCACTCGCTACGGCGTAGAGTATGTCATTCAATGTGTTATGCGTTCCGAAGTCTTGCGTTATTTAAGAATGAGACAAATTAATTATAGAGGTTTGTTTATTTTGATGTATTTACTATTTAATATCCGTTTTGACTCTGATCTAGTGATTTATAATACATAGTTAACTTTATAATATATATTATAAAGAGGAAATATTTGTTTTCTATGAAAATTTGCACAGATGTAGAGTAGACTACAAGGAAGGTCATAGGCTATGTTATTATGTTATATTACGACAGTGTTCTCGTGGGCAAAGTCGCGTGTAATAGCTGGCATTTACAATTTTACTCGACTGCGCCCAAAGGAGGGCTATGTTTTTCGAGAGTTTGACTGCGTGCACGTATACTGTATGTATGTACAATGTTTGGCATGATCTGCAGCCTGAACTGCTCGATGGATTTTAGCTTGACAGGTGTCATTTAATGTGGATTTACT
Organism: Celastrina argiolus; assembly: GCA_905187575.2. Lineage (NCBI taxonomy): Eukaryota > Metazoa > Arthropoda > Insecta > Lepidoptera > Lycaenidae > Celastrina > Celastrina argiolus. The sequence goes on from LR994596.1 coordinate 11,100,680, forward strand.
ACGAGAGTGACGCAGCGTAAATAAAAAAACACCGTCAATTTTTTGTTTTTATTAGCGTTTTTATTCGAATATCAACTTTCTTTACAAAATATTGTTCTATTCATATCTCATATCATCGAGAGGCTCGCCTATTACGTAAATTATGTCTATACAAATTAATTGCTATTAAATTATGGGCAATTTAACTAATTTGTTATATTTTATCTATTCGGAATTGCCTTTTTAAGAGGAAAACCAATATCAATTTATGAACTGGTTTTTCCTAAATCAGATTCTTTTAATAAATTAAAATCGACCAAACTGTATGCTCAGTTCTAAAGAAAATAATACGTTATACGCCAGTATAGGTAATTGAATTGTCGTGATCGAAAATTATAAGCAAATAAAAAAAAATACCCGTCTCTTTCTAGCAAAATGATTTTTACGTCACAAACTGCTCCGCTCTACATGTGTTTGTAACTTTGTACATAATGCTACATGCATTTAGCGGTTTGGGACGGTAGCAGATTGTGACGTCACATATCGCTCTTTTTCTTATTGGAAATTTGAATTGTGTATATTTTCTGATTTTGCCAGTGTGAATATGTGTATTAGGAAAAAATTTTTTTAGAGAACATGCCTATTATGTATTCTCAAACGCCACTTAGATTAGAGGTCCCCTAATTCTCAGAAAGTCTCTTCAACGACATGAGACTTGCCAACCATTTTCTTACCGATAAAGTAAGCTGCTGATAACCCAGCCAATTTGAATTGCTCTAGACACTATAAAAACATATAGCCACTAGAGTCTAGTGGCTATATGTTTTTATAATTTAATGTAATAAATATTGCAGACTGTAATCTAGTTACAATGTAATTTTAACGGGGACGTGTGATGCTCGAGTAAGCGAATCGTTGCATATGAATTAACACTTCTAGTTATTCTTCCACTTCTAGTATTACAAGGACTGAGGCTTTTAGAATAGAATTGAAATGTAAATGTTAAATAAAAAAAAATATTATGTTAACTTTTTACAGGCGCACTGTAACTACAGGATGTAAAGTACATCCCTTTGCATATTATGTACATTAAAAAAAGTATTTTCCGACACACTTTCGGAGGCAGAAGATCATCGTCACAAATTCTCTTCTATGTTAGTACGTACTTAAGTTGGTGTTAGTAGGCACTTTCCTCGATGTTAGTAGGTACTTTCCTCGATGTTAGTAGGTACTTTCCTCCATGTTAGAAGGTACTTTCCTCGATGTTAGTAGACACTTTCCTCGATGTTAGTAGGTACTTTCCTCGATGTTAGTAGGTACTTTCCTCGATGTTAGTAGGTACTTTCCTCCATGTTAGAAGGTACTTTCCTCGATGTTAGTAGACACTTTCCTCGATGTTAGAAGATACTTTCCTCGATGTTAGTAGGTACTTTTCTCCATGTTAGAAGGTACTTTCCTCAATGTAATTAGGTAATAATATCTGTTTGGTTAGACTTACTACGTGCGCGGGTCCCACTTCCACTTGGTCGGTTTTTTAATCTTTGCCAAGACCCACTGACGGAACTGTATTTGTCTTCCGCAAGCAACGTGATCGGCCCAGACAGGCGAACTTCGTCCCTATGTACTACACAATAAGGAGCGAGCCTTCACCTTGTACATTCCTTATTATCTCGACATTGACTGAGGTATTAATACATTTGTTTATTTATATTAATTTTAAACGACTTCCAATGATTTATTCGTAAATTATTCAATAACACTGATATTATTCTTGTATGATATATAATTGTCACTTTAGGTTTAAAGAACTTTATTTCTCAAAAAAAATATGACGAAAGTCACTTCCATGAGAATATTTTACAATATACTAGCTGTCCCGGCAAACTTCGTATTGCCTTATTAATTAATTGCTTGACATACTGACTGCAGCGCCACCTATCGGTTCCAATTGTAAATCTAAACCATTCTCGAATCTCCACGAAAACACACAAAAAATTTCATCAAAATTGGTCCAGTCGTTTAGGAGGAGTTCAGTCACATACACACGCACACAAGAAATATATATATTAAGATAAGTAGTACAATATCGTGGATATGAGCACTTTAAGCTGTCCCGACGAATTAACACACTGACTATCGAGTTCAATTAAATACTATAGACACTTCACACCACGTCAATCTGGCCCTGCGCTAAGTATCCGAAGAACTTGTGTTACAGGTACCAGACAACGGAAATGTATATTTAATACTTTAATACTATACACATATTTAAGATTTTTATTAGATTAATACACAAATTTAATACACATCCATGACCCAGGAACATAGAAAACTTTTCGTTCCCTCGGCGGGATTCGAACCCGCAACCTCTCGATCGAGCACCAACTCGATGAACCACTGCGCTACGGAGGTCGTCATTTAATTAATACACAACGTTCCCCGAGAACCGCTCTGTGAGCCTAGTGCGAGTTTTTGTCACTGCTTACGTTGAGGAAGTCAACTACAATATTTTGTATACGAAACAGCCAAACTATGGTAACTAATTCGACGCCATACAAATTGTAGTTAACTTTCTCACCGTGAGCAGTGACAAATACTCGCACTAGGCTCAATGAACATTGTTGAAAACGGTATGAAGATCGCTGAAGTAGTCTTTACGTTAATCGCGAACAGACAGACATACACGACGGAGGAATTTTGTTTTTTAAACCGGACGAAACCGGAGATGAGTTTGACGTGTCTGTGTGTGTGGCATCGTAGCTCTTAAACGGATGAACCGATTTTCATGTCTTTGATAAAAATCGTGATGGCGTGTATTCATAATCAGTTCGCGCACTGCTTGAAATCAAGTGTTCTTAAAATTTTAAATTAGTATTTAGTAAATTAAATCTAACGATTGCGATTTGTGAGCCCCTGTGTATTTATTATTTTTAATTTGTCTCATGAAATTTCTATAGAGTTATGTAATGCATCACTCACCTGAGGCTACCCACGGCATTTTTGTAGGTGAAAAACAACCACTGATGAACATACAAAATGTCGGTGACAAAAGCGGTCATATTTGTATGGTGGAAAGTACAACCTACAAAAAGTATTCCCTTATACAAGGTGTAATATAAATGTGTGTTAATATTTTAGGGTGTGTATGTGCCCCCTATGTCTTGAAAAGTACCCTCGTGAAAATACCAGCGCCGAAAGACTTACTTTTGACTTTCATGTTTGTATGAGAAATGCCGCAAAATCATACATTTTCCCATACAATAATTAAAAAAAAAGTACCTCTTTCAGCGCTGGTACTTTCACAGTAAACTATATATACGGGACCCATACACACCCTATAGTATTATCACTCATTAATATTACAGCCTGTATTTAAGATTATCGTAATTCAAATATAAAACGTACTATCAAGTGCACTGGACGTGGTTACATCTGTATGCAAATATTAGTTAACTGTAAGTTACAAGTTATTTAAATAAATAATTTATCGATTACTTAGATAACTGTGTAGTGTTACAACTTGCAATGAAAATTAATATTGACTATTGCATAACAAGTACAACTTTACAAAAATATAGCTTCTTATTATATACTCTTGAATTTATAGCAAATTTAAAAAATATTATATAAAATCCAATGCAATCCTAATGCCGGTCAGTTAAATTTAATTGAAGAGTACCTAGGCTTAATTTATAGGTATATCTATACTAATATTATAAAGCGGAAGAGTTTATTTGTTTGTTTAAACGCGCTAATCTCAGGAACTACTGGTTCGATTTGAAAAAATATTTTTTTGTTGCATTGTCCATTTGTAGGGGAAGGCTTTAGGCTATATATAACATTAGGCTGCGACCAATAGGAGCGAGCGGGATAGACTAACATTAGCATTACCTAGGTAGGTTTCTATATAGAAACCCTAGAATCTAGACAGTGTTTCGTTTATTTTTCTTAGAGATCCAAGTGAAGGTAAGCATTATAGTCTAGAATCTAGAATCTGGATTACAGTAAGTCTAGTAATTGAAATCGTGAAAGGAAGTTAGAAAATTGTACGGTCGAGTACGTCATTAGCTTATTAGTAAGTTATAGTAGAAATATCTACTAAAGCTTCTCATCTACCGTTTCGATAGAATCTGATATTAAGGCCAGGAATAATAGCTACTAGCGCCACTCTTTTTAAAATAAATTTTACAACGACACAAAGATCACATTAAAAAAAGTTATCGGTTAAAACTCTAAGTAAATAGTTAAACTAATTTATTGCCATTTAATTACAGCTCTAAATCCTATAGTTTATTTACTCTCATAAAAACCGCCAAATGTGGCCGTTTTAGCAATTACTTATGAGAGCAAATACAGTTTTTTATATACAGTAACTGATTACTTTTTTTAATTATTATATTTTAAAAGGATTGGCGCTAGTAGCGGTTATTCCTCGCCTGTTCCCAATTCGTTTTTGCTGCGTACCAAAAAAGACCACACACCTGCGTACCCCATGTTATGTTGAAATGATAAATAAAAAAAATATATAAATATTTTATGCGCAGATAACTTAACTTGTTTAAAATTTTTACTATTTATGCTTTCTGAATGTAAGAAGGAAAATATTTTTTTTTATACGTTATAACATAATGCTGTCTTTTTCAACGTTTTCCGTGCCTTTTTTGTTCGTTTGTTTAAACGCGCTAATCTCAGGAACTACTGGTCCGATTTGAAACTCTTTTTTTCTTGGATAATCCATTTATAGAGGAAGGCTTAAGGCTCTACAACATTACGCTGCGACCAATTATTCACATTTGAGGACTTTCGTTTCGTGCATAAACGGTTTAAGTTACTCAAAAAATATGTATGAAAGAATTATTCCTGTTTAATAATCATAATAACAAAAAACCTATTAAAAACCAACGTGAGCAATCAAAAGATAATCGCTATAGAGTTTCCGACAACCACGCGAACGAAGTCGCGGGCACAGCTAGTTATTGATATACTTGTAATCCTAATAGACAAGTACACTTTTTTTTCTCGGAACTTATTTAAAAATATAACTTGATGATAAAATTTTATTGAGCCATGTTTTGTACAATGAAACGTAGCCTATGTCCTTGACTCTCAACTCCCAAGGTAGCGGGCCGCGACGAAATTCGTATCACGAGGACACAGGACCGGTTTGCCATTATCATACTAATATCCTATCCTGGGCCCAGCCGTCTTACTCTCCAAACTGATTCGATATTGATTCAGATTCGATCATGCTGCGTACTCCCGAATAAATTGATTTTTATTTATTTTGATTCTCAGTGGTCGGGAGCAGGGATGAAATGGATATGAAATTTCGGATACGGATATAAAATTATTTCGGATTATCCGATTGTTTCGGATAATTTCGGTTACGGATATAAAATTTGGTTTCCTTTTAACAGTAGTAAAACTTTCATTTCGGATTCGGTTACGGATATTTTTTATATCGGATATCCGATAGTTTCGGTTACGGTTACGGAGCTCCCTAATATCCCTGTTCCAAATATAAATTGACTTTTATTTATTTTGATTCTCAGTAAATCAATATGATCGCGAGTACAAATAGTTACGATCTAATGATTTCATTTATCCTGGTTAGTTTCAAAGTAATCCACCAAATAAAATACCGTTGAGATCGAACTGATTTGATTCTCGATTGTGTCGGGAGTGAGCCTGCTGATTCAAGATGCCATCGCTTACGAACCATTTATCGCTCACGAAGCTCGAAAACTAAATGAATGGGATTTGACATAGTTTCGTATATAAGTGTTTGAACTAACCTATTAAAATAATATACACAAATTAATGCAGAATTTTAAAATACAGCCATCACAACTGTTATCTCATTGAGCTTTTATTCTCTTGAGTTCGCTCAACGAAGTTAAGCCGACGAAATCCAAAGTTCAGAACTTTAAGCTCGGCTTAGGCGCGTATAGTTTTTGTTAGTGAAATGCAATTCCGAGTTTTAAGTGCGTTTAAACGCGTAAAGCGAGTTTAACATATACTAAGCATTTTGCATTGGTGAAATCGCCCCTATCACCTTAAATAAAAATAAGTTTAGATACAATAAAAACTAGCTGTGCCCCGCGACTTCGTTTGCGTGGTTTTTGAAGGACTTGAACCGTTTATGCAGCGCACCCAACGAAAGTCCCCAAATGTGAATAATTGGTTTTTGCAACATTTCTCACTGACACTTCGCTCCTATTTGTCGCAGCGTAATATTATATAGCCTTCCTCTATAAATAGACTATCAGACAAAAAAATAATTTTTCAAATCGGACCAGTAGAGGATCTACTTAGCGCGTTTAAACAAACAAACAAACAAACTCTTCCACTTTATAATATTAGTATGGATATATAATGTATGTTTGCAATGTCTATTCCTTTACACTCGATTAAGTATTCTGTTATTCTGAGAAGGTGTCTGGCTGTCGTAACAGCTGAACGATTTCGGGTGGGTGGTCTCGTGTGTTTTGGCTCCGAAGCAATTAATTTCAGCTCAACTTAATATGTAAGGGTGCCAACTGTCAGTTCCTATATGCCATGAAAATTGCTTTTACCAACTTTACCATTGCCTGTTAAAGTTAATCGTTTGTCTGAATTTCGCCAACTTTACCATTGTTAAAGTTAATCGTTTGCCTGAATATACAAGATGTAAAATAAATGAGTGATAATACTTGAGGATGTGTAATAATGTGAATGTAGGCAAGGCATTATTATAGAGGCTGTAATATTAATGACTGATAATACTTTAGGGTGTGTATGTGTCTCCTACGTAGAGTTTACTGTGAAAGTACCAGTGCTGAAAGACTTAGTATTGACTTTAAAAAAATATATTTTAATACCAAATTTATGATATTGGGGCATTTCTCATAGAATTATGAGTAAAGTGCTGAGTAAGTTAATATATTATTACGTAGTGGATATGTCCAAAAGCAATAATTCTAGGAAGAATTTTATTTGTTGAAATGTTTTTAATACTGTGTATGACGTTGTGGCTCAGTAATAAGCGCGTCGACGATCAAACCAGGGGTCGCCGATTCGATTTCCGGCGAGGTATAAAAAAGTTATTAATGTTCATGTGTGTTTAATTAAAAATATAAATAAACTTTAAAGTATTAAATGTAATTACAGTTGCCTTGCCCCTGTATCGCAGGTTTGGTAACTTACCACGGGGCCAAATGGGCGTAGTGTATAGCGTTATATTATTATTACTGTAAAGTTATCTAAAAATGTTCACTAAACGTTCTTTATTTGATAAAAATCTTCGAATCTTTTGATATCAAAGCTTATCAGATGCTGCATTGGATATGCAATTTTCAGTCTAGACTAGAATCCTAGAATTATATCTAGATAATACATAGGAATATCTGTGATAAAAAAGCAGAATATAATATCTCCTAAGTACACCGATTTTTTTCATTTGAAGTACTAGAACTCTATCGTTGCAAATAAGAAAACTTCTTATATATAAAAAGAAATTGCTGTTCGTTAGTCTCGCTAAAACTCGTGAACGTCTGAACTGATTCGGCTATTTTTAGTCTTGAAATATTCGTGGAAGTCCAGGGAAGGTTTAAACGGTTTGTATGCTCAACGAAGTGGGAATGGGTCAGCTAATTGAATATAAAGAATAAGGTATCAGACACAGTATTCCAGATGACCTAACATAGAGGGGACTAATGATCTGATGAAGACTAATCACGTAGATCATTCTAGATGATTTTAAAGGCAAAAAGAAGTCAACTCTTTTCTACTATCTTTCTATAATATGTGCCACTCGCTTCCCCCATGGTCCTGTGATTTAGGTCTTGCTTAAATGGAGAACAGCATATGCTACTGACTTTTATCATGTACTAGCTGACCCGTGCCCACTGCATGGAAACCGTGTAAACCTTCCCGGGACTTCCACGAATTTTTCAAGATCAAAAATAGCCGAATCAGTTCAGCTGATCTCGAGTTTTAGCGAGACTAACGAACAGCACTTGATTTTTATATAGCCTATGTTACTCAGTGATAATGTAGCTTTTTAATGAAAAAAGAATTATTCAAATCAGTCCAGTACTTTTTGAGTTAAGTCGTTACATACAAAAATATAAATCTTTTCTCTTTATAATGTTAGTGTAGATTTTCATATGTACGAGCGGAGTAACAGTCTCCTATACGTATGTATACCGTCTGGAGTTGTGTGGTATAGTGACACATAAGAGACTGGGCGGCCTTCGGCGGCGATGAGGAATCTCACCCTGTACCTCTGGACCGATTTTGATGAAAAGTGGCACATACAAAGAGTAGACTACAAGAAGGAGCATAGGCTACTTTTCGTAGCGGTAAAATGTGCCGTTCCCGCGTTATTTTCTTTTGCGCGAACGAAGTTACATGTAGTCTCGTATACGTATGTATACCGTCTGGAGTTGTGTGGTATAGTGACACATATGAGACTGGGCGGCCTTGCGGCGACTGGGAATCTCTTGTCCACATAACACTGTACAGATTGTCGCGATTCTTCTATTTATACCGCGCATTTCTTCATTGGATTTGTTGCTTTTGTTTATGGAGTACAATGTCTATATACCCCACGATATACGCTGCATTCCCGTTGCAAGATAATAAAGTTATTAACCAAATGTCCAATCCGGTTTCTTTCGGCCTAAGTTCATATAAAAACAGAAATTGAAAATTTCTTTAAAAACGGTATTTCCTTGCATACATTTATTACACAATAATTAAAAATGCTTAAAAATTAGCATTAGAATTATTTAAAAAATAAAAAATAGTACACAATTAGTCCCGTCGTCGGCATTAGGTACTCAGCTGGTTTGTGGGTAAATAATAACTATAAACAAATATTGCATTAACTCCCGATTTTGTAAGAACATTTTGAATTGTCCAGTAATGAGGGAACTGATAATAAATAATTATAGATAACAACGAGAGTGTTATCTATAATTCTTCACGTCAGTTTCCAAACAAAAAAAAATTAGATACAAATCGGTTGAGATGAAATTTAATTTCGTCTATATTGATTGTTAATTTGCTTTGTATTGCGCCTGTAACATGAAATAATGTTTATTCAGAAACAAATACATCTAACATATAACTAAAATATCTGCTAAACTGTAAATCAGTTTGTTGGCAGATTCACACACACAGACTCACATAACACATTATAATATTCATTTTTCTATTTTACAAGTGATTACAACTACATAATATAACTACAACTAATTAAAGTAGCATATTTCGACGTTTTCACGTCATTGGACGTAGGTATGAGGAAGTACTGTAAAATTTAACTCCTAGGACGCGATTCAGTTAAATAATTGCCGAGCCCAATCGATGGCTGGCCTCGCTAACGCGGAAGAGCCCTTTGCCTTCGATACTTTATGACTGGTTCACTGATAATTTGAAATGTATCTTTAATCAAGTCGAGTACACGAAAGAAAATATTTTTTTTTTAAATTGGCGATGTTTTTGTCAAGCAGTGAGCTAATAACACTGATGAATTATTACAGCTTAGGACAATCGATCACGTCAGCTTTGAAATAAAATATCAAGATCGGTTCGGATCGGTAGCTACGATGTTACGTCAGAATATACACCTCTCTGTTTTCCAGTATGTAGGAGAGAGAATAAAAAGCATCAAACATCGGGACTGGCAACCATTGGATCCAATGGAGAAAACTTAATATTAGCCGTTATTCATGTATCAGATGCTAGCGGACAAATCGTAGATGATAATTAATCCGACCAAGTAAAATTTTGACATTACTTGTTTGTTTGCGTGTCACACGTTTTATACTTGTGGTGCCAGAGAATTTTATTGCACTTCTCTAATAGCTTTTCCCGTGGGTGTCGTAAATGGCGAGCGAAGGAATATACAGAATGATTCATGGTTCATATATTAGGTAAGTCGTATATAGCGGGAAGAGAATGACGCGTATAGCATTTTTTGTTTTGGCACCTCATACAAATTACTTAACATAACGCGACCAATCACGATAAAATATCTCCGTAAAAGACACAAAACAGATGAGTTTTAAACCTGGTCAGGTCTTAGGTTAACGACCGGTGCGTTCGTGTGAATAGACTAGTTTTAGAGATGTAAGAAATCACCAAACGTTATATCAGCACGATTTTGAATATCTTCAAAACGGATCAAGACGAAATTGAAAATTTTGTACGCTCAATTACAGCCCCGGAACGCTCAAATTATCCGCATAAAATTTCTTGAAAATATTATTATTTAAAGAAGGATCCGGCTGGAGTAACTTTAGGAAACATTACTGCGGCCCGATTTGTTATTTGCGTTTTTCAAGAAAACTACAATCAAGCAAATTACGAAAATATAACGCTCAATTAGAGAAGACAATGCTCTAATTGAGCGTTGGTAGAAAGTTAGCAAAATCCACAATATCTGGCTAGGGTAACAGACTCGGATTCGGATTCACTCCTTGAGATCATTTTAGACCTTTGATTTTTTTTAAGTGTTATTAAGTAATTTATATGAGGTGCCAAAACAAAAAATGCTTTACGCGTCATTCTCTTCACACTATATTCGGCTTAATATATCAACCATGGATCCTCCTGTGTATCCGGAAATGGGCAGTAATCTCAAAAAAGCGCTCGCCAACCTGCCTGCCAAGCGTGGCGAGTATAAGCAACTACCCCCATGAAATAGTTTGGGGGAGGCTTATGTCTAATTACTAATAGTAGACGTCACTGGTGAAATGATGATTTGTGTTTCGTACGCGAACTAACAAGTTTTAAAACTAAGACAAGTCAGCGATTTAAAAGAAATTTCGTCGAAGAGCTACGCTGTGAGACGATAACAAATAATAACATATTATCTAAACTTGTGCTAAAAATAACGAATATTATCTTAACATACTTATGTTCATTCATAGTTATATCATTATCTGCAATGAAAAAAAAATGTGATGCAAATAAAAAGAAAGTAGACCAAATTTGTGTAATTATTTTCCTTATTGGTGAATAAGTTATATTATAGTTAATTAGTTATATTTAATTTGAAAGCATTATAGCCACTCATACTGAGCTTTGTTTACATTTATATTACATTGAATCGGAATGAAGTAGACAGTAGAAGAACATTAGACCGAAATAATTCCAGAACCTAAAATAAAGTAGGTTTTTAATATTAATAGCTCTCCAAGTCTGCACACTGAATCACAGAATAGAATGTAATTGATACACTCAATACAGAATATGAAATTAAGATACCCCTATCACCAATAATAAATTAATTAAAATGTTTAATTACATTTTAATAATATTTTCAAATAAATTCCATTAAATTAAGTTACTTATATCAAAGGTAAAAATACATAAAAATCCAGATAAAGTTAAAATTAATAAAAAAAAGAGTAATATTATTTGTTTTATAATTATTCAAAAAATGGTGAAATTTTAAATAAAAAACATTAAATGCAAAAATATGAGATTAGACTGGCATGTTCGGTCGTTAATTAAGTTCCCGTCATTTAATTTTAATTTATATCTAGTGCTTCTAATGCAGCTGCTACTGTTACACAGTTGTTTTAGTGGCCAAGTGTGTGCGAAACCTATTGGGACCAATGACCGACACTATTTCGCCCCACGACGCTACGCATGGTTTTATCCATTATCCAATAATCTTTCAAGTTAAAAATTTTTTACTATCCTAAGTTCCTAACAGACCTGAAAACAACATATTTTTTGTCCCAACGCGGGGATCGAACCCGCGGCCACCGGAGACGAGAGACCTTTAAACCACGGAGGCGTGGAAATCTAATAACCTTTTAAAAGGTATTTTGTTTGTTTCCGAGACGAATAATTAATTTGAGATGAAAAATAAAATAAATATTGCCGAAATCTATCGAACATGTCGATTTGTGATTTATTGGAAATCGAAACACATTTTAAATTGGTGCAGTTTAAAAAATGGATCGTAAAAAGAACACTTGAATATTTTACATAATTTATTGTTTGTCTTTATTATAAACACGAGCTGTGTCCGCGACTTTGTTTGTGTGGAATAATAAAAGAAAATTCATGATTTTCAAATTTTCTTCTTGATTCTCAGCTCCCATTGATCTTAACGTGATGATATATAGCCTGTAGACTTCCTCGATGAAGAGCTTTTTAGACTGAAAGATTTTTTAAATCAGACCAGTACGGCCTGAACAAAACTTGTTTAAGTAAACAAACATACAAATTAGCTTTTGCCAGGCTCTGCTTACCGAAACATTTTTTTTTCGATATCAAAAAGTAGCTTTCCATTAATCCAAATCTCAAACTACTACCACACCAATTTTCATTAAATCCGTGAGCAGTTTCTGTGGAGAGAAAGACAAAGATCTATTCCTTTTTGATTTCTTGTAAATCATGACAAATATGTCTGCCTACATGACTGTCTCTCTACCCTACATATTGATATTATGATTAGGTATAATCTAAAAGATTTTGCTGTTAATAAAAGTTTGCTCAAATATTACGTTCCATACACACAAACATTCATACATACAACCCAAGCTTATAAAAGCGTGAAGAAAAAGAAACCTGAACCCACAAGGCAAATATTATAGGCAGGCTATTATTACGAATCTATTCACCTCTTTCATTAATCAGTAGTTTAGGCGATAAGTACGGTGAAAGAAACCACAAAAAATGATGTTAGGGAGCTTCGTAACCGTAACCGAAACTATAAGATATCCGGTATAAAATATTATCCGTAACCGGAACCGAATCCGAAACAAAAGTTTTGCTACTGTAAAAAGGAAACTAAAATTTTAATTTAATATCCGTAACCAAAATTATCCGAAACAAACGGATAATCCGAAATAATTTAATATCCGTATCCGAAATGTCATACCCATTTCATCCCTGGAACAAACGCACATAGACCGGAAATCATTACCCCCCTTCGTTTCGCCTTTGGTAAGTTAAACTATCAAAAACTTAACAATTCACATCGAGTACAAGTATATATTATCGTTGTTTATTTGTTTACTGATACTAATATGCCGTAACGAGCGTTGTCTTTGAATTGAAGGTTAGATTATGTTTACAGATACTCTATTTATTTTAGACATTGAACTAGGGGACATATTAGATTAGTTTTAGATAACAGACCTTTCCCATAGGTGTAGGGAGCAGGGTTAGAATTTTATGGCGACCACCTACAATATTAACCCCAAAATAAATCGGCATTAAAAATAAAAAGCCGTGACGGTAACCATATGCGCCTGCGATAATAAGGGCCTGTTTCACCAAGCAATGTTAAAGTTAATCCTTCATTAAATACTATGTTATCCCTCTCGTATTTCCTGTCAATGACTGAGAAGGCACGGTATCGTTAACACTAACATGCGTTGGTGAAATCGGGACTAAGGGCGTGTTTCACCAAGCAATGTTAAAGTTAACGCCATGTTAAAATACCATGCCATCTCAATCATTGACAGGAAATACGAGAGGGATAACATGATATTGAACCATGATCACATGGCGTTAACTTTAACATTGCTTGGTGAAACACGCCCTTGGTCTACTAACTACGATCAAAATAATTTTTGAACACTGCACGAAAAAGCGATACTAATAAAATAATTTTAATTTGTCGACAATCAACTAGATAAAAATAGGAAATACTTGTTTTGGCCAATAAACTTATCTGTGAACGTTCAAAACAAATTTTACGAGTTTTTTGACCTAGCCAAATTCTTTGTTTGGTCCGTGAGATAAAAAGAAATTTTATGAGTTTGCCAGTGATAACCCGCGGTTATGTAAACCACGTGACGGAGTTACATCCCTGTTTGTAATGATATAATGTAATCAACATTTCTCTAATAATAATAACATACATCACATAACAGAAAGCTGTCATCTTAAACACATGCCGCATCGTTCGCAAATTTTTGGCTAATAATAGTTAATTATCATCGCACCTGAAGTTGTTTGGCCACAAGCCCGCAGCTTCAGTCAACCCCACAAGGAAGAAAAAAAAAACAATAACAATAATAATAAGATGTTTATTCAGGTATTTTACATTACACTGGATAAGACAAAATATATTAGGACGGTAACACAACATTTTGAAAGTAGTAATACACAGAGACAAAACAATACAAAAACTAAATTTAAAAGAAAAAGAAAGTGGTGCTATTAGAAGTAGAGATGCCAATGGAAAAGGTTTTCTTTCAGAGGGAAGTTCTAGCAGTAAGAGATGAGGGTCCTAAAAAGAAAGAACTAAGTGAAGCCGTTAGAAATAGTGTTATAGGATTTTTTTTGGGAAGGTAAGTATCCTTCCCAAAAAAAATCCTATAACTCTAATGGAATTTAAGCCGATTTAGGGCCGATTTTTCAATCGTCAGACAACTTTTATCTAAGGAATAAATACTTTGGCAGATTTTGTATGGAACAAATATCAAAAGTCACATGTTTATTCAACAGATAAAAGTTATCTGACGATTGAAAAATGGGGCCTTATAAAAAATATTTTAAAATTTTGTCCCCTTCATATTTCAAGTAGGGAATGCAATCCCTTTATATCATTCTATCCCGGAATTTTCGGGATCCCGTCTAGTTTTAAAAAAATGTTGAATTCGTATAACTGAAAAAGCTAATAACTGCATGTTTGTCATAGCTAGGTTAACTTAAATAACATATTACTCAAAAGAAAATAAAGACCTTTATTCTTTTATCTTACTAACTAAATAATTATTAGGTTTTAAGGAAATTAACATAGGTAAATTAGGTAATCAAAAGACAGATACAGGTACTTGGGTCTGGTTTCTGGTAATAGACATTTTTTTTGTGGAAACTCCATATAGAGGTTTTATGTGACAAGTTACTAGTTGATGTAAACACTAAAGAAACGCTGTAAAAACAGTAACTATCAAGACCTATTTCTGGAATGTTGCCAGTTCAATCATGAGTAGACATGTTGATTGCAGTTGAACAGTTTTTCAGTAACGAGTTTAAAATACTATATATTATGCAACACTGTAGATTGGAAAGAAATAGATATAAAAAATTATTGTATGTACCTAAGTATCTATAATAACTACTACGGGCAAAGGTGTAGAAAATACATAGTGCCTAAATTATTTAATAGTATACCAGTTGATGTAAAGGAATGTGGCATAACAAAAAAAATCAAAAGGAAACAACATAAGTAGGTACTTCCTAAAGAAACTTAAAGATAACCAATGTTCATTCGTGTATTATAATTGTAAGATGTAATTTACACTTAGTTCATTAAATAAATAAATAATAATACCTACCTTTATTCCTAATTCCTTTTGAAATAAACAATAAGCATATTTCAAAAGGAATTAGGACGTGTGTAGCGTCGCTGACCAATGCCGCCCAATCCCGTCAATCTCAAACGGGATCTCGTCATATGATGCGTCGGGATTGATCCCAAAAAATTACACGAGATCTGGCGAGATCGGGATCGGGATTGCATTCCCTAATTTCAAGGGTACAAAATGAAGTGGAAAGCATTGTAAACTTGGAAAACCGTGTTTACAGTTCGATCAATATTTTTTTATCAGAGCACTCGCTCACCTAATGTTGCATTGAACACCGACCTCCAGTTAAGTCTAAGATAACGAAGTACTTGGATGTTTTTAGGGTTCCTCACCTAAAGCTTTTTCCTTATTACTAAAGGCAGATTTTTAATCTTTAGACATAATGTAACAAATGTAATCTGTCGAATAAACATGTGACTTTGACATCTGTTTCATACAAAATTTGTAAGTCACGTATTTATTCCTCAGGTAAAAGTTATACAATCAAAAACATAACTTGTAAAAGTGCAAGTCTCGCTACTTAGTACTTCTACCGTAAAAAGTTGTGAGATACATGTTATGCCAAGTAGGGGTTAGTCGGTTGGTCTAACAACATCTTATAGTGATCATAATCAATATTATTAATAATCTATCATGTTTTAAATAAATAAGTAGATTGACTTGGCAATCGCATGAAAACAACATAATATTTATGTCACAAATTATACATATTAAATCAGATCGTTTAGTGCAATAGTAGAAAGGTAGTATTAATACTACCTTTTCTCATTCTAGAAATGATTTTTTAAATTATATCCCAAAGTTATATTGACTGTTCTTTTTACACCCATACACTACACAGTATTCATAGCACATAGAAAGCGTACGGTAACAAGACGCGATCTCCATGATTTTTCTTCTCCGCAATAGAAGTTTTCACTTCAAAAACATTTACTCAAAAGGCATAGAGAAAATGGCCTCAAATGCCGCTGGCATTTATACTTTTACATTAGACTAACGCCTTTTGAGAACCGCAGAAGGCGTTAGTTAACATAGCCTGTCTATATTAGGTGTGTGCTTCGTTGGGAAACAGTTACTAGCTTACAGGTGTTCAAAAGTAGGCTAGGGTTGGGTCCAAAGAACGTTGGACTAGGACGGAGCTGACTGACAGCAAATGGTTCGATAAATGACTATCAGACTATAGTTTTTCCCTAAAAATATGCTTAAGAGTTACATACCCAAAGGGTACATACAAATAGGACCATATTATTAAGACGTATGCAGTGTTGCCACCTTGTAGAAAACTTATTCACTAGTTTTTTTAGAAAATTCCCTAGATTTAGGGATATTTTAAATTAAAAAAATCCCCTGAATTCACTAAATGATATAAAATGAATAACAAGCAAAATATATTTTTATTGAGAAAACAATGAATAAAACTAAAAATCAACTTCAAATACTTCTGTTAGTAGGTATTTTCTCTTCGTCTTGATAGATTTTATTACTGCAGATGTAGATGGCTGAGATGTATCATCACTTTCGTTAGAATTTTTTGATTTAAAAGAGTATTTAGAATTGCTTCCAATATCAGTAATATCATCAGCCACTAAAAATCACAAAATAATTTTTCATCGTTTTTTTTTTAGAAAATACTTTTTTAACTACTAAAAGTCACTAAATCTAGTGAAAAAAACACTGTTCGTATGTCTCCCTGTCCGTCACCAGGCTAAGCTATGCTAGCTGAACAATTGAATTTTTGCATATAAAAAAATCTGTTGCCGCTTTAACTACAAATATCTACAAAAACAGAATAAAATCAATATTTAAAGGAATACAAAAAAAAAACTATTTTGTTCAAATCAATTGTAGTGTTTGAAATATCAAACACTACAATTTACTAATAAGTTAATTTACTAATAAGTTAATTTACTAATAAGTTAATTTACTAATAAGTTAATTTACTAATAAGTTAATTTACTAATAAGTTAATTTACTAATAAGTTAATTTACTAATAAGTTAATTTACTAATAAGTTAATTTACTAATAAGTTAATTTACTAATAAGTTAATAGTAATGGCACGGAACCCTTGCGCGAGTACAATTCGTACTTGGTCAGTATTTATTCTTATTAGTTTCTAAGCAAATCTATTAATTTATTCGCATACGTAAGTATTAAGATTGAATATTAGACAGTTGTACACATGAATTTTAACGTTATAATGTATTTTGAACTTACTTAATTATTAACACTGCGAATGGTAATACTTTAGAACTAATTAGAACATATCACGCTACTTATGATGAAAGCTTAACGAACTAATTGCTTTTATAATTTAATTTTATAAATAAGGTTTTTTATGTTAAATATAGGTTAAAAATCAAAATCATACATTTTAATTAACCTCCCAATTTTCAAGCAGCGAGCAAAGTGCAGATGATGATTAATAGCTAAGAACATCCGCGATCACATCAGCTTTCAAACAAAAAAAAAACTACATCAAAATCGGTTTATCCGTTTACGAAGCTAAGGCCGTGTTTCACCAAGCAATGTTAAAGTTAACGCCATGTTAAAATACCATACCTTCTCATTCATTGACAGGAAATACAAGAGGGATAACATGATATTTAACATGGCGTTAACTTTAACATTGCTTGGTGAAATACGCCCTACGAATGAAAAATGGTCGTAGGTATTGAAGGTAGGTTTCCTAATATAATATTACTAGTTGTGCTCGCGACTTCGTTCGCAAGGTTTTCTTAGTGACTTAAACCGTTCATGCAGTGCACGCAACGAAAGTCCCCAAATGTGAATAATTTTCCCCGTTTTTGCAACATTTCTCACTGACGCTTCGCTCCTAATGGTTGTACCGCAATATTATATATCCTAAAGCCTTTCTCTATAAATAGAGTATCCAAAAAAAAAAAAAAACTCAAATCGGACCAGTGGTTCCTGAGATTAGCGCGTTTAATCAACAAACAAACTCATCCGCTTAAAACTCAAGAACGGCTGAACGTATTTTTGAAATTCCACGAAAATTTTTGAAATATTCGTGGAAGTCCAGGGACTGTTTAAACGGTTTTTTTATGCTCATCGAAGTGGGCACGGGTCAGGTAGAACTAGTATAGATAGTATAGATACTTGACTGCTATAATAAATTATTTTAAATTTATAACAATTTACTATAACTTAATATGATTCACAAATTATACAAATAGCACAAGATCCTAAATAAATTGCGGTCGTTTCATTGCCGAATAAGAAAACATAATATAATTAATTACAATTGAAGTCCGTTGATTACTTCTAATGAGAGATAAGATCTTGATATATATGTCGCACTCATCTGATTGAATCCGCCGTTTAATTGAATGACTAGCGCTTTCATTGAATCCTGTTTTTACCAACAAATTTTAGTATCCGAGACTAGGACAGCCATTTAATATTGCAGTTTTAAACTTCGAAATTTCCGAATGAGTACTAATAAAACGAACTTTAAAGTTAATTAATCAAGAAATATATCAACACATTGCTATCTGTACGAGCTGTTTGACGCCATTATATAACCGCCTAGTGATTCAATTAAATAACCAGATTCAATAAGATGACTGCGACATATACATAATTTAGACCCGTCTTAACATAGCGCACACATTTTTTTTCATCAAAATTCGTTCAAATTGTGTGCGTTTTATTAATACTTTTTTTGATAAAATGTAGTCTAGGTTTTTTGCCTTTGGGTTACATTTTACGCCGGCGAAGTTGTTTGAAATAAATTAATAAAACACAACATTATATGAAACTAAAAATTTAACTCATCATACTTTTAGCTTTTACGCAAGAACTTACAAAAATGTTGTTTGTTAGCATTAAGTAGTCTCCGAAACTACTTGATAGAGACAGAAAATAGACATAGAGCAGGGGGTTTAGCCACCTTTATACATCTCTAGGTAAATCATCTTTAGGCAAAGATTTTCGCTCGTACCAAGTCGCAGGCAACATCTAGCGAAAGATTGAGTTTGTGTGTGTTTGTCACTTCTTCACGGAGTTAGCTGACACCATTAGATAACACATAGGCTACTTTTAACGGCAGCAAAATGTACGGTTCCCGCGGTATTTCATTCTGTGTGTCGCGCTGTGTGTAGCGGGCAACATCTAATATGTATTTGTAAACTATTAAGGCGGTTCATGGCCGTCCAAGTTTGTTTAAGCAATTTTCCTTATTTCAAAAGTGCTTTAATTACAATATACCTGCGTCAACATTTTATTTAAGGAAACAAAATTTAGGGGTTTAAATTTATTGCCTTATTCACGATATTAGCTCACCGAAGTCGGTGTCGGTCACCAGTTTCTACGAGACCAGCAGCAAAATTCTGGCTAGGTTTCCACTGACGCGGAGCGGGGCGGAGAGGAGCTTGCGGTGCCCGAATCGACCAATCACTATAATAATAATAATATAATATCTATAGACGCTTCACACCACGTCAATCTGGCCCTGTGCTAAGTATCCGAAGAACTTGTACAGGTACCAGACAACGGAAATATATATTTAATACTTTTAGATTTTTATTATATTATACACAAATTTAATACACATCCATGACCCAGGAACATTGAAAACTTTTTGTTCCCTCGGCGGGTTTCCCTCGGTCGAACACGAACGCGCTGAACCACTGCGCTACGGAGGTCACTATGCTCGAAATCTCCGCTCCGTTTTCACGGAAACAGCACGAACATAGTGATTGGTCAATTTGAGCAGAACAGAACAGGACCGACTTTTTACATGCCCATTCGGCGCATGGATCATCTTTCTTGTCAAACGATCAGGTAACCAGTCTGCATTGATATAACCAAATTAAAAAATATAATTTTTGCTGTTCCAACGCAGGAATCGAACCTACGATCTCCAAGTCGAGCTATGATTTAATCTACTAAACCACGTACTTTTACTTAACTTGAATAAGAGTTTTTGTATATTTTTGGACACTGTTGGTCTTTAATTATACTTATTGTGAGCATAAATTCAATGTAAAAATGTATGACTTTTTGTTGCCAAAATAAATAAAAAATAAAAAAAATAAGTAAAAAAAAACCGGGTTGCACTCCGTAGTGCCGGAAGAAGTGAAAAGCGAAACAGCAAGAGAATACATTTTTGCCGCGTGGAAGAGGGAGAGAAGGCTATATAAAGTAGCCCCCTTCAAGGCTTTTATTTAATTGTATGAAAATGTAATTTTTATTTTGTTGTAGTATTGACTATTTTATATGTAAACATATTTTTTAAATAGGCTGTACAATAAAGTTAACACGTTCTTATATTAATACCCCCTTACTATACACGACGACCTTCGTTGCGCAGTGGTTGAGCGCGTTGGTGCTCGAGTAAGAGGTCGCGGGTTCGAATCCCGCCGAGGGAACAAAAAGTTTTTCAAATGTTCCTGGGTCGTGGATGTGTATTAAATTTGTGTATAATATAATAAAAATCTTAAATATGACAATGTGTATAGTATAAAAGTATTAAATATATTTCCGTTGTGTGCTACCTGTGACACAAGTTCTTCGAATACTTAGTACGGGGCCAGATTGACGTGGTGTGAAGCGTCCATAGATATTATTATTATTATTATACAATGTTTTCTCCTTGTCTGACACGTAAGAATATCATTTGACAGACGAAGACAAAACATAGTATACAGTGTATATTTGTATTAGTAAGGGGGCTACTATTTAACGTGGCATGTTAAGGGCAGCTGTGATATATTCTGTCCACATATTTGGCGAGTCGTACTCGAACTGCGCACACGTTTCCGGTTGGTAATGCTACCATATTTTTGTCAGATTAACTAAGTACTTTTTTTTTGTTTTTTTTTTACCCTCATAAATATAACGGGTGTAAAAAGAACAGTCACTATAACTTTGGGATATGATTATACTTCCTTTTCTCAGTCTAGAAATGTTTCTTTTTTTTACAAAAAATATAAAATTTTTTTTTGCTTGTTCATTACCTATTCTTGCGACAAAAAATAAAAAATGGGAAGAAGTAAAAAAAAGTATTAAATAAATACATTTCCAACATGAGGTAAGGTAGTATAATCGTATCTCAAAGTTATAGTAACTGTTCTTTTGACACACTGTATATGAATTGTACACACTGTACTTATATGAAAGGCAAAGCTAATTGAATGACCTAAGGCTAAAAGTTTTGTAGAAGTATTCCTTTCGTAGACATTTACTAAGGAAGGATTTTTAAATTTAAACTTAAGGGGGTGTAAACTATTTCACACGACAATACTCCGGCTAAAGCTAGTGTTACATTATTAACTTGCTAAATTATCTATGCCAAGTGGTGAAAGATAAATAGATAAGTGAGAAATTACGTACAGACTGAATAATAGAAGAAGGGGAGTGCTATAAAGTGGCAAAATAGACTTCAATTGGATAAAAGGGAACTTATGTTAGAGATAAGTTGAAGATGTTTGATGTGGGCACCGGACAACGTAAATATTATATACATCGTCCCTGCTAAATTTAACCTGAAGGTAAACAAACCGAAAACATCGAAATTTTCCCTTATCCACTTATTGTGCACACTTATCAACACTTTCACAGGTATATTAAAGAATTACACTTCATTATCCCATACATTTTAAAACAATTAAAAAATAATTAATATGTTTAAATATCAAATGAAAATCTTTCACAGAAAAAATACGCCGTTTTGACACTACCGATTGTAGAATATAACCCTATAGTCTATGGATTCATAGCAAATAAAAATCATTGTATTAATATTGGCCAATTGGCATCACTGACTAGTCTATGGTTGTGTCATAGACGGGTTTGTTTACGTTTAGGTTAAATTTATCACGGATGTACTATACACAGTATTGAATAGTTATTATACGAGGTGTAAAATAAATGAGTGATAATACTTTAGATTGTGCCTCTTATGTAGAGTATACTGTGAAAGAATCAGCGCTGAAAGACTTACTATTAACATGTTTCTATGAGAAATGCCCGAACACCATAATTTTGCCCATACAATAATAAAAAAAAAACCTCTTACAGCGCTGGTACTTTTACAGTAAACTCTATATACGGGACTTATACACATCCGTATTATCACACATTAATATTACACATACAGGTAATACGAGTAAACAATATTAAAATTGTTTACCCTCGAATTGTGAAGCAGCATACTGATGATAGCTAAATGAATAGCTAAGAACATCTGCGATCACGTTTTTTCTTTCTTTCTTTCTGCCAGCTTTCAAACAAAAATTTTCGTCGGGGGTTAAAAATACGAAATCTTATACAAATTAATTGCTGTTCGTTAGTCTCGCTAAAACTCGAAAACGTCTGAACCGATTCGGCTATTTTTAGTCTTAAAATATTTGTGGAAGTCCAGGGAAGGTTTAAACGGTTTGTATGCTCAACGAAGTGGGCACGGGTCGGCTAGTTATAATATAATATTAGTTAAAGATCGAAACAATTAAAATTAGAAAAAAACTAGCATTTCGACAAGTGGGCCCTTTTGTCTTTGTTTTTCTTTATGATATTCATCTTATCTATACTATGTAATATGTTGACGTACGTATATTTAAAAGCCTAATTTCAAACTTGCGTATGATTTTTAAAGCTTTTGACGTCAAACGCAAAAACTTAATAAAACGTATTTACTTTATAGTCGTGGGAAAGATTAAGACCACTCGTAAAGCCACAAAGTTGGTGAGCCATTCGGCACAAATAGGCTGGCTCGGCCGGATTTTTGTTGTGATCTCACAGAAAACTAGCGTGAAATAACGCTTCCGTTGTTTAGTTAGGATGCAAAGTTTAGTTAGGATGTTTTGACAACGGTACCGCTTAAAAATGAATAAAATTAAGTCACCCCCAAATTGCAGCACTGAGTGAACTGTGGTGTAATTCCCGCTGCAGTATAACGCCTGAGTGGTCTCCTTTTTGACGGTTAGGCATTACACTACCTACCATCCGATCCATACAATGCCTATCACTAAGTTCCTTATCTTTTTTAAATTATAAATATTGTTTTTCAGTCTACATACCTATATTGTGTAATTTTGCTGTCCTGGCATTGTAATGTATTGTATTATCTAAGTTTCTTGTGTAGTGTAATGTTTGTAATGTGTCAAATAAATGTTCTTATTATTATTATTATTATAACTGTTGATGATGAATTAGAGCTAAGAACACTCTCGATCTCGAGCTTTCAACTGAAAAATCTAGATCAAAACCAGTTTATCGATTTAGGAGCTACCACGCCACAGACACACACACAGGCACGTCGAACTTATGACACCCCTCTCTTTCGTCAGGGGTGAAAAAGCCGGACAGACTGACCGAATCCTGACCGGACTCTAATACTTAATTACTGTCATCCATGAGTAGTTTGTATAACATAAGGCTATCCGTCTTGGCCATTAGAGACTATCGCTATTATCACTCCCGAAGTTCGACAACAAAAATTTAATGACATAAGGTTCGCTAAGTGACAAGCGAACTCGTATGCGTAGCGAAGATTATCTCAAATCCCATACACTTTACCGAGTTACAAAAAGGGAGGAGGTTTCCCAATTCGTATATTAGGTTACTAGCTGTGCCCTGCGACTTCGTTCGCGTGGTTTTTGAGTGACTTAAACCGTTTATGAAGCGCACGCAACGAAAGCCCCCAAATGTGAATAATTTTCCCCGTTTTTGCAACATTTCTCACTGACTCTTCGCTCCTATTGGTCGCAGCGTAGTGTTATATAGCCTAAAGCTTTCATCTATAAATGGACTATCCAACAAAAAAAGAATTTTTCAAATCGGACAAGTAGTTCCTGAGATTAGGGCGTTTAAAAAAACAAAAAAAAAAAACATACAAACAAACTCTTCCGCTTTATAATATTAAGTATGGATTTATGATAACGAACTTCGTAAGTGATAATAGCGATGGCATCTTGAATAACGGCTCTGGTTTCTGAAAAAAAGTTATCCCAAAATGTCCAGCAGTGTGGTGACACTGAGGATAAGTTAGGGTTCGCATTGACCTTGAAAGGCTGGGACAGTCCTTTCGCAACCTTGAGGCGGATTGGGGGGATCGAGACGCAACAAAACAAATAAAGGGCTTGACGTTTGTTGTTCGGACCAAAATACTCGCTGATGCGTTCTAATTTCAAATTTGTGCGTAAATAAGGTCAGCTTCTATGTAATATAATTATATTATTTTATTAATCATAACATGCTGTATAAATTGAATGTACATGTGGTATGAAGCTGATTTTATGAGGATAGAAAATCAGACTTTTTCGCAAATGCAACATATTATTATTTTAAATAATATAACACCCATTTTCGACTTGATGTTCAACTCGCTCGATACAAAGAAAGAGTTGTTTAAATTGACCGAAACAAGAAGATAATTCAAAATCCAGAAATGAATAGGTACAAAAATTGACAAGTAGCGCCGTGGTCGGACCCGCTAATAAAATCTAAGCGTCAGCTCATACCTAAATTCGATAAAAAAATAGAACTTGAAAAAGCATAATAATTGCCAGTATGTAATAACAGATCTGACCACGGCTCTACCTTGACCATTTTTGCATCTATGCATTTCTTGATTTCAAATTGAATGATTGTCTTGCTTCAGTCTTTTTAGACCCCTTTTTTGCGAAGTCGGGTTATAGTTCTTTTAACTTTTTTTACACCGTTTATTTAAAAATGATGGGCTATAAAATCAAAATCAAAACATTTTATTCAGAATAAATTTTTACAAAATGTTTTCTGAACGTCGAGACTATTTGATGCCTACCACCGGTTCGTGGGTATAGGTCCGGTCGTATAGGTGAAAAACTTGGCAGTTCGAGTCTGCGCCAACATTATTTCGAGTCCGAGTCCGAGTCGATTCTCAAAGACTTACGTTAAGAGACTCTCAATGCACATTGTCATTGTTAATTGTTATACTTTTCGAAAATTCAATATTCACCCGTTAGTCGTTACACTTTTTGTAGTAGATTGTTATTTTATAATTCTTTTAATTTAGATTCGAGTTGTTAAATGAACATACTAATTAGACTATTAATAGCTTAACCGATTAACGTTATAAATAGAACATGGAACACATGATATGTGACAATATGATCATCAATCATCCTAACATGAAACTTCCGGACAAACAAAAAATCGCAAAATGCCTAATTACGGCCGGTCCTATACTGCAACGGTGTAGAAAACCGCCGCGCTGGTAACGCTTACGGTCCAGGGTTAAGAGGAAACACCACGGTTGAGAGAAATACAAAATAGGTTTTTATAAAATCTATTGCTGTCTCGCAGTGCCTTAGCTAGCCAGCACTAGCGCGATAGAGACAACTGCAACTTGGACTAAAATTACCTATTAAAAGTACCAGAAATCGACGTTTAGGGGATTCCTGTTTCCTCCTCCAAAACTTAACCGATTTAAATATTTTTTTCTTTATTCGCTCAAAAAAGAATTTAACTAGGTTCATATTATTTGATTTTGTTGTATAATGTAGTCAAATCTGTTTCCTGGATGTTTAAACATAGCGGAGAGTCTGGTAATTTTTTAAGGTTTTCGAACGTCTCTTATAAATAATTAATTTATTAAAAAAAGGAAAAAAATAGGTAAGTACGTACAAATAATATACGTATAGATATTTAAGAAAAAAAATGTTACTCTAGCAGCATTATCCAGGGAGGAAACAGGAATCCCGTAGACCCCTATTTCTGTATAGAAAAAAAATCGTAGTGTTTCCTCTTAAAGATCGGTCGGCTGATTACGTAAGTACGTCTCAATAGATTCACAATAATAAATAATTAATAACTGTAACTCGACTAAGTAAATTAGCAAATTAAAGCCTGTTTTAATATGAGATTATTGCCATCGTAAAATATTAGATACGACTCTACCTTGTAGAGCCTTACTTCAGATGAATGGCTGAACCGAAGAAACGCTACGGCCTCGCAGAATATGGGCCACTAATAGCCCTTAAAAATGTCTCTTATCGAGTAAGTGCCCATAAATAATGCGCAATGACGCCGACTAATTACGTTTTGCGCATTCCAGGATTATTAACTGCGCACAATTAAAGAAACGCAAAAATTGTAAGGATGTTTCAAGTCGAGTGTCATTTTGCACGTATTATTGCTCTATTTCAGATGCTCTTGATCATTCCTTGGGATGCCGATGTAAGAGTAGCACCTTTTTTTTTGATTTCGCAAGGGAAACGCATCCCCCAGGGACCCCTAGGGGTATGTGGAATCCCAGCTCGTAACGGCCGGTTTACCCACTAAAACTAAAACACTAAAACCACTTGCGGATTTATTCTTGCTATCTCTGTTAGCTACCACAAACAAGAGTTCCGTCCAATAAATTCTTGGGCTATTCATCAAAAAGTGTAACGTAGTGTAATGTCCAAATGTGTTTGTGAATAAACGTTTTATTTATTTATTTATTTAAATAAAGGTACTCACGAAAAATTTGCTCGATACTATAAGAATCAAGTGAAAAGAATAATTGACTTTTGACACAAAAAGGAGGTGGAAATTATAAATATGGTATCAGTCTCTCAGTAGCATCGTAGCTACAAAACGGATTTATCTTTTACTTTTACTTAGAGACAATAAAAAGTAAATTTAAAAAAGAAAGTACGTTAAAAACTGACTTCAACAACTAAAACGCATAAAATAATACTTTTATAATGTACTTACAATTAATGTTCTTTTTGAAGTTGGTGTCAGCTAAAAGAAAGTTGCTGACTTGAAACTCATATTTGCTGACACCGTCTTCAAAAAGAACATCGTAGTTTATTTTTTCTTTAATTCACCGCTATATGACGGCCACGCGTTTCTAGAAACTTAAATCCCCTGTAGTCTTGGCAGTTTTAATACCTGCATACTTGGCCTTGCAGGAGCACGTGTAAAAAATAACAAGGCTACCCATTGGTGACGTCAGAGATAAGACTTGGACCTTCATATTGTAAGACGATGGTTATCCGAGGTGTCTTCGATGCATTTTCATTGCCACGAATATACAGCAAGGTTTATGGTACTATTCAATGTTTTTTCAATACATTAATTTAGTGAAATTTTCATTCCGAATTCAAACTGAAACTCAATTACTCTTTTATAGGGTTTAAGTATAAGGAACTCTTATTAATCACGTTCGTCTGTCTGCCCTTCGATAACTTCGGTAATCGTGAATCACACTTCGTTAATAACGATGGCAGCGTCGCTTAAAGGTCAGAGCTTTTAGGACCATCGCTAAATACAGCTACCAAGTTCGGTAACAAAGATGGGATTTGACATCTTTGTGATGGTTGTATTTTAAAATTCTGCATTAATTTATGTATCTTTTTGAAATAGGTAACTCATTACATGTAAATAATTAAAAAACACTTATGTATAAAGGTATTTTACATCTATACTATTTGAGCTCTGCTTTCGTAAGCCAAGCTTTGCTTAAAAACATGATGAAATCCGTTTGACATAAAACGATAATTATAAGTGCGCTTAATGTGACAATCAGGTGATCAGCCTGCATTGACACGACCTCAAGAGCCAAGCTCTGAACCATTAGAGAGAACAGGCGCATGGGTCATCTTTCGTGTTAAACGTTCAGGTGTCCATTGCCTGCATTGTCCTAAAAACTTGAAAACATTTTTTGTTGTTCCAACGGGAATCGAACCCACGACCTCAAGAGCCAAGCTCTGAACCATTAGACACCGGCGGCGTTACTTAATAGATTAGTAACGACTTTGACCCTGTAGGTAGTCTTCGACAAGAGAATATAAAACACGAGGGAAAATTGCTGGCAAGGACAGTTCGGGTTGTGTTACTAGGAGGAAAATATAATGGACTCGGGTGTCGGATTGGAAAATCCGTCTCCCATTCCCTGTTCGGTAGAAGAGCGACCGGTGCCAGGGAGCGCTCTCCCAGAAGAAAAGCAGCTGTCGTCGACAGGTTCTGCAGCTGAAAGCAGAAGCCGCTAACTGGGTCGCTGCTGTTATCGCCTAGGCGGGTCCGGTGGCCCAGCGCCTAGCGGAGGAGATGGCAACTTGGAGTTTTAGTGCGGTAAGCCTGAGTGCGTTCCTTACCTAGCACTCAGGAGAGTCCCACATATCCCGGCTGACGTCCCCAATCAGTCGGGAATCCCTAAAGGATTTTCCCAAGTAAAAAGAAGGAGGAAAAAATAATGTCACTTAAGCACTCGCTGTGCCCGCGACTTCATTCGCGTGGTTTTTGAGTGACTTAAACCGTTTATTCAGCGCCATTGTCTCCAGCGTCTTCAGCGATACATGTCTATCTACCAGTAATATGAATATTTTAATAAATAGGGTAATAATATTCATTTTAATATATAATAATATCTATGGACGCTTCACATCACGTCAATCTGGCACCTTGCTAAGTATCCGAAGAATTTGTGCTACAAGTACCAGACAACGGAAATATATTTAATACTTTTTATACTATACACATATTTAAGATTTTTATTATATCTAATATACACAAATACATAATATCCATGACACAGGAACATTGAAAACTTTTGTTCCCTCGGCGGGATTCCCGCGACCTCTCGCTCGAGCTCTAGCGCGCTCAACCACTACGCCACGGAGGTCGTTCATACTATATTTTGTGGTTAACTTAAGGATATATACCATTGACCATTTATTATTGCACTCAAAACGGGACATTGGTCTATTTCAATAATAGGTAGTCAGTGAAAAAACCGGCTAAGTGCGAGTCGGACGCGAAGGGTTCCAGAGGAGAAGGGAGGAGGTGGAAGGGAACGACAAAAATCAGGTTTGCTGTATGCCAGCCCCTCCTAAATATTTATTTTATTTTTACAATAATTATTAGTGCAGTAATTATGTACATCTCATCGTATTTTAGCTACAGCGTGCAATCAATTTGGCCGGCCGTCTATTAATTTTTCGCGGTTTCTATAAATGGGACAATTTTGCGACCCACAGTTCATTTCGGGAACACCTGGACTGGTAATTGTAAAAAGGGACAGTCCCGTTCAAAACGGGACGTCTGGTCATTTTAGATATATACCATGTTGACTGGAATGAAGTTGTATTAAAATGGTGCTAGTGTTTCAAAGCGTTGCACTGTAATAAAGAGTCAAGTTTCAATAAATCATTGCAGACTAAACAATACACGTTGCGTCGATTTAATCACTTTATTAACCGTAATATCCAGGTCAAATGAAGTTTGCCTAGCATTGAAACCTAAGACCCTGATATAGCCTATTAATATTTATAAGTTTTGGCCTTAGTTTTTAAACTCAAAGAAGTACAGTTTCAGTTTTTATTAATAACGCACGTACTTTTCCTTTGGTAATTAATATTTATAACATTCGAATTCTATCAAACATATTACATAAATACGTTAATTACGTAAAAAGCAAGTTATTTACTGTTGTATCAATACACAGGGTTAATTCTAAGATCTAGAAACTTGATATATCGTACACGTATAAGCATCCACTAAAGAAAAATGTTTTCAAAATTCAACCCACAAAGAGGCAAAATCTAGTTGTATACTTTTGTGAACAATTGTAATTGTAGACTTGTAGACTGGTATTTATACCGCTCTACAAGTCTACCAGTTTACAACCTACTGGGTTACTAGTAATAAATGCTATTAAAAATAAACCCACAGCCCACAAGGCGGAAGTAATTACCAAAACCTATAAATTTTATAGCGCAAAGGTGTACGAATATATCAGGGGATACAAAAGGTGTCTTGCACAATCATAAATTAATAGGGTGTAGGTATTTAAGTTTCATTCGTACTCGGTATTTTTGCAATCGGTTGTGGCTTGTACACAACAGCGCGGCGGCGCAGCGTACTTAAATTAATAGGTAGGTAATATAGAGGCTGGAATGCATATTATACCTATACAGGGTGTAAAAAGAGCAGTCACTATTCTGGCGTGGGTTTATAACCAGGCATGAGGTATATCCACTGGTACTAGTCATTTGCTTTTAATCCATTGTTTAAAAATTTTATTTTTTTACAATAGGCAGTGTAAAACGTACACAACCTCACGGGCAGTTATAGCGAGTGGTAACGCGGGGAGGGACGCGCCACGCCCCGCACGAATTGCAAATAGAGAAAAACAGCTGATTGTGTTCAAATAAACATAAACGTAAACTTATTAGAATAAAGCTAAAAATTGCATGTTCCTTATACCGATTTCGATGACGGTAGCCGATTTCGTTGAAACCAGGCCAGCTACGCAGAAGTGCCCAAGTGTGAGCGCAATACACAAGGACACTCTCTTCCTTTTACTCTCCCCATAACCCGGGACGGTTAACCGACACGACTGGAAAAAGAACAGGCGCAGGGCCGATTTTTTACATGCCCATGCTATCCAGTACGCATGGATTATCTTTCTTATCAGGCAATCACATGGTTAGCCTGCATTGTCCTAACTAAACTTAGAAACATTTTTTTTGTTCTAACGCGGGAATCGAATCCACGACCTCCGGGTCGAGAGCTATGCTCTGAACCACTAGACGATGGAGGCGTTAATACTTTAATACTAATAATACCGCGATACTCATGGACACTATCCTTTTACTTCCATAACCCAGTGGGAGGTTTACCCAACTCGATTGACCAACGCGAGATCAAGGCGCAGGTGCGACATTTTACATGTAAAGGCATCCATTCACGCGGGAATCGAACCTTGCGTTGGAACAACACTCGACGACTCGGGTCGTTACACACACTTAATACAAATACATTTTAGCTAAAGCTTAAGCTTTGGAAAGCGGAGGCGACTATAACGACTAAGAACAAGTTTATACGACATTCGCAATATTATTTAATAAAAAAAATACACAATTAAATCAAACAGCGAAACGACAATTCAAAATACACCGATCAAACATCAATCAGTTACAGAATAAATACGTACCTGACTAATGTTGTTGTGCTTTAAATCCTTAATGCCTCTGGATTATACCTACTATCTTCTTACGCGGTAGTTAGGTACTTAAATGTATGACGAAGGTATTTAAAAATTAAAGTCACGCACAAACACAATAAAACAGTGAAAAATCAATAATACTAATTAGTAATCACAAAAGAAACACCTAAAAGAAACGAAACCGTAACACAAAAATTAAAACATTTAAAACGATGATTAGGTATAAAATGATCGCGGATAAATAATAATTCAACCACACGGGAATGGGATTACTGTCTCGTCACATGTGCCAACTGCGACTGTCTACGAAAAAAATATTTTACGCAAATACTAAAGACATGCACCCAATGCACTAAAAGTATCGATAGTTATAAGTATCGATATTTCTATTTTGTGCTGATATCGATAAATTATTACCTATTTTTTTCATAAGCATTTAAGTGTTTGAATCATTAAAAAGTTAAGTAACACAATTAAATATTATTAAATAATATCATGAGAATTGAGAACATCTTTAATTCTTAATCTTACAAACTTTCTAAATCTATTTTCAATTATTGGTATCTGTATGAAATTCATAGAAACTTATCTGAATCGATATAAAACAGTAAGTTACTTATTAATTATTAAAAAATATCGACTACATTGAAGTTAATTTTCACATGTCACTTCACTATTATCGTAGGTAGCTCGCTGCTCGCCGCAGCCCCGGAGGCCCCTGCAACGGCCGGCGCCGGCGGCGAGTGGCGGTCAGTGTTTCCACTCTAATGATTAAGTTTCCCCACGCCTCAAGTTAGATTTCCCCTTCTCAGGACTTTTTTACACTCAAAAATTATTTTTAAGTTTTGGCACTAGTGTACTCACTAAAGTAGTAATTAAAAAAGTCTTTATCGTTTTTTAACCGACTTTCAAAAAAAGAGTAGGTTCTCAATTTGGTCTGTTTTTCATGTATGTACACCGATTACTCTAGGTTAATGATCCGATTTGCGTGATTCTTAATTTATTCGCTGCAGAATAGCTGTCATTTGGACCCATAATTTTTTTACATAGTTTGGCGCTGTACTTTTTATTCTATAAACATCATAATAGGTAAATGAATATCATACGGTAACACGCTAGTCCACGGTAGAGCCAAGTTTAATCTATGATTTCCCGCAATTTCTCTATTTTATAGTCTTTCCCCCTTTTCTTCCCCTCTGGACCCTAATTTCCCCTTGAAAGGGGAATTTCCCCTCATTGTGGTCAACACTGCAGTGGCGGCACGTGTTTATTCCTCGTCGCGTCGTTTGATATCGCCGCGCCGGGCGGTCAATCTTTGATACGAATTTGCCGAAAGAAAGAAAATAGGTAATATTTTCTAAAGAATTATTTATCGTCGGCATCTTTTAAAAACTATTTTCGAATTCAGTTGTAGTTTTTATCTCGAGGTAAATGGATGCCTGAGTTGAATTATTTTTAGGTATTTATTTTACTATTAATAATTATTCGTCTAAGGTCTTGTTTAACAGCGTAATGTTGTGTTGTGTGATGTGTCCATGTAATCATATTGTGGTATGCTGCTCAGATTATTAGGAACTATTATTATCGAAATACAACAAGAACATTTTTAAAAGTTTTAATGAGACGCGACATGGGAGACGCGACTCAGTAAGCCATTAATTTTGAGATGGTGCTCACTACTGAATATCTACTTCATTCACGTAAGTAAATAGGCGTAGTTTTACATACCTTCTTAATTAATTTGAATTGTGTAGGTACGTATGTTACGTTTTAATTGTCTTTCAGGAATCTTCGCTTCGTGTCTGTAATTTCCATTAAAAAAGCGGTGATTGCCGATTGACATTAAGAAGTTAGTTAGTATGTAGGTACACGGGTTTTGGTATAAAGGAAGTTTTAGTTTGTCATGATAACAAATTCAAGCAATACGATGCAGGCGATCTAGGAGTTCGAGTCCAAGTTCAAAACAATTGATCCGTCCGCTATGGTGACTACACTAAGTGTAAGGTCCAGTTGTACCAGGTTTTAACCCAGAGTTAGTTTATAACTTAGAGTTAAATAACTAACACTTAATACAAATACATTTGGTACAAGGCTTATTAGTATTCGCATGTAGGTACAATATTACAAAATCGGTAAGAAGTCGATAGGTACTCTGAGTCGGACGGCGCGCTCAGTCAGCTGTGGAGGTCAATAGACCGCGCATCGCGTTCATTACGTTTTAAAGCAAAAATTATAAAAATTAGGAATTTAATGCAAAATGTTGTTCCAAACAGTTTAGAATTGCGACAAAAAATAATAAATTAAAGAAAAAAAATTTTTTTTTTGAAAAAAAAAGTTAAAAAAAAAGGACATTTCTAGAATCAGTCAAGGTCCTATAATCATATCCCAAAGTTATCGTGACCGGTCTTTTTACACCCCAGGGTGTAAAAAGAGCAGTCACTATAACTTTGTGTGGTAATAACCAGGCAAGAGATATATCCATTGGTACTAGACATTTGCTTTTAATCCACTGTTTTAAAAATTTAAAAATTTTCAATAGTCAATGTACAACGTGCACAACACAGCGATCAGCTGATTGCTCTGAGAGGTCAATAGCACGCGTAAGACGTTCATTACGTACTAGGGCAAAAATTATAAAATTTAAGAATTTAATGCGGAACGTTGTTCCAAACAGTTCAGCCTTGCGACTAAAAATAAGAAATTGGGAAAAAAAATTTTTTTTTTCGAAAAATAAATAATGAAAAAATTCATTTCTATTTATTGAGAAAAGGTCCTTTAATCATATCCCAAAGTTATAGTGACTGCTCTTTTTACACCCTGTCTATACAGGTTTTGTGTTCAAAAATATATTTCGGATTTGATCTAAATCCGAAAGTAA
This sequence comes from Celastrina argiolus, assembly GCA_905187575.2. Lineage (NCBI taxonomy): Eukaryota > Metazoa > Arthropoda > Insecta > Lepidoptera > Lycaenidae > Celastrina > Celastrina argiolus. The sequence continues at coordinate 11,134,802 of LR994596.1, forward strand.
TGTTAAAGTAATACTGCTATAAGACCTCACGGTTAGATCACTGAGATCATCGGGATTTGTGTCCAATTTCGTCACCAGCATCGTTGCACCAACACGTTGTTGTTACGTAAGGCTTGCGCAATGCCAAGTTCAAGTGCGGAACGGTCGGCGACCGCGCCGCGTTTGGTAATCTTGAACTTGGCCACCTTCTTGGTTTTAGTTGGACTAGTGATTAGAATTGATGATTACGTATTAACAGCACAACTTTAGGTACAGTTTAACGAGAATTGTGCCGCGGAATATGCATTAATGGAAGGTGCATTTTATGAATAAATAAAGAAGTAGTTAAAAATAATGCAAAGAACTACTTTTAGGTAGTAAGGTAGGCAGTTATTAGTTATTATACAACGCATGTTAGTGTGAGTAAACTTGTATAATAACTGCTGTTTGGAGTTTGGTCACAATATTATTATCCTTCTTTCTTTAAGATTCCATAGACAACATCTTATTTTCTTTCGTATTGCGTATCTAAGAGGCAAAATAAATTAAAAAAATATTGTAGTCTAAAATTTTACTTATGGATGATTACCACTGTATAAGTTATAATTGGCTCGTGCCGAAGTGGATTGTGAATTAATGAAAACCATGTCAGGTTCTCATTAACTTTAGTAATTTCTGTCTAACCCTAAAATTGATATGCGATACTAAAAATAATTAAGGCCCTCTTATCTGTTATTGGATGATTTATACAGATTTCTCGAAGCGTAGTAGCTGCTATTAAATAACGTAGTGCCAGGACTCTGATTCAAGATGATCTCTATTATCACTCACGAAGTTTCCAAGACAAAAATGTATGGGATTTGACATAAGATTCGCTAAGTGACATAAGAATTCGCTGAGTGATAATAGCGATGCCATGTTGAATGGGCCCTGGGCGGTTATAAATGTCGTATAGTTACCTAACACATACAACAGTCTTACGACAAAGTAAGCATCTTCCTCTGGACTCAGAGGAATGACAAGTCAATAGGTCTGGTGCCAATATCGTAAGGGTTTCTGTTTTCGACAGTGTTTTCTTCTCCGTATAATGTACTCGAGATCTGAAAAATTCTTATGTGTGCACGCTATAACCTGGGAATGGAACCCGTATCCAAGAAGATGGGTAGACCATTGATGCACACGTTCAAGAGAGTAAGAGTCATTTCTGACTTACTGCTCTATTAATTAGTCAGAAAAGGCGGTTTTCGAGATAATGGTACTTAAAGAAAAAATCTTAAAGTGCCATTTTCTCGAAACTGCCATTTCTGACTTAGTACTATATTCATTACCAGGACAGCATTAGATCACGGATGCTCTTTGCAGAACTACCGAATTAAGGTATGCCAGAAGCAAGTTCTTAAAACTTAATTCATATCGGCTTCACTTTTACCTTTGGAAGACCCTTATACAAATCCCCACCCAGGCTGAGATTTCTCTCTGAAGCCAGTTAATAGTGATTTTCTCTTTCCAGTGTGCCCCAGCACCTCTGGTCGACTGGTCCGGTGTACCTACCCTCATCCTCGCTGTGGTAGTTTTACTACTATGTGTGGCCCTCACGAGGCCCACGGACAAGCATCGGCTACCAGGCCCCCTGGTGCTACCAGTGATCGGCACGAAATGGCTGTTCTGGAGACGGTATAGGATGAACAAGCTACATGAAGCCTATGAAGGTGAGATTTAGTTGATTGACTGGCCACTGCTATTTGACGTCTCGTCAGTTGCCATTTTGTTGTCTTTGTACCGGAGTCCCGATCCAGAGGTTTCGGAACGCGACAACAGTACCACATTATACAACAGTAGCACATCTAGAGCTGCTACCAAGTCATTCATCGCACAGACTGGAGCATGCTTTTGGAGCTGGCTTTAGATTATCTCCAACAAGGTCATTAAACATTTTACTGGTTTGTCAAACTAATATGACAGAGATGTCAAATTCATGACAGTTACGGCAAATTAATGACAGTTAAGTCAAATTAATGACATATACGTCAAATTAGTGACAGATATATTCAACTAATGACAGCTGTCAATGTCTACTTTCCTATGTTTCTGCTCATTATTTGTCTCCAGGCCGCTGATTACCTAACTCCGGTCGCTTTCCTGTCTCTTGAGATCAACTGCCATTGTGACGTTACATCTTTTTAAAACACGATTTAAAAAGTTAATATGTCATAATTTTGACGTTTTAATTTTTTAAATCGTGTTTTCACAATGGCAGTTGATCTCGAGAGACGGGAAAGCGACCAGAATTAGGTAATCAGGGCCCTGGTCTATCCACTCCATACCTCTGTTTATGTCTCATATCTTTGGTTTCCACTTTCTGCTCATTAGTCTGCCAGTGTGTCCACTCACTATCTGCATAAGATATTTGCACGCAGACATGTTCAGGCGCTACGGGCCGGTGTTCGCGCAGGCCGTACCCGGCGGCACCTGCGTGTCGATATCCGAGAGGGCCGCCGTGGAGGCCGTGCTGCGGACGCCCGCGCGCCGCCCGTATCGACCGCCGACGGAGATCGTGCAGGTGTACCGGAGGAGTAGGCCGGATAGATACGCGTCTACTGGACTGGTGAATGAGTGAGTATGCCTTTCGAATACGTCTTTTGCTTAAAGAGGGACGCAATTCGAAAAAACGAATGATAACAAAATCGAGGAATATAGTCAAAACTTTGGCAACTACATATCCCAAATCACATGCAAGTTTAAATTCCACTACGCCTCTAATGGGTGATGATGTTCCATGCCTCTATTGGAGATGTCCCCATTAGTGGTATGGAACATCATCTTTCTATGCCAGTCGTGTCACTCCGTCTTCCGGGCTTACTAGAGTCACAAAGTAGATAATAGAACTAGAGTTGAGGAGGAGAGATGCTCTTGTATATTGCGGATGCACTTGGGCACTATAAAATAACAATGCCTCCCACACGGAATTGGGTGACGGTGGCCGGTTTCTTCGAAACCAGGCCTGCTACCCAGGAGTTATTTTATAATGCCCAAGTATGTGCGCAATACACAGAAGCACTCTCTCGTCCGTAGCTCAGTGGGACGGATTACCGACATGACTGGTGGGATATGTGGCGCAGGACCCACTTTTTACATGCCCATCCGACGCATGGATCATCATTCTTATCAGACAATCCGGTGATCAGCCTGAATTGTCCTAACCAAACTTGAAAACAAAATTTTTGTTGTTCCAACGCGGGAATCGAACCCACGACCTCCGAGTCGAGAGCTTGGCTCTAAACCACTAGACCATGGAGGCGTTACTACAAAAATAACTCCTGAATGGCTGGTTGTTCATCAAATTACGTTCTTTCGAATTTTCATTATATTTGGGCCCCGATTCTCGTGCCGAGAACTTCGTCTCAGTCTGTCCCGCTCGTGCCATAATAATAAGAGCGAGACATTATAATTTCGAATTTCGAATAACGATTATCAGAGATTTGGTCACTCCAAACGATACGAAAATGTTGGGCAGTCTTCTAGTCATACATCCCTTGGCAGGTCAAATTTTCATAAGGGTTTGCACTTCGCAAAAAGCTCATCATGCAAATATCTAAACATTCATCTATTATACTACTTAAGTAAAGCCAAAAAACATGTAGAAAGTAAATCGAGCTCATTTGTTTTTTTAGGCAATTTAGGTATTCATTAGGTTTATGGGTTAGGCGTCTTATAGAAAGTAAATGCAAAAAATAAACAAAAAGAAAGAAAATCGCAAGACAATCGCACAAGGTCAATTATACCAAGCGCTGCGGTCTAGTAACATCACTTCAGCAAGAAAGTTATTAAATTATAACTTCTTTTGATTAGCAAAAAGATTAAGGTATGAACCCATCACGACTACGCGACTTTACATCGTAGGAGCGACAAAATAAATTGTCATCTGAAACTTATTCATTGTACAGCCTAAACGGATACCTAGATATTATAATAATATTACCCTACATTAGGAGTAATTGTATATGCAGGTTAAATACATCATAATATTGCCTTTGGATGCCAATAAAAACTATATAAGATATAAAATAAATGAGTGATAATACTTTAGGGTGTGTATGTGCCTCCTATGTAGAGTTTACTGTGAAAGTCCCAGCGCTGAAAGACTTACTTTTGATTTTCATGTTTGTATGAGAAATGCCCCAACTTCATACATTTTCCCAGACAACAATAAAAAAAAATACCTCTTTCAGCACTGGTACTTTCACAGTCAACTCTATATACGGGACCCATACATACCCTAAAGTCACTCATTAAAATTATAGCCTGTATTATAGGCAGCTGACATTAAAAATCAGATACACTTTAAAATCATTTTTCAACTTTTTTTTCCAAAAACATTTAATTTTAGTGGAGGCTTATAAGTTTATACTAGACTAAAGTTGCGTGTTTTACGTCCGCGAGCGACAAGTCGCGCGTGTCGCGTCATCTGCCTCTAATGTAATCACACCTCTATAGTTTTTGCAATGCACTCAAGGATCCGTGATAGGTGAAAGCAGTGCATTAAAAATGTAGATCACATAAGAATTACGCTCGCAGTAGCCATTACGGGCTATATCTCAGGAATTTGTGTTTTTATCACACAATTGAGAGTTTGCCTAGTTCTTCTATTAAGAAAAGTTTAATTACCTGTAAGTTGGTGGTAACTTGTAATACCATCTTCATAAACCTCTGTGGTTTCTTGATGATATTTTATACAAATATTTTAATTTAATCATTGTTTTTAAATGGTAAATAAAGAAAAAAACATAATTATAGCATAATATGCTGTCAAATATCGTTCTTGCCTATCTACGATGAATCTTTGAAGAAATAAATTCATCACAAAAGTGAGATTGTTGTAGAGCATTATCCACCGGTTTCTGAAAGGCAAAACAACACCGAACAACTAATCAGTGTTCAAATATCTTGTCAAGTTTAAATTCAGTTGAATTTGACAACTGACAAGATACTTGAACACCTGTTAGTTGATTTGCCTTTCAGAAACCGGTCGGCTGATTACGTAAAAATAGCGATTAGCAAATATCGCTCGATAGACGCGCAATCGATGCTGAACGTCAAAGAAATAGTGTTTATATTTATCGCTAGCTGTTGTGTTTGAATGCACAATAGCTTTAATTTAACGACACTAGCGCCAAATACAATTTAGTGGCAATCATAGGAACTAATAATTTAATGTTACATCAAACAAACATTGTCGCCTAATTAATTTTTCTGAATTTTAAAACTGTAAACATTATTGGAATTGCTTTGCTTTTGAAAGAAATACGTAATAATCTTGCCGAAGTTTGCGCTGTATTCAAAAATAACGTCACACAGCAGTTGAGGATGTATGGAGGTTATAGAAATTTGATTTTATTAACTCTATTAATTTTTATTTGCTTTCTTTTTAGATTAAAAGACATATATCTTAGTGGCCTTCTGCCTTGGTTCTGATTATTCGATAATATTTAGATTTTTACCCAAAGACCGATGTCTTTAGGTAAAAAATATGAGTAACAACTTATTAGTCACATAGGCAGGAAATGCAGATTACAATCTTTAGTAATCTCATTTTATCGCCATGGTCTCGTGGTTTAGGCCTTGGTTCTCCACTTCGGAGGTCGAGGGTTTAAGCCAGAACAACAAAAAAGTTGTTATCAAATCTGGTGATAACAATACAGGTCTTCACCAGATCTGATTACCAGAGGGCTATAAACACATCAATTAAAAAATATACTTTAGAAGACTAGTCGCATGATGATATCGTAAAAATGTCGCGAAAAACATAATAACTACACTTAGTTCTCCAGTCACGTAGCCTTTTTATATTACTAGACGAAACACGACTGTCTAGGTTTTTTGGCGGTACACGCTTCCTGTACCGGCGGTACAGCTTGTATAATGCAATAACAATTTTATTGCGTCTTAATTATTTAATAGACCCACTTTTTATAACGTAGAATGATGTTTCTTGGGTCTATTTGATTAAAATTTTATACATAGCATTTGACTGTGGTTCCGCTCGTGTAAATGCAGTGTGCCACGCGAACACTGCCCATTTTCGGGATTAGAACAGCCTATGTGTTTATCCTACATGGTATTACACAGTAATAACACACTAATTACTTGCACTTTTTTCACATTAATAGTTAGTTGTTAAACATTAGATTTATTGAAATACACGACTGATTTGGACTAAGTCATCATCAGGTGTCTCTTAGTCAAAACTAGTCGTGTATTTCAATAAATCTAATGTTTATCAACTAATAAAGTGGAAAAGTGCAAGTAATTTGTGTATTATTACTGTATAACATGTATTTCGATCAAGAACCTACAGTGCATTCAATAACATAATATACTAACTATATGGTATTATCTTCCTGCACACCAAATTTTATCAAAATTGGTACAGCTGTTTGCGCGTGGAGAAGTGACACTCGTAAACTTTTGATTTTATAATATTAGCATTTACCAATTACATGTATAATTGGTCCATGATATTAGTACGATAAAGTGTGGTTAGTAATAAACGATTTGGGAAAGTAATGAAAAAGGCTAATTCTCGGCAACTCATTAATATTGTTTTTTTTAGACAAGGAGAGAAATGGCACCATCTACGCCGTCACCTGACCTCCGAGCTGACGAGTCCGCAGACCATCCAGGGCTTCATCCCCGAGCTTAACTCCGTCGTGGAAGACTTTCTGCTGCTTCTGCGCACCCACCGCAGTGCAGATGGCACGGTGCACGGGTTCGAGCAGCTGACGAATAGGATCGGACTGGAATGTGAGTATCATTATTGTATAGTTCGTCCCTGATAAATTTAACCTGAAGGTAAACAAACCGAAAACATCAAAATTTTCCCTTATCCACTTATTGTGCACACTTATTAACACTTTCACAGGTATATTAAAGGATTACACTTCATTATCCTAAACATTTTATAACAATTAACCAATAAATAATATGTTTAAAAATTATATGAAAATCTTTCACAGAAAAAATACGCCATTTTGACACTACCGATTGTAGAATATAAACCTATAGTCTACGGATTCATAGCAAACAAAAATCATTGTATTATTATTGGCATCACTGACTAGTCTTTGGTTGTGTCATAGACGGGTTTGTTTACGTTTAGGTTAAACTCATCTCGGACGTACTATAGTTGTCACGACGTCCACTCGGGGAGATAATAATGCCTCCCACACCGATTTCGGTGACGGTGGCCGGTTTCATTGAAACCAGACACGCTACGCAGGAGTTATTCTTTAGTGTTTGCGCGCAAGACACAGAAGCACTCTCTCTTCCTTCACTCTCGTAGCCCAGTGGGACGGATAACCGACACTACTGACGGGAGATCAGGCGCAGGACCGACTTTTTACATGCCCATCTGACGCATGCGTCATCTTTCTTATCATACAATCAAGCGATCAGCCTGCACTAACCAAACCTGAAAACAACATTTTTTGTTGTTCCAACGCGGGAATCGAACCCACGATCTCCGGGTCGAGAGCGAAGCTCTGAACCACTAGACCACGGAGGCGTTACTACAAAAATAACTCCTGAATGGCTGGTTGTTCATCAAATCACGTTCTTTCGAATTTTCATTATATTTGGGCCCCGATTCTCGTGCCGAGAACTTCGTCTCAGTCTGTCCCGCTCGTGCCATTATAATAAGAGCGGGACATTATAATTTCGAATTTCGAATAACGATAATCAAAGACTTGGTCACTCCAAACGATACGAAAATGTTGGGCAGTCTTCTAGTCATACATCCCTTGGCAGGTCAAATTTTCATAAGGGTTTGCTCTTCGCAAAAAGCTCATCATGCAAATATCTAAACATCCATCTAATAACGTACTTAAGTAAAGCCAAAAAAGCCTGTAGAAATTTTTAAAAGTAGTTGTAGAAAATAATTACCATCATTTAGTTAATTAACTATTTGCTTTCAAAAACATATATTTCAACGTGATTTCAACCGACCCCATACTGAGGAAAATTATCTGTAATTCGCTAGCAATTCAGAATATAATTCACCCTAAGGGCCTATTTTTCAATCGTCAGATAACTTTTATCTATGGAATAAATATGTGACATTGGCAGATTTTATATGGAACAAATGTGAAAGTCACATGTTTATTCAACAGATAAAAGTTATCTAACGATTGAAAAATCGGCCCTAAATCAAATATAATAATATTATTCCCATATATAATATTATTCCCATATATAAACAAGCATAATGTTTTTTTATTATACTAACAAATGTTTTAACTAGACGAAAATTACAAACGAAAATCGAGGTACATTTTTTATGATCATTGATATTCTTTAAATATATCAAGGTTGAACTATACTTGAACTACATTTTCCTTGATTCATCAGTAAAGGTCCTTGCACATTGACACGTACGAAATATCTGAAAATATGCGATGAAAGCCAACAGTTTTCGAAAATTTACAATAATATCACTTCTCGCCTTTAATTAAGATTCACGAATAATTTTATTTAAGACTAGCTGTGCCCGCGACTTCGTTCGCGTGGTGTTTGATTGAGTTCAACCGTTTATGTCCCCAAATGTGAATTGTTTTGTTTGTTTAAACGCGCTATTCTCAAGAACTACTGGTCCGATTTGAAAATTTATTTTTGTTGGATAGTCCAGATTTATAGAGGAAGGCTATATAGCCTTCCTCTATAAATCTGGACTATCCACGCTGCGACCAAAACCAGTCGAGCGTCGTCGTCGCCCGACGCCGCGACGCGACGCCGACGCCCGATACCGCGAGCGACGCCGACGCCCGACACCGCGACGCGACGCCGACGCCCGACACCGCGACGCCCGACGCCTGACGCCCGACACTGCGTCGCCGACGTCCAACACCGCGACGCCGACGCACGTCACCGACGCCCGACGCCGCGACGCCGACGCCCGACGCCGTGACGCCCGACGCCGCGACGCCACGACGCCCGATGCCGCGACGCCGGAAGCTGCGACGCCGACGCCCGACATCGCGACGTCGACGCCCAACACCGCGACGCCGACGCCGCGACGCCGACGCCCGATGCCACGACGCCGACGCCCGACGCCGTGACGCCCGACGCGGCGACGCCGACGCACGACTATATAGGAAGGCTATATAGCCTTCCTCTATAAATCTGGACTATCCACGCTGCGACCAAAACCAGTCGAGCGTCGTGGTCGCCCGACACCGCGACGCGACGCCGACGCCCGATTCCGCGAGCGACGCCGACTCCCGACACCGCGACGCGACGCCGACGCCCGACACCGCGACGCCCGACGCCTGACGCCCGACACTGCGTCGCCGACGTCCAACACCGCGACGCCGACGCACGACACCGACGCCCGACGCCGACGCCACGACGCCGACGCCCGACGCCGTGACGCCCGACGCCGCGACGCCACGACGCCCGATGCCGCGACGCCGGAAGCTGCGACGCCGACGCCCGACATCGCGACGCCGACGCCCGACACCGCGACGCCGGACACCGCGACGCTGACGCCCGACGTCGTGACGCCGACGCCCGACGCCGCGACGCGCGACGCCGCGACGCCCGACGCTGCGACGCCGACGCCGACGCCCGACACCGCGACGCCGACGCCCGACACCGCGGCGCCGACGCCCGACTATATAGGAAGGCTATATAGCCTTCATCTATAAATCTGGACTATCCACGCTGCGACCAAAACCAGTCGAGCGTCGTCGTCGCCCGACGCCGCGACGCGACGCCGACGCCCGATACCACGAGCGACGCTGACGCCCGACACCGCGACGCGACGCCGACGCTCGACACTGCGACGCCCGACGCCTGACGCCGTGACACCGCGACGCCGACGTCCGACACCGCGACGCCGACGCACGACACCGACGCCCGACGCCACGACGCCGACGCCCGACGCCACGACGTCGACGCCCGACGCCGTGACGCCCAACGCCGCGACGCCACGACGCCCGATGCCGCGACGTCCGACGCTGCGACGCCGACGCCCGACATCGCGACGCCGACGCCCGACACCGCGACGCCGACGCCCGACACCGCGGCGCCGACGCACGACACCGCGGCGCCGACGCAGGACACCGCGGCGCCGACGCCGCGACGACCGACACCGCAACATATACAATACAATACAATACAAATATACTTTATTGTGCACACAACAATAAAATATATGTAGTGGCATATGCTTGCAGTGCTTTAAGCGATGTCGAAATTTCCAAACGTATATCTTCAAAGACTAAGCAGTAGTGGTATTACCTTGATAGTTGCTTTAAAATTATGTTTTTAGTCGGATATGCTTATGTTACTCGAAACAAGTACAAAATTACTATGACTATAGTAATTTTGTATTTGTAGTAATTTATGCTCCTATAAATTTCGAGGAGTTCCCTCGATTCCTCACGACGCCATCATTAGGCATCCACTTTGATAACTATGAGACCAAGATCGACTGTAATTGACGTAGTGGCATATGCTTGCATTCCTTTAAACAACGCTGAAATCTTCAAACATGTATCTCTAAGGATTCAGAAGTTCTGTTCAGTACTTTTAGGTCCATGATATGATACAAAACCATACTGTTTGGTAACATAATATGCTTAGACTACTTCAGAAAGTATCTAAATCCTATGTATTGTATGTTTCCATATAAATTTTGAGGAGTTCCCTCGATTCCTCACGGATCCGATCATCAGGTCCATTTTGGTGACAATGGGACCAAATTTGAATTATATCCTACACAACACAAAAACAATATTTAAAATCGGTTCATAAACGACGAAGATATCTGCGAACAACCATAAAAAACATAAATACGGTTGAATTGAGAAACCTTTTCCTTTTTTGAAAGTCGGTTAAAAATACTGTTTTCTATTGTAGGCTGTGTAGGTACATAAGCGATCGCCCCGCGCGTCCCGCACACCCCGCAGTCCACACGCGTCGAAATTCGTCCGACTTACTTCAAATTTAAAATATCGTCACTACTCGGCTCATATGTTTCTCAGCGTTATGTTTTATAGCTTATAACCTGCTCAGGAGTATGGACTACAATCGTACTAAGTATGGTTAAAATCCATTCAGTAGTTTTTGTTCCATGCGTGCACATACAGACAGACAGACAGACGGACAGACAGACAGATAGACAGACAAAAAATTTATTGATTGCATTTTTGGCATCAGTGTCGATCATCAATCATCCTCCAATAAATAAGAATTTTGAAAAAATATTCAATGTACAGAATTGATCTTTCTAGAGTTTTATTATAAGTATATACCTAGATATATAGATTTGTAATACCTAAATGCCAAAAAACAGCAAAAATATTTGATAACTCCTCTGAGTGTATAAGATAAAATGCAACTAAAATAGGTAGCTAGGTACTTTAATATAATCGTATATTCAATAGTGTAAAGGCAACTTAATAACATTTTCTGAATGTTTTCAAATAGTTTTCGGTAAAAAATATAACAAGCTCATACAATAGATCAATTAGATAAATGGTTTTTGTTGTACTTATTGTTATACGATTTTCCTCTTTGTTATGTTAAAAAATATAATCATTTAGTATCTACGCTTTACATTAGATATTTTTAGCAAGTAGGCACTCGTACTTTATACTTCTTTAGCTGTGAATATTTTGTGAGGATAAATGGATGTTTATGACTGCTTGCAAAAACTACAGAACGATTTGCACGAAATTCTATGGTAGTAAGGCTCTGAATTATCATATAAGCTACTTATGATAATCCAGAGCCGAGATCCAGAGATTATCATATAGCGAAATTTACTTGTTATGCACGGGCAATCTATGTGCATGTTTATGCACCATATCTGGTGTTTTTTTGGCATCGATAGATCTCTAGATCATCGTAATCTGGCTTTTAATTTTGCCATGCACTAAACCACACCACATTTTGGTTTAAAAAACAGGTTTCACTCCAGGAGTGGTGATAGAAGTGAAAACGAAACAGCAGGAGCAGACGTTTTCGCCGCGCGATTGAAAGAGAGGAGGGAAGTCCAAACATTTCCTCTCCTACGCCGCCGCGCCGGCTATCTATCTTACGAATTTTCTATCAGGTCACGTGCCCTGACGCGTGTTTATCATTTTTACCTCTTGTAAAAAGTGCCTAACGCCGCTAATGAAGCTCTCACTTCAAAAATAACTTACATCTCGCAGAATTAGGATCTCACTCTATAAATGATGCAATGAGACTGCAAGAGATAGCAATATAGGGCAGTGCATCGCTGCCCGCAGCTGATTGTGCCATTAGAAACACATTATATCGATAAAGTGTAGTTACGCCAGTAACTGGCGTAACTACACTTTATCGACGCTAATGATGTGCAAGTAGGGCCGCCACTTACTTTTTTCTAGCAAAAAAAAATTAAATGTTTTTGTACGTGTTTAAGATCTATCCTTTGCATCTCAATGTTTTTTTTCTTTTATTCTAATCTGATCCGTACGATTTTATAATGAAAATCTTGTGAATACCGTTACGGTACAATTGTTTCAAACAGATGGTACATGAAAAAATTCCCACGGCAACAAGTGGAATAAATTATATCAAAGATGGATGTTTAAATAATCGTAGGAATAACCCGTTAATAAAAATACACGATCTCAGTAAATATTAAACTGAAGTAATGTGTGTTGTTGTTATTTTTATTATTAAGTAAGTGTTTCTAAGCATTCTTTTTCTGAACACCTTCCCCCGCTTAAACTTTTTAGTTAAGAGGAAACACCACGAAATTTCTTCCATACAAAAATAGGGGTCTACGTATTCCTTTTTCCTCCCTGGATAATGCTGCTAGAGTAACAACTATTTTCCTGAATATTCATGGATATTGTTTGTACGTCCCTATTTTTTACTTTTTTTAATAAATTAGTTATTTAAAGAGATATGGACGTTCAAAAACCTAAAAAAAATGGCCAGACTCTCCGCTATGTTTAAACATCTAGGAGACAGATTTGACTACATTAAACAACAAAATCAAAAAATAGGAACCTAGCTCATTTCTTTTATTAGCTAATAAAGAAAAAAATATTTAAATCGGTTAAGTTTTGGAGGAGGAAACAGGAATCCCCTAAACGTCGATTTCTGGTACTTTTAATAGGTAATTTCAGTCCAAGTTGCAGTTGTCTCTATCGCGCTATTGCTGGCTAGCTAAGGCACTGCGAGACGGCAATAGATTTTATAAATACCTACTAGCTGTGCCCGCGACTTCGTACGCGTGGAACAGTGATTTAGGGCACTTTAGTATTTTTAAATATATTTTTAGTTTATTGGCGCAACCGCTGAGAACTTTCGCTAATAGGTACTTCTCAGTGCATCCCAGTGTTGATCCCGATCCAGCAAGTCACGTACCCGGCAAGCCTCTTGGTATGCAGCAGGCCAATCGCGCTATTGTACAACGTTTCATTTGAGGTACAACTTAGTTTCGTTTGTGTTTCAACTGCGTTTCGTTTCCAATCCAGCTGCACAAACTTTAGTATCGCGCTAACCTTCCAATTGCTACTTAACCTCAGACGAAACGAAACGCAACCTTTTGTCAGACATTACGGATGAGACCTTAAGATTTTCGAAATTGTCTATTATTTTACCATAATCGTCAATAAATTTACTAGTATTTATTTCCTTTACACAATTTAGATTCAAAAACTTAACTTATATACGATCACTTTGTTCCAAACGTTCGAGCTGCGTGCGAGTTAAACTAGCTCCGTATGAACTTTTTGTTTGACAGCGTTTGAGTTTCAACTACGGTCCAGCTGCGTCTCACCTAGCTGTCAAAAGGATAGCGCGATACCGAATACGTCATAAAGTCGAGTAACGTTCACGTTTCGGTTGCGTTTCAGCTAAAGTTTTTTAGCGCGATTGCCCTGCTGGGTATAATAATAATATATTACTATCCTTTAGGAGCTCGGCAAAAGAAGTAGGCCTTCGAACAATATGTAGAAGTCAGCAAAGGTATTCGAAGTTAGGATAATATTATTCGAATGCACCGTATAGACCCAGATAATTTTTCACGTTAATTTAGTTAAGTATTTAACTTCGATGTCCGTCTGTCTGTCTGGGTGTCAAAACTTTAACACGTGTAGGTATCAAGCTAAAAATCATATTAAAAACTCAGTTCTACTGTCCCTTCTGGCTGTGAAAAGAAACAGGCATCTTGGCCACATCTACCCAAAGATTCAGCCGTTTATATCGCTAATTTTCGCAATTTTCGACACGCCAAAGGGAACCAAAACCTAAAGGGTACTTCCCGGGAATAGAAATTTGATATTAAGCAACATCTTAATGCACTATTAAAATGCTGCTTCATATCAAATTTAAACGACATAGGATAAATTGCGAAACAAAAAAAAATTTTTTCAATTTTTTCAACTTATTACCGTTTTTGTCATTAATGTTTTGAAGTATTATTAAATTTAAACTTATATTGCAATTAGTAAGGTCTTTAAAACGGAACTCTCGGTTAGACATGGGCGCAGCGGCACGCCCCGCCGAGGATCCAGCAGGCTTACTCTCGACACAACTGAGAATCGAATCAGTTCGATCTTAACGGTTTTTGGTGTTTTATTTGGTAGATTACTTTGAAATTAATTAGGATAAAGAAAACCGTTAGAACGTAACTTTTTGTACACCAGACCATATCAATCGACAGAGAATAAAAATAAACAAACGTCAATTTCTTCGGGAGTATGCGGCACGATCGAATCTGAATTAAAATCGAATCAGTTTGGAGAGTTAAGCCCCAGCTCGGCGCGCCGCCCCGATCGGCTTTAGTAGCGTTTTTTATAACCTACCCTAAGTATCTTATCTTAATATATATATTTCTTGTGTGCGTGTGTATGTGACTGAACTCCTCCTAAACGACTGGACCAATTTTGATGAAATTTTTTGTGTGTTCGTGGAGATTCGAGAATGGTTTAGATTTACAATTGGAACCGATAGGTGGCGCTGCAGTCTGTATGTCAAGCAATTAATTAATAAGGCAATACGAAGTTTGGCGGGACAGCTAGTAATAATATAAATAAATGAAATTTTGTTTTAAACAAAATATAAAATAAAAAAAGAATAAATTTGAATGTTTGAAGCAGCGCGGTTCCCGCCGCGCTTCATACAAACGTCCAGTATTTTTTTATTGTCATATATCTTCAAATCAAAGCGACATCTATACGCCATACGCCGTACTTTTAACACGATCATTACCGGGGGCACAGTTAGCGGCTGTGCGTGGTTAAATTCATACTACCGGTACTGCCTGTTAGCACATTTTAATAGTATTTTTTACCCAGCAGTGGGGTGGAGTTCCTTTGGTTGACCTTCGCCAAAATTCCTACCTAACAGCATCTGATACATACACTACACCCCGACTCGGATGTAAGACATCACGCATCAGCCTGAATCGCGCGGCGCCGCGATGCGGCGGTCGAATCACGGCGAAACGATTTTAATTTTGCTATATTATCTCCTAAACTATTAATTATACTTGCTAGGTATAAAGGGCAAATATAGTATTCATGAAATGCTTAAGCCAACTAACGTATTAAAAATGATAAGGATTAATACCGTGATGGTATAAATAGTTTACCAAAAACCGCTTAATTGCCCGTTTTTTTAGATTATCGCGAAAGGCTTTCTTTTAATAATACAGTTAATTAAGTTGATTTATACAATAAATGATAATTTATTTCAATTTGTGAAGCAAGTTCAAAAATACAATTTTTATATTATTATGACACTGTGGAAACACTCTTCTCAGAAAAAAAATATCTGTTAGTTAGGTACTTATTTCAAGTTCTAATCTACTTTAGTGCCACATTCTATTGCTTCGCGTCACTGTGTAAGCGATCCCCCCGCGCCCCCCGCATGAACCGTTCGTCCGCAGCCCGCGCGCGCGAAATTCCTCCGACTTGCTTCCAATTTATCGTCACTGCTCGGCTCCTATATATCGTAGCGTTATGTTATATAGCCTATAACCTGCCCAGGAATATGGGCTACAATCGTACCAAGTTTGGTTAAAATCCCTTCAGTAGTTTTTGTTCCTATCGCGCACATACAGACAGACAGACAGACAGACAGACAGACAAAAATTTTACTAATTGCATTTTTGGCATCAGTATTGATCGCCAATCATCCTCCAATATGTATTTTGAAAAAATATTCAATGTACAGAATTGACCTCTCTACAGTTTTATTATAAGTATAGAAGATATAGATATAGATAGATATAGATTTTGTATTTCTCTCAACCGTGTTGTTTCCTCTTAAGTATTATACTTAACTAAGAATGTAATGAAAACCGTCAGCTACCCGTATTACTATATTATTACGTCCAAGTTATGACGGCCAAAGGTCTGGGGATATATGGGTTTTCATGAATATATTTGGAGAGGTTGACAACCCTGCAGGATGCATTTGGTATCACTTTACTAGTTAGTATTTCAGTTATCACTTGAAGTATAGCTGTAAACTAGAGTCGCATTACGACTCGTTAGATACATACATCTATCTTATTTAAATAATAATAGGCATATACATATAAGTTGACCGTGAGAACATAAAAAAAAATAACATGTCGGGACGCCCGATAAAGAAATATCTAAGACGCCGTAATGCAAATGTGCGTTATGTAACAAATAAGCTAACACTAACCCATAAGAATTATGGGAATAAGAAGGTACCACTTCAAAATTGGAAGGTGTAGGTTGTACTAAAAAGATTCTGATCGTCTAGGAGATGAGTAACAGCAAATTGTTTGAAGCTTGCGTCGATAGACTGTTTGATTCTCGGCATTCGATGTTTTTAATATGAAATCTCTCACTTTTGACACCAGCATCCTACCCTTGGACGGGTCCAATTAATACACTAAAACCTTCCTCGAGAATCTCTCAAGCCATTGGTGAAAACACCATGAAGATCGGTGCAGTAGTTTTTGCGTTTATCGCGGACAGGTAGACAGAGATTTTATTTTATGTAATGTAAGAATATTAATATAAAAATCACTTTTAATATCTTCCTACTTCGTCCACCTATTTATGAATGAATTTAAATAGAGGTAACTCACAATAGTGCGATAACAATAATATGATAACCTCTTCAACCGCTCAATTTTTGATAACATGTCACACAAATAGTGCATCTATTAATTAATGAAAACTAGGTCTCCGATAAAAGGTCTTTTAGAGGTTAGGTTGTGCATTAAATCTTTGTCCTTAGATATTCTAGAGCGAGGTTAGGGACTAATTTAATACTGCATAGACTAAATAGTTACTAGGGCGCCGTATTATCTACTAATCGAGTTATAAATATTTATATCTTAGTATTTATTGCGTTATTGCTGCAGAATATTATTACATACATTTCATGGAAGCATAATAATTTTTGCGTGATGTTAAGATTGTTGCTGCCAATGGAAGCCCGACAGCAGATCTAAAGCATATTCCATTGGAACTATCTAAGCCATGATCTACCATCCCATACAATCTACGTTTAATACAAAAAAATTGCAATAGATGTCACTACTATTAACGTATATAAAATATAAAATGTAAATATGCCGAATTAAGTACACATATAGACATTAAAATAAAGATAAGAATATTTTTTAAGTATAACATCACATTAAGCTATATTCAACTCCTTACGAAACGAAATTAGTATTTTCCAATAGTGGCGCTAGATGGCGGTTTCCGGAGTGTGCCTGGAAATCGAAGAAAACAAAAATAGCCAGTCGAATTGCCAGTATTAGGCTGATACCATTTTCTAGTACTAGGTCGTGTGCGTACTACGTTGTGTCTAAACGTAAACAAATATATTATATGGGCGGCAAGAAGCTTCCAATTTAAATATCATTTCATTTATTGGATCACGCAGTACAGAAAATATGAGACATTAATTTGGTGGATCTTATTTTTTTGCATTAGATAACATTGCATCGGAATAAGTATAAATGCACTTTCTACACATTTATTGCCGGATTTTGTAAGACCGTTACAACTAACCGGGACAAACGCACTTTGTAAGACATTATGGTAAGCATTTTCAATCGTCTCTTTTTTCAGCTGTCTGCGCACTAATGCTGGGGACTCGCCTGGGCTTCCTCGAGCGGTGGATGTCAGGCCGTGCTGCGGCCTTGGCCTCAGCAGTAAAGACGCACTTCAGGGCCCAAAGGGACTCCTACTACGGCACCCCTCTGTGGAAGTTCGCACCCACGACCCTGTACAAGACCTTCGTGCGAAGTGAAGAGACAATACATACGTGAGTTGCAGTTGGTAAGGCTACCTTAAGCCCTAAAGTCTGTAATAATATTACTTTGCTAGTTGTTACTAATTTATGATTTTCGTGTGAACAATGAAATATGTAAGTAATTGTAAAAATGTTTTGGAACAAATCCCATCATGCATGGTTCCTATTACGTGACATTAATAAAGTTGTTCACTTTTAAAAGTGAAACGAAACGAAACGTTGGTGTTGTTTTATCTGTCAAATAGGTTCTCAAGTGAGGTTTTGGGTTTGAGTTTGTTTTATTTATACGGGCCTAACCAAAGATGACTAAAGTAACTTTTTTTTTCAGGATAGTATCTGAGCTGATGGAGGAAGCGAAGGCGCGGTCCCGGGGCTCCGCTAGCGACGGCATGCAGGAGATCTTCCTCAAGATCCTGTCCAACCCCGAGCTGGACGTGCGGGACAAGAAGGCGGCCGTCATCGACTTCATCACCGCTGGCATTGAGACGGTGGGTGATGTGTTTGAAGTGACAACTTCTTATGGGAGGGCAAACGTTACGTAACGCGTCACGGCGCCAGTCTTTTTCCTATTCTCTCACGCATAGATGTGGAAACCTCTCTGCTGTATAGCGCACGGCGATCACGCCTTTCTGGCATACATATCAAAATCAAAATATTTTATTTCCAAATGAAACTTAACAAGGTATTTTCGGAAAGTCAACCGGTTTTAAGAAACTCGGGCGGGCCATCTTTTAGCAAAAAGATGGAAAATTGTTCTTTTTTTAAAAACGTATACATAATATGTGACCTATTAATGGTGTTATTAGTTTATAAACAAAAAAAACAAAGTGATTTTTTTTCCTTAAGGTTTCTTTTACTTCCATAAACTTTTAAATTATAACTACGTGTCAATAATGTTTTTAATTTCCATTACAGTTGGCAAACAGCCTCATATTCCTTCTCTATCTACTGAGCGGGCGGCCGGACTGGCAACAGAAGATACGCTCAGAGCTGCCATCTGTTGACAACTTGCGACTGGAGGAGCTCGCCGCAGCGCCATCTATCCGCGCGGCGACGAACGAGGCGTTCAGACTCCTACCGACTGCGCCGTTCTTGGCCAGACTACTAGACGCGCCATTACAAACGGCGGGATACTGCATACCTGCTGGGGTGAGTTGTTATGACACGATTGAAGAGTAGGCTAGTTTCATCATCATCATTTCAGCTCTGACATCCTCTACTGGACAAAAGCCTCCCCCGTAGTGTTTCATAGGTGGTAGTTGCACGCAGTTTTCAGATGTTCGCGGAAATGCTGCTGCCCATTTCCGGATATATATATTCCCTCTGTCGCCTTTGACGACACCCATGGAAAAGATGGAGATTAACGGGGAGGTGGTATACTTTTACCGACACCCCACGGATGAGTTAATTTGACAGTAATACGTATTTAAAAATGCTTCCATGAAATTAGCAAACCAAAAATACGAATGATAACCAAATCGTGAGATAAAGTTTAGTGTTGCAGCATATTTATCACCCCCGTCCAAATTTCCATTACACCAATAGTTAGCTAAATAATCGACCAATTGATTACGGTACCTAAATACCGTATTCACGTGCAACAAACGTTTGTGCCCTTAACAGAGACACACCCCTTTTTTGTCTAATGAATACTTTATTATACAATGTTAATGCCATTACATAAAAAAAAGATACAAACAATTTAAACTTGCTCTACGAAAGAGAACGAAAGGCGTATCATCGCGATACTCTTAAGTGCATTTAGCCAAAACAGTTTGTCAAGAATGACATGGTAAATTTTGGTTTGCTCATAATTTTTTATCGCGTCTACCGAAATATCTTGTCATTAAAATCTTAATAGATACTTTACTTTTTAAATTATATTGGTTATGTTTTGTTGAAAATGGTATTATATACCCCAAAACGTAAATCGAAAAACAATCGATCATAAACAACTGTATAGGCTTTACACAAAGTAGATCATATTTTAAACATGGGTTTTGGTCACAAATTTGTTGTGATCGTGAACCAACTAGTTATTTATAGTTTCTGTCCCACATTCTCTCTAATTCTATGATCCCTCTTTTGCTCGTCTACATTCTGGAAACTTCTTTCAGACATTTGTCCTGGCCCACACGGGGGCCGCGTGCAGACGGGAGGAGAACTTCTGGCGAGCGACAGAATACCTGCCCGAGAGATGGCTGAGTGTCAGGGAACCCCACGCCGCGTCGCTGGTGGCTCCGTTTGGGAGAGGAAAGAGAATGTGCCCCGGCAAGCGGTTCGTGGAGCTGGAACTACATTTAATACTTGCCAAGGTAAATGAGAGATGTATAATCACTCATTTTTGCAAGGGGAGAGACTGCGTCCTTTTCTTGAGTGAAAGCAGTAGCAGGTACCTGGGTGATCAGCCAAACACTTAGTTAAAGTGTAACTTGATACTTGCAAATGTAATCATCTGAGCGCTGTAAATTATATTTTTTGTTAGGAGAAAGACGAAACATGCCTCCATCTTCTTGATAGCACTTAAAATAAAGAAATTCAGAGGAAATTCATACCACCCACCTCAATCGGCTGTCTCGATCAATAGTGATGCACTAACCGATATAGAATAAAACTTTTACCAAACGAGTAAGGAACATCTCATACATTTTTTAATGGTGAACTATTATGGTTGCAGATTCTGCAACATTGGCGGGTGGAATTCGACGGCGAGCTGGACATCCAATTTGACTTCCTACTGTCTCCAAAAGCACCAGTGTCTTTGCGTTTAGTGGAGTGGTAGAGCAATGAGGGTTTTGTCTGTATTCTTGACATCTGGCAGTAGTTTTGTCAGTACACGTCATGTACTCTCATCCTACTGAGCGCCACCTGGTGACAGAAAAATAATCGAAAATTCTTATTGACAGTTTTTGATTCCACTTTCGTCACCAGATGGCGCTTTGTCTTTGTTTGAGAGGACTGCCCTCTAGCGGCAGAAAAATATCAAAAACCCTCATTAGAAGAAAGCGAGAAAGCTCGACATAGCTCTCTCGCGATACTTGTCAACTCTGGGGCGTAAACGCGACATATATCTCGCGTCTCGTCTACGTATGTTAGATGGTTTTAAGCCAAATGCTTTGTATATAATGTATGAATGCTTTGATATTTTTAAGACTTTGAAATTATTCGTAAGACGCGCATTATCATAGCTTCTGTACGTCTTATCGTTAAGTATATTTATAAACTGAATGAGTGATTACTTCAAGTAATATTTACTGAGATAAGCCACTGTTAGTTGTTTAATAACTTCGTGTAAGACTTTGTAACAGTGTTGTACACACATTTTATTGGCCACTATTAAAATACAACGCTTGTTTGTAATTGCTCCTTGTAATTATACAGGGGCTAACGAATTTATACTGTGTAACACTAAACATAGATTAGGTGACAATAAACAGTGCCAATCTTTTTTGAATCTTTTCATAGATAAGATGGTATACTTCTATAGATCTGGGTAGGTCTATAAAATTTCGTGCAACGTCAAGGGTCAGAGGTGGCATGAAATTTCATTGACCTAACAGCTAGATCTATAGTCTTAAGTATAGGAAGATAATATAATATTATTTTTTTATACAGGAACTTTAAATACCTTAGTAATATAACACTATTTTGTAAATTTGTAGTAATTCTTGATGAATTACCGATTCCTTTTTTATTATATAACAGGGTAACCAACACCACATTAGGTATGCTCAAAATGTTTAAAATTCCATAGTGATAAGTACCCACGCTATATTTATTTAGTACGCTAGAGTTAGTTATCTATAGGCGAAAACATGGCTGTGTTAGTATCAAAAACAACTACTAATTTATAAAATTATCTTAACCGTGAATACCTCTGTTATTGTAGAGTTAAGTAAGTCTTAATTTAATTTTCTGACAAATATGGCCATTGTTGCAAATATTAGTTTAATACCAAAACATGCATTTATCTAGTTATTATACTTCATTTAACATTACTCATACAAGTAACTTCATTTCCTAAATAATAGCTCCCCTCACCGATTTCGGTGTCGGTAGCCGATTTCATTTAAACCAGGCCAGCTACGCAGGAGTTATTTTATAGTGCCCAAGTGTGTGCGCAATACACAGAAGCACTCTCTCTTCCTTTTACTCTCATAACCCAGTGGGACGGTAAACCGACACGACTGGCGAGAGAATAGGCGCAGGTCCGACTTTTTACATGCCCATCCGACGCATGGATCATCTTTCTTGTCGGACAATCAGGTGATCAGCCTGCATTGTCCTAACCAAACTTGAAAACAACATTTTTTCCAACGCGGGAATCGAACCCACGACCTCCGGGTCGAGAGCGAAGCTCTGAACCACTAGACCACGAAGGCTTACTTGTAATATAATATACCTAACAGGGATGTTAGGAAGGTCCGTAACCGTAACTATCGGATATCCGATATTAAAAATATCCATAACCGAATCCGAAATTAAAGTTTTGCTACTATAAAAATGTAATATCCGTAACTGAAATTATCCGAAACAAACGGATAATCCGAAATAATTTAATATCTATATCCGTATCCGAAATTTCATATCCATTTCATCCCTGATACCTAACTCCTATTTACCCTTTGAGCGTCCGTGGCCTAGTAGGCAGGTCGTGGATTCACACTCGAAAGAGTGCAGGGACCGTATTATGAGCTTTGCAGCAAGCAGCCTGGTTGCAGGCAATTCAATAATACTGCCTTGTTCTTTTTCATATTACAACGACATGTTATTCTGAATGGATCCACCCTAGTTTGGTTGGCCGAAAGTTACATTCGGAAGCAAGTCAAGTGTCACGTGACCGCTGACTGGATGTCAATAAGCATATCAATAGCCATGTTGTATGGCGTAAACTGGCTGGAATTAAGAGCTTGTAATAGGCCCCCAGGGCCCTTATTCAAGATGCCATCGCTATTTATCGCTTACGAAGTTCGAAAACAAAATGTATGGAATTTGACATAAGATTCGCCAAACGACAAGTGAATTCGTGTGTCATTTAGCGAAGCTTATGTCAAATCCCATACATTTTGTTTTTGAAATTCGTAAGCAATAAATAGCGATGGCATCTTGAATCAGGGCCCAGGTTCGATTCCCAGGTTGTGGTATATTGTACCAACGAGACTTTTTCAAATCGCGAGTATATTATACGGACGCTCCAATGGTGATGGAATACATCATCACACCGCACATGGTTGACCCAAGACGTATTGACCAGTCATTCCTCTGGACTAGGCCGACTATGTTTTGAGAATGCTGTACGTCCTGGGCAACCATGCTACATTTAAAACCGATTGTCCCGTAATGCATAACAGTATATTTAAAGAGTGTATACTTCGCTCAGAATACTGTATAAATCATCCAACATGTGGTATACAAAGGGCCATTTTTTATTACCCTTTGGATCGTACCCATAAAAATTACTTTATCCGGACTTCAGTACCTTTGAAAACCTATAGGATGACCTCAGATTACAAAACAAACAGACAGATAGATCGTACGTCATATAAGTCGTCACTAAAGCAATTAGAAAAAAAATAAAACAATTTCGAAAAAAAAACTAAATACATTAAGAACGTTGCTTTACTGTATTTTTTTAATCTTAATTTTCGTCGTTCTTTATTTTAATCGTCGTTTTGGAGAAATTACGTCTACGTATTTTGCATCTATGTATTTCCTTCAGTGGCTTCACCCATATGTTAAATTCGCTCTATCTAGCATATCATCCTATAGTTTTAAAATCTAAAGGGAAAATAAACAGGAAAATGGAGTTACTTGTGAAATATAATCATGTTGTGTGTATTCATTAACTTAGTGTGTTACCTACATCATTCCCCACCTTTAAACTAGTTTAATAACCAAAGCCATCTTTTCAATATAAAATATGTAATAATATTATAGGTTACAGGGTCTGCGTTTTGTAAAAATATATTAATTTAAGCTTTTTTTATCAATATATTATAGTGCTTGAACAATAATTATACGAGATATATTATGTAAGTTTTCTAAAGTTAGAGTAAAATAACTTAAGGTTTTAAATAGGCGAGAGCACCGAGTATCTGAAACCACAAAATCAAATAGGTACAATGTCAAAAGCGCATAATGACGATTCAACAGTACGGTAAAATTACGATGTTAACGTCTTCCGGGAATCGTCGTTTGTCATTGTGTAATCGTATTCGATTTGGCTTTTGACTTTGGTTTTGTGGGTTCACTACATCTGCCTATTGTATTGCAATCTGAGAAAATAAAATTATTTAATTCTTAATGTGTGCCAAACTTGCCAACTAGGCAACTACTACAACACGTTTGAAATCCAGTGACTTGTTTTTATTTACTTTTTATAAATTTAAATTATGTGCTGTGCTGTACTTTATTTTTAACTTTTATTATTATAGTGATACATTTTTATTTTATAATAAATAAAATAAAGTATACACTTTACAGCTTTTTATTTAGTTTCCTTGGACGATGAATAATAATATGGTTTCTTCCTATTTTTGGGCATTGGCCTACAAACTATTGCAACTCTAGTGTAATGAAAGGCAGCAAAGACTAGGACTTAGGAGCTATATTATATCCGCAGAACCTGAGGGATTGGAACTACCAACGCCGTAAATCGATGAAATATAGGAACTAGAAAGTGTTGCATTTTTCCACTCCAAACAAAATGAGAGACGAAGTAAAAGTTGCTTGAAATATTACGTAGGAACTGTGCGATGCAATCTTCGACACTTGAATCAATACAAAAAAAGCACAAAGCATCAGACATGGAAAAAAAGCGCCCGTGGCCCTGTGTTCGATTCCCAGGTTTCTGGTTCAGGGCGGCGATTCTCAGGCCTCGAACGTAGTTTTTACTATCGGTCGGTATCGGTAGACGTTATTAGTACAGGCGTTTTAATGTTGGAGGAAAACATCGTGAACGTCGCGGCGTCTGGCGTCGGCGTCGCGACGTCGGGCGTCGGCGTCGTGACGTCGCGACGCCGACGCCTGTCGCCGCGACGCCAGACGCCGCGACACCCGACGCCGCGACGCCAGACGCCGCGACACCCGACGCCGCGACGCCAGACGCCGCGACACCCGACGCCGCGACACCCGACGCCGCGACGCCAACGCCAATCGCGACGCCCGACGTCGCGACGCCGACGCCCGTCGCCTCTACGCCCGACGTCGCGACGCCGACGCCTGTCGCCCGACGCCGCGACGCTAGACGCCGCGACGCCAGACGCCGTGACGCCCGACGTCGCGACGCCGACGCTCGTCGCCGCGACGCCAACGCCCGTCGTCGGGACGCCAGACGGCGCGACGCCGACGCTAATCGTGACGCCCGACGTCGCGACGCCGACGCCAATCGTGACGCCCGACGTCGCGACGCCAACGCCCGTCGCCGCGACGCCCGTCACCCGACGTCGCGACGCCGACGCCTGTCGCCGCGACCCCGACACCGCGACGCCAGACGCCGTGACAACCGCCGACGCCAATTGCGACGCCCGACGTCGCGACAACGACACCTGTCGCCGCGACGCCAGACGCCGCGACGCCCGACGTCTTTGACACTTGAATCATTACAAAAAAGCACAAAGCATACATATAAAACGCTTTTTGTTGTGTGTGCGTAATTGTAATTTTAGTACTAATAATTTATTTGTTTACTTCCTACCTACCAGCATTCGCGGTCCCGGCTCACGCGCGAGTCACTATATAAAGTCTTCATGGAATGCTTTAGCCAACTAATGTATTTAAAATTACATATTATAAGAATTAATACCGTGATAGTATAAATATTTTTCCAAAAACAACTTTATTGCCCATATTTTGATCCTGTTACTTATTTTACTAAAAAACTAATCTTCAGAGATAGATAGACATATTATACTGTCATAGACTTTTTTTTTTGATTATTAAAAAGGAATAATTCTTTCATATAATATATATTTTTGAGTAACTTAAACTGTTTATGCAGTGCACGCAACGAAAGTCCTCAAATGTGAATAATTTTTCCCATTTTTGCAACTTTTCTCACTGACGCTTCGCTCCTATTGGTCGCAGCGTAATGTTATATAGCCTAAAGCCTTCCTCTATAAATGGACTATCCAACAAAAAAAGAATTATTCAAATCGGACCAGTAGTTCCTGAGATTAGCTTGTTTAAACAAACAAACTCTTCCGCTTTATAATATTAGATCCTTACATATGAAATTGGCGTTTTGTCGTACTGGCCACTTTGATCTTAAATATATAATATATCCTCTTTGGTTAGGAATTCCAAATTCAACAAACAGCTATTTACTCATGCATTTGTGTTTTGAAAACCGTAATTCATTTGTTTTTTTCTCTTTTGCTTTTTTTCTGCGTCACTCATTTCACAAAATGGAAAACTTAAAATATCGCATTATTAACGAGTCCTAGTTCCACCGTGGCACCAGTGCTGCCGAAACGGCTCGAAGGATTTATGATATGTATGGGGGTGGTGTCGCAAAAGAAAACACGGTTCGTTTTTGTTTTCAACGCTTTCGTTCTCGAAATTTCGACCTGCAGAACAAGCCCCGTGGACGGCCGGAGACCAAGCTGGATAATGATGAATTGAAGGCTATTGTGGAAGCAGATCCATCGCAAACCACATCGTTAGCTACAGGTGTTAGTGACAAAACCGTTTTAATCCACTTGAAGCAAATTGGGAAGATGAAAAAGCTTGAAATGTGGGTACCTCATGAACTGAGTGAAGCAAACCGACAAACGCGCGTCGACTGCTGCGTTACATTGCTCAACCAGCACAATAATGAAGGAATTTTAAATCGGATCATTACATGTGATGAAAAGTGGATTTTGTACGATAATCGTAAACGCTCATCGCAATGGCTGAATCCTGGTGAACCAGCAAAGTCTTGCCCTAAGCGAAAATTGACTTTTGTGAAAAGTTGTGAAAAAATTGTGAAAAGTTGTAAGCGACTTGTAAGCGTTTGGTGGACTAGTGCCGGTGTCGTACACTATAGCTTTCTTAAATCTGGTCAGACGATACGATAGACGACGGCTGATGTCTATTGTCAGCAACAGCAAACCATTATTTGACTAGTTAAATGTTGGGTGTAATATTTTTAATGTATTTAAATGATATAATAATTAATAAGTATTAGATATAATTGAATGTAATAGATAATAATAATAGGCTAAAAACTTGAAATGTATTAAATTAACCTTATAAGTTTGCATGCTAAAAATAGTGAAAAGTGTTAGATCTTTGGAATAAACTGTAACACCATATTATGTACCACTTTTGATGCAAATAAAAATTATGAATTATGGAAAAGCTCGCCGTTAAACAACCGAGACTTGTCAAACGCTCTACGCCACTACTGCTTCAAGACAACGCTAGACCACACAAGGCCCAACAAATGGCTACCAAATTAGAGGAGCTTCAATTGGAATGTCTAAGACATCCACCGTACTCTCCGGACCTTGCTCCAACAATTTACCATTTTTTTCGGAATTTGGATAACTTCTTGCAAGGAAAAAAATTAAATTCCGATGAGGCAGTCCAAACCGCTTTCAAAGATTTCATTGATTCCCGTTTTTTTAGTAAAGGGTATAGATAGCAATGGTACATACTTTGATTAATAAAACATATGTATTTTAATATGAAAAAATCGCATTTATGTTCCTCCCATACAAAACGCCAATTTCATAAGTAAGGGCCTAATATTAGTTTATTTAGATTAAAAGAAGTAAAATAACTAATGTCAAAGTCAGCTGCCATTTGGCTACGGCAAAATTTGAAAATTCAAAACTTTATTTTATTTTATGTTAGGTATTTACCTGCATTAATTTTATGTATTTACTATTAGGAACCTACTAACCAATATTACGAATTACTTTTTCTGTCAATTCATACATATTTACTAACAAAAATATAAGTATATTTTTCGCGGTTTCGTTTAAATGAAAGTTTGTTTTAATTTCAGCTGGTTATGGTTTTATTACCATTTCCAAGTTGACCTTTTTGCGGTAGCAGTTTGATAAGGCTGACAATAGATAACAAGTTAAGAATATATAAGTAGTTTACGTTATATGTTTGTCAGTCTCCACTTGAAAAACATCGCAATGAAGTTTTGTGCGAACCTCTCTTTCATGTTTACTGAAGGCGTATCTATTCTAGAAAGATATGCGTTGGCAAAAGAAGCCGGTTTTAAGGCTGTGGAGACAGGTTTCCCTTTTGGCCATACTCTAGAAGAAGTCAAACAGGCTAAGGAGACCTCTGGAGTTGAGCAAGTCTTAATCAACCTTAAAACAGGTACTTAAGTAATATTTAATTTTGGAATCCCACTTTTTATTCTCTCACTCATTAGGCCAAATAGGAACATTTAAAAGCTCCATAAAGTAATGTTAATGAATAATAATTATATGAAAAGTATAACAGTGCCAATTCAATTCACAACAATTTACTTTATTTACGGAACCTCAATGTCCTTGGGCTACTGGTCCTAGACAAAATCAATAATTCTATGGAATATTTATTTCTTGCCAGTTCGTAGTAGTAATCCACTGAATACTGAAACTACCACTTTATAAATTGGGACAGAATGTCGTTCTTGTCATTCTGTATAGCTGTGATAGTAACAGTCTGTGATTAGGAGGGCCATACACTGAAACAATAATTGAAATAATCATGTCTTTTAGGGGATGTGTCTAAAGGAGAATTAGGAGTGACTGCAGTACCAGGCAAAGAAAATGAATTTAGGGACAACTTGCAAACAACCATAGACTATGCAAAGGCTGTCGGAGCTAAGAAAATACATATTATGGCAGGAAAACTTGACTCTGTATCAGACAAAAATTGGGAAACATATGAGAATAATCTGAAATATGCAGCTAATGTATTGAAGAATGATAATTTAGTTGGCGTCATTGAACCTATAAACCAACACTCAGTGCCTAAATATTTTTTGAGTGATTATGGAAAAGGTATGTCATTTTTTTTTACATTTTATAGTTTTAACTCAACTGCTACTTAGTAGGCTTTGTTGTTCTAGTAGAGTGTTGCCTTCATATAGTGGCTGTAATTTAGCAGCTATTGACATTTTACTGCTATCTATGAAACAATGCTAGTTTATTTACATAACAAACATTTTGTTTTTTTTTCTGCTGATACAGCTGATATACCTAGGCTCGGAAACCAAAGCTTTATAGTAATTGTGTAACATATAGATTTAACTTCCATGCAATCCAATTTGCTCCATATAAGCCGCACTTATTTTATATATGCCTTATGCCTATATAAAATAAGGGTGTCTAAAAATATAATACCGACTGCTGGAAAATTCTTATAAGTTTAAAGACCTGTCTCCATTATTATTTAAAACATAATTAAATACTCACCTCTGTACACTATCAACGTCAAACATCATCAGACACAATATGATGTTGATTGACAATATTAAAATGTTATAAAGTGGAAAAGTATGTATAAAAAGTTGTTATTATTGTGAAAATTCATTTCCAGCTAGAACCAACTGGTGGTTAGGTTAAAACATTCAATCAGTTGTACCTCTGTAGACAGATTGATCTGAATAAAGTTTTATGGTTTTTACAGCTGTAGAAATAATAAAGAGGATTAATAGTGAGCATCTTAAGCTGCAATTGGACATATTCCATCTCCAGCACATATGTGGAGACATTTCATATAACATCAAAAACCTAATGCCATATGTTGGACATGTTCAGGTATTTTCAAATTTTTTTTTATTGAAGTA
Organism: Celastrina argiolus; assembly: GCA_905187575.2. Lineage (NCBI taxonomy): Eukaryota > Metazoa > Arthropoda > Insecta > Lepidoptera > Lycaenidae > Celastrina > Celastrina argiolus. The sequence continues at coordinate 11,164,851 of LR994596.1, forward strand.
ATGTAAAAAAAACACAAGTATGTTCACTGCAATGTATAATAACAATAATAAGTATTTCAGATCTACTTCATTCATATTTTTGTATATTTTAAATAATTATGTTGTATAATGTTTATGGATTGTCTTATAAATCTTATGAGTTTTAAGGGCATAACTTGTTTAAAATAAAAGAATAATCAGTTATGATCTTACTATTTCAGATAGCCCAAGTTCCAAATCGCAATGAACCTGATACTGATGGGGAGATCAACTATCAATATGTGTTGAAAGAAATCCAAAGAAATGGATACAATGATTGGATAGGTCTGGAGTATAAGCCAGCAGGCAAAAGCAAAGAAGGACTTAAATGGATGAAAGATTTTGGTTACCAATTGTAATAAACAATTAGATAAATAATCAATTGAATATGCTCAATCAGTAATTGTGTACAAAATATTATATTTTTTTGTATACTTAAATAAAAGAAAAAAAACTTGTTACTTAAAACATTTATTATAATAAATTATAGTTAATTTAGTTATAGTACATAATATATTATAATAAAATGATGCAAATCCTAACTTATCTTCCTTAAGTTTGATACAACACATGTATAATAGTGAACAGTATAGCATTAATATTAATAATAATAGTAGCAATAAATTACCTATGTCAACAAAGAGTTAATTTCGAAATTTTTGTACCCAAAAATGTTTTTTAACTCCTTCCAGTGATAACCTTTCTCTGCTTGAATGTTTTAAAAGCTGTAAAAAAAACACACACCATTAATTAAGCAGTCATAAATCCGATTGTCATGTTTCTATAGGTGCTACAATTCTGTTGAGAATTGAGATCCATTTTATAGTTTTTTAAATATTGCAACTAAAGCAATTATAATGCATTGCATTTAAAGCAAGGCAAATAAGAGCCATTTGAATTGGTAGCATTACAGTGTTTATTGGTGTCTTTTGTTGACAAAGCGTCCATGGCTTAGTGGGTAGACTGTTGATTAGCACTGAAAATGTTCAGGTTCGAATCCCTGATTGTGGCATGTACTAATAGGACTTTCTCAGATCTCTAGTACATTATATCGACATTCTAATGGCGAGGAAAACACTGTGAGGACACTCTCACATGGTTGGTGCCAGACATTTTGACCAATCATTCATCAGGACTAGGCCCACTAGAATGCCATATGTGCTGAGCAATAATCATGCACCATTTAAAACCTGTGCCTGGAGCACTACAGTATTTAAAGAGTGGTTATTACATTCTGAGAATACTGTACAAATCATCCAATCATAGATGCAAAGGCCTATTCTTTTTGTTGATGTAAAGATTAAATAATATTATATGTAGGTACATATTTAACATGCTAACTTTAAAGGTGCTCTGTATGAGTTCTTCTCACTGTGAAAAGTTACCAACAATTTGTATGGACTCAAAACTACACCCATAGTTCTGAATAATGTTAACTAATTTCATGCCATACAAACTGTAGTTAGTTAGCACTGTGAGCAGTGCCAATAACTTGCACTTGGCACAACTATACCAACAATAATTTATAATTACCTTGGATATTAAGTCTTTGGCTCCTTCTGGTACGTGTTTGGGATAAGTCATATCTAAGGTCAATATTCTATTGTATGTTTTGCTTTGGCCCTCGCTCTCAAAGGGTGGTTTTCCAACTAAAAACTCATACAGCAGCACCCCAATGCACCAGTGATCTACAGACACGTCATACACTTCTCGCTTTATCATTTCTGGGGGTAGGTAGTCTAGAGTTCCACACATAGTTTTGCGTCTGTAATGTATAACAAGTCATTAACATTTGAGTAAAACAAATACTAACAATGTATTGAATCTCGCCTTGGGTGGCTGATGTTGTTTTTTCAATTCGTCTGTATTTTTTTTTATGTATGATTATGAATACTATCTCTCTCCCCTATGTCGAAATTCGCTCATTACAATGAATGTAGTATTGATCAAAGGTAGTATTGTTTTTACTTCTAATAATTTTAGGTACCTATTTGCAGGCATTAAGGTAGGCAGTTTTTGCTGAACATAATATCATTATAAAAGTTTACCTTTCTGATGGTGCATGCACCGACCAGCCAAAGTCAGCCAGTTTCAAGTCACCGTCAGATGACACCAATATGTTCTCTGGCTTTATATCTCTGTGTATCACATGATGCTGATGGCAGTAATCAACTGCATCTGCAACCTGAAACAAATCAAAGAAAATACTGAAAAAAAAACAGTGATAATACAAACAGCCATGACTAGATAGTAGATACATAAAATGTAACACAAAAGAACAATATAAACAATACCGTAATATAAATGACTAGGTTTGCATAAAAAAATAATTAAAGGAAAACTAATAAATAAATAAAAAGAAAACCCCAAGGTTGTCCCCAGACCCCACCAGGGATTTTTTAGGACATAAATCATTGAAGGAAATACCTGATAAATATATCTAGCAGCGGTATGTTCTGGAAAGCGCCCATAAGGTGCATTAGTGAGGTGTTTGTACAGTTCACCACCAGCTGCAAACTCTAGAACAAGATATATTCTCCTTTCATCATGAAACCATGTGAGCAGTCGAAGAATGTTGGGATGTCTAGAATAAAGAAATGAAGTTATGATATATTTTATACACATTATCTCTATGAAATTTGATAAAAACACAACTGTGCATACAACGTAAGCAGCATTGTTAAAATATTATTTTCATAAATTTTGTGCAAAATACCGTAAATACTTACTTCAAGTGAGACTGAATTTCAATTTCTCGCAAGACTTGTCTTTCACATTTCGAGTTAACTATCTGAGATTTGAATAAAGCTTTGATGGCAACTAAAAATTCCGTTTTCTTCTCTCGAGCTACATGCACGTGTCCAAATTTGCCTTGGCCTAAGGCTTTGCCAAGTTCAAAGTCCCTTGGAGACCACTTGTAACTAAAACAAATAGAATGATTAATAATAATATTAGCTTTAAAATTAATATGCTTTGAAAAATTAAAAGATTGATATTTACGATGTTCCGTAAGCGTCATGGTTTTTTATCTTATTTTCCAGTTCAGTAACTTGTTCCATTAACAAAGAAGCCATATTATTAATAACAACAGCTTTTCATTCAATAATTAACACCAAAATAAACAATTATTGTAATTATTTTCTCTTTTCACGTAACCGTTAAAAATTGACATAAGGAATTCGAATTTTGAATTCATGTTGTTATTCTTTTCCTTCTTCGTCATTCGTCTTCGCTACAACTAACAAAAATTGATTTAAGAGATATTTTAGACGGCATTTAAAAGTTTTAAAAACTGATTTTGTTAATATTTTTTAGAGAGTACTATAAAAAATTACTGTAACTTACTTTACGTTACGAATGTGTATTATATTTATTTGAAATTGCCAAACGTTTATAATGCTTTTATATTGGTGGAGTACCTACTGTATTTGTAAATACATGTAAAGGTAATTAGAAACAAGCATTAGTATGGATAGGTAAAAATAATTAAATAACATGAAATTGTATTGTAAAATAAATAAGGCTGATCATGCTTTAAAATTCAAAATTTTATTTAAGAAAATCTATACGGTGGTTCAAATAATATTATGGTGCACTTACTGTAGGTATCTTATTAAAAGTAAAAGAAAGCCGCAATCCGCATCATCTAAATCAAATCTAAGTTATTCTAGTTTCTAATACTGCTAATAATACCTGATAGCAGTAGTAAAAAGTAATACAAATATTATTATACTATTTATTAATATTTTGCTTACTGATGATAGGTCGGCTGACAAACCTGCCACTGCCAAGATCATAGTTGTATTTCGAAATGTGGATTATGATACTAGGTACAAGTAGTAAACAAAATTGCTCAAAAAAAATTGTAACACGGGACCTTCCGAGCTAAGTTCAGCTAAGTGTTCATAGGGTCTCAACAAGATAGGCAATACAAGGTACTTACAGATTACAATTCTTCTTATCAAATCAAAATAAATCGAAATATTTTATTTCTAAATAAAACTTAACAAGCTATTTTTGGAAAGTAACAAAAAGGCTACCACTAGATAATGTTAACAATGTCTATGGACTGCAGTTACATAATATTATTATAGTTAATTAGATATTACTTACGTACTTTTAATATTTAACAGGACTATTTTTCGAAATTTAGGGGATCATAAGTTAACTTTCCGTGCAAATGCGTAGTAAATCTGAAAAATAAATATTTTTTTACAAAAGTATTAAATTAAACTAGAGCAGAGTTTAAGCGATGTTATGCTAGAGTGCTTTTAGTAATCTGTGGGTATAACTACGTATGAATGCGCCGCCACGAAGGGTCTATTCCCCACAAGTTGGGGTTGGTTAGGGACACCCTCGCATGCACAACCCCTGATAACGTAGTAATTAAGTACGTGAGCACACTTACCGTGTTTGCAAACAAACACTTTTTGTCTTCTAACACCCCAAGAGAAAAGATTTTCGTTTTTTGTAGGCTTTGTTTAAACCTTCAGCTTGATTTACATTATTAGTCCTAATCTAGACATGGATAATAGATAAGTATGTATTATTTTAATTGCAAATTCTTCCATAATGTTCTTGTGAGTATTAAACTACCTATGATTACTGATTCCTCATACCTAAATATTTTTATCAGTTGGTTTCGTTATCTAGCTTTCGTTAAAGACTCATTATAGAACAAAGTTATAATTATTATATACAAGTATTACTTTGTTCCTTTGTTTAATTATGTATTTTTGGATACGGAAATAATACAGTCGCAGCATAAAGGTGTGATCAAAATTTCCTACTAGAAGCAGATTATAATTGACAAACGCTGGGCAGACACATTGTTGGAAATGAAACATTATGACGCTAAAAATAAGCTACAATTTCCTTCATAAGTCACTGAACCTACCCTTGTCGGTGGCGGGAAATCGTGGAAAACGCGCGCACCCCGACTGCCTTCATTCCGTGACAGACCGCGCGGCCGCGCGCCGCACAATCGATATCTTTTGCCATCTATGATTTAAAATAATAAATTTTCGAATTTAGAACGCGGATTGGTCAAAAACATGGATTCAGACATGTATTTTTACAAATAAACAGTTGTTTTTCGCGCGTATATTGTGTTATTGGCACGTAATATCATAAATAAGTGCGACGCAAAATCGCCAAGGATAGTGTATGTAAGTACCTATAGGCAATTATTGGCACGTTATGTTGACCCATTTACTATACTATCTACACGTAGTAAGGAGCATGTAATATCATTAGCGAGTAGCAGGTCGGCTACATAATACATTAGAATATCCTTCGTAAGCCTATATTAGATCAAGGGAATTTATTTCTTCTATAATTCATACCCAAAAGATGCGCATTTTACAGACATTACCTTAACGAAAATGTAATTAATTTATAATTGATTCTACAATTTGAGAAATGATTATATTTTACTCGTAAGTAGTTATGTACGTAGACCAGGCTAACAGCGCAAGCTAATATGCAAGTTAATCTATTTATTATCCTCTCATTTATGTAAGAGTTTTACTACTATAATACTTAAATGCCAGTACTTAATACTACAGTGAGTATTGAGAATTAGCAGTGAGTATAGATATTGCTTTAATTTAAATATAATAATAATCTCCCAACATAGACTGTTGCCGAATTTATTACAATTCTGAGAATCGCTAGAAAGAGTACATTATGATAAAAGAGTTTGTTTGTTTGTATCAAATTGGCTCCGAAACTACTGGAGAGGTTGCAATAAAATTTTGCTCAAATATAGAATAGACCGAGGACTGAGATGGACATAAGCTACTTTTTATCGCGGCAAAATACGGCGACTTCTACGGAATTTCCTTTTCCGTGTATAAAGTCGCGGTTAACTTCTTGCTGTTAATCTATACTAATATTATAAACAAGAGTTTGTTTGTTTAAACGCGCTAATCTCAGGAACTACTGGTCCGATTTGATTTTTTTTGTTGGATGGTACATTTTTAGAGGAAGGCTTTAGGTCATATAACATACGAGCGAAGCGTCAGTGAGAAATGTTGCGAAAACGGGGAAAATTATTCACATTTGAGGGCTTTCGTTACGTGCGCTGCATAAACGGTTTAAGTTACTCAAAAAATATTTAGGAAAGAATTATTCCTTTTTAATAATAAAAAAAGTGACAGTAGTTGTCTATCTCATAATAACATTATTTGTTGAAGAAGGCGATAGGCTACAACAATATCCTGCTACCATTATTATGAGTTCACGATCATAATAACAAAAACCAACGTGAGCAATCAAAAGATAATCGCGATAGTGTTTCCGACAACCACGCGAACGAAGTCGCGGGCACAGCTAGTACTATCTCTATCTTAAAGGGGCTTAGGCTACTTTATTTGGCGTCAAAATGTGCTCAATACAATAGCTCCTGTGGAATTTCCTATTGCATATAAGACGGAGAGACAACTTCTAGCATTTCTTATTTATACTTTTTATTGCACGAAGTTTTAAATAGATGGTGAATATCTTACAAAGACACTAAATTAATTTTCTCAAATAAGACAATTTCTCAGGGTGAATGACCGCATTTATCCCCTTGTCAAATACCCCTCAATTGGGGTTGGAGGCTGGACGTCTCCTTAATCACAAGTAAACTGCGGTACTCGATAACATTTTCAAAAGTAGACGTATACTTTTATTTTATTATAGATAGCTGACCCGTGCCCACTTCGTTGAGCATGGAAACCGTGTAAACCTTCCCGGGACTTCCACTAATATTTCAAGTCCAAAAATAGCCGAATCAGTTCAGCTGATCTCGAGTTTTAGCGAGACTAACGAACAGCAAATGATTTTTATATATGTTACTCAGTGATAATGTAGCTTTCTAATGAAAAAAGAATTATTAAAATTGGTCCAGCACTTTTTGAGTTAAGTCGTTACATACAAGAATACAAATCTTTCCTCTTTATAATATTAGTGTAGATTATTACTGAGTGTTATTGTCTTTTATAATTATTCAAATGTTTTAAATTATTGTCCGTGTTAAGTGCAGATTGTCGGTTCTCATTGTTAGATAGGCTATAATTTTAATGAGTGATAATACTTAAAGGTATGTATGGGTCCCGTATATAGAGTTTAGTGTGGAAGTACCATCGCCGTAACGGGCACTTTTTTAAAATTATTGTTTGGTAAAATTTATGATGGGGCATTTCTCATACAAACATGAAAGTCAAAAGTAAGTCTTTAAGCGCTGAGATTTTTACAGTATAGTATACATAGGGCGCACACACCCTAAATTATCATCATTCATTTATTTTACACCATGTATATACTAGGGACTAGGGACGTTGGTGTCTTTATCAAATGCCTTTACACCGTATCAGACAAGTCATTGTGTTGAAATTAGTTAGAGTTATAATTATGCTCTTTAATTAAAAATAATTAATTAGCCTACGTTAATAGGTCGTGAATTTTTTGAGTATATGTTTCTTTGGCCTGAAAGTTGACTTGGGGCTTGTTTCACAATCGGTTGAAGAACCAGCCTTTCAGAACCTTTCATATTATCCATTTCTATCGGGTTTATATACCTTTTGGCCCTCATCTAAATTTCTACCTAATAAACAGGCTAGTACTTCCTGAACTATAACTCCATTTCTATCGGGTTCTTTCTATACCTTTTGACCCTCATCCAAATTTCTACCTAGTAAACAGGCTAGTACTTCCTGAACTATAACTCCATTTCTATTGGGTTCTTCTATACCTTTTGACCCTCATCCAAATTTCTGTACTTCCTGAACAGTGTTCAGGAAGTGCTAGACTGTTTATTAGGTAGAAATTTGGATGGTGTAGTCCCTCAGACACCTGCGATCATATAAAAGGGTTTTTGAGTTTGGTTACTACTAAAGGGCTTTTTTCGTTTGATTCAAGATGACATCGCAATTATCACTTTTTACCAAGTATCGGAAACAAAAATGTATGGGATTTGACATATGGTTCGCTAAAACGACACGCGATATCGTACGTTACTTAGCGAAGCTTAAGTCAATTCCAATTTTGTTTTCGATCTTCGTAAGTGGTACCTTGAATGAGAGAAATGGTTGGATATGATATGATCTGGCTACACCTGTGTAGCCAGATCATATCAAAGGGTTTTTCACACCACATATTCCCACCACTGCAACTCCTGAGTTGCAGTGGTGGGAATATGTGGTGTGGCCAATACCAATATGATCTTAAGAAAAACATCACGGACTAGAGAATGCAAAATAGGTATTTGTAAATATTGTTACTGTCTCGTAGTGCCCCGCAACGCAAGGGGCGTTACTCTCCAAACTGATTCGATTGTGATTCAGAATTGATCGTGCCGCGTACTCCCTAATAAATTGACGTTTGTTTATTTTGATTCTCAGTCGATTAATATGGTCGGTAGTACAAAAAGTTACGATCTAACGATTTTCATTATCCTGGTTAGTTTCAAAGTAATCCACCACATAAAACACAAAGAGATTGAACTGATTTGATTCTCGATTGTGTCGGGAGTAACCCTGCAGTTACCGATGTGACGTGAGTGTGACGTGAGTGTGACTATCAATGTGAGCGTGACGGTATGTCACATTGATAGCGCTCGCCACTAAAACGGACTATATTATTGTACTAGCTGTTCCCTCGACTTCATTCCCGTGGTTTTTGAGTGACTTAAGCCGTTTATGCAGCACACGCAATGAAAGTCCCCAAATGTAATTAATTTTCCCCGTTTTTACAACATTTCTCACTGATGCTTAGCTCCTATTGGTCGCAGCGTAACGTTATATAGTCTAAAGCCTTCCTCTAAATGGACTATCCAACAAAAAAAGGATTTTTGTTGTTGGACCAATAATTCCTGAGATTAGCGCGTTTAAACAAACAAACAAACAAACTCTTCAGCTTTATAATAATTTATAATTATAATTATAATAATAGTATAGATTATAATGGCAACAAATAGAACCTATGTTAGACACTTTTTACTTCGACTACTTGGCATCAGAAATTATCGTCGGTCATAAACTAGGCTAGTCTATATTTTATATGAAAACTTGTTATTTAAGATTTTCTTGACTCGTTACTCAAGACGTGAAGTGTGAAAGTTAAAAAGTGAAGTTAAAACTCTTCAAACGTTTGAAAGCCGTTTGCCGACATCGGCAATGGTACCTAGCGGGATAAAGTACTTCGGTGACTATGGGTTTGGAATTTTCGGGAATTGTACGATCAAAATAAAAACATGCATTTCCCAAGTCTAATAATCGCGTATTAGTTAAATACATTTCATCAGGGCCCTAATTAGTAATTACGTAAAATAGTTAGGTTGCTTTCCAGTTTTTGAAAATAGAATCATCGAATGTCAGTTTGACATTTGATGTTCATTGAAAGAAAGCAACCAGAGTTAGGTCTAATAGGACCTGCTGCGTTTTTATGCTGGTTATTTTTGGTGGGTGATCACCCAAACCGTTGATAATATGGATCTATAATCTAAAATAAGAATTAGGATAAGTTTTAAAACATTTAAGTTTTTAAACAATTAAATAAAATTATCTATCTCTTTCTCCCAAAACGACATTTATACGCTGCGTACAAATATCGTTTTAAGACAACCTTATTTTAGATTTTGTTAATCTTTTTGATTTTTTGTGTCGTCCAAAAGTAAATAAATTCGATAAAAGTAGTACAATAACCCAATTGTACACACACGTTTTCCACTGACAACCAAATACGGCTAATTATCGTAATTAAATAATTGTAATGTACAACAGATTAGTATTATTAATTCATATCTACTAAAATCCTCCATATGATGGTCACCCTACCAGTACCTAAGGTAGCTGTATCTGGAAGGGACACTTTCACTGTTCTTCTGATAACGGCGACTACAGCAGGTACAAGCTATTGTTGTAACGGTAAAAGTATGGCTAATTACTATTACGATTACATCTGTTGCTGATATAAAATAATAAATAAAAATTTCATATATAAATATAATCAAAAGTTATTATAATTATTGATTCTAATGTCTTTTGGGTATCGACTTTTTCATTGGAAAATTGGATTCACTTTTGATTTGGTATTTGCTTATTAGCTTTAACCAGATGTTTGGTGGGCTCTGCCAATTCTTGTATAATCTGAAAGTACTGTTGTTTCTGCAGAAAATTTTAGTATAGTACGGCCGAGATAAATTTAACTCAAACGTAAACAAAACCGTTTATGATACGACCATAGATTAGTCGGTGATGCCAATTGGCCAATATTAATGCAATGATTATTGTTGGCTACATGAATCCATAGACTATAGATTACAGTCGGCACAATTATGCGTATATTAGGGTTTGTTTCACCAAGCAATGTTAAAGTGAATCCTTCGTTAAATATCATGTTGTTCCTCTCGTATCTCGTAGAGTATACTATCAATGAATGAGAAGGCATGGTATTTTAACAAGTCGTTAATACTAACATGGTGAAATCGGGACTTACTGTGAAGGTTTTTCATGCGATGTATATGTTGTGATGTATTATTATGTTAAATTATTATAAAATGTATTGGATAATAAAGTATGATCCTTTAATATACCTACCTGTGAAAGTGTTGATAAATGTGCACCATACGTGTATAGGTATGTGAAAATTTGCGATTTTCGGTTTGTTTACCTTTAGGTTAAATTTATCAGGGACTAACATTATACAGGGATAACATATATATATGTCACAGTCATCTGATTGAATCTGCTTATTTAATTGAATGTCTAGCGCGGTTATATTATCATGGCGTCAAACAGCTCGTACAGATAGCAATGTGTTGATATTTTTTTTATTAATTTACTTTAATGTGCATTATAATTATATTACACATTCGGAAATTTTGAAGTTTAAAAATAAAATATTAAATGTATAGTCCGAGACCAGTCTCGGATTCATGAATTTGTTGGTAAAAATAGAATTCAATGAACGCGCTAGTCATTCAATTAAATAGCGGATACAATCAGATGACTGCGACATATACATAACCTTATTATAGGTGACGAGCACTTCACAGTCCACAGTTCTCAGCTCTAGAGCCTGCCCGGTAATTTGAGGACACGAGAAGTGTCACCTACTTTTCAGGCGTACGCCAAGCTAACTTTATTTTGTAGAAGTTTTACAATAAACCCTATGATATAAATATTTGGTTGGACGGTTTCTGCTTTTCGAGACCATCTTAGTCACATTTAGGATATTATTTGGAAAACAAACAAATTAAATTACACATTAAAGTTAAATGTAAGGGGGTAAAAGTTAGTTCTATATTATGATAAAATAATTAAATTATTATGATAATTACTAATCTATTGTGCTTTCCATTATCCACTGCATGGATGGATTATGTACATTAATAACTATCCATGGTAATTATCCTGCCGCTGTGACATACATACAGACATTAAATATTAAATGTATTTGGTTCGATATTAATGGTTAGTGTATAAATAGAACTGAATAAAGCTTCTATGAAACTGAAAAGGGATTTATGAAAGGTTGGCAAGTGGTTCAAGAGGACGAATGATTCTATAACCTATTTTGTTTTATCAGCTTAAGTAATGCCTAAGTAGACCTAAGTAGGCTAAAAAATGTAAAAGCAGATTCCTATTTTACTGACATCCGTCATTCATCATCATTCAATGTTTTTGGGATTAATTTTTATGAAAAGCATTGCGTAAAATGCTCATAAAATGATTCATTTCAGATTGTATTAAAGTAATTATAAACAGAAATAGATTAGAAAGTACAGATACAAATTGTTTGACAAAATATTTTACAAATAAAAAACATTTTCTAGTATTTAGATAGTGTTCTAAATATAATATTCAGAATTATAAGGTTTTTTACTCCAAGAAAAGCCCATTTTCTTTTGTTTAATATGAGTAAGGAATGAACCAATTTTAGTATCATTATACCAATTAGTAGGTTCTCATAAATCCTTCTATAAATTCGTATTTAATTACAAATAATGACCCGGCAACTACTTGAATAGTGTCCGAACAAAGGCGGACTTCAAATCGATTTTCTTAAAATAAACCTGTAAGGGTCAGTTCACACCGAGTAACTGTCAGATTAACATATCAAAGAACTTTTACTGAACTCAGTTTTTAAGGACCGTTTAATAAAGAAGTCTGAAAACTCGGTCTTAAGAATAGCGATCGTAACCTCTACTTGAGAAGCTATTTGACAGATAAAACAAGGTTTCGTTTCACTTTTAAAATGAACAACTTTACTTATGTTAGGTACATACTTGAATTTTTTTCTTTTTAAAATGTAATTACAGTATAATTACCCTTTTATTCGTTGGGAAATGAGGAGTATAGTATCAAAACCCCATCAATAAAAAAAGGCACTTTTCAGAAATATCACAAGATACAAAAACGTTTAAGCTTAATCTGATTTTGTTATGGTATGCACTGTTATAAGGGCTTTTGATTTTGAATCTCTTTTTGGTGGGCAGATTTCTGTACGTTCAGTGGGTTAGTACGAAACTAGCCAAGCATTTTAAAGCAATTTTACGAGGTTTCCAACTGTGCTACTAACTCAAATTTGGTCCAGAAGCATTATAGCGGATTTTGATTAATACCCCTCAAATACTTAATGCATCCTCGGTCACGTTTTGGAGGCTTCACCGGCGTTGTCCTCGCCGAGTGAGTATGCGACCAGGGATACCCACCATATTAGGACCACACCCACTAAAACTCCACGTACAGTTGGCTGGCTCGAGAAACGCAAATCTTCACCTAAATTCATGAGCTATAAGTATCCGCATTTTTTAAAGTTTTCTCAAAGTATCTTTATAGGACTGTGTTTTAAGTAGGCCCTAAGGTCGTCAGGTCACTAGGTAATAATATAACGGTGGAAATGCCGCGGAAGATAATCACTTGATGGAACTAATGAATTATTATACAATTTCATATTTCTGTGTTTTACCCGTCTACGACCAATGCCAAAGAGAAAGGTTTTTTGGCAGACTATACGTATGTTTGTTTCACTGCCTAAACTACTGATTTTATGTTGTTTACTTCGTCGTTATAGATATGACTTCTACTGCTGGACATGAGACAAAGTATTTTATGGGAGTAGCTGCCTGTATTAGTCATGCTTGGCAGACGGATTGGCGCGATCAGCAGGCTGACTCCCAACACAATCGATTCTCGAAACAGTTCGATCTCAACGGCTTTTGGAGTATTATTTGGTAGATTACTTTGAAACTAACCAGGATAAAGAAAATCGTTAGATCGTAAGTTTGTACTCCCGACCATATTAATCGATTGAGAATCAAAATAAACAAACGTCAATTTATTCGGGAGTACGCGGCACGATCTAATCTGAATCAAAATCGAATCATTTTAGAGAGTAAGGCCCCAATATTTATGATATTAACAATGGCTGCGCGCTGCTTCTCATTTCCGGATAAACTAAATAACTTTGTGCAGGTTTCTTCTCGATGTACATGTATGTGTCGCAGTCATCTGATTGAATCTGCTTATTTAATTGAATGACTAGCGCGGTGACTTAATGGCGTCAAACAGCTCGTATAGATTGATTTGATTAATTTTAAGCGTTATAATTATAGTACTCATTCGGAAATTTTGAATCTTAAAAATAAAATATTTAATGGCTGTCCTAGTCTCGGATTCTAAAATTTGTTGGTAAAAACAGGATTCAATGAACGCGCTAGTCATTCAATTAAATAGCGGATTCAACCAGATGACTGCGACATATATATTCCCTTTCTCGCCTTTGAAAAGGCCCACGGGGTAGATGGTTGATGGAGAGGTGCTATTCTTACTCTGGCACCCCATGGTCAATTTATATACTTACACACAAATAATCTTTTCTGGGCGTCGGTGAATTATGAGGAGGGGTTTTATTAAAACCAACGAAACCGTTAGAACTGTAACTCAACCGCAAATGTTTAACCACAAAACTGTTGCAGTGCCTGACTTCAGAAATATTGGGTCGATTTCGTTAGATTCGATAGTAATATCACATAATGTTATTGTACATATTACGTAAAATACAGATAATATTTAAAAACAAAATCTTGAGAATAATAATATGATTTACTACAATGCAAACAATTTAAAAAAAAAATGTAGAATAAGTCAATACTTTGAATAATAATAATCATTTTGCGCGGCTGATTTCAATTTATTGATACAAATATAATTAAAATTATTCACCCGACTAAAACAGAGGGGTGTCATAAGTTTGACGTACATACATGGGTGTGTCTGTGATAACGTAGTGACATTACTCCCAAACGGATTAATCCATTTTGATCTAGATGTTTTTCGTTTGAAAGCTGGCGTGATTGCGCCATTGATTATTTATAATTCATCATCATCACTTCAAATACGTGGGGTTAGTAAAAAATTTCAATTTTTTTGTAGTAATTTTATTACTTTAGTTTTTCTCGTCTGATAAATTTCGGACAACGTATTTCGAACCTCAATTAAACACCATAAGTTACCATGAGAACATAAAGCGCCCGTTTTGGTAAAATAAATATTAGCAACACTTTCCTTTACTTGCATAACCCGTATGCTATAATTGGCCTTTTCTCTTGGCATAACTGGTAGTGAATCTCGCAATATGCCATCATTGGCTCTCTCTTTGATGGAACTGCTAACTGGATGTTATGTTGTAAACGAGCTGACGGTTTATCTGATGGATAGCGAACACAACCGTCTAAATGGGGGTGGTTTCTCTGGTTTGGCAACAGTAGCCTACCTCATTAAAAACAATAAGAATAAGTACAGTTGGCTCAAAAAATTATAGTATTATTGGGTGTCAATTGTGTGGGGTGGGCACATCAATCAATAGTCACATTCGATGTTTAGAACTTAAGTTTATATCTTTATCGTTAAAGGTAAAAATAGTCGTAGAAAGTGACACATTGGAATGTTATAGTATTCTCTAATTCTTCATTTCATCTAGCACAGTTCTCCATAATATGTACCTCAGATTAATAACTGCATATACTGTATCTATGATATGTACAAAAGATATGTTAATCTCTTGCGCATGTCTTTTAGTTTTCACACAACACCGCGGCGCCGGCCACCACATTATTTTTCCTAGGATTTACACGGCGTACCTTACGGCTTAGTATCGATATTTTCATATATTTTACAATAAACATAATAATGTTTTCTGATAAAACTATATACTTAAGTATCTAACGACGGCCCGGCGCCCTCGCTAAGTTTTTATTTCGCGGCATTTGCCTACGCAACGAGAGGACTCTCATAATCTATAGTATAAAGCGGAAGAGTTTCTTTGTTTGTTTAAACGCGCTAATCTTAGGAACTACTGGTCCGATACGCTGCGACTAATAGGAGCGAAGCGTCAGTGAGAAATGTTAGAAAAACGGCGAAAATTATTCACATTGGGGACTTTCGTTGCGTGCGAATTGCGATGCATAAACGGTTTAAGTACTCAAAAAGCGAACGAAGTCGCGGGCACAGCTAGTATATTATATGTAAAAACTAGCAATTCGGAATGTTTGTCGTCAGCTAGGCAAGTTATATTTGTGACTGATAAAACTAGATAGCGTTTAATCGCGTGCCCTGGCGTCTTCGCGTGGAAATAACTTCTTTGCCAAACAACTTTATTACTTACTATACTTATTATACTTCTCTCTTTTCAGACGCCTCCGTGGTCTAGTGGTTCTGAGCTTGGCTCTTGACTCGGAGGTCGCGGGTTCGAATCCCGCCGAGGGAAAAGCTTTAAATGTTCCTGAGTCTTGGATGTGTATTAAATTTGTGTATTAAAATAATAAAAATCTTAAATATGTGTATAGTATTAAAGTATTAAATATATTTCCGTTGTCTGGTACCTGTAACACAAGTTCTTCGGATACTTAGCATGGGGCCAGATTGACGTGGTGTGAAGCGTCCATAGATATTATTATTATTATTATTCCAGGGATGGGACTGACGAGTGATGGAACTGCTGTACGGGTCTGACAAGGACCGGCTGACGATGGCGCCACCGGCAGCGGCGTCGTGCATGAACGAGCACGGCTGCGTCATGTTCGACTGTCTCGTGCATTTGTGGGAATGGTGAGTAAACATACCTAGTACTTTATTACCTACTTTGTGCTAGTACATCTCCATTGAGAAGAAATCCGCACAAGGTTGCCGCAGACGTTATGACAATTACTACGATTCCTCTACAATGAGTCATAATACTTTAGGGTGTGTCTGGGTCCCGTATAAAGAGTTTACTGTGAAAGTACCAGCGCTAAAAGTGGTACTTTTTGACTTATTGTATAGATAAATTTAAGATGTTGAAGCATTTCTCATCGAAACATGAAAGTCAAAAGTAAGTCTTTCAGCGCTGGGACTTTAAGTAAACTCTACATAGTAGGCACATACACACCCTAAATTATTATAACTCTTTTTTACGTATAGGTAGATCACAACTCAATATAGTTTTGATGATTCAGAATAGATAGTTAGTTACTGGAAGCTCAAAGTTCATACATAATTAAAGCCACGCTGTCGTTACACCGTGAACATATTTTTGTTCGTCTTCCTATGCTTGACATCGTGTCGTCTCTTTTACCCGACAACGATGAAGCTAAGATGAAGGGTAATGATGACAAAGCCTAATGGAAGGACCGTCTAAGTGAGTATATATTTGTTCCGCCATAGGGCCTAAAATAGGTACTAGTTCTATTTTCATAAATAATTCAGAATAAAAGCGATAAAGTAACGTAGGTTTTAACAATTATTTATTTATTGCGCTACAAATTAAGCTTTTAGGGTGGCAACTGACACGGAGTTTCGAATTGGGATAACGGACTCAGTAAATCCATACAAATCTGTGCACAAGTGTATATGGGCGCCCTTATAATTATTAGTGTAGGGAGATTGTTATTATTATTAGACTGATTTACTTCAGAAAATACCAAAATCAACATGGTTTGTAGCAATATCGCGTGCGCATTTGTCGCCTCCGTGGTCTTGTGGTTCAGAGCTTCGCTCTCGACCCGGAGGTGTTGGGTTCGACTCCTGCATTCCACAAACAATATTATTTTCAAGTTTGGTTAGGACAATGCAGGCTGATCACCTGATTGTCTGACATGAATGATGATCCATGCGTCTGTATCCATGGGCATTTAAAAAGACGGTCCTGCGCCTGATCTCCCGCCAGTCGGCTAGTGGGACGGTAACCGACACGGTTATCCGTCTCACTATCTATCACTATGTCTATTAAACAAATAAAAAATAATAAAACAAAATAGACGCCATGATCTTTTTTTTTTTTATGGAAAAAGGGGGCAAACGAGCAGGCAGTTCACCTGATGTTAAGTGAATCCTGACGCCCATAAACATCCGCAACTCCAGAGGAACTGCAGGTGCGTTGCCGGCCTTCGGTTCTGAATCGGTTCATCCACTTGCGAGCTGTGGTGCCACAAACAGACACACGTAAAACTTATAACACCTCTTTTTTGTCGGCGGTTAAAACATGATATAGGATGAATTGTGTGGCGACTGCCGTATACCGCAAATGAAAAGTCTAGACTACATTGTTCCTATTTGTATTGTATTAAATGCAATATGCATTATTTTGAAACCGCAGATGCAAAAAATTGTCACACTGCTACATACATACGGTATCTCGTGTCAATAGTTTAATTAAACATACTTACATTACATTTACATGTTTTTTTTAAATTATAATATAGGTAGTCTGTAGTATTTTCTTTTTAACCGACTACCAAAAAAAGAAATTGCGTTTAAAAAATGTGTTTAGTCTAATTTCATATTTCGACACTCTACCTTCTCAACCTCTTATCTAAATAAAATTTGTATCTCGGATCATCTCTGAAATCTGAAAAATCAATGTTTTCTCGATACTATAAAAAATATTTTTTACATACTTTAGGTCAGAAAAAACCAGATATAAACATAACTGAACCTTATTAAAAAAACATGTCTTCAACTTTAGTTTTTTTACTCTACCGAAAAGAAAAGAAAAGTGTATGGCAGGTAATTATGCCGAAAAAAAATTGCGTAGGTACGGCAGTAATGTGTTGGTTATTGAATTATATTGCAATAAAATATTTATTGCTAGCAGCTGCCGGTTTCAGCTGCCTCTCCATATTAAAATTTGAGTGCGTGTAATGATTTTGAGGTGTAAATATATTTGGAATCGTGTCAAGTCTGACTGGTATTTAGATGACATAGTTGTCCCGTTTCTACTTAGGGCTGCCAAAACAAATAAATCTACGTCGTAGGAACTTTGAATACATTTGACGACAGCGTTAAGAATGTAGTGCTAAGCTCACTTATGAGATACTTGCGTATATTAGGGGGCGATCTTTGAAAGGCTTATCAAATCTATGATCAACTAACATGACATTCAAGTTAACCACCCAAATCGAACGCTGAATGGTGAAACATTTATTAAAAGAGAAAGAGAGAGACAGAAATTATATTAACATCACGCTCGCACCCGTAAAGTTGGTTAAAATTCCACAGGTTAACTTAATTCAACAAATATCACCGATTAGTTGACATACACACATACTTACGTGTTCACATACTTAGGGATATAGTCTAGTCTATTTATAAGGATATTACTTCAAAATGTTTTGTATTAATTTTGGTTATATTCTGTTATGTGTAAGTACCAAATAAAAATAAAAAATACAATTTGAATCAGCTTATCTGAGGTATTTGAACCAGCTATTCTCTCCAACTCTTTCGGCTTTACTAATGTCTAATCAGCGTACAATACTAGTTGTTAACTTTAATGCCATGTTTTTATCATAAATTTGATTAGCCATTCAGAAACCGGTACTTGGTGTCTCATTTGGAGCTTTTGACAATTGCTTATAATATAAGATTTAATTTTATTCGGCAATAACATAAGTAGGTTCCCTACAGTGTAAGTTTTAAAGCTAGCATTTTGACATCTTTATATCATATTTTTTTATAACTTAAAGTAGATTATCTACTTTGTGTTGGAAGTTATAATAAAATATTCAACTTGTGTTCTTAAACGAAGTATATAAACTTGTCCTACATAAGAATAAAAATCTATCTACATTCGTAAATCGTAACCAATCAACTTTTACATTTATAGCATGTTGTGGTAACCCTAATAGCTATAAAAGTACCTGTAGTACACTGTATCTCAGTACGTATCTTGTAGAAGGTCGAACAGCGTGCCTTATTAGGATATTATAGGTACCTAGTATTACATTCCTACTAATTCGGCTAGCTGATTACGTAAAAATTGCGATTAGCAAAAATCGCGCGATCGATTGCTATAGGTACGTCAAAAAATAGTGCTAATTGCTCTTAGTTGTGTTTGAATGCACATTTGCTTTATTTTTGCTACGACACTAACGCGAAAAACACTTTAGTGGCAATCTTACGAACTATTTACTAACACCCGGTTTCTGAAAGGATTATCAAATTGACCAATTGATCAAATCAACTAATCTGAACGGTCATTGGTGAAAACAGTGACTGCGAAGTGATGTTCCCCAATCAGCGTGCAGATTAGCTGATTTGATCAATTGATCAATTTGATCAGCCTCTCAGAAACCGGTCGTTAATGTTACGTCAAACAATTATTGACGCCGAATTCTATTTCTCTAGAAATAATATTTGAAAATACCCTTACTAATAAAAATATTTACACACTGCTTTACAATTCTTTCTCCGTGTCTTTTACGTTAGAAAAATCACTTGAAAGACCAAACTCTGCTAGTCAACCTAATTGATGATGATAATTATTGATTAATTATTTGATTTACTCATATTTTCGCCTTATTTTGTTACAAATGATCACGCATATTTGTACCAATTTAAACATTGGAGCGTGGATGGCTACTATTCCAACATTTTCCAGCGGAATTTAATTTCGCTGTTATGTCAGACTCGTAATACCTGGGTACTGTGACGCCTACAATACCTGCAAATAATAATAGCTCTCCTCACCGATTTCGGTGTCGGTAGCCGATTTCATTGAAACCAGGCGAGCTACGCAGGAGTTATTTTATAGTGCTCAAGTGTGTGCGCAATACACAAAGACACTCTCTCTTCCCTTTACTCTCATAACCCAGTGGGACGGTAAACCGACACGACTGGCGAGAGAACAGGCGCAGGACCGACTTTTTACATGCCCATCCGTTGCATGGATCATCCTTCTTGTCAGAGAATCAGGTGATCAGCCTGTATTGTCCTAACCAATCTTGAAAACAAAATTTTTGTTGGTTCCAACGCGGGAATTGAACCCTCGACCTCCGGGTCGATAGCGAAGCTCTGAACCACTAGACCACGGAGGCGCTAGTGGAAATGTTACGAGACGTTTCATCTTGATGGAATCACAAAAGGAAATATTTGTGCATTTTATACTAAGATAGTTTCCGCAAGATACATATTACAGACTAGCTGTGCCCGCGACATCGTACGCGTGGAAAAGTGATTTAGGGCAGCAGTTCAAATACATTTTTAGTTTATGAACACTGTCGTTTGGATATTTAAAATCACTAATTTATAGTAATGCTTCTTTATACACCTGACAAATTTCATTTAAATACGTTGAGTAGTTTGGCTGAAATACCGTCAAATAGGTAGCTACAATTTTTTGAAGATCCCACGGGAACCCTTTCGTTTTTCGGGATAATAATTTCCAATAATGCTCTTCAGGTCATAAGATACCTGCCTGCCAAATTTCATTTAAATACGTTGAGTAGTTTGGCTGAAATACCGTCAAATAGGTAGCTACAATTTTTTGAAGATCCCACGGGAACCCTTTCGTTTTTCGGGATAATAATTTTCTAGTAATGTTTTTCAGATCATAAGCTACCAGCCTGTCAAATTTCATTTAAATACGTTGAGTAGTTTGGCTGAAATACCGTCAAATAGGTAGCTACAATTTTTTGAAGATCCCACGGGAACCCTTTCGTTTTTCGGGATAACAATTTCCAATAATGCTCTTCAGATTATAAGCTACCTGCCTGCCAAATTGCATTTAAATACGTTGAGTAGTATGGCTGAAATACCGTCAAATAGGTAGCTACAATTTTTTGAAGATCCCATCTGAGATACGTTGGAACCCTTACGTTTTTCGGGATAACAATTTCCAATAATGCTCTTCAGGTCATAAGCTACGTGCCTGCCGAATTTGCCGAAAACCTTACTGTTTGGTAACATAATATGCTTAGACTGCTTCAGAAAAAATCAAAATCAATATATTATTCCACATAAATTTTGAGGATTTCCTTCGATTCCTCACGGATCCCATCATCAGGTCTCCATTTTGGTGACAATGGGACCAAGTTTAAATTATACCCTACACAACATAAAAAAAAATTAAAATCGTTTCAGAAACGATGAAATTATCCGCGAAGAAACATAAAAAACAAACATATATTTACGAATTGAGAAACCTCCTCCTTTTTTGTAAGTCGGTTAAAAATATTATGTTGGTTATTTCATGTTACAATCTACCTTTGTGCCAAGTTTCATTTAAATACGTTGAGTAGTTTGGCTGAAATACCGTCAAATAGGTAGCTACAATTTTTTGAAGATCCCACGGGAACCCTTACGTTTTTTCGGGATAACAATTTCCAATAATGCTCTTCAGGTCATAAGCTACCTGCCTGCCGAATTTCATTTAAATACGTTGAGTAGTTTGGCTGAAATACCGTCAAATAGGTAGCTACAATTTTTTGAAGATCCCACGGGAACCCTTACGTTTTTCGGGATAACAATTTTCAATAATGCTCTTCAAGTCATAAGCTACCTGCCTGCCGAATTTCATTTAAATACGTTGAGTAGTTTGGCTGAAATACCGTCAAATAGGTAGCTACAATTTTTTGAAGATCCCACGGGAACTCTTTCGTTTTTCGGGATAACAATTTCCAATAATGCTCTTCAGATCATAAGCTACCTGCCTGCCAAATTTCATTTAAATACGTTGAGTAGTTTGGCTGAAATACCGTCAAATAGGTAGCTACAATTTTTTGAAGATCCCACGGGAACCCTTTCGTTTTTCGGGATAATAATTTCCAATAATGCTCTTCAGGTCGTAAGCTACCTGCCTGCCAAATTTCATTTTATTCCATACAGTGGTTTTAGCGTGATGCGACGACAAACATTCCCATATGGACAGACAGACAGACAGACAGACATTTTTTTCAAAAATGTTATTTTTAGGTTCTGTGGCTTATATAGACCCCCTTTTTTAATTTTCACTTAAATATTCTTAATGTACAGACATGACCCCTCTACAAATTTATTATATGTATAGATGTTGTAGTATTGCAATATTGAATCAAGATTTCACTCTTCCAATAAGCGTACCTACTACATTAGCACTAAAACGTGCTAATTAATAATTATGGAAACTCGCTGGAAAAACAATTAACACGTGATGTTTTCCCATACCTATAAAACGCCGAAAAGCAAAGCATATCGCGTTTAACAAGTTAGTTTCAGCACAGTATTATTACCTATACAGTATAATATATAATATCTAATATAATATCTATATCTATGGACGCTTCACACCACGTCAATCTAGCCCTGTGCTAAGTATCCGAAGAACTTGTGTTACAGGTACCAGACAACGGAAATATATTTAATACTTTTATACTATACACATATTTAAGATTTTTATTATATTATACACAAATTTAATACACATCCATGACCCAGGAACACTGAAAACTTTTTGTTCCCTCGGCGGGATTCGAACCCGCGACCTTTCGTTCGAGCACCAACGCGCTCAACCAACTGCGCTAGGGAGGTCGAGTATTGTTATATTGTGTGGTTAATATGAAAAACGAATGCTCAAGCCGTAGATATTTGGTCACATGAACTCGAACAGGAAATAAAATGTTAATACAATTTTGAGGGATAACAATAAATATATTATTGTCGACAATAATTTAATTTCAATTAATGTTTACGATTTTTATATTTCTTAATTATTATGGGTGAATGCTGATGCTTGAAATAACGATTATTTATTTATTTATTTATTCATACAATAAAAAAGGTGCAAAGTAAATGAGTGATACCTAATACTTTAGGGTGTGTATGGGCCTCATATGTAGAGTTTACTGAAAGTACCAGCGTTCTTCATGTTTCTATGAGAAATGCCCCAACATCATGAATTAGCCCATACAATAAGTAAAAAAGTAACTCTTTCAGCGCTGGTACTTTCACAGTAAACTATATATACGGGACCCATACACACCCTAAATAATTATCACTCATTAATATTACAGCCTATATAGCCGGATGAAAAAAACGTAGATATTATGTGTTTTTGCATGATGAAGTCCAGTCGCATTTTTACGTACTGCGCCGGTGTATTTGTTTCAAAAATACGGCTTAGTTAGAATACTGTATAGATATAGTACGTCCGAGATAAAATTAACCCAAACGTAAAAAAAGCCGTCTATGACACAACCATAGATTAATCAGTGATGCCAATTGGCCAATATTAATGCAATGATTATTATTGTTGGCTACATGAATGCATAGACTATAGATTATATTCTACAGTCAGCATTGCCAAAATAGCGTATTTTTATAGTGAAAGTTTTCATTTTATGTTTAAATATTATGTTAATAATTGTTTATTGGATAATGAAGTATGATCCTTTAATATACCTGTAAAAAGGGTTGATAAGTGTTCACAATAAGTGAATAAGTGATAATTTCGTTTTTTTCGGTTTGTTAACCGTTAGGTTAAATTTATCAGGAACGAACTATAGTATTACCGTGGTTTCGGGCTACAAGTTACAACTCGAGGGTTGCGTGTCGATCACGCGTACGTCGCATGCAAACTCACGATCATGCGCCAAATTATGCAAACGTCTCAATACATGACATGTATTATGGAGATTTGGAGTAATCAAGCGTTAAATTACTGGGAATACTGGAATGTGCTGTAGATATACTCATTCCAGTAACCTAACCTCATTGTAATCTCTTATAAATAAAAATGAATTACTGTTCGTTAGTCTCACTATGCCAAAAGTGGGGAAGGGTTTATTCAAAAGCACAAGTAGCTTATAGGGATTTAATTGACGGTTTCCGAGGTAAGTGAAAACGATAAGAATACAATTATAGGAAGTTAGGAACTCAGCCACAGTAGGGGCAGATTAAGTTTTCTTTGAAAATTATGAAAATGTAGTATTTTAGTTATCGCGCCTTAATAAAATACCAATAATTAATAATAAGCAAGCATCCTCAAGCAACATTTATAGACAAATAACATAAGGGATTGCTCACAAGCTTTCTATTTCCTCCCTGGATAACACCTCTAGAGTAACAATTTTTTTCCTGAATATTTATGGATACTGTTTGTACGTCCCTATTTTGTCTTTTTTTTAATAAATTAATTATTTAAAGAGATATGGACGTTTAAAAACCTAAAAAAATGGCCAGACTCTCCGCTATGTTTAAATATCTGGGAAACAGATTTGACTACAATAAACAACAAAAGCAAAAAATAGGAACCTAGCTCAATTCTGTTTTTAGCTAATACAGAAAAAAATATTTAAATCGGTTAAGTTTTGGAGGAGGAAACAGGAATCCCCTAAACGTCGATTTCTGGTACTTTTAATAGGTAATTTCAGTCCAAGTTGCAGTTGTCTCTATCGCGCTAGTGCTGGCTAGCTAAGGCACTGCGAGACAGCAATAGATTTTATAAATACCTATTTTGTATTTCTCTCAACCGTGGTGTTTCCTCTTAAGGTAAAACCAAAGTAAACCGCGAGGAATGGAAGGTGTATGTAGGAACAAATGTTTAGCATAAGCAAATATTCCGGGTCCGGGGCCAATAGGAAATCGATTAAGTTCGCTTAGCGCGTACCAAATGATAAATCGAATGACGAATCCAAAAGCACGCTACAACCTACTTGATGGGTCAAAGATTTAGCAGTAGATGTGATATGCGCTGGGGCGCAAATATCTGTATTACGTACGCATTAGAAAGTTAGAAACGTTACTTTTGTCGTGTTCTTTACAATGGCATCTTATGGGGGACACAATTTAAAAAATACTTGTAATAACACAATCGGAAAATATGGTTTGGTGTTTTATTGATTTTATTTTTATTTTATATAATATTAGTATAGATCGGAGGCACATGTCCAACATAAACATGATGTTGCAGCTCTATCATCCCTATCCGATCTAAATTACGCCACTGGATAGCTATAGAATCAAAGAGTGTGTTACGTTACGTAAGAACCACATTCACGTTCAAATAACTTCCATAACACAACCACACCCGCTTTTGAATCAAATTTTTTTTCATACGTAACAAGCACTAATAAATCTTTTTCAAAAATAAAAATTGCTATACACCCCACAATACACCAATTTACAAATAACCTGCTTTAATATATTATAGAGAAACCCCCAACATTGCAGTCGGTATCTATTGATGTGTCACAAAGCCCGATAATAAATATAAAAATTCTTTAAGACACGAAATGGGAACCCTTTATGAATACCTTAAGAATAGTGATTACCATAATATAGTAGCATGCCAAACGTTAAAATGGCTATTTACATTTTGTTCCTAACTTTTAAGCAGGTGCGTAATAGAATAGATAGCTTTATATTTTATTGTACTCAACAGGTTGTGTGCAGGTTTACCTTCATAATAGTCCTTTTATATTTTGATAGTAAGTTTTAAGGCAGGTGTGGTACCTATATTAAAATTTATTTTCAACTGTGCCCGCGCTATCGTCCTCGTTAAATAAAACCTTTATAATATAATATCTACTTTGTGGATTTTGAAATATTATTTATTGGTGTTCCGCTCCTGTGAGTGACGATTAGGGGCTATTCAAACCTGTTTTTTTTTCGAATTAGACCAGCGGTTCCTGAAATTGGCTCGTTTAAACAAACAAACTTTGCAGTTTTATAATATTAGTATATACACTAAGGCCGTTGTGCCAGCCTGAGCTGAATAAATCCAAAGTGGCGTAGGGCCACTAAGAGTGCCGGTCCACGAGCAATAATCGGTGTCCGACTTTTATAGGTCAAAATTGAACATATTGATAGCAATAGTGCAACCAAGATCAATATGGAGGAAAAATCTTATCGTCGATCCTACAATAAGTAGGACGTGGGTAGCCATCCTCAGAATAAGGTAACTTTGAGTTATACATAGTATAGTGCGGCACATCTACACCTGTATATCGTTGGTAGCTCGTATGCGGCGTGCGATCTCTCCATGTAAGGCTATTGGTATTCATCAGGGAAAGAGGTCACTCGCCGGTTTCAACACAACATAGTAAGTGACATTTTAGAACATCATCATCACCCGTGAAGTCTGTTTCCTGATAAGCGTTATGCATTAACAAAGGCTTTTGCCGCCAGTTAAAGAAAAGTGTGCCAAAAAACAATCGAAGACATGATTGGATGATATAGTCTAAAATATTAAATTTTCTGGATAGTTTTTTTTTGCCTTCATCTATTTCTTTACTTCAATTATGCCACAGTAGCTGTGTCCGCGACTTCGTTCGTGTGGTTTTTGGGTGACTTAAACCGTATAAGCAGCGCACGCAACGAAAATCCCCAAATGTGAAAATTTTCCCCGTTTTCGCAACATTTCCCACTGACGCTTCGCTCCTAGTAGTCACAGCGTAATGTTATATAGCCTTAAGCCTTCCTCTATAAATGGACTATCCAACAAAAAAAGAATTTTTCAAATCGGACCAGTAGTTCCTGAGATTAGCGCGTTTAAACAAACAAACAAACAAACTTTTCCGCTTTATAATATTAGTATAGATTGCCAAAATTTATATAAGTTTAGAGTATTGCGATTAACAAAAATGCAAAACACGAGCTATTAGTCAAAACACAAGCCTAAAATCTAAATTATATTAATGGCTTGTGGCAAAAAACTATTCTGCCATAAAAATCCATCTGTATCAAAAGAATAATCAATACATCTATCTTCTTCTTCTTCTCTTATCTTCTTTATATATAAAAATCAATTGCTGGAGCACGATTCTCGGGCAGTGGAAAAAAGCTCGAATATTAGTATATCCCGCTCGCACGCGCGGTAAATCTCATTTGCATGAGCGGGACAGACCGATAGTAAAAACTGAGTTCGAGGACTGAGAATTAGGGCCCTGTTCGTTAGTCTCGCTAAAAATTGAGAACAGCTGAACCGATTTAGCTATTTTTGGTCTTGAAATATTAGTGGAAGTCCAGGGAAGGTTTAAACGGTTTGTATGCTCAACGAAGTGGGCACGGGTCAACTAGTTATATAAAAACAAAGTCGATTGAATTCCCTCCGTCTGTTGGTACAGGATAATTTAGAAGATACAAAACCGATATAAATGCGGTTTACCGCAATAGATATAACTATTCAAATTCAAGTTTAAAACAGAATACTTGATCACAAGTTATATGCTCCTGTTTATATTATACTCAACGTACAGTAGTTTATGTATAAGAAGATGACAAAAATTTGTTAATTTTACACTATACTTATTTACTTTAGTGTCAATGTTAAAAGACGTTTACAACTGACATTAAGTTGATGGTTAAAACTCTATAGTTTTTTCAAACAAATACAAGTCATGAATACTGAAATAATTACAATTAGTGTCTTTCGTCAAGTAATAATGACCAAACCTGCTTAGCATAGTAATTACAGCCAATTGGTATGTAAATGAGAGGACGGTTTCATTTAAAGGTTACGTTGATATCATAGCCAGAGGAAAATTTAAAAGATAAAAACTTTTTAAAATCAGGCTTTCCTGGGACCTTACTTTTCAAACTGATTCAATTTTGAGTCAGATTCGATCGTGCCGCGTACTCCCGTTTAAATTGACGTCTGTTTATTTTGATTCTCAGTCGATTGACATGGTCGGGAGTACAAAAAGTTACGATCTAACGTTTTTTTTTGTCCTGGTCAGTTTCAAAGTAATGTACCAAATAAAATACCAAATGCCGTTGAGATCGAACTGATTCGATTCTCGATTGTGTCGGGACTCGGGAGTACCTATGCGTTATGAGTTCCTATGGCCATCTTCACCCTTCATTATCAGACCCTGGTTACTATTTAGCACCAAAGTAGTAATCAAGACGAATAAAACATGTTCAAAATCGATTGCACCGTATCGTTCAATTACCGAGTTCCTATGGCCATATTTCCCCTATATGATCAGATCAGCCCCATCATTCATCCATTTATTTAATTCAATAATATTTCAGCTTATATTAATCGATAACCGGGAAGTGACTGAAATTTAACTCGCAAGATTTGATTACAGACAAGCAACCAAACAAATTTTAGATGAAACTAAATAAAAGCTTGTAAAATGTAAAAATGGATTTTCCAACAAGAGCTAGAACCTAGAAGCTATGCAAGAAATTCCTTCTGTAACTTGGTCAATTGGTCATGTTGGATTTGCAGAAAACAGCTATGAGTGTTACTTGAATTTGTACAAAGGAAACTTGAATTTGAAATAGGCAATGTGTTATTAATATAGTTGCAATATTTATTGTAAATAATACATAGCTACTTAGAAATAAATAAATACTAAGTATGTAAGTTATCCCTTAATTTTGAATCAGTGATTGAACTAATGATGATGAATGCTAAGAATACTCTCGAACGAGTCAGCTTTTAAAATAATTAGACCAAACTCGGTTTGTTTGGGTAACACCATAATATTGTACCTTATTTATGCAAATAAATGATTCTATTCTATTCTATTCTATTCTAAAAAAAAATACATAGGCGTAGTACGTACGTAACTAGCCACAGATACAACAATGTCAAACTTATAATATACCTCTGTTTTCGTCGCGGGTTAAACTACAGAATTCTATTTTACGATTACAGTTTCTTAACTACAACTTATCCAGTTCTATAATAAAGTTTAGAATTGATGACCTAAGAAGCTCCAGCTCGGAATTTAAGTCACAGAGATTTATTTTCCCCAACGATTCTAGAAGTTCCAGTAGTTCCAACTATTGTTACCAAACTAATCAGCCGGCTTACTTAGGACACAATTGAGAATCTTTTTTGACTTTAATCACTATGTAATTGATTCTATTAGAATAAGTAATTATTGTTATTTAACTAAATGATGAAATGTTATGCTATTATAATTCATGTTATTAAAATTAGACTTCTTAAAGTTAAAATAAGAATATTCTGCATAATGTTTAGCTAAAAGTGCCAGCTCTTAATGTAATCTGATGTATTGAACATCCTTTGTACCATTTTTATAGCAAATAATTGATTGATTGAAAAAATCGAATCAGTTCGATCTCAACGGCCTTTGGTGTTTTATTTGGTGGATTTCTTTAAAAACTCACCAGAAAGCTTACTCTCAACACAATCGAGAATCGAATCAGTTCTATCACAACGGCTTTTGTATTTTATTTGGTGGATTGTTTTGAAACTAACCATGATAAAGAAAATCGTATATCGTATCTTTTTGTACCCCCGACCATATCAATCGTCTGAGTATCAAAATAAACAAACTTTAATTTATTTGCGAGTAAATCTGAATCAAAATCGAATTAGTTTGGGAAGTAAGTCCCCAGTACGAAAAAAGATCCAAATACCGATCGCACCAAGTTCTAACACTTCTAACCCCAATATCACAGCCGTACCTACAGTAAGTGTGACTAAGTACTTTTCAAGTTTTCACTTGTTTTGAAGAACAAAGCGCTACTTGTGGAGCGTGCCAGCTAATTGGTAAAAGTGAAGCTTTTCCTAATAAGAAAGGCAAACAAAAGACCATCTGAATTTGGTATTCTGTGGCTGCTTGTTCCGTAATTAAAGCAACGCGTAGTTCCCGTGGTCCAATGGTTAGGAGCTTGTCTCTGGAACTGGTTGTGGATTCGATTCCCGCGTTGGATTAATTGAAATGTTGTTTTTAAGTTTGGTTAGGACCGCTCTGCAGGCTGATCACCTGATTGCTGGATAAGAAAGAAGATGCGTCGGATGGGCATGTAAATAACGTTCGCTTGCTGGTATCTGAATTAGGATTAGGAAAAGAAGGTGCTATTGCGCACACACTTGGGTACTCTATAATAACTCCTGTGTAGCTGGCATGGTTTCAATGAAACGCATCAACGTTACCGAAATCGGTGGTTATTAATCAAGAGAGCCGTTCATGTGGAAAGTTATCATTTTCGAAATTGGAGCAGCTATCTCGCTCGGGACGAATGACCCGCGACAACCGTTAAGGTATTCAAATTAAAATTAACGCTTCCAGTCCCACAACCTTTACCTTACGTTACATTAAACCTCTATCTTTTTCACTCGGATGGAATTCAAATAGCCTTATCGGCTACAGGTAAAACCGGTGTTGCGACGGCAAAGTGTAGTTGTACTTGGCTCCTTGCGGATCTATACGCGTCGGAGGCAATCCGCTTTAGTAGGTTTATAGAGGCAGCTCGTGTGCTGTTGATGACGTTTTCGCCTGTCTCTTTCTGGCGCGCGCGCGGAACGTACGTCTGTCTCGCGGCCCTCCTCCCACCCAAACGACGGCGTGCTGGACTAGCGTATGTACGTTTACTATACCAGTCGCCAACCGACGGTCGCCCTCTATTCCGTGACGTTTGTTTTCGTGTCGTCCGAAAAAAAAAACAAAAACTGTCAAAAATATGAAAAACAAAAGAAACCAACAATGAAACATGAATTAAATTTGAAATTGTGCGGGGAGTTCGATAGTTAAATATTTAAATTTTAATCACAAGTTCCGAAAAGTTGTTGTGTTGTGTTGTGTGTGATTAAATAAAGCGGGATTAAGCGGCTGGAAATCGAGAGAAAAGTAGATGCCAACAGTGACAAAGGTACGAAAACCGGATATTGTACTAGTACTAGACAGTGGTTTGACTAGTCCACGCCGCAATTATAAGCTCGCCAGTTCAAAAATCTTGAATGGGACCTTTGCTTTTGTGGTTAGAGTTGGTCAAATATTTGTGTGAGCCAGGTGCGCTCAACAGGTGGATTGACCCGACTTTTGTAGTTTGTACAAAAACGTTATTTCTGATCGTTATGAGTCAGAGATCGAGATGCGTCATCCGTGTCAACCGGAGGCTCTAGTCGCAGGTAGTAGACCTTCCCACTTTTTATGGCAATTCATTGGCAATCGCGTACTTATGGCGGACGATTCCCGGAATCTCCAACAGACCGTTATAACAATACTTAAACTCTAGTTAAGATAACTCATTTCGCTGCTTCCACCAAGCAGTGACAGTGACAACCTTTGAATAGGAGATATTTAGAGGCTGACGGCTGTCACTGCTTGGCGAAATAGTAAGGACAGCACTTGAAAGTCAATTAATTGAACGAT
This sequence comes from Celastrina argiolus, assembly GCA_905187575.2. Classification (NCBI taxonomy): domain Eukaryota; kingdom Metazoa; phylum Arthropoda; class Insecta; order Lepidoptera; family Lycaenidae; genus Celastrina; species Celastrina argiolus. The sequence continues at coordinate 11,196,229 of LR994596.1, forward strand.
AGTTATTATGATAGAAATAATAGTCTAACGAGCATTTTAACACCCTGTAATTTAGCTTTCTAAGACATAATAGGTTTCAAGCTGCAATTTCAATATCCTGCACTTTTACTTTACATAATTATAGAAATTTTAAAGAAACAGCACTAAATATCAAATGTAGTAAAATAAAAAGGATAGTACAATTGCAAAGATGCTAATAGAATTTTAGATTTGCGTGGATAGTTGGAATAGTTAAGCTCATTTACCTAATTCATTGCATAATTTTATTTACCTACATTAAAAAAATAGTTTTGGCGCCAAATATTCTGGCATGCTGTGACGTCACATCGGCTATGCCACAGCCATAGTCTGCAAAAACGTGTTAAGGTTCGATTCGTGGAATTTCAAGGACTTTTGGTCCTTAAGGTGAATAATACAAACAGCATTCTTTGCCGTAATATTGCACGCTTCATCATTAAAATATTCAGTCAAGTCATTTCTAATATTAGCTCGAGATTTTGCTTTGGGTTAGAATATTACTTTAAAGACCGAAAAAAATTGGATGACTCACGATTAAAATTAGTGAAACAAAAGTTTAACAGTAAAACAGACAGGTAAATAAATAAACAATAGTCAAATAATTAAGTAACATTACCTGCTGGTAAAACAGCACAGTCGTTAGTGATGAACACAGGAATAGTATACCAAAGTTCCTTTGATATGTACACTGTATAACATAAGGTGTTATTTGTAGAAAAAGAGTAGGTATCCCATCAAAAACATAACTTGCAAAAAGTGCCAAGTCTCACTACTTAGTTTTTCGAAAGTAAAAAGTTGTGAGATAAATGTTATGCCAAGTTAGTCGGTCGGTCTAACAACATAATATAGTGAATAGTGATCATAATCAATATTATTAATAATAATTATTAATCTTTCATGTTTTAAATAAATAAGTAGATTAATTTTGCAATTGCATGAAAATAACATAATATTTATCAAACAAGATCGTTTAGTGATCGAATATAATATGGTAGGCAATTTGTATGGAGTAAATAATATGGCTATGTACCGGCGTATGCCTGTGAGTCCTGTGACTAGAGCTTTTAACCAAATTGTCATCACTGATTACATGTGCGTTCCAGTTGCAAGGAAATAATGATATTAACGAAATTTCCAATCACAACTCATAAAATCTAGATATGAACTATACGAACCAGTACCTAAGAATAAATAAGTTTGTTTTTTAGATTCGGGTATTAGTAATTAATAGTCGATACTAATAATATGTGAAAACATCTGAATGTTTGTTTGCATTGAAAAGGCTCCGAAACTAGTAGACCGATTTTGATGAAATGTAGTCCAGATACAGAGAAGGTAAATATGAATAACAACATTTATTTCTACAACGTACGGTTACTACCTACGGGATTTTTGAAGTCGCGCGCACCATCCAGTTTATTCTATGATTGTGCATAATGACTATATTGTACGTTTTCATTCTGCGTATCTACTATCTATGCTAGCGTACCTATACTATAAAAAGTATTATGTAACTGTGTCAGATGACTGATCGGATTTTGATGAAAGGCAAATGAAATGGGACACCCTGCGCTTTATATAACTGAGATTGAGCGTTTTATTTGTTTATCTAACTTACTTGTAAAAGGTTTCTACGATTTCGAAATTGGAAAGACGTACAGTGAAAAAGTCTAAGGTAATGACTGCATTTTATGTCGTGTTAATGTTATATCAATAAAAATAGTCTCTGAAGAAATTGTAAAAACATGTTAAGTTTAACATTTTGAGTAGATTACGTGCTGGATTAAAAAAATACCATAGACAAAGGTACGGTTTTTCGTTTTAAGCCGCGGGATTTCATTTTGAGCGTACAGAATAGCAATAATCTAGTTGATGATCACGTAGATCACGTAAACTAATGCTATACCAAACTTCATCAAAATCAAGACATTTTGAATTCATTCATACTTACAAACTTTCACGGTTTTTACAAAAAATTGGCAAAAATTCATACATACTTACAAACTTTCGCACTTTTTACAAAGAATTGGCTAAAATTATCCATACTTACAAACCTTTCGCGCTTTTTACAAGAAAATGTATATAATTCGTCCAAACTTACAAGCGTTTATAATATCAGTAGGATTGCTAAAGTCATAGTATAATTTTCAAGTAGCCCGAGTGAAACAAAATCGATTCGAGTGTATTGTAATTGTAAAAGAATATATTTGTAAAATAACTCTTTAAATTTGCATGCGACGCTTTATGAAATAGTCATTAATTCAATAAACAGAGACAATGGATTAAATTTGTAAAAAACTACAACGTTTGACATCCTACCATCTTGAGTCTTGACCATTCTACTTGGGTATAACTATGCGTCAAAACACTCAGCTTACTTTTTCTTTGATCCCATATCCATATCTTGACGGACAGAACTGGCATGAAGACCAAACTACAAGGTTTTCTGACCATCCCACTTAAGTATAACGCATCACAAAACTCACTTAGCGTACTAATTTGATCCAGTATCCTCCAGTTAAAACTGGCATGATTCATAGAACCGGATTTTAAGCCTCAGTAAGAAGCTTTTACATTAACGCTGAGACCCTCTATGCTTTAATGCGATAGACAAAAATTTCATTTACGATACCACGACTAAAAGCTTTGAGAGTATAGTTAAGTCACAGTTAATATTATATTCCAAAATGAAGATAAAAAAATGACCAATGTACAAAAAAATTTTTTTGATGTAGAATTAATTAGACTTATTATTATTATAATAAAGACTTATCTACAAAATAATTGTTAATTTCTAGATTCTCTAAGTCTTATTTTAACACGCTTTTATACATATGCTTGGGTTGCATGTATCTGCAACCAAAGCTTATACCTATAATGTAAGTATGTATTTAAAGGAATCTTGGAGCATAGTTTTCACCAACTTTCAGACGTCTGATTAATTTGAAATTTGTATACGAATCAAGGACCAATGGCAAGTAAGCTTGTTTTTTAGTTTTTTAAGTATAATTTATTTAGTAACTTTATTTTTGTTTGTTATTAGCTTTATTGGTTATCAACTGCTACATTTTTAAGTAGGTAAGTAAATAAGTTTATAAAGCATCGGATAAAAAAAAATATATGGATTTTTTGGTTTGGAAATAATTAGGTTAGTGTTTTGTTTTATATAAAAGTGCCGTTTTTTACACCACAGACGATGGAACAAAGATAATCCGCGAAATTGCTAAACACCGTGAAAGGTGCTAATAATTTGGTACCGGATGAAACTTTACAAAACTGTGTATATTTTGTGTCTAAAACGTAATATTTAATAACGTAACATATTTTATTAGTGCAATTAATTATTTTCCTAATATTACCTCCAGTTTCTGAAAGGCTGATCAAATCGTCGATCAGCTAACATTTGAGTTAACAAGCCATTCTGAACGCTCACTGATGAACGTAGCGAGTGATGTTAGCTGATCGACGATTTCATCAGCCTTTCAGAAACCGGGGTTATGTATAGTACTATAAACCAAGGCTTTAGTAAAGTTAACATCGCTTGAAAACCATATTCAGCCGTAAGCTAGTTTGTCCAATAACATCGCCATTTTTGTTTTGAACTACGTCGTCGAAATTAACAAATTAGCGTAATATTTTTATTAATATTATGAGGGTGAGGGATAGAAGTTCTTAATAGTGGAACTTAAGTGGTGATGATGATGATGATAAGAAATATGTAGACAGTTACACATAACTACTACTAACACTAAATATACCCCGTGTTCCAGATGCAGCTGTCAGCTGTCAAAAACTGTTCAAAACGCACAGAATGATCACCCCATTTTGCATATTTTTACCCATCTTGTTTTTGACGTTTACTTAGATTTCAGAGATTTCACTGATCTCGATGTTATTTTTAAATTATGGATCGAGCAAATTTATTCTAGATTTTTTTTAATGTAGTTATTATTGTTAATTTAAAATATAAATAGAATTTATGGGATTTATAGAAAATGTTAAATTTTGACACCTGTCAGTCGTTACACTAGCTTAAGAATGATCTGAGCGTTCAGAGTAAAAAGAGCGCCTAAAGGAACACGCTCTTAGTGCGAACGAGTAGGGAACAACCGATTGTAAACTTTGTTAACCTTACGTGACATCAACCTGCGTGGATTTTACACAAAACAATTCTAAATTAAAACGAAACTTCAAAAAAGCAGATTGGTGTAAGTATAACCGACTCATTACGTTAGCTTTGACCGAATGTCCTATTACAGACGAAGCCCAGACTCTTTACAATTTTTTTATTGAACAACTTAATAAGTCTGCCGATTTAGCTATTCCATCACTAAATATATTCAATATTAAAGATAAAAAATTTTTGCCTAAACCTTACTGGAATCACGAACTATCCAGGTCAGTAGCGGAGCGACGTCTCGCGCTGTCTAAATTTAGGAAAAATCCTACACCTCAAAATTTAAATTTGCTGAGTAATCAAATCTCAAAGACCCGTAGATTGATTAGACGAGCAAAGATAAAATCCTTTCGTGAATTCTGTGATAGTATAGACGAGTCTACAACTTCGGGGGTTATGTGGAACAAGATGCGTTGGTTGAAAAGTTATAAACAGACAAAACTTTCTTCGCCAGACAATACGAAAGAGGAACTACTTTCGACGTTAGCGCCACCCTTTGTTACAACTCAAATTCCCACTTTAACCTATTATGAATCACCTTTAAATCGCGAATTTTCTATTTCAGAATTAGAATCTTGTCTTAAACATAAAGATACTGCACCTGGCCTGGACGGTATTTCATATAGCATGATATTTAATTTACCGCCAGATGGTAAAGTATTGCTTATCAGAATATTTAACATAATTTTTAAAACATCTCAAGTTCCCTTTCAATGGAGAGATATTCACATAGTACCTATACCCAAGTTCACAAATGATTCAGAAAATAAACTCAGACCAATTTCATTAATATCTTGTTTGTGTAAAATCTTTCATTCAATGATTTTAAAACGAATAGAATGGCTTGTAGAACATAATAACTTCTTATCACAACATACAACCGGTTTCAGGAGGGCACACTCATGCCTAGATAGCATAGCGCGCTTAATTACCAACATTCAAATAGGTTTTAGTAAAAATATTCCCACGGTATCTGTTTTCTTAGATATAGAGGCGGCATATAATAACATTCTTGTTGACCAAATTGTTTGTGTTCTTGATAATATTAAAGTAGGTAAAAATATATGCAATTATATTTGGCACTTTTTGAGTGAAAGGCATCTTATTATTAACGCTGAAGAATGTGATGATATATATGTGAGATGGACAAGCAAAGGCATTGCCCAGGGCGACCCTTTGTCACCAATTATTTTTAACATTACCACAGCAAATATATGCCATTATATTGAAAATGTATATTTTAGTCAGTATGCCGACGACTTCGTTATTTATTGTAATTATAATAAATTTACCGAAAGCGTCGAAATAATGCAACGGGCGGTGGATATATTTGTGTCATATATAGAATCATTAGGCTTAAAATTGTCAAGTAGTAAATCAAAATTGTGCATTTTTAGTAGAGGACATAAACGATTAGTTGCTGATGTCAAAGTAAACAATAGAATATTGGATTCCGTTGATCATTTTAAATATTTGGGTATATGGTTGGATAAATGTCTAAGATGGGGGAAACACATAGGTGAGATTTATGATAGTTCGTTTAAAAAATTACAATTACTAAAAGTTTTGGCTGGATCGTCTTGGGGAGTTCATCCCATATATATGAGAAGGTTGTATATGTCACTTCTAAGAAGTAGGATGGACTACGGTTGTTTTCTGTATGATAATGCTGCCATTTGTCACACAAACAAACTTGATAAATTACAAAATCAAGCTTTAAGAATCATTGGAGGTTTTATTAAAACGACTCCAATTCATGTTATGGAATCCGAGTTGAGTATTCCACCTTTATACTTAAGAAGGCATTTCCTTTCACAAAAATTTTATTTAAAACTTAAATCTAGGGTCAACGATGCTTCCCTTAGTAAAATTGCACAACTTACACAATTAACGCAAAATCATTACTGGATAAGAAAAAAAAAACCTCTGCTTTCTAAAATACACAGTATGATGAAGCAGGAAGAAGTATCTTCATCAAACCCTCTTGAAATGTTTTGTTTAGATACATGGTTATCAGTTATAGACATTAAATGTTATGTAAGATTTAGTTTGGCGCAAGTCAAAGCTCCAAAATCACATTATGATCAGAACTATCTAAAATACAAGACAATTGAAGAACTAAGGGAATGTTATCGTGGATGGTATTTTTTGTATACAGATGGTTCTAAAACAGATTATGGGGTTGGCGCATCTTTTTATGACTCAATAAATAAAAAACATGGATCATTCAAAATCAATAGGTATGTTTCTATTATGACTGCAGAGTTATTTGCCATTTCTGAAGCATTGAAATATGCGCTAACCTTAAATGTTACAAAAATTGTAATTTGTACTGATAGTAAAAGTGCTTTGCAGCACTTGATCAAGTGTGTGTATCATGGTTCTAACGGTCCATCCGCTGCTTATTTATGTTTAAAATTAATTTTGGAATTTAAGAAAATATCAAAGGATGTAGTTTTGCAATGGATACCTTCTCATGTTGGTATACGGGGTAATGAGGAGGCTGATCGATTAGCCAGGGACGCTATTAATTTAGAACACACACAGAATATGCTCCCTAGTTACTCGGAATATTTAATTAAATGTAAAAAAGATAATCATGTGTTGTGGAAAGAATATTTTAACGAAAGATCTCAGTGCAAAGGTATTTGGTATAAAAGTATACAAAGCGAGCCTCCTCATGTACCCTGGTTCCAGGCGACAGGTTTGAGTCGAACCCAGATTGTTGCTGCACATCGACTTCGTTCAGGACACATTCCGCTAAACAAGTTTGCTTATCTAATGCGTAAAGCTAGCTCCCCTAATTGTGAACTGTGCGGGAAACCAGAAGATGTGCAACATGTGTTGGCGGAGTGTGTCCGGTACACTGACAAAAGAGATAGGATACTTAACTCGCTTAAACTATCCTCAATGAGTCTAGGTATTTTCAATGGAATATTGGCTGAACCTAATTCGACAGCAGCAAAATTATTATATAGTTTTATAATTAATAAATAGTAATAAGTCCATTTTGTACGATGGGATTGGCATAGCCACAATGTGTGCTAAAATCCCTAAATTTATTTAGAATAAAAAAAAAAAAAAAAAAAATCAACCTGCGTACAAAATCTATTATATAAATTGTTATTTTAGATTTTGCTCATCTTTTTCATTTTCTGCGTAATGAGTCCAAAAGTAAACTCATTAAATAACTCAATTCTCTAGCCTATATTAACCTGTATGTAATACGTGTCAAAGAGTAATGTGCTTATCGTTAGTACAGCCTTAATCTGCAGTGTCCTAATGCTATTATAGTGTACCAACTACTTAGGAAGCCGCTTATTTCCTAGTGCCAGGTGGTTAAGAGTCCCTATGGGGTTGAAGCTCCCGGATATTTTGAGTGGCTATGAACCCTTTTTTGTTAGCTTTTGTCACTCTAGCCACAGTGACAATTTTAACAAGTCGGTATTTAAGCGATTTTTGTCAAGTTCGTTGAATGTTTTCTAAACTAGCAAACTTCTGGGTTAGTTAAAGGTTTCTAACTAGAAAATAAATAATTAAAAATTATATGCTCGTAAAAAGTAATTATTTTGTTGTAGATTCGCAACATGGCACTGGTTTATTTTGACGTTTTCGTTGGCTTTTCTCGATTAGATTTTAGCGTCGATTGTTAATTTAAAATCTATTAATATTATAAACGTGGAAGATTGTAAGTAAGGATGGACGTTTGTGTCTCTTTCACGCAAAAATTATGGAACAGATTTTTATGAAATTTGGCATGATAGTAGTTTACATGCTGGATTAACTCATAGGCTACTTTTTATCGCAGCAAAATGTACTCGCGGTATCTTTGCGATATGGATGGATGTAGGTGATTTTTTGCAAAAAATAAAACTTTAAACTGCCACTTAAACATTTTAGGATATTATGTAGTATTAAGTACATTGATTCTAGAGACGGATCTTTAGATTGATGAACCTAATAGGTACGTTAGGACGACGTACTCTAAAATATTATATAGTGACAGTTTGATGTGAGCTCAATTTTCATCACCTTCATTCATTCATGTCTTCATTTAATAGTGAAATAATACTATCTATATAAATCTATCTATATCTTCCTCTATATATAAAAATGAATTGCTTTTCATTAGTTTCGCTAAAACTCGAGAACGACTGAACCGATTCGGGTATTTTTAGTCTTGAAATATTTGTGAAGTCCCGGGAAGATTACCACGATTTGTTACAAACTATGGTCTGATATACCTACTGTTTGTATCGTCAACGAAGTGGGCACGGGTGCTGACCCGAAATATAATACATATAATACTAGCTGTAGTATTATAATTATATTATATTTCATCACTTGCCACTCGCCACTGTCTAGAACTCGGGGCTTGCATAAAATATCATTATGGAGTATGGAAACGGATGTCCTATTGGCAACAGCTATTGGTGCAAGTGTTGCAACGTAATCAACATGACATTTGCTAAGGAAGACGAGCGAAAGGAATACAGGTGTGGCTGAGGAATGTTGCCCCGCGGCATTAGCTCGCACCGAGATGCGATGCAGCACTTCTGACATGAATACTTACTTAATATTGCTTTCATAGGAACGCTATGTTAATGAAAACTAAATCGGCAGGGTTATCTATATACTAATTTGTTTATTTGTTTGTTTGTTTAAACGCGCTAATCTCAGGAACTACTGAACCGATTTGAAAAATTTTTTTTTGTTGGATAGTCCATTCATAGAGGAAGACTTTAGGCTATATAACATTACGCTGAAACCAATAGGAGCGAAGCGTCAGTGAGAAATTTTGCAAAAACGGGGAAAATTATTCACATTTGGGGACTTTCGTAATTCGTTGCGTGCGTTGCATAAACGGTTTAAGTCACTCAAACGACGCGAACGAAGTCGCAGGGCATATCTAGTTACGTATACCTTGCAAAAGCAAAGCAGTCGAAAAAATTTTTACTCTTGAACTTTGTCGACGTTTAAAAGGTATATAAATAGGGCAGAAGCGCCAAAACAAGAAGTTTGCAGTTTTAAAAATATATTTTTTTCTTAGGCCCGTAAAAATAATCGCGGTTGTATTATATTTCCCGTGGTTCCGTGGGTGGCGGTTCTGTTGGAGTACCGCCGAGTTTTAGTGGGTATGGCTGCGTCCACTTACCATCTTAACGGACGCAGCGAGCCCCACATACCCGTGGTAGGAATCCCCATCCTATACGGGATGCGGCAAGCAGCATTTCTTGGCGAAAAAAAAAATAAAAAAATAAACAACTTTATTAATGTTACATAGTACTTTAATTAATTTTATTTTATACCTACCGTTATATTCATACGGGCCTTAATGTTCTAGAACAGTGGTTCTCAATTAGTTTTTGCTTCGAATCACTTCGAAAAATAAATCAAATCTTCTGTACCACTTATTGTAGCAATGATAAATTTAAATTTTATATTTATAATATTATATAATGTATCTTTATAAAATAATAATGTTCAAATTGTTGTTTTTACTGATAGCCGCGTTTTATGCAACTTCATGTACCCCTGGGGGTACGCGTACCACTAATTGTTGAGAAACACTGTACTAGAACATTATTCGCTCGTAATGAAAGCTTTTTCAGTCATAAGTGCATTTAACTCCTCTTTACAAGGATTCGCGGTTAATACAGTTAGCTCGGTCGCAGCTCGGTCGATATGCCGCAGTAGTCTGTATGCACCTGTGTTATTTAATACTTTATTTATTATACATATAGGCAAAAGCATTGATCAGCAAATGATCTAATATATCATTTGATTTAATTCAAAAGTGTGATGTTAATAACGATGCCTTTTCTATTTATTAATTAATTTCCATGCTTGCCTCAAAAATCGATAACGCCATCATACAAATGATAATATTAAACTTTAAACAACAATAAAAAATGAAACAATAAAAAAACAATAATAAATAATAAAAAAAGCTTTCACTTAGTCAAAGTTAGGTATTCTAGTCGGATCTGAGCCTATAAAGAGATAAAAAAAATGAAAAAAATGCTCACGTAGGTACTACGTTCTGCAGAACACCGTTATGATAACAGCTCAAACTTGTATCTATATAGGTCTGTGAATTAAGATAAAGGGCTTATCATTATTATCAGTGTTACGCAACTTTTTGTGTACAAAATGGCTACAGCCAGGGTTCATGAACCTCACTAGCTTTTCAGCGGCTCCACACGCGTATCCCACGGGAACACATTTTTTTTGTAATAAAAATCAGCTTCCTGTTTTATTGAACTGATGATGATGAATCATAGCTAAGAACATTCGCGATCACGTCAGCTTTCAAACAAAAACACTAATCAAATTCGGTTCATCCGCTTGGGAGCTACAATGTTACAGACACACACATGCATGTTAAACTTATAATAAATGTTTTCGTCGGGGGTTGAAAATGCAAAATAATAAAAATTTCATATTAATAATCACAAAATCAATTCAAAAATCCTATCACGAGTTTGAACCTACTTTGCGAAGTTGTTGATTGAATCGTTTACGTGAAAAATATTCCCCAGGAAATGTGACGCTTCGCTGGAAAATTGGAAATACTTCCCCCAGCTGTCGCTAAAGTATTCCTATTTCTAGATTTGTAACACGATGAATGAAACCTATGAATTCTTCGTAACGGTAGCAAAACTGCCAAGTATTACGTTTTGACTGAAATGTAGAGTATGAGAAGTTAGGCCTGGTAAAGTAAGGACGCATAGATAAAGAATCTTGGCTTAACATGAGATCTGATAACTTTTTCAGGGTAAGTTGTGTAGACTCGTCTTGGCAACATTTTTACATGAAAATGTTTTTGGTGGGATTCCCATTTGTAGATTTGTATGTGAGCTACAATGTTCGTTTTGTTTTAAAAACAATATGCTTCCTTACCCTATTATTAGATAGATACCTTCCATTAATATTGTATGCCTTCTATTGTTATGTAAAAATATCCCTCTTGCATTACCTATAATTATTGTTGAAACAAAAACTTTAAACCGCGAAATATGTTAAATAAGAGTATTTAACAATATATTTCGCGTCGAATTTCGTAATACCGTGGTGTCTAATATCTATGCTGAGGCCTAATATCTATGAGACGGCCAAATTGTGCGGAAGCACGTAACTTATTTACTAGCTTTTTTGATGCTGGTACCGTGCGGTATACTTTTTGTCAGGCCGATAATCGGGCACATTTCATGTCCTTGGGCCTTACTCTCCAAACTGATTTTATTTTGATTCAGATACGATCATGCCGCGCACTTCCAAATAAATTGACATTTGTTTATTTTGATTCTCAGTCGATTAATATGGTCTGGAATACAAAAAGTTACGATCTAACAATTTTCTTTATCCTGATTAGTTTCAAAGTAATTCACCAAATAAAATACGAAAAACCAGTGATATCGAACGGATTTGGTTCTCGATTGTGTCGGGAGTAGGCCCGCTTATTATATCTAGCCGACTTTATGCATGACGTTTGTTGCACTATTGCAATTAGTATGTTCTATTTATCACCTACAAAAAGTCGTTCACCGATTATTTATCGCTAGTGGGCGGGCACGCCTAACGTAGGTATATTTTCTGAAATTATTTTTGCCTCCTCTACATAATACCTATCTATACTACTTATAATAAAACTGTAGAGAGGTCAATTCTGTACATTGAATATTTTTTCAAAATACATATTGGAGGATGATTGGCGATCGATACTGATGCCAAAAACGCAATTAGTAAAATTTTTGTCTGTCTGTCTGTCTGTCTGTCTGTCTGTATGTGCACGATGGGAACAAAAACTACTGAAGGGATTTTAACCAAACTTGGTACGATTGTAGCCCATATTCCTGGGCAGGTTATAGGCTACATAACATAACGCTACGATACATAGGAGCCGAGCAGTGACGATAAATTTGAAGCAAGTCGGATGAATTTCGCGCGCGCGGCCTGCGGTCGAACGGTTCGTGCGGGAGGCGCGGGGGGATCGCTTACACAGTGACGCGAAGCAATAGAACGTGGCACTAAAGTAGATTAGAACATCAAATAAGTACCTAACTATCAGAATTTTTTTTCTGGGAAAACAGTGTTTTCAAAGTGTCATAATAATATAAAAATTGTATTTTTGAACTTGCTTCACAAATTGAAATAAATTATCATTTATTGTATAAAATCAACTTAATTAAAAGAAAGCCTTTCGCGATAAACTAAAAAACGGGCAATTAAGCGGTTTTTGGAAAGCTCCAAATTAATACCATCACGGTATTAATCCTTATCTTTTTTAATACGTTAGTTGGCTTAAGCATTCCATAAAGACTATAATATTTGCCCTTTATACCATGCAAATATAATGAGTAGTTTAGGAAATATAGCAAAATTAAAATCGTTTCGCCGTGATTCGACCGGGCGCCGCGTAATGCAGGCTGCTGCGTGACGTCTTACGTCCGAGCCGGGCTGGTGTAGTGTAGACTGCTGGGTAAAAAATACTATTAAAATGTGCTAACTGTGCCTGTGTTATTATAGGAGACTTTTATTTATGCAATAGTACCCAAAACAATTTTTTTTTTATTTTTGTCTTTTTGTCGGTGCATTTGTGCACGCTAATCTCAGAAACGGCTTATCCGATTTAGATGTGGTTCAATCATATTTGTAGTAATCTTGACTGAACATTTATTTCATCTCAATCGGTTCATAAATAAAAACTTATGACAGTTAAAAAAAAATGCTGGACGTTTGTATGAAGCTCGGCAGGAACCGCGCTGCAAACATTCAAATTTAATCTTTTTGATTCGATTTTGATTCAGATTTGATCGTGCCGCATACTCCCGAATAAATTGACGTTTGTTTATTTTTGTTCTATATCGATTGATATCGTCGGGTGTACAAAAAGTTACGTTCCAAAGGTTTTCTTTATCCTAATTAGTTCCAAAGTAATCTACCAAATAAAACACCAAATCCGTTGAGATCGAACTGATTAGATTCTCGGTTGTGTCGAGAGTAAGCCTGCTGGATCCTCGACGGGGCGTGGCGCTGCGCCCATGTCTAACCGAGAGTTTCGTTTTAAATACCTTAATAATTGCAATATATTATGTATCAATTTAATATCTCAAAATATTAATGACAAAAACGGTAGTAAGTTCAAAAAAATTTAAAATAATTTTATCGTTTCGCAATTTATCCTATGTCGGCACTATTAAGACGTTGCTTCGTATCAAATTTAGGTTTTGGTTCCCTTTGGAGTGTCGAAAATTAGAGAGATAAACGGCTGAATCTTTGGGTAGATGTGGCTAAGGAGTCTGTTTTTTTCAAAGCCAGAAGGGACAGAAGATCCTGAGTATTTAATAGGATTGTTAGCTTGATACCTACACGTGTTAAAGTTTTGACAACTAGACAGATAGACAGACGGACATCGAAGTTGAATAATTTACTAAATTAAACTGAAAAATTGGCTGGGTCTATACGGTGCATTCGAATAATATTATCCTAACTTTGAATACCTTTGCTGACTTCTACATATTGTTCGAAGGCCTACTTCTTTTGCCGAGCTCCGAAAGGATGGTACTATATTATTATTATACCCTGCATACCAAGAGGCTTACCGGGTACGTGACTTGCTGGATCGGGATCAACACTGGGATACACTGGGAAGTACCTATTGGCGAAAGTTGTGAGCGGTTGCGCCAATAAACTAAAAATATATTTAAAAATATAAAAGTGTCCTAAATCACTTTTCCACGCGTACGAAGTCGCGGGCACAGCTAGTGTATAATAAAATAAAAATAAAAATTAAATAAACATTATTATATTTCCAATTTACATACACATTTATACATATTATTTAACATATTTTTATATGAATTAAGATCACAGAATATGCAAGGGATTGTAAAGTGAGGGGCAGAATTTTATCCTTTTCCGAGAACAAAAACTGTGACTTGTATCAGATGGAGGAATGTTAATGTTATCAGTACCGGTTTCTCTCGATGTACGAGGTCGATGACCTTCCGAATTCGGGGACCTAAACTATAAGTCGCGCCTTATACGTTTCAGTAGGTGTTATAAAATCTATGAATCGTTATGATCAACATCCTTGTGTTGTGTGCGACATTTTGTCATTGTAAGGAAGTTAAATTTGTATCGCATCGAAATAACGCCAAAGTGTTAAACTAATGCCATACAAATTCTAGTTAACTTACTCACGGTGAGCAGTGACAAAACTTGCACTAAGCACTCTAGGGTTGGACACATTTTGAAGTGTTTTAAACAGATGATTTTGACCGCAGCGAAAATGAAGATGGTTTTGAATTTTGATGAATAAAATAAGTATTAAGTTAGGGTTGTCTTCTCACAGCCTACCTTCTGTAGGCTGATTTTACCGCAGATTATTCTACCCAGGGATATAACGGATATATAATTTCGGATCCGGATATGGATATTGGTAAAATATGATATGGTTTCGGTTACGGATATTTTTTTTTCGGCTATCCGAATGTTTCAGTTACGGATAAGGATATCCAAAACTACACTGGTTCTACCATACAAATAATACTGATTTTGTGCCGTATGTTTAGTAAAATGTGTGCGTTACACTATTGAAATTAATATGTTGTATTTTAAACAGTAGGTAGTATTTTAACCTACAGAAAGTCGTAGTATGGAATGTAGGCCGTGAGCCTAAACAGTAAAAATATTGTTGGGTTATCAAAATATAATCGATTACCCGACATTGATATAAATAATCGAAGTCAGTGTGATAGCCTCATTTACAAGTACTTTAGATTGCAAATGTAGGTGATGATTTACCCCGTTTCTAAAAGGCAAATCAACGCCAAATCTAATCAGGGTTCAAAGCTCTAGTCAAGTTTATATTTAGCACTGAATTTGACAACTGACTAAAGACTTGATTAGTTGACTTGATAATTGATTTGCCTTTCTGATACCTGGGTAATATCATTATTTATTTTGAAAGTCGGTTAAAAGTCGGTGAGAAGCAGTAAATGATTATTGTTACTGTCCATACTCTGAAAAACTAAGATTTAAATCAGTTCTATAGCCGTGGCAAACAACATAATAAATATTATGTAAATGTAATGGATAGCCAGTACCATAATAAGCCGTACCGTAGCTACACGGTATTATACTGATGACATATGGCTCAATAGTAAGAACGTCGATGCTTAAGCCGCAGGTCATGGGTTGGAATCCCGCCGGGAAGCAAAAAGTTTTTCAATATTGACTTTTCTTGGCCCAAGAAAAAATCAATATTTGTAAACATATTTCCGCTACACCGTTTTTCGAAAACCTAGCAGTGAGTACGGTGGCCTGTTGAGCTCTCCTATTGACGTGGCGTGAAACCGTCCCGTGGATATTATCACCATATACTACATTAGTTTATTCAACACCTATTGTAGGTGTAGGTGCAAATTACTCACGAGAAAGTCACTGTCATAGATCTCCGCTCGTGACGCAACGAATAAGGTTAAACACATATTGTGATTTCCGACAGGCATCGTGAACACGTGACAAAGTAGATTGTAGTATGATAGTGTGTCGAGGTTGGTATTGGGTTTTTTGAAGTAATGGGTTTCTAATTGCAATAACAAAATAAACTTGAACAAAATAAGAATTCCCTACAATTAACGAACTGATGATGATAAACACCCGTGATCACTTCCAAACATAAAGAACTAGATCAAAATCGGTTTATCCGTTTGGCAACTACGATGCCACAGACACACTTACCCCCTCCCCCCCTGTTTGGAGGAGGGGTTAAAAAGGCTGGGACTAAATTCCAGGAATCTCCCCTTCCGGAGTAAAGTGCTGAAAACAATAAATAGCTCTGCGCTAAAAAGTAAAAAATATAACATACGAGTGGCGAGTTGTCAAATAATTCAAGGTTATGGCTGAGTTATATTACTGTATTATAGAGTACTGTAGAGCTGTTAGGGTACTTTGAATTACTGTATTATTTATGTAGTCTAGAGCCGGTTAGGATTTTTTGAATTATTGTATTATTTGTGTACTATAGAGCTGTTAGTGGTCTTTGAATTACTGCATTATTTTTGTACTGTAGAGCTTGAAGGGTTTTTTTAATTTCTGTATTATTTGTGTACGGTACAGATGTTAGGCTTCTTTGAGCTATTGTATTATTTGTGTGTGTATATTCTGCAGCATTGACTTGAAACCTCTACGTGTGTATTAAATAGTGTCGTCGTTTCAGCTTGGATGCCCACTGCTGGACATAGGCCTCTGCCAAATTTACCAGTGCCCTTGCGGCCTGCACCACCAATTCCCTGCAAATTTCTTCAGGGCATCTGTTCTGTCCACCTGGGAGGTCGTCCTACGCTTCGACGTCCCGCGCCATCACTTGAGAACATTTATGAGCATAAAGTGGTCATTAAATATGTCAGCCAGCATCCCTAGAGCCCAAGGCCCTTTGAAAGTCCCTTCAGAATGTCATGCTAAAACATTCCATGTGATTTGGAATGTTGTTACGGTCGCTAAAATTACGTTGATCCAAATTCTTCTGATGCCGTTACTTTGATATCATTCGCAGAATTCAATACTTTAAGCTTTTAAGATTAAATAGTATTGACCTCCATATAATGTTAATGTACAATTTATTCCTTTAAAAGTATTTGCAAGCAACCAGCTAAACTCACTAAACGGATTGCCAAAAAATTGCAGCAATTATTATGTTAATTGCACCGTTACGACTTTATTATGAAATGAATTGCACGGTTATTATACGTAGGTATCTCCTAGAGATTCGAACAAAAAATAATATAAAGGAAAGAGAAGGAAGAGTGTGAGCTCTTCCTTCTCTCTCCTTCTTAAGTAATAAAAGTGTTATTCAATAGAGAAAACCTCGTATATCGCATCAGTGGTTCTTCAGAAATC
The DNA here is from genome assembly GCA_905187575.2 of Celastrina argiolus. NCBI lineage: Eukaryota > Metazoa > Arthropoda > Insecta > Lepidoptera > Lycaenidae > Celastrina > Celastrina argiolus. The sequence goes on from LR994596.1 coordinate 11,213,330, forward strand.
AGCAAACATTCAGACTGAGAACCTCCTATTTTTAAAGTTGTTCGAAAATATTTCGTCTCGCCTGTCTCGTCAAAGCTATGTGTACGTGCAACTTGTGTCAGCTATTTAGCAATCGCGTCCTGCATACGAGAATGATACGTATATGTATACGAATACAAGATACGCCTGACCTCGTGCACAGAAAGCTTTATCGAGATAGCGAACATAATCCTAATTGTATGTTGATAGTCGTGAACGATCAGGGTGATAGTGTGCGCGTGACATGGTGAACATACCAGAGGTTCTTAAACTTTAATGGTGCGTTTCAATATCTATATGAAAATAATATATCGCCATATAATTTGACAGTTGTCAGTTGTTATTTTGTATGGTGACTATCCTTTCTTATTAATATATTATATAGGTTATTGACATGAGCTATAACTCGTGATGCAATTTCAAACGTGGGCAAAAAACGATTTGCTTGATGGCTTGGGGAAACAATGCCAATAAGTCCTTTGATTATTCTAAATGCTAAAGCGCTATTTTAAACCAAGAGCCCTTTTTTTAAAGGTTATTGTCGTTTCTTGTGACATAAACAGCATAAGGACATCATTTGGCTTGAAAACCACTTAATTTAAGTATCGTTTATGTATGTTGCTTTAGTCTCTTTGATGAGTTTCGTACATCCGTAAATGTAATATTTTGATGACACCGTTTGACCGACACGGACCACCCAATAATTTGTTTATAATTTAACGTAAATAAAGAGTAGTTTTGTTTATCTATAGATAAAACACGTTTATAGTTATTAAATGTATTTTAAAATCTTTTAAATTCTACTCAGCACAATTACAAAAACATTTTATATGGTAGGGTTTTTATTTGTCTTAATTTAACGCTCTTAAAATACGACATAAAAGAACTACAAATAGTCTACTATATTATGTATTTTCATTAATAATTTGATGCTGCGGATCACGGAAGGTTTGAGGGGACCACCAGAACATATTGAGAACCACTGGTCGACACCATGGTATGCTGTCCTAATAATTACACATTGCCACATAGGTGCAGAAACAGGGTCATAACCACACGTTAAGCTAGTAGCGGTTTCTTGGAGCTTTCTGTGGTAATATTATACTTACTATAGAATAAAAGTGCACAAGTAAAGGTGAACATAAGTCAACATTTATAATTTATTATTTTTATTAATATCTATGGAATTTAAAATTATTCTTATGTCCAATATCTTGTTTGGAATGCATCTACTTTATTATATCTCTAAATCACTTAAAGGATGACATAAAAAGAAGTTGAATTAAAAAAAAGTTGTCGTCTATAATCGTTTTTCTACGGAAATAAAGAAAAATAATTTTTATACCATATATTTATGAAATGTTAAAGTAAAATTCACTATCACTGGTTTGCTAATCTCACCCGCCGAGAAGATGTATGAAATATGACATTCACGTTTTATTTTTGAGACATTTCACCTTCATCTATTGAACAACATTAAATATAAATACATATCGGCACTATTTCATCGTCTTAATTTTTTACTATATTGATACATATTTATTTAAGGTAGTTTAGTTAAAATGTAAAATCAGATACTTAAGTTTAATACAGTTGTAATTTCATTATGGTTAGTTCATACTTGTGTAATGACAATTACCTCGTTAAGTTGCCGATCAATCGTGAAGGCAAACAAGTCGCAATCATTTTGTATGAACAATTAATATTAATGCGTTCATACACGTTCATACAATCAGTGTTAACTATGTTTAAGAGGAAACACCACGGTTGAGAGAAATACAAAATAGGTATTTATAAAATCTATTGCTGTCTCGCAGTGCCTTAGCTAGCCAGCACTAGCGCGATAGAGACAACTGCAACTTGGACTGAAATTACCTATTAAAAGTACCAGAAATCGACGTTTAGGGGATTCCTGTTTCCTCCTCCAAAACTTAACCGATTTAAATATTTTTTTCTGTATTAGCTAAAAAAAGAATTGAGCTAGGTTTCTATTTTTTGCTTTTGTTGTTTATTGTAGTCAAATCTGTTTCCCAGATATTTAAACATAGCGGCCATTTTTTTTAGGTTTTTGAACGTCCATATCTCTTTAAATAATTAATTTATTAAAAAAAAGAAAAAATAGGGACGTACAAACAGTATCCATAAATATTCAGGAAAAAAATTGTTACTCTAGAGGTGTTATCCAGGGAGGAAATAGAAATCCCCTAGACCCCTATTTTTGTATGGAAAAAATTTCGTGGTGTTTCCTCTTAAGTTTTTGTCGGCGTATTGTTGGCACGAGTTAAGAGCAAAAACCATATCATCTACACTCATGTATTATTTGCCAACTTAACTGAGTAACGAATAGGTACTGAAACTACTTAAAGGCGACGAGTTAAATTAAGTGGTCCTCAAGTCTTTGTCATTTCGATAAGTAGTGACAGTGATTGTAAAAGAAGGGCTAAGCTTTTTAGTGTTCGCCCGTAAAAAGTGCAGTATTTTTGAATTGTTAAAAGTGATATTAATTTTTTTTTTTAACCCGACTACTGGTTCACACTCCATTGTAATTCACCTGTTAAACGACTGCGGCGAAGCCTTACGGGAGGGATCTAGTAATAATAATTCCTCCCTCACCGATTTCGGTGACGGTGGCTGGTTTCATTGAAACCAGGCCAGCTACGCAGGAGTTATTTTATAGTGCCCATGTGTATGCGCAATACACAGAAGCACTCTCTTCCTTCACGCTCGTAGCCTAGTGGGACGGATAACCGACACGACTGGCGGGAGATCAGGCGCAGGACCTACTTTTTATATTCCCATCCGACGCATGGTTCATCTTTCTTGTCAGACAATCAGTTAATCAGCCTGCATTGTCCTAGCCACACTTAAAATTAACATTATTTTGTTGTTCCAACGCGGGAATCGAACCCACGACCTCCGGGTCGAGAGGGAAGCTCTGAACCACTAGACCACGGAGGCAAGGAAGGGTACTAGTACTAGTAGTACGGTAGGGACTTTTTTCAGTAGGTATACATATTGTATGTATGTATTTTCCATCAAAGGATAGTTGGTGTACGATCGAAACTCGTGTGTGCATCTATGTTACGTGTCGTGACAATTCAATGCCCACTGTTTCATAACATTATGAATAGTTACAGTAAAAACATGCTTAATCGTTTTCTATTGGTGGTACGTGCTGTTCCATTGTTTTGTGCTCAACAATTATTACTATTCACAGGAATTTAGATAATGCAGTTACGATAAAGAAATCAAGTTAAGTATAGTCAGCAAACAAAGTAACAGATTATCTGTGTGTTTAGTCAAATGAAATATTTATTTCAGAATAAATTTTAGAAAAACTGTTTTCTGAACGTCGTTTCGATATGATGCATACCACAGATTCGGCAATTAGCTCAGTGCGAGGTATGGTCACTGTCCACCGTGAGGAATGGCTATTTGTTACCCTAGTTTGCTCCTCGGGGCATTATTTGCCATACGCAATAACACTCTCGAAAAACATAACATTCTTCTGGCACAGTCACCTAAAAACTTGCAATAATAGTACTGATGAAATTACATTTTAATCGACCGTTACAATTCATGAATATTGATTTCGCCAGCACATGTTAAAGTTAATCCTTCATTAAATATCATGTTATCCCTCTTGTATTTCATATCAATGAATGGGAAGGCATGGTATTTTAACCAGCTGTTAACACTAACGTTGGTGATATCGGGACTTAGTCCTAATTTCACCAACACGTGTTCAAGTTAATCCTTCATTGGCACTTAGCTCCAATTTAACCAACGTATTAAAAGACATTCAACGCTGAGCTACTGTTTTACATCTGTACATATCCTGTTAAGCAGTGACTTGCCATGAAGAATTATAGCTAAGAACGCTCTCGATCACGCCAGCAAAGAAAAAAAACTATATCATAATTGTTTCATCCGTGAGCTGCCAAACGGATGAATCGACTTTGAAATTATGTTAATTTAAACAAAAAAACTAGATCGAAGTCGACTCATGCGTTAAGGGGCGGCGTCATGTCAAACTTCAACCCCTCTTTTTCAGCGGAGGTTAGGAGTATTTCTCCTGTACATAAATGTATTTTCACTTTCACCTAATGCATTTACTGTAAACGTCCAGTGTGCTCTCTCCCATAATCCACTAAAAGTAGCTTTCAGGAAAGCGCTTTTAAAAGCCTTTGTAGTTTCAGCTTTTCCTTTTATCCGTATCTGAAATCTAATTTAGATTCTTTTAGTAGTGCGGATCAAAGCATTCTTATTATCGGTTATTTTGTACATCTCTCATTTTAAGCAGTAAACTAAATAAGTTACGCGTCTAGTTGCTTACAGATATTTTTGTTTGCTAAAGGTCTGGTAATATCAATTTTAGAAAATCTGGCTACGTGTAGGTACAAAGAAAATAAGTTGATATGCATGTTACTTAATGAAACTAATCGTATAATGCTATTGACCTCGTGTTTAGCTGATTCATCCCACTGCTAATTTTGAGCTATAAAGATATTTTACAAACCAATCAGCTGAGCATTAGGTCAGCGACATCTTTTATATCTACTCATAAAACTTGACTATGCTGATGGTAATAGCTTGAAGGTAATAAATAAAATGGTTCTCGTTATCTTATTTTACTTCCTGAACCTCTATTTCTAAAAAATCTTGTAACGTGTTGGAACACACAAGCAGGGATGAAATGGATATGAAATTTCGGATACGGATATGAAATTATTTCGGATTATCCGTTTGTTTCGGATAATTTCGGTTAGGGATATTTAATTTTGTTTACCATTTTTCAGGAGATTTTTTTTTATTTCGGATTCGGTTACGGTAACGGATTTTTTTATATCGGATATCCGATTGTTTCGGTTACGGTTACGGAGCTCGCTAATATCCCTGCATGCTAGGGCTTCCTTCTGAAGGAAAACCAACCTTCCAAACACTTCAATGCCCATAGTCTTCCCATTAGTGTGGTTTTACAGTGAAGCTTACAGCCAGCGCGATCGGTAAGCGCGGCCAGTAAGCGCGCGGATGACCCGCTTGAAACTATAAAACGAGTTCAGAGTCGCGCGGTTTGCTGCGTCGTACAGTCGTGATCGGTTTACATATGGAAAAAAAGGTTCATAAGCGCGGCCGAAACGCCGTCAGCGCGGCCATCCGCGCGTGTTGGTTAAACTATGTAACGATTCAAGAGACGCAAAGCTCGTGGCCCGCGACGCTTACCAACCGCGCTGGCAAAAGCGTCACTGTAAAACCACACTTACATGTGACGTAATTTATGAATGATCCCTTACGCTACGTTTTCACTTTTACATTTTACTTAATTGGACAATCGGCCTGTTTTGTGCTAAATGGAGCGGATCGTATAATGAGTTTATCACGCTGCGAGCCTGTGACAAACGCGGGGTAATTGGAAATGAAATTAACTATGTTAAATTCATACCATTAAGTTTCTACGGAACTGGTTCAAACGTGCGCAGTTTGAATAGTACGAGTATTTTTCAACATTTAAACAATTGTATTTGTACTTTAGATTGTGCCGAATGCTATGATATTATTAAGTACTAGATCCTAGCGGTCTGGGGCCTTACTCTCCAAACTGATTCGATTTAGATTCAGATTCGATCGTGCCGCGTACCTACTGCCGAATAAATTGACGTTTGTTTATTTTGATTATCAGTCAATTGATATGGTTGGGAGTAGAAAAAGTCGATGTAACGATTTTCTTTATCCTGTTTAGTTTCAAAGTAATCCACCAAGTAAAATACCAAAAACCGTTGAGATAGAACTGATTAGGTTCTCGATTGTGTCGTGAGTAGGCCTACTGGAATGAAAATCTCTTGAAGAGTCCTATCCGTAGTCCCCGACTATTAATGAAATTAAATCTTATCTAGATAATATATTAGAAGTCAGTACTCGGTAAGCAATTTTTAGGAATAACCTATATAATATGAAAACACCCGGTTTGTAAGTACCCCTTTTTCCCTTCTTTCTTTCCCTTTTTTCTTCAGGAATCTTTCCCTTTTTTCTTCAGGAAACTTATAGGATAGGTCACAGCGCCTGTTTTGGGGATTTCTTCTCAGAAATGACTATACTGTGCCTGTATGTTCACTATAACTGAACTGTAGTTTTATTGAAGTAAAAATTTTTCAAGCGGCGTTGTGCACTTCTGAGATGGTTAAAAAATATATACTCGTTTAATCGTCGTCAGAAACCGTGACCTGATCAAAAATTCGTAAGATGGAAGGATCCATTTTTGATACACGGTATACAAAGTATAACAATAACGCGGCGTAGAAGAGATAGTAGATTATTACTACTAGCAATATCCCTCTCTTTTTCTGCTGCGTGGTGAAAATTTATGCATACTTTTCGTCTGTATCGAGATGGTTTTATATGATGTATAGTATCTTAAATATTCAATAATTATTGGCTAGTCTAGCCAGTTATTTAACTAAGTGATAATGGACCTTCCGCAGCTTACCGTTAGTCGCTAAAAGAATGCTTACTTTTTCCTTTTTCGGCTTACCATCGCATTTTGGGTGATAAAAACCTCAACTAGAGGTTCTTCTTCCGGTTTTTATGACTGTAACGGACCTTCTGTTTTTATTAGCGTTATAAATAGACAAGGAAACGAAATTAATGAATTTGCGAAATTGACGATTTTGTGCGGTGCTATAACATATACTTTAAAATTATATATAATATTATATAAACACATAAATAAGATACCGAAATAACAATCACAAAATAATCGTAGATTGGCGAAATTATACATTTCATTTCGTGGCTGAACAAGCAACTTAATGGAAAAATCTTTTTAAATATATTAATAATACGACGAATTAATCGTTGAATAAAGTATATAAAATTATTTTGTCGTGTGGGTTTTTCTGTTAAACATTAAACATCCATCTATTTTTAGGGTCGGTAAAAAAGTGACTTTTACGGGAACAAATGGAAGGAGAAGGAAATGGAGAGCAGAGGGAAATGAACGGTAGTTTCGTAAGATTTGAATCTCGAATACACCTCAAAGTTGTCTAAAATAAACCCGCTAGACTTCTAATTAAGATAATCTGATATAGATACTTTGTGAGTATGTTTGGCTTTATTTTAATTAGATAATGTATGTGTATAAATTATAAGGCTATATACTACAAAACATAAATAGTAAAAAGTTTTTTTTTGTTTTTGATATAAAGGAGACAAGGTAGAATAATCATATCCTAAAGTTATAGTGACTGCTCTTTTTGCACCCTGTATTGACTTTAATCAGTCAAGTTCGTATAAAAACAGTTTGTCTTGCAATACGATATGCAAATATTAGTTAAAGTAATCATACGGTTTAGTGTACGTTGGCAGTTGTTGGCACTGCAAATACAGTAGGCTATGTGCAGATTAGATTAGATTGCTAGTTTAATACACTTTTCTATTGACATATAACACGAATGTTTTCTGTTCTATGAATTGAAATCTAAATTATAACTACCCTACATAAAAGTTAATATTTTCCTTACATAATTAAAGAAATGAATGTCGCAAAATTATGACATCGAGGAAATTGAGTTTAAACTATCACTTACACATTTTGGGACATATCACATTCATCTATTCATGTCTTCAATTATAGTCTTTTAGATGTGTATCTAATTGTAACAGTATATCACTTGCTTCTAAGAGTTTGTGTCAGATGTTGCACATGATATTATTATGCGACAATAAAATTGTAAGTTCGTTTTCAAAACTGAACCCTAATCATATTCTTAATGTAGACTTTTTTACTTTTAATGAATTACAAATGAATCGTACTGATATCATAAGTCAATTTTGAAAGTTCGACTAACCAAAACACGTTTGACGTTTATAAGAATAACATTTTACTGTTTTAACATATCGAGACCTGATCAAAACTGTTGTTAACACGCTTTTATTAGGTCGACCTGTATGTAACTATATATAAAGAAATTTCATGTAATTTAACCAATAACCTTCTAAAAAGGATCGTAGCGTAATGAAATTGGTTGTTGTGTGTAGTTCTGATGACAATACTATAATATGGTACTGTCGAACTGATCTGATACCGGAAGATAACTGGATCCTCATGATGGAACATCGTATCATAGCTGTTTTTGGATTTTTTTGCAAGTCCTTGTCTTGACTTTGACCACGATTAGGTTTTAGGGTCTGATCATGAAGTTGGAAGACACTGGCATTCCATGGTGGAATATCGTATCATAGTTGCGTTTGCACTTGTGATAAAGGCCACGTGATGAACTTTGAAGCATGATTGTTTTTTTTTAGTATTTTTTTAACTATGATATTTTTAAGATTGAATAAAAACCTACAGAGAGCCAACCAACTAAGATATAAGATTATATCTAACGGTAAATATACGATCAGTTTATATTACAAGGCGCACTGTTTTACTACACGCCCAACGCGTATCCCTCACAGATGTTTATTCAAAAGTGCATTTTAACGAGGCTTTGTCTTAGTCCCTTTCTTATGCTAATTAATATGCTTTGTTTGGAGAATTACTGGTTAGCGTCTCTTACAGTACTTTTCTACATATCGCCGACGCAATTACAATACCGCGTTTATTATTGATTATGTTTTGTTACCACTAGCTGGATTCACAAAGTTTTGGAAACATGTGATTAATCCCATTCAACATTATCATTATGTTAATTCGTATTCGAATCTGCAAATGGGAATTGAAGCCCTGGGCGGCAATTCTCAGGCCTCGAACCTAGTTCCGAATATTAGTATATCCCGCTCGCACGCGCGGTAAATCTGATTTGCATGAGCGGGACAGACCGATAGTAAAAACTAAGTTCGAGGCCTGAGAATTAGGGCCCTGGGCCCTGAATCAAGATGCTATCGCTATTTATCGCTTACGAATTTCGAAAACATAAAGTATTGCATTTGATATAAACTTCGCTAAATGACGAGCGAATTCATATGTCATTTAGGAAAGCTTATGTCTAATTCCATACATTTTGTTTTCGAACTTCGTAAGTGATAATTGAAGACATAAAATTTCAAAACCCTAAACATCAGTTTTTTTGGCCTTGCCCGTAGTCTTTTGAAAAACATAAACACAGTATATGCGTCGGGAGTCAAAGAGTAACTTTTGCTAAGTTTTACCAAAATGAGCACATCTATTATTATACAGACAAAGGGTTTTCATAACATTTGTAACCCTGTAATCCCCAACCGTGACGGTAACCCTACACCCACGGGGCCCGTGCATCTTGACCACAATCGGGTAACACAGCCCACGTCACGCTCTGACGGTTCCTCTCATGTTTATGTATTTACTCTTTAATAGTTTAATGCGTTGATTACTATATACTGTGCACTTAATTTATCACTCTGTGCTTCTTTAGTAGTGTAATGATTATTGTACTTAATAGCTTCATTGAGATAATAGGCTATGTTTTTTGTTGATACTGATTCTATTATGTGATGGTTGTGTTATAGGAATCTAGTTTGGTTTTCATACTTTAATTAGGTCCTTAAAGTTTAGTTTAGATGTTTTGTTTGAAAGCTGACATGACCTAGAGTGATTTTAACTCCCGACAGTCCCGACGAACAGGGAGGTGTTATAAGTTTGACGTATGAATGTGTTTGTCTATGTCTGTCCGTGGATTGGTTTACTACCAACTGATGGATGAACCGATTTTGATCTGGTTTTATTTATTTGACAGCTGACGTCATCGCAAGTGTTCTTCGCTACTATTTATCATCATTTCGGTTACTGCTTGACAGTTCGGGGGTTACTTTAAAGTCAAAGTCAAAGATTTTTATTCAGAAGAAATTTTACAAAAAATATCTGAACGTTGTTTCTATATGATGCCTTCCACCGGATCGGGAACTAGCCCAGCGAGAAGAACCGGCGTAAAGAAGGCCATCTTTTACCAAAAATAATGTTGTGAACTTAATTTATTTAATCATAGAAGATTCAACAGCAATAAGTATCAATAACTTACAAGCCATTCAGATATACAGAATCTCACGAATGGAAAACAAGTTTTTTAATGAAAGCGTGAGCTTTTAATAATTATTGTGTTAATATACATTGCAAAACAGATGAATTAATACGACAGATTTAATTAAGGAAATGACGCCACCAGCAGTATATTTCTGTAGTTTTAGTAAACCATGACCTGTAGCAGAGCGATTTAATTACTTACATTATTAATGTTTTTCAAAAGAACAAGGAAAAGAAACGTTAAGCCCCAATTTCACCAACGCACGTTAATGTTAACGGCATGTTAAAATATCATACCTTCTCATTCATTTATAGGAATTACGAGAGAAACAACATGATATTTAACGAAGGATTAACTTTAAGATTGCTTGGTGAAACACGCCCTAAGTATTGAAATGCACGCAATTAATAATTTTTGAGTGGTTTCCCTTTTCCCACAGTAACCCTTCGCATTTCGATTCACGGTGTCTGCGCCCTAACTCGCGTAACGAATTTCGCGTGTTCACAAACGCAAATAACTTGTAAAATCATGTTGTGGAACTTTGAAGACGGAGTAAAGGTGTGTCACCTAAGTTACGGCTCGTTACGAAAATAATACTAATTGTTTACGTGTATTATATTAAAATGTTGAAAACTAAGAGTTATCTGGGGGCACGGTCGTGCCCCCGTCAAGACGAGCCAAGCGAAGCGCAAGGGCACTACCTACCTTTTCTCGAAAGGTTTCGTCGTTTTTTTGAACTCCCACACTTTGCTTTGGATGATGCTAAATAGTTAAAAATTTCAACATATAATGACACCAGTAAATACATGAATTATACAAAGTTTGAATGTCGTAGCTACTATACTTTAGATTTTATCGATGTGTAAAAACCCCCGATTTCGTCACTGACTCATTTATAGATCATCAAAATTCTTAGGTTACTTCCGGAAATATAAGAAAGCTGAAGTTATGTATGTAAGCTGTTATTGCTACAAAACCAACAAAAAAATTATTTAAAATATGTAAATGCCGCCATTTTGAATCCAATATGCTGGACCACCATATTGGATTCAAAAGGATGTTTATTATAAGAATCTGATGATCTTTAATTTATATAAGGAATATAATATACAAGTACATAAAAAACCTACGACCTACTTTTTGTAGGACCCATAATCGTTCAGAATTTTGCTTCATATAATTTATGTCCGACTTTATGTATGTTGAGTGCGTTGCACTACTGCAATCAGTGTATTCTATTATTCATCTACAAAGAAGACGAAAAATATATTATTATATTATTTATGAGAGGAAAATTTGTTTTTTATCCACTTATTTAAAATTAGCGCGAATATGCAGGCAGCTAATAGTTGTAAATTGCTGTCGGTCACAAAATAACTGTCGATGTATGGAACAGATCCATCTGTTGTTAAATTTCTTTTCTGTAAAGTTCTTTGTATGCTTAGCATTATTATAATGTGATTTGTAAGAAACTAGCTTCTCAGTGGCTCAAAATATTCTATAGAATTCCTAGTGCTAGTTACCATCATCACTACTACTATTAGATATAAGGTACTGTTGAAAATACTAGCTGGTATTAGCTAATATTAGCACCGGGCGTCGCCAGGCGTCGCGACGCCTGCCGACGCTCAGCGCCGCGACGCCTGGCGACGCCCGGTGGCTCACAAAACAACAGTGGCTCAAAATATTCTATAGAATTCCTAGTGCTAGTTACCATCATCACTACTACTATTAGATATAAGGTACTGTTGAAAATACTAGCTGGTATTAGCTAATATTAGCACCGGGCGTCGCCAGGCGTCGCGGCGCTGAGCGTCGGCAGGCGTCGCGACGCTGGGCGTCGGCAGGCGTCGCGGCGCTGGGCGTCGGCAGGCGTCGCGGCGCTGGGCGTCGGTAGGCGTCGCGGCGCTAGGCGTCGTGACGCTGGGCGTCGGCAGGCGTCGCGGCGCTGGGCGTCGGCAGGCGTCGCGGTGCTGGGCGTCGGCAGGCGTCGCGGCGCTGAGCGTCGGTACGCGTCGCGGCGCTGGGCGTCGGTAGGCGTCGCGGCGCTGGGCGTCGGTAGGCGTCGCGGCGCTTGGCGTCGTGGCGCTGGGCGTCGGTAGGCGTCGCGGCGCTGGGCGTCGGTAGGCGTCGCGGCGCTGGGCGTCGGCAGGCGTCGCGACGCTGGGCGTCGGCAGGCGTCGCGACGCTGAGCGTCGGTAGGCGTCGCGGCGCTTGGCGTCGTGACGCTGGGCGTCGGTAGGCGTCGCGGCGCTTGGCGTCGTGACGCTGGGCGTCGGCAGGCGTCGTGACGCTGGGCGTCGGCAGGCGTCGCGGCGCTGGGCGTCGTGACGCTGGGCGTCGGCAGGCGTCGCGGCGCTGGGCGTCGGCAGGCGTCGCGGCGCTGGGCGTCGGTAGGCGTCGCGGCGCTAGGCGTCGCGGCGCTGGGTGTCGCGGCGCTGACCGTCGGCAGGCGTCGCGACGCTGGGCGTCGGCAGGCGTCGCGGCGCTGGGCGTCGGCAGGCGTCGCGGCGCTGGGCGTCGGCAGGCGTCGCGGCGCTGGGCGTCGGTAGGCGTCGCGGCGCTAGGCGTCGCGGCGCTGGGCGTCGCGACGCTGGGCGTCGGCAGGCGTCGCGGCGCTGGGCGTCGGTAGGCGTCGCGGCGCTAGGCGTCGCGGCGCTGGGTGTCGGCAGGCGTCGCGGCGTTGGGCGTCGGTAGGCGTCGTGGCGCTTGGCGTCGTGACGCTGAGCGTCGACAGGCATCGTGACGCTGGGCGTCGGCAGGCGTCGCGGCGCTTGGCGTCGTGGCGCTGGGCGTCGGTAGGCGTCGCGACGCTGGGCGTCGGCAGGCGTCGCGGCGCTGGGCGTCGGCAGGCGTCGCGGCGCTGGGCGTCGGCAGGCGTCGCGGCGCTGGGCGTCGGCAGGCGTCGCGGCGCTGGGCGTCGGTAGGCGTCGCGGCGCTAGGCGTCGCGGCGCTGGGTGTCGCGGCGGTGAGCGTCGGCAGGCGTCGCGACGCTGGGCGTCGGCAGGCGTCGCGGCGCTGGGCGTCGGCAGGCGTCGCGGCGCTGGGCGTCGGCAGGCGTCGCGGCGCTGGGCGTCGGTAGGCGTCGCGGCACTAGGCGTCGCGGCGCTGGGTGTCGCGACGCTGGGCGTCGGCAGGCGTCGCGGCGCTGGGCGTCGGTAGGCGTCGCGGCGCTAGGCGTCGCGGCGCTGGGTGTCGGCAGGCGTCGCGGCGCTGGGCGTCGGTAGGCGTCGCGGCGCTTGGCGTCGTGACGCTGAGCGTCGACAGGCATCGTGACGCTGGGCGTCGGCAGGCGTCGCGGCGCTTGGCGTCGTGGCGCTGGGCGTCGGTAGGCGTCGCGACGCTGGGCGTCGGCAGGCGTCGCGGCGCTGGGCGTCGGCAGGCGTCGCGGCGCTGGGCGTCGGCAGGCGTCGCGGCGCTGGGCGTCGGCAGGCGTCGCGGCGCTGGGCGTCGGTAGGCGTCGCGGCGCTAGGCGTCGCGGCGCTGGGTGTCGCGGCGCTGAGCGTCGGCAGGCGTCGCGACGCTGGGCGTCGGCAGGCGTCGCGGCGCTGGGCGTCGGCAGGCGTCGCGGCGCTGGGCGTCGGCAGGCGGCGCGGCGCGGGGCGTCGGTAGGCGTCGCGGCGCTAGGCGTCGCGGCGCGGGGTGTCGCGACGCTGGGCGTCGGCAGGCGTCGCGGCGCTGGGCGTCGGTAGGCGTCGCGGCGCTAGGCGTCGCGGCGCTGGGTGTCGGCAGGCGTCGCGGCGCTGGGCGTCGGTAGGCGTCGCGGCGCTTGGCGTCGTGACGCTGAGCGTCGACAGGCATCGTGACGCTGGGCGTCGGCAGGCGTCGCGGCGCTTGGCGTCGTGGCGCTGGGCGTCGGTAGGCGTCGCGACGCTGGGCGTCGGCAGGCGTCGCGGCGCTGGGCGTCGGCAGGCGTCGCGGCGCTGGGCGTCGGTAGGCGTCGCGGCGCTAGGCGTCGCGGCGCTGGGTGTCGCGACGCTGGGCGTCGGCAGGCGTCGCGGCGCTGGGCGTCGGTAGGCGTCGCGGCGCTTGGCGTCGTGGCGCTGGGCGTCGGTAGGCGTCGCGACGCTGGGCGTCGGCAGGCGTCGCGGCGCTGGGCGTCGGCAGGCGTCGCGGCGCTGAGCGTCGGTAGGCGTCGCGGCGCTGGGCGTCGGTAGGCGTCGCGGCGCTTGGCGTCGTGGCGCTGGGCGTCAGCAGTCGTCGCGGCGCTGGGCGTCGTGACGCTGGGCGTCGGCAGGCGTCGCGGCGCTGGTCGTCGGTAGGCGTCGCGGCGCTGGGCGTCGTGACGCTGGGCGTCGGCAGGCGTCGCGGCGCTGGGCGTCGTGACGCTGGGTGTCGGCAGGCGTCGCGGCGCTGGGCGTCGTGGCGCTGGGCGTCGGCAGGCGTCGGTAGGCGTCGCGTCGCGGCGCTGGGCGTCGTGACGCTGGGCGTCGGCAGGCGTCGCGGCGCTGGGCGTCGTGACGCTGGGTGTCGGCAGGCGTCGCGGCGCTGGGCGTCGTGGCGCTGGGCGTCGGCAGGCGTCGCGGCGCTGAGCGTCGGTAGGCGTCGCGGCGCTTGGCGTCGCGGCGCTGGGCGTCAGCAGGCGTCGCGACGCTGGGCGTCAGCAGGCGTCGCGACGCTGGGCGTCAGTTAAAACGTGATACTTGGCCGTTTTGCTACCGTTACGAAGATTTTATAGGCATTCATTTATCGTGTGTGAAATAAAACGGCCAAGCATCACGTTTTAACTGAAATGTAGAGTAAGTGAATCTAAGCCAAGTAAAGTAAGGGCGCATAGATCAAGAACTTTGGTTCTACATGGGATTTGTCCACTTTTTGATAGATTTTGATCAAGGTGCTGGTAGATTTAGGGCGAGTAGTCTTTAGAACTTGGCTTTATACGATATCTGATAACTTTTTCACAGGGTAAGCTATATAGACTCGTCTTGGCAACATTTTTACATGAAAATGTTTTTGGTGGGATTAAATACTTTTCGTAAATAACCTCTTGGCAGTCTTTGGCGGTTAAAATAAATCATATTAATGTTGTAATGTGTAAAACAAGTTGCACTGTATACGTGACAGTAGCTGACCTGTGCCTACTTCGTTGAGTATACAAACCGTTTAAACCTTCCCTGGACTTCCATGAACATTTCAAGACTAAATATAGTCGAATCGGTTCAGTAGTTCTCGAGTTTTAGCGAGACTAACGAACAGAAATTAATTTTTATATATAAGACTGGCTGACCCGTGCCCACTTCATTGAGCATAAAAACCGTTTAAACCTTCCCGGGACTTCCACGAATATTTCAAGACTAAAAATAGCCGAATCGGTTCAGCTGATCTCGAGTTTTAGCGAGACTAACGAACAGCATTTAATTTTTATATATAAGAAAGATTACCTAAAGAACGAAAAAAACTAAAGATTGTTTTTTTAAGAAAGAAAATTTATTAAATATAAAAATATAAAAATAATTGTCACTACTGATATTATACGTCTACAAGTAAAGTGTAAGTAAATAATATTTTAGTTAAAAAAAATACAGATGAATTGAGAACCTCCTCCCTTTTTTTGAAGTCGGTTAAAAAGGGTTTTAGCCATCATTTTAATTAAAGTTAATTAATTTTTTTAGTTTAATACTGAAACACTACTTAAATCACAGGAGCTCCTACACGCTTGTCGCTGTCACTGCTTAGCGTGACAAGAACAGAGTTGAGTGCCACTCAATCTAACTATCGTTTCAGTATTAATCATTCAATCATTGTAGAGCAGACATGATCAAGTAAATGAAATATGGATCATTTTTGTCTTGTCTGCACAGCTCTCCAATCTCAATGAACTGATATAACCCATTGTTCTAAGACCTAAGTGGGCCGTCACACTTTAATCTCGCCATAAAATTATCAAAAGGTCAGAAGGTGATATCCGGAGTCAGAATAATTCGGTGAAAGTACTTAAGTTTTGACACAAAGTTAATGTGTTCGCGGCCATGTTTGTCTATATATTTATCCAAATGTCATGCAAAATTTTCACTGTCTGCATTAAGAGATTTTTAATTAAAACTTGTCCAATCTTGCAGCTTCACTCAAAAGAATAAATGCTGTCTTAAGATCAGTAAGCATTAAGTGACTCTGAGTAGAGTCATTAGAGTGTTAATAATATTAAAACATTGCAAAGAAATTACTTTGGATTGAATCAGCCTGCCAGTAAGTTAGTAATTTATCATCTGAAATACACATCTATCTTAAATATATAAAAATTAATTGCTGTTCGTTAGTCTCGAGTCTTAACTTGAGAATGGTAGAACCGATTCGGCTATTTTTATTAGTCTTGAAATATTCGTGGAAGTCCCGGGAAGGTTTAGGTTCCTCACAAACTGTTTCTATGCTCAACGAGGTCATTTACAAGTAATCATGCGTACATACCTAAGTATTATTTCTTATTGTTTAAATTAGTATGTTTCATGAAATATCTTTATATCTACCCGTTCCTTTGCTCTGTGGTTCGGGATCTGAAAATGAGGGTATTAATGAAAGACGCGTGAAAAACCTCAAACTGGGGCGCGCCGGGAATGAGTACAGACAGCACAAAAGACTATCAAAACGCAAGGACCTATTTGTCAGATGAGTACGGCCAACAGAAAGTTTTGTGTTTGAGCGTAGTGGATAATTGAAAACCCGCTTTTGTTTTAAAAATGCTTTATAATAACGCATCCGTGGTCTAGTGGTTTAAAACCTAGCTCTCGACTCGGAGGTCGATTCCCGCGTTGGAGTAACAAAAATGTTGTTTACAAGACGTATGGTTAGGACAATGCAGGCTGATCACCTGATTGTCTGACAAGAAAGATCTCCCGCCAGTCGTGTCGGTTGTCGTCCCACTGGGCTACGAGAGTGAAGGAGGAGAGAGTGATTCTGTGTATTGCGCACACACTTGGCACTATAAAATAACTCCTGCGTAGCTGGTCTGGTTTCAATGAAACCGGCCACCGTCACCGACATCGGTGTGGGAGGCATTAACGCTTTATAATAAGTTGTAGAGACTAGTGTCGTTTCAGCTATCACGTCCAAAGTATTTTTACTACAGTACATCCGAGATAAATTTAACCCAAACGTAAACAAAGCCGTTTTTGACACAACCATAGATTATTCAGTGATGCCAATTGGCCAATATTAATGCAATAATTATTGTTGACTACATGAATCCATAGACTATAGATTATATTCTACAGTTGGCAGTGTCAAAATAGCGTAATTTTACTGTAAAGTCGGCTCCACACTACCTACTCGCGGAGTTCCTCGGCGAAGTACGGCGAAGTACTAGTAAAGTTTGACGAGGTAAGCCGAAGTGCATCTCTACACTATCCTATCTAACTAGTTAATTAAAAAAGTAAAATAGTTCAACTTCGCGAGTAGTGTGGATCCGGGGTAAAGGTTTTTCATTTGATGTTTAAATATGTTAGTAATTGTTATAAAATGTATTGGATAATGAAGTACGATCCTTTAATAAACCCGTGTGTTGATAAGTGTGCACAATAAGTGAGTAAGCGAAAATTTCGATGTTTTTGGTTTTAAATTTATCAGGGACGAACTATAGTGGAATATACTCGCACGCGGGTTGGCGACCGCAGTGTTAAAATCAATGTCCGTGGAAATACTGCTGCTAATTTCCGGTTATATTATATTCCCTCTATCGCCTTATGCGGAAAGATGGTAATTAGGGAGGTGGTTGTTTATAACATTTTTCTAAATGAAGGATTGTTACGGCGGAGGAAGCTTGCTTGGGCGTTGGAATAATGTATTTGTAGACTGCTTTTCGACTCTCGTTTATTACATACTAGCTGACCCGTGCCCACTTTGTTGAGCACATTAACCGTTTGATACCTTCCCTGGACTTTCACAAATATTTTAAGACCAAAAATAGCCGAATCGGTTCAGTCGTTCTTGAGTTATGCGCTTACCAACACATTTTGCGATCCATTTTTATATTATAGAAGATTAATATTTAAATGTAACATATGGGGCATTTCACGTCAAGCGGACCAGAAAAAAAAAGTCAGATCTTGGATATTGTTCATAATTGGATCAATTGCACTTCCATAGGACCTGAATAAATGTACGTCCTTATTTTTCTTTTTTTATGCCTTGTTACGAATTTATGCGCCTTCAAAGAATCATCAAAATTTGAAAAGCAGATTTTTCGAAAGCTGTTAATGAAGGTAATCAAATGGAATAAAGAATAAGTAAACAGTGTTTATTAGAGTATATTAATTGATTTTATAGAAAATAAATTGAAATTAGAAAATAATATTTTTTTTTGTACAGTAAACCGGAAGTCAATATTAAACTTCGATTTTTTTTTCAATTAGTCAAAATATATTTTTTTTATTTTAGCCTTCAAACATGCCCCGTGGTGTGTAAATATTATGTAAAAAATATAAGAATGGTACCTCGATTAGTTTCGAAGATACACGCACTAAAGTATGTGGGTGCCGATGTCGCGCAGTATGGGCAGTTTTTTAGTACGGTAGTAGTACCTTTATATACTTGCCAAAGGTTGTTTTATGACATTGAATTATTGAATCCTGTTGTGACTTGTAACGCCATCTATTATCTACCAAGAAAATCGCTTTGAAATGAAAGTGAAATGTTAGAAAGAGATAGATAGAGACGCCTCACGCAGCACGCCAGGCGTCGCCTATGTCGTCCGTTATTCATTTAGTCGTTTCTGTGAGTGCAATGCGTTAGCAGTGTTCTGTTAAAACAAATAACTGTGGAATTATCGTTATAATGAATTTCTATGGTAATCGGTGTAATAAAAACCTTTTTAACTTTCCATTTCATTCAAAGTTTATCAGTGTTAGAAAAGTTTCAAAACGTTTAGCTGAAAAGTGGGGAGTTACTTCTTTTCCTTACGTATTATTGTCGTTACTTATGTACTTCTTGCCGATTACGTCTGTCAAGTGAAATACCTACAGAACCCAATTTTGATCTGGTTCAGTCACAGAGCAGCCAAACGCCGAGTGAATGTTCGCAGAACGCTCTGAATGAATCGTATATTCCGGATGAGGATGACGATAGACATAAAACTATTTCGACTCAGACGGAAATGGATCGAGAAATTCTACGTCAGTTAAAGGAGAAGTTTAATGACCCGTCTACATCTCTTTCGCTATAAACTGTAATACTAACCGTTGCACATCAGTCCTGGAGTTAACATAAACTCGCAAAATAATTCGGAACAACTCGTCGTCAAGCTAAAAATGCAAAGAAACTTGTGGCGCAATTAGGTATTTTGTCATCTCCTAACCCACGTAGTGGTCGTAAGCTGCCAGTGGAAACTGAAGATATGGTGAGAAGTTTTTATCTCCGAGAAGATATTAGTAGAGTTATGACGGGCAAGAAAGATTGTATCTATTAAATTAAATGACGGCAAACGAGCTCAGGTGCAAAAACAACTTCTAATGAGCAATATTGATGAGTTGTATCAGAAATTTAAGACGGAATATCCCGGTATGAAAGTTGGCTTACCTAAGTTTTTCACAATAAGACCTAAACAATGTGTCCTTGCTGGAGATTCTGGCACACACCTTGTCTGTGTATGTATATACCACCAGAATGTTAAACTGATGTTGGCAGCAGGAAACATTGATTCGCTAACTACAGAAACCAAAATGCATTTTACATCTTTTATGGAGTGCCAACGAATGATGATGTGCCCCAACCTAAACCAATTTGTTATTTGATGATGTTAATATTTTAGAAACAGATTTAATTTTATAAACTTATATTATTACGAAGAAGATTTTAGCACTAAAGCTGAAATACATTTTCACGCAACCTCACATGGAAAAGGGCCATGTGATGGTCTTGGCGGAAATCTAAAGAGACTGGCAACCCGTGCTAGCTTACCTGCAAATAGAGCTATTACTGACTGTCTTCGATTATATAATTGGGCTAAAACAGGAAACAGCCTGATAAGGCCTTCTTCATAATAATATAAGTTTATAAAATTAAATCTGTTTTTAAAATGTTGTGGCGCTCCATCTGTACCATATATAACACTACGTGGGTTAGGAGATGACAAAATACCTAATTGCGCCACAAGTTTCTTTGCATTTTTAGCTTGACGTCGAGTTGTTCCGAATTCTTTTGCGAGTTTATGTTCACTTCAGGACTGAGGTGCAACGGTTAGTATTACAGTTTTCAGCGAAAGAGATGTAGATGGGTCGTTAAACTTCTCCTTTAACTGACGTAGAATTTCTCGATCCGTGTCCGTCTGAGTCGAAATAGTTTTTGTCTATCGTCATCCTCATCCGGAATATACGATTCATTCAGAGCGTTCTGCGAACATTCACTCGGCGTTTGGCTGCTCTGTGACTGAACCAGATCAAAATTGGGTTCAGTAGGTATTTCACTTGACAGACTTAATCGGCAAGACGTACATAAGTAACGACAATAATACGTAAGGAAAAGAAGTAACTCCCCACTTTTCAGCTAAACGTTTTGAAACTTTTCTAACACTGATAAACTTTGAATGAAATGGAAAGTTAAAAAGGTTTTTATTACACCGATTACCATAGAAATTCATTATAACGATAATTCCACAGTTATTTGTTTTAACAGAACACTGCTAACGCATTGCACTCACAGAAACGACTAAATGAATAACGGACGACATAGGCGACGCTTGGCGTGCTGCGTGAGGCGTCTCTATCTATCTCTTTCTAACATTTCACTTTCATTTCAAAGCGATTTTCTTGGTAGATAATAGATGGCGTTACAAGTCACAACAGGATTCGATAATTCAATGTCATAAAACAACCTTTGGCAAGTATATAAAGGTACTACTACCGTACTAAAAAACTGCCCATACTGCGCGACATCGGCACCCACATACTTTAGTGCGTGTATCTTCGAAACTAATCGAGGTACCATTCTTATATTTTTTACATAATATTTACACACCACGGGGCATGTTTGAAGGCTAAAATAAAAACAAAATATTTTGACTAATTGAAAAAAAAATCGAAGTTTAATATTGACTTCCGGTTTACTGTACGAAAAAAAATATTACTTTCTAATTTCAATTTATTTTCTATAAAATCAATTAATATACTCTAATAAACACTGTTTACTTATTCTTTATTCCATTTGATTACCTTCATTAACAGCTTTCGAAAAATCTGCTTTTCAAATTTTGATGATTCTTTGAAGGCGCATAAATTCGTAACAAGGCATAAAAAAAGAAAAATAAGGACGTACATTTATTCAGGTCCTATGGAAGTGCAATTGATCCAATTATGAACAATATCCAAGATCTGACTTTTTTTTTCTGGTCCGCTTGACGTGAAATGCCCCATATAATAAAAATGGCGCTTGTTGTGAAAGATGTTGAAAGAAGCTCTGTGTATGATCAACAAGGACTTATTTCATTATCTAACTACGGAGTCTGTAGGTTAAGTCAGATAACGAATAGGTATAGTGACAATTATTCAAAGATAAGAATAGAAATAAAATATACTGGTTCTAAGTTATTAACTAAATATATAAGAAAGTAATAAAAGTATTTACACAACTGTGGGGAAAACAAGAACAATTTTATTGACATCTACTCGTATGAACGCTTCAAACCAAATTAATCTGCTAAGTATTGATTGGTGCTTAGTATCTTTTTTTTAAATTTAATACGAGCTAGATACTATGCTAAGTATTCAATGAATTTGTGCTACCAGACAACGGAAGCATAAGTAAGTAATACTTTAAGGCCGTGTTTCACGGCAGTTAACGACATGTTAAAATCATTTTTTGATCCTTTTTTCCGGAATTCGAAGTCGCGACCTCCTCGCGGTTTGAGCATCGACGCTCTCAAACGTCACATTACGGTCGTCTATAATCATTGGATACTTGTTAGTTGCCTCGTTACTTTTTTTAATATCAAGTCCGCGAAACCACAGTCCGCGCTAGTGATGTGAACTGATGCTGGACACCGGTCCTGCATTCCGCGGGGTGAACGACACGTCCTTGTAAGCTCCTTTCTAGAGGCCCGCCGGCTGATTATGTATCGCAACAGCAATTCGACAGGCGTAAATTGTACAATATCGCTGTCAAGTGAATACGTTTGACAGCGATATTGTAAACAATTGTACAATTTACACCTGTCGAATTGCTGTTGCGAGATACATTATCAAACTGCCGATCGCGGTTGCCACTCGAGAACCTTTGTCCACTGACGCATTAGTAGCTCAGTGGTTAAACATCGATGCATGCGGACGGATATCGCTAGCTCGAATCCCGCCAAGGAACCAGAAGTATTCCTGGTTCATTAATGTGTATGAAAGTTGTAAATATATTCCCGTTTTCTGGTACCCGTAACACAGGTTCTTTGAGCACGTAACACGTATGCGTCCATAGACAATAATATTTAATATAACAGTATAATGTATATTTAAATACCTACTTTTGCATAATGTAATCAAGAATTTCCCACGGTGTCGTATCATATCAAATACTTGTTTATATCATCGTAGTTACTACATTTCCGTTCAAATGGCAACTATTAATGAGGATTTGATATATTCCAATATTTTTAGTGCCAATTTCACCAACGAACAACGTTTAGTTTCATAGCGATATTGTACACAATTGTACAATTTAGGTCTGTCGAATTGTTGTTGCGAGATCTATAAGCCTACAGAGCGTTAGACGATCTTCCACTAGGTAGACGACCTAAACAAGGTAGCCTGGTTGATGCAGGATCGCCTGGAAAACTTTAGGTAAGACGTCTAGCAGTGGACGGACGTCCTAACGTCGATGATTGTATCAGATATTTCGGTCGAATTTCTATAGTATAGTTGGCGTGGTCAAAGGTAATCGTATTAAAAGTTCAATCACGCTTTACTACGGATTCTATCAGCGGCAGGTCGAGCAGAAAAACTCATCCATTTATACTTAAATTACACGGTACAATTTGTCGAATGAACGCCATATGGGTCATTCCAGTTTTTCCCCTTTCTAAAGCTTAGAAGCCTATATGATCCGGTATTCGTAGTTCGAAGGAAATCAAGAGCACACAAAAAACTTATCAAATGGAGCTAAAAATTGAATACGAGTGTCGAGTCAAATGTCAATGTTGAATTTGATAAATTGACGCTCGTGTGTGCGATTTAACTGTATTGATATAGCGATTATTAGAGTTATACAAGACTATGGCGTTACTACTAGCGCCACAATCCTGCATCGTGCTATCTATGCCCAGCGCTATATATATGTCGCAGTCATCTAATTAAATCAGCTATTTCATTGAGTGACTAGCGTTTTTATCGAATGACGACATTTAATTGAAAGACTAGGCCGAACATTGATTGTACAATCGTCACTCAACGTCCAATTAGTTAGCGGATTGTAACATAGCCCTTATATGAGAGCGGACATAAAATCAGTCAGGTGACTGAATTTTCCCAAAAGCGAATCTATCAACCCCGACTCCACGTAGTACTTGTCTGTCAACCCCTAGAGTGTATATTTAAGCGCGGAGGCGCGGAGGGAGAGCAGCCCCCGCCCGCCGTAACGAAATGCAGAAACCAGGACTCGCCGCGGCGGCGGAGGCTGGTCGCCGAAGGCGACCAGAAAGCCGGAGCTGCCTAAGGCGAGTGTTGGTTGATGTCATTCGTTACGCATGGGCGAAGGGGCTGCATTTCCCGCAGCGCCGGAGACGTGACAGACCGACATTGTCCCAAAAACAAATCTATCGACTCCACGTAGAACTTGTCTATTTTATCTAACCTCTAAACTACAACTGTAAATATTTTCTTAACTAGTGGTTGCTGAGTAAAGGGGAGGGTAGGGGGGATTTCCTTTGTCCCCTTACCGCCGTCTCCACCTTTCTCCCCTGTTTTACTCCTGGAAATATCCCGGAAACACAGACATAACCTCAAAACTTCAACCATAAATATCTTCCAAACTAGTAGTCTCCTAAAGGTGGGAGCGGTAGGGGGGGGGTTCTCCCCCTCCCCTCCTCCCTCCACCCCCCCAATTAAGAGGGATTTATACAAAAAAAAATCCAGCTCCTCCTTTTTTGGAAGTCCGTTAAAAAATCGGAAAATTATTCGCAAACACACATAAAAAAAACCTACTTATTCATCGAATGAGAAAGCTCCTCCTTTTTTGGAAGTCGGTTAAAAAATCGGACTAAATGACGTTCAGTCAATGACTACATGACTAAATGACGTTCAATCAATGTTCAGTCAAGACATTGGACGTTACAATAAACAACTTGACGAGTTGTCCTTTAGTCTTTCAATTAAATGTCGTCATTCGATAAAAACGCTAGTCACTCAATGAAATAGCTGATTTAATTAGATGACTGCGACATATATACGACATCAGGGGCCGTATTATGAGCTTTTACAATACCAGCCTGGTTCCAGGCAATTTAATAATACGGCCTTAAACTGCCTTGTTCTTTTTCATATTACAACGACATGTTATTCTGAATGGATCCACCCTAGTTTGGTTATCCACCCTAGACTGGCTGTCAATAAGCATATCAATATGTGATCGTAATACGATAATTCCAGGCAGCTATGTTGTATGGCGTAAACTGGCTGGAATTGAGAGCTTGTAATAGGCCTGCTGAAAACTAGTAAAGTGGGCTTCGGCCTGACCGAGCATACTATCTCGCTCGATCGGAGTTCTCCCTTTGGGGCTTTCACTAGTATTCCCACAAGACTAACTCCCGGTTTCTGAAACCCTATTCAAATGTATGATCAACTAATATGGCATTCAAATTAACAACCCATATTGAACGCTTATTGGTGGAACATTATCAGAAAGAAACGAAGGGACAGATGCGAGGCTGGTTAAAATACCTCAGATAAGGTTTATTCAAATCGTATGTCAACTAAACGGTGTCTGGTCAATTAAAATTCTGCCCCCTTCTTTCTCTCTGATAATGTTCCACCAATCCGCGTTCAATATGGGTCGTTTATTTGAATGGCATGTTAGTTGATCATACATATGAATAGGGATCGAGAAACCGGGGGTATATGAGGGAGAGGAATCCGGACGAGATTTAGAGCACTCAAAATCGATTTATATGAAAAAAAAAACATCAAAAGAAACCTAAACATAAAGGATTTTCAGAACAAAGCGAAGTATTTGTGGGAAATTGGATATAATTAAACCATTATTATTGTATTAGCGTAAGAGTTTTTTTTGTTTTCTTGAAATGAAAATAATTGTTTAATTGAGTTCTAAATTGGTTAATCGCCGTTCAAGTCGTAAACGGCGTTTAAGAGATCATCTTCTCGGTTTTCTTAGAAAGTAATCATTTTGACATAGACTCCATCTATCCATGGAGTGCTGGGGAAAAATAGCACCTCCTCATTAACCAGTTCTCCCGTGGGTGTTGGGGCCGCCCCATAAGATGGACCGGCGATCTGGTCCGAGTCGCGAGCAGCATTTGGAGCTTTTGAAACAGTTCCAACATTTAAAACAAATCGTTTTCGCGAAATATTTATCAAAAACGCAAAACACAATGCACCAGAGAGGCGTCTGCCAAAGGTTGTTAATATCAAGGCCACTATTACAAGATATACATCGAATCCAAGTGTTTTGCAACGTTCAGATCGCCTAAGCCTTGCACTTTAAAATTGGAGTAAAGATTGCCACGCGGGTTTTTTTGTAATTAAATTCATATTAGGAAACATAGCGGGAAACCTCGAATTAAAATAAACTAATGATAATGATCGCAAGAAATAAAAGGCTTTTCTATTTTTATTTTATTTATTGTAATTATAATGATGATTGTTATAAATTTAAATCGTTTTAGTTTTGTTGTAACTTATTAGTTTAAGGGCCGATTTTTCAATCGTCAGATAACATTTATCTGTTAAATAAACATGTGACTTTGACATTTGTTCCATACAAAATCTGTCAAAGTCACATATTTATTCCTTGGGTAAAAGTTATCTGACGATTGAAAAATTGGCCCTAATTACACTAAATTTGGTTATGTCCCGAAAATAGATTTATTCTTTCTCTGTAACTCGTCACTGGAAAGGTAACCGCTATTGCTAAAAACATATAAAGAACATGTAGTGTTGAAATATTTTTATTAGGGGTATATATTTGTAATTTTCGATTAAACTTCGGAATACAGAGTGTTATCGATCAACATAAACTGTAAAGATTTTAGTACCGGCCTCCATTCCAAGAGTAGAATATAATTCATATACTTAAGGACCATGTTCACTGCAAAGCTGCAAAAGCACAACCAGTGATTTTTTAAACTATTAAATTGGGGATATACTACTACAATCCAAAAATAAAAAACTAGCGTACAACAATCCTCCTAAAAATTTTGTTTTCAAGTTTGATTAGGACAATGCAGGCTGATCACCTGATTGTCTGACAAGAAAGATGATCCTTGCGTCGGATGGGCATGTATAAAGTCGGTCCTGATCTCTCGCCAGTCGTGTCGGCTATCCGTCCCACTGGGCTACGAGAGTGAAGGAAGAAAGACTGCTTCTATGTATTGCGCACACACTTGGGCAACTTGAAAACAAAATTTTTTTGTTGTTTCAATGCGGGAATCAAACTCACGAACTCACGGATCGAGAGTGAAGCCCTGAACTACTAGACCACGGAGGCGCTAGGCTAGTCTTTATCGCTCACAATCGAGAATCGAATTAGTTCGAACTCAACGGCTATGGGTATTTTATTTCGTTGATTACTTTCAAACTAAACAGGATAAAGTAAATCGTTAGATCGTATCTTTTTGTACTCCCGAACATATCAATCGACAGAGAATCAAAATAAACAAACCTCAATTTATTGGGAAGCACGATCGAATCTAAATCTAAATCGAATCAGTGGAGAGAAAGGCCCCTGCATTGATTTTAGCCCACGCAAAGTAGAGCTTATATCTCCATATATAAATGATCGTACAGGAATACATTTACATGTTTGGTGGAGAAGATTTAGTAGACTCGAAAGTGCTTAAAAATAATAAACTACATGTTGTAAAACAGTTTCACCTATTAAACAATATTTAGTGTAATGTAACGTGAAAAAGTATTTGATGACAGACAATTTATTAAGGAGGTCAATAATGATGGTATTACGTTTAATGCGTTTTTAATCGAGTCGGGTTTCTTGACGTGAATCGTGAGATTGTAGAGTGACACTTTTATCTAGTATACCTACACATAGTTCACTGTTTCGATCCTCCCGTATAACATTATGTTAGTATAAACGTGGTAAAATTAAGTTGCTTATAACCAGTTTAGAAAAAATTACGAGTGGGTTACAAAAAAAAGAAAGAAATATAGAGTTGGGCTGGACTTAGATACAATTGAAGACATGAATGAATGACGAAAAAATATCCAAAAATTGGGCTTAAACTGTCACTTAACCATTTTAGGATATGTAACGTATTAACATTGATTCTAGAGACGGATCTTTAGTTTAATGTGCTTAATACGTCACGACATA
This sequence comes from Celastrina argiolus, assembly GCA_905187575.2. Taxonomy (NCBI): domain Eukaryota; kingdom Metazoa; phylum Arthropoda; class Insecta; order Lepidoptera; family Lycaenidae; genus Celastrina; species Celastrina argiolus. The sequence continues at coordinate 11,240,815 of LR994596.1, forward strand.
TTCTATAAAACTCTATTTTCTCAAAATCTGAATTTCGATACATTACATTACAAAACCTTCATCCATTCAGTCTTCAATTATAATATAGGTATATTGATATGTTCCTTTAAGGCATTTTCATAATAGAGATAATATTTTGTTAATGGTAAAGTTACAAGAATCCTTTAGAGCCCCTACTCACTAGATGGTTGCGAATGGTTGGTTTGTTTACACAGAAAATTAGGTTCACTGCATATATCGATCATAGATTTCTTACAGCATCTTTTACTGCAAGCGCTATGTTTACTTTCTATTACGTTTAAATATTATTATGCATCAATGGCTGGTTCTTCTTCAGAGAGTACCTTAGGATGTAGATAGGTAGATAGTTTTATGAGGTTCTTCAAAAGGGAAGCTTTTGAAGAACCTCAAAAAATATCGAAGTGAAGTCAAAAGTAATGGTGGGGTAATACGTAGGAACCCCACGCCACTATGTATAGTATAATAATATTCAAGTCGAAAAACAGTCTACAAGTTAATCATTTCAAATATCCATACAATCTTCCACCTCCTTAATATCCAAGAAAACGCAATTTGCTGCAAAATTTGTTTATAAATAACTAAGTGCCGAAAATAATTTCGCGAAATGGGTCACGTTGACATTGAGCCGTTTGAACCGGGAGTGGATTGCGGCCTGGCAGGGAGCCAGACCCTAACCAGACTAAACAGCTGACGCAGTTTCTCCTGATGCCAATTATTGAGTTTAATATGACTTAAACTAGGAGTATAGTTAACTAGGCCTATGGGTGTGGTACTAGGGATATGGTTAGTACCATAGGGTATGGCGACAGCCTACCACTTGGACAGATGAGCGCCGATGTATGCCGCAAGTGAACGGTCTTGCTGGAAAATTTTAAAGGTAGACTTATGTGTAAAAGTGGACGTCCTAGCAGAAACGACAAGGAGTATGAAATTTAGGATTAGTGCAACGAAAGGAAAAGAGCAGTGAATAGTTACGTGCGGTGTATTTTTTTTTTACGAGCAGTGATCTTTAAAAGTGTAGTGTTGGAATTTTAATCCTGAACTGTAAATTATTTACACATTTCTGAGTGTGACTTTTCATTTGTTTTCATAACTTAAGAGTTAGTGATTGCAACCGGCTGTCGGTAGCGTAGCTCTGGGTATGTTATTATATATAGTTTCAAAAATTTGATTAAATACAATAATTTCTGGTATTCGCTCTCGGTCAGTGTGACTGGCGCTTTACTTTTGTTCCAACGCGATCAAGCACGATGATTACAATCAGGAGCTATAAAATGAGTGTTTTTAGATTTAAGTGTTATTTTCCCACGTCAAGTTATATAGTAATATTGTAAATTAATATTATTCATGAACGGTAACTAAACTGGTTTAAAGTTACGCTTGTGAGAATTATTTAAATTGGTGTTACTACTTTGATTAAGTTATCTAATTACTTTGAATTTTATAACGTACGAACGATTAGGTACATAGTGTAAAAAGATCAGTACGACGAAAAAAATACATTTCTAGAATCAGGAAAGGTATCATATCTAAAAGTGATAACAACTGTTTTTTTTTTTTATAAACATTTTCTCTTATAAAAGTTATTTAAAACTTGTATAAGAGTATATTTTATACTCTTTATCTATAGTCTATATACATAATAAACGAATTATAAATTAAAATATAAATATGAATTAAACATGCCACTCAAACTATTTCATTAACTTTTAAATTATGCTGAAAATATGCACCTAAAGTTACTGCAATAACACAAAGTTATGCGTTATGCTGTAGCTGGCTGCGGTTTGAAGTTTAAATCTATTTACCAATACTACTGCGCTTGCAAAGTGCCGAGTTGTTTGCGTATGTAATATTTATATTAAACTATTCGTACATTCTAAAGGGAATCGTAAAGTCGGTAGTGCTAGGAGGGGCCTTACTCTCCAAACTGACTGAATTTTGATTCTGATTCTATCGTACCGCGTACTCCCGAATAAATTGACTTTTGTTTATTTAGATTCTCAGTCGATTTTCTTCATCCTGGTTAGTTTCAAAGTAATCCACCAAATAAAATACCAAAACTGGTTGATATCGAATTGATAGGATTCTGTCTGGAGGTTCTTCAATTCAACCGGCACAAATTTATAAGAATATATTGTATAAACTTAAAAGTTAAACTTCACCTTGTTAAATTTTACTATCACTAAAATCATTCATTTTAACGTTTTGCTACCGGTCGGAACACCCAAGCAGCCCCTATTGTAAACATTTTTAGCCATATGCCCAAGTTTAAAATATCCCTGTCGTAGAACAGATAATCAGCACGTTTCCGTCGACTAATGAGTGGTGGAAGCGGTCGCGGACAGACGGATAGACACGCATGTTATATATACATACTGCCTATGGGTTGTGTTTGTTTCCTGTAACACGGTGGTTATTAAACTTTTTGCTTGCTATTATTGCATATAAAGGTTATTTCCATGTCGGTTTCAATACGGGTAGGTAGGTTTCAGTAGATAGGTAAATACATAATTATATAACAAAATATCTCAGCATAAAATATTTGCAGCGAGCTTATAGTTGCTATTCTCCAGAAGTCTTATTAAGATATAAGTAAAAACTTCAAGTCTTTTGTGGTTATAAACAAAGTGCTCCGTGACCGAACACTCGAACATGTGTTTGAATTGTCCATTCAGATTATTAACGACACCTTTTTTGTTGCAGGATTGACCCCCCGCCCGCACAAACACAATACCAAATGGAGGACAAAAAAACAGTACCTGCAACTCAGCAGCCCTCGACGCAACAGCACATAATGGCGCACCATGTCCACCCAGACCAAATATACGCTCAACAGAACACACAAATAGCCGCACACATCACAAACCAGCCGGGACAGTTGCAAGTAAATGGCGGTATGCACCAAGTCATGCAGAACCAGTATCATTCGAACATGAATGCGCGATCGCCGCTGCTCGAGAACAGACATGACTTGTATGGAACGGGCCACAATCCTGATTACAATAGACACTATGGAGCTAATGACAATTACAACTACCCTCAGTCTCCACCCAGATTTGAAAGGCAAGAATTTCAACCAGATCAAAATGTAAATCACGAGCTACTACAAAACATCCCGAAGGGATACAACGCAGAAGTATATCAAGATTATTTAAAACGAAACCCACCGAAAGATAGTAACCAAATATACCAAAATCATCAACTTATTTATAGACCTAATGTTAATCAGTACGGCTCGAAGCCGTACCTCCCATACTCTAATAGAATAGGACCGCAGAGTAATACGGAATTGTTAAGAAGACAGTATAACGAAATTCAGCAAATGAAAATGCAACAACAGATGCACTATCAAAATCAAGCACAAATGCACCAGCAACAGAAATTTGCAGAAAGGCAGCTCCTTTTACAACAGATTCATGGAGTTCAACCTCCACCGAATTTGCAAAATAGTATATACTCTGACAGCTCTTACAGAGACCTAGATAGGTATAGCAGTAAAAATGACTTCAAAGAATATAGTAACTCTGATATAAACAAAGAGCTAGACAGATATGCAAGAGATAATGAATTCATAGAAATGGAAAAACAACAGAGACAGTATCAAGAGGCTCAATGGCAAGCGAATCAAATGCAAAAAGATGAATTGATTCAAATGCAGGAAGAGAGGCGACATCGGATGCAACAAGAGGAAATATTAAAAAGTCAATCACCTCCGTCAGATTATAACCGTCAAATGAAAAAGAGCAATAATGAACCTACATCTCCAATGAAATCTAGTGAATCCAGTACGACGAGTATAAAGTCCCCGTCATCTGAAAGTAGACGGAGTAGCAGTGGCACCCAGGCCCTACGGTCACCAATCGCGCAAAGATTACCTTCTGCGCCTGTTACTATAGCGGGAATTTTGTACAAACAAGGCTCCGATGGTTTAAAAGTATGGCGGAAGAGATGGTTCGTCTTATCCGAATATTGTTTATTCTATTACAAAAGTAAGTATTTAAATTAGGATGTTTACTTAAAATTTAATTAAAAAATAAATAAAGAAAATAAATTCTTTGAGGTCGTAATGAATTAGTATTCTCAGTTTAATATTTTTTTTTAGGTCAAGAGGAAGAAAAACTTCTAGGGTCCGTTCTATTACCGTCCTACAGGGTCTCAGCTTGTACGACCGAGGACAAAGTTATGCGGAAATATTCCTTCAAATTGGAGCATGCTAATATGCGGACTTATGTGCTGGCTGCATTAGACCAAGAGTCCATGTTGAAGTGGGTGAAAATGCTGACAATGGCCGCTCTTATGCAGAATCCCAAGTAAATTATTTACATATATTACAAGATCAAAAGAAACGAGAACATCGTTTCTTTTAATCTGCTTAAGAATTCAACTTCTGATACTACGGTAATTGCTTAATACTTCTGTTATAAATTATAACGACATCGTACGTCGAATAGTAACAACCACCTTTTCTATTAAAAAGTAATTAATAGCACAAATTTTCAAAGTGATTAAACTTTAAACAGGTGTAATATAACAACATAAATGATAATATTCTTGATCATGCAAATGATTTGGTTCAGTCATTATAGAGTGTATAGATATTAACTTACACGTATATTGCTGCTAGGCTTTTACAACGTAGACTTTCCAGCGTATTAATCTCCTGGCCTTACACGTCTTTCATAAAAGTCATTAACTTGTCGTGTGATACCAGTGAAATTTTAATGAAAGTGTTTCTCTACACGTGAGCTAATTCTCACAACTTATTTACAAAGTAATGAATAGCTTGTAAGTTGTAAAGGAGACCATTCTCTGGTGTATATTCGTTGGTGCTGCTAGTGTATTAAGTGATTTTTATATTTTTTTAATCTACTTTCAGTGATCAACGACACAACCATAGCGATAGGACAGCTGCTAAGCCTGAGGTGGGTATTATCATGTATTGTGTATTGATGCAGGTGGACAATCAGTTCAGTAGAGCACGACGAAGGACAGACATTATGTGGCCGTTATAACTGCGAATAATTTGATGTGACCGCAAATTGAATGCTTGATGTATTTTTATGGTATTTTATATAAAGACAGAACTGTAAATTTAAAAATAAAGTGCATAAATAATAATATATTGGTCTTCTTGATTATATTTTTAATATATATATATATAAACAATTTGGTTGCACAATATTATATTTTTTCATTTTAGGAGGAAGAAACTCCCGGGCCGACGTACGCCAATGCTCCGCCGAAGCCGCGGCGCTCGAATGACGGCTACAGTTCACCCAGCCCAGAAATGTGAGTATTTCTTCAGAAATTTTACTTTAATTAGGTAAATATCATTAGTGTAAATAAATTAAAAACACTTATAATATTTGCCTCATTTCATTCTATAAATATTTCAATAAAAATAGTATAGGTTAAATAAAAAGTCAATTAACATATGTGATAATTATCTTATTTAATACTATATTCCAAAACTGAATGTTACAGGTACGATCCGAACTATGATTTACTCAAACAACCAGCATCACACTACAGCCAAGGCCCCGGTCACACCCGATACCAAGACACCCAACAACTCCAACAGGAGAGCACGTACATTCGCAGCCCGCAGATCACGCAATCCCAACAACACACGAAACGGCCATACGACATGAACCTTTCACTACCTCTCACAAATATAGCTAAGGAAAAACTTGAAAACAATCAAACGCAATATAAATCTAATACACATTCTCCTTATATTGATGATAGGTCGAAAGCGAAAGAACAGATACAACAAGAAAGAAATGAAGCTATGTACGAAAAGCAGAAACAATATAATCCGTTCCTACAAGACTATCCACAGACGCCGGTATCGACTCACCAACAGAGACATATGAGAGATAATGTTTCCCAAGGAAAAAGTAGTGCACCTGATGTTGAAAAAACTCAGGTGCCCTATAGTGAAAACTATACAAATGCAAAGAATCACACTGACCCAAACTCTTACGCAAGGGATGTTTATGGTGAATTGAATAGAGCAAGCAAACAAGGTACAAGTCAACAAGGTTTAGATACACATGGCCGAACAGTTTCTGTACAACCTTATTCAACGAAAGTAGGAGATTATGAAGACATTTATGCTGAATATGGTGATGATAATCAATATGGGAAATCATACGTAAAATCGCCGATGACTCCGCAAACCAGAGACAACATAAGCGTGTCCAGTCATAAGTCACCACAAGATCAACAAACCAATTACGTAAGTTCATTTCATATTTATTCTACTATAAAATAATACTATGAATATAACACTTTATTTTATATTTATTTAATTGTATTATTACTTAATTAGCAACTTTTTTTTTATTAGTAGTCAAATTTGATAATTTATGCACTATTAAATTGTTTTTTTCAGCCTCAAGAGAAAGTATTTAGTGGGCCCTCGGTGTTACGTAGAAAGAAGATGCAAGCAAGTGGCATTCAACCTCCCATGCCAAGGCCACATAGCGCTGATTTTCTAGAGTATGAAATGAAAAATGAAAATGTGAAACATGCAACTACAACAAAATTAGTATCTGACTATCCTAAGCAACCACAGCGACCAAAATCTAGCCTTGATATTAATTCTTTTTATGACCCTAGTTCCGACAGATATTATACGGAGGAAAGTTATGCAGAGAAAATGCGTAAAACAGCTCAACTACTACAACAACAAGGCTTAGCTACTGGTAACATAGCTACTGGTAACATAGCTACTGGTAACATAGCTACTGGTAACATACAAATACCTTTAGCAAAGTATGCAAGCGGGCTTGTGGAGAAACAATTACATTCTCCTTATTCTCAAGGAATCAATAACAATTATGAAACAGGATTCGGAACTAGCAGGAGTAATAAAGATAACGTAAGCTTTAACTCAAAATATAGTGATTTAGAAGGTATACATTCCAACTGGACGTTGAAAGAAAAAGATCTTGAAAATCAAAAAATGAGAAGTGGAAGTGTTGTTAGTCAGCATTCAAATACAAGTGGAGTTAAGGATGCCAATAGGTTTGATGCAAACCCTGATGGATTTATTAGATCAGCTAGTGCTAGAATACCTTCCTCGAATGAAAGGGAAGGTGAAAAGAAAATTCAACAGGTAAAATAAAATTTCACCCTAAAGTTTACATAAATACGTATTACGTATGTTAATTTCTTTTTGTAACAGGATATAAAATTAGTTGTGTTATTTACAGAAGGAAGAATCAATGAAACGATTATTGGAATGGAAACAAAGAATGTTGCAGTCACCTCTTACTAGGAAAAGCACGCCAGCAACTATTTCTTTGGCAAGATCTCTGAATCAAAGTCGACAGTCAGTACGATCTGATCAGTACAAACCCAAGGCTTATGGAAATGCATCCTACAATAGTTATTCTTCAGATGACGAAGGTAAAATTTAATAAATAATTGTATAATAATTCAGCATGACTTTAAATAAAGAATAATATTTTGGTACGATATATTAATGTATAAAATATTCTGCATGTAAATAATTATTATGTGTATTTTATCTTTAAAATTGTTTAGTTTAAAAATATAAATTGCTTTTGTTTTAAAAACTATAATATACCAATTTAATTGTATTTTGTACTCTTTAATGTATTTGTTTATTTTTAAATGTATGCAGCTACATATAAAAATGCCATAAATAATAATCATGACTTTGTATTTTATACAAATTAATGAAAATGTAGAATACTGAGATGACAACGCTTTACGAAGAGTACCTTCCTGCCTGCTGGGACATTTGTCACTAACGCGGTTATAATGTGGTGGTGGAACTAAATTGTTAATAACCTTTATACCAGTAGCCGCTAACATCCATGTATCATAATTTACTAACCCCAATATATTATAATACCTATAATAGTATATATAGTATTCAGCACCACTAATATATTTCTTTATTTGATGAGATAATGACTGTAATGGTTTCGCTTTTGCACCCCAGAGGAAACATCGGACACTGGTCTGCAAATACCGAAGGAAATGCAGGCAGGAAGGTCCCACTTAGTAAACGTTACGGTTCCAATCATTTCGCGGCCGATAACTTCGCACGTGCTTTCCTCCACCTCTGTTAATAATAGCACTATTAACGATTGTCCCAATATAGATCCTACTGAAAATATTTATGAGAATATTTTCTGCACCACTCCCAATTCTATATCGTATACAGAAGATACAACTACTTGTGAAAAAATAAACTACGATGATTCAATAAGTTCTCAGACGGACTCCAAAGAAAATAATAAACTGGACAATGAAACAGAAGAATGTAATAACGATGGATATGAAACTCATGATAGTGAATCAGAATCAGAAACACAAAATGAATATACAGACAATGATCTAGACGAAGTTCTTCTAGCATCAGATATAGAGTCCGAAATAACTGAAACTCATGTACCAATGTCAGACGTAACAGAAGTAATAAACGAAGATAAAGTTGAAGACACATCCGAAACACCTCCAATAAAAGTATTCCGTGAAGACCATTATTTACCAATGAGCCCACGTAAAGTGTCAACCATTGAACCAGCACACAAAACAATATTAGATAATATAGCCGAGCTGCAAAACTACATGCCGCATGCATATGAAGATAATCCCTATGTTGAGATGAATTTAGGGAATGAGGAAGATGACATGCAAACATACGAACTGGTGTGTATAAATAATGGTAAACCTGAACCAGTTTATATGGAATTGAGTAACGTATTGTCAGAAAAGAATGAAATTACGAATGCGCAAAAAGCTTCAAGTGAAGCTTCTGATACAGCTTCGAATTTTGCTGATACGAAAGACCACACTCTGAAAAGGGGAAAAGAGAAAAATATCAAAGAAAGAATTGAATCTTCGGACGCTGATGATGACGTTTTCAGAGACGTTTCAATTGACGAACCTTTTAGTAGATTCAGTATTTCTGACACATTTAGACCTGCATCATATTATTTAAGTGGAAGTAGGAATACTTTGAACACCAATCGCAGCTCCGATAGTGATAGTACACCTGCGCGGCCCTTGCCAAATTCTCCAGTTCCTGGTGATGGTTTAATGGACGAAGAACTATCTAAATATATTTTGGATAAATTAGATAAATCCGATATATCACAAGATAATTCTATTCTTAAAATGTTAACCTGTGAAAATCAAAAAATGAATAAAATAAAAAAGAAAACAACATCTCTAATGATTTATGGAAGTCATACATCGATACACGATACACTAACACGAGGTGAAAAAGTACGACATAGCCGGGCCAGTCTTACTAATGTGAAAAGTAAATTATCGGATGCTACTACCAGTGACTTTATTAATACCTCAATTCCCGAAGTTCATAACTCGAGTAGTGGCGAGGGAGAATCCCTACATAGCTATAACGCTGATAGAGGTTCATCCAGACTTTCTTTAGAATCTGACATAAGTAGCAGATTCGAAAATGTATCATCACATTATTCACCAGATTTTCGAAGTTTAACTGATGATTCTGTAGATTTAAGACGTTCTATGGGTAGTCTCGATTTTGATGATAGTATTAATAAACGTAGACCACTTTCTGACGATTCCTTATTTAGTCTATTGATGCCCGAGCGTAAAATCGGCGATTTATCGGAAATAAATTTAGATATGTACTTGGAAAGTTTACAACCCGGTACCAGTCAACTTAATTTTTCTGATCAACAAATAAGTTCGTCCTGTAATCACATGAATAATTCAGATACCTCTGAAAATCCAGCATATGGAAGGATAAGAAGTCTTCAGTCGTTAGGAGTTCCGATAAGTGGAACGGAAGCCGCAGTTAATTCTACCTCTTCGAGTGATTTTAGATGTATGAGCCTGAACACATATAGAACTGAAAACATTCAAGGTGTACTTCATAATAATAGTTTGAGCCCAGAACAACAAAAAGCACCATTTGCATTCTATTGCAAAAGTTTTAATGAAGATACTATGCATAGAAAAAACTTAAATCAAGACGTCATAGATGATAAAATAAAAGAATTTGAAAACGAGAAAAATGTTTTGAAGAGCGGGTTAGATATGAACGATTCCTCTACTACAACAGGATTCCATAGCAGAGAAAGTTCAGGTCAAAGTGCGCCATATTATTATTCCGATCTTTCATCGCAAGAACATATAAATGCACTCCATACTACACAGTTTCTAAAAAATACAAATTTACATCGTAAATTAAACAATCAGCGTCGAAGGGGCCCCTCGCATAAAAAGAACGATATTTCGCATATTCATAACCCAATTCATAACAATCACTTTACATACTCATCATCATTTGACTTAGCTGCATCAGCAAGAAGCGTGTCCGTAGAATTTTTGAGTGCCGTAGAAAAAAATCCAGAATTTGATCTCAGAAACATTTATGAATCTACTGGTGCTAGGGTCTCTAAAATACCTGAGTCAATAAAACTCACACCTAGCCTTATTTGTAAACAGAATTCTAGCTTTGTTAATAACGAAGAAAGTAGTTCCTCTGATTCTAATGCATTCAATGGTGTTCAAAATAATCCCGCCATAAAAGTTTCAAGAAGCAGTATGTCGTCACATTGCAGTGAAAACTCTTCAAACACTGTTTATTACGATGCAGAAGCAGAAGCGAGTGGATATGAAAACGTAATGTTTACAGGCGACCATCAATGGGACGAAAATACTTTGAGGCAAGAAAATTTGAGGGTATCGCATAGGCACGCTCGATCTATGGATGATTTAGATGCTGTTGAAAATATAAGGATAGAACGATTTGGAACGTTGAATAGTATTAAACGTGTAAAAAATAACGCGAGCAAAATAAGTCGCAATGTTACGTACGTAAATTGTGATATACAAGAACAAATACAGCGACGCCTCGAAGGAAATAGCAGTAAACAAACAGACATGACGTTCGAAACTAATGGTGATAATGATGAGTATGTGAGCTTGGCTAATACATCTCAAATTGTTAACGAACCAATCGACGAAGGAGTTTATGAGCAGTTAGCTGTAGGATCTTCAGAGTATATGCATACTTTGAAAAATACAACAGGCTGTCGTCGGAAGGAGCAATTAAACAGAAAGCGATTTGAAATCGATCGAGAAAATCTTAGACAGTGGGATTTGATGTCGAGTGGGCTTATGAAAGGGGGAAGAGAGCGCGTGCGGAGTATTATCGGTGGCAATGATTTGGATGCACGGGCCAACAGTAGTACGAATAATGGAACTGCAAATGAACAATGAAGGTACCTTCTAGTATTAAGCGGTCCCGATTTGTACATGATAAGTAAGTTTCTTTTCAATTATGTCAAAGTAATCTTCTGTGTTGTTTAAACACGAATGTAAATATTGGCATTTTTATGTGAAAGTTCTGGGTTTGACGGATGCGCAAACATGATAAAGTGTACAGTAAGCATGTTGAATATAATGAATTATTGTAAACTGCAATCTCAGCTCGTAAATACAAGATGATATCATTCTACGCAGTTTCTATTATACCTGTAACCAAAGGGAAGTTTTGTAAATAATGATTATGGAATTGGACTAACTTGTTTGTGAATTCTTTATCGTGTTTAAGCGCCCACATTAAAATTAAATGTTGATTTTATAGCGATTGCACTGGTAATTTTGCCCTTCTTTTTCAGCTTCGATGACAATGTCAGGCACTAATGTAGAACCAGGCCCAAATATGAATAATTCTAATCAGCAACCACTATCAAAGAAAGCATTTGTCGGTAGCAACACGTCTATCGGAAGAACTAACAGAGATGGAAATATTCCAGTCAGAGCCGTGAGCCCCAGGGTCCGTTGGGTTGAAGAAAAACCCCATGAGCAATATAGCTCGCAACAGATGACAGCATCACAACAAGATGTAAGTACAATTCATCAATATAGCACAAGTTTATTATATCTTGTGTATTTTCTCTTTTAATTACTAATTAATATAGAATGAGGTTAATAACAAGATACAAAAAATAACATTGTTTTTGTTACAGTTAACATTGTCAGGAAACGATTGTGCTTGGGCGATGAGTAGATCGCCATCAAGAAATTTACAACAGCCCATAAAAGCTGTAAGTCCGAGAGTTAGAATAATTGATAACGAGGAACTGGTAAGCGATAATATGTTTTTTAGTGATGTAGAATTGTGTTTTTTTTTGTTTTGCATCATTTTTTTATTGTTTTATTGTTACGTTAATCAGCAAAAGAAAGGAGGCGGTAATAGTGGTTTGGATGTTCCAACGGCTGGAGAGCTTTTGGGAAGAAGTCACGAAGAGTTGGTGCTCCTTTTGATACAATTACGACGACGACACGCCGCAACGCACCGTTCTATTGAGCAATGTTGTGCCCAAATTAGTAGCATAGAGGTGCTTGTTTTGCTTTTTGTTTGTCTTTCTTTACATTGTTTTGTGTGGTTTTTTTTCACTGTTCACAAGTAGACTAGAGCATTTCATACCTTTTTGACTAATATATTCTGATTAATTGTCCGACTTGTAACTATTATGTCCTATCAAATATGGTAAATATTTTTCTTAACGTGAAAATAATAAATAACTTAATGACAAAATCGTTTAAATACATATTATTTTGTTATACTATGATCCAGTATATTCCAAAATATAAAATATTCTAGGATTGTATGAGCTCATTGAAGGCGGCAGAACGTGAAGAGAGTTTGAACAAGTTAGAACATTTGAAGATGCAGTTGATGGAACTGGAAAACCAGTATGAAAAAAGCAAACCACTGGTACAGCTTGTGGATAATATGGTGAAGTTGGGATCGTTGTATAACAGACCGGGCTCCACCATAGAACGGTTGGAAAGGAATCAGAGACTACGACAGAAGGTCTTGGCGGAACATGCAATGGAACAGCAGAGGTAAATTTCCAAACAACGGTGAATGAATTTTAATCAAATAAATATATTTTTATGTTACATTTTGACTGTAACTATTCATTGATTTATTGAGATGATTTGAAAATCGTAAACTTGTCGTATGAACTTGTATGGAGACGCATACTATTCATACCATTAATTATTTAAAGTTTTTGTTTGAGTTTATAACATTTAATGTTCTTCTTCTAACTTAAAAGCTTCGCTCTTGTCGGTGGAGCTTTCTCCTCAATATCTAATAGCCAATTAAAATTCACAGGTGGCTAGAAAGTGCAGCAGCCGGAAAGCCTCTAGAGACTGAAGCGGCTAGAGTGAGGGTGGCAGAGCTGTGGGCATTGGAGCAGGAACTAGCTGATGAAGCTGCTATGATACAAGGCATTAAGACAGATAGAAATGCTATCGATTCTCTGCTTACTGGTTAGCGTTTAGTCATTTAAACAATAACTTTAACATTTCGTCAAAATAATATGTAGTTCGTTGAATAATTTGCGACGCAGTCAGAGATGCCATGTCTCTGAATTTGTGTATATGTCGCAGTCATCTGATTGAATCCGCTATTTAATTGAATGACTAGCGCTTTCATTGAATCCTGTTTTTACCAACAAATTTTAGAATCCGAGACTAGGACAGCCATTTAATATTTTAGTTTTAAACTTTGAAATTTCCGAATGAGTACTAATAAAACGAACATTAAAGTAAATTAATCAAAAAATATATCAACACATTGCTATCTGTACGAGCTGTTTGACGCCATTTTATAACCGCCTAGTGATTCAATTAAATAACCAGATTCAATAAGAAGACTGCGACATACACATATTTTAGCATTAGATTATCATTTACCGATATACTTTAAAATATATAAAATCTTCTTTTGAAATAGTAGCTTAAAATACTGCGCTTCTTTCTTAATATCTTTATACTGCCAATATATTTTTACTACTCTCTTCTACATATTTTTATGTTAGTAAATTCTGATTTAAAATTCAATAAACATTTACGGGTATTTTCTGCAATTTCCAGGTGTCCGCAGTAAACTCGATACAGTGAGCTTATCTGACAAGGCTGATACCAGCTCCGGATTGGAAGCCGAGCTGGCTCGAGTCCACTCGATGCTAGCGCACAATTCTAAGGTTTATAAGGTTTTAGGCTATACATGCACTTGTTTTTATTTACTTATAATATTCTGTATGCACGTCGATGCATGTTCGTTATATTTATGTATTCTGTGTTTGAAGCAAATCACTGTAAATATACCTAATGTAGAATAACTTTGACATGTGTTTTGTGGCGTCAAATCGTAACGATACAGCTGTAAATAATTTCATGTAATTTTGTAGAACTCATTCTCTCTCATCTATGTTTTATATTAGTAACATAACGTTTTGTAGATATTGGAATAAAATTGAATGAATGTTTAGCATGAACGTTTCTAACCGAATGGCATTTACAATGCAAGTAGATGAAATAAAGATACAAATAATGAAAGAAAGGAACGGAATGAAAAACTCAACGATCTTGCAGAAACTGGAACAAACGGTAGCAGACAACGCTCGGCTAGAACGCGAGTTGCAGCAACTGCGGCGCGCGTTGCGTGCTCGTCGCGCCCGCCCTACACCGCAACACACGCAGCAACATCCCACTGCCATGTTAGAGGATGGTAAGCTAATTCATGGTAATAATGTATATAAAACTTAGTAGTCGAGTTATAATAAATTATTCTCAGGACGTCCAAAGGCCTTTGTTCATCAAGTTCATCATAGTATCATAAAGTTTTCTGAGAGAAAACATCTAACTAGACGCAGAATTATACCATTAACAATACTTAACAGTATGGTTGTAATTTCTGCTGACTACGTTCAAAGACTAATTATAAAGTCTGTTAATACACACCAGAGTACCCAGAAGCGTCCCATGTTATCATGTTATGTCTGTTACCCGTCAATTTATTTAAATTGAAGTTGACAGGTAATAGAAAATCAAGGTTTTTGATTGGTGCTTTACAAGCGCATGCGTCAAAAAAAGCCACCGAACACAGCCAATGTAAAGTAATTGAATACATATTGTATAATATTCTACTTGCAGAAGTGACTCGGGTTCAACAATTAGTATCAGCTCTGCAGCGCCAGCGTCAAGAGTTGAGCCGCGCAGTTCGTCACCTGACACAGCAGTCACACGCGCTGCAGACTACACATGACTCTATGCCTGGTAAGACAAACTGAAAATATGCTTTAATTGGCTTTTGTGGCGAAGGATCTCCACAAGCTGCCGGTGGTGACTATGGACCACGTCGACGTCTCCAGCCTGTTGAAGAACTTCAACAGTATGAAGGCAGAGCTGGACGAGATGCGGGGTAGATTGGATGCATCGGAATCTACCATTCGTGACTTACGTAGTGAATTATTACAATTAAAATGTAATAATTCATTAAGTGGGTCACCCGAGCATTCAACTGCCTACGTCAACACACGTCGTGGTGGCGCGCGCGCTGACGCATCGTTTTGCGTGTCAGCGGAGTCTGACGCGTCAGCACCCGCCGCCGCCCCCGCCAGCCTTCCCCTCCGGGTCGCGCAGTCACCGAGTCAACATCCAACTCAGCAGAAAAGTTTTGCGTGTATCACCGCTCACCCCGCACATCCCCTGCGGGAGAAGACAAAGGGGAAGAAAGAGAGCCTCAAGGCTATGGAAAGCCGCAAGGCTGAGCCTCCTCAATCTGGAAAGGACAAGAGCAGAAGGTGCGATGAGGAGGGCTTCATAATGGTAGAGAGAAGAAAGAAGAAGCCCGCCGTCCGCAACCATCGCGGCACCGCACCCTGTGGACCCGAGCAGCGCCTGCGGTGTGAAGTACGCTCCACGCCGCTGTACGTGTCCCGCCTGCACTGGTCCATGGAGATTAAGGACGTCGTGGACTAGACGTCCCTCCCCTTGAGGGTTGAGCGTCTGGAGTCTCGCCACAAGGTCAACTTTAGTTCCTTTGTGGTGAGAGTACCGACTCATCTTCTTTCAACCTTCGAGGCGGAAGAGTTCTGGCCGACGGGTGTGGTCTACCGGAGGTTCCGGGGGAGACTCCGGAATGAAGCGCGTTGCACGTCGCCGTCAGCACGTGTTAAAGTGTAGTTCTTAAGTATATTTAATATGTATGTTAGTCTGTAAGGTATTTATAATATGGGCCTATGCAGCCTGAATTAAATGATATTTAATTTAATTTAATTTCTATTTTTAAATTTTTAAGGTAACAAACGCGTTGTCGCGTTATGTTTTTCATAGTTTTCGAGACGCGTCCTGTCTCTGCGCCAGTCTGAGTTAAGCCTTACGGCAGTTATATTATACCTTGTAAAATTCACTAGATAACAAATTAATGGACTAAGGTGTTATGTAGCAAAATCATGATTTTGAGAAAGTTCAAACTGTCACTTAAACATACTAAAATATGTTGTAAAGTATTAAGTACATTAATCCAAAGAGCCGTCTCTAGAATCGATGTACTTAATATATTACTACATATCCTATAATGTTTAAGTGACTATTTAAACTCAATTTTCTGGGTAAAATTCCCTTCCTTCCTACCTTCATCGATTCATGTCTTTAATTATAGGAAAGGAAATTATATTCTTTCTCTAATAACGCTGCGTACCTTCAATTAAATATGCCAAAATAAAGACAAGAGATCTTAATTTTCTAGGCAATCGCTCCTTCTCATCCTGGCAAGAAACCAACCTGGATACAGGTCATACTATTGACCACGGGCAACTTGACTATGAGTACGCCCCGTCACAGATATACAACCACACCAGCGTTAGTACGCCACTGTATGTTGACACCAGAGCTCCACCTATTGATGTTACTTCTCCGCTTAGCAGTGAGGACATGCAGCACACTGTTTTTGGTGAGTTTATCTTTTATAACGTTAGTATTGTGTTCTGAGTTTCTGGGTATTTGAGCTGTAAAATAACAATAATAATATGAAATTAGTCCAAAACAGAAATCTTATAAATTGAATCGTCTTCGTTCCATTTTTCCTGTGCTATGACATGGTTTTTACTACATTATCCTTGTAAATTTACAGGAAATCTATCTAACGTCGAGAAGCAAGAAATTAAAACTGTTCGCATCGTGAAGAGGGAGAGTGAACGGCGACAGAGAGACAGGGAACGGTCTTTACAACCGATGTCAGATTGGTCTACCAACCTCACTGCCAATTTGGACCAATTCCTGGAGGAAGAACTTGTTCAGCCAGTCAACAATTACAGAGCATCTTCAGTCCCACGCACCGATTATGGCAAATTCGAAGAATATTACTCCAAGGGTCAGATCGTAGATGGCTATGGTAGGAGCGATAAGAGCATGGAACAGAGCCCAAAGTATCCTTCCAGCCCTTCTCTGTCTAGCTACGATTATTCCAAAGACATATCATCCCTTAGCAGTAGCTACAACAGGAACTATGATAGATCCCCCTACGACAGAATGTCAATGTCTACACAGTATTTGAAGAGTCCCACCGATAGTTCTAGAACTCTGACGAATGACCCAATGTCTAAGACCTCAAGCATCGTTAGTTTGACGCGATCAAATATGGAGCTGTCTCCGATATTCAAGAGTGAGGCTGCCAAGCAAATTATTACTGAGATGTCAGGGGACGCACCTAAGAATGGATCTCTGCACCGAAGGCAGGTGCCCAAAGAAAAGAGGAGACATTACACTGCACCCCATCATCTGAGCGCTAAGACATTGAATGAATTGCCCAAAGACGTGTATGGTCAAGATGTAAGTATATTTCGGATATATTGTAATTTATGAGTTTCTTTTTACATTTAATCATCGAGAGAATAAATTAACTCTTTGTACTATTTTCTCCTTTTGCCATTTGTAGTAGAACTATGGAATCCCAAAAAAACCCTATTCGTCGAAAAATTCATTCTCCATAAAGCATTCCTATAAAAGCGATCACTCAATTGAAAGAAAAGCAAAAAATGTTGATTCACCCAGATCCAGAATCTGGGTAATTCCAATAATAGGGAAAGAGAAAAGAATATAATCATAAGAAGATAATAAAGATAAAGAAAAAAGAGATAAATAAAAATAAATAGACCGTAAACCAAAAAGAATCCACGGAAGATCATGCGCCTCGGATCTGCCGTGGTTATGCTATATTCCCTTTGAGCAAATGAGTGGGAAATGCACAGCTGGTCTTAAATGCAACAATTTTGGCTATTAAGTTTTTTTACATAGTATGAAGTTTTTTATTTTTTTGTTTTATTGTTTATCTTTATTCTTTTCGCTGTGCTTTTTGAGCTGTGTTTAATAAAGCTATTTTTATTTATTTATTTAAAACATATCAGGTCTCCGGCGCCCGGTCGCTCGACGACGCTGACATGGAGCGCGTGGTGCGCGGCGCGGCGCCGGACGTGGTGCGGTCCGCGTGCGGCGCGCGCCTGCCCGCGCCGGACTCCATCGACCGGCTGCTCGCGGCGCCGCAGAAGATCCTCATCCCGGAGCGGTATATACCGGAGAAGGTACATTTCAATAATCATTAAAAAGAAACAGCACGGTTGAGAGAAATATAAAATAGGTATTTATAAAATCTATTGCTGTCTCGCAGTGCCTTAGCTAGCCAGGACTAGCGCGATAGAGACAACTGCAGCTCGAACTGAAATAATTTTTTTTATTTTATTTTTTACGTCTATATCTCCTTAAATAATTAATTTATTTAAAAAAATAGGGACGTCTAAATAATATACATACATATTCAGGAAAAAAATGCTACTCTAGCGGCATTATCTAGGGAGAAAACAGGGGTTGCGTAGACCCCAATTTGTGTGTGGAAAAACAGGCGTGCTGTTTCCTCTTGATGACCACCATTGACACCGATTTCGGTGTTAGTGAACGGTTTTATTAAAGCTACGCTGTAGTCACTTTTATTGTGCCTAAGTGTTAACGCACTATACAAGGACACTCTCTTCCTTTTACATAATTTAAACCTACATAAAAAAACCCAATGGTATTGTGGGAGTACAAGTGGAAGCCCCAAAGGGAGATCTCCAACCGAGCGAGATAGTATGCTCGGTCAGGCCGAAGCCCACTGTACTAGTTTTTAGATGTCGTATATATAGCGCCGGACTTAGAAAACTTCGATAGCGCGATGCAGGATTGTGGCGCTAGTGGTACCGCTACCGCTAGAGTGCTGCCGTGCGGGCCGATGCTACGTGCTGAACCAGGCGAGATGTGCTCTGCTTGCTGACCGGTCGTGTAGTGAGAGTGCCCGTTGAAGCCGATGAGGGTTCGACCAGGCCGCGCTACGTTGCGGCTAGTGGACGAAGTACCCGAAGTGGCTGAAGCTGGCTGGCGTGGTGCGGAGGAGCGGGGAGTGATGATGATGAAGGAGGCGTCTTCTGTCGAGGGTCACCAATGTGGGAGTACAAGTGGAAGCCCCAAAGGGAGATCTCCGACCGAGCGAGATGGTATGCTCGGTCAGGCCGAAACCCACTGTACTAGTTTTCAGATGTCGTATATATAGCGCCGGACTTAGAAAACTTCGATAGCGCGATGCAGGATTGTGGCGCTAGTGGTACCGCTACAGTATGATTACCGAACCGCTCACTTCTAGAACATACATTATCATACTAGAACATACGTTTACGTATATTTCATACCAGAGGAGGTAGGATACGATTAACCAAGGTAAATCTAGAAAGAGAAAGGTGTCTTCATCAACATACCTCTAAAACCTCTACGGTCTTTTCCACCCTTAACAGGGTCAACAAAATATTCACAATACCTCCCTCAACTGCCAAGACAAGACTGATCTAGAGACATTAATCCATTAATGCGAAAAATGAATAGTATGAAAACAAAACTTGATAATATCATATTATTATTTTATAGCCTCCAGAATTGTCGCCGGAAGAGCAACAGAAGCGGCTAGAAAAAGTCGAGTCGATCAAGAAGATGCTCACCAGCACTTCTGCGGATCCTAACAACACCAAGGTTAGTAAGCTCAGACTCATCTAACATTATTCTGCTTTCAAATTAATCTCTTGAACTCCAATCAAAATTTTGAGCAAACTCTGCACCGATCTCATTTCACGTGTCCTTGAAACAATTTCTGCAGATCACTCACACTTCTATACCATATCATTACTATAAAATAGAAATATGTTCTTGTTAAATGTAGACCCATGCAATTAATTCATATATATCCATGGATTAACAATTCATTAACATACAATTCATTAACATCCATGGATTTACCTGTGTCATTTTCATTGTATTGTCATCACATTTGAAATGTTTTTGCCCATCTGCCGCCAGGAAGTTGTATACGTAAATATGAACCTACTATTCTTTGTGATATTTTATGCTAAAATCTGTAAGCAAAACATAAATATTTATAATGATCACAGGTTCTTATAATTGTTTATGTATTTTAAAATCGATTTTATTTGAGAATTCGGTGAGCAAACATTTTGTATTCATAAGTCATGCACTTTCATTATGTAGATTTGCATCATCTGTATCTTATTGAACTATCTATGCATGTCGCATTAATCATTACCATTATTAATGCCAGATTTCAGCCTGGTTTAGTTATTAAAATATAACTTTGAGAGTAGTATTGTGTTTGCAGATGTCTGCCACTTTATTGACATTATAAAGATATGATATTTATAATGATTTTATTTCTAATAATGATAATAATTTTGTTCTACCTCCGTTTTGTGCCAAATTAAATTCTCTTAAAAGGTCAACCAATTTTTTTACTCTTTTTATCCAACAATTTAATATAATATATATCATAACAGGATCAAACATTAGAAAAACTGTTTGTCTTTTTTAAAATCATATTATTAAAACATCTGCAAACATAAGCATACGCTTCGAATGTTGGCTGTATATAATGGCACAGTTATATGTGTGCTTGGTTATGTTAGAGCCCGGACAGCGAAGAGAAGAAGCAAAGGGAACATTTGCTGCAGATGAACCAGATATTAGCGAAGCAGGTCACGGAGATGAGCAAAATTATCGCTGGTGAGATCTCGCTTTGTATAGTTAAGCTGGTTTAGTGTGTATGGTATGTTAAACTGTGCTTAAAGTTATGTGTCTAGTTGTAACACAAGAAGATAATATAAAGGAATAAGCGGATGGCAGATTTTGATTTAATGTTAATTTGTTTTTGCCGTTGCAGAAGTAGAAAAACTTACTATGTCGTAGAAGGGGATGTTTAAAGAGTAAATATTAATACTTAACATAAATTATTACTGCAAAACTAATCAGTTTCAGAGATTAAGTCACAAACAACTTGGTGACACAGAAAAACAATAAATGCATAACATTTAAAAATGCAAAGTCAATCAGCATTACCCTATCACGCGTGAAGAATCTATAGAATGTACAATTTTCGCATCGTTCTAAATTGTTAATAAATAGTTTTTTTCGGTTTATGCGGGACAGATATCAGTTGGACTGAATCATTTAAATATTTACTTGGAAATACCATTTGCCATGACCCAGTCATGTCATTCAAATCTCTTCAGTTTGTTATTATAGTTCGATTGTTTCTAGAATCTAGTACTAGTGGACTAGATTTTATTCTTGCGATCTAGGCTTTTCATTAATTGTATTGTGAAAAATTTAAGTGTTTCTCCATGAATTTTTTTTTAACATTATGATTTAGCACAATTTAACATACCACCATATATTTTTGATGATGCTAGATAAAAATTGTTTTTAATTTTTTTATTATAGAATTTGTTTTTGTAATTTTTGTGATGAGAATTATCAAGTTTTATGTATTCATTGCCATCTTCGATTCATTAAAAAGTAAACTAAACTCATGTTTCGTGGGCCATTAAATTTATATAATTTTTCAAAATTTGTTTTTTAAATTAATAAGAGAGTGTTATTAGTGTGCATGTAGGTTTATTCTTGATAGTTCTCTTATTGTTATGTTTGTGCATGGTGCACTACGCCACACAAATTCTTCCAGAACAAGATGTCGTCATGTTGCCAGATACAAATTCATTAACATTTTTGTTTATTCATAAACATAAAAAAACCTAAAGATTATGATGAACCTGATTCACAGATATGTGGTTATTAATTATAACATCAGTAGATAATAAAAGTAAAAAAATAAAGAATAAAATCTTAAATGTGGTAATTATGAAATGGCGTATTCTTGTTTGGAGAAAACCATAATATTCGTAATAGGCATAGAGAATGGTATGAATCATTTGAGGACCAATAAAAGTAATCGTGCAACAATTTTTTTTGTCTTGCCAAAATATACGACATGAATGGATGAAGGTGATATCTATGATTTTGAGAAAATTGAGTTCAAACTATCACTTAAACATATTAGAATACATTAATTTAAAGATCCGTCTCTAGAATCAATATCCTTAATACGTTACTACATATCCTAAATTGTTTAAGAGACTGTTTAAACTCAATTTTCTGGGTAAAAATTTTTTGAAACATTTCACCTTCATCGATTTATGTCTTCATTTACTGGTATCCTCTTTACATTCACCTAAATATGGTGACACGATAGCCTTGTCTCTTACACTTTACATTGATGTAACATCCAGAGAGTCCACTCTATGTCTATAAATGTATGTAACTAACACCACGTGTGTCCGCCATAACATTCGCTTGATGTCGTGTCTTGCAGGAACCAACACAGACTGCTCCGCGGGGGGAGCTAGCACGTAACGCACCCTAATCATTTAGTTCACTATCGCTAATTATATTTAGGGTGTTACGTCATCTACAGCATGGTTTCGTTTTTGCATTTTGTTGTGAGTAGTTTTATTTTTTATTTTTTGCGTTTTTTTTTCGGAAATTTTTTGGAGTTGATTGTAATGTGTTCTTTTCTTTAGTTAAAGCGTTAGAAGAACTGCCGTTACGTGAAAACGACTACGACTACGAGGACCGCTCGCCTGATGTGGAGTTGCCCATCTACCAACAGAGGGAAAATTTCTTTACATAAATAATTTGAATAAATAAATATGATTGTTGAAAAAAAATCAGTTTGATGAATATTTTAAAGCTCAAATGGAATTTAAATCGCTGTTGGCGAGTTTAAATTGGGGCTGTAAGCTAATTATTTCGTTTGCATATTTGTTGTTTATTTAAAACTAGCTTCGGAATATTTTTAGTTGAATTTTATTCAACAATCAAATTTATCCTCGGAACAAAAAAAAATACATTTAAAGAACCAAAACCACCGAAAGCTATGCGATGCTATATTTTTTGTATATCATAAAAGATAGTATCTTTTAAATTGATACATATCTAATGGATAAGAAACGATAATAATAATCATAATAACGTTGCTCTTGACATGTGGCTAGATTATTGATTATAGCAAAAAATCTAATGACCTACAAGATAATATAATATTTTACTTTAAAAACCTACGAAGTCGTAACATACTCGCATATTAAACTTTCCTCATATACTTTACTGATTGTCCAATTACATATTTGAACCACATGTCAAATATAGTAATATCATCAAATGAAATTGACTTACAAATAAATATACAGTTGCCTAAAATATCAATATGCTGAGAAACAATTGATGTATTGACTACATTGCTTTAAATTTATGACATACTAGCTGACCCTTGCCCACTTCGTTGAGCATAAAAACAGTTTATGATGAAATTCAACTAAAAAAAACAACCCCTAACTCGGGAACGCGGAACCCGCAACGCGGGAACCCGGAACCCGCAACGCGGGAACCAGGAACCCGCAACGCGGGAACCCGGAACCCGCAGCATGGGAACCCGAAACCCGCAACGCGGGAACCCGGTACCCGCAACGCGGGAACCCGGAACCCGCAACGCGGGAGCCCGGAACCCGCAACGCGGGAACCCGGAACCCGCAACGCGGGAACCCGCAACCCGCAACGCGGGAACCCGGAACCCGCAACGCGGGAACCCGGAACCCGCAACGCGGGAACCCAAAACCCGCAACGCGGGAACCCGGAACCCGCAACGCGGGAACCCGGAACCCGCAACGCGGGAACCAGGAACCCGCAACGCGGGAACGCGGAACCCGCAACGCGGGGACCCGGAACCCGCAACGTGGGAACCCGGAACCCGCAACACGGAATCCGCACCATGGGAACCCGAAACCCGCAACGCGGAACCCACTACACGGGAACCCGGAACCCACAACGCGGGGACCCGGAACCCGCAACGCGGGAACCCGGAACCCGCAGCATGGGATCCCGAAACCCGCAACGCGGGAACCCGGAACCCGCAACCCGGGAACCCGGAACCCGCAACGCGGGAACCCGGAACCCGCAACGCGGGAACCCGGAACCCGCAACGCGGGAACGCGGAACCCGCAACGCGGGAACGCGGAACCCGCAACGCGGGAACCCGGAACCCGCAACGCGGGACCCGCAGCAAGGGAACCCGAAACCCGCAACGCGGGAACCCGGAACCCGCAACGCGGGAACCCGGAACCCGCAACGTGGGAACCCGGAACCCGCAACGCGGGAACGCGGAACCCGCAACGCGGGAACGCGGAACCCGCAACGCGGGAACGCGGAACCCGCAACGCGGAACCCGCAACGCGGGAACCCGGAACCCGCTAACGCGAAACCCGCAGCATGGGAACCCGAAACCCGCAACGCGGAACCCGGAACTTGCAACACGGGAACCCTGAACCCGCGACGCGGAACCCGGAACCCGCAACACGGGAACCCGGAACCCGCAACGCGGAACCCACAACGCCAAACCCTTCCGTGAACGTTGCTGGTTCTGCGCTGTCAAATGGAATAAATAGTATCCTATGTCCGTCTACTGGCTCTAAGTTACTTCCTCACCAATTTTCAACCATATCGATAAAGCCGTTCTTGAGTTATAAATAATTTAACTAACACGACTTACTTTAATACAAATAGCTGATGTATAGATGGAACTAACATAAGCTAACGCCCGGTGAATGCTCCCGTCACAGTCGGTCCAGCCGATTCGGTGATCATTAGTGAGATAACGATGATGATGATGAAAAGAAGCCTAAATTAATCCTTATAACTTTAGCTATCTACCAGTGAAAGTCTCGTTAAAATCGGTCCAGCCGTTCCAGAGATTAGCCGGAGCAAAGAGACACGCTAACAGACAGACAGACATTTTTTTTTAATTGCATTTTCGTTTTCAGTAGCAAGAAAAAAAAAGACAGAACAGACAGACGTTAACTTCGCACAAAGACAAATGACGACAAAAGACATAGTGGCGTCCTATCATGACGTTTTCGTTTTTTTTTTAATTGTTCGTGAATTATGACCATGGATCTAACTCCTTCGATCTGATTTTTAAATTAACATTTATAATATATTCTTATTACAACTTATAAGTTAAGTACTTTTTTTAAATAGGTATATTTATAGTTGTTAAAAGATTAATCGATTTTTTGAGTAAGTCTCTAGTGTTTAATAAGAAAAAGTGTTAACTGACGTAACATTATCACGACGTTTATTTCATTAAATCATAATTTGTATATTATATTTAAGATCGTTTATCAGTGAAAGCAAATCGTAAAAAAACTCATATTGGTTATGTTGACAATAAATATCTTATAATTATTAAATAAAGTTTAGTAAATTCTGCAGTTTTAACAAAAAGAAAATATTTATTTTATTATGTCGTCGTTACAACGTTACGTCGCTCATTTTTGATAAACTGTCAAATGTTACCTATTAAAATGACCCGACTATTTATTAGTGGTGGACAAATAGTTTAATGAATCCAAATAGTTTAAGTTTATGTTAATACGTTATTTATAGCATTTCATAATTTTTATTTTCCATTTGTAAACAATGTCGTTACCATGACACCCGTGTCATATAAACTGGCAACGACGTGAATCGATTGAGCCCAGGTTCAAACCCCGCGTGACCATCACGTATTTTCTTCTTTTTTCTAATTATCTGCTTATTTTTTTCAACATTTTCTTTCATAATAACCTTTTCGTGACAATAACGAACATACCGTAAAAAAAAATTGCGAAATTGGTCAAGCCGTTGTCGAAGCGCACACGACGTAAGAAATTTTGGAGGTCGTTTTTTTACACTTTGGGCTACATTTTTGGGGTTTTAGTAAGGAACCCTACTTTTTTTAAACATATAATATAGCCTATGTTCAGCGCTAGGAATGTAGCTTTCCAACGGTGAAAGAATTTTTCATATTGGTTCAGTGGTTTCAGAGCCTATTCCATTCAAACAAACAAACAAACAAACAAACAAACAAACAAACAATCAAACGTTACCTCTTTATAATATTAGTATAGATATATGACGTAGGTACAACTTATACTAGAAGTAAGGGTGTAGATTTTCTTATAACCCTATTATCACTTCCTAAAATAGACTGTCCTATTTGGAATTAATATCATAATATATCAAAATATCGCTTTGTTTTGTTTGTTAATGCTCAATTTTACATTCCCGCTGTTTTAAATGTTTATATGTAGGTAGAATGCATAATCAATTTACTTAAATATATTATGAAGTCTTCTATATAAAGGGCCTTGTTATATAGATTTAAGTTAGCAGTAGCGTTCTGTATTATACGAAGATGCCATGTTAATCAATTGTAAGTAGATGGAGCACAGTTTTAAAACGAATCAAAATGCGTTTTAGTATTAGTTCGTTTTGATTTTGTATACCCAATTTTATTTTTTAAATGTTAAGTGATACATAACCATTTTTATTTATTTTATGAGTTTCTAAGGTTAATGATTTTGCACATAGTACGTCAATTGTAGTTGTATTAAAGTACCTTGAATGTCTTATGAAATATACCTGTATTTATTGTTGTAAATATAATTTTACTGTGTCAATACTGCTTCAAAAGTATATTCAGCGAAGCAACGAATTGGTAATGTGATATACCTTAGGCGAGGTACTTCTTTTACAACTATTATGCATCAATAATATTATATAAGATTCTTGTAATGAAAATAAAATTTTGATTGTTTTAAACATTTCAATAATATTTCGAGCTTTACAAAGTTTTAAACCACGTATAAGACTAATATCAATCAAATTTAAAAAAATACTACTGATCCTAATATTATTGTATCTTTCAAGCTTTAATAAAGTGAAAAACGTATCTTGTCTAAGGGGTGTTTTAGTTTTATCACTAAAATTGTATACCTCTGTCAGTAATATAAGTCAATGTTAGATTAGGAATAGTGATTACTAGCCTATATGAGCTTTAAATATTTTCAAGACCCCAGCATTATTATATATAAAGTTTTGACTACAGGCAATGTCTTACTACTTAATCCGAATTCTTCTTTAAATCTTTTAATATTGGGTATTTTAGATATCGAACCTGTAACATTTATATTTTCAGTGACAAGAGTCGTGATTTTAAAAGTAGCCGTTTTTTTTATCAAAATAATTACTTACATGAGCACAACAAAAATAAAATTCGATTCAGACAAGTTTTTTCTCAGTAAAAAAAAAAAACTTGGCTACTTTTTCTTTACGGCTCAAAATATCTGACTGAATATTAAGTTTTAATAGCGTGTTCATAATATCTATATCTTAGCGTGTTTCTGTGACACGGGTCTTACATTGAATTTACTAAGTATACCCTTATTACTAAAAATCCTATCCTATGTAATTAATTTGAAGAAAATTTATAGACTGAAATAGAATTTGCCTTAACGCCTGTTCTTCAGATGTCCTAAACTGTTTTTTATTGTTTATATTGTCAATTATGTATCTTACTTGAATAAAGATAAAATTTGTTTGGAATTATTGTGTTTTATTATAAACTAGCGACCCGCCATTTCTCGGCTTTTCTCTACTATAATATGCATGTATTATGTGTATATAAACCTTACTCTTGAATCACTCTACTCATTAAAGAAAACCGCATCAAAATCCGTTGCGTAGTTTTAAAGATAGAAAGCATACAAAAGGACATAGGGACAGAGAAAGCGACTTTGTTTTATACTATGTAGTGATATCTGGGAGCACGTTCGTGCCCCCGTCAAGACGAGCCAAGCGAAGCGCAAGGGCACTACCTACATTTTCTCGAAAGGTTTCGTCGTTTTTTTGAACTCCCATAACTTTGCTATAGATGATGCTAAATATATAGTTGAAAATTTCAACATATAATGACACCAGTAAATACATGAATTATACAAAGTTTGAATGTCGTAGCTATTACACTTTAGATTTTATCGATGTCTAAAAACCCCTGATTTCGTCACTGACTCATTTATAGATCATCAAAATTCTTAGGTTACTTCCGGAAATCTTAGAAAGCTGAAGTTATGTATGTAAGCTGTCATTGCTACAAAACCAACAAAAAATTATTAAAATGTAAATGCCGCCATTTTGAATCCAATATGGTGGACCACCATATTGGATTCAAAAGGATGTTTATTATAAGGATCTGATGAACTTTAATTTATAAAAGGAATATAATATACAAGTACATAAAAAACCTACGACCTACTTTTTGTAGGACCAATAATCGTTCAGAGTTTTGCTCCATATAATTTATGTCCGATTTTATGTATGTTGAGTGCATTGCACTACTGCAATCAGTATATTCTATTATTAATCTACAAAAAGTCGGTTACCAATTATAAACCGACTTTTACCGAGGATGAAAAATATATTATTATATTATTTATGAGAGGAAAATTTGTTCTTTATCCACTTATTTAAAATTAGCACGAATATGCAGGCAGCTAATATTTGTAAATTGCTGTCGGTCACAAAGGAGATAATATAACTGTCGGTGTATGGAGTCCGGCACAAGCTCCATCTGTTGTTAAATTTCTTTTCTGTAAAGTTCTTTGTATGCTTAGCATTATTATAATGTGATTTGTAAGAAACTATCTTGTCAGTGGCTCAAAATATTCTATAGAATTCCCTGTGGTAGTTACCATCATCACTACTACTATTAGGTATAAGGTACTGTTGAAAATACTAGCTGGTATTAGCTAATATTAGCACTTCACACAGTCGGCAGGCGTCGCGCCGCTGGGCGTCGGCAGGCATCGTGGCGCTGGGCGTCGGTAGGCGTCGCGGCGCTCGGCGTCGGCAGTTGTCGCGGCGCTGGGCGTCGGCAGGCATCGTGGCGCTGGGCGTCGGTAGGCGTCGCGGCGCTCAGCGTCGGCAGTTGTCGCGGCGCTGGGCGTCGGCAGGCATCGTGGCGCTGGGCGTCGGTAGGCGTCGCGGCGCTCGGCGTCGGCAGTTGTCGCGGCGCTGGGCGTCGGCAGGCATCGTGGCGCTGGGCGTCGGTAGGCGTCGCGGCGCTGGGCGTCGTGGCTCTGGGCGTCGGTAGGCGTCGCGGTGCTCGGCGTCGGCAGGCGTCGCGGCGCTGGGCGTCGGCAGGCGTCGCGGCGCTCGGCGTCGTGGCGCTAGGCGTCGTGGCGCTGGGCGTCGGCAGGCGTCGCGGTGCTGGGCGTCGGCAGGCGTCGCGGCGCTCGGCGTCACGGCGCTGGGCGTCGTGGCGTCGCGGCGCGGGGCGTCGGCAGGCGTCACGGTGCTCGACGTCGCGGTGCTGGGCTTCGGCAGGCGTCGCGGCGCTGGGCGTCGTGGCGCTGGGCGTCGGCAGGCGTCGCAGCGCTCGACGTCGCGGTGCTTGGCGTCGGCAGGCGTCGCGGCGCTCGGCGTCGTGGCGCTGGGCGTTGGTAGGCTTCGCGGCGCTGGGTGTCGTGGCGTCGTGGTGCTGGGCGTCGCGGCGCTGGGCGTCGGCAGGCGTCGCGGTACTCGACGTCGCGGTGCTGGGCGTCGGCAGGCGTCGCGGCGCTGGGCGTCGTGGCGCTGGGCGTCGTGGCGCTGGGCGTCGGTAGGTATCGCGGCACTCGGCGTCGCGGCGCTGGGCGTCACGGCGTCGCGGCGCTGGGCGTCGGCAGGCGTCACGGTGCTCGACGTCGCGGTGCTGGGCTTCGGCAGGCGTCGCGGCGCTGGGCGTCGTGGCGCTGGGCGTCGGCAGGCGTCGCGGCGCTCGACGTCGCGGCGCTGGGCGTCGGCAGGCGTCGCGGCGCTGGGCGTCGTGGCGTCGTGGTGCTGGGCGTCGCGGCGCTGGGCATCGGCAGGCGTCGCGGTACTCGACGTCGCGGTGCTGGGCGTCGGCAGGCGTCGCGGCGCTCGGCGTCAGCAGGCGTCGCGGCGCTCGGCGTCAGCAGGCATCGCGGCGCTGGGCTTCGTGGCGCTGGGCGTCGTGGCGCTCGGCGTCGCGGCGCTCGGCGTCGTAGCGCTGGGCGTCGGCAGGCGTCGCGGCGCTCGGCGTCGCGGTACTGGGCGTCGGCAGGCGTCGCGGCGCTCGGCGTCAGCAGGCGTCGCGGCGCTCGGCGTCGGCAGGCGTCGCGGCGCTGGGCGTCGGCAGGAGTGAAACCGGCCACCGTCACCGAAATCAGTGTGGGAGATATTATGATTATTATTATTTTAGCAAACACTAAAATGATTAAACAAGCTTATGACTAAACATCTGGCCACCCGGATAGTTATAGCACTTAAAAAAGGTCGGCAGGCGTCGCGGAGCTCGGCGTCGGCAGGCGTCACGGCGCTGGGTGTCGTGGCGCTGGGCGTCGGCAGGCGTCGCGGCGCTGGGCGTCGGCAGGCGTCGCGGCGCTGGGCGTCGGCAGGCGTCGCGGCGTTGGGCGTTGGATGGCGTCGCGGCACTGGGCGTCGGCAGGCGTCGAGGCGCTCGGCATCGTGGCGCTCGGCGTCGGCAGGCGTCGCGGAGCTCGGCGTCGGCAGGCGTCACGGCGCTGGGTGTCATGGCGCTGTGCGTCGGCAGGTGTCGCGGCGCTGGGCGTCGGCAGGCGTCGCGGCGTTGGGCGTTGGATGGCGTCGCGGCGCTGGGCGTCGGCAGGCGTCGAGGCACTCGGCATCGCGGCGCTGGGTGTCGTGGCGTCGTGGCGCTGGGCGTCGTGGCACTGGGCGTCGGTAGGGGTCGCGGCGCTGGGCGTCGGCAGGCGTCGCGGCGCTCGACGTCGCGGTACTGGGCGTCGGTAGGCGTCGCGGCGCTCGGCGTCAGCAGGCGTCGCGGCGCTCGGCGTCGGCAGGCGTCGCGGCGCTGGGCGTCGGCAGGAGTGAAACCAGCCACCGTCACCGAAATCAGTGTGGGAGATGTTATGATTATTATTATTTTAGCAAACACTAAAATGATTAAACAAGCTTATGACTAAACATCTGGCCACCCGGATAGTTATAGCACTTAAAAAGCATCGGCAGGCGTCGCGGAGCTCGGCGTCGGCAGGCGTCACGGCGCTGGGTGTCGTGGCGCTGGGCGTCGGCAGGCGTCGCGGCGCTGGGCGTCGGCAGGCGTCGCGGCGTTGGGCGTTGCATGGCGTCGCGGCGCTGGGCGTCGGCAGGCGTCGAGGCGCTCGGCATCGCGGCGCTCGGCGTCGGCAGGCGTCGCGGAGCTCGGCGTCGGCAGTCGTCACGGCGCTGGGTGTCGTGGCGCTGGGCGTCGGCAGGTGTCGCGGCGCTGGGCGTCGGCAGGCGTCGCGGCGTTGGGCGTTGGATGGCGTCGCGGCGCTGGGCGTCGGCAGGCGTCGAGGCGCTCGGCATCGCGGCGCTGGGTGTCGTGGCGTCGTGGCGCTGGGCGTCGTGGCACTGGGCGTCGGTAGGGGTCGCGGCGCTGGGCGTCGGCAGGCGTCGCGGCGCTCGATGTCGCGGTACTGGGCGTCGGCAGGCGTCGCGGCGCTCGGCGTCAGCAGGCGTCGCGGTGCTCGGCGTCGGCAGGCGTCGCGGCGCTGGGCGTCGGCAGGAGTGAAACCGGCCACCGTCACCGAAATTAGTGTGGGAGATATTATGATTATTATTATTTTAGCAAACACTAAAATGATTAAACAAGCTTATGACTAAACATCTGGCCACCCGGATAGTTATAGCACTTAAAAAACAAGAATAAAGTATAAAGAGAGTTCAATTATAGTAGTGAGGTGTTTTATTGAAGTTCGGCGTTACACAGCTACAATGGAGACTTATCGTTTTCATATCAACCCCTACAATATGGGTATCAAATGATGAGAGAGTTTGAGAAAACAAATACAATTCATACAAGATTTCATGAAAACGATAAATCGCTATTTTGGATTAAAAATGGCGATTTATCGTTTTCACAGGTACTCTCACAATATGGGTATCAAATGAAAGAGAAATACAATAAATCATCTAAATTCCAGACGAAGAATAAAGCGAAAGTAATTGCCCGGGGTATTTCGCCCTTACAAAAATAAATGAAATCCCACCAAAATCATTTTCATGTATTCATGTAAAAACGTGATACTTGGCCGTTTTGCTACCGTTACGAAGATTTTATAGGCATTCATTTGTCGTGTGTGAAATAAAACGGCCAAGCATCACGTTTTAACTGAAATGTAGAGTAAGTGAAGCTAAGCCTAGTAAAGTAAGGTCGCATAACATTGTTATGTATATTGTATATTATATTATATTTAAAAAGAAAAAGAACAATTTTCCAATCTTTTTGCTAAAAGATGGCCCCGCGCGAGTTTCTTACGCCGGTTCTTCTCGCCGGGCTAGTTTCCGAACCGGTGGTAGGCATCATGTAGGACAATTCTATAAGTGTTATTTAATAACCTATATGGAAATAAAATGTTTTGATTTTGATTTTGATTTCATAGATCAAGAACTTTGGTTCTACATGAGATTTGTCCGCTTTTTGATAGATTTTGATCAAGGTGCTTGTAGATTTAGGGCGAGTAGTCTTTAGAGCTTGGCTTTATACGATATCTGATAACTTTTTCACAGGGTAAGCTCGTATGTAGACTCGTCTTGGCATTTTTACATGAAAATGATTTTGGTGGGATTGTATTTTCTATTCCCGTTTTTATTTTTCTGATATCAGAAATTTTAGATATCGCTAAAAATAGGTATTCTTAGTACCAGCCCTCTATATCTATTGACATTCGATAACGTTATGAGTGCGTTGTAAATTTTTCCTGCATTTTAATTATGTGCTTGTCTCTGCGTGTTGTCAGCTGTTGCTAACGTATACTTATTGACATTGATATTTGAAACTTCAATACCTTAGTTGTGGTAAGCGCCAGGCTATAATAAAATACTTCCTGGATGAATTGTTGTAGGTATGAGCTACTAACATATGGCTACTATTAAAATAGTAGAACACGATCAAATGCTTCTATGATGAACGATTTGTGTGTTACGTTGATCAGACGGGAAAGCTGAATAGATTAACCCTAGAAGTAATTAATATTTTACATCCTTTATGTATGATAAGTGTACCTATGCAAATATTTGTAGAATGTATGTACTATATATATACATTCTACAAATATTATCAGAAATACCGTTAGTTTTTTAAATATCGTAATTATTGATAGAAAAATATAAAAAACCGGCCAAGCGCGAGTCGGATTCGCGCACGACGGTTCCGTACAACTGTTGACATGAGTTTTCCTAATAAAATAAAAAAAAAAATGTTTTTTTATTTTATTAGGTAATATAGACCTGAGCATCTATTTGATATAAGTTTAAATTTAATACCTTTAGTATTCATGAGGAAACGGTAGTAAGTTTAACAATTTTAAAAATACCTTACCATAATAGTATATGATGTAAAAAAATAAGCTTTTTGCAATTTTTCCTTATTTGATTTTTTCACAGCTCCATGCGACAGTGGACCAAATCTCAATTACTCAATTTGATAATAATATGATTTTCAGCTTCATATGCGTGAAGGACGCGTTCCTGAGAAAAAGGGTCTTGATATACAGACGGACAACATAGGATTTCTCCCTATTCTGATCCCTAAAATGACGAATAATATCAAAACTAAATAATTCTAATTACAATCACAGGATCAGAATATTATAGTACTAATGCACGAGAGGCCAAAGGGCGCGTGTCGACAAAGTAATCCAACCTTTACACAAGTATTTAGGAACTAAGTCGATCTTTAAATGAAACAGATCCGCGAGGCTGCCTTGACTTTACAGAAATAGTTGTTTAATACAAAATATACCTTATTGTAATCGTTACTAAAGTAAATTTAATCGTAAATGTGAATTAGGCAATTGTATTCAATAATGTTGTATTGATGTCTTCTACAGGTAATCTTGTCTAAAATGTTAAGTATTTGTATGAACCTATTTATAAATGTTCTGTCACGACTATGTAGGACATGTAGGTACTGGAATAAAGAAATTACTACATACACCTACTATCTACACCTACTATATAATAAATATAGGCTAGTTATAGGCCTCCGCAAATATTTCAAATATTACACTCGCCACGATTGGCTGGCTGATGTCTATTTTCGGGTGCTTATTCCCTCTGTCCATCTGTCTGTTTTTTCAGACACTCACGGGTTAATGGAGAGATACTATTCGAATTGTACCCCCCGGAAAGAACCAGAAGTAATTGAAGACATGAATGGATGAAGGTGATATGTAGCAAAATTGTGATTTCGAGAAAATTTAGTTCAAACTGTCACTTAAACATTATAGAATACGTAGTAACACGTTAAGTACATTAATCTAAAGAACGGTCTCTAGAATCAATGTACTTAATAACGTATTAAGTACATTGATTCTAGAGACGAGTACACATCCTAAAATGTTTAAGTGATGGTTTAAAGTACCTAAATTTTCTGGGTAACATTTTTTTGGGACTTATCACCTTCATCACTTTCCCCTTCATTGTAATTATTTCATTTCTATTATACAACTAGATATTGTACAATTTGCATGCCTATTAGGTAGAAAGAATTGTTGTAACACCTATTGTAACAGTGCTTTCTGGAAATAATAAATTGATTTGATTTGATCGACACATGTTTTCAATTAGCATACTTTGGTTGTTGAAATCGGTGAATCGTTGTGGTGACGAATGGATATGATCGAGGATAAAATATCCCTTTGTTCCTCATATGAGTTTAATTCTCCGCACGCGTCGAGCTCTGACTGATCAATGCCGATTGTCTTCCTTCCGTTACTTTGGTGACATCTCGGTATTTGTCGTATTAGTAATAACTAGAGTCACCAGATGTTACAATTATGCAGGATAGTGTCAAAAAACTGTAATAACAGCAAATTATACTCTAACATTACTTAAACTTAGTATTCATTAATCATTATCCTTATATTTTATAAAACAAAGCCCTCGCCGCGTCTGTCTGTCTGTAAGGATTAGGGTTGAACCGAAAAAGCTACACAGCTTTTTATTTTGAGAATAACTTGTAAAGCTCGAGTTGGATGTTTTTTCATTTTCATTTTCACTACAGCACTGATCTACGTGCTATTTTCATCATTGGATAGAGAGGTTCCTGTGGAAGACACGGTAGGTTCAGTGCAGCGACCCCAAGGCACAGTTAGCAGCTCAGCAACAACAACAGTTGCGACTAACTTCGTACCTACGTCCTTTCTGTGATTCAAGGAGTTATAAAAACGACGAGATATGGAGCGATAGAACGTATACCTACAACATCATACAAAAAAAAAATACAATTAAAGAAATCTGTAGTTTTAAAATCCGTGCGGTCCCAATCAGCTAGTTTTATAATAATTTCGTAATTATTGATTCTTGACATTAATTCACTAATAGTAAAGAAAAAATAAATGCATTGGATTAATTTAACATTATATCAACAGAATTATTATTTATAACTCTTATTTAATACTTACAGTTAAGTCATAACATTACATATTATGCTATTATTAAATATTCAATTATAATACATATTAAATTTAATACTTTAAATATTTATTTTATTAGGTAATAATAATTATGTCGGATGGTACATTATGACTTAAGTCGGTAATCCTAAGTAAACTGATTTATGAGACTGAAATAATTAAATTATAATATTATTTTACGCAGAATTACGTTCCACGAAAATGTTGTCACAAGAACTTAAAAGTAACAACATTAAACAAGGTAAGAACATATATTACAAAAAAAAAAACTAATAATAAATGCAATAAAAGGAACTGTACAAAAAGCGCATTAACATATTACCATTAAAAACTATACATTCCATGGTTTTACTAGGATATCATGATAATATCATTGTTTTGACAATATATGTTCCGTACCGATTCAATGTGATACTTTTGTAAATAAAACTTAGTAAAACTTAGTAAGGCCCGTGTTATTAAAACAATCTCAAGCACATGTTTGAGACCGTCAAACCTGTGAACCTATTTGACAGATAATTCGTTTCGTTTCACATTTGAAAATGAAACTTTACTTATGTTTGCTGACTTTCATTTTTCTTTTTCAAACGGTAAAATAAAGATTATAAAAATATAGATTACTTTAATATTTTCCTATAATCTATATCATGAATATTATGTTTTTAATAAAAAACAAACATAAGTTTTTCAAAAGTTAAAAGTAAAACGAAATATTGTTTTCAAACAGGTTCTCAAGTAGAAGTTGCGAATTCTTGAGACCGAGTTTGACATTTGTTTATAAATATGCGCCTGAACGTGACATATTCACTTCGCATTAAAAGTATCACAATGGAATATTAATGAGTTCGAATATTTTTTTTGTTTACACATATATCGCATTAAATCTGAACGGAGTATAATATGCCCCAATCCGCTGCAATTAGAACTCATGGCGAAAATCGAATTGAAAGGAACAATTTGGAATGGTGAAATTGGATTCAATTGTGGTGTTATGACTTATGGGTGACTATTGAGTAATGGCCGCAAATTCACGTAGTGATGAGTAATAACTAAAATTTGTTTATGCGGTACATGAAAAGAGTATAAGCGAGCCAACCTCCTTTGCTTTGTGTAAACAGGCGCAGGAGCGACTATTGCCCGATAATCCTACACTATTTTATATACAATACTGAATACACGAACAAAAACGAATCGAGTGCATAAAGAAAAAAACATCTTACGAGATTTTGAAAAATATTCAGTAGCATTTAAAAAAAATGTTTTAAGAGATGGCATAGCAATACAAGTGTGATTTTAACAAATAACATTAATAAAGAAATAAAGAATCATACTAGCTAACAACAAATATTATTATCTCTTTTTCGCAAAACAATTGAAGACACGAGTGGATGAAGGCGATATGTAGAAAAATTCTGATTTTTAGACAATTGAGTCGAAACTGTCACTTAAACATTTTAGAATACGTCGTAACGTACATTAATCTAAAGATCCGTCTCTAGAATCAATGCACTTACATAATATAATACGTTACATATCCTTAAATGCTTAGGTGACAGTTGAAACTCAATTTTCTTTTTGCGACAAGTCACTTTCTTTCCTTCATTGATGTATTCAATTCTGTCTGATGTACGGCGCACTATTGTAATATCACAGCGACCGTATTTCGCTGGCTTTCGTACATTGTCAAGGCCTAACCTAAAAGAGATTTGAGTGGTCGGCGAACATGCTCCACATCCTGGCAGACACAAATAGAAATTGCTCTCTTTAGCCTATTGTATTAATTAGCTGACAGTAAACAAGAGAACTGGTTTCTCGACCCCAATACTTCAAGTTGAATGTCACCTGGCATACATACAAGCTTCGATCTCGATCGATTTCCTTTGTATTTGAATAATGTGATCGATGAATCAGTAACACTGATTCATCGGTGCTGCGGGTGTTTTTTTCTCTGCTTACCGTGAAGTTAACTAGAATTTGAATGGCATTACCATAGTTTTCCAGTAGGGGGCGCTGTTTCGATGGCATACAAATTGTAGTGAAAATGAAAAATCTTTTATTTCCAAATTGGTTAGATACTGACACTTTTAGAATTGTCCTACATGAACGTACCACAGTAGTAGTGTCAGTCAGTCAGTACAGTGACAAAAACTTTCACGCACAGGCGTGAGATAGGTATGAGTTTTTGCTATGCGAAAAAGAAGAGAAGGAGAAAAGAAAGGAAGGGAAATAATTTTGGCAGTGTATGTTTGTTCTACAGTAGCACCCGAATTACTGCTCTGATTTTGATGTGTCGATAGATATGTAAAGATAACTCGGGTAACATTAGGTCATACAATTAGTCGGGCGTTGATTATAAAAATCTTATTTTAATTTACTTAACAATAAGTACTTTGTAATAGCACTGCTTAAGTGACAAAGCACGATTATATGCGTGCTGTGTATGTATAGTTACCAGAAGCAATTTTTTATAAAGAGAAGATATACAGGCAAAGAGCAGACATAGTTGCTCAGAACAGCTGTGAAGTCAGCCACGAACCAAATTTGTAGATACTAAAGTGCAAACCTAATAGAATACTGTCATTTTGCTGCAGAAGAAAGTTTTCAACGGTTTACTTACCGCAAAATAACATTCGTGATCAGCTATGACGTATATTGCTGGAGATAAGCCTTCCCTAAAATGTTAAAAAAACAACTGCCTCCCATAATATATGTATATTATGGCTGTTGTTTTTTTAATTTGCCTACCTCACATTCCCACTGCAACTCCTGTGAGCCAGGATCAACTGCGGTAACCAACCACGACAAACCCTTTGATATGATCTCAGGGGTGCCCGAGGGACAAGCTAAATCTGTCTTTGGACCCACAACGAAATTAATCAGAAGAAAAAAGGAGGAGTAGGAAGTATTCCAGTTTCCCTCCCCAAGCAAGTGGGAGACAGGACAAAATTGTAATGACACAAAAATCCAAAAAATTGGGGGTAGTTTTTGGGTTTACCCTTACTCCCCACGCTTGGGAGGTTGGCGAGTGCAGTTTTAACATAATAACCATGTCCGCGGCACTTCTGCTAATTTCCGGATATAATGTATTTGTTCCTTCTGTCATCTTTCACACCACCTATGCAGAAGGTGGTTGATGGGTAGTACTTTGGTCAGTGTTGCCAGAATGTACCAAAAAGTACAGTTTTCCGTACTTTTTGTCATACAACCATACCACTACCGTACCTCAGCGTACCTTATAAATAATATGTTTTAATCGCCTCCGTGGTCTAGCGGTTCAGAGCTTCGCTCTCGACTCGGAGGTCGTGGGTTCGATTCCCGCGTTGGAACAACAAAAATGTTGTTTTCAAGTTTGGTTAGGACAATGCAGGCTGATCACCTGATTGTCTGACAAGAAAGATGATTGATCCATGCGTCGGATGGGCATGTAAAAAGTCGGACCTGCGCCTGTTCTCTCGCCAGTCGTGTCGGTTATCCGTCCCACTGGGTTATAAGAGAAAAGGAAGAGAGAGAGTGCTTCTGTGTATTGCGCACACACTTGGGCACTATAAAATAACTCCTGCGTAGCTGGCCTGGTTTCAATGAAATCGGCTACCGACACCGAAATCGGTGAGGGGAGCTATTATAATATATGTTTTAATATTTATCATAAAATACTTTTACTTTTATGTTTTGGAAAACCGTACCTTTGAGTTAAAATCGGCACCTTTTCAGAGAGCCAGTCGTACTTTTTTGGGATATCATACTGGCAACACTGACTTTGGCACTCGCACGGACAAACATAACAGGACAACTTAAAATATTAGAATGTATACAATATTTCAACACAGCATCAGGACATATGAAGACATTAATGAATGAAAGTGATATGTCGCAAAAAAATCCCCAGAATATTAAGTTTAAACTGTCCTTTAAACATTTTAGGATATGTAGTAACGTATTAAGTACATTGATTATATACGAATCTTTAAATTAATGTACTTAATACTTTACGACGTATTCTAAAATGTTTAAGTGACAGTTTAAACTCAGTTTTCTCGAAATCAGAATTTTGCTACATATCGCCTTCATCCATTCATGTCATCATATATTTAACAACCAAACAAGTTCACAAAATTTACAAACGTCACATACTTTGTATGCAAAAAGTCGTAAGGAAAGAGCATTTTTATGATCTGAGCAGCTCATATCTTATACAATATTCCTCAAATAAAAGGGACATAAAGGGAACCTCTATTAATTTTTAGGGATTTGTCCAACAAGAAACGATAAAGTTCGGTCCGTAAAATGCAAAACCCGGGTGACCCGGGTCTGTTTTACAACTGGAGGCACCTGTTGATCGCCAGACTGTTTTATGGTGAAGGTGGCGCCGCTGTGACATTTATAATATTACTAGCTGTGCCCGCGACTTCGTACGCGTGGAAAAGTGATTTAGGACACTTTTATATTTTTAAATACATTTTTAGTTTATTGGCGCAACCGCTGACAACTTTCGCCAATAGGTACTTCCCAGTGTATCCCAGTGTTGATCCCGATCCAGCAAGTCACGTACCCGGCAAGCCTCTTGGTATGCAGGGTATAATAATAATATAGTACCATCCTTTCGGAGCTCGGCAAAAGAAGTAGGCCTTCGAACAATATGTAGAAGTCAGCAAAGGTATTCGAAGTTAGGATAATATTATTCGAATGCACCGTATAGACCCCGTATAGACCAATTTTTCACGTTAATTTAGTAAATTATTTAACTTCGATGTCCGTCTGTCTATCTGTCTGGTTGTCAAAATTTTAACACGTGTAGGTATCAAGCTAACAATCCTATTAAATACTCATGATCTTCTGTCCCTTCTGGCTTTGAAAAAAACAGACTCCTTAGCCACATCTACCCAAAGATTCAGCCGTATCTCTCTAATTTTCGACACTCCAAAGGGAACCAAAACCTAAATTTGATACGAAGCAACGTCTTAATAGTGCCGACATAGGATAAATTGCGAAACCATAAAATTATTTTCAATTTTTTTGAACTTACTACCGTTTTTGTCATTAATATTTTGAGATATTAAATTGAAACATAATATATTGCAATTATTAAAATATTTAAAACGAAACTCTCGGTTAGACATGGGCGCAGCGGCACGCCCCGTCGAGGATCCAGCAGGCTTACTCTCGACACAACCGAGAATTGAATCAGTTCGATCTCAACGGATTTGGTGTTTTATTTGGTAGATTACTTTGGAACTAATTAGGATAAAGAAAACCTTTGGAACGTAACTTTTTGTACACCCGACGATATCAATCGACATAGAACAAAAATAAACAAACGTCAATTTATTCGGGAGTATGCGGCACGATCGAATCTGAATCAAAATCGAATCAGTTTGGAGAGTTAGGCCCCAGCTCGGCGCGCCGATCGGTTTTAGTAGCGTTTTTTTATTAACCTACCATAAGTATAACAATAATATAAATAAATTAAATTTAGTTTTAAAGAAAATATAAAATAAAAAAAGATTAAATTTTAATGTTTGCAGCGCGGTTTCTGCCGCGCTTCATACAAACGTCCAGCATTTTTTTTAATTGTCATAAGTTTTTTATTTATGAACCGATTGAGATGAAATAAATGTTAAGTCAAGATTACTACAAATATGATTGAACCACATCTAAATCGGATAAGCCGTTTCTGAGATTAGCCAGCACAAATGCACCGACAAACAGACAAAAAAAAAAATTGTTTTGGGTACTATTGCATAAATAAAAGTCTCCTATAATAACACAGGCACAGTTAGCACATTT
Source organism: Celastrina argiolus (assembly GCA_905187575.2). Lineage (NCBI taxonomy): Eukaryota > Metazoa > Arthropoda > Insecta > Lepidoptera > Lycaenidae > Celastrina > Celastrina argiolus. The sequence continues at coordinate 11,282,202 of LR994596.1, forward strand.
TAATAGTATTTTTTACCCAGCAGTCTACACTACACCAGCCCGGCTCGGACGTAAGACGTCACCCAGCAGCCTGCATTACGCGGCGCCCGGTCGAATCACGGCGAAACGATTTTAATTTTGCTATATTTCCTAAACTACTCATTATATTTGCATGGTATAAAGGGCAAATATTATAGTCTTCAAGGAATGCTTGAGCCAACTAACGTATTAAAAATGATAAGGATTAATACCGTGATGGTATAAATAGCTTTCCAAAAACCGCTTAATTGCCCGTTTTTTAGTTTATCGCGAAAGGCTTTCTTTTAATTATACAGTTAATTAAGTTAATTTTATACAATAAATGATAATTTATTTTAATTTGTGAAGCAAGTTCAAAAATACAATTTTTATATTATTATGACACTGTGAAAACACTGTTTTCCCAGAAAAAAAATCCTGATAGTTAGGTACTTATTTATTGTCCTAATCTGCTTTAGTGCCACGTTCTATTGCTTCGCGTCACTGTGTAAGCGATCCCCCCGCGCCCCCCGCACGAACCGTTCGACCGCAGGCCGCGCGCGCGAAATTCATCCGACTTGCTTCAAATTTATCGTCACTGCTCGGCTCCTATGTATCGTAGCGTTATGTTATATAGCCTATAACCTGCCCAGGAATATGGGCTACAATCGTACCAAGTTTGGTTAAAATCCCTTAAGTAGTTTTTGTTCCTATCGTGCACATACAGACAGACAGACAGACAGACAGACAAAAATTTTACTAATTGCATTTTTGGCATCAGTATCGATCGCCAATCATCCTCCAATATGTATTTTGAAAAAATATTCAATGTACAGAATTGACCTCTCTACAGTTTTATTATAAGTATAGAATAGATTACAATTTTGTAAACTTAAACAAACTATTGGGAAAGATTTGCTCCCGGTTTCTAAAAGGTAAATCTAGGATTAAAGTGTTCAAATCTCTTGTCAGTTACCAAATTATCATTTGAATTACAGAAACCAGGAGAAAGAGTGACCAGAAAAAACACCTGTCGACCCAGCGGAAGATCAGCTTTGACTGTTTGCAATCGGCAAATGCTGAGCTGAGTTGGTTTGTGCTCGTACACAGAGAAATATTTGATTTTTGTATTCTTTTCTATTTCACATATTCAAAAAAGCGATGGACTTGTGATAAGAAAATGGGGAAATCATTGACCATTAGCGAGATAGAAAAGGCTTATGTGTAAAAATACGAGAAATAAACCATTTGGACTCGTGACTTTAAGGTAGATCGGTTGGCTCAAACTTGTTCATCTCTAGAGAAGTAGATGAACTTGTATGTATATCGGACCGGGAGGTAGGATGCATAGACGAACACACATAGAGACGGATACCTTCACTTATATCATACCATCTTTTTCAATCGGGGGTTGAAAATTTCGTTAGAAAAATCTCTTCATTAATATCGTAAGTATTCAAAGATGAGTGAAGCCTACCCACCTGATGTTTGGTAGATTTGGACTAATCTACCAAACATCAGGTGGGCTAATCTACCAAATATCTACAACAAGGAACAGACTGCTGTTCCTTGTTGTAGATATTATATCTAAATGAATGCCGTTATGATAACAGATACTAAATTAAAAACCCTTTTGACAATATCTGACCCCATTGAAATGAAAGTATAATAAATAACAACCATAACAATAAAAGTTATAAGCAGAATGGTAATGAGGTGAGGACCAACAGGTTTGATCACCGTTGTTCGACCTGCACGGTGTTTGCACTTTTGGGATCTGTTGTGATGTCTCGGTGTCTTGTACTTCAATCGTAAGTACTTTATTTGATTTCAATTAGATATTATTATTAATAGCTCCCCTCACCGATTTCAGTAGACGATTTCATTGAAACCAGTCCAGCTACGCAGGAGTTATTTTATAGTGCCCTAGTGTGTGCGCAATACACAAAGACACTCTCTATTTCTTTTACTCTCATAACCCAGTGGGACGGTACACCGACACGACTGGCGAGAGACCAGGCGCAGGGCCGACTTTTTACATGCCCATCCGACGCATGTATCATATTTCTTGTCAGACAATCAGGTGATCAGCCTGCATTGTCCTAACCAAACTTGAAAACAATTTTTTTTTGTTTTTCCAACGCGGGATACCTACGACCTCCGGGTCGAGAGCGAGAGCTCTGAACCATTAGACCACGGAGGCGTTAAACCGCCGTTTTGTAGGGTTCGTAGTAATGTATTTGTTTTGTCATAAGTGACATACGAATTTGCGCGTCACTAAGCCTTAGCGAACTTCTTAAGTGATAATACCGATGCCCTCTAGACTAAGGGCTTAAGGCCCTCATTCAAGATGACATTGCCAATATCACTAACGTAACAAAAATGTATGCGATTTGACATAACGTTCGCGGTCGTAGCGAAGCTTATAGCCCTGGCTACAAAACAACGGTTCTCTAAATTGAGAAGTTTCCTGGTAATCAAGGAACCCTTGTCTGTCTGTTTGTCTGTCCGCTCTTGCAGCTTCTAAATAAAAAATATGTGTGCGTGTACTAGTGTACACACGTAAGAAGTGAAACTTCTTTATGGCCTTATTTTTCGAAAAATGATCTACATGCAAAAAAAAAATATATATATATTTTTTTTATATATAGGTATATATATTTTTTTTTTATATTTTTTTAGTATTGATATATTATTTATCACGTCGCTATTGTGTTTCAGAAATAAATAAGGGTGCTATAAAAAAACGTGGCTTGACCCTCGCACGATTCATGGCGCGTAACGGAAAAATGTGACGCGTAACCAAAAAATGTGACGGTAAATTTTTTTCCAACGCCGATAAAGAAGTTTCACTTCAAAAATTTAGGAAAATATTATTGATACGAGTACCTTAAATATTATAATGGAAACACGATTTCCAAACGTTACTTGCAATTTGGTTTCACTCTACTTATCTTTACGAAAGGAACAGTTTTAGATGATTAGATAAATAGGTAAAAAAGTATAAATAACTATGTTCCGGAATGAACTGGGTTGCTCGAATGAATACCACGGACTCGTGAAAAACTGGCGTGACGTGAAAAATAACACTTGCGTTGTTTCACTGAGTGAGTTAAACCTGTTAACTGAAAAACCATATATTTATAATTCATTAAAAGTAAAATTAAAATTAAATCAGTTACATACAAAAATGGGGTTTATGTGGGATTAGCTGGGACAGATGATAATACATAATAAGCGTAACGTTGTCGAATTAGATTTGTTAAAAAAATATGGCAGCGCCCATAGATACTTTCGATATTTTATAACGTTACTAATACGCAGTGGTCCCTTGTTTCTGGACTGGACGCACAAAATTTATAATTAAACTAAAACTAGAGTTATTTTGGTTACTGTATAATAATAAAACGGCAAACGAATTTTATTTCTATTATTCTAAAATCATACATAAACTTTATATGTAAACATCTAACAACAAATGTAGCAAACAAACAACCTAAATGTAACCTAGCAAGAATATTGTAACGAGGCGATTCGTCTTTATTATCTGGAACCGAGAAAACTATCACATCGCAGAAAATGCAATGCAGTAAATGAGTTATGGTACACCTGGTGATATCTTAAACGTATTATATTCGCTTATTAACTGTAATGTCTCACATCTGTGTGTATCTGGGGCAGTTATTATTTCATACGTCGTTATGCCTCCGTGGTCTAGTGGTTCAAAGCTTCGCTCTCGACCCGGAGGTCGTGGGTTCGATTCCCGCGTTGGAACAACAAAACATATTGTTTTCAAGTTTGGTTAGGACAATGCCGGCTGGTCACCCGATTGTCTGACAAGAATAATGATCCATGCGTCGGATGGGCATATAAAAAGTCTAAAAAGTCGGTCCTGCACCTGCTCTCCCGCTAGTGTGACACCGTCCTACTGGGCTATGAGTGTGAAGGAAGAGAGAGTGCTTCTGTTGCATTTTATAATGTCCAAGTGTATTGGACATTATAAAATGACTCCTGCGTAGCTGGCCTGGTTTCATTGAAACCGGCCACCGTCACCAAAATCGGTGTGGGAGGCATTATTATTATAATAGCAATATCTAATAGATACAACATTTACTGAGGCACTAATTAAAGGAAGTAGCCCTTACACTACTACACTTCTCACTAATCTAAATATGGTCATGTCTTTGTGTTCTTTTTTTGGCAATTCGTAGATTCGTAAATTCGTCGAGGAAAACACGTCGAAAATATATTGAAAATGCAAGTTTCCTAAACCTTAAAGTATATAAATAACAAAAATGCAGTCTATAAAAGCACGTAATTGTGAAATTCAGCTGAACTTGGGTGTAATAATTTTGGTACACAGTTTAAATTAAGTTATAACGGTAATAAAGAGTTAACAATAAATAGTTTGTGAAAGCCATTAAACAACGTGGTATTACTATAAATTAATATAAAGTTTTCCCCTACTCTATGTACGGGATAGTTCAGGCACGTTACCTTTGCAACAATAATATATTAATAATAATACTTATGGATGCTTCACACCACGTCAATCTAGCCCCATGCTAAGTATCCAAAGAACTTGTGTTACAGGTACCAGACAACAGAAATATATTTAATACTGTTATACTATAAACATATTTAAGATTTTTATTATATATATACACAAATTTAATACACATCCATGACCCAGGAACACAGAAAAATTTATGTTCCTTCGGCAGGATACGAACATGCGGCCTCCCGTTCGAACGCCAAAGCGCTCAACCACTGCGGTACGGCGGTCGTCCAAATATTGAATAGGTATGTTATTATAGTTTTTAAGGAACCTGTGTTAAGTCAGAGCCTTCCCACAATCCCACTGGAACCTTACAGCTGCCGCGATTAGGTCAGAACTATACTGACTAATATAGAGACTAAACTGATATGGACTAAACGTTATCAAAATCCGTTCAGTACTTTTTGCGTTAGGGAGTAAAACACATCCATACATCGTCACAAACTTTCTTTTTAAAAATAATATTAGTATTACCCATAATGCAATGATAATATGCTATTATAGTTTAACATTTTATTGATGATATTGTTAAGTATTCCAATAGGAAACGTACATTTTGGCGCGATTAAGGAACTTCTGAGTCTTGCTATAATCCCACTGGAAAAATCTCGATAAAGGTTGAACTATTATAGAGTTTCTAAACTATTTCAGTATGGACTAAATGTCATCGAAATCCGTTCAGTACTTTTTGCGTGAGGGAGTAACAAACAACCATACATTGTCACAAATTTTCTTTTAAAAAATAATATTAGTAGGATATTCTGATGAAAATAATATTTAGTAGGATATTCTGATGAAAATAATATTAGTAGGATATTCTGATGAAAATAATATGTTTTATTTATTTATCTCTCTACGTCTCTAGTATTTAATAGCTGAAAGATTTTTAAGTTAAAATAATGCTTAGAAGCTTCTAAAGCCTATATTCTGACTAAAGTTGACAAACTAAAGAACCGCTACCTCGTTGGGATCATTAAACCAATAACCACTTCTTTTTTTGGAAGTCGGTTAAAACGTAAACAACACGCTGGAATCTCTTTTTAAGTGATTAAATATCTACCGAAAGGACCAAAAGTTAAGACCCTAATTATATTGCCGATATCGAGTATCGGCACTAAAATACACGACCGTATTTTTGGTTAATTATTGGACCTGTTAATTAAATAAAATAAAAAAGGAAAAGGGGATATAAAATAAATTATCATAAGTGACTGCATAATATAAAGCCGCGCGGAGCCGCTCGGGCTAATGTTAGTGGTGGAGGCTCGCTGCGCGCACGCATCTTCACAACTGTAAGTATTTTATGCGTGTATTTTGTGCGTAAATATTATAAAAATATTTTTATTAGGTATTTTGTACGTAAATATTATAATATTAGGTATTTTGTGCGTAAATATTTATGTATCATAATATTTATGCACAAATATATTATGCTGCTTAAATTCTAGTCAGGTACGCTTATTTTGTAAAACTATAGTGTAAAACTTTTGTGTTTTCTTGTAGAAGTTTTCTTTCTATATTTTTGTTTCACATTATTTTATAGATATTTACTTTTTACGTAAATGTTATGTATTAGGTCCGATGCGGATTTTACGCTCAGTTTTATATATTTTTGCACTATTTTTTTTTAATTATTAATTGATCGCGTGTGTTTATGCAAGTGGAATTTTAGTATTTTTTTATACAAAAAACTCTTTAGTTATATTTAACTACAAGGGTTTTTGTATTTTGTGTTTCTTAAAAAATTTAATACTTTTACTAAAAGTGATTGAAGATGTATTACAATTTATATAATTATATATCTAATATTATTAGTTACAGAAGATATTCTGCAGTAAAAAAAATGTTTTATGAAGCAAATCAATGGATTTTTTATTATATTTGCTGTTTTTCCCTATGTGACACGCTTGTCTTAAAGCATGGGGGCACACATTATTTAATAATATAATATTACGCACCTAATACATTATTTTAAAACAATTATTATGAAACAATGTGAATGAGTGAGTGTTTTCATTTTTATTTTATTTATTATTCATTATTTAAGAAATTATTACTAGTAACAAAATAAGGCTAGTAAAAACTAAAACAATACTAATCAACAATGTTGAAATGTTAACATGTTCTTAGGAATATTTTTACTCTAGTACTAACACTATGCTTTTTCGGTAAAACAAAAATGCTGATAGTACATTTATCGGTAAGGCGGTAACCCAATGAAGACATTACGTCTGTAATTTGGTAAGATGGGGGTGAAATGGGGATGAAATGGGGGTGAAATAAACAAAGGAGGCTACGCACGCACGTCACGCGAACTCCGTGTGACATTCTGAATCATTATTGGATTAACTGTGTTTTTCCTTGTTTATTTTTCGTGAAAATTGCCGCTTTTGGAATTGATTTAATAGTACAACGTCTTTTGTTTGGAAACAGACAAAACTGTGATAAGTTTGTTATTGTTTGTATATAGGTAAGTAAATCCAACATTTTTGTAAGCGCCTCCAAAAATTTAAACGTAACGAATTCTGTATTTTCTGTTTGGTACTGCGTAAATCTAGTATTTTGAATGCATTTGAAACTGTAGATATTATTGCCTATATTTTGACAAAATTAAGCAAAAGAATATTACACCTATAATCTATCACTAATATTATAAAGGGGAAATATTTGCTTGTTTACATTTAACAGGATCCGAATCCGATTTTAATGATATATGGCACCGATATACATAAGACCGGGAAGGCTAGTTTTTATGACGGCAAAATGTGTGATTCCTGCGTTTTACACACATGAAGTTCTGGTAACATCTGTGAGTTAAAAAGTTTTATATGTAGGTACAAAAAAAAAATACATTTTTAAAATTACAACTTATTAAAACTTTTTGATAATTTCGTTCTCCAACATATTGAAATAATGTTAAGTAATAATTTCAGTAAGTTAAATATCATATTGCGTCAGTGCGTTATGTCTCTAGCAGTGCGTTTTGTGTAGTATCATAACGTTTAACAGTAATTATAGACATTATCATTTTTAACGCGTTAACACGCATTATAGTCTAGGAGCTGACAGATTAATGATTCGTGTTTTTCAGTTTTTTTTTATTTTACATGCTTATAAATGCGCTCAAAATACGAAATAATTATTACTTACTTATTATATTTTTGGAAGTAGGTTACATATAGGTATTCGTAGGCAATTTACTTGTACTTTTTTCGCTTTATTACTTATTGAACATCAAATTTATTAAAATACATGACCGGTTTGGACTAAATCATCTTTAAGTGTTACACCTGATAATGTTATAAAGTGTAAAGTAATATAATGGAAAAAGTGCTGTCAACAGTACATTCAATAACATATTATGTCACTTTAATAGCTCCTCTCACCGATTTCGGTGTCGGTAGCCGATTTCATTGAAACCAGGACAGCTACGCAGGAGTTATTTTATAGTGCCCAAGTGTGTGCGCAATACACAGAAGCACTCTCTCTTCCTTTTATTCTCATAACCCGGACGGTAAACCGACACGACTGGCGAGAGAACAGGCGCAGGACCGACTTTTTTACATGCCCATCCTACGCGTGGATCATCTTTCTTGTCAGACAATCGGGTGATCAGCCTGAATTGTCCTAACCAAACTTGAAAACAACATTTTTGTTGTTCCAACGCGGGAATCGAACTCCGGGTCGAGAGCGAAGCTCTGAACCACTAGACCACGGAGGCGATATGTATGTGACTTTAAGAAACCAAAGAGAAAATTTCTTTGCACAAAGCTACCACAAGGTTCGAGTTATTTCAGTGAAAACCCATTTGTGGTCGAATTAATACATCACAACAGTTTTGTAAAGTCGTTACCTACTTCATAAGCCAACTCTCCAATGTAGGCGACCGCGACGCGAGACCGCTTCCTGCGACCCGCGAACTACACTAGGCCCCTAATTCATGTTGCCATCCCTATTTAATATATATTTTTTTATATAATATTTCATTTATAAAACAAAATGTATGGGATTTGACATAAACTTTGCTAAATGACCAGCGATTTCATATGTCATTTAGCGAAGCTGATCTCAAATTTCATACATTTTGTTTTCGAACTTCGTAAGCGATAAATAGCGATGTCATCTTGAATCAGAGTCCAGGGCCGATTCATATTTGCCGATTCTGCCGATGCCGAAATAATTTGGTAACTTCTCCTTTGGAAAGCATAATAAAGGCTAATAAAATATAACGATAGTAAAAGTGACACTTAAGTGGAGTCTCTCCCTTTTATTGTCATTACGCCAAACAGTTACAGAGACAGCCTGTGAATACAAGAGCTCCAAACTGAATTCAATGTTTCAGTATTCGCTGACAGGATATTTTGAGCTGTGGGTATAGTTACGGGAATTAAAATAAAATATTTTTTAATTTCTGAAGGTATTATGGTGATACAGTACAGTTATTTAAACAACGATATAAAAAATCTTCATCCTTCCTTTTGGCTTCACCGTAATATAAGTCAGTTTTTTATCTAAAGGCATTGGATTAATTCTAAATTATAATAATATTATGCCTATGTTAGTAATTTTAATTTTTTTTCTTTAGAATTTAAACAATGAAATAAACTTACCGTACTCAGTTAAAATAACTAAATTCAAAATGAACATTAACTTAGTTGTTACTTATGTGTATTTCTCGTTTATTTTGACAAGGTTCCATAATGTCTGTGCAGACTGACGTGCCCTAATGATCGCTCGTACAAGCTCAATTGCCGTGAAAGAGCTCAATAACATATGAATGTATCTCTGATGGTCCTTAGAAATATCGGTAAAAGCATTAGGATGATAGACAAGCATTTTATTGAGATTTTTGTAACTAAATGATACGTGATGTATTTGTTTATATTCACAGATTTAATAATAATAATAATAATGCCTATCACACCGATTTCGGTGACAGTGGCTAGTTTCATCGAGACCGGGCCAGCTACGCAGGAGTTATTTTAAATTTCAAGTGTGTGCGCAATACACAGAAGCACTCTCTCTTCCTTTACTCTAGTAGCCCAGTGGGACGGATAACTGACTTTAAAAAAAATCTTTAAAACAGATTTTTTTGTTGTTTCAACGCGGGAGTCGAACCTACGACCACCGCGTTGAGAGCGAAGCTCTGAATCTACCGTAGTCTAGTGACCACGAAGGCGATAATTTATTGCAGTAACTAGATAACGTGTCTCATACAAAAGCAAGGCTAAAATCTGCCCGCGTGCTATATGCCAATATAGCTACATCATCATCAATATTAGTGTAATGTCTTGTGTAAATAGTTACACAAGCGTAATCCAAATCCGCGGAAACAGTAATAAATTGTAAATTACATAAATATATCAGCGTGGTTCCGTGCGGCTGCCGCCGGCCGGCTCGTGCCGTGCATACAGAGAAGTTCTATGACCATCTGCATCTGAGGTCGGCGGACGAATATGGAACCTTGTCGCAATGACGGTGTTTTGCAATTTTTTGGCACTTAATTTTTTATTTATTTTTCTTTTAATCGATTGATGAATTTAATGTAAGTTACTTTCACGATTAACATAATATTTTGTATAATTACTTTCACGATTAACATAATATTTTGTATCTTGTTTCGTTAATGAGAATTTTGACAACAGTACTTACTTAGCTACACTTTTTAGCCGACGGAAGGGAAATATTGTTTAAATAGTTTAGTAAAAGGGTTAATGTTACAGTGTATGTTCCATCGTACCACCTAAACTAGTGATCCAATTTTACTGACTGAGGCTTTAATAGATCTGTTTGGCGACCACTCATTTTCGAGTTTTCCTTTCCATGGCGGCATGCACTTAATATAATGTATAGTATATAAAGTTTGTTTATCACAACATTTGATCGTGCATTCTAATATTAGAGATACAAGTTACAAATGTTGTTCCCGTAAATTTTCCTCAAACGTTCTTTGTTTACATATTCCAATTTATATTCAAAGAGAGAGTCGTTACTGAGATATAAATAAATGCTAATAAAATGCACATGTGATAAAATAAATTCCGATATCAATGTGAAAGTTTGCGAGGACGAAAGTTTTTATATGTTCTCATAGTGTTCTGTCCTAATATTATACTTTTACTAATAATAGGAGAGATAGATGTTAATTAAATGTTATAAAGTCAGAAAGTAGTTCTACGGGGTTATTTATTTTAGACCTTTGATTTTTTAGCTTTATAAATTATTTATGACGTGCCTAAACAAAAACGTTTTTAAAATCAGCTGTGTTGTCAATCAGCTATAGCAATAGTGTACGTTCAATGACCTCAACGGCAATGATTCGTTTTATTACTATATAGGTATTCTTTTACTTTTATTTTCTGCTTTGTTTTAAGGTAGTAAATGATGGGCCATAATTACTTAAAAAGGAGTTACTTAAAAAACAAGACGTTTTGCGTTTAAGTATTTAGCCCTTTGCGAAAAGATTAACCTGTAGGGCAGTTGTTGGCTTAGGCGAACTTACATATTGACGCAAGGTAGAGAAAATACCCCTAACTTCAAAGTCCATTAGTGTACATATACCTTTACCTTTTAAACAAATATTGACCCCTAAGTTTGCAAGAAACGCCTCTTCGACGTAACTGTGTGTCAAACAGTGTACACCATTATTGAGACTCAGGCCGCACTCAGATACGTTTAATGCTTACTTAAGTTGAGATTTTGACATATAATATCTGCCCAAATTTCTATTGTATTGTATTAACTGACTGTGAGTCACAAAGTGTAAGTGTAGTTTTAGAAAAATACAATAATAAACCTATAATAGGCTAAATTATCAAAAAATAACATATATAACATTAGCTAGGCTATAATTAATAGGTAATAGGCTCTAATGACAGATTATAAAATAATTGCAGATAGATGGCACTGAACATCTTCGTGGGCCCAGTATTGAACGACAATTTTTGAAAGACATTAAGAAAGTAGCTTTACTGTTTTTATTTTTTTTAGCTTTTGATTTTGTTTTTTTACCCAGATACGCTCAATCTGCCTATTGTTTTATAATTCATCTTAAGTAAGAAATAGTCTAATAGCCAGATGAAAAAAGCATCATTAATGATCTCTAGATTATATCTAGTTTTGTAGGATTTATCCGAATCAATACAAAAAAAAAATAACGTGTTTAAAAATCACATTTACTTCACTAGTCACAAAGTTATATAGATAATAAAACTAAGTATTACTTCAAAGTACGAATAAAAATCTTAAAGTGATAAGCATGTGCTTGGTAATAAGTAAATGAAGGTTTAATGTTTTATTTTGTCACTAAACTCGAGAGCGGTGTTTAATGTGATACACACTTACAGTCTCCAAGCGACTGTACTTTGTGAAACCTCAATTTAAAATGGTTTTAGTGGTCATAAATTTTTAACTAGAGCGTTAACCGATTAGTCTAGACACAGTCTGAAGACTGGGAGTTCAATTGAATCTATCTAAGCATATGTTTTACATTGGTAACTGAATTATATTAGTGAATGAATATTTTAAGTTACTTTTTACTGAGGGTTAATCCTTTAGTACCTACCACATATAAATGTATACTAATACTACAAAGCTAAATAGTTTGTTTACATGAAGACGTAAATCTCAAGGAATACAGGTCCCATTTTAATAATTATTTCAGTGTTTGATAGCCCGTTTATCAAGGAAGGCTTTAGGAATATACAGACCAATAGCACCAGTGAAGATGATCAAAATATTTTTTGTTGTTCCAACGCGGGAATCGAACCCACCCCTCCGAGTCGAGGATTAATCTCTAAACCATTAAACCACGCAGGCGGTAATAGGAACAAAGTACACAAAATAGGTATGTTATAGCTTACAAGTTATATTCTACGCACCCGTGACAATAATATGTAATGGGTTCTTGGAAGGAAATACCACGTGGAATACAATTCACAAAATATATTCACAACACAAGTATTGTTCCAAGTGATTCTAGTTTAAGCTCCCACCCTATGTAGGAAATTGTGTATTTTCGTTTCATAAACAGAATGTAATAAAATTATAACAAAATAAACACAACAATTTAGGTGTGCGGAAAATATTGTGTTATATTTTTTGCTTACAATATTATCATGTTTTTAGTATAAAGAATTGGTTTTTATTTCAGTCCATATCGAGACTCGGAATACTTTGAAATACTTTTCAGGGTTCTACCAATTAAAAAGTTAAAACGGGACTTCTCTGTCTGTCACCAGGGCGTCTTGAATCAGGACAATAGGTCCTGATTCAAGACGCCTTCGCTATTTATCGCTTACGAAGTTCGGAAACAAAATGAATTTGACATACGTTTCGCTAAATGACGAGAGAATTCGTTTGTCACAAGCGAAGCTTATGTCAAATACTATTTTGTATAATATATTTTGTTTTCGAACTTCGTAAGCGATAAATATGACATCTTGAATCCGGGGCTAGGCTATGTCCCCTTAACCGAAATAGCTAGACAGTGAGATAATATGTCATCATTTAATTAAATATATACTTAATATCAAATATTAAAAACAAAATAAGATAAATACTAATTTACATTATTCGTTTTTTTGCCCTTTTTTGTTTGATATCAATAACGGCAACAGGTACCTACATACTCTACACTTGTACAAAAAACCAGTAATGGTTTATGTAACACTGTGTAGATTAAGTTTTTTTTATGTAAATCTTTTATTGATTAAATAAATGAAAAAAATCTCATTTTACAAATTTAATTGAACGGAACCCTACGTGGGTAAATCTGAATCGCGCTTAACCGATTTGATTCCTTACGAGTAAAACCTTGCAACGCATCTTGTATTGGCAATAAGCAATTATATTCTCATTAAGCAGTACAATTATGAAGAAGTGTAGTTTTTCGGAATTCAGACTCCAGACCCACCGATCATTAGTCGGATGGAGGCGATTAAAGCCGTTGAATGGCGAATACTTAAGGGCAGGGGTCGGCAACCTTTTGGCAGACATTTGGAACCGACAGCCCTATGGGACAAAGTAAAAAAAAACATAAAAAAAAACCTAATATATACGGTCGAATTTAGAAACCTTCAGAAGAAACCTTTTAGAAGTCGGTTAAAAAGCTTATAAGACTACCTACTGATAATAATACAACGTTACAAAATTCTCAACTTGGCAAGACACTGCCGGGCCCCAAATGACTGGTAATATTTAAGGATAAAATACAAAAATGGTAACTTGAGAACCTAAAAACCTGACTGCGATTATATTGGGACACATCCAACATCCAGTGTCAGTGTCACAGTCAACACTAATCTAATCTAATCTAATAAATCGACACTAAGGCCCGTATTAATAAACTTATTTCAATCGCAACCTCTAAAAGTATGTTTATAATAGTAAATAAGGCTTAAATATTTATATTACCTTTTTATAATATTATTCTAGATTAGAATATGATTTAATAATTATTATATTCAAATTAAAACAAACCGAAAGTCACTCGAAATAGACGAGAGCTCAAATGTTAATAATATTTAATAGGAGCGCAGGAGTTATTTTATAGTGCCCAAGTGTGTGCGCAATTCACAGAAGCACTCTCTCTTCCTTTTACTTTCATACAGTGGGACGGTAAACCGACACGACTGGCGAAAGATCAGGCGCAGGACGGACTTTTAACAGGTGATCAGCCTGCATTGTCCTAACCAAATTTAAAAACAACATTTTTTGTTGTTCCAACGCGGGAATCGAACCCACGACCTCGGAGCTCGAGAGCGAAGCTCTGAACCACCAGACCACGGAGGCGATCTTTGGCACTGATCATGATGACAATACAACGTGACAGTTGAGATTGAACTGGATATTGTCATACACTTGAAGAGTGGAGTAGGTCAGTGGGCGGTGTTCCGGTATTGACTTCACCGTTATCCAGGGTACTTATTATATAGTTTAATAAGTCTTATGTTGTAGGGCATAAGGGGTTTAGTTGTATGAGTGTATATCAGATTATAAAACAATGGGCAGAGAGCACCGAACAACTGAAGACAAGTAGGGCTTTACAATTGTTTATTGGAATCATCCATAGGAGCACGCGTCAGCTAGTACTGTAATCATTATACAGTACTAGCTGACGCGTGCTCACTTCGTTGAGCATACAAACAGTTTGTTATGAACCGTTTAAACCCTCCCGGGTTTGTCACGAATATTTTAAGACTAAAAATTCGTGACAAAAAAGTTTTAGCGAGACTAACCAACATTTTGTTTTGGCACCTCATAAAAATTACTCACTATAACGCGAGAAATCACGATTAAAGATCTCTATAAAAGTCACAAAACTCATGAGTTTCAATCCGTCAACGACCAGTGCGTCTGTAGGAGCCCGCGAGTCCCAGCATAGTAAAATTCACTCTTTGTGGTCATTTTAGACCTTTGATTTTTTTGAGTTATATTAAGTAATTTATATGAGTTGCCAAAACAAATAATGCTCTACGCGTCATTCTATTCACACTATATTCGGCTTAATATATGAATTAGGAATCAGAGAGAGCGCGGTTTTTGTACTTGTGTGCCTCTTGGCAAAGGTCTCTCCCAGGTGTTTCCACTCTTCCCTTTGGCATGCCACTCTGTCTTGCCAGACACTTTTTTATCTTTTCCCCTCTTGGGGCCACATTGTAATTTTGTGATTTTGGTCCATTTTATCTGGCCCTCTCAAAGCATGTCTAGCTCACTTCCATTTCAACTTTCTTGTTTTATAATAAAATTTACATTCGTTAACCCTAACAAACCTAACCTAAAAACACCTAATACAGTCTTTTTCCATTTGGTCTCCTGTTTAGTTTTCCTGTTTCCTTTAACTTAAGTTGTAAGAAGTCTTAATTGACCCATATAAAAAATTCACCCCATATATTTATACTCCTTATTTTTTAAACACTTTTCCTTGTTTGGCGACAATGACAAATGATATAACGTTATTGCATGGTTAAGGGACTGAAACGATTACGATGTTTTAATTCCTTTTGTTGTATCCATGTTTATTGAAATATAATTGGGCACATTTAAAGCAATTATTGTGAGCCATTTTCTACTTTTATTTATTTTAAAATTTATTATCATTATCTCTACAAACACAATTTTCGGCATAATGATAACAATTAATGTGTGTTTTGGTATTTAATTTACTTATTATATTCTGTGTAGGTATATATAATACTGCTATAATATTATACATAGCAATCAGTATTAATTAGGCACTTGAGAAATCTTAAAGTTTTCGTAGTTCTAAATAACGTATGCGGACATAAGGCGTAAAATATTATTAATTCAAATTGTGTTTTTTTTTGCAGGTAAAATGAAGTTACTATTCACGGCGTTGGCTGTCCTGGCCATTTTGGCCGTCACCGAATGTAAGACATTTTTGATAATTTGAATTAAAAAAAACTACAGGCGCCAATTTTATTATGGTAAACTAATAACTAGGCAGTATGGTCTATGACCTTAGCCATCATGAACGAACATAAAAAAAATATTATGGTTTTTTTATTATACGCCAGACGGTGCAACTACTTACTAAAATTATTAGTCTTAGGCGTTGTAGATTTTTTGAGTCTCGGACAGAGTCTAGGCATAATTTATTAGTAGTAAACAATTTTATGGCTAAAACTTTAAAGTCATAAATTATAAGAAACATAAAGCACAACTTGCAACGTTTAATGATTTTATGGCTGGACTAATAATAAAACTTTTCGGTGTTAGTGTATTTTTATTGTCTAAAAATTAAAAAAAATAGATTGCAACTTAATTGGAGAATAAAATGAAAATGTCACAGTTCATTAAAACTTGTTGCAATGTCTATTATTGTTCAGAAGAAAGAAAAAAAAACTTTGTAGAAAAGTTGTACGGAGATTTAATCCATTCGGAGCTAAGCACAACAACTTTACAATTGTAAAAGGAAACTTTTTAAATAAAAACAAGACGTGTAATGAATATTATTTAGATTCTGCAAAAGTTCTTTAATAATTACCTTTTGAAGTTTATTTTGTTTCAGTTTTTAAATAGTTTTAAATAAAGAATTTGGGTATAACTACCCCGTAGACTCTCTTTGTATAATTAGTGAGACTAACCTTTTAAAGTAATTTCCCACTCCGAATTCAATGCCCGGATGGATTTGTTGCAACTCTCCGTGATTCTTCTGTCTCAAACCCCCTTTCTGGGGACGAGGTTTATCGGTGACGGGGCTATGCCCCTTTGCCGAGGGATCTTCCCCGCTTCACAGAGGTGAGACAGTACCTGTTTTGAGTGGTTTCTTAACTCTTTGTTGCAACAAATTAGTAGGAGTTATTTTATAACATACGAGTATAGGTGTGTGAGTGAATACACAAGAGCACTCTCTGTTCCTTCGTCTGCCGAGAGATCTGGGACTCACTCAAGATGCCATCGCTAATTATCGCTTACAAAATTTGATAACAAAATGTATGGGATTTGAAATGATCGCGATTTGGTATATCATTTTGCGTACCTTATGTCAAATCCCATACATTTTGTTATCGAACTTTGTAAGCGATAATTAGCGATGCCATCTTGAGTAGGCCCCCAGCAGGCGCCAACTTTCTTGCCACACAATCAGGTGATCCTGCATGGTCCTAAACACACTTACGAAAACAATTTTTATATTGCTTCAACGCGTGAATCGACTCCACAAACATCGGCACCTTACATACAACACATTTTGTTTCCGAACTTCGTAAGCGATAAATAGCGATTACATCTTGAATCAGGGTCCAGGAGCCTCTTCCGATATGTAGGATAAATATATGTGGCGGATCAATTCGAACCAAATCAAAATATTTTATTTCCAAATGAAACTTTCATAGTTTTTTTTCGGAAAGTCAACAACAGGTTCAACCCTAGCCCGCCGAGAGGAACTGGCGTAAGAAACTCGGGATTAAAATTAGTGCCACATTTCTGTCGTTCTCAAAGTTTAATTCTCAAAGATTTGACATTGCTTTTCACTTCAGGATTGTAGGGCTAAAGGGTTTATGGTTTTTCCCCAGCATCGGACAGCAGAGCGCGCGTTGTGTGCTACTTCAGCAACTGGGCGGTGTACCGACCGGGCATCGGGAGATACGGCATCGAAGACATCCCCGTGTCGCTGTGCACCCACCTCATATACTCCTTCATCGGCGTCACCGAGGACAGCGAGGTGCTGGTGCTGGATACTGAGGTGATGATGATGATAGTTTCCCGTTTTTTATCATTTCGGCTATGACGTCACAACTGGATATAAGGTTGCGTTTCTACCGCAAGCTCTTTTCCGCCCCGCTCCGCGTTAGTGGAAACGCAGCCTTAGCCTCGCCCAAGGCCAGGCTTGGTAGGCGGATTGGAGAGCGCAGATTCAGATTTCCGCGGAAACGCTGCTGAATTTGCAGATATTCAAGGTGTAAAATAAATAAGTTAAATGTAGGGTGTGTATGTGTCTAACTATGTATAGTTTACTGAAATATAGTTTAGTGAAAGTACCAGCGCTGAAAGATGTACTGTAGTGTGTAAGTTCCTTTGTATAAGTAATGTATGTATGTTCCTTTATAATGTTAGTATCGTATTAATATGCAGAGTAAGCTAAAATGTATTTTTACCTTTAAGTTCTGTTTTAGTCTATAAGATTATTCTGTAGTTAAACCTAATAAAGGATGGTCACGCCTTAAGTCTACTTTACTTGACTTCCCACCTCATGGCGACCCTGCCACCTCATGGCTTTGTCTGACCCTGCCGCTGCCGCTGCCGACCCGGACCCTGCCACTGCCGACTATGCCGCTGCCGACCCTGCCGATGCTGCCTACGAGCTACCTGCCCTGCTACCTGCTACGCATCGTGAGTGCCGCTGCCTAATCTACGAGCTTCAGATCCAGTTAGGTGAGCCGTATCATTTATAAACCTTCATCAAAGACGAAATGGGCAAAACCCAGAGCAAAGAGGAGGTCATCATAGCCCAAACCGCTTCTGGAGGAAACAATAATTCACAGTTGGAACAGGTCCACGAGACCTTGAAGTCAAACAACGTGGTTATGAGCATCCTCCTGGGACTTATATTTCTGGCATTTTTTGTTACCGGTATATATTTGTACCGCAAATGCCATCGCAGCTGGATGCGCGAGGAGATGAGGAAGCAGACAGTCCGTCGGTTGGTACAAGGAGCCCAAAACCCGGCCTTCTCCGCGGATTCATCGGTGTAATCTACAGCTTCAATAATCAAGTGAGTGGTTAGTGCCGTGTTGATGATGATGAGTAGTTAAAACTTTATTATTAAAAGTGTTCATAAAATGTGCGCATGACCTCGCTTGGAGCGCTATAACGTCGCGTCAGCGAAATATGAGTTTCCGAGTCTAAGGAAACTACGAACAATGTGCATTAGGGTTCCGCGAATTATGTTTATATAATACTTAGATTTTTTTTTATGGGTTAATATTACTAAAAATAAGTAATAAATAAAATGTTTATTTCTATGTAAGGTTAAGCTTTAACAAAATATATTAATGAGTTATTTTTTATGATAGTATTTTAAATGATTAATTATGAATACATAGTCTAATTATTTTTTTTTATGTAAATGGAGCAGAAATTATTAGAAATATATATTAGATTAAATGAAATTAAGTAAATATGTTTGCAAATTAGGACAAAATAGACGTACGGGACCAAATTATGAATTAAAATGAAATGAAGCTAAATTGCTTAATACTAAATTTGAAGAGTTTGTACAATCTTTTCCTGCGTCTGTCTCTAAAGAAATTTTAGATATTTGCATTAATATAAGAAAAGTTTACTGTAAGATTATAAGTTATAAAATACCTGACAAAATGTCGGAACGTTTTTGTTTGAAAACGGCGGTAAGCCTATTGCCGAAAATGAATGGTGACGAATCTATCACTCGAGATCTTATTGATGCCATAGAATTATACAGTTCGATGGTTGCTAGTGATGGTAAGCAGTTGTTAATAAAATTTGTACTAAAAACACGTATTTCTGATAGTGCTAAAATGAGATTAAAAACGGAATATGCTGATATAAATTCTTTACTGAAAGATATGCGTACTTGTTTATTGACTATTAAATCGGATACTTCTTTACAAGCTCAATTGCAAAGTGCTAGACAAGGGAGTAAGTCAATCAAAGATTTTGGTAGTGAGATTGAACGACTTTTTGTAGATCTTACTATTTCGCAAGCTAACGATGATCCCGATTCGTACAAGGTACTACGGCCAGTAAACGAGAAAAATGCTATAAAGCGTTTTGCGGAAGGATTGCAAAGTCAGCGTTTAGGTACTATAATAACAGCCCGAAATTTTACTCAGTTGAAAGACGCTATACGTGCAGCTGAGGACGAGACTAGCTCGCGACCTGAACACATTGCCTCCTACTCGCAGTCTAGAAACTATACTTCGTATAGAGGTAGAAATAATTATAATCGTTCCCAAAATTATTTTTCTAGACCTAACACAAGTAATAATTTTAACTTAAATAAAAATAACTCTAGAAATTATTCAGTTTATAATAATAATAGACCGCATTCATCATATTATAATCGTGGAAGTTTTGTTCAACAAAATCGCGGTCGGAGCTCGCAAAATAGAGCTAATTACCAGAATAATAAAAGGCATAATACTAAAAGACCAATTAATTATTTTACGGAGAATAGGACAAATTTTGATTCCTACACAAAGCATAATAAAGAGAGTGAGTCAAAATTTTTTCGTGAATAAAGGTAACCAAATTTTGACATGCGATAGTATTAATTATATTGAGTTAGTATTAAGTAATAATAAATTAGAATGGTTAGTTGATACAGGGGCCTCTTTATCTGCAATTAAGTTAGAATATTTAAGGGAAAATAATATTAATAGTACAATATATAATTGTAACGTTAGTGTTAATGGCATAGGTGGTTGTTTAAATGCCGAAGGTTTTGTTTATTTAGATTTAGAATATAAAAATTATATTTTTAGACATAAATTTTACATATTTCGTAATTTACCATGTAATGCGATGGGTATTTTAGGACAGGATTTTCTTAAGAAATATTCAGGTATAATAAATTACGGTAATAATAGTGTTCGTTTAAGTTTTAGTAGTAACGAAGGTGTGTCTGTGCCTTTACGATTCTATGAGTATAATAATAACTCTATGACAATATCGCCGCGTTGCGAAATGATAAAGTATGTTCCTGTTAAAGCAAATTATGATTGTGTGATTATGCCAAAGCAATTAAAGGAAGGAGTTTTTATGGCAAGTGTTATCACTAAGCCTAAAAATGGAAAAATTCCAATTCGTATTTTAAATACAACGGACAAAGAAGTTGATTTAACTATATCTGATTTAGAGATTCATAACTTAAATGATTATAATTATTGTAAATTTTACGACGCTAATTTAACTGTTGATCGTATTAAAACATTATTTTCGATGTTAAAACTTGATTACTTAAATGACGAAGAGCAACTTTCGATAGAACAGATTTGTGCAAAGTTCGCTGATGTGTTTTATTTACCTGGCGATAAATTAACTTGCACAAATGTTTATAAACAAAAAATTACTTTAAAGGAAAATGTTGCTCCAGTTTATAGAAAGCAATACCGGATACCTTTTGCTCAAAAAGAGGAAGTTAATAGGCAAATCGAAGAAATGTTAACAAATAATATTATTGAGGAAGCCAGTAGTGACTGGTCTAGTCCTTTGATACTTGTGCCGAAAAAAGTAGATCGATCTGGTCAGCGTAAATGGCGTGTAGTTGTGGATTATAGGCAATTGAATGAGCGTATAGTTGATGACAAGTTTCCATTACCTAATATTAATGAAATTTTAGACTCTTTATCTGGTGCAATGTATTATAGTCATTGCGACCTTTCACAAGGCTATTATCAATGTGAACTTGATAAAGATTCAAGGAAATATACAGCTTTCACTACTGATAAGGGACAATACCAAATGTGTCGTTTGCCGATGGGATTAAAAATTAGTCCATCAGCATTTAGCAGATTAATGACTGTAGCAATGTCAGGCCTTAATTTTGACAAATGTTTAATTTACCAAGATGATCTTGTGATTTGGGGTAGAAATATTAATGAACATAATGCTAATTTAGTTTCCGTATTTTCAAGATTACGAAGAAGTAATTTGAAACTCAATCCTTCAAAATGTGAATTTTTAAAAAGACAAATATTATACTTAGGACATGTTATATCTTCAGATGGTATACTGCCAGACCCAAATAAAACCAGCGTTATAAAAAAATTTCCTAGACCGTGTAATGTGGATGATGTCAAGAGATTTGTTGCTTTCGCTAACTATTATCGCAAGTTTATTCGTAACTTTGCTGAAGTCGCTATCCCATTAAATAAACTTTGTAGAAAAGGAGAAAAATTTGAATGGTCAGAATCTTGTGAAAATGCATTTATATTTTTAAAAGAATGTTTATCCAATCCACCCGTATTAGATTATCCTGATTTTTCACAACAAAATAAATTTATACTTCAAACTGATAGTTCCGGATTTGCTATTGGTAGTGTTTTATGCAATTCTAACAACAAACCAATTGCATATGCTAGCAGAAGTTTAAATAAAAGTGAATTAAATTACCCAATCATAGAAAAGGAATTATTAGCTATAGTCTGGTCGATAAAGTATTTCCGTCCTTACTTGTTTGGTAGGAAATTTACAGTAAGAACAGATCATAAACCATTAATTTATTTGTTTAACATGAAGGACCCTTCAAGCAGATTAACTAAGTTTAGGCTATGTTTAGAAGAATATGATTTTGACGTTGAATATGTGAGAGGTAAGGAGAATGTAGCTGCAGATGCATTGTCCAGAGTAAATGTGTCAGTGAAAGATTTGAAAGAGATGCATGAAAAAATTGTGTGTGTAATGACTAGAGCGCAAGCGAGACGTATGAATCAAAATGAAAGTAAACCCGGATTAGACTCAGAGAATTCAAGGAGCGTTAGGTCTGATCAACCTAAACTCGTGGAAGTTCTCAAAAAACGTATCAATGACTATGAATTCGTAATTTATTCAGACCAATATCTACGAAATTTATTGAAAAAGCATAAAAATGAAACTATTATTTATTCGAGTAATAATAATATTATATTATTGCCAAAACTTAAATTAATTACTATCAACCAAAGCTCTTTATTGACAATATCGCGAGACGAATTGTTGAAAGAATTGGTAAGGTTATGTAAAAGTTATAATATTGATGAGTTAATAATAATAAAGAATAATTTAAATAAGCACTTAATAGAGTGGCTAGCTAGTTATATGAAAAATAATAAAGATTATATAGGACCAAAATTTTGTATTTTACGAGATGTTTGTAGGATTGATGATAGTGATCAAAAAAAGGTAATTTTGAATGAATTTCATTTATTGCCAACGAGTGGTCATGCTGGTATGCGAAGAATGGTGAATAATATTAAAAAATATTATTATTGGTCAAGTATTGAAAATGATGTGAAAAAATATATAGAGAAATGTACGAAATGTCAATCTCAAAAATATACTAAGTTCATTAAAGAGCCTTTGACAATAACTTCAACTGCGTCATCATCTTTTGAAAAAGTTTATTTGGATTTAGTTGGACCTATCGATAGAGATGATAATAATAACACTTATATTTTAACTTTGCAATGTGAAGTCACTAAATATGTAGAAGCATATCCATTGAAAAATAAAACTACTAGAGAAGTAGCTAGAGCTTTTGCAGAAAATTTTATTTTACGTTATGGAATACCACGCGAAATAGCTACTGATAGAGGTACAGAATTTATATCAAGTACAATGCAAGAACTTTTAAACATTTTAAATATTAAACAAATTATGTCCACCGCATACCATCATGAAAGTATAGGTGCATTAGAAAATAGTCATAAAATGTTAGGCGCATACTTGAGAATACAAACTGAAAATCAGCCATCTTCATGGGGTTCATGGGTACAGTACTGGTGTTTCTCATACAACACGACTGTGCACACTGAGACACAATATACTCCATTTGAGTTAGTATTCGGTCAAGTCTGTCGCTTACCGACTAGTTTAACAAAAACTGTCGATCCGTTATACAATTATGACAATTATCCTTTAGAATTTAAATTTAGATTACAGAGAGCACAGAATGATGCTAGAAATAACTTACTTAATTCAAAAATTAAACGAAAAATAAAATATGATAATAACATTAATCCAATATTGTACAAACCCGGAGATAAACTTATGTTAAAAAACGAAACTGGTACTAAATTAAATACATTATATGATGGTCCATATGTTGTTGTTGAAGACAATAGACCAAATGTAACTATTTTAAAAGATGGAAAAGAAATAATTGTTCATAAAAATAGAACAAAACCATGTAATTTTTAAAAATGTGTAATTTTTTTATTCGATTTTGGAGATGTTAAAAAAAAATTGTATGTAATTTTTTTTTTGTTTTTTGGGGGGAGATGTAGTGTGTAAGTTCCTTTGTATAAGTAATGTATGTATGTTCCTTTATAATGTTAGTATCGTATTAATATGCAGAGTAAGCTAAAATGTATTTTTACCTTTAAGTTCTGTTTTAGTCTATAAGATTATTCTGTAGTTAAACCTAATAAAGGATGGTCACGCCTTAAGTCTACTTTACTTGACTTCCCACCTCAGTACTTTTGACTTTCATGTTTCTGTGAAAAATGTCCCGTCATCATTAAATTTCCCGTAAAATAATAAAAAAAAAATACTTCTTTCAGCACTGGTACTTTCTCAATAACTCTATATACGAGACCCATACGCACTCTAAACTATTATAACTCAGTAATATTGTAGCCTGTATATTCCGTTCATTAACATTAAATTTTACTGGAAATACGGTTGATGGGGGATGAATTTCTTCGCCCCCCCCCTGGATTATCTTCGACGAAAACAGAAAAAATCCCAGATTAAATTGAAGGGCGTAGCCGCAGGCAAAAACTTAATCTGGATTTGTTTTCACGCGATTTATAAATAATAATAATAAAAAAAACTGTTTATTCCTCGAAATTAAATAAATACAAATAATTGGCTTAACTTAATATGGATTCTCTTAAGAGATTTTACTGATAAGGGGTTGCTGACAACAGAGTCAGTATATGTTAGGTAAGTAAGAATTACACTTAGGGCGTGTTTCACCAAGCAATGTTAAAGTTAATCCTTTGTTAAATATCATGTTGTCTCTCTCATAATTCCTATCAATGGATGAGAAGGCATGCTATTTTAACAAGCCTTTAACACTAACATGCGTTGCTAAAATCGGGACTTAAAGGAGTAAGGTAAAGATTACACTTAGTGTATGTGTGGATGTGTGTATGTGAACGTGGTAGAATGAGAATGACTATTTTTATATTTGAACTTCTTTGTCTTTTGGCATATGGAATTGCGAGGGGCAATTCCATATTATGCAATTGCCAACGTCAAATAATTTGAACTTCAGGTAGCTTTAAATAGCCTGACGCGTCACACAGTCCCTACGTAGCCCTTGAGCTAATATTGTTATCATGTACCAGGGTCGCAGACAAGGCTAGGAGTAAGGGTTAGCTGTTATTTAAATATTATGAACTTGAATACAATATGCACATGAAGTGAACTGAAAAAATACATTATAATATTAGTTTAGCAAAAGGTTTCGCCTGCGTTATTGATTACCTACGTGGAACGGAAGTCTTTTCTGTGGATGTAAACAAAAAAAAGTAAAAATAAAATCTTACACGTTATAGGAGATTCATGGTTTCATTTTGTTTTAGAACTAAGGTCATGTTACAATTTAATACGTGTATTAAAACAAAAATCTCTCATGACCCTTTTCTACTAGATCGCTTATACAAGTTGCAATTTTGCACCAACAAAGTATTTTAAATCATCATTTTTTTATTTATTTTACGTGGTAATGCAACTTCTCAATTATCCTGCCAAATTATTCATTTTACGTGGATTACCATCTATTAAGATTTACTTCTCAACTATCCTGCCAAATTATTCATTTTACGTGGATTACCATCTATTAAGATCTACTTCTCAACTATTCTGCCAAATTATTCATTTTACGTGGATTACCATATTCTATTAAGATCTACTTCTCAACTATCCTGCCAAATTATTCATTTTACGTAGATGACCATCTATTAAGATCTACTTCTCAACTATCCTGCCAAATTATTCATCTTACGTGGATTGTCATCTGTTAAGATCTACTTCTTAACCATCCTGCCAAATTATTCATTTTATGTGGATTACCATCTATTAAGATCTACTTCTCAACTATCCTGCCAAATTATTCATTTTACGTGGATTACCATCTATTAAGATCTACTTCTCAACTATCCTGCCAAATTATTCATTTTACGTGGATTACCATCTATTAAGATCTACTTCTCAACTATCCTGCCAAATTATTCATTTTACGTGGATTGCCATCTGTTAAGATCTACTTCTCAACTATCCTGCCAAATTATTTATTTTACGTGGATTACCGTCTATTAAACGTCTGTTAAGCTAGAAAGGTCAAGTCAGCAGAATCACTCGTTTTATATCTCAACATTTAGTGCTCATTTAGTGCTAATTAAATGCTGATAACAGACATTTAGTGCTCTGTTAGGTAGGCCAAAAAATAGAACACTGCTAACTTTTCATTAAGCTAGCAGAATACCATTCGTCACCGCGCTATAATACAGTTGCAGCGAAAGGCACACGAGCTAATCATTTAGTGCTCATTTAGTGCTGCTTAAGCGCTGATAACAGATATTTGGTGCTGTGATAGTTGGACCAGAAATGAGCATTCTGCTAGCTTTATATTAAGCTAGCAGTGTACGATTCGTGACCGCGCTTTAATACAGTGAGCAGCGTGAGGCAAATGAGCTAATAATTTAGTGCTCATATAGTGCTACTTAAGTGATTATAATAGACATTTAGTGCTGTGAAATTTGGACCAAAAAATGAGAACACTGCTTACTTTTAATTAAGCTAGCAGAACACCATTCGTGACAGCGCTATAATACAGTTGCAGCGAAAGGCACATGAGCTAATAATTAGTGCTCATTTAGTGCTACTTAAGCGCTGATAACAGATATTTGGTGCTGTGATAGTTGGACCAGAAATGAGCATTCTGCTAGCTTTATATTAAGCTAGCAGTGTACAATTCGTGACCGCGCTTTAATACAGTGAGCAGCGTGAGGCAAATGAGCTAATAATTTAGTGCTCATTTAGTGCTACTTAAGTGATTATAATAGACATTTAGTGCTGTGAAATTTGGACCAAAAAATGAGAACACTGCTAACTTTTAATTAAGCTAGCAGAACACCATTCGTGACAGCGCTATAATACAGTTGCAGCGAAAGGCACATGAGCTAATAATTAGTGCTCATTTAGTGCTGCTTAAGCGCTGATAACAGATATATATTGGTGCTGTGATAGTTGGTCAAGAAATGAGAATTCTGCTAACTTTGTATCAAGCTAGCAGTGTACGATTCGTGACCGCGCTATAATACAGTGAGCAGCGTGAGGCAAATGAGCTAATAATTTAGTGCTTGATTAGTGCTGCTTAAGCGCTGATAACAGATATTTGGTGCTGTGATAGGTGGACCACAAATGAACATACTGCTAGCTTTTTATTAAGCTAGCAGAATACCATTCGTGACAGCGCTATAATACAGTTGCAGCGAAAAGCACATGAGCTAATAATTAGTGCTCATTTAGTGCTGCTTAAGCGCTAATAACAGATATTTGGTGCTGTGATAGGTGGACCAGAAATGAGCATTCTGCTAGCATAGCTTTCATCAATCACCTTTTCATGGCCATAACTAACATACCGTTAAAAAAAATTTCGAAATCGGTCAAGCCGTTGTCGAAGCGCACACGATGTAAGAATTTATTAGGTAATTTTTTTACACTTTGGGCTACATTTTTGGGGTTTTAATAAGGAACCCTATTTAAAAAAATATATAATATAGCCTATATTCAGCGCTAGTAGTGTAGCTTTCCAACGGCGAAAGAATTTTTCATATTGGTTTTAGTAGTTTCAGAGCCTATTTCATTCAAACAAACAAACAATCAAATGTTTCCTCTTTATAATATTAGTATTAGTATAGATAAATCTGTTTACTTATACCACTAAGTAGATATATAGCAGCACTAATTAAGCACTAAATTATTAGCTCATTTGCCTCACGCTGCTCACTGTATTATAGCGCGGTCACGAATCGTACACTGCTAGCTTAATATAAAGCTAGCAGAATGCTCATTTCTGGTTCAACTATTATAGCACCAAATATCTGTTATCAGCGCTTAAGTAGCACTAAATTATAAGCTCATTTGCCTCACGCTGCTCACTGTGTTATAGCGCGGTCACGAATCATACACTGCTAGCTTAATATAAAGCTAGCAGAATGCTCATTTCTGGTCCAACTATTATAGCACCAAAGATCTGTTATCAGCGCTTAAGTAGCACTAAATGAGCACTAATTATTAGCTCATGTGCCTTTCGCTGCAACTGTATTATAACGCGGTCACAAATCGTACACTGCTAGCTTAATAAAAAACTAGCAGAATGCTCATTTCTGGTCCAACTATCACAGCACCAAATATCTGTTATTAGCGTTTAAGCAGCACTAAATGAGCACTAATTATTAGCTCATTTGCCTTTCGCTGCAACTGTATTATAGCGCTGTCACTATCAGTATTCTGCTAGCTTAATAAAAAGCTAGCAGTATGTTCATTTGTGGTCCACCTATCACAGCACCAAATATCTGTTATCAACGCTTAAGCAGCACTAATTGAGCACTAAATTATTAGCTCATTTGCCTCACGCTGCTCACTGTATTACAGCACGGTCACGAATCGTACACTGCTAGCTTAATAAAAAGCTAGCAGAATTCTCATTTCTGGTCCAACTATCACAGCACCAAATATCTGTTATTAGCGCTTAAGCAGCACTAAATGAGCACTAATTATTAGCTCATATGCCTTTCGCTGCAACTGTATTATAGCGCTCTCACGAATGGTATTCTGCTAGCTTAATTAAAAGTTAGCAGTGTTCCCATTTTTTGGTCCAAATTTCACAGCACTAAATGTCTATTATAATCACTTAGGTAGCACTAAATGAGCACTAAATTACTAACTCATTTGCCTCACGCTGCTCACTGTATTATAGCGCGGTCACGAATCGTACACTGCTAGCTTAATATAAAGCTAGCAGAATGCTCATTTCTGGTCCAACTATCACAGCACCAAATATCTGTTATCAGCGCTTAAGCAGCACTAAATGAGCACTAAATGATTAGCTTATGTGCCTTTCGCTGCAACTGTATTATAGCGTGGTGACGAATGGTATTCTGCTAGCTTAATGAAAAGTTAGCAGTGTTCTATTTTTTGGCCTACCTAACAGAGCACTAAATGTCTGTTATCAGCATTAAATTAGCACTAAATGAGCACTAAATGTTGAGATATAAAACGAGTGATTCTGCCGACTTGACCTTTCTAGCTTAACAGACGTCTTAACAGACGTGTCTATTAAGATCTACTTCTCAACTATCCTGCCAAATTTTCGCAGTATTTACACACCTTCTCAGGAATTTCTTATACAAAATATACCGATTTGTCTTCCAGTTGGACGAGGAACAGAACGGGTTCAGGAACTTCACATCCCTGCGCGATAAATATCCGGATGTGAAGTACATGGTGGCTGTAGGGGGATGGGCGGAGGGCGGTGCGAAGTACTCGAGAATGGTCGCACAGAAGTCCACCCGGATGTCTTTCGTGAGGAGTATTGTTGGTGAGTGAAGCACTTCTTTTTCATCCATTTCATCAGCCGCGATGGCAGAGGAAAGAGATAAGCGGAAGACGTTAGGGGAGGCCACAGCAATGGGATAGCATAGGCTTATTAAAGTATATTATCTACTTTGTGCTATAAATAATTCTTGGATAAGAATTTACCCTGTTTAATAATATAATAAAATTGTATGTTCAATGTTAATAATAATTTTCGTAAGTATTTCTTTTGCAAACAATCGTAAAAACTTCATATAGTACATTATCATTATTTTCTTGGTTACATTCCGTCCAAAGTAAAAACAATAATCAAGGTTTATTGTTCCATGACATTCGAGAAAGGAAGCATCGGAATTAAAATTGGCATCTTGGCACTGGTTTTACTAATTGCAATGCGTTAATCTAATCGATCTTAGAGTAAGTGCCAGAAGCTCAAGGTCTAAGTGCCAGAAACTCAAGGTCTAAGTGCAGTTAAGATTAGGTAATTGGCAGCGCATAGAAACTAGACATTTACCAATTTAAATATTTTTATTACTAGCTAGTAACAAATCGCGGGCACAGCTAGCTAGCTTTTTTCTTATTCGCGTGGTTTTTAAGTGACTTAAATCGTATATGCAGCGCACGCAACGAAAGTCCCCAAATGTGAATAATTTTCCCCGTTTTTGCAACATTTCTCACTGACGCTTCGCTCCTATTGGTCGCAGCGTAATGTTATATAGCTTAAAGCCTTTCTCTATAAATTGACTATCCAACAAAAAAATAATTTTTCAAATCGGACCATTAGTTCCTGAGATTAGCGCGTTTAAACAAACAAACAAACAAAAAACTCTTCCGCTTTATAATATTAGTATAGAAGTATAGATAAATTACCGCGACGTTAATAATTTACAAAATTCATTACCCTTACTCTCCAAACTGATTCGATTTTGATTCAAATTCGACCGTGCCGCGTACTCCGAATAAATTGACGTTTGTTTATTTTGATTCTCAGTTGATTGATATGGGAGTGCAAAAAGTTACGATCTAACGATTTTCTTTATTCTTATTAGTTTGAAAGTAAACCACCAAATAAAATACCAAAAGCCGTTGAGATCGAACTGATTCAATTCTCGATTGTGTCGGGAGGAAGCCAGATACCGTACGAGCGTCCATATATTGTACATGAAATCTAAAATATTCTCATTGGTACATGCCACAATAAGGAATTGAACCTGCCCCCTTTCGAATCCGAATCGGCGTTCCACACCACTTGTAGTACTAAAACTACAAGTTAACCCCCCGAACACACAGGTAACCGAAAATTAGCACAAATAGAAGTACCCAAGAGAAAGGCATAGTTGGATTAAAATTTTTACATTCAGTTCGGACAAGTGTAGAATCTACTCGAAACTTTGTCCGTATTAAGCTTACAACTTTTAACGACTTGAGCTTTTACTGGTACATTAGGGAACGTACTCATACTACGTGACCACTTTTCACCAATTTTTAACCTCCTCTCGCTCGGTGAATCATAGTTTAAACCCTCCTATTCAATCAATACTTTTCCTAGAATATATTATGAACCTTTCCGTTATAGAAGTTACACTGCAATTAGGGGGACTTTATTTTATCTATACACGGTGTAAAATAAATGAGTGATAATAGTTTAGGGTGTGTATACCTCCTATGCACAGTATATTGTGAAAGTACCAGCGCTAAATGACTTACTTTTAATAAGCAAAAAAAAGGATCTCTTTCAGCGCTGGTACTTTTACAGTAAACTCTATATATGGGACCACACACCCTAAAGTATTATCACTCATAATTATTACAGCCTGTATATACCTATATTAGAGGTCAGTGTTAATTATTTGTAGGAATAACCAGTAAACAAAAACACCCGATCTCATTAAATATTAGCTTCTAGTTATCTCTTAGTTCCTATAGGATAGGTTGATTTCACATTCCATATGAGGTAGACCTGATGAAAGATCCAGGGATCCCCCCATTTAACGGCTGATGGTAATCCGCAAGTGGTTTTAGTGGGTAAACTGGCCGTAGCGAGCCTGGAGTCCCGCATACTAGGGACCCTCCCTGGGGGATGCGTAATGCATTTCCATTGCGACATTAAAAAAAGAAGTTGATTAAACATGCCCAGTGCCGAGTCTAAAAGACTTATCTTACATGAGAAATCCTAAACCTACTCACCCCCCACCCAAACAGGTTACGTATGGGTATGTTTCCTTATCTTGGTGGTTCTTAAAACTTGGAATTATTTAAACTTAACTTTATAGTTTAGGCGCTGGGAAGCGCACGTGATTATTATTTAAGTGGGGAATAAAGTCGTGCTTAAATGTATTTTGTAATTATTTTAGAAAGTTGTATGTAAAAAAAGTTACATACAAAACATTCGTTAGAAAGGGATTTACTTATAATGTACATTTTTGTTTCTCTTAAAAAGGTTGACTGGTAGAGAATGCCATACGGCATTAAGTCTGCCTTTGTACATTTGTTTGTGCATTAAGTTAAATAAATAAATAAAATAAATTATACAAATAAGATATTTTCCGCTTAATGTTATTTCTAATAATAAAGGAGTTACAATGTCTCGAAATTACTTATAATAGCCGATGGTATTCGTTTAAATATTAAACCATCGTCAAACCCTGGTTAAATTAAGAGGAGCATAATATTTAATCATACCATTAATCAGTGATAGTGACAGTCTGTGAATAACTCTTTTCTTTGTCTTTTTCTATTTGAGTGTTGTGTCGTGGTTAACATAAGCATCCCTAAGTATACCAATTATTCAAATTCCATACATATTGGTGCTTTTGTCAAATGCCAAAGATTCTGTTAGCGAACTTCTTCATCGTAATTAGCGATAGCAACTTCGCTAGAGCTTCTGAAGTCTAGAATTTTTAGTGCAAATCGTGACTGTAGCTGAACCAATTTAAACTTACTCGAATTGTACGTCTCAGGTGCGCCAGGGCGGCCCTCACCTCGGTGGCTTTCAAGTTTTCGAAAATCGACTACCATTTTTACTTTTTAAACTAAACACTATTTTGGAAGCTAAAATATAATAATAATAATATCTCCCCTCAGCGATTTCTGTGTCGGTAGTAGATTTCATTGAAACCAGGCCCGCTACGCAGGAGTTATTTTGTAGTGTATGCGCAATACACAAATACACTCTCTCTTCCTTTTACTCCAACGCGGGAAACGAACCCACGACCTCCGGGTCGAGAGCGAAGCTCTGAACCACTAGACCACGGAGGCGATCTAAATTGTCTAAATAATAGCCGATGTTCATAAAAGAAAGACCATCGAAGTAACGTAATTAGGAGGTTGAACTCTGTATAAAGTAATCTCAGTATTAACTTTGGGCTTGTACTTAAATTGATAGCATTGTAGCCGCTATAATAGTCAGGGTTCCCCCATACATGGTTTTCACTTGATTAGTATCAAGCTAATTTTTCTTGAGTGCCTTCATTTTGGTGAGTCGCCCAAGAATTTATTGGACGGAACTCTTGTTTGTGGTAGCTAACAGTTAGCAAGGATAAAAAAAAATCTCAAGTTTAGAGCGTAGGACCGGGATAACGTACCACGCAATTTGTAGGACAATTATGTCTGTTGAATTACATTAATATTCTCTAAGTAATAAAAAGAAAATCAGCTGGTTACTAATAATTTAAGATGACCTCGTTATCGATACAAGTTGGCAAGAGGGAACTCATTGATGAAACCATAGATTTTGTAGGATAAATATTTTTTTGGATAATTTAGATCATTATCTTGAGATTTATCAAAAAAAAAAAATATTTTGGAATCACCAAATCCACAAACTTTATTCTTGCTATCCCTGTTAGCTACCACGAACAAGAGTTCCGTCCAAGAAATTCTTGGGCGACTCATCAAAATGAAGGTACTCACGAAAAATTTGTTTGATACTAATCAAGTGAAAACCATTTATGGGGGAACCCTGACTATAATACTTCTTATTTAAATATCACATATTCACCGCGGTGTAAGTAAAAATATACGCAGTAATTTGGTGGGATTTCATCAATGTTTATTGAATTCGATTGCAGTATTCGCAGTATTCGTGGAAAGCTTTGCTAATAAAAATTTATTATTGTAGTGATTCCAACTTTCCTATTATGTTCGTTGGGATGTCCATAGTCCGGAGCTTAATGACTCGTAGATTTTAGGATGATTATTGAACATATTGGTATATTATTATCTTGTTTGGAAGTCGTAACATAAGATTTTTTTTATTCCTATGGTGCCTCTTCTTTTAGGCTGCATTTCCACTGACGTGGAGCGGGGCGGAGAGGAGCTTGCGGTGCCCGAATTGACCAATCACTATGCTCGAAATCTCCGTTACGTTTCCACGGAAACAGAACGGTCTCCGCGTCAGTGGAAACGCAGCCTTACACATTACGATTTAGCTGTCTCCCGCTTTGCTAGGGACCGTTCCCGAATGAAATTAATAAAAAAAAGTAGAAGGAATACGAAAAAAGGAGGAGTAGGAAATTTGCCAAATTAGGGAATCTGGAACATTTCCTACTCATATTATATTCTGATTAATTACGTACGGGTCATAATACTGATATAGCATGTCCCGGGGTCATCCCCGAGAGCATAACCAAGGATTTTTTGTGGATGGTTACCATAGTTGATCCTGCAGGCTTACTCCCGATACAATGGAGAATCGAATCTGTTCAATTCCAACGGCTTTTGGTACTTTATTTGGTGGATTACTTTGAAACTAACCAGGATGAAGAAAATCGTTTGATCGTAACTTTTCTATTCCCGATATTTCCCATATCAATCGACTGAGAATCAAAATAAACAAACGTCAATTTATTCCGGAGTACGCGGCACGATCGAATTAAAATCGAATCAGTTTGGAGAGTAAGAACCCCAGGTCACACAGAAGGAGCAGAGGTACACCTTACTGCAAACAGACACTGCAAAGTAACATTTACATTTCTTAGTGAACGGATATAACGCAATTTTAATTATCATCAGTAATAAACATTCTCAGGCAAGAAATGTCGTCTTATGAAATTAAGGTTGTCTACCCACGGCCTAATTTTTGTAAGACTGATCGATAATCGGGCAGATTTTTCGTCCATTTTTTTTTTGACCGACCTTTTGTATGACGTTGCGTTGCACAATTGCAATAAGTATGTTCTGTTTTTACACCTACAAAATGTTGGTCACCGATTATCGGGTGTGTATAATAATAATAGCTCCCCTCACCGATTTCAGTGTCGGTAGCCGATTTCAAGAGTTATTTAAAGTGCCCAAGTGTGTGCGCAATACACAAAGACACTCTCTTCCTTTTACTCTCATAACCCAGTGGGACGGTAAACCGACACGAATGGCGAGAGAACAGGCGCAGGACCGACTTTTTACACGCCCATCCGACGCGACGCATAGATCATCTCTCTTGTCAGACAATCAGGTGATCGGCCTGCATTGTCCTAACCAAACTTGAAAACAACATTTTTTGTTGTTCCAACCCGGGAATCGAACCCACGACCTCCGGGTCGAGAGCGAAGCTCTGAACCACTAGACCACGGAGGCGACGAAAAGGCGGGCTTGTACTGTGTATATACTAAATATGGTGGACACCCTAATGCTCTATAATGCCATTTGAATAGTGATCGTTTATTAACAGCAGCAACGGCACGGAAGAATTCAACTCGGCACATCTGTAGAATTTTAATTTGTCCGCATTCATTCTTGCGTTGACATTGTGTAACTATCTGCACTTACAAACAAATGCCTTCACTTTGTGAAGACGAGGAAATGATGTGGATAGAAATGAATGAATGAAATGGAACGTAATTTCATTTTTGTAACTTGAAAAATGTAATGTAAATTCATTTTAATATTACTCTATTTTGTTTCTATGCAACACGAACTTTTTGATGCTAGGGGCTCTATTTTTTTAAATCTAGTTTTTTTACCCTACTACAGCATAGTCAAAAGGACGGGTAGGATTCGATTTTAATAAAATAGTGTCAAAAGATTTGTTATAGATTTGGATAATGGTTTTACCAATTTTAATAAATATATTTGTAATTTTATTTTTATTTTAATAAAATATTATATAGGTGGATATAATAAAAAATAAATAAATGTTAATTTTAAAATAAATTATTTTACATGATGCAATTTTAATGTACATACCTAACAATCATTAATTTTTTAAACACTTGCACGTCGAGATTAACACGACAAAATATGTGAAACAATCAAAATTTGTACCATCTTACTGTACCTACTACTGTATATTTTTGCAAATAAAGATTTTCTATTGCGCTACTCTATTCTATTCTATCATAATAATAGCCCAAGTCACCTCGGCTAAAAAGTATTTTTTATAAAAATATTGGTAATTTCTTTTCAGATTTCCTAGACAAGTACGACTTTGATGGCCTGGACTTAGATTGGGAGTACCCTGGGGCATCAGACCGTGGTGGCTCTTTCTCCGACAAGGACCGATTCCTGTTCCTGGTGCAGGAACTGCGGCGGGGTTTCATCAGAGCCGGCAAGAAGTGGGAGCTGACTGCGGCAGTGCCTGTGGCGAACTTCAGACTGAACGAGGGTTATCATGTGCCTGAACTTTGCGAGTGAGTACTTGAAGATGAGTAGAGTTGTTAGCCACGCTTCTTGTTCGGTTCGTTTGTCAATCTGTACCGTATTTTTGTGTGAGGTGACGCTTAGATTTGTTTAGCGGGTATGACCACGGCTCTACCTTGACCATTTTTGCACCATATCGGGATTACAAATTGAATAATTTTCTTGTTTCAGCCTTTTTAGACCACTTTTTGCTAAGTCTTGAGTTATAGTTCTTAAAATTTTTTTTGGAAGTCGGTTAAAAAAAAGTGGAAAGCCTATGTATTATTTCAATAGGCCAAACAGGAACATTTCGTAAAGAAAGTTCCGTAAAGTAAAATAACATATTGTCAATTGAAGATATGAATGGATAAAAGGTGATATGTCGCAAAATTTTTAATCGAGAAAATTGAGTTTAAACTGTCATTTAAACATTGTAGAATATTATGTAGTACCGTATTAATTACATTGAATTTAAAGAAGGTGTTTAGGTGTTACTTAATACGTTACGACATATTCCAAAATGTTTGTGGCAGATTGAACTCAATTTACTCGAAATCGAAATTTTGCGACATATCAGCTTCATCCATTCGCGTCTTCAATTATTGTATTGGCGCTGTCATGCTGCTCATACAATTATTATTCGTTAACGTTACTTTGCACGTGCAGATAAAGTGTCAAAAGGTACCAGGCTCACACAGAACCAAACAACTTACAGACTGCTGGACGCTATCCACGTGATGTCGTACGACCTGCGCGGCAACTGGGCGGGATTCGCCGACGTCCACTCGCCTCTGTACAAGCGTCCCCACGACCAGTGGGCATACGAGAAGCTGAATGTGGTAAGTGTAGTATATTGAGCTATATTTATAG
Source organism: Celastrina argiolus (assembly GCA_905187575.2). Classification (NCBI taxonomy): domain Eukaryota; kingdom Metazoa; phylum Arthropoda; class Insecta; order Lepidoptera; family Lycaenidae; genus Celastrina; species Celastrina argiolus. The sequence goes on from LR994596.1 coordinate 11,319,052, forward strand.
GTTAATCCTATATTGTAAATGTACTGAGCTAATCAAACTTTACAACATACAATAAAGGTAATGATTGATGAAAACCAAAAAACGTGTTGATAAACATTCATTTGACGACCTCCGTAGAGCAGTGGTTGAGCGCGTTGGTGCTCGAATGAGAGGTCGCGGGTTCGAATATAACAAGGGAACAAAAAGTTTTCAATGTTCCTGGGTCATGGATGTGTATTAAATTTGTGTATAATATAATAAAAATCTTAAATATGTCTATACTTATAATAAAACTGTAGAGAGGTCAATTCTGTACATTGAATATTTTTTCAAAATACATATTTGAGGATGATTGGTGATCGATACTGATGCCAAAAATGCAATTAGTAAATTTTTTTTATCTGTCTGTCTGTCTGTCTGTCTGTCTGTCTGTCTGTCTGTATGTGCACGCATGGAACAAAAACTACTGAAGGGATTTTAACCAAACTTGGTACGATTGTAGCCCATATTCCTGGACAGGTTATAGGCTATATAACATAACGCTTCGATACATAGGAGCCGAGCAGTGACGATAAATTTGAAGCAAGTCGGATGAAATTCGCGCGCGCGGCCTGCTGACGAACAGTTCGTGCGGGGGGCGCTGGGGGATCGCTTACACAGTGACGGGAAGCAATAGAATGTGGCTCTAAAGTAGATTAGAACATGAAATAAGTACCTAACTAACAGGATTTTTTTTCTGGAAGACAAGTGTTTCCACAGTGTCATAATAATATAAAAATTGTATTTTTGAACTTGCTTCACAAATTGAAATAAATTATCATTTATTGTATAAAATCAACTTAATTACCTAACTATATTATTAAAAGAATGCCTTTCGCGATAAACTAAAAAAACGGGCAATTAAGCGGTTTTTGGAAAGCTATTGATAGGGATAAATGATAAGGATTTATACCATCACGGTATTAATCCTTATAATTTTAACACGTTAGTTGGCTTAAGCATTCCATGAAGACTATATTTGCCCTTTATACCATGCAAATATAATGAATAGTTTAGGAAATATAGCAAAATTTAAATCGTTTCGCCGTGATTCGGCCGGGCGCCGCCGGCTGCTACGTCTTAAGTCCGAGCCTTGCTGGAGTAGTGTATCAGATGCTTGTAGGTAGGAATTTTGGCGAAGGTCAACCAAAGGAACTCCACCCCACTGCTGGGTAAAAAATACTATTAAAATGTGCTAACAGGCAGTACCGGTGTTTGAATTTAACCACGCACAGCCGCTAACTGTGCTAACTGTGCCTGTGTTATTATAGGAGACTTTTATTTATGCAATAGTACCTAAAACAATATTTTTTTGAATTTTTGTCTGTTTGTCGGTGCATTTGTGCACGCTAATCTCAGACACGGCTTATCCGATTTAAATGTGGTTCAATCATATTATAATGTAGTAATCTTGACTTAATACCTATTTATTAATTCATCTCAATCGGTTCATAAATAAAAAACTGATGACAATTAAAAAAAATTGCTGGACGTTTGTATTAGGGTATCGAGAACCGGTAAAGTTTCAGGAACCGGGATTTTCGGTACCGGCACTAGTCAGAACCGGGAATTCCCGGGATTTCCCGGGATTTTTGATATTTTCGTGATTTTTTTCTTACTTGACTAAAAACAAATACAATGGCTTCGAAAACTATTTTTTATAAATAAATCACACATTTTGGCATGTCAAGTTAAAGTATGATACATTAATTTGCTATACAATGATTAAAATATCGTATAGTTATATATTTTGAATTTAACGTCTCTAATATTAGGGCTTTTACCCACGGCTTCGGGCGCGTAAAATAGTATTCGTAACAAAAAGTTCTTTATCAAATAACTCTATGGCTACAGTATGATTAAGATAATGTTATACCAATAATCATATGACTATCCACTATTCAGTTTCTGGCCAGATCATACGCACTACAATAATTTTTTTTCTGTGGCATATATTATGTATAACGATTTGCCAGCCTATAAGGCACACTTAGCAGATTCCCTCCCACTTTTGCAAAGTTATTACTTTTGAATAGGTAAATAAAACATTGCATATTATATCTACGATCTATCATGGGCCAAAAAACTATTTTACCGGTGTAAATCTATTAAAACTTATAATATTGTAAAATACTGTGTAGTACAAATAACCCAACCAAAACTGAGGAGTTTTATAAGTTTAAGTATGAGTAAATTATATTTTACGTCACGTTATAAATACGTGACGTTGAATCGTACTTTGCTCAGTACAGTTTTGCCTCGGCGTTGATAAGTCCTATTTATTATAAACTTATCGCCGTACCAAAATTAAACCAAATCGGTAAAACAGTTCATGTCTCTTAAAGTAACAGACACAGTTAGTTTCACGTTTGAAATAATATTGAGTATGGATAAAACATTTTAAAATTATTTTTCTGCTTAGCCAATCGCACGAAATGCGGTATAATGTTCGGACAGAAATTAAAATTTTAAACGCAAATATTGTAAAGTAAGTTTTTACCCTTTGAATGTAATATCGATGTGAGTTTTACTGGCTAAAAAGATGGATCTTCCAAAAATGTTAACAGCTTTATCCAACAGATAAATTGATTCATCAAAAATTCATAGCTTAAAGATATCTTATACAATTGGTTTTTGAGATTTTTTATTTATAAGTAGTAGCAAAAAGATTTTTTATAATTATAATTATGATCCCTTGGGACCTTTTTGTTTCCCAACAGAAAAAATCCTGTTATTAATTTCATGGTCCAATCTACCTTTGTGCCGAGTTTCATTTAAATACGTCGTAGTTTCACCGAAATACCATTAAATAAGTAGCTGTTTTTTGAAAATCCAACGGGCACCCTTTCGTTTTTGGGATAATAATGTCCTACATTACCCTTTAGGTTCGAAGCTATCGGCCTGCTAAATTTCATTTTATTCCATTCAGTACGGACTCATACGGACCGACAGACAGACATTACTTTTTTTCATAATTATTATTTTTAGGTTCTATGGCCTTTATCCCCAAATCTTGATTTTGACTTAAATATATATTTAATGAGCAGACATTTCAGCTAGATTTATTTTAATATGTTGAGATAGTGAAATCAGTAAAGAATATTTTGAATAACATCGTAACTTAAGTTAAAATTTAAAAGCGTTTTTCGCCGTCGGAAAGTTACACCATCAACGGTGAACACAGGCTTTATTATATTCAAAAAAAAAGGGATCCTTACTAAAACTCCAATAATGTAACCCAAGGTGTCAAAAGTATACAATTTATTAAGTTTTTATATGCATTGGTTAAAATATAATGATACTCATAATATGTTTATTACTATAACATTATCTAAACCACATTGCAGCTGTAGTGTTATTTGGTAAAGAACTTTTTGCTACGAATACAATAATTCCACACGCCCGAAGCTGCGGGCCAAAGCTAGTAATATAATATTACTCACGTTTATAAAAATATTATACAGTCACTTCCATTAAAGTTTTACATAGATATAAACATATCTATGTAAAACTTTAATGGAAGTGACTGTATAACGATATTTTAATCATTGTATAGCAATAAATATATTATCCTTAAACATGACATGCCACAATGTGTAATTAAAATACAAAAGTACTTTTCTAAGCCCGTTGCGTTTATTTTTTGTTAAGGTAATAAAAATCCCGAAAATACCGAAAATCCCGGTTCTTTTGCGTTGAGAACCGGTTCTATAACAGTAGTCAAAGAACCGGGAAATCCCGGGATTTTCGGTACCGGGAAATCCCGGTTCTGAACCCTAGTTTGTATGAAGCGCGGCGGGAACCGCGCTGCTTCAACCATTCAAATTTAATCTTTTTTTTTATTTTATATTTTCTTTAAAACTAAATTTCATTTATTTATATTATTATTATTATACTTACGGTAGGTTAATAAAAAAACGCTACTAAAACCGGTCGGCCTAACTCTCCAAACTGATTCGATTTTGATACAGATTCGATCGTGCCGCATACTCCTTAATAAATTGACGTTTGTTTATTTCTTTATCCTAATTAGTTCCAAAGTAATCTACCAAATAAAACACCAAAAACCGTTGAAATCGAATTGATTCGATTCTCGGATGTGTCGAGAGTAAGCCTGCTGGATCCTCGGCGGGGCGTGCCACTGCGCCCATGTCTAACCGAGAGTTTCGTTTTAAATACCTTAGTAATTGCAATATAAGTTTCAATTTAATATCTCAAAATATTAATGACAAAAACGGTAGTAAGTTGAAAAAAATTAAATATATTTTTATGGTTTCGCAATTTATCCTATGCCGGCACTATTAAGACGTTGCTTCATATCAAATTTAAAAATTCTGAGTTCCCGGGAAGTAACCTTTAGGTTTTGGTTCCCTTTGGAGTGTCGAAAATTACGAAAATTAGCGACATAAACGGCTGAATCTTTGGGTAGACCGTAGATGTGGCTAAGAAGTCTATTTTTTCACAGCCAGAAGGGACAGAAGATCCTGAGTATTTAATATGATTTTTAGCTTGATACCTACACGTATTAAAGTTTTGACACCCAGACAGACAGACAGACGCGGACATCGAAGTTTTTTACTAAATTAGCGTGAAAAATTGGCTGGGTCTATACGGTGCATTCGAATCCTAACTTCGAATACCTTTTCTGACTTCTACATATTGTTCGAAGACCTACTTCTTTTGCCGAGCTCCGAAAGGATTATACTATATTATTATTATACCCTGCATACCAAGAGGCTTTCCGGGTACGTGACTTGCTGGATAGGGATCAACACTGGGAAGTAACTATTAAATTAGCGAAAGTTATCAGCGGTTGCGCCAATAATCTAAAAATATATTTAAAAATACTAAAGTGCCTTAAATCACTTTTCCACGCGTACGAAGTCGCGGGCACAGCTAGTATATAGTATAAAAGTATTAAATACATTTCCTTTGTCTGGTACCTTCGGATACTTAGCACAGGGCCAGATTGACGTAGTGTGAAGCGTCCATAGATACTATTATTATTATGGCTAGGGTTGAACCGGTGGTAGCCTTTCCGAAAATAGGTTATTTATTTGGAAATTAAAATATTTTTAATTTGAATTTGATATTGAATTATTCATGGTTCATTTATATTAAGCCGAATATAGTGTGAAGAGAATGACGCGTAGAGCATTTTTTTTTTTGGCACCTCATATAAATTACTTACCATAACGCGACAAATCACGATTGTAGATCTCCATTAAAGTTACAAAACATGACCTTTGAATTTTTTTTTAATTTTATTAAGTATATAAGGTGCCAAAACAAAAAAAATGTAGCGCTCATGGAAACTCCGGTATCGTCAGTGACTTGGCAAACACAATGCTGGTGTACCGTAGTTTAATGTATTTTACTGTTTATACTAAATGGAAATAACTTAATATTACAAGTCTACTTAGACACAAACTGGAACACAAGCAGACAGAGTTACATTATTCATATTTTATAACGTACTAGCTAATCCGTGCCCACTTCGTTAAGCATAAACCTTCCCTGGACTTCCACGAATATTTTAAGACCAAAAATAGCCGAATCGGTTCAGTCGTTCTTGAGTTATGCGCTTACCAACACATTTTGCGATCCATTTTTATATAATAGATTAGCGTTTCGAAACATAACTAGAATTAATATTTACTAATTATAAATTCAAATATATAGATACTCGTCAATTGTATTTGTTAACATAATTGACAGTACATTAAAGAGCAAATGCATACAAATTCGTATCATGTTGGTAAATATTGAAATGTTTGTTGGCCGTTTTCAAATGTGTGTGTATTGTCTGTTGATATTTCACTAAAATTACGTTGTAATTTAAGTCATTAATTACATAACCCACATGATAAACTTTATTAGGAATTTTGTTAATATGTTGGTTAGGTTAGCTAAGCTAAGATACCTTTGAGGATAAATAAACTTTGTAACGCATCAAAATTGAATTCGATGACGAATTGAGCAGCCTGCAGCACTTCTTACCAGATCCGATTGCAAATTCTGATTCTTTAATCCACCTGATAACATCAAATATTCAGCCGTTTAGGATTAGTGCAGTGACAAATACACATAAGCAATTATACACATGCATATTATTACAATTCGTCGATTTCCTAAAATTATAATAAAATCTAAAATTATTAAGTTTTTTAACTCTACTGAAAAGTTGTAGTTAGTAAAAGGTAAAGCGACGCTATACTGGATATAACAAGACCAGTTACAAAACCTTTAGGATATGATTATACTATCTTTTCTTATTCACGAAAAGATTTTTTTTTGTAAAAATCATTTTTTAAAATACTTTTTACCATTTATCATTCCATAAAATTTAAATATATTATATCTAGCAATATCCCCCGAAACAATTATGTTGCATCAAACGCATGCCTATGCATAATATAATAAAAATCATAGGCAGGAGGGCTCCTAAGTTTTATAAGCGTTCCATTATTCAACTGCTAGAAATTCATGATGGTTCATTCTGGATATTCCAGAACGACGGCCTGGCTCTCTGGGAAGAGAAGGGCTGTCCCACCAACAAGCTGGTCGTTGGCGTTCCCTTCTACGGTCGTTCCTTCACCCTGTCAGCTGGCAACAACAACTACAACCCCGGGACGTACATCAACAAGGAGGCGGGAGGAGGGGATCCAGCACCCTACACCAATGCCACGGGATTCTGGTCTTACTACGAGGTGAGTGAGGGTTTTATCACTACGGACCTGCCAGGCCCTAGGAGGTAGGAAACTGTACATACAGGGTACTATACGGAGGCCAAAGAAGGGTAATGATTGTGTATTGATGTATGTTCCAGTAACGCCTAAACTACTTATACGAATTCAATTAAATAGATGTCAATATATTTGTAGTAAATGCAGAGTAACAGCCGGGTTCAATTTTTCCCGAAAAATCTCCTAAATTATTAACAACTCCGTGGTCTAGTGGTTCAGAAACTAGCTCTTGACTCGGAGGGTTCGATTCCCGCGTTGGAACAACAAAAATGTTGTTTTCCAGTTTGTAGAACAATGCAGGCTGATCACCTGATTGTCTGACAAGAAAGATGATCTATCGGATGGGCATGTAAAAAGTCGGTCCTGCGCCTGATCTCCCGCCAGTCGTGTCCGTTATCCGTCCCACTGGGCTACGAGAGTGAAGGAAGAGAGAGTGCTTCTGTGTCTTGCGCACACACTTGGGCACTATAAAATAGCTCCTCCGTAGCTAGCCTGGTTTCAATGAAACTGGCCCCCGTTACCAAAATCGGTGTGAGAGGCATTATTACACGAACATAGAGGATTTGCTAATTGAAGAGGGGACCTCTTCAATTAAATTTCGATAAGAAGTTTAGACGTTACTTGAACATACATACATAGACGGCCACAATCATCACCCTTCTTTTTGGTTTTTGTTCGTCTCCAAATAATATACTTTAGTATGTACCTATTATATTACGTAGTTCTAATAGACGTATAATATATTTTTTTTTATAACTTTTTCACAAATAATACATTATAACTGAATAATTCCAAAACTATGTCTTTACAACCTAATAGTTTGAGGCGTACTTTTTGAGAAAATTAAAACACATCGACATTTATTAACTCAGTTGTCAGGAGAAGCTGAAATTAAACCCTTAATTAACAGCTTTCAAAACACAATTTACTTTAAAGTTTCAAATTAATACGATACATGACTTTAGTTTGTTAATTGGCTGTAAATTTCAATTAATCACTTTAAACTATAAATTGAAACTTAATATAAAGTTTTATTGAATTTATGAGATTTTATAACTAGTGGTCACATAGTTATCAAATTCAGAATATATTTTAATTAATAAACAAATTTAACTTAAGTTTAGACAATAATGTAATTATATTTTTACTATTAGTTATGTATTCGTTCAAAACTTTATTTCCTTGCAACTGGAATGCATCTAATATTATTATGTTTTTATTTCAAATTCACTCAAGCATAAGCTATCTCATTCTTCATATCGCTATCTCGTTCCAGATCTGTGACTACGTCGACAAACCCGACTCTGAATGGACCAAAAAGTGGGACGAGCAGGGCAAATGTCCCTACGCTTACAAGGGCACCCAGTGGGTCGGCTACGAGGATCCCGCCAGCATTGAGATCAAGATGAACTGGATCAAGGAGAAGGGATACCTGGGGGCGATGACCTGGGCCATAGACATGGACGACTTCAGAGGACTGTGCGGGGAGAAGAATCCTCTCATTAAGCTCCTGGATAAACACATGAGGTCCTATACTGTGCCCCCACCGCGGTCTGGCAGCAGCACCCCAACGGTACGTAGAATACTGATTGGATTATATATTAAAGAAGGCATACACGTTCGAATACTCCAATGTTGGCTCAAACTTATGGGGCATTTCACGCCAAGCGGACCAGCGGGCTTACTCCCGACATAATCGAGAACCGAATCCGTTCGATATCAGTGGTTTTTCGTATTTTATTTGGTGAATTACTTAGAAACTAATCAGGATAAACAAAATTGTTAGATCGTAACTTTTTGTACTCCTGATCATATCAATCGATTGAGAATTAAAATAAACAAATGTCAATTTATTACGAAGTACGCGGCATGATCGTATCTGAATCAAAATCAAATCAGTTTGGAGAGTAAGGCCCCAGAGCAAAAAAAGTCAGGTCTTGGATTTTGTGCATAATTTTATCGATTGCACTTCCTATCTACCTACTTCCTATAGGACCTGAATAAATGTACGCCCTTATTTTATTTTTTTTAACCCTAGTTACGAAATTATGCGCGTTCCTTTGACTTTGACTCTTTAGACATCAAAATTTTAAAAGCTGGTTTTTGGAAAGCTGTTAATCAAGGTAATCAAATGGAATAAATATTAGGTAATTTGTATTTGTTTGAGTATTTTAATTGATTTTATAGAAAATAATTTTCTATAAAATCAATTAAAATACTCAATTTGATTTTATTACCTTGATTAACAGATTTCGAAAAATCAGCTTTTCAAATTTTGATGATTCTTTGAGGGAGCATAAATTCGTAACTAGGCATAAAAAAAGAAAAATAAGGACGTATATTTATTCAAGTCCTATGGAAGTGTAATTGATCCAATTATGAACAATATCCAAGATCTGACTTTATTTTTATTGGCCCGCTTGACGTGAAATTCCCCTTATGTTGTTGCTGATTGGATTAAAATATAACAGACGAACACGTTTGAATACTTGAATGTTGGCTCAAACTTATGTTATTACTGATTGGATTAAATATTTAAATAATACACGTTCGAATAAATTACTTGAACATCGGCTTAAAGTTATCAGTTTTGTTGTTTCTTTACAATTAAATTTGTTTTTAAAGTCATTTAGACTCTGAATTCTGATGGATTCCTAATGTAGGTAAATGAAATATCTCGGATTTGCTGATGGCTGATTATTAATGACCTTAGCTCAGTTCGAGAGCAAAAGGTAATATAAAAATAAGCATATCAAGTTACGCTGTATGAATATAACATGAAAAACCTCCCTATGTCAACTTGTGATGGTACTATAATATTTTAACTAATTCAATAGTTTGACGACCAGTATAAAAGTATTAAATATATTTCCGTTGTCTGGTAACACAAGTTCTTCGGATTTTGCACAGGGCCAGACTAGCGTGGTGTTAAGCCTCCATAATATATTAAAAATAAAAATAAAATGTTTAATGCTACATCAAACTTAAACGTGTATGTCGGGTGTTACAGTATTCATTTTATGAAAGTCAATTCTAAGATGAAATCCCAATTAAGGACTTAGCGTAGGTAGCGTAATGAATACTAATTCATTGTACCTAGGTTGAAGGTTCATTTGCAATTTAGTAAATAAACTCAAGATAAAGTTCTCTATTAACTGCTTGTGAATCACTATATTTACTATTATATTATATTGAAATCTTTAAATAATCCCATAAAAATATAAAGTTAAATACAATTTAAAAATATTACAAACGATATACTAGGAGTATCATAGTAATGGCCGAATAAAGAAAAATTAATTTAAGGCCCGTATAAACAAGTCTCAAACTCGATTTAAAAAATTGCGAATTGAGAGAAATAAGTGTAAATACAGACTTTTGAAATTAATAAACATAAATACAGACCTAAGGCCCTTAAATTAGGTCTGTCGTTATGGTCATTGACAGTGACAACCTAAGGAGGTTGTCACTGTCACTGCTTGGTGGAATGACAAGAGCAGCATGTGACTTGTACTCCGTTTTAGGCTTTTCAACAGACTTTTCTCGGATCACCGTAACCTTGTTTCCTCACAGAACCTACTCATAAAGGAGAGTCTTCCTCCACACACTCAGACACTGGCGACTCACTAAGGAGCCATTAACAAAAAATAAGAAGTAAGACTTGTACTCCACTTTAAATCATTTTAGTATTCGGCCGTTAATCTCTAATTTTTTAAAGACCCGTTTCAATGATTATTAATTTAAATTATTTATAACTAAAAGTTTAAAAAGTATACCAGTGACTGCGTTTTTTTAGTATAAAGAAAACTCTAAGGAATAAATATGTGAGTTTGACAGATTTTGTATGTAGCAAAATATATCAAAGTCACACGCTTATTCGACACATAAAAGTTATCTCACGATTGAAAAATCAACCCATATTCATATTAATATATTAGATAACTAAATGTATTCATGTATATATGTGTGTAAAAAGAGCAGTCATTATAACTTTGAGATACGATTACCTTTCCTCATTTAGGAAATGTATTTTTTTTCTTTTTACCATTTCTTATTTTTTTGTCGCTAAAATAATAATAAAGCCAAATAAATTCTTTTTAATTTTTGTAAAAAAAATAATGAAAAAAAAAATACATTTCTAGAATGAGAAAAGTTAGTATTATAATATCCCAAAGCTATAGTGACTGCTCTTTTTGCACCCGTTATTATTGAAACCGGCCGTGAGTCATTATTTCATATTTTCGTGTAAAATAAACGAATGCTAGAAATTAGGTTAAAGCTTCAGGTAATTTAGCTAAACTGTCGAATTCCGGTATATTAATTCCGTTAATCTATATTGAGTAAATTAATAAAGCACTTTGTTTATCGAATATCGTCAAAAGGGCAAGCGAACTTCGGCGGGGGAACGCCGAAACTTCTAAATGAACTGAGGGCCAACTTTTATCAGCCCTCACTTTTATATAGACGACTTTATGTTTTTGCTTTTTTCATTTAAAACACTTTATAAGCATTTTTCCTCTGTTATGTATATGTCGCAGTCATCTGATTGAATCCGCTATTTAATTGAATGACTAGCGCTTTCATTGAATCCTGTCTTTACCAACAAATTTTAGAATCCGAGACTAGGACAGCCATTTAATATTTTAGTTTTAAACTTCGAAATTTCCGAATGAGTACCTACTAATAAAACGAACATTAAAGTAAATTAATCAAAAAATATATCAACACTTTGCTATCTGTACGAGCTGTTTGACGCCATTTTATAACCGCCTAGTGATTCAATTAAATAACCAGATTCAATAAGATGACTGTGACATATATACTACCTAACTCGTGTTCACTTCGTTGGGCGTTCTTTGTTTTTTGTGATCACCCTGTAACTATATGTAATAGTTATTCTTATATCTATCTATCTATCTCTATAGTTATTCTTATATCTTCTTCTTCTCTTCTTATATAACGGGTGTAAGTGCAGTCACTTTAACTTTGGGATATGATTATACTACCTTTTCTCATTCTAGAAATGTATTTTTTTTAATTTTTTTTTTCATCAATAATTTTTTTTTTTCTATAATGTTATTTTTGCGACAAAAAAATAAGAAATGGTGAAAAGTAAAAATTTTTTTTTCGTATTATTTAACACAAAAAATATAAATTTACAAAATGAAGAAAGGTAGTATAATTATAATTATTTTAAGAAATATTATAAGATTTGAGAACCCTGTATAAAAAATAATTGTTGCTCGTTAGTCTCGCTAGAACTCGAGAACGGCTGAACCGAATCGGCTGTATTTAGTCTTGAAATGTTCGTGAAAGTCCAGGGAAGGTTTAAACGGTTTCTATGCTCAACGAAGTGGGCACGGGTCAGCTAGTTCATTATATTATTTTCTATGTGCAAACCGTAATCTGCAGTTACGGATTAATTAATACTGGATGATATCCGTTTTTAATAAATTTGCAATTGCAATGTAAATTTGTTGATCCAGCATGTAAAGAACTACCATAACAAATGTCATCAAAATCCGTTGAGTAAAATTATTGCGTGAAATAAACATACTTATGAAAGTATTATCATTCTTACAAATTTTCGTGTTTATGATATTAATAGGATATTATAAGCTGAAAATTGAAGTACATATTAAAACCTTTTTTATCGATATTGGTTGTATTAAAAAATTACAAAACAAAAATATATTAATATATTCATTATATTGTGTACCAGACGAAAGTCGTTTAATAATGAAATATTTTCTGGTTTCGGGAAGAATCATTTATTAATCAAAAAAGAGTACAATTATTCACTTACATTGAGGGATTATTGGTGAGTAAGATTAAATTTTACAATGGCGGGGCGTTTTATTTAGTTAAAACCTTTTTCTCTTTATATATTAGTGACATGACACAAGTAAATATTACTTCATTATTAAAATGAGACAAGACTATGGGGACTATTGTTTTAGTTCTTGCGAAATTTGTTTTAAGTATTAAAAGAAATGTGAAAAAAAAATGTGTGTCAGCTACGACGCACGATTGGAGTTTACTCCTTACGAACGATAATTATGATACATACTTATCGAATAGAAAAAAAGGGTAAATGAACGCATCTGCTAAAATGATAAGAGAAACAAACATATATCTGTAATTATTCGGATTATTTATATTACTTCAATAAAGCGTATTACATAAAGTATGTTACAAAACAATATAAATAATAATAATAATAATAACTCGCCCGCCGCAACTTTAGACAAAACACAACCCCGCAAGGGAGAAAAGAAAATTAAAAAAAAATAATAATAATAACAATAATAATAATTGTGTTCAATTTATACATATTTATTATATAATATTCCATCTCATTCTTTTACACGTTCAATCCTACAGATATATATGTTTGTCTCTTTCAGTTTGTTGAGGCGTTACGTAACGCCTCAACTTTTCGTGTTACACTTGATTTTACTCCTCATAAAATTTCCATACCGGTCCTTATAACTCAAATCGTTTCTTAAGGAGTAAACTCCAAAAATAAAAAAATGCATTTCTTGAATGAGAAAAAACTTATAGTGACTGTTCTTTTACACCCTAAATATATAACATCAAAAGTTTTCCAGCTCTCGGCCCTTCGGTGAAAGAACTTAATCCCTTGCCTTATCGTCGCTAATACCATCCCAAGGTTATACTTTAATCAAGAGATTAAGAAATCGACTTTGGTCTGATTCTTTGCTTTAGCCATACGTGAAGTAAAACAGTTCAGTGGGCTTAGCAGGAATGATTACCATCTACGTATTCGTAACGTTATAGAAAGGATGTCAGAAGACCCATACAATTGACAGTTGCGTTACGAATACGTAGGCGTCATTAATGTTTTACGTGAATTTTCTGAAAATAGGAATATAAAATTGGAGTGTGATTAGCAGAAGCAATTAACATCTAGGCGTTCGTAACGTTATTTGAAGATAATTTAACACATAAATACTGGATGAAGGTGATATCATGGACCAATTATTGATATGTAGCAAAATTATGATTTCAAAATAATTGAGCTCAAACTGTCTCTTAAACATTTTAGAATACGTCGTAAAGTATTAAGGACATTAATCTAAAGATCCGTCTCTAGAATCAATGTACTTAACACGTTGCTACATATCCTAAAATGTTTAAGTGACTGTTTATAGTAAATTTTTTGGTTGAAATTTTTTGTGACAATAAAGTCACAAAAAATTTATATATATAACCCTTCATCGATTCATGTCTTCAATTGTAGGAAGAATATTATGACAATACCTAAACAAATCAGTTATTGTAGGAATATGAGGTAAAATTATTAACTGTTGGACTCATTAAGCAAAAAATTAAAAATATGAGCAAAATCTGAAATAATAATTGGGATAAGTTTTTAAACATTTAAGTTTCAAGCAATTAAATACAATTTTCTATGTTTTTCTAGCAAGACGATATTTGTACGCAGGTTGGTGCAAATATATAGGATGCACAAGGTGACGTCACAATCGGATATTCCCTTCTCGTTCGCAAATTTAAAAGTTTATTTTTTTAAAGCTATCTACATAATACGACATGCGTATACGTAGTAGTCAATCGTTCCTGCTAGGCCTATTGTGCAGTTTTACTTGAATTGTGGGAACAGAGGACTGTGGTATTAAACATTTACTTAAAACCATAAGTACCTAAGCTATAGTTTAAAACAAAAATGCTAATTGGCCAACAGTACAGTTTTTTTAGAATTTTGATACAGTTTTTACATAATACCCATATTCAGGTAATAATCTTAATACAAAACGTCCCTATGGTACTATTATTCGCCCTTTCTGTAGTCACTAACGACACACCCAGGAGACTAAGCTCTCAGGTCGTAGAGAATTTTATTTCAACTTGTTAAAGATTTTCGATAAAAATGATTCAATTTTGTGTAACTAGCTGTACCGGAGATCACATTTTCTGTGCCAATAAACTTCTTTTAAGCTTATTATTTTGTTGAGTTCATTTTAAAATCATTAAATAAAATTTTAAAGTTATTAACTCGGGCAACATAAAATATGTTATACTTAAGTAATCAATATTAAATACGTTACACTGGTTAATATAAATAATACTAGCTGACCCGTGCCCACTTCGTTGAGCATATAAACCGTTTAAACCTTCCCTGGACTTCCACGAATATTTCAAGACTAAAAATAGCCGAATTGGTTCAGCCGTTCTCGAGTTTTAGCGAGACTAACGAACAGCAATTCATTTTTATATATAAATAGCTGACCCGTGCCGACTTCGTTGAGCATAGAAACCGTTTAATCTTCCCTGTACGTCCACGAACATTTCAAGGCCAAAAATAGCCGAATCGGTTCAGCCATTCTCAAGTTTTAGGGAGAGCAACGAACAGCAATTTATTTTTATATATAATATTATATACTTTTTTAAGGACTTTTCAATATGACCAGTATTAAGAAAATTCTATTTTCAGCTTATCGCGGGCACTGGAATAGTACCGGTTAGTCCAATAAACTGCAGTTTTCTAGGGCATAAACTGTGATTGAGTGCTAATCTTATATCGCAGGAATCGGTTAGAAATAGCTCTTAAGATTTTATTGAAAAAACGATCATTTTAAAAATGCTTTGCTGGTTGATTAACATTTAATGTATCTTTTTTAAGCTGTATCAGCTTATAGTACCATATTTTCGCAAATAAATGATATTATGATTTATTTATAAACGGTTATTTATTTATATATGGTCAGAAGATTATGGCTGACCGCCCACGGCCTATTTTTGTAGGACTGATAATAATCGGACAGATTTTTTTCTCCATAATTTATGACCGACTTTTTTCTATAGCGTGTGCGTTGCAATATTCCAATCAGTTTGTATTTATTTATTCTTTATGTACAATATTGTAAAAAATACACTTAGACACACAGTAATAGATGTACCTATGTAGGTACATAGGTGTGTCTTATCTCTACAAGAGATCTCTGCCAGCAGACCCACGACAGGACATTGTGAGATACAGAAACGGACACAGATAGTACTCAAGAGAATGAAAATAACATAGATAACAATTATACATTAAGTCGTATATACGGAGAACAATACAAAATGAAAAAAAAGCCACAATATTATGATTCTAATTATAACTTTTATGACTAAACATCTATTTGTTCCATTTTTCACCTACAAAATCGGTCACCGATTCCCGCTCGTAGGATTGAGCCCTTAAACCGGACAACGTATTTTAACGCTGCCGTTTAAACAATTTTTCGCTATAAATTTTTGTGTTGTTTAAAATATAACAGGTTTAAATTTATCTTGTTTAGATATTCTTCAACTAGACAAATGTTTTCTTAGAATATATTTTATATGTATAGTTTTACACTGCCTACAGATTATAATTATAGTTGAGCCTTTTATTTATCTTACTTTGAACTTTCTAAAGGTTGATATGCCTTTATATTTTATAGAAAATTTTTGTAAATGTGACATTTTGACAAATGTCAACGCTTAGCGTCAACGTGTAATTTTTTGCTTTAAAATTGCATCAAAGGCATGGTAGTGTGCGTAATAAGCTAAGGTGGAGTGAGTTGTTATTATTTTCGTGTGTTTCTGTACATCTATCTCCAGATAAACTTTAATTGAGCCCAATATCAGACAAGTGTCGTCAAAACTGTTTACAAGACTTGTACGGGAATAAAAATAGAGTTTAAGTACAGACTATACATAAAAGTACTATAAAGATTTGTTTAAAATTGCTAACTCAGAAGGGCTTATATCTCGACAAATGCACTAGTTTCTGTTAAAGAAACAAAACGACCAATTATTAATGAATTCACAGGCATTTCTGATAAATTTCGCAGTTCGTAACGTACGTTCGACGTCATCGTCTAGAATTTTAAATTAAATATTTTGGGAACTACTCGATGTAATATGTTATTAATTTTCAACAGATTTTATTTAGCATTCTCCTATCAGGGTTGTTTATCAATTTTGTTTTGTTTCCAGCCTGAATGGGCGCGCCCCCCCTCCACTACCGCCGACCCGTCTGAAGGAGATCCCGTCGTCTTCACAACAACCAAGGGACCGACTAGACCACCAACCACAACCACCAAACAACCAACCACAACCACCACAACGGGTGCGCCAACAACCAAACCGACATCGACAACCACAGAAGGCGCTATAGTGGATATACCTGAGGAAGCACCATCGGTAATTTTTTTATTTCAAAGTAAAAAAATTGTTTTTTAATCAATTACGAATAATGAGGTTTTGAAATTAATATAATTATTATAATTTAATTTAAAATGTAAACCTAAAGTGGTCGCTAGTGACCATAGATGTTTGAGCGACCTTCAATAAATTATTTAATAAAAATTAATGAGGTTTGTTCAGAAGAAGTTAAAAAAAATTGTCTAGTTTTGAAATTACCTTTTTGTTAGTTTGCAAAATAGTAGTTGTTTTACTAAAACCATTTTTTAGGTAATATGTTAAGTATATTATACAGAGTGTAAAAAGAGCAGTCACTATAACTTCGTGGGGTAATAACCAGGCAAGAGATATATCCATTGGTACTAGTCATTTTCTTTTAATCCACTGTTTTAAAAATTAAAAAAAATTCTATGGACAACGTGCACAACACAGCGATCAGCTGATTACGCTGAGAGGTCAATAGCATGCGTAAGACGTTCATTACGTACTAGGGCAAAAATTATAAAATTTAAGTATTTAATGCAGAACGTTGTTCCAAGTAGTTCAGCCTGACTAAAATAATTTTATTGTTAAAAATATTTTTTTTGTTTAAAAAAATAAATAATGAAAAAATTAATTTCTAGAATCAGTCTAGGTCCTATAATCGTATCCCAAAGTTATAGTGACTGCTCTTTTTACATCCTGTATAATATTCTAACCTCGTGTGTCAAGTGACATTTCTAATGAAAATCAAAATATTTCATTTCCAAATGATACTTAACAAGCCATTTTTTGAAAAGTCAACAAAAAGGCTACCGTTTCAAACCTAGCTCGCTGAGCAGAACCGACGTATAATGTATTAGACAAGGAGAAAATTAAACAGTTTATACTGTCAATATAACTTGGCTAACTTACATTAAATATGAATTGTATGTCTTTAAATAACCAGTAGTTATAGATCACATGTACCTATACTATATATTTTTAACAAATAATTTTTCATCGACCTTTCCTTTACTCTCAGGTAATATAACACTTTTCTATGACCTACATTCAAACAAAAAAGTCCGACCGAATAAATATACCATTGTATTTCTGGATTGCGCCGTGAATAAATGATATTTAATTTGGCATCATAGCCACTAACACTGAGATATGTTTACACTTTATTCATTCAAATCTTAAGAGCTAGGCTTTTGTCGGTGGAGTAATCGCCATGTTTCTCTGTCCTGTGCTTTACTTTTGACCTCTTGATACGACCCAACGTTTATCTTCTCCTTTATTTGTTCTATGTAACTTCTCCTAGTTCTTCCTCTTCCTCTTCTCCCACTTATATCACATTAAATTGAAACGGAGTATACTAACTATAGGATGCTTGAACAAGGTCAATCTATCCTTTATAATATCTATGGTAATCGACGGATTCCTATATAATTTAATACTGACATAAATTCAAAGTTTCATGTCGGCAATTTATAGTAGAAACTTCCTACCTGTATGACTAACTATATCTTTCGGGTATCCTATATCCGTTTTCTTGGTGCTTTTATAGTTTTTTGTTTGATATCTAACGTGGCCCCGATAAATGCAAAACTATTTTTCGCCCGATAGTTAAATCCTGTTGTACACATCACGTAAGAAAATGCGCTTAAACCTAATTGGGCCGACAATTTTCATAAAAAAAATCCCATTAAAAGTCGGCCGATTCTGAGACCGATAAAAAGTCGGCCGATTCCGAGACCTATAAAAAGTCGGCCGGTTCCAAGACCGATAAAAAGTTTGAAGTTTACGGGGCTCTTAAAATAAAACACAAACGCTAGCAGTAATCATGTTATTATTTTTAGTATCTATGTTCTCTAACACTGAAAATAATAGTCAGGTTTAACCCATACATTGTTTTCACTTGATTAGTATCAAGTTAATTTTTCGTCAGTACCTTAATTTTGATGTGTCGCCCAAGAATTTCTTCGACGGAACTCTTGTTTGTGGTAGCTAACAGAGATAGCAAGAATAAGGTTTGTGGATTTGGCGATTCCAAAATATTTTTTTTTTTGATAAATCTCGACGATCTAAATTATCCGAAAAAATATTTGTCCTACAAAATCTATGGTTTGATCCAAGAGTTCTATCTTGCTAAATTGTATCGATAACTACGTTATCCCGGTCCTACGCTCGAAAGTTGAGATTTTATTTTATCCTTACTAACAATTTTTACAAGCTTGAAACTAATCAAGTGAAACAATGTATGAGCCAATCCTGACTATAAGGGTTGCCAGAACCGTCCATAATCTTATAAGTTAACACTTAATTATGTTAATCTTTCAGGAAAACGAGGTAGACAGCCCTGCCGAGTGTACAGAAAATGACGATTATATGCCAGTGAAGGGGACCTGTGATAAGGTAAATTACTATAAGTTGATTAAAAATGAATTTTCTAATGATTTTGTAACTAAGGATAGGTCCTTAGGTACATTTTCATACTAGTTATATTATACACACGTAAGATTGTGTAAGGTTTGACTGTCTTACACGCAAAAATCGCTGATAGAGTTTTAATAAAATTTTGTACAGATTGTTTATAGACTGGATTTTGCACTATACGTTACTTTTTATGCCGTTTCCTTTTTTTAACGATAAATGTATACACCCAAAGTTGGGGTAAACACATAATATAAACGGCTTCATAAACTACAAATATACATAAACTAAAGCAACGGTTAATATGTTGACATATTGCGCCTGCTATTTTCAAGTCTCGATATGCGTAAAAAAGTCACAAGTACCACAGACTCAGGGCACTCATGTCGAAGACATTTTACAAGAAGACGGGGCCTGTCCTTACTATAGTAAATACTTTAATTTTTCCAATAGAATATTCTGGAAAGTCTAATTTCAGATATAAACTTAAGTGCAGAAAGCGATTCCATTGAGCTTGTAAAGAATCTACATTTTTTGATGTCATTAAAGTTTTTACATACATTATTCTTATTTTATATTTAATTTGCATTGTATTATACAAGGGTAATACTTAAATATAGAGTTTTACATAGAGACTAGACTTGCGTTAATTTTGTAATATGTAACTTTTTTAAAAAAAACAGCTTATGTAACTGCGTCTGTATTGTTGTAACTACGACAAAACACAGCATTCATTAGCCTTACATTTTCGCCGTGGGCATGGCCTACCATCCCATACAATTAATCTTTATTACAAAAAAAAATCAATAGATGTAACTACTTTTAACGTTTGTAAATTATAAAATGTAAATATGCCGAATTAAGTACAAATATTGACATTCAAATAAAGATAAGCATAACATCATATTAAGCTAAATTCAACTCCTTAATTAAGAGGAAGATACGAAACGAAATTAGTGGCACAAGATGGCGGTTTCCGGAATGTGCCTGGAAATCGAAGAAAACAAATATAGCCAGCCGAATTGCCAGTATAACGGTGATACCATCTTCTAGTACTAGGTCGTGTCTCTGTTACATAATATCTACTTTGTGCCGTGGGCAATTATTAAAGAGAGACAAAATACTAAATAGCAAACTGACAGCATTGTCGCGTTGGATAGCATTAATGGCTATCCGTTGTGGTAGGTGGGTTGGACTCAGGACACCAGGGGCCATACTCTCCAAATTGATTCGATTTTGATTCAGATACGGCCGCGTACTACCGAATAAATTGACGTTTGTTTATTTCGATTCACAGTCGATTGATATAGTCGGAAGTACAAAAAGTTACGAGCTAACGATTTTCTTTATCCTGGTTAGTTTCAAAGTAATCCACCAAATAAAATACCAAAAACCGATGAGATCGAACTGATTCGATTCTCGATTGTGTCTGGAGTAAGCCTGCAGAGCGGGGGCCTCGTGTCCTGGGTCGCTTCCATAAGCTTTTTGGATATTACTTTGAAAACCCTATGTGTATCGGTTCAAATATGAGGTCTAAAATATAATATCGCAATCTTAAGCTAGATTCATAGCTCGTTTCTAAGGTAAATGTTAGTCATTTACACTATGCATATACGCGGGTATTTGTCTGAAAATGCACATTTCTTATCGCAGCTGAGGTATGATGGATGTACGCATTACTTGCACTGCTCGCAAACTGCTAGCATTACTTCCACGGGGTCACGAACTGCTAGCATTTGTTGTGTGCGCGTTATTAACTAGAGAATCGCGTTGCTTAAGGTTTGACTGTGACTTATACGATGTAAGTTACGCAGGGAAATAAGTATTTATTTTAAATAACTGTTGTTATTTGTGTGAAAGTGGACTTACCTATATATACAGCATTGACATTAGCATTTAATTCTATTCTTATTGCCAATTTCCCTAACACATGTTAAAGTAAAATACTTCATTAAATATCATGTTATCCCATATGATAAGGAATGATATTTTAACAAGCTGTTAACATCGGGACTTAGGGCATGATTCACCAAGCAATGTTAAAGTTAATCCTTCGTTAAATATCATGTTGTTCCTCGCGTAATTCCTATAAATGAATGAGAAAGCATAGTATTTTAACAAGCCGTTAACACTAACATGCGTTGGTGAAATCACCCTATCAAGTTTTTTAGAATTTGTTGTTCTGTTGTTCCTAAAAGAACAAGAAATAATACACTTGTTCTAGCTCTTTGTTCTTTTGATGTATACCAACCCTAACAATATTTGCTCTAGAGTAGTCTAGAGGTACCCTAAAAAGGAGAGGCGTCCTAGAGCAAATAAGATGTTATAGAACCTTTCAAGTGGCGGAACCTTCACCCCTACAGGCTATAATATTAATGAGTGATAATACTTTAGGGTGTGCTTGGGTCCCATATAAAGAGTTTATACTGTGAAACTACCAGCGCTGATAATGTATGGAGAAAGGCGATGTAGGGGCATGTCTCGTACAAACATGAAAGTCAAAAGTCAGTCTTTCAGCGCTGCGACTTTCACAGTAAACTCGAAATAGTAAGCACATACATACCTTAAAGTATTATAACTCATTAATTTTACACCTTGCATAACTTAATACTAATAGAACCATTTTCTTTTCCAGTACTGGCGGTGCGACAACGGCAAACCTCTTCAGTTCACATGCAAGCCTGGTACCGTGTTCAACACAAAACTCAATGTTTGCGACTGGCCCGACAACGCTGACCGCGAGGAATGCTATTGAAACATTATATATAGTTTACATAATGATAGGGACTGAGATAAATCGAAAACAGATCTTTAGCGCTCTATGTAATGCGTGATCAGAAAACGTAGCGCCAGTCAAAAATATGCCAGTATCAAAATTGGAAAAATCAAGATAAATATGCTCAAAAACTTTTTGACGGTAGTAGATGTAAAATGGTCGATTTTTTTACAGAGTTTTTTTTTGAAGAGTTGATTGTTATTTTCAATAGGACTGCCATAGTTTTTAAGGATACTTTTCGGAACTGAAATAGGAAAGTAACCAATTTAAACAGATATTTTACACATTAGTTTTAAGTATATTTTATGTTTCAAGAATAATCATATCATAATGTTTTTACAAAATACTTCTTATTAGTATAATTCGTGCATTTTGTCCTAGCGTTAACTTAGATGTAAGATTTGTTAAAACATTTTCAGTCATGTTATAATTTATTTTCTTTTACTTTATTCGTATTGGGCTAATATAGTAATTCTGTACATGACTGAGACCGTTTTATAATGATAATATTTTAGTGTAATTGATAATTTTATTTTTTGGAAACGAAATAAAAAATTCTTAAAAATGTTTTTTTTTTTTATTTGAATTTATTAATCCCGGTACACAATGCGCGAAACCTTAAGAGAAATGAACTATGATTTTTAATTTTTTATGAAAAATCTTAATTTCTACATTTCTTGTGTTGTAAGCAACTCTCATAATTCGCAAGAACTGCTAGATACATTTTGATGATAAAGATTTTTATTTATTTTAAAGAAGCAACTAGCAACCCGACAGTTATTTTTAATCTTTTTGGTATTTTTAACTAATAAAATATTTACTATCTACTTTTTGCTAACAATAAGTAGTATATTGAGCTATATTTATAGGTTAATCCTATATTGTAAATGTACCTACTGAGCTAATCAAACTTTACAGCATACAATAAAGGTAATTATTGATAAAAAACCATAAAACGTGTTGATAAACATTCATTTGACGACCACCGTAGCGCAGTGGTTGAGCGCGATGGTGCCCGAGCGAGAGGTCGCGGGTTCGAATACCGCCGAGGGAACAAACAGATTTCAATGTTTCAATGTCATGGATGTGTATTAAATTTGTGTATAATATAATAAAAATCTTAAATATGCGTATAATATAAAAGTATTAAATATATTTCCGTTGTCTAATACCTGTAACACAAGTTCTTCGGATACTTATCACGGAGCCAGATTGAGGTGGTGTGAAGCGTCCATAGATATTATTATATATATATATGGTAGACAGCTACATATTCCTACTACAGTTAGTTTTTATATTAAGCCCCGAATTTTAGAAAATAATAATTGATGATGATGAACATGTAAAAATCGTTTCACCTGTTTACGGGCTACGATGCCACATACACGTCAATCTTATAACTCCTTTGTATTTGTCGGGACCTAAAAATATAATCATTGGAGACTTCGAATTCTTGTTGACGGGAGTTATTGTAACCTTAAAATTGGCTTGGAAATAGAAAATTCTTTGGCAATCATTTTAAGTCAGTGGTTAGTGTGTCGGCGGCCCGGGTCGCGGGATTAATTCCCGCGCAAGGAACAATAAGTTTTTAGCGTAACTGGGTCTTATGACTTGTGAATGTGTAGGTGGAATAAATAACAAATATGTATATTGTATAGTATAAGTATATAGACGTGGTTTGTAGTTTCACGAAGGATGTTTACATAATAATTGAAGTCATGAATGTATAAAGGTGTTTGTATGTCGCAAAAAAAAAAATACCCAGAAAATTGAGTTTAAACAGTCACTAAAATATTTTAGAATATATATTAACGTCTTAAGTATATTGATTCAAGCGATGGATTTTTATATTAATGTATCTAATACTTTACGACGTATTCTAAAATGTTAAAGTGACAGTTTGAACTAAATTTTCTCAAAATCATGATTTTGTTACATATCACCTTAATCAGATCATGTCTGTCTTCAAATATTGTTAAGGTATTATAGTATATTGTAAAATGTTTACAAAAAAGTGTTCTGGGCTCGTCCGGGATTTGAACCCGGGACCTCTCGCACCCTAAGCGAAAATCATACCCCTAGACCAACGAGCCGGCTGGTAGACAGCGCGAAATTCTCGCACTGTTTCGCTTACTATTGAGTGAAAGGTATCGTAGTCGCGTGACGTCACACACATTTGTGAAACTGGATTTTTCTAGTATCTAAATTATATTT
This sequence comes from Celastrina argiolus, assembly GCA_905187575.2. Lineage (NCBI taxonomy): Eukaryota > Metazoa > Arthropoda > Insecta > Lepidoptera > Lycaenidae > Celastrina > Celastrina argiolus. The sequence continues at coordinate 11,343,418 of LR994596.1, forward strand.
GGGAAGCCAGCGGTGTTGAGTCTGCTGGCGGCAGCAGCGCGCGGTGCCGTGAGTAAAGCTCCATACAAATATGGAGTACTGTAATGGTAAAGTACTCCATATTTGTATGGAGCTTTATATGGACAAATATGAACTGTGCCCGCGACTTCGTTCGCATGGTTGTCGGAAACACTATCGCGATTATCTTTTGATTGCTCACGTTGGTTTTGTTATTATAATTATTAAAAAGGAATAATTCTTTCATACATATTTTTTGAGTAACTCAAACCGTTTATGCAGCGCACGCAACGAAAGTCCTCAAATGTGAACCATTTTCCCCGTTTATGCAACATTTCTCACTGAATGACGCTTCGCTCCTATTGGTCGCAGCGTAATGTTATATAGCCTAAATCCTTCCTGTATAAATGGACTATCCAACAAAAAAGATTTTTTCAAATCGGACCAGTAGTTCCTGAGATTAGCACGTTTAAACAAACAAACTCTTCCGCTTTATAATATAAGTATAAAACACAGCCGTTCTCGAGTTTTAGTGAGACTAACTAACAGCAATTCATTTTTATATATAAAGAAGAAGAGAGAAGATATAATATGGATAGTGATCTGTAAAATGTGAAAGTTAACAAAGGTTTAGGTGTTAACAACTGTTTCAGAGAAACTGTTGGTTGTTTCAAAAACTTTTGTAAGTCTTTAAAAACGTCCCATACCCATACCGTATTGGGAAGGGTGCCCGTTCAGGGGTGATACTCTACAAACTGATTCGATTTTGATTCAGATTCCTTCGTGCCGCGTGCTTCCGAATAAATTGACGTTTGTTTATTTTGAGTCTCAGTCGATTGATATGGTCAGGAGTATAAAAAGTTACGATCTAACGATTTTCTTTATCCTGGTTAGTTTCAAAGTAATCAACCAAATATAATACCAAAAGCCGTTGAGATCGAACTGATTCGATTCTCGATTGTGTCATACTTTTTGTAAGACCGATAATCGGGCATATTTTTTCTCCGTATACTTTCTGACCGACTAATTATAGTATGACGTTAGCTTTGCGCTCCTGCAATCGGTATGTTCTATTTTTCACCTACAGAAAGTCAGTCACCTACTAAAGGACGGGAACCCAAAAACAGACAAATGAAATAGGTACCTTTTATTATTACAGTATTTGTAATAATAAAACCTATGGACGCTTCACACTATATCAATTTGACCCCGCTCTGAGAATCCGAAGAACTTGTTAGGTACAACTTACAGGTACAGGCAGAAAAATATTAATAAATACAAAGTAAGTAGCCAGTTTTTTTTACGGCCTTTGGGCGTGCTAACAGCAACTATCTATACAAAACTAGAACTTAATTCTATAGTAATAACTAACATAATGCATGCTCAAACCACAAGAAAAGGATTACCAATTAAATATAGAGTCAATTAATGAAAACGGACTCACGGCTCATTAATATATGCTTTGTAATTAAAAAATAATATAGATAGGTACATAATACATATAAGGGGAAAAAATTTAGGGGAAAATAATTTAAGGAAAAAATTGTAATAAACAATAACACTTATTAAATAGGTGCATATAATCCTCGATACTGTAAGAAATAAGTCTATGAATTTTTCAAAGTACCTACCTAGTAGATAGTAAAATGTAACATTTTTCTCTTATTAAAAATGATAATATAATATAATTATTTTATTATAATTACAATAACCGAAAACTATAAATTATAACTTTTAAAAAGCTTTATTACAAGTTGCGCATCGTACGGCGCATTGAAAGTAACTAACGCGGACGATGTAAGCTCTAGTAGAGCATCGGGTAGCGAGCTGGCGCGTCACGGCGGCCATTTTAAATTTTTTCGCGCGCAAAACACGTCACAGTGAAAGTGTGTGTAGTGGTTGATTTTATTTGGTGGTAAAAAACATGGGTTGAGTTAGTAGGTACCAAAAAAAATGAACATAATTTTTTTTAAGTACGGTAAAACTTTTGTGACTTTCGAATAGTGAAGAACTTGAGGTAAGTTAAAAGTTTTCTTAGTAAATGTTACTTATTAAAATATAATTGTGGCATTCTACTTTTTTTCTAAAATATGAAGCTTTTTATTTAGGAATCTTAAAAGTTAAATTATAATTTTAAGATCGGTATAATATTTTACTTCGATGCGATATTCGTAAAATAAATGTAAAAATCATGGATAAAAATAAATTAATTGAATGATGAAATAGGTAAAATAGGTAATATTTTTTTGAATTATTACTTATTGCAATTTTTATGATCATTATATTTTTTTATTAAGAAAAGTTTTTTGTATTAAAAAAAGCTCTTGTGGTGAAAACTTTTAAAAATCATCTAAAAACGAAAAAAAAATATTTTAAGACTTTTGCAGAAAATTCTGCAGTGGAACGGTTAATTTTTTTAAACAGATATAGTAGGTTAGGTTTGCTGGGTACTGGGTAGGTGTAATAGGTATATTGTAATTTTGCAAACAAAATTAACGTTTAATAATATTATGTTTCTTTTACTTAACAACGTGGTTTATATTTTAAAATGGAGCTATCTATGCCTTTACCCCTAAAATTACCTAACTTGATATTGTAACCTTCAGAGTTAACAAGGTTAAACCGTTTTCTCAAACTAAAATCGAAACCAAAAGTATTGAATTATATACAATAATAATTAACTATACAAAATCTTAAGCGGCTGAAATTCAGATAATATTATTATTTAAAAAATGCAACGTGTTCCGCTCGAATATCAGACATTCGATTTTTAAAAAGAGATTCCGCCTGGACCTCAAAAACAAAATCATCAGATTCAGTAATAAAACCCTGAGTTTGGGTACGTAGTAAAAGATTTACAAAGGGTCAGATTTCCCTACAGGGCCATAAGGGCTGAGCCTAGGGCCGCAAAATTTGAAGGTCAGCTTAGCCCTTTATAGGTAGTATAAACTGGAAGCTTTAATAATAATAGCTCCCCCAACGATTTGCCAGACCAGCTACGCAGGAGTAATTTATAGTGCCTGAGTGTGTGCGCAATATACAAGAGCTCTTAACTTCCTTAACTCTTGTAAATCTGTGGTGAGTAGGAACGGGAAGTGATGGATCGTCTTCGTGTCGATAGTCAGTCTTGAAAACAAACAGAAACAAACAGAAAATAACAGAAAAAATTGCTGCTGACCTAAGGTGGCTCTAACCCACGACTCCTGAGTCTAAGTCCCGATTTCACCAACGCATGTTAGTGTTAACGGCTTGTTAAAATACCATGCCTTCTTATTCATTGATAGGAATTACGAGAACAACATGATATTTTACGAAGGATTAACTTTAGCATTGCTAGGTGAACCACGCCCTAAAGCTCCAAACTAGCTAAGTATCTTTTTTTTCTTCCATTCATATTTCTTTTTCAGAGACAACAAAAAATCATTACTTTTGAAAATACTTTTACAAAACCTTTTTCTACTTTGTATGTATAAAAACGATTTAATACTGTAATAATTTAACGTTTATTTAGTGTTCTCAATACCTTTCGGCAAACACAAATATTTATATTCATTATCCCTTAATTAGGCTTCAATATAAAATACGTTGGATTGAAAATATTTCGATGAAAGCTGAAATTTTTAATTACTTACTTAAAAATACATTTGAGACTTCAGCAAAAAATAAAGCAAAAAATATCTAATTAAAAATAAACTTACATATTTCCAAATTCGAAAAAATTCAACGGTATTATTTTTATTCGAATGTCAAAATGATTCGATAACTTTTTAAAATTGGAACGTTTTTCGAATAATTAATTGTGGCACAGAGTTCGATATTGGTTCCGCCCGCTGTCGCAGTCGCGCTGTCGCGGCAACTCGTGCGTCAACTTCGCTGGAATTTCGATATAACTTTTAATAAGTTCGAATTTATTGCGGCAAGAAAATTATCGACATCCAATAAGCAAATATAACGTAGTTATCTCATCGACTTAAGAAATGAAAACTTCTGTTCGCAGCGATTTTACTTGATACGAAAAAATATTGGAATATTCTTAGAATTGTGAACTTGATATTGCCTTCGTATTTGCCAAGTTTTTTTCTACGAAAGCAACATATTTAGTCAGATGAGTTCCTGCTATCTTTCCCTCAGATTTTACACACAGGTGGGTGTTAAAATCTAATTTTAGTCATCAATATATTTTGAACGAATGAGTAAAAAAACGAAAGAGTCTTTCAAATTTGATAGTAGCTTAATTCAGAAGTTACCAGAAATATTATAGTCTAGATAGAATTTATAAGGGTTATTTGCAAAGTTACCAACTTAGATCGCATATGCTAAAACAGCTTTATGTAATTTTAATAATATGGTATAACATTTAGTGCGTTTTTAACCGAGCAATGTTAAAGTAAATCCTTCGTTAAATATCATGTTGTTCCTCTCGTAATTCCTATAAATAAATGAGAAGGCATGGTATTTTAACAAGCCAAACAACACTAATGTGAACACAATGGTGAAATCGGGACTTATCCGTGGAGTGGCAGAGAAAGAACAGCACCCCAAAAACCACCTTTCCCGTGGATCTCGTAAAAGGCGACAGAAGGATTTCGTATATCCGGAAATATGCAGCAGGAAATATACTACGCTCGCCAACCCGCCTGCCAAGCGTGGCGAGTATAGGCAACTACCCCATGAAATAGTTTGGGGGAGGCTTATGTTCAATTGACAAAATAGCTGAAATTATGATGATGATGTTTAGATAACATCAGAAATTAGCCAGATCACATAGCATGTAATTCTAATATAGTGTAATATTTTTGAATATACAAGGTGTAAAATAAATGAGTGATAATACTTTATGGTAGCTGTTGAGTATCTATAAAAGCTTGTAAAAACATTGCTTACTAGCCTTGTTACCTTTACAAGCCTACACAGGCAAATCTTAGAAAATTTATTTCTATAAGGTGTAAAATAAATTAGTGTGAAAGTACCAGAGCTGAAATTCTTACTTTGGATTTTCATGTTTGTATGAGTAATGACCAAACATCATGAATTTTCTCATAAAAAATTTAAAAAAATAAAAACTCCTCTTACCGATTTCGGTAGCGGTAGCCGATTTAATTGAAACCAGGCCAGCTACGCAGGAGTCATTTGTATAGTGCCCAAGTGTGTGCGCAATATACAAAGACACTATCTCTTCCTTTTACTTTCATAACCCAGTGGGACGGTACACCGACACGACTGGCGGAATATCAGGCGCAAGACCGACTTTTTACATGCCCATCCGACGCATGCTGCATTGTCCTAACCAAACTTGAAAACAACATTTTTTGTTGTTCCAACGCGGGAATCGAACCCACGACCTCCGAGTCGAGAGCGAATCTCTGAACCACTGGACTACGGAGGCGTTAAAAAAGTACCTCTTTCAGTGCTGGTACTTTCACATTAACTCTATCTACCATACAACCTAAAGTATTATCACTCATTAATATTATAGCCTGTATAGATACCCGCAAGACGTGATGTATAATACCTTGTTTCCACATAACCCTGTATCTCCCAAGGAGAAATGACACCACATAAGCCAACATAAATATCTTGATATTTTCTCTTCTACTGTCTTGAGCGTAGATATAAGAATCGAAAAGAGCTGCTCTTTTTTGATGGAGCCTAAAATGAGTTATTAGGTTTCAGTAGGAAACAGGTACAACAATAATGCGGATAAAAAAATACAAGTCAATTAGAAACTGTCCTTTTTTAGTTACGGTTAAAAAAAATCGAACTTTCGAATCGAACAAATCGAACCAGTAGTTCCTGAGATTGGCGCGTTTAAACAAACAAACAAACATACTCTTCTGCTTTATAATATTTATGTTATTTATAGTATGTTTTGTTGGTTTTTTTTTTATTAGTCTCTTTTTTTCACCGGCACCTATACAATTTTGTTTCTGTAACGCCCAAAGGTTGACTGGTAGAGAATGCTATACGGCATTAAGTCCGCCTTTGTACTGTGTGTGCATTAAGTTAAACAAATAAATAAATAAATATTAGTATAGATACTCGAATCTACTTTAAGATCTCACATTTTTTAATAACATCAATTGCTATAGGTAGGTATACAATAAAGCAAAGAAATAGAGTTTTATACTTGTTCATAATGTTATTTTGTCCCTAAAAATACATATTTTGATTTTGCAGGGAACTTGGCACTCATTTAGATCTCCATTCTTTTTGCGGCAGAACCAAGTATAATTTTTTTATTGAATTTAGTTCATTTTATCCCGCAGTGGCGCTAGTAGTCACCATAACCAATATGGCGGCAAACAGCTCGCACAGATACTACTTGATATTTTCATTAATTTCAATAACAAATATGGCGGCAAACAGCTCGCACAAAATATAGTACATATTTGATATTTTCAATTGCTGTGACATGTCATGTCCTCATTTTTGAGGACATTTTAACTTGCGAACTTAAGGTCAAACCTACCCCTACCAAACATTACAAAGTATGCTATATCCCATTCAATGACTATGCTTTACATTAAACAACTTGACGAGTTGTCCTTTAGTCATACAATTAAATGTCGTAATTTCATAAACGCGTTAGTAGTTCAATTAAACTGTGATTCAATCAGATGACTGCGACATATAAACATTTAATACCAAATGTGGTATTATAAGAATGGTGGTAACATTCTGCCATATCTGTATACACCTACATCACGGCACTAGCTCCTCATACAGTGTTACATATCGTGTAGCAGCCCCGGGGCCCGTTTTGTCATTCCTCACAGGGAACTCAAAAACATTATTAGGTACAACGTTTTAATAGCAACCGTTTTCGCGAGAAAAGGATAACGTAGCGAAGTAACGCGCTTGAAGAAATGTTGTACAAATGTCGTTTTTTTTTTTTTTTTTTATTTATTTATTTATTGTCGCTTCAACATCTGGGTCATTAGCGACCACTTTATATAAATCATAATATTATACAATATCTTACTTAAATTAATTTGTAAACATTTATCATTTTCAGGAACTTTAAAGTTGCAGTACATCCATTTTCATTATTCAAACATTCTTTTAAATCACTAGGTAAATTACATAAACATTTTTCTGTATTATATTCTGGACATTCCACTAGGAGATGGAGAACAGTAAGAAAAGATCCACATTTGCATTTGCTTTTTTCAGACTTTGTGATAATATGGATATGGGTGATATTTGAATGGCCAATTCGCAATCTGGTGGTTACTACCTGATCATATCTACATAGGAAGTGAAGAGGAAGCTTATCAAAAATTGATTTTCTAACACTAAATAATTTTGAGGTATTGCCAGTTTTCCAAAATACATCCCAGCGACATCTTATTTTATGTTTTATATATCTCTTTATATCAGAATATGTTGTCTTATTTGAACACTGAATACTAATTTCATTACAATTATTTATAGCTTCAGATTCAATTTTTAAACATTCTGGGATCCACATAATTTCAAATTTGTAATTATTTTGTAAAAGACTAATAATTTTCAATTGTATGTCTATGATTATAGGAATTTTGCTTTTTAAATTTGAAATGGCTAGTAAACATGATTTTGATTTGGTTAAAATAATATATTTTTGTTGAGGTGAGTTTTCATTACTAATAATTTGTAATGCTTTAATTATAGCCGTTGCATCACTACTAAACATTGAGAAAAGGTTTAAAAGTTTAAATTTATAACAATTGTTTGTTTTTACTACATAACAACTTGATTGGTTATTTTCTATGGAACTGTAAGTGGAAATTTTTTCGTGATCTACATATTTGTTCAAAATTTCGTTACATGTATTTTCTGTTTCACAATTAACTAATTCTAAGTTTATCGGAAATTCATAATATTCCCACGGGCCAAACGGGGGCAATTGTTCAGTAAAAACTGGAGGTACTATAAAATTTAATTCTTTACTGTATTTGGCAGCTCTAATACGTAGCGGTTGGGATAATTTTGGTTGATGTTCATATTCCGAATCCACGGCTAATGACTGGGTATAGTAGTTGTAGGTATTATCGTCTACAAAATGGGGTGCTGATAAAAAGTGCTTATTAAATTCTTATCGTGCTTTGATAAGACAAAAAATTGATTATGCGTCTATTATATATGATTCTGCAAAGAAGCGCACATTAAATTCATTAGAAGCTGTACAAAATCAAGCACTTAGATTGTGTATTGGTGCATTCAGGACTAGTCCAACTATGAGCATCTTGGCAGAAGCTGAAGAAATGCCGTTGGAGTTTAGAAGAAAGGAGTTAGTAATAATGTATGGGTTAAAAATTTTATCTCGATGTAAATGTCGTTTTGTTCATAAAGTATAAATAAAATCACTTATTAAGTACATTTCTACACTAATATTATAAAGAGGAAAGATATTTTGTATTTTTGTATGTAACTACTTAACTCAAAAAGTACTGGACCAATTTTAATAATTCTTTTTTCATTAGAAGCTTTCTAATGAAAAAAGAATTATCACTGAGTAACATAGGCTATATAAAAATCAATTGCTGTTTGTTAGTCTCGCTAAAACTCGAGATCAGCTGAACTGATTCGGCTATTTTTGGTCTTGAAATATTCGTGAAAGTCCCGGGAAGGTTTACACGGTTTCCATGCTCAACGAAGTGGACATGGGTCAGCTTCTCAATTTTGGAGTCAACCAAATTTGAAATATTGTAAATAATATTATTAGATTTACAGCATGTATTTTGTTGCGTACTTCCATTCAATGGACATATTATTATTATATTTTATTTATTTCAACTTTTTTATTTCCTTAAAAATATTAATCAGCATTTCATTTAGATATTATTAAAAAACATTATTACACAATTGTGCTAGGTATATAAAAAAATATATAACACTAGCTGTCCCGGCAAACTTCGTATTGCCTTATTAATTAATTGCTTGACATACTGACTGCAGCGCCACCTATCGGTTCCAATTGTAAATCTAAACCATTCTCGAATCTCCACGAACACACACAAAAAATTTCATCAAAATTGGTCCAGTCGTTTAGGAGGAGTTCAGTCACATACACACGCACACAAGAAATATATATATTAAGATATTAAAATTGTATATTACATTAATCACAACAACAAACATAGATATGTACATCCTTAAATATTATCGCTCATTTATTTTAGACGTTCTTTATATAATTCATCGATGTATTACTGTACAGTCATGTAGATATTATCATAAATTTATTTGTTCTCTCATCAATCACACTTATCGTTTCATTTAATATTAATGTCCACTATTTTCAGACGGTTTTCTTTATTTTCGATTACTTAATCCACACTTAGAGCTTTTAAAGAAAATTTGGGTCGTTTACGTTACGACCGAAATTTAATATTGTGGCACTTTAATTTTATTACTGTGTAAAAGTGCGGCCATATTGTGTGTGACTATTTAAATGCGGTACCAAAAATTGCACTGAAATAACTGAATATCTCAATCGGATACCATAATAAAAATCGCCTTAGCAACCTCTAATGATTTTTAAAATACCTAGGTATCTTATAATACCTCAGGCTATGGAGTATACGAGAGAAAAAAATCTTATTTTACGTGTAGGGCAGGGGGCCTACTCAAGGTGCCATCGCTAATTATCGCTTAAAAAGTTCGATAACAAAATGTATGGGATTTGACATATGCTACGCTAAATGATCGCGATTTGGTATGTCATTTAGCGTACCTTATGTCAAATCCCATACATTTTGTTATCGATCTTTGTAAGCGATAATTAGCGATGGCATCTTGAGTAGACCCCCTGGCATGTTATGGACTAAGTAATAAGTTAAGCATTATACAAAATTGCCAGTCATTGTGAAATATTTCCAATATGAGATGCAATTTAATAACATACAAACACTTAATTTCTTATAATATGCGCTTCTATTATTCCTTTACCCGTGGTTGCCTGGAAGAGATTGCTACCTAGTAATAAGGCCGCCATTGTATTACCTGTGTATACTGTTATCTTTCTGTTTTTTATGTATTTTTTTTATGTTGTGTGCACAATAAAGTGTTCATTCATTTATTATACACAGAGATATACATTATTCATATTGCCCGCATTAATAAACTGGTACATAACATAATAATAATATACCAACACCAAAAAATTCGTGATTTCAATTTAGCACTTTGTCGATGTGATAAATTACATTACATACAAAGTTTCATCTTTCTAGCGATAGACGTTTAGACGGTAAGCGGAACATTTCAAAATTGTAAGGGTTCCGAGAAGTGAACCAGGGAACCCTAATAATAAGTGTGTATAGTTGTATACAGCCTGACTGGTGAGACATGTGCAATACTCACGGAGAGTACTCGGTACTCGATTCCCATTATAAATATGTAATAAAATTAGGTACTTAATTTTTTACCAAATTTTCCTTTAAATAAATGAATCATGGATACTATGAAAATTACGCGGCTGGGCAAGTAGTTGCATACCTATGCAGCCGGCGCGGCACGGCGCGGCGGCGTGCGACATCAACGTAGGTAGTACGGGCGCGCACCTACGCGCGGTGTCCATGCGTTGGGTAAATAATTATTCAAGTTTAAGCTACATTTACTCAGCGATTAATTGATATAATTTTTTTAAATATTTATTTTTCATCTCATATAATAGCCAAATATTACGTCCTCAAGTATTGTTCATGTCTCACCAGTCACACTGTATATTATATAATATTACGTTGTTAAAACATACCCACTGCATTGTTTTCCGTAAAAAGATTTAATTCTAAGCACACTGTAGCGTACTCAAGTCTATTGTTAGTTTTTAAGAATGTTACTGCAGTTTTAACTTCTAAATATTATTTCGTTTTTATTAAATACCAGCTGCTGTGTCAAGGCTAATATATTTTAACCGACTTCCAAAAAAAGAAAAGGTTCTCAATTTGCCCTGTATTTTTGAATGAACGTACACATACTCCGAGATTTATGATTCGATTTGCTTGTTTTTTTATTGGACACGGTATAGTTGCCATTTGCTGCCCTAAAAAATTTCACTCCTTTTTTTACACATTTTTTGCATCATAATATTACATTTTTTGCATCATACAGCTGTCAGCATCAATTACGACACCGATTGATTTAATCGAACTACGAAATCACACCCTCACCGTTTGACAGCGCTTTATTTGTCAAAAGTCGTTCGCACTATAAACCGTCTTGATACTTGGATTTCATAGCACGTTTGAAATAACCTTTGGGCAAAAGTCACGTTCATTTTTACGGGTTTTATCGAGTATTTACGCACGACAAAATACACAAGTGATTTTTTACGATAAGTTAAATGAAACACGTATTATGTTTCTATTTTGTTAAAACTCGGTAAATATATAGCTGTGGTCCTTTTCACGGTCCCATACACAAAGGGTGCAAACCTCTATTAGGGTTTTATTAGTAGGTTTGTCCGACAGACTATCATAGAGTTTATGAGAAAAAATATATATTTGAGTAATACTTACTTTTATGAATGAGAAAGTTAATGACTATTTAAATTTTATGACTGTCATTTTATGCCATGTTCTATAGCAACTATAATTTCTACGATGATGATTAATAATAAGTACTTTTTATTTGCTTTTCTTATGCTCTTTTTTTAAGATTCCATCACTTATAGATAAGAAATATGTATAGTTTTTTGTTACTACGCAAATGTTCTAATTAGGTGTTGTAGTGTCAAATATAGCAGTTGATTTATTTATTACTTGATGTTTCCCGCTATTTCTTGCGCGCGAAATCCCACAGAAACCATACATTTTGCCGCAGTAAATAGCCTATGTATAAATACAGCATGTAAATTACTACCATAACAAATTTCATCAAAATCAGTTAGGTAGTTTTTGCGTGATGAACTAACCAACATACATTCTCTACCACTAACTTGGGCCTTTATAATATTAGTGCGAAGTGTAATTAATTTTCCCAGTAAGTTTTTTGGCACGTCAAAACGGCCGGGTCATTGGACAAGTTCGTATTTTATAAATTCCATCCGTCCACTTCATCGGGATTTATCATTTAGTCAATAACAGTCCCTGGCGGGCCGCCAGAACATTTTTGCCAAATTTACTAAATTGTATGCAATAAATTCCAAAGTATCTTGGTGATATCGATCCGAGTAGATTACGACGCGTGTAACCTCCTTCCTTTTTATGTGTGCCTGGTACTTTTTTATTTTTTGTATTGATAATAAAATAATTTTAATTAGATATATTTGTAGGTAGAACACCTAAACTGTGACGACATACTATTTAATATATAATTTAATTTTAACTTTTGCTTTAAATAGGTATCTACTCATCCGCTGTATATGAGCTAGTCTAATTAAGATATAATTTTATAAATATTATTAGTATAATAGTATATTGTTGGAATCATAGGGCATTAATGTTTATTAATATTTGAACAATTCTATAGTTGACAAAATGGTATTAAAGTTAATTAGGTATTCACATTAATTTCTACTTTTTCTTTTATTTTTATTTAAATAAAAAAATTATATTAACATTGAAAAAATGTTTTAACCCAGTGGGACGGTAAATCGACACGACTGGCGAGAGAACAGGCGCAGGACCGACTTTTTACATGCCCATCCGACGCTTGGATCATCTTTCTAGTCAGACAATCAGGTGATCAGCCTGAATTGTCCTAACCAAATATGGTTTCAATAGAAAACAACCTTTTTTGTTATTCCAACGCGGGAATCGAACCCACGACCTCCGGGTCGAGAGCGAAGCTCTGAACCACTAGACCATGGAGGCGATTATTTAATAAAAGCTCATATTAAGAGCGAAAACCCACGGTACAATAAATAACAAGCCTTAAAACAATACGAGTATAACAATATTGTGTGAACGGCATTATATCATTTTTATTTTTATTGTTGAAAAGTTTACATATTATGATGGTGACAAATATCGCCAGTTTCCTGAAACGTATAAACCAACAAAATGAAATAAACGAAATATAACATTGATGTTAAACGCAAGATACACATAATTTCCTGGATATTTGGTACACCCTGGTAAAATATAACTGGTTGAATGTACTGTTGGTTCTTGATGGAAATTCATGTTAACAATAATTACACATGACTCTCATTTAAACTTTTCCACTTTTATTAAATAAAATGTGTTAATAAACACCCTGGTGAAGTAAAATTCTAGGTACACAATAGGCCTTTGCATCTGATATTAGATGATTTATACAGTAATCTCCGAGCGAAGTAACCACTCTACAAATACTCTAGTGCCTGGCACGGGTAGTTTTTCATGTCGAATGGTTGCCCAGCACATACGGCATTCTCACAGCATAGTCGGCCTAGTCCAGAGGAATTAATGGTCTGGGGCCAACCATGTGCGAGTTTCTTCACGATGTTTTCCTTCACCGTTAGCGTTTAGAGGTACCTAACTTAACTGTAAAGGAACAGAGTAATACACACATTATTGTGTTACATGAATTTTTATCAAGAACCCACAGCACGTTTTATAAAAAACCAGGTATTTAATGAAATATGGGCGGCTAATAGTAAAATTAAGTCAGAAAATATTTATAATAATGCCCGTATAAAAATAATGTTTATTCAAATGAATCGACAAGTTCACTAATTCGCGAGCATTTTATTGTAGCAATATTTGAAAAGTTTTGATAGCAGTGTGCTACTCAAATAGGCACTTCAAATTATAATATTCAAAGATTTCGAGGTTCATTGTCGTCCCTTTGTTATATTTTTTTCTTTGAAGGACGAAGTTGCTCAGAACATTTTTTAAGTACGATGATCTCGCGACATATGAGAACTGAGCGAATATTATAATTAGTATTAACTTGAATTCTATTCTATTTATAGAGTAGGTAGGTCTAAAGGTAGGTTAGTTTAGTTGTTATTTGTTTAAATTATTATTTTTTTTTACTTATTTTAATCCTATTATTAAGTTGCCACTTTAATATTTTGTAATTTTATAACTAACTAGCTGACCCGTGCCCACTTCGTTGAGCATGCAAACCGTTTAAGCTTTCCGGGACATCCACGAATATTTCAAGACTAAAAATAGCTGAATCGGTTTAGCCGTTCTCGACTTTTAGCGAGACTAGCGAACAGCAATTCATTTTTATATATCTGAATAGTCATAATTATCAGAATTGGATCGATTATTAAAAACGTATGACAGAGCCCTAAGTTATACGCCAATAAATTCATCCATCTACAAGTAATTGAATACATCAGCTAATTGCTCTTCCAGTCCAATATAATATGTTTTACCGTGCAATACATGTTGTAATTTTCTCGTGCCTGTGTGTGTATGTATCTGTTTATGTGTTTGTGTATATCTGTTTGCAGAATTTTAGTTGAAAACCTGAGGAGAGCGCGGGTGATCTTAGCTATCATTTATGATCATCAGTTTCTGCTTGACAATTCGGGGATCACTTAAAAATATAATATTATTCTAGTTTTATTATACATCAATGGCGTGTATAAAATGGGACTATACATTTGTTAAAGTACAAAGTGAGGAGTAGAGACGTCACAAGCAATAAAGCTACGTGCAGGTTTAGTCGAGTTTCAGTCGCAATAGCGTTTTAGTTGGTTGTTCTTTTGGTTTTTATTACATTATGTAATGAAACCAAAAGAACAACCAATTAAAATTTCATTACATTATGTAATGAAACCAAAAGTGATGACGTGAAATCGCCAAGTAGTATGTAAATTACATACTACTTGGCGATTTCACGTTCAGGGGCATGATTCTCAGGCCTCGCAGGGCGGCGATTCTCAGGCCTAGAACTCATTTCCGAATATTAGTATATCCCGCTCGCACGCGCGGTAAATCTCATTTGCATGAGCGGGACAGACCGATAGTAAAAACTTAGTTCGAGGACTGAGAATTAGGGCCCAGGATTGATATATCTCGTGAATTTTATGAAAGACTAGGTAACCGGTGCCCAATTCGTTGAGTATTCAAACAGTTTGTAATGACATTTTCCATATTTTCTCACGGTTTAAACCTTATCGGGACTTCCACGAATATTTCAAGACTAAATAGCTAGCTAGACTCAAAATATAAAGGTATTACTAATTAAGTTTTAGCGAGACTAACGAACATTAATTCATGTATCTTCTTATATTATATCGTATCCTATAATATTTAAAATAATAGGTTTAAACGGCTTATCACAAACTGTTTCTATGCTTAACGAAGTGGGCACGGGACAGCCTCAGCCAGTAGTATCATAAAATTGAAAAGTTTGTCTGTTCGTTTATTTGAACATGCGAATCTCACTACTGCTGGTCCGATTTCGATAAATGTCGCTTTTATCGAGCTGGCGATATACTATCGTCACGCTAAGACCAAAAGGAACGGAGCACCATACAATTTTTCAGGTTATCATGCGGACAAAGTCGCAGGCATAATTGAATACATGAATCGAAGAAAAGAGGAAGGCGATATGTCACAAAAATTTTACTAATAAAATTGAGTTTAAACTGCCACTTTTAGAATAGTAGTAACGTATTAATTATGTACATTGATTTTAGAGACGGATCTTTAGATTAATGTATTTAATACTTTACGACGTATTCTAAAATGTTTAAGCGATAGTTCGAACAAAATTTTCTCGAAACCATCATTTTGCTACATATCACCTTCATCCATTCGTGTCTTCAATTATTATATTCCTAATTTGATCCCAAAATCACAAGTCATAACAACATTTAAACACAAAAACTACATTCAAATTAAAAGGTATTCATAACAAAATGAATACACATTTTGTGCACAGGACACTAATTTTATTACAAGTTAAATAACCGCTTTCGGGATGAAAAGGTACACTTTTGTGCACTGCCACTAAAGTGTTTTTGCTCTAAATCATTTTCCGTGTCTCTTTTATTTATATTTCATTTTATTCATGTGAATTTTCATCTCATATTATAAGATTTATATACTTCTTTTATTTCATTATTTCATCTGCAATGCTTATACTATTATTCTTCTTATAATGATTATTGTTTGTATGATAGTTTGCTTGCATTGACTAAATGATTACAAACCATTTGGGTCCTTACTCTCCAAACTGATCCGATTTTAATTCAGATTCGATCGTGCCGCGTACACCCGAATAAATTGACGTTTGTTTATTTTCATTTTCAGTCGATTGATATGGTCGAGAGTACAAAAAGTTACGATCTAACGATTTTCTTTATCGTGGTCAGTTTCAAAGTAACCCAACCAAATAAAATACCAAAAGCCGTTGAGATCGAACTGATTTGATTCTCGATTGTGTCGGGAGTAAGCCTGCTGATTTTCTTTTTATTAGGTACATAGTTAATATTTATATAATTTAACAGGTATATTGTCCTACAAATTGCGTGGTATCCCGGTCCAACGCTCAGAAAATGTTAATACCACAAGGCACAAAACCATTTTACTCATTACTGACTGTAGAACAAAAATATTAAATAATAGGTCAGTGTGTTCTCTGCCCAAATGAACAACGGGCTAGGTTGAAAATTAAATTCCGAAAAAAGAGTAGCGCAGTGGTTGATTGGTGCTCGAGCGAAAGATTGCGCGTTCGAAGCAAAAAGGAACAAAAAGTTTTTTGTGTATTTCTGTGTATTTCCTGGGTCATAGATGTATATTGATATAGTAAAAATCTTAATTATTTATTTCCGTTGTCTGGTACCTGTTACACAGGTTCTTCCGATACTTAGCACATGCTAGATTAACTTGGTGTAAAACGTCCACAGATATTTTTATTTTGATATTTTAATGTTATTTGCTTTGTGTTACTATTAATGGGGGGAAAGTAAGTGCTATATATATTTACTTTCCTGCCCGGTAAATAAGGAAAACCCGAACAAATATTTCGTGTACAGTGTTACGAGTAATTAATTTCTCGTTCTTCCCAAGTTTGTGTATGATTTGTTACAACAGGTCGTGTCACGTCATACGTGCGAAGTATTCTAGTAGTACTCTTCACACCACGTCAATCTGGCCCCGTGCTAAGTATCCGAAGAACATGTTTTACATGTACCAGACAACGGAAATATATTTTATACTTTTATACTATACACATATTTAAGATTTTTATTATATTATACACAAATTTAATACACATCTATTACACAATAACATTGCAAACTTTTTTGTTCCCTCGACGGGATTCCGACCCGCGACCTCTCGCTCGAGCACCAACACGCTCAACCACTGCGCCATGGAGGTCGTGAACCCGCGGTGAGTGTCTAATTTCAAAGTTCACAGCATGAGAAAAAATAATAAAGTTTTCAATGTTCCTGGTTCCTGTCGCTGTCGAGTTCTGATCTTCTTATATATAAAAATTATTTTATATAAAAATGAATTGCTTTTCGTTAGTCTCGCTAAAACTCGAGAACGGCTGAACCGATTCGGCTATATTTATTCTTGAAATATTCGTGGAAGTCTAGAAAAGGTTTACACGGTTTTAAACGAAGTGGGCACGCTAGTCTTCTTCTTATATGTCGGAGCCGGATATGAATATGGACACAAAACGAGACGGAAGCGCGCCCCCAAGTGGCAAAATGGCGCAACTTGTCTATGGCGCGCTTTGACATGACTCGGGACTTTCTCGACGAGACTGAATTCATTCGTGATTTGGTCGCCAAGTTGAGATGTCTTGAAACGTGTTATGTTTCGTTAGTGTCAATACTTGTAAAGTAAAGTAAAGTGAATTTAAAGTAAAGTAAATTTATAAAGTGTAGTGAATAGTGAATTTATAAAGAAATTGTGATTACGAATAAACAAGTGATATTGTTACTCTGTTCTCTTTTCACGATTTACCCACGAAAGCCCACAGTATCCGAAGGAATGTTATTAAATCATGAGAGCCCTTTCGACATCAGAATCTGGGATCAAATCGTGCAAGAGAGAGAGGTTTTTCTTAAAAGTGCGGGTAGTAAAAAAAAAGTGTAATCTTTTGTGTGGTCTGCAAAAAGTGATAATAGTAATCATTGCAAATCAATACAAACTCGATCCACATGAGTTGGGCAGTACGTACTAACCCGTTCTGCTTTGCAAGCTATGTACATGGCGTAATTGTGGTAAGACAGGACAGCGGTGAGCCGAGTGCTGCAAGGATACCATGTACCAATAATCCCGCCACGATGATTAAGAAGGAGTAGAAGTACTGACAGCGGTGACGTGATGATGACAGTGACGTGACGTCTACACGGTGGCGACACCAGCAGTGGCGCTTTAACGACAGGCTTTGATTATGGTTTTGGTAAAAGGTGGTAGCCAACTTTTTATTCCTCAAATAATTTTTAAAGACCAATACACTAGTTATTAATTTGTGTTTCAAGTGTCCATAAAATATCTTGCTTATACGAGTATTATCACAAAATTTCATTTACAATAAATTGTACCTACACTAAAGTGTTCTTTTGTTTTGCTGTTTTGTTTTATGTGCAGATGGACAAAACACTGGGATGATGTTCGACCGGATGATGCATAGCCTCGCCAAGGGGAGAACGAGCAGTGCTGGGTGACCGACCAGCGTGCTGACTGCTGGGTGACCGACCAGCGTGCTGGGTGACTGACCAGCGTGCTGGCTGTTGGGTGACCGACCAGCGTGCTGGGTGTCCGACCAGCGCAGACAAGCATTGTGCATCTTATGGACTTCTCTACTCGCTTCGCAATGATGTGAACTGGTTGTATCATGATCGTTACTTATTTCATTATAAAGTTCTAAATGGTTCTGGTTTTATAACCAAAGTATTATTTTAAAAAAAAAAATCGAAGTGAATAAGCAATCATTAACGCAAAGTAAAAACAAGTACTTTGTACATAGGACATACGTCTTACAGATATTCATTATTATTACTGTTTGATTGACCGAAGTAGATCACGCTGTAATACAGCAGTACTTGAAAGTTTGATCAGCAGATGATCATTATCGACATTTCATTTCGTGAAATCGTACTGTTTGTAATAAAGTGATCAAAATCAGAATATGATAAGCAATTCTCATGACGTGTATTTTGATAATACAATTAGGCATTCGTGTTATTTGTTGGGTGTTCATTTCAGAATAGATAAAGTTCCAACGGATTCACATTAACGTGAAGTAAGAAAGTAGGAAAGGTGAATAGTACTATAGAGTCGATATCGTAACTACTGGGCGGCAGTTATTCATTGGTTACCAACACCTGAAACTTGTTATTGGATGTACTATATTCTTATTAGGTGTGCCTGAAATAAACAACATCCGGTATGCGTATCGGTGCACCTGCACTGCATAAACAAAAGCAATTGACGTGTATAAATATTGTTTGGAAGATGCTACCTAGTTTGAAACGACTTAATTTAAAATTTCCGTAAACTTACCATGTCTATTAAACCGGGAAGAAATGGATTTTAAATTTCGGATACGGATATGGATATTAAATGATATCGGATTACCCATTTGTTTCGGATAATTTTGGTTACGGATATTGGATATTAGTTTCCTTTTTACAGTAGCAAAAGTTTTATTTCGGATTCGGTTACGGTTACGGAGCTCCCTAACATCCCTGTTATTAAATAGTGAAGTTCATCAAGTGGGTGTTAATCACAGAAGATACATACAGTTTGTACACAGTTCTATTTCTTATTTGGCGTTACCGCATACGTAGTAAGAAATAGCCATTGATCAGTTTCAAAAGTAACTTTAAATAATGTCGTGTTTGTTATTTATTCTGAGAGTGTTTAAACAAACAGATAATTACTGATAATAAGTGCTAGGACATCCGCAATAAAACTGTCAGTTTATGATATTGTTATTGTAAGCTGTAAAATTGAAACATGTTTGTCTATCTATGACTTTCACACTAGGCGGATTTGAATTACTATAAGTTACGACAATAATAGTGTAATTTGCGTCGAAAAGAAAATAGGTTGTGATTTAAATAAACTTTATTGAATTGACGCATTTTAATTTCACGTTTCCAGAAGCTGCAGTATGTAAGCCTACTAGGTGCCTGTGGCTGGTGTTGATGGTGAACGCGGCAGCACACACTCAACGGTCCAGTGGCAGAGGCCGTGAGCTTGTGGCTGAGGTGGATAAGAAAGTTCATCGGTGGACTTCAGTCAGCTTCGACGGAGATTCAATGAACGAGCGCCGCGACGCGACGCAGACTGTGCGCGTCGAGCTGTGCTGGGTACTGCTGCCCATGCAGCAATGCTGCAATGTATCGGCCTATGATGATGGCGTCAGGCGCCAAGGGGCCTGCACTCTGTACTTCATTGAAGTATCAGATTAGGATATTGAGTTTTTTTGGTGAGCGTAATTGTTTATCTCGTGACTTTAGTGTGAAGACTCTGTATAGTCTTTTTCTATGAAACCTTTTTTTTACAAATCTTAGTTGAGAAGGTACATTGACTGTTTTATACAGTAACCGAGATAAAAAGATAGTTCAAATAATACACCTTATGAAAGCAATAAGGCGTAAGTAAATAGATTTTCGATTGGTTGTTTTTCATAGTTGAAAATAAGGCTGTAAAAGTTGCAATTTCAAAGCGTACTTATGACTGTGCATACGTTAGAGAAAGATTCCTTCGGGTCATGTATTGGTGAAAGTTGATAATGATAAAGATTTTGCTAATGATGAACAAATTTGAGTTGTTGGGTAAAGTCTCTACCTACCGTACTATGAGCGAATATGAAGTTGACCGTCCAATTATTACGTAACCAGTAACTCGGACTGTATCAAGTCCGTTTTATGTTCGGTGGGCGTTTGACTGGCGATATGGGACTGGGTCTATGAGTAATGAGGTTGACCGTCCAGTTATTTCGTAACCGGTAACTCGGACTATATTAAGTCCGTTTTATGTCAGGAGGGCGTTTGACTGGCGGTCTGGGACAATGAACCTTGTGAGTTCTATGTCTATGAAATTGGGTATGGTAGTGGAGTTAGAGATTTTACTAGTTTATTTGTGTTCAGTTGTGTTACAGTTCCTACAGTTTTAACATGATTTAAGTAACATGACCCAGGGTATCATTCCATGTCGAAATTTTTTTGATCGAGAATTTTATTTGAAAGATTATTTGAAACAAAATTTCATTGAGATCTGAACTTTATTTTTGATGATTTGTGGAGATTGGTCAGAGTTGGCCGAGCGAAAGGCTCGTGATATTGCAGCTGGTTTTCTCTTTTGCAGAAGCATCACACGGGACGTGTGGCTTATCAGAATGGCCGTGTCGGAGCCGGATATGAATATGGACACAAAACGAGACGGAAGCGCGCCCCCAAGTGGCAAAATGGCGCAACTTGTCTATGGCGCGCTTTGACATGACTCGGGACTTTCTCGACGAGACTGAATTCATTCGTGATTTGGTCGCCAAGTTGAAATGTCTTGAAACGTGTTATGTTTCGTTAGTGTCAATACTTGTAAAGTAAAGTAAAGTGAATTTAAAGTAAAGTAAATTTATAAAGTGTAGTGAATAGTGAATTTATAAAGAAATTGTGATTACGAATAAACAAGTGATATTGTTACTCTGTTCTCTTTTCACGATTTACCCACGAAAGCCCACAGTATCCGAAGGAATGTTATTAAATCATGAGAGCCCTTTCGACATATATATAAACTAGCTGTGCCCGCGACTTCGTTCGCGTGGTGTTTGATTGACTTAAACTCAGGAACTACTGGTCCGATTTGAAAAATTTTTTTTGTTGGATTGTCCATTTATAGAGGAAGGCTATTATATAACATTACGCTGCGACCAAAAACCAGTCGGGGGTCGTCGTCGCCCAACGCCGCGACGCGATGCCGACGCCCTACATCGCGACGCGATGCCGACGCCCGACACCGCGACGCGATGCCGACGCCCGACGCCGCGACGCCGACGCCCGACGCCGCGACGCCGACGCCCAACGCCGTGACGCCAGACGTCGAGACGCCGACGCTCGACGCCGCGACGCCGACGCCAGACGTCGCGACGCCGATGCCAGACGTCGCGACGCCGTCGCCCGACGCCGATGCCAGACGTCGTGACGCCGTCGCCCGACGCAGCGACGCCGACGCCCGACGCCGCGACGCCGACGCCCGACGCCACGACGCCAACGAAAGACGTCGCGACGCAGACGCCAGACGTCGAGACGCCGACGCCGTGACGCCGACGCCCGACGCCGCGACGCCGACGCCCGACGCCGCGACGTCGCGACGCCGACGCCAGACGTCGCGACGCCAACGCCAGACGTCGAGACGCCGACGCCGCGACGCCGACGCCGCGACGCCGACGCCAGACGTCTATACGCCGACGCCGCGACGCCGACGCCTGACGCCGCGACGCCAACGCCCGACGTCGCGACGCCGACGCCAGACGTCGCGACGCCGACGCCAGACGTCGCGACGCCGACGCCCGACGCCGCGACGCCGCGACGCCGACGACTGACGTCGTGACGCCGAGACCAAGTTCGACTGTAATTGACGTAGTGGCATATGCTTGCATTCCTTTAAACAACGTTGAAATCTTCAAACATCTCTCTAAGGACTCAGAGTTCTGTTCAGTACTTTTAGGTCCAGGATATAGTGCAAAACCTTACTATTTGGTAACATATGCTTAGACTTCTTCAGAAAATATCTAAATCCATATATGTTTCCATATAAATTTTTAAAAGTTCCCTCGATTCCTCACGGATCCCATCATCAGGTCACCATTTTGGTGACAATGGGACCAAATTTGAATTATACCCCACACAACACAAAAACAATATTTAAAATCGGTTCATAAACGACGAAGATATCCGCGAAGAAACATAAAAAAAACATATATACGGTTGAATTGGGAAACCTCCTCCTTTTTTGAAAGTCGGTTAAAAATACTGTTTTCCATTGCTTCGCGTCGCTGTGTAGGTAGATAAGCGACCGCCCCGCGCGTCCCGCATACCCCGCATACCCCGCAGTCCACACGCGTCGAAATGCGTCCGACTTACTTCAAATTTATCGTCACTACTCGACTCCTATGTGTCTCAGCGTTATGTTTTATAGCCTATAACCTGCTCAGGAGTATGGACTACAATCGTACTAAGTTTGGTTAAAATCCCTTTAGTAGTTTTTGTTCCATGCGTGCACATACAGACAGACAGACAGACAGACAGACAGACAGACAAAAAATTTATTGATTGCATTTTTGGCGTCAGTGTCCATCACCAATCATCCTCCAATAAGAATTTTGAAAAAATATTCAATGTACAGAATTGACCTCTCTAGAGTTTTATTATAAGTATATAAGTATAGATATAGAAGTCGTCAGCTAGTCTTCTTCTTATATAAAAAAGAATTGCTGTTCATTAGTCTCGCTAAAACTCGAGAACGGCGGAACCGATTCAGCTATTTTTAGTCTTGAAATGTTCGTGGAAGTCCAGGGGAAGGTTTGAACGCTTTCTATGCTCAAGGAAGTAGGCACGGGTCAGCAAGTATATTATAAATCTATATCCAAAATGTTAGTTACTTTCTGAAATGGCCGCGAACTTACAAACTAACAGACAAAACTAAGTTCCTCGTAGAACTTTACTATAAATACCTAAGTCTAGCTCAAGACTTGCTCTGGGGACCTCTCAGCACTGGAGTGATTTATACACGAATTAGAACTTAGCTCAGTCCATTCTAGATCCATAGAATACCAAGTCCAGTCTACAAGCGACTTCCCAAATTTTCCAGATTACCAAACAACGTTTTCATTACACAGTACACTTTACAAGTTTACTCCATATACGAGATATTATGATATAACGAGATTACAATGCGTCACATTAAAAATCACAAAAAAGAATTGATATCCGTATTGTTATAACATTCTAAAAAAAGGAAAAAATAGGAACGTACAAATAATATACATAGATTATCGCCTCCGTGGTCTAGTGGTTCAGAGCTTCGCTCTCGACCTGGAGGTCGTGGGTTAGATTCCCGCGTTGGAACAACAAATAATGTTGTTTTCAAGTTTGGTTAGGACAATTCAGGCTGATCACCTGATTGTCTGACAAGAAAGATGATCCATGCGTCGGATGGGCATGTAAAAAGTCGGTCCTACGCCTGATATCTCGCTAGTCGTATCGGTTTACCATCCCACTGGTTTATGAGAGTAAAAGGAAGAGAGAGTGCTTCTGTGTATTGCGCACACACTTGGGCACTATAAAATAACTCCTGCGTAGCTGGCCTGGTTTCACTGAAATCGGCTACCGACATCGAAATCGGTGAAGGGAGCTATAACTATTATTATTATACATATTCAGGATATTCAGGAGAAAAATTGTTACTCTAGCAGCATTATCCATGGAGGAAATCGGTCGCGTAGCCTCCTGTTTCTGTATAGCAAAATGGTCGTTGTGTGTCCTCGTATTCACAATCATTTCGACATCTGCACTAACACCCTGCAACTACCGCTAACAGACGAGTAACTTTGACACAGGCGTATTCTGTCTGCATTTGATTTTTTACCCGTATGGGATCGTGTCTGAGTATGACGACCGTCATTACGCGAGTGGAGCACCCTAGACAGAAATAGACCTCCGCTAGACTGGAAACACGTCATATATTTTTTTCTTTATATATTTAAAAGGTTGTGTCGAAACCGACAATGCCATCCATACACACGTCATATTGACGACACCGGTGATTAACACGTCATACTTTTCATAAATTAATAACACTAGCTGTGCCCGCGACTTCGTTCGCGTGGTTTTTAAGTGACTTAAACCGTTTATGCAGCGCACGCAACGAAAGTCCCCAAATGTGAATAATTTTCCCCGTTTTTGCAACATTTCTCACTGAAGCTTCGCTTGTGTAAGTTGAGGCTCTGGTTAACACATAGGTTACTTTCATCCTTAAAAGTAAATAACAGTAATTACGCGATTAAAAGCTAAATGATTAATAAATAATTAGATGCTATATTAATTATCATTTAACCCTGAGAGCAATGAGAAAATTGTGGACCCTCGTTTTGCAAGCGTCTGGTATGAATGTTAACCTTTAAAATTATAATTTGGCATAAATTATTCGCCATCACTTTTCGTAAATACTTAATAAGGGACCCGAATAGAAATACATCCTCCTTAAATGCCCTTTTCGATATTTAAAATTCATTAATTATACATTGCGATCCTCTTTCGTGTTCGGATAAAACCTCATTTAGCCGTTTTCGTATTTAACCCGTGTCTTTCCATTTTTGGATCTTTTGATATTTTTTTGTAAGTTAGTTTTGTGATGTGGAACAACAAAGTAAAGCTATCAAATCCAACTATTATTTTTTACAGCTTATTATAATACACAAATTTCGCGGGATAAAATAATTGAGTGATAATACTTTAGGGTGTGTATGTGCCTCCTATGTAGAGTTTACTGTGAAAGTACCAGTGCTGAAAGACTTATTTTAACTTTCAAGTTTTTATGAGAAAATACAATAATTGAAAAAAGTAACTGTTTCCGCGCTGGTACGAGAGTAAAATCTATACTATATACGGGACCTATTAACACACCCTAAAGTATTATCACTCATGTTACAGCTTGTATAGAGCCTTTCAGACTCGCTGCCGCCGTCGTGTGAAAACTGCATAATGAAAATATTTTGAATTAATTCAGAACTATGTAGGCTACATTTTGTTTATAATTTCATAACATTGTACAAATAGTCCACGAATTCGGAATTAACGGCAATACTCGGCTCTGTTAGCCTTTTGTTACACAAAATACAGTTTGAAGCTTAGGAGCTAGGTAAATGCACATTCTGTAAGGCAAAAATGTGGACTGCAACCATAGACGACTTGATGTACTAGATATGCCAAAAAGAAATAGCTACAATTGATACTAGAAGATAATATATGTTTTTTCACTTCGATCTGGAGTTTTTTTACACTTTTACTCCAAATCTAAAAACCCACTCATAAAAACTATAACTACGTATACTAAAACATCATTATGTAATTACGAACTTTGTAGCATTATTGAAAATAATAATAGATAATAAAATAATAACTTTTAAACAGAGAAAATGAGAAATACTTAATTGTAAATTAAGTATTTCTCATTATCTCGGCCAGTAGGTAGATTCGAGAAGTATATTAAATTTTATCGTATATATTTTCATTGCCACATTCTCAGATTATAAGGATGCCTACCCACGGATAACTAATTACATATTGTAATAGTGCAAAGTACACGTCATACAAAAAGTAGGTCTTAAAATCGGTCATATTTATGGTGGAACAATCGGCAGAAAAATTGATGGAAAAATCGACCTTTATAAGTATGCCGTGGGGCCCTAAAACAACGTAGACACATTAAGAACGTAGCTTTTTTATTGTATTTTAAAAGCTTTTAATGTCTTTCGGGAATCGTCTGTCGTTTTGACAGTGAAAAATTCGCTTTTGATTTTGTATTTGCTTTAGTGGTGTTACCCAAAAATTCGGTGTGCTAAATTATAATGAGGCCATGTCTATCAGTTTCTACTAACGTTGGAATACCTCAATATTGTGTTATTCAGGCCCGCTTGACCGGGCTGCGGAGTTTCACGAAGAAAAGTGGAAATCGACGTACGTGAGATTGAAAATGCATTTTCTAAACTATTGTTTAAAACTGGCAAGTTCGACTTTTATATTTATTTATCTCTTTTGCTCCAACCTCGAAATTCGCTGCAATATTCAAGAGCGATCCCCTTGACTGCATGTCTATTGACTGAAGCTGGATTAAAATACAAATGTTGCCTGGTGTGGAATATCACATACCGTCGCTTTATAATACCTTAACAACCTCGTATCTATGTCGCAGTCATCTGATTGAATTCGCTATTTAATTGAATGACTAGCGCGTTAATTGATTTCTAATTTTACCAACAAAATCAATAAATGAGACTAGGACAACCATTTAATATTTTATTTTTAAACTTCAAAATTTCCGAATGTATAATATTATAACGCACATTAGTAAATAAATCAAAAAATATATCAACACATTGCTATCTGTACGAGCTGTTCGACGCCATTATATAACGGCGCTAGTCATTCTATTAAATAAGCAGTTTCAATTAGATGACTGCGACATCTATAAAACTACAACTTTTTAGTAGAGTCAAAAAACTTAATAATTTTAGATTTTATTATGACTTGGATTTTGTTTTAAATGAGGTTTAGTTATGTACGGTATACATCCAAAATCCATGTCATAATAAAATCTTAAATTATTAAGTTTTTTGACTATACTTAAAATGGTAGTTTTTTTGTTACGAGGTTGAGAAGGTAAAGTGACAGTATTAAATTTTTTTAATAAAGAAATACATAGTTATTTAGTTTACCTGACAACATATTGTCTATCCCTTTCCCGCATAACGATCAGTTACGTCACAATCTGCTACCGCCATACATTTTTAAATGACAAAATGATCAGCTGTAACAAGTGACGACGCAGGCCGCTATATTACTCTATTTCAGATTGTATTTGAAATTACCAATTACACACGAGTTTTATAGTGCCTTTTAGTGGCTTTTAGCCCAGCCGCCGCATGGATCACGTTTATCAAATCGAATCAATCAAAAAAGCCATTTTTTTTTTATTTCGCAAGGGAAATGAATTACGCATCAATCAAATCAATATAAAAAGCATGCACTTGTCCTAACTAGACTTTTTTTTGCGGGAATCGAACTCCCGACCTCCGGAATCGAGAGCCAAGGTCTTAGCTGGATCACAGATGCGTTAGGCTCATTTCACATTGGCACAAGTCCAAGCGTCACTTTTTTTGTGTTTATCCCATAGCATATTCATCACTATTTTCTAATTATTAAGGTACAAATTATGAATATGGATAAAGTATGGAATATGAAGTACGGTGCGAAGCGATGCGTGGCATCACGACATTTCGATGTGCGTCGGATTACGATACTGATGCCATCGCTAATTATCGTTTACAAAGTTCGATAACAAAATGTAATGTAATGATTTGACAAAAGGTATGCTAAATGACATACCAAATCACGGTCATTTAGCGTAGCTAATGTCAAATCCCATACATTTTGTTATCGAACTTTGTAAGCAATAATTAGCGATGGCATCTTGAATCAGCCCCCTGCTATTCTTCCAAGTGATTGTATAGAAAAATGACGCAACGTAACGTTTTGACTCGGCGTCAGTTTGAGTTTGAGCGGCTATTAAATAAGGCCGTGTTCGGTGGATTTTTTTTGACGCATGCGCTTGTAAAGCACCAATCAAAAACGTTTATTTTCTCTTACCTGTCAATTTATTTAAAATTGTAGAGAACATTGTTCGACATGTGCGTAAAATGTAACAATACTATGATTCTCTATAATGGCGCTAAAAGGTGCGTAAACGAACACAACCTATATAACGAATCTTCATTAGCTAAATAGGTTTTGTATGACACAGGATTTTTGCTACAAAACACCTAATGTGATAATAATTAATCCGCAAGTTAAAAAGTTTGGGTTTTATTTCATGAATATGAAATTAGAATATTTTAAACACATTTTTGTACAAAACGCAACTTCGT
Organism: Celastrina argiolus; assembly: GCA_905187575.2. Taxonomy (NCBI): domain Eukaryota; kingdom Metazoa; phylum Arthropoda; class Insecta; order Lepidoptera; family Lycaenidae; genus Celastrina; species Celastrina argiolus. Next base: position 11,371,960 of record LR994596.1, read on the forward strand.
CACTAAATTTGAAGCTTCACATGCTGCAGTGTTTGCGGACATTTTCTAGCAAAATGTTGAAAGAATTTTGCGATTTTGAAATGGAGTGCAAAATTTTGCCGATTTTCTCGTGAATTTTCCTAGAACATAGCATCAGTTCAATCATTTTTCATAAACAAAAACTATAAAATGCGGTGAGCTTATCTTCCGAATTGGCATTAATAAAACAATGTGAGTGATAAAAGCGATGGCGTCAAACAAGAAGGCTCCCGACACAATCGATAATCGAATCAGTTCGATCTCAACGGCTCTTGGTTTTTCATTTGGTGGATTGCATTAAAACTAACCAGGATATAGAAAATCGTTACATCGTAATATTTTGTACTCCCGACCATATCAATCGATTGAAAATCAAAATAAATAAAAGTCAATTTATTCGGGAGTACGCGGCACGATAGAATCTGAATCAAAATCGAATCAGTTTAGAGAGTAAGTCCCTAGGCTATTATTATGAATCGATACATCTTTTATTAAAATCGAATCGGTAGTTTAAGCGCTACGGTGTAACAGTCATACATTGAATGCATATTGTCAATTGATAGTTCAATTAAGTGGTCCTTAAGTCACAAGCTCTCCTTGTCATACCGCCAAGGATTTAGACGGTCTGTGAATAAGATATCCCCAAAGATCATTACCCTTCTTTTTGGATTCACCGTAGTCGGTTAAATTATGTTAATGCTAAGTTAACGTTAAGTTTCCTTCTGCTACCGATTGCGGTAGCAGAAGGAAACCTCATTACTTAATAACTAATAAGCCTTTATTAAATGTGCATGCATCTAAGTAAATTATTATGAATACGTTGGTCGGTACAGTCAGCGACGGGGAGTAGTTTATGATACTTGTGGTAATTGTTAAAAGTTATCGTTAAAAGTTATTGTTAAAAAATATTGTTAAAAGTTAATGTTAAAAGTTATTATTCAAAGTTATTGTTTAAACTTATTTTTAAAGTTATTGCTATATGTACGTATAAGTAGATGCTAATTACACTCGCATTTTTGTCTTAGCTAGTACAATTACAGGAAAAGTAATAAATCTACGAATTGAATAAGAAAAGGTTGAATCCGAGTATAAATAGCATATTAAAATTGAATACGTCAGAAATTTAATAAGAATTAAAACGTCAGAAATAAACAAATTTAATTATGACTTAAATTCGAATTTGTGTACATAATATTATAAGGGAATATATCTGAGCGTCCGTGAGTAGACCGTTATTATTAGCGCTCGAAAGGTATTTTATTTATTTACTAGCTGTGCCCGCGACTTCGTTCATGTGGTTTTTGAGTGACTCAAATAGCTGCATAAAGCAGCGCACGCAACGAAAGTCCCCAAATGTGAATAATTTTCCTCGTTTTTGCAACATTTCTCACAGACGTTTCGCTCCTATTGGTCGCAGCGTAATGTTTATAGCCTAAAGCCTTCCTGTATAAGTGGACTATCCAACAAAAAAAAAACTCAAATCGGAGCAGTAGTTCCTGAGATTAGTGCGTTTAAACAAACAAACTCTTCCTTTATAATATTAGTATAGATTTATTTTGTTTATTGGTAACCTTGGTGAATCGTTCGCACTTGTTATATGTCAATACATTCAGTAGTAGTATGGTTGTGGTATGTACCAATGAGACTATTTCAGATCTCAAGTTTATACGGACGCTCTAACGGTGAAAGAAAACATCGTGAGAAAACCCGGACATGGTTGGCCCCAGACGTATTGACCAGTCATTCCTCTGGAATAGACCGACTATGTTGCGAGAATGATGTATGTGCTGCGCAATCGTGCGACAGTAAAAACCGCCTGTCCAAGGCACTACAGTATTAAAAGAGTGGTTACTTCGCTCGGAGAATGCCGTATATATATCATCTACGGATGCAAACGCCAATTTTTTTTTATTCAAATACCATTATGACAAGAGCTTTTGCACACGGCTTCGGCCGCGTGGAAGTATTGCCAGCTAAACTAAAACCTACTACAATATAGTAATGTACATACCTACTGTACTTGTGTGTAGTGTATTATTAGTATAATTAAGTAAATTCTTTGTAAATACTCTTATAGTATTTGTTGTTTTGCTGTCTTACGTCTATTTCTCCTTTCTTCCTACTCTAGAATTGTCTGTGAAAACTTGTAATTGGCCTTCTTGTGATATCATGTCAAAACTGTCATGTAAGTTTTCCTAAATAAAAAATAAAAAAAACACGTCTCTTTGGAAACTACTTAAATAATTTTGCTGCGCGTTTATTTTAATTTTAATGTACCTCCTAAGATACTAAAGAAATGATTATAATTTTTAATTATTTCAATTATGATATTAAATCATTAAAAAAACGATAATCTCTTTGTAAATTTTAAATGTATCTTTTTTTAAATTCTTTATTTCTCAAAGAGCCTTTTACCCTACAGGGCATGTCAGCCCTTGAATTTATTAAATATATTTGACTAAAACTGTACCAATCGTAGCCATAAAACCTGAAATGCCCAATAAACCTCATTTAAGCCACTTACCATAAAGTAAATAGAGGTTCCAAAGAGTTTATGCCGTGATGCAGATTAATTTAAAATATTCATCCACGAAGGTATTACCCATAGCTAATGAACAAGATTACCGGCGGTATATTACACCGGTGCAGAACACGCTAATTTATAATCCTATAGAATAAAACGCGACATTTTATTAAATATACGCAAGAAGATCAGGGGGCCTGAACTTCTCTAAATGATCGCAATTTGGTATGTCATTTAGCGTACCATATGTCAAATCCCATAAATTTTGTTATCGAACTTTGTAAGCGATAATTAGCGATGACATCTTGAGTAGGCCCCCAGATTATATTGACGACCTCTGAGTTCCAATCCCGCTGTACATATTATACATAACCTAACGCCTCGTGGTCCAGTGGTTCAGAGCATCGCTCTCGGCCCGGGGGTCGTGGGTTCGATTCCCACGTTGGAACTACAAAACATGTTATTTTCAAGTTTAGTTAGAACAATGCAGGCTGATCACCTGATTGTCTGATAAGAAAAATGATCCATGCGTCAGACGGGCATGTAAAAAGTCCTGCGCCAGTTCTCTCGCCAGTCATGTCGGTTTATCGTCCCACTGGGTTATGAGAGTAAAAGGAAAAGAGAGTGTCATTGTGTATTGCGCACACACTTGGGTACTATAAAATAACTCCTGCGTACTCCTCCTACGTAGCTAGCCTGGTTTCAATGAAATCGGCTACCGACACCGAAATCGGTGAGGGGAGCTATTACATTAACCCAGGCACATATAAAACTTTTTGTTACCTCGGCGGGATTCAAACCCGCGATCTCCCACCAATATGCGCTGCCCTACCAGAGGTAAAATTATATATTTTTAAAGACCATAAAAGTAGACTCGCAAAATACTAGCTTGTAGAAGAGAGTGGGCGACATTGTACTAAAATGTACACAGAAATATACGATAATTGCAATTCTTATGGTGTGTACTATAATTTGTAACATAATAGCAACATAAAAACACACACTGTATCTCCCGTGTTTATGGTACAGGCTGATAATAATAGTATTTTATATCTCGTACGCCCGCTTAGAATAAATTATCACTGATAACGCCCTTGGTGTTTTTTTGTGTAATTTGTCACATAATTTGCGCTGTTCAATTACTAACATGGGTGAGTATTTTTAATGACCACCCCACCAGTAACGATTAAGATTTTTTGATTATTAATTAACTAGCCTGCGACTTCCTACGCGTGGAAAAGTGATTTCATTCGGAATAATTCTTTCATACATATTTTTTGAGTAACTTAAACCGTAGCAGCGCACACAATGAAAGTCCTCAAATGTGAATAATTTTCACAGTTTTTACAATTTTTTCTCACTGATGCTTCGCTTCCATTGGTCGCAGCGTAATGTTATATAGCCTAAAGCGTTCTATAAGTGGACTATCCAACAAAAAAATAATTTTTCAAATCGGACTAGTAGTTTCTGAGATTAGCGCGTTTAAACAAACCAAAAAACACTTCCGCTTTATAATATTAGTATAGATTAGTAAAGATAAGGTGGGAGGATCATGGAAGTCCAAGCTCAGAAGCTCAACTATTAAAAAGTCATAGTTATTGACATGTAAGGACATATTCCTTATACTAGGCAAACATATACAGAATCGGGGCCCTGCTCCACGTCATAGTAGAATTTTATTGTCACGCGATATATTTAAGTCGCAGTCATCTAATTTAACCAGTAGTTTAATTGAACGATTAGCGCGTTTATGAAATGACGACATTGAATGACTAAAGGACAACTCGTCAAGTTGTTTAATGTAACGATCAACGTCTTGACTGAACGTGCTTCTGCATTTTTTTCCACTATATTTGATAATAATTTACATTAAAAATGGAAGATAATATGAATAGATTAAGGTCGTATGTAGCAAAATTCTGATTTCGAGAAAATGGAGTTCAAAAACTTAAACATTTTAGAATACATCGTAGCGTATTAAGATCATTAGTCTAAAGATCTGTCTCTAGAATTAATGTACTTAATACATTTCTACATATCCTAAATTACTTAAGTGATAGTTTATACTCAATGTTCTGGGTAGAAAATTTCAATTATTTGTTAAAATAAACGCGATTCGTGTAAAATATCTGCACTGTCAGAAGTCAGAAAGTGGGTCAGTTTTAGCGTTCGTGATTTCATTACGCACACGGGGACAGGAGTAGCTGTTGAATGCCTATAAAAGCTTGTAAAAACATTGCTTACTAGCCTACCTTTACAAGCCTATACAGGCTAGTAAATCTTAGAAATTTTATTTCTATAAAGTGTAAAATAAATGAGTGGTAATACTTTAGGGTGTGTATGTGCCTCCTATGTAGATTATACTGTGAAACTACCAGCGCTGAAAGATTTACTATTTATTTTCAGGTTTGTATTTAAAGAAATGCCAAAACATAATACATTTTCCCATACAATAATTTAAAAAAGTACCTCTTTCAGCGCTGGTACTTTCACTTTAAACTAGAAGGCACCCTAAAGTATTATCACTCATTAATATTATAGCCTATATAATAGTTACACATATAATATTCGTGTGTGCAAAACATAACACGAGACACAAATCGCTTGTGAAAATATACTCCCCTTAGGCACAGTACAAATTTTCGATGGAATTTCATGTAAAAATTCCGTTATTAGATATTATAGCACTTCATTACGTCTGAGCCTCCGCAATTTACATGAAACTCGATCGGGGAACCTCCGACGAAATCCTTTTATCGAATATCTACATGGACTATATTAAATATGGATATCTGTGGCCGTAGGGGCAGTACGTTGATCCGCAAAGCGTGCAGGTTCAATATCAGTCAATCAGTTTTTTACAAATGTTATATCTATACTAATATTATATTATAAAGCGGAAGAGTTTGTTTGTTTAAACGCGCTAATCTTAGGAACTACTGGTCCAATTTAAAAAAATATATTTTTGTTGGAAAGTCCATTTATAGAGGAAGGCTTTCGGCTATATAACATTACACTGCGACCAATAGGAGCGAAGCGTCAGTGAGAAATGTTGCAAAAACGGGGAGATTTTCGTTGCGTGCGCTGCATAAATGGTCGCTCAAGAACCAGGTAAACGAAGTCGCAGGAACAGCAAGTGTGAAATATACAGTTCGTAAAAAGAACAGTCACTATAATTTTCAAATACGAATAATATAACTTTCCTCATTTTGGAAATGTATTTTTAATATTTTTTTTTGTCAAAACAGCACATAGCTGGGCAACCTTGCGACTTTAAAACCACCTGTCCTAGGCACTACAGTATTTTAAGTGTGGTTACTTTGATCGGATAATACCAGGCATGAAATGGATATGAAATTTCGGATACGGATATTAAATTATTTCGGATTATCCGTTTGTTTCGGATAATTTCGGTTACGGATATTACATTTTTACAGTAGCAAAACTTTAATTTCGGATTCGGTTACGGTTATGGACATTTTTTAATATCGGATATCCGATAGTTTCGGTTACGGTTACGGAGCTCATCCATCCCTGGAAAATACTATATAAAATATCCAATAACCGATGAGAAGGATTTTTGACCCGTATTAATAAAACAATCTCAAACGCGGACTCAAGAATTGCAATTTCAACTTCTAGTGAGAACATTGACTGATAAAATAACGTTTCGTTTCACTTTTAAATCAACCACTCTACTTTTGTTATATATTCTTCTTATACAGGGTATAAAAAGAGCAGTCACTATAACTTTGGGGGGTAATAACCAATAGATATATCCATTGGTATTAGTCATTTGCTTTTAATCCACTGTTTAAAAATTAAAAAAATTTAAATAAGCAATGTACAACGTGCACAACACAGCGATCAGCTGATTACGCTGAGAGGTCAATAGCACGCGTGAGACGTTCATTACTAGGGTAAAAATTATAAATTTAAGAACTTAATGCCGAACGTTGTTCCAAACAGTTCAGCCTTGCGACTAAAATAATAAATTTCGAATTTTTTTTTTTTTCCAAAAATAAATAATGAAATAAAATCATTTCTAGAATCAGTCAAGGTCCTACAATCCTATCCCAAAATTATAGTGACTGCTCTTTTTACATCCTGTATATAAAAATGAATTGCTGTTCGTTAGTCTCGCTAAAACTCGAGAACGGAGAATTGTGTCAATTAATTGTATCATTAAATATTTATGAGTGGGTGTGTATTTTTCCGCGTGAAATGTGGCCCTCGATTTTGAAACATTCTTAGATTATAATAATCTTTTTTCGATAAAATAAAATAAACTCTATACTTATTTCACTTAAAATATCGTTCGGATGGTGTATTCTGTGATAAGTTAAAGGTTATGTGTTGTCAGCTTTTTAGATTTAGATGTAAACTTTATTGAATATAATGATGAAGATTATTTGTGAGCTGATGATGAAAAATGTAATTTAAACCGTGCTTATAAATGAGTTTTTTAAAATAAAACCGCAATAAAGTATGAAGAAAAAGTGCACTGAAGTCGGATCGGGAAGCCTGGACACTTGACTGGAACTTTTTAATACTTATATTACTTCCATATTTGAGCATGCTGTACTGTCGCGACACTTTCTCTTTTTGGAGTCTATTTATATTACCTTGAAGTAAGGCTAGTAGTTGTAGTTATACAGGATAATTCATGGTTCATATATCAAGCCGAATGTAGTGGGAAGAGAAGGACGTGTAGAGCATTTTTTGTTTTGGCACCTCATATAAATTACTAGCTGTTCCCGCGACTACGTTCGCGTGGTTTTTGCGTAACTTTAACCATTTATGCAGCGCACGCAACGAAAGTCCCCAAATGTGAATTTTCCCCGTTTTAGCAACATTTCTCACTGACGCTCCGCTCCTATTGGTCGCAGCGTAACGTTATATAGCCAAAAGCCTCTTTATATAGTCTATATATATTTAAAAAAAAATGTTTTTTGTTGGATAGTCTAAGACTATCCAACAAAAAACATTTTTTTTTAATAGGACCAGTAGTTCCTGAGATTAGCACGTTTAAACAAACAAACTCTTCCGCTATATTAGTATAGATACAAGATAGACATAGTAGCTATAATATAAGTGCTATATTATAGCCTAGGTTCGAGATGACTTTCAGAATAAAAATCATTTACGAGCTGGCATCAACCTCTTTGACAATAGTACTGTGACAGAACAAGGATAATGGAATATTTGGTAACACATGCTTCCTAAATCTTCTGGCAAAAAATTGGCAACCGCAGCGTTGGAGTGCTGCCATGTAAGTGAAATCATTTTAACGGCTACATTTTGTGGGGGATATACTACATCTAGTTCAGGGTTTGGCTCCGGATATAGAAACAACCTTTTTGTTGAAATATAATTATTATTGCAACTGTCCCCGGTTATGAAACGCAAATAAACTGATCAGCGTTTCAATCACTTGTCAAGTTTAAATTTACCTACTACTGAATTTGACAGCTGATGTCTGTTGTCAAATTCAGTACCTAGTAAATTAATGACTGATTACTTGATTTGGTCGTTGATTTGACTTGCAGAAATTGAAGGAATGTAATTAATGTTTGTAGAGGTACAATTCCACCAAAATAGTGTTCAGAACATTAATTGCTAGCCAACATTTTTTTCAGAATTCCAGCTGTGCCAATTGGTATGTGTTCCAATTTGTTAATGTTACGTTAGCGAGTCCACCGGAACAAACATCTGTTACGCACAATGTTCGCAACAGTTCAGAACACCGGTGGAATCGCACCTTTAGAATACTGTTTAATTATTTCAACTCTTTTTAACCTCCGAAAAAACAGAGATATTAATATGTTAGATGCTTGACGTTCGTTTCAGTGGCAGGTTTCAAACGGTTTTATTTTGTTTGAAAACTGTCATCATTGCGGGTGTTCTTAGCTATTATTCATCACCATAATTTTGCTTACTGCTTGATGATTCGGGACTTACATAATTTTTTAAATGTTGTTTATAGTTATTGACAATAAACTAAATAAAAAATAATAAAAAAACCCCGACTTAGCGTGTAACATTCCTTGGTCTATGTTACACGCTGTGATACACCCACAGAACAGATAAAAGAGGTTTATTTATCCGTTAGAGACCTATTTATCTGTTCTGTGGATACACCTAACAAACGACCTAAACAAATGACACTAAAACAAAAAAAAAAACCTCATTAAAATTGGATCATCCGTTTGGAAGTTACGATGCCACAGATAGACACATAATTATACATTTTCACAGACACGTCAAAATTATAACACTCCATTGTTTTTGCGTCGGAGGTTAAGAATACTGTTTAATTGTTAAAACTATTTTCTTTCGTATTACGGAATAAATCATTATTGGCCGTCTCTTGAATGTAAGCGAGCACTAAAATATCCACAGTTTAGCCACCATTTTATTGATTTTCAGGGCTAGGAGTGATCGGCGATTGTCAGTAATATTTGATCGACAGCTCATTACTGGAGCCCTTGAGCGCCTGCCCGAAAAGTGTACCTTAGGGAGCTGCGGTTCTTTTTGTTAAGCTTCAACACGTTAGTCAAATAATTATTTAAATACCTGCTGTACTGCCGCCCTTATCAAATAACAACGCTATCAGATCTTGAAACCGGTTTAAAATTATACGGTATTTTAAGGGTTAAACCAATTTAGTTTCGTTCCGGAGCGGAACCAAGTAGGAACGATACTTACGGAACGAACCTAAATAAATAAACCGGTTTATAGTGAGATGGGCCGCGAGCGGTTAAGATGAACGAAACCTTTTTCAAAATTCCCTAGGTAAATTCGAGTCGGTGTCAGCTGAAAGAACAAAATCCTTGAAGTCGGTTTTTTTAAACGTATTTTCTTTTTATTTCAAAACTGCGCTCGCCAACCTGCCAGCCAAGCGTAGTATAGGTAGCCCATGAAATACTTTGGGCAAGGCCAGCAGTGGACATCACAGATGTAACGACGACGGAAAAAGTTTTAATACGATTTTACATACCTAGTACCATTTATAATAACACTAAAACCTTTTAAGTATAATATTCGATAAAAGATATCCCTCATGATCTATTCTTCCTCACAAAGGGGAAATAAAATAATTCCGTTGTAAGATATCAAAGGGTATTATCCTTTAGTGAGAGACAGCGGATGAGCTTATCTCTATATCGTATTGAGATTTTGAATTGATTAACTATCGACAAGACCGCAATCACTCATAGTCTTTACTAATAATTAGGGGTTCCGAAACATCAATGCACGAGTTAGGAAATTGGAAATTGTAATTCCTAATCAAACATATTTATTAATAGATAATAATAATAAAGCCGAGGAAAAAAACATAATAATAATAATAATCTGACAGACGCCATAGTCCTTCCATAGTCTTAGATACCCAGTCCACTAGCACCTCACCCCTATTATAGCCCAGAATCTTTTCCTATAACCGTTCCTTGCAATAGTCCTACATTAACCGGTGGGTCTCCGTCGGCGCACTCCCATGGTGCGTACAAGGAGAGTCGCCGGCTAGTGTCACATTACATTTATTTATATTAAAATGGTGTAACGGGGCCTCTGCGTGTTGGCTTCGGCCCCACGCATGCCTTCCAAAGGTCCGGGATTTAATTGCCCGTGAGCAAGGAAAGCTATACACAAACATAATAATAATAATAATATCTATAGACGCTTCACACCACGTCAATCTGACCTTGTGCTAAGTATCCGAATAACTTGTGTTACAGGTACCACAGACAACGGAAATATCAAATCTAATTCAAATCAAATTCATTTATTCCAAGAAATATATATTTAATACTTTTATACTATACACATATTTATGATTTTTATTATATTAATACACAAATTTAATTCACGTCCATGACCCAGGAACATTGAAAACTTTTTGTTCCCTTGGCGGGATTCGAACCCACAACCTCTCGGTCGAGCACCAACGCTGAACGTCGTTTGAACGTAAATTTCAGATCAAACTACGATAAAACGCCGATTTCTATATTATTTTGTACGTACCTTTAATAACAATACTTACACATAACATGTTTAAATATTGTTCCGGTCTTGTCACGTGACTCTTCTAACGTATCAGATAACAGTCTCGTATTCCAATTTTATCTTGGCTCGTGGGTTTAAGAAAGGGCGGATTTTTTTAATCTTTTATTTTATTTAGGCCATACATCATAAATATTAAGCCGGCTAGTGGGCGGCTTATTATCTATACAGCTGATGTCATATTGTATGGTCACTCTATAATTATAAGTAGGAAATTCCTCTGTTTGTTTTCAATCTTTTATTTCTGCATACCGAAATAAACCAAGTTAAACGAGCTCACTGTACAAGCTTGGCAGCTGGCGCCCGTGTGTTTTTGGTGGATTTTTCGTACAGTTATGACTTTGTTTATTTTGTACCGGATTTATCTTATCTTTACGCTTTCGGATATTTTATGCAGATCCGAATATTATTGGATATTTTCGTGTCATGTTCCTCTTGTTTACTTCCGGGTTTATGGATTCAGACGTCTCCCGAAATAGGTTTCTATTTATAGAATGATGTTGACAAAAAATAACAACTTTTGTAGGTAGTTATTTTATTCAACTACTACATATTGAGAAACCAGAATTTTAGATCATAGATAGATATAAATAGTATCACACATACAAAGTTTAAAAGTTTAAGTGAAATTTTGAGTAAAACATGTTAAACACACGACACGTGACCTGATCGAAAATTCGTAAGACAGAGTACACAACCCTCCGCTTTACGTAAGAGAGCAAGCGCCGCGGCGTAAGAGAGGAAGTATCCCCTTTCTTTCTACCGCGCGTAAAAAATGTATGCCTTCTCTTGCTGTTTCGTATTTTTCCTGCTAGCCACTGGCTAAAATAAATTGAGTTAAATAATCGTCAAATAGCATATTGGGTAATAGCTCACAACTCTATTTATGGCAACGAACGACCTGATATGCTAGCAAAAGAAGGAGCCATGAGCGATGAAATGACACTTGTTTTCGACCGTTACCCGCTATCATATGCAAGGAAGAAGATCAGAGCTGCATCCTTTGAAACGTGGCTGACTACATATACAATATTTGACACAGAAAAATATACAAAGTCCTTCTTCCCAATACTCGCAGGGGCACACAAGAATCTAAGGTCAGAGACCATAACACATATGCTTATATGTGTTATGGTCTCTGTGTCCTTACACTTTACAGAGGGCATAGAAGTGTCAAAAGCTATCTCCATCGATATAAACTGACTGACAGCCCATCTTGCCCCTGTGACGAAGAAACACCGCAAACCTCAATATATATACTTACAGAATGTCAACGTTTTGGTAGGAAAAGACTAGACTGTGAGCTACGTCTAGAACTAAAAATAAAAGAAGATAACATAAAGTTAAATTTGGACAGTGATAAACAGAGAAGGTAAACTAGTATATGCTGAAGAGGTACAAGATCGGCGCAAGAGAAAACGGTACATGGATTTACTAAAAAAAAAAAACTCATAGTATCCGACCGAAAGTTCGGTTTCAGTTTCGGCTAAAAATCAAGTTCGGAATCGGAAATATTCTGCTTGAGTCGTGTTTGGATAAATATCTAAAATATTCATTGTACTAATCAATGCAGAATGGTGGGTAAAATGCACCAAATTTCAGTATTTTAAAGAATTTTAACTTGATCACGTGAGTTTCGGTTTCGGCCGAAACAGAAGCCATGGCCGAATATTCCGTTTCGGTTTCGGCCGGAAAACCAGTTTCGGTCGGACTCTAAAAATAATATACAAGAATCAATGGTGCTGCACTTTAAAAGCAGCAGATACAACATTTTATTTACTTTTAAAAAAGACTCTGGCACTTATATTACAAGGTAACGAGATCCACGCGGCAGTCCTAGTACACCGTTTAATATCACTGGCTATTGTATCACGCCTCCGTGCAAAAATAAATTTCATCAATTCCAATTAAATATGTATTTTGTAGCGAAATTCCTTCTGGGAAACCCGTGACTGGTATTAACGAGATCCGCACAGAGTATTACGATGTAACCGAATGAAAGTCCATACGCCGCTTCGTTCCTGAATACTATAATAGTACACCCCGTTTTATTTTAATCCAACCCGTCTATGACACAACCGTAGACTAGTCAGTGATGGGAATACAATACAATAATTATTGTTAGCGACTATGAATCCATAGAGACTATAATCTACAGTCGGCGGTGTCAAAATGACGTATGTGTCAAAAGATCCGACCGTATCCGAAATAATTTTAATCCAATAGTTAACAAACTCGTCTATGACACAACCTAGTGTATTATACCAGGAGGTGCGATGAGGAGGGCTTCACACTGGTGGAGAGAAGAAAGAAGAGGAAGCCCGCCGTCCGCAACCACCGCGGCACCGCACCCTGCGGACCCGAGCAGCGTCTGCGGTGTGAAATACCCACCACGCCGCTGTACGTGTCCCGCCTGCACTGGTCCACGAAGGTCGAGGATGTCGTAGGCTACATCTTGAAGAAGACATCCTTCAACTTGAGGGTCGAGCGTCTGGAGTCTCGCCATAAAGTTAGCTTTAGTTCTTTTGTGGTGAGAGTACCGACACATCGCTTGTCGACCTTCGAGGTGGAGGAGTTCTGGCCGATGGGTGTAGTCTACCGAAGATTCCGGGGGAGACTCCGGAGCGAGGCGCACATCACGTCGCCGTGATACGTGATGGAATAGTTATAATTATTTGTGTAATAATATGTATGTTAGTCTGTAAGGTATTTATAATATGGGCCTATGCAGCCCGAAATAAAGGTTATTATTATTGTTATTATTATTATTATTATTTATTATACTAATAACAATACAATAATATTATATAGTAATAATACGCTAAATACTTGCACTTTTTTCCCACTTTATTAGTTATTTTACAAATTATTTCTTAAAATACACGACCGGTTTCGACGTAGTCATCATCAGGTGTAGGTAGATTAAAATTTTAACGAATTTTTTAAAGTTGCCAGCATCAAGAAAAAAATTTACAATTATGTGCACTTTAACTTAATTATTTTGTATTAAATAATTCTTACTATAATATATTAAATTAATGTAATATTACTGAGTAATATTACATTGATAAATAAATAACCTTTTCAATGTCATAGAATAGAAACTAGCTCAATAAGATATACAATACAATAATTATTGTTAGTGACTATGAATCCATAGAGACTATATTCTACGGTTGGCGGTGTCAAAATGACGTATGTGTCAAAAGATCCGAAACCACTCTGCGCTCTAAAACGAAGTTAACCGATATCTGCAGGAACCTGAAGTGGAGTTGGGAGACGTATCCTGCATACGGGTGCGTTTAGGGACGGAGTGGCTACCGACTGGTCGACGAAACAGAGGTCGGCCCAAGAAAAGGTGTCGCGACGAGCTAGACGCGTTTTATATAAAGTGGCCAAGAATAGAAAATGATCTGGACTTGCGGAAAGAGAGAGGGGAGGCCTTTGCCCAGCAGTGGTACAGTAACGGCTGTTAATAATTAAATTGGAACGGAGTGTGAGTATTTCGTAAATCGTAACCCGCCTGAATGTTTCATTTTGCCGCGATTCAAGCTGTAGGCCTTTGCATCCATTATTGGATGATTTATCCGACCGAAGTAACCACTGATTAAACACTATCATGGGACAGTTTAAAATACCATATGGTTGCCTGGCGTATACAGCATTCTCACAACATAGTCGGCGGGTTATTCACGATTTTTTCTTTCACCGCTAGAGAATGAAAAACATCTGAAAAAGTCTCATTGGTAGATACTAGATACCCTTTCAAGTGCTAATCAACGGTCTTCCCAGTAGGCCACGGAGTGTGTTATTCTGATGTTTATGCTATAACATTACTCTCAAGTGTTATTATAATCTCTTTCGTAATTTTTGCTTGAAAGAGAAAAGTCAAATTGAAGTACATACATTGTTAATATTTTAAATTGGTTGCCTGAAAGAAACTGCTTTTAGCAAAGTAAGGACGAAAATTTAAAAAATTTTTTGAATGATCCATGCGTTGGGCATGTAAAAAGTTGGTCCTGCGCTTGAACTCTCGCCAGTCGTACTCGTATTGTCGTCTTCGAAATATAATAATATAAAAACAGACATTTCTCTTCATAATAGTTAAAACGTTTAGACGTCAAACAACAAAGAAAACATTTAGTTAGGTTTAACTATAAGAAGGTTAACTATAGCTGTATTTAGCTAATTATTTCGCATTTGTGTGGTCTACCTCGTGATAAGAATTACGGACGTAAGCTTTACAAATGAATAGACCGAAAATCTCTTTCAAGAAAATCTCTTGTTGCTTACCTCATTTACCGCAAAAAATATTATCTCGCTTACCTTTCATTTAAGGTAAATAATAAATGTATATTATTAAAGAGGATTTTTGGAAGGCTTATAATATTACCATCGATTTAACGTCTCCGTGGTCTAGTGGTTCAGAGCTTCGCTCTCGACCCGGAGGTCGTGAGTTCGATTCCCGCGTTGGCACATTAAAAAAAATGTAATTTCCAAGTTTGGTTAGGCCATTGCAGGCTGATCATCCGATTGTCTGACAAGAAAGATCCATAAGTATAAAGTCGCTCCTGTGCCTGTTCTCTCGCCAGTCGTGTTGGTTTACCGTCCCATTGAGTTATGAGAGTTAATGGTGCTTATTACTTTCATGTATTTCTCATGTAAGTGAATTTATGTACATTCTTATGAGAATAAACGTCTTAAACCATAAAAGGAAGAGAGAGTGTCTTTGTGTATTGCGCACACGCTTGGGTACTATAAAAACGACTCCTGCGTAGCTAGCCTGGTTTCAATGAAATCGGCAACCGACACCGAAATCGGTGAGGGGAGCTATTATTATCATTATTTATCGTTTTACCAATTAAGTATTTGATTGTAATTGTCGCGTCCACCTGTCTGTGTGCCATAAACTCAAAGACGCATTTTTACGCTGTTTTCACCAATGGATAGTGGTTCACAAATAATTAATTGATTTGTTAAGACACACAAATATAACAATAATCAATGTTTAATATTTACTATATACTAGCTGACCCGTGCCCACATCGTTGAGCTTACAAATCGTTTAAGCCTTCTGTGGACTTCCACGAATATTCTAAGACCAAAAATAGCCGAATCGGTTCAGCCGCTCTTACTCTACTTTTAGCGAGACTAACGAATAGCAATTCATTTTTAACCGACTTCCAAAAAAAGGAGGAGGTTCTCAATTCGTTTGTATGTTTTTTTATACATAAGATAGAATAGATAACAATAAAAATTATCTGATTTACAAGAATCTAGTACCTCGCATGAGGGCGACAAAAATGGCGCCTATTTACAGCAACTGTACGTAGCAGTTGACATGAATGATGGAAATTCGGCAAAAGCGCCGTAAACCGGTAACGCGGAGTTGATTGGTTTCCGACCCGGACCGCAGAAACAGCGACGTGCTATTGTAACGGGTGGAAAAAGAGCAGTCACTATAACTTTGGGATATGATTATACTACGATTTCTCATTCTAGAAAAAAAAAAATTTTTCTTTTATTTTCCAAAAAATTCACAAAAAAAATTTTTTTTTTGCTTTATTGTTATTTTTGCGACAAAAAATAAGAAATGGTGAAAAGTAAAAAATATATTTTATTTTTGTCAAAAAAAAAATATATAAAAAAAATACATTTCCAAAATGAGGAAAGGTATAATCGTATCTTAAACTTATAGTGACTGCTCTTTTTACACCATTTATAAGTGAAATTAAAAAAAACATAGAAATTGATGACGCCCAAAAGTATTGATAATAATGGGCCTTACTCTCCAAACTGATTCCATTTTGATTCAGATTCGATCGTGCCGCGTACTCTCAAATAAATTAACGTTTGTTTAGTGAGAATCATCTCAGTCGATTGATATGATTGGGAGTACAAAAAGTTGCGATCTAACGATTTTCTTTAACTCGTTAGTTAGTTTCAAAGTAACCAAATAAAACACCAAAAACCGTTGAGATCGAACTGATTTGATTGTCGATTGTGTCGGGACCAAGCCTGCTGATGTCAGTTTATAGCGTCGATTTACTATTGACTTTAAATTATGTTATTAATAAATCATTAATACTAATAATTTCTATGGACGCTTCACACCACGTCAATCTGGCCCCATGCTAAGTATCCGAAGAACTTGTGTTACAGGTACCAGACAACGGAAATATATTTAATACTTTTATACTATACACATATTTAAGATTTTTATTATATTAATACACAAATTTAATATTCATCCATGTCCCAAGAACACAGAAAACTTTTTGTTCCTTCGGCAGGATTCGAACCTGCGACCTCATGCTCGAGCACCAAAGCGCTCAACCACCGCGCTACGTAGGTCGTCAACAAAAAACAGATACAGAAAAAAAGAAAGTTAAGTATAAAAACCACTTCGTTACGTAATGCGTTACGGCGCCAGTCTGTCTGGCTTCCGTCACTCTAACTAGCTAGCTAGCTGAATTAAACTATCACTGCTGTCGGGAGTCCCGATACTAAATACATACAAGCTGTAAAATAAATTAGTGATAATACTTTATGGTGTGTATGTGCCTCCTATGTTGAGTATACTGTAAAAGTAACAGCGCTGAAAGACTTACTTTTGACTTTTATGTATCTATAAGAAATGCCCAATCATCATTAAGTCCATAAAACAATAAAAAAAATTACCTCTTTCAGCGCTGGTACTTTCACAGTAAACTCTATATACGCAACCGACACACATCCTAAAGTAGTATCACTCATTAATAATGTAGCCTGTATACGCACGCATTTTTAATCGTCCCCTAAAATACAGAATAGTTAAATAAATACTGCTTAGATCATATAACTCCAATCCTGTAGAGCTGAAACTAAAAAATATCTAAAAATAGCTGTTCCCACGACTTCGTTCGCGTGGTTTTTGAGTGACTTTAACCGTTTATGCAGCGCACGCAATGAAAGTCCCCAAATGTAATTAATTTTCCCCGTTTTTGCAACTTTTCTCACTAACACTTCGCTCCTATTGGTCGCATCGTAATGTTATATAACCTAAAGCCTTCCTCTATAAATGGACTATCCAACAAAAGAATATTTTTTCAAATCGGACCAGTAGTTCCTGAGATTAGCGCGTTTAAGCAAACAAACAAACAAACTCTTTCGCTTTATAATATTAGTATAGATATAGATGAAAGTGGGCCAAAAATCTTATCATTTCTAATTATCATCTGTCGTCGAATGAAAACGAATATCTCCTCCAACTTTCTGAGCTCCTGGTACCGTTCCACATTTAGCTCATCGGATTGCACGGCCTGTCTGTAGTTAGCTGGCATCTATCGCCTATTTAGCATAAATCGAGCATAATGTACCGACCCAAACGATTACAAATTCCTATCGGTGTATTAAATCGAGAAAGGAATAGTGTAAGAATAAATAAACCCAATATATGTATACAACATGTAAAATAAATAAGTGATAATAATTAGGGCCGCGTACATGTACCTTGTGTAGAATCAGTAACGCTGAAAGAGTTACTTTTATTTACGCCAGCGGTCCAGTGGCATGCTGGACCACCAGAGTCTAAGTCAGAGGCATGCCGCTAACCAAACCATCCAAAATACTTGTTCTATTGATGCTCTGATTGGAGCTGTTAGGTACATAATGAATTACGAACTAGTTGAATGAAAGTCCACGTGCAGAATCATCTGATTATTTATTTAATTGTTATATTGAATCACAGCATGTATAGCGCACAAACTTTAAATCTAATATTTTTTGTAATATTTCAAATTCGTTTTTTTCTAAAATTTTCGCCACTACTTGTAATAATGCCTCCCACACCTTTTTTGGTGATGGTGTCCGGTTTCATTGAAACCAGGCCAGCTACGCAGGAGATATATTTATAGTTTAAGTGTAGTTTTGAGTATATTTTTGTATGTATGTTAGTTTGTAAGGTATTTATAATATGGTCCATGTAGCCTGAAATAAATGGTTTTTATTTTATTTTATTTATTTATTTATAGTGCCCAAGTGCTCGCACAATACACAGAAGCACTATCTCTTCCTTCACTCTCGTGGCCCAATGGGACGGATGACCGACACGATTTGCGGGAGACCAGGCGCGGGACCGACTTTTCATCGCCCATCCGACGCATGTATCATCTTTCTTGTCAGACAATCAGGTGATCAGCCTGCATTGTCCTAACCAAACTTGAATACAAAATTTTTGTTGTTCCAACGCGGGAATCGAGCTCCCGACCGAGTCGAGAACTAGGCTATAAACCACTAGACCACGGCAGCGTACACGTATAACGTGGAAGCCAAAGAGTTAAAGATGTTTTGTTATTGTTATGTTGCCACAGCATACGTTAGGGTCCATTCACACGTCCAATAATACACTTGGGCTATTCGTATTATTACATTTCCAAAAATCGCCTCCGTGGTCTAGTGGTTCAGAGCTTCGCTCTCGACCCGGAGGTCGTGGGTTCGATTCCCGCGTTGGAACAACAAATAATGTTGTTTTCAAGTTTGGTTAGGACAATTCAGGCTGATCACCTGATTGTCTGACAAGAAAGATGATCCATGCGTCGGATGGGCATGTAAGAAGTCGGTCCTGCGCCTGATCTCTCGCTAGTCGTGTCAGTTTACCGTCCCAATGGATTATGAGAGTAAAAGGAAGAGAGGGTGCTTCTGTGTATTGCGCACACACTTGGGCACTATAAAATAACTCCTGCGTAGCCTGGACCTGGTTTCAATGAAATCGGCTACCGACATCGAAATCGGTGAGGGGAGCTATTATTATTACATTTATTATACTTAGTATCTAGGCAATATCTTATAACTAGGGACATAGGTCCTACTCTTAAAACCTCTCTGCATTATAAGTACTCTTATCTATGCCTCTCTGGGAGGACTAATATAACCTATCTTAGGCATCACTGTCAAATGTCATATTTGACATTACATTGTTTTAAATCTAAATCATAATAGTATAGCATTATGTAACAGTAAACACCACCTAACGGGGTTGTCGCTTTAGATTTCAACATCATCATTTTGTTGAGTTGCCACTGCCTTTCGCTAAGCTCCATGGAAACTAGCTCTACCAATAATATAAACATTGATTTTTACCCGACTTCGGCGAAGCCAAAAGGAAGGGTAATGATTTTGGCAGTCTATGTATGTATGTATGTATGTATGTTTGTATGTATGTATGTATGTTCCCTCGTAGCGGCTAAACTACTGGTCAGATTTTAATAAATGAGGTATCAATCGATTGGTGATGATACCGCGAGTAACATAGGCTATATAATTTTCAAAAATTTTTGGATTTTGAAAATTAAACCTCAAAAACCTATCTGAAAAAAAAATTAAATTATGATAATTGTCTCGTGTTTGGTATCAAAAGATAGGTCTTGGCAAGCACGTAACGAATATGGATATAAATATTTTATGAATTATTGTATTTTCTCGTTAAATTCAAAATAAACGTTTAAAATTCGGTCGTACAAGTAGTATCTAGGAGTTGTTTAGTTACTTACTATGGGTTAATTTAACGTTAATTTAATGAAAATATAATGTTAAATTTGATGTGGAAACAGAAAAATATAAAATAAAATAAAAGTTTAAAAAACTATAACCCGACTTCGCAAAAAAGGGGTCTAAAAAGGCTGAAACAAGAAAATAAATTAATTTGAAATCCAAAAATGCATAGGTACAAAAATGGTCAAGGTAGAGCCGAGGTCGGACCCGTTTAACAAACTAAAAATCATAATATTCGTCTGCTGTTGCAATTATACAATCCCAATAGCGGGTCCGACCTCGGCTCTACCTTGACCATTTTTGTACCTATGCATTTTTGGATTTCAAATTAATTTATTTTCTTGTTTCAGCCTTTTTAGACCCCTTTTTTGCGAAGTCGGGTTATAGTTTTTTAAACTTTTATTTTTTCTTACTTTATAATTTATTTGTTACAAAATTACAAAACATTTATGTGGCAACTTAATTATAGGATTAAAATTATTCAAATAATAATATAAACAAATAATAATAAAATAAACAATTATTAACTAAACTAACCTAACCTACCTCTAGACCTACCTACTCTATAAATAGAAAAAAGCTTACTTTACTTTATTAATTATACAGAATGATTCATGGGTCATATATTAAGCCAAATATAGTGTGAATAGATTGACGGTAACGCTGCTGCTTATTTCTGGATATATATTGCTTCTGTCACCTTTTACGTCAACCACGGAAAAGATGGTTGGTGAGTTATTCTTTCACCGCCACTCCACGGATAGGTAATATATTTAGGTATAGATTATTAGATCTTATATTAGATAGAGAATCTTCCGAAAGACTACACGGTTTCCGCGGAATCCACAAGCAGAACCGCGTGCAGAGTTATAGGCTTTCAACTCAATCACGGCTACAAATATAACACTTAGAATAATGATCCGCAATAAAATTTTAACGCCTCAGATACGAGATTGGACCGACTGTATTTATCGAAATGACATAACTTTGGCAACTCAGGAAAACTTTGTCCTGAATACTTATGGAAAGTGTATTTGTTGATGAAAGGATATGAATGTTGATTAGAGAAAAACAGCCAAGTAAACTACTGACTTATTTTTAGATTCCCTAAAAATAGGTTATTAGAAAGAACCCTATTTCGCTCTGTATGTCCCTCCCTGGCATATCTAAACCAATAAAGTAAGAAAAACGTGTATTTTTTTATTCTAATAGGTAAGGAAAGTACAAAGTAAAATCATAAAAATCAATGTGCTTACACTTGAGAAAAACAAAAAAACAATTTTATCACGTAAGTGGCATCTCACCTTTGACGATATCTTTAAACCTAAAACCTAAAGATAATAATAATCTTCAAAAGTCGCTGTTCGATTAGGTTTTAGAAATTTGGAAGACACTTATTGTGCGTCGATATAATAGTCACAGAACCCACATATGAATATCCAGGACAAGCAGGAATAATTGGCAGCAACGTTTTCGTAACAAAATAGAGAAAATGATAAAAAAAATATGACAGCTCTTACGGCCGTGCGTAAGACACAATTTTATTGTTACGTGTAAAACGTTTGTTAAATTGTTTTTATTAAATTAAAGAAAGTAAGACAAAACTGAAAACTGATATGAAAATCAACATGTCATGGCGATTAGTAATAATTATCCAACAACGTAATCGGGTCAGCGGTCAAGTGTGCAAGCTGATCGCCTGGACCACTCCAAATAATTGCTACGTGTCTTGTTAAACAATATTACGCTAATTAATACATCGAAGGTTGCATGAAACATGCAACCTAGATAGCGAGGTTAGGGCCCTTACACACGGCTTCTTTTTGCAGCGGTGCAATGTTGTCGCACGTGCGTATGTCGTGGCCTCTAGCTGTCATGAGTGTGAGGAGTAAGAGTTAGTGAACACAATGGCCATTTTTCCATACAGAAAAAGGGGTCGCGTAGACCAAGAAACAGTATATCATTTTTTTCTTAATATCTATGTATAATATTAGTACGTTTTTTATAAACTAATTATTAAAAAAGTTTGACTCTTTTTATAATCGTTCAAAAACCTTAAAAATATGACCTGATTTTCGACTGTGTTTAAACAACCAGGAAATAAATTGAAATGCATTTTGTGATAAAATCGAAACATAGGAACGCAGCTCAAGCCTTTTTAGTTTATAATAAAAAAAGGGCCAAAATCGGTTAAGGTTAGGTTTTTGGAGGAGGAAACAGGGGTCTCCTTATCGTCGATTTCACATACATTTAAATTGGGCAGTCGGGTCATCAATAGACTTTACAAATACCCATTTTGCATTTCTCTAGCCCGGTGTTTCCCCACGCGATGCAAACGCGATATCATCGCGCTACTGTCGATGCACACGCGATTGAGTAGCTCTCCCTCCATTGTTTCCCCAATGTCGTCCGACTCGGTCGCGCGTTTGCATCGATACAGTCGCGACTCGCGATGCAGTAGTGCGTTAGTTGGTTTCAGCAGGCCAATCGCGCTATTATACAACGTTTCATTTGAGGTTCAACATAGTTTTGTTTGTGTTTCAGCTGCGTTTCGTTTCCAATCCAGCTGAACATTTTTAGCCCTTTACACAATTTAGATTCAAAAACTTAACTTATAAACGATCACTTTGTTCCAAACGTTCGAGCTGCGTGCGAGTTAAACTAGCTCCGTACGAACTTTTTGTTTGACAGCGTTTGAGTTACAACTACGGTCCAGCTTCGTCTTACCTAGCTGTCAAAAGGATAGCGCGATACCGAATACGTCATAAAGTCGAGTAACGTTTACGTTTCGGTTGCGTTTCAGCTAAAGTTTTTTAGCGCGATTGCCCTGCTGTTCGGCGTTGCAAATGCGTCTAACGCATATTATAGCCACGCAGTCAAACGTACAAAGCGCGCGGTAGTAATCGCTAAAAAAAGCTCCGTGGGTGAGGGCCCTTAGTACCATCAAGGTTTAAGGGGATATACGCTTGATCTGGCTTCGACTCGAGTGGGCTAGCTTAACACACCACACTTCAACCCAATGAATTACAACTTACATATATTTTGTAAATGATCTTTTACACTGGCGTTTTTGGCATCTAACGGTCGAAAACTGAGACGATTTTAACAATCGTCTCAGTTTTCGATTATTAATTGAATAGTGACAGAGACAGGTTACAAAAAGAAGGGTTCCTCACTTATATACAATAGCGCTTCGGTATTCGGTCGTCACACTACCCCGCGGCAGGGCAGCCGAATGCATACGAAAATATCGGCACATAAATGTTTAATCCAGTTGGCCAAGCACGATTTGAAACCTCCGTAAAAGTGAGAATGACAATAAATTATATCCCATCAATAACATAACTCGTAAAAAATTCTCGCTACTTAGTTCTTCTACCATAAAAAGTTGTGAGATGTCTAACAACATCTTTAAATAGTGATCATAATCAATATTATTAATAACTAGCTGTGCCCTGCGACTTCGTTCGCGTTGTTTTTGAGTGACTTAAACCGTTTATGCCGCGCACGCAACGAAAGTCCCCAAATGTGAATAATTTTCCCCGTTTTCGCAACATTTCTCACTGACGCTTCGCTCCTATTGGTCGCAGCGTAATGTTATATAACCTAAAGCCTTCCTCTATAAATGGACTATCCAACAAAAAAATATTTTTTTAAATCGTTCCAGTAGTTCCTGAGATTAGCGCGTTTAAACAAACAAAAAAAATCTTCCGCTTTATAATATTAGTATAGATATTTCATGTTTTAAATAAATAAGTAGATTGACTTGGCATTAAAAATGCAAAAAACGAAGTTATAAGGTGTCGAAAATGGCCTGAATTGTTTCGAGAATAGAATGATACGGCAGTGCTCAACGTTGAAAAGAATGACAGCGCCGATACTTTAAAATGTTTCTGCTTGGCCTACAACAACTGTATCGTCCAATACTCACAAAAGAATAAGAAATATAAAATGGAAAATATAAAAAAAATTAAATGCAGTTTCATTCGACTATCTTTGTAACCATTCGGCTGACCTACCTCTTGTAATTTTAGGTTTGCCATTTAGCCTTCTCGCCTCCGTGACTAAATAGTGGCTGACGCACTGGAAAAAATACAACACAGATCTGGGCGGTGATTCTCAAGCCTCGAACTTAGTTCCGAATATTATTATATCCCGCTCGCACGCGCGCTAAATCTCATTTGCATGAGCGGGACAGACCGAGAGTAAAAACTAAATTCGAGGCCTGAGAATTAGGGCCCAGGTAGGTTTTCTGTTAGGCCTTTCTCTGTTCTATGTCTCCCATACTTCAGAATAGACAGTTAGCTGGGCCGATGATGAATAAACTTGATGACATGATCAATAAAACATCGGGAGGACTCGCAATCAGTTCCTTTTTAATGTTTGTCCAAACGACTTCAGACAATAAGCTCTTAAGGCCACTGCATTACTTCAAATTATGCCACTTTATGGCCTTTTGAGTTCAATTTAAAACGACTCTTTGACGACGATTGAAACGACTTATTTACATTCATAATGTTTTATGTTTTAATCTCAATGTTTATTAGTTTAACCTAACTCTCTGCGACTTCATTTAGTGAATAATACGCAAAAGCGACTCTTAACTTTTTTTATCGGGCAAATAGGAATAACGTCTCCGTGGTGGGTTCTCGACCCGGATGTCGTGGGTTCGATTCCCGCGTTGGAACAACAAAAATATTATTTTCAAGTTTGGTTAGGTCCTGCGCCTGATCTCCCGCCAGTCGTGCCGGTTATCCGTCCCACTGGGCTACGAGATTGAAGGAAGAGTGATTATGTGTATTGCGCACACACTTGGGCATTGGGTTTTCATTATTAGTTCTTTTGTGCACTCTTATAAGTAGCTACCATTAATCATTAACATTTGTGGACTTTCTTTAAATTTATTATATCTTTAAATTTACTTTGCAGAATTTCGGAATTATCATTTTTATATTCCATCGGAAAATCCATCCGTGGAGTATTATTTTATTGAATAAACACTCGTTTGAATGAAGATCTCGATAGCCATATTGGATTAACAAAATCAGGGATTTGAGAGCCATTCACTCGTAAAAGATACGTTCGTCATTGTGCAAACTAAAATATTTAAAAACATTTGTTAGGCACAAAATTGTACGAAATTATACCGTTTAAATACGAAAATCTTAGACAGTCTAGATAATTTCTGAGAAGATATTATTATTAGATGGAAGTTGGGGCAAGAAGATGAGACAATAGTTACTTTTCTGTCCGGGTCTATGGGGACCGGGAACATACATTTTTGCGTTTTTTTTAACCTTGTTAGGTTAAATTTTTATTTCGCTGTTGCGAAAAAATATAAATGTTTGACAATACCACTTTATATCTAAACGAAACTTTGACGACCTCCGTAGCGCAGTGGTTGAGCGCGTTGGTGCTCGAACGAGAGGTCGCGGGTTCGAATCCCGCCGAGGGAACAAAAAGTTTTCAATGTTCCTGGGTCATGGATGTGTATTAAATTTGTGTATAATATATAATTTTTTTTTAAATATTTCCGTTATCTGGTACCTGCAACACAAGTTCTTCGGATACTTAGCACAGGGCCAGATTGACGTGGTGTGAAGCGTCCATTAATATTATTAAATTATTAAATATTATATCATGTTTGATGTCACTAAAGGGATAAAGAAAATATATAAGTTCTTACTGAACGCACTAATATTCCTAGCTTTGTTTTCTTAATGTCGTTTTCGTGTCTGTAAGTCCACATGTGTTATAAAAAACATGTTATAATATTATAAACTAACACAATACCTAACTTAAAACCAGCGTGAAACAACTAACATGCTATGTAAGACCTCATTTACCAACATAAAGTTACAACTTAGCTATGTTGCTTGTAGCCTGTTATAATAATTGAATTGAAATACAAGTAGAAGCTTTTTATATCTACACGAGGCTACTGGGAATAATAATAATAATAATGCCTCCCACAGTTCGGTGACGTTGGTCGGTTTCATTGAAAGCAGGCCAGCTACGCAGGAGTAATTTTATAGTGCCCAAGTGTGTGCGCAATACACAGAAGCACTCTCTCTTCCTTTACTCTCGTAGCCCAGTGGGGCGGATAACCGACACGACTGGCGGGAGATCAAGCGCAGGACCGACTATTTACATGTGCATCCGACGCATGTATCATCTTTCTTGTTAGACAATTTAGGTAATTATCCTAACCAAACTTGAAAACAACACATTTTTTCGATAGTGAAGCTCTGAACCACGGAGACGTTAAATTTTTCAATGAAATCCACCGTCACTGCAATCGGTGTGGTAGGCCACGGGAATAATGGCTGATGGAAAGGTACTTTGACACCCCACAGAAAACACAGTGTTCTCAGTCTCGGTCAAATGTAAACGTCATGTTATGCCGGTTTCCTGTGAGGCCGTAGTGTTTATCATAGCCAAAAATAGGTTACATAGCAGACAGCTCCCCGCATCTATTTTGGTGTCAGTTGCCGGTTTCGTTGAAACCAGGCTGGCTGCGCAATATTAATTTTATAGTGCCCAAGTATATGTGAAATACACAAGAACTTCTCTGTTCCTTTACCACTTTTTCCACATAATACAGTTGATAGCATAATAAACAAAAGGTTTTATAATCATGACTGTACAATATTTGAAATGTCAAAACGAAATCTATAAAGTTCAGTTTGGTAATGCATTCATTTAAACAGAAAAACCAAAGCTTTTAGGAAATATATTTTTAACACCACAAAAACAGGTCATTTATAATTCGTGTCTATCGGCGACATTTTAAGCCTTATTCGGCTTAATGCAGCCTCAAATAGAGCCTTTTAATTTAGCTTTGATCTTTCTTTATTTAGATCGACGAATTTAGCAAAATTAGGGCAGAGATTCCACTGCCTTAAGCCCTTTCAGACTACGCTGTAATACAGGGTATATTTTTAGGCTTATGATGTATTTAACTTAACATAAACCAAAATTTAATGTAAGTAATGCTGCCATTACTAGATTAACTCAAATATATTCAACTTGAAGAAGAATAACTGATAAAAAAATATATAGTTCACAGAATCAGGTGTAACTTTGCGGAAATCCATAGCATAAAATTTAAATATATTATATCTAGCAATATCCAATCAATAATTGTTTCGCGGGATATTGCATGATATAATATATTTAAATTTTATAAAAAAAATAAAAAAATAAATAAAAAACGTTTTATTTCCAAATGAAACTTACAAAGTTATTTTCGGAAAGTCAACAAGAAAAACAAGCTACCACCGGTTCAACCCTAACCCGCCGAGAAGAACCGGCGTAAGAAACTCGGACGGGGCCAACTTTTAGCAAAAAGATGGAAAATTGATCTTTTTAACAGTATATATTTTTTACAATGTAACTTAATCTATAGCCTACACATATTAATATTATAAAAGTTAGAGTACATATAGTAAATAAATATAAGCAGCCATCATGGTTGGCCACCTTATTCCCAGGGTGTGCAATCATTAACAAAATCAATTATCTTATAATAAGCTTTAGCACACAAACGTTCTTTGACTACTTTTTTAAATTTATTAATAGAAAAATTTTGAACGTTTTCTGGGATTTTATTGTATAGGCGTATACATTGCCCTTTAAAAGATTTACTTACTTTGCTAAGCCTGATCATAGGTATATCGAGCTTGTGCTTATTTCTAGTGTTCCTACAATGATTGTCACTTTTTGTTTTAAAATTATTTAAATTTTTCCTTACATATAATAAATTGTCCAAAATGTATTGAGATGCAACGGTTAGTATTCCTATTTCTTTAAACTTATCTCTCAGAGATTCAAATGAGGACATCTTGTAAATGGAACGTATTGCTCGCTTCTGCAGCACAAATATTGTGTTAATGTCGGCTGCATTTCCCCATAAAAGGATGCCGTAAGACATTCTACTGTGAAAATAACTGAAATAGACTAGTCGCGCTGTATCTTCGTCAGAAATTTCTCTAATTTTTCTGACTGCATATGCTGCAGAACTGAGCTTATCTGCCAGGTTGGCAATATGATGACCCCACTGTAATTTACTGTCTAGCGTTATACCTAGAAACACAGTGGTGTCGACTAAGTTCATTTTCTCATCATTTAATAGTATATTGGTTTGTACTTGCCTTACATTGGGCAAACTAAACTTTAAACATTTTGTTTTATTAGAATTTAAGAGTAAGTTATTAACATTAAACCAATGTACTATTTTTGAGAGAGCACAATTTACCTCGTCGTAATTTGACTGTTGTCGCTTCACATTAAAAATTAGTGAAGTATCATCAGCAAAAAGTACTATCTCATGTTTATCCTTAACTAAATAAGGTAAGTCATTTATGTAGATGAGAAAAAGAAATGGGCCTAATATGGATCCCTGTGGGACACCTAATTCTATGTTGGTCTCATTGGACCTTTTACTATTTACCTCCACCCTTTGAGTCCTATTTTTAAGGTAAGAACTCAAAAGGTCGAGTGACGATTCTCTTATGCCATAGTGGTGCAATTTTCTGATCAATGTAGCATGCTCAACACAATCAAAGGCCTTGGAAAGGTCACAAAACACACCTAGCGCATCCTGCGACCTCTCCCAAGCTTCAAAAATATTACAAAGAAGACCTATACCAGCGTCCGTTGTGGATCGACCCTTAGTAAAACCATATTGACTATTATGTAAAAGATTGTTTATATTAAAATGTACTAATAACTGGTTTAAAATTAATTTTTCAAATATTTTACTAAAAGTCGGCAGAATCGATATAGGTCTGTAATTTGTCGGATCAGATTTATTTCCAGCTTTAAATAAGGGTATAACCTTGCTATGCTTCATCAGGTCAGGAAAAACACCACTCTTTATACAGTCATTGAAAATCATGGCTAGATAAGGAGCTACGATGTCAATTATTGATTTAATAACTTTCGTGGACATGCCCCAGAGATCGGCAGTATTTTTAATATTCAGCAACTTAAACGAGTTAATAATATCTCTGTAATCAATTTCTTTAAATTTAAAATTGACATCACAATAAAAATATATATATATAGTTCACGCGACCGCTGCTCAGTATCGGCTGCGCGGTTGTGAATTTGAGATACGATTATAGGTAGTACCTTTCCTCATTTTGGAAATGTATTTTTTTAAATATTTTTTTTGTCATAAATTAAAAAAAATATATTTTACTATTCACAATTTCTTTTTTTTTTTGTCGCAAAATAAACAATAAAGCAAAAAAAATATTTTTTATTTTTGAAAAAAAAAATATACATTTCTAGAATGAGAAAATGTAGTATAATTATATCCCAAATTTAAAGTGACTGCTCTTTTTACACCCGTTATATCCGGAAATGGACACCAACGTTTACTTCGTGTCAAGTTTCATTCAAATACGTCGAGTAGTTTGGCCGAAATAACGGCTTATAGGTAATTACTACATTACACTACTACAGTAGCTACTACAGCAATAGCTACGACATTGTAGCAATTATTATTATTATTATTATTATTGTTATCTTAATGCGCGCGCCAACCCGTCGAGCAGTCGACAGCTGAAATGATGATGATGATACTAATAAATCTTTTAAGCATCTACGAAAGCGTTTATCGACATGCCAATACAGTGAAGACGTATATACACAACAAAACAATACATTTAAAAACCTTAGCCAGCCGCGCCATTTGTAAAATTCACCATAAATAACTCGGGTTCTTGACGGGCATTACGCATGTCAGTGACAAATCGGACACGCCCGGCTCAGATTACCGCAAGATATACGGCCTACCCGCTACACCGATAATATACTGCTATTTAATTGTTTCCATATCTAGATACACTTTTATTTACGTTGGCTTAACTCAATCGCGTCGTCGAGCCTTAAGTTTTTCACCTATAGCAGAATATTCTCTGTTCTTCTTTAATTAAAGTTCAAATTTGTCTGATTTAAATAAGGTTACAAAGAACACAATTTGTTGCAATAAGTTCATAGTCAGGGTTCCCCCATACATGGTTTTCACTTGATTAGTATCAAGCTAATTTTTCGTGAATACCTTCATTTTGATGAGCCGCCCAAGATTTTCTTGGACGAAACTCTTGTTTGTGGTAGCTAACAGAGATAGCAAGGATAAAAAAATGTAACTGAAGGAACAGGGAACCATGACTATCAATACACCATTTAAATGTACTGGCATCACATAAGTATGAATTCAGAGTAAATGAGAACAATGACTGAACCTATGAGGCTGGCATCAACACCCAAGTGTTGAAAGTCTCTGTTTAAAAATATATTTAAAAAAAGAGTAAATGAGTGCGGGGTTCTTCAGGGGAGAGTGATAGTACCATTATTGTTTTTTCTTTATATCAACAACCTTCCTGACGTCAGGACGACTCATGTACACTTTTTGCTGATGACATATCAATCATTATGAATAGTAATAATATTATAAGCACTGATATTCAAATAAACCATACAGTAAAAAAGATAATACATTGGATGCAGAATATTAATTAAAAATTAGCCTTACTGAGTTAATCTAACTGAGACTAATTATATTGAATTTAAGAATCGCGAAAATTAAATACCAAATTCTAATGTTAGGTATAATAATGAAATTATAAAATAGTTAAGGAAACAAAATTTCTAAGGGGTGTATATTGATGGAAATTTAAATTGGAGGGCACACGTAGGAAGAAAATCTTAGATTTGTCTACGCTCTTTATAGACTGAGATAAGTATGTGCGTTACCTACTGTTCTCGAGGCGTACCTTACTAACCTATATAGTAAAACACTAACTACTTGCACTTTTTTCCACTTTATTTGATTTTTCCATTAATAATTACTTAAAATACACTACCGGTTTCGACATAGTCATCATCAGGTCGTCGACGCTCACAATCACATTTTGATTGACAAATTGAGAGAATTAAGCCTTAAAAGATTCGCCATTTTGTGATGGCGGCCATCTTGAATAGATTTTTCCAAAACTTACATTTACAAAGTACAATACATCCAATGTTATTTACTGACAGATATTTTGAATATTCTGCTTTACAATTGTTTTCTATAATATGAAAAACAGTCTTAAACTTCAAATGGTGACATTTTGTATAGTGAGTGTATAAAACCTGATAAAACCTAAACACGAAGAAAATATGTAAAATAAAACGTTAAATCTCGTACTACAATTATTATTACACTGTATCTAAAACGGGGCTAACCTTTACCTAAAGGCTCCTTAATCGTGGCAGTTAATTAACTGCGGCCGGTTTAACAAAATGGCTACGTAGCTAATACAATAAATAAGTTACTGACTGGGTCAACCGTCGATACAAACTTTCAACGTCTAATACTGTTAATACTGTTTGTGTTACTATTGAGTGGAACTTTTCCGTTTCCGGGGTACTAGGGATTTTCTATTAAGTGTGGGCACACTTACTAGAAAATCCCTACTACTACTACACGTACCTACCTACTAGCACACGGCATACTTTCTGTAGGCCGATTGTATACCAATTTTGCCACAGACTGACCATCTTCCCATCCACCATAGAATTTTAACGATTTTGAGACTGACATTGAAAAAAATATTTGAATTACATGTATGTCTTTTTAAAGCTTTTATTCAACTTGTTAGCCCTGTTGGTATGTTAGTAAGGGAGTCTTCCGAGTTAAATTAGGACCATTTCCTGTCGTTAGATCATTTTGAAATTTGATTTAATAACGTAACTTCGGTTATAATGCAATTATATAGTACCATGAAGCTGTTCTCAAGATGGAGTTGGAAGATGGCCATAGGAACTCCTAAACTGAACAAATAAATCCATCTAATTTCGACTCGTTTCACAAGCACTTTTATGTAACATCATAGCATGGGTCTCCAGATGGCGTCGGAAGGTGGCCATAGGGACTCCTAAACTAAACAAGATAAAACAGTCGAGTTTGGACTCGTTTGAATAGTCTTGACAAGCACTGAGAGCATTTAATTAAAAACTTGTTGAAACGATTCGGCTACTTTTGGTCTTGAAATGTTCGTAAAAGTTCAAGGAAGGTTTAAACGATGAGAAAATATGCTGTGTGTATGCTCAACAAAGTGGTCACGGGTCAGCTAGTAATAATCTAAGGCTCCGTGTGGTTTTTAACTTTCAGTAATAGTTTGATTGATTTATTGAAACAAGCGAATAGTGACTGTTAATATAACATACATTTGCAATACAAATAGTTTGGACTATCTCAGATTTACATAATTTAAGTTGACGGCGGTTTGATAAGAGTTGGGGCCTACAACATGTTTACGTTTTATGTTATGCTGTGTATGCATAATCAAAATAATATGTTACACGTCACGTTATGTTTATTCATAAACTTGAAATATTCTTACGACATAAACTAACAATAATAGTTTGTTTCCTACTATTATTTCAAAGTTTAAAATGCCTGGCTTACTCCCGACACAATCGAGGATCAAATCAGTTCGATCTCAGCGGCTTTTTTTATTTTATAATTAAATGGTGGATAAAGAAAATCGTTAGATCGTATCTTGTTGTACTCCCAACTATATCAAATCGACTGAGAACCGAAATAAACAAACGTCAATTTATTGGGAAGTACGATCGAATCTAAATCAAACTCGAATCAGTTTGGAGAGTAAGGTTTCAACGAAACTGTCACCTACACCGAAATATGGTGTGCGGATATAAATAAATGCGGAGATAGATAAATAAAAGGGATAATACTACGACTCGTATATCTACTAAATACATTTTTAGGAGTGAGGTATTTTTGTGGGCGTCTCTTTATATTGTCAGGAAATAAATAATAAGACTCAAAAGTACACTTTTATATTTTCAGCTATCAAATAATAAGTGTGTAATTATTTGATACACGAATATTATGTAAGTTAAATTATTTAGTGATTACATAGATTACTTTCGAAACGTAACGAATTGGGTTCATATTGATTATTGACAAGCTCTCTCTCCCAACGCCATCTCGTTGGCAATGTCATCTTCTTCTTCTTAAAAATGGCCTCCCTTGTATGGAATAGACAGTGTCAATGTAGGCGAGATAAAAAAAAGACTGTTGCTGGTTGCCAATGTCATCTGTCATCGCTGTCATAAGTGACACTTGAATTATTTTTTTTTTATTTTTAGCAACAGCAGCTGCAAAGGCCTTGCACTATTCGCTCTCGCCTCTTGTCAAATATCACCAAACTCGCTAATCTTTTTACAAGCTTTACGTCTCAACTCCGACACATTCTTATTATCTTCTTAATATCTCCTTAATGATAACTAGATTAGGTTGTAATGTACCAGGCTAGACTACGGGTTGGTACAATATAAAGTGCGTATTTGTAATTTAATTGGGCAATTCATTGTCACAGATACCGCCCGCGTCGTAATGGAAAACTCTAATTAAAACACATACAATACCAGTTATACGCTTAATATAACAATGTGAAACGAATCATCCAATTATTTTAATGGTTATAATAATTGTTAAATATCACTTACCATATATTACCCCTGACGGAAATTGAGATATGTTATAATTTTGTCTATGTGTGTGTTTGTGGCATCGTAGCTGACGAACGGATTTTTTTTAGGGTATAGGGTATTTATAGAACGAGACGAAAAGGCAGGCGGGCCACCTGATGGTAAGCGGTCACCGTCGCCTATGAACATGGGCAACACCAGAGGAATCACCAATGCATCGTCGGCCCTGAAGGAGAACTTTTTTAACACCTTTCTTGAAGAACCCCATGTCATGTGATGAACCGATTTTGATCTGGTTTTTTTGTATTTGGAAGGTGACTTGATCGCAATCTTTTTTGGCATTCATCATCATCAGTTCATTCATTGCTTGACAATTGAAAAATTTCTTATAAAGTCACGAGTTACTTAATTTTTTTTTGTTTATAGTTATATTATATTTACTAATAATATAAAGAGAAAAGATATTTTGTATAATACCTATATATTATATAAACTACTAGACGAATAATTTGTATAATTATTTCGCCATAATAATGCTTAATTATACCTGAGTAAAATAGACTATATTTTTTAAACTGATTAAGAGTCTAACACAATAATGTAATAGAGCGCCAGACTTCCGTTATATACTATACACTATATACTATGACGAAAGTAGATTTTTTTTCACACCTTTAGTACCGTTTATCTCCCAAGCCACCCGAACACAAACTTCATAATTGGCCATCATTCTTACCTGTATTGAGAGCAGGAACTCAGAAATTTTCAGCTTTTATACTATAACGAAAGTCTGGCGCTCACGGGCTCTTAGACAATTTAAAACGGAAAAGCTAGTCCAATTATAAAACTGAAGTTTGTATGAATCGCGTTCATTCATTACATTTGGTACACTATTGTGTTTTACACACTTCAGCATTCAATGTCATTTTATAATAAAAAAATGTAGTCTTTTATTTCAGGAATAAAATAGCATTCTAATTTCAAAACTTGATTTGCAAAATGGTTTCTGTGATAAATTGTGTACAAGTATTGAGTAAAGCTATTCATAATGGTAAGCTAAAATATGTGTGCTCAACGCAAAAGCCTCGAGTAATAGATATTGCTTACCTAAAATTATGTTAGTATGTAATGTACAGTTGAATAAATAAGCATGCTCCGATCTGATTGAAAATAAGTGACAGTAAAGGTTAAAACTATTCTCATACCAATTTTAATGTCACTTATCCGTGGGGTCCCAGAGAAAGAATAGCACCTTCTCATCAATCTTCTTTCTCGTGAGTCGTGAGTGTTCGAAGGGCGACAGAGAAAATAATATGCATCTGCATAAATAAATAAATAAAAACCATTTATTTTATCATCACACAACACGTAATATTTAAGACGAGGAAGACAAATCTAAAGCTAAGTATACATATATTATGTTGTGTGATGCCAAAAATAGACCCTAACTCAGCTATACGCAGCGAGCAAGCCCGCTGCACTGGTATTCTACCAGGGCCATTGAGTGACATCACTTCTAGGTATATGGAACAGAGAAAAAAAAACATACAATACATAATTTCACATAACAAAAATATAGAAAGAATAAAAAACAAACAAGTAAAAAATGTTTAATACACATATCGACAGAAGGTCTATAGTCTACGGTAATTAAGATTAAGAAGAGCATATTTTTATATATCCGGTAATGAGCAGCAGCGTTTTCGTGGACATTGATATTTTATGAAAACTGCGCTTGCCAATCCGCCTGCCAAGTGTAGCTGGAATAGGAAACTATCCCCTTGGAGTGCTTTGGGGGTGGAGAGAAGTGGACGTCATGAAATGATGATGAAATGTCACAAAATCGTCGTGCAATGATGAGTCAATGACACATTAATTTGGTTGTTTTTTTTTTTTGTTCACATTTAGATCATATTGAATCGGTACGTACTATAGTTGTTAGGTAACCTCATCTTTATTCTAAGAAATCTCCACCAATGTTTGAAAAATTGTATAATAAGGTTCCTTCTTCCTTCAGTTATTCAGTTGAATGAGAGATTTTTTAATCAAAATACTAGATACGAGAGATCAGGCGCAGGAGCGACTTTTTACATTCGCATCCGACGCATGATCATCATCATCATCTTTCTTATCACACAATAAAGTGATCAGCGAGCATTTACCTAACCAAACTTAAAAACATTTTTTTTTTGTTGTTCCAATGCAAGGATCGACCCCTACGGAGGTGTTTAACGTCCACTAATGGACAATTAGCCCCAGAAGTATACTATAGTCGCCACGCTTGGCAGGCAGACTGTCGAGCACAGTTTCTGCTGCCCATTTTCATTATTACCTACCTAACCTACCTAACGATGTCCTCGCACGCCGGGCCAGAGTGGCCCAGGGCGGGGGAACCACGACCAGGGGCTAATGAGCCCCTCTACGTGGGGTCGAAGGGCCCCGGTATGGGAATACCGGGGCCGAAGTCATTCCAGTTTTTCTCGGGAAAACCCCCCGCCTATCGCAGGGGAAAACCGAGGCGCTAAAGGGAAGAGCCATGGAGGGCTGTGACCTGAGTGGCAGGGGCAACGAGCAGTGCATGGGGGCCCCGGTCCTGGGACCGGGGAGCGTGTGTGATACCACTCCCCCTACACCACCCCTCGCCCCGCGGAACAAACCCTACCATTGCTGGGAAGAGGTAAATAAAAGACGCTAGTGACGTTTTTTTGAGGGCAAAACCCCCGCGTCAGGGCGCGGGGAAAAACCGTCGGACAACTTTATTAAAAACATTCACCTGAGGGGCGACTTGGCGAGCGGTCGTTAGCCGTCTCACGGACTCGTCCGACCAGGGGAGTGTGGGGGGGCTCCGGGAGCCAGGAGGGAGGCAAGGGCAAGGGGATGCCGAACGTTCGTTTACACGATTGAAACAATATGGGGCACTGGGTGCGCACCATACAGCTTCCTTGCGGAAGCGGTGGGTACGGCAGTGTCCGGGGCCGGCTGTAGGATCCTCGCCAGTCGTACGGGTTCCTTCCTCTGCAGGAACCACTCGATGCCGAGGATATCCGCGGGCGGGCTCGGGGACTCTGCCGTAATATAAAAAGAAAATTAATAAAAATCCGCTCCGTGCAGAGAGCGCGAAGCGGGGGAGTTTTGTGAAGCGGGGGGGGGGGGGGGCAGGAGCGCCCCTGGGCGATAAGGGAGGCTACCAGACGAGAAGCCTCTGGCGCTATACGAAGGATAGCGGGAAGGACGTGGGTGCCGGCCTGGATGTCGGAGATGGTGTCTAGGGCCAGCATAAAAAGGTCTTGAAGGAGTTCAAGAGTGGGGGTGGGATTTGGAGTAGGAGCGGGGGGGCAGACGGCAGAGTCCCCGGGCTCGCGGCGGGCCGGCGGGCCGGTGCGGCGTGCGCAGCTCACGGGCGCTTCGGGGGCGGCGCCTGCTGTTAGCGGGCTGCGGCGAGTTAGACAGTCTCGGTTGAGGCTGTGACTGCTGCGGGTGCTGCGGGGAAGCGGGCATGTACTGCTCCGCTTCGTGGTCGTTGGAGGCGGCGGAAGACGCCGGCGAGATGGTGGTGGAGGAGCCCTTCGACCCCCGCTTGTTCCTCCGCATCGGCCGCTGCACAGAGGGGGCAGGGGCGGGCGGGGCGGGTGGGCGGGGGGAGGGCTCGTAGGCCTCCACCGGTAGTGTTACCGGCGGGGGCGGCGGCGGTGTTGCAGGCACGGGAGCGCCGTGACGGCGCTCGGAGGTGGCGCTGTTGCGGTGCGCGGGGGCGGCGCTTTGGCGCCTCTCAGGCGACGCCAGGGGGGCAGGGGCGCGGTTTGAGGGGGCCACGCACCTCTTCAGCTCCCTGCCGTACGTCGGACAGTTGCGGCTGTTCGCGGGATGGGCCCCTTTGCAATTAATGCAGTAGGGCTTCTCACCGCGCTTGCGGGGGCAGTCTTCACTGCGGTGCTCGCAGCCACACCATTTGCACGCCATCCGACGTTGGCATTGCTCGGTGCGGTGCTGAAAGCGCTGGCATCGTTGGCACTGGACGGGACGCTTCCCGTCCCTCCATTCCTCGAAGCGGATGCCCGGCATGCACAGGAGCGTCTTCACTCCAAAAACGCCGGGCAATACGTGGGGGGCCCTCTGGATATGGGCTAGGAAGGTGCACGAAGAGGCATCTGGGTGCGGCGCGAACCTCTTGACATACTCCGCCAAGTAGCCAAGGTCCGCTAGTCCCAACTGGACTTCCTCTTCGGATGTGTCCACAGGTAGGCCTCTGATCCCTACCTGTATGGTATTCGGAGGTGGTTGACGGTGCTCGAACCAGGACAGCCTCGTACTCCGTCCCAGCTCGGTGAAGTAGTGGCGAAGGGTACGGTACTCGTCTTCGTCTACTGGGCTAAAGCGGATGACGTTGCCAACCGCTCTGGCATTTGGGCTGCGTCCCAGGATGTCGCGTAGGCGACGGAAATGCCTCACCCAATCCTCTAGTCTCTCGACGATGATAGTGGGGAAGCAGGGCGGGGGCGACGTCCTCTTGGCAGCACTCGCCGGCGTCGGGGCGATGTGGGTTGTGCTGCTGCGGCTGGTTTGTGGTGGTGCGGCGCTTACCTGGGCGTAGGTGTCCTGGCGGGGACCCTCGACCCTGGGAGCTGGTAGCGGGGCTGGTGGTGCAGGCGCGCTGGCTGCAGGAGAGTGGTGGTGTCCTGCGGGGGCAGGATAACTGGACTGCGGTGAGGGGTAGTGGCGTGAGTCGCACACTACCGCGTTGCTGCGCTGGGGGCGCGGCGGTGAGGCCGGGCGCTGGACGGCTGCAAGGTGCGGGGCCCGGGGCGCGCTGCGGGTCTCGGCCGGGCATTGGAGAGGGAGGGTACCAGCAATACCCCCCCGCGAGAATACCGACGGGGGTCCGGCGCGGGCGGTGTCCGCTCCATGACAGCTAGGCTCGGTTGCAGGCTGGTAGCGCGTTCGGTTCTGGGTCGCGCGCGAACCGGAACGTGAAGAGTCCCGGTCGGATGACGACTCCGGATCAACGCGGCGCGGGCGCAGACGTCTACCGCGGTCGCGAGGAGGCCGCGGTACACGTGCGGACATGGTAGGAACTGGGACAAGGTATACACTAAGTGGACAACACAGGGGATGAACACTTAGGGGAACTGGCCTCCCGTGACCACAACGCCGGAACGAATTCCAGCGGGGCGATCAGGGCAGTTCAACTCCCCAGCAGGCGACAATTCACACTTGGTTCCAACGAACCAGAGTGTGAATTGAAGATCGCTATCAGGAGGTACTGGGAACTGCACTGGAGAATGGTGGTCGGCACGGACGTAACGGCGGGGAACACGTGTACGCGCACTGGAAGCCAGGACGATCCTTTCATTATTATAATAAATTATTATAATATATCCGGAATTTACAGGATAGACGGGGAGGAGGTACTCTTTATATGCGGCACCCTATGATTAAAGCAATTCAACCAATATTATACGCATAAGTACTCCGTGAACTTTATCCAAACACGGGTACATAAATAAGGCAGTAACACATTTACCTGAAATGCTGAACACTCAATATTTGCAGCGGTGTGCAATTTTGCAAGTTAATATCCGACTGCGGAATAGAGGAAGTCGGGAGGGTGCTTGCTTGAACTCCCGACGGTAATATTTATTAGACATCCATAATTTTGGCTTGAAATGAAGATTAATTACTATAAACTATAAAACTAGGGCACTAATACGATGTCATCGCTATTATCGCTAACGAAGTTCGAAAACAAAATGTACGTATGTTATTCAATTTTTTTAATCGCCATAACAACAGCACCGCGTCTCGTTTCGGGAGAAAACAAGCCCGAATTGTACCTAATATATTATTTTAAACCTAGACGTGTACATAATAAATTACAAGATCATTTAGATAGGGATTTAATTAAACGTTGCTTTAAGGGCAGCTGTTTTACTTGGGATTTGGCTAACGAGCACTACGACCACCTGATGCTAAGTGGCTGGTAAATCCTCTTTTAGTGTTATAGATATTATCAGAATCAGTAGAACCTTGTCATGATACTTGTTAGAAGAAAATTAGAATGACAATATGTCAAATATTGATTTAAAGTTTAACTAAATCTATAATATAAAAATGGATCGCAAAATGTGTTGGTAAGCGCATAACTCAAGAACGACTGAACCGATTTGGCTATTTTTGGTCTTAAAATATTCGTGGAAGTCCACGGAATGTTTAAACGGTTTGTATGCTCAACGAAGTGGGCACGGATCAGCTAGTTTAAAATAAAATAAAAAAACTGATTTAGCGTGTACCATTCCTATCACACCTAACAAAGGTGAACCGATTTCCACCAAACATAGCTAAGAACACCTCTGTTATACCTTTCAAACAAAACAAACCGCATTAAAATCGGATCATCCGTTTGGGAGCTACGATGCTACGGACAGACACATTTACACAGACTCGTCAAACTTATAACACCCCGTGGTTTTTGCGTTGGGGGTTTAAAATTATTATTATTATTCAAGGTAGGAACAGATATTTTATATTTGAATTTGCCCCTGACAAAAACAGAGGTTATAAGATTGACGTGACTGTTTTTTGTATGTGTCAAATATAAATTCTTTTGTCCGCGAAACCGTCCACGTGGAGTATGTCGTTTCTCAGGCTATTTCTGTGTACCAAACTTAATTTAAATTAGTTCAGTGGTTTTAGGCGTGAAAGTAAGACAGACGGACAGTGTTACTTTAGAATTTATAATATTAGTTAGGATTAGCAATTGAATTTTTTAATCCCAGACGAAAACATAGGTTATAAGTTTGACTGTGTCATCGTAGCTTCCAAATGAACCGATTTGAATCTAATTTCGAATTTATCGAGAGTTAGAGCGGATACACATTGGGCGCGTTTTGAGAACCAGGAATTCAGCGGGCCTACTCCCAACACAATCGAGTACTGAATCCGTCTGATGTCAGTGATTTTTCGTATTTTATTTGGTGAATTACTTTGAAACTAATCAGGATAAAGAAAATTGTTGGATCGTAGCTTTTTGTACTCCCGACCATATCGATTGACTGAGAATCAAAATAAACAAATGTCAATTTATTAGGAAGTACGCGGCATGATCGTATCTAAATCAAAATCAAATCAGTTTGGAGAGTAAGGCCCCTGTACAGACAGTGTACTCTATGCATACTCAAGCGCGCGATTTTTCTTTATCCAAAAACACGCAACAGCGCGCGTCAATAAGCGCCTAATGTGTAGCAGTTCTATAGATACAATTCATCACCAGTGTGACCTGATGATGATGAGCTTCTAGCCTAGCATAGCCATTAGCCAGTGAGCGATCACTTGCTTGACAATTCGGAGTTTACCTACAGTTTTTTTTTTTGTATATAATATTCTAAATTACAAGATTATACTTTTTTACAGTTGGAAAAAAAAAATGTATCACTGCTAACTTAGCATTCGCTATAGAACAGTATAGATTTCAAGAAAATATCGACTAGACGCAGAGACATGTTTGTGAAACTTTACGAATTCATTATTTTTAATGAAGTATGATTGTTCGAGCTCAGACTGGGATGAACTTGAGTATTTCTCATTAAGAAAAAATATTATTTCAATAAAAATGGCTAGACACGAGCTGAAGATTGCACGTGGCTTTCATATAACGGATACTTAATAGATACCCCGTAATATAACTTTATAACTATAGGTAAAGAAATATGTAGTAAATTAAATATGTGTATAGTATAAAAGTATTAAATATATTTCCGTTGTCTGGTACCTGTTACACAAGTTCTTTTGATACTTAGCAGGGGGCCAGATTGACTTGGTGTGAAGCGTCCATAGATATTATATTATATAGACATAAATATGATAAAGCATAATTTAGGATTTTTCACATTAAATCTACAAACATAATACATAGATACAATAATTTGTTTTCGACACAAATCTTCAAAATATATTGATGTTTACAGCGTAACTACAAGAAGGTCAAGCAAGTTCAAGCGAGAAAAACAGAATCGAGCGACTTTTCCGAATGAAAAATGATTCGATTCTTGCACGAGGGTCGTGGACACATAAAATTGTTTATAGTCTTTGACGAATGATCGAATAAAAAAGGGAGATTTCAACGGCGAATTCCGTTAGTGAATAAGTAGATCGTAAATTTTATCGTTATCTGTAAATGAACCGTTACATATTGCATTCGCGTAAAATAATGTGATTATTGGAAATTATTCCCAAAATCTATATATAAACTAATCTATACTAATATTATAAAGCGGCAGAGTTTGTTTGTTTGTTTGTTTGTTTAAACACGCTAATCTCGGTAACTACTGGCCCAATTTGAAAAATTCTATTTTGTTGGATAGTCCATTTATAGAGGAAGGCCTTAGGCTATATGACATTACGCTGTGACCAATAGGAGCGAAGAGTCAGTGAGAAATGTTGCAAAAACGGGGAGACTTTCGTTGCGTGCGCTGCATAAATCGTTTAAGTCGCTCAAGAACCACGCGAACGAAGTCGCGGGAACAGCTAGTGTAAGATAATTTTGACTTGAAATGAAGGTATATCGCCGTTTCAGCTATGATGTACAGCTGGATATAAGCCATATAAGTGTTTCATGAGCGGCAATTGGCTATACTCGCCATATTTGGCAGGTTGTTGTTGTTCCCGATATAACGGGTGTAAAAATAACAGTCACTATAACTTTGGGAAAATTAAATGATAATTCTATCTATTCTCATTCTATAAATGTTTTTTTTACAATTTTTTTTTTGATTTCTCCTTATTCTTGCGACAAAATAATAAGAAATGGGAAAAAGTAAAAAAAAAATTAGGTTTTGACAAAAAAATCAATTTCCAAAATGAGGGAAGGTAGTATAATCGTATCTCAAAGTTATAGTGACTGTTTTTTTACACGCTGTATATTCCCTTTGTCGCCTTTTTTGAAACGCCTTTTTCGGGAAAGATGGTTGATGGGGTGCTTTTCTTTCTTCGGTACCCCACGTACAATACCCATATATATAGGTTATGGTATATATAGGCTTAGGTATTTTTTATCACATTAATATGATAAAGGCAAAAGTTCGTGAGTGTATGTTTATTACTTATTCACGTGCAAAATCTAGTTTATATCTATATCTTATATATAAAAATGAATTGTTGTTCGTTAGTCTCGCTCTCACGAAGTAAAAACTCGAGAACGGCTGAACCGATTCAGCTATTTTGGTATTAAAATATTCGTGGAAGTCCAGGGAATTTTTAAACGGTTTTTTTATGCTCAACGAAGTGGGCGCGGGTCGGCAAGTATTATATAAAAATGAATTGCTATTCCTTAGTCTCGCTAAATCAAAAAATCTTATATATAAAAATGAATTGTTGTCCGTTAGTCTCG
This sequence comes from Celastrina argiolus, assembly GCA_905187575.2. Classification (NCBI taxonomy): domain Eukaryota; kingdom Metazoa; phylum Arthropoda; class Insecta; order Lepidoptera; family Lycaenidae; genus Celastrina; species Celastrina argiolus. The sequence continues at coordinate 11,414,991 of LR994596.1, forward strand.
CTCTCTCGAAGTAAAAACTCGAGAACGGCTGAACCGATTCAGCTATTTTTGGTATTAAAATATTCGTGGAAGTCCAGGGAATGTTTAACGGTTTTTTTTATGCTTAACGAAGTGGGCGCGGGTCGGCTAGTATTATATAAAAATGAATTGCTGTTCCTTAGTCTCGCTAAAATTCGAGAACGTCTGAACCGATTCGGCTATTTTTAGTATGAAATATTCGTGGAAGTCCAGGGAAGTTTTAAACGGTTTGTATGCTCAACGAAGTGGGCACGAGTCAGGTAGTGCTTAATAATAATAACAGACTTGGCGAGGCATTCCACGGCCCCAGCTTCAACGCAAACAAGTGAATATCTAAACTTTTAACAATATTATCCAGCTAGTTACTTGGCAGTTTCAGCTTGAAGTGCGGGTAAGTGGCTTACCACATATTCTACCAGCACTACTCATGTGTATCCAACTACAAAAACCCTTTGATATTATGATCTCAGAGATGCTATGACATGTTTTGTCTTGAAAGTGGAACCCACTTATAACTAATATAACGGATGTAAAAAGAACAGTCACTATAACTTTGGGATATATAATAGCTCCACTCACCGATTTCGGTGTCGGTAGCCGATTTTATTGAAATCAGGCCAGCTACGCAGGAGTTATTTTATAGTGCCCAAATGTGTGCGCAATACACAAAGACACTCTCTCTTCCTTTTACTTTCATAACCCAGTGGAACGGTAAAACGACACGACTGGCGAGAGAACAGGTGCAGGACCGACTTTTTACATGCCCATCCAACGCATGGATTATCTTTCTTGTCAGGACAATCAGGTGATCAGCCTGCATTGTCCTAACCAAACTTGAAAATAACATTATTTGTTGTTCCAACGCAGGAATCCAACCCACGACCTCCGGGTCGAGAGTTAGCTAAAACAAACAAGAGTTCCGTCCAAGAAATTTTTGGGCGACTCATCAAAATGAAGGTACTCACGAAAAATTTGCTTGATACTAATCAAGTGAAAACAATGTATGGGGGAACCATGACTATAAGCTCTGTACTTAAATAGAAAAAAAAACTCTATTAGACTGCTCCAGAACAGAAACGGGTGAAACCAAAAATACACTACCAGAACTACTATAATAACATTTATTTCAACCATTATAGGCCCGGGGACAGTACCTACAATATACTATACCTTTTGATAGACAAAAGTACGCAATTCCAAATCTAATCCAAAACCTTTGGTATTTATAATTTATCACAACTCCATCATGTGATAATGTGTTCCATATAATAATTTCCTCATGAAACCAATCTAAGGGTAGAATCAGACGTCTCGAAGATGTGACGATCTCTGACATTGGAATTTTTCCTGCATGTTTTATTCATAAGGCAACACAAACATTTCTTTGGTTACATATTTATTTACAGAAATAAAATCATTATTTTGCTGAAAAACTCCTTTGATTTGTGCTGAGAGTAGCAATACAAAAATACATTATAACCTTGTAAAACTACGTGAAAACTACCTACTTATAAAAAGGTTTAAGAAGGCTTTTTCATACATTATTAGATTTATTCTATATTAGTCGTCCAAGAGAATCAGATCCAGGGCACTCCACCCAACATAACGGCTGATGGCAATCCGCAAGTGGTTGTAGTAGGTAAACCGGCCGTAGCGAGCCGGGAGTCCCACATACCCCTCGGGGACTGTCCCGGGGGGATGCTTAATGCATTTCCTTTGCGACATCAAAAAAAATCGTCCAAGAGAATTTATTAGAGTAGGACCTATGTACCTTGTCATAATAATAATATGTATCATAATATATTAAGTGTTATTAAATAAATAGATTAGCAAATATTACATCTATGTTATTGAACGTGCATGGACAGTAACCAAATGCTGTAGCATCTACAGTAATGCTTAATACTGTAGGGCCTGAGAGATGCGCTTCAGAAGTATAGGGACCTAATCCAAAAATGTACGCAGTCAAAAATGGACCTTACGAGACTCCATTAGGTCCATTTTTGACTAAAAGTCGAAATCATGAATTTTTGGATTAGGTCCTTTAATTCAGAAGGTGCGAATGTTTGCTACTGAGCAACATAATATGGTATTCTCACAACATAGTCGGCCTAATCCAGAAGAATGACAGGTCAATACGTCTGACGCCATTAGTGAGTTGGCTTCACGATGTTTTCCTTCACCGTTTTAGAGCGTCCGTATAAATGTACTTGAGATCTAAGGTTTCATAGGTACACCCTACAACCTGAGAAACGAACATGTACTCTTTCGAGTGGAAAGAAGCGATCTAACTACTTAGCCACCTTGAATTTTCAATAAAAAATTTTTATTTTATTAAGACCTTAAATCACAAAAATTAAGCCGGCCTATAGTTATACTCGTAGGTTAATGATGTCAATTATCTTATATCTAAAATTGAATTGCTGTTCGTTAGTTTCGCTAAAACTCGAGAACGGCGGAACCGGTTCGGCTATTTTTAGTCTTAAAATATTCGTGGAAGTCCAGGGAAAGTTTGTATGCTCAACGCAGTGGGCACGGGTTACCTAGTCGTATATATATAAAAATGAATCGCTGTTCGTAAGTCTCGCTAAAACTCTAGAACGGCGGAACCGATTCGGCTATTTTTAGTCATGAAATATTCGTGGAAGTCCAGGGAAGATTTAAACTGTTTGGATGCTCAACGATGTGGGCACGAGTTAGCTAGTATCTCATAAAATTGAAAACTTACAAACATAAGAGGCTTAGATGGAATTGAAAAAAGAACAGTGTGTGTAACTAGTCCAACATTACTTTGTAGCCTACTAGTCATTTCTTTTCTTTCATTTTAGTATTTAACTCTTTGGCATTATGTACTTAAACGCCATTAGCGCATACAAAGTAAAGACATACGTGTATGAATAGTTTCCTAAAAGGCATTTTAGAAAACTATTATGATTTGTCTTTTTAACCAACTTCCAAAAGAAATTGTAAAACCCGTGTTTAGTAGTAATACGATATCTTTGAGTTTTACAATCATTTTGAGAATGGAAGTGTATAAAAATTTACTTAGAAGGAGTTAATTGCATTATATTAAAAAGTCACAAAATGAATAAAATTACCTTAATTTTATTGTTTTTGGGAGCACTCCACCTTAATGGAGATAAAAATAGAAATAATATTATAAACTTGCATGAAAACTTTCACGCAATAACTGAACGGATTTTGATGAAATTTGTTACTGCTAATTGAGTGGACTATATATAGGTGATACTTTTATTGCAGCATTTTACGGTTCCTGTAGGATCTCTAGCTTATCATACTAATCATATCTCATCCATTCACATCCCTTCACATCACTTTAATATATCACACTAATCACACTAATATGATAAAGTTTAAGTGTGTATGTTTGTTACTTCTTCACGCAAAAATTACTGAACGGATTTTGATGAAATTTCGTATGGTAGTAGTTTACATCTTGTATTAATATATAGGTTACTTTTTACCGCATCAAAATGTACGGTTTCTGCTGAATTTTGAGCGCAAGCCGCAGGCAACACTAGTATACAGTAATGGAGTATCGTATGGCTTGTGGGACGTCGACCGCATTGTGTTAAAATCCGATATCGGTAATGATACCAGCCATTGTGATCATTGCCTTTATACCAATGATATATTACAGGGACATAATTTGATTTTATAAATAAATCATATTTATAACTTTGATAGAGAATACAGATTGTGAAAAGAGCAGTCGTTATAACTTTGCGATATACAGGCGACTGGTGAGACATGTGCAATACTTACGGAGAGTACTCGGTACTCGATTCCCATTATAAATATGTAATTAAATTAGGTACTTAATTTTTTACCAAATTTTCCTTAAAATAAATGAATCATGGATACGCGGCTAGGCAATATGCATACCTATGCAGCCGGCGTGGCACCCCGGCGGCAGCGTGCGACATCAACGTAGGTAGTGCGGGCGCGGTCCTACCCGTGGTGTCCATGCGTTGGGTAAAGAATTAATCAAGTTTGAGATACATTTACTCAGTGATTAATTGATATTATTTTTTATATAATTTTTTCTCATCTCATATAATAGCCAAATATCACGTCCTCAAGTATTGTCTATATGTCTCACCAGTCACACTGTACATCTTTTGTCATTTTAGAAATTAAATGTTAATTTTTTATCGTAAAAACTAAAAAAAAAACAACTAATGTTTTGTGCCCTTAGTAAACTAGTAAATATTTTTTAATTCTCTTTTTCCATTACCTTATATTATTGTGATAAAAGCAAAAACGGAAAGCTTTTCTTTTGTTGAGTGAGAACGGGAATCAAGTAGTAAATAACAATAAAGATGTATTATCGATAACATGATCTGGCGAAAATAATAAGGGTGGCAATAAAATAGAGGAAATATTAGGGCATAATGTATAAGGTAGCAATGCCCTTCAAGGACGATCGGTAAAAGCCGTGGTAAAAGTAATATTATGTATAACTTTCGTAATAAATTTCTTTTATTTTAATTTATTAAAAAAAAACAAAAAAGATCTATTTATATTTTACTATGGTGAAGAAAAAAGGAAGGGTACCTAATTTGATAGTCTATGTAGTATATATATAATCACCGTAGCACCTCCGTGGTCTAGTGGTTCAGAGCGTCGTTCTCGATCCATATGTCGGAGGTTCGATTCCCGCGTTGGAACAACAAAAATGTTGTTTTCAAGTTTGGTTAGGGCAATGCAGGCTGATCACCTGATTGTCTGACAAGAAAGATAATCCATGCGTCGGACGGCCATGTAAAAAGTCGATCCTGTGCCTGATCTACCGCCAGCCGTGACGGTTATCCGTCCCACTGGGTTATGAGAGTCACGGAAGTGAAAATGCTCCTGTGTATTTCGCACACACTTGGGCACTATAAAATAACTCCTGCGTTCAATAAAACCGACCAACGTCACCGAAATCGCTGTGGGAGGCACTGTAATCACCATATCATCGAAAACTAAGCCGATCTCAATGAGATAGTCAAAAGATTCGTAATAGCAATACGGATATTATATTATGAAGTAGTCGGTTTATAGTTTTTGATAGAATATGTGGTAACTGTCGTTTTTTCTACGATATTTTCTTGTGAGACCGTTTAAAAGCGAACACAATACTAACCATCTAGCACACACGGATAATGGGTACGTTGTAACTCGTCACATTCGTGATTTATACTGCCGTACTTATCATTAACAACGTTGTTTGGAGGTTACTTTTGAATAAATTGTAATAAAAAAAAAATTCTATATTTTTTTTTACTAATAGGAATATTCCAAATATTTTTTTGGCATTAAACACACAAAGGCAGTAAAGCCTTTTAAGTTTTAATGTGGACTTTCCATCTGCGATATTTTATTCATATTTACCTATAGATAATTTGATATATTTTTAAGATGATTATGACTAGTAAATCCAGATCCACATATTTTGTTTATGATTAACAAAATAACGAAAAATGTAACAAGCAACTAAAATTTGTGTATTATAATATTATTATTATAGTGTGTAATAGTGATTGATCCTGCTAGATCTCGTTGCGGTGATTCCTTATATACTATTAACTCATTTTCACCAAAAATGTAGATTGCGTTGTTTATGATAAGGTCAGCATTATATTTGTATTTAAAATACATAATAATATACACCCTGAAACTGTATAAAACATACATTTAGCTTCCAATCCTAAATTAAAAATCTGTCATCAGCGCGGTGCAATATTTTGCCATACTTATTAAAAATATTTGCATCGCAGTGAAAAGAACAACAAAATACGAAAATCCACACACAATGCTAATCTCGTTTACCCCCAAATGTTCACACTTTTACAAAATCAACCCGCCCTTCGCTTCACCTTTTTATTTGCCCGAAACAAAACATTTTAAGAGAAAAAAATTCAAACTTTGTACAGCATAATAACAAAGACTTATAAAAGTTGGAAACAAAATTATCCAGCGTTTTAGCTCTGCAGCTTCGTGTGCGTACTCACTCAGCAACTAGTCACAACGCAGCGATGAGTCGCGAGGATGCTTGAAGTACAATAACAATTATTGAGCACTGGCAATGATTAAGCACTAAGCAGCGCAATTGTGTGAAGCCGCGCGCCATTATGCATTTTTGAAATGAAAGGAGGATACTCCTTTTTCTACGATACTAGCGCCAAAAACAATTTAGTGGCAATCATAGGAACTGTCAATTAAATGTTACGTCAAACAAACATTGATACCAAATATTTTTTTCTGAATTTTCAAACTTTTAGCGGTTCTCCTGTTAAGTTTGGTTTTTAACCCTTATTTTCTGTTACTATTAACCGTCAATAAAGTTCAAGAGCAAAAATTGCGCCAATTTTGTGATTAATTGGTTTTTGTAAGATATACGAATAAGGGCCGATTTTTCAATCGTTAGATAACTTTTATCGGTTGAATAAACATCTAAAGTCACTTTGACATTTGTTCCATACAAAATCTGCCAGTCACATATTTATTCCTTTGATAAAAGTTATCGGACGATTGAAAAATCAGCCCTAAGACTGAATGAACTGAAGAGAATATATTCCTTATGTCGCCTTTTTCGACACCCACGGGAAAGATGGTTGATGGAAAGTGCTATTCTTTCTCCAGCACTTCCCAGATGAGATCGAAACTACGACATACTATATAAGGTGTAAAATAAATGAGTGAAAATAATGTAGGGTGTGTATGTGCCTCCTATGTAGAGTATACTGTAAAAGTGCTGAAAAACTTACTTTTGACTTTGATGCTTCTATGAAAAATGCTTCAACATCATAAATTTCCCCATACAATAGGTAAAAAAGTACCTCTTTCAGCGCTGGTACTTTCACAGTAAACTCTATATACGGGACCCATACACGGCCTAAAGTATTATCACTCATTAATATTATAGCATGTGTATGTATATGATAATAATTTCGTCAGCCATTTCATGACGCGATGTCATTAAATCCATGCAGTCTACAAAATCAAATCTTGTCTACTGATGCGTCAACGCACGTCAAGTGTGTACGGCCACTAACTCCCAAAGCAGTAGGACGTCTAATAACTTAACTGGGAATTCGGGGCGGAAATGGCTGTATTTTCTAAACGCGCTCATGAATGTTTATCAATTTAATTTACTACCGCTTCCCCTAAATCTTTTAAATGTTAGTTTCATTTTCATCTGTATTAACGAAACATTTTAAACGGTTCCGAAATGTTTACAACAGCAGACAATTTCAAGCGGAAACTGGTGAGGGCATTACTCTTTTTTCTACGTTTGTGCTTGACGTCTTTTTTAAATTACAATAATGTCTATGGACGCTTCACACCACGTCAATCTAGCACCGTGCTAAGTATACGAAGAACTTGTGTTACAAGTACCAGACAAAGAAAATATATTTAATACTTTTATACTATACTCTAGCTGTGCCCGCGACTTCGTTGGCGTGGTTTTTGAGTGACATAAACCGTTTATGCAGCGCACGCAACGAAAGTCCCGAAATGTAAACAATTTTCCCCGTTTTTGCAACATTTCTCACTGACGCTTCGCTCCTATTGGTTGCAGCGTAATGTTATATAGCCTAAAGCCTTTTTCTATAAATGGACTTTCCAACAAAATAATACTTTTTTCAAATCGGACCAGGAGTTCCTGAGATTAGCGCATTTAAACAAACAAACTCTTTCGCTTTATAATATTAGTATAGATATATTTAAGATTTATATTATAATGGTCTAGGAACACAGAAAACTTTTTTGTTCCGTCCGCGGGTTTCGAACCCGCGACCCCATGCTTGAGCACCGAAGCGCTCAACCACTGCGCTATGGAGGTCGTCGTGGTTTTAGATATGACTTCTAGTGCCCAATAAGCCTTCCCCAAAGAATTTTAAGAGGGTAGGTGCACTTGCGACGCTTGGCAAGCGGGTGGACGAGCGCATTGTTATAAAAAAATAACAATTTCCGTGGAAACGCTGCTGTTAATTTCCAGATATACAGGTTGACCATGGTTCATATATTAAGGCGATTATAGTGTGAAGAAAATAAACACGTCACGTCGTACAACTTTATTTGTATATCAGCTAAGCAAATTTTATACATCGCTGACTGAGTGACTGACATAGAATTTAGCATAGAAACCGTTTACGAGACTTACAGGAATATTTCAAGACTATAAATCGGCTGAATCGGTTCCGCGGTTCTCGAGTTTTAGCGAGACTAACAGCAATTAATTTTTATGTATAATACTAGTTGGACCCGTGGCCACTTCGTTGAGCATACAAACCGTTTGTGATGAACCGTTTAAACCTTCCCGGGACTTCACAAACAATTCGGATATTTTAAGTCTTGGAATGTATGTGACATTCGAAGACTAAAAATATCCGAATTGTTTTAGCCTTTCTCAAGTTTTAGCGAGATTAACGAACAGCAATTCATTTTTATGTATATAATAGAAGAACATAAGCTAATAATGTTGCAATAATGAAATGGATGTGCTGATTGTATCTTTTTTTAAACATAAATCATACATAGAATTCATAAACAATATTTACCTGTACAGTGTCATTTAAGATTCACTTTAACAACTGCCGCTTTACAATACCCGTTATTTTCTGCCGTGTCGTGTAAACAAACAACTATTTTAATTGAATTCGGTTTACGGTCGGGTTAAGTGTTAGATTTGGGGTAACCGTAACTCGCTATGGGGTAACCATCCCCCACATTTACCCTATCATACTTATCAGAAGCATCATCAAAGTTTCGCTTAAGGGCCATTCATTTATTACGAAAGATGTTTCTTACTACATTTCGACCTGGTCGAAATATTTACTTCAAGTTTTAATTTCTTCCTTTTATATGCTACTTTACATACCTAAAAATCATCATTATAAATTATTATTATTTAAAAACAATTAACTTTTTTTTTTGCTCCGGGGCCTCTCCAAACTGAATCGATTTTGATTTAGATACGATCGTGCCACGTACTTCCTAATAAATGGACGTATGTTTATTTTGATCTAAAGCTTTTCTTTATCCTGGTTAGTTTCAAAGTAATACACCAAATATAATACCAAAAGCCATCGAGATGTAACTGATTCGATTCTCGAGTGTGTCGGGAGTCTGCTGATATAACATACCCAATGTTATTAATATATTTTAAGTACTTTATTACTCTAAATAATAACAGTATACAATACAATACAATACAATACAAATATACTTTATTGTGCACACAACAAGTTACAAAAAAAAACAAAAAAATATACATTACAAAAATCAGACATGCACACAAAGGCGGCCTTATTACTAGATAGCAATTTCTTCCAGACAACCTTATGGTGTTAGAGAAAACAATGCTAGAGAATGGGAGTTGCGCAAAAGTATATGTAATAAAATAAAAGTAAATAAAATAAAATAATACATAAACACAATAAATATATAATATATGTATACAATATAATATAATACATATATCTATATATATATATATATATATATATATATATACAATAGATAAACCTACATGATATTTTAATTTATAATAATAAGTGTTAGTTACATAAGTCAAGGGTTGACACAATATGATTCCAGATAATGATTTTTTATAAGAGTTTTAAAGCGATGTATAGTTTTAGCCTGCCTTATATGGATAGGTAAAGAATTCCAAAGGGAAATGGATTTTACAATGAAAGAGCAATTAAAGTATTTAGTGCGGTGGATAGGAATGTCAAGAAGAAGATTAAATATAGATCGTAGTTCCAGTCTGTCAGAGGTACGGAAGTTAAAATTACTTTTTAAATAAGTGGGACAATGGGAGTCAAATAGGATGTTATAAAGGAAGGAGAGAACACGAGAGTCACGGCGGTAGCGGATTGGCAACCACTTTAACTTGAGGCGATACTCGGAGATATGGTCAAATTTACGTAAACCGAAAACAAACCTCAAAGCCAGGTTTTGAAGGCGCTCCAATTTGTTCAGTTGTTCCTCCGTCAAGTTAGTGAAAGAAGCGTCCGCATAATCTAAATGGGAAAGGAGTAGGGATTCAGCCAAAACTACCTTTGTGGGTATCGGAAGAACATATCGTAGACGTTTTAGGGAACGCCAGGTAGAAAAAACCTTTCTACTAATCTCTTGCAATTGATGCGTCCACGATAAATGTTCATCAAAGTACACTCCCAAGTTTTTAACCACTTTACTGAAAGGTATTGTTACACCATTTATAAGGACAGGAGGTAAAGAATCATGGTCAACTCTAGAAATTAGCCCGGGGCTACCAATTACAATTAATTGAGTTTTAATAGGATTAATAAGAAGTCCATGATTCTTGCTCCATTCACAAATATTCGACAAATCGTGATTCACTAGATCAAAAGCGGAATTCAGATTGTCCAAAGGAGACTGTGTGTATATTTGAAGATCGTCCGCATACAAGTGGTAGGATGATGAAATCGATATTGTTATAGGGTTTATAAAAATTGCAAACAGAAGAGGAGATAGCACACCACCCTGAGGCACGCCGGCATAGATATAACTCCAATCGGAGAAATAATCAGATGATTTAACTCTCTGCCGTCGTCCTACAAGGTAGCTACGAATTAAATTAATTATTGATGGTGAAAGATTTAAAGATGCAAGCCGGGCTAGCAGAATATCGTGGTCTATGGAATTGAAGGCATTACTAAAATCCAGAAGTGTGAGAATAGTAAGCATTTTATCATCCATCAGGTATGGATGATAAAATGCTTACTATTATCATCAGCTACCTTTACCAATGCGGTAGTCGTACTGTGACCAGTGCGAAAACCGGACTGGAACGGACTGAGTAAGCTGTTGTGGGCAACAAATTTCGTAAGCTGGTGATGAATGATTCGCTCTAAAACTTTTGATAAAAAGGGTAGGATGGAAATAGGACGGAAGTCAGACACAGTCTTAGGACAGGAGGATTTAGGTAAAGGAATTATGTAAGCTGCCTTCCAGGCATCAGGAAAGGTACAAGACTCTAAACATGAATTAAAAATGTGTGCAAGAACAGGAACAATTATATCTAATATTGGTGTGATCATTCTACGACTGATACCGTCATCTCCTACTGCGTTTGACGATATGGAAAGGATGTGCTTTTTAATCTCACACTCGGAAACTGGAACAGTAAGGAACGGATCAGAATTCAATATAGGTAGCGAAGAAATATAATTTAACGTTTGTGATTTAATTTTGGGGTCGAGATTAAAAGAGGAAGTAAAATGGTTATTAAGTGAATCTATATCTATATTATGAGAGTCTTGCGGTTCAGAGCATTTGCCCACGCCGAGGGATTTGAGAAATTTCCATGTTTTAGCCGGATCCCCGTTCTCAACGGAGGCGTGAATATGACGTCTTTGTGCGTCACGACACATCATATTACAGCGGTTCCGGATTTTAATATATTTGTTACGATATTCTTCTGTCTTTTTTATTTTAAATTTGGCTTTGGCTGCATGCTTAGCATTTATCAGAGATTTGATTTCGTCTGATAACCAGGGAGCGGGAAGATGTTTGATTTTAACGGGCCTAACAGGTGCATGAATATCATAAATAGATTTAAGTTTAGCGTTAAATATATCAATTTTGTCATTAATGGAATCAGCTGAGAGTAAGTTTGACCAGTCTATGTTATGTGCGTCCTCCTCTAGGCTTTCAATATTCATCGAAGAGAAATTTCTTTGAAGAAGAGTTTTTACCTTAGCTTTGGGAGGGCGAACATTATAGGCGACATAGATAAGATCATGGTATGAAAACATATCAGCTGAGACTTGTCCATGCGTAGTAACACGATTAGGAGAGGAGACTATGATTAGGTCGAGCAGGGAAGGACGGGAACCTGGAAAGCAGTGGGTAGGATTCAGAGGTAGTAATTTCATATTATATGAATCTAAAATTGAACTAAGTTTAGTCGATCGACTATCACCCTTAAGTAGACAAGTATTGAAATCGCCCATTATAACACAATGATCGTAGTACGGTGTAAAAGCATCAAGCGTATTTTCAAAGGATGAGAAGTAATCATTGTGCATTGATGGGCAATAGTAGACCCCGAGTAATAATTTATTATAGTGCGATACCTGGACTTCTACCAGCAAAAACTCGAGAGCATCAGATGGAGGGGGTTGCGCTGACGAGCTAATAATAGTGTACGACAAGTCTGAACGTAGATAAATCGCAACGCCACCTCCACCCCTCCCAATGCGGTCGTTGCGAATTAACTTAAAACCGGGTAAACTGTAGCATGTTGATGGTAAGCAAGGCTTAAGCCACGTTTCCGATATAAAGACAGCATCAACATTAGCCCGATCAAAAGACGCAAGCAAGTCGGGGTAATGAGCCGGAATGCTCTGTGCATTAATATGAACGGCCTTAAAACATTTGTTAACTGTGTTAAAATTTGAAGTTATGGTATCCCTAAGAGACATAAATGTGGCACTTTGAAAACTATCATCGCTGTTGTTAGAAGAAATGGATAAAAAATCATCTGAAGCAAAAGAGTCAACACTTACATTCATGATAATAATACAAACTAAATATAAATAAAATATATAAAACACTATAAATATATTATCCTACAACAATTGAAATATAATTGGCCTGCAGCCCACTGTGTCATAAAAAAAAACATAAGTATATAAATAAATTTGCTATAATAAAATTAGTAAATAAATAGAAAAAGAGTAGGTAAATAAATGGAAATAATCCAAATATGCCTATTATTTTTTAAACACCTAGCTAAATATGAGCAGTTATTCTAACAAAATATAATTAGCTTTAAGATGAGATGCTAGCCCAACACAAATTGGCAATTAAAATTTTAATGGAGTTATACTGAGATATAATAATAAAGTTCTAAAAACAAGCACAGCTTATTAGTTACAAAAATTGTATAACAAAGATGCAATTTATATACATAATACTAGATTAAGAGAAATCAGTTAAGTACATAATGGCTCATGCTAAATTTCATGTCCACACACAAAAAACAAAAAAAAAAATATAATTAAAGTGACATTAAGAAGACGAAGAAGAATAACTATCACTCACTCCTGTCAGACGTCACCGAAACACATCTGTCAAAAGCTTCGTGTTGAAGAAAATGAAACAAATAACAATATCAAACATTTTCAAAAAGTACAGATTACAAAATTAAATATGTTTCATTTTCGAAATACCGACAATTTGTGACAAAAGAAATAAGTGATGATGCATAGAAATAAGTAACTATGAGATCTAAGTATGGACAATAAAATTATAAGTGAATGATTAATGAGAAGCGAGCGAGTATACTTATTTTCTGATACAACAAAACACAATGTTTTTGTAACTTCAGGGTCCGAATCCTGACTAATGTAGTGTAAACACTGTTTGTTGTTTGAATATTAAAACAGTCCGACAAAGTGGTCGCTTACCTTATTAAAATCAGTTTCGTCCTAAAATTCGTTTGATTACAAACTCTTTTTTCCTCCCGTTTTTGGCTCTTGTTAATTTAGCCTGGCCGGTAGAGCGCGAAATAATTAGATAAGGCTCGGCACAGATGGGCGACAAGCGACCGGTCGCAAAAAGATTTGGAGTCGCCGCGACATACAGGATGCAAAAAGTACAGCCGATATAACTTTGGGATATGATTATACTACCTTTTCTCATTCTAGAAAGGTATTTTTTTAATACAGGGGGCTGATTCAAGATGCCAATGATCACGATTTGGTATGTCATTTAGAGTACCTTATGTCAAATCCCATACATTTTGTTATCGAACTTTGTAAGTGATAATTAGGGATGGCATCTTGAATCAGCCCCCAGTTATTTTGATTTTTATTAATTTTATTAATTCTTGCGACTAAAAATAATAAAATGTAAAAACTACGAAAATTTGATTTAAGATGCCATCGCTTTTATCACTTACGAAGTTCCAAAACAAAAATGTATGGGATTTGTAATAAAGTTCGCTAAATGACAAGCAAATTCGTTTATCACTTAGCGAAGCTTATGTCAAATCCCAGTCATTATTGTTTTCGTAGCTGACAAAGCTATGGCATCTTGAATCAGGGCTGTTATTACAAATATATTGAAATCTCTTACATTATAAACGAATCATTCATTTAGGCGCTACGGTCTAAAAAAACTTAATCTATACTAGTATATAAAGCGGAAGATTTTTTTGTTCGCGCTAATCTCAGGAACTACTGGGCCGATTTGAAAAATTATTTTTTTGTTAGATAGTCCATTTATAGAGGCTTTAGGCTATATAACATTACGCTGCGACCAATAGGAGCGAAGCGTCAGTGAGAAATGTTGCAAAAACGGGGAGACTTTCGTTGCATGCGCTGCATAAACGGTTTAAGTCACTCAAAAACCACGCGAACGAAGTCGCGGGCACAGCTCGTGAAGTTAGAAAGAGAAAATCATTACACTTCCTTTTGGCTTTGCCATAGATGCATGTCAAAAGTCACGTTGATTTTAGATTTTTTGAAGTAAAGACTTAAAGTGCTGTGAGACTTGTTTGAACGGAGGAATATTAAATTTGGCACAATTATAGGATATGTGGAAGAAGTTATACAGAAAAACCAGAAGCGATATTTTATAATGCTTAGAATTTAGAAGTACATAATTATAGTAAAAATAAAAAGTACTTAGACTTACAACTTAAGACGTACCTTTAGACTATTACCAAGTAGCATGTTTAGGCATATTAGACATTTTCAGACATGTTCTGGGTTAGGTTATAGAATTTTTAACAATTACTATGTAATGAGCCTAAGGTAGGCCGGTGGAAATAATTAGTTACAACCTTGGCAGTTTTCATTGAATATTTTTATTTAAAAAAGCGCTGTGATGTTTTTAAAGGGCGGTAAACTGTAAACAAACCTTTTATGCTGAAAAATTTAGAACAATGTTTACGTTAAGGAAGGAAATGTTATAACTTAGAGTCAGCAAGAACAATTCACAACTACGTATTCGTAACATTATTAAAAGACAATTGTACAAAATATAACGCAACAAATACCTAGTTGACGACCTCTGTAGCGCAGTGGTTGAGAGCGTTGGTGCTCGAGCTGGAGGTCGTGGGTTCGAATCCCGCCGAAATAATAAAAAGTTTTCTATGTTCCTGGGTCATGGGTTTTATTAAATATGTGTACAATGTAATAAAAATCTTAAATATGTGTATAGTATTAAAGTAATAAATATGTTTCCTTTGTCTGGTACCTTTAATACAAGTTCTTTGGATACAGCGTCTACATAGCGTGTATTATAGTTCATATTTCAAGCTAAATATGATGTGAAGAGAAGGACGCGTAGAGCATATTTTTTTTGGAACCCATATAAATTACTTGCCATATAACGAGTCCCAGCATAGTAAGATTCACTCCTTGTGGTAGTGAACTTTGTATTTTTTATCGCGTTATGTGGTATATAGGCTATATTATTATATAAGTAATACTATACCATTATAGTTTTTTTTCCTAAAACCTTCACCCAAAAACCTACAACCTTAAAAAAGTGCTAGATGTATTTAGGTACAGCGCACACAGTACTATAGTCAAATAGTCAGTGTAAGCTGAATGTAAACTGAATTTTAAACCAAATTACTGCAGACCTCCACTGAAAGCCCACTGCCTGTATCTGTAGGCAATTTGTTTATTTCCAGTATTTAATTCAATTTCACCGACAAAATAAACACGTAAAACTTGTATGAAACACGACAAAAAGTGTATCAGTATAAAGCTATTTTGTACTTAAGATATATAAATATAATATTGATTTATCATTATTTTTATCTATACTTAATATTATAAAGCGGAAGAGTTTGTTTGTTTGTTTAAACGCGCTAATCTCAGGAACTGCTGGTCCGATTTGAAAAATTCTTTTTTTGTAGGATAGTCCATTTATAGAGGAAGGCTTTACGCTATATAACATCACGTTGCAACCAATAGGAGTGAAGCGTCAGTGAGAAATGTTGCAAAAACGGGGAAAATTATTCACATTTGGAGACTTTCGTTGCGTGCGCTGCATAAACGGAGTAAGTCACTCAAAAACCACGCGAACGAAGTCACGCGAACAGCTAGTACAATATAATTGTCACTTTTGGTAAAAAAACAAAAGTTCTTTTCTTAAACCATTATTCTATGTACCACAACCTGCTAGCAAATGAGTGAGTGTACGCATTGGCATGCATTTGATGCACCTCCCTCCTTCCCACACTGCTTGTACGTGAACCTTATAATATATAAAAATGAAATGCTGTTCGTTAGTCTCGTTAAAACTCCGATTCGGCTATTTTTAGTCTTGAAATATTCGTGGAAGTCCCGAGAAGTGTTAAACGGTTTATCACAAACTGTTTCTATGCTCAACGAAGTGGGCACGGGTCAGCTAGTATATTATAAGTAAGAGACCATATTATAAAAAACAAAGATGCTCTGAGCTCTGATAGATCTGGACACATTGAAAAAAATTGTATTTTATTGCGATAAAATGTACAGTGTTGATGTGTTTTCTATCTACGCACTATATATTGGTACCACATATTATTAATGTGACAGTCTTTTAATATGTGAATAATTGTGTGAATATCCACATTCAAAATGGTGAACACACACTACTTTAATTTTCACTTCTTTAATTTCTACTTTCATTTCAGAAAAAGGTAATTCACAGGACATCTTGGCGTCGCAACACAGATGATTTGGTAAACAAAAATATAATGAGAAAACCCTAATACAGTCAAGATGGAATTTTCTACCGAAATTTAATAAGTGATCAATGCCTACCGAGACTTGAACAAATATAACAATACGTCCAGAGGGTCGAGGACTGAGGGCAGCAAAAAGGTTATTGGAATAACCCGACCTCATTATGTTCTTTGCCCGTACTTTTTAATAAAATCACTTTTTGTAAAGCTAATAGAAACAAGTGGGAGTTTTTGTTAAGTGTAGGCGGCAAAATAACTGAAATCCACTGATTTCATGTCACAAATGAGGACATCAAACCAGGCACACTTAGGTTCGTATTAATAAAAAATCTACTTGAGGCCAATGATAGAAAAAAAAGTTTCCTTTCACTTTTAAATATTATGAACTTTACTTAATATGTTGCATTTTTCTTAAACGTTATATTCGTAAATTATTAAAAGAAAATATTAATATATTTTACTTCTTTTAATTTAACATAATATTAATAAAAGTTGTTAATATTTAAAAATCAAACAAAACGTTGTTTTATGTGTCAAATAGGTATCAATCAGATGTTGCGATTTTAGTAGAAATGTAGAAGTAACTAAAATATAGTAATAATATTTTAAGACATTTATCCCCCTTCCACACGGCCGGCTCGTGTCCCAACTTGGAGGCCATGTTTCTCTGGACACATTGAAAATAACTGTACTAATAAACAAAAGTACATTTAATAGTAAATAAATTAATAAAAAAATATTAACACATTTGGGCATTACACTACATTACATTAAAATCAAGTAAGAAAAAGAAGAGACACACACCCGATTTTTGAGCTAATTTTCTCGTACTAAATGAGTTCGATTAAATTATAGACCAAATATAAATTTACTTATAACATAAATTATAGGGTGTAAAATAAATGAGTGATAATACTTTAGATACACGCCATGTACCTCCTATAAAAGCTCCCTTCGCCGATTTCGGTGTCGGTAGCAGATTTAATTGAAACCAGGCCAGCTACGCAGGAGTTATTTTATAGTGCCTAAGTGTGTGCGCAATACACAAAGACACTCTCTCTTCATATTACTCTCATAACCCAGTGGGACGGTAAACCGACACGACTGGCGAGAGATCAGGCGCAGGACCGACTTTTTACATGCCCATCCGACGCATGGATCATCTTTCTTGTAAGACGATCAGGTGATCAGCCTGCATTGTCCTAACCAAACTTGAAAACAACATTTTTTGTTGTTCCAACGCGGGAATCGAACCCACGACCTCCGGGTCGAGAGCGAAGCTCAGAACCACTGGACCACGGATGCGCTACCTCCTATGTAGAGTATACTGTGAAAGTCCCAACTCTGAAAGACTTACTTTTGGCTTTCATGTTTGTTTGAGAACTGCTCCAACATCAGAAAATTTCCCGTACAATAATTTAAAAATAGTACCTCTTTCAGCGCTGGCACTTTCACTGTAAACTTAATATACGGGACCCATATATACCCTAAAGTATAATTATCAATCATTAATATTATAGCCTGTATGTGCAATGGATAAAATTAAATCATTATATCAGTAGACAAAGCGAAAATATTTTATGTAACAATAACAACAAATAACAATGATTTATTTTAAAGTATGCTTTGTTTTGTTTGTCAACCTAAGGGCCTATACACAATACATTAATAAGTGACATTTGACACATATTTTACCCGCGACTTTGTACGTGTAAAATGAAATCCTCGTACATTTTCCTGCGATAAAAATAAATCTATGTGTGAATCCAAATCCTGATCTGATCAAGACCCGTTCAGTTTGTTGCGTGAAGGTACTAGAAACATCCATATAGTATACAAACTTTTACGTTTAAATTGTTATTAGCATTTTTTATGCATACCGATTTCAGTACGTAGTTTTGTTAGGAGTAATTTTTAAAGTGTCAAAGTGTGTGCGCAATACACAAGGACACTCTCCTTTACTCTCTTAACCCAATGGGACAGCTATCCGAAACGAATGGCGAGCATAGGCGCAGAACCAACTTTTTACATACCTATCCGACGCTTGGATCATCTTTTTTATTACACTTTATAAGTCGGTTACAAACATAATATAGATACAATTATTAGCTTCACTTTTAGTTAATGGAATCAGGCGTTACTTGCGGAAATCCATAGCATACAATTAAAATATATTATATCTAGCAATATCCCGCGAAACAATTAAAACCACAACCTGCAAGCAGATGAGTGAGTGTACGCATAGGCATGCGTTTGATGCACCTCCCTCCTCCCACACTGCATATGCGTACACTCGCAAGCAAAAAACATGAAAACACCACCACCACACAAGCAATAATGTTAACACGATCGTGCAAAGTCCCACCACCATGCAGGTTGCAAAACTCGACGCGCGTTTCGCTCCGACCCTATCACTCACTTAACGAACATTGTTCGCAGAGTCAACATCCTGAGGATGCTCCGGGGTCGGAGCGAAACGCGCGTCGAGTTTTGCAACCTGCATGGTGGTGGGACTTTCGACTTTCGACTTTCACGATCGTGTTAACATTATTGCTTGTGTGGTGGTGGTGTTTTCATGTTTTTTGCTTGCGAGTGTACGCATAAGCAGTGTGGGAGGAGGGAGGTGCATCAAACGCATGCCTATGCGTACACTCACTCATCTGCTTGCAGGTTGTGGTTTTAATTGTTTCGCGGGATATTGCTAGATATAATATATTTAAATTGTAAGCTTCACTTTTGTTAGTAAGCGACTTTTTGAACGCGATTTTGACCCACTTCAAACGGCCAGATTTCATTAAAACTTTGCAGATTTATCGAGGACCGATAACCATACACTAATTTAATAAGATTATTCCATTATTAAAAATAATGAATAAAAAATTTTTACTAAAAATGAAAAATAAATAATAATAGTTGAAAAAAAACTAAAAACACGCTATATATAAAATTTTCAATTTAAATTACTATTTTTATTTATTTTTATTTTTAGTTGAATTTTATATAAAGCGTGTTTTGTTTGGTTTTTTATAAAACTATTATTTATTCATAGAGGCGATCAGCTTGCATAGCATAGGTATAATATTATATGGTTGTGTATGGTGTTAGAAACGTGTTCTATCTCACAATGATCTGAAGATATCGGCTGCGGTGTGAACTCAAGGCCAAACTGAAGTATTTCACTAAAGTAGAGCTAATGAATATAGTTTAGAAATCCTATTTATAGCTTTTCATCATTATTATCTCAGCTGTCACGTCCAGTACTAGACATGATGATGATAACCTCTGTAGCGTAGTGGTTGAGCGCGTCGGTGCTCAAGCTCCAGCTTGACCCGTGACCTCCACGGTCACGGGTTCGAATCACGCCGTAAAACAAAAAGTTTTCTATGTTCTTGTTACATGTATGTGTCTAATACAACGCTTAAATATGTGTATAAAAGTATTAAGTATATTTTCTTCATCATAAGTCTGGTACTTGTAATACAAGTTCTTCGGATAATTAGTACGGGGCCAGATGGACGTGGTGTGAAGCGTCCATAGTTATAATTATTATGAGCCTCCCTCAAAGTATTTCATGGGTTAGATGCCATGCTTGTCAGGCGGGTTGGCGAGCGCAGGGTTTATTAATAAGGATAATAATAAAATCTTTAGTTTGCCAATTTCGTGTCGATTTACCGTCCCACTGGGTTATGAGAGTAAAGAGAGAGAGAGTCTTTGTGTATTGCGCACACACTTGAGAACTATAAAGTAACTCCTGCGTAGCTGGCCTGGTTTCAATGACATCGGCTACCGACTCCGAAATCGGTGAGGGGAGCTGTTATTATTATATACTGATTCATGGTTCATATATTAAGCCGAATAGTGTGAAGTGAATGACGCGTAGAGCATTTTTTGTTTTGGCACCTCATATAAATATTGAATATAACTCAAAAAAATATCTCTAATATCTGAAATGACCACAATTAGTGAATCTTACTATGCTGGGGCATGCGGGCTCCTAGTCTATACACACGAACGCACTGGTCGTTGACCTAAGACCTGACCAGGATTGAAACTCATCCGTTTTGTGACTTCGATAGAGATCTCTTTAATTGTGATTTGTCGCGTTATAGTAAGTAATTTATGTGAATTGCAAAAACAAAAAATGCTCTACGCGTCATTCTCTTTACACTATATTCGTATTAATATATAAATGAATATAACCCGTATACACTAGCAGACGTGATAGCTGAACTGCAGGCTTACTCCCGACGCAATCGAGAATGAAATCAGTTCGATCTCAACGGCTTTTGGTATTTTATTTGGTGGTTTAGTTTGAAACTAGCCCGGATAAATAAAATAGTTAGATCGTAACTTTTTGTACTACTGACCATATCAATCGACTGAGAATCAAAGTAAACAAACGTCAATTTATTCGGGAGTACACGGCACTATCGAATCTGAATCAAAATCGATGATTGTATATCGACCGACAGAGACAAAAATGCAAATGAGCTATCTAGCTAGTTTTATCGCGGCAAAGTAAACTGTTCCAGCGCGATTGTTTTGCGTGCATGAGAAAAATAAAGTTGCTGAAAATGAAAATGAGAAAATGTAGAACGTACAGAAATAAAATTATTTATTAAATTGATATTAGAGATGAGATTTTTTTTTATTTATTTGTAAAAAATAATATTTTGTTCTTAAGTCATTCATAAATTATTATTTGTTTAAAACTCTAAAATCAAGCTCCACTGTTCTTTTCGCAGAGTGTAAAAGGAACAGTTATAATAACTACAGGATATGATAATACATTTCCTCATTTTAGAAATGATTTTTTAATTTTTGTAACATTTTTTTTTTTTGCTTTTATGCTATTTTTGCTACAAAAAATAATGAATATCAAAAGTAAAAAAATACATTCTATAATAAGAAAGAGTAGTATAATCATAATCCACAGTGACTCGTCTTTTTACATGTATAGCTCTATAATATTATCTTATTTCTTTTATACCCGGGAGGAAAAAAAATTGAAAATGACATTAAAATATGCAAAGTCACTAAAAATGCATATTAAAATGCTAATTACTCGCATTTTTCGTAAAAGTATAAGCGCGTTGAGATCTACCGTGTCGCGTAGCACGCTACAGCCCGCTACGAGTTTTCGTAGCCACAGCTACGAACTAACAGCTACAGCTGAATAACATTTTGATATTATTATAATAAAAAGATCATTTATTATCAATAACACTTATTATATTATTATTATTAATAACACTTATTATTATTATAATTCCCATTTGCACCAAATAACTCTGTTATACGAAATAACGAGTTAATGTGTTATATTTAACCCACTCCGAATCCAACTCTAATTTAACCCAGACACAGCACAAGTAGGCCGCCATTTGAAATAAATGATATTTATAAGCAAAGGATTATTTTTTTAATTTCATTTATAACTAATTAGTTTTAACTGAGATTTAAAAAAATCCTTAGCTTATAATAATTATCATTTAGTTCATTATCAGTTTTGTATTTTTTTTTTTAATATAGCCTTAAATACAAAACTAATGTATGTCCATGTTTAAATTATTCCTATATTTAACACTTAAACCCAGAGTATTTGACATAAGTGGTTTGATATAGTCAAATGTAACGAATATATAGGATCAAATAATTTTTTATTTTATTTTTGTTACTTTTAGTTTCACTTTTTAATAATAGCAAGTATATTATTGTAATTACTATTGTGTTCGTTAAGTTAAATAAAATAGCTAGACTATTTACTAAATAGTCAAATAAAATGAACAATACTATTGCAGTTCGACCGTTTGATGCATTGTCTAGTTTTGGCTTTGTTTAAAACTAACGGATTGTAAAAGCCCAGTTAGATTTCAGCTGCATCGTTCCCGAAGTAGTTTTATTCCAAATTTGAAATAAAACTATTTCGATTGAAATACTCAATAAATTAATTTACTGAACTGTGGGAATACTAGTGGTAGCCTCAAAGTGAGATCTCCGACCGAGCGAGATGGTATGCATGGTGAGACCGAAACATACTAGTTTTCTACTAGAGATGTCATTTATATGTTAAAATCCGCTAACTAATTGGACGTTGACTGACGATTGTTCAATCAATGTTCGGCCTAGTCTTTCAATTTAATGTCGTCATTCGATAAAAACACTTACTCAATGAAATAGCGATTTCAATTAGATGACTGCGACATATATAGCGCCACTTAGAAAACTTCGACAGCGCGATGCAGGATTGTGGCGCTAGTAGTACCGCCACAGGACTATGATAAAAAAGATGTAGAGAGTGCTTCTGTGTATTGCGCACACACTTGGGCACTATAAAATAACTCCTGCGTAGCTGGCCTGATTTCAATGAAATCGGCTACCGACACCGAAATCGGTGAGGGGAGCTATTATAAATAAATTTATATTTTTGTTTAAGTATAGTTAAAAATAATATGCAAAGTACACCCTTTATTTAACGTTGTAACCATTTTTCTCTTTATAGTTTTTAGTGTGTTAGTGTAGTTGGTACTTTGGTACTTTCATAGTAAACTTTATAGACAAGACCTATACACACCTTAAGTATTAATATTATAGTATGTATATTGAAAACTAGCTGACCTGTGCCCACTTCGTTGTGCATGAAAACCGTGTAAATCTTTCGGGGACTTCCACGAATATTTTAAGACCAAAAATAGCCGATTTAGTTCAGCTGATTTTGAGTTTTAGCGAACGAACAGCAATTAATTTTATATAGCCTAACTCAGTGATAATGTAGCTTTCTAATGAAAATAAAATTATTAAAATCGGTCCAGTACTTTTTGAGTTAAGTTGTTACATTCAAAAATACAAATCTTTCCTCTTTATAATATTAGTGTAGATTGACATGCTATTCTTCTGCTCGCCTGTTTCGAAGCATGGCCACACTATATGCTCGCTAGAACTGATGATGGCATAACCATATTAAGATGCCACCGAGTGATGGATCGACCAGCCGGAATTGCACGCCGAATTACAAAACAAAATAATAGTCTGCTTGATAGATCGCCTGAATACGAACGCAGCCGACCGGACCCGAGCGAACACGGCTGGACACGACCGAACACGACCGAATGTTTCTATTAAAACCTGTCATCTCCGTGACACGTTTACGGAAATAATAATTATAGCTACGTCATAACATACGTAACTTAAGCACACCTAATAAAAAGATTTTTTTATTTATTTATACAGAATGATTCATGTTTCATATATTAAGCCGAATATAGTTTGAAGAGACGCGTAGAGCATTTTCTGTTTTGGCACCTCATATACTTACCATAACACGACAAATCACAAAAATCAATCGAACAATCTCCAAAAAAATCGCACAGATGAGTCTTGTGACTTTTGACACAAAAGTCACAAAACTCATCTGTTTTGTGACTCAAAAGTCTTTTGTGTAAAGAGAATCGTGGTTAATTGTTAGGTCAATGACTAGTGCGTTTGTATGTATAGACTAGGAGTCCGTGAACTCCAGCATAATAAAAATTACTCCTTGAGATTATTTTATACTTTTGAATATTTTTTTGAGTTATATTAAGGAATTTATAAGAGGTGCCAAAAAAAAAAATACTCTACGTGTACTCTTCACACTATATTTAACTTGATATATAATATGAACCATGAATCAGCCTGTATATGGTCTCTTTTTGTAAGGATCATTAACGACAATAATAATTAATTAACAACAAATGAAATACTAATATAATTTATAAACTTTAATATTTACAAATTAGCTGAGTCACTTAGCGAACGTTATGTCAATACTATTTTAGATTTTTTAACTTCATCATCGTAATTTGCGATGCCATCGTGGCATACTTTTTATTGAAAAATCATGCACATTTTGTGCATAGGCGGACTTAATATCTCAAGGCATTTCCTACAAGTCAACCTTGTTGATGATTTAAAAACAAAATTACACATAACAAAATCGAAATTGTAGAGCAATAATATTATAATAAGTACCTACTATTAGTGTCTAAAAACAAAAGTCATAAACTCCTGTCTTATACCATGCCTGACCTATGGTTGTCAAACATGGAAATTTAATAAAAATGTCAAAGACAAAATCATAACATGTCAACGAGGAATAGAGAGAAGTATGTATCAAGAAATGATATGTGGTATCAAAAAATTAGAGATACCACCAAAGCAACCGACAGTATGGACACGAGCTCTATCACTAAAATGGAAATTGGTTGGTCACGTAACGCGCCTTCAAGACCAAAGATGGACAAGAAGTATTACATCGTGGAAAGGTCCAGCAGGCAAAAGAAAAAAGGAAGACCTTGTAAAAGATGGGAGGACGAAATAATTCACACCGCGGGACCAAATTGGATGCAAACTGCAAACTCAAAAGAGGATTGGCAAAATTTGGAGGAGGCCTTTACCTGTAAACGGGTTCTTGCTGACTAACTCTATATAATATGTAATAATAAATAACACACTAACACTGAAATAAAATGTAATATAATATTATAGGGTTAAGTATCATGAAAATGTAAAACTACTAACTAAACAATGTAAAATTAATTGTCTTGCGAGAAATACGTCACGGCGGCGTTACGTCACAGCTTGATCGTACCTGAATACACGAATATGGTGGACATTAATGATAATAATTAATATGTGTATAGATTATATCTATCGTTATGTATATATTATTATAATTGATATTTCCCTTTATATTATTTCTTTTACATATATAAATTATTATTAAGTATTTTTTTTATTAAGTATATAAAATATATTTTATCTATTAGTATATTAGAACGCATATGTGCCTGGAGTAGTCTGTCTCGCGCCTGACAGTTTGGGTCCACAGAATATCAGGGACTGTGGAGATCCACAGTCATTATCCTGAGTGGATATATATTACATTTCGGCAATCGGTGCATTGTACTACCTACCACCATTACCCAGACCTCATGATTTTTTTATCATATTTTCAACGTATTTCTGTTTTGTTGTTACTGTTTAATCATGTCTTTTTTTTTTGTCTTGGTGTATGTAATGATAATAATATGTTTTTTTCCCCATTGTGTAGTGTAATGTTCGTATTGTTGAATAAATGTTTATTTATTTATTTAAATACAGGCTTTTTTATTTAATTTTATTTTTATTTATTAGTGTATCTGCATGTTTCGTCTTCGTCACACAATTTATGAATTATCTATATAACTATTGTTTTAACAATATTTGCCCGTTACATATTAGTAATATTTTATTAAAAACATTTATTTGTATGTCTCTACCAACACATTCGTTCGTAGATTTACGCAATTTTAAGCTTCGTTTTTCATCGGTATTCAATACAAAACAATAAACGTGTCATTTTTATTTGAAGTCCACCAATCCTCGCCAATATATAACGATTAATAGCGGGGGGGCTATTACGTACAACGATCGGTATTTAACGCAATAAATCGCACTCGATCGGCCATTTTGACTGGCAACGGTCTATAACGAGTACGTGAGAATTACTCTTCGAAACAAATTTGTGCATTTTAATATATAAAAAAAGAAAGTGACACTAATACTTTAATATTATTAATAGGCACTTTTTCACTTTAGGCGTCTGCTTAGAATCTCGAAGTGAAGCTTTCATTTAAGAATTTAGGCCAATCGTACTCACGTAAATAAAAAAATGTGATGTAGGTATATTATAATATTTAGTAACCTAAGTATTTATTATACTTTAACTCAGGGTGCATTTAAACTATTTAAAATTAGTTTCCAACTTTAATTTTATTTTAGTAATTGTTATATTTTGGAAAAAGCTTTAATCGCTTGTCTCTTAAATGACTGATTCCTTAAAAATATATTTATCTAACATATTATATTGTCTTAAGTAGTAAGATATTTAATGCAGTACTGTGTAAATTTGATAATCAACTTTGTTTATACATCGTCTAAAAAGTACATTCACTATAACTTTGAGATACGATTGAGAATGACAGTGCCTGTCCTCATTTTGGAAATGTATTTTTTTTGTCAAAAACTAAAAAAAAATATGAAAATGAATTGCTGTTCATTAGTCTCGCTAAAACTCGAGAACGGCTGAACCGATTCGGCTATTTTTTTTTTTTTTTAAAACCTTTATTTCGGGCTGCATAGGCCCATATTATAAATACCTTACAGACTAACATACATATTATTACACAATTAATTATAACTATTCCATCACGTATCACGGCGACGTGATGTGCGCCTCGCTCCGGAGTCTCCCCCGGAATCTTCGGTAGACTACACCCATCGGCCAGAACTCCTCCACCTCGAAGGTCGACAAGCGATGTGTCGGTACTCTCACCACAAAAGAACTAAAGCTAACTTTATGGCGAGACTCCAGACGCTCGACCCTCAAGTTGAAGGATGTCTTCTTCAAGATGTAGCCTACGACATCCTCGACCTTCGTGGACCAGTGCAGGCGGGACACGTACAGCGGCGTGGTGGGTATTTCACACCGCAGACGCTGCTCGGGTCCGCAGGGTGCGGTGCCGCGGTGGTTGCGGACGGCGGGCTTCCTCTTCTTTCTTCTCTCCACCAGTGTGAAGCCCTCCTCATCGCACCTCCTGGTCTCACCCTCGTTAAATCGAGGAGGTTCTGCCTTACGGCTATCCTTAGCCTTGCGGCTCTTTATCACCCCTTTTGTCTTCACCCGCTGGGGAGGTGCGGGGGAGCGGGCAGTGACACCCGCAAAACTTTTCTGCTGAGTCGCTGGTTGACTCAGCTTCGGCTCGACCTCGAGGGGAAGGCGGGCGGGAGCGGCGGCGGTCGGTGACACGTCGGATTCCGCTGACGCGCAAAAGGTGTCAGCTTGCGCGCCGCGGCGACGCGTATTTACGAAGGTCGAATGCTCGGGTGACATACATAATGAATTATTACTTTTCATTTGCAATAATTCATTACGCAAATCACGGATGGTGGATTCCGATGCATTCAACCTACCTCGCAACTCGTCTAGCTCTGCCTTCATACTGTTGAAGTTCTTCAACAGGCTGGAGACGTCGACGTGGTCCATCGTCACCACCGGCAGCTTGTGGAGATCTTTCGCCACAAATGCCGGCACGCCGTCTGGATCCGTCTGCTTCAGCAGGGAGATGATGTCCTGCACGCTTCTCTCGGTGCCATCTCTGCGCCGCGATGTCATATTCGCGCTCTGGCCGAGCGTCTCGTACAGCAGCTGCTTGCCCTTGCAAATCTCCTCGCTGTTGAAGGTAGACTTGCAGATCTGCATGATGCTGACCTCGTCCATGGTGTCGATGGCATGCTGGATAAACGCCAGCAACTCATTGGCCACGAGCGCCATGGTGACGTGCAGCGGCAATCAGCCGCGCGATTCGCACAAATATAAATTAATATTTGTTGCTCGTGTATAACGCGGAGCGCGACCGTTCGCTGGCTCGACACATTACACACTTTTTGGTCTTGAAATATTCGTGGCAGTCCAGGGAAGGTTTAAACTGTGAGAAAATATTATACTGTTTGTACCCGTGAGCGGTCAGCTAGTATCGTATATTTATTTACCACTTGCCTTGACATGTAATAAGTGTTTCTACATGAGGTGTTAGCACATCGCACGCGATACAACGCCATGAATATGTAAAACTCCCCTTTTTCATTTATCACTTTCACTGTTAATTGTATATTTTATTGGGACTTAACTTTTGATGAGTGTAATATGTTTTGGATTAATTTTATACACGGTATTGTTTTTTCTTTATTTATTATTGTTTTTTTTGTTTATGCAAAAACCTTTTTGTATTATCTAATAAGTCTTACCTATTTGATATAGTTAATGGTACATTCTAATAAGTTTTTCTTCTCGATTAGTTTAGACATACGTTCAAATACAACATACGTTTTAATGAAGATTTCAACCACGTCGACGAGTCAATTCGGTTTTTTTTTAAATATTTTAAGGTTAAACTAGCAAGTGCAAAAGAAATTGAAAACTTTTAAAAATTGGTCGAGCCAGTACTTTGCTGTAAGCTTAGTATCGAACAGGATATCAAAATTTTGACCAGAGGAATGCTACGACATTAATAGGTCAGCCTGATATGAAACCGAAGCCTCGCATTTTTTTTCACTGAAAATATTTTGAACCGTAAAAAGACTGTCAGAGAACTATCAGTCTATCCATAAGCTCGTTCGCCAATTATTTAACGGAGCTCTCTCTGTTTTCGTGTTTTAACTGGCTTGAGTGACATGTTTTCGTTCGGTGTTTGCGTTATTTCGTATCTTCTGAGCCAGCTGTTTTGAACTATTATTACCTTAAAACTGTAGATAAATTAATTTGAAAAAGACACACTTCTGAGTCAAAAACACATGATTATTTTGTATCGTATTTTTGTAAAATCTGGGCCCTGATTGAAGATCTATTTATCGCTTTCGAAGTTCAAAAACAAAATGTATGGGATTTGGCATAAGCTTCGCTAAGTGACATACGAATTCGCTTGTCATTTAGCGAACGTAATGTCAAATTCCATACATTATGTTTTCGAACTTCGTAAGCGATAAATTGCAATGGCATCTTGAACCTGTGCAGTTTTATCGTTATAGTTTGTATCATAGATAATACTTGTATATAAGGGAGATGACCGACTTTTTGTCGGTGAAAAACAAAATGCTGATTGCACTAGTGCAACGAACACACAATAAGTTGGTTTGAAGAATATGGCAGAAAAATCTGTTTATAGATCCTACAAAAAGTAAGTCATCGTGACTCAAGAAGTATTTAAAAAAAGATGTTTTGTGATGAATATTGCAATTGTATTCTATTAGAAGCCTGCGTGGTCCAGTTATTAGAGTTTGGGTCGTTCGTTCGAAAAGATTCATGCGTCGGATGAGCGTGTAAAATGTTGGTCCTGCGCCTCTCGCCAGTCGTGTTCAACTTGAGTTATGAGAGTAATGAAAGAGTGTCCTTGTGTACCGCACGCATACTTGGGCACAATAAAAGGAATACGCAGCAGTTGAATTGAAACCGACCTAGCTCCCTCCACTGATTTTGGTGTTGGTGGCTGTAGCACTCAAATGTAGAGATTATTATCTTCTTCTTTTATCTAATATATAAAAATGAATTGCTGTTCGTTAGTCTCGTTAAAAGTCGAGAACGGCTGCACCGATTCTGCTATTTTTAGTCTTGAAATGTACGTGGAAGTCCAGGGATTGTTTAAACGGTTTTTTATGCTCAACGAAGTGGGCACGGTTCAGCTAGTCTTATAAATAAAAATGAATCGCTGTTCGTTAGTCTCGCTAAAACTCGAGAACGGCCGAACTGATTCGGCTATTTTTGGTCTTGAAATATTCGTGGAAGACCAGGGAAGGTTCAAACGTTTTCTATGCTCAACGAATTAGGCACCGGCCAGCTAGTCTTCTATAGATTTCTGCTATTTGCGATTTTCCTGATTATTATGTTTTAAAACAACTTGTAAACATTGAGTTAGCAGATCAGCCAACATTAATCATACTATGTGCAGCCGTCAGTATAATAATTAAGATCTTTGGTTTTGTCGACTCACGGCCCTAATGTATTTGCCGTGACGTTTTAAAACGTCAGGTGAGGTCTTTAACGATAAAACTTCGATAATAGCCGTAATATATTAGTGTTGCGTAAACGTCATGTATGACGTGATGACGTGTACATTAATAATAATAACTATGGACCATGTAAATCTGGTAAGTATTCGAACAAATTTTGTTAGGAGACCAGACAACGGATAAAAATATTTAACACGTTCACTGTGCCTGCACCACATGTGGGTCATTTTGAGTTTGAGTTCATACGTGTGTGCACCACTTATGGGTCTTACCTCCATAGAAATTTATAACATTTTTAAAGGATACACGTGTCAGTTTCTTATCGTTTTTTTGCATACACGTATGAACAATAAACTACAAAAAGTAACTGAACAATGTCCGGGGGACATTTCGATGGGATTCCCAAGGTATGAGTATGTAAAGTTATTACATTTTTCAGTAGTATTAGAGTAAATTGAAACCGACTTATTTAGCTTTTTTTTTATTACAGTGAAAATTAGTTTTAAATATAAGTAAATAAAAAAAAATTTATGACAAGCATTATATGTATTGCATTTTGTACATTGAGAACATTCAGTATCGGTCTTTTTGGCTTTATTCTGAGCTTAATTTGACAACTAGATTAGATTTTTGATAATTAATTTGACAACTAGATTAGATCTTTTACATCTCTATTTGTCTAAGTCACTGTCAATATAAAAAGAAAGAAAAATAATTAACGTGGAGTGATAAATTCACAATTCATACGTGAGTACACCACATGTGGGTAGATGAAAATAAAGTTGGTACGTGTGTGCATCATATGTGGGTCTTTCAATTTTTTAAAATAAAACCAATTTGAGGGGCTTAAATGGTTTTATGTTTAATAATATGTCATAATATACACTTTTCATAACTTATTAAAAAAAACGTGTTTGCACGTGAGGGGTCTACCTTTTTTTTTTTTTTTTTTTTTTTTTTTATCGCTGAGAAATGCATTTAAGCATTCCGTGGGGGATTGGGGATTCCCTCCACGGATATGTAGGACTCGCTGCGTCCGAAAGATGGTAAATGGACGCAGCCCTACCCACTAAAACTCGGCGGTACTCCGACTCCACCGTCGTTGACGAAGCCACAGGGACAACAAAACTTCCGCGACTCCGTCGACGGGAGCCTGCATTGTGGGATTGCAGGCCCGACATGTTGGGGGCGCTCAGGCGCCCCAACGTGAGGGGTCTACCTAGCAATTTGTAGCTACACTGTTAACGTGTTAATACTTTTATGCTATACACATATTTAAGATTTTTACTATAGTAGACACGAAATTAATACACATCCATGACCCAGGAACATTGAAAACTTTTTGTTCCCTCGGCGGTATTCGAACTCGCGACCTCTCGCTCGAGCACCAACGGGCTCAGCCAACTGCGCTACGGAGGTCGTGCGAACAAATTGTGTTAGGAGACCTGAAAAATATTTAAAACTTTTATAATAGACGCATATTAAATCGACACTCATATAACCCAAAAACATAGAAAACCTTTTGTTTCTTTGGTCATTGAAAAGAATCGAACCCGCGATTACGTAAATATTTGTCGGTCAGTAATCGAATTTAGATGAAATGTACTAAGAAATCGTTAAGAATATTTGAATACACGAACGGATGAAGGTGATATGAAGCACAATTATGATTTCGAAGAAATCTAGTTCAAAATGTCATTTAAACATTTTAAAATACGTCGTAATGTGTAAAGTACATTAATCTAATGATCCGTCGTTAGAATCAATTTATTTAATGTTTAAGTGACTGTTTAAACTCAATTTTCTGGGTATTTTTTTTCGATATATCACCTTCATTCATTCATGTCTTCATTTATTTGCAAAATTGACGTTTACAATAAAACACACTTTAGCTAATACGCTCTCGGATACTTGAGGAGTTCTCGGATATGTGAGAAGTGCGGGAGTGTAAGTACTAATGGCGGTTCTGCCATATCAATGTCTACTTTACATCTATACTAATATTATAAAGCGGAAGAGTTTGTTTGTTTGTTTAAACGTGCCAATCTTAGGAACTACTGGCCCGATTTAAAAAAGTATTTTTTTGTTGGATAATAATTTAAAAAAAGCAGACTTTTTACATGCCTATCCAACGCATGGTTCATCTTTCTTGTCAGACAATCAGGTGATCAGCCTGCATTGTCCTAACCAAACTTGAAAACAACATTTTTGTTGCTCCAACGCGGGAATCGAACCCACGACCTCCGGGTCGAGAGCAAAGCTCTGAACCACTAGACCACGGAGGCGATAATTTTTGTTGGATAGTCCATGTATGGAGGAAGGATTTAGGCTATATAATATTACGCTGCGACCAATAGGAGCGAAGCGTCAGTGAGAAATGTTGGAAAAACGGGGAAAATTATTCACATTTGGGGACTTTCGTTGCGTGCGCTGCATAAACGGTTTGAGTCACTCAAAAACCACGCGAACGAGGTTGCGGGCACAGCTAGTAGACAATAAAAATAATTGACGTTGTTCTAGATCTTAACTCACATTGGCCCAAAGTCGTTCACGTTTTCGTGTGTATTGCTTTAGCAGTTTCATCTCTATTTTCTAATTGTTAAGGTAAAAATTATAATATGAAATATGATTATACAGGATGTCCGGTGGCAGAATTAGGATTTTAAATTGAAATTTAAAAATAGTTTAATTGAGAAATAGTGGCAGGATTTGTTTCGTACACTTTGCTCTTGAGGTAACCCCACAGAAAAAAGTCAAGGTGAGTCAGATCTGGTGATCTTGGGGGCCACGGGATGTCTCCGAAGCGGCTGATCAATTTGTTTGGGAATAATGCCATGGTGGCTCTAGCAGTATGAGGAGTAGCACCATCTTGCTGAAACCATGTGTGCGATGTAAAGACATGATGTGCTTGCAGATTTAGAACAAAATAGTCAGTGATCATGCGTCTGTATGAATCACCATCCATTGTCCTCGAGAATTTTCAAAAAAATAGGGACCAACTATTCCTGTTGCTGATAATGCCCACCAAACTGTAACCCTAGGGCTATGAAGCTGCTGCTGATGTTTCAATCGTGGATTGTTTCCTTTGGCTGCCCAATATCGACAATTTTGCTTATTGATGGCCCCGTTTAGATGAAAATTGGCTTCATCACTAAAAGTATCGTGTTTACAGTAGGTACGAAATCTCTGTAACATTGTTTCACAAAAGTTTTTGCGTAATGGATAATCGTTGGGTTTGAGAGCTTGCACAATTTGAATCTTGAAGGGATGGAATTTAAGATCAATTTTCAATATTTCATGAACAGTTGATTTCGGTAGTCCTAGCGCAGCCGCCCTCTTGCGCACAGACTGACGTGAATTCCCTGGCAAACTGTTAGCGACAAGTGCAATGTTCTCCCAACCGATGTTCTTGACGAGCGGCTCAGGCCCGGCCGCGGATTTCTTGCTGCCGAAGATGTTTCGCGGAACCTCCGCACCCATGAACGAATTAATTTTTCACTAGGTCCTTCACTCAAACGTCGAATATTGCACCGCGAACAAAATCTTCGACGAGCAACTACGCAGGTTTAATTTGCTTTGAAGAACTCTTCAATAGCATACGCACGCTGATCGTTCGTCCACTGCGACATTATGTCAAATTAATCCGCACTAACGCTCAATCGAATGTGATGCTTTGCACTAATATACCCTCAATAGTTAAAAAAATATTCGAATTTCAAATCCTAATTCTGCCACCGGACACCCCGTATATAACGATAAAGAACAGTCACTGTAACTTTGGGATACGATTATACTCCTTTTATTAAAAAAAAATTTCAAGACTAAAAATAGCCGAATCGGTTCAGCCGTTCTCGAGTTAGTTCTTGAGGCTAACGAATAGCGATTCATTTTTATATTTAAGAAGAAGATATAAGATAACCTTAAACTATATGCAAAATATACCCTTTTTAAGTTAAAACCTTGTTGAATAGACTTCTATTTATATATCTGGTGTAAAAAGAGCAGTCACTATAACTTTGAGATACGATTATACTACCTTAACTCATTTTGGAAATGTATTTTTTTTTCAATTTTTTTAGAAAAAATTTAAAAAAAAATTTTTTTGCTGTATAGTTATTTTTGCGACAAAAAAATTAGAAATGGTAAAAAGTAAAAAAAAAATTTTTAATTAAAAAGAAATGCATTTCCAAAATGAGTTAAGGTAGTATAATCGTATCTCAAAGTTATAGTGACTGCTCTTTTTACACCATGTATAAGTGACACAAGTGTAAAAATTACTTCAGTATTTTAAGTGAGGCAAAACTCAGGGGACTATCGCTTTAGTTTTTGCAAATTTCAGCTTTTATACGATTTCAACACGCTCAGGCTGGCTCGATACCTCTTTCACGCCACACAAATAGTCGTTCAAGGTCACTGGCGTTATATAAAGACTTGGAACTTCTTTAGATCATAAATATCCAATGACCGAGTTTTAGCTAAATTCTCTAGAGACGGTTCAACGGTTTCCGACCTTTGATGGTATTTCAATTTATAAAACAGAAGGAGTTCACTTAGCAAATAACAAAATATAATTCTCGGAACGTAAACTTTTCCTTCCTTGTAAGCTTTACGGAAATTTTAGGAAAAATTGTATTCACCAATTCGGTTTTCTTTGAACTTGGCTGAGCATAATGCCTTATCATTACCACGTCTTTTAAAATATAGGAAACAAATATTGTATTGAGGAAACGCATCGGCCGTTTTTCCTGAGATTAACGCGTTTAAACAAACATTCAATCATCAACTATGAGACCAACCTCGACTGTAATTGACGTAGTAGACAAACAAACAAACAAACACACTCTTCCACTTTATAATATTATTATTCAGTTATTTGACTTTACTGAAGAGTCGTAGTTTTATCGAGAAGTCGTTGTGAAAGTAAAGTGACGAGGATAAATCCTATGAAACGTACGGTTTCCACGGCATAAACAAATTTCTTGTCTCGCACGAAGTCGCAGGCATCGTGTTGTATTGTTTACCAGTAACCACGGCTGATTAAAGAGTTTGTAGACAGGCAGTCAATGAGATAGTTAAGTCCAGAAGGTACAATTATGTCAAATTGAGTCTAGTAATTACTGACTTCAAAATTTGAAATTATGGTTTTGTTAATTAATAACTTCTTATTATTATTAATAAGTAACGCTTCAATTAGTTTAGCTTAGTGAACATCTCTTAAATATTAAAGAATTATAACAAATGAAACCATCCTTAGATAAAAACCATAAGTTGACTACACAAATTACGTACTCATGTTATTGGTGCCATTATTAGGAATCTGCTGATACCTCAATGATCAAAATCGGATCAGTAGTTTAGGGGTTAGATGGAATTAGATATGGGAACCGCGCCATGTTGATTTTGGCCCGCACCGATCGAGGATCCATCGGCGCGCCGAACGGTTCTAGTGGCGTTTTTTTTTTCTATGATAATGGTGCTCATCACCAAATGACAGTTATCAAGTTCGAGTAATCTCGAACGGTACTTGATAGTACGCTCACGTATGTGAGCTGAAGATAAGTACTAAGATTTGAATGGATTTGGACCGCAGCGACTACAGACGATGATCGTTTCCACATCGACCATGATCTATCTGCACGCCGCCGTCAGATAATTGTGCTCGGCGCCCATGTCTAGATCATTACATATTATATTAGCTTCTTTTGCCGTAGTTTGCCATGCATTTTTTAACCGACTTCAAAAAAAGGAGGAAGTTCTCAATTCGTCTGTATGTATAATATTTTTTTTTTTTTTATGTATGTTCACCGATATTTTCGTCAATTATAGACGGATTTCAAAAATTTTTTTTTTGTTGTATAGAGTTCACTTCTGAGGTGGTCCCATTTTCACCAGGTCAGGATCTGATGATGGGATCCAGGAGAAATCGAGGGCAACCACCGAAAATTGTATGCTCGTATGGTGTTTTTGTTACGTAATCATGTGTTACTCAGGTATATGCTTCCGGGTGTCAACATCTGATGCTGCTGTGCTGATGATGAAGCTACAGTACTCCTTAACGGTTAGGATTAGGAGTTGGAAGGCAGTACTGCAATTGGTCGATGGAAACTATTTAGTAGTATGTAGGGCTAACATGTTGCTTGTGAGGTATGCTTGAATCAACATCTGATGCTGCTGTGCTGATGATGAAGCTACAGTACTCCTTAACGATTAGGATTAGGAGTTGGAAGGCAGTACTGCAATTGGTCGATGGAAACTATTTAGTAGTATGTAGAGCTAACATGTTGCTTGTGAGGTATGCTTGAATCAACATCTGATGCTGCTGTGCTGATGATGAAGCTACAGTACTCCTTAACGGTTAGGATTAGGAGCTGGAAGGCAGTACTGCAATTGGTCGATGGAAACTATTTAGTAGTAGGTATGTAGGGCTAACATGTTGCTTGTGAGGTATGCTTGAATCAACATCTGATGCTGCTGTGCTGATGATGAAGCTACAGTACTCCTTAACGATTAGGAGTTGGGAGCAGTACTGCAATTGGTTGATCGAATGTATGTAGGGCTAACGTGATACTTGTAATATACCATCCAGACTCACGGCGAGAAATCTCGCCGAGAAGTCTCGCCGGCCCTTCTCGCGAGAACAAGCAATTTATCCACACTCTCATTTTTCTCATTCGTGATCTGTTTCCTATGCAGTATGGACGACATTGACGAATTGCAACTGCAGCAGGTTTGGCTGTGTGTTATTGCATATTATAACTTTGTCAATTTCGTTGGGTCTACCCATGATAATAAAAAATATAAATACCTAATAAGTATTATATTATCAAACTCTTTCAACTAAGTACCTATTAATAACAATTATAGCTTCCTAAAAATATGACCAATTCGACAAACGGACGTTGTAATTAGTGACTATGTATTAAATAAACTGAAACCCTTAAGTAAATGAACTAGCATCTATTTAAGTTCACAACGCATCAACACAACTAAAAAACAAGAAATAAAATGACTTTTAAAAAAAAAAATTAAACCGACTTCAAAAAAAATAACTAAAAAGCGATAAATAAACTAATGTATCTACTTAATGCATAATATATACCTACAATTATTTAAATATTTACAACTCAATACCTAATACTTTAACAAAGTCATCTTTAACTATTTAATCATTTACAGTTATCACTTATTTTTGAAGTCGGTGCCAGCCAAACAAATAAATGTAATTAAGAATACTGACCGACACTAAAATTCAAAGCAAAACTAAAAATACGAATTTGCATAAGCGCGCTGAAATAATCTATTTCAACGCGCTTGCCAGCCGCGCGCGTCAAACAACACAACAGACTATGTTACCTAGGCTGCAGGCTGGCACCGACTCCAAATATAAGTGATAACTGTAAATATTTAAATAGTTAAAGATGACTTTGTTAAAGTATTAGGTATTGAGTTGTAAATATTTAAATAATTGTAGGTATATATTATGCATTAAGTAGATACATTAGTTTATTTATCGCTTTTTAGTTATTTTTTTTGAAGTCGGTTTAATTTTTTTTTTTTAAAAGTCATTTTTTATAATTCTCGTTATCCACCAATTAATCGCCATCTTTATATTTTAATCTACACTTCTACAGTATTTTAGCCGACATAAAAAAGTGGAATTTCTCAATTCTGCCGGTTTTTTCTACCCAAAACAACAACAACTTTAACACAATTTACATAATATTATTTGGTTTCCATGTTCAGTAGTCACCTTCTAGTACTTTGTGCGTGGAAACGTGTTTCTATAAATAGGAACGCTACAATATTCATCAGCGTATAGAATTTAATAAAGCTTGAATATTGCAACTGCCACAATACCAGAATAGCGAGTCTATTACGGTCAGTCCACGTCAATAAAATATGTGCTGTTCAAACAGTACAGGCAAAACGTTCAAAAAACACCTGGGCTGGTAGTAGGTATATTTTTTTAAGAATTTATAAAATTTGACTTAGCTAAGTGACATAGCGCTGCTTAAAGTGACTGCGATACTAATGTCACTTAGTGATACTTATGTCACTTAGCACTCTCACATGTCACATAGCGATGCCTATGTAACTTAGCGGTTTACTTTATGACACTTAGCGATGTTTATGTCACTTAGCGATGCTTATGTTACTTAGCGGTTTACTTTATGACACTTAGCGATGTTTATGTCACTTAGCGACTCTTATGTTATATTCCAATTATATTATATACGTCCCTCTCTTTCTTTCTGATAAAGGTTTCACCAATTAGCGTTGAATATGGGTTGTTAACTTGAAGGCCGATAGTCGTCAATCGTTGCCATCAGCGGTCTTCCCCAACAACTGCGAGATTGGGTTATTTAAGAAAAGAGCATATTCTTACCTCAAGGATAGGCAACGCACTGGCGTCGCTGGTGACCGTGGGCGGCGGTGAATCACTTACCATCAGGTGACCCGTCTTGCTCGTTTGCCTTTTAGATGTTATAAAAAATAAAAAAAAATAAAAAAAAATCAGCCGTCATCTTGAATCAGGACCCAGATGAAACAAAATTTGTTTGCCCAACAAATAAAAATCCCGTCTTACCCAATTATTTATTTACCACAAATTGGGGTTAGGTCGAATACGTAAACATCATCCTTATTTATACTCTGATTGATTTCTATGACTGGCGAATTTATATTCATCTTAAAAGGGTTTTTATCTGCGAGGATCGATCTTATAAACGATATTTTATTATTCATAAGGTTCTCCTCGTAGGCAAATCTATGTCTATGTGTTTACGGGTTACGCACGAGCTTCTTTGAGGATGAAAAATGATTTTAACGGTTTCCAGAAATCAAACGTTATCTCTATGTGATATATCAAATAGAATAAAATAAATTTGGTTGTCTGGAAGGAACTGCTGTAAGCAGCAATACCGCCTTTTTGTACAGTTCCTTTTATTGTTGTTGTGTTTTATGTGTGTCAATAAAGTATTTTCTCCTCTCTTTACAATATACATTACGTACAGAAGCTATACGCGTATTGTCAAGCCACCGATGCATTGCGTCATGACCTACCATCCCATACAATCTATCTTTAATACAAAAAAATTGCAAAAGATGTCACTATTATTAATATGCCGAATTAAGTACAAATATTCACATTAAAATAAAGATAAGCATATTTTTTAAGCATAACATTAACCTAAATTCAACTCCTTAATTAAGAAGAAAATATGAAACGAAATTGGTAATTAGTATTTTCCAATAGTGGCGCTAGATGGCAGTTTCCGGAATGTGCATGTACTTCACCCTTTGCCAGTCGCATTGCCAGTATTAGGGTGATACCATTTTCTAGTAATAGGTCGTGTCTCTGTTATATATCTACTATGTGATTGCGTGAAACTAAGCAGGAATAATTGACTGTTCGATATTCGTAACATCATCAAATGTCAATTGTATAGGATTTATTATCATTATCACACAAAAGCATCATCAACGTATCAGATAATATACGTCCACTACTGGACATAATGTAGGGAGTAGCCAAGCCTAGTATACTTGCCTCGCTTACCAGGCGGGTTGGCAAGCGCGGTTTTCAGATACACATCACATCACATCACGGAAACGCAGAAGCAAAATTTTTTTTGCTAAAAAAAACATTTCTAGAATGAGAAAAGGTAAATCCCAAATCCCAAAAAAAAGTGGCTATTCTTTTTACAGTCCGTATATTCTCTCTGTCGCCTTTCACGACACCCTCGGATAAGATGGTCGATAGCGAGGTGCTATTCTTTCTCCAGCACCTATTTTATACAATGTTCTTTAGATTTTGTTACGAATATGTACTGCCGTTCTTATCATAAACAACGCACTTGCTTGGAGGTTACTTTCGAGTAAATCGAGATCAAAGTT
The DNA here is from genome assembly GCA_905187575.2 of Celastrina argiolus. Lineage (NCBI taxonomy): Eukaryota > Metazoa > Arthropoda > Insecta > Lepidoptera > Lycaenidae > Celastrina > Celastrina argiolus. Next base: position 11,455,219 of record LR994596.1, read on the forward strand.
TTTTTATATATTATACAAAAAATATATTTTGTTGTCTCTATGAAACTAATAGGAATATTCCAAATATTTTTGTTCTGTTTAGTGCCTTTAAATGTGGGCTTTGTATGTGCGATATTATATGTACATATTTAGTTAATTTGTGATATTTTTAATTGTAAAAATATCACAAATTTACTAAATTTTTAAAACTAATAACTAGTCATAATCATTGGATTATGACTAGTTATTAGTTTGGAAGTATAAAGCTATTAAAATTCAGTGATTGCTCCTGGTAGATCTCGTTGCGGTGATTCCAAATATACTCGTTTTTGCCAAAAATTCAAATTCAATATTTTTACTTACAATGAAATATTTATTCGATTCCGCTAAATCTGTAAAATTTCTAACAATAAATTAGTTTATCGCACATCCATTCCCCTGTATTCCAACAACGGGTAACATTTCAACGAACCATCACAGGCCAAATCCGTTTAGTTTGATGCATCAAAACCAAATTTGATTTAACTAAAGCTAACTATCGACTGTTGTAGCTAAGCTTTCTAACGAAACCGCAAACGTACAGACAGATTTGATTCAATTAGAGAAACAAACATCAATTAGAATGTTATGTTTGTTCCTCACGCCTTCATTATACTGATCAAACATATTGTTTAAGAAATGTACCCAGAATTCCACGTCTCGTTTTCGTTAATCTATATAATAATAATATAATAGCTCCCCTCACCGATTTCGGTGTCGGTAGCCGATTTCATTGAAACCAGGCCAGCTACGCAGGAGTTATTTTATAGTGCCCAAGTGTGTACGCAATACACAAAGACACATTCTCTTACTTTTGCTCTCACAACCCAGTGGGACGGTAAACCGACATGACTGGCGAGAGAACAGGTGCAGGACCGACTTTTTACATGCCCATCCGACGCATGGATCATCTTTCTTGTTAGACAATCAGGTGATCAGCCTGCATTGTCCTAACCAAACATTGTTTGTTGTTCCAACGCAGGAATTGAACCCACGACCTACGGCTCGAGAGCGAAACTCTGAACCACTAGACCACAGAGGCGATTTTTAATCTATACGATTAAATTAACACGTGAAGCAGTAGTAGGTACCTCTTTTACGTATTACGAATGACTGTAGCATACTAATACGTTGTAAATCATTTCAGGCCTTTCAGTCTGTACATGCAGTAACTAAATTCGTACATGACGAATATATAGATTAAGTTGCTTCAAACTGTGTGATGTGTTTTTATAAAGGATCTAGGTATTATTCTATGTTGATCTATGACCCCGTATGAAAGTTTAACATTAATGAGGAGTTTAATCTACGGGAGCAGAACCTGACATAATAAATCAAGTGAACTGACAGATCTGTCACTGTCGGCGCGTAACGAAGGAGGCGATAAGGTTTGGCAGGCGGAGGAATTGTCTCAAATGATGGCGTCGGATTTAAAATACACTTGAAGCTGCTTTCGACACCGCCGATATATTTATTACAATTGGGTTGTTGAGGGAATGATAAATTTATGAAATTTATGATTCCTCCGAGGTCTAGTGGTTTAGTTCGCGACTCGGAGGTCGGGGGTTCGATGCCCGCGTTGGAACAACAAAAAATGTTGTTTACAAATTTGGTTAGAGCAATGCAGGCTGATTGTCTGACAAGAAAGATGACCCATGCGTCGGATGGGCATGTCGGTCCTGCGGTTTATCTACCGTCAGGCGTGTAGATATACTGGGCTACGAGAGAGTGCTTCTTTATATTGCGCACACACTCGAGCAGATAAAATAACTGGATTTATTTACTATTGGACTCATTGCGAAGGAAATCAAAAATATGAGCAATATATAAAATAAGAATTTTGATTAGTTTTAAAACAATTAAATAAAATATCCATCTCTTTCTCGCAAAACGATTAATATTTTGTACCCACGTTGGTTTAATGTCTATGTAGAGTTACCAACGTGACGTCACAATCGATTGTTCCCTTTTCGTTCGCACATTATATTTAATAGTTTAATATCTTCATTATTTTTAATAGTACTTAAATAATTAAATTACATTATTTTTTACCAGGTGGCTTTAATAACATAAATTTAAAAAAAAACATTCAAAAGACTAATTCGGTAATATGTTACTCAGTAGACTACTTGCACTTTATTATTTATTTTACATCAAGATTATCAAAGTACACGACTGGTTTTAAGTTCTATGACTATATAACATGAATTTATACTAAGAAACTATAGTACAATTAATATCTTGACAAGTTTTTAAATATTAGTTTAGTGCATAAAATAACATATATATTAGCTGCATTTTTTGTACAATCTAGTTAGCTACAAGTTAATTGAAAACTATTATATAGATTATAGATAATAATATACCCTTACTCTCACAGTAAACAAAAATCTAACCACCCAAGCTAAAATCCGTCGAGCCGTTCAGTCTTCAGATCGTGCGAAACTCGAAAAATATACTCTTTCTGGTACAGTCAGATAATTCGCAAAAACGCAGCTATTTAAACGCAAGTGTGTCGCAACCTCACCTAAACAAATTCTTAACGTTCTGTTCCAGACACTATATTACTTCCTACAAATGTTATAACGGACGATTTCCGTCAAAATCTGGGCCATCACAAACCATTAAGGTGACTTCGTTAATAAATTCTCTATGATTAATGATCACAAACAAACAGGTCACCTGGTTCGTGTTGTGGCCTCCCTTTTGTTGTTGGTTTAATTTCCTATAGAAATAGAACATTTTCCAGACGTCAGAGTATTTGATCAGGTTGCCAAAAATATTAAGATGGAAAAACACATTGAACAATATATACAAAAGGTAGATAATTATAATTATTATATAATTAATAGTAATTATATTTTGTATAATAATAATAGCTACCCTCATAAATTTTACTGTACCCATGCAGGAGTTGTTTTGATAGTGCCCAATTGTGTGCGCAACACACAAAGACACTCTTTCTTCCTTTTACCCTTATAATCCAATGGGACGGTAAACCGACACGATTGACAAGAGAACAGGCACAGAAACGACTTTTTACATGCCCATCCGACGCATGGATCATCTTTCTTATCAGACAATCAGGTAATCAGCCTGCATTGTCCTAACCAAACTTGGAAACGACATTTTTTCATTGATCCAGCGCGGGAATCAAACCAATCGAGATCGAGAGCGAAGCTCTGGGGCCTTACTCTCCAAACTGATATGACTTTGATTTAGATACGATCATGCCGCGTACTTCCTAATAAATGACATTTGTTTATTTTGATTCTCAGTCGATCGATATGGTCGGGAGTACAAAAAGTTACGATCTAACAATTTTCTTTATCCTGATTAGTTTCAAAGTAATTCACCAAATAAAATACGAAAAACCATTGATATCGAACGGATTCGGTACTCGATTGTGTCGGGAGTAGGCCCGCTGAACCACTAGACCACGGAGACGTTTGTGTATAATAATGAATTAACAATACCATTTTAATATATTTTAATTGCTTTCAGTGGTGTCGAGTTCCTATAGCTCCATTACTATTAGTTTCACATACCCTTTATTGAAAAGCCAAATTCCTAACTGAACATGTTAGAATTTAATCTAGTATGTACTCTCTAAAAGAGAACAAAAATTTGCCACTGATAGGTTTGATTAAATTTTTTTTTTTTTGTCGCTAGAATAACGAAAAAGCAAAACAATTTTTTTTATTATATGCCAATTTAGAACAATTGCTTCATAACGAATTAAGACAAAAGTTTTAATACATTACAAACTTGATGTAGTGATTTGAAATCGCTAATTATGTTACTTAATTAAAAAACTAAATGTATACACCGCATTGTGTTTATTCGCTAATACGGATAGAAGAAGAGTAAAGAAGACAGATTTGTTGCTCACATGATATCTAGTGTATGTTGATCACAGCTCGTGACTGTACAAAAAACTCATGAGATCGTACTCTCGCGGCTGTACAAAAAACTCATGAGATCGTACTCTCGTGACTGTACAAAAACTCATGAGATCGTGCTCTCGTGACTGTACAAAAAACTCATGAGATCGTACTCGAGGTCAGGAGCTATGAGCCGTGAGGTAATGGACTCTGAGGTAATACAATCACGACCTGTAAGGCCCTGCTGGGACTCGTTCCTACCGACGCCGCAGAATATAATCTTGTTTAAAATTTCACGCTTTAAAATAACAAAGGTTAGCGTATTCTGAGTTTTACACAGCATCGTGAAAAAACATCTGGACTTCAAAAGATATAATATCATGTTCATAAAGAATTTACCATGTTAACGCCTCCGTGGTCTAGTGGTTCAGAGCTTCGCTCTCGACCCGGAGGTCGTGGTTTCGATTCTCGCGTTGGAACAACAAATAATGTAGTTTTCATGTTTGGTTAAGACATTGTAGGCTGATCACCTGATTGTCTGACAAGAAAGATGATCCACGCGTCGGATGGGCATGTAAAAAGTCGGTCCTGCGCCTGATCTCCCACTAGTCGTGTCGGTTATCCATCCTACTGGGCTACGAGAGTAAAGGAAGAGAGACTGCTTCTGTATATTGCGCACACACTTGGGCACTATAAAATAACTCCTGCGTAGCTGGCCTGGGTTCAATGAATTCAGCCACCATCACCGAAATCGGTGTGGGAGGCATTATTATTACTAAGTCAACAATTCTCGTTTAATAGGGTACAGATTAAAAGGGTTTTAACTTGTATTGTAAATTCGAATCGGAAATAAAAAAATATATAGCTAAGAACATTCTCAATCACCTCAGCTAAACAAAAATAAACTAGATCATAATCGGGATCTATGATGGGACACACTCACACACATAATAAACACAAAAAACACTTCAAAAGTTTTTTTCAGGATTTGAAAATACAATATAAAAAAGGGGGTGAAAATTTTCACCACCCAAATGACCATGCAACAAATGACACTATATAGAACCCGATTTTGAATGTCAAAACACACACGGACAAATTTATATCATCCCTCTGTTTTCATCAGGAGTTGAAAATACAATAAAAAAGGGGGTGAAAGTTTTTACCACCTAAAATACCAACAAATGACACTATATTGAACCCGATTTTGAATATCTAATACAAAATTAGTAATATAATCGTGTATCGTGCAGTGTTCACGTCGCTGGGCATCACGGACGACGAGACACAATTCGTTTGATGTTTTGTGCCCGCCCCGCGCTATTTATGGCGCAAGGGCGATACTATATGTATTCCAGGGATGAAATGGATATGGAATTTCGGATACGGATATAGATATTAAATTATTTCGGATTACACTGTAATAATACACAAATTACTTGCACTTTTCTACTTTATAACTTAATTAAGGGTAAAAATACACGACTATATAAATATTAAATTATTTCGGATTACACTGTAATACACAAATTACTTACACTTGTCCACTTTATTTGTTAATTAAAATTTTTCAATCGTCAGACAACTTTTATCTAAGGAATAAATAAGTGACTTTGACATATTTTGTATGTAACAAATGTCAAAGTCACATGTTTTTTCTGATTTATCTGACGATTGAAAAATCTTTTTTTTTTCGTCGTTTCGACTAAGTCATCATCAGGTGTAGTAGTAGTAGTAGCTACACCTGATGATATTATGAGTCTCTTAATTAACTAATAAAGTGGAAAAAGTGCAAGTAATTTGTGTATTATTACTGTGTAACATGTATTTCCATTAAGAACCTACAGTACATTCAATAACATATATTTCGGATTACCCGTTTGTTTCGGGTAATTTCGGTTACGGATATTAAATTTTGGTTTCCTTTTTAAAGACCAACTTTTATTTCGGATTCGGTTACGGTTACGGATAACTTTTATATCGGATATCCGACAGTTTCGGTTACGATTACGGAGCTCCCTAACATACCTGATGTATTCCTACCATAATATATGAGTACCTGTAATTATTTAGCGTGATAATCTTATATATAAAAATTAATTGCTGTTCGTTAGTCTCGCTAAAACTAGAGAACGGCTGAACCGATACGGCTATTTTTGGTCTTGAAATATTCGTGGAAGTCCAGGGAATGTTTAAAGGGTTTTTTAACGATGAACGAAGTGGGCACGAGTCAGCTAGTCATATTAAGAAAAACATGCGTTGAGACACTCGAAAGTTAAGCCAGACTGAGCTTAGAACTCTCTCGACTGATATACCTTTCAAACATAAAAAACCGCATTAAAATCGGATCATCCTTTTGGGACCTGCGATGCCACAGACAGACACAAACACAATTACATAGACACGCAAAACTTATAACCCCGTCGTTTTTGCGTCGGGGGTTAAAAAACATCCGTCGGGACACTCAAAAGTTAAGTCAGAGTGGCATCGTAATGGCGTAACGAATGGTTTTACCGAATCTAAAGAAGTTATCACTTCAATACCGATTACGTAAAATATTAAATAACCTATTTTACTCAGACTGTTAGAACAAATATAATGAATTATTATGTTAAAACTATATATCTAGCTGTAAGTTTAAATAAAATACAGTAAATAAATTTATTGACTCATCTTTTATTACTTGTATTTTTTTATTAGTAATTTAGGCGCTGTGGTGAAACGAACATACATATTAAAGGTGTAAAAAGAACAGTTACTACTTTGGGATATTATTATACTACCTTTTTTCATTCTAGAAATGTATTTTTCTACAAAAAATATTTTTTTTTTGCTTTTTCGTAATTCATGCGACAAAAATAAAAAGAAATGTTAAAAAGTTAAAAAAAAATTTTTTTAGTTTCTGACAAAAAATACATTTTCAGAATGAGGAAAGGCAGTATAATCGTATCTCAAAGTTAAGTATAGTGACTGTTATTTTTACACCCCGTATAGACTAATAACATCATAACCCTTTCTGTTGGCTTCGCCGTTGTCGGATAAAATCCTCATTTAAAGCTGGTTTGACTGGATCGCTACATTTATCCGTCTCATCTTGAAGTCACTCTCAGAGATTGCAAAAAGCAACAAAAACTTAGGCGTCGCATGATATAGAAAATAGTGTAAAAACGGCATCTGCTCTACATACAAAAGATAGAACACATTGCACATTGCTCGCTAACAAATGAAGTCATGAATGAATGAAGGTGATATGTCGCAAAAAAAAAATACCCAGAAAATTGAGTTTAAACTGTCATTTAAACATTTTAGGATATGTAGTAACGTATTAAGTACATGGGTTCTAGAGACGGATCTTCAGATTAATGTACTTGATACGTTACAGCGGACTCTAAAATGTTTAAGTGATAGTTAAAACTCAATTTTCAATCAAGAAAAAGAGGAATCAGAATTTTGCTACATATTACCTTCATCCGTTCACGTCTACAAATAATACTAGGAAAAGTTGTTTGTAGACTAAAATTGTGAATTCTATTATTCCAGCCTAGCCCTAGTGCCGATTTGATATTTCCTTTTTTTCATTCTATCCATCAATTTTCTCTTCGCGGCTTTCAGTTAAAAAATCCAAGCCTGCAAATGCTCATATTTTAATATATGTCGGAGTTGAAACGTAAGGCTTGCAAAGAAAAAAAAAAAAGAAAGCCTAGCAAGTTTAGTCATATTTCCCAAGAGGCCTGTTGCCGCTTACAAAAGAGGAAGGAGAAGACGTGTGTCACCGATGACAGGGAGGACTGTTCAGGGTCGCGCGCGATGGATGGCGGGGCTTGAGAAAAATGGAGTTGACTAAATTCGCTTACGTTCAATGTCTGCTTTGCATTAAGTACTTGTAGCAATAGGTTTGATTGTTCATAATATAAACACGTTCAGCTTGGTGTTATTATTTCGATCCTATAAAGTGACGCCCACAAAATACCGCACTCCGTTATCAGAAATTGGGATATACCCGCAAAATCAAGATAGATGGTTACAGGGTACCTACAAATTGTTGGATTGGATATTATGGCCTTGCGGATATTCAGATCACGTTGAGACGGAACAGATTATATTACGGAGCCTCCACTACCAAAGGCAGCATGGTATATAATGCATAGCAGAAAGACGATTGATGGGATGACAGCGCTGCTGACGATGGTAACGTGCTGACAATGGGAATGTGACGATTTACAATGAGAATGTGACGATTGACAATGGGAACGTGACGATTTACAATAGAACCACGATAATATGACAAGATTGACGTGGCTAGTCAACGACAGGTCTTGGTTATAAGCTTGATGGCTTTGGTAACAGGTGGTAGCAATCTTTTTATTCCTCGTTATAATTTGGAAGCCTTCAAAGTAAATACAATTTCAAAGTTTCCATGAAATTGCTTGCCCAAAAATCTAAATAAACTTTAAAGTTTAGTGTTCGTTTGTATTGCTGTTTTGTTTTATTTGTAGATGGACAATACATTGGGATAATGCTGGACTGGACGATGCATAGCCTTGCATAGCTTGCATGCTTGCCCGATGCATAGAATGAGCTTTGCTGGGTAACCAACCAACGCAGATGAGCATTGTGTATCTTATGGACTATTCTACTTGCTTCGCAAAGATGTAAACTGGTAGTATGAGTATCATTACTTATTTCATTGTAAAGTTCAGAATTAGTCTGGTTTTATAATCACAGTATTAGTAACAGAAAAGAGATTCAAAGTAAAATATCTTACAGTATCTTCTTAAATTATGTGAGTTTTAAAACTTGTTATTATACTAGCTATATTCTTATTAATAGAGTGAAATCAACACAGTTAATAAAGAAGAAATCAAAGTTTGATTTTAATGATAATAATTATTATTACACAACAAGTAAAGGTCTTATGCAGGTGAGCACAGGTTGTAAACAAACAGGCTTATACAATAACATTGACATGTTCTTTGTAAATATTGTTTACATGATAGTAGGTAGACAAGTTTGTAGGAGCGAGAAAGACGATTCAAAAAGAATTAAAAATTTATTTAAAGTTACAACTTATTAAAGTTTAAAACTTAATTAGGATTAACAGGCAGAGCTTTTACAAGTTATCTTCTGTCGGGACACAACCAAGCAGAAATTCATGCCACGATCGAATGTCCCCATCGGGAGCCTTTACAATAGTTGAAACAAAATACAACAAGACATGTGTGTTAAATAAACAAAGCTTTGGTCATAATTAATCTTGGGATGCAATTAATGTGTTATCCCTTAGTTTTTTTATGTGAAGTCCGTTTTAAAGTCAAGTGCTGAGGGCTTGACAAATCTCTAGTTACAACAAATCTTAAGAGTAGTCAATAAATCAATAAATTGATCATAGGGTTAACATAAGTAGGTAGTGTGAAACTACATACTTAAATGTAATTTTCATTGGTGAGTTTAAAACAAAGAAAAAAAAAAGAGTATCTTTAAATAATGTCTTGTACATTGTTATTTATTCCTAAGCTGGCCATAAAAATATCTGTTAAAGTAAATTTGGAATACATATTACCTACAGATTTAACAGACTTTTACTTTTTAGAACATTATGCGATATGGAATAGTTTAAAATTCGTCCAACAGGATAATATTGTTTGTGATATGAGTTTTATGGAATTAACACATTTTAATTTCATGTTTCAGAAGTTACTGTATGTAAGCTGGAACTAATGGTGAACAAGGCATCACACACTCAACGGTCCAAGAGTCTCAGAGGCCGTGGCAGTCCACTGATGCGGTGGAAGATTAGAAAGTTCATTGAGTGACTTCAGTTAGCTTCGACCAACTTGGTGATTTTGTAAAAGGTTGTAAACGCACTAGCGAGTCTTCAGGTATTATGAATGACGAATGAATCGCCTCCGTGGTCTAGTGGTTCAGAGCTTAGCTCTCGACCCGGATTCGTGGGTTCGATTCCCACGTTGAAACAAAAAAGGTTGTTTTTAGGATTGGTTAGGACAATGCAGACTGATCACCTGACTGTCTGACAAGAAAGATGATCCATGCGTCAGATGGGCATGTAAAAGGTCGGTCCTGTGCCTATTCTCTAGCCAGACGTGTCGACTTACCGTTCCGCTGGGTTGTGAGAGTGAAGGGAAGAGAGTCCTTCTGTGTATTGCGCACACACTTGGGCACTATAGAATAACTCCTGCGTAGCTGGCCTGGTTTCAATGAAATTGGCTACCGACAACTTACCGTTCCGCTGGGTTATGAAAGTAAAAGGAAGAGAGAGTGCTTCTGTGTATTGCTCACACACTTGGACACTATAAAATAACTCTTGCGTAGCTGGCCTGGTTTGAATGAAATTTACTACCGACACCGAAATCGGTGAAGGGAGCTATTATTATTATTATGAATTACTCTGGGGTCCAGTGGTTTAGAACCTAGTACTCGAATTTGTGGGTTCGATTCCCGCGACAGTACAACTAAAAATGTTTATTTTTGTCAAGTTTAGTGAGGACAGTGCAATCTGATCACTTGTTATTGTGTGACACTAAAGTAATAGCTTATTTTCATTCAATCAGTTAGATCATTGAAAGGAAATTAAATTAATTTCACTGCATAGTGAAATCTAACATTTTAATCTCATTGTTGTTGCTGATATTTAAACCGCGATAGTTTTGTTCTTGAGATACAGCCTGATTAAAGACAGACAGGCACAGCGAAGTCTTAGTAAATAAATCCCTAAAAGAACTTAATTTTAGATAGTCTGAACATTTTTTTGTGCTGTTTCATTTTGTGTACAGTGGATCGAGCTTCGAGCAACGCTAGCGACGCGACACGACGCGACGGAGCGCGGCGAGCGATGCAGCGCAGCGCGGTGGCGCGGCGGCTAGACGACTGTCGTCTGTACTTCGTTGAAGTATCACATTCGAAACCAAAATTATTTGGTGAGCGTAATTGTTTATCTACTGACTGTAGTGTGATACTGGCGGAGTCGGGGTCTTCACAGACCATACGCTGTGCATGTGCACACGGGTAGCCAGCCGCGGTTAACACAAATGTGTTAAGCGGTTGACGTATGTCGGCGATGGAGCCGTGTCATAGAAGTCAAATTCTGATGACAGTATTTGACCTACCAAGCATCATTTCGCAGCAGCAACCATTAAAAGTCGGTACCTCTTGGGGCAACTCAAGTAGGACGTGGAGCGCAGCGGGCGTGTGATGCTGGAAGGTTGGGGTCTACACAGACCACATGATGTGTATTCAATGAGTGATGCACACGTGTTAGCCGTGGGGAGAACACGTCGTGTTACGCGGCTAACGTATTTCGACTAAAGAGCCCTGGTCATATAGGCATTACCTGAGACTTTGCGTAGTTTATTGTTGTGCATTAAAGAAGTTAAAGTATCTGTTGAGATTACTATTAGAGATTAAACTAGCAAATTGGCCTAAAATTGTAGAGTCAGGTTAGGCCGAGCAAAAGGCTTGTGATATGGCAGCTGGTTTTTTTTCTTTTACAGGAGCAACACACGAGGACGTGTGACTAGTCAGAATGGCCGTGTCGGAGTTGAAACGTAAGGCTTGCAAAGAAAAAAAAAAAAGAAAGCCTAGCAAGTTTAGTCATATTTCCCAAGAGGCCTGTTGCCGCTTACAAAAGAGGAAGGAGAAGACGTGTGTCACCGATGACAGGGAGGACTGTTCAGGGTCGCGCGCGATGGATGGCGGGGCTTGAGAAAAATGGAGTTGACTAAATTCGCTTACGTTCAATGTCTGCTTTGCATTAAGTACTTGTAGCAATAGGTTTGATTGTTCATAATATAAACACGTTCAGCTTGGTGTTATTATTTCGATCCTATAAAGTGACGCCCACAAAATACCGCACTCCGTTATATATAAATTGTTGTTCATATTTTGCTCGCGAAATAACAAAATATTGTTAGCTGAGCTGACAAACGAAACATCGTTTCCATTATCTAATCAAATTATATAAATGGATCATTTTGTTACAGGATGGGCCGTGGGCTGAGGGAGAAATATGTTAAATGAAAATGTGTCACAAATCGCAAACCAAAATGCCTGCCAAAAACCTCATCTCCAAATGGTTGCGGGGTAAACAGAAACAGAAGCACTCAGAATGGCGCTAGAGCGAACTATTAGGAAAATATGAATGCGACGGAACCCGAAATACAAGTGGCAAGACGCCAGTACGAATCAGAAAAAGGACCCGAATACTATATAGAAATTGCAACTTCCACTTACAACTCCGTTGTTGAATTCAACCTAACTTACAACAACACAGCAGTCAACGCCACAGATGGCTCCGGGGAGCTCTGGAATGACTACGTCAAGTTGTTGCACGATCGAGCCATACTCGTCACGTTTCTTCTTCTATTTTCCTTGACGACTGTATTCGGAAATATGCTTGTCATTTTGGCAGTCGCTAGAGAGAGGTATCTCCACACCTCCACTAATTACTTTGTAACATCTCTTGCTGTAGCTGATTGCCTGGTCGGCCTTGTAGTTATGCCCTTCTCGGCGCTTTACGAAGTTTTGGAACACACTTGGTTTTTCGGAGTCGACTGGTGTGACGTTTGGAGATCGTTGGACGTACTTTTTAGTACCGCCTCTATATTGAATCTATGCGTTATATCCTTGGATAGATATTGGGCTATAACAGATCCTATATCGTACCCGATGCGCATGAGTGGTCGAAAAGCCGCCTTCCTAATAGCCGCTGTCTGGGTGTGTTCCGGTGCTATATCGTTTCCCGCTATCGCCTGGTGGAGAGCTGTCAGATTGGAGGAGGTTCCAGATTACAAGTGCCCTTTCACGGAAAACTTGGAATACATTATATTTTCTTCCACGATATCATTTTATTTGCCGTTATTTGTGATGGTGTTCACCTACTATCGTATTTACCGGGAAGCGACAATTCAGACTAGATCCCTGAAAATGGGGACTAAACAGGTGATGCGACCTAGTGGGGAGCTAGAACTGACTTTGCGTATACATAGAGGGGGGACAATGCGACAGAGGAACGACGTGTGTCACAGTGCGTGCACTCCAGAGGAAGCCGATCAGGAGCCGTTGACGGCTTTGCAAAACAACGGCCTGTCAAGATCCTCGACGAGACTAACCAACGTAACGCACAATAAACATTTGCCCAAAAACTTTTCCCTGTCTCGCAAACTCGCGAAATTCGCTAAAGAGAAGAAAGCAGCCAAGACCCTCGGTATAGTGATGGGTGTGTTCATAGTGTGTTGGCTGCCGTTTTTTGTGGTGAACCTCCTGTCGGGTATATGTTCCTCGTGTATCGCTCACGAGGAGATCGTCAACGTGATAGTGACTTGGCTCGGCTGGGTCAATTCCTCCATGAACCCCGTCATCTATGCGTGCTGGAGTCGAGATTTTAGAAGGTAAGCTTTAGTTTTCTATTACCTTTATGTCAGGATGTTTTTACACAATATTGTTATAGCATTATTACACGTTATACAGCTCTGTGAAAGAGCATCTTAACTATGTTCTTCTACCTGATCTCATCTTAATTCTTTTTAATAATAATTCTGGATACTTGATTATGTGTTTCAACAAAGTAACAAAATCTTGTCAGCAATAAATAATAATAATATATTATCTATGGACGCTTCACATCAAGTCGATCTTGTATCTGAAGAACTTGTGATCCCACCAAAAAGAATTTCATGCAAAAATGCCACGATAAGTCTACATTGTGAAAAAGTTATCAGATATGGTTTCGTATCGAAATTTAAACTATTTAGCATCATCCAATGCAAAGTTGTGAGAGTTAAAAAAAACGACGAAACCTTTCGAGAAAATGTAGGGTGCCCTTGCGCTTCGTTTGGCTCGTCTTGGCGGGGCACGACCGTGCCCCCAGATAAAGGTACCAGACAACGGAAATATATTTAATATTATATATGTACAGATTTTATACTATACACTACTTAATTTTTATTAAATCAATACACAAATTTAACACACATCCATGATCAAGGAACATAGAACACTTTTTTCCTTCGCCGGGATTCGATTTCGCGACCTTCCGCTCGAGCACCAAAGCGGTCCACCACTTTGATACAGAGGTCGTCAGCAAACTCATGTTCATCCCAAACCAATGCGCATTTTGATTTTAATGAACTAAAATAAAACTCTCCAACTGCCTTAAATATGCTATTTTATGACGTCAAAAGTTAATTAAAAACTAAGAGTATTCCCTTCCTGGCTGTTTTTCGTCGTTCCCAACTATTCCAAACTGAGCCACGTCTCAACTTGTAAACTACATCCATTTGTCAAGCAAAATTCATAAATTTTAAGCCCGCGTTATTTCAGACAACAATGGAAAAACTCACTAGTGGCTTGAACTAAAACTACTTGAGCGAATAAAAATTTGACGGCGCACAAAATTACCTTAGATATGAGAGTGAGAAGTAAGTAATATGTAAGCTTTACCGACTGTAATATTAACGAGTAATAATACTTTAAGAGGGAACACCACGGTTGAGAGAAATACAAAATAGGTATTTATAAAATCTATTGCTGTCTCGCAGTGCCTTAGCTAGCCAGCACTAGCGCGATAGAGGCAACTGCAACTTGGACTGAAATTACCTATTAAAAGTACCAGAAATCGACGTTTAGGAGATTCCTGTTTCCTCCTCCAAAACTTAACCGATTTAGATGATTTTTTCTTTATTAGCTAAAAGAATTTAACTAGGTTCCTATTTTTTTTTGTATAATGTAGTCAAATCTGTTTCCTGGATGTTTAAACATAGCGGAGAGTCTGGCCATTTTTTTTAGGTTTTTGAAATTAATTATTTTAAGAGATATGGACGATATCTCTTGAAATAATTAATTTATTAAAAAAAGGAAAAAATAGGGACGTACAAATAATATACTTAGATTTTCATGAAAAAAATAGTTACTCTAGGGGTATCCAGGGAGGAAATAGAAATCCCCTAGACCCCCGTTTTTGTATGGAAAAAAATTCGTAGTGTTTCCTCTTAAGGTGTGTATGAGTCCCGTAGAGTTTAATGTGAAAGTACCAGCGCTGAAAGAGTTTTTTTATTGTATGGGCAAATTTATGATGTTGAGGCATTTCTCATAGAAATATGTAAGTCAAAACTAAGTCATTCAGCGCGTTCACAGTATACTCTACATAAGAGGCACATAGTATGAGTCCCGTACATAGAGTTTACTGTCAAAGTACTAGTGTTGAAAGGGGTACTTCTTTTTACTTATTTTATTGGGCACTTTATGATGTTAAGACATTTCTCATAGAAACATGAAATTCAAAAATAAGTTTTCCTACGCTGGTACTTTCACAGTACACATATACACATCCTAAAGTAATATCACCCACTTATTTTACATCTTGTCCACATTCTAGTTAGTACGAGTAACTTCTCAGCAATTGATGGAAGTAATTTAAATAATAAAAGGCTGAATTAATGTATTGTGAATATGTAAGCACATGACTTGACATATTTTGTAGTCCCGGCATTGAGAAACTTTTGTGTGGTTACAGCGAAAGTATTTTATGCGTGTCATCAAAATCGTTCCTTACTACATTACATATATCTATACTAATATTATAAAGCGAAAGAGTTTGTTTGTTTGTTTGTTTAAACGCGCTAATCTCAGGAACAACTGGTCCGATTTGAAAAACCTTTTTTTGTTGGATAGTCCATTTATAGAGGAAGGCTTTATGCTATATAACATTACGCTGCGACCAATAGGATCGTCAGTGAGAAATGTTTCAAAAACGGGGAAGATTATTCACATTTGGGGACTTTCGTTGCGTGCGTTGCGTAAACGGTTTAAGTGTCACTGGCGAGACTGAAGTAGTTACGAACGAATTCGCATACACAGCTAGTACATAGATACAACCCAAGCTTATAAAAGCTTTATCTTTCTTGTTTCGCTCGACTTTCACAATACTCAATGATGTAGATTGGACGTCAGACTTACCTGGAACGTAACAGACTCAAAGACTAATTGCCGAAACCCGAACTATCGTTCATGTTTTAACCACCTCGTTGTTTTCTCGTTAAATCCTTGCGCTGTCCATTTTCATTTTATGGTCTAAAAAACTGTGAAAGACCGAGTTTTGTTAGTGACCCGTTATTAAACGACTGTAATCCCAGAGTTCGTTGATTATGCGCTTTCGTATTTTCCTTTTAGTGTTCAAAGTTGGATTATTATTTTTTAGTTGAGTAAATTATTATTCCGTCATTTCGACTATTCGTTTTATTCATCCGAAAAGTATTAATTTCTATATATATTCAAAAATTACGAAGATACAAACAATTGAAGACACGAATGGATGAAGGTGATATGTCGCAAAAAATACCCAGAAAATTGAGTTTAAACAGTCATTAAAACATTTTAGGATATTTAGTAACGTATTAAGTACATTGGTTCTAGGGACGGATCTTTAGATGTATGAACTTAATACGTTACGACGTATTCTAAAATGTTCAAGCTTGAACTTATTTTTCTCGAAATCAGAATTTTGCTACATATCACCTTCATCCATTCATGTCTTTCATCAATTTTAACTTACAATAATAGCTCCCCTTTGAAACCAGGCCAGCTACGCAGGAGTTATTTTATAGTGCCCAAGTGTGTGCGCAATACACATAAGCACTTTCTCTTCATTTTACTCTCATAACCCAGTGGGACCATAAACCGACACGACTGGCGAGAGAACAGGCGCAGGTCCGACTTTCTACATGCACATCCGACGCATTGATCATCTTTCTTGTCAGACAATCAGGTGATCAGCCTGCATTGTCCTAACCAAACATGAAAACAACATTTTTGTTGTTCCAACGCGGAAATCGAACCCACGACCTGCGGATCGAGAGCGAAGCTCTGAACCCCTCGACCACGGAGGCGATACTAAAGACAGCGAAATATGATCAATGTAAAGTCATTTCTTTTTTTTTTATTAAATCAATAAAAGAATTACATAAAAAAAACTTAATCTACACAGTGTAACATAAACCATTACTGGTTTTTCCGCACACTGCTAAATGCTAGTCGTCGATTACAGGTAAAGTAAGTATTTAATATTTATATAATATACATTATTATTATTGCAATAATCCAATACAGGTGACCTCATGGTAATTGGGTATTTAAATTCAACTACCATATTGTGGTCACCTCTACTTAAATACATTGATTTGAGAGTCAGTAAAATGATATTTATATTAGTAAGTTGTAGGGTCGAGCGATCGAATGTTAAATCAAAAAATCCTCAGAGAAAAAGTGGTAGGTATAAGTTAGTACTTACTTACGGCTTATTTCTACATATAGGTTGATTCCGTCATATAGCAAGCTTAATATAGTGTGAAGAGAATGACGCTTAGAGCATATTATACATAATTATATTTATCTGGGAGTGAGGTATTCTGTGGGCGTCACTTTATAGGATCAGGAAATAATAACACCAAGCTGAACGTGTTTATGTTATGAACAATCAAACCTATTGCTACAAGTACTTAATGCAAAGCTGACATTGAACGTAAGCGAATTTAGTCTATATCTTCTTCACAATGAAGAATCCTCGATCATATTCTTCCTGTAAGTCCTCTTCAAGGCCCGCCATCTGTCATCGCTGTCATCGCTGTCATAGGTGACACATGTCTTCACTTCTTCTCCTTTTGTAAACGGCAATCGAAATAGGTCTCTTGGCAAATATGACCAAACTCGCTAGGCTATGCAAACCTTACGTTTCAACTCCGACATATATTACTGGGCCCATGATAAGTTACCTAAGAACTTGTGTTACAGGTACTTAGACAAAATATAATAATTAAGTCTGATCTGCGGGTATAGTACCTAATGAGCTGCCATGCTGCGCGAGCTGTATGGCGGTTTTCTTTCACTCGTAGATATTGCTCACAACTTTGTTTGTTCTGCGTGATTAGTGCTAGTTTTTGTCACTTCTCACCATAAGGTGTAAAATAAATGAGTTGTAATACTTTGTGGTGTGTATGCGGCTCCTATGTATAATATACTGTGTAAGCACCAGCGCTGAAAGTCTTTCTTTTGATTTTCATATTTCTATGAGAAATACCCAAACATCATAAATTTACCCATTCATTAATTTTAAAAAAGTACCACTTTCAGCGCTGGTACTTTCACAGTTAACTCTATCCCACCAAAAACATTTTCATGTAAAAATGTTGCCAAGACGAGTCTGTTATCAGATATCGTATAAAGCCAAGCTCTAAAGACTACACGCCCTAAATCTACAAGTACCTTAATCAAAATCTATCAAAAGTGGACAAATCTCATGAAGAACCAAAGTTCTTGATCTATGCGCCCTTACTTCACCAGGCTTAACTTCACTTACGCTACATTGCAGTTAAAACGTGATGCTACTTACTACCTTCTGCTACCTGCTACCCTCAAATCTACCCGCAGACATGTTTTTTCGCATCTACCCTCAAATTTGTTTTTTTGCATCTACCCTCAAATTGGTTTTTTTAGCAACTACCCTCTAATTTTTTTTTTGCATCTACCCTCAAATTTGTTTTTTTTGCATCTACCCTCAAATTGTTTTTTTTGCATCTACCCTCAAATTTGTTTTTTTTGCATGTACCCTCAAATTTGATCTTTTGCATGTACAATCAAATTAGTTTTTTTTGCATCTACCCTGAAATTGGTTTTTTTTTTGCATCTACCCTCAAATTTTTTTTGCATCTACCCTCAAATTAGTTTTTTTTTTGCATCTACCCTCAAATATTTTTTTTTTGCATCTACCCTCAAATTTGTTTTTTGCATGTACCCTCAAATTTGATCTTCTGCATCTACCCTCAAATTTGTTTTTTTTTGCATCTACCCTCAAATTTGTTTTTTTTTGCATCTACCCTCAAATTTGATTTTCTTGCATCTACCTTCAAATTTGTTTTTTTTTTTGCGTCTACCCTCAAATTTTTTTTTTGCATCTACCCTCAAATTTGTTTTTTTTGCATCTACCCTCAAATTTGTTTTTTTTGCATGTACCCTCAAATTTGATCTTTTGTATGTACCCTCAAATTAGTTTTTTTTGCATCTACCCTGAAATTGGTTTTTTTTTTGCATCTACCCTCAAATTTTTTTTCCATCTACCCTCAAATTTGTTTTTTTTTGCATCTACCCTCAAATATTTTTTTTTTTGCATCTACCCTCAAATTTGTTATTTGCATGTACCCTCAAATTTGATCTTCTGCATCTACCCTCAAATTTGTTTTTTTTTGCATCTACCCTCAAATTTGTTTTTTTTTGCATCTACCCTCAAATTTGATTTTCTTGCATGTACCCTCAAATGTGATCTTTTGCATGTACAATCAAATTAGTTTTTTTTTACATCAACCCTCAAATTTGTTATTTTTGCGTCTACCCTCAAATTTGATCTTTTGCATCTACCCTCAAATTTGTTTTTTTTGCATCTACTTTTGCATCTACTTTTGCATATACCCTCACACTAGATCTTTTGCTTCTAACCTCAAACTTGATCTTTTGCGTTTTGTATCTTTCACCCCCTTGGGGATTGAATTTTGATCCGTCGCTGTAACTCGCCACTTCCGGTTAGAGCGCCGACGCTATCACTGATACATAAGCCCTTAATTAATTATCATCATCAATCGACTTCGATGTTGGTGACCGATTTCGTTGAAGCCAGACGCAGGAGTAATTTTTATAGTGCCAAAGTGTGTGCGCAATGCACAAAGACGCTCTCTTTTCCTTTTACTCTCGTAATCTTACTCCCGACACAATCGAGAATCGAATGATTTCGATCTCACCAGCTTTTGGTATTTTATTTTGTAGATTACTTTGAAACTAATCAGGACAAAGAAAATCGTTAGATCGTAACTTTTTGTACTCTCGGCCATCGACTCAGAATTAAATTTTTCAAATAAATGTCTAGTCCATATTTCTTTATTTGTTATATTATTATCTTAATATATATATTTCTTGTGTGCGTGTGTATGTGACTGAACTCCTCCTAAACGACTGGACCAATTTTGATGAAATTTTTTGTGTGTGTTCGTGGAGATTCGAGAATGGTTTAGATTTACAATTGGAACCGATAGGTGGCGCTGCAGTCAGTATGTCAAGCAATTAATTAATAAGGCAATACGAAGTTTGCCGGGACAGCTAGTATTATATAAATTATAAAATATACATTATTTTATTGCTGGAGTGAAACTTCTTATTTGGATATCCTAGGATGCCACTAGTATATATTCAACACTAATAAACATTCGAGAATTTGAGAATTACTTATATATACGAGGGAGATTGATTTTAATAAAGCATGTTGATACTTATTAAAAAAATACAGTAAATCTATAATAATATCGTGAGGTAGACGCCGGTCACCGCCATCTGTTGGTCACTAGAAGTACTAATTCTAGTACGGCTCTTATAAACTTATGCTAAGTGCATAAACCTAAGTGCAACTTAGCATTTTAGAAGGAAAAAAATTTACTTATTTTTATTTTTGAAAAATAGCTTTATGATTTTCTTTTGAATATTGTCCATCTTTAAACATGACGTGACGTGTTAAAAATTATATTATTATTATGTTAATAGTCATAAGATTAAACACTAAAATTATTTATACATTGATCGTGTAATATTTTCATTTATTATTATCATTATATCGTCACCGACTGTTAAATGTGTTTATAAATGTGTGTTTAGATGTTTCACAGCTGTTCTAAAAATAGATTTCGCTGTTAGCTATATTCTGCATCGCGCTATCGAAGTGTCGAACGGTTTTTACATAAGATTTTATGGAAATTTAACATTGGTATTTAAGGTTCCAATTCTCCCTCTATAAACAATATTATGTTAATATAACATCAGCCGTAGCTTATGCCGGACCGATTTAAGTGATCACCGTAATATTTTGTTTATATATTCTGACTACAATTTACTACTTGCTGCCTGTTAATTCTTACCTAAATTTTACTTTCCATAAAATTAATACCTAATTTTAAATAAGTGGATAAAACTAATTTTCTTATATATTTCATTTACAAAAAGTCGGTCACCGATTAATGATCGGAATAAAATACAGCATACTGATTGTGGTAGTGCAACGCACTCAAATAAATAAAGTCGGATACAAAATAATATGGACAAAAATCTGACCGATTATCGGTCCTACAAAAAGTAGGTCTTATTTTTTTATGTACATACTTGTATAATATTGTATAATATAATATTTCTTTTATGTATTAAAGATCATATCCGTATAATAAACATATTAAACATCCAATTTGTACCGTCCACCATATTGGATTCAAAATGGCGGCATTTATATTTAATAATTTTTTTGTTGGTTTTGTAGCAATAACAGCTTACATAAATAATATCAGCTTACTAGGACGTCAGGAAGTACCTTATGAATGTTGATGATCTATAAATGAGTCAGTGACGAAATCTGGGGTTTTTAGACATTGATAAAATCTAAAGTATAATAGCTACAACATTCAAACTTTGTATGTTTCATGTTTTTACTGGTGTCACTATATTTTGAAATTTTCAACTATGTAGCACCATCCAAAGCAAAGTTATGAGAGCTCAAAAAAACGACGAAACCTTTCGAGAAAAGGTAGGTAGTGCCCTTGCGCTTCGCTTGGCTCGTCTTGACGGGGGCACTCCCGTGCCCCCAGATATACGGGAGACATACACAACTTGAAGACTATTACCACTCATTTGTTTTAAGTAAATTATCAAGTTTAATCGTTAAGAAATATAAACCTAGGGCCGTGTTTTACCAAACAATGTTAGAGTTCATTGACAGGAAATACGAGTGGGATAACATGATATTTGACGAAGGATTAACTTTAACATTACTTGGTGAAACACGGCCTAAAACTGTAGGTAACGATCGTAACTCTTAAATTTTTATCAAGAAATATATAACAGACCCAAGTAAAACACTTTAGCGTGTTAAATGGTTTAGTTAAATTGTTTTTAAACAAACGCAATAATTCAGTCGGCTTCGGCGATTTCAGGGGGCGGGAAAGAGTGGGAAGATGTGAGAGAGGGAGGCGAGACAGGCGTCCAACTTTAAACGGATTACCATCAGCGATGGGCCCTCGTTTAATACACTTTCTCTTTGTGAATTAATGAAGAAATATTGTGTTCTACTTTTTGACAAGCAATTTATTAGTTCGTCCATCTTGCGATAACTAGTCGGGATCCGGGGCCTTACTCTCCAAACTGATTCGATTTTGATACAGATTCGATCGTGCCGTGTATTCCCGAGTAAATTGACGTTTGTTTATTTTGAATCTCAATCGATTGATACGGTCGGGAGTACAAAAAGTTACGATCTAACGATTTTCTTTAACCTGGTTAAAGTTTTAAAGTAATCCACTAAATAAAATACCGAAAGCCGTTGAGAACGAACTGATTATATTCTCGATTGTGTCGGGAGTAAGCCTGATGGCAGGCTCATTGCGTATATCCTGCAAATGCAAAGCAATCGCAAAAATTGCGCAATTTTTTCTATTGAACTTCATCGACGGATAAATGGTAATAAGCGCCATAAACCAAATTAAACAGAGTGCAGTTTAAAGATTTAAAATTCTGAAAAATGAATTTGGCATCAATATTTGTTTAATTTACCATTAAATTCACAGTTAATAGTACCTTTGATTGCTTATTAACTGTTTTTGGCGCTTGTGTCGTAGCAAAAATAAATCAAATGAGCATACAAACATAACAGCGATTAGCAATATTTTATTAACGTTCAGCAATCGATGGCGCATCTATCGCGCGATTTTTTCTAATTATTTTGACGTAATCAGCCGGGGATACTTATGAATTTAATACTTCATTCATTGATTTGATCGGCTTCGTGTTTAAGGCTTGGTTTTCGACTCAAACGACATTGGGCTCGACTCCCGTGTGGAACAACCAAATCGTTGGGATAATGCATGCCCGTCACCTGTCTGACAATGCAGATGAATTATGCGTCGGATGGGCATGTATAAAGTCAATCCTGCGTTTGTTCTCTCGCCAGTCCTGGCGAGTAACCGTCCCACTGGGTTATGAGAGTAAAATATAGAGAGAGAGTGTCCTTGTGTATTGTGCAGACACTGGGAACAATAAAAATTACTCGTACGTAGCCGACCTGGGCACTTATTTAAGACTAGCTGTGCCCGCGACTTCGTACGCGTGGAAAAGTGATTTAGGGCAGCAGTTTAAATACATTTTTAGTTTATGAACACTGTCGTTTGGATATTTAAAATCACTAATTTATAGTAATGCTTCTTTATACACGGTATTAGACGTGCATAGGCAAAAGAAGTAGGCCGATGGAGTAATAATAATAGTTTACTGTCAAATAATGGCCGTTGTAGTCGTGAATATTTTGAGGTATTTTTTCTATGAAAATGCTAACGATTCCTACTACCTGGGCCCTAATTCTCAGGCCTCGAACTTAGTTTTTACTATCGGTCTGTCCCGCTCATGCAAATGAGATTTAGCGCGCGTGCGAGCGGGATATACTAATATTAGAACTTTTTTCCACTGCCCGAGAATCGTGCTCCTGCTCGAAAAATTACCGTGTATTATTAACCGACTTCAAAAAAAGGAGGAGGTTCTCAATTCGTCTATATGTATAATATTTTTTTTTCTTTTATGCGAACGGGACTACTTGATAGTACGCTCATATACGCGACGAAGATCTCTGTACTGAGATTTGTATGGACTTTACGCCGCAGCGACTGCAGACGATGATCGTTTTCACACCAACGACGCTGCGCTGCTGGCACCGAGCGCCAAATTTTTTTAAAGTCTACTCTCGGTGCGCAATTCCAACTCAGACTTGCCCGGTTTTATTTATTAATTACCTACGCTAACAAACATGTACCCTACTTTGGGACTTTACGGTTAAAGTACTAACTTCCTTTAGACGACAAAATAACAAAAGTCCAAAAGAAAGAAAAAACCCAAGCCGTACCTAGCATAAAAACTAATAAATAAAAATATAATGAAAAACATAAATCTTACTTATCTTGACATAACTTTTCTAATTTAATGTACCTATGACATCTTATTCATATCTTGAAAACAAACTATCCTACGCCTATACTTTATTAATCGTATTTGCAAAACCTAAGTATAATAATAAATTACTTTGCACAAAGTAATAATTATTTTCACTTGTACTGGAAAATAAGTATTACTTTGTGCGAAGTAAATTTAATTGTTCCTTTTAGTTTACCTTTTGAAGTCGTTTTTTTTTTGTTTAAAATTATTTAATTTTCAGATTTTTAGTGATGGGTATAGACTGAGTAGGGATAATTCTCGAATGATCAGACGACGATTATTTGAGGACGGAAAATGAAAAACAAAAACGATTAGATAAAAAAAATAGTAGAAAGAGAAAAAGTCTAGAGCAGCGCGAAATTTTTTCAATATATATATGTATATATATATATAGTTTACTGAAACGCGAAATTTTTTGATATTATAGATCCAGGATATGGTGCAAAACCTAACTGTTTGGTAACATATGCTTAGACTACTTCAGAAAAAATCAAAATCAATATATTATTCCACATAAATTTTGAGGATTTCCTTCGATTCCTCACGGATCCACCATTTGGTGACGATGGGATCAAATTTAAATTATACCCTACACAACATAAAAAAAAATTAAAATCGTTTCAGAAACGATGAAAATATCCGTGAAGAAACAAAAAAAAACAAACATATATTTACGAATTAAGAAACCTTTTTTGTAAGTCGGTTAAAAATATTATGTTGGTTATTTCATGTTACAATCTACCTTTGTGCCAAGTTTCATTTAAATACGTCAAATATGTAGCCACAATTTTTTAAAGATCCACGGGAACCCTTTCGTTTTTTGGGATAATAATTTTCTAATAATGCTTTTCAGATCATAAGCTACCTGTCTGCCAAATTTCATTTAAATACGTTGAGTATTTTTGGTGAAATACCGTCAAATAGGTAGCTACAATTTTTTGAAGATCCCACGGGAACCCTTTCGTTTTTCGGGATAACAATTTCCAGTAATGCTTTTCAGATCATAAGCTACCTGCTTGCCAAATTTCATTTAAATACGTTGAGTAGTTTGGCTGAAATACTTTCAAATAGGTAGCTACAATTTTTTGAAGATCCCACGGGTACCCTTTCGTTTTTCGGGATAAAAATTTTCAATAATGCTCTTCAAGTCATAAGCTACCTGCCTGCCGAATTTCATTTAAATACGTTGAGTAGTTTGGCTGAAATACCGTCAAATAGGTAGCTACAATTTTTTGAAGATCCCACGGGAACCCTTTCGTTTTTCGGGATAAAAATTTTCAATAATGCTCTTCAAGTCATAAGCTACCTGCCTGCCGAATTTCATTTAAATACGTTGAGTAGTTTGGCTGAAATACCGTCAAATAGGCTACAATTTTTTGAAGATCCCACGGGAACCCTTTCGTTTTTCGGGATAACAATTTCCAATAATGCTCTTCAGATTATAAGCTACCTGCCTGCCAAATTGCATTTAAATACGTTGAGTAGTATGGCTGAAATACCGTCAAATAGGTAGCTACAATTTTTTGAAGATCCTACGGGAACCCTTTCGTTTCTCGGGATAATAATTTTCTAGTAATGCTCTTCAGATCATAAGCTTCCTGCCTGCCAAATTTCATTTAAATACGTTGAGTAGTTTGGCTGAAATACCGTCAAATAGGTAGCTACAATTTTTTGAAGATCCCACGGGAACCCTTTCGTTTTTCGGGATAATAATTTTCAATAATGCTTTTCAGATTATAAGCTACCTGCCTGCCAAATTTCATTTAAATACGTTGAGTAGTTTGGCTGAAATACCGTCAAATAGGTAGCTACAATTTTTTGAAGATCCCACGGGAACCCTTTCGTTTTTCGGGATAATAATTTCCAATAATGCTCTTCAGGTCATAAGCTACCTGCCTACCAAATTTCATTTAAATACGTTAAGTAGTTTGGCTGAAATACCTTCAAATAGGTAGCTAAAATTTTTTGAAGATCCCACGGGAACCTTTTCGTTTTTCGGGATAACAGTTTCCAATAATGCTCTTCAGATTATAAGCTACCTGCCTGCCAAATTGCATTTAAATACGTTGAGTAGTATGGCTGAAATACCGTTAAATAGGTAGCTACAATTTTTTGAAGATCCTACGGGAACCCTTTCGTTTTTCGGGATAACAATTTCCAATAATGCTCTTCAGATTATAAGCTACCTGCCTGCCAAATTGCATTTAAATACGTTGAGTAGTATGGCTGAAATACCGTCAAATAGGTAGCTACAATTTTTTGAAGATCCTACTGGAACCCTTTCGTTTCTCGGGATAATAATTTTCTAGTAATGCTTTTCAGATCATAAGCTACCAGCCTGCCAAATTTCATTTGAATACGTTGAGTAGTTTGGCTGAAATACCGTCAAATAGGTAGCTACAATTTTTTGAAGATCCCACGGGAACCATTTCGTTTTTCGGGATAACAATTTCCAATAATGCTCTTCAGATTATAAGCTACCTGCCTGCCAAATTGCATTTAAATACGTTGAGTAGTATGGCTGAAATACCGTCAAATAGGTAGCTACAATTTTTTGAAGAGTCTACGCGAACACTTTCGTTTTTCGGGATAACAATTTCCAATAATGCTCTTCAGATTATAAGCTACCTGCCTGCCAAATTGCATTTAAATACGTTGAGTAGTATGGCTGAAATACCGTCAAATAGGTAGCTACAATTTTTTGAAGATCCTACGGGAACCCTTTCGTTTTTCGGGATAACAATTTCCAATAATGCTCTTCAGATTATAAGCTACCTGCCTGCCAAATTGCATTTAAATACGTTGAGTAGTATGGCTGAAATACCGTCAAATAGGTAGCTACAATTTTTTGAAGATCCTACTGGAACCCTTTCGTTTCTCGGGATAATAATTTTCTAGTAATGCTTTTCAGATCATAAGCTACCAGCCTGCCAAATTTCATTTAAATACGTTGAGTAGTTTGGCTGAAATACCGTCAAATAGGTAGCTACAATTTTTTGAAGATCCCATGGGAACCATTTCGCTTTTCGGGATAACAATTTCCAATAATGCTCTTCAGATTATAAGCTACCTGCCTGCCAAATTTCATTTCATTCCATACAGTGGTTTCAAAAATGTTATTTTTAGGTTCTGTGGCTTATATAGACCCCCTTTTTTTAATTTTCACTTAAATATTCTTAATGTACAGACATGACCCCTCTACAGATTTATTATATTATGTATAGATGTTAACGCTATTATCACTTACCAAGTTCTAAAACAAAATGTATGGGATGAGCTTCTTCACTAAGTGACTCGCAAATTCGTATAACACTTCGGCGTGTAAACTTATTATTAGTATGATTACATTTAGTATGATTGCATTCAAATACATTATAGAAAATAGAATTACAAATTTTTCACGCAAAACACAATTCCTGTATAAACTACTACACACTACACGTGACTAAGTGACTCGCAAATTCGTATAACACTTCGGCGTGTAAACTTATTATTAGTATGATTACATTTAGTATGATTGCATTCAAATACATTATAGAAAATAGAATTACAAATTTTTCACGCAAAACACAATTCCTGTATAAACTACTACACACTACACAGGAACTATTTCTTACGCATTAGCTCCCTCACCGCGGTCGGGGCTGTCACGAGACCCGCGTCTTCTCAAATCTGACGAGTCTAACTAAACTCGTCAGCTCCTCCACCGGGGCCGGGGCTGTCACGAGACCCGCGTCTTCTCAAATCTGACGAGTCTAACTAAACTCGTCAGCTCCTCCACCGCGGCCGGGGCTGTCACGAGACCCGCGACTTCTCAAATCTGACGAGTCTAACTAAACTAGTCAGCTCCTCCACCAGGACCGGGGCTGTCACGAGACCCGCGTCTTCTCAAATCTGACGAGTCTAACTAAACTCGTCAGCTCCTCCACCGGGGCCGGGGCTGTCACGAGACCCGCGTCTTCTCAAATCTGACGAGTCTAACTAAACTCGTCAGCTCCTCCACCGCGGCCGGGGCTGTCACGAGACCCGCGTCTTCTCAAATCTGACGAGTCTAACTAAACTAGTCAGCTCCTCCACCGGGGCCGGGGCTGTCACGAGACCCGCGTCTTCTCAAATCTGACGAGTCTAACTAAACTCGTCAGCTCCTCCACCGCGGCCGGGGCTGTCACGAGACCCGCGGCTTCTCAAATCTGACGAGTCTAACTAAACTAGTCGGCTCCTCCACCGGGGCCGGGGCTGTCACGAGACCCGCGTCTTCTCAAATCTGATGAGTCTAACTAAACTAGTCAGCTCCTCCACCGGGGCCGCGGCTGTCACGAGACCCGCGTCTTCTCAAATCTGACGAGTCTAACTAAACTAGTCAGCGCCTCCACCGGGGCCGGGGCTGTCACGAGACCCGCGTCTTCTTAAATCTGACGAGTCTAACTAAACTAGTCAGCTCATCGACCGGGGCCGGGGCTGTCACGAGACCCGCGTCTTCTCAAATCTGACGAGTCTAATTAAACTAGTCAGCTCCTCCACCGGGGCCGAGGCTGTCACGGATCCGCGTCTTCTCAAATCTGACGAGTCTAACTAAACTAGTCAGCTCCTCCACCGGGGCCGGGGCTGTCACGAGACCCGCGTCTTCTCAAATCTGACGAGACTAACTAAACTCGTCAGCTCCTTCGCCGCGGTGGTGGCTGTCACCAGACCCGCGTCTTCTCAAATCTGACGAGTCTAACTAAGCTAGTCAGCTCCTCCACCGGGGCCGGGGCTGTCACGAGACCCGCGTCTTCTCAAATCTGACGAGTCTAACTAAACTCGTCAGCTCCTTAGCCGCGGTGGTGGCTGTCACGAGACCCGCGTCTTCTCAAATCTGACGAGTCTAACTAAACTAGTCAGCTCCTCCACCGGGTCGGGGCTGTCACGAGACCCGCGTCTTCTCAAATCTGACGAGTCTAACTAAACTAGTCAGCTCCTCCACAGGGGCCGGGGCTGTCACGAGACCCGCGTCTTTTCAAATCTGACGAGTCTAACTAAACTAGTCAGCTCCTCCACCGGGGCCGGGGCTGTCACGAGACCCGCGTCTTCTCAAATCTGACGAGTCTAACTAAACTCGTCAGCTCCTCCACCGGGGCCGGGGCTGTCAAGAGACCCGCGTCTTCTCAAATCTGACGAGTCTAACTAAACTCGTCAGCTCATCCACCGGGGCCGGGGCTGTCACGAGACCCGCGTCTTCTCAAATCTGACGAGTCTAATTAAACTAGTCAGCTCCTCCACCGTGGCCGAGGCTGTCACGGACCCGCGTCTTCTCAAATCTGACGAGTCTAACTAAACTAGTCAGCTCTTCCACCAGAGCCGGGGCTGTCACGAGACCCGCGTCTTCTCAAATCTGACGAGTCTAACTAAACTCGTCAGCTCCTTCGCCGCGGCCGTGGCTGTCACGAGACCCTCGTCTTCTCAAATCTGACGAGTCTAACTAAACTCGTCGGCTCCTTCGCCGCGGTCAGGGCTGTCACGAGACCTGCTTCTCAAATCCGACGAGTCCGACTAAACTCAACCTAAGGCGACGAGATGATGAAAATAATTATATTGACCTGTTTGTGGCCGAGGCGTTTTGGTCTTCAAGGTGCCTCAATCTCCGAATATTATAGCCCTATTCTATTCTAGACTTAAAGCATGTGTTTTGACATCAGTCAATAATTATTAGATTTTCTGATTTACCAAAGCAACACTTTTAACAATATTAAAATTCGAAGCATTGTAATTTTTTCGATAGGCGCGTTATCGAAAGTTCTACAGTTATGTAGTTCGTTAGTGTTTTTCTATTTTGTCTTCTCACAGGTGTCAGCCCTATTCGCGGATATTAGAGTGGTTTTAATTAAGAACGTTTACTCGACAAAATTAACATATAGCGACGACTAGTGCCGCACGGTATTGGCTCAAAACAAACAGATCGGAAGGAAATAGTGAGTACCGGGTTAATAATAATATTTATCTGAGTAATTAACAGAATTTAATATACTTTAATTAAAAAGTGACGTCGTGCACGTTAGAAGTTCCAAAATCGTAACAATGTTAATTTAAAAAAAATTTCAAGTGCAATACGGACTTGCGCCTTTATGGTTCCATACAAACCACGTTTGTTGTATTCGTAGTTCGTATAAATCTAGTATACAGTATACAGTGTGCCTGGTGAAAAATGAGCAACACTTGAGGTCGATATTTGGCTATTAAATGAGATGAAAAAAATAATATAAATTAATCACTGAGTAAATGTATCTTAAATTTGAATAATTATTTACCCAACGCATGGGATCACGCCCGCACAACCTACGTTGATGTCGCACGCCGTCGCGCCGTGCCACGCCGGCTGCACAGGTATGCCTACTTGCCTAGCCGCGTAGATTTCATAGTATCCATGATTCATTTATTTAAAGGAATATTTGGTAAAAAATTAAGTACCTAATTTTATTACACATTTTTAATGGGAATCGAGTACCAAGTACTCTCCGTAAGTATTGCACATGTCTTACTAGTCAGGCTGTATAATATTGAGGTGTGTATAGGGTCCGTATAATTATATAGTTTACTGTGAAAGTACCAGCGCTGAAAGAGATACTTTTTTAGAAATTATTGTATGGGAAAATTTATGATGTTAGGGCATTTCTCATACAAACATGAAAGTCAAAAGTGAGTATTTTAGCGATAGTAATTTCACAGTAAACTCTACATAGGAGGCACATACATATCCTAAAGTATTATCACTCTTTTATTTTACACCTTGTATATAATTTACGTGTCACGTTGCCTGTTCGCGATGGACTCTTAAACTACTTAACCGATTTTTATTAAATTTGCATACCGTGCGTAGTTTGATCCAACTTCAAAGATAGAATAGCTTACATCTTAATTTATAATCGCATTTGCACACCCTGTGCAGTTTGGCCCAGGGTCCCACGTTGCGTGTTCCGCGTTCCGCGTTGCGGGTTCCAGGTTTACGGGTTCCCCGTTGCGTGTTCCAAGTTTTCGGTTCTACGTTGCGGGTTCCAGTTTCGTGTATTCGAATTTCATCACAAGTAAAACTGTTTAATGCTATGCAAGTAGGCACGGGTAGTATAATAATAATAATAACATGAAACATAAAAATTAAAGTATACCCCGCAATGAACGACACCGAACTTTTCGGGGGAGCGTCCCGAAAAATATAAACATGGCGAAATTGAAAAATCAACAGGGATAATCAGATTGTTCCCGTTTTAGGGCCTGGGACTGTCGCGTACCTTATTGCGTTACCCGGCGTTAGCAGATAAACGCAATTACTGTGCGACTGTACTTACGTACGCTACTCTTACAAAAAGAAGAAAGAAGTACAAAAAGAAATTGTAACTGAAATGTCAAGCAAACTGATTATGATGAAATATAGCTAACAACATTTTCGATCACTTTCAAACAAAAAAAAATTCAGGATCGACAGCGGTAACCAACCACGACAAACCCTTTGATATGATCTCAGGGGTGCCCGAGGGAGAAGCTAAATCTGTTTTGGAAATTAATCAGAAGAAAAAAAAGGAGGAGTAGGAAGTATTCCAGTATTCCTCTCCAAGCAAAGTGGGAGACAGTACAAAATTGTAATGACTCAAAAGGCCAAAAAGTTAAGGGAAAGCACCGCAGGAATATATATTATTATGTCATTTGATCTAATTATGTGTTTATGTAATTTTGGTGAAATGCAAAATAAACCATCGCTTAGCTCTACATAAACCTCCCCTGTTACAATAATAGCCAGTTTTATTACAAGCTCTTCATTCCAGCCAGATTACGCCATACAACATGGCTGCCTGGAATTTTCGTATTACGATCGCATAATGATATGCTTATTGACAGCCAATCAGCGGTCACGTGACACTTGACTTGCTTCCGAATGTCATTTTCAGCCAACCAAACTAGGGTGGATCCATTCAGAATAACATGTCGTTGTAATATGAAAAAGAACAAGGCAGTTTAAGGCCGTATTATTGAATTGCCTGGAACCAGGCTGGTATAGTAAAAGCTCATAATACGGCCCCTGGACAGATATATCGGAAACCAACATAATACGATGAATTGGGGTTTAGTATTTGGTTCGTTAAAAGTTAATTCTTGTATTATTCCAACTCACAGGTGCGGAGCGGACGTAACAAATCATTTAAATCCTTTGGAGTTTCATTGCGAAGTTGGCTTTAATTAGCTCAAGGTGAAAGGCGAGTAATAGAAATGACTAAAGTCCTAGCCAAAAATATTAACCAAATGTTTAGCAAGATACTACAAAATAACTACTTATAAATTTAAACAACAATAATACACACACGCATTCACAGTACTCACACACATAAAATGAAAACGAAAAATCTTTAATTTCCAAATAGGTTTGATACTAACACCTTTAGAATTGTCCTACATGATATAATAATAGATCACCGATTTCGGTGTCGGTAGCCGATTTCATTGAAACCAGGCCAGCTACGCAGGAGTTATTTTTAGTGCCCAAGTGTGTGCGCAATACACAAAGACACTCTCTCTCTTCCTTTTACTCTCATCCACCCAGTGAGTCGGTAAACCGACACGACTGGCGAGAGAACAGGCGCAGGATCGACTTTTTACACGCCTATCCGACGCATGGATCATCTTTCTTTTCAGACAATCAGGTGATCAGTCTGCGTTGTCCTAACAAAACTTGAAAACAACATTTTTTTGTTGTTCCGACGCGGGAATAGAACCCACGACCTCCGGGTCTAGAGTCACCGGTCACCGGTTCGGGGACTAACCCGGCGAGGAGAAGAACATACTAGTACACACACGCACAGTCAGAAGCTTAATTAGATTATAGGCATTTGTTTTTTAAAATCCTTAATAATGTACTTAACTGTTATTACTGTAATTTTAATATTTTTTGTATTGTTATGTTAGCTGTGGAAGAGCCTAGTCACCTTATACAGGCGAAAGCTTAGGTGACTAGAGTTCTACTTAATTACTGTAAATTCTTTTTGGTTTTTTTTTTATACTTTTAAACTTAAAAATCAAATAAGAACCCCACAAAATGATAAACTACCAATTTGTCGCCGCCGCTTTAATCGATGTTATCCTTCACTTTTAGTGTCCGTATAATGTACTTGAGATCTCAAAAAGTCTGCACCAATGCGTTGATTAGCATTCATTAGGCCACGAACACTCTGTACTACAGACTATATTATAACGACAATAAATTTAATATTTCAATTATATTAAACAAACATTCATAGCTGTCGGAACAACAAGATAAGTAACCACTAGAAACTGCCGAAACACTTTACACGTTCATCATTTGACGACCTCCGTAGCGCAGTTGGTTGAGCGCGTTGGTGCTCGAACGATAGGTCGCGGGTTCAAATCCCGCCGAGGGAACAAAAAGTTTTCAATGTTCCTGGGTCATTCATGGATGTGTATTAAATTTGTGTATAATATAATAAAAACCTTAAATATGTGTATTAATGAATTTTGATTTTATTATGACATGGATTTTGTTTTAATGAGGGTAATTTTTGTACAGTATACATCCAAAATCCATGTCGTAATAAAATCTGAATATAGGACGTTTTTTGACTCTACTGAAAAGTTGTAGTTTTATAGATATGAGGTTGTGAAGGTAAAGCGAAGATTTGATAATTACTCATGGTGTCGTTGTGCCCATAGTGTAGGACAGCAGTCGTTTGGTGGTAAACAATAAACGTTACTTTTCCGTGGCAGTGGTCGACGATTAAAGAAATACTATGGCGCCCCAAATACATCTATACTGATATTATAAAGCGGAAGAGTTTGTTTGATTAAACGCGCTAATCTCAGGAACTACTGGTCCGATTTGAAAAATTCTGTTTTTGTTGGATAGTCCATTCATAGAGGAAGGCTTTAGGCTATATAACATTACGCTGCGACTAATAGGAGCGAAGCATCAGTGAGAAATGTTGCAAAAACGGGAAAAATTATTCACATTTGGGGACTTTCGTTGCGTGCGCTGCATATAGTGTTTAAATCATTCAAAAACCACGCGAACGAAGTCGCGGGCACAGGTAGTTAAGATTAAACTTGAACTGTACAGTATAGCTGTTCCACGGTATACATTTAAGGAACGGGAGTATGTAAAACTCAGGTCGAGCCGGATTCGAATAATTTTCCGCTCGACTATCCGTCGTAATTGAAATGATTTAGCTAATCTATACAGAGCACAGACAGATGTTCCGTGCCTCATAAATACGCCCCGTTATTAATGTTTTTGTGCATTATTAAGTAGGCGGAATTAAAATTTGGTGTTTATTTTTTGAGAATGCTGCAATGATATTGAGGATTACTTTGATAAGCCCTGTGTTACAGTACCAGTAGGCTTACTCCCTTACTCCCGACACAATCGAGAATCGAATCAGTTGCATCTCAACGGATACTTTGAAACTAACCCGGATAAAGAAAATCATTAGATCGTATATTTTTATACTCCCTACCATATCAATTGATTGAGTATGAAAATAAACAAACGTTGGTGGGAAGTACGCAGCACGATCGAAACTGAATCAAAACCGAATCAGTTTGGAGAGTAAGGCCCCTGATAGTAAACTGATAGTAAAAAAAAAAAAAAAAACGTTTTTTTCGATCAGATTCGCGTTCCTTTAGCACTATATAGCACCATTATGATCGTTTTGAACTGTTTTTATCCATGTTCCACACGCAGCTGTCAGCTGTCAAAAACTGTTCAAAACGCTCAGAATGATCACGCCATTATGCATAGCTTTTTTTGACGTTGGATTTCACAGATTTCACTGCCAAATGTTGAAAATAATGTCAAATTTTAACATCTTTCAGTCGTTCCACTAGCAGTAAAGTCAATATTGCGCTAAAGAAACGTCAATTTGGGATAATAATTATCGCGTTCGTTTCGTGAGCGTTTTGATAAAAAAAAGTGTTTAAAGGATTATGCTGTTTGAGTTTAATTTAAACATGTGGCGACGAGCGCAAACAGAAAAAGAATCACACAGAATATAATATTATTATTTAATAGATAACTGACATTTTATAGACATAGATCCTGTGATGTACCTATATATTCTCTATGGAAAGCATAAAATTTACATAAGTTAACTTCTTCAATTTACATGACGCGCGAAGTAAGACCGTGTTTCGGTCTAGTGTCGCAGGATCGGTGCTTAGTTTGAATTTAAAAAGAGCACTAAACAAATCTTTGTCTCACGACCGGTGTGCGTGGCCACAGAACCTGGGCCCTTAGTCTCCAAACTGATTCAATTTTTATTCAGATTCGAATGTGCCGCGTACTTCAGTTATTTACGATTTCATTACGATCTAACGATTTTCTTTATCCAGGTTAGTTTTAAAG
Organism: Celastrina argiolus; assembly: GCA_905187575.2. NCBI lineage: Eukaryota > Metazoa > Arthropoda > Insecta > Lepidoptera > Lycaenidae > Celastrina > Celastrina argiolus. The sequence continues at coordinate 11,490,565 of LR994596.1, forward strand.
TAATCCACGAAATAAAATACCAAAAGCCGCTGAGATCGAACTGATTCGATTCTCGTTTGTGTCGCGAGTAAGCTGATTGGCGGAATTGCTGGTCGCTGTAGCAGGGACAAGACGCGAAACTGCGAAGCCATCAGCTGCTTTACCAGCACCGGTCCAGCAACTGTGTGGAAATATTTACCCGTTTTTTACTATTTTTTTTAAATATTATTTTTAGTGTGACTGACTGTGCAGTTTTATCTCGATCGTCTGTAGCGAGCAAAAGAGCTGGTACACATTAGGTGCTTATTGCCGCGCGTTTTGCTGATGCGCGATTTTGGAAAAAGAAAAATCGCGCGCTTGAGTATGTGGCGATGTATTTATATTAAATTATGTATTTCTTTAATATTAGTCTGCTAATCAGCTGTTCTATGTGGTGCGGCGCGTATAGATATATATGTATCTATTAAGAGACGCGCGGGCGCAGGCTTCTAGCGACCCGTCAAGTAGTCTGAAACGAACCTCGGTCCTGAAGGCTGCGCGCGCGCGAACATATTCTTATGTTAAAAGTTATTGGTTTAAAGTGTACCTAATTATAAACTGTGTGGTGAAAAGAACAACATATACATAAACTTAAATAGGTGTTGATTATTAACCCCTCACGCCTATAAGTATGTACAGTGTACCTACACTGTCTGTACAGAACTACTGGTTCTCAAGCGCGCGTTTGAAAGCGCCTAATGTATACCCGCTCTAAGTGTATCCACACACTGTCTATACTCAATCGGCAGGGGTGGGCTCAGCGTTTTGTCATCTGATCCCGCCGATAGCGCCGTAACGAATGGTGTTCGGGATCTGATTGTGCCGATTTACGGCGGGTCTTCTAATCTCGGGACTCGCAGGATTAACTTACACGTACTTTTGAATATACCCTCAAAGTAATCTCAATCGTTGTGGAAAGAAATTAGGGTGTCTCCGGGAATCCCGGAATTTTAATCGCGCGTGTACGATAAATGTGTCTGCGGGTTAAAATTCCGGGAATAAGTAGCTTACATTACAGGGGAATACAATAAGTGTTCGTCGTTTAGTATTATGGTTAACATACACGCATTTTTGAAACATCAAAATAATCTCAATGTTTGTGAAAAGAAGTTTATGTGGCACATGGAATGTGAAAAGGTTTTAGAAAATAATGTACGATAAATGTGTCTATGGGTTATCATTCCGGAAATAATAAGAAGCTTATGTGTTATTTCAAGTAATAAAGTGTTGTAAGCTGAATTTACATGGACTTTCAATATTAAAGAATATAAAAGAATCTCCACGTGTTCCACTCAAATTGGTATGTAGAGAAATTAGGGTGTGCCAGGGAATCTCGGAAATCCCGCAAAAACATACGATAAATGTACATTACCATAATACAGGTATGCAGCTGCGGGTTAAAATGCTAATGACGTGTTATTACAGGTTAAGAGTAGTACCTTTATTTATTAAGTAGTGTTAAAACCTCTTTTACTGTTTTATAAAGATTTTATATTTAATTTTTATATGTCAAGTTTATGTCAAAATTAACGGTAATTTTATTGTATTTTTTCGCCTGTAGCGATGTTTGGAGTTTAAGTTTATTGGAATTGGAGATTCAGTAATATACACTAATCTACTAATAAAAATGTAGATTTTGTTAGTAGTTCATGGTCCTTCCAGCCGGATCCGCTAAACTCCATACATCGCTACAGCCGAAAAAATACAAGAAAATTACCTTCAATTTTGACATGGATTTGACATATAAGTGTTTTTATAAACAAGCCATTGTATTTTTTTTTAATTATTGTATTTTAGTTGAATTTATCCGTAAAAAATACTAACATTAAGACTGGGGTATCATGATACTTGTAAATCAGTACCTTCGTCTTAAAATTACTACTTATATTTTAGACCGCCTATTTAAAGGCAAAAGATTTTGATTGATTGAGATGTGTAATACATTTACAGAATGCCAATTGTGCAATGCATGATGATGAATTATAGCTAAGAACACTTTTGATCATGTCAGCTATCAAACAAAAGAAATTGATCGTAATCCGTTGATATTTTATAAATCAGATGTACTCGTCAAATTAACACCCATTGTTTTCATGGGGGCTTAAAAAGGCTTCATGTACCCACCCTTCAAAGAAATAATTTCCTAATTGCTAGTTTTTATCGAGTTTAATAAGACAGCTGTCACACGAAATTGTATTTGCTTTATGAAATTAAAATGGCCGACATTGAAGTAAAAGTTGAGAGCCCATTAAAATGTCAATACTGTTAACATCAACGAATTTATTGTCAATTCAACGTGGTAATATTGGTTTTCGTAGGCGAAGCAGGAACATGGGACAGTTCCGTAAAAGTAACGTTAACGACAATTGCCATTCGATAACGTTGCTAAAACTTACAATTGTTTAAATTGAAAGTTTTGCGACTAAGCGACTCGCTATCTCTGTCGAAAAACCGATGTATCAAATTATTGAAATAATTTCTATGAGTAATATTAAAACACGTCAAGTATTCGCAACAGACTATATTTTATTCGAATTACTTCTAGAAACATGACAGGTATAGTTTTTACACATGACACATAGATGGCGTTGGTAGTAACAAGTTTTGATACAATATTCCAACAAGTAGGTAGGTAAATTCATAGGAAAGAAATAATTTTTTGCCTGTATTATTATTTTTGCGACAAAAAAATAAGAAATGGTGAAAAGTAAAAAAAAATTCTTTTACTTTTTGACAAAAAAATATAAAAAAAAAATACATTTCCAAAATAAGAAAAGGTAGTATAATCGTATCGAAAAGTTATAGTGACTGCTCTTTTTACACCATGTATATCTGGAAATAGGCAGTGCCAGTTTTCGCATTGTTTTTATTTGAAAACTGCACCTTCCTTGGCTAGTGAAGACAAGAACAGCCCATGAAATACTAGGAGAGACTTATGACCAGTAGTGAACGTCATAGCAAAAATGATGATGATGTTAGAAATAAGCAAACTGTGTTCGACAAATACCTTCAAAATCAAACGTCGTTTGTGTGGAACTGTCAGAACAATGAATGCTTAGTTTGAACCAGTCCGAACAGTCAACACAGTGAGAAGATTAGAAGCTGCCCAAATTATTTAGCTGTGATCTTGAATTGTAAATTGTTTTTGACAGATTGGTGATATTGTTTTTAATTAAATCGTTACTTCCAGAAATCCATAGCATACAATTTTAATGGATTACATTTGGTAATATCCTACGACAAAACATAACCTGCAAGCAAATGAATGAATGTACGCATATATATATAAATACATGCCGTATTTAACTAAATACGGCGATATGAGAAATAAAATATCTGGATAAGATTAACTGTACAGCGATCTGAGATGTAATATATCTGGATAGGATTAAACTAAACACGGTTATCTGTACTAATATTATAAAGCGGAAGAGTTTGTTCGTTTGTTTAAACGCGCTAATCTCAGAGACTACTGGTCCGATTTGAATTTTTTTTTTTTGGATAGTCTATTTATATAGGAAGGCTATATAACATTACGCTGCGACCAATAGGAGCGAAGCGTCATGTCGCAAAAACGGGAAAATTATTCACATTTAGGGACTTTCGTTGTGTGAGCTGCACAAAAGGTTTATGTCTCAAAAACCACACACAGCTCAGCACAGCAGCAGGGCACAGCTAGTCTGAGATATAAAAATATCTAGATAAGATTTAGTTACACTAGTTTCAGGACTTCATGAAATAGAACTTACCTTATTACGTTGAACGTAAACTACGTCAGTATGACCACTGCATTAACAGTTCCATTATTTCATTTCCGCAGTGAAAGGTGAGTCAACTTAATTGCTGCTGGACGGAAACTGGCCGGATCGGATTATAGTTAACTCGCGAATTCGTCCGCATGAAATAGTCAAATTCAACCCCTGATTCTGAATTGACTGGTTTTCTGATCATATAAATATTTTTGCAATATACATGATCTACAAAGAACAGTCACTGTAACTTTGAGCTACGATTATAATATATCTTTCCTCGTTTTGGAAATGTATATATTTTTTATTAGTTTTTGGTAAAAACTAAAAATATATTTTTTACTCTTTACTATTTATTATCTTTTTGTCGCAAGAATAACGTAATAGCAAAAAATATATATATTTATTTTTGTAAAAAAAATAATATATTTCTAAAATAAGAAAAGGTAGCATAATCTGTCATCCGACTTGCGCCATTAAAAAAAATATTTATGTATACAAGTTAATGACTAACCAACTCTATTTTCTATTTAATCCATAAGTCATTTTTATTGGTGATTGATACTATAAATATTTATGTATATGTTTATGTATGTAGGTACCCAATTGGTTAGGCCAATTATTATATATTTTAAAGAATTGCCCTAACCAATGTATTGTTACTAACATATGTAGGTGTAAGGTTTTAATGTAATTACTAACGCTATGGACTATTGTCTGCAATATAAGTTTTTTATTTATTTTAAATACAACGGTATTTCGGCCATAATTTAGATGCTGTATATATTATACGTCTTAAATTAAACCTTCTTAAAACCACACTATAAAAGTTACAGCCGAACTTATGTGCTACGGCGTAGCTAAGTGCTACGAGTTGTAGCGCTTCTACAGATTTTATCACGAAACTATGAAAATAAACACAAAAGTTACTACTTAAGCTAATGCTTATAGCCTTGTTCATTACAGAGTTAACTTAAAATAGAAAGTACTAAGTGCCTTTCCTGTGACTTTTTTAACCATTGCTCTATTGTGCAATTTAACAGATCCAAGCTCAACGTTCATCTGTTTTAAGAAGATAAATGTTCTTATAATTACTGAAATAAAGCTCTAAAATTAAAAAAAGACATGGCACTCGGGGACTGCCACGATACAGCTATTGCATACCATTTTTTATAAACCTACCCGATACAACCAATGCCATATAGAGGCGAGTTGCTGAACTAAAGAGACAAGCGTGATATTTCAAAAAAGTCATTAATAGTTCTGCTATTCATCGCTAGATGGCAATTAAAAGTGTCCGGTCGGAGTGGGGGGTGTTAGGCTATTTTCGTTACGGAATTTTGTGGATTCGGTCTCCACGCTCAAGGCCCGCGATAGAAGCTATGCAATAGCTTAAAAAGAACTCACGTATTCTGGAGACGCAAAGACAACATTATTATCTTAGGTTCAATTCTTACCGACACGTAACGCGGCGCGGCATTTTAACCTTTAGTCCTGATTTCACCAACGCATGTTAGTGTTAACGGCTTGTTAAAACACCATGCCTTCTCATTCATTGTCAGGAAATGCGAGAGGCATATTAACATGATATTTAACAAAATATTAACTTTAACGTTATCTCAGAGTTATTATATCTTGCCTTTTACACTCTGTATAATATGTTTGTAATATGTTTGTTTTTGACCCATAGGGTACCTACAAACATAATATTATAGCCTGAATAGAAGATAAGCGAGTATTATTTTGTTTGTGAAGGGAAACTGGAACATTTTCTACTCCCCATACATACATATTATGTCCCTTGGGCACCCCTGAGATCATACTACTAAAATAAGGGCGTTCTCACTTCTCCATCCTCAAAACCGTATCTTAGTTAGGATGTATATATAGTAAAACACTAACTACTTGCACTTTTTTCCACTTTATTTGATTTTTCACCTTAATAATTACTTAAAATATCTATTATATTACTTAAAATACACGACCGGTCGTGTATTTTAAGTAATTATTAAGGTGAAAAATCAAATAAAGTGGAAAAAAGTGCAAGTAGTTAGTGTTTTACTATATATAACATGAATTTCCACCAAGAACCAACAGTACATTCAATAACATGTGTTAGTTAGGATGATAATTAATTTATGAAAAAAAAAGAAAAAATAAGGACGTACGTATTATACATAGGCACTCAAGATTTTTTTTATTTAAACCTAAACCGCTCCGATAGTAGACGTGGTGCGGAGTCAATGCACCAAAACCATTTTTTTTATACTGCCCTGGTAATATAAAAGTAGGGAAATGTGACATTTTCTCGAAATCGTCTTTTCCGACTTACTGATCTACAATTAGTCAGAAAAGCGGCTTTCGAGAAGATGGCACTTATAGAAAATCTTTAAGTGCCATTTTCTCGAAACTGCCTCTTCTGACTTACTGCTCTATTAATTACTAGGGCAGAATAGTATAGGTATTTTAAAAGAAATGCATTTCTACTATTAAAAATAAAAATATAAAAATTCATAAAAAACTTTTTATTTCCATATAGGCTATTAAATAGCACTTATAGAATTGTCCTACATGAAGCCTACCACCTGTTCGGAAACTAGCCCGGCGAGGAGAACCAGCGTAAGAAACTAGCTCGGGCCATCTTTTAGCAAAAAGATTGGAAAATTGTTTTTTTTTTACTTTTTAAAATTTAAGTAGCCCCCAAATTGTCAAGCATTATAATTAAAACACTCGGAATCGCGTCAGCTTTCAACAAGAAAAACAAGATCAAAATCGGTCGGTCGGAGACATATCTTATCTTATAAAAAAATATTTACATAACGATAAAATATAGTTAATTTATATATACCCTTTGTTTTCATCGGCGGTTAAAGAGGGGTATTTTAACTTTAAGTATCATTTGAGTATTCGGCGTTAATCTGTTAAATCTCTCGTATTTTCCAATTCCGTATCGCCGTGTACCTTTTGTGGGGAATTGGCCAAATTGCTTAACCCTCAGCTCACGTAAGACAAATAGTTGAAAAATAAACCTTCGTCAGGGCCTCAGATTGGGGTAAGCCTCGGAAAAATGCCCTCAAGGGTGATCTACCTTAAATGGTAATTAGGTTACTACCTTTTTTTTTGACATTAAAAATGTCGATATAAATTGGTGTACAGTTATTATAAAATACTTTTCACACGACGGTACGATTCTACTATATTACATAGTATCGATATGGACGCTTCACACCACGTCTATCTAGCCCCGTGCTAAGTATCAAAAGAACTTGTGTTACAGGTACCAGAAAATGGAATGATACTTTATATACACAATAATATATTTAAGATTATATTATTAATACACATTCATGACCTAAAAACGCATAATTATCTGTATATTTATGTATATATTGCTCCACCCTCGTGCCTAAACTGCTGAACCTATTTCTGTTATATATGTGATAATTTCCGTGTCTTAATTTAAGTTTGTATTGTTTGTTTTTTTTAATGTGTGTACATAAATTATTATATAAATAAATAAATAAAAGCGAAAGTAACATAGGTATTTACATAGAGTGAGATTTTCCTCGAATTATGTAGATATTTTAGAGACATCATTTTCTGTTCAAATTCAAGTTCCAGCGATGTTAAAAGTCACGAACAATATTACTATGACATTAGTTTCGTGGAAACGAATGAGAAACGCCAGCGGAATAATTTATCATTCATAGTCACAATATATTCGATTTCTGCATATGTTGGAGGAATCTTTTGTGCAGAACGGAGAAGTGCTACTATTGTTTGATAGTACATCAAGCACTTTTAAGCTCACAAAGACTCAATTTAAATTAAAAATAGCCGAATCGGTTCAGCCGTTCTCGAGTTTTAGCGAGAAGATTTTGTTCCACTATATTGCTCGGAGAAGATTAAATTACTTCATTCGGAAAAAAATAAAAAGCTAAATACAGAACTCTACGCAAACACCTCGTGTCCATTTTGGTAGGCAATGAAAAAAACTAAGGTCATTATTTTCTATTACTTAGCCCTTTTAAAACCGTGTCCCATTAAACTTGGGTACTTTGACTGTTAAAAGGGTATCCCCAAACAACACCAGAGACTTAACTTGGACAAAGTGGTTTGACTTTTTTAAAGTGCACCGCTAACGTTATTTATTTTGGTCACTAAACTTTTTACGCGCTTTTATTTAGTTTCACCGTCCTGATGTTTGCTTACTTGTTTGTCTGTAATCAAATCTTGCGTTAAATTTGAGCCACTTCCCGGTTACCGATTGAACTGAATCGATGCGATACTTTCTTGATATGGATATAATCTGATGATGTAGGAAGGCCACAGGAACTCGATAATGAAACGATACAGCTCCATCGAGTTTAGGCTCGTTTGATTGGTCTTGATTAGCACTTTAGTGCTAGATGATACCAGGGCCCTGATTCAAGATTCCGTCGCTATCGATAACGAAGTACGAAAACAAAATGTATGGAATTTGACATAAGCAGCATTAGACGTGAAATCGCTTGTATTTTAGCAAAGCTTATGTCAAATACCATACTTTTTATTTTCATTAAAAAATGGTTCAGTTTGAATGTAATGTAAGCGTGACTTTCTAAGCATTTTCCTTTTCCATTATAAAACCAAAGGATGTGACCGCATCGACTGCAGACATGGTTGAAGTTCGTAATTACACGCGAATATGTATGTGTGCTCGCAATTAAAAAATATCTAAGGTAATAAGTAGTATAGTGTTGTATAAACAGCGTTAAGTATCAAAGAACGTCGTAGAACGTCGTAGATCGTGGTAGAATATCGTAGATCGTCGTAGAATGTGGTAGAATGTAGTAAATAGTCGTAGAACGTCTTGGAACGTGGTAGAACTTCGGAGCAAAATAAGCGAAGATATTTTAAAACATAATAATGTGTCAGATTTTATACGACAATTTATACAAAAGATACACAAAATCCTCTCCACCGGTGAGATGGTAATAATTTGAAACAAGCGTCTCGCGTTATACTTCAAGTAATATAATATAAAATAAACGGTTTATGTTGCGAGACCTAGAAAAGTGCAGATTAAAATGAGAAATGCCGCAATCTAGCTATCTGTTCCCGACATGTTTTGAAACGATCTCTTTGAATGTTTCTTTAACGTGGCAAGTTTTATTGTAAACACAGAGTACTGTTTCAATGAAAAATCTTTTTTTTTCAAATCGGTTACTTACTAACACTTTTAGAATTGTCCTACATGATGACCACCAGTTCGGACACTAACCCGGCGAGAAGAACCAGCCTAAGAAACTCGCTCGGGACCACCTTTTAGCAAAAAGATGGGAAAAATGTTCTTTTTAAAAATATATAATATATAACAATGTTATAACTTAACATAAATTACAATTTACAAAAGTAAAATAGAAGTAGGATCGAGAGTGGCCACCTTAATCCCAGGGTGTGCTATCATTAACAAAATTATTAATCTTATAATAAGCTTTAGCAATGTACTAGAGACCGCATTATACAGAGTAATTTATGGGTCGTATAGCAAGCCGAATGTGGTGTGAAGACAATGACGCATAGAGCATATAATATATAAATAAATAAAAAATTCAAAAAAAAAAAAAAAACTTAAATGTCGTAGATCGTCACACAAGGTGTGATGATTCATACGGAATACGGAATAACTCTAGGTAGTAATTGGTACTCTAGATGCGGGTTCCGCGTTGCGGGTTCGCGTTGCAGGTTCCGCGTTGCGGGTTAAACGTTGCAGGTTGCGCGTTGCTGGTTCCACGTTGCAGGTTCCGCGTTGCGGGTTCCAGTACAATTACGTATTCGTAATTTTACTGTGATAATATTCGTACAGTTGTCTTTCGATAAAGTTACGAATACGTAGATGTATATTGTTCCTGATTCAGTTTGCCTGCGTTTGCATGGTACATTTCGAACATTCAGTGTCAATGCCCAATTGGAAATTTGGCGCGAAACAGAAGGATCCATTAGGCCGTAGCTGTAACAAGGCTCTGGAACACTAATTGCTGCTTACAGAATTCGTGGTTTAGCATTTTTAGTATGGAATTATCCAGGTAATTAAACGTTGTTAAAATTATACAAATTGCTTGGGTTCATTTCGTATTTTATGCTAATTATTATAAGTACTGACCACCCACTTTTTTGGGCGTAATCAATTTTTGCTCGTTACCAAACTCAGCTACAATACACAACTTACATGTAACATATTGATATTATAATATGCTGGGTCCTGATTCAACTTCAAGATGATGATGCTATTTATCGCTTACGAAGTTTGAAAACAAAATGCATGGAATTTGACCTACGCTTCGCTAAATGACATACGAATTCGGTATTTATCTATTCAGCGATTATTTATATTCATTAGCGAATCTTATGTCAAATCCCATACTTTTTGGTTTCGAACTTCGTAAGCGATAAATAGCGATGGCATCTTGCATCCAAATTTGAGTTTAAGCTTGAATTGAACAAGTGAAGATTAAATCGGAGGAATAATAATTATAGTCGCTCATACTGAGTTATGTTTACACTTAAATCATAACTAAACATAGATGTAAAACTATTGAATAGCATTATACAAAAAAGTTCAATATATATATATATATATATATATATATACGTAATAAAACTATATTGGAGCTAAAATTTCTGATCGGATCTCATATTTTATGATTTTTATCCATAACCACAGCTGTGCATACATTATGTAATAATAACAAAACGAACGTGCTAAGACATGCATGCATAAGTGATGTGGCGTCGAGGCGGGAACTAGCATGATATATTTGGGTACGCCATTTTAAGACATCACTAAAATAACGTATCGAAAATATATACGGGAGTAGGTATGTTCCTCCCGCATTGGACGTACACTTATGTAGTAGTACACTTATAATACTACTGATAAACACCGTATACTTTTGCATTATTTTGTCAAATAAATATTTAATAATACTCATTTAAAAATATCACATAAAAATTCACTGTCTGCATTACACATATTTCGAAATCTGTAGAAGTAAGTCAATATCATCCTTGGCCTATTGGGTAGACCGTTGATTAGCACTCGAAAGGATGCAGGTTCGATTCCCCGGTCGTGGCATGTACCAATGAGACTTTCTCAGATCTCAAGTATTATATGGAGTATGGACGTTCTAGCGGTGAAGGAAAACATCGTGACGAAACTCGAATATGATTGACCCAGACGTATTGAGCAGTTATTAATCTGGACTAGGCGGACTATGTTGTGAGAATGCCGCATGTGCTGTTCAACCATGCGACATTCAGACTACCTGTCCCAGGTACTACAGTACTTAAAGAGTGGTTATTTCACTCAGAGAATACTGTATAAATCTTACAAGGAATGAAAAAGAAAATTAAAAATCTTTTATTTCCAAATAGGCTAGAATTCAACACTTTCAGAAATGACCTACTTGATGAACTACCGCCGGTTCGGGGACTAACCCAGCGAGAAGAACCGGCGTAATAAAATCGCGCGGGCCACCTTTTAGCAAAAAGATGGGAAAATTGTTATTTAAAAAAAATATATAAGTTACGACTTAACATAAATAACAATTTACAAAAGTATAGAAGTAGCCTCGAAAGTGGCCACTTATTTTCCAAGGTGTGCCATCATTAACAAAATCATTTTATCTTATTATAAGCTTTAGCACACATACGTTCTTTAATTACTTTTTTGAATGTAAAGGTCAACAACACAGTCCATACAAGCCGCAAACAACATATTTCGCAGATGCACTCTTAATAAATTCAATTAGTAACTAGGCAATACACTCAACGCCATTAAAACGGGAACATAAAACCGCCTTCAAGTCTATAAAAAAATGACTACCACAGGATTAGTAATTAAAGTTTTACTACTCATAGACTCCCCGTAGACTCCACTTATACAGCATACTCCTACCCGTATTAAAACTACTGAAGTAACTCTAAAATGAGAGCGGGTACTACAACTGGGAGTACCAAATAATAGAACATTGGGAATTTCACCATGGAAATTACCCGCTAAAGGTAAAATTATATATATCACACCACGTCAATCTAGCCCCGTGCGAAATAACCGAAAAACTTGTATTATAGATAACGGAAATATATATTTTAATACTTGTATATTTATACAATATACACATATCATTTTATTTTATTATATAGAGATACACAAATTTAATACACATCCATGACACAAAAACACAGAAAAATTTTCATTCCTTCGGCAGGATTAGAACCTGCGATCTCCCACTCGTGCTCCAACACGCTTAACCACTGCACTACACAGGTCGTCAAAATAAAAACAAAATTATAAAACTTAGGTAACATCCGAAATTGTAGGTTACCAAACTGTTGATGATGAATATAGCTATGAATGAATACTTGAAAAGTTACTAATATCTTCTTTTAAATATAATATAATCATAATAAATCTTTGTTTGCTTCAATAGACGACACTATTGGCGCAAGAACAGGTGAAAGTCTGACTTTTTACATGCCCATCCGACTCATGGATCATTATGGTTCACAATGTTACTTATTTTAATTAATCTGGGCATGTCTTTAATTATTAAATAAGTGAATAAAATAAAAATCAAGCATTGTTCGAACTTATAGACTTGAAATTTTATTTTTATTATGCCTACTGTCACTCTCACAGTAAACATGAATTTAAGTGACCTCTCAGACTATAAATCGTCGATCAGACAAGCATAATCAAAAATTATACACAGATACTCTCGAAAACCATAACTCTCCTTCTGGCGTAGTCGGGTAAGACGCCCGACGCCTTTTGTAAGTAACAGTTGGTGAGTAAAGTTTTGACGGCTCGAGCGCTAGCTTTGTCTACAATGTAAGTGCTCCTATGATTAATAGCTTTGCACTTTTTATTCGTCCTCTAGGGGCCAGGTGTACCTATTACCTTCGTATTACATAATGTATTTTTTTAATCTTTTAGCCCTGTTCTAAGATTAAAGTTTTGCTGGTTTCATTTCTTCTGTTAGTTACAAGGAACACGTTGTGTAAGCATTTTTCACACGCTTTTTTATGGGTGGATTGTAGGTATGTAACGGAATCTTTGAGAGCAATTTTCACCAATTTCTAGTGACTACTAGAATCAGACTTGATTAATTATGGAGCAATTTTACCAATTTCTAGTAGTCTGATTAATTTTGAAGCAATTTCACCAATATCTAGTCTGATTAATTTTCAAAGGGGCCAATGATAATGCAAATTCGATTACAGATTCCCATTAAGCATTTTTTTTTTAACTATGATTATATATCTACGTAAGTAGGAAAATTTTCAAATAAAAGCCCAGTTAATTTTAATTATATCTTATCAAAAATTGTATCTGCTTTTGGGTCTATTAATTAAAGTAATTTAGTAAAATATAACAAACCCAAAATTAGCCACTTCATATACATTATACATGCTGTAAAAGTCACTATAATTTTGAGATACAATTATACTTTTCTCATTTTACACTTTTCTCATTCTAGAAAAAAATATATAGATACAAAAATAAAAAGGTAAAAGGTATAAATTTTTTGTTTTTGTCAAAAAACAATAAGAAATAGTTTTCCAAAATGAGTATATAAGTAAATGAGTATATATATAGTGACTGTATTGACTCAGTATCTCCGAGTTTTAGTGGTTAGAGGCTGCGTCCAGTTCACCAGCTTCGGACGCGGCGAGTCCCACATACCCTCGGTAGTCCCCATCTTCATTAGGAGGCGTAATGTCATTTTCTCGGCTTAAAACTATGAATATTTTATTGTATTATGCTAACAATTTCTCTATCCTATGTCCAATAAGATGTTAACCTCAAAATACATAATAACAATATCATATTTATCTGGTTGGCGCTAGGGATTAATACACAGACAGTAGGGTCACTGAACCCACAAATCCAGGCCACGAAATGTGAAAAAACAATCTCCTTTTCCTGTTTTGTGGCCTAACATTTATTACGCTCAGTGTAACATAAAAGTTGCTTTATTTTTGTTATCGATGAAATTACTATGTAGCTATCGACTCAATAAAATTTATTTATAGATGCCACGGAATTCATGTCAAAGTGTCTTTACTTGGACAATCATGATAATACTTTCATGATAATACTTTCATAATTTGTTCAACGTCAAGCAGAATATATTATTCATACGAAATGACTCTATCGCGTTATGGTTGTCTGATATAGTCATGCGAAATTCAACTCAAAATATAGGTGTACTCGCGACTTTGTTCGAGCAAAAGTAAATGCTGATATTGGCAGTTCGTACAAAGTTTCTGAATCTGGGGAAACGGCAGTGCCCTGGGCAAGTCGAGAAAAAATAAGTGGCACGGTTGTACTATTTTCTCAGATCAGTTCAGGCAATTTTCGACCCCCTGTAACTTTTTTGTGGATACAATTAGAAGCGTGCATTTACAATGCGTAAGCAGGAATTGTATAAATACGGTATATTATACTAAATTTAAAATTAAATTTAAAGATTAATAATTTTCTTAATTTTGTCACTGGCTCACTTACTGATCTATCATCATGTAAGTATAACTTTTTTTAACACTTTACTAGCTTAGTAGTGACTTATAGATCTTTATAGTCATGTTTTCAGTTTTCTAGATACACCAACTTTTTATAGTAGAAGAACCGAGTAGCGAGACTTGGCGTTTTTAACCGACTTCAAAAAAAGAAGGAGGTTCTCAATTCGTCTCTATGTTTTTGTCACTATGTATAATTTTTAACTGTTTTTTTTATGTACTCGTAGTGTTCCGGTATAAACACTTATTTCGTATGAAATATATTATCTAGTATTTAAAACACTTACGATAACTAGTTAACTTAATAAACTGAGTAGCGGGACATTAACGTGTTTTATGTAATATTCAGAAACATTTTTTCTTTAATAAAAATCTACTACTTAAAACACTTACAGTAGCTAGTTAACTCAATAAAGCGAGTAAACATAATCAGAATGCCATTGCCAATAACCGATATTGCCAACTCATCGGCAACAATTCGCTTGCCCAAGCGTCCCCAAGTGGGTACGGTTGAGAAAAAATTGCCTTTGTTTTACAATCTTTAGCATTTAAAATTTAACGACGCTTAACTGTTATAAACTGATCGAATTAATTCTCCACTTTAATAACCCGACTGGTAAGAAGGGTTTTACACCTCCGCGGTCTAGTGGTTCAGCAGGCTAACTCCCCACACAAGTTTCAAAGCAATCCACCAAATAAAATACCAAAAAAAAGCTGATATTAAACTGATTCGATTCTCGATTAGAATCGAATCAATTCGATATGGATATGGATTTCTTTGAAACTAACCACGATAAATCGTTAGATCGTAACTTTCTGTACTCCCGACTATATCAATCGACTGAGAATTAAAATAAACTAAATATATTAATTTATCGGGAAGTACACGGCACGATCGAATTTGAATCAAAATCGAATTAGTTTGGAGAGTATCGTCTCTAACCCAGCTAACGACCCGGTGGTCGTAGGTTGGATCCCCGTGAACAACAAAAATTGTTGTTTCCAAGTTTGGTTAGGACAACACAGGTTGATCACCTGTGTTAGCGTAGCGCAGTTGGTTGAGCGCGTTGGCGCTCGAACGAAAGGTCGCGGGTTCGAATCCCGCCGAGGGAACAAAAAGTTTTCAATGTTCCTGGGTCATGGATGTGTATTAAATTTGTGTATAATATAATAAAAATCTTAAATATGTGTATAGTATAAAAGTATTAAATATATTTCCGTTGTCTGGTACCTGTAACACAAGTTCTTCGGATACTATTTTGATAATTATCGTCCCAAAACCCAAGTATCCTTAAAAAGCGAAGGAAAAAGCAAAGATAAATCGTAAGAAAATAAATGGGTCCCGCTTGTTTTCAAGCATAATATAAATTTCACTTGAGCTTTCAGCTCTGTATTCTGTTAAACAAATAAGATGATAGGGTTTTAGTAGTTTTTACTCTTTCTTGTTTTAGGTTTTTAGATTATTATAAACCTTTTATAACTTAGTTTTTTTTATATAGTAGTTTATCATCATCAATTCCCAAAGCAGTGGCTTGCCAATAATTTGGAGGTTTCTTGAATAAACAATATTTAACATAATAAATAGCATTTCAAACGAATGCGTCTTGAAAGCTCAGTGGAAACATTAAGTCCCAGTTAATTGGGCTGAGACATATGTGATTAAATAACGAGTGTTTACAGTCATGAGACTTGTGCTGGGGTGACCAAACAACTGGTATAATATAGGACTTTTAGTTTCGTTTAGACTTTTTTTTAATAATCAAATTTCAAAATACGGAAAACCATAAGTACAGTTTTTTGTTATTAATATTATATTACAATAAGCAATTAAAGATAGTTATTACTTTATTTCCTCTTCGTTTTTGTAAAATATCAATATCAATTATTCTATTGCATGTAAGCCACGCGCTTCATTTTGATTCCAGAACCGTAATCATCTTAACTTTTATTGTTATGCAAAAGTCAATTTTATTCATAAGCTTTAATTAAACAAAGAAATGTTAGAATCATTATGCCTATTGTAAATGTGAGGTTTTGTCTTAGAAACAAACTGTGAATTCAAATTAACAAAAAAACTTTATTCTGTAATATAAAAATGGATCGCAAAATGTGTTGGTAAGCGCATAACTCTACAACTCCTGGATCAATTTGGCCAATTCTTTTTTTGTTGCATTTGTTATGGTCAGGATAAGGTTTTTATGAAATAAAATTTTTAAATAAATATATGCAGAAAATTATACAATTTCGCGTTGCGTGGTCCGGTATTGCGAATTTAGCGTTGCATGTTCCGGGTTCCACGTTGCGGGTTTGCGAGTTCCGAGTTTTTGTTTTTTTTTTAAATTAAATTTCATCACGAACTGTTTGTATGCTCAACGAAGTGGGCACGAGTCAGCTAGTTATTAATAATATCTGATTCACAGCTTATTCCAATAAACAGTAACAAAAGTTATAAATACTCTTTAGTTACAAAATTATATTTAATTGCGTCGAATGCTTATTTTCTATAAAATCGCAACAAGTATCTAATCATAAATAATATAAATAAGTATCCATCGACTGAGAAGAAAAAGGAATATATTGTTATCCCACAAAAGTTTCAAATATGGTCAACCTTCTTATGTGAGTGTTTTCGTAAGTATCTTTTGCTTACAGCTGATATTGATTGTCCAAAACTTCCACTGTACAAAGTTTCCTTTTAAAATATTCATAGTATTATTGTGTCCAGGCAAAGACAAAAGTGCGCGGCGGACTTGCACACAGAGGGTTCCGTACAAAACGGCCAAGTACTTTTACTTGTATGGGAAATTAAATATTTATTTAATTCTGGTTTTAATATTTGTTGGTATAGCGGTAACAGAAATTCATTAAAATTCAAGGCGTTACAGCCTAGTGACAGATTTTACTATTTGGGCACTTCACAACTTTAAGTTTACCAATTGCAATGATACTAATTAGTTGACGCCTCCGTGGTCTAGTGGTTCAGAGCTTGGCTCTTGACTCCGAGGTCGCGGGTTCGAATCCCGCCGAGGGAACAAAAAGCTTTAAATGTTCCTGAGTCATGGATGTGTATTAAATTTGTGTATTAATATAATAAAAATCTTAAATATGTGTATAGTATTAATGTATTAAATATATTTCCGTTGTCTGGTACCTGTAACACAAGTTCTTCGGATACTTAGCATGGGGCCAGATTGACGTGGTGTGACGCTTCACACCACGTCAATCTGGATGATATATGATGATATCTTGGATCCATAGATATATTATATTATTATTATATTAGTTAATTAAAATTTATCTGTTGGTTGGCGTAAAGGTGATGACAAAAACATTACAACAACAACTGCAGTTGGCCTATTATACAAAGCAAATTACAATACACCTAGTTATACAACTAGTTATACACCTAGATATATAACTACTCGTATAAACAAAATTTAGAAATAGGGAACCCCACAAATTTGTAGAAAACACGAGAAACAAGATTAATTATACCTAAGAATATCCGCTATCTTGTCATATTTAAAAACAATAGATCAAAATCGGTCCATTCGTTTGGGAGACACGTGTGACACCGGACACGAATCTCACAGTCACAACACCTTTCTGTTTTTGTCGGAGAGTTGAAATCGCGTTGCGGTCTCTCAGACCGCACGTAACAGGTCGAGTGACAAAAATAGTGGGCGGTTACGGGGGAAAAAGATGACAATACTAAAATAAACTTCGACACAATTAATTTAATGTGCCAGTCGAAATCCTCGGCATGGCATAATCCGTACAATTCATTACCCCAAGTCTGGCAACTTCTGATCCAACGATCATCAGGACTTGTGGCTCAGCTGATACCAAACTCCAAATTAGGTTCACCATCATTGTTGAGGTTCGTGGACTGGACAACATTTGAGAAGTTTGATGACGTGTCATGAAATAAAAAATATTTTGTCGTTTACAGTACCGATATCTATAAACGACTGTACCGATTTTAATGCCGGGACATATTCAAAAATACATGTCATCATACTTCTCTATATTTTTAGTAGCATGTAAGTACACGACTGAACTGATTTTAATGCCGGGACAGGATTCAATATTCAAAAATAGGGTTACATCAAAAAAAGCTCGAGAATGGATTTTCTTCGTTTCTGATATGTTGATCTGATTTCTGATTTGTTCTGATATCTTGATTTGTAGGCTTGGATTGATAGAGATAGATGTATCTCCTTCCCGAATAGCGGAATCATTAAAACATTGGAAAATTTATAAAATAATTAAGTTATACAGGCTGTAATATTAATGAGTGACAATACAGAGTTTAGACATAAAGTACTAGCACTTAAAGAGGTACTTTTTTTTAAATAATTATATGAGAAAATTCATGATGTTGGGACATTCTTCATAAAACATGAAAGTCAAAAGTAAGTATTTAAGCGCTCAGACTTTCACAGTATACTCAACATTGGAGGCACATTCAGACCCTTAAGTATTATCACTCATTTATTTTACACCTCGTATACAACATAGCAAATATCCATACAAAATTTGCATGGGTTTTGATAGAGATGAACAATTAGATAAAAATCGTTACTCAAGTTGCGTAAAAGTCTACGAAACGATTTGCCAAAACAATATTTGCAAAATAAAAAAATATATATAACCAATAATTACAAAAGGTTAATAACATAATATTGTGAATAAGTGAGCCTATAATGTATTAATAAAAATAATATGAAACATTATTCCTTCTAAGGATAACTTGTGGAATAAAAATGTTTAATAATAAGTCATATTTTTCTTTAATGACTTTTTTGTCATAAAATGGCAATGAGCTAGGAACAATTGGCTGCAGTTCAATTTCAGTTTCTCAATTTCTTGTTCCGTTTGATTGTATAATGTAGCTTTGAAATAAGAATTATTAAGTTGTTGGCTGCTCTATGTGAAAAATTGTAGATTCATAATTTCTACCATTAACTTCATTGCGTTTCGGACATTAAGATTTGTGTTGTAGTTTGACCAATTTAATTAATAAATCTCATTAATGATCACAAAAAAAAAACAATTCTTAGACACACACACCATATACGAGCCGTACAATAATAAAGCATATGAGTAATACGAGTATAAAATTTAGTGAGCAAGAGATTAAGGTTAGTCCTCAGTAAATTCTATGTTCTCAAAAGATTATTAGATAGGCATACTTTAAGAATGGTGTACTATGCGCTGGTAGAATCACTTATTAATTATGGATTAAGTTGTTATGGGCTTACATTTAAAACATATATTGAGCGAATTAAAAGTATACAGTTAAAATTCTTAAAACTATTAGTGAATAAAAACTTAAAAAATAAATATAAAGATAATTATGATAAGTTATTTTAAGAGTGTGGAATTATACCAGTTAGGGAAAAAGTTAAATATTTGATAGCCATAGAATGATATTATAATGAGGAATTTAAAACAAGAAAGTCATATAATTATAGTATTAGACCAATAAAGAAAGGAAAGTTAGAGCATGTAAAAGTTAATAACTATTTTGGGGAAAGGACTAGAAAGTATATAGTGCCACAGCTATGTAATAAATACGAACTATTAAGAGAGGAAAGAAAAATTTAGTGTAAAATGAAGTTAAAACATAAAGTTAAAGAAATGTTTTCAAAAGAAAAATAATTGGAAAGAATAAATATAGTATAGTATCATACAGTCTCATTCTCGAACAAATAAAAATACTATTTATGTATATAAAATGTAACTTAATAAGTTCATGTGGACACCCTAGTGGTATTCTTGGGGATATATTAGTATCCTCAGGGATACTGAACCCAAGACAATGTCGTAGGGCTGGGGTGTTGCACATTTTACTAAGGGTGTTGCATATTTACTAAGAGATATTAGCTAGGCTACTATTTATAAACATGGAAATGTTGTGTGGGGGGATTTGAATTATATTTGTTATAAGTGTAATTGCATGACAATATTTGTATAACGTTATTGGTAATGTACAATGTCATTTATAGCATTTAAGTACCTACTTATGTAATACTGAGCGGAGCGCCTACAAACTGCTAGATCAGTTTGGCGTAATACATGAATGTGTATGATGAGGAACTTAAATGAATAAATCATTAAAAAAAAAGGGTGTTTTGGGGATGAGTGTAGGCATTTTGCAGATGGTTAGGGTCGGTCTATGCGATCATTTTCTAGTATGGGAACTATAGTCCGGATATCCTTTAGTTTTAAAGTTAAGAGCAAAAAAACTGCTTTTTTAAATACTTTACACTTTTTGGGTTATCAAGCTAAAAAATAGAGACAGTTTCATATTATATACAGTTTTTTGTTATTTGTCGATTTAAACACATAACACACGATGAATTTAAAGTCTTACAACTATTCCGATAGCAAAAACAATCAAACTATGGTGAAAAGAAAATAATCATAGAACAAATCAGTGTCTTTCATACTTTTCGATGTGTATTTAAAAAAATATATCGGGCTATAGTTCCCATACTAGAAAATGTTCGCATAAACCGACCCTATCCATCTGCAAAATGCCTAGACTCATCCCCAAAACACCCTGTATACCATTAGCCATCTTGTAAATGCTGCATACTAAATAAGACGTGCAACAAACATTTGGCAGAAAAAGTCCCCACTTGCACTAGTCTGGTTTAAGTAAATAACCCAGGGTTAACCTGTTCTGGAGTAAAACTAGAGTAGCACTTTACCAGAGTCATTAGGCGCAAGAATTATTTTTTTGTAAAAATCTTATTCGACCACAAATGACAAAGCAAAAGTTTTGTAATTCCCTTTCTTATTCAAATGTAATGATATTTATTATCTTCTGGAATATAAGTTACCTAACAGTGTAATCTTTCATTTTTATTGCAACATTAGTCTACGAAATACGCACAAAACAATGATAGGGATATTATGAGACCTCATTTATATGATTACTTATTGGACTTTGATATATTTCCACCATTCTTATCTGTTTTTGATTTTCCACAAAATATTGGCTGATTTTTGGTCATTTTTCACCTCGCTTGGGGAGGGAACCTGCAATACTTATCCAATTTTACTTTAGATTAATTTCGTTGCGGGTCCCAAGACAGACTTAGCTTGTCCTTCGGGCACCACTGATATCATATTAATAGGATACCGCTGTTCTAGTACATAGTGCCCAAGTGTGTGCGCAAGACACATAAGTACTCTTCGATCTCGTAGCCTAGTGGGACGTTTACCCGACACGATTAGCGAGAGAACAGACGCAGGGCCCTCTTTTTATATGCCCATCGGACACAAAATCGTAAGTGGCTAGATAATATTGAGGTTATGTCGTTGTCGGATCTCTGACGACGATAGCGGAAACTTTTTCTGGGATATTTGTCAAAATCAGGTCCCCTCAAGATCTTATCTTATTATTCAGATTTTATTTACTTGGACTCAATTCTATTTTATGGACGCCATGAGCGTGGAAGCGAAAATATTTTTCACGAGATATTTTCGTCCATAACTTCGCACATAGACTTGAACTACAAACGGTCATTAACTTTTCTGTACATTGATCAACTTTGTAACAAACAATGATGATACTGTATTACTATCCGGTATCCGGCCGGATACCGGATAGTAATACAGTATCCGGTCGGATACCGGATAGTAAATTTTTTTAAATCTTATTATTTTATAAAGGCAAATCATACTCCAATAGGTTGTGGACACCGTTTATTTTTATAATCGCACATCAAAAATGTTTGTTTTATTAATTATTAGTTTAATACTCAAAATTAACAAGTGGCAAATTGTGATGAATAAATACCTTTTACGCGATAACACTCGAACGCCCCCGAGTCGACCCGATCTCCGGTTACGTGCGACCCGAATGCTGAATATTTCCGATCTCGTTCACCGCGCCAATATTCAAATCAAACTTATATAATATATTATCAAAAAGGCCGAATATCCGGCGCTCCGGCCTAGTAGCTTGCCGAATATCCGGTATCCGGTATCCGTTTCATCTCTAATTATAACTCATTAATATTATAGCCTGTATACGGATACAGGCTATATTAATGAGTGATAATACTTTAGGGTGTGTATAGGTCCCGTATATAGAGTTTACTGTGAAAGTACCAGGGCTGAAAGAGGTACTTTTTTTATTATTACGTGGGTTACGTAAAATTTATGATATTGGGGCATTTCTTTTTTAAAAGTACAAGAAAAAAGTACCTCTTTCAGCGTTGGTACATTCACAATAAACTCTATATACTTGACCCATTTACATACTAAAGTATTATCACTCATTAATATTACAGCCTGTATAATCAAAACAGTATTTAAAGGCATGACTCTGATGCCATTATACCTTTGACCGCGTAATCCGAGACGTTCAAACTGACTGGCCAGACGGTAACAGTACACGGTTGTATCGATAAAACATTTTCATAAAATTTAAGGGAGGTTACCTACAAGAGGGTGTTTCTTTATTGCGCTACGTGTTGTTCTTATAAACAGTAAACATCAACGATAATGTCAAAGGAAGATGATAATTACAAGAAAACAGAAATGTAATACGTGTTTCTCTTCACATTTTGCAGGAACAGAAAATTACAATTGAAGACATGAATGGATGAGGGCTATATGTAGCAAAATTCTAATTTCGAGAAAATTAAATTCAAACTGTCACTTAAACATTTTAGAATACGTCTTAAAGTATTGTACATTAATATAAAGATTCGTCTATAAAATCAATGTACCTACTTAATACGAGTACGTAACTACATAATATCATATAATTTTTAGGTGACAGTTCAAACTCAATTTTCTTGGTATAACAGTTTTGAAACATATCACCTACATCCATTGATGTTTTCAATTATATTAACGATAAATAGAGATAGGTAATCCTTACAAACTTGTCAATCGCTAGTAATACTATTATTGCATTACACTTTATATTGTAATTGCAAAAGTATGTGATACTGTATTTTACTGAAATTACTAAGCGGATTTGAATGACATTCACATCCTTGACAAGCTCCTTTTTTCTTATTAATAAGTTTTTTTTTATTTCAATACCTTGTTCACTGTTATATCCGATCTGCTTTCTTAACCTGCTCATCTTAAAACGCTTAAAGTTGAAAACGCTTAAAACTGAAAACCCTTAAAGCTGAAAACTTAAAACGCTTTAAGACGCTTTAAAAAACCACTACTTCAATGTATATGTCAACCGTTATTGATTGCTTAAAATAATAGTTACCAATTTGTTATAATTATAGTATACCATACCATAATACAGTACGTTATATTTTATAGAACTTACATATTTTATTATTATTATTTATACACACATATTTGAATTTCTTATATTTTTTACTAATCATTATTTTTTGTTTCAATAATTTAATTTTATTACCTATCATTCTGCATATGGTTTTTTCCAATTTTTGTCAAAAATCCAAGGGATTTCCTGGAAGAACTGCTTTAAAGTAATAATGCCGCCCATGTTACTACGAGTATGTGTTGGTTTGTGCACTATAAATGTTTGTAAAATTCACATACTTTACTTACGGTCAGCAAAACTTAAAACGTTCACCATATAACGGTCAGCATGTAACATATTATGTGTTTCTTATACTTTTAGCTTAACAACGACTGGCTATCAGTAAAATATACGCCTCCATTTGTCAGAGGGTCAAGTCGGACCCACATCGATTGTATCAGTCACTCGCTACTAAAATAAGGGACGAAGTCTTAAATCACGGGGACGTTATGGATTCGAACATAATTTTCAATGAAAGAATAGACGAGGAAAATAATACAAAAAAAGGTTGTACTCTGATTTTTAATCTCAATAATATTGTTTTAAGTACCCTCGTCGTTGTCAAGCAGAGATGTTAATTATGAATTGTAGCCAGCTTTTTCGTACGCAAAAAATGTAATTAATGGGAACCATATAATATATTGCTGCGGTTTAAAGTGCCACTTTACCAAATTCCATCAAAATCCGTTCAGTTTTTCAAACAAAAGTTTCGTAAAATGAAATATTTGATTGTCAATATATATTGTCAAATTATTAATAATTATTCATTAACGTTACTTTACGGAGCTTTCAAATGTTCCTGCTTGGTGTACCTACAGTAGTTATTGCGTGAAAAAGTAACAAACGTACATCCATTTACAAACAAACACAATCTGTACCATCTTAAAAATTATTTAATTTAATTGCAATTAGTAGGATAATACTTTAAATCCCGTCAGCGTTTAAACAAAAAAGCTAGATCGAAATCAGTTCATTATTTTGAAGGAAACGATGCACATAGACACTTAAAGACAGACAAACAGACACGTCAAAATTTCACCCCTCTGTTTTTGTTGGGGGATAAACATTAATCATCTAGTTACCTATGTTTTATAAAAATCTATATCTAGGTTCCCGTGGCTCCGTGGGCGGCGGTTCTGTCGGAGTACCGCCGAGTTGTAGTGGGTATGGCTGCGTCCACTTACCATCTTAACGGACGCAGCCAGCCCCCGTCCTCCACGGGATGAATTTCTCGGCAAAGAATAAAAAGGTTCGATTATCGTGTTGGAATAACAAAAAAAGCTGTAATCAAGTTTGGCCAGGACAATGAGAGCTGATCACCTGATTGTCTGACAAGAAAGATGATCGGAGGGCATGTAAAAGTCGGTCATGCACTTGATCACTCGCCAGTCAAGTCCGGTACAAATAAAATCGGTCCGACTGGGCTGTAATAAAATAAATTTATTTCAGGTATCTGAGACGTTGGGTCAAATAACAACAAAAATATTTAAAAACTCAAGAGCTATAAACGAAAAGAGTGTCCTCGTGAATTGCGCACACACTTGGTATTTTTGGTATAAATATGACTCCCGTCGTGGTTGCAACAAAACCACCGGCAACGAAATCGTTTTGACTACTATTATATTATTAATCTACATTTATCTCTTTCTCTGTATCTTTACTTTTCAAACTGAGAATAAAAATCCGAGGGCCAAAATTCGTAATTAAAATTGTTCAGCGACAGAACATGCACACTGGAGCCATACCTCCGGTCAATTAAACAGTTTTTATTACGAGATTGGGGCTTCTGTCTATAATTCATGGAAACCTGTCACTTGCTTCATTTTATTACCTGACTTCGGCGAAGCAAAAAGGAAGTTTTTTTTTGAGATTGAGAGATGAGAGAGAGAGATTTTGGCAGTATATGTATGTTTAATGTACGTTACATATTGTAAGTAGTATATAATACTCTTATTATGTTAGTAATAATATTTTTTATTACCACATTTTTTTCCTATTTTGTTTTACTTTGTAATTTTTTTAATGGTTGCCTGGAAGAAACTGCTTTCAGCATTTTTTATTTTATTTTCATTAATGTACCTATAATCTAATTTTATGTATGTTATGTAAGTACTGATCTAATTTTAATGAAATACATGTCAATAGATTTGCAATAATAGGCCCTGATTCAAGATGCCCTCGCTATTTATCGCTTACAAAGTTCGATAACAAAATGTATGGGATTTGACAATAAGCTACGCTAAATGATCGCGTTTTGGTATGTCATTTAGCGTACCTTATGTCAAATCCCATACTCTTCGTTATCGAACTTTGTAAGCGATAATTAGCGATGGCATCTTGAGTAGGCCCCCAGGTGACATAAGCTATAAATTACGTTAAAGTTACTTTTCTGTACAAAAATAATGGATTTTAAGTTGTTAAATTTATTTACAGGTTGGTTTTCGGAATTTAATAAAATAATAAAAAAATATATGTTTTAAGTTAGATGTGTATGTGTGTGGAATAATAAAGCATTACTATTACCTACATTTTATTTTGCTTTTTGTAAGTTTAACATAATATATCTTGGTGCCAAAATATGTACAATGAATACTTATATTAGTTACTTAAGTTAATTCTATGGAGTTTTTATTGAAAGAAAGAAAGAAAGTTACATTGTTGTTGGCCCACCAGGCGGCAAGAGAAGGGAGGTCCTTTATATAATTAATATCGGAAGATAACATTAAACACGAAGGGAACTTTGGGCTATTACGTGAGGATAGAAAGTGGTCGTCTATTCGCAAAGTAATTCTATTATTTTTTTCTGAAATTTTATGTTTTATATTATATACCCAATCCTGTGAAGGTATGAAAAAAAGAAATCCGGAATCGCGTGTTAGAGTACCATTCACATAATGGTAATATTAAAAGGCGATTTTGTTTTCAGCTGGTCACGCTGAAACTCAATTTCTAGATCTTTCTTCTACTTTTTAAAATACATAAAAAAAAATACATAACCCAGTCATTAAATCCGAAATCGATTTTGTTCTTATTTATTTAATTAATCATGTTTTAAATAACCAGTGGTAGTGCTGAGGTCGAAATTCGAAATTATATTTAAGTATGGCTTGTCCCATACTAAAATTTTATGTTTCAAGTTTTAAGAGCTCTCTAGATACTCAATAAAAATGTTATTTAAATGTTGTTTATGAAATCTGAAAGAAAGATGCATATATTTTTTTTTATATGATATGTCTAAACGTGATTTTAAGAAATATCAGCATTTTGCACGATTCAGAGAGAATTAACTAAAGTGTGAAAAATTTTCTACATTCTCATACATACATTTTTAGGCATGAATATTACTCCAGTAAATGTACCCAAAGTTTGGGTCCTAAACACCAAATGTATCCAAACACCAATTGTATCCAAGCACCAAATGTACCCAAACGCCAAATGTAACCGCTAAAATATCGCGCCTGTACACCATGTTTTTCACCACAACGCAACATGAATCTTTGCTAAATGTATCCCTAGCATATTCATGACTACAATAGATTTGTTATCGTCATTAATTATTTTGATGTACAAAAATCCTTTAAATAAAGTTTAAAAAAACCAAAAAGTAATCGCTATGTCTACGTAATACTTCCACACAATGTTTGTCCTATTTAAAAATAATGGGCTTTCGGCCGAGTCGGGTAATCATCTTAAGTTATTGAGTATTTTATCAGGAACGAGGAATCAGTTACGGAGTTAATTCTTTTTCTGTTGACTTTGCAATTTAGTAAAAATGTTAGTTGGGGTGAGGGGCCTACTTTCTTTATAAGTCAAGAGGGACTTTCTAATAAAAAATTAATCATTTAAATCGATTTACCGTAATCGAACTATTTGAGAAAACAAACAGGCGAATTGACATCCTCCTGCTTTTTTGAAGTTACTTCTTCTTATCGATTCGATCGAATCGAATTGAATCGATACGCAACGTAACGAAACGTACGATATCCTTGCAGTCAAATGTTGCACGCAAACTACTACATAACGAGTTTCATCGCAATGCGTTCAGTACTTATTGCGTGTAAGAGTAACTAATATACATTCATCCACACGCAATATTTCTTACATGATACTTTCGCAATTATAATGTTAGTAGGATTATTGTTTTAAAACTTTGTCGTCATTACGACCTAATGGTAATGGCAATTGGCAAAAGGCTGGTGACAGGTTGAGTGTAAAAGACACACAAATAATAAGTTTACTAGCTGTTGCTTCCGTTTTAACTCAAAAATAAATAATAAATATAAATAAAATTATCCATATTTTTCTCGCAAAACGATATTTGTACGCAGGTTGGTGTAATGTCTATGTAGGGTTAACAACGTGACGTCACAGTCCGTTGTTCCATTCTCGATCGCACATATCTTCTTCTTTTTTCTCTTATCTTCTCTTCTCTTATATATAAAAACTAATTGCTGTTCGTTAGTCTCTCTAAAACTCGAGAACGGCTGAACTGATTCGGCTATTTTTAGTCTTGAAATATTCGTGGAAGTCCCGGGAAGGTTTAAACGGTTCATTACAAAATGCCCACTTCGTTGAGCATACAAAGCTCAACGAAGTGGGCACGGGTCAGCTAGTATTGAATAGTTTATTATCTTCATTGTTTAAATGGTACTTAAATAATTTTAGTTTTACATTATTTGTTTAATGACATCAATTACAAAAACACTCAAAATACTTATTGTTCCTGCTCCGGCTACTGAAAGCGCATATTCAACGATACCTAATGCATACTCTCGAGTCGAGGTTAGGTAATGTAGCCTGTAGGTATGGGGATACCTACATTGCGTCCAAAATCTATGCGTGTTTTTTTCTAACTACTTTTTAGGGATGCGTACCCAAAGGGTGTACAAACGTACAAACACAATTCACCTTTCTGGACAAGGTCTACGATGGCCGATGCCCTGTTTTTCAACCTCATTGTGTATGTAGATTAATTTATTAGATAGACTCTTTAAGTCTCGGGAATATTTATCTTGTTAGATTTAATGGGGCCTCTAATCCTTTAATTAAAATCATAAATACCACTCCGGCCTGATAATTTCAGTCTTTCAAATGCCACTGGAGAGCCTTCTAATGTCATTGAAATATCATTTTGACATTTTTGAGTCTTTCGACGTATGCTTCGAAATGTCAAAGTATTTTACCCTGGTCTAAAAACAGAAGGCCAGCAACATTTGAAAGCTCTGTAAAAGTAACGTTATCGAATATCGTTTTTATTGGCGCTGTCGTGCGCTTCGTACAATTATCGTTCGATAACGTTACTTTTACGGAGCTGTCCTTCGAGAGCTTTTATTTCCAAGCAGAAACATTTGTTCCTGCTTAGGTTACAGCTCTAGATTAAGTTGTCTAATTTTTAGGTCTAGTTTTCTAGGTCTGACATTTTTTTCCGATAAAAGAATCTTTGATCAACAATACAAAAACAAAGTTAAAATTTGTCATCGTGTTATATGCCAATAGAGCTTTATAAATATAACGAACTAAGACAAAAGTTTTAAAACAATCGCTAAATTATGGCACTTCAAATTCAAAAAACAATTGAACGCACATTGCTGTATTTAAATATAGTTTTTTTTAGTGACATGTTTACCGACAGCTCTTAACTGAACTCAAGTCAAACATTGTAACACGTGTGTCATGTCTTTACAAGTGAGCTGATATTCGGCGAGACGGAATTGTTGTGCAAACACTATATCTAGTGTATTATTGATAGAAGAAAATGTAGCTAGATTTATACTACAAGTTATGTTTTTGATGGGATAAGGTTAACGTCAATAATCACAATTTAGGTTCAACAAAAAAACGACCAGCTCGTTTAGCTGATGTTGCATTTGAAAACTGTCAAACTTGTAAGCATCAAATAGTTTGACGGCTTCCAGTCTGCAGACTACTTCCAATCCTGATTAATTGCTCGCCACGGCCCCTGGAGTCTAGACGCTTACGCTGCAGTCGGGATACTTATTATTTTTATAAAGACTTAAGAGGAAACACCACGGTTGAGAGAAATACAAAATAGGTATTTATAAAATCTATTGCTGTCTCGCAGTGCCTTAGCTAGCCAGCACTAGCGCGATAGGGACAACTGCAACTTGGACTGAAATTACCTATTAAAAGTACCAGAAATCGACGTTTAGGGGATTTCTGTTTCCTCCTCCAAAACTTAACCGATTTAAATATTTTTTTCTGTATTAGCTAAAAAAAGAATTGAGCTAGGTTCCTATTTTTTGCTTTTGTTGTTTATTGTAGTCAAATCTGTTTCCTAGATATTTAAACATAGCGGAGAGTCTGGCCATTTTTTTTAGGTTTTTAAACGTCCATATCTCTTTAAATAATTAATTTATTAAAAAAAGGAAAAAATAGGGACGTACAAACAATATCCATAAATATTCAGGAAAAAAATTGTTACTCTAGAGGTGTTATCCAGGGAGGAAATAGAAATCCCCTAGACCCCTATTTTTGTATGGAAAAAATTTCGTGGTGTTTCCTCTTAAGACTTTGCAATCGCGATTTGATTAAATTATCGCTTCACGTATAACAGAACATTCACAACATTATACAAGACCACGGTCGTAGGGCAAGGGTGCCCCACCTCACCCCTTAACACATATAACACATAACATCCACCCCTTAACACATACACACCAATACATAACTACACTCATTTTATTAGCTGTGGAATGATCCTGGTCACCTGATACAGGCGTAAGCATACTAGGTGACTATGATTTCAACTCAATTACTGTAAACTGTTTTTTGGAAATAAACATTTTTAATTTTTTTAATTTTAAAACTCATACACACATTTCGAGTAATGTCGCGTGTGACACTATAAATATAAGTAAGACCTAGTTTTTAAGATATATTGTGAACCCTGTTTGTTGTCCCTAATAAAGAAAAATTAAAATAAAAAATAAAGAACCAGATCAAAATGGTCGAGCCTATACACAAAATCGGCAAAAGACTTCATGTCAACTTCTTGGTGTCCACGGTACACTTGTGCCAATGATTGGCGTAACGAAATGTTACTACAGCAATAAATTTTACATGTGAAATTGTTGCATTATTAGTTGCATTATTAGTATAAGAAATCCTTGGGGTGCAGGTAGGAATAGCACCTCCCCATCCACTATCTTTCTCGTGGGTGTCGTAATTCGTAAAAGACGACGGAGGGAATATACAAGGTGTAAAATAAATTAGTGATAATACTTTAGAGTGTATATTATGTGCCTACTATGTAGAGCTTACTATGAAAGTACCAGCGCTGGAACAGTAACTTTTTATGTGCAAATTTTTGATGTTGTCAATTAAACTTATAAATGTGACTCGTTTTCTTTTCTAGAGAATGTGATGATGATGATGTCACGCTTCGACTCTATGCCAATGTGATTGAAGCCTTACGCGGGAAATTCTTGTAAAATAGTAAAAGGAAAATTCTAGGCAAATTACGCTGAAACACCAGTTATTTAACAAAACGCGCGTGCCCTTCCAGCCGTATTATGTAAAGCATAAAAAATGTACAGAAAGCTAATCGGTCGGAAAATGGGAAATACCTGCCGTTTCCTACACCAGTTCCAGAACAGATGAGCTGTGAAACAACAAACACTTGGTAGCAAATTGGCTTTTGTTTTTTAACCCTCAACGAAAATACGACGATGTTATAAGTTTGACAGATCTATGTGTTTTTCCATGGTGTTTCTATATGTTTATCTTCCGGTGAAAACATAGATTTTATAAGTTTACAACTGTGTATGTTTGTGTGTTTGTTTGTGGTTCCTAAAAGGATGCACAGGTTTTGATCTAGTTGAACAAAATGTTTGAAAGCTGAAATCTATAATGTTCTTAGCTATGAACCGATGGTAGCATTTTTATTTGAGTTTCCGAAAAAAGCTTGTTAATAATTTAGGACTTAAATATTTTTCATTTTTGAGAAATATAATTAAAGTAAAATAACTAATAAAGTGGAAAAAAGTGTAACTAAGTAGTTTATCACTATATCATTATCATCAGTCACTTGACAAATAGGGAGGGGACAAATAAATAGAACACCTTATTTTTTTACTTTTACTTACAGTTATAGTTTGTTTTAAAGTAAATAAGTGACTCATATATAGGTTTCATTACGTATACTAGTACGTACATCCTATTCAAAATTAGACGAAATAGATTCATAACAGTGCGAGTTGATATGACATATCGACATAAAAAAGTTAACCACGATATGTATGGCGTCTAAGAACGCCTACAAGCTTATTCAATACCACACAAATTGTGCTAACTTGTAAACGACGAATATCGCCTCTGTGGTCTAGTGGCTCCGAGCTTTGCTCTCGACCCGGAGGTCGAGGGTTCGATTCCCGCGATGAAACAACAAATAATGTTGTTTTCAAGTTTGGTTGGAAGGACTGATAATGAACAATGCAGGCCGATCACCTGATTGTCTGACAAGAAAGATGATCCTTGCGTCGGGTGGGCATGTAAAAAGTCGGTCCTGCGCCTGTTCTCTCGCCATTCGTGTCGGTTTACCGTCCCACTGGGTTATGAGAGTAAAAGAAAGAGAGAGTGTGTTTGTGTATTGCGCACACACTTAGGCACTATAAAATATCTCCTGCGTAGCTGGCCTGGTTTGAATGAAATCGGCTACCGATACCGAAATCGGTGAGGGGTGCTATTATTAATTTTAAACGACGAGTAGTACCTACATAGATGCCTGAAGCAAACATATTATATAAACAGTGTCCAATCGTGTCAGGTCCACAAGTTAGATGGAGTTCAGCCTAACCGCCTCGGCCCAACTTTAATTTGCGGTAGCTATTAGTGGCTTGTAAAAGAAAATCAATTACACACTTAAACGGAGCTTAATTGAAATATAGGCACGAACACATCGATACGCATTAATTTTTAAACAAGACTGTGTTCCACACGTGCCGACTTTTTGTAGGATCAATAGTAATCGGATACATATTACAGGGTGGTTCATGGTTCAAATATTAAGCTGAATATAGTGTAAAGAGATTGATGCGTAGTGCTTTTTTGGCACCTCATATAATAAATTAAGATAACTAAAAAATTCAAAGGTCTAAATTAATGAACACAAGGAGTGAATCTTAATATGCTGGGGCTCGCTGGCTTCTATTCTATATACACGAACGCACTGGTCGTTGACCTAAGACCTGACCAGGAATGAAACTCGTCTGTTTTGTGACTTTTATGGAGATCTTTAATCGTCATTTGTCGCGTATGTGAGGTGTCAAAACAAAAAATGCTCTATGCGTTCTTCTCTACATTATATTCGGCTTGAACCATGAGTCAGCCTGTATATTGATTAAAACGATGCAAACTACAAAGGAACATATAAGTTCAGCCATGTATATTATGTGTAACTGATTGAATGTACTGTTGGTTCTTGATGGAAATTCATTTTCCCAATAATAACACTTTTTTTTTTACACTTTTCCACTTTTTATTACGTTTTAATAAGTTTTTAAAAAAAACACGACCGGTTTCGAAACCGGTCGTGTTTTTATACTTTCTCATTTACACCTCAATTATCATCAGGTGATGATTTAATTTAAAAGTGTAAAAAAGTTGTGTGATATT
This sequence comes from Celastrina argiolus, assembly GCA_905187575.2. Taxonomy (NCBI): domain Eukaryota; kingdom Metazoa; phylum Arthropoda; class Insecta; order Lepidoptera; family Lycaenidae; genus Celastrina; species Celastrina argiolus. The sequence continues at coordinate 11,523,847 of LR994596.1, forward strand.
ATTGTGATATATGTATTATGTGTGCACTAGTGAGATATATAAGTTAGGAATCCTAATCAAGGCCTTCAAAAGGCGATGAATGAAGGAAGCTGACAGGAATGATATTATTGTTGTTTATGTGTTCAGGCAAGATATTAGCTTCGTTAATTATAATCTCAATCTTGGAAATTGTAAGTATATAGGATTGACTGAGTGTTCCTGGCCTAGGGGGGAAACCGATGATTAGCACTCGAAAGCGTGTAGGTTCGATTCCCAGGTTATGGCGTATACCAATGAGACTCTTTAGATCTCAAGTAAATTTTACGGACGCTCTAACGGTAAAGGAAAACATCGTGAGGAAACTCATACATGTTTGGCCCCATACGTTTACCAGTCATTCCTCTAGACTATGCCTTTATATTATTTACTAGCTGTTCCCGCGACTTCGTTCGCGTGATTTTTGAGTAACTTAAGCCGTTTATGTAGCGCACGCAATGAAAGTCCCCAAATGTAATTAATTTTCCCCGTTTTTGCAACATTTCTCACTGACGCTTTGCTCCTATTGGTCGCAGCGTAATGTTATATAGCCTAAAGCCTTCCTCTATAAATGGACTATCCAACAAAAAAAGAATTTTTCAAATCGGATCAGTAGTTACTGAGATTAGCGCGTTTAAACAAACAAACAAACTCTTCCGCTTTATAATATTAAGTATAGTTATAGATATGCCTGTTATATTACCTAGTTAAAATATTTCCTTGCACTCTTTCAAATATTTCTCCTGTTGTCTGTACATTTATCTCCCATATTATGATTAACCAACTTTTCTTTTATTTTTTATCGGCATAAGAAGAAAATGAATATAGAAGAATCTAAAATTATCTAGAAGAAAATGCCCTTTGGTATTAAGTCCGCCATTGCACATTGTGCATGATTAATAAAATCAATTTATAATCACACTATGCATTTATTAATTGAAAGTAAAATGAAATTGTAAGTTAAACACAAGAATTGGGGTTTAAGTTAAAGTTATTCGGGACCAGACTCAAAAGGTATGTCTGCGGTTGACCGCGGTATCGGACTGGCGGTATGAAACAATGTGTGGTAGTTGGTCGCTCCTTTGGGTGAGTTACAGGAGAGAACTTTGTAATATTAACTTGTAGTCGGGGTGCCCAGTAAACGTGTGCCGTAGGGTCCGGCACCCTGTTTAAGCTATGCAATATTTTCTTCTTACTCTCCAAACTAATTCGATTTTGATTTAGACTCGACCGTGCCGCGTACTCTCGAATAAATTGACTTTTTAACCGACTTCCAAAAAAGTAGGAGGTTTCTCAATTCGACCGTATATATGTTTTATTTTTATATTTGTTCGCGGATAACTTCGTCGTTTATGAACGGATTTTAAAAATTATTTCTGTGTTGTGTATGTAATTGAAATTACACCCAATTCCAATTTGGTCCCATTGTCACCAAAATGTTGACCTGACGATGGGATCCGTGAGGAATCGAGGGAACTCCTCAAAATGTATATGGAAACACATATCGATTTTAATTTTTTTCTGAAGTAGCCCAAGCATATTATGTTACCAAATAATAAGGTTTTGCACCATATCCTGGATCTAAAGGTACTGATCAGAACTTTTAAGTCCTTAGATATACATGTTTGAAGATTTCACCGTTGTTTAAAGGAATGTAATTTTTTGCTCTTTAGTTTACCTATTGAAGTCGGTTTTTTATGTTTAAAATTATGTTTATTTTGATTCTAAGACATGTGATATAGCAATACAATAACTTACGATCTTAACGATTTTCTTATCATAATTAGTTTCAAAATAATCCATCAAATAAAATATCAAAAACCGTTGAGATCGAACTGATTTGATTCTCGATTGCGTCGGGAGTAAGCCTGCTGATATGTTTAAAAATTTAGTGAAACAGAGTGTGTTGTCTTGTTAATTTTATTAATTTTATGTATTTCTAAGCGAGACATTAAGAAATATTAGCATTCTGTACTCCGTCTCGATGTGTAAAATTTCATACTGCTCACCACAATTTTCGTGAAAAGAAGTACGAAGTTTTAGCTTCACGTATTAATAATTAGATTTTGATAAAAAACAAAATATACTTTACAGATAATAATAACGTCTAATAATCGAATAAAACGCGTCTATATATATTAAACTAGCTGTGCCCGCGACTTCGTTTGTGTGGTTTTTGAGAGACTTAAAACGTTTATGCAGCGCACGCAACGAAGGTCCCCAAATAAAGATAATTTTCCCCGTTTTTGCAACATTTCTCACTGACTCACTATTAGACACTCACTATTGGTCGCAGCGTAATGTTATATAGCCTAAAGCCTTCCTCTATAAATGGACTAACCAACAAAAAATATTTTTTCAAATCGGACCAGTAGTTCCTGAGATTAGCACGCTTAAACAAACAAACAAACTCTTCCGCTTTATAATATTAGTATACAAAGATAAAAATACAAAAAAACATATATACGGTCGAATTGAGAAACCTCCTTTTTTGTAAGTCGGTTAAAATAAATAATAATTGTAGATATATAAAAATCGTGAAAAGAAATCGAGAAATCGAAGGGCGAATTCCACAGGAACCAAGCGCTAGTTTGAAATCTATTAGAAATAGGAAAGTTTCCAAAGTCTTGCTAAGAATTTTTAATAGTCCAGTTTCTAGGAGCCGAAGAACTTTTAAATTTCAGATGTTCGAAATAATTCTAAATTCGAAACTCTAGAAATAGACAATAATTTTTAACGTTGTGTGTACGTCTGTGGCATCGTATGAACAGATTTTTAACCGACTTCCAAAAAAGGAAGGCTCTTAATTCGGCCGATTTTTTTTTATATGTAGGTACACCGATTACGCTGAGATTTATAATCCGATATTCGTAATTATTTTTTTATTGGACGCAAAATAGCTGCTATTGGGTCCCCTACAAATTTTACATTTTTTGTTTGGCTTTGTGGTTTTTATTTTATGATCATTTTTGTTTCGGTTAGGAATATTATTTTCGTTTTATGATGTAACATGAATTATGTTCATACAGCTAATTTTAAGAGTCTTTCACTTTCCCATTTATAATTGACCCTCGACACAAAAAAGGTGGTGTTATAAATATGGATTTATAATTTATAATTTGTAGCATGAACTGATTTATCCTAAGCTGTACATTACTTTAGACTGAATAGTAAAGAAAACAAGTTAAAAAACCTACTTCAACAGTTACAAAGTATTAAATAATATTTTATTATAATAAAGTTTTTTTAGCCTGTTTTTAATGGAATCAGGCTAACTGCAGCTGTTAACCTTGTACCCCTTTCACGAGAATCAAATCAGTACAAATATATTTACATGCATAGCCTGACAAAATCATTACCCTTTCGTTTGGCTTCGTAGTCGGTATAAGAGTATTCACTCCTGAAATTCTCCCAGCATTAAAACAAGCAAATGTAGCGTAAATTAATTCATTTCTTACTCAACATTCTCATTGTATACCCGAGCGCATTCGTGCATCCTAGTTTAAGACAATTTGAATCAGTTTCAAAACAAAACACTGCCACAATGGCGACAAAAGGCGGTAAAAGTAGAGCATGTTCGTACAACTGACACAGAAAATATTCTTCCTGGATGAGCAGACATGAACAGGGGCCTTACTCTCCAAACTGATTTGATTTTGATTCAGATACGATCATGCCGCGTACTTCCTAATAAATTGAGATTGGTTTATTTTGATTCTCAGTCGATTCATATGGTCAGGAGTACAAAAAGTTATGATCTAATAATTTTCTTTATCCTGATTAGTTTCAAAGTAATTCACCAAATAAAGTATGAAAAACCACTGATATCGAACGGATTCGGTTCTCGGTTGTGTCGGGAGTAAGCCCCCAGTGGTAAATTGGTGTTTCCCTGAATTCATGTTTTTTTAATGGCAGCTAGTGTAAAAAAAACAGTTCTGTTAACAAAAAAAGAATAGAAGTTGTGTGTGTTACTTTACTCCACAGTGTGCAGCCGGGCGAGCATTACTAATAAAATAATAATATCTATGGACGCTTCACACCTCGTTAATCTGGCCCCTTGCTAAGTATCCGAAGTACTTGTGCTACAGGTACCAGACAACGGGAATATATTTAATACTTTTATACTATACAAATATTTATGATTTTTATTATAATATACACAAATTTAATACACATTCATGACCCACGAACAATGAAAACTTTTTTTGTTGCCTCGGCGGGATTCCAACCAGCGACCTATCGCTCGGGCACAAATACACACACTCCTGCGTAGCTGGTCTGGTTTCAATGAAACCGGTAACCGTCACTGAAATCAGTGTGGGGAGGCATTATTATTATTATCATGCCGCATCATTATACTGTTTTTAAATATTTTTATGAATGAGGCGGTTAACAGTAGACTCTAACTACCCGCAGTTTTCACAAATTGAATTCTCACAGCCACTTTTTGTGTCTCAAGGACCTTAGATCAACTTGACAGCGGACACGTTTGGATTGGATTAAGGACATCCAGAGACCAATCTGGAGTGATCGATGTATGAGTTTAAACTGGGGATTACACTGAGGGACCGTTCACAACGATACACGAGACGCGACAATGCTTGAAAATGCAATAATAATATTATGCATATTATGTGTACAGAGCTGGACGCCACACGGAATTGCAAATTCATGCAATTATTACTAATTAAAGTTATGTTACTTTGCTATGCGCGTCGCGATACGTCTTCTTGTGAACTGACCCTTACTAATGGATTAGATGTAACAAAAAGTTGAGACGGGGATGACATTAAGTGATTTGAACCTTATAGTGTTTTCGGCATCTAAAACTAGAGACAGTGAAGACAAATGAATACGGAAATAGCTGAAATAATGTAAATGTCTAATTAGTGATGTAACATTAATAGTAAATAATGCCTCCCACACGTTTTCTTTGACGGTGGCCAGTTTCATTGAAACCAACCCAGCTACGCAGAAGTTATTTATAGTGCCCAAGTGTGTGGCAATACACGGAAGCACTATCTCTTCCTTCACTCTCGTAGACTTTTTACATGCCCATCCGACGCATGGATCATCTTTCTTGTCAGACAATCAGGTGATCAGCCTACATTGTCCTAACCAAACTTGAAAACAACATTTTTGTTGTTCCAACACGGGAATCGAACCCTCGACCTCCTGGTCGAGAGCGAAGCTCTGAACCACTAGACCACGGAGGCGGATGTAACATTATCAAATATTTAATAAAGGGTCTCGAGACGCCTGACAGAAGTGAAAACTAAAGCCAGACAGACTGGCACCGTAATGCGTTACGTAACGAAAATCTTGCCAAAAACTTCGGCTTGTAGTCTTGATACATGCTGTATTTTCTCTCATCAAAATTGGTTCCGCACTTCATCCAGCCAACGTGCTAATGCTGCAGACAGACTTGTTATCTGTACTAATATTACAAAGTGGAAGAGTTTGTTTGTAATCCCAGGGACTGCTGGTCCGATTTAATTTTTTTTTTTGGATAGTCCATTTATATAAGAAGGCTTTAGGATATATAACATTACGCTACGACCAATAGGAGCAAAGCGTCAGTGAGAAATGTTGCAAAAACGGGGAAAATTATTCACATTAGGGGACTTTCGTTGCGTGCGCTGCATAAACGGTTTATTTTAATCAAAAATCACGCTAACGAAGTCGCTGGTACATCTAGTTATATTATAAAGTAAGGATCTTTATTTAGCGTTTATTAAACAGTGCATTTTATGCATTATCTTGTCAGTTTACATCGCTTATAGCGTCTGAACGTCGCCATACACCCACATACCAGGGGCCAGATTCACAATGCGTAATTCTACTCAAATCCCACATCTTCCCGCCGCAGCCAATAAGCATTTGCTGCGCTAACCCAATGGTTTGTCTACTCAAATCCCACATCTTCCCGCCGCAGCCAATAAGCATTTGCTGCGCTAACCAAATTGGTCAATACCAATGATCACGCAGTAACCTTCCAGTCAAATGGGAATTGTGAAAACCCCAGAAGTTTTGTGGGCGGAACACAACATCTGTAGCTGACTCATAACTTCATTTAAAATGCATTGTCTACAAAATAACAGAATATAAATTGTAAATTTATTTATATTAAGTTTTAATTTGTCTGTCTTGTGCTATAAAAGAAATTAATGCATTTATAGGAGATGGTTTTACTGCGTACGTCAAAGGTCTAGTTAATAATAATAATTGCTCCCCTCACCAGTTTCGGTGTCGGTAGCCGATTTACTTGAAACCCGGCCAGCTACGCAGGATCATTTTATAGTGCCCATGTGTGTGCGGACACTCTCTCTTCCTTTAACTACTAAACTTAGATAACATATGCATAAGTTTACAAATTATATAGGTTGCATATTATGCATGTCAATAAAGACTTACTCGAAAATGTGCCGACCACAAACTAAACAGTACATTACAATCTAGGATAGTTGCTCAATCATAACGCCGCGTCTGCTTACTTCTTTAATTAATGACGACAATCTAAATGTACAGTCGCTGACAGGATGTGCCCTTTTGAACCTAATTGCCAAGAAATAAGGTTGAAGAATACACCACATTTACCCGTAATCGTATACAGCGTGTCTCATGGTTCATATTATATTAAGTCGAATATAGTGTGAAGAGAAGGACGCGTAGAGCATTTTTTGTTTTGGCATCTATAAATGTCTTAAATGCGACAAATCGCGATTAAAGATCTCCATAAAAATCACAAAACAGACGATCAGTGCGTTCGTGTGTATAGACTAGGAGCCTGCGAGCCCCAGCATGTAAGATGTATTTTTTATCACATTATAGTAATTAATTTATACGATCTGCCACATCAAAAAATGCTCTACGCGTCATTCTCTTCACACTATATTCGGTTTAATATATGAACCACGAAACACCCTGTATACCAAGGCGCTACATTTTGCTGCATCACGCCACAACAATCACGACCCACTTTGGCCAAGTCATGTTGCGAATATTAACTGGAATCATAATCAGAAATCATAATATATTTGCTTAAATAATGTAAGGAGACTGGGTACATTTTATTTCGTGCCCTTATTCTGCCTTTGATTGGCATTGGATGGATGTATTTTAACCCCTGACGAAAAACGAGGGGAGTTATAAGTTTGACGTGTCTGTGTTTATCTGTCATCTTCAATCTTCCAAAATTGTAAACCGATTAGAATCTACTTTTTTTTAAAGCTGACATGTAAGTGTTCTTAGCTATAATTCATCATCATTTCGATCAGTGCTTGACATTTCGGAGGTTTTTTCAAAGATAATTTTGCGTATATTATATGACCATTAAGTATTACAATTATTGAAAAATTAAAAAGTCTAAAACTTAATCACTATGTCCTGCAAGACATCATAAGGTTGGCCTAATTTTTTTGGTATAGTTACCTAATTTAATCCTTACAATTTAACACGATTTTAAAATCAATGCTCTTAGCAACATTGTAAGCAACTTTTACGAAGTCCATTAACCAGATACGACAAAATCAATACATTGTCAAGTTTATAGCGCTGATGGGTTGTATAATGGTTGTATACAGAATGTATAGTGATTGTATACAGGTATACTGCTCCATTACCGCGGTTTGATGTACATTGTTGTGGTTGTATAAAAGAATATTAACTTCGATATGATGAATGATGATGCTGGATTTATTTGGAAATATGACCACGCTGTTTGAACTCTGATTGTGTGCACCTTAATTACGTACGTGCAATTTGAATAAGGATAGGCATGTAGTTTTTAAAATATTTAATTTAAAATTCCTGATGGCGTCATTTTCCAACGTCTGCTACGGACGGGCCTCGAGATTTACAAGAATTTGAAGTCTCGGTAAATTCAATAATACCTACGTGATATTTTTCAATGAAACAAAAACTAGTGTTTCTGTATAGATACACGCCCTACTGGGACAACATTTTTAACCAATTTTGTATACCTAGTAACATTCCCCATTACATATTTTATTCATATACACAAATGAAATATTTATACTGATAAAAAATGGATTTTCCGTAAGGTATTTAAAGTTATTCAAAACAAGTAAGAAAAATGTTTAAAATCTAGACACCACCAAGCAAAAACGGGGTCTTAAAAGACTGAACAAGAACAAGAAAATAATTTTGATAGAAATCCAGAAATGCAAATGTAGTGGGTTTATGGGGAGGTGCTTCTTACGCAAACACTCCACGAATATATTGTTATGTTAGAGTTACAACGTCACAGACTTTTCTTAAATGTAATATTTTTGAGGTTATGTATAAATAAAATATTGTTGTTGTTACAGGGCATTCCTGAGAATCCTCTGTGTCTGCTGTCCGAGAAAGCTGAGAAGAAAATATCAACCGCAACTGCGGTTTAAACAGTCGCAGGTGAATATTTTAGTACTAAACTACAGTCCCACATATTATTATGTGCTCCAGTCCCAACCTAGAGGTACAATCACAGACATATAGTGTCTTATTTTGACTGTACTTATGAAACGGTCTGAAGTTATTCGAATGAAATTCAGTATAGAGGTTTTTCATGGAAATACGTGTAATTTATTTTTATAAAATCAGCCTCAAAAGATGTTTTAGCCTAAAGCATAATTCTACGTAGGCGAATCCGCGGGCAAAAGCTAGTAATATACATCCCATCGAAAACATAACTTGTAAAAAGTGCCAAGTCTCGCTACTTTGTTCTTCTACCGTAAAAAGTTGTGCGATACATGTTATGCAAGTAGGGGTTAGTCGGTCGGTCTAACAATATCTCATAGTGATCATAATCAATATTGTAGTATGCACATATAAGAATTGACTCTGTGTACCGCTAGTAATAACTACCATATTACGTCAGACACGTCTATCCATCACTGCGGTTATGGTAATACTATCCCCACTCTCAGTGTCCTGTACATGGTATATTCCGGCGGTAGAGAGGCAATCAGTTGTCAAACACTACATCCCTTCCTTATTTAAGTTTATATAATAATAACTTAAAGCTACAGTTTCAAGATAGAAAAGTACAAGAATCAAAACTAGTCGAAATGCATATTCAGATTTATTTAACACTTTCCAAACATACCTATGAACTTAATCAACATATTACTTTCTCATTCCTTAACCTTAACCATAAGGATAACTTTATTTCCTTTCGTTATACTCATATAGTATAATAGTCATTCTTAGCCTTTCCCTTTCCTTTTCTTTTTAATTGATTTGAAGAACATCTATGTATTTAATATTTACATCAATGATCAACTCATTAAAATCTTAGTTAAAAAAAAAATAAGACCAAAAGTAAGTTTGATAATGTAATATCATATTAACTTATTTACTAGCTCTTAAATTCCAACATAAGGAATATTATATTAAACATTTAAGGCCCATACTTCTTGTTAGTAACAAAGTCTGTTACTATCCAGTAATATTATGACAATAAAGACATAGATACAGAATATACAAATACATTGTAACGATTTAGTTACAATTCTATTATGTAAAACTTCACAGAGATCAGTGACATCTCAGGACGATTCCATGATACTAACTGTTTGCTAATAGTCATACAGATGACACTAGGCTGTTCCTACATCGCAGCATCGAAACGCCGAGCCCTAGTAAAAGAGGCTCACATATGTAACATAATATGCAGTGCTGAAAAATAGTACGCAAGCAAATTGCCATTGCCATAGAACTAATGTTTCTGACCTTTATTTAATACATTAATTATCTAATAAGATATTGATTCCGTAAAATTCAACCATTTTAATTCCAGCCACCGAACGAACAGGTTTACTAGTATCTATAACAGTAAAACGCCATCTAGAACAATTTCCAATACTTGTTTCAATATCAGATATCAGATTGTCTCTCTTTGCTGGTGTATTAATTGTATTATAATATTTTATGATGAATTCCCATCCTACCTTTAATGACTTTCTGTTACGTCTCGGTACCTTATTATGGTTTTCATTTGGGATGAAAGCACATACAGCCCTTAAACGTCTCAGTTACCATCCGGTAATTTATGATTTTCATTTGAGAATGAAAGCCCATACTGTCTTTAGACAACTCTGTTACCACCCTGTAAACGTATGGTTTTCATTTGATACTGAAGGCTCATACTACCATTTGACACCTTCGGTAACGTATGGTTCTCATTTGAGGATGATGGCCCATACTGCCATTTGACACCTTGGTTACCACTTGGTAACGTATGGTTCTCATTTATGGATGATGGCCCATACTGCCATTTGACACCTTGGTTACCACTCGGTAACATATGGTTCTCATTTGAGGATGATGGCCCATACTGCCATTTGACACCTTGGTTACCACTCGGTAACATATGGTTCTCATTTGAGGATGATGGCCCATACTGCCATTTTACACCTTGGTTACCACTCGGTAACATATGGTTCTCATTTGAGGATGATGGCCCATACTGCCATTTGACACCTTGGTTACCACTCGGTAACATATGGTTCTCATTTGAGGATGATGGCCCATACTGCCTTTGGACACCTTGGTTACCACCAGGTAACGTATGATTTTCATTTGAGACTGAAGGCTCATACTGCCTTTGGACACCTTGGTTACCACCGGGTAACGTATGATTTTCATTTGAGACTGAAGGCTCATACTGCCTTTGGACACCTTGGTTACTACCGGGTAACGTATGATTTTCATTTGAGACTGAAGGCTCATACTGCCTTTATACATCTTGGTTACCACCAGGTAATGTATGATTTTCATTTGAGGCTGAAGGCTCATACTGCCTTTGGACACCTTGGTTACCACCAGGTAACGTATCATTTTCATTTGAGACCGAAGGCTCATACTGCCTTTGTACACCTTGGTTACCACCAGGTAACGTATGATTTTCATTTGAGACTGAAGGCACATACTGCTTCTGATCATCCGTGCTTCTGGTCAATGCACGGTTCGCAGTTTAATCCGGGTTCGTACTGTCAGTATTTTATAGTAGAAGGGATGAGACGGTGAGAGATTCTAGAAGATGTGAATGTAGCTCGAGGTCCTTGGTAGATGTTGGCCATTAAGGCTTGCTTAGCTCGCAGGTCGTAAACATTATCTGTACTCAAAAGTTGTGATTAGATTTGTACCTACCTACGTTATTCATGTTCTTCACAGAACAACATTTTATTACTTTATTATTTCTAATAGTAAAATATGACACGTCATTTCAATTACCATAGCGTAAAATATAAAGTTCCTATCAGTGCTACTGAGTATTTTGAATAATAATTAAAGTATAACAACAATATAAATATCAATTTTAAGAACTATGATGGCAAATTTCCCTCTCCGAGGTTGTAGCCATACCAATGAGATACTTCCAGATTCTGACGTACATTACGGACGCCTTATTTTGCCTTCCACCCGATTCCGGTAACAGTCATTCAAACCAGTGGCCAGCTATGCAGGAGCCATCTATAAAATGGTCAAGTACAATACACAGAAGTAATCCATCATCCCTCAACATCGCATCCAGTGGAACGGACACCCGACACGGCTGGAGGGAGATAAGGCGCTGAACCAACCTGAACCAACCCTCCTCGAACCTGTCAGATGCATGGATCATCTTCTTTTTCAGACTGTCAGGTTATCAGCCCGTATTGCTCTAAACAATTTAAAACAACTTTTTTTTTTCTTTTTTACGCGGAAGTCCATTGTTCTCACCCACCAGACGTAAGTTCCAGACGAATTGGCCGACCATTTTATGAGAATTAAAAAAAAAAATTAAAACCATCATTGGTCACCGCTTTCCAAGCACTACATTATAAAAGATTTCTAAAGTAGTTCTCACTCGTAGAATACTATATAGATTGTACATAGCACGAGGAAAGGCCTAAACTTTTAATCCTAATAAAAGCTTAATTTTCAAACTCATTCAACGACATCAATATATAATATTCCAGGAGAATTGAATATAATATGTATGCAATACACAAGCAATAGGCAGTTTAAAAGACCCACTTACCATAATTCCACTGTCTTACATGTACATACCTACATCCTATAGCTAGAGCTATATATATCTATCCTTTTGTCAAATAATTATTGTTTAATTAGGTATTTTTACACTCGGTAATTTGTAGATACTGACTTATTTGACATAATATTTCAACAACATATTATATCTTTAGAGCATAACATTATTATAGATAGAAGGTTAATTAGAATATAAGTAATATATTGAAATATGTGTAATAATGAGTATCTGGTGGTATTTAATAGCTCACAACAAAGTTTATTTCTAGACTCTTGTTTGTTTCGACTTTTGCAGATACAACCCAGTACTGAGATATATAAAACAGTATTCTCATAGACGCCAAATAAGTCTTGTAAGTCCTCAAAACCCAGTTAAAAATGCACAAGAGACTTTAGTTATGATTCAATCAAAGTAAAAGAAAAGTCTTAGTTAAATAGAATAGTTCATTTACATCTTAACTTGTGCATTTACCATGTTTTTTGTTAATTATACACCGGTAGCAATGACTCTGATATCAATGTAAACCTTATCCTTCATTAATATTATTTAATAATAAAATATATGAAAATTAAGATGTACCTACATCTTGGCTTAGCTTTGCATTGCTGTAGTTGTCAAAGATTTAATTCCTGCATTGTATGTAACAACTTCATATTGATATTATAATTAAATAATTCATTCTGAATCAGACGCTTTTTAGAATACTGCGTAGCATTGCAATATTGGATCTAGATAACTTTTCCTTGCATTGTTCTATAATAATATCCAATATACTAACTCGCTTCAGACAGTTTGTATCACCCAAAGCTACATAGTATTTGAAACTCCTTTTTTTTTTTAATTTGAATATGAGTTGTACTTATTCGCAGAAATGAATAACACATTTTTAAAGTTTCCGGTCATGGTTAACTACTGATTTAGAACCCATATCTAATGCGATTAAACTAACATATAAATCTATTTCATCTTGCAGTCACTTGTAGGATACAAAGTACAGTATTTATGAGAAGGGTTTTATAATAAAGGTTTTTGTTTATTCACTACAATCTGCTATATACCTATGTATTAACAAATTCAATAAACCAAGTAAGCCAGCCAGCCAGTCTTGTAAGGGGCTTACAATATCCTTGAGTAATTCATATATTACTTGAAATTTCAAGTGAATTCATATAATGAAACCTTAATTATTTTTTAAATTAAAGGAATCCCAATTATGCATTGTGTATAATAATAATTAACATGTTGGTCTTAGATTATATTTTGTATTAAGAGATATAATATAAACAACAAAACCAAGGACAGACTACATGTTTTTGCTTAAAAATTAATAGTTGTTGCGCCTTTTACAGTATAACTATTACAGTTGCAAGTGCACAGCATAACAAAACAATTGATGTGGACTTTATAGACACTGCCTATCTACACTATATTAATTTAAGAGTTGAAACCACCGAATATTATTTTAATCTGTTTTCAACATGTTTTTGCCTAAAAATTAATAGCTGTTGCGCCTTTTACAGTATAACTATTACAGTTGCAAGTGCACAGCACAACAAAACAATTGATGTGGACTTTATAGACACTGCCTATCTACACTATATTAATTTAAGAGTTGAAACAACCGAATATTATTTTAATCTGTTTTTAACTCTCCAATATTATTCATAATATAATTAACTGTCCATTTTACTATATACGTATACTATAACTAACTGTCGGTTCTCTAATCTGGATGCCTTATCGACCCGATATTACCATATAATAAATATTTACAAAAAGATATAGTTTAAATTTTCCATATAATAATATGAACTGAGTTAGTATTAGAGTATTGTCAAGATCCACTATACGCACATATTTTAGTGCTATGTAATTACACTTTTTATAAACACCCTTTTATTTGTTAGTCTGTTTATAACTAATATTGTAATGGAAAGTAACTAATTTATCCATCTTCCAACTATCGTAGCGTTATAGAAATTGGCAACGTCGAACAGATGTGATGATATAGTCGAGAGATAAGCACTTGTGAGAACAGTGTAATATTGAAAATCCCGATGAATCCTTAGACGGGCATTATGCAGCTTCCACCTCCTTTTTTTTATACAAACGTGTTTTAACTATTAATTTTTCGACATTTAGAGGAGCTAGAACTTTAGATGTCATTTATTTTACACGTCAACCATTAATTTAAATAATGAATTCGCCATTTTAGATAACCATATAATTTTACTATTGGATCCATAATATGCGTAGAATACCATTTTCATATCTTTGAAACTCTTATGAATTCCAATACAATATAATAATAATAATACCTCAGTGTGCAAGTGCCAATGAGCTCATCCTTCCTTTTCAATTTTGTTTCTTAATATGCACGCGATTTACAAAATTAAATAAATTTTACTGACCTTATCACTGACTTACTAGTATGTTTATCCTCGTCGCCATTTGTAGTATGCACATATAAGAATTGACTCTGTGTACCGCTAGTAATAACTACCATATTACGTCAGACACGTCTATCCATCACTGCGGTTATGGTAATACTATCCCCACTCTCAGTGTCCTGTACATGGTATATTCCGGCGGTAGAGAGGCAATCAGTTGTCAAACACTACAAATATCATTAATAATCTTTCATGTTTTAAATAAATAAGTTGATTGACTTGGCAATGGCATGAAAACAACATAATATTTATTTCACAAGTGATACGAGTACATATAAAATCAGATCATTTAGTTTTTATTTTTATTAGACAAGCAACGTAAATATTGATTGGACTGTAGGAAATTAGTAGAATGGTGCAAATGATATCTATTCAGCAGTCAGCACCTACTGCAATGGGCATATTTTAATTAACGAGTTTCACTGCATTTCTGACAAGTTAATAGCTGTACTAATTAGATATTTTTCACTTCAACTCTTTAAGGTATAACGGTACTAATTTTGTTTTACTTAAAAATCTTAAAATCTTAGTTTTTGTCATTTAAGTAAATATAAAAGAATATTTATTAGCCATAAAATGGAAGAGCCCTCAAAAATTAATTCAAGAACCTAAACAAATTAGTTTATTAACATTTAAGGGTTCTGTCGTATAATAAATATTTACATGAAATTCTGGTACGTATAATTTGTATAAATTACATAATATAGCTCGGACCATAATGCTCTTATTTTTGTAAAAAATTAAACTAGGTACTATAAATTAGTGTAATTTTTTTTTATCAACATTACTCCAGTCACATTTACAACTTTTAGTCTAAAGTGTAAAATTATGTACCTACCTAACTTTTATGTGTTTAATTAATATCATATTGATAGTGTTTTAATTACGTTAGTTCATATATTAAACCGAAGATAATTAACTGACGATATAAGCTTAGAAGCTATTAAATTGATGTCGTATACAGATGATGGTTGAGGTGAACTCGAAGGAAATTACAAGAAAAATAAAACTGAAATCGTACCACGCCAAGGCCACTTGAAGTCAGGTCCAATTTAAATCCAAGGTAGATTTTTCTGCGGAACCTCTTAAGCCTTGACGTTTAAGTACTTGATATTAAGAGTCCTTTAAATTAAAGAAAAATTAATATCCCAATCTCGTTTACAATTTTATGTGGTCGTTGAGGGTTTACGATTTCATTTCTGCCGTTTTAAAATTGCGACATTTCTGTTTTGTATTTTACTGCTGTGTAATACGGTTAAAATAAACCTTGAGATCGCAAATAAAGTTAAACGTCACACACGATTATAATATTGAATTGTTGTTTTTTTTTTTTTGGTTTTATGGACTTTCTGGTCTGAAATAAAGATTTATTTATTTATTATTTATTATTATTTAATATGATTATACTTTTAAAACATAAGAAGCTTTACAAAGTCTATACAATAATATTACAGTCGAGTTCACGAGTTCAGGTGAGAAAAAATGTAAACAAACATTTAGGGGTTCGTAACTTTGTATGTGAAGGCCAAATATGCCAATATTTATACATTCGAATTTCAACACATTTTTATGTATGTGACAATATGATTGACATTATAGTGTCCAGTAAAAATGACCCGGTAAATCCGGAAGGTTATTCACAATTCCCGTTCGACTAGGATTCGAAAAGCTACTGCGCGGCGACAGCGCAGCAAGCATTTACTGACAATTGGGAAGTTGTTGTTGTGTTGTCCAAATCTATTTCATAAAATATACAATTGGAATACTTTTTTTTCAGTGGAGAACTACTCGTAGATATTACTCGTCAGGCGAACTACAAGCGATCAGACAAAATTCGTGCGAACAGACATACATTTAGCGATTAAAACTTTTCAAGTGCCTTCTCTCCTTGGTAATAGGTATGTGGGACCCCACAGCATTAATGTGCTACAACAAAGCCTTTGAGCATGAAGCGAAACCTCCTAAGTCACAAGCCAATTAATTCGCCAATGTTTCCTATTAAGTCTTCCATTCTATTCGCATGAAGCAAAACCTCCTAAGTTAATATTTACCAATGTCATTCCTAAAGCTCTATCTTTTGCAGAATACCGTTTAAGTCATGACGACTGTTATACAGTGATGATATTTTTATGTAAACAAACGTTTCATACAAAGACAACGTTACTTATCGCTGTTTTACGTTATATGACTGCACGCTATCCTAAGAAAGCAAAGCTTTAGTCTTTCAGACCTCTATTTGCATGATGCAAAACCTCTTAAGTCACAAAAATTTAATTGCATGAAACTGTCCACGTATCAATAAACTTTCTTATATTATATACCTAAATCAACTATTGTCCATTAAATACCAATTTGTAGCACTGTATAATCGGCACGAATTAAGTAATTGTTATGCTTATACCCTTCCATACCACAAAATTATTCTAGTCCTTAAATGTAAAAAATCACGCCTTATGAGTTTTTCAAGTCTTTTGTAATCGTATGATACTGTCGCTAATATTCACCCTTTTGTCTCTCTTCTATGCAAACATAGTCCCGGGAAACTGCTGCTGATGTATGTTCAATACCTAACACTTTGGTTGTTTCACAATTGAGCTTTCACCTTCGTGTTTTCTTTAAGTTTGGAAACCTTGCAAGAGCACCTCTACACATGTGATTGTCTGTTTACTGTTATACGCTTTATTGCTATTGAGACTTGCAAAATAATTTTAATGTGTGTGTTATATGACGTTTTTAAATTCAATAACATTAAATGAATCAGTAATGCTAAGACCCTAAATATTCGATACTCTTAAATTTTCAATAGACATAATAATAAAATATTATGTGTATTAAAATACGACGGCAATCGTAGATGTATTTACTGTTATAGTCACTATAGCTCGTACTACGTCATCCGGAATCTCTTCGGCAGAAAAAATCAACGCTGAAATTAGAACCTATACTATAACCTAACTCTACGCTTATACAATAGAGCTAATAATCGAACTCACGAGCGTCGAGTAATGGAATTGCTGCCGTGGGCTTTTAGTGGAGGTATCTATTTTCAGTTTCGGCCGAAAAGATTTCGGCTAATGTAGTAAAAGCCTAACTCTCCATCTCACAGAGAAGTAAAGAAAGCAAAGAAACGTCGCGGGAACATCTCGCGAGAGAGACGACTAATCTCTCTATTTCACTTATATACTTGATTAACCGATATATTTATGTTGCAGTATCTCGTGACGACAATGATGTACTCGTCAGTAACCCAGCACGAGATGTGCCGCTTGTGACATCAGGGCAGGGGCGGGTGTCGGCAACAGCGCGCCCGATGCTCCTGATGCCAACCCCGCCGTTCTAGAAGGAACGGCGATCGTTTCCAGACCGACTACCCCATGCGAATGGACCAGTCCTTTGAATGTGACAGGCACATCTGTCAGGAACCGTACTGCGCCGACTCCGAGTCGGTCAGCGAGATCAGCTTAGAAGCTGAGAGCCGACACTCTTCCATTAGGCGAACTAGCAAGAAACGGGTGACCTACCAAACCAAAGCCGAGGTGATCTCAAATTAGATGTTTCTAGTCCTTAGTATAGTGAATGTTCATTAGATGTTTGAAGCCGGTTTTCGTACAAGTGACCAACTTGAGAAACTGTAGAAAAGTGTGATTTTTGGATTACAGAACTTTGGCTTTGGGCATCAGATCAATTCTCGCTACACACGTAACGATAAACCACACTGTTCGGATAAATTTTACGGTGTAACTTTTTGGTAGACATGGGCCACATAAAACTAGATATATAAATATAATTCTGGCGCATTCGAGGAAAAATAGATAAAGGTGGGCCGCCAATAGCCTGCCTTCCTAGTAAAATGCCAATATATTCAGTTTTAAAACTGTTATGGATGAAAAAGAAGCAATGAAGACAAAATGAGGAAAAAACTATAACAAATATAAAAAAGACTTTAAAGCAGTATAAATATCATTATCTATATATACAAGGTATAAAATAAATGAATGATAATACTATAGGGTGTGTATGTGTCTCCTATGTAAAGTTGTTGTGAAAGTATTAGCGCTGAAAGACTTACTTAGCCTTTTATGTTTCTATGAGAAATGCCGATACAATAAGTAAAAAATGTACATCTTTCAGCGTTGGTAATTTCATACCCTAAATTATTATCACTAATTGATATTATAGCATGTATAGATAAGCTTAGAGTTCAGCCTTACTGAACTGGCAAGCAGCACCGTGTGTAATATTACTCGAACCATTTGGAACCACTTGACGCCTTCATAACTTATTAGAGGTTCAACAAAGGGCTTACTCTCCAAACTGATTCGATTTTGAATAAGATTTGATCGTTCCGCGAACTTCCGAATAAATTTACGTTTGTTTATTTTGATTCTCAGTCGATTGAAATGGTCGGGAGTACAAAAAGTTACGATCTAACGATTATCTTTATCCTGGTTAGTTTCAAAGTAATCCACCAAATAAAACACTAAAAGCCATTGATATCGAACTGATTCGACATTGTGTCGGAAGTAAGCCTGCAGGACTATGCAGTTTTGTCGTTACGTGTGCAGCAGGCATTTGAACATTAGAATTTAATTAGATTTAAATGTGAAAAAATCTCAATCAGGAGCTGTGATTAAATAGCTATGTATATATCTAATTAGTGTTTGTATAAATTTTCACTTTTGATAGCTGGCGTTGTACATACTAGGTATGTCTGTCTTTTGGAAAGTAATGCGCTTTTTGTAAATACCTATCTTTAGCATATTCATCTTATCCAATATATTATTGTATTTAAGCAAAATAGATACACTTCCATCTTAATTAAGGTCTATATTTTAACAATCTTTTGTACTTATTACATTTTGTCAGCGTCCAGAAGTAGCCATTCCTTGTTACTTTACTAATTAGTGGGTAATTAGCATTACGTCTTCAGCCATATTTTTGCTCCTAAAAATATTTCACTGTTACTTAATTCTAAAGCCTAGGTTCTGAGAACGTATGTATGTTTTTTATGTCTTCCATTATCTATGTTAAATGGGAATGGTGGGAGCCCCAAAAAATATCTGACCTTAGATGTGCTCGGTCAGACTGTAGTAGATTTGAAATGTTTTATTTACATTAAGAAAACTCCGATAGCGCAATTCAGGATTGTATCGCTAATTGGTTCGCCACAACACATTACTTTATTACTTAACTTACCCCGCTTGTAGTATTAGGTATTTATTTATAAAATGTAAATCTTATATGAATAAATTGAATATAGACTAAATTTTGAATAAAACTGTGTATAATGAGTATATTTATGTGTAATCTAAATTTTGTCTGTATATAACATTAGGGAACGTATCTTAGTAATATTATATTCAATAAAGTCCGCAACCTTATGCATTTTAGTGTACTATATTAAATGTATATAATACTGTACATGTTACATTTGTAATTCATCAATGTCTTGTAAATAAGGATCCACGCCGTAATTTTTGTAGGAAAATAGTCAGGCATTTTTTTCCTCCATATTAATTCTGACTTTTGTATGACGTGTGATTTGCGTCATTGCAATAATAAGTTCTATTTTGCACCTACAAAAACTCGGTGAACTAAAGTGTGTCGTGGGCTTAATCAATTGTAATATAAAACATAAAAGCTAGTCATACTACGAGTTACACATACAACATACATTTTTCTAATATACTGGGTGTAAAAAGAGCAGTAACTATAAATTTGCGATACGATTATACTACCTTTCCCCATTTTGGAAATGTATTTTTTTTTGTAAATTTTTTACTTTTCACCATTTTTTATTTTTTTTTTGTCGCAAAAATAATAATAACGCCAAAAAAATTTTTTTCTACAATGAGAAAGGTTATTATAATACTATTCCAAAGTTATAGTGACTGCTCTTGTTACACCCGTTATAAGTTGGTATCTACTACATCCGTTCCGATTAAATGTGATTAAAAGTGTGATAAAAATTAATATAATCAAAAAAATATAATTCGACCAAATTAATAGTAATACACAAGGATACTCTCTTCTCTTTTCAATCTCATAGCCCAGTGTTAACTGACACGACTGGCGAGAAAACAGGCGCAGAACCGACTTTTAACATGTTCAACCGACGCATGGATCATCTTTCATGTCAGATAATCAGATGAACAAACTTGGAAACATCATTTTTTGTTATTCCAACGCGGGTATCGGGCTCCGGGTCGAGAGCCAATCTCCTAGCGTTAAGATCACATTAAATTGGAACGGACTATACATACAACAAATATTAGTTTTAATGATTTTTTTAGTTAATGTTATTATAGCCCGTAAGCAACATGATACAGACGCCAATGATAAAAATGCACTGTTATGTCACACTACACAATACTACTGTAATTTTACCCCAAATCAGATGGTCTAGTACAAAGATGTATTAAACATATAGCTTGAGTTTGAAATGAATAAGTGGGTGACGAAAGGACAGTGTAAAAATTACTGGGTCGTGTCAAAACAATGATTGGGAAACACTGCTCTAGACTATGAGACTCAACATCTAGTCATTAACCTACGTTATTTACCTATTAAAAATATTTCCAACCATTACACTTTTCAATACCAGCGTGCCTGTACCACAATACCTACTTGTAAATAATTTGTTTGATGCTTAAAATAAGATTTTTTATCAATATGCATAAAATAATTCACTACAATTATCGTGAATAATTAATTATAGAATAAGTATCTACTCGATATTGTGTTCAATGTAGCTGATTATTCATAAAATAATAAAGAATAAAGTTCACTTAGGTATCCATTGTAAAATAACTCCAGAGGACGTTTCACAGAAGTTTCAATTTAAAGGTACAATTCCGTGCATCGAGATCGATCGTCATGTTATTACTATCGTGGTAGCAACGATCATAGTAGCAACATTGTTTACAAATGGAAAATAAATAAATATTAAATGCTAATGAAATAATAATGAGGAAACGTCCTGGATTTCATGGCGCAAAAATGTCTGGGAACGTACCTACCTACAAGAAAAATTTAGAATAAATTTCGTACTTTCGTAATTATTCTCTCATATCATTAAATATTTATTTATTTTCCATTCGTCATGGAAAAACTAGTAATGGCTTATGTTACACTGTGTAGATCAAGTAATTTTTATTTCTTTTATTGATTAAATAAATAAAAAATAAAATAAAACAATGTTTCTACCATGACACGGGTATTGAGCCGCGCTGGGCCTCGATCGATCGCAATGTACGGAATTGTACCTTTGCTGAAACAGAATAGAACCATGTGGCTATAGATGTATAATATTAGGGCGTTATATATGTGTATTCTGTGCCTACTGTATACTTTACTATCTGACTATTTGGCTGGGATTATATTATGTTCCGCACGGACGGAGAAAGTTCAGAACACTGAAAATTGACCTCTGGGATAATACAATAGAGCTGAAAATCACACGAGAGTTGAGATGTCAAATTCAATTTGACATTTCAAAACTAATGTGTCAGTATTTCGGATGAATTCTGGTCCAAGATATAAAGATAGTCCTAGCTGTACATTATTTGTATTCTGTCAAAATTTCAATATTTTATTTGGTTTTACAACTATGTAATCAAACTTTTCCAGATTCTTTTTCATATTTCAACTAATATGAAAAAAAACAAGGCAGTTTAAGACCGTATTATTGAATTGCCTGGAACCAGGCTGGTATTGTAAAAGATCATAATACGGCCCCAGGGCCCTGATTCAAGTTCCCATCGCTATTTATCGCTTACGAAGATCGAAAACAAAATGTATGGAATTTGGCATAAGATTCGCTAAATGACATACGTATTCGCTCGTCATTTAGAGAAGCTTATGTCAAATTCCATACATCTTGAATCAAAGCGCCGCTGTCTTTCAATTTAGATAGAGTGTACAACTATTTTCTTTATGCCTATCTGGAATCGACATTTACTTCGTATAATTTCCGTACAAAAACGATGATTGCCGAGTGATTGATGATGATGATGTATCACCTACCTGTGGGTAACTATTATTTTGTATATAACTACCCTCTCAAAACAGCGTAGCTTTTCCATATATCGGTGTTATAAATAGTTACTATTTTTTACCTGTCCTATATTAGTATCATGTATTCAAAGTATGAGGACTAACTCCATAGGTACTTGTACATTTTTTGTATATGTATGATCGAGGAATCAAATAAAATTTATCTAAATCTGAAAATTGTTTTAATCCACCTCCTTTAGTCCCGATTTCACCAACGCATTAGTGTTAACGGTATGTTAAAATTGTTATTTGCCTTCTCATTCATTGATAGAATTAGGAGAGAAATAACATGATATTTAACGAAGGATTAACTTAAACATTGCTTGGTGAAACACGCCCTTAGTATTTTTGTTTAATGCTCGCAATGTAGTAGAATATAAAGTTACTGATGATATGAATGATAGCATATCTTGGGAATAAAAACTTTATTCACGTTTTCAATCTTTTTAGTAAAAGATGGCCGCATACGAGTTTCTCGCTGGTTCTTCTCTTTGGGCTTGTTCCCAAACTCGTGGGTACATAAGACAAATTTAATAACCTAATTATCGCCTCCGTGGTCTAGTGGTTCACTCTCGACCCGGAGGTCGTGGGTTTGATTCCCACGTTGGAACAACAAAAAAATCACCTGATTGTCTGATAAGAAAGATGATCCATACGTCGGATGGGCATGTAAAAAGTCGGTCCTGCGCCTGTTCTCTCGCCAGTCGTATCGGTTTACTGTCCCACTGGGTTATATTAAAAGGAAGAGAGAGTGTCATTGTGTATTGCGCACACACTTGGGCACTATAAATCGACTCCTGCGTAGCTGGCCAGGTTTCAATGAAATCGGCTACCGACATCTAAATCGGTGAGGGGAGCTTTTACTATTATTATTAATAGCCTGAGATTTTAGTACCTAGTTTTGTACGGCTGAAATATTTCATAATAAGTAGAAGGCTCAGTAACAGTGCACAGCAAGTGGATTTTAATAGTGTGTTTTATCTTAATATAAGAATATTTTTTTACTACTGGCTTTTTGAACAGTATAAATCATCAATACTATAAAAACAAGTCGTTCGAATTACCTCTGTCTGTTTGTACGGATTAATCTTAGAAAATACGAAGCCGACTTAAATGCTGTTTGCCTCAGGAAAGAAAGAGAAAATCGAGAAAGGTTAATATATATAATTGTTTTACTATTAACGCTAAATGAGTAAATAAATTCAAGTATAAATAAATTACTTGATCTCAAGTGGACTGCTTATAATATCAAAATAATAATTCACATGTACAATTTCGATTACAATATCTACTAATGCGAACGTTCCTAAGTTCGTATAATCGTCAGTGACAAATGAATTACGTGTCCCAATGTGTCCCAAAACCTAATGTGTCCCAGTGACAATAAGGGCTGGATTGATGGGACTATCCGAGACATAATCCTGACCTATATCAGGATTCCTTCAGCATATTAAATTACACAGATTTAGTTTCATTTGCGAATAGACCTTGCATGGCACAGGCAGCATATCGAAAATACAAAACAATAAATGTATAGACATACTGTTTATTTTTACCCGACTTCGGCGAAGCCAAAAGGAAGGGTAATGATTTTGGCAGTCTATGTATGTATGTATGTATGTATGTTTGTATGTATGTATGTATGTTCCCTCGTAGCGGTTAAACTACTGGTCCGTTTTTAATAAATGAGGTGTCAATCGATTTGTAGTGGTCCCGCGAGTGACATAGGCTATATAAATTTTAGAAAAATTTTGGATTTTGAAAATTATACCCCAAAAACTATCTCAAAAAAAAATTAAATTAAGATAATTGTGTCGTGTTTGGTATCAAAAGATAGGTCTTGGCAAGGACACTAAACAAATCTATAATATTCGTCTGCTGTTGTAATATACAATTCCAATAGCGGGTACGACCACGGCTCTACCTTGACCATATCTGTACCTATGCATATCTGGATTTCAAATTGAATTATTTTCTTGTTTTAGCCTTTTTAGACCCCTTTTTTGCGAAGTCGGGTTATAGTTTTTTAAACTTTAATTTTTTACGTTTAAAAAAAAAAACTTAAGTATGTATAAGTAATGTTGTTCATTTTAATTTTTAACGGGTGTTATAAGTTTGACGTGTCTATGTAAATGTATATGTGTCTGTCTGGCGTCGTAGCTCCAAAACAGATGATCCGATTTCAGTGCGGTGTTTTTAGGTATATCAGTCGAGATTGTTCTTAGCTGTGTTTGGTGGAAATCGATTCAGGTCTTCCAGGTCGCTTGTTAGGTGTGATAGGAAAGTTTTGTGTCGTCTTTCTCTGTAATTTGTACTATTGTTGTTTCTTGTGTACAATAAAGTGTTAAATAAAATAAATAAAAAAAGTTACGCCTTAGCGACTTAGCATGACCATAGGGAGTGAATCTTACTGTGCTGAGGCTCGCGGGCTCCTAGTCTATACACACGAACGCACTATTCGTTGACCTAACATCTGACCAGGGTTGAAACTCTGTTTTGTGACTTTTATTGAGATCTTTAAACGCGATTTGTCGCGTTACGATGATAAGTAATATATGAGGTATCAAAAAAAATCTCTACGCATCATTCTCTTCACACTATATTCAGCTTGATATAATATGAACCATGAGACACGCTGTATACATGTCGCAGTCATCTAATTGAATCGGCTTTTTGATTAAATGTCTAGCACGTTCATTGAATGACGACATTTAATTGATTGACTAGGCCGAACGTTGATTGAACAAGCGTCACTCAACGTCCAACCAGTAATCACCAAAATAAATACGGCGGCAAACAGATAGTACATAGTTGATAGTTTCATTTTCATTGGTGGGGCATGTCATGTCCTTATTTTTGAGGACCTTTTAAGTTGCGAACTTATGGTCAAACCTACCCCTACCAAACATTACAAAGTATGCTATCCCAAAACATTAAACAACTTGACGAGTTGTTCTCTAGTCATTCAATTAAATGTCGTCATTTCATAAACGCGCTAGTCGTTCAACTAAACTCCTGATTCAATGAGATGTTTGCGACATGTACACCATCTAAAAAATCGTAGGCTCGTTCCGAGATCTCCCTTTGGAGCTTCCACTGTTCTAACAATATTATAAACTCATCATTCTTAATATCTTCCTTAAAGGAGAAAGCCCACTCTCCATAGTGTCTCAGGCCCAATGTGGACATCAAAAAATCGCATTAAAAATGAGTGTTCTAAAATGTTAATAGTATTAGATATCTGAGAAAAAAACTTAGAATGGCGCCATTATTGTAGAAATATTTTTTTTTTACTTTTTGTCTATTTTATTTTCAAGGCCTTTTCCGACTTTTCAATAATTTATAATAGTAAGATACTCGTATATTAAGATAGCCCTTGTTGTAGTGCAAGACTTTCAGTTATTGCTACCCAGCAATTGTGGCAAACAAGATTATCGCCTGACACCTAAAACATATTAACATTAATGATAAATATTTTCAACAGTAAAAGATTTAACGATTAAACCATAATGAAAGAAATAATAGAAACATTTTAATATAATATTATGATTACCTGCTGCCGTGCAACCCACTGCTGTATGACACTTAATTCTTCGGGCTTTAAAATACGGTTCTCGGTAACATTATTACCACAACATAGTATACAATATTCTTCAGACATTTTGGTATGCACAATCAAATAGCGTAATCCTTTAATCCAGGGCCAAGTAATCGTAGAAGGAGAGAACAAAACTAGTAAAACAATGCCAAAGTCGTACGTGAAAAGCCGAAACAAGTTCAGGCGAGAAAGCCAGATTGCGGTGAAAAAAATCGAAAACAAAACAAAACGCATCTTTGAGCAACAAACGAACGGTCGAAATCATTCGTTTGAAAAATGACATTTCAGTCATCAATGTTGCCGCTTGTCGCAAAAAAATGAAATCGATAAATCGATAACGTAAAAAATAATCGATATAATATGACTTTTTATTCATATTTATCATTTATAGTAACAAACGTAAACATTGGTTTTAAGATAAATGTTTTCTTTTGATTAATTCTTTACCGAATTACCAACAGTGACCCGTTATTTGTATTTACATGAGTTTATTTTATTTGTTTATAAATCGATATTCGGGTTGATTGATTAGAGTTTTATCATCGGGTAACATTTCACCTCAACGTTATATTTAGGTTCCAAATAATCCAATAAAATTCCTTTTTTTATTGGAACATTACTGATTATAGTGGCGGTTATTTGAATGTTATCAAAAATCATGTTTCTTTATTATACATTTCTGGAGAAATTAAGTCTTCTTAAGACGGCTGTCCGCTCTGGGCCTGAAATGGGCTTTCTCCTTTGCTCCTTGAACCTATATTACGGTGTAATCATACCCCATACTAACCCTTCTCACAGGTATGTTAATATATTTAAGATATCTGAGGACCGAAGCTATAAATATGGAAATTGCTACTTGATGGCGAGGATACATTTATCAAAATTAATTGAAATTCCTCAACAGTAATTAATAACGCGTCGGTTATTTAATAATAATCGTTAATAGTCTGCATGTTGCTATTATTCATCATCACTACTCTACGATTTAGGCTATAGTTGCCTACTAAAACATACCATTAGGTTTTAGTTAATCGTACTATATGCAGTGTATAAAAAGAGCAGTCAGTATAACTTTGGAATAAGAGTATAAAGGTACTACTAAAACTAAACTAAAACTAAAAAAATGCATTTCCAGAATTGGAAGAAATAACAAAAGAGCAAAAAAATTTCTTTTTGGGAACAAAAAGTTTTCAATGTTCCTGTGTCATGGATGTGTATTAAATTTATGTATATTATATAATATATAATATAAATCTTAAACGTGTGTATAGTATAAAAGTATTAAAACACAATATCCATGTTAATGTCGAACTAATTATGGATGGTTTATTAATCTGTGTTTCTCTGTATATACACACGACCTTAGCAGTACCTAGCTTACTGAACCCAAGACATTCGTCGTAGGATTAGGGTCCACACTATCACACACACACACACAAAATATCTCTCGCATTCGTAAACTTTCATATGCCACAATATACATGTTAATATCGAACTAATTATGGATGGTTTATTAATCTGTGTTTCTCTGTATATACACACGATCTTAGCAGTACCTAGCTTACTGAA
This sequence comes from Celastrina argiolus, assembly GCA_905187575.2. Taxonomy (NCBI): domain Eukaryota; kingdom Metazoa; phylum Arthropoda; class Insecta; order Lepidoptera; family Lycaenidae; genus Celastrina; species Celastrina argiolus. The sequence continues at coordinate 11,551,574 of LR994596.1, forward strand.
CCCAAGACATTCGTCGTAGGGCTAGGGTCCACACTATCACACACACACACTCACTCACACACACACACACACTCACTCACACACACACACACACTTACACAATATCTTTGTAATTTGAATGTCACGGTATAATGTCTCCAATATTATAATACTAGTGTAGTTATCTAACTGGATTTTGTTTTTGTGATTTTATAGAATAAGGTTTTGAATGTAATCCTCACTGTACCTACTTGTTATTATTATTTTTTTTCTTTCCTCTTTGTGCCATTGTATTTTTAGATATGAAAGAGGCTGGCCTCCACGACACAGGGAATCCTAGTGTGGAGACCAGTGATAGACTTAAGATTTTATTTCGATGCTGCATCTGAGAGACTTCCATAATAACCATGTAGTCCGTTTTACGACCTACAACATCGCCACACGATTTTTAGATAAGCATTTAAAAAGATCTAAAAAGTTCACGTTCATTCACTCACGGCTCGACCGGTCCCGATCTTGTTCGGCTTCATTCGTTTTTCGTGTGCGACATCGTCAACACTTATAATTAATTTTAATAGTGATATAGTGCAATAATTAGTTTTTATTGCCGGATAACATGGAAATATGGAAGTATAAGGATGATCACGAACATATTCGTCAAATATACGGCGAATGGAAAGTAAATTACGCCGCAACAAAGGACTTTGAAGGTACCAAACTACCCACAATTCTTTTAAAAAATATTCCGTGTTTTTTCCTTTGTTCTCAGTTAAGGTGTAGTCACTGTATGTTACTAAAATGACCGTCTTAACGTGTTAATACATGATATTACCCAGATAGTCATTATTTTGTACCTTAATGTGGTAATACGAGATATTATCCTGGTTACAAAAATAAGTTCTTTCTTAACGTGATGACACGCGATGCCATCCTGAAAGTAACTTCTTGCTTTTCATCCTGGCGCTTTGGTTTTCTGTTTTTGGAAAAGCCGACGTGATTATGAGCGCTCGCCGGGCGTCAGCAGACGTGATAAGTGCGAGGGGCCGAATCTGGCTGCGCCACTCCTCGGTCTTTGACCGACATCGTAGACGTTGATTACGTCGAGTCGTCCGCGCTAGCGCCGACGCCGCAGCAGCCCTATCCGCCGACGTCAGCGCCAATTAATCAACCAGACCCTGAGCCGGTGGACTAACCAAGAAGTTGACCGCATTAATACTTGAATTCTTAAATATTCTTGGAGTGGCAAACAAATTTGCCAAATTGTTATGCGAAAACATACCCACTAAACTCTCTAAACGTTGGGGTACAATCCTATTGGATGAGTCGTCAAAGATACAGAGCAAAATCCTATTGAATGGGCTATCAAAGAGACAGAGCAAAGGAGTCTCTAGTTGCAAAACCACATATACCAAAAATCTTTTTACGATCACAAGTGCCTAAATTTAACAAAAGTATTTATTAGAGAAAGTCTTTTGAAAATAGAAATAATAAAATAAATTTCTAAAACAGCTGATCTCCTACTAGATTTACATTTTGATGAATCAGTTGACAGAAAGAAGCTTAATATATTGCCTCAATTGTATAAAGAATTTTGGAATACAATCCAAGGTGAAAAAGGTATGCATACTGGTGCTGTGAAAAGCTTGTGGAAACACAAATAATACCAAGGATTTATATATATAAAACGGGTATATACCCGTCTTCAAACTAGTAAACCTTTAAAGCCTTCTCCCAGCGCAAGCATCAGATACCGCCGGGAAACTCCGGAGCTCCTCTTCGTCAACATTGTGTGAGGCCAGCGCCAGCAGCGCCGGCCCGCTGCACGAGCCGCAGCCAACAGTACATGAGGCCAGGGCCAGCAGTGCCGGCCCGCTGCATGAGCCTCAGTAACAGTACGTAAGGCCAGCGCCAGCAGAGCCGGCCCGCTGCACGAGCCGCAGTAACAGTGCATGAGGCCAGCGCCAGCAGCGCCGGCCCGCTGCACGAGCCGCAGTAACAGTACATGAGGCCAGCGCCAGCAGCGATGGCCCACTGCACAAGCCGCAGTAACAGTACGTGAGGCCAGCGCCAGCAGCGCCGGCCTGCTGCACGAGCCGCAGTAACAGTACGTGAGGCCAGCGCCAGCGGCGCCGGCCCGCTACACGAGCCGCAGTAGCAGTACATGAGGCCAGCGCCAGCAGCGCCGGCCCGCCTGCACGAGCCGCAGCCATCCACGTCAGCGAGGAGGACACTGCCGCAGCGCCGCGGGCGTCCCTACACGAGCGCCAGAGCCAACAAGGAGAGGAGACGCCGTTATTAGAGGTACCTCACGCAAGATGCATTCCATTGTTTTTACACAATTGGTTTCTAATTAATGCTGACAGCACAGTTCTGTCGTGCGTTAAAGGTTGTAGAATACCTTTTTATTTACTAACTTACATGACGTCAGTTTTCATGACGTGAAAATATAAAAAGCTAATAAATTAACATAAGGGATTAGAAAATATTTTAATATGATAATTCATATTTTACCCGACTTCGGCGAAGCCAAAAAGAAGGGTAATGATTCTAACACCGAACGGTAATGGTGGGTTTAATTAAGTTTATATTGAACTTAAAGAACATCTTAACAAATTTGTACATAATTAACATTTTATAATGGAAGATATTCGCACCGCTAGAAAATTTGATTCTTAGGTGCTTCTAAGTCCCCATCAATTGATTTCAAAGAAGTTTGCTTTATTGTGTCAATACATAAAAGGCATAAAAAATATGTGAGGTTAATATTTCATAATTATAATCCTCATGAATTTTATTGTCTTCCATGTGGCTTAAGTTCTGCTACATTTGTATTTACAAAGCTCAACTAACTAACTTAAGCCTCTTCTCACATGGTTAAGAAACCATGGGCATTTAATAGTTGCTTGCCTCGATGAAAATCTTTGTGTTGGTAAAGATTATTCTATAATATGTAATTAAGCACTATGTACTAATGAACTAAAGGTAAAATTAGAATAACTAGGTTTTGTTATGAAATTTGAGAAAAGCAATATGATAACTTCACAAGTTTATACATTTTACAGATAAATACTGCAAATGCAGTTATAATTACCTTCTGAAAAACTTCTGAAAATCTCTTAAATATCTTACCGTATAAAATCCGTAATAACGTCCAAATTGGTGAACGTGATTTCGTGAAGTTTATTGACATTTTGACATTATCATGTCCAGCATGCACCAGTTATGTAATAATTATTTATACATATTTTGAGAGAGAAAAGTTTTTAGGTTTGGAGAAATATATTAATAATATTGATTCGATTATGTTACTAAAATCTTATTCATATTATGATATGGACTGGAGTTGCGTTATCGGGTCCAAAGCCTTTAATAATAAGTAATTAATATATAAAGAAATTTGTACGATTTACAAATCTTTACGTACTCTCCACATACAGGCTGAGGAGCCGCATGCAATGGAGTAATAACAAGACGCCATTAATTAGTTGATGGCTCAAAATCATTTATGGGCCTAAAATAATTTTGTAAATTTTATGTAATGCTCGAAATAGACAATACTTGAGCTATATCTTATATTATTAGATTGGGTGGCGTTCAATCTCAATGAATTCACAACCAAAATAGGTAGTAGTGCGAAATACAACGTACCTAAGTATTTATATTTTTGCTTTATTTTACTTTGAATCTTGCGATGACAAAGACGCCGACGAAACATCTAGATACATTAGTATCGATAGATAATGGAAATTAACCAAGAAGGACTTTTAATTATCTATACAACTTAATAATATGGATTTATTTGCGTTTCCATGCGATCTACGTTTAAATAACAATATACATATTATAATTATATGTAAATTTTTAATCTCCTACTGGCTGTTGCGGCCATGGTTGCCTCTGTTTCAGTCGCTACTCAAGTTTGACATAATTTATTTGAAACCTAATATATAATGTCTACTGTCCCCTTCTAGTGTTACCCTGGCGTGAGCAGTATTGTGCAGCAAGCCTACTTGGTGCGTGGTATACTAACGGGCCTCAGTTTATTGACATAAAGCTAAAATCTGTAGCAAAAGGTACATATTATCAATATAAAATGGGATTAAAAGGATTAAAACAATGGTGTAACTAGTTCCAGGAACCTAATTTAGTCTTGGAATATTTGCCTAAATTTTGTACGTATGATTTCACTGCAACCCAAATTTTATCACAAAAGGCGGTAACCCTGATGGCGTTGTCCACAGGATAACGGATGAAGACTGGAGACGTTGTCACTAATTAGAATAGCAGACGTTCACTTTTACGATTCGCGTATCGTTATTGCAATTAATGATTAATTAAGACCTCGACACCAAATAGGTGTAAGCCTCTTGGCTTTGTCAAGTCAAGACTTTGGCCAACCTTCTATTTGTCCTGCACTCGCTTTGTTATCATATTTAGAAAGAACTAGTATTTTTCTCAATCGTGTAAAAACTTATAAATTATTTCTCACCTTTTAAAAAGCCCGTTCACTACGCGAGTTCTTAGACCATAAGTCGCATCTGCGACTTGCGAGAGGAGTGGACGTGAACGTATTCACGGCGCACAGCACGCGTCACGCCGCCACTTCCTCGGCCAGCATGGCCGGCGTGTCATTAGATTTTAATTACAAAACTGGTCAGGCAACTCGCTTTATTTTACGCACTTTTAAAATCAACCTCTGATACTTATCAGACATGAATCAGCAAGTGTTATCGTTTTCTGTATAACCAGAGGATTATATAACTTTATTTCAAATGCTTTATTAGACAATAATTATTTTTATAAATCATTAAAACTACGGATGAATAGAACTATAATATTGATAACATTATTATGTTTTTGTTTTGAAATGATTACTTTCTTGAATATTAAGTTTTTATTTGTGATAAAGAATGAACATAGATGTGATAAGATTGTAATTACCGTTTTATTCTGCCACAACCGCTGAACATCTACATGGTTATTATGGAAGTCTCTCAGATGCAGCATCGAAATAAAATTTATGGTTAAACGAACTTACCTTAAGTGAAGTTCGACCAAAATTTTGTGAGATGCTGCATCTGAGAGACTTCACTCCCTCCCACACCCTAGCACGCGGTGCGCAGGAGACGCACGCTGAGCAAGGACCCCAGGGTGCAGAATAAAAGCCTCGACCAATTCTCTAAACCAAATGAAGCCGAACAAGATCGGGACCGGTCGAGCCGTGAGTGAATGAACGTGAACTTTTTAGATCTTTTTAAATGCTTATCTAAAAATCGTGTGGCGATGTTGTAGGTCGTAAAACGGACTACATGGTTATTATGGAAGTCTCTCAGATGCAGCATCTCACAAAATTTTGGTCGAACTTCACTTAAGGTAAGTTCGTTTAACCATAAATTGTATGCATGTGCTTCTGTTCAATAAAAATGTTATTATTTAAAAAATATATATATATTTCCGTTGTCTGGTACCTGTAACACAAGTTCTTCGGAACTTAGCACGTGGCCAGATTGACGTGGTGTGAAGCGTCAATAGATATTATTATTATTAATATCGCTCGTTCGGCAGCACACCCTTAGCGTGCGTGCCGTGTGCAGTAAAGCAACTTCAGTTCTTTTTCTGTTAACAGAACTGTACTGTTTTTTAATAACACTAGCTGTCCTGGCGAATTTCATATCGTGACATTGGAGAAACTTCACTAATTTATAGGATTCCGGAGCCAAATGGCAAAAACCGGAACCCTTATGGAATCGTCAAATCAAATCAAATATTTTTAATCGGAATAAATTTTACAAAGAATGGTTTCTGAACGTCGTTTCTAAATGATGCCTACCACCGGTTCGGGAACTAGCCCAGCTAGTCTGTCTGTCCGTCCGTATGTCACAGTCACTTTTTCCCGAAATTGTAAGTATAGTTCATACTGTTGACACTTGGTAAGTAAATGTATTCGGTGAACCGCATTAAGATTTTCACGCAAAAATTGAAAATAAAACAATAAATTTTTGGTGCTCCCCATACTTAGAACTGAAACTAATTTTTTTTTTATTCTAGTGAAAATAAATAATATGACTGAAAAATATTTCACGTCGTGTATTTTCCGAGAATAACTTTCCAAAACTTTAATTTTACAAGAATTTGAAATGTCTTGAAATTGATTTTGGCCATTATTATTAATGAAATAAAAAGTACTAAAAGTTGGCGGGCACCACGGGTGATTTTACGTAAAAACCTAGTTTACTTTTCTTCGTAACAACAATTCTCTAAGAGTTAACTCCTTCGAGAGTTATATGGAAATTGCCCTGTCACTGGATACGCGGGTACTATTGAGTGAAATCCTTCGATTTACTCAAGCCCAGTGAGCCAAGTGCGAGTATTTGTCACTGCATGGCCTACCATTCCATACAATCTATCTTTAATACAAAAAATTTGCAATAGATGTCACTACTACTACGTTTGTAAAATTACAAAATGTAAATATGCCGAGTTAAGTACAAATATTGACATTAAAATAAAGATACGCATATTTTTTAAGCATAACATCACATTAAGCTTAATTCAACTCCGTAATTAAGATGTAGATACGAAATGAAATTAGTAATGAGTATTTTCCAATAGTGACGCTAGATGGCGGTTTCCGGAAAAATTGCCAGTCGAATTGCCAATATGAGGGTGATACCATTTTCTAGTACTAGTTCGTGTCTCTGTTATATATCTTTGTGGTAACTACAATTTGTTTGGCATCGAATTAGTTACCATAGTTTGGCACTAGGGGCGCTGTTTCGAAGCCATACAAATTATAGTTAATTACCTCATCGTGCAGTGACAAAAACTCGCACTAGGCTCACAGGTATAGCTTATATATAGTTTTAATACAAGCGGTATATGGGTCAAGTTTACACAGAAGGCTTACAATGCACTTAGAGTGCAATATAACAACGTTTTCAGGGCGCTGGTGCGGTTGCCCCGGTACTGTTATGCCTCAGGTATGTTTGCAGATGCCCACATAGATGATTTTTATGCAATTATGCGAAAGAAGACATCGTATGTGGTGCAAAGTACAAGGGCAAGCTGCAACAGCATTCTGAAAATGATGGCAGATAGGTTAGACTCTGCAGTTCTGAGTCGCTCCATCGATCTACATATTGTGAGATGTGTGGATCGTTGAATTAACTGAGAACCTTATGTGTAAAATTACTAACATCGATATTTAGTTCTAAATTATAAGATTACTAACATATTATATGGATTGCAATTGTCTGAAATATATTTTTTTTATAGCTTGATGCAGAAGAACCGAAACATACAAACCTGCTTGAAGGCATTCATTAACTTTCTTACGAACAAATTATTTATGACACTGTATAAGTTAGATAATGTAGAAAACACTTATTCCATCAATAACATAACTTGTAATAAAAAGTGCTAAGTCTCGCTACTTAGTTCTTCTACTGTAAAAAGTTGTGAGATACATGTTATGCCAAGTAGGGGTTAGTCGGTCGGTCTAACAACATCTTATAGTGATCATAATCAATATCGTTAAGAATCTTTCATGTTTTAAATAAATAAGTAGATTGAAAACAACATAATATTTATCTCACAAGTGATAGATACATATTAAATCAGATCGTCATCAGTCATCGACAGACAAAACACTGAAAAACACAATAGCTTATCCAGTATGTGAATAATTTTATTACCTTTTTGTAAATGGTTTACCGTACATATTGTATGGGTGGTCGCTGCAGCTCAAATGCCAAGCGAGGCCTGGCAGTCGCGGGTGCTCGTGGCCAGTAAATAATAATAATAATTCATAGAACTTATTATAACGATATAATAATAATAGCTCCCCTCACCGATTTCGGTGTTGGTAGCCGATTTCATTGAAACCAGTCCAGCTACGCAGGAGTTATTCTATAGTGCCCAAGTATGTGCGCAATACACTAAGACACTCTTTCTTCCTTTTACTCTGATAACCCAGTGGGACTGATAGCCGACTGGACTGGCGGGAGGTCAGGCGCAGGACCGAATTTTTACATGCCCATCCGACGCATGGATCATCTTTCTTGTCAGACAATCAGGTGATCAGCCTGCCTTGTCCTAACCAAACTTGAAAACAACATAACATACATAAGCAGACCAACCATCATACTACTAAAATATTTACACGCCTGATTACTAATCAGTGATCACTTAATAGTCAAAAACAACATTGAAATTGATGACTATTCTGTGATTATTTATAATCATGGTTTGCTTATGAATGTTCAATGTTGTCTTTGTCTATTAAGTGACTTCTTCAACGATTCAGACAAAGACAGCAACATTGAATAGATAATATCAGTTGTGTAATTATTTTTACACTAATAATAGGGTAATTATTTAAGTAGATTGTGCTAATAGGTAACCAGTTTGTTGCAAAGGCTGTTAGATTCAGTAGCTAGGTAAGTAAATTTGTGAAAAGTATTTACCTTAGGTATATGAAAACAATATTTTTAAGTACCTCATAGCAGCTTCAAATAAAATACACATTAGTGCAAATGACCCTTTCGGAATTAAAATATAAGCCACAAATATTTTGATAATAATATATCTTAGAGTTATACAAGGTTTCGCCCTTCTGCTATTGCACATAAGGACGAAAACGGCTTGGCGTAATTATGTAAGGACTAAAATCTACCCACGGTCACACCGCTTAGTCTTTACTCCAAATTAGTCTGAACAATTTATTTCAGAATGAAATCACATTTTGTAAGCTTTCTGCTTTTGTAATTAAATTGAAATATATGTTGAAGTGTAATTAATGTAAATGTTGTAAATTGTGATATTAAGGCGAGGAATAACCGCTACTAGCGCCACTCTTTTTAAAATAAATTTAACAACGACACAAAGATCTTAGTAAAAAATATATTTACTTTCATAAGTAATACAGTATAGGACTATACCGCTTTTGACGGTTTTTATGAGTAAATACAGTATAGGATTTAGAGCTGTAATTAAATGCCAATAAATTAGTTGAACTATTTACTTAGAGTTAGTAGCGATTATTCCTCGCCTTAAGGCCACTCTTTTTAAAATAAATTTTACAATGACACAAAGATCTTATTAAAAAAAGTGATCGTTTCAAACTTTAAGTAAATAGTTAAACTAATTTATTGGCATGTAATTACAGCTCTAAATCCTATACTGTATTTACTCTCGTAAGTAATAACTAAACGGCCGTTTTAGTTATTACTTACGAGATATAATAAATAATATTAGTTTAACTATTATATATTACTATATTAAATTACTTTAACTATTTACTTAAAGTTTGAACCGATTACTTTTTTTAATAAGATCTTTGTGTCACTGTTAAATTTATATTAAAAAGAGTGGCTCTAGTTGCGGTTATTCCTCGCTTTAAGAGGAAACCTTACGGTTGAGAGAAATACAAATAGGTATTTATAAAATCTATTGCTGTCTCGCAGCGCCTTAGCTAGCTAGCACTAGCGCGATAGAGACAACTGCAGCTCGAACTGAAATTACCCACACAAGCTACTTTAGACGTTTGGGGGACCCCTGTTTCCTGTGGTGATTTTAGACTTTTGAATTATAATAAGTCATTTATATGCGGTGCTAAAACAAAAAATTACGCGTCAGTCTGTATGTTAAGCCGAATACAGTGTGAAACTGTATTCAGCTTATCATATGAACCATAAATCACCCTGTATACAGGGTGTAAAAAGAGCAGTCACTATAACTTTGGGATAGGCTTAAAGGACCTTGACTGATTTTAGAAATGAATTTTTTTCATTATTTATTTTTTGAAAAAAAAAATTTTTTTTTCGCAATTTATTATTTTAGTCGCAAGGCTGAACTGTTTGGAACAACGTTCTGCATTAACTTCTTAAATTTTATAATTTTTGCCCTAGTGAGTAATGAACGTCTTACGCGTGTTATTGACCTCTCAGCGTAATCAGCTGATCGCTGTGTTGTGCACGTTGTACAATGCCTATTGAAAATTTTAAAAATTTTAAAACAGTAGATTAAAAGCAAATGACTAGTACCAATGGATATATCTCTTGCCTGGTTATTACCCCACGAAGTTATAGTGACTGCTCTTTTACATCCTGTATATCCAGAAATGGCCAGCAGCGTTTCCGGAGACATTGCTATGTCAAAACTGCGATCGCAAACCCGCCTGCCAAGCGAGGCGAGTATAGCCAACTACCCCCCATGACATAATAGGTGAAGCTTATGTACAGTCAGTGGGTACTATAGTTGAAACTAATGATGATATTGATTTGATTAAAAGGTGGCACTCATGCGAGTTTCTTACGCGCGCGCCGGTTCTTCTCGCCGGGCTAGGGTTCCGAACCGGTGGTAACTGGTAACTGTAATTGTAATTTATTTTCAAAATTGACCTTCAAAAACCAAACTTTGTTTTAATTTTGAATAAAAGCTTTTTTTTTATAAACGATCCATACGTCGGATGGGCATGTAAAGAGTCGGTCTTGTGCCTAATTTCTTGCTCAGTATAAAAGAAGAGAGAGTGTCCTTGTGTACTGCGCACACACTTGGGCATTATAAAATGACTACAGTGTCTTAATAATAAGAAAATGTATAATGTTACTAGATGTTTCCCTCTACTTCGTACGCGGAAAATGAACTCCAACAGGGACCGTACCTTATTCAGCGGTTATGCCCACATTGGCTGAAATTTGGTATAAGGTAATCCAGCACGTAAACACACCAAATTTCATCAAAATCTATTCAGTAGTTTTTGCGTGAACATCCTAGATGGATCTTATACTATGTACTTAAACTTTTGCGTCTATAATATTAGTAGGAATTCGCGGCGCCATTTTGATTTTTGAACAAAGAACTGAAACATAAACTAGACTGAAAGTGTTTATAACGGTAGTATCCATGAGATAGTGCAATTTAACTGGGCGCCGGGTCGGTTAGGGGAAATAAAAAGTTTTTAATGCGCTATGTAACCGTTTCGCTGGGCTTAGCATGACTTTGAAAATTTCATGAACCTTAATACAAAAAGGAAAACGGTGCAAATAAATTATGTTGTTTACTTTGATGATATTGTATTGTTGTATTGTTGACGACCTCCGTAGCGCAGTGGTTGAGCGCGTTGGTGCTCGAGCGAGAGGTTGCGGGTTTGAATCCCGCCAAGGGAACAAAAGTTGGAACGAAGTTCCTTATCGCGCGTTGTGAAAGGGGGCTAGACGGAAAAAATTCTTACGAAAAGTTGTCACGACACTTTTTGCTATAGTAAGCTATTGTAAGCTGTGCGGCGTCGCATGTTTATCTGTCTGTCTCTCTCTCTCTTATAGAAAGCAAGCCAGATATTTTCACTTCTATTTCGCATTGAACAGTGACGTGTCGCGACGATTATTTTTGTTGAGTGTATACAGGTTTTTTGTAAATAATAAATAATAAAAAATAATAACTTCGTTCCATCCGGGTGTCCCTTGACACCTCTCAAGTTTTTTCAACGTTCCTGGGTCATGGATGTGTATCAAATTTGTGTATTAACATAATAAAAATCTTAAATATGTGTATAGTATTAAAGTATTAAATATATTTCCGTTGTCTGTTACCTGTAACACAAGTTCTTCGGATACGCGTCCATAGATATTATTATTATTATTGTGTCTTGTGGTGTTAGTTGGCTTTTCATCGACTAAGACCCGATTTCACCAACACACGTTAAAGTTAATCCTTCATTAAATATCATGTTATCCCTCTCATACTTCCCGTTAATAAATGAGAAGGCATGGTATTTTAACAAGCCGTTAACATTAGCAAGCGTTGGTGAAATCGGAACTTCATGTGCTAGCGACGAATATCATCAGCGAATTCTCAGCGTTGCGATATCATCGATCGAATAAAAACATGGGAGGTTAAAATGCCAAAAAAAACATGTGAATAATGACCCCTAAGTTGGGCTTAGGGGTCATTATTCACATGTTTTTTTTGGATCAAAACGTTATTGCCGACCAATTAAAAAGCAAGATAATTTGCTACAGATGTCATCGCCTCACTTAATTGATTTTTAAGACAAATTCCACAAGAATGCGAGGATTCTGTGCTGCGGTGCAGCTGGAGCCGCGCCAAATGCTCACTGACACGTACTCGAATACTTATTTCGATCATGAGCGCTGCTTTTTGATTTATTACTTTTAAACGCTGTGCGAATTGCTTTTGCCCGGAGTGCAAAGGTTTATCGATATGCTCCAATTTCCCAGCGCATTGTGAGTTCGAGGTGAGATCTAGATTATAGTAGGCTGTGTTTACTAGCGAAAAGCAATAAGCTGCCGCGCGACGAACGAATGTGAAACGAAAGCAATGCAAGAACATTGATATTTTTTTGAAGAAAAATTTTATCGCTCCCTTCACCGATTTCGGTGTCGGTAACCGATTTCATTAAAACCAGGGCAGTTACGCAGGAGTTATTTATAGTGCCCAAGTGTGTGCGAAATCCACAAAGACACTCTCTCTTCCTTTTACTCTCATAACCCGGTGGGACGGTAAACTGACACGACTGGCGAGAGAATAGGCACAGGACAGTTACATGCCCATCCGACGCATGGATCATCTTTCTTGTCGGACAATCAGCTTATCAGCCTGCATTGTCCTAACCAAACTTGAAAACAACATTTTTTGTTGTTCCAACTCGGGAATCGAACCCACGGCCTCCGGGTTGAGAGCGAAGCTCTGAACCACTAGACCACGGAGGCGCTATAAAAATATGTAAACAAATTTGACCCAACTAATGTTGCATTGTATTTCTTGACACATAGTAAGGTCCATATCATAGATTAATAATTGGTCTCTGCGCGCTTCGACTAGATAGCGTCGGCGTACTGAAAAATGCGGCAACAAATACTACGCCGTATTCGGCGTACCCGCGCCAGTCGCGCTACAACCGTAAAGTGAAGTTTACACACACTACAATATGAAGTTGCCGCATTCAGAAATCTGTTTTTTCTTTACAGCGCGGTATCTAGTCAAAGCGCGAGAGACCAATTATTAATCTAAGGTAACATATATATAAAACAATCTCAATCGTAACCTCTAATTGAAAACCTATTTGACAGATAAAAAACGTTTCGTATCACTTTTAAACGAACTATACATGCTATGTATTATGTAACTATACATACTATGTATTATGATTGTCACATAGTACTTTAATTTATTTTCTTTCTGAACCGTAATATTCATAATACAGATTATAGAAAACATTATAAAACGTATAATTTATATTTTTATAATCTTTATTTTTAAGGTTTAAAAAAGAAAAATATTGAAGTATCTATCATAACTAAAGTTCTAATTTTTTTTAAGATTTTATTTTATCTGTTGCGATTAAGATTGTTTCATTTATACCTGACTTAGCTTTAGATTCACATGAGTATATAATCTAAGCATTGAATCGAAACAAACTATATTTAAACTGATTAATGAGCGCATCTCGCTGTTAAACACGTGTTTGGCGAGATAGTATTTTTATTCATTTCTATACTAATATTATAAAGAGGAAGAGTTTGTTTGTTTGTTTAAACGCGCTAATCTCAGGAACTACTGGTATTTTTTTTTTGTTGGATAGTCCATTTATATAGGAAGGCTTTAGGCCATACTAGCTGACCCGTACCCACTTCGTTTAGCATACAAACCGTTTAAACCTTCCTTGGAGTTTCACGAATATTTCAAGACTAAAAATAGCCGAATCGGTTCAGCCGTTCTTAAGTTTTAGCGAGACTAACGAACATTAATTATTTTATTTATATAAGAAAGAGAAAGATAACAGTGTCAGTGAGAAATGTTGCAAAAACAGGGAAAATTATTCACATTTGTGGACTTTTGTTGCGTGCGCTGCATAAACGGTTTATGTCACTCAAAATTCACGCGAGCGAAGTCGCGGGCACAGCTAGTAATATATAAGTGTAATCTTAAGACGAATTAATGATTTAAAAAAAAAACTTGTAACCTGCCAGTATTCACGGTTTAAAATACTTCCAGATATTTGCCTGCTCTGTGGCTGAATGCGGATCAATCTCAGTCGAGCACCCTCAGCCTTATTCTTGTTTGGCTGTTTATTAAACTCCCATTGACCTGACAGAAACTGGGTTAGTGGTAAACTTTTATTTACTTCGCAACACATTAATACGGAATAACAAAACCGTTACAGTGTGGTAAACAGTCATATTGTTTTCCTGTACCAATAATACGGCAATATACCAATAATACAGCAATATACCAATAATACAATGCTTTTGTATTATTGGTATATTGCTTTTTTGCTGTTGTTTTCAAGTTTTGTTAGGACAATGCAGGCTGATCACCTAATTGTCTGACAAGAAAGATGATCCATGCGTCGGATGGGCATGTAAAAAGTCGGTCCTGCGCCTGATCTCTTGCCAGTCAGTAGTATAGATTCGCCGGTTCTGGCTCAAGAGCCAGAACCGGCGGATCTTAGCCGACTACCGGCGTTGGTCAGCTAAAAAAAAAAAAAAAAAAAAGTTTGGTGTCAAAATAGGGGTTTTCCGCTACGCCCGATCGATAGCAAGCATTCCCATGGCGCTATATCTCACCGTTCCTGACTTACGATATGATCTAATAAACTCATTAGTATTTATCTACTCCACTAATGACATTCCTCATTCATTACTATTGTCCTATTGTTCTATGTCAAGCCCTTGTTCACTGAGTATTGGGCAGGTTATTTGAATGATTTCATTAAATAAAAAACTTATAATTTTATTGCAATTGTTTTATTTTATGTATAACTTTCTTAATAATACACAGTGTTAATTACACAACAATCCAACGTGATGTTCATATTTCAAAAACAAGACTGAAACATCATATGCAATAACATATCATTTTTCAAAGTATCTCTACTATTAAATTCGCTTATAAAATAACTCTTTCATTAAATCTTAAAACAAGATTTGAACATCATATTCAAAAACAAATCATTCCTGAGTGTATCGCTGCCAAATTCATTTTGAAAGTCTTTCAATGACTTGTTTTTAAATTTATATAGTAAGTATAATCATTTTGTAACCGAACATTATTAAAACGCCATTTCCTTGCATTTCTGTCCAAAAACATTTTATGCATATAATAAACAACATTCCTTTGGTATGTTTCCAAATAATTGAAGTCGAGATTTAAAAAAAAACTCGGGTTTAATTTCGAATAAAATCTTTTATTTTAAAATAACTCTTTCATTAAATCTTAAAACAAGATTTGAACATCATATTCAAAATCTTAAAACAAGATTTGAACATCATATTCAAAAACAAATCATTTCTGAGTGTATCGCTGCGTTCAAAAACATTTTATGCATATAATAAACAACATTCCTTTGGTATATTTCCAAATAATTGAAGTCGAGATTAAAATAAAAAAACTCGGGTTTAATTTCGAATAAATATTTTATTTCAAAATAACTCTTTCATTAAATTTTAAAACAAGATTTGAACCTCATATTCAAAAACAAATCATTTCTGAGTGTATCGCTGCGTCCAAAAACATTTTATGCATATAATAAACAACATTCCTTTGGTATGTTTCCAAATAATTGAAGTCGAGATTTAAAAAAAAACTCGGGTTTAATTTCGAATAAAATCTTTTATTTCAAAATAACTCTTTCATTAAATCTTAAAACAAGATTTGAACATCATATTCAAAAACAAATCATTTCTGAGTGTATCGCTGCGTCCAAAAACATTTTATGCATATAATAAACAACATTCCTTTGGTATGTTTTCAAATAATTGAAGTCGAGATTAAAAAAAAAAACTCGGGTTTAATTTCGAATAAATCTTTTATTTCAAAATAACTCTTTCATTAAATCTTAAAACAAGATTTGAACATCATATTCAAAAACAAATCATTTCTGAGTGTATCGCTGCGTTCAAAAACATTTTATGCATATAATAAACAACATTCCTTTGGTATATTTCCAAATAATTGAAGTCGAGATTAAAATAAAAAAACTCGGGTTTAATTTCGAATAAATATTTTATTTCAAAATAACTCTTTCATTAAATTTTAAAACAAGATTTGAACATCATATTCAAAAACAAATCATTTCTGAGTGTATCGCTGCCAAATTTATTTTGAAAGTCTTATATTATTTAACACATTCAAATTATTTTACGGAGTGAGAATTTAATAATAATTATACATAGGTATATAATACAATATGTACTATCTTAGCTACTATAGTCAGCAGTTACATTGCGATTTTTATCAATTTCAATAACATTATCGAACTCTGCATAAACAACACAATTGATCGTTTGAGTCAGAGCAGATTCAAAGACGAGGTATAAGAAAACAATGAGTATTTTTTTTCTTTTTAAATAGTTTTAATGGTTCTTAAACATTACAATACAATGGCGGTAAGAAAAAAAAAATCTCATATTCTTTTTATAATATAAAATATACAAAGATTAATAAAACACAATACTAAATAATAAAAAAAAAAAAAACATGATTACATAATCTTATATAATAATATTTAACTAAATAAGTACATTTTTTTTACAGTTCTCTCAATTTATAATGACCCCATGCCAACATATCGATCTGATTTGGTAATATGTAGCGCTTAGTGTCTTCGTATGACAAAGAATTTTATTAATTTCCTGAGTAAATATTGTATGTTTTATTGATCTAAACCTATGCATGGTATGGTTTTGAATATTTTTATTGAAAAGACAAGATTCATAATTTTCTAATTCTAACTTTTTTGTAACACTAAAAGTTCACACCCTTGGCTTTTGCGATAGACTTTTTTATCTACTGTAAATGCACACATTTTTGATCGGAGTCCTACAAATTCTTCTAAAATATTTTCATCTTTAAAATACCCTAACTTTTTTTTGTATATTCTAGGATAACCAAATAAATTCTCGGATCGATAATCTGATGTATCAAACCTTAACATCAAATCAGGTTTGAGTTCTTCATATAAATTATTAGTAAAAAATTGGTATATAAAACTATCAATATCAGTATACAATAATTTCGTTTTCTCACCAAACTTTTTCAAAACATAATCATAATGGAATTCATACATGAGTGTTTTTGAAATATCTAAAATGCAAAACCCTAGGTAAATGGCTTTATTATGTACAATTTTTGTTTTCCGTAATTGAACTGCTACTAAATTTTCTGAAAATATTGACATACTGTGGAATTCTGGTTTTGCTATTAAGTCTTGTGCTCCTAAAGACTTACCTTGATTTTCCCAATAGGTTACAAGCTTTACATTTACTCTTTTTTCAATGTTTTCCATAGTTTTTCCAAAAACTGAATTATTCATAAGTTTATAAAAATCTTTTTCAAAATCTGATGATGCCTTTGTTCTTAGTTTAGTATTTAAATCAATATATTTTTGTAGCCAAGGATTTTGATTACATTTTAAAACTCTGTGAACCTTTTGTAGTTCAATGCCTAACTTAAGACATTGTTTCAAATTTCTATAGTGAATTATTCAAATTTGGAACTAACTTAACATTTTTCGTATTACCTATACAAATATTTTCAGGACATAGAGGTAAATCGGAGTGCAAATCGTGAAGTTTATCAGGATATTTTCTTGCAAAATGAAACCATATTCACATGTATCAGGAATATCAAAGTCGATGTCAGGATCCACCCACTCAAATCCGTCTACAAGATGGTATTGAGACATTGCCCAACCATATAGATTATTTGCATCAAAGTATGTAAGAAAAGATTTTGATTTTATTTTATCATAACCAGTCATATACTGGTTATTTGTCTTAGCATATATAGTGCTACATTGTGATATGCCACCACGAATACCTGCTCGGATGAACGCTATTTTATCAAATTCAATTTTAGTATACTTCAACATAGCATCCCAACTTAAGCCAGGTGCAGTATAATAGTATGCTGGATCTAATTTATAAGTTCTAAAACAAATATCTTTAAAATTTTCAAATATGTCTGTTAAAAGTAAAACATCAGTTTTGAAGTTTAAGTTAGAATAATAAAAAACATATTTGAACATTTGAAGTGGTTCCAAACATCTTGTGCATGATTGTAATAATGATCAGATACATTAGAATCAGTTAATGTGCTATAGAAATGGTTTTGACTAGGTAAGGATGTCACTTTTAAACTATCATAAGATGTCATGAATTCATACGGATAAACACCTTTTCCTTTTAAACAAACAAAGTCTAGGTTGTTGGGAAAATTCATTTTGAGTGTATGAAACTGTTCATCTTAAAGATTTTTTGCCAAATTATCAAGGCTACAAGGCAAAAATTTCAGTGAATGAACAAATCTCAATTTAAACATTTCATTGTTAATAAATAAGTTTTTAGTAAAATAAATGTATCTCTCCTTGTTTTGAGGTATCAAGTCGACTTGTCCTTCAACAAAGTTGAGCGCATGAACTATAAAATGTGAGTCATAGTGACTTAAATTATGAAGAAATACTGGAACGAAATTCGGTGGCCTAAACTTTTTTGAACATAAGTCATGCGCCACACCTCTAAAATTTCCAGTACTCCTATCAAAGTCTTAAAACTTCATGTTCACCTAAAATTGTTTCACAAATACAACAAATGGAACAATCATCAATTTTTTTTTGTCTTCGTCAGTTAGAGGATAAGCAGCTTTTTGCAAGTTATTTTTACTACAAAATAATCGTATATCATTATATAATCTACTCAGGAACACATTTGCACAATCGGGTCCGCTGTAAGTTTCATATTTTGATAAAGTTTCATCATAAGAACACTTTATATAATATCCGAAACTATAAGGTTCATGCTTTTGAATGCTATTGGTATAAGACTTAGATAAATTGTTAGCACATAAATGGACTAGCTTTAGAAAAGCTTCAAAATCTGCATATATTATAAAAGGTATTTTTAAGTTTCTTTCAAAATGTTCAAACCTAAGTTTATCGTTAGATGTTGGTTCTGCAAACCAATTTTTAAATTTTTTTTTTCGCTACTTGGTAATTCGACAGTTACATGAGAACAGTAATCTTTTATTTCAAAATAACTCTTTCATTAAATCTTAAAACAAGATTTGAACATCATATTCAAAAACAAATCATTTCTGAGTGTATCGCTGCGTCCAAAAACATTTTATGCATATAATAAACAACATTCCTTTGGTATGTTTTCAAATAATTGAAGTCGAGATTAAAAAAAAAAACTCGGGTTTAATTTCGAATAAATCTTTTATTTCAAAATAACTCTTTCATTAAATCTTAAAACAAGATTTGAACATCATATTCAAAAACAAATCATTTCTGAGTGTATCGCTGCGTTCAAAAACATTTTATGCATATAATAAACAACATTCCTTTGGTATATTTCCAAATAATTGAAGTCGAGATTAAAATAAAAAAACTCGGGTTTAATTTCGAATAAATATTTTATTTCAAAATAACTCTTTCATTAAATTTTAAAACAAGATTTGAACATCATATTCAAAAACAAATCATTTCTGAGTGTATCGCTGCCAAATTTATTTTGAAAGTCTTATATTATTTAACACATTCAAATTATTTTACGGAGTGAGAATTTAATAATAATTATACATAGGTATATAATACAATATGTACTATCTTAGCTACTATAGTCAGCAGTTACATTGCGATTTTTATCAATTTCAATAACATTATCGAACTCTGCATAAACAACACAATTGATCGTTTGAGTCAGAGCAGATTCAAAGACGAGGTATAAGAAAACAATGAGTATTTTTTTTCTTTTTAAATAGTTTTAATGGTTCTTAAACATTACAATACAATGGCGGTAAGAAAAAAAAAATCTCATATTCTTTTTATAATATAAAATATACAAAGATTAATAAAACACAATACTAAATAATAAAAAAAAAAAAAACATGATTACATAATCTTATATAATAATATTTAACTAAATAAGTACATTTTTTTTACAGTTCTCTCAATTTATAATGACCCCATGCCAACATATCGATCTGATTTGGTAATATGTAGCGCTTAGTGTCTTCGTATGACAAAGAATTTTATTAATTTCCTGAGTAAATATTGTATGTTTTATTGATCTAAACCTATGCATGGTATGGTTTTGAATATTTTTATTGAAAAGACAAGATTCATAATTTTCTAATTCTAACTTTTTTGTAACACTAAAAGTTCACACCCTTGGCTTTTGCGATAGACTTTTTTATCTACTGTAAATGCACACATTTTTGATCGGAGTCCTACAAATTCTTCTAAAATATTTTCATCTTTAAAATACCCTAACTTTTTTTTGTATATTCTAGGATAACCAAATAAATTCTCGGATCGATAATCTGATGTATCAAACCTTAACATCAAATCAGGTTTGAGTTCTTCATATAAATTATTAGTAAAAAATTGGTATATAAAACTATCAATATCAGTATACAATAATTTCGTTTTCTCACCAAACTTTTTCAAAACATAATCATAATGGAATTCATACATGAGTGTTTTTGAAATATCTAAAATGCAAAACCCTAGGTAAATGGCTTTATTATGTACAATTTTTGTTTTCCGTAATTGAACTGCTACTAAATTTTCTGAAAATATTGACATACTGTGGAATTCTGGTTTTGCTATTAAGTCTTGTGCTCCTAAAGACTTACCTTGATTTTCCCAATAGGTTACAAGCTTTACATTTACTCTTTTTTCAATGTTTTCCATAGTTTTTCCAAAAACTGAATTATTCATAAGTTTATAAAAATCTTTTTCAAAATCTGATGATGCCTTTGTTCTTAGTTTAGTATTTAAATCAATATATTTTTGTAGCCAAGGATTTTGATTACATTTTAAAACTCTGTGAACCTTTTGTAGTTCAATGCCTAACTTAAGACATTGTTTCAAATTTCTATAGTGAATTATTCAAATTTGGAACTAACTTAACATTTTTCGTATTACCTATACAAATATTTTCAGGACATAGAGGTAAATCGGAGTGCAAATCGTGAAGTTTATCAGGATATTTTCTTGCAAAATGAAACCATATTCACATGTATCAGGAATATCAAAGTCGATGTCAGGATCCACCCACTCAAATCCGTCTACAAGATGGTATTGAGACATTGCCCAACCATATAGATTATTTGCATCAAAGTATGTAAGAAAAGATTTTGATTTTATTTTATCATAACCAGTCATATACTGGTTATTTGTCTTAGCATATATAGTGCTACATTGTGATATGCCACCACGAATACCTGCTCGGATGAACGCTATTTTATCAAATTCAATTTTAGTATACTTCAACATAGCATCCCAACTTAAGCCAGGTGCAGTATAATAGTATGCTGGATCTAATTTATAAGTTCTAAAACAAATATCTTTAAAATTTTCAAATATGTCTGTTAAAAGTAAAACATCAGTTTTGAAGTTTAAGTTAGAATAATAAAAAACATATTTGAACATTTGAAGTGGTTCCAAACATCTTGTGCATGATTGTAATAATGATCAGATACATTAGAATCAGTTAATGTGCTATAGAAATGGTTTTGACTAGGTAAGGATGTCACTTTTAAACTATCATAAGATGTCATGAATTCATACGGATAAACACCTTTTCCTTTTAAACAAACAAAGTCTAGGTTGTTGGGAAAATTCATTTTGAGTGTATGAAACTGTTCATCTTAAAGATTTTTTGCCAAATTATCAAGGCTACAAGGCAAAAATTTCAGTGAATGAACAAATCTCAATTTAAACATTTCATTGTTAATAAATAAGTTTTTAGTAAAATAAATGTATCTCTCCTTGTTTTGAGGTATCAAGTCGACTTGTCCTTCAACAAAGTTGAGCGCATGAACTATAAAATGTGAGTCATAGTGACTTAAATTATGAAGAAATACTGGAACGAAATTCGGTGGCCTAAACTTTTTTGAACATAAGTCATGCGCCACACCTCTAAAATTTCCAGTACTCCTATCAAAGTCTTAAAACTTCATGTTCACCTAAAATTGTTTCACAAATACAACAAATGGAACAATCATCAATTTTTTTTTTGTCTTCGTCAGTTAGAGGATAAGCAGCTTTTTGCAAGTTATTTTTACTACAAAATAATCGTATATCATTATATAATCTACTCAGGAACACATTTGCACAATCGGGTCCGCTGTAAGTTTCATATTTTGATAAAGTTTCATCATAAGAACACTTTATATAATATCCGAAACTATAAGGTTCATGCTTTTGAATGCTATTGGTATAAGACTTAGATAAATTGTTAGCACATAAATGGACTAGCTTTAGAAAAGCTTCAAAATCTGCATATATTATAAAAGGTATTTTTAAGTTTCTTTCAAAATGTTCAAACCTAAGTTTATCGTTAGATGTTGGTTCTGCAAACCAATTTTTAAATTTTTTTTTTCGCTACTTGGTAATTCGACAGTTACATGAGAACAGTAATTTTGTTGGTGATTTGATAATCTTTCACTTGTACGAAAGCATAATAAACATCCATCACAAATATAAACCATATGATGATGATTTGAAAGTTGTTTGCTTAACAAACGCGATAAACTCTTTATATAACAATAGTGACTATTTGTTCCATTTGTTATGTATAATAAATTAATATGAATGTTTTGGGACTTTTAGTAAAATACAAGGGACCTATAACATTATTTTTTTTAACTTCATTATTAAATTCCAATCCGAAAACGTTAATACTTATACTAATTAAATTTTCAACTTTGTGAATATCGGTTAACTTCACCGGGAAAGATATACCATTAAAATTTAATTTATTTGCATTCATGCTGTACAGTCAAACCTCACCTCAATAAACAAATCTGTTAAAACCGTTGAACAATTAGAACAGACGGTAGGTGAGCTTGAGGATGGCCTAAATGAAGCATACCTCAGAAGCTGTCCTCTCAAAAAAACAACCAATAAACGTAACGTACCGTGGTGGAGTGGTACTCTGGCAAGTCTCAGGAAAGAGACCCGTGCTCTGTTCAACAAAGCAAAACGAGACGGGTACTGGGACGTATACAGAACTAAAAAATACCTTTTATAATATATGCAGATTTTGAAGCTTTTCTAAAGCTAGTCCATTTATGTGCTAACAATTTATCTAAGTCTTATACCAATAGCATTCAAAAGCATGAACCTTATAGTTTCGGATATTATATAAAGTGTTCTTATGATGAAACTTTATCAAAATATGAAACTTACAGCGGACCCGATTGTGCAAATGTGTTCCTGAGTAGATTATATAATGATATACGATTATTTTGTAGTAAAAATAACTTGCAAAAAGCTGCTTATCCTCTAACTGACGAAGACAAAAAAAAAATTGATGATTGTTCCATTTGTTGTATTTGTGAAACAATTTTAGGTGAACATGAAGTTTTAAGACTTTGATAGGAGTACTGGAAATTTTAGAGGTGTGGCGCATGACTTATGTTCAAAAAAGTTTAGGCCACCGAATTTCGTTCCAGTATTTCTTCATAATTTAAGTCACTATGACTCACATTTTATAGTTCATGCGCTCAACTTTGTTGAAGGACAAGTCGACTTGATACCTCAAAACAAGGAGAGATACATTTATTTTACTAAAAACTTATTTATTAACAATGAAATGTTTAAATTGAGATTTGTTCATTCACTGAAATTTTTGCCTTGTAGCCTTGATAATTTGGCAAAAAATCTTTAAGATGAACAGTTTCATACACTCAAAATGAATTTTCCCAACAACCTAGACTTTGTTTGTTTAAAAGGAAAAGGTGTTTATCCGTATGAATTCATGACATCTTATGATAGTTTAAAAGTGACATCCTTACCTAGTCAAAACCATTTCTATAGCACATTAACTGATTCTAATGTATCTGATCATTATTACAATCATGCACAAGATGTTTGGAACCACTTCAAATGTTCAAATATGTTTTTTATTATTCTAACTTAAACTTCAAAACTGATGTTTTACTTTTAACAGACATATTTGAAAATTTTAAAGATATTTGTTTTAGAACTTATAAATTAGATCCAGCATACTATTATACTGCACCTGGCTTAAGTTGGGATGCTATGTTGAAGTATACTAAAATTGAATTTGATAAAATAGCGTTCATCCGAGCAGGTATTCGTGGTGGCATATCACAATGTAGCACTATATATGCTAAGACAAATAACCAGTATATGACTGGTTATGATAAAATAAAATCAAAATCTTTTCTTACATACTTTGATGCAAATAATCTATATGGTTGGGCAATGTCTCAATACCATCTTGTAGACGGATTTGAGTGGGTGGATCCTGACATCGACTTTGATATTCCTGATACATGTGAATATGGTTTCATTTTGCAAGAAAATATCCTGATAAACTTCACGATTTGCACTCCGATTTACCTCTATGTCCTGAAAATATTTGTATAGGTAATACGAAAAATGTTAAGTTAGTTCCAAATTTGAATAATTCACTATAGAAATTTGAAACAATGTCTTAAGTTAGGCATTGAACTACAAAAGGTTCACAGAGTTTTAAAATGTAATCAAAATCCTTGGCTACAAAAATATATTGATTTAAATACTAAACTAAGAACAAAGGCATCATCAGATTTTGAAAAAGATTTTTATAAACTTATGAATAATTCAGTTTTTGGAAAAACTATGGAAAACATTGAAAAAAGAGTAAATGTAAAGCTTGTAACCTATTGGGAAAATCAAGGTAAGTCTTTAGGAGCACAAGACTTAATAGCAAAACCAGAATTCCACAGTATGTCAATATTTTCAGAAAATTTAGTAGCAGTTCAATTACGGAAAACAAAAATTGTACATAATAAAGCCATTTACCTAGGGTTTTGCATTTTAGATATTTCAAAAACACTCATGTATGAATTCCATTATGATTATGTTTTGAAAAAGTTTGGTGAGAAAACGAAATTATTGTATACTGATATTGATAGTTTTATATACCAATTTTTTACTAATAATTTATATGAAGAACTCAAACCTGATTTGATGTTAAGGTTTGATACATCAGATTATCGATCCGAGAATTTATTTGGTTATCCTAGAATATACAAAAAAAAGTTAGGGTATTTTAAAGATGAAAATATTTTAGAAGAATTTGTAGGACTCCGATCAAAAATGTGTGCATTTACAGTAGATAAAAAAGTCTATCGCAAAAGCCAAGGGTGTGAACTTTTAGTGTTACAAAAAAGTTAGAATTAGAAAATTATGAATCTTGTCTTTTCAATAAAAATATTCAAAACCATACCATGCATAGGTTTAGATCAATAAAACATACAATATTTACTCAGGAAATTAATAAAATTCTTTGTCATACGAAGACACTAAGCGCTACATATTACCAAATCAGATCGATATGTTGGCATGGGGTCATTATAAATTGAGAGAACTGTAAAAAAAATGTACTTATTTAGTTAAATATTATTATATAAGATTATGTAATCATGTTTTTTTTTTTTTTATTATTTAGTATTGTGTTTTATTAATCTTTGTATATTTTATATTATAAAAAGAATATGAGATTTTTTTTTTCTTACCGCCATTGTATTGTAATGTTTAAGAACCATTAAAACTATTTAAAAAGAAAAAAAAATACTCATTGTTTTCTTATACCTCGTCTTTGAATCTGCTCTGACTCAAACGATCAATTGTGTTGTTTATGCAGAGTTCGATAATGTTATTGAAATTGATAAAAATCGCAATGTAACTGCTGACTATAGTAGCTAAGATAGTACATATTGTATTATATACCTATGTATAATTATTATTAAATTCTCACTCCGTAAAATAATTTGAATGTGTTAAATAATATAAGACTTTCAAAATAAATTTGGCAGCGATACACTCAGAAATGATTTGTTTTTGAATATGATGTTCAAATCTTGTTTTAAAATTTAATGAAAGAGTTATTTTGAAATAAAATATTTATTCGAAATTAAACCCGAGTTTTTTTATTTTAATCTCGACTTCAATTATTTGGAAATATACCAAAGGAATGTTGTTTATTATATGCATAAAATGTTTTTGAACGCAGCGATACACTCAGAAATGATTTGTTTTTGAATATGATGTTCAAATCTTGTTTTAAGATTTAATGAAAGAGTTATTTTGAAATAAAAGATTTATTCGAAATTAAACACGAGTTTTTTTTTTTAATCTCGACTTCAATTATTTGAAAACATACCAAAGGAATGTTGTTTATTATATGCATAAAATGTTTTTGGACGCAGCGATACACTCAGAAATGATTTGTTTTTGAATATGATGTTCAAATCTTGTTTTAAGATTTAATGAAAGAGTTATTTTGAAATAAAAGATTTTATTCGAAATTAAACCCGAGTTTTTTTTTAAATCTCGACTTCAATTATTTGGAAACATACCAAAGGAATGTTGTTTATTATATGCATAAAATGTTTTTGGACGCAGCGATACACTCAGAAATGATTTGTTTTTGAATATGAGGTTCAAATCTTGTTTTAAAATTTAATGAAAGAGTTATTTTGAAATAAAATATTTATTCGAAATTAAACCCGAGTTTTTTTATTTTAATCTCGACTTCAATTATTTGGAAATATACCAAAGGAATGTTGTTTATTATATGCATAAAATGTTTTTGAACGCAGCGATACACTCAGAAATGATTTGTTTTTGAATATGATGTTCAAATCTTGTTTTAAGATTTTGAATATGATGTTCAAATCTTGTTTTAAGATTTAATGAAAGAGTTATTTTAAAATAAAAGATTTTATTCGAAATTAAACCCGAGTTTTTTTTTAAATCTCGACTTCAATTATTTGGAAACATACCAAAGGAATGTTGTTTATTATATGCATAAAATGTTTTTGGACAGAAATGCAAGGAAATGGCGTTTTAATAATGTTCGGTTACAAAATGATTATACTTACTATATAAATTTAAAAACAAGTCATTGAAAGACTTTCAAAATGAATTTGGCAGCGATACACTCAGGAATGATTTGTTTTTGAATATGATGTTCAAATCTTGTTTTAAGATTTAATGAAAGAGTTATTTTATAAGCGAATTTAATAGTAGAGATACTTTGAAAAATGATATGTTATTGCATATGATGTTTCAGTCTTGTTTTTGAAATATGAACATCACGTTGGATTGTTGTGTAATTAACACTGTGTATTATTAAGAAAGTTATACATAAAATAAAACAATTGCAATAAAATTATAAGTTTTTTATTTAATGAAATCATTCAAATAACCTGCCCAATACTCAGTGAACAAGGGCTTGACATAGAACAATAGGACAATAGTAATGAATGAGGAATGTCATTAGTGGAGTAGATAAATACTAATGAGTTTATTAGATCATATCGTAAGTCAGGAACGGTGAGATATAGCGCCATGGGAATGCTTGCTATCGATCGGGCGTAGCGGAAAACCCCTATTTTGACACCAAACTTTTTTTTTTTTTTTTTTTTAGCTGACCAACGCCTGTAGTCGGCTAAGATCCGCCGGTTCTGGCTCTTGAGCCAGAACCGGCGAATCTATACTACTCCAGTCGTGTCGGTTTATCGTCCCACTGGGTTATGAGAGTAAAAGGAAGAGTGCTTCTGTGTATTTCGCACACACTTGGACACTACAAAATAACTCCTGCGTAGCTGGCCTGGTTTCAATAAAATCGGCTACCGACACCGAAATCGGTGAGGGAGCTATTTTTTTATACAGATTTAGATGATGATACACGATATTAGATGTTTGTTTGTTTTTTATGTTGTGATATTTGAAAACTTAATTACCTAGTATTATTTACCTTTCGATCAACAATACTACAACTAAAATAAAAAAGAGGTCGCGAGGGCGGGAGAGGAGATTATTATTATTTACCTAAAACGAAACCCTGAAAAATAGCAAAACTTTATACTAGATTATTTTTTGATTATGGTTTTTTATTTACTTACTTACTTTTTGCTAAGTTCAGTTTATTAATTTGCTACCAGTACCATTCCCTTCTTAAGTTCTTCTTCTTCATTTCAAAAATGGCTTCTTAGTGATTTATCAATGTCAGAGTGGCCCTTCTTAAGTTATTTTTTAACTTTAACAGATTGACAGTGGATACTTCCTTCCACTCTGACATTGGCAAATCACTAAGGAGCCATTTTTGAAAAGAATAAGAAGCAGAACGTGAAAAAATGTGGGTAGATTGAAAAAAATATTTGATAGTTAATTCGTGTATAATTAAAACGTTAAAGTGCGTTAATAAACGTTGGATTGTGTAATTACTGTTTTCTATCAATGAGAAATGGATGTAAATAAAGAGAATAGAACAAACATAATGAGGTTATCGACAAAAATACCACTACCACAGCAACCTTTGCCGAGAATACCAAAGCAATTGCTGCAAAAAAAAGAAGTAAGATGTCCATTGAAGAATATAAACTATATTGAAACAACAAACGTTAATGCAACGAGCGTTGTAGATAAGAAATGTCCACTCAAAATAGACACAACCCACGTTACGATGCGAAAGACAGAAGATCTAGATTGGGATTTCAGGGTTTTTAGAGATGAAAAACTTGCATTGTCATCACTACCTGATGCTGGTTCATCAGACAGTCACAATGTCAAAATAACACCGCTGAAATCGCCACCAGCTGTGAATAGAATAAAAAATATAAAGAGAAGTCTGAAGAGACCCCACAGCAGGGAATTACAGGGTCTTTCGCCTGAACCAAACAACAAGAAAGAAGGGAACTTCAAAAGGCGGTTGGAGTTCAAAACAGTGGGTGAAAGAGTACACTTACCAGATTCTTGTAAGTATTTATTCTTGTAAGTATTTACTAATATTATAAACGCAAAAGTTTAAAAGTATGTTTGTTACTCTTTAACACAAAAACTACTGAACGGATTTTGATGAAATTTGGTGTGGTAGTAGTTTACATGCTGGATTATCAAATAGGCTACTTTTTACGCTACTTAAAAAAGTACGTTTCCCGAAGGATTTAATTCTACTCGTACGAAGTAACGGGAAATATCCAGTCACTTCAATATACCTAACATAATATGTTAATAAAATTAAATAACCCATAATATATATAGCGCCTTATTATAATATCATGGTCAGTATATAAGTATAAAAAATATTTACTTTATTCATACTGATATTTCAAGATACTAACTAGTAACAAAACAGTATTCGTAGAATAAATACTTGTTATAATTATAGCAATTGACCCATGAATTTCTTGAAAGACCTCTTAAAGAAATTGTAATAAGTACATAATATTTTAATTGGGTATATTGCGTGAGAATTATTTCCATCTACGTTGACGGACGTACCTTACATAAAAAGTATTACTAAAGTAATAAATACAATTTATTATAATTATATGTCAAAAAACTTCATAGTTTTGTAGACGGAAATAGTGCAAGAGCGCTAAACTGTGAAGCAATATTTCAAATCCAATATATGGACTTCTTAACCCCCAACGAAAACCGAGAGATGTTTTAAATTTGACATGTATGTGTGTGTGTTTGTCTGAGACATCGTTCTTCTAAACGGATTAATCAATTTTGATCTAAATTTTTGTGAAAAAGCTGACGTGATCGCGAGTATTATTAGCTTTAAATAATTATAATCAGTCACTCTATAATAACTCGGGGTTTTGTTATAAATTTAATTTTGTTATAATACTAATTTATTTATCACTTAACATCTTCGATTAACAACACACTAGATAACGTGTCTCATACAAAAACAAGGTTAAAATCTGTCCGAGTGGCATATGCCAATAAAGCTACATTTGATTAATAACTGAAACAAAAGTTTTAAATCATTTCAATGTTGATTCGATGATTTGAAATCGGAATTGTGACACGTGTTTACCCTGACAGCTCATTTTTCTAGTGAGCTTATATTCGCCGAGACGGTTTCTTGTGACGATGTCGATCGATCAACAATATTTTGCTCGAAGCTTAACATCAATTAATCCTACACTTATGTGCCTATTTATTTTCAGTGACATACAGGACAAGCTTAACCCAGGACTACACGAGCGACATGTTTGCATACCTACTTAATGTCGAGAAGAGAAGCGTTGTCCCTCAAATGGGCCATCTGCCTCGAGCCTGCGTCATCAACTGGATCATGAAAGTTAACGTAAGTATTACGAGAAAGTGCGTAGTCACTCTTACCTAGTCGAAAACTGATGGCAAAAAACTTGAGTCAGTAAGTAAGGATAAGTGTATAATTAAACTTGAATTTTTAATTATTACCCGACTTCGGTGAAGCCAAAAGGAAGTGTAATGATCCGTACTAAGCTCGACCGGAATGATGTCATGGCATCTCAGATACTGTAGTTAAAAAACGCTTGTGTATCTTTAGGTAACAAATCTTAAGCTTAAAAATGGTTGTACTGTACAGCAATGCACTTATGAAGCATTCAGTGTTTTAGTTTTTTATCTCGCTCGGTCGGAGATCTCCCTTTGGGGCTTCCACTCGTACTCCCACAATGTTAACACGATCGTGCAAAGCTCCACATCACCCTGCAGGTTGCAAAAATCGACACGCATTTCTCTCCGACCCCGGAGCATCCTTAGGATGTAGACTTTGCGAACAATGTTCGTTAACGTTTTTCATATATTTGCTTAAACTCGAACTCAAACCCAATTTCAAACTCTTTATTAGCAACCAAGTGCATAGGTAAAAATAAACTTCTACTCATATAATTTTTAGGGTAACCACGGCAACCCAGCTGTCGTCCAATATGCCCTATCATACATGGATGCCCTGCTGGCGATAAAGCCGGTGGAGGTGGAACACCTACAGCTGGTAGCGGCAGCCTGCTACTGGCTGGCCCAAAAGAGCCTCGGACCCTTCCTCAGCGCGCGGAAGCTGGTCAGAGCCTCCAGCCACGCGTTCCCTGTATCCAAGCTGGTGCGCGCTGAGAGGACAATATTGAAGTTATTGGTAAGTGAATATGATTATCATGGATCTAGCTGTGCCCGCGACTTTGAGTGACCTAAACCGTTTATGCAGCGGACGCAACGAAAGTCCCCAAAAGTGAATAATTTTCCCCGTTTTTGCAACATTTCTCACTGACGCTTCGCTTCTATTGGTCGCAGCGTAATGTTATATAGCCTAAAGCCTTCCTCTATAAATGGGCTATCCAACAAAAAAATAATACTTCAAATCGGACCAGTACTTCCTGAGATTCTCGCGTTTAAACAAACAAACAAACTGTTCCGGTTTATAATATTAGTATAGATTAGTATAATAGATATGCTGTTGAACAAGTTGATACATCACCAGTAAGCCAAGCATGGACATTTGACAACTCAAAAGTAACGTTATCGAATCATAATTATATGTAAAGTATTGTCACAACTGACACTCGATATCGTTTCTTTTATGGAGCGGTAAATCGTTCCTGCTCGGCCTACATGTCTAATTTCAAAATAGCTAGTAGTCCAGTCATTTAAGCTTAAATTTGGTAAGAAATTCGGAATATGAGATACCCAGCTGTAAGTCTGTAAATGTTTGGCGCGCAAGCTGACACGTTTTGTGCGTCAGCGGAATCCGACGTGTCACCGACCGCCGCCGCTCCCGCCCGCCTTCCCCTCGAGGTCGAGCCGAAGCTGAGTCAACCAGCGACTCAGCAGAAAAGTTTTGCGGGTGTCTCTTCCCGCTCCCCCGCACCTCCTCAGCGGGTGAAGACAAAAGGGGTGATAGAGAGCCGCAAGGCTAAGGATAGCCGTAAGGCAGAACCTCCTCGATCTAATGAGTGTGAGAGCAGGAGGTGCGATGAGGAGGGCTTCACACTGGTAGAGAGAAGAAAGAAGAGGAAGCCCGCCGTCCGCAACCACCGCGGCACCGCACCCTGCGGACCCGAGCAGCGTCTGCGGTGTGAAATACCCACTACGCCGCTGTACGTGTCCCGCCTCCACTGGTCCACGAAGGTCGAGGATGTCGTGGGCTACATCTTGAAGAAGACATCCTTCAACTTGAGGGTCGAGCGTCTGGAGTCTCGCCATAAAGTTAGCTTTAGTTCTTTTGTGGTGAGAGTACCGACACATCGCTTGTCGACCTTCGAGGTGGAGGAGTTCTGGCCGATGGGTGTAGTCTACCGAAGATTCCGGGGGAGACTCCGGAGCGAGGCGCACATCACGTCGCCGTGATACGTGATGGAAGTTTAGTTATAATTAATTATGTAATAATATGTATGTTAGTCTGTAAGGTATTTATAATATGGGCCTATGCAGCCCGAAATAAAGGTTATTATTATTATTATTATATGTAGGTTTTAACTTTTGGGGAGTCAATATACAACTATTTACAGACTTACAGCTGGGTATCTCAAATTCCGAGGTGAACTTATCATTTTAGACTGGACTACAGACGTGACTCACGTGTAAATACGAACTGCAACCACGTTTGCAATCGTTGCGGACACTTTCTACTGTGTATTTTAAGGCGTCCTATTGGAATGGGTCATACTTTGCTGATATTTTACATAAAGAATAGGACATAATGTTTAGCAAACAAAGCAGTTAGCATGTCACGATGGCAAATTGAATACCACTTAAAACATAATATTTATAAGTTAAACATTATCTTGATGACCTCCAGAGCACAGTGGTGAGCGTATCGTTGCTCAACAGGAGATCGCGGGTTCAAATCCCGCCATGGGAACAAAACGTTTTCAATGTTCCTGGGTCACATATGTGCATTAAATTTGTGTATTAATATAATATACCTCAAATATGTATATAGTATAAAAGTATTAAATAATATTTAATACTTTGTGAATAAATTTCCGTTGTCTGGTACCTGTAACACAAGTTCTTCGGATACTTCGACTGACGTGGTGTGAAGCGTACCATAGATAAACAAAGTCTCTGGCAGCATTTTATACATATACAAAACAATAATTGGTTTGCTTTAAATCATACTTTCAAAGTCACATTTACTATCAACTGATTTGCCCAATTTCAATACTCCACAGAGATTCCCTCCAACTCCGATCGTTCCTCAGGACTACATATCATACTTATCTTCCACCTGCGAGGCCTCTAAACCTGGCGAGGTGGAGGAGGCTGCCACCTTCATCTGCATGTCAGCCCTCATGACTGCCAAGTCCCTCTGCAACGAGTACCCGTCGGTGATAGCCGCGGCTGCTGTGAGGAACGCTATGTTGCTGCTGGGCAGAAATCTGGCGAAGCTCCATGATAACTCTGTGTGAGTACCACTCTTATAAAAAGGTTTGTATATAGATGTTTGAAAGAAAGAAAAGAGAATTCGTTTGGTAAAATATAAAAAACACAAAAATAGTATATTTGAATTAAAAATAGAAAACGTGCAATTTTACTAAATTGAGGCGCATTCAGTATATATTGCAAACATAATTTGCAACGGTGATTTTCAGTGAGCACGGTAAATTAAAAAAAAATGAATTAACATTAAACTTCAAGTTGACAAAAAAACAGAAAAATAAATGAGATTGCTCTTATTACTAATAATAGTAGGATTTTTAAATGCATGAAACTTAAAAATAACTAATAAGAAAATAATCATTATTTTATTATTGTTTGCAACTATTACCGCTGAATGTATTTCAATAGGTACGCCATACGAGTTATTAAAATCTTACTAGATTTTAAAGTTAAAGATTAAAGGTTAAACAGGCTGTAGATAAAACTATTTTATACCATTGAAGTCATTTTTATACCATGTAAATCTACAAAGACATTAATGGCAGGTCGAAGCAGAATCCCTACTACAGGTTTGCACTTAACCTTTAGATTATTTATTTATAGGGTACTTTTTACACACAGGTTTTCACAATAGTGTGTGTATTTTTGTAGTCTCACACCCAAAGGGTTGAACTTATTGAAATAAAAGTTAGTATACGAATTACATTGTGCAGTAGGTTCAGTTAGGTGTAAATATTCGGTAAAGTTTTTGCCTTTAACATAAATTACTCCACGCGCGATTTTTTACTTATTTATTTACAATTTATTGTACACAAAAAACATATACAAAAGTGCAGTTAAGGCGAGGAATAACCGCAACTAGCGCCACTCTTTTTAAAATAAATTTTACAATGACACAAAGATCTTATTAAAAAAAGTAATCGGTTCAAACTTTAAGTAAATAGTTAAACTAATTTATTATAGTAATATATAATAGTTAAACTAATATTATATATATCTCGTACGGCCGTTTTAGTTATTACTGACGAGAGTAAATACAGTATAGGACTTAGAGCTGTAATTAAATGCCAATAAATTAGTTTAACTATTTACTTAAAGTTTTAACCGATTACTTTTTTAGTAAGATCTTTGTGTCATTGTAAAATTTATTTTAAAAAGAGTGGCGCTAGTTGCGGTTATTCCTCGCCTTAACAAAGAAACATGACACAAAGGCTAATTTCTGCGCTAGTCTGAGTTCAGCCTAACATTCATAATTGTTTTTTAGCCCCCGATGTAACCAGAGGGGTGTTCGACGTGCCTGATTGTGTGTGTCTTTCTGTCAATGGAGCTACTCCCAAGCAGATAAACCGATTTTTATATAATACATATATTTTTATATGTGAATGTTGACGTGATCGAGAAAGTTAATAGCTATAACTCATCAGCTTGCTCGCTGTTTAACAATTCGGGGGTAACTTCATTTTGTTTTACACTGTAGGGCGCAAAATGTACGCCACAATTTTATTTTGCAGATACATCGTCGCAGAGTCCAAAGCGCAGGACTTCAGCTACGTATGTTGGGTTCAGAAGAAGGCGGTGTGTGATGTGTCGTCCCCTCAGTGGAAGTTCAAAGCGCCCCTTGAGAAATATGGGACACCCCCTCACTTCGTCTCTCAAAGGATAGTCAACGCGGCCACAGAAAACCAACAAATATTTCACAACTCATAATACTCCACGTACTATAGCCTCGTTACACTTGCGAGCAATGAAATTGGTAATGTTCATTTCAACGTTTTCTATTGAAATTATCGGGAGAGTCTAAATAATAGTTTACTTCTTAAGGACATTTTGTTATTTTTTAATAAAAACTTAAATAATGGAGCTACTGGACTCTATCACTTTTCATCAATAAATTAATGAGTAATAAGTTCCACGGTTAAAAAGGCAAAAATGAAAATATTATCACACTTTGTTTCACAAAATTCATGCATCTCATTATTTTAGAAAACATCATGATCTTTTAAACTTTAATGTTATTGCTTGTCAGTGTAACAATTAATATAAATAAAAATTAAGTATTTAAGTTTTACCTTAATATAAATATTATTTTTGTTGTATATTTTAAAATTTATGGGACTTTGACAATGAATTGACTTAACTTTACTACTTACAAATTGACTTGAATATCGTGTTAATATGTTATGTGTATACTAATTATTGACTGTTATTTAATTTTAATGTAATTAACGTAATATTTTCTTCTCAAACTAAACCATAACGCTCACCATTTACAAAATAATTTATTGTTTAATCTTCTCCTACAAAAATTAACAACCCTTTATTTCCAAATATGTTAGAACTTTTAGAATTATCCTACATGATGACCTTCCCGACCTATGTACAATATAAAATATCACTGACAGAAACTAATAAGGGACTGATGTTACGACTGCCTTCATTTACTAATATTGTGTAAGATAATGTGAAAATAAAGTTAATATTAATTTCAATAATACTTTTCTACAATCTTTTATTTAATTTCACCTGTCCCCGAATATCTAATCTTGGTAAATTTGACCTACTTCCCCTATTCCGATTGAGTTGTAACTTCGTATGCATTTGTATAGTCGCCAACGTATCCGCCGGCCGATTACGTAAAAATAGGGACTAGCAAAAATCACGCGATAGATCCGCAATCGATTGCTGAACGTCAAATAAATAATGATAAGCTATTATAACTATTTATTTCACTATAAATTCAGTCACTACAGAGGTAGTGTTTGAATGGATATGTGCAAAAATGAAATGTTTGCTACGACACTAGCGCCAAAAGCAATTTAGTGGCAATCATAGGAACTATTACTTAATTAAATTTTACGTCAAAAGTACATTGACGCCAAATTTATTTTTCTGAATATTAAAACTAAACTGTTCTTCTGTTTAACTAGGTCTTTGCATGATATACGTAATAAACCTGTTTGACACTTCTGAACCTTATTGCTACGTGATAAGGTCGAAAAACCGAATCTGTCGTCGACCGTTCGTTGCGTGACAGTGCAATATTACGATGACATGCAGCTTATCTCATGAAATAAAACTGGAATATCTGGAGCTGATAGGTAAATACATAAAACGACACAATACCATCGAGTTAAGCCTCGTAGTGGTAGTATTTTTATATTCTAATAATTTCAATAATTAATAGCCTTTTAATAAAAATTTCACGTCACAAAAAGACAAAATAAGAAAACGATTCTTGTAATTTGTAACACCTTAACGTTATTTTAGCAAATATATGATTTCTATTCAATAGATTAAAATATAATATATTATATAAAATCTGCTATATTATAATAATATTATATGTATTAAGCTCCGAAAAAAGTTTGATTAAAAAAAAATTATAAATCATAATATTTTGATTATATTACTCAATATTTCCTAGATCTATATTTTTTTTTATTTTATGGCCGATTACTAAAAACGTTAATTATAAACTTTCTTTTAGGTACTACGGACTACCTACGTCCAATTAGGACAAGGTCTTGTTGGACGAGCTGATGAACTCAAGTTTAACTCTAACGATAATGTTTTAAATCTGTATTTTAAACCTTAAGGTTTAAAATACAGATTTAAAACATTAACGCCCCCGAAGAGATTTAAATTTAACCCGTAAATGGTGAAAAATTTAAATCTTCGCGGGAGCAATAGGGGTCGTATAAAACAAGTTAACCGACGGTAATATATACGCCACAGAATAAAGAGAGTGCAGAATACAAGTTTATATATTATGTACCTTATTATATAGACTCATTTGGTGGGATAGCTGAATAGCGTGCAGAAGGTAAGGTCACGATTGCCCTAGTTTTTTATATATATATGTATAATTGATAATGACACAACGTGATTTTTTTATTGTACTCTGAATCTTCAAAGCTTTTGATGGATTCTTCAAATCATTAAATAATATCTATCTTTCCACCCATCTACAATTCTGTCCGCTATTTTAAATTCGGTAATTATGGATATATTATGAAATTGGTAAGCGTCACAGGCGTAATTTTGGTCTTTTTCATTAACCGCACCCTAATTTTACGTAAGTGTACCCTAACGGTCATTTAGGGCATCTCTTAAGAAAAATCGTTATCTGCAACCCATAACTGTCGTCCTAAAGATGTACCCCATCTTGAGGGTGTCGATATTTCAAAGAATTTTATTCCTAATTAAAACTGTTATTGTATTATTTAATCACAGTTTTGTTTTGCACAACGTGTGTGCACACTGCTCCACGCCACGTATTGTGTCGGTGAGCTATGTGTACGATGCTTGTCTTCTGTATAATCTCTACGCTGTATCGCCGACACATCTCTGCCATTTTTCGCCGACACTCACATTACTGCACGTGAACGTACTATTGATATATTAAGTCATTTCTCACTACTTACAGTAAATGATACGATTCAGTTACTGGCTATACCATAGACGTAAATATTGACAGGGCCAGACGAAACGAAAACGTGATTACTTTAACAAAAAAAACACTTATTTTTAACTATGTCTATTTACGTCTTTGATTTTTTTCTTATTTTTTCTTTGTCTTTTACTGTGTAGTCTGTATGTGCGTTTTGTGGAATAAATGTTTATTTATTTATTATTTTTTTAGTTGGTTAAAAAGTCACAATATTATTTGTTGTATTAAAGTGCATAAAGCTATGTGAAAATTGAAGTCTGTTAACAAAAATTTAAAAGTAGGCATACGATGCGTACTTTGTTTGATTGATTTCCACTAGCTGGATTTTTCTATAAGAAGATTTTTTGGCCTATGTAAGACATGTCTTGAATATTGTACGTCTATGGTCTACACTTTCACATAGTGTATAATATTTCAAAATAAAATCCTTTTAAGCTGCATCATTTGTCTCAGATAATAAAGAAGTACAATATATCGTCACTCATTGATCATTTAAGTTTCACTTAGTTCAGTCGTGTTTAGCTTCAGCGCCCATGTACAGTTTGGACCGTGCATGGCACTGCGTTCCAAACTGGGAAAAAATGCGGTAAGTGGTTGTATACAACACCTAGTTACTTTATATTTGTCAATAAGTACAATATACTAATATAATAAATATAATATTACTAGCTGACTCGGAAAACTGACTATAAAGATAAATCATACATATTATATCAACCTACCTATATAATAGACGCTTCACACCACGTCAATTTATATTCACCATTTGATTATAGAGTGTGTGAAAGGAGCGATGAAAGAAGGGGGTTGTTTGTTAAGCATAGAAACCGTTTAAACCTACCTGGGACTTCCACGAATATTTCAAACAAATTAGCCGAATCGGTTTAGCCGTTCTCGAGTTTTAGCAAGACTAACGAACAGCAATTCATTTTTATATATAAAAAGAAGATAGTAGTCTAAGGGCGAAGTGGGCGACATTAATCTGCAGTTTCCGCTTAGCCGGCGACCAACGGGTCGGTTAATTATATTTACCTTAACGCAAAGCTATGTATAATCCCGTGATGTGCCTGAATAACAATTGCATCTCCACATCGATGATCTTTCCCAGGGATGTCGTAAAAGGCGACAAAGAAAATATAAATCCAGAAATACGCAGTAGCGTTATCGCGATGATCCTTATTTTCTTAAAAGTGAGCTCGCCAACCCGCATGTCAAGCGTAACAACAAGTAATTACTAACCTAGTAACTAGGAAAGATGTTATCATAGTGGACTTTGTAGCTGAAACGAATAGACTAAGCCGTAGGTGTAATGGGTTGAATGATTGATGAGACCAGGGTCCCGATTCAAAATGCCATCGCTATTATCACTTAGTTCGAATACGACATACGAATTCGTGTTATGTCAAATCCCATACATTTTGTTTTCGAACTTCGTTAGTAATAACAGCGATTGCATCTTGAATCGGGCCCAGGGCCTCGAATCTCATCGCTCGTACTTCGTTTCGAATATCAGTGTATCCCGCTCATGCGCATGTGAATTTGCACCCGTTTGAATGGGACATTCTGACGTTCGAATCGAAGTTCGAGTAACGAGAATCGGGGCCTGAGGTTGGATGGTCGTGGCTCGATCTTCGTTTCGAACAGTCAGTTCAACAGTATATCCCGCTCGTACTCATGTCAAATCAAGCGCCCGTGAGCGGGACAGACTGACAATAGAAACGATATTGGAAGATTGAGTACAACACCTTAGACCTTGGTCAGTTGAGCCTAATTGTGACTCTAAATATCAAAAAGCCACTATTTGTAACCTAAAAATACAAAGAAACTATAATGTCAAAAGGTGGGCGTAATCTCCGCTTAACTAGCGTGGGTTCAGGTCGCAAATGGCACTAGAAGCCACTGAACAAACTAAATAAAGACTTCACAAATATAGAACCACGTGGACTCATACATGTCTTACCCGACTACCGTGAATAAAGGACGGGTAATAATTTTTTCCTGTCTACATGTTTGCATGGTAGTGATTTTTTCAAACTATGTAAAGTTGCATTGTAGTGTTTCTAATAATTCGATTAATGAAAGATACGTCGATAAATTCGTAATATTAGTCCGGGTAACATAAGCAATACAGGGATAATAATAACTTCTCATTCTGAAATCGTATTTTGTTTTAATTTTTTTGTGTCCAAAACTTTTTTTTTTACTTTTTACCATTTACTATATTTTTGGCGCAAAAATAACAAAAAAAAATCATTCCTAGAATGAATAAATGTAAGAATTTAAAATATGCTATTCTACATCTCAAAGATATAAATATTTGCCTGCCCGTGTAAATCATAGTAAAAATGCTTTTAGAATCGCCACGAGAGCCGTAAGCCAAATTTTAAAATGAAATAAATATATCTCGATTCTATTCGTGAGTATTTTTAAATATATCCGATCTTTGAAAAAAAAAAACACTTTGTTCGTTGATATTTGGCAGCAAAGAAAATATAACTAAATTGAAAAAAAATATATAAGTAAATTGTAAAAAAAATATATAAATAAATTGTAATACAGTCTTTTCTTTGTTTAATAACACTAAAACTTTCAAAAAAATCTTAACACTAAAACCTTTGTCGAGAACCACAAAATCCATTGGTGAAAACATCACGAAACTCATTACAGTAATCATTTGAGTGTCAGACAGACAGACGCGGTGAAAAACTTCGTTTTTTAGTAAGGATTTTGACAC
The DNA here is from genome assembly GCA_905187575.2 of Celastrina argiolus. Classification (NCBI taxonomy): domain Eukaryota; kingdom Metazoa; phylum Arthropoda; class Insecta; order Lepidoptera; family Lycaenidae; genus Celastrina; species Celastrina argiolus. Next base: position 11,591,939 of record LR994596.1, read on the forward strand.
CAAAATATACATGATACATTCACAAAAAAACTTGGATAAAAAGTTTGGTATAACGTTGAATGTATTGTATTTTGTTCTATTCACTTAACTCTACAATCGCACAGGGATTTATTTTCATGTAAATGTGCGCTTTTATTCTGCACGCGATCACTTTTTATTAAGTGGAAGAAAAATTGTGGTTTAATTCATTGAACTAGCACTTCTTACCGGATTTGCTGCTCCGTCAATTTTTGAAGGAAAATTTAAAAAAATAAAATCTGAGGTATCATACATTTATGTCTCTTTAATTCCCATATTTTGCATCTCAAGTAGTTTTGGAAAAAACATGATAAGTGACTTTGAGATTGCAATTTTTTTACTCTTTACTTGCTTTACGTCTAAACATCGACATACATATACAACAAAAAAAATTAGACAAGATATCAACTTAAAAATAAAAATAATAACACATAAAAATGACATTAATCTGAAACTGACTGATAACGGATTAAAGTAAGGTTCGTGAGTTGTCTACCACGGGAGTACTGTACTTATTCGTACCTTACCTGCCTTCTTGCCTATTGAAGTTTCTCAAAATCGGTACACAACATATAAATTATCAATATTAGTATGACTATACCCTTGTCAGTTATACACTAAAAAAAATAGTATGTAGACCATGAACAATATATCTGCATTAAGGTGTTTCTTGCGTGTAGTTAGGTCGCGGGTCAGGTAGGATTACCAGGGTGCCATCAATTGTGAGAGATTAATTCGGGTTGAGATAACGGTATCGACTCCAGCCCGGCCCAGGACGATCACTTACTGCAGGGTAATTTGGGACGCTCGTTAATCCAACTCGAAGGACCATCGACACGTTTGTTTATTCGATTGGTTTTTTAGTGAAACAAATCGAAAAACTAGGTACTTAGTTACATTTAGGGCCGATTTTTCAATCTTCAGATACTTTTATCTGTTGAATAAACATGTGTCTTTGACATTTTCGTTCCATACAAAATCTGACAAAGTCACATAGGATTTATTCCTTAGTTAGTTATCTGACGATTGAAAAATCGGCCCATAATAGGGATAAAAAAACTTTTGTCAATGTTGAGTTGTTGTCGAACTACCCAACAACTTGATTTATATTTGGCAGCCTAATTCGTCGCTTTACCTTTTCAACCTCGTATTTAAAAAATCTGTGTTTTCTCGATAATATGTAGCTTGTATTAACCTAAAGTTTATAAAACTTAATTTTAAGCTAAGCTAAGCTCCTCCGAGCATAGCCCTGTCCATAGCTTGTCGAGTGACACGAAGTTTATGGGAATAGCCCATTGTGAGCGACCAAGTTCGCATCTATATGCCATCACCGATAACATACATTTCTCACCTACTTTCGTCTTCAGGCGCTGAGGGGTTTTTCACAAATTTAGAGTTTAGCGAACGCTGTCTAGCAGAGTTGGATTCGACGACTGCTCTATTTCGAAAGAATAATTCTCAAAGTGCATCTACTTTGAGAATCACTTTTATCCCCTGATTTAGGTGCCATTTTCGTGCCTATTTAACTTCCATCTCGGAGCTTACAAGCCTTTTTAATTACCGCTTCGCGTCCGAACGCTGAAAAGTTTGAGAAGCGTCATAGGGAATGATTCATGACACTTTGAGTTTCGTTCATTACCGCGTCTGACTTGTGTCGATAGCCTTTCTGCCAGTAGTTTGCTTAAAATTAGATAAAATAAAAGAACTAAAAACTCAGAGAGTGAAGTCCATTCCGTTAAAGAAGTCCCGTGGCCATAATGGAACTACGTCTCTTTTAGTTATATTGGAGATCAATATTTAACTATTTGCAGGAATAACCCGTGAATAAAAACGCGTGATCTCAGCGATTTTATCTTTTTTTTCTTTATGGATATTATGGAGGTGCCTACCACATATCCTCTAGGGGACGTCTTTCACGGGAAGAACACCTAGAAGGCACACACGTCTTACCCTCGAAACTAATTACAATGCCAAGACTAATCCGATTTCAAAACTGTCAAGTCATCACGCTCGAAAACAATACCGATTATTATTTGTAATAAGTAGTTCCATAAAATTGAGACTTAACTTCAAACCAATAAGACAAAACTGCTTCGAGAAAAGGATGGTACGGCCGTGCTCAACTTGGCGGGAGATCCCAGATAGTGTCGTGACGAACTGTCAAATTGAAGTACATTTTCAATGTCAGTTTTGTTCAAGAGTAGGCCAATTTTCAGCTGTTTTACTAAATATCTATACTAATATTATAAAGCGGAAGAATTTGTTTCTTTGTTTAAACGCGCTAATCACAGGAGCTACTAGTCCGATTTGAAAAATTCTTTTTTTGTTAGATAGTCCATTTATAGAGGAAGGCTTTAAATTATATTACATTACTCTGCGACCAATAGGAGCAAAGCGTCAGTGAGAAATGGTGCAAAAACGGGGAAAATGAATTACATTTGGGGACTTTCATTAGGTGCGCTGCATAAACGGCTTAAGTCGCTCAAAAACCACGCGAACGAAGTCGCCGGAACAGCTAGTCAAATATAAAAAAAGATTATAAAACACTACGGAACCCAATAACACGACGAGTATTGAAACTGTTGTACTATAAAGACGTAATAACAAGAACTTTGTATTAATGACCCATCTATTAATCAATTTCAATTGCCTCCGCTCCGAACGATTCTCATTTCAGGAAAAATTCCATCAAATTTCTTTTCACTTAGATGAAAATTAAAAGTATTCGAAAACTTAAAAACGGGGCCCTTTGAAGAAACTCATTCTATAGGTGGAGCTCCCTTGGGTTGGGCCATGTTTGAAGACGAAATTGCTATTATTTCTGAGGGATAATAGCTTTACGCAAATGTTTTTTTATGAGATAAGTCGCTACTTTTTTCGTTCTACAGAGATAACGATGTTTTATATTTCGAGTCGACTTAAAATTGTATTTGTTAACGACTCCACGGCTTTTTGAGACACATTACTCGTGGAGTGGTCTGTAATGGACTTTTGGAATAGTATTACTGCGGTCAGGTTTTGTGAAGAAAGTACACCGACCGGGCTTCACCAAACAAATTTTAGGTCTATGACCACAAAAATCAAGTTAGTTTACTTACGTAGAAAATATTTAAAAGCTTTCTTTCCCTGCTATAATTGAAAAACAAATGTTTGTGTCAATAAAAAGTCAAAATATATGTACCTAATTACCTATATAATAAAAGAAAATTACTACAATATTATGTTCGCTTAATATCACTGCTATTGAAGAAAACGGAAAGAAAAATTCAAATTATAAATAAATTACAAAGATGAATCGGAAATTAAAATTTATTCGTCCACCTTAATAAAAAAATTCATTACAAAATCAACTCTTGGTGCGATCAAAAAACGATCCTATTAAAATCTGGTATTTGGCATCGATGTTACATACAATATAGATTTTACTTGTATTTTTCAAGTGATACTTTAGCAACGTTGTGCACTTTTTCGGATCGGTAAAACATATTAAAATTGCGTCAGGACACGTGACATTATCGAAAATTCGTAAGACAGTGTTGGAGTAGACCGCCAGTGCGGCGTAGGAGAGAAAGTATATCCTCCTCTCTTTCTACTGAGCAGCGACCTGCTCCTGCTGTTTCGTTTTTCACTTCAGCCGACACTCCGGAGGGCAACCCGTATTTTTTTACCTTTCATACATTTCTTATGATGTAACAACATCTTGAGAAAAAAAAATGTTTGTAAAAGGTATTTTGGCTCTTTTGAGAGTACAAGTATTTTGAGAGTAGTTGTTCTTACCTACAGAAGATCGGTCTCGTCTTTTAAATTAGTAAAAGTAAAATACTGGGTGTAAAAAGAGCAGTCACTATAACTTTGGGATATGATTATACTAACATTTCTCATTCTAAAAAATGTGTTTTTATAATTTAAAAAAAAAAAATTTTGTATTTCAGAAAAAAAGTACATTTCTAGAATGAGAAACGGTGTATAATCATATCCCAAAGTTATATTGTACACCTTTTATACAGATTCAGTTATCTGTTAAACTATTCCAATACTACATTGCAAATGTCAGAACACAATTCCGAATTAAGCCTCCAGGAGTCAAGACACAAGACGTAATCTAATTATTGTGAATTCCTGCTACAAAGTTAGAGTTGGTTAATTATTATCGTTTTCTTTGGACTTCTGAAACTACTATACCGAGTTATTTAAGACTAGTGGTTTCCCCCTACTTTGTACGCGCTAATAAATCCAGCGGAAACTGTACATTTTGCTGCCGTATAAAGAAGCGTGTGATAATCCAGCTTCTACTACCATACCAAATTTTATCAAAACCCGTTTAGTAGTTTTTGCGTAAAAGAGTAACAAAGATACAAACATTCATCTTCTTTTATTATATGCAAATTATAGCTTTTTCAACACTATGCCAGTGTCAAGTAGGTATTTAGCTTTTTTTTGACGGACGGAAAAATAATTAAATTACGATGCGTCTCGAACGCAGGCTGGATGACTTTCAGCCTACCGAACAAGCCGGTTTCCGAAAAGGCCACATACATACGCTGCGGCAGATTATACAGAAGACCGAAGAGTATAATCGGCCATTATGCTTGGCGTTTGTGGACTATGAGAAAGCCTTTGATTCCGTCGAAATATGGGCGGTCCTTAGATCTCTCCAGCGTTGCCGTATTGACTCTCGGTATATCGAAGTGTTGAAGTGTTTGTATAATAACGCCACCATGTCAGTCCGAGTACAGGAGCACTGCACGAAGGATATCCCTTTAAAGAGAGGAGTAAGACAGGGGGATATCATATCCCCGAAACTGTTTACCGCTGCTCTGGAGGATTCCTTCAAGCTCCTGGAATGGCAAGGACTTGGCATCAACATCAATGGCGAATACATCACTCACCTTCGATTTGCCGACGACATAGTAGTCATGGCAGAATCGCTGGAAGATTTGGGGCGCATGCTCGGTGGCCTCAATAGAGTTTCTCAACAAGTGGGTCTTAAAATGAACATGGACAAAACAAAGATCATGCACAATGTCCATGTTGCACCCACCGCACTAACTGTTGGGAGCTCTACTCTTGAAGTTGCTGACGAATATATATACCTAGAGCAAGCTGTCCGATTAGGTAGGTCCAACTTAAAGAGAGAGGTCAGTAGACGGATCCAGCTCGGCTGGGCAGCGTTCGGTAAATTACGCAACGTATTCTCGTCCAAAATACCTCAGTGCCTTAAGACAAAGGTATACAACCAATGTGTGTTACCAGTGATGACTTACGGTTCTGAGACGTGGTGCTTCACGAAGGATCTTTTCAAAAGGCTCAATGTCGCTCAGCGAGCTATGGAAAGGGCAATCTTCGGTATTTCTCTACGTGATCGAATCAGAAATGAGGAGATCCGTAGAAGAACTAAGGTTGCTGACATTGCCCATAGGATCAGTCAGCTGAAGTGGCAATGGGCCGGCCACATAGCACGAAGATTGGACGGTCGATGGGGCAAAAAGATTCTAGAGTGGAGGCCACGTACTGGCAAGCGCAGTGTGGGACGGCCACCTACCAGATGGACCGACGACCTGGTGAAAACTGCCGGGTCACGTTGGATGCAGGTGGCAATGGACCGGTCGCACTGGAAATGTATTGGAGAGGCCTATGTCCAGCAGTGGACAGTTAAAGGCTGAAACGACGACGACGACGGAAAAATAAAGAGAAAAAAATATTAATTGAAATTTCGAAAACTTTGGCAATTGACTCCTGAAAGAGTACAAACATTTGGTTAGTAACATACTTTCGCCTTTATAATATTAGTATGAAGTGTGACATGATAGTATGATAAGTGTGACAAGTAATAATTGGAAATCAGCTTTTATCGCATATATTGTGTAAAGTTATTTATTCAAGATTACTGTAGATCTTGTGGAGGTGGCTCTATGCTACGGAATCCGGATGGACGCTGAAAATAGAACTAAGGCTAATTCAATACAGCTGAAAATCTAATACATGAGTGTCAAGTTATCTGACAGCCCATGAGACGATCTGATCTGAGTCCTTTAATAATAACTTCAGGATCTAGATATCAAACATCACTGCTTATTGCCGATAAATTGACGGGATTGGGCCATTAAATGTGGGATAGCGGAAATAAATCTAGGGACAGAAAGGTCCCAGACCGTCGCGGGGGGGTTATGGTCCCGCGAATAATACACCTCCTCTGTCAACATAAACCATTTTTATTGCTCTGACTATTTTGTAGGAAGTAATGACGTCATAGCTTCGCGCCAATGAGCAGGACGCTTGGCAAATCGTCAGTATTGGCCAGTGGTGATGCGTTAATCGCCATATTCTCCACACTTACCGCGCTGAACATCTGGCGGGATATTTTATATTTATCGTATTTTAGTATATAATAATAATAATATCTATGGACGCTTCACACCACGGCAATCTGGCCCCGTGCTAAGTATTCGAAGAACTTGTGTTACAGGTACCAGACAACGGAAATATATTTTATACTTTTATACTATACACATATTTAAGATTTTTATTATAAAACAAATTTAATACACATTCATAACTCATTGAAAACTTTTTGTACCCTCGGCGGGACTCAAACCCGCAACCTCTCGCTCGAGCACCTATACGCTCAACCACTGCGCTACGGAGGTCGTCAAATTTTTTCGTTTCATACACATGGTTCATGTTAATGGGCTACAGTGGAATGAGGGAGATATTTATTAACCGACTTTAAAAAAAGGAGGAGGTTTCTCAATTCGACCGTATATACTATACCTATATGTTTTGAAATGTCCGTGTTCCCTCATTAAGCCCAGAAACGCCTTATGATTCAAGCCTTTATGTATGTTTAAATCACTTAGCAGCGAAAATGTGAGTTAGTTTTATTTTAAGAGACCTTTCAATCTTTAAATTTAATGGTCGATATAAAGTATGGTCACTTTTATAATGTCCTAGCTTACCCGCGCCCACTTCATTGAGCAAACAAACCGTTTAAACCTTCTCTGGACTTCCACGAATACTTCAAGACTAAAAATAGCCGGATCAGTTTAGCCGTTCTCGAGTTTTAGCGAGACTAACGAACAGCAATTCATTTTTATATATAAGATAAGACTAGCTGACCGGTGCCCACTTCGTTGAGCATACAAACCGTTTAAACCTTCCCTGGACTTCCTCGAATATTTCAAGACTAAAAATAGCTGAATCGGTTCTGCCGTTCTCGAGTTTTAGCGAGACTAACGAACAGCAATTCATTTTTATATATAAGAATAACACATTTTTTCCCAATACATAGAACCTCAACCAGGAAGACCCGCAAGGTAATAGTTCTAATACATATCCTCTTAAACCCTATTAACATAATGATCTCCGGCTCCCGCATCAGAGATCAGACGTATTAGCGGATGAATCGGCTGGACCGCTGCCAGCAGGCCGAGGTTGTGGCCTTACTTTATCAAAATAAGTGATAAACTATTATACGTGGAGATTTGCTGATAAATTTACGATAGATAAACACCATACTTCTTGTTGTCCGATTAGCATGACGCTGCAGACTTACTAGTTTCTCCTTACCTGATATTTAATGATCTCCGTCCGACCGACCTACACCTGATGATGACTATGTCGAAACCGGTCGTGAATTTTAAGAAATAATTTGTAAAATAACTAATAAAGTGGGAAAAAGTGCAAGTATTTAGTGTATTATTACTATATAACATGTATTTTCATCAAGAACCTACAATACATTCAATTACATAATATGTTACTAGTTTTCATCCATGTATCATGGAATTTCTCATACTTTACAGTAGTTACACATCAAAATGCTTGTCGACCAATTGGCAGTAATCTGCAGGTTTGACAATACACTACAACATAATAGTCAGTTCAAACTTATCCAATTAATAGCGTGATTACCTGATTGTCTGACAAGAAAGATGATCCATGCGTTGGATGGGCATGTAAAAAGTCGGTCCTGCGCCTGTTCTCTCGCCAGTCGTGTCGGTTAACCGTCCCACTGGGTTATGAGAGTAAAAGGAAGAGAGAGTGCTTCTGTGTATTGCGTACACACTTGGGCACTATATATATATATATATATATATATGGTGTCATACATCTCAGACGGTCAACTCTAACTAACCCAATCGACCGCCAGCATCATATCAATTGGATGATAGGCAGTATAGTGTATGGCTACCATTAGTGCCCCTTCTTGCCCAAAGTCGGTCCTGCATAATAATGCAGACTTTTTACATACTTATCTTTCATGTCAGGCAATCAGGTTATCAACCTAACCAGGGCTCTGATTCAGTACGAAATCGCTATATATCGCTTACGAAGTTCGAAAATAATATATTTGTGACATAAACTTTGCGAAATGACGAGCGAAGTTTGTCATTTAGCGAAGGTTATGCCAAATTCCATACAATTTGATTTCGAACTTCGTAAGCGATATAATATAGCGATGGCATCTTGAATTAGGGCCCAGACTTGAAAACAACTTTTTTGTCGTCCTAAACGGGGATCTTCTAAAGCTAAACCATTGTTATATTCATTTATGGTGCGTTTCAATAACCTATATTTTTATCTTTTCACTTTTTTAACATGTTCCCTTTTGTTACATTCGTTTTTATGCGAAAGATCACTAAATACATTTAACAGGCAATAAAATTGCGCTTAGGACAAAAATACTTTGTGCGAAAACTAACTAAATCGGTTTTTATAGAATATCTATTAAAATAAATGATTTAAAATCATTTAAATTAATGCTTAAGTAACTCTAGTATACCATATATGCAATGGCATAAATAAAAAGTTTATATCTATTACCATTTACTGCTAGATTTTTTTTATATATTTTAAAACTTTAAACGCTCGTAGCACAAAATGACGAGAAAGCTATCTGGTGAGTTTTCGTTCTACGGGGACGATATTATATCTATAAGAAAAGACAGATTGCGATACCATTTAAAAAGTCTCCGCTGTCACTTTGTTAGGCGATCTATCCTTTCTTATACATAGATAGGTTATTAAAACGCCCCATAAGACGTTAATACGTAACATACAGAGTTACTTTATAGAAAATATTGAATAATTATTATTTGTATAGAAAGGACTTAACATTACGACCAAAACTAAAGGCCATTTTACAGCAATAAAGTATTTAAATAAATAAAAGCAATAACTTCGATACTTCGACCTGACCTCCGCCTACTAACGATTTATTAGGGTACATCAAAGAAGCGTTTATTCTCTTTGGGGATTTAAAGGATATGAACACATTAAATGTTTATTTTATACGGAAAATGGGAGTTATTTCCTATTTTGTGACTTTGTTTTTAGTCAAAAAGTTATTAATGTTTTTAGCTGTATAGTTATTATGTTAATTCAGATTCAACGTATTCATTAAAAGGGTTAGGAATATTTCATAATTCTAACTAATTTTTAACCGACTTCCCAAAAAAAAAAGTTCCCAATTCGGCCCGTTTTTGAATTTTAATGATCCTATTTTCGTGATTCTTTTTTTATTCGACACAGAATAACTGCCATTTGGGCCCAATTTTACATAGTTTGGTGCTGTAATTTTTAACCGACTTCCAAAAAAGGAGGAGGTTCTCAATTCGTCTGTATGTTTTTTTATGAACATATTTCACCAAAATTTTCAACCAATCATGACATTTTTATGTCGATGATATAATTATGTAGGTAGTTTCAGTGCCTGTCATAAATATGGTGTCAGTTTGTCTGTAGCATCGTAGCTACAAAACAGATTTATCTTTTACGTAGTTTATTTTTTATTGTAATTGAAATTAAAATTTTAAGTGAATCCGATTTTTCTGGACCTCAATAAGGGGATGGTCCTCTTCTGCAGATGATAGATTCCTATATTAAACTAAGCTTCACAGGGTAACTTATGTCTGGATCGGGGGATAGTTTGCGTTGCTTCTTATCAATTGATTGATTTATGCGCCTATGTCATCTGTATTTAATGAAAATAATTTTGCATTCTCAACAACACTTATTAATACCTACTTACCATATATAGCTAGAATAGATATTACAAGTGCGTCGCCCGCCTTTATCTATTCTGTCTGCGAAAAGGTTGGCGACCTCTGGTTGATACCGTTTTTACTTATAACTAATATTTTTGATAAATAATTTACAAAAACAAAAATAATTTTAAGTTAAGTTTATTAACAAATACAGGCTTAATGATAGTAGGTTTCTGCGAGATATGACAATTATTATGCTCAGGACATTTATACATTTTTTATTTCGTACACTATCACACCAATATTTTTGTACTTCACACTAATATTATCGCACTTCATACTAATATTATCGCACTTTACACTAATATTATCGCACTTCACACTAATATTATCGCACTTCACACTAATATTATCGCACTTCACACTAATATTATCGCACTTCACACTAATATTATCGCACTTCACACTAATATTATGGCACTTCACACTAATATTATCGCACTTCACACTAATATTATCGCACTTCACACTAATATTATCGCACTTCACACTAATATTATCGCACTTCCTGCTAATATTATAATGGAAGAAGTTTGTGAATTAGCGGGTTACTTTCTTCTTCACGCGAAAACTACTGAAAGGATTTTTATAAAATTTGTAAAGGTATTAGTTTACATGCTATAATACTACATAGGCTACTTTTTACCGCACCCAAATGTACGCTCCGGAAATTTTGCTCGTACAAAGTAGCCGGAAACATCTAGTTATTTTATGAGAAACCTTCCCCTTTTTGGAAGTCGGTTAATAAAAATATATACGTATAATGGTTTACGGTTTACAACTGTTAAATTAAACCAAACTGTGCAGAGTTATCATAACGAGTAGCGAAAATTCACACAGTAACAAGAACATTTCCGCAATAAATTTTCCTGTCAAGAAATGAAAAATTAGGATTTTCCGTAAGACTATTTCCTTGCAGCTGTTTTGGTTCTTTTTAAAACCATCTCCGGATAAATGTGTAAACTAAAATTAAACTGAAATACTAAACCAGCTGTCTCATAAAATATTCATGTATACTAGCAGTTACTCGTTACTTCGTTGGTGTTAATAATTAGGTACAATTTTTTTTATTATTATTTTATACACTTTATGTACAATGTAAAATGGCGGACTTAATACCAGAGGGCATTTTCTTCCAGTCAACCATAGGGTGATGCAGAGAAAAAATTAAAAAGAAGGTGCTTAAACATAATATGGTAGATAAAATGTACAGACAACAAGAGAAATTATTTGAAAGAGTACAAATCATAATGTATTTACGAAAATTTCCCTTTCCTATACGTTGTCTGTTATTTACATAGAAAATCTATGATTACCGAAGGACATTATCAAAGTAGTTCCCACTATACATTATGTTATTGGGAGTTATAGGGCGACATTTTTCATAAATTAATGATTTTGACTTAACAAAGATTTTTTGTATGTCGTAATGAATTTCAGTACGATCTGATCAATCTATTAACCGTGAGCATTGTTAAATATTTTTAGTCAGTAATTTTAATAGTGATATGAACTAGCGCCACAATCCTGCATCGTGCTAGTTTAGGTTTTATTTTTAAGTTTTCTAAGTCCGACGCTATACATGGTGTAAAAAGAACAGTCACTATAACTTTGAGATACGATTATACTACCTTTCCTCATGTGTTTTTTTTTTTACATTTTTTACATTTTACAACTTCTAATTTTTTTTTCGCAAAAATAACGAAAAAGCAATTTTTCGTAACTTTGTAAAAAATACATTCCTAGAATGAGGAAAGGTAGTACAATCATATCCCAAAGTTATAGTGACTGCTCTTTTTACACCCGTTATATCTGAAAACTAGTACAGTGTGCTTCGGCCTGACCGAGCATACCACCTCGCTCGGTCAGAGATCACGCTTTGGGGCTTCCACTTTTCCTATAATACTATGATTGAAATAATTATCATTTTTATATACAGGCTGTAATATTAATGAGTGATATTACTTTAGGGTGTGCATGGTTACGAATATAAAGTTTGCTGTGAAAGTACCAGCGCTGAAACAGTTACTTTGGGGCACTTCTCATAGAAACATGAAAGTCAAAAGTTAGTCTTTCAGCGCTGGTACTTTTACAGTATACTCTACATAGGAGGCACATACACACCCTAAAGTATTATCACTCATTTATTTTACATCCTCTATACTAACGTAAATAAGAAAGAATGAATATATTAAGTATTGTCCATCGGAATAAGTCTAGAGAAACAAACACTAACAAATTTTAAAAATAACAACTAGTATTTACTTACCTTACTCCCACATTCCAAACAGGAACAGTGATAAATGGCATGATAAGAAAAGACGAAGATAATCTATGACGTCAGCGCCAACCTCCAAACTGCAAGGACGGGAACATTTGTCACGAATTTTTAGCGGATGACTCACGCAAGATATCGAAACACATAAATCTACCACGTTTGGCATTCGAGCGTCGAAACATGATATCTACCACTTAGCTTTGTCCTTGTTAGTTACGTTAAAAAGTAGCTTGACAGACAAGGACAAAAGCTTTTATAATAATAATATCTATGGACGCTTACACCACGTCAATCTGGCCCCGTGCTAAGTATCCTAAGAACTTGTGTTACAGATACCAGACAACGGAAATATATATTTAAAACTTATATACTATACACATTACACATATTTAAAACTTTTATTATATTATACACAAATTTAATACACATTCATGACCCAGGACCATTAAAAACTTTTTGTTCCCTCAGCGGGATTCGAACCTCTCGTTCGAGCACCAACGCGCTCAACTGCTGCGCTACGGAGGTCGTCAGTTTATACAGAGTGTAAATATTTCTAGTAACGGAGTCGGTTTGGCGAAGCGTTTACTTTGCATATTGTTGAGTTGTAAGATATCGTTCAATTAATAAAATAAATAAATAAAAATAAAATAGCCTTTATTGCTGTTTTTCTTTCTTTACATTTAAATCATGCCTATATACAAACAAACTAAATTGAATTAATCTATGGTTCTAAATCATCGGCAACTGGCTGTTTATGTGGAACAGCTTGTCTGTCGACAAAGGCCTCCTCTAAAGATTTCCACGTATTCCTGTCTTTTGCTAATCGTGTCCAGATAGGACCAGCTATTTTCCTAAAATCATCTTCCCATCTTTTATTTTGTCTACCTCTACTTCTTTTCGTGTCTCTTGGATACCATTCTGTCACTAATTTAGTCCATTTCTCTATATTTTCTCTTAACGTATGTCCCGTCCAACGCCTTACTTACAGACAGCATTTAAGCTGTCTGTAAGCTGTGTGTACATTTTTAATTTTTTTTTTTTTAATTTCTTGTAACTTCACTCTATCTTTTCTTTTAATACCTAAAATACTCCTTTCTATCGAATTTTGACATATTTTTAATTTACTTTCTTGTAGTTCCGTTAACGCCCATGTCTGGCACCCGTACAGTAAGCATGGCATAATACATACTTCATATACTTTCTTTTTTCCTTGCATTGGCATATCTTTACTCTTCATTATTTCCTTAAGAGACCAAAATCGTTTCCAAGTATTACTTATTCTTCGTTCTATTTCTTTATTCATACAATCCTCTGTAGAGATAAGTTGGCCTAAATATATATATTCGTTTACATATTCTATTTGTTCATTATTAACTATTATTTGTTCTTTTGTTAATGTTGTTTTTGAATTCGACATAATTTTGGTTTTGGATAAATTCATTGTCAGCCCTGCCTTAATACTTTCATCTGCTAGTTGCTGCAGCATTAGTCTCAGAGTTCCTGCGTCCTCTGCAAATCATCTGCAAAGCGTAGATGATTGAGATTTTCTCCATTCATATTCAGGCCAATGTTGGTCCAGTTTAGGTTCCTGAAAATCATCTCCAATACCGCTGAAAATAGTTTAGGTGATATTGGATCTCCTTGACGCAACCCTCTTTTAATAGGAAATTCATTGCCTGCGGACTCAAGTTTAACTTGGGCTGTACTTGCTGTGTATACCTTTTTAATTATTCGTATGTACTTTGCTTGCACCCCTTGTCTTTCCAGAGCTTCCCACATGTACTCATGTTCCAATCAGGACATATTAATTATACGCTCTTATAAAATACTATATCTACTATGGCTATAAGGTTTACAAAGTTACAAGTGATACACGGATCTAACCGGCGGCGACCGTACGAAGACGCGTAGCATGCCGTAGCACTTACTGCTACGTGCTACGGAAATACGTAGCACTAGCTACGGTAGAGCATAGCATTGGCAATGACGGAAGAAAAGATGTAGTTTTATAGATACGAGGTTATGAAGGTAAAGCGACGATATTATATAGTTTACTAAGAAAGTACTAGCTGAAAGACTTACTTTTGCCCTTTATGTTTGTATGAGAAATAAAAAAAATATCACTAATTTTCCCATATTATAATTTGAAAAAAGGAACATATTTCAGCGCTGTTACTTTCACAGTAAACTCTATATACGGGACCCATACACACCCTAAAGTATTATTACTCATTTATTTTACACCTCGTATAGACTGTGCACCTTTAAACCTTTTTATCGAAATCCAATGATGTGGATGTGCATAGTTTGCATAACAATAAAGCCTCCGCAACGTCGCTGCTACGTTCATATTATACGTCAACATCGTACGCTCTACGGTCATAATGTAGAGAATATCATGATCATCATTGTTTAGTGCCTCAGCATATGTGTTATTGTTATTAGGTTCCAATTACACGTCCAATAATACACTTCTAGTTAATCGTATTTGGCTTTATTCATACGTAGCTAATTTAATATACAGTATCTTATACATAACTAGGTACCTATACAGATCTTAACTCTAGGGGCCTCCCTAGGGGACTAATATTAAATCTATCTTAGGCTTCAATGTCAGACGTCATCTTGACATCTTATTGTTTTTTAATCATAATACATAATGACATAGCATTATGTAACATCTCCCTTTTTCGAGAAACGCATACAATATATCAATGCATATAATATACATGATTACAAAATATAACTTACTAATTAAATTTCTCATGTATGTACAATTTAGGTTGTTTTACAGTTCTACCAGATCTGGTAACATAATCTGTACCTATTTGCCTTTCCACAGGAACACAGTTATCATTATGCTACTCCTGAGAATTTTCACTCGTGAAACTACTAGGATTTATGGGAAGTATATTGCACGTATCATGACCAATATAAGAAGGATCTATTTTTTTAAATTCATCTTTACCGTCACCCGCAAAAGAGGAAGGAGGATTTATCTTTTTTAAATTATTTTTCCTATGTCTAATATGCGCTCTATTTCTCCCATAAATAACACCATTCATATCGGTAATATAATGAGACCTACCACAATCTAGATTTATATGTATTACACCAGGAGTCCAAAAATCTTTGGGATTCTTTTTAAAATAAATGTCATCTCCAGGCTTAAAGACTTCATTTCTTTGCCTTGCACATCTGTCAAAGTAATATGTCATTTTGTTTTTATTGTTGTCATGACATTTTTTGTAAACAGAAAATTTTACTAAATTCGGTTTTAATTTCTTACACAGGACAGGCATATTCATACGTAAACTCCTAGACATTAATAATGATGCTGGGCTGGGAAAATCATTTTTAGCTGTGTTACGGTAGTGTAGCAATGCTAAATACACATCAGATCCATCCTGAGCGCATTTACGTAGTATATTTTTGGATACTTTTACAGCGCTCTCCGAAAAACCATTACTTCTTGGACAAAATGGACTCGTGGTTATATGCTCCACGTCCCATTCAACCAGAAAAGATTTGAACTTACATGAGTTGAAAGGTGGACCATTATCCGACACTAATGATCGTGGGATTCCGTGGCGTGCGAAAAACGATTTCAAGTTTTTAACCACGTTATCAACGTTGTAATTCTTATGTAAAAAAGCTAGCTCAAAATATTTAGAATAGTAATCTACACAGACAAGGTAATTCTCCCCATTAAAATAAAATAAATCAACCCCTACTCGTTCCCGGGAGTTGTGTAATATCATAACACTTCAAAGGTTCCTTATTTGTGTTAGGTTTAAATTTAGCACATACCAGACACTGTTCAATTAAATTTTTAATGTCTGCATTTATATTGGGCCAATAAACTGTTTCCCTAGCAATGTTAAGTGTTTTATTTATACCTAAAAAATACCTAACCTACCTAAATGACCACAGTGAATTTTATCTAATATTTGCTTTTGTAAAGCCTTTGGGACTATGAGCCTATTGCCCTTAAAGAGTAAATCATTCATTATATGTATTTCACCTTGAATATTCCAATATGGTTTTACCAAACAGTTAATTTTGTTTTTGCTTGTTGGCCAACCATTTTTTATATAAGATTTAAGCAAATTTAATGATTCATCTTGTTTACTTTCCTTTAAAATTGACTCTAAATATGACTTTGATACTGAAATATTAGAAAAAATTGAACTGACATGATATTGTAAATCTTGTTCACACCGCGGTACATATGTTTCATTGAGTGAAGCTCTTGATAACGTGTCTGCTATATACATATGTTTACCAGGTATATAAATTACTTCTAAGTCATATCCTTGCAACGCAAGCATCATTCTCTGTAATCTAGCTGGCACTTCATGAAGAGGTTTTTTAAAGAGATAAATTAAAGGTTTGTGATCTGTATGAACGGTAACAGGACCTCCATAAATATATTGATGAAATTTATTACAACCAAACTGTATAGCAAACAATTCCTTTTCAATCTGAGCGTAGTTTTGTTGAGAGCTTGTCAATGTTCTTGAGCTATATGCAATTGGTCGCTTATTTTGCATGATTACAGCGCCCACTGCATTCTTGGATGAATCTACTGACAAAATTAAAGGTTACATTGCAATTATAGTTAGCTAATACAGGTGCTTTAGTAATAATATCTTTTAGTGATTCAAAACACTTTTGATAATTATCATCCCATAGGAATGGTATATCCTTTTTTAACAAGTTTCTTAAGACATTAGTTTTGTCTGCTAAGTTTTCAATGAAAGGGGCTAAAAAATTTAACATGCCTAAAAATCTTTGTAAATCCTTAATATTTTTAGGTGTAGACATATTTTTTACAGCTTTAATTTTATCTGGATCAATTTTAACACCATCTTTGCTAAAAATATAACCCAAATATGTTATTTCTTCTAAAAGAAACTTACACTTGAGCTTGTTTAATTTCAGATTTACCTGCCTAGCCCGTTCTAAAAATAATTCTAATCTCTTATTATGTATCTCAATTGTCTCCCCATATATTAATATGTCATCACACCAAATAATTATGCCTTCAATGTCCCCAAATAAATCAATCATAGTTTTATAAAATATTTCTGTCGCAGTATTAATCCCGAAGGGCAACCGTAGGAATTTATAGCGACCAAATGGGGTCTGAAATGTGCACAAATCACTACTTTCCTTTGTTAATTTTATATTATAAAAACCAGAGAACGCATCCAATTGGGAAAAATATGTAGCTTTAGATAATTTTGACCTGACTTCATCAATATTTTTAATAGGATAATGACTTCTCAATAGATTTTTATTTAAATATCTAGGATCTAAACATACCCTTAATCCTCCTGCCTTTTTCATGGTAATGACTAAACTACTTACCCATAATGTGGGTTTGTTAACCTTTTGTATAATTCCCAGTTGTTCCATGACTTCTAATTCTTTCCTTAACGGCTCGATGAGAGCAAACGGTACTTTCCTCGGGGGATCTACTCTTGGTGTGGCATCCTTCTTTAATACAATACTGTGTTCATATGGAAGGCATCCTAGACCCTGAAAAACATCATTATATTTGATTACAATATTGTCACATGTTTTTTCATATAGGTTATGTATATTTTTCACAATTTTATTGTCATTTTGACAACTTACAGAGAAGTTTTTTGTTATTAAGTTTAACTTTATACAAGTTGGTAAGCCAATTACAGTTGGACAATTCAAACTTGTTATTACAAAAGTAATTGTTTCAGGCTCTACTTTATTATCTAATAAACAGGATACATTAGATACTGCCACTATGGGAATTTTATGACCATTGTAAGCAAAAATATTATAATTTTTACACTGTTGTTTGTCTTTATTTTTAATATACAACTTTGAGCTTTTGCATGTGTCTAAAGACATCATATTTATATCTGCTCCAGTATCAATTATGCAATCTACTCTTTTATTGTTTATATTAAGAAAATAATGCCAAGAATTATCATTTTTACTTAAAATTGTGCTATTACTATTACTTTGTGATTCAATGTTGAACAATGTCCCTACAGTAAATCTCTCAGCACTTTTTTTTGTTACTTCATCATCGAGATTTGAGTTGTCTACTTCAGAAACAACATTCCTGACATTATTTTTCTTATAACATAAATTAGTAAAGTGTCCATATTTAAAACATGACCTGCATTTATGCTTCCATGCTGGGCAGTTGCGATGAGCATGTGTTGTGTTGCATCTCCCGCACGTTGTTCTGGACCCGGGTGTGGCTGATCTTCTTCGTTGATAATGCGGCACTGGAGATCTAGTTTTTCTTCTATGCTGGTGCGATGAAGACGATGACGACGTAGAGCTGTTCCTACGATTTCTGTGTATCTTGTATACGGTGGCATCTTCTCTTCTTTCACCCCCATTGATTGAATCTTCACTCTTCTGTGCCATAGTGAGTGTTCTACATAGCAGCTTGGCTCTTTCCAGGGAGAGATCTTGTTCTTGTAGCAGCTTTTGTCGAATTTGTGAGAAGTTTGTGGCCATGTTAGCGATGAGAATATCTTTCACCAGGGACTCACGAAGCGTACCAAACTCACATGAATGACTTGCATTTTCTAGTTCCATCAGAAAATTGTCCAACGATTCGTTCACACGTTGTTTTAATGTGAAGAACCTGTGTCTTGCAACTGTCAAATTCTTCTTTGGTTCAAAGTATTCAACAAATTTTTCCTTAACTTGTTTGAATGTAGAACTGCTTAGGTCCAAATTGAAGGAGTTGAAGATGTTTAGACCTTTTTCACCCATAGAGTGTAGCATAATAGCAATCTTCCTTTTGTCTTCAGTTTTCTCCATTCCCGACGCCAGCAAATATATCTCGAACGACTGAGTCCATTTTCTGAAGTTTTCAGCATTATTGTTGATGATTTCCGTCGAAATTTCCAGCTTTTGTACTCCGTTTGCAGCCATTGTCGTCATTGTTGTTGAACCACACCCAGCCGGTCTCGAAATTTCTTTTTTCGCCGTTCTCGACGTACCCTCTCTTTGGTTAATATTTTCTTTTTCTTCTTCTGACACCATGTTTAGTGCCTCAGCATATGTGTTATTGTTATTAGGTTCCAATTACACGTCCAATAATACACTTCTAGTTAATTGTATTTGGCTTTATTCATACGTAGCTAATTTAATATACAGTATCTTATACATAACTAGGTACCTATACAGATCTTAACTCTAGGGGCCTTCCTAGGGGACTAATATTAAATCTATCTTAGGCTTCAATGTCAGACGTCATCTTGACATCTTATTGTTTTTTAATCATAATACATAATGACATAGCATTATGTAACAATCATCACTATTAGGCCTCAGCCTCGAGTTTTGCGGGAGTGGCAGGATCTTTTACGTAAAATCAAATGCACCGGTTCTCGAAAACAGCGGCGCGGTAGCGGTCCACAAACTTCGAGGCTGAGGCCTTACACTACCGCACACATCCACAAATGTAGCAGAGTAAAGAACAGCACCTCATTAACCATCTTTCCCGTGGGTGTCGTGAGACGTGACAGGGAATACAAATATTCTGGGTAACAGCGTTTAAGTGGACATTGTTATTATTTTAACAATGCGCTCGCCAACCGACAGTAGGCAACTACTCCTCATTAAGTACTTTGGGGGAGGCTTCTCTAGCAGTCGACGTCATAGTAGAAACAACGACACTATTACACTAAGTGTGCCCGCGACTTTGTCCGTGTGAATTATTCATCGGTGTTCTTTTTCTATGTCTTAATATGACGATATATGTATAGCTAAGGTTAGTTTAGACTCAGCAACTTCAGGATTTTGTTCTTTTAGCTGACACCTATGTAAACAAGATCCAAATCCTATCCAAGAAAAACATTCATTGTAACTACATTATAAAAATATAGTGTTAGGCTTTTTAATTTTTTTAAGTCATTAGGAGAATTAATTGAAGTAAATTTTTTTAAACTACAGTAGGTAAATCCGTTTGCTAGCTACGATGCTTTAGACGGACTGACAGACACCACATATATAATTTCCACCTACTTTTTGTGTCGAGACTCAATATAATATTAAAAGCTTCTTAGCCGTACTGAAACTACATATTTATATAAAAAGAATTCGTATAAATCCTCTGGAAATTGACGAAATATGTTCAGGAAATAAAAACTACAGGGCCAAACTATGTAAAATGTTTAGGGGACTAAATGGCAGCTATTCAGCGTCGAATAAAATAAAAAAAAAATTAAACCGACTTCAAAAAAAATAACTAAAAAGCGATAAATAAACTAATGTATCTACTTAATGCATAATATATACCTACAATTATTTAAATATTTACAACTCAATACCTAATACTTTAACAAAGTCATCTTTAACTATTTAAATATTTACAGTTATCACTTATATTTGGAGTCGGTGCCAGCCTGCAGCCTAGGTAACATAGTCTGTTGTGTTGTTTGACGCGCGCGGCTGGCAAGCGCGTTGAAATAGATTATTTCAGCGCGCTCAAATTCGTATTTTTAGTTTTGCTTTGAATTTTAGTGTCGGTCAGTATTCTTAATTACATTTATTTGTTTGGCTGGCACCGACTTCAAAAATAAGTGATAACTGTAAATATTTAAATAGTTAAAGATGACTTTGTTAAAGTATTAGGTATTGAGTTGTAAATATTTAAATAATTGTAGGTATATATTATGCATTAAGTAGATACATTAGTTTATTTATCGCTTTTTAGTTATTTTTTTTGAAGTCGGTTTAATTTTTTTTTTAAAAGTCATTTTATTTCTCGATTTTTAGTTGTGTTGATGCGTTTAAATAGATGCTAGTTCATTTACTTAAGGGTTTCAGTTTATTTAATATATAGTCACTAATTACAACGTCCGTTTGTCGAATTGGTCATATTTTTAGGAAGCTATAATTGTTATTAATAGGTACTTAGTTGAAAGAGTTTGATAATATAATACTTATTAGGTATTTATATTTTTTATTATCATGGGTAGACCCAACGACATTGACAAAGTTATAATATGCAATAACACACAGCCAAACCTGCTGCAGTTTCAATTCGTCAATGTCGTCCATACTGCATAGGAAACAGATCACGAATGAGAAAAATGAGAGTGTGGATAAATTGCTTGTTCTCGCGAGAAGGGCCGGCGAGACTTCTCGGCGAGATTTCTCGCCGTGAGTCTGGATGGTATATTACAAGTATCACGTTAGCCCTACATACATTCGATCAACCAATTGCAGTACTGCTCCCAACTCCTAACCGTTAAGGAGTACTGTAGCTTCATCATCAGCACAGCAGCATCAGATGTTGATTCAAGCATACCTCACAAGCAACATGTTAGCCCTACATACCTACTACTAAATAGTTTCCATCGACCAATTGCAGTACTGCCTTCCAGCTCCTAATCCTAACCGTTAAGGAGTACTGTAGCTTCATCATCAGCACAGCAGCATCAGATGTTGATTCAAGCATACCTCACAAGCAACATGTTAGCCCTACATACTACTAAATAGTTTCCATCGTCCAATTGCAGTACTGCCTTCCAACTGCTAATCCTAACCGTTAAGGAGTACTTTAGCTTCATCATCAGCACAGCAGCATCAGATGTTGACACCCGGAAGCATATACCTGAGTAAGACATGATTACGTAACAAAAACACCATACGAGCATACAATTTTCGGTGGTTGCCCTCGATTTCTCCTGGATCCCATCATCAGATCCTGACCTGGTGAAAATGGGACCACCTCAGAAGTGAACTCTATACAACAAAAAAAAAATTTTTGAAATCCGTCTATAATTGACGAAAATATCGGTGAACATACATAAAAAAAAAAAAAAAAAAAAAAAAAATATATTATACATACAGACGAATTGAGAACCTCCTCCTTTTTTTGAAGTCGGTTAAAAAAAGAGAATCACGCAAAACGGATCATTAACCTCAGAGTAATCAACGTACATACAAAAAAAAATCCTCCTCCTCCTCCTTTTTTGGAAGTTTGATTAACATTCTTCATCGGTGTTCTACTCTTATGTCTATATATCGTTAAGATATATAGGTTGTTTCTCTCTCGATAAATGCTACCCAATACTAAAAGAAATCAAAACGAAATTAGACTTTTAAGCTCTAGCATACATAGATTGAGGAATCTGTAAGAACAACGTTTATAACCTATTTTACTATTAAAGTGACGAAAACAGTTAGAAATGTTACTTTATTTTCCTACTCCTAATTAAAACCAAAAATTTAAATATGGAACCCCGGAATTGTCAACCAGTGAACGACCTGATGATGAGGAAATATAGCCAAGAATAGAAATATAAGGGTGTTTACGTCGGGGGTAAAAACAAATTATATTTATTGTGAAAGTACGCTCAAATCTCAAAAACTAATGACAATATATTCTATCCGGATTTAGAGATAGCGAGTTGGATAGTGGATAGTTTTATTCTGACAAATTCTTTACTTGTACGGTTTACGGCGCTTAAGTAAAGCGGCTTACCAAAACTGTATTTTTATTCTGAGAAGGCTTTTAAAACGTTACCTTTTTATTATTTTCTTTTAATGTGATATCATAAGATTAACTCAGTAAAATATTATCTATAACTAGCTGACCTGTGCCCACTTCGTTGAGCATAGAAAACGATTAAACCTTCCCGGGATTTTCACGAACATTTCAACACTAAAAATAGCCGAATCGGTTCAGCCCGAGTTTTAGAGAGACTAACGAACAGCAATCAATTTTTATATATAAGAAAGAAGATTAATTAGTAGTTTTTGCTCGCGGCTCCACCCGCGTGGAATAAAGAGTATGTTACGTTACTTCTAATAACTACAAAAATACGTGTACAAAGTTACATGATGATCGGTTTAGTGATTTTCGCGTGAAAGCGTTATAAATAAATAGCCATTCACATCTATACATATAATAAATCTGTAGAGGAGTCGTGTCTGTACATTGAAGATATTTGAAAAAAAATATGATGGGGACCTTTATTTACGCAATAGTACCCAAAACTATGATTTTTGAAATTTTTGTCTGTTTGTCTGTTTCTCTGTGGGTTTGTGCACGCTAATCTCAGAAACGGCTTATCCGATTATTACGATATTTTGCTACTTTTCTGTATAAAATCAGTTAGTACTTTAACAGTGAAGTGATTTATAATCAGTACCTACATGTTTGGTTATTAATAAATAAAAAAACCGGGCAAGTGCGAGTCGGACTTACGCACCGAAAAGACCGCAAAATTTTGCGGCGCGCTGTCTTAATATCATTGTCTCGCCACACCAGCAGAGTCGGCGTGACAAACGATCATCGTTTGCAGTCGCTGCGGCGCAAAATCCATACAAATCTTAGAACTAGATGTTCGTCGTGTATGTGAGCGTACTATCATGTAGTCCCGTTCGCATTATAGTAATTGTACACGGTCGTTTGTCAAGCTGGTAGTAGGAATTGTCAACATAAGGTAGTTTTTTAAATACCTCAACGACAGTTTTTATAACTAAAAATATTTTTAAAACAGATTTATTATAACACTGCCCTAAATCACTTTTCCACGCGTACGAAGTCGCGGGCACAGCTAGTTTATAATATTATTAAGTATTTACTGTTTAGTGCCACAGCATATGTTATTGTTATTAGGATCCAATTACATGTCCAATAATAAACACTTCTAGTTAATCGTATTTGGCTTTATTCACGTAGACAATATAATATACATTAGCTTATAAACAACTAGGTACTAACCTAGAAGGGCCTCGCTAGAGGACTAATATTAAAACTATCTTAGGCTTCAATTTCAGATGTCATCTTTGACATCTTATTGTTTTAAACCTGATACATAATGACATAGCATTATGTAACATTTACTAACAAAATTGCAAACTAACAGTGTTTTAATAAGGAACAAATGGTGTAACTCCAACCAGTTATTGTTTATCACAGCTAAACTTGCGCCAAATGCGACAATTCGATCCTTAGTCCAAGCCGCACGCGGTTTAGACAGACCGTATATGGGTGTGTAAAACGCATATATTTCTTAGCCATTTAGTACCCAAACAAAATATCTATATATATATAGACGCTTCACACAACGTCAATCTGGTCTCGTGCTAAGTATCTGAAAAACTTGTGTTACAAGTACCAGACAACGGAAATAATATATTTAATACTTTTATACTATACACATATTTAAGATTTTTATAATACTAATACACAAATTTAATACACATCCATGACCCAGGAACATTGAAAACTTTTTGTTCCCTCAGCGGGGTTCGAACTTGCGACCTCCGGATCAAGAGCCAAGCTCTGAACCACTAGACCACGGAGGTACCAGCAATGTATCTATACTAATATTGTAAAGCGGAAGAATTTGTTTGTTTGTTTAAACGCGCTAATCTCAGAAATCGTCCGATTTGAAAAAATCTTATTTTGTTGGATAGTCCGTTTATAGAAAAAGGCTTTAAGCATATAACATTGCGCTGCGCCCAATAGGAGCGATGCGTCAGTGAGAAATGTTGCAAAAAGGGGAAGATTATTCACATTTGGGGACTTTCGTTGCGTGCGCTGCATAAATGGTTTAAACCACGCGAACGAAGTCGCGGGCACATCTAGTAAAATATATTTTAGTATAACCAAATACCTGGTTTCAAAAAAATATAAATTCAGTTTTAGAAAATCTCCTCCTCCTTTCAATTTCCACCAAATACACTATAATCCGGTGCTTAAATTCCCAATTCTCTGTGTAACACGGGTACATGGCCAAAACTCGATTTAGCCTTGTTCGACACGAGGTCCTTTATATCTCGCTCTAGCCGCTTTACTATAAAGATGATTTATGCTACCGTATGGAATAAAAGGTTGAGGATACCTACAAGCTTGCAAATTTGACGACGGCTTGGTTGAACGAGTCAAGCTATAGATCGCGGGTTCCAATCCCACTAAAGAAACAGGCAGTTTTCTGTTCTCGTGTTAGTCATGAATGTGTATTCGTTGTCTTATATAATCTTCTTCTTCTTATATAAAAAATGAATTGCTGTTCGTTAGTCTCGATACAACTCGAGAACGGCTGAACCGATGCGGCTGCTTTTTGTTTCGAAATATTCGTGGAGGTCCGGGAAGGTTTAAACGGTTTGCATACTCAACGAAGTGGACACTTGTTAGCTAGTCTTCTTATATATAAAAATTAATTGCTGTTCGTTAGTCTCGCTAAAACTCGAGAACGGCTGAACCGATTAGGCTATTTTTGGTCTTGAAATGTTCGTGGAAGTCCAGGGAATATTTAAATGGTTCTATTTTTTTTATTATTCTATGCTCAACGAAGTGGGCACGGGTCAGCTAGTCTTTATATATATAAAAATGAATTACTGTTCGTTAGTCTCGCTAAAACTCGAGAACGGCTTAACCGATTCGGCTATTTTTAGTCTTGAAATATTCATGGAAGTCCCGGGAAGGTTTAAGCGCTTCATCGCACACTGTTTCTTTGCTCAACGGAGTGGGCGCGGGTCAGCTAGTAAAAAATGAAATTACCAACATTTAAGATTGAATTATTATGAAGAGTCTAAACCTCAAAACATTGCGAGTCAGGCCACAGAGAAAACTTAGTCTGAATTTCATTCACTTTTAGTGCGTGGCGTTCTTTTCGAACCGGCTGATCAAAATTGTACTTTCTTGCATAGGCTTAGTATGCAAGAAAGTACAATTTTGATCAGCCGGTTCGAACTAGAATAAAAAGTCTTAGACTTATGTAAAAGAATAAACTTTTTATTCTCTCCCTCACACACTGTCCCTCGTAAAACAATTGCAGTAATCCTTATCTGTGGCAGTATGTTTGTCTTGTTTATTGGGTTCCCTAACCGGATAATTTATACCACCATAAATTCCAGGGGCCAGAAGACTAATTGGCCCGCTTACAGAATGTTGCACTACCTATATACTCACCAAATAAGGGACAGAACTTGAGTATGATGTCAACATTCAGAGATATTTTGCTAACAGTTTCTTTTTTATTTTAATATAATATTTTACGTGAAATACTAATTATATTTTAAACGCGTAAGTTTGTAAGTATCGTATGGTTTGGCGGGTGGATGTTCGTTAGTCTATTTAATGCATTATATAAATAAGTACTGAACGGATTGTAATAAAATTTGGTATGGTAATAGTTTACATGCTGGATTAATATATAGGTTATTTTTTACAGTGAAAGCAGCGGCCATCAAAATAAAATTTAGTCCGCGAGATTTTATATTGCGCGTACGGAGAAGACACAAACATTTAGTAAGAAATATTGTCATTTGTTAATTTCAATTAAATCTGCTGCCAAGTGTATTGTCTGGGTAATATGAGTACATAATATTTTTATAAAGAGACAAATTATGAAGTTCCTCATATAGAAGACAACAAAGAGCGTCCGTGGCCTAGTGGGTAGGCTTGATTGGTTAGCAGAATGCAGGTTCGATTCCCAGACTGTGGCATGTACCAATAAGACTTTTTCAGATCTCATGTACATTATACGGACGCTCTAACATAGAAATATGAAAATCAAATGTAAGTCTAGCATCGCTGGTAATTTCACAGTAAACTCTACTTAGTGGGCAGATACACACCCTAAAGTATTATCACTTATATACTAGGCTCACCAAATTGCTCCAAACTATTGTCCCAGAAGTCCTATTGGAACAATAGGCTTAATCAATTTTATATTATACAATAATTCGATATGTCTGTTCGTTCATTATCATTTGAATTTACAGACATTTCAAATTCTTGTAAAATTAAAGTGTTGAAAAATTACGTCATCGCGTCCAGAATTTATAAAAATATACCTCGGCAACTTATACACTGTATCGTAATATTCTTTTCAGTCATATTTATTTTCAACAGAGTATGGAGAGCTAAAAATAAAAACTGGCGAACATATTTTGATTCGAGAAATTCGTCATTCGATAACTTTACAGAGCTATCAAATACCCCTGCTTGGATTACTGTATAGTGTAGCGCAGCATTTCCCAATTGCCGGGTCGCGACCCGGTACCGGGCCATCAAAATAAAATACCGGGTCGCAACATTCCCGCCTTGTTTTAAAAATAATACCTACATATATAATCAACATTCAACATTGAAGAAACAGTCGTAAGTTATCTCAATCATGTCATTATTTTTCCTTACGAGTCGATGAAAGTACAGAATATCCGATAATGCCACTCTGATATTATGTTTTGTAAAGTATTTAAAAATGTAATTATGTAGTATTTAAAATACATTTCTACTATTAATAAATGTGCATAATTTAATCTTATTAGTAATTATTGCTTGAATTTCCAATTAGATGGGGTATGAAAAGGCAGGGTGAAAATTACCGGGTCATGCCAAAACAATGATTGGGAAACACTGGTGTCTAGCAACTAAAGAGAATATAATCACTATGCTAGCAACTAGCGACGTTTACGTACGTTCACCGATTACGGTGCCAAACTTGTAGTACTGCATTATAATATACTGTGATCATACTATGCAGGTTTAACGCTGTCGTGTATAGCGCGCATAAATCCTAAAATTTTGAAGAATGCAAAAGTTGTTCCCTAAAAATAACGTCAGATTTTGATCTGAGCACCGCAACGAAAATGTTTGCCACACAAGTTGAGAACTGCACAAGTTGCAGCGTCTGTACGAAATAAGTTGTTTGAAAAGTTATCACCAAGTCTTGGCTACATGTGAAGCGACATTAGTTTGTACTTGTGAAGTGGCAGTTCGAAATTTGGAATTAAGGCCGCATTCGAAATGACTCTAAGTTACCTTCGTCTTACCAAAATGTTCAACTAATTTTACGGTTAACAGGTACGGTTTATATTAGCAAGAAATGTTTAGCTAATAATGCATTAAGCTCGGCACACTTTATTGACAGCTGACTATAAATAAATAAAAATGTCTTTATTGTACATATAAGGTAAAAAACACACAGCCAAAAGAAAAATATTATACAATATAAAATTAAAACAAGTGAAAAACTTAAAAGTAGGTAAGAACTAACAGTTAAAAAAACATAATTAGGTTACAGTTATGCATTTCCCACTCAAATGTTCAAATGGACGCCACTCAAGAATCGACCACAGCAGAACCGAGGCGCCTGATCTTCCGTAGCCCCCTATCGATCTGAAGATCTTACAATGGCACATACAAAATAGATATAATATATAATTTATTATTAAAACTAGCTATTCAGAAGTTGTTTTATAGTGCCCAAGTGTGTGCAGTACACAAAGGCATTCTTTTTCTTCCTTCACTCTCCTAACCCAGTGGGACGAGCGTTTAGTGACATATCAGGACGCCGATTATCGAGCTTTGCATTTCGTTTCGAATCTCGAGCAAGGCTGACTAATATACGAAACGAAGTTCGAGGCACAAGAATCGGGGCCCACACGCAGGACCTACTTTTACATGCCCATCCCACTAATCGTGTATCTTGTCAGACAATCAGGTAATCAGCCTGCATTGTCCTTACCAGACTTGAAAATAAAATTTATATTCCAACGCAAGGATCAAACTATACATGAGCGCCGCGCCGGGTACGCCGCGCCCCGCCGATTTTGGATAGCCCCGCTGCCGCCGGGAATCTAGCTCGGTGCAATTTTCTGGGTATAATACATGTCTTCAATTATTGTTGCAATTGCATCCTAGCACGTGTACGTTGCGTGACGATGTAATATTACATAAAGATGATCCGAAACTGGAGCTGGAAGGTGGTCATAGGAACTTCGGAATAAAACGACACAACACAATCTTATTTGGGCTGTTTGGTTTGTATTGACAAGTACTTTGCCTTTACATAGTACCGACGGTGTTCTAAAAGTCCTTTTATTTTCAGCTTAAACTGCAATAACAATACTCCACAATCCACACCTTTGAAGAACGAAATCAATACTAAGTTTTGAAATCCCACATGCGTAACATTTTATAACAGACTTCCAATCCAATAAAACCAACCGATATTGATACTTGAGAGTTCTACAACTGCGATCCTGTTACCTCAGCTCAAAATGCTCAAATCCACTTAAATTCTTGCGCCATTTCCTACAATCGAACACGTCGTTATAATAAAAACTTACGGGTGGATATATTTTTTGTTCTTTAAACTCTATTGTTTGTTAGCAAAGCGTTGCATTACTGTGTACTTCCTCACAGTTTGTATTTTTAATGTTTTATCTAACAGTTATTTGATTCTATAATTAAGAGGCAACATAACGGTCGTTTTTCACGTACCCTGTTCCCTGGATAATGCCGCTAGAGTAACATTTTTTTCTGATCATCACTAGTTTTAATAGAGATATGGACGTCTGAAAACTAAAAAATATGGGTTACTTCTCGGCTGTGTTTAAACATATTGGAGTACATGTTATGATGAAATCGAAACATAGGAACATAGCTCAAGCCTTTTATTAGTTTACTAGCTGTGCCCGCGACTTCGTTCGCGTGGTGTTTGTTTGACTTAAACCTTTATGCAGCGCATGCTACGAAAGTCCCCAAATGTAAATTGTTTGTTTGTTTAAACGCGCTCATGTCCCGTATATGACGCCCAACGCTGCGACGACCGACGCCCGACGCCGCAACGCCCAACGTCGTGGAGCCGACGCCCGACGTCGCGACGCCGACGCCGCGACGCTGACACCCGACGCCGCGACGCCCGACGCCGCGACGCCCGACGCCGCGACGCCCAACGCCGCGCCGCCCGACGCGGCGACGCCCGACGCCGCGGTGCACGACGCCGTGACGCCCGACGCCGCGGTGCCCGCCGCCGCGACGCCCGACGCTGCGACGCCCAACGTCGCGACGACGACGCCCGATGCCGCGACGCCCGACGCCGCGACGCCCGACGCAGCGATGCCCAACGTCGCGACGCCAACGCCTGACGCCGCGACACCCAACGTCGCGACGCCGACGCCCAACGCCGCGACGCCGACGCCTGACGTCGCGACTCTGACGGACGCCGCGACGCCCAACGTCGCGACGCCGACGCCCGATGCCCGACGCCACGACGCCGACGCCCGACGCCGCGACGCCCAACGTCGTGACGCCCGACGCCGCGACGCCTGACGCCGTGACGCTTATCCCGACGCCGCGACGCCCGCCGTCGCGACGTCCGACGGCGTGACTCCCGACGGCGCAACGCCCGACGCCGCGACGCCCGACGCCGCGACGCCCAACGTCACGACGCCGACGCCTGACGCCGGGACACCCAACGACGCCGACGCCTGACGCCGGGACACCCAACGCCGCGACGCCCAACGCCGCGACGTCCAACGCCGCGACGCCCAACGCCGCGACGCCCGACGTCGCGACGCCCGACGCCGCGACGCCCGACGACTTACGGTGCGACGCCTAACGTTGCGACGCCGACGCCCGACGCCCTACGGCGCGACGCCTAACGTTGCGACGCCGACGCCCGACCCCGACTTTCAATCCGACGCTGCGCTGCTTGCGCCGACCGCCAAATTTTTCGGCGTCGGCGGTCTACTCTCGGTGCGCAATTCCAACTCGCACTTGCCCGGTTTTTTATTTATTAATTACCATATGCTTGTACTATACACGATGTCGAAATTTCCAAACGTATATCTTCAAAGACTAAGTAGTAGTGGTATTACATTAATATTTAAAATCGGTTCATAAACGACGAAGATATCCACGAACAAACATAAAAAAAATATATATATTTACGAATTGAGAAACCACCTCCTATTTTGGAAGTCGGTTAAAAATATTATGTTGATTATTTCATGTTACAATCTTCCTTTGTGCCAAGTTTCATTTAAGTACGTTAAGTAGTTTGGCTGAAATACCGTCAAATAGGTAGTTACAATTTTTTGAAGATCCCACAGGAACCCTTTCGTTTTTCGGGATAATAATTTCCAATAATGCTCTTCAGGTCATAAGCTACCTGCCTGCCAAATTTCATTTAAATACGTTGAGTAGTTTGGCTGAAATACCGTCAAGTAGGTAGCTACAATTTTTTGGAAATCCCACGGGAACCCTTTCGTTTTTCGGGATAACGATTTCCAGTAATGTTCTTCAAGTCATAAGCTACCTTCCTGCCAAATTTCATTTAAATACATTGAGTAGTTTCGCTGAAATACCGTCGAATAGGTAGCTACAACTTTTTGAAGATCCCACGGGAACCCTTTCATTTTTCGGGATAACGATTTCCAATAATACTCTTCAGGTCATAAGCTACCTGCCTGCCAATTTTCATTTTTTAAATACATTGAGTAGTTTCGCTGAAATACCGTAGAATAGGTAGCTACAACTTTTTGAAGATCCCACGGGAACCCTTTCGTTTTTCGAGATAACGATTTCCAATAATGCTCTTCAGGTCATTAGCTACCTGCCTGCCAATTTTCATTTAAATATGTTGAGTAGTTTGGCTGAAATACCGTCAAATAGGTAGCTACAATTTTTTGAAGATCCCACGGGAACCCATTCGTTTTTCGGGATAACGATTTCCAATAATGCTCTTCAGGTCATAAGCTACCTGCCTGCCAAATTTCATTTCATTCCATACAGTGGTTTTAGCGTGATGTGACGACAAACATTCCCATACGGACAGACAGACAGACAGACAGACAGACAGACAGACAGACAGACAGACAGACAGACAGACAGACAGACAGACAGACAGACAGACAGACAGAGAAGAAGTTTTCAAAAATGTTATTTTTAGGTTCTGTAGCTTTTATAGACCCCCTTTTTTAATTTTCACTTAAATATTCTTAATGTACAGACATGAGAGATTTATTATATGTATAGATATAGATAATGAAATATAGCTAAATTGGTTAAGTTTTGGAGGAGGAAATAGTGGTCTCCTAATCGTCGATTTCTCTCGCTTTTAATAGATAAATTATTTCAGATTAAGCTGGAGTTGTCTCTATCGGTTTGATCGGGCAGTTGCGGGCCAGCTAAGACTGCGTTTCCACTGACGAGGAGCGGGGCGGAGAGGAGCTTAGTGGAGCCCAAATTGACCAATCACTATGCTCGTGCTGTTTCCGTGGAAACGGAACGATATTTCGAGCATAGTCAAACATCATATCAGTCATAGGATGTATAAATTTTGCATTTATACAGCCTGTGGTGTTTCCTCTTAAAATTGTTTTAAGCTTATCGTGTTATAAGTTATTTGCAAAAGTAGCCACTACAATACTACTACAAGCCAAGCGGGAACATTTGAGAGCTCCGTAAAAGCATGGCCTACCGTCCCATACAATCTATGTTTAATACAAAAAAATGAAATAGATTTCACTACTATATTATATAAACGTTTGTAAATTATAAAATGAAAATATGCCGAATTAAGCAAAATATTGACATTAGATAAGCATATTTTTAAGCATAACAGAAGATACGAAACGAAATTATTTTTTAGTATTTTCCAATAGTGGCGCTAGATAGCTTCCGGAATGTGCCTGGACTTCACCCTTTAACTATTGGAAATCGAAGAAAATAAAAATAGCCAGTCGAATTGCCAGTATTAGGGTGATGCCATTTTCTTTTATATTGTGACTCTGTTATATATCTACATTGTGGTAAAAGTAACCTTATCAAATGATAACAATTGCATGAAAAGCCAATACTGTTGACATTCGCTAACGTTACTTTTACGGACATGTGAAATGTTCCTGCCTTAATGGAGAAGATTAGTTACCCGAGACATCGGAACCTTCTAGTTTAACAACACACATTTTTTGTAGTATTATATTGTGCTATATGTTTTTCTGTATTTATTGGTGAGATATAAACTTTTCTTTACTTTAGTCAAATAAAATTCACGTATTCACATGGGATTTTCGTTCAATAGGAATTCTTTGAGGAGTTTAAGGTTTAAAGCTCTAGTAGGTGAAGACGATGTTTAGGAAAAGGCTTCTAAAAATAGATAAGCCGTCTGTTGGATGCAGGTAAGTGGAAATTTTATTTACAATGCATGTTTCAGATTTTTCACAAAGGTTTTCCAACTGTAAATATTGTAAAACCTTTTACAAAATATACTCATGACCCCTTGTGCTACAATGAATTTGAACACCCGACGAAATAAGAGTAGTACGATAAATAATAGCTCCCCTCACCGATTTTAGTGTTAGAAGCCGATTTAATTGAAACCAGAGCTACGCAGGATTCGTTTTTATAGTGCCCAAGTGTGTGCGAAATACACAAAGACACTCTCTCTTCCTTTAACTCTCATAACCCAGTGGGACGGTAAACCGAGACGACTGGTGAAAGAACAGGCGCAAGACCGACATTTTTTTAATTGCTCCAACGCGAGAATCGAACCCACTACCTCCGGGAGAGCGAAGCTCTGAACCACGGAGGCGTTATAGTTCGGTATTAGTGCGATAAAGTTAACATGTCTGTGACTATATGTGGTGTCGTATATCTCAAACAGATAAACCGATTCTAATCTAGTTTTTTTTATTCCGAGCTGATGTGATCAAGAGTATTTTTAGCTGCAATTCATCATCATCATCTTGGTAACTAGTTCACAACTGGGAGTATAAAAATCTTTAAAGCAAAGCGTGGAAGTGGTATTACGTATTGGAGTGGTGTTCATATTACTTGTTGGAATAATCTAAAAACCTTTCAAATTGCAATACAACAAATAAATTTACTTCGCACAAAGTAATACTTAGTTTCACTTAGGTAAATAAATTTATTCTATAATTTTTAAGTCGGTGTCAAGTAAGTACTTCAAAAACCTTATTACAATATCAAACTATGTAGGCAATCACTTAAAAACAGTATCAGAAAAAAAAATACAACTAACTATCAAAGTAACTATTATAAGGAATAAGTTTTAATATTATACCTATGTATAGAAATTAGCCATATAATGCGATGTTTAATTTACCTACTCAAAAGTGAAAAGGAAACTTTGAAAGGGCGATAGGGCACCCGCTAATGTACATATGGGCCGGCAAATCTTTATATACGCCTGGGACAAAAATATTGTATTACATCTTTGTATTGTACATAGACCATACGATCTGAATGGTTGGAAACTGGGTACTCATATTATGATTGTTACTATAACATTACCTAAACTGTACTAGATCTGTAGAGCTGTTATTAGGTAAAGAAGTTTTAACCCCAAATACTCTTTCTTCCACGCGGGCGAAGCTGCGGGCAAAAGCTATTACAAATAAAACCGCTCTGGCGTAAACCAATGAGTAGACTTATCTATATCTATACTTTTAATAAAACTCTAGAGAGGTCAATTCTGTACATTGAATATTTTTTCAAAATTCTTATTGGAGGATGATTGGTGATCGACACTGATGCCAAATATGCAATCAATAAATTTTTGTCTGTCTGTCTGTCTGTCTGTCTGTCTGTCCGTCTGTCTGTCTGTCCGTCTGTCTGTCTGTATGTGCACGCATGGAACAAAAACTACTGAAGGGATTTTAACCAAACTTAGTACGATTGTAGTCCATACTCCTGAGCAGGTTATAGGCTATAAAACATAACGTTGAGACACATAGGAGCCGAGTAGTGACGATAAATTTGAAGTAAGTCGGACGAATTTCGACGCGTGTGGACTGCGGGGTGTGCGGGACGCGCGGGGTGATCGCTTATCTACCTACACAGCGACGCGAAGCAATAGAAAACAGTATTTTTAACCGACTTTCCAAAAAGGAGGAGGTTTCTCAATTAACATATTATGTCTTATATTTGTTTTTTTTATGTTTGTTCGCGGATATCTTCGTCGTTTATAAAACCGATTTTAAATATTGTTTTTGTGTTTTGTAATTATTATATTATATAATTCAAATTTAGTCCCATTGTCACCAAAATGGTGACCTGATGATGGAATCCTTGAGGAATCGAGGTAACTCCTCAAAATTTATATGGAAACATATTTATATAAGATTTTGATATTTTCTGAGGTAGTCTAAGCATATTATGTTACCAAACAGTAAGGTTTTGCACCATATCCTGGACCTTAAAGTACTGAACAGAACTTCTGAGTCCTTAGAGATGTTGAAGATTTCAGCGTTGTTTAAAGGATGCTAGCATATGACACTACATATATCAACTATACTGTAATTGATATAGTGGCATATGCTTTTCTACATAACATTACGCTATATATAATAGGAGCGAAGCGCCAGTGAGAAATGTTGCAAAAACGGGGGCGTGGGACGTCGCGGCGTCGGGCGCCGCGGCATCGGGCGTCGCGGCGTCGGGCGTCGGCGTCGGGCGTCGGCGTCGGGCGTCGGCATCGCGGCGTCGGGCGTCGGCGTCGCGGCGTCGGGCGTCGGCGTCGCGGCGTCGGGCGGTGGTATCGGCGTCGCGACGTCGGGCGTCGTGGCGTCGGGCGTTGCGGCATCGGGCATCGGCGTCGCGACGCGATCGGTCGGGCGAAGACGACGCCCGACTGGTTTTAGTCGCAACGTAATGTTATATAGACTTTCTCTATAAATGGACTATCCAAGAAAAATATTTTTTCAAATCGGACCAGTAGTTCCTGAGATTAGCGCGTTTAAACAAACAAAACAATTCACATTTGGGGGCTTTCGTTGCATGCGCTGCATAAACGGTTTAAGAGGAAACACCACGAATTTTTTTCCATACAAAAATAGAGGTCTAGGGCATTTCTATTTCCTCCCTGGTAGTCTAGAGTAACTATTTTTTTCATGAATATCTATGAATAATATTTGTACGTCCCTATTTTTTCCTTTTTTTAATAAACTAATTACTTAAAGAGATATGGACGTTCAAAAACCTAAAAAAAACCGCCAGACTCTCCGCCGTGTTTAAACATCCAGGAAACAGATTTGACTACATTATGCAACAAAATCAAAAAATAGGAACCTAGTTAATTTATTTTTTTAGCTAATAAAGAAAGAATGATCTAAATCGGTTAAGTTTTGGAGGAGGAAATAGAAATCCCCTAAACGTCGATTTCTGGTACTTTTAATAGGTAATTTCAGTTCTAGCTGCAGTTGTCCCTATCGCACTATGAGGGGCGAGGCTTGAGGTAGGGGGACGCGGACAAATGCTTTAGTTATTAATCTGAGATACGTACACACACGCGTGATGTGACACGTAGTCGATAATGATATCGATAAACTAGTGTTGTTTATCGATATCGACATTTCTAGTTTCTTACATCTTTTTCGTGAAGTATTAAATTATTATAATATTACACTAACTTTAATTATATAAATCTAATTAAATTATATTAAAAAAACTATTATGCGTCCATCATTCTCTCATGCTTACTGCCAAATAACGAGGATCGTATTGGGCCATAACGTCAAATAGCCGGTCGGCCAAAACGTATTATATTATAATGTTGTAAAGGCAACCGAACTGAATAATTACAGCAAGAATACTCTAAAAATGTTAATAATTTTGAGCTCGATTTGTATAAATCTTAAACTAAAATACCTATTTTATTTTTGGAGAAATAATATCTTATGAATGGACCCCAGTTGGTGTAAGTGTTTTGAATATTTTAGATTACATTATACATTTTAATTTTTTGTTAAAATAAATATTAAGATTTCGCTTGTTTGTGAGTTATAATATTGTTATTTTAAAGTAAATATATTTTTTAAATACTTTTTTCTATATCGTTGAACATATTCCAGCGTCTGTGGACCAATATTAGTTTTTCTTTGTGTTAATGAATATATACTGAAATAAATTCTTTAAAATTGTTTATTATCGTCAACTTATTAATTTCCTACGGCCGATCAAATTTAAATTACTACGATAGACTTACATACTATTGAAAACAGACGCTTATATTTTGACTTATTATACTTATTCAAAATTATATATATTTCGGAACTTAGGTATTTTGTGGGCGTCACTTTATAGGATATTGGAAATAATAACACCAAGCTGAACGTGTTTATATTATGAACAATCAAACCTATTGCTACAAGTACATAATGCAAAGCAGACATTGAACGTAAGCGAATTTAGTCAACTCTTTTTTTCTCAAGCCCCGCCATCCCATCGCGCGCCACCTGCCCAGTCCTCCCTGTCATCGGTGACACACGTCTTCTCCTTCCTCTTTTGTAAGCGGCGACCGGCCTCTTGGCAAATATGACTAAACTTGCTAGGCTTTCTTTTTTTTTTTTGCAAGCCTTACGTTTCAACTCCGACACGGCCATTCTGACTAGTCACACGTCCTCGTGTGCTGCTCCTGTAAAAGAAAAAAAACCAGCTGCAATATCACAAGCCTTTTGCTCGGCCTAACCTGACTCTACAATTTTAGGCCAATTTGCTAGTTTAATCTCTAATAGTAATCTCAACAGATACTTTAACTTCTTTAATGCACAACAATAAACTACGCAAAGTCTCAGGTAATGCCTATATGACCAGGGCTCTTTAGTCGAAATACGTTAGCCGCGTAACACGACGTGTTCTCCCCACGGCTAACACGTGTGCATCACTCATTGAATACACATCATGTGGTCTGTGTAGACCTCAACCTTCCAGCATCACACGCCCGCTGCGCTCCGCGTCCTACTTGAGTTGCCCCAAGAGATACCGACTTTTAATGGTTGCTGCTGCGAAATGATGTCTGGTAGGTCAAATATTGTCATCAGAATTTGACTTCTATGACACGGCTCCATCGCCGACATACGTCAACCGCTTAACACATTTGTGTTAACCGCGGCTACCCGTGTGCACATACATGCACAGCGTATGGTCTGTGAAGACCCCGACTCCGCCAGTATCACACTACAGTCAGTAGATAAACAATTACGCTCACCAAATAATTTTGGTTTCGAATGTGATACTTCAACGAAGTACAGACGACAGTCGTCTAGCCGCCGCGCCACCGCGCTGCGCTGCATCGCTCGCCGCGCTCCGTCGCGTCGTGTCGCGTCGCTAGCGTTGCTCGAAGCTCGATCCACTGTACACAAAATGAAACAGCACAAAAAAATGTTCAGACTATCTAAAATTAAGTTCTTTTAGGGATTTATTTACTAAGACTTCGCTGTGCCTGTCTGTCTTTAATCAGGCTGTATCTCAAGAACAAAACTATCGCGGTTTAAATATCAGCAACAACAATGAGATTAAAATGTTAGATTTCACTATGCAGTAAAATTAATTTAATTTCCTTTCAATGATCTAACTGATTGAATGAAAATAAGCTATTACTTTAGAGTCACACAATAACAAGTGATCAGATTGCACTGTCCTCACTAAACTTGACAAAAATAAACATTTTTAGTTGTACTGCCGCGGGAATCGAACCCACAAAGTCGAGTACTAGGTTCTAAACCACTGGACTCCAGAGTAATTCATAATAATAATAATAGCTCCCTTCACCGATTTCGGTGTCGGTAGCAAATTTCATTCAAACCAGGCCAGCTACGCAAGAGTTATTTTATAGTGTCCAAGTGTGTGAGCAATACACAGAAGCACTCTCTCTTCCTTTTACTTTCATAACCCAGCGGAACGGTAAGTTGTCGGTAGCCAATTTCATTGAAACCAGGCCAGCTACACAGGAGTTATTCTATAGTGCCCAAGTGTGTGTGCGCAATACACAGAAGGACTCTCTTCCCTTCACTCTCACAACCCAGCGGAACGGTAAGTCGACACGTCTGGCTAGAGAATAGGCACAGGACCGACCTTTTACATGCCCATCTGACGCATGGATCATCTTTCTTGTCAGACAGTCAGGTGATCAGTCTGCATTGTCCTAACCAATCCTAAAAACAACCTTTTTTGTTGTTTCAACGTGGGAATCGAACCCACGAATCCGGGTCGAGAGCTAAGCTCTGAACCACTAGACCACGGAGGCGATTCATTCGTCATTCATAATACCTGAAGACTCGCTAGTGCGTTTACAACCTTTTACAAAATCACCAAGTTGGTCGAAGCTAACTGAAGTCACTCAATGAACTTTCTAATCTTCCACCGCATCAGTGGACTGCCACGGCCTCTGAGACTCTTGGACCGTTGAGTGTGTGATGCCTTGTTCACCATTAGTTCCAGCTTACATACAGTAACTTCTGAAACATGAAATTAAAAT
The DNA here is from genome assembly GCA_905187575.2 of Celastrina argiolus. Taxonomy (NCBI): domain Eukaryota; kingdom Metazoa; phylum Arthropoda; class Insecta; order Lepidoptera; family Lycaenidae; genus Celastrina; species Celastrina argiolus. Next base: position 11,631,328 of record LR994596.1, read on the forward strand.
GTGTTAATTCCATAAAACTCATATCACAAACAATATTATCCTGTTGGACGAATTTTAAACTATTCCATATCACATAATGTTCTAAAAAGTAAAAGTCTGTTAAATCTGTAGGTAATATGTATTCCAAATTTACTTTAACAGATATTTTTATGGCCAGCTTAGGAATAAATAACAATGTACAAGACATTATTTAAAGATACTCTTTTTTTTTTCTTTGTTTTAAACTCACCAATGAAAATTACATTTAAGTATGTAGTTTCAAACTACCTACTTATGTTAACCCTCAAGACCCCATGATCAATTTATTGATTTATTGACTACTCTTAAGATTTGTTGTAACTAGAGATTTGTCAAGCCCTCAGCACTTGACTTTAAAACGGACTTCACGTAAAAACTAAGGGATAACACATTAATTGCATCCCAAGATTAATTATGACCAAAGCTTTGTTTATTTAACACACATGTCTTGTTGTATTTTGTTTCAACTATTGTAAAGGCTCCCGATGGGGACATTCGATCGTGGCATGAATTTCTGCTTGGTTGTGTCCCGACAGAAGATAACTTGTAAAAGCTCTGCATGTTAACCCTAATTAAGTTTTAAACTTTAATAAGTTGCAACTTTAAATAATTTTTTAATTCTTTTTGAATAGTCTTTCTCGCTCCTACAACTTGTCTACCTACTTACTATCATGTAAACAATATTTACAAAGATCATGTCAATGTTATTGTATAAGCCTGTTTGTTTACAACTTGTGCTCACCTGCATAAGACCTTTACTTGTTGTGTAATAATAATTATTATCATTAAAATCAAACTTTGATTTCTTCTTTATTAACTGTGTTGATTTCACTCTATTAATAAGAATATAGCTAGTATAATAACAAGTTTAAAACTCACATAATTTAAGTATCAAAATACTGTAAAATCTTTTACTTTGAATCTCTTTTCTGTTACTAATACTGTGATTATAAAACCAGACTAATTCTGAACTTTACAATGAAATAAGTAATGATACTCATACTACCAGTTCACATCTTTGCGAAGCAAGTAGAATAGTCCATAAGATACACAATGCTCATCTGCGTTGGTTGGTTACCCAGCAAAGCTCATTCTATGCATCGGGCAAGCATGCAAGCTATGCAAGGCTATGCATCGTCCAGTCCAGCATTATCCCAATGTATTGTCCATCTACAAATAAAACAAAACAGCAATACAAACGAACACTAAACTTTAAAGTTTATTTAGATTTTTGGGCAAGCAATTTCATGGAAACTTTGAAATTGTATTTACTTTGAAGGCTTCCAAATTATAACGAGGAATAAAAAGATTGCTACCACCTGTTACCAAAGCCATCAAGCTTATAACCAAGACCTGTCGTTGACTAGCCAATATCGTGGTTCTATTGTAAATCGTCACGTTCCCATTGTCAATCGTCACATTCACATTGTAAATCGTCACATTCCCATTGTCAGCACGTTACCATCGTCAGCAGCGCTGTAATCCCATCAATCGTCTTTCTGCTATGCATATACCATGCTGCCTTTGGTAGTGGAGGCTCCGTAATATAATCTGTTCCGTCTCAACGTGATCTGAATGTCCGCAAGGCCATATCCAATCCAACAATTTGTAGGTACCCTGTAACCATCTATCTTGATTTTGCGGGTATATCCCACTCTGATTTCGGAACTTAGGTATTTTGTGGGCGTCACTTTATAGGATATTGGAAATAATAACACCAAGCTGAACGTGTTTATATTATGAACAATCAAACCTATTGCTACAAGTACATAATGCAAAGCAGACATTGAACGTAAGCGAATTTAGTCAACTCTTTTTTTCTCAAGCCCCGCCATCCCATCGCGCGCCACCTGCCCAGTCCTCCCTGTCATCGGTGACACACGTCTTCTCCTTCCTCTTTTGTAAGCGGCGACCGGCCTCTTGGCAAATATGACTAAACTTGCTAGGCTTTCTTTTTTTTTTTTGCAAGCCTTACGTTTCAACTCCGACATATAATATTATTGATGCTCCACATCTGCTAAGTATAATTTGCTCTACAAGTTTAAAAATCAACATCCCATTTTTTTTATTCATTGACAGGCAAGGAGGCTCTATGACAACTCTCATTTACATAACTTTCTTGTAGAAATAATATACTAGCTACTATATAACTTTCTTTTAATAATAAATAAGCACAAGCTCATTTCTGGTGTTGTAGCCTTTTTGTTGTCTTTCCGAAAATAGCTTGTAAAGTTTCATTTCTAAATAAAATATTGTGAATTTTGAATTAAGTAATACATACTACATATAAATAAAACGATCTCAACCTCAAGTCAGTATTTGAGATGACAGTCGAATTAATAAATAGTACTTAAGCACTTAACTTAAAGACGGTGTCTCAACTGAGTATGAGCGTTATCAACAGCTGTCAAACTGCTACTTGAGTAGATGAACTTTCGAAAGTAAACAGTAATTTGAGAGTTGTTTTGAGGCTTATGTCACTATCTCATCTCATTCCGTTTTACCTATTTCTAGTTCCGAATATGAACTTTCTTTGTGATGGAATATTTTATTTCTACCAAAATATTAATGAAAAACTGGTTTTTAATGTAATAATTAAGAAAAAGTTATTAAAGTCTCTTTTTGATATTTATACTACAAAATTTTGTTACATTCATTTACAGAAATATTGATAAATATTATATTTGTTATGAAACTAATAAATCTGCTACTTTTAAAAGTATAACGAAACGTTATTTTACTAGTCACACATTAAAGAGCAGTTTTGAAAGGTTAGATCTTAGTTGAAACAGCGTTCCTAAAACCGGTTCACCTAATACGTCCTTGAAATCAAACTATTAATCAAATGAAGAAGCTAATCTTAGTATGAGTTTGTATCAACCAAGAGAGTCCTAGTTTTACACTTCTTTATTAATACGGTCATAAGTGTTACAGCAAGTCTGAGATACTTAATATATTTGTAATAAAAAAATAAACCGTTAAAAAAAGTGGGAAAAACTTGTAACAAATGCAATATATAAATATGCAAAAGTAATTTTGCGTTGGCGCTAAACAATTTACCACGGTTATGATCGCTCGCCGAATAATGCTTATAATTTTTTTTTTCTGTGTTCCTAGAGAATACTTAATACTTAGTTACTTAACTGAAAATTTTCAGTTTGACTCACTATACATAGCTGTGTGTAAGCATAGCATATTTGTTTTCATTGGCTGGTTACTTGAATTTATGGCCTAGACTTCTATGGAGCATGATCCATATCCTTTCGTGTTAGACTAGACTACTAGGTTAGTATGTAGAATAAGAAGCATTTTAAACTTCTATAAGTTTAAAATGTTTAAAATACTGCGATTAAAATTACATAATATGTGGTTAGCTTATTCGATCCGATGATATTTAGATCATATTGACCATTTGATAATCATAATGATCGTAATAATCACAATGAAATATGCCCAAAAAAAATTCAAAAGTTATAAACAATTAACATCTTCAAAAATAGTGTTTGCTTTGTAGTTATTTATTCTATAAACGGACATTATTTAAATATTTTTTAGTTTAGAACGATAACGGAAGTTTGAAAAAATTATTGTCTAGCATAATTATTGAAATATAATTTTTATATGAAAAAATCCGACAGAAATCAATTCTTGTGAGTATTTAGATTATACTTTACATATTTTTATATTTTTCATTTAACTCTAAGTACTTAGGTACCTACTTTAAAAATATTAACTGACGCCTAAGAGGCCGTCTGCATGCAACAATGGCGCGGAGGGCTATTTTCAGCGTTAATTTAAAAATATAAATAATGGAGGTATAATTCCGGGAGTGTAACCTTTTTTTGGTAAATTTCCCCCTCTTTCAGGATATTTTTTTCAAATTTCGTAAATATTTATAGTTATCGAACAATAGCCTATAAACCAAACATTATTTTTTGAAGGTGTTTGAGTATATAAAACTTTTAGATTATTTAATGGGCTAATTTAATTGTGTGCCGAAATAGCACAATGATCTAGACAATTTCGGATTGAATGAGCCGCCGTTTCCATAATATTATGAAACTATGGACTTCACTAGTTATTGTATACGAGCATCGACCATTTCTGGTACTAGGTACCTAGTCGAGGTAAAAACTAAAAAGTGTGTAACGAAGATTCCATTTCTTGTCATAATCATAAAATATAGTCCGATTTACTTTAAGCATTTTAAGTAGCGAGAGGCCCGCGTGGGCGGCGCGCGGCTCACGCACACATAGACGATCTCACTCACACATCGATAGCGGGCGTGAACCACGTGATCAAGGCGCATTGGAGACGGCAACAAACTTTTCAAATACCTATTTTTCATTTCTCTCGTCCGTGTGGTTTCCTCTTAAGTCAATCAAACACCACGCGAACGAAGTTGCGGGCACAGCTAGTCTATACTAATATTATAAGGTAAGAAGAGCTTGTTAATAACGCGCTAATCTCAGGAACTACTGGTCCTATTTGAAAAATATTTTTTTGGATAGTCCATTTATAGAGGAAGGCTTTAGCTATATAACATTACGCTGCGACCAATAGGAGCGAAGCGTCAGTGCAAAATGTTGGAAAAACGGGGAGGATACATAAACGGCCAAAAACCATGCGAACGAAGTCGCGGGCACAGCTAGTATATCATATATTTTTTAATCACGTCAACTAAAATAACTTTTTTTAGATAAAATATCGTCCATTCATATTTAATGTGATACTTCAACAACTGTAAACTACCCTCTATTTTGTATATTCATAAATAAATAATTAAAATTTATTAAAATGTGAAACTTCAACAACAATAATCTACCCTCTAGTTTTCATCTTTCAAAGTGAACAATTTTGGCTGGACTGTGACAGTTTTATATTGCCAAGTGCAGAACTAATCCATACACAAACAAGCTCATACAAAGTTTATCACGCGAGTGAGTTTGCATCAAGTTCTGTTAAGGAGCTTACTCGGATTGAGACTGGTGTTATAGTTTGAGGATACGGATTTCCTGTGACTAATACGGAAAACAGCTTAAATTTTAGATCAAAGAAAGTAATTGTCTTTTGTCCTATACAAGGTGTAAATTAATGAGTGATAATACTTTAGGGTGTGTATGTGCCCGTTAAGTAGATTTTGTGAAAGTACAAGCGCTGAAAGACTTACTTTCATGTTTCTATGAGAAATGCCCCAACATCATAAATTTGCCCGTATAATAATTTTAAAAAGTAGCTGTTGATTTCACAGTAAATTCTATAAACGGGACCCCTACACACTCTAAAGTATTATCACTCATTAATATTACAGCCTGTATATAATATATAACGCGGCGTAGGAGCTTATAATAGCTCCCCTCTCGATAATTTCGGTGTCGTTGAAACCACTGGGCACTCTTTACTCTCCTAACCTAGTGGGACGGTTATCCGACACAACTGGCGAAAGAACATGCTCAAGACCGACTTTTCAAAAAAAGATTTTATCAAATCGTATCAATAGTTCCTGAGATTAGTTCGTTTAAACAAACAAACTCTTCGGCTTTATAATATTAGTATAGATGTAGGATTAGCAATTTATTTACCCTCGAAAACACGCTGTTATAAGTTTGACGTGCCTGTGTTTGTTTGTAGTGTAGGAAGTGAATTTTATTTTATTTTTTGTTTGAAAGCTGATGAGATCGAGTGTTCTCATCTATAACTCAGGATCAGTTCACTCATGGCTTGATAATTTAGTGGTTACTTAAAACTACTTAAACTAGATCAAAATCGGATCATTCGTTCGGAAGCTAGATGTGACACACACACAAAACTAATTTCCCTCTGTTTTCTTAGAGAGTTAAAAATAGATTATACATGTGAAAAGGCTTGCCTATACAGGGTGTAAAAAGACCGGTCACGATAACTTTGGGATATGATTATAGGACCTTGACTGATTCTAGAAATGTCCTTTTTTTTTAACTTTTTTTTTCAAAAAAAAAATTTTTTTTCTTTAATTTATTATTTTTAGTCGCAATTCTAAACTGTTTGGAACAACATTTTGCATTAAATTCCTAATTTTTATAATTTTTGCTTTAAAACGTAATGAACGCGATGCGCGGTCTATTGACCTCCACAGCTGACTGAGCGCGCCGTCCGACTCAGAGTACCTATCGACTTCTTACCGATGTTGTAATATTGTACCTACATTCGCATACTAATAAGCCTTGTACCAAATGTATTTGTATTAAGTGTTAGTTATTTAACTCTAAGTTATAAACTAACTCTGGGTTAAAACCTGGTACAACTGGACCTTACACTTAGTGTAGTCACCATAGCGGACGGATCAATTGTTTTGAACTTGGACTCGAACTCCTAGATCGCCTGCATCGTATTGCTTGAATTTGTTATCATGACAAACTAAAACTTCCTTTATACCAAAACCCGTGTACCTACATACTAACTAACTTCTTAATGTCAATCGGCAATCACCGCTTTTTTAATGGAAATTACAGACACGAAGCGAAGATTCCTGAAAGACAATTAAAACGTAACATACGTACCTACACAGTTCAAATTCAAATTAATTAAGTAGGTATGTAAAACTACGCCTATTTACTTACGTGAATGAAGTAGATATTCAGTAGTGAGCACCATCTCAAAATTAATAGCTTACTGAGTCGCGTCTCCCATGTCGCGTCTCATTAAAACTTTTAAAAATTTTCTTGTTGTATTTCGATAATAAAATAGTTCCTAATAATCTGAGCAGCATACCACAATATGATTACATGGACACATCACACAACACAACATTACGCTGTTAAACAAGACCTTAGACGAATAATTATTAATAGTAAAATAAATACCTAAAAATAATTCAACTCAGGCAACCATTTACCTCGAGATAAAAACTACAACTGAATTCGAAAATAGTTTTTAAAAGATGCCGACGATAAATAATTCTTTAGAAAATATTACCTATTTTCTTTCTTTCGGCAAATTCGTATCAAAGATTGACCGCCCGGCGCGGCGATATCAAACGACGCGACGAGGAATAAACACGTGCCGCCACTGCAGTGTTGACCACAATGAGGGGAAATTCCCCTTTCAAGGGGAAATTAGGGTCCAGAGGGGAAGAAAAGGGGGAAAGACTATAAAATAGAGAAATTGCGGGAAATCATAGATTAAACTTGGCTCTACCGTGGACTAGCGTGTTACCGTATGATATTCATTTACCTATTATGATGTTTATAGAATAAAAAGTACAGCGCCAAACTATGTAAAAAAATTATGGGTCCAAATGACAGCTATTCTGCAGCGAATAAATAAAGAATCACGCAAATCGGATCATTAACCTAGAGTAATCGGTGTACATACATGAAAAACAGACCAAATTGAGAACCTACTCTTTTTTTGAAAGTCGGTTAAAAAACGATAAAGACTTTTTTAATTACTACTTTAGTGAGTACACTAGTGCCAAAACTTAAAAATAATTTTTGAGTTTAAAAAAGTCCTGAGAAGGGGAAATCTAACTTGAGGCGTGGGGAAACTTAATCATTAGAGTGGAAACACTGACCGCCACTCGCCGCCCGCGCCGGCCGTTGCAGGGGCCTCCGGGGCTGCGGCGAGCAGCGAGCTACCTACGATAATAGTGAAGTGACATGTGAAAATTAACTTCAATGTAGTCGATATTTTTTAATAATTAATAAGTAACTTACTGTTTTATATCGATTCAGATAAGTTTCTATGAATTTCATACAGATACCAATAATTGAAAATAGATTTAGAAAGTTTGTAAGATTAAGAATTAAAGATGTTCTCAATTCTCATGATATTATTTAATAATATTTAATTGTGTTACTTAACTTTTTAATGATTCAAACACTTAAATGCTTATGAAAAAAATAGGTAATAATTTATCGATATCAGCACAAAATAGAAATATCGATACTTATAATTATTCTCCGCTTTCCAAAGCTTAAGCTTTAGCTAAAATGTATTTGTATTAAGTGTGTGTAACGACCCGAGTCGTCGAGTCATCGAGTGTTGTTCCAACGCGAGGTTCGATTCCCGCGTGAATGGATGCCTTTACATGTAAAATGTCGCACCTGCGCCTTGTTCTCGCGTTGGTCAATCGAGTTGGGTAAACCTCCCACTGGGTTATGGAAGTAAAAGGATAGTGTCCTTGAGTATCGCAGTATTATTAGTATTAAAGTATTAACGCCTCCATCGTCTAGTGGTTCAGAGCATAGCTCTCGACCCGGAGGTCGTGGATTCGATTCCCGCGTTAGAACAAAAAAAATGTTTCTAAGCTTAGTTAGGACAATGCAGGCTAACCATGTGATTGCCTGATAAGAAAGATAATCCATGCGTACTGGATAGCATGGGCATGTAAAAAATCGGCCCTGCGCCTGTTCTTTTTCCAGTCGTGTCGGTTAACCGTCCCGGGTTATGGGGAGAGTAAAAGGAAGAGAGTGTCCTTGTGTATTGCGCTCACACTTGGGCACTTCTGCGTAGCTGGCCTGGTTTCAACGAAATCGGCTACCGTCATCGAAATCGGTATAAGGAACATGCAATTTTTAGCTTTATTCTAATAAGTTTACGTTTATGTTTATTTGAACACAATCAGCTGTTTTTCTCTATTTGCAATTCGTGCGGGGCGTGGCGCGTCCCTCCCCGCTACTGCCCGTGAGGTTGTGTACGTTTTACACTGCCTATTGTAAAAAAATAAAATTTTTAAACAATGGATTAAAATCAAATGACTAGTACCAGTGGATATACCTCATGCCTGGTTATAAACCCACGCCAGAATAGTGACTGCTCTTTTTACACCCTGTATGTACATGTAGTAGGTACAAGTGAGTGAAATTTCTTGAAATCATCAATTAAGTAAGCATGACTGGTTTTCTACTATGTGAAATCTCAAAGCCGGCTGTTAATGCTCCTTTGCAATAACATACCTATGCAATATGTAAAACAAATCTATACTATCTATACTAATAATATAAAGTGGAAGAGTTTGTTTGTTTAAACGCGCTAGTCTCAGGAACTACTGGTCCAATGTGAAAAATTCTTTTTTTGTTGGATAGTACATTTATAGAGGAAGGCTTTAGGCTATATAACATTACGCTGCGACCAATAGGAGCGAAGCGTCAGTGAGAAATGTTGCAAAAACAGGGAGATTTTCGTTGCGTGCGCTACATAAATGGTTTAAATCGGTCAAGAACCACGCGAACGAAGTCGCGGGAATAGCTAGTGAGTGATAATACTTTAGACAGGTGCTCGGTCCTCGTTCGCTTTTATCTGCGTCCGAAATAAAGAAAGAAAAACAAAAACATGTATTTTTTAATAGTGTTCATAAAAATATACTTTAAAAACATTCAACAACAACTACAGAATCCTACCACTAATATGAATGTGAAAATTGTTAGGATGTGAGTATGTATGGATGGGAGATAGCATCATAGAAAGCGCCTGTAAAGGCACCTAAGTTATTCGGTTTTTTTTTGTACGTTGTATCTAGTTGTGTTTAGGTTGTCTGGAAAAGACTGAAGTAAGCAATAAGAGTCTCTTTCTCTATATCTCTTTCTACTTATCGATGCTGATTCGAAGTTTGAAAGATGGTTGTTCTTTCTCACAAAACGACTCTGTCTGAACCACAAAATCTGTTATTTTGATAAAATTGAACATGCTTTGATTGTTATGTATGTATATGATGTATGTTTATCGATCTCTGGCGCATTTGAAAAACCAATCTAATGTGTTTTATTTTTGTTTTTTTTTTAATTTTTTTTTTGCCGTAAGAGAGGATCGATCGGTATAAAAAAATATAGCAGAAGGCTGTCAAATTAGCTATATGGTGGTCTTTATTTTGTAAATAGATTGATAAATGAAATTAGAATTTGCTTTAATACATATGAAGTCGCGGTCAATATCTATTAATAATAATAATATCTTTGGACACTTCACACCACGTCAATCTGGCCCATTGCTTAGTATCCGAAGAACTTGTGTTACATGTACCAGGCAACGGAAATATATTTAATACTTTTATACCATACACATATTTAAGATTTAAATTATACACAAATATAATAAACATCCATGACCCAGGAACATTGTAAGCATTTTGTTCCCTCAGCGGGATTCGTACCCTCGACCTCACCATTGAGCATCATCTCGCTTAACCACTGCGCTAAGAGGTCGTCAAAGAGTAAAGCATAATAAAGATGTCTCATGCTCTATAATGGAGTTTAAAATCTTTTCATCTACATTCTTGCATAACGGGAGCTAAATATGAAAATTTATGCATTTGGGTTAAAATCGTTAAGATTTATGTACTTGTATTAATTACCGCTTTGTTACTGCAAATAAAGTAATAGTTGTATGTAATTTAATTTGCTGTTACTTAAGGGAATATACGCTCGATGAAGCTGAAAATTGAAGTGCTTTAAAAGCTGTTTTGGCAATATTCTACTCTATCAGTTGTTAATTGAATTTGAAGACATATTATAGTAGTTTAGTTATTTTATTTTAACACATTTTATTATTATATGGACATTTTATTTTATTTTAATTATTTTACTGACATATTTTTCTTATACGTTTATCTAATGTTATGACACGATAACTTATTATAGAATGATTTTTTTTTTATTAAATTGTCATGACATTATTTAATTTAGTTGATTAATTTCATTGATAAATGTATTTTAAATTATTTAATTGACATACTTTATACTTTTTATCTAATTTTAGGACATTATAATTTATTATAGACTAGGAATTAGTAAAATACAACATAAATGTTTGTACATAAAGAATTTTAAACTCTGTGATTTGGACGGTTGTACCTTATTTCACACTAATTTATTAATAATAATAGGTGTTGTTAATAATAATTAGATTAATAATATCATATTTTATAGAATAATTTTTTGTGACAAATTATAATAGTTGTAATTTTTTTCATGAAGGGGGCAACATTAATTCCTGTTTTTATTTTTTTTTTCAATTTACCCACAGAAATTAAATATTTTTCAACTTACACCTGATGATGATTTAATCGAAACCGGTCGTATTTTTTTGTAAAAACTTATTAAAACGTAATAAAAAGTGGAAAAGTGTAAAAAGTTGTGTGTTGTTATTGTGAGGACCTTTGTGTCGTCTTTCTCTGTAATTTGTACTATTGTTAAGTGTTTCTTGTGTACAATAAATCTATACTTATATACTTATATTATTATAAAGGAAGAGTTTGTTTGTTTATTTGTTTGCTTGTTTGTTTGTTTGTTTGTTTGTTTGTTTGTTTAAACGCGCTAATCTCAAGAACTAATGGTCCGATTAGAAAAATTATTTTGTTGTTGGATAGTTCATTTATAGAGGAAGGTTTTAGGCTATATAACATTACGCTGCGACCAATAGGAGCGAAGCGTTAGTGAGAAATATTGCAAAAACGGGGAAAATTAATTACATTTGGGGACTTTCATTGCGTGCACTGCATAAACGGCTTCAGTCACTCAAAAACCACGCGAACGAAGTCGCGGGAACAGTTGTTAAATAAAAAAAATATACCGTAGAGGTCATCAAACTGGATAAAATCACGTAGTTCACAACTCGCTTTTCAATTTTCTTTTTACGCAATTTCCTTTTGAACCGACTTCGTAACCAATTTATACGCTCCAAGTTGGACAGATTTATGTTTTGCCTGTCATTTCCGAAATTCCGACTGAGATTATAAATCAGAGAACTAAACATCCTTGTATCGTTTTCACGTGCAATAAAACATGTAAGGGCAAGGACACACTTCCGCGGTCGTCCCGGATGTGTGATGACCTTCTGCAGTTAACTTGCTAATACTTTTGTATCACGACATAACTGCCCAGTGGTTTAGTGGCTTTCTACTCGGAGATCGTCAAAATAAAACTTTCCACTATAATATTATTAGTGCAGCAGGCTTACTCCCGACACAATCGAGAAACGAAACAGTTCGATCTCAATCTCTTTTGGTGTTTTAGTTACTGTGAAACTAACCAGGATAAGGAAAATCCTTAGATCGTAAGTTTTTGTACTGGCGTCGGCGTAATACCGGTTGATACCAGTTTTGGAATTCGGCGTCAGCATCGGCATCGGAGTCGGCGTCGGCGTCGACGTAATATCGGTTTTGGAAATATAAAAATAGCTTGGTAAATAACCCATATTTTTTTGTAATATGTAAAAGATAAAAATGGTTACTGTGGGTTATGCTTAGGAGATAAACATATGCTGTCGTGGACTTTTTTATTCATCTTTTCAATATATTTAAGATTTAAGACATTTCCATAGTACATAAATTTGATCTATCTCGTAAGGTTTAGCCAGCGCAGAAAAATGTTTGTTACGACATCACATTACAAATCTTTAAATTTCTCGGATTTTCTCTACTATAATATGCATGTATTATATATAAAGTTATAAATCTTCCTCCTGAATCACTCTATTCATTAAAAAACCGTATCAAAATCCGTTGCGTAGTTTTAAAGATCTAAGCATACAAAGGGACATAGGGACAGAGAAAGCTACTTTGTTTTATACTATGTAGTGATCTGCAAAATCTATTATTGTTTATTGTAACTACTAACATATGTTGGTTTAAGCTGTACTAATAAATCATAGACTCATTTAAATTGTCATTGGACTTTAGATACAAATTACAATATGGACACTAGTTAATACAGTAGGTCACCAGGGGCACATTTATTAGATAATACCTATGACAAAAACATGGCAATTTCAGCACCGGTTTCAGTGTAGCTGGTCTAGCTACACTGTAGTTAATTTAAAGTCCCCATTTCCCTCTTCCATAACCAGTTCGACATCAAGCGATCAAGTGATCAAACGCATTACTGATGTTTTATGAAATACATACATGGGTCGGATAGCTGACGCATGGATCATATTATTTTTTGTCAGACAACCAGGTCAGACTGTTATCCTAACTAGGCTTCAAAACATTCATTTTGTCGTGTCGTCCCAAGAAATGAAATAAGATAGTTTTATCCTGAAAAAGTGCTGTTTCTTCGTTGAAATACTTTATTTACTCATGCGTAGTGGCGGATTTAGACATTCTCAAGGCATAGACTGTACAGTTTTTGCCGCCTTGCCTTAACAATTTTCATATCCTACATAATTTTTTGTGGGGCAAAGGGCGCAAAGGCCGACTGCTGGCGGGGGAGCGACGGCGAATTAGCTGTTTTACTCTAGAATATAGAAGTTTGCTACTCTCGGAATGTGCAATGACAAGTGAAGGAAAACTCATTAATAAAATGACTGTTGACTGACTCTGTAAGACATTAGAAAAAAATCATACATTTTTTTTCTATAACTTGAAAAAAAATCGGACCACAAATTTGCCGCCCCAAAATATGCAGCCCTAGGCTCAAGGCTACTCAGCCTTCTGGTAAATCCGCCACTGCTTATGCGTAACCGTGGTAAAAGTTAGTAAAACATATATTTATACAAAAGATACATACATATTTAAGTAGATTTAGGAACAAGTCCAAAGTCTTTACAAACCAAATTATTTATTTGAATATCAATTCCAACTCGCGGCAAGTCATATCTACAATTCGTTATTGCTTTGAGAAGCATCCCTTGTAACTTGGAATACCTTTACATGTTAGCTACGCACGACGCACGTAAGTAGGTACAGTTGGGTGCCAAAATCCTTACCAGTCCCTACTTTTTAACCAAGGCGAAAACAGAAGAGTGTTATTTACTTGTCTGTGTGTGTCTGTCTGTCCATGGCATTATAGCTTCTTCACAAGTGTTATAATAATAATACTAATATACAATTTAATATAATAATACCACAAATATTTATCGATGTCGCATCAGTCGCTATTAGTCAAGTTTCAATTTTCATTTCCATACAAAAAAAGATTTGTAAGGAAATAATGGATCTATAATATAAATATACAAAAAAACAAATGTTAGAATATTAAATATAAGCTATGGTCGAATTTTGTCCACCGCTATTATCGACAAAATACCTTTTTCACAATAGGAACTTCACGGACATAAAAGTAATAATCATGATCGATCATGACGAGGGAGAAAGGAAACCCTCCGTGAAAAAGGTTGGGAAACCCCGCATTAGAGATTATACATCAAAGTATTAAAGGAATATAACAGTCTGACTGTATATCGAAGTTACTCGTCTCTGAGGGGTTCAATTATTGAAACAGCGCCAATCTACGCTTACAGATTAAGGCTTTGTATTTCGACAATGACCTTGAACGACGTACTAACGATATTTTAAAATAATCTGCCATGGCAAGAGTATTTGAACAAATCGTCTTACTTTACTTAAAATAGTGACGTAATTTTTATACTCGCGTCACTAATATAAGAAGAGCATAACGTTAAAAACGGGTGTACTTTGCATATTGTTTTAAGAACTATTAAAAAAAATGAATTTTTAAAACGATAATCTTTTTTTTCTGCATCACCCTATGGTTGACTGGAAGAAAATACCCTCAGGTATCCGCCATTTTACATTGTGCATAAAGTGTACAAAATAAATAAATAAATAATCTTGTGATAAATATAATGAAGATAGTACTTATGTAAATTTTGAAATTTTTCGATGCGACTAGTGTTAAGAAAAAAGGTTTTATAGTACCTACTCTAATTTTCAGGTTATTACGCGCACGCAGCTATAATGTTACAACGATTTTTAGAAAAAAATAATAGATTTTATACTTACAGTGCACCCGGATTACTTCGGTTCCATCCGTAACTAATAAACACAAAGAAATATAAAAACATACATCAAAGTATAATGTAACGGAACATATTGTCAGTCTGACTGTACAGCGAAGTTGCCTCTGGAGCTCAATTATTGAATCAGCGTCAATCTACAGCTTACAGTTTAATGTTCCTATGAATCGTACACTGTCGTTGTTACACCAAATGTGTTTTAGATTACTGGAGTGATATTACATAGGGCTTACTATGGCTCATTTCGGTAACATTCGAAACTGTTACTGCTAGTAGGTAAATGTTCAATGGGTTTAATATAACGGGTCTAAATAGAACAGTCGCTATAACTTTGGGATATGATTATACAACCTTTTCTTATTCTAGAAATGTCTTTTTTTTTTTAGGTTTAATGGTTTGAGTTAAATTTATCTCGGACGTACTATAATAGTTGCATGTATTTATCAGTTTTAAGGACTCTCAATAGGTAGGTTCGTATCTAATTAGCAGAGGAAATATAATATTATTTATTTCTGTCTCGTACTCTTTTAGTTTGCGAGACGAAATGGAAAAGCTGTGTCAGCATTTTTAAAAGTATTCTCAAACGATGTTCAGTTAAAGTTTACAAATATGAGTTCTGAGATAAGATCGCAGTAACAAGAGAATATCTGCGAGTAAACTTTATCTCGATGTAAGGGTGCGTGCACTGAAGATGAAATTCATCGACGTTTCGGCTATGACGTCACAGCTGGACACACTGTACCAAAAAACCTCACCTCCACAAAAGTATATCGTAGGGGACAGTTGCGCTTCAGTTTGCCGGAGCGCTCACTCAATTTGATGGAAGTCCGGACCCTATAGGGGTGAACCGGCCGGTCGAGGAAGAAGTGGCCTGTGTTTTGACAGATCCAGGGCACTCCACCCAACATAACGGCTGATAGCAATCCGGAAGTGGTTTTAGTGGGTAAACCGGCTGTAGCGTGCCGGGAGTCCCACATACCCCTCGGGGGGATGCGTAATGCATTTTCATTGCGCCATAAAAAAAGGCTTACGTCCAATATTGGACATCATAGAATAGAATAGAAAAATATTTATTTGTACATAAAAACACAACGTTAAAGAAATAAAAAGAAACGTAAGAAAAGGCGATCTTACTACTTAAGCTGTTTCTTAAAGACAACCTAAAAAAACGACAACGTAAAAAAAAATTACCAAATTCACATTGCTTAGGAATTTCCGATTTGTGTGAACAAGCCCTTACAACTCGCCCGAGGCAGTAGTTGGTAAGTTTTCCGTCGGGGAAACAGTGGACGGGTTATTTTAGCATACGTCTCCATTTTAATGATACCTATATAAATAATGACTTTCTTTAATTAAAGTTATACAAGTTTGTAAAATGAAACTATTTTAAAATATTGGATTTGTTTTTCATTTCATTGGACATACTTTATGTTGTAACTATGCAGACTTTATACAGGGTGACTCACGGTTATAAAGTCGAATATAGTGTGAAGAGAAGGACACGTGGAGCATTTTTTGTTTTGGCACCTCATATTAAATGACTTACCATAACGCGACAAATCATTAAAGACGTCCATAACAGTCATAAAACAGATGAGTTTAAATCCAAGTATGGTCTTAGGTCAACGACCAGTGCGTTCGTGTGATTAGACTTTCACGCCTTCAAGCCCCAGCCTATGCTGGGGCTTGAAGGCGTGAAAGTGAATCTTACTATAGATTCACTCCTTGTGGTAATTTTAGACACGATAAATGAATGCCTATAAAATCTTCGTAACGGTAGCAAAACGGCCAAGTATCACGTTTTAACTGAAATGTAGAGTAAGTGAAGCTAAGCCTAGTAAAGTAAGGGCGCATAGATCAAGAGCTTAGGTTCTACATGAGATCTGTTCACTTTTTGATAGATTTTGATCAAGGTGCTTGTAGATTTAGGGCGAGTAGTCTTTAGAGCTTGGCTTTATACGATATCTAATAACTTTTTCACAGGGTAAGCTATGTAGACTCGTCTTTGCAACATTTTCACATGAAAATGTTTTTGGTGGGATTATTTTATTTTTGTAAGTTGGTTAATGGACTTGTTTGAGTTTAAAAATAACCTATTTTGACCCCGGGCAATTACTTTCGCCTTAGTTTCGTCAGGAATTTAGATGATTTATTGTATTTTTCTTTCATTTGATACCCATATTGTGAGAGTACCTGTGAAAACGATAAATCGCTATTTTGGATTAAAAATGGCGGCATTCATGAAATCTTGTTTGAATTGTATTTGTTTTCTCAAACTCTCTCATCATTTGATACCCATACCTATTGTAGGGGTTGATATGAAAACGATAAGTCTCCATTGTGGCTGTGTAACGCCGAACTTCAATAAAACATCTCACTACTATAATTGAACTCTCTTTATACTTTATTCTTGTTTTTTTTTCGAAAGCTATAACTATCCGGGTGGCTAGTTGTTTAGTCATAAGCTTGTTTAATCATTTTAGTGTTTGCTAAAATAATAATATTAATAATAATATCTCCCACACCGATTTCGGTGACGGTGGCCGGTTTCATTGAAACCAGTCCAGCTACGCAGGAGTTATTTTATAGTGCCCAAGTGTGTGCGCAATGCATAGAAGCACTCTCTGTTTCTTCACTCTCGTAACCCACTGGGATGGATAACCGACACGACTGGTGGGAGATCAAGCGCAGGACCGACTTTTTACGTGTGTGTGTTTCCAACGTGGGAATCGAACCCACGACGACCACAGTCGAGAGCCAGGCTCTAAACCACTAGACCATGAAGGCGTAATAACTAAAATTTTATAAATAAATTGATCGTGTTATTTTATAAGTTTCAATATTTTTAAACTTATAAAATTTTGTCATGCGCAAATCAATTAAAGGTCGATTAAGTACTTAATTTATGGTCACAAATTTCTTTGAGTATCGAAGTTTTTACAATTTAGACTACAAAAAATCTACGCATTTGGAGTTTTATGTAACGTTTGTTTTTCGTTGATTGTTATCATTATAAAACGTTACCGACTGTTAAATGTTTGTGTTTAGATGTTTCACAGTTCTAAACATAGATGTCGCTGTTAGGCTACTGCATCGCGCTATCGCGTGTCGAACGATTTTTATATAAGATTATACGGATATTACAATTACACTGACTGTTATTGTAATATCCGTATTGTTGTTTTATTTAACAACAGATGGAGCTTGTGCCGGAGTTGTTCCATACACCGACAGTTATATTATCTCCTTTATGACCGACAGCAATTTACAACTATTAGCTGCCTGCATATTCGCGCTAATTTTAAATAAGTGGATAAAAAACAAATTTTCTTAGATATTACAATAACACTGACTGTTATTGTAATATCCGTATTGTTGTTTTATTTAACAACAGATGGAGCTTGTGCCGGAGTTGTTCCATACACCGACAGTTATATTATCTCCTTTATGACCGACAGCAATTTACAACTATTAGCTGCCTGCATATTCGCGCTAATTTTAAATAAGTGGATAAAAAACAAATTTTCTTAGATATTACAATAACACTGACTGTTATTGTAATATCCGTATTGTTGTTTTATTTAACAACAGATGGAGCTTGTGCCGGAGTTGTTCCATACACCGACAGTTATATTATCTCCTTTATGACCGACAGCAATTTACAACTATTAGCTGCCTGCATATTCGCGCCTAATTTTAAATAAGTGGATAAAAAACAAATTTTCTTCTCATCTATACATATAATAAATCTGTAGAGGAGTCGTGTCTGTACATTGAAGATATTTGAAAAAAAATATGATAGGGGACCTTTATTTACGCAATAGTACCCAAAACTATGATTTTTGAAATTTTTGTCTGTTTGTCTGTTTGTCTGTTTGTCTGTTTGTCTGTTTGTCTGTGGGTTTGTGCACGCTAATCTCAGAAACAGCTTATCCGATTAAGATGTACTTTTCACTAATATATTGCGGCAAGCTTCACTTAACATTAAGTGTTTGTTTTATGTAAATCGGTTCATAAATAAAAAAGTTATGACAATATTAAAAGATCATGTCGTTTTTGCTGGACGTTTGTAGGAAGCGCGCGCCGGGCCCGGGAGCCGTGCGCCGCCACTCGCGCGCGCCGCGGCGCCGCTTCAAATTGTATTAGCAGCAAACGCACCGGGGCCGCGGGGGTGACTTTTATTTGTTAGTTTTAGGCTTGCTAGGTAGGAACAATCTAAGATTTTTTTTCTTGAGTTTATTACGAAAGTTATTTGTATAAAAATAGTTAGTACTTTTACTGTACACTGTACAATCCTTTGTGATAAGTAGGTACTGTATACATAATATTTGTTAGCGTAGGTTAGTAATAAGTAAATAAATAAAAACCGGCCAAGTGCGAGTTGGACTTGCACACCGAGAGTTCCATACAAACCTGATTGACATAGAATTTTGATTTGGTTACAGCTTGAATATATTAGAGACCTAAGTATTTGTTATAAAATTCAATTAAACACATTCATGACAAACGGTACGAAGTTTAAAAAAATCAAAATATTTTTACTACTTATCTATATAATGTTACTAAAAACGTAATATGGTTTTAGACGTTGCTTGGTTTAAAATTTTATGATTTTGAGTTCACGGGAAGTACCCTTTAGGTTTTGATTCCCTTACGAGTGTCGAAAATGACGAAATTTAGCGACATAAGCGACTGTTTTTGATTGCATTGGCTAAGAAGTCTGATTTTTTCACTGCTTCAAGGAACAGTAGTTCCTGAGTATTTTATATAATTTTCATCACAACACGCGTTTCTGAGTAAAAGGGAAATGATCTTATAATATGTGTTTCGTTCTTTCCTTTTGAGGTACGGAATCTTAAAAACAGTTTTAATATTTTCATAAATATATTGCTCTTTTTTTTGTTTTTTCTATTTAATAAGATAGACGTTAAAAACATCTCGATAGTTTCTAAACTGCGTTACAGGGGAAAACTGTTGATACAACTCGATTCCAATCGAGATACCTTTTGAAATTCTAGCCTTTTGCGGCCTGCCCTGGATATGTGTTAACAGTGTGATTATTATGGGTTTTTTTGTCAAATATCATAATATTGATAGAGTATTCTCTTATACAAATCTATCTATGCGCCAAATGCCGTACTTTTAATACAATTATAGCAAAGTTGAGTAGGTACATTTATACAATACGTTATCCGAGAGTTATACTCAGCGTGCATCATTAGCAATGTATAATATTACTAGCTGTCCCGGCAAACTTCGTATTGCCTTATTAATTAATTGCTTGACATACTGACTGCAGCGCCACCTATCGGTTCCAATTGTAAATCTAAACCATTCTCGAATCTCCACGAACACACACAAAAAATTTCATCAAAATTGGTCCAGTCGTTTAGGAGGAGTTCAGTCACATACACACGCACACAAGAAATATATATATTAAGATTTTGCATTCTATATTATAGTTCTCATTCCGTCCGTTTAAATTCATACTACAGCCTACTATTACTGTACATTTTTATAGTTTTCTTTGTCCAAATTATGTATTCGATAACTGCATAATATATAGAATTTTGATTAACATAAGTATTGTGTTTACAGTTAAACTAAAAAAGTTATGTCAATATAAGTTAGATTTATATTTGTCTTGATATTTTTATTTCTTAGTTTTTATCATGGACCGAATGGTTTTTATGTTAGGTACAACTTAGGTTTGTTTTCTTTCATTTGGGACTTTCTATATTTTGCTACTTTTCTGTATAAAATCAGTTAGTACTTTAACAGTGAAGTGATTATAATCAGTACCTACATGTTTGGTTATTAATAAATAAAAAAACCGGGCAAGTGCGAGTCGGACTTACGCACCGAAAAGACCGCAAAATTTTGCGGCGCGCTGTCTTAATATCATTGTCGCCACACCAGCAGCGTCGGCGTGGAAACGATCATCGTCTGCAGTCGCTGCGGCGCAAAATCCATACAAATCTTAGTACTAGATGTTCGTCGTGTATGTGAGCGTACTATCAAGTAGTCCCGTTCGCATTATAGTAATTGTACACGGTCGTTTGTCAAGCTGGTAGTAGGAATTGTCAACATAAAGTAGTTTTTTAAATACCTCAACGACAGTTTTTATAACTAAAAATATTTTTAAAACAGATTTATTATAACACTGCCCTAAATCACTTTTCGACGCGTACGAAGTCGCGGGCACAGCTAGTAAATAATATAATAATATATTTTTCATCTTCGGTAAAAGTCGGTCACCGATTAATAATTGGTGACCGACTTTTTGTAGATGAATAATAGAATATTTAGACACCTTTTATATACCTCCCTATCGTACAAACTATGCGAGAAATACCTTCCTCAGGCGATCATGTACTTACTACAATAGTTATCTAAACAGTGTCGATATATTTTCTAATAATTTGATAAAGTACAGGACGGCACTGAGTGTTGTACTGTTTGATGTCTGAAAGTGATTGGAAAATATATTATATACTTACCGGAAATTGCATCATTAGGTTTTATTTTTTACTTTTTGAAAGTAAACTTTGTGAAAATTAAGGTTGATTATGTGTAAATTTTTAAATTCTTAAATTTTCTGTAAATTTTGAAATTTTTGAACTGAATGTTAATATAATACATTGTAAGTTAATAGTACTTTAGGTCTAGTTATTGTTATAAAATTTATAAATATTTGTAAATGACTGTTAGTTACCTAAATAAATAAATAAAATAAATAATATACTGATTGCAGTAGTGCAACGCACTCAACATACATAAAGTCGGACATAAATTATATGGAGCAAAACTCTGAACGATTAATTATTGGTCCTACAAAAAGTAGGTCGTAGGTTTTTTATGTACTTGTATATTATATTTCTTTCATAAATTAAAGATCATCAGATCCTTATAATAAACATCCTTTTGAATCCAATATGGTGGTCCATATTGGTCGGCAGGCGTTGCGACGCCCAGCGCCGCGACGCCTGCCGACGCCCAGCGCCGCGACGCCTACCGACGCCCAGCGCCACGACGCCCAGCGCCGCGACGCCTGCCGACGCCCAGCGCCGCGACGACCGTCGACGCCCAGCGCCACGACGCCCAGCGCCGCGACGCCTACCGACGCCCAGCGCTACGACGCCCACCGCCGCGACGCCGAGCGCCGCGACGCCTGCCGACGCCCAGCGCCGCGACGCCTACCGACGCCCAGCGCCGCGACGCCTACCGACACCCAGCGCCACGACGCCCAGCGCCGCGACGCCGAGCACCGCGACGCCTGCCGACGCCTACCGACGCCCAGCGCCACGACGCCCAGCGCCACGAAGCCTGCCGAGCGCCGCGACGCCTGCCGACGCCCAGCGTCGCGACGCCTACCGACGCCCAGCGCCACGACGCCCAGCACCGCGACGCCGAGCACCGCGACGCCTACCGACGCCCACCGCCGCGACGCCGAGCGCCGCGACGCCTGCCGACGCCCAGCGTCGCGACGCCTTCCGACGCCCAGCGCAGCGACGCCTGCCGACGCCCAGCGCCACGACGCCCACCGCTGCGACGCCGAGCGCCGCGACGCCTGCCGACGCCCAGCGTCGCGACGCCTGCCGACGCCCAGCGCCACGACGCCCACCGCCGCGACGCCGAGCGCCGCCGTCGCGACGCCAAGCGCCGCAACGCCTACCGACGCCCACCGCCGCGACGCCGACCGCCGCGACGCCTGCCGACGCCCAGCGTCGCGACGCCTTCCGACGCCCAGCGCCGCGACGCCTGCCGACGCCCAGCGCCACGACGCCTGCCGACGCCCAGCGACACGACGCCCACCGCCGCGACGCCGAGCGCCGCGACGCCTGCCGAAGCCGAGCGCCGCGACGTCTGCCGACGCCCAGCGCCACGACGCCCACCGCCGCGACGCCGAGCGCCGGCTACGCCTGCCAACGCCCAGCGCCACGACGCCCACTGCCGCGACGCCGAGCGCCGCGACGCCTGCCGACGCCCAGCACCACGACGCCCACCGCCGCGACGCCGAGCGCCGCAACGCCTGACGACGCCCAGCGTCGCGACGCCTGCCGACGCCCAGCACCGCGACGCCTAAGACGTGACGCATACAAAGAAGTTTACAGAAAAGAAATTTAACAACAGATGGAGCTTCTGCCGGACCTGTTCCATACACCGACAGTTATATTATCTCCTTTGTGACCGACAGCAATTTACAACTATTAGCTGCCTGCATATTCGCGCTAATTTTAAATAAGTGGATAAAAAACAAATTTTCCTCTCATAAATAATATAATAATAAATTTTTCATCTTCGGTAAAAGTCGGTCACCGATTAATAATTGGTGACCGACTTTTTGTAGATGAATAATAGAATATACTGATTGCAGTAGTGCAACGCACTCAACATACATAAAGTCGGACATAAATTATATGAAGCAAAACTCTGAACGATAATTATTATTGGTCCAACAAAAAGTAGGTCGTAGGTTTTTTATGTACTTGTATATTATATTCCTTTTATAAATTAAAGATCATCAGATCCTTATAATAAACATCCTTTTGAATCCAATATGGTGGACCACCATTTTAATAATTTTTTTGTTGGTTTTGTAGCAATAACAGCTTACATACATAACTTCTGCTTTCTAAGATTTCCGGAAGTAACCTAAGAATTTTGATGATCTATAATGAGTCAGTGACGAAATCAGGGTTTTTTAGACATCGATAAAATCTAAAGTATAATAGCTACGACATTTAAACTTTGTATAATTCATGTATTTACTGGTGTCATTATATGTTGAAATTTTCAACTATATATTTAGCATCATCCAAAGCAAAGTTATGGGAGTTCAAAAAAACGACGAAACCTTTCGAGAAAAGGTAGGTAGTGCCCTTGCGCTTCGCTTGGCTCGTCTTGACGGGGGCACGACCGTGCCCCAGATTAGTACTATAGCTACACATACATTTCTATGTATGTGTACTTATCATAAAATTTAATTATCATCACTGTTTAATTTTAATATTTATTTTTACTAAATATTATATAGGTAACCAAAAATAATTCAATATTCAATATGCAATGTTAAAAATAAATAATTCTATGCTTATTTAAAACATTTTGAATGATTTGGTTCTTGACTTCAAATAATCAATTACTTGGAATAAAAATATTTATTTACAATATAACTACATAACTATGTAAAATATCATTTGTAAAATGTAAAACATAATATTATATTTGGTCCAATTCAAAATAACCATAACTAGTAAGATCTTTTATCAAATTACTTATAATACTCTTATAATTCTCTACTGCTGTTCTCTTCTCATCTTCTGTAGTCCACTGTATTTTACTTCTCACATGTCCCTCCTCCTGTAGCCCACTGGACAGCCAGATAGCTGTGTTGGCCACTATGAAACAAGCGGGACCGACAATCTTAAGATCATTATCTAATAATTCTCTAGTATACTTTGTATTGATATTTAAAGCTTGAAGAGATTCTGTCAATGTGTCAATGTAAGTATCAAATAATTGTTGAAAATGTGTCCCTCGAAGTTCACTGCTGGTACTACTGACTATGAGGTATAGGAGATCAAATGCAGGGCTGCATAGTCTTGTCGTTTGGTAGTCAATCAAACAAGCTGATATTGGAGTCCCATTCTGTAATAAATTTTATTATTATTATTATTATTAATAGCCAATACTGTCCCACTGCTGGTCAAAGGCCTCTTCTCTCTCTTTCTGCAAGTCACAATCTTAATTTATAACAAAATTTAATATTAGTACATTGTGTGGATCAACTCTTTCACAGCAGAATTCAATAATGTATATAGACAGGTAGATTATTTATTGAAACCAGCCTAACATGAGGTACTTGACATGCTGATGATTACATACTCCAATAGGATTTGAAATTTTTTATTAAGTTTAATAATTATTATATTAACCTGATATTTAAACATAATATTCTCTTTCCAAATATCTCCATGACATAGGCATAGGTATTGAACTCTGTACGATGCATTTTCAACAAAGGTTACACAATTTTCAATAAGCACATCTATCTGAGGAACATGGGAAGTATTCTCAAATTTTGTCTTTGCTTTATGAAGCCGGTCTATCATAATATTCATATATCTTTTATTGGTTTTCTCACTCAGTGGTACACATGTTTCTTTTACTGTATCATACAATTGTTTATACTTTTCTTCTAATGTCATAGACAAAGCGTGAAACCTTGCTAATTGTTTAATTGCTACATCAATATGAGGTAAATCAAGGAACCTATCTAAGTATGGCTGGTATCCTTTGGCACACATGTTTTCAATAGCAATAACTTCTTTACAATACTCTGAACAGATGTAATAGAGCTTGGGTATTTCGTAATAATGAGTGGCCGGCAACTTTTTCTGTAACTCACTATAAACACTAAGAACTTCTAAGTAAATAAATATTTCCCTTCTGAACATGGCAGTGACTGCGCCGCTTACACGGTACCTCTCATCAATCGGTGCTAGTTTTAACACAATCTGTAATATATTATCGCTATTGCCCTCACATTTTAACTCCACAGGAATGAGTATACCAAAGTAGTTCTGAGCGATGTTCTCCAATTTTTTCAATTCATAATTATAATCTTTTACACCCAGATTCCAAACTATATTTTTTAAAATACGTTCAAGATACTTTTCTGGAATTATACTCATTTTGTAATTATATTATCAAAATTTTATGTGAAAGTTTTAAAGTAAACAACTGATAACATTCTCTCCTGTCAGTGTCAAATAATATGACAAATGTGACAACTTTTGTCAATCTTATAAAATGAGGGGTCAGGCCGAGGTCAGGGTCAACGCACAACAGCTGACTAGGTGAATTTAAATAATATACCTAATTATAAATAATATTGACAATATCGAATATTAACGCAATATTTAACATAATTTTAGTACTTGGTGCTAAAAATGTTTTGAAATAAGTATATTAAGTTTATTCTAAGGGCGGAGTGCACCGACAGTAAGGGCCGAATGCACCGATAGTAAATAATCAGTTGATTTCGTAATCGGCCGTTTAGTCAAAAATTTAATACAACTAAATGAAAATATAAATCTACTACATAAAATTACATTTATGTATCTGACATTTTTATTTGGTTACGTAAGATTGAACACTACAAGATTTGTTGTCCCTGCCTGTGTGTGTGTGTGTGTGTGTGCCTCAATGTTTTTATTAGTTAAAAGTGAAAATAATTACCACTTGTCAGTTAAAGTTCTTAGGGTTCGATAAAGCACAAAGTAAATAATAAAGTTAGCGTTTATAGACAATATAAGTTTATCCTAATGAAAACCTCATAAACCTACAAACGAAGTGCAGATAATAACTTGCATAACGCTCCCGTACTTCCGCTGAATATTCATAAACTTCCTTCAAGTCTTCGCAAATGGAATTTGTCCAAGGATTTTAACTTCTATTGAATTCCGTTGTCTATGAAAGTTGAAACTTAAATATAACTTTTGGATAGCACATTACCTATTTAAATTTTAAATATTAAAAGTTGAGGCTTTCGACAGCTCGTGAATTTGAATTGTAAATGTTATTTGTGGTATACATTATTAAACAACCCCTTGTCAATTTTGCAAGATTCCGTTTTAAATTAGTACCGCATGAAATATACTTACTTATTTAACGATAAAGCTGATCGCTGCCTTAATAATAATCCCACACCGATTTTAATGAAACCGGAAAAATTTCAACGGAGTCGGTGCGGAGGCGGGAGCACATTTACTTTTATAACTTTGTTTCACTCTTCCTTATACTTAGTTTTCATCTGTTAGCATTTCATGAAAACTTAATAAAATTTGCAAAATCAAAGCATTCGCAAAAATTGCGCAATTTTTGCTCTTGAACTTTATCGGCGGTTAAAAAGCACCAAATTATACCGGAGAGCAGTTTAAAAATTCAGAAAAATGAATTTGTCGTCGAATATTATTTGAAGTAACATTTCATTAATAGTTCGTATGATTGCCACAAAATTGTTTTTGACACTAGTGTCGCGCAATTCTCGCTAATCATAAAAATAGCTTTTACGCAATCATTGCACAAATCTTTACCTACTTATTCCAAAAAATAAGATATTTTGTTCAATACGTTATAATTTGAACGTCCGGGGGGTGCCGGAGAAAGAATAGCACCACCACCACCACATCAACCTTTCCTGTGGGTGTCGTAGAAGGCGACATAGCTGAAACTGAAACTGCGCTCACCAACCCGCCTGCCAAGTGTAGCAAGCATAGGCTACTTTGGGAGCCTTATGTCCAGTGGACGCCATAGCTGATGATGATGATCCTATGATTTAGACGACTCCATCACTAGACATTACCACGACCGGAGAGCCAGCCGCAAATTTTGTCCAATTTTGTCTACGAACAACTTTCCAATAAAACCTTTTTTCCATTACTGTTATTACACTTTTTGTTTTTACAACAAAATAAAAGAATAAACGCTGAAACAAAAGGTCATTGTTCTATTATCACTCACGTTTCGCATTCACTTCATTTCCCTAGCGCATCTAATAGAGTAAATAGCAAGAAAGACAACCTCTGTAGCGCAGTGGTTGCGAGCCGTAGCTGGTGGTTGCGGGTTTGAATCCCGCCGAAGGAACAATAAGTTTTCTGGATTCTGTTTACTTATTTATTTAACATTTTAAGTATATTGTAGTATATATACATAATATGTTACTAAATATATCTCAGTTATTTGATAGCTGTAATACAAGTTTTTCGTATACATACTTAGGACGGGGACAGGTTATAATCAGGACTAAATAGCACGTATCGAATATCATAATGAGGTTTAATATTATAAGGTTTAAAATCTTAATAAGTTTATATTATGTATTCTAGAATTCTAGAAAGAAAAGCGTTAATGTGAGTAATGAAATAGAAATCTTTCTCCATTCTTACACAAACTACGTACCGTTTTCACCCAAGCTCATACATTTCACATACCTGCATCGACTTAATGTGACGTATTCGAGGCGAGATTGCATTTCGTTGCATTTTTTATTCGCGAGAATGCAGTGATTTATTTCAGTGTTTTCAGCTCGAAGCGTCATTTGAGCGAGTAAATATTTAAACAGGAATGACTAAAATAGACTTTTATTGATTCGAGATACTACGTAGACTTTAGTTACGTGAATAACTTTTCTTTGAGTTTCTTACGCCAGTTCTTCTCAGTTCTCCCAGGGGGCCTATTACAAGCTCTTAATTCCAGCCAGTTTACGCCGTACAACATGGCTGCCTGGAATTTTCGTATTATGATCACTAACTGCATGATGACAGCTAGTCACCGGACACGTGACACTTGACTTGCTTCCGAATGTCACTTTCAGACAACCAAACTAGGGTGGATCCATTCAGTATAACATATCGCTGTAATATGAAAAAGAACAAGGCAGTTTTAGACCGTACTATTGAATTGCCTGCCAGGCTGGTATTGTAAAAGATCATAATACGGCCCCATGACTAGTTCTCAAACCGGTAGGCATCATAGTAGAAACAAATTTTGTAAACTCCATTCTAAATATAAAAAAATACTTTGACTACATACTAATCCGACTACATAGCCTATACTTCCCGGCTAGTTTGAATAAGAGTTCCTATTCACCGTATACTTTATACGACCGACTTTGTGTTGGTGAAAAATAGAAGATGATTTTAGTGTCGCAACGCACACATCGTACAAAATAGTCACGAAATAGGCCCTATTTGTACGGTAGAACAATCTGTGACAAAATGGAGCACGCTAATATCAGTACGAATGAATTACCTCTTTCATTAAAATCGAACAAGACGTAACCTCTTTCATTAAGCACTGTAAGCACTATAGTACGTCCGAGATAAATTTAACCTAAACGTAAACAAATCCGTCTCTGACACAACCATAGATAAGTCAGTGATGCCAATTGGCCAACATTAATGATTATTGTTTGCTATGAATCCATAGACTATAGGCTTCTATTCTACAATCGGCAGTGTCAAAATGGCGTATTTTTTTGTGAAAGATTTTCATTTGTTGTTTAAACATATTAATTATTGTTTAATTGTTATAAAACTTATTGGATAATGAAGTGTAATCTTTTAATATACTTGTGAAAGTGTTGATAAGTGTGCACAATAAGTGAATAAGTGAAAATTTCGATGTTTTCGGTTTGTTGACCTTTAGGTTAAAATTATTAGGGACGAACTATACTTACATAATATTATACCTATACAATATACATATTACATACAGACATAATACATAGACTGTCAAAATTACTACCCTTGGCTTTGCTGTAGTCGGGTAAAGACAATGGTACATCCTACGCCGTAATAAAAAAAAATACGTTCCAAAATTACCTGAAAAAACGCAACCTTCTATAAAAGGCCTATCCAATAGTACTCAACACTTAGACACTTAGACAACACTAAATGAAAAAATCGTCCCCATTTTATGAAGAACATAAAAAAAACTTATTTTTTCATGACTTCCTAGGGTGCCTAAAACAAAAAAACAGAAGCCTTATAGGATCACCGTCTGTCTGTCAGTCTGCCAAGACCTTTTTTCTCAGGAGCGCGTGGAGGGTTGTTTTTTTTTTTATCTATGGACGCTTCACACCACGTCAATCTGGCCCTGTGCTAAGTAGAACTTGTGTTACAGGTACCAGTATAAAGTAGGTATAAAGTATTCTGTGAAAGTACCAGCGCTGAAAGACTTATTTTTCATGTTTCTATAAGAAATGTCACAACATTATTAATTTTCCCATACAATAATTAACTTTCACAGTAATCTCTATATTTATGTAGAACCGATACACATCCTAAAGTTTTATCACTAATTAATATTATAGCCTCTATAGCCTATGTAAGCTCGGCTATTACTGGAAATCTATTTTCATCTAATTCATTTATTTTAGGAGGAGGTTTCTCAATTCAACCATATTGTATGTTTTTTGTACATATTATGTTTGTTCGGCGTCGGGCGTCGGGCGTCGGCGTCGCGACGTCGGTGTCGCGGCGTCGGGCGTCGCGGCGTTAGGCGTCGCGACGTCGGGCGGGGCGTTAGGCGTCGCGACGTCGGGCGTCAGGCGTCGCGACGTCGGGCGTCAGGCGTCGCGACGTCGGGCGTCGCGGCGTTGTCGTCGCGACGTCGGGCGTCGCGACGTCGGGCGTCGCGACGTTGGGCGTCGCGGCGTCAGGCGTCGCGGCGTCGGGCGTCGCGACTTCTGGCGTCTGGCGTCGCGGCGTCGGGTGTCGCGGCGTCGGTCGTCGTGACGTCGGGCGTCGCGGCGTCAGGCATCACGGCGTCGGTCGACGCGACGTCGGGCGTCGCGGCGTCAGGCGTCGCGTCGTCGGGTGTCGGTACGTCGGGCGTCGGCGTCGCGGCGTCGGGCGACGACGACGCCCGTCTGGTTTTGGTCGCAGCGTAATGTTATATAGCCTTCCTCTATAAATGGACTATCCAAGAAAAAGAATTTTTAAAATTGGACCAGTAGTTCCTGAGATAAGCGCGTTTAAACAAACAAAACAATTCACATTTGGGGACTTTCGTTGCATGCGCTGCATAAACGGTTTAAGTAAATCAAACACCACGCGAACGAAGTCGCGGGCACAGCTAGTTGTTAATAAAGAATCACTACCTTGATATTAGTGTCAACCCTTAGTATTGTTATTTATATATTTTTTACTCAGGAATTAGTATAGTAGTAGTAAGTAGTAGACCGGGTATAGTATGTTATATTGTATGTACTTAATATTTATTATGGTCGCCTGTGCGTCGCCACAACGCGGCGAGTCGACGGGTCGCCCGGGCGACTGACGACCAAGTGCGTAAGCACCTATTTAAACTACAGTAAGTCACAGTTGCAGGCGACTCAGTCGTCGGCAACTGTGACTTACCGTCAAAGTCGACAGTGCGTAATAGCACTAATATATAAAGACCGCTCTTTAGATTAACCTACTTAATACGTTACGACGTATTCTAAAATGTTTAAGTGACAGTTTGAACAAAATTTTCTCGAAATCACAATTTTGCTACATATCACCTTCATCCATTCATGTCTGCAAATATGTTATAGGTTTCTTCTACAAAAAATCGGTCGCCGATTATCGTTGGTTAGAGTACAATCATACAAGTTATGCAATAAAAATCGTCTGTAGTCTGTAACTATACCTTAACTACCTATCCCGTAATGAAAGTGAGTCCACGCGTGATATCTACGTAACTAATGAATAATTTTCCGCTCCCCCCGAGAGCAGCCAGCCTCGAAAATGGAAGGTCCAAAACAGTAGTATTTGGATCTAAATATTATGCTAATCATCGTAATAAAAAACCGAAGCACGAGTTGGACTCACACACGACGGTTAATATAAAAGGGATGAATTAATGAATATACTTTATTGTGTCCAAAAGAAATAAAAACTATTCACGCCCCTTGTGTTAATTTTTTTTGTTTCTTGTGAATCCGAAACGCGGAATCTGGAACCCCCAACGGGGAATCTCCATGTGGAAAATTACTAAAGCAACTATTAGAAAATAGGAAAAGGAGTTGGTGATAGAAGGTTAAATTTATTAGGGACGAACTATAACTGCAAAGCATTTATACTTCTCTACTAATTGCGTTGACCGCGGCGTAGACAGCCTACGCACAAGCTACGAATCGTAGAGCTAATATTATTAAGAGGAAACAACACGTGCCAGAAAAATGTACTACTTAGGTACTTTGCTATTTGCGTTACTATTCGAGTAAAAAAGAGTGCTAATTTTATAAAAACATTTCATCATATTATAGAGTATTTAATTTAATAACAGGAAATCAACAATCTTAGTTTAATTTTAATTTTAAAATGAGGTTTTGTGAGACTGATCTCCAACGAATGCTTTTATAAACTCAGCACTCTTTTCTACTCGAATAGAAATGCAAATGGCCCACGCAAAGTACCTAAATAATCATTAAATATCCCCTTGATTTTCTTCAATCTTGATTTTAAAATTTGTCCTACTGAGGAATGACTCTTAATTGGAATAAAAAATCGGCTAATTTGGTTTGTTACAAAGCCTTAATTTGCAGACTTCCCCAAAATGGTACCGTCAGCAAAAATCTTAAAATATTCTTCTGTCAAAAGCAGAGTTGCAAAGTGTAATTACAGTTTTAATTAAAAATATACTATTTTAAATGTCTTAAACTATACTTTCATATATCATCTGTTTTTATACTTCCTGTTCTTATTGATGTCTAGTCAATTTCTGTTTGTAAGAACTTTTTTTTTCTTTTTTACGTATGTTTTATGCACTTTCTTTGCTAACTGTACGCATAATGAAGGGGACTTTGTACCTTATCGCATTCAGTTGCGTTTGCCCGTCCGCCATCTTAATTAAAAGATTAGGCGGTTTTTGTTGACAAGGATCCCGAAAATACGGAATTAACATAATAATCAGGCTTAAAGAATTTACACTATTCAATTATTTTTAGGAGCCTTCAATTGGAAAGAGTTTAAAAAGGTATCATGTACTAATTACTAATTAAACTAATTAATGAAAAAAATCGTTAAAAAGTTAAGATTGCAGTGCAAGTTTCAAAATTGACCAATGACGATTAAGACGAGTTTTTTTCCCAAAGTAACTAAAATAAATATTGAGAATAAGTGTACTGATAGCACCATAATTCATTAGTTTGGAATACATACTTATTTAAATCGTTACATGTCATACAAAACGAAAAACAACCACAGTTTAGCTGAATAAAAATGAGCCGGGTTTTACCCTGACTGGGCAGGAATGAAATTTTTTTTTTCAAGAGTATGTATGTCTGTATAATTGTTTGGCGCTCGCTACAGCCAGAACGACTTAATGGAGTTTAGCTTGAGAAATGTCGTTAGATTCGTGTTTACTGATAGAATGAACTGGATATGTCAAAATCGAAAAGGGTGAGTTTTTTAATAATAATAATAGAAATTAATTAATTGCAGATTTGGACATTACTCGTACACCACGTTACATTTAAAAACAAGTAAAAAAAGAAGACAAACACACACATAAAAACACAAGAATATTTTTAACTGACGGATATTTTCGAAAATAAAGATAAAAGAAACAACGAAAAAAATTAGCACACAAAAATTAAACAATAAAAAATAATAAAAAGATAAAGATGTAGATTAAGTCCCGATTTCACCAACGCGTGTTAGTGTTAACAATAACAGCTTGTTAAAATACCATGCCTTCTCATTCATTGATAGGAATTACGACAGGAACAACATGATATTTAACGAAGGATAAACTTTAACATTACTTAGTAAAACACGCCCTTACTGTTTTTGAATTTGATATTTACAGTTTTTTCCTGGTAGGTACAGTCGCGTGTACTAACATTGACAAGCAAACTTGTAAATGTATCCAAGTTAGTCCACGCGACTGTACGCGTCGAGGTTTAGTTTAGATGAGATTTAGTTGTGAACCCGATTTGTAACTAAATACTATGAGACAAATTGGCTTGAAATCGTCGGATGTAGACCATCTAGAAATAGGATTGGGCCCAAAATCACTCGTTTGGAAAATCGGAAGGTATAATGAGGGTAAAACCACACCCCGAAATCGTGAAATTAGTATACTAATTCGACAAACTGGATTAACTAATAATAATTGAAGTCGATACTCGATAGGCTTTAGAAAACTTTTCAAAGTGTTAAAGAAGTTTCTTTCGATCATTATGTCTTTGGAAATCTGGAAAAAATTGTAAAGTTGTAATAAAATAGTTTGTCTCTTACAGTAGAATTCGGTAACGCTTATTAAAGTTAGGAGCCCTCCTAATTAGAGGCTACATTCACTGCTTGGCGGAATGAGATGATGGAACACGTCACATAATTTTACTATACTTTTAGTATTCATTATAACAAAACAGATTTGAACCCCTCCGTGGTCTAGTAGTTTAGAGCCTAGCTCTCGACTAGGTAGGGTCGTGTGTTCGATTCCTGCGTTGGAACAACAAAAAAAAATGTTTTCAAGTTTGGTTAGGACAATGCAGGCCGATCACCTGATTGTCTGACAAAAAAGATGATCCATGCGTCGGATGAGCATATGAAAAGTCGGTTCTGCGTCTGTTCACCCACCAGTCTTCATAAGCCCCACTGGTCTACGAGACTGATTCTGTGTATTGCGCACGCACTTGGGCACTATAAAATAACTCCTGCGTAGCTGGCCTGGTTTCAATGAAACCGGTCACAGTCACCGACATCATTGTGGGAGGCATTATTATTATTGATGAATCAATGTCGACTACTTACATTGCCTAATATTAATAATTTCAATGTAAAATCATGTTTATTTTATAAACGGTCTAATTTATTCTATATCCTTGACAAGATTAAGGTAGTTGGGTTATCACTTAAATTGGTATTGAAAGGTGTGCGAGTGACAGGCGCGGTCCCTCCGTCCCTCCCCCTCCCACATTTGAATATTATACGCCATTAACATAATAATAGTTGCCGCACATCACAATTATTTGTACCTTCGTATGTATACTGGGGTACATGAAAACTTCATTATTATAACTCACTTTTTAATTTATCTGTAGTTAAGTGTCCAAGAATAATTGACATAAAATTATTTTATAGTATTTAGTACCTACTAACTATCCCTTTGCAGAACGAAATTTAAAATTAAAAAGTTAAAATTAAATTCCTAATTCAAAATCAGTACCTATTGTTATCTAATTATATAGTAATCCTAAGGGCGTGTTTCACCAAGCAATGTTAAAGTTAACGCCATGATATATATCATGTTATCCCTCTCGTATTTCCTGTCAATGAATGAGATGGCATGGTATTTTAACATGGCGTTAACTATAACATTGCTTGGTGAAACACGGCCTAATCATAGGTACTCCAACGCAACGCTTGATTGTTGAGATTGTTTTCGTTATGTAAAACATTAGATATTATGTATTTAAATAGATTAGACATAAATGATAAAACCTACACGCGAATATCGGTGATCGACTTTTAAACGACATCCAAAAAAGGAGGAGGTTCGCAATTCGGCCAGTTTTTTATGTGTGTACACCGATTAGGTTACTCTGAGGTCAATGATCCGATTTTCGTGATTTACGTAAAATATGGAGAAAAAATCTGTCCGATTCTCGGTCCTACAAAAGGTATGCCGGGCCCTGAATCTGATGATTATTTTAAATAAATATAACAATTCCCGAACAGGCAATATTGTACCTAAACATTATGCTCTAAGTTCGTTTAAGTGTAATCAAGAAGAAAGCCCGCGGCGCGTCTTGTAAGCGCTAATCTCGTCAACTCGCATCTCCGGGTTAATCGAGGGTTAATTCCCCGTTAACGGCCTGCTTCAGTAGATTGCTGCAAAAAGTCTTCAGGCGCAATTATTAAGACTAGAGGTCGGTCTATATTTGCAAATAATAATAATTAGTATAAATTTTGAGTTTGGTCTTTTTACATAAAATTAAATACTTTGCGTCTAGGGATGTCCGACAGAAATCCTGTCCCCTACAGGGCTAGCCGTATTAAGTTATCACTAGTGTAGTTATGTAGTAGTAGTAGTGTAGTAGTATTAGAGTGAGAGAGGAGCAGCCTGCCTGCTGCTGCCGCATGCATGAGAGAAAGGGAAGCCAGACACACTACCTAGTGCCATGACGCGTTACGTAACGGAGCGTTTTACCCTCTGATAAGAAGTTATACCGTCGAAAAATGGGACTTCACAGATTGATGTACGTTAATGTGGAAAATGCTGGGTAATGTGATTTGAAACTGAATCGATGAAAATAGTGACTGCTTTCCATCAGGCATTCCTGACTTGTTTATTGTCTAAATAAAAAAAAATTACAGTATAAACTGGATCTTATTCAAAATAAAAGCAGTAGGTAAGTAACAATTACAATATTATTCGCTTTTAATGGAGCTTTGAAAAAACATTAAATAAGGAATTTGATAGATTTAAGCGAATCTCGATTTAGCGTCAACCTCTCGTTAAAAATTCAATCACGGGCTAAAGCTGGTGCTAATGTTATGATCCGGAACCCAGGAAGTCCGGATAAAATTTCGAGCCAACGATTAAAACTCTGGACTAACGCCCGGTTTCTGAAATCAATTGATCAAATCAGCTAATCTGAACGCTCATTGGTGAAAACAGTGACAGCGAAGTGATGTTCACCAATCAGCGTTCAGATTAGCTGATTTGATCAATTGATCAATTTGATCAGCCTTTCAGAAACCGGGCGTAACACAATCAATTTGAAAATAGAACTCACGGGTGTCGACTGTCGAGTTGTCAAATTTGACAGTGATATTATTTGAAGCCACGCTTGCTGTCAAATCAGATTGCTGTTTTAGATTCTTTATGATCATCACTGATACTGGCCATTCCTTAAGGGAGGCCATTTTAAAGAAGAAGAAGAAGATTCTATATATATTACTCATAAATGTTCGATTTCAACTTTTTTGCAGTAGCCCTTTATTGAATGTTCGGATTTTTTTCCAGACGGTCTGATTCTGGATAATATAGTCCTAGCCTTGGGCATAAGGCTGAAATTTTTACAGCATTTTTATAAGTCTAAGATACATCATAAGGCAGCCCTTAAAGTAAGACGTAAAAAACCTTTTTACGTGCAGATCAAGTCGTGAATACTAATAGAAATGTTTGGATAAGCAATTTAGGAAAGGATATCCTGAAAATGTACATAATATACTTACTTAAACCTTAATCACAGATAAGTTGGCAGTGTAAAAAAGTTGTGTGTTATTATTGTGCTTAATCACAGATTAAAGCGATCCAAATCAATATTATATTATTATTAATCATCGATTAAAACATAAGCGAAACTAAAGCTTTTTCTTAACTAAAACTCACCTTGCGGTCGAAATTCGTCCCTAAAAAATCATACAATAAGAGTGCTTTTGCAGAAATTAAAAAAAACCCAAATGCCTTGACACATTGACAAACTTCAAAGTGTAGTGAGGGTGGCTTGAGGTTCCTACAAAAAAAATTCTATGGGCTTCACTTAGCATTTACCTTTTGATGACCTTAGTCTAAGTTACTACCTTTTATACAGAGGCTAGATCTTCCTGCTGAAGTATAACTAGCCTTCGCCACAGGTACCTTGTATTTTATTCTGTTCTAGACAAAAACTTTAGCCGTGTCAAATTTAATTCTCCTCCGTTTACACAATTCTCGTAATACTGTGCTGAACCTTTTATCTTCACGTATTTATATAATAATTTATTGTTATTCAATTAACAGTTCCATTAAAAATCTAATATTTAAAAAATCCACAGACGAACATAATATACAATCTTCGTCTTTTCTGGAAGTCGGTTAAATAGGAAAATACCTATAATGCGCCACAAGTCACAACGAAGCAAAACAGTCGCGCTGAACTTCTAGAATAAACTAGATTCTATTTAAGTTACTACTCCAGTACTGGAAGGTCAATTTACATAACTCAGATATGCTCGGGTTAATTTAACCTGGAGCATTAAAAACAAGAGCATCATTCTGTCTTTACTCTTTGTTATTCAAATTTTGAAGAGATAAGAATGTCAAGTCCTTAAAGCACTAGTCTAAAGTAGGTCTAAAACCTCAGTTATACTTAAACGACTTGCAGAAACTAGGTGCAAAAATTGACAGTTAGTGCTAATTTCACCAACCAATGTTAAAGTTAATTCTTCGTTCATCATGTTGTTCCGCTCGCTATTGCTATCAATGAATGAGAAGGCATGGTATTTTAAGAAGCCGTTAACACTAACATGCGTTGGTGAAACACGCCCTTAATGTAATAAAAAAATATTACCTTTTATATAGCTTTACAGGTCTTTATGGTATTAAGGTAAGTGTGACCTTAAATACGGCTTATACGAAGATTTATGTATAAAACTGAATGGAGAAGCTAGAGAATGTTACTTTTAGCCAAACATTTAGTAACGGCCATCAAAAACCCGTAAACCCTTAGAAAAAATATATTGTTATTGCGTAGATTTTTCACGATTACATTCAGTATCTACAGCAACTGTTGAAAATAACAAAATACTTTATCTCAGTTTACACACAAGTACAATCCCATAAAATTTTAAAACTGACAAAACAGAAGGGTGTTATTAGTTTGACGTGTCTGTGTGTCTGACTACAGCATTGTAGCTCTGAAACGGATAAACCGATTTTGATGTAGATTTTTTTTTATTGGAAGCTGTCAGATTGCCTGATCAGCAGTTCGCTCACTGATAGAAAAAACGGGGGCTTCTTGCATTTATTAATTTTAGTTAATGTCAGTTTATAAAATTATAATATGTAGGCAAAGTCGTATTTATAACACTATTGCATG
Organism: Celastrina argiolus; assembly: GCA_905187575.2. Taxonomy (NCBI): domain Eukaryota; kingdom Metazoa; phylum Arthropoda; class Insecta; order Lepidoptera; family Lycaenidae; genus Celastrina; species Celastrina argiolus. Next base: position 11,669,447 of record LR994596.1, read on the forward strand.
AGAATTATATGAAATCATGGAAGGGCCAATACAATTTTAATGTAATAAAGTTACGAATGCGTTGTTGTAAATTGTTCGTGCTAAGCCCACAGCTCTCATAGAGCTCTCAAGTACGTCGTAACTCAGCGCCTCCTCAATAAACCGAGGTAAGGTCTAGTTCGTTATTTACAGGTCTATGTTTATTTACGGGATATTCAGACAGGACTTTATTGCCCAGACCATAAATGAACTTTATATTTCGTATGTTAGATTTCATACGATTTTATTGATGTAGAGTTCTGAGGCCTTACTCTCCAAACTCATTCGATTTTTATTCAGATTCCATCGTGCCGCGTACTCCCGAATAAATTGAGATTTGTTTATTTTGATTATCAGTCGATTGATATCGTCGTCGGGAGTACAAAAAGTTGCGATCTAACGATTTTCTTTATCCTGGTTAGTTTCAAAGTAATCCACCAAATAAAACACCAAAAGCCGTTGATATCGAACTGATTTGAAGCTCGATTGTGTCGGGAGTGAGGCAACGTTTCCACTGACGCGGAGCGGGACGGAGTGGAGCTTAGCGGTGCCCAAATTGACCAACGGAGATTTCGAGCATAGTGATTGGTCTATTCGGGCACCGCAACCTCCTTTCCGCTCCGCTCCGCGTCAGTGGAAACGCAGCCTAAGCCTGCTGAAGTAAGATTACCTCGTTCAATTATTCGATGCGTCATTGGCCTTAGCTCGAAGTCAATGCAAATTAAAAACACGTTTAGAACTATTGACACAGCACAGGGTTGTGAGTAATAAATGAATAATCAAGCCTCAAGGTCGCGACCAAGGTGAAGAACGCGGTGAAATTTTAAGGAGGCATTAAGCAACGCCACAATCAGCCTGTCGCCTTTGAAACATTACAACCATTACGGTCCACCATTCCGACCGGAAACGCCGCTCCGGGACAATGTCTTTATACACGGGCAATTCGTTGTACCCCAATATCTCTATACCCAATGGCTTTCCCGCCCAAATGGAGGAGAAGACAAGGAACAAGACGATCTTTCTGGACGTGACTCCAGCCCGTACGCCGCACATGAAGCCCGCCTCGGCAAATTCCATCGTACCAATGCGGAATAATCTAACCGATCCTAAGATATACAAGGACATTGTGTATGAAAATATAAAGCCCGTGTTCCTATTGCTGCGGATCATGGGTGTTCTGCCGCTGACGAGACCGTCTCCGGGCTTGAATGAATTCGCAATAGCTTCCCCGTCTATGCTATACTCGTTGTTCTGCTATGGTCTTCTGCTTGGGTATCTGCTATATCTGTCTCTCCACAAGGTACAAATTCTGCGGACCGCTGAAGGGAAGTTCGAGGAGGCTGTCATCGAGTACCTTTTCACGGTCTACTTGTTTCCCATGTTAGCAGTGCCGATAATGTGGTATGAGACGAGGAAAATTGCTGGCATACTAAATGGTTGGGTTGAATTTGAGGTAAGTGAACTTTACTGTCTATTTCTATGCCTTGTGGCTCAATCCATTCACTTTCCCCTTACCTTTTGGCGTAAAACCAAATTACTGCTTATTATTAGCCGCCGTAGTATTAGGCGTCTAGCAAAACTATCCGACGGCGGCGCGCCGACAGCTCATGATCGGCGTGGCAGCGCCGCGTCGGCGTTGAAACGATCATCGTCTGCAGTCGCTGCGGAGCAAAGTCCATACAAATCTTAGTACAGATATCTTCGGGGCGTATGTGGACGTCAAGGAGTCCCGTTCGAGTAATAGAAATAGTACACGGACATTAGGCGAGGTCATGATTAACTAACTTAGCTAACCTTAAGGAGGTTATGATTAACTAACTTAGCTAACCTTCCTAAACCTAAAATTATTGTAAATGTACATATTATCTGCTTAAAGGTTTCGAATTTTGAGGGGGTCAAAAGTGCCGTGGAATCTTTCGGATAGGTGACTGATGGTACAAGGCATCACCCACCAGTTCAATTTTCTTTGAGCTTGGCTGGGCACAATGCCTTGTGCCTAGATTACACAATACCATTTTTTTAGATCGCGTACAAAACCCTATCAAACAGAGTTCTACCAGTCAAGCTGTACAAGAAGGCACTGGCCATAGCCGTCGTCATACCAATACTCTCCACGACTTCTGTGATCGTGACCCATCTCACGATGCTCCATTTCAAGCCGATGCAGATCCTGCCGTACATATTTTTGGAGATCTTAACTTATATCCTGGGTGGATACTGGTACTTGCTCTGCGAGACTCTGAGCATGTGCGCTAACACGCTGGCCGAAGACTTTCAGATGGTACGATTTACGTAACTTATACCCCAATAAAAATATTTTTACCACGGACTATAATATTTAATATCTTAATATAATATCTATGGACGCTTCCCACCACATCAATCTGGCCCTGTGCTAAGTATCCGAAGAACTTGTGGTACAGGTACCAGATAACGGAAATATATTTAATACTTTTATACTATACACATATTTAAGATTTTATTATATTATACACAAATATAATACACATCCATGACCCAAGAACATTGAAAACTTTTTGTTCCCTCGGCGGGATTCGAACCCGCGACCTCTCGTTCGAGCACCAACGCGCTCAACCACTGTACTACGGAGGTCGTCAAATAAATATTGTTGTTTTTGTCTGTCAAGTGGATTTTCCAATGTATTAGACAAACACAGCTGTGATTAGCGTATCCGTGGTGTATATTATATTTTTTTATTGATAAGGGGAATTAGACATTGATACAGTTCGCAACTTCGTGGACCCTAAAGGAAATGTCCCGGAAACCGACACCTTTTTTTAGTGTATTGAAAAACATCATTTATACTTACGAATTCCAGTCAACTTGCCATTTTATTATATTTACATATTTTTAGGCGCTTAAAAACATTGGACCAGCGGGCAAAGTGGCTGAGTACCGTGCCTTGTGGCTGCGGTTGAGCAAACTGTCACGAGACACTGGCATTGCCAACTGCTATACCTTCACCTTCGTCAACCTGTATCTATTTCTGATCATCACGTTATCCATCTATGGCCTACTGAGCCAGATATCTGAGGGATTCGGTACAAAGGATATAGGACTGGCTCTGACAGCCTTTTGCAGTGTCATGCTACTTTTCTTTATTTGCGATGAAGCTCACTACGCGTCGTACAATGTAAGTAATCATTAAGATAAGTTTTTTAAAGAAAATAATTATAAAGTAGGTGTGCTAGGTACATACTCGTAAAACCTATGTTATCCAGCATGTAAACTTTCATTGAAATCCGGTCAGTAGTTACATATTGCGATTTGCGTGGAAGAGATGTTATATGACATACCTATCTACTACTTGTTACTAGAGATATTTATTATCTAAATACGTAAATATTATAATCACACAACAATAACCAAAATAATTCGGTAGATATAAGAAATTGAAAACATTTTTTTCTGTATCTTTTAATATTCAACAACGCGACGGTAAGTTTAACAACTTGACTTAACAAAGATACAGTATCAATCTCGTCGCAAAAAAGTAGGGACACAAACGCCTGGGGCATTTTGGCACCCTACAGCCTACAGTTATAATTACGTACACACAATATAAAACTTTGAGGTATTAATTTCCGCGAAGGATGCCAAAGGCAAGCACTCTAACGAGTATCGTGATTCGTGTACCTACTTTAAAATAATAATCAACTGAAATAATCAAAATATTTTGAATTTGGAACGTACGTACCTATACAACTTTTTTGTTATACTTAGTGGTACAGATAACGGCTAACGCCATAATCCTGCATTGCGCTTTCGAGGTTTTTTAAGTTCGGCGCTATAGCGCCATTTATATAATATTAGATATTATTTTTTATATATTAGGATTTATATATTGGGATTTTCCAAAATTCCCACGCCACAGTGACACCAGAGGTAATCCAACCCAAGAGGAACCTAACCAGCATACAATGACCTTAGTAAAAGTTGCATAATCGAGGCAATGTTTCAAACAACGCAAGATTGGCAGGAAGATTGTATTCGGAACAATATCCAAATCGTCATTCAACGACACATGAAGTGATTTTAAGAGTGGTCGACGCTTATCGAGAGGGCAGGCTACGCAACCCTGCCCCCTGATCAAGCATACAATCGTTCTGTAAAAGATCTCCCTTACGAGATCCACAGATTTCACAGTATCTTCAGTGCCTAACTTTTTTTTTATAAAATATTTATTATTTATGGCATACATGATAAAGCCAAATCTTAATAGATACCTACCTACTTACCTAAATAAAACTATACGTTGTTCTTTACCGTATGATTATGTTTTTAGGTTCGGACAAATTTTCAGAAGAAACTTTTAATGGTAGAGCTGTCCTGGATGAACACAGACGCCCAGACCGAGGTGAACATGTTCTTACGGGCTACTGAGATGAACCCTTCACAGATCAGCCTTGGAGGATTCTTCGACGTCAATAGGAATCTGTTTAAATCTGTGTGTATTTTTTTCTCACCTCCTCAAACAATTTTACAACCAGGTACAAAAGCCATTCGTACGTATACCAATATTGTGCATTCAAATAACAATTTGCTTTACAGCTCCTCGCTACGATGGTGACGTATCTAGTCGTGCTGCTACAATTCCAAATAAGCATACCGGACGAGGGACCTAGAAACAATGTGGATAACGATAGATTTGATAACGAAACATCGACGGTCACTGAAGCAACAACATTGACGACAACAGTTGCAACCACAATTTTGACTACAATGGCCAAAAAGAAAAAAAAAACATTAAATCTTCAAATCTAAACTGAAATTAGATATTAGAAGTCGCCAAAGCTTACGCTCCGTTCTAGTGTCTAGTACAAGCTACGTGCTTTATTGATAATGAACCTAAATAAAATGTAAACTATATTATAAATAAAAATTGTCAAAATAATAATGATATTTCAGTAGTCCTCGTTTCAATTTTTAAATCTGTATTGTAATTCGTATTTACTACACCTGAAAAAAAAATCTGCATTACATTGAACGGGAGCTCAGTTTTAGAGTGCAGCTTGTGCTTGTATTTGTATATGTACTTTACATTGTGTATGTCAATAACTCGATAAGCTTTATTAAGGTAAACTTTTGTTAATTTTTTTGCTTGGCAAACACAACAGCTTAACTTTACAAAAAGAAGAAGAAACTAATTAGCAACTGACATTTTGTCATTGTCAGCTGTCATTTGTCACGACTGCCATACGCAACTAAAGAATATTCCGGAGAAATCTATTGAAAATACATCAATTGTTTAAATAAACCGATTGTTTTGTACAATTATAAATAAACAAGTTATCCTTACTGAAATACCAAACTTTTTAGTCACAATGGTAGACTACAGTAAGTGGAAAGACATCGAGGTAAGTGACCGCTTTTGGCGTCGGCTCTTTTCGAAAATGTGTATTCACTAGTGAGACATACCGCAAATACCCAATGTTTCATTTGTAAATGTTGTATTAGAATACAAGTTGTAGTCAAATTTTATTTTATTTAAAATTATTGCAAAAATAAACAATGTAACGTTTCCTAGATATCTGATGATGAAGACGAAACCCACCCCAACATTGACACCCCATCGCTGTTCCGATGGAGGCACCAGGCTCGTGTCGAGCGCATGGAGGAGCGCAAACGGGAAAAACAGGAACATGAGCAACGTAAAGCTGACAACATTCGCAAACTCAATGAAACTAAGAAAAAACTCGCTGATAAGGATGCTAACAGCACATCCCTAGAATCATTGAAAAAAGCGCTTGCAGAGTTGGAAAAAGAAGCAGCCGAGATTAAAAACAAAGAGGATGAGTTGAAGAAAAAGGAGAAACAAACTCCTTGGAATGTTGACACTATAAGTGAACCGGGCTTCACCAAAACTGTAATCAACTCTAAACCACAACGATCTGGAGATGAAAACTTAACAGAGGAAGAGAAAGAATCCAAAATGAAGAAATTTATCAAAGAAAATGAGAAATTACTAAAGAAGTTTGGTATGCTACAGAAGTATGATGATTCAAAGAGGTTCTTACAGGAGAACAGCCAATTGGTCTGTGAAGAGACAGCCAACTATCTGGTCATCTGGTGTATTAACTTAGAAATGGAAGAGGTAAAAAAAAATGCATCAAATAATATCATCAATAATCCAATAGCTAATAATTAATATTAATACTATATTAATGACCTATGCCCAGTTTCTGAGTTTGTTGGTAATAAATTACTGTCTAAACACTATAAATGGGGCATTAATGCATTTATACTCATGATCATACTAATATTGAAAACTTCCCTGTTCTTTTGCTATTGTGATATTCTCATTTTTATTCAATGTAAATTTATATGTCATTGTTTTTCTTTTTGCATAGTGGGGTTTAAATTTAAAGTATTAGTGCTATTACGCACTGTGTACCTATCTAAACTACAGTAAGTCCCAGTTGCCGGCGACTGAGTCGCTGGACTAGTCGACAGTGCGTAATAGCACTTATAGCTGCCCTTTTAAGCTTTGTTTACATCATTTGTATCACATTTAATTTTAACGGAAATATATCTATTTAGATATAGAAGAATTGATATAATTTCTGACTTGCTTACAGAAACACGACTTGATGAAACATGTTGCTCATCAAACCATCTGCATGCAGTACATTCTAGAACTGTCCAAACAACTGGATGTGGACCCCAGGGCTTGTGTAGGCTCATTCTTCTCTAAGTAAGTTATCTTTAAATCCCTGTTCTCTCACTAGTTGTATTGGGTAACCATAACACTGGGTTATGAGTGGAAAATGAGGAGTGTCCTTGTCTATTGCACATAGTTCATTATTTTGAATAAAATTTAAAGATAATAAGTCTCCACACCATTTCTCCGTTGGTGCTGTGTTTTATTAAAACCAGGCCAGCTATGCCGGAGTATTTTTTACAAAAACTTACACTTAGTAATTGTAAAAAATACTCCTGCATAGCTGGCCTGGTTTTAATGATACACAGTACCAACGAAAAAATGGTGTGGAGGCTTATTATCAATCTTTAAATTTTATTCAAAATAATGAACTAAACACAACATGTGTAAATTTAATAAAAATGAGTTAGTTTTAGTCAATCTGACTAAATTAACTCATTTTTAATAAAAACTATCTTAAGAATTATGCTTAAGATTAGAAGTGTAGCACTACTCACCATATTTATATCAAAAATCTATATGTGCACATGTTTTGTATAGAATCCAAGTAGCAGAGAAGACTTACAAGGACTCCTTTGATGATGAACTAGAACAGTTTAAGGCCAGAATCAATAAGCGGGCCGCGGAGAAGATTCAGGAGGCAATCCGGGAACAGGAGGAGGAAGAGAGGAAGGCAAGGCTGGGACCAGGGGGGCTGGATCCTGTGGAAGTATATGAAGAGTTGCCTGACGTAAGTTACTTTATGTAATTCTAGTATCATGTTTGTTTGGGTTTCAGAGGATTTTGTTAATAGTTATCAATCTATCTATCTGTTATTGTAAACTACCCACATAATAGTGAATAACGGCTGCGAATTAGAATATCAATAGCAATGTTTTGTCTCACTGGAAGTAACTAGTTCTTTAGGTACAGGCTAGGCCTAGAATAAGAACTAGAAAAATCGACTGGTATGTATTACTCATATCTTTTGTTACATAAATAAATAAATAAATCTATTCAATCTTATCAAAAGCACTATTGAATATCTAACTGATAGCAGTTCAGATTCTTCACCTCCACCAGGCATCTTTTTTTAAAAATAAATACATATAATCTAATAGTAATCATACTATGTAATACTGGCCCAACATCATTAAATCGTGCTGTAACTAATGTATGAAAAATTTGAAGTACCCACATACTTATTTGTAGATATTTTATATGAATTCTAATTATTTTCATTTTCTCATATAACTTATATATTATAACTATATAAATGTTTTAGTACCACTTTATTATAGCTATAATTCTGTTACTGGCAAGACCGTATTATATATTTTAAAATTTTCCCAAACACAGGAATTAAAGAAATGCTTCGACGCTCAAGACGTTCCAATGCTACAAGAGACAATTGCGAAAATGCCCGAGCAGGAAGCAGTTTATTATATGAAGAGGTGTGTGGACGCCGGTCTGTGGGTTCCCGGGAAGAATGACGAGGAACCAACCATGAAGGAAAACTCAACAGAGAAACCAGAGGAGGAACCCCAAACCTCCGTCAGTACTGATGACTTAGACTAAGTTTTTTAATTATAATTTTGTAAATAAGTTTTCATTTCATGCATTATTGTATAATTTATGTTATGCATTATTTTTTTAATCTGTTTTATAGAAGTAACAGTTTTATTTCATACTTGTCTTTTGTTATTAATGGTCATTATTAAAATGGGAAAAAAAATATAAAGATATTATAAAATGTATGATGTTCACTCGGCAATGTGGCCTACATGTACTTTCAATTGACTATTCCATAGTTTAATTTTTATTTTTAACTTGTTACGTTTACATCATAAGGCTCGTAAGAAAATGATAACATAACAATATTTTTCTGTTAATGTACTGTCCAGAAACTAAAGTGTAATTAGGTAAATAGCGTTTTATTACTTACTAAATATTATCCAACCCTATAAAGACTCAGAAAATAATTAAAGTTTTTTAATTTATTGTGTTGTATTTACTTGTTGTGACGTGACGTATTTAATAATTAAAAACTATAACCTGACTACGCAAATTATATATTAGACCCGGGCCGTTACTACGAATAAACTATGATAGAAATAACAACATATAAGACTGACAAAATCATTACTCTTCCTTTGTCCTTTGCCATATTCTTATTTAAAAAATCCAACTTTCAGGTTCCAGAGGTCAATGTCCATTCTTTTCCGCTTACTTAGTTGCTGAAAGGCATAATCGTCAATCAGCTAACATTTGAGTTAACAATCCATTCTGAACACACATTGGTGAACATAGCGACTGACGGTAACCAATGAGCGTTCAGAACGGCTTCGTATCTCAAATGTTAGCTAATTGGCTATTTGGAGCAGCCTTTCAAAAACCGGGTGTTACCTCTGTAAATAGTGTGCAAAATAAACGAGTGGTAATATTCAAGCATTTTTTTTTAAGTTCGTTCATGATGAACAGGCTAAGGTCGTAGACCATACTGCCGCCTAGTCTTTTTTATTATTAGTTTCTATTCCGTGTGGGGGTAATTAAAACCGAGTCAATATAACTTGTACTTTTTATATAACAAAACTACTGGGCGGGGCGCGGGCCGCTACGACATCGCGTGCGGCGGCAGCTGCGGCCGCCCCTCCAGCTTGCTGTAGTCCAAGTGGAATTCTTTCGCCACCTGGGGAAGAAAATATTGTTAAAAAAACAGTAAAAGTGATCATTATGTAAACATTAGTCAGAATGGGAAGCTACAATGCTACGTATGTTACATATTCACAGCGTAATGAAGAAATACAATTATAGTACGTCGCTATTAAATTCAACCTAAACTTAAACAAACCATAAACACCGAAGTTCTTACATATTCACTTATTGTTTCTCACTAATTATCACGTGTTGATATATGTCACAGGAATATTAAAGGATAATACTTCACTATCTATATATTTATAACAATTAAACAATAATTAATATACATAATATTTAAACATCAAATGAGAAACATTCACAGTAAAAATATGCCATTATGACACTGCAGACTGTAGAATATAGTCTATGGATTCATAGTCGCAAACAATAATCATTGTATTCGCATCACTGACTAGTCTATGGTTGTGTCATGGACGGGTTTAATTACGTTTGGATTAAAAGCGGGACGTACTTTAAATTTTTAGGAACAACAAAGTAACATTGAAACGGATTGAATAAATTTTACCTGGAGCACGATTCTCGGTCAGTGGAAAAAAGTTCGAATATTAGTATATCCCGCTCGCACGCGCGCTAAAACTCATTTGCATGAGCGGGACAGACCGATAGTAAAAACTGAGTTCGAGCCCTGAGAATTAGGGCCCAGGGCCCTTTTCCACTGCCCGAGAATCGTGCTCCTGGTCTGTTTCTTCTTCTACTGACTTTAAGAAAATGTTTATTCATTTCAGACTTTAAATATAATTTAACACAAAAGAACGATAAATGTCAATTAACGATAAATAATTTAAGTTAGCAGCCATCCATAGGATATCACTGTCGTTCCTTCTTGGAATGACAGGGACGGCATGTGACTTGAACTTTAACCATTGTATGTAACAGGATATCACTGTCGTTCCTTCTTGGAATGACAGGGACGGCATGTGACTTGAACTTTATCCATAGTATGTAACAGGACATCACTGTCGTTCCCTCTTGGAATGACAAGGACGGCATGTGACTTGAACTTTAACCATTGTATGTAACAGGATATCACTGTCGTTCCTTCTTGGAATGACAGGGACGGCATGTGACTTCAACTTGAACCATAGTAAGCCCAATTACCTTGCGCCAGTTGTGCGCGTCGAAGAAGTAGTAGGTGCCGCGCTCGTACGTCTGCGTCTTCTCTACCATGGGCATGCCGGGCGCCTGCGAGATCCACACCTTCTCCTCCGTGTGGTACCGCCACTCGCGGTTGTATCTACAATACCATAGACAAATATTTAAAAAAAAATGCCGTGAAACAACTTTTGACGCGACTTGGCAATAAGGTTGGTAGGAGTGTTACCTGTGTACCTAGTTGCTATCAGACCACGCGTTATGCGTTACACTGTGTGACAGTGTGAGACATGAGCAATACTTGAGGACGTGATATTTGGCTATTATATGAGATGAAAAAAAAATAATATCAATTAATCACTGAGTAAATGTATCTTAAACTTGAATAATTATTTACCCAACGCATGGACACCGCGCGTAGAACGCGCCTGTACTACCTACGTTGATGTCGCACGCCGCCGCCGCGCCGGCTACACAGGTATGCCTACTTGCCTAGCCGCGTAATTTTCATAGTATCCATGATTCATTTATTTAAAGGTATTTATATATTGGTAAAAAATTAAGTACCTAATTTTATTACATATTTATAATGGGAATCGAGTACCGAGTACTCTCCGTGAGTATTGCACAATATGTCTCACCAGTCAGCCTGTATAACGCATGCAAAAATTTTAGCTCAATCAGAAACTGGAAAGTGGGTTAAATTTAACTTGCAAGAGCCTACATACAAAGAACAAGATAAACATATATATTTAAAAACAAAAGCTTGCAATATAAGACAGTTATTTAAAAAATCCGACTGTGTTTTTAATTTTAATATACCCAGTGTCATTCTTATAGTAAACACGAGTATAACGAAACCTCTCAAGCTAAACTAAAGCGATTCGCTCAATCTGCAGAGCGTCCCAAACAATTCAAGACACGAATGGATAAAGGCGATATGTAGCAAAATTCTGATTTCGAGAAAATTGAATTCAATATGTCACTTAAGAGGAAACACCACGGTTGAGAGAAATACAAAGTAGGTATTTATAAAATCTCTCGCAGTGCCTTAGCTAGTCAGCACTAGCGCGATAGAGACAACTGCAACTTGGACTGAAATTACCTATTAAAAGTACCAGAAATCGACGTTTAGGGGATTCCTGTTTCCTCCTCCAAAACTTAACCGATATAAATATTTTTTTCTGTATTAGCTAAAAAAAGAATTGAGCTAGGTTCCTATTTTTTTATTTTGTTGTTTATTATAGTCAAATCTGTTTCCTAGATATTTAAACGTAGCGGAGAGTCTGGCCATTTTTTTAGGTTTTTAAACGTCCATATCTCTTTAAATAATTAATTTATTAAAAAAAGGAAAAAATAGGGACGTACAAACAATATCCATAAATATTCAGGAAAAAAATTGTTACTCTTGAGGTAGTATCCAGTGAGGAAATACAAATCCCCTAGACCCCTATTCTTGTATGGAAAAAAATTCGTGGTGTTTCCTCTTAAGCAGTTTTAGGCCTGTATAAATAAAACATTCTCAAACCCAACCCCACCTTGAGAACCTATTTGACAGATAAAACAATGTTTCGTTTCACTTTTAAAAGTGAACAACTTTATTAATGTTACATAGTACTTTAATTTATTTTCTTTTTATACCGTTATATTCATATTATAGATTACAGGAAACAATAAAATAAGTATAATGTATATTTTTATAATCTTTATTTTTACGTTTTAAGAAAGAAAAAAATTAAAGTATGTGATATAAGTAAAATTCTTCATTTTTAAAAGTGAAACGAAACTTTTTTTTATCTGTCAAATAGGTTCTCAAGGTGAGGTTGGGTTTGAGATTGTTATAAATTTTAATAAAAATCCGTCTCTAGAATCAATGTACTTAATACGTTACTATGTATCCTAAAACGTTTGTGACATTTTGCTGGGTAATTTTTTTGCGACATATCCCCTTCATCCATTTGTGTCTTCAATTATAAATATATAATCACTTAAGTATAGCCCTGGCGGTGTCGATAAAAACAAGTACGCATTGTTCACTCACAATTCTGCGGCCGCTTGCAACTGCATAACGTCGCCCACGAAACAGTAAAATAAGTAGAACAATAGATCCTCTTTATATCGATTCAGTCGTAGAGGAGCCAGCTTCTCTTTTATAGATCCATTTATTAAATACTCGGGGGGCACGTGGTAGTCCATGTCTTGTGGTCTGGAAAGAAAAGCGTTTCAATTAAATACCAATTAATAATAATAATTAATCACAATATTATATTAGATTATTTGCAATGACTTTTTTACGATGAATTTGCTCAGTCATGAGTCATGAGTCATGACAGAGTCGAACAATTTATCATGCAGCGTGTAGGTTCGATTGACTGACATTTTATTGTAGAGAACTCTTGTATATCTTTATACTTATCTATATACTTCGGAATCCACAACTTCAATGTTGTTTAATATAAATTGGGACAATTTATTAATTGAAGACATGAATGGATGAAGGTGATATGTAACAAAATTGTGATTTCAAGAAAATTGAGTTCAAACTTCAACATTTTAGAATACGTCGTTATGTATTAAGTACATTATTAATCTAAAGATCCGTCTCTTGAATTAACGTACTTAATACGTTACTACATATCCAAAAATGTTTAAACTCAATTTTCTGGGTAATATTTATTGCGACCTTCATCCATTCATCCAATTATCGTGTCCCAGCTCCTTATATTCAAACAGTTTTATTGATGTGGTATTTGTTAATAATACCCCTAAATGTTAAGGGTGACGGCTCCTCAAAAAGAAATATTTATAATTTTTGTCCAAAATTATTTGTTTTTACATTTCCATGACTCTGCAACATTGAAAAAAATCGCCTCCGTGGTCTAGTGGTTCAGAGCTTCGCTCTCGACCCGGAGGTCGTGGGTTCGATTCCCGCGTTGGAACAGCAAAAAATGTTGTTTTCAAGTTTGGTTAGGACAATGCAGGCTGATGATCAGCCTGCATTGTCCTAACCAAAGGCATGTAAAAAGTCGGTCTTGCGCCTGTTCTCTCGCCAGTCGTGTCGGTTTACCCTCCCACTGGGTTATGAGAGCAAAAGAAAGAAAGAGTGCTTCTGTGTATTGCGCACACACTTGGGCACTATAAAATAACTGCTGCGTAGCTGGCCTGGTTTGAATGATATCGGCTACCGACACCGAAATCGGTGAGGGGAGCTATTATTATTGAAAAAAAATCCACTAGTAATATTGAACAGTAAACGCTTACCTACAAGGCGTGTCCGCCCAGGGCCCCGCGAAGGTGAGGTACAGGTTGTCCGGCGAGTTGAGGTTCAGCCCCAGCGCCGTGAGGTCCTGGCCCAGCGCCAGCGACACCAGGCTGGGGTCAGACTCCGCCGCCCTGATGAACGTCAACAGGCCGACTATGCCGAACTGGTTGGGTATCATAGTCTCGGGGATGTTCGTCACTTTGCCTGTGAGAAAAAAAAGTATAAATGTCTCACTTGTCTGAAAAAATATAAACGTCAAGTGGGCTATGTTAAACCAGTTCCGAGCAGTTTTTATAGTATTTTGTAGGACTACTTTAGGCTGCGTTTCCACTGACGCGGAGCGGGGCGGAGAGGAGCTTAGCGGTGCCCAAATTGACCAATCACTATGCTCGAAATCTCCGCTCCGTTTCCACGGAAACATAGTGATTAGTCTTGGATTGGGATTGGTCAATTTGGGCACCGCAAGCTCCTCTCTGCCCCTCTCCGCGTCAGTGGAAATGCAGCCTTAAACGGATCGACATAAGGATTGTAATGGCGCAGCGTCGAGTTAAGTCAGAGAACTGTAAATTCCAATCCAATCCCAATGTCGATCCATTTAAGATCTCTCTCTCGTCTCGCCAAATATAGGTTCGTTTGTCAGTCAGTCCGGTTCGCACGCACGTCACAACACCATCTATAATAACTGCTATACTTTATCCCCAGCCCAAAATGCTGGTCATAAACCATTATTCTTTTCTTCATAGTGTCATAGTCTACACACTACATTCCTAAACAAGTAGTAACGATATTCGTACCATTTGCACATATAACGTAACCACCGTTGAAATTCGTTTGTCTATGGACCAATAGACAATATGAAATATTGATAAAGAAAATCTGTAAATTTATTCTTGTATAGACAAAAACCATTTCTATGGTGGTCAACGGCCATGCTACCCGTACTGGTAATTGAATAGGTAATCATAGTTATCACAGCTAGAAGTGACTTCTCTCGATTCTATTACATTTAAACTATGCAATTATAAAATTTCATTTTTAACCTCGAAATCCAGAGAAATCATCACCAAGTCTACCCAAAAACAAATAATTTAATTTAAGACGTAGTGTTCAGCAACATACAACAATAATTTTGTAACAGTACCCGGCCGAAAAGACACGTCAACCATTAAAAAAGAGATAATAATATTATAAAGCTAAAGATTTTGTTTGATTTTTTAAACTTACTGATCCTTAGAGGCATTAGGCCTACTTTTAAATCTAATATTAATGGATCGGCATTAGAATTGGATTGTAATATGACAGTTCTCCAAATTAATCACGATGTCAAATCAAATCGAAATATTTTATTTCGAAATTAAACTTAACAAGTTATTTTCGGAACGTCAACAAAAAGGCTACCGCCGGTTCCACCCCAGCCCGCCGAGAAGAACCGGCGTAAGAAACTCGGACGAGGCCATCTTGTAGCGCCAAGTCGGTATGAAATGGACACTAGCGTCGTGTTAAAATTAGATAACTGTTAATCTCCAATCCAATCCCATTTACAAAAGTCGATGTGTCTTTTCAGTCGTGTCCTGCTGAATGTAGTTGATCTGTGGCCATAGTAAGCACCCTTATACACACCATAGTACTCCATATGAGCTCCTTGATTGACAACTTTAGGGACAAAAAAATGCATGTTAGATCATATCAAAGTATTGCACCAATTCTGAACATGCACTACATTTACTTTGCATTTTTTATTTAAAATATATAACTAAAATGTAAAACAACTAATTCCAATTTTTATGTATGGAAATATGGAGAATTTTACTTTATAATTTATATAAAAACATGCACTAATTTGTACATAAATAAGGAGTTATTCAATTACATATAATAAATAACTTCAAAATATTTTTTTCTTATAAAAATAAACATATGATCTTAAAACTAATATTAATAAAAACCCAAACCATTGCCATAACGTTGACCAATAACAATTGTATAAAAATAAAAAGCATGACAGCGCCAATAAAATTGGCAATCAATTACTTACTTTACTTTACGGAACTTTTAAATAAATTTTCTTTCTTGGGCTACTCTTGTGTGCCTGCTGTCATTTACGGCCTACTGATTTAGACTATCCAGTTCGAAGGAAATAATGTTATTATCAAAATTTCCAATCCCATTCCGGTTTCTTTCGCCCCAGTACATTCATAAAAAACAAAATGGTATTGAAAATTTCGTTTAAAACATTATCTCCTAGGATAGTCTATACTAGGACATGATAAACTAATTCAGTATGCCATAAATGCAAACAGCGGGCACACAACACCCCAAGCAAGAACATTTGAATGTTGCGTAAAGTATACCCACCTTTAGCGAGCGGAGAGGAGCTTAGCGGTGCCCAAATTGACCAATCACTATGCTCATGCTGTTTCCGTGGAAACGGAGAGGAGATTTCGATTGGTCAATTCGGGCACCCCAAGCTTCGCTCCGCGTCACTGGAAACGCAGCCTAAAGTGTCAGTTTCAAATGACACATGTCAATTTGAGTTTGACGTAACACACTTTTAATACTTTTGCGACAATATGCACAACAACATCACAATTACCGTTCTCACCGTCGTGCTCCGTCTGTATGCCCTTGCGCGGCTTGTCGTAGTCGCTGGCGGCGGGCGCGGGCGGCGCGCCGTGCGACGTGCCGGGCAGCGCGGGGAAGTCCTCCGACGACATCGTGAACTCCGACTGCTCGGAAGTCGGCTGCTTCACCATGCCCACTGGACAACGGAACAGTCAACATTTTATTGCCATACCCTTATTTATTTATTTATTTATAGCCTTTATTCGGTACAAAAAAATTTACATCTAATTATTTTACAGTTTACAGTAGCGCGGTTTCTATATCCGTATGCCTCTTGGCAAAGGCCTCCCCCAGACATTTCCACTCTTTTCTTTGAAATGCCACTCTGGTCCATGTCTTGCCCGCCACTCGGACAATTTCGTCCTCCCATCTTCTGAGAGGTCTACCTTGCCATACCCTTACAAGTACCAAATTAGACTGCCGTATTAATAAACGAAATGAATTCAGCTCATTCGGTGGAAGGTATCTGTTTCAAAATTAAGTATAGTTCGTCCCTGATAAATTTAAAACCTAAAGGTAAAAAAAACCGAAAACATTGAAATTGTCACTTATTCACTTATTGTGCACACTTAACAACCCTTTACATGTATATTAAAGGATCATATTTCATTATCCAATACAGTTTATAGCAATTAAATAATATTTAACATATTTAAACGTCCAATGAAAAACCTTCACAGTATGCTATTTTGACTCTGCCGACTATAGACTATAGTCTATAGTCTATGGATTCATGTAGCCAACAATAATCATTGCATTAATATTGGCCAATTGGCATCACTGGCTTATCTATGGTAGTGTCATAGACGGCTTTGTTTACGTTTAGGTTAAATTTATCTCGGACGTACTATAGAATGATTCCACCCGAACAAACATACATAAATTGCAAGTAACATAAAATATTCTAAAAAAATTGAGGGACCCCAGTCAATCATCAAGCCAGCTGATGATGGTGAATATAGCTTAAAACATACCCAACGAGGAAAGCTTTTAAGCAAAAAAAGCTCGATCAAACTTCTAACACTCTGTTTTCGTCGGGATTAGAAATATTTACACTGGAATTTTTGTCCTTGTTTATCATGTGACTTTTCAACATATCAGACAAGGAGAAAACATTGTATAGACATAGTTATATTGGTTAGACAGCATGTAAATTTATCAGGGGTTAAGCCCGAATGGAGCCACCTAATGTACAAAGAAAGACACTGTATAAATTTGTGTAAAAAATATATGGTATTTAGTTTAATGTAATTTCATGATCTCAAAACCTCAAAATTAAAGTACATTTTAATCACTTATCATTAGCTAAAGTTATACTTAAGCAGAAATTAGTTATCTAAAAAAATTCAGAGATATTGAGACATAAATAAAATATACCTTTACCTCATAAGGTTCATATGGGTAAACCTTTGAGGCTGGCACCAACACTCAAGTGTTTATTTATTTATTTTATTTTTTTTTCACACTTTATGCACAATGTACAATGGCGGACTTAATGCCAAAGGGCATTTTCTTCCAGTCAACCATAGGGTGATGCAGAGACAAAACAAAAGAAAAGGTGCTCAATCGTATTATGGGAGATAAATGTTAAAACAACAAGTGAAATAATTTGGAAGAGTAGAAGGAAATATAACTAATATATGTATATAACAAATATTACCAATACTAAAAATATATTTTATAAATACTATTATACATAATATAAATAATACATACATACTAAAAATAAAAGATATATAATATATATATATATATATATATTAAATATATAATATGTAAAAATGATTAAGATTCTGCCAAGAGATTAAAGTACAATTGTCGGACCTTTCGCTTAAATGTATCTCTGGTTGTTGCCAATCTGATTTCAAGAGGGAGAGCATTCCAGAGAAGGATAAGTGTTAAAAGCCTAATTAAAAAAGCGAATTAAAAAAAACCTACCCATCTTAAATGATAAGCCCATGATGTTGAAAACATCATTAACTCTCTTATTAAACATATTGGCGGCAAGATGCGATGCACAATAGCATCATTATAACAATTATAGCTTTATATAATTACATTATTACATAACATTGATGAGAACAATAGATTGATCACATATTACTGATAATTAGTGATATTAGTGATAAAGTATTTCAAAATAGTTATAGAGTCTGTGACTGATTCAGCAGTTATCAAGCCAAAATGTAAAGTCTTCGAAAATATTTAAAAATCTCCTTTTGTAGTACAAAGTGTCTGAATATGTTGTATCTTGCGCATGATTTGGTTTTACCTGTGACTTTACAAGAAGCATACTTCAATTTATTTTTGGTTACGAGAACTTTAATGCCATGTATAGTTTGATGGAGCTCTTCCATAATAATGACCCCAACGGTAGCCGGTTTCATTGAAACCAGGCCAGCTACGGCAGAGTTAATATGTAGTGCCCAAGTGTGTGCGCAATACACACAAGAAGAGGATAACCGACACGACTGGCGGGAGATCAGGCGCATGGGACCAACTTTTTATTATACATAACGTAACTCATAACATAACAATAACTTATCCCACTTAGTGATCAAAATTTATACACAGTATTAGCTTTACAGTATCTCCTCCTCTGATACGTTAGAAGTCATTAGACAGACCAGGACAAAACATTCTATAGCTTATATAGTGTGTAATTATTTTTATTAGTATATGATTGTGACTTGTGGAAAGAGTGACGGGAGGCATTTGCCCAGCAAAGGGACAGTAATGTTAATAATATAAAAAACAATGAAGTTGCGAACATAACGTTTGTTGTGTGGCGAGTCTCCTTAAATATATAATCAATATTTAAGGAGACTCGCCAAAACCAAAATATTTTGGTTTCAGTATTTATTGTACAACTAAAAACGGCAAGCGGCAATAATCATACATCATATAGTGTAATGTAGGAGCGGGTAACGAACACCGCTCCCGCGCAGCTGCCCGCAAAATTCGAGGCTGAGGCCTTAAGAGGAAACAACACGGTTGAGAGAAATACAAAATAGGTATTTACAAAATCTGTGGCTGTCTCGCAGTGCCTTAGCTAGCCAGCTCTAGCGCGATAGAGACAACTGCAACTTGGACTGAAATTACCTATTAAAAGTACCAGAAATCGAAGTTTAGGGGATTCCTGTTTCCTTCTCTAAAACTTAACCGATTTAAATATTTTTTTCTTTATTAGCTAAAAAAAGAATTGAGCTAGGTTCCTATTTTTTGATTTTGTTGTTTATTGTAGCCAAATCTGTTTCCTAGTTGTTTAAACATGGCGGCCATTTTTTTAAGGTTTTTGAACGTCTATATCTTTTTAAATAATTTGTTTATTAAGAAAAGGAAAAAAATAGGGACGTACAAACAATATCCATAAATATTCAGGAAAAATATTGTTACTCTAGCTGACCCCTATTTCTGCATGGAAAAAATTTCGTAGTGTTTCCTCTTAAGGAGACACAGACTGGTCATACAGACAGCAAAGTCTTAGTAATACAGTCCCGTTTTTACACTTCGGTTACGAATCCCTCAAAAGGCACTGTGGGAAAAGAAAGCACCTTCAACTGACCGTAAGGTTTGGAGCCGGGCGGTGGAGGCGCGGCGGTGGGCGCCTGGTCTCCCGCCCCCCGCGTCGTCAGCGAGGGGAACTCGCTGAGGTCCAGCAGCGGCGGCGTCGACGTGTCCCCCCCTTCGCCGAACACCGAGTGGTAGTTGCTGTTGAACCGCGACAGGTTCGCCATACTTGACTGGAAATTTGATAGAGTGAGTTAAACGAGAGGTAATATAATCCCAATTTATAATATTAACTGCAATTTTAAAGGAAAACGTAGGGCCTAGCACAAAGAGTACTACTAGAGTAGATATATAACAGAGACACAACCTAGTACTAGAAAATGGTATCACCCTCATACTGGCAATTCGACTGGCTATTTTTTTTCTTCGATTTTCAGACACATTACAGAAACCGCCATCTAGCGCCACTATTGGAATATACTAATTACTAATTTCGTTTCGTATCTTCTTTTTAATTAAGAAGTTGAATTGAGCTTAATGTGATGTGATGCTTAAAAAATATGCTTATCTTTATTTTAATGACAATATTTGTACTAAATTCGGCATATTTACATTTTATAATTTACAAACGTTAATAGTAGTGACATCTATTGCAATTTTTTGTATTAAAGATAGATTTGTATCACTTCAAGTCTGATACCAAATTCGTACTTCACTCAGCGAAGATTATATATATATAATACAGAACCTAGCCTCATGGTAAGCAACTACAACACAGAAATGGTTCTAGACTGAAACTTCAACAGATTTGTAATAATTTATATTTATAACAGTTTTTTTAGGATAAGTGATTCTCTTATTGTAATGTGTTAGTAATTTATAAAATTAATCCACCAGACCAGTATTTTATTAAGCAGTTTCTCCTAGATGACAATGTATTTAAAATTTAATATTAGTTACGGCTTAAGGCTCAGCAACTCAGATCAGTCTGACATCTTCAGGCTGATGATGATGATAATGAACTCAGATCAGTGCAGTCGAAGCCACAAGTTTGTCACCCACAGCATAATATTATTCAACTCTATTTTTCTATTATGTAGTTATGCTGTACAAATAGTGATGAAAATTATACTCTACGTGACAAACATGACTACATGCCAATGTGAGGTGACCCTCACAGTTTGCATATCAGAACTGATTTTATTGGTCATTTCCCTGACTAATAATGTGTAACGATACTTACAGAACATGAGTATTGGTCATAATTATATTATAATGCAGCATGAAATGAATTAATATGTAACATAATGATAAAAAATATAATCTCACCATAGAATTTGAATTGGCTTGTGAAAGTGGTGTGGGTATAGGTACCCTCCGGTCGGCGAACGCTCTTTGACCGAATAGTGTTGATCTAGACGCCATAGTAGGTGGCGCTCCGCCCGGCATGGCAGTGGAGCCCCGTCCCGGGGACAGAGCCCCACCGAAGGTCGGAGTCACATGTCCCGAGACTCCGCCGACTAGACTCGAGCCGACTCGGCCTCCAACGCCACCGCTAGCTAGGCTTCTAGGAGCTTGTTGGAAATTCAAGTTTGCCATAACCTGAAATTAATATTTTTTTATTAGTATGTATAAACATTGTTGCTTTTGATGGTATATATAAGACAGTCCTATCATATTATAATCCTTACAAAAAAAAATGTATAACAAATTTTAATAGAAAATGTTACTTGTTTTTACTATACAGTAATGTAAACATACAAAAAATATTTAACCTTCATTCATATGTAAAACAATATAGATATTTTAGTATCAGGCCACATTATTCATTTACATTATAATTATTGTTCTCGGTATATCACAAAAAAGATATCATTACATTCAATTGTAGAGTGTGATTTATCCACATGTATTAAATGTATTAAAAATAAATATCTTTAATTAACATTGTTATGTACTGTGGAAAATGGAGGAAGTAAGAAGCAAGATAATTAATTTGATGCTAAAATTTGAATCAATTAAACAATTAATGTTTCATCTGTCACCACCATCAGAACTTTTTTGCATGCTATGCATTAGCATGGCATACATTATATAAAGTTGTCTTTCTGTATCTACTTTGTAATTATATTTTTTTATAGATTAAATTGACATTAAAGAGTCATAGAATTCATAGATATGGCATGAACAGGCCAGCAAAATGTTGTATGCATTAAGCTACTAGGTGACATATATATATATGTGTTTTGTTTTTAATCCTAATTTTCTTACACACAGTAAAAAATATAAAAATCTCAAAAGTTAAGTTAGTAATTAAAATATACAAATTTACATACAAAAAATTAAATGGTCAATGGTGCTTACTAACCACTTGGGATAGAGAATAGTAAGATAACCATCAAACTGAACTAAAAATAAAACTGTCTATTATTAAGAGCTAGATCTGATGTGATTGATGTGACATACAGAATGATGAGATTAAAGTAGAAATTGACTTAAAGTAACATGCAACAGGAAAAACAAATAGACCAAAAGAAAAGATCCCATCTTTTCTTTTGTCTTCTTCTGATGTCTATAAAAGCAACACCAAGAACAACATGGAGTAGGAATGCTATAGACAAACAACTTTGGAAGGGTTTCGGGAAGGCTATTGTGAAAGGGCAATCAGAATTAGTAATTATGTATGTGAAAGTTTGAAACATAAAAGTTAATCTTTGTTGTTATTTTGTTTTATAAGTCAACATTGGTTAAACTAGGTATAATGTCCAATAGTTTCATTACTGAACATAAGAAATGGACATGAAAATAGCATTCAGGAAAAGTGAAACTGAAAAACGGCAAAAATATTGTATCATGATGCTGAGCTTGACATATCATTTTCAAATGCAATTTTTTATCTTAAGGTTAAATTTAAATCATTGGAAATTTTAGTCACCTACAGATTACTAATGTCCGAAACTAAAAATAGTCTGTTATTATTAATTAGAGAAATAGGACTATTGCAAATGATTCATTTGATAGCCTTGTA
Organism: Celastrina argiolus; assembly: GCA_905187575.2. NCBI lineage: Eukaryota > Metazoa > Arthropoda > Insecta > Lepidoptera > Lycaenidae > Celastrina > Celastrina argiolus. The sequence continues at coordinate 11,692,361 of LR994596.1, forward strand.
GTTGGCCTATATAATTTTGAATAGGAATAAGCTCTAACAATCCAAGAGTGTCATTTTGAATGTAGAACCAACAAAATAAGATTATAAAATTATATTATGAAGATTATATAGCCTAGAATAAAGGCATACTAATGTAAAGTTGTAAGCATATTTAATTATGTTTTGTTATCAAATTTCAGTTATCGTTAAACAAAAATAAGCGAGATATTGTTTACATTTTTACTATCTTACATAAACGAATTAATTGACATTTCAGTTGTTGCATTTATACATGTTTATATACAGCAATTGGCGCAAATAAATACTAAATATATTAATAGGAGATAGTGTGATAAGAACGGTCAATAATAACAATTAACATAGGTATACATACATCAAGATGGTTAGCAAAGTCGACTGTCAAACAATGGCGACATATCGTTATAATTTCAGGCTTTGATATTCAATCGAATATTTACCTAATGTCTAATTCTTCTGTTCACAGTTTTAATAAAGATAATGATGGTTCATAATCATGTACTCTTCGAAGAAATAAATACATCCACTCGTTTGAAACAAACAAAGTTTGTTGACTGTCCGATTTATCAAGAAATTTCTCTGCATCCAAAATGTTATCACAAACTTAAAGTATCCTTATTACAGCTTTTCCATGAAACGCTGCTATAAAACACTTAAAACTTTATACATCGTTACGTCGTCAAAGTTTTTTGAAACAATTTCACTCAGATTTCTCGAACGCCACATTACCCTAAACAACTGGCGGCCATATTGTTAAAAACGGAAACTACTTGGTTAATCAATTGAAATACCCACACACGTTATTGGCAAACATATTAATAAAAGAAATATTAAGCTTTATTTAAAGATATGAATCAACAATTTATAAATTTTAGTAATAATGTTACGGTAATTTTTAATTTTCGAAACGTAGGATTAAAATAAGACTATAACTTGACTTTCAATATAATAATCGTGATTGTAGAGTTACTATTTTTGCGCTATTTCCCAGAAGTTAGGAAAAAACTTGCAAACACAATTTCATTTATATATTTAATAATGCAGTTTAATAACTGAATAAATAATTTTTGTATCATATCCTGATAAAGATTTACTAAATTTATTCTTACATTAGATGTAGGTGTTGTCATAGTATCGACTTTATTTATATTTTAGGTACCGTCAGGCTTCAAATTATTATAAATACGAATAATTTAATGTAGGTAGATTGAAAAAAAATAATTAAGGCTTAATACACTTTAATGCAAATTCATGCTACCAAAAAGATAAAGACTTTACAGTTATTAAAAAAAATCGATTATTATATTTTTAAACAAAATTTTAGCAGAAAATGTATTTGGTGTACTCTACAGTATATTTCTTGAGCAAATTAAGTAGATAAAGTAAAACAAATTAAAGGAAAAGCTTGTTTCTCGTAAAAAATATTGCTATTTTTCTGTATAAATTGTCTATGGTACATTTCCTTGCAAATTTTATTTAATAGAATAGTAACACCGATGATCATATGATTGTTCAATGGAGAAGCACGTCTGAGAGGCGTCGACTAATTTTCTTCAAGCCAGTTTTTAATTTTCTGGCCTAGTATCGGCCGTTTTTTGTGTTAGTGGTACCCAAAAACAATCTACAGCCATGGCGCTCAGCGATGCAGATGTTCAGAAACAGGTAAATCATTGTTTTCCCCTGTTTGCCCAATTTTACACGTAGTAGAAATGAGTCTTGCCAGAATGATTGATTTTACACTTGATGAATACACCAAGTCTATGATGCTCGCTACCGCCTATATCTCATGCAATGCTCGTTTTCTCTTATCAGATCAAGCACATGATGGCTTTCATCGAACAAGAGGCCAATGAAAAAGCCGAAGAAATCGATGCTAAGGCTGAGGAGGAGTTCAACATTGAGAAGGGCCGTCTGGTCCAGCAACAGCGGCTCATGATCATGGAATACTATGAGAAGAAAGAAAAGCAGGTCGAACTCCAAAAGAAGATGTAGGTTTCGATTGGAAATTGTTCACCATGTTTTTTCTTTGAATCTAACATTGAAGACATTATGTCCCAATGGAAATGCTCAATTGACTTTAATATTTTGAGTATGCTATTCCAGGGTTTCTCGACATTTTTTCACTTATTATACTGTCTTAAATGTTGTCAATTGATATTGATGAAAACTGGATGTTTGTCTATGCCTCTAGATAAATCAAAATCCAAGTTTGCCATTGATTTATTTATGTGAAGTTAAGAATAATTGGGATGGCATGCTCCACTGGTGGAGAACTACCTGCTCTAGTGTCACATGTGCATACCCCTTGCTTGAGTAATGGTTAAATAAATACTAAAATGGTAATTAAAGTTAAATTCATGCTATTCATAGGCTCTCACTGTTGCACCGTGGCAACTTAATTTAACTTTTTTGTTTTAGTACAATCATAGTTTAACAGTTAAATAGTAATTAGGTACTTGATTAAATGAGTTATTTAAAACATTGAGGCCAACTTTTAGGCTAGTCTGGGTTATGTTAGCCACTATTTAGGAGTTAAACAAGAAGTAAACACCAATTTAAACCTAGAGCTATTTGTCACTAGCGGGGCTAATGTAAACTTTTCCCTCTTGATACATTAAATGGAAATTAATATAAATTTAAAAATAAAAATGCTATAGTCCAACATCACAGTTCAACCAAGTAGTTGAAATTATTGTATATTGGTATAATATTAAATTCCAGCCAATCATCAAACATGCTTAACCAAGCTCGTCTAAAAGTACTGAAAATACGTGAGGATCACGTTCGTGCTGTACTCGACGAGGCTCGCAAGCGCCTGGCTGAGGTACCTAGTGACACCAAGCTGTATTCAGACCTTCTTGTCACCCTGATTGTGCAGGCTTTGTTCCAGGTAAAAAAAAAAAACAACCAGTATATACCTACATAAAATACAATCAATTTTGATTTGTGTAACCAATTTTTTCTTGCTGATTCTGACATCAAAATTTAAATGCCATGGAATGTGTGGTTTCTGTGGTAGTTACTGTATTGACATATATGAAATAAATTAAATTTATAATATTATTATTTTTGTCTTGAACAAGACTCTTTATAATATATTTTAAAGGTAACATAGATTTCTATTCATTATGATATAATTTTACAATATTAGATTAAAATTATGTGAAATTAAATTAGAAGCTTTTACACAATATTTCACTGGATTTTTTTTGTCTAGTTAAAACCCTTTGCTTGAAAACATATATTCCAAAGAATATAGTAAAATTAAAAATGTCTTTAGCTGATGGAGCCAAATGTTACACTCCGCATCAGGCAATCTGACAAGGCTCTTGTGGAATCTCTGTTGGGCCTTGCTCAGAATGACTACAAGGCCAAGATCAAGAAGGATGTGCAGCTGAAGATTGACGCAGAGAACTTCTTGGCCCCCGACACTTGCGGAGGAATTGAGCTTATTGCTGCCAGAGGCCGTATCAAGGTATGTAGACTTATTGTGTGACATATGTTTTTCTTATTCCACGTAAATCTACTGAGATATTTATAGAAGGTCAAAGCAAAATTTCTTTCACTGTTTTAAACCATTTGTTTTGGCTTGTATACTTTGATCTTTACGTTAATTATGTAAATATTCTAACTCAATAATTTTGTTTCCTTTACTAAATATTTAGTAAAACATAAATTATTAATAGCCATTAAAAGAGAATAAATAGAAATATAATAATAATAATAAATGTCAGGAATATTATACAATAAGTATAATATTCCTGGAATATTATACAATAAGTATAATATTCCTGGAATATTATACAATAAGTATAATATTCCTGACATGAAATATTGTTTTTATATCTGCAATGTTTATTTCTGTATTTTCAGATCAACAACACTCTTGAGTCTCGCCTGGAGCTCATTGCCCAGCAGCTGCTGCCGGAGATCCGTACAGCCCTGTTTGGTCGCAACCCCAACCGCAAGTTCACCGACTAAACACAAGGTGTCTTTCACTTGTTATTACTAACAATATATTTAAAAATTTCAATATATTATGTAGAACTAAAATAATATTATAATAAGTGTTTTCCTTTGGCTAAATATATAATAATGCGTACAATAACATTGCTGTTTGGAATATATTGAGAATGTTAAGTCATCAGAAACAAATGTGTGATCATGTGAATTTTTTGATTCCTGAATTTCTACTCTGTATGTTGGTTTCGCCTGCCTGCTTAAATAATTTTCAATCGTATATTTTATTTTAACAATTCATTCATGGTAGCCCATAGTTAGATGTAGTTTATAGGATTTGGATGATTGTATTTAAGGATTTAATGAAAATCAATGTAACCTGTATAATCATAGATTTCGTCAGAAATGTATCACGGTCTAACTTACAGTATTAACCACTTATTGCCTTTACAATGTTACATAGCGGACATTCCCAGTAACATATATAATCGCTTTTGTTGTATCTGTTTGTTTAAAGCTAAGGAATCTTTGATGACTGAAGGTTATGGTATGACAGCAGCATCCGATGCTGTGTCTACTGAAATCTTATGATTTAACTGGCCGCAGTGTAGTGTCACACCGGTACCTTCAGTGGCACAACACATTCCTTACATGTTTATCCCCGGCAATTGTTTATGGGCTTGCTTTCAGTATGAAGAGTATTCAATCGCTCTATAAATTTTATATAATGTACAATTCCCATTATGGCACTGTTAAAAATTCTTATGTAAATATATAGATGTGTTAAAATTGATTTTTTATTTCAAATCCATTTAGTTTTATAAAAGTATGTTTAAAGCTAATTTTAGAAACATTTAATCGCGATTTAATACCAATTAGAAAAGAACTGCCGCGTGATCGAAAACAGTAATACGTGAATTGGAAAACTACATTTAGCAAATTCATTGATTTAGATATTTTAGAAACAGAAAAACGAATGCTATGATATTTACAATGTACTGCAAGGTGCACAAATTAAATGCTTCCGTAATTTTACGTTTACGAGGTTACTACAATTTGATGATAAGATATGAGATAGGACATGATAAGGTCATAAGGGTTAGAATGATTCACACTTGTATTTATAACAAATCCTTGACTACTCTTTAAAATTTTATTTCTTAAATTTTCAAATTTTAAAATTCTCTAATTTTTCAATGATAGTTTTAATTTTAAAAATTAATTAAACAAAATATATCTAGTTGACTTATAATATCGTATGGTTGACTGGTAAGTTGAAAAAAAATATTTTCATATTAGAAATTATTTTATTTATTGATAGTATTTGTTTAAAAATAATAAAACTATATCATAATAAATATAAATATTCAACTATCACATTTTTCAAATAATGAAAATAAAAATACATTATTATTGTACAACATTTTATAAATGTGTAAATGCATTATTTATTAAAATAATATTTAAAATCACATTATCTTGTTCATACTTCCTACTAGATCTTATATTTGTCTAATCAAAAGCAGGTAAACCAAATAATTCTGGTTTGAATTCTTCCAAACTTCCGAGTACCAGGGTAGCTCCTTTTCTCATTTCCTCATCAAGACGAGGGTCAGGCACCATGACTACTTGCATACCAGCTGCTAGTGCAGATTTTACTCCATTTACAGCATCCTCAAACACTAGACACTGAAAAATTAAATTTATTAATTATTTTTAGCAAAGAGAATGTTTAAAATACATAATATCAACATATTTGTTATTTACAGTTACCTATTCCCTTATTAATAAAAAAAATTACACCATTTATTTGAATTTTAAATCCATGTAATTGTTTTCTGTCAAGTGGCTTTTCCAACATACGAGACTAAGACTGTATGCTGTATTTTGTCTGATATGTTACAAAATCTTTGCTTATCCATGGTGTAAATATTTTTATAACATAAGGTTATAAATCTCTCCTAGGTTAAAAATGTCAACAATTCTTATTTATATAACAATGTTCATCAGTCTCAAGGTATAACTGTTCCCTAGTGCTAATGCTATAATTATGTAATATAACAAAAATTCAGGGTAAAATACTGATAAAAAAATTACAAACCCTTTCTGGCTGTGGTTTGTCAGCAAATTTCCCTGCTGCAACTAAAAATGTATCAGGATAAGGTTTGCCCCTTTTCACTTCAGGGTCAGATGAGCCAAATGTCTTGTAATCAAACAGGGAGAATATTTCTTGGTGGTGCTTATCAGTTTTCATATGATAAGACTCTATACTAGAACTTGTTGCTAGGCCTATTGGAATGTTGTGTTTCTTTAAATGTCTTAATAATCTTTCAACACCTGAAATAAAAACAAACTGCATTAAAACTATGTACTTATTTCTACAAGTTAAAACAATTAAGCAGTTTCTATGGATATCATGGTATCTCAATCTAGTAATACTTAGTTATTATTAAAAAAAGTACATACAAAGTTTACAGTTTTCCTTAAATTGAAAAGTCTCTAATTTTAACCAACGTTAATAATAAATAGCAAATAAATAAATTCTCAACAAACCTGGCATAAGACTCGTCTCAGGGAATAAAACTTCAAAAAGCTTTTTTGATTCCTTTGAGAATTCTTCAGGTGTAAGGGGCAAGTTGTGTGCGGCCACAACCTTTTGTGCTACTTCATGACCTTGCAAGCCCATTAGAGTTAGTTTGAATTCAAAGGTATATTCCTTCCCATACCGAGACAGTATATTTTGAAATGCTTTTGTGTATAGTTCTTCAGTGTCTGTAGGATATAAAAGCCTATTGATAGTCCATTATATGTTTTTTCCCACTGTATATTGTAATGAATAAACGTTTATTTGTTTATTTATATTTGCTAAAGATTAAGAATCAGATAATAGACAAAAAACATTGATCCAAAGTCTAGGTCAAAATTTAAAATAAGATATTAAATATAAAAAATTTAAAGCTGTTATTACCATCACATATTATACACAATATACTGACAGGATTCACAAGTGTGCCTTTATTGCTAAATTTCATAACAATACTTACCTAGCAATAGTCCATCCATATCGAAAAGGACATGAGTAACAGGTTTGAATCCCATATTATTGTTTACAGATGATTTAAAAGAAAAATATTCAATGAATGAAAACGATACACTGTTTTTAAATATTTATAATAATTTTAAAATATTCTTGTAGTATTGTATAGCAACCACTAAATCAATAATAAATTAAACATAATTTATAACTTCAGGCTAAAATATAACCTAAAAATATTTTCTTGACAGTTGACACATTTGATCTGACACTCAGCTGATTGATTTTTTTACGTAAAAGAGTTTAAGACTAAGCATTTATATACTCTTGTGTAACTATGTGTTTAGTTGTAACTGGTAAGGCCATTTACAGTTAAGGCTGCGTGCGCGAAATGCTGAAAAGTGGAGTATTTTGAAATCTTTTCTCTATTTCTACTGGTCTCTCAATACTGGTCTTATTAAAAAATCTCAAAAATACATAGAAATCTTCCTTGTTATAATATATTACTTAGATACTTTTTATGTATTCAACTATATTTATACTATTTAGTATTTACCAGAGGGTTATAGTATTACACATTGATATTTTTTTATATGTAGTATAGCTTAAAATATTATGCATAGTAATAATATCTATAGACGCTTCACACCACGTTAATCTGGCCCTGTGCTAAGTATCCGAAGAACTTGTGTTACAGGTACCTACCACACAACGGAAATATATATTTAATACTTTCATACTATACACATACTATACACATATTTAAGATTTTTAAAATATGAATACACATCCATGACCCATGTTCCCTCGGCGGGATTCGAACCCGCAACCTCTCCATCGAGCGCGCTGAACCGCTGCTAGCGCAGCTGTCAAGTACACACTTCTATCAATCTAAGTGGACAAGATAAGAAAGCCTTAAATATTTTTTTCTATAGATATTATTGATTATTATTAAAGTTGTTATTTGAATGATCAGGTAATATTATTTAGCCATCAGGTAATATTATTATGTTGGTTAAATAATATTAGCTTACCATTTATAAATGCTAGGTTAAAGAGAATTAGGAATTTTACACCTTTTATTTCAATGTAAAGATTTAGTATAAAATAAAAATCAATAAAACACTTGACTAGTTATACAATATTAATTGTTTATTGGAGTTACATACCGATTTTAATTAAAATATTCGATACAAAAAATATCAACAAATTATTAATTTATAATAATTAATTCCTACGTCTGAAAAATAAATATGAGGTAGGCTTCCAGCCGCAGCCTACCCATTTAATTAGAAAACGTAAGTTTAAACTGTGTTCAACTTCTGACTTATAAAATCTTTAGGTTTCCTTTTGTCATTTGTGTGATGGTATTTATAAAACGCCTTCTTATTGTATTCTAATACTGAATAATGCTCCTGTTCATTATTTTAATACTTATACTTTATTATCTACTTGTGCTTATACGAAGATACGTACCTAATAGGTACTCCTACTTGCATAATATTATTAATTACCTACTTACTCACACAATATTAACATAGTGTTTTAATTTGGCTATCTGTTTAACATCAAATTCATAGGAACGATAAACTTTCAAAGTAGACCGTCATTTAGGCCTTAATAAGTAAGTACATATATTTTATGTGTGAACGTAAGCTTAACTTGGACGTTACAACAACTTAGCAAATTATATCGTGATGGTCATGTACATACTTAGTAAACAATTAAACACAGCCATTATAAGTGACCAACACGTAAAAAGGTAATTTCTTATAAACACAACAAACTTTCATGGTTATAACGATTTGCGGTAAGATATATTGTAGTCTGATAAGACTCTTTTGCTTTGTTGCGACGGCGTTGGGACATATTTTTTTTATGAAGTAATATAATATTCTTGACGCTAACTCAAATGTATGTTTTTGCACCGTTAATATCAAATACTAAAAAAATATATAAAACGTGTTCTTCTTTCTTCTTGTCTTGCCATCGAATAACCTGAAACAAATATAGTTTTTTATTATATAATATGATAAAACAACTTTTTTTATCAAAATCACAAGCCCCTATTCTAAAAAGGATGAGGAAAAGCAGAATTATCATCACCGCAGCGTTTTGATCTAAAAAACGAAAACACGAATTTGGAAGTATCCAATGTGCACCAATATTGTACCAGTCCTAAGAGTTAGAACCTTTTCAAACTATGAGTGCGATATTTTATTGATATATTATATTTTACCTATACGACAAGATGTGATACATCAGGTGTGTAAGCCGGCATATAGCGTGGAATGCGCGGTTCGTCCCTTCTCCTGACGCCTCTGTCCACCGCCAGGCTTATGCTCCCAGCCTCCTTCACACCGTTAGACTTAGCTCGTCGCTGCGAAGGCAATATCGCCGCCCGCATAGACTTCCGTTTCTGAAAATCGAAAACTATTAGAACACATTAAACAAACTCCATATCCCAAGGGGTGGTTTACTTACGAATAACTAACACATCCGTTGATCCATCGGGTCATAATAATGTAAAATACACGTTATAAGCTTTATTAAGACATTAAAGAGTTACATTTTCGTATCTATATATTTGTATTCCATACTTTCGAGTTTAGCGCGGTTTACCTCGACTGCTCCGCGCCATCTGTCGGCGGCGTGGCGAGCTATTTCCATCCTCTTCTGTTTCTTGATCTGGTGACGCTTGTATACCACCTCGATGACTATGAGAACTATCCCTCCTATAATACCAGCTAGCACGAGTATGAACACTCCTGCCATGTTCTTAAGTCCTAGTGTGTTTGGTGTTTTTTCGTTCTCCTCGCAGTTTAGCATATTGTTCCGCAATATCCACTGATTGTCCAGCGACTCCATTATGCCACCTAAAATAGAAGTTAGGAACTTTATATTGACGAGAAAAATAGGTCGTTCCAGTTGTAGTGAAATATTTATTAGGTTCGCTATTTCTATCTGTTCCGTAGGTTTATTATGTTATAGTTCTTTAGTCTATCTATGAAATTATTAGCTTACTTTCATGAAAGTCCAATATTGCTAGCGTCACTAGATCAGCCCAAGGCGATCCCTTCTGAAGTCCAACACCGTAGCCGGATCGGCCAAATAATTCACCAGCGGTCACCAACTCACAATCCTGAGCTGCCTCGAACTCCAACCTCGAGGAGTCCCAAATGAATGCCATTAATTTCCTGTAAAATAAGAATTTTTAATTTCCGTGAATTCATCAAATAAAAAAACGAAGAGTGGAGGTACTATGTATCTATATTGTATGTATCACCTATGAAGTATATGCAAATGGTAAGGATAGAAACCAACCCATGTTTAACGTCCTGAATAGCCTGTTCAGCATTATCATAGTTATTCGCCTCCATAGTTCGGTACATGTTGGATAATTCCACTTGTCGTCTGAAGTACATGTCCACAGCAGATCCCTTCACGGTGGCGCAGGTAAGGTTCTCCATAGTGTTTCGTAACTATTGTAGGGAAAACAAACATGTTCATGAACATAATTACTTATATTAAAAGTGAATTTGGAAGAAGAAAAATATAAAAACAGGTTAAATTGAGAACCTCCTCCTTTTATGAAAATCGGTAAAAGAGCGTTTTTCTTGATTTGTGGAGGTGGGGTCGTAAAACCTGCATGACACTTGTAACGGGTTTTTATTAACCACTAAGAGATCCGTAAAAATTAAATAGATAAATCTTACTCTTGCATCGTTGATTCCAGTCAGTTTCGTTTTAGGCCTCTCGAGCACAAGGAAAGCAGCCAAGTTGGCTGTGTAGGAGGCGACGATAATCATCGCAAAGCCAGCCCACACCATGCCAAGGACTCGCGCTGAAAAACTTCTAGGCGTGCCTGTAAAATAAATTAAAGGTAATACTTATAACTAGCTTTGTGTGAAAAAAAAATGCGCCATACAGGCAGTTAGGTACTTTACTATGTCGCTTCAAAATTGTCAACAAAAGTATGGGCCGAATTTAAGCCAAGGATCTTTTTAAAAAATTGCAGAAATGTATGACAAATTGCCTTACCTTCACCAATACCACTGTTCAAAAGCACTCCCCAGGCAAACCATATAGCACTTGAAAGATTGAGTGCGTCTTCCTCAGTGCCGTCGATATTAGCCAGTTTAAACCTTCCAAATGGTGAGAAGCGATCAAGAAGATATAGCACCAAAGCGACAACATGCACAGAAACCATTACCAATATCCACAGGGTGTTCGAAAACGGTTGCAAGAAGGATACGAGCGTTGATGATCTTGATGGCTGAAAATTAAATACAGGGATGATATTTCATTATTCATAATTCATATATTCATTAGGTACATAAAAAGGGGGAAATGACTGAAAAAAAGTCTACGTAATTTATAGAATAAGAGTTTTCAAATATAACAGCTCGTAAACATAGACTGGGACTGTAATAATTACGTATGCCTCAGCTGTTTTTATTTAGACCGGTTATTCAAAATTCTACTCAAGATTAAATCATAGGAAAAGTGACAGTTACCTTTTTCTCCAGTATAGTGATGCCCTGGTATTTGAAGGGTTTGCTGAACTCTATAAATTCCGCTCTCTCGGGATTGATCGTAAGCGGCGCTACAATCATGTCCGCCCTTTCATATACCAGTTCACCTGTTGATGATTTAAATTATTCAATAATAGGTAACAATGTTTCCAGATAGAAAGACTTATAATACCTATAATTGAAAAAATTAAATATATATTTGGATAAAATGTTCATAACTTTTTATGTAATTTTTTTTAAAGTCGCATTTAAGAATAAATGAAAAAAAATACATATAGGTACTTGAAATAAATTCCTATCTAATAATCTACCTACTATACCAACCTACACTTCTCTAGGTACTCGGAATTTAAGTATCAAAAAGAAAGTATAACAAAACGGTCAATATTTGAAGGAGTTCGGGTACAAACACACAATTATTTAGATAAATCATTAAACTTGCCTATAAGCCCTGTCCACTGTTTCTTAGCTCCGGGTTGTGAGAGGTTCCTAATTATATAGTTGCCAAACTGGCCGTCGGGCGAGAGAGCAAGCGAGTACGTGAAGTTGATCGTTTTAGACAGGTGCCTCAGCAAGTCCATACAGAAACCCTTGCAACAATACAATTGGTCTGCAATTAAGATGTTAGCTTAGTAACGACATAGTGGTTATAGTAGTTATATAACTTGATAATAGTAAGAGGAAGAGCCGAGAGGCAATGGTTTAAAATGGTATTATAGGTAAAGGCAACCACTACGATAACAACCTGGCAACACAACACAGCTTAACAACTTTTTGTAAAAGTTGTTAAGCTATAGACACCAGTAGATATGAGTTGGCTCTTACCACATTTATACGTTGTATCATTGTATGCTGTCCATGAATATAGATTATGAGACGTTATGAATATTTTTAGCACACACAATATTACATGTTGTAGGCGCCAACTCCTACATTTTATCTCATACCTAGTTCATCGCTAGCGTTGTAGTGTGGGCAGGGTATCTCGTCAGCAACGCAATCAACGTCATAGTCTACGCGACGAGCGTATACGAACGGTTTTTCTTCTATGGTCAACACCTGAATTTGAAAACCATTCATTCATAAACAATTGATCAGCATAAAATTTAAATATATTATATCTAGCAATATCCCGCGAAAAAATTATAACCACAACCAGCTAGCAGATGAGTGAGGGTACGCATAGGCATGCGTTTGATACGTTTTTACAGCATTCATTAGTATTTTTGAACAATGACCGATTAAACTATTCATCTATGTACCTTTAAATGAGTGGGTATCATGAAACCTTCCGGTTTCGAAGGACTACGCCCCATCCAGATTATTTCTTGTTCTTTCAGCTCCAGACGCATTTTTTGAGTTTCCTGAAATAGGATTCAATTAGGAGATTCTATCAAAAAAGGCGTGGAGTATCATAAAATACGCATATTATGTTTTGCGTAGATGACTTATTTATTGTTTAATTTTTTCACATACCTTTGAATAGAAGTACTTTCCAACTGCTACATGTTCCCCTTGGGCCCTTACATTTATCATGTCATATTCCGCGTGTACTCTATCTCCGTGATCATCAAACGCTACGTGTCCAGTCGCTCCATTCTCAAGCCTCTGTTTTCTGGTGTAATCAAAGAGAATTCTTCCTGTCGTCCAAATTGACCCAGAATTGTCACAATCTGAAGGTGGCGCGTGAATTTCTTCGGAGGTATTCATGTCTCGGATGGCAGATGCAAGCACATAGCTAAAAATATTTCATGCATTTGATACAAGCGACGAAAGAAGACTTAGGTGCGCTTCCGATAAGTACAAATAAGGGGGGCCCTGATTCAAGCTATTAATCGCTTACGAAGTTCGAAAACAAAATGTATGGGATTTGACATAAGCTTCGCTATGTGACACATGAATTCGCTTGTCATTCAATGATGTCAAATCCCATACATTTTGTTTTCGAACTTCGTAAGCGATATATTGCGATGTCATTTTGAATCAGGGTTCGGTTTTAGGTAACACTGTGGTGTCTCTCCGATCAAGCTATTCGTGACGAAATACGCTCTTCCATGCTAAATAATACTTACATAGAATCCTGTATGTGTGCATGTTCGTTAGTGGCATTGACCAAACGTAGGCCCAGGAGTCCTTCAGGTGCATTTGCCGCGTCCAGCGCCTGTTCGGTGACCATCCAGACATACCCCGTAGTAGTCATGTTCAGGTAGGTCGCGTCACGGAATATTATCTCGGCGTCTGTTTTACTAAAATCAATAAAAATTATAACTCCGGTATTTTTTGTTAATAACTGTATAAATAATAATATTATAAACGCTGAAACTAAAAATAGTGTTAAAACTCCTACTTCGCTGTGGTATAATATTAGGCATGCGTTTTTTTAACACAAAAATACTATCTACCTTGCATACATCAGGAATACCCTCGCTTGAGCGCTTTTTACTTCTATGAGTTTATCACCAAATGAATCTAAACCTGGCTCAAACTCAATAACTGCTTCCACCACGACTTTTCTATCAACATCCTCGTCAACGCTCTGAGATGTTGTTTGAAACCTGTAAAAGTATCCCATTAGAATTTATTTGCCAATTATTACAGATTCGGGAATTTTTATTCCTTACCTTCCCAATATTGCCCTGCCATCAGTATCGGAACTATGGATAACGATAACTTTCAAATAATTAAAATGCTTCAACACATCGACCCAGACGTCAGCCTGGTGGGAATAAGGTGGTACCGTCCGTAAAAATGACACGTGGATATTTTTATCAGAAAAGGCCGAGTCTCGTGAAGATATTCCAATAACCGGGATGTGATAGAATCCGCTGGTGTAAGACACTGCTGCTGGAGACAAGTCCCCGGTCAATGGATGCGAAACTATAACTGCGTATACCTGAAATGAATATAAATTATTAAAAAGTTGGGATTGGGTGTTATTTAAAGCAATTAGATAAGTTCATCAATATTTTCCACTTAATCACCTCTTGAGGTTGAGACCTCTCCTTGATATTAGAATTTAGGACGGTTAGGCTCAATGTAGTTTAAGTTGCTAAATAGTCAAAGTGTTAAAATAGCAATAACTTACTCGGTGAGCGATCAAATCCTTGCAGACGTTCAGAGCTGTCTTTATTGGGTTGGGATCCATCAGTATAGAGTAGTCATGGTAAGTTACTCCGCGTGGTACGTATTGATCTTTAAAATTGAGATTCTGTAATAATAAACATTATACATATTTTTATGTTTTTTACCATCAAACCACAAAACTAGTATTGTTATGTAAAGGCTTACTACTCTACAAATAATTAAAGCGAACAACATTGAACTTTAGACTAAGACGTGCTGCCAAGGAATAGAGCACTTTGGGTTAAATATTAGTAAGTTCTTAGGTATAATTGAAGAAACAAAAAATACTTTTTGTGATCTTTCTCAGCACTGAACCCTACTTTCATTCATAAAATACTAAGTATTGTCTCTTTTACTTAATGATTAAAAGTTCATACCGATATAGTGTCCTTGAAGAAAGCAATTGACTCATTGCTGGACAGTACTCCTCCAACGTTGTAGTAGGTGGGGTTGGAGAACCTTCTTCTGTCTATTTCTGCCGTGACTACATGGGCGCAGATGAGCACAACCGCCAAATATAACCAAGACATGGTTAAAGAAGTGTAGTGTTTGGGAATCAGGAAGACCTGCAATTTTTACATTTTGTGTCAGGTTTATACTTTTCATTTTTTTATCAAAGTCTTGTTCAAATAAAACTTTAGCTTAGACCCCACCCTTAAAATAAATTACAACTACAGATGCACTATTAATAGTGGTTTTTAGTGCAAAGTGTTAATTTTTTATACTTATTCTAAGTGAACCTCTTAAAATGCGTGATCATTTAAATAATATTGACTCACCTGATTCTTTTTTCTATTATATTATAAACTACATGATTGGGGTGTGAAGACACTTTACGTAATCAAAACAAATATAGGATGCTGAGGAGTAACGGCAGATGGAGCCCTATCTCCCATTACCATGGCAACCGGACATGCGCGCTAATAAGAAATCAATTCTCAAAGTCAAGTAGACCAACTCGGTTAACCCTGTATGTAGTATGGGATTTAAGCTATTAACTTCTATTAACAATATTATACTAGATAACGTGTCACATACAAAATCAAGGCTAGAATCTTGTTTTGTTGATCGAGGTCTATTAATTAAAAGATTGGCAATGTACTTTTACTTCCAAGTAGGTATATAATAGTTATATTGACATTGTACATATTTAATGGATTACTAGATATGGTCCATCATGTTTGCAGGTCTTAAAAACAAATTTCGAAGCCTTTTTTGTTAGAAAATAAGTATTTTTACATTTCGTTTATTCTTTGTTAGAGTTGGTAAGTTAGTAAGATTCTTATCTTATCAATTTGATTGTGACAAGGTTACAGAAACCATGGTGTTATTCAATACAGTTTTATTTATTTTCAGTAATAACATACAGAAAAAGTTTTTAACAATGCAATAAAGTAACAAATTACAAAACCTTAAGTAATTAAAGCTACAATTAACAATATCAAATATCAACCAACACGCTCTTAATCGTTTTCATCGTTGAAAGGATATCGATTTTTAACTTTTCACGGATTTCTACATTCTTTTATTTTGGTGTTCAATTTAATGGCTTGTTAATATTGGAGCATAGCGACCTGTTCTCAAACTAATATTCACATATCCGTCGTTTTAAATCGATATCCCATATGGACATGGCTATTTAGGACCAAGACCAAGGCCCCGGGGCCCACTGGTTGCTAGGCCATGTCCAGCCCGGGGGTTTAAGCGCGGCCGCCGCTGCGGTTGCCGCATGCTGGGCCGCCCCCGCCGCACCCGCTGCTCCGGAACTCTGCAGCACGGACAGTTTCAGCGCTTCTAGATCTGAAAATTAAAATATGGGTTAGTTGTAAGCTCCACCTGCCCACGTGGCTCCACCTGCCCACGTGGTGCCTGAGTAAAATAGCAACCATCCTTCCCATAAGTGTCGTAAAAGGCAGATGGAACATGTATCCGGAAATGGGCAGCAACGTTTTCGCTGTTTTTATAGTTTCTTAAAAAAGTGTAGTAACTAGTGTGCTTGACAACTAGCGTGGCCTGCCAGGCGTAGTAAGTGTATTAAATAACTTTGGGTTTTGCTTTGGGGGAGGTATATTTTTAGCAGTGGACATTTAGGTAAACACCGTATCATCACCTTCACTTTTCATATTAATTTCTCAAATACTATCAGATGATAATGTATTAGGCCTTTATTTTGTCGTTGAGCCAGTTATGCTCATTAGACCTAAGCGTAAAATAGCGTTTCTGGTACATATGAAATTCAAATTAGGCAATCTGTGGCATGGTAGCGGTCTCGCCAAGTTCTTATTTACCAGCATTCTGGAGCCTGGCAGCTTGGTTATGTGCAGCTTGTTGTATGGCCTTAGCAGCTGCAGCCTCACGGGCAGCGGCTATCTTTTGCGCGGTGGCGACGCGGGCTTTTGCTGCAGCGAGCTGCGCTTGCGCATGTATGGCGGCTTGAGCAGCTTCGAGGGCATGCGCACGGGCAGCTCGAGTAATTTCTTCACTGTAAACAGATAAATATTAAGTCTGCAAAGCCTCTACCACGTAATGGAATAAGTTCCTACAAGACTTTGAAAAAATTTTGCTCAGAAATATCAAATTGGCGCGATAAAAATTACCAAAACAGAGTATGTCCTTTAATCTATCCCTGTACCCATTATAATGCGTTCAGTGGTTTATTCGGAATTGACAGCCAGAGATATACCTATTTCATATTAATATATTACTAATTATAACCTGCGGCTGCCCATATGAACACGGAACTCTTTCAGAATGAGAACTACGAAGCATAACTTAAATGTGCTGCCAGCTTCCTGCAAACCTAATTATTGTAAAAATTAACTTAGCCGTTTGCGCCTGAATGATTAACAAACACACACACACAAACTTTATAATACTAGTAGTGTGACGGTGGATAATAAGCAGTGTGGTATTGTGTCCCCGCGTGGACGTTTATACTCGATCTCGACAAAAACCTTTTCTGAGCCTCATGAGCAGCCTCAGCCTCCTTTACGCTGGCGATGCTCTGCTGCTCCAGCGCCGCGTGTCTCGCCGCTGCTACCTGCCGCTGCGCCTGCATGACTGCTGAGGCAGCAGCCTTTGCCGCCGCGACCGCGCCAGCTACGTCTGAGCTGGTATCGGCTGCGAATAAAAAAAGTAAAGGTAATGGGTATTTACTTATTGTTATAGATGATATAGATTGATAAGTAGATCTAACGTATAAGATTAAAATGATTGAAGTAATCAAGATACGAATTTATACATTGCATTTAAGTATCCGGTTAGAAGGACCAATTTGATTAATTGATAGTAATTATTATTGTTATGCAGAAAAATCTGTATGACTGTCCTATGAATAATATATTATTTATAATAAATATTTGGAACTCATGGATATCTTAGTTTTCACATATTACCTGGTGTACTATGTATAGCTTTCACCCCTGAAACTTGCAACAATCCTGGTACCCATCCTGAAGGAGCATCCCAGCCCACACTTCGTTTATCAGGCTGGTCGCCAAATACGTAGGCCAAGAGCAGAATCATAACCTGAAAAAATTACAACGGCTAGGAAATAGGAATAAGGGGAATAATATATTATTATGTTGATAGGAAGTTAAGTGTTTTAGTTATAAATTTAAACACTTCATCACAAGTCGCTTTTGTCTTTAAGATTAATCAAAGATATCTTACCAAAGTTTTAGAAAACATCTTAACTTGTGCTGGAGTCTGGACTCTGAACACAATATGATGATCGATGAGATACGAGCTAACATTTTATAGTAATAAACACGGAAGAGTCCAGTGAAAGAAAGGGATTGTACCTAAATATGACGTGCACATAATAATTGTGGGACCTAATTGTATTGGGTGGCTCTCACTTTCGATGGAGGCGATCAACGATTACATGTTCTAGCTTCCGTATGATTAAATAAAAGTGTTTCAAGTATTTATTATTTGCCAAGAGTTTACTTTGGAATCTAGATCTCTATTACAATATTAGAAGTTGTTATATTTTTTACGCACTTATATTATAGCTATCAAATTGATACAAAATCCCTTTGTGGGGCCTTTGCTTACCTGATTATCCTCTTTATCCTTTATGTATATTATTAGAATAAAAAAATATTTACGGCTCAACGCTATTATGACTAAGATTTAAAATTTTGATCTCAATATTTGACCTAATTAGTTTTGTGTTTTCTTTGTATATATTGTATCGTGCATAAAAAGTATAAGCTGTCAGTTTAGTTGTCAACGTCAGGTGACAAATTTAAATGTCACAGGAAAATTGACATTTTGGCAAGTTTCAAATAGCGATTTTTACGGTCGTACTGTGTTATAATTTTTTTCGTTTTCGTCTATTTTTATAGAATTAGCAAATTATGTTTCTAATCTAACTAAATACTTACATCATTCAATCTATTTTAACGTATTAAAAAAGGTAAATTTGTGTTTAGTTATATATTTTTTTAAAAAGGCGATAATTTTATAATTTTTTGCTTTAATTGCATGTTAAGTTATATATCAGCTATTTTCCATCATTTTCCGAAACTTTCGTTCGTTTTCCGAAAAAATCGAAAATATAGCTAGTATTTATCGTTACCAATAATATTTTTAGAGCTCACCTAAGAATGTATTGATTTTTTACATAAGTATGAATCGTGATTATCTGTAAAGCATTCGAGTTTGAGTTTCGATGATATTAAACGTACACGAAAGGAGACTATAACTGAATTCTCTCTCAAATTATTTCATTAATAGCTGCAGCTTGAGATAAGTATGAATACATTTTAACATAAATTTCGAGAAAAATATCTTACTTATTTGGTACTAAGTAGACGTTCTCTTTATGAACTCGTAATTCCCACTGTCTGTCAAAATATAACTTTATAACAATATGCACATTACAACACGGAAAAATTAGAAGTCTCCTAGATATTTTCAATATATACATTTGTTGTTCCAGGTTAACAAGATGAGTTCTCAACATAATACCCCACCTCCTCCACAACAATTTAGGTAAGTACACAATTTATTAACCCTAGCTGATAACTAAATTAATAAAAATTCTTTATTTGAATATAAAATTACATACATGTACATTCAGGAAAGGAAAAAAAACATCATGTGGCTGCTAAAAGCCTAGCTTCCAAACATAGTCTTACTGATCAAAATCTTCTTTCGGCATATGATCAATAGTTACTAATGCACATGTGTAGATGAGGGTGTTCAGTGCATTAAAGAATACTGCAGATGTGTAATATTCACTAGGTTAGAATCATCCATTCGAGTATTTTTTTTTGTTAAGGAAATAGGCAGAATTCTATAGTCTATATTACTTGAAAGTTGCTACAATTTTTATCAAAAAAAAACTCTTTGTTTTATCTTTAGTTATAGTTTAATAAGAATCACTTTTACTTTTATTTACTAAGATAATATAATCAGCATACAACATGCAAACTATAAATTTTAAAAACTTTTGTTTTTAAACTTAGTAAGTGACAATAGAGACAGGCCTACGGGCCCAGTTATACTTACTTAACTAAAATCAGGCTACAAAAAAAATTGACAATATTGTGCAAAATATTTGCAGCATAAGAAAGAAATCATAATTTTGAAAAGAGGAAAAAGTTCACAAATTCCATATATACAAAACGAGTACATTATTTTATCTCTAAAAGCTAAAGCAAACTGTTTCTAGTTTCAACAATATAACATAGTCAGCAGAGTTATTACAACTAATTATCATAGTTAGCATCAATTGAATAGTTAAATGTGACATATGAGGCATATTATACACAGCTATATTTTGTATGTGTGAGTGTATTTGTACCGGTGTGAGTGTCTTTAAATATGTTCAAGTAATGTGGATTACCAAAATTTTTTGTTGTGACAATATACATAGTAAGTATGACTATACCATGAAAAATATTTGGTCTATTTTACAATACAGATTATTACAATATAACAATTAGGGATTATTAATGAAATAAACAAAATTTTATCTATTCCCAATTAAACATACCTAGTTCTTGTAAATATATAGGTATGTAGAATAATAGTATAGATCACAAATCTATAGCTAGTCTATCTAAAACTAAAAATTAATACAGCAACCCATTGTCATATTGTATGGGGTTTTAACTTTTAGTTATAGAGAGATAGGTTATTTAAACGGACCGTTAATCATTTAATATCAGCTTCCTAATTATTTTACATCATTGTGTAGTTTTATCACTGATTATGTCGAGTGACTCGAGTCTAGACAGTTATCAGTGAAGGTCATGCGTTTACGACAGGTTGTTTGTTACTCTTAATTAATAATCTTAATTCTTATCAAATGTTTGCCTTTTTTTGTTAATTATAATCTAAATCCCTTCAATTATTTAATTATCAGATGTTTCCCGTTGCTTCGTATGCACACACAGGAACCGTAGTTTTCTGCGATAAAAAATAGCCTGTGTGTTAATCCAGGGTGACAGCTAACTTCATACCAAATTTTATTGAAATAGCTCGTCCCGTTTAGATAAGAAGAAGTAACAAACATACACACACTCAGCGCAGTGATCAACCATTAATGCGATCAAACCTACTGTGGCGTCTCCTCAATATGACGAGCCTTCAGAAAGCGTAACGTCCAAAAACTGAAACGTTAGTAATAATAATATAATAATATCTATGGACGCTTTACACCACGTCAATCTGGCCCCGTGCTAAGTATCCGAAGAACTTGTGTTACAGGTACCAGACAACGGAAATTAAGTTTATTAAGTTAGTTAAATTAAGTAGCACTCAAGATACATGCTCTCCTCGTCAAGAAGAAGCAGTGACAACTTGTGAATAGGAGGCCTCCTAAAGTTGGGAGGACTTTAATAATCGTTTCAATATTTGGCCCGTAGTCTTTTCAAAAACGCAGATTTCGTGACCCTGTTTACTTAATATGCCGTTTTGAACATGACTGTACTTGCGAGATCAGAGAAAAATCTTATTGGTTTAAAATTAACACCAGCACCCTCAGTTAAACTAGCCTACCTATACCTTAGAATCCAAGAATGCTTTCTCTACTGAACATAATTTGTGAAAGAGATAACAGAAAGTCCATTCCTAACAAAACTTATTCATTGCAGCCTACTGCCGAAGATCATAAATGGCGGCATCGCTGGCATTATTGGGGTGTCCGTGGTGTTCCCTCTGGACCTGGTGAAGACGCGGCTGCAGAACCAAACCGTGGGACCCAAGGGAGAGAGGCAGTATAAGAACATGTGAGTTAGAAGGAGATAGACGCGGAGAGATATTTCCCTCTTCATATAATTACTAGCTGTGCCTGCGACTTCGTTAGAGTGGTTTTTGAGTGACTTAAACAGTTTATGCAGCGCACGCAACGAAAGTCCCCAAATGTGAATAATTTTCCCCGTTTTTGCAACATTTCTCACTGACGATTCGCTCCTATTGGTCGCAGCGTAATGTTATATAGCCTAAAAAGCCTTCCTCTATAAATGGACTATCCAACAAAAAAAGAATTTTTCAAATCGGACCACTAGTTCCTGAGATTAGCGCGTTTAAACAAACAAACTCTTACGCTTAATAATATTAGTATATGTATAATATAGGTATAGATGTACTGCTAGTTTCAAAAACCTGTTTATCTATAAATAGGATCTGTCTAGTCTGTCTGATTGTATGGTTTTCGCGCTAATCTCTTTTG
Organism: Celastrina argiolus; assembly: GCA_905187575.2. Taxonomy (NCBI): domain Eukaryota; kingdom Metazoa; phylum Arthropoda; class Insecta; order Lepidoptera; family Lycaenidae; genus Celastrina; species Celastrina argiolus. The sequence goes on from LR994596.1 coordinate 11,714,718, forward strand.
TATATGAATTTTAATACTTTTGGTAACAAATGTACTCTCAGCTCACCCACTTAAATTTAAGTACAGCAATTTTACAATAAGCACGTGAAATTGCTGTAAATCAGCATGAAACCATGCATAATTTACAGTTAATGATTTTCAGCTTAGTAGGCATAACAATGGATCAGTGATGAAATGGATATGAAATTTCGGATACGGATATGGGTATGAAATTATTTCCGATTATCCGTTTGTTTCGGATTACGGCTTATATATGTTACGGATATTAAATTTTGGTTACGTTTTTACAGCAGCAAAAACAATTTCTGATTCGGTTACGGATATTTTTTATATCGGATATCCGATAATAATAATAGCTCCCCGAACCGATTTCGATGTCGGTAGCCGAATTTATTGAAATCAGGCCAGCTACGCAGGAGCTATTTTATAGTGCCCAAGTGTGTGCGCAATACACAAAGACACTCTCTATTCTTTTTACTCGCATAACCCAGTGGGACGGTAAACCGACACGACTGGTGAGAAAACAGGCGCAGGACCGACTTTTTACATGCCCGACGCATGGATCATCTTTCTTGTCAGACAATCAGGTGATCAGCCTGCATTGTCCTAACCAAACTTGAAAACAACATTATTTGTTGTTCCAACGTGGGAATCGAGCCCACGACTTCCGGGTCGAGAGTGAAGCTCTTAACCACTAGACCACGGAGGCGACACGTTTCGGTTACAGTTCGGAGACGGAGGTCCCTAACATCCCTGCAATGAATTTATTTAACTCTTCGATCTTCGACATGGTATAGTGTTTTCTTGATCTAATATTTAACTACATATTTCCATTTTGACTTTTAACATGTTAACAAGAGAAAATTATAACAATTGTGTCTTCTGAGACCACGGCGTAGTGCCCCAACCATATTTGAGTAAAGCGGGCACAGCCGTAAAAATAAAATATCGTAATTGTTACGAATGCAGAAGCAGTAATTGTACTTGAAATGCACCTATATCTAGTTGGTATCTACTAGTATTAAGTGGCATACAATTATAGTGTACCTTGTTCACTTGGGGCTAAATTCGCGCGGTTTTACAGTGCGGCAAAATGCTTGACTCTCTGAACGCCATTTTGTGCCGTCTTGTAATACTAGCCGTAATAAACCATAAAAGCAAGATATTTGTTCCTCAGGTGGAGATTGTCTGATGGTTGAGAATTTGGCACTAAGTAACTTTGTTTTAAAAATTTATATAAAAAACAAAAATATAATTTTTCATTTCGGACCAGAGACCTGAGATGATCGCGTTTAAATAAACAAACTCTTCCGCTTTATAATATTAACTATATAAAATACAAGCCATTGCTCGCGGCTTCGCCCGCCTGGAAAGATATGTACGTGCCAATAAACTTATATGTTGTGTGGTCATTGACGTTTTACTAATTTCCTGTACAGGCTGGACTGCTTCAAACAGACGTACCGCGCGGAGGGCTATTTCGGCATGTACCGCGGCTCTGCAGTCAACATCCTGCTCATCACGCCGGAGAAGGCCATCAAGCTGGCTGCTAACGACATGTTCCGCCACTACCTCACCAAAAAGGATGGGTAAGTGCCTTTATAAATTGTATCCTGTACTTGAGGCCCGAGGCACGCGGTCAATGTGAAACGATATGCGCAATCTAGACTCATACCGCTCAGATTCACTGTGAAAAAATTGTTTATCACATAATGCGTAAAATCGGTTTACGGACAATACTATAAGGCTGCGTTTTCACTGACGCGGAGCGGGGCGGAGAGGAGCTTGCGGTGCCCGAATTGACCAAACACTATGCTCGAAATCTGCGATCCGTTTCCACGGAAACAGCACGAGCATAGTGTTTGGTCAATTTGGGCACAGCTAAGCTCAACGCAGCTTCAGGCGTATAACGCTAATGACCTGATTTGTTTGCTGTCGTTAGACATTCATTAATGAACTGAAATAGCCGCTTTTTACTGTTCATGTGTATTTATAGATGTGTGCAAAACACAAGTCGTATTTATTTACTAAACAAAACGCGCCTCCTTACTAATTGTTGCCAGCTGCAAATATTTTTAGCTCATCTACAGCAAGTGCTTTGATAAGTCTCTAGTTTAAGTAGTTTTTAAATGTAGTTTAACTGTAATTAACCTTGATTTTTTAATTTGATTACATGGTCATTCAAGACCAAAAATAGCCAAATCGGTTCAGCCGTTGTCGAGTTTTAGCGAGACTAACGAACAGCTATTCATTTTTATATATAAGACTAGCTGACCCGTGCCCACTTCGTTGAGTACAGAAACAGTTTAAACCTTCCCTGGACTTCCTCGAATATTTCAAGATCAAAAATAGCCGAATCGGTTCAGCCGTTCTAGAGGTTTAGCGAGACTAACGATCAGCAATTGATTTTTATATATAAGAAGATAGTGAATAGTTCATTACATTATTAACATCTTTTTTACCCGCCTACGGCGATGCCAAAAGGAAGGGTAATGATTTTGGCAGTCTATGTGTAATACGTTTGTACTTGGTTCTACCCTGGCGCCTAAACTACTAACCCGATTTCCATAACTATGATGTCAATAGATTCGCTACAAAAACGAAAGTGACATGTGTGGGGTTACAGTTTTTCACATAAACTCCAGTTATTAAACAATCAATACTAAGTAATAAAAATACAATAACAATAGTAATAAATTTATACAATAGTAACAACAGTATTAGATAAATATTTAATACACAAAACTGCATAGCAATAAGCCCGGCTGGTAGGTAATCTATCTTTTTTATCTAACACTGATTTATCTTTATCACTTGTGTCATGTGTTTATGTTTTTGTAACTTTTTAGTGTACCTATACGACTATACGAGTCATAAAAAGATATTTGGGGTATTTACATATTATATTTAGTTATAGATCTCATAATGTTTGTACCTTCAACATCTTCTATCTATAAATAAATGAAAGTCGTGTTAGTTACACTATTTATAACTCACTATTTAGAACGGATGAACAGATTCAGCTGAAAATTCGTAGAGCTTTGAACCAGGAGACGGACTTGGGATACTTCGTTACTAGTTGCGGGTTCCGTGTTGCGAGTTCCCCGTTGCGGGTCCTGCGTTGCGAGTTCCGCGTTGCTGGTTCCGTGTTGCGGGTTCCGCGCTACATTTCATTGCAATGTTTATACGCTCAACGAAGTGGACACGGGCCAGCTAGTAAATGTCTAAAGATTTACCCGTCAGAGATCATAATATCTAGTCAATAAATATTATAATCAACATAGACAGGTTATCTTATTGCGCTATTATATTATAATATTGTGCAATTACATAATATTATAATGTCTTAGATATTCAAATGAATAAAACTGGATAGTAAAATGTAATCAAGGTTTGGCCGCTACGCAGGAGTGACCAAGTTTATGCGCAATACACAAGAGCACTCTCTTCCTTTAGTTTTGGGTGGGTCACCCACGGATACTCATACTCTCGGGATGGCTACCCAACACGACTGGCGAGAGAACAGGCGAAGGCTTTTTTACATTGGAATGTATGGATCATGTTTCTTGTCAGACAATCTGGTGATTAGTCTTTGATTAGTTATGAATCGTCCTTTGCCTGCATCTGTACAGGCTATAATATTAATGAGTGATAATACTTTAATGTATGGGTCCCGTATATACTCTACTTTGAAAATACCAGCGCTGAAATAGATACTTTTTTTAAACGATTGTATGGTAAATATGATGTTGGGGCATTTCTCATACAAACATGAAAGTCAAAAGTAAGTGTTTCAGCGCTGGTACTTTCACAGTAAACTCTACATAAGAGGCACATCACACCCTAAAGTATTATCACTTATTTATTTTACACCTTTTATAATATTGCATCCGATCGGTGTATTCAAAACAAACTAAACGTATTTGTCTAAAATACGGAAAATTTAAAACACAACCCTCCTTCTAACACAGACGGTTAATAAAACTGAAGATATTTAAATGCTTGTAACACATGTGAAAAGTCATTGTATAGAGTAATTCGCATTGATTTCTGCAATTTACAAGCAAATTCCTTACATAATACGCGACTAGATTCCTGGCGCCCTGCCAGCTGGCGGTATGTCAATTGATATCGGCTTGTAAAAGTAGGGCTGATGATTATTACGCGTTGCGTATTGGGGTAGACAGTAAAAAAATGAAACAAGGGTTTTAGTTAAATAAAAGCCCTGAAATCATTTAGGGTTAATTGTCACATTTTATCAATCACCATTAATTTTTACCCTACTACTGCGAAGCCAATAGAAAGGGTTCTAATTTGACAGTCTATGTTTGTATGTTTGTTCCATAGTAGCGGATAAACTACTGGTCCGATCTTAGTGAAATTGTGTTTAAATTTATTATATCAAGCAATATCCCGCGAAAAATGATAACCACAATCTGCAAGCAAGCATGCGTACATAAATTGTGTTTAAATTTATTATATCAAGCAATATCCCGCGAAAAATGATAACCACAATCTGCAAGCAAGCATGCGTACATATTTTGAAGTATAAGATATTGCTAGATATACTATATTTTAATCTTATGCAATGGATTTACGCAAAGTACGCCTGATTCCATTAACTGTTTGTAATTGTGTAAGTAGTTTTATAAGCAGGAATCATATACTTATGTACGTGAGGTGCCGCAGAAAGAATATCGCCATCAAGTGTAGGTACTGTGCAAAAGCAACAGCCGACGTTACAATGTTAAACCTTCATCCTTTAGAACAACCCGCATACAAATATCGTTATGCGAATTAAAAAACCGTCTTCAAAAACTAAAAGTTTAAACTTCTCAAGGATACCATCATCAGACCCTTAGCTGATGACTACGGGACCACCTGGGAAGTATACCCTATCAATAAAAAAATTTTTTTGCTAATCGGTCCAGGCTTCTCGGAATAATCGGTGAACATACAGAAAAGAAATATTCCGACGAATTAAGAACCTCCTTCTTTTTTTTGAAGTCGGTTAAAAAGAGATAGGTAATATAATATTAGGTCCTTACATATGAAATTGGCGTTTTATCGTACTGGCCACTTTGATCTTAAACATATCCTCTTTGGTTAGGAATTCCAAATTCAAATTTAAACAGCTATTTACTCATGCATTTGTGTTTTGAAAACCGTAATTCATTTGTTTTTTTCTCTTTTCCTTTTTTGTCTGCGTCACTAATTTCACAAAATGGAAAACTTAAAATATCGGATTATTTACGAGTACGAGTTCCACCGTGGCACCAGTGCTGCAGAAACGGCTCGAAGGATTAATGATGTGTATGGGGGTGGTGTCGCAAAAGAAAACACGGTGCGTTTTTGGTTTCAACGCTTTCGTTCTCGAAATTTCGACCTGCAGAACAAGCCCCGTGGACGGCCGGAGACCAAGGTTGATAATGATGAATTGAAGGCTATTGTGGAAGCAGATCCATCGCAAACCACATCAGAGTTAGCTACAGGCTGCGGTGTTAGTGACAAAACCGTTTTAATCCACTTGAAGCAAATTGGGAAGGTCAAAAAGCTTGAAAGGTGGGTACCTCATGAATTGAGTGAAGCAAACCGACAAACGCGCGTCGACTGCTGCGTTCATTGCTCAACCAGCACAATAATGAAGGAATTTTAAATCGGATCATTACATGTGATGAAAAGTGGATACTGTACGATAATCTTAAACGCTCATCGCAATGGCTGAACCCTGGTGAACCAGCAAAGTCTTGCCCCAAGCGAAAATTGACTCAAAAAAAGTTACTTGTAAGCGTTTGGTAGACTAGTGCCGGTGTCGTACACTATAGCTTTCTTAAATCTGGTCAGACGATTACGGCTGATGTCTATTGTCATTTGTCAGCAACTGCAAACCATGATGGAAAAGCTCGCCGTTAAACAACCGAGACTTGTCAATCGCTCTACGCCACTGCTGCTTCAAGACAACGCTAGACCACACACGGCCCAACAGACGGCTACCAAATTAGAGGAGCTTCAATTGGAATGTCTAAGACATCCACCGTACTTTCCGGACCTTGCTCCAACAGATTACCATTTTTTTCGAAATTTGGATAACTTCTTGCAAGGAAAAAATTCAATTCCGATGAGGCAGTCCAAACCGCTTTCAAAGATTTCATTGATTCCCGTCCGAATGGTTTTTTTAGTAAAGGGATCAATGAACTATCTATAAGATGGCAAAAGTGTATTATAGATAGCAATGGTACATACTTTGATTAATAAAATATATTTTAATATGAAAAAATCGCCTGTATGTTCCTCCCATACAAAACGCCAATTTCATATGTAAGGACCTAATAATATGTGTTTGCAGCTCGAATTTCCATTACTAAATAAACCTTTTACCCATCTCTAGATCTCTACCGGTGTTCCGTCAGATGATCGCCGGCGGCATGGCCGGTGCGTGTCAGATCGTCATCACTACGCCCATGGAGCTGCTCAAGATACAGATGCAGGATGCGGGACGAGTCGCTGCACAGGCCAAGGCCGGTACGTGGTTGGACTTGGGTGGATGGGCCCGTGTGGCTGACGACAAGCCGGCGGCCTGGGCCCTGATTACGTAACTTCTGTGGCTTTACTGACCATCGACATCAACTGTCATTATGACCTTAAATCTTTTAAAAACACGATTTAAAAAGTTAAAACGTTAAAATTATGACATATTAACTTTTTAAATCGTGTTTTAAAAAGATTTAACGTCACAATGACAGTTGATGTCGACGGTCGGGAAAGCCACAGAAGTTACGTAATCAGGGCCCTGGTCTGCGCGGGCCTCCTATTTTACAGTTGCCGCAGTTGCCTAAGACCCTAATTACGTCACTACAGTGGCCTTCCTTCGATGAACATCGACTGTCATTTTGACGTTTGAACTTTGTAAACGTTGATATGTCAAAATTTTTACGTTTTAACTTTTTAAATCGTGTTTTTAAAAGATCCAACATCAAAATGACAGTCCATTTCCAGAGAAAGCTACCGAAGTTACTCAATCACGGGGCAGGCCCGTGGGGGTCTAGGCTAGGGACCGGCTGGCATATGCCACCTCGACTCGGTCAGTCGACACGGCGCCAGTGTGTCTGGATTCCATTTGTATCACGCATACGGCAGCGGTAGGCAGGTCTTCTCTAACTCTAAGGCCCGTATAAATAAAACAATCTCAAACCCATCCTTACCTTGAGAACCAATTTGACAGATAAAAAACGTTTCGTTTCACTTTTTAAAATGAAGAATTTTACTTATGTTACATTGATAAAGATGTTCACTTTGAAAAGTGAAACGAAACGTTGTTTTATCTGTCAAATAGGTTCTCAAGGTGAGGTTGGGTTTGAGATTGTTTTATTTATACGGGCCTAGGTCGTTACCACAGCACTAAACCACATTTATTTACGTCAATCGGACATACCGAAACGCCTCTTTTGCTTACATTTAGGTAAAATTGAATCGGAAAGAGGCAGCTGTATAACCCATGTAAAAAGAACAGTCACTATGACTTTGGGATATGAATCGGCCTACTTTTTGTCGGACCGATAATCGGGCAGAGTTTTTCTCCATATTATTTCTCACCAACGTTTTGTATGACGTGTTCATTAGTATGTTCTATTTATCACCTGCAAAAAGTCGGTCTCCGAATTTCATTTCATTTATTTATTTATTGCAATTGTAGGTATACAAAATGGTGTTACATCGTCATAATATTGGTTTCTTAATCTAGAATTAGCCATAGAGGCGTGCAATATATTAATGCAGCCATATTAACACCTTTTTACTCCTTATTATTATTATTAGTATTAATATTATTACATACAGTCTTCTTATAATTTAATTATAGAAGTTATCATGTAACATTCTAGTATTTAATCAATTATAGTTCGTCCCTGAACGTAAACAAACCAAAAACACCAAAATTTTCACATATTCACTTATTGTGCACACTTATCAACACTTTCACAGGTATATTAAAGGATTACACTTCATTTTCCAATCCATTTTAAAACAATTAAACAATAATTAATATGTTTAAACATCAAATGAAAATCTTTCACTGAAAAAATACGCCATTTTGACACTACCGATTGTAGAATACAAGCCTATAGTCTATGGATTCATAGAAAACAAAAATCATTGTAATAATATTGGCCAATTGGCATCACTGACTAGTCTTTGGTTGTGTCATAGACGGGTTTGTTTACGTTCAGATTAAATTTATCTCGGACGTACTATAATTTATAATCATAAAACATTAATGGTCTTTTTTATGTATTGTATATCGTCTAAATATTCTTTTAAATTGATTGTACCTGTCCCACAGAGGGCCGCAAGTTCGAGCGCACCACAGCGATGCAGCTGACGCGGCGGCTGCTCCGCGAGCGCGGCATACTCGGCCTGTACAAGGTACTGAAAATGATATTTATTTTTAATTTTATTTATTTATACATAATAAAGAATACACTTTAACATTAGTATAATTTTTTAAACTTATTTTAACCAGTTGATTAGTAATTTTATTATCATTGACTTTCATATTTATTTGACTTTAAATGGTTGCTCCGCGAGCGCGGCATACTCGGCCTGTACAAGGTACTGAAAATGATATTCATTTTTAATTTTATTTATTTATACATAATAAAGAATACACTTTAACATTAGTATAATTTTTTAATCTTATTTTAACCAGTTGATTAGTAATTTTATTATCATTGACTTTCATATTTATTTGACTTTAAATGGACTCTTGTTTATAATTTTATTATTTTACTGTTAAATTATGCTTAATACTAATGTTCATTTATAATGTGATGTGTTAAGTATATCTCATTGTTGTATTTTTTATAAGTTTTGTGATGAATTCTGTTTTAATTAATTAATGTTGTGGATATCTGTAATAGGAATACTAAGTTATTATACTATTAAGTTATTTAAAATTATTATTGTAATTATAAGTATTTATATTGTTGATATGCCTTTAAAAAAAAATATAAAAAAAAAATATCGTAACAAAAATCCTTGAGAGATTTGTCCTGTCACTGGTTCACGCTTGTACAACACATCACCAAAAAGCCACCTCCGGTTCAACCCTCACCCGTCAAGAAGAACCGGCGCTAGAATGTCGCACGGGAACTAGACTAACCACTTACCAACAACATTTGCATGTCGATAAAATTTCAACAAAAAATTGAGAGCCACTGTTAAATGAGCGAATAAAGTAATGAGCGAGGGTGCAAGGATTGTGTTTTTCGAGAACCAATATAAACTTACTGAGTGGGGCCAGGTAAATGAAGCGATTGTATAGGTTTAGGTGATTTTATTGGTTCTCGAAAAACACATTCCTTCTACCCTCTGTTTATATATTAAGTATATTACGTCGCAGTCATCTATTTGAATCTGCTTATTTGATTAAATGTCTAGCGTGGTCATTGAATGGCGTCAAACAGCTCGTACAGATATCATTGTATTGATATATTCTTTGATTAATGTGAGTTATTATTCGAAAATAGTATACATTCAGAAATTTTTAGTTAAAAAATAAAATATTTTATGGCTTTCCTAGTCGCTGATTTATTGAATTTGTTGCTAAAAATAGAATTGAATGAACGCGCTAACCATTCAAACAAAAAGCAGATTTAACCAGATGACTGCCACATATATATTGTATATTATGTTGCAATCATCTGATTGTATCAGCAGTTTAATTGATTGACTTAAGAACAATAACTTGTTTAATGTAACGTTCAACGTTTTGACTGAACGTCCTTTACCGTAGTCGTAAAATATTTGGTAGGGGTAGGTTTGACCCATAAGTTCGCAACTAAAAGGTCCTCTTAAATGAGGACATGACATGTCACACAAAATGGAAATGAAAATATCAACTATGCAAGTACATATCTGTGCGAGCTGTTTGCCGCCTTATTTGTTTTGGTGACTACTAGCGACACTGCGGGAAAAAATGAACTACTTAAATTTCAATCATCTGACTTATTTTACGTCCGCTCTTTTTAATGGGCTTTGTTACAGTCCGCTAACTAGTTGGACGTTGAGTGACGCTTGTTCAAACAACGTTCAACCTAGTCAATCAATTAAATGTCGTCATTAAACGCGCTAGACATTTAATCAAATAGTCAATCAGGTGTCTGCGACATGTATATATATATATATATATAAATTGTACTTTATTTTCGCTAACGAATTATATTATTATTGTAAGGGCATCACGGCGACCGCGGCGAGGGACGTCTCCTTCAGCGTGGTCTACTTCCCCATGTTCGCGATACTCAACGACATGGGGCCTAAGGAGGTGCCCGGGGGGCCGCCGCCGTTCTGGTGTGTATTTTTAATTTGCTACTCAAATGTTCAGCAGCTTCTAACTGAACACTCATTGGTGTTGTCGAGTGAGCGAAGTTGTTGCGAGCGATGTTCACCAATCAGCGTTCAGAATGGCTTATCTACTCTAATCTTAGAAACCGGGAGTCTGTATTGTGTCTCTTTCTTAAAATTGAAAAGTAACCGATATCCTACCCCGTGATCAACCTTCTGGTGCTTGGATAGGTAAAAAATATTGGATATACTAACAAATCTTTCTATGTAATATTTTTCAGGTGGTCTTTCTTATCCGGCTGCGCGGCGGGCTCTAGCGCGGCGCTCGTGGTCAACCCGTTCGACGTGGTGAAGACTCGCATGCAGACGCTCACCAAGGGCTCCGGCGAGCGCCAGTACACCTCTATAATGGACTGTATCAGGTGAGTTCACCGTGGTCAACCCGTTCGACGTGGTCAAGACACGGATGCAGACGCCAAGGAAACTATGCTGACTGGTCATGCAAAAAATGATCTTTAGAAAAAAATATTATAAAGCGCCATCTGACCATAACTTGCGTATGACATAATTAAAAATAACGAGCTGTCAAACGAGTTATACCATATAACTCGTTTGACAGCTCGTTATTTCTCTCTTTTCTCTCGTTTGTTCAAAAGGTGCGTTCCAGTTGCAAGGAAATAACGTTACTAATGAAATTTCCAATCACATGTTTCTTTCAGCCTAAGTTCATACAAAAATGAGGAATGTGATTCCATTAATAACGTTTTCCTTGCAACTGAAACGCACCTCTATAACACTTTATAATCCGTAATTAAACATAATGTTATATATAAAAATGAATTGATGTTCGTTAGTCTCGTTAAAACTTGAGAACCGCCGAACCGACTTGGCTATTTTTGGTCTTGAAATATTCGTAGAAGTCCCGGTTTGAACGGTTCATCACAAACTGTATGATCAACGAAGTAAAGCACGGGTCAGAGAGTAATGTAAAAAAATTAATTGTTTTAGTAAAACGATGAAGCACGAAGGACCAACGGCGTTCTTCAAGGGCGGTGCGTGTCGTATGATCGTCATAGCGCCGCTGTTCGGTATCGCGCAGAGCGTCTACTACATCGGCATCGCAGAGAACTACCTCGGCATCAAGTAATTCCAGCATTAAACAGAAAACAATTCTTATATTGCCATTTAGACTGTATTACAATGGAGATAAGGTTTATAATATGTGGTAAATACCTCTGTATGAATGGGACAGAAGTATCGTGCGCGAGTGCGACAGATGACGTGTCAATGTACAAATTTTAGAGTTCATTCCGTAAAAGAAGTCCTTCAGAACGCGTTTACAATATGTGTGGTAAATAATCTATGTGCGAAAGGGAGAGCAGTATCGTGCGCGAGCGAGACAGATGACGTGTCAGTGTACAAATTTTAATTAGAGTTCATTCCGTAACAGAAGTCCCTCAGGACGCGGTGCTGGTGTTTAAAATCACTGTCAACCTATCTAACCTAAAAAAGAAAGGATACAAAAGATAATATTCATTGAGATCGGATGATTTTATTTACATGTTTTTCCTACAAATGTTACATGGGCCCTCAAGATGCCATCGCTATTTATCGCTTACGAAGTTCGAAAACAAAATTTATGGGATTTGATATAAGCGAATTAAATGACGAGCGAATTCGTATGTCATTTAACGATTTTTTTTCCAGTCCGTTTTTTTAGTTCCAGTCATTTCAGCGGGGCTTCTTTCGCGGAATAGACTATTTTCCTATTATCCCGTCAGGTGTTTAAGCATATAAAAAAGTAAATTGGATCATGTTGGGGCTCTTCGTGGGTGGTCTCAAATTACGTCATCCGCGTGAGGATCAAATTACAATATTTCAAATATTTTGTTTATGAGCTTATTTAGATTATATAAACAATATGTCGTTAAAATCGCTATGAAACAAGCTAACATATACTTATAGATTGGTTTAGTTTGGCCTTGTAATGTATAACTTATTCCAATTTGAAATTAGGTAAAACTATTTTTTCCCCATTTTCTGGTATTAAAGTCGTTGAATTAAAAAATATATAAATTATTTTATCCAAAAGCTTTTTTCGTCCTCAAGTTTATACATATTACTTCCCATTATTAGTAAAAAATAAGACACATTACAAACATTGTTTCTAAACCACAAGCTTTATAAAAACGCGGTACTTGAACGGGCTCGACCGAGGCCATAAAAAAAGGTCTTGTTTACACTTCAATTCCGAGAACTCCATTGTCGAGTGGCCGGGAATGTTACTCATTGTTTATTATGGTTAATAATCTTATACACAAACGAAAGTTGAAGCGTTAAAACTGTTTTGTTTATTAGAAATCAAACGATGAAAAAAACACTAGTTAATACGAAAAAATTTCAAATCATGTTTGATGCAATAACAATTTTTGTATAAAATATTTATGATATTCACATTATAATGCATGAAATATTGTTTGTTTATTACTTACCTATCCAATTAATAGCACAAAACACAATTCACAGCACAAAACAAATATATTTTAACAATTTTCTAAAAGACGGTTGGTGGAAAAAAACAACAATGAGCGACGTCATTTTCATACGGCTCGTATTTCATACTAACAGGTTCCATAGATTAAAGCAAGTTTTTAAAGGACAATCTATATATTTTTTTAAAAATTGGCACATCTGTGGCAAAGAAAAACACAAAAAGCCGTCGAGTGTTGAGAAATCAATATTAGTTTCGCGCAGCGGACTCCAGGAGTCCGCTCCACAGAAGACGGAAAATTTTGACAGCGCTCCAGGAGTCCGCTCAACAGATAAGGGGTTATGCGGGTTTCCATACGTGTGTATTGCAATACAGTCTAAATGTACGAATTATTTCCTTAGGACTAATTTGCCATACTGCCAACATAAAATTAAAAAGACATGGCGTAGACAATACAATTTTGTTTGACAAAATCGGTTTCAAACCAATTAACTATAATCTTATTCACATATTTATGCTAGATATTTTGTATGCTTTATTAATTTTATTATTAAGTTATTGATGATGTGTACAAAAACATACTACATGATTTACTTATTATCATTATTAAAGGCGCTGCAAGAGTATTTTACTAATGGCTACACTTCAGTGGCAATTGGCAACACCGTGGTATTGCTGATTGCTTATTAAATTTTCGCTATACTCTAACCCTTATTAATAAGGATATTTGTAAAATACTGTTTAATTAGATGCGCAAAATATACCAATTTGCTTATTTATTTAAGTTTTAATAAATTGTAAAACAATGCTAGGTAAAAGTGAGATTTGTATTATACTCATTCAAACTGTGTTATTAATATATTATTAGTATGTTTGAATAATATTTATGCTTTGTATGAAAACTAATAGTGAGTTTTAATAAGTTAAAAATATATGTCATCATGTATTTAACTGCATATTATGCTATTAATTGTATAAGAGTATGATTTATAGCGTTTTAATTTGTTAGTTGTGTTTGAGGAAATTGGGTCAATTCAATTTTTTATTTTGTTTTAAATGGAATTAATATTTTTTTGATATTATTTATAATTGTTGCTTGTTATTTTGTCTTTAAGAAAAAACAATATAGCAGAACATATAACCGCTGCCTTTTTTGGAAGTCGGTTAAAAGGGTCATCACTTATACATATCGACCGTTGATAATGACGCATTAGCGGAACATAAAAAATACTGACTCGTGATTGGTCAGTATTTGAATGGTATTGTTCTATTTTGCATCTGTAACACTTCATGAATATTTGACGTGCCAATTGGATTTGTTTATGAAATAATTTACGCTTACTTTTTGTTTAATTAAAAAAAACACAAAACATCTTTCTATAAACCCAAATGACAATAAGTGTGTTTGAAAAGCACTTTAAGGAATAAAAATTGTTACAACGTTCCTTGAATTTATTTAAGTCATTCCTATAGATGTTTCGATTATCGTAATATCGATGTTGTTCAGAAGATGGCAATGTGAAATCGCAGCTACAGACTGAATAGAAAGTTATAAAAAACTAATGAGTGTTTTAGTCCCAAAGTAAATCTAAAGTTCAAATGTCTAATTGTCTGTCCCGTTCTAATATTGAATGAAAGAGAGAGCCGTAATCCGGTTTAATCCGGTTCAAAGAAGTTTCGTGAAATCAGGACTGAGGCTAAACATTATTTGGTTATTAGAAAATTTAAAATGCGAATACATTGTGGAACTTAAAAAACATCAATATTCGCTACTCGAATAAAAAAATCTACTAATCAGTCTTCTCTTGCGATTTTCCGTTGCCCATAGAATAGCAACTTGAATGTAATTCAATTATCGTATTGACAATAATTAAATGAATTGTATGTGTTAGTGTAAGTGTTGTGTGCTCAGTCAACACGACTGTGGTCAATTTGATTATGTATAAACTGTTATCTTGTATGTATTCGTATATCTAGATTTGACTGGTTTTATTAAAGTATATATTATCACCTTACATGTGCAAAGTGAACGTCATAAATTTAAATTAAAAAAGTTGATTTCAAAGTGTAGAACGATACTACATGAGAGTGACAGAGACAACATAGTTTATGACCTTTTTTGATGAAGGGCAAACTCTCGGCAAACTATTCCGGTATCTGTCAAATATCTTAAAAATCTCTAAGGCCATGCATATATTTAATAAAACCAGTCGTATGTGTGACATTATGTTGCTGTTTACAAAAGGATTGCATTTAATAGCAATTGTAATTGAATGTAAACTGCCTTTGTTGGATATCCTGTAAGTGAGGTAGCTAGTCAATTGGAGGTTTAGAACCGTTTAAACATGAAAAAATAATTTGCAACACTGTTTTTCACAATTTTATTGCTGTAGCTACTATTGTTTTTTTTTTCAAGTTTACGAAAGTAGATGTTCAAAGCAGCTAAAATTACCAAAAGAAAAGTAAGGTAGTCTCGTCATCAGACCATTAGACATTATATAGTTTAATTAGCTTTCTATATGTTAGTGTAAAGACTAAAGTATCACAAAAGTCCAAATTGAACCGTCAATTAGTGAATTCTTATGTATCCTAAAGTTATATGAAAATCTTCTATAATTGTTTTAGGTTTATTTATCTTTTAATAATCAAATCTTCCATGACGAAATGTGGAAAACATGAATGTTGATGTTGCTGTTCTTACTACATAAAGCTTATCCATAATGTTGTGACAACTTTAGATATTTAGAAAAATAAATGAAATTATGTGAAATATTTTTTATTTATCTTGGCCACATTTTATATAGCTTTTTTCTAAATAAACACACAGCTTTTGTTTAAGTATCGATATATCTCAGTGAAAATACAAAATACTTACTTTTGAAATTGCAAATTACCTAAATTGAATCTAAGGGGATTAGGCGGGGATATAAAAGTATAACGATGCTTTTGTGTTTCTTCAATTAATATATTTTTTTAATAATTTAAAGTTCGTTCTAGGGTATAGCAGTCGCTAGTCGGTGTTGGTTTCTTCCATAAATTTGTTACTTGCTGTTGTGTGTTCTACTTAACCAACCAATTACCCGTCCCTAGAGAGGAATGGAGGAAGGTTTTGAAAGTTTCTGTAAAGCGTCTACCGCTTTGCTTAATCGACTGGCATTTGGATTTAATTTAATAGTTATTAGACATAATTTTGAAAAGCAGTGCCAAAAATTGTAACGAAACTTATTTTCTGACATAATATATACACTGACTATAGTTTTATGCATTAATGTATAATACTGCCACATAAAAAAAAAACAAATGACAGCAAATGACGTTTCTAATTTGTCACCTGTCAAACACGAAATCGAAGCGACGCTTGTTGGCTTGATTTTGGGAATTTACAGTTTTCGGCTTAAAGTTTTGCCTATTTATTGAAGATTGTGAATGATAATTAGTGAATTCAAAGCATTTAATCCGCCAGCTATAGAATAAACTATGACAACTTTGAACCCCAAAAAGGACGGAGGTCCAAATGCGGAGTTTTTCCAATCTCCGGAGACCTTAGCACAATTTGATCAGATTCGTGTTTGGTTACAAAAAAACTGCAAAAAGGTATGTTTTAAACATTACTTTTGTATTGAAGTACATCATTTTAGTATATATCTTCATGAAAAAAATGTTTTTAAACCCCCAAAGGCTTATTTACAAACGAATGTGTTACAAAGATCAAGTACCATGACACTTAATTTACAATCTACAGAAATATAAGGTTCATGTAGTGTAAAATATAACTGCAAACCAGAATAGTTAGAATATAATTGGGTAAAGTAAATCCGTAACAAACTTAAAAGTTGTGTTTATTACATTTTTCAACATGCTGCTTATGAATTGTACTAATAAATCATTTTGTGCATCATGTGACTTTCATTATTATTTTAGCATGTTCAAACTGATCCACCGACTAAAGAAGGATTGGCACAGCTGGTTATACAACTTATTCATTACCAAGAGAACAAGTTGGGGAAAAATGCAGCTGATCCACCATTTCTACGGCTACCGGTAAGATATGATTAATGTATTTTTACCTGACTGTGCTGAAAGGGGGAGATGTTTATCAAGTACATGAATGGTTATGTTTATCAATGGCTCAATGAATTTTAGCTTGAGAGGTGTTGTTACATTCATGTTTACTGTAAAAATGATACTGGGTAATGGAAAAAAAATGTGGTTGGGTTTTTTAAATTAGCATATTTATTGTTTTATTAATCTTATGATAGGAATGTTAGGTTGATATAAGGAACTAAGTTTTATCTAGAAAATTAAAAAATATGTGTACTTTATAGGCATTTTTATGTATTTTTAATTAGCAAATATTTAGAAAAACAATATGGATCAGAATTCTTAACAAAACCGTAATTAATTTGACTAATATTTAAGCATAGTTTACTTAAAAGTACAACTAGTATTGGTCAGCATTTGTAAAGACAAATTGATTCTGAGGGAGGCCTCTACATCCCGTGTTTTCTATGGCAAAGAGTGATCCGGCCTCTGGTTCCTTAGTCAGCTGAATACTGTTTAACCCAACTTTGCTTGTGGTGACAAAGAGTGTGGAATAGTCTAGACCTCCCCACATCACTGATGTCACTTTACTGGCCGGTAGTTTATGCTGTTCTAGTAGTTTTCCAGCTCTTGAGTCTATTTTGATTACCTGCAACAAAGAAGTGCTGGTTTATTCAAAATATATAATACTAGTTTCAGCAACTTTGCCAGTGTGAAATAAAAATTATCCTATTAGTTACTTCTAATACCTCCAAGAATATGTGTACAAAGCATCATGATGATGATGATTGTTTTGTATTCGAATTCTGTAATTTAAATAATTGCGCCTACTCACACTATCTCTGCATGACCCTAAGGTTGGCTGGTAGAGAATGCCACTTGGCATTAAGCCTGCCTTTGTGAAATGCATGAAGTGTAATAAATAAAAATTAAAAAAAAATATGATTGCTTTAGTAGTTTTCATGTGAAAGCATAACAAATACAGACATTCACATTTATAATTTTAAATACTAGTCATCAGCTTCTTGAGCAACAACAACAGGTTGTTGCAAAGCCTTAAACAACTTCTTGGTATTATTGCTGAACTTAACGCTGTACATTTTAAATGTATATTTCTTACCTGGCCTCCATTAAAGCAAGCTATCCAAAGATTCCCATCTGTATCAATGGTCATGCCATCTGGTAAGCCGGTGATATTGTTGGCTTGGAAGCTGAACAGTGTCCTTCTGTTGCCTGCAAGTAAACATTTTTCTGTATTGACTGTGGTGGTATTAAAAGACATCAAGAGCAGGGGCCATTCACAATGTGTAATTCAGATTCAACAGCACAGCGCACTTGGCTGTTGCCAATAAATGCTTGTCTTGCTAAGCTTCAACTAATATGTAACTTTGCAATAAGTCTTTGAATATAAGTTGAATGGGAATTATGAATAATCCCCCAGATAACATAATCTTACCAGAAATTTTCTTCTGACTACTTGTGAATTATTAACTTTCATGTGTCAACTGTCAAGTACTAGAAAGTACATATTAGATTAGAGTACTGTCCATGTTTTTTTGAGAATAAAAGTTACTAAGTAAGATTCTTACGTATAGTCCCAGTGTCAACATCGAAATTGAATACATCAATGTTTCGCGTCGGTGTATCTATGTAGAACATGTACTTGTTGTCTGCAGTCCATGCAATGCCATTGGACACTGAAACTGGTTTCAACACAACCTCGGGATGTAAGTGATTCTCCTCTGACACCAGATACAAAGTGCCTTGGTCCAAATCTACCTCGCCGTCTGTTTCCTTTCCCATTGTACCTTGAACATAATATAGGATTATTTATGATGAAGGAATATGATTGCTTATTATATAAATTATATAAAATCTTACAAATGCCTTAGTATAAATATAGCAGTAAAAAATTGCCGTTTATTCATTTTTTTCCTTTGTTACAATTTCATTTGTGTTAGTATTTTTACAGTTTATCGGTTAAAATGTTGGTTTATAAGTCGATTTTTGTTCTTTTTAATTTACTAAAACTCAGAATGGTCTGGAATTTTTTTTTTTCAATCTTCTCTGTCCTTAACTTCATCAAGCTAGTCGTTTCCAGCCACCTGCCTTATATCATGGACCCATTGCTGGTTTTCTACCATAATTTCTTTTGCCTGAGGGCCCATCCTGGTGGTCTGTATTGTGCATCTCAAATCTTAGTAGCATGCAATGTGGCCAGCCCATTGCCATGTTCTATTGCCACGTTGATCTATTATTTTATAGAAAACATCAAACATCATCACTTGATTATAGCATAGTGTGATAAGCTGAATTAGAAATTATATTGAGCAAAATGGTCAATAAACTACATTGTACTTACTGTCTGTTTTTTGATCAAAATTCAGGTTCATAGTAATAGCACATACCAACTGCTTATTATAATCAAAGCTAGTCGTTCTTACCTGCCCATAATCTTCCTTTAGCGTCAACTTTTCCATCGTTGAACCTATTGTCCGGTAGTCCCAGATCTACGACACTCAAGAGTCTCAATGAACTGTCTCCTTCGGGTCCATCCCAGGGCATAAAATATAATTCGGACCTCGCAGAAATGAGCAGTAGTTTTGGATAATCTTTTACTCTCACAACTAAGCTCACTGGTCCATATTCTGGAAACAAGAGTATAAATAAACATCTATAGTTACTGTGTCATGATCGCTTTGAATGGCAAAGTCTACTGTCAGAAAACTATGTACAGAAAACTTATTAAATATACTTTTTTTTAATTATTTTTTTTCAAAGAATACAATGTTTGAAAGCTTATCAAATAAACAGGCACAAATGTTTAATATTAGCGTGTAGCGTGTGTTACTATTCATTCTGTACTACTGTTGGGCAAAGGCAAAGGCCTCCCTCAAGGTATTCCACTTATCTCTTTCCTCTTAAGCCATTTACAAGTTCTCACTTATGTGAAAACGTATGTAGTTGATTAATTTGTAAAAGTAGCTGTAAGTTTTCCGAATAAATAAAATAAATAAATAATAAATAAATCTCTTTCCTGTGCCAACACGGGCCAGCCAGGCTGATGTGCATATCCTGTATATGTAATATTAATGAGTGACAATGATTTAAGGTGCGTATGGGTCCCGTATATAGAGTTTACTGATAAAGTACCAGCGCAGAGGTACTTTTTAAATTATTGTACGGGAAAATTTGATATTTGGGCATTTCTCATACAAACATGAAAGTCTTTCAGTGCTGGTACTTTCACAGTAATCTCTACATAGGAGGAACATACACACTCTAAAGTATTGTCACTCATTTATTTAACACCTTGTATATCTTAATATATAATTAATAATTATATAATTATTCTGTATGTTGCCAGTGTGTTGACAGTGAACTCTGTCACTGTGGCTGAACCGATTTGAATGATTTTTGTGTGTGTGTGTTCAAGTGGATTCGAGGATGGATTCACAATTGGACCCGGAAGGTGGCGTTGGTGTCAGTGCTTAATATATTACTATGTACAAGATAGTAAAAGGCTACATCAAAATCCGTTCAATAGTTTATCATCGTTGCAAATTTTATTTGCAATAGTGTACTAGGATAATATTATGCTTCATAACATACCTATGCTTTTAGAAGTGATGTTGCCGGATGTCCAGTCTAACCTGTATGTTTTCTGGGCTTGTATGTCGACCCAGTATAGAGCATTCTCGTCTTCCGCCCAGTGGGGCCCTTCGAAATGTACACCGCCCTTTTGTACCTGAAAATACAATTATAGATAGAGACGAAAGATAGAGATGATAGGTAATTCTTATAAGAATACTGGCTTGTGACAAATGACAATATATTCTATATTAATATTATAAAGCGGAAGAGTTTGTTTGTTTGTTTAAACACTCTTATCTTAGGAACTACTGGTCCGATTTGAAAAAATATTTTTTGGTTGGATAGTCCAGTTATAGAAGAAGACATTAGGCTATATAATATATAACATTACGCTGCGACCAATAGGAGCGAAGCGTCAGTGAGAAATGTTGCAAAAACGGTGAAAATTGAATGAAAACATTTGGGGACTTTCGATGCGTGCGCTGAATAAACGGTCTATAAAGCTGAATAAAGTCACTCAAAAACCACGCGAACGAAGTCGCGGGCACTGCTAGTACGTTACAATGCTTTTGTTTATTTTATGCATAAACTTGCATAACCAATGTTGAGGAAAAAAATTGTTTTATCTGACTACCAAGGTAAAGAACAAGGCGCAAATGAAGGCTTATATACTGGGAATAAATTAAACAATGTAAGAAATTGTCCAATAGCATAATGTTACTAGCTTTTGCCGCCCGCGTAAAATAGAACCTATCCTACAGTAAGACTTGCAGATAAAAATTAGCGTATGCGTTAATCCAGTGTCAACTTCCTGCAAAATTTTATCAAAATTCCAGCCGTTTGTGCGTGACGAAGTAAGAAACCCACATACTAACAAACTTATATTATTGGTGTGATAATATAAGAAATTATCGTTTGGAACATTTTTAAAGCTTTTAAATATTTAACAAATACACAACTTACATTCTTTATCAGCGGCGTGGTACCTCTACCACCAGCATATGTGTTTACCACAGCACACAATAACACAAATAACTGAATTTTGTTTATAAAACTCATATTTGCTAATGAATAACGTAGAAATCGATCTGTCGCCACTCGCCGCAGATGTAGTCGGCAAACAGGTTGGTCTGTTCTCAGTGATCTGGCTGTCGACGCGTTGTTTCGTCATCTATAAGGCTAATCGAAACACGCAACAGTCGGCGACTCGCGCTATCAAACTTTTCAATTGCCACCATGTTACGCGAACACGTTGCCTCGGCAATGTGCAAAAAAAAAATTTGCGGGTCTCATAGAATACATACATACAATAAAATGAGGCTTCGTTTCCACGAGAGTATTTTTTGTGGTCGCGAAAGAAGCTGCACTGTAAATAGAACTGTATTGTATTAGTGCGCAGAGTTCTATTTACAGTGCCGATTTTTCTTTCGCAATAACTCAGAATCTACCGTGGGTCTTCAAAACTTCAAAACTTTATCAGCTACATTCTATCAAGTACATACATTGATAAAATATAACTTAATGCCTTGTGCAGGCGTTTGCTATAAGATATTACATAGTTTATACATATTTAAGAAAATAGTAGATATATAATATTTTATGAACAATATTCCTAGTCAGTATTCTTCTGATGAGTAGAACACTTCTTCACTAAATATGTTTTAGTTTCCTGTTAAATTGTATTAATTGGGTTTCGTTTTTCATGGTATCGGGTAGTTGGTTATATATTTTTACTGCCATGTGTCTTGGCAAAATGGAAGGTTATTTTATAGTCTGTGATCTGCTTTATGTCCGAGGGTCTATAAAGTTTATAATTAAAGCAGTTGTATTGCTTATTGTTATCCAAATATGTGCCGCATTAAGTTTAACGGCGTAACTGGTTTTATAATGCCATAATGTTATTAAATGCAACATAAATAGCCTATTATGTTATGCTATCAAGTATATTTGAAAGTTTTAAGGTAGCTATGTTATATAGGTATAAAAAATGAGGAGGACAAAGGAGAGGCAGATAGCTTGATAAGAAGCGATTAATGGCTGGTTTAAATAATCTGTCTATCTATAAGAAACATTTAAAAACGTTTATCTACGACACCAATCGACGACCTCCGTAGCGCAGTGGTTGAGCGCATTGGTGCTCGAGCGAGAGGTCGCGGGTTCGAAACTCGTCGAGGAAACAAAAAGTTTGCAATATGACTGGGTCATGGATGTGTATTAAATTTGTGTATAATATATTAAAAATCTGAAATATGTGTATAGTATAAAAGTATTAAATATATTTCCGTTGTCTGGTACCTGTAACACATGTTCTTTGGATACTTAGCACGAGATTGACGTGGTGTAAAGCGTCCATAGATATTATTATTATTTATCGCAACTAATATTGCCGCTCACCTAAGTTATTGATTCATCGGTCGGTACTCGGTAGCGGCCGTAGGGTTAGGTTAGGTAAGGCTCGAGTTACCTTTTTATAGAAGCCAGGTCCCTAAAGAGGGTGGTCGGGGGAGGATTGGCATGTATTTTGACAGATCCAGAGCACTCCACCCAAGATAACGGCTGATGGCAATTCGCAAGCGGTTCAATGGGTAAACCGGCAGCAGCGAGCCGGGAGTCCCACGTACCCCTCGGGCACCCTCACGGGGGATGTGTAATGCATTTCCCTTGCGAAATCAAAAAAAAAGGCTCAAGTTACCTTACCTACTCCACGAAAACGCAATCACTGGTTTTCTGGAACGCCATGTTCACATCTCACCCGAGAGCCAAAGGTGTTTACATGATATCATTACATATTGCTCATATGTATTGTTTTCTTGCGAGCGACGCAGCAAAATATCTATAGAATATTCTTTGTTCAAATATTCAGTATGCTGTAAGCATAAATGTTATGATTAGCACTGGTCTATTAAAGAAAATTAAGATTTTAAAAAAGTTACTAGATATTTGCCAATGTACTTAATTTGTATACAATAGCTCGATAAGGAAGACGAAGATATAAAGAATGCAATTAACATTTGATGTCACGGATCAGTGGTTGCGGAAGCGATTAAAGTCAGGGCCCTAATTCTCAGTCCTCGAACTTAGTTTTTACTATCGGTCTGTCCCTCTCGCGCAAATGAGATTTACCGCGCGTGCGAGCGGGAAATACTTATATTCGAGCTTTTTTGCACTGCCCGAGAATCGCGCTCCTGATCAGAGTTACCTTTATAGCTTATCACCACCAATACCTTCTTGTAAACACGATATGTCGCAGTTATCTAATAGAATCAGCAGTTTAATTGAACGAAGTACGTTTATGAAATTACGACATTGACCATAAGTTCGCAACTTAAAAGGTCCTCAAAAATGAGGACATGACATGTCACACCAAATTTTATTTTTAATTAATTAATTAAGTACTATGATATTGTGACTACTAGAGCCACTGCGGGAAAAAATGAACTAAATTTCAATCACTTGACTGATTTTACGTCCGCTCTGTACAAAGGGCTTTGTTACAGTCCGCTAACTAGTTGGACGTTGAGTGACGCTTGTTCAATCAACGTTCGGCCTGGTCAATCAATTAAATGTCGTCATTCAATGAACGCGCTTAGATGACTGCGACAGATATACGGGGAGTGCGGGGAACGAATAGCATCGCCCCATCAACCATCTTTCCTGTGGGTGTCGTAAAAGGCGATTGAGGCATAGAATACTAAATCTGCCTTCACGCCTGCCAAGCGTGGCGAGTACAACCAGGCTGCCAACAGTCAATTTCAAATTAATCAGACTTCTGGAAGTTCGTGAAAATTAGGCTCAAAGATTTCGTATGCAATTATGTACTGTGTATGTACATAATTACATAGATACGTACATTATACATACAACCCAAGAATATAAAAACGTGTTAATAAAAGTTGGAAATAAGAACACTCCTTAGGAATGTCCAGATATGTTCTTGGTTAGGACATGGTCTACCATCCCATACATTCTATCTTTAATACAATATAATATCTAAAATTGCAATAGATGTCACTACTATTAACGTTTGTAAATTATAAAATGTACCTAAATATACCGAATTACGTCCACATATTGACATTAAAGTAAAGATAAGGATATTTTTAAGCATAACATGTTAAAGTGTAGTTCTTAAGTATATTTAATATGTATGTTAGTCTGTAAGGTATTTATTATATGGGCCTATGCAGCCTGCAATAAATGATATTTAATTTAATTTAAATAACATCACATTAAGCTAAATTCAACTTCTTAATTAAGAAAAAGATACAAAACGAAGTTAGTAATTCGTATTTTCCAATAGTGGCGGTTTCCGGAATGTGCCTGGAAATCGAAGAAAATAAAAATAGCCAGTCGAATTGCCAGTATTAGGGTGATACCATTTTCTAGTACTAGGTCGTGTATCTGTTATAACGGGTGTAAAAAGAGCAGTCACTATAACTTTGGGATGTATTTTTTTTTTTCAAAAATTTCAAAAAAATTTTTTTTTGGCTTTATTATTACTTTTTTGAGACAAAAAAATAAGAAATGGTAAAAAGAAAAAAAATATTTTAGTTTTTAACAAAAAAAAAAATCATTTCCAAAATAAGGAAAGGTCGTATAATCGTATCTCAAAGGTATCTCAATAATCTACTTTGTGGTTAGTGTTATACATTTAATTCATTATTATTACCTAAATGAAAACGAATCTATAATTTCCAGATGAAAGTGTTCATGGACCTGAAGGCCGGCGGGTCGCTGTGCACGGTGCTCGCCACCATGTTCCGCTTCAAGTCGGAGCAGCGGTGGCGCAAGTTCGACTTCCAGGTCGGTAAGGTATGCACCCGCACGCCCCGCCCGCACCGCCCGCACAGCCGCCCTAACACACCGGCCACCGGTACACCGCCCGACATAACCACCGTAACACCCCTCTCGCATCATATCTCCGCTGTAGTGTTACCCGGGATACGAATTAAGGTTGACCTTCACACGTCTGGGCCTCAATTCTCGTGGCTCGAACTTCGTTTCGAACGACAGTCTATTCCGCTCGTATGCACGTCGAATCATGCGCGTGCGAGCGGGACAGACTGACAATAGAAACAATATTCTAGTTATGAGAATCAGGGCCCGGAAACTTCGTCAAGTGGTTTGTCTGAAAAAATCCAGACCTACCCCCGGTTTATGAAAGGCTGATCAAATCGTAGATCAGCTAACATTTGGGTTAACAGCCATTCTGACACTCATTGGTGAACGTAGCCAGAGAGCGAAGTTATTGCAAGTGATGTTCACCAATGAGAATGGCTTGTAATGTCAAATGTTAGCTGATCGACGATTTGTTTAGTCTTTAAGATACCGGGAGTATGACTAATTTGAGAATTTAAAAGTAGCCTTTATTAGTAAAATGTACCCATATGTTTTTAGGATACGTTTAATACCCACTCGAAGAGGAGAAACCTAGAGAATATGATGCAGGTACCGTATTGTATTTTCATGGCATAAATTCCCGTTTACCAGGTTTGAACTGGATGATTTTCATATTAAAAAGTTTATAATTTTATTGTATGATGAACAATCTTCAAACAACGTAAGAAAAATTTTACGCGGACTATTTAAAATAAAATAGTGTTGAAATATAGGTGAAGGTTGTTCTTAGTTCGTATCATAGGCTTATTAGAAGAAAGGACAATTTAACGTGTATCAACTATTCTACGGTTCAACTTAGTGTGCCAATTGAAACCTCTTCCATTCTGATTCCGTTTCGGGTATCAAAGCAGATCTAGCAATGTCCGCAGGCAAACCAGAAATCATATTAAAGGGTTTTTAGATGGTGTAGGTCATTTACCCCTTAAATTGAGGTATATGCAAAGTTCCTGATCGACCAAACTAAAGTCTGCACTTTGCTTTGTTCAAATTAATTTAAATGAAAAGGAAGTGACAATATTGATCATTGGAGTCCGTATTTCCGTGCACACGTACTTCACGTCAATATGCGCTTGCCACAGTTAGCAAGTGCGTGAAATATTAACGTGAAGTACGTGTGCTTTAAATTTGATATTCGAACAAGCTATTCGAATATACGGCAAGTCCAGTGTGCAGTGTGTTTTTTGCCATTAAACATGGCAAAAAAGTAGAGTTATTCTTTACCGTGTCCAGTGACAAAAACTCGCGCCCAGGACACTGTTTCTATATCTCCACGTGAAGTGGCGCGTTGTTGCGGCACGTAGGAAAGAATTTCTACACCACTAAGGACGTGTTTCACCAAGCAATGTTAATGTTAATCGTTGTATTCGTTAGATATCATGCTGTTCCTCTCGTAATTCCTATCAATGAATGGGAAGTCATGGTAATTTAACAAGCCGTTGACACTAACATGCGTTGGTGAAACACGCCCTAAGCCTTAAAACGGCTTGTTGGTTGATTCTATTCTCTATGATTAATCTTAAGAATGAGAGTAGCAATAGGCAAAGAATTTATGTCATTTAATTTGTCTTCTTTTACTGTAGAACTAAAGTTGAATATACAAAATATTTAGTTTAATAGTGAATCTTAATTATAATTACATATGTTGATATGATGCGAGATATATCCCTTCACACTAGCACTACATTCTGGTATGTTTACATAAATTAATTATCAAAATTTTACTTCCAGTCGGCCAAACAAGAATTATAATATACATAATGTAGTCGAATTCATACAAACCTTTAACCTCGGTTTCTAAATGGCAAATCTACGTTCAAATCAAATAACCAGTGTTCAAATCTCTTTTTGATTTACAAGTAACAAGAAATTTGAGCACTGATTTATGTGAACAAATTATTATCTCTCGTAGATTTAGGTACAATTTTCAAATTTGTAATGTTAACAATTGATATAGGATATTATTATCTTGTTTGGGCGACCGAAAAGTTTACTATGTATTATTATTATGAAATTGGCAATGTTTAATTTTTTCTTTTTTTAAGTTCCTTTATTATTTTCTTTTCATTGAATACCATGTTTGAAGTACAGAAAGTTTTGCTATATTGTACCTTTGGCCATTTGTAAATTTCCATTTTTGATTCATTTCATGCAATTCCATTTTTGTGTTTTTGTTACCAACAAACTACTTAATGTGTTTATTTTTTTCTAATCGTTTTGTAACTAATCTTTTGTTGCTATTTATTGATTTTTGTTTCTGTGCATGGTGTGTATTGTGTATTCATTAAAACAAACAACAGAGTAATTTGTGAATAACATTTATCGAATTAACATATAAAAAAAATATACTTGACACTGGCAGAATGTCACAAAAAGCGGTGATTTGCTTATAATAAAATAAGAAGAAGAAGAACTTATTAGCGCAAGCGAATTTATATTCTATATTTTCAAGGCTTCTCTGATTAAAATAGTTTCTTCTTACTGTAATAGTGAGACTATAATAAAATAAAACATTAAATATAAAACATGATTGATATTTTATTTTTAAGTCGATGTTTAAATTATGTTTAAATCGATTTATTGATTTTTTTTTAATTTTTAAATTTAAGACTCCGAACGCAGTGTTCTAATCTTAAAAATATCTCTTCCCGCCCCCCGTTTCCCACCTTTTCAGAATCCGTCCCGCAAGGATCTCAACGTGCAGATGATGATGGAGATCGAGTCTGCCCTTCTCTCCGCTGAGGTGATAAGAACACCGTGCATCTACATACGGCCCGACGTAGACAAGGCGACCGCGAACAAAGTGAGAGACATCATTGTAAACCATCAGGGAGAGATTTGCGGTAAGTTGGTATTTATATGATTCTATCCCCCGGTTTCCCGTTCGCTATTCAAATTAACTGTTGTTGAAATACGATTTGACTCAGCGAGCGAGCGTGATGTAATTATAAAATATCTGTCCGTTCCTTTCTGTCTGATAATATTCCACCAATCAGCGTTCTATATGGGTTGTTGATTTGAATGCCATGCAAAATGCAACCGGGGGTATATGTCAGTCACTCTTCATGGTTTGTTTTTTCCCTTTAATATAACTCTTCCTCTCTCTCTGTTCTCTGTAATTAAGATAAGTGAGATGACTGTCGAAAAACATAGATTCATTGTATGTTCATCCAACAATTTATTTAAATTATCCTACTATGTAACGCGCATCCTCCATCATACACTCTCGCTTTATTACACATTATGACGCTGATAAAAAAAAGTTTAATAGCCTGCCCTCTTACAGTCCATTTCGCCCCTTAGACGCGACCGCCGCTGTGATCGCGACAATGGAATATTAAAACTACATTAAATATGGATTATAACTGTCACTGTCACATCATAGTTCAATGTGACATTGACATTACATTGTTTTAATATTTATTTATTAAAAGGCAACAGTTAGAGATCTCCTAAAAATGGAGAAATTGAATGGTTTATTCATTTAAGTTACACTTCATACACAGTAAAGTAGTACATCAAACTGATCTAGCAGTTATATTATAACATTTAGTTTTACTTATTACCGCCGGACTTCTTTCACGGAATGGACTCTACATTTGTACACGCACGACGGGGACTGAGGTATATTTTCTCTCTTTGTTAATTGATAATTTTTGTCGCACAACAAGCATACATCTCCCTCTCTGTTAAGACCATTCACATATCCCCGTCTCTCTCCACAGAGGACGAGGAGGAGGCGACGCACATTATCTACCCGGCAGCGGACCCGCTCGAGGAGGAGTTCGCTCGGCCGGTGTTCCGGCGCGGCGGCCACGTGCTGGTGCACTGGTACTACCTGCCCGACAGCCACGACACGTGGGCGAGCGCCGACCTGCCGGTGAGTCACATTGCCTATAGTAATGACTAATGACCGCCCGAATGAAGAGGAATGTCCCTGGTGTGCCGGAGTAAGAATATATTGATATATTGCCTCCTACACCGATTTCAGTGACGGTAGCCGGTTACATTGAAACTAGGCCAACTACGTAGTAGTTATTTTATAGTGCTCAAGTACTCTATCTTTCTTGAAGAGTAAATGAAGCCCGACTAGCGGGAGATCAGGCGCAGGTAATTAAACTTGAAAACAACATTTTTTACCCTCCGAGTCGAGAGCTAGGCTTTAAACCACTAGACCACGGAAGTGAGAAAAGAATGGCAGATACGAGTTATAGTGATTTCCTTACTGATAGTTAGACACAGATTTCAGCATGTATAGCTGTTTCGTCAAGTAACAATCCTTCTAATAGTATCCGTGGGGTGCAGTAGAAAGTATAGCACCTCCCCATCAACCATCTTTCCCGTGGCTGTCGTAAAAGGCGGCAGAGAGAATATACATAGAGTGTGTAAAAAGAGCAGTCACTATAACTTTGAGATACGATTATACTACCTTTACTCATTTTGGAAATGTATTTTTTTTTTAATATTTTTTTGTCAAAAACAAAAAAATATTTTTCTTACTTTTTACCATTTCTTATATTTTTGTCGCAAAAATAACAATAAAGGAAAAATATTTTTTTTTTTAAATTTTAGAAATAAAAAAATACATTTATAGAATGAGAAAAGGTAGTATAATAATATCCCAAAGTTATAGTGACTGCTCTTTTTACACCCGTTATATCCGGAAATGAGCAGCATTTACGCGGACACTGTTAATATTTTAACACTGCGTTCGCCACCCCGCCTACCAAGCGTATAGGCAACTTCACAACAATACTCTGGGGGAGACTTCAAGTAGTGTACCTCATAGCTAAAATCCAACATGTAATACTCTGGAGGAGAGACTTCAAGTAGTGGACCTCATAGCTGACATGATGATGATGTCCGCAGGTGGACGTCCCTGAGACTGTGAGCTGGGAGTGCGCGCGCGCGGAGGCGTGGCGCGTGTCGGCGACGTGGGCGCTGGACCTGCCGCAGTACAACGAGTGGATGAACGAGGAGGACTACGAGCTCGACGCCAACGGGAAGAAGAAGGTGCGTGTTGCGGCCGCACGGCACTGAACAAGAAAAAATTATATATTATAAATAAATAATATTTCTACAAGTTTCAATAAATAATAATTGAAGTGGATCTGGAAGGCCCTGTTGCTGAACCAAAGAAGTGATCCGAATTCGCAAATAAAACATAAGTTCTCTAAATAAATGAAGACATGAATGAATGAAGGTTGAGTTGAGTTTATACAGTCACTCAAACATTTTAGGTTAAGTAGTAACGTATTAAGTACATTGATTCTAGAGACTGATCTTTAGATTAATGTACTTAATACTTTACGACGTATTCGAAAGTGACTGTTTAAACTAAATTTTCTGGGTATTTTTTTTTGCGACACATG
Source organism: Celastrina argiolus (assembly GCA_905187575.2). Lineage (NCBI taxonomy): Eukaryota > Metazoa > Arthropoda > Insecta > Lepidoptera > Lycaenidae > Celastrina > Celastrina argiolus. The sequence continues at coordinate 11,745,453 of LR994596.1, forward strand.
TCTTTATTTATTTATAGAGAACTTAGCTTATATTATATATATATATATATTATTAAAATAGATTTCACTCCTTGGGAGCCTTCCAGTTCTCTTCAATTATTATTTATTTAAACGTATGGAAATATTCTTTAATTGCATAGAATACGATTTTTATGTTAAGATCGAGTAAGAGTTTTGACGTTAAGAGTGATGTGTGTCTGAAATGAAGGGATGTAGGGATGATAAGATGGCGTGTCTGACCTCGCGTCGTTCCAGCAAGCCACCACCGTTGACAGGTTCAAAACATTTTGTTTCCGTTAGTGGTCAGACAGCAGTCTTGGTGGATGGCTAGGACATAAGTGGTAGCCCTAAAGGCTTGGCCCGTGATAAATCAGTCAATCAACAAACAATAAATTTAAAAAACATAAGCGTCGCTAAATGACAAACGAATTCGCGTGTCACTTGGCGAACCAAATATAAAATTCCATACATTTTGTTACTTACAATGTCGTACTTACAATGTAAGCGATAAATAGCGATGGCATCTTGAATCAGGACCGAGGTCTGTAAGCAAGTGTATGTGAACCGTACATGCTGTATTTGTAGTGATCCTAATTTTGTTGCTTTCTGCAGGTCCACAAGCTGCGTCTGTCAGTTGACGACCTGATGCCGGGCGCCGAGCCCTCCGGCAAGAGCAAGAAGGGCAAACGCAAGCGCTCGCCCTCCCCGCCGCCGCAGAAGAACAAGAGGAAGAGGTACAGATATTAATTTGTTCTTTTTTAGTTGTTCTTTACTAGATGTTTCCCGCTTCTTCGTACGCTAAATAAAATCACGCGGGAACTGTACTTTTCTGCGGTAAAAGTAGCCTGTGTGTTAATCCTGCATGTAAACAACTACCATACCAAATTTCATCAGAATCCGATCAGTAGTTATTGCGTGAAAGGGCAACAAACATACATACATACATTCTTACAAACTATCGCACACAATATACAATCATACATGCACACAAAGAGGTGAAACAGTGACTGACGGTGGAATACTGAAACGACAGTTCAGTTAGGCACAAGTAACACTCTGTCCTTAACATTTCGCCAAGCAGTGACTGCCTGGTTATTGGATACCTTTTCAGCATTTAGCCGCGACACAATTGAGCAGATGTATAGATAAATAAGTATTTTATTGCTTAAGTTGGTACTTACAACTGACACATGACTAATTGCTAAAAGTATAAAAGAAATTTAATTAACTAAAAAACCTGACTGCGTTTTATTTTGATATACCTAGTGTCACTCACAGTAAACAGGAATCTAAAGATACCTCTCAGGCTAAACTCCATCGGGCCGTTAAATCTACAGAGCGTGCCAAACAATTCGATGGCTCCTATGTAATCTATCATACGTATACGCTCTCGAAAAACATAATCCTCCTTCTGATGCCGCCGGGTAAAATGTCCTAAACGCTTTTTTTAGACATACGATATATTACGTAGGAGCCATCGAATTATACATACATATACGCTCTCGAAAACATAACCCTCTTTCTGACGCTGCCGGGTAAAAAGATGATGTTATTTTACAGTCGCGGGGCCAAGCGTCGCGAGAACGAGGTGGACGAAGAGGAAGACACGTCCCGCGACACCGCCGACGCCGCGCCGCCGCCGGAGCCCGCGCCGGCGCCGGAACGTGAGTCCAAACGTACTTGTCCTTTATATTCTTTTTGTTTCCTAATCTCACGCCTATGGTTGGTATCGTTTTTTTGTCTTCACTATTAACACTCGCGAAGTTAGAAAACAAAATGTATGGCATTTGATATAAGCTAAGTGACATAAGAATTCCTTTGTCATTTAGCGAACCTTGTTTTTGTTTTCGAGCGTCGTAAATGATAATAGTGTCATCTTGAATAAGTGCCCAGGAGCCTTACTCAAACTGATATGATTTTGATTCAGATACGATCATGCCGCGTACTTCTTAATAAATTGACATTTGTTTATTTTGATTCTCAGTCGATTGATACGGTCGGGAGTACAAAAAGTTACGATCTAATAATTTTCTTTATCCTGATTAGTTTCAAAGTAATTCACCAAATAAAGTACGAAAAACCACTGATATCGAACGGATTCGGTTCTCGATTGTGTCGGGAGTAAGCCCCCTTGTGGCGCACTGAAGTTTCAGATCTTAAAGTTTGGCTTTGGTATAACGGGTGCCAGAAATATAATAAAATAAAATAAAAAGCCATTTATTTCATGCATTGAAAGTATCCTATTACACAGACATATTTATATAAGTAGGTACATAATATTTGCTTTCACATTCATTTTTACATTAAATATAAATATAGGTAATATTTAATTATTGTAACAAATTATATTTTAAATTGATTAAAAATATATTTTTTTATTAAAATATATAAATTGTAAAATTAATATTGTGCATACATTTATACAAGTCAAAGTACATGAACCCTCTTTGAGGTATAGGCCTCCTCCAGTGCTTTCTGATTATTGTTTTAATATTTTACATAAGCAATTCCTCATAAAAATTATTTAATTTGATTTAATTTAAAATTTTAATATTATTATATTTGTACATTATTAAATTATTTATACTGTATTATTTAATTTATTTATATCCACTTTTTCTACACTGGGTTGTGGTCTACTGCTCCCACGGTGACCGGCCGTATTGGGAGAGGATGAGGTTGTGAGACATCTTGTCGTTTTTTAATATGTTTAGCTATTCTTAATCCCGGCTGGTGGAGGCAACACTGTTTGGAGATAGAAGAGAGGGACGCAAAAAGCTAGTAATATTTTGATTTTGTGATTTGATTTTCTTGGGTTGTTTTTCTTGTTTTATACTATTCGAGATGGTTTTATCATTACTTGCCTCTGGGGATTCCGATAAAAATCTTTTATTTGGATTTATTTCTGTACTTAAATGTTTGTTTCGTGCTGTTATATTAATTATTTTATCATACCGGAGCATCACATTCTCGCCAGATAAACGTCTTTCTTTCAGTTCCTCTTGCAGCTCCTTCCGTTTTTTTAAAACATCTGGAGGATACTCCTCCTTTATGTAGATTTCAGTATTTTTTAGTATTTTCTTGTTCCTAAAGATTTGTATTTTTCTACCAACTGTTGTAGTGGTGACGACAACTGGTCTTATTTTCTTGTTTTCCTTCTTACCGATTCTTACCACAGAATCAATTTCCCATTTAGGGCAATCTATATTTAAATTCTTGTTAATGATCTCATGTATTAAACTCAGTAAGTCTTCGTAATTTCTTTCCGTTTCTTGAACTCCGAAGAATAGAATGTTTTTCTTTCTGATTTGTTTGTTGAAAAAATCAATATTTTTTTGTTGTGATTCTATTTTTATTTCAAGGCGTTTTGTTTTTTCTTCCATCTGGCAAAATTTTTCATCAATATTTTTGTTTATGATAGCTGTTATACTTTCTCCCATGTCTTTAATATCTCTTTTTTGTTGTGTTAGATCATTTTTATACAGTTGATTTTAATTATGTCGTCCATTGTTTTTGTTTATATTACTATTTACTAACGATAGCGCCCTCTTTTGGTAAGTGGTTTAATTATTTCTTTACTGTTTTACCCTTGTGACTTATCTATTTTATCGTTTAATTTTGACTAGTCAGTAATAGATGGCGTTGTAGTTTAATTATGGTGGTATGACTTGATAAAAATTCAATACTCTTTTGAGGTTAGAATTTTTATAAAGGTTTTGCTTACTTTATTCACTTAATTTTTTAGATTTCTACTTGAAGTAATCTACCGCTAACCCATGTACAACACTTTCTGCTATTGCGATACTATAATTGTTAGTTTATTCGAGTTTGTCTCCTGCACTTTTATTTTGGTTTTATCGTCAATAGTTTAAAAGGTTTATGTATAATAACACTTCACATTCTGTTTTACACTGTTCTTAACAATTCAACACAACTTTCAGGCAGTATATCACGTTATTAGTATTTTTATTTATAAAATGTTTACGGAGCCGATGTTAACTGTTGCACAGTAGCGCCACCACTTCCCAGAAATATAAATAACATTTAAATCATATTGAATACAATATATACAATTAAAGTGTTGGCCATGTGTGTGGTGGTAACTGGTAACTGTAATTGTAATTTATATTCAAAATTGACCTTCAGAAAACAAACTTTATGTTTTAATTTTGAATAAAAGCTTTTTTATTTTTTTTACTTTGTCACAGTGTTGTGACTTGTGAACTCCCGTTTTGTTTGGAAAAAAGTTTGTAAAAGATGAAAATCTTTTGCACATTCATCGGCCCGTAACATAATTAATCAAACGTATTGCTAAATATTCCCAATATTCTGAATAGAAATAAACCCGCGTAGCCAACCCGTAATAGTGACATGGACATTTCGAAGACCTCACGCTACATTAGCGCCCCTAGAGGCGGTAGCTCCCATTGGGTAATGGTAAAGGTAATGTTACTAGAGCAAGAGGAGGAGAGAGTGTCTTCGCGTATTGCACATACACTTAGGCACTATAAATGGCTCCTGGGTCGTGAAAACAAGGTGGATGAGCAACAGCATAAGGTTACCGTGATTAAACGCCATCTATTGAGTGTCGTTCTCAAACTTTTAAACTTGTAATTTTATTAAAGTGCTAGTTTTTGTCACTGCTCATCGTAAGTATGTTAACTGCAATTTGTATGGCATCGAATTAGTCATCATAGTTTGCCACTAGGGGCGTTGTTTCCATACCATACAAATTGTATTTAAATTCCTCGCGAGCTGGGATTAAAACTCACTTGGCACACTGGACATTCTTAACGAGAGATCCTTAAATGTTTTAATTTTGTTTATATTACTCATACTATAAATATCATATATTTGTTTGACCCTAGCGGCCGCCACGACCGCCCCGACGACGCCCGCGCCGGCGCCGGAGTCCGAGGCGCCCGCCACGCCGGCGCCTGCGCTCGACCTGCACGACGACTCGCAGGGCAAGCACAGCGACTCCAACACGCAGGTACTGCCGGCATGATACTAGTGGTAGTACGAAAGCGTCACCGTGGTCATCGCCTGATTATATTATAACTGGCGCCAAAATAAAACGGTTAACGTATTGGCCATGCACGCAGTGTAGCGCAAACCTGTTAAAAAGGCGGGCATATGTTTCCGAAAGATAAAATTGTATCTTCATTGATTGATTCGTATCATATATGAATCCAAATTGTAACGTATCGCTAAATATTAGTAAAATAAAGTAGCACAAGGGTAGCGGCTAATCCATAAGCGATAGGCATCATTGCGTAGCGATTATTTTATTTTATTCGGAAAACAAACAGTGGGTAAAACAACTGGACATCATTTACATGTTTTCACATTTGAGATTATTATGACTGCATTACACTACAATTTGATGTTGCGGCAACGTCACGGTTCTTGTGGGACTTTCTTTTATGCTCACGTAGTCTCAAGCAACATGTACATGAATATGAACTCTGATTTCCCCCAGGAGATGCTGACCAAAGAGGAGATGGAGGACAACGTAACGGACCAGACGCACCACATCGTCGTGCCCTCCTACTCCGCGTGGTTCGACTACAACTCCATACACACGATAGAGAAGCGCGCGCTGCCCGAGTTCTTCAACGGCAAGAACAAGTCCAAGACGCCCGAGATATATCTCGCTTACAGGCACGAGTTTTAGATTCATCTAATTGAAAACGTGAATGGATCGCAATGATTTCGAGACAATTGAGTTCAAACTGTCACTTAAAGATCTTAGAATACGTCCTAATGTTTTAGGTTCATTAATCTACAGATCCGTCTCTAGAATCAATGTACTCAATACGTTACCAAATATCCTTAAATGTTTAAGTGACAGTTTAAAGTCAATTTTCTGGAAAATGTGCTTCGCGACATATCACCTTCATGCATTCATGTCTTCAATTAATAAAGTACAGTAAACCTTAGATACAGGGCTTTTTTTTTCAAAGAAACTGATTGAGGAGACGTTTCGGAAATGCGAAATTACGAAAGCCTTACAGGCTTGCGTAATTTCGCATTTCATTTTCACATTCTATTAAGATGCGCGACATCCACTGTAGACGGGGAATCGTTATTTAACACACTTCACTTTAACCATAATGACGTCACATGTGCAGGAACTTCATGATTGACACGTACCGGCTCAACCCCAACGAGTACCTAACGAGCACGGCTTGCCGCCGCAACCTCTCCGGCGACGTGTGCGCCATCATGCGCGTGCACGGCTTCCTCGAGCAGTGGGGCCTCGTCAACTACCAGGTAAATATCATCATCACCAAGCACCTGATGAGCACGGCGTGCCGCCTCAGTCTCGTGCTCAGTATTGATTTATTTTATTTTACTAGGAAAACTTACGGCATATATTATAACTCATAACATCTCAATAAACTTATTAAAAAATTAAATGCCAATTACAAGTTTCCACTAGTAGAAAAACAAATAAAATTACCTTAAACACGTCATGCTGAGCATCTTATCATAGAACTACATAACTAACACTAACTATTTATATAAAACTAGAACTTAAATCTATAGTAATAACCAACATAATACATGCTCAAACCCTTGTGGTTTACTGTATGGGTATAAAATAAATAAAAATAAAAATAAAAAAGCCTTTTATTTCTTGCAAAAAAAATTACATTTGGTACACGATAACATACATTTTTTTTTTTTTTTTTAAATTTAAATACTAATATAAGTGACAAAACATGCTTTGAAATAATACATATTATACTTATTTATTTTAATTTCTAGTAAAAAAACGTGCAAGAACCCCTCACTGTATGGGTATAATTAAGGCTAAAGTCATATTGGCACCGAGTTGAAGCGTTTAGTTTCATTCTATTTCAATAATCTTTATTGTCACTTTAAGACACACACATAGACTGCCAAAATGAATTTTGTAATTTATTTATTTTATTTGTTTTCAGGTGGAAGCCGACGGTCGTCCCACGGCTATGGGCCCGCCGCCCACGTCGCACTTCCACGTGCTATCCGACACGCCGTCCGGCCTGCAGCCGCTCCAAAACCGCCTGCCACATCCGCGCCCCGGTATGTCACTTTCTTTGTCTCTCTCTCTCTGGTTCTCTTTCTCTCTCCCTCGCACACTCAAACATACTGTATTTGTGTAGGTAACGTATGATACGTATACACACGCATAATACGTGCAGTTAGGGCCCCCCAACATTGTCACGCATATTGAATAAACCTAAATAATAATTGAAGACAGGAATGGATGAAGGTGATATGTAGCAAAATTATGATTTTGAGGAAATTGAGTTCAAACTGTCACGTAAAATACGTTACTACATCCTAAAATGTTTAAATGTCAGTTTAAATTCAATTTTCCGTGTAATTTATTTGTGACATATCACCTTCATCCATTCATGTCTTAATTACAAGCGCACGTGAATACAGTGCCGCATGCCGCATCCGCGCCTCGGTACTTCTCAGTATCTGAATTTCATTTCTCTGACTAAGTGAACCATCAAAATGCTTGTATATTTCAGTGGAGAACGCGGCCGTGCCTAAGATCGAAGCTGGTCTGCCGAATGGCACGGAGGCGGGGGCGCCCATCAAGGTCGAGCCAGCGGTCAAGGCCGAGCCGCCGCTCGAGCTGGGCACCGCTCCCGGCCTTAAGATGGATCAGGTACGTTTTCAACAGAGTATGACAAATCAAATTGAAGAAATTATTGCTCCTATCATTATTCAGATCAAGATTATGACACTCTTCGTTGCTAGGTGTGACGTCACATCGCCGCGTCGTGGCGCGAAACCAAAAGAAAGGGCAAGAAAAGCCCTGGCCCGCATTATAATAGACAGGAATGCAGATAAGGGCTTAGTGAATACGATAGGAGTTGAGTTATAGGAACCCGAAGCCAATGATTGTATGTATGTTTGTTCCACAGTGGCGCATAAAGTACTGCTCCGATTTTAATAAATGAGATGTCAATAAAATAAATGATGTAATATAAGAAAACTTAAACGCCAGAGGATATATGAATAAAGTTGTTAAACTCTATAACACGTACCTTTATCGATACTCAGAAGGTAAAAAGGCTACATTTTACGTTGTTTACTTATAATACTAAAATTGTAAGGCATATTTACCCGAATGCGCGACGCAAAGGGTGGTATAGTGTTTAACAGCCTATTTAACTGTAATTATTTGCCTTTTCAGTACCGCGGAGGTGCGCGCGGGCGCGAGTGGACCGAGCAAGAGACACTACTGCTGCTGGAGGCGTTAGAGATGCACCGCGACGACTGGAACCGCGTGGCCGCGCACGTCGGCAGCCGCACGCACGACGAGTGTATACTGCACTTCCTGCGCCTGCCCATCGAGGACCCCTACCTCAACGACAGCGCCGGTAACTATACTAGCTATAGCCGCGTGAAATGGTGAATCGAGATGCACCACGACGACTGGAACCGCGTGGTCGCGCACGTTGGCAGCCGCACGCACAACATGTATGTGTGGTATCGTAATGTATTTTTTTTTCTTTGAAAGCGGACGGATGGTTTGAACTTGGCAATTCGAGAATTATAAATATTCTTGAATTGCCAAGCTTTTTAATTAACTGAAAAAAATATTTTTATTTCCAGTTCGTCGTTAAATGTACGACGTCCACTGTTGTACATTAACCACACCTAAATAATTCGCTTGGCAGGCGGGTTGGCGAGCGCAGTGTTAAAATAATATCAATGTCTGCGGAAACGCTGCTGCGCATTTTCGTTCATTTTATTTTCACCTTTCACGACACCCACGAGAAAGATGGTTGATCGGGAGGTGCTATTCTTACTCCTGCACCCCACAAGACGTATTTGAATAAGAACTAATAAATATTATTATTATCAGGTGGCGTGCTAGGCCCGCTGGCGTACCAACCGGTGCCGTTCAGCAAGACCGGCAACCCTGTGATGAGCACCGTGGCGTTCCTCGCGTCCGTCGTCGACCCGCGCATCGCGTCCCGGGCCACCAGAGCGGCCATGGAGGAGTTCGCTGCTATCAAGGTATGCAACTTAGGCTGGTGTTAGTCTCACCGCTCACGCTGACCACTTGTTGACCGCCTACACCGACAAGCCAAAATATATTAAACTAGATGTTTCCCGCTACTTCGCGCTTAGCAAAAGGAAGTCCCGCTAGAACCGGACAATTTGCTGCGGTAAAAAGTAGTAAATGTGTTTATCCAGCATATTAACTACTACCGTACCAAATTTAATCGAAATCCGTTGAGTAGTTACTGCGTGAATATTAAAACAGTATATTTTTTACCCGACTGTGTCAGAGGAGGGTTATGCTTTTAGAGAGTATGTATAATTGTTTGACATGCTCTGCAGCCACGATCAGCTGGATATATTGTAGCTTGAGAGGTGTCGTTAGATTCGTGTTCACTGTGAGAGTGACACTGTATATTAAAATAATAAAAGCTGTTCGGTTTTTAAATTTTTCTAATTACCTTTTTCTTGTTTACTTTACAGGACGAGGTGCCGGCAGCAATGATGGAAGCGCACGTGAAGGCGGCCGGCGCGCACGGGCCTGCCGCCGCGCTCGCCGCCACCGGCATCGCCGGCACCGCGCCCCCGCCCGCGCCTGTGCCCGCACCGGGTACGTCACACGCACACACACACACAACACATCCTTATGTATAGTACGTCCGAGATAAATTTAACCCAAAAGTGAACAAACCCGTCTATGATACAACCAAAGACTAGTTAGTGATGCCAATTGGCAAATATTAATACAATATTTTTTGTTTGCTATGAATCCATAGACTATAGGCTTATATTCTACAATCGGCAGTGCCAAAATGGCGTATTTTTCTGTGAAAGATTTTCATTTGAAGTTTAAAAGTAGTAATTATTGTTTATTGCTATAAAATGTATTGGATAGTAAAGTATAATCCTTTAACATTCCGTTGTTTATAAGTGTGCACAATCTATACATATAATAAATCTGTAGAGGAGTCGTGTCTGTACATTGAAGATATTTGAAAAAAAATATGATGGGGGACCTTTATTTACGCAATAGTACCCAAAACTATGATTTTTGAAATTTTTGTCTGTTTGTCTGTGGGTTTGTGCACGCTAATCTCAGAAACGGCTTATCCGATTAAGATTTACTTTTCACTAATATATTGCGGCAAGCTTCACTTAACATTTAGTGTTTGTTTTATGTAAATCGGTTCATAAATAAAAAAGTTATGACAATATTAAAAGATCATGTCGTTTTTGCTGGACGTTTGTAGGAAGCGCACGCCGGTCCCGGGAGCCGTGCGCCGCCGCGCGCGCGCGCCGCTTCAAATTGTATTAGCAGCAAACGCACCGGGGCCGCGGGGGTGACTTTTATTTGTTAGTTTTAGGCTTGCTAGGTAGGAACAATCTAAGATTTTTTTCTTGAGTTTATTACGAAAGTTATTTGTATAAAAATAGTTAGTACTTTTACTGTACAGTCCTTTGTGATAAGTAGGTACTGTATACATATTTGTTAGCGTAGGTTAGTAATAAGTAAATAAATAAAAACCGGCCAAGTGCGAGTTGGACTTGCACACCGAGAGTTCCATACAAACCTGATTGACATAGAATTTTGATTTGGTTACAGCTTGAATATATTAGAGACCCTAAGTATTTGTTATAAGTTTCAATTAAACACATTCATGACAAACGGTACGAAGTTTAAAAAAATCAAAATATTTTTACTACTTATCTATATAATGTTACTAAAAACGTATGGTTTTAGACGTTGCTTGGTTTCAAATTTTATGATTTTGAGTTCACGGGAAGTACCCTTTAGGTTTTGATTCCCTTACGAGTGTCGAAAATGACGAAATTTAGCGACATAAGCGACTGCTTTTGATTGCATTGGCTAAGAAGTCTGATTTTTTCACTGCTTCAAGGAACAGTAGTTCCTGAGTATTTTATATAATTTCATCACAACACGCGTTTCTGAGTAAAAGGGTCTTGACAGACAGACGGACATGGAAATGATCTTATAATATGTGTTTCGTTTTTTCCTTTTGAGGTACGGAATCTTAAAAACAGTTTTAAGATTTTCATAAATATACTGCTCTTTTTTTGTTTTTACTATTTAATAAGATAGACGTTAAAAACATCTCGATAGTTACTAAACTGTGTTACAGGGGAAGAGTGTTGATACAACTCGATTTCAATCGAGATACCTTTTGAAATTCTAGCCTTTTGCGGCCTGTCCTGGATATGTGTTAACAGTGTGATTATTATGGGTTTTTTATCAAATATCATATGTCATAATATTGATAGAGTATTCTCTTATACAAATCTATCTATACGCCAAATGCCGTACTTTTAATACAATTACAGCAAGGTTGAGTAGGTACCTACATTTATACAATACGTTATCCGAGAGTTATACTCAGCGTGCATCATTAGCAATGTATAATATTATTTTGCATCTATATTATAGTTCTCATTCCGTCCGTTTAAATTCATACTACAGCCTACTATTACTGTACATTTTTATAGTTTTCTTTGTCCAAATTATGTATTCGATAACTGCATAATATAAAGAATTTTGATTAACATAAGTATTGTGTTTACAGTTAAACTAAAAAAGTTATGTCAATATAAGTTAGATTTATATTTGTCTTGATATTTTATTTCTTAGTTTTTATCATGGACCGAATGGTTTTTATGTTAGGTACAACTTAGGTTTGTTTTCTTTCTTTTGGGACTTTCTATATTTTGCTACTTTTCTGTATAAAATCAGTTAGTACTTTAACAGTGAAGTGATTTATAATCAGTACCTACATGTTTGGTTATTAATAAATAAAAAAACCGGGCAAGTGCGAGTCGGACTTACGCACCGAAAAGACCGCAAAATTAAAAAACAGCGGGGCGCGCTCACTTAATATCATTGTCGCCACACCAGCAGCGTCGGCGTGGAAACGATCATCGTCTGTAGTCGCTGCGGCGCAAAATCCATACAAATCTTAGTACTAGATGTTCGTCGTGTATGTGAGCGTACTATCAAGTAGTCCCGTTCGCATTATAGTAAATGTACACGGTCGTTTGTCAAGCTGGTAGTAGGAATTGTCAACATAAAGTAGTTTTTTAAATACCTCAACGACAGTTTTTATAACTAAAAATATTTTTAAAACAGATTTATTATAACACTGCCCTAAATCACTTTTCCACGCGTACGAAGTCGCGGGCACAGCTAGTAAGTAAATATGTGCACACTTATAAACACCGATGTTTTTGGTTTGTTTACGTTTAGGTTAAATTTATCTCTGACGTACTATACGCACTTGTGACAAGTTCCGCGCGTACGCACATTGTACGTTACGAACCCTTTAGCGCCAATTTGGTTTGAAATTGAGTGTCGATTTTGTGGAACTTAAGAATTCAGCTGGTTTACCCCTACTTCATTTAGTTTAGTAAAATCGACACTAAATTTCAAACAAACTTGGCGCTAGCGTCGTGTTTGAGATTAGAGTAGTTAAATTCCAATGCTAGCCCAATAACGATCCATTGAAATTAGATTCAATGGTAGGCCTGCTGGTTTAGTGTTAGGCTACTTTTCGGTTTTATTTACGGCTCCTACGGGATCCTAAATTGCTACACCAGGTTTATCTGTGACTGTAAAATATTAACCTAAAATCATAACGTGCGTCGACGCGACCTTCTCTCCATACTATATGCATAATCATAATTTGCTTTGGAAAAAACGCAAAAAGGCGACGCGTTGACTCTGTCCCAATACGAGTTAAGCCTAAGGGCGTGTTTTACCAAGCAATGTTAAAGTTAATCCTTCGTTAAAAATCATGTTGTTCCTCTCGTAATTCCTATCAATGAATGAGATGGCATGGTAATTTAACAAGCCATTATCACTAACATGCGTTGGTGAAATCGGGACTAAACCTTTTAATACTAAACAGACGAGAAGAAGGAAGGTGAGGTGAAGAGCGAGGCAATGGAGGTGGAAGGTGAAGACGTGAAGGTCAAGGACGAGCCCGAGGCCGCGCCCGCTGACGAGGCCAAGGAGACGAAGGAGGAGGCCGCCTCGCCAACACCTGGTGAGTGTATAGACATAACTCGTGAAGGTGGAGGACGCGCCCGAGGCCGCGCCCGCTGACGAGGCCAAGGAGACGAAGGAGGAGGCCGCCTCGCCAGCACCTGGTGAGTGTATAGACATAACTCGTGAAAGTGAAAACTCGCCCGAGCTCGCCCGAGGCCGGTATTATACACATTATACATTGCCGGTTGCGTTACCGGCAATATACAGGGTGTAAAAAGAGCAGTCTCTTTAACTTTGGGATAGGATTATAGGACCTTGACTGATTCTAGAAATGTTTTTTTTTCATTATTTCTTTTTCGAAAACAAAAATTTTTTTTTCGCAATTTATTATTTTAGTCGCAAGGCTGAACTGTTTGGAACAACGTTCTGCATTAAATTCTTAAATTTTATAATTTTTGCCCTAGTACGTAATGAACGTCTTACGCGTGCCATTGACCTCTCAGCGTAATCTGCTGATCGCTGTGTTGTGCACGTTGTACATTGCCTATTGAAAATTTTAAAAATTTTAAAACAGTGAATTAAAAGCAAATGACTATAATATAGACAATGGATATATCTCTTGCCTGTTTATTACCCCACGAAGTTATAGTGACTGCACTTTTTACACCCTGTATATCCCATCAAAACATAACTTGTGAAAAGTGCCTCGCTACTTAGTTATTCTACTGTAAAAAGTGGTGAGATACATGTTATGCCAAGCAGGGGTTAGTCGGTCGGTCTAACAACATAAAGTGATCATGATCAATATTCATGTTTTAAATAAATAAGTGTATTGACTTGGCAATCGCATGAAAACATAATATTTATCTCACAAGTGACACATTTAAATCAGATCGTTTAGTGCGATTGCCAAGTCAAACTACTATTTATTTTAAGGCTTCTAGTTTAACCCACAACAAAGTTATAGGGGGTTGAAAATGGCCTGAACTGTTTTGAGAAAAGGATGGGCCGTGCTCAACTTGGCGGGGATACTGCCCCCAGATTATATTATACAATATCAATACACAACCATGGAACATCCAAGAACGAAGTTGAGCACTGATGGCTACTGAGATCGTCTAATTTATGCTTTATTAACATCTTAATTTACAGAGGAATCGACAGTGGTCGACGCGAAGCTGCAATCGGCGGCGTCAGCAGCGCTGGCGGCCGCGGCAGTGAAGGCCAAGCACCTGGCCGGCGTCGAGGAGCGCAAGATCAAGTCGCTGGTGGCGCTGCTAGTGGAGACGCAGATGAAGAAGCTGGAGATCAAGTTGAGACACTTCGAGGAGCTGGAGGCCACTATGGAGAGAGAGAGAGAAGGTACTTTACTGTCAAATATCCGATCGTCGTCGTCCTTTCAGTTGCCAGATTGCATAACATTGGTGGCCTTAATAGGCATGACGAAAGATTTTAAAATCAAAACGTCAGATGCTTAAGTAAACCATATATAAAAAAGTAATATATAATGACAGCAGCGATGGACCATGACAGTGACGTTTACCTAGACGTGACGTCATGCGCTGTAATGCGGTGTTTCAGTCAAAATGGCCGATTGCACTATTTTAATCTTTTAATTTATTAAAAATCTTAATAATCACAAACTTTTATATAAAAGTATATCAGTATTTAAAATCCTTTTTATATCTATTTTACCCTAAAATCATTAAAACTTTGTTTATTTGTTAATGTCGTCACGCCTATTCGGTGAACATCGAATGTCATTTAGACGTTGGAACTTTTTAAAAACACGATTTAAAAAGTTAAAATGACAGTACTGAGACTGGAAGCCAACCCAAGCACTTCATGGCGGGAGGCTTATGTTCAGGGGGCTGATTCAAGATGCCATCGCTACTTATCGCTTACAAAGTTCGATAACAAAATGTATGGGATTTGACATGAGCTACGCTAAATGATCGCGATTTGGTGTATCATTTAGCGTACCTTATGTCAAATCCCATACATTTTGTTATCGAACTTTGTAAGCGATAATTAGCGATGGCATCTTGAATCAACCCCCAGTAGTGGATGACATAGCAGAAACGACGACGACGTGTACCTAAATAGTCGGCGACTGTACTAATGTCGGTGTTCGTGGCAGGTCTGGACTATCAGCGACAGCAGCTGATCCAGGAGCGGCAGCAGTTCCACCTGGAGCAGCTCAAGGCCGCCGAGTTCCGCGCCCGCAACCACGCGCTGCAGAGGTGAGACAAGACCCAAGGCGGTCATAGATATTGGCCGTGTTCGATGGCTTGTTTTTTGACGCACCAATCAAAAACCTTTATTTTCTATTGTTATATGCGCGTAAAGGTTTTTGATTGGTGCTTTACAAGCGCATACGTCAAAAATCAAGCCGCCGAACACGGCCATTATATTATTATCTGGTGCAAGAGCCACATATTAATATAATATTTGTGGACAATCTATGCACTGTCCACCTAGCCCCGTGCTAAGTATCCGGAGAAATTATGTTACGAGGACCAGACAACGGTAAATATATAACTTCTTTGACATTATACACATTTAATATACATCCATGAGCCAGGAACACAAAAAGCTTTAGTGTTCCTTTGGTGGGATTCAAATCCACGATCACTCGGTCGAGCACCGACGCGCTAGCTATTGAGCCACAGAGGTTGTTAGGCGACAATTTTTTTTTGTGTATTACGATGAGCAGTGACAAAAATACGCACTAAGCAAAGTGTTTATGTTTACACCTGTATAAATATATTTTTAATTTTAACCTTTCTTTGTTAGTTTTCCGTACATTTTTAACTTTATTGCAAATATTTTACGATAAAACACTATAGGAATGTCAAGAGTCTTTAGTAAGTATTTTTCAAATAATAATAGTCAGGGTCAGCCCTGAAGGCTGTCCTTAAATAGTTATTTTGTTAATAAACTATGTTCTTTAGATGACAAAACAGTTACAATAATTGAAACAAATTACCATTTTTAAGGCATATAATCATATTGATACATTGTAAAGGAATATTAAACGCACAAATAGTCGTGTGGATAATAATAGGACAGTAATTATGTATGGTCGAGCAAAATAACTACGCTAGTTATGATACTTGAATAATATGCTACTGGTTGAAAACAGTCAGCGATTTTGTTCTTAGCGCCCGTATATATCGAAATGCCAAGCCCGCGTAACACCGCTTACATGCGTTGTGTAAATATTTTTATTAGTAAGGTGGTAATAATACAACATGTACATATTTTACTAGTAAGAGTAAGTGGTGGCTGGACTGGGATCTCGAAATAATATTTCGCCACAATTTAACCCCGCGGTGAGTTCGATATAATGAATTGATAACAATAATAATATTCTGTGCAGGTTACAAGCGGAGTCAGGTGGCGCAGTACCCGTCCCCGGCGCGGTGCCGGCCCCGGGCGGCGCCAGTGACGCCCCACCGTCCGACGCCCCGCACGCCCCGCCCCATGCCCCGCCGCACGCGCCGCCACACGCCCCGCCCCACGTACCACCACACGCGCCGCCGCATGTCATGGGACCGCACGTGCCGCCGCATGGCCCGCACCCGCACGCCCCGCCCCATGCGCCGCCGCATGCACCTCCGCATGCCCCGCCCCACGCGCCGCCGCATGCACCCCCACACGCGCCGCCGCACGCGCAGCCCCACCATGCGTAAGCGTGCACGCATTTGCGTACAGCGTACGTGACGCAAAAGCGTACCAACTACGTACGAGTATATGATGCAGTTAAATATATTTATAATAAGAATTGATGTTGTCCTTTAAGGTAATACTTCTAAGAAATAAAACATTAAAAAACCTTGCATTCTAAACATATTGTTTAGCTTTACCTATCAGAGATTTTTACATTAGATACGGTGTCCAAATGATTGCAAAATTATCAAGTCGTAATAAAAATATTATTTAAAGATTTAAAACTTCTTCGGATGTATTACAGCATTTACGCATTTTAACAATGGTATTTAATTAAGCTTGTATTTCTAAGGTATAACTTAAGATAAAGATTGTAATGAATGATAATTTTTGTCCAACTTTGGTCTGATCATATTTTATGATTCTCAATTATTTACGATGGTAAATTAGTAATATGGTTGTAATTTAAGTTTAGACTAATTTTGTAAATTAATAAAAGTATAAAGATAATTTAAAGCAGCGTTTCATTTTATGTATAATGAGGTAGAGCAGTGTTTCCCAATTAGTGGTACGCGGGTAAGAGTAGTTGCATCAAGGGGTACGCGCGGCTATCCGTAAAAACAACAATTACCAAAGTATATTTTTTTATAACAAGATAAACCTATTATAAATATATTTTTTTATTTATCATTGTTACAATAAGGGGTAGGTACGCAAGTTTGAGGTATTTTTTGAAGTGGTAGCAAAAACCAATTGCGAACCACTGAGCTATATTCAAAATTCAAAATTCAAAAATTTTTATTTCCATATAGGTTATTAAATAACACTTATAGAATTGTCCTACATGATGCCTACCACCGGTTCGGAAACTAGCCCGGCGAGAAGAACCGGCGTAAGAAACTCGCGCGGGGCCATCTTTTAGCAAAAAGATTGGAAAATTGTTCTTTTTCTCTTTAAATATAATATAATATACATAACAATGTTATAACTTAAAAGAAAAATTATAAAAACAAAGAGTACAAAGTTGTAACCTAGCATAGAGGCACCTTATTCCCAGGGTGTGCAATCATTAATGAAATCATTAACCTTATAATAACCTTTAGCACACAAACGTTCTTTAACTAATTTTTTAAATTTATTTATAGAATGATTTTGAACGTTTTCTGGGATTCTATTGTATAGGCGTATACATTGACCTTTAAAAGACTTACCTACTTTGCTAAGTCTAATCACTGGTATATCTAATTTGTGCTTATTTCTAGTGTTTATACAATGGTTGTCGCTTTTTTTTTTAAATGTTAAGAAATAAGTATTCTGACCGTCGCATCTCAATACATTTTGGACAATGTGTTGTATGTAAAAAAGAATATAAATGATTTCAGTTTTTTTTCTGAAATCATTTATATTCTTTTTTACATACAACACATTGTCCAAAATGTATTGAGATGCGACGGTCAGAATACTTATTTCTTTAAACTTTTCTCTCAGAGATTCAAAAGATGACAACTTATAAATATAACGTATAGCTCGCTTCTGTAGCACAAATATAGTATTAATGTCCGCGGCATTTCCCCATAAAAGGATGCCGTAGGACATTATGCTATGAAAGTAACTAAAATAAACTAATCTCGCTGTATCTTCATCTGAAATATCTCTAATTTTTTTTACTGCATATGCTGCAGAACTGAGCCTATCTGCCAGTTTTACAATATGAGGACCCCACTGTAATTTACAGTCTAGTGTTATACCTAGGAATACAGTGGTGTCTACTAAGTTCATTTTCTCATCATTTAATAGTACATTGGTTTGGACCTGCCTAACATTTGGCAGGATAAACTTTATACATTTTGTTTTATTTGAATTTAAAAGTAAATTATTTACGTTAAACCAATGTACCATTTTTGAAAGAGCACTATTTACCTCGTCATAGTTTGACTGTCGTCGCTTCACATTAAAAATTAGTGAAGTGTCATCAGCAAAAAGTACTATCTCATGCTTATCTTTTACTAGATACGGTAAGTCATTTATGTAGGTGAGAAAAAGAAACGGACCTAAAATAGATCCCTGTGGAACACCTAACTCAATTTTGGTGCCAGCAGATCTTTTACAACTTATTTCCACTCTCTGAGTTCTATTGTTGAGGTAAGAACTTAGAAAATTTAGTGCTGTGTCCCTTATACCATAGTGTTGTAATTTTTTGACTAAAGTTGTGTGCTCGACACAGTCAAACGCCTTGGAAAGATCACAAAAGACACCAAGAGCATCCTGTGACCCCTCCCAAGCTTCAAATATGCTGCAAAGAAGGCTGATGCCTGCATCTGTTGTGGACCGACCTTTAGTGAAACCGAATTGATTACTATGCAGTATATTATTAGAGTTAGAGTTATTATGTAAATTGCAGCTATAATGCTTTCAATTTAAATATATTTTTGTTTACATTAATATTACATTGAAACGAAACGGAATTGAAAAAAAATATGAGCACATTTTAATGTTTACGAAAGAATTTATATAAACATACGAACTATAAAATATAGTTATTGATTAACTAATAGCGGTATCTATTGATTATAAAAACTGTTGTTTACGGAACTATTTCCTTTTAAAATAGTAGGTCCTACGACCTACGCTGTTTATACTACGTCATACTACGTAGTTGGTTTCAAGGAAACCACACCTCCAAGTTATTTACTACATAATATAAACAAGTTTACTCATCAACGTATTTCACGGAGGCTCGACTATATAAACCTCCAGCTGTTTTCATGTCGCATTCAGTCGACCATTATTATTCCTAAACGAATTAAGTACCGTACTTAAACGGAAATTGATATTTTATTGCTTTAAACGATAATTATGAAGGTTTTTCTAGTAATAATTTTCGTGGCTTTTCATGAAACAAGCCAATGGCAGATCAACAAACATTCAATGAAAATGGTATGTATATTTTTATATTAGAAAAGAAAAAACGCGAAAATTTCAATTTCGTAAATTAATTATTTATTGCTTACTAGCACTGCGGCTCTGCAATATATTTGATTGGACACTCATTTTAAATAAAAAAAATATTCTAATAGTAAGTACGTTATAACATAATTTGTCCAGCAGTTTGGGTAAAATATATCAATCGGTGAAAAATACACCTTGTAGTTCAGTTGACATTACGAAGTGGAGAAATATTATAAACTTGTTACGCTCAAAAAAATCCCGCAGGAACCTACATGACACATGTAGCCAATAAAACGTAGTAAATGCAAATTTTATTAAAAATATTTCCAGTAGGTAACTAAGTAGGTACTTTCGTAACCTACTTTCATTCAGTGCAAAAATACGTACACTGCCAAATTCATTACCCCTTCTTTTGGCTTCGCCGTAGTCGGGTAAAAAACAAAAAAAAATCTTGTTTATATGTACCTATAGATATAGAACATAAGTAAACGTAGTAGTAGATACTAGATATGTACAAGTATAGAATCACTACCGAGTAACATTTTATAATGATAAATTAGTAACGATTTTATAACTTTCATAGTATTGTAATTAAAAATAATATTTGGGGGCACGGCAGTGCCCCCGCCAAGTCGAACACGGCCGTGCCATGCTTTTGTCGGAGCAGTTCAGGCCATTTTCAACCCGTCATACAATAAATATTATTAATAATCTTTTATGTTTAAAATAAATAGTAGATTGACTTGGCAATAGCACTAAACGATCTGATTTAATATGTATCACTTGTGAGATAAATATTATGATGTTAAAACACGAAAGATTAATAATAATATTGATTATGATCACTATAAGATGTTGCTAGACCGACCGACAAACCACTACTTGGCATAACATATATTACAACTTTTTACGGTAGTAAATAGCGAGACTTGGCACTTTTTACAGGTTGTGTTTTTGATGGGATTTAATATTCTGTATCCCAAGCTTTTAATATTTAATTTTGAACTCTGACGAAACGAGAAGTCACTAAGTAATATAATAACGGCGCATGATAAGTATTAATAAAAATTAAAGCGAATTTATTACATAGATATTGTTTAAATCCAGGTGAAAAAAATTTCCACTTTTTATTACGTTTTAATAAGTTTTTACAAAAACACGACCGGTTTCGATTAAATCATCATCATGTTATTATTGTGAACATGAATTTCCATCAAGAACCAACAGTGCATTCAATCAGTTATACAGATGAAAACCGCCTTCAAAAAAAATAACTAAAAAGCGATAAATAAACTAATGTATCTACTTAATGCATAATATATACCTACAATTATTTAAATATTTACAACTCAATACCTAATACTTTAACAAAGTCATCTTTAACTATTTAAATATTGGGCCTGCAGCAGACTATGTTACCCAGGCCTGCAGCCTAGGTAACATAGTCTGTTGTGTTGTTTGACGCGCGCGGCTGGCAAGCGCGTTGAAATAGATTATTTCAGCGCGCTTATGCAAATTCGTATTTTTAGTTTTGCTTTGAATTTTAGTGTCGGTCAGTATTCTTAATTACATTTATTTGTTTGGCTGGCACCGACTTCAAAAATAAGTGATAACTGTAAATATTTAAATAGTTAAAGATGACTTTGTTAAAGTATTAGGTATTGAGTTGTAAATATTTAAATAATTGTAGGTATATATTATGCATTAAGTAGATACATTAGTTTATTTATCGCTTTTTAGTTATTTTTTTTGAAGGCGGTTTAATTTTTTTTGAAAAGTCATTTTATTTCTCGATTTTTAGTTGTGTTGATGCGTTGTGAACTTAAATAGATGCTAGTTCATTTACTTAAGGGTTTCAGTTTATTTAATATATAGTCACTAATTACAACGTCCGTTTGTCGAATTGGTCATATTTTTAGGAAGCTATAATTGTTATTAATAGGTACTTAGTTGAAAGAGTTTGATAATATAATACTTATTAGGTATTTATATTTTTTATTATCATGGGTAGACCCAACGACATTGACAAAGTTATAATATGCAATAACACACAGCCAAACCTGCTGCAGTTTCAATTCGTCAATGTCGTCCATACTCCATAGGAAACAGATCACGAATGAGAAAAATGAGAGTGTGGATAAATTGCTTGTTCTCGCGAGAAGGGCCGGCGAGACTTCTCGGCGAAATTTCTCGCCGTGAGTCTGGATGGTATATTACAAGTATCACGTTAGCCCTACATACAATGGATCAACCAATTGCAGTACTGCTCCCAACTCCTAACCGTTAAGGAGTACTGTAGCTTCATCATCAGCACAGCAGCATCAGATGTTGATTCAAGCATACCTCACAAGCAACATGTTAGCCCTACATACCTACTACTAAATAGTTTCCATCGACCAATTGCAGTACTGCCTTCCAACTCCTAATCCTAACCGTTAAGGAGTACTGTAGCTTCATCATCAGCACAGCAGCATCAGATGTTGATTCAAGCATACCTCACAAGCAACATGTTAGCCCTACATACTACTAAATAGTTTCCATCGACCAATTGCAGTACTGCCTTCCAACTCCTAATCCTAACCGTTAAGGAGTACTGTAGCTTCATCATCAGCACAGCAGCATCAGATGTTGACACCCGGAAGCATATACCTGAGTAAGACATGATTACGTAACAAAAACACCATACGAGCATACAATTTTCGGTGGTTGCCCTCGATTTCTCCTGGATCCCATCATCAGATCCTGACCTGGTGAAAATGGGACCACCTCAGAAGTGAACTCTATACAACAAAAAAAAAATTTTTGAAATCCGTCAATAATTGACGAAAATATCGGTGAACATACATAATAAAAAAAAAAAAAAAAATATTATACATACAGACGAATTGAGAACCTCCTCCTTTTTTTGAAGTCGGTTAAAAATAGTTCGAAGTTCTTAGGAATTTTCTATTAAAACTAATTATTTAATTTGATTTTAGCTAACCTCAGCAGAGAATCCTAATTCGACTGTATTTCGTCATGCGGAGAGTCCGGTTTGGGATGAGGAAACCCAAAGTCTCTTATTCGTGGACGTCCACAGCCAAAACGTTCATCGTTTTGATTATATGTCCGGAAAAATATACACTAAGCATATAGGTGAGTTATTTAAGATTTACTAGCAGGACTATGCAACATACTAAGTCCCGGTTTCACCAACACATGTTAGTGTTATCGGCTTGTTAAAATACCACTCCGTAATCCGTACACAATTGCCATTATTATTTTCCAAAATACTTAGGTTGCGTTACCGCGGGGTGTTTAGCAGCATTTCCGCAGATACGCTCTCGCATGCCAAGCGTGGCGAGTATAGGCAACTCCCCCCATGGAATACTTAGGGGGAAGCTTATGTCCAGATACAGTGGACGTCATAGCTGAAATGATGATGATGATTACATACCCAAACCACTTAAGGTTTTTTGTACTTTGAAGACCCCCCTTTGAAATACTACGCATTATCAACAAAGGGGAAGGGAGTTAGGGGCTTTCGATTTCGTCAGTGTGTTGTGTGGTCACGCAGTTGGGTATGTTCCCTTACTAAAGCTACGAGAATCATAGTCATATTATGACGATAATTCTCGTGAATAGTGCAGGTTGAATCCCGTACGGATATTCCACTGTCCCGCTCGCCTACGTATTCTCCGTACGCGTCTACAACTTAGTAGATCTACCTAGGTGCGTATGTGTGCGTGTGTATAAATCAGATTATTCGGGCGCTAAACTAGATTATTATCGAAAAAGGTTATATAATACGAGATGACAAATAATGTTGTATCGCATAAATTCATACTGCTCTTAGATATACATAAGTAACTTCTCCGAAGAAACATATTAAAAATAATTAATCAATATCGTCAAAGATAGAGCGAAATGTTTACGCAAAACCGCAGGTCTCGTGAAAACACTCTATACAAAAGTAGTTAACAATTACGTCACGCCGTATAATGTACTAGCTGTGTCCTGCGACTTCGTTCGCGTGGTTTTTGAGTGACTTAAACTAGCAGTAACTGTTAAATAAATAATAATAAATAAATAAAGAACATTTATTCAACAAATTTTGACATTACAATACATACAACGAAAAAATTACATACATTAAAAAACAATTAATTACTTACACCATACAAAACAAAAAAATAATAAGGTTATAATATACGGGTGTAAAAAGAGCAGTCACTATAACTTTGAGATTTACGATTATACTACCTTTCCTTATTTTGGAAATGTATTTTTTTTATATTTTTCTTGTCAAAAACTAAAAAAAAAATCCTATTTATTTGTCGCCAAAATTACAATAAAACAAAAAAATATTTTGTTTTGAAATTTGTGTACTTAAAAAAAATTAGAAAAAAAAATACATTTCTAGAATGAGAAAAGGTAGTATAATCATATCCCAAAGTTATAGTGACTGCTTTTTTTACACCCGTATATTATAACCTACACTACCCAATGATGTTGGTTTATTTAACATAGGTATCCAACTATATAACATTTTTTTTAAACCCATCTTGTATTTAAATAATAAACTGCACATTCATATTTTTACGTTTATCTAGTAGTTATACCTGAATATTCATGAAAACATAAAATTTACTAAATATGTTACATGTAGTCATCATCCCTATTATTGGGTTTCTGTGTTCAGGCTACGGTCAAGTGAACGTGGTAGCTCTGGTCCGCGACTCCTCGCGCCTCCTGGTGGCGGTGCGGTCCGCGTTGTACCTGCTGGACTGGGCGGCGCATGGCGACGCGTCACTCCGCCTGATCGCCACGGTGGACGAGGGCAGACCCGACAACGTCATCAATGAGGGCGCTGTAGACGCGCGCGGGCGGTTCTGGGCAGGTTTGTTTTGATAATGCTATGCTAGTGTGGTACGCTTTAATAATAATGCGTATAAAAACTATACGTATCGAATAATAACATACAAAGAAGGCCTTTGCATCGTCGATCCGTTATTGGATGATTTATATATACAGTATTCTCTGAGCGAATTAATCACTTTCAAAATACTGTAGTGCCTGGGACGGGTGATTTTAAATGTCGCATGGTTCTCACAACAGTCGGCATAGTCCAGAGGAATGACTGGTCAATACGTCTGGGGCTAACCATGTGCGGGTTTCCTCACGATGTTAGAGCGTCCGTATAATGTACATAATATCTGAAAACGTCTCATTGGTACATGCCACACCCTGGGAATCGAACCTACAACCTTTCGAGTGCAAATAAACGGTCTACCCACAAGGCCACGGACAATATTTGTAAATCATAAAAAACATTATGTAGATAACCAAAAAAAAAATTTAATGCCAATTTGGATTATTTTTAACCGACTTCCAAAAAAGGAGGAGGTTTCTCAATTCGACCGTATATATGTTTTGTGATTCAGAAATTGATGATCAACTATGTTAAACTATTATGCTTTTCAAAACTATTTTTGTAATTGCAAAGTTTACCAGTCGAATGATTTAATAATATCCGTCTAACATACTTTATTGGTATAAAATTAGCAGGCATATTGATAGAGAGAGGAAGATAAGCGTACTCTATTTTTTTTTTATTTCACCCGAGGTGTTACATGATAAGTTACTGTAAATCTTCTGTCTTGTTGTCACCAATAGGTATGTAGATTGTAAGCTCAGACTTTGAAATCTCAGGCAGATGTAGCGCACCGACACATAGCTTTGGTTTGGTCCAGTGTAGGAAAGAGATAAATATATATTTGAGATGCGCTAATGGTTCCGGACTCGGTGGTGTACCTACCTTGATACCGGATGTCTTAGGCCTCGTGCCGCACTGAATTAATATAATTTTAATGCAGTGCGGAACGAGGCTCAAACGTCCCATATCCCCCCTGACCTCGTACCGCACCCAACGCGAGCTTCCCGCGACCAGTGTTGTGCATCACGTCGATTGGAGAGCACGTCCTTTTACAGCGCCGAACATGTCTAGACGACGAGTACAACATATACATATATTGAGATTTTTATAAAAAAAAGTATATTGATACTGATTTTTCAAGTTCTAATAAGTGTATTTTAAAGCCCGAGGCAGAATAAATAGGACAGTTTCTTTTCTACTTCTGGTTGCCTTTTTTTTCTATTCTGTGAACCGCATTAAGATTTTCATATACAAATAGATAGATAAACCTTATGCATAAACCGTGATCCATTATTTTCTAATAATAAGTCTGTAATAGGCGCCTCTTAATGGTATAGAATGGAACGCTTCGTGCGCGAGTCCGACTCGCACTTGGCCGGTTTTTTTTTTTTATGGCGCCTTCAAGCACAATTTAGATTATTTAAAAAAAAATGTATCCTTTGATAGCTTTGTGTTGTTTCCCAGGTTTTGCCCTTAAAACGATCTAATGAGATATAATTGATCAAAATCGGTCAAGTCGTTGCGTAGTTAAGACAGTTTAAAAACGTCGATATTATTTTTCCCATCACTAATCTCAGCGAAAATTTGCCCTATTTCAGTGCGTTACGAGGTGTATAAGATCCCATATTTTGTTTTGCTAATAATTCCTAAACTAGCCATCAGATCCCGGGGCGACGGTGGATTAGGGTTCATCAATTCACTGTCTATATCAATAAGGACCAAAATTCTCATTTATCTTTGATTTCGCGCCAGAAAATGGATTTTAGTCTGTAAAAGGAGGTGGGGTCTAATAGACCGCGTGTCGCCCTAACGTCTGGTCACGGTACGGGCCGATTATACCTCGTGCCGCAGGAACGGAAAGTATGCAAAAATTGGTGCCGCAGCTAACGTGTTAATGTTTTATGTAGCCTGTATAGCACCGTACTTAGAAAACTTCGACAGCGCGATGCAGGATTGTGGCGCTAGTAGTACCGCTACAAACCCAAAAAATATAGAATACTGTAGATAAAATACGTTGTAGCTTTTGATTTGTGTTTCCTTTATTGGTTACCTAGTTGTTCGCTGGACTCTATCTGCTTATTATCTTATAATCTGATGATTTAGGTATATAAGTAGGTAGTTACTACCTACAATCTACATAATATTAAGAATTCTTTATTTAATTAATCGCTCGTGAACTACATAATTCTTGTATTTAAACAAGTTTATCTTCAATTTGTGCAGGTTATTACGACCTGAAATATGCCTATCTCATCTAATTAACCATTTTTAATTCCAGGCACCAAAGGTCCCCATATTGGTCTTGACGTAATGCCAGACCAGGCGATTCTCTTCAGGATCGGCGAAGACACGTCTTTTCGGCCCATGACAGAGCTGAAGCCGGTCTCCATATCCAACGGACTGACGTGGTCACTCAACAACACCGTGTTCTACTACATCGACTCTCCGACGAAGAAGATTGAGGCTTTTGATTATAATGTAGCCGAGGGAACTATAAGTATGTGGTATTTGGTTAAGTTTCATCTTAATCGATATACATCTGTACGTAATATTATAAGCAGAAAAGTATGTTTTAAACTCGATAATCTCAAGAACTACTGGTCAGACTTAAAAAGTTCTTTCAGTGTTGGATATCCCATTTATCGGGGAAGACTATACATAGTCTATATTCTATAAGTATATCGTCACGCTATAACCGATGGCGATAGGAATAATAATAATGTTTTAATTCAGCACTCACTTCAGGCAGAAAATGTAGTATGCTTAGTTAATCATGTACTACATAAGATATCCTGTTCATGCGTTATATGAAATGACACGGCACAGCGCCGACTGAAACTGGATTATATCACAAGTAGCTACGAGAATCGTACATGTACAGTCATCGGGATTCGGGTCTCAAATAGGTATTCTATAAAGATTTTTAAAACTATTAAAACCTATCTAGTATCGGCATTAGGTTTATGATATGTTAGATCGATTTATCAATACGAATTGGCTCAAAAAGTTCTAGAACGATCATAATACTTCTTTCACCATTTGAATGCTACATTTTTATTGATTAACGTAGGCTATTTTAATTTAAGAAAAAAAGTTACAACAGTGTTATTTAAATTGCAAGATACAACAATGTTACCCAAGGTGTAAATTATGCCTATACAATATCTTTCATCGTATGCGCTGCGAAATCTATTGATGATAGAACAAAATTATGTTTGCCAAATGCAAAACGTTTAAAAAAAAGTCCATCGTTAGTATAAACATTAATTGATGTTCGTTAGTCTCGCTAAAACTTGATAGCGGCTGAACCGATTCAGCAATTTTTAATCTTGAAATATTCGTGGAAGACGTGGGCAGCTTTAAACAGTCAGTAAATACGGTTTGAATGCTCAACGAAGTGGGCACGGGTCAGCTAGTATCTTATAAACTTACAATGCTCTTCATCTAAGCAGGAGCAAGTACCTCGGGCATGAATACTCTACAGCAGAGGAAATTCGCACCGCAGACCCCCACCATATCGTTCGCTTCATGAGTAACATAGAACTGAGGACGGTACTCTAAAGCGAAGGAGTATAGATCCAGAAGGATCGCAGTGACGTCTGAGCCTGACAAGGCCAGCCTACGGTAAAGAAAAAACTTACAAAGAATCTAACATTTCTTAATTTTCACCAGGTGGCAGACGGACTGTGCTCGACATATCGGAGCACGGCTACACCGGCGCGGCCATCCCCGACGGCATGGCGGTAGACGCGGGCGGACATCTGTGGGTCGCGCTGATGTTCGGTGGAACGGTGAGTCTTTTTAAAATATTACAATACACTCCGTTATGGCCTACCATCCCATACAATCTATCTTTAATACAGAAAAATTACATTAGATGTCACTACTATTAACGTTTGTAAATTATAATGTAAGTATGCCGAATTAAACTTACAAATATTGACATTAAAATAAAGATAAGCATATTTTTAGGCTAAATTCAATCACATTAAGCTAAATTCAACTCCTTAATTAAGAAGAAGAAACGAAACGAAATTAGTAATTAGTATTTTCCAATAGTGGCGCTAGGTGGCGGTTTCCGGAATGTGCCTGGACTTCAGCCTTTATCTATTGGAAATCGAAGAAAATATAAAATAGTCAGTCGAATTGCCAGTATTAGGGTGATACCATTTTCTAGTACTAGGTCGTGTCTCTGGTATATATCTACTTTGTGACTCCGTGGCGTGCCGGAGGAAGAATAGCACCTATCCATTAACCGTCTTTCCGTGTGTGTGAAGGTGACAGGGAATATACAGCATTCTGTGGGACATTTCCCATGGTTTATATACCAAGCAGGGAAGAAATGGATATTTTTTCGGATAATTTCGGTTACGGATATTACATTTTTACAGTAGCAAAACTTTAATTTCGGATTCGGTTACGGTTGTGGATATTTTTTATATCGGATATCCGAAAGTTTCGGTTACGGTTACGGAGCTCCCTAACATCCCCGATACCAAGCCGAATACAGTGTGAAGAGAATGACGCGTAGAGTAGAGCATTTTTTGTTTTGACACCACATATAAATTACTTACTAAATCGGGATTAAAGATCTGTCGGTCAGGTGTTAGTTAACGACCAGGGCCCTAATTCTCAGGCCTCGAACTTAGTTCCGAATATTAGTATATCCCGCTCGCACGCGCGCTAAATCTCATTTGCATGAGCGGGACAGACCGATAGTAAAAACTAAGTTCGAGGCCTGAGAATTAGGGCCCAGTGCCTTCGTGTGTATCGACTAGGAGCCTGCGATCCGTAGCATAGTAAGATTCACTGGTGGTCATTTTAAACTCTTGTATTTATTTTATCGCGTTATGGTAAGTAATTTATATGGAGTGACAAAACAAAAAACGCTCTACGCGTTATTCTCTTAACACTATATTCGCTTTGGTATATGAACCGTGAGACACACTGTATATCCGGAAATATGCAGTGAAACGAGGAAAATGATTCCTAACATTTGAGTGTTAAAGACATAATATTCACTAAGTTCACCTGTTTCCAATTAAAGTGATCATAATGTGTATTTTCCATAATATATTTTCCCGTTATGTGGTATTTTATTTAATAAACACCATATCTAAGGAAAATACAGGAAATTCATTACATCATAACAAAAGGATAAACTGTATACGGAAATAAATATATCCAATATATAAACACTAATTAATATAGTAAAGCCATTTTAAAGGAAATACTATCGCCCTAAAATAAGTAAGTCAAGATTGTTTTTCAGTTATATAATATGTACCTACTGTAATGTACTGTCTGTAATGATATCATGGTACCTTGTATAAGACATACCTAATTGAACATAATTTCCTTAATATACACCACATATGTACCTACCATATTTTATGTAAGTAACATTTGACGATTTATAATTAGATAAAGATGCCTACAAAATTTTGCAAAACAAAAAATAATTTGATATTTCTTAAAAAATTACAACGCAAGCATTCACCTAAGTACATTACAAACGTAAGCACCATTATAAACAATTTCATTATGTGGAAGGACCAATTATATTTTAAGTACGTAGTACATGTAGAGTACTGTAAAGGAGTTCAATCTCTATAGGTATATATATATGGCAGAAAACTTAGTGTTTGACGAATGGTATTTAAAGATTATACCTAGTTACAAAACTGGCCAGAATAGCGCTGTCGCTAGTCAAAGATTATTAGTATCGTAGAGGGTCGCTAGCGTCAGAATGATGTATGATATGAAGTTACCAATAAGTGAATTTTAGAAGTGAAGTGAAGTTAGGTCCTGGGTCCAGTTATAAAAATTTCACTGCTACTTTTGTTGATTGTTCATAAAAAAATTAGTATTCCAATTATTCAATTAAACGAAAATATAAAAAAAGATGTTGGGATTGATAACACAACTGCTACAACATTCAACACCTTCATTTAATATTTTTTGACGGACTGACCAAAGGGACGGACTTTTTCATGGTCTTTTCCTCTATTGACTAGTCCAGTGTTGCCAGTATGATATCCCAAAAAAGTACGACTGGCTCTCTGAAAAGGTACGGATTTTAACTCAAAGGTTTATTTTATGGTAAATATAAAATGCTATAGTATTTTATGGTAAATATAAAAAAAATAATTACTAGCATAATTTATAAGGTACGAAAAAGGTACGGTGTACACTGAGGTACGGTAGTGGTACGGTTGTATGACAAAAAGTACGGAAAACGTTTTTGGTACGTTCTGGAAACACTGGACTAGTCCATGATCAAAACTAATTCATAGACAAAATTACCAGGTGCTGCACATAGACCCGGACAGCCGTACGATTGTCTCTGCCCACAAGATCCCCGCATCGCGGGTGACGTCAATGTGCTGGGGCGGCGCGCGGCTGGACGAGCTATTCGTGACAACATCCCGCGTGGCAGACGAGCCGGGCTCCGGCCGGATATACAACATCCGGGACACCGGCAGACGAGGAGTACCGGCTAACCGGTTTAAGTTTAATAAAGCTGATGATTATTATGTGTAGTTTTTTTTAAGTGAATACGACTTACATAATACGCGCTTTTTGAACATAGTATTAGGCAGTAACCTTAGTTAAATACTCACTGTTACTGTCACTCATTAAATAAGTACTGAGTTTATAATCTAAGGCTGTAACAGATTAACTAATCGGTTTGCTGGGCGCTGGTGTATATGTCGCAGTCATCTAATTAAATCAGCTATTTCATTGAGTGACTAGCGTTTTTATCGAATGACGACATTTAATTGAAAGACTAGCCCGAACATTGATTGTACAATCGTCACTCAACGTCCAATTAGTTAGCGGATTGTAACATAGCCCTTATATGAGAGCGGACATAAAATCAGTCAGGTGAATGAATTTTCCCAAAAGCTAATCTATCAACCCCGACTCCACGTAGTACTTGTCTGTCAACCCCTAGAGTGTATATTTAAGCGCGGAGGCGCGGTGGGAGAGCAGCCCCCGCCCGCCGTAACGAAATGCAGAAACCAGGACTCGCTGTGGCGGCGGAGGCTGGTCGCCGAAGGCGACCAGAAAGCCGGAGCTGCCTAAGGCGAGTGTTGGTTGCTGTCATTCGTTACGCATGGGCGAAGGGGCTGCATTTCCCGCAGCGCCGGAGACGTGACAGACCGACATTGTCCCAAAAACAAATCTATCAACTCCGACTCCACGTAGAACTTGTCTGTTTTATCTAACCTCTAAACTACAACTGTAAATATTTTCTTAACTAGTGGTTGCTGAGTAGAGGGGAGGGTAGGGGGGGATTTCCTTTGTCCCCTTACCGCCGTCTCCACCTTTCTCCCCTGTTTTACTCCTGGAAATATCCCGGAAACACAGACATAACCTCAAAACTTCAACCATAAATATCTTCCAAACTAGTAGTCTCCTAAAGGTGGGAGTTGTAGGGGGAGTTCTCCCCCTCCCCTCTCCCCCTCCCTCCACCCCCCAATTAAGAGGGATTTATACAAAAAAAATTGCAGCTCCTCCTTTTTTGGAAGTCGATTAAAAAATCGGACTAAATGACGTTCAGTCAATGACTACATGACTAAATGACGTTCAATCAATGTTCAGTCAAGACATTGGACGTTACAATAAACAACTTGACGAGTTGTCCTTTAGTCTTTCAATTAAATGTCGTCATTCGGTAAAAACGCTAGTCACTCAATGAAATAGCTGATTTAATTAGATGACTGCGACATATATATCTGTCGTTAGGCTTAGAACTGATTAGCAAGTGTGAATTTTAAAATTTTGATTTTTATAAAGCTGGCATTGTCGGTTTCAACCAGGGATGAAATGGATATGAAATATCGGATACGGATACGGATATTTAATTATTTCGGATTATCTATTTGTTTCGGATAATTTCGGTTACGGATATTATATATTTTGGTTTCCTTTTTACAGTAGCAAAACTTTCATTTCGGATTCGGTTACGGTTACGGATATTTTTTACATCTTCAACACAAGCCTAAATAAATAAAGAAAAAAAAACAAATTAATTAACGTTATGATTTCAATAACATATTCGTGTTACAAATTCGTGTCCAATCCTTATACCATATACTATAGATACAATGGGGCTAAATTAAAAATCACTCTAATAATTACATAATTTAATATAATATCATGCGCTTACAATATTTAACAAGAACATTTAAACTTTAAAATTCCGTTAGAAATATCACATCACAAC
This sequence comes from Celastrina argiolus, assembly GCA_905187575.2. Classification (NCBI taxonomy): domain Eukaryota; kingdom Metazoa; phylum Arthropoda; class Insecta; order Lepidoptera; family Lycaenidae; genus Celastrina; species Celastrina argiolus. Next base: position 11,778,234 of record LR994596.1, read on the forward strand.
ACCTAAAAAGACATATAACAGCATATAAAAACATAAAACAATACAAGCTCAGACCCAAGTAAGTAAACATTTCAGAATAAGATTAACTATAGAATACCAATTACATGTAATAAAATTTTAGTATAGTTTAACAGTAGGTAGGTACCTTAGCTAGACTCGAGAAAACATCCATTCTTATACTTACACACAAAACTTGGCACATTATAGTTTATCGTCTGTCCATGCTGATTCTTATGATATCTTTTTGTATGTCGGTTAAGCCTGAAAAAAAGTTAAATGGCTGACGCAAGAGCAACTCCTATTTCCATTTATTATTGCCAGTCGTGGCGACTCAAAAAGTATGAAAATTGAGTAGCTTTAATCGTTAATTGTGGGCGGTCGCACGATTGTGTCAAGCGTTCTAAGAGGAAACAACTGCCGTTTTCATATACAAAAAGGGGTCGGTCTACGCGACTCCTCTTTCCTTCCTGGACAATGCCTGTAAGTATATCTATGTATATTATTTGTAGGTCCTTATTTTTTCTCAATCTCAAGGACCTAAAAAATATGGCCAGATTTTCGGCTATGTTTAAACATCCAGAAAACAAATTTTAGTAAATTTTGTAATAAAATTAAAACATAGGAACATTAGCCCAAGCCTTTTTTAGTTTATAATAAAAAAAACTAAATCGGTTAACAGGGGAAACAGGGGTCTCTTACACGCCGATTTCCTTTACTTCTAATAGGTATTTTCAGTTCAAGCTGCAGTTGTCTCTATCGCGCTAGTGGTGGCTAGCTAGGGCACTGCGAGACAGCAATAGTTTATAAATATCTATTTTGTATTTCTCTAGCCCATGGTGTTTCCTCTTATGACCAGTATCAAGTTTCAGTACTTATATATTTAGGTTATTTATACTTTTAACAATGCATAATAATCTGAAGCTACAAAAATGAATTTCAGCGTACCAATTCTAGTACTGTAAAACCCATGAGATGGACTGACAACTCCTGGTCGATTGTCACAAATCGCGCATGATTTCGATATTCCAAGTATCGAGGGTAAGGGAAGAGTAATCGGGGCCCTGTTAACAATTTGTAATGAACAGTCGATAAAATAATGTGTCATTCACTCCATTGAGATACGATTTTAGGCACGACATACAATTGTATAATTACATTAATTAAGTGAAAATGTAAGAAAATGCACAAGCTGAAGAATTAATAGTAATTATTGTATACCTCAGATTACAAAACAATAGGCAGATAGAGAATGTAGCTTTACTGTATTTTTTTTTTGTGATTGTATTCGCTAATGATTTTGTATTTGTTTTACCAGCTTCACCTACACAGGTGTGTTCTATCAGCCTATTGTTAATTACACTATAAATCAAATATCTTAAATTTGGTGTTCTTGTAGACGTTATTCAAGTAAAATACTTAAATAAAATTTGCTGAGAAATACCAGCCAATAGTTCTCGAGCTACACACATAACATTTAGACATAAATTAATATTTTATCCAATAACACCCAATAGAATTTTGAAAATATAACAACCTGTTTTAATGAGCTTACAGTTAAATAATATTTAAAATAATACCACAGCCTAGGAACACTACAACTAATAAACAAAATTACTTATAATAAAATATAAGTACTGACAAAAAATTGCCTAGCCAATAGCCATTATTAACAATAACTTAAGTATGCAAATACACACAACCTGTCTTCGAGTCTACAATAATATATGAGCATTGTAAAAAAATCCATATCAAGAATCAATTCCATGATATTACATGAAATTATCAGTCGTTTTTAAAAAAAATCTTTAACATTTATTTGCTTGAATTATTATGCTTTTAAGTAAAAACCCACTTATTCCATACAAACATACTTTAAATGGCTACATTTATTCTACGGTGCATTGTAAAAGTGATTATGAAGAATAGAGATATAACCGTCTTATATTATTTCTTTAAAGACAATTTTATTCATTTGTCTAAACTGAAAAATGGTGTGAAAAATAATGTTACGAATATAAATCAAAAAAATACATGTACCAAAATGATACATTAAAGGTACACTAAGTAAGTACTAGTGTACCTTTGTCTGAACGGATCGGTTGGTATGGTAGCAACATCGGTTAGAAATGGAAAATAAATAAATATAAAATGCTAATGAGAATAATGAAGAAGGACAACGAGGGAATAATGAAGAAGGATAATAAGGATAAAAAGGGAATAATGAAGAAGGATAATGAGGGAATAATGAAGAAGGATAATGAGGGAATAATGGAAAAGGATACTACTAAACATTTAATAAAAAGTTGTCTCCTGTGTCCCTAAATATTTTTGCGCGCCGTGAAATCCACGACGTTTCTTCATGTCTTATTTGCATTCAATATTTATAAATTGCCCATTTGTAAGCAATGTTGCTGCCATGACAGTGTACAGTCTTAAAACGCGCGCGGCCGCGATCGATCGCGATGCACAGAATTGTATCTTGAAGAGAGAACATAGGGTATACAATATGAACATAGTTTACTGTATACCAAATAAATATTTTTAACGACCAATTATCAATATCACACAATAAAATTTAAAAAGTCTTGTAAACGGGGTTTAAATTTTTATACTATAGGTATGTTGCCTAGTGTCAAAAACCAGATTTTTACAAAAAAAATACTTTTTTCAATAGAGATACATTATAGAATTAGTTATTGAGTTTGACGATATTATCCCATCTTTTTCTTGCCAAACAATTTATTACGTCACAATCTGCTACATCCATATTATATTTGCTACAAAAAAATGGCGATAGCAGATTGTGACGACACCGAAAAATATATCTCTTATATATCTTTCTTATTGTAAATTTAAATTGTTTCTATTTTGGATATTTTTAAGATGTACAAAAAATTCTAGATTCCTTGGTATCATGTTGTGTAACAGTGAATAGACAAAAATAAATAGGCAACATGCCTATGTTGTCAATTTATAATCCTGTAAAAAGTTGCGATATTCCATAAAACGTGTGACTGAGATGGAGGATGTTGGCAACATGGATTATGGAAGTGTAGGATATTATATGGTGACTACTTCTATGGAAGCAATTCTACCTTCAGCTATTACCTAAACAAGCTTCTTTAAGATGGCAGTGTACATTCCACTATTTCTGATAAATTCTATTTATAGACTAAAGCCCAAGTTCTCAAACGTTTCTTAAAGTTAAGAGACTCCTAATTCACTTATGATTTAAGCAGCATTTAACTTTAAAAAGCCTTTGACAATTCGGCCATAACAGTTCTAAATACCTCTAGAGTCAAGAATATCGCATACTATTGATAAACCTCTACTTTTTATTTTAGGACCAGTATTTGATTTTGGCTCGGATACACATAGCACATTTTAAACAATTAAAATATTGCAACAAATGACATTAGTTTAAACTTAATTAAACAAAATCTACACTGTAAAAACGAACAACATATTGGAATGAAATACTTAAACTAAAATTGTCAACCTTACCAATATTATAAATGTAGAAGTTTATTACTTGTTCACGCCATAACTGCTGAACGGATTTTGTTGAAATTTGGTATAGCAGTAGTTAAGCTTTTCGATTAACACATAGGCTAGTTTATGCAGCATAAGGTAATCCTGTGAGATTCTTTTACGCGTACAAAGACGCGGGAAAATTTTAGAAAATTTAATATAAAGAACTCTGACTAGACGAGAACAAATACTTAACCATAATGTCTACTCCGTTTCTGACTTAACTGACATGGAATGGAGAAGATGGAATTTCCATTTACACTAAATGCATTTTTCCTTAACCTCTTAATATAAAATTCGACTAAACTAGGAATTGATGATGAACACATTGCGATAACTTGAAACACTTGAAATGTTACAAATATAAACCTAACGAAACATGTGACGTCATATTCATCAAAATAAGATTCATCATCATTCATCAAGATCAATTTATATTCATCAACACTCCTCGTAGATATACAGGGTGTAAAAAGAGCAGTCACTATAACTTCGTGGAGTAATAACCAGGCAAGAGATATATCCATTGGTACTAGTCATTTGCTTTTATAAGTTGAACAGCCTAATGTATAGTGCTGCTAATAATAATTGTATACTATTAAATGACACACAACAAAAATGTCAAGTTGTGGACATAAATAATTTTAGTTTTAATTTATGTAACATAAAAAAAGATAAGTATTTCTTATCAAACTATTGTAAGAGACATATAGCTAGGTGGCTATTAAACTTTTTATTTTTAAAACCAGCCAAGGATTTGGCTTCTTCGACTACTGTTTTTATTGAACAGAATACTAGTTGTAGTATTAACGAATTGGAATATGTTCCAAATACTTATTTAAATTAGATAATAAGACAATGGAGGACGTCTCTTGCAGAAATAGGTTAAGTTTAAGTGTACAAAATCCTACCAATGACTTAAAAAAATTTAAAGTTTCAAATAATAATAAATGTAAATTGATTAATCTGGTGCATCAAAATTTACAAGGAATGGTAGGTAAAGAACTTGAAATTGAGTTATTCTTAAAGGAATTTAATATTGATATTATTTGCATATCTGAACACTGGTTCAGAAATCATGAACTCATTTTCAATTTCAATGATCACCAGGTAGTTAGCTCGTTCAGTAGAGAGAATTCTATTAGAGGCGGCTCTTTAATATTAATTAAAAAACCTTAAAATGTAAGGAACGTAAAGATATTGTGAGTCTCTCAACTGAACGAGTAATTGAAGTGGCCTGCATAGAATTGAGTCATCTTATTATTGTGTGCGTATACAGGCCTCCATCTGGGTTATACGAATCATTTGAACAAATTATGGAACAATTATTGTCAAAAATATGTGCATCTAACAAAAACGTTATTATATGTGGTGACTTTAATATTAATTTGTTAGACCTAAACTCCACTACGGTTAGATTCACATCATTGTTTAGATCGTATAACCTATTTAATTTATTTAAAGAACCAACAAGAGTATGTGATACAACTGCTACTTGTATTGATAATATATTTACTAATCTTATTCCAAGTAAAAAAGATATAATTAATAAACTCAGCTCTGATCACTACGGACAGTTAGCTTCTTTTAATATATATTGTGACACTAACCTAAAGGAAAATCAAGTGTTTATTCCTGTGAATACTAAACGTATTGAGAAATTTAGGAGTAATTTAAGTTCAAATATTAAATTATTAGATGGGTCAAATAGGTCAGATGAAGCTTTTAGTAAATTGTTTAAGATAATAAGAAAGCAATTTAATTCAGTATTTACTCCTAAATCGGTTAGAAATAGCAACAAAAAAGGTAACTTTATTGAGTGGGCAACTGCAGGAATTAAAATAAGCAGACAAAGACTATATGAATTATACAGTGAAAAATGTATAAATAACAGTGAAACTTTTAAAATATATGTTAAAAATTACTCTAAAATTTTCAAAAAAGTTTGTAAAGCTGCAAAGGCTCTTCATATTAGAAATAAAATACAAAATTCTAAAAATAAGATTAAAACTACATGGAAGATAATAGCTGGTGAGACTGGAAACGTCACCTGTCGTAACACAAACTATGAACTTAGTTTTGAAAATAAAAAAATAACTACTGATCTAGAAGTTGCGACGGTATTCGAAAAGTTTTTTGCTGACATTCCGGTCTCAACTACAAAAAGTCTAGATTCGTCTCCTGCAGCTGCTGAAAAAATACTTAAAGATAATGTAAAGGAATGTGATGTCAATTTTAAGTTCAAAGAAATTGATTCCAGAGAAATTGTTAATACATTTAAGATGTTAAATATCAAAAATACTGCTGATCTCTGGGGCATGTCTACAAAAATTATGAAATCAATAATTGACATCGTAGCTCCTCATTTAGCAATGATTTTCAATGATTGTACAAAGAGTGGTGTTTTTCCTGACTTAATGAAGCATAGCAAGGTTATACCCTTATTTAAAGCTGGGAATAAATCTGATCCGACAAATTACAGACCTATATCGATTTTGCCGACTTTTAGTAAAATATTTGAAAAATTAATTTTAAATCAGTTATTAGTATATTTTAATATAAACAATCTATTACATAATAATCAATATGGTTTTACTAAGGGTCGATCCACAACGGACGCTGGTATAGGTCTGCTTTGTAATATTTTTGAAGCTTGGGAGAGATCGCAGGATGCGTTAGGTGTGTTTTGCGACCTTTCCAAGGCCTTTGATTGTGTTGAGCATGCTACATTGATCAGGAAATTAAAGCACTATGGCATAAGGGACTCAGCCCTAAACCTTTTGAGTTCTTATCTTACAAATAGGATTCAAAGGGTGGAGGTAAATAGTAAACGGTCCACTGGGACTAAAATAGAGTTAGGTGTCCCACAGGGATCCATTTTAGGCCCATTTCTTTTTCTCATCTATATTAATGACTTACCTTATCTAGTTAAAGATAAACATGAGATAGTATTATTTGCCGATGACACTTCACTAATTTTTAATGTGAAGCGACAACAGTCAAATTATGACGAGGTAAATAGTGCTCTCTCAAAAATAGTACATTGGTTTAATGTTAATAACTTATTATTAAATTCTAAAAAAACTAAATGTTTAAAATTTACTTTGCCCAATGTTAAGCAATTACAAACCAATATACTATTAAATGATGAGAAAATGAAACTAGAGGATTCCACTGTGTTCCTGGGTATAACACTAGATAGTAAATTACAGTGGGGTCCTCACATTGCCAATCTTGCAAGTAGGCTCAGTTCTGCAGCATATGCGGTTAGAAAAATTAGAGAAATTTCTGACGAAGACACGGCGCGATTAGTATATTTTAGTTATTTTCATAGTAGGATGTCTTACGGCATCCTCTTATGGGGAAATGCCGCCGACATTAACACAATATTTGTGCTGCAGAAGCGGGCCATACGTTCAATTTACAAAATGTCCTCTTTTGAATCTCTAAGAGAGAAGTTTAAACAAATTGGTATTCTTACCGTTGCTTCTCAATACATTTTAGACAATGTGTTGTACGTTAAAAAGAATCTAATTAATTTTAAAATGAAAAGCGACACTCACAATAGGAACACTAGAAATAAGCACAAGCTAGATATACCGGTGTTCAGACTGAGTAAAGTTAGTAAATCATTTAAAGGTCAATGTATACGCCTGTACAATATAATCCCAAATAACGTTCAGAGCCTCCCTATCAATAAATTTAAAATTGTAGTTAAAGAACGTCTGTGTTCCAAAGCTTATTATAAGGTCAATGATTTTATTGACGATTGCACACCTTGGGAATAAGATGGCCATATGCAAGGCTACCTCAATGTACTTTATGTACTCTGTCTTTTGTTGTAATATATATAGATTAAGTTTTTACATTGTTAACATACTATGTATACACTTTTTAAAAAAAGAACAATTTTCCATCTTTTTGCTAAAAGATGGCCCCGGCCGAGTTTCTTACGCCGGTTCTTCTCGGCGGGCTAGGGTTGAACCGGTGGTAGTATTTTTGTTGACTTTCCGAAAATAGCTTGTTAAGTTTAACTTGGAAATAAAATTTTTTGAATTTGAATTTGAATTTGAATCCACTGTTTTGAAAATTTAAAAATTTTCAACAGGCAATGTATAACGTGCACAACACAGCGATCAGCTGATTACGCTGAGAGGTCAATAGCACGCGTAAGACGTTCATTACATACTAGGGCAAAAATTATAAAATTTAAGAATTTAATGCAGAACGTTGTTCCAAACAGTTTAGCCTTGCGACTAAAATAATAAATAGCAAAAAAAAATTTTTTTTTTCAAAAAATAAATAATGGAAAAAAATCATTTCTAGAATCAGTCAAGGTCCTATAATCCTATCCAAAAGTTATAGTGACTGCTCTTTTTACACCCTATATAACTGGTCTATTATAATAAAATATGTAATAATAAAACCTTTGTATTAAATTCTATAGGTATGCATGATGCAGATTTAATAAATAAATACGTGTCTGATTTATCCCCAACTTCACCAACGCATTTAAACTACGTTTAACGCTGAGGGTCCTGTCTGCTCTATCATTGAATAAAAGAGAGAGAGAGAGAGAGAAATCGAACCCGGGTTTAGCGTTAAGCGTGTTTAAAGTAGTTTAATATAACGGGGCTAAGAAGATTTACAGCTCACAAAGAAACTGTTGTTATACTATACGATTAAAAAAAGAAAAACTATTCAGACCGGGGATGAAATGGATATAAAATTTCGGATACGGATACGAATATGGATATTAAATTATTTCGGATTATCCGCTTGTTTCGGATAATTTCGGTTACGGATGATAAATTTTGGCTTCCTTTTTACGGTAGCAAATCTTTAATTTCGGTTTCGGATACGGTTACGAATATGGATATTTAATTATTTCGGATTATCCGTTTGTTTCGGATAATTTCGGTTACGAATATAAAATTTTGGATTTATTTTTTTCAGTTTTACAGTAGGTAGGAATCGGTTACGGTTACGGATAACATTTTATATCGGATATCCGATAATTTCGGTTACGGTCCCTAACATTCCTGATTCAGACCATAAATACTATGGCGACGCGATTAAAAAAAAGGAAAATTATTCAGACAGAGTGGCGACGCGTTAGTACTTCGCTACAATCAAATTGGCCATTAAGTCGAAACTGTTGCCATCAGGGTTGACGGTAACCTTGCCGGCCGCCGTGTCCACCACTAGGAAACCGAACTTGTCCATCCCGTGAATAGTCCCCGATATACGCTTGCCGTCCTTCTCTATCACGCTGATTTGCTCCTTGCTGTAAAAGAGACAGAACATAACGTAAATTCTGTCAAAAAATATGTATGAAGAAGTACACCAAGTTTAATGGTTTACAAGTTGTAAATTTTAGTAACAATAGCAATATAAAAAAAAAAAAATTGGAAACCAAACATGTGTTAATTGTTATACATCACATTAAGGCAGTTTGAAAATTTGAAGTGTGTTTCAAATTCATTAAGTAGCCAAGTGCAGTTCTGTCTTATTTTATACAAAAAAAAATATTAATTAGTGATAATACTACTCTAAGATGTGTATGTGCCTCCTATATAGAGTTTACTGTGAAAGTACCAACGCTGAAATACTTACTTTTGACTTTCATGTTTGTATGAGAAACGCCTCAACATCATAAATTTGAGTGGTGGTACTTTCACAGTAAACTCTTTATACGGGACCCATACGCACTATAAATTAATATCACTCATCAATATTACAAACAGTATATGAAAATGTATATCCAAATAAAATCTAATAAGTTTCTTCTCCGCAAAAGAAAAAGCTATCACCGATTCAAACCTAACCAGCCGAAAAAGACTGGAAAAATCCAAAAAACATAAACTCACCTATGCAGCCAATACTTGTAATACTCCTCCAAAAACATTTTCTGTCCGTTATCCGTGGCAATGTCAGCGAGTACTCTCTCCAGGTGCGAGCAGAACCGCGCGAGGAACCACTCTATGGTGACGGGCGGCAGGCTCGTGTTGTGTTGCGCGTTGTGTTGCGCGATGATGTCGTTCACGCACGAGGTGGGCACGCTGTTTGATATGTTTACACCGATACCTGGAATAATAAGTAAATAAAATAGTTTTTTATTCAAAATGAAAACTTAAGATTTGTTTTTTGAAGGTCAATTTTGGAAATAATATAAATTACAAATTAAGCTTTTTGAAAAATCTAATTTTTTATTTTATTTTTTAAATTCACTTGTTTAAATACTAGCTACTTGCTTATATTATAAATCTGAAGAGTTTGTTTGTTTAACTGAGTTAAATTGAAGTCAAAAGTGAATATTTTATGACAAATAAAGTTTTGTTCCAAGCTATAAAACTGTTCATAATTTCATTTAAAAATCAGTTAATTTTTATAGTATAGACGTGAATAGATAGATACAAGGAGGGTTTTAAAGAATTGTACCTCTGTGGCGCCAGACAAGGGGCCCGATTACGTTACTTCTGTGGCTTTCACGACCGTGGACATCAACTGTCATTGAGACGTTAAATCTTTTTAAAACACGATTTAATATGTTTTTTTTAATGATTATATCATATTAAATCGTGTTTTAAAAAGATTTAACGTCACAATGATAGTTGATGTCCACGGTCTTGAAAGCCACAGAAGTTACGTAATAAGGCCCAAGGTTTGCTACAGGTTGTGTTTATATAATATGTTTAATGTTACTGTAAAAGCTCGAAGTACAGTATATCCTAAGATTTAAGAGTAAGTCTTAAGATTTATCGACTTGAGTTGGTATGTGTAAGTATATATGACAATAAGACATTTTTTCGGGCTTTTACTATTAGAATTTAATACATGCTAGGTTTACCATTAACGGCTAGTAAAATTAAGTTGTTGGTCGGAATAAAAACAAAGTTTAATTCTTATTCATTTATCTCAGTCAAATGCATAATATTATTATAGTGGTAATTTACTCATTTGTCTTACCAAGTGAATGATGGTAAAAGTTGGATGGCAAAATAGTTCGGGCTTTTACCATTCAGTGTTGGTAAATCTTAGGTTTTACTCACAAATCTTATGATTAACCTTAATTCGAGCTTTTACAGTAATATATATTTCGACGACCTCCGTAGCGAAGTGGTTGAGCGCGTTGGTGCTCATGGGTCATGGATGTGTATTAATATAATAAAAATCTTAAATAGTATAAAAGTATTAAATATATTTCCGTTGTCTGGTAACACAAGTTCTTCCGATACGTAGCACGGGGCCAGATTGACGTGGTGTGAAGCGTCCATATATATATTATTATTATATATAAATAAGACCTACTCACCAATATAAATCCTGGCCACGTCCTCCATTACATCAGCCGTGGTCATGACGCCGCCGATCTTGACACTCCGCCCGTAGTAGATGTCGTTCGGCCATTTGATTCTGTAACAAATATTTAAATAGTAGTTCATTTTAAAGTGATAACAATTCCGTTTCGTAATGCATTACGGCACCAGTTTGTCTGGCTTGAGTTATCACATCTGTCGGGCGTATCGATACGCTTTTTTTTTCTAGACAATTTACTTTTGAGTCAACACAAACTTATTACGCCCGTATTAATAAGACATCCTCAAACTCGGTCTCAGGAATTGCTATCGCAGCCTCTACTTGAGAAACAATTTAACCTATAAAACAACGTTTCGTTTCACTTTTAAAAATGGAAAACTTTGCTCATATTACATACAATATTTCTGTTTAAATTATTTATCTATTGTTGTAATATACTTATATATACCCATATATTTAGATATATACGATTCAGAAAGAAAAAAAAATTAAAGTATGTAACATATAATTATGTAAAGTTGATTCATTTTTGAATAGGTTCTCAAGTAGATGTTGTGATCCCAATTCTTGAGACCGAGTTTTAGATTTCTTTATTAACACGGGCCTTAAAACAGACAAAAAAACGGAGACCCTTTCACAAAGATAATAATTATATATTTTTCTGTAGCTAGAGGGCAAACTCGATTAGTTGATTTAAGCTTTGTCTTTCAGAAACCGCAATTGTGCTAATATTATTAATAAGTCGTAGTTACCTGATGTCCAGGGCCTCGTAGGGGGTGCCGCTCCGTATCGCGAGCACAGCGGCGAGGGCGGCCACGTTTTGCGTCAACGCTATACTGTCGTTCATCTCCTGCCATACCTGGCACACAAACAATAATATGTATTGTAATACGGATATGTAAGTCACGTAAATGTAACATAAAATTGAAGACATTAATGGATGAAGGTGATATGTAGCAAGATTCTGACTTCGAGAAATTTGAGTTCAAACTGTAACTTGAACATTTTAGAATACGTCGTAAAGTATTAAGTAGATTAATCTAAAGATCCGTCTCTAGAATCAATGCACATAATACGTTACTACAAATCCTAAAATGTTTAAATGATAGTTTAAACTCAATTTTCTGGGTAAAAAAAATTGCGATATTTATAATTGCGTCTTCAATAATATTTAAGTTTTAATTATTTAATTTTAACAACGAATGAATAATGTTCACCAATTTTTATTTTTATTCCTCCGTAAACTCTGTTGAAAATAAATATGAGTGAAATATTACGATACGTCGTGTAGCCTCCGAGATTTTTACTTCAAATTCTCGATGTGATGATGTCATTGCACAACACTTTAAATTTACAAGAAATTGAAATGACTGTAAATTTATTAATAAGTGGTATTTTCAATTAATCAAACCGAACGTATCTGTCTAGACTCTAGTCAAAGTAACCGTGAACACTTGTTCTAGACTCGAGAACTAGTGTTAACGGTTACTTTATGTGTGTATACCCAGTAATAAACCGTCTCCTGCACCACGCACCTGCACCGACAGTATCGCCTGGCCGATCGGCGATATGAACTGGTTGCGCGAGCGGCCGCGGCCGGCCAGCTGGCGGCCCGCCACCACCGCCAGCCCGTGCAGCGGCAGCGCGCACCACGTCGTGGTCGTGCCCACCACGGGCGCGTACAGCACCACGCGACCCAGCGACGATGACGTGAGGTTCTGATCGATAATAAAAAAAACATATATACGGCCGAACTGAGAAACCTCCTCCTTTTTTGGAAGTAAGTTAAAAATACACGGTTTTTCAAAGAAGAAGTCGGTTAAAAATACATGTTTTTTTTACAATTTGTGTTAACAAGTTAATTTACATTCTATACTGATATTATAAAGCGAAAGAGTTTGTTTGTTTGTTTTTTCGATTTGAAAATTCTTTTTTTGTTGGATAGTTATCTAAAGGAAGGCATAACATTGCGCTGCGACCAATAGGAGCGAAGCGTCAATGAGAAATATTGCAAAAACGGGGAAAATTATTCACATTTGGGGACTTTCGTTGCGTGCGCTGCATAAACGGTTCATGTCACTCAAAACCCACGCGAACGAAGTCGCGGGCACAGCTAGTTATTTTAATAAAAGAGGTGTCAAGAGATTCGCAATGATAGCTCGGGTAACGTTGCCTATAATTTACGTACGCAGTTTTTAACTTTTGGTTATTTGTTTCGGTGCTTTTTGCTCACCATAGTCGAACACAGGTACAGGTAGGGAACACAAATCAGAAGATTTACATCCGGTTTCTGGAACGCTATTCAGATGAATGATCAACTATTGAAAGCGGATTGGTGGAATATTTTCAGACAGATATTTTATAATTACATGACGCTCGCACTTCCGAGGCTGGTAAAAATTCTATCGGACCGGTAGTTTAGGCGTTACGATAGAACAAACATACATGTAGACTTCCATAATCATTGTTTCCTTTGGTTTCGTCGTATTCGGCTAAAAATAGGTTTTACATCAACTCACTCACCTGACGGTATGTTTCGTAACAAAAAGTTTCAGGTATCTGTGACAGGTGTACTGGCAGATGATTATGTGAGGGTGGATGAGTAGGGCTCTGCCCTGGCGACAACCATTCTATCTCCGCGGCGTTGATCTTGATACTCTTCTTGTGGGGGCCCGGCAGATCGGACAGGTACGAGTGAACCATCTGAAAGTGGCCAGATATTGTAGGTGACGTCACAAAAATATATACATTTATTTACAAACACTAGCGTAGCAAATTCATGATGGCGGCGTTAAAATATTAACGATTCAGCGGCAAAGTATGTCAGCAGGCCTACTCTTGAATCTAATTTAATGCATTGGGATCGGATTGGATTTGTCAGCTCACTAATATTCAAACACACACTTGGTATGAAATAGATACTAGCGTGTTTAAGGCCCGTATAAATAAAACAATCGCAACCAGTGCCGTATTAACCACGTAGCAAGAGTACCAATGCCTATAGGCCCCGCGCGAAAGGGGCCCCGCATATTTCACGCACATCTTTGCCTGAGCGTATTTTTTTACGTGAAACTTATTTATATATGTGACATAAACGTGAAACGTTACTACTACTTTTCATTGAGACAATCCACGCCAGACACTTGGTGCCCGACAATTTCCTTTGCGTAAATAATTTCATACCGTAAACGCATAAGTACGAAAAGTTGCTTGTATAAACGCGTAGAAATTCAGTCGGCCTAAGTAATAAGCTCTACAAAATATCTGCCGTATATGCATGTCAGAGAATTTGCTACGGGCCCCGCGCTTGCTTAATGCGGCACTGATCGCAATCCCAACCTCTACTTCAGAACCTATTTGACACTACCTACATCATCGATGAAAAAATGTTCGTGCATATTATATGATACACCTCTGGAAATTGGTGAAATATGTTCGTAAAATAAGAAATTCCAGGGCTAATCAAGCAATTTTTAGGGGACCAATTGGCATCCATTCTGCGTCGAAAAAAAAAAGTATAACGCAAATCGGATCATTAACCTCAGAGTAGTCGGTGTACATACATATAAAACAGGCCGAATTGAGAAACTCCTCCTTTATTTGAAAGTCGGTTAAAAATTACAAGATTTTGAACCTTGGAGATTGCCAAACAATCGGCTTCGGCCAAATCTATAGACCTTCGGTCGGTCACTACACATCAGTAAAGTTCCTCATTTGTAAAAGTGAAACGAAACGTTTTTTTATCTGTCAAATAGGTTCTCAAGTAGAGGTGTCGATTGAGATTGTTTTATTTATGCCCGGTTCACATTATTCCAGTCCAGTAATCCAGTGAGTCATTCCAGTCCAGTGCTGGACTGGAATGGAACGTACACATTATTCCAGTCATTCAAAAGCTGTTAGATCGGTAACACTACAGTGACAATGCTTTCAAGAAAAAAGTTTAGAAATTGTTTTAAAACTGTTCAATTATTACTGTTAGAAGAAGTAGTTGATGAAGTGGAAGAAGAACTAAAAAGAAAAAAGCCGATTGCAGGGCGGATTGGCGCATGCCTCTGTGTTTATAAAATTCCGAAGTGATATCCCACAAACACACGTTCTCTGTACAAAGAAACCAATTGAAGAGTTTGGTTTTCAGTTAACTTCATTGTTCGGAATTACCTATAGAATTCCAAAAAATAACAACTATGTGTGTTCACTGTTAAACGTGTATTCAAGCACTGGATTGGACGTCCACACTATTCCAGTAGCGCTGGATTGGGTTAGCTGGAATGAAAATAGACCTTCATTCCGGTCAACTGGACTGGATTGATCACTGGAATGGTAATTTCCAGTGCAGGTTCACATAATTCAGTAGCATTCCAGCGCTAGACTGGAATGCTGGACTGGAATGCTACTGGAATAATATGAACCGGGCATTATACGGGCCTTAAATTATAACTGTCAAATTACAATCCAATCCCTATGTCAAACAGGAGTGGGCCCACAGTCCGCCGCTGCTGCGTGCATGATATACTTGGGTCGCCTATTCTATATGTTATAATATTATTCTCTCACTGCTTTTAATTAAAACCAAGGAATGTTTTAAAAGCCTATAATGTTATCTGCGACCGAAGTATGTAAGGAATATATATGTGCGAGATATAGCTTGAACATATAACAGATGATTGCAATCATAACTCAAGTCCACTCTTATGAGAATCGAAACTATCGCCTATGGAAAAACAATGAACCCTGTAAAATTTTAAAAACTTTTAAGCACAATATGCTTTAAAACAAGCAGAAGGTGATTTTTCGACTGTAAGATGACGTGATTTCAAGCACACAAATCCTTTGAAACATCTACA
This sequence comes from Celastrina argiolus, assembly GCA_905187575.2. Taxonomy (NCBI): domain Eukaryota; kingdom Metazoa; phylum Arthropoda; class Insecta; order Lepidoptera; family Lycaenidae; genus Celastrina; species Celastrina argiolus. The sequence goes on from LR994596.1 coordinate 11,793,929, forward strand.
TGCACGCAAAGGTTGCAAGATCTGTTTCTGTCTTTTTCTGTTCCAATTTATACTGCTGAATTACAACAGTTTTTTTTTTAATTATTCATTGTAGTCCTTTTATGACAAATTTTGCAACCCATTTAACATACTGTATCCGCTGGTGAGCTCTCACCAATCACAGAGTCAGGTCCGACCAGCCAAGCGTCCACTACGAAAGTGATATTAAAATCAGAAGTGGGATACCATGTTCATTTTAAAGCATATCTCAATATGTAAATTCTTCTAATTATACTTATAATAATAAAGTTACAGTGCAGTCTTGATATAATAAACCGCAAAATATTATTTTTATAAACGTCAAAACGTTTGATTGATCTAAACTAAATATCAAGACATGAATTGAAAATAAAATTAAGGTTCAAATGAAATATTGGGGTTTTTATGTCTGTAGAGTATTAAATGAACTTTTATCTAACGAATATCTAGTTACATAAAAGTGCAATTATACCAAGATACGAAAACAAAGTTCGGCTGGAACTTTGGCAGAACTTGATGCGAAAAACGATAGGGAGGTCAACAACTGAGGAACAATAAGGTTCTGTTAAAACTTTTCAGTTGTTAGTTTCAAACTATTTTGTTTAAAACAAATTACTTGAAGTTTTGAAATATTATTCATCATCATAATTTCAGCTATGACGTCCACTACCAGACATAATAATCTCTCAAAGTATTTCAATGGTTGCCTATACTCGCCACTCGGCAGGCGAGTCGGTGAGTGTAGTTTTCAGATGAACGCTACCGATTTCGGGATATATACTGCCTTAGGCTGCGTTTCCACCAGAGCTGTGCTGTGCTGTGAAGCGAGGAATGTGTTTTTCAGAACCAATAGAGTCGCTTGTCAAGAGCCGCGCTGACCGATGCGTGATAAATGAAGCGATTCTATTGGTACTTAAAAACACATTCCTCGCTACACAGCACAGCACAACTCTGGTGGAAACGCAGCCTTAATCGCCTTTTACAACACCAACGGAAAAGTTTGGGATATGCTTTTCTATCTCCGGGACTCCACGGATATTATTGTAACTTTTTATAATTATATATCACATTAAAAGGTTATTATAAAAAATAATTGCGTTTATAGTGAAAATAACTGACTAAGTAAATTGTCTACTATTTGTTACTATGCGGCCAATAACTATAAAATAAAGAACCAATAAGCCCGTACTTTGGTTGGCGTGTTACCCCCTTTCTAATAAAACTATTTACACACTTTATAACCTGTACAATATTCTGTCCTTGTCTGTCAAGTGACTTTTTAACCCATCAAACAAGGAGAAAAATGGTACGGCTTAATAGTGAGTAATTATTTTTTTAATAAGAGAGTAAGGCCCGTATTAATAAAGATATCTCAAACTCAACCTCATTTGAGAACTTATTTGACAGATTAAACAAAGTCTCGTTTCACTTTTAAAAAAGAAGAGTTTTAAAACGGAAAAATAAAGATTATAAAAATATAGAATATACTTATTTTAATGGTTTTCTGTAATCTATAATATGAATATTACTGTATAAAAAGAAAAGAAATTAAAGTACTACATATGTAACATTAATAAAGATGTTCACTTTTAAGAGTAAAACGAAACGTTGTTTTATCTGTCAAACAGGTTCTCAAGTGAAGTTAGGTTTGAGACTTCTTTATTGATACGGGCCTGAGTGCATTTACAAAATACTTACAAAACGAATTAAAATATACACTTACTTTTTCATCTCCAAAGAAGTACCCTTCAGTGTAGTCTATGGTAGGTATTTCGTCTATATCTTTAACATGCAAACTAATTATATCTCCTAATATTTTGAATAGAATTTCGTATCTAGTCCTATTGAATTTTGGCCCTTCTTCACCCAGATACTCCGCAGGGTCGGTTTCTAGATGGATCTGTAATAAATTCAATCAAGTCAAAAATTACAAAGCATCATTAAGCAAACGAAAAATAATAACATGATATTATAGGTTGATACATAATGTATAGTAATAATACACTAAATACTTGTACTTTTCCCCACTTTATTAGTTATTTTACAAATTATATCTTAAAATACACGACCGGTTTCGACATTTTCATCATCAGGTGTAGGTAAGGGAAAAAAGTGCAAGTATTTAGTGTATTATTATTATATAATTTGTATTTAGATATGAATTGTCTTCAATTATAACAGCGCTCATACATGTGACATTGGTAACGTTTTCAACTGTTTCTGCTTAGGCCACTGATAACCCCACAAAACCCACATGTGTAGCATAAGTAACGTAGACACTGACCTGTGAGAATATAGACACACCGTGGTTGGTGTTCTCCGCGACCTGTATGAGGGACGGCGTGCGCCACGTCTCCTCGTTGGCGAGCACCTCTACGAAGAGCTCGTGCTCCAAGACACTAGAGAACACACGATATTATAGGGTGATGATGCTGATGAGGGCAGATCGATAGCAGTACAATTACATAATAGCTTAGGAGTCCCTACGCAGATTTTAAAGCAGAGCCCTGATTCAAGATGCCGTCGCCATTTATCGCAAATCAAAAGGTTCACTAAATGACGAATTCGTATGTCATTTAGCGAAGCTTATGTCAAATTCCATACATTTTGTTTTTCTAACTTCGTAAGCGGTTAATAGCGATGGCATCAGCAGGCTTACTCCGGACATAATCGAAAACCGAATCAGTTCGTTTTCAACGGCGTTTGGTATTTTATTTGGTGGATTGCTTTTAAACTAACCAGGATAAAGAAAATCGTTACATCTTAACTTTTTGTACTGCCCGCATTCGACTGAGAATCAAAATAAACAAACGAAAATTTATTCGGGAGTACACGACACGATCGAATCTTAATCAAAATCGAATCAGTTTGGAGTAAGGCATCAGGGTCCTGACCTGTTACGCAGGAGTTATTGTATAGTGCTCAAGTTTGTGAGCAATACGCAGTAGCACTTTATTTTATTCTCGTAACCCAGTAGGAGGTATGACCGACACTAAGGCCCGTATTAATAAAATAAACTCAAGCTCGGTCTCAAGACTTGCGATCACTACCTCTGTGGGGGTTTAGCAAATAAAACCGATTTATTCCGGATTAATTACTTTTATTCTATCCCACATAATACGTTGCTGACTAACATAAATATGTTGTTTTAAGAACGAGTACTGACTATATGAAGTAAAATGTATCTATGACAGTTAAAACAACGTTTCGTTTCACTTTCAAAATTAACATATTATAGGAAAATAATAAAATATAAGAAAAAAAATCTTTATTTTAATGTTTCAAAAAGAAGTTTAACATTACATAACAGTTTATTAATACGAGCCATAGACATAAGTAAATTGAAATAGTTCAATTAAAATATTTTATCACACGCTTATGAGTAAAAAATTGATAGTAATCATTAATGGCTACCACTTAGGTAAGTTAAGATGGACATGATACAACATTTAAAATATTTTTAGTATTTTTTTAAAGTGCTACGAAATTAATAAATAAATATATGAAACAACACAAGCATCTAACAACAATATGTATAGGTACATACTATTTATTAATTATATCATACTTAATATAGCCATGCATAAAAAGCAAACTCCAGAACAATAAGATTGGGAAAACATAAAAATATTAGGAATAATATAACGAATTTTGCATACCAACATATATTATTATCCGTACTGGCTCTGCAAAATTATAAAACACGGGTTAGACATTTTAAATTTGGAAAACGAATTATGTTGAAAATGTGAAAAATTAAATTGTTAATACAACCAATAGCGTTTTGTATGAATAAAAAGCAACAAGAAAAAATACATAATATGGAAGCAACTATCAGGCTTTCAGTGTACTATGTGTGTCAGATAAGTGAATGTGTTACAAGTACAGTGTAAAAATGTTATTATTGCAATTTTTATAACGTCTTGAAATATAAAATAAAATTTAATAAATTATATTCATCCCAAAAATATACTTAAATTTAAAATTAAATTAGAATTTTGAATATTGTGATAGTGTTAAAATTGATACAATTATGGTGAGCGTTTTCGTCAATTGTGTCATGCGTTCTCTACTTAGTACATACTTAGTGGCAGGCAGAGTGTGGATAAGCAAAAATGCATGTACCATAGATATGTCGCAGTCATCTGATTGAATCAGCAGTTTAATTGAACTACTACCGCGTTTATGAAATGACGACATTTAATTGAATGACTAAAGGACAACTCGACAAGTTGTTTAATGTAACGTTCAACGTCCTGACTGAAGTGAACGTCCTTTAGCATAGTCGTTGAATGTTTGGTAGGCGTTTGACCATAAGTTCGCAAGTTACCGCCATATTTGTTTTGGTGGCTACTAGCGCCACTGCGGGAAAAAATGAACTAAATTTCAATCACCTGACTGATTTTACGTCCGCTCTGTTTAAAGGGCTTTGTTACAGTCCTCTTGAGTGACGCTTGTTCAATCAACGTTCGGCTAAGCAATCAATTAAATGTCGTCATTCAATAAACGCGCTAGACATTCAATCAAATTGCTGATTCAATCAGATGACTGCGACAGATATAAGTGGATTGGCCAATATTGTCAAAATTTCTTAAGAAAATTAAACTCACTCTACATGCTGTCTCCTTTACATAATATAGAGTTACATTTCGTTTGAAATATAGTGATTTATTATAATTGTTATGTTAAAATACAATCAAATGTATCTATGGCCGGAGTCGACCAATAAAAAATAAATGTTTTTTTTTTGTTTAGTCGAAAATGTTATTCCTACAGTTACTTACTGTCTATCACTTTCAGAAGAAAACTGTTTCTTAGCGGGCGAAGCTTGGAAGCATAGTACATGGTGTTTCATTTTCACTGCCTTCCATTTGTCGAATGAGAACTGAACTATTTCATTTTCTCTTATCTGTGAAACATTTTTTTTATGTAAATCTTTTTTTACTAGCTATAACAATCCGACTACTGAGATAGGTCTTTCTTCGATGTAATAACATTTGTTTATGCAATGTAACGAATATACAGGCTGAATTTTTCAAGTGGGAATTGAAGGCGAAATACCTGAAATATTAAGATTGATAGCCATAGACGCGGTAGGAAAGTGTATTATCACATTTCTTAAAATATCAAACAATAAAAAAATAAAACATTTTTTATTAGTATCTTCCAGAATTTATTAATTATTAACACTATCGAATGGTATATTATCGAATAATATGTACATGAAATTTTCAAAATGTGTAGGTTCGAATCCTCACTAGGAAAATTGATTTATAAATCAAAAAATTGAGTTCGTAATTCCTTTCACAATTTTCCGCTATTCCTTATAGTTTCTGATCTCACCTGGGGAAGCCCACTAAAAAAATTCACAAATTTTTTTAGCTTAGCTATAATGCGAAGAAATAATATAAATCTCCAAGCGTACTGATAAAAAATACTTTACACGGAACATACGTATGTACGTATTTTATACTGTTGTACAAGGTGTAAAATAAATTCGTGATAATGTGCCTTATATGTAGAGTATACTGTAAAAGTACCAGCGCTGAAAGAGGTACTTTTTTTAAATTATTTATGATGTTTTTTTTATTATGATGTTGTGTGTCATTTCTCATACAAACATGAAAGTCAAAAGTATGTCTTTCAGCGCTGAGACTTTCACAGTATACTATACATAGGAGGCACATAATCACCCTAAAGTATTATCACTCGTTTATATTACACCTTGTATAATATTTGTTAGTACGTGAACCCGACTATCATCGCGTGACGGACAAACATAGTAATTACTCTATTATTTACTGTTATGGTAGCAACTTCATAAAGGTCACAGTGAACATTATAATTAATAAATTAGCTGCAGGTTTAGATTCGAAACTTATATTATAACTTGAAGCGTTTTCGATATTTAAAACTACCTCGGGTCAGGGCATCCGAATGAATACGATAATAATAATAGCTCCCCTCACGATTTCGGTGTCAGTAGCCGAGTTCATTGAAACCAGGCTAGCTACGCAGGAGTTATTTTATAGTGCCCAAGTGTGTGCGCAATACACAGAAGCACTCTCTCTTCCTTTTACTCTCATAACCCAGTGGGACGGTAAACCGACACGACTGTAGACAGAAAAGGCGCAGGACCGACTTTTTACATGCCCCTCCGACGCATGGATCGTCTTTCTTGTCAGACAATAATTAGGCGATCAGCCTTCATTGTCCTAACCAAACTTGAAAAACAACATTTTTTGTTGTTCCAACGCGGGAATCGAACCCACGACCTCCGGGTCGAGAGCGAAGCTCTGAACCACTAGACCACGGAGGCGATAAATAAAAATGAATACTCGTATTCACTTTTATTTTACATGACAGTCGAATGAAACCGGTAACCTACAAAGTACTTAATTTCCGTAGATTTTAATTTTATATTTTTGTTCTTGTGTACAATCCTTTAACATTATCATCTGCCCGGAGGTAAATTCAGATATCGAAAACGATATTAGAAAAGAATGAAGGAAGCTTTGAGACGCATCACCTACTCCAGGTTTCATGAACCATTGACATAAAAGGGTGATTCAAATTTTATAAGGCTTTGCCTTATTACAAAACCTTAAACAATTTTCTTGCTCAGAAGGTTTAATGCATTCATTGACTAGCATTTATTAGCTTTAAATCTCTGTTTAATAAATTCCATTGGAGAATTTTGGAAAATCCTTTCTATTAAGAAATCTAAATACACGAAAGAAAGTGTAGTGGTAGATACAACTAGCGCCACAATCCTGCTACGCGCTATCGAGGTCTATATAATATGTCGAGGCGCTATATATGTCGCAGTCATATGGTTGAATCCGCTATTTAATTGAATGACTAGCGTGTTCACTGAATCCTGTTTTTACCTACAAATTTTACAATCCGAGACTGTCCTAGTCTCGGATTGTAAAATTTGTAGTGCCATTTAATATTTTAAATTATTTTAGTTATAAACTTCAAAATTTCCGAATGAGTATTATTGTAACGCACATTAAAGTAAATTAATCAAAAAATATATCAACACATTGCTATCTGTACGAGCTGTTTGACGCCATTAAGTTTCCGCGCTAGTCATTCAATTAAATAAGCAGATTCAATAAGATGACTGCAACATATATACATAGCTGGGCACCGTTAATCACATAGTTAACTTCGTTAATCGTTAATCCGTTACTAAAAAAGTTAGCTTCGTTAAACGTTAATCCGTTAAAATTCGCTGAAGGTTTAAGAAGTTAACAGGTTAGGAACAATAAAAGACGTGTATAGGTTATTGAAATGTATTCCCTTCATGAATATATATTACATTTAATTTAATTAAAGTTTTTGTCCGATAGTGATGCTCGTTTTGCGGTTATAATGTAAATTTACCTAAAGAAAAAATTAAACAATTGCAGCGCTTGACGGTATGGCACTATTGTATTTAATGAACAGATTAATGAATATTATGTTTTCAACGAGGAATGCAATTTGATTTTATGTCCAGCCACAGTTTAACGAGACTTTGCGTTTTACCCTTTAAAGAGTGGGAGCTTTTTGATTTGTTAGCTGCTTTTGTTTCACTCACAACACGCACCTTGCGGCACTTGTCGTTTCATACTGGTCTGAATTAGTTTTTCTTGCCGCGCCCTGGTGCCTTACGGTAAATAGTGGGCATTGGATTAACGATTAACGGACCTCTGGATATTAACGGAAGTTAACGAGTCCGTTAACATTTTAAGATGTTAACTTAAAAGTTAATCCGTTAATGAAAATGTTAACTTCGTTAATTAACGATTAACGGATTAACGAGTTAATGCCCAGCTATGCATATATACGACATCTGAAAACTAGTACAGTGGGCATCGGCCTGACCGAGCATACTATCTCGCTCGGTCGGAGATATAGCATTGGGGCTTCCACTCGTACTCCCACAAACCTAATGGTTCCAACGTAAGTAGATTTTATTCCAATATTAATTGTTAGTGACACTCAGATACAACAATTCTCCACACCTACCTCAGCAGTCCTGTAATACGGCACCACGGACTGCAGCAGATCGCTACATATCGCCAGCAGCCGGCCGCCGTCGAGGAAGTACTTCAGCAGGTACGGGGTGGCCTCCCCCGTGTTGCCCACCACGGCTATCATGGCGACCTTGCCTCGCCACGCGCCCTCGCACAGCACGGTTAGAGGCACCGGGTATACGGTGTACCTGGAATGACGATATTCTATAGTAATCCGAGATAAATTTAACCTGAACGTAAACAAACCCGTCTATGACACAACCAAAGACTGGTCAGTGATGCCAATTGGCCAATATTATTACAATGATTATTGTTTTCTATGAATCCATAGACTATAGGCTTGTATTCTACAATCGGTAGTGTCAAAATGGTGTATTTTTTCAGTGAAAGATTTTCATTTGACGTTTACACATATTAATTATTGTTTAATTGTTTTAAAATGTATTGGAAAATGAAGTGTAATCCTTTAATATACCTGAGAAAGTGTTGATAAGTGTGCACAATAAGTGAATATGTGAAAATTTTGGTGTTTTTGGTTTGTTTACGTTCAGGTAAAATTTATCAGGGATGAACTATACAGACCATCATAATTTTGATTAAATAATTAACTCAAAAAAAATCTTTTTTTTTAAGTAACCCCCGAATTGCTAGGGAACGGGAAAGGAGGAGCAGCAGGAACTAATGATGATGAATTAAAGCTAACAACATTCGCGACCTCATCAGCTTTCAAACAAAAAAAACTAGATCAAAATCAGTTCATCTGTCGCAGTCATCTGGTTGAATCTGCTATTTGATGAAATGTCTAGCGCGTTTATTAACATTTAATTGATTGACTAGGCCGAACGTTGATTGAACAAGTCAATCACGTCAAACTATTTAGCTTTATTTAGCTAAACAGAGCGGACGTAAAATCAGTCAGGTGATTGAAATTTTGTAAATTTTTTCCCGCAGTGGCGCTAGTAGTCACCAAAACAAATATGGCGGCAAACAGCTCGCACAGATAGAACATAGTTGACATTTTCATTTGGTGTGACATGTCATGTCCTCATTTTTGAGGACATTTTAAGTTATGGTCACCCCCTACCAAACATTACAAAGTAATATGCTATATCCCATTCAACGACTACGCTATTACATTAAACTACTTCATTAAATGTCGTCATTTCATAAACGCGCTAGTCGTTCAATTAAACTGCAGATTCAATCAGATAACTGCGACACATCCATTTGGGAGCTACAATGCCACACGCAAACATGTCAAACTTATAACACCCATCTGTTTTTGTCGGGGGTTATAAATGGGACTACTATACTACTACTACTAACTACTAACTAGACTACTATACTATAGCTTGGTGTGGGATATTAAGTAAATAAATCTCACCTTTCTGGGTCTAAAACATTCTTCAGTGTCGTAATCAAATTGTTTTTAGCGACCACACTCTCAGAGTACACGAGTATGTCTAATGCTGTCGATTTGGGCAAGTCTATTCTCTTTTTATCACCCCTTTCTGATATACTTGAGCTTGGTCTCTCTTGAGTAGGAGGAATAAGGGATGTGACTCTTCTATGAGTAGTAACCGATTGTATTGTTGTCTCTATAGTAGTTGCAACATTGTCTTTATTAGTTTTCCTTTTCCTACTTGGTGATAAATTTTGTCTAATATTCACCGTTTCGCTTCTAACTATGGTTCCTTCTAGAATTTCTGGTGTGGACGATCTACTTGATGATCCCGATTCTTGAGACGGTTTCAATGAATCGTGCTTTTGATGTGTTGTCTGACGCGATTCTTGCAGTGCATCTGATTGTTTAGGAACTGAGTCTTTAGATTTTGATACAGGTTTCATTTCTTGCTTTGCTTCCTTCACTGGTTTTGGTATTGACTCTTCCACTTGTTTATTTATTTTTCGTGATGATTTGTGTACAACTTGCTTTTGTTTCTGTAACGTTCTCTGTTTACTTTCTTGCGGCGACTTTATATTTGATTCTTGGTGTGTTTCAGGTTTTGATTCTTGCGATGGCTGTCGACTTTGTTCTTGGGTCTCCTCCTTTTTATTTAATTCTCGCTTCGGTCTCGATTGCAATTCTCGCGACGTTGTTTGACTTTGTTCTTGCGGTAATTTATTATTCGATTCATGATTCGCCTCCACTTTTTGCAATTTTTGAGATTGTTCTTGGGGTGACTTTTTATTTGATTCCAACATCGGTTTCGATTCGACTTCTTGCGACGTTGTTCGAAATTCTTTTTCCATTGAATTTTCGTTTAATACATGATTAGCTTCCATTTCTTGGGCTACTACTAGAATTTGTTCTTGCGATGCCTTATTGTTTGTGTCTAGGCTCGTGTTTGGATGTATTTCACGCGACAGTTGTATAATTTGTTCTTCCGGTGATTTCTGGTTTAATATATCATTAGGTTCTGGTTCTACTTCTTGCGATAAGGCACGAATCAGTTCTTGCGTTCGGTCATGGTGATTTGATTGCTCGCAATGATTCGAGTTATTGCCCTCAATATTATTTTCATCAGAATCGGTTTTGCTCTGTGGCGGACTTAATATTTGACTTGGTACTGATGTTATATATGATTTGGCCATTTTATTTGAATTTACAAATACTTCTCTGTACATGTGCTTTAAAACACCAGAGTAATATGTCCAATCTATTTCTTGTGATGTTGTATGTGCCTCTTTTATTATTTTTTTGAGTTTGTTTACTTGATCATCCTCTGGTTGATATGGCATGCCTGTTGCATATACAGCTTAAACGAAAAATAAACCTATTTTTAACTTCTGCAACCAATATTAAGTTTTTTTCTATCTATATTCTAGGTCATTGTTTGCAGATAAATATGGCTAGTTGCCAGTAAATACAACATAAATATTACTCACTCTGTATCCTTGTGACAGGTAATCTGTCATTTATGATCAGAGATCCATATAGGAACTTGTAACACATCTCTAACAAGTTGCTGAAGGGAATAACTGCTATAAACTCTAAATTCTTATCCGCTCTCCAAGCCCAGACTTGGCCAAATGATTCCAACTGCAAATAGAATGTAAGTTATAAGTTACCTTTGGAATAAAATACTATCATTAATACATCCAAATAACTAAGGATGCTGCCTCAATTATTGTGTTGGTGGAGCAGCTCTATCGCTGAAATTGCTTAGAAGAAAATAAATAATTTAAGCTTTATTACAACACAAGCATAGTATGCTTTGTACTATTAGAAATGTAATAAACTAAAGTTATAATTACAGGTACAATATCATCTAGTGATTGATCCAAACTGGGCTCCATCTCGCACTCTATAAACACACACAGCTTTGGTGTTGGGTCAGGCTGCTGGAACACATTACTACTCCACAGCGGCAAGCCATTAGCTATAGAGAACCATCGGTTAATATCTATGAACTGTATTGGTCTCAGCCTACACATTCTTGTTGCTTCAGTTATTTCTATTACATCTGTTATGTAATGCACTTTTCTTTCAATTATAAGTTTTGCTTTTAGTGGACTGATACCTGTAAATAAAATTTGGTAGATACATCATTTTGTTTTATAGAGCCAAGTTTGTATGGAGTCAAAATGGCCTCCTTTGTAATTGTTTTATATGCATAATATAATTAGCAATGTTGTGGGGATATCTATTTTATTTATGGTATAGATTTAATAGATTGTAATTGGATCAACTCTTTTTAGATCACTTAATAGCTAAGTCAATAATATGAAGCTACTTTGTAATTGAAGTGCTTGTCAACAATAATGAAACCTAGAAAATAAAGCACATTTCACAATTTTTTATATTATAACTTAGATAACAGAAGCATCAGCAATATGAGTGATACCTGCGGTTATGAGCTGATAAAACATCCAGTGAAATAAGCTAGTGAGTTAATGTTTTAGCATACTAAAACACACACAGACAACAATGAATACTGAAATTGACTAACTATTATAAGAAGCTAAAGACATCAGAGTAACTTCAGCAAAATTCTCATGACATGGTTTATAAATACCCATATCACTTGCATCATAAGTAACTTCTGTAAATTGATTAAGTATTGATAAGTTAAATATTACAATAAAATAAAATTTATACTCCTAAATAAAGAAATCTATTATATATTATACTATTTAAAAACAAAATCACTGAATAATACTTTGTTGAATAAAAAAACAATAAAAAACCGCAAGATGAATAATAATAGTAGGTAATTTTATCCTTAATTTGTGCAAAATAAGACTCCAAAAATAATTCATACTATGTACTTAAAATATTGATTTCTTTACATCACCTATTACTTATGTAACTATAACGAAATTATGTATTATTAAAAAGCATAAATTAAATGTATCAAAGGTCACTAATAGAGGTGTTAATATTGTTACCTGATGAAAATTTATAAAGAACAGCACTGGACTTCCAACTCATGAACTTCAGTAGATGCGATTTCAGAGACCGCATCCTCCACGCATTAATGAAAGTCATTGCTAGATAAAACGTTGTAACGAGCATATTTACTAACTATAAAACGTTTGAGAGTTATATTTAAACTGAAGACATTGGTGATATCAAACTAATAATTTATTGATTTACTGGTACTATGGTTATTGAAGTTTTATGATAATACGTGTAGTAAATAGTATCAACCATTGAATATTACATAATTACTATATTTTTATTATTAAATTGATTTTAATTTAAGAAATTCAATTACAATTTTAAAAGATTTCGGCACAATAAAAAAATAATAAAGTTCTAAGTTGTCAAAATGAACTGACAAGTGTGACATTGACATTTATTTTTTTATGTTTGTTAAACCAAATGGCAAAAGGCAAAATTATCAAATCGACGACGAGTTTGACAGTAAGTATTATATTAATAGTAATAGTTTCTTAATACTGAAACTGTATTGTAATTATATATTATACTTGCATTCCATCCCGTACCATTACAATCTATCCAATATTTGTCATACCTTTGGTGAAGTATGTAGGCACATCCCGTTCGCACTGGTTTTACCCTGTTTTACCTCTTTACGCTAACTGCGTCTGAATGGATCAGTCTTACAGAACCTCTAGTACTCACTTTTTTCTCGTAGCCGATTGGTAAACTCCTTAGATGGTAAAATACTCCTCTCAAATTTTGTTTTTTTGGAAGCACTCAATACCATTCTCTCAGACTATCTCAGCGATATACCTAACATAATACAATAACAAAGTAGTAGAACGAGCAGACAGATTACCGAAGATCATCACAGACACCAGCAATTCCGTAAAAGGAAATAGGTACCTACTTACATTGTGGCCGGTATAATAAATAACTCACCCTCGGGTACCCCGCCTTCTCTAACTACCTCGGTTCTTGGTAAAAGACAACGCAATCTTTTCACACTGTGTTTCGTGATACTGTCCAGTCAAGCGGATTCAATCAAAGCCAAAAAGCACGATTAGAATCTGAAGATAGTAGGTAAACTTACTTCCTGAAAAAAGCAAGTTCAACTGACACAACAAACTATTATTTTTATAACACTTATTACGTCCTGCATAGCTTAAGCCCTAAGGTAATGATTATTATTTTTATTATAATTTTATTTACTTAAATCTCGCAAATCAATGAAGCTACAGTAATAGCAACTGCACTATAGATACTATTATTATATCGTAGTGTGCAGCATGATCAGCGTCATATGTTTACGACCTCAAGGAACTACATAAACAAATGATTGTGTTTACAACCCGCAGTCTGATTGTAGTGACAGAGTTGAAAGCACGCAAAACATATTTCCGGAAAAATGGAGTTGAATTTCATAACAACGCTTATCAAACACGATGTGAACCATAATGTGAAACAGTGCTTCAAAACTAAAAAACCGTACCGTAAGTATATGTACTAACTTTGATCATCTGAAAAGTAAGATTTAAGATATTATGTAAAGTAAAACTGTTAAGTAGGTACCTACCTACCTATAAATCAATATGTATTTAAATTAATTTCATTGCAGTTATCTTTTAGATTATTAAAAATCGATTCAATTAACTTTTGATTCGATAAACTTACCTATTTTAATTATTATTAGATTTGCAACTACCTACCTGGTTAGGTAAATTATAAATTGCTATGCGTTCCCATAAAACTTTAGTAGGTACCTAGTTTTTAATAAATTACTTTCCTAATATTAGAATCAGTACAGACTACAGTGTAAGTACCTACTTAATAAAATTATTTATTTATCTTTTTAACAAGATGACATAGTAGCTAATTAATATTTACTCATGTAAATTTTTCAAAACTTCGGCAATGCAAATTTATGATTCCTAACAGAAAGCTCATTTAAACATAACTAAGTACTTTTAAAAAAAATAAGTATTTAAGGGCAGCTGATTGTTATCGGTAATCGATTGTTTAAATATTTGTGCACAATTTGTGAATAGTAAACAAAACTAATTAATGTTGAGTTGTTCACAATACTGTATTTGACGTGATTCTCGTCACGTCGTCTTTAGGTCTACAGTATACATTAGTCCATCCATGGGCAAAGCTTAAAACTTTGGTACCTACCTAAAATATAAAATGGTGATACGCTTGGTACAAACGTTTAGGATCATACATATATGAAGGTAAGATCCTAAACCACAGATTACAAATTAAAACTTTGAAAACTTTTAATTGAGGGTAGAACCAAGTTAATTTCTGAAAACATTACAACATAATAATATTAAATGGAGTACAATAGAACCCCGATTATCCGAACGCCGATTAACCGAATCGCCAATTATCCGAATCGGTCCTAAGCTTAATATAAAAAATTAAAACCAAGTAATTTTTGTTTTGTATTGTTGTAACAAGTTGAAACACGCTCGAGTCCAGATATATTTCAACTGTTATGGTTGAAAGCTAGATGCAAGTGTATATAAAAAGTTTATTCTATGTGTGACAGTTCGTTTTTTTTAATTACCAGTCTACATATGTCCGATTATCCGAATTTTCGATTATCCGCATCGACCCCGGTCCCAATTAATTCGGATAATTGGCGTTCTACTGTATTAGGTATATTAATACCCGGAAACCTATAACATTGGTATCATAATTTATTAGGCACGTTTAGGCCTCGTGCACTATTAGACTCATATCCACAAATATAAAGAGGACAGCTGCACGCGTAACAAGATGACCATAGAATTTATAGAAATGCATTTTGTCTACACAAAAATATACAATGTTACATTGTATAGATAAACTATAGGTACACCGTTCTGATTCAACGTAATTTTTAATGTAAACAAAAAAAATCTATTCGACCAAATGAATGTCATGTTTTTCATCATTTCACGGTGTACAATTAGTGACAAGTAAATTAGAATAATAATAATAAGCCGCCCATATCGAGCTTTTATAATCGGTTATCCGTTTTAATCGATTATCCGTTTTAATAAACATTTTTTTAACAAACAATTAACATTTTTTTTTAATAAACAATAAAAATTTAATAAACAATTAAACAGATAAAATTTATCTAACGATTGAAAAATCGGCCCTAAATCGGTGTCATTTTGTCTATACTTCCGTAGAAAGAGACCTTTATACCGTCATGCTACGCGTGCTATTACGAAGTATGACTGTAACACGACTACTCTTGACATGTTAAAGTATATTATATTAGATACATAATCAACTAGGTATAACACAAACACTAATATAGAAACGCGCCAAATCGACAATGTAATGTAAATAACCTATCATGAACAACATCGTGAACTTAGTATAAGTAAGAATCTAGTTCATATGAATATTCACCTTTGCAGCTTAATGCTAAAGTCAATAAAACATTCTAGATTATAGGACGATTGATATCACAGAGTGAATGGCCTGGTGGTAAGCGGACATCGCCGTCCATAGTGCGTTGCCGGTTTCTTTAATCCCTGACCCTCTCAGGCTATTAGTATTTGGTAGCCTTTGCTCAAAACGCGACGCTAAGGGCGTGTTTCACCAAGCAATGTTAAAGACAATCCTTCGGTAAAATACTTATATCATGTTGTTCCTCTCGTAATTCCTATCATTGAACGAGAAGACATGGTATTTTAACAAGGCGTTAACACTAACATGCGTTGGTGAAATCGGGACTGAGGGCGTGTTTCACCAAGCAATGTTAAAGACATTAGACAATCCTCCGTTAAATATGTTGTACCTCTCGTAATTCCTATCAATGAATAAGAAGGCATGGTATTTTAACAAGCCTAACTTACTAACATGCGTTGGTGAAATCGGGACTAAAATTACAACTGAAATGTTAGCTAATCGGCCATTTGATCAGCCTTTTAGAAACCGGGGGTTAGTGGTCTAAATAGTCACTTTCTCATGCAATACAGACTAGGGACTAAGTAAGCCATGGAGTTATTTGTATATGTGAATCTAACGTTACTACACCACGATTTTCTGTAGGACATAAACTATATTCATACCTAGACTGCCTGCCCATTCGTCTCATAACAACTAACTTACGTACAATATAAATAATGTTTTAATTTTATACTAAGGTTTTTTATTCACTTAACACTTATTTCAATTATTTATATTGTTTCAGTAAACAGAAAAGAAGAAGTAAAGGCAATCAAAAGCAAATTCCCCACAAAAGTACCTGTAAGTTTTTTAAATTAAAATACATAAGTAATATTATATACCTAACTATAAGATTAGAGTAGCTAAATAATACGACACAGGACAGGAAAGCTAAACTTTGAACACTTTGCTTGAACGCATTTATCTCAGAACCTACTAGTCCGATTTGAAAAATATGAGGAGTAAGCCTGCTGGTTAGCTCATTCATGGAAATGATACCAAGGACGCACATTTTTGAAACGTTTTGACGCACGAATGTTTGAAAATCGGGGGTTTTATTTCACTATTTCGCATTAGACGCAGACGATGTCGTGGGCGCAGCTAGATTTATAATTAAGTAACAAATTATAAGATGAGTGTGTTTTTCAGCTAATAGTAGAAAGATACGAAAAGGAGCGAAGCTTGCCGACTTTCGACAAAAAGAAATTCTTAGTACCGGAAGATATTACAATGTCACAGTTCCTAGTGGTTATAAGAAATAGGATTAGAATTAAGCCAAACCAAGTAAGTACTTTTTGATATTGCAACACTGGTGAAAATACAGTTAGCCCAAGTTTCTGAAAGGCTGAACAAATCATCGATTAGTTAACATTTGAGTTAACAAGTCAATCTGAAATTTTAAAGTACGATAGTACCTACGTCCGAGATAAATTTAACCCAAACGTAAACAAACCTGTTTTGTTACTGTTTGCTATGAATCCATAGACTAGGTATATGCTTATAAGTATTCTACAATCGGCACTGTCAAAATGGCGTATTTTTTACCGTGGAAGTTTTTCATTTAATGTTTAAGTATATTAATTATTGTTTATTTGTTATTAAATGTATTGGATAATAATGATATTTCAAGATTCCAGTGAAAGTGTTGATAAGTGTGCACAATAAGTACCTAAATATGTGAAAATTTCGATGGTTTCGGTTCGTTTACTTTTAGGTATGTACGTTCAATTTATTAGGGACGAACTATAGTTAATCGGCGATTTGTTAAGGCTTTCAGAAACCGGGGGTCAGTGTCGTGTAAATAGTCACTTTCTCATGCAATGCAATACATATTAAGGACTAGGCCATGGAGTTATTTGTATAGCTGGTGAATCTGATGTACCAAACAAAGTACAGTTGTCGGTAAAAAAATTGTTAAATATGTAGGTACCTAGTACCTATGAACAACAGAATAGGTTTGCCGGTGCCTAAGGGAAAAAAATCGTTGCTTAAAAGCATGAAAATTTTTAACTCGTTATTTAAAAGTTCACGTGATTGAGAGTTCTCTTATGTATAATTCATCATCAGTGGCTTACTGCTTGAATTGTCAAGCAATGACTTTAATTCCGTAACTTTGTTTATTATTTGAGAAAGCAATCGAAGCCTATTATCTATGGCAAATCTAATATGTCTGCCATTTTGCCCTCTCACCTGTTTTTAAAGGTTGTTATTATCGATACAATTTGTTTGTAAATAGTAAATATCGTTTGTTTTGTAAATATGCAACAAAGTTACTGATAGGTTACATCTGATAGTTTACTAATTGGTAAGAGGCTCTTTCCGTTAGAAATTATAAACAAATCTGGTATGACACAGGTATAATTGACTACCTCTGTAGCGCATTGGTTGCGCTCAGCGTTGGTGCTCGAGCGAGAGGTCGCGGGTTCGAATTACGGAAGGAACAAAAAAGAGTTTTGTGTTACTGGGTCTTGGTTGTGTATTAATTTAATAAAAATCTTTAATATATTTCCGTTATCTGGTAATATTTCCGTTATCTGGCACAGGGCTAGATTAACGTGTTATAATACGTCCATAGATATTATTATTAAGTATATACCTAGTCCTGCCATAACTACTGGTACAAAGAAAAAAAAATTTTTCTATTGCAAATAAATTTTTCTTTTTTTTTCTTTTACAGAGTTTTATTCATAAACTAGGGTTTAGGCAGCGTTTTTGCTAAAAGAGGTTAATTTACGACATCACGTTAGAAACCTCTAAAATTAGCAATGTTGCCTTAGTATATTATGCATGTATTATACATATAAACCTTCCTCTTGAATCACTCTATCTATTGGAAAAAACCGCATCAAAATCCGTTGCGTAGTTTTAAAGATTTAAGCGCACATAGGGATATAGGGACAGAAAAGGCGACTTTGTTTTATACTATGTAGTGATAAAAAGGTATTTAAAATATGAAAAGTTTATTCAAAGTGGCCGCCGTTGGCTGCAATACAGTCCTTTAAACGTTGAGGCCAGATATCAATAGAAGCACGCACTCTTTCCATGGGAAAATTCCTCACTGCCAATCGTATGGATTGCTTCAGGGACTCCAAATTGTCATAGCGTTTAGAGCAAGACATACTCTCTAAAACTGACCATAAATCGTAATCCAGCGGATTAACATCGGGACTAGACGATGGCCAATCTTCAGTTCTTATGAAGTCCGAAACGTTCGTTTCCAACCAAGAGCCAGCTTTATGAGCTGGTGCCGAGTCTTGTTGGAAGGACCATTCTTGGTTATCAAACATAGTTTTGTTAAGGGGTTTCACTACCTTCTCAAGAATGGTATCTTGATACACTTGTGCCGACGTTTTGATACCTTTTTCACAAAAGTATGGCTCAGTCACTCCTTCATAGCTAATACCCCACCAAACCATCACTGACGTCGGATAGTGCCCACGTTGCACTCTCCCAACCAATTGGGAAGCTTCCTTAGAGCTTTGAGCGTAAATACGGTCATTTTGCTTGTTAAAATGTTGTTCACTTGTAAAAATTTTCTCATCAGTAAACAATTTTTTTCTGTGACCCCCCTTTGCGTACCGCCTCAGTAATTGTTTTGATTTTAGCACCCTATTCTTTTTTAAATTATCAGTTTAAAAATATCCAGTACGTCTCATAAAGGCTGAAAGTCTTAAGTCGTCTTTTGAAATTCGCGACATAGGGGCTATGTTCATCTCCCGAGATAAAATCTTTTGTTTTCAAACCTGATTTCTTCGAATTCTTTCTCTTACTGCCTTAACCACCTATTCCGTACAAACACAGCATGGACGTCCAGAACTTTTTCTGTCACAAACAGAGGAGGTCTCATTGTACCTATTAATAGGCCGGTACTCAAACATTTTGCTTATACCAAGCGTATGGAGAGTTTTAAAAATTGCATTGGGCTCCATACCTACTTTGTATAACGCAATCACAGCGATTCTGTTCTCTTTATCACCCCACTCCATTTCAATATCGCAAAATAATAAACAATGTAATGGCGCCAACATGAGAAAACACAATGAATAATCATGTAAAAATGACAGATTCCAAATTCAAATCGAATATTTTATTTATTTTTAATTGTAACAGTATTTATGGCCAGACTAGGTACTTAAACACTAAAACGTAGGTTGTATTATATACTTCGATTAAATCATAAATTAACTCGTACTCGCTTTCTTCTTACCTTGTGTTCCTTTAAGCACTTCTTTTACTCTGAACGCTCAGATCATTCAAATGCTAATGGAGCGACTGACAGATGTCAAAATTTAACATTTCGTTTTTATCCCATAAATTCTATTTATATTTTAAATTAACAATAATAACTACATTAAAAAATAATCTAGAATAAATTTGCTCGATCCATAACTTAAAAATAACATCGAGATCATTGAAATCTGTGAAATCTAAGTAAACGTCAAAAACAAGACGGGTAAAATTATGCAAAATGACGTGATCATTCTGAGCGTTTTGAACAGTTTTTGACAGCTTACAGCTGCGTCTGGAACACGGTATTAATTAACTAGTATAATTAAATTAATTAAGTAATTGTAATCCGTTGCTAAAATCTTCTAAAGAGATAAGTCACATCCGTGTTCCATGGAAAACTTCGTTGAGATTCCACATCCAGTAAAAACTGGCCATCATCAGTAGAAGCTAGCGTAAAAGACCTACATCTACGTACATTAGGGTAATGTAGGAACTAGGAATCTAGGGTCACCACTTATCTGGGGTCAGTTTCGTGATATCTGCTTTATTACCTGATGGGAGCTCGTGTGGTGATGATGACGTTGGGCAAACATGATAAAATTATGTAAGCAATAACATAAACATACAGAGCTGGTGAAAACTCGATTGAAATCAAATTACTTCTTACACCCTTATTGCATGATCATTGCGTGGTTATTGCATTATAATTATAATGATTATACAGTGATATGTCCATTGTGTCACTGATATAATAGTTTTTGTTAGTTATTCAAAACCGAAACAAATAAAAAAATAAAAAAGTTACGATAAATATTTTTTTTCGGTAACCATTAGTAATAAAGTAGCTTTTTTAGCCTACCATGCTGGCTTTTACCTTCTTTTCTAACCTAAATCAGACGTTTTAGATACTAGGTACTATATGATTGTTTTATACATTTTTTTTTTAAAATTTGACAACATAATTTTTTGTTCTAGGCTCTCTATTTAATAATTAATAACAGATCAATGCTAAGCATGAGTCTGACGATGTCGCAGGCCTACGAGCTATACGGAGATGAGGATGGATTTTTATATATTACTTACGCATCCCAAGAAGTTTTCGGATATCAAGATGGTAATTTTTTATATTTACCGGAAGTTGATATTTTCGAAATATACCTTACACCGTTACAGTTTTTTAATATTATTGTTTTTTCAGGTATGATGGCTAACAGTGAGGAAGTCCAAGTAATTAGAGATAGATTCCCGAATAAAATTCCGGTAAGTTTTTAAGTAGTGATATTAACAAAAAATCTCACGAACCGATACTGACACGATGTGATAAGTCTCGACAGGTTTTTAATTTGTAAACATGTGTAGTAAACATGTTTACAAATTAAAACATATATGTTTACTACACATGTTTACAAATTAAGCACATTAAAAATAGAATCATTTAATTTTGTTACATAATAATTTGTGTTGTCTGTTTATCGTACTTAGTAATGCGTCCAAAATAACACATTGTAGGTCTAATGACCTCTTTAATATATTGTAAACAAGTTTGTATTTTAAGACGGTTCGTTGCCTTACGTATTATAATTAAGCAGCTATGCAATCTTACAACAACATCTTAATTAATCTGTAAGGTGAGGAATAACCGCTACTAGCGCCACTCTTTTTAAAATAATTTTTACAATGACACAAAGATCTTATTAAAAGAAGTAATCGGTTAAAACTCTAATTAAATAGTTAAACTAATTTATTGGCATTTAATTACAGCTCTAAATCCTATACTGTATTTACTCTCATAAAAACCGCCAATAGTGGCCGTTTTAGTTATTACTTATGAAAGTAAATACAGTATAGGATTTAGAGATGTAATTAAATGCCAATAAATTAGTTTAACTATTTACTTAAAGTTTTAACCGATTACTTTTTTTATTGTAAAATTTATTTGAAAAAGAGTGGCGCTAGTAGCGGTTATTCCTCGCCTTAAGCCAAACAAGTAGAAGAATTAACAATAACTAATAATACTTTAGTGTCCGACCGAAGCTTCGGCTTCGGCTTCGGCTTCGGCCACCTTCGGCCAAAAAAACCACCTTCGGCTAACCTTCGGCTTCGGCCAGGTTTTGGGCCGAAGCCGAAGGTTAGCCGAAGGTGGTTTTTTAGTTATCGTCGGAATTTAACGAACTATTACGAAAGTCTCAGTGAGGCGACGGGCGGTTTTCAGGGGCCGCGGGAAGAAGACAATAAGACAAGTTCGGACGTGTATCTGAGATTAGTGTTTTGTTTTGTATTTGTATTTAATATTTATCAATTTAATTATGATAGGTACATAGTGTTTTTTTTTCTTTAATTTGCAAGTGAACTATTGTAAAATAATTGTTATTAATAACGTAAGTATTATTTTGTTTAGTAAAAAACCAATGCTCAACTATGCCCACTGTGTAACAAATTGGCCAACATTAAATTATTTATTACTAGCTGACCCGTGCCCACTTCGTTGAGCATACAAACCGTTAAAACCATCTCTGGACTTCCACGAATAATTCAAGGCTAAAAATAGCCGAATCGGTTCAGCCGTTCTCGAGTTTTAGCGAGACTAACGAACAGCAATTCATTTTTATATAATATATAAGACTAGCTGACCCGTGCCCACTTCGTTGAGCATAGAAACCGTTTAAACCTTCCCAGGACTTCAAACATTTCAAGACCAAAAATAGCCGAATCGGTTCAGCCGTTCTCGAGTTTAGCGATACTAATGAATAGTACCTATTTCATTTTTATATAAGAAGACTAGCTGACCCGTGCCCACTTCGTTGACCATAGAAACCGTTTAAACCTTCCCTGGACTTCCACGAATATTTCAAGACCAAAAATAGCCGAATCGGTTCAGCCGTTCTCGAGTTTTAGCGAGAATAACGAACAGCGATTCATTTTTATATATAAGTATATCTTATATATTTTTTTATTAAAATTCAATGTTTGTTTCTTTTATTTATTAAGTACTTTATTTTATAAATTGATCTGATTGTAATTTGTGAATTACTTTCATAAATAAATAATTATTTTTGACACATAAATTATAAAGTTATCATCTCTAAATCTACTTTTTAAACGACTTCCTAAAAAAGGAGGAGGTTCTCAATTCGGCCTGTTTTTTTATGTATGTACAGCGATTACTCTGAGGTTAATGAACCTTCGGCTTCGGCTTCGGCCGAAAATCGACCTTCGGTCGGACACTATAATACTTTGAACAATAATAGTAATTTTTTTAATAACTTGCATTAAAAGACGGCCACGAAAAAAACTTTTTTTATCTGTAGGTATATAATTGACGTTTATTTTTTTTTTAGTTGTACGTGGAGAGATACGCGCGCGAGCGTGAGGTGCCAGCGTTAGGCAGGACCAAATTCCTGGTGCCTCAGGAGCTCACCATGTCCCAGTTTCTCTACATCATACGGACCAAAATGAAATTGAGAGATTCGCAGGTATATATTTGTGCAAAAACAAGCTCGTTGTTTATTCAGCTGACTGTACTTTCAGAAGAAATTGCACTCGTGAATAACTGAATACTTTAGCACTTTAGTACAGATGATTTCTAACAATCAATTATTTAAAAAAATCCTTTCTAGTGTTATTCAATAGATTACAAAATCAGCTGTAAACAATAAAACGGATCATTAAAATCACAACGTAAATAGGCGCTCGTTTTGTAACACCATTTGATCAAATTTAGCTTTACCTTTAAACCGCTGTACTCAATCTCCAGTCACCTCAAATCCACCTTCTCCTCCAGGCCCTGTTCCTCATAGTGAACGACAAGGTGCTGGTCAGCCACAGCACCACCATGGCTCAGGCTTACCAGCAGTTCCGGCAGCCAGACGGGTTCCTCCACATCACGTACGCCGCGCAGCAGGTCTTCGGCTGAGCTGGGGTGAGTTCTACAACGTTGTGACGTCATTACTCAGTAGATTCAAACATTTGTTTTAAAAACATTATTTTTGCAAGTTTCGTGATAACGTTCCATACTAACGTAATATAATAAATGCGATGTCACACCAAGGTGTGACGCCCAGCCTAAGATAGGATTAATAGTATAATTATGATGAAAAGTATTAAAAAAACAAACATACATTACATAAAACTAAATGGAAACTATGCAATAATTTGTTATCTAAATGTATTTTTAAAACGGTGCCCTCCATGTCTCAGATAAAAGTGGTTTATTTTGAGCTTAACAAAACATAACTACGTCAAACGATCGGGCCTTTTGTAGGCGTTATATGAGTGTCGCATCGTTATAGTGATATAAAGATTTCACATGCAATTAAACTATGTTTCATATCTGCTAGGCGCCATGCGATGTCACGATGAACAATATAATATGAGAGTAAAATATGACCCATGAATCACCCTGTAAATGTACGTATGTTTGTAATATAGAAAAAATCATCAAATTAAATCTAACCTCTAATCGAGTTAAAATTGCATAATGAAGTTAGCTGATTACTAAGTGAAAACAACTCGTAATTTATGTACTTTAAATTAGTCTACCTTCACTTATATTTAAACCAGTCCATAGTGACATTAATATTATAAGCTAATGTACAATGTATAATAGAATATTAAGAGCGCGCAATCAAATTTCATCAAGTCGAAATCGCCGCGAGAGACGATATCGACTCACACAGACGCATAACAACACGCATGTGTGGGTTAACGCTAGGTCGAGCGTACGTAGCGCGCGCGAGTAATATTGGTAGTTTAATCCTAATGAATTTTAATATTACCTACCATTTCAATACTTCTATAAAATTAAATGGTATTTAAGTTATAAAATACAAATTATACATACTCGACATGCTAGTAATCGCCCGCGGCTCAGTCCGCGTTACTGTCGAACCGTCGGGAACAACTTTCGCGATGATTGTGTGAAAAGAGTTTCATGGTGGTTGGTTCAGTAGATGAGACGTAAAGAAAGTAACAAACAAACACACGAACAAACAAACAAACTTTCACATTTATAATTTAGGATAAGTAAGTAATGAAAATGAAAAATTCAACAACCTAATTTTTATAAAAATATACCAAGTTATTTATTTTTCATCTTTGATGTCCAGAAATGTTTGTCCCTAAATATTTTACTGACCCACTTCCGACTACCCACTAAAATGTACTAAAATACTAATTTTTAGTGGGTAGTCGGGATGGACATGCTTTTTTCAGTGACAAAAATGTTGTCACTGAAAATTTGTTTCCTGTCACAACTATTAGGTAGCCAGGCACAAACAGGTAAGCTATACTAGCATTTTGCAACCGTCTTATTATTGAATGAAAATGAAATAAAATTAAAGATTATTTGGATAAAATGTACATTATGGTCGCTTGAGTTGGCAGCTGCAATTTTTATGGCGAATAGAGCTATATGTAAGGAGTCACTAACCAAAATTTAAACTTGCGGAAACTCGTAGTTTTTTAGTTATGGAAAAAATAAAATTCGTATTTTTGTATGAATATTCGACTACTTTTGACGTAATTCTGCCCGATTATCTAGTTAAGAAAACTAGGCGATTGAACTAGAATAAAAATGGCTAGGTTAGGTTATGTGAGACATTTAAGATTACACACGAGCCGAGCGAAGCGTGCCGCGGCAGCGGCCGGCGAGTGCCAGAAGCGAATTCTGCCCGATTCACTCTAGTTACAGTAAATAGGTGATTGAACTAGAATAAAAATGGCTAGGTTAGGTTAGGTGAGACATTTAAGATTGCGCACGAGCCGAGCAAAGCGTGCCGCGGTAGCGGCCGGCGAGTGCCAGAAGCGAATTCTGCCCGATTCACTCTAGTTACAGTAAATAGGTGATTGAACTAGAATAAAAATGGCTAGGTTAGGTTAGGTGAGACATTTAAGATTGCGTACGAGCCGAGCAAAGCGTGCCGCGGTAGCGGCCGGCGAGTGCCAGAAGCGAATTCTGCCCGATTCACTCTAGTTACAGTAAATAGGTGATTGAACTAGAATAAAAATTGCTAGGTTAGGTTAGGTGAGACATTTAAGATTGCGCACGAGCCAAGCGAAGCGTGCCGTGGTAGCGGCCGGCGAGTGCCAGAAGCGAATTCTGCCCGATTCACTCTAGTTACAGTAAATAGGTGATTGAACTAGAATAAAAATTGCTAGGTTAGGTTAGGTGAGACATTTAAGATTGCGCACGAGCCGAGCGAAGCGTGCCGCGGTAGCGGCCGGCGAGTGCCAGAAGCGAATTCTGCCCGATTCACTCTAGTTACAGTAAATAGGTGAGTGAACTAGAACTGGTATATTATTTGACTAGTAGTTATGGCATGACTTTAAAGGCCTTTGGCGCTATATAAAAAAAACTGTCAAAATTACGTCAAAAGTAGTCGAATATTCATACAAATCTACGAATTTTATTTTTTCAAAAACTAAAAACCTAGGAGTTTCCGCAACTTTTAATTTTCGTTAGTGACTCCTTACATATAGCTCTATTCGCCATAAAATTTGCAGCCGCCAACACGACCGACCGTAATGTACATTTTTTCCTAATCCTATACATTTAAATGACATTACAACGTTAATTATGCAGTTAGTCTAGATAATTCTACAGAAATATTTTTTTTTGGTTTTTCCCTTATTTATACACTAAACACTACTTGTATTCCAAATTTGAAGCTTCTATGTCTGCTAGAAGTGCCTAATACTTTTGATGATCGGTCAGTGAGTGATTGAGTCAGTGACAAAACTAAGGAGTTTGACAAGTTATAATTATGTAACTTCTGTTTCAAATTGAATTACATTTGAAATATACTGTGTTTGTACAATGCTTACCTAGTAACTAAAAATGCAGGCTTCTTTTAATCCACAACAAAGTTATAGGTAGTTGAAAATGGCCTAAACTGCTACGAGAAATTGATGGTACGGCCGTGCTCAAGTTGACAGAAGCACTGCCGTGCCCCCAGATACTCGGTTATATTGATGACAGTTACATTAAAGCAGACATACACACAGGGGCTGATGATGATTAGTATAATTTTTAAATATATGAACCACACCAACTTTCAACTAAAAAAAACCGCATCAAAATTTGTCAATCATTTAGGAACTGCGATATAACAAACAGACATACAGGGGCTGATGATGATTACTATTATTTTTAAATATATAAACCACATCAGCTTTCAACTAAAGAAATTGACATAAAAATTTTTTGATTAATTTAGGGGCTGTGATATTACAGACAGACATACAGGGGCTGATGATGATTAGTATAATTTTTAAATATGTATAAACACCACATCAGCTTTCAACTAAAGAAATTGACTTCAAAATCTTTTGATTAATTTAGGGGCTGTGATATTACAGACAGACACACAGGGGCTGATGATCATTAGTATAATTTTAAAATATACAAACCACATCAGCTCTCAAAAAAAGAAATTGACATCAAAATCTTTTGATTAATTTAGGGGCTGTGATATTACAGACAGACACACAGGAGCTGATGATGATTAGTATTATTTTTAAATATATAAACCACAACAGCTTTCAATTAAAGAAATTGACATCAAAATCTTTTGATTAATTTAGGGGCTGTGATATTACAGACAGACATACAGGGGTTGATGATGATTAGTATAATTTTTAAATATACAAACCACAAATATTATGAACTTTGTAATCGACATTATATTATAATCTCTGTAAATTTCCCCCATTTCTCATAAAAATATTAATGCTCGTCAAAGCGTCAATTCTGTTTAGTCGCACTATAAGTCCATGAGCGGACCAGGTCGGTGAACCTTTATACGTTGACAGTCCAGGGCAGAGCGACACAACCTCCCCTCACGAATTCTCAGCGGGTACTAAATAGATCGCGATTTACACGACGCGTGCGCTTGGTTGAAAACAAGTAATTTTTAAAAAATTGAATAATGGGATAAACATCGTTTTTTAATTAAATAAAAAATAGTGTCAACTTACCAATAGTATGATTATAAATTATAAAAATAATATCATCGAAGAAATTTAGTTTTTCCAGTAGAAATACAGCACTGAAAAACGTAAATTATGTCATTTTTAAAAGATTTTTTATGCAGTTAACAATACATATATTTTTAATTTTTTATCAATATTTCATTTAAGGACTTCATAATCTCTTTTATAAAAATAGAAATTAAACTATATTAACACGATTTAATTGTTATTTTCTTTATCAAAGTGAGCTAAAATCGGCATTTTTGCGATTCGGCGTTCCGAAATCTTTAAATTTACTCAAATGTACTACTTAAAACTTTAATTTTATAAAATGATGTCCAAAATAAAGAGTTTATCTTTATATATCTCTAATTGTTTTATTTAATTTAGTTATTTTATGCGTGTGAGGGGCAGTCAAAAACACCGAAAAACTGAAACTTCGTCGTAAATTGAATGCACGCTCTTAAGCGGATGTCCTTTCGTTGAAGATAGTGTGAACCATCTCGTACATTCAGTAGATAAGGGCCGGTAAATAATAATTGATAACTTGGTAGGTACTTCAATAGTGCAATACTTTGTGATTGTAAATAAATGTACAAGCCCATTTAATAGGCCCGGATTAAAAAATCTGAGCACAGTAAGTAAGCAGTGAAGTTATCGAATAACATGAAAAGCATGACTGCAGCAATACAATTGACATTCGGTAACGTTACTATTACGGAGCTTTCAAATGTTTCTGCTCGGCCAATCAAAATTAACAGGGGCTTTACTCTCCAAACTGATTTGAATTTGCTTCAAATACGATCATGCCGCGTACATCCTAATAAATTGACATTTGTTTAATTTGATTGTCAGTCGATTGATATGGTCGGGAGTACAAAAAGTTACGATCTAACGATTTTCTTTATCCAGATTAGTTTTAAAGCAATTCACCAAATAAAATACCAAAAACCGCTGATATCGAACGGATTCGGTTCTCGATTGTGTCGGGAGTAAGCCCGCTGAATCAAGATGAAAATCGAACACTCCAATCTCGAATCAAATGTCAAATTTGACATCTTTTTTAATCTGAGATAGCTTAAAAAGAAATGTCAGAAGTAAAAAATTAAGTTAGATCCGATGTTCTTCTACAGCTAACCTGTCACAGGTCACTGTGTATAATTATATCAGTAGATAGCGGTTATCGATTGAACTGATTTATTGAGTTGTTGTTGTGATAAATACAATGTTGTCAGCGGAGAAAACATCCCGGCCCATAAATAACGATAAAAACCGACGATCCTTCGGCATGAATGAGATGTTTATTCTTAGCAGTTGCCACCCTGAGTGTTGCTAGTTCGGAAAATAGATTGCTTATTGCAAGTCTTACAATTTCTTGTACAAAATTCGACTTTTACAAATTGGAATATTAGAATGTTTACCATAGATATATATATATATTTAAAATACTCTAACATACACACTAAAGTATATCATTTTTGTTGGACTAAAGCCATCTGCTTTCATGAAATTTGAATATAGCGATTGTATAACACAGATAATAATAATAGTCGCCTGGCTGGCTGCTGTTTCCACGGCGACATATTACTATTATCACTATATTATATACTTACATATACTGTAGAGTGTAGGGTGATTGTCCTAGTAATCGGCGCGCATGGCAACACTATCAGGCGCTTATCATATGTAATAACGTTTCGCAACACATGTAATATCCTGGCGCTAGTTTTTACATAAATATTTAAATTTTAGAGATCAGTAACCTCGGTATTGAAAAACTATAGTCATATCGCACTCATCTCTCGCGCAGGAGTATCAAATGACAAGTTTTTGGTTGCCGTGAGATAGCTATAGCACAGATATACCATATTCAAAATGCCATCATACAACGTTCAAAAACAAAATGGTACGGTATGGTATTTGACAGAAGTGACATCGTCTGTCATTTAGCAAAGCTCATATCAAATCCCATACATTTTTGTTTACGAACTTCGCCAGTGATAATAGCGAATTTTGTGTCAAGTGTTTATACAAATCATATTACTTGGTAATTGTAGTTAACATTGGTTCATAAGATTTTTTACCAATTTAAATGCCTCTAATAGCGCATAATTAATTTAATAACCTAATAATCAAAAGTTTGGAAGTCATAAAACGTGACAGCTATCCGCTGTAACACATGTTATAGCAAACGTTAGATAGATATTAAAACAGGCCGTTAATAATAGGTTTCTTTATCGACATTTCAAGAAGCAATACCAAAAAGTGTTGGTGTAGCGTAGTCGTTAAGGTAGCGTCAAACTGCACCAACGCAACGTGCGTTTTGCGACTCGCGAGACCTTGTGCTGTGTTGCGGTAGCGACTGATACCGTGACATTCAACACGTTCGAATGTTATCGAGTCGCTAAGGTCATGTCCTTAATTCCACCCACAAACTGGTAGCGATGCACTTGTTCATGAAATATAATAAGTTTAATCCAACACATTTTATCGAGAAAAAAAAGTAAAAATGAAGTTATGCATTCTTGTTGTATAACAATTGCATGAAACTGTTTCGAGCCAGACATAAAAATAAGAATAAATTATTCTTGCTGTAGCTTAACATTAATAATTGTTTAAAACTTTTTGGCCAAAAAACACAAATACAATATATTTACCAAAGAGGCGTGAATAATGCACAAACAATACCGGAAAATAATAAATGCGATATTATTGTCGACAGAGGTCAATTATGTCTATAACAGGCCAGTAATATTCCACATCGTTCGCGTCAACAATAACATTATCGCGTCGCAAACAATAGGAGTAAGGACTTGATAAGGAACGATTTATTCGAACGTTATCGGACCCCAGGGGCCTGTGCTTTCATCCACATAATGAGTTATTATGCAAGTGTAAAAACTGAGAGAACAAACCTCTGTTAAGTACAAAAGGATATTTAATCTTTTTGTTTACAAAAAGATATTGTTAGTAAATACAATAAAAAGTACACTTTACTTGTGGTCCAATATAATATTAAAAAAAATATTTGATAGCAGGTACACTTTGTACACCAAATTTAATATTTTGATTAACCACGGCATACCAGGCCAAATATTTCTAGAATGATAAATTATTATAGAACAAATGGACAATACACAAACTGTGAGTAATGCTTTGGTCAACATAATGAATTTATCATTTAAGATTAAACATTTTAACAAATATGAAATATGTCATACACAGTTACAACATAACTAAAGTACAACAATAATAACTAAAGTAAATTATATCTATGCAAAATAACTTTTGAACTAATAGATCTTCATCATATAAAATAAAATATACGACAGATAATTAATATTATTAGTACACAGATAATTTTCGATTTTTGGAAATATAAAAATTTTGTTATTTCATGATTTTTTTTTTGTTCTTTTCAGGTACTTTTTACTTTCAAGGCTGCAAAATGGATTCCAACTGGTGTATATCATCGACCATAGTAAAGACTGATAGTATTTTATTTTGTGATATAATTGTAGTTAGTGGTTTTAATGAATTTACCTCTCATAGTGATGCATTTATTAATAAATGCTTTTCTATTTCCATGTAATTTCATAGATCTGCATGCAATTCTTTTAATCGATGATATTGTTTCTTTTAAGTTCATTGCGAATGTAGTTTACTAGGATTGTTCAATTAATTATAATTAGTGCGTGTAAACAATTTTGGTTATAGACACGTTAAATGATCTCTAAAATTATGAAAAAAAATACTTAATACGTTATAAACTATAATTTTAATTGAATTATGTTAATTTTAAGAGTAAGGAATGATTTTAATGATGTGTTGAATGTGTTTAATTTTATAAATCGATGTTTGTGTCAATTCATACTAAGGCGCATGTCATGAAATCGCACTTGCGCGTTAGTGTGAATTACCTTTAATTTTATGAGCCGTTATTGTGTATTTCAAATGATTTTGTATCTAAATAAAAACGATTATTGATTTTTATGTGTAATTTATTGAAAAATCACTTACTTACCTAATGTGTTTTTATAAATAAATCTATTTTACTTTAAGTAGGTATGTTGTTTTTACTCTGTGGGTGATATGTTCTGTGCCGCCGCTACTAATGTGTCGTGGATGTCTTTTGCGTAGGAGATCTGTAGACGAACCGTGTTGAGGTACTGGGGGTAACTTAGTGTTGTTTCCTGAAATAAAGCAGAATCAAGTTTTGAGGATATGTCATAAAATAAACATAATCAAAGTTATGGTGAAGTGATGTTACTAGAATCTATTATGTGGAATTTCAAAGAGTAATTTGTTAATGTCATGAATGCAAATTTTTTTATATATATTCTTCTGTACGTGTCTTAATAGTTAACTCATAAACGGCTGAATCGATTTGAATGATTTTTTTGTGTGTGTTCAAGTAGATTCCGTGCTCAATTCAATTCTAAGGCGGTACGAACTTCGCCGGGACAGCTAGTATATTATAATATTGTTAAAATCAATTAAAATCAGCTGTCAGGGAAATCAGATGATGATGATGATGAAAAAAAAAGAAAAGTGAGGTCAACGGCCTTAGTAGCGACTATTTGTTTTCATTGCTCATTTTTATTTTCAACTTAATTAATTGTTCTGTCTTAAATTAGCTACTACTCATTCAAGACATGCTACTGCATGTGCCCATATTTTAAGTTATTGATTTTTCCAAATGAAAATGAAAATGAAAAATCTTTTATTTCCAAATAGGTTAGTTACTAACACTTTTAGAATTGTCCTACATGATGACCTACCACCGGTTCGGGGACTAACCCGGCGAGAAGAACCAGCGTAAGAAACTCGCTCGGGGCCACCTTTTAGCAAAAAGATGGGAAAATTGTTCTTTTTAAAAAAAATATATATATAACAATGTTATAACTTAACATAAATTACAATTTACAAAATTATATATACTATATAATATAGAAATAGCCTCGAAAGTGGCCACCTTATTCCCAGGGTGTGCTATCATTAACAAAGTCATTAATCTTATAATAAGCTTTAGCACACAAACGTTCTTTAACTACTCTTTTGAATTTATTGATGGAAAAATTTTGAACGTTTTCTGGGATCTTATTGTATAGGCGTATACATTGACCTTTAAAAGATTTGCTTACTTTGCTAAGCCTGATCATAGGTATATCTAACTTGTGTTTATTTCTTGTATTTCTACAGTGATTGTCGCTTTAAAGCTCCATCATATAAGTTCCATCCATTTCCTTTCTCATTTAAAATATTAGAAAGAGTCGTCGTAGTTTTAAAAAGAGAGTACTATATATAGTACCTACCCCTATGTTTTATGGATGATTCCATAAAACATAGAGGTAGTAGGTACAAAACCATTCAATATAACGGATTCAAGATAACTCTCTGGTTGAAACTAGATGAAACATAGTCGAAGATCACTTGACCTTAATATCTGCTAATTATTTTATACTGTCTACGTGATGATACGGTGCATACAGAAAAGAGACGTGCTTTTCATCCTGTTCCATATAAAAGCATTTTATCGGTAAGGTCAGACCGGGCAGCAAAGTAATTAAAAATAATTACATAAAATGTTGCATTTTTTTATAATTTGTATAATTTCCTTAAAGATAATATACCAAGCATATTTTGGTTCTGGTACCTCGTAAAAATTACTTACCATAACGAGATTTTAAAAAATGTCTAAAATGACTTCAAGGAGTGAATCTTACTATGCTAGGACCCGCGGGCATACACACAAACGCACTGGTCGTTAACCTAACACCTGACCAGGGCTGAAACTCATCTGTTTTTATAGACTTTTATGGATATTTTTAATCGCGATTTGTCGCGTTATGGTAAATAATTTATGCGTCATGTGCCAAGACGAAAAATGCTCTACGCGTCCTTCTCTTCACACTATATTCGGCTTCATATATGAAACATGAATCACGCTGTATAGATCAGATAATGGCAAAGTACCTAAAGTATGACGGTGAGCGGCAGGTAGTGCGCCGCAGACTGCGTCTGCTGGATGTGAATGAGACCATGGTCACAGTACCTGTGTAGTGGGTCCGGTGTCCAGCCTGGACGGTATGACGGTGAGCGGCAGGTAGTGCGCCGCAGACTGCGCCTGCTGGATGTGAATGAGACCAT
This sequence comes from Celastrina argiolus, assembly GCA_905187575.2. Lineage (NCBI taxonomy): Eukaryota > Metazoa > Arthropoda > Insecta > Lepidoptera > Lycaenidae > Celastrina > Celastrina argiolus. Next base: position 11,828,165 of record LR994596.1, read on the forward strand.
GGTCACAGTACCTGTGTAGTGGGTCCGGTGTCCAGCCTGGACGGTATGACGGTGAGCGGCAGGTAGTGCGCCGCAGACTGCGTCTGCTGGATGTGAATGAGACCATGGTCACAGTACCTGTGTAGTGGGTCCGGTGTCCAGCCTGGACGGTATGACGGTGAGCGGCAGGTAGTGCGCCGCAGACTGCGTCTGCTGGATGTGAATGAGACCATGGTCACAGTACCTGTGTAGTGGGTCCGGTGTCCAGCCTGGACGGTATGACGGTGAGCGGCAGGTAGTGCGCCGCAGACTGCGCCTGCTGGATGTGAATGAGACCATGGTCACAGTACCTGTGTAGTGGGTCCGGTGTCCAGCCTGGACGGTATGACGGTGAGCGGCAGGTAGTGCGCCGCAGACTGCGTCTGCTGGATGTGAATGAGACCATGGTCACAGTACCTGTGTAGTGGGTCCGGTGTCCAGCCTGGACGGTATGACGGTGAGCGGCAGGTAGTGCGCCGCAGACTGCGCCTGCTGGATGTGAATGAGACCATGGTCACAGTACCTGTGTAGTGGGTCCGGTGTCCAGCCTGGACGGTATGACGGTGAGCGGCAGGTAGTGCGCCGCAGACTGCGCCTGCTGGATGTGAATGAGACCATGGTCACAGTACCTGTGTAGTGGGTCCGGTGTCCAGCCTGGACGGTATGACGGTGAGCGGCAGGTAGTGCGCCGCAGACTGCGCCTGCTGGATGTGAATGAGACCATGGTCACAGTACCTGTGTAGTGGGTCCGGTGTCCAGCCTGGACGGTATGACGGTGAGCGGCAGGTAGTGCGCCGCAGACTGCGTCTGCTGGATGTGAATGAGACCATGGTCACAGTACCTGTGTAGTGGGTCCGGTGTCCAGCCTGGACGGTATGACGGTGAGCGGCAGGTAGTGCGCCGCAGACTGCGCCTGCTGGATGTGAATGAGACCATGGTCACAGTACCTGTGTAGTGGGTCCGGTGTCCAGCCTGGACGGTATGACGGTGAGCGGCAGGTAGTGCGCCGCAGACTGCGCCTGCTGGATGCACGTCGTGGCAGTCCTCTAAAAAAACACATTACTTTTATTTAAAAAAAGAACTTAAAATTTGGTTTCTTAGGGCCCCACATAAATAAATTATTCCCATAAAAACTATGTTGTGTTACCCGGGACTCAAACAATCAGTGCCGAATTTCATTAAATTCGGTTCAGACAATAACATTTTTTTTTAATATTAGTTTAGTTTTTATTCAGGTTCATAATCTTTGGCGTAATGATGACGAAAATTTTGGCATAGTTATGACTCTGATCAATTTAATAATTATTCATTCTAGAATATTCAAATGATTCGAAGAACGTTACCAATAACTTAATCAATGGAGACTCAACTAAGATATTGATTTTCCGGTGTCGATAACTTCTAGGAACAAGGAACTATCTATTATCTATAAGTAGTTATTATAAAGCCTATAGGCTCGAACTACTTGATATTAGCAAGTGTAGGATTAGCTACGCAACTTTATTTTAACAGATAATTTAAATCCGTACTTATTTCATCCTTAATTTAAAAAAAGCAAAATATTTTATATATTATGTTATTGAATGTACTGTAGGTTCTTGATGGAAATACATTGTACACAGTAATAATACTCAAATTACTTGCACTTTCTCCACTTTATTAGTTGTTAAACATAAGATTTATTGAAATACACGACCGGTTTCGACTAGAGTAATCATCAGACTTATGTATTATTACTGTGTAAAATACTTTATTTCCAAATTAAACTTACAAGCTTTTTTCGGAATGTCATCAAAAATGGCTACCACCGGTTCAGCCCTAGCCCTCATTATCTGGTAACCCCCGACGTAAATATATTTTTGTGTGTGTTTGTCTGTCTTCCAAACGGATGAACCGATTTTGATCTAGTTTTAAAGCTGACGTGACGTGTTATTCTTCGTTACAATTCATCGTCATCGCTCAACAATTCAGGGGTTACTTAAATTTTTAATTTTGTTTATACTTATAGAAGATGGTAAACGTATATATTATGTAGCAAGCACCTATAAGGGTGCGTTTCCACTGACGCGGAGCGAGGCGGAGAGGAGCTTAGCGGTGCCCAAATTGACCAATCACTATGCTCGTGCTGTTTCCGTGGAAACGGAGCGGAGATTTCGAGCATAGTGATTGGTCAATTCGGGCACCGCAAGCTCGTTAGGGTTAGGGTTTTGTAGTAACATGAAGAAACCCTTAATATCGCTATCTTCGTCCGTCCTATTGATAACTTCAGCAATTATAAATCGACGAAATTTTTCAGGATAGCGAGATAAAACTAACTTGTAATGAAAAAGCCTATTTTGCGTTAATAGGTACGAAGCCTTACTTTTTCTGCGACATGTTCAAGTTAGGTTATAAGATGTACAGTCACCGAAAGATCCGGTCTACCACTTTTCAACTATATTTCTACGTGGACGAAATGCGGTAAGCCGAATCTGTCGGGTACATCAAATAGTTTAATGTGATGTTCAAACATTATAAATCAATTATAGACATTGTTACAAGGTACACATAGAACACAGATAACACGACTGTATCTCAGAAGTCAGGGATGAACATCGGGAAAATGGGCCCGCGTCATCGCATGACCGGCCACGTCACGTAGCGCCGATAAGGGGACGTGCATAATGATGAAAAAAACGTACGGCCCTACTCAGACATTAAATTAGGATGCCGACCGATTTTTCGTAGGAGAAAAATAGAACATAATATACAATAGTGCAAAGCACACGTCATACATTAAGTCGGTCAGGAACTCAGAACAAAGAATCATATGGAACTGTACTTATAGTTAAATTTCACACGGCAATAATAATAGGCTACCTGTCTCTTTCTTACAACAAGAGTTTTAAGTAAGAGATAAGTATCTACACTCTTTTTATCAACGCCCTCTTCTTTGGCTTTGATATACTTCTGCTGTCACGGACGCCATTTTACTTATAACTTTGTTTACATGTCAAACGTTGTTATTGTGAGATTTTTATGGTTTTTGTGTGATTTTCGATTTAATTACTGCGCAAAACTGTAAAATAATTCTGAATTCATTATAATAGGTAACACGAAGTGCTCTGTAGTAAGTAGTGGCCTATGCAAAATCACCGGTAAGTAGCTAACATTTATTTAAATTTGTAGTATGCACATAATATAAGAATTGACTCTGTGTACCGCTAGTAATAACTACCATATAACGTCAGACACGTCTATCCATCACTGCAGTTATGGTAATACTGTCCCCACTCTTAGTGTCCTGTACATGGTATATATGGCAGTAAAGAGGCAATCAGTTGTCAAACACTACATCCCATCCTTATTTAAGTTTATATAATAATAACTTAAAGCTACAGTTTCAAGATAGAAAAGTACAAGAATCAAAACTAGTCGAAATGCATATTCAGATTTATTTAACACTTTCCAAACATACCTATGGACTTAATCAACATATTACTTTCTCATTCCTTAACCTTAACCATAAGGATAACTTTATTTCCTTTCGTTATACTCATATAGTATAATAGTCATTCTTAGCCTTTCCCTTTTCTTTTCTTTTTAATTGATTTGGTGAAAGAACATCTGGGGGCACGGTCGTACCCCCGTCAAGACGAGCCAAGCGAAGCGCAAGGGAACTACCTACCTTTTCTCGAAAGGTTTCGTCGTTTTTTTGAACTCCCATAACTTTGCTTTGGATGATGCTAAATGGTTGAAAATTTCAACATATAATGACACCAAAAATTACATGAATTATACAAAGTTTGAATGTCGTAGCTACTATACTTTAGATTTTATCGATGTGTAAAAACCCCTGATTTCGTCACTGACTCATTTATAGATCATCAAAATTCTTAGGTTACTTCCGGAAATCTTAGAAAGCTGAAGTTATGTATGTAAGCTGTTATTGCTACAAAACCAACAAAAAAATTATTAAAATGTAAATACCGCCATTTTGAATCCAATATGGTGGACCACCATATTGGATTCAAATGGATGTTTATTATAAGGATCTGATGAGATGATCTTTAATTTATAAAAGGAATATAATAAACAAGTACATAAAAACCTACGACCTACCTTTTGTAGGACCTATAATCGTTCAGAGTTTTGCTCCATATAATTTATGTCCGACTTTATGTATGTTGAGTGCGTTGCACTACTGCAATCAGTAGTTATATTCTATTATTCATCTACAAAAAGTCGGTCACCAATTATTAATCGGTGACCGACTTTTACCGAAGATGAAAAATATATTATTGAATTATTTATGAGAGGAAAATTTGTTTTTTATCCACTTATTTAAAATTAGCGCGAATATGCAGGCAGCTAATAGTTGTAAATTGCTGTCGGTCACAAAATAACTGTCGATGTATGGAACAGGTCCGGCACAAGCTCCATCTGTTGTTAAATTTCTTTTCAGTAAAGTTTTTTGTATACTTAGCATTATTATAATGTGATTTGTAAGAAACTAGCTTGTCAGTGGCTCTAAATATTCTATAGAATTCCTTGTGCTACCATCATCACTACTACTATTAGATATAAGGTACTGTTGAAAATACTAGCTGGTATTAGCTAATATTAGCACCGGGCGTCGGCAGGCGTCGCGGCGCTAGACGTCGCTACGCTGGGCGTCGGTAGGCGTCGCGGCGCTGGGCGTCGTGGCACTGGGCGTCGTGGCACTGGGCGTCGGCAGACGTCGGGGCGCTGGGCGTCGGCAGGCGTCGCGGCGCTGGGCGTCGGTAGGCGTCGCGGCGCTTGGCGTCGTGACGCTGAGCGTCGGCAGGCGTCGCGGCGCTGGGCGTCGTGGCGCTGGACGTCGGCAGGCGTCACGGCGCTGGGCGTCGGTAGGCGTCGCGACGCTGGGCGTTGGCAGGTGTCGTGACGCTGGGCGTCGGCAGGCGTCACGGCGCTGGGCGTCGGCAGGCGTCGCGGCGCTGGGCGTCGTGGCGCTGGGCGTCGGTAGGCGTCGCGACGCTGGGCGTCGGCAGCCGTCGCGGCGCTGAGCGTCGGTAGGCGTCGCGGCGCTGGGCGTCGGTAGGCGTCGTGACGCTAGGCGTCGGCAGGGGTCGCGGCGCTGGGCGTCGTGGCGCTGGACGTCGGGAGGCGTCGCGGCGCTAGGCGTCGGTAGGCGTCGCGACGCTGGGCGTCAGCAGGCGTCTCGGTGCTGGGCGTCGGTAGGCGTCGCGGCGCTTGGCGTCGTGACGCTGAGCGTCGGCAGGCGTCGCGGCGCTGGGCGTCGTGGCGCTGGACGTCGGCAGGCATCACGGCGCTGGGCGTCGGTAGGCGTCGCAACGCTGGGCGTCGGCAGGCGTCGTGTCGCTGAGCGTCGGCAGGCGTCGCGGCGCTGGGCGTCGGCAGGCGTCACGGCGCTGGGCGTCGGTAGGCGTCGCGGCGCTTGGCGTCGTGGCGCTGGGCGTCGGTAGGCGTCGCGGCGCTTGGCGTCGCGACGCTGAGCCTCGGCAGGCGTCGCGGCGCTGGGCGTCGGCAGGCGTCGCGGCGCTTGGCCGCGGCGCTGGGCGTCGGTAGGTTATTCATGTTCTTCACAGAACAACATTTTATTACTTTATTATTTCTAATAGTAAAATATGACACGTCATTTCAATTACCATAGCGTAAAATATAAAGTTCCTATCAGTGCTACTGAGTATTTTGAATAATAATTAAAGTATAACAACAATATAAATATCAATTTTAAGAACTATGATGGCAAATTTCCCTCTCCCAGACTGTGAGCCGTTAGAGTAACAAGGCACGTGAAATGTAAAGGATTGGTGAAACATTTGCTCTCAGATGCTACTACATTTACACACTGTATAGGTATACAGTGTGTAAAAAGAACAGTCACAGAACAGTTTTGGAAATGTATATTTTTTTGTCAATAAATATTTTTTTTTTTTTACTTTTTACCATTTATTATTTTGTCGCAAGAATAACTAAAAAGCAAAAAAAAAAAATATTTGTAAGTAAAAATTCGTGGAACGGTGGAAGTCCCGCGAAGATTTAAACGGTTTATCACAAAATGTTTCTATGCTCAACGAAGTGGACACGGATCAGCTAGTCTTCTTCCTATATATAAAAATGAATTGCTGTTCGTTAGTCTCTCTAAAACTCTAGAACGGCTGAAGCGATTCGGCTATTTTTAGTCTTGAAATATTCGTGGAAGTCTCGGGAAGGTTTAAATTTGTTTGTATGCTCAACGAAGTGGGCGCGGGTCAGCTAGTTGATGGCTAAGTCGATACTTGATATGATCAAAAAACACAGCTACCTACACCATCTGACCAGGACTTAAGCGTTAATTGTGCATCTTATTGGTCTGGGTAAACATAACGCATCAGCGATAAGCCACTGGCGGTTGCCGGGTCGAAATGTCAGGTTTCAATTACATTAATAACTAACATTGCAACATTGTATGTAACTAGGCAGGCGATGGATAGTACATCTCTCGTACAGCCGAGCGTCACTTGTACATAATAAATAATATTATTCATAATCATTATAATTTATAGCTAATAGTTCGTCCCTGATAAATTTAACCTAAAGGTAAACAAACCGAAAACAACGAAATTTTCACTCATTTACTTATTGTGCACACTTATCAACATTTTCACAGGTATATTAAAGGTTTATACTTTATTATCCAATACATTTTATAACAATGAAACATATAATAACTAAATAACACTAGCTGTTCCCGCGACTTCGTTCACGTGGTTATTGAGTAACTTAAGCTGTTTATGGAGCGCACGCAATGAAAGTCCCCAATTGTAATTAATTTTCCCCGTTTTTGCAACATTTCTCGCTGACGCTTCGCTCCTATTGGTCGCAGCGTAATGTTATACAGCCTAAAGCCTTCCTCTACAAATGGATTATACAACAAAAAAGAATTTTTCAAATCGTTCCTGAGATTAGCGCGTTTAAACAAACAAACAAACAAACAAACAAACTCTTCCGCTTTATAATATTAGTATAGAAGTATAGATATGTAAACATCAAATGAAAAATCTTGACTGTAAAAATACGCTGTTTAGACGTTGTTTACGTTTGGGTTAAATTTATCATGGACATACTATAGAACTTCCACTACTGGACATAAAGCTTCGCTAAATTTCATGAGGTACATTTACCAGTTTCAGATAGTAACAATGTCCGCGGAATTCCCTCTGTCGCCTTTTACGACACCCCCGAATATTATATACCTACTTAAACAGGCATATTAAGAAGGGAAAAAAATAACTGAATCTCCATAGCATCACTTTTTTGTGACTCTTTTCAAGTCCCTTTATATTATAATATCAATATCAATAAGCCTGCTTTGACACAATATTAACATTGTAGTATATTTTTCCTCAGGTACAGAGCAGCCTTATTTAACCATATAGTTTATTGTTCAAAGGAGCAAATTTACAAAATGCAGAAATCTACATTTGTATCAATGTACATTACATATTATATCTTAGATTAACTTAAATGTAGTTTTATTAACATAATGTGAACTTGCATAACATTTTTGTTTGGTCATCTTCAATTGAAGACATGAGTGGATGAAGGTGATATACGCAAAATACTTTTTTTTAATTTCAAGAAAATTGAGGTCAAACTGTCACTTAAACATTTTAAAATATTTCATAACATATCAAGTAGGTACATTAATCTAAAGATAGTTTTAGAATAAATGTATTTAATATGTTACAACATAAAATCTTTAAATGAGAGTTTAAAGTATAGTTTTTAGTTATAATTTTCTGTGTAGGTTTATTTGCGACCTTCATCCACTCATGTCTTCAATTACATTATGATTTCCGAGTTACTTTCATACCTTTTGGATGTAAAATAGAACAATAATGACTGTAGTAAGAACTTACAAGATGAAGCTCCATTTGATCACAAAGTGAGAAAAACTCCTCCAGATTTTTGTCAAAACGAGGCACTGGATTATCTACACCTTTCCTGAAAAAGAATTATATTCTGTTTTAAGAAACTATGCTTAAACTAGTTATTTATTTTAAAAGTTATATGACACAATTTCTGTTTCAACTTTGAGTATAACATTATTGTATTGTATCAAGAATCATAATATGTATGTATATAAATCAGCAGAATATTACTCTTGATAGGCATGACTTCATTTAAAAGGACACAATATTCTTCATAAGTTTTGGCCCATTGAATGCACACAATTTGATGAGCAATTGTAAATAGTAAAGCAAATAAACTGGAGAATAGCAATTCAGAAAAATAGGTATAAATGTGAATAATTTTTTATATAAACAGAAGCTTACTGAGTGTTTGAATCTATGTTTTGATTTTGATGTAATATTTGTGCAGCTGATTTTAGGGTCATCTGAAACAAAATGTACATAACAAATAGGTTACAGAAACAACAATATGATAAAAACTCATCATTGGCATTGTCTTAAAGATATGAACTGGGTTTACTGAAAGGAGTGGAACGTAAATCGAATGAAAACAAGACATTGCATTAGCCGGCTTCTCAAAGTAAAAAAATGAATTATGTATATTGCTTACAGGTAAAGATTCACGCAGGGCACTCATCAGAGACTTGACTTTGGATATATTATCCATTTTATCCTGCTGAGGTGGTTGAGCCATTGCTGGCTGCATTTGTTGTGGAGACGGAATTATTGAAACGGACACGGGCATTTGCATACCGACATTCGGAGAAGCACCCACAGGGTTCATCGGTACATGCATATTCATTTGATTCATTTTGAATACAAATAAAAATCAATTTTTCTAATAGTTTTCCAATTTGTGTTTATTGTTTCGACAAATGACAATTGACAACTTGAGCGACAGCCGACAGTTGACACATGTTTTTTTATCCCTGTGTTCCAGGAGCTGATAGTAAACGAAAATAACGTTTTTTCGTTCAGATTCGCGTTTCTTTAGCACTTTAAAGAATCATTCGTTTTGAACTGTTCATATTCGTGTTCCACAAGCAGGTGTCAGCTGTCAAAAACTGTTCAAAACGCTCAGAATGATCCCATCTTGGACGTTTACTTAGATTTCACTGATCTCGATGTTATTTTTAAGCTATGGATGGAGCAAATTTATTATAGATTCTTATAGAATGTAGTTATTATTGTTAATTTAAAATATAAATAGAATTTATGAGATAAAAAGGAAATGTTAAATTTTGACATCTGTCAGTCGTTCCACTAGCAGTAAAGTTTGTTGAAACATTCAGATCAAAAATTTCATTATTGTGCTAAAGAAACGACTGTGTGCGTTATGAATGATCTGAGCGTTCAGTGTAAAAAGAGCTCCTAAAGGAACACGCCCAAAATACTTTTTTTCTCTCTCTCTCTCTAATGGCATGCACACCTTCCCTGTGTTCCAGGAGCTGATAGTAAACGAAAATAACGTTTTTTTCGTTCAGATTCGCGTTTCTTTAGCACTTTATAGAATCATTATGATCGTTTTAAACTGTTCTTACTCGTGTTCCACAAGAAGGTGTCAGCTGTCAAAAACTGTTCAAAACGCTCAGAATGATCCCATCTTGTTTTTGACGTTTACTTAGATTTCACTGATCTCGATGTTATTTTTATTTTAAGTTACGGATCGAGCAAATTTATTATAGATTCTTTTATAATGTAGTTATTATTGTTATTTTAAAATATAAATAGAATTTATGAGATAAAAAGGAAATGTTAAATTTTGACATCTGTCAGTCGTTCCACTAGCAGTAAAGTTTGTTGAAACGTTCAGATCGAAAATTTCATTATTGTGCTAAAGAAACGACTGTGTGCGTTATGAATGATCTGAGCGTTCAGTGTAAAAAGAGCTCCTAAAGGAACACGCCCAAAATACTTTTTTTCTCTCTCTCTCTCTAATGGCATGCACACCTTCCCTGTGTTCCAGGAGCTGATAGTAAACGAAAATAACGTTTTTTTCGTTCAGATTCGCGTTTCTTTAGCACTTTATAGAATCATTATGATCGTTTTAAACTGTTCTTACTCGTGTTCCACAAGAAGGTGTCAGCTGTCAAAAACTGTTCAAAACGCTCAGAATGATCCCATCTTGTTTTTGACGTTTACTTAGATTTCACTGATCTCGATGTTATTTTTATTTTAAGTTACGGATCGAGCAAATTTATTATAGATTCTTTTATAATGTAGTTATTATTGTTATTTTAAAATATAAATAGAATTTATGAGATAAAAAGGAAATGTTAAATTTTGACATCTGTCAGTCGTTCCACTAGCAGTAAAGTTTGTTGAAACGTTCAGATCGAAAATTTCATTATTGTGCTAAAGAAACGACTGTTGTGCGTTATGAATGATCTGAGCGTTCAGTGTAAAAAGAGCGCATAAAGGAACACGCCCCATAAATAATACGTCCATGCCTTAAATTATAGGGATAAAGAGACAGTAACACAAAACTTTCATTGTCTTTTTTTAATTTTATTACGCAAAAAGCATTATAACAAGTTCAATATTAAACGTTAAATAACTGTGGGATTCACTATTTTTATAAGGGAATTAAATCGAAGGAACTAATGTGTCGCTCATACCAGATAAATAAAAGTATATGTAAGAAAAATAATAAATTTATTCTTAAGACACATTTGGTTTTTTACATTCTGAAGTAGAATTATTATCATTAGATTTTCTTTTGGTGCCTTTTTTGAAAAAGGCTGTCAGGGGTTTTTGGGCTGATTTGTTTTTATTTTCTACTCTTTTATTACAGATGTCTGCTTTATTTTTTGAGTTATTAACAATTGTGGAGACTGGGTGCCACATTAGTGCTTGCACTGGCTTTAGGCAAGCAAGAGCTGCATCAGCATTAATTTTTTCTATATCCAGCCAGCACTGAAATTAAAATAAATGGTTCTATAAATATGCTGTAAATTGGTGATGCATCACTATATTATATATATTTATTATTATGAAATTAAACTAAATCATTCTGCCGCCGTGTCTGTCTATTTGTCATAAACTTCAAAACTACTGCACTGATTTTCATGCAATTTTTACCAATGGATAGAGTAGTTTTTGAGGAAGGTTTTTGTATCTTACCTAATTTGTAATTTGTTATTTTTACTTTAATTTTTGTATGCATTAAACTTAAAGTTAAAATATAGCACTATTTGTGCAAAAAAAGCCAACTGAGAGCTTTTGCAAGAATGCTGCCTTTAAGATACAACAAAATAATTTATGGTAAAATTGTGTATTTTATATGTCTACAGAAAGGTCCACAATGGCATAATATGTCTATCTCCTAAGGATAAAATACTGCATGTGTATCTAATAGTTAAAAAAATTGGGCATTTATAGGCATATGTTACTTAGCTGGTGCATTTCATGAAGACAATTTTTGCCCGACCATGTTAATTTGTGCTACTCTCTACTTTGTGGTCATTACCAAAAGCTATATTTAGTAAAGAAGTTTTTTCCACCAACAAAATTACACACGTGCATAGACAAGTGCTAGTAAATAATAAACCAAATCTTATGGTCTTTAATTTACTTGATACTTACATTGATTTGCTGTTCACTATCTAAAATAGCTGGCATTCTATGATGTAACCAGTCAAATGTGCTGTTAGATTCCATAGTAATAACAGAGTAGGAATACATTATTGTCTCCTCCTTTTGCCATGTGCTGTACAGCCCCGCCATGTATAGCAACTTAATTCCTTTCCATCCATTTACATCATCATAGTTATTATCCCATGTTTTATGTTCATCAATCTGAATTAAAGGCAACAAAAAATTAATACATTCATTTTATGGGCAAAACAGATATCACACATTTCCACCACTGCAACTCCTGTATGGTTTGACAATATAGTCAGCGAAAATACCCCTCTCAATGGTGCCCGAAGGAATAAATTTAAATTAAAAGAAGTAACAATATAAATGTGATTATGTTAAGATGATCTAAACAGAGGAATACAAAAATAGTTTAGCTTACCAATAAATTGTCATCTTGTTTACTATAAATATAATATGGCTGTTTAACTTTAGCCTTAATTGTTGTTTGCCACTCATAAAATCCTTCAACAACAATGACACATCTACCTCCACTCATCAAGATTGGCCGATACAGTTTTGAATTTTTAATATTCTCTATTCTACAGTTGTTTGTGCTTAAATTATGGTTTCTATAGTCATCCTAGAATGATAACATCCAATTTTTATTTTGTAATAGAGTCGCGACTTTCACTAATAACTTGATTAACTATTACCTTGTGCCAAGGCGGGATAATGCCCCACATCATGGGTTTAAGAACTCTACTTGTTAGCGCAGGATATTTACTTGAAGAAATTAATACCGGAGTAACGTCGGTTGGAGCAATGTTGTACGAAGGTTTGTATTCCTTGCCATCGTTATGTTCGTCAAGCCACTCTGGTTTGAGGTATTTGTGTCCATCTTTAGGTATATAACTACAGGCGCATTGAATCTCATTCCTTTTAAGTGTTCTGAAAGCGAAAGCAAGATTTTTATACCTTACCTTCTTAATTTTTCTTAATCGTGGATCTTAGCTTATCAGATCTAACTTACAATCCTGTACGACCACACATTTCATTGATACGAATTATTATTTAATGCAAATGCTCACTTACTAGGTATCTACTTGTTAAGTTAAGATTTAAGTAAATTACTCTAATCTATGGTACATAGGTACCTACTTTTTAACAATTTTTGTTTTAAAAATAATCGCGCCACGAAAAATATGACAGTTATTTTCTTAATTGTTTTTGCCAAACCAGCCAAAGCGATTGCAATACTTTGCATGATTCTGCCAGTGTCGAGTGTTAAGTGTTTATAGAAAAAAATATTGGTTTGAGTACATATTCCAATTTGAGTATATATAGCTCATAAATAGGTACGTAGTATCCCCATAGTCGTCTGTGAGTATATCATAAACGGAAATAAGGATGAATCCAAATTAGAAGTGTTTTACCTGAAATAAAACACATATTAAATACTTACCTTAGTTAAAGCTTACAACCTTGAGAGTGGCAACACCTAGTTTCCATCAAATCTTTTGTCCTTTTCTTTCCTTTTTAACCTTCACCTCTATCTATCTCGCTCGCACATTCCCCACCAGCGGCCTGATTACCTAACTTCAGTCGCTTTCCCGTCTCTCGAGATCAGCTGTCATTGCGACGTTTAAACTTTTTAAAACACGATTTAAAAAGTTAAAACGTCAAAATTATGACATATTCATTTTTTAAATCGTGTTTTAAAAAGATGTAACGTCACAATGGCAGTTGATCTCGAGAGACGGGAAAGCGACCGGAGTTACGTAATCAGGGCCCAGGTAGTGTCGAGCTGAAAATTAAGCTCGGACACCTGCCTCATTGAGTCGAGAGGAACTGCCAGGCAGAATTTAAATTTGTAAACTTTAACTAAGGTAAGTATTTAATATGTGTTTTATTTCAGGTAAAACACTTCTATTAAACACTTGACCGTTAGTTAAAGTTTACAACCTTGAGACGTGTTTGTTATCGCCTGGTGGGTAAATTATAAATCTGTGTAAGGACGCCAATGTGATTTTGACATTATAATGTAATGCATACAAACTGAAAGTTTAAGAATATTCAGTATAAATTAAAATAGAATGCTGTGTTGAAACAACTGGCATTTTAGATTATCAATATTAACCTATTGAGCGAGAATATAATACAATTTTTATAATACATATTACGAGCGGGCCCCACAGACGAGGGGATAAAGCTGTGCCCGCGACTTCGTACGCGTGGAAAAGTGATTTAGGGCAGTGTTATAATAAATCAGTTTTAAAAATATTTTTAGTTATAAAAACTGTCGTCGAGGTATTTAAAAAACTACTTTATGTTGACAATTCCTACTACCAGCTTGACAAACGACCGTGTACAATTACTATAATGCGAACGGGACTACTTGATAGAGAGATACACGACGAACATCTAGTACTAAGATTTGTATGGACCGCAGACGATGATCGTTTCCACGCCGACGCTGCTGGTGTGGCGACAATGATATTAAGACAGCGCGCCGCAAATTTTGCGGTCTTTTCGGTGCGTAAGTCCGACTCGCACTTGCCCGGTTTTTTTATTTATTAATAACCAAACATGTAGGTACTGATTATAAATCACTTCACTGTTAAAGTACCTACTAACTGATTTTATACAGAAAAGTAGCAAAATATAGAAAGTACCAAAAGAAAGAAAACAAACCTAAGTTGTAGGTACCTAACATAAAAACCATTCGGTCCATGATAAAAACTAAGAAATAAAAATATCAAGACAAATATAAATCTAACTTATATTGACATAACTTTTTTAGTTTAACTGTAAACACAATACTTATGTTAATCAAAATTCTATATATTATGCAGTTATCGAATACATAATTTGGACAAAGAAAACTATAAAAATGTACAGTAATAGTAGGCTGTAGTATGAATTTAAACGGACGGAATGAGAACTATAATATAGAATGCAAAATAATATTATACATTGCTAATGATGCACGCTGAGTATAACTCTCGGATAACGTATTGTATAAATGTAGGTACTCAACTTTGCTATAAATAAATGTATTAAAAGTACGGCATTTGGCGTATAGATAGATTTGTATAAGAGAATACTCTATCAATATTATGATATTTGACAAAAAAACCCATAATAATCACACTGTTAACACATATCCAGGGCAGGCCGCAAAAGGCTATAATTTCAAAAGGTATCTCGATTGGAATCGAGTTGTATCAACAGTTTTCCCCTGTAACACAGTTTAGTAACTATCGAGATGTTTTTAACGTCTATCTTATTAAATAGAAAAAACAAAAAAAAGAGCAATATATTTATGAAAATATTAAAACTGTTTTTAAGATTCCGTACCTCAAAAGGAAAAAACGAAACACATATTATAAGATCATTTCCATGTCCGTCTGTCTGTCAAGACCCTTTTACTCAGAAACGCGTGTTGTGATGAAAATTATATAAAATACTCAGGAACTACTGTTCCTTGAAGCAGTGAAAAAATCAGACTTCTTAGCCAATGCAATCAAAAGCAGTCGCTTATGTCGCTAAATTTCGTCATTTTCGACACTCGTAAGGGAATCAAAACCTAAAGGGTACTTCCCGTGAACTCAAAATCATAAAATTTGAAACCAAGCAACGTCTAAAACCATACGTTTTTAGTAACATTATATAGATAAGTAGTAAAAATATTTTGATTTTTTTAAACTTCGTACCGTTTGTCATGAATGTGTTTAATTGAAACTTATAACAAATACTTAGGTCTCTAATATATTCAAGCTGTAACCAAATCAAAATTCTATGTCAATCAGGTTTGTATGAAACTCTCGGTGTGCAAGTCCAACTCGCACTTGGCCGGTTTTTATTTATTTACTTATTACTAACCTACGCTAACAAATATGTATACAGTACCTACTTATCACAAAGGACTGTACAGTAAAAGTACTAACTATTTTTATACAAATAACTTCCGTAATAAACTCAAGAAAAAATATCTTAGATTGTTCCTACCTAGCAAGCCTAAAACTAACAAATAAAAGTGAAACTAACAAATAAACTAACAAATAAAACGCACCGGGGCCGCGGGGGTGCCGCGGCCCCGGTGCGTTTGCTGCTAATGCAATTTGAAGCGGCGCACGGCTCCCGGGCCCGGCGCGCGCTTCCTACAAACGTCCAGCAAAAACGACATGATCTTTTAATATTGTCATAACTTTTTTATTTATGAACCGATTTACATAAAACAAACACTAAATGTTAAGTGAAGCTTGCCGCAATATATTAGTGAAAAGTACATCTTAATCGGATAAGCCGTTTCTGAGATTAGCGTGCACAAACCCACAGACAAACAGACAAACAGACAAAAATTTCAAAAATCATAGTTTTGGGTACTATTGCGTAAATAATGGTCCCCTATCATATTTTTTTTCAAATATCTTCAATGTACAGACACGACTCCTCTACAGATTTATTATATGTATAGACTATGTATCATTTAATTGTAACTCATTTATTACAATATCATAAAATGTACCCATCATAGGCATAAGTTACTGTATGGCCAACCTGAACCACTGTGCGCGCGCGCAGGATCTTCTGGCTCAGGAGTTATTGAAGAGGGAGACCGATGTCGCTGTGGTGTCCGAGCCATATCTCATCCTTCCAAGGAGCGACTGGATAGGAGACGCGGACTCCACAGTGGCACTGGTCCTCGGCCCCAGAATAGTTTCTCCCACCTCTCGGAGAACGACTCGAGGCCAGGGTTTCGCAGTTGCAGACCTGGGGGCCCTCACTGTGGTGGGGGTCTATTTCTCCCCAAATAGACCACTGGCGGACTTTGAGTCGTTCTTGTTAGGACTCACGACCTTCGTCAGCGGAGCGGTCAACCCGGTAGTCGTCGCCGGGGACTTTAACGCGAAGTCCACGTTGTGGGGTTCCCCGGCGACGAATGCGCGAGGAAGAGTGTTGGCAGATTGGCTGACAGCGACGGGCCTGGTCCTGGCCAACCGAGGTGCTGTGAGCACCTGCGTCCGATGGCAAGGCGAGTCGATAGTGGACCTGACTCTGGTCAGCCCATCTATCGCTCGCCTCACTAATAACTGGCGGGTCCTCGAGGAGGTCGAGACACTCTCGGACCACCTCTACATCAGTTTCGACGTCACTCCTTCTGCGTCGAACACTGGCCGCGCAACTCCATCTGGCGGCGGCCCGAGGTGGTCCTTAAGAAGAATGGATCCGGAGCTCTTGGAGGAGGCAGCAATCGTCGCATCGTGGGCGCCACTTCCACCCGGCGATGTCGATGCGTGCGAGAGCTGGCTGACGGAGGCGATGCACGGCGTCTGCGATGCCTCTATGCCGCGCGTGGGGCCTTTCAAACCACGGCGCCAAACGTACTGGTGGCGTCCCGAGCTGCTCCACCTGCAGCAGGAGTGCACGGTGCTCCGCCGCCGCTACAAGAGGTATCGCAGACGACGCGTAAGAGAGGAACAGCGTGAAGAGGAGCTGTATGGCGAATACCGCGCCGCCTGCATCACACTGCGCGACGCCATTTTACAGGCGAAGGCTGACTCATGGCAGGAGTGGCTTCGCACCTTAGAAGAGGATCCGTGGGGCAAGCCCTATAAATGGGTGCGCCAGAAGCTGCGCCCGGCTGTGCCCCCGGTCACTCAAACGATCGAGCCGGACCTCCGAAGCCGCGTGATAACGGCCCTGTTCCCACCTGGGGCCGACTGGTCGCCGTCAGTGGCACCACAAACGGAGGAGTCCGACACCGATGACGGAGAGGTTCCACCCGTGTCGTCCGCCGAGCTAGCGGTGGCAGTTAAGAAGATGGGCCAGAAAAACACGGCCCCGGGCCTGGATGGTGTGCCCGGTCGTGCATGGGTTGCGGCTATGAAGCACATGGAGCCGCAGGTGCTCACCGCGTTGACCAGATGCCTGGTCCAGGGTAGAGTGCCTCAGCGATGGAAGACGGGAAAGCTGGTCCTACTGCGCAAACACGGGAGGCCAGAGGACCAGCCGTCAGCCTACCGTCCCATCGTGCTCTTGGACGAGTCGTGCAAGATGCTGGAGAGGGTTCTCGTAGCGCGGATCCAACAACACCTGGACCGCGTCGGGCCAAACCTAAGCGCCCGCCAGTACGGGTTCCGAAGCGGTCGCTCGACGATCGATGCGGTGGGACTTCTTCGCGACATGGTCGAGGAGGAGACGTCCAGAGGCGGGGTTGTGTTGGCGGTGTCTCTCGACATCTCAAACGCCTTCAACTCCCTCCCCTGGGGCGTCATCGAAGCCGGACTGGAGTACCACGGAGTACCCAAATACCTACGTCGGACCATCAAGGACTACCTTTCCGCCCGGTCTGTGAAATACCCGACTCAGGACGGGTGGGAAGAGCAAGAAGTCGTATGCGGTGTGCCGCAGGGGTCGGCCCTGGGGCCTCTCCTGTGGGACATCGGGTACGACTGGGTGCTCCGGTGTGTGTTGATCCACGGTGCTGAGCTGGTCTGTTACGCGGACGACACGCTCGCTGTTGCTCGTGCGCGTACGCACAGAGAGGCGGTGATCCGCGCGACGGCCGCGGTTGCGCAAACAGTCCATCGGATCCGGTCGCTGGGTCTCACGGTCGCGCTCAATAAGACGGAAGCCGTCATCTTCCACGGGCCCCGAAACGCGCCGCCGCGGGACCTGGCGATTATTGTAGGAGGAACGCGGATTGCCGTGGGAGCGTCCATGCGTTACCTTGGACTGGTGCTGGACGGTCGTTGGTCTTTCGGGGAGCACTTCCGTCAGCTCTCCGAAAGAGTCGTCAAGTCTGCGGGAGCCCTGGCCTCGTTGCTCCCGAACCTCGGGGGCCCGAATCTTGGCTGTCGACGGCTTTACATGGGGGTCGTGCGCTCCATGGTCATGTATGGGGCGCCGATCTGGGCGGATCGACTCACGGCCAAAAACCGGCTGGCTTTGGAGAGGCTGCAAAGGGTGATGGCCACCCGAGCGGTCCGCGGCTACCGCACGATATCGCGGGATGCGTCGTGCCTGCTTGCGGGGGCCATCCCCTGGGACTTAGACGCGCGTGCTCTCGCTGACGTATTTTGGCGTTGCGCACAGGTCCGCGCGGGGGGCGGCAACCCCCTACCGGACGCCGTACGTCAGTGGAGAAACGACGCAAAGGAGAGGGCCCTGGACTTATGGGAGGAACGTCTGTTGGAGCCGCGGGCGAGTTTTGACCTCGTCGCGGCGATCCGTCCCGTACTGAGGGACTGGGTTAATCGGAGGCACGGAGCCCTCTCGTTCCGCCTCACACAGGTGCTGACCGGGCACGGCTGCTTCGGTCGGTACCTGTGCGAGATCGTCGGGAGAGAGGAGACACCGCGGTGTCACCACTGTGACGCGGAAAGGGACACGGCCGATCACACCATCTTGGCCTGTCCCTCCTGGACGGAACAAAGGGCGGCCCTCACGGCCGCCATTGGATTTGACCTCTCGCTGCCGGCATTGGTTCGCGCCATGCTGAGCAGCGAGCAACACTGGACTGACATCGAGACTTTCGCCGAACAGGTGATCTCGATCAAGGAGGAGGCCGAGCGAGTGCGCGAGTTGGAGGCGCTCGATCTCCGCCGACGAAGACGGCCAAGACGGCGCAGGACAAATCGTGTCCCGGACGTGCCGGCGTAACTGGAGTACTCGGGGCGGCGACAAGGGGAAGTCGTCGTCCATTGCACCGAGTCTCCGAGAGGGTCGTGATGCGCATCGTGCTCCCGCGCATCGCGACACTAGTGAGGGAAGGCTGAGGCATGCCCCCCGGGGGCCTCTGCCGGGCCTGAGGGGCGAGTGAACGCCCCCATCGAGAAGGGCCTGCCACCATCGAGCAGGCGTCTGTCGCCGGGTCGCGGTAGTCTTATTGTTCCCGCGTCCCGGCCATGGCAGTGCATTGGGCGCACCGCAGGAGTTTAGTGGGTAGGGTCGTGGCCACCTTCCATCTTTCGGCCACGGCGAGTCCTACATATCCGTCGTTTTAGGTCTCCCCACCGCGGCGTTGAATGCATAAGCGCATTCTCCTGCGAAAAAAAAAAAAAAAAAAAAAAAAAAAAAAAAAAAAGGCATAAGTTACTGTATAAATAAAATGAAATAAAAAATAAATATCAGTGCAGTAGTGTTACTAATATTAATATAATTTTTGAACTTAAATAAAAAGAGATTATAATTGTTATAATGTACAAACCAAACTTGGTTACTTTCATAATAAAATATTTATGGAATTATTAGTTACAGTAAACAAATATCTTGATTTCACAAAATATGATTAGACAATTTTTACAATTATTAAAGTAATTCAATATAGTTCATAAGTTGAAGGCAATAGGTATGTAGCTTAATTATGGCTAACCTAATGCAAAGGTCATTGTGAAATTGAAACTTTATAACAGTATAATTAAGCAGGGTTAAACAAGCGTATAAAACCGCTATTATTAACATCAGATATACGGTAAAAACGTGTAAATGTCGTTATTGACCTCAAGTTTCCCCCCGACAGGATGCAGTCTAGTGGACAGTTAGTTTAGACAGTAGTGGACTGATAAGAGTATGGAGAGGCCGCCTTTGGCGTGCTCCAGCTTTACCCAAAATACTGGATCAAGGTTTTTTATTCGCATTATTGCAATAAAACCCCATCCAGACTGCCTGTACGTGGCAGTGTCGGTTTTAGGTACAAAAACAGGCCATAAAACCAAAGAATTGGCTTATTCAACATAATGTTTTGTATCTGTGGCTAATAAAGTTCATGGACCCTGCGGGCAGAGCAAAGTATTATAGCAGTTGCTGTATGTCGAGAAGAAGCAAATATACTAGCCTCGTTGACAGTTATAATGCGCAAGTATGTAATTAAAATATCAAGATCCCAAATACTTTTCCTTACAGGTTTTGTAAAGCTATAGCTTTTAAGACATGACATACTTACACGTCTGAACTCAAAAAACTGGCAATAACAGGGTTAGTTAAAGTGGCTACCACGAACTTACGAAGATTAATCGTGTTATAAGCCAGTCCCTCTAAAATATGTAAATCTGCAATATATCAACAGTGATAGAGAACCTTGACTATGAAGCGTGGTGCTATACTGCTCGTGCCTTCAGTGCCGTTGGGAACGAGCGTTCTTGAGCTTGTCTCAAGGGGTCTACGAGGAGATAGATTCCTCGTGCAAGGTTCTAGTGTTTCAGGACTTTCGGAATAATGCACGGTGGTGGGAACAAATGTGCTGTGGGAAAGTACCATATCTGTGAGAAGGCAACGTAAAACGTTGCTATCCTAGTCCTTCTGTTCTAGTGACAAATACCTAATTCATGACCACATTTGCCTGTTCCGACGCGAACAAATCTATCAGAGGAACCCCGAACCTTGCAAATATTTTCTCTATAGCCTGGGGAAGCAGATGCCACTCGGATGGACGCTGATGACGAGAAAGATGGTCTGCATGACTGTTGTATTTGCCCGGAATATGTTGGACTTCTACCTAAATCATGTGTTTTTCCAGCAGAGCTCCCCACGGAACGTCTGATGCGTCTATTTAGATTTTCTAACGGAAAATGTTCCGCTGTTGGAAAATGAATCATCGATTCCCCATGACAATTTTCTAACCACCACCTCATCTCCTTTTCTAACTCCGTTGGCAATAACACAACATCAATCATAGGACTTTGTTGAGGTAAGACAAGGTTTCTCGAAAGTGTAATCTGCATTATGGAACTGCGAAGCTCGCAAAATTCAGTATGTCTATTAAGCTCTAAAGATTTTCAGTTACATCTCGTAGAACTTCCTCGAGTATAATATGTAACAACTATTGTAACCAATTTCTTGGAAATAAATGAATTAGACGTAAGCGTAAGTAAACTATTTTCCCGTTGGGGAGCATATTTTTGTTTAACCACGTGACCCAAAGAGTATCGAGAAACACTAATTTCTTTTGGGAATTAGTCACTGACTTGACAATTTATCTGCCACCCCAAAAACTTTTAGACGTGCAAGGACGACCTGCACATGTGAGTGTTTGGTACTCTTGGTGTACTACTAAAAATCGTCCCATTTATACTAGGACTCTGATGCCTTCGTCCGTTAAAGTTTGGGCCACTCAATTCGAAAGTGTTGCGAAGATATTCGGAGTTGTACTGAGGCCGAACGGCAGACAAGCCATTTGCAGTAATTTCCCTTTGTACACTAGCCGAAGAAAACGTCTGTGACTGTGTCAGATGGGCACATTGAAGTGTGCTTGCGAAAGGTCTACTTTGCAGAACCAGTCGTTTTGTTGGAGAAACTTTATATTATATTTAGTTTTAAACGCACTGTATGTACACCCGTAAGGGTAGACTTTGTATTTTGTCAAATGTCAATATGCAAATAAATATTTCAACCCTGGCACCCGAAACATTAACTAGCTTGAATGGCTGACTTGCGACATACCAGTTAAGACTTTGCAGGTTAAAAATTGGTCCTTTGGTCCACGGGGTCGAAAGGACCCTCGTGTGCTACTGTTTCCAAGCTATTGGTGCCAAATGTACCCTGCGGGGGTCTGGTATAAAAGTAACCCTGCGTGGGTTGAGTATACGACGAGCCCTGCGGGGGCTATCTTTGGAACGTACTCTAAGAGTGTATTCTATGATTATTATCAAACCCCTGCGAAGGGTGATAATTATTATTATTATGTCTGTGTATACAGATATAATAATAATAATAATTAAAAAAGCTATAGCTACAGCTTCCTTGCTCACGGGCAATTAAAACCCGGACCTTTGGAAGGCATGCGTGGGGCCGAAGCCACACGCAGAGGCCCCGTTACACAATATATTATTATTTATTATTATTATAATTATTTTTATCACAACCAGTCGTTTCATTGGAGAAACCCTGGCACCCGAAACATTCTTAGTTTGAATAGCTGAGTTGCGACATACCAGTTTAGATTTTTCAGGTTGAAAATTGGATCGGTTTGTGCAGTCTCCTTTAGAGACTAAAAACATAGCCGAGATAAAGCTCGAAAAAAGAGGAGCCTCCTCCAGAACTTTTCCGAATCATTTGTGATATACCGTCGGACATGGGTTCTGACTTCTGACTCTAGAGTCGTCAAACGTCCTTGATTTTTGAGAAATAAGAGAGGGAGTCTCGCTTGAAAGGGTATGCGGTACCCTCGGATATCTTTTAAAAGTGTGCGAGGTGCACCTAGATATCTCAACCGGTATGCAAAATAAATTAATTGGCCCGCCTCGAAGTGGTCAGAATCGACGTCGCCTATTCCCCGATTGTGAATCCTGGGGGCCACGTCTCCTAATTCCTGTACCAGGCTCGTGTCTGTCTTTTCTAACCACCACCTCATCTCCTTTTCTAACTCCGTTGGCAATAACACAACATCAATCATAGGACTTTGTTGAGGTAAGACAAGGTTTCTCGAAAGTGTAATCTGCATTATGGAACTGCGAAGCTCGCAAAATTCAGTATGTCTATTAAGCTCTAAAGATTTTCAGTTACATCTCGTAGAACTTCCTCGAGTATAATATGTAACAACTATTGTAACCAATTTCTTGGAAATAAATGAATTAGACGTAAGCGTAAGTAAACTATTTTCCCGTTGGGGAGCATATTTTTGTTTAACCACGTGACCCAAAGAGTATCGAGAAACACTAATTTCTTTTGGGAATTAGTCACTGACTTGACAATTTATCTGCCACCCCAAAAACTTTTAGACGTGCAAGGACGACCTGCACATGTGAGTGTTTGGTACTCTTGGTGTACTACTAAAAATCGTCCCATTTATACTAGGACTCTGATGCCTTCGTCCGTTAAAGTTTGGGCCACTCAATTCGAAAGTGTTGCGAAGATATTCGGAGTTGTACTGAGGCCGAACGGCAGACAAGCCATTTGCAGTAATTTCCCTTTGTACACTAGCCGAAGAAAACGTCTGTGACTGTGTCAGATGGGCACATTGAAGTGTGCTTGCGAAAGGTCTACTTTGCAGAACCAGTCGTTTTGTTGGAGAAACTTTATATTATATTTAGTTTTAAACGCACTGTATGTACACCCGTAAGGGTAGACTTTGTATTTTGTCAAATGTCAATATGCAAATAAATATTTCAACCCTGGCACCCGAAACATTAACTAGCTTGAATGGCTGACTTGCGACATACCAGTTAAGACTTTGCAGGTTAAAAACTGGTCCTTTGGTCCACGGGGTCGAAAGGACCCTCGTGTGCTACTGTTTCCAAGCTATTGGTGCCAAATGTACCCTGCGGGGGTCTGGTATAAAAGTAACCCTGCGTGGGTTGAGTATACGACGAGCCCTGCGGGGGCTATCTTTGGAACGTACTCTAAGAGTGTATTCTATGATTATTATCAAACCCCTGCGAAGGGTGATAATTATTATTATTATGTCTGTGTATACAGATATAATAATAATAATAATTAAAAAAGCTATAGCTACAGCTTCCTTGCTCACGGGCAATTAAAACCCGGACCTTTGGAAGGCATGCGTGGGGCCGAAGCCACACGCAGAGGCCCCGTTACACAATATATTATTATTTATTATTATTATAATTATTTTTATCACAACCAGTCGTTTCATTGGAGAAACCCTGGCACCCGAAACATTCTTAGTTTGAATAGCTGAGTTGCGACATACCAGTTTAGATTTTTCAGGTTGAAAATTGGATCGGTTTGTGCAGTCTCCTTTAGAGACTAAAAACATAGCCGAGATAAAGCTCGAAAAAAGAGGAGCCTCCTCCAGAACTTTTCCGAATCATTTGTGATATACCGTCGGACATGGGTTCTGACTTCTGACTCTAGAGTCGTCAAACGTCCTTGATTTTTGAGAAATAAGAGAGGGAGTCTCGCTTGAAAGGGTATGCGGTACCCTCGGATATCTTTTAAAAGTGTGCGAGGTGCACCTAGATATCTCAACCGGTATGCAAAATAAATTAATTGGCCCGCCTCGAAGTGGTCAGAATCGACGTCGCCTATTCCCCGATTGTGAATCCTGGGGGCCACGTCTCCTAATTCCTGTACCAGGCTCGTGTCTGTTTTGTGAAACTTCACGGGGTCGAAAGGACCCTCATGTGCTATTATTTTCAGGCCTATTGGTGCAAAATGTACCCTGCGTGGGTCTGGTATAAAAGTAACCCTGCGTGGGTTGGGTTATGGGTAAGTATACGACGAGCCCTGCGGGGGCTGTCTTTGGAACGTACTCTGAGAGTGTGTTCTATGATTATTATCAAAGCCCTGCGAGGGGTGATAATTATTTTTGTTTAATGCCTGCGAGGCAAATAAGTGGTATAAAAGCTTTTCTTACACCATCTGTTTTCTCTAAGACTAATGTCAGTTGTTTAAATAGCTCAACAACTTTTTTATGTAACTCGTTAGCGTTTACAGTATTACAACTATCTCGCGCCCAGGATATAAGTTTATTTAGGCTATCTTGCAACAGTTCTTTTTGTTTTAAAATACAGAAGGAAAGAGCACCAAAACATTTGTCATTGTAAGCAAAGCGACGCTGACCATCATAAGCCATAACTTCGTCATTAATTTCCAACTGGGTAAAACCCGGGGAATAATATATTAATAAAGATTTTGAAAGTCAGCATAACTGACATCAAACTACTCATTCTTATTGAAATGTTGGTTTTTTTTTTTATTTTTTTATTTAGCATTTCAAAATAATTTTCTGGGCCCTTAGGTGTCGTTGGTTCCTTTAATTTAACTTGTAATTCAAAATTAAAATTCGTACTAATCTCATTATTAGTATTATTGTCAGATAGATCACAATTATTTAGAACCTCATAATCATTAATATTTAATAAAGAAATTTGATCATAACCTTCATTTTTAAAAAGTTAAATCATTAGGAATGGTAGAAAAATCCTGAGATCCTTGATGATTTATACAAGAAGGTTCGCCTTCATAAATATGCCTGCGAAGTTCGGTTACTTCGTTCGATAACTTCTATAACAGGTCATATTTGCGATTATGTTTGCCCCACCCCCCCTTTTTTAGGGAAGTACGATGCGAACGTTCGATTTGCAAACCAGAGGTCCCTGCCGTATATTGGCAACCAACAAAAAGCCAACATCACGCGGTATTCCCAGGCGGTCACCCATCCAAGTACTAACCGCGCCCGACGTTGCTTAACTTCGGTGATCGGACGAGAACCGGTGTGTACAACGTGGTAAACGGTGGACGTTTTTGCATTTGTATTATCCATTATAATTATCTAAAAGGAAGGAGAAATAGTGTGCGACAAAGTGAACATTTAAATTTTATTTAAAGAATTATCAATGAAATGTGGGTAGTACGATTGAAAATTTGCAACGCAAAAGTTATTTTTATCTTTACCAATTCTAATACAAACGTTTGCACGTTTTCTTACGACACAAAATATTGTGTAGGTACCCACATAATACCGACAAAAGTACTAAATTATCCACAGAAATAAATTAATTCACTTTGCAATAAGTAACTCCTGACACTACAAAGGACACAACAAAAAATAAGTATAACATTCTCTGAAACAAAGAAAGATTCCTTATTTCTTGGATATTTAAGAATATAAAATTCTATGAATAGTATGCAAACGGTAAAAACCGTTAGAGCTTAGAATCTTTCCATGAGTTTCAGAGGTTCAATAAAGTTATAATTATAAGAACTCACCGGATATCCTGCGGCAGCACTTCGATAATGACTATAGTATCGAAAGTGAACCGCTGTTGATGGAAAATTTAACGCCAATGAGGCAGGTGTCCGAGCTTAATTTTCAGCTCGACACTACCTGGTGGGGAATGTGCGAGCGAGATAGATAGAGGTGAAGGTTAAAAAGGAAAGAAAAGGACAAAAGATTTGATGGAAACTAGGTGTTGCCACTCTCAAGGTTGTAAACTTTAACTAACGGTCAAGTGTTTAATAGGTGAAATAAATTTTAAGCTGGTGAAGTTTTATTTTTAACGTCCTGTAAGCTTAGCTTGTAGATAACAAGAGCCATGTAAATTCAATGGTTTGTTTTGTTAGATTTGAAATTCATCAAATAACATATTATCATAGAGTATAAATTATTATAATCTAAGCTTGCGTCATTTATGTATATCATAGACATAGATTATCTCACAAAAGCACCAAAAATACCTACACATTCTTCGAGTGTAACTAGGCGGTATATTCTAGTATTTTCGTCCGTAGAAGATCCACAAAAGTACAGCTTGGCAAAAAAGAGTGTGGAATAAATGAGGTCGCTTTTCCTTTTTAGTGGCAACCCTCAATAGTACCTCTATAAACAATTTTAATACTTGTAATTTTTAGTTTTGACCGATTTAAACGATTATAGGGATCTTACTCACCATAATATTATTATAATAAAATATCTTTTATTTTATTATAATAATAAAAATTTAAACAATTTTATACTTGTAATTTTTAGTTTTGACCTATTTAAACGAGTATAGGTTACCTTACTCAAAATAATTATTATAATAAAATATATTTTATTTAAAATGTGATATCGTTCTTAAAGACTAACGATGTCTAAGACGCGCTAATTATTCAATTAAATAAGAAGATTCAATCAGATGAATGCGACATATAAACACACACACACAGTTTTATTCTATTAATAAAATGTATTTTAAATTTAACACTTAAGTATACAGTATGTAAAATCTAGAGGAAAAGGGTATGTTAACCCTTACTACAGGTTTACCAGCATATCAAGGTTAAGAGGGCTTCACTCATGATGCAACTCTAATGTGTATTTTAAAATTGTATGTACCTTTATATAAGAAACATTATTCGTATCTACTTCTTTACACAATCAACTTTGGCAACAATAAACTTTTTTATTTTTATGTAAATATCACTAGTAGTTCCTGAGATTAGCGCGTTTAATCAAACAAACAAACAAACTCTGCTGCTTTATAATATAAATATAGATTTCATTCTACTAATATTATTCACGGAATTACTAAAATAATATGACTTATTACACAAGATTTTTTAAAGTGGGTATACATTAAAACTAAATATTAAAATTTTTTCGTATTTCTATAATACTTTAATCAGAGTTTAACAAAGTTTCGTCTAAATATTCTACGCCTGAAAACATTGTCATAACGCTGGAGCTTCCAGCAACTTCAGAATCATATTCTGAATCTGATGATTCACAGCTGTCTGTCGTCTCTGAGGATAATTACCAGCTGTTCAATATCTTCATAAATTGTTTTAATTACCTAAAACAAAAAAATACACATAATATGTAAATAATTTAATTTTAATAATGTTATAATAACTTCAAGTATCATTGTTATTCGTGTTGAAGTATACATTAATTGTCAGTCGGAAAAACATAACCTCAAAATCAGATGTTCGTAAACAAGACTAAAAATCACTGAAATATAGTTTAAACAAAACTATAAATTCATATGCAATATAATAACATATGTAGGAACCTTATTATGCTGATAAATAGGGATAAATACCTGTCATATCGGCAGTTCTTTGATAAACATTACCTATTTGTGATAAAATTTGTCCTGCTTCAGATTGAGCCAAACATCGCAATAAAACGTTATAAATCACTGCTCTACCACTACTACGAATAGTTTTGTTCATTCTGAACAGTTCAGAAGAGCTAATTTCAGCTACAATTATAATTATTCAATGTAAATAGCTTGCGTGAACGGACTGTTGACATTTTGGAGGGCTTGTTGTTGTGAGGAGTGGAATAATACTCAACTCAGTGTAGAACAGTGAATATTTTATTTACAAAAAAAATGCTCTATTTATACAAGAAAATTAGCTTAATTATTATTACATAAATGGATGAATTTACAAAGGTGAATTATGATTGGTGGACAGATTAAAAGGTGAATCGTGATTGGCTGCGCGGTAGCGTATATCGCTGTCGCACTATATGACGTATGTCAATATTTCCGTCCTGCTCGCCGCGGAATGCGCGCGGCGCGTGGAACTCGCGGATTGCGCGGGACGCGGGGCGCGCGAATAAATACCGCAGCGCTCGCGGGGCGCGTTCACTTTTCGGCGGGAATTGCGTGAGGTGAACTGTGTCGCTGCTGGTCGGCGCCGCGTTGTTGCTAGGTGAGTTTTGAAGGCTGAAGACTGAAGAATGGAGCATGAAGAATGAAGATTGAAGACTGTGAATATTCGTGCTGTATTGCTGTGAAAAATTCTTATTAGAATGTAAAAGTCCTTTTCAGGACTAAAGTGTGTTTGAAGATTGAAGACGGAAGATAAGTGTTGCATTTCATCAATTATTTGAGCGGTTTCTTTCGATGACGAATTCGCTTTTATCAAAGCGTTTCTGTTTCAATCGTACGAACGTAATAAGTGTTTTGTTCAAGACGCTGTGGTTTCATGTTTCAAGGTTAAACGTGCGTTACGTCGCCACAGTGCTCCCCCTCAAGCGAAGCGTACCGGCAGTCTGACGGCACGACCTTTTCTTGTTGTCTTCAGTGTTGTTGGATTCGCTGGTGACTTCTGCTTGATGGATGGTGCACTTGGTATTGTTGAGGTAATTGGTAAAGGTATCGAGGTAACAGGTAACGGTTTAAAGGTAACAGGTAATGGTTTAAAGGTAACAGGTAACGGTTTAGAGGTAACAGGTAAACATTTTGAGGTAATAGGTAAAGGTAAATTGTTGCTAAGTGAATTACTCGTGGTACCTGGTAGTTCGTTCGGTAACTGTTGTACGTTGTTCGTTGCTGGTTCGCTGAGGTAATCTTCATAAGTGTAAGCGGGCTTCAAACGATCGATGGATAACGTTGCTGTGCGATCGGGTAGTTGTAATGTGAAATGTTTGTCTTGCCGTCGTAGTACTTTGTACGGTCCGTCGTAAGGCGGTTGTAATGGTTTTCTTACCGCGTCATTACGTACGAAAACATACTCGCATGTTCGTAGGTCGCGATGTACAAAGATACTGCGTTGATTCCCGTGGCGTTGTACGTCGATAATTGGCTTCAATGAATTGATGTTTTTTCGTAACTGTTCAACGTAGGTATGATCGAGGCTTGCTGATGATGATGATGTTTCGAAAAAGTCTGCGGGTAAACGTAGGTTATATCCGTAGGTAAGTTCGGCGGCGCTGGTTCCGGTGTCTTCTCGTATTGCAGCGCGAAGTCCGAGTAAAACTGTAGGTATTTCGTCGATCCACGATGTATTACTGTTGATTAATCTTGTTTTCAGCGAGTTTTTCAAGCTTCTGTGCCAGCGTTCGATGATGCCGTTGGATTGTGGGTGATACGGTGTTGTACGGGTTTTGTTTATACCCATACATCGTGTTAGGCTGGTGAATAGTTGACTCTCGAACTGGCGTCCTTGGTCGGTTGTTATAGTTACTGGACAGCCGAATCTCGCTATCCATTGCTCGTAAAATGTTCGAGCGACAACTTCAGCAGTAATTTCTGTGAGTGGTACAGCTTCCGGCCATCGTGTTGTACGATCGATCATAGTAAGTAGGTATCTATGACCGTTCGATGTTGTAGGTAGCGGTCCAACGATGTCTATGTGCGTGTGATGAAATCGGTCGACTTGAGGAAATGATGATATGATGCTCGATGTATGACGTTGTACTTTGCTTTTTTGACATCGAATGCAGGTTTTCGTCCAGTTGTTAATGTCGTTATTCATAGACGGCCAAAAGAATTTTTGAGTGATAAGTTTTCTTGATGCTTTTGTTCCGGGATGACTGATGTTGTGAATGGAGTTGAAAATGGCACGACGAAATTCTTGCGGTAGGTATGGGCGGATATGATTCGTTGATGTTTCACATATTATTTTGATAT
Source organism: Celastrina argiolus (assembly GCA_905187575.2). Taxonomy (NCBI): domain Eukaryota; kingdom Metazoa; phylum Arthropoda; class Insecta; order Lepidoptera; family Lycaenidae; genus Celastrina; species Celastrina argiolus. The sequence goes on from LR994596.1 coordinate 11,858,514, forward strand.
CGGAGTTGGGTAGCGTTGTTGTTTTGAAACATAGGTTTTCATGTGTGAAGAGTGCGGGTAGCTCGCTATCTCGCTCTTGTGCCCGAGATAAGTCCTCGTAGTTTACAGCGGTCGGAGTTTCGATCGTGCTAATACGACTGAAAGTATCAGCGACGATATTGTTTTTTCCGCTGACGTGACGTATGTCGTGCGTGAATTCTGAGATGAAAAGTAGTTGCCGGGCTCTTCTCGGAGTTTCGGTTGTTGATGTTTTTTTCTGTAGGGCGAATGTGAGAGGTTTATGATCGGTAAAAATGATTAATTCTCGGCCTTCGAACGTTTTTCGGAAGTACTTCACTGCCATGTAAATTGCTTGAAGTTCGCGATCGTAGGTGCTGTACTTCATTTGTGCTGTTGTAAACTTCTTCGAAAAGTAGCCGAAAGGTTGCCACTTATTGTTAATGAATTGTTGGATTACCGCTCCGGCTGCGGTGTCGGATGCGTCCGAAAATATTGCGATCGGTGCTGTGTGATTTGGATGCGCGAGTAAAACAGCGTTTTTGATGCTATTTTTACAAGCGATAAATGATTGTTTTGATGCTTCGTTCCACTCGATCGGTGTTTTGTCTCTTTTCTTCGCGTTGTGTAGATATGCGTGTAGCGGTGCTTGTAGTGTCGCGGCGTTCGGTATGCTATCTCGGTAGAAGTTCAGCATACCGAAAAATCTTCGTAATTCTTCTATGTTTTTCGGTAATGGAAAATCTTCGATGACTTGAACTTTTTCTTGTGGCGGCTTGATTCCGTCGCTACTGACGCTGAAACCGAGAAACTTGACTTCTCGTTTGCCGAGTACACATTTGGCGGGATTAATTGTGATGCCGTTTTCTTCCAGGCGCTGTAGAACGCATCGCAGGTGTTCGCGATGTTCTTCTTCGCTATTTGATGTAATGAGTAGATCGTCGATGAATGAAAATACGAAGTCGTAGCCTTGTAGGATTTCGTGAATAAATCTTTGAAATGTCTGACCTGCGTTTCTAAGGCCAGGACACATTCTCGGAAATTCGTATAGTCCAAACGGTGTTATTATCGCTGTCTTCTCGACGTCTTTTTCGTGTACTGGTAGCTGTTGATATGCTCGGTTTAAATCGATAGTGGAGAAAATTTTCTTGTCGGCAAGTTGATAGGTGAAATCTCGTAGTCGTGGTATAGGGTAGCGGTCGGGTTTTGTTACCGCGTTGAGTCGCCGGTAGTCGCCACACACCCTTAAGTCGCCATTCTTTTTTGGTACGACGTGAAGAGGTGAGGACCAGGAGCTCTTGCTGGGACGACAGAGACCTTGTTGTATCATGTTCTCGAATTCTTTTTTGACTTGATTGTAGCGATGTGGCTGGATCGGTCTTGCACGACAATGTAGTGGTGGGCCAGTAGTTTCGATGAAATGTTCGACGCTGTGCTTCGGTGTGATGTTCATCGATGTTAATCTTGTGATGCCGGGATATTCAGCTAGTATGTCGTGATACGACTGCGTGACGTCAACACTGCGGACTGTAGGTATGTCCGTGTAGCATACCGGTGTATTTATATGTAGACTCGTTCGACCATCGATGAGTTTTCTGTTTTTCAAATCGACGATGAGTTCGTGATGTTGCAGAAAATCAGCTCCGAGGATTGGTTTCGAGACTGCAGCGACGATAAACTTCCACTTGTACGGTCGGCGAAGTCCGATGTTTAGCTCGATTGTTTTTTCGCCGTATGTAGGTATTACCGTGTTGTTGGCGGCATACAGTTGAAATGGTAGCGGCTGGAGATACGTGCCTTTCTTCTTAGGTATGACCGATATATTTGCACCCGTGTCTACCAAGAAGGTTAGTTGCGAAGTTTTGTCTGTGACAAAAAGGCGGTATTGTTTCGTGTGAACGCCGGAGTCTGCCGCTGCCAGCGTTTCTTCCTGTTTCCCTGGTTGCTGATGACTGTACATGGCTGTGTGCGTTGATGGAGATTGGTCTCGTGGACGTGACAGGGAATGTTGACGGTTTCTTGAATTTGAGTGGACGTGGCGTTGATAATGATGTTGATGATTATTTCTTCTGTGATTTTGCTGAAGCTTGAGTTCTGCAACTTCCAGTGATAATTTTCTTATTTCTGCGATGAGGGCATTCTGGAAGTCTGATGATGATACCGACGTGTGTGCTGACGATGTGTGTGCTGCCGACGTCTGTGCTGCCGACGTATGTGCTGCCGAAGTGTGTGCTGCCGTTGTGTAGGTCGCAGAGCTTCTGGGCAGAGATTCACTGTTGGCCTCCATTTTTCTTTGAACTGCTTGCTGGTTCTTTGAACAGAATTTCCTTCTTGCAGGTACTTCTTGTTCTTCAGCAGTATTTTCTTCTTGAAGGTGCTTGTTGTTCTTCGGGGTCACCACTTTGGAGGGCTTGTTGTTGTGAGGAGTGGAATAATACTCAACTCAGTGTAGAACAGTGAATATTTTATTTACAAAAAAAATGCTCTATTTATACAAGAAAATTAGCTTAATTATTATTACATAAATGGATGAATTTACAAAGGTGAATTATGATTGGTGGACAGATTAAAAGGTGAATCGTGATTGGCTGCGCGGTAGCGTATATCGCTGTCGCGCTATATGACGTATGTCAATATTTCCGTCCTGCTCGCCGCGGAATGCGCGCGGCGCGTGGAACTCGCGGATTGCGCGGGACGCGGGGCGCGCGAATAAATACCGCAGCGCTCGCGGGGCGCGTTCACTTTTCGGCGGGAATTGCGTGAGGTGAACTGTGTCGCTGCTGGTCGGCGCCGCGTTGTTGCTAGGTGAGTTTTGAAGGCTGAAGACTGAAGAATGGAGCATGAAGAATGAAGATTGAAGACTGTGAATATTCGTGCTGTATTGCTGTGAAAAATTCTTATTAGAATGTAAAAGTCCTTTTCAGGACTAAAGTGTGTTTGAAGATTGAAGACGGAAGATAAATGTTGCATTTCAGTCTTGAATAATTTACGTAATTATTTGAGCGGTTTCTTTCGATGACGAATTCGCTTTTATCAAAGCGTTTCTGTTTCAATCGTACGAACGTAATAAGTGTTTTGTTCAAGACGCTGTGGTTTCATGTTTCAAGGTTAAACGTGCGTTACGTCGCCACAACATAAAATGTACTAGTAGTTGACATGTTCAGTAGTGTTGCCACATGTGTAAAATTTTAGTTTCCGCTGTCACCGCGTCAGACTCTTTTTTGCCAAGCTGTACGATATACACTTGCAACAGCGTTTGTTAATTGTTTTGTCTTTCCTTGTGTTCCAGGACCTAATAGTAAACGAAAAAAACGTTTTTTTCATTCAGATTTGCGTTTCTTTAGCACTGTTTAGGGTCGTTTTGAATTTTCATAGGCACTGTCAGCTGTCAATGTCAGCGTTATGAATGATCTAAACGTTTAGAGCGTCTCCTGGAACACGGCCAAAATAACATTAAAAAATACTAATTGTCAATGTCAAAAATATGTCAAGCATCTACAAAAGTCAAAATTCATAAAGATTTTATTTTTATCGTGGGTTCCAGAAAAATAAAAATATATTTTGTGATGGTCGTTACAGCGACTTTCTATTTATTAAAAAAAGAATAGTTCGCTTGCTATTAACGATTTGTATTATTTTCTCGATAAACTTCGTCATAATAGTGTTTTCCAAAACACAAAAATGGCAGCCAAAGTCTATCACTAAAATAGACACGACGTTTGTGTGTTTTCCTTCCGTAAGTCTTCTCTATTTCTAAGAAACATGTGGAAATGTGGATCGCGACGCTTTAGAGACACCGTAGAGAGAAGCGCGAATCAATATGACAAATGTAGTTCAGCTGGAATAAATCCACCATGGTGTGAGTTTTTTACTAAGTTTGACAAGAATGATAAAAACAACGAATCGCCTTCTTGTTGGTTCAATCCACACAAGTGCTGGGACTCTTTTTATAAGGAAAACGATACAAAGCAAAAGAGATGGAACTTCGAGCAATTAAATCGTACTTGGCTCAGTGCCATTGCATGGGTAAATATTATCACATTTACTTTGTTATATTAGTATAGAATGATTAACTGTTTATTTACAATTGTATTATTTGGGCAGTACACCATAAACAAAACCTTAATATTATTGTTATTTTAAACCTATTGAGTTTAAAAAAACCAAGTGATTAATTATTATTGTTAAGCAATTTACTTGTTTAAATAAACAATTTTTAATGACTTAATTTAACTTTACAGAGCAGTGGTCTTGTGTTCTCATGGTACACAAGTCACCTCATTCATCTTAATGTCAAGAAAAATCGCAAGGAGAAGAAAAAATATTGTGTACCCAGAATACACAACATACTGGACACTTTGCCTGTACAATACTCCCAAAAATCTTTGCTCAACTTGGATTTGAGTTCTCAAATAGAAAAGTTTCTTGGGAGTTCTCAAGTGTATGCTGTGTCCAATGACCGCAGCAATGTAAGCTCCGAGACGCACACAAGCAGTGGAGTTTGGACTAGCAGCAGTGGGCCAATAGATGATGATTTGGGTCAGGTTCTAAATTCTATTGAAAATCAACTCGGCCTATCTGAAATTGAAAATGGAAATTATGATAATGGCTTGAACTTACTGAAGTAAGTTTTTTTTTATTTTACATAAAGGGATTATTTGTGTGTAGAATGGTTACTTGCTGTACTATTTTGTCAAACATGTGTTAAAATTAACAAGCAGTAAGTGCTAATTTTACCACCAACTGTAAGGTAGTTTTCACATAACACAATAGTCTCGCCACCGCCGCTGAGGCGCCACGTGTTTCATTTAAATCCTAGGGAAATAAATGCAGCGACGATGCTGCCGCCAAAGTGTCATGTGAAAACTGCCTTAGGCCTCAGCCTCGAATCTTGCGGGCAGCGGGGCGGGGCGCGGGAGCGGCGGAACTTTTGCTTAAAATCAAATGGACCGGTTCTCGAAAACAGCGGCGCGACAGCGGGTAACGAGTACCGCACCCGCGCCGCCGCCGCTCCCGCCCCGCAAGATTCGTGGCTGAGGCCTTAACTCTTAAGAGTTAATAAAATTGTAAGGGTAAATAACATGCCTTCTCATTCCTTAAAACAAAGAATGAAACTGATTAATTTCCTTTTATTGTATTTTATTTTAAAAGAATTTGGATTGTCATTTTAGGCTTGATTAAAAACATTAAATCATAATTGAAATAGTTGTGAGCTTGGTGGAAAATTAAGGTTCCTTGTAAAAACTTTGAATAAACTTTGTTTCAGATCAGCAGCTAGTCGCAATCATGCTCCAGCTATTTACAATTTGGCATTGTGCTATGAAATGGGACGGGGTGTACCAGTTGATGAAAAAATAGTGAGTATTGCCATGTCTTTCTTACATCTGTGATTTAGACTTGCTAACTATTACTATATCTTTTTGACAAAAACCATTGTTTATCATTTATGGTAGTGGTTATCACTTATCACACATATTAAGGTAACATAATTTGTATACTTTGGTACTTCAATAACATTTTAGTAGATAAGATTATCTTATTTATGCCAATTACTATTAAATATATAAGGGATATCACTGTTGTGTTTGTCTAGATTATCTATTTATAAACAAAATCTAGGTGACATAGCTTTGAATGAATATGGATGCTTTACTAACCTGTACATTAAGAAATAAAGAAAAGTATTTTTTTCAGGCAATGGGACTTTATCGTTCTGCTGCGTCTATGCACCACGCCGGGGCATTGTTCAACCTCGGCGTTTACTACGGCCAAGGGCGCGGAGGCCTACCCCGTGACCACGTGACTGCCAGACGTCTCTTAAAACTAGCATCAGTGCAAGGACAGGAAGATGCAGTGAAAGCTATGAAATTGCTTGATCCCGACACTGGCAATAAGTCGCCAGAAAGCTCAGTCGATTCAATCAATAACAAGAAAGATGCACCAACAGTTTCTTCATTCTTTGTCCAAAACTTGCAACTGCAAAATTTTAATTACGAACCAATTGTGTTTTGATCATTTATAATGAATACTTAAAAAGCATTTATTTGGTTTTTTAGATTATATTTGTTATACTGTGGTTATTTACTGGAAATAAAATAGATATTAAATATTTTCTTAATTTGCTTATGACATACAGTACATTAAATATTTCACTACTAACATTTAAGAGCTTTAGTTATTTCATAATATAATGAGTCATATTTTAATCATTTCATTCAAATAACGTTTAAGGTTAAATTTGTTTGCCTTTTTAATTAAATTTCTGTTCTTCTACCAGTTTATTTCTTGTAGTAAGGGGTTTAGGTTTTATAGAAAACTTGTTTTCTGAAAAGTGATCTATTAGTATAGGATTTGTTATAACAAAATTAGGTTAGATTAGATATAATAAGGCATATAATGCCTATTGTGTTTTTTTAAAGAGACTATTTTCACTTTTTGATGTCATTATAAATCTGTATATTATGATATTAATATTATTGTCATAACAAAAACAAATACAATATTGTTATATGAATGAATATATTAAAATACTTTTTTTTTCCAGATTATTTACTTTTTTAGCTTGACAAATAACAAAAACGAATCAAATAAAAGTATCAAGTGACTTATACTTTACTGTGATCAATAAATTGTAATCAAACATTTTGGTTTTATTATTTTAGTTCCCTGTGAGCAAGATAGTGCAACCATTGCATTACATTTTTTACAGGAGTATCTACTTATAAATGCGCTTTGCCTACACATAATAGATATTCTTACAATACATAAAAAAATGGCGGAATTCGAGGTAAGTTTACAAAAGAAAACTTTTACGAAATAATATTAATTTCAAACTGTGCATTGGAAATTATTTTATTTCTAAACTTATATTATGGATATACACATTTAAAAACACTTTTCACTAATAATATTGTTTTTACATCGAGATGTAAAGAGTTTGCTTAATTTTAACGAATGTCCTTTATGGTTAGTCTTCACTTTTTCATTTGTTGGTTGGTTCATCTGAAAACCAAAAATTATATATTTATTTGACGTTTTCTTTAGGTATATAATATGTCACACGTCACAATAATTTTAAAAAATCCTGCCCGCTTCATGTGAAATGCCCCATTAGTTAAACTGGTTCCTTACATGGATATTTGTATGTGTGCATGGAATTTGTTGTTAAAACAGTTACTCTGCATGGACAGTTTATCAACTATATTTGTCTATTTGATATTTAAAACAAGGTCAATACCACGAGCTGCCATGCGATTTTGAGACACTTAAAAGGCTTGTCATTTAGTGAATCTTATGTCAAATCCCATACATTTTGTTTTCGAACTTCGTTAGTGATAATAATGATGACATCTTGAATCAGGACCCTGCTCGTCAGGATCATGCTTAGAATTTCTAGCCATATTTAATACACCTACCCACACTCCAGTCTAGTATTTGCGCGAATAGTCCCTGGCCTGCGGTGCGTATCGATCCGGGTAGGTGGCGCCGGGCGGCGGCGGCTGGTACGCGCCGTAGCGGGGCTCGTACGGCGCTCCACCGGCGTACCGCGCCTCGCCAGACCACTCTGTGTTCGAAGCGCTACTGCCCCCCCCTGCTGTGAACAGATGTTACATGTTTTTAAAGTGCTAACACTTGTGTTAACAAGCCATTCGGAACGCTCATTGGTGAACATAGCGTGTGAGCGAGTTGTTGCGAGTGATGTTTACCAATGAGCGCTCAGAGTATTACGAGATCCTTAAAGGGAACAATTTAGCGTTTAATTTACCTTTAGGCTGCGCGGTGTCGGGATAGCGGTTGGAGGCGTTCCAGTTGCGCGGCTCGGGCTTGCCGGGCGGCGACGGCCGGTACGAGCGGTTGTCGCGGGACTCGTACGTCCGGCTGAAATATAGAGTTTATTTTTTCATTCACATTATGATGTCTTGTGTGTGTAACTTAGTGTTCCATCCTATTTCATCACACAAATCACAACTTCACTCCTCATATCATGCCATTTTATTATGTTACTAGCTATGCCTGCGACTTCGTTCGCGTGGTTGTGGGCAACACTATCGCGATTATCGTTTGATTGCTCACTTTGTTTTTGTTATTATGATTATTAAAAAGCAATAATTCTTTCATACATATTTTTTGAGTAACTTAAACCGTTTATGCAGCGCATGCAACGAAAGCCCTCAAATGTGAATAAATTTCCCCGTTTTTGCAACATTTCTCGCTGACGCTTCACTCCTACTGGTAAGCGTTATTTATTTTTATATTTGTATATAGCCTAAAGCCTTCCTCTATAAATGGGCTATCCAACAAAATAAGAATTATTCAAATCGGACCAGTAGTTCATGAGATTAGCGCATTTAAACAAACAAACTCTTCCGCTTTATAATATTAGTATAGAAGTATAGATAAAGCAATCTAAAAGCATTATTTCAAATGCAACATTCTCTGCCAAAATAATGAATACAGATGTTTTGTGAAAGCTTAATTAATACATAAGTAATAATAAAGCCAACTGTTATGACAAAGCTTGTGCCGCAAGACGGATGGATAATTAATCTAGATAATATAGTTCGTCAATGATAAATTTAACCTAAAGGTAAATCAAATCGAAAACATCGAAATTTTCCCTTATTTACTTATTGTGCACACTTATCAACACTTTCACAGGTATATTAAAGGATTACACTTCATTATCCAATACATTTTATAACAATTAAACAATAATTAATATGTTTAAACATCAAATGAAAATCTTTCACAGAAAAAATACGCCATTTTGACACTGCCGATTGTAGAATATAAGCCTATAGTCTATGGATTCATAGCAAACAATAATGATTGTATTAATATTGGCCAATTGGCATCACTGACTAGTCTTTGGTTGTGTCATAGACGGGTTTGTTTATGTTTAGGTTAAATTTATCTCAGAGGTACAATAGTATTATATTACCTTGGTTCTTTAGGTCTGGTGCCGGGCGGGATGGGTTGCCGTGCGTCGTCGTTGGTGTTGCCGTTGCTCGGGTACTTCATGTTGGTAGCTGTGGAATAATATCATCATTTGAGTATGTATATTATTTTAGTGAATAGTGAAAGAACCCCAAAGGCAGTTCGACCGAGCGATGTACACGAATATACATAATAGATATATACGAATCGGTCGGTGAGGCCGACCAATGTCTTTCGGCGATTGTCGTTTTTCATGCACCGTCTCGTCATTTCCATAAAAGAACGAGTATTGCTGAGGGCCATAAGCAACACAGTTTTACTGTATGATATTTTAAATCATTCATAAATAATAAAAAGGGTAATGATTTTGGCAGTAACATATTTGTATGTGTTTCACCATAGGTAACTTAAGTTTACCGTAAAAATGTGATTATTATTCTAAAGTACAAAATGTATTATTTATATAAATATAGTAGTGCTTGGTAAGGCAATAGACAACATCAAACTAGTCTAGGAACACCTATTTAGTTAGATGTACAAGTTTTGATCATAAAATTTAGTACTTTTGTTTTAACATTATTGTGGTATAATGGTAAAGCAGACAGCATCAATTCTGTTTAGTAACGACCTGTGTCTAGTATACGTACATGGCACGTGTCGCGGATAGTCGCGCTTGTAGTCGCGGTCGCGTTCGCGCTTGTCGCCGCGCTCGTAGCCGCCGGCCAGCTCGAACCGCGGCGGCGGCGGTGCCTCGAACTGTCCGCGACTAGACGTCTGGAATATAAGTTACAACTTTTACAGAACACAGTCAAATGTTGTACTATTACAATAATAGAATTTTCAAAAATTCGGCTTTCAAAATCCATATAATATGTATAATTAATAATTATAAAGCAAAGTCCTCTGATGCGTCTGTCTGTCTGTTAGCAATGAACTCAAAGATTACTGCAACAATCTTCACTCTGTGACAGAGTGGTTAAAAAATACATCGGGACAGTTAGTTAATTACAAAAAGATAAACTTAAATTTAAAGCTAAATAGACTTTACGTAACATTATGAGCATATGGTACGTACCATAGTGCGCACCATCTGTGGCGGGGGTGCGCGCTTATGCCGCTCGCGCTCGTAAGCGGGCTCGGGCGGCGGGCTGGGCGCGGGTTTGCGATAAGCTCCGTCGTAGCCTCGCTTACGACGCTCTTCCTCCAAGCGGAGCTGAGCGCGCTTAAGCTCCAAACGTTCAAGCTCTAGCTTCTCTCGCTCCAACCTATGTCGCTCTCGCTCTAACCGCAGCAGCTCATTCTTCTCGCGTTCAATTTTCTCTCTGTAATATAAGATATGCGTGTTAAATTAACAATCAATATTCATAATAGCTGCTTGGTAAAATATATTGTTTTGCCTTATAAATTCACATCTTAAAAAATACGGGTTCAATGTATATAATTCGTTCCTAGACGACGAAGGGACTAGATGAGTCCCGCTAATTGAAATCCTGTGGTAACTGTACATTTTGCTACGGTAAAAAGTAACTTTTGTGTTTATCCAGCATATAAACTAATACCATACCAAATCTCATCAAAATTCGTTAAAAAACAGTAACAATAATAATACATACAGTGACAAACATACATACATATAAACATTCGGATTTATAATATTAGTAGGATTAATCACATTTTAGCGCAGGTTAGAGTTAATGTTTCCGATAGAAATGTGTGAATCGAGCTACAAACCTCTCCGCGCGCAGTTTTTCCCGCTCGATGTTGAGGCGGTGTTTCTCCTGCCGCTGCCGCCGCTCGCGCTCGCGCAGCGCCTCATCGGCCGCGCGCCGCCGCCGCTCGTCCTCGCGCGCCGCACGCGTCCGCTCGCGAGCGCGCGCATCGTCGCGCTCTTTCTGCAAATACAAACCGCGTGAGATAGAGAGAAGAGATGAGCCTGAGACTAAACAGTGACAATTAGTTTTTTTTTCATTCTAAGATTACTTGATACGTCTTTATGTGCCCAGATTTTCTTTGACCAAACCTTAACTATTACATTAAAAGTAAATTAACGTTTTTAACTTACCCATATTTTAGAAAATGATAGGACTTCTCTAGGTGAACGTCGCCTCTCGCGACTCCTAGTGCTTCGCCTCGCCCTGTCCTGTGACAAAAATAATAAATGTGTTAGTTACTATACATCTATTTTCAAATGCTAAAACAAACTTATATAATATTGGTGCCATTTGTAAAAATTTTTGGGGTGTTGTATAATATATGAATAGGGCATGGCGGTACTCGTGTCGGCTCTCAAGCACTTAACGTTTCCGTATATTTTATGTAAAGTATAACATAATAGCATGATAATATATTTTGAAAACTTTTTCTAGCAAAACTGGACTTTACAACACTGTGGTATGGCAAATACATTTCATAGAGTAAAATGTATTACTCTACGAGAGTAATTTATTTTCCAGGTGCCCGTAACAACCAAGATTGCCAGCCTTACTTTAGGACCTCACTCAACAGTGCATGCCACATGATGAGACAATACGATTCATTGGTGTTTACACCGCGTGCTCTAAGTCACGGCGGCGAATACGGCCTTAAACTTTAAGTCTGATTTTGTTAATAACTAATTATTGTGATATTTGCTCACTTTCTCAGAACGGTTTGACTTTTCCCTCGTTCTGGATGTGGACCGGGCACTCTCTTCTCCAGAAACATCACCTTCCTTCTTGGGTTTAGTTTCTGTGCCATTATCGTTCCCATCCTGAAATGAACATCAATACACTCAACCGCTGTGCTATAGAGGTTATCAGCAAGCATGTTGAATCCTTACATAAATATTATATTTTATAATAATCATGAAAAAATATGACTGTTCTTCTTTTACGTAAATATGCCTAAAGCACATAAAGGGTTTTGATGAAATATGGTACATGGATAGACAAAAACAAATTTTTTTTATTGTGGCAAAGCGTACATTGGCCACACAATATACATATTTCTGGGCAAATAAAGCTGTAGGTAACATCTACTATAAAAAATATTATTATTGAACTATTAATCTAAAAGTGTTATTTACCTCCTTAACAACATCATCCTTTTTGTCTTTACTTGATCTCCTCTCACTCCTGGCAGCTGGTTGCCTTCGTGATGATGCTGACTCAGATTCCGACTTTGCTTTCTCAACAGAAATCATGCGCCCATGAAGTTCTACAAAACGATTAAGATTTATTAGTTTTTCAATGTCTTTATATTACTTTACACAATTTTATATCTCTCTTATTCATAAGAATCACAACAAACAATTTTAAACATTTTACCCCTGTTTCGTATTCACATTGCAATCTACAAAACTTACAGCTAGTGCTTACCAGTTCTATGTAGGTTTTTGATACAGTTTTCAGCGTCTTGAGCAGTTGCCATAGTGACGTAACCGTAGCAGCGTGACCCTGGTGTCCTAGCATTTGTCACTACTTTAGCTCCAATTACCTAAAATTATTTTTGTAAGCATTGTACATAATTTGTTTTACATAATATTTTTGAAAATTGAAGAGTTCACAAAAGTTAGTTCATTTAAATAACAAAGATCTACTATTTTTTGTTATGAAATATTTATTTTAGTCTTATAACATCATATTATAAATTAACAGTTTTTGATGACGACTCAACAATCTATTTGTAATTTATAAAATAATATTATATATATTGCATTATAATAGATAAATAATTATTAAAATCCAGTAGTCTGTCATTTATACAAAACAAACATACAAACTATGTAAAGATTAGAAAATCTTTCAGTGATAAATTATAATTGTATTGTCATTTAAACACCACCTTGCCATGTTTGCTGCACAGCTGCTTCAAGTCTTTAGCCCGCGTATCGCTGGACAGCCCGCTTACCCAGAGGTTACGAGCTCCACCCTCCTTGCCATCATCCTTTTTGTCTTTCTTATCATCTCCTTCTTTGTCTTTATCATCTAAAAGGTATTGTTTTATTTTTAATACACCCCAAAAGTAGTGTCTACTTTTAGTAAAAATTTTATGGGTTATGTTAACCTTCGTAAATATATAAATAAATGTTATTTTATGCATTAGCGCTCAACTGGCTAACTACACTACATATAGTATTTTTTTAATTGAATTAGACACAAATTTTTATCCATAAGTTATAACCAAGCAGAGATTCTGCTTGGTTACTCTTCCCATGTTATTATTTCAGTAGTACTTTTTATAAAAATAACTTGTTCAAATATAAAATATTCAACTTATATAATATTATGTTTATAATTTTATAATTTACCTTTATTTCGAGACTCATTGTCATTATCATCATGACTGAAAAAGAAATTGAAGTGTTAGTGTTGTATAGTGTGGATAATTATGAAGAATTTTTTTTTCAAAATGTTCAAATTGACAACATATTCAACTGTCACACATCATCTACAAAGTTTTGCACCGGTACTGCACCAACTTGTAGAAGACCTCCATTGCAGGCTGAAGACCACCAGAGCCAAATGGTGTTGAGTGTTGTTTGTTGCTGTTGTTCACATGATGAGACGATCTTGATGCAACTTCAGTTTTGGAGTGCAGTGCAGAGCTGAGGCCACTACTGTTGCAGAAGTGCAGGCTGAATGTTGCCAGTGCAGCAACTCTTCATGTGTAGATCCATCCTTTCTTGGTTGTTCTTCTTCATGTTTAGGTGCAAAACTTTGTAGTGATTACAAATAAGACTCATTTAATTTTAACGTGAATATCGAGGTATACAGATGCGCAGAGCGGCGTCGTGATGGCCGTTCACTGTTCACCAACCTATTGGTTGTTGCTTCGTTGTTTACTTGATTTTCAGAAGATGCTGCATCAGCTGACTCCCCGTCCTTTGGAGCTGGATCACTGCTCCCATCGGCTGCTGTGTCCTCGTGGTGCTCGTCATCTATGTCAGTTTCAATAGTCAGCTCGGCCAGTACTGATCGCTCCAGTGGAGCGCTCAGCACTGTGATTCTTCATACATGGTGAAACGTAGACTCTAGTTGAATTCAATTCAATTTTTCACAGAAGACGTAAGCAATAAACTTAACCTGAAAACTTGATTTGACATTAACACCTGTGCTGCTATGAAGGTATACTGACCAAAAGCTTACTTTCAAGCCAACAATGTGAAGTTCATATAATGACTCTAGAAGATAGTGAGAGGCCCCATACATAGGTATAAAGCTACATAAGATATTCAAAGGTCAATTTTGTAGTGTAGCAATCCTTGGAGCAAATTTTCTTCATCCATGTTGCTCACTTGTTTTCTAGAACTTTTTCATCGGGTATGTGATCATGCAGCATGTTTCTCCTTCTATAAGTTCTTCCTCATAGAGAATTCCATAATTTTCTTTACCCATAGTTTTACTTCACTCACAAATATATAACATAACTTTCATTTATAATGTCATTTCACATTACTTATTAACAAATTTATATAATAAATTTCTTTTTCAAATTTATGTTGCTGCATTAATGATTTTGTAAATATGCCCAACTTACCTTTTTTGATTTTAGTTGCATTGTTATCAGTCTGAAATAAAAAACATATACTTAGGGCTACTAGTTAGTAACTTTTGAAACATTTATGTATGAAAGAAAGAATATTACTTTCAAACAGTTTAATCTATTTCCATCATATTGTGTCCATTGCTAACTATAGTTTTCTTAGATGGTAAAGTAAAAGTCAAGTTAAAGACATAAAATAATACCTCTTCATTTAAAAGCTCATCGTCCCCAAGGTCTAAGTTAATGCTGTCTTCAGCATCAGTGTTATTTTCTCCCTTGTGATCTTCTTCTTGTTTTACGTCTTTTTCCTCTTGTGCCAAGCATGGCTTTTTAGCTGGTGTGGGTTTGGAGTCGTCGGTACTTTCACGTTTTCTACTGGGATTCTCATTTTCTTGCACTTCCATTTTTTCCTGATCTTCATTTTCTAAAGATGTATTTTTATCACCTTCGGCTTCCTCGTCTCCGGCCGCGTCTTGCACTATCATATCTTCCATTGCTGGAGTATCCTCGGAATCTGGCTCTATTGAGCTTTCCGTCCGCCTTGTTCTTTTGGAGGGCGTTTTACAATCGGCACCTAACTCAAACTTGTAGGTGGATGGATCTTCACCTTGTTCTTCTAGGTACTGAAAAAGAAAATATTTCATTTTTGAAGATATTTGAATGATTGATTTAGATTATTACAAAAGATTTAATACCTTTGACAAACGCTGTATGAGCACGCTACGTATGCCACTTTTATCAAGATCACGCTTCTCTAGTTCTGCACGTAGATCTATAACTCGAAGTTCCTCGAGCAGTCGTTTGCGGTCCGACATTACCTACGGGTATTTTTAATGTCGTTTCTATTAATAACTGAAATGATTTATTTTATCTATTCACACAAAACACTTTCGTCATACAACCAAAATGTCTGCCGAAAACACTAAAATAAAATGGCGGCACATTCTAGGCTGGCTGTCGGCAACTTTGACAGCTGTGGTTTTTTTTTTTTTTTTTAATATTAACTGACCAAAAGGCGTTGAAGAAGAGGTGGTGCGTATTTATCTTAACAGGTATTACTAATAGTTATTTAAAAATAACACATAATAGTCTCTATTCATAGTACAATATAACTGTTAATAAAATAAATAAAATATAATTTTATATAATTTGTATATCTATGGACGCTTCACACCACGTCAATCTGGCCCCGTGATAAGTATCCGAAGAACTTGTGTTACACGTACCAGACATCGGAAAAATATTTAATACTTTTATACTATACAAATATTTAAGATTTTTATTATTTTATACACAAATATAAATTATTTGTACAAAGAAGAATTTTACGCGCTATCTCGGCTTAAGTACACGGGCTGCCGTTTTTTGCTCTTTGACATGTGTCAAGAAGAAAGGGACACACACATCCATGACCCGGGAACATTGATAACTTTTTGGTTCCTTCGGAGGGATTCGAACCCACGCCTCTCGCTCTAGCACCAACGCGCTCCACCACTGCGCTACGGAGGTCGTCGAAATAAGTAAGTTAGACATCAAGTATCACAGTACGGGCGTATTATCGTCACTAGTAAAATACAACATAACAAACATACGTATAAACAATAAAATTACAAAATTTCATTGATACTTTAGACCGCCTTATCGAAATGAACAACCATATGGCCTTTACCTTAGTTCGATATTGTTTATTTGTTCCAAAATTTACGTATGTCTTGCGGTGTTGTCAACTTTTGAAGTTCCCTCAACTCCTCAAACTCTAAGATGACACCATAATACATGAGCTTTCTTCTATTCTTAATATAAATTTCGACCACCGCTCATGAACTCAAGCTACGCTCCTTAGTAAGGTTCGGTGGCCTAGGCATTCGAAAAGCATCTGACATAGCCTTACCGGCGTTATTGTCCTCAGTCCACGCCAATCACACAGTAATCTCCAAAATATTAGAGCGCTCAAGCTGCCTCTTAATCATCCCTTTTGCGGACGAGGTCAAGAGCGCCTGAGACATTGTGAGTGGCAGCAGCAACGTGCCCGAAAACACATCTTTCCAAAGGCTTTGGGATGAGCCCATCTGCCGACTGGTACGGAAATTTACGGAATCGTCCTTTCAACTCTGCAAAACGGGCTCGTCTTTTAGCTGTGGAAATGTTTAGTTGTTGAAGTAGGTTTTTTGTAAGCGTAGTTTCTTTTATTAACAGTTATTATTTTACTAGTGACGATAATACGCTAGTACTGTGATACTAGTGAGTACTGAGTACTATAGTGAGTACTAGTATACTAGGAGTCACTAACCAAAATTAAAAGTTGCGGAAATTAGTAGTTTTTTAGTTATTGAAAAAATAAAATTCGTATTTTTGTATAAAGATTCGACTACTTTTGACGTAATTTTGACAGTTTTTTTAATAAAGCGCCAAAGTCCTTTAAAGTCATGCCATAACTACTAGTCAAATAATATACGATTTTGAGAAGTTTCTATTTTAGTTCAATTACCTATTTTCTCTGAAAAAGAGTTAAACGGGCAGAATTCGCTTTTGGCACTCGCCGGCCGCTGCCGCGGCACGCTTCGCTCGGCTCGTGCGCAATCTTAAATATCTCACCTAACCTAGCCATTTTTATTCTAGTTCAACCGCCTATTTTCCCTAACTAGAGTGAATCGGGCAGAATTCGCTTCTGGCACTCGCCGGCTGCTGCCGCGGCACGCTTCGCTCGGCTCGTGCGCAATCTTAAATGTCTCACCTAACCTAACCTAGCCATTTTTATTCTAGTTAAATCACCTATTTTCCTTAACTAGAGTGAATTGGGCAGAATTCGCTTCTGGCAATGAATTAAATATAATATTTTTGCATTTATTTAAGCCCTAAGGATGTGTAAAATAAGGCCTTTGGCGCCTTATTAAAAAGGAAAACTGTCAAAATTACGTCAAAAGTAGTCGAATCTTCATACAAAAATACGAATTTTATTTTTTCATTATCTAAAAAACTACGAATTTCCGCAACTTTTAATTTTGGTTAGTGACTCCTTACATATAGCTCTATTTGCCATAAAAATTGCAGTCGCCAACTCGACCGACCGAAATGTACATTTTAGTCAATAATTTTCTTAATTTCGACTTGTTGTGTGTGACTCTTCATTGAAATTGTTTAATAAAATAACAATGGCGACAAATAAGGGTAAGTTTATGTAGATAACAATTTCCATGATCATCAATCAATCTAATATCATAGCTTAAACAGTCTGAAAAACTTTATGATAAAAATATTTATTACAGGTTCTTGTGACTTGGATACAACATGTGACTTGTTAGATAAGTTAACATTGACACAATTACATTTAATTGAAGATAAAATGCGTAGTGAACTGATTATGGAGTCATGTATAAATAATGGCAGTTTTCACTTGGCAAAATCAAGGTATATAATGGGCCAAAATTCAGTGAGCAAGGAAAAATTGCCAACTGAAAATACTACTGAATTTTCAGCATCTGTGAAAACAATTGAGAAACAAGAGAATAATGTTACTCAATTAGAGGTTGTTGAAAACAAAGATGATACTTCACAAGTTAATCCAGTTTACTGGTTTGGAGTTTTGGTGCCACAGAATCTACACAAGGCTAAGGAGTTGTTTAATAATGCCATAAACCATGTTGTAGAAGCAGCGAACATTCAGTTGCAAATACTTGATAACTATAAGAAAATTGAAACCTTGAAGGTATATAAGAAAAGTATTGTTTAGTTGCTATAAGCATGATAATTTGTAGTACCTATTAAAAATTATTTATTACAAATATAATCCAATTAAATATTACATACTAAAATAACCATTTAGTATTTTTTTTAAACAAATGTAGAAAATTCAATTAGTATTAAATAAACAATATAGTATACAGTTGTCAAGAGATGGGGTAAATGTTTTGAATCCTATTGCTCAACAATATGATCACAAAATGACTGTAGACCAATAGATAATAATTCAGTAGGTTATAGATAATATGAAATAAAACGCAGAAGTTGTGATGATTTTTAATATAAACAAATTAAGCATTAACATGCATTTTGTGCAATTTCATGTGCTAGTACCTCCCAAAGTTTTTATATAATTAGTTAGGTATATATAAGCTAAATACATGGTTTACTCAAACATAACTGGTAACATAAAGAATGAGGTATTGTGTAGTTTAAAGTTAATACATACTGAAGAGAAAACCAGGGGAATATTATGGTCAGCTTATAAATACCTAACTAGTGTTATTTACCATAATAAATGCAGAATACTTTGGTTAACCATATAATAATTTTATTAATTCTTACAAAACAATTTATCAACACAATTTGGTAAAAATATATAACATGATAGAGTCAAGTCTATCTTTAATAATATGATAAAAATGGTGTTACTATTATTGGTCTGATCTTTTAGTAACTAACCAATTTGATTTGTTGTTTATATATTTTGTTGTTAACACTCAAGTATTGGCTAGGAAGTTATATAATTTTTGTACACCACAAAGATATTGTTGCACAAGTAGTCAAGTAGACACATTGAGCTTATAAATGTATCACTTAGATAATAATAAATAAAGAATTTTAATTATATACTACAGAATGTAATACATACAATAATAATGGAAATGATAACATACTAAAAATATACCCAACAATATTCAATAACAAAACTTAAGTTTTTCTATCATTTTTTGGTTTTCTTTTCTTAGGTAGATACATAAAGGCGCGTACACTAAATTACGTAATGCGTAAAGGTACACAAATAATTTTTGGGTAATTCCCTAGCATCAACAAAAAATAATCGAACATAATATTCTGCCAGTAATGTCTTATGTATACGATCTACGCCACATAATCATTAATAATATTTATTTTCACATCTTTGTATAAATATATTATTTTAAAAATTAAAAATCCTAAGTAATTTTATCTATGGAATGTTGCTAGTTTACCTACAAGCAAGTCGCATGCCCATGGCTTCTGTACAGTAAATATCTACATACCTACTTACAAATTATAATAATGGCTACCTACATACTTATTTAAATTATAAAATTTGCAGTAGCCAGTAGCAATAAAACTATATATATATAGATCCTTGAACATCAGGTAATAGGTTCTTTATGTTTAATATTGATGATAAACTTAGATCTTAGATGACAAACTACAAACGGCGTTCACCGATTTTTATGACGATAACACGCCAAAAAAAAGGCCGAATGGAAAACCTCCTCCTTTTTTGGAAGTCGGTTAAAAATGGCCATATGTTTGATTCGTTACATCAATCTAAAACCAAAAACTTTATATTTGCTGTTCAAAAACAAAATCATTTCCTTTTAGATATGACTGCTTGTGTGTTTCCTGTTATTTTTGGCATAAGTGTCTACTTTAATTTGAGTTGATTGATGAAACTATAAATAGTCCAATTAACTACTTACTAGACCACATAATCCCTACATATGAATTATTTGAAAGTAAAATTTTCCTTTCCGTTTTTTATAATATTATATAGTTACCTAGTAAGGAATCTTATCATAATATGTAGATACAAAGTTTTGTCACAAATTATAATCGTTTGTTTTTCAATGACGACATGCAGTGACACAGTGACACGACACTATTGATTGTATTACTTTAACATTACTTTATTTTGATCCAATGTGATATAAACAGGGTGTCAAAACAGTCACTTTAATATTGGGATAAGATGATACAACCTTTTCTCATTCTAGAAATGTATTTTTCGTCAAAAACCAGAAGTTATTTATTCGCATTCGCACAATATACCTAGTAAAAAAACTACACAATCATATTTTGGTACATTACTTTGTTTAGAATGATACCTATGACATTGAATCAAAACAGATAATACAATAATCATTGTCAATAATATATTGCTATATTTTTATCTACTGTGAACAAATTGTAATAACTGCTGCTCTTGAATTCGATTTTCTAAGTACCTACCGTTGGGGTACTTACTCATACAAGTTGTTAGAATTGCCTAACAAAATTAATTTAATGTACAGAACTGACCTAATAAATAAGTACACACCTACAAAATCTTTACTAATGAATGCTACTGCTAACTCGATGTCGTTATTATTTCAAAATTAATGCATTTTACCCTGTTCCAGTGGTGTTAGGTACCTACTGAACCAATATAATTGAAGTAAGTAGAATACTTAGATAAGAGGTAACGAAAATTGCGAAACTTGTGTTTATAGTCAATAAAATTATTAAGTATATTATAAGTACGTAGACACGTTGCAAATAGCAAAAGTTTAAAAACGTTAAGTCTAAACAACGACAGATCACTTTATTTTCCACACACAGAACAGTAGCATACCTAAGTTTAAAGTTAAATATTGGTTAAGTACCTTTATAATGAAAAAAAAACCCCTAAACTTTGGTAAGCTTATAATACTTATTTCTATGACAAAATGCATTTCATCACAAACAAATTTTTTAACCTAATTCCATAACTAAAATAAATATTTACAAATCTAAATTTATACAATGATAATAACTATTTTAATACTTATAGTAATCTCGTAAACATACAAAGAAATAAACATGAATAACAAGTAAAATATAACAATAGGGATTCTTTTAGCCCTTTTTAATTTTTCCCACTTTTATAAACGGCTAATAAATACGAAAAGTTAGCCTAGAGAATAAATACAAAAAGATTTGTGCTAACATTTTATTTTAAAGCAATGATAGCCTATTAGTTTTAATCGCAAAGTAGGTATCAACTGTTATTGGCTAAATGGTTATTGTCAAATTTTACGAAATAATGACGTTTTGTCTATGGTCTCGGAATCCGCAGATTGGAGAATTGGCGCCATTTTACATTTATTTCTAAAAATTATGAAATGGCACGGTTTTAATTAAGCTAGTTCTAGAGCTCTTTAAGGAACCTATTTGCAATTAATGATCTTGTAACACTACACTCGCAAGACAATCGAATAGCAAATTGCTTAGTATCCAGCCGGTAAAATATGTATTTAATAGACAATTGAAAAATTAATGTAAGTACATTGTTCAAAAAATAATATTTGTAGATTCAATTGAACGTATATTTTCCAAGCGATTTCTGCTTAAATCTGCTTGAATGCCTGCTTGAATCAATAAAATGAAATGTTAGAACGATGTCGTTTCATTTGTCTTGTGAGGGTAGTGTTACAATATATTTTACATTATCACTATTGATTAACAAAACAATGCGCCTGCGCAATTATAAACACAATATACATATAATGTAAGTTGTAGTGTCCTGTAGCTTTTTAAAGTAGTCTAGGACGGGTCGGCGCGCCAAGCTGATCTCGTACAGGCGGAGTCGCGCCACCAAGCCTGTCAAAAATATATATAAATGTATTCCATAGTCTTTTTAAATATTAAAATAGTTTTTTTTTCTTTGCTTGCATGTTACAAAAGTATTGATAGGTTATGGCCCATCAGCTTAGTACCGCGTAGGTATTAAAAATACAATTAACAATTTATTTATCCTTTGATTTTATAGTCGTCTTCTCCAGTGAACCAACATAATAGTGGCTTAAAATCTTATAAATAAAAATGAATTGCTGTCTCGCTAAAACTCGAGAACGGTTGAACCGATTCAGCTATTTTTGGTCTTGAAATGTTCGTGGAAGTCCAGGGAAGGTTCAAACGGTTTCTATGCTCAACGAAGTGGGCACGGGTTAACCTAAATCGGTTAAGTTTTGGAGGAGGAAACAGGGTTCCTCCAAACGTCCATTTCTTGTAATTTCAACAGGTAATTTCAGTTCGAGCTGCAGTTGTCTCTATCGCGCTAGTGCTGACTAGCTAAGGAACTACGAGACAGCAATAGATTTTATAAATGCCTATTTTGTATTTCCCTCAACCGTGATGTTTCCTCTTAACAACATTATAGGACATACCTGCACGTCTGTGTAGTGCGCGGTGCGTTGCCGCCGCGCGCTGGCGTGTACCATGGCGCACACTCGACAGAAGAAGTACGTGTTTATGAACTCGCCTGTACCCTGAAATATAAAATGCCGTTGAACATTTGCGATAAAAGTATTCTAAGGAGCCTGATTAAAGATGCTATCATAGCGATAGATCACTTACGAAGTTCGAAAACAAACTGTATGACTTTTACTGGCTCTCCTACAAAATATTTGGTGAAATCATAACTTTTCCCTCATCCACATTCTTACGTATTGTACAGACTTTTCTCTAATGGCCAGACAAGTTGCGTGACAACGCATGTCCCATAATCCCTGGCAATATTATTTGATATCGCAAGAGGGTTACTAATATCGGCCAGCACTGTGCACGCGATTGTTAATAATTTACATAGCAGCACCACAAATGAATGTACAACATAATATTTTGTTAAGTAATTATTATTTTTTAATTTACGGTGCTCACTGAAAATCAGCGTTACAAATATGTTTGCAACACATGCTGAGTGGGCCCCAATTTGGTAATATTTCATGTTTTTTATACTATGCTATTTTAATGTTGTTTTTATATTATTTTACCAAATAAATTTTCTTTTCTTTCTTTCTTTCTTTCTTTACAACGAATTGGAGTATTAGCTAGAGAGCGCCGGCGCCGCCGTGTGTGTGCCGCAGTTACACGTCACTGATATTTTCAAAATTACATTTATAGTGGAAAAAGACAAGGTTACAATAAAATTAAAAATATTAGCCAAGGTAGCCAAGGCAAAAAATAACACTATCAAAGATATTAATCATTCAATGTTATTTTTGAAACGCTTTTTCATAACTTTGTCCTACAAATTAAGTACTTAATGGTACTACATCTACAAATTAAGTTTACAAATCTCTAACTGTACGCAGGCCACTGATAAAGGCCCGCCGGCGGGCCACATGACAGTTTGACGCCCGGTTTCTGAAAGGCTGATCAAATTGATCAATTGATCAAATCAGCTAATCCGAACGCTGATTGGTGAACATCACTTCGCAGTCACTGTTTTCACCAATTAGCGTTCAGATTAGCTGATTTGATCAGCCTTTCAGAAACCGGGCGTATGTATAACTGGTACAGACCTTCCACTTGAAGTACGAGTTGTACAGGCCGTCGTCCTCGTCCAGCCGCGTGAGGTACCCGGCCAGCTCCTCCGGGGAGGCGAACTCCTCCACGTGGACGTAGGAGTTGTGAGGCGCCGCCGCCGCGTACTCCGCCGGGCGGGCGCCCATCACGATCGGTAGGACGTCGTGTCTAAAAAAGTATTTATGATCAGTGTTGCCAGAAAGTACCAAAAAGTACGGTTTTCCTTCTTTTTGTCATACAACTGTCCCAACTCGCACTATCGTATCTCAGTGTGAACCGTACCTCTTTCGTACCTTTTAAATTATACTAGTAATTCATGTTTTAATACATACTAGGAATGTTAAAGTTAATTCTTCGTTAAATATTATGTTGTTCCTCTCGTAAGTCCTATCAACGAATGAGAAGGCATAGTATTTTAACAAGCCGTTAACACTAACACATCACATGCGGTGGTGAAATCGGGACTAATAAACCAATTTCGTCGATCAGCTTGAAAGGTGTCATTAGATTCGCATTTAGGCATTTAGATAGTAAGAGTGGGTATAAATATATCAAAATAAAATAAAACCAATATGTTATTATTTCTATCACAATACTAGCTGACCCGTGCCCACTTCGTTGAGAGCATAGAAACAGTTTGTGATGAACCGTTTCTTCCTTCCACTTCCACGAATATTTCAAGTCTAAAAATAGCCGAATCGCTTCAGCCGCTCTCGAGTTTTAGCGACACTAACAAACAGCAATACATTTTTATACAGGCTGTAAAAAGAGCAGTCACTATAACTTTGGGATGTGATTATACTACCTTTTCTCATTCTAAGTGTATTTTTTTTCATTTTTTTTACTAAAATTTCAAGAAAAATAATTTTGTTTTGCTTTATTGTTATTATGGCGACGAAAAAATAAGAAATGGTGAAAAGTAAAAAAATTTTTTTTTGTTTTTACAAAAAAAATAAAAAAAAAACATTTCCAAAATGAGGAAAGGTAGTATAATCGTATCTCAAAGTTA
The DNA here is from genome assembly GCA_905187575.2 of Celastrina argiolus. Lineage (NCBI taxonomy): Eukaryota > Metazoa > Arthropoda > Insecta > Lepidoptera > Lycaenidae > Celastrina > Celastrina argiolus. The sequence goes on from LR994596.1 coordinate 11,883,043, forward strand.
TAGTGACTGCTCTTTTTACACCCTGTATACATATAAGATGAAGATAAAACTAGATGTTTCCAACTACTTCGTACGCTCAAAATGTTTATATTATTAAAAAAGTATTTCGATATATCCACTCTAAGTAGGTATAAAAAATATACCTATTCTAAACACGACTCTAATGACACCTCTCGAGCTAATCGAATCAAAAAATCAAGCAAGCTAAAAACCATCGAGCAGTTCAGGTGTAGTAGGAGACGAAGAGAGGATTTAGCGACATACTTACTGCCTTCATTGTCTTCCTAATAAGTAGGTACCTAACTAGTGAGAAACCGTATTTGAATTATAATTAATTTTAAATGCGAAACTAAAATAAGTCTCAGAAAACCTTGTACTTACCTGTTATAAATTATTAACTCTTAAAGAGCCGATAATGGTGTTTGCCAAGGACGAGTTGAAATCGATTTCTGTTTGAAGTGAATAATATACGAGGCTCATGTCTCATACATATATAATATAAATCATCTTTTTCTCACTCTGCCCACCCACAGGTTATGTTTTATGGCCGACATATTTTTATATGTATATTAAAAATATACTGATTTACACACGTCCTACAAAAAGTAGGTCACAAAATCTGCAGCAAAATCGGTGAAAAAAGTCTACAAAAAGTCCACGGGTGAACTATTTTCTGTCTAATATACAGGGTGTAAAAAGAACAGTCACTATAACTTTGAGATATGATTATTCTACCTTTCCTCAATTGGAAATTAATTTTTTTTTTTCTTTCTACCATTTCTTATTTTTTGTAGCAAGAATAACAAAAAAGCAAAAAAATACATTTCTCGAATGAGAAAAGGTATAATAATATCCCAAAGTTATAATGACTTCTTTTTACACCCGATAAAATGGAACTCACTGTAATCCGTTGACGAAGAACTTCTCGGTGATATAATCCCGACAGTTGGAGTTCTCGAAGGCGAGGTAGAACTTGTACTCCTTGTCCAGCATCTCCAGGCAGTTGGGGTCTGCGCGCGGGCAGTGGTGGGCGCCGCACGCGCCGTATATGTCCACCGGTATGAACTTGGCGAGCTGGCGCGCGTATTGCAGCCGACGGTTGCGCGCGTGACAGTTGGACACGAACCACGCTACCTGCGAACATAAGTTGATTCTTAACACCCGACGAAAACAACATATCGGTCACTACTTAACGGAGGTACTTCATTTAGGGTTTTCTTTCAGCGTTGCCAGATATATTTTTTGCCAAGTCGGGATTTTGGAACTTTTTGAGTGAAAAAAGCGGGATTCTTTCGTCGAAAGCGGGACATAGTAAAATAAACGTATATAATTTTACCTACTTTATCAAAAGTTTTTGAATATATGTATTTAAGTATCTTTTTATTTGAATTCAAGTTACGTTTATGTGACAATAGATAGTAAAAATATCCATAAAGTTGTATTTTAATAAAAATATGATTTTTTGAAATCAAATTTACCCTATTGTTAAATAGTTGAGTATCGTTAAATAAAAATTCTGAATAAAAAAACAGAAATCAAAATGAAAAGAGTTTAAAAATCAAAATCGAATTTCGAATTAAAATATAATTCTCTTAATTCCCTAAAATCATTAACTATTAAAGGCTATGAATCAAAAGTTCTGGTGTTTGGCAATAGCTCTTGTTTTGTAGACTTTATTAATTTTGTTTTGCTTTTAATATTCTGTCGTATTGTATGTATTATTAACAATTTATCAGTTAGCCTATGGTTCACCTGTACAAACATGCATTGTTACGTGTGAGTGTGTGTGTTCCAGGGTCTTGAACAATGTCACATCTGTCAGCTATTTATTGTGAATACGAATTAGGTACGATTAATCGATAGCAAAATAAGGCACCCATTTCGGCGTCTATTGGTTATGCATGCGATTAATTGATAGTTATGTTAAGTACACCTCACACATAGAAGCCTATGGACGTGTTTCACCAAGCAATGTTAAAGTTAACGCCATATTTAAATACCATGCCTTCTCATTCATTGACAGGAAATACGAGAGGGATAACATGATATTCAACATTGCGTTAACTTTACCATCGCTTCGTGAAACATGCGATTCTTCTTAACAGTAAAATATACCTAACCTAAGATTGTTTCTTTATATATCTTTTATGACAGATTGTAAGGACACAATAACAGATATCCTATATTAATCTATTCATTCGTAGAGTTACAGGTGATGGTTGGAATATAATTACTCGTAACTCGAGCGATTGGCTCCTTACGTGGGGCAGTTACATAATACATATTAACAGTAAAATATAAACCTCCTGTTGGCAGTCAGGAAATATATCATATTTAGCATCAGGAAGATACCTGGACAGTACTCACCGAACCATACTTATTATTTGGTCAGTGGGGTGTCAGTGTAAGAATAGTACCTTCCTATCCCGAAAATAGGCATAACCCGAAAATAGGCATAAGGCAACAGCCGCGGACATCTGCCCTTGCCTCTTACCAACCCGTCTACTAAGCGTAGCGTCATTACACTCTACCTTCTTAGTCTTATTAGCGGCATAGTTCCTCTCCACTTCTCTCTCGGTAACCAGCGGGTCGTGGTAGACCCACCGCTCGTAGGGCGCCACGATGTCCGAGTCGCGCCGGTAGGTCGCCGTCCAGTTGAACACGTCGAGCGACGCGGGTCGCAGGGACGCCGTGTGGTAGGGACACTCCAGGTAGTATAGGATCCAGATCTGCAATGTTAATTTACTGTCATTTGTCTTTTTCAGGACAGTTCATTTTAAAGTTATTGACGCATCCGTCTTTAGAATTGATTTCATAGGGACGAAAAATAAGAAATTCCGGCGATACAGTTTTTTACTGTTGCAACAGGTAGTTGATGATAGGTATCATCCCCGTCCAAATTTCCATTACACCACCAATTAGCTAATTATTACGCTGTAATATATAAGGACCGTATTAACGTACAACGACTGTCCATAACACTGGCATACTCTTTTATAGCTTATAAACCATGAGTAGCCCTGAGTCTGGACAAGAGAACTGAGGGATTAAATAACTTCACAGAAAACACTGTGGAATAATCAGTGTTGTTAGCTGAATTATGAACATGTACTTAATGGGATGTCGACAGCCAAATGGAAATGTTGTCTCTTAGGGGCGATTTCACCAATGTAATAAAGCAGGCTTAGTAGGTATACGTTAAACTTGCTTTACGCGTTTAAACACACTTAAAACTCGGAATTGCATTTCACCAACAAAAACTAGCCGAGCCGAGTTTAAAGTTCTGAACTTGGGATTTCGTCGGCTTAACTTCGTTGTATTTTAAGATTCTGCATTAATTTGTGTGCAATAGGTAACTCACTGCACGTAAAAAACACTTATGTGTAAAGGTATTTTACATCTATAATATCTACTATTTTAACTGAGCTTTCGTAAGCCAAGCTTTGCTTAAAACATGACGAAATCCGTTTGACATAAAACGAGAATTGTAAGCGCGCTTAGTGAGAGCTGAGTTTAGTAAAGCCGAGTTTTGGTTGTGAATGGTGAAATTGCCCTTAAGGGCGTTAGTGTCCTCATGACCAGTAATGACCGTAAACCAATAACGATTGGATTATTAAAACACAATAATTAATATCTTGCCTGATTAGCCGGCCTCCTGGCGTTGAAAGGCGTGTGGTGATCCTTAAACAGTATGGCATCTGCCGAGCCTGCGTCCCTGGTATCCGCTGTCAGCGAGCACCGGTCCACCGGGCACTTGTTCCTTATGAACTCCGTGCGACCGCCGGCGACGCCCCACGCGCCGAGACCGTTGGCCAGCAGAATCTTCTTGACCGGCACGTCTTCGTCTTTCGGCAGGGTATACATAAGCTGCGCCTCGATTCTGATGAAAGAATTGGATAGGAACTGCTTACATTTGGATTCCAAACCGGTGGTAACTCACATGTTATATTATCATTGTTACTTCTTGGCGGAATGGAGGGGACAGCATATTATGTACTAGAGTGCCACTTTACTTAACTCACTTTATTTAACTATCGTTTCAGTATTCGACAACAATAAATGCACGACGTTTGGAATAAGATAATCAGCTGGTAATTGGTATCGTCATTGAAAAGTCAGACATATAGCGTTTTAGAGCTCTATAAATAATATGAACACTTTTTTACCCTTTACAATTAGACGTTGACGAGCATTCTTAATTGTTGGCCGTTAGGCACTGTGATCGGTACTTGAATTGAATTAGGTAATTTTAATATGAGCACAAGATGGCGCGAAGAGATGGACGAACACCAGCCAGGCTGGCCAGCTATGACGCAGAAAAGAGAGACCTCGAGGCCTTTGACCAGTATCGGGATGGTTTAGACTTTAGAAAACTAAAACATTTAAAAACCCTAGCTACGGTAATCAATTCAATTAAAAGTAATCGCTAGTGGTAAAATGATTATGTTCCGTTTTCATTCTTAAACGAATAAGAGCCATTGCCTTGTTTGAATGAAACAAATAAAAAAAACTACCTGTCATCGCCTGGCGCGTCGTCCGGGAAGAGTTTTGCGTGGGGGTCGTGTCTCGTCGGCCGCCGCTCCCCGCCGCGGAAGAACCACGCCCGCCGGGACGTCTCATCGCCCTCATCGATGAACGCTACCTCGTTGTCCGTTATTAGGTTCTGAAAAAAAACAATGAAAGTTATTTCAAAATAAGAACAAGGTTTAAGAAGAAAAAGCGCTATACAATTATCTAACAAACAGATGCTGAAATCAAAAAATCGTCGCAGCCTTTTAAAAAATTAGAGGTTTTCATTGTGTTTTAAAGACCCCATAGTGCGGGATGCCCCTTACTCCCAAATGTGCATACAACGCAAGATAAAAAAAATCTTCATGCAATTAATTACTAATCCATGTAAACTTGTATCTGTCTAGCACTAGGTGTTTGGACGTTAAGCGAAAGACGAACTACAAGCGTTCTATAAATTAGGGAACCCTAACAAAAAGGAGAGTTCGTGCTCCATTTCTATGGGTCCGTCAATTGTTTGACGCACTTTATAATGTGGATAAAAGCATAATAAGGGTAAAAGTACAATAATGAGATGAAAACTTTTGTCTAATCCGTGAAACGACGCCATCATTATAATTTTCCATTTTCATTTCATGGCGCAAACTTCATTGATGGGGTGACGACTGATGACGTCATTAACCGCACAAGATGTCCCCCTCCGCCGTAATTTGAATAAAGAATGAATTGTTTGCGAATCTTAAGGAATATTTAAATTTAAAAATTGTTACCTACTCAAACGGCGTAGCTGTAGGTGAAAAATATAACATACTGATTGCAATTATAGAGCAGTGTTTCCCAATTAGTGGAGCGTGTACCCCCAGGGGTACGTGAAGTAACATCAAGGGGTACGCGCGGCTATCAGTAAAACAACAATTATTTTCCAAAGTATTATTTTACAACGAAGTCAACGATATATTAGACCTATATTTTTTTTTAGTTTTTCTTTGCTATAATAAGTTTTACAGGTTGGAGGGTCTTTTTGTAAGTGGTACCCAACAAAAACTCATTGGTAACGACTGCAATAGTCACGCACACGTCATACAATAAGTAGATCAGAAATAGTATGAAGAAAAAATCTATCTGATTATCGGTCCAAATAAAATATATCGTGAGTTGACCCTAATACCGATGAAGTATTCATATCCAATAAAAAATATTCATATCGAATATCACTTTTGAAGAACCGAAAGAGTTCACCTAAGTGGGTGCTTATATTCACATTTTTGGGACAAGTTTCACTTTGTTTTACTAAGTTTTCCATACTAATATGTTTGGAAGTTTTTTGCTCTCTTACTACTTACATAATATCGTGATTCGTGACGGAGACAAATAAATTTTATACCGAAGTTACTTAGTATCTAATAGTATTTATTATATTTAACAGAATATTCCTTCAATGTAATTCTTGACTAAAGGCAGCATAAGCTACTCTAAAATTTTGTTGCTTACAAATATAAATCGCCGTAAAAAAATAATTTGTATGGATTATAATATACCACGTCAATCTGGCCGCGTGGTAAGTGTCAGCAGAACTTGTGTGAACCCAGACAACGGATACATGTACTATTTTTTAAATTTTTATATTATACACATTACACATATTTAAGACTTTTACTGTATTATACATGTCGGAGCCGGATATGAATATGGACACAAAACGAGACGGAAGCGCGCCCCCAAGTGGCAAAATGGCGCAACTTGTCTATGGCGCGCTTTGACATGACTCGGGACTTTCTTGACGAGACTGAATTCATTCGTGATTTGGTCGCCAAGTTGAGATGTCTTGAAACGTGTTATGTTTCGTTAGTGTCAATACTTGTAAAGTAAAGTAAAGTGAATTTAAAGTAAAGTAAATTCATAAAGTGTAGTGAATAGTGAATTTATAAAGAAATTGTGATTACGAATAAACAAGTGATATTGTTACTCTGTTCTCTTTTCACGATTTACCCACGAAAGCCCACAGTATCCGAAGGAATGTTATTAAATCATGAGAGCCCTTTCGACATCAGAAGTGGGATCAAATCGTGCAAGAGAGAGAGGTTTTTCTTAAAAGTGCGGGTAGTAAAAAAAAAAGTGTACCTAATCTTTTGTGTGGTCTGCAAAAAGTGATCATTGCAAATCAATACGAACTCGATCCACATGAGTTGGGCAGTACGTACTAACCCGTGCTGCTTTGCAAGCTATGTACATGGCGTAATTGTGGTAAGACGGGACAGCGGTGAGCCGAGTTCTGCAAGGATACCATGTACCAATAATCCCGCCACGATGATTAAGAAGGAGTAGAAGTACTGACAGCGGTGACGTGATGATGACAGTGACGTGACGTCTACACGGTGGCGACACCAGCAGTGGCGCTTTAACGACAGGCTTTGATTATGGTTTTGGTAAAAGGTGGTAGCCAACTTTTTATTCCTCAAATAATTTTTAAAGACCAATACAATAGTTATTAATTTGTGTTTCAAGTGTCCATAAAATATCTTGCTTATACGAGTATTATCACAAAATTTCATTTACAATAAATTGTACCTACACTAAAGTGTTCTTTTGTTTTGCTGTTTTGTTTTATGTGCAGATGGACAAAACACTGGGATGATGTTCGACCGGATGATGCATAGCCTCGCCAAGGGGAGAACGAGCAGTGCTGGGTGACCGACCAGCGTGCTGACTGCTGGGTGACCGACCAGCGTGCTGGGTGACTGACCAGCGTGCTGGCTGTTGGGTGACCGACCAGCGTGCTGGGTGTCCGACCAGCGCAGACAAGCATTGTGCATCTTATGGACTTCTCTACTCGCTTCGCAATGATGTGAACTGGTTGTATCATGATCGTTACTTATTTCATTATAAAGTTCTAAATGGTTCTGGTTTTATAACCAAATTATTATTTAAAAAAAATAATAATCTAAGTGAATAAGCAATTATTAACGCAAAGTAAAAACAAGTACTTAGTACATAGGACATACGTCTTACAGATATTCATCATTATTACTGTTTCATTGACCGAAGTAGATCACGCTGTAATACAGCAGCACTTGAAAGTTTGATCAGCAGATGATCATTATCGACATTTCATTTCGTGAAATCGTACTGTTTGTAATAAAGTGATCAAAATCAGAATATGATAAGCAATTCTCATGACGTGTATTTTGATAATACAATAAGGCATTCGTGTTATTTGTTGGGTGTTCATTTCAGAATAGATAAAGTTCCAACGGATTCACATTAACGTGAAGTAAGAAAGTAGGAAAGGTGAATAGTACTATAGAGTCGATATCGTAACTACTGGGCGGCAGTTGTACATTGGTTACCAACACCTGAAACTTGTTATTGGATGTACTATATTCTTATTAGGTGTGCCTGAAATAAACAACATCCGGTATGCGTATCGGTGCACCTGCACTGCATAAACAAAATCAATTGACGTGTACAAATATTGTTTGGAAGATGCTACCTAGTTTGAAACTACTTAAATTAAATTTCCGTAAATTTACCATGTCTATTAAACCGGGAAGAAATGGATTTGAAATTTCGGATACGGATATGGATATTAAATGATATCGGATTACCCATTTGTTTCGGATAATTTCGGTTACGGATATTGGATATTAGTTTCCTTTTTACAGTAGCAAAAGTTTTATTTCGGATTCGGTTACGGTTACGGAGCTCCCTAACATCCCTGCTATTAAATAGTGAAGTTTATCAAGTGGGTGTTAATCACAGAAGATACATACAGTTTGTACACAGTTTTATTTCTTATTTGGCGTTACCGCATACGTAGTAAGAAATAGCCATTGATCAGTTTCAAAAGTAACTTTAAATAATGTCGTGTTTGTTATTTATTCTGAGAGTGTTTAAACAAACAGATAACTGATAATAAGTGCTAGGACATCCGCAATATAACTGTCAGTTTATGATATTGTTATTGTAAGCTGTGAAATTGAAACATGTTTGTCTATCTATGACTTTCACACTAGGCGGATTTGAATTACTATAAGTTACGACAATAATAGTGTAATTTGCGTCGAAAAGAAAATAGGCTGTGATTTAAATAAACTTTATTGAATTGACGCATTTTAATTTCACGTTTCCAGAAGCTGCAGTATGTAAGCCTACTAGGTGCCTGTGGCTGGTGTTGATGGTGAACGCGGCAGCACACACTCAACGGTCCAGTGGCAGAGGCCGTGAGCTTGTGGCTGAGGTGGATAAGAAAAGTTCATCGGTGGACTTCAGTCAGCTTCGGTGAACTTGGTTATCATGTGCAAGGTTGTAAACGCACTTGGGAGTCTTCTGGTATTGTGATCGCACACGTGACCAGAGCGTGGCTTCCACTTAAGAATTGTGGGTTCAATTCCTGCGATGGTGCAACTAAAATGTAATGGTCAAGTTGTGTTATTGGGACAGCTGCTGATCAGTTGTTAATATGAGACTGTTACTGTAACAGCTTTTCTTTAGTCAATTAGTTAGATCGTTAAAAGGAAATGAAATGAAATTTATTGCAAAGTCAAATTTAACATTTTGATCTCATAATAATTGTCCGCGATATTTGAACTGCGTTGGTTCTTGGTTGGAGCTTGGTTCTTGAGCTGCGGCCTGGTGGCAAACAGACATACAGCAAAGTTATAAAATTTTCTGTTTCTGTTATTTACCCTTGGATGATCATCATCATTTCGGCTATGATGTTCACTCCTGGATATAGCCTCCCTTAAAATATTACATGGGGGATAGTTGCCTATACTCGCCACGCTTGGCAGGCGAGTTGGCGGGCGCATCCACGGGAAAGATGGTTGATAGGATGTGCTACTCTTTCTTCGACACCCCACGGATAGAGAACCCTAAAAAAAGAACATAATTGGACAGTTTGAACATTTTTTTGTGCTGCTTAATTTTGTGTACAGACGGAGATTCAATGAACGAGCGCCGCGACGCGACGCAGACTGCGCGCGTCGAGCTGTGCTGGGTACTGCTGCCCATGCAGCAATTCTGCAATGTATCGGCCTATGATGATGGCGTCAGGCGCCAAGGGGCCTGCACTCTGTACTTCATTGAAGTATCAGATTAGGATATTGAGTTTTTTTTTTGGTGAGCGTAATTGTTTATCTCGTGACTTTAGTGTGAAGACTCTGTATAGTCTTTTTCTATGAACCCTTTTTACAAATCTTAGTTGAGAAGGTACATTGACTGTTTTATACAGTAACCGAGATAAAAAGATAGTTCAAATAATACACCTTATGAAAGCAATAAGGCGTAAGTAAATAGATTTTCGATTGGTTGTTTTTCATAGTTGAAAATAAGGCTGTAAAAGTTGCAATTTCAAAGCGTACTTATGACTGTGCATACGTTAGAGAAAGATTCCTTCGGGTCATGTATTGGTGAAAGTTGATAATGATAAAGATTTTGCTAATGATGAACAAATTTGAGTTGTTGGGTAAAGTCTCTACCTACCGTACTATGAGCGAATATGAAGTTGACCGTCCAGTTATTACGTAACCAGTAACTCGGACTGTATCAAGTCCGTTTTATGTTCGGTGGGCGTTTGACTGGCGATATGGGACTGGGTCTATGAGTAATGAGGTTGACCGTCCAGTTATTTCGTAACCGGTAACTCGGACTATATTAAGTCCGTTTTATGTCAGGAGGGCGTTTGACTGGCGGTCTGGGACAATGAACCTTGTGAGTTCTATGTCTATGAAATTGGGTATGGTAGTGGAGTTAGAGATTTTACTAGTTTATTTGTGTTCAGTTGTGTTACAGTTCCTACAGTTTTAACATGATTTAAGTAACATGACCCAGGGTATCATTCCATGTCGAAATTTTTTTGATCGAGAATTTTATTTGAACTAACTACTTTTAACTTTATTTTTGATGATTTGTGGAGATTGGTCAGAGTTGGCCGAGCGAAAGGCTCGTGATATTGCAGCTGGTTTTCTCTTTTGCAGAAGCATCACACGGGACGTGTGGCTTATCAGAATGGCCGTGTCGGAGCCGGATATGAATATGGACACAAAACGAGACGGAAGCGCGCCCCCAAGTGGCAAAATGGCGCAACTTGTCTATGGCGCGCTTTGACATGACTCGGGACTTTCTTGACGAGACTGAATTCATTCGTGATTTGGTCGCCAAGTTGAGATGTCTTGAAACGTGTTATGTTTCGTTAGTGTCAATACTTGTAAAGTAAAGTAAAGTGAATTTAAAGTAAAGTAAATTCATAAAGTGTAGTGAATAGTGAATTTATAAAGAAATTGTGATTACGAATAAACAAGTGATATTGTTACTCTGTTCTCTTTTCACGATTTACCCACGAAAGCCCACAGTATCCGAAGGAATGTTATTAAATCATGAGAGCCCTTTCGACATACACATATATTTTATAACACATCCATGACCCAGGAAGTAGGAACTCTGAAAACTTATTTGTTCCTTCGGCTGGATTCGAATCCGCAACCTTTCGCTAGAGCACCAACGCCCTCAACCACTGCGCTACAGTTGTCGTCTGGTAAAAAGTAATTAAAGTAACTATTCTTCCAGACATAAGTTGTGTCTATTAATAGTAACATTCTAACTGAGTAAATTAAGTTCTTTATAAATATAGGTACACAGTACACACTTATATCTGGAAGAAAAGTTAATTTCGGTTCAGACGATTAAAATACAAGGTGTAAGATAAATCAGTGTTAATACTTTAGGGTGTGTATGTGCCTACTATGTAGAGTTTACTGTGAAATTACCAGCGCTGGAAATACTTTCATGTTTCTATTAAAAATACCCCAACATCATAAATTTGCTCATACAATAATTAAAAAACAGGTAACTGTTTCAGCGCTGGTACTTTCACAGTGATGTCTATAAACGGGACCCATACACACCCTAAACTCTAAAGTATTACTCAAAACACTCAAAACTATTACAGCCTGTATATTAGCAACCAAATTAAATTATCTATCTCTTTCGCGCCGAACGATTTTTGACGAAGAGCAATTTATGGCGACTCAATATTGCGCACCAACTATAATCGCTCTTTTGTATTGCAAACTTACAAATTGTTTGTATCTTCGAAATTTCTTAAGATATATTGAAATTGGTTTTAAATTGTTTATTATCATGATATCCAGTACCTATTGATCAGTGATGAAATGGATATGAAATTTCGGATACGGATACGGATATAAAATTATTTCGGTACACTGTATATCCGTTTGTTTCGGATAATTTAGGTTACGGATATTACATTTTTACAGTAGCAAAACTTTATTTTCGGATTCGGTTACGGTTTACAGTTTAAAAGGATATCCATAAGGATATTTTTTATATCGGACATCCGATAGTTTCGGTTACGGATACGGTTACGGATATTTTTTTATATCGGACATCCGATAGTTTCGGTTTCGGTTACGGTTACGGATATTTTTTATATCGGACATCCGATAGTTTCGGTTACGGATATTTTTTATATCGGACATCCGATAGTTTCGGTTACGGTTACGGTTACGGATATTTTTTATATCGGACATCCGATAGTTTCGGTTACGGTTACGGTTACGGATATTTTTTATATCGGACATCCGATAGTTTCAGTTTCGGTTACGGTTACGGATATTTTTTATATCGGATATCCGATAGTTTCGGTTATTTGCACTGAGACAAAAATTTAGATGGGCTGGTCACTTTGCTAGGTATAAGGATGAAAGATGGACCAAAAGAGCAGTGGAGTGGACCGGACCTCAAGGCAGTAGAGCAAGAGGCCGCCCGTGTGCCAGATGGGCAGACGAGATAGTCGCGACGGCAGGACCACGATGGATGGCCACGGCTACAAATAGAGAGAAGTGGCATTCTTTGGAGGAGGCTTTTACCCAAAGGGGGTCCATACAGAATAAATGACTTTTTATGTTAACATAGGATTGTATTATGATAATATTGTAGTGTAATTATGTTTTTTTTGTTCATTCATATTTTTCTATTTTGTATTTAATATTTCACTTTCTTTTATTATTTTGAAATTTTATTGTAATGTTAAATCATAATCAATCCTTATCATTATTTTGTTATTCACACAATATGTAATTTAATTTGTATGGAATTCAATAAAGCTATATTACTTATTATTATTATTATTATTATTATTATTATTATTATATCCGATAGTTTCGGTTACGGTTACGGAGCTCCCTAACATCCCTGCTATTAATATAAGACGAAATATTTTATTGGAATTTTTAAATACAGCAAGCTTGTGATGATAGCTGTTTGATATGCATGAGCTGGTGTGAAGGATGATGATATGTTATCAAACATCTGTGAAAGCAGACACGGCTATCCGGCGTGCGTATGTGATTGTAGTTAAAATATTTTTAAATAGAGAATCTACCTTTTAGGTTTCTGCCACAGATATTCGATTGCTTTTTTTAAATATTTAAATAAATATAGAACCCTAATAATTTCAGTAAATATAATTTGTCATTGGAAATTCAAAATTGAATGACCTATATATAGCTGCATGGGCGTAGCTGAAAGGGCGGGTAAACGGTCAAACTCTCTTACGTCATACCTTCACGTAGGGTCAAACGAAACAGAAATTACGTAATTAATTACGAATGCTTTGTTTTTCATTTGTAACTAAAAATATTATGATTGTATCATTTATTTCGGGACTTTAATTGAAAAATGTACCACAAAACCCGACACTTAGGGAGTGTTTCACCAAGGAATGTTATTTAGTTAACGCCATGTTAAATATCATGTTATCCCTCTCGTATTTCCTGTCAATTAATGAGAAGGCATGGTATTTTAACATGGTGTTAACTTTAACATTGCTTGATGAAACACGGCCTTAACATTAGGCGATATCGATATTTATGAAAATATTCAATCTGTAAATCCTTCTTATAGCAAATTGTTTTGTTGAAAGCTAGCTGGATGTGTGTAATTGTCGTGTATACAAATAATTATTTAATTTTAGTTTTAGTCGGGTCATGTTGTGAGGATGGCAGCACGGTTGGGACTTTTGGAATGGTCGTGTCTTAATTACGATAATAAACCTGTCGGCAAAAACTATTTACCTAATTACTAGTCACTGGATCCTAGCTTCTACACAACACCCAGGCTTGAGCACCCTTCCTTATACTTATTACATTCTCTTTAAACAACTTTATTGTTTCATATTATTAATTATTATACAGGGTGTAAAAAGAACAGTCATTATAACTTTGAGATACGATTATATTACCTTTCCTCATTTTGGGAATGTATATTTTTTTTATTTTTTGTCAAAAACTAAAAAAAATATTTTTACATGCAATATTAAAAAAAAACAATTCTAGAATGAGAAAATGTAGTACTTACTTAATAAAATCACATCCCAAAGTTATAGTGATTTTTACACTCGTTATAATACCTGTATTAAATTTAAAATAATGTAATGTCACACCTACCTAGTTATAAGATGTATCATTTATTACGTGTTACCTAATAAAAGTAAGAATAACTAAAAGTGTATTATTGGGCGTTTGTATTGACCCTAACTGAATGCAGTGTCCAGTGGCATCACAACGTCTATGATCTACTCTGGGGGTCTACCCAACATGCTTTAACGTTTGTCGTTATCGAAGTACGCTATTTAAAAATGTATGGAATTGACTTTTGCGTACGATTAATGACGTCCTTAGTCGTCATCGATATTTGTAGTGCTACCCAAACGTACATTTTTGTCGAATACGATAACAGAAAACTATTACGCTTTCCAATTGGCGATAATGTTATAAGAAATGGCTACCCAACTTACACATTTTGACAGTTTGTCGAACGCTATCTTGATACTTTATGTGTGGGCCCTTAACAAACACAAAAGTAATAAGTAAATTATATACTAGCGGATGATGATGATTGTTCTAGAATTATATTGCATTGTGCGGCACATGTAAATTGACATTATTATATTTTCCAACGCCATATTTTAACAGGTCGTAATTGACCGTGACATAATTGCGGTACGACCTTTTGCCTGTACCTAAACGTTACAATTTAGGTACAACAATGGAATAAAATACCCACTTACCTAACTACCTATTACTTACCTAATGTTGGCAATTAGCATCAGCAACGATTCCAGAGCACTCTCAGTGCCTAATGCCTACTTATAGATGTTTTTTCCTCGAACAGAAGAAAAAGGCTCGCGATAATCTGCCTCTAGGTAAGTATTTACAAACGCTTTTTTCCAAAATGACGAAAATTACAATACAATGAGCCAATGTTAACCTGCGTTATCTGGGGGCACGGTAGTGCCCCCGTCAAGACGAGCCAAGCGAAGCGCAAGGGCACTACCTACCTTTTCTCGAAAGGTTTCGTCGATTTTTTGAACTCTCATAACTTTGCTTTGGATGATGCTACATAGTTGAAAATTTCAACATATAATGACACCATTTAAAACATGAAACATACAAAGTTTGAATGTTGTAGCTATTATACTTCAGATTTTATCAATGTCTAAAAACACCAGATTTCGTCACTGACTCATTTATAGATCATCAAAATTCATAAGGTACTTCCTGACGTCCTAGTAAGCTGATATTATTTATGTAAGCTGTTATTGCTACAAAACCAACAAAAAAATTTATTAAAATATAAATGCCGCCATTTTGAATCCAACATGATGGACGGTACAAAATGGATGTTTAATATGTTTATTATACGGATATGATCTTTAATACATAAAAGAAATATTATATTAAACAATATTATACAAGTACAAAAAAAAATAAGACCTACTTTTTGTAGGACCGATAATCGGTCAGATTTTTGCTCCATATTATTTCTATCCGACTTTATTTATTTGAGTGCGTTGCACTACTGCAATCAGAATGTTCTATTTGATTCCGATTATTAATCGGTGACCGACTTTTTGTAAATGAAAAATATATCAATGAGAAAATTAGTTTTTTATCCACTTATTTAAAATAAGGTATTATTTATTTGGTAAGTAAGTAGTAGTAAAATTAGGTAAAAAATAAGAATTAATAGGCAGCAAGTAGTAATTTGTTGTCAGTGTATACTGTATATTATATAAACAAAATATTACGTCGATCACTTGAAATCAGTCCGGCAACAGCTCCCGTTGCTGTTATAATAACGTAATTGTTGAGATTAGTGGGAATCTTATGTAAAAACCGTTCGACACATCGATAGCGCGCTCTAAGTGGCTACCAGCGCAATCTATGTTTGGAACTGTGAAACATCTAAACACACATTTATTGACAACACATTTAACAGTCGGTAACGTTATAATGATAACAATAAACAAAAATATTACACGATCAATGTATAAATAATTTTAGTGTTTAATCTTATGACTATTAACATAATAATAATATGATTTTTAACACGTCACGTCATGACGTTTAAAGATGGCCATAATCAAAAGAAACCTTAAAGCTATTTTTCAAAACTAAAAATAAATACATTTTTTTTCCTTCAAAAATGCTAAGTTGCACTTAGGTGTATGCACTTAGCCGTAAGTTTATAAGAGCCGTACTAGAATTAGTACCACTAGTGACCAACAGATGGCGGTGACCGTCGTCTACATACGATATTATTATAGACTTACCGTATTATTTTAATAATTAGTATCAACATGCTTTATTAAAGGCAATCTCCCTCGTATATATAAGTAATTCTCAAATTTTCGAATTATTAGTGTTGAATTTATACTAGTGGCATCCTAGAATATCCAAATAAGAAGTTTCACTCCAGCAATAAAATAATGTATATTTTGTAATTTATATTCATACTAGCGACCCGCCCCAGCTTCGCACGGGTGCAATGCTGATACTAAATTAAATACACTACAGAAAAACTATGAACGTTGTATATAAAAACATAGCGGCCCGCTCCGACTTTGCACGGGCATTAAATATTATGCCTGTCACTCAATGAAAACATGATTAAAATCGATCCAGTATTTTTGATTTGAAAATAATTTCCTTATTATTAAATTAATTGATTATTATTTATCGTAACTTATAATTATTAACTGATACGTTGTCGCGCTGAAAAGCACGTTTTTATCAAGTACTGTTATTTTCCTCGCTAGAGAGCTCCGATAATTAATAAACGGGTCCGATTGCTGCTAAATTCAAAGTGCTATAGGGAGAACCGCTTCGTGTGACTTCTTCACAACTTCCCTTTCTTGGGTTGTTGGTAGTCGGTATCGGGGCTACGCCCCCTCACCGAGGGATACTCCTCGCCTCACAGCTGTGAGACCGTCTCTAGGGTGAGCCTAAAGCTCCTGGTTGGGCGCGTTGTCCTCTGGGGCAAGCTGCTCTCAATTCTGCTCTGCTTTCCCTATACCGCCCCCGGCGGTCCACCCCGCCAGGTGAGATCCCCGGTAACCCCGGGGAAGGCCCAGCGGAGGCTGCCAGCGACAGGAGCGGTGAGCACAGGGAGAACCGCGGCCTCCGACGCGCTATTTATAGGCATGCCTCTCCGCACTGCCCCGTCCGGCCGGTACCGCCCGCCGCAAACGCAAATTTTAAATTTGTAATATATCCGAAAATATTTGTTTAATTTACATGCTGTAAGGAACCATATTGATCTATATTAATTGCACACTGTATTTAAGGTACTTAATTCGATAAGGATTAATGCCGTATTGCTTAAAATAGCTTCGTAAATAAGCCATTTTTTCACGTAAAAAGTAAACAATAAAAATGGTTAATGTGGGTTATTCCTAAAAGATAAACATATACCATCGCGGACTTTTATGTAGACCTTTTTATGGTGTACAATACTGTAGTACATTAATTTGATCTAACTCGTAGGGTTTAGGCAGCGTTTTTGCTAAAATAGGTTAATTTACGACATCACGTTAGAAACCTCTAAAATTAGCAATGTTGCCTTAGTATATTATGCATGTATTATACATTACCTTCCTCTTGAATCACTCTATCTATTGGAAAAAACCGCATCAAAATCCGTTGCGTAGTTTTAGAGATTTAAGCGCACATAGGGATATAGGGACAGAAAAGGCGACTTTGTTTTATACTATGTAGTGATAGTGATGATGAAGTGATATAATATGATTATAATATAATAATATAACAAATAAAGAAATATGGACGAGACATTTATTTAAAAATCCGCCTCTACCTCTTAAAAATTGCGGTGAAAGTTTATACACGGTATAATATTGACGGTGACATCAGTCGACGTCACTAGGCGTCACTAGGCTAAGGCGCTGACTGTTCTATTTTCCGTAAGTAAAGGCCCGGGATCAAAATAGGTTATCTTTAAATTAAAAAAAGTCCATTAACCAGCTTACAAAAATAAATGAAATCCCACCAAAAACATTTTCATGTAAAAATGTTGTCAAGACGAGGCTACACAGCTTACCCTGTGAAAAAGTTATCAGATATAGTATATAGCCAAGCTCTACACTACACCTTAATCAAAATCTAGCACACGATTAATGAATTCGTATGTAATGTTCGTAACGGTAGCAAAACGGTCAAGTATCACGTTTTAACTGCAATATAGCGTAAGTGAAGTTAAGCCTGGTGAAGTAAGGGCGCATAGATCAAGAATTTTGGTTCTACATGAGATCTAACCACTTTTTGATAGATTTTGATTAAGGTGTAGTGTAGAGCTTGGCTATATACTATATCTGATAACTTTTTCACAGGGTAAGCTGTGTAGCCTCGTCTTGACAACATTTTTACATGAAAATGTTTTTGGTGGGATTCACTTTATATATTAGGACTTGGCTATTTTAAGCCCCCGACGCAAAAACGATAGAGTGTATGTGTCCGACGTAGCTCCCAAACGGATGATCCGATTTTTATGCGGTTTTTTATGTTTGAAAGGTATATCAGTCGAGAGTGTTCTTAGCTATGGTGGAAATCGGGTCATCAGATCGTTTGTTTGGTGTGATAGGAATGTTACACGCTAAGTCGGGGTTTTTTTAATTTTATGTTGATTATGGTTACATACCATCCAAGTGTTATTTTATAATATTAACATTTAAATCCTAATAGATACCTAAGGGATATTATGGTTTTTATCGTATTAGTAATGGGTGAGTACCATTTTGGTTTAGTATGATACGTAAAAATAGTATTATATACCTCAAAACGTTGACGCATATCCTAAAGACGCGTTAAGTGGCTCAACTGGACTGGTCTTAGACTGCTGTGTTCTAGACCATCGTAACGAGTTAGGCCTATCGCGTTATTCAGGTTAGCATGTCATATTCAAAGGGTCCGTAATGCACAATGCCGTATTCGCGACCCATATTGCACCCCATCGATACGCTTACATAAGCGATGCGGGCTGAGAGCGCATTAGTGCAGAACTCTTAGAACTACCCACAAATAGCGCCTCAGATTAGGGTTGCCAACCATCCTGTTTTCCCAGGACATGTTATAGTTTTTGTAGCTTTTAATAATAATTTAATTAAAATACTTTTATAAAAAAATATGAATATATTAATACTTATATTATAACTAATTGAAGGTATTGTTGGTTCTTGACGGAAATTCATGTTCACAATAATAACACACAACTTTTATTAACACTTTTTACAAAAAGACGACCGATTTCATGTCATGATGATTTAATCAAAACCGGTCGTGTTTTTGTAAAAACTTATTAAAACTTTGTGAAAAGTGGAAAAGTGTTAATAAAAGTTGTGTGTTATTATTGTATATTAATTAAGTACATATTATATGATTTTCATTTCACCAAGTCCTGATCGTATATATAAGTATCCGTTGTGTAAATATGATGTTTTTATTGGTTAGGAAGTAGCTGTAGAGAGCTGTAGAGTAATTGATTATGAATCCCCTGAATTTAAGAAACTGAATCTACTTGAAATAAAATTAAATATTGCTTTTAAAAATATTTTAGAGGTTGAATCTAAACCTCATCTTGTTTCAACTTTCAACAACATTAAAAGTTCATTCAAATTATACGTAATTATCAAAATATGTGAACACCACATTCCACATGCTTTCATTAGGAATTCCGCAGTAAAAGATGAACTTTACTGAAAAGATTTTTGGAACTGCTCCAAAAAAGTCGTCCAACTTGGAAGCGTCGACATCGCTGACCCAACTTGGCGAATGGGACCATTTGGCTACCGTCTACTATGACTTCATAATGCGATGTTTGTTTTTTACGTTCAAAACATGAACCGGTCGGTAGAAAGGAAATACGTCATGATCTGGGCCCTAACTCTCAGGCCTCGAACTTAGTTCGGAATATTAGTATATCCCGCTCGCACGCGCGGTAAATCTCATAGGGCCTTGGTCAGGACTCAGGACCCTTTTTAATATACCATCGCTATTATGACTTACGAAATTCGAAAACATAATGTATGGGATTTGACATAAGCTTCACTAAGTGACGTACGAATTCACGTGTCATTTAGCGAACCGTATGTCAAATGCCATACATTTTTGTTCTTCTCTCTTTCTCAATCTTGAATTAGGAATCTGGGCGGATACGAACCATTTGGCCGTACGACTTGTCACTTATTCCTGAAGTTCACATACATATGTGAGAACAAAATACTGTTAGATATACCTATATTATGTAGGCTATAGTAAAAAAATACTGTAAGTTAGGCAATGAGCTTAGAGACCACATCATAATTCATAACAGAGTAGTTCCTAAGATTACCGCAAATAAATGAATTCTTCAGCTATTCAATACTATTAGTACAGATTACTTGGCACAGACAACGGGCCTTGTCCATAAACTTCGCGCCGCTCAGCGAGCTATGGAAAGGACTATGCTTCTAGTCTCTTTACGTACCTAATAGAATCAGTAATGAGGAAATCCGTAGCAGAACCAAGGTAACCGACATAGCCCAGCGCATCCACAAGTTGAAGTGTCAGTGGGCTGGACATATAGCTCGCAGAACCGGTGGCCGATAGATGGCCGATAGATTATTTGACTTGTACTACTAGTCTACGTACCGGCTCCACTACCTCCTCTCTGGGCAGCGGCGGCTGCTGCGAGGGGTGCGCCCGGGGGGGCAGCGGCGGGCGCAGCAGCAGCAGTGCCAGTGCCGTCAGCGCGAGCGGCAGCAGCAGGGCCAGCCGCCGCAGCGCCCGCGCCGCGCGCGCCCACATCACGCGCGCGC
Source organism: Celastrina argiolus (assembly GCA_905187575.2). Taxonomy (NCBI): domain Eukaryota; kingdom Metazoa; phylum Arthropoda; class Insecta; order Lepidoptera; family Lycaenidae; genus Celastrina; species Celastrina argiolus. The sequence goes on from LR994596.1 coordinate 11,903,720, forward strand.
CATCCCGCCCGGTCCACACGTCAGAGACACGGCCGCATCTGGATAACAAGAACACAGAAATAAGGGCCCGTAGGTACTATACCAGATGTCTGTAAGACTATCTCGTCTGTAAATCTGTATCGATGAAAAGCTGAATTCGAAATTTAAAAGCTGCAAAATTTATTATTCACTCTAGGGATTATGTTACTCAAAATCACGATTATATAAAATTCTCTCAATATAAAAAAATGCGAAGTAAAACATAAAATAATGCTCATTTTCTGTATAATTATTCTATTATAGATAAAGCAGCGATTACGTTTTATATTTTTTTACATAACCCCTGAATATCTGTTTCGTTTGTCGTGTCTGTCCTTTCAACTGTCGCGGGAGCTTACATTTCCATACTTTCACGTTGGTCTAGTGCGAGCCCTGAAATACAAGTTTTATTGGTATAATATAATTATTATTCGTTCATTTCCAAAACGAGACAGATCTATTATTTATTTACCTTTAGAATTTGTGTACAATACACATAACATGTTCTGTAGGAAATTACATGTTCTGTGGACTACTTACAATGATTTTCAAATAGGAAGGTACACACTCCAAAATGATCAATTGGTCTATCTATTGATTACTAATTAAAATTTGCTGTATGTACTTAATTATACTTTACCGCGCTGTAAATAAAAGAGACGATCATAATGTAAATAATGAGGTATGAATTAAGTACCTAATTAAAAGACGATAAAAAACTCAAATATTATGTCAGTCACATGACAGTAGAAATTCAACAGATAATCAAAATAATCATAGATTTATAATAAGTATATTTTTTTTTATAATGGATTATTTATTTATGAAAGTCATGGAAGTAATAAGTACTACGTACACCGTTGTCCGTAGTTATTAATTCCATGATGAAAGTATTTTCGTAAATGATCATGATATAAAAAAACTACTAAATTAATGTATCTTTGTTATTCTTTATCGCGTGGTGACAACTGCCTATAATAGCTCATGATATAGGTATGCCCATATGAGCTTTGTTTACACCTAGATCTTATTAAATCAAAACGTATTCACACTTACTAATCACTAAACCACCACAATTTTTTGTATGGTATATTAAATAGTCACAAAGTAGATAATTAACTTTGGTGAAAGTAAAATCAAACGAACAAAAAAACGTAAAAGTGCGTAAAAGCAACAAAAGTTTATGGGGTCAAAGTACTCCATACATCTAGTTGGCAGTGCTTAAGAACTATAATTTTATCTAAATCTATACAGGGTGTAAAAAGAGCAGTCACTATAACTTTGGGATGCGATTATAGGACCTTGACTGATTCTAGTAATGAATTTTTTCATTGTTTATTTTTTGCAAAAAAATAAATATTTTTTGCAATTTATTATTTTAGTCGCAAGACTGAACTGTTTGGAACAACGATCTGCATTAAATTCTTAAATTTTATAATATTTGCCCTAGTACGTAATGAGCGTCTTACGCGTGCTATTGACCTCTCAGCGTAATCAGCTGATCGCTGTGTTGTGCACGTTGTACATTGCCTATTAAAATTTTTTTAATTTTTAAAACAGTGGATTAAAAGCAAATGACTAGTACCAATGGATATATCTCTTGCCTGGTTATTACCCCACGAAGTTATAGTGACTGCTCTTTTTACATCCTGTATACTCTATAGATATAGGACTATAATATATTAATCTAGTATCTAGTCTAATAGTCTAGTGGTTCAAAGCTTCGATCTCGACCAGGAGGTCGTAGGTCGCGCGTTGTATCAAAAAATGTTGTTTTCTAGTTTGGTTAGGACAATGCAGGCCGATCACCATGCCACCTTGATTGTCAAGAAAGATGATCCATGCGTCGGATAGGCATATAAAAAGTCGGCCCTGCGCCTGTTCTCTCGCCAGTCGTGTTGGTTTACCGTCCCACTGGGTTTTGACTTATGAGAGTAAAAGGAAGAGAGAGAGAGTCTTTGTGTATTGCGCACACACTTGGGCACTATAAAATAACTCCTGCATAGCTATGCAGGAGTTATTTTATAGTGCCCAAGCTGGCCTGGTTTCAATGAAATCGGCTACCTACACCGAAATCGGTGAAGGGAGCTATTATTATTATAGAGTATAGGGTATGGTCACCAGTATTAGGGTTCCGCACACTGGTACGACACACTTTTTGTAGGACCGATAATCGGGCAGACTTTCCTCCATATTCTATCTGACCGACTGTGCATGACGTGTGCGTTTCATCTACAAAAAGTCGGTCGCCGATTATCGCTCGCCCGTGGGCATCCTTACCGTGCCGCTATGGGTTTATAAACTTTGTATTATATTTTAGCAGCCGATATGCTAATTGTGACCGTTCCGGTGTTGTTGACAATAACAGTACTCGAAACGGGTGTTGTCTACGAAATACATATTGACGTACATAGTGCATACGATACCTGCTATAATTATTTGTACTAATATTGGTTTTTGCCATAGCGCATGCATGCGCAAGGAATAAATATTCTATGTATTCAATTTTATAGTATGTTGTATGTTACTTATATTAGGCTCTTTAATTTAATAGGTATTATAAAAAACATATTATATACGGTCGAATTGAGAAACCTCCTCCTTTTTTGGAAGTCGGTTAAAAATGGCATCGAGATATACACTTGTCGGGTTTTACGTTACAATATGTAAAAATTATATGCAAATAAAGTAATAAAAAATAGTATACTTTTTATTCCACGCGGGCAAACCAATGTTATTCTGATGCCTCCAAAAATACAAGTTTCTTGATGATCGGTTCTGTGGTTTTCGCGTAAAAGCGTAGGAAACAAACGGACATTCACATTTATAATTAAATAGGGATTGTAAAAAGGAAATATTTTGTTGATTGTTACTTTGCATTGAGCTCCGAAGTTACTAAACCGATGTTAGATAATGATGTTTATGTATCAAACTAGCTGACCCGTGCCCACTTAGTTGAGCATAAAAAACAGTTTGTGATGAACCGTTTAAAGGAGACTTCCACGAATATTTCAAGACTAAAAATAGCCGAATCGGTTCACCCATTCTCGAGTTTTAGCGAGACTAACGAACAGCAATTCATTTGTAGGGTCTAAATTAGGCCCGTTTTTTAATTTTTTTATGTATGTATGTACACCGATTACTCCTGAGGTCCGATTTTCGTACATAGCTGCCATTTGGTCCCATAAAAAATTTACATAGTTTAGCGCTGTAGTTTTTATTTTATGAACATATTTCACCAAAGTGGCAATGGACCGGCCACATAGCACGAAGATTGGACGGTCGATGGGGCAAAAAGATCCTAGAGTGGAGGCCACGTACTGGCAAGCGCAGTGTGGGACGGCCACCTACCAGATGGACCGACGACCTGGTGAAAACTGCCGGGTCACGTTGGATGCAGGTGGCAATGGAACGGTCGCACTGGAAATGTGTTGGAGAGGCCTATGTTCAGCAGTGGACTCTAAAAGGCTGAAACGACGAGCGACGACAACGATGATATCACCAAAAATTTTAACGAATCATCACTTGTCGTACATTTTTTATGTCGATGATATAATTATGTATGTAGTTTCAGTGCGGCTTATTTGGGAGTTATTCACTTTCGCATTTATAATTGACTCTTGACATAAAGAGGAGGTGGAAAATATAAATATGGTGTCTGTCAGTCTGTCAGTCTGTCAGTCTGTCTGTAGCATCGTACTTTGACTCGGTGACAATTAAAAGTAACTTTCCAAGCCGCCTCCCAAGCGTGGCGAGTACCTATAGGCAGGGATGAAATGGATATGAAATTTCGGATACGGATATGGATATTAAATTATTTCGGATTATCCGCTTATTTCGGATAATTTCGGTTACAGATAGTAAATTTAGGCTTCCTTTTTACGGTAGGAAATTTTTAATTTCGGTTTCGGATATTTTTTTATATCGGATTTCCGATAGTTTCGGTTACGGTTACGGAGCTCCCACAACATCCCTGCCTACAGGTAACCCTTCTTATAACATTTTGGGGGACGCTTATGTCTAGTAGTGCACGGCTAGCTCAAAATTGATGATGAATTGATGATAACATTATGTAATCTATATTACTACCTTCCAAGAACGTTTGTAACAAATAGTACACAAATAAGTACTCACTCGTTAATTTTCATATTTTATTACCGCCATGTCAATTTCATTATAATGTCACATAATGTTCAGTGTTTTATGTTAGTTTCGCGGTTTGCGGTTATAAATAATAATTATTAAAATATTTATTACCCAGTTGTTAGTGTTACAGAAGTGGTGTAGCGGGGCCCCGTATAAAGTTGTTTGGGGGGTCGAGTGCCAAGGTCTGAATAACTAGCAGGGATGAAATGGATATGAAAGGAGAAAGCCCACTCTCCATAGTATCTCAGGCCCAATGTGGACATCAAAAAATCGCATTAAAAATGAGTGTTCTAAAATGTTAATAGTATTAGATATCTGAGAAAAAAACTTAAAATGCCGCCATTATTGTAGAAATATTTTTTTTTTTACTTTTTGTCTATTTTATTTTCAAGGCCTTTTCCGACTTTTCAATAATTTATAATAGTAAGATACTCGTATATTAAGATAGCCCTTGTTGTAGTGCAAGACTTTCAGTTATTGCTACCCAGCAATTGTGGCAAACAAGATTATCGCCTGACACCTAAAACATATTAACATTAGTGATAAATATTTTCAACCGTAAAAGATTTAACGATTAAACCATAATGAAAGAAATAATAGAAATATTTTATTATAATATTATGATTACCTGCTGCCGTGCAACCCACTGCTGTATGACACTTAATTCTTCGGGCTCTAAAATACGGTTCTCGGTAACATTATTACCACAACATATACAATGTTCTTCAGACATTTTGCACAATCAAATAGCGTAATCCTTTAATCCAGGGCTAAGTAATCGTAGAAGGAGAGAACAAAACTAGTAAAACAATGCCAAAGTCGTACGTGAAAAGCCGAAACAAGTTCAGGGCGAGAAAGCCAGATTGCGGTGAAAAAAATCGAAAACAAAACAAAACGCTTCTTTGAGCAACAAGCGAACGGTCGAGATCATTCGTTTGAAAAATGACATTTCAGTCATCAGTGTTGCCGCTTGTCGCAAAAAAATGAAATCGATAAATCGATTACGTAAAAAATAATCGATATAATATGACTTTTTATTAATCTTTATCGTTTATAGTAACAAACTTAAACATTGGTTTTAAGATAAATGTTTTCTTTTGATTAATTCTTTACCGAATTACCAATAGTGACCCGTTATTTGTATTTTACATGAGTTTATTTTATTTGTTTATAAATCGATATTCGGATTGATTGATTAGAGTTTTATCATCGGGTAACATTTCACCTCAACGTTCTACTTAGGTTCCAAATAATCCAATAAAATACCTTTTTTTATTGGAACATTACTGACTATAGTGGCGGTTATTTGAATGTTATCAAAAATCATGTCTCTTTATGGTACATTTCTGGAGAAATTAAGTCTTCTTAAGACGGCTGTCCGCTCTGGGCCTGAAATGGGCTTTCTCCTTTCGGATACGGATATGGATATGAAATTATTCCGGATTATACGTTTGTTTCGGATAATTTTACATTTATTTTAAGGTAAACAAAATTTAATATCTAAATTTTGTTTACCTTTGACAGTAGAAAAACTTTTATTTCGGATTCGTTTACGGTTACGGATATTTTTTTTATATCGGATATCCGACAGTTTCGGTTACGGTTACGGAACTCCCTAACATCCCTGATCACTAGACCACGGAGAGGTTAAATCTAAAACAATAGAGTTCAACTTCGCACACACGAGTATCAAATTTGATATACAAGGTGTAAAATAAATGAGTGATAATACTTTAGGGTGTGTATGTGTCTACTATAATATAGAGTTTACTGTAAAGTACCAGTGCTGAAATACTTACTTTTGAATTTCATGTTTCTATGACAAATGCTCCAACATTTTTGCTCAAAATTGCCCATACAATAATTTAAAATAGTGACTCTTTCAGCGCTGGTACTTCTACAGTATACGGGACCCATACACAGCCTAAAGTATTATCACTTATTATTGTTATTAATATAACAGCCTGTATAATATACAAACTATTATGCAGTTATCTTCTCTGGGTAGATAGGTGACAGCTGGCGTGTGTTCATACCGGTTGTTTCCAAGTTTGTATCTTATCTTTATAATTTGCGTAATAGTTGGTATTCGCATATAGGTAGGTATAATTATTTATACCTAGGATAATATTATTATTATGTTTGTCAAAGTCAAAGTCAAAAATTCTTTATTTCATAAACTATTACATAGCACTTGAAAACGTCAAAATAGTAAACATGTACAAATATTATAAAATATGAAATTCAAATAGACTAAACTGAGATCGCGAAGCTTAGACTCACTTACAAGGGAAATTAATGTAAGTGAGCCTAAGTGCCTTTGTGTATAGCTTTCCTTGCTCACGGGCAATTAAATCCTGGACCTTTGGAAGGCATGCATGGGGCCGAAGCCAACATGCAGAGGCCCCGTTACACAATTTTAATTTAAATGTAATGTGACACCAGCCGGCGACTCTCCCTGTACGCATTATTATTATTATTATTATTAATAGCCGTTACTGTCCCACTGCTGGGCAAAGGCCTCCCCTCTCTTCTTCCACAAGTCCCGATCTTTTATAAAAAAAAAAAAAACTTTAACTGTCCCGATCTTTTGCTATGACTCTTTATGAAACGCGTCTAGCACGTCGCGCCACCCTTTCTGTAATTATTGTATTGGAAAATTTATGATGTTGGGGCATTTCTCATAGAAACATGAATATCAAAAGAACGTCTTTCAGCGCTGGTACTTTCACAGTAAACTCTATATTACAGTAGACACATACACACCCTAAAGTATTATCACTCATTTATTTTACACCTTGTATATCAAATTTGATACTCGTGTGTTCGAAGTTGAACTCTATTTTTTAGCTTTAACGCCTCCGTGGTCTAGTGATCAGGAATGTTAGGGAACTCCGTAACCGTAACCGAAACTATCGGATATCCGATATAAAAAATTATCGGTAACCGTAAAAGAATCCGAAATAAAAGTTTTTCTACTGTCAATGGTAAACAAAATTTAATATCCGTAACCGAAATTATCCGAAACAAACGTTTAATCCGGAATATTTTCATATCCATATCCGTATCCGAAATTTCATATCCATTTCATCCCTGCTAGTGATACAGATCTTGGCTCTCAACCCGGAGATCGTAGGTCTGTCTGTATGTTCGCGATAAACTCAAAGACTGCACCGATCTTCATGTTGTTTTTACCAATGGCTAGAGTGGTTCTCGAGGAAGGATTTGGTGTATTAATTGGACCCAGTAGGTGGCGCTGCTGTCAATAAAATTCTAAGGCGGTAACGAAGTTTGTGAACTTATATGGAGGACAAATCCAGCTGTGGTGTCGCGCGACTTATGGGCTTCTGCAGTCGCCTGCAGCCTATGACACGATGGTTGCGGGCTATCGTAAATGACTATTTCATAGGGAAAAAAAATCAAATATCCGATACAAAATTTTAAAGCTTTTTCTTTTTACTTAAATAATTATAAGAAACTAATAAAATAAACTAAAAATAAAACTGGCTACATGCTACAAGCGTAATTTACGTAACTCTGGTCGCCTTCCTTCTGTCATAGATTAAATTATTTAAAGAGTTAAAACGTGTTTAAAAAGTGTAAACGTCAAAACGATAGTCGATTTTCAGAAACTGGAAACCCACCAAAGTTACGTAATCAGGGGGCTGGGGGCTGATTCAAGACGCCATCGCTAATGATCGCTTACAAAGTTCGATAACAAAATGTATGGGATTTGACATAAGCAACGCTAAATGATCGCGATTTGGTATGTCATTTAGCGTACCTACCCTATGTCAAATCCCATACATTTTGTTATCGAACTTTGTAAGCGATAATTAGCGATGGCATCTTGAATCAGCCTCCAGGGGGCTTCATATTGAGAAAATACCCAGAACAGAAATAGTGATGGTCGGTGATGATGATGATAAATTTCTTTCCATTTTCCCCAAATGAACTTAGTAATGATAACAGGTACTTTATCAGATAAACACTAACCTATAAAACTTATTCCAAGGATAGGCGTGGGACCGAACATGACTCAATTATTGTCTTATCTTCGATAATCCTTCGCTATCAACTTATCGATTTACTAGTAAATATTGATATACATTGATAGAAATTTCCAAAGCACCGAAATTTAGATTCATTGAGGATATACCTACAATTGAATACAACCGGTATTATTTTTTTATTATAATTTATTTATTTTTATTTTATTTATATACGTAAATTCTTTTTTAAACTCTTCTCAATTACACCTACCTAAATAACAAACAAAAAAATAGTATTTTAGGTCATAATATAGGTAAATACTTTTTGGACAAAAACATTTTACCGACTATATCTTCTTATATATAAAAATGAATTGCTGTTCGGTAGTCTCGCTAAAACTCGAGAACGGCTGAACCGATTCGGCTATTTTTGGTCTTGAAATGCTCGTAGAAGTCCAGGGAAGGTTAAAAGGTTTGTATGCTCAACGAAGTGGGCACGGGTCAGCTAGTAATATATATTACTAAAAAGCGGCTAAGAGTGAGTCTCGTGCATGAAGAGTTCCTTACCAATTGGAAAAAAAACACGTATGTTGATTTGAATATTTGTTGTTATAACTTATAAGAAAACAGAAATACAATATTTAGTATCATCTGTGAATATTCATTATGAGTAATACACGAACGCATAGCTGAGTGTTAGTACTTAGTAGATACAGAAACATAATAAAATAATTATTTATTTATTACCTAAGAACCCGACATTTTTTTTATTTAGATATAATCCATCGAGCCATTCAGTCTGCAAAGCGTGCAAAACATTTATACATAAGGGTTTTGTTTTTCAACTAATACTGTCGAGAAACAAAACCCTCTTTCTGGCACAGTGGGTAATAATAGTAATAACTAAATATAAAATTCGGGCCAAATATAATATAAAATTATACAGATAGATAATTTAAGAGCCTGACTTGCTATATAACAACATAAACAAAACACATCGTGAGTTGCTTTATTTAGCTCCTGCAAGCGGACGTGGTCATCACAAATAATCATTATATTTGAGTTCATACTTAATGAGGTCCGTGAGTCACGGCCAAACTCAAATTAAGAGGCTCTCAATACTGTCCTAGTCGTTTTGCTAAACAGGGAGTGTGACAGCGTGTTCAAAGTTAATTAAAAATAAGCAACGTTTTAGACTTTGAAATTTAGTCCTCCCAAATCCCTAAAAATATTAGATAAGTAGCTAAAAGCTACACGGTACACCTGGAGTGGAATTATCATAAAATACGTTTATTTCCTTAACTTGGTATGCCCACGACTTGGTTCGTGTGAAAACTCCCGATTTTGAAACACTTTTCATTAGTGCTTTCCTATTGGTCTTGGCGTGATGATATAATATATATAATATAATAAGCCTATAAGCCTTCCTCGATAAACGGACTATCTAACACTGTTTTTTTTTAAATTCCACCAGTAGTTCTTGTGCGCGTTCAAATAAAAAAACAAATTCTATACTTAATATTAGTTTAGTTAATGTATTAGATTAAACTAAATACCTGTAAAATACTTTAAATTTAAAGGAATAGCAATGAAAACGCATAAAAATATCAAGGCTAGCTGCTATCGGAAACAAGCCCGCATGCAATAGTTGCGTCCAGGGTTGCCACTTTTTTATAGAAAATTCTATTTTACTTAAAACGTTGAAAAATGTAGTATTAAGTAGGCATCTACATACTTACTGTTAGGAAATTCAGCTAAAATAAATCGGCTGATAATATAGAACAATTACTATAAAATTGACTGGAACGTACCTTACGTTCCAGTTCCGACAGCTTTTTGCAATGTTCTGAAAAGCTCAACAGCGAAAGCGAAAGTAAAAATGCTATAAAAAAATTTAGTATCTTTCGTACTACGTTTATTGCATGTGGACAATTGACTGAAATATGTTAAGGTAGGTACTATGAAATATAATACGTAGTAGGTACCTACTGTTGGCAACCCTAGTTACGTGCCTCGCGAATGTAGCCCAAGTTTAAATTATTTCATAACATTACCCATTATTTTGGTAAACCATACTACATTGTAAGAATTTTGTAATCAATAAATTTACAGAGTTTTATATTAAGGTTAATTTCACTGCATAACTCTCCCTAATACAAAAAAAAAGTTATTATAATAGTTAAATTAAGTGACATTGAAGTCAATGCTGTTAATCTAAGACCACAAAAAAAGCAGTGAATGACCTTTTCTGTGTTTTAAATAAAGATGACAATTTTATTAACGCTGTCTAGGAAATCGCCGCCATTTTTGTATCGTTTGCCGCTGTATTACGTTTTGCTTGTATAGTGGCAACGGTCCTCTTAACTCTACGCTGTTCTAGACAAACTTTAGCACCAGGGATGTTAGGGAGCTCCGAAACCGTAACCGAAACTATCGAATATCCAATATTAAAAAATATCCGTAACCGTAACCGAATCCGAAATTAAAGTTTTGCTACTGTAAAAATGTAATATCCGTAACCGAAATTATCCGAAAGAAACGGATAATCCGAAATAATTTAATATCCGTATCCGAAATTATAATATCTAGATAGTAATAGAAATATCCATTTCTATTACTATCCGAAATAATAATAGAAATATCCATTTCATACCTGTTTAGCACTAAGATCCTTGAATGTTAAAACCTAACCTAACCGAAAAAAAAGGAAATAATGCTCGCGTTACTAATAATTAACAATTATTGTTATAAAATATATAGATTATGTTAGAAAACAAAAATAAATAATAATTCAAACTGCAAATTAATTTATTTCAAACACTTCAAAGCCATGAAATAAAGTTCCCATTTATAAATGACGGTCCATTTATAAAAACCAGACAAGCGCGAGACGGGCTCGCGCCGCGGCTGGAGGGTTCCGTTTTTTTTTCTTTATAAGAGCGTCATTACTCAGAGTTAGACGACATTGTTCCATTCACAAAATTCATAATAGCCATGTATCAAGTAAGCACTGAGTACATATTAATAGGTCGTCGTTTTTGTTTTAAAATGACGAAGGAGAAATCGATGACTACGGAAATACATTAGAATATTGGTTTTACTCGTATTTTTAAAATTTGCGACATAAGCAAATAGAGCATAAAACTTCGCTGTCGTAAATTTTAAATTTTTGATTGTCAGTGCAGTTGGCGTCTTGAATAAAATTGACATTGAAAATTTGACAGTTCCTCACGACACTAGCGCCAAATTGGTTTGAAATTGGGTGTCGATTTAATGGAACTATTCCAATCCAATGTTTTCGAGGGTAGCAAAGACTTGAGAAAATTTGAATCGGGTTGGTATTGGAGCGGCATCGAGACTTCGACAGTAAGCCCCCGGGTCTCAATATTAATTTTAATTCATAAGTTCGTAATTCGTGAGAAAGACACACCTTATATCTGTATCGGTCACCAACTTTTGTAGGTGAAAAACATACTGAATGTAATTATCCCACCAAAAACATTTTAATGTAAAAATGTTGTCAAGACGAGTCTACACAGCTTACCCTGTAAAAAAGTTATCAGATATCGTATAAAGCCAAGCTCTACAATACACCTTAATCAAAATCTATCAAAAAGTGGTTAGATCTCATGTAGAACCAAAAGTCTTGATCTATGCGCCCTTACTTCAGCAGGCTTAACTTCACTTACGCTACATTGCAGTTAAAACGTGATGGTTGGCCGTTTTATTTAGCACACGATTAATGAATTCGTATGACATATTCGTAACGGTAGCAAAACGGTCAAGTATCACGTTTTAACTGCTATATAGCGTAAGTGAAGTTAAGCCTAGTGAAGTAAGGGCGCATAGATCAAGAATTTAGGTTCTACATGAGATCTAACCACTTTTTGATAGATTTTGATAAAGGTGTATTGTAGAGCTTGGCTTTATACGATATCTGATAACTTTTTTACAGGGTAAGCTGTGTAGACTCGTCTTGACAACATTTTTACATTAAAATGTTTTTGGTGGGATTTCATTTATTTTTGTAAGCTGGTTAATGGACTTTTTTTAATTTAAAGATTACTTATTTTTTATATGCTAACTGCATACACCTAAGTGCAACTTATCATTTTTGAAGGAAAAAAAATGTATTTATTTTTATTTTTATTTTTGAAAAATAACTTTAAGGTTTTCTTTTGATTATGGCCATCTTTAAACGTCATGACGTGACGTGTTAAAAATCATATTATAATCATATTATAATAGTCATAAGATTAAACACTAAAATTATTTATACATTGATCGTGTAATATTTTCGTTTATTGTTATCATTATAACGTTACCGACTGTTAAATATATTGGTAAATGTGTGTTTAGATGTTTCACAGTTCCAAACATAGATTGCGCTGTAAGCCACCTACATCGCGCTATCGATGTGTCGAACGGTTTTTACATAAGATTCCCTCTAAACAACGTAACATCGTGAACGTAACATCAAGGAGCTCGTACCGGACCGATAGTTTCAAGTGATCGACGTAATATTTTGTTTATCCGACAACAATTTACTACTTGCTGCCTGTTAATTCTTACCTAATTTTTACTTACCAAATATTATTATAGGTACCTAATTTTAAATAAGTAGATATAAAACTAATTTTCTCATAGACATATTTTTCATTTACAAAAAGTCGGTCACCGATTAATAATCGGAATAAAATAGAACATACTGATTGCAGTAGTGCAACGCACACAAATAAATAAAGTGGGATAGAAATAATATGTAGCAAAAATCTGACCGATTATCGGTCCTACAAAAAGTAGGTCTTATTTTTTTATGTAGGTACTTGTATAATATTGTATAATATAATATTTCTTTTATGTCTTAAAGATCATATCCGTATAATAAACATATTAAACATCAATTTTGTACCGTCCACCATATTGGATTCAAAATGGCGGCATTTATATTTTAATAATTTTTTTGTTGGTTTTGTAGCAATAACAGCTTACATAAATAATATCAGCTTACTAGGACGTCAGGAAGTACCTTATGAATTTTGATGATCTATAAATGAGTCAGTGACGAAATCTGGGGTTTTTAGACATTGATAAAATCTAAAGTATAATAGCTACAACATTGAAACTTTGTATGTTTCATGTTTTTACTGGTGTCATTATATGTTGAAATTTTCAACTATGTAGCATCATCCAAAGCAAAGTTATGAGAGTTCAAAAAAACGACGAAACCTTTCGAGAAAAGGTAGGTAGTGCCCTTGCGCTTCGCTTGGCTCGTCTTGACGGGGGCACTCCCGTGCCCCCAGATAATGCAACGCACATGTCACACAAAAATTCGGCCAGAGGAAAAATCTACCCGATTATCGCTTTAATAAAAAGTAGGCCGTGGTAATGAGCTTAATCCTGTAGGGGTTTTGATAAAGAGCACAGAGCCCTGAAAATAAGTGACATCATCATTTACAAATTCCACTTTAGATCGTCACTGAATGTTTGGGATTTCAGAATATAATGAATTGACGTATTTAAATGGGCTAGAAGTTATATTTGGAATCAAAGCTATAATATTTTTTCTCTCATACCATTTTAAACCACACATTTTATCTAAACTAATATTATAAAGCGGAAGAGTTTGTTTGTTTGTTTGTTTGTTTAAACGCGCTAATCTCAGAAGCTACTGGTCCGATTTGAAAAATTATTTTTTGTCGGATAGTCCGTTTATAGAGGAAGGCTTTAGGCTATAAACACACGCTGCGACCAATAGGAGCGAAGCGCCAGTGAGAAATGTTGCAAAAACGGGGAAAATTATTAACATATTTTAAGGACTTTTGTTGCGTGCGCTGCATAAACGGTTTAAGTTACTCAAAAACCAAGCGAACGAAGTCGCGGGAACAGCTAGTCCTAATATAATTTTAAAATACTTACCTATCGAAAGTAAAACTTCAATTATCGAGAATAAACCTACTCGCTTTAAATATAAAAAAATAAATCGCATAAGATTTGAGATTCGGAAACACATATTATTTTCACCAAGCTTTGTAAGGTTTTATTTTAATTGTAAATATTTTAATTGTAAAATTTTAGTTTGTTTAATGTTTTCCATGAACCTATCCTCTAATCACATCACCAATTTACTGAAATCTTTTCATCCACGTATTTTATTATGTGACGTTTGCCGTGTTATAATAGTAAAACAAATATATATATAAAACGTCCCAGAATAACTTTTATCGTCCCCATTTGTCAGTTAGTAGGTCTGTCCGTCAGCAAATAGAACGGTCCATTCATTTACACTTATTTATTTTTAAAATGCTTTGAATGAGTTTTTTTTTCAGAGTGGGCAGATCCGACTACTACGAAATTTTCGACACTTTCTGCCACCAGGGCAGTGATTCAAGATGCCATCGCTATTATCACTTACGAAGTTCGACAACAAAAATGTATGGGATTTGACACAAGCTTCGCTAAGTAACATGAGAATTCGCTAAGTGACATGCGAATTCGATTAGATTCAGCCCTGGTGGGCAGGTTCATCGAGCTACATGTGATGAAGGTACGGTGAACCTGTCCACTGGAGCTAATACATTATTAAGGAGATGAGATTGGTAAGACGTTTTAAATATATGTAACATTTTAAATTAGGCACTGTCTGTACAATTTAATGAATTGAAACTGTTTCATCTATATTGTATTATTTTATGGTTAATTATTTTACATAACATTATCTGCACGTTCTATATCACGTTGTACAGATGTGATGATAAACTGAGAAAGCCAGACGCTATTGTGTTAAACATCCGTATTGTGTTACTAACAAGTAACAAGTAACAACCAAACAACACATAGCTGAAGCGTAATATCAATATGACACTGATCTAAAACCATAATAATTAGATATTGTGAAACAAATTACAATATATACAAGAGACCGCTCTCGTGTATTACGCACACACGTGGACATTATGTGTCCTGCCACCGCGGCACCGTGTGGGAGCAATATTTCGAACTGTATGGTTTAGTTAGTGGAAAATTAGAGATGACAGCTTGTTGTATTTTATTATTCTTACCTAAGTTATTGCCTAGTACTCGTATTATTGTAATAGCTTTTGAACGCGTGCAAATGTTTTCAACCCCTTGGGGGTTGAATTTTGAAAAATGTTTTTTTTTGTACCGAGAAATAGGTACGTGTGCGTGTCAAGTTTTTGTGTCAAATACCTACTGGTAATACAAGCTATAATATTAATGAGTGATAATACTTTAGGCTGTGTATGGGTCCTGTATGTAGAGTTTACTGTGAAAGTACCAGCGCTGAAACTTAGGTACTTCTTTTAAAATTATTGTATGGGAAAATTTATGATGTTGGGGCATTTCTCATACAAACATGAAAGTCTAAAGTAAGTATTTCAGCACTGGGACTTTCACAGTAAACTCTACATAGTAGGCACATATACACCCTAAAGTATTAACACTCATTTATTTTACACCTCGTATACAGGGTGGGAAAAAACAGTCACTGACAGTCACTGAACTTATATGATTATACTACCTTTTCTCAATTTAGAAATGTTTTTTATTTTACCTTTTTTTTAATATGTAATATATTTTTTGTATTTTTGTTCAATGGATAATACATATAGGTATAACACGCAAGGCTGATTTTTGATGACGTTTAGGTTAAATTTAAAAGGGCGTCCATGATGTACCTACATGTAGGTCAATGATCTATACTATAGATCTATTAAATATTAATATATTAAATAGCGTAAGAGTTTGTTTGTTTAAACACGCTAATCTCAGAAGCTACTTGTCCGATTTGAAACATTTTTTTTTGTTGGATAGTCCATTTATAGAGGAAGGTTTTAGGCTATATAACATTACGATGGGACCAATAGGAGCGAAGCTTCAGTGAAACATATTCAAATTTGGGGACTTTCGTTGCGTGCGCTGCATAAAGGTCACTCAAAAACCACGCGAACGTGGTGGCGGGGCGCGGCACAGCTAGTATTCAATAAAACAAGTTTATAATTTCATTGATGTAGGTATCTACGTACATACTCCCACCTATTGCCATAAGCCAAAGTTTAAAAAAAAGAATAAACGCTATTATCAAATATTATCATAAATCTCGTAATGAACACTAAAGTCACATCCGGTATAGTTTGACTCACTTCCATGTATAGTAGTACGTCCGAGATAAATTTAACCCAAATTACGCAAACGTAAACAAAGCCGTCTATGACACAACCATAGACTAATCAGTGATGCCAAATGGCATCACTGATTAGTCTATGGTTGGTCTAGGAACCAGGGTACGGTGGCTTACTGTGTTAATATTAAAATGCAATGATTATTGTTGGCTACATGAATCCATAGACTATATTCTACAATCGGCAGTGTACAACATATTAATTATTGTTCAATTGTAATAAAATGTATTGTGAAAATATTTCTATCAAAGTAAGCAGCTGTTGCATTCACTCTGGGATTGTAAGTGATCATTAAAACAAGAGTTCTTTAATTTATAAGTGTCAACGTTATAATGCAGGACCCAATTCACGTCTTAATTTTGTTAAAAATGCAGTTAGGTTCGTGTGAGCGATTAATTTGTGCGTCTGCGTACGATATTAGAACCATACTGAAATTGGATCAGAATGTTGTATGAAAATGACAGATGATGTTCGATAAATACATTAGAAAAAATTATTTGATTGTTTACAGGTAGTAGTAGTACCTGAGTTGTACCCGAAAACTTTGTACCGCCTTCTTGAGTTCTTGACGCATTCGTATCACCACATACCAGGTTCAAGTAATACATTAAAACCCTCCATGAGAACCACTCTATCTATTGGTGACAAAAGCAGTCTTAGATTTTATCGCAAACGGACAAACAGACGCGGCCGAAGACTTTGTTTTACTATAGTAAATAGATAAATAAACGGACAAACAGACGCGGCCGAAGACTTTGTTTTACTATAGTAAATAGATAAATTTTATAGTAGACATAAGTTGGACCTGAACAGAGTATCCTCGTCATCAATTCAACAAAGTGTGGCGGTACAACTAGCGCCACAATCCTGCATCGCGCTATCGATGTTTTCTAAGTCCGGCGCTAATAAACACAACATCTGTAAAACTAGTACAGTGGGTTTCGGCCTCACTGACCATACTACCTCGCTCGGTCGGAGATTACGTTTTAAATCGTATCGTATCAAAGTATTTCATAGGGGGTAGTTGACTATACTCCCCAGACACCATGGTTGGCAGGCGGGTTGATGCGGAATATGTCAGGCCAATTTTCGGATATTTTTCCTCTGTTTTCTTCCTTTTACGACACGGGAAAGATGGTTGATGCGGAGGTACTATTCTTTCTCCGGAATCATACGAATATCAGAGTAGAGCAGTGAACATGATGTTCGACCACAGCTGGGGACAACAGTAATGACGTCACGAGTGTGTAATTAATATTTCGCACAACAATGGCGAGGCTAGTGTCGCGTTGTTAAGGCACACAATGCTGTGCAAATGAGCCGTCGCAAAACTGCAGTTATTTGTGCAATTTTTATACATGCAATTATTTTTTGTATATTAATTAATCTTTTTTTATGTCGCAAGGGAAATGTGTTCCGCGTCCCTACGCGAAAGATCGCGATTTGGTATGTCATTTAGCGTAGCATGTCAAATCCCATACATTTTGTTATCGAACTTTGTAAGCGATAATTAGCGATGGCATCTTGAATTAGCCCCCAGGGATAGATAAGGGGCATGTGGGACCACCTACCTTAACCTACCTACAGATTCAAGATTAAAAGTGAAGTGTTGAGTCGGCACATCGGAACAAACTATACTGCATTGGTAATGCGAATGTGTAAAGCATCAAGCAGTAAGGATGGACGCAGAAAAGATCACCATCGACATAAGAAGAGAAATAATAAACGATATCATGACGAATCGAAAAACTAGGAAATATTTATAGACATGGCAAGAACAATAGCCGGCAAAGTAGTTAAAGACAACAAACGTAAGAAGAGCCAGGCCAGACACGAAGAACGCGAGACAGGAAGAAGGAAAAAAAAGTTATATTAATTTCAATTGTAATATTGTTCCTAGCTGTAAGTTTTCCATGTATCTTAAAATAAAAATAAAAATAAAATAAATATCAGGGATGAAATGGATATGAAATTTCGGATACGTAATGGATATGAAATTTTTTCGGTTTGTCCGTTTGTTTCGGATAATTTCGGTTACGGATATTAAATTTTGGTTACCTTTGACAGTAGCAAAACTTTTATTTCGGATTCGGTTACGGATATAAAGAATTATTTTTATCGGATATCCGATAGTTTCGGTTACGGATACGGAGCTACCTAACATCCCTGATAAAAATAATGAAGTAAAGCTGTTAGATACTCAGCTCCAACACAAACAGTTCCTATCTATAGAACTAAAAAACCTATGTTATGCTTCCATTTCCAAAAGCGGAAGAGTTTGTTTAAACGAGCTAATCTCAGGAACTACTGGTCCGATTTGAAAAATTCTTTTTTGTTGGATAGTCCATTTATAGAGGAATCAGGAAGGCTTTAGGCTATATAACATTACGCTGCGAGTTGCGACCAATAGGAAAAAACGGGGAAAATTATTCACATTTGTGGACTTTCGTTGCGTGCGCGGGGCACAGCTAGTTTTGTTTATACATTAGATTACGTTGAACCGCTACGAAATTTAAGGGCACCTAATACTGTCAAATAATGAAGCTATTGAACGCTATCATTACGGGCTATAAAACTTAGGGTGTCCACCCACAGTCTTTATCATCTGGATAGTTTTTGCTACCGCGCGCGAGCTACCTCACTCGTCAGAGAGTGAGGACGGGGTTCGGGCCCCTCAGCAGGGAGGACACGTGTCCTACACACCGTATAAAAATAGACTACTTCCGTAGCTATCCCCAAAATCCGGTTTAAGCATCACCCGGGTGTTGTTAGGGGGGGTCAAACCTCCCCATCTACTCCCAGCCAAACAACTAGCCACCCGGCTAGTTATAGTCCAATACAGCTAAATCAGCTTTCAAGCCATTTGTGAGTACCCTTTCGAAAAAAAAAACCACAGCCTACTTTTCTTAGGACCAATAATCGGGCCGATTTTTCCTCTATATTACTTCTGACCGACTTTTTGTATGACGTGTGCGTTGCACTATTGCAATCATATTTTACACCTAAAAATAGTCGGTCACCGGTTATCGCACGTGGTGGGACAACCTTATCCGAACCGCGATGCTATAACAGATAAAAGATAAAACCTAATTATCGCTTTACTGCCAGATATAACGCCATATCCTAATCCACAATTAGCCCAATAAAAAAGAAATATTTGTAATTTTTTTGGCCTAATTCGCAAATGACGCAATCGCTTTTCTCGGGTTTTCGTGGGTTTTGCGGTCACCGATAAGCGTTTCCGTGCAATTTTATTACATTTGGAGCATGGCTATTTTATGTAGATAGCACCATCTGGATTAAATAGCGAATCCCCAACAAAAACATATGGGTGTTATAAGTTTGACGTGTCTGTGTGTATATGTCTGTGGCATCGTAGCTTATATTATATTCATCATCTGGTTGAATCTGCTTATTTTATTGAATGACTAGCGCGGTTATTTTATGGCGTCAAACAGCTCATACAGATAGCAATGTGTTGATTTATTTTTTGTTTAATTTACTTTAATATGCGTTACAAAAGTACACATTCAGAAATTTTGAAGTTTCAAAATAAAATATATTTAATAATTATTTTATTTTTAAACTTCAAAATTACACAGCCATTACATACATTACTACCATACCATACACTCCATTACTACAACCATTTGGCTGTCCTAGTCTCGGATTCATTGAATTTGTTGGTAAAAATAGATTTCAATGAACGCGCTCGTCATTCAATCAAATAGCAAATTCAACCAGACGACTGCAACATATATATTTTATAGCGTTATTTTGCAGGAAAGTTGACGTGATCGAGAGTTAATTACTAGCAGAATTGGTATATAACTATAGATAGAAAATAATATCCCAACAAAAACATGACATGTAAAACATGCCAAGTCTCGCTGCTTAGTTCTTTTGCCGTAAAAAGTTGTGGGATCTATGTGATGCCAAGGGTAAGTCGGTCGGTCTAACAACATCTTATAGTGATTATACCAATATTATTAAAAATCTTTCATGTTTTAAATAAATAAGTATATTGACTTGGCAATCGCATGAAAACACAATGTATCTACATAATATTATCTATCTCACAAGTGATGCATGATATTAAAAAGTATGGCCTTATTCACCCGCAATAATTTTGGCAACCAATTTGGCAAAATGTATGTTTGCATGATTTTTTTTTACCGTAGCGTCTAAACTACTTATCTGATTTTAATGGAAGAAGTGTAAATATTCGTTGCAAAATTGAGAGTACCATAGCTATAAAATTCACGCAGTTATTTTATAATTTTATTGTTATTATCTGTAACCTGCGAACTGTTCTTAGACCTACTAAACATTAAAAAAGACATTTTTATTATTAGCCTAAACTGTCCCACTGCTGGGCAAAGGCCTCCCCCAGTGTCCTCCAGGTATTTCTTTCCAGCACCACCGCTCGCCAGCCTGGGTGGTATGCGTCCAGCTCGTCGCGCCACCTTGTCTTATGTGTCCTGCCCAGTCCCATTTTAGCTTGGCTCCCTTTATTCCTACGTCTGTGATGCCTGTTTTGGAACGCAGCGTGGTGTTTCGTACTTGGTCAAGTAGCAGACCCCGAGCCGGAACTTTTAAAAACATTAAAATCGTCATTTTATAGTTGCATTAAATTGGTTGGTAGGGTTATGAATATCACCATCCGCTATTGTGATTTGTTGATAGGCGTAAGGCGACTGCATATCAACAAAGTGGATGGTACTGTAATGGATTACGAAGGCGTAGCCGAGACAAATACGAAGTGGAAAATCAAGTAAGGCTGACACTTCTGAGGTTCGGTCGATTATTATATTACACCTGAAGCAACTGAAGCTGGCTGGCGTGGTGCGGAAGGGAGTGAGGATGATGAAAGAGACGTTATCATGATGTGGGTCACCAACGTAGTGGGAGCTACAAAAAGAGATCTCCAACCCAGCGAAGTGGTATGCTTGGGGTCAGCCCGAAACTTCGTTCTCCGTACTCCGTTCTTCGTACGCGCGATATAACGTACGTCCACGAGCGGGACAGGCTGACGTTCGAAACGAAGTTCGACTCATGAGAATCGGAACCCTAGTACATATTATACAGTAGGCAAAGCAGGGACATTTGATAACTGCGTGTTCTTAAATTATTTACATTTACGTATTCCTAACGAATTTCGTAACGTTATCGACACATACGTATAAAAATTAGAACAGTGCCCATATAATTTACAGTCGATAATTTACCAAAAAGCAGTAGTTTTTGCCTGCACTCCGACGATTTAATTCCCTAGTAAATCAACCAATAATAAATAATAATACATTTTTGATTGATGTTCGTTTCGTTCGGCAAATACATTTTTTTACTATAGACAATTTACAAGGGTATTGTATCTCTGAGGGTAACCCTTAAATCTCGTCAGATTTCCATGTACAATTGAACAAGTTGCCGCTCGTCTTGGTATAAGATCAAAATCACGTAAAGGTCCTGATCCAAGATGTTATCAATACACTTACGAAGTTCGATAGAAAAATGTATGGTAGGTATATGCCAGAAGTGACATACGAATTCACCTGACAATTTTTAATATGGGTGGAATTTGATATAGTTAATACCTAGGGCTTTTTCTCTGAAAAATGAGTCTCTGGACTTGGCATTGTTTTACAAGACGTTATGTTTTTGATGGGATACATTTTAGAATGTAAAATTTCGAATCTCTATAAGATAACTAGCTGACCCGTGCCCACTTCATTGAGAATACAAACCATTTAAACCATCCCTAGACTCCCACGAATATTTCAAGAATATAAGCGAATAGAGTTTAAGCGAAAGACTAACTAACAGCAATTCATTTTTATATAAGAGAAGAAGAAGAAAGATAATATAGGTACAACATTCTAGTTACAGTCCTTACCTAATTATAATATGAAAATTTTTTGCCTTGCATATTAACAAAAAATAAACATATTCTATTTCTAACATAACAATAATATTATATCAAGAGAAACGAAAGCCTTGAAAGTTCGCTTGTATTGTGAGTTGTGACGCACGACTGCGATTGCCGATTCGAATCTTTCCCAACTCGCCAATTATATTATAGGCCTCCTAAGCGATCGTAACGTTTCAAAAGAAAATTGTATGATAAGTATGACAGCGCCAATACAATTGACATACTATCTTATTTGAAAGTTTTTTCATATTGTTAATAATAATAATATCAATGTGAGAAAAGTGCTAGTCGTACATACTCGCGCACCCATATTATTAAAAGTATACATATATAAATATTGCAAAAAAAAATACGGAAGCCCGTGTATTAAAAATATTTTATTAAACTGGCAATGCACGTCAGCCGGGCTGGCCAGTGTTGAATTTGTTTTTAGAATTTTTCATAGTGGACAATAAGAACAATAGAAATTAGTGTTGTTATGGATATCCATATCCGTAACCGGAACTATCGGATATCCGAAATATTTACATTTTCACCTGACTATTATCATCAATGTTATTGAATGTATGTGGCTCTTGCTGGAAATTCATGTTATATTTTCCACGGTTGTGTATTTTAAGTAATAATTAATGTAAAATAACAAATAAAGTGGAAAAAAGTGCTAGTAGATTGTGTTTTAATATATTATCCAACTATACCG
Organism: Celastrina argiolus; assembly: GCA_905187575.2. Classification (NCBI taxonomy): domain Eukaryota; kingdom Metazoa; phylum Arthropoda; class Insecta; order Lepidoptera; family Lycaenidae; genus Celastrina; species Celastrina argiolus. The sequence continues at coordinate 11,926,709 of LR994596.1, forward strand.
CAATTCTTTTCCCGTAAGTCCAGTGTCTACTTTTATTAACAGCAGCGGAAGTTCTAGATAGCTTTTCAAGACAAAACAGCACTTTGAGTTGGCCTTTTAGAAATATTACTATGCAATAACTCAAATAAAATAAAAGCTTATTTGTTTATTCTTATATACTATGTACTAAAATGCTTGTTTACCCGATTGCGCCAGAAGGAGGGTTATGTTTTTTGAGTATGTATATAATATATAAGGTGTAAAATCATGTGTAAAATACACTAGGGTGTGTATGTGCCTCCTATATAGAGTAGGTATACTATGAAAGTACCAGCACTGAAAGATTTATTTTTGTCTTTCATGTTTGTATGGGAAATTCTCCAGTATCATAAACTTTCCCATACAATAATTTAAAAAATGTACCCTAAACTATTATCACTCATTAATATTAATAGTACCTATATCGCTCTGCAGGACTCGATAGATTTTTGCTTTACAGGTAGGTACCTATTGTTAGATTTGTGTTTTCTGTGAGAGCGACAGGTAAGTATATTAAAATAAAAACGCAGAGATTTTTAGTATTTAAATTATTGTTTATATAATACGAGTATAACTGATTCAATGATAAATATTTTAAGTACTTACCTATCAACACATAATTTCTTACCTTAAGTACGTAATATCTTGGTAGTAAATACTTATGTATGTACACGATAAGCATAATAGACTTATGTTAATTTAAGCATTGCAGTTTTTACAATTGTATGATATTATTGTCCATTTTGAAAAAGAGTCCGTAGGCTCTACGCTACGAGGTGCTACGAAAAGCTACAAACGTTAGTTATCTCTGACAGGACTCTTATGACGTTGACATATGGATCACTCGCTTATATACCTACTGAGACGCAAAATAACTGCGTGTTTTTTTTTTATCTAAAATCTTTATAAAATAGCTTGGCGTGGTGGTGTGTTGGGTGCATTTTATTCACCTGCCTTTTTTCATTTTATGCCTGCCGTGAATATTAACCAATTTCACGCTAAAATTTTACTTAATAACTTATTCACGGAGATTTAGCTCTTGTACTCAGCACATAACGCAACGTACGTAGAACTTATGACAGGAACTTTCAGTATAAAGTATATGTGTAGCTGTGTTATGAGAATAAATTCAGATTCAGAGATCACCGAATAATTAGCTGAAACCGAAGTAAATACAATTTCACAATGAAAATGAAAATGACACTAATAACTTAGATTTATTGCAACATATTTCTATTTTAAATGTTCTTGCTTCTTCGTGTCTTTCAATTTTGATTTTGTATTTGATTTAGTGGCTTAAACCTATTGTTCAGTGCTCTTTTCTATCTATTGTTTCATAAATGTGAAGTTAGCGGTGTTAGTGGAAGTTAGTGATGTAATAATTTAATTCGTAGTTGTGTTCAGTAATATGATAATTTTCGTAGTTGCGTTCAGGGCCCTAATTCTCAGGCCTCGAACTTAGTTTTTACTATCGGTCTGTCCCGCTCATGCAAATGAGATTTACCGCGCGTGCGAGCGGGATTTACTAATATTCGGAACTAAGTTCGGGGCCTGAGAATCGCCGCCCTGAATATGTAATCGAATTTTTATCCGTCGTTTTTCAATCCAACATACAAAAGAAAAAAGTTGGTTCATCGTCATCATCAATATCATTTCAGCTATAAATATATATTCAGCTATAATAAAAGGTTCAACTGGTCATAAGCATCCCCCAAATTATTTTTGGGGGGTAGTTGCCTATTCTCGCCACGCTTGGCAGGTGGGTTGGCGAGCGCATTATTCAGATCCTCTCCCGCCTTTTACGACACCCACGGGATTCCCCGTTTTTTTTATACTGCGGGAATAAAGACGTGAACGAATCTCAACGTTTTCATCAAACAGTCTTTAAGAAGTAGGTACGAAATCGAAGTTAATAAAAAAGTTGGTTAATTTGTCATAATTCATAAATTAAGTTAATACCGATTACCTACATTCTGAAGGTATGTATAAACAATTTATTACCCAGTGTAGTAGATAACTAGCGACATAGCTAGTTTAGTAACTATTATGTTAATGTAGAAAAAAAAATAATTTTCTTGACGACTGCATTTAAAAAACATAAATTGAGTTAGGTAGGTACATACTTGAGAAAATATTAACATAAGTTGGTATAATACCTTATTCATAAAAATTCGTCTCACTATTTTTTTTTTTCGAAAAAATAAATTATGTTATGTACCTACTACCTATCCACTGGAAAATTTGAGCAAGGCAATTAGGAAATACAATATCTAATTACATTATTATGTACCTACCTAAACTTAGTTGGAGGTTACCTGTGTAATTTAAATCTCTTTTTTACTTCCATAATAATTATATTTAGAAGGTAATAATAATAAAATGCTACAATATTATTCTAACTTTTAGGAGCTAAAGAAATAAACCTTTTAGATTTATCATCTACACGATGCCTATCATTGGGGAGAACAGCTATATCTATTATTAAATAATTCTAATAAATAAAACGTTTAATTATAAATTAATACCTCTACAGTAGGTATGTTATGTATTATGTTATCTAGGTATGTACCTACCTACTTATAATAAATACTTACATTGGTACTTAAAGCTTATCGTCAAATACGTAACAGATTATGTTTTTTTTTTTGCTTCATTATAACTATTATGATAACACATGTTCACGTTTTGTCATAAGCATTGCATGTGTTTTGATAATGGTACAAATTCTATAAATTTTGCCGACTAAGTAATATTTTAGATCATACCCAACTAGGGCTACTAGGCAAAACAATTTTATTAACTCGTTAAAAGCAATCAGTTATGTACCACGGACCACCAGATTATAAATCGTAATGAAATTATAGTCCATTGAAATGTTACATTTTTTAGGCCTTACCTTGCGTTTTTTAGAGGACGCAATTTTATTTTTTTGATGTGTAGGGGGGGTCAGTGTAAAGCTAAAACCAAGTTTGTGGGGTCGCCACCCTTGTCCCACGGCCGCCATCTTGAAAATAGGGGTTGAAATGGTAATTACGATATATTATCTCTTAAACTATTTATTTTATAAAAAAAAATTGTGTTGTGCTTGGTCAACAGTGAAACCCATTTCCGAGAATACAGTTTTAAGAAGTATAATAAAGTTAGATTTGTTCTTCTCATTACCAAGAAATTTCTCTTGTGATAATGTCGGTATGGTGTTCTTGTCAAATTTTACTTCTGTCGACTGGTGTTTTTTCGTGCGGCGCAAACGTTCCCAAGACTTTGTTCCTGCGACATCCGGGTCGTCTGAGTAACCGTCAAACACAATGCTTGCAGAGAGCCCGAAGTGTTCTTGTACATATTTGACGTATTTTGTAGTTATATCCTTGAACGATGAATTTCGATCCCAAATTACTTTATGTAAAAGAAAACCACCGTCAATAACAAAATGACTCCTGGCGCTGATGTTAGAGGATCGTTCTACCGGTGTAAAAGCATTAAACAAAGATGACTTAGTACCTTTTCTCATGCCATCCTCCGCGAATAATGACAATGGGAAAGGTGCTAATTCATACTTTAAGTATTCTTTGACATCACCTGTTTCTCTTGAAATGCACATTCGTTGAAATAAGAGTAATGGATTAATGATGACACGAGTTTTATCAACTTCAATAGTACTTGTCATAGCGCTGAAAGTTACATAAAAAAAAAAGAAAAAAAAGTTACATCGAAAAATATAATTTTTTTTCTCAAATTTCCGAAGATTTTCGCTTATAACTTTTTTATTTATAGTTCTACGACAAAAAGTTACTGGAGCAAAGTTGTAGAAAATTTAATTTGCAACAAAAAATGTTAACAATTTTTTTTTATAAAATAAATAGTTTAAGAGATATATCGTAATTACCATTTCAACCCCTATTTTCAAGATGGCGGCCGTGGGACAAGGGTGGCGACCCCACAAACTTGGTTTTAGCTTTACACTGACCCCCCCTACACATCAAAAAAATAAAATTGCGTCCTCTAAAAAACGCAACCCAAAATGTAACTTTTCAATGGACTATTATGTTTTATAGTATTTTGAAGAATCTCAGAATAATTCAACATAATTTATGTAAAACATGTGAACGCTATGTCATAGGAAAAACATTGTAATTTCGTGTGTGAAAATTTATAAACTAAAACACAACTTACGTGTCTCAACTGGATTATTAATTTTTCGAGTAATTTTTGAATTTAGAATACACTTTTTTTTTACAAATCACAATAAATTGCACTGGACACGAAATGTTTCTTGTTATCGGGTGTGCGCGGAAGGCGCGCGTTTGCCGTGCCTTTCTGTCGGTATTGGCGGGCGGTATGCGCGCGCAAACCGTCGCGTCGCAGCGCAGGCCCGCATTGACGTGACGTATTATGCCGACTGTACCGTAACCTTCGGCGAAAGCCTTCGAAAGCTCATGCACAGAGCGAATCTTTAGCTTACGGCCGAATACTGAAATTATATTTTAAATTATGGGCCCCGCTCTGAAACACAGGCTGTCACTATCTCTGCTTGCTTGGATAGGGACATTATGTGTCATGTAATTAAATAAATAGATTACTAGGTATATTATAAATAAAAAATTCTAGCCTTAAGTTTTGTTAATTTATTTTAAATTAGGTTATTTATCATAGGTAAACCTAAAATAATAGGTACCTACAGGATTTTTCCAAAACCGTTTAAATTTTAAGCACTAAAAGTATATTACTAGATAGGTACATTTCTAGTAATATACCTACTTTTAGTACTAAAGTTTACTACATACAGTCACCAACTGGTTAAAAATGCGCTGCAGGATTGCAGCGATAAAATCCATAAAAGTATTTTATAACGTTTCGAGTTCTTTAATTAAAAACTCATTAAGTAACTCTACAATTAACCTTAAATCTGTAGTGTTATAATTTAGTAGATATTAAAATCGAATTTTCCTGGCTATTGGAAGTATTAGGTCCTTACATAATATGAAATTGGCGTTTTGTCGTACTGGCCACTTTGATCTTAAATATATCCTCTTTGGTTAGGAATTCCAAATTCAAATTTAAACAGCTATTTACTCATGCATTTGTGTTTTGAAAACCGTAATTCATTGGTTTTTTTCTCTTTTGCTTTTTTTTCTGCGTCACTCATTTCACAAAATGGAAAACTTAAAATATCGCATTATTTACGAGTACGAGTTCCACCGTGGCACCAGTGCTGCAGAAACGGCTCGAAGGATTAATGATGTGTATGGGGGTGGTGTCGCAAAAGAAAACACGGTGCGTTTTTGGTTTCAACGCTTTTGTTCTCGAAATTTCGATCTGCAGAACAAGCCCCGTGGACGGCCGGACACCAAGGTCGATAATGATGAATTGAAGGCTATTGTGGAAGGAGATCCATCGCAAACCACATCAGAGTTAGCTACAGGCTGCGTTGTTAGTGACAAAACCGTTTTAATCCACATGAAGCAAATTGGGAAGGTGAAGAAGCTTGAAAGGTGGGCCTCATGAATTGAGTGAAGCAAACCGACAAACGCGCGTCGACTGCTGCGTTACATTGCTCAACCGGCACAATAATGAAGGAATTTTAAATCGGATCACATGTGATGAAAAGTGGATCCTGTACGATAAGTAATCGTAAACGCTCATCACAATGGCTGAACCCTGGTGAACCAGCAAAGTCTTGCCCCAAGCGAAAATTTACTCAAAAAAAGTTACTTGTAAGCGTTTGGTAGACTAGTGCCGGTGTCGTAAAGCTATAGCTTTCTTAAATCTGGTCAGACGATTACGGCTGATGTCTTTTGTCAGCAACTGCAAAACCATGATGGAAAAGCTCGCCGTTAAACAACCGAGACTTGTCAATCGCTCTACGCCACTGCTGCTTCAAGACAACGCTAGACCACACACGGCCCAACAGACGGCTACCAAATTAGAGGAGCTTCAATTGGAATGTCTAAGACATCCACCGTACTCTCCGGACCTTGCTCCAACAGATAACCATTTTTTTCGAAATTTGGATAACTTCTTGCAAGGAAAAAAATTCAATTCCGATGCGGCAGTCCAAACCGCTTTCAAAGATTTCATTGATTCCCGTCCGAATGGTTTTTTTAGTAAAGGGATCAATGAACTACCTATAAGATGGCAAAAGTGTATAGATAGCAATGGTACATACTTTGATTTATAAAATATATTTTAATATGAATAAATCGCCTTTATGTACCTCCCATACAAAACGCCAATTTCATATGTAAGGACCTAATACAAACAGCTATTAGAGGTAGTGACCATTGGTTAAAATTACCAATCTAGGAACGGTGAATAGCATACCTATCCTATCCTACCATTATTACTCTTTCGTTCTTTCTCAGAGGCTAAACCAAAACATATGACAATTACGCAACCGACAAAAATAAAAAAAATAACAACTCCTAATTTAAAAAAATAGCAATAACTTAAATATTATTTGCTTCATATTGCTCGGGGCGAATAATATTCTACTACATCTTGTTAACACATCCAGCGACTCATAGATTAGAGTAATTATTTTAATAGCAGCGACTACTAGTTACTACATAATATGAAAGTTTGTGAGGATAGCTGATGGATGTTTGTTTCTCTTTCACGAAAAAAGTACTAAACGCATTTTGCTGAAATTTTGTATTCTAGTAGTTTAGCCTGGAGCCCATGTTAAGTAAATATAATTTTATTAAGGTTTGAGCTTTGTGAACTGAGTAATATCGCTTATGGGGTCGACCCTCTGTCTCAGACGTCATTTTTATAATAGTTTTCCCATGAACTAAATAGAGTGTGATCATAGATTTTTATTTGTAGTTTAGTTTATTTATTTTCTATACAATATTATGCTGACAAGTAGATCTGCAATAAAAATAGGCAAGAGTATATATTTTTTAATGACATTAAAACTAAAATGAAAGGACTATCGTGATAGTATGAAGCAAATAATAATTGAATAGCCAATGGGTATTATTACTTTATATCACCTACTTGAGGCTTATCTTTGACCATGAAACGAATATTTTAAGTAAGATTAAAAAAGTAAATTCAAGGAAAAATGTAGTAAGTAGTTTTAAAATTTGAAATTACTTCCTTGATTCATCAAATATACCTAATATTAATCAAGTCTGTGGTGTTTTTGTTGTTTTATTGAACAACTTCAATTGATGCAACACCTTTCATAATTATTTAACATTCACAAAATATGGTCAATGTATGTCCATAGATATATATAATGTTATTTCTTTTGTCATGAGATACCTAATAAGGGATTATGCATAATGAAAAATTTGAGATAAATTTAAAATATACTTAGAAACATGTCACATTTAGACCCAAAACAAATGAAATCAACTAACCATTACCAGTATGTTTTTAAGAAGAAAATATGCTTATAGCAGTCTCTATTCTTTTGCTTATTATTCTTAAATGATTAAAACTTTTAAGTTTCACAGTTAGGAAACAAAACAGATTAAGCTTCATTGTTTGAAATATTTATTTAGGTTTTTCTGAGAGCTTAAGTAAAGATCATAACTTTATGGGCCCCATTATTTAAGCCAAATGACTTGTTTATTTCAAAATGGATGAAGATAATTTGTTATTAACATTATGTACTACTAAACACCTCATATATATTTGCCCCCAGTAACTTAAGTTTTTCATTCAATGTAAGTTGTTGGGTAAGCAAGTCTGGAATGTTAGTGTTGCCTTTACAAGTATTTTTGGTAATAAGTTCATTCACCACTGGTAACAGTTTTACAAAATGCATGTCAACTTGGTTTACATCTATAAATGGTTTACTTGGACCAGATTTTAACGCTCCGTTTGTAACAATATGATCATCTACAGCTTCTAGGTGATTCTTTGTTGTAGGAACCCACTTTGAAACAAATAAATTAGCCACTTCATCAACAATTGAAGAAAAACTTCTACTGACTGTTGATACAGCAATTGATATGACTTCTTCACTCTCTAAAATGTCCATTGTTTCTTTAACAATTGTATCAAATTTCGCCTCATTTATTTCTGTGTGATTAATTAAATAGTGTACCATTTTCTTTACAGGATCACCATTTTCTGTATCTGTGCAAAGAATTGTCTGTATCGACCAGAATATCTGTTCCACTTCTTGAACAGTGATCTTCTTTTTTAATGATATGGGATCAACAACCCTTTTTGCTGCCTTTTCAATTTCTTTCACTAAGTCCTCTACCCCCGGACCGACAAAATGGTGGCAGAGGGACAAATATTTTGCTTGCAACTCACTATCAATCATAGATGGCCCATCTTCACGTACTGAGTCTCGGTATAGATAACCTCCAATTATATTAAGTTGGATTCTTAAAGTAACATTGAGAATAGATAAAGCATACACCAGTGCACAAATTCTGGTGAATATCATAATTTTCATTTGTTCCCATAGTGCAAGTTTATTATCTGGATTTTCTTGAAGTTTTTGAACTATTTCCTCTGTATTTAAAATGTTTAATATACTTTCGGAAACTATTTTTGACAATGAAAGGATAGTTTGATTACATGTACGCTCAGTGCTTTCAAAATGTTGTTTCTTTCTAGTCATTTCAAAGAATTTTTTAGCTTCTCTTTCTTGCCATTCTCTCAGCCTCCTCTGTGCGTAGCTCATTAACAGATATATAGAGCCAAACACTGCTCCTGTAATGAAGAACTTCCTCCTGTGCCGGTGCAAAAAATTTCTCACTGAAGAAAACATTGTTATTGTGTTGTTAAATCTTGTTACTGGACCTTAAATGCAGATTATGTTCTATATATTTTTGTTGTCATGAGACGGTTCGTTATCAAAGTAGTTGCGTCAATGAATTTCTCAACACAATTCATGATGCATACTGCTGTCTTGGAGTTGAGACGATTTAAAGGGCGTCCTATACACGTGCCCCAACAATTATCGGTGAACCTATGGACGAGCACCTGAAATGTTTAATTATACCCAAATTAAAACAATGTAATACATAAACACGATACGGAAAAGGCCAAAGGTTAAAGAAACATGTAATTAGCGATATATCAACGGATTGTGGGGATAGTGCTATTAAGGACAACACATTTATTCCCTATCAGTAAAGGAAAACAATTAGTAATAATATATTATTTAAATAGTTTACCTGTAATCGTAGCTTTTGAGTTTCAGTGTGAAGCGAACTCTCAATCTTTTTCGACTTCTGTCATAATCAAATTAAAACTGTCATACAAAATGTGTTTTTTATTTACTTTTTATGATAATATGCCAATTTTTATTGTATAATAATATTAAATGAACAAAAAGCGATAGTTTTATCTAATTTTAAATACCAACATCAATAGTAAAAATTAGAAATCACTGTTGACGTGAATTATGAATTTCTGGCATTTATTTTGTAGTTTTTGACTTTGACATTAATTATTCTAATTTCAATCTGTTAAATCTGTGTTTTTTATAAAATGAATATCACGCAAATAACAAAGGTATATCCTGCTTAAGTTGGATGGAAATACCAATGTACAAAATTAAATATAGGAATGGAAACATTATGGAAAAACCCCAGAAGAAAAAAAATGGTTTTTCTTTCTTTCTTATGGGTTTTGCTTAAATAAACAGACTTGACAAGAACAGCCCAGTATCAATGCTAGTATTTCATCGGTATACCTAAGTGAATAGGATAATATTATCTTTTATATAATTATTTTCCTAAAAGTTAAAACCAATACCATCATCATCTGCAAGTAAAATATTAACACAACGTATACAAGATACAGTAACTTAATCTGCGTACATCTTTTAGTTTTCCTCCCTATTAGATCACAAAACATGACAACGCCCTCAGGACTATAATTGTGGTCCTTAGAGCATTTTCATATTTTGTGAACACGGACTAACGTCGGTTATCCCCGAAGCCGATCAATAGCCAAAGAAAAAAACACTATTTGAGTTTTGACATAATGACATTTGAAAAGAAGAAGAAATCAAAAAATAAATAGTCACTCATGTATTATATTTTAGAAAAAATATTTAAAAATCATTGTACCAAACATCTGACATTTAGAACAAGTTAAATAAGTTAGTAAAATGAGTGAAATTATGGCGTGGAAATACAGCGGTGAACATAGTCTTAATGGCTACACATTGATAATTCCTAGTGTGGCTGTTGGAAATGTTGGTCAACTGGCTTGCGACTTGCTCGTTTCCTCCTTAAGGATGAAGAAGATTGCATCTCTGTATTCTCCTGCTTTGATACCAGTCCTTGGTCAAGATCCCTACGATCAAAATTCAACCAGCCTTTGCGGATCATGTGACATGTACAAGTCTGAGAAAGAAAAGATTGTTGTAGTACAGATAAGAGCACCAGTAATATGTAAATACGCAAAAAGGTTTCTCGAAAGCCTCGTCAATCATTTTCAGAAGAAACAGATAAGAGATATTATCATATTGACCAGCAGTTTTGCTCATGAAAGGAAAAACATTATGAGTTCGCCTTTTAGGTTCCTTGGAACTAGTGTTTATGAAAAGAACTTCTCAAACATTAATATTACAGAACATGAATCGGTAAATGATGAATTGAAAATTTATGGAGGTGGTTTTGCTTGTCTTTTATATAAAATCTGTAAGGAAAAATCATTGCCTTGTACTGTACTTTACAAATATTGTTCAGAAGGAGATAATATTCCTGATGCTTATGATATGGTGTATTTTATAAATAAATTAAATACTGTATTCTCTGAGAAAGATATAAACACACAGTTGGTTCAGCCAGTGTCATGGAAATTGCTGTTTGGAAGACCACCACCTATTGATATTTATTAAAATTTTTTTTTCAATTTTCTGTTATTATTTAAAACCAAATCTTCATAAGTTCAAGACTTTTGTGAATAAGCATTGATGGCTATACTTTATATTACAGCTTTAAATCCTATACTGAATTTACTCTCATAAGTAATAACTAAAACAGCCACTTTTAGCGGTTTTTAGGATTTAGAGCTGTAATTAAATTGCAATAAATTAGTTTAACTATTTACTTAGAGTTTTAACCAATTACTTTATTTAATAAGATCTTTGTGTCATTGTAAAAATTATTTTAAAAAGAGTGGCGCTAGTAGCCGTTATTCCTCACCTTAAGAGGAAACACAATTTCAGTTCAAGCTGCACTTGTCTCTATTTTGCTAGCCAGCTAATAAGCTAATAAGTGAGACAGCTGTAATAGATTTTTAAAATGCCTACTTAGCATTTTTCTAGCCCATGATGTTTCATTATAAAGTTGATTTCAAAAATTAAATGAATTATTTCTCTTTTGTGGAATAGGTAAATTTGAAAAAAAAAATGTATCAATTATTTAAAATATAATTAATTTTTTTTTATTTATTAATTCCTATTCTCAAAAGTTACTTCACAACACTTGTTTGATTGATAACAGATGGCGCTACTGGTTATAATGTGTTTGGTTCTTTAAACATGGACAGTGGAGATTGGATACTAGTTTACATGTTCATTCGTTTGACTAAAACATTTATTAGAGTAGTACATAATACAATAAATTAGTATTATGTTCAACATGCTAGGTAGTCTGTTCTATAATATTATTATGTCTAGTCAGAAGTTGGTAGTTGAAAATATCAGTAAGTAATCTATTACTAAACATTATTTTCTTTCTAAACATAAAACATTTCAAGCATTGATAAATAATCAAGTCTCTACCTACTTACGTTAAATACTTTTAAATACGTTATTGCTTACAAAACCAACAACTTTTTTATCATATTTTTTACTTGCACATTTTATTTACTTTTTGCGTTTTGGATCACACGTGAAAGTATTTCTTATAGGGCTTTGGGGGTGTAACAAAATTTCGATAGAAATTATTTTTATTTATTGATTTGGACCACAATACATTAATATTTTAAGGTAGGTAATGAAATACGCTATTTAGACCATTTAATAATTTTTCATTTTCCATTGAACTATAAACCTGCCGACGATATATTATTTGCCGACGATATCGTAATCTTGGCAGAATCGCTGTAGGAGCTAAGCAAAATGCTCGATGACCTCAACGCAGTCTCCCAACAGGTGGGCCTAAAAATGAACATGGAAAAGGCAAAAGTTATGAAGAACATCCATGTACCGCCAATACCGGTTGTTGGTAACTGTACCCTCGAAGTACGTCTACCTAGGACAGATCATCCAGTTTGGTAGGTCCAACTTCGACAAAGAGGTAAATCGAAGAATCCAACTCGGCTGGGCAGCGTTCGGTAAATTGCTGGATATCCTTTCGTCCAAAACTCCTCAGTCCTTGAAGACGAAAGACTTCAATCAGTGTGTGTTGCCAGTGTTGACTTATGGCACTGAGACATGGTCCTTGACTATTCGCCTTATCCGTATGCTCCAACAATCTCCATAGCTCGTTGAGTGAACTCCGAGCATTGCTCTCTAGCTATGCTGGGAGTTTCTCTCCGGGGCAGAATCCGAAACGAGGATATTCGCAGTAGAACTAAAGTAACCGACACAGCTCGTAGAATCAGTCAGTTGAAGTGGCAATGGACAGGCCACATCGCTCGGAGAACATACACCAGATGGGGAAGGAAAGTTCTCGAGTGGCGACCACTGATTGGAAGACGCAGCGTAGGGCGGCCCCCACAAGATGGTCCGAGATGCGGGCAGCCGTTGGATGCAGACAGCGCACGATCGGTCGTTGTGGAAGTCCTTGTGGAAGGCCTATGTTCATATGGACGTCTTCAGGCTGATGATAGTGATGATTACATATTTATAAACAATGTTGTTATCATGACAACCATGTCATCTGACATATATGTTATGAATGTACCGTAGGTTCTTGATGGAAATACATATTATATAGTAATATTACACTAAATACTTGCACTTTTTTCCACTTTATTAGTTTTTTCACAAGTTATTTCTTAAAATACACGACCGGTTTCGACATAGTCATCATCAGGTCATGTCATGTCATGTCATCTAAGTCTGACTTAAAAACCTATGACTATTTTGTATATTATTTACCTACCTTACACGATTTTTTTACACATATTTCATCATTTTCTTTCATATATAATAATATATTGTGATACTTATATAATATGATTTCATATATAACCTTCTCCTGACCATAACAAACACAACAAAAAAAGAGTTAGCGAAATCGGTCCAGTCATTGCGTGACCACGGGAAATTGCGATTTAGTATATTATATAGGTTACTCGTAACTCGTAAGATATTCTGTAAGCGTAGCCTTCTAATTAATTAGTTCCTACGGCGAGACGAATATTCGGTTTGAGATATTATTATTAAAATTCAAAGCATACCTATTTCAATTTGTTCTATTCAATTAAGTGTATGAAGAATTCATTTTTATCCTACCGGGAATCTTAATAAACGTTGTTATTTAGGGTTCCTTGCCTGAAGGGTAAAAACGGGATTCTCTATTAGGTGGGTACTTTGACAATATTCCCGTAGGTGTCGTAAAAGGCAACAGGGGGAATATGTAATATCTACATCCGGAAATGGTCAGCACCGTTTCCGCGGACATTGTTACTATTTAAAAACTGTGTTTGCATGCTTGCCAAGCGTGATGAGTTTATGCAACTAACCCCCAATAAGACTTTTTTTTAAACAAACGTGATTTTTTGCGTTTTGTTCGGAACCCTTAGTGCGCGAGTCCTTATTTTTTTATTCTGGGCTGTTTAAAACAGCAACTTTACACCTGATAAAAACAGCCTGTTTTCATCAGGTGTAAAGTAACAATTTAGTACCTATTATCTAAATAATTGTAAAGTCACTCAAGTATAATACATATATTATATACTTGAGTGACAAATTTTTTAAGTGCTTATGTAGCAAAACCGTTTTTCTCTTGTTCATCGGTACACCCCTTTAGAGATCATTGTTGTGTATTAATAGGTCTATGAAATTTCCGTTTTGTATGAAATTTGAATTATTAGCCAAATAAAAAATATGTATTTTGATTTGAAAGGCAATTTCATAGATAATACTATGTTACCTATATATTATGTATGTAACGGATTCGTTGAGCACAATTCTCAAATTCTAGAAGTCTGATTAATTTGAAATACGAGTACGTATCAAGGACCAATGACAATGCAATTATAAGCATGTTGTTTTTAAACTGTTACTTATTTCATCTATACTTATAATAAAACTGTAGAGAGGTCAATTCTGTACATTGAATATTTTTTCAAAATACATATTGGAGGATGATTGGTGATCGATACTGATGCCAAAAATGCAATTAGTAAAATTTTTGTCTGTCTGTCTGTCTGTCTGTCTGTATGTGCACGCATGGATCAAAAACTACTGAAGGGATTTTAACCAAACTTGGTACGATTGTAGCCCATATTCCTGGGCAGGTTATAGGCTATATAACATATCGCTACAATACATAGGAGCCGAGCAGTGACGATAAATTTGATGCAAGTCGGATGAATTTCGTGCGCGTGGACTACGGACGAACGGTTCGTGCGGGGCGCGCGGGGGAATCGCTTACACAGTGACGCGAGCAATAGAATGTGGCACTAAAGTAGATTAGAACATGAAATAAGTACCTAACAGGATTTCTTTTCTGGGAAGACATTAGACAAGTGTTTCCATACTGTCTTATTATATTAACATAAAATTGTATTTTGAACTTGCTTCACAAATTAAAATCATTTATTGTATAAAATCAACTTAATTAACTCTATTATTACAAGAAAGCCACTAAAAAAAGGGCAACTAAGCGGTTTTTGGAAAGCTATTTATACCATCACGGTATTAATCCTTATCATTTTTAATACGTTACTTGACTTAAGCATTTCATGAAGACTATATTTGCCCTTTATACCATGCAAATATAATGAATAGTTTAGGAGATATAGCAAAATTAAAATCGTTTCGCCGTGATTAGACCGGGCGCCGCGTGGTGCAGGCTGCTGCGTGACGACTTACGTCCGAGCCGGGCTGGAGTTGTGTAGGTATCATATGCTGGTAGGTAGGAATTTTGGCGAAGGTCAACCAAAGGAACTCCACCCCACTACTGGGTAAAAAAATCTATTAAAATGTGCTAACAGGCAGTACCGGTAGTTTGAATTTAACCACGCACAGCCGCTAACTGTGCCCCCAGTAATAATTGTGTTAAAAGTGCGGCGTATGACGTACAGATGTCGCTTTGGATTGAAGATATTTGAGAAAAATTATTATAGGACTTTTATTTATGCAATAGTACCTACCCAAAACAATAATTTTTTGAATTTTTTTCTGTTTTTCGGTGCATTTGTGCACGCTAATCTCAGAAACGGCTTATCCGATTTAGATGTGGTTCAATCATAATGTATTGTAGTAATCTTGACTTAACATTTATTTCATCTCAATCGTCTCATGAATAAAAAAAGTTACTTATGACAATTAAAAAAAATTGCTGGACGGTTGTATGAAGCGCGCTGCTTCAACCATTAAAATTTAATCTTTTTTTATTTTATATTTTGTTTAAAACTAAATTTCAATTATTTATATTATTATCATTATACTTAGGGTAGGTTAATAAAAAAACGCTACTAAAACCGATCGGCGCGCCGAGCTGGGGCCTAACTCTATAAACTGATTCGATTTTGATTCAGATACGATTGTGCCGCATCCGAATAAATTGACGTTTGTTTATTTTTATTCTATGTCGATTGATATAATATATTGTCGGGTGTACAAAAAGTTACGTTCTAACGGTTTCCTTTATCCTAATTACCTCAAAACATTAATGACAAAAACGCTACAAGTTCAAAAAAATTGAAAATATTTTCATGGTTTCGCAATTTTCCAATGTCGGCGCTATTAAGACGTTGCTTCATATCAAATTTAAAGATTCTGAGTTCCCGGGAAGTACCCTTTAGGTTTTGGTTCCCTTTGGAGTGTCGAAAATTACGAAAATTAGCGACATAAACGGCTGAATCTTTGGGTAGATGTGGCTAAGAAGTCTGTTTTTTTTCACAGCCAGAAGGGACAGTAGATCCTGAGTATTTAATATGATTTTTACCTTGATACCTACACGTGTCAAAGTTTGACACCCAGACAGACAGACAGACGGACATCGAAGTCAAATACTTTACTAAATTAATCTGAAAATTGGCTGGATCTATACGTTGCATTCGAATAATATTATCCTAACTTCGAATACCTTTGCTGACTTCTACATATTGTTCGAAGGCCTACTTCTTTTGCCGAGCTCCGAAAGGATGGTACTATATTATTATTATACCCTGCATACCAAGAGACTTGCCGGGTACGTCACTTGCTGGATTGGGATCAACACTGGGATACACTGGGAAGTACCTATTAGCGAAAGTTCTCAGCGGTTGTGCCAATAAACTAAAAATATATTTAAAAATACTAAAGTGCCACAAATCACTTTCCACGCGTACGAAGTCGCGGGTACAGCTAGTACCAAATAAAAAATTATTACTACTAACTTACTTGTTCTTTACAATTTTTACTGAGAACACATCGTATTCTTTTGTATTTTCTTATCCCGAGCCCTTTGTAAGAATTTCGCGTGTAACAATTACTTATGCCCTTTATCGCCTTGCCAATATATATTTAACGAGGCCATAAAAGAAATGTTATCTTTCCATGGCGTTATGGCCGTAGCTATTCGTAGGATTTTATATTCATACAACGCTTTCCGTACTCTATGTATTACTGCTACTACGGATTTCCGAAGCATTGTCAGTGCCGGGACCAGTCTCGGATCCTTAAAGCTGGTTCCGGGTCTTTCTCGGAAATTCGAGACACACGGGTCATTGGATCTAGAATTTTCCCGGAACTCGAACGTCTAAATCTCGGTCTCGATCTCGAAAGTAAAACGTCCGATATTCCCGGTACTTCGAGACGCAAGACTACCGGCTGCTACTATACCTATCGAATATGTAATTTATGTATAATTCAACAAACGTTAACCAATGACAGTAGTAGGTAGACTATCTACTCTATAATTATTATTCACGGCATACTTTTGTATGACCGGAGATTTTTCCTCCATATTATTTGTAATCGATTTTTTTATGACGTGTATGTTGCATTTTTCCAGTTATTAGAATAAGTTTGTTCTTTTGTTCACCTACATAAACTCGGTCAAGGATTATCGCTCATGGATCACCCTTACCGTACTAGCTGTGCCCGCGACTTTGTTCGCGTAGTTTAGTGACTTATAACGTTTATGCAGCGCACGCAACGAAAGTCCCCAAATGTGAATAATTTTCCCCGTTTTTGCAACATTTCTCACTGACGCTTCGCTCCTATTGGTCGCAGCATAATTTATAAAGCCTTCCTCTATAAATGGACTATCCTACAAAAAAATATTTTTTCAAATCGCACTAGTAGTTCTTGAGATTAGCGCGTTTAAATAAACAAACAAACAAACTCTTCCGCTTTATGATATATTATATAGATACAATCTATCTATACTTATAATAAAACTGTAGAGAGGTCAATTCTGTACATTGAATATTTTTTCAAAATACATATTGGAGGATGATTGGCGATCGATACTGATGCCAAAAATGCAATTAGTAAAATTTTTGTCTGTCTGTCTGTCTGTCTGTCTGTCTGTCTGTCTGTATGTGCGCGATGGGAACAAAAACTACTGAAGGGATTTTAACCAAACTTGGTACGATTGTAGCCCATATTCCTGGGCAGGTTATAGGCTATATAACATAACGCTACGATACACAGGAGCCGAGCAGTGACGATAAATTGGAAGCAAGTCGGAGGAATTTCGCGCGCGCGGGCTGCGGACGAACGGCTCATGCGGCGGGCGCGGGGGGATCGCTTACACAGTGACGCGAAGCAATAGAATGTGGCACTAAAGTAGATTAGAACTTGAAATAAGTACCTAACTAACAGATATTTTTTTCTGAGAAGAGTGTTTCCACCATGTCATAATAATATAAAAATTGTATTTTTGAACTTGCTTCACAAATTGAAATAAATTATCATTTATTGTATAAATCAACTTAATTAACTGTATTATTAAAAGAAAGCCTTTCGCGATAATCTAAAAAAACGGGCAATTAAGCGGTTTTTGGTAAACTATTTATACCATCACGGTATTAATCCTTATCATTTTTAATACGTTAGTTGGCTTAAGCATTTCATGAAGACTATATTTGCCCTTTATACCTAGCAAGTATAATTAATAGTTTAGGAGATAATATAGCAAAATTAAAATCGTTTCGCCGTGATTCGACCGCCGCATCGCGGCGCCGCGCGATACAGGCTGATGCGTGACGTCTTACATCCGAGTCGGGGTGTAGTGTAGGTATCAGATGCTGGTAGGTAGGAATTTTGGCGAAGGTCAACCAAAGGAACTCCACCCCACTGCTGGGTAAAAAATACTATTAAAATGTGCTAACAGGCAGTACCGGTAGTATGAATTTAACCACGCACAGCCGCTAACTGTGCCCCCAGTAATAATCGTGTTAAAAGTAGGTACGGCGTATGGCGTATAGATGTCGCTTTGATTTGAAGATATATGACAATAAAAAAAATACTGGACGTTTGTATGAAGCGCGGCGGGAACCGCGCTGCTTCAAACATTCAAATTTATTCTTTTTTTATTTTATATTTTGTTTAAAACAAAATTTCATTTATTTATATTATTACTAGCTGTCACGGCAAACTTCGTATTGCCTTATTAATTAATTGCTTGACATACTGACTGCAGCGCCACCTATCGGTTCCAATTGTAAATCTAAACCATTCTCGAATCTCCACGAACACACACAAAAAATTTCATCAAAATTGGTCCAGTCGTTTAGGAGGAGTTCAGTCACATACACACGCACACAAGAAATATATATATTAAGATTATTATACTTAGGGTAGGTTATAAAAAACGCTACTAAAGCCGATCGGCGCGGCGCGCCGAGCTGGGGCCTAACTCTCCAAACTGATTCGATTTTAATTCAGATTCGATCGTGCCGCATACTCCCGAAGAAATTGACGTTTGTTTATTTTTATTCTCTGTCGGTTGATATGGTCTGGTGTACAAAAAGTTACGTTCTAACGGTTTTCTTTATCCTAATTAATTTCAAAGTAATCTACCAAATAAAACACCAAAAACCGTTAAGATCGAACTGATTCGATTCTCAGTTGTGTCGAGAGTAAGCCTGCTGGATCCTCGGCGGGGCGTGCCGCTGCGCCCATGTCTAACCGAGAGTTCCGTTTTAAAGACCTTAGTAATTGCAATATAAGTTTAAATTTAATAATACTTCAAAACATTAATGACAAAAACGGTAATAAGTTGAAAAAATTGAAAATATTTTTATGGTTTCGCAATTTATCCTATGTCGTTTAAATTTGATATGAAGCAACATTTTAATAGTGCATCAAGATGTTGCTTCATATCAAATTTCTATTCCCGGGAAGTACCCGGTTTTGGTTCCCTTCGGCGTGTCGAAAATTAGCGATTTATACGGCTGAATCTTTGGGTATATGTGGCCAAGATGCCTGTTTCTTTTCACAGCCAGAAGGGACAGTAGAACTGAGTTTTTAATATGATTTTTAGCTTGATACCTACACGTGTTAAAGTTTTGACACCCAGACAGACAGACGGACATCGAAGTTAAATACTTTACTAAATTAAAGTGAAAAATTGTCTGGGTCTATACGGTGCATTCGAATAATATTATCCTAACTTCGAATACCTTTGCTGACTTCTACAT
The DNA here is from genome assembly GCA_905187575.2 of Celastrina argiolus. Classification (NCBI taxonomy): domain Eukaryota; kingdom Metazoa; phylum Arthropoda; class Insecta; order Lepidoptera; family Lycaenidae; genus Celastrina; species Celastrina argiolus. Next base: position 11,946,461 of record LR994596.1, read on the forward strand.
ATTGTTCGAAGGCCTACTTCTTTTGCCGAGCTCCGAAAGGATAGTAATATATTATTATTATACCCTGCATACCAAGAGGCGTGCCGGGTACGTGACTTGCTGGATCGGGATCAACACTGGGATGCACTGGGAAGTACCTATTAGCGAAAGTTCTCAGCGGTTGCGCCAATAAACTAAAAATATATTTAAAAATACTAAAGTGCCCTAAATCACTGTTCCACGCGTACGAAGTCGCGGGCACAGCTAGTCTATATTTATACATATAATAAATCTGTAGAGGGGTCATGTCTGTACATTAAGAATATTTAAGTGAAAATTAAAAAAAGGGGGTCTATATAAGCCACAGAACCTAAAAATAACATTTTTGAAAAAAATGTCTGTCTGTCTGTCTGTCTGTCCATATGGGAATGTTTGTCGTCGCATCACGCTAAAACCACTGTATGGAATGAAATGAAATTTGGCAGGCAGGTAGCTTACGACCTGAAGAGCATTATTGGAAATTATTATCCCGAAAAACGAAAGGGTTCCCGTGGGATCTTCAAAAAATTGTAGCTACCTATTTGACGGTATTTCAGCCAAACTACTCAACGTATTTAAATGAAATTTGGCAGGCAGGTAGCTTATGATCTGAAGAGCATTATTGGAAATTGTTATCCCGAAAAACGAAAGGGTTCCCGTAGGATCTTCAAAAAATTGTAGCTACCTATTTGACGGTATTTCAGCCAAACTACTCAACGTATTTAAATGAAATTTGGCAGGCAGGTAGCTTATGATCTGAAGAGCATTATTGGAAATTGTTATCCCGAAAAACGAAAGGGTTCCCGTAGGATCTTCAAAAAATTGTAGCTACCTATTTGACGGTATTTCAGCCAAACTACTCAACGTATTTAAATGAAATTTGGCAGGCAGGTAGCTTATGATCTGAAGAGCATTATTGGAAATTGTTATCCCAAAAAACGAAAGGGTTTCCGTAGGATCTTCACAAAATTGTAGCTACCTATTTGACGGTATTTCAGCCAAACTACTCAACGTATTTAAATGAAATTTGGCAGGCTGGTAGCTTATGATCTGAAAAGCATTACTAGAAAATTATTATCCCGAAAAACGAAAGGGTTCCCGTGGGATCTTCAAAAAATTTTAGCTACCTATTTGAAGGTATTTCAGCCAAACTACTCAACGTATTTAAATGAAATTTGGCAGGCAGGTAGCTTATGATCTGAAAAGCATTATTGGAAATTGTTATCCCGAAAAACGAAAGGGTTCCCGTAGGATCTTCAAAAATTGTAGCTACCTATTTGACGGTATTTCAGCCAAACTACTCAACGTATTAAAATGAAATTTAGCAGGCAGGTAGCTTATGATCTGAAGAGCATTATTGGAAATTGTTATCCCGAAAAACGAAAGGGTTCCCGTGGAATCTTCAAAAAATTGTAGCTACCTATTTGACGGTATTTCAGCCAAACTACTCGACGTATTTAAATGAAATTTGGCAGGCAGGTAGCTTATGATCTGAAGAGCATTATTGGAAATTGTTATCCCAAAAAACGAAAGGGTTCCCGTAGGATCTTCAAAAAATTGTAGCTACCTATTTGACGGTATTTCAGCCAAACTACTCAACGTATTTAAATGAAATTTGGCAGGCTGGTAGCTTATGATCTGAAAAGCATTACTAGAAAATTATTATCCCGAAACTTTGGGATCTTCAAAAAATTTTAGCTACCTATTTGAAGGTATTTCAGCCAAACTACTCAACGTATTTAAATGAAATTTGGCAGGCAGGTAGCTTATGATCTGAAAAGCATTATTGGAAATTGTTATCCCGAAAAACGAAAGGGTTCCCGTAGGATCTTCAAAAAATTGTAGCTACCTATTTGACGGTATTTCAGCCAAACTACTCAACGTATTAAAATGAAATTTAGCAGGCAGGTAGCTTATGATCTGAAGAGCATTATTGGAAATTGTTATCCCGAAAAACGAAAGGGTTCCCGTGGAATCTTCAAAAAATTGTAGCTACCTATTTGACGGTATTTCAGCCAAACTACTCAACGTATTTAAATGAAATTTGGCAGGCTGGTAGCTTATGATCTGAAAAGCATTACTAGAAAATTATTATCCCGAAAAACGAAAGGGTTCCCGTGGGATCTTCAAAAAATTTTAGCTACCTATTTGAAGGTATTTCAGCCAAACTACTCAACGTATTTAAATGAAATTTGGCAGGCAGGTAGCTTATGATCTGAAAAGCATTATTGGAAATTGTTATCCCGAAAAACGAAAGGGTTCCCGTAGGATCTTCAAAAAATTGTAGCTACCTATTTGACGGTATTTCAGCCAAACTACTCAACGTATTAAAATGAAATTTAGCAGGCAGGTAGCTTATGATCTGAAGAGCATTATTGGAAATTGTTATCCCGAAAAACGAAAGGGTTCCCGTGGAATCTTCAAAAAATTGTAGCTACCTATTTGACGGTATTTCAGCCAAACTACTCAACGTATTTAAATGAAATTTGGCAGGCTGGTAGCTTATGATCTGAAAAGCATTACTAGAAAATTATTATCCCGAAAAACGAAAGGGTTCCCGTGGGATCTTCAAAAAATTTTAGCTACCTATTTGAAGGTATTTCAGCCAAACTACTCAACGTATTTAAATGAAATTTGGCAGGCTGGTAGCTTATGATCTGAAAAGCATTACTAGAAAATTATTATCCCGAAAAACGAAAGGGTTCCCGTGGGATCTTCAAAAAATTTTAGCTACCTATTTGAAGGTATTTCAGCCAAACTACTCAACGTATTTAAATGAAATTTGGCAGGCTGGTAGCTTATGATCTGAAAAGCATTACTAGAAAATTATTATCCCGAAACTTTGGGATCTTCAAAAAATTTTAGCTACCTATTTGAAGGTATTTCAGCCAAACTACTCAACGTATTTAAATGAAATTTGGCAGGCAGGTAGCTTATGATCTGAAAAGCATTATTGGAAATTGTTATCCCGAAAAACGAAAGGGTTCCCGTAGGATCTTCAAAAAATTGTAGCTACCTATTTGACGGTATTTCAGCCAAACTACTCAACGTATTTAAATGAAATTTGGCAGGCAGGTAGCTTATGATCTGAAGAGCATTATTGGAAATTGTTATCCCAAAAAACGAAAGGGTTTCCGTAGGATCTTCACAAAATTGTAGCTACCTATTTGACGGTATTTCAGCCAAACTACTCAACGTATTAAAATGAAATTTAGCAGGCAGGTAGCTTATGATCTGAAGAGCATTATTGGAAATTGTTATCCCGAAAAACGAAAGGGTTCCCGTGGAATCTTCAAAAAATTGTAGCTACCTATTTGACGGTATTTCAGCCAAACTACTCGACGTATTTAAATGAAATTTGGCAGGCAGGTAGCTTATGATCTGAAGAGCATTATTGGAAATTGTTATCCCAAAAAACGAAAGGGTTCCCGTAGGATCTTCAAAAAATTGTAGCTACCTATTTGACGGTATTTCAGCCAAACTACTCAACGTATTTAAATGAAATTTGGCAGGCTGGTAGCTTATGATCTGAAAAGCATTACTAGAAAATTATTATCCCGAAACTTTGGGATCTTCAAAAAATTTTAGCTACCTATTTGAAGGTATTTCAGCCAAACTACTCAACGTATTTAAATGAAATTTGGCAGGCAGGTAGCTTATGATCTGAAGAGCATTATTGGAAATTGTTATCCCGAAAAACGAAAGGGTTCCCGTAGGATCTTCAAAAAATTGTAGCTACCTATTTGACGGTATTTCAGCCAAACTACTCAACGTATTTAAATGAAATTTGGCAGGCAGGTAGCTTATGATCTGAAGAGCATTATTGGAAATTGTTATCCCAAAAAACGAAAGGGTTTCCGTAGGATCTTCACAAAATTGTAGCTACCTATTTGACGGTATTTCAGCCAAACTACTCAACGTATTTAAATGAAATTTGGCAGGCTGGTAGCTTATGATCTGAAAAGCATTACTAGAAAATTATTATCCCGAAAAACGAAAGGGTTCCCGTGGGATCTTCAAAAAATTTTAGCTACCTATTTGAAGGTATTTCAGCCAAACTACTCAACGTATTTAAATGAAATTTGGCAGGCAGGTAGCTTATGATCTGAAAAGCATTATTGGAAATTGTTATCCCGAAAAACGAAAGGGTTCCCGTAGGATCTTCAAAAAATTGTAGCTACCTATTTGACGGTATTTCAGCCAAACTACTCAACGTATTAAAATGAAATTTAGCAGGCAGGTAGCTTATGATCTGAAGAGCATTATTGGAAATTGTTATCCCGAAAAACGAAAGGGTTCCCGTGGAATCTTCAAAAAATTGTAGCTACCTATTTGACGGTATTTCAGCCAAACTACTCGACGTATTTAAATGAAATTTGGCAGGCAGGTAGCTTATGATCTGAAGAGCATTATTGGAAATTGTTATCCCAAAAAACGAAAGGGTTCCCGTAGGATCTTCAAAAAATTGTAGCTACCTATTTGACGGTATTTCAGCCAAACTACTCAACGTATTTAAATGAAATTTGGCAGGCTGGTAGCTTATGATCTGAAAAGCATTACTAGAAAATTATTATCCCGAAACTTTGGGATCTTCAAAAAATTTTAGCTACCTATTTGACGGTATTTCAGCCAAACTACTCGACGTATTTAAATGAAATTTGGCAGGCAGGTAGCTTATGATCTGAAGAGCATTATTGGAAATTGTTATCCCGAAAAACGAAAGGGTTCCCGTGGAATCTTCAAAAAATTGTAGCTACCTATTTGACGGTATTTCAGCCAAACTACTCGACGTATTTAAATGAAATTTGGCAGGCAGGTAGCTTATGATCTGAAGAGCATTATTGGAAATTGTTATCCCAAAAAACGAAAGGGTTCCCGTAGGATCTTCAAAAAATTGTAGCTACCTATTTGACGGTATTTCAGCCAAACTACTCAACGTATTTAAATGAAATTTGGCAGGCTGGTAGCTTATGATCTGAAAAGCATTACTAGAAAATTATTATCCCGAAACTTTGGGATCTTCAAAAAATTTTAGCTACCTATTTGAAGGTATTTCAGCCAAACTACTCAACGTATTTAAATGAAATTTGGCAGGCAGGTAGCTTATGATCTGAAGAGCATTATTGGAAATTGTTATCCCGAAAAACGAAAGGGTTCCCGTGGAATCTTCAAAAAATTGTAGCTACCTATTTGACGGTATTTCAGCCAAACTACTCGACGTATTTAAATGAAATTTGGCAGGCAGGTAGCTTATGATCTGAAGAGCATTATTGGAAATTGTTATCCCAAAAAACGAAAGGGTTCCCGTAGGATCTTCAAAAAATTGTAGCTACCTATTTGACGGTATTTCAGCCAAACTACTCAACGTATTTAAATGAAATTTGGCAGGCTGGTAGCTTATGATCTGAAAAGCATTACTAGAAAATTATTATCCCGAAAAACGAAAGGGTTCCCGTGGGATCTTCAAAAAATTTTAGCTACCTATTTGAAGGTATTTCAGCCAAACTACTCAACGTATTTAAATGAAATTTGGCAGGCAGGTAGCTTATGATCTGAAAAGCATTATTGGAAATTGTTATCCCGAAAAACGAAAGGGTTCCCGTAGGATCTTCAAAAAATTGTAGCTACCTATTTGACGGTATTTCAGCCAAACTACTCAACGTATTAAAATGAAATTTAGCAGGCAGGTAGCTTATGATCTGAAGAGCATTATTGGAAATTGTTATCCCGAAAAACGAAAGGGTTCCCGTGGAATCTTCAAAAAATTGTAGCTACCTATTTGACGGTATTTCAGCCAAACTACTCAACGTATTTAAATGAAATTTGGCAGGCTGGTAGCTTATGATCTGAAAAGCATTACTAGAAAATTATTATCCCGAAAAACGAAAGGGTTCCCGTGGGATCTTCAAAAAATTTTAGCTACCTATTTGAAGGTATTTCAGCCAAACTACTCAACGTATTTAAATGAAATTTGGCAGGCAGGTAGCTTATGATCTGAAAAGGATTACTGGAAATTATTATCCCGAAAAACGAAAGGGTTCCCGTGGGATCATCAAAAAATTGTAGCTACCTATTTGACGGTATTTCAGCCAAACTACTTAACGTATTTAAATGAAATTTGGCAGGCAGGTAGCTTATGACCTAAAGAGCATTATTGGAAATTATTATCCCGAAAAACGAAAGGGTTCCCGTGGGATCCTCAAAAAATTGTAGCTACCTATTTGACGGTATTTCAGCCAAACTACTCAACGTATTTGAATGAAATTTGGCAGGCAGGTAGCTTATGACTTGAAGAGCATTATTGAAAATTTTTATCCCGAAAAACGTATGGGTTCGCGTGGGATCTTCAAAAAATTTTAGGTACCTATTTGACGGTATTTCAGCCAAACTACTCAACGTATTTAAATGAAACTTGGCACAAAGGTAGATTGTAACATGAAATAACCAACATAATATTTTTAAAAGACGTACAAAAAAGGAAGAGGTTTCTCAATTCGTAAATATATGTTTGTTTTTTATGTTTCTTCGCGGATATCCTCATCGTTTCTGAAACGATTTTAATTTTTTTTTATGTTGTGTAAGGTATAATTTAAATTTGGTCCCATTGTCACCAAAATGGTGACCTGATGATGGGATCCGTGAGGAATCGAAGGAAATCCTCAAAATTTATGTGGAATAATATATTGATTTTGATTTTTTCTGAAGTAGTCTAAGCATATGTTACGAAACAGTAAGGTTTTGCACTATATCCTGGATCTATAATATCAAAAAATTTCGCGTTTCAGTAAACTATATAATGTATATATATATATTGAAAAATTTCGCGCTGCTCTGGCTTACGCCAGAGCAGCAGTAAACTATATATATATATATATATATATATATTGAAAAATTTCGCGCTGCTCTGGCTTACGCCAGAGTAGCAGTAAACTATATATATATATTATATATATGTATATTGAAAAATTTCGCGCTGCTCTGGCTTTCGCCAGGCTAGGCTAGGTAGACTTTTTCTCTTTCTACTATTTTTTTTATCTAATCGTTTTTGTATTTCATTTTCCGTCCTCAAATAATCGTCGTCTGATCATTCGAGAATTATTCCTACTCAGTCTATACCCATCACTAAAAATCTGAAAATTAAATAATTTTAAACAAAAAAAAAAACGACTTCAAAGGTAAACTAAAAGGAACAATTAAATTTACTTCGCACAAAGTAATACTTATTTTCCAGTACAAGTGAAAATAATTATTACTTTGCGCGAAGTAATTTATTATTATACTTAGGTTTTGCAAATACGATTAATAAAGTATAGGCGTAGGATAGTTTGTTTTCAAGATATGAATGAGATATCATAGGTACATTTAAATTAGAAAAGTTATTTCAATATAAGTAAGATTTATGTTTTTCATGATATTTTTATTTATAAGTTTTCATGCTAGGTACGGCTTGGGTTTTTTCTTTCTTTTGGACTTTTGTTATTTTGTCGTCTAAAGGAAGTTAGTACTTTAACCGTAAAGTCTCTAAGTAGGCTACATGTTTTTAGCGTAGGTAATTAATAAATAAAAAACCGGGCAAGTCCGAGTTGGAATTGCGCACCGAGAGTAGACTTTTAAAAAATTTGGCGCTCGGCGCCAGCAGCGCAGCGTCGGTGTGAAAACGATCATCGTCTGCAGTCGCTGCGGCGTAAAGTCCATACAAATCTCAGTACAGGGATCTTCGTCGCGTATATGAGCGTACTATCAAGTAGTCCCGTAGTACACATAAAAGAAAAAAAAATATTATACATACAGACGAATTGAGAACCTCCTCCTTTTTTTGAAGTCGTTTAATAATACACGGTCATTTTTCGAGCTGGTAGTAGGAATTGTTAGCATTTTCATAGAAAAAATACCTCAAAACATTTACGACAAAAACGGCCATTATTTGACAGTAAACTATTATTATTACTCCATCGGCCTACTTCTTTTGCCTATGCACGTCTAATACCGTGTATAAAGAAGCATTACTATAAATGAGTGATTTTAAATATCCAAACGACAGTGTTCATAAACTAAAAATGTATTTGAACTGCTGCCCTAAATCACTTTTCCACGCGTACGAAGTCGCGGGCACAGCTAGTGATTTAATAAAATTAAATCATTACATGAGAACTAACAATGGAAATTGGAAAGTCAAGAACCTACTAAACTGATTCGTATCCGAAAGATGGACAAATTGCAAATGTTACATAAATGGTGGGGTACACAGTAACGGGAGAAGGAACTGCAGAAACAGGACTTATAACTATATAAATGGCCTAATCCGGGAAGTCCTTTATCTCAAGATAACCTACAAAGCACCGTGAAGTACCTAAATTAGAATGAAAATTTGAAAAGTACTTTTAAATTAAGTAAAAATTTTTTAAATATTGTTTAACATTATTAAATATTGTTTAACATTATTAAAAATTTGAGCTAACATGCCCTTCGGAACGCTCATTGATGAACATCACTTACAACAACTTCACTCACTCGCTACGTTCAGAATGGCTTGTAAACTCAAATGTTAAATCGACGATTTTATCAGGCTTTCCGGGGGTATATCTGGAGATATCTTGGAGTAGGTAATCTTATTATATATTTATGATTTACCAAATTTTATATTTTTTGCGACCCAATAAAGAAAAATGTGCGTAATATTAGGGAGATATTTTAGCACAGCAACAAAATGCGAACGGAGCGCCCGATGCGGAGGTACAGTTGCCAACAATTCTGTTGTAACTAAATTCGCCCTTAACACTGTGGCTATAAGGTACACCGGGAAAGCACCCGACTGTACCGCCCTACTGTAGCTCGGATTATATGATTCCACAATTAATATTCAGGGTAAGTAACCTAATTTAATCGCGTACGATATGACGCTTTCATACACCTGCGATGGTTGTTTAATGTTTTGTACTTAAGGGCGAGGCCCCATAATTGCGTTGCGCTGCGTTGCGTCGTCACCGCTGCATCTATTTCCATATATTTTTTAAGACATGACCCACGAGAAACGACGCAGCGTCGACGTTGCGGCGACGCAACGAACTATTGGGCCCTCGCCCTAATACCTATGTACGAGATGTAGGTAGATTGACTAATGACTTTATCTTATTTTATTTTATGTTAGAGTTTATTTGTATTTTTTTTGTTTGTTTAATTAATTAATTATTATATTATGTTCTAGAATTTAATACCAACATGAATAACCTTTATGATGATAAATTAATTAGAAAAAAATAATAAATAGCAATGGACTGATTGGACGGACAATGGATTTTTAGTGTTTATGTTGTGGATAAAAGAAATGTGTACTTTAATGCTATAAATATCTATAATAAGTTACCAGACCATTTTAAAAATCTAAATGTTAATAATTTTAAAAGAAAATCTCAAAATGGTTGTCCGAGAATTGTTTTTATACATTAAACGAATATATGACATTTAAAAACTAATAATAATTATAAATTGACATGTACAATACTAATAAATTTGTAATTTTATACTATCAAAAATAAATTGACATTCTTAATAAATTAGAATAATATAATATGTAAAAATAATTATAAAATGTGTTTCCTCTACTGTATTTTGCATGCCATTGTAATGACAGAATGTCTGTTCTATATGTAATTAATTTTAACACCTTATTTGTAACTAGCTGACCCTTGCCCACTTCGTTGAGCATAAAAACAGTTTATGATGAAATTCAACTAAAAAAACAACCCCTAACTCGGGAACGTGGAACCCGCAACGCGGGAACCCGGAACCTGCAGCATGGGAACCCGAAACCCGCAACCCGCAACGCGGGAACGCGGAACCCGCAGCATGGGAACCCGAAACCCGCAACGCGGGAACCCGGAACCCGCAACGCGGGAACCCGGAACCCGCAACGCGGGAACCCGCAACCCGCAACGCGGGAACCCGGAACCCGCAACGCGGGAACCCGGAACCCGCAACGCGGGAACCCGGAACCCGCAACGCGGGAACCCGGAACCCGCAGCATGGGAACCCAAAACCCGCAACGCGGGAACCCGGAACCCGCAACACGGGAACCCGGAACCCGCAACGCGGGAACCAGGAACCCGCAACGCGGGAACCCGGAACCCGCAACGCGGGAACCCGGAACCCGCAACGCGGGAACACGGAACCCGCAACGCGGGAACCCGGAACCCGCAACGCGGGAACCCGGAACCCGCAACGCGGGAACGCGGAACCCGCAACGCGGAACCCGCAACGCGGGAACGCGGAACCCGCAACGCGGGAACGCGGAACCCGCAACGCGGGAACCCGGAACCCGCAACGCGGGAACGCGGAACCCGCAACGCGGGAACCCGGAACCCGCAACGCGGGAACGCGGAACCCGCAACGCGGGAACCCGGAATCCGCACCATGGGAACCCGAAACCCGCAACGCGGAACACGCTACGCGGGAACCCGGAACCCACAACGCGGGGACCCGGAACCCGCAACGCGGGAACCCGGAACCCGCAACGCGGAACCCGCAGCATGGGAACCCGAAACCCGCAACGCGGGAACCCGGAACCCGCAACGCGGGAACCAGGAACCCGCAACGCGGAAACCCGGAACCCGCAACGCGGGAACCCGGAACCCGCAACGCGGGAACCCGGAACCCGCAACGCGGTAACCCGCAACGCGGAACCCGCAACGCGGTAACCCGCAACGCGGAACCCGCAACGCGGAACCCGCAACGCGGAACCCGCAACGCGGAACCCGCAACGCGGAACCCGCTACGCGGGAACCCGGAACCCACAACGCGGGGACCCGGAACCCGCAACGCGGGAACCCGGAACCCGCAACGCGGAACCCGCAGCATGGGAACCCGAAACCCGCAACGCGGAACCCGGAACTTGCAACACGGGAACCCTGAACCCGCGACGCGGAACCCGGAACCCGCAACACGGGAACCCGGAACCCGCAACGCGGGAACCCGGAACCCGCAACGCGGGAACCCGGAACCCGCAGCATGGGAACCCAAAACCCGCAACGCGGGAACCCGGAACCCGCAACACGGGAACCCGGAACCCGCAACGCGGGAACCAGGAACCCGCAACGCGGGAACCCGGAACCCGCAACGCGGGAACCCGGAACCCGCAACGCGGGAACACGGAACCCGCAACGCGGGAACCCGGAACCCGCAACGCGGGAACCCGGAACCCGCAACGCGGGAACGCGGAACCCGCAACGCGGAACCCGCAACGCGGGAACGCGGAACCCGCAACGCGGGAACGCGGAACCCGCAACGCGGGAACCCGGAACCCGCAACGCGGGAACGCGGAACCCGCAACGCGGGAACCCGGAACCCGCAACGCGGGAACGCGGAACCCGCAACGCGGGAACCCGGAATCCGCACCATGGGAACCCGAAACCCGCAACGCGGAACACGCTACGCGGGAACCCGGAACCCACAACGCGGGGACCCGGAACCCGCAACGCGGGAACCCGGAACCCGCAACGCGGAACCCGCAGCATGGGAACCCGAAACCCGCAACGCGGGAACCCGGAACCCGCAACGCGGGAACCAGGAACCCGCAACGCGGAAACCCGGAACCCGCAACGCGGGAACCCGGAACCCGCAACGCGGGAACCCGGAACCCGCAACGCGGTAACCCGCAGCATGGGAACCCGAAACCCGCAACGCGGAACCCGGAACTTGCAACACGGGAACCCTGAACCCGCGACGCGGAACCCGGAACCCGCAACACGGGAACCCGGAACCCGCAACGCGGAACCCACAACGCCAAACCCTTCCGTGAACGTTGCTGGTTCTGCGCTGTCAAATGGAATAAATAGTATCCTATGTCCGTCTACTGGCTCTAAGTTACTTCCTTACCAATTTTCAACCATATCGATAAAGCCGTTCTTGAGTTATAAATAATTTAACTAACACGACTTACTTTAATACAAATAGCTGATGTATAGATGGAACTAACATAAGCTAACGCCCGGTGAATGCTCCCGTCACAGTCGGTCCAGCCGAATCGGTGATCATTAGTTAGATAACGATGATGATGATGAAAAGAAGCCTAAATTAATCCTTATAACTTTAGCTATCTACCAGTGAAAGTCTCGTTAAAATCGGTCCAGCCGTTCCAGAGATTAGCCGGAGCCAAGAGACACGCTAATAGACAGACAGACATTTTTTTTAATTGCATTTTCGTTTTCAGTAGCAAGAAAAAAAAAAGACAGAACAGACAGACGTTAACTTCGCACAAAGACAAATGACGACAAAAGACATAGTGGAGCCATTCCGCGAAAAATTGAACATATGGAAAAAGTACTGTCACAAAAATATACGAGCAATTTTCAAGACCATCCTATTTATCTATTGAATGTGTTTTTTTTTAATGTACATTAAAGTTCATTAGCTATTAAATAAATGTTAAATAGAGTAAATTGTTGCTTATTAAACTGACTAGAAAATAAAAATAAGGAATAAAATAGGTAAATTTTTTTATGTCACACCTTCTATTGGTAACTTTAACTAACCAAAGTTCAAGGTTTTTTAAAGCACACTTAATCGATTTTTGTGAGCTTTTAAAGAATGCTCTTTTTTGTTTTATTTGAACATAAATTTTATAAGCAAATCTTAATTATTTACAATTAAATTTTTGAAATAAGTGATAATCAAATTAACATCAAAGTGGACATTCCAATTTAGTCACTGCCTTTTTATTTGCTTTCAGTAGGACAAAACTACTAAAAGAAGTTATTTTTTATTAATGGTCACATTATTCCGGTAGATCGGCCATTTCTTTTTACCCTACGGGCAGTTGTGACACGGTATTCGGTGACGAAAGACGTACGATACATCGGGTCGCAGTTAAGAAGTCCAATATAGTCACAGTTCTATCGTGATACCGGTAAGTTTTTCAAACATTATTAAATTTATAAATTATACTATATGTATCAGCGAATATAATGTATTAATGATTCCCTATACATTAACAAAGAATATTGAATGTTGTCTAGTTATTGTTAGTAAAGTGGAGTTCGTCACGTCCGTTTAGTGTCGTGACATATTAGCGGAACAATTTTTGTGACGAAAAAGACATGTAAGACTAAGTTCACTTGGTGTAATTTTTATCAACTGCCACCGAGGTGAAAATTACATGTTTTTGTTAATATATTATAATATGATAGACCTTCGTTTGTCATTTAAATTACGTTAACTTTTGTTTTGAAACCGACATATTCAGGGACTACACAATCGGCGGATGATGTCCCAAAAACAAACGTTAACAATTTTTGTTTTATTTATAGGTACGATATATTGTCAAAAAGTGAATACCTACTATAACTAAAGAGGTTGAAATAAGTTACGTAATATAAGAGATGATAGAAAATATCGAGGACTTGAGGCCTTCGGCTTTGTGCTATTTATACTTGACTGAATGAATTTAGCTGAGTCCACGACATTTGTATGATCTTTTAATTCTACGTCATGTTCTTTCTATTTTTATAGTTAAATTTTTACGCTCTAAGGATTTTAGTTTTAATTTTTCAATTTATTCGCACTTGTCTGAGTATTATTTTTCCCTTTCAGATTAACTACACGTACCTATAAATAATTCTTTAACAATGGGGATATTGGTGGATATTGACAAAGTTTTATCTATAAGTGATCTCATTAAATACTACGGTGCTGGACTTCAATGGCCTTGGGAAAAAACCCATTTCATTTTGTCAAAAAATTGTTTGGTATGCAATAGAACAGTTGCTGCTGCAGATTCACGATTGAAGCATTTCTCTTTAGCCATGAGTAGACATGATATGAAGTTTTTATTGAAATATCCATATATTTGGTGTACCTTTTGCGGCTCTTGCGTATATGATCACTATCCAACCGATGAATGCGAATTTTGTTCAGCTTAATCGTTATAAACAGAATCTTTACAAAATTATTATGTAGGTATAATATTAACATTCAATTTATTAAAGGTGCATGCAGGCTTTTCGATCGAAACTCAGCCTTAAAGTTAAAACCGAGCATCGATCGTTTTAATGATAGTCATTGAATTTATTAATAAGTATTTATTATTCTTTCAGTTAATAGTAAGATGGCGCTGACACCTGCTGAACGAGCTAAACGTTACCGAGAAAAGCTTAAACTAAATAAAGAAAAATATGAGGCTCAAAGAAAAAAACAAATAGAACGGGTAAAGAAAGGACAAAAAAAAATAAGAGAGTTGAGCGACCGGGAAAAGGAGGAGCGAAGAAAAACCTGGAGAGAACAAAAAAAGAAGCAAAGAAATGCCAAAAAACAAGCTGTACAAGTAGCCGTACCTTCAACAAGTCAGAATTTAAGAACAGTTGACTATAAAAAGAAATATAAAAATTTAGCTAATAAGTGCAATTATGTTTTAAAGCAATTAAAAAAACTAAAAACATTAAATGCAAACTTACGAAAAACGTTAAGTCGAACCAAAGAAAAACATCGAAAAGAAATGAATCTTAAATCAAAAGAGAGTGATAAGCTGAAAGCTAGACATGAACTCCTAGAAATTTCTTTAGGAGCGAAATACAAGGACTGTAAATCGCACGAACAAAAAAAGATATTACGTTCGATTGGAATGTCAAAGACTATCCTCGGAAAAAGAGGATCAAATGCACTGATATCGAAATGTTTAGGACTTAAAAGTGGTATTAGATTTAGCAGCAATAATAAATATGTAAGCAAGAAGATAAAAGAAGAAATGGAAGTTTTTTATAACAGAGATGATATTAGTAGATCTACATCCGGCAAACGTGAGTGTAAAACTAAATATAAAAAAAAGATGCAAATAAGGTATTTAACCGACACTTTATATAACCTGTATAAAATATATAAAAATGAAGGTGGGAAATATAGTTTGTCCACTTTCTGTAAGTACAAGCCATTTTATATTTTGTCGCCCACTCGTGCTTCGCGAGACACATGTCTTTGTGTGAAACACAGTAATTTTGAATATTTAATAACAGCTCTGAAAAAATATACTATTCCTGCCGCTGCATTCAAAGGTACCAAAGATCTTATGGAACTAACTTCTTGCGACATAAAGTCATTTGAATGTATGTATTGTGTGTGTGATAAATGTAAATATAAAAGTAATAATTTCGAACCTATTAATAACACTGAAGCGGAATGGTGGCAATGGGAGCGTGCAAAAAAATCTTACAAAAAAAATGATGAAGACCTAACAGCCAATGTAACAAAAAAAGTAAAAATTACGGGAACGGTACAAAAATTGATAGGCGAGTACGAAAAACAGTTACCTTTATTCAAAAAGCATTTTTTTAACTTCCAAGAGCAACAACGTCAGTATAGAATGTGTGTTGATAATTTGAAACCATACGAATGTGCAATTCTGATTGATTTTTCGGAAAACTACGATTGTAAGTTGTCTAGAGAAATTCAGTCACTGCATTTCGGTGGATCAAAAAATTCTATAACCCTTCATACGGGTATGATCTATACAAGCACACGATGTCAATCTTTTGTGACGTTATCAGACAGCAACTGCCATGAACCCCATGCCATTTGGGCACACCTTATTCCAATTATTAGGTTAGCCAAACAAATATGTCCAGAATTATCAGTCATACACTTTTTTTCGGATGGTCCAACCAGCCAATACAGACAAAAAAAAAATTTCTTCCTGCTTAACTACTTTACCACAAGGCTGAAACTTAGTCTTACGACTTGGTCTTTTTCAGAAAGTGGCCATGGTAAAGGGGTAGCCGATGGCATTGGAGGTGCCACAAAAAGAGCATTAGATAGGCGAGTATATTATGGACACGATATTGTCAATGCCACTGATGCACTTAATAATTTAAAAGCATGCATGAAGTCAGTAAAGGCGTTTTACATACCCAACTCTGAAATTGATAATATCAAAACTTTGGTGCCAAACAACTTAAAAGCAATTGTAGGAACCATGCAAATACACCAAATTATATCTAAAGTACAAAACGAAATTCTTCACCGACAGTTAAGTTGTTTTTGTGAGCGAGGACAGTGCACCTGCTACAGCCCAATCAAACACTGCTTTCTGGAAAATCCGATGTCGAGTTCTGGCTCAATTTCGCATAATTCAAATAATCCACATATTTATGAAACAGCGTCTATTGATGTTCTTGATAATTTTAATTTTGAAAACACTACACATGCTAATATGATTAATGCCACACCTATATCTGACTTTACTGAATTAGTCGAAAACATTTCTATAGACCCTCTTATTTTAAATGAAGCACCTCAATTAATTAGTATACTTAACGATGACTTTGGCGCTACATTCGTCAAGAAAGATATTGACCAAAATATCAGCTTCAACTGGACCTCAAATGTGTTCGATAAATCTGCAACAGAAAATATTCCACCATCACAGGCGAGAAGTAATGACAAATCGATTATTCCAAATTTAAGTAACGTTTTCGAGCAAATTTCTATGTCTGAGGACTTTTTCACTGATATAAATTACTTATCTGAAACTCCGAGGTATGCCCTACGTGTTGCTTCTGACATACCCCAGTCGGTTATGACTGCTGGAACAACATCCTTTGACGACCTTTTGTCTCATGACCACGAACAAATCATATCTTCTGAAGTCACTGAAAAGACAAAAAAAAGTGACACTTACCTGACTCGAGCTCCTGGCAGTGACCTTGCTCCTAACACGCCTATGAAATCTGAAAAATTAAACACTTCAGTCTTTAAGATTCAACAAAAATACAAAATTGGTACCGACAACGTTAGTCCTCCCTCCAAGCGTATCAAGATTATTGAGGATATAAGCTACTATCCTAAAAAAACGGTTAAAACATTGAATCCGGTCCCAAGTAATAATAAACCCTTTAAACCTATCATCATAAATAAAATGAGTAATAGAACATTTTACTGTAACTTATGCAAAACAAGAAAAGCGTTTAAACTAAATGAAATGATTAACTGTCTTACCTGTAAGACATGGTACTGCATCTCGTGTAGTGGACCAATTCACTCTGGATCATATATATGCGTAAACTGTCTAAAATAATAATTTTGTAAAGACTGATACCTTTATTATAATACCAAAGGCTTGTAGAAACTGTGTACCTACTGTAACCAAAAGTCTGATTAGGTTATTTAATAAAAAATTACCCCCGGTTTCTGAAACGCTGAATAACAGAAAAATTAACTAATCTCTTGTGAAGTGCAAATGCGGAGTTGCAAAATGGTTGATCAGTCTTTTGATTTCACATTAGATTTGTTAACTAACACGACGATTAAATCAAAAGACTGATCGACCATTTTGCCACTCTGCATTTGCACTTGACAATAATTGATTTGAAGGATGTTATTTTTTTTGTTGATCTGTGTTTCAGAAACCGGGGATGAGTTTTGTATTCCTTACCTATATTATTTAAATAAGTACATCTTATAATAATTATAATACCGTAGTTCATTTGATAACCATATATTTTGTACAACAAATTTGATATAATTAACGTTATTTTTTTAAAACATGAATATAAAAAACAAACAAATAATATAATTACAGTTATATTCCTTATACCGTATGTCAACGATAGTTTATTTAGTTCTAATGTTATTTTAGTTCCTAAGTTTATATAATTATGTAGAAGAAAAACTTGTTTTTGATTTATTAATTATATATTTTGAAAATAAAAGTTTATTATGAATACCGCTTAAGTTTCCATTTAGTCACAATGACATTTCCTACTTAGTTACTGTCACAATTTTTTACACCAAGTTATTGTATATTATGCAGAATTTATTAATAATAAAGATATATATTTTGGATGCAAATTAGTTCAATTTGATTTTCATTTCGATTTAATACTAGTGCAATTTAATTTGAAGATGCCAATTAACTAAAAAGTTAAATATATAAGTCGAACTGACCTAAAACGTGACGAAAATATTTTAATACTTAAATTACAGCTAGTACTATATTGCAGATGGATAAATGAAATCGATTTTACTATTTATATTATTTATTTAAACAGAAAATTGTTAAAAACATGTTTTAAAAGATAGACATTGCTGACAAAATATTATTTAAGTGATCGTTACTAAATGGACATTTCTCACCATGATGATGTTTGAAATCCCGTTTGTTTTGAGCTAAATATAAATTTACCGTTATAAGATATAGTTTTCTTAAACTGTGATAAATGCCGCATCGATTCATAAAAAAAATCCGTATTTAAAAAAAAAATATGTCCGATTTGTCCCATTTAGTAACGCCGCAATTTTTCACGGAATGGCTCAGTGGCGTCTTATCATGACGTTTTCGATTTTTTTTTTAATTGTTCGTGAATTATGACCATGGATATAACTCCTTCGATCTGATTTTGAAATTAACATTTATAATATATTCTTATTACAACTTATAAGTTAAGTACTTTTTTTAAATAGGTATATTTATAGTTGTTAAAAGATTAATCGATTTTTTGAGTAAGTCTCTAGTGTTTAATAAGAAAAAGTGTTAACTGACGTAACATTATCACGACGTTTATTTCATTAAATCATAATTTGTATATTATATTTAAGATCGTTTATCAGTGAAAGCAAATCGTAAAAAAACTCATATTGGTTATGTTGACAATAAATATCTAATAATTATTAAATAAAGTTTAGTAAATTCTGCAGTTTTAACAAAAAGAAAATATTAATTTTATTATGTCGTCGTTACAACGTTACGTCGCTCATTTTTGATAAACTGTCAAATGTTACCTATTAAAATGACCCGACTATTTATTAGTGGTGGACAAATAGTTTAATGAATCCAAATAGTTTAAGTTTATGTTAATACGTTATTTATAGCATTTCATAATTTTTATTTTCCATTTGTAAACAATGTCGTTACTATGACACCCGTGTCATATAAACTGGCAACGACGTGAATCGATTGAGCCCAGGTTCAAACCCCGCGTGACCATCACGTATTTTCTTCTTTTTTCTAATTTTCTGCTTATTTTTTTCAACATTTTCTTTCATAATAACCTTTTCGTGACAATAACGAACATACCGTAAAAAAAAATTGCGAAATTGGTCAAGCCGTTGTCGAAGCGCACACGACGTAAGAAATTTTGGAGGTCATTTTTTTACACTTTGGGCTACATTTTTGGGGTTTTAGTAAGGAACCCTACTTTTTTTAAACATATAATATAGCCTATGTTCAGCGCTAGGAATGTAGCTTTCCAACGGTGAAAGAATTTTTTATATTGGTTCAGTGGTTTCAGAACCTATTCCATTCAAACAAACAAACAAACAAACAAACAAACAATCAAACGTTACCTCTTTATAATATTAGTATAGATGTACGACATTCTTGCAATAAATGATTATGTTATGATTATGATTATGATGTGCTTTTGAAAAAAAACACTATGATAGTCTCGGTGCTCCTATCTCAGTATATGTATTACTCATAAGTAGAGTATTGATAGGGATTGCTTCAGTGAAGCAGCTGTCGTGTTCCAGAATTGGCTTGTTACAAAATACTTAATTAAGGCTGAGAGCGCGCGATAATTTGAAAAATGGAGTACTTTAAAACCTTTTCTACCCGACTTCGGCGAAGCCAAAAGGAAGGGTAATGATTTTGGCAGTCTATTTGTCAGAGGACTGTCGTTTTAGTTTTTGCAAATTTAGTCTCAAAAAAAATTTTATCGACTTTTTATACGATTTCTACACGCTCCGGTTGGCGCGATACCTCAATCTCGCCATACAAATAGTCGTACAAGGTTACTGTCGTTGCCTTAAAACAGTATAGTACGTCCGAGATAAATTTAACCTAAACGTAAACAAACCCGTCTATGACACAACCAAAGACTAGTCAGTGATGCCAATATTAATACAATGAAGTTTGTTTGCTATGAATCCATAGACTATAGGCTTACATTCTACAATCGGCAGTGTCATAATGGCGTATTTTTTCTGTGGAAGATTTCCATTTGATGTTTAAACATATTAATTATTGCTTAGATTATTAATTGGTCTCAGCGCCTTCGACCGACCAATTATTAATCTATGAATTATTGTTTAATTGTTATAAAATAAGTATATTGGATAATGAAGTGTAATCCTTTAACTTAACTGTGAAATAAGTGTGCACAATATGTGAATAAGGGAAAATTTCGATGTTTTCGGTTTGTTTACCTTTAGGTTAAATTTAGCACGGACGAACTATAGATATTCTGGATTCGGCGAGAGGGGTCGAGTACCCGGTACACGCCCGGGTTGTACCGGGTATCTCGCACACGTCTGTCATGCCGCGTGATTTATTTACGCAATTTGCCCGGGCTGTCTGCGTATTTATTGTGATAAATAAAATATAAGAGTATGTTTGTGACATGACAAAGAAAGGGGAAGAGTATTTATTATGAGATATGTTATTTAATATGAGAAAATGGTAATTACTTACATACTGCCAAACGCCTATACAAGATACTTTCAAGTTACCTGTGCCAATAAGTAAGTATCTATAGGTTTTCTTTGTGTTGGTAATAAAAAGTTGAAGTAAAATATACCCGATTATAATAAAAATCTAAACGAAAGTTTTGAACTGTATGTATGTTTGTTCCACCGTATCGCCTAAAATACCAATCATATTTTCATTATAATCGAAATGTTGTGTCAATAGAATCGTAAAATTGGCGGGTAACATGGGATACGTAATTTACATAGTCGGGTAAAAGTTTTAATTTCAACGTATTAAAATATTTTGAATACTTACTACAAAATTAATCATATTATAAAAAAATGTATAATACCTATAATGCCTTTCTCTGCTGCACGTTACTGACATTTAAATTGGTCGCATATTTTTTTTATTAAGAAAGAAAAAAAAAATATTGGATGAACGGAGTATGTAGCAGATTACCTACATCTGGGCCTCGACTCTCGAACTCAAAGTTTGTTTCGACTCCCGCTCGTGCAAGCAATTGTTTTACGCACCTCCGAGCGGGACAGACATATAATCGAAACGAAATTCGAGGATTACATTAGTCAGTCCCCCACCGACACCCGCGTCATTCCTCCGGCTCTGATTACGGCTCTATTTTAAATATTCTATCATTTCCGTCCTACTTTCAACCTGGGATGTATGGTTGTGGTTTTATCACCGGAGTTTTTGATTGAATTTTTCGTATCCGAAAAGTTACTACATACTCGCACTCTTTCCCATGTATATTCCCAATACGAATGTATGTACATGTGTGTTTGTGTGTAACAAACATACATGTACATACATTCGTATTATGTTTCTCACAATTCTCAAAATAACTGCAACACCATAATTTGTACTAAAATCTACACTAATATTATAAAAGAGGAAAGATTTGTATTTTTTGTATGTAACCCGAATTTAATAATTCTTTTTTCATTAGAAAGCTACATTACCACTAAGTAATATAGGCTATATGAAAATCAATTGCTGTTCGTTAGTCTCGCTAAAACTCGAGATCAAAGAAACTGATTCGGATATTTTTGGTTTTGAAATATTCGTGGAAGACCCGGGAAGGTTAACACGGTTGGCATGCTCAACGAAGTGGAGTGAAAATAAGACAAAACAAATGGATTAAAACTAAAATAAAAATGAAGGAAAAAAAACGATCTACAAAAAAAAAAAAAAATTAACGACCTCTAGCTAAAATAAAAACAAACACTTATTTAAAAAAATTAAATTACTAAAATATAAAGAACGACCCCTACAAATAAAATGTCTTTCTACCTCTGGTTTGTACTTGATAGTTTGGATTTGTATTCTGTAATACCTAGAGATTCATTGCATAAGGAAAATATGGTAACGTTCTTAATTATTGTAAATTGTAATCTGTAGTTTGTTTACATTACATTTTATAAATAAAATAGTTAACTCAAAAAAATTTAAATCGAAATAAAAAAATATAGTAGGAAAATCTGTCAGAAGTGAAAAAATCGAAACCGGAGCGGAAACAGACGTGTTAAGGGCATGCATACGGAAAATGAGTTTACAAACATTATATTTTCTCATCAAAGTTCCTTATTCCATGGACTCCTTGGGGAGCAGCACTATGAATCCGTCTTGATATAACTCTCGATTGAAATTAATCGAAACCGAAATCAGAATCAACGAAATATCAGTCAGAAGTGAACTTTCAGAATTGGACTGGAAACTCTGTATTATCCCTAAATTTCTATTCGTAATTAAGTTATTAGAAAGGCATTGGTATTACTAGTGTAGGAGAGGATAAATTCGAAAGTTTGTTAGTGAGGTATATGTGATTTTTACTCTTTCACGCATAAACTACTGAACGGATATTAATAGAATTTTTGTATGGTTTGTATAGTTTACATGCTAGTACAGTTCCCGCGGAATTTCATCTTCTTCGCATGCGAAGTAGCGGGATTAATCTAGTATACCATAATATATGTATTTATCTTTGACTCTGTGCTAAGTTGAGCCTCCATCGGCTTGCTTTTTTAACCCCTGACGCAAAAATGACGGGGTTTTTTTAATTTTAAATTAAGTTTTCACTTATTGTCTTTTGCATTGAATGACACACTTTAAAACATTTTATTTACCCTCCTGTACGGCTAATACATTATAAGTTAACCGTGTTACGAAGTTACCAGCATGAGATTAAGCCT
The DNA here is from genome assembly GCA_905187575.2 of Celastrina argiolus. Taxonomy (NCBI): domain Eukaryota; kingdom Metazoa; phylum Arthropoda; class Insecta; order Lepidoptera; family Lycaenidae; genus Celastrina; species Celastrina argiolus. The sequence goes on from LR994596.1 coordinate 11,969,135, forward strand.
CAACTCGCATCTCTCAAGAGTATCTCTCGAGTAATTTTGTGAGTTTGCCTTTGGACTTGCACGTAAATAATAAATAATCACATAATCAACATCGTACCGTACGTACCTACATCTCAATGTGTTAATGATTTACCTTACAACATGAATTACTATACGTATAAGCATAAATAATAGACGGGTAATTTAAGAAACAAAAAATCTGACTGATTTTATTATACTACGAGTATATAGGGATAGGTAATCCCAGTGTCACTCTCACAGTAAAACGACACTTCTCAATCACCATCGAGCTGAATCGTAAGGTGAAGAGTAAAGCCCCAGCTTTAGGTACTCTTAAAATTGATCGATCGTGCCGCGTACTCCCGAATAAATTGACGTTTGTTTATTTTGATTCCCAGCCAAATGATATGGTCGGGAGTACAAAAAGCTACAATCTAACTATCTTCTTTATCCTGATTAGTTTCAAAGTAGACCACCACAAAATACCAAAATCCGTTGAGATGGAACTGATTGTGTCGGGAATAAGCCTGCTGATCAGGCTGCAGAGCGTGCCAGATAATTCGAGGGCTAAGAACCAGACACAAGCGTATGACAAAAAAAATACTATTAGTTTTTTAAATCCCCGTTCTTTTATGTGCCAAAAAACTAGATCATTATAATGTCTAAATTCCTTAGTACAAAAATAAAATTTCAAATAAAATGATTTTTGTTTACTGCCAAAATCTGCGAACCAAAGACAAACGTGTGACAAAAATTAAAAAAAAAATCAGTTTACGTCCCCGTTCTTTTATGTGCCAAAAAACTGGAATGATATAATGTTTAAATTCCTTAGTAAAAAAATAACATTTTAAATAAAATGTTTTTTTTACTGCCAAAATGAAGTATTTCTACTTACAATAATCTTGACGTTATTTTGTTAAAAAATTTAAGTGCCCTGCCCATCCTGGTAGATCTCGTTGCGGTGATTCCAACTATACTATTAACTGGTTTTCGCCAAATATTTCGATTGTGTTGTTTATGATAAGAGCGGCAGTATAGCACTTGGTGATAAATATTACTAGTGCCTTACAAAAATACGATGACTCATAAAGAAAAATGAAATAATTAAGCGCACGTGATATAAAAAATACGTAAACTGCTTTCGAAACAAAAACAAATCATTTAGGAGTTCTAAAAAAGAGTAATAAAAAATATTCATAATTAATGTGTTTCCACGGCTGACCGCCATCATTAAGCCGCCATTTAAACAAGTCCGCAGGCAGCGCCTAGTATAATAGCCGGCTATTAGTCAAAAGGACGGATTTGCATGGTCTGCCTTAATTTGTTTCCGAACTCGGGTAATCACTAGAACAAACTAGAACATTCGAATTAAACCCAGTGACAAATGCAATCAATTGATATATTTGTTCATTGTGAAAAGGTTTTACATTAAAGTAAATATTATGGTATATACGTGTAACAGAAATTAGATATACTATTAATCAAATTCTTGAGTAGTATTCAAAACGTAGTAGCAAACATATGGAGAAAGCGGTATTTCGAATAATATTTAAAAAATATTAATTAAAATAACTAATTTTACAGAAAAACCACAGTAAAAAGCTGGATGTGATCAATATTCATTAATCTTGAATTATTTACTAATCTAATTCTTGAGTAGTATTCAAAACGTAGTAGCAAACATTTGGAGAAACCGGAATTTCAAATAATATTTAAAAAATAATAATTAAAATATCAAATTTTACAGAAAAAGCAAAAAAAGCTGGATGTGATCAATATTCATTAATCCAACCGTTGTTAAAATCTTGGGTTTTAATAAAGGTTGGATTGATATTGCATTTTCATACTGGTTTCATTATTTTATTGTATTTGGTTTTACGCATATTATGTGTAAATCAAAATACATTTCCTGGATCTGTAACGCCTGCGAGAATTTTTCCAATTATTATAAACAAAGTTTCCCCATATTCCGGCAAAATGCCGGACGGGGGTAACTTTTATTTTTTCGGGGAAAAACTGTTGGTATTCAACACACGGAATTCACTAATGTGGTGGATGATACATGGTTTCGTGTTTGCCGCATTATTGTTTTGTGTTTTATTATACCCACACTAATAACCAAAAAAAAAAAAAAGATTTACCCGCCACGTAAATTATACAAGCTGTATTATTAATGAGTGACAATACTTTAGGGTGTGTAAGGGTCCCGTATATAGAGTTTACTGTCAAAGTACCAGCGTTGGAAGTGGTATTTTTTATTATTGTATGGAAAAATTTATGATGTTAGGGCATTTCTCATACAAAGATGAAAGTAAGTCTTTCAGCGCTGATACTTTACACGGTATACTCTACATAGGGGGCACATACACACCCTTAACTATTATCACTCATTTATTTTCAACCCCCGACGCAAAAACGACGAGGTGTTATAACTTTGACGTGTCTGTGTAAATGTGTATGTGTCTGTCTGTGGCATCGTAGCTCCCAAACGGATGATCCGATTTTAATGCGTTTTTTTTGTTTTAAAGGTATATCAGTCGAGAGTGTTCTTATCTATGTTTGGTGGAAATCGGTTCAGGTCTTCAAGGTCAACAGGTCGTTTGTTAGGTGTGATAGGAATAAAATCTAAATATATTATATCTAGCAATATTCCGCGAAACAAGCAATATGATAGGAATGTGAGATACACGCTTAATCGGTTTTTTTATTTTTAATTTAGTTTATACACCTTGTATAGTATAAGAGTCCTCTTTTAATATTTATATTTATCTCCTTTTATTATTTGATGTTATATTGGCAAAATAAATACGTCTAAGGGCCGATTTTTCAATCGTCAGATAACTTTCATCTGTTGAATAAACATGTGACTTTGACATTTGTTCCATACAACATCTGTCAAAGTCACATATTTATTCCTTAGATAAAGTTATCTGACGATTGAAAAATCGGCCCTTATAGGAAAAAATGCAACTGTCTAGCGTTTACGGTACACGAGATACAGTACTGACATATAGGCGATTTTTACTCTTTGGGTACAGAAACCCTTATTAGTGAATGTTTAAGTAATTATTTCGTCACATTATTTGGCCAATGTCTTCATTTAGCTCCCCAAAAAAAAGCAAATCATGGTCATTATGATAAGGATAACTCGATGTATCCGCTTTCTTTCCATCCCCTTTATAGATGAATGTTTCTTATTTGTGTTTCTTTTGTGCCAGAACCCGCAATGCGCTTATCTGAGCACAGGCCTGTTTTCGCAGTATTTATCATTGTTATATTTACTTGAAATGTGTATTTAGGTTTGCATTCGAGCTTTGTTATTGTAAACACGGAAATGTATGATGTGGATGTATGTTTAAATGTCATAGTCACATTTATTCGACAGATAAAAGTCAGATAAAAGGCTATTAAATATTAGCCCTAAGTCTCGAGCAGGAATCACGCCTAGGTAAAGTCATGGCCTACCATCCCATACAATATATGTTTAATACAAAATGCAATAGAAGTCATTACTATTAACGTTTGTAAATTATAAAATGTAAATATGCCAAATTAAGTACAAATATTGAAATAAAGATAAGCATATTTTTAAGCATAACATCACATTAGGCTAAATTCAACTCCTTAATAATTAAGAGGAGATTAGGGTGGTACCATTTTCTAGTACTAGGTCGTGTCTCGTTATATATCTACTTTATGGTAGAGTTAATCGAGTGTAGAGATACATTGTTACTTCCTTACTCCTTATTAATTTTACCTACTTATTAACTAAACGTAAATTCTGAATGTCAGTAATTAAGCAATAATTAAGCTTAAACAACTGAACGGTTTTTGCCGTCATAAAATGGAAACGTTGAAAAATTTACAATATGCGTGTTACGTACAAATATTATTCATCAATGATTTAGTTTTTTTTTATAAAATTGCTATCTTATTTATCTACGTTCCAATTATTATTATAACCGACGTTTGTTATATCATATTTTTTTTGTATTTTAATTAATAATATAAATACAAATTAATATTTTTATCGTTTTACTTTTATCTCTATTTAATTATCGTAAAATATAATAAAGTCAGTTCTTATTATTTTACCGTTGTATTTTTATGGCTGGAAGTCACTGCTGATGATGGCCAGTCCACAATTAGCTCCTGTTTCACCTGACCCGGGTATTAAAGAATATAGGTCACAGGTCAACTAAACCGGCCGAATCGAAGCCAAATTGGACTCTACAGATGCGATAAGATTTGTTAACCTGGATTTTACAAAAACGTGGCTCCAAATGGATTAGTTTTATTTGGCAACTAAATGTTTTACGCTAGTTCATACGTGCAAAACTCGCTGTAACCGTACATTTTGCTGCCGTAAAAAGTACTCTATGTATTATTATTTAGTATGTAAATTACTACTATACCAAACTTCATCAAAATCCGGTAAGCCTACTGATTCAAGATGCCATCGCTATTTATCGCTGGGATTTGACTTAAACTTCGCCAAATGACAAGCTAATTCGTATGTCATTTAGATGTCATATCCCATACATTTTGTTTTCGAACTTCGCAAGTGATAATATCGATGGCATCTTGAATCAGGGTAGTATTTGCATGAAAGATTAACAAACATATAAATTTTCGTCTTTGTAATATTAGTGTAAAGTGTGATTATTGCGATAGTCTTTTAAATTGCGTAATAGCTTAGGTTTTATGTAGGGTGCAAATATATTATATTTGAAGAGGAAATATTTAACTTAAATAATATCTAAAATTCTAGCCCTGTGATAATATGTATCAGAAGAACTCGTGTTGCGGGGACCAGCGGCAACACGTTTAATATTTTTATACTAAACATATATTTAAGGTTTCTATTATATTATACACATAATTAATATATCCATGACCATGGAACACAGAAAAGACTTTGTTGTTGCTTCGGCGGGATTCAAAACCGCGATATCCGGCTCGAGCACCAACGTGCTCAACCAATGCGCTACGGAGGTCGTCAAAATTGTTTGTTTGTTTACATTGAATTGGACCCGAAAATAGTAGATAGATTTTTATTGAATTTAGCGCAGATAGTATAAATTGGAGATCTGCCCCTTACTCTTGAAACTAAATTCAATTCCGATAAAAGACCAATTCCAATGTTAATTTTGATGTCGTGTCATTTGCTACTCTTGAAAACAATACCGATTTAAATATCGAATTTGACTAGTTCCATACAATCGATACTCAATATAACCAATCTGGCGCTAGTGTCGTGTTCAATATTAGCTAACTGTCAAATTGAGCGGTTTTTATTTTGACAGTTCTACTAGTTTCAGAAAACTGCTGATAGATGGCATTAAACCTAAGTAATATGTCAAGTCCTGTGTAAAATGTCAATTTCCGCTTTGTTTTTTGTTTGTTTACCTTTCAACTTTCTTTCTTTCACTTGCAATATTTAAATACATTTTTAAATATATTTTTAGTTTATTTTCGCTACCGCTGACAACTTTCGCCAATAGGTACTTCCCAGTGTATCCCAGTGTTGATCCCGATCCAGCAAGTCACGTACCCGGCAAGCCTCTTGTATGCAGGTTATAATAATAATATAGTACCATCCTTTCGGAGCGCGGCAAAAGAAGTAAGCCTTCGAACAATATGTAGAAGTCAGCAAAGGTATTCGAAGTTATGATAATATTATTCGAATGCACCGTATAGACCCAGCCAATTTTTCACGTTAATTTAGTAAATTATTTAACTTCGATGTCCGTCTGTCTATCTGTCTGGTTGTCAAAACTTTAACACGTGTAGGTATCAAGCTAACAATCCTATTAAATACTCAGGATCTTCTGTCCCTTCTGGCTTTGAAAAAACAGACTCCTTAGCCACATCTACCCAAAGATTCAGCCAAATTCAAAGATTCTCTAATTTTCGACACTCCAAAGGGAATCAAAACCTAAATTGATACGAAGCAACGTCTTAATAGTGCCGACATAGGATAAATTGCGAAACCATAAAATTATTTTCAATTTTTTTGAACTTACTACCGTTTTTGTCATTAATATTTTGAGATATTAAATTGAAACATAATATATTGCAATTATTAAGGTATTTAAAACGAAACTCTCGGTTAGACATGGGCGCAGCGGCACGCCCCGTTGAGGATCCAGCAGGTTTACTCTCGACACAACCGAGAATCGAATCAGTTCGATCTCAACGGATTTGGTGTTTTATTTGGTAGATTACTTTGGAACTAATTAGGATAAAGAAAACCTTTGGAACGTAACTTTTTGTACACCCGACGATATCAATCGACATAGAACAAAAATAAACAAACGTCAATTTATTCGGGAGTATGCGGCACGATCGAATCTGAATCAAAATCGAATCAGTTTGGAGAGTTAGGCCCCAGCTCGGCGCGCCGATCGGTTTTAGCAGCGTTTTTTTATTAACCTACCCTAAGTATAACATTAATATAAATAAATCAAATTTAGTTTTAAAGAAAATATAAAATAAAAAAAGATTAAATTTGAATGTTTGCTGCGCGGTTCCTGCCGCGCTTCATACAAACGTCCAGCATTTTTTTTTAATTGTCATAAGTTTTTTATTTATGAACCGATTGAGATGAAATAAATGTTAAGTCAAGATTACAAATATGATTGAACCACATCTAAATCGGATAAGCCGTTTCTGAGATTAGCGTGCACAAATGCACCGACAAACAGACAAAAATTAAAAATAAATTGTTTTGGGTACTATTGCATAAATAAAAGTCTCCTATAATAACACAGGCACAGTTAGCACATTTTAATAGTATTTTTTACCCAGCAGTCTACACTACACCAGCCCGGCTCGGACGTAAGACGTCACCCAGCAGCCTGCATTACGCGGCGCCCGGTCGAATGACTGCGAAACGATTTTAATTTTGCTATATTTCCTAAACTACTCATTATATTTATTATAGTTATTTATTATAGTCTTCATGGAATGCTTAAGCCAACTAACGTATTAAAAATGATAAGGATTAATACCGTGATGGTATAAATAGCTTTCCAAAAACCGCTTAATTGCCCGTTTTTTAGTTTATCGCGAAAGGCTTTCTTTTAATTATACAGTTAATTAAGTTGATTTTATACTATAAATGATAATTTATTTTAATTTGTGAGGCAAGTTCAAAAATACAATTTTTATATTATTATGACACTGTGAAAACCTGTGGTGAAAACACTGTTTTCCCAGAAAAAAAATCCTGATAGTTAGGTACTTATTTGATGTTCTAATCTACTTTAGTGCCACGTTCTATTGCTTCGCGTCACTGTGTAAGCGATCCCTCCGCGCCCCCCGCACGAACCGTTCGACCGCAGGCCGCGCGCGCGAAATTCATCCGACTTGCTTCAAATTTATCGTCACTGCTCGGCTCCTATGTATCGTAGAGTTATGTTATATAGCCTATAACCTGCCCAGGAATATGGGCTACAATCGTACCAAGTTTGGTTAAAATCCCTTTAGTAGTTTTTGTTTCCATCGTGCACATACAGACAGACAGACAGACAGACAAAAATTTTACTAATTGCATTTTTGGCATCAGTTTCAATCGCCAATCATCCTCTAATATGTATTTTGAAAAAATATTCAATGTACAGAATTGACCTCTCTACAGTTTTATTATAAGTATAGATTAATTGTGCTCTGAGAACTAAACTAAACATGACTAGTCCATGCGTAGTACAATTTTGTAAAAATATAGGTAAACACCGCTTTCCCCAAGATGAAACTCGGAGATCAAGATGGATAGAGGCTATCAAAAATATAAAAACAGGATTAACTATAAGAAAAAAATCCTTCACATTATGTTCAACTCACTCTACGCCAGCAGATTTCATCTCTCCGTCATCACATTTGGCAAGAGCCCCAAGAGGTAAAATATTTATCTTAGCGTCGAGTCGAAAATACTCGGCAGCAGGCTGAAATTTGGCATGTATATTTCTTAGAATCTAATTATAGGGGAAAACTAAACAAGAACTTCCCGAAATCCCTACGGAAACGGGAGAAAAGTATGATTAATTATTTGTTTCGAAAATCAAAGATATCGAAGCCAGCGAGCTATCCCCTTATCTGTTGAGCGGACTCCTGGAGCGCTGTCAAAATTTTCCGTCTTCTGTGGAGCGGACTCCTGGGAGATCACTAAGAAAGGAATTTGAAAGGATTATTTTTGTGTATGAAACAGCATCTGGCAACTATTAACCACAGATCAACACAAAGATCACAGATTTTTTGACATATTACATTATGCAAGCGCCATCTTACGGTAGTCTCTGTACCTAAAAGTGACACTTCGAAAACCCCTCATTCCGGTAGATTGGAATTAATTTCAAGAGGGGGCCGCGTCGATGTCGCTCAGTTGGAGTGTCGGAATCAAACACGCATATTATATTACAACAATATCTCGTGAACTGTTAAACGACTAACATTAACACATAGTTAGGCTCGAATTATATACGGTCGCGCGACCGGCCGCTACACCACAAAATCGCAAGCAATTGTGTGCAACGGTTTATTTAAAAACGGCCCAGCCGCATCTCAGAGGAGACTCAGAGGAGTCGCATATAGTTGATTGCAATTTCACGACATTGCAGCCGGGTCGCTCGGTCGCGCGGATGCATATAATTCGAGCCTTAAAGGCTTTGCATAGCGCAAAGAACCTTGAATGACTTTGTATGGCGAGACAGGGCGGCTGCGTCGAACGGAGTGCGTTAAAATCGCAATCCCATGCTGTGCGTCATGTCAACCACAGCTATCCTTCTTAAAAATATACAATTAAAAGAAACTACAATTTTATTACACTCCATTCAATGTCTTATAACAATTACACTCCATTCAATGTCTTATAACAATAACAATTGTCGTCAGTCTAACATTTATTCACCCTTTCCCATCTTTACGCAACTTCCCATATTTGAACAGTCTAAAGAACTTAAAAACAAAAAGCCTAAATAGTTACTATAAGAAGGTTAACCTACCGCTGAGTTTACAACCCTGTACCTACTGGTGAGTTCTACGATCCTACATTAATATAGAAGTCTCAAACCCAACCGCACATAAAAAACGTTTCGTTTCACTTTCAAAACTGAAGAATTTTATTAATGTTACATGCTTTAATTTTTTATTTTTATTAAATTTTTTTCTAAACGTAAAAATAGAGAATATATAAATATAGATACTTATTTTAATGTTTTTCCGTAATCTATAGTATTAATATTACGGTATAAAAAGAAAATAAATTAAAGTACTATGTAACATTTATAAAGTTGTTCATTTTTAAAAGTGAAACGAAACGTTTTTTTATCGGTCAAATAGGTTCTCAAGTGGGGTTGAGACTTCTTTATTAATACGGGCCTAAATCAACAGTCCCCTGGGTCAGTCTTATTTAAAATACTAAAGTAATTTTTACATTCGCATCACTGATGTATAAAGTTACATCGTTAAAAAAGGATGAACTTTGCATAATATTGTAAACATTATAAAAAACAAAACTATCAATTTATTAACCAACGATCCCCTGAGCTATAATGAGTTGGTTATATTTTTTTGGATTTTTCAATATGTTTAAATTGTATAATATTAACACATAATATAATACCTCCCACACCGATTTCGGTGACAGTATCCATTGAAACCAGGCCAGGTTCGCAGGAGTTATACACATCCATAGATGCTGACCCACCCCACCCTAGGCACTAGTCTCATAATATTTTCATATGGACGTGGCAGATCAGCGGATCACATCTGATCAGGGATAGTTATTTTGAAAATATTAAAAAAAAAAAAACTAGTAACATCACTACGGGGAAGGAAATTTTCGTAGACTACTTCTTATCGCGACTTGTAAAGATTTCATGGTTTCGCGTTCTCTATCAGCTCAGATTTTTAGATAAATGTTTTAAATAAATGTACGAATATTTTGTAAATATAATACGGAAAGCGGGTTTCTGAGCTCACGGCATATTTTGTGTAGCAATACTGTCCACCGCTCGTGGTCGGCAGAATAAATATTTGAGCGCACCGGTTATTCCGGTATGTATACCGTAGACATAGAGTATGGATGGAGCTATACTATGAATCAAGAAGCTCTCCGAGGTAAAAATGAGTAAGTAAGTTTAGGTTAAGAGGGTTTGGTGCATAAAGATGGAATTGGCAGGTATTCGCCGTAAAAGTTATTCATAGTCAGTTAAGACTTGCAGTTTCCCTGTTCAGACAGGTACATCTCATTAGTATCTACCGCAATAATGTACGCAACGGACATAGGTACTTATAACTTATACATTATTACTATTAATAGTTATTGCTTTCCTACTGTTGGGTAAATCTCCCTCTTTTCACAAGTCCCGATTTTGCGCTATTTCTGGCCACTCTTTATCGAACGTGTATAACACACCGCGCCGCCGTTTTTTGGATCTAATAAATTATAATATTTATAATATTATTTAATATTATAATATATCAAATTATAATATTATTTTAATATTATAAAGCGGAAGAGTTTGTTTGTTTGTTTAAACGCGCTAATCTCAAGAACTACTGGTCCGATTTGAAAAATTCTTCTTTTTGTCGGATAGTCCATTTATAGAGGAAGGCTTTAGGCTATATAACATTACGCTGCGACCAATAGGAGCGAAGCGTCAGTGAGAAATGTTGCAAAAACGGGGAAAATTATTCACATTTGGGGAATTTCATTGCGTGCGCTGCATAAACGGCTTAAATTATATTAAATTTTTTCCATTCAAAAATAGGGGTCTAGGGGATTTCTATTTCCTCCCTGGATAACACCTCTAGAGTAACAATTTTTTACTGAATATTTATGGATATTGTTTGTACATCCCTATTTTTTCATTTTTTTAATAAATTAATTATTTAAAGAGATATGGATGTTTAAAAACCTAAAAAAATGGCCAGACGCTCCGCTATGTTTAAATATCTAGGAAACAGATTCGACTACAATAATCAACAAAAGCAAAAAATAGGAACCTAGCTCAATTCTTTTTTTAGCTAATACAGAAAAAAATATTTAAATCGGTTAAGTTTTGGAGGAGGAAACAGAAATCCCCTAAACGTCGATTTCTGGTACTTTTAATAGGTAATTTCAGTCCAAGTTGCAGTTGTCTCTATCGCGCTAGTGCTGGCTAGCTAAGGCACTGCGAGACAGCAATAGATTTTATAAATACCTATTTTGTATTTCTCTCAACCGTGGTGTTTCCTCTTAAGTCACTCAAAAACCACGCGAAGCAAGTCGCGTGAACAGCTAGTAAATTATAATAGATCAATCAAAAAGCACTGGCCACCCAATTGCTCCATCCCTTTTAGAAAAGTCTGGTCTGATACGCCATTCTTGTATTTAACTTAAATAATTCACTATGATTCAATAATTATATTTGATTTGTTTTGATATTACGCGCTTGAGGTTGGTATTTTTATAGTTAATGGGAATATCAATTTGCTGTTATACTTATTAGTGTGGATCGAAACAGTATGATTGTAATTAAAATAAGCAAAACCTACATACTGATCTAACACAATAACTTAACGTAAACAAAATACTAAATTCGAACAAATTAAAACGTCATTGTAGATTTTAAAACTGTAAACAATGTTCTCGAATAAAAAAAGAGAATCGCATTGGATGCAAATAAATGATATTTAAATTAGTATTAATTGGGTTTATTATTGTTTAATAATATACCAACCTCAAGCGCGTAATATCAAAACAAATCATTTATAATTATTGAATCATAGTGAAGTCAAATAGGTTCTCAAGTGGGGTTGAGACTTCTTTATTAATACGGGCCTAAATCAACAGTCCCCTGGGTCAGTCTTATTTAAAATAATTTTTACATTCGCATCACTGATGTATAAAGTTACATCGTTAAAAAAGGATGAACTTTGCATAATATTGTAAACTTTATAAAAAACAAAACTATCAATTTATTAACCAACGATCCCCTGAGCTATAATGAGTTGGTTATCATATATTTTTTTGGATTTTTCAATATGTTTAAATTGTATAATATTAACACATAATATAATACCTCCCACACCGATTTCGGTGACGGTATCCATTGAAACCAGGCCAGGTTCGCAGGAGTTATACACATCCATAGATGCTGACCCACCCCACCCTAGGCACTAGTCTCATAATATTTTCATATGGACGTGGCAGATCAGCGGATCACATCTGATCAGGGATAGTTATTTTGAAAATATTAAAAATATTAAAAAATAACTAGTAACATCACTACGGGGAAGGAAATTTTCGTAGACTACTTCTTATCGCGACTTGTAAAGATTTCATGGTTTCGCGTTCTCTATCAGCTCAGATTTTTAGATAAATGTTTTAAATAAATGTACGAATATTTTGTAAATATAATACGGAAAGCGGGTTTCTGAGCTCACGGCATATTTTGTGTAGCAATACTGTCCACCGCTCGTGGTCGGCAGAATAAATATTTGAGCGCACCGGTTATTCCGGTATGTATACCGTAGACATAGAGTATGGATGGAGCTATACTATGAATCAAGAAGCTCTCCGAAGTAAAAATGAGTAAGTAAGTTTAGGTTAAGAGGGTTTGGTGCATAAAGATGGAATTGGCAGGTATTCGCCGTAAAAGTTATTCATAGTCAGTTAAGACTTGCAGTTTCCCTGTTCAGACAGGTACATCTCATTAGTATCTACCGCAATAATGTACGCAACGGACATAGGTACTTATAACTTATACATTATTACTATTAATAGTTATTGCTTTCCTACTGTTGGGTAAATCTCCCTCTTTTCACAAGTCCCGATTTTGCGCTATTTCTGGCCACTCTTTATCGAACGTGTATAACACACCGCGCCGCCGTTTTTTGGATCTAATAAATTTTTGTTTGTTTAAACGCGCTAATCTCAAGAACTACTGGTCCGATTTGAAAAATTCTTTTTTTTGTCGGATAGTCCATTTATAGAGGAAGGCTTTAGGCTGTATAACATTACGCTGCGACCAATAGGAGCGAAGCGTCAGTGAGAAATGTTGCAAAAATGGGGAAAATTATTCACATTTGGGGAATTTCATTGCGTGCGCTGCATAAACGGCTTAAGAGGAAACACCACGAAATTTTTTCCATTCAAAAATAGGGGTCTAGGGGATTTCTATTTCCTCCCTGGATAACACCTCTAGAGTAACAATTTTTTACTGAATATTTATGGATATTGTTTGTACATCCCTATTTTTTCATTTTTTTAATAAATTAATTATTTAAAGAGATATGGATGTTTAAAAACCTAAAAAAATGGCCAGACGCTCCGCTATGTTTAAATATCTAGGAAACAGATTCGACTACAATAATCAACAAAAGCAAAAAATAGGAACCTAGCTCAATTCTTTTTTTAGCTAATACAGAAAAAAATATTTAAATCGGTTAAGTTTTGGAGGAGGAAACAGAAATCCCCTAAACGTCGATTTCTGGTACTTTTAATAGGTAATTTCAGTCCAAGTTGCAGTTGTCTCTATCGCGCTAGTGCTGGCTAGCTAAGGCACTGCGAGACAGCAATAGATTTTATAAATACCTATTTTGTATTTCTCTCAACCGTGGTGTTTCCTCTTAAGTCACTCAAAAACCACGCGAAGCAAGTCGCGTGAACAGCTAGTAAATTATAATAGATCAATCAAAAAGCACTGGCCACCCAATTGCTCCATCCCTTTTAGAAAAGTCTGGTCTGATACGCCATTCTTGTATTTAACTTAAATAATTCACTATGATTCAATAATTATAATTGATTTGTTTTGATATTACGCGCTTGAGGTTGGTATTTTTATAGTTAATGGGAATATCAATTTGCTGTTATACTTATTAGTGTGGATCGAAACAGTATGATTGTAATTAAAATAAGCAAAACCTACATACTGATCTAACACAATAACTTAACGTAAACAAAATACTAAATTCGAACAAATTAAAACGTCATTGTAGATTTTAAAACTGTAAACAATGTTCTCGAATAAAAAAAGAGAATCGCATTGGATGCAAATAAATGATATTTAAATTAGTATTAATTGGGTTTATTATTGTTTAATAATATACCAACCTCAAGCGCGTAATATCAAAACAAATCATTTATAATTATTGAATCATAGTGAATTATTTAAGTTAAATACAAGAATGGCGTATCAGACCAGACTTTTCTAAAAGGGATGGAGCAATTGGTTTAGTGTGTACTCTTTTTATTTTAAATATTGTAGTTTAAGTTTAGATTATTTTTTTAAATACATGGAAAACTTACAGCTAGGAACAATATTTAAAATAAAAAGAGAAAGCATATTTTAGAGCCAATTAAAAGCTGGTAGTAACAGCATACATATTGACGTGAGCATAGATTAAAAGATAATTTAAAAAACAAACAAATTTTTTATTAAATTGCATCTTAAAAATACTTGTTACGTCATGTTCGCTCAGTCCCTCGTCTATGTCTATGTAAACGGCTATGTCCACGGTTGCAAAAACCTGATGTACGGTCCGCCTGCACCGGTGCTAGGATTATATTTTATGTAAAAAACTGTTGTTTCAGATAAAGTGTTTCATTTATTTTATAGGTGTCAACATACGGGGCTTAAAATAGTGTTGTATATTTAGTTAGAAAAGTTGCTGAAGTGCTAGGTTCAATTATTTTACAGGTGTCAACATACAAGATTGAAAAGAGTTTAGTTTGTTACAAATTTGTTGAAGTGCTGTATGTAGTGTATACTGTATGTGTCTACGTACGGGACTAAAAACAGTTTTTTTTTATATTGAGTTATAAAATTATTAAACTGGGTTCATAGTCCCGTACTTTTTTAAGTTACATTTACACTAAATCTTTATTAGTGTGGGGTCCACTGTCCAGTTATCCCACTGTTTAGAATCATGTGATATTATAATTTGGTTATTTAATTAATATTAATTTACTTTTGGACTCATTACGCAGAAAATCAAATAGATGAGCAAAATCTAAAATAAGACTTAGTAATACTAAAACATAATTATATGGAATTAAAAATAGACTATCACTTGGGCATTTGATAACAAGTTAAAATACAGTTTACTTTGATGATCAGAAATATTGCATTTCAAACTTATAAACATTTTTATCCCATGATTAGTATACTATATATTATATTTATTTATATCAAAAACAAAAATGACTACAGATTGACGACAGACATTTCACCAAAAGACACCGATTAGTTGACACGATCAACCATATCTGTGGTATTTTAACAAGCGAGCGTGATGTAATTATATAATATCTATCCCTCCCTTTCTCTCTAATATTTCACCAAACAGCGTTCTAGTGTTATTAATAGCACTAAATATTATTACGAGTTATTAATCGAATGGCACGTTTAGGTACTAATTCTACTGATCATAGAATTGAAAACCAGCCGTAAGTATGAAAAATGAAGTGTATTCTTTCTTTTTATGATTAATACTGTGTGTATGCTCCGATGAGAACTATTCATTTATGTGCAAAAATACATTATAATACCCAACTATAAAAAAAAAAAAAATATGCAAAGCGTACATCGATGTCAGCCTCAATCGATGCAGCCTCCGTCGGTCAGTCTGAAATATTATTATACATACACTCTACACAATGCGCTAGGCGAGTTTAATACTTGCGCACTATAATATGTGCGCAAGTATTAAACTCGCCTACCGCATTTTGTTGATTGTCTCTCAATATTGTCTGTGTCTATTCGAGGGTCACGACTAATACTCGACATAATCATCATCACTATATTAATACGTGATGAAAAAATACGAGAATCATGTGAACGGAGGAGTACATTTAGCACATTTGCTTAGAAATGTATAAAATTAATAACATTTTTTTTTTCAATTATTGACTTTTTTGGTGTCATATAAAACTTAATCATTAAGAAATACCGTTTTATTTTATTACATAACTTAAATTTAACTTTATATTATAAATTAGCGATAGCAAAGTTTTTTGATATAGTAAAATATATCAATAATAATAAAATGTATAGTAAAGGGGAATATTTATTTGTTTGTTTGCATTGAATAGACTCATAAAGTACTCAACCGATTTTGGTGTGTCACAGATAAAGGGTAGACCACAAGAAAAGATATAGGCTATTTTCATTGCGATAATATACGGTCTCCGTGGGATATCCTTTTGCGTCCACGAATTTGCAGGTAACTTGTGTAACATATAATATTTGTCACTTTCGTTCATTACAATATTATAACGAACTATCAAATAACAGATCAGCGAAGCTAACTCGAGACGTTGTTGAGACATCCACTGAGACAGCTCTGGCAGCTTGATATTATAACAGATATTATATTATTAATTCACGATATAGAGCTCCTTGTATTTTTTTCAATACATTGCTGCTATAGTATAGGATAATACAAATAGAATTGTTACAAAACCGCCAGTGTACATCGTTGGAATCGATACACTCGTCGGTCGCGATAAATTTCGTCGAATTATATAATATACTATCGCCGGGGCATCTCGACCTACGGCAGTTGCCTACGGCTCGTAGCGCCGGGTGCTACGCACCTACGCCGTAGCACGTACGTGATTTTAGTCAAAGTGTCATTATTAAAAGTGTAATATTACAATAACTATTTAATTATTAATATTCGAAATCTTAAACAATTTATTGTGATTTTTAATGATTACTTTAATTATTAATTTAAACATGTACGAAACTAATTTCGAAATGTAGTGAGTTTAAGTTAATTAATTTATAAAGTAAACGAGATTATAACATGATGGATTATAACAATCTGATTGTTGTTATACAATTAATACTGTGGATAATAACGATACAATTAAAATGTACAGTTACCAAAATTGCACTTTACGGCGTTCCTTTTTAATTGGATGTAATTGTGTGAAATATTTTTATGCGATTTAACATGCCTAAAGTTTCTTTTGTCTGAATTTACTTTAACAAGTGCATACATTTTAGTTTTGTTTTCAATACGTATATTTATATATTATTTTATAGATCGTACTCAATAATATTATTTGAAATAATTTAAATATATTAAATTGTTACAACTTAAATTGATCTACACAATATATTAATTACAACTTGACACTACATACATTATTTTACTTATTTTAACATATATAAGTTCAAAGTTTAGCCACAATTATTACTAATTATTCAATTTATTTTTATAGTATACATATTTGAAGGAAGTATCAATGCAGTGAAAAACATAAAAAAGGGTACATAGGTACAACGTTATTTGGTGACGGTTATTGTTTACAACTGAAAGTACTGTACTTTGTGACTGTAAAGATGTGTTCGTTGTGGTACCTGAGTATCCTGGTGCTGGCTGTGGAAGTAAGCTCCACCGTTTTGGATATCAAAAGTAAGTATAGTACTAATAAAATAAAAAACTAAAAACTGTTAGTCGATTACACTTTTTAATATTTTTTTATTGATATAATTATAACCTCCTCCTTGTTATATAATGATGTAAAACTAAAATTATTTAAGTACATACCATTAAAAATAATGAAGATATTAAACTTTTTAATATAATGTGCGAACGAGAAGGGAACGTTTGTTTCGGATAATTTTGGTTGCGGATATTACATTTTTACAGTAGCAAAACTTTAATTTCGGATTCGGTTACGGTTATAAATATTTTTTAATATCGGATAGTTTCGGTTACGGTTACGGAGCTCAATCACATCTCTGCTTGAAAAGTTTAATTGATTCACGCCACAATCTGGGAATCGAACTTGTTACCTCTCAAATCAACGGTCTACTCACTAGATCACGGACGCTCTTAGTTAATGATTAATGGTATGTTATAAGTACAATGTGTTTGTGTGTCAGTGTGTGTGACAGTTGAACCGATTCAGATTTAGTTTGTTTTTTGAAAGCTGTTCGAGAAAAGCAAAAATTTATTTTGTTTTTTGTTATTCAAATTATACAATAAAAATTTTAAATTAATGCAATGTGATGTAAACCTTTAGTCACAAATATTCCAAAAGTAGTTCTTTTGTTCCAAAAACAGTCTCATACATCTCACTTTCCAAGTTTATTATTTTTATTTATTTCAAATACTAATATTATTTTATTCCCAATCTGCTCTATAATAGGTATCTGAAACTATCCTCAACGTACTCCATATTAATCTTAATGAATTTTCTACTTCATGTATAAAATTACTATCAAAAATATCAAATTTTACATATCAAATTTAATTTGAGTCCGCGTTTTGGGTGAATAATAAACCTAATTTTAGCCATTTCGGTGCTCTAAAATCAATAACTACATTTTTATAAAAAAATTGTGCCTGTACAAATATACAGAATCACTTTCACATTTATGGTGTTACTAGATGTTCATACATATTACAAACTTTCGCTTTAATAATAATATTAATAGAATAATATTGATATGATCAGTTACTAATAGCAAGTAAGAGTTTGATCTGTGATTGATAATAATTATTACAAAGGTTATTAGATTACAGTCCATTTTGGCAATATTCCAACATTGCATTTGTGATACTGAATTAGTGATCAGTCGAAATGGACGCATTAATATGCAGTTCGGTGGAAGGTATCGGCTACTACATATATTATTCATGTCTGCGGCTGTAATTGAGTAAATGTATGACCACCACTGTAGCTTAGTGGTTAATACTACGACGCACAAGGCGGAGATCGTGGGTTCAGTCAAAGAACAAAAAGTTTTATATGTTCTTGAGCCATGGATGCGTATGCATATGGTTGTTTTTAATATATATGGACGCTTCACACCACGTGAATCTGGCCCCTTGCTATTTATAAGTATCCGAAGAACTTGTGTTACAGGTACCAGACAACGGAAATATATTTAATACTTTTATAATATACACATGTTTAAGATTTTTATTATATTATACACAAATTTAATACACATCCATGATCCTGGAACATTTAAAACTTTTTGTTCCCTTGGCGGGATTCGAACCCGCGACCTCTAGCTCGAGCACCATCGCACTCAACCACTGCGCTACGGAGGTCGTCAAAATATATCGTATAGTGAAAATATACAGTGTGACTGGTGAGAAATTGAGGACGTGATATTTGGCTATTATATGAAATGAAAAAAAAATATATAAAAAAATAATATCAATTGATCACTGAGTAAATGCAGCTTAAACTTGAATAATTATTTACCCAACGCATGGACACCGCGCGTAGGTACGCGCCCGTACTACACGTTGATGTCGCACGCCGCCGCCGGGGGCCGCACCGAGGTATACCTACTTGCCTAGCCTCGTAATTTTCATAATATCCATGATTCATCTTTTTAAAGGAAAATTTGGTAAAAAATTAAGTATAATAAAACTAATTTTATTACATATTTATAATGGGAATCGAGTACCGAGTACTCTCCGTAAGTATTGCACATGTATCACCAGTCAGGCTGTATAATATATTTCCATTTTGTGGTCCCCGTAGTGCATCGATTACCTAGTTCGGGCCTGCGGCCTTACTCTCCAAACTGATTTGATTTTGATTCAGATTCAATCGTGCCGCGTACTTCCCAATAAATTGACAAAAGTTTCAAAGTAATCCACCAAATAAAATACTCAAAGCCGTTGAGATCGAACTGATTTAATTCTCGATTGTGTCGGGAGTAAGTCTCCTGATTGGCTTAGTGTGAACACGTCTATATTAGTTTTATTATGTTTCAATCATCATAATCACCGTGACCAAACGTTATTAGCTCGCTTCTTTTGAGTCGATCTGCAATTTGGCAGACTCCGCATATGGATTTTAAATTATAAATTGGCAACACTCGGTATTTGAACCCCAACATCCTGTATTTGGCATTGAACATACATAATTCACAAATATGTAACACTGTGTATATATTTCTAAATCATTGATACATTTGCCTGAATCTGAATCTCAGCGCTCTGTATTCGGTATTGAACCTTCATGTATCTTTAGCTCAAGATCTCAAGACGTACAAAGTACTAGCTGACCCGTGCCCCGTTCGTTAAGAATACAAACCGTTTAAACCTTCCCTGGACTTCCACGAATATTTTTAAAGCCATTTTTGAGTTTTAGCGAGACTAACGAACAGCAATTAATTTTTATATATAAGAAGAAGAACATATAGCATTCAGTTTGGTAGTTCATATTAACTTTAATATGGTTCAACAGAGTGATATAGTGGTAATAAGTATTGTAGTGGTTTCAATATTGATAGATATACTAAAAGTTTGTTTTTTACATTCAAAATCTTGAAACTACTTAAGTTTAATTATACACCTACTCATAGCTGTTGTCGTGACTTTGTCCGCGTGAAAAAGTGAAATAAACCCGATATTTAAACATTCTTGATTGGTTTTCTGCTCCTATATGCCTTAGCGTGACGATATAAAACTTTCCTCAGGATCTGATAAATGGGCTTTCCAACACTGAAAGAATTCTTCATACCGGACCAGGAGTTCCTGGGATAAGCGCGTTCAAACAAACAAACTCTTGAGCTTTATAATATTAATTATAGAATTAGCAACACTCAGCTAGGCTCAATTCACATCACAAAGAGTCAAACCGTCGCGAAGCGTAATTTTTTATGTTGTCACTAGAAAATAGATCACACATACCTTAGTGATTATTGTTAATGAGATTAATATGCTATGGGGAAAATCAGGAAAAAAACCCCTATGGCAATGTGAGTTGAGCTTCATAAATCTAACAGTAACAGTACGATATTCAATTCCCACAAATTAACATTATGTATTTGCTTTGCTTTAATTCGGTCACAAACAAACTCATCAGCTTTATATTATCGCCTCCGTGGTTTAGTGGTTCAGAGCTTCGCTCTCTACCCGGAGATCGTGGATCGATTCCCGCGTTGGAACAACAAATAATTTTGTTTTTAATTTTGTTTTAAAAAAAGCCCAATTCGATCGAACTGATTCGATTCTCGATTGTGTCGGGAGTAAGCCGGCTGCATTCAATATTGAACGGCCACAAAGTAACATCCGTATTTGCTTGAGCACATTCATAAATTAGCAGCGCTGTATCTCAAGACGGGATGTAGCCGCAGATCAAGTTGTTTGTTGTGCTGAGTGGCGCCTGAGATCTGGTATATTGGTGTTGAGGATCGTTTACACGTGTTACTATGTGGATTGTAGGCGCGTGTAAACGTCGCATCTACTACCTAATATATAATGAGTATGTTAAAAGTCCTGCGCCTGATCTCTCGCCACTAGTGTCATATATATGTCGCAGTCATCTTATTGCATCTGGTTATTTAATTGAATCACTAGGCGGTTATAAAATGGCGTCAAACAGCTCGTACAGATAGCAATGTGTTGATATATTTTTTGATTAATTTACTTTAATGTTCGTTTTATTAGTACTCATTCGGAAATTTCGAAGTTTAAAACAAAAATATTAAATGGTTGTCCTAGTCTCGGATTCTAAAATTTGTTGGTAAAAACAGGATTCAATGAAAGCGCTAGTCATTCAATTAAATAGCGGATTCAATTAGATGACTGCGACATATACATGCCTAAAGTAATAATAATAATAATTTTATTCTTATAATTGTGCGCAATACACAATTGAAGACATGAATCGATGAAGGTGATATGTCGCAAAAAAAATTTACCCAAATGATTGAGTTTAAAGTAGCACATTAACATTATAGTAAATAAATAAAATAAATAAATAGAACTTTATTTGACATTTTAGACAATACATACATTCAGTGAATATATGCATTTAAAACACAAGATTTAACACCAAACAACACAGCAAAAAAGTAATAAAAAAGAATACAAGGAATAACAAATAGCAAGTTCATATCCGGTGGGAAGGGTAGGTACTGCATACAATAAAAAAAAACTTGAGAGGTGTCAAGGGACACCCGGATGGAACGAAGTTTTATTATTTATTATTTGCAAAAAACCTGTATACACTCAACAAAAATAATCGTCGCGACACCACACTGTTCAATGCGAAATAGAAATGAAAATATCTGGCTTGCTTTCTATAAGAGAGAGAGAGACAGACAGAGAAACATGCGACGCCGCACAGCTTACAATAGCTTACTATAGCAAAAAGTGTCGTGACAACTTTTCGTAAGAATTTTTTCCGTCTAGCCCCCTTTCACAACGCGCGATAAGGAACTTCGTTCCAATAGTACATATAGTAACGTTTTAAGTACATTGACTCTAGAGATGCACCTTTAGATTAATGTACTTTATACTATACGACGTATTCTATAATGTTTAAGTGACAGTGTGAACTCAATTTTCTCGAAATCAGAATTTGGCTACTTATCACCTTTATCCATTAATATCTACAATTGCGCCTACCCTTAGACACTATAATATGTAGCTGGTCTCAATGAAATTGGCCACCATCGTCGAATTAATGTATGTAATATTTCACTCTGTATCAACGTAAAATCGACTAATTTGATAAATTAAAACAAATAAAGATATAACTACTCAATTTGAGTACAATAAAAAATTAATTATTAAATATGTTATTGAATGTACTGTAGGTTCTTGGTGGAAATACATGTTTTACCTACAGTAAGAATACACATTCCACAAAAATGCAAGCATTAATATGTGTATTTCTTCCACTTTGTACCCCTCGAAGTGCAAGTAGTTGGTGTATTATTACTGTAGTAATGTAAAAGTGATATTGATACAAGATGTGGTAATGCCTCTGAACAGTATAACAACGGCTAATGATAGCTAGATATACGCAAGATTATCACACAACACGTACAAATACGTTGTAATCCATATTAGGGTGATTGCTGAGTAGCGTCCATTGATGAGTAGCGTCGCGGTTCTACTCGCCGGCTTAGGGTTGAACCAAAGTGAAGTGTGAAGTGGTGGTGAACCTGTATTTTTTGACTTTTCGAAAATAGCTAGTTAAGTTTCGTTTGAAATGAATCATTTTTTATTCTATCTATTTATTTGTGACAGCTATGTAGGGTGCCAGAGAAAGAACAGCACGCACGACGTCGTCACCGTGAAACAGTGCGGTGTCGGGGCGCGGTGCGTTGCCTAACGGCAACGCCGCCGTGGAACGGTGCATCGGACATCGGAGTGATTCCCATCACTATTCATAATTGAAAGATATGGGTGCACCCAGTACAGTCTTTTTACATTTCTTTTCTCCAACTTCTCTCTCCGTCTTTTTAATAACAACAGAAGCAGAATACGTCTTGTGCGATCCATATCTACAACGAGACTGCTATTTATCTGTTTTTAGTGAAGAATGTACCGAAAATTTACAAGGCACGGTGACGTGTAACGTACATTTTTACGGTACGGCAACGTAAATTCCCACCTCACGGCAACGCGCCGCGCCACGGCACCGCACCGTCCTACGGCGGCGTCGTCGTGCCGTGGTGATGTGGACAGGCTCGTAGGTGTCGTAAAAGGCGACAGACGGAATATATAAGGTGTAAAATAAATGAGTGTTAAACCCTAAAGTATTATACTTTAGGGCTTGTATAAGCCTATTATGTAGAGTTTACTATGCAAATACCAGCTCTAAAAGACTTACTTTTGACTTTTATGTTTCTATGAGAAATGTACAAACATCACAAATTGACGTGTCTATATTCGAAAACGGGTGGCAGCGTTTCGCAATGAAGGTAGGCTTATTTATGCCTTTCTACTTCGTCTTTTGTCCATTGATGCGGTGAAACGTGGGGCAAAACCGCAGCGTCGACGCAGCGTAACACCTTGATGGGACCTCGCCCTTATCTGTACAAGCCAGTTCGAGAATAGATTGCGAGGCAATAATTACCGTCGCTGTATTAACGTGTTCTGTTGGAGGTATTGTCTGCAACACTGTAGCACAATGCCGCAAGATAGAAGTGGCATTAGATTAAGCTTTTGATTTTGTATTTGCTCGAGTCTCTCACACAGATGTTAGGTACGCTCTAAATGCTTATTGTTTTATAACCATGATTCAAGATGCCATCGCTATTTATCGCTTACGAAGTTCGAAAACAAAATATATGGAATTTGACATAAGCTAAATGACGAACGAATTCGCATGTCATTTAGCGAAGCTTATGTCAAATATTTTCGGCCTGACCGAGCATACCATCTCGCTCGGTCGGAGATCTCCCTTTTGGGGCTTTCACTTGCCACATCAGTATTGTGAATCAAGGCTCTATAGTTGTGTACTTTTTTAACCGACTTGCAAAAAAGGAGGAGGTTCTCAAATCAGTCGGCTTTTTTTATTTGCATATAAAGCTTGATAAAGTTACACGTTGATCGTACAAAGAGTTCGGCGGTTTTATTTGGGAACACAATCAAAAGTTTTTAAATTAAATACGTCGGCATGTGGTGAACAAATATGGAAGTATTTCATTGTTTAACGTGAATTTAATTAAAAACAAATTGAAATTTTTAACGGTTTTTTGGCGGAACGTTTTTTGTTTTCACAATATTTGGAATAGAACAGAAATAATATTAATTTAGTGGTTGTTCAGGTTTAATAAAAATATTTACAACTCAATACATATTAGGAGACTCAAATAATAGATGCCAAGCTATTTGTTCCTAGCGACATAATATGTCTGTTTATACATTGTACTATGGCATTAAAATGATCTACTTATTTATTCACTTATTTATGGTGGCACAAAGTAGCAATTTGGAATAATGTCGTAAAATTGGAATTTAGTAAAACATGTGTTTGATGTTTTGAGAGACATTCAAGTAACACTCGAATTGTCAAGCAAGTTTTTTATAGGGATCCTACCTATGTGTTTGTGACTCACTGCTGCACTAAGAGATGATGAATGGGTGCAGCCCCTTTTTTATTATTATTATTAGCGTAAACTGTCCCACTGCTGGGCAAAGGCCCATCAGTGGGACAGTTCAGCCTCCCCCAGTGTCCTCCAGGTATTTCTTCCCTCACCCAGCCCCTACTCACTAAAAACTCAGCGGTACTCTCTGTACCAGGCTTGCGGGCCACGGGATCGCGTGAACACAGTACACACACCGCGACTCCGTCGACTCGAGTGGCCAGAGCCTTGACTCGGAGGTCGTAGCTTCGATTCCCGTGTCCAAAAATGTTGTTGTCAAGTTTGGTTAGGACAACGCAGGCAGATCACCTGATTGTCTGACAAGAATGATGATCCATGCGTCGGATGAGCATGTAAAAAGTTGGACTTGCACCTGATCTCCCGCCAGTCGTGTCGGTTATCCGTCCCACTGAGCTACGAGAGTAAAGGAATAGAGAGTGCTTTTGTATATTGCGCACACAATAATTGGGCACAATAAATGACTCCTGCGCAGCTGGCCTGGTTTTAATGAAATCGGCCACCGTCACCGAAATCGGTGTGGGGGGCATTATTATTATTACTTCGCCGAGATAACTTTCATCTGAGGAATAAAATATATGTGTTTAATACAAAATCTGTAGTCACATGTTTATTCCACAGATAATATACCTATAACGATTTAAAAATCAGCTCTTAGATATATTTCTATTTAGAAGATTCTAAGAATACAGATGTATTATGGAAGAAAACGAAGTTTTTGTAGGGGGGATCAAGTAAAACCAGTTATCTCTATTATTCAAATATGATACTAAAATAAAAATATGTTTATGAGGGTTTCAGAGGTTTTATACTAAAAGCACTTACTAAAGTACCTAATAAGAAAGTGGGTAATATTGTACTTTCATATAATGCAAGCTTAAACTAAGTTGGGTACTTACTGCTTACCATAACTACACAAGCTTTATTAATATTTGTGCGAATCGCGCGGCTGATTGCCGCTGCACGTCACCATGGCGCTCGTGGCCAATGAGTTGCTGGCGTTTATCCAGCATGCCATCGACACCATGGACGAGGTCAGCATCATGCAGATCTGCAAGTCTTCCTTCAACAGCGAGGAGATTTGCAAGGGAAAGCAGCTGTTGTACGAGACGCTCGGCCAGAGCGCGAATATGCCATCGCGGCGCAGAGATGGCACCGAGAGAAGCGTGCAGGACATAATCTCCCTGCTGAAGCAGACGGATCCAGACGACGTGCCGGCATTTGTGGCGAAAGATCTCCACAAGCTGCCGGTGGTGACGATGGACCACGTCGACGTCTCCAGCCTGCTGAAGAACTTCAATAGTATGAAGGCAGAGCTGGACGAGATGCGAGGTAGGTTGAATGCATCGGAATCCACCATCCGTGATTTGCGTAATGAATTATTGCAAATTAAAAATTCACTATGTATGTCACCCGAGCATTCAACCTTCGTAAATACGCGTCGCCGCGGCGCGCAAGCCGACACCTTTTGCGCGTCAGCGGAATCCGACGTGTCACCGACCGCCGCCGCTCCCGCCCGCCTTCCCCTCGAGGTCGAGCCGAAGCTGAGTCAACCAGCGACCCAGCAGAAGAAAAGTTTTGCGGGTGTCACTGCCCGCTCCCCCGCACCTTCTCAGGGGGTGAAGACGAAGGGGGTGAAAGAAAGCCGCAAGGCTAAGGAAAGCCGTAAGGCAGAACCTTCTCGATCAAACGAGGGTGAGAGCAGGAGGTGCGATGAGGAGGGCTTCACATTGGTGGAGAGAAGAAAGAAGAGGAAGCCCGCCGTCCGCAACCACCGCGGCACCGCACCCTGCGGACCCGAGCAGCGCCTGCGGTGTGAAATACCCACCACGCCGCTGTACGTGTCCCGCCTGCACTGGTCCACGAAGGTCGAGGATGTCGTGGGCTACATCTTGAAGAAGACGTCCTTCAACTTGAGGGTCGAGCGTCTGGAGTCTCGCCATAAAGTTAACTTTAGTTCTTTTGTGGTGAGAGTACCGACAGATCGCTTATCGACCTTCGAGGTGGAGGAGTTCTGGCCGATGGGTGTAGTTTACCGAAGGTTCCGGGGAAGACTCCGAAGCGAGGCGCACATCACGTCGCCGATCATAATACGTGATAAATCTTAGTTATAATTATAATAATATGTATGTTAGTCTGTAAGGTATTTATAATATGGGCCTATGCCGCCCGAAATAAAGATTATTATTATTATTATTATTATTATTATTATTAATATGTTACGGTACTTAGAGTTACATAAACTCAACTGCGAAAAATCGCAAGTAGGTAAATTTTATAAGAATAGCAGTATATTATGATAATTTTATGTAGGCAACTTAATCTTCTTCTTTCTTAAATATAAAAATGAATCGCTGTTCGTTATTCTCACTAAAACTCGAGAACGGCTAAGCTGATTTGGCTATTTTTGGTCTTGAAATATTCGTGTAAGTCCAGGGACTGTTTAACGGTTTGTTTTATTTTTTTTGTGCTCAATGAAATGGGCACGGGTCAGTTAGTCTTGTATATAAAAATGAATTGCTGTTCGTTAGTCTCGCTAAAACTCGAGAACGGCTGAACCGATTCGGCTTTTTTTGGTCTTGAAATATTTGTGTAAGTCCAGGGAATGTTCAAACTGTTTTTTTATGCTCAACGAATGGGCACGGGTCAGCTAGTCTTATATATAAAAATAAATTGCTGTTCGTTAGTCTCGAGAACGGCTGAACCGATTCGGCTTTTTTTGGTCTTAAAATATTCGTGGAAGTCCGGGGAAGGTTTAAACGGTACTGTACGCTCAACGCAGTGGGCACGGGTCAGCTAGTTTTGGTTAATATTTATATTAGCTACACTGTTATATTAGGTACAGAGTAACCGTGACTCATTGACATCGTGCTCACTAGAGGAATTTCTACAAGAACTGTATATGTAACATTTTGCCACGGTAAAAAGTAACCTAGATATTCTTACTCTTATACTTAATACGCCTGTCACACTATGGTCCTCGCGCTGATCATTACTTGAAAACCCCGTTTTATTTCCAAATTAAAGTAACAAGCTTTTTTGGGAGAGTCAACAAAAAAACAAACTACCACTTTTCAGTTCAAACCTAACCCGCCGAGAAAACTGGCGTAAGAAACTCGTTTTGCTCCTCGCGCTGCCTGAAATGTTGCCCTGAGCTATATGACGAATTTCTTACGCCGGTTCTTCTCTGCGGGTTAGCGTTGAACCGGTGATAGCATGTTTTGTTGACTTTACGAAAATAGCTTGGTAAGTTTCATTTGGAAATAAAACGTTTTTTTTTTATTATTTATTTATCGTAACGTGGCCACACTACGTCTCTGTCTCTTTCCCTCGCTACTTGCCATACTACTCGTCGAGTGTGTGGCAGACGCATTACCAAGTTAAATTAAAATGGATGTTGTACGTTCGTTGCTTACGTGTTCTAGTAATGATAGAGAAAATTAAAAAACAGCTGTGTTGTTTTTTAATTTTGACAGAATTGTGACTTTATAGTTATTTAGAAACGTAATCGTGCATATCGCGGCGTTGTCATCGCTATTATCACGAGGTTCGAAATAAAAGTATTGGATTTGATATAAGCTTGTATTATAACTTGGGGATAGAAGTCTACGCTGCGACAAAAAAACGCTTGTGAGAGTTCGGTCTTATGCCTTAAAAAGTAAGCCGGATTATTAATAGAAGTCATTTATTACGCTCTTTACACGGGGCAAAAAACGTTTCCAAGTTTTGTAGAGAGAAATGTTCGCTTCGACCGTTACATTTTTGTACAGGTGACATAATATGGGCGGCTTAGGGTCGATGAAAACTTCTTTACTTCCCAAATATCACGGCTGTACAGTGTATAACTATAGTAATACCAAGTTTACAAATGGAGGCTTTCAAACGCAGGACCGTGAGTGGTATCTCACACTCTTGGCAGAGTCATAATATGGTTTTTCATTGCTGTTACTAATTTTCTATTATTTATAGTATTTTATTATTGTACTTATTATAGTATTATGTATTTTATTATAATAGTATTATTAGGAGTTATAAATTTGTTTATTTCTATGTTGTATGTAAATATGTATTATATATATATACATATATGTATATATTTTATTATTATATACAATTTAAATAGTTAATGGAATCAGGCGTTACTTTGCGGAAATCCATAGCATACAATTTAAATATATTATATCTAGCAATATCCCGCGAAACAATTATAACCACAACCTGCAAGCAGATGAGTGAGTGTACGCATAGGCATGCGTTTGATGCACCTCCCACCTCCCACACTGCTTATGCGTACACTCGCAAGCAAAAAACATGAAAACACCACCACCACACAAGCAATGATGTTAACAAGATCGTGCAAAGTCCCACCACCATGCAGGTTGCAAAACTCGACGCGCGCTCCGACCCCGGAGCATCCTCAGGATGTTGACTCTGCGAACAATGTTCGTTAAGTCATTATACATGTACGTATGTATATTTTATACTATTGATTTAATGTATGTACTTATAATTTATTTTAATATTGAATTTAAAATTGTCCTATTTTAACTCGTCTGGAAAGCATCTACATATTTTTGTATCTAAATCACCTAAAGGTTGACTGGTAGAAAATGCCTTAAGGCATTGAGTCCGCCTATGTACAAATGTGCATGATGTTTAAATAAATAAATAAAAATAAATAAATATAAAGAACGTATAGTACGGCCGAGATAAATTTAACCCAAACGTAAACAAACCCGTCTATGACACAACTAATCAGTGATGCCAATTGGTCAATATATTACAAGGATTATTGTTCGCTATGAATCCATAGACTATAGGCTTATATTCTACAATCGGCAGTGTCAAAATGGCGTATTTTTTCTGTGAAAGATTTTCATTTCATGTTTAAACATATTAATTATTGTTTAATTGTTATAAAATGTATTGGATAATGAAGTATAATCCATTAGTATTCCAGTGAAAGTGTTGATAAGTGGACACAATAAGTAAATATGTGAAAATTTCAGTATTTTTGGTTTGTTTACGTTTAGGTAAAATTTATCGCGGACGTACTATAGTTCCATTATACATATTCCTTTTTACTAATAAAACTATTTACACTCGGGCTGAGCTAGAGTAAGTCATAACGTGTATAGGAGAAAAATTATATAGCATATACAGTGTGTAAATATTTTTTTGGCGACGATGTTAAGTTGCTACGAGTATAATGTCGTCGCTTTACCTTCTCAACCTCGTATCTATATACAGTGTGTAAAAAGAGCAGTCACTATAACTTTGAGATACGATTATACTACCTTTCCTCATCTCGGAAATGTATTTTTTTATATTTTTACCATTTCTTTTTTTTTGTCGCAATAATAAAAAGTCAAAATTAAAATATTGTTGAAATTTTTGTAAAAAAAAAATAAAAAAAAAAACATTTCTAGAATGAGAAAAGGTAGTATAATCATATCCCAAAGTTATATATCAATAATATCTAGAATGCATTAACCTAAAGTATGTAAAACTTGTTTCTTTTATTCTTTAGGTTAATACAAGCTAGATATAATACTTAACTGAACCTCGTTTAAATAAAAATCCATGACCATAATAAAATCTAAAATTATTAAGTTTATTTACACTACTAAAAAGTTGTAGTTTTATAGTTACGACGAGGTTGTACCATTACAACCTCGTCGCCATGTGACCTGCTACAAAACGCGTTGCATCAATTCCCTTCAAAGGTTGAAAATAAATAATGTATTGTCACGACTATTATTTGTGAGCAGGAGAGAATATTATAATATGCTTTTGTAGTTTTAACACTAGTGAACTTAAAACTAGGTACTATGAGTAAGTCCGGTCCATATAGAGGTGAACCGGCCGGACGGGGGAGGAGTGGCCTGTGTTTTGACAGATCCAGGGCACTCCACCCAACATGATGGCAATCCGCAAGTAGTTTTAGTGGGTGAACCGGCCGTAGCGAGCCGGGAGTCCCACATACCCCTTGGGGTAATGTATTTCCCTTGCGACTTAAAAAAAAGGTACTACTGACTTTTGAGTTATCGAATGCAGGGATGTTTGAGAGCTCCGTAACCGTAACCGAAAGTATCGAATATCCGATATAAAAATATCCGTGACCGTAACCGAATCCGAAATAATTGATTTTCTACTCTCAAAAGTAACCAAAATTTAATAACCGAAATTATCTGGAACAAACGGATAATCCGAATAAATTTCGTATCCATATCCGTATCCGGAATTTCATATCCATTTCATCCCTGAATGTTAGTCTATACTGTTGGTGTGGCAATGAAGAAAAACAAAATGTTGCAGTTGCAGGGGTGTCTCGGTGCTACCAGTGTGTGGGCAGCAACAGGACGCGCTGCGAGGGGGTCGGCCCCTCCGTGCTGTGTCCGCGCGACCGCCCAGTCTGCGCTACCACCGCGGCGGCCCCGGGTGAGTTTTCTAAGCATAAAAAGAAAGAAAATGAAGACATAAATGGATGAAGGTGATTCTTCTAACTTAAGAGCTTCGCTCTTGTCGGTGGAGTTTTCTCCATTCCTCTCTGCACTCCGCCCTTCTCTTGACCTCCTGATAAGTTTGATCAGTTTGTTTGTTTAAACGCGCTAATCTCCGGAACTACTGGTCCGATTTGAAAAATTAATTTTGTTGGATAGTCCATTTATAGAGGAAATCTTTAGGCTACATTACTGCGCGACCAAAACCAGTCGGGAGTCGTCGTCGTCGCCCGACGCCGCGACGCGACGCCGTCGCCAGACGCCGCGACACCGACGCTTGACGTCGAGACGCCGACGCCCGACGCCGCGACGCCGACGCCGACGCTTGAGGTCACGACGCCGACACTTGACATCGTGACGCCGACGCTGACGCTCGACGCCGCGACGCCGACGCCCGACGCCGCGACGCCGACGTCCGACGCCACGACGCCGACGCTTGACGCCGACGCTTGATGTCGCGACACCGACACTTGACGTCGCGACGCCGACGCCCGACGCCACGACGCCGACTCACGACACCGCGAGGCCGACGCCACACGCCGCGACGCCGACGCCCGACGCCGCGACACCGACGCCGACGCCCGACGAAGCGACGCCGACGCTTGACGTCGTGACGCCAACTCTTGACGTCGCGACGTCGACGCCTGACGCCGCGACGCCGACGTCCGACGCCCGACGCCACGACGCCGACGCTTGACGTCGCGACGCTGACACTTGATGTCGCGACGCCGACACTTGACGTCGCGAAGCCGACGCCTGACGCCACGACGCCGACGCACGACAACGAGAGGCCGACGCCCGACGCCGCGACGCCGACTCCCGACGCCACCGACGCCGACGCTTGACGTCGCGACGCCGACACTTGATGTCGCGACGCCGACACTTGACGTCGCGACGCCGACGCCCGACGCCGACGCCCGACGCCACGACGCCGACTCACGACACCGCGAGGCCGACGCCCGACGCCGCGACGCCGACGCCCGACGCCGCGCGCCGACGCCCGACGCCGCGACGACGACGCCCGACGCCGCGACGCCGACGCTTGACGTCGTGACGCCAACTCTTGACGTCGCGACGTCGACGCCCGACGCCGCGACGCCGACGTCCGACGCCCGACGCCACGATGCCGACGCTTGACGTCGCGACGCTGACACTTGATGTCGCGACGCCGACACTTGACGTCGCGACGCTGACGTCGCGACGCCGACGTCGCGACGCCGACGCCTGACGCCACGACGCCGACGCACGACAACGCGAGGCCGACGCCCGACGCCGCGACGCCGACGCCGACGCTGACTCGACACCGCGACGCCGACGCCCGACACCGCGACGCCCGACGCAACGACACCGACGCCCGACGCCGCGACGCCGACGCTTGACGTCGCGACGCCGACCTCCGACGCCGCGAGGCCGACGCTTGACGTCGCGACGCTGACGCCCGACGCCGCGACGCCGACGCCGACGCTTGAGGTCGCGACGCCGACACTTGACCTCGTGACGACGACGCTGACGCTCGACGCCGCGACGCCGACGCTTGACGTCGTGACGCCGACTCTTGACGTCGCGACGTCGACGCCCGACGCCGCGACGCCGACGTCCGACGCCACGACGCCGACGCCCGACGCCACGACGCCGACGCCGACGCCCGACGCCGCGCGCCGACGCCCGACGCCCGACGCCGCGACGCCGACGCCGACGCCCGACGCCGCGACGCCGACGCTTGACGTCGTGACGCCAACTCTTGACGTCGCGACGTCGACGCCCGACGCCGCGACGCCGACGTCCGACGCCGCGACGCCCGACGCAACGACACCGACGCCCGACGCCGCGACGCCGACGCTTGACGTCGCGACGCCGACCTCCGACGCCGCGAGGCCGACGCTTGACGTCGCGAAGCTGACGCCCAACGCCGCGACGCCGACGCTTGACGTCGTGACGCCGACTCTTGACGTCGCGACGTCAACGCCCGACACCCGATGCCGCGACACCGACGTCCGACGCCGCGAGGCTGACGCTTGACGTCGCGACGCACGACGCCGCGACGCCGACGCACGACGCCGTGACGCCGACGCCCGACGCCGCGGTCGTGGTCGCAGCGTAATGTTTTAGAGCCTAAAGCTTTCCTCTATAAATGGACTATCCAACAAAAAAATATTTTTTCAAATCGGAATAGTAGTTCCTGAGATTAGCACGTTTAAACAAACAAACATAATCTTCCGTTTTATAATATTAGTATAGATGATTATACTTTTCTCATTCCAGAAAAGTTTTTTTACATAAATTAAAAAATATTTATTTTTTGCTTTTTTGTTGTTCTTGCGACAAAAAATAAGAAATGGTAAAAAGTGTTTTTTTTTACATGAAAAAAACATTTCCGAAATGAGGAAAGGTAGATTAATCGTATCTCAAAGTTATAGTGACTGGTCTTTTTACACCCAGCATTACAGGACATGCCTCGGTGCAAACTTAAAATTTAGGCGTATTGCAAATGTACTACTTTTTGGTAGCATTCTAATACTGTAGAATTTAAATAATAAATCGACAACTCAAAAAGTTTTATGTCGCCCGTTTGCGGTACACTGCATGCCTCTAGTTTAATTCAGAGTTGACGGGAGTATCTAACACTGTCTCAATCATGGAGTCCTCGTACAAAACGAGGAGGAGATAATTGATTCACCCCGGCGGGCCCCGGGGTACACTGGAATAAAAGTCCAGACAATCGAGATTAGAACACGCACCGAATTTTGAATTTAGAATGTTTTTTACTTTTAGCACCTGTCATTCTACTCAAGTGTCTGACAGGATCCGCACAAACGGGCTACCAATTAAAACGCGAGCCACCGCAGTACAGTTATCATACACTTCCTGTGATTAGTATGTAAACTGTAAACCGCAGTGGTTGAGCGCGTTGGTGCTCGAGAGAGAGGTTACGGGTTCGAATCCCGCCGAGGGAACAAAAATTTTTAAATATTCCTGAGTCATGGATGTGCAATAAATTTGTATATAATATAATAAAAAACCTTAAATATGTGTTTATTATAAAAGTATTAAATATATTTCCGCTGTCTGGCACCTGTAATACAAGTTCTTCGGATACTTAGCACGGGGCCAGATTGACGTGGTGTGACGCGTCCATAAAAAAAGGATTCCCTGCAAACGACCAATTAAAACTCGAGCCACCGCAGCACAGTTATCATACACTTGCTGTGATTAGTATGTAAAATATTTTGAATTGTGTAGCCGCGACACTTGGAGTAGTCCATTTGCACCATGCCATAAACGTTAAATATACCTTTTCTTATATATGTGTTGATTTGTCAGAGTTTTACCGCCTATCATTAGTAAAACCCCTCACTCATTTTATCCAAGAATTTACCAAGTTGATGAAAAAGGCCCAAAATACGTATATTTTCAATGTAATGCCGAAGTGCCTTACTGAATAAATGAAGACATGAATGGATGAAGGTGATATGGGGCAGAATTATGATTTCAAGAAAATTAAGTTCAAACTGTCACTTAAACATTATAGAATATATTGTCGTAAAGTATTAAGTTGATTAATCTAAAGATCCGTCTCTAGAATGTACTTAATACGTTACTGCATAATATCCTAAAATGCTAAAGTGTCTGTTTAAACTCAATTTTCTGGGTTAATTTTCTTGCGACCTTCATCGATTCATGTCTTCAAATGTTTATAATATTATTATTTTAGTATTTTTAACATTTATTAACTCGTGTTTTCTTGTCCTAGATATATTCTAGGATTTTCCATAATCCAGACTTTTACGGTAACATATTATATACAGCTAAATACATTATTGTTGTTGACAGGTTTCGAGTCATCGCTCACGTGTGCTGCAGCTATTCCATCAACCTGTGCGCTCTCCGGCCTGCAGCTAACGTGCACCTGTGCCGGCGACCTGTGCAACCGCGCGTACTCCGCACAGCTCACTAACGAACTGCACAGTCTCACTCGACGCCCGGAAAATATTACTCTCGATACATTCTTGAATTCGAGCGTATTTGCGAACGTGTCCGCGTCGGAATTGTACGAAACTATAACTGTTCAAACATTGCACGAGGCGAATTTTTCGATTGGGCCCCGAGCGGAGGCTTTGAAGCATGAGCCGACTCTGTCGCCGGATGACGAGGATGACGGTGAGGGAAGCGGGTCGTTTGACGATAAGGTCCCGTCGGCCCCCGCGGCGCCCAGCTCGTTCTTGCCGTCGGAGCACAACCACGCTAGCATTTTAGGGTTAAAATCACTTATACTCGTAATGCACGTTTCGCTCGTGCTAAGATATTCTTAAAATAATTAAAAAAAAAGTTTATAATGTAAATAAATAAAGGGAACAATTTAAAATTGTAGCGTTAAAGTTGTTTTACGAATTGGCAAATATAACTATAATTAGAGTATAACAGTTCATTTCGAAATTAACGTTTCTGTCGTAATTTAATGTTCCCAATTTATTAAATGTAAGTCTTTTCCGACATAGTTTCATTCGAATTTTGATGTATTTGTATAAAGTTAGTAATATCTCTTCAATAGTCTTTAGAGATAGAGTACGTAAGGTATTATAATTATTACTTCATAATTGTTTAAAGGAAGAATAGAATAATAATTCAAAATAATAATTTCAGAATAAAATTAATTATTATTAATAATTATACAAACGATTGAAGATTAATGTGATACGGGATAATGAAAGTGAAAAAAAAACTAAGAAAAGAAATATGTTTGAAAATAGTATATACTATTATTTATTAATACATTAATAATTAATTAATTGTTTATTCATCACTAGAGGAAAACCTGTTTAAATGTTTTAAATATTATGTGTTATAGTTATATATTGTTAGGAAACATTAAATACCTACATAAAAACAGAATTGAAGATAGAGAAAACATAAAAAATGGTTTCCAGCTGAATAAAATAATTCTAGACTATTTCGATTGTAATATTGTTATTAACAATATTGTGGTATACAAATTAAAGTTATGGATCGATTTTTAAATTTTGCTCAAATTAGATATAGACTTTACCCTGCCCCGGATTTAGATTTCTTTCTGGATAGACTTTATTATACAGGGTGTAAAAAGAACAGTCACTACAGCTTTGGGATATGATTATTCTACATTTTCTCATTCTAGAAACTGTACTTTTTAATTTTTTTGTCAAAAACTTAAAATTTTTTTTTACGTTTTATTATTTTTTAGTCGCAAGAATAACAAAATAGAAACAACAGAATACCTTTTTTTTTTTTTTTTTAATAAAATCAGAAATGGCAGTACTTATAGTCATATCCCAAAGCAATAGTGACTGTTATTTTTAATCCTGTTTAAAGACTGGGATTATATTATGATCCGGATTCCAGAAGACCTTGAAAAAATCAGAACAATGTTCCAGACCCATGAGCAGGAAAATAAATGGGGACTACCAAAATACTTTGCAAAACTATGAAGCTGCCCGTTCATGACCCGACAGTTGACCTATGAAGAGATATGCTGGAGAGAAACACCGATTTTGCCCCATGTTTCTATAATTTGTAGAAGTGCAGACATAAAGTTGAAAATAAAAGTCTGGATGAGGAAAATAGAGCGGAAAATTGAATATAAGCGTAGAGTTGAGAAAATTTACAACTTGGATCGTCCTGGCTCTCGGAGTGTGCGTGTCCCTGTGCATCGTGCCCGTGCCGACCCCCTCTGAGTTCAGCTCGAAAATCCCGTACAGCGTTCACTAATTCACGTTCGATTCGTTAGAATCGGCCGTGGATTCTTGCATTGCTGGGGAATTGTACTGTCTCTGGCCTCCCGTTGGGATCCGTCCCGACGTTGGGGTCACGGAGAGCCAGCTCCCCTAAGCCCGTGTGCCGTGTTGTGTTTCGCCGCGCGTCACGCGTCTTAGTGTTTACCCGTGTACATTTGTGATCGTCCCGAGACAATGACTCCTTTAAGTGTTGTGTTTGACCATTTGTGTAAGTGATATATTGCGATATGTCCGACCACCGAGAATCGCGGCCATCCAGCCGCGACCCCCGCCTTCATCCGTCCCGTGCATCCTCTGGACCAGCGCGTGGTTCGACCCGATCGAGCTCGCAGCAGTCCAGGGACCGCAAGGAATATGTGAAGAAGTCGTCTGCCGTGCCTAGCAGGTCCGAACCGGACACCACTCGCGCCGGTCCGTCGCCGGCATTCCCGCGGGAGAGTACTGCTACCCCCCCGC
Organism: Celastrina argiolus; assembly: GCA_905187575.2. NCBI lineage: Eukaryota > Metazoa > Arthropoda > Insecta > Lepidoptera > Lycaenidae > Celastrina > Celastrina argiolus. The sequence goes on from LR994596.1 coordinate 12,006,731, forward strand.
CTGAATGTGTTCCGGTGGCGAGCCCCCGCGAGCCCGGGACCCCGGCCCGCCCTGCCGCTCCAGGTGCGGCCCCACCACTCCCACAGCGGGACACCGCCGTCGCCCCACCGACAGGTACCCCCCGCCCCACTACTGTAAATGTGCCGCGTATCCAGCATACCGCTGCTCCGGCCTCACCCCCGCAGGAGCCATCCTGCTCTTACGCGTCGGAATTGCCGAGACAGGCAACCGCCGACGCGCCAATATTGCCATCCTGTTCTCGCGCTTTTGTATTGCGAGACAGACAATCGTCGACGCGCCGATATCGCCATCTCGCTCTTACCCGACCGTATCGGCGAGACAGCAGGCTGCTACGACTGCCATGCCGTATGACATGCCCCCCCCTGCCCCTACACCACCCACGCTGGCCCCTAAGCGGCCGCGCGAGCCCGAAGCTTCAACGAGTGTTTCCCCGCCGGCGAAACGCAGCGACCTCGCTGCATCCTACGCCGCGGCGACCTCCCAGGAGCCCACTCCGGGCCATACATCGAGGCCCAGCTCATCTATGGATGCCTCCCCGGCCCAGCCGGTTATTTCACCACCGCCGACTCCAGCCCCTCGCTGCCCGCCCATAGTGGTGGAGCGGCTTGAGGAGTGGACAACGCACTTTCGAGCCCTCAGTGCCACACTAGGGCACCCACCGAACGCCAGACCGTACGGGTACGGTGTTAAATTCCTTCCCAAGAGTGAAGGGGAATACCGTACGATTCAAAAGTACCTTTCGGACCTCAGTAAGTCCCCCACTGCCAAAATAAATTGGCACTCTTATGCCCTCCCCCAGGAGAGGGGATTGAAGGTAGGCATATACGGCCTACCGTTCGACACGAAACCCGCCGAAATCAAGGAGGAATTGGCGACGCTCGGCTTCGAGGCCGAGCATGTCTCCCGGATCCTCGGCCGGAAGGACCGACCCGGATGCATCTATTTTGCCCTCTTAAAGCGCACGCCAGGGCTAACCCCGGCTATCTACCAAATCTCGGTGTTCCTGCAAATGCCGGGAATTAAAATAGAGGCCTGGAAGGGCAAGGACGGCCCTTCCCAATGCCACCGATGCCAGCAGTTCCGGCACTCCAGCTGGAACTGCCACCGAAAGCTCGCGTGTGTCAGGTGCGGCGGCGAGCACGCCGCCGCCGATTGCGCGCGCCCACTAGAGGAACCCCCCTACTGCATTAATTGCAAAGGGGCCCACGTGGCCAGCAACAGGAGATGCCCGGCGTTCCTGCGGGAAGCAAGGAACCTCCGCGCCGGCCCGCTCGCGCGAACTACGCGCAACGCGGCCCCGCGCGTAAACCGCGGCCCCGCGAGACCAGATATGGAGGTACCCCCTCCCCCACCTACAGCTTCTTCACTTATGGCGGAGGCTAACGACCCCACCCCCCGGCGTGCCCCCCCACCCACTACCAGTGGGGGCGAGGCCGCCAGGAGGCCAAAGAAGAAAAAGAACAAAAAGAAAGCCCGTGCGCCGGTGTCAGGCACCACCTCAGCGGCCGTCACCGACTCCGAACTCTCTGCGCCCCCCACCCCTCAGGCTGACACTGCGCTCATGCCCCCCCCCTTCTTTTTGGGCCCACCGCGCCCCCCCCGTTCACCACGTCCCCCTCGAGGGCCGCGCAACCGAGCTACTCCAGTAGCAACCACCACTGTCGCAGCGCCCGCTGCCCCCCCCGCTATTACAGCCCCCCCTGCTATTGCAGCCCCCCCTGCTACTGCAGCCCCCCCCTCTACTGTCGCCCCCCCGCGCTCCGTCCTCCCGGCGTAGGGTGCGCGTACAAAGGGACCAACCGCGCTCCGCCATGGAGATTATTAAAGATATCCTCGCCCTCGCCATCGACACTTATCAAAAGATTATGGCGGGGGCCAGCACTCTTGCCACCCTTGTACAGGCCTTCCCTCGAGGGGCCACTCTCCTTTCTGAACTGGCCTCCCAATGGATCCAGACGCCCCAACAAGTCTAAAGGTTCTCCACTGGAACGTCCGGGGGGTCCGCGGCAAGGCGGTTTCCATCCGACATCTGCTTCATGAATATGAAGTGGATGTAGCCTTGCTGTCCGAGACCCTCCTGTCCCCTTCGGACCGTTTCAGTGCCCCCGGATACATTGTATACCGTCAGGATTTCCTGGGAGGTGAGCGTACGTGTAGAGGCCTCGCCGTCTTGGTCAGAAGGCGGCTCCTACACCAGCTCCTCCCAGCCCCCCCCATCTCTTCTTTCTACGCACACGGTGTAGAATTGCTACTCGGCTCAACCCGCACGCACATATATGCTGCCTACAAGCCCCCAAGTTCACACTTAGACATCTCCGACGTCCACAGGCTCCTATCAGAAGAGCCGACTGTGATCGCCGGAGACCTAAACTGTAAACACCCAGGTTGGGGCTCTCGAACCTCCAATGCGGATGGCACCCGTCTCTCCCAGGACGCTGAAAGGTACGGTTACTCAGTGGTGGGCACGTACTCCCCCACACATTACCCTGAGAACCCCCTTCACTCCCCTGACGTACTGGACGTGGCAATCACCCACAACCTGCCAGGAGAATTCCTGCAGGATGTCCTTGATGTGGCCCACGGTTCAGATCACCTGCCGGTCCTGGCCATCGTACGCTCCACCCCTGCGAGCGTCCCTCCCCCCCCCTGTCGTCCGATACACGACTGGGACATTTTCACCTCACAGCTGCACGAGACGACTCCGAACGCCCCGGTCAGCTCAGCGGAGGCGGTCGAAACGTTGGCGCACCAAATTACCGACGCGATCTCCTCCGCCCTAGTCGCGGCCACGCAGACCCCAACTCGCCGGCCTTACAAAAGGCCCCCGCTGCCCCCCCACGTTGTCGCCCTCCTCAAGGAGAAGAAGAGGCTGCGACGACACTGGCAGTATACCCGCTGTCCTACAGCGAAGAGTCGTCTCAACCAATTAACAGCTAAGGTAAGCAAAGAGCTGCAGGTCCTAGACGCCGAAGGATGGTCCCGGCGTATTTTGGATGCGGGCGAGGATTGGCCCTCCCTGCATCGCTTCTGCCGCTGCCTTACCAGCACCACCACACCCACCAGACCACTGCTGCACCCTGACGGCAACCTCAGGTACCGGGCCGAGGATCGAGCGGAGATACACGCCGACCACCTAGAACGCCAGTTCTCCCCACTGCCGACCGCCGCAACGGAACACGTCCAGACCGTCTCCGAGGAGGTCAAGGTATTCCTTCTATCCCAGTCTGACCCACCAGACTTCTCCTTCTCCCCGAGAGAAGTGAAAAAGCTTCTCTCTCACCTCAAAATTAAGAAGGCCCCCGGCGCTGACGGTATTCCGAACGCAGCCCTTCGCCACCTGCCGTTCCGCACCGTGGCTGCCCTGACCCGTCTCTACAACGGCATATTACGTACCGGTCACTTCCCCACTACATGGAAGCAGGGGCTGATCATCACGATCCCGAAGCCCCATAAGGATCTCCGTCAGGCCGCGGGCTACCGGCCTATTACTCTTCTGTCCACTCTCTCAAAGTCCTTTGAGTCCCTCCTCCTTCAACATCTTTCCCCATACCTCCCTCCTCGTGAGGAGCAGTTTGGTTTTAGATCACAACTTAGCACCACTCTCCAGCTGGTTCGTGTCATTAACCATCTCACCGTTGCGGCCAACAAGAAAGAGTCTTCAGTCGCAGTTTTCCTCGATATGGAGAAGGCGTTCGACAGTGTCTGGCACGAAGGCCTAATCTTCAAGCTCATCCGCGCCCACGTCCCACCTTTTCTGGTAAGGCTAGTGGCTTCATTTCTTTCCCACCGGACCTTTAAAGTCCGTGTGGAAGGGGCTCTCTCCTCGGAGCGTCCGATCGCAGCTGGCGTCCCACAGGGCAGCGTTTTGTCCCCAGCGCTGTACAACCTGTACGCCAGCGACGTGCCGCAGGACCCCGGCACCATGGCGGCGCTATATGCGGACGACACCGCGTTTATCGCGACGTCCCTGTCCCCAAACCACGCAGCAGTGAAGCTGCAGAGGACTCTCGACCTCCTACCAGAATGGCTGAGCAAATGGAGGCTGTCAGTTAATGCAGCCAAGTCCCAGGCGCTCGCCATAAATAGGAGGCGCAGTTTGCCGGCTCCCCTCAAAATAGGTGCAGCTGAAATCCCGTGGGGGAGGACCGCCAAATACCTCGGGGTCATAATTGACCGCCGACTCACCATGAACGCGCAAAGTAAGTCAGCGGTCTCGAGCGCCAGGACAGCGATAGCCCAGCTGACCCCGGCCTTCTCGTCTCCGCAGATCCCTCTCAATATGCGTCTTGCACTTTACAAGACGTATATTCGCAGTCGACTCACGTACGCAGCGCCCGCGTGGTTCCACCTCCTCTCTGCGTCTCTAAAAAAGACGTTGCAGAGGGCCCAGAACCGCACGCTGCGCCGCATCATCGGCGCCCCCTGGTACGTGAGGAACGAGACCATCGCGAGAGATCTGCGCGTAGAATGCGTTGAGGCATTCGTAGCGCAGCTCTCCACCAACCTGTTCGCGCGAGCGGATGCCTCGCGCCTTACCGAGCTGGCCGACCTGGCTCCATGGCACGCGCGCCCGCCTGACCGCCACCGCCTGCCTCGTGACGCCGTTCCTGCTGCGGAACACAGCGGAGGCCCATCTCCGCCCACCAACCCCTGAAGAGGAGGAGCTTGGACAGCAGCAGCATCGTTGTCCCACACAACCCCTCTTTTTTAATCTTTTCCGCTGCTTCGACACCCCTACGTCGGAGCAGCCTTTATTATACCCGCCCGGGGTCTGGCACGGGGCAGCCCTATTGCCCCAGCTGCAGCCCCGAGGCGAGCGCTTCCACCTGTTCTGACCGGGTCGGAAGCTTTCCCATTTTTAATTAATTAAAAACTGCCCCATTTTTTTTTTTTTTTTTCCCCGCGGTCGATTGCGTCAGTGGCATGTGAAATTCCCGTGCACGTGGGGGAGTGGCTCCAAACACGTTCCCCGACCCCCGGGGTCGGGGCCCCCACAGCCGGATAGCGTAGCTGCCGCAGGTCGCAGCCGCCCGCGTGCGAGCTGTTTGTATAGTCTTCACTAAAAACTCTCAGCTCTATCTTGGTTTTCCGCCGCGTTCTGTCGCGGGGGTCTGTACCCTTAAAACTTGGTTTTTTTGCGTCCAGCACTCGTGCCGGGCGCGCCACTCATTTTTAATTTACCCCACGTAGAGGGGATATATTTCCCCTGGCCGTGGTTTCCCGCCCGGAGCTCTGTTCGGGAGCTCTCGGTGTGAGAAATACACGATACGATTTACAACTTTTGACACTTCGACGCTCGACTGTTCAATTTTCACTTCTATCGGATATCTAGACGACCTCCGTAGCGCAGTGGTTGAGCGCGTTGATGCTCGAGCGAAAGGTCGCGGGTTTGAATCCCGCCGAAGGAACAAAAAGTTTTTCAAATGTGTATTAAATTTGTGTTTTAAAATCATAATATGTGTAAAGTATAAAATATAATAAAAATATATTAAATATATTTCCGTTGTCTGGTATCTGTAACACAAATTCTTCGGATACTTAGCACAGGGCCAGATTGACGTGGTGTGAAGCGACCATATATATAACTTATATTAAGTTCTATATAATACTCTGAATTTCCCCAGTCTTCTGTATTCCGGATCACAGACTCAGTTTAGGCACGATTAAAATCTGTTCAAGTATAAACTGTTAAGTCATAGTAAATACTGCCAAAGGACTTTCGATCACTCTTTGAAACTTGTATATTATTTCAGTAATAAAGAACACAACCATACATTTTGTTTTATTGATCTTTGTAAAATTAAAGTTTTATTAAGTAGTGAAATATGTTGTACCTCGCAGCTAGTTGTACCTGGATCGGCCCTATCAATCTTGAAACTAAATTCAATTTCAATCTGATTCCAATATAAATTTTGACGTCATGTCATCTGCCACTTTTGAAAACAGAAATTTTTAGTTGAATAAAATCGACACTCAATGTAAAATCTATTTGGCGCTAGTGTCATATTTAAGATGATGATGAAAAAAAGTTAATCCTTATAACTTTAGCTATCTACCAGTGAAAGTTTCGTCAAAATCGGTCCAGACGTTCCAGAGATTAGCCGGAACAAACAGACATGCGGACAGACAGACAGACATTTTTTTTTATTGCAATTTCAGTATCCTTTATAATGTCATATGCATTTAGTAAAACAATGCTAATTTAAAAATACAAACAGACAATTAAATTTTATTTATTTGTATAGACTTATTTATTTATATTATAGATAAAATATTGCTAATTGAAAGTTACAAACAGACACTGCAATTTTATTTGACTGCTGTCAAATTCAAATTCCGATCGATTAGAATTAATTTCAAGAGTAAGAGAGCTATTGATTTTTGTAAGTATTATTTTTTTCTTGAATTCTAATATCTAGACTGTACGACTATCTTCTATTAATTTGTTTCAAGCTTAAAGCCAGTCTTAGATTTTGTCGACACTAGAGTATAAAAATATTTAATACCCGATACCAAAAGTTTTGCGGATACTCAGCATGGAACTGACGTGGAGTGTACGAGGATTATATGGGCTATTTCAATAGATAAGAGCTACTTAACCAGCACTCATTTACAACTACACTTAAAACGTATTCGTAAATTTATCATTACCCAAGGGCCTCCTATCGTGTTCTAGGTTTACTCAACGACATTAGCAGTGCACTTTTGAACGTTAATACTATAGTAATAAGGTATAAATTAGAACACCGGGCCATGACTACTACGTTCTACATACTACGTAAATTCTGAATAATCGTACCTTCGTGTATCATGCGAAGGCGCTTCTAGCTTTAATATTAAGCAGCTTATGTATAAGTTTCCAGGTGAAGAGGGAAGTATAAAGTGAGTGTAAGTATAAATAGAACATCCATTTATACTTACACTCACTTTATACTACACCACTAGGTCATGGATGTTCTATTAGGTAGACCGTTGATTTGCATTCGAGATGGTGCGGGTGTCATGTCCAGGTTAGGGAATGAGGATCATTCATATCTTAAGTCCCGATTTCACTAACATGCGTGGGCTAAAATACCATGCCTTCTCATTCATTGATAGGAATTACGAGAGGAACAACATGATATTTAACAAAGCATTAACTTTAACATTGCTTGGTGAAACTCGCGATTCGTATATTACTATGTATACAAAATAACAAACTTTAAATAATAGTTAAAAAATTAAATAATAGTGAAGCCCACAGCACTGTCCACAGGTTACCAGAAATCATACAAAATAAATGCAAACAAATCATGTGTAACAATTAAGTATAAAAGATAAAATTATTCAGTACTAGAAAGGAGTAATTAAAAGTTGTGACGTATAACAGCAATATAAATATTTTCAAAGTTTCTGTTATACGTCACAACCATAAACATAGGTATGGGACCCTAAATAAATGAAATAATCAATCATAGCGTCTGTTATGAAAGTGTTTATACTCCGTCAAAGACTTACATAGTTTTCATACGAATTAGGATGTAACAAACTACAGCGTCGTGCAATAAGAACCAATCAGAAGATTGTAATGTTCTCTTTGCAACCATTCTTTTGGTAGGTTATTACTTCATTCTCGTCACAAAATAAAAGACTCAAACGAGATATGATTGAGGTGGACCGATGTTTGAAACGAGCATCGTTCCACATCTCTTTATGTGAATTTTTAATCTTAACGCTATAGAAATAAGGTTCATAAATATTCGTATCCAACTGTGCCGATGCGATTATAGTCGGACTTATTACAACTACACCTCATCAGTATGTTCTATTTTGCTCAGTTTTTGCAACATTTTAATTAGATACTTTTTTATTGGTTAGATCAATTAGCGACGAAGACACTGAGTACATACATATTATGTTATGGACCAGGTGATTAATGCGGGCAATGTGAATAATATTGCCTGTCCCTATCGGGCTAATTTTAAGTAAAATGAGAATTTTTATAAAAATGTTTTATTACTTATATTGCTCAATTTATTACTTGGTCCATAACACATACACCAAAGTTTAGCTGACGAAGATCTGAGGGTGAGAAGCAGCGTTCGAGATACAGAATACACATAAAAAGTTAAAGTGTAGTTTTAAGTATTTAAAATATGTGTACCTACTAGTCTACTAAGCTTTATACATATAAGATCCTAAAATAAATGGTATTTAATTTGGTTGGACAGGAAATAGCAAGCTACGTTGCAAAATAAATAAATGGAGCCAACAAATATCCCTATGGTACCCAAGAGGGGCACCAGAAAAAAGGGGCGTCCGAAAACAAGATGAGGTGACGATATCCGCCTAACCCTAGGGGCATACCAAGATCGAATTCAGTGGAGAGAGCTGGAGGAGGCCTATGCCAGGAGGCACGCCGAACTGCGAGCTTTAAGAAATTCTTCTTCTTCTTCTAACTTAAGAGCTTCGCTCTAGTCGGTGGAGTTTTCTCCATTCCCACAACTCCAAAATAGGGAATATAGTCTTATAATATTTCCACACCGCAGCTCCGCAGCCGATGTTACTCGCCTGCCGATAGTTGGTCAGGAACCCTTCCAGAAATCATTTAAGAAATTAACACAACAAAAACATAAACCTGCAAATAGTTCGGAATAAAAGGGCATTATTATTAAATTTATTCTTAACTTGTAAAGTTGTGGAACTGAACTTTTGCCTCGTTCGGCACTTATGGTGTATATCATTCGAATTAATCAGGACTTAAAATCAGATCGTCAAATTTCAGTTGCGTATCTTCGTCATAGTGTTTGGCAAAGAGAATATAATCACTATGGTGTTTGGACACTAAGGACCGTTTTAATAAATAAGTCTTCTTCTTCTTCTTTTCAATGGCTCCGAGGTGATTCGCCAATGTCAGAGTGGTTGACGAAAACTCTTTATATAAAGGTCTTATGAACAAACAAAGGTACGGTTTGTTAAATAACGAGGTCTGTTGAATAAATAAGTCTCAAGCCCAACCTCACTTGAGAACCTATATACTTCTTTAATAATACGGGCCTAAGGTAAAACGTAGTGATTATATTCTCTTTGGCCTAAGGCTTGAAGTGCACATGTAACGAATTTGTAGTAGGCTAATGTACTGGATAACAATCCTTAATATAAAGGCTTTCTGTTGTTTTAATTAAAGCCTGCAGTTAGTTTAGAAATCATCAAAAAGTAAGCATCGAGATCTGATGGCGGTTCACTCCGGGGGCTGCAGACAGCAGAACTAATGTAATAACTCCCCTCTGTCGGTATGTCATTGATGTACCATGTATGGTACGTCACAAATATTAGTATATATAGGTGTCACACTTATATACGTTTTAAATGTATAAATTTTGTGTTTAGTTTAAACATGTTTAACAGGGGCTTTACTCTCCAAACTGATTCGATTATGATTCAGATTCGATCGTGCCGCGTACTCCCGTATAAATTGACGTTTGTTTATTTTGATTCTCAGTCGATTGATATGGTCGAGAGTACAAAAAGTTACGATCTACCGATTTTCTGTATCCAGGTTAGTTTCAAAGTAATCCACAAAACAAAACACCAAAAGCCGTTGAAATTGAACTGATTTGTATCTCAATTGTGTCGGAAGTAACCCTGCTGGTAATGAACAAGCGTGTATAAGGAAAAAGAAAAAAATAAATAAAACCCAAATCAGGTTGCTGTATATTATTTTTATATTATTATAAAATGTATTATTTTTTAAAACGGGTGTAAAAAGAACATTCAATCTAAAAATGTATTTATATACAAAAATTTTAAAAAAATGTTTTTTTGGTTTTCCTGCGACAAAAAATTATTTTTTTTTTGTTCTTAACAAAAAATACACTTCCAAGTACCACATTTTATCAATCTAAAAATGTATTTTTTTACAAAAATTTTAAAAAATGTTTTTTCGGTTTTCCTGCGACAAAAATTATTTTTTTTGTTCTTAACAAAAAATACACTTCCAAAATGAGAAAAGGTAATATACCTATAATCGTATAATTTAATAAAAATATATAGTCAGTGAATGTGGTGCATTTATAGTAAAATCTAATCTAATAGCGAGTGCGACGTTGTTGAGAGATTTGATCAGCCTTTCAGAAACCAGGCGTGAGTGTCAATTTCGCACTAGTCAATTGCAACGCAGCGTTAATCTTCACATTATGTATACGTACGCACTGCACATATTCCTTTTCTACCAACAATAAAAAAATATATTCAAAAAAATTTAATATATCATTAATACGTTACATTTTCAGACTGATGTGTCGCTTTGACACTTCGATAACTCATTGCTGTTATCACTTGACGACTAGATACTACCACTAAACAAAATTTCGACACAATCTTCACTAAGTGACATACTATGAATTCCTTTGTATTTTATTAACTAAGTAGATGGCGCTGCTGTCACTGCGTTAAAATCTTAATTCTGAGGTGGTACTAAGTTCGCCCTGGATCAGTTAGTTAAATTACTGATTTAGGTGTTATTTTATAACAGTTAATAGCGATGTCCATACTTATATGAGACGTCAGTGACATGCGCATATAAAGGGGCGTTACAGACATCGAAATTGTGAATCTCGTTATAGCGTTTTTGTCCATTTTTGCCCAGCTGCGCTACGTTAATGAGCGATTTTTTTAATTTGAAGTATTGATTTGTTTACATACCTACTTGGTTTCAATTCCGTGAAGACTGTGGTACATATTATAAAACGGAGGCTTGGAACTGAAAAAATTGGTTGTGTTATGCCGGCTACATGGTTAAAAACCAACAGTGTTTAAACTAAAAATGTTAGTTTTAAACCGCCATTGTTTGATAACGTGTTGCAAATGCTTTAAGTGGTTGGGATATTGCATTGACATCCGTAAATATTTCTGTAAATGGAATAAAAACCGTATACTATTCGATTTTTTTATACAGTTTCATTAAACATAAACATGAATATGATGATGGTAACCATAACACAATGATGTTTATGGTAGAAATCAACACAATAGACCATGCTTGATTTCTACCATATTGTAACAACATGGTGTTTATGCTAGAAATCAACCCAAACGACCATCCATCATGTAACTTATCATTATACCTATCAAAAGAGGCATCTTTTCGAGTTGTTTATCCCAAAACCCTCATAATTCATTGCCAAAACTCTTCCATAAAGGGTGCTTATATTTTGTTTCGCATATTTCTGCGAAAGGTCCATATTGAGTACCCATCAGCCTTTGCAGAATAATCCAATTCATAGCGCATGATTTCACGGTATTACATAAAACCGGATTTAAATATCGACTGTGGACTGGCAAATTATCCTATCTTATTTTCTAAGATTTTTCAGGAAACAGAAAAAACGTAACCATTATTACAAAAGACGCCTAAATTTTTATAAAATAAAAAATCAGTTGAATTTAATATTGTTTATTTACAAAAAATTAACCCGATATTCTTCTGTCACAATAATTTTAATTCGATAATCGAGATAAGACATTATAAATCAGATGCATAGGACATATATTATATTATAGGACACATATTATAGGACATATATTATATACATAGGTCATACTACGATAAAATCTTGTCATAATTGCTTACAATCTGGCGATTGCCAGAATAGCCATAATATACAAGCTACGGCTATATTTTTTAGCGAACCCAAAGTTAAAGGTTTTAACGGAATCCTATTAGCGTGAGTCCGACTCGCACTTGGCCAGTGTTTTTCATATCAAAGGCTGGTCGTCATCCGGTACTGCGTAATGTAACTATAGTACGTCCGAGATGAGTTTAACCTAAACGTAAACAAACCCGTCTATGACACAACCAAAGACTGGTCAGTGATGCCAATTGGCCAATAATAATACAATGATTTTTGTTTGCTATGAATCCATAGACTATAGGCTTATGACTATACGCTTTATGGGGTGTAAAAAGACCAGTTGTATTAACTTTAGGATTTTATTATACCTACTACCCTTTTCACTCTAGAAATGTATTTTTATTTTGTTTTCGTAAAAATCTTTAGTCACAAGAATAACAAAAAAGCTAATTTAAATAATAATAAAACTATACATATATTTTTGGAAAGTAATATAATCATATCCCTAAGTTATAGTAACTGTTCTTTTTACACTCTGTATATAATAGAACATCTGCAAACTAGTGGGCTTCGGCACAATCGAGCATACCTCACTTGGACGGTGATCTCCCTTTGGGGTTTTTATTATTCCCATAACATAATATAACGGTAGGTATTAAAAGGAAGTAGGTGCAATATTAATCTAAAAACAACAATGTTAAAACTCTCTGCTTTTCTTAAGTTTTTCATAACAACTGCATTTCATCCTTGTTAAGAGAAAGGTATTAAATTTAATGTACGCTCTTGGTCCTTAATTTATTCGTTTCATTTTCTCTCACTCAGTTGGCACAACAAAGAAGCTGCAATTGCAAAACTGCAGTCGATTTCCGGTTTGTTTTTGCACTGTATTCATAATTGAACTTCCGGTAGCATTTCTCCACGGAATACAAAGTAATGTAAAGAGAGAGAATACTTGAAAACTTTTAGACTTTAAGGTTCAACTTACATTGGCAGTATATTCATATCTATTTTCTAACTATTAAGGTACAAATTATGAATATGCATGAAGTATGGAGCGTGTGGTGCGATGCGATTGGTGGCGTCGCAACGCGTCGACGCGCGTCAGATCCCGATACTATTCTTCCTAGTGAATGTATAAAAAACTAAATTAAAAAAAACCCCCGACATTAGCGAGTAACATTCCTTTCACACCTAACAAACGATCTGATGACCTTGAAGACGTGAACCGATTTCCACCAAACATAGCTAACTTTCGACTGATGTACCTTTTAAACAAAAAAAACCGCATTAAAATCGGATCATCCGTTTGGGAGCTACGATGTCACAGACAGACACATACACATTTACACAGACATGTCAAACTTATAACCAGGGATGTTAGGGGGCTCCGTAACCGTAACCGAAACTATCGGATGTCCGATATAAAAAATATCCGTAACCGAAACTATCGGATGTCCGATATAAAAAATATCCGTAACCGTAACCGAAACTATCGGATATCCGATATAAAAAATATCCGTAACCGTAACCGAAACTATCGGATATCCGATATAAAAAATATCCGTAACCGTAACCGAAACTATCGGATGTCCGATATAAAAAATATCCGTAACCGTAACCGAAACTATCGGATGTCCGATATAAAAAATATCCGTAACCGTAACCGAAACTATCGGATATCCGATATAAAAAATATCCGTAACCGAATCCGAAATGAAAGTTTTGCTACTGTAAAAAGGAAACTAAAATGCATATCCGTAACCGAAATTATGCGAAACAAAGGGATAATCCGAAATAATTTAATATCCACATTTACGTATCCGGAATTCCATATCCGTTTCATCGTTGTTTATAACTCCCCGTCGTTTTTGCGTCGAGAGTTAAAAAACTTGATTTTTCGGTTCTGCGCTAATCTGAGTTATGCCTTAGGATTCTGGTGCCAATTTGTAATTTGCTAATAACGCGTTTCAATAATCTATCTATGTACAAGATAGTATAAAATTAAATAGACATAAAGCTATTAAATTTTATAGTGACCTATGTTTTCTAATAATTAGGTCGGTAATTAGTGAATTGGGCATGTGTTTTATCCTTAATTTTATGTACTTTGTTGTCTAAACTCTAGCACTACCTTGTGGTCCAATGGCTAGAGCTCATCTCGGAGGTCGTAGGTTCAATTACCGCGTTAAAACAATAAAAAATATTACAACGCAGGCTGATCACCTTTTGTCTAACAGAAAGATACAAGTGTTGATCAATGGGCATGCAAAAAGTCGAATCGAACGACGTAACCAGCCACCGACACCAAAATATGTGTGGGACCTATTATTATTTTAAGACTAAAATCCTTAACATTTAATTAGTATTATTATGTACGTACTTATTTTTTTTTTAATTCACGTAACATTTTCTGCTTGTATAAAATATAATCGCAAAATGCATTTAGCATTAAATTATTTAATGTAAAATGCAAACAAAGTGGCGCTTAATCTAAGTAAAACATCGAAAGCCGCAAGCAGTTGGAACTTAGCACATAAACATTTACAGCCCATAAAGAAACCAGCGGCACGAGACAAAGGTCTTGTACACTCAGACAAATATCAACCTGGAGCATTGGAGGATACATTTTACAAAGAGAAACTGTGATGGTGTGATGTCATGTTCGACAATCTCTGTAGCTCAGGGATTTATCGTGATGGATGCCTGAGATAACATGTTCGATTCTCGCAGATGGATAAAATATTTATATATGGCATAACGAACTTTTTAAATGTACAATAGTACAGAATACTTTAAATATGAAATAAATTAAAATAAAAATAAAAAATATGTATATATGTCATAACGAACTTTTTATATATATAATAGTACAGCATACTTTAAATATGAAATAAAATAAAAATAACATATTTTTAATTTCCTTAACTTAACAAGCTAATATCGGAAGTCAAAAAAATATTGCTACCACCAGTTGTTCAACCCTTGCCCGCCGAGAAGAACTGGCGTAAGAAACTCTATTTTGAACTATTGTATATAGGTATATATATATTATAATCATTACTATGTTAGTGTGATTAATTAAATTAAATAAAATACCCGCTTCACTAATAAATGTTTGTTGTCTTAGTATGCATTAATACGTAGTCACCCGACACCTACCTAATTAACTTGTCAAAATAAACGCAAAACTAAAGTTGCCAGGTATTGGATCGCCAGAAACAATGCTATGAGAAAGTTGTGCCGCATTTAGGACGCGTTTGAAAATGTGTTGACAGCGGTCGAGTACGAAGTACGGCCATTTGTAAATGTTGTGTGCAGTAAATCCAGAGAGTGAGCAAATAGGATGAACCACAACCCATTAAAATTCAAGCATAATAGTAGAACGTGAAAGTTTTAAGGACTTTTTGTGCTCTTTCTAAATATTTTATTTAAAGCTGTTGAATTATTCGTTTGCCAATGAATTGTCCAACAGCTTTAAATGTATGGTGTTATATCTAATGTCTTTGTGTATCAAAAAAACAAAAGAAGCAATAGAAGTAAAAAAATATGTCCAAAACACGACATCTTTATCTTTTAAATGTTGGGTGAAAAGGTTCTAGAATATATAATATTGTTATTTCTATACAACAAATCACGATTCGTTTTTGTGTGTAATGTATAATAATATAAAAGTGTTTGTAAATTCGATATAAATTGCTTGCTATTTTTTGTAGTATTGGCAACCAAACAAAATCAAATCTTATCATACAACTTAGAGTATTCCTTTGTTAGTACAGTAATTTAAAAACAACCAATCGTGATTTGCTGTATAGAAATAACAATATATATTCTAGAACCTTTTCACCCAACATTTAAAAGATAAAGATGTCGTGTTTTGGACATATTTTTTTATTATTGGCTGCTGAATAAAAGGTTAAGGTTAAGGTTAGTACTGAAGTACTTCAGTATTCGTTGTAACCTTTTATTCAGCTGCCGTACGTAGTCGACTGTACAGCACAAAAGTCTTGTACAATCACTTGTAAACTAATTAGTAGTTGTGAGTTGGGAGTCTGTACCTGACCGCCCGCACTGCTCCCCGGACACCAGTTTAAATAACCGGGAACTGAGATGTGTGAAATTCGATTGTTCCTAACTTCATCTAACTCGTTTTAGTAAAGAAGGAAATGAGATTTATATCTAAATATTCTGATAAGAACATAGAGAGAGAGGAGAAAGAAAGGGACACACATACTTAAAAAATACACACAAATAATTAAACAATAATACTGTAGTGGTTAAGAAATCCTGAAACAGTACTCTCGCCAGTAGAATCATTCATCTGTCTCACTGGTTTGAGAGAGTAAGAAAGAAAAAGTGGGCTTCTGTATTACACAAACTTGAGCACTGTAAAATAATGTCTGCATAGTGGTCTAGTTTCAATGAAACGCTAAGCTATGTTGAACCACGCTATTCTACATAGCGCTTCACAGAGTTATGCAGATCTACATTGCGCTACGCCAAGTTATGTTGCGCTACGGCGGTATACACTGTGCTACACTACCCTATACTGCGCTACGCCAAGTTACAATGAGCTACAGAGATCTACACTGTGCTACGCCACTGATACTGCGCTCCCCCAAGATATACTGCACTACGGCTACCTACACTGCGCTACGCTACGCTATACTGTGCTACGTGAAGTTACACAGCGCTACGCGCGGCGCGGCGTTCGACACTGCGTTACGCTACCTTTTAGTGCGCTACGCCAAGTAAAACTGCGCTACGGTGATCTACACTGTGCTACGCTACTCTATACTGCGCTACGCCAAGCTATGCTCAGATACGTGGAGCTACGCCGAGCCGCAAACGATAAATTCGAACCGGATGTCGAATCCCGGATGTACTTCCGTGGTAGACATTCCCTATCTGCGCAGGCTGTGACTTACGAATTCATATTGTATGTACTGCACAATTTGGTTGCCCGCAGTCTATAATATTTAGTTTGTTATATTAGTATAAATAATTGAATAAACTGTTTTTCAATATATTGGCTGTATAATTGTGGAATAACAAAATCTTACTGAAAATTTTGTTACAAATAAAACAACGAATGTGCTAATCCTGAGTACAAACTAGTTACTCACATACCAAATTTTAATAAATAAATTACCTATTCGAAATGTTCAAATTGATAGATAGGTTATTAAAATAAGCTGTAATAGTACTGGACGGTTAAACAAAATAAAAAATAATAAAAAAAACCCCGACTTAGCACGTAACATTCCTATCACACATAACAAACGACCTGATGACCTTGAAGACCTGAACCGATATCCACCAAACATAGCTAAGAACACTCTCGACTGATATACCTTTCAAACAATAAAACCGCATTACAATCGGATCATCCGTTTGGGAGCTACGACGCCACAGACAGAACACATACACATTTACACAGACACGTCAAACCCCGGCGTTTTTGCGTCGAGAGCTTAATAATGTTGATAGATGAAACTCTGAAGGATGGGCTACATTTTATCTTGGCAAATATAATTATTATATTTATATTGTGTTTAATTCGGTGTGTGTAATGTAATGTCTAAATTTGCTGAATAAATGTTTTTATTTATTATTTTTTTAACTAAATATTACGGTCCTCACGTGATATCCAGTAATATTACTAGACGAACGAAGTTCTTGTCTGACTGGCAACATTCTATTCTCATAGAACATAAATATTTATTCTTGCGGTTAATGTTCATGATGTAATGTGCCTGGTTAATTAACTATTATTATTTCTGAGTTGTGTTACTATCCGTGCCATAATAACACAACTCAGTAATTTTATACCGGTAAACCGACACGACTGGCGACAGAACAGGCGCAGGACAAACTTTTTGCATTTTTTTCAGACAGTTAGCCATTTTTTCAACTATTTTTGCATTTGTATTTTTGTCAGACAATCAGGTGATCGTCCTGCATTGTCCTAACCGAACTTGAAAACAATATTTTTTTCTCGCCAGTCGTGTCGGTTTACCGTCCCACTGGGTTATGAGAGTAAAAGGAAGATAGAGTGTCCTTGTGTATTTCGCACACACCTGGGCCACTATAAAATAACTCCTGCGTAGATGGCCTGGTTTCGATGAAATCGGCTACCGACACCGAAATTCGTGAGGGGAGCTACATATACAGGGTATAAAAATACCAGTTACAATAACTATGGGATATGATTATATTATTTCTTATTATAGAAATGTATGATTTTAATTTTTTTGCTTTTTTGTTATTTTTGTGACTTAAAAAAATTGTGAATGGAAAAAATTAAAAAAAATTGTTCTGTCGAAAAAAATACACTGAGAAAATGTAGTATAGTCATACCTTTAAGTTATCAAACTTGTCTTTTTACATCCTGTATATGGTAACACTGTTTTGTACTAGATTTGATAAGAATATCCCTATAATAAAAAAATATGTAAAGAACAAATAAGACACGGTTAACCCCTACGGCCTAATTTTGTATAGGGATTTTTCCACCAATTTTACCGCAGTTTTTCCACCTTACAAGTGACATATGGGTAGGTACCCTAATTCGTAATAAATGAATGGGGCCTACGCTGCAATACAATTGCATTATAAATATTTATTGCAATAAATATAAATGTGAATAAATCACAACTGCACGCGAAGCCGCAAAGCACAAGAAACAACATTCTATAGAAAAATATTTACAAAAATAACGCAATATTTTTGTATGGCATTAGGTTTGACGCGATTTCCAAACAGCCCTCACAAATCAACAACTTGTGGGGTTAGATAAACACATTACACGCCCGTCGTGTAGGGGCATGGACGTACCATTTTATCAATGACCACACTTCGACATAAATCGCACGGCACGTCCAGATAAATCCATCTAGACATGGAGTAATGAGTACCTATGTTTTGCTGAGTAACTAAGTAAATGAAGTATAATAAAAATGAATAAGAAAGAACATGTAAATGAAGGCTAGGATTTTGGGCAGCGGTACTGGTTAAATATCAGTTAACCCATGATCCACCTACTCGTTATATTTATTTATTATATACGAGTAAAAATAATTTTCTTTTAATAAGTTTTTTTTTACTATATTTCTTAATTCTCTGAACTTTCACTGACTAGATTTTTGACATAGGCCCTAAATCCTTTTATTTATGTCTACAATATTATTTTTTCGCGTACGAAGCCGGCAACGCGTAGTGTTTGTTCTATAAGAAAAGGTCCTAAAGGCAGAATAAACAATAGCTTTAACTTTTCTGAACTGTCAACGTGACAACTTTCGAACTGAAACTGTCAAGCTGTCATGCACCGTGTGCCACATTTCACCCTGTTCTGTGTGCGAGTTCCGTGTGTATGATACGTCAATATGTTAAGAATTTGCCTTCAACCGAATTACTGTCTGATTGCTATTTTACCGCTCCAACGAATTCATAGATTACGTTACAGGTGATTTGTGATTTCCATCGGAGGAATAATATTATAAATCCTTCTTCTATTTCTTTCACTCTTTTTATTGGTTTTAGGGTAGACGAATGATACAATCTGTCGTGTGCGAGCTTGATTGCACTTGGCCAGTTTTTACATGGCATTTCACATAAATCTCTAAAACCACTGTGTATCAATTTGTAGGTGAAATACGTATACAAATATTTGTGTTCTATTTAAATTGTATTATTATTTTGTTTAATAAATGTTTTTTGAATTATGTTTATTCAAAATATCAAACTCCACTATAAATAAATGATGCCATACAATGTATTACTAATTGCCAACGTCAATTTGTATTCAATTAAAACCGTCTGGCAATTTATTAGGGTTCCGTAATAGTTCTTAGGTTATTAGATTAAGCTTTGAGACAATAAGGACTTAATAGAGACGGAGCGAATCTGTAGCATCGATTTTATAGTTGGACTAGCGCCAATTAGTGCAATCCACAAAGCAATTTAGTGAGGAATGTGTGCTCGAAAAATGTGCATATACCAGGAGAAAAATTAAACTATCACGTTGGTCATCAATGTGGGAGTACAAGTGGAAGCCCCAAAGGGAGATCTCCGGCCGAGCGAGATGGTATGCTCGGTCTGCCCGAAGCCGACAGATTTTTTTTTTCGGAAGTATACTTACTAATGGCATCTAAGCCGATTTAGTTGCGTAAGTAGCCGGTAAGAGGGGAAAGAGGGGGGTTCTGCCCCTCCTACATCACCCGGGTGATCGGTTGGGGTTAGCTACGAGCCGACCCTCCTAGTTTTCAAAAGTATATAAAGCGCCGGACTTAGAAAACTTCGATAGCGCGATGCAGGATTGTAGCACTATAAGTACCTAGTAGCCACCATAAGCTGATCAAATCGTCGATCAACTTACATTTAAGTTAACTAGCCATTCTTAACGCTCAGATATTAAGTAGTGGATTAGCTAATTGAGCGAAATCATTGCGAGTGATGTTCACCAATAAGCATTCATAATGGCTTGATAACTCAAATGTTAGCTGATCGACTACTTAATCAGCTTTTCAGAAACTGTCTCAGACTAGCATGCGATTAATACAATTTTATTAAACGTTTTCTCTCGGTCACAATATAATAATTGAAGACATTAATAGATATATTTTATGTCGCAAAGTTCTGATTTCAAGAAAATTTATTTCAAACTGTCACTAAAACATTTTAGAATACGAGGAGGGCCGTCTCTAGAATCAATGTACTTAATACGTCACTACATATCCCAAAATGTTTAAGTGACAGTTTATACTCAATTTTCTGGGTATTTTTTTGCGACATAACCTTCATTCATGTCTTCAATTAGCAAATCGTAGCTTTAGGGCCAGTTTCACCAAACAATATTTGTTAAATCCTAACGAAGCATTTAATAACGGATCTTTAAATATCTAACATATTGTTAAACTGTTTACGTCCCACGGTGACAATCTAGTAAACGGAATGTTAGATGAGTGACGGCCGAAGTTTTAATACGCAATGGTTGCCGTAATGCTACGTTTTCTCCCATATTTGACACATGACGTAATATAATATGTCACCTGTCAAATAATGCGACCAAATTTAAGTATCATCAATTGCTTAAATTTGTAACACTACATTATTTCTTTTCATTTCACAAGGTTTATTGTCTGTCTAACTCCCAGTAAATTAGTGATGGGACTCGAGTAATTTTTTTCACTCGGTACTACTAACTTTCGAATGCCACTCGAGTGAAGATAAAACTCGAGTAATTTTTATTGACTCGAGTCACTCGGAATATTACCGTACTAAAATATCACAATTATTAAACCTCATCTACTAGCAGTCAAATTCAAAATATATAATAATCTACTACTAAGTTCCATTCCAATTTAATTTATTCTAACAAGGTACTTTCATGAGATCCAAATATGAATAGCAGGCTTACTCCCGACACAATCGAGAATCAAATCAGTTCGATCTCAACGGCTTTTGGATATTTTATTTGGTGGATTACTTTGAAACTAACCAAGATAAAGAAAATCGTTAGATCGTAATTTTTTGTACTCCCGACCATATCAATCGACTAAGAATCAAAATCAACAAACGTCAATTTATTGGGAAATACTGAATCTGAATCAAAATCGAATCAGTTTGGAGAGTAAGGCCCCTGTTTTATTATGTTCTTACTTCTTACACAATTTAGGTACTCAATAAGTAAACATGATTTAAAATTAACTTAAATCAACTCAACAAAAGAACAGAAATAATGTATTTTCAATGAGATAACAAATTTTCTCTTCAATTACCTCGTAATTTGAGTCGACACGAGTCACTTGAATTCGTGTTGTCAAAAATTTTACTCGAGTGCGAGTAATATAAAAACTACTCGAATCACTCGAGTCCCATCACTACGAGTAAATTATTTTTGTAAACAAAACATGAAAACAAAGACTTCAAAACACATTAAACAGTATTCAAAGTGAGATAAAGCAAGTGAAATCTCTAAAATCGACGATCGAATTGAATCAGCTCCAATTGCCTACAAAAACCATCTACTTCCAAGAACATTATAAATAAGTGCGATTGGATTAAGGATTAGTAAAAAGCTGATTGCAATACTTCATGGAAATTACAGAACACAAAAATGTTGCGGATCCTTTAATTTAATGATCCACAGCTACAACTCAGTATACACTATGGATCTAAGTGCAAACATTTTCAAAGAACATCAAACAAATTTGTTGGGATAAGAAAAGAGAAAAAACAGATTGCAGATTTTATTCTAAATCATTATATTTGTCACAAGTGTTATAGATTATTAATATAAATTAGAGAATATACCAGCAGTGTAAAGTTGGCTTAAGCAAACATATTATTGTACAACATTATATTTATAAACTTTATTATTCCATGTAACACATATTATGTAGACTTTAAGATATTGGACTCTATTATGTACTCTGGAAGAGACTGCTGTAAACAGTAAGACCGCCTTTTTGTACAATTCCTCTTATTGCTTTATGATTGTTATATTATGTGTTTTATGTAAAAATAAAGAATTTTCTGTTATATTCCATATTGGGTTAGTAAGTACAATATAATGAAACAGTTCATAGCACTTTATATAAATGTAAAACTAATCTTAAGTTCATTATCTTATCATAATATTACATTTACTACCGTGCCCACTTTGCATAGCATAGAAACCATTTAAACCTTCCCGGGACTTCCATGAACATTTCAAGAGTGTATAGATACAGTTTTATTAATTTTATGACCTTTTGTAAACTACATTCATGCAAATAAATAAATTTTTTGAATTTTGATATTTCAATTGCCTACCTATACACTATTACTTTAAATAAAATTATTCACCAAAATACTTATATTATATATAGCAAACTAACTGTGCAAAATAAAATGTGATGTAGGTTATTGTAGTGCACAGATGAAATTATATTATACACTTTATTATTGTGTTGTTATTCATGATTGTAATTATTGAAATAAAGTAAAGTTACAATAATTGTAATTTTACTGAATCACTAAGAAGATATTATAATACTTGGCTATAAAAAATTGCACTCTTTTTCTACCTACTTACCACCAGAAAAACTATTTTTTATCTTTGAAATATAACTTTGTGAACATTAGGTCTCATAAGTGCATATATTTGTAATTTAAATATTTAATTATTAACATATTCTAACATACTTTACTAACACCGTAGCTTAATTTTATAAGAAGTTACATTTCTAAGTAAGTATTTTATTTGTTCCACCTGACAATCAAAAATATTTTTCACAGGTAAATTTTCAAAACTTCAAAAGAGCTATGAGACAAATCAAAATAATGATTACTTATAGTATTAAAATTTATTTTAAATGAAATATGAGTTATGCAATGAGACTCTAAAAAACTGCGATTCTTATAAGTAAACAGTTGATGGGAGAGATTGAGAGATAGTAGTTTTTGGAGTGAGAACAAATACTAATGTAATCCATGCATTATTCTGAATGAGTTGGCTCTTGTCTAGGGAGACAAGGCAAAGCAAGGGTATTGGTGTAAGAGGTACACTCGAATGATCATCTCATTAAATAACCATTCATAATGTCTTTTAAAATTGCAAAGAAACTGCAAACATGCATGATAATTATACGGGTATAGTAGAAAACAAAAAACAAAGGTTGGGTAAAATTAAACTATTTCATACAAAAGTCAATATCGTCGTGCTCTTCAAGGTAATCCTGCTGTTTTAAAAAACCGACGTAGGTATTATATTATTGTCTAAATTATCTAAATTTACTAAACTATTAGCTTCATTAGACATAAAATTATAATATGCAGAGTCTATGTTGTTAGAGTTATCAGCTGATATTAGATTTGACGCCATTTTGTACTATCTAACATTCTGTTAGATATTTAACGGACCTCTCGAGCAGCAATTAAATTTAACACTATGTTAGATGAATTGACAAACATTTGCGTGTGGTGGAACGCTCGATAGATCTAACATTCCGTTAAGTGCTTTTAACACGGCGTTATATAATTATAATTAACATTGCTTGGTGAAACACGGCCTTAGCTTCTCAACCTCGTATCTAAAATACTACATATCAATAGAGTAAAAAAAAAAAAAAATTATGGCATGGATTTTGGATGTATACTGTACATAACTGAACCATTGAAAACAAAAGCCATGTCATGATAAAATCTAAAATTATTAGTCTACCGAAAAGTTTTATAGATACGAGGTTGTGAAGGTAAAACGACGAAATGTCGACCACAACCCACAGGGCGACCTTATATATTGGTGCTCACAAATAAAGACATAATTGACACAAATTGTGAAATTCCGTTCCTCTTTGAATAGAAAACCGCCGTCGCAGGTGCAAACTGGCATTTAGTTCAGTAATACAAACTCAGCCAGACCGCCTTTAATCCGTCGCCATATTCCCGAAATCTGTTTTAGTTCGCAATTTATGGTTTTAGTTCAACTTTATTAGTTGTTATGAATTTATCAACTTCATTTTCAGTTTCTGTTAGCGTAAAGTTATTCTAAATATGAATACGGTTTTGTGGAGGACTATTTAGCGCCATAATCCTGAATCGCACTAGCGAAGTTTTATCTGTGGGCTTCGGCCTGACCTAGCAAAGCGAAATGCTATCACTTCGTTTGGAAATCTTTTCAGAATAGTGGTATTATTAAATTTATTTCATTGGACTCATTACGTATAAAATCAAAAATGTGAGTAAAATCTAAAATATGAATTAGGATACGTGTGAAAACATTTAAGTTTAACCAATTGATTAAAATTATCTATCTCTTTTTCACACAAAACTATATTTAGGTAGGGTTAACAACGTGACGTCACATTCGGTTGTTCCCTTCTCTTTCAGACGTTACATTTAATAGTATAATATCTTCATTATTTTATGCACTTAAGTAATTTTAGTTCTACATTATTTGTTTACCAGAGGGATTTAATAACACGAATTAAAAAAACATTCACAACACTAATTGATCCGCTACAATTTTTTTTTTCGTGCATCTTCTTCGCCACCTTCTATCAGGAGGTCAAGAGAAGGACGGAGTGCAGAGAGGAATGGAGAAGGCTCCACCGACAAAAGCGAAGCTCTTATGTTAGAAGAATCACCTTCCATCATCATTTTAGTGTTTGTTACACAGTTAGCATAATATAGTTTGGGTTATTTGGAATATTGTTTCTGCTGACCACATTTTTAATAGGAAAAACTTAAGACAGGCAAAGCTAATTCTTGTAAGAACTAAGTATAATAATCTTTATTTTCACTGACGTGATTTAACTTTTAAGGTACTCTAACATATTTAATTATTCTTATGTTATATCGAGACACTTTAGTACTATATCTACGAATAACTCCTGTGTAGCCAGATTGGTTTCAGCGGAACCGTAGTCGTCATCGATATCAAAAGCTATTAACCTTTATGTGCAATGAGCTTTGTAAATCAGCGCCGATCTCTGCAGATCGATCTACTAATTTACTGCCGAAACGATAGTTAGATTAACCCGGTTTGTGAAAGGCTGATCAAAGACCAAATTCTAATATCAGTTTGTAATATTAACACAATTAAAATATAATACATTGCAATTAAATTGAAATTCAAATCCCCGGTTTCTAAAAAGCTGATTAACTAGTCAATCAGCTAACATTTGAGTTAACAAGCTAATCTGAACGATTATTGGTGAACATAGCGTTCAGAATGGCTTGTTAACTCAAATGTTAGCTGATCGACGATTTGATGAGGCTATCAGAAACCGAGGGTAATTTAAATACGAGAATTTGGATGTCAGTCGTCCGTCCCGATCAGCAACAAAAGGGATACTCGGTTGGTTGTATACTGAAACCGATAATTGCCTTAAATTGGGAAAACCAATATCGGCCACATCCCAAATACTGGGCCTACAATACCATAGATTTCGTTTACAGAATCAGACAATGAAACTTATAGAAGTTTGTTCGTTACTGTATTTTACAAGCTTTTATTTAATGTTTGTTTGTTGTTTATTTATTTAATGTTTGGTCCCAATGTTTGCTTGCTTGTTTGCTTGTAATCAAATTTTGAGAGTTAAATTTCAGGTAAAAATAAAAAAAGTTTAATTTCCAAACGAAACATAACAAGCTCTTTTCGGAAAATTAACAAGAAAAACAAGCTACCACCGGTTCAACCCTAACCCGCCGAGAAGAACCGGTGTAAGAAAATCGCAAACCGGCTTCACGATCACTTGGGAGATTGAGCTCAAATATTTCTTACATTTGTAAATCGGATGATAATGTAATTTCTTGACATAGAGCTGATCTGATGATGGCGGGGGATGATGTGATTAAATGACACATCCCCATCGAGTTGGTTGAAGTTGGAGGAGCTCGTTTGATTCATTTTAATGAAGGCACTAAAACTTCTTTAAAAAAAATTGTAACCAAAAGAACTAACTTAGGCCCGTATAAATAAAACAATCTCAAACCCAACCTCACTTGAGAACCTATTTGTTACATAGAACTTTAATTTCTTTTTATACCGTAATATTCATATTATAGATTACAGAAAACATTAAAATATGTATAATCTACATTTTAATAATATTTATTTCTACGTTTTAAGAAAGAAAAAAAAATTAAAGTATGTAACATAAGTAAAGTTCTTCATTTTTAAAAAGTGAAACGAAACGTTTTTTTAATCTGTAAAATAGGTTCTCAAGTGAGGTTGGGTTTGAGATTGTTTTATTTATACGGGCCTAAAACTATTCCTATTTCCCTTACCCATATCGAGAGGTGACGTCACTGATCAGGCTATTAAATAAAACCAGTCTAGTAGAGTCGCACGAAGGGTTCTTTACAAAAACGTAAAGTATCACGTTTATTATACCACGTATTCCAAATATACGCATTTTACTTTCCGCATCAAATAATTTTGTTACTTTATGACTTTAACTCCAGAAGTAACAACTAACAACATTATTTAGTAATAGTTTTCTATATGATGGATTACAATATCAACATTATAATTTTCGGATTTTTCTATTCCTCAAAGCTTCGCTGCAGAGTAGTAAAGTTTTTTAGAGCGAGATAAAAAATGCGCTTCCAAGTTTTGACTTACTGATACCTCAATCAAAAACCTTCAATCAGCAACGTCATTGAAAAACCTATACAACAATAGTAGGTAAACATTATGGTAGACGCGAGATAAGAATCATCACCTTTTTACGTATGAGGATAGTTAAAAACTGATTGTCCGATAAGAATGATGATTCATGCGTCGGATGGGCGTGTAAAAAGTCGGTCCTGCGCCTGATCTCCCGCCAGTCGTGTCGGTTAACCGTCCCACTGGATTAGGAGAGTAACAGAAAGTGTCCTTGTGTATTGCGCACATACTTGGGCACTATAAAATGACTCCAGCAGCTATGCAACGAATCGGCTACCGACACCGAAATCGGTAAGGGTAGCTATTATAGTTTATAAAGGGTGTTAAAAGAACAGTCATTATAACTTTGGGATATAATTACACTAACGTTTCTTATGTTTCAACTTTTTTTACAAAAAAATAAGCAACGCGACTAAGATACGTAAATAATAGAAAGCCAGAGAAATCGTTTTTTTAGTTGTTGACAAAAAACGTTAAAAAAATACATTTCTAGAATGAGAAAAGGTAGTGTAATCATAGATATATACATGTGTCAGTATGTGAGAGTCATACTTTGTAATATTTCTGGACCTTTCTCCGCCCTCGTGTCAGAGGAGTGACAGGACAGGAGTTATTCGGTACACGCACGGTCTAACGATTTTAATATGCCCTGTGAAACCTTTGTCAGGTCGTTTATCAGGCTCAGTTACTTTTATGTTTGTTTTGTATGAACGCGCTAGTCTTTTAAACTATTTCCTACTACTTTTGAAACTATTTTTATTAAGATCTGAGTTTAATGTTAATTTTCCTGTCATTTCATTTGTTGCAAACAAAACTGTAAACGAGATTTTTCTGTCCAATTTAACTTCCATAAAATCGACGCTCAATTTTAAAAGACTTTGAACCAGTCAAATTAGCGCTACTTGCGTGTTAATGATTAGCTATCTGTAACAAATAGGGTTTTAAAAAATGGTCTAGTCCGATTTAAAAAAATATTTCACTTTGGATAGTCTATACGGTGTGTAAAAAGAACAGTAACTATAATATTGAGATACGATTATACTACCTGTCCTCATTTTGGAAATGTATTTGTTGTCAAAATCAAAAATTCTTTTTTTACTTTTTACCATTTTTTTTTGTCGCAATAACAACGAAAAAGCAAAAAAAATGATTTTCCTTAAAAAACACATTTCTAGAGTGAGAAAAGGTAGTATAATCATATCCCAAAGTTATAGTGACTGATCTTTTTACACCCGTTATAATGATCATAGTCTATCGTCTCGCCAATATCAATAAAAGCAGAAAACCAATGAAGAATGATTCAAAATCTTATTTCACTGTTTAAAAGGCACTGCCAGTATGTAATGTAGAGTATATATGTCCTCACTCCTCATACAATGCAGAGACGGCGTAATGTGTGGTGTTATAAATATGATAAGATAAAATTAAATAATAGATACACTTTATTCCATATTTTATAATATTAAAATATAATGCTTTAGAGAGTTACAATGTAAAATATTTCTCCCCAAATGCTTGGGCATGATCGAGCTCCCCGCGGTTCTATCATTACTGACTAAGCACATTTCGGTTGGAAAATAACCGTTTAAACTTTCTTTGTTTACCCTACCGCTAAAGTTATCTAGAATTATTTTACTTACAAAATTAGACTACATTCGTCCACGTCTGCATACAAACAGTATTTCATGAAAACACTATTTGGGAAAAAATGTTTATTTAGCTTCTTGCATACGAAATTTATTAAACTTGATCCACCCGTTTGCACTTGATGAAGTCACAAAAAATTCCCACACACAACTTTTACCTTCATGATAATAGTAGTGTGATGATCTAACTTCAAAATTTGCTGAAATACATTTACGTACCGTCAGCATCGGCAGGTCTTAGATCAACGACCAGAGCGTTCGTGTGTATAGACAAGAAGCCAGCGAGCCCCAGCATAGTAAGATTTACTCCTTGTCATCATCATTTTGTTTTTTTTTTGTTATATGTAATTTATTTTACTTATTTGGCTAGATATACTATGAACCATGAATCACTCTGTATTTAATAACGTTGAATAATATAACATTAATTTTGTCTAGATTCATCTTGTAGAATATTAAAATATAATAATAGATGTTCTGAAAGCACCATAATATTATATCTTTGGACTCTTCCACACCACGTTATTGCGATGGCTTGATAATGTTCTCGGAGATCTTGTGTTTCGGGTACCAGACAACGGAGATAGTACAGATTAAAATATATATATATAAATGACAATATTTTTCACGAAGCAAAAACGACACATTTTAAATTAAATCCTAGGGTTCAACCATGGTTCAACCCTTTAACCTATTCAAATGAGACGTCACAAAATAGCCTTCCAAATACAAATAGGGGATAGGGCTACGTTACATTAATCAATATGGGTTTCATCACGGATTTTGATTTCAGGGGTATTTTATGACCTTAGTTAAGACCCTATCACACTAATGTAAAAGTCTGAGTTTTTATTATGTTTGTAATTTCTTTGTTAATTTTGGTATCATAAAGCGGATACTCTGGATATACATATATGCTACCTGCACCAAGAAAAAGTACAGTATTCCCGTGGGATTATATTAAGACGGAGCCGCGGTGTCGTTAAATACGTATGCATAAAATATTTGTAGGTAAAGTGTTATGCCCTAAGCATTATAAAATTGAAGATTTTGATGGATGATCGGTGACACGTAGCAAAATTCTAATTTCGA
The DNA here is from genome assembly GCA_905187575.2 of Celastrina argiolus. Classification (NCBI taxonomy): domain Eukaryota; kingdom Metazoa; phylum Arthropoda; class Insecta; order Lepidoptera; family Lycaenidae; genus Celastrina; species Celastrina argiolus. Next base: position 12,036,256 of record LR994596.1, read on the forward strand.
AATTGAGTTCGAACTGTCACTTAAACATTTTAGAATACATCGTAAAATAAATAAAGTTAGTAAGTTCATTATTACTACATATCCTAAAATGTTGAAGTGACAGCTTAAGGGCGTGTTTCACCAAGCAATGTTAAAATTAATCCTTCGTTGAATATCATGTTGTTCCTCTCATATTTCCTATCAATAAACGAGAAGGCATGGTATTTTAACATGCCGTTAACTCTAACATGCGTTGGTGAAATCGGGACTTAACCCAGTTTTCTGGGTATTTTTTTTGCGACATATCACCTTCATTCATTCTTATTAGGTACGGACATTAAATTTGTAGTTTGTTTTTGTGTAAATAAAAGTAGTAACCATGCCATCTCATTCATTGACAGGAAATACGAGAGGGATAACATGATATTTAACATCGCGTTAACTTTAACATTGCTTGGTGAAACACCCCCTTAGTATACGAATACAGATCCTATTTAAAGAGATTAGTGTTGTACGTATACAACACTAATCCCTTTAAATAGGATGATGAGGAGATGGCATGGTATTTTAACATGGCGTTAACTTTAACATTGCTTGGTGAAACACGGCCTACTCCCTGCTAAGGTTCCGTGCAAAATTACACACCATTTTTCACAGTGGACCTAAAAATAAAATTTCGTTTACCCTTCAGCCGTATTCAAATTAGGCGACGTAGAATTCGTATTTAGCGGCAAATAAATACGGATCCCAACTCAATGTCCATAAGGCTGTCCACCCACGGCACACTTATGATCACCGACTTTTTGTAGGTGACAAATACAATATAGCAGAAAAAGAGGTTTAAACTAGTATTAAACCTCTTTTTTAACAGACTTCTCTGTTTCTATAAAGATTTTATATTTGATGTTTATACGTCAAGTTTGTCTTTTTTGAATATGAATATTAGTTCTACATCAATTTTTGCTTGTTTGTACTCGTATATAAGGCAAAGATTAGTTTTGAGTTTTGTCAAGGCAGGCATATGTTGGTATTAGTAAAAGAACGATGATCTTCCACCTGCAAAATGGCTTATGGGAATTATAGTACAAAAACATCCGGCTCGAAGGACCATAAACAAAATACAAGCAAAAATTGATGTACAACTAAATATTCAAATTAAAAAAAGACAGACTTTATATAAACATCAAAATATATAATTTTTTTTTTATATAAAGATCAAAATATATAAAATCTTTATAAAAACAGTAAAAGAGATTTAAACACTACTGATTTCATTAGTGCAACGCACTCGTCCTACAAATAGTACCTTAACGGCTGTCCCCCACTGCATACATTTTATCACAGACTTTTTGTGGGTCAAAGATATAACATACTGATTTCAATAGTACAACGCACTCGTCCTACAAAAAGTGCCTTAACGGCTGTCCCTACATACTTTTTATCACCGACTTTTTGTAGGTGAAAGATATAACATACTGATTTCAATAGTGCAAAACACCGTTCCTACAAAAAAGTCTCCCGGCTACGACCTACTTTTTGTAGATTTTTTTCTCACAGATTTTGTCATTGATTGTTCCGCCATACAAATATGACCGATTTTGTGGCCTACATTTGTATGACCTGTGTCTTGGCTATTGCAACCAGCGTGTTCTATTGTTCACCTACAAATAGTCGGTCAGTATGCCGTGGCCGGGAACCCTGAAACGGATCCCAACTCGACGTCCATAAATCTTTGAATACAAAAATACTGTATTTTTCATTCTGCGGAAACCTCTTATACATATTTAAACGCGTGATAAAATTTTCAGGAATCACACGCCACGTCAACCTGTTTCTGCCGAAGGCCGTGTAAATATTTGATTGTTTGTTTAAATGTGACGGACTCTTTGTTTCCAGAGAGAAAATGCTCATCTTTTTTAATATTGTTCCCCTCAATAATGAAAATATTTACACATTGTTTAAGAGCGTGCAATGTACGTCGAAGTTTCAGTATTCCGGTGTTTTTGATTGCCCCTGACACGCATAAAATAACAAAATTGAATAAAAAAATAATTGTAGACTTGAATAGACTAAGGATATAGACCAAAATTCTGATTTCGGGAAAGTTAAGTTAAAATTGTCACTTAAACATTTTAAAATACGTCGTAACGTCGAGTTCATTAATCTAAATCCGTCTCTAGAATCAATGTACTTAATACGTTACTAACTTACTACATATCCTATATCATATATCATATGTTCCACTAAAATGTAATTGTCTAGGTTTTTTTTGCGATATATCCCTTACCTTCATCCATTCATGTATTCAATTAGTAAATATATAAAGATAATGTAACTATTTGTTTCCTGTACAACATTATAAAATTAAAGTTTTAAAGAGTACGTTTTAGTAACGTTATGTGATAGCTAAACAGTTGAAATGTGTGTTGAATGATGTATTTCTGTGCCAACAATTAATACTAAAAAAACAGAATACAATCAAAATATTTTATCTAAATTGGCGAAAATTAAAAAGTTTTTTGCAGTATTCTATGGAACCCTCTGTCCGCAAATTCGACACTCACCTGGCTGGTATTGTAGCCATGAAGTACTTTACTTTTTTCAAATACTTGAAAAAAGTATATATAAATTTTCACTACTTTAGATCTTTGGACATTCGATGTTCGATTAATAAACGGGAAAGTTCAAAGCGGAACACTTCTCAAATAAAGAGGCTCTTAAGTTACATACTATCCTTTCCAATCTGCCGGAGACAATAGAGAGCCTTTGATTTATCTCTATCAATGAATCTCTCGATAAACTGTTTTTTCTCTAGCGCAGAGTTTTAATATTCATCTAGTGATATAGCGCAGGTGATGCTTTGGAAGTGAAATGAAGCTTTAAACTATTTTTACTTTTAAAAAGAAAATCTGTAAAAAAATATGTCCCAACAACACCACCAGTATACGTGTTCTAGAATCAGAAAACGAACCTTATTGGTCTATTAAGTAAAAAAAAGTTTATATAATGTCTCTTTTTGTTCAGAGTAATAATTAAAAGGTAAACTACCAACAAATACCATAACTAATTAAGCCCGCTTCGAAAAGATTTCACAACTTTTTGGATTAAATTTTAAAAAATTCTTCCTTAGTAGATGCCTATGATTTAAATGGAATACGTGTGTGTTTCTTTTTAGTGTCTAGCCCTAAGGAATTGGCCTGTACGTTGATACATCAGGAAATCACAATATGTTCAAAAACAAGTTATGGATAATAGCGCTAATGTAAATAAACTACATACAAATGCCCCTCAGAAACTGGGAATAAGTGGGAAAAAGTAAGTACTAGAGCTTGACTTGCGAAGGTGAAGGTGAAAGAAGGACGAGGTATTTTAGTAAAAAGCATTGCCCGCCGCCCGCCTGCGCTCGACGAGGCGTGAAACATCGCTGGCGGGTGGACCTGGTGCACACGATGTGCTCTTGAGGGATGGCACTGCACTTTTATCTTTTATAACGGGTATAAAAAGATCAGTCACTATAACTATGGGATATGATTATACTACCTTTACCCATTCTAGAAAAAAATCTTTTTTTTTTCGTTATTCTTGCGACAAAGTCTATATTGCCCGAGACTTCGTTCACGCTGAAGAAACTCCTGGAGGAACCGTTAAAGTTTCTAGAATTCACTAGATATACAGGAGGTTTCATGGTTCATATATCAAGCCGAATATAGTGTGAAGAAAAGGACACGTAGAGCATTTTTTTGTTTTGGCACCTCATATAAATTACTTACCATAATGCGATTAATCACGATTAATGATTTCTATAAAAGTCATAAAACAGATGAGTTTCAATCCAGGTCAGGCCTTAGGTCAACGACCAGTACGTTCGTGTGTATAGACTAGGAGCTCGCGAGCCCCAGCATAGTAAGATTCAGTAGATTTTGCCGCGATTTTGTGCACAGGGAAACTTCCACGTTAAAATTAATTATTTTTGTTAAAATATGTTTTTGTCTTAGCCCTTTACAATAGTAATGCCGTACTTCGGTAGGAATGGGCTGGATCGACCAAAGAAACCAACGTGAAATAACGCTTACGTTTTCTGGCCTGGCCGAGTTACCGTACGAGTTACGTACCCACGTAACGGAGCAAAAAAGGAATTTGAAGGTTTCAAAAACCGCAAACACTCTTATAATACATAAATTATAATAAAAATAGTAACCGCTTACCATCAGTTGATATAACTGTTTAGTCAAGTTACATTGCTTGGCAACTTGGCTAATGGCCCGGTACTTTTTCCGATATATTAAAAAAAAGTCACAACTCACAACCCTAACCGCCGCTTAATCGATAGCAAACAATAACTGCACTATGTTCGCTACGATAAGGTACAGTCCATAAATCTAGAAACCTCTCGCCGCTGATAGAATAACGATAAATAAAAACAATAAAGGGTTTATCAGGAATCGATATTCTATTACGGGATTTCTATTACGAAGAGTGCTTTGTTCGGTTTATACGAGCAACGAGTGCTAGATGAATGGGAGCAATAACGAGAAAAAAAACGGGCAAGCGCGAGTGGGACGCGCGAACCGAGGGTTCCGCACAGAAATACTTCAGGAATCGAAACAGTTTTTGTCGTGCCTAAAATTGATAATGATAGTTTGTACAGAGAAGATATATTTTTCTTTTATTAAATACTAGCTGTGCCCTGCGACTTTTTTGAGTGACTTAACCGTTTCTGCAGCGCACGCAACGAAAGTCTCCAAATGTGAATAATTTCCCCCGTTTTTGCAACATTTCTCACTGATGCTTCGCTCCTATTGGTCGCAGCGTAATGTTTTATAGCCTAAAGCCTTCCTCTATAAATGGACTATCCAACAAAAAAATAATTTTTCGGACCAGTAGTTCTTGAGATTTGCGCGTTTAAAACAAACAAACAAACAAACTCTTCCGCTTTATAATATTAGTATAGATTGGGCGTCATAAAAAATTATAATCATGAAATGCCACACATAATATATCCTTTTTATGATTTAATTACAAATATGCAGTTTATAAAATTTTGCCTGTACTAATAGCATATTATAATATAATGTAATAATTATAATATTGATGTCTAAAACTGATGGAAGTCGAAATATGCGTTTGTGTGACATAACCTGCCGCATCTTTTTTTCGCATTTACTTAGATTACTTAGACCAGCTAGACTCAACCTGCGGCCCGCGGGCTGCATGTGGTCCACCGGCCTTTTTTATTGGCCCATTTGAAATATGACAACTATATAAATTTTTACCAAATAAGATTGTAGCCTTTAGCAAATCCTTAAAAAGTTCTGGAAGAGTGTTCATCGTTCAAAATAAGTACAACGTTAACTTGGAATTACCTAATAAGGTTGAGTATGCCTGATTTGGACCGTATAGTATACGGTTTTAATTTCAACCTAGAATATAATTAACTAACTGACCGGTACCCACTTCGTTGAACATGGAAACCGTGTAAACTTTCCCAGGACTTCCACGAATATTTCAAGACTAAAAATAGCCGAATCAGTTCAGCTGATCTCGAGTTTTAGCGAGACTAACGAACGGCAATTGGTTTTTATATAGCCTATGTTACTCAGTGATAATGTAGCTTTCTGATGAAATAAGAATTATTAAAATCGGTCCAGTACTTTTTGAGTTAAGTCGTACAAAAATACAAATCTTTCCTCTTTATAATATTAGAGTAGATAAGAGTTTAGATTTTTCGTTTTCAGATGAGGAACCCTAAAAACTAGGAAGCTAGAAGATTAACAAACATTATGAGATTATATTGAAATTTATTTTTGTTCTCCTTGCTTGAACGTGCTTCTTAGTGGAAATTCATGTTATACAGTAATAATACATAAACTACTTGCACTTTTTCCACAATTTTTTCAAACTTGTAACTTCCACTTCCTACACCTCATGACTCGTCGAAGGAACATTCCGTTCTATGTTCTATCAAAAATAGTTAAAATCAAACAAACAAAGAATTAGTCCCGATTTCACCAACGCATGTTAGTGTTAACCGCTTGTTAAAATACTATGCCTTCTCATTCATTGATAGGAATTACGAAAGGGACAACGAAGGATTAACTTTAACATTGCTTGGTGAAACACGCCCTTAGCCTTCCAACACAGTCTGCTTTATATTAATTCAACAAAATTATGTCAAAGCAGACTGTGTTGGAAAATGATCAACATGGATCCCAATATCAAGTCTGCCCTAGATCGCTGAGGGCCCTTCACCGTCCTGAGACTGCTCAAGTGTCTGCTGTCGTCTCAACTCGTGCTCAGGACAAAAGTTTTTCAACTTCGAGCAATATCGTCCTTTGTTTCGCAAATTTTGCAGTAAGGAGGTGCACTTTGTCAGTAATAAGATTCAAGGCTTCATGTTTTCTAATGCTTAAATTTACCTTTGTTTGAGACTACAGGATGGAATTTAATTCTGTTTGTGTTATCTTTCGTACTTATCTTTATTTAATGTCGGATATTTCTTATTATTGTTAACAGAAGCTGTTGTGATAATAAAATTTATTCTTTTTCTTACTTATCTCATTGATTATATAGCAAATGTCAGATAGAGTGCTCGATCATCTGTACTTATCTTTATTTATTGCATGTTATTTCTTGTGATTGTTTACTTCTGTAAACAACTGTACAGATTCTTCTGTACATATGTAAATAAAATATATTATAAATTCTTACTTATCTCTCAGACTATAAAGCAGTAATGAGTGAAGCGACTAAAGTAAATACAAATGTGTGGCGACGTAACGCACGTTTAACCTTGAAACATGAAACCACAGCGTCTTGAACAAAACACTTATTACGTTCGTACGATTGAAACAGAAACGCTTTGATAAAAGCGAATTCGTCATCCGAAAGAAACCGCTCAAATAATTACGTAAATTATTCGAGACTGAAATGCAACACTTATCTTCCGTCTTCAATCTTGAAACACTCTTCAGTCCCGAAAAGGACTTTTACAATTCTAATAAGAATTCTTCACAGCAATACAGCACGAATATTCACAGTCTTCAATCTTCATTCTTCATGCTCCATTCTTCAGTCTTCAGCCTTCAAAACTCACCTAGCAACAACGCGGCGTCGACCAGCAGCGACACATTTCACCTCACGCAATTCCCGCCGAAAAGTGAACGCGGCCCGCCAAAGCCGCGATATTTATTCGCGCGCCCGCGCCCCGCGCGGCCCGCGATATCCACGCGCCTCGCGCGTTCCGCGGCGAGCAGGACGGAGACAATGACATACGACATATAGCGCGACAGCGACATACGCTACCGCACAGCCAATCACGATTCACCTTTTAATCTTTTTAATCTGTTCCACCAATCATAATTCATCTTTGTAAAATAATACATTTATGTAATAATAATTAAGACAAAATATTTGTATAAAAGGAGCACTTTTTTGTAAATAAAATATTCACTGTTCTACACGAGTTGAGTATCATTTCACTCCTCTACAACAACAAGCCCTCCAAAGTGGTGACCCCGAAGAACAACAAGCACCTTCAAGAAGAAAATACTGCCGAAGAACAACAAGCACCTTCAAGCAAGAAGTACCTTCAAGAAGGAAATTCTGCTCGAAGAAACAGCAAGCAGTTCAAAGAAAAATGGAGGCCAACAGTGAATCTCTGCCCGGAAGCTCTGCGACTCACACTACGGCAGCACACACATCGGCAGCACCTTCCCCACAAGAAATTGCTGGCATAGCGCTCTCTATGCGTATACCGCCTTTCTGGAGGGACAAACCAAGGTTATGGTTCCTCACGTTCGAAGCAGCCACAAGCGGCTCACAGAAGAACCAAAGCCAGCTGTCACAAATGGTCATAGCGCGTCTCGAGAAACAAGACATCGAACAAATCGCCGACCTACTATACAACCCGCCAGAGAAGAAGGAGTACGAAGCTCTGAAGGACAGACTAATATCGGCGTATGAAGAATCAGACAGCAGACAGTTCCAGCAACTCCTGTCTGAGATGGAACTCGGGGACCAGAAACCGTCACAACTACTAAGAAGAATGCGAAACCTGGCACGCGACAAAGTTCCCGATTCCACTCTCAAGCTCATGTGGACCAATCTTCTCCCAGCTTCCGTCCGATCCGTACTGGCCGTCAGCGACTCATTCAGCCAGAAGACGACCCTCGACGAGCAAGCGGCAATGGCTGACAAAATGCTGGAGCAAAATACGGAGAGAAGTAATGTAAGTAATGTAAATAGTGTAAATAGTATAAACAACTCGCCATCATCATCAGACTTTCAAAATGCGCTCATCGCTGAAGTGAGAAAATTATCGCTAGAAGTTGCAGAACTCAAACTTCATCACAACCACAGAAGAAATAATAATCAGCATCATTACCAACGCTACCGCTTCCGCTCAACTTCAAAAAACCGTCAACGTTCCCTGTCACGTCATCGAGAACAATCTCCATCGCCGTACTGCTTCTACCATGCGAAGTTTGGTAAAGAAGCAAGAAAATGTACGCAGCCATGTACGTTCAACAGCAACCAGGGAAACTAGAAGAAACGCTGGCAGCGGCGGACTCCGGCGTTCACACGAAACAATACCGCCTTTTTGTCACAGACAAAACATCGCAACTAACCTTCTTGGTAGACACGGGTGCAAATATATCGGTCATACCTAAGAAGAAAGGCACGTATCTCCAGCCGCTACCATTTCAACTGTATGCCGCAAACAACACGGTAATACCTACATACGGCGAAAAAACAATCGAGCTAAACATCGGACTTCGCCGACCGTACAAGTGGAAGTTTATCGTCGCTGCAGTCTCAAAACCAATCCTCGGAGCCGACTTTCTGCAACATCACGAACTCATCGTCGATTTGAAAAACAGAAAACTCATCGATGGTCGAACGAGTCTACATATAAATACACCGGTATGTTACACGGACATACCTACAGTCCGCAGTGTTGACGTCACGCAGTCGTATCACGACATACTAGCTGAATATCCCGGTATCACAAGATTGACATCGATGAACATCACACCGAAGCACAGCGTCGAACATTTCATCGAAACTACTGGCCCACCACTACATTGTCGTGCAAGACCGATCCAGCCACATCGCTACAATCAAGTAAAAAAAGAATTCGAGAACATGATACAACAAGGTCTCTGTCGTCCCAGCAAGAGCTCCTGGTCCTCACCTCTTCACGTCGTACCAAAGAAGAATGGCGACTTAAGGGTGTGTGGCGACTATCGACGACTCAACGCGGTATCAAAACCCGACCGCTACCCTATACCACGACTACGAGATTTCACATATCAACTCGCCGACAAGAAAATTTTCTCCACTATCGATTTGAACCGAGCATATCAACAGTTACCAGTACACGAAAAAGACGTCGAGAAGACAGCAATAATAACACCGTTTGGACTATACGAATTTCCGAGAATGTGTCCTGGCCTTAGAAACGCAGGTCAGACATTTCAAAGATTTATTCACGAAATCCTACAAGGCTACGACTTCGTATTTTCATTCATCGACGATCTACTCATTACATCAAATAGCGAAGAAGAACATCGCGAACACCTGCGATGCGTTCTACAGCGCCTGGAAGAAAACGGCATCACAATTAATCCCGCCAAATGTGTACTCGGCAAACGAGAAGTCAAGTTTCTCGGTTTCAACGTCAGTAGCGACGGAATCAAGCCGCCACAAGAAAAAGTTCAAGTCATCGAAGATTTTCCATTACCGAAAAACATAGAAGAATTACGACGATTTCTCGGTATGTTAAATTTCTACCGAGATAGCATACCGAACGCCGCGACACTACAAGCACCGCTACACGCTTATCTACACAACGCGAAGAAAAGAGACAAAACACCGATCGAGTGGAACGAATCATCAAAACAATCATTTATCGCTTGTAAAAATAGCATCAAAAACGCTGTTTTACTCGCGCATCCAAATCACACAGCACCGATCGCAATATTTTCTGACGCATCCGACACCGCAGCCGGAGCGGTAATCCAACAATTCATTAACAATAAGTGGCAACCTCTCGGCTACTTTTCGAAGAAGTTTACAACAGCGCAAATGAAGTACAGCACCTACGATCGCGAACTTCAAGCAATATACATGGCAGTGAAGTACTTCCGAAAAACGTTCGAAGGCCGAGAATTAATCATTTTTACCGATCATAAACCTCTCACATTCGCCCTACAGAAAAAAACATCAACAACAGAAACTCCAAGAAGAGCCCGGCAACTACTGTTCATCTCAGAATTCACGCACGACATACGTCACGTCAGCGAAAAAAACAATATCGTCGCTGATACTTTCAGTCGTATTAGCACGATCGAAACACCGACCGCTGTAAACTACGAGGACTTATCTCGGGCACAAGAGCGAGACAGCGAGCTACCCGCACTCTTCACACAAGAAAACTTATCTTTCAAAACAACAACACTACCCAACTCCGATGTCAAAATAATATGCGAAACTTCAACGAATCATATCCGTCCATACCTACCGCAAGAATTTCGTCGTGCCATTTTCAACTCCATTCACAACATCAGTCATCCCGGAACAAAAGCATCAAGAAAACTTATCACTCAAAAATTCTTTTGGCCGTCTATGAATAACGACATTAACAACTGGACGAAAACCTGCATTCGATGTCAAAAAAGCAAAGTACAACGTCATACATCGAGCATCATATCATCATTTCCTCAAGTCGACCGATTTCATCACACACACATAGACATCGTTGGACCGTTACCTACAACATCGAACGGTCATAGATACCTACTCACTATGATCGATCGTACAACACGATGGCCGGAAGCTGTACCACTCACAGAAATTACTGCTGAAGTTGTCGCTCGAACATTTTACGAGCAATGGATAGCGAGATTCGGCTGTCCAGTAACTATAACAACCGACCAAGGACGCCAGTTCGAGAGTCAACTATTCACCAGCCTAACACGATGTATGGGTATAAACAAAACCCGTACAACACCGTATCACCCACAATCCAACGGCATCATCGAACGCTGGCACAGAAGCTTGAAAAACTCGCTGAAAACAAGATTAATCAACAGTAATACATCGTGGATCGACGAAATACCTACAGTTTTACTCGGACTTCGCGCTGCAATACGAGAAGACACCGGAACCAGCGCCGCCGAACTTACCTACGGATATAACCTACGTTTACCCGCAGACTTTTTCGAAACATCATCATCATCAGCAAGCCTCGATCATACCTACGTTGAACAGTTACGAAAAAACATCAATTCATTGAAGCCAATTATCGACGTACAACGCCACGGGAATCAACGCAGTATCTTTGTACATCGCGACCTACAAACATGCGAGTATGTTTTCGTACGTAATGACGCGGTAAGAAAACCATTACAACCGCCTTACGACGGACCGTACAAAGTACTACGACGGCAAGACAAACATTTCACATTACAACTACCCGATCGCACAGCAACGTTATCCATCGATCGTTTGAAGCCCGCTTACACTTATGAAGATTACCTCAGCGAACCAGCAACGAACAACGTACAACAGTTACCGAACGAACTACCAGGTACCACGAGTAATTCACTTAGCAACAATTTACCTTTACCTATTACCTCAAAATGTTTACCTGTTACCTCTAAACCGTTACCCGTTACCTTTAAACCATTACCTGTTACCTTTAAACCATTACCTGTTACCTCAATACCTTTACCAATTACCTCAACAATACCAAGTGCACCATCCATCAAGCAGAAGTCACCAGCGAATCCAACAACACTGAAGACAACAAGAAAAGGTCGTGCCGTCAGACTGCCGGTACGCTTCGCTTGAGGGGGAGCACTGTGGCGACGTAACGCACGTTTAACCTTGAAACATGAAACCACAGCGTCTTGAACAAAACACTTATTACGTTCGTACGATTGAAACAGAAACGCTTTGATAAAAGCGAATTCGTCATCCGAAAGAAACCGCTCAAATAATTACGTAAATTATTCGAGACTGAAATGCAACACTTATCTTCCGTCTTCAATCTTGAAACACTCTTCAGTCCCGAAAAGGACTTTTACAATTCTAATAAGAATTCTTCACAGCAATACAGCACGAATATTCACAGTCTTCAATCTTCATTCTTCATGCTCCATTCTTCAGTCTTCAGCCTTCAAAACTCACCTAGCAACAACGCGGCGTCGACCAGCAGCGACACATTTCACCTCACGCAATTCCCGCCGAAAAGTGAACGCGTTACGCGGCCCGTTTTTTTTTTTTTTTTTTTTTTTTTTTTTTTCGAAAGGGTACTCACTAATGGCATGAGAGCCGATTTAGCTGTGTCGGACTATAACTAGCCGGGTGGCTAGTTGTTTAGAAGGGAGTAGATGGGAGGTGTGACCCCCCCTTACATCACCCGGGTGATGTTCATATCGGATTGGGGATAGCTACGGTGGTAGACTATTATTATGCGGTCTGTGGGACACGTGTCCACCCTGCTGAGGGGCCCGAACCCCATCCTCACTCACTGACGAGTGAGGTAGCTCGCGCGCGGTAGCAAAACTATCGTCGAACGAGTTATCGCGTTAGAGAAGCTCTTTTTAATTATTAGTGACTTGGCTAGAATTAGGCTGTGCCGTGCCTCACCCTTCCGCGAGTGGTCGGGTTTGTACGCGCGCGTAATTTCTAATGTCTAGGTCATCGTTGTTTATAGAGCTTTCTATATCCAAAGCGCGATCGCGGTCGTTTAGATGTGTTCCTAAGCTGCTAGGACGCGGGCTCGAACTCGGGTTCGAACTCGCTCCCGTGTGTGAGTCGGTCCGTATGTCGGTACGTGTTGTAGTGAGTGTGGAAAGTCTCCTGGGACAACGCCGGCGCCGGCCTTGGTGCAGTACTAACCACGCGGGTGCGTGTGGTGTGGTGTGTTTACGTGACTGCATATGTTGCAGTACGTGCTTTGTAATACTATCTATGGGATCATCTAAGATGTGCTTAGGTCGCTTGAAAGGATGTCGGAAAGTCCGTGCGTCATGTTCGTAATCCTGAGCCTTACGAATGAGCGGGTTGGGGTGCCTTTTGCCTCTATCAAAGAATCTCCCGGTGAGTTCCTGGATGTGGGCTTTAATAGTGACAAGTTCGCAGTCTCTATGCAAGTCGATGTTACGCATATACCGGGGGGCGCCTGTTGCCAGACGTAAAAACCGGTTTTGGACTTTTTGCAATCGGTCCATTTGATTGTCGCTTATGTGTGCGAAAGAGACGCACGCATAAGTGAGTATTGTTCTTATGCAGGTTACGTATAGGGTGCGTTTATGTCTTAAGGACATTTTACTACGCGCATTTAATAACGGATATAATTTGTAAAGTACAAATTTCGCTTTTCGGATCGCGGCTGTGATGTGAGTTGAAAAATTCATCGACTTGTTTAGAACTACACCTAGGTACTTAACGTTTTTGACTTCGGGAATGATGTTTCCGTGCAGACTAATAGGACTCATTTTTTGTCTAGAGGCCGTTTTTTTAACGAATTGGATGGCTTGGCTTTTGTCGGGATTCACTTCTATTCTCCACTTCGAGAACCAGTTACCGAGGTCGGTAACTGCCTCCTACGCGGCCCGCCAAAGCCGCGATATTTATTCGCGCGCCCGCGCCCCGCGCGGCCCGCGATATCCACGCGCCTCGCGCGTTCCGCGGCGAGCAGGACGGAGACAATGACATACGACATATAGCGCGACAGCGACATACGCTACCGCACAGCCAATCACGATTCACCTTTTAATCTTTTTAATCTGTTCCACCAATCATAATTCATCTTTGTAAAATAATACATTTATGTAATAATAATTAAGACAAAATATTTGTATAAAAGGAGCACTTTTTTGTAAATAAAATATTCACTGTTCTACACGAGTTGAGTATCATTTCACTCCTCTACAACAACAAGCCCTCCAAAAATGTAAATAAAATTGAAAAACACATTGAAAAGAATGATACCTTACCTAATATTATATCTTTCCTGACTCGCTCTATTTCATATATAAAATTTCATCAAAATAGGTTATGTAGTTTCTACTGCAATATATAGTATGTTACAATGTTACTATAGTGTGTAGAGTAAATTAAATAAGGGTTAGTTACGTACAGTCGCTGACAGATCCGGTTCACGATTTTTAAACCCTATTGATATGTGATTAAATCGAAAAGTGCTTAACCAAATCTGTCGCCGACCGTACGTCGTTGTGTAATAAATAATAATGCCCCCCACACCGAGTTTAGTGACGGTGGCCGGTTTCATTGAAACCAGGCCAGCAACGCAGGAGTTATTTTTACAATACCCAAGTTTGTGCGCAATACACAGAAGCACTCTCTCTTTCTTCACTCTCGGGGACGAATACCCGACATGACTGGCGGGAAATCAGTCTCAGGACCGACTTTTTACATGCAGCATTTCTTGTCAGAAAATCAGGTGATCAGCCTGCATTGTCCTAACCAAACTTGAAAACAACATTATTTGTTTTTCCAACGCGGAAATCGAACCCACGACCTCCGAGTCAAGAGCTTAACTCTCAACCACTAGACCACGGAGGCGTATATCGTATGTACCTATATAGTCGTTATCTAGAGGTTCTTTAAAACTGAAGGACATTTTACTGAATCCAGAAAGTAAATTCCAAGTTTTCGATACTTGTAAATTGTGCTCCGTCACTGAAAAGTTCTTCAGTGGAACATTTCAGGTAGTCTAATTGGAAGCACTCGAGCTAAGACCCGCTATATTATAACAGAAATGTGAACCGTATTCCAATATGCCTGTTGACCTAAATTCCGGTGAATTTGATCCTTATGTGATTAACTGTGCTGAATACACTAGTAATATAACTAAGACATATGTATAACGATACTTGTTTTTTCATGGGGCTTCGCCCGCATGTGTTCGTGGCAAAAAACTTATTTAGCAAATACTTTGTTATTTGCTAAAGAAGTACGAGTAAAGTGTACTGTAAAGTGAGTACTTTATTAATCCTTAGATATTTATTTAAAGTCATGGTCTACCATCCCATACAATTTTTCCTTAATACAAAAATATATTATATATAAATACAATTGCAAAAGATGTCACTACTATTAACGTTTGTAAATTATAAAATGTAAATATGCCGAATTAAGTACAAATATTGATATATTAAAATAAAAATTAGAATATTTTAAGCATATTTTAAGCACATCACATTAAGTTAAATTCAACTCCTTAATTAAGAAGAAGATACGAAAGAAATAAGTAATTAGTATTTTCCAATAGTGGCACTAGATGGCGGTTTCTGGAATGTGTCTGAAAATCGAAGAAAACAAAAATAGCCAGTCGAATTACCAGTATTAGGGTGATACCATTTTCTAGTACTAGGTCGTGTCTCTATTATATATCTACTTTCTGTTAAACTATATGGTATAAAAAACCTACATATCTGCCACCGTGGACTTTTTGGTAGGCTATTTCGTATTTAATTGTGGTTTTTGAACGAGTTTTAATGGTCAATAAATGTTATATAACCGTTCTCTATAATATGACTTTTGTATCAGAGCACTTGCGTCAAATAACTCTAGGTTTAAGTTAGATATTTAGCTCTAATTGGACTTGAAATAGGGCACTAACTGTAGGTTATTTATGAAACTAACTGGCACCTTAGAAATAGAAAATTAATCCACGCAAAAGTTTATCCAACGAAAATAATTCGCAAAAGCTTTTTTGTTTACACTACCGCGTTTATGGATAAAATCGTTCGTTCATTTGGACTATCCTTTCAGCGCCTAATCCATCATTAATCCAATAAATATCGAACATTGTATTAACTCCAGCAAAACGGAATAAAATGAAAACATTTTTAAAATAATATTTATAATCTTTTATACTCGTATCTTCTCTTATCCCTATATATAAAAATGAATTGCTGTTCGTTAGTCTCGCTTAAACTCGAGAGCGGATGAACCGATTCGGCTATTTTTGATCTTGAAGTGTTCTTGGAAGTCCAGGGAAGGTTTAAACGGTTTTTATGCTCAACGAAGTGGGCACAGCTCAGCTGGTATAATATAAAAGTACTAACAATAAAAGAGGAAAGATTTGCAGACTCGCATCAACAGGCTAAATACATTTATATTAAAGGTAATAAAGGTAATTGTAATCAAATTCAGTTACATCTACCACCTCCTACAAACCGCAATGCTCAACGCGATCTCATTGCGGAACCCGCAAAGTAGAATCCGCAACGCGGAACCCGCAACGTGGAACCCGCAACGCGAAACCAGCGAACCCGCACTGCGGAAGCCGAAAAGCATGACAGCGCAATTCACATTCGATAACGTTACTATTATGGAACTTTCAAATATCCCTGCTTGACTTACTGGTATGAAATATTCCTTGTTTTGTTATAACTGTCGAAGTTTTTGTAAGTTTTAACACATACACATAGACACGTAATTTTTTTTAAATCATTTATTCGTATTAGGTTACAAATATAGGTATAAGTTTTTGTCGCTGCTCACGGTGACAAAGTTAACTACAATTTGTTTGTCATCGAATTAGTTACCATAGTTTGGCACTAGGGGCGCTGTTTCGATGCCATACAAATTGTAATTAAATTCCTTACCTTGCAGTGAAAACTCGCACTAGTTTCACTGTTCAAAGGCGAGATGCTTATACTTATAACCCCCTTCTGATTTTGTCAGGGGTTCAAAATGGCGTCGCGAAGCTACGACTGCACCAATGTGAGTTGAGCCTAACGTATATCGCTACCATTAACAAGAGCCGTGACGGTCGGCGTCACATGCGCGCCGTAAAGCATATAGTGTTAATACTGTGACCCACATGCGAATAGATATTGAAACGTGTTGCGGTCAAACCGGAACACGGGTGCTTTGGAAAATGTCCAATTTTGAACGTAATGTTCCAGTTAATCTTTTATGATTCAAGAAAATAATAGCATTCGTACTACAAAATGGGTATTATTTGACTGATTAAGCTTGCATTTATCTTATCAGACTGCTCGCTAATATAATAGAGTTGAATATCGAACGGAGTTCAATTCTTCAAATCTTGGAGTATTTATATTTTCAGCTATATTCATGAACATCAAATATTATGAACACTGCTAATTGTCGATCAAGTTGGACAAACTATGTACGATTGGGTTTAGTTACTTGAATGTCATTTTTATTACATGAATGGATAGTAATATGAAAAAAGGAAAGAAATAGTGTAGACGTACAAAAAAATTAATAGTCTCTAAAAAACTGCAGATTGTTTGGCGCTTTTTGTGATTTTCGGATGGTTTTCACAAGGCTATTGGGTCAATTACATGGGCCGTCATGATTTTGATACAATTTCAATATGGCCGTTGTGATTTATTATATTGACACAGAGTTCTGTTTATAGTGCAGTTTTGTTCTGTTGCGATCACTAAAAATCCGTCGTGGAAACGTCTAGCCAAGCCTGTCGTTGTTTTAAACTGACAAGGCTTATATTCAAGTAGGCTTGTGAAACCTTTGTTGTTTCTGTTTGAATTCAATATTTGCGGTTTACGCTTAATTTTTGTCTTTATGTATAAAGAATATTGTTATATGTCAAAATGACGTCTTTGAGCGCAAAAATAAAAGTGAATCTATTACGTCTGTTTATTTGCTTTGCCTTAGCAACCACTTTATCATAACCAACTCACAGATATACGTCCAACCTTGTCATATTGTATGCTAAACATAACATATATCTTTATAAAAGGCTCAATAGTAACTAAACCACCTAAAGTAAAACGAGGCTTATAGTTTATTAAAACGGTTAGATTTTGTAAAAACTATGTACACACATGTACCGTAACATCAATAAAATTTTCAGGAATGGCACAGAGCTGGCGCGCTCGCGTCATATAACATACCTGTTAAAGTTTCACAATTTTATTTGTCGTTAAAATTACGTTGCACCTTTAAAATACGAAATATTTCGTTCAAATACGAGAGGTAGAAATTCTTCTATATTAATATTTACACGTTAAATAAAACAGAGTAACTCTTTATTTGGAACCATAACAAAAATATTATCTAAAACTTTTTTGATTGAGCATGAATTCACGGTTTCTGACAAATTGTCGTATAATATTGTAACTTATATTGGCCACACACCATATGGTCTACCGTAGAGTTCATTCTGCGCAGGTATGCCTGTGTAGGTAGACCGCGCAGGATACCTCAGCGTGATAGATACTTAGGTAGATCAAACCGGTGAATATACGCCTCTGTAAGTAGGCCTTTGCATCCGTTATTGTCTGATTTATATAGTACTAGCTGTGCCCGCGACTTCGTACGCGTGGAAAAGTGATTTAGGGCACTGTTATAATAAATCAGTTTTTATAACATACATTTGTAACAATAGACGCGCATAGGCAAAAGAAGTAGGCCGATGAAATAATAATAATAGTTTACCGTCAAATAATGGCTTAGACATGCCATATGAAGACATAGGATTACCCCCAATAAATGTAACTATATCTTAAATAGTCAGACATAACTGCTTAGCATCAAAAAGTACACATAACACCATCATAACTACAAACAAATGGCACAACCGCTGAGGACTTTCGCTAATAGGTACTTGCCAATGTTGGTCCCGATCCAGTTGTGTGCCCGCTTGTATGTAGGGTATATTAGGTATATTACCATCCTTTCGGAGCTCACCAAAAGAAGTAGGCCCCGAACAACATGTAGATAGTAGAGAAGTTATTCCGATAATATTATTCGGGTACACCGTATAAACCCGACCAATTTTTCTCGTTAATTTAGTATAGGATTTAACTTCGTGGTCCATCTGTCTGTCTGTATTACAAAACACGTGTAGGTATCAAGCTAAAAATCATATCAATTACTAAGGATCTATTAACTGTCCCTTAAAGCTGTGAAAAAATCAGACTTTTTAGCCACCGCAACCAAAAGATACAACCGTTTATGTCGCAAATTTTTAACATTGTCGATACTTGCAAGGGAATCAAAACCTAAAGGGACTCTTCTACTTCCCGGGAACTCAGAATCTTAAAACATAAATGAAGCAACAACGTTTTAATTTAGTGCTGACAAAGGATAAATTGCGAAACCATAAATTTTTTTGAGCTTACTACCGTTTATCCACCGTAACTGATTTTATACAAAAAAACTTTAGTAATTAAGAAAGTAAGAAAAAAGCTTAGACCTACCTAGTATAAAAACTAATAAATAAATGATCAAGAAATACATAAATCTAAGTTATATTGACCGAACTTTTTTTGGATTAACTATAGTTAATACGTCGTGTAAATCAAAATTCTATTTATTAGGTATATTGTATAATAGTTTTCTTAAAAACAAACTATCCTACGCCTATACAAAAATAATTGTTGTATTTAAAAAACCCTTTATAATAATAATAATATAAATAAATTAAATTCACTTTTATCGAATGCCATTCTCCCCCGGTGCGTTCGCTGCGCATAAAATTTGAAACGCGCGGCGCGCGGCTCCCGGGCCGGCGCGCTTCCTACAAACGTCCAGCAAGTACGACATGATGTTTTTAAATTGTCATAACTTTTTTATTTATGAACCAATTTACATTAAACAAACACTAAATGTTAAGTGAAACTTGCCGCAATATATTACTGTAAAGTAGATCTAAATCGGATAAGCCGTTTCTGAGATTAGCGTGCACAAACCCACAGACAAACAGACAAACAGATAAACAGACAAACAGACAAACAGAAAAAATTTCAAAAATCATTGTTTTGGGTACTATTGCGTAAATAAAGGTCCCCTATAATATTTTTTCTCAAATATCTTCAATGTACAGACACGACTCCTCTACAGATTTATTATATGTATAGATATAGATAGATATAGATGTATAGATATAGATTCTCCGGGCGAAGTAACCACTCTTTAAATACTGTAGTGCCTGGAACAGGCGGTTTTCAGGCGCATGGTTGCCTAGCCTTAAACGGCATTTTCACAACATAGTCGGCCAAGTCCAGAGGAATGACTAGTCAATACGTCTGGGGTAAACCATGTGCGGGTTAACTCACGATGTTTTCCTTCACCGTTAGTGTGTTGTTAAAATTCCTTTTTTACTATTTTTATAAAGATTTTATGTTTGATTTTTATATGTCAAGTTTAAGTCTTTTTTGAATTTAAATATTGAAATTTCAGCTAGTTTGTATAAAAGACAAGGATTAGTTTTTAACTGACTTCCAAAAAAGGAGGAGGTTTCTCAATTCGACCGTATATATGTTTTTTTTTTAAGTTATCGAATTGGAAATTGGATACCAACCTGAATACACATCATCTAGTGATACTGTGGTTTCATTCAACTAGCTATATTTTTGGAGATTTGTTCAGCGTTCATGTAATGTACTTGAGGTCTGAAAAATTTCATTGGTACAGGCCACCCGTGAATCGAACCGGTATCCTTTCGAGTGCTAGTCAACGGTCTACCTCCGTAAATTATCAAATATTCAGCTACTGTGTTAGATATTTAACACCTGTACAGGAACCAACTCTGTTTATTAATTTAACCCACACTGGTGCAAGTAGGCCCGTTGCAAATTGTCAATTTACAAAATAGTAAGTTTGGTATGGTCACCGACAGTTCCCGTACACGATTATGCACCTTATTTTCGTAGTAATAAGATCGGAATGTGGTACTGCGGCCTGTTGTACAAGTGTAGTGTTTGGTTCGTTACTGAACAATGGACAGTATACAGTTTGTGGACATCAAATAAACAACTCGTTGCTTATGAACACTGCTAATTGTCGGTCAGGTTGGACAAATACAATTGAGTTTAGTTACTTGAATCTCATTTTTATTACATAAAAGGAAACTTGCAAAACACTTAATAGTTTCTAAAAGAACTGCAGATTGTTTGATGCTATTTTGTGATTTTTAACTGATTTCCAAAAAAGGAGTATGTTTTTTTATGGTTTGCATTTTTACATGGGCTCTCATGATTTTCATGCATTTTTAATATCGTTACGAATACGTAGCTATAAGTTGTTGCTGGTAGCTACACTGATCTAAATCTCATATTATATGGTAATGTAATTGTATTACGAATTTGATCTTTTGACCATGGTCAAAAGATGTCTTTAAAGCTCAATTTGCAACTTATCAGGAATCGCGAAGTTTCACGATGATGACGTCATTACTTATACATATGGCTAATATTAAAAAGTAAACCTTTGCATGCGGATGATTTATACATAACTATAGTAATACTTATGGGTAACTTCTCCGAGCGAAGTAACCACTCTTTAAATACGTAAAAATGTAGTGCCTGGGAAGGGCGGCTTTAAATGTCGCATGCTTATAACATGCCCCAGACATACGGCATTCTCGCAACATAATCGGCCTAGTCCAGAGGAGCAGTAGGCTTACTCCCGATACAATCGAGAATCGAATCAGTTCGATCTCAACGGCTTTTGATATTGTATTTGGTGGATTACTTTGATACTAACCAGGATAAAGATAATCGTTAGATCGTAAGATCGAATCTGAATCAAAATTGAATCAGTTTGGAGAGTAAGCTTAGCTCCTGGTCAATAAGTCTCATTGGTTCATGCCACAACCTGTGAATCAAACCTGCACCCTTTCGAGTGCTTATTGAACGGTTCACCCACCAGGCGCGGACGGTGTGGATAATATTATGTAGCTTCAATATTCAGTACATTACCGCGGCGACGGCGGCATATTGGGTGGCCGTTATAAGCTGTCCGGCTAATGCCGCATGCTGCCCGAATGCCGCTGAGATTTATTATGTGACTTACAATATAGGCCGGGTACTCACAGTCTCACTTACGTTGAGTATAAGCACCGGCACGCTCAATCACTGTGCTACATAGGTTGAAGAAGATGACATCCTTGAAGAAGAATATATAAATAAAAGTTTAAAAACACGCTTAATTACATTGTCATTGGACCTCGATAGTTATTAAAGCGTGTTTATGACAAGTTCTTTGGATTCTTAGCTCGTGACCAGATTGACTATGGCCGGTTACACACACACAAACTAGTTTTTATTGGGTAGGTATTATAACATAACTTAACTTTTAAATTTTTCATATTATGTCCGAGCTCTATGTATAAATATTGTTACATTTAAGTGATTTCTCTTGTGAAAAAGATTTTGATAAATAATCATTCTTATTATTATTATTATTTCTAGAAATTTTCTTTTCTCCCTTTGAGGGTCAACTGGTAGGTACCACGCACTGGTTAGTGTAGGACTATTGCAAAGGAATGGTTCTGGGCTATAGTTATTATTATTTTTATTCATATATTTATGCGTGCAAATCAATTCATAAGTACTGCATAAAAAACGCAGCGAAATCTTAAAAAATGCAATACTATACACTCATATGTCCACAACTTTCAATGCAGCCCGATCACCTGATTGTCTGACAAGAAAGATGATCCATGCGTCGGATGGGCATGTAAAAAGTCGGACCTGTTCTCTCGCCAGTCGTGTCGGTTTACCGTCCCACTGGGTTATGAGAGTAAAAGGAAGAGAGAGTGCTTCTGTGTATTGCGCACACACTTGGGCACTATAAAATAACTCCTGCGTAGCTGGCCTGGTTTCAATGAAATCGGCTACCGACCGATTATTATTATGTCCACAAAGAATGCGCGAACACAAGTGAATTTATTACCAAGATATATTTAATTTTCCACTTCAGTGCACTTCGACTTTCTATTCCATTTGGAATATTTGCTATTTTCTGCGGTTTTCTCGTATCTATGATTTTTGTAATATCAACGGTCTTACTCGTATCTTTTCATCATCATTAATGTTTTATATGTACATAAAAACTAGTCATACGCCCGTCCTACTGAGCTACATTTTCAAACACACAGGTGATGAAGGTTCTCTATGAAGTCCCGATTTCACCAACGCATGTTAGTGATAACGGCTTATTAAATTACCATGTCTTCTTATTTATTGACAGGAATTACGAGCAGAAACAGCATATTTAACGAAGGATTAACTTTAACATTGCTTGGTGAAAAACGTTCTAAGGATTAAAGATTTTATCCGTTTATTTAACTCCCAACGAAAACGGGTAAACAGATTTTGATTATTAATATTCCATACCCAAAGGTTAAAAACGGGACCCTATCAGCGACTCCGCTGTCCGTCTGTCACCAGGCTGTATCTCCAGAACTAAACAGTTGCAATTTTCACAGATGATGTAATTCTATTACCGGTATAACAACTTATACTTAAAATAAAATATGATAAAAAATGAAATAAAACAAATATTCAAGTAGGGACATTATATTTCGTCATATGTCACAGGTGTTTTTATTAATTTTGTACAGAACCCTACGTGCGCAAGCCCGACTCGCACTTGGCCGGTTTTTTAAATTCACGTAATTGAGAGTGATCTTAGCTATAATATCATTAGTTTGCTCACTAATAGGCTAACGGGAACGGCTATATTATATAAGGTGTAAAATAAACTATTATTAATACTTTAGAGTATTTATGTGCGTCCTTTGTAGAGTATACCGTAAAAGTAGCAGCGCTGAATGACTTACTTTCGATTTTCATGTTTGTATGAGCAATGCCTCAACATTATAAATTTTACAATACAATAATGTTCAAAAAGTACCTCTTTCAGCGCTGGTACTTTCACTGTGATCTCTATATACGGGACCACACACACACTCCCTAAAGTATTATCACTCATTAATATTATAGCCTTTCGTGGTTACAGTAACTAGTGTGTACCCAGCCTTAAACGTTTACATGTTAAGGCCCATACAAATATATTAATCACAACCCAACAAGGGTTAGCTTTAATATGCCATAAACAAGTCCTTTGATTATACATGAAGGCTACGGAGCTGCGTACTACATTACATTATGGAACCGTTTTTAGAGCTACAAAAACGTTATTCACAAATGAAAACGTCTTGGAAATAAATAAAGTTCTTTCTTTATTATTAACACTTTTACATCTTGTAGATAAAAATGAATTGCTGTTCGTTAGCCTCGCTAAAAATCGAGAACGGCTGAACCGATTCGGATATTTTTAGTCTTGAAATATTCGTGGAAGTCCAGGGAAGGTTTAAACGGTTTGTATGCTCAACGAAGTGGGCACGGGTCAGCTAGTATGTTATATTTTTGTCAATGTACTTTGATTTGACGACCTATAGCGCAGTGGTTGAGAACGTTGGTGCTCGCGAGAGGTCGCGTGTTCAAATCCCGCCGAAGGAACAATATTTTTTCTGTGTTCTTGGGTAATGGATACGTATTAAATTTGTGAATGTGTATAATTGTTTAGGCACTACAGTATTACTTTGCTCAGAGAATCTGTATAAATCATCCAATAACGAATGCAAAGGCCTTCTTTACCTAAGTGTAGAGGAAAAATATAGAGCTTACGTAAAACATACATTTCACAAACAATCCTTCACTCAATTTGGGAAGTCTAACAAAGCTGAGTTGTGAACGAAAACCACATTAATATAATACAACAGTGATGAATATAATTGAGTTTAGCGCAATTAATTATAAATATTGCTGTCGTGTACAAACGACACAGTTATGATGTACGAGATAATTGTGTAAATGTTCAATTACTGTTAACAAGTAACTAGCGGTCTGTGGTTTTTTAAGGACAATTATTGGCGAAAATAGTTAATAGAATTGGGTTATTGAATGAATTGGATATTTGAATTTATTTACTTTTGGACAGAAAATCTAAAATATGAGCAAAATCTAAAATAAGAACTAGGAAAGTTAAGTTTTAAGCAATTAAATAAAGTTGTCTATCTCTTAGTTACGTTAGTGTAATGTCTATGTAGTTTTAACAAAGTCACAATCGGTTGTTCCCTTCTCGTTCGCACATTATATTTCAAAGATTAATATCTTCATTATTTTCAATGGTACTCAAATTATTTTTAGTTTTACTAGTTCTTTACCCCCTGGTATAAAAAATGTAAGGCTATATTTAAATCAATAAAAAAAAATCATAATTGGACTAATGTTCAAATGAACAGTCTGCACCTAGCACGATAGAGTCCAGATTGGTAGGAAGGTTATCTGTGTGTCTATAGAGTCTATGCTCTATAGACACACCGATACAGACCTATGTCTAGTTCTATGAACTCTACAGAGCAGACAAACAGAACACAACTATTTTCTTAATATCTTTCATGAGGTTTCTTACCCAACTATGGTGCATATGTTATTGAATGTACCGTAGGTTCTTGATGGAAATACATATTATTACTATACAACTATGGTGCATCCAGGAAGGGTGATGATTATCGCAGTCTATCCATAGGCATATCTATAGGCGCTCTAATGTTAGATAGGATATATTATTTA
Organism: Celastrina argiolus; assembly: GCA_905187575.2. Lineage (NCBI taxonomy): Eukaryota > Metazoa > Arthropoda > Insecta > Lepidoptera > Lycaenidae > Celastrina > Celastrina argiolus. Next base: position 12,061,635 of record LR994596.1, read on the forward strand.
CACAGTCGGGTTTTTGTACCTCTTTCATTGCAATCGTATTAGTAGTTTGGCGCTATGGTGCAAGCCGTAGATACGCTATTCAAATGAATGATCAACCAACGTGGCATTCATATCAACAACCCATATTGAACGCTGATTGGTGCAATATTATCAGACAGAAAGGAACGGACAGATATTTTATAATTACATCACGCTCGCTCGCTGATTCAAATCGTATGTCAACTAATCGGTGTCTTTGAATTACCCATATCTGTGGAATTTTAACAAATCTTGCAAGTGCGAGCGTGATGTAATTTTAAAATATATGTCCGTTCCTTTCTGTCTGATAAATACTGATAATGTTCCACCAATCAGCGTTCAATATGGGTTGTTGATTTGAATGCCAGTTAGTTGATCTTTCATTTGAATAGCGTACGGTTTGCACCATAGCGCCAAAACTACTAATACGATTGCAATGAAAGAGATACAAAAACCTGAGTGTGTAAATTAATATATCCTATATAACATTAGAGTGCCTTTTGGTGTCGAAACTTTGGGTCCATGGGGTCCCAGTGCTAAACGCCTTTTGAAAGACCTTTCTAAAAGACTCACGGAAAAGTCAAACGACCCAAGGGCTGGCGCTTACCTCGGCCAACGTATCAGTTTAGCGATACAGCGAGGTAATACTGCCAGTCTTTTGGGTACATTACCAGCGGCCGCCGATTTAGATATAGTTTTTTACATATAGCCGTTTTTATTACTTGTTTAGTTTATAGTTTAGATAATAATAATATACCTAAAATAGTTTTAATTTATGTATGTTATTTTTAAGGAGTTTTTTGTGTTATTTATATATATTAACATTAGAGTGCCTAAACTACTTATCCAATTTTGATTATAGCGGTATAGATAGATTCGTAATGATAGCCCCGATAATATAGGATATATTATTTACACAGTCGGGTTTTTGTAACTCTTTCATTGCAATAAATACATAGACTGCCAAAATCATTACCCTTGCTTGCGTCGTAATCGGGTAAAAATAGCTTTAACAATATATCCTTAACTTGAAAACATCTGGTCTACATCACGTCAATCAAGTGCAGGCGCCTCCTTTGTTCCTATATTCAAAATGAAATTACATATTCTGTGTAACGCGAGCAGACGAAATGTGTTATACTCGTATGGTTTTGAACAAAACAACTCGCGCTTAATTAAATGAAAATATCAAAGGAGATGAGATATGTATACAGTGTTACAATAACATCAATATCATCAATCGCGCTTATCTCAGAAACTGCGGGTTCGATTCGAAGAAATCTTTCAATGTTGGCTATCAACCATTTTGAATGTCGTATAGGTAACAGAGCGATAATATCACTTTCGAAGTTCGAAAACAAAAAAGTTTGGGGTTTGACCTAAGGTTCGCTAAATGACAAACGGATTTGCGTGTCACTTAACGTTAAACTTATGTCAAATACCATACATTTTTGTTTTCGAACTTCGAAAGTGATAATAGCGATGGCATCTTCAATTAGCCCCCCTGGAGTTTTATTTCACCGTTTATTATATATGGACCGTATATTTAATATGGATGCCTCTACACCACGACTGCTAATTCGTAGAACCTGTATCATAGAAAGCTATAATATATTTTAATAATAATAAAAATTAATTAATTCTCATTTTAGTTATTACGCTACCTTATAATACGTACAAAAAAAAACAGAAAACAAAACCAATAACAAAAACACAAAAAAAATTATTGTATTAAAAAAAACAAACAAGTTAACAAATTATTAATGTGGCAGTGCAATGCCCAAAAATGGAAAAGGACATCACTATGAATATGACAGCGACAGTCGCCACCGTCCCTCGGTCATTCAAGACGTAGTTCAAAAACAAAATGTATGGGATTTGACATAAGCTTCCTAAGTGACCAGCGAATTGGCATCTTGAATCAGGGCCCTGGGGCCTTACTCTCCAAATTGATTTGATTTAGATTCAGATACGATCATGTCGCGTACTTCCTTATAAATTGACATTTGTTTATTTTGATTCTCAGTCGATTGATATGGTCGGGAGTAGAAAAAGTTACGATCTAACAATTTTCTTTATCCTGATTAGTTTCAAAGTAATTCACCAAATAAAATACGAAAAACCACTATATAGATATAGAACGGATTCGGTTCTCGATTGTGTCGGGAGTAAGCCCGCTGGTCTTCCGTGATACTCAATAATACCATATAATACTTAGTTGTGTGCTATTACTAGTAGCACTAATTCCGAGAATATGGCTCCACAGTGATTCCGGTGACGGCGGCCGGTTTTGAAACCAGGCTAGCTACGCAGAAGTTTATAGTGCCTAAGTGTGTGCGTAATACACAGATACACTGTATCTTCCTTTACTCTTGTAGCCCTGTTTGACCGGGACAGAGATGACTAGTGGGAGAAAAGGCGCAGGACCCATATCATGTACATCCAACGCATGAATGTGCATAATCTTTCTCTTTTTTATATATAAAAATGACTTGCTATTCGTTAGTCTCGCTAAAACTCGAGAACTGCTGAACCGAATCGGCTATTTTTAGTCTTGAAATGTTTGTGGAAGTCCCGGAAAGATTTAAACGGTTAATCACAAACTATTTATATGCTCAACGAAGTGGGCACGGGTCAGCTAGCAAAATAAAAAAAATCGGGCATCATCATGCCTGCATTGTTCTAACCAAATTTGAAAACAACATATTTTGTTGAAGTACCAACATAACAGCACACTCAGTATCAGTATGCAGTCTATAAAATCGTTTGTTAAATCCCCATATAACGAGATGAATTTAAAGAAAACAAAATTCAATTGCTACAATAATAAATCATTTCCTCTAAAAGCGAATGAGAAGGATCTACATCGTGAGTCAGAATATAAATATGAAAATAAAATCCTTGCAGTGCAATAAATTCAAGATGGACTCTACACGATATTATTTCAATTTACTTTACAACTTGAAAATATCATGTCCGTATTTCTTGGTTAGGAAAATCAACATCATATTGTTTTGGTCTCGTAGTTTATTATTTGTGAAGGAGTTTATTTTACATGTTACTACTCAGTATTGGCGGCTATAGTGCTTTCAAAATAAATGCCATTTACTTTGCATCGGAACGGAGTAGTATAGGATAGTATTTTAAGTGTTTCTATTACGTCTAAGTACTACTGAGTATTTAGAACAAAGGTTTAGGTACTAATGTAACACAGACATAATTAAACATTAACAATTAAAGAGCTCGGAACTTCTTATTGTATTTAAAGAGCGCCTTACAAAGAACCTTTTGCAATTACAGAACTTCTTTATATATCAAAGAAAGCTTTTAGCGTTAAGAAAGAATCTTTAAAAAGGCGTTAGCTACGTGTATTTATATTTGTCCATCGATCTCTTGTTTTTATTTGTTGCCGGGGACCTTTTTGAATAGGTAATGTAGCGTATAAATTCACTCCCTCGGAGAGACATAAAAGGTGAGACGAATTAATTTCACCTGACGCAGAGGATGGCGGGAATACGCCTAATGAGATACGCTTTGACGAAACAATGTTAACGCCTTAATAATTATATTAGCAACGCGACGTTACAACTTTTGCCGCGACTTAAATGAATCACTCGTGCGTTCAAATCTTCGCTAAACTTATTGTTAGTAAATTAAGTTACTGAACTCGGGTATATGTATGGCGAACTTAACTCATATTTATATTTATTTTACGTTTACAAGTAATTGTCTTGGCTCTTAGTTATTTAAAATTTTGAAATAAATTATATTTTTGATTGTCTGTCAACATGATCCAAGTAAAAAGTCGGTCCTACGGTTGTTCTCTCGCCAGTCGTTCCGTGTATCTGTCCCACTGGGTTATGATAATAAAAGAAGAGAGAGTATCCTTGTGTATTGCGCACATACTTGGGGACTATAAAATAACTCATACATACCTGGCCTAATGTCAACGAAACCGCCCACCGACACCGATATCGGTGTGGGACCTATAGTAACAATACGAGTAGTAAGTAGGTACCTACCTAAAGTATGTAACTTTACACGTACATACGACATTATAATGCTTAATTAGTACCATAAAACTATCATATTGTGAAGAACACGTTGTAAGTATATAATATTTTATTTATTTATTTTACAATTTATTGTACACAAGAAACATTTAACAATAGTACAAATTAAAGAGAAATACTTTTTTTATATATCTTTTTTATATCTATGGACGCTTTACACCACGTCAATCTGGCACCGTGCTAAGAATCCAAAGAACTTGTGTTACAGGTACCAAACAACGGAAATATATTTAATACTTTTATACTATACACATATTTAAGATTTTTATTATATCATACACAAATTTATATAATACACATCCATGACCCAGGAACATTTGAAAAACTTTTTTGTTCCCTCAGCCGGATTCGAAACCGCGACCTCTCGTTCGAGCACCAACGCGCTCAACCACTGCGCTACGGAGGTCGTCGAGACGACACAAAGGTACTGCTTATTTCTGAAAAAAAAATCTTCCATCAGCCCTAATATGTACAATGTACTTATACAATCAGAAGCGAGGCGATAAAATGAAATTCAATTTGAATACCATAATATGTTTCGTACGTTATTGAAAACAAAAACCAATTAAATTAATTGTGTAAAGAGCCTTTTCCTGTTTTAATCACCCTTTGTGTTTTGTTCAAAAATCTGTTTCGTTTTTATTTATGTGCCAATAAAAAGCCATTAATGACTCTTCAATACTTCAGTCAAATGGGGCAGCGAAAATCAAAGGAATTAATTAAATTTTTTGTCAGCAAAAATACGGAGTAGAGCGAGACTTGATCCTTAACTATGGTTGACTTTATCATATTATATAAGTTTTACAGTGCCAGTGAGCTGTTTTAAAGTAATACTATTTTCACTTTCAGAACCGATCGACGATATTATGTGTTTAATAAAGATATTTTTTTTTTTTATATTCTTAAAGTCAAGGTCAAATATTTTTAATCAGAATAAGTTTTACAAAAATGTTTTTTGATCATCGTTTCTATATACGATGCCTACCACGGGTTCGGGAACAAACCCAGCGAGAAGAACCAGCGTAAGAAACTCGCGTGGTGCCATTTAAATCTAATATTAATAGATCAATACTAAAACAGAATAATATGATTACATTTTATATATATAAGTAGCATTTTTGTTGCAACATACTTTGATTTTACAAGTTTGAATCATTTGGCACTGGCTCTCAGCAGCAGCAAATGCAAACATAAATTACGTCAATCTAATCTTGTGCTAAGTAAAACTTGTGTTGTGCTAAGTAAAACGGGTACACACTAGTACACTTAAAAGTTTCCTTCTATTAAAATATTATTTAAAAAAAATACTGGTCTTAGTTTGACGATATAAACAGAATGATTCATGGTTTATATATTAAGCCGAATATAATGTAAAGAGAATGCGCGTAAAGCTTTTTTTTTGTTTTGGCACCTCATATAAATTACTTACCATAACGCGACAAATCACGATTAAACTCTCCACAAAAGTCACAAAACTGATGAGTTTCAATCCTGGTCAGGTCTTAGGTCAACGACCAGTGCGTTTGTATATATAGACTAAGAGCCCGCGAGCCCCAGCATAGTAAGATTCACTCCTTGTGGCTTTTTTTGAGTTATGTTAAGTAATTTATATGAGGTGTCAAAACAAAATATGCTCTACGCGTCATGCTCTTTACGCTATATTGGGCTTAATATATGAAATTATGAACCATGAATCATTCTGTATAGAGAACGATTGTATGCATTGGTAAAAACAGCATGAAGATTGGTGCCTTGATTTTATCGCTAACAGACAGACACGATGAAAGGCTTTGTTTCGTGAACTAAAACTAAACTAATTGTGATCAAAACTTCCTAGTTATACATACAGTCAAGTATCCTCTAACATTACCTCAGTACAAGTATCAAGAACAATAACAAGCTAAGCTCCAAGTCTTAGTACTCAGATCAAGTTGCCAATATTAGCATCGAACACCCATATAAATATCTTATACCTTAGCGCCGACTCTTCGGCAGTGTTACCAACTTAAAAATATTTCTCCCTGATTAAACCAAAAAAATTCCCTAATTTTTGTAAACTGCTTTGGAAATAAAGTGCTTATTTTTTATTTGTACCTACGTTTATTACGAATACGTCATTATTTATTATTTATCTGATGCCGTTGGCCTCAACAATAAATAATTATCCCGAAGTCAAATAGGCAATATTTTTATTCTTATATATAAAAATGAATTGCTGTTCGTTAGTCTCGCAAAAACTCGAGAACGACTGAACCGATTCGGCTATTTTTAGTCTTGAAATATTCCTGGAAGTCCAGGGAAGGTTTAAACGGTGTGTATGCTCAACGAAGAGGGCACGGGTCAGCTAGTATTTTATAATAAAGAGTGTAAAACCTAGGTAAGTAATATATTGCGGATGAAGTCGTGGACAAAAAATAGTACAAGACAAACGGGTAGTGCTCTGAATTATTTCAGAATTATTTAAAACAAACTTTCTACGTCATGTTGTCAAAATACTCTATGGTAACAACACTGATACCGTAGCGTATCTACGCCGTAGCCTTATTCGTAGCACACCTACGTCGTAGATGTAATTTCGTTGTAGTAATTACGCATAGCATACGAATCGCTGCTTGTGTAACAGGGATCTTACGGATACAGATATGGATATATAAAAAAAAATTATAACCGAAATTATCCGAAACTACCGAGTTTCGAATAATTTCGGTCATAATTTTTTTAAGGAATTTCAAAAGTAAAATACAAACGACTTAGGGTGCATTTCGTACCAATGCAATCGTTTCCGTAACACAACACTTTTGTTTCAATTTATTGAACTATTGAAAAATTTGTCACAGTCAACTATTGAAAAATTTATCACATTACAACAATTATATGACAACAATAGAAGGAAAAAAATGCTCATGGCTTGTGTGTTGGCAGCGACCGGCCGATTAACACAAATTGTCATAATGTATCTTAATTAGGCTCCACCCCTATACGATATTATCCGTAACTATTATTTCGGATATTTTACGGTTACGGTTTTTTTTATATCCGATATCCGACAGTTTCGGTTACGGTTATGGAGCTCCCCAACAACCCTACTGTGTAACAGCAAGCAGCGATTACAATAATTTTGTCGCCTCCGTGGTCTAGTGGTTCAGAGCCCTTGACTGGTCGTGAGTTTGATTCACGCATTGAAACAACAAAAAATATTTTCAAGTTTGGTAAGGACAATGCGGGCTGATCATCTGATTGTCTGACAAGAAAGATGATCCATGCGTAGAATGGGCATGTAAAAAGTTCTCCCGCCAGTCGTGTCGGTTATCCGTCCCACTGGGCTACGAGAGTGAAGGAAGAGAGAGTGCTTCTGTGTATTGCGTAAACACTTGGCACTATAAAATAACTCCTGCGTATTGAAACCAGGCCATGGTTTCAATAAAACAGTCCACCGTCACCGAAATTAACAAGCGTATTCGTATGTCACCTAGCAATCTTTTCATCGTCAGATCGGGATGTTTTTTGTTACATCGACCTTTTCCTACAAAATGTCATATTCAAAATCACATAACATTTATACCCACGGTAATAGTTATATGACCATTCAAAAGTCAGCCCCAATGATAATAATGTATACAAAAGAAGTCTATATCACGCACCTTATATAATATAACCGTTCTAAATTGTATTCTGGTATAGGTACATCATACCAGGGATGTTAGTGAGCTTCGTAACTGTAACAGAAAGTATCGGATATCCGATATAAAAAATTATCCGTAACCGTAACCGAATCCGAAATGAAAGTTTTGTTACTGTAAAAAGGAAACCAAAATGTAATATCCGTAACCGAAATTATCCGAAACAAATGGATAATCCGAAACAAATTAGTATCCGTATCAGTATCCGAAATTTCATATCCATTTCATCCCAGCAACATAATATTATGTAGACGTAATGTCGAGAAATATTAAAATAGAAGTGGAGTAATATTGATTGAACAAATTAAGTATGGTAAAAAATGCGAAGGTAAATGTTTGTTTATTTGTTTTCCTCCATATTTATATACGATGTTTCTTTGGTTAGTATATTTTTAAACAAAAACATAAATATTTTCAACATAAAAATGTAGTTTCCCTAATTTATGATTAATAATAGGTCCCCTCACTGATTTCGGTGTCGGTAGCCGATTTCATTGAAATCAGGCCAGCTACGCAGGAGTTATTTTATAGTGCCCAAGCGTGTCCGCAATACACAAAGACTCTTTCTTCCTTTTACTCTCATAATACATGATTAGTATACATTACAGATAGTAAAACGTATCATATGTAGACAAAAAATAAGTAACTATGTTTTTCATTATTCATTATTATTATTATTGTATTAGTATACAAGAATATCAAAGCACTATTATATTTGCTATAAAGAAGACAGTAATAAGTAGATATTATGTAAAATAAATCAACATAATATTATCTTTGTGTCACAGAAACGAATAGACACGGCATAAAGGTTGAATTAATGTTTTAACTTGGAGTATTGCATTTTTGAGCGGCGAATGTTTTATTTGAAGGCTCTATTTGAAGGCACGTGCAAACATTCCTTTGGCCCACGGGTAACCGTACCTGTTTACACAGACATGTAGCGACGATGCGGGCACGAATTTTATTTTGTAAACTATCATCATCATGTCAGCTATGACGTGCACTACTGGTCATAAGCCTCCCCCTAAGTAATTCATGGAAAGCAGTTGCCTATACTGGCTACGCTTGTCAGGAGGTTAGGCGAGCACAGTTCTGAACTGCTTCCCATTTCCAGATATATATAGATAATAATAATAACTTATTGAATGTACTGTTGGTTATTGTTGGAAATTCATGTTCACAATAATAACACACTACTTTTATTTACACTTTTTCAATAAAGAGTAGAAAAGTGTAAATAAAAGTTGTGTGTTATTATTGTAGTAATAATAATATCTATGGACGCTTCACACCACATCCATCCCCGTGCTAAGTATCCGAAGAACTTGTGTTACAGGTGACAACGGAAATATATTTAATACTTTTATACTATATACATATTTAGGATTTTTATGATATTATACACAAAATTAATACACAATCATGACCCGGGAACATTGAAAACTTCCTGGGCAACGGCGAGATTCGAACCGGCGAAATTTTTTTAAAAAGTACCTCGTTCAGCGATGGTACTTTTTTAGTCAAATCTATATACGGGACCCATGCACATCCTAAAGTATTATCACTCATTAATATTATAGTCTGTGTAATATGTATAATAATAGGCCTGCGCTGTGTCAAGGATATACGAAATGTAACTGAGAGAGAAAGAGAGTAAGAAAATATGTGTGTTTCTATTGCCCCTACAGTATATGAGATATTCCTCTCAATTTCCGTTCGCCACGTCCAATCACACTTTTTGTAACGCTCGCATTACGCATTCATCGGCTTACTCCACAGACTGCGTAAAGTTATTTTAGGGCTTGTACACAAAACTGCGATGCGACGTCGCATCGCAGTTTTGTGTACAAACCCTTACTCCAAAAATAATATACTTTAGGAGTTGCAAGTCTATGGTCTCATAAGCGATATTGAGTAACGCCATGGCGTCGCTGGCTCGTCTCCAACTGCGATTTGTAACGCTAACGATATCAAACTCCGCCTTTAAATCTCCAACTCCAACCTCCAAACTCCAAACTCCAACTTCCAACCTCCAACTCCAAATTCATATCCGACTACAAATACTAATTGCCAACTTGTTATGTTCACCGTCTTGCATACTTTTGACAAACATCGTTTGAGGTAGTTCAATTTGTTAAAGAGTAAAGACTAATTAATATCGCGAATGTACTTTACTTATTGCGTATTTGACAAATTGCAATAACTATACTTAAAATAAAGAAATGTAAGCAAACTTACTTGCACAAATGTAAATAAGTTTGGCCACGCAAACGACTTTACCAATTTTGATAACATTTCGTATGCGGAATGCTAACATCCTAACTTAACTTATAGGCTACTTCTTATCAGTGGCGTGGGCTTCCTTCAACTCCATTCCTAAATGTTTAATTATAATTCGCTAAATAATAAACGAATTCGCTCGTCATTTAGCGGAGCGTATGTCAAATTATATACATTCTGTTTTCGAACGTCGTAAGCGATAAATAGCTATAGCATATTATCGTCACAGACACGTCAAACTTATGACACCCCTCTTTTTGCGTTGGGGGTTAAAAAGTACATTGTGCCCTGGGGATACTTTAAGCTAGTTTATACAAGGTGTAAAATAAATTAGTGATAATACTTTAGAGTGTGTATGTGCCTTCTATATAGAGTATTCTGTGAAAGTCCCAGCGCTGAAAGACTTACTTTCGACTTTTTCATCATCATAAATTTTTCTATACAATAAATAAAAAAAGCACTTCTTTCGACGCTGGTACTTTCACAGTAAGCTGACGGGACACCTTCACACACTAAAGTATTATCACTCGTTGATGTTATAGCATGTATATGTCGCAGTCATCTAATTGAAATCGTCATTTCATTGAGTGACTAGCGTTTTTATCGAATGACGACTTTATATTGAAAGACTAAAGGAGTTTATTGTAACGTCCAACGTCTTGACTGAACGTTATTTAGTCATTTAGCGTAGTCGACAAATTACCTACTTATGGAATATCTAGTTAGGTGACATTTTTTTCTAATTTGTGCTCATACTACCGATATTTTATCGATGAATGTAACTTTTCAAATTCTAGTATAAATAATATAACATAAATACATCAATTTAGTCTAGTTTTGTATGTTTTATCGGCTAAATTAGTAATACCACAAGTAATACGGTGACGTACAGCATGTTTAAAACTTACCTTCATTATGACGTTCGTACTCAGTCAGTTTCACCTCAAAATTTTCTTCAAGAGTAGCCGGCGGCGACGTAATAATAGATAAATCCATGCTGTCACACTATTTTATAACGAGTATCGCACTTTAATGTAGATTTAATGAAAGAAATGTCAACACAGTGCTATCACTGCCAGCTGTTTGACGCCATATTTGTTTTGGTGACTACTAGCGCCGCAGTGAGAAAAAATTTCAATCACCTGACTGACAATACAACAATACAATCCACTAACTAATTGGACGTTGACTTACGATTGTTAATCAATGTTCGGCCTAGTCTTTCAATTTAATGCCGTCATTCGATAAAAACGCTAGTCACTCAATGAAATAGCGGTTTCAATTAGATGACTGCGACATATATAAAGTCATAATTTTTGCAGTGTCAATGCTTTTAAGACACGGAGTTGAGATAATGATGTTGGTTTAGGTTGATATAACCAGCACGGCGCACCCTTGGCGACCCATAACTTATTCATTTATTCATACGAAGCTCGATTCGTTCAAATATTTAAAGTAATCTTTTGCATTAATAAATTTGCCCCTTAAATTAAATGGTGTTATATAATCTATATCTATACATATAATAAATCTGTAGAGGGGTCATGTCTGTACATTAAGAATATTTAAGTGAAAATTAAAAAAAGGGGGTCTATAAAAGCCACATAACCTAAAAATAACATTTTTGAAAAAAAAATCTGTCTGTCTGTCTGTCTGTCTGTCTGTCTGTCTGTCTGTCTGTCTGTCTGTCTGTCCGTATGGGAATGTTTGTCGTCGCATCACGCAAAAACCACTGTATGGAATGAAATGAAATTTGGCAGGCAGGTAGCTTACAACCCGAAGAGCATTATTGGAAATTATTATCCCGAAAAACGAAAGGGTTCCCGTGGGATCTTCAAAAAATTGTAACTACCTATTTGACGGTATTTCAGCCAAACTACTCAACGTATTTAAATGAAATTTGGCAGGCAGGTAGCTTATGACACGAAGAGCATTATTGGAAATTATTATTCCGAAAAACGAAAGGGTTCCCGTGGGATTTTAAAAAAATTGTAGCTACCTATTTGACGGTATTCCAGCCAAACTACTCAACGTATTTGAATGAAATTCGGCAGGCAGGTAGCTTATGACCTGAAGAGCATTATTGGAAATTGTTATCCCGAAAAACGAAAGGGTTCCCGTGGGATCTTTAAAAAATTGTAGCTACCTATTTGACGGTATTTCAGCCATACCACTCAACGTATTTAAATGAAATTTGGCAGGCAGGTAGCTTATGACATGAAGAGCATTATTGGAAATTATTATTCCGAAAAACGAAAGGGTTCCCGTGGGATCTTCAAAAAATTGTAGCTACCTATTAGACGGTATTTCAGCCAAACTACTCAACGTATTTAAATGAAATTTAGCAGGCAGGTAGCTTACGACTTGAAGAGCATTATTGGAAATTATTATCCCGAAAAACGAAAGGGTTCCCGTGGGATCTTCAAAAAATTGTAGCTACCTATTTGACGGTATTTCAGCCAAACTAAGCAACGTATTTAAATGAAATTTGGCAGGCAGGTAGCTTATGATCTGAAGAGCATTATTGGAAATTGTTATCCCGAAAAACGGAACGGTTCCCGTGGGATCTTCAAAAAATTTTAGCAACCTATTTGACGGTATTTCAGCCAAAATACTCAACGTATTTAAATGAAATTTGGCAGACAGATAGCTTATGATCTGAAAAACATTATTAGAAAATTATTATCCCGAAAAACGAAAGGGTTCCCGTGGATCTTTAAAAAATTGTAACTACATATTTGACGGTATTTTAGCCAAACTACTCAACGTATTTAAATGAAACTTGGCACAAAGGTAGATTGTAACCTGAAATATCCAACATAATATTTTTAACCGACTTACAAAAAAGGAGGAGGTTTCTCAATTCGTAAATATATGTTAGTTTTTTTTTGTTTCTTCACGGATATCTTCATGGTTTCTGAAACGATTTTAATTTTTTTTATGTTGTGTAGGGTATAATTTAAATTTGATCCCATTGTCACCAAATGGTGACCTGATTATGGGATCCGTGAGGAATCGAAGGAAATCCTCAAAATTTATGTGGAATAATATATTGATTTTGATTTTTTCTGAAGTAGTCTAAGCATAATAATATGTTACCAAACAGTTAGGTTTTGCATCATATCCTGGATCTATAATATCAAAAAATTTCGCGTTTCAGTAAACTTTATATATATATACATATATATATTGAACAATTTCGCGCTGCTCTGGCTTACGCCAGAGCAGCGCTAAAGTTATGTCAATATAAGTAAGATTTATGTTTTACATGATATTTTTATTTATTTGTTTTTATGCTAGGTACGGCTTGGGTTTTTTATTTCTTTTGGACTTTTGTTATTTTGTCGTCTAAAGGAAGTTAGTACTTTAACCGTAAAGTCCCAAAGTAGGCTACATGTTTGTTAGCTTAGGTAATTAATAAATAAAAAACCGGGCAAATCCGAGTTGGAATTGCGCACCGAGAGTAGACTTTTAAAAAATTTGGCACTCGGCGCCAGCAGCGCAGCGTCGGTGTGAAAACGATCATCGTCTGCAGTCCATACAAATCTCAGTACAGAGATCTTCGTCGCGTATATGAGCCTACTATCAAGTAGTCCCGTTCGCATAAAAGAAAAAAAAAATATACATAAAGACTGCGTTGATTAAAAAAAATACAGACGAATTGAGAACCTCCTCCTTTTTTTGAAGTCGGTTAATAATACACGGTCATTTTTCAAGCTGGTAGTAGGAATTGTTAGCATTTTCATAGAAAAAAATACCTCAAAACATTCACGACAAAAACGGCCATTATTTGACAGTAAACTATTATTATTACTCCATCGGCCTACTTCTTTTGCCTATGCACGTCTAATACCGTGTATAAAGAAGCATTAATATAAATTAGTGATTTTAAATATCCAAACGACAGTGTTCATAAACTTAAAAATGTATTTGAACTGCTGCCCTAAATCACTTTTCCACGCGTACGAAGTCGCGGGCACAGCTAGTAGAATATAAATTCGCGTTCGGCGTGAAGAATGCAATGCGCCATTAGAACAAATGTCAAAATTGACCAGACTCGCCGTACTGATTGAATGACATAAATACTAGCTTATGCACCATGATATTTTCACTAATAAGTCACTATAAAAAAAAATATTTAAGATACAAAAAATTAAAGATTATAGTACTCGTATAATTACTTACCATATTATATTCCTATTACGAAAACGTTATAATAACTCGTAATATTATATAAAAGGAGATGTCCTTATTAACTCTCTGAGGGGGTGAAATAGGGCTTGGAATTTCGATAAATATATGTTCTCTTCCAATTGAGACGCTTTTAAATTAATTTCATTAGTTACGTGTTTCAGGATTTCCATGTTTTTTTTCAAATTGTGGATGAATTTTTTTATAGAAAATATTTACTGTCTCAATCACCTTTAACAAATCACTGTATTCAATAGTTCATAAAAGTTGACGCCGAATCCATTTTTTGGAATAAAATCTCGAAATTCATCTATGTGGATGAAATTGCGCGCAGATATTATGTATATACATTGTACGGTGGCAAAACTCATACGGTCAACTTTGATAACAAGCTTTAGAATTAATTTACCTTCATGTAGATTGCTTCATCAGCTAAAACTTTTTATATTGCAAGTATTTGAACATATACGGTTTTGTACGAGCAAAGAGAATGTAATTACATACGGGTTAAACGTTATAGTTATTGTAAAAATGTCGGGTTGAATTATTTATTATTTTTTTATTCATTGTTACTACAATTATTGAGCTTACAATATAAAACATACATTTCTTACTTTCTAAGGCACAACAATATAAACTATAAGCTATACAATAACATCTTAACTACTCTTCAAATTAAACGAGCATCTGTGTCTGAACTAGATAACTTAATATTATATGTATTTCGGACAACAGCGCTCTCTTTTTTTCGCATTATTTCGCATAGTTCTAAAAGCAAACATTGGAAAAAAACGTTACTCAAATTTCACATTTAAGAATATCATAAACAAATGGCTTAAAGAAAAGACGTATGACGAAATAGAAAAATGGTACTTACCAGCTTCTTGTTAGGATTCTCTTTATTAAGAGTGACACACACCCTAGTGGTACTTACCGATCCCAAGACTTGTCGTAGGGCTAGGCACACTATTTCATACAGTATACTCTGTCTTCCACACACATACATTCACCCTCTCATGTACTCACACTTATGCTCACACGCACACATTCATTCACACACAACCACAACAACAACAACCACAAAAAACAAATACATAATTATACATTCAGATACACTCTCACGCACATAATATGTACTCATATTATTTTAAACCTTAACTTAATGTTATTCTAGACCTACATGTTGCTGGTCTACGATCAGTACAAATATTGTAAACTTACAGCAGTCATTTTGTCCTACTAAATAAGACAAAAAATGTACCTATATGTATATACCTACCTCAATTGTCTTTCAGTTTATCTTCCATCATATCTTGGATCTGTTAAAATGTGTGTAAATTCCTAAACTTAATGACTAATAATAGTCACTTTTTTCTTTTTCACCTTTTATTTATTTATTAGTTAACCAGCTTTTTGTTAGGATTCTCTTTATTAAGAGTGACACACACCCTAGTGGTACTTACCGATCCCAAGACTTGTCGTAGGGCTAGGCACACTATTTCATACAGTATACTCTGTCTTCCACACACATACATTCACCCTATCATGTACTCACACATATGTTCACACGCACACATTCATTCACACACAACCACAAAAACAAGTACATAATTATACATTCAGATACACTCTCACGCACATAATATGTACTCGTTTTATATTAAACCTTAACTTAATGTTATTCTAGACCAACATGTTGCTGGTCTTGGATCAGCATTAATATATTGTAAACTTACAGCTGTCATTTTTTTTTTCCTACTAAATTTTTTACCCTACTAAATAAGACAAAAGATGTACCTATATGTATATACCTACCTCAATTGTCTTCCATTTTATCAATTGTCTTCCATTTTATCTTCCATCATATCTTGGATCTGTTAAAATGTGTGTAAATTCCTAAACTTAATGACTAATAATAGTCCCTTTTTATTTTTCACCTTTTATTTATTGGTTAATTTACAAAACTGTATAGCATAATACCTAAATATGTGTATTATAATATTATATGTACCTAATTAATATGGGCGAAGACACTGGCCTCTGCAATACAGTTGTCACTAGTGCAGGGGTCAGGGGCTTCATAACACTAATGTTGTAAAATTTTTTTTGGTGTCAATAAAGAATTTTTAATTTTAATTTAATTAATTATTATTATGTGTTTGAAAGCTGACGTGATTGAGACTGTTATTAGCTATATTTCATCATCAGCTCGTTCACCGACAGACAGACACATACAGCCACGTCAAACTTATACCCCTCCGTTTTTGTCGGGAGTTAAAAATGACTTTCAATGTCGCCGACATACAATTTTGTACCCGTAAAGGTCTTAAGGTTTGGTAAACAAGTTTGTGAACGCTACACAAAGGGCCTAGGGCGCCACTTATCTGGAATATGGCCCATGGGATTTGAAGGGTTGTTTCGTGCAGTTTTTTCTTTCTTTTTATAATAATAAAACGTATTTTTAAGTTTCCAAACATCTGATGGGGTTATACAGTGTGTGAAACAGTCACTATAACTTTGAGATACGATTATATTACCTTTCCTCATTTTGGAAATGTTTTTTTTTTGCCATAAAATTAAAAAAAAATACATTTATTATTAATAAAAATTCATATTTTTTTGTCGCAAGAATATCGAAAAAGCAATTATTTTTTGTAAAAAATTATTAAAAAAGAAAATACATTTCGGGAATGAGACTAATAAAAAACTATAATCATATCCCAAAGTTATAGCGACTATTCTTTTTACACCAGTTATAAGTTAATATGAGTATGTGTGTTAGGCGTCGTAACTACCAAATGTATGAGCCGATTACGATTTAGTACCTACGTAAATTATTTAAAGTTGACTGATCGACAGTGTTATTAGCTATAATTTGTTATTCAGTTGTAAAAAGACATACTTAATCTGGAATAGACAAATTTGTAGATGACTTTTTTTCAATGAGTACCTATACAAAATGTATGTAGGTCTTTTCTATGTTTAAAGAGCTAAAATACTTGAATAATATTCCTGTCACGCATGTTATCGGTAAGTAGGTTTCTAGATTTTGAATGTAAAAAACAAATTTTTAGTATATCAATATTAAAACCACTACAATACCTATTACCACTATATTATCACTCTGTTGAATATTAAATTTAATATGATCTACCAAACTAAATGCTGTATTCTATTATAATATAATAATTATAACTATCCTAAGAACTTGTGCTACCAGACAACGGAAATATATTTAATACTTTTATCCTGTACACATACCCAATTAAGATTTTTATTATATTAATACATACATTTGATACACATCCATGACCCAGGAACACAGAAGACTTTTGTTCCTTCCGCGGGAATCGAAGCCGCGACTCCCGCTCGAGCAAGTACTTCACGTTCTATAACAGAGGTCGTCAGTTTCATTAGTAATTTAGATTGTACTTCGTTCTAATGGAATATTCAATTGAAATCGCATTATTCAAGTGAATATATTGCAAATTAATATTGGGTGGTTAACCAGTGCATATAGATGTGCAATTTTGGCGTGGATCATAATTAACGGAAGCCAACCAATTGAAATTAGGTCTAGCCTCAGCGCACTGTGTCTATGTATATTTGTTTGTGTTTGTGTATATGTCGCAGTCATCTTATTGAAACTGCTTATTTAATTGAATGACTAGCGCGGTTATATAATGGCGTCAAACAACTCGTACAGATAGCAATGTGTTGATATATTTTTTGATTAATTTACTTTAATGTGCGTTACAAAAGTACACATTCGGAAAAATTTGAAGTTTAAAAACATATTATATACGGTCGAATTGAGAAACCTCCTCCTTTTTTGAAAGTCGGTTAAAAATAAAATATTTAATGGTTGTCTAAATCAAATCAAAATCAAATCAAATATTTTTATTCAGAGTAAATTTTACAAAAAATGTTTTCTGAACGTCGTTTCTATATGATGCCTACCACCGGTTCGGGAACTAGCCCAGCAAGAAGAACCGGCGTAAGAAACTCGCATGGGGCCATCTTTTACCAAAAAGATGGAAAATTTTCGGAGTCTAGTCTCGGATTCATGTTACTCGCCCACGTTACGTCACAGTTTGGCGTGGTTATGTTCATGTTCATCACTGTAAGATTGTAATTTTGTTTCTTTAAATAAAAAAAAAATAGAATTCAATGAACGCGCTAGTCATTCAGTTAAATAGCGGATTCAATCAGATGACTGCGACATATATATATGCATGATGTAGGTATTTATATGTGTTTGTGCATCGAGGATATTTTGTTTGCGGTTTAATCTGTAGCGCATATTGGTGGGTTTCGGAGTACTTTATTTAACATGGATTGTATGTTCAAGGGCTCAAATTACTTATTGTTCTATTTAGACACGTTACGGTTTAACATATGACGATTGAATTTCACAAAATACAATGTTCACTGCGATTTGAATGGCATCGAAAAACTAATATCGAATAGCTATTTCATCATTCATTTCATTATTCTCCACGCGTTCTTTCAATGACAAAGAGATAGATAATTTTATTTAATTGTTTAGAACTTAAATGTTTTTTTTTATTTTTTTATTTTAGATTTTGTCCATATTTTTGATTTTATGCGTGGTGCGTGCGAGTCCAAATGTAAATAAATTTAATATTCATTCCATAACCCAATTTGACCTGGAATAAAACAGTGATGAATGTAATAAACTAATATGACATATTTTGAATATTATGTCGTATTAAAATTTAATGATTTGAAACATGTTATTAGACGCTTGTTTACGAGAGCTATATAAAAAAAATATTACCCTATAATCAAAGTTAAATAAATATATTAAGTTAGTAATACAGTCACAGTTTCAGTATATTCTCCTGAGATACATCAACGACAATAATCTCAACTCCGGACTGCGTAGGCAATCAATTTAAACTTTGCGTACATAAATTGCCGTTCCCGCCAATAATAATTTCAAAATGTCGGAATGTATCCGAAATCCCGAACTTATATGGAAAAACTTCGTAATTATTAAACTTTGAACCAAAATAGCTGTTTTAATTTTCGTACGTCGTTTGCTCAACTCTGTGATTAGTTATTTTACTACTCACTGTTTTGATAGGTGTGTTTCGATTAGTGTAGCCAGTTAAACTAATGCTATACGCCCTTAACTTTTTATTATTTATCTGTTTCATTTTAAAGCTATAGAAAAGTGCTTGGGTCTTTCGATATGGAGAATCTAATACGAATTTTGAATTAGCTCCATAAATTTTTTTTTCGAATTTCGAAAGGAAACTTATAAGTAAGTAGATATTTTTATGTTAGCTTAAGTTAGATCTTATTCATTATTTTTATGAAGACTTACGCTAATTATAATATAACCTTAAATATAGCCGGACTATTATTACGAATATATTTATACCTTTTTCAAATACCGCTCTATTGCCGCAGATTAATAGAATATACCTACCTACTTACATAGCTCTAGCCACTACGATAGTATAATATTCTAATCTTTCCCAATTCCATTTAAAATCTAAGAAATAATCTTAAAAGTGTCATATAAAATTATCTGTTCGTCGAAGTACATATTACATGTCAAAAATTTTTCATCTGTCAAAATGATAGAGGGAGACGATAAATGTGGGAGGGAGATAGCATTGTCGACAGACAGGCGGATTATGGCGATAAGTGCCGATCGGAAAGCAATTCCAGCAATCGGTAACTGTCGGTAAACTGTCAGCGAGTGAGATATCCCCACATTTCAGCACCATTTGTCGATTTTCAGAGTTTTGTTTTGCACTAACTGGAATTACTACAGCAAAATGGCGTTGACTGTGGCAAATATACCTAGATAGTATATAAGTAGTAAAAAACGGTACTCTATTACTAAGGCCCGTATAAATAAAACAATCTCAAACCCAACCTCTACTTGAGGACGATTCCCTTCAGGTGCGCAATTCTTGATTATTAATGTTACATAGTATTTAATTAATTTTATTTTATACCGTTATATTCATATTAGAGATTACAGGAAACATTAAAATAAGTATAATGTATATTTTTATTTTTACGTTTTAAGAAAGAAAAAAATTAAAGTATGTAACATAAGTAAAATTCTTCATTTTTAAAAGTGAAATGATATGTTTTTTTATCTGTCAAATTTGTTCTCAACGTGAGGTTGGGTTTGAGATTGTTTTATTTATACGGGCCTAAGACTCCGCTGTCCTCCGTCCTAAGATAGTAGAACCAGGACGATCTGTCGGAAGACACCGAAGTCGTATCTGTGTTGTCCGCCCCAGAAAGGGGAGAAGGACTTAGGGACAAATAGAAAGAGATTGAATAACTTGTAGGGAATCAAGAATTGCGCACCTGAAGGGAAACGCCCGAGTAGGGTGCGCATTTCCGTATTTCGGCCCGGATAACCACGATCGGTTGATGGGGCTATGGGTTGGTGGAGGGATTTGTCCGTCTGTCACCAGGCTGTATCTCATGAACCATGAAGTCAGACACTTGAAATTTTCTGAATGATGTATTTCTATTGCTGCTATAACTATTACTACTAAAACAGGATAAAACAAATATTTAAGGGGCTCCCATACAATAAACGTGTTTTTTTTACTCATTTTGTACGGAACTCTTAGGCATTATTATTACTCGTATATAGTGTTTTCACAATATTGTGCAGTTATGTGGTCTGGACCCTGATTCAAAATGCTATTATACATATAATCGCTATCACTTAGGAAGTTCGAAAACAAAAAGGTATGGGCCTTGACATAAGATTCGGTAAGTGACATACGAATTCGCTTGTTATATTTCTCTCGCCCAGGGCGACAGAAAGGAAAGATTCTTAGCTCTTCTTATATTGTACAACATAAGGATGGCTAAGAATTTTTCCTTTGCCATTACATATACGACGCAAAAACAAATACCTTCCCGGTTTAGACACAAGAGGATCAAGAGGGACATTCCTGAGACAAAAAACCGGCCAAGTGCGAGTCGTCCACGACGAGTTCCGCACTATTAGTACAATAGAACCAAATTGTGAAAAGGAAAATGACAGGCAAAGTATTGTATTATAATAATAAATCTACTGACAATACATAAAAACGAAGATTATGTAATTAATGGTTTTTTTTAAGAATGTCCGATACATTCATTAAAAAAAACCATTAATTACGTAATCTTCGTTTGTGTGATATTTAACTTATTAATAGTTGCTTGTCTATGTCAAAGTGCACAAAATGTCAGTGCCAAAAAAAACTTATGGTTGTCAAATTTGACTCTGACATTTGACTCGACGCTCGTGTGTTCGATTTTCAACTCTGTTGTATTGGCGCAAAGTTCTATTTTCATTGGTCGGTATTCTCTTTGACTGAAAATGTAGAGCCTATACTCGGAATTTTAATTAGATTCCACATTTGACATTAGCTACTGTCATTTTGTAAAATAATGATACCACATTTATTAGTGTAGTGATGAACACAAAAATCGATAAACAATCGCGATTTTATTATATAATATAATAGTTAATAATCATAATAATGGTGTGCCAATTAAAGACTAAATTATTGATTTTTATTTAAATAAATACATTATTATTCATAATAATTATTTATTAATTGGTAATCACTGCTTTATTGTAATGGTCTAAATGCGTATCCGATGTGGTTAAAGGAGAGGAAAAAATGAGTAGGTTAGATAATATGTTAATTGACAACATCAGACACATCTATACAATTAATTATATTGAAGTGTCTGTTTGTAACTTTCAATTAGCAATGTTTTACTAAATGCATAATATGAAGGATACTGAAAACGACAATGCAATTTAAAAATAAAATTGTCTGTCTGTCTGTCCGCATGTCTGTTTGTTCCGGCTAATCTCTGAAACGGCTGTAGGGATATTGACAAGACTTTCACTGGTAGATAGCTAAAGTTATGAGGATTAACATAGGCTACTTTTCATCATCATCATCGTCATCAAACTAATGATCTCCGAATCGACTGGACCAACTGTTTTCGACCGGAGCATTCACCGGCTTAGCTTATGTTAGTAGGTGTAATCTACATTATTAATATTATAAAGAGGAATGATTTGTATTTTTGTATGTAACGACTTAACTCAAAAAGTACTGGACCGATTTTAATCAAATTCTTTTTTCATTAGAAAGCTACATTATCACTGAGTAACAAAGGCTATATAAAAATCAATGTTGCTGTTCATTAGTCTCGCTAAAACTCGAGATCAGCTGACTCGGCTATTTTTGGTCTTGAAATATTCGTTCGTCCCGCGAAGGTTTACACGGTTTCCATGCTCAACGAAGTGGGCACGGGTCAGCTAGACTATAATATATATAAAAGAAAGTCGTGTTAGGTACCTACACTATTTATAACTAAAGAACGCGAACGTTAGTTTGTTTTAAGTCATAAACTATTTTTATGCTCAACGAAGTGGGCACGGGTCAGCTAGTTTTTATCAGACAGAACATGTTACAGAAATTGACAGCGATAGCGATGACGGCGACAATTTATAAAATAAAATATTACGAAAATACATCTATTTCTTTTATTTCTCTTTTTTTATGTATACTACTATAAACGAGAGGAATCGATCCCGAAATATTCCATTTTTGTATCGAATAATTTCGCACGTCACTATTTAGTACTTGTCATAACGTTGCAACACTGAATGTGTCAAATCTGGAATCGAATTAAAATTCCGACTATAGTACGAGCCTTAAAGCACTCTCTAAAAAAATAAAATTGTATGAATGACGGAAAACTGTAACGACGAAAATCATATTACCTTGATAGAAGGTTAACTTATAAAGTGCACATATATGGAAAACTTCGTACAACATGCGTCTTTTTTTGTACGGATCTCGTCGTGCCGGTCTCGCACTTGGCCAGTTTCACCTGTTCGCTACAGTGCCCTAAAAAAAGGGACAAGACAAGGAGATTATGTTATATTTACAAAAACAGTGAGCTAGCCATTTCTCAAAACATACCTTAGGTTTGTTCAAGAGCTTTGTCTCTTTTGACCTGCAACAAAAAAATTTGTATGGATAGAGTAAATGTAATATTATATTAATCATAATAACTATGCACGTCTTATCTACTACCTAGTCTGGCCATAAATACTGTTACAATTAAAAATAAATAAAATATTCGATTTGAATTTGGAATCTGTCATTTTTACGTGAAATCATTGTGTTTTCTCATGATGGTGCCATTACATTGTTTATTATTTTGCGATATTGAAATGGAGTGGGGTGATAAAGAGAACAGAATCGCTGTGATTGCGTTACACAAAGTAGGTATGGAGCCCAATGCAATTTTTAAAACTCTCCATACGCTTGGTATAAGCAAAATGTTTGTGTACCGGGCTATTAATAGGTACAATGAGACCTCCTCTGTTTGTGACAGAAAAAAATCTGGCCGTCCACGCTGTGTTGGTACGGAAAAGGTGGTTAAGGCAGTAAGAGAAAGAATTCGAAGAAATCCGGTTCGAAAACAAAAGATTTTATCTCGGGAGATGAAGATAGCCCCTAGAACCATGTCGCGTATTTTAAAAGACGACTTAAGACTTTCAGCCTATAAAAGACGTACGGGTCATTTTGTAACTGATAATTTAAAAAAGAATAGGGTGCTAAAATCAAAACAATTACGGTACGGTACGCAAAGGGAGGTCACAGAAAAATTTTGTTTACTGATGAGAATTTTTTTACAATTGAACAACATTTTAACAAGCAAAATGACCGTATTTATGCTCAAAGCTCTAAGGAAGCTTCCCAATTGGTTGAGAGAGTGCAACGTGGGCACTATCCGACGTCAGTGATGGTTTGGTGGGGTATTAACTATGAAGGAGTGACTGAGCCATACTTTTGTGAAAAAGGTATCAAGTCATCGTCATATATATAAGTGTATCAAGATACCATTCTTGAGAAGGTAGTGAAACCCCTTAACAAAACTATGTTCGATAACCAAGAATGGTCCTTCCAACAAGACTCGGCACCAGCTCATAAAGCTGGCTCTTGGTTGGAAACGAACGTTTCGGACTTCATAAGAACTGAAGATTGGCCATCGTCTAGTCCCGATGTTAATCCGCTGGATTACGATTTATGGTCAGTTTTAGAGAGTATGTCTTGCTCTAAACGCCATGACAATTTGGAGTCCCTGAAGCAATCCATACGATTGGCAGTGAGGAATTTTCCCATGGAAAGAGTGCGTGCTTCTATTGATATCTGGCCTCAACGTTTAAAGGACTGTATTGCAGCCAACGGCGGCCACTTTGAATAATCTTTTCATATTTTAAATACCTTTTTATTTATGAATAAAAGTAACAACTGTAAAAGAAATAAATTTTATTTGCAATAGAAAAAAATATATTATTCATTGTATCAGTATTTATGGCAGGACTAGGTATAATATGTTATGCCATCTCCCTCCGTAGGACTGCTGGAAGAAATTTATTGTTAGAAATAAGCAGTACCTTTGTGTCGTCTTTCTTCGTAAAATGTATTGTTGTGAATTTTCTTGTGTGCAATAAGTGTTAAATAAAAAAAAATAAAAAAAAGTTGTGTTATAAGTTAGACATGTCTGTCTATGTGTAGCATCATAGCTCCCGACCGGATGGTCTATCCGTTTGGGATTTTGTTCTAATTTTTGGATTTTTAAAAGGTAACAATATCGCGTGTGTAATAATAATATAATAATATATATGGACGCTTCTCACCATGTCAATCTGGCCCCGTGCAATTCGTTCTACTGCATCCGAAGAACTTGTGTTACGGGTACCAGACAACGGATATATATTTAATACTTTTACACTATAAACATAGCTTTTTGTTTCCTAGGCGGGATTCGAACCCGCAACCTCCGGGTCAAGAGCTCTGACCCACTAGACCACGGAGGCGTCCACCACGGAGAGTTCATCAACATCAGCTCACTCAAAAACTTCGGGGCTAAATTTTGTCTATTTTATTTAAGAAAACAGAGCTTAATTAGATGTCTATCATGCTCAGCGAAGCTCATATAATTATGTCTGTACTTAAACCTATTCACGTTTGGTAATATTATACATTATACGCATGAACAGACATCATTACGTTATATAATATCATCATCTTGAGCAACAACTTTGAGCAGGCACAGTACCAGAATTATGCAAACGGACTATGAAAACCTGTATGGTTTAAGTTTATGTTATCATTAAATTAACTCACTACAGTTGTACACGGTTGCGATTCTAGCGTCATTGAAAACAGTTTTGAAACTATAATTTCAGTACTTTCGTCAGACTTTTTCTGCCTTAAAGATATGACACTCCTTGTCTATACTCTACATGAATCTTTATTTTATACATTCCATAGATAACATAAATTGTTCATATTTTTATTATGGTATGCAGTATCAGGGGCAAAACAACCCGGAAGAAAAAAATTTTTTAAATCGAATTATGTTTAAATTTCGAACACAGCCCGGGCTTAACTAAATTACAATTCATCCTTTACCTACACTTGGCCACTAGCGTGATGCAACGCTTGGCCGCGCCGGCGGGTTGGTGATAGTAGTTTTTTTTTAATTACAATGTTCCGCGCTACCACTGCTTCCCATTTCGGGATATATTCCCTCTAACGCCCTTAACAGATACATTATAATTGAAGACATGAATCGATAAAGGTAAAAAAAATACCCAGAAAATTGAGTTTAAACTGTCATTTAAACATTTTAGGATATGTATAATAGTAACATATTAAGTATATTGTTTGTAGAGACGGATCTTTAGATTAATGTACTTAAATACTTTACGATGTATTCTAAAATGTTTAAGTGGCTTCTTAAACTCAATTTTCTGGGTAATTTTTTTTGCGACTTATCACCTTCATCAATGCATGTGTTCAATTATTATTATGTTATTTAATAACGTAGCTTATAATACATCGTCCGTGGGGTGCGCCGTGCACTCGAGTGGGCAAGACGCACAAATAGCACAAGGCCGTCGGACGTCCTGCACTCGTGACTCGCGGCGTCCTGCATTCATTGCCACGTCCACTGCACCGGGTATTAATAGCTAAACGAGCTGGTGGCTGGTCTGACAGTAAGGCGCAACATTGGTCCAGAGTATACTACTTACATACAGGATGTAAAAAGAACAGTCACAATAACTTTGAGTTACGATTATGCTACCTTTCTTGATAAATGTATTTTTTTGTCAAAAACTATATAAAAATATTTTTTTTTACTTTTTACCATTTCATATTTTTTTTGTCGCAAGAATAACGAAAAAGCAAAAATATATAATAAATAAAAATTATAATACAGACATGAATGGACATGAAAGGAAGGGAATAATTGGCAAAATTCTGATTTCAAGAAAATTGAGTTCAAACTGTCAATAAAATTTTTTAGAACACATCCTAACTTATAAAGTACATTAATCTAAAAATCCGTCTCTAGAATCAATGTACGACATATTATCCTAAAATGTTTAACTGACAGTTTAAACTCAATTTCCTAGGTTTTTTTTTTTATTAAATACATATTTGTACTCTTTGTAGCATTTGCCTTTAGCTTTGCAAGGTATTTTACGCTGGTTTTCGTCTCCTCTCGTGTTCAGCGGTTGAGTTATTCCATTCGTTGAAATATGGCTCCATCGTAGATTTTATTCGAACAATGTTCACAAATCTGACACTGTCGTAAAGCAAGGTACAATATAGCCATCTGTTTTAGATAGAGCAAAAGTGATCAAATGTACGAGCGAGATCTGTCGGTGACAAGCAATTACCAGGCGCGCAGAAACATAGCGGAGGGGAACGCAAATAGTCTTCGTTTTTCACCAATTTTAGGCAAATTTCAGTAGAAAAAAATAAGACACAATTAACATTGTTTTTAACATTTCGTTGCCAATGAAATACATTGATTAATTATTGATTAACTGACAAAACGTTCAGCAACAATAATGAAGACATGAATCGATAAAGGTAAAAAAAAATACCCAGAAAACTTAGTTTAAACAGTCACTTAAGCATTTTAGGATATTTTGTATCGTATTAAGCACATTGATTCTAGAGATGGATCTTTAGATTAATGTACCTAATACTTTACGACGTATTCTAATATGTTTAAGTGACATTTTGAACTCAATTTTCTCGAAACAGAATTTTGCTGCATATCACCTTCACTCATTAATGTCTTCAATTATTAATCGTTTACTTTTATAGAACTCTAAAAGACTTAAAAATGTAACTGAAAAGATCGCAAGTAAACAAATTAAAGAAGTTGAGGCAATATTTTTTGCCAATTAAAAGCGATTTTCTCCACAAAGCAAACTTTTAAAATGAAAAGCTAAAAGCTTTGAGTTTAGTGTTGTGATCTTTTCATTTTTCTGTTGGCAAACATTGTTTGGAGAAAACTCTGACAAATTATCATCATCACTTATCAACTACATGAAAAAATAATAATTTAAGGAAGTTTGTTTATTTAATAAAACATAAAGAAAAACCTTTATGTATACTTTTAGAATTGTGCAAACATATGTGCAAACCAAATTTTATAATAATAAGAGGCTGGACACACATTTTTTTTTAAATTTTTGAATCATTTTTTCAAATATTGGCCATATTTAAAAAAAAAATGTTCCAAATTTAAATCTGTACCGGATGTTTTTAACGTATTATTGTCCAAAAGTACAAAATATTCAAGCTTAAAATGATTCAAAAGTTTAAAAAAACCCTTTCAAATTATAACAGGATGAATGATGTTTCATAATATAATATAGTGTGAAGAAAACGACGCGTAGAGCATTTTTTGTTTGGGCGCCTCATATATAAATTACTTACCATAACGCGAGAAATCGCGATTAAAGATCTCCATGAAAGTCACAAGACACATGAAACGTTTCAACCCTGGTCAGGTCTTAGGTCAACCACCAGTGCGTTCATGTGTATAAACTAGGAGCCCCAGCCTAGTAAGATTCACTCCTTGAGGTTATTTTAGACCACTGATTTTTTTTAGTTATATTTAGTAACTATTGTTTACTGTTACAGTAACGTTGAGCATGGAAACCATGTAAACCTTCTCGGGATTTCTACGAATATTTCAAGACCAAAAATAGCCGAATCATTTCAGCTGATCTCGAGTTTTAGCAAGACTAACGAACAGCAATTGATTTTTATATATTAGGTCCTTACATAATATGAAATTGGCGTTTTGTCGCACTGGCCACTTTGATCTTAAATATATCCTCTTTGGTTAGGAATTCCAAATTCAAATTTAAACACCTATTTACTCATGCATATTTTGTGTTTTGAAAACCGTAATTCATTTGTTTTTTTCTCTTTTGCTTTTTTTTCTACGTTCACAAAATGGAAAACTTAAAATATCGCATTATTTACGAGTACGAGTTCCACCGTGGCACCAGTGCTGCAGAAACGAAGGATTAATGATGTGTATGGGGGTGGTGTCGCAAAAGAAAACAAGGTGCGTTTTTGGTTTCAACAAAATCTTGCAAGGTGAAACCTCATGAATTGAGTGAAGCAAACCGACAAACGCGCGTCGACTGCTGCACAATAATGATGGAATTTTAAATCGGATCACATACATGTGATGAAAAGTGGATCCTGTACGATAATCGTAAACGCTCATCGCAATCGCTGAACCCTGGTGAACCAGCAAAGTCTTGCCCCAAGCGACAAATGACTCAAAAAAAGTTACTTGTAAGCGTTTGGTGGACTAGTGCCGTTGTCGTACACTATAGCTTTCTTAAATCTGGTCAGACGGCTGATGTCTATTGTCAGCAACTGCAAACCATGATGGAGAAGCTCGCCGTTAAACAACCGAGACTTGTCAATCGCTCCACGCCACTGCTGCTAGACGGCTACCAAATTAGAGGAGCTTCAATTGGAATATCTAAGACATCCACCGTACTCTCCGGACCTTGATCCAACAGATTCCCGTCCGAATGGTTTTTTTTTAGTAAAGGGATCAATGAACTACCGATAAGATGGCAAAAGTGTATAGATAGCAATGGTACATACTTTGATTAATAAAATATATTTTAATATGAAAAAATCGCCTTTATGTTCCTCCCATACAAAACGCCAATTTCATATGTAAGGGCCTAATATGTTACTCAGTGATAATGTAGCTTTCTAATGAAAAAATAATTATTAAAATCGGTCCAGTACTTTTTGAGTTAATTCGTTACATATAAAAATACAAATCTTTCCACTTTATAATATTAGTGTAGATTTATATGAGGTGCCAAGACAAAAACGCGTCATTCTATTCACATCATATGAGGGGTATAAATTTAAAATCCGCTATAATGCTTCTGGGCCAAATTTGAGTTAGTAATCCTCGTAAAAATTGCGTATAAAATGCTTGGCTAGTTTCCTACCAAAACCCGCTAAAACATACAGAAATCTGCCCACCAAAAATAGATAAGAAGCTTAAACGATCTTTGTATCCTGTGATATTTTTGAAAAGTATGCTTTAGTGGGTTTTAATTTACCCCTCATATTCGGTTTAATATATGAACCATGAATCACTCTGTATACCATTGTTACTGAAATATCTCCATTCTCCATATCTAAAATGTACAAAGCTTGAGCCGACATTACAGTAATACATCACGCTCATAACACATACCATTAATTATGAAGATAATGAACAGTCATAGAGGTATTGTCCGACAGTATCCAAATCAGCCGGCGGGTACTGTATATGTCGCAGTCATCTAATTAAATCAGCTATTTCATTGAGTGACTAGCGTTTTTATCGAATGACGACATTTAATTGAAAGACTAGGCCGAACATTGATTGTACAATCGTCACTCAACGTCCAATTAGTTAGCGGATTGTAACATAGCCCTTATATGAGAGCGGACATAAAATCAGTCAGGTGACTGAATTTTCCCAAAAGCGAATCTATCAACCCCGACTCCACGTAGTACTTGTCTGTCAACCCCTAGAGTGTATTTTTAAGCGCGGAGGCGCGGAGGGAGAGCAGCCCCCGCCCGCCGTAACGAAATGCAGAAACCAGGACTCGCCGCGGCGGCGGAGGCTGGTCGCCGAAGGCGACCAGAAAGCCGGAGCTGCCTAAGGCGAGTGTTGGTTGATGTCATTCGTTACGCATGGGCGAAGGGGCTGCATTTCCCGCAGCGCCGGAGACGTGACAGACCGACATTGTCCCAAAAACAAATCTATCAACTCCACGTAGAACTTGTCTATTTTATCTAACCTCTAAACTACAACTGTAAATATTTTCTTAACTAGTGGTTGCTGAGTAAAGGGGAGGGTAGGGGGGATTTCCTTTGTCCCCTTACCGCCGTCTCCACCTTTCTCCCCTGTTTTACTCCTGGAAATATCCCGGAAACACAGACATAACCTCAAAACTTCAACCATAAATATCTTCCAAACTAGTAGTCTCCTAAAGGTGGGAGTGGTAGGGGGGGGGTTCTCCCCCTCCCCTCCGCTCCTCCTTTTTTGGAAGTCCGTTAAAAAACCGGAAAATTATTCGCTAACACACATAAAAAAACCTACTTATTCATCGAATGAGAAAGCTCCTCCTTTTTTGGAAGTCGGTTAAAAAATCGGACTAAATGACGTTCAGTCAATGACTACATGACTAAATGACGTTCAATCAATGTTCAGTCAAGACATTGGACGTTACAATAAACAACTTGACGAGTTGTCCTTTAGTCTTTCAATTAAATGTCGTCATTCGATAAAAACGCTAGTCACTCAATGAAATAGCTGATTTAATTAGATGACTGCGACATATACATAATATACAGTACAGCCCTTTTGCCCTTCCCTGGTAAAGGACTGATCTATTGTCTGTTTAAAACGCTCATGTAATGAACAAACTTAGTTTGGCACGCTGTAGTCATATGTTATTGAATGTACTGTAGGTTCTTGAGGGATATACATGTTACACTGTAATAATACACAATTACTTGTACTTTTTCCACTTTATTAGTTAATTAAGAGATTTATAAAAATACACGACCGGTTTCGACTAAGTCACCTGATGATGACTTAGTCGACCGAAACTAAACACAAAAAAACAAGAAACCGGTCGTGTATTTTTATAAATCTCTTAATTAACTAATAAAGTGGAAAAAGTACAAGTAATTAGTGTATTATTACAGTGTAACATGTATATCCCTAAAGAACCTACAGTACATTCAATTCTCTTAACTAATAAAGTGGAAAAAGTGCAAGTTATTTGTGTATTATTACAGTGTAACGCTGTAGTCAGGCGGATCATGATCATCTGGAGGCATAGCAGTATCACCATTATTTTCTTGAAACAGTTCAAGGCATTTTCCACCCGCTACAACTTTTGGATAAAACAAGAAGCCTGCATTTTCAGTAATATTGTAGGCATTGTATAATTACGATATATTTAAAATTTCACTCAATTTTAACCAGTACTATAAGAATTATAACTAGACAAAGTTACTTAATTTTGTCACTGACTTACTCAATCACTGACCGACCATCAAAACATAGAAGTTTAAATTAACAAAATAATTGTGTATGTGTTTAGTGTATAAATGAAAGGAAAACTTAAAATTTTTAGCTATACAAGGTGTAAAATAAATGACTGATAATACTTTAGGTTGTGTATGTGCCTGAAAGTACCAGCGCGGAAAGACTTACTTTTGACTTTCATGTTTGTATGAGATATGCCCCAACATCATAAATTTTCCCATAAAATAATTAAAAACAACCCAAATACGGGACTCGTACACACCCTAAACCATTATCACTCATTAATATTATGGCCTGTAAAAACAAACATCTATACTTATAATAAAACGATTTGCTCCGAATGGACCAATACGTTCGCTGGGGTCCCTCAGGGAGGAGTTTTGTCTCCGTTGCTCTTTGCGATCTTTATTAATGAGATAACGAAGACCATATCCTCTTCCTTTCATCTCTATGCGGACGACCTGCAAATTTATAAGCACTCTAGTGTTGATGACATTGAGCTCACTATTCATTCGATCAATAATGATCTTTTAAATATTGACAAATGGGCTAACACTTTTGGACTTCTTGTTAACACCACAAAGTCACAAGCTCTTATAATTGGCTGTAGACAGATGCGTTCCAGGATTGATTTTAAGTCGCTATGTAAGATAATTTACAATGGTAATGTGTTGGAGTTTAAAGACAATGCCAAAAACCTGGGTGTAATTTTTGACTGCCACCTTTCTTGGTCTGCGCATATTAATGAGGTGAGCAAAAAACTCCATCATTCATTGCATGCTCTGAAGAGGTTGCAAAATTTCCTTCCTATCCCGGTGAAGTTACTTTTGGCACAATCGTTATTACTACCTCTTTTAGATTACGCCGACGTCTGTTATTTAGATGCAACCGAGGAGCTACTGAACAAATTGGAACGTCTTCAAAATTCATGTATACGTTTTATATACGGATTGCGCAAATACGACCATATATCCGAGGCCCGTATTAAGTTACAATGGCTTCCTATCCGCCTTCGCAGGAATATACACATTTTAATTTCAGTCTTCAAACTTCTTAATTTCTCTTCTTCTCCTTCTTATCTATTTGAACGTTTTACCTACGCGACTCCAAGCGTTAGGCCTGCTCGCACATGCTATCCAAGGAAGATACTAGACACTCCATGGTATAACACCATCTTTTACGGTAACTCTTACACCGTCCGAGCTTCCCAGATGTGGAATGCGCTGCCTGTAGACGTACAGCAGAGTCCAACTGTGGGCACGTTCAAAACACGGCTGAAGAGTCACTATATGGCATCCATAAATAATTAATTAATTAATATATATGTATGTATATATATATATGTGTGTATGTATATTTATTTATATAAGTTAGTATGAATAATATTAATTATATTATGTAGTATTATTTTATTTTTATTTATGTACTTTTATATTTGTATTTATCTATATATTAATATAATATTAATTATCTTAAGATGTTAGGTTAAAACTAGAATCATAGTGTGGTATTTTTATTTTTATTTTCATTTTCTATTGTTCTCCGTATATAATACTTAATGTATAGTTGTTATTCTATGTTCTTTTCATTCTCTTGTGTACTATCTGTGTCCGTTTATGTATCTCACAATGTCCTGTCGTAGGTCTGCTGGAAGAGATCTCTTGTAGAGATAAGCACACCTATGTACATTTATAAAAGTCCTAGTATAAGTTAATTTTAGAATAATTATTGTACATGAAGAATAAATAAATAAATAAATAAAACTGTAGAGAGGTAAATTCTGTACATTGAATATTTTTTCAAAATACATATTGGAGAATGATTGGCGATCGATACTGATGCCAAAAATGCAATTAGTAAAATTTTTGTCTGTCTGTCTGTCTGTCTGTCTGTATGTGCACGATGGGAACAAAAACTACTGAAGGGATTTTAACCAAACTTGGTACGATTGTAGCCCATATTCCTGGGCAGGTTATAGGCTATATAACATAACTCTACGATACATAGGAGCCGAGCAGTGACGATAAATTTGAAGCAAGTCGGATGAATTTCGCGCGTGCGGCCTGCGGTCGAACGGTTCGTGCGGGGGGCGCGGGGGGATCGCTTACACAGTGACGCGAAGCAATAGAACGTGGCACTAAAGTAGATTAGAACATCAAATAAGTACCTAACTATCAGGATTTTTTTTCTGGGAAAACAGTGTTTTCACAGTGTCATAATAATATAAAAATTGTATTTTTGAACTTGCTTCACAAATTAAAATAAATTATCATTTATTGTATAAAATCAACTTAATTAACTGTATAATAATTAAAAGAAAGCCTTTCGCGATAAACTAAAAAACGGGCAATTAAGCGGTTTTTAGAAAGCTATTTATACCATCACGGTATTAATCCTTATCATTTTTAATACGTTAGTTGGCTTAAGCATTCCATGAAGACTATAATATTTGCCCTTTATACCATGCAAATATAATAAGTAGTTTAGGAAATATAGCAAAATTAAAATCGTTTCGCCGTGATTCGACCGGGCGCCGCGTGATACAGGCTGCTGCGTGACGTCTTACGTCCGAGCCGGGCTGGTGTAGTGTAGACTGCTGGGTAAAAAATACTATTAAAATGTGCTAACTGTGCCTTTGTTATTATAGGAGACTTTTATTTATGCAATAGTACCCAAAACAATTTTTTTTTTTTTGGCTGTTTGTCGGTGCATTTGTGCACGCTAATCTCAGAAACGGCTTATCCGATTTAGATGTGGTTCAATCATATTTGTAGTAATCTTGACTTAACATTTATTTGATCTCAATCGGTTCATAAATAAAAAACTTATGACAATTTAAAAAAAATGCTGGACGTTTGTATGAAGCGCGGCAGGAACCGCGCTGCAAACATTCAAATTTAATATTTTTTTATTTTATATTTTCTTTAAAACTAAATTTAATTTATTTATATTATTGTTATACTTAGGGTAGGTTAATAAAAAAACGCTACTAAAACCGATCGGCGCGCCGAGCTGGGGCCTAACTCTCCAAACTGATTCGATTTTGATTCAGATTCGATCGTGCCGCATACTCCCGAATAAATTGACGTTTGTTTATTTTTGTTCTATGTCGATTGATATCGTCGGGTGTACAAGTAAAAGTAAAAGTTACGTTCCAAAGGTTTTCTTTATCCTAATTAGTTCCAAAGTAATCTACCAAATAAAACACCAAATCCGTTGAGATCGAACTGATTCGATTCTCGGTTGTGTCGAGAGTAAGCCTGCTGGATCCTCAACGGGGCGTGCCTCTGCGCCCATGTCTAACCGAGAGTTTCGTTTTAAATACCTTAATAATTGCAATATATTATGTTTCAATTTAATATCTCAAAATATTAATGACAAAAACGGTAGTAAGTTCAAAAAAATTGAAAATAATTTTATGGTTTCGCAATTTATCCTATGTCGGCACTATTAAGACGTTGCTTCGTATCAAATTTAGGATTTGGTTCCCTTTGGAGTGTCGAAAATTAGAGAGATACGGCTGAATCTTTGGGTAGATGTGGCTAAGGAGTCTGTTTTTTTTCAAAGCCAGAAGGGACAGAAGATCCTGAGTATTTAATAGGATTGTTAGCTTGATACCTACACATGTTAAAATTTTGACAACCAGACAGATAGACAGACGGACATCGAAGTTAAATAATTTACTAAATTAACGTGAAAAATTGGCTGGGTCTATGCATTCGAATAATATTATCCTAACTTCGAATACCTTTGCTGATTTCTACATATTGTTCGAAGGCCTACTTCTTTTGCCGAGCTCCGGATGGTACTATATTATTTTTATACCCTGCATACCAAATGGCTTGCCGGGTACGTGACTTGCTGGATCGGGATCAACACTGGGATACACTGGGAAGTACCTATTGGCGAAAGTTGTCAGCGGTTGCGCCAATAAACTAAAAATATATTTAAAAATATAAAAGTGTCCTAAATCACTTTTCCACGCGTACGAAGTCGCGGGCACAGCTAGTAATTATATAAAATTGTAATCATTTGTATGGAAATGTACATTATAATTACCAAAGTCAGTGTATAGATTTTATAGAACGCTAAAAAGATAAAAAATATTCTTATATATAAAAATGCATTTCTGTTCGTTAGTCTCGCTAAAACTTGAGAACTGCTGAACCGATGCGGCTATTTTTGGTCTTGAAATGTTCGTGGTAGTCCAGGGAAGGTTTAAACGATTTCTATATTCAACGAAATGGGCACAGGTCTGCTAGTATAACATTATAAAATTGAGTTGAGTAGTGGCAGCACATAAAACGTTGTGCTGCCACTACTCAACTCAATTTTATAAGCCTGAGTCTTTAGCGTTTTCATTCATATGTAGATCAGAGTCCTTCATACATATGAGTATTCGCAATAAATATATGAGCCCCGAGGGAAATCGCGCCCAAATATGAAGTTGTTATTCACTCAACTGTCCCTGTTGCGGCTCACAAATAAATATTAAAGGATATTTCCACAAACGCTCAGTACAATTTTTATGTATTCCTTGTATTCTACAAGATTTGTTACTTATTACACACGAATAATATCTTGTTTTTTGTATTTTTTTACCCTCTGCCAGAAAGAGGGTTATGTTTGTCAAAACTCAAAAGTATGTATGTATAATTGTTTAACACGCTCTACATTCTGAATAGCTCGATGGATTTTATCTTAAGAGGAGATTTTATATTTTATTTTATCTGTTTAGTATGAGAAGAAATCTGGGTATATAAGAAAGAAAGAAAGCAAAAAAAATATTCTAATCATCACACAACACATAACATTATACAGAACAATAGGATAAAGTAAAATAAAAAGCAGTTTGAATTTGGAATTTCTGTGTCTGCTCAGCTATCATGATTCATGGATGTAGAGGCATTTCCGTGGAAGAAGTCCACAAGACGGGGTGCTGTGTCGGCGAAATGTTCTACCTATTCTATAAGATTGAAAAAGAATCACGAAAATATATACCGATTACGCTGATATTAATCCTTACTTATATAATACTAGCTGACCCTTGCCCACTTCGTTGAGCATAAAAAGAGTTTATGACGAAATTCAACTAAAAAAAAACAACGTGGGAACCCGGAACCCGAAACGCGTGAACCCGGAACCCGCAACGCGGGAACCCGGAACCCGCAACGCGGGAACCCGGAACCCGCAACGCGGGAACCCGGAACCCGCAACGCGGGAACCCGGAACCCGCAACGCGGGAACCCGGAACCCGCAACGCGGGAACCCGGAACCTGCAACGCGGGAACCCGGAACCAGCAACGCGGAACCCGGAACGCGGAACCCGCAACGCGCGAACCCGGAACCCGCAACGCGGGAACCCGGAACCCGCAACGCGGGAACCCGGAACCCGCAACGGGGGAACCCGGAACCCGCAACGCGGAACCCGCAACGCGGAACCCGCAACGTGGAACCCGCAACGCGGAACTCGTAACGCGGGAACCCGGAACCCGCAAAGCGGGAACCCGGAACCCGGAACCTGCAATGCGGGAACCCGGAACCCGCAACGCGGGAACCCGGTACCCATAACGCGGAACCCGCAACATGGGAACCCGAAACCCGCAACGCGGGAACCCGGAACCTGCAACGCGGGAACCCGGAACCTGCAAAGCGGGAACCCGGAACCCGCAATGCGGGAACCCGGAACCCGCAACGCGGGAACCCGGTACCCACAACGCGGAACCCGCAACATGGGAACCCGAAACCCGCAACGCGGAAACCCGGAACCCGCAACGCGGGAACCCGGAACATGGGAACCCGAAACCCACAACGCGGGAACCCGGAACCTGCAACGCGGGAACCCGGAACCCGCAACGCGAAACTCGCAACGCAGGAACCCGAAACCCGCAACGCGGAACCCGCAACATGGGAACCCGGAACGCGCAACACGGGAACCCGGAACCCGCAACGCGGAACCAGCAGCATGGGAACCCGAAACCCGCAACGCGGAATCCGGAACCCGCAACGCGGAACCCACAACGCGAAACCCTAACGCAGAACCCGCAACGTTCACGGAAACGCTGTCAAATGGAATAAATAGTATCCTATGTCCGTCTTCTTGCTCTAAGCTACTTCCTCACCAATTTTCAGCCATATCGATAAAGCCGTTCTTGAGTTATCAATAATTTAACTAACACCACTTACTTTTATACATATAGATGTATAGATTACTCCTACTAACATAAGCTAACGCCCGGTGAATGCTCCCGTCACAGTCGGTCCAGCCGATTCGGTGATCATTAGTTAGATGATGATGATGATGATGAAAAGTAGCCTAAATTAATCCTTGTAACTTTAGCTATCTACCAGTGAAAGTCTCGTTAAAATCGGTCCAGCCGTTCCAGAGATTAGCCGGAGCAAAGAGACACGCTGACAGACAGACATTTTTTTAAATTGCATTTTCGTTTTCAGTACCTAGATATCGTTGCCAATGCCAAAAAAAAGAAGAAAATATCGTTTAAAATGTCATATGCATTTAGAAAAACGTTGCTAATTGAACGTTACAAACTGACATACATTAATAGATTTCTGAACGCATAGTTGTTACATCATTTGACAACAAATGTTTGACATTTGATGAACAAAATATGAGCATTTATTTACATGATTAATTATTCATTACACATCAAGTTTTCACTATTTTTAATATGTATTCTGCTATTCGGGGAGGAGACAAATCCAACGAATCAAAAACAATGAAAATTGGTTCAGCCGTTCTCGAGTTATAAGTGTTGTAACAAACACGACTTTCTTTTATATATATAGAAGATTATTTTAAATGCGAAAGTAACTCTGTCTGTCTGTTACGCTTTCCCGCTTAAACCTCTCAACCGATTTTGATGAAATTTGGCACAGAAAATCTTTATACCCTGAGAAATAATATAGGCATATATAATATACCTTAAATTGCGAAAAAAGGGGATGAAGAGGTTGAAAGTTTGTATGGGATTTCTTTAATTTTAAAAGTTAAAACCATGAAACTTTATATTTAAGCACTTGATAAAAAATAATTGAACATTTGTTCTAGTGTTTTTGAAATCTCATCCTGTGAGGGGATGAAATAGGGGTTGAAAGTTTGTATGGGATTTCTTAATTTTAAAAGATAAAACCATGAAACTTTATATTTAAGCACTTGATAAGAAATAATTAAACATTTGTTCTAGCGTTTTTGAAATTTCGACCTGTGAGGGGACCAAATAGGGGTTGAAAGTTTGTATGAAGTTCGTCATTTTTGAAGATAAAAACATTACTTAAATTTTGTATTTAGGCACTAAATAAGAAACAAAAAATCATTTGTTCTAGCATTTTGATTTTTTTACCAGTGTGGGGGTAAAATAGGGGTTGAAAGTTTGTATGAGTGTTCGTCATTTTTTTAGATAAAATCATGAAACTTGGTACGTAGGTCTCTTAGAATGTGCAGAGTTTTTCTACAAACGAAATTTCCGAAATTCGAACGGAACTGATTCGGAACGGGAACTACGAAGCCAAACTTTTTGTATACAAAATCTTAACCACTGAACCTAGGAACATGTTATTTAGAATGAATAAAATATTTCTTTATAAGTTAGGTACTGTAAATTAATTTTATACATATGTACTTAATATTTCGGGATCTTTTCCATAGTTCCATCTAATTCCACAAGTCAATCCAGTGACCAACCTTGCCCAACAAAGAAGTATCGAGCATGGACTTTTGCCTATCATAATATGATGATATGCGAAGACGATTTTAACGTTATCCAGTTTTATGTCGATATGTACGTGAAGGTTGAAAGCTAAAGATTGCAATATATCTTTTAATCAAACAAAACTCAGAGCCGAAAATTATATTCATCTCCATGATGCTGTATTGAATTATGCCAACGTGAACCCTAATAATATAGGTAAAATGGTGCATCTGCGCTCTTCGTTTTTGAACAGTCCCCGATACTTACACGAGTATACTAAAGACGCATTTGCCTATGTGCGTACTTATGGTCGACCTGATTTATTCGTAACCTTCACTTGCAATCCATCTCGGTGTGAAATAGTTGACGAATTGATGCCAGTTCAAAACGCCAACGATATCCAAAATAAAATAGAATCCAATAACATATTTTAACATAATATGTTATTGAATGTACTGTAGTCTTGGTGGAAATTCATATTTAGCATGAAATTCCATTTATTTAAACAAATAATTTAAAAATTTAATTCTACCTACACCTGATGATGACTATGTCGAAATCGGTCGTGTATTTTAAGTAATAATTAATGTAAAATAACAAATAAAGTGGAAAAAATGTGCAAGTAGTTTGTGTTTTATTATTATAAATTAAGTATTTAATATGAATTTCAGCTCGATACCTGAATGTGTTCCTCTGAAAAATGGTCACGATAGACAGACAACTGAGTGATCCTATAAGGGTATTTTTTTATTATTTTTAGGCGCGGAACCCGGAAAAAGAACTCTCGTCGTACTTTCCGATCACTATTATTATTATCGGAAGCGCCAATTCTCATTGGCTCTATTTATGGCCTGACAACGGAAGGGAATGCGGCCCGCGCGCCTGCACCGTCCCAGATTCGTAAGTTCACGGCCGCAGACAGGCCGACAGACAACATGCCGACACAATTGGCCGACAACCTCGATCGACGCATCTCCGGTTGGCTGATTATGTATCTCGCGACAGTCAAGTTTATACGTTTGACAGCGATATTGTACACGAATGCTGTTGCGATATAAATAATCTGCCTGCGGATTTCCCGTGTATTTATATACTGCAAGTTTCACTTATCACTGCCAAAAGGACATGTCATGTGGAACTTGCCATGTCCCATTCTTTTTTTTTTTTTTGACGGCCTCCGTAGCGCAGTGGTTCAGCGCGTTGGTGCTCGACCGGGAGGTTGCGGGTTCGAATCCCGCCGAGGAAACTAGTTTATTTGTTGTGCCTGGGTCGTGGATGTGTATTAAATTTGTGTATTAATATAATAAAGAATCTTAAATATGTGTATAGTATAAAAGTATTTAATATATATTTCCATAGTCTGGTACCTGTAACACAAGTTTTTCGGATACTTAGCAGAGGGCCAGATTGACGTGGTGTGAAGCGTCTATAGATATTATTATTATTTTATTATTCTTGTTATGGTGGGTTTACATCAAAGGAACAAAGACAGGCCTTTGTTATTTTGATGAAATCCACCTTATTCTACAGAACAGGAGCATTGTTTATTGGTATTTTGTACGTGTGTATATATATTGGTGGTAGTGTAAACAACTCACTTACAGTGTTTATATCGAAACGAGCAGACTCTATGGACTGGAATCTATGGACGTGACAGAACCACGCCAATCTGGCCCCGGGCTAAGTAACCAAACAACTTGTGTTACAGGAACCAGACAACGAAAACATGTTTTGAAGTGTGTTAATTAAAGCATAGATAGTAATATATTATAACATAGTATTAGAATAGTAATATATCATAGCATTTAGTATGTAATTAACTTTACATCTTATAATCTCGTGTGTGGGGGACACAACACAACAAATAAGGAGGACCACCCAGTAGCGTAAGTTTCTTAGCCAATGTATTTAAGGCTTTATTATTATTAAAGACTAGCTGTGCCCGCGACTCCGTACGCGTGGAAAAGAAATTTAGGGCAGTGTTATAATAAATCTGTTTTAAAAATATTTTTAGTTATTAAAACTGTCGTCGAGGTATTTAAAAAACTACTTTATGTTGACAATTCCTACTACCAGCTTGACAAACGACCGTGTATAATTACTATAATGCGAATGGGACTACTTGATAGTACGCTCACATACACGACGAACATCTAGTACTAAGATTTGTATGGATTTTGCGCCGCAGCGACTGCAGACGATGATCGTTTCCACGCCGACGCTGCTGGTGTGGCGACAAAGATATTAAGCCAGCGCGCCGCAAAATTTTGCGGTATTTTAGCCTTTAGGTG
This sequence comes from Celastrina argiolus, assembly GCA_905187575.2. Taxonomy (NCBI): domain Eukaryota; kingdom Metazoa; phylum Arthropoda; class Insecta; order Lepidoptera; family Lycaenidae; genus Celastrina; species Celastrina argiolus. The sequence goes on from LR994596.1 coordinate 12,103,376, forward strand.
CGTAAGTCCGACTCGCACTTGCCCGGTTTTTTATTTATTAATAACCAAACATGTAGGTACTGATTATTAATCACTTCACTGTTAAAGTACTGATTTTATAGATTTTACTAAAGTCCCAAAAGAAAGAAAACAAACCTAAGTTGTACCTAACATAAAAACCATTCGGTCCATAATAAAAACTAAGAAATAAAAATATCAAGAAAAACATAAATCTAACTTATATTGACATAACTTTTTTAGTTTAACTGTAAACACAATACTTATGTTAATCAAAATTCTATGTATTATGCAGTTATCGAATACATAATTTGGACAAAGAAGACTATAAAATGTACAGTAATAGTAGGCTGTAGTATGAATTTTAACGGACGGAATGAGAACTATTATAATATACAATGCATAATAATATTATACATTGCTAATGATGCACGCTGAGTTTAACTCTCGGATAACGTATTGTATAAATGTAGGTACCTACTCAACTTTGCTATAATTGTATTAAAAGTACGGCATTTGGCGTATAGATGTCGCTATTATGGTCTGTATGTCGCGCTATCGCTTGTAAGATAGATTTGTATATGAGAATACTCTATCAATATTATGATATTTGGCAAAAAAACCCATAATAATCTGATAACACATATCCAGGACAGGCCGCAAAAGGCTAGAATTTCAAAAGGTATCTCGATTGGAATCGAGTTGTATCAACAGTTTTCCCCTGTAACACAGTTTAGTAACTATCAAGATGTTTTTTAACGTATGTATATATTATAAAATAGAAAAAACAAAATAAAGAGCAATATATTTATGAAAATCTTAAAATTGTTTTTAAAATTCCGTACCTCAAAAGGAAAAAACGAAACACATATTATAAGATCATTTCCATGTCCGTCTGTCTGTCAAGACCCTTTTACTCAGAAACGCGTGTAGGTATCAAGATGAAAATTATATAAAATACTCAGGATACCTACTGTTCCTTGAAGCAGTGAAAAAATCAGACCTCTTAGCCAATGCAACCAAAAGCAGTTGCTTAGGTATGTCGCTAAATTTCGTCATTTTCGACACTCGTAAGGGAATCAAAACCTAAAGGGTACTTCCCGTGAACTCAAAATCATAAAATTTGAAACCAAGCAACGTCTAAAACCATACGTTTTTAGTAACATTATATAGATAGTAAAAATATTTTGATTTTTTTAAACTTAGTACCGTTTGTCATGAATGTGTATAATTGAAACTTATAACAAATACTTAGGTCTCTAATATATTCAAGCTGTAATCAAATCAAAATTCTATGTCAATCAGGTTTGTATGGAGCTCTCGGTGCGCAAGTCCAACTCGCATTTGGCCGGTTTTTATTTATTTACTTATTACTAACCTACGCTAACAAATATGTATACAGTACCTACTTATCACAAAGGACTTTACAGTAAAAGTACTAACTGATTTTATACAAATAACTTTCGTAATAAACTCAAGAAAAAAAATCTTAGATTGTCCCTACCTAGCAAGCCTAAAACTAACAAATAAAAGTCACCCCCGCGGGGCCCCGCGGCCCCGGTGCGTTTGCTGCAAATACAATTTGAAGCGGCGCGGCGCGGCGGCGCGCGGCTCCCGGGCCCGCCGCGCGCTTCCTACAAACATCCAGCAAAAACGACATGATCTTTTAAAATTGTCATAACTTTTTTATTTATGAACCGATTTACATAAAACAAACACTAAATGTTAAGTGAAGCTTGCCGCAATATATTAGTGAAAAGTACATCTTAATCGGATAAGCCGTTTCTAAGATTAGCGTGCACAAACCCACAGACAAACAGACAAACAGACAAACAGACAAACAGACAAACAGACAAAAATTTCAAAAATCATAGTTTTGGGTACTATTGCGTAAATAAAGGTCCCCTATCATATTTTTTTTCAAATATCTTCAATGTACAGACACGACTCCTCTACAGATTTATTATATGTATAGATGGATTGGAAGAAAGTAGACGTTTTACTTTAACATCACAAAGTACAACATTTCAGTTTAATACTTTTATAGATCATTTAAAACGCTCGCACTTGCAAGATTTGTTAAAATTCCACAGATAAGGTTAATTCTCCAAAGACACCGATTAGTTGACATACGATTTGTATCAGCGAGCGAGCGTGATGTAATTATAAAATATTTGTCCGTTCCTTTCTGTCTGATAATATTGCACCAATCAGCGTTCAATATGGGTTGTTGATTTGTATGCCATGTTAGTTGATCATTCATTTGAATATCGTTCGGGAAACCGGGGGTTAGTCGGGGTTTTTTAATTTTAAATTTAGTTTTTCTCTGGGAATATTTTATAGGATAGGTTTATTCAACATTCTGCACGATCATTGAGTCTGACCCGATGTCTGTCTGTCCGTCTGTGTGATTGAGTCGGAGGGACTTCGTTAAGAGAGGGCTCTTTACTTAAACTATAACCCGACATAAAATTTAAATATATTATATCTAGCAATATCCCGCGAAAAAATTATAATCACAACCTGCTAGTACATGAGTAAGTGTACGCATAGGCATGCGTTTGATGCACCTCCCTCCTTCCCACACTGCTTATGCGTACACTCGCAAGCAAAAACGTGAAAACACCACCACCACACAAGCAATAATGTTAACACGATCGTGCAAAGCCCCTCACCTTCGCAAAAAAATATTACCTGACTTCGCAAAATAAGGCTGAAACAAGACAATAGATATTCAAATAAAAAACCAGAAATGGTCAATGTAGAGCCGTGGTCGGACCCGCTATTAGCCTCATCAGTTCACCGCTGCTTGACAATTAAACATTTTCTTACAAAATCAGGGATTAACTCAACATTTATTTATAGTTTAAAATATTATACTAATTAGTATAAAACCTCCCTTTAATACCAATCGTTATAGAATATTAAATTTTCGGATCGTTCATAGTAAATGAGATGATTTATCTATTCTATTAATCGAAGTGGTCTATCAATTTAACCGGGGACGTTTACGTGAGTATTATTAATGAAATTGGACAGAGTTTGTTATATTAAATGATATTAGAAACCTCAATATCATTTTTGAAGATCTATTCATAGAATATACCCCACACGTTTACTGTTTTTTTTTTTTAGTTGCAGTTCTAAGTATGGATCCCCATACTTAGACCTGCAGTCTGCAACTGAAAAACCCCAAAAAATCTATTAGCTTTTTTTTCTATTTTTGTGTGAAAATCTGAATGCGGTTTACCGAATACATATACTTTACACCAAGTTTTACGGGTTTTAAGGGTTCCGTTTTTACTAAATCGTAAGTATTTTTAATCTTTATTGGCGCGATTGTTTTATCTGCAGTCCAATCGGCATACATCCATCCGTAGTTTGAAACGCAATCCTTAATGACTTAGGGCCGGTTTCTGAGAAGCTAATCAAATTTATGAACATTTATAAGACAGAAAGAGAGGGCGTATTATATTATATAATTACATCACGCTCGCAAGGCTAGTACCACAGATAAGCTTAATTCACCGAGAGCACCGATTAGTTGACATACGGTTTGATTCAATTGTATCAGTAGTTTTTTAACCATCCTTGCGAGTGGGAGATGTAATTATATAAAATCTGCCCTTCTCTTTCTCTCTTATAAATGTTTTACCAATCAGCGTTCGATATGGGTTATTAACTTGAATGCGATGTTAGTTGAGCATACATTTGAATAGCCTTTCAGAAACTCGCCGATAGACGTGTAAAAAGTATGTGTCCGATACACATCCGATATCGTATCGGACAACGGGTAAATGCTCCCGCCATACTTACCGTCTGAAGGACGCTATTCGTTGAAGGTGACATAAAATGGTGGCACTGAAAATGAAATAATCTTTTATAAATTATTATCTTTATTTCAGGTGACAATTTAAAAACATTTAGCACGCCCGTTTTATGATAGATTTATCGTTTAAATGCATATTATAATATGCATTAATAGCCGTAAATTACAAAATAAAAACATGTTTTGTTCTAAAAAATATTAATATAGATGTTATTTGTTAACAAATATAAACTAGCTACTAATTAAAAAGAAAAACTTGCAAGTGTTATTTAAAAAAAAATAACTTACATACTTATAACTGAACTTTATATAGGTGATATAAAAGCATAGATACATATTTTACATCTAGCTACCCTCTAAAAACGTTTCTACTCTTACAAATCATTGTTATTCAAAGGTATTCATGTAGGAATTGCAAATCTATATGAATAGCGCCATTTATATTTCTTACCATAACACCTAGTGTCACGAAGGTGGGTCGAATGAAGATACATGCCTCCCTCATCGTTGAATAAATCAGAACCTTCGAAAATTATGCACGAGATTCATATTTATTTGTGACATTATTTTTATTGCACGGTACTGGCGCCCCAGTACCGTTCAGGGGCGTATTGGCTCAGGAGGTCTGAAAGCAATTCCTTCCGGCAATTGGATTGGCGCTTTTGAATTTGACTTCTTCTTTTGGCATATGCCCCCCCCCCCCCTAGGAGTTGCCAACGTCAGAGTGTAAAAAGGTTAGCAGTACAGTGGGATGATATGAAAAACTTCACGCGAGTCTCGTGCAGATACATCTATACATATAATAAATCTGTAGAGGGGTCATGTCTGTACAATAAGAATATTTAAGTGAAAATTAAAAAAAGGGGGCCCATAAAAGCCACAGAACCTAAAAATAACATTTTTGAAAAAAATGTCTGTCTGTCTGTCTGTCTGTCTGTCTGTCTGTCTGTCTGTCTGTCTGTCTGTCTGTCTGTCTGTCTGTCTGTCTGTCTGTCTGTCCGTATGGGAATGTTTGTCGTCGCATCACGCTAAAACCACTGTATGGAATGAAATGAAATTTGGCAGGCAGGTAGCTTACAACCCGAAGAGCATTATTGGAAATTATTATCCCGAAAAACGAAAGGGTTCCCGTGGGATCTTCAAAAAATTTTAGGTACCTATTTGACGGTGTTTCAGCCAAACTACTCAACGTATTTAAATGAAATTTGGCATGCAGGTAGCTTATGACCTGAAGAGCATTATTGGAAATTATTTTCCCGAAAAACGAAAGAGTTTCCGTGGGATCTTCAAAAAATTGTAGCTACCTATTTGAAGGTATTTCAGCTAAACTACTCAACATATTTAAATGAAATTTGGCAGGCAGGTAGCTTATGACCTGAAGAGCATTATCGGAAATTATTACCCCCAAAAACAAAAGGGTTCCCGTGGGATCTTCAAAAAGTTGTAGCTACCTATTTGACGGTATTTCAGCCAAACTACTTAACGTATTTAAATGAAATTTGGCAGGCAGTTAGCTTATGATCTGAAGAGCATTACTAAAAATTATTATCCCGAAAAACGAAAGGGTTCCCGTGGGATCTTCAAAAAGTTGTAGCTACCTATTTGACGGTATTTCAGCCAAACTACTTTACGTATTTAAATGAAATTTGGCAGGCAGTTAGCTTATGATCTGAAGAGCATTACTAAAAATTATTATCCCGAAAAACGAAAGGGTTCCCGTGGGATCTTCAAAAAATTGTAGCTACCTATTTGACGGTATTTCAGCCAAACTACTTAACATATTTAAATTAAATTTGGCAGGCAGGTAGGTTATGATCTGAAGAGCATTACTGGAAATTATTATCCCGAAAAACGAAAGGGTTCCCGTGGGATCTTCAAAAAATTGTAGCTACCTGTTTGAAGGTATTTTAGCCAAACTACTCAACATATTTTTATGAAACTTGGCACAAAGGTAGATTGTAACATGAAATAACCAACATAATACTTTTAACCGACTTCCAAAAAAGGAGGAGGTTTCTCAATTGGTAAATATATGTTTTTTTTTATGTTTTTTCGCGGATATCTTCAGCGTTCATGAAACGATTTTAATTTTTTTTTGTGTTGTGTAGGGTATAATTTAAATTTGTTCCCATTGTCACCGATCCGTGAGAAATCGAGGGAAATCCTCAAAATTTATATGGAATAATATATCGATTTTGATTTTGTCTGAAGTAGTCTAAGCATATGTTACCAAACAGTAAGGTTTTGCACTATATCCTGGATCTAAAAGTACTGAACAGAACTTCTGAGTCCTTAGAGATACATGTTTGAAGATTTCAGCGTTGTTTAAAGAAATGCAAGCATATGCCACTACCTACGTCAATTACAGTAGAACTTGGTCTCATAGTTATCAAAGTGGAGACCTGATGATGGCGTCGTGAGGAATCGAGGGAACACCTTGAAATTTATAGGGACACTCATAGTAATTTTGTATTTGTTTCGAGTAACATAAGCATATCCGACTAAAAACATCATTTTGAGTCTTTGAAGATATACGTTTGGAAATTTCGACATCGCTTATACTGCAAGCATATTTCCATCGCTATAGATATAGTGATATCAATTACAAAATGATGAAATAGGCTATATTATAGAACTCATAATATTGAGTTTGGCTGGTACCGACTTTAATATTCTGAAAATTTGTATCTCATTTAATAGTCAATCTACTTGATATAATATATATAAACTTTTCTTCTTATATATATGTATATATTTATTAAAAAATTTCGCGCTGCTCGGCAGCGCTAAACTATATTATATATAAAATATATATAAAAATATGTATATATGAAAAATTTCGCGGTAGACATTTTCTCTTCCTACTATTAATTTTATCTAATCGTTTTTGTTTTTCATTTTCCGTCTCAAGTAACCGTCGTCTGATCATTCGAGAATTATCCCTACTCAGTCTACCCATCACTAAAAATCTTAAAATTAAACAATTTTAAACAAAAAACTTATTTACACTTAGGTAAATAAATTTATTCTATTCGTTTCGTCATTTTCAAGTCGGTGCCAAGTAAGTACCTACTTCAAAAACCTTACTACAATATCAAACTATGTACAACAACTAACCATCAAAGTAAAGTTATTATACTATAATATTATGTACCCAAAGTACTGGCTTACAAACTAATATTAAATGAAAACAAATTACGAAAGAACGCTGAACTTGGCACCGACTTGAAAATCTATACATATAATAAATCTGTAGAGGGGTCATGTCTGTACATTAAGAATATTTAAGTGAAAATTAAAAAAAGGGGGTCTATATAAGCCACAGAACCTAAAAATAACATTTTTGAAAAAAATGTCTGTCTGTCTGTCTGTCTGTCTGTCTGTCTGTCTGTCTGTCTGTCTGTCTGTCTGTCCATATGGGAATGTTTGTCGTCGCATCACGCTAAAACCACTGTATGGAATGAAATGAAATTTGGCAGGCAGGTAGCTTACGACCTGAAGAGCATTATTGGAAATTATTATCCCGAAAAACGAAAGGGTTCCCGTGGGATCTTCAAAAAATTGTAGCTACCTATTTGACGGTATTTCAGCCAAACTACTCAACGTATTTAAATGAAATTTGGCAGGCTGGTAGCTTATGATCTAAAAAGCATTACTAAAAAATTATTATCCCGAAAAACGAAAGGGTTCCCGTGGGATCTTCAAAAAATTGTAGCTACCTATTGGACGGTATTACAGCCAAACTACTCAACGTATTTAAATGAAATTCGGCAGGCAGGTAGCTTATGACTTGAAGAGCATTATTGAAAATTGTTATCCCGAAAAACGAAAGGGTTCCCGTGGGATCTTCAAAAAATTGTAGCTACCTATTTGACGGTATTACAGCCAAACTACTCAACGTATTTAAATGAAATTCGGCAGGCAGGTAGCTTATGACTTGAAGAGCATTATTGAAAATTTTTATCCCGAAAAACGAAAGGGTTCCCGTGGGATCTTCAAAAAATTTTAGCTACCTATTTGACGGTATTTCAGCCATACTACTCAACGTATTTAAATGCAATTTGGCAGGCAGGTAGCTTATAATCTGAAGAGCACTATTGGAAATTTGTATCCCGAAAAACGAAAGGGTTCCCGTGGGATCTTCAAAAAATTGTAGCTACCTATTGGACGGTATTACAGCCAAACTACTCAACGTATTTAAATGAAATTCGGCAGGCAGGTAGCTTATGACTTGAAGAGCATTATTGGAAATTGTTATCCCGAAAAACGAAAGGGTTCCCGTGGAATCTTCAAAAAAATTTTGCTACCTATTGGACGGTATTACAGCCAAACTACTCAACGTATTTAAATGAAATTCGGCAGGCAGGTAGCTTATGACTTGAAGAGCATTATTGAAAATTTTTATCCCGAAAAACGAAAGGGTTCCCGTGGGATCTTCAAAAAATTTTAGCTACCTATTTGACGGTATTTCAGCCATACTACTCAAGGTATTTAAATGCAATTTGGCAGGCAGGTAGCTTATAATCTGAAGAGCACTATTGGAAATTTGTATCCCGAAAAACGAAAGGGTTCCCGTGGGATCTTCAAAAAATTGTAGCTACCTATTGGACGGTATTACAGCCAAACTACTCAACGTATTTAAATGAAATTCGGCAGGCAGGTAGCTTATGACTTGAAGAGCATTATTGGAAATTGTTATCCCGAAAAACGAAAGGGTTCCCGTGGAATCTTCAAAAAAATTTTGCTACCTATTGGACGGTATTACAGCCAAACTACTCAACGTATTTAAATGAAATTCGGCAGGCAGGTAGCTTATGACTTGAAGAGCATTATTGAAAATTGTTATCCCGAAAAACAAAAGGGTTCCCGTGGGATCTTCAAAAAATTGTAGCTAACTATTTGACGGTATTACAGCCAAACTACTCAACGTATTTAAATGAAATTCGGCAGGCAGGTAGCTTATGACTTGAACAGCATTATTGAAAATTGTTACCCCGAAAAACGTAAGGGTTCCTGTGGGATCTTCAAAAAATTGTAGCTACCTATTTGACGGTATTTCAGCCAAACTACTCAACGTATTTAAATGAAATTCGGCAGGCAGGTAGCTTATGACTTGAAGAGCATTATTGAAAATTGTTACCCCGAAAAACGTAAGGGTTCCTGTGGGATCTTCAAAAAATTGTAGCTACCTATTTGACGGTATTTCAGCCAAACTACTCAACGTATTTAAATGAAATTCGGCAGGCAGGTAGCTTATGACTTGAAGAGCATTATTGAAAATTGTTATCCCGAAAAACGAAAGGGTTCCCGTGGGATCTTCAAAAAATTGTAGCTAACTATTTGACGGTATTACAGCCAAACTACTCAACGTATTTAAATAAAATTCGGCAGGCAGGTAGCTTATGACTTGAAGAGCATTATTGAAAATTGTTACCCCGAAAAACGTAAGGGTTCCTGTGGGATCTTCAAAAAATTGTAGCTACCTATTTGACGGTATTTCAGCCAAACTACTCAACGTATTTAAATGAAATTCGGCAGGCAGGTAGCTTATGACTTGAAGAGCATTATTGAAAATTGTTATCCCGAAAAACGTAAGGGTTCCCGTGGGATCTTCAAAAAATTGTAGCTACCTATTTGACGGTATTTCAGCCAAACTACTCAATGTATTTAAATGAAACTTGGCACAAAGGTAGATTGTAACATGAAATAACCAACATAATATTTTTAACCGACTTACAAAAAAGGAGGAGGTTTCTCAATTCGTAAATATATGTTTGTTTTTTATGTTTCTTCGCGGATATCTTCATCGTTTCTGAAACGATTTTAATTTTTTTTTATGTTGTGTAGGGTATAATTTAAATTTGGTCCCATTGTCACCAAAATGGTGAACTGCTAATGGGATCCGTGAGGAATCGAAGGAAATCCTCAAAATTTATGTGGAATAATATATTGATTTTGATTTTTTCTGAAGTCGTCTAAGCATATGTTACCAAACAGTAAGGTTTTGCACCATATCCTGGATCTATAATATCAAAAAATTTCGCGTTTCAGTATGACTATATATATATATATATATTGAAAAATTTCGCGCCGCTCTGGCTTACGCCAGGCTAGGCTAGGTAGACTTTTTCTCTTTCTACTATTTTTTTTTATCTAATCAAAATAAATAAAATAAAAAAAGTTTTTGTTTTTCATTTTCCGTCCTCAAATAATCGTCGTCTGATCATTCGAGAATTATCCCTACTCAGTCTATACCCATCACTAAAAATCTGAAAATTAAATAATTTTAAACAAAAAAAAACGACTTCAAGAGGTAAACTAAAAGGAACAATTAAATTTACTTCGCACAAATACTTATTTTCCAGTACAAGTGAAAATAATTATTACTTTGTGCGAAGTAATTTATTATTATACTTAGGTTTTGCAAATACGATTAATAAAGTATAGGCGTAGGATAGTTTGTTTTCAAGATATGAATGAGATGTCATAGGTACATTTAAATTAGAAAAGTTATGTCAATATAAGTAAGATTTATGTTTTTCATGATATTTTTATTTATTAGTTTTCATGCTAGGGTACGGCTTGGGTTTTTTCTTTCTTTTGGACTTTTGTTATTTTGTCGTCTAAAGGAAGTTAGTACTTTAACTGTTAGTCCCTAAGTAGGCTACATGTTTGTTAGCGTAGGTAATTAATAAATAAAAAACCGGGAAAGTCCGAGTTGGAATTGCGCACCGAGAGTAGACTTTTAAAAAATTTGGCGCTCGGCGCCAGCAGCGCAGCGTCGGTGTGAAAACGATCATCGTCTGCAGTCGCTGCGGCGTAAAGTCCATACAAATCTCAGTACAGAGATCTTCGTCGCATATATCAGCGTACTATCAAGTAGTCCCGTTCGCATAAAAGAAAAAAAAATATTATACATATAGACGAATTGAGAACCTCCTCCTTTTTTTGAAGTCGGTTAATAATACACGGTAATTTTTCGAGCTGGTAGTAGGAATTGTTAGCATTTTCTTAGAAAAAATACCTCAAAACATTTATGTCAAAAACGGCCATTATTTGACAGTAAACTATTATTATTGCTCCATCGGCCTGCTTCTTTTGCCTATGCACGTCTAATACCGTGTATAAAGAAGCATTACTATAAATTAGTGATTTTAAATATCCAAACGACAGTGTTCATAAACTAAAAATGTATTTGAACTGCTGCCCTAAATCACTTTTCCACGCGTACGAAGTCGCGGGCACAGCTAGTTATAGAATAAAATTATTGACCCAAGTGAAAATAAGTATTACTTTGTGCGAAGTAATTTATTTATATTATTGTTATTATTATTATTATACTTAGGTTTTGCAAATACGATAAATAAATTATAGGCGTAGGATGGTTTGTTTTCAAGATATGAGATGTCATAGGTACATTTAAATTAGAAAAGTTATGTCAATATAAGTAAGATTTATGTTTTTCATGATATTTTTATTTATTAGTTTTCATGCTAGGGTACGACTTGGGTTTTTTCTTTCTTTTGGACTTTTGTATTTTGTCGTCTAAAGGAAGTTAGTTACTTTAACCGTCAAGTCCCAAAGTAGACTACATGTTTGTTAGCGTAGGTAATTAATAAATAATAAGTTTTAATTTAATACCTCAAAAATTCATGACAAAACCGGCCATTATTTGACAGTAAACTATTATTATTACTCCATCGGCCTACTTCTTTTGCCTGTGCACGTCTAATACAGTGTACAAATAAGCAATACTATAAATTAGTGATTTTAAATATCCAAACGACGTTCATAAACTAAAAATGTATTTAAACTGCTGCCCTAAATCAGTTTTCCACGCGTACGAAGTCGCGGGCACAGCTAGTGTTAAATAAAATTACAGAATTGAATTACAGCTTTTGAATTTTTATTAAAATTATGAATTGACGGTCAAGCTGTCTTTTTTATTTCAGTCATATTAGATCCACGGGAAAAATATAAATATTCTAAAAAAGGCAACAGCTGCTATTAGATTTTTAACATTACTTATCTCGTAGGACAACGTGTTGTTCCCTACCCATCTCCCCGGTCCCCCCTTTCTCTATATTTTTTGGTTGACGAAGCGCATGACATCAAATTGGTTTTTTTGTTATTTTTATAAATATATGAATATTGTGTGCCAGGACAGGACAAGCTGTCCAGTCGCGGCAATTTAATATATAAATGTTAGTTATGTCTACTCAGCGGAATCATATTCACGACCAAGGGTAACTTTACATCAATTTTATGTGAACCTACGTATCATAATATAAATGTACACGTCTACACTTACTCAGTGAAATTATATTGGCAAGTAAGCGTTACTTTACATAAATTTCAAAACCCTGAAGGTATTACCCGCTATCGCCAGTATTGGATTAATAATATCAAAATTTGAAAAAACATAAAATAGATTTATAAGCTAACTATAGGTTTAATAAACCTGACTGGAGCAAATCGATTTGGAACGCACACAGCAAACCCCATCAAGTCTATAATATTATAAGCTGATAAAATAATGAATTCAACACCAATAAAGCGGAATAATAACCTAACTCTGGATTTAATAACCGGATTAGTGTAAGATCTTAGAAAGGCATTAGGCTCCCTATCAATTAACATCTAAGCTAATTACAAGTATAAAAAACTCAATAATGATAAACCTGTGAATAAAGGAGAATTATAATGTAAATCTGGATTAAATAAACCATACTAGAGTAAGTGGGGTTAGCAACACATAAGGCACTCTCATTCTAAGCTAATAAAATAAAATAAATAACTTATAGATCTGTGTTCCAAATACTTTTGTTGGCCATCTCACCGGAGTTTTGGCGGGTATTATAATTTGAATGATGCGGCAAAGGCGCCGCAATGCAGACTGATGACCTACATTGTGCTGTACAATGTAACTCACACCTCGGATATCTGTTCCCAAGAAATAAACAACTTGGATCTTTATTGTTAGTTATTGGATGCTAGATATACAGTATTCTTCCGTAAGAAAGTTGTCACAGCTAATTACAATAATGGAAATAAAAATGTACGGGAAATATAGGGGCGCTCATGTTCACAAGGTAAATTTCACTGCTTGGCGAAATGGCAAAGCTATTGGCGGTTTTCACTATCATTTCAGTGTGCGGTTAAAAGTGACGTACCGCTCACGTTTTTTTTTTCGCCGAGAAATGCTATTTTATATCCCGTGGAGGACGGGGATTCCTACCACGGTATGTGGGGCTTGCTGCGTCCGTTACCATGGTAAGTGGACGGGGCCATACCCACTACAACTCGGCGGTACTCCGACATAACCGCCGCCCACGGAGCCACGGGAAATATAACACAACCGCGAACCGCTCATTGCCTAGGCGGTTTTAAATATCGTACACAACATAGTCGGTCTAGTCCAGAGGAATGACTGGTCTATACTTCTGTACCTATGTGCAGGTTTCCTAGCGACGTTTTCCTTCACCATTAGAGCGTCTTTGTTGTACTTTAAAAGTGTCAGTACAGACAAAAACTTGGGAACCGAACCTGCACCCTCTTGAATAGGAATTAAACGTTCTAACCACTAGACTACGAAGCTCTTGAAGAAATTACGCCACTGAAAAACCTGTAGCAACGGTTCCAAAGAGAGAAAAAGCTTTGTCGCATTTCGTTCACAGTTTCTGTTGTTTTGTGACAGTTTTTTTATTTATATTTTTGTGTATTTCTTTATAGTAGTTGGCAATTTAAAGTTTTCTGGGTCCCAGCTGGATAATGTTTTCCATTCTATTAGATTCTTATGTTTAACAATTATTGTCTACTACTTACCGAAAAGTTTCAAATTATGAATGTAATTTTCTCAAATAGTTCTTATTACCTCGACAAAACTTTAAATTATTTTACTAGCAAGAGAATTTTAACTACAGCATTGAATTTTTAACCTTACAGTGCAAGGTGAAACTGTTTGGGAAAAAGAAAGAAATTTTCTTAATGTTTTAATAATAGCTCTAAGTTTTTAGAGTTCAGTTTGAATGATACGCTTGTGTATGAGTTAACATATAGCTGAACTTAACAGATTGTATTTCAAAAATAATATTAACTCTAGGTAAATAGTCAACCAAACCACCAAACTAAAGGATATTATTATGAAATATAGCTAAGAACACTCCCGATCAAGTCAACTTTTAAACCAGAAAAAACTAAATCAATACAGTTCATTAATATATATATTCATATATAAGCTGCCACGTACACACACACAAACACACTTATGGCTTAGTTATAACCACTCTCTGTTTTCATCACGTTTAAAAAAAACTATTAGGTACTTTACTTGTGCACATATTTTACAGTATTTGAGGCATTTGTGGTGTCGTTGAATAGGTTTTTCGACTTCTAAGCTGGCTAAAGTAAAATAGTTAATACTTCGAACTACACGCCCGTATAAAAGAAATGTTTTTTTTAGTTGTGGCTTGGGACTGTTCCAGAAATTTAAAGCTTTCAGAAATTACCAACTAAGTAGTAAGTTCATACATTCTTTACATACAAAAAAAAGTAGTCCTCGAATACGACAGACTTATTTGAATAATATTATTCTTCATTATTATATTACATTTTTCTATTTTCGCCTCGACAGCGTACTTGGAGCCGACAGCAATATAAATAATTGAAAAGAAGGACACGTCATTTACAATATTGTGTCGACGCGGACGTCACGGCTACGAGGCTACGTCGGCTACGACAATACTTCCAGTGTAGAGCGCGCGTGCAAAACAACTCCTTGGGCCATAAAAATGCTTGTAAAAAAATAAAATTATAAAGTCACACAGTTCGAGATTTAAAAAAATAGAAATTCAATTTTAGAAACAGTCACTGGCTGGTTATGTTTCATAGTTTTTATTTCTTTTTAAAGTGTTAAAGTAATATCGCAGATGGCGGCAACAAAGTTTAGTACAGAGCCAAGATTACTTATCCTAAGTGTTGCAGCACTCATTATGTTAAGTGGTAAGGTTCACAACACACACAATTATATTAAACTGGAAATTTTCTAAGCAGCTTAATGCTTAAGCAAGCCTTTATCGTGACATAAAATAACGAAAACGCTATTCATAAAATAAAAAGTAACAAAGAATAATTTACCTCGCACACATTTCTAAATTGTTCTTTCCTTTTTTTAGTTTCATGTTTATCTTTTATTATTGTCTTCGGAATAATGGGTGTGCTCTTATCGTGTGCGTAACGCAAAAGTAAAAAATTACATAACAGTAAACAAATAAACAAGGAATCATAAAAGAGATTTTTGATTGTTCTTTAGTTTATAACACGCTTTTATACGCTTGGGTTAAAATGCAAATAAGCGTGTTTTATTAAACTACTAGCTGTGCCCGCGACTTCGTACGCGTGGAAAAGTGATTTAGGGCAGCAGTTCAAATACATTTTTAGTTTATGAACACTGTCGTTTGGATATTTAAAATCACTAATTTATAGTAATGCTTCTTTATACACGGTATTAGACGTGCATAGGCAAAAGAAGCAGGCCGATGGAGCAATAATAATAGTTTACTGTCAAATAATGGCCGTTTTTGACATAAATGTTTTGAGGTATTTTTTCTAAGAAAATGCTAACAATTCCTACTACCAGCTCGAAAAATTACCGTGTATTATTAACCGACTTCAAAAAAAGGAGGAGGTTCTCAATTCGTCTATATGTATAATATTTTTTTTTCTTTTATGCGAACGGGACTACTTGATAGTACGCTGATATATGCGACGAAGATCTCTGTACTGAGATTTGTATGGACTTTACGCCGCAGCGACTGCAGACGATGATCGTTTTCACACCGACGCTGCGCTGCTGGCGCCGAGCGCCAAATTTTTTAAAAGTCTACTCTCGGTGCGCAATTCCAACTCGGACTTTCCCGGTTTTTTATTTATTAATTACCTACGCTAACAAACATGTAGCCTACTTAGGGACTAACAGTTAAAGTACTAACTTCCTTTAGACGACAAAATAACAAAAGTCCAAAAGAAAGAAAAAACCCAAGCCGTACCCTAGCATGAAAACTAATAAATAAAAATATCATGAAAAACATAAATCTTACTTATATTGACATAACTTTTCTAATTTAAATGTACCTATGACATCTCATTCATATCTTGAAAACAAACTATCCTACGCCTATACTTTATTAATCGTATTTGCAAAACCTAAGTATAATAATAAATTACTTCGCACAAAGTAATAATTATTTTCACTTGTACTGGAAAATAAGTATTTGTGCGAAGTAAATTTAATTGTTCCTTTTAGTTTACCTCTTGAAGTCGTTTTTTTTTGTTTAAAATTATTTAATTTTCAGATTTTTAGTGATGGGTATAGACTGAGTAGGGATAATTCTCGAATGATCAGACGACGATTATTTGAGGACGGAAAATGAAAAACAAAAACTTTTTTTATTTTATTTATTTTGATTAGATAAAAAAAAATAGTAGAAAGAGAAAAAGTCTACCTAGCCTAGCCTGGCGTAAGCCAGAGCGGCGCGAAATTTTTCAATATATATATATATATATAGTCATACTGAAACGCGAAATTTTTTGATATTATAGATCCAGGATATGGTGCAAAACCTTACTGTTTGGTAACATATGCTTAGACGACTTCAGAAAAAATCAAAATCAATATATTATTCCACATAAATTTTGAGGATTTCCTTCGATTCCTCACGGATCCCATTAGCAGTTCACCATTTTGGTGACAATGGGACCAAATTTAAATTATACCCTACACAACATAAAAAAAAATTAAAATCGTTTCAGAAACGATGAAGATATCCGCGAAGAAACATAAAAAACAAACATATATTTACGAATTGAGAAACCTCCTCCTTTTTTGTAAGTCGGTTAAAAATATTATGTTGGTTATTTCATGTTACAATCTACCTTTGTGCCAAGTTTCATTTAAATACATTGAGTAGTTTGGCTGAAATACCGTCAAATAGGTAGCTACAATTTTTTGAAGATCCCACGGGAACCCTTACGTTTTTCGGGATAACAATTTTCAATAATGCTCTTCAAGTCATAAGCTACCTGCCTGCCGAATTTCATTTAAATACGTTGAGTAGTTTGGCTGAAATACCGTCAAATAGGTAGCTACAATTTTTTGAAGATCCCACAGGAACCCTTACGTTTTTCGGGGTAACAATTTTCAATAATGCTCTTCAAGTCATAAGCTACCTGCCTGCCGAATTTTATTTAAATACGTTGAGTAGTTTGGCTGTAATACCGTCAAATAGTTAGCTACAATTTTTTGAAGATCCCACGGGAACCCTTTCGTTTTTCGGGATAACAATTTTCAATAATGCTCTTCAAGTCATAAGCTACCTGCCTGCCGAATTTCATTTAAATACGTTGAGTAGTTTGGCTGAAATACCGTCAAATAGGTAGCTACAATTTTTTGAAGATCCCACAGGAACCCTTACGTTTTTCGGGGTAACAATTTTCAATAATGCTCTTCAAGTCATAAGCTACCTGCCTGCCGAATTTCATTTAAATACGTTGAGTAGTTTGGCTGAAATACCGTCAAATAGGTAGCTACAATTTTTTGAAGATCCCACAGGAACCCTTACGTTTTTCGGGGTAACAATTTTCAATAATGCTGTTCAAGTCATAAGCTACCTGCCTGCCGAATTTCATTTAAATACGTTGAGTAGTTTGGCTGTAATACCGTCAAATAGTTAGCTACAATTTTTTGAAGATCCCACGGGAACCCTTTTGTTTTTCGGGATAACAATTTTCAATAATGCTCTTCAAGTCATAAGCTACCTGCCTGCCGAATTTCATTTAAATACGTTGAGTAGTTTGGCTGTAATACCGTCCAATAGGTAGCAAAATTTTTTTGAAGATTCCACGGGAACCCTTTCGTTTTTCGGGATAACAATTTCCAATAATGCTCTTCAAGTCATAAGCTACCTGCCTGCCGAATTTCATTTAAATACGTTGAGTAGTTTGGCTGTAATACCGTCCAATAGGTAGCTACAATTTTTTGAAGATCCCACGGGAACCCTTTCGTTTTTCGGGATACAAATTTCCAATAGTGCTCTTCAGATTATAAGCTACCTGCCTGCCAAATTGCATTTAAATACGTTGAGTAGTATGGCTGAAATACCGTCAAATAGGTAGCTAAAATTTTTTGAAGATCCCACGGGAACCCTTTCGTTTTTCGGGATAAAAATTTTCAATAATGCTCTTCAAGTCATAAGCTACCTGCCTGCCGAATTTCATTTAAATACGTTGAGTAGTTTGGCTGTAATACCGTCCAATAGGTAGCAAAATTTTTTTGAAGATTCCACGGGAACCCTTTCGTTTTTCGGGATAACAATTTCCAATAATGCTCTTCAAGTCATAAGCTACCTGCCTGCCGAATTTCATTTAAATACGTTGAGTAGTTTGGCTGTAATACCGTCCAATAGGTAGCTACAATTTTTTGAAGATCCCACGGGAACCCTTTCGTTTTTCGGGATACAAATTTCCAATAGTGCTCTTCAGATTATAAGCTACCTGCCTGCCAAATTGCATTTAAATACGTTGAGTAGTATGGCTGAAATACCGTCAAATAGGTAGCTAAAATTTTTTGAAGATCCCACGGGAACCCTTTCGTTTTTCGGGATAAAAATTTTCAATAATGCTCTTCAAGTCATAAGCTACCTGCCTGCCGAATTTCATTTAAATACGTTGAGTAGTTTGGCTGTAATACCGTCAAATAGGTAGCTACAATTTTTTGAAGATCCCACGGGAACCCTTTCGTTTTTCGGGATAACAATTTTCAATAATGCTCTTCAAGTCATAAGCTACCTGCCTGCCGAATTTCATTTAAATACGTTGAGTAGTTTGGCTGTAATACCGTCCAATAGGTAGCTACAATTTTTTGAAGATCCCACGGGAACCCTTTCGTTTTTCGGGATAATAATTTTTTAGTAATGCTTTTTAGATCATAAGCTACCAGCCTGCCAAATTTCATTTAAATACGTTGAGTAGTTTGGCTGAAATACCGTCAAATAGGTAGCTACAATTTTTTGAAGATCCCACGGGAACCCTTTCGTTTTTCGGGATAATAATTTCCAATAATGCTCTTCAGGTCGTAAGCTACCTGCCTGCCAAATTTCATTTCATTCCATACAGTGGTTTTAGCGTGATGCGACGACAAACATTCCCATATGGACAGACAGACAGACAGACAGACAGACAGACAGACAGACAGACAGACAGACAGACAGACATTTTTTTCAAAAATGTTATTTTTAGGTTCTGTGGCTTATATAGACCCCCTTTTTTTAATTTTCACTTAAATATTCTTAATGTACAGACATGACCCCTCTACAGATTTATTATATGTATAGATTATTTATTTTTATTCCGACGATGATTCCCGCGTGTGCCCAAAAGGAAATTTTGCAGACACCGTGCATATTTAAAAAAATTAATATATTATAATATTATTTTTTTTAAATATAAAATTATAATTGTCTATACACTTCCCCGCTCTGTATCTGTTTCAATTAAGAAATAAATTAAAAAATCGAAACGTATAGAAATTTAGTACTAAGTAATTACCGGATTCGTTTGACTGTCTATTCGATGACAACCTCTGTAGCGCGGGTTTGAATCCCGCCGAAGAAGCAAAAAGTTTTCTGTGTACCTGGGCCCTGGATGTGTATATTATAATAACAAAATTAAATATTAAGTATATTTATGTTTCCGTTAGATATACTTAGCCTGGGGCCCGATTGACACGGTGTGAAGTGTGAAGATATTATTATTAGCTTTTTATTTTGTAACTTCTTTAATGGCATTACCTATATATTGTTTGTCAGAAGCCTAAACAGGAGCATTTATAAGTTCCGTACAGTAAAATAATAGAATATCAATTGCATTGGCGCTGTCATGCTGTAGTACGATTGAAGATACGAATTAATGAAGGTGATAATGTCGTTGCCAGAAAATTGAGTTTAAACTGTCACTTAATCATTTTAGGATATGTAGTATTACTTATTAGACGACCTCCGTAGCGCAGTAGTTAAGCGCGTTGGTGCTCGAACGAGAGGTCGCGGGTTCGAATCCCGCCGAGGGAACAAAAAGTTTTCTGTGTTCCTGGGTCATGTATGTACAATGTTAAATATGTGTATAGTATAAAATTAATAAATATATTTCCGTTGTCTGGTACCTGTAACACAAGATCTTCCGATACTTTGCACGGGGCCAGATTGACGTGGTGTGAAGCGTTTATAGATATATAACGTAGTAACGTAATAAGTACATTGATTCTACAGACGGATCTTTAGATTAATGCACTTAATACTTTACGACGTTTTCTAAAATATTTAAGTAACAGTTTTCTTGAAATCTGATTTTTTCTACATATTACCATCATCTATTGAAGTCTTCAATTATTGTCATTCGATAACTTTACTTTACGGAGCTTTCAAATTTTCCTGCTAGGGCTTCACCTAAAGTCTAAACAGTATTTATTAAAGTGTCGTACATAAAATAAAACTCCTTGTACAAGCCCGGAATGTACACCGCAGCAATATTAACATAGAGAGAAACTTTTATCGCAACGAAACAGTTGGAAATTGTATTTTTGCGTAAAAATTCGACACTGAATAAAATTAAGTCGGTTGTTTTACTCCTTTTGAGTTTCGTTTAGTTGTTTTTGCGTTGTTTCTCCGCTCAGACATAAACATTGCGGGGCTTTGAAAGCGTTATGCGAAATCTTCTTATATAAAAAAAATAATTGCTGTTCGTTAGTTTCGCTAAAACTCGAGAACGGCTGAACCGATTCGGCTATTTTTGTTCTTAAAATATTCGTGGAAGTCCAATGAAGGTTTGAACGGTGTGTATGCTCAACGAAGTGGGCACTGGTTAGCTAGTATCTTCTTACATATAAAAATAAATTGCTGTTCGTTCGTCTCGCTAAAACTCGAGAACGGCTGAACTGATTAGGCTATTTTTAGTCTTGAAATATTCGCGGAAGTCCAAGGAGGGTTTAAACGGTTTGTATGTTCAACGAAGTGGGCACGGGTCAGCTAGTATGTACTATATAAATACATTAGTGTTGTCCTATTCTTTGTTTTAGCCCCCGACAAAATGAGGGTTTTTTTTTAGTCAGAGGGGTGTTATAAGTTCGACGTGTTTGTGTCTGTCCGTGGCACAGCAGTTCCCAAACGGATGAACAACCGATTTTGATTTTGAAAACTGTCCTGATCGAGAGTGTTCTTAGCTATAATAATTGATAAACAACCAGCTCGCTCACTGCTTGAGGATTCTCGGGTTAGATATTTTTTTATATTAAAAAAATATTAGTAGCCTACCTGCCTGTCGTCCTTCCAATCGGCATGACTCTGTCGATTGGATCAGTAAGAACTGACAGTTTATAAATTAGCTTGTTTTCCCGACTTCTCAAAGCCAAAAGATAGGGTAAATGTTTTGGCAGCCTGTCGATATACTATATATTTGTTTCACCGTAGCGCCTAAACTTCTGATCCAATTGTAATGAAAGAGGTGTCAATAGATTCGTAATAATAGCCCGGGTAAGCTACATGCATGGTTTTCGTAGTCGGGTTAATGTATTTTACCAAAATTGTTGTTATTTCGTTAAAATTATCGCTTAACACCTATCTTTTTTGAGTACGACTGCGTCAGAAGAAAGGTTATGTTTTAACCGACTTTCAAAAAAAGGTGGAGGTGGAATTCCGCCGCCTTTTTATATATGTACGACTACGCTCAGATTTATGATCCGATTCTTGATCTGATTCTTGAAGTCGGTGTCACCAAAGGACGATTTGTGGCAACCTTACTTATAGGTCAGCAACATGAGGATGTTGTTCTTTGGCTCACACGGCCTCCAAAAAGAACATTAATTGTGACTACATTATAAAAAAAATATATATATACCTTTTAGTTGTCTTATAATACATGAATTTGATATTATTATCATACACATGTTTCTAAGATATGCATTAAAAAAATGGCTTAAAGTTATCTGACGATCTAATTAACCCTAAAGCAAAAATAGATATCTTACTAGTAGAAGAACGAAAGCTGAATAAAGTTGTAAAATCGACTCGACTCGTTCGAAAGTCTAGTTTGTTAAAAATGCATGCCCCATTGCCCATCGCCTTCGAAGCATCTGCTGTTTCACATATTTATTATTCCAACACGGTCTTGTCGTAATTTTCGTAAATTATATTAAATTTTATATTATTACTGGTACAAAGTATTTGTTTAGCTTCTATACCGGCGTTGAACGTGGATAGCATAGCTCAATCATTCTACATATATGTTGAGTTTTAGATTTCAGCTGTACCTATTCTAAATTATAAGACTCAACTCATATTAGCGCAGAGTACATAGAATCGTATGTACCTATTGCCTAATTTCATCTCTATTAAACTATTATTAAGGTATAAATTTGTATACTATGTTATAGAGTAGGTGATTCATTAGCCCCCTACCACACTGGGCTGGGGACGACGCGGGCTCCGTGGCTATTGTTGTGAGGCCAGGTGCTGGCCCACCCCTCATACCCAGGATGAGGGGACCTGGATACGTCGTTGCCGCTCGGGGGGAGTACGTCGTAATAGGGGTGTACTTCTCCCCGAACCGCAACCTGGCCGCCCTAGAACAATTCCTCGATGTTCTGGGGCCGCTGATTAGGAGGCTAGCCCCACTTCCCGTTATAGTGGCAGGGGACTTCAATGCCAAGTCCTCGGCGTGGGGTTCCACTGTCACGAACCCGAAGGGGAGGGAAGTGGAGGAGTGGGCTGTGGCCTCAGGGCTGTCCCTGCTCAATATTGGGACAGCCTTCACCTGCGTGCGGCGGACGGGCGGTTCAGTGGTGGACTTGTCATTCGCCACTCCCACCGTCGCACGCAGAGTGGAGGGGTGGAGGGTGGAAACGGAGGTGGAGACACTTTCAGACCATCGGTACATACGGTTTGAGGTGTCTCCAGCCTCCGCATCGAGTCCGGCATCGGAATCCAGGCGTAGCAGGTTCCCGCGTTGGGCGCTCAATAAGCTCAACCGGGAGCTTGCGGAGGAGGCGGCCATTGTGGGCCGCTGGAGCCTACCGTCGATGGAAGGCATGGGGGTGGACGAAATGGCTGGCTGTCTCGGCAACGTGCTCACAAACGTCTGTCAGGCAGCCATGCCCAAAGTACACGGTCTCCCCTCTTCTCGGCGGTCGGTGTACTGGTGGTCGGCCGAGTTGGCCGAACTTCGCGCTGCCTGCAACGCGGCGCGAAGAGCGTACGGCCGCAGCAGGATGCGCCGCCCCCATGATGTGGAGAGAGACGGCCGGCTGTACAGGATTTACGTGGCGAAGCGCGAAATCCTGAAGCTGGCCACCAGTCGGGCCAAAGAGAGAGCGTGGCTGGAGTTGGTAGAGGGTCTTGATAATGACCCATGGGGTCGACCGTACAAGAGGGCGCGAGACAAACTTCGCTCCCAGTCGGCCCCATTGACAGAGACGCTCCAGCCAGAACTGCTGGGCAATATCGTCCGGGAGTTGTTTCCGGACCCCCCAGCAGGTTTCGCTCCACCGCAGATGGCCCGACGGATGTCGGACTCGATGGAGGAGGGTGTTCCGCCACCCGTCACTGACTTAGAAATGGAGGCGGTCCTTTCCCGCCTCCGTTGTAAGAGGAGGGCGCCAGGTCCGGACGGGGTGCACGGGAGAGTTTTGTCAATCGCTCTCGTGCATCTCGAGGATAGTCTCCGGCAACTGTTCAACCGCTGCCTTCAAAGCGGACAGTTCCCGGAGGCATGGAAGGAGGGTCGGCTCGTCCTGCTACCGAAGGGCGGGCGACCACCGGACTGTGCGTCGGCGATGCGACCGATCGTGTTGCTGAACGAGGTGGGCAAGGCGTTTGAACGCGTTATAGCCTCCCGCCTCGTCCATCACTTGGAGGAAGGCCCAGGGCCGGGACTGTGTGATGCACAGTTCGGGTTTCGGGCGGGTCGGTCGACTATCGACGTGCTGAGGCGCCTTAAGTCGGTGACGAGTGAGGCGGAACGCGGGAGGGAGGTGGTGGTGGCGGTGTCGCTGGACATCGCCAATGCCTTCAACAGCCTTCCCCACAGCGTAATACGCGAGGCACTGTCATTCTTCGAAGTGCCTCCGTATCTCGGGAGGCTGTTGGACGCGTACCTCTCCGATAGGAAGATCGTGTTCGAGGATCGGTCGGGGTCCTTAGTGCGGTGGCAAGTCAAGTGCGGCGTTCCCCAGGGTTCGGTGCTGGGTCCGAACCTCTGGGACCTGCGGAGTGGCCTTCTCCCCGGGATGAGTGTCATCTGCTATGCGGATGACACTTACGTCACATCCCGGGGACGAACGTACCAGGAGGCTGCGCGGCTGGCCGAGGTGGGAGTATCCCTCGTAGTCAGCCGCATAGAGCGATTGGGGCTTCGGGTTCGTCTCGAAAAGACCGAAGCCCTGCTCTTCCGCGGGCCTGGGAGGAAAGGACCCCCACCGGGTGCACGACTCCTTATCGGAGAGACAGAGGTCAGGGTGAGCCCAACACTTAAGTGTCTGGGACTCATCCTGGACGGGAGGTGGACCTTCGGACCCCATTTCCAGCAACTGGGGCCGAAGATCATAAGGGCGGCCTCTGCGCTGGGCCAGCTCCTACCAAATGTAGGGGGGCCCAGCGATGCCTGTCGGCGGCTTTACTCCGGAGTTTGTCGGAGTATAGCCCTGTACGGAGCCCCTATTTGGGCGGATTCTCTCACCGTCCGCAATAAGGCTCAGCTGCGTAAAGCGCAGCGGGTCACGGCGGTGAAGGTAATCAGGGGCTACCGTACAGTCTCCTGGGTGGCAGCCACTGCTCTGGCTGGAGATCCGCCGTGGGAGCTCGAGGCGTCGGTGCTCGCCGAAGTGCACCTCTTCCGCGTCGAGAAGAGGCTGCAAGGCGATGCGCCGACTTGGGAGGAGCTCTCGCGACTGCGGAGGCTGGGGCAACAGTGGTTGCTACGAAGGTGGGGTGAGGTCCTGGCGCAGTCCCCGTATGGTCAACATACGGTCACGGCACTGCGCCCAGTTCTTGCGGCGTGGATGCGCCGCAAGAGAAAGCCCCTTACCTTCCGCCTTACACAGGTACTCACCGGACACGGATGTTTCGGTGCGTACCTGTATAAGGTTGCCAGGAGAGAGCCTACGCCAGCCTGCCACGAATGCGGCGCTGCGGAGGACACGGCTCAGCACACCTTAGAGGTGTGCGATCGATGGGTCGTGCAGCGCCACGATCTTGTGGCAGTGATTGGGCGGAACCTCTCGCTTTCGAGTGTGGTTCGCTGCATGCTCGAGAGCGATGAGGCATGGCAGGCGGCGGTCTCCTTTTGCGAATACGTCATTTCGCAGAAGGAGGCCTCGGAGCGTGACAGAGAGATTGACCCATCCTCTGTTCCGCTTCGCCGGCGCAGGACGGGGGTGCAGAGGCGTCGTTTTGCGGCCCTTCCATCTCACGTCTAGTACGGGGCTCCGGGTAGAGGGATGGGTAACCTCCCCGGCTTTGTCAGTCTCAGCGCCGAGGAGAGCGCTTCAGTTTGCCGGAGCGCTCTCTTAATTTGATGGAAGTCCGGTCCCTGTAGAGGTGAACCGGCCGGTCGAGGGAGGAGTAGCCTGTGTTTAGACAGATCCAGGCACTCCACCCAACATAACGGCTGATGGCAATCCGCAAGTGGTTTTAGTGGGTAAACCGGCCGTAGCGAGCCGGGAGTCCCACATACCCCTCGGGGACCCTCCCGGGGGGATGCGTAACGCATTTCCCTTGCGAAATAAAAAAAAAAAAAAAAAAAAAAAAAAGGTGATTCATTAGCAAAAAACTAAAACTATTGTCCCTGAGTTTAGTTTCGCTTAAAATACTGAAGTAATTTTTACACTCGCGTATCTAACATATAAAGACAAAAATGGTTGTAACGTTTAAGAAATTAATTTTCATGGACGCCCTACTTGGTTACGATTATGGACCTTTTTTGTCACACTCAACGTAGATTTAATAAGTCCGATTAAGTCTTTCGTGAACCGCAAGGGGTCCACAAGGACAAATTTGGTAATCACTGAGTTGCACAAAGCTGCATTAGCGGGCACAGAGTGTGCGTGCCATCTAGTACAAAGATGTAGTACTGTATATGTCGCAGTCATCTGATTGAATTGGCTATTTGAATAAATGTATAGCGTGATTATTGAATGACGACATTTAATTGATTGACTAGGTCAAACGTTGATTGAACAAGCGTCACTCAACGTGATACTAGTCAGCAGACTGTAACAAAGACCGTTAAACATAGCGGACGTAAAATCAGTCAGGTGTTTGAAATTTTGATCATTTTTACCGCAGTGGCGCTAGTTGTCACCAAAACAAATATGGCGGCAAACAGCTCGCACAGATAGTACTACGTGACGTGTCATGTCCTCATTTTTAAGGAACTTTTAAGTTGCGAACTTATGGTCAAACCTACCTCTACCAAACATTACAAAGTATGCTTTATCCCATTCAATGACTATGCTAAGGGACGTAAGACGTTGAAACAACTTGACGAGTTGTCCTTTACTCATTCAATTAAATGTCGTCATTTCTCGCGCTAGTCGTTCAATTAAACTGCTGATTTTATGTCGAATATAGTATGAAGAGAAGGACGCGTAGAGCATTTCTAGTGTTGGCACCTCGTATAAATTACTTACCGTAACGCGATAAAAAATACAAAGGTCTGAAATAATCACAAGGAGTGAATCTTACTATGCTGGGGCTCGCGGGCTCCTTTTCTATACACACGATTGTACTGGTCGTGGACCTATCACCTGACCAGGGTTGATTTTTCTGTTTTGTGGCTTTTATAAGGTCTCACCTTTAATCGCGATTTGTTGCGTTATGGTAAGTAATTTATATGAGGTGTAAAAAATGCTCTACGCGTCCTTCTCTTCACATTATTCGGCTTGATGTATAAACCATGAGACACGCTGGTATATTATACCACATTATGTCAAGTGCAATTCAATAGTTGCCGTCTGTTACAACTTATAATTAAGTTAAAAGGTTGAATATTGATTGATTATCATTATTAGTTATTCAGTGTCCTCGACCTTCGTCCTTTTCTATCAAGTGCAAAGGTCAAGTGACATTGTCAACGCATCAGACACATACATTGAATAGTTAATCAGTTGAAATATGAAATTTCCCGCGTAAATAAATTTGCTTTATTTTACACGAGCTGTGCCCGCGACTTCGTTCGCGTGGTTTTTTAATTGACTTAAACCGTTTATGCAGCGTAATGTTATATAGCCTAAAGCCTTCTTTAAATGGACTATCCAGCAAAAAAAGAATTTTCGAAATCGGACCTACTGTTCCCGAGATTAGCGCTTTTAAACAAACAAAAACTCTTCCATTTTATAATATTAGTATAGATTTTAAAATTGGTCGACTTTTTCTTCGTTGAAAATTCTACTTTCTAAATAAAGAAAATGCGGACGATACAGGCTGATCACCTGATTGTCTGGCATGTAAAGTCGTCCTCACCAAGTCGTGTCGGAAGAGCTGTAAAGGAAGAAGTATATAAGTATTGTGTATTGTGCAAAATAACTAAACTAAACTGTAAACTTGAATAAAATGTCTCGTGCGTAGCCAATAGCCACCGGCTCTGAAGCCCCATGTGGGAGCTGCTAACTCAAGAACTTTGTGAAGATGTCTGCTTCTGTGATATGGGTACTGGGTGCCCCGTACGAGCAAAGAATACGATAAGAAATTCATAACGTAACGTAACATTATGGTAAAATTGTGTAGACAATATGAAAGTTTCTTGCCATATGAAAGTTAGCCACCCTTCGATTTTGACCCAAAGCCCATTGACGTATCATACCTAGAGACCCCATCAGTATCAAATATTGTAAGAACTACATAAACAATATTAAAAAAAATAAGTTGATCCCGAAATGTTAAGTGAGCGAACTAATGATGAATTATTATCTTGAGCTAAGAAATATCCGAAGCTGACGTAGTTGACGTCAGCTTTAAAAATACTAGATCAAAATCGGTTCATCCGTTTAGGAGCCATGATGCTACACACACACACAAACACACGTCAAACTTCTATGGCCTGGGGGCCTTCTCAAGATGCCATCACTAATTATCGCTTACAAAGTTCGATAACAAAATGTATAGGGCCTACTCAAGACGCCATTGCTAATTATCGCTTACAAAGTTCGATAACAAAATGTATGTGATTTGACATAAGGTACGCTAAATGACATACCAAATCGCGATCATTTAGCGTAGCTTATGTCATGTCAAATCCCATACATTTTGTTATCGAACTTTGTAAGCGATAATTAACGATGGCATCTTGAGTAAGCCCCCTGGTGTTAAAAATATATTGGAACGTGTAACGAATGGATGGAATTGGTCATGTATGATGCAACCTTTTCTCAATCGATATTGGGACAAAAATATATCAAACTTCTAAAAATAAATTTGAAAATGTTTTACAGCCTGTATTGTACCTAACTTCACACGTTAGTTTTTAGGGTTCCGTAGCCAAAGCGTAACAAACGGGTATTACAAAGACTCCGTAAAACGCTGTCCGTCCGTCACCAAGTTGTGTCTCATATAGTTAAAAATTTCTCTCTCTTCTGATGATGTATTTTTAACGTGACCATTTATTATTGGACTCAAAACGGGACATTGGTATATTTCATTAATAGGTAGTCAGATAAAAAACCGGCTAAGTGCGAGTCGGACTCGAAGGGTTCCAGAGGAGGAGGGAGGAGGTGGGAACGACAAAAGTTACGTTTGCTTATGGCACCCCCCCCCCTAAATATTAATACTATTTTTACTATAATTTATTAGTGAAGTAATTATGTACACCTTAGTATTTTGGCTACAGCGTGCAATCAATTTGGCCGGCCGTCTATAATTTTTTCGCGGTTTCTAGAAACAGGACAATTTTGCGTCCTACAGTTCATTTCGAGGACACCGGGACTTTATTTTTCACTTTATTTTGTTGCCGCTAAAACAAAATAAAATAATTTGTGGTATAAAAAAGATGAGTTTTTTTTGCGTTCTGTACGGAGTCTTTCGTATTTTTTATACTTTTAAGTAAACATAGTATTTAGTGACGTGGCGTCTGTAAATATGGTATAGCTACGTGTAGGATCTTGGGTCAAAATTGAAAGGGTGCCAAACCTCGTCTAATACTCTAATAATAAACCGACCCTTATTAATTTCTTATTTAGGTCAGACACGAGCTATATTTAATATTCGTTAAAGGGTTTTCCCTTAAAGCCCTAAAACGAAAATCGGCTTAGGAGTTATGATTCTTAAGACGGAAGCTTATAAAATTTTATTTTATTACATAGAAAAGCTTTATAGCTAAATAACTAATTCAACTACGAAAGCTTTTTTATAAATGTTCGAACAAACGCACACAGTAAGAAAACCCGCGGAAATCATACGTTTTGCCACGATTCGTAGCCCCTTTATTCCCTTAGGTCTAGTCTATATTTGTGCCAAATTTTATCAAAATCGGTACAACAGTTTCAAAACAAACACACAAACAACAAACAATTTAACTTCGATCAACAATACACCAGATATCGTGTCATCACAAGAAATCCGTCTCAGCGAATATCAGCTCACTTCAAAAGTTACTTCATTTATTGCGCTTGGAACACTGACAACGTGTCACTGGGCCGCAATGTTTGTTTAAATTTAGGGCGTGTTTCACCAAGCAATGTTAAAGTTAACGCCACGTTAAATATCATGTTATCTCTCTGGTATTTCCTGTCGATGAATGAGATGGCATGGTATTTTAACATGGCGTTAACTTTAACATTGCTTGGTGAAACACGTCCATAGGCTTCTATGTGTGAGGTGTACTTAAAATTTTGGTGATTTTAACAAAATTAACTTTTTGACCAAATAAACTTTTAAATGTTTTAAAACTTTTGTCTCAGTTCGTTAGTAAACAAATCTCTATTGGAATATTTCCACGCGGGCAGATTTTAGCCTTGTTTGACACGTTACACACGTTATGTAGTGTATCGAAGCTCTACAATCGAAATTGAAGGATACATTTTTACAATAGATATATTATATTAACTTAATTTATTTGTACAAATTGAACAGGTACAGACTATAGTAATTAGAGTCAGGCTTATTAAATAAAAATAATAAAATTCTAACTGTACCTACACAAGAATAAAGATTAAAGATCTTTTAAAAATTATTTACATTATACTGTATCTACCAATTACTCAAATTAGTACTGGTACATGCCACAACCTGGGAATCGAACCTGCACCCTTTCGATAATCAACAGTCTACCCACTAGGACACGGACGATCTTAATTAATTATGATTAATGATGATGAATAAAAATTAACAAACACGAAATTCTACATTCTAGAAAAATCTAGAAATAAACGAACGAGATCCGTGGTAAATCTTGACCGCTTGACCCGTCCCCGTCTTCAAGCAAAGAGGTCAATTAGCGTGGAGGTTTTATGTTTCTATTTTAACACGAACACAATTTATAGTTACTACCCAATTTCACCAAAGCCCGATAGTGTTGTTTGCCTTCTTTTTCATTAATAAGAAAAAAAATACGATAAAATGATATTTAATCGACCCAATACTTTATAAGTCGGTGGCACATCAAGAAAAGACGTATTTAAATTTTTAAATCATTTTCTATGGCTGATTTTAATGTCGCTGACCGCTCGCTGGCTGTAAGTATGGAATGTATTAAAACTGAGCGCTGATAGTATCTACAGGCGTTAATCCAAAAAGCTTAGTAGATTTTGATATATTTTGGCGTGCGCTGACGATCAGCAAGCGGTCACCTATGTAAACACATATCTCCCTACCATCCTGTATGTAAATAGTTTCATTTCACTTTTTGTACTTACTTCTCGTTTTGTAATTAAGCACCCACAATCCACAAACCCGATATCGTCGATAAGCAATTAATTAGAACCTATGCTTCATGTATTCCAGCTGCAGTAGTAACGCAGGAGCCCCGCCAGTGCTACTGGTGCGGGCCGCTAGCGGACCAGGTGCATCGCAGCGCTCGCGCGCCCGCCTGTGACGCGCCCAACCAGCTCACAACCTGCGACCCCGGCTTAGACTATTGCGCCGTCGTCGCTACTGCACCACGTGGGTATT
This sequence comes from Celastrina argiolus, assembly GCA_905187575.2. NCBI lineage: Eukaryota > Metazoa > Arthropoda > Insecta > Lepidoptera > Lycaenidae > Celastrina > Celastrina argiolus. Next base: position 12,134,405 of record LR994596.1, read on the forward strand.
CCAACGCACGAGCGGTTTACAAGCGGTACCGGAGCGGGCACGCAATGTGTTACTGTACCGCATACTTTGTGCTATAAGGTATATTTGCAGTATACCTTATAGCACAAAGTAGATATATAACAGATACACGACCTAGTACTAGAAAATGGTATCACCCTAATACTGGCAATTCGACTGACTATTTTTGTTTTCTTCGATTTCCAATAGATAAAGGGTGAAGTCCAGGCACATTCCGGAAACCGCCACCTAGCGCCACTATTGGAAAATACTAATTACTAATTTCGTTTCGTTTCTTCTTAATTAAGGAGTTGAATTTAGCTTAATGTGATTGAATTTAGCCTAAAAATATGCTTATCTTTATTTTAATGTCAATATTTGTACTTAATTCGGCATATTTACATTTTATAATTTACAAACGTTAATAGTAGAGACATCTATTGATTTTTTTTTAATTAAACATAATTTGTATGGGATATGGTTATGCCATGATTATAGACAGCGATGCACTCACACATGCTATCTCTTTCAGCCATGGAAGAGAAAAGGACGGAAGGTATTGCCGTCCCTCTCCTTATTTCACCCGCAATGATATTCGTGGGTGCAAACCGCCTTAATTTTTTCGTCACATACGCACATTTATCTACGCACGTACGAAACGAATTTTCTGTGCGAGCACACACTCTCGAAGACCTTCGCATAAGGCGAAGTCAAAAATCCCTACCCTAAATCTATACAGTCTAAGGTTCAGATCTAGCGTTCACCACTTGCCCACATTATAGTATTCGGCCCACTTCGCAAATAGGAAGACCTAACTTTATAGTATCTCTACTAAGCAATACAGTTCTGTATAGCTACTACTAGCTAAATAGCACACAACTAGGTACCTACATTTTGTACCATTGTGTAGAGTTGTAGGCCATTAAACTATTAAATCAATATTATCTATGAATATTAATCCACCGCATGTTACCGCCGCACATCTAATAAAATGGTCAACCATCGTGTGTCATCGAAAACCTTAGAATCCTTTTGGAAGTTTTGGAAAAGTTTTAGGTGACACAGGATGGTTTTAAAGTGGTCAGATATTTATCATTATCACTAAGTTTTGCAGTTTCTAATAAAATCTTTTGTTACAGCTTACATCGAATCGAGGTATTGCGTCAAAAATTACCGAAACGAATGCTATCCTCTCTATTGCAACACGACAAGAGCTTGGAAGATGATTTGTCCGTGCAAAGAAAACCTATGCAACGGTCCCAACACGGAACGCGAAAAAGCAGCGTTTGCTACACTAATGAAACTTGTAGAAACGAATCATACCAAACGCATCGCAAAACGCGCTGGATCCACGGGACAATTCATAAAACCCAACACGGAGAAGACCAAAATCATAACAAACATTTCTGGTATACAGGAGAATATGTTAAATGGGACATTTGATGAGACAAAAGAAAAACTAACCGAAATCATTCTGTCTAGTCAATCGGTAATGGATACAGAAGTAAATCTTGAAGATAATATAGACAATATAGATTCTACGACGGCAACTGATGTCGAAGAAGCTGTAACTGATGAAACAGAAGAAACGACGATTGATGATACGAAATTAACAGAGATAGAGTCTGTCAAAGATGAAATTATACCCATTGTAACAACGAATGTACCAGTTGTAACCACAAACGTACCACAGATGAGCACAAACATCCAGAAACCGATGGTGGTTAACGAAATTGATGATACTCCGAAACCTAGTGAAGTATTGCCGACGGCCGAGGCATTGCAACAAAATGCCAGTCCAAGTCCAGTAGCTAGTGAAAAAGGCACTGAGCCAACTACAATAACCGTTGAAACCACCACTTTACTAACGACTGCAAATGTTGAAAACCCAACCAACAAAACAGTGCTTAAAAAGAATGGAGATATAAAAATAAATTCAAGTATATTTTTAACAGCTATAACATTGTTCGTCCAGTTTCTTGCACTATGAGTGAGACAATATTTGTTTTATTTCAAATTGATCTCTATAAGAATGTTAGTTCTAACTCGCACGTGATATTAGTTTAAAGGTGTGAATAAAAAATAGCTTATAAACAGCAATTTTACTTATATACCCCTTGTCAATCATATTTGTTATAAATCGAAGAAATCATAATTTTTGGAAATTCGGATCTTGCTCTCTTTTGGTTCCAAACTCTTAGATCCTTGAGCAAAGGCTTCTGATAAATTGGAATCAAAAGGTTTTTGAGATTTCCTTTGTTTTGATACAGGTCCGTAGTATTCATAAGTAGATGGCGGTTCTATTTCAGCTCTTTTATCTGATTTTCGTTTTTCTACTCTTTTCTCAGTTGCGCCTTCGTCATTTTCTAATTCATTTTGTATAGGTTCAGGTTCTTGTTGTTTAACAAAGTTTTTATAATTAACCTTTTTTGGTTTTCGGGTAGTAAAAAAGAGACCTTTCAAATGTTCATCCATCTCATTGTCTACAAATTCATCGAAAGTCATAGCTGGTTCTTCTGTCTTTCTGACGCTTGCCCAAGTTTTTTCTGCGGACTTACCGCTTTCAGTATTCATTTTTTTACCATGGTCATCGAAAACATATTTAGATGTTTTTGGATGATCATCTTTTAAAGGAGCAAACTCGTCAATCCTTTTCGATCTTTGTTGTTCGACGTATTCTTCTTGAGTCATTTCACGGAATTTTTTACCTTTGTCTTCTACGCCTTCTTTGCCAATATCCCACTCGCGGACATACGCTTCACGCAGTTTTTGCCTTTCCTTTTCGAGTTCATCCTTTTTCTTTTTCTCTTCCTCCTTAGCTTTAGAATCTGCCTCATTCTTTTGTTGATTCAAGAATTCCAACAAATGTTTCGTGTACTCTTCTTTTTTCTCTGTAAAATAATTATAAATGATCATTACCAAATAACCATCACATCATATAATTGATTTTTAAAAGAGTTTAATAAATCCCACTTTTTCAGCTGCAATAACCAAAACGCTATGTCATAGTGGAACAGTTGACACATAATAATCAAACTGATTATAGAAAAAAATCATAACATCCAGAACTTACCCTCAGGGTCTTCCGGAGGTAATCCAGCCCGCGCCCTTTGCCTCGCCCTAGCCGCTGCGACTCTAGCCGCGACCAACTCCTCGCGCTTTCTCCTCGCTTCTAAAGCTTGTTCCTGCGCTTGCTGCGTCTCTTTCCTTTGCCTCACCAATTCCTCCATCTGTTTCTTTCTTTCTTCTTCGTCAGTGCTGAACGAATAGTAGCCAACACCATGTACTCTGGCCTCTAAAAGAAAAGTATGAGTTAAAAATAGAACAGATATATTATATAGGTAATTAAACAAAATATTAGATCTTGTTAATATAAATAACAACTTTATATTTGAAATTATGGTGTAAAATAGTATTTACCATCAAACAGCAAATCTTGATAATGTATATCTCTGTCCTTAGCTAGAAGTTCTCTTTCTTTTTGCTCCCATTTCTCTCGGAGTGACTGAAGATAGTCCGTAGTTGTTTGTACTAGAAGTGTCTTCTCAACTACTGGTCGTTCTTGAGTCTGAAATAATAACCAGAAATAAAATATAAATACATCAGTTCACAAAAAAACTATATTTTGATTTTATGTATGTATCAAAAAGTTTTATAACAATTTGATATTTTGATTTCTGATAATACCAGAGACCATGTACAAGATTTTTAGCATACAGTGGTTTAGAGCTTGGCTGTCAACCTTAGATCTATGGTTGCGTATGGTATAGTGGGTTAAATTCTCATTTTGGGACCACATGTAATGTCTAGTAAGTAAAATGCAGATTAAGATTAGACATGAAAAAGTAAGACGCCTATGCAAGTGCTCTTTTATATTGCACACACACTTGCGCACTATAAAATAACTCTTGCATAACTGGGCTGTTTTATTTTAAAACTTGTCTACTGTCCATATCATTCTAGGGAACCTTGAAGCATAAGCATAATAATACAATTTATTCTTACATTTTTCTCTGCTTCATTGTCCCTCTTTGACAACACTTCTTGTAATTTATCATCCCTTTCTTTGTAGTAATCTAAATCTGATTTTAAACATTTTCGAGTTCTACCAAGGAAATCTGTAAACTCTACCCTAAAATAATAAAAAAATATGTTTTTGTAACATTCTGTAGATACCAAACAACATTTTAGAGGTATAACTCTAATATTGGCAAAATGTAAAACATCAAATGTTCAAAATATTTTTAAAAAATTAAGAAGACAGTGAGATTTAAAAAATACTATCAGAAATTTAAATCTATTTTTAATATAAGTTAAGGGACAAGACACACATTTTCCTTATAAAATTTTTTAAAAATTAAAAAAAATAAGATAGCTGGTTTTCATTTGATTTACATAATGCCTTTGTAGCACAAAAACGATGCATAAGAGCAATGTTTAATCTTAAGCAAGATGAATCATGTCAACCATATTTCAAAAAATATGATGTACTGACTGTACCTTGCCTGTATATTTATGAGGTATGTATTTTTGTTTATAAATTTATGTATCTATTTGAACAAAATAAAGATATAACTAAACGTAATTTAAGAATAACATATTTAATTAAACTGCATAAACCACGAGTAAACTTATCATTAGTGTCTAAAAATTCATTTATAATGTGTATAGATATATTTAACCATTTACCAGATAAATTTAAAAATATATCTTTATATAAATTCAAAAAAGAAACCAAAACATGGCTGGTAAAAAATTGTTTCTATAGTATTAAGGACTATTTAGATTTTAAAGAAAATAATTATATTTAGTTGTGTTTAGTCTTATTAGTTAAAGTATAAAAATGTTTGTTATTTAGTTTTAAACGCACTGCATGTACACCCGTAAGGGTAGACTTTGTATTTTGTCAAACGTCAATATGCAAATAAATATTTCAATTTACCAATCACTGTCGTCGAGAGATGTATAGTCTTCTTCAACTTTCGTCTCGTCTGGATCAGGTGGTATAGGAGGGGGTTCGTTTTGTTTCTTCTCTTTGAAGTTCACAAGGAATTGATTTGAAAGTTGAGAGTTCCCTGCACTATCAGCCAAGTGTTCATACAGCTCTGCTTTTTTCTCTAATGCCAACCTGTAACAAACATTAAATTGGCATTTAATAAATTATGAACCTTTATAAACAAAACTCAATAAATTATGAACCTTTATGAACGAAACTCAATAAATTATGAACCTTTATGATCAAAACTCATAATAAGAGAATGGATGAGGTAGAGATTAATATTCCCGTAACTATGTAACAATACAAGTTTTTTATTTTATATTTTAAAATCAAAATAACAACTTCATACTTTGGTATGAGAGCATATTATCTCCACAAATATTTTTTGTGGTTTTGCATTAAATAACAACTGGGCAAATTTTTATTAATACAGACACACAGAGTCTCTACTTTTCAGTAGAGTAAAAAGACATAATAATTTTAGATTTTATTATGACACAGATTTTGGATATCTACTGTACATAACTAGGTTCAGTTATGTACAATAGATATCCAAAATCTGTGCCATAATAAAATCTAAAATATCAAGTTTTTTGACTCTACCGAAAAGATGTAGTCTTATAGATACAAGGTTGTGAAGGTAAAGCGACTATATGCTACTTTTTATCAGAGCAATATGTATGGTTACTACAAGATTGTTTTTGCGATAGTTGTAGACGAAATTCTCACTTTGATTTCCTGCATGCTTCAAGTTCATCAGTGTCTACAGCTTTCAAATTGTCACGTAATGACTTTTTGTTTTTTTCCTTTCCCTTACTTTCTTCACTTTTCTCCTTCGATCTAGACTTAGGTTTAAAATATTCTATTTTATGCTGTGAGAAGTTTTTCTTTTCCTGTACTTCTTCTTGTTTTTTGAGCAGCTCTGCCTTTAAGCTGAACAGCTGCAAAATGGAAACAATAAATTTAAGTTTTTCTGTTTTTTTTTATTTAACAATACGGAAACTGAAGAAAGAATAAAGTAAAACATACCATAGATTTATTAAAAGAAATTTTCTTTGGATTTTCATCCATTTTCACTTGATAAATTTTTGTAGAACAAATTCAACGGGTGAACTATCACACTTTACCGACAAATCAAATATTTAGCTTTAATATATATAATAACACATCTTAAAATTATAATTTTTAGTTACTTAGTACTGAAAGATAATAATAAATAAAATTATAATATTATTTAAAAATTCTGCAAAATAAAGTATTGTTTACTTTACTGCTGTCAAAATTAGCAATTTATGTCAATGTCATACAGACAAGAGACAAAAAAGTGATTTTTTTTTCTCTTTATTGGCATACACTTTGTGCGTAGACAAAAAGAGGAAACTATAAAAGAAAGGATTTTCGGAAATGGATAGAATTGTTCTTTTAGAGTGTTCAAGACGCGGATTATGTATTTTACTATAAACTGATACTGTTATTATATTTTATAAGATTATAAAATATAATATCAGTATCAGTTTAAATAGTCAAACACATTATCCGCGTCCGTTAAGTTTTTGGCCACTGCAAAGAGACATACCTAGTGATTGTACAACCTACAATATTATTCCACGTATATTATTGTACGATACTGTGATGTTATGGTAAGCTATCCATCCACGGTTTTTTTAAATATTTATTTTTCTTATTAGTTTTTTTTATAATATGGCAACTCAAACACTAAATGTCATGACATATTTTTGTCGTTGACGTTTCTACTTTTTGCTGTGGTCGTGTGTAACAATTTTTTTTGTTAATTTCATGGTCATACTGTCAACCATTTCATCAATAGTGAATAGTGACGAATCGCCCGTATTTTACCAAACAAAGAAATAACAAAATTTATATTTTTAACATTTACTAGCATAAGCTGCGTTGTAAATCATTTTTTCACTTCAACAAACTCGCTTGAAAGTGGTGTGAAATCAAAATGTCAACTCCTGCCAGAAGACGTCTGATGAGGGATTTCAAGCGGTTTGTATATTTTAATATCAATAAGCATCCTAATCGTAGTTAGATTTACATTTTGCTCCTACACTAGCGATGGTGAATCATTAATTACATCACTCATCTCCGCCAATTCCATCGATTTCTACTTTGTTCTACTTACGAAACCGTTTGCTAACCCTGGAAAGTAGTCGCGTTGTGGACCGTTATCCTGAGTTCAAATACCGTTTTGATAGACTTTGTGTAAAATAATGTCATTTTTACACATTTCAGCCTGCAAGAGGACCCCCCTACTGGTGTTTCTGGAGCACCCACAGACAACAATATTATGATCTGGAACGCCGTTATATTTGGGCCCCATGACACCCCATTCGAAGATGGCACTTTCAAATTAACCATAGAATTCACAGAAGAGTATCCTAACAAACCGCCTACAGTTAGATTTGTGTCCAAAATGTTTCATCCAAATGTGTATGCCGATGGTGGAATATGTTTAGACATCTTGCAAAACCGGTGGAGCCCTACCTATGATGTATCTGCCATTTTGACTTCAATACAGGTAATTCAATTTATACTGATAAATTTAATTATGTATAAATAAATATTTAACCTATATCCTGTGTACCTATAGTTGCTAAAATAGATTTATGGAAGTCTGAATAGAATAAGAGTCTGAAAAGACTTTTATACAATTATTATGGCTAGTAATTGCAAAACTAGACTGAACATATACAGACAGACTATTAATATTACTTGTATAGTTATACCCTATTCGGTCTAAGTTACTAAAATTTGAGTTAAAGAAAACTTAAAAAACTAGTGTCAATTTATTTTCTGCTCAAAATATAATAAATTACTACTGATAAAAATAAAACATTTCCTTTCTCATTTCAGTCTTTATTGAGTGATCCTAATCCAAATTCACCTGCAAACTCCATGGCTGCACAGCTATACAAAGAGAACCGGCGGGAATATGAAAAACGGGTCAAAGCATGTGTAGAACAATCTTTTATTGATTAGCAGGGGTCAAGTGGCATCAAATGCGAGTGTCGTACGAGATTCTCACTGCCGGGGTTGGCATGTCTCTATTAATTTATCGGGACGAATGTGTACATAACAATCTGTTCCCATAACTCAGTTCAAGACATGATATTCATTGGTGGTCAATAAATATGATACAGTCTATAAAAATACTTTTAATAACATTTGCAAAATATTACAAGTAGTAATAAAATATAGAAATTAGTGACATGTATAGTATTTACAAAATTCATTGTAGGATTGTGTGCTTTCATTACCATTAACAATAGGATAATAGCAAGTATTAATAAATTCAATGTTTTAATGTATCTTAAAATAGTAGTAATACCACTATATATCTTAAAATAAGTTTTTTGTTTTGTTTAGAATTTTTTTTTTCCAAATTCTCATTCTATTTGATTTGTATAACTTTTGTTTTTTTTGCTGTTCTTCCATTAACTTATTACCTTTAGTAATATCTAACAAATTTTTTAGACTTGTAGTTCTCATAAAAATTATTGTTACAAGCAATAAATAAAACAAGTATAAGTATTTTGGAAATGGTTGCAATGTTTACTTGAAGTACAAGGGTTGTCAATATTTACGTATTTATTTTTTACCAAAATACAAGACTTTATTATTTAATTGCTTATAACAATCACCGAAACTAATTTTTTATACAGTATCATGTTTTTCATCCATAAAATGCACTATTTGTTACATATATTAACATGATTCTTTATTTAACGCCTTGCAAATATGAACTTGGAATTATGTTGGTGTCTGAAGTAAAGATATATTGGTTTTGATGAAGTTGTTTTAATGACAAAGCATAGAAACCATTAAAAAAGTAATTTGTTTACTACTGCCTACAACCATCAAAATTATAATTGGAACCAAATTTAAAACAATTTAGAAATAAAAAAAAGTAATTTATTCTTATAACTTATTGCTGAACACTAGAACACTTCTTAAATTTTGTGTTGCTTTTGTCACATGCTGCCCTTGTCATTTTGCAAAGCATAGACAGTAGCAGCCTGTGAACTCATTTTTATTTTCCCCCTTTCCTTACTTTTTCCTAACAATTATGAGCCCCCATTTCATAGGGTGTCATATAATTATTTTAAGTTGCATTTTAGTATTCAGCCATGTCTTTAAGCTATAAATGAAAAAAAGGAAACATAATTTTAAGATGTACAACTATCACCTATATATGCCTGAAATCTAATGGGAAATTGTACTTGACATAGATTAGCAGAAAAATAAACATCCTTGTTAATCGCCTGGTTTCTGAAAGGCTAATCAAATTGATCAAATCAGCTAATCTGCTCATAAAAATGCTCATTGGTGAAAACAGTGACTGCGAAGTGATGTTCACCAATCAGCATTCACATTAGCTGATTTGATCAATTTGATAAGCCTTTCAGAAACCGGGCGAATGTCTACTGAAAAAATGTTAGGCATACCCATAGTATGTGATCAGCATGTACTTCCATCGGCGACCCAGGTTAAAAATATTTCCCTTTCCCTCCACCAAGTGACCAAGCATAGATAGATGATAAGCATAGTTTGAAGACCCCCCTTCCCCCCCCCCCCAACAAGTCACATACTATGAGTATGTTCCCTTAATATTAAAGAGGGTGACAAAATATTATATGTACAGTAAACTAAACAAATTAAAAGATTACATATAGGTACATAATATCCAGCCAAGCAAACATTTTATTAGAGCCAGGCTATATTCTCATAGTACAGGCATCTTTTGTAAGTATATAACATTATTGGAAAATATAAATAATTCTAATAGTAATCATAAATTATGTTACACAGTAACATAGGAATTGCTTGGTATCATTCAACATAAAATCAGCATTGTCATCAGGATAGTGGATAACTGGTATTTGGTATAGTAGGTGTGTTCCGGATGCAAAAAATAATTTTAGTAACGAAATTTTAATAGTTTTTATGAATAAACTAAGACCAAGTCGTTAATAACGTTGTTTCCTTGCAAATTGGAATGCATCTAATAAGTTGACAAAGAAGAAGGGTTTAAGACAAATTAAATCTGCATTTTTCATTGATTTTGGCTAATAAAGTTCCAATAGAATTGAATTCTTTGGTTTTAAAAAGTTCACTAAAGGTGCTAGTCTTATTAGAACGTCTAGGCATTAAATTGAATATTCCTATCACTATCTTTAAAAAACGTGTAATAATTCATAATTATTATGGGTATGGTGATGATAATTTTGTGGCAAGTTTAAGCCCAAGGATAAGGTTTAATCTCCTCAACATCAGAACTGGGAATGTTAAATATGTAACAAGAAATTATAAACATGTTAAAATTAAATAATATTTATATAAAAGTTACATGAAAAATTATTTCTATTGGACTATGAGGAAACCTAATAGTTTCTATACAATTTTGAACCAAATTTAAATTGACCACACAGGTTTCAAAAACTTGACAGTATTTTTGGGTAGGTTCACCCATTATAAAACAATAGGCATATAGAGCAAACATCTGAGTGTAGCCACTGAATGCAATTTTAACAGTGAAAACCTATGATCTCAAAAGACAAGAAAGAATGTGGCTTAACTATCAAGTTGTAGTCTATTTCAAAATGTTCTTAATGTCTTTCGGGAATCATCGTTTTTTATTATGAAATTGTTGATTTGTGTTTTGTATTTGCTTTAGTGGGTTCACCCAAAAGTTCACCTTATCTGGCTATTGCTTCATAATGAGTTAACTTATCCACAAACCACTTAGGTTTTTTGAACCTGTGTGGTGAATTTGATTCTAAATTGTTTATTATGTAACAATTAGTTTCCTCTTCCTTCCATAATCTGGTCCGGTTTCTAATGCAACTTATTTCCTAAGAGTTTATAATTTTTTGTTACATATTTAACATTCCCAGTTCAACAACAACAGTTCTGATGATGAATATGAGTATAAGTACTTACAAAGATCCACAATATTTCTGTTCTGAACAGAATAATTCTATGCAAATTACAATTTCATATTTTCAGTTTTTTGTAATTGACAATAGTTTGAAATTCCAAGGACCCGATAAAAACCATTTTGTCAACTTATTCACTTGATATGACAAAAAAACGACATGAATAAAGAAAAACACACTGCAACACTATCATTAAGTGTTTAAATTTACAATGATATAAGAATATTTAAATACAATTGCTTTTAAATGTTCATTATTGTCATTATAGAAATCTTATAAGCACTATATTCACTTAATAACATCATCTGGTTTTTAGGTCTTCTTTTAGTTTATAAAGGATGAGTTCCATACAGACAGTAGCATCTTCGGCACTGTCATGTCCATCAACCGAATTTTGAATAATCTTCCTTAAATATTCAGATGATAAGTTTCTTAATGCTCTTTTATACGGTGGGCCCATTTTGTGTGGGTATAGTACACTTGTATCAACTACAGTGTCATGAATAAGTTTAAGTGCTTTAAAATCAGACTCTAGACTGTGACCTATTAATATTGTTTTGCTATTGAACATCGACAGTAATGTTGCCTGTACATCCAACAATGTGGTTTTCACTTCAGCCATCTGTTCCTCAGTAATGCCCGAATACCGTGTGTTGTAGTCTATTATAGGATGCAGGGGCTTTATGAGTGTTTCGTAAATCACTTTGCAAGCAGAATTAATTACAGTTATTCTAGTTAAATCTAAACCTTGTGTGGTGTAACACATTTCACAATCTAGTGAGTAAACACCATAATCATCTTTTTGTCTATCAGGAGGCATTGTCCTTACATACCCCTTAAGATTACCAAAATCTACATATTCATAAACATGGCTTGAAGCAACACAGCAACCATCTGAAGATCCATCTTGGCTGCAACACTGATAGCGGACTTCACCTCGAATCCTGTATTTGTTATTTGGATGGTAAATACATTCTTCTTTGACAGAAGCAAAACCCTTCTTATCAACTGTATAATCCTTTTTACACCTACAACAAGTCCTAATGTAGCCTTTAGGGGGCTTCTGTTTATTTTGACCAACTATTATAGCTCTTCCCTTCTCCCCACTACTGTGCGGTCTTGGAAAGCCATTTCCTACTAGTTGTTCCTCTGTCAATATCCATTTAGAAATATTATTATATAATTTAGCACCTGTATATTGTTCCACATCATCAAAATTCCTTTTATTTTTACTTTCTATACTCCATGACCCCACTGGTTTAGAATTGGATGTAGCTGTAGTAGATTTATTAAATGTTGTACAGTCAGATCCTGATTTCTTTACTCCATTGCATTCTTGGAGTTCTTTTTTTAATCTACTTATGGCAAGAACTGCAGAGTTTTTATAAATTTGTACTGTGGAACATTTTTTGGATGTAGCTAACTCCTCATGCTGAGCTCTGGCATAAGCATCAGTTGGATTGAGGTATATTTTTAAACAGTTGTCAATCATCATATTTAAATAAGTAGATCTAATGTTAGCTGGTATCTTTGATGCTAGTGGTTCCAACACCCCAGGCCTATCTATAAACTTGTCACTAGGCACATGGGCTACTCTCTGTACACCTTTTTTTACAGTTTGAATAGCAGTAGAACTTGTAGAAGGTTCAGTACTTTTAGTGGTGTTAGGTTTAATTTCCTTTTTTGCTGTAACTAGTGTTGACGCGTAAGGCACATGGGCTATTCGAACCTTTGCATTTCCATTACTTGATGCACTAAAATATGATTTAGCTATATCAGGTTTTAATGGTTTACTGGCTATCTCTTTATTTAATGTTTCTAATTTCTTTGCTGCATGATACTCTTTTACTTTTGCTAATCTTTCGGCCATTGCCTGTGCAGCATTCACTTTATAATCTGGCTTCACTGGCGGCTTAGGCGTTATCTTGATATTCTTTTCAACAGTCCTGGATATTCTTTTCTTAGATGGTATGTATTCATCATTGTTTGCTACAATTTGTTCTTTATTATCATCTACAGTTTTTATTATTTGTGTGGGGACATATTCTTCAAATATTCTTTTACATTCCATTGCAATAGTGTCCTCGTCAGACTCAGACAGAATCTCTAATTCTTCTTCAACTAAATCTTCATAATCATGAGATATTTCTATATTATCTTTGTTTTTGTCTGACTTCTCCTTATCTTTTTTATATCTTTCTTTTGAATCTCCAGAGCCTTTGTGCTTTGATTTATGTTTCGTGTCATGTTTGGAATTACTAAGTTTTGATGAACTTTTAGAACTTTTAGTTTGAATTGAACTATCAGAGTGTGTTTTATGAGATTTTTCACTTTTTTCTTTTTTAACATCCTTGTCATGAGATGATTTCTTGTGACTTGATTTTCTTTCTGTACTTTTAGACCTGTGCTTTCTATCATTAACCTTTTTATCGTTTTTATCAGACTCTTTTGAATTTTGATTACTTTTCTTATCTATTTCTCTTACATGACTCTTTTCCTTAATATCAGATTTACTTTTATTAGACTTTTCCTCTCTGCTGCTATTACTTTTACTGTTTTTGTTCTCTTTTGTTTTACTTTTACTATCTTTGTTCTCTTTTGTTTTACTTTTACTTGTACGATCTGATGTTTTCTTTTCTACTTTGTTTTCTTTTACATTAGGTACATGAGACTTGTTATTACCTTTCTCTTCATCAAGTATTTGATCCAGAATATCAAACTCAGGTCCTAAATCATCCAGTCCATTTAAATCATTAGAAAGTTTAGTTTTCTTAGGTTCTGGCTCATCTTCATCACTTGAAAAACATGGTACCAATGATTTAGGAGTAGGCTGATATGTGACAGTTTTAACATCTTTTTTTGAAGCCAATTTCACAGGTTTGTATTCAAGTACTTTCTTTTTATTAGTAGTTTTATCGGAAGGTACATAATTATGTTTGCTAGAAGTTTTAGATTCATTGGGTATATATTCTGGAATTGCTGTCTGTTTACCAGGCAAGTACTGTTTAGTAGACTCAGTAGACCCTGTTGGTGTGTATGTTTCTAGCTTAGCACTCTCTGACCCAGGAGAATATTCTGCTGGAGGTATAATAGTCAATACTTCACCATTTTCATTTGCAGTCCGTTTTATAGGTATGATTGGTTTTCTAGGTGTGTATGGTATTGGAATATGCCTTCTCGTAAGTTCTGGCTTATCTTCATTGTTCTCTGAGCTACTATTTATTTTATTAAGTTCTGATATAGGAGTAGGGTTATAAGAAGCCTTTGAGGAAATTGAATGTCCCTCATTATTTGCGGATATCTCGCCGGACACCTGTATGGGCGATGTAACCCCAGATCCCTCTGTTTGTTGTAAGACTTTTTGTACAGCCGCAGATACTAGTTTCTGTAATATTGCTCCACTTTCAATAGATTCGTTTTGTGGCTCCTTCTTAACATGACGGAAGTGACAATAAGGACGTTCGCATAGCCCACTATCGTAAAAAGGACAGTTTATCCCTTTGAAATATCCTGTTGATGGGAGCATTTGACCAATTTACAAATATTTTTAAAAGAATTAGCATTTGTGTACCTCTACGAATCACAAAACCACAAAAGTACAGTACAAACAACAGACTAAAAAATAATAATAGACGTATCTTCTTCTTTGCCTTTCCTAAACTAAATTCATAAGTAAACAGTTAAAAAAAAATTAGATAAATCGTTATTAATCTTAATTATTACCTTTTGTTTTTTGACCGTAATTTAAATTACTAAGTGCGGTAAATAATCTGACGGTATGATATATTTTTGGTTTCCTTAAGTTAAAATCAATCATTATATTTACAAAAAAAAATATATGAAAACTCACAACTCTATTGTCAGTAGAAAGACATGAATTAAATATGTGGCGTTTATAATAAATAATTATGGTAACAAATATTTATCTTAATTTAAAATTTTCGGCTTAGATCATTCTAGATTTCGGCATCTCAAATTTTCAAGTCCAGTCTATGTTATTAAAAAAACAAACTGTCAAAATTTGATAACTGTCAGATATGTATGATTTTGACACATTTAACATTTTACATTTTATGTAAATAATTTAAGAAAGTACCTACACATTTTTCTTATTTATTTATTTATAACTCGTTAATTATTTTTGTTCAATAGTTAAATGCTTAAGGCGTTGACCAACAAAATGTTGGAGAAGGAAGTACTCGACTACGCAGCCTATGTAAAGTTAGACCTATCAAACAATTTCCAGACTGTCCAAGATGTTATTGACAATATGATAACAAGACTGGAAGAACTATCTAGTGTCGTACAAATTATAAAGCAGAAAAATAACGATTGCAGGAATGTTGTCTCAGAAGACTTGTGTAAATATCGCACTGAAATATCTATTTTGTCCAAGAAAGTGGCTACTCTCACTAATATTGTAATAAAGTTACAGACTAACATAGATGCTATTGAAAAACAAGTGGAGAAGGCAGAAACAGTTTTTGGCATAAACAATGATAGTAAATTAACAACTTTTTTGAAACCATTCTTCAAAAGACACAAGGAACCAACACCTGTGGCTCACAATGCTTGTACATCTCAAGAAAAAATTACAATCATATCTGTTCTAGATAATTTTGATAGTAATAAATCATAGCCTTTAAGAAGTTTTCGTTTTCTTTAAATTTCTAACCATAATAATTAGGGACTGAGATAAATTATATTACCTATTGATCTTTCTTAGTTAAATTATTATTATGAAAAAAAAAACTGCTATGTTAACTATTTTAATGTATATCTAGCAATATTATATTTAACAAAACTACATATTATCCTAAAAATTACTGTTACAAAAATGTGGTGAAGACTACAATAATTATTGTCTTAATATTTTTATATTAATAAGTAAAATATATTTAGCATTGGAGGAGGAGCATATTCATTATTCAATCCATAAAACAAATCTTTCCTCTTTATTTTAGTATGGATTAGCATAATTTTACAAATTAAATAGAAAGAATTGTTTTCCTTTAATATAGTTTATTTTATGAAAGCTTACTTACTAATTTTAAACTAACTTACATGGTTAAAATTTAACACTTTTCAGTGGCAATTAGAGCTCTTTAACAATAGCTATCATCACAGTAAACATAGTAACAAAAAGTGACTTCATGTAAATTAATACAAATATTTTTATATAACAAAAAGCACTTCACTGTTTTATTGGGTACCTGTTGATCCGAAACCTCCATCTGCTCTTTGGGTTTCAGAAAGGGAATTAACTTCAACAATATCGGGATAGAATATTTTCTCGCATATGAGCTGAGCAATTCTATCACCTTTGTTCACTTTAAAGTCATTGTCGGAGTGGTTGAACAATACAACTCCAACATTTCCACGATAATCTTCGTCTATAACACCAGCTGAAACAAAACATATATATTTTTTAAATATTCCCAATGTAACCATTGTTTTAGGAAAAAATACTTAAGAACTTACAAGTATGGAAAATATTGTGTCTATAAAAGAATAAAAAAAACCCCAGGCATGGAATATATACCTCAAATATTTATTTTGTTTTCAGTTTTTATGTAGCAACAACAAAAATACATCATCTGTGAAAACAAATTAACTGATTGATGGACAGATTACAAATACAGACATACAAATTTCTTACTTGATACATGGCAATTTGCTAACTAAAGTACTAATCTATGATAAGGATTGGTGGTAACTGTCTTTTCATAATAAGAAATTGTTGCTTACTATTATTGTAGCAACCAAACATTATTATAAAACTTACATACCTCCAACATCAATGAAGTTCTTAACAGCTAGCCCAGACCGCGGTGCAACTCTTCCATAGCAGCCAGAAGGTAATTCTATTTGTATATCTGTCTTTATTAACTCCTTACCTCGAGCTGGTACAACATAGTCATAAGCACTGTAAGAGAAAAAAATGTATGATTAAAAAATATTGAGCGTATTGCTTATAATTTTTAGACAATTTTATTACAATTAAAATACTATTTTTGAAAATTTCAATAAATACCTTTTTAGATCAAAACCAGCTGCCTTAATAGATCCTTTTGAAGGTGCAAATGCATTGTCGGTTAGGCGAGTGAATTTCAAAATTGTTTGTACTGTAGAAGGCATTTTCGGGATTATGGAATGCTATGGAATGTTTATAAATACACTAATTGATTCGAAAGAATCTTTAACCCGCGAGAGATTTACAATAAATTAAGAAATTAGAATAAATAGCACTCTGAACTAATTCCGCAAGGTTGAACTATTTCGCGCCAAATGCTAATCTGACATCTGTCAAAACAAGCTGTCAACTTCATTGGTATTTTATTTTTAAATGAAATTGAGAGGCTTAGAAAAAACTTCTTTACAACTTCTTGCACTAGGCAGTTACGAAGTAAAACTATTTTGTTAATGGCCCCCGGCAATCGGATACGGCGGTCGTTTTCCTATGGACGACAGACGACAAAAGACATTAAGGTCATATAATAACATAAGTGGCTCTGTATTTTTATTTGCTAGCCGCCAAAAATAATCAGAACATCTCCAGAGATTAGTTTTATTACTCACCTTTGTTACTCACTTATTGCTTACCTACGCAAGTCAGATCATAATTTAAAGATCATATTATGATCTTAAGAAAGCTTAGATTGTATGATCTAAGCATGGAAATAATAAGTACTACGTACAACAGAAATGACCTCTATCTGTGTATCTTGTACCTAAAATAAATAAAATAAAACCTTATTTTGAGCTCAGATTAATAACTAAAGCGTATCCTAATATATATACCATAATTATGTTTATCCTATTTCTATGATTTTAAGGGCGTAAGTCTTGTTGCGCGCAAAATAAAAATGAACCCTAGTGAGAGGGCAATCACTAGACCCCATATCTTCTAAAAGTGTTTTGTGTAAATCTTTTGTTGTTGTAGAAAATATGCGATAAATGTAATGTAAAGGACAATATTTTTAAAAAATATTTGTGATCTGACGTCAACACATCATTGGTTCACGTGGATTTTAATCAAAGATGCTAATATGATGAACCTGTACTTTGCGGCACTATACATTTCCGGTTTTCCTTGCTTTTCACACTCACGTCATTTAAGACTCAGCTGGATTGAGATACAATTACGATAAGCTACTTATCATTGCGGTTTATTAATTAATTAATTCTTAGGCCGTGTCTCACCAAGCAAAGTTAAAGTAAACGCCATGTTAAATATCATGATAACCCTCACGTATTTCCTGTCAATGAATCAGATGGCACGGTATTTTAACATGGCGTTAACTTTAACATTGCTTGGTGAAACACGGGCTAAGGGCGCGTTTCACCATGCAATGTTAGTGTTAATGGCGTATTAAATTATCACGCCTTCTCATTCATTGATAGAAATTACGAGAGGGATAACATGATATTTAGAAGGATTAACTTTAACATTGCTTGGTGAAACACGGCCTTAAGGTGAGAAAAAACAGTTAAGTTTACATTTCAGTTTAATTCTAAATAAAAAAATAGGCCCAGTAGCCCCCTAACCCGTCATGTGACTTTATGTTACTATAATAATTTATTTATTTTTATTATTTTACTATTTTTATTTAGTATCGGACGAACGTAGGTAGGTACATTGAATTCTCACTTTATTTTCCTTTTTCATAAATTTCCCAAACATTAAGATATTTAGGAAATTTAACATTGGAACAAAGTTATTTTAACCGAAAAAAGGGTGAAAAATGTAAATAGGTATTTAAGTTACGTATTTAATATTTATTATTGAACTAGGATTGGCTAGTCACGCATGGTCACCCTAGTTCTTTACTATTAAATTATGTTTAAAACTAGGTATTACATGTGAAAACATAAACAATAGTCAGGATAATAAGTACTCGCTTCCGTAAGCCACGACACAAATTCTCCCTTTTTTAACTAATTTTTTTTTTAAATATTACGAAATCAAATAACAATACCAGTAACGTTCGAATTGAACAGTTCTTAGGTAAAGCAAAGAAAGAACCCAATCGCATTTTTTTTCATTAATATGTCTTACACGTAGCAACAGATAATATTATTGCGTCAATAAAATATTAATATTAATATTTAGAAACATTTTAGCAAATGTTTTTACTTCATAACATACATTACATCTATCGTATATTTTTCTACAAGAACGAAAGGAATAAAGTCCTCGTCACAGGCTGTCACTATCACTGCTTGGTGGAATGACAAGAACAGCAGGTGACTCCAGCGCCACTTCGTTTCAGTATTCGGTCGTAAGGCCCAAATATCATGGACCAATAATATACAATATATACCTACATTCATCGGTCCATGATAATTAATAATTGTACCTAATTGAGGTACGGTAGGTATTGTGCAAAAATTACGTTCGCATAAAATATATAATATTTCAATATGTACCTAGGTAAAAATAGGTTAATACGAGAAATAAAAACTTATTTAAGAATGTACTTAAATAGTTTTAATTATAACAAAAGTCGTCCTAGTCGTCCATAACAATTTGCATAAAAATAATATAGAGTTTGGCGGTCGCTCCAAGGATAGCTCTACATTTTTTCCGACTTTTTTTTGAGGTCCATGTGGGATTTTTGAGAAAATATTTAAATATTGATTAATCAGTCTAATTCATATACACATTAACAATTTACAAATAAGTTAGATATATTTTGGTTAAATTAAGTGTAATAAATACGTTCGACGACAGATTTGGTTTACCTACCACTTTTCGACCTTATCACGTTGCAATAAGATTCAAAGGGTAAACCGGATTTGTCGGTGAGTGTACTTTAATAAAATTAATTAAATATTTCATAAAATGTTTTATTGTTTAACGTTTATTTACATTTTATTTATTTTATATTTTTTATTAGTAGGTAGTAAGTAGTAGTAAAGGTACCTACATAGCATCATTTTGTAACTTAATCTTTTAAACTATCCTATGTTTTTAGGTAAGTAAAATTACTCAGTAGCTTTTTTTTAATGTAACATACCTACTTTACTAGTGCGGTTTGATAAAATTAATGTGGTCATAAGTGACTCACTATTTACCTACTCCCACTAAACAAGATCCACCAACGTACATAAAAAATATCTACCTGCTCAAAAAGGGTCTGTATTATATTTAGAAGTTTTACGGATATCGGATCATCTGCAACGATTATTCTGCTTCTTATATATCGGTCCCATTGAAAAATGTCTACAGACGACGGGAGACGCGACGATCAATATTTTGTTAAGAGGCACGCGGAAGTTAGCATCATAATTTCATACCGCCCAAATTTGAACGCGTACTCTCGGTACTCTACATACAAAAGTGTTTTTAGTTTTGATTCAATAACGAGCGTGCTTCAAAAACTTTTCCGTGGACGAGATAGTAACGTTTATTGCTGTGATTCATTTGGGTGAACCCCAAGAAGGGGAGTTTGTTCATTTTTATATTTACAGCGTGTCCCTTGCGGCATGCGCGGCGCCTCTTTGCCAGTCTTGTTACTACCGTTTCACGCACGAACACCAGTGCAACGAAAGTGATGTAAATATTACTCCTACTACTATATTTACTAACGACGATTTGTTTTCAAAATACAAACAAAACTATTTTGTGAAAGTGATAAAAAGTGACTAAAAATTGTGTGGGTTGTGTGTTATTTGAATATATCTGTGCTTCGTAATGTTTCGCTTCGATCGTACATAAATTCGACCGAGGAAATGCTACGGCCGCTACGGGCTACCCGTACTCGATGTATTTCAGGAAATACTTCAGCCAGGAACTTTTTGTTCGCATAATTCACACTAGAGGTCAGTATTTAATAATCTAAACGATATTTCATAAAAATTAAATCGTAAATATATATTTCTTTTGATCACGCATCGTATAAATAGGTATAATTATAAGGGTCAAAGTACTGTTCTCTTCCCTTTTACATCCCTTCTCCGCCCTTTACGCATGATCGACCAGTGAAGTTTGGGGCTCCCTTCGTTATTAAAAATTTATATCACGCCGAAATGGCTGTTATAAATGTAATGTTCTATTTTCCGTTAGGCTTAGTAAAAATGTTATTTTAGGGTGTTTTATATTCAATTAAAATTAAAAATTATTATTATAGAGGTAAATTACTTTTATTATTTTAATATTTTCAACCCAAAGTTTATTGGGTACATAATATTTAAACAAATCATAAGTAAGTAGGTAATTGTAGTTTTTTTGTACTTGACCTTAAAAAAGTAATAAATTGACGATTTATTTATAAATTTAACTAGGTATCGGTTCTATTTATCTTTTTTAAGTTAAGTCAACGTATGAATTATTATTATGTACGGTATGTTCAGTAGTTACCTTAATTAGAAATATTAAAAAATATATTTTTAATTATTTAATAATGGAATAATATTTCAATTTAATTATCATACCATACATACATACCTACAATTAAAAAAAATTAATATTTAAATCACAATCTGATAAGCCAAACCTTGAAACATGTTGAAATGGCCTAAATGAATTTTCAGTAAGTTAAAGTCAGCGTTCGTACAGAAAAAATATTAGGTACCAACATATTTATCTATTCGTCATATAAAAATTCGTCAATAGGTAATAAAAATATCATTAATATAACTTTATAACTATATTTACTTATTATAAATGCATTAATTTAAATTCTATTACGACTATTTGTAGAAAACAGAAAAAAAATATTCAACTTAATACCTACTAAAAATCAAAAAACTAGAGCTTAAATAACTCTACATTTTTTTAATTGTACGTAAAAACTGTTTTAAAATTTCATTTACAATTATTATAAAATGAATTACGGAAAGCTAACATCATAATGTCTCGAGCACAAAGTAGGTAAATTGCGCAGATTGATGAAAACATTACATTTTTATTGATAAAAAATCTCGATAAGTGAGTGAAGTGACGCATCTATGCAGATAGTTACCATATAGAGCAAGACGTAGCGAACGGCATCAGACATGTTTGTTTTCATACCAGTCCGAATTAACGTCGCGATTGGTTCAAAATCCATAACTGGCCTCCGAGAGCCAGGTGTCGTTCACACCGCGGCCTCGCGCGCCTCGTCTCGTTAATCACTCGTGTTCGCTATTGTTATAACGCGTCGTACAGCCATCTTTGTCAAATTACAAGCGATTTTTCAATAATTTGATTGTAGTAACAAATGGAACAAGACATAAATATAGTTACTGGTGCGCGGTATGGTAGAATCGAACGTATTATTACATTCTCTTTTGTTTTAACGTTGATGCTTCGATAAATACAAGCGTTACGAGTGCTTACGGCTTTAACGACCAGTCGAACATTAAAATGATGGATGATGTGTTTCTCCGCAAAAACTGTGTAGTGTGTTTGTTTAAATAAACAATGTGAAGGGTGCTTTTAGTGTTAGTATTTGCCCGTATTTGTGATAAGAACTGCGTCGTAATTTCTCGTACACATTGCATAAATGAGTGGAATGGCGTTGCGGAGCGCGCGGGCCGGAGCATGCGCGCCAGTTTCCTCGCGACCGCTAGGAGCGCACTGAGTGCCCTTCGTTTGTGTGTATATCAAAATGGGACGGTCCAGATTCCCAGGAAAACCATTAAAATTTCATAATAGAAAGCGTATAAGTGTCCTATCTGGCACAATCTACCATGAAACAGCTCCAGATAATCAAACAGCGAGCCGAGGCTCTGCTGCAAACGACTATGTCGGAGAGAAAGAGGTAAAGCTTATTTCCAGAAAGATTTTGTGCTCTATTAGTTGCATATATTCGATATTGTTACAGGATGTGTTAAGTTTACGTAATAACTAAAGGCAACAACGAAGCGTCAAATGTAGAGTTAGATGCCAATACGGGGACAACTTTTGACATTTAGATTATCATAGTTACCTACAATTTGTCAACAAAGGAATTAAGTAAATAAAATAAAACAAACACGTTTATTTTACATATTATTAAGACGTTTTTTTACGATACAACATAACCTTGTATCAAAAACAAAAATGTAGAGTCAAAAATAATATGTAGAGATCCTAATTTTTGTTTGACATACTGTGTTGTCAAAATATTATGTCAAATGTTTTATTTATATTTTTAGTTTTTACATTAGAAGTGAATATTATGGGTTGAATGCATTTATTTTATATGAAAAATAAAGTAGGAATACAAAAATATGAACAATTTGTGATGAAAGCAGAAAACGGATGAGTTCCTTGTAAAAATAGACGATAATGCAACAACATTGTTAGGTTATTAAATCTCAATGTCATATATTATAATGAATTAATTAATATGTGTGACCTTATTAAAAACAGACGTATTTTTAGCACACTGATAAGAAGTTTTACACTACATATTTCATTAGTAATAAAAATGTGTTTTACTTGTTAATCTATGTCATTGTTATGAAACAGTTTAATAATTTAGGGCTTAGGCGACTGATTTCTTAGCATTTGGATATAATCTTCTATTTATTGCGTTAGGCGCATGCTATTCCATCTAAATTCTAAAAGTTACACATACATTGGACATGTACAGCGAACATACACACAACACACTAAACTGAAAGACGTTTAATTAACAAATAGACCATTGATTAATAACACCTACATTTCAAGTCTACTTAAATGTGCATCACACAGTTTGAAGCAACAAAATCCATGTAAATGTACACCTGTACATTTTTTACATAAAGTTATGTTGTCTTACTGACAGGCTGTTTGAATAAAGATCTCATTCTCTCGATCTCTTTGAAGAAGTATTGATAAAAATTATAAAATAAAATGTATTTTCTCACCTTAATATGTTCTTCATTTAAAACATAGCCTACTCTTGGAGTTCAAATTAAAATATATTCAAGTCTTGTACAAGATTATCAAGTAAATTAATTTGTATTGCATTAATGCAATTAAATTCATGCAATGTCTCTTAAGTCATTTGGTTTAGTGAGTATGATTTGCTGATATGGAATAGTTTCAATACAAGTGCACTACACACTACAGTTGCAGTTCTTTGTTATTGTCCATATAAATATATGAAATTGTTGGACAACAGCACAAAGTAGATAATATAAACAACAGCAAATAATAAGATGTAACTTCTAATTTCAGGAAGAAGAAAAGAAAGAAAGTAATGGGGATAGTGAGGGATCATCTCTAAACAACGTCAAAGAGAATTCAGAACCTCAAAATCCAGAACACGATAAGCAAGACAGTATCAGTGACCCATCCAAATCACCAGTCCGAACAAGATCACATCAAAACAAGATGGAGTCACCAATACCTGATAAACCAAAACCAGTGAAAAAGACTGTCACTTTTGGGACTGTTGAAAGTTGTGAAGATATTTTCTTTCCACTAAAGAAGGTTCCTATCAAACATCATGCACCACTAGTCTCTATCATCAAGAAGAAATCAGCTTTGAAACAAACTGAATATTCAACATTTAGCAGCATTCTAAAACCAGCTAAACTAACAGACTTAAGTTCAAAATCGTCATCTGAACATCATGAAGGATATTTGAGGAAAAATTTAAATCCACTGTCAAAACCAACAAACAAATTCTCTCAATTCAGTGACATACGGTGCACATCACCACCTCCAAGAAATATATCTCCAGTTGACAAAGAAGCTTCTGGGACAAGGAGCTTTGTTCTACCAGTGAGAAGTAGCCATTCTTCGAGAGTCATAAAGCCAAACAAGAAGTTTATTGACGGTGACGATCAAACAACATCTGTAAGTACTTCCTCAACCAGCAAGGTCCTGAAGAAACCAAAATTAAAACAACTAGTGTTTAACAACTTACCTAATGATGAAGATGATGAAGAAGACACCAGTGAAAAGATTCCTGAAAAATCTGCACTTAAAACTTCAAACCTATTCAAAGACAAAACCACCAACACTTTCTCCAGTCTTGGAAGTTCAGCATCAAGAAAAGTTTCGCGAGATCTGTTCTCTTTTGATAAATCTCCTGAACATGCGCAGGATGAGAATTCAGTTGTCGAAAATAATGAAAAGACGAAATCCTCTGAGGCCAAAAAAGAGGAAAGATTAGGACACGCTATGAGGAAATTGATGGATATATCAGACGCCAGTTCCTCTAGTAGTACCAGTAGTGGCTCGGAGTCTGAGGGTAGCTGGGAGAGTGAGAGCTTAGAAGGAAGTGGTGATGAAGATGAGAAACAACCTCCAGCTAGTCCAGAGAAGGACAAGTCATCAGCCTCTCAGTTGCTCAGCGGCAAGGTTATTATTAGAGAGGCAAGGCTGCAGCTGAACACCACAACACCTAGTGCTGCTGGCTTAGATGGACCATTCTCCTCTCTATCATCTGTCACAAGTAAGCTATTTTATTTATATTAAATCTAGGGAATTTAATATGACTGTGGAGTTGGATTACTATATCTTTTTCTACTCCTATCGGCATCACCTAACTCTTACCTTTGAAAGACTCTTATCCAAGTATCTCACCTAATATACAGGTTTGGGCTTCTCTCTGTAGAACCAGCTTTCGCCACTGCAATATGGTATAAATAGTTTTTCTTTTGATAAATAATTTACTTTATACAATTTTTAGACCATGTAGTCTATGATGCGATAGGAACATTATACTAGTAATGAGGAATAGTATTATCAGCAAAGTTAAGAAAGGTGGGAAAAACAGTCAGTGTGAATTGAATTTAAAGAAAAGAGAATATTATGGTGTCTAATGTATAAAAACTTTATTTCATAAAATTTCAAAGAATATTGTGTCTCAACAAAATTGAGACAAATAGAAAAAGTATCAACAAACAACTCTTGCTTTTAAAATTGATACTAAATGTTTTTTGTAATTTGTTTTGTGCCTAATCAGTGGATGATGAAGAACTAGACGAATCTACATCGCTTCTGAGTCCTCTTGGTGAATATTTACTATGCATGCATAACTGTTATGTTAGGCTTAGATTAGGATTAATCATTTATTTTTCTTCTGTTTCTGCTATGTGTTTAAAAGGGACGAAGTAAAATTGATGTTAATATTATTATGTCTGCTCCTATAGAAAGAAAGTGTCTTTATGTAGCTTTTTTTATTTACTGCTAAATTGTTATCCTAAGTTTTTAACTTTCTGGCATTTTAGCAGGAATGTAACGCATTTTTAAAACTGCAATGTTTTTTTATATGTGTATAAATATTTAAAATATACATTTTTTAATGGAAATTTCTTCTTTTAGCCAACAATCTGCCGACAACGGTGACTTGTGGAGTTTGTGGCGCCGTACGTTTTTACAGATTCGTCCGTCAAGCTCGCAAGTTTGGAATTTACTCTTGTGAGTCATGCCGCAAGTTTATATCCAAACTCCTGAAGAAGGACAAAGTGGCGTTACGGACTGCTCCGGTTGTCATGCATTGTGTTAGAGGAGAAGGTAATCTTCGTCTTTTTTCTTGTAAACTAAAACAGAATCTTACTCTCGCAACGATTGGTGATGAAAATACTAAAATCAGCGCTCTGTCGCATTTACACGCGTCCATCACGTGTTATCGAGTGAGACAGCACGCAAACCAAATCATGATTATGATCACAAATTGTTACGGGATTCTGGCTGAATGATGTTTGGTCAGTGCATAATAAACATTTGAAAACATGAATGGATAAAGGAAAAATGCCGCAAAATTTCGATTTGGAGAAAATTTAGTTAAAACTGTCATTAAATCTTTTTAGAATATGTCGTAACGTATTAAGTTCATTAATCTAAAAAACCGTCTCTAGAATCAATGTAATGTTTCGACATATCCTAAAATGTTTAAGTGATAGTTTAAATTCAATTTTCTTGATTAATAATTTAGCGATATATATATATCACCTTCATCCATTCATGTCTTCATTTATTTGCAAATAATAAAGATTTCAAATTATTAACAACTACCCTCAATTTCAGGTAACTGTCATGTTCCACCAATAGTGAGATCACAACAGTGGAAGCTACTGAAATGTACCAACAAAACCAGATGTCCAGCCTGTTGGCTGAAATTGTGCCTCAAAGCATTCCAAGTGCCGCCTCATATACGGGCGACTCTGACTGCCATGTTGCCACCGTATATGAGGAACGGAGCCAAAACTGCCACAAGCCTTACATCAACACAACCTCTACGGACAAGTACCACAACACAACCTACATTTGGTGCTTTGGCCATCAGTGAAAGTGAAAATAATATTTTCGCTGTTAAAACGACGAAACAGATTCCGGAAGATGCAGAAAAGCCTGCAACTGTTGAGGTTTGTATTTTTTGTCTCAATATCTTTTGTTCGTAGTTCATTTGATACTTTTGTTGTAAAGTTAAATGCAATAGTCACGCCCGGTTTCTGAAAGGCTGATCAAATTGATCAATTGATCAAATCAGCTAATCTGAATGCTCATTGGTGAAAACAGTAACTGCGAGGTGATGCTCACCAATCAGCGTTCAGATTAGCTGATTTGATCAATTGGTCAATTTGATCAGCCTTTCAGAAATCGGGCGACAATGTCTTAATATATTCTTGTTTCATTTAGGATAATACATCCAAGACTGCAAAGAACATCCAAGACAACGATGACAGTAAAGAAGACGTGGATTCCGGTAGAAAGCGTCGCCTGACAAGGGTCAAAGTTAGAAAGAAAGATAAGAGTGAATCCAAACAGGTTGAAGATCCCAAACGTCAGAAAATGGAACTCAAAGGCCCAAGGGTTAAACATGTGTGCAGAAGTGCTTCTATCGTACTGGGCCAGCCTATTGCGACATTCCCCGTGACGGACGAGAAAGAGAAGGAGAAAGTTGCCTCAGATGATGACGGCTGTTCTCTACCTGTGGAAGACAAGGACAGAGTCACATCAGACTTGTCCAGTGGGGACTCGGAGGTTGATGATAAACCTCTGCAAACTGTACCTGAAATAAAGGAGATTGATCAAGAGAATGTTGAGCCCAAGAAGAGAAAGATTGAGCCGGTTGCTAAACCACAGAAGGCGGAATCCAGTGAAGATGAGACGATTATGGACCTTATACCCAAGAAACAACCGTTGAAAGTTTCTAATGCAATTAATGTAAGTACTATTATATTCGACATACTTAGGATTATTATTGACAGTGGGAATCTTTTTTTTTTAATTAATATCATAATTGTGTTATTTTTAATATTGAACATTTTGAAAAAAAAATACAGTACAATAAGCACAGTAAATGCATTGGAAGAAGGGATTTATTGAAAATATATAATATTTATACTGTTTTATAAAGAGTTTGTATGTATGTTTGCACTCATTAGGATCCTAGACTACTGAAAAAATTTTCGTAAAGCACAAGTATATAGGAGATTACAGAGAAGGTACCATGCATTTTGTAGCGGCCAAAATGTATGGTTCCCGCCCGGAATACCTATTGGTCGCACGAAGTCGCAGGCAATATTTAGTTGTAAATAAGCTGTTCCCGCGACTTCGTTCGCGTGGTTTTTGAGTGACTTAAGCCGTTTATGCAGCGCACGCAATGAAAGTCCCCAAATGTAAATAATTTCCCCCGTTTTTGCAACATTTCTCACTGACGCTTCGCTCCTATTGGTCGCAGCATAATGTTATATAGCCTAAAGCCTTCCTCTATAAATGGACTATCCAACAAAAAAAGAATTTTTCAAATTGGACCAGTAGTTCCTGAGATTAGTGCGATTAAACAAACAAACAAACTCTTTCGCTTTATAATATTAAGTATAGATTTTCGACAACCTCCGCAGCGCAGTGGTTCAGCGTGTTGGTGCTCGACCGAGAGGTTGCGGGTTCGAATCCCGCCGAGGGAACAAAAAGTTTTCAAAGTTCCTGGGTCCATGGATGTGTATTAAATTTGTATATATTTCCGTTGTCTGTTATCTGTAACACAAGTTCTTTGGATACTTAGCACATGGCCAGATTGACGTGGTGTGAAGTGTCTATAGATATTATTATTATTTTATTTTCCAGGTGCGAGGTCGTTCGCAGAAGTACAGTCAGAACAGGCCCGAGCTGATATGTGTGGACTTCTGGGAGATCTACGATCCGGACGAGGTGTGCAACTCCGGCTTCGGACTGATCGGCACGGCTCCGTTTACGTTAGCGAAGCTTTGCTTCTTGTGCGGAAGTGCTGGCAGGGAAAAGGTGGGATTGCTTTCTATGTTAATTTTATCTATTAGCACGATTCGCATCTATAAGTGTATGTGACGCGAGAGAGAGGCTTCCAACTCCTCCTTTTTCTTTCTTTTGATTAATTTCGTTGTGGGTCCCACAACGAACAGACAGCTTTTTTAGCTTGTCCCTCGGGCACCCCTGAGATCATATCAAAGGGTTTGTCGTGGTTGGTTACCGCTGTCGATCCTGGCTCACAGGAGTTGCAGTGGTGGGAATGTGAGGTGGGCCAATGCCCGTTAAAAAAAAAGAGAGAGAGGTGTAATAATCAAAAGAAGGCGCTCTTGACACAACAGTTGTATTTTAGTTTCTCCTATGTATAAGATTCATGCCATTTTGTTTTTATCAAAACTAATACATCTCTACATCGTCAAGCCGAATACTGATACGTAAAGTTAAGAGTTCTTCTATACATAGGCTGTCACTCCTTGGTGGAATGACAAGGACAGCCTGTGCGCTTATCACTTTAATATGAAAATGTAATTAAACTTCGGTATTCACTGTAAAGTTATTACCATTAAGCACTCACGACCACATCAGCTTGCAAATAAAAAAAATAGATAGGTAGCTACGACGCCTCAGACAGAGACGTCCCACTTATGACAACTATGAGTGTTCGAGGTCGAGGGTTAAAGAAGGCTTAAAATGAACTACAGCAGAAATAAATAAAAACGAAACCCTCAGATGTTGGTGTGCTCGAGCTGCTGCGAGTGGTGCCACAGCTGGTGTGCGGAGGACAGCGCGGGTGGCGTGTGGACGTGCGCGCGCTGCGTCACGTGCGCGGCGTGCGCGCGCCCCGCCGCCCGCGCCCGCTGCCGCTCGTGCGCGCGCCACTACCACGCCGCGTGCCTGCCCGCCGCGCCGCCCGACCACCGCAGCGACTGGCCGCAGGTAATATCCTACCGACTGCGCTAACACAAGCATCGTCCCTATGAAACAAATTTTAAAGACGTATTCAAGTTAAAAAAGCTAGGCATGTTAATTATATTTCAACTCTTTTTATAGATTTAGTTTTTGACGTGAATGAGTCTTAAAAATTGGTGCACGCAATTCAAAATCTAATGATAAGAAAATCGTGTGATATAGTTTAGTGTCGGAGCTACATAATACTCTCCGTATTCATCTATCAAAGTATCCCCATCCAAATTTCAATGAAGCACTGCATAACTAAAGAGTAAATATTTTATTACGCTGCGTAAGGACGTAAGCACATTATGCAAAACATCCAAATGCAAGGCATGATAGTTTCATCGACTTGTTATTTTAAATTGTGTTTTGTTGAATATTTCAGATCTGTAGCTCGTGTTTAAAATGCAAGAGTTGTGATAGCGACCGAGTGAATAAATTCGTCGGAAGTCTGCCATTCTGCAGGCCGTGTTTCAAACTACGCCAAAAGGGCAACTACTGTCCATTATGCCAAGCTTGTTACAGAGATAATGACTTTGATAGCAAGGTAATGTAATGTTTTATTGATAGATTTCTTACAAAATAAGACTTCAAATATCGATAAAAAGAAATACTAATAGTTTTTACATGACGATTTCAGATGATGGAGTGCGGTTGGTGCGCACGATGGGTCCACGCGAGTTGTGAAGGTTTATCCGGAGAAGGGTACCAGTTACTGTCGGCCCTGCCGCCGTCAATAGAGTACATCTGTTGCAAGTGCATGCCCAATGATCCCCCGTGGAGGAAAATGCTAACGGAACATTTGAAAGGACGACTGTTACATCTGCTGAAACTGTTGGCGAAAAACAAGAAGGCGTGCGCCCTACTCAAATTGACGCCACACAAAAATACGCCCATCCCGAACAAGACTTTACGGATTATGTCACCACAAGCTATTAGAAAACTTCACTTCGAAAATGTGGATGAATCCATAAAGAGTACGACCGAAACCAAAGTGTACAGAAATACGTCGAGAGGTCGAAAAACTATGCTGCAAAACAAACCAAACGATCCAAACTCATCACAAACGTGGCCTAGCCCTTCGATCATTCCTGATGTTGAAATGGAAAAAGAAGACATTCCACATACACACAAAGTAGTCAATCTTCAAGAACCATTGATGCAAAACAAGGAAATATGTTTCTCGACCGGACTTTACAGTACCAAGGCAAACTTTAACTCTTCGTGTGTTGAAGTGCACGAAAATTACTCGACTGAGACTAAAATGGAGACAAATGAAACTGCAATTGAGAAATATGAACCTATATCTGATGACGATGAACCAGTGAAGAAAACCTTTCCGCAAGCTCGTAGTGAACAAGATTTGAGTCCACTAGTTTGCCGACAGTCGAATATACCCGGTGATGAGTCTCAACAAATGAGTGAAGATATAAATAGAATAGTATCACCATCGCTACTCGACATAAAGAAGAGAGTAAATAGCGATGAATATGTATCGTTAAAAGATTTCAATCATGATATGCAAGAGGTCATTGAAAGAACATCAAACGTTGACCTAAAAGATATATACAAAGTGCTGTTTTCTGAGACATTCCCATGGTTCGATTGTCAAAACAATTGCCTTCAGCCGAATTTGGAGGTGGAAGGTGAATTGGAAGATTCAGATTCTATAAAAGACGTTGAAATGGTTGATCCAAAAGGACTCAAGGCAACTCCACATTCCATTAACCGGGCACTCGATCAAATTGTGCCTAAACTTGAACCGGACTTACCAACAGACGAGGAAGATCTATTGGAATTTTATCCAGTGCCTGACTCAAGACTTTGTGTATTGTGCAAATCGGTCGGCGATGGATCTCCCACTATGGAAGGACGACTACTTTACTGTGGTCAAAATGATTGGATTCATGCAAATTGTGCGCTTTGGTCAGCCGAAGTGTTTGAAGAAATTGATGGTTCTCTACAAAATGTTCACTCAGCAATATCAAGAGGAAAGATGATCAAGTGTGCAGAATGTGAAGTAAAAGGTGCAAGTGTAGGTTGTTGTGCTAAAAATTGCAGTGAAACCTACCATTACACGTGTGCGCGAAAAGCTAACTGTGCTTTTATGGATGACAAAAGAGTTTTCTGTCCGACACATGGTAAAGATGTACCAAAGAAAAGTTTGCAAAAAGACTCTGATTTTGAATTGACAAGACCAGTTTATGTAGAGCTTGATAAGAAAAAGAAAAGGTATAGTGAGATTAATAAAGTACAATTTCTAATGGGATCGCTCACTGTGCAAAGTCTTGGAAAGATAGTTCCATCTGTATCTGACTATGAAGAGTTTTTAATGCCTGTAGATTTCTCTTGCTGTCGACTATTTTGGTCTTCTAAAAAACCGACCAAAATAGTCAGATACACAATAAAAACCAAGCTAATCTTAGCTGAGCCAAGACCTGGATTTGATTTCGGAGTAAACATAACTGTCGATCACACCATGGACGTTCAAGTTGTTGAGAGAGTTATGGCAGAAATTGGTGCCTGGCATGAGAATTTACAAAGCATCTCCAATAAAACGGCCCTAATACTTAAAAGTGACATGTCACCTATTAAATTTGGAAATACTCTAACTTTAGAAGACATAGCAGTAAAACAAGTTGTAGACAGTATGTTAGACACCATCTGTAAGCAAGAGCAACAGGATGAGGAAGAACCTCAAAATACCGCTGACTTATTCCCTCCAGAAGTAAAAGATGCTATATTTGAAGATTTAAATCATGATCTTCTCGACGGTATTTCTATGCAAGACATATTCCCGAAATTAATGTCATACGAAGATCTTGTAGCAATGGACTTAAAGAATGAATTTTATGGGGTCATGAATCAGGCTGATGACAAGTCAGATTCTCGTTCTACTGACTTTATAGATGAACTTTTATATGCTCGTTTGGAATCGAGCAATAAAGAACTTAAGAGAAGTAAATCGGAAATGCTTCTTCAAAACCCCAACATCAAGTCATTGACTACGGGCCGTGGTCAGCAACGCTCTACCAGCCTTACCTGGAACAACAAATTTGACTCCAGCTTACTATCATCCACCATAAAAAGATGCAAAATGGGAAAGACATCTACAGTGACGGGAAAAATGAGTCCCATCCAACGCAGTATTGAAAATGCATTAGAGACAGCTAAAACAACAGATAAAACTGATAAAAAAGCTAAAATAGAAACATCAACAAGCAGTACTATTTGCACAGATATACCCCATTCTTCAGGTATAAACTACCGGACGACGTCGCCGAAACAAAAAGATGATCCAAATTCTGATAAAAATGACAAAAACGAAGGATTTTATCCGGATGTTATAGATTTTTACACAAAAATTCAGTGCAGTCCTATATCTCAATTAGATGGAGCTGCAGATTGGTCGAGCTCCGAAAGTACGTGCAGTTCTCGTCCAGGGAGCCCGAGAGAAGATTTCACGCCCATACAACAACTAGATGGTGCCGAAGATAATCACCCCAATGACCACAACAAAAATCAAGCTAATCAATTTTTATACAGAGCTACTGGATCTGAGAGCACTTACACCGTCACAATAGCTGGGAATTCCATCAGTGGCCAGCCCGAACTAGTAATGCGACCTTTGGATGATGGATCCGTGTTACCAGGACAAATGGAAGAGCTAGTGAGATGTGACAGATGTCACTGCACCTATAGAAACAAGGAATCATACGATCGACATATACCGTCCTGTGACATGATGTCAACTAGCGAAAGTGAAAGCGAAAATCCAAAATCTCCCGAGAATAGAACCTTGACAACCCTACAAAATGCATTCGGGGGTGCCTTTGCGCAGCCGATGATTATTCATGCTGGAATGGTAAGCGGAACCGAGAACACAGTCAAAGCTGAAACCATTTCAGCCAGAAGGACATCTATTAATACGAGACAAATAACAATCAATGGAACCATCGTTGAGACACCTTCTCCTGGACCAGGCAACGAAATGACAATGACATTTACAGAACAAATGAAATCTGGAACTGTAATATTTGATCAAAGTAAGACAACCAATGTTCAAGTATCTGCTAATCAACAAGTCATGTCATCACCACAAATTGTTGTCACGCCACAAATGCTACTTCCTCCCAAGTCTAGTTCGAGTAGCCAGAAAATTGTTACTCCACAAATTATTACTCAACCAGGTCTTCTGCCATACAACATCTGCGTTAAGCCTGGTAATGGCAATACAAATATCCAGCAAATCCAAGGGAACGCAGATATGGCTCACTTGCTGTCTGGGACTGGAGGTATTCAAGTTATATCATCAAACTCTAATCAAGTCCTAACGATACCTTCGAATCAAGGAATGATGCAAGGGAAAAATCAAGTTGCCAATTTCCCAAATATGGCAAGTGCCACGTCGATAGCTTTACCGGTGAATTCTATTCAAGGGATGCCAAATGCTTCGATCATTCAAAATATACAGCCCATGATTCGACCTCAATTGCAAGGAAATCATACAATCGTAATGCCGGCTATGACTGCACAGAGGTTGACTTCTCCTCAAAATAAGCAACAAATTCTTCTGCCTTCTACACAGAAATCTCCCAAAAAGCAGCCTCAACCTGTGCAACCGAAACCCATTTTTCAAGCAGCTAACAGAGGCCGAGGAAGGCCAATGCCTAAACCGACGACAATAACTAAAAGACAAACAAAATTGGAAAAAACATTTACAACCATAAATCAAACGCCAATTGGGCCAGGAAATACTGTCATACAGCTGCAAACGAACAATCAAACTGGGCAACCGTCTATTATAGTCCAACCAGTGACGAATCAAAATATTATGTCGGCCTATGTAGAAGCTCTATCTCAACAACAGAACCAAAACATGCAATACATAGCCACGATTGGCCCTCAAGGCGAGTTTAAAGCCACACCGACTCAATTTATATCTCAGAGCGGTCTCGTGCCGCAAACATTCCAAATACAACAAACCGAGTCTGGTGGGCTAGTAGCGGTACCCAGTGGAGGAATACCAGTACTCCTACCTCAGGGAAATGTCGGAATTTTGCCACAAGCTATTCAACAAGGAGCTACGATATTACCCCAAGGCACTATTCAAACGCAAGGAATAATATCTCAGGGTCCGAATGGTCCAACCATATTACCCCAGGCGATACACACACAAAATGGTACTACGATAATACCACAAGGTACGATACAAGGTTTGACATCCGGAAATATATCTTCGCAAACTGCAACACTTCTGCCAAATAATACTTTACAAACTGCGGGCGCAACAGTTGTTTCTCAAAGTGGAATTGGTAATGGGCAATCTACAATAATTCACAACGCATTACCTACTCAAGGAAACACCCTGATATCGCCAGCTACGGGCACCACCATTTTGCCTCAGGGAACAATATTGCCGCAGTTCTGTAATGATCAAGTTCTGTTAGGTTCAACGCCTACATTGGAAATGGTTACCGATCCTTCGGGTTGTATGTATTTGACGACGACGCAACCCGTTTACTACGGCTTAGAAACGATTGTACAAAATACCGTGATGTCGTCACAACAATTTGTGTCTACGGCCATGCAAGGAGTTCTCGCTCAAAATAGCAGTTTTTCAGCGACAACAACTCAAGTATTCCAAGCGAGCAAAATAGAGCCAATAGTCGAGGTTCCTACAGGATACGTCGTGGTAAACAATGTCGGGGATAGTGTTGTTTCACAAGCTTCATCCTCAGTGGCTAATGTTGTTACAGCTCAGAATGTGCAATCATCACCACAAACACTGAAAACTGTAAAGACATCTGTACCTAACCTGACTTTGCAACCATTGCCAGATAAACAGTCTAACAACAATCGTCAGACCCCTAAAGTTATTCAAATGAGTCCACTTCCTATAGCGGTCGGCTCACAAGGTGGAAACAGTATAAACTTGAAGCACAATATGAATCCCATTACGTCACAGATACATCATATGAGTTTAGCGAATACTTCGCAACACCTATCGAGACCTATTATTTCTAAACCCAACACTGTTACTTTAACACCGAATGTAACACTCGTTTCTTCAACGGGACAGCCATTAATGGCAATATCACAATCTATACCAAACACGGCTACGTCGTTTTCGATGCAGTCCATCCCACTGTCGCAGCCTATAGTTTCGAGTTCGATTGCGCCATCTGGAAATAAGAACAACTCGATGAAAATAGAAAATTCTCACGTCATTGAAATTAGCGGGAACCTAAACGACAGTTCCGCTCACCCAAATATGCCTACTATAAGTGTGACGCAAAATATAAAATCACCTACGCCGTGGAGGCAAGTGACTGCTAATAATAATTCTAATATTGAGAATAAGATTGATTTGCATAACATGGGAATGAAGATAAACACTTCTAATAATTCAATGATGAATCTGAATAATATAACTACAAATAGACAAATTCCGCATTCTGAGGCTGGCAAAGAAAATCCCAACTGTTTAATGTCAATGAATAGCGCCGTTAATTCAATGCAAAATTCATTACATTCACATCAATTTGAATCTAATATGATTGTCAGTAGCCATTCGTCGAATCACTCTTCTAATAATATGATTCAAATAACGGCAGGAAATATATATCCTCCTCCCACGAGCGTTTCCAGTACTTTCGATCCAGACACTACTCTTAAGTTAAGCAAGATAAATGCCTTATCCAAAACTGGAGATGGACACCTTAACTTTTCCCAAGAAATAATGGCATCACATGCGCAACAGCATATTCAGAATGACAAATGTTTCCAGAACTTAGGAACTAGCGAGAAACATTCAAATGAGGGTATGAATAATCAGATTAATATACATAAATTAAGTAGCTGCCAAGTTGCAAACAATAATAGCAATTTAAACAACTCTCCCTCCATCAGCATTATACCCCACAACATGATTCGCCCACAAATGCAGAATAATCAAAATTCTATTTCTATAAACAACAATCAAAATCAGATGGGATCAATACCAAGTAGTTCTCATGGACAAGTTCAGCTGATGAACACGGTTAATACGTCTATGCCGAATATAAATATGTCATGCCATGAAATGGTTAATAATCGTAACAATATACAGTCTACTAATGAAAATTTACATCAAAACAATCAACAAATAGACATAGCAAATTCCAGCATGACTATGTCAAATGTGTCGCATGGAAACATGCAAATGATATCACATGACTCAAGTGCAATGTCTTCCTCATCGAATCAAATTCATATAATGAATGGTCAAATTCAACACAATCGTCAAATAGAATGCAGCAATCAAATGCAAATGAATCAAGTATCTAACAATAGAATGTTTCATGATAATATGATAAATCAAACACAGAATCATAGTCAGAATAATATGCTACCAAATCGAAGCACACCAGAATCAAATAGTCATATGAACCAAAATGTTAATATTCACGGTTTATCTAATAATCATAATATGAACCGAACGGATCTTAACGAACTCAACCATATGCATATGAATCAATCGTTGTCTAATATTTCAAATATTCAAAATAACAGAATGTTAAATGACAACATGCAAACTCACACTATGAATAATATTAATCACCAGATGCACAGCAATAGATCAATGGATTCTATACATAACCAACAAGTGCATTCAATGCAACAAATGAATGTTCATATGTCAAGTGGCAATGCTAGAAATCAAATGGAAAATAATATGCACATGAATCAACAGATGTCTATGCAATCGAATAGGCAGATGGAGAATGTTGGCCACCATCACCAACATCAAATGTCTAATACAATGCAATTACAAAGCAATCGAGCGCACATGGATAACAACCTAATGGGTATGCACCAACATGTGTCAAATCAGATGCATAATCGTCAGCAAATTGAGAATAACATGCACATGCATCATATGCCCGGAAGTAATTCTAATCATGCAATAAATAATCAAGTCGAAAATTCTAACGTGTTAAGCAATATGCACAACAGACACGATAGCAATTCAATGGGAATGCAAAACTTAAATTCCCTAAACCAGATGCAAAATAATAGAAATTCTTTGGAGCACACAAATATGATGCAACATCAAATGAACAATGTTAATTCTATGGGTAACATGAACATGCATAACAATCTCAATAATTCGATGCAGATATCTAATACTAATCACCAATCCGTCAGTAATCAACTAATGCATGTTCCCAATATACCAGATATTAAAAATGACTTCCAAAATTCATGCAGTGGCAGTTGCTCAAACAACAATTCACAATTTTCTAGCAATCAGTCTACATTTGACTTGCCAACCAATATGAACACTACCAGTTCCATGAACATGAATAGTAGTGGAAACATGATGCACGGAATGAGCGTCAATAATGGTAATATGATTTTGAATAACAGTAATTCAATATACGGTAACAGCAACCAAAATAATTTGCCAGGACATGAAATGTTGATGAGCTGCAACAATACCAACGACCATAATGTAAATAATTTGATGTCCATCAATTCAAATAATATGATGATGAGTAATGCTCCAACCCACAGTCCTCACAACCAAAACCAACAGATGTTGAATAATCAGAATCAGAATAATCCTCAAATAAATATTAACAGTTGTGCTATGAATACTAATAACACTGCACAAAATCAAATAACTAATTTGGAAAGTCCTCTAAGTAGACCTAACATACCAGTCAATGACATACCTAAATTTGGACAAGAACAAAATATAAGAGGAAAGAATATAATTGCGCAACAATCTAATAATACTATGGCGATTCCCAATATTTCTAGTAATGACTGTGCAAAACTAAACATTGTTGGTAATAATGATAAACAAAATCACACAATATCGGTCAACAATCAGATTGGTTTTATGCAAATGAACCCTCCAAACACTAATAGAGTGATTAATTTACCGGAGAAAAATAGACCTAATAATAATGCGCACGTTGATAACAATTTTAGTCAGCATGTCTCTCAACAACATAATATCAGAGTTGTTACCAATAATGGCAGCAGTAGTGTTTCAAATATTTCAGCAGATGCTCTATCCTACCAACCCAAACCAGAAAATAATGGAACTACTATAAATGTTCCATTCCAAGCCATTCCCAATAGCGCTCCAATGAATATCAACGTCAATTCTAGCAACAACACTGTTAACATTACAGTGCAAAATAATCTCGTTGATCCAAAAATAGCAGCAAAAGCCACTGACTTAAACTTTCCACTGCAACCTAATACAAATATGTTGCAAAATCAAAGTAATAATAACATGATTTGTATACCTGTGCAGAATAATCCAATTAATCTGCCGACACAAAATAACGCAAGCATATCGCTTCCCAAAACGCGTCCCACGCAGCAAACTGGTATACCGACCAACGTCGTCAACCCGATGTCAATGAGACCAATGAATAGAGTGCTGCCTCTTCACAGAGATGGCCAAAGCAAAGGAGCAAAGTCATCAGGAACTAAAGTAGCGGTACCAAAACAACGACCAGTGAGTAATGATATGCCAGATTTAAATATGAAAGACGAAAGTATAGACAGCGATCTGGAGAAAGCAATAGAGGAGTCAAAACGAATGATGGAACTGGAAAAGGCAAAAAGAGAGAAAGAAGAAAGTGATGCGGCACGCGCTATACAATTGTCCACTGAAATGCAGGTAGCGAACACCAGTACAGCCACAGTTAGAGAAGAAGTCAATCGACCTGCAGAACTTATCAATAAAAATAATTCACTACCAAGCCTAGACGCCGAGATAGTACCTGAAATACCAAAAATTTTGGTCGAAAAAGATATCAATAAAACAGTAGCACCACCTAAAATATCGAACGCTCAAACAAAAGTGCTAAAACGACCGTTGGTAGATAAGAAAACCGAAGATCCAGTTGTAACGAAGAAACAAAACAAAATTGCAAAAGGTCAAGAAAACAAATTCTCTCAACCAAAACCAGTGCCCGAACCAGTGAAAGATGATGGACCAAAATTGATATACGAGGTATCTTCGGAAGATGGATTCTCCTATTCTTCCACATCACTAACCGATCTCTGGGGAAAAGTTGTAGAAGCCGTGCAGAATGCTAGAAAACAGTCAGGACTGCCGTTAATTCAATATAATCTATCTTCAACACTTTCTGGTGCCTACTTGTTGGGTCTGAATAACAACGCCCTGAGATACCTGATCGAACAACTACCAGGGGTAAGTAATTTTATCTTGTTACTATATTAAATACCAGCATTTGCCCGCGGCTCTATCCGTGTGTTAACAGTAAACACATTTCACTTTTTCGGGAACGTAAATTGTGAATTTCCTGGAAGAAAAATCCCAAACAGAAGTAGAAGCAGTTGTTTGGATTCTTCTTAGGGTATATTAACTTGTGTTCAAGTAAATTCGCGTCACTATCATTAAATTTATAGATGCCTTTATACGTGTTATTTTACTGCTTAATTAACTTATACTTCATCTATTTTACAGGCCAACCGCTGCACAAAATACAAGATCCGTCACGGGCGACCGCTTAGCAGTTGGGACAACGATTTGGATCTGAGCGAAGGTTTCAAGGAGAGTCCATGGGGCAGCGCGCGCACCGGCCCCATAGCCAGGAAGCCCAACCATGACATGTTCAGTTGGATGGCCTCGCCGTATAGAGAGGAACCACCGCCGCTGACCGGACAAGAAGTGGAGAGTTCCATATCCAGGTGAGACATTTGTTAGTCTTGATCCTCGTTCAAGCTTCGTTTTACCAAAAATCAGCATATCCCGCTAATTGCCATAAGATTCAAATTCAAATATATGTATTTATTGCCTGCATGTCATACAAAAGATCTTAAAGTCATAAAAAGAGGGGTCTCAGGTACGTTCTGCCATTCAAGTATAGCGTAAAAGTCATAAGTATAAACAATAATTTAATTTGGGCGGATTTTTCAATCGTTAGATAACTTTTATCGGTTGAATAAACATGTGACTTTGACATTTGTTCTATACAAAATCTGCCAGTCACATATTTATTCCTTAGATAAAAGTTATCTGACGATTAAAAAATCAGCCCTTAAATAACAGTAATCATTGTAGGTAATTAGTTAATAAATGTCAATAGGTTACAAATAAATCAAATATAAAATGAAATATATTTAAAACTATTATTTATCTTATCATTTATCAAAATCTGTCCGGTAGTTTAGGTGTTGCGTGAAAGGAAAAGTTAGTTACAAAGCTTAAACTAGCTTTTTAACTTATATATTATAGTAATTTGGTCAACATTTTCAGGAGGTTGGCTACTTTGCCGCCCGCCATGAGATTCAGACAGCTGAAGGAGACTGCCAAAGTGTGCGTCGGCGTCTACAGGTCACACATACACGGCAGGGGACTGTTCTGCAAACGAGACATCGAAGAAGGTATGCTCATAACAAATTAATGGCACTATGGCTGGGATTCAATAATTCCCAATCGGGTAGACCAGAGAATAATTATCAGAGCATTGAGAACTCGGGGCTAATTAAGATATTTTAATACTATTGTATAGAGTTAAAAATCTAATACGCAGTTAGCTCTTTGCCTCCCAAATAAAAAAAAAAAACCATTGACTGCCGACTTTTGTGTCAAGTGAATTTTTCAACGACAATAACATAAATACCTACACTTATTTAAAAGAGCAATTTTATATATTTCTGCTTCATGAGCGCGAGTTTCTTACGCAGGCTGTTCTCACTGGACTAGTTGCTTAAAAATATGCTTATCTTTATTTTAATGTCAATATTTGTACTTTCATTCGACATATTTACATTTTATAATTTACAAACGTCAATAGTAGTGACATCTATGGCATTTTATGAAATATAGATTATATGGGATCGTAGTCTATGGTAGCGTGTACGTTATGAGAGCGAGCACAACTATATCGCCGTCTCTTGCAGGCGACATGGTGATCGAGTACGCGGGCGAGGTGATCCGCGCGGTGCTCGCGGACCAGCGCGAGAAGCGGTACGAGGCGGCGGGCGGGCGGCGCGGCGGCGGCTGCTACATGTTCCGCATTGACGACAACCTGGTCGTCGACGCCACGCTGAAAGGCAACGCGGCGAGGTTCATCAATCACTCGTGTGACGTGAGTATACACACTAGGGTATACACTGAAATTTTTAATAATAACGATTATTATTATCTACATATTATAAAAACAACTAGTGATGTTCTGAATATCCATATCCTCGGATAACCGAGGTAAAAGAAAAATCCGTATCCATGTCCGTTACTTTTCACGCGGATCTTTTTCAGGTGATTAAGTAAGAATTATTAAATACATTTCTAGAATGAGAAATACATTACATTTAATACATTTCTAGAATGAGAAAAGGTAGTATAATCATATCCCAAAGTTATAGTGACTGTTCTTATTACACCCGTTATATCCTTTCATTTAAACAGAGTGATTATTTTAATTTGGACCGTGTAATTATTTACGAAGTTAGTTTAGTTTTAATTTTATTACTGTATTAAATCAGTCCTACATATTTACAATATAATCTCTCTTACAGCCCAACTGCTACTCGCGGGTCGTCGACATACACGGCCACAAACACATCCTGATCTTCGCCCTCAGACGCATATCGGTCGGCGAAGAACTAACATACGACTACAAGTTCCCCTTCGAAGAGGTCAAGATACCCTGCACGTGCGGGGCCAAGAAATGCCGGAAATACCTAAACTAATACCAGTGAGTTGAGTCAATTATGAGCGGTTTCGTGATCTGTGGATTTTATCCACTAAAACATGTTTTGTGTGTCTATGGTAGACGTTAGCAAACGCAACGGCAGACTGCAAAAAGTTGCGACGTTTGGATACTGTCAAAATAGCCAGACAATTTTCGTAAAACATTATAAGTGACAGGTGACAGTTGGCATTACACAGCATGTAGCGAAGACAGTTTAAGTGAGCCGAAATACAAACACTGTTTTGTTACATTCTGTGTACAAAGTACTGTAGCGTGTATTTAAAAACGTCGCATACAATTTGCAGTCAAGTTGCAGTTGCGTTTTGCGGTCCGCGCCATTTTTATCTGGACATTAGCGAGTACAAGCTGTGCTGAAATTTAGGAATTTTGTCGTCATATAGATACTATTTTGTAGCACAGCTTAGTTTTTAATATCTTTGATCGTTTTAGCATAATATTAGAAGTACATATAACTGATTTTATACTAATGATATGAGTAATATTGATGTGACAAAAAACTATGATAGGATGACGATTTTAGATTTTGTTTTGGAATTGAGGGACCGTAAATGCTGGGTCGAGCGCAATTTTTATATGTATATATGTAAGACAATAAGTCCAATCACATATCGAACGCTCCCACCTCAGAGCTTGCGGGCGACGCCGCAAGTACACATGAATCTTGCTATGATCTCTTTTTGAATCTACCCAGTGTTAAAAATGTTGGATATATCATTGGTTCTATATTATTTTGTGATAAGTTTTTTTTATATTGTGTAAATATTTTGAAATCGGTATTTTAGGTTTAACGAATGTTTGCGAACGGCTTAAGTGAGTCCACTTGACACGATGTGATATGTTCACCTTCTGGTGGAAATGGTTAGTGCTTAGATTTGTTCCTCAGTTTTTATTTTCCTTGTGATCATTTAAGTCTCGACTAACGTGTACATAGGAGATGGATTTAGTTGTTATCGATATGAGTACATTTTGGGGTAGCGACGTTACGAGTACAATGTTACTTTTTTTAGTAATTTTAATAAGTATTTGTATAGTGAATTTGTAAATAAGAGTTATAATCTGTCATAATAATGACCCTCGGTTAAGCGACAAATCGTTATATTGTAGTCATAGCGGTAGGATGTACTTTACAGAGCGTTATGTACTGTATATAATAATGTCTTCTCGCCGCAAAATGTACATATGTGGCATACAATGTCACGCTTGTAAAATGACGACGCGCATAACGTAACGCGTTACACGTTTGTAAGATGTTAGAATTTCCGAAGCCCTCAGTTTGGTTTTGCAGATATTATGACATTAAGCAAACAGGCCATTTGTACGTCATGACATTAAGCGTATGTGACTATGTCATTTTGGGAGCGAGACATGGTGCGTCGCAGTGACGTCACGCCTGTGCGATATTTTGCGGCGAGAGGATGTAAGTTATTTGATTTTGGCGCGGAGTTGTTTTATTGGACCCGTTTGGATAGACTGTTGTAAGCTCCGAGTCGATTTAAATGAGAAAATGCACATTTGTTAGCTTTAAATGTTTTCAGCACAGCTTTTGTTGATAAAAATT
Source organism: Celastrina argiolus (assembly GCA_905187575.2). NCBI lineage: Eukaryota > Metazoa > Arthropoda > Insecta > Lepidoptera > Lycaenidae > Celastrina > Celastrina argiolus. The sequence goes on from LR994596.1 coordinate 12,178,758, forward strand.
TTAAGAATTCATTTAATTTTAATACATTTTTACAAATGAATCGTAGCATCACAATATCATCACATTGTACGACTTAATATTTTGCAGTCTTTTGGTTTATACACATGTCTTTTATACCAAATCATCAAAAATACTTTGCGTATACAGGATGTTTGTAAAACCATTACATTATAAAAGTCAATAAAGCAAATAATTTGTACAATTTTTGTATACACCTATAAGATATCACATATTGTAAAAAGTAGTATGCAAAGCTACGAAAATGCAAAATAAATAAGAAAAAAAAACTTCAGGCAGTAATACATGCAATGAATCTTGTCTTTTTGATTTGGCCAGCTTCTAAATACATACAAAAAAAGAAAGTGAACGTGATCAGGGAAATTAATAACTTATAAATGGCCACGTAAAAATGATAATCCTCATACATTTAGACACCAGCCTATAACTAAATCGGCATTTTTACTATGATTATTGCCATAAATAAAAATCACAATCAAATAATTATAAATCGGAAGTAGGTTTTAATATTTTTAAGGATGAGCCAGAATCTAATGTGTTGTATGTATAATATCGATTATGTTAAGTTACTATAGTAAAAAGGCTGTTTAGTTTAGGCTGTGACTTGTATTTGGGTACAAGCAAAGAGAATATAATCACTACGTTGGTACAAGCTTCATTGCAATAGGTTTATCTGAATCTATGATTACTTTTATATAACATAGTTTGGTAATTATTCCGATTAGTGTAACGCTCTTCGAATGCGTTGTGATTTGTTCAATATATTCCCTGTCAGTGATTCAGATGTACTCTACAATAATGCAAACAGTATTAATCTATTATAGAACTGCTTGTCTATGATATAATGTATGGCCAATAATGCAGCATTTGTAACTGATGTTTAAGTTTTTTCTTCACCTACCTACTGTAAAGACGTAGTGCCCTAGTGTCAAATATGACTCCATCAGGTTTTAAACTTCCGTCTGAACTATGGCTTTATCGTAAAACTGTAGGACATATTATTCTTAGTCATGTTTAGGTTTCTGAAGTCTTTGAAATCAACATCGTTTTTTATTAATGTTATTATACAAAAGAAAAAATGTGCACTAGTCTTTATTGAGCCCACACCAACGGCTATATTTATTTATCAATTGATTGTAATATATGTTAATAGCAAGGCAGAGATCTTGAGCGTTTAAAATTGAAAATATATTAAAATTATTTAAAAACCAATGCTAATAACTTGGTTTTTCGTAAAGGTTCCATACATTAAATCTATTTTTAATAGGCAATAGTTTGTCTAAACTTCTGGTTATTTTAAGCATGCAGCTATATAAAATTACTTAAATTAATTATACAAAATAATTGATACAGCGCTCAAGATATCTGACATAAACTATACTAATTCCATTTGATGTCATTTGAATTTATACATCGACCTATGATAATAAATAAAAAGTACAGTAATGTTAATAACTATCAATTGTAATTAACATCTATAATAATATTAGTTGTCTATATATTATACTAAAATGTTATTTTCATATATCTCTTAACTTGTGTATTTGTAAAATTTTTAACAATGTCAATTTATTTATTAAATTGGTTTTTATATTTTCTATGAAGTGAATAATAATTTAATTCTGTTTATAATTAAGAGCATGTACATTTTTTGTTGTGTGTATCAGGGAAATCACCTAATAATAAGGTTCTAAATTTTTGTAAATCAAAATGTAAAGAAAACATCATTATTTGAACAAAAATGTTGGTAAAAAATTGTAATTATTGTAAATTAGAAAACACCCTGTAGCACACACAAATTATTTGAAAGCCAAAACATAAAGTGATGAATAATTATTATATTTATTAGGTGATCATTTTTTGATATTGTTTTACAATTTTGCTTTTAATTTTAAATGAACACATGCCATTTTGCCTAATTTTATTATTATATTTTATTGCTTTAAAAGCACCAATTTTACAATCGCATAGTCCTTTGACCTGTCTATACATTTTATTTATTTCTGTCATTATTTTGTAATGTGGTAAAATTTACCAAAAATAAAATACTAAAATGTGCTTTACATATTCGTTTCATTTTTAATCCATTGTCCTATTTCCCTAGTCCCTACTCATCAAAACTTTAAAGGTGGACTGACTGGCCACCTACACTTCCGAGCTCCCCAGGTTTATACATACCTACAGGGTCTGCTGCTACTGTATTTTGTTCTCAGTAGCGTCCAATACATTCATATTTTTCAATAACCAAAACTGAAGCACACAAAATAAAAAATAAATATAATAATAAGTACCTAGTTCCAAGAATCAATAAAAATTCCAGAAGAATGGTACCTATACATTTTAAATTTGGCGCCATTTAAGGATGAGTTTTTTTTACTTAAAAATACGCTTCAAAGGAAACACTTCATACAGTCTAAATATATTTTATTAGAGCTGTAGCGCTAGAGCCCAAATATTAACAATGCAGTACATGTATCGGTTCTCCCAGCGCACCGTGCAAGTACCGTCGGTGTTTGTGTCCCAAAAGTAAGAGGCGGCTGTGTGGAGTCCTGAGCCATTCTTCTGTGTTACTGTTATTCGCACTAAAAAGAAACTTATAAAGTAAGACGTAAGGTATGAAATCAAATTATAAAATATATACTTAGATCAACGAATATTACGGTATCATAATAATATCACATTGCCAATAGACAGACAGCCCCAGAGAGAAGAAAGAATATCCTTGAAAGAAATGATTATAGTTTCTGAGGACCCAGCGCAATAGATTTATCACAAAAATTACTATTTTTTAAACGACATCATAATAATATATAAATTATCACGTAGGTTTAGAGATTCTTGAGACCATAGGTGGGTGGTGTTAAGTACAGGCGCAGCATTCCCGTAAATTATTATTATTAAAAAATATTACGTAAATACAAGCCTTACGGCCCAATAAAATACTTACAAATATATTTAAACGGCTTGTTCAGCTTGTTAAGCCGCGTAATAGTCTTCTCGGTGATGATGGATATCCAATGCGGAGATCGTGAGTGGCTGTATGTATTGCCGCCGAGACAAAGCTCTATGTTGTCCCTAACAATCTTCTGCACCTCTTCAACATCGAAGGCACTCTGAGATATAGATTCCGTATTATCATCTAAGTAGGTACTTATTAATAACTTTAATTAGTAATTAAATAAACAGAATATTATTTTTTATTACATAATCAAAATTAAAGCCAACTTGCAACGAACAATACTTTTTATTTCTTGGTAATAATATAATCTAAGAAGATCGATTGCTGAAAGCAATAGATAATGCTAAGCGACTAGCTTTTAATACCTGCCCACACAGCAAAATATGCGTTTATGGGTTTTTTGAATACGTAGGTTTAAATAGGTTTTTGGAATAGGTGCCAAATCCCATTTTCGAACTTCGTAAGTGATAATAGCGATGCCATTTTGAATATGGACCCGGCAACCCAAGCGTGGCGAGTATAGGCAACCATAATATTATCTTACTCTTCATAGATTAGAGTAATATTAATAACTGCCCTCTTGAAATACTTTTAGGGGGTAGGCGTGTGAGCAGTGGGCGTCTTCTGAACTCATATCTGAAACGACGACGAAACACACATGTGAAAAATATATCTTTGTACCTCTTCATCTTGATCACCTTGACCCATATTTAAATAAAATTGTTAAAATCAAATAATATTCTCAATGAGATTGTGTGTTGAACTAATTCGTCAATATCAAGTCATTTTATATTTCCTCGTCTTGTCATAGACAAATAAATGATTGTACCGGGTTTAAGTAAATTCAAAATAAAGGTTTAAAATGCGGTCGTACAAGTAGTATCTAGGAGTTGATACTTTCTATGTAAGGGACAATTAAATAAAAATCTGGGGGCACGGTCGTGCCCCCGTCAAGACGAGCCAAGCGAAGCGCAAGGGCACTACCTACCTTTTCTCGAAAGGTTTCGTCGTTTTTTTGAACTCCCATAACTTTGCTTTGGATGATGCTAAATAGTTTAAAATTTCAAGATATAATGACACCAGTAAATACATAAATAATACAAAGTTTGAATGTCGTACCTATTATACCTACTTTAGATTTTATCGATGTCTAAAAACCCCTGATTTCGTCACTGACTCATTTATAGATCATCAAAATTCTTAGGTTACTTCCGGAAATCATAGAAAGCTGAAGTTATGTATGTAAGCTGTTATTGCTACAAAACCAACAAAAAAATTATTAAAATGTAAATGCCGCCATTTTGAATCCAATATGGTGGACCACCACATTGGATTCAAAAGGATGTTTATTATAAGGATCTGATGATCTTTAATTTATAAAAGGAATATAATATACAAATACATAAAAAACCTACGACCCACTTTTTTTTCGCGACGCTGGGCGTCGTGGCGTCGGCAGGCGTCGCGGCGCTTGGCGTCGCGGTGATGGGCGTCGGCAGGCGTCACGGCGCCGGGCGTCGGCAGGCGTCGCGGCGCTGGGCGTTGGCAGGCGTCGCGGCGCTGGGCGTCGGCAGGCGTCGGCAGGCGTCGCGGCGCTGGGCGTCGGCAGGCGTCGCGACGCTGGGCGTCGGCAGGTGTCGCGGTGCTGGGCGTCGGCAGGCGTCGCGGCGCTTGGCATCGCGGTGCTGGGCGTCGGCAGGCGTCGCGGCGCTGGGTGTCGGCAGGCGTCGCGGCGCTGGGCGTCGGCAGGCGTCGCGGCGCTCGGCGTCGTGGCGCTGGGCGTCGTGGCGCTGGGCGTCGCGGCGCTGGGCGTCGGTAGGCGTCGCGGCGCTGGGCGTCGGTAGGCGTCGTGGCGCTGGGCGTCGGCAGGCGTCGCGGCGCTCGGCGTCGTGGCGCTGGGCCTCGGCAGGCGTCGCGGCGCTTGGCGTCGTGGCACTGGGCGTCGGCAGGCGTCGCGGCGCTTGGCGTCGCGGTGCTGGGCGTCGGCAGGCGTCGCGGCGCTGGGCGTCGTGGCGCTGGGCGTCGCGGCGCTGGGCGTCGGTAGGCGTCGCGGCGCTGGGCGTCGGTAGGCGTCGCGGTGCTGGGCGTCGGTAGGCGTCGCGGCGCTGGGCGTCGCGGCGCTGGGCGTCGGTAGGCGTCGCGGCGCTGGGCGTCGCGGCGCTGGGCGTCGCGGCGCTGGGCGTCGGTAGGCGTCGCGGCGCTGGGCGTCGGCGTCGCGGCGTTGGGCATTGGGCGTCGCGGCGCTGGGCTTTTGAGTCCTATTGGATCATCCAATATGCTCGCCCTAAATCTACAAGCACCTTGATCAAAATCTATCAAAAAGTGGACAAATCTCATGTAGAACCAAAGTTCTTGATCTATGCGCCCTTACTTTACTAGGCGTCGGTAGGCGTCGCGCCGCTGGGCGTCGACAGGCGTCGCGGCGCTTGGCGTCGTGGCGCTGGGCGTCGGCAGGCGTCGCGGCGCTGGGCGTCGGCAGGCGTCGCGGCGCTCGGCGTCGTGGCGCTGGGCGTCGTGGCGCTGGGCGTCGCGGCGCTGGGCGTCTGTAGGCGTCGCGGCGCTCGGCGTCGCGGCGCTGGGCGTCGGTAGGCGTCGCGGCGCTGGGCGTCGGTAGGCGTCGCGGCGCTGGGCGTCGGTTGGCGTCGCGGCGCTGGGCGTCGGTAGGCGTCGTGGCGCTGGGCGTCGGCAGGCGTCGCGGCGCTCGGCGTCGTGGCGCTGGGCCTCGGCAGGCGTCGCGGCGCTTGGTGTCGTGGCACTTAGCGTCGGCAGGCGTCGCGGCGCTTGGCGTCGCGGTGCTGGGCGTCGGCAGGCGTCGCGGCGCTCGGCGTCGCGGCGCTGGGCGTCGTGGCGCTGGGCGTCGCGGCGCTGGGCGTCTGTAGGCGTCGCGGCGCTCGGCGTTGCGGCGCTAGGCGTCGGTAGGCGTCGCGGCGCTGGGCGTCGGTAGGCGTCGCGGCGCTGGGCGTCGGTAGGCGTCGCGGCGCTGGGCGTCGGTAGGCGTCGCGGCGCTGGGCGTCGGCGTCGCGGCGTTGGGCATTGGGCGTCGCGGCGCTGGGCTTTTGAGTCCTATTGGATCATCCAATATGCTCGCCCTAAATCTACAAGCACCTTGATCAAAATCTATCAAAAAGTGGACAAATCTCATGTAGAACCAAAGTTCTTGATCTATGCGCCCTTACTTTACTAGGCTTAGCTTCTTACAAATATTTACAAAAATAAATGAAATCCCACCAAAAACGTTTTCATGTAAAAATGTTGCCAAGACGAGTCTACATAGCTTACCCTGTGAAAAAGTTATCAGATATCGTATAAAGCCAAGCTCTAAAGACTACTCGCCCTAAATCTACAAGCACCTTGATCAAAATCTATCAAAAAGTGGACAAATCTCATGTAGAACCAAAGTTCTTGATCTATGCGCCCTTACTTTACTAGGCTTAGCTTCACTTACTCTACATTTCAGTTAAAACGTGATACTTGGCCGTTTTGCTAACGTTACGAAGATTTTATAGGCATTCATTTATCGTGTGTGAAATAAAACGGCCAAGCATCACGTTTTAACTGAAATGTAGAGTAAGTGAAGCTAAGCCTAGTAAAGTAAGGGCGCATAGATCAAGAACTTTGGTTCTACATGAGATTTGTCCACTTTTTGATAGATTTTGATCAAGGTGCTTGTAGATTTAGGGCGAGTAGTCTTTAGAGCTTGGCTTTATACGATATCTGATAACTTTTTCACAGGGTAAGCTATGTAGACTCGTCTTGGCAACATTTTTACATGAAAATGTTTTTGGTGGGATATAATAATTATTATCAATAACACAAAAAACTCCTTAAAAATAACATATATAAATTAAAACTATTTTAGGTAAATTATTATTATCTAAACTATAAACTAAACAAGTAATAAAAAAGGCTATATGTAAAAAACTATATCTAAATCGGCGGCCGCTGGTAATGTACCCAAAAGACTAGCAGTATTACCTCGCTGTATCGCTAAACTGATACGTTGGCCGAGGTAAGCGCCAGCCCTTGGGTCATTTGTCTTTTCCGTGAGTCTTTTAGATAGGTCTTTCAAAAGGCGTTTAGCACTGGGACCCCATGGTCCCAAAGTCTCGACACCAAAAGGCAGAAAAATGTATCCATCGCCGATGGATTCATATTTCCGCCTTTTGTGGGTCTCGGCGTGTGCCACCGCCCCCCCGCCGTCTTTGCAGTGGCCGTCACGTGTGACGCTGCCAGCGTATCCACGCAGGTAGCGTCCCACACCAGCGGCTTCCCGTGGCTCCATGGTACCAAAGACATACCGTCAGGTCTCCTGCCGTCGTCACGCCCTATACCGTTCGGCTCGAGAGTGGCCGGTACGTTGACGGTGGCAAGAGCCCTGCGGATTATGTCGTTTATGGAGGCATGGCGAGACTGACGGCCGGCACTGCGACGGCAAGACAGTCCATGATGTCCCTGGCGTTCCACCGTGGCACCACAATGGCAGAGATGGGGTTCGTTGATGGCGGTACCTAATCGAAGGCTAACTGATAATGAAAAAGTGTGGTTATCTAACAAAGTTCCGATATTGGATGACGGGAGTGCTTGGAGCCAGTATCCCGATTCTGGCTCAGCGGACGCTAAGAGGCGGGCGCAATCAGCCGGGGTGCAGCAATTTAACAGGTCTGAATGTGCCAAATTAAGTAGTGGTTCATCCCAATTCTTTTGGATGTGGGGTTGGACTGGAATTTCGTCTGAGCAAAGACCACGCCAAGTAATAATGGCTTCCGGTAATGAGTCAATACCCACGCAGCCTAAAGAATTGGAAATAATTTTGGTGAAAAGTTTATGGATACTATGAGCTGATGACAGAAAAGCAGGAAGGGAGACACTGGACACCTTCCTGATGCCTAATCCGCCAAACCTAATGGGGAGAACGGCTTGGATCCAGGAAGTGTCGGAGATATTGCAGTTAGGAACATTTACTAATGTGTTTTTCAAGGTGAGGTCTAATTGTGAGAGAAAGTTAGGAAAACTCCATAGTGGACAGCATCTAAGAACGTACATTAAATTGGGCACAAACAGACAGAACCGAATGATTTGATATGCCATGTGGGAATTTATTGTAGTAAGTTTGCCGGAAGATTCTGAGAATTTATGATTTTGTTCCGAGATGAAGGAATTATAACCTTCACTGAGTATGGGAGCACCTAGTAAGCGAAGGGACTCTTTACTGAGAATTTTGATATTAGGAGCCAGATTATTGAATTTAGGGGTTACTTCATGCCAAATATCTAGTGAATCGTTAATAAAAAGCTCACATTTAGAGAAATTTCAGTCCAAATCAATGGATTTAAATTTCTCTGTAATGACTTGGAGATCTTGTAGGACTGAGGCTGTTTCTCCACCGATGGTCCCGTCATCCAAGTACCAGACGTTAAATTCTGAAGTGAGCGATGTAATGATGGGATGAATGGCTAGGCTGAATAAAGCGGGGCCTAGGGGATCGCCCTGCTGGCAACCAGTGAAGGAAAACAGGCGATCATTTTGGTATATAAGTGTTGAATCCGCACCATAGCACTGTAAAATATAATCATAAATCTCGGGCACGTGATTTTGAACTTCTTTTAGCAGAGCACTTCTAGAGACAGAATTGAACGCATTTTTTACGTCCACTTTTAGCACCAACTGTCCAGATTTAGTTTTCAAATATGTGCGGAGGGCGTGGACGGCAGCTTCACATCCACCCTTACTTCCAAAGCCAAGTTGGACAGGTTGAAAGGTATCGGCAAGTTTCCGTGAAATACGTGTGCAACAGATTTTGGAAGCGATCCTTCGGTAAGTGCAGCCAACCGCTATAGGGCGGATGCCACCGTCTTTCTTTTTAAGGGCGCATAAATTGGCACCATAAATTATGCCCGTTATTTCTTTCGGTACCTTACCAGATAACATAAGGTTTATTAAGGCTGTTAGGTCTACTAGAAGCGCCCCGCCGGAGTCCCCCGAGATACCTATTAAATCTTTTAAATGCTGAGGACTTAGACCATCGTGCCCACCAGCCGAGCCATTCCTAAAAGACATTATGGCGGTTTTTATGTCTTTTACACAGGCCTCTACGGATTGCACAGCAGGACTGGACGAAGGTGGTATGCTGGGCGGTGGAAGTGATGGGTGTTTTTCATGAAGGGCTTCTAGTGTGTGTGGGGAGTATTCGGCTATTGTGTCAGTAGAAAAAAGCAGATTGGCGGCACCTTTTAGGTCGCCGTCACTGACCTTTGATTCTATTTTATGTTTTATATTATGTGTATATATTATTATATTATTTTATACTATACTTATGTGGGTTTAAGTTGATATGAAACATCAAATTGTTAAAATAGGTTTATTAGTGCAAATTATAATTGTTTATGATATAAGTTTCTTTAAGTATTAATCATGTATTAATTAATTATTTATGCATAAATCTAATAAAAATAATAAAAAAAATTACAAAAATTTTTGAACTGACTTGACATGAAATGTCAAAAAAATACAAACAATCACTTTGTTTCTAAACGCAACTCACATAACCCACTTTTGGTCATTTTTGGTTTCGATTTATTTTGTTCTAGTTTTGGAATATTTGTCTGTGTTCCCGATCTATTTTAAGCTAGTAAAATACCTACGCGAAAAGGCGAAACAACGTGATAAATAATGGTGTCATAGTCCAACCAGAAGAGGGCGAGCGTCTTCCTCTAATAAATGGAGTTGAAGGTCTGGGTCGAGGGGATACAAAGGATTGTTTGTGGGGTGACGGAGACCACTACTTGTCAGGTTAGCCAGAATTATATCAACAAAACTATTTACAAAATAAAAAAGAAATCAATCCAAAACATTCATATGCGACATCGTCGAAATATCGAATTTCTTCTCATTTCCGTTGCTTTTTGTTGACAAAGTTTGTTCTATAACGATAATAAATGCATATTTAACGTCATCATTTAAAGCATGTTATTTAAAAGGCAATACTTGATTCCAGGATGTAGTGTTTGCTCTGGCACATGCCACAGGCAAAGTGGGCAGATTCACACTTATAGAACGGTGGAGAAACAACGAACGTTTGCTGGCCCCTCAAGAATTTCCTCTCAAGGTACATGCTAAAGTCAAAATATATTGTAAAATAGTTGTAAACATTTGGTGAACTGTCAATGATCTATTTCAGATTAATGTAAAAAGTACTAGTGAAAGAACAGTGTTAACTTGCAATATAATAAAAATACATGAGCATTATTTATACAGTGTATGGTTAGATTTTTAGGATTATTAAGTATGTCTTAAAGGGTGGCGTATGGAGTTGAGACAACCCTATAACTGAAATTTAACCTATAATGTTTTTATTAATTTATTTTGATAACACAAATGATTACAGATTCTAATGAAATGGGGCGAATATGCCAATGACATTCAGTTTATTTTAAGAAGATCTGAACCCAACTCCAACCCCAGTAATGTGCAGAAGTCAGCCCAGTCGTCTAACAACTCAAGATCTCCAGTTGCTAACGGGTGTGATATTTTACCACTACTTAGACAGTAGATAATTAATTATATATAAAATTTTAATATATTAAAGCTGATAAGATAAATATTACACTTTATATGCATATTGGATAATTTGAACATAAATTTGTTGTCGTAAAAATGGCCTACCATACTGGCCAATTTAAATTAGCAGCCTACAGTATATTAACTCTGTCGCTGCTTGATAGAATGATGAGGAGAGCATGTGACCTGAGCACCACTTAATCGAACTATTGTTTGAGTATTCTGATCATTGTCCATTCAATTTTGTTCTACTTTTATGTAATCATAGCCAATTTTTTTAATTAAATTTTTCTTATTGTTTCATTTATGCTTTGGTAGAAGCAATAACACCTCTAATCAAAATGCACAAGAATCTCAAAGTTCACCGAGCCAAATGAACACAACACCCACCTTTGTAAATACCTCACCTGGAAATCCTGTTGGAGTTGTGAAGGGTGTGCAGCAGAACAAGACACGGGAGTCCATTAGTCCTGTACTAAAAGATGTACCAAATGTTCCACCTTACAGGTTTGAATTATTGTTTGATTGTTATAAAATGTATTGGATAATGAAGTGTAATCCTTTAATATTCTGATGAAAGTATTGGTGCACAATAAGTAACTATGTGAAAATTTCGTAGTTTTTGGTTTGTTTACGTTTACTATACAGTGTGTATAACAGTGTGCTTTTTTGTATGTAACAGAGAGCCCCCGCCGCCGTACCGCTCGCCGCCGCCGCCGACGCAGGCGCTGCGCAAGTCTCCTAACCGCGCGCACATACAGAGTCACGTGTCGCCCGTCAATGTGCCTGAGGAGGAGATGAAGCCGGAGGCTGTGAGCTACAACAACCAGTACAAGGAGCTCGTGTCGCTCGTGAACTATCAGCGGGAGAAGCTGTCGAGTCAGCAGGTTGATCTGATTAAGGTGAGCAATGTAAATTCAAAATGTCTTCTATATCTTGTGGTACTGGATAATGAAAATACTTTTGGGATCTAGTGCTTAAAGAGTAAAATAGGTCCTATAGATAATAATAATAGCACCCCTCACCGATTTCGGTGTCGGTAGCCGATTTCATTGAAACCAGGCCAGCCCAAGTGTGTGCGCAATACACAGAAGCACTCTCTCTTCCTTTTACTCTCATAAGGCCAGTGGTAACGGTAAACCAACACGACTGGTGAGAGAACAGGCGCAGGCCCCACTTTTTACATGCCCATCCGACGCATGGACCATCTTTCTTGACAGACAATCAGGTGATCAGCCTCAAAAAATCAAATCAAACAAAAAATGATGTTTTCAAGTTTGGTTAGGACAACGCGTCCTAACCAAAGTTGAAAACAACATTTTTTGTTGTTCCAACGCGGGAATCGAACCGACGACCTCCGGGTCGAGAGCGAAGCTCTGAACCAGTAGACCACGGAGGCGATGAGGCCCTATAGATGCGGCACTGCGGTCACGCGTCGGAATGTTAAATCAACCTATCCTATAAGATCCCAAAAGAATTTTCATTTTCCTCAGGTTCTTCGGATACTTGGCACAGAAAGATTGATGTGGTGTGAAGCGTCCAAAAGTTTATTATATTTAGGTACCGGTTATTCCTATAAATGCATAGTTAAATACTGACCAGAAATATACATCTAGATAAGATTTTGTTCCACTAATTCCCGCGGTTTTCTTTCGTGGAAGAGAAATTACTCATGCGTCGGATGGGCATGTAAAAAGTCGGTCCTGCGCCTGATCTCCCGCCAGTCGTGTCGGTTATCCGTCCCACTGGGCTACGGAGTGAAAGAAGAGAGAGTGCTTATGTTTATTGCTATCTATTTTTCATACCCCTAAGTGATAAGGGTTATCCACCCCTAATATTTGTCTTCCACCTGCGGGTTACGCGTTGCGGGTTCCACGTTGCAGGTTCCACATTGCGGATGTTAGTATTATATTGTGATTTTTTTAGTATGATGCCGAAATTGGTTTCTGGGAGAACAAAGGTCGGGAACAGGAGAGACAAGTGGAGCTGTTACAGCAGCAGATCAGCTCGGCGGACAACCAGCTACGGATAAGCACGGAACAGGTATTAAAATTTTATGACTTACGGACGAATACGCTAATTAAAATTAAGTCACTGCAACTGCTTGGCGAACAGCACGTGACTTGAGCGCCACTTTTCAGTATTAGTCTGTGAGACTGTTACTTACCATATTATGTATATTTAAAAAAATTATGAAGTGACTTCTTTGTTTTAAAAATCAATTATCTTCTTATGGTTCATTGATAAATAATAATATACAGGATATTAATGAGTGAGAATACTTTATGGTGAGTAGGGTCCCGTATATAGAGTTTACTGTGAAAGTAGGTACCAGTGCTGAAAGAGTTACTTTTTAAAATTGCATGGGAAAATTTATGATATTAAGGCATTTCTCATAGAGACATGAAAGTCAAAAGTACGTTTTTCAGCGCAGGTATTTTCACAGTAAACTCTACATAGGATGCCTCCGTACACACCCTAAAGTATTATCACTCATTTACTTTACACCTTGTATATTTATCTATGAAATTATGTTACAGGCACAAGCTTTAAATTATCTAGAGGAAGAGGCTGAACTAGTGAAACAGAATGAGAAAACAATAAAGTCTGAGATAGTTCTAGTGAGATCGAAGTTGGCAAACTGTGAGACGGAGTTGCTGCAGTGTAAGAACAAGATACGGAAAGTCATGGAGGACATACATAACGAGCAACGAGTTATCAGTAGTCGTCAGCAAGAAAATAGGTACTTTATTATTACATCTCCGTAGTGCAGTGGTTGAGCGGGTTGGTGTTCGAACGATAGATCGCAGGTTCGAATCCTGCCAAAAGAACAAGAAGTTTTCTGTGTTCCTGGATGGATGTGGATGGATTTTAAATTTGTGTATTAAATAGTAAAAATATTAAATATGTGTATAGTATAAAAGTATTAAATATATTTCCTTTGTCTGGTACCTGTAACACAAGGTCTCGGATACTTAGTATGGGGCTAGATTGACGTGGTGTGAAGCGTCCATATATATATTATTATTTGGTATTTTTAAATATTTTTGACTCTTTACGGACATTTTACTAAAGTTGTTTGTAGCCGTGGATCATCTGTAAAATAATATATTGACAAGAATTTTCTAATGATTCCACCCATAAAAAATTACTCCTTTCTGCAGGGCTGTGTACTCAGAATTTCGATATTCAGAAACTCCCCCGAGCCTTACGGAAGTAAGGCTCATTGAATGTAGCAATGACCAAAGTTGTTGCAAGTGACGTTCACCAATAAACATTCAGAATGGCTTGATAACTCAAATGTTTCTTGATCGGCGATTTGATCAGTCTTTCAGAAACTGCATACAAAATAAACAGAAGAGTAAAATAAGAATAATAAAAAAAAATATCATTGCTTATACTATTAAGAACCATTGATAAATAATGTCTATATCGTAATTGGTTAAGCATTTTAACGTTTTTAATAAATATTTTTATGTTTTTTTAGACAAGCATTGGAGAGGTCTATGATGGCTGAAATGGAGAATCTGCAAACTCAAATACAACAAGCTAAACATGCCACAGAAATTAATCACCTAACCGCTGAGAGTCTAAAACGAGAGGTATTATGTTTGGGAAAATTATTAGTTTCACACTCAGAGTTCAGATCATATAAAAAACAACACACAAGCAACTATACCGCTCTACACTACGCCTGTAATTATAGACAGTCCCGTTTATTTTTAATTGAAACGTAAACAAATCCGGCTTTGAGACAACCATATTAAGTGATGCAAAAACAATACAATAAATAAATAAAAAATGTTTGATTATTGTTTGCGACTATGAGTCCATAGACAATATACTATATTCTACAATCGACAGTGTCAAAATAGCGTATTTTTACTGTGAAACAAAAAGTTTCACAGTAAAAATACTTGATATATTGAATAAGACTTGATGTTTAAATATATTGAACTGATTCGATTCTCGATTGTGGCTAAAGACTTACTGTAAAACATCTTATAAAAAAAATCCTAGATGTGTTTAATATTTCAATACTTCCGCAGGTCGGTGTGCTAGAGAATGCCATAATGGAGAAGAAGCGTCAAGTTGAGAGGCTCGTGCAGGAGATGAAGGAGGCCAACCTGCAGAGCTTGACTGGCAGCGTGGATGAGCTGAGACACCCTCTTGATGGTGAGTTCATTCTTCATATATCATGGGGCCAGATTGAGTCCATAGATATTGTTATATCTACCATGGACATCTTTGCGTGAAAGACTAAAGTGATATAGTTTGATGACCTCTGTAACGCAGTGGTTGTGCGCGTTGGTGCTCGAGCGAAAGGTCGAGGGTTGGAATCCCGCCGAGGGAACAAAAAGTTTTCAATGTTCCTGTGTCATGGATGTGTATTAAATTTGTGTATAATATAATAAAAATCCGAAATATGTGTAAAGTATAAAAGTATTAAATATATTTCTGTTGTCTGGTACCTGTAACACAAGTTCTTCGGGTACTAATCACGGGGCCAGATTGACGTGATGTGAAGCGTCCATAGACATTATTATTATTATTATTATGAACATTAGTGTCTGCCTATTGTTTTATAATATGAGAGATTTTCCAGTCCATGTAAAAAATGAAAAATAATGAAATCTGTATTTATACTTATACACCTTGAATACTTATACTAGTGTTATTTTTTTAATAGGTCTGTGCAAAGCAGGCAGTGCCAGAAGAATCATTGGCTCACCAAGACAGTTGGAGAATGCAGCACCCACCAATAAAAACCCACATGGTGTGTGGGTATAAATTATTATATAAACTGGCATTTAGGATGACATGGTCCGGAACTCGTGTGTTCGAGTTTCAGCTCTATTGTAATAGCCAAGAGTTCTATTTTCAAAAATTAAACTGTATTCAGCCTTCCGGATCGTACAGTACCGGCTTTAACTGTAAGTTACGCCATTGTGAAGTGTTTTCATTTCACTTTTTAATATTTTTTTATTGCTAGTACAATTGAAGACATGAATCAATGAAGGTTATATGTAGCAAAAAAATTTACCCATAAAATTGTGTTTAAACTGTTAATTAAACATTTTAGGATATCTAGTAACATATTAAGTACATTGATTCTACAGAGGGATCTTTAGATTAATGTAGGTACTTAATACTTTACGACGTATTCTTAAATGTTTAAGTGGCAGTTTGTACAAAATTTTTTCGAAATTAGAATTTTGCTACTTATCACTTTCATCCACTCATGTCTTCAATTATTAGTTTGCATCAAAGACTTATAACAAAATCGAAAACAATATGGCTAAAAAGAAGTGAAGTAAGATTATATTAAAATAAAACGCCGACGAAATTAAGAATTTCTTTTTATTGAAGTCGGTTAAAAACACGAATTTTAAATGCCTCTGTGTTGCCACGTGTGAAAGATGTGAGTGTGTTAAATTATGTGGATTTAGTTTAGTTGTGTTCAAATTAGTGTCATATTTAATGTGAAAGTATTTTAAGCATTTACATTATTTACTTGTAAAACTAATACCATTTCTTGCCGTCTATTGAAATAGTGAATAATAACAAATATTAGTATTACGTTTTTCGCTTCATGACTTTTGTAAACTTTTAAGCGCCATCTTGTAACAAGATAATGTAGACTGTTAGCATGTTAACATTTCAAACGTAAAGCTGGACAATTTTTCTAAGGTTAAATAACATAATGTGGCCTAAAATGTATTGTAAAAACGCCATTATTAAAACACATATAAGCGATTAGTTGCCATAGTTATTTTGTAAATTGTACGCGAAAATATTTATAAAAAAAAATGTTGTCCATACAACACATTGATGAAATTATTGCATACTCCGATAGTAACGTTACGATGGATGAGTCATTATTTTTCGTGCGTGTAGCCGGCGTTTATTGATTTATTGAACGTCACGTCAAAATAATAACATCTGGTATCACTAGGCTATTGACGCTTAAATGGTCTCTCTAAAAAGACCATTTAGATTAATGACTGTATAGACCACTAAGACGAGGCTTACACTGAAACTACTTAGGAGAAAGGGGCCGTTCAAATATTACGTAAGCAGATTTATTACAATTATTTACCCCCCCATCCCCCTTGTCAGCAAAAGTAAGCAAAGCTCCCCCCTCCCCCCATGCTTACGTAAACATTTTTCAATTAAAAATGTATTTTTTATATTATAATTATAATGTTATAATTATAATTTTAAAAATAAGAAAATTAATTTAATGTAGAGATTAGATTTTACTGATGCAGTAATCAACATAGAGTAAGGGACAAAAATATTATAATCTTACGAACATAACAAACTTATTTTAAATTTTTAGTATTTTGAATCAATATTTATATTTTGGTATTTGGAATCAACGGTAACACTAATGTTGAATAAAACGTATGCGTGTATATTTGCGGGAATCCCCGAAAATGCGTTTCGTTTTCAAGCATAGACAATGTGAGGGTTGCTTTCGTGTAAAAAAGTAAATAACTATCGATGACATAATCATCATCTGGACTCCCCTACCCCCCATGTCATCCTAAATAAGCAAAACAAAGACCCCCCCACCCCCCTATAGTGCTTACGTAATACTTGAACGGCCCCAAATACAAAAAATTGCAAAAATAATGAAGCAATAAAAAATAAGTGCATAATACATAAAATATTATATTCTAGATCTTTTTATTACTATACAGTATCACCGTGTTTCACGTATTTTTATAAATAATATATTTTATGTGGTTTGGCGCTAACACTATGAATAAGACAATTTTAAATGTCACAAGTATTTTCTCGAATATTTTATACAGTAGTTTACTTGCCTGTAGCTACATTTTATACTATTTCGGTTGCATTTTTTAAACTGTCTACAATTAGGAATAGTAAGTAGTTAAAGGATTTTCTAATACTATAACATATTATACTCGTTGCATAGAATTATTTGTATTTATAATAATGTTCTAGTCGAAAATATAAGCCATTGCAATATTCTATAAATAATATTAGGTAATGTGGCCTACAAACACCACTTTATTGTAAAAAGAGGATCAGAGAAACGAAACAACCTATTTTAAAATGTTTGTTAAACCAACTCTTAATATAATGGTCAATAATATATTGTTAGTGACTATTTGAGGTGGGTTTTTAAAATGAAAAGTATTTTAATATGAATGACTTTGTGAAAATTCTTTGAGAGGGCGCTATAATCGCCATAATTACATTGTAAATTAGTAATTTTTGTCAGAAAATAAACAATTTTTTTTTTTAATAAATGTGTTTGGTTATAAATGTCTGATACATGTTCATCCATTTTAATATAAACGTAAACAAATACATCAAATTACTGTGTAAATTTCTTAATAGCATGGTAAATGAAACTGACATTTAACTCTTTGTTTATGTTTCGATTATATTGGTTCTGAATGGATTATAATATTTATTACCTACTGCACAGTTCACTAAAAGTAAACTGCCTGTTATTTTTTCTATTGTAGTACAATTTCTCATAGACTAAATGTTTTGTCTGATTCTCCTTATGAAAATAATCATGTATAATCAAATTATTTGACCATATAATATAGTGTCATTTATGTTTAGTATGAAATTATTAATAAAATGTAAATAGAGTAAGTAGGTTTGATGAAATAAAAGAATTGATACTTATTACAATATTTTATTATGACATAATTATCTAATACCATTAACTATAATAGAAAACTATTTCTTTACAATATTATTATTAGGTAAAGATAGTTACTGCAACTCAGAAGCGCAAGTATATTTAGTTAGAAAAACTTAATAAAATCAAAGTCAGAACTAAAATGATTCTTGAAATTGATGCACTTCTGAATTGCATTGATAAAGCAAATGCATTCCTTCTAGCATTCCCAAATATTAAATTCATAAATCCTTAGATAATTAATATTTACACATTAAATTAAAATATAATGTCATTAAATCAAAAATGTATTCTCTTAAGTCATAAAAGATTTAGATAAAGTGATTATCTGTTTATTGAACTAATCCACTATTAATTTTATATTCATGTTTCAGTTTTGGGTGGATTAGGTCATTCTTAAACTGATAATCAAAACACAACTCTCAGGTAACTTCTATTGATACGGAATAAATGCTTTTATTAGCGATTAAAGATCAACATAAAAATCAACTATTGAGTAAACAGAAAATGTGCGTCTTCTATTAAATATAGTTCAATTAAATACAGGCAAATAAAAATGTCCTCTCTTTAGTGTGTTGTATTGAATCACCTTTGTAATACTTCAACCAGATTTGTAGATCTGTTAGTTCTTAAAACCTAAAATAGACATTAGACACTATGCTTTTTCCTCCTTCTCCTTATTATACCGTTCTAGTTCTTTAAGGAACTGTCCTTTCGGTTTCATGACATTAGGACGGTCACCTCTGCATTTCGGACAGAACCATTTTCCTTTTGGTTTTGTTGTTAAGGAGACACATGAGAAATGGAACCATTCTATAGGGCATAGGTCGTTATCACAAAGTATCATTTCACCGAAAGATATTTGATCACAGAGACAGTAGCGAGGTTCGTCAGGATCAATAGCATCAGTTTCCTCCGGAGGTGTTTCTGAACGCTGGGCTGCCTGTCTTGTTTTGCGCTTTTTCTTTTTGCCCATACCTGTAAAACAAACATTTGCATTACATCTACATAAAGGTTGGGAACAACAAAAATCTTTTGTAACAAAATGTACTACTATTGTATTGACACCTAAAAAAGTTATAGATAATTTGTTTGTGTGTAGCATTACTTACCCTTCTTATGAGTGGTGTTGTGAGCCTGTCTTTCACTGTCACGTTCACTGGAATCAGCACCATCTGTTGCTGCGCCGGCAGTTGTTCTGGATCTACGAGCGCGTTTTGACCATCTTTCCCCTGCAAACATTAAATTAATGAGTGTCCATAAAATGTTTATTAATTAAACAAAAGTAACCATATCAGAAATATATTATTTTTAACTATTTTCTTACCTCCAGATTTGTCCTTATCTGATTTTTCCTTTTCCTTCTCTGTGTTACGCTCAGGAGGTGGAGGCGCAGGTGTCAGCGGCTGTGCCGGCACAGAACTTTGCTCTTTCTCCACTGCACGGACAGATTCACTTTGTGTGTGAGGCTCTTCCTTACTAGTGCCATTTGTGTTTACCTCTATACATGAAACTAAAAAATATTATAGTACATAAAATTATATTCTTATTGTAATAATGTATAAAGTTATTTAATCTAGAGCTGTTTAGAAAAAAAAACTTTCAAAAAAAACATACCAAGTTTTTTGTGATCGCCATCAAGTGATCTCTGTTTGTTATCAATGAGGTCTTGTAGAACTTGCACAACCTGTAGTTTCTCGTCGCCAATCTCTTGTGCCGCCACTAGAGCAGCTTGTAGCCTCAATGCAGCTCTGCCGCGTCGTCTTTCGTCTGTATTCGGCCCTATGCAAACTCCCAAATGAGTTTCGGCATCCCGGATGCATTCTATAACATAAAAAATTAACATATCATCAATAAAATGACGGTAACATAGCAAGAAACGAATAATTTTACAAATAAAACAACCATTACAAACAATCTAATAATGTACGCATTCTTGAATAATTCTATCAAATTATGCCTGAAACTTTATTATATGTGAAAAATTGTTATTGCTTGCTATAAGATATTGAAGAAATATTACTTTACAAGTTCATTGGAATATAAATTTACCTCTGTATGTTACATCTAGTTCTCGCATACGCGACAAATGTCGTTGCAGGTCATTTGGTAGATTTTCAACACAATCTAGGTAATTTTCCACATAAGTCGCAGAAAGTAGGGCTTCTGTTGAACTTTGGTTTAACATTTTGAAATATTTCATACAGTTTTCATTATTTTACGAGTTAATAATAGAAACTAATAAAAATCGTAGAAGACAAACAACATTTCGTTTTCGTTGCTTCATACAACCGTCAAATTGACATTTTGTTTATCTTTTTTTTTATTAAAGTTGTATAACATAAATCCATTTTTGCCAGTGAGTGAAGGTTAAAATGCTAACATTTTATCAATCAATATATATGTCGCAGTCATCTAATTAAATCAGCTATTTCATTGAGTGACTAGCGTTTTTATCGAATGACGACATTTAATTGAAAGACTAAAGGACAACTCGTCAAGTTGTTTATTGTAACGTCCAATGTCTTGACTGAACATTGATTGAACGTCATTTAGTCATGTAGTCATTGACTGAACGTCATTTAGTCCGATTTTTAACCGACTTCCAAAAAAGGAGGAGCTTTCTCAATTCGATGAATAAGTAGGTTTTTTTTTATGTGTGTTAGCGAATAATTTTCCGATTTTTTAACCGACTTCCAAAAAAGGAGGAGCTGGAAAAAATTTAGTATAAATCCCTCTTAATTGGGTGGTGGAGGGAGGGGGAGGGGGAGGAGGGGAGGGGGAGAACCCCCCCTACCACTCCCACCTTTATGAGACTACTAGTTTGGAAGATATTTATGGTTGAAGTTTTAAGGTTATGTCTGTGTTTCCGGGATATTTCCAGGAGTAAAACAGGGGAGAAAGGTGGAGACGGCGGTAAGGGGACAAAGGAAATCCCCCTTACCCTCCCCTCTACTCAGCAACCACTAGTTAAGAAAATATTTACAGTTGTAGTTTAGAGGTTAGATAAAACAGACAAGTTCTACGTGGAGTCGGAGTTGATAGATTTGTTTTTGGGACAATGTCGGCCTGTCACGTCTCCGGCGCTGCGGGAAATGCAGCCCCTTCGCCCATGCGTAACGAATGACATCAACCAACACTCGCCTTAGGCAGCTCCGGCTTTCTGGTCGCCTTCGGCGACCAGCCTCCGCCGCCACGGCGAGAGCTGGTTTCTGCATTTCGTTACGGCGGGCGGGGGCTGCTCTCCCTCCGCGCCTCCGCGCTTAAATATACACTCTAGGGGTTGACAGACAAGTACTACGTGGAGTCGGGGTTGATAGATTCGCTTTTGGGAAAATACAGTCAGCTGACTGATTTTATGTCCGCTCTCATATAAGGGCTATGTTACAATCCGCTAACTAATTGGACGTTGAGTGACGATTGTACAATCAATGTTCGGCCTAGTCTTTCAATTAAATGTCGTCATTCGATAAAAACGCTAGTCACTCAATGAAATAGCTGATTTAATTAGATGACTGCGACATATACATACTAAAATGTGAAAAATTCACGTGTGAGAAAATATTATAATACGTGTTAATTTTCAATACCATAATAATGAGCGGTTTTTATTTTGACAGTTCTACTAGTTTCAGAAAACTGCTGATAGATGACATTAAGCCTAAGTAATATGTCAAGTCCTGTGTAAAATGTCAATTTCCGTTTTGTTTTTTGTTTATTTACCTTTCAACTTTCTTTCTTTCACTTGCAATAGTTTATTATTTATTAATTGTGCCTTGAGAACTAAACTAAATATGGCTAGTCCATGCGCAGTACAATTTTGTAAAAATATAGGTAACCACCGCTTTCCCCAAGATGAAACTCGGAGTTCAAGATGGATAGAGGCTATCAAACATATAAAAACAGTATTAACTATAAGAAAAAAAACCTTCATATTATGTTCAACTCACTTTACGCCAAGAGGTAAAATATTTATCTTAGGGTCGAGTCGAAAATACTCGGCAGCAGGCTGAAATTTGGCATGTATATTTCTTAGAATCTAAGTATAGGGGAGTACTAAACAAGAACTTCCCGAAATCCCTACGGAAACGGGAGAAAAGTGTGATTAATTATTTGTTTCAAAAATCAAAGATATCGAAGCCAGCGAGCTATAATGTATGTAGGTTTCCTCGGAAGTGTAGGAGATCACCACTAAGAAAGGAATTTGAAAGGATTATTTTTGTGTATGAAACAGCATCTGGCAACTATTAACCACCCAACAAAGATCACAGATTTTTTGACATATTACATTATGCAAGCGCCATCTTACGGTAGTCTCTGTACCTAAAAGTGACACTTCGAAAACCCCTCAGTAGAAAGCTTAAATCGTCAAGTCCATTTTTAAGTCTAGTCATAGTAGGTAACTACTACTTCAGTACTTTCTAAATTTAGTTTTAGAAATTTAATGAGCGGTTTTTATTTTGACAGTTCTACTGGTTTCAGAAAACTGCTGATAGATGGCATTAAACCTAAGTAATATGTCAAGTCCTGTGTAAAATGTCAAATTCCGCTTTGTTTTTTGTTTGTTTACCTTTCAACTTTCTTTCTTTCACTTGCAATAGTTTATTATTTATTAATTGTGCCCTGAGAACTAAACTAATCATGGCTAGTCCATGCGCAGTACAATTTTGTAAAAATATAGGTAACCACCGCTTTCCCCAAGATGAAACTCGGAGATCAAGATGGATAGAGGCTATCAAACATATAAAAACAGGATTAACTATAAGAAAAAAATCCTTCATATTATGTTCAACTCACTTTACGCCAGCTCTCACTCTCCGTCATCACATTTGGCAAGAGCCCCAAGAGGTAAAATATTTATCTTAGCGTCGAGTCGAAAATACTCGGCAGCAGGCTGAAGTTTGGCATGTATATTTCTTAGAATCTAAGTATAGGGGTTTATTATTTGTTTCAAAAATCAAAGATATCGAAGCCAGCGAGCTATAATGTATGTAGGTTTCCTCGGAAGTGTAGGAGATCACTAAGAAAGGAATTTGAAAGGATTATTTTTGTGTATGAAACAGCATCTGGCAACTACCACCCAACAAAGATCACAGATTTTTTGACATATTACATTATGCAAGCGCCATCTTACGGTAGTCTCTGTACCTAAAAGTGACACTTCGAAAACCCCTCATTACTGAAGTCAAATAATGTTTTTTTTTTGTTTTAAAAGTCTGATATACATGATATACGCCACGACATTTTTAAATATTATGTATGATCATAGATAATACAGTATATATAGAGTTGTATGATTGTTTAAGACCTCAGATTAATAAATAAAGCATAGTTACCGTGCTATTAGCAAGAGCAGAGGCATGTTTCTGTTCTTGTTTCATTATCCCCTCAACACGACACAATATTATGCTAATGGGAAGGAAAGGGTAGTCTAGCTGTCCGTTACTTCATCTTTTTAGGCATTTCTCATTATTTTAGGCGATCACCTGTACGAAGTTGGTCACAAGTTGCATGTCTGCTAGCTTGAGATAATTTCATGTCTTTATTCAAGGGACGTCCATAGTCGACATCACATGTCGATAAAAATTAAAATAGAGAATAATATAATCTGTTTTTATTATCTACCACCTAGTATAAATTACTTTCCTCATTATGTCCGCATATATCTATTAAACTGAAGGGATTTTAGTTTGCCCCAACAAATATGGCGATTCAAGACTTCTTCTTGAGGAAGTTTTTTTTAAAGATATTTTCTAGTATGATCAATGAGCATCTAATTAAGAAGTATTAAGTAGTATCTTATATTCGTAGGTATCTATACTTCGGTAGTAATAGTTACTAAAATGTAAAGATTGTGACATTGTGATGCTGTTCAATGTTCTAGAGGAATCTGATCTACTAAACGACTATTTAACTACATAAAAGAAACTAGAAAACCACAGTATATTTAGCGTTTGTAATGGACGTAATGACAACAATATTCAAGAAAAAGTCATCTAACTAAATACCTACATCATAATCAAAAGTCTGGAAGAGACCGCTGAAAGCAGTAAGATATATATATATACGCTTTTATGTCCAATTCCCATTATTGCATTTATCTACTAAGTATACAATTTATGATTGTTGAATGTATTTTTATGTACAAATAAAGAATTTTCTTTTCCTTTCTGTTTCCATATTATGCTATTTAAAAAAGCTATTATATAAACTATAAAGTCGCAAAAGAGGTGTCTAAAAAGGCTGAAACAAGCAAATAATTTAATTCGAAAACCAGATATGCATAGGTACAAAAATGGTCAAGGTAGAGCCGTACCCACTGAACAAATCTAAGCGTCAACGGCCTATAAACGGTAGAAAAAAAGAGAAATCATAATATTCGTCTGCTGTTGCAAAATTGCAATATTCAATCCCAATAGCGGGTGCGACCACGGCTCTACTTTGACCATTTTTGTACCTACGCATATCTGGTATTCAAGTTGAAATATGTGCTTGATTCAGCCTTTTTAGACCCTTTTTGCGAAGTCGGGTTATAGTTTTTAATTCACATGAGCAAACACGACTACAATACGATATTCTATCATGGAATGCCAGTGCCTATCTTCCGGCTTTATCATCAGACTTTTTTTATTACAAAGTTTATTACAAGGCTTTATTAAGAAATCCAAAAACAGCTATACGTTGTTCCGTAATAAAAATACAGTGTTAAAAAACCTCAAGCTGGGTTCGTGTTAACACGGCTTCATGAGATAAAACGGTATACATTCACATAATTATCTGCTGTGTATTGCTATATTTTCAATATTAACTATAGTAGGTATATCTATTCTTACCGAAATAACTAACCCTTTTTTAAAAAAGCCACTTGTTCAGTTATATTCTGAATTATCATGTCATTCTAGCTTATATGCTTATGTTCAAAGTCATTATAATACTCGGAGGTCTTCTTCTCTATCTCCACCATGACGGATAGGTGGTGAACTGATGAGTGATGACGTCATTATAAAACACGTCTTGTAAGTACAAAGTAGTTCTAGATTAAATTGTTTAGGTAGCCTAAATAGGAAATCATGTCCCTACCTACAGCCGAGGCCGAGTCCTACACTGCCACCCACATCATACTCATAACAAAATATTCAGTTGCATTTTAATTCTCGTTATAACTGGCGCGCTCTGTTTGACATCCTTCAAATTTTTGTCAGTTTCGTTATTTCGCGTTTGTGCGTATTTGTTTGTGATTTTCTTTTAAATTATCGTAAAATGTCGTCTACGCTTTCGTTTGTTGGTCTACCGGAACACGGGAAGAGCTCAGTGACAAGGTAAGTTTGTTTTTTCATTACAATCGAAGGCAGTTTTGCTGATACCAACAACGACCAAGGCACACCTTTTCATAGTAGGTGGTAAAGCTGCCAACACATACGTAGCTAATAACCATACATACTACATAGAATATACCTAAAGTGTACGGACTACTCGGCTAGCGACCGAATACAGTTAGGAAATAGAAGTTCTCTTATTCACAACTTCACAAGCTGTCACTGTTACTGTAAGGGTGAATGTCAAGGACATAATGTGTCTTGAGAGCCAGTAAGTATTACCATGGTATTACTGTACTTTGTTTACATTTAAATGGGATTGTATCGGTACAGAAAAAGCCTACAATCTATATTTTATTCAAAAGCTAAGAAATTATAAGAGCTTATTTTACAATTATTGTCAGAAAACTTTTATCTGTCGAATAAGCATGTGACATTTTGTCGCTTTACTTTCACAACTTCGTATCTATAAAACTACAACTTTTCAAGAGAATAAAAAAACGTAATAATTATGACATGTATTTTCACGAGGTTATTTTTAATAAAGCGACGATTTGTTTCATGCAAAATCCGTCAAAGTTACATACCTATTCCTCAGGTAAAAGTTATCTGTCGATTGAAAAATTGGGCCTAAGGCGGCTTATGCTGTATGCACCAGTAATGACTGCGAGAATGCGTTGAGGAATCGTCAAGACGAGCCAAGCGAAGCGCAAGGGCGCACTACCTACCTTTTCTCGAAAGGTTTCGTCGTTTTTTTGAACTCCCATAACATTGCTTTGGATGATGCTAAATAGTTGAAAATTTCAACATATAATGACACCAGTAAATACATAAATTATACAAAGTTTGAATGTCGTAGCTACTATACTTTAGATTTTATCGATGTGTAAAAATCCCTGATTTCGTCACTGACTCATTTATAGATCATCAAAATTCTTAGGTTACTTCCGGAAATCTTAGAAAGCTGAAGTTATGTATGTAAGTTAAAAAAATTATTAAAATGTAAATGCCGCCATTTTGAATCCAATATGCTGGACCACCATATTGGATTCAAAAGGATGTTTATAAGGATCTGATGATCTTTAATTTATAAAAGGAATATAATATACAAGTACATAAAAAACCTAACCATAAAAAACCTAAAACCAATTATTAATCGGTGACCGACTTTTACCGAAGCTGAAAAATATATATAATATATATTGTATATGAGACGAAAATTTGTTTTTTATCCACTTATTTAAAATTAGCGCGAATATGCAGGCAGCTAATAGTTGTACATTGCTGTCGGTCACAAAATAACTGTCGATGTATGGAACAGGTCCGGCACAAGCTCCATCTGTTGTTAAATTTCTTTTCTGTAAAGTTCTTTGTATGCTTAGCATTATTATAATGTGGTTTTTAAGAAACTAGCTTGTCAGTGGCTCTAAATATTCTATAGAATTCCTTGTGCTACCATCATCACTACTACTATTAGATATAAGGTACTGTTGAAAATACTACCTGGTATTAGCTAATATTAGCACCGGGCGTCGGCAGGTTTCGCGGCGCTTGGCGTCGCGGCGCTGGGCGTCGGCAGGCGTCGCGGTGCTGGGCGTCGGTAGGCGTCGCGGCGCTTGGCGTCGCGGCGCTGGGCATCGGTAGGCGTCGCGACGCTGGGCGTCGGCAGGCGTTGTGACGCTGGGCGTCGGCAGGCGTCGCGGCGCTGGGCGTCGGCAGGCGTCGCGGCGCTGGGCGTCGGCAGGCGTCGTGACGCTGGGCGTCAGCAGGCGTCGCGGCGCTGGGCGTCGGCAGGCGTCGTGGCGCTGGGCGTCGGTAGGCGTCGCGGCGCTGGGCGTCGTGACGCTGGGCGTCGGTAGGCGTCGGTAGGCGTCGCGATGCTGGGCGTCGGCAGGCGTTGTGACGCTGGGCGTCGGCGCTGGGCGTCGGCAGGCGTCGTGGCGCTGGGCGTCGGTAGGCGTCGCGGCGCTGGGCGTCGTGACGCTGGGCGTTGGTAGGCGTCGCGGCGCTGGGCGTCGGTAGGCGTCGCGACGCTGGGCGTCGGTAGGCGTCGCGACGCTGGGCGTCGGCAGGCGTTGTGACGCTGGGCGTCGGCGCTGGGCGTCGCGGCGCCGGGCGTCGGCAGGCGTTGTGACGCTGGGCGTCGGCGCTGGGCGTCGGCAGGCGTCGTGGCGCTGGGCGTCGGCAGGCGTCGCGGCGCCGGGCGTCGGCAGGCGTCGTGGCGCTGGGCGTCGGCAGGCGTCGTGGCGCTGGGCGTCGCGGCGCTGGGCGTCTGTAGGCGTCGCGGCGCTGGGCGTCGCGGCGCTGGGCGTCGGTAGGCGTCGCGACGCTGGGCGTCGGTAGGCGTTGTGACGCTGGGCGTTGGCAAGCGTCGCGGCGCTGGGCGTCGGCAGGCGTCGTGACGCTGGGCGTCGGCAGGCGTCGCGGCGCTGGGTATCGTGACGCTGGGCGTCGGCAGGAGTCGCGGCGCTGGGCGTTTATTATAAGGATCTGATGATCTTTAATTTATAAAAGGAATAAAATATACAAGTACATAAAAAACCTACGACCTACTTTTTGTAGGACCAATAATCGTTCAGAGTTTTGAGACGCTGGGCGTCAGCAGGCGTCGCGGCGCTGGGCGTCGGCAGGCGTCGCGGCGCTGGGCGTCGGCAGGCGTCGTGGCGCTGGGCGTCGTGACGCTGGGCGTCGCGGTGCTGGGCGTCGTGACGCTGGGCGTCGCGGCGCTTGGCGTCGCGGTGCTGGGCGTCGGTAGGCGTCGCGACGCTGGGCGTCAGCAGGCGTTGTGACGCTGGGCGTCGGCAGGCGTCGCGGCGCTGGGCGTCGGCAGGCGTCGCGGCGCTGGGCGTCGGCAGGCGTCGCGGCGCTGGGCGTCGGCAGGCGTCGCGACGCTGGGCGTCGGCAGGCGTCGCGGCGCTGGGAGTCGGTAGGCGCCGCGGCGCTTGGCGTCGCGGCGCTGGGCGTCGGTAGGCGTCGTGACGCTGGGCGTCGGCAGGCGTTGTGACGCTGGGCGTCGGCAGGCGTCGCGGCGCTGGGCGTCGGCAGGCGTCACGGCGCTGGGCGTCGGCAGGCGTCGTGGCGCTGGGCGTCGGTAGGCGTCGCGGCGCTGGGCGTCGTGACGCTGGGCGTCGGTAGGCGTCGCGGCGCTTGGCGTCGCGGCGCTGGGCATCGGTAGGCGTCGCGACGCTGGGCGTCGGCAGGCGTTGTGACGCTGGGCGTCGGCAGGCGTCGCGGCGCTGGGCGTCGGCAGGCGTTGCGGCGCTGGGCGTCGGCAGGCGTCGTGACGCTGGGCGTCAGCAGGCGTCGCGGCGCTGGGCGTCGGCAGGCGTCGTGGCGCTGGGCGTCGGTAGGCGTCGCGGCGCTGGGCGTCGTGACGCTGGGCGTCGGTAGGCGTCGCGGCGCTGGGCGTCGGTAGGCGTCGCGATGCTGGGCGTCGGCAGGCGTTGTGACGCTGGGCGTCGGCGCTGGGCGTCGGCAGGCGTCGTGACGCTGGGCGTCGGCAGGAGTCGCGGCGCTGGGCGTTTATTATAAGGATCTGATGATCTTTAATTTATAAAAGGAATAAAATATACAAGTACATAAAAAACCTACGACCTACTTTTTGTAGGACCAATAATCGTTCAGAGTTTTGAGACGCTGGGCGTCAGCAGGCGTCGCGGCGCTGGGCGCCGGCAGGCGTCGCGGCGCTGGGCGTCGGCAGGCGTCGCGGCGCTGGGCGTCGGCAGGCGTCGTGGCGCTGGGCGTCGTGACGCTGGGCGTCGCGGTGCTGGGCGTCGTGACGCTGGGCGTCGCGGCGCTTGGCGTCGCGGTGCTGGGCGTCGGTAGGCGTCGCGACGCTGGGCGTCGGCAGGCGTTGTGACGCTGGGCGTCGGCAGGCGTCGCGGCGCTGGGCGTCGGTAGGCGTCGCGGCGCTGGGCGTCGTGACGCTGGGCGTTGGTAGGCGTCGCGGCGCTGGGCGTCGGTAGGCGTCGCGACGCTGGGCGTCGGTAGGCGTCGCGACGCTGGGCGTCGGCAGGCGTTGTGACGCTGGGCGTCGGCGCTGGGCGTCGCGGCGCCGGGCGTCGGCAGGCGTTGTGACGCTGGGCGTCGGCGCTGGGCGTCGGCAGGCGTCGTGGCGCTGGGCGTCGGCAGGCGTCGCGCCGCCGGGCGTCGGCAGGCGTCGTGGCGCTGGGCGTCGGCAGGCGTCGTGGCGCTGGGCGTCGCGGCGCTGGGCGTCTGTAGGCGTCGCGGCGCTGGGCGTCGTGACGCTGGGCGTCGGTAGGCTTCGCGGCGCTTGGCGTCGCGGCGCTGGGCGTCGGTAGGCGTCGCGACGCTGGGCGTCGGTAGGCGTTGTGACGCTGGGCGTTGGCAAGCGTCGCGGCGCTGGGCGTCGGCAGGCGTCGTGACGCTGGGCGTCGGCAGGCGTCGCGGCGCTGGGTATCGTGACGCTGGGCGTCGGCAGGAGTCGCGGCGCTGGGCGTTTATTATAAGGATCTGATGATCTTTAATTTATAAAAGGAATAAAATATACAAGTACATAAAAAACCTACGACGCTGGGCGTCGCGGCGCTTGGCGTCGCGGTGCTGGGCGTCGGTAGGCGTCGCGACGCTGGGCGTCAGCAGGCGTTGTGACGCTGGGCGTCGGCAGGCGTCGCGGCGCTGGGCGTCGGCAGGCGTCGCGGCGCTGGGCGTCGGCAGGCGTCGCGGCACTGGGCGTCGGTAGGCGTCGCGGCGCTTGGCGTCGCGGCGCTGGGCGTCGGCAGGCGTCGCGGCGCTGGGCGTCGGCAGGCGTCGCGACGCTGGGCGTCGGCAGGCGTCGCGGCGCTGGGAGTCGGTAGGCGCCGCGGCGCTTGGCGTCGCGGCGCTGGGCGTCGGTAGGCGTCGTGACGCTGGGCGTCGGCAGGCGTTGTGACGCTGGGCGTCGGCAGGCGTCGCGGCGCTGGGCGTCGGCAGGCGTCACGGCGCTGGGCGTCGGCAGGCGTCGTGGCGCTGGGCGTCGGTAGGCGTCGCGGCGCTGAGCGTCGTGACGCTGGGCGTCGGTAGGCGTCGCGGCGCTTGGCGTCGCGGCGCTGGGCATCGGTAGGCGTCGCGACGCTGGGCGTCGGCAGGCGTTGTGACGCTGGGCGTCGGCAGGCGTCGCGGCGCTGGGCGTCGGCAGGCGTTGCGGCGCTGGGCGTCGGCAGGCGTCGTGGCGCTGGGCGTCGGTAGGCGTCGCGGCGCTGGGCGTCGTGACGCTGGGCGTCGGTAGGCGTCGCGGCGCTGGGCGTCGGTAGGCGTCGCGATGCTGGGCGTCGGCAGGCGTTGTGACGCTGGGCGTCGGCGCTGGGCGTCGGCAGGCGTCGTGACGCTGGGCGTCGGCAGGAGTCGCGGCGCTGGGCGTTTATTATAAGGATCTGATGATCTTTAATTTATAAAAGGAATAAAATATACAAGTACATAAAAAACCTACGACCTACTTTTTGTAGGACCAATAATCGTTCAGAGTTTTGAGACGCTGGGCGTCAGCAGGCGTCGCGGCGCTGGGCGCCGGCAGGCGTCGCGGCGCTGGGCGTCGGCAGGCGTCGCGGCGCTGGGCGTCGGCAGGCGTCGTGGCGCTGGGCGTCGTGACGCTGGGCGTCGTGACGCTGGGCGTCGTGACGCTGGGCGTCGTGACGCTGGGCGTCGTGACGCTGGGCGTCGCGGTGCTGGGCGTCGTGACGCTGGGCGTCGCGGCGCTTGGCGTCGCGGTGCTGGGCGTCGGCAGGCGTCGCGGCACTGGGCGTCGGTAGGCGTCGCGGCGCTTGGCGTCGCGGCGCTGGGCGTCGGCAGGCGTCGCGGCGCTGGGCGTCGGCAGGCGTCGCGACGCTGGGTGTCGGCAGGCGTCGCGGCGCTGGGAGTCGGTAGGCGCCGCGGCGCTTGGCGTCGGCAAGCGTCGCGGCGCTGGGCTTTTGAATCCAATAATATGGTGGACCACCATATTGGATTCAAAAGGATGTTTATTATAAGGATCTGATGATCTTTAATTTATAAAAGGAATATAATATACAAGTACATAAAAAACCTCCGGACAAGCTCCATCTGCTGTTAAATAAAACAACAATATGATGTGAGATGATTGTAAAGCTAACGTCAGTGCACAGATTAAGTATTAGTTACTACGTAACAGATACGAGAGTGATATTTTACCGAGTTTCCAGTTGTTACGTTTTGGCAGCACTGTAGCATCTGTCATTTTGACCGCACACCACAGACCATAGCACATCACAGACTACAAACACACATTGTATAAGTGGTTGAATAATCGAGTCCAGCTATCGATACTTTAGTAAGGTATTGATTTTTTTTGTAGGTAGGTTTTTGTAGTTCAGGTAATTTATTTTTATTAAGTAATACAAAATAAAAACAGGTTACATTTATCATTTATTTATTGATTTTTTTTTCTAAATTTCTAATAAGCCCTGATTGATATAGCAAGAATATTAATATTTAACAGAATATTTTTTTTATAATATTTTAATAATTATCCTAATAAAACTCTCTAATGTCGTAATCCAACCATCTAGTGATGGTAACACACAAGTCCAGGTTTTCCTGTTTCTAAGGCCACTTGCCTTACTTGAAGTGTGCTCTTATTTCAATTGTTTTCATTTCTTTGACGACACAAAAGATGATCAGTCACTTCTGTAAATAAATAACACAATATTTAAGATGAAAAAACAGTACATAAGTTGGCCAGTCACTTAGTCCGGCCAACAACAACAACAAAACAAGGAGGGTTTCTAGTAAAAAACTTTAGTTAAATGGCAAAAATAGATTAACTAGTTTTGTTCTTCAGCACTATAAGTTGATACCCTAAATAAAACTGCATTATTATTCTGCTATCAAATATGCTTAAACTGCCATAACACTTCTTTAACATTTATGAAAAGACCATCTTTTCATAAATGTCAAACAAGTGTTACATAAATTTTTTGTTGTTTCAATGAAGTTATCGAAACCACAACCTCCAATTCCTGAGCCAAGTTCCAAACCACTAAACCTTGGTATTTCACAAAAATAAAACAATTTCAGTATCTTTTGATATGTTAAAATATCATATAGAATGAGTGTCAATATGCCATAGTACTTAATACATACCCACTCTTCAAATGACCAACATTTCATCAGAAGCATTTACATCCTCATTGGAGTATACCTAGGGGTATTTCTGTCTGAAACAAATGAGTACATTTAAGATTAATATTGTTATACAAAAGCAAAAAACATTGGCAAACTTAACTATATACTGTTCATACTTTATATTACACTAGCTCTAACTATAACGTGTTAAAAGTAAAACTCACCTGATTCACAGGACGATAGAGGCATGCCGTGCTCTGTATTTCATCATCCGTAAGGAGAAATGGATTAGAATGTTTAAATATCTTGGCCTTCTTCGTCAAATTGATATTTATGAAAGTGTTTTTCAGTAACAAGTTTTCGAAGTTGCTCTTTAGAGAGACCGATGGATAGTTGGCACCAGGAAGGACAGCCACAGGTTTCTAAAATTAATGTTCTTTGGGAAAGAAAAATGCCGTTTCATGAACTTATAGTTGCGTTGCAACCGCCGACACAAGACTTAAATAGTCCCTTAAAACGAAAAACTAACAACATTTACACTAAATTAATTAACACACTATAAAATATTGATATAATGAATCAATAATATGAGGAGTAATTGAATATTTTGTATCAAATGAAGCAAGAAACGAGGATAAACAAAACACTAACAAACTACACGCGGCCATATTTGAGTTTTGACAACATAGATCATTAGCATAGATATTAGATCATTAGACACATAAACAAATAGACCATAGACGTGTGTGACGTCACAAAACGACGCCATTTTGCTTTCGACCGCAGCGCCAAAACGTAACAAATGGAACTACACTGTCAGCCCCCTGCGTCAGTGTTAACGTAATATCCGTATAATCTTATATAAAAATCGTTCGACACCTCGATAGCGCGATGCAGGTGCCTAACAGCGACATCTATGTTTAGAACTGTGAAACATCTAAACACAAACATTAAACAGTCGGTAACGTTTTATAATGATAACAATAAAACAAACGTTACATAAAACTCCAAATGTGTACAATTTTTGTAGTCTAAATTGTAAGAACTTCGATACTCAAAGAAATTTGTGACCATAAATTAAGTAATTAATCGACTTTTAATTGATTGGCGCATGACAAAATTTTATAAGTTTCAATATGACACGATCAATTTATTTATACAATTTTAGTTATTACGCCTCCGTGGTCTAGTGGTTTAGAGCCTGGCTCTCGACTGTGGTCGTCGTGGGTTCGATTCCCACGTTGGAAACAATTTTAAGTTTGGTTTAGACAAGGCAGGCTTATCACCTAATTGGCTGACAAGAAATATGATCCATGCGTCGGATGGGCATGTAAAAAGTTGGTCCTGCGCTTGATCTCCCGCCAGTCGTGTCGGTTATCCGTCCCAGTGGGTTAGGAGAGTGAAGAAAAAGAGAGTGCTTCTATGCATTGCGCACACACTTGGGCACTATAAAATAACTCCTGCGTAGCTGGACTGGTTTCAATGAAATCGGTCACCGTCACCGAAATCAGTGTGGGAGATATTATTATTATTATTATTTTAGCAAACACTAAAAATATTAAACAAGCTTATGACTAAACAACTAGCCACCCGGATAGTTATAGCACTTTCGAAAAAAAAACAAGAATACAGTATAAAGAGAGTTCAATTATAGTAGTGAGGTGTTTTATTGAAGTTCGGTGTTACACAGCCACAATGGAGACTTATAGTTTTCATATCAACCCCTACAATATGGGTAACAAATGATGAGAGAGTTTGAGAAAACAAATACAATTCATACAAGATTTCATGAATGCCGCTATTTTTAATCCAAAATAGCGATTTATCGTTTTCATCTCACAATATGGGTATCAAATGAAAGAGAAATACAATAAATCATCTAAATTCCAGACGAAGAATAAGGCGAAATTAATTGCTCGGGGTCAAAATAGGTTATTTTTAAACTCAAACAAGTCCATTAACCAACTTACAAAAATAAATGAAATCCCACCAAAAACATTTTCATGTAAAAATGTTGCCAAGACGAGTCTATATAGCTTCTTACCCTGTGAAAAAGTTATCAGATATCGTATAAAGCCAAGCTCTAAAGACTACTCGCCCTAAATCTACCAGCACATCAAAATCTATCAAAAAGTGGACAAATCCCATGTAGAACCAAAGTTCTTGATCTATGCGCCCTTACTTTACTAGGCTTAGCTTCACTTACTCTAAATTTCAGTTAAAACGTGATACTTGGCCGTTTTGCTACCGTTACGAAGATTTTATAGGCATTCATTTATCGTGTGTGAAATAAAACGGCCAAGCATCACGTTTTAACTGAAATGTAGAGTAAGTGAAGCTAAGCCTAGTAAAGTAAGGGCGCATAAATCAAGAACTTTGGTTCTACATGGGATTTGTCCACTTTTTGATAGATTTTGATCAAGGTGCTGGTAGATTTAGGGCGAGTAGCTTCTTACCCTGTGAAAAAGTTATCAGATATCGTATAAAGCCAAGCTCTAAAGACTACTCGCCCTAAATCTACCAGCACCTTGATCAAAATCTATCAAAAAGTGGACAAATCCCATGTAGAACCAAAGTTCTTGATTTATGCGCCCTTACTTTACTAGGCTTAGCTTCACTTACTCTACATTTCAGTTAAAACGTGATGCTTGGCCGTTTTATTTCACACACGATAAATGAATGCCTATAAAATCTTCGTAACGGTAGCAAAACGGCCAAGTATCACGTTTTAACTGAAATTTAGAGTAAGTGAAGCTAAGCCTAGTAAAGTAAGGGCGCATAGATCAAGAACTTTGGTTCTACATGGGATTTGTCCACTTTTTGATAGATTTTGATGTGCTGGTAGATTTAGGGCGAGTAGTCTTTAGAGCTTGGCTTTATACGATATCTGATAACTTTTTCACAGGGTAAGAAGCTATATAGACTCGTCTTGGCAACATTTTTACATGAAAATGTTTTTGGTGGGATTTCATTTATTTTTGTAAGTTGGTTAATGGACTTGTTTGAGTTTAAAAATAACCTATTTTGACCCCGAGCAATTAATTTCGCCTTATTCTTCGTCTGGAATTTAGATGATTTATTGTATTTCTCTTTCATTTGATACCCATATTGTGAGATGAAAACGATAAATCGCTATTTTGGATTAAAAATAGCGGCATTCATGAAATCTTGTATGAATTGTATTTGTTTTCTCAAACTCTCTCATCATTTGTTACCCATATTGTAGGGGTTGATATGAAAACTATAAGTCTCCATTGTGGCTGTGTAACACCGAACTTCAATAAAACACCTCACTACTATAATTGAACTCTCTTTATACTGTATTCATGTTTTTTTTTCGAAAGTGCTATAACTATCCGGGTGGCTAGTTGTTTAGTCATAAGCTTGTTTAATATTTTTAGTGTTTGCTAAAATAATAATAATAATAATATCTCCCACACTGATTTCGGTGACGGTGACCGATTTCATTGAAACCAGTCCAGCTACGCAGGAGTTATTTTATAGTGCCCAAGTGTGTGCGCAATGCATAGAAGCACTCTCTTTTTCTTCACTCTCCTAACCCACTGGGACGGATAACCGACACGACTGGCGGGAGATCAAGCGCAGGACCAACTTTTTACATGCCCATCCGACGCATGGATCATATTTCTTGTCAGCCAATTAGGTGATAAGCCTGCCTTGTCTAAACCAAACTTAAAATTGTTTCCAACGTGGGAATCGAACCCACGACGACCACAGTCGAGAGCCAGGCTCTAAACCACTAGACCACGGAGGCGTAATAACTAAAATTGTATAAATAAATTGATCGTGTCATATGGAAACTTATAAAATTTTGTCATGCGCCAATCAATTAAAAGTCGATTAATTACTTAATTTATGGTCACAAATTTCTTTCAGTATCGAAGTTCTTACAATTTAGACTACAAAAATTGTACACATTTGGAGTTTTATGTAACGTTTGTTTTATTGTTATCATTATAAAACGTTACCGACTGTTTAATGTTTGTGTTTAGATGTTTCACAGTTCTAAACATAGATGTCGCTGTTAGGCACCTGCATCGCGCTATCGAGGTGTCGAACGATTTTTATATAAGATTATACGGATATTACGTTAACACTGACGCAGGGGGCTGACAGTGTAGTTCCATTTGTTACGTTTTGGCGCTGCGGTCGAAAGCAAAATGGCGTCGTTTTGTGACGTCACACACGTCTATGGTCTATTTGTTTATGTGTCTAATGATCTAATATCTATGCTAATGATCTATGTTGTCAAAACTCAAATATGGCCGCGTGTAGTTTGTTAGTGTTTTGTTTATCCTCGTTTCTTGCTTCATTTGATACAAAATATTCAATTACTCCTCATATTATTGATTCATTATATCAATATTTTATAGTGTGTTAATTAATTTAGTGTAAATGTTGTTAGTTTTTCGTTTTAAGGGACTATTTAAGTCTTGTGTCGGCGGTTGCAACGCAACTATAAGTTCATGAAACGGCATTTTTCTTTCCCAAAGAACATTAATTTTAGAAACCTGTGGCTGTCCTTCCTGGTGCCAACTATCCATCGGTCTCTCTAAAGAGCAACTTCGAAAACTTGTTACTGAAAAACACTTTCATAAATATCAATTTGACGAAGAAGGCCAAGATATTTAAACATTCTAATCCATTTCTCCTTACGGATGATGAAATACAGAGCACGGCATGCCTCTATCGTCCTGTGAATCAGGTGAGTTTTACTTTTAACACGTTATAGTTAGAGCTAGTGTAATATAAAGTATGAACAGTATATAGTTAAGTTTGCCAATGTTTTTTGCTTTTGTATAACAATATTAATCTTAAATGTACTCATTTGTTTCAGACAGAAATACCCCTAGGTATACTCCAATGAGGATGTAAATGCTTCTGATGAAATGTTGGTCATTTGAAGAGTGGGTATGTATTAAGTACTATGGCATATTGACACTCATTCTATATGATATTTTAACATATCAAAAGATACTGAAATTGTTTTATTTTTGTGAAATACCAAGGTTTAGTGGTTTGGAACTTGGCTCAGGAATTGGAGGTTGTGGTTTCGATAACTTCATTGAAACGACAAAAAATTTATGTAACACTTGTTTGACATTTATGAAAAGATGGTCTTTTCATAAATGTTAAAGAAGTGTTATGGCAGTTTAAGCATATTTGATAGCAGAATAATAATGCAGTTTTATTTAGGGTATCAACTTATAGTGCTGAAGAACAAAACTAGTTAATCTTTTTTTGCCATTTAACTAAAGTTTTTTACTAGAAACCCTCCTTGTTTTGTTGTTGTTGTTGGCCGGACTAAGTGACTGGCCAACTTATGTACTGTTTTTTCATCTTAAATATTGTGTTATTTATTTACAGAAGTGACTGATCATCTTTTGTGTCGTCAAAGAAATGAAAACAATTGAAATAAGAGCACACTTCAAGTAAGGCAAGTGGCCTTAGAAACAGGAAAACCTGGACTTGTGTGTTACCATCACTAGATGGTTGGATTACGACATTAGAGAGTTTTATTAGGATAATTATTAAAATATTATAAAAAAAATATTCTGTTAAATATTAATATTCTTGCTATATCAATCAGGGCTTATTAGAAATTTAGAAAAAAAAATCAATAAATAAATGATAAATGTAACCTGTTTTTATTTTGTATTACTTAATAAAAATAAATTACCTGAACTACAAAAACCTACCTACTTGAATCTAGATTATAATAATCATTATTATAATCTAGATTCAAATAGCAATTGCCAATAAAAAAGTAACGCAAGAGGGGCGTGAAATTGTTCCAATTTCTAATTATAGTTATCTTTTGTTTATTTAAATGTCGATCAAAATAGTATATTGTGCAACTAGTGCGATAAGTTGTCGATTGCTCACGAGAGCGAAGATGAAGGCACGAGCGAAGCGAGTGCGTTCATTCGCTCGAGTGAGCAATCGACAATATCGCACGGGCTGCACATACTATTTTTTATTACAAATGCGGGATAAGTGGTATAAGTGGTATCTTGGCGCCCGCTGTTGCGGTTGAAAATGGGCTGTTTGCCCATTTTGGAATTTGAGTGCGAAAAGTATACTTGGCGCACGCATAAGTTTACTTGGCGCACGCATTTGCGTGCGCCAAGTAAACTTTTCGCACTCAAATTTTAGAATGGGCAAACGGCTCGTTTTCAACCGCAACAGCGGGCGCCAAGATGCTACTTATCCCGCATGAGTAATAAAATTTCTATTTGTTTGAATTGTCAAATTGTACGTACTCCATCGGCCGAATACTAAGAGACCTCGTATTCACAGGCTATCACTGTCATTGCTTGGTGGAACGACAGGAACAGGGACTTGAGCGTCACATAATTTATCTATCGTTTCAGTAACTATAAGTCTGTTAAACAAAAACAGAGACTATAATCGATGTACTTATGTAGCGCGAGTGTGGCACGACTTATGTACCTAAAAAGAAAGTCCCTAAAAACAAAAAAAATATTAAGGCGCAGTTTCGTAAGAATTATGTACATATGTGCGTGTCACAGTATCTAATAACAAGGCAAGACGTAGTTTAGAACCAGGATCTAGAACTAGGATTGAAATGCCATCGCTTTTATCACATACGAAGGTTGAAAACAAAATGTATTGGATTTGACATAATAAAATTATGACTAAGCTTAAAATAAAAGTCTTTAATCAAAATTAGAACATAGTTTGGTTTTTGAACGTCAATTTTAAAAATAAATTATAATTACCAGTTACATTCTTTGCTAAGTGACATACAAATTCGTATGTCATTTATCGAACCTTATGTCAAATCTCATACATTTTTGTTTTCGAACTTCGTAAGCCATAATAGCTATGGATTACATCGTGACTCACAGAAATTTGTCCTCAATTTATTGATCTGAGTGTTTAGGTAGTAGGTACTGTCGTGTAAAACTTAAAAAGGTTCCAAATACCATTTTGGTACTAATTGTCCAAATTTAGCCGAGTTTCTAATGCAAGCAGCACTTAATAGTTTGATCACAAGCTATATTAGGTTGCCAACCCACGCTGAAACCTAATTAACTAATAAACCTAACTGCGAGGTTCTGTTCATTACGATGCCATGTTATATTGCCAATACGCATACGTGTTGCTTCTCAGCTGTATTACCTCTGACAGTAGACCTTTATGTCGACGACATAAGGATCACTTTCATATAAACTCCGAGGCAAAATAATTCTGAACGGACTGTAGTGATGTGCACAACGAACACATTTACACGGATCTATTTTAACTAAGTTTTGTAAGTTACTCATGAGTCAATGAATCAGGTTTTTTTTTTTGATTTTAAGTAGATAACCAATTATAATATATAAATATATAAGTAATATAATATAAGTAAGTATGTACTACATGGTATGAATTAAGTTAATGTATAAGT
Source organism: Celastrina argiolus (assembly GCA_905187575.2). NCBI lineage: Eukaryota > Metazoa > Arthropoda > Insecta > Lepidoptera > Lycaenidae > Celastrina > Celastrina argiolus. Next base: position 12,218,813 of record LR994596.1, read on the forward strand.
ATATTTAGTTTGTAAGGATATAATGGGAATGACATAGTAAATTAGCACTAAAAGTCCCTAATTAAAAAATGAATAAAAAAAAAAAGTAGATAACCAAGTTTTACATGGTTGTATTTATTATTTATACATTTACCATCTTCTACGTCGATGAAAATATTGTTGTATATTAGGTATCTCTTCAAATAATATAAGAGATTTTCATTTCATTTCATTTCATTTTCAGACGGAAGTAAATAATGTATAGATAATGAATGAAGTAATTTAAATACATTTTGATCTTAAATCTTTGATAAAAATCATAAAGTTTTATTTTTATATAATATGTGAAACTGCAAAAAAATATTATAATACCATGGACTGATAATACCAACACGAACGCATGTACCTACTTATACAAGATTTTTCGTTATAAATTTTTAAACCGACTTCAAAAACAGGAGGTTTCTCAATTCGGTGTATTTTTTTACTTAAAAATTGTTCTAGCCGCTAGTGCTGGACTCATATTTCTCAGTTGTTACAACTTCGTTTAGCCGGATCGCGTGCTGTCACAACACTAGCAATGATTTTGAGTGCAATTATCGTGTGGTGGGCGGCACTAGATTTATTTTGCTGCTGAGGCTGTGGGCGGCACCAGCCTTGGATCTTCCGTTTATGGGCAACTGTATCGACAATTTGAGAATTATATTTTGTTTATTTACAAACATGCTCATAGTAAACTTAAGAGGAAATACAACGGCCGGTTTACTATACAGAAATAGGAGTCTACGCGACCCTTGTTCGACCTTGACCATTTTTGTACCTATCCATATCTGAATTTCAAATTGAATTATTTTCTTGTTTCAGCCTTTTAGAACCCCTGTTTTGCGAAGTCGGGTTATATTCTTTTTAAAAGCTTTTACTTAACTTGCAATCTCGTATGTATGTAAGGATGTTCGGGTGGAATCTTGCGACCCGATTTTGAAGCAGATACTCTCAACCGATTAAGCTGAAATTTTGTATGCACGTTTAGATTGGATGACAATACACGATTAGTTGTGTGACGTCATTCTAAATTCAATATGGCGGACCATCCAAGATGGCGGAACAGTTGTTTTTAATGGATTTCTACAATATGGGTATCAAATGAAAGGGCTTGTTGAGAGTGACTCAAAAAGTAATGTGACGTCATTCTAAGTCCAATATGGCGGAACATCAAAGATGGCGGAATAGTGATTTTAATGCATTTCTACAATATGGGTATCAAATGAAAGTGCTAAAAGCTTTCTTAAAAAGGTTTTTTGTTTAATATATTAACTTTTATTTTTCATTAACGAAGTTCGAAAACTTAAAGTATGGTTTAGCACAACACACAAGCTTCACTAAGTGACTCACGAATTCGTATGTTCCATATTATGTAAAATCCCATACATTTTTAACCGACATCCAAAAAAGGGGGAGGTTCTCAATTCGGCCGTTTTTTTTGTTTTCGAAATTCGTTACTGATAATAGCGATGACATCTGGAATTAGAACCTTGTGTGCTGAGTGCGAATTATTGTCACTGCTTTTAAAGAAGTTACTACGCTTTGTATGATATCGAGAGTCGAGACGCCCCTAGTAATAAAAATGGTAACTAGTTCATTGCCATAATTTAAAATCTATAGTGAACTTCTATCTTTTTTTGTATAAAAATGAATTGATGTTCGTTAATCTCGCTAAAACTCGAGAACGGCTTAACCGATTCGGCTATTTTTGTTCTTGAAATATTCGTGGAAGTCCAGAAAAGGTTTAAACGGTTTGTATGCTCAACGAAGTGGACACGGGTCAGCTAGTCTTATATATAAAAATGAATTGCTGTTCGTTAGTGTCGCTAAAACTCGAAAACGGATGAACCGATTCGGAAATTTTTAGTCTTGAAATATTCTTGTCCAAGTAAGTCCAAGGAAGGTTTAAACGTAGCAAGTGATAAAATCTCACACTCAGAACCACAGAACAGATGGGCCACTAGTAATTTATTACAGATCCAATACGTTACGGTGCAGTAATGTTTATTTACTACTGTAAATTCATAGATATCAATTTCACACAAAAAAGTAAAAAAAATATTTAAAAATGGCGGTGTAAAGCCGGTATTCTTTCACTAATAGGTGTTGTTTAGGTGTTTGTAACAGCTGGAAGAGCTAGAGCAACAATTGGCACACTTATTGATAATTCCCCTCGCCTATTTGTACACAATTGCGAATATTAATACCGGCAAAACAATAGAATTATATCCTTTGGCGCGAAGTCTGCGTTCGGACATGCTAGATGTTTGATTGTGAAATCGAATGAAACAAAATGGCGAAATTCTAAATTTGATTTTGAAATTAGAACTACATTGTATCGTTTTACTCATAAATTACCGATCATCATATTGTGACAAACTTATTTTAGAACTACAATAAAACCTATGTTAAATACGTTTTAGTACTTGTAATAACTTTACATGCAAAGTTTACCTCAAAGTTTCTTCTTAAACTTCTTCTAAAGAAGCATTGAAGTTGTAGGACCGTAATTTATTTAGATAGTAGCTTTGTATGACATAGTTTTAGTACTTTTCGCAACTTATTCTAAAACTGGGTAAGTGCGAAAAACCGGAAAAGTGTTACCTTTGTTATAGGATTTGTGTTAGGTTAGGTTAGATAAATTATTTTCTCTTTTTTGTAATTTTGTAGTTATCACTTATAATAAATGCAGACATTTAGCAAAATTATAATAATAGCTCCCCTCACCGATTTCGGTGTCGGTAGCCGATTTCATTGAAACCAGGCCAGCTATGCAGGAGTTATTTTATAGTGCCCAAGTGTTTGCTTGTCAGACAATCAGGTCACTTGAAAACAACATTTTTGTTGTTCCAACGCGGGAATCGAACCCACGACCTCCAGAGGTCGAGAGCGAAGCTCTGAACTACTAGACCACGGAGGCGATCAAATGTAGCAAAGTTTCAATAATAGGACCCGTTTTTAACATTTGAGTGGAGAACCCCAAATATGGACACGTATAAGTAAAGAAAATAACAAAATTTATAGTCTTCACGCGACTTTTGTGTTTATGTAGCTAAGACGTTATAATTTATCTCAAATGTTCTTTGTCGTATCAGATGACCGCGGCGTAATAGTTAGTAGAACTTTCTAGAGACGCAAATATAATCCTGATTAATGATTACACGTAGAAAGTAAGTTATATTTGGGAGTGGTAAGTAGGAATTGAAAATTATGGAATATTTTTTAGCTTTACGAGTAAAGGAATATTGCAGAAGACAATTCAAAATAATATTATATTAGCTCCCCAGATTTGGCGATGGTCGATTTAAATTGAAACCAGGCTATGTAGGAGTTATTTTATAGTGCCCAAGTGTGTGCAGTACTTATGATCACTCTATTTGCTCTCGTAACCCTGTGGGACGGATGGCCGACTCAACTGGCGAGAGCTCAGGCCGCCTCGACACATGCCTATCCGACGCGTAGACCATCTATCTACTCAGACAATCGTGCCTGCCTGCATTGTCTTAACTAAACTAGAAAAGGACTTCCAACGTGCGGATGTTTTTTTTTTACGCTTCATACCACGTCAATCTGGTGTTACAGTTACCAGACAACTCAGATATATTTAATACTTTTATACTATACACAAATTTAAGATTTTTATATGTTTATTATATTATACACAAATTTAATACACATCCATGACCCAGGAACATTGAACATTTTTTGATCCCTCGGCGGGATTCGAACCCCCGACCTCTCGATCGAGCACCAACGCGCTCAACCACTGCGCTACGGAGGTCATGAAACTAATATATCACTTTGGTCTTTCACTCATAGATGTCCATGGTAGATAAAATAATATCTATGGACTCGATCTGGCCCCATGCTATCTGAAGAAGTTTTTGATATAATATGTGGTAGGCTACGTTCCACAGTCGGCACTCGGCAGTGCCAAAATAGCGTATTTTTACTGTGAAGGTTTTTCATTTGATATTTAAATTAATTGTTATAAAATGTATTGGATATTGAAGTATCATCCTTTAATTTACATGTAAAGGTGTTAATAAGCGAGGACAATACCTATACCTTGATTCAAAATATTTTTTGGTAGGGTGTAAATATGTTACGTGAAACAAATACATAATTAGTTACTATGGGTGTCCCTTTAAATTTCGAGGAGTTCCCTCGATTCCTCACGACGCCATCATCAGGTCTCCACTTTCATAACTATGAGACCAAGTTCGACTGTAATTGACGTAGTGGTAATATGCTTACATTCCTTTAAACAACGCTCAACTCTCCAAACATGTATCTAAGGACTCAGAAGTTCTGTTCTTAAAAAATCGGTTAATAAACGACGAAGTAATGCGGTCGAATTGGGAAAACCTTTTTTCGGAATTCAGTTAAAAAAAGTGAACATTCATGGAGAATATACTAGGAGCTCAACGCTTCGATAGGGTAATTGGATAGCTTTGGACATAATTTTCTGAGAAGCCGTATATCTGCCTAGCTAAATTGTAGCGGTAATATTTTCAAACTGATTCTAGAACAGCAGTTTCATATTGCAAATTCTGATAATTATAGTGAGAATTAAAATAATTTATTATGAATGTTAAGTATTACATTATAGGTGGTGTGGATGAAATTCATATAATTTTTAATTTTGAACTTTATAACATTTCTTTTGCCTCTAAGCTAAATAATAGTAGAGGCAGCTGCGTAGAAAATATAATTGTAAACTGATTGGTAAACGTTAACTTGTAATAAAATTATATTAACTGCAAGCTAGTGTGACTAATATTACGTGAGGTAAAAACGTTAAGTAGGTATTGAATATGACTTCTCTTCGAATTGATGAAAGTTTTTAAGACTCTACCAGGAGAGCAATAGATAATAAGAGCGCTCATTGATTCACACTCGAAGCGTGTTTTTTTTTTATGATTTATTCATTTAAGTTCCTCATCATACACATTCATGTATTACGCCAAACTGATCTAGCAGTTTGTAGGCGCTCCGCTCAGTATTACATAAGTATGTACTTAAATGCTATAAATGACATTGTACATTACCACTAACGTTATACAAATGTTGTCATGCAATTACACTTATAACAAATATAATTCAAATCCCCCCACACAACATTTAAATGTTTATAAATAGTAGCCTAGCTAGTATCTCTTAGTAAATATGCAACACCCTTAGTAAAATGTTCGATTCCCAGGTTGTAGGGTGTACTAATGAGACTTTTGCAGATCTCATGTACTTTATACTGACGCTGTGACGCTGAAGGAAAATGTCGAGAGGAAACCAGCACATGGTTGTCCCCAGACGTATTGACCAGTCATTCCTCTGGACTCTATGTTGTGAGTGCTGGGTAACCGATATTTAAAACCGCCTGTCCCAGGCTACAGTATTTAATGAGTGGTAACTTCGCTTGGAGAATACTGTATAAATCATGCAATAACCTACGGTTAGGCTAAGGGTTCAAAGACCTAATCTAACATAAAAAGAGAGATCTTATGATCATTTTTAGCTGCAAGACTATTCCACCAGGTTTTGTACCTAGTTAAGACTCTAATCGATTCGATGGGAGAAGATAGATCTGGTTTGGCTGAATCAGAGATGTTGCATCAATGTGCTACTTCTCTCACCATTGTACAATAGTAGTAGGAAGAGGCGCTTTGCGAATAAAACGCAAATTTTCTTAATAAGCCGCTCTCCAATTTATGAAACAACTAAACGTGACTTTAACACAATAAAACCAAGCAAGCGCCTCGATTATAACGCCAATTGCACCACTATCGAATAGCTATGAACTGTGCCACTTTTTCACGGTTTTACATGTATTTTTAAATAGTTTAGATGCATAAAATGCACAACTAAAGTTTTTGAATGAAATCGAATTAAAGTATTCGAACGGATTTAAAATTCGAATTATTCGAATGCAAGCCCTAGTGACGCCGTACATATTGTGGTTATAGTATTTTTAGGTCCTCGATAATGACGGAAGCCTGAGAAAACTATAATGCAACTCGGTTGGAAAATTGCGAGTCCAAAAACCGCAGGATCTCAGAAAGCTGCAGACACTGTGGTGACACGCTCCGCCGCGGCTGCTCCCACACGGAAGTCGGGCCATTACATGCTCGGCTACGTCTGTGCGCCTGGTACAAGTCAGCCAGATTGTGGCGATTTATTGATATGATATTTGCCTTGCGACGCGTGAGACCTTGGACCAAGTGGCCGGAAAATCGTGCAAAAGAAAAATGAATCTGACGGGAATCATACATTTTCTTGCATTTATGTTTTTTTTATCTGTGCCAAAATTCATAAAAATTGGTCTAGTGACTTGGAGCATATTCAATAATTCAACATACACATATGATTGTTTCACGATGAAATGACTGATGATACGTTTTAGAAAAGAAAAAAAATAAAGTATATGTAACATTATTAAACTGCTTAATTTTTAAAAGTGAAACTAAAGGTTTTTTCGCTGTCAAATAGGTTCTAAAGTGAGGTTGGGTTTGAGTAGCGTTGCCAGAACGTACCAAACAGTATGGTTTTCCGTACTTTTTGTTACACCACCGTACCACTGACGTATCTACCTAAGTGTACACCGTACCTTTTTCGTACCTTATAAATTATACTGATAATTCATTTTTAATACAAACTATAAAAGGGTTAATACAAATACATGTTTTGGCAAAACCGTACTTTTAAGTAGAAGCCCTTTTCAGAGTGCCAGTCTTACTTTTTTAGGAAATTATAATGGCAACAATGGTTTTGAGACTTCTTTATTAATACGGGCCTAAATGTAGTTCCATAAAATTGCCGCGTGACTTCTTTCACAGAATGGACTCTTGTTGTAACTAGGTAAGTTGTATGCGAGTGACGTCTCGCCGTTTCCCCCATAAATTAGAAACGTCACTAGTTTTGACACAGGTGCGATGCCCCAGTGGCACAGTCGCGTGCCGGTGGCCATGTAGGGCATATGGGTCAGGCCCTTCGGTGTCACCTCGTCTGGCACCTCAGGAAATATTAGGTTGTGACCACAAGAAAGCCAGTCAAGAAAGATAGAAAGAAAGCAAAGCCAGATAAGAAAGAGACCAAATACTTAACACTTGATGAGAACTTGATTAAAACCGTCACGTATTTAAATATTAAATTACTAGCTGTGCCCGCGACTTCGTTCGCGTGGTTTTTGAGTGACTTAAGCCGTTTATGCACGCAATGAAAGTCCCAGATTTTCCCCGTTTTTGCAACATTTATCACTGACTCTTCGCTCCTATTGGTCGCAGCGTAATGTTATATAGCCTAAAGCCTTCCTCTGTAAATGGGAGATTAGCGCGTTTAAACAAACAAACAAACTCTTTCGCTTTATAATATTAGTATATATTAATATAAATTGCAAGTGGAAAAAGTGCAAGTAGTTTGTGTATATGTTACCGGCCAAACCCGATTTAAGGACAAACTAGTTTTGCCTAGGCTCAACTAGTTCGTCCTATACGCGATAGGATTAACCAGTATAGCCTAGTCCAAACTAATTTGTCCTAAGCCCGATAGGATAGACCAGTTTAGACTAGGCGTATAGGACGAACTAGTTGAGCCTAGGCAAAACTAGTTTGTCCTTAAATCGGGTTTGGCCGGTAACATAATATATATAATACTGTGTATGAATTTTCACTACGAACCTACAATACGTACGAATACTCAAAGGTTACTTAAATTTAAGGTTTCCTCAATTCACACGCGGTCACTGTTTCTGCTAACTAAGCTAGAGGAAATGGTAATGCTAGCTTGAGATTGAGAAGTGGGGGTTTTGTTAATAGTCCACGATATCATAAATGTCATTGATGTACAGAATCATCTTTGTATCGCAACTGCCAGATTACCTGTGTACTGGTGCGAGTTTTGTCACTACTCGACGTGAAAAAGTTAAATACGAAAAACGTGTGTTTTTTTACTACTACTAACCTAACCTTTTCACGTCTAGTAGTGGCAAAATTCGCACTCAGCACGCTGCATCTATTTCCTGGAGTCAGTGGAACGGTCTCGTATTTCAAATCCTGAATCGATTACATTGTGTAGTAAACCCGCAGACGATCCGGAATCGTGATTTAGGAGTAATTACTTATTGGTAGGGTACACAAAATAAAGTACCTGGACTAATTCTAGTACATTTACCTTCCTACTAATGAAATGTTTTGTCCTTTGTGGACAGAACTAAGTATAAGTATTATAAAACAATCTCAAACCCGACCTCAATTGAAAACCTATTTGACGGATAAAAAAAACGTATCGTTTCACTTTTAGAAAAATGTAGAACTTTACTTATGTTACATACTTACATTTTTTTCTTTTTTAAAATGTAAAAATATAGATTATAAAATATACAATATACTATTTTAATGTTTTTCTGTAATCTATAATATGAATATTACGTTATAAAAATAAAAGAATTGAATGTACTATGCAGATAACATTAATAAAGTTGTTCACTTTTAAAAGTGAATCTGTCAAATAGGTTCTCAAGTGAGGTTGGATTTGAGATTGTTTTATATAGACGGGCCTAAGACTAGTTTGTCGCGCTATGGTAAGTTATTTATATGAGGTGCCAAAACAAAAAATGCTCTACGCGTTATTCTTTTCACACTATATTCTGCTACTGTATAAGTATGTACCGGGTTTATTGCACCCTACATACTTACTACAACCACGTGTTTTGCTGACGGTACCACACGTACTATCTAATTAATTAAAGACACAACGATGAAGGAACAGATAGTGTCAGTGGGGAGAGGCTGTTTGGTGAAAAGGGTTTTTTAATTACCCGTGGAATTTTCGTGTACATATTCTAATTTTTCTGGAATTTTTACTACCAATCTTGAGACTTTAGTCTGTGGTTAAGGATGCCCACGACACACTATTTGAGACTGAATTTTTGTAGAAAATGAGAACATACAGATTGCAATAGTAGGTACAAAGTACACGTCATACAAAAAGCTCTAACTTGTACCTTTAATACACTAAGGGCGTGTTTCACCAAGCAATGTTAAAGTTAACGCCATGTTAAATATCATGTTATCCATCTCGTATTTCCTGTCAATGAATGAGATGGCATGGTATTTTGACAAGGCGTTAACTTTAACATTGCTTTTTTAAACACGGCCTTAAACCTTCTCCGAGAACCGCTCTATCTATTGGTGAAAACAGCATGAACATCGGTGCAGTAGTCTTTGAGTTTATCGCGAACATACAGACAGACGCGGCGGAGGATTTTGTTCAATATTATGTAAGGATAGTAAATCAAATCTGTGGTTTATAAGGTGTGCCTTATCGAGCTTTTAACTCGATTTTTTATTTTCTAAACCAAAAGATACTATTCGTTACTTAGGGCGTGTTTCACCAAGCAATGTTAAAGTTAATCCTTCGTTAAATATCATGTTGTTCCTCTCGTAATTTTTATCAATGAATGAGAAGACATGATGATTTAACAAGCCGTTAACACTAATATGCGTTGGTGAAATGGGGACTTAGCCTATGTTAATCCAGCATGTAAACTACTACCATACCGAATTTCATCTAAATCCATTCTTTATTTTGGCGTGAAAGAGTAATATTAAACACTAGCTGTGCCCGCAACTTCGTTATGAAAGTCCCCAAATGTAAATAATTTTCCCCGTTTTTGCAACATTTATCACTGACGCTTCGCTCCTATTGGTCACAGCGTAATTTTATATAGCCTAAAGCCTTCCTAAATAAATGGACTATCCAACAAAAAAAGAATTTTTCAAATCGGACAGTAGTTCCTGAGATTAGCGCGTTTAAACAAACAAACAAACAAACTCTTCCGCTTTATAATATTATTAGGAAGTAAAATGTCGTATACCTAAAGAAAACACATAAATTATTATATCAAACAAACCGCGTGCATCCCACAAATTAAAACCAATTTACATTAACGATATTTAAAGTCAGCAACATAAAGTTTTATGTACTTTTTCCTTCGGCTTTCCACGCTTTTAATCTTCAAGTTTGTTATAACTCGTGGGTTTTGCATTACCACAACTAGAGTGGTTAGTTCAAGTTGCTTTAGTTCAAGCATATTACAGTAATTAATCTAGATTAGATATTACAGTAATATTAAGTAACTCCCAAAATATGTTTGACATTATTCCTGTTCTATTTGCCTAGACTACTCATCTGACTTTAAATTTCCATTTTTTTATAATATAATAATATCTATGGACGCTTCACACCACGTCGATCTGACCCCGTGCTAAGTATCCGATGAACGTGTGTTACAGGTTGCAGACAACGGAAATATATTTAATACTTTAATACGATACACATATTTAAGATTTTTGTTATATTAATACACAAATATAATACACCTTTGTTGTTTTTGTTCCCTAAGCGGAATTCGAACCCGCGACCTTTGGGTCAAGAGCCAAACTCTGAACCGCTAGACCACGTATGAGTCTCCCATTTGCAAATCGGGAGAAATAGAAGAACTTCCGACTTCCGAATCCCGATGTAGTTCTAAGCTATATATAAATAATACAAGTTTGTCGTCGTCGTCGTTTCAGCCTTTCATCGTCCACTGCTGGACATAGGCCTCTCCAATACATTTCCAGTGCGACCGGTCCATTGCCACCTGCATCCAACGTGACCCGGCAGTTTTCACCAGGTCGTCGGTCCATCTGGTAGGTGGCCGTCCCACACTGCGCTTGCCAGTGCGTGGCCTCCACTCTAGGATCTTTTTGCCCCATCGACCGTCCAATCTTCGTGCTATGTGGCCGGCCCATTGCCACTTCAGCTGACTGATCCTACGGGCAATGTCAGCAACCTTAGTTCTTCTACGGATCTCCTCATTTCTGATTCGATCACGTAGAGAAATACCGAGCATTGCCCTCTCCATAGCTCGCTGAGCGACATTGAGCCTTTTGAAAAGATCCTTCGTGAAGCACCACGTCTCAGAACCGTAAGTCATCACTGGTAACACACATTGGTTGTATACCTTTGTCTTAAGGCACTGAGGTATTTTGGACGAGAAGACGTTGCGTAATTTACCGAACGCTGCCCAGCCGAGCTGGATCCGTCTACTGACCTCTCTCTTAAAGTTGGACCTACCTAATCGGACAGCCTGCCATAGGTATATATATTCGTCAACAACTTCAAGAGTAGAGCTCCCAACAGTTAGTGCGGTGGGTGCAACATGGACATTGTGCATGATCTTTGTTTTGTCCATGTTCATTTTAAGACCCACTTGTTGAGAAACTCTATTGAGGCCACCGAGCATACACCCCAAATCTTCCAGCGATTCTGCCATGACTACTATGTCGTCGGCAAATCGAAGGTGAGTGATGTATTCGCCATTAATGTTGATGCCAAGTCCTTGCCATTCCAGGATCTTGAAGGAATCCTCCAGAGCAGCGGTGAACAGTTTCGGGGATATGACATCCCCCTGTCTTACTCCTCTCTTTAAAGGGATATCCTTCGTGCAGTACTCCTGTACTCGGACTGACATGGTGGCGTTATTATACAAACACTTCAACACTTCGATATACCGATAGTCAATACGGCAACGCTAGAGAGATCTAAGGACCGCCCATATTTCGACGGAATCAAAGGCTTTCTCATAGTCCACAAACGCCAAGCATAATGGCCGATTATACTCTTCGGTCTTCTGTATAATCTGCCGCAGCGTATGTATGTGGTCTATGGTACTATAGCCTTTTCGGAAACCGGCGTGTTCGGTAGGCTGAAAGTCATCGAGCCTGCGTTCGAGACGCATCGTAATAACTCTCGAAAATAGCTTGTAGACATGGCTCAGCAGTGTTATGGGCCTATAGTTCTTCAGTAAGGTTTTGTCACCTTTTTTGAAGAACAGGACCACAACACCCCTGTTCCATGCCTCTGGCGTTTTCCTCTCGAGTAAGGAGGAATTGAAGAGTTTCTGAAGGACTTTTAGTACCGGCGTGCCGCCCGCTTTCAGAAGCTCTGTAGTGATTCCATCCTCGCCCGGCGCCTTGTTATTCTTAAGCAAGAGCTATTCTTATCTCGTACAGGCTGATGTCCGGGATGTCTTCGGTATAGTGTCGTGCTAGCCTGGCTCTTGGGTCTGCAGCTAAACTAGCAGGTTCAGCTGAGACCGAGGTATACAGCTGTCCATAGAACCTTTCTATCTCCCGTAGTACCTCGGACTTATTTGACGTTACGCGTCCATCTTCGGTCTTCAGCTTTGTCAACTGGCTTTGCCCAATAGATACGTCTCTTGCAAACACTTTGGAGCCTTGGTTCCGCCCTATTGTCTCTTTAATACGCTGGGTATTAAAAGAACGGATATCGTGTCGCAAGGACTTCGTGATCTGTCTATTGAGCTGCCTATATGACTCAGCGTCACTCGAAGTTTGGAGCGTCATTGAACGTCGACAAGCCATGAGGTTCCGGGTTTGGTCGGATAGTTTCTGAGGTCTATTTGTAAGGTGGGTCTTGAAAAATTTGGACCCCACCGTATGAACAGTTTCTACCAGCCTGCTATTTATATCGTCCACTGATGCGCAGCTGTCTAGCCATTGGAAGCGATTTGACAGTTCAAGTTGGAAGCTCTCGGGGTTTTGGATATGGGCATTCGACGGTCGGAGCGTAGACTTCATCAGACGCGATCTCTCAAGTTTGACGTTGATATTCAACATGCCTCTGACGATTCGGTGATCACTTCCGGTCTTAACCATGTTGATCACAGAGACATCGTTGAATATCTGCCGCTTGGTGCTCATAATGAAGTCAATCTCGTTTCTAGTTACACCGTCGGGATTCAACCAGGTCCATTTCCTCTGCGGTGGCTTTTGGAAGAAAGAATTCATCATGAAGAGTCCTTCTTTCTCCATAAAGTCCGCCAGCATCTGTCCTCTGGGATTCCTCTGCCCAAATCCAAATGGCCCCACTTTCAGCTCATCATCGCTTCTGCAGCCCAGCCTCGCATTGAAATCTCCCATAACAACTGTGAAGTGTGTTTTAGGGCTACGTATGGCCCTACTGACGTCCTCATACGTAGCTTCTACTTCATCGTCTGGATGTGTTGACGATGGGGCGTATACCTGTACAATCTTCAACGAATATCGTTTTGAGATTCTCAGTACAAGGTATGCAACCCTATTTGACACACTCTCGATGGACACAATGTTGTTGATGAGAGATTTGTGGACGATAAACCCAACACCACCTTGGGACTTCTGTTCTCCCTCCCGGTAGTAGAACAAGTGGCCGGACTGTAAGGTTATCGTATCCTCGCCCTCTCTTCGGATCTCCGATAAACCAATAATGTCCCAGTGCAACTTGTTCATCTCCTCTTCCAGCTCTACGAGCTTCTCGTCCAACCTCAAAGTGCGCACGTTGTGTGTTACCAGGGCCAGTTGTCGTTTAGAAGGGGGGTGGTAGCCGGATCTCTTCCGGGGATTCTTAGCACCCCCCGCCCCGCCGTTACCGTGGCCGCTACCGTAGCCAGGAATAGCGGGGCCGCCGGGGACTAGGGGCCTGGTCTTCTGGTGCGTAAACATAGGAGGTTAAAAAGCCTACTGGTACCACGCTGGCTAGACGGGTTGGTACAGGGTTTTGTTTCGAGTTTTCCTTCTCTCACACTAGCTGTTGATGTGTGTGTGTTTCCTTTTAGTCGCCTCTTACGACTCCCCTAGGATAGTATCGGGGGTGGTGATAATTGTATTCTAATGCCGTCACCACACGGCAAGTTTGTATTGATTAAGTAAGTTTAGCAAATAACAGAAGAAAATTTTCGCAAAGTACACAATAAAGGTAAACATCGGCATTCGGTAGATAGTAATAACGGGTGTAAAAAGATTAGTTACTATAACTTTGGGATATGATACTAACTTTTCTCATTCTACAATTTTATTAATATTTTTTTTTCCAAAATTGATTTTACCAAACCATATGTGGACAAAATGTAAAACTCCAAATAATTACACTTGCTTTGACTTTGGATAGATAAATAGGACCACAGACGTTGTTTGGAGGTTTTTATTACCATGTTACCTTGTAAGGCTGTATGACACACGTTAGTAGTGCGGTCTGCACCACCTACAGTCAAACTTTATGGACAGTAATCGTTCAGGTGCATTTCTTATTTGGTGGTAAGGATTGCATAAGAGCATTTAGAATTCAAATGCTTTTGGTGTTTTATCATATTGATGATGCATTGACCCGAAATGAGAAAGGGAGGGTGATGATTTTGGCAGTCTATGTATGTATATTATACAGGGTGTAAAAAGAGCAGTCACTATAACTTTGGGATATGATAAAAGGACCTTTTCTCATTCTAGAAATTTTTTTTTTTCATTATTTATTTTTTGAAAAAAAAATTTTGTTTTTGCAATTTATTATTTTTTGTCGCAAGGCTGAACTGTTTGGAACAACGTTCTGCATTAAATTCTTAAATTTTGTTATTTTTGCCCTAGTACGTAATGAACGTCTTACGCGTGCTATTGACCTCTCAGCGTAATCAGCTGATCGCTGTGTTGTGCACGTTGTACATTGCCTATTGAAAATTTTTAATTTTTTAAAACAGTGGATTAAAAGCAAATGACTAGTACCAGTGGATATATCTCTTGCCTGGTTATTACACCACGAAGTTATAGTGACTGCTCTTTTTACACCCTGTATATGTTATGGACCAGGTGATTAGTGCGGGCATTATGAATGTAGCTCTACCGAGCTAGGTGATGTATTGCGCACATACTTGGACACTTTAAACCACAAATACACCGAGGTCGGCGTCGGAGCTATACATTTTTAAGTTTTTGTAAAAGCACTTCACACAGGTCTGTAAAATTCTTAATCGAACAATTAAATTGAGTAAATGTATATTAGTTTAAGTTCCGATTTCACCAGCGCTTGTTAGTGTTAACGGCTTGTTCAAATACCATGCCTTCTCATTCATTGACATGAATAAGAGAGGAATAGTTCAGAATGAAACTGAGTGAGATCTCACTATGACATCACACTAATATTATAAAGGTGAAAGTTAATATGTGTAGGTATGTGTGTGTATCTGGGAGCACGGGAGTGGCTCTCCCAAGCTTTTCACAAAACGTTTCGTTGTTTTCTTTGGAATAAGCTAAATTGTTAATTAAAAAAAAATTCTGTCGTTTCGACTGAAATGTATATAAAGTATTTGAATTTAGGCCTGGTAAAGTAAGGGCGCATGGATCAAGAATCTTGGCTCAACATGAAATCTGACCACTTTTTTATAGATTTTGATTAAGGTGCAGTGTAGAGCTTGTAGGCTTAGAGCGTGTAGTCTTTAAATCCTGTCTTTATACGATATCTGATAACATTTTCACTGGGTGAGCTACGTAGACTCGTCTTGGCAACATTTTTACATGAAAATGTTTTTGGTGGTGTGTGTTACTTCTTCACGTTTAATAAAGTTAGGTATAGAGTTAGCTAGATTAACCCACAGGTAACTTTTCACCGAAACAAAATGTACTGATCCTGTGGGATTCCATTTTGCGCGTACGAAGTACCAGGAGGCATCTAGTTGATTTATAAATAATTAGTTTCAAGCTTTTTCTTGCAATAAAACCGAGTTAGAGAGTAATGGCTTTTTAGAGCATACTTTTATGGCAAGCTATAAGATACCATCATACCAGACGCGCCATGCTCTCTAATAGGTTTAGTGCCTATAAATTTATCTAATATAGCTATTGGCTATTTGTTATAGATCTATAATATTTAGGACTAGGTGCTGTGTGTTCGATATTATTATAATCATACAAGTATTGTAGTTATTAATTGCCTGAATTTTATAACTTCGTTGAGCAAAGAAACCGTTTAAACCTTCCCTGGACTTCCACGAATATTTTAATACTAAAAATAGCCGAATCGGTTCAGCCGATCTCGAGTTTTAGCGAGACTAACGATCAGCGTTTAATTTTTATATATATATCAATCTGGCCCCGTGCTAAGTATCCCGTATAACGGAAATATTAATAATTTTATACAAAATTGAAGATTTTTACTTTATTAATACAAACATTTCATACACATCCATGACCTAGGGACACTGAAAGCTTTTTGATCCTTCGGCGGGATTCGAACCCGCAACCTCCGGCTCGAGCACCAACGCGCTCAATCGCTGCGCTAAAGAGATGGATTATTTTTTAAGAATATATCTTCGTCCGAGTGTTTGAAATAAAACCTACTATTTAGAAAAAATGTTCATGGTATCTAAAATTAAATATGTACAGCTTTTCTGAATAAATGGGCTATGAAACACCGAAAGAGTTTTCGAAATCGGCCCAGTAGTTCCTGAGACAAGCGTCTAATAAGTCGTAGCTTTTAAATTACTAAAAGTATAATTATGTACATCCATATTAATTGTCCTAAATAGCTATTGAATATCATTCGCCGATTATGCATCAGCTCTCGTCCACGTTTCATCCTGCCCTGCTGACATTTCAATTAAACCTTTGTCATAATGTCGATTGGATATTTTGAGTTATGTTTCCATTAGTCACCAGTGGTTGATTCTCGTTAGAGTGCGAGGCCTTAGCCATTATTTACCGGCCCTTTTCCCGTTGAGGGTCTTTAAAATTTAAGCCGATAGGCATGGAGTGTTAGGAACCCTACGCTGCTGGTCACAATTGAATACATGAATAGATGAAGATGATATGTCGCAAAAAAAAAACCCATAAAATTGAGTTTAAACTGTCACATAAACATTTTAGGTTATGTAATAACGTATTGTATTGAGTACATTAATTCTAGAGACGGACCTTCATCCATTCATGTCCTCAATTGGTTTTCGAGGATTATTGTGGGAGCAGAAATTGAAACACTTTTGCAGCAGGATACGCTACTCAAATTTGCCGCCTAAACTACCCAATGTACTATCGCGATTAAAAAACAATATCATCGTGTTAAATTGTTTGTGAATTACAAACAAAATATCATAAATATCTAATAATACTGATAAATGCGATTATTAAACATCTGTAATGCTCAGATTAGTCTCTCGTAAAGTACGACGTCGTTAGTGTGGGCGCGGCTTTAGCGTGTCTACTGCCTACTGTGTGCGCTGTGACAAAATTATATCGGCTACTGTGACCATGGTTTTTGGAAAAACTGAGACTTTTTAAAAAATCATCCTATATAGTACTGTAGAGGACAGCCGTACAGCTATTCTATGCAAGCGAATTGTTTTAATGCACTAATGTATATTTTCGATTACATGAGAGAAGGATCTTGGCTCTACATAGTGTGTGATTACTTTTTCAGTGCTAGTCATTATGCAATTTATTTCGCGTCACTTTTAATTTTTCAAAATTGCTCTTGGCAAAATTTAATCCCCGACAAAAACAGGAGATAAGTTTGACGTGTAGTATGTGTGCTTGTCTGTTTGTGGCATAGTCACTCTCAAACATGAGCCGATTTTAATCTAGTTTTTTTTAGAAATCTGACTTGATCAACTCACTTCCTAAGCAGTTAGGTTAGGATACAAATTTAAATGGATAAGAAAAATAATAGTACTTACATGATAAATTGTCGCTTTACCTTCACAACCTCGTATCTATAAAACTACAACTTTTCAGGAGAGTAAAAAACTTAATAAATTAGATTTTATTATGATATGGATTTTTATTATTAAATGAGGTTCAGTTAAATATTATATCTAGCTTGTATTAACCTAAAGTATATAAAAATTTAGTTTTATATACTCTTTTATTACAATAGTTTATTGAGAAAACATTGATTTTTTAGATACGAGGTTGAATAGGTAATGCGACGAAATGTCTCACAACTACATAATTATCTACTCATTACAAATAACATGGTGAACCTACTCGCTAGTGGTGGCCCGGAAGCCCTTTATCGATAAGATATCGATTCTATCGAAACTCAATTATATCGTAGCTCGTAGCTGCGCGTGCGCCGCTTATACTGCGTTCCGATTCAGCCTACGAGCGATAATCGGTGACAGACTTTTTGTAGGTGAAAAATAGAACATACATACGTATTTATAGGACACGTCATTAAAAAAGTTGGTCAGAAATAATTTTTAGGAAAAATCTGTCCGATTTTCGGTTTTATAAAAAGTATTACTTGGGGACTGGACTTCATTCTTAACATAAATTTACCGGTTTCTGAAGCTAATATTTGAGTTATTATTAAACTGTGTTTTGGAAATAAACATAAATAATAATAAAAGCGTTCAGAATGCCTTGTTAATTAAAATGTTAACTGATCGATTTGAGATACTAAAATATTAAAAAAAAAATATTGATCAGAATCTCTCCTTCAGAAGGAAGCTCTAGTCTGTTTAATTGGTAGAAATTTGCGTAAGTGTCTCCAAAGAGCGGTCAAGTTTGGTTAGGAGTTAGGACATTCCAGGCTGATCACCTGAATGTTTGGCTAGAAAGATGATCCATGCGTCGGATGGGCATTTGAAATGTCGGTCTGCGCTTGATCTCCCGCCAGTCGTGTCGATTACTCTCTTCGAGAGTGGAGGAAGAGTGCTTCTGTGTATGTGAGCGCACACACTTGGGCGCTATAAAATAACTCCTGCGTACCTGGCCTGGTTTCAATGAAACCGTTCACCGTTACCGAAATAGGTTTGGGAGGGATTTTTATTATTAACACGACAAACCTTTTAGAATGTCATCTGGTTTGGAGAGCGTGGCGCAGCTAGTGCGCACAGTAGACCTGGAGAACAGCAGTGTCAGCAGGACTGAGGGCAGCGAGACGGGGTGAGTGGGTAGTGGTAGTGTAGGCAGATAGTAGACAGTAGTAGAAGGTACGAAAGAGATAGTAGGTAATAGTTATTAGATAGAAGATGACTTGATTACAAAATTATTACACGTGCGGACTTTCGACCTAAAGAAGTGTCGCCAGTACTGGAGTAAGAGGGTAGTGGCTGTGTAGGTAGATAGTAGACAGTAGTAGATGGTAGGCATGAGATAGATATGTCGCAGTCATCTGATTAAATCTGCTTATATAGGGTGAGTGTAGTGGTAGTGAAGAGTAGAAGTAGGTAAGAACTATCTCTTTCGATAGAGTCATATTATAGGTATCTCTAGAAATCGGCGTGTATTGCTTCAAACGTTGTCAGGGTTCAATCAAAACTTAATATAAAACAATATTGTAAGATAACTCTTAGAACAATGTGATGTTCCTTACGCGTCGCGCCTAATTCTCTTTCCGGTTGACTAGCGAATGATATCGAATTATTTCTGTTCTTTATTTGAATCTTGTGTTTATTTGTTGCTAGACGAATTATTTCTGTTATATATATATAATTATATAAATCTTGTTTTTATTTATTACTCAATGTTTCCTGCTTAAAATTTAATTCCGCAGAAACTGTACATTTTGCTGCTGTATAAAAAGTAGCCTATGACTTAATACAAGGTGTCAGCTAATTTATACCAAATTTTATTAAAATCCATCTAGCCATTTAGACGACCTCCGTGGCGTAGTGGTTGAGCGCGTTGGTGCTCGAGCGAGAGGTCGTGGGTTCGAATCCCGCCGAGGGAACAAAAAGTTTTCAATGTTCCTGGGTCATGGATGTGTATTAAATTTGTGTATAGTATAAAAAATATTAAATATATTTCCGTTGACTGGTACCTGTAACACAAGTTCTTCGGATACTTAGCACGGGGCCAGATTGGATCTTTAAAAATATAGAAGTAAATAGAAGAATAATTTATGATTAAAGGCTTTGTATAACGTACAATAATCTTGACCGATTATTCGTATAGCTATAAAGGGGTATCGCTTCATCAGGAGCGCGGTAAAATAGTTAAAAAAAAATTCTAAGGTCTAAAATGACCACAAGTATTTTACTATGCTGGGGCTAGGAGGCTCCTAGTCTATACACACGAACGCCCTGGTCGTTGACCTAAGACCTGCAGGCTTACTCCCGACACAATCGAGTTGGTCGACACAATTTAATTGGTCGATTACTTTGAAACTCATCAGGATAAAGAAAATTGTTAGATCGTAACTTGTACACTCCCGACCATATCGCCTGATACATAATCAAAATAAACAAACGTCAATTTATTCGGGAGTACGCAACCCGATATCTGATATCTGAATCAAAATCGAATCAGTTTGGAGAGTAAGGCCTCTAACCAGGATTGAAATTCATGTGTTTTGTGACTTTTATCTTTAATCGTGATTTGTCGCGTTATGGTAAGTAATTTATTAGGTGCCAAAACAAAAAATGCGAAAAAACGCGTCATTCTCTTCACTCTAATTAATTTGTATGCAGGCTTAGGCTTAATAATTATGCACCATGAATCACTCCGTAGATTTTAAAACGACAATCCTCAGGTAAATTTATTAGAAGATTACTATATATTTTTTTTGGGATCTTGCAATATGACCAGCATTGAGAAAAATGGTTTCTAAGTATCCCATTATCGCTTATGGCGCGAACGCAGTCTACTGAAAACTAAAAGTCATGCTAAGATGTGATAAGTGCTACTTACAGATGAATAGAATTAAATCCGGTAAAAGTACCTAAGTAATGATTTGCAATTTTAAATGATATATTATATTATCAATAGGTACTGTTCAAATATTAATTCAAAAGTTCACTTGGTCTTTTCTGTTACCAAATAAGAAAACATATTTTAAACAATGTTCTAAATTTAAAGAAATCTCAATGATGTACCCCGGGACTGCGCGCAAAAAATTTTCTTTCGGAAATCGAGTAGGTACTTCTTAGGGATAAAAGTTAGTAGGTAGGGTAGGTATATTATGTACCGAATGGTCTACTCTATAAAAGTTCCAAATATAATTAAGAATAGATAGAGAATAATAATAATGCCTCCCACACCGATTTTATTGACGGTTGCCGGTTTCATTGAAACCAGACCTGCTACGCAGGATTTATTTTTATAGTACCCAAGTGTGTCCGATATACACAGAAGCACTTTATCTGACTTTTTACGTCGGTTCTGCGCCTGATCTCCCGCCAGTCGTGACGGTTATCCGTCCCACTGGGCTACGAGAGTGAAGGAAGAGAGTGCTTCTGTGTATTGTGCACTCATTAGGGCACTATAAAATAACTCCTGCGTAGTTGGCCTGGATTCAATGAAAAAGGCCACCGACCGAAATCAGTGTGGGGGGGTATCATTATAATTAAAGACAGTCCTATTAGTACCGGGACCAATTCACTGTAAACTAACAAACTAATGTTTACTCTATACAGTGTGTAAAAAGAGCAGTCACTTTGAGATACGATTATACCTACTGCCTTTCCTCATTTCGTAAATGTATTTTTTTATATTTTTTTTTGTCAAAAACTAAAATTTTTTTTTTCTTTTTACCATTTCTTATTTTTTTGTCACAAAAATAATAATTAAGCCAAAAAAATTTTTTTTTTATTTTTGTAAAAAAAAAGACATTTCTAGAATGAGAAAAGGTAGTAATCATATCCCAAAGTTATAGTGACTGCTCATTTTACACCCGTTATATCATTATTCATTAATATCAATTTAACCTAGGGCAGTTTTTCACCAATCCCTACAGACTATACAGTAAACCCTCCTCCACCAGTTTCCGTAGTATACCTCACCTTAGTCCCTCCCCCAGGCTTTATTTCACAATAGACTGGCGAGTAGACGAAATTAATTTCGAACAAAGCGTCTGTCCACCCGCCACGCGTCTGTCGCCTCGAGCTGTCTATCCGGACACAAAACACTGCCGAATGGAAAATAATGAGGTAAGGTGGGCTTATACCATGCGAATTCTAAAATAAAATAATGTAAAACAACGTTTTATTTCTAAACTAGCTGTGCCCGCGACTTCGTACGCGTGAAAAAGTGATTTAGGGCAGCAGTTCAAATACATTTTTAGTTTATGAACACTGTCGTTTGGACATTTAAAATCACTAATTAATAGTAATGCTTCTTTATACACGGTATTAGACGTGCATAGGCAAAAGAAGTAGGCAGATGGAGTAATAATAATAGTTTACTGTCAAATAATGGCCAAACGACCTCCGTAGCGCAGTTGGTTGAGCGCGTTGGCGCTCGAACGAAAGGTCGCGGGTTCGAATCCCGCCGAGGGAACAAAAATTTGTGTATAATATAAAAAAAATCTTAAATATGTGTATATTATAAAAGTATTAAATATATTTCCGTTGTCTGGTACCTGTAACACAAGTTCTTCGGATACTTAGCACAGGGCCAGATTGACGTGGTGTGAAGCGTCCATAGATATTATTATTATTATTATTATTTTTGTCGTGAATGTTTTGAGGTATTTTTTCTATGAAAATGCTAACAATTCCTACTACCAGCTCGAAAAATGACCGTGTATTATTAACCGACTTAAAAAAAAGGAGGAGGTTCTCAATTCGTCTGTATGTATAATTTTTTTTTTTCTTTTATGCGAACGGGACTACATGATAGTACGCTCATATACGCGACGAAGATCTCTGTACTGAGATTTGTATGGACTTTACGCCGCAGCGACTGCAGACGATGATCGTTTTCACACCGACGTTGCGCTGCTGGCGCCGAGCGCCAAATTTTTTAAAAGTCTACTCTCGGTGCGCAATTCCAACTCGGACTTGCCCGGTTTTTTATATTAATTACCTACGCTAACAAACATGTAGCCTACTTTGGACTTTACGGTTAAAGTACTAACTTCCTTTAGACGAAAAAATAACAAAAGTCCAAAAGAAAGAAAAAACCCAAGTCGTACCTAGCATAAAAACTAATAAATAAAAATATCATGAAAAACATAAATCTTACTTATATTGACATAACTTTTCTAATTTAAATGTACCTATGACATCTCATTCATATCTTGAAAACAATCTATCCTACGCCTTTATTAATATTTATTAATCGTATTTGCAAAACCTAAGTATAATAATAAATTACTTCACACAAAGTAATTCTATTCTTTCGTTTTTCGGGATAATAATTTTCTAGTAATGCTTTTCAGATCATAAGCTACCTGTCTGCCAAATTTCATTTAAATACGTTGAGTATTTTGGCTGAAATACCGTCAAATAGGTAGCTACAATTTTTTGAAGATCCCACGGGAACCCTTTCGTTTTTCGGGATAACAATTTCCAATAATGCTCTACAGGTCATAAGCTACCTGCCTGCCGAATTTCATTCAAATACGTTGAGTAGTTTGGCTGAAATACCGTCAAATAGGTATCTACAATTTTTTGAAGATCCCACGGGAACCCTTTCGTTTTTCGGGATAATAATTTCCAATAATGCTCTTCAGGTCATAAGCTACCTGCCTGCCAAATTTCATTTAAATACGTTGAGTAGTTTGGCTGAAATACTTTCAAACAGGTTGCTAAAATTTTTTGAAGATCCCACGGGAACCCTTTCGTTTTTCGGGATAACAATTTCCAATAATGCTCTTCAGATTATAAGCTACCTGCCTGCCAAATTGCATTTAAATACGTTGAGTAGTATGGCTGAAATACTTTCAAATAGGTTGCTAAAATTTTTTGAAGATCCCACGGGAACCCTTTCGTTTTTCGGGATAACAATTTCCAATAATGTTCTTCGGATTATAAGCTACCTGCCTGCCAAATTTCATTTAAATACGTTGAGTAGTTTGGCTGAAATACCGTCAAATAGGTAGCTACAATTTTTTGAAGATCCCACGGGAACCCTTTCGTTTTTCGGGATAATAATTTCCAATAATGTTCTTTAAGTCGTAAGCTACCTGCCTGCCAGATTTCATTTCATTCCATACAGTAGTTTTAGCGTGATGCGACGACAAACATTCCCATATGGACAGACAGACAGACAGACAGACAGACAGACAGACAGACAGACAGACAGACAGACAGACAGACAGACAGACATTTTTTTCAAAAATGTTATTTTTAGGTTCTGTGGCTTTCATAGACCCCCTTTTTTTGATTTTCACTTAAATATCTTTAATGTACAGACATGACCTCTCTACAGATTTATTATATGTATAGATGAAACTTAACAAGCTATTTTCGGAAAGTCAACCAGAAAAACAAGCGTAAGAAACTCGCAAAGAAGAACCGGCGTAAGGAACTCGCATTCTCATTCTTTAACCGCTCCAGAAAGTTCTTTTAGTGCAAACAGACGAAGAACATTCTTTCGTTGTTCTGTCTGCGTTCGCTCGCGTCTGCTCGTTAATATTTTGGAGTAAATACTGACATCTTTATCTTTCGCTGATACTAAAAGATCGAGAAAGAATACTCTTGTTCTAGCTCTTTGTTCTTTTTACCCGACTTCGGCGAAGCCAAAAGGAAGGGTAATGATTTTGGCAGTCTATGTATGTATGTATGTATGTATGTTTGTATGTATGTATGTATGTTCCCTCGTAGCGGTTAAACTACTGGTCCGATTTTAATAAATAAGGTGTCAATCGATTCGTAGTAGTCCCGCGAGTAACATAGGCTATATCAGTTTTCGAAAAATTTTGGATTTTGAAAATTATACCTCAAAAACTATCTCCAAAAAAAATTAAATTAAGATAATTGTATCGTGTTTGGTATCAAAAGATAGGTCTTGACAAGCACATTACAAATATGTATTTAATTTTTTAATTAATTATTATATTTTATTGTTAAATTCGAAATAAACGTTTAAAATGCGGTCGTACAAATAGTATCTAGGAGTTGTTTAGTTACTTTCTATGTGTTAATTTAACGTTAGTTTAGTGAAAATATAATGTTATAGTTTATGTGGACACAGAAAAATGTAAAATAAAATAAAAGATTAAAAAAACTATAACCCGACTTCGCAAAAAAGGGCTCTAAAAAGGCTGAAACAAGACAATAATTCAATTTGAAATCCAGATATGCATAGGTACAGATATGGTCAAGGTAGAGCCGTGGTCGTACCCGCTATTGGGAATGTATATTTCAACAGCAGACGAATATTATAGATTTGTTTAGCGGGTACGACCACGGCTCTACCTTGACCATATCTGTACCTATGCTTATCTGGATTTCAAATTGAATTATTGTCTTGTTTCAGCCTTTTTAGAGCCCTTTTTTGCGAAGTCGGGTTATAGTTTTTTTAATTATATAACCTATACACGTACGTATTATCGAACAAGTTGCCTCTTGAGCTCATTATCAAAATCGCCTAACAGCGCCGATTGACTGTGCGCATACGATACTGATGAGAACCTATAATATAACAGATTTAAAAAAAAAAACGTTTCGGTTCACTTTTAAAAATGAACAACTTTACTTATGTTTACATAGGTAATTAATTAATTTTTTAACGTAAAAATAAAGATTATTCTTATTTTAATGTTTTTCTGTAATCTATAATATGAATATTACGATATAAAAAGAAGGGAAATTAAATTAATATGTAACATTAATAAAGTTGTTCACTTTTAAAAGTGAAACGAAACGTTGTTTTAACTGTCATATAGGTTCTCAAGTGAGGTTGGGTTTGAGACTTCTTTATTAATACGGGCCTTCAAGTCTTTCAAGTACAAAGGAAAATGTTTAGAAACTGGTCAAGCAGGAATTTTGCCGATATTGTACATACTTACTACATTTATATTACGTATTGTACGAATTTCCATTTCAGGCTTCCGTGCCCTCGGCATACTTTTCATGATCGCCTTTTTGTAGGTAAAAAATAGAACATTCTTATTTCAATAGTGTAACGCACACGTCTTACAATAGCAGTTCTCAAAATCGGTCATATTTGTATAATGGAACGATCTGCGGCAAAACGGGTGGAAAAAAGGGCTTTACTTATTAAGCTATTGCATAGCTTCTATCGCGGGCCTTGAGCGTGGAGACCGAATACAGAAATTCCGTAACGAAAATAACCTAACACCCCCCACTCCGACCGGATACTTTTTATTGCCATCTATCGATGAATAGCAGAACTTTTAATGACTCTTTTGAAATATCACGCTTGTCTCTTTAGTTCAACAACTCGCCTCTAGGTGGCATTGGTTGTATCGGATAAGTTGATATGCAATAAGTAAGTAAGTATGCAATAGCTTTACCGCGGCAGACCCCGAGTGCCACATGTCTTTTTTGAACAGATGTAAATTACAATACTTAATTTATTATTTCCCATTCATAGAACTTTGTTTTCTAGCAAAGAAAATTGATTACGTAGTGCTTGTCTGTTTACAGCCTTTCTAATTTAAAATCATTTCATTTGAATGATTATTTACATTCAAAGAAAAGCAATATATTTTAAGTGAGTAGATATCCTAACTTCAGATAACCAAATTAGGGTTCGACTAAATAAACCCTTGTTTTGGAAGCGTTAATGTGCTACTTGCTTGTTGTTGTTCCTTCTCTGAGGTTGCTCTGTGCTGAGGGAAAGCTATACAGTGCTAATTTTCTTTCCTTGTATTGTATAGTTTGGGAAATCGCAAGAAAACTGCAACCATTTTACATAACATTGTAGCAGTTTTCTTAACCAAAAACATAAACAAAATTGAAAGTTTCAGGGAACCTCTGATATTGTAGTATGCGAGCTGATGATGATGAGATAAGAACTAATAATACTCTCGATAGAATCTTGAGAAACAAACAGACAGACAGACTTATAACACTAGTGGTGTTTGTTTACGTCGGGGCTAGAAAATATCATGTAAAATTAGTACAATTTTCAACTATAAGAATTTGTGATAGTTTGGGCTCTATCTTTATAAAAAAAAATTACTTTTGTCTCCCTAATTCATCGATTTTGCCGTGTGTGCGGGGCTAGAAAATATCATGTAAAATTAGTACAATTTTGAAAAGGAAGGTATCTTTTCCTTTCATCTCCGGCAATGTAAGTGAGGGGTACTTTTAAGGAAGAGTAAACCCTTAAAGCAGCGGCTGAGCATTTGGCCGGAATACTTAAACGTTAGTTAACTTAAGTGGCTCTCAAGTCACATGCTATGCATTGCAATATCTATGCCGGAATGACTAGTCATTCCGGCATAGATATGTCAGTGACAGCCTGATAATATAAGAGCTCCTTACTTTAACCAGCGTTTCAGCATTCAGCTGTTACATTCGCATAAAACATTGAGGTTAAATTAGATTTTAACCATATCGTATACGTACAAAAATGACAACGGCAAAAGAGTTTGGGATCACGAAAAGAGCGGTGCCTGGTACAGCTCCGGCCGCGGACGATCAATAGAGCAAATATAATCGTGATTGATGGATACATACTATTGTTGCCGATTTCCGACCTCATATGGGATATGGCAAATGGGTCAGGCTGTACGGATCTTCCCCAACCTGGATAGATAACAATTAAATTCATAATGATTGTTATTACATAATAACAATTTACAAAGAGGTCGACATGTGGCGGCTCTAATTCAATAAGTTGTTTTTTTTTAATTTAGCACCCGTGTTGCTGCCACGAAATTAAGCTAAATTAAGCCACAAGGCCTTAGACGACTTAACAAAAAAAGGTTGTTTCACTTTTAAAAATGAATAACTCTACATTATTTGTTACATACTTAAATTTTTTTTAAAACGTGTAATTAAAGATTAAAAATATAGATTATACTTATTTTAATATTTTTCTGTAATCTTTAATATGAATATTACGGTTAAAAATAAAATAAAGTAAAGTAAGTACCATGTAACATTAATAAAGTTGTTCACTTTTAAAAGTGAAAAGTAACGTTGTTTTATCTGTCAAATAGGTTCTCAAGTGAGGTTGGGTTCGAGATTGTTTTATTTATATGGGCCGACATTCAACTTTCAAGACATGGCATATTAATTATCGTAATTAACGTCTCACAGGGGTAAGGAGTAAGGATACTATTACTGCCTTCCCAGGATGGGTGTTCTAGGTCGGTATGTAGGACTCCTGGGGCAAGAGCTACAGGTCACGTGAATCCCGCTTCTATGTTTATTTGGGCGGCAAATGTTTTTTATCTATTTATTTATTTACAAACTACAACTCATCACAGGTACTTAACTTAATAATTATAATAGAGTGTAACAAAAATCAACATTACTTTATAATCTTACCATCTAACTTACTACACAATATATTATCTTATCTTTTTGGCCCAAGGCGACAAATCTTTAAAAAAAGTTATTTTGGTTTGTAGTCAACGGACGCCACATAGCCGCGCAGCGGATCTTTCAAAGAACTTTACTGATTTACGGAATAATATTAATCTATGGCCGCTTTCGCTTGGACGCTTTAAATTTAAAACAAATTGCTAGAGATTTATATTCCGCTACTGGTCATATAAATCTTCAGCCTTACATCGATCTTTAAAAGCTAAAAGTTAGCCATTTATGCGTAAACCGATAGACAAGATACACCGATGTTAGTGCTGATTGGATTCAATTAGAATCGGTGGCCATTCCTCGGTCGTGCTATCTCATTCCTCGACCGTGTTATCTCCCTCGTTGATCAGTTTATTTCACTTGATTAATCGAATTAAGTCTTTCCGTATCGAGTAAAAGTAAATGACTTCTGAATTCTTAACGAGAACGTGAAAAACGGCCAAGTTCATATTAAGTTAGATATAAATGTTAATATGTTAGCTATCTGGTGTTCATGTAATAATGTCTTTAATAAAAATGTAAATAAACGAGTCCAAGCTCTAGGATCCGAAACATATACTCATTTTATCTTTTCTGCTATCGAAGGCTCCTAAGTTGGCTCTGACGTCACTGCGAGCCCGATTGTGTCTATTGTGACTCCTTCTTCATGAATTTAATTATATAGTACTAGCTGTGCCCGCGATTTCGTTCGCGTGGTTTTTGAGCGACTTAAACCGTTTATGCAGCGCACGCAACAAAAGTCCCACTGACGCTTCGCTCCTATTAGTCGCAGCGTAATGTTTTATAAAGCCTGAAGCCCCTTCCCCTTTATATGGACAGCTATCCAACAAAAAAAGAATTTTTCAAATCGGACCAGTATTTCCTGAGATTAGCTTTATAATATTAGTATAGAAGTAGTGCGAATTCCCTTAGCGGTCCGTGCTGCTCAAGGTACCTGTTTCCACTCTGTTGAAGTGCTGACCAGTCAAGGAGAAGATGGGTGTCTTGTCTTTTTCCTTACAAAATGACCTATGTCCACTTTATTGAGGTGTGTGTGGAACTTGCAGTGTTAGTCAGGGTTGCGATAAGGAGTCTCAGTCGATATCTACTTAACCTAAACTTTACCTCCAATATTTTTTTTTACAATTCGAGTTTAACTATGAACTTTACTATAACATGAAATTTAACTTTAATTTGAATGACTTGGCGTCAGCACTGCCGCGCGACCGCTCTCTACCGAAGCTTGCGGTAGTCGTTACAGATATTCGCTAATGCGTTATTGGCTTGGGCACGGTAGCCATTTTATCTTGCTCTTTTAACGCTCAAACTATTGGAATCCCAACTTTTTGCTGGCTGTAGGTTGTATCGACGAAGTATAATGGATATGTTGTGTAATGATATTGTACAAGTTTATTAGTGTTACATAATGCTACGCCATTATTAATTAGGCCTAAAACAATGTAATGTCAAATATGACATTTGACTTTGAAGCTTAAGATAGTATATAGAAGAGTCCTCTTAGAGAGGCTATGAAGGTAGGACCTATGTAACCTAGTTAAGAGATATTGTATACATATAATATCAACGTGTAATAAACCTAATAATATTAATTTACGTGTGTATTATTGAACATATGAAGGGACCCTAATGTATGCTGTGGCATCATAACAATTAGGGTCCACGGCTTACTTTTTACCCGACTTCGGCGAAGCCAAAAGGAAGGGTAATGATTTTGGCAGTCTATGTATGTATGTATGTATGTTTGTATGTATGTTCCCTCGTAGCGGCTAAATTAATGGTCCGATTTTGATGAATGAGGTGTCAATCGATTCGTATTAATGCCGCGGGTAGCATAGGCTATATAATTTTCTGAAAAATTTTATACTTTGAAAATTATACCTCAAAAACTATCTATCTCTATCTCCAATAAAAATTAAATTAAGATATTTGTCTCGTCTTTGGTATCAAAAGATAGATCTTGGCAAGCACATTGCGAATATGTATTTATATTTTTTATTTATTATTATATTTTATTGTTAAATTCAAAATAAAGATTTAAATGCGGTCGTACAAGTAGTATCTCGGAGTTGATACTTTCTATGTAATGGACAATTAAATAAAAGTGTAATAATTATTATATTTGATGTGGAAACAGTAAAATATTAAATAAAAAAAAAGAAATCCAGATATAGGTACAGAAATGGTCAAGGTAGAGCCGTGGTCGTACCCCCTATTGGGATTGTATATTTCAACAGCAGACGAATATTATAGATTTGTTTAGCGGGTACGACCACGGCTCTACCTTGACCATTTCTGTACCTATGCATATCTGGATTTCAAATTGAATTATTTTCTTGTTTCAGCCTTTTTAGACCCATTTTTTTGCGTAGTCAGGCTATAGTTTTTAATCTTTTTTTTTATTGTAGGATAGAATAAATAATCGAGTAGATTTTTCCTCCATATTATTTCTGCACAATAATAACACACAACTTTTATTTACACTTTTCATTACGTTAAATAAGTTTTTACAAAAACATGCCCGGTTTCGATTAAATCATCACCTGATGATGAACATCTGATGATGATTTAATCGTAACCGGTCGTGTTTTTGTAAAATTTATTAAAACGTAATAAAAAGTGGAAAAGTGTAAATAAAAGTTGTGTGTTATTATTGTGAACATGAAATTCCATCCAGAACCAACAGTACATTCACTAATTGAATATAGTGTATATTATTCTGGACGACTTTTTGTATGACTATATGTTGCACTATTACAATCAGTATGTTCTATTATTCACCTACAAAAGATCGGTCACCGATTATAGCTCGTGGATTAAAAATGATAGTGCTTTCATAGTTTTAATTTCTAAGTAGGTACAGGGTTTTCATAGTTTTAATTTTCAAGTATAGGGTTTTCATAGTTTTAATTTCTAAGTAAGTATAGGGTTTTCATAGTTTCAATTTCTAAGTATAGGGTTCTATGTACTTTAGCTGCTAAATATCAAAGGGCAAGTGATATAATTGACAAATCGATTTTCACATTCAGAATTGGATCTATTGTTATAAATTGCATCAAAGCAATAAAATGTAGGGTCAAGACGTTGCGTATCGCGTTTGATGGCCAATTATTTGTTTATGAAGTGCATTAATCTCGAGCTGGAGAAAGCCGGACAGATTTACGGCGAGGCTATTGTGGCGGTAATTACTGTAACACCCTATGGCAGATATATGTTTGAGTAGACCCCCCATTCAGGAACTGTACATTTTTTTTGGAACAAAAATGCTCAAAGTGCCAAGGAAATTCGTGATTAATCGCATTCGGGATATAGGAATGATATAAGAGTCTCAAACTAAATAAAAAGTAAAGATAAAACTTTATTTAACAAAAACTTAGGTCGGTCTTAGACTATTCTTTCTCACATATTTCATACTATCGTGTTTTTTTTGTGTTGTTTATCTTACTGTATAGTGTATATGTGTAACTTCTGATTGTGCACAATAAAGTATATTTTCATTTCATTTTTTTTATATATCTGAGGTATAGACTCACCTGGACCTGAGAAATTCCATTTCCTCATTTATATACTCACCTGTACCGCTCAGAAATGACAACGTAGCGCTAAAAGTTATCTTATGTTACAGCCTTCTAAGCGCTATTCACGTTGGGTCATTTCACAGGTTAATTTTGTTCACAAGCTTACTAGACTACAAAGTGTAGTTATACAATAGTGTGAAAAATATAACAAATAATAGAAAACTGCGGAACTCCAGAAATGCTCTCGGGGGGTCAACTTGAATATATCTGTGGTCCACGCTGACACTCGTGACCGCCGCGCTCGCGCAAAGTGTGGCACCCCGGGGCAGTCGACTACTGATTGCTAGTACATTATACATTGACGATTTTTTCATACCTGATGGCAGTAACGGGGTGCGCCTAAAGGTCATCCAGGATCCAGACTTACATCAAAATAACAATTTTTTACATTAAGACTTTGATAGAGTGGGCATAGAATGAGCAGACGTTTTTGAAGTTCAGAAAAGTCGTGAGGCCGTATAGGCCGTATATGACCCATATTATGCGGCATCATTCAGCTACACTATATTCTAAGCTGAGATATTTTATTAATATTTAATTTCGTTTGTATCTATTACCTACTGTTCTGTTCTGTGGCATCGTAGCTAAATGGATTAACCATTATCTAGTTCTTTTGGTTTGGAAGCCGATGTGATCGCGGGTGTTAGCTTTATCCAGTATCAGTTCACTCAGTGCTTAAAAATTCGTGGATTACTTAAAATTTTGTTCATTATTCATCATTATATTCTTATATTCTTCTTTCCTGATCAGTAGAGTAGGTATAGAAATACCACGCAATGGTCCACATCCCTCATAACACTTGTCTCTGGCGGAAGGCTGGCGGGCGTGATTGTCTCTGGACAGCTGCGTGACGTCACGACCTATTGATGGACGGTTGTGTCGGCACGCGCCGGTGCGGTGTACGTATAGGACATACGCAACACCTGGACGTTGAGTCTAGACGGTTAGGTTAGGTTACATAATAATATTGAGATTTTATACTCTATCCCCCGGTTTCCCGAACGCTATTCAAATGAATGATCAACTAACATGGCATTCAAATTAACAACCCATATTGAACGCTGATTGGTAGAATATGATCAAGGAACGGACATCTTTTTTATAATAATTATTATAGGTCCGTGCGGGCATTGTGCATGCTTTACTCGCTGCTGCACCATCCCAACGCTCCCGTGTATCTCTCCTCCCACCTTCGATATCTCTGCAGCAGCCATGACAAGAACCTCCGATCTTTTAATAACGAGCTTTTACTTTGCCCTTCCCATAAATCTAGTATCGTCCATTCTTCTTTTAACGTACAGGCTATTCTTCTCTGGAATGCTCTTCCTCTGGAAATCAGGCTGTCTAAAACCAGAGACATGTTTAAGCGCAGAATTCGTGACTTTTATCTTAAGCAATTGGCAGATTCTTAAAATTTTCAGTGTCTTGTAGTTATAGTATAATATATTTATTTTATTTAATATATAATACTTGTTATTATTATAGTATAAATTATTTATTATTATTATAGTATATAATATATATTATTTATTTTATTATTTATGTTATTAATATATAATATGTAATGTTGTATTTATTTTTATGATATTATAAATAAGATTCTGTTACTTTACCGGCACCTATACAATTTTGCTTTTGTAACGCCCAAAGGTTGAGTGGTAGAGAATGCCGCATTTCATTAAGTCCGACTTTGTACAGTTTGTGCATTAAGTTTAATAAATAAAAAATAAATAAATAAATACATCCGGATCCAACCGGAAGAGAAAGAGACCTCGGGGCTTTACGATGATAAAGTTAAAAAACGTATCTAATTTTACTTCATCTTGGCTATTGGCTTAGGTTGATGATACTCGTAACTAGGATTGACATATTAGCATCGCTCACCCCGATTTCTGAAAGGCTGTAAAACGTAGCGACTGAGCGAAGTTGTTGCAAGTAATGTTCACCAATGAGCGCTCAGAATGGCTTGTTAACTCAAATGTTAGCTGATCGACGATCAGCTTTTCAGAAACTTATTATATTTTATTACGTATGACTTGGAAAAACCAAAGCAATCGCAAAAATAGCGTAAACTTGCTTTGAAATTCACCAACGGATAAAAAATAATAGGGCATAAGCGCCAAAAACCAAATAAAACATTCATAAGAAATACGAGAGGGATAACATTATATTTAAAGAAGTGTTAAGAGGAAACACCACGGTTGAGAGAAATACAAAATAGGTATTTATAAAATCTATTGCTGTCTCGCAGTGCCTTAGCTAGCCAGCCCTAGCGCGATAGAGACAACTGCAACTTGGACTGAAATTACCTATTAAAAGTACCAGAAATCGAAAACATGACCCCTATTTTTGTATGAAAAAAATTTCGTGGTGTTTCCTCTTAACACTAACAAGCGTTTTTGAAATCGGGACTAAAACTCAGAAAAAATAATTTGACGTAAATGTTTGTTTACATTTGATTAATAGATTTTGTGGAAATCAATCAATTTGATTAACAAATTGATTGATTTTGCCCGCTGCTTCCCGATTCACAGGAATCTAATATTGCCACAATAAAATGTAGTTTATGCTACTTATCTAATAGGTACCTTGTATTGTATGTAATAAGCTAAAATGCAAATACAGTAATAGTAATTCCTGGGATACCTGTCAATATAAAAGGAAGTTCCAACATTCAACGACACGCACTACCGGCGCGGTGAAATTAATAGCAGCCTGTTAGATGTAATCACTAATCGGTACGAAAGTCTAGACTTGGCGTGGGAACGTCTAGGTCTGGTCGGGGCATCTTAATACGTCATTGTGATCTCATCAGCGGAGTAGCCGACATCTGTGCCTCGATTCTACACTTCGAATATAGCTTCTAGTGTCAGTCTGTCCCGCTCGCCGCACATGTTTGACGTGCCTACGAGCGGGATAGACTGTCACGAAGTTCGAGTTGCGAGAATCGGGGCCTGGACTTATTGAATGTGTCGCGGTTTCGCGGACTATGGAATCTAGCATGACTATCATGGAAATAGTAGTCTTAGTCTATGACTTTTGACTAGGGTGGCTATCCATTCTAAGATGGTCACCAGCAAAGTTTATTTAATGTACTCAATGTATTCGAATTATTGTTTTAATAAGCTTTTCGCTTGTAATTGCATAGTTTTTAAAGAACAATTTTTCATCTTTTTGCCAAATAAGACAGCGTTTATCGCAGGCCAAACCTCGACCTTCTCGACCGGTTAGGGTTGAACCGGTGGTAGCTTTTTGTGTAGACATTGCGAGAATAACTTGTTAAGTTTTATTTGGGAATAAAAAAACCTGTTTTCGTTTTCTGGTTTTTCCTGGATTTGTCTTAGTATATAGTGACAGGGTTTTAGTCGCGGGGATAAAGCTAGTAAGCCATAGCGTAGCGAATAGCGATATAATGTAGGTATTATTGATTAGTGGGAGCGTGCGGTTTTTTTCGCCGGGTTAGGGTTGAACCGGTGGCAGCTTTTTGTATTGACATGCCGAGAATAACATGTTAAGTTTCATTTGGAAATAAAAATGTTCATTTTCATTATAGTGTGTCAAGTGCGAGTTTTTGTCGCTGCTCATTGTGACGTTAACTACAATCTATATGGCATCGAATTAGTTCCGTAGTTTGCCACTAGGGGCGTTGGTGTCATACAAAATGACGGTTAATAGTGACAAAACTCGGATTTGGCACTCTGATTGTTTGTTGTTACGTTTACAAACCAATTTCAACACCGAATTCATTAAACAATATCTCTGCCAACATGGCAGGCTGATAATGATAAATCGTCCATGTAGAAATGAATAATTAGTATGTAATTTCGTCTCATTAGGAGAGGATGTGAGAGGGCTTAGATCAGAGGTCCGCCTCATTAATCAATAGACGGCTCCTACAATTTGTTATCTGCAGTCATCTAGTTGGTTTTAGACGACTAGAAAGGTGCAGTGCAGCTACGATTTCAATGTCTTTCAAGATCGTCGTAAAAACGGGGAAACTAGACGAAGGATGGGACGTAATTCACGAAAGACACCGCGATTAGTTGACATACGATTTATATCAACCTTATGTCTAGTATTTAACCAGCCTTGCGAGTGCGAGCGTGATGTGATTATATATCTGTCCTTTTCTCTCTGATAAATGTTCCACCAATCAGCGTTCAATGTTAGTTGATCATACATTTGAATAGCGTTCTAGAAACCGACCCTGTCTGTATCACAAGAACCGCTAAAGATCGACAAATGATTTAAAAAAAAAAAATGTACTTATCTCTGTTGCTGCTTAACAACGACTTCTAAAACATAATAAAATAAATAGGTACGAGTCCTCTTATAAAATAAACGTGATGTTTTACGTGCGCTCAACTCGCACTTGGACGGTTTACATTTTACATTTTTGTATGTTACGACTTAACTCAAAAGGTACTGGACCGATTTTAATAATTCTTTTTTCATTAGAAAGCTACATTACCACTGAGTAACATAGGCTATATAAAAATCAAGTGCTGTTCGTTAGTCTCGCTAAAACTCGAGATAAGCTGAACTGATTCGGCTAATTTTTGTTCTTGAAATATTCGTGGATGTCCCGGGAAGGTTTACGCGGTTTCCATGCTTAACGAAGTGGGCACGGGTTAGCTAGTCGTAGATATGTTTATTTCATAAATACTTAGAATTACATTTACAAACAATTAAAGTTTAAACTATAACCCGACTTCGCAAAAAAGGGGTCTAAAACGGCTGAAACAAGAAAATAATTCAATTTGAAATCCAGATATGCATAGGTACAGAAATGGTCAAGGTAGAGCCGTGGTCGTTCCCGCTAAACAAATCTATAATATTCGTCTGCTGTTTAAATATATAATGCCAATAGCGGGTACGGGTTGCGAAGTCGGGTTATAGTTTTTTTTAACTTTTATTTTATTTTACATTTTTCTGTTTTCTCATGAACTATAACATTATATTTTCACTAAGCGATCGTTAAATTAACACATATAAAGTAACTAAACAATTCCTAGATACTATTTGTACGACCGCATTTTAAACGATTATTTTAAATTTAAAAATAAAATATAAAAATTAATTAAAAATTTTAATACATATTTGTAATGTCCTTGCAAGTCCTATCTTTTGATATCAAACACGATACAATTATATAAATTTTTTTTTTGGATATAGTTTTTGAGGTATAATTTCCAAAATCCAAAATTTTTCGAAAAATTATATAGCCTATGTTACTCGCGGGACCACTACGAATTGATTGACACCTTATTTATTAAAATCGGACCAGTAGTTTAACCGCTACGAGGGAACATACATACATACATAGGTACATACATAGACTGCCAAAATAATTACCCTTCCTTTTGGCTTCGCCGAAGTCGGGTAAAAAAATCTGCTTGACACCTCGCG
The DNA here is from genome assembly GCA_905187575.2 of Celastrina argiolus. Lineage (NCBI taxonomy): Eukaryota > Metazoa > Arthropoda > Insecta > Lepidoptera > Lycaenidae > Celastrina > Celastrina argiolus. The sequence goes on from LR994596.1 coordinate 12,255,860, forward strand.
TTCCTGAAGAAAAGGGTTTTGACCGGCAGACAGACGGACAATCATGTGATCCTATAAGGGTTTTTCCATTTTACGTACGGAACCCTAAGATACTGATATTATTGAAATGAATCCCCGATTACAGTTAAAACAGTATCGTCACTGTTTTTGGCACAGATAACCAAACTTGGTCAAATTGATCACGAACTCACGTACTTACTTACTTATTGAGTACATTAAAGCATCAATTAAAATGAAATTAGTCATTACGATATTCGTGTTATCTTTTCTGCGAAATTCTTCGAATGTTTAAACAATATTGAGATTTAGAAATTGGGGCAAAGGATTTGGTAATTTGCAAAGACATGAACCGTTAAAATCTTTATGCCTCCCACTGGTTCCGGTGACGTAGTTGATCTGGTTTCAATGAAAACGTCATAGAAACCAGATTAGCTACGCTGGTTTTATTTTAAAGAGGAAACACGGTCTGGAGAAATGCAAAACATGTCAAGTCTATAATTGTCCTGCAACTGCCCGATCAAATTGAAACAGACAACTGCACCTTGAACTGAAATTATCTTTTAAAAGTACGAGTACGAGAAATTTAAAATTTAAAACAAAAACGTGGGTAACCTAGTTGCAGATGTTGAGTCTGTTTTGTGTGTTAAAAATACAATCATTAAATTCATTTTAATACTTTTTATACATCAATTTTAACGAGAAATAACATAATTATTATCACTGCTGATAGCTGATGCTTATTAGTGTTGAAAGCGAACAGAGTCGCGGCATTCAGTCTGTTCACCTCGCGAGATCAATCGGCAATAAATTATTGTAATGGCTCTAATAGCTGTGTAACTCATGAGCAATAGACACTCATATTGATGTAGGATGCAGCCCTTCATATTGTGCATTCTGGTTTAAATACGAACATGGGATGGGATTAAGAAATTTGTTAATCCCATTTAAATCGGATCCAATCAATTTAAGAAACTTTGGGTTGACTATGTCTATGTTAAAAAGTCAAGGCAGAAAATAATAGTGAAATCACGCTTAATTACATTGTCAATTTGTCATTGGTCGTTGATGATGTACCTATGCAAAATTTAAAATTAATCAGAATTCCGGAAATTTGTGAAAATTATTTTCAAAGATTCCGTTACATTGATACATACATACAACCTAGACTAATAAAGGCGTATTAAAAATACTAGTTGGAATGAATCTCAGAGGAGCTGAATAGGTAATTGACCTCGCATTGTCATTCAGATTATAGATTATTATTAAAAAAAACGATTTAATATCAGCTGAATGGGAAGACGATCACTTTCTTAGAGCCAGTAGATCCATTTGTACTAGTCTTAAACAAATAATATTGTAAAAAATTATAATAGGTAATATCAATATTACCTATTATAATTTCTATATAATCAAAGATCAAACTAACATTATTTAGTTGAAACTACGAGTATGTATAAACTTATAAAGAACCAATAGCACCTATACAAAACTATCTTCGGATGATGAACTCTATTTCGAAACCCTATGTTGCAGATGTCTTGTCGTTTCAAATAACTTTTACAAAATTAGACGTGAATGTAGCCAAAGGGGAATTATAGCTGGCTACACCATAGCAACACAACATAACAAGATCAGACTTCTTCCATTTTGTGTGCCAGATAGTATTTTATGCATGGCCATTGAGAGCAGTTCTACCTACGATTACCAGATTTAGATTCTTGTATCCAGATTAAAGGACGGTGCCGAAGTTATTGAGTTTATGGACTTCCACGAATATTACAAGACCAAAAATAGCTGAATCGGTTCAGCCGTTCTCGAGTTTTAGCGAGACCAACGAACAGCATTTTATTTTTATATATTGCCAGCTTACCCGTGCCAACTCCGTTGAGCATACAAAACATTTAAACCTTCCCTGGACTTCCACGAATATTTCAAGACCAAAACTAGCTGAATCGGTTCAGCCGTTTTCGAGTTTTAGCGAGACCAACGAACAGCATTTTATTTTTATACATTACTAGCTGACCCGTGCCCACTTCGTTGAGCATACAAACCATTTAAACCTTCCCTGGACTTCCACGAATATTTCAAGACCAAAACTAGCCGCTCTCGAGTTTTAGCGAGACTAACGAACAGCATTTTTTTATATACAAAAATATATGTAAGGATAAGGATACTAGGAACATACTTTTGTTTTCATTTGTATTGAATGTGATTATGCTTAGGTCCTAACCTAACCTATAATTATATATTATGTATGGTAGCCCCATTGCAAGATATTAATATTTTGCAACTTTCGCAAGGTGCACACAATACCACTTATATTTTTGTAATGCAGATAATCTACTAGAAATCTAGACCTAAGTTATCCGCAGTACAAAAAAATGTGGTACTGTTATGTGTACTGTCCACTAGAAAGAAACGATGCCTGATTTCTGAAATCAGCGGAAGAATTAATACGTCAAAGCCCTTAAAGGTTAATGGACTTTATTAAATGTTTCTATGGCTATGAATGATACAGATACGGTCAAGTGCATGCGATTGATTTGACGCGTGTTATGTAATAGACGCATGCATGCGTGCATCCGGCTCGCGGGTGTTACAGATCGTAAAATAAAAACTAAATTAAAATTTAAAAAAACCCCACTTAGCGTGTATCATTCCTATCACACCTAACAAACGACCTGATGACCTCGAATACCTTCTTCCTGCGTGAACCTGAACCGATTTTCACCAAATATACCTATGAACACTTTCGACTGATCTATCAAACAAAAAAAAAACGCATTAAAATCGGATCATCCGTTTGGGAGCTACGATGCCACAGACACATATATACATTTAAACAGACACGTCAAGCACCCCGTCGTTTTTGCGTCGGGGGTTAATAATCCCATAATGTGTTATACTTCTGAAAATTCGTGCTATTGGACCCTCAATTTTGAAAAGTGTTTTTTGTTCCCCATATATGATAATATTTAACTTTTGAGAAATGCTACGGAAGGATATTCATGCTTTCTTTTTACCAACCATAAATAATGAAGACATGAATCGGTGAAGGTGATAAGTCACAAAAAATGTTACCCACAAAATTGAGTTTAAACTGTCACTTAAAAAATTTTAGGGTATGCAGTAACGTAATAAGTTCATTTATTCTAGAGACGGCTCTTTAAAGTTCGTTATATTTTTGAACTCTATATTCTCGAAAGCATAGTTTTGCTACATGTTTTACCTTCATCAGTTCTCTTCAATTATTATAGCGAATTTTAATGATTTGGAGGCTTTCTTCCGATTCAAGTAAAATAGGCTACTACTAACTGGTGTTCAATCTTAACCCGCCGAGAGGTAGAAACTCTAATTTCCCATCAGTCAGCCCCAAACAATAGTCTGTGCGCTGTTTGTAATGTTTCGGTTTCGGCTATTGGTGTGCTAATTCGATCCCCCGATGGCGGAAGCCGCTGTGCTATAACGAAAACGCACTAAACTCGGAATCTGTTTCTAATTTTACGCGATCGCTCTCGCCGAGTCGACACTAGGAAGCGAGCTGCCCTATTTCTGACGGGCCCTTTGTTCCGCGGCGTGGATGTATCGGAATAGACGCAGGTTGCGAAAGCGGATCGGTGTCGGATGGTCAGGTCGGTGAGAGGTATGTTTGTGTTCAACATAATCATGTAATTTTTGCCCGACTACGGCAATAGGAAGGGTAATGATTTTGGCAATATATACGACTCGGCAAAGGCAAAAGGAATGGTGAATCATTTTGGCCGTCTGTTATTTTAATATATAAAGAAAAACAACTAAGTTAAATTATTTTTTTATAGTAAAGGAAGTTTAAAGCAAAATTTAAATTCTATGAACCATGGCGAATTACTAAACCCAGTCAATTTATTATTTATTTTATTTATTCATTTACACTTTTTGTACAACGTACAATGGCGGACTTAATGCCGAGACGCATTCTCTACCAGTTAACCATAGGGTGATGCAGAGACAAAAAAAAAATGAAAAGGTTCTGCAAAATGATGAGAGAAATACTGTGGAAGGATAAAAGAAATAAAATTAAACTAATATCATCATTTATTACACGAATCTTCTTTAGAAGATGTAACTTTTCAGTTACAAGCAGTACTTTGGGTTATGACTTATGCAATATGCAGGCAAAGCGAGCAAACCTGTCAAGGAGATACGCTCTAGTCTCTACATAATTTTATCCACTCTATTCTTATTGGTTACAAATTACAATACCTACTTAAATTGTATTACCGGAGGTACTCACTATTGGATAGTGTTAGTTCAATGTACATAATACGCAAATACCTCTGAGTTATATTTAAAAATACAAACGTTTATTACATCTCAATAATGTAAAGTATAAATTAATTAAAATTGTTGTGAGACTACAATTTGGTTAGGGTCCAGGCACACGCTCAAATATAGACTTTTGATCACTTATATTATTGATTGTATTACCACGTAATATATTATACATCTTAAAACTAAGTGCCTACGTCCGACTCTCATATACTCTCTTGGACGACTTGATAGTAGGGTCTGCAACTGTTTCTGTTTCTTATTTGGGCTACTATCCTGATGCATTTTTTTTGTAAAATAAATAATTCATTATTATATGAAGAAAACCACTTTATTCGGTTATACTTTTATTCAATGTTCCACAATATTGTCCACATAATAACAGTAGTACAGTTGATAGGTACTTGATATCCTCTAGGCCAGCCTTTCGGCTTTCTTCAAGATGCAGTGAGTGCATTAGCAAAAGTTGCTGGGCTTTTTATACCCAAACTACAATTCAAATTAACAACTTATTTATTCCAAAAACTGGAATAGTACAAACTATTCTTTAATACAATTTTACCATTAATTCGTGAAAGTAATATTATAATAAAACTTAAGTCTCGTGAAAGTCTAAATACAATACAATCATTTTTATAATTAATTATACAAATCAGTTATGCCAACTTACTGAAGGAAAGTATATACTTCCGTAAAACGATATTAGTTAATACAATTATTTAAAGCATTATTATCTGTAGACAATAAGTTATTTTAACATTGTAAATTAATAACGAATATTTATTAATTATTTTGATCTAAATTACTATAGTTGAATAGTTTACAGTAAAATTGTTGGAATGAATATTTAACATAACATGTTCAAGAAATACATCAGCTGGAAATACAGTGTAATAAATTATAATAAAAGCTTTACCATGACATAATCAATTTATCTTAATTATTGTATTTATTCTTTTGATTTTAACTATTTAATTAAATCATGAAATCATATTTAGAATTAAAAATTAACTTCCGGTACATCAATATTAATAAATATTGCTGTACCGAAAATTAGTACAGTATTAAAAATTATCTTAAGATTTTGATAGTAACATAATAAAAATATCGCAATTATTTATAAGCCATTTAATTTACATTATTTTATATTATCATTGAAACTATTATAAAAGACTTCCGGTACATCAATATCACAAATATTGCTGTACCGTTCATTAGTACAGTACTATAAATTATCTTAATATTTTAGTAGTAATATAATACATAAATCCTAAATATTTATAAATTCTTTCGATTTTAATTATTTAATTCAAACATGGAAACTGTTGTCAGAATTAAAATTTATCTTCCGGTACATTAATATTACAAATATTTATGTACCGTGCATTAAAACAGTGTTATGAATTCTTTCAAGAATGTATCAAATAAATAACTTTTATTTATAAACTTATTTAAATTTAATTCTCTTGTTTTAATCATATTGGCTTTTATTAGAAATATCAACGATTTCCGGTACAGTTGCATAAATGAAATACTTGAAATTATAACATTCGGCCATCCTACTCACGTGACGCCTCCTGGCGTCACATACTATTATTAATTTAAAGAAGAAATTTAGTACTTTGGAGATTCGTTACTATTTTCATCAGATTCATGCAATATCTAAGGACGTATTCTATCAACAGCAGTTACTATTGTATAAGGTTTACCATTTATGATGAAGCCAGGTACATCGGTTATCCTATAGCTATCGTTCCCTAATACTACTAATATACCTAAAACACATTTTATTGTTGTTGTTAAAGTTTCTTACTTTTATTGTTGTTGTTAAAGTTGTTTCTAGCAATTTTGATCAAATCGCCTAAAAACGTCACGAAGCTTTACTCCTAACATTGTATCAGTGGCGGATTTTTGTGTGGTAGCGTTAACTGTGCTGTTGATGCCCCACTGTATTTTACCCAAGCAATTTAGAACTTATAGTGAATCTAAAATTGTTTGATTAAATCTTTCTGCTTGTCCGTTAGCCCTGGGTCAGGCATCAGCGTTAAATATATGTTTTATACCATTAGACGCAAAAGTTTATAGGCTGTTGACGTAAATCTAAGTACCACGATCAGATAATAACAATTAAAAAAAAAATCCTAATACTGCGATAATAGTTTTAGTTTCTACATCTTTTACTGCTCTAATAAATATACATTCGATTCCGTTCCTATTTTTTTTTTTTAAAAAGGTCTGAGGTGATCAATATAAACTGTATGGAAGGAACTGGGACTTTCTCTATTATAAATGTAACCTGCTTTCAGTTTAGATGCATCTATTATATGCACATTCCAAACTGGCTTGGACCTATTTTATTTTTACAGACTTTCTGGGCTTTGGAAACCAATAAGAATGTTATATTCTCTCAAGTGTTTTAAAATACTCAAAATCACCTATTTCGTAGTGATTAGCTCTGCATATTTGTCACCGGGCGCTGTTGGGGACAACTAAATATAATCTATCATTATTATTGTTATTATTTTATAAGCAGTGTGATCTTTAATAACATCATTTTGACGAATAGATACTACATTCTGGATCATCGTTAGGCTGAAGAATTTTTTAAATATCCTTAATATTTCAGGATCTGCTAATTGTAAAGTTAAAAGCCAGTTATCTTATTTCAACTTATACACGACCACTGATTATTCATCGTTATGTTCCGAGCATAACTTGGTGTTTGTGTTTAAGGCATCAACGTGTGACATTTGGCCACCAGGTCGGTAATTAATTTCAAATGAATATTCCGATATTTTAAGCTACCGCCAGGCTATTCGTCGGACTAGGTATCTTTTTGTTACAGTAGTTCGAATAACTGCACAATCAGTAAACTTCCTAAAGTAACCAGTTAAGCCGAGGAATTGGCGAACCTGGTGCAACTTAGGTAGGGAATTCTTTAACGACTATAACTTTTGTTTCTCAGATGAAATTTCATACCCCAAGTATCTAATACTGTTATAAAAAAAACTACATTTAGCTAGTTTATATAGTATAGCCATACTGTCGATAGTTTTAAGATATTCTCTAAACGGTCAAAAATTTCTTGTACCGTTTTTGAAGGAAATAAAATATCATCTAAATAAGGTAATGCATACTCAAATCGCCTATTACCAATGATTTATTAATAATTTTTTTGGAATATTGCCGGTGCGTTTGCCAATCCTTTTAAATTCGTAGTGTTCATCATGGGTCACAAAACCGGTAAGGTGACAACTATAATTGGACATGGGTATCTGATGGTAGCCAGATGCAAGATCGGGAGTGGTAAAATATATATTGCCACTAAGATTTGAGATTTGGTCATCAATGAGTGGTAATAGGGAGAGATCTTTTAAAGTTTTATTATTTTTGTGCAAAAACCTACACACAGGTTTCCCCCATTTTTTTTTTTACCATCAAAATAGTACTTGCATAATCAGATTTAGTTTCTTGAATAATATCGTTCTGTAGTAAGTCATTGATAGTCGCGAACTTGCTCACGTTCGAAATGAGATAATCTGTATGGGCGATAAACAATTGGTATAAACAATTGCGATAAACAATTCTTGTCTGTTAGTTCAATATTCATTTCTAGATTTGTAACAACCAAGCTCGCTTAGGCAAGTAGCGAAGCAATCGCGATATTTTTGTAACAGTACCTAAATACTCGTACAATTTATACAATTGTTTATTGTCCAAATCTGACCTTAGAGGTTTAAGAGATTGGTGGTCCCGATTTATAAGATTTATTCAAAATATTTTATGATCAATGATCAATCTAAATTACTTTCCGGGCGCCGAAGCGTTATAGCAGTTAATATACAAGCTCCCCGATTTCTTTTTTTTTTCAGAATAAAACAAATTAGCAACTAGGATAGTTGTTGTGACTTCAGTAATATTACTAACATACAATCTCAAAGTATCTTAAGGCTTTTCATGTGTATCGAGACTAGGTGTCCATAAACAATAATAATTTGTAACAGTTCTTGAAAACGGTAATAAAAGTTATGTAAAGTATTGTCCTACGAATAACGAAGTTGACATAATATGAATATTTACCATCGGTACTTCGATATTAGATTCTATGTCGTCGAACCGTATACAAGCATTTGATTTATAAATCGGCCAAACCGTAGATTGGCCAAAGCCTCTTATTAATAGAATGTCATTATAGTTTTTGTCTAGATTTAATTTTACAGCGTCACAGTAACGTGCATTGCCTTCCAAAATCAATGTAAGCCTCAAAAGTTTTGTCATTCACAGTTTTAAAGTATTTTGCATTACTATCAATGTCGTTTTGGTTTATTATCACGGTTATCTTCTCGCTGGTACTATCTGGATTTTACTAAAACTTGATACGAAGGGTACTAATTTACAGGATTCATTATTGTAGCCTATTCTGTTACACTTATTACATTTTAACAACGGGTTCAGACGCTTATGATAGGAGTGGCCTTTTTGATGACAATTGTAACAAGTTTGATTGTTTGAAGTATTTATACTATACTTATAGTTTAAATTTTGTCTTGTAGAGAGAGATGTTTTATTCCCAATAGAAAATTTAGTAAATCCCAGGTTCAGAACAATTAGGAACCTGGGCTCCATATTTAATAGATCGATAAATAATACCAAGAAGACTGAACACTACAGTTGGCAGGGCCTCGATCCAACGTTTTGCTTGACCGCATAACTAGTGAAAAGTGAATAATCTACTTTTTTCAATAACCTTTTTTATCCAACATTCAATTGTTTAAGCTTTACATGATGGGTTTTAATTCTAGCACAACAATTAACTATTCGATTAAACTTTTGGTACATATTTTACAAGTTTTAAAATATCTGAAGTAGAAAATGTATTCTTACGTATCTTCTTCTTTTATTCTTGCGTACCTATATTCTCAATTGAACTTGGGGACGATGTTGAACTCTGTCGACACGTCCTTCTGTGCTCATGACTCCGCCGCGATCGCCTGGGCGGCGTACCAGGTGGAGTGTGAACCTCATTCTCACTCCTGGTCATTTTCCCGTTAACCTAAAGAAAGTTATCCTTTTTATCCATATCCGACGGGCTATGCAGATATTGCATAACCCGCCCCCTATAATCCGACAACCTGCAAGACAACCCACAAATGCAAACGTAGCTGAAATAGTTCAACTAAGTTATCAAATGTAAGCAGCCCCACAGACTATCCCCTAGTATCCGACGAGCTATGCAGATATTGCATAACACGCCCCCTATAATCCGATAACCTGTGTGACAACCCACAAATGCAAACGTAGCTGAAATAGTTCAACTAAGTTATCAAATGTAATCAGCCCCACAGACTATCCTCTAGTGTTACTTAAAAACCATAAGATCGATTTGAATCAAACGGACCACATGGTTTGCAAGTTATCCATTATTTATGAAATGAAATCATCAAGTATCCATATATCCAGTATCCATTATCCTTGTATCCATTATCCTTGTATCCATTATCCTTGTATCCATTATCCTTGTATCCATTATCCTTGTATCCATTATCCTTGTATCCATTATCCTTGTATCCATTATCCTTGTATCCATTATCCTTGTATCCATTATCCTTGTATCCATTATCCTTGTATCCATTATCCTTGTATCCATTATCCTTGTATCCATTATCCTTGTATCCATTATCCTTGTATCCATTATCCTTGTATCCATTATCCTTGTATCCATTATCCTTGTATCCATTATCCTTGTATCCATTATCCTTGTATCCATTATCCTTGTATCCATTATCCTTGTATCCATTATCCTTGTATCCATTATCCTTGTATCCATTATCCTTGTATCCATTAGCCTTGTATCCATTAGCCTTGTATCCATTAGCCTTGTATCCATTATCCTTGTATCCATTAGCCTTGTATCCATTAGCCTTGTATCCATTATCCTTGTATCCATTAGCCTTGTATCCATTAGCCTTGTATCCATTAGCCTTGTATCCATTATCCATGTATCCATTATCCATGTATCCATTATCATGTATCCATTATCATGTATCCATTATCTATGTATCCATTATCCATGTATCCATTATCCATATATCCATTATCCATGTATCCATATATCCATCATCAAGAAATGATAAGTATCAATTACTTTATCAATCCAAATAACCTGCAATCATTTAGCACAAAAGCAAACAGAAACCAGACAAATACCTAATATGTAACCAAAAAAAAAATTAATCCAACGATAAATTAATATTTTTTTTTTTTTCACATCTATGTAGTATATGTCACGCGGGTAAATAGTTTAACTAAATACACCATACTTAGCGACATATTATTATCATCGCATTAAATATTGCTACAATAGTAAGATATATAGCGGCATCTAGTGAAACTTAGATTAAATTAATACACTTTGCCATAATAATAAAATGTACGGCGACATCTAGTAAAGCTCATAAGTAATTAATTATTAACTTTGACTTGTTCTTTTCCTTTTCCTTTTACCAATAAAATCAAATTTGTTACACTTTTACTGCTTTGTAAAGCGTACGTGGCTCCCATAAAATATAGATCATTACATACGATCCATATATTATTATACGGCTAAAAAAAATAAACGAGGCACGGCCAAGGTGTTGCCTCGGCCACGTACCACGTATTCCAGATATGCCTGCACGCTTACCAAAATGCGCAGGGCAAATTAACGTGCAAGGCCTCACCGAAACACAGATTATAACAAAGGAATGGCCTCAGTCATATCAGTTTCTTAGAATGTGGTACGACCAGAGAGTTGCCCTGATCACGCACCACTATTCACGAAGAGACCAATACGTCTTTCACTCGTTATGAATACTTACAGTGTGTTCCTTTGAAAATTATGAAATTTTTGATCTGATCGTTTCTAGCAAACTTTACTGCTAGTGGAACGACTGACAGATGTTAAAATTTAACATTTCCTTTTTATCTCATAAATTCTATTTATATTTTAAATTAACAATAATAACTACATTATAAAAGAATCTAGAATAAATTTGCTCGATCCATAACTTAAAAATAACATCGAGATCAGTGAAATCTGTGAAATCTAAGTAGACGTCAAAAACAAGATGGGTTATGGATTATGCAAATTTCGTAATAAAATATAAAAAATAAAACCATAAACAGAACAAAATTATGTATAGTTTGATCAATAACACAATATTATAGTAATAATTTATTACCTTGTGGGTCTATCTCCGCTTCTGAAGTATGAAGAAAACCACTTTATTCGGTTATACTTTTATTCAATGTTCCACAATATTGTCCACATAATAACAGTAGTACAGTTGATAGGTACTTGATATCCTCTAGGCCAGCCTTTCGGCTTTCTTCAAGATGCAGTGAGTGCATTAGCAAAAGTTGCTGGGCTTTTTATACCCAAACTACAATTCAAATTAACAACTTATTTATTCCAAAAACTGGAATAGTACAAACTATTCTTTAATACAATTTTACCATTAATTCGTGAAAGTAATATTATAATAAAACTTAAGTCTCGTGAAAGTCTAAATACAATACAATCATTTTTATAATTAATTATACAAATCAGTTATGCCAACTTACTGAAGGAAAGTATATACTTCCGTAAAACGATATTAGTTAATACAATTATTTAAAGCATTATTATCTGTAGACAATAAGTTATTTTAACATTGTAAATTAATAACGAATATTTATTAATTATTTTGATCTAAATTACTATAGTTGAATAGTTTACAGTAAAATTGTTGGAATGAATATTTAACATAACATGTTCAAGAAATACATCAGCTGGAAATACAGTGTAATAAATTATAATAAAAGCTTTACCATGACATAATCAATTTATCTTAATTATTGTATTTATTCTTTTGATTTTAACTATTTAATTAAATCATGAAATCATATTTAGAATTAAAAATTAACTTCCGGTACATCAATATTAATAAATATTGCTGTACCGAAAATTAGTACAGTATTAAAAATTATCTTAAGATTTTGATAGTAACATAATAAAAATATCGCAATTATTTATAAGCCATTTAATTTACATTATTTTATATTATCATTGAAACTATTATAAAAGACTTCCGGTACATCAATATCACAAATATTGCTGTACCGTTCATTAGTACAGTACTATAAATTATCTTAATATTTTAGTAGTAATATAATACATAAATCCTAAATATTTATAAATTCTTTCGATTTTAATTATTTAATTCAAACATGGAAACTGTTGTCAGAATTAAAATTTATCTTCCGGTACATTAATATTACAAATATTTATGTACCGTGCATTAAAACAGTGTTATGAATTCTTTCAAGAATGTATCAAATAAATAACTTTTATTTATAAACTTATTTAAATTTAATTCTCTTGTTTTAATCATATTGGCTTTTATTAGAAATATCAACGATTTCCGGTACAGTTGCATAAATGAAATACTTGAAATTATAACAATTATTTACGCTATTTCCACACAGTATGACGCCATATCTTAGCCAAGAGTACGCATAAGCTAACATCCTGTTCCAATAACCTATCTATCTGTTACTAATAGTTAACGTTTCCCTCAACGATCGCTCGCGAAATATGATACCCTAACCCGTGTTGCATCTACGCTCGGCCATCACCGCCGCTGTATTTCCGTGGAAGTCTCGTTTCGTAAGTTTACGAGCGGCTCGGATGCGCTTGCACCATAAAGTTATTAGCGTACCCCGAGTACCCCCCACCCCCCACTCCGGGCAGTCAAAACTGTTCAACATAGAGCTCGTGTAGAATAGAATAGCATGTATTTTGAGGTGTTTTGAACTGAGTTCAGGTAATGTGAGTTACTGGACCTCTCATTGTCTTCTCAGGTCACGTTCTGATATGTTTAAAAAATCCCTCGACAGACAAGGAATATACATTGGATAGCCTATTCAGTATGTAAATATTTTTAGTACGGGTGATTGTCTGTAAGTCTTTTTCTATACAAGATTTCATGGTTTATATTATATCAAGCTGAATATAGTGTGAAGAGAAGGACGCGTATAGCATTTTTTGTTTTGGCACCTCATATAACTATACTATAGTAACTATAGTATACTATAGTAACTTTAATATAGTAATAAATATAGTTCCTATAACTCCATTCCTATGGGCTTCACTTAGTCCGTACCTTTTGACCTTCATAAAAGTTCCTACCAATTATAAAAGCTAGGGCTTCCCTCTGAAGGAGAACCCACCTTCGCCACTAATATATAAGTAAATAGCTGACCCGTGCCCACTTCGTTGAGCCTAGAAAGAAAAAAAAACCGGTTTAACATTCCCTGGGCTTACACGAATATTTAAAAACTAAAAATAGCCGAATCGGTTCAACTGTTCCCGAGTTTTAGCGAGACTAACGAACAGCAATTCATTTTATATATATATAGATATATCCATGGAGTGTCGTAAAAATAATATCACCCATATCCGGAAATGGGTAGCAGACATCGCTGTTATTTGACAACTGCGATCGCGTGGCGTGGTGTGGTGGAGTATAAGCAACTCCCATGAAATACTTACGGATAGGCGAAATCCCTCCAAGCGCTGTGAATGGAACCGTAGACGGTACCACCGGGGGCTGCCGTCTGCCGATGGATCCAGAGGGCTAGAGCTCCCTAATATCCGGGGAACTCTAGGCGAAAAAAGATGGCAGCATCGCCGTCATCTATAATAAGATGATGTCCGATGAGGCAATACGCCAGCGGGATTGTGGTACCCATGGCCAACCAACCCATGGCCCCATCAACCGGTCGTGGTTATCCAGGCCGAAACACGGGAATGCGCACCCTACTGTCTCGGGCGTTTCTCTTCAGGCGCGCAATTCTTAATTCCGTACAAGTTATTCAATCTCTTTCTATTTGTCTCTAAGTTAGTAAGAGAAGGACCTCTTTTCTGGGTCGGACAACACAGATACCACTTCGGTGTATTCCGTTAGATCGTCCTCCTGGTTATATTATCTCAGTTTTCTTCTTGTTCCAGGTTGCCTCCATTCAACCGTTCCTCTATTTCAAGTCTACTTCGTATCCTATGCCATAGTTATGCGTATTCCCGTAGTCGTCCGAAGTTCACCGCCGAGAAAACGCGGTCGCAGTAATAGGCCGGGCCTTCTCCTAAGACTTCGATCGCATCCAAAAGCTCCCTACGCGCCTCCCCGTACAAAGGGCACTCCCAGAGTGGCTTCGCCATAGTTGGCTGACGTGGGGTCATACGTCAGCCAAAGTCATTCTGTGAAGCATCCCTCTGAAACTCCCATGACCGGTAAGCAGCTGCGACGTTTCATAGTCCGGATCGAGCCAAACGGCCTTGCAATGGGGCCTTACATCGGGGAAAAATCGATATAGTTCCCGCCCCGTTGTCGACGTGTCCCAACGCTCCTGCCATAGGGCATAAGCGGACTCAGATTCTCTGAGGTTCGCACTCCAAAGCTCCTCTTTGGTAGCCCCGCATTACACCTAGTCTATCAGCACGTATGGTATCGATGTTGGCCGGAAGTACGCCTGCCAAAACTGCCAGAGCGTCGGTGCTCGTCGAGCGATACGCCTTGGTCAGAAGCATCAAGGTCATCAATACCTCTCTGCAATACGTGAAATGCCAACATTCAGCAATATAAGTTGCAGTGGCCACAAAGGTATCCTGGTACAGGGCCCGAAGAGCCCTGTGCCTCACCACCCATGAGCTAGCCGATACTTGCGACATTTTGCCGAAGCCTACGGGGAGACCAGTCCAGTATTGGACGTCGTGGTTGAAATTATGATGGAAGTAATTTACTAATCTTAATGGATCTTTGTGTATTGGTCACCTGACGCGCCGCGCCGCACGGGAGCGACCGTGCGCAACCTTTAACCCTTCCCACACTCGAGAAAGTCCGGCACTAATGAACGATGCGCTGATAACGTCGGCCTGATGCACTGGATCGGCACTTCGGTAGTGTGTGAGCTCGGAGCCTCTTGAGCGCCTGCGTGGTCTAGTCAGGCCTGCTATGTCCTAACCAAACTTGAAAACATAATTTTTTGTTGTTTCAACGCGGGAATCATACCCATACCTCCGGGTCGAAATCGTAGCTCTGAACCACTAGACCACGGATACCACCTCCCCATCAACCCAATTTATTTCATAATATTTCCCGAATAATATGAAATAAAAGGCAACACAGGTAATGCCTATGCTGCATTAGTTATTATCTTAAAACTGCGCCTGCCCAGTGTAGGGGGTTTTGTACTATAGGCACATTACAAAACGGAACCCCTATGAATTACTATGGGGGGTATGTTAATTATTATATACAGTATTTGTCCAGTTGATTTAGAGTTTTATATCAACTTTTTAAACTGAGATTTATATTATCTACTTTGTGCCGAGAGTTATTAGTTGCCGGTGGCCCCCACTTTAACTACCAAATAGGGCCTAACCCAGGGTTTTTAATTTAACTCTGACTGGTACTTGTACCAGTCTATTTATAACACATAGAACACTTGTGTTCTAAGTGTTATAAATAGTCAACGAATCAGGCTTAAAATATTATGTTGATTATAAAATTGTTGAATTTTCCTTATAGTTTTGTCGTTCTGTTGCTCTACATTCTCTATGCTCTCAATTGCTTTTGGCGCATAATTTTCTGCTCATTTGAACCTCTATACTGTTATTAATTATTGCTATTCGTTCAAATAATAATTTGCACTTCAATAGCAGCTTCTACTGGCTAAGGCTGCCCACCGTCGGCCTACTTTTAAAAGCTCCGATAATCGGGCAGAGTTTTCCTCTATACCTATTGTCTCTGACTAATTTTTTGTATTGATAATCGGTGACTTTTTGTAGATGAAAAAAAGAACACACTGATTGCAATAGTATGGAGGGACACTGACAGAAATAATATGGAGGGAAAATCTGCCTAACTTTCGGATCTGCAAAAAGTCGGGAGTGGATGGGCATCCTAATACGCAATATTAATCTCTCTCTTGCAAGGCATTGTGCTGGATCTGGAACACTCTAATTTCACTTAATAATCAAAATGCCCATCGCGCCATTACTCTATTACCTTTCTAATATTGAAACTCTAATAACTTTTCATTGGCATTTCGTTACGTAATCTGTGATTGAGATGCATGCGACTTATCTGCTCTATGGTCGGCTAATAACACAAATTCATGTTTCATAGTTGTCTAGATTGTTTATGGTGTTGACATACGTAAACAAAACGCGCGACGGATTTCCGGGTGCAATTTTTAGACGCGACACGTAAAGTTGATGACTTAGGTGGTTCAGTGATTTGCACGTCTCGTCTCAGCGCTTAAGTCAGAGGTTGCGGGTTTGAATCCCGCTAAGGGAGCAAAATGATTCCGGTGTGGTGGTGACAGCTTTTATAGTACAAAAAGTGCCGTTTATGAGCTGATTCGGATCAATCGTCAGATAACTTTTATTTGTCGAATAAACATGTAACTTTGACATTGGTTTTATACAAAATCTGTCCACGTCACATATTTTTTCCACAGGTATAAGTTATATTACGATTGAGTCAGCCCTTAATGAATTAGTTATTTGACGTACCTGTGGTACATGGTCGAACTTTTCTTCTACTTCTCCTACCTTCAGAAGGAAGCCTGTGAATTAGGTAGGCATTTAAGATGAGGTGTAAAATATGAAGCCGATATTTATAGGAAGCCCGTCGCCACTGTTGTGGTAATATTAATTACTTAACTTGTGTTGTTATGATAATAGTATTTACTATTTATCTATTTACTAGTAATCTTGTCTGCTAAAAATAAATCCAATTACGCCAAATAATATAAGACTACGGGTAATTAATAACGAAATATATAAATTATTATGTGTCTACATTTTCATAGATTCTAAATGGCGACGCAGCGTTTTTGTAAAGTGTGAGCGTACCTTTATCGGGAGTACAAGTATGATTTCTTGCCATTTATTGCACGATTTTGTAATAAGCGGAAACGCAGAACCAAATCACTGATGTTTTCATTTTATAATTAAAGTTTTATCAAGTTCAGTCACTCAGGTTGGTTTTATTGTGATTAATTAAAAATCTTTGTTGCATAGACTTAATATTATGAATAAATATAATATATAATCTTCGGGCACGGCAGTGCCCCTCCAAGTTTTTTACTGTAGAAGAACTAAGTAGCGAGACTTTGCACTTTTTACAAGTTATATTTTTGATGGGATTAGGTATATTATTTCCTTCCTCGATTTCATTGGAACTTGTCCACTGTCCATCTCATTAGGAGTTAGGTATGCCCTAGTAATGCCCTAGTATACATAAGAATTTGCTCTTCCTTCACTCCCGTATCCCAGTGGGATAGTTACCCGACACGACTGGTGGGGGATGGCGTAGGGCTGATGTTATACATGCCCAACTCACCCTTGAATCATCTTCCTCGTCATATATAATAAGGAGATCAATAAATTGACCTAACTTCTAACCAAAGTTGTAAACAAAATTTTAGTCGTTTCAACGCGCAAACGTACCCACGACCTCCCAGTCTCTAGACTAATCAGACCACCACTAGGCCACGGAGGTGATAAATAAATATAAGAGAAATTATAATAAACTAGCTTTGGTCCGCGGCTTTGCATGCGTGGAATTTTGTTTGCTTTTAGCTTTAAAAATGACGATACCTTCATACAACTACATAATACATCCCCTCATCTAATCCCATACAAATTTTTTTTCTTCGCTTTCTTCGCAATTAAAAGCAGCCTCTCTCAGGTTATAGACTATTTGTGAACCAAATTTCATTTAAATTGGTTCAATAGATCTAGACAGACAGATATAGTTACTTTTGCAAATAATATTAGTTAGGATTCGGATAATTACAACAAAATATAAATATACGGTTCAAGCAATTTAGCTGTACTTCTTGACCGGATATCGGAATTCTCAATATTTTAATAACAATTTAGAAGCAATTTATTGTTGTTGAAGCCGAGAGAAAGTTTACACTTAAATTATTTTTGTAATGATAATCAATAATGGAAGTTGTAAATTGCAAAGAGGAAATGTAGCGAATTGGAATTTTGGTGTCGGTGTTAAGTGGAAGGCTTGGGCACACTTTTCCGATTAATAAATTAATTAAAAAATTAAGTGAAATATATTAAAACATTACAGAATAATACAAACGTAAAATAAATATAAATAATTATCACATATTAGTACTTAAAGTGTACTTATGTCTTATAGCTTCTAGAGTGCACTAATCAGATTCAAGTCAATTTTATTCAAAGGACTTTTTACTTTGTACAAGGGCAGTAGTATTTATTTATTCATTACCCCAAACAAATATCTGTCATTACAGGTTACCTAATACAATAGATAAATGAAATAAAACTATAACCCGACTTCGCAAAAAAGGGGTCTAAAAAGGCTGAAACAAGAAAAAAACTCAATTTGAAATCTAGAAATGCATAGTCAAGCTAGAGCTACAAAAATGGTCAAGCTAGAGCCGTACATACATACATACATACATACATACATAGACTGCCAAAATCATTACTCTTCCTTTTTTTCTTCGCCGATGTCGGGAAATTAACATAAAATGATCAAACAATAATCGCATACGAACAGGGGCCTTACTCTCCAAACTGATTTGATTTTGATTTAGATACGATCATGCCGCGTACTTCCTAATAAATTGACATTTGTTTATTTTGATTCTCAGTCGATCGATATAGTCGGGAGTACAAAAAGTTACGATCTAACAATTTTCTTTGTTCTGATTAGTTTCAAAGTAATTCACCAAATAAAATACGAAAAACCACTGATATCGAACGGATTCGGTACTCGATTGTGTCGGGAGTAGGCCCGCAGATCTGTTTTCTCGTCTGTAGGTTTATCAATCCAAAATATTATTGTATATTGTAATTGTAACAGCCAATATTATAGTATAGCTTATACAAAATTTATTGTCCGCGAACGATCGATCTGAAATAATCTCGACTTTTAATCTCTGTGCGGGCAGATAAATCATTGTCTGAACCATCACGAGGCTAACTTCTAAATGTTTGCTAATTGTAGTCTTTACGGAGAAAAGTGGAGCGCTTATCTGCGATCTACCACCGTAGCTGAAAGCAAAGGTGCCGCGCAGACTATAGACAAAGCAATTAAAATATAAATAATAACGACAATAAAAAGACGCTTTTAAACCAATCGATAAATACATTCGAACTCTAAATGCTATATAGACAACGAGCCCAAACTCGATGAGGTTGTGTCGTTTTATTGCAGAGTTCCAAGGTCACCTTCCAGCCCCAGCGGATCAGCTCCAATGTCATCGTAATGTTGAATTTTCAAATATTGATTACTTTCTAAATTTCAACTCAATCGTACCAGAGGAAGTGGGTGAAATTGTGCCAGATCTCATAGTACACTGTGAGTATTAAAAATAGATAAAGAAAAAGACTATCGTATTTCGACTGCTAAGAGAAGGATATAGTATAATATTCATTAAAACTGTAGTAACGTTAAATCATTACAGTAAAATATAATTAATATCGATTTTTGTGTTTGAAAAAAAAAACTCTGTTTACTCATTGAGTATAGTAATAGTCATAGGATTTGGCCCGCATTAATCTCAAACCCAACCTCACTTGAGAGCCTGTATGACAGTAAAAACAATGTTTCGTTTTACTTTTAAAAGTGAACAACTTTATTAATGTTACAAAGTACTTAAATTTCTTTTCTTTTTATACCGCCATATTCATAGTATAGATTACTAAAAAAATGAGTACCTACAATCTAGATTTTTATAATATTCATTTTTACGTTTTAACAAAAACTAAGGTATGTGACATAAGTAATGTTCTTCATTTTTAAAAGTAAAACGAAACTTTTTTTATCTGTCACATAATAATATATTCTTAAGTCGGACCCAACCTGGGTTTGAGACTTCTTTATAATAGGGGCATATGAGCCCAAATAATTTTATACTTGTCAGACCTATTGAATTAAGAAAAAGTGACAATTAAGTAGAAATTTAAAGTGTGCGATGTGATTTATTTTGACAGTTATTTTTATTGCAGTTTACCTACCGCGGTGTTCTTCTGGTCGATTTTAAAATATACAATATTTTATTAACTAGTTACCAGACTATTAAGTATAAGTCGGGAGGAATATTATTTTATGTCTTTGTTTTGACTATTAACGGGATTTGATATTAAAAGTTGTCGCTTTACTTATTTTGATATACCGCTTCCGATACAATTTTAATAATTTCTGGCATTAAATAAATAGGAAGTCCAATTTTTATAAAATGTATGAGTGAGATTTTGTAAAAAATATATTTCTAATTCAATTATAATTGAATTTAGGTTTCCTAGTGGTATCTAAATCCAGTTCACACGTCATTTGATATAAATTTATAGTATTTTATTATATTATGAGTAGGTATATATTTTTAAGTCTCACTTTGCAAATTCTTTCAATTGTGGTGAGATGTTTTTAATAACATTTTTAGCTTTTAGTAATACACTGAGTTACATATTATATACCATACGTATAATATTATTATAAAATGCAAATCGCGCCGTGTCACGGTGTAAACAGGTCCTAAAGCGAACTTTATTTTTGAGAGGTAAAAAAAAACAAGCTGTCAAAAGTAACAAATACAAAGGCATAAGAGCACGATTCTATTATGACTGCATTGGATTGATGTCACAAGTAACAGCTGAGTACGCCCCTGATCATTTGTTGCCCTGGGCCCGTGCCCTCTGTGCCCATAATGTGAAAACGGACCTGTCAGGAATATGTCTGAATTCATTGCGAATATTTTAATACGAAACTCGAGAGTATTGGAATATGGAATTAAATAGAATTTGAAATGAAATGTTGTGACTTGTATAAGGGTTGTCTACTTCTAGTCACATAATGTTTCATAACTAAATAAATAAAAAAAATTCAAGAGCTTACATTAATAAAATTAATATCAATTGAAATTAAAATAAAAAAAAAGATCAACAAAATATGGTGTCACAGAGGTGCGATCCTGAGTGGCTTGTTTTGTTACTAGAATTTGTATAATGCAATAATTGTTGGAAAAAATCTGATGCCTTTCATGGTTTCATCATTTTTAGGGATAAAAGATAATAATACTTGAGGAGAAAGAATTAAAATAAAATAAAAAACATTGAGAACCGTCATTACTTCCAAAGAACAGGGAAATCCCGGGATTTTCAGTTCCAGGATTTCCCGGTTTGATACCCATTTGATCTGAACCCTATTTGATACCCACATTACGGAAGTACCTGTGAAAACGATAAATCGATTTTAGATTCATAGATTAAATTCCGCTGAATGTATTTCATAAAATATTATTATTATTCGTTTAAAACAGTTTTGACTGAAATGTAGAGTGTGAAGTTAGACTCGTCTTGGCAATATTTTTACAAGAAAATGTTTTTGGTGGGATATTATATTGACGAAACCCTTATGTATTATATATATATATATACCCTACGCTTTCTCTCCGTCTGTATGTCTGTTTGTCCACTCTTGCTAACTTTTCTAATTATAAATATAAAATGACGATATAGTACTGTTTTGTATATAAGCTTTGCAACTAGACCACGGAGACTTTAGTATGGTAAAAGTAAACGGCATAGGAAATCATATTGTTTGCATCTGCGCGCGCGCCGTATGATTAAAAAAATAATTGATGACAGGGGAAACTGTACCTCGCCCAGTAATGTGCGTTATTACCTGAACATGATTGTACATTTAATATGTACACTGTACAGTTATGAATGACCCTATGATCGAAATTTGAATATAATTCGAATTTTAATTCTTACTTTTCCACTTTCTTAGGGTTCTTTTACCTCTTGGGGCTGGTTTCTGAAAGGCTATCCATGATCAGCTAAATAGCAGGCAAGTTAACAACCTTATATATTGAATG
The DNA here is from genome assembly GCA_905187575.2 of Celastrina argiolus. NCBI lineage: Eukaryota > Metazoa > Arthropoda > Insecta > Lepidoptera > Lycaenidae > Celastrina > Celastrina argiolus. Next base: position 12,278,123 of record LR994596.1, read on the forward strand.
CTGATTGACCCGTGTCCACTTCGTTGAGTATTCAAACCGTTTAAACCTTCCCGGGACTTCCACGAATATTTTATGACTAAAAATAGCGAATCGGTTCAGCCGTTCTCGAATTTTTTTTAATTGAGAATTTTTTTAAACCAGTGTTTTTCAATATTGTAGTAAGTTATTTGTTAAAGTAATATTGGCATTCTGCACACCTTTTTTGAATAAACTTTAAATGTGCCAAATTTCATACTTACACCTATGTTTGCACAATTGTCGTAAAGTTTTACCTGAAGTTTTTATCGCTTTGATATATTATAGATTGTACAGTTATGTCTACTTCATTCCTAATCAATGTAAACAAAAGAAAATCAAGCAAATTAAAGCCATTAAAACAGGCCGTATTGAGAACCCGTTTTTCGGAAGTCGGTTATAAACCACAGTATTTCTTTATTTCGCAGTGATATTATATCTAGATGTGAAGCGTTACAGCCACCCATAGTTTGCTTTGTTTACATTTAAATCACATTGAATCGAAACGGAGTATAGATGTGTTTTTTATCTCGATGGTATCGGATCGTAAACATTGTGACGTCCAGTGGCGCGCGCCGCACGACCGCCATTGTGTCCACTTCACGCCCGCGCCTGCGCATTCGATTTCGAAAGCTAAAAAGCCGAGATTAAAAAGACTACGGAATTACGAGAAGTGTTTACATAATTGGAATGCTGCAGCGCATTCCAAGTGATAGCAGTCCAATTGTGGAGGGAAAATAAAAGACGGTTCTTTTAAAAAGCCCAAAGAATAAAAAACGGGACTCTATTACTAAGACTCCGCTGTCCCTCCGTACGTCTGTCACCAGGTATTTCGAACTTGCACAGATGATGTATTGCCGCTATAGAAAGCAAAATTGAATATCCCCCTCCCAATAATACAAATTACAAATACCCTTCCGAGGGTCTAGTATTTTAAAAGAACGCCTTCGTGGTCTAGTGGTTCAGAGCTTCGCTCTCGACCCGTAGGTCGTGGGTTCGATTCCCGCGTTTGAGCAATAAATAAACGATGTTTCCAAGTTTGGTTAGGACAATGCAGGCTTATCAGACAATCAGGTGATCAACCTGATTGTCTGATAAGAAATATGATCCATGCGTCGGATGGGCATGTAAAAAGTTGGTCCTGCGCCTGTTCTCTCGCCAGTCGTGTCGGTTTACCGACTCACTGGGTTATGAGAGTAAAAGGAAAAGAGGGTGTCTCTGTGTATTGCGCACACACTTGAGCACTATAAAAACTACTCCTGCGTAGCTGGCCTGGTTTCAATGAAATCGCCAACCGACACTGAAATCGGTGAGGGGAGCTATTATTATTATTATTTTAGAAGTTCGTGGCTCTTGACTCTGGTGTTAGGTCATCCTGATTGTTTGCAGTTAAGATCTATGCCTGTCTTAGTCGATCCTGCGCCTTACTTGGTGTCAGTGACGTTGGTTATCCATGCTATTGGGTTACGAAAGTCAAGGAAAAACTTAGACACATACTTGGCGACTGTAAAATAACGCTTGCGTTGGAGATATGCCAAGGTCCCTCCTCAGGATCCCTATCTTCGCCTCTTGGAGTTGGGTCCGATTGGACTACATCAGCGGTACAGTTAGTGACATCTGCTTACAGCTGAAGGTTCTACGTTCTACTAGGTTCGTTAGAGCTTCGCGGTTGTATTATATTTCCCGTGGCTCCGCGGGCGGCGCGGGTTCTGTCGGAGTACCGCCGAGTTGTAGTGGGTATGGCCGCATCCACTTACCACCTTAACGGACGCAGCGAGCCCCACATACCCATGTGGGGCTCGCTGCACATGTGGTAGGATAGAGGGTAAAGGTCAAAAAACATCCCATCGTCCGGAAGATAAGACAGAAATGCGGGTCAATATGTAGAAATAATCTACACGTAGGTATCTACCACCTTAATAATAATGCCTCCCACACCGATATCGGTCAGGGCCAGCTACGCAGGAGTTATTTTATAGGGCCCAAGTGTGTGCGCAATACACAGAAGCACTCTCTCTTCCTTCACTCTCGTAGCCCAGTGGGATGGATAACCGACATGATTGGAGGGAGATAAAGCGCAGGACCTACTTTTTACATGCCCATCCGACGATGGATCATCTTTCTTGTCAGACAATCAGGCGATCAGCCTGCATTGTCCTAAGTTCCTAACCAAACTTGAAAACAACATTATTTGTTGTTTCAACGCGGGAATCGAACCCGCGACCTCCGGGTTGTGAGCGGAGCTCTGAACCACTAGACCACGGAGGCATAGTAATCTACCATCTTATGTAGTAACAGACATGATATCCGATCAGCTCTCACGGTGTGATGGACGTGTGAGACGTCAATCAGCGATGGCAAATGATCTGCCATGGTGTGGTGTAATATATTATGAGTAGCGGCTACCGACTGTGTCGAGTGAGAGGCACCCGATGGTTGTTACGTCTCTATCTGTTCCTTACGAACGCAGGATGGTCGTATTTTTCGTAAACCAATATTTTTATTGCGAAGCTTGTTGTTCGTGATTTTGTATTTTGTCCACATTGTCATATCCCTTATTTTATATCCACTGTCGCAAACACGAAAATAAGCTGATTATTTTTCGAATTTAAAAATGTACTAAATATTATGTTCGTCAGAGTTACGCGTTTGCGTAAAAAGAGTAAAAGATATGGTTGGTTGTATGGAATATGGAAAACCCCTTAAATATTTAAATTTTTTATTCTGTTTTTTAGTGTTTTTTGTTATAGCGGCAATATCATTAACATACGAACGACTTACGTCTGTGAAATATTTTGACATTTGAGTTTCACGGTTCATGATACTGCCTCGGCCCTGATTCTCGCTCCTCGAACTTCGTTTCGATTGTATGTACTGTAATATAATGTCGTTCGAAACAAAGTTTGAGCCACGAGAATCGAGGCCGAGGTCCCTGATTCAAGTTGCATCGCTATTTATCGCTTACGAAGTTTGAAAACAAAATGTATGGGACTTGGTATAAGCTTCGCTAAATGACATACGGATTCACTCGTTATTAAGCGAACTTTATGTCAAATTCTATACATTTTGTTTTCAAACTTCGTAAGCGATAAATAGCGATGCAACTTGAATCAGAGCGCTGGTGACAGACGGACGAACAAACAGCGGAGTCATAATTTAGGTTCTCGTTTTTTAACCCTTTGGGCACGAAACCCTAATAAAAATGTCGTTTTCTATATAAACAACACTCTATTGTTTAGGAAAGAATTTTGTTTAGTCCTCATGCACAGGACAGTTGTCTTTTTCTACAGGCTGATGATGATTGCTGACAGAAGCTAGTAAATATTATGAATGTGTAAATAAACATAAAGTGAAACTAATTAATTGGAGTAGCACGGAGGTAATAAGCGCATAGTTGTAATAACATAATATTACATACATTCTAACACTTGGTTTTCTCCAATCTCTCTAGTTTTATGTGAGACCTACGTTCACTTTAATAGGATCATTAGTGGATTTTTACTCTATAGTGTCACAAGAATCCACAAGTATATATTTATACTTTACTGTCTGACCCGTGCCCACTTCGTTGAGCATATAAACCGTTTAAACCTTCCCTGGACTTTTACGAATATTTCAAGACTAAAAATAGCAGAATCGGTTCAGCCGTTCTCGAGTTATAGCGAGACTAACGAACAGCGATTCATTTTTATATATAAGACTAGCTGACCCGCGCCCACTTCGTTGAGCATACAAACCGTTTAAACATTCCCTGGACTTCCACGAATATTTCAAGACCAAAAATAGCCAAATCGGTTCAGCTGTTCTCCAGTTTTAGCGAGACTAACGAACAGCAATTAATTTTTATATTGAAGATTACGATTATAATTAATTAATTAATATCCTTTGGAAGTTGAAACATCAAACGCCTAGCTTCGCTAAGTGACATACAAATTTGCGTGTCACTTAGCGAAGGTTATGTCAAATCCCATACATTTTGTTTTCGAAATTCGTAAGTGATAGTAACGATGGCAACTTAAATCAGGCCCTGAACTCATTTTTAATTTAAACTCCGTTCGAATTCAACGTGATACAAATGTAAAGAAAAAATAAAAATCGGTCAGATTAACACGACCGGTCGTTGTGGAATTCCTTGGGGGACGTCCACTGCTGAACATAGGCCATGTTCAGCAGTGGACGTTGATTGATGATGATGATGATGATGATGATGGTGAATAAGCGACTTTTAAATTCGAAGCACTATAGCCGCCAATATTGAGCGTTGTTTACGTTTATATCATATTAGATTGGAACATGTATGTATCACACACACGATGCTACCCAAATGACAATCGAAAGCGTAATTTCCCTACAGGCTTCTAGGAATGAGCGGTGGTAATTATTCCGCGTGGAAACAGCTGGTACCTGTTGTTATCTAACGTATACCTGCAGGCTTACTCCTGACACAATCGATATATCTATCTATCTATCGAGAATCGAATCAGTTCGATCTCAGAAGTACGCGACACGATCGAATATTAATCAAAATTGAATTAGTTTGGAGAGTTAACGCCTCCGTGGTCTAGTGGTTCAGAGCTTCGCTCTCGACCCGGTCGTGGGTTCGATTCCCGCGTTGGAACAGCAAAAAAAAATGTTGTTTTCAAGTTTGGTTAGGACAATGCAGGCCGATCACCTGATTGTCCGACAAGAAAGATGATCCATGCGTCAGATGGGCATGTAAAAAGTCGGTCCTGCGCCTATTCTCTCGCCAGTCGTGTCGGTTTACCGTCCCACTGGGTTATGAGAGTAAAAGGAAGAGGGAGTGCTTCTGTGTATTCCGCACACACTTGGGCACTATAAAATAACTCCTGCGTAGCTGGGCTGGTTTCAATGAAATCGGCTACCGACACCGAAATCGGTGAGGGGGGGAGCTATTATTATTATTATTAGTTTGGAGAGTAAGGCCCCAGGATAAAAAAAATCGTTACATCGTTTGTACGTTACAACTTTTTACCGAGCATATAAATCGACTAAGAATCAAAATAAACAAACTTCAATTTATTTGGAAATACGCGGCACGATTGAATATGAATCAAAATCGAATCAGTTTGAAGAGTAAGGCCCCTGAGTACTGCACAATTAGTTGCGTTGTATTCTCCAATGTGTTATTTAATTTTGCGCATAAATGTGTATTGTTAATCAACAAAGTTTTGGGTTTACTTATGTGGTCAGCACTCAGCAGTGGCGTGGGGTTCCTACTCCATTCCTATCGGCTTCCCCATTACCCATTACATTTTTAAGATCGCCACCCAAATCTCATAAATGGGCGGAGGACTGATTCCCTTTATGTAGAACTCGCTGCCTCCGGAAGATGGACGTAGCTCTATCCACTAAGGCCCGTAATAAATAAAACAATCTCTAACCCAACCTCACCTTGAGAACCTATTTGACAGATAAAAAAAACGTTTCGTTTCACTTATAAAAATGAAGAATTTTACTTATGTTTATTTTTTTCTTTCTTAAAACGTAAAAATTAAGATTATAAAAATATACATTACACTTATTTTATTGTTTCCTGTAATCTATAATATGAAGGCGATATAATAAGAAAACAAATTAAAGTACTATGTAACATTAATAAAGTTGTTCACTTTTAAATGCCGCCTACGCCGCGACTTTCCCTGGAAATTCGTGTGGACCGTAATATAAAAGGGTTACTAAGGGTAGACTATAGCATTTTACATGTTTTGGCAAAACCGTACTTTTAAGTTAAAACCCGTACTTTTTAACCGACTTCCGAAAAAGGAGGAGGTTTCTCAATTCGACCGTAAATATTTTTTTTTTCAGAAAGCCAGTCGTACTTTTTTGAGAAATCATACTGGCAACACTGATTAGCTCGCTTATTTCTTGGCGTGTTATAGAATATTATACTTTTATATAGTATAATATTCTATAACACGCCGTAAAGAAAAGTGGAGAGTGGGGACTTGTGATGCCGATGATGATGATATTTAACCCTAAAAGGCTTATTAGTTACGAATTACGATTATACAATATATAAAATAGGCTTGCATCAAATGCATGCTGCATAATGCACGTGTACACTTATGTGTACACGTGCATTATGCAGCATAGATATTATATCTAATTGTAAAATATTATGTGTATGTTGTGTAATTTATATAATAACGATTTCTAATGCATCAAGATGCATAGCGTAAAGATTGTAAATTCAATACGATTCGTCATTTACGTAACTTTCATTACTTGTAAACGATGAATTTCGTTACTTACAAAATGAAAGAATGTATTGAAGTTTTCTTCTTGACTTCGCACGATGACTGGTAGGCTTTTATATCGGATCTAAGGTAGCCTTAAATCTCGTTTTGATTCTCAAGCTGCCGTAACGCGCGCTTACTGTGTACGAGTATGAATGAGTCAGTGCGTTTACTGAATCGAGATTATATCAAATATACTTTGTTGAGAGCATTGGATTTACAAACACATACACGGATACAAATGTGTCTCTTGTGAGAAGTCGCGAGGGCGGGAAAATTGGCAGAAGCTGTTTGCTATTTATGTATAAGTTTACTTATGTGGTTCGTAATCGAGAATCGAATCAGTTCAATCTCAACGGTTTTTGGTATAATATTTGGTGGATTACTTTGAAAAGAATCATTAGATCGTAACTTTTCGTACATATCAATCGACTGAGAATAAACAAACGTCAATTTATTCGAGAGTAGGTACGCGGCACCGGGCACGATCGAATCTGAATCAAAATCGAATCAGTTTGGAGAGTAAGGCCACAGAAGTAAAAAATAAAATTCGATCTAAATGTGTCATTGTTTTTTTTAATGCCTGGGGGTTGATTCAAGATGCCATCGCTAATTATCACTTACAAAGTTCCATAACAAAATGTATATGATTTGACACAATGTACGCTAAATGACATACCAAATCGTGATAATTTAGCGTAGCTTATGTTAAATCCCATACTTAGCGATGGCATCTTGAATCAGCCCCCTGGTAAATAAGTGACATTTATATTGATAGGCCCCCATAATGTTCCGGAGAGCTTTCATTTTGATCACATTGAATCAGAGTACGTTAGGAGGAAAAATCAACCGATAGAAGTTACGCCGATTAATAAATTAAAGGTACAAGTCGGTATGACTCGCTGAGTATTTGATAAAAGAAAGTCAGTGGTAAAGGTTAGTCGGGAACAAGGTGCGCTATGTTCTGCCTTATCTCGCCGTGTTGGCTCGTGAAAGTTGATAAATTTTGTTTTAATTTACCACTCGTAGGTACATTCGCAACCTCATATCGTTGCTTCATTAATATTAATGCCCTTTGTTACGACGGGATAATCTAAACGTGAAGTTGGTCGCAGTTTAAAATTTTCAAAATGGTGGGTGCACTTGTTCCAAGTTTGAATTTCTTGGAAAATATTTCGGGTAAGTAAAAAAGTCGGCCAAGTGGATAACACAAAAAAATCACTCGTTGTACGGTGTACGTGAGTAGGTATAATTGATTGTTTATTTTATTTTGTTTTTAGTATTTGTTGTTAAAGTGGTTATAGAAATACACAATTTTTGTAATTTTTTAAGTACCTATCTGTCTATCACGGTTCATTAGATACACCCGGGCGGCCGGACGGACGGCAGAGTCTTAGGAGGGTTGAACCGGTGGTAGCTTGTTTTTCTTGTTGACTTTCCGAAAATAGCATGCAAAGTTTCATTTGGAAATAAAAGGTTTTTTTTTTATTTTATTTTAATAAAGTCCCATTTCTTACCCTTTGAGTACGGAACTCGAAAATGTCAAATTTAAACGCAATATGGTTTATACTTTCATTTCCTTGAAAAGGCATAACTAATTTCACGTGAAATTATTCCAAGTCTAAATTAATTTAAAAATACTTTGGGTAAATCAAAAAAATTAAAAAGCAATAACTATTTCCTTATTTTTTAATCTATAATTTATATTTTAATCGTTGGAATTTCTACTAATTTTTTTCTATTACATTTTTTTAAATCTAGGTCTCTAACATAGAATAATACAATATCTACTAAAATAAACGGACAGTTTTTATTTACAAAGATAAAAATTTAATTGCAAACTTTTTTATTGTTTTAGCAATTTACGAGACGTGTTTTCTATTTGTACAATCTGCCAATACAACAGTCCACGATTCTTCACAGTATTAATTTATATTCTCACTTTTAATCTTGCAACGCTCTGAATGTTAATCTTAGAAAGTAAATATGAAATATTAATTTAAAATAGAAACAAAACTGTATCGAGAAATTAGTAACCCAGTTGCCCATTGACACTCGCGAAGAGAAGTGGCACACTCTTTGTCTGTGAATTAGTATTTATAACCTTTTAAACATAGAAAACAAAGATAACCTTACCAATTTCGTTATTAGATACTTATTACTTTATGGTATGTAGGTACTCTGCGGTGTACATAAGGACATTACGCAATCTTAAAGTTGACACAATAATTATTGAAGACATGAATCGATGAAGGTGATATGTCGCAAAAAAATTTACTCAGAAAATTTTGTTTAAACTGTCACTCAAACATTTTAGAATAAGTATCCTTAAATTATTAGGTACCTACCTACATTTCACCATTTCTTTTTTTTTGTCGCAAAAATAACAATAAAGCAAAAAAAATTTTTTTTTTTTAATTTTTGTAAATAAAACTAAAGTGTGATCTCTGGCGAGATGAAATAACTGGGATCTTAGTCAAGATTTTTACTAATTAGTCATAGCCATAGTTAATTGCATTAAGGGAGATCGATAACAAAACGTATAGTCATTTGACATATTAAGCATCGGTCTGTCACTTACCAATGCTAATCCCATACATCTTCATGTTTTCGAACTTCGTAATTATCGATGGCAATTTGGTTTGGTTTTGTCTTCCATTTTACACAATATCCTTTTTAATTTTTTTTTAAATTCCATTTTAAAAAATCCATCTTCCATCTTAAAGAAAAGAAGAAGAAAGAAAAATAATATAAATTTGGTAAAATATACACAAAAGGATCATAATTTCCTAACTCGACCTGAAATCCAAAATTCCGAAATTTACTTTCTCCACCGCCTATTTCCTTCCTTGTCTATGGCAAAGTACACAAATCCCAAGTGTCAGTCCCAAAAACAAAATAAAAAAAAATGATCATACTAGGCGCAACAAAAAATAAAACACATTACGATACCAAATTGGTGTACCTACTCAGCATAATATGCTGCCAATAAAACAACAAGCAACGCTGATTTTTTCTACTTAAGAGGAAACACCACGGTTGAGAGAAATACAAAATAGGTATTTATAAAATCTATTGCTGTCTCGCAGTGCCTTAGCTAGCCAGCACTAGCGCGATAGAGACAACTGCAACTCGGACTGAAATTACCTATTAAAAGTACCAGAAATCGACGTTTAGGGAATTCCTGTTTCCTCCTCCAAAATTTAACCGATTTAAATATTTTTTTCTGTATTAGCTAAAAAAAGAATTGAGCTAGGTTCCTATTTTTTAAAAAAGGAAAAAATAGGGACGTACAAACAATATCCATAAATATTCAGGAAAAAAATTGATACTCTAGAGGTGTTATCCAGGGAGGAAATAGAAATCCCCTAGACCCCTATTTTTGTATGGAAAAAATTTCGTGGTGTTTCCTCTTAACGCTGTTTTTTTCGGCTTTTGTTTGAGTTACACCACTAGGCACTTACTACTGTTTATGGCCATTTGCCACCGTTAAATTAGGCGAACAGTATTCATAAAAAACGTGTACAATTTCCACTGACCCACAAAACTAGGATACACGTAAAGGTTACCACATAATAATTATCGAATAGTGAATGCCCTTCTTACAAGACGTAGGATTTACGTAACTAACCTACCGTATTTAGATATTGCATAATGTACATTTGGCTGAGAATAATTATTATGATTTTGTATCTTTGACTTTGACGTAACGCATCTAAAACAAAGGAAATAATTCATTGTTCTTCTTAAGATGGTTAGACATCAAAAGAACAAAGAGCTAGAGCTTGAATAAGACTATTCTTTTTTGGCCTTCTAGAGGAAATTGAAGCTCGTTTTGAGCGTTTACATCAAAATATCAACGAGCTAAAATGAGAACAAAGAACAAGAATTCAGACAGAACAACGAAATAATCCTCTACGCCTGTTTGTTTATTTAACAATTTATTGTGCACATAAACGATAAACTGATTATATAGAAAGAAAAACGACACAAAAGGACTACTTATCTCTAAAAGAAATTTCTTCCAGCAGTCCCATAGAGAGAAATTACATGAGAGATATCAGGCATGCACAATTGCAGCTATATAATAAACGTAATATTCTTATACATAAATAATACATACTGCAATATGATAAATAATACTAAAAAACTGTTTACACCAAATCCATACTATCCTTATCCATATTTTTTTTATTTTTATTTATTAAATCAATAAAAGAATTACAAAAAAAAAACTTAATCTACACAGTGTAACATAAACCATTACTGGTTTTTCCGCACACATATCCATACTAGTAATATTATAAAGCGGAAAAATTTGTTTGTTTGTTTAAACGCGCTAATCTCAGGAACTACTGGTCTGATTTGAAAAAAAATTTTTTTGTTGGATAGTCCATTTATAGAGGAAGGCTTTAAGGCTTATAACATAGGAGCGAAGTGTCAGTGAGAAATGTTGCAAAAACGGGGAAAATTTATTACATTTGGGGCTTTCATTGCGTGCGCTGCATAAACGGCTTCAGTCACTCAAAAACCACGCGAACGAATTCGCGGGAACAGCTAGTATAATAATATCTATGGACGCTTCACACCACGGCTACCTGACCCCGTATCCAACGATATTGTGTCACATCAAATTCTTTTTAAACACCCGTAGAGCAGTCTTGCGTTGTTCTATTGTTAGTTGTTACTAAAAATCAAGTATGCTCTTGTCTAGCTCCAACACTTTGTTCTTTGTAACCCTTGAGGTTAGCTCACAGCAAAACGCGATAGTGGCGCCGCGCGAATATCTTCCAATGAAACATGAAATTTCATGTGTATTAATTAAGTTCCATTTTGAATCGCTATTCTAAGAATGCTGCCTCGCGTCTCGGTGTGAACTGACGAAATATATTACAAAACATTCTAAAGATGTGCTTTCTTTTAATTAAACGGTATTTTGTAGTGTCTGTTGTGTGTCGAGTTGGGTTATTATTTTAAACGAGCGTTCGTGTTTAAGCCTCATTAGACTAGCTTAAGATCTTAATTAGTGTAATGGAGTGAGTCTATTTCTCATGGAATTTGTGCTCTATGTTAGTAAAATATAATCTTTCCGAGATATAACGAAAGATATAACTAAAAAAAACGATTAAATCAAATCATTTTTTTTTCCAAATGAAACTTAACTAGCTATTTTCGGGAAGTCAACAAAAAGGCTACCACCGGTTCCAACCCAGCCCGCCGAGAAGAACCGGCGTAAGAAACTCGGGCGGGGCCATCTTTTAACTTATTTGATCAGGTCACGTGTCCTGACGCGAGTTTCCCACTTTTTACGCATCTCAAAAAGTGCACAACGCCGCTAAAGAAGTTTTCACTTTAATAAACTCCAATCGGATATACTTATATCCGATAGTACAAGTTACAATAAATATACACAATCATTCAATAAAATGGTCCATTCACAAAACCTAATGCCTCAAGCGATGTAGTGTAATATTAATCACAGGTCTATTGTCAAGTGATACAAACAATTATCAAAGATCTATATATTATGGTGTTTTGTTTATTGATTGAGAGCTTACCACATAATAGATAGATCATTTGCGTGTCAGACGATAATGTGGAGTCATTAATTGACATGAGAACATAAGATTTACATAGCTTGAGGCAACTATTTCTTAATAGATCCTCAGTATTCATTTCAACGACAGAAACTGTTAGAAGTAAAGAACTGTTTTTTTCACCGTTTTACTTACAGCGTCCACTAAACACTATTTTTACTCAAAACGCTTCGATCGTGTTTACCACAAACTGTTGTTGACTTGATCAATGATCATTCTGAGCATTTTTAACAGATTTTGACAAGCGCCGGTTCCGTGTGGAACATCAACATGGGTGAAAACAAAAGATAAAAGAAGAAACAGGTGAAGTATCGTGACGTAAACGAAAAAGACGTTTATTCTTAGTAAATGGAACACGCCCTTAATTTTAGGCATATCAACTTTAACGAGAGAAGAAATAGGTATATATTGGGCAGGGAAATTCGCACCATTAACCCCCTTCATATAGTTCGGTTTATGAGTAACTTAGGGTTGAGGTGATCAGTCATTCGTCTGGACTAGGCTCGGACAATGTTGTGAGAGCATCCTGTGCTAAGCAACCATGCGACAATATATCCAATCTCTCTAAGGATCTATTGTGATTTGTGACTTCATTATGATAATAAAATGAGAAAAAAATATGTCTAGTGCTAAGCGCAGTGCGGTTGTGTGCCTGAAACTGAAAAGAGTAGAAAAGTACTCTTTTTCTCTCCATCTACCCGATATATTGTAATAGGTAGGCATACATGGTAATTTAACATGCCGTTAACACTAACATGCGTAGGTGAAATCGGGACTTAAGCTTTTTCTATAACTATGTTAGCGACGTCTGTTTATGCTACACAATATTTAATTTCTTCGAGTCTTAAAGATAGGACGCTTATAAGAAATTCTTATATTATAATTATAAATAGTAACTGCTATCTAACTACTCATATCTAGTATAAATCGCGCGCGCGGGATTAAAATATTATCTCTCTAAAAAAAACAAAAGTATCCGATGAAAGGTCTCGAATATCATACTTTTGTTTCTGCTGTCCGAGGTGACAGCGCGGTGAATGACAAGAGGTTTATCAAAAGTATTTGTAGTGATTAATAGGGGAGAGAAGAGAAAGTTCTTGTTCGGAAGCAACGCCGAGGGGCGAATGTAGTTCATATTGCACAATGAAAATTGGCTTACTCATTCAATCGTTTTTTTTATTGTTTGTTTTAAAACAGATAGTCAAAGATATCTTATTGTCAGATTAAAACTATGCTGAAAGAAATTTATTTTTAGGAATAAGCAGTGCCTTTCGTTGCTTGAACCTCCTCTCTTTTTGTGAGTCGGTTAAAAATACCTACACTGCACCGACTCGATGATATGTTATATTACCGACGCGAATGAGCGAGTCTCAAAATATTAAAATATATTTATTTATTTAATAATTTACTGTACTCAAGAAACATTTACAACATTTGTAAAATTTTCAAAAAAAGAACACAAAGCATCTCTTTACCTTTACAACCGCGTATCTAAAAAACTACTACTTTTCAGTAGAGTTAAAAAACTTAATAATTTTAGATTTTATTATGACATATTATATTTTGGATGTATACTGTATATAACTGTTATCTACACTAATATTATAAAAAGAAAAGATTTGTATTTTTGTATGTAACGACTTAACTCAAAAAGTACTGGACCGATTTTAATAATTCTTTTTTCATTAGAAAGCTACATTATCACTGAGTAACATAGGCTATATAAAAATCAATTGATGTTCGTAAGAGTTAGTGAAATATTCGTGGAAGTCCCGGGAAGGTTTACACGATTTCCATGCTCAACGAAGTGGGCACGGGTCAGCAACAATATACAATTTTATACAAAATGCATGTCATGATGTAAAATTATTAAGTTTTTTAACTATACTGAAAAGTTGTAGTTTTATACGCGGTTGTAAAGGTAAAGAGATGATTTGTGTTCTTTTTTGAAAATTGTACAAATGTTGTAAATTAATGTTTCTTGTGTAGGTAACTAAATTATTAAATAAATAAATATATTTTAATATTTTTGAGACTCGTCATTCGCGTCGGTAATATAACATATCATAGAGTCGGTGCAGTGTAGGTATTTTTAATCGACTTTTAAAAAGAGAGGAGGTTCAAGCAACGAAAGACACTGCTTATTCCTAAAAATAAATTTCTTTCAGCATAGTTTTAATCTGACAATAAGATATCTTTGACTATCTGTTTTAACCTCCTCTAGGTTCTAATTTCAGCCTGTTTTTTAGTTAATATAATAAACAATATTATATTTTGACGACCGCGGTAGCGCAGTGGTTCAGCGTGTTGGTGCTAGAGCGAGAGGTCGCGGGTTCGAATCCCGTCGAGGGAACAAATAAATGTGTTTTAAATTTGTGTATAATATAAGAAAAATCTCAATTTAAAATTATTAAATATATTTCCGTTGTTTGGTACCTGTAACACAAGTTCTTCGGATACTTAGCCCGGGCCAGATTGACGTGGTGTGAAGTGTCCCATAGATATTAGATATATATTTTAGATATACGCACTTGCACCAAATAGCTATAAGTTAAAGTGTAAAATATTTAACTGTAATTTACTTAGAATAGGGTTATTAATTCATACCAGGCTGGCGCAAATGGTCTTTATATACCGTCGTAATAACAGAAAGAAAGCTTATCATTAGGTTTTATAATACCTAGCGGAAAAAGCGACCGACTCTACAATCTAAATTAATAATTTAGGTGGACATTAGGATTATTATTTTTTAGAAAGTGAGTGTATTTATACACATAATGAGTGTCGGCAGTCGGTGCGGGCGGTAACTGCGGCACAATACTGCCATTACCGGGAGCACTGTACCGGCCAATGTGGGATTATACCCATTTAGAGTTCCGTATTATAATAATTCACCACATCTATACCAATATTATAAAGCGGAAGAGTTTGTTTGTTTGTCTAAACGCGCTAATCAATTTTTTTTTCTAATCTCAGAAACTACTGGTCCGATGTGAAAATTTCTTTTTTTTTGTTGGATAGTCCATTTATAGATGAAGGCTTTAGGCTATATAACATTATGATGCGACCAATAGGAGCGAAGCGTCCGTGAGAAATGTTGCAAAAACGGGGAAAATTATTCACATTTGGGGACTTTAAACAGTTTAAGTCACTCAAAAACCACGCGAACGAAGTCGCGGGCGCAGCTAGTGGATATGTATTGGGATATACTGGCTATAATATTAATGAGTGATAACACTTTAGGGTCCCGTAAATAGTTTACTTAAAGATTAAGTTAAAGATTTTTTTTTTAATTATTGTATGGGAAAATTTATGATATTGGTTGCATTTCTCATACAATCAAGAAAGTCAAAAGTAAGTCTTTCAGCGCTGGGACTTTCACAGCAAACTCTACATACTAGGCAGATACACACCTTAAAGTATTATCACTCATTTATTTTACACCTTGTAGAGTATCAGTCATCAAAGATAGCTCTTTTCAAATCTAAATCTATCTCATGAAATTCAATCTTTTTTTACTCGATGCATCTATGTAATAGCTGTTACGAGTATTTCCATACACTGTTTTAACATTTTTATTATATTATTGAATGTAATTATTTATTGAGTGTTTCCGACAACCACGCGAACGCAGTCGCGGCACAGCTAGTAGATTTGTAAAGCGATAATCCTCTAGTAAATATTATAAAGATTATTATTTCGTTGTCAATAAGAAAAGCAGGCTTACCTACTCCCATCACAATCGATAATGGAATCAGTTCGATCTCAACGGCTTTTGGTGTTTTATTTGGTGGATTACTTTGAAACTAACCAGGATAAAGAAAATGTTTAGATCATAACTTTCTGTACTCCCGACCGTATCAATAATGAGAATCAAAATAAACAAACGTCAATTTATTCTGGAGTACGCGGCATGGTCGAATCTGAATCAAAATCGAATCTGTTTGGAGAGTAAGGGGGCCTTACTCTAGTATTGACAGAAAAGTGTTCAAAGTAGGTATTCCACACGCAATGTTTAAGAGGAAACATCACGCCTTTTTCTTCCATACAAAAATAGTGGTCTAAGCCTCTTTCCTACATGTATAATGTCGCTAGATTAACATTTTTTTTGCTGATTATCTAGGGTATGTATATTATTTTTGCGTCCCTATTATTTCCGGACGTTAAAAAATATTAAAAAATTGACCAGATTTTTCGCTGTGTTTAAAACTCTAAACATCCAGGAAACGAATTTGACAGCATTATACAATAAAATCAAAACATAGGAAGCTCAAGCCTTTTTTTAGTATATAATGAAAAAAATATCCCTGTTCCCTCAACCGTGATGTTTCCTCTTAAGTAAACAGAACCGCTGCCTACCCCGCCCAGCTCGCGCCTGGCCGAGTCCGTCGTGATTGTGGTTAACTGTAATTTCGGGGCATTTCACGACCCGTTAGTCTCGGGGACAGGTGATTCATCGTCACAAAGGACATTAAGACGTTTTATATGAAGGCCTTATAACTAACGGATTCTTTGTCAATGAGTTATTTTATTTATTTAGCCGTTCCACTGCTGGGCAAATGCATGTCTTTCCACAAGTCCCGATATTATATGAATCGGGTTTTATGATATTTATTTTTCTTTATATAATTTAAAAAATAAAATACGTCTGCGTAAAAGTGAACTAAGCTACATAATATGTATATTGTATAGTAAAAAAACCCGCAGTTAGAAGTTAAATGTCCGGTCATCGTGGTGTAGAATCGAACATAACAACTAAGCAGCAAAGATTGATTATTCAACAGCCAATCAAATTTTTCAATGGATTTCTTTCTATATAATACTAGCTGGCCCATGCCTACCTACTTATTTGAGCATAGAAACCGTTTAAACCTTCCCTGGACTTCCACGAATATTCACTCTATAACACTCCTCCCACGACTAAAAATAGCCGAATCGGTTCAGCCGTTCTCGAGTTTTAATGAGCCTAACAAACAGCGATTCATTTTTGTACATAAGACTAGCTGACCCGTGCCCACTTCGTTGAGCATAGAAACCGTTTAAACCTTCCCTGGACTTCCACGAACATTTCAAGACTAAAAATATCCGAACCGTTTCTGCCGATCTCTAGTTTTATCGAGACTAACGAACAGCAATGGAAAACAGAAAATAATTGTAATCTATTCGGTAAAATTAATCAATGAAAGATAATCAAAACGGTAGGAGGAGCAAGACATTATTAATATTGTCAAGGTGTGCCTCAAGTTGTTGATAACATTGTCAAAATAATGGGTATACCTAACACGGTTTCAAATTTGACCCAACCCTAAAGTGTTGGAATTTTTATATTTTCTTCGGATGTCCACAAGCGAGCGATAATCGGAGAGCGAGCGATAAAATCGACTTTTTGTAGGTGAACCATACAAAAAGTCGGTCAGACATAATATGGAAGCATTATGTGCCCGATTATCATATCCTTATTCCTTCTAAGAGTAGTTAAGTAGTGTTGTGTATATCAAATCTTAACAAATAACATCTAGTATAAGTATTATTACAAAACGTATTTTGGGCTGGTTTCGTTTTATCATATTACGAATATCGGAAAGCCATATTGTAGAGCTCTGAATAAGCTGTGAGTGATATGACTCTATGACTACATTGTCCTGATATCATCAGTAAAATTGCCCCAAAATTGGCCATCTAACATCACAAATGACAGGTCAAAATAAAATAGCATCGTTTATTGTTTAGGCGACACTTTCGTCGTTCCCACCAATTTCTATTGTCGACTAAAATTAGGTTATTCGCGATGAGCACGCAATTAGACTAAAACGTCACTAAACTGCTATTCGGACTTTCCTTTTAGGTTGGCAGCACTGAGTTAATAGAGTGCAACCCGAATGCACTGTCATAGAAAGCGCGCCTAATTGTTTTCTAAGTGCTTATTCTTTTTCAAAATGGCCGCCGTGATTTGAAGTGGAATAAAATTACTTTTTCAAATGACAAATTATTTAAACAATGCCATGGTAATGAGTTTCACAGATTGTATGATAAATTGGACGCTTTATGATGACATGTGTTTTTATTGCTCTTTCTTTGAATTGTTCTTGATTTCTATTTTCTAGTGCGTTTTTTAGACTATTTTGTAATAGAAAGCTCAGGCAGCGGTGACTTTATACGTGAGTATCTTTGTTATGATTACACACTCTCAACTTCGAAGAATAAAAGTTGGGCTTGGCTGCTCTGGGATCTTGGACTCATTTACATAACACTAAAATATTCTCTATGCGTAAAATTTTAAGTTGTTTGTTTAATTCTGTAGATTCGTAATCACACATTTATAAGATTCATAATCCATCAATTAATAATATTAGTTAAAGTGAATGTATTCAGAATTTAATTTAAGTATAATTATTAATTATTTATTTTGTATAAGTTATGAAGGGGCTGTCATTATATGCTACATTTTTATTTACAAAATAAACATAAATTAAATTCTGAATACATTCACTTTAACTAATATTATAAATTATTATTATTGTTAATTGTAATCCTGTTGGATTATCTCAACAAAAGTTTTAGTTCCCTAAAACTAGTCTGTGTATATTTATTATTTATTTACATGTGACATTATAAGTAATATAGGACGCTGGAATTTCGCACATAATAAAAAGAATAATGACGTCAATAATATTCGTGGCCAATTAGGGTTATTGGCTTAATTAATGGTTACAGCAAATTTTATAAACATTTATTTGAAACTAAACTACCTACTAGCCGCACAAAAGAAATTCGGGAACGCATTTCGTCGAGATCAAAGAAAAATCAGAACCGAAAGTACTACCATGGACCAAATGGTACTACCAATACATTTTATCGAAATCCGCTCTGTAATTTTTATTTAATGGAATTAATAACATCTATTAATACTATATTATCTATAATATTGAAATCTACAGTTTTTGCATAATATTCTCACAAATTTTACATTTATTAATAGTAATGTTTTTTTAGTATTTCTAATACCTATTTTGTAACTAACACGATCGTCCTAATTCTTAAATCATTAAAATCACAAATTTGCCACAACAATAAATAACAGTGTTAAAGTCAACACCTTTTTCCCATGACTGTCAAATTTTATATAATTTACTAGATGTTTAATTTAGAATATTTATCTCTATGAATAGACAGGTGTAGGTATATAGTTGTTATAAATATAATAATATGAATAGTTTTGATTAAATTATTGACAAGTTTATTTCTTTATCTGCGGATGTTCAATCATAATAAAAGTTGTTAATTCGTGTTTATCACTTTTATGGGGCGTCACATTAGGGTTAATTAATGACGAAATTTAGAACTGAATGACTAATATTTACTTTCTTACGATTTATATAAATTTTATACTAATTAGGTAACATTGTGACATAACCACATTTTTATCAAACCTTTAACCTATCTACGCAAATTATACAGCCAATGTTACGGGTGATTCATGGTTCATATTATAACAAGCTGATATAATATAAAAGTCACTAAACTGATAAGTTTCAATCCTGGCGAGGTCTTAGGTCAACGATCAGTGCGTTCGTGTGTATAGCCAGCTAGCCCCAGCGTAGTATCTTCATTGTGGTCATATTTTGTTCCTTGTGATTTTTTCGAGTTATATAAAAAGTGCCAAAACAAAAAAATGCTCTACGCGTCATTCTCTTCACACTATATTCGGCTTAATATATGAACCATGAAACAACATGTATAGCCTATGTTACCATTACCAGTGCTATTATTATACAGCCTATGCGCTGTGCTATACATAGCCTAGACGAGCTATATCTTCTACAGCTAGTATGCTTACTTTATAAAACGTCATTTCCGTCGTTTCCTGAACGATTTGTTAAGTACGAATCTTTACTGTCTATTATGTTTCAAATTCAGAGGTTCTTCTGTAATCTTTGTTATTTATTGTGAAAATCACGTTTGTTTTTGCAATTTCTTTTCATCCAAATTTTTGGTTAGCTCTATCTGTCTATTGTCATAAGACAATAACATATTCTCTGCAGAAAGTTAGGCAAATTAAAAGGGCTAAGGAGTTCATAGATTCCAAGCCCAGATCCTTGTTAGTGATCACTGATTAAGTTGATCAGGATTGGCATATCCAACTAGTGACTGGCAATCATCCTTTTGCTAATTTATCGCGATCGGGCCTGTCCTTACCATAGTAATCTTCTAATTATCTAACCTTCTAATATTTTTTAATAATTGTCGTGTAACATGTGTATGTATAATGTAACCAAATTCCTCCGAAGTTTGAAACGGCTGAACCGATCGTATAAGTTATTTAAACATTTTAGAAAATTTGACTTTTTCTATAGGAGTTGACAGACAATCATATATATACAAATGAATTGCTGTTCGTTAGTCTCGCTGAAACTCGAGAACGGCTAAAAAGATTCGGCTATTTTTGGTTTTAGAATATTCGTGCAAGTCCAGGGAATGTTTAAACTTTTTTTTTATGCTCAACAAAGTGGGCACGGGTTAGCTAGTCTTATATATAAAAATTAATTGCTGTTCGCAAGTCTCGAGAACGGCTGAAGCGATTCGGTTATTATGGGTCTTGAAATGTTCGTGGAAGTCCAGGTAAGGTTTAAACAGCTTCTGTGCTCAACTAAGTGGGCACGGGTCAAGCAGAATTAGATTTTTTGAGTCAGTGGGCCGTGGGCACCCTAACAAGTAACAGTGTATGTGTAAGGACCCTAACACAAAGTCGTGCTAATGTAAATCACCGTGTCATTGAGTGAGTGCATTTATTCCGTGAGTAAATGCGTGAGCAGGGGCCTGATTCACAATGCGTCATTTGACTCAGATTCTCGATTTCTTTAAGCAACACTTGTCGCGTTAAGGGTGAACTATTGTACTGCAGGCTTAGTCCCGAAACAATCGACAATCGAAACAGTACGATCTCAACGGGTTTTGGTATTTTATTTCCTGGATCACTTGGAAACTAACCAGGATAAAGAAAATCGTTGGATCGTAACTTTTTGTACTCCTGACCATATCAATCGACTGAGAATCAAAATAAACAAAAGTCAATTTATTCGAGAGTATGCGGCACGATCTAATCGGAATTAAAATCGAATTAATTTGGAGAGTAAGTCCCCAGTAAGCGGAGTGCCCGCTACTACCCCCCATATAATACCTACTTTGGGGGAGGCTTATGTACAGTACAGGAAAATCGGATCATCCTTTTGGGAGCTACGATGCTACAGACAGACACATTAATATTTACACGGAAACATCAAACTTAAAACACCCCGTTATTTTTTCTGGGGGTTAAAAAAAAGACACTCACGGGTGATGCTATTTTTCCCCATCACCCCACGGATATGTATGTCCACTGGGAGAGTTATGTCCAGCAGTGGACATAGATGTTTTCGAATCCGAGTCGCACGGGAGTTGTGAACAGCCCCGCAGTTGATGACCACGATGACATTGGAAAACGTCGTCATTCGGCCTATACTGTACACTCTATAGAAGCGATAGTGAACCAATGGCACAATATCTTGGACACTATAATAATATCAATGGACGCTTCACACCACGTCAATCTGGCCCCGTGCTAAGTATCCGAAGAACTTGTGTTACAGGTACCAGACAACGGAAATATATTCAATACTTTTTATACTATACACATATTTAAGATTTTTATTATACGAGTAATGTACACATCCATGACCCAGGAACATTTTGTTCCCTCGGCGGCGGATTCGAACCCGCGACCCCTCGCTCGAGCTCGGGCGCTCAACCACTACGCCACGGAGGTCGTCGAATCGATCACAAAGTTTAAAGTTTATTTGGTAAAAAAGTTTTCAAAAGTTATATATAGTAAAACACTAACTACTTGCACTTTTTTCCACTTTATTTGATTTTTCACCTTAATAATTACTTAAAATACACGACCGGTTTCGACATAGTCACCTGATGATGTCTATGTCGAAACCGGTCGTGTATTTTAAGTAATTATTAAGGTGAAAAATCAAATAAAGTGGAAAAAAGTGCAAGTAGTTAGTGTTTTACTATATATAACATGAATTTCCACCAAGAACCAACAGTACATTCAATAACATGTTTTAAAAAGTTCACTAATTCTACTTTAATTTAAATTACGCGTATAATTTAAAGGGACAAATAACATAGAGAGTTTTGAGTTGGTGTTCACTATTATTATTATTATTTACCTAATCGTAACAAAATCAGAATAGTTTCAAGGTGCGTCTATGACCTCATTAAATATTTCTTTGAAAAAATTGCACGTTGCATTGGTACGTAAAGGTTCGCCGTCCCTGCTCTATAGTCTATACTCTATACTCTATGTTCTATAGAGACACCGGTTTACAATAGGATGCGGTACAAAAAGTGAATTTCTCTAGGAAAGTTTACATTGAAATTAAATATGAACGTAATGCCGCCTAATATATGGAGATTGCATGTTTTCGCCTAAGTCGGATTATACTTCGATGAAAAGATCTTCTTGGGGTATTAACTCTCAAAGATGGAGGAGTGTGAAGTTACTCCATCAATACTTGAGATTAGAGTTCAAATGAAACAAAAAACTTTAGCTTATAAGACAACTGAAGAGTTAAGGTAGAGCAGTTTCGAAGCCTGTTCAATGCATACGAAATAACATCGAAACAAATTTTTAATAATTTCTTTATTAATAATAATAATCACTTGGTGAAATTTAGCCAAGAGTGACTTGGCAAACTATACAGGGTGGAATTTTTCACATGAAACATATTAGACTAACGTAACTTTAACTTCACTATAACCATCAATTGGTCCATGCTAACAACGTAAGTAATGACAATACGAGTATATATAAACAACATATTTCTTTATTTACTATGTAGATAACATGATTAATTTTCTTTATAAATCTCGATTTCTTATGTGCGACGACTTGCACTCAGCGACGTCGCGGGCGCTGGTGCTGACTGCTGGGATGCTTTGACGCAGTTGAATAGTCAATCGCCGCCACGTCGCGACCGCTTTAGACATTACTACATTTATGATAATAATTATGATGAAAAATTAAGGCCATGTGATATATATTTTTTTGGAACGAGAATTGAACATTGTTCACGCTCGTTCAATAAGTCCTCTGTTTATTGTGATTACAAAGTAAAATACAGGATTTTATTTTTAATTCGAAGTCAAGAGAAACATACCTATTGGATGACCCTAGCACTATCAACCCGTAGAACATCTTGCCCTATCTAACACTAACTATTAATATTATAATTATAAGATCACGCGAACACCGCGCTATCTAAATGGAAATATCGAATACAAACAGTCGTACTATCGAACTGCGTTATCGTAGTGTACATTGTTCATTTCGCATCGCCAGTACAATCGCGCACTACGGTACAGACTACAGACTGCAGACTCAATTCGGTGCGCATGCGCATGTATAACCAAGACAGGCCCTATCTTAGCTTTGAAACTTAAAATGTCTCCAACTTAAGTAACCCAGTAGGTTTCACAAGTCATTGGTGCACGGCGCGCTCACAATGACTTGAAAATATTTTTAAATGTTATGTACCTGAAGCCCAATCTTCCTATTTAACAGTTTAACTTAACATTCAATTAATTATTATAAATGAGGTTGATGAGAGTACCATTTTGCTGTAAACTTTAGTATTGTGAACCTTATGTAGGTAAAATGTTCCTAAGGGCTCATCCTTACTTTCAAAATCATTGGTGTACCCAGTCCCAGCAACATCTCTGTATACTGTCACGTTATAACCATATTTAGATGTAACTTATTGTCATAGCTATGTTACTAGTAACTACAGCTATCAATATAAAAACGAACCAAACATAGACGGGTTTAGGACTTATGTTAAAAGAAGCAGTAGCAAATGCTATTTCTCGGCTTTAGTACTCGGTAGTACTCGGTAGTAGTTAGCCAGCTAGGATATAGTATTATAGGAGTAGGTATATATTTATTTTTTTACCTTTTAATTGTGACAAAAAGCATACATTATAAACATTTGAACCCTTTCAATTGTGACTTGGGGAGGGAAACTGAAACTCCTCCTTCATTCTTCAAATTGATTTTATTGCTGGTCCCAAGACAGATATTCATGTCCCTCGGGCACTCCTGAGGGTGTATCAAAGGAATCAGAAATTGCAGTGGTGGAAATGTGTGGCGATTTGCCTCTTTTAAAAAAGTATTTAAAATATACCATACTAGCTGCCCCATGCCCACTTCGTTGAGCATGGAAACCGTGTAGACCTTCCCGGGACTTCCACGAATATTTCAAGACGTAAAATAGCCGAATCAGTTCAGCTGATCTCGAGTTCTAGCGAGACTAATGAACAGCAATTGATTTTTATATAGCCTATGTTACTCAGTGGTAATGTAGTTTTCTAATGAAAAAAGAATTATTAAAATCGGTCCAGTACTTTATGAGTAAAGTCGTTACATACAAAAATACAAATCTTTCCTCATTATAATAATATTAGTGTAGATGTAGATATATATACCATAATAATATTATTTATTTATTTATACATCATGCACATTTAGTACATAATATGCGGACTTAATGCCTCAAGGCATTTTCCACCAGTCAACCTTTTTTATGTGACAGTGGTTAATTTAAATAAAAAAGTAGGTATATATTTGGCTTGCAAAGAGCCGAATTATGTGATGCAAAACTTTTAAATAATTAACGTAAACACTATAAAGTACATCGACACTAAATTATAATGTTAACATGTTTACGAACTCGTAAACAATTTCATGCAATTAATCCGGTTGTAGATTGCAATTATTGTTGTAAATCGCAATTATTGTTGCAAGTTGCAATTATTGTTGTAAATCCACGGGGCCCGCTATCGGCGTTATATCGCGGTGCTAATAATTCAGCTCTCGATAGCCACAATCCAGTATTACTGTTGTTGTGTAGTGTTTAGTGTTTACACAGTGATGAGGACTAAACAGGTTCGGGATTTGCACATAGTTGATTGTAGAACATAATTGAAAGAACATTGGGCGTTTTTTAAAAGGTGGTGTTTAAAAGACTTCAAAGTCAAACTATATTATAATAATATCTATAGACGTCACCACGTCAATCTGGCCCAGTGCTAGGTACTTATACACGTTTATTTACCTAACTTTAAATAAGTTTAAAGCAAAAACTATAGAAAAAATCGTTGATTAAGGTAAACGTGTGATAAAATTTAAAATCAAACGCATGCAAGTAAAACAAATTGCTTACTACATTAAATAAGTACCAATCCGAAGAACTTTTGTTACAGTTACCAGACAACAGAAATATATTTATTACTTTTTATTATTGTAATAACCAATTATAATACCCAAGAACATTGAAAACTATTTGTTCCGGATTCGAACCCGCGGCCTCTCATTCGAGCACTAACGCGCTCTACCGATGCGGAGGTCGTCATATTAGGTACTATTAGATTCCGTGAATGGATCCCTAGAAGGTACCACCGGGTGCTGCCGTCTACCGAAAGATCCTGAGGGCTAGGGCGCCCTAATGTTCGGGAACTCGGGGAACCTACCGAGAAGGACTGGCATGGCGCCATAAACTCACACCGGGAAAAATTATTTCATTTGCATGACACAATATTGAAATGCGTAAAAATATCAGTTGTGTCAGCATATTATAGAACAACATCCAAAAGTTGCTGAGGTCCTAATATACTAATAACTACATATTATATTGTATATTCTACATAATATATAAGATTTTAACAATGTAGGTTAAAATCTCATTTTATACTTTTTAGTTGTTGAAGTCGGTTTCTTATTTTTACTCATCACAGAAAACTTTACCCAGGACCACAGAAAACTTTTTGTTCCTTCCGCGGGATTCTAACCCGCGACTTCGTGCTTGAGCACCGACGCGGCGACGTGCACAACTATTGCACTATGTCATTGATCCTTATGCCAGCAATTTCAAGATCAGACCTGATGATGATTTAATCGAAACCGGTATTGTTATTTTGTAGAAACTTATAAAAACGTAATAAAAGTGGAAAAGTGTAAATAAAAAGTGTTTTATTATTGCCAATTTCAAGACGTATTCACATCAAAATCGCTTATCACTTTTCTCACCGCCCGTGTTCGTGTCCCTTTGTTTCATGGGACGGTACATAATGTAATTGTACAAGCGCGTTCACTCCCGATTAGGCCTACTCGACGTGTACAACCGAGTACAGATTACAATTGGTAAATGTACAGACCTGTACCACCTGTACAGTGTACAGTGAGATTATGACTTACAACTTGCGCGGGCGCAAGCTGTGGAAAATTATAATTTGCAGGCTTTTGCTGTAGACTTATTGATATACTAAGAGCGTCCGTGGCCTGGTCGGTAAAGAAAGAAAAAAACAATTCTAATCGTCACACAATACATCTTCTTATATATAAAAATTAATTACTGTTCGTTAGTCTCGCTAAAACTCAACAGTTTTGGTCTTGAACTATTTGTGGAAGTTCAGGGAAGGTTTTAACGGTGACAAAAAATTTAAAATATACTGGTTCCGCAGCAATGTAATTGGATTTCATCACATCATGATACATATTACAAACATACAACCCAACTTTATAAACGCGAGTTATTATAAGAATTAAAAATTTAGGTTTAAAGATATTAATTATTATAAAAAAAAATTTCAATGTTTCTTCTCATCTCCAATCTAAGCCATGTTGAACAGCTCCATAGTCCCTTTTATTTGTCTTCTTAGAAGTGCAGCTGTGCACAATCTAAGATAACTTTATTACTTACCTACATATAAAATGTTAAGTATATGGGTGAAAGATTTAACAGTGACACAAACTTTAACGACTCACTCACAATGTAGTAAAGCAGTAAACTCAAACCCGTAGTGTGTGATAAAGCCTATAATATTATTATAATAATATTTTTGATGCAGACCTAAAACCCTTAGGACAATAATCTACACTAATATTATAAAGAGAAAATATTTGTATTTTTGTATGTAACGACATAACTCAAAAAGTACTGGACCGATTTTAATAATTCTTTTTTTATTAGAAAGCTACATTATTACTGAGTATCATAGGCTATATAAAACTCAATTGCTGTTCGTTAGCCTCGCTAAAACTCGAGATCAGCTGAACTGATTCGGCTATTTTTGGTCTTGAAATATTCGTGGAAGTCCCGGGAAGGTTTACACGGTATTCATGCTCAACGAAGTGGGCATGGGTCAGCTAGTATTCAATAAAACAAGAGATTATAATGTTTTCAACAGTTTATAAATTAATTTTATTATCTACATTAGCTGATTAGACCAAGTAAATAAGACAGAGTTCTGAAACCCATAAAGACGGTGTAAAAATAGGAGTTACAATACTTTGGGATACTACCTTTTCTCTTATATTAGAAATATTTAATATCCAAAAAATATTTAACATTAAACAGTGACAGATGACACTAGGCAATACCTGTCCGATGGGGACATCTAGGACAATGTTTAAAAATACCTATTGTAAAAAAAATGTATTTTTCTTTGTCAAAAACTTAATTTTTTCTGCTTTTTACCATTTATAATTTTTTAGACGCAAGAATAACAAAAAAGCAAAAAAAAAAATAAGATTTAGAAAAAAAAAACATTTCTAGAATAAGAAAACGTAGTTAAATCATATCCCAAAATTATAGTGACTGTTCTTTATACATTCTTTATAAAACTGACCTATCTTATAACTATGCTTTGCTGTGCAATTACAGTGTCACGCACGTAACGAATTACGGCTCTGCCTTGACCATTTCTGCACCTATGCACTTTTGGATTTCTATCTGAATTATTTTCTTTTTTCAGCATTTTTAGACAACCTTTTTTTCGAAGTCGGGTTACAGTTTTTTTTTCACGTGTTTTTATTGCTACACCATTACGCAGAAACTACAGAACGCAATTGACTGGTATTTGACAAATAAATAGTTTAAGGCCAGGGCGGCGATTCTCAGGCCACGAACATAGTTCCGAATATTAGTATATCCCGCTCGCACGCGCGGTAAATCTCGTTTGCATGAGCGGGACAGACCGATAGTAAAAACTAAGTTCGAGGCCTGAGAATCGCCGCCCAGGTCTAATGATCCGGCTAAGTACGAATCGGAATCGCACACCAACGGTTCCGTAGAAAACGGAAGAAATCACGTCTGTTGTATGTTGTATGAGCCCCCTTAAGAGGAAACAGCACGGTTGAGAGAAATATAAAATAGGTATTTATAAAATCTAGCACTAGCGCGACAGAGACAACTGCAACTTGAACTCGGGTCACTTTTATTTCAAAAAACTTTCCGCAGGAAACATGCTGTTACAAACTAAATGTAATTGGCGCAGTGCAGTTCAAATTTGTGCTACCTGAAAAAGATATTAATATCGTCCCGGTGTGTCCTGACCCTTACGCGGAAGAAGTTTCTGACATCGGAAAGTTATCAAGCCGTTATCAAATTATTTACAACATACTGTAACACAGGACGTTTAGTGCTTAGTGAAAGTACCAAGTTTATGTTATTACGCACTTATTTATTATTCATCATCATCATTTCAGCTATGACGTCAAAGTGTTTCATGAGGGGTAGCTGATTATATTCGTCACGCTTGGCAAGCGGGTTGGCGAGCGCTGTTTTTAACCCCCGCGCCCCTACGCAAAAACGACGGGCAAAAAAATTTGACGTGTAAATGTGTATGTGTCTGTCTGTTGCATCGTAGATCCCAAACGGATGATCCGATTTTAATGCGGTTTTTTTTGTTTGAAAGGTATATCAGTCGAGGGTGTTCTTAGCTGTGTTTGGTGGAAATCGGTTCAGGTCTTCAAGGTCATCCGGTCGTTTGTTTGGTGTGATCAGTCTAGTCTAGTCTAGCTAGGGGTGGCAGATTTTAGAGGACTGTAACTTGATTTCAAAGAACAATGTCAACATAATAAAACTAGATATTGTTCTAGGCATCTTCCGTCAAAATCCCATGACAACCGTTCACGAGGGTCAACTCTAGCTAATTCTAATTTTATTTAACTTTAAGGCCATAATTAGTACAAATAGAAAATTACTATCGGGGCGGCCGAAATAAAGTGGCATACACTCATATAAATCCGGCACTGAGTGGGATAGGAATTGATGCTAAGGGCGTGTTTCCCCAAGTAATGTTAAAGTTAACGCCATGTTAAATACCATGTTATCCCTCTCGTATTTCCTGTCAATGAATGAGAAGGCATGGTATTTTAACATGGCGTTAACTTTAACATTGCTTGGTGAAACTTTAGTCGCGGTTTATTTTTATTTTTTTAACTTAGATTTATATTATTTTAGATAATAACTATGTCTGCGGAAACGCTGCAGCCCATTTCCAGATATATTTCCTCTGTCGCCTGTTAGAGAAGATATTTATCAGGGATGTTACCCGATATAAAAAGTTATCCGTAACCGTAACCGAATCCGAAATAAAAGTTTGTGCGTAAAAAGGAAACCAAAATTTAATATCCGTAACCGAAATTATCCGAAACAACGGATAATCCGAAATAATTTAATATCCGTATCCGAAATTATCCGAAACAACGGATAATCCGAAATAATTTAATATCCGTATCCGAAATTTTATATCCATTTCATCCCTGATGTTTATTATTATTGTGTACTAATAATAATGAAATTGTTATACCCGGGTTACTGGTTGCCTTTTCTGTGTTAACACTGACCTCTGGCCCGGTGGTTGTGTTGTGAGGATGTGTAGAGTGTGCAGCGCGGGTAAATAATGTGATCGACAATGAGGAAAGTACAGACAGCAAAACAATTTAAGTATCTTTGTCTACTTGTTAATATTACTATCTATACTAATATTAAAAAGCGAAAGATTTTGTATGTATGTTCAAACGCGCTATAGGATCTACTGGTCCGATTTTAAAAATGTTTTTTTTGTTGGATAGTTCATTTATAGAGGAAGGCTTTAGGCTATAAAAAATTACGCTGCCACCAATAAGAGCGAAGCGTCAGTGAGAAATGTTGCAAAAACGGGGAAAATTATTCACACTTTCGTTGCGTGCGCTGCATAAACGGTTTCAGTTACTCAAAAAATATGTATGAAAAGAATTATTCCTTTTTAATAATCATAATAACAAAAACCAACGTGAACAATCAAAAGATAATCGCGATAGTGTTTCCGATAACCACGCGTTGAAGTCGCGGGCACAGCTAGTAAATAAATAAAAAGTTAAGGACCTTTGTCAACTTGCTAATATTACTATTGTAAGTAAGTGTCCGTGGCCTAATGGTAGACAGTAGATAAGCACTCGATAGGGTGCAGATTCGATTCCCAGTTTTTCGATTTCAAGTTCATTACACGGACGCTCTAACTGTGAAGAATGTAAGAAAATACTCCAAACTACTAGACCACGGTCTTGAACTACATATTATCTATACTAGTATTATGTAGTTCAAGAGTTTGTTCTTGATTGAACGCGCTAATCTCAGGAACTACCGACGCGATTTAAAATATTCTTTCAGTGTTGAATATCCTATTTATCAAGGACGGAAGTTATTTTTATTCATTCGTTAATACAAATATAAGCATAATAGCAATGAAAAATATTCCAAAATCGGGGGTTTTGTTTTACTATTTCACGCGGTCGAAGCTACTTCTATATGCTTAAACAGTAAACAACAAAAAAACCATAAAACTAAGTGACAATATCACCAACACCATTTATAGTTAATCCTTCATTAAATATCTTGTTATCTCTCTCGAATTTCCTGTCAATAAATGAAAGGCATGGTATTTTAAATCACTAAAAAGCGTTGTTGAAATCGGGACTTAAAATATATTTTTTGATGTGTATTGAAAACTATTCAGATTTTTATTCTAACCGTACACAGGTTATTACGATTTCAATTTCCCCACCGCGATTATCGGCAGATGGTTAGGACTGGAAATGAGTATGAGACTACATCTTGTATGATGCATGAGATCTGTGAACTTGTGAACCAAGATGCTGTGAACTTTGTGAGATTTTGTGAAACTTACACAAGTAATTATGTTACTACAACCTACAAGAGGTTGCCCACGTCCGATAATCGGTGACCGATTTTTTGTAGGGTAAGCACTGATTAGTCGACCACAAATAATATGGAGAAAAATCTGTCCGATTATTGATCTTACAAAAGGTATGCATTTTTTTACACCATGTATAATACTACTCTTTAGAAATTAGTTAGAAGTAGTTAGAACAAGAGGTCTCTGTGACTTTAAACTTGCTATTCAGTCTGAACCTTTTATTTTAGCGGCAATCAAGCGGAAATACAGTGGTAATACGCTCGAGGCTATCCTAGTCCAGCTGTCTCAAGTCTATGCCTGTAAATTAAATATTAACAGGTGCCCAGGGGCAATAATCCTGGCTGTCACGGCCCTACACGAATCGTCAATTAAAAAGTATAAACCGAGTGACATCCCTAGCGTATCTTACGAAAGTTCCATTTTTAAACATCGCGCCGTAGAAACAATAGCCATGTTTGAATAGAACTCCGTCCGCACCAATTTACAATGGCGCTAGAGTGTTCTAGAAATACACGGGATTCTCGACCCTATTACGATTTAAATAAGACTATGTTTGTGTACGGTATAATTAATAAGATATGTATTGTAGACGGTTTAATAGTTAATTCGAAATTAAAACGACTGAAGAAAAGCTATTCAACTGTCCTCGCGGCTCGGGTTTTCTTTTGATGATACAATGGACTTTCTTAATGTCCTGACAATGGTCTGTGGACTGTGAATGGACTGATGTTGTGTAATGTTATGGACAATAAGTTCTGTGATGCCATCGTCGCGGTAGAAACTCATAATGGAATACTCTTTATTTGACCGCGGCTTCATTTGATAATAATTGAAGACTTGAATGGATAAAGGTGATACCTATGTAGTAAAATTCTAATTTCGACAAAATTGAGTTCAAACTGTCACTTAAACATTTTAAAAGACGTCGTAACGTATTATGTACATTAATCAGAAGATCAATCTCTAGAATAAATGTACCTACTTAATACGTATGTACAATCTACTTATCCTAAAATATGTAAGTAACGATTTAAACTCAATTTTCGGGGTAAAAAAATTGTGACATATGAGATAATAGGACCTTCATTCATTCATGTCTTCAATTTTGATGTTAATTGTAAGAGCGTGAGTTAAATTTACGAGAACGAACGGAATTACGAGAGGAACATCATGATATTTAACGAAGGGTTAACTATAGCATTGCTTGGTGAAACACGCCCTTATGATTAGAACTTTCTGGTTGGTTATGAGTTACGACAGTAATTGGAATTCGATTTGCGGTTTCGTGGTCACGTAGTAGTGCTGACGCAGTGGAGGTGAGGAGAATTTCACCCGAGAGAGATGATTAGGGGAAACTCCGTGGAGTGTTATGTAACAAGCAGCGTGGTTTAAGCAGCTGATAGTGGTGAAGGCTGGCTCTCGTTTGGGAACCTGTACAGGTGGGGAGTTGGATAAAAGTTTTAAAACGGTGGTAAAACTCCGCATAATGGTTTTATAACATATACAGGGTGTAAAAAGAGCAGTCACTATAACTTTGAGATACGAATAAACTACCTTTCCTCATTTTGGAAATGTATTTTTTTTAATAATTTTTTGTCAAAAACAAAAAAAAAATATTTTTACTTTTCACCATTTCTTGTTTTTTTGTCGCAAAAATGACAATATTTGTCAAAAACAAAAAAAAAATATTTTTACTTTTCACCATTTCTTGTTTTTTTGTCGCAAAAATGACAATAACTAATTTTTTTTTAATTTTTGTAAGAATAAAAAAAGAATAAAAATACATTTTTAGAATGAGAAAAGGTAGTATAATCATATCCCAAAGTTATAGTGACTGCTCTTTTTACACCCGTTATGTAACCATTAAGCGTGGTTTATGTATCTGACAGTGTCTCTTTTTGAGGGAAGCCGGAGTCAGTATAATACTTATCATAGACTCTATGGTGTAGAGGAAGAGGTCTATGGTCTTACTTTGTTTATGCATCTTTTTATTCCATTTTAGGAGTAAGTGAAGATAAAAAAACACGTCGTTTCTTAACTTCCCGATTTCCGATATCTACACGTCGTATACAACATAAACAAGTCGGTTTCGAGTCTTTATCCGAGCCCAGCCCATAAACACCACTCAGCCAGATACGCAAAGTAAAAACATGATTTTTACGAGGCAGATTACAATGAAAAGCGCCGCCGGACCACTGATTGAATATGCATTTTAATGGTTTAATTAACTATCGGTGGGCGATAGATAGATTCGGTGTCTTTTGAGTTTTCTAAATTATTCAAATGAGACACATCTTAAACAAATGTAAAAGATTTATGAGCGTCTCAGGGGTACACGCACAGTATTTTCTTTAAAGGAAATCCCCTAGCCCACCAAAACCGTGTGGAAATCTGACAAACTTTAAAAAAACAAAAACGATAGTACCCCGAATCAAGATTCAAACCTCATTTAAAATTAAAAAAAAATAAGTAATTTTCACACTTGAGTCACTAATATATAAAAAGAATGAACGTTAAAAAAACAGTGTACTTTTCGTAATGTTTTAAACTATATTAAAACGAATAAAATATTTATTATTGGGTTGGGATTTTTCAATAACACTTACTTGGAAACATTTTTTCTCAGTTCTGACTGATAAAAAATGTTACAAAGTACTCCAATTTTCAGCTTATCACGCGCACGCA
Organism: Celastrina argiolus; assembly: GCA_905187575.2. Classification (NCBI taxonomy): domain Eukaryota; kingdom Metazoa; phylum Arthropoda; class Insecta; order Lepidoptera; family Lycaenidae; genus Celastrina; species Celastrina argiolus. The sequence goes on from LR994596.1 coordinate 12,311,763, forward strand.
TCCTTAATATTTCGGATTTAAAACGCTTCATCGACTGACAAGATTTTGAAATGAATCGTCTGGAAGTATTCTGAACGCAGTATTGAAAATATCTAGTGTGTACCAACCTTTCTAGTAATTTCTCTTAATAGTACGTTTACCACATCGTGGTATGCAACTGCACTAATGTACATTTGTGGTAATCAGCTGATGATGATGATAATCGCGGGTCGTGCGCACGCACTTGCGTGGTGTGGGTGGTAGCAGATAACAGCATAGTAAGTTAGTACTTACTACTTACCGTTTTGTTAAAGCATAGTGAGTTGTAACTCGACATCTTTGCTGGTGTTGAGCTTATAAAATATCAATAATGAAGTTTGAATCCCCGTTTCATTTCCTATAAGAGGTAAATTTAAAATAACTTTCTGTCTTAAAATATAAATGCAAGAGTTTGTTAGTAGTAGAGGATGTTTGTTACTTTTTTTACGAAATAAGTACTGAAAGGATTTTGATGAAATTTAATATGAAATGTCGGTATAAAGATGCTACATTTCATCGCGTCAAAATGTACGGTTCCCGCGAAATTTATTTTCGCAGGAAACATCCAGTACTAAAGCAACTTCGGAGTTCATATAGTGTGCTTGGTGAGAGTTTTTGTCACTGCTCACCGTGAGGAAGTCAAGTACAATTTGTATGGTATCAAATTAGTATTGTCCATAATTTTCCATTAGAAACGTTGATAGTACTCTTCTTGTATACGTACTTATAATAACTAATAGAGATTTCGGTTTTTAAATATTACTAGCTGACCCATGCCCAATGCCCACTTCGTTGAGCATACAAACCGTTTAAACCTTCCACAAACACACATACTTAAGACAAGACAACAACATATTTCAAGACTAAAAATAGCCGAATCTCTTCTCGAATTTTAGCAAGACTTATATTATCTACTTTGTGGCGAGACTAACAAACAGCAATTCATTTTTATATATAAGATTAAGTAATCGTAATAAACGTAATATGAGACAGAAAGTTAAAAATGTATTAATTAATTTTTATGTCGTTTTTGCTAAATCCAGCTACTAGACTATAAATATAAAGAAAGGAGGTTGTGTACGGTGGGAAAACTAAGTTTAAAACAAACCTAAAATAAAACAATTTTGGTAACAGAAAAGAACAAAGAACAATTTATTAACAGAATAAAAAGCTAATTTGGTGTTTAATTACCGTAATAATATAATTTTGCTATGTGCAAAAATAATTAAGTCATTTCATATTTAATTTTCTTTGTCTAGGAACAAATTAGATGTTTAAAGCTTTCTCGTGTTTATTGAACGAAACTAAACTGAGGGAGCTCTATAAAAATTTGTATTTTTTTGTTTTGTATATTAGGGTTAGATATACGGGAAAGCTTGCCGATGGATACTATTTATTATAGATTATAGATGGATATCTGTTATTTTACAGATATCTATTTATAATTGTTGTAATTCAAAATAACGAAATGAATCCCAATAAAATCCATTTTAGTACCAAAATATTATGTCTTTTGATTGTATATTGTATAATAATTATTACAATACCCATACAGGAAAGACATTCGGTAACGTTACAAATATACGCATTGTTTCTGTTTGGCCATTCTATTTTCTGATCACTTGATGGGGCTTCCAAGTTTGTTTTATTCGGCTAACTCAATAATGAAAACATTAAATAAAAGTACACACGAGTTTACACGGCGCATGGCGTGCATGCATTGAAACATTAGAAGCGCGTTCCAGACAACTGTTCTAAACGATATTTGTTCACTTGTCTAGTTCTTTAGCGTTATTGTGATCAACCATCATTCTTAACTGTATTCTTCTGGACCACACGAAACGAGTAGGTGATATTAAAAATGTTATGACTAATAATGTTGCGCGTCGTTTTGATACTCTCACCCATAGATATTGGTATCAAATTGGCAAAGTTGAATATTTACGAATTTTGCATAAAAATGTCTCAATACAACGAGTTAGTTATCGACTAATTAGTTGTTTGAGTTATAAATGAGTGGTGAAACCACGTTATTGGACAAAAATAACGTCTTCTGGAATGCACTAGCGTGGCTCGTTTTTTTTTTATTTTATTGCAATGAACACGTTGCGTTCTCTAATCGATTTATGGTTTTTCTCGATTAGCATATTCTACGGCATAGAAACGAATAATTAGTTATTATTCATTCATTACTTTTACTGAATGTAGGTTAACATGTAACGCCTCTTTACCCATGGTATTTACATAAAATATTGTGTGTGTGATTTTAAAAGACAAGGAAAATGAATACTCCATACTTTGATAGTAATGTCTCTGTTACTTACTTCCAAACATGATACAAGTCAAGGAAAATGATTTGCTTTATATATAAGTCTTTATGATTACGTGATATTTATGAATACTGTGTCATAGTTCGGGTGTCCAGCCACAAAATACTTTTTGGAGGACAATAGGGCAGACTTTTCCTTCAAAATATTGTTTCTGCGCTACTTATCGTTTTACGCATGTTTTGCATTATATATGTCGCAGTCATCTGATTGAATCTGCCTTATTTAATTGAATGACTAGCGCGGTTACTAATGGCGTTAAACAGCTCGTACAGAAAGCAATGTGTTAATATATTTTTTGATTAATTTTACTTTAATGTGCGTTATAATAGTATTCATTCAGAAATTTGGAAGTTTAAAGTTAAAATATTAAATGGCTGTCCTACTATCGGATTCTATAATTTGTTGGTAAAAACAGGATTCAATGAACGCAGTCATTCAATTAAATAGACGGAACCAGATGACTGCGACATATATATTGCAATCAGTAGGTATGTTCTTTCTTTCACCAACAAAAATCGATCACCGATCATCCTTGTCAGTGGTTAACTCGATAACCATCGGGTTGGTCCAATGTCGTCGTGCAATGGTCAGTAAAAGTCAATCGGCACGACGCTGCCGATTGACGATTTAAATCTATCAGCAACTGACTTGAATACCTCTTAGTTTAATAAGCTTTTAAGTTTGCGGTAGTTTATTAGGGATGTAGAGCTTTGATCTTTTCACCAGACGCAGGAAGTAGAGTTTAAACAACAGCTTCCCAAAGTGTTGTTGTTTAGGAGTTCACTTGGAACACGGAATAATTGTACTTGTCTACATACATCTACTGGTATAGTACATGCGAGATAAATTTAACCCAAACATAAACAAAGCCGTTTATGACACAATTGTTTTGTTTATGACAATTGACAAAATATGCCATAGATTAATCAGTGATGCCAACTGGCCAATATTAATGCAATGATTATTGTTGGAGACATGAATGCATAGACTATAGATTATATTCTACAGTCAGTAGTGTAAAAATTGCGTATTTTTACTGTGAAGGTTTTTTATTTGATGTTTAGATATGTTAATTATTGCTTAATGGTTATAAAATGTATTGGATAATGAAGTATGATCCTTTAATATACCTGTGAAAGTGTCGATAAGTCTGCACAATAAGTGAATATGTGAAAATTTCGATGTTTTCAGTTTGTTTACCTTTCGGTTAAATTTATCAGGGACGAACTATAGGTATATATTATATAGAAAGGGTTGTGTTTGGATTGGCAATGTATGTTATTGTGAGTGATGTAACAGGGAAGACGGATGGTGTCTTCACGAATCGTCGAGATCTCCGTGAGTAATATTGTTCAGTGGTCGAAAACTCGAGATATATATATTACATATTGTACCTGAATATTATGAATGGTGGACGCCGCAGTGGTCCACTGATTTAAAGCTATCGGCAACTCGAAGGTCAGTCGTTCGATCCCCGTGTTGGAACAATGAAAAATAGACGGGACTATTTTATGAATCTTGTGGGAGTACATGTGGAAGCCCCAAAGGGAGATCTCCGACCGAGCGAGATGGTATGCTCGGTCAGACCGAAGCCCACTGTACTAGTTTTCAGATGTCATATATATAGCGCCGGACTTAGAAAACTTTGATAGCGCGATGCAGGATTGTGGCGCTAGTAGTACCGCCACATCACTCCCCCCCGAAGACCGGAGGTCGAAACTTGAGTCGTCTTGTGCTTGAGTCGCCAGTGCCAGTGAGTCCCAGTGAGTCGGAACTGTGCTGCTGCTGCACGGGCTCCAGTGAGTCGGAGTGCTGCCGTGCGGGCCGATGCTACGTGCTGAACCAGGAGAGATGTGCTCTGCTTGCTGACCGGTCGTGTAGTGAGAGTGCCCGTTGAAGCCGATGTGGGTTCGACCAGGCCGCGCTGCGTTGCGGCTAGTGGACGAGGTACCCGAAGTGGCTGAAGCTGGCTGGCGTGGTGCGGAGGGGCGGGGAGTGATGATGATGAAGGAGGCGTGTTCTGTCGAGGGTCATCAATGTGGGAGTACATGTGGAAGCCCCAAAGGGAGATCTCCGACCGAGCGAGATGGTATGCTCGGTCAGGCCGAAGCCCACTGTACTAGTTTTCAGATGTCATATATATAGCGCCGGACTTAGAAAACTTCGATAGCGCGATGCAGGATTGTGGCGCTAGTAGTAATCACTGAAAATAGAGTTCTGTTTTTTTTTTGGTATTTTATTTGATGAATTACTTTGAAACTAACCAGGATAGAGAAAATCTTTAGATGTAAACAAAGCTCAGTATAAGAAGCTATAACGGCACATTAATATGATCTAATTTTTTTTAAATAATAGTAATTGAATTGTCGGTCGTAATGAAACATTGAGGCATTCGGCCCAGGCAAAGGCTGGTTTTTCCGAAGAGAAGTTCATCTGAAGAAAAATCAGCCAGCCCTTCTCAGATGTAAAATAAAGACGATATGAATGGAGTTATAGTAACTCTACAGCCAAACAGCAGGCTCACTCCCGACAAAATCATGAATCTAATCCGTTCGAACTCAACGGCTTTTGGTAATTTATTTGATGGATTACTTTGTAACTAACCAGGAAAAAGAAAATTTTTAGATCGTAACTATTTGTATTCCCGACCATATCAATCGACTGAGAATAAATAAACAAACGTCAAGTTATTCGAGAGCACGCGGCACGATCGAATCTGAATCAAAATCTAATCAGTTTGGAGAGTAAGGCCCCTGGGCAAATGTCTTCTTCGAAATAATGTAGTCACAGTACCATTATACCATTATTTATCATACATATACATAGGTTCCATTTATATATCATTTTATTTTTTGCCAATAGGTTAAGGGCGTATTTCACCAAGCAATGTTAAAGTTAAAATACCGTGCCATTCATTGACAGTAAATACGAGAGGGATAACATGATATTTAACAAAGGATTAACTTTAACATTGCTTGGTGAAACACGCCCTAAGGATTAACTTTAAGAGCATGTTAAAGAGAACATAATATTATGTTCTGATATCTCACACTTGTATTGTGCGTTCTAGCTCTGCTAACATTGCTTACTACTTACTGATAATTATAAATGCATTAGCGAGTGACGGATAGATATGCTAGTGATTATACGGTGTGAGTGGTCACCCATCATTTTGCCTGTTATCGGATTATGAGCGGACCAGCTAACGACTTAGAAAATATGTCTGTTGACGTGCGTGCGATCAACCGGACGGATTCCTGAGGTTGCATTTACGTTTAATTATTTTTGCTAAGTGGAAGATTCACGACCTCCGTAGCGCAGTGGTTGGTGCTCGAGCGAGAGGTCGCGGGTTCGAATCCCGCCGAGGGAAAGAAAAAGTTTTCAATGTTCCCGGGTCATGGAGATGGATGTGTATTCAATTTGTGTATAATATAATAAAAATCTTAAGTATGTGTATAGTACAAAAGTATTAAATATATTTCTATTGTCCTGTACCACAAGTTCTTCGGATACTTGATTCACGTGGTGTGAAGCGTCCATAGATATATATTATATTACTAATTTTAAAGTAAAGTACCTGGGGCCTAGCGTTTTCTAATTACAGTCAGTAAGAAATGTTTTAAAACTTTTGTGTCTGTTCGTTATATTATGTGCCATTCTGATGCCCCAACATTATAAATTTGCCCATACAATACTTAAAAAAAAGTAACTCTTTCATCACTGGTACTTTCACAGTAAACTCTACATAGGGGACCCATACACACCCTTAAGTATTATCACTCCTTTATTTTATAGCCATCTTATGTACCAATAGAGCTACATTTGTTTAATAATGAACTGACACCAAAGTTTTAAAACATTTCAAAGTTGATTCGGTGATACATATTTACTACTTGATTCGGTAATATTTATTACCAGGTACTTTACTTTAAAATGAGTAATCTATAATATAAAAAATATATGAATCGCACAATGTGTTGGTAAGCGCATAACTCAAGAACGACTGAACCGATTCGGCTATTTTTGTCTTAAAATATTTGTAGAAGTCCAGGGAAGGTTTAAACGGTTTGTATGCTCAACGAAGCGGGCACGGGTCAGCTAGTATAATATATATCTATGGACGCTTCACACCACGTAAATCTGGCCCGTTCTAAGTATCCGACAACGGAGATATACCAGTAAACCATGCGGACAGATTTTGGCCTTGTTTTAGTATTGTAGGTACACGTTATATAAATAACTTTTCTTTTAAAATGTCAAAGGTAAATCTTATCTGGCGATTGAAAAATCAGCCCTTAGTGACTCGTGAGTGTGAAAACATGTCTCACGCTCAACTTGTAGCGGTCAAAGATTAATGCGGTGTGAATAACCCACAAATTAATCGCGCATCTATCACCAATGATATAACGGCGCGAGGCTTTAGCCTGACAAGTATGTCATCGAATAGCTAAGCCTTGAGTGCGCTTATCAGAAAAATATTTAACTTTCTCTTCATAAAAGCCACTGTCTACTTGGGTATTAATTGCGCTGATCGTTATATAAGACGTGCCGATTTTATCTATTTTATCTCGCTTCTGAAAATATCGAAATGAACTTAATTAATCTTTAGGTTGTATTAAAATTTGAGTTTAATTTGTATTTTCTACTTTGATTAGTGGCCCACTAATCAAAGTAGAAAATACATACCCACTAATAGTGGGTTAATGTTTCAGGACCTAAATCTTCATCCGGTGGTTAGAGCCTATCTCTGGACTCAGTCCTGGCTTAGTCTGCCGCTTAGATTAGAATTAAGTTGTTTTAGCAGTTACACAATGGCTTATGAATTTCGATTATATTGAAACTGAAACAATACGATTATTGTGGAGAGAAAATAAAAAAAATATTTATTGTTGGTCATTATTGGTCAGTACAATGCAGACTGATTACCTGATGGTCTGACAAGAAAGATGATCAACGCGTCAGAAGCATGTAAAATGATGGTCCTGCAGGCTTACTCTCGACACAATCGAGAATCGAATCAGTTCGATCTCAACGGCTTTTGGTATTTATTTGTTCGATTACTTTGAAACTAACCAGGATTAAGAGAATCATTAGATCGTAACTTTTTCTACTCCCGACCATGTCAATCGACTGAGAATCAAAATAAACAAACGTCAATTTATTCGGGAGTACGCGGCACGATCGAATCTGAATCAAAATCGAATAAGTTTAGAGAGTAAGATCTCTCGCTCGAGTAAAGACAGATTTTATTTTAGAGTTCCGTACCAACGAGTATAAAACTTCCCTATAAGACTTCGCTGTTCGTCCATCTGTATGTCACCAGGCTGTATCTCACGAGTTCGTGTCTTAATCTGCCAGTAACTACATAACTAGTAATTAGTTGCAGTAATAGGCGTCACACAGTAATGAGTTATGTGCGGTGAACAGATGAGCCGCTGCGGTCTGCGGCGGGAGAGGCGCCCGTGTGTTTACACCTGGGAGCCTTAGAGCGTAGTAAGATTCACTCCTAGTGGTAATTGTCGCACTGACAGCATATCCTACCGGGTAGTCACTAAAATCTTCCTCGAGAACCACTCTATCCATTGGTGAAAACAGCATGAACATGGGAGCAGTAGTATTTGATTTTATCGCGATCCCACAGACAGACAATCGAGGCGTAGGACTTTTTAATATGTAAGGATGAAGGACTAAAAGAATTTTCATTTCCCTCTTTTTAACCGACTTCCAAAAAAAGAGGAGGTTTATCAATTCCACCGTATATATGTTTTTTTTTAGTTGTTGAAGTCTGTTTTATTAAACGTAGTTTCTTTTTTATCTCAAACTAGCGACCCGCCCCGGCTTCGCACGGGTGCAATGCAAAATATACCTACTACAGAATGTCCATAAACACAACGTTCACAGCTTTTTTGTCATTAGCCAATACAAACATGTTTTGCTTAGACGTTACTCTTGACAGCGCGACATAATATAATTGGCCATGTGAAAAACACTCAAAGCTCAAGTCTAATCCTGCAACGTTCAAAGTTAGGCACGCGCCCTCCGACCCCCGGCCGGCCGCGGGTCGGTACCGCCGCGGCGCAAACAACTACGACCCTGCATTTTAAATTTGTAATATCTTCGGTAATATTCGCTTAAATTACATTCTGTAAAAAGCATATTGATCTATAATAAATGCATAATTTATTTAAGGTACTTAATTGGATAAGGATTATTGCTGTGTTTAAAATCACTTCGTAAATAACCATTTTTTAGTAAAGGATAAAAATGGTTATGGTGGGTTATCCCTAAGAGATAGACATATACCATCGTGGACTTTTTTGTTGAACTTTTTAAGGTGAACAATACTGTAGTACATTATTTTGGTCTATCTCGTAGGGTTCATTATCTGCCAGCGTTTGCAATATAAGCGCAAAAAAACGTGCTTATTTACGACATCACATTAGAAACCTTTAAATTTATCAGTGTTTCTCTACTATTTTATGCATTTATTATACATACAAACCTTCCGTAAGAATCACTCTATCTATTAAAAAAAACCGCATACAAATCCGTTGAGTAGTTTTAAAGAATTAAGCATACATACGGACAGACATACATTGAAAGCGACTTTGTTTTATACTATGTATTGATATCAGCATTTCAGCATATATCCTCGGGCGCAGAATAGATGTTTCATTACTTATGTATTTATTTATAACACGACGAAGCTCAATTAATATTCACACCGCAATAAACACAGTGTACGGTGTCCGAGGGACTTTAAATCAGGCGGTACACAGCTCGTTTGTCCCTATTATTGTATAGTTTGCCTGTAATTTGCGGCTCGCGAATAAATACGTAACAGATACAAAGTACGGGTATCAGATGTTAAGTAGCTATTTATTAACGGCTCGTTTGAATAATTAATCGATCTAAGAGATATAACATAGAATATGACAGTCATTCGCTGTCACATCCTATGGATGGGATATCTATCCCATCCAGGGACGGTTGCTATGCTCGACGATGTATACGAAGTGGTCGGGTCAGCTAGTACTACCATAAATTATTATCATATAAAAGTTTGTTAACCTATTCAAAATATGAACCTATTCAAAATATTTAATCAATAACTTATGGCGAATTAAATAACATCCTTTTTACTCTACTGCGGCAAAGACAAAAAAAGTAATGCTACTGGCAGACTTTTAGTAAATACTTAAACTAATTTATTATAGTAATATATAATAGTTAAACTAATATTATATATTATATCTCGTAAGTAATAACTAAAACGGCCGTTTTAGACCTGTAATTAAATGCCAATAAATTAGTTTAACCATTTACTTAAAGTTTGAACCGATTACTTTTTTAATAAGATCTTTGTGTGATTGTAAAATTTATTTTAAAAAGAGTGGCGCTAGTTGCGGTTACTCCTCGCCTTAAGGAGCGTTTACATCAAACGGTATTTTCAAATTATATTAACCTTTATTGCTGGCACTAAACAATTTACATAATAATAATATCACATTTGAAATAAGTTAACATATCGGATTCCCTGGTTTATTCATATCCTTATCCATATTGCTCCTCCAATCTTTTTGATGGGCATGTAAAAAGTCGGTCCTGCGCCTGATCTCCCGCCAGTCGAGTTGGTTATCCGTCCCACTGGGCTACGAGAGTGAAGGAAGAGAGAGTGCTTCTGTGTATTGCGCACACACGTGGGCACTATAAAATATCTCTTGCGTATCTGCAGCCTGGTTTCAATAACTGCCACTGTCACCGAAATCGGTGTGGGAGGCATTTATATATATACCGAAATAGACAGTAGGTAGTGTTTTAAGACTACGCTCGCCAACCTGCTTGCCAAGCGTGCCGAGTATATCCAATTACCCGTCATGTAATGCTTTGGGGAAGGTTTATGTCCAGTATTTGAAGTCATAGCTGAACTGATGATGATGATGCTAAAAAGTAAAAACTGTTATGATGCCACAGCATATTATTACGTTAGGGTCCCTTCACACGTCCAATAATACACTGGGATATTTAATGGTATTACGTTTATTACACTAAAGTATTATCGGCAATATCTTATGGCGGATTAATATATAGGCTAAGTCGAGCATCATTGTCAAATGTAATATTTGACATTACATTGTTTTAAACATTATGTAACATACTGTTATACTAAAAGATCAAGAAAGAATGCTCTTGTTCTAACTCTTTGTTCTTTCGATGTAAGCCCACAAAGAAAAATGTTTTATTAAAGAAAAACTACTTGACTGAATTTTCCTATCCATCTATAACAGTTACCAGTTATAGTTATTAGCATTTAAGATTACTTAACTGATAGTAGATACATTTCCAGATCACTGATTTATTAATTCATGATTATTCATCGTTTTCTTCAACAAGCTTCTATAACCAACTATCTATGCTTTATGCGTAATGCGACACATATCTGAAGGGGTCATCCATTAATTACGTCACACGTTAAGGGGGGATTAACTTACACCGCGCGCCGTTTAAATTCTAATTTATTTAACTGGCCTTTTTTACTGTACCATTTTTGATAATACTTGATTTTCAGGAAGCAGACTCCCTGAATTAACTCTATACCTCATCTCCAAAAGTACAGTAGTTGTACAGTAATGTACAGTTTTCCTGTAACTTGTAAAGCTATAATATATATAGTGTCAATATACAGGCTATAATATTAATAAGTGATAATACTTTAGGTTGTGTATGGGTATATATAGGTATAGATTTAACTGTGAAAGTACATACCAGCGCTGAAAGAGTTACTTTATTTTATTGTACGGAAAAATTTATAATGTTATAATGTTAAGTTGCGTAGGGCATTTCTTATACAAACATGAAAGTCAAGTCTTTCAACTATGGTACTTTCACAGTACTCTGCATAGGAGACATATGTACACATTACACACCATAAAGTATTATCACTCATTTATTTTACACCTCGTATTTTTACGACGTGAGTTCTTTAAGGACTGTAAACTCATGTGTTCCAGTCTAATATAAATACAGTAAAAGCTCCTTATTCGTTCCTTTATTCGCGTTTTCACTATTCGCGGATTAAAAAAATGAGACCCAATGTCTATATTCGCGGATCTAATAAGTACATACATAATAATAAAATTATTCCAATAGGTATCCAACCCAATATTCTTGTCAAATGGACTAATAAAAAAGTAAAATAGATCTTATTACAAGTTAGCCTAAAGTATGTTGTTAAATGATATCGCCAGTTCAATTTGAAAAATTTTAGTGAAGGTTTAAGAATGGCAAATGAGCTCTGCGATTTCTTTATGAACATTGATCCGTCTATGGAACGAAGTCTAATTTTTAAGAGACGAATTGCTAATGCGTCTGCTGTGTATCAGTCTGAATTGAAGGAGCTTTTGAAAACTGCTAAGCAAGAAAAAATTACGAAATTCTTCAAACCATTGCCTAAGCCACGGTTTCTGTATTCGCGGCATATTTATGGAACATATACCCCGCGAATAAGGAGCTTTTACTGTAACCATCGTTGCCAGAACGTGCCAAAAAGTACGGTTTTCCGTACTTTTTATTACATAACCGTACCTCTGCAGTACCTTAGTGTGGACCGTACCTTTTTCGTACCTTACTTAATATTATACTGATAATTAATGTTTTAATACAAACTATAAAGGGTTACTATTATATATGGGTAGACACTAGACTATAGCATAGGTTTTGGCAACTCCGTACTTTTTAGTTAAAACCCGTACCTTTTCAGAAAGCCAGTTGTACTTTTTTGGATTTGTATCATACTGGCAACACTATAAATAACAATATTGAGCTTGTATAAAGTTTATTAACTTCATCATTAAGTAAAGACATTGTATAACACAGTTAAAGTGTTTACGTTATTAGAGCACTGAAAAAGTTAATGAAAAATCTTTTCTTATATACTAGGCTAATAGGGGATAAATATAAATAATTGTAAAAGTCAGGATGAAAAGGTTTTGCCATAGTCATCGTCTCAGGCTTCCGCTATATTAATAACTAGCAGTCCCCGTGACTTTGTTCGCGTGATTTTAGAGTGACTTAAACCGTTTATGCAGCGCACGCAACGAAAGTCCCCAAATGTGAATAATTTTCCCCGTTTTTGCAACATTTGTCACTGACGCTTCGCTCCTATTGGTCACAGCGTAATTTTATATAGCCTAAAGCCTTCCTCTATAAATGGACTATCCTACAAAAAAATAATGTTTCAAATCGGACCAGTAGTTCCTGAGATTATCTCGTTTAAACAAACAAACTCTTCCGCTTTATAATATAAGTATTTATGTAGTATAGATAATATTAGTATAGATAATGCCTCCCACACTGTGACGGTGGCCGGTTTCATTGAAACCAGGCAGGCTACGCAGATGTTATTTTATAGGTCCCAAGTGTGTGCGCAATATACTGAAGCACTCTCTCTTCCTTTACTCTCCTAGCCCAGTGGGACGGTAAACCGACACGACTGGCGGGAAATCAGGCGCAGGACCGACTTTTTGCCCGTCCGACGCATGGATCACCTTTCTTGTCAGACAATCAGGTGATCAACCTGCATTGACCTGACCAAACTTTGAAAACTACATTTTTGTTGTCTCGACTCTAACCCACGACCCCCGGGTCGAGAGCGAAGCTCTGAACTAGACCACGGAGGAGTGATACCCATACTCTACCAGTAAGTTAACCATCCCTCATCCTGTTGTCATACGTTTGACACAGATGTCCCATCTCTGAGGAAGGACCAGGTGGTGTAAAAAAAGAAGTGAGCGCTTCCGCGCATGCGCCGCGGTGGCGGTGGGTGGGATCGACTTAAGCGAGGGTACCGGCGGCGCGCGCTCAGTCAGCTGTCGGCCCCCGCACCGCACGCACGTCCACCAAACCGCGCAGTGACCGCTCGCAGTGTTAAATCGTGAATTAAAAAAAACTACAAATAAAATGGCAACCTACGCCCAATTCAAGCACGTCGAACTCTACAAGATCGGCCACGGAAAGAACAGGTAGGAGAGATTAATATCTAGATTTCAGGAGGCTGCGTGTAGCTTTCAGGAATTAATTTTGCGCATTGGCTCTTAATTAAGTCTAGACGAGGAATTATTAGACAGAAAATGAAATGTTAATCTCGATTGTGAATTTTTAAGTAATTTAAATTATAACAATGAGTAATAAAATCTTTTTTTTCAAGTGAATGTTATTATGTTCCAGTATTATTATGTTAAAGTAACGGTACAGTTATAAAAATAGAGTCATTAATTTCTTTAAGTGTTACGAAATTATTCTATTAAATTACTTATTTGAATATTATAATTTAATTATTTTGCGGAGATTCAATATATTTTTTTAAATTAATTTAATTAATTTATAATTTTATCAACATTCCTCATAATCTGTAAAGTACTTTTGATCTGTATGAGGGGTAAAACCCACAATTACCCCAATTTTACCCCAAAATCACATCACGGTAGAGTTGAGTGAACTCTGTCGGTCATGCGTCATTACCGGGCGCGATTTTCAGACTTCATGAGATTCGGAAAAGTCTAGACTAAAATATTTGACTAAGATTATATACCTAGTATTATTAATTGAAAAAAGGATAATCACTTATCATGCGAAAAAATGGATTTAGGTATTATTTTTATCGTAAAATAAAAAATGTAGACATTGGTCAAAGAAAGAAAATAATCCGTATAGGTATTTCTATATTGGTGTACCTACCATATTTTTTAAATATCAGGTACAACAAATTTACTTATTAAGGTTTTATAATATTATAATTAATATAGGTAGGTACGTAACTTTATAATTTTATACCAAATACTAATTGAAGTTACCAACTTCATAAAAACAACAAATTTTTATCTTTGTTCTTTGTGTAGTCTCTTCTTTAAATTGTTCTGATAGGTACCTAGTTGCTAAATATAAATCTAAAATAACTTTGACCTATATTATGTATGTTTACAGTTATTTATTGATAAATATTTAAATTCTATAAATAAATAAATAGTAACAGGAAAATGTTAATATCCGTTTTACAATTTCCTTATTCATTACAATAATTTTATCGTTCGTTGTCAAAATAAAAGTATTGTTTATTGACACCAATGTACTTAAGAGATATTAATTAGCTGTCCTATATATATTATTATACGACGCAATCTTAAAAAAAGTTCTGAAATATAAGCGTTTATTCCATATCTACGTACGTAAAATATACATCACTAGTAAAATCTTTCAGATTCGGAAGAATTACACAACTAAAACTTGAATTATTTTTTATAATAATAAATAATTGTTCTTTAAACTGCGCTCGCAGACCAGGCCTACGTATAATTCCTCGTAACTAATTAATTTGCGATGACTTTCACATTTCCGTAATTAAGAAGCGAGATAGCAAAATTTTATAGCAAAACGGTACACGCTGTTGAACACGGAGAAATAAAAGTTTTTTTTATGTGCTGCGGGTAATTTGGACCACACAAGAATATCTAGATGTTAACTTTGACAGTTCACTTCGGAAAATACATCTTGACGGTAGGGTAACATCAGGTGTCACGCCTCATTGCATTTTTGACATCTTGACATAATCAATTTGACAGGTCGAATGTAATAATTAACATTTACATAGTTGTACTTACCTCGGTATATATATAATTAATTTATGTCTAGAAGGATATACCGATAAATACCTGGCCTAAAACCGTTTACCCTGAAGCGCCCTTGTGGTCGCGTGCCAGCCTCATTACCATATCGAAGTTACGTGGCTGAAGACAGACGGGGTGCCCTATAAATGTCCTTGGTTGTACCATAGACAAATGGCAAATGTACACGAAGTTGGGCAAATAGTCTATACGCCAAAGTAGTAAAATTTTAGGCAAGGACCAGACCAGCAGGCTAACTACCGACACAAACGAGAATCGAATCAGTTCGATGTCAAACGGCTGTTGGTATTTTATTTGGTGGATTACTTTGAAACTAACCAGGATAAAGAAAATCGTTAGATCGTCACTTTTTGTACTCCCGACCATATCAATCTACTGAGAATCTAAATAAATAAAAGTCAATTTATTCGCGAGTACGCGGTACGCTCGAATCTGTTTGGAGAATAAGGCCCCAGAGCTGAAATTTATGTTTCGTGCGATTAGCATAAAGTCTTTAATGGTAAACAGAATATTATGTCTCTGAAATTGGACTTTAAATTCACAGTAATTGAAAGTTTTAAATTTCAACACACTTTAAAAATAATCTCAATCTAAAACAAATAGATGCATTCAACAATGCGTCGTATATTTAAAAGTAAACGAACCTTAACATTGTATAACAAGATAATTTTTAAGCCGTTTCTACTCTCGTTCGAAGACAACGACGATTTACAACCGAAAAGCCGTAAAAAGACCCTAAATAGAAACTAGTGCGGTATATAAATTACGTGTGTTTTATGTTGACAGGCGGACAATGGATACGCTCGACGTCAATTTACCGACTTCTAGTGTGCTTCTAGTGACGTCCCGTTTACTAGAGTTTACCCTAATTTGTAGAGCGTAGGCGGAGATTGATATTCTAGAGTCTATGACCTATTTTGGTGATGTTTTTCAATTTAAGCCGTAAATAGTCAATTTAAGCCTTTTTTATCGTAATTAAAACTACTTTTATGGTATATGTTTCGGTTTATTTACGATGACGGTTGACGGGGAGGTTTTGGATACTTTTCGCAATGTACCTACAACTATGGCGGATCAATTAGCGCCACAAAAAAGAATAGCGCTATCGAAGTTTGCTTAGCTTAGTCGTATACAAAGCCCCGGTATCTCGAACGATATTCAAATGAATGATCAACAGAGAGCGTGATGTAATTATAATATATCTGTCCGTTCCTTTCTGTTTTATAATATTCCAAAAATCGTTCAATATGGGTTGTTGATTTGATTTTTTTTTAACGAGCATTGGCCCACCTCACATTCCCACCACTGCAACTCCTGTGAGCCAGGATTAACAGCGGTAACCAACCACGACAAACCCTTTGATATGATCTCAGGGGTGCCCGAGGGACAAACTAAATCTGTCATGGGACCCACAACGAAATTAATCAGAAGAAAAAAAGGAGGAGTAGGAAGTATTCCAGTTTCCCTCCCCAAGCAAAGTGGGAGACAGTACAAAATTGTAATGACTCAAAAGGCCAATCTAATTATAAGTTTACGTAATTTTTGGAAATTTATTGTGATGTTGATGAGTGTTGATTTGAATGCCATGTTAGTTGATCATTAATTTCGAGCATTCGAGAAACCGGGGGTACCCCAATTTTTTATAACCATTTTTTTAAATCTTAAATTCCCACGCTGTGTTTAGGCTACTATACCTCTGCCGTCGAACCAGCGCATTCGTGCCGAAGCCCTAATACGCTTTAGGCCAGGGCCAGATATAATAAAGTTATTCCTGTCAAAGTAGACGATCATATCAGACACCTATTACCGTGATAGATCGTCGGATAGATAACGACCGTTTTCCCATTTGATATTGCAAATTTATGAAAATTGACACAGCATAAATAAAACTGTGATTAAGTTTATATTTTCATATTTTATATACTGGGCACTTACTCTCCGAACTGATTCGATTTTGATTCAGATTCGATCGTGCAGTGTTCTCCCGAATAAATTGACGTTTGTTTATTTTGATTCTCAGTCGGTTGATATGGTCGGGAGTACAAAAAGTTACGATCTATCGATTTTCTTTAACCTGATTAGTTTCAAAGTAATCCACCAAATAAAATATCAAAAGCCGTTGAGATTGAACTGATTCGATTCTCGATTTTGTCGGGAGTGAGCCTGCTGTTTGGCTGTAGAGTTACTGTCTGAGAACTTCTCTTCGGAAAAACTAGCCTTTGCCTGGCCCGAATGCCTCGATGTTCTTTACGACCGACGACTTTCAATTCAATGACTATTATGTAAATAAAAAAAATAACAGCTTTGTTTACATATAAATTTGCAGATTAACCACAAAAAATTAAATATTTTCTGTCGTTTACAACAAAAAGAAATGGCTGGTCAATAGTTTTCTACCGATAAGCGACAAAAAGCCTCACTTAGAGACATGTAACCAAAACTAATCGACGCAGAATACTCTCATTATAACTCAATTTCGCAAAAATGTCGCGTACCCCTTTTCAGCTGTTAGGCATCGAAATACAGGCTGTAATATTAATGGGTGACAATACTTTAGGGAGAGTTCGGGCCACGTATATAGAGTTTTCTGTGAAGGTACCAGCACTTTTAAAATATTGTATGGGCAAATTTATGTTGTTGGGGCATTTCTCATAGAAACATGAAAGTAAAAAATAAGGCTTTCAGCGCTGGTACTTTCACAGTAAACTCTACACAGGAACCACATACACAGACACACCCCAAAGTATTATCACTCATTAATATTACAGCCCTGTAGGTATACGGTCGAATTGACTAAGCTCCTCCTTTTTACCCGACTTCGGTGAAGCCAAAAGGAAGGGTAGCAAATAAAAAAAAGATAAAAAAAGTACTAACAACCCTATGCATTTGTGGATTTCAAATTGAATTATTTCCTTGTTCGCATTAAATCGGAACGAAATACAAATAATCGTAACAGTTTTCTCTGCAGCCCACTCGACTGAAACTACGAAGCGATCATGCTTTGACCATAAACAGACGATCGCGTGCGTTTCGGACTTGTCATTCGCTGTCATTTCTCCGACAGACAAAAAGTGTACCGAAATTATTTTTAGCTCGTAGTGCCAACGTAATTATAATGATATCATGCCTGCGGCACTTTCTCTGTGTTTAATGAGCACCCTTGCAATCTGATGTCGCGTGATTTTTGAGCGATTCTTAATTATGTAACCTATACGCTGTTATAAGCGAGGAAGTTTATAAAACACTAAATAGTGTTTTGGGATGCGTGATGTCTGCGTAGATCGACCAGAGTCGAAACTCGTAGATTCGTAGAACCGTATATTGGTATACACTCCGGAACACAATATAATGTTTTAAACAGTTTGTATATTATTAATCCTTATCTTATACGATTTATAACATCCACCTTGTAAGTTGCGCGGAATGCGAGAGAGAGAGAAAAACCTGGCTGTCATTTTACATGACAGCTAGGCTTCCTCTTCTTCTTAGTTCTCAGCTTAGTGAGCATTTATGCCACGCCACAGTGTAATTTTTTTTTTCGTCCTAGGATAGACAGAGGATTTGAAAAACTTTGTCCTCTACAAAGCTGTCAAGCGCTGTTGTCAATTTTAACCGACTTCTTAAAAGGAGGAGAAGCTTCAAATTCGACCGTACATAATATGCTTTTTTAAGTAGGTATGTAGTGCGCTTAATACATACATAAGGCGTAGTTTCCTTACATGTGTGTGTAACACTGTATAGTTTAGACCGACTTAACGGTATGGTTTTTAACTTTTAGTTTGTTGATAACAAATATATTTACTTTTGCGAATTTAATTATAATAAACAGGGCCCTGAGAAGTGAGAGACCATCGCTATTATCGAAAACTTCGCTAAATGACATACGAGTTCGTACGTCACATAGCGAAGCTTTTATTAAGTATGTCAAATTCCATTCATTTTATTTCATACATATCGAACTTTGTACTCGCCTATAGCGATGGCATCTTGACTAAGGGCCCCAGTTCATAGTTAGTCAAATAATGTATATTAATACGAATAAACCATAATATAATAATAATTGTTTGTGTATAATTGCACCTCATGTAGAATGTATGCAAAAAAGGCAGTTATAATTTAAACGGGGACACAATTAAACACGAGATGAAGCGATCAACATTCCCGCGCGTGCCATCTTGTTTTTCCGCTCCATTCGATGTGGACTTAATCGATTTAATATCGATATATATCGATGTTTTATCGATATTTATTAACATCAATGTGTATATCATTTGGGATATGGAAAATATTATTATGATTTTCAGGGGCTTTTTGGCGGTTGGACTGAGTATTCAATTTAAGTCGAGATATTAGCACAAAAATAAGACACAACTTTTTAGTTACACTTTTCCACTTTTATTATAATATAGAATAAAAGTGGAAAAGTGTAAATTAAAAGTTGTGTCTTATTATTGTGAACATGCATTTTCATCAATAAAAATAAATTCAATCAGAGATATAAGCAGATTGATTTATATTATAATTGTTATTTCTTATGTCTACATAGGTACACATTATTAATAGATGATTCAGGCGTTTTTTTGGTTTATTTACGTTTAGGTTATATTTAAATGGGATGCAATATACATACACGATAGTGATTTATACTTTGTAGGGGTTTAATGGTTGATTATCTTGGCTCTATTGTTTATGTTCTTATCTTGATACTTAACCTTTTTGCATAATTAATTAACGACTTGCACACACTACCAAAATGAGTGACAGCAAACGAAGGCTTTATAATTTCTATTTTTTTTATATTATACCTAATACTAGTAACTTTGCTCACGGCTCTGCCCACGTTCCTGAATACACTATCTCAAATTTTATCAATATCCGTCTAGTAGTTTCGGGACAAATAAACAAGTTTTATTTATTCTTTATGTACATAAATATAATTATTATTTCCTGATTGTTTTTGTGTCTCTTTTCCTATGCCCAGGGGTTGTTTGGAAGAAATCGCTTTAAAGCGATAAAGCCGCCCTATGTGTTTAATTTTTTTTTGTTGTTTGATTCTCGTGCTTGTATATTTTTTGTTATTTGTTTTGGACACAATAAAGTATATTCATTCATTTATTCATAATTCTAAAACTAACTTAGAGTGAGACGAAATAGTGATAGAAGTACATAGGTGGCGCTTATCAAGAGATCTCTGACAGCAGACCCAGTTTTTATAATATTGGTATATATTTGCTTAGATTTTTGTCTATCGATTGTTAATCGTCGTTTAAATATACGTTGTTACCCGGCCTTACGTAATGCCAAAACGACATACCACAAGGCCACAAATCGCGTGCCATACGGTGAAACACTGTGAATCCAGGCATTTTTGTGCCGCATTACGTTTTTATTGGCTGAAACAGGCAAATGATAAACGATGTCTAACTTTGGTAAGGTCGAAAGAGGTTTTAGTAGATACTAAAACTTTATTGAATATTTTGATTGCCTTGTTATTTTGTAGTTTTTCTATTTTCATGAAATGTTAATAAGTATGTGGCGGTACTACTGGCGCCACAATCATGCATCGCGCTATCGAAGTTTTCTAAGTCCGGCGCTATATATAGGTATAAGACATCTGAAACATGGGACAAACATGCAGGGGTTTCGGCCTGACCGAGCATACCATCTCGCTCGGTCTGAGATCTCCCTTTGGGGCTTCCACTAGTATTCTCACAAGTATAAATTATTGATTATGTCAATCAAAGTAAATTGTACCATTGCTGTAGGGTATCTGGACTTGGTAAGATATTCGCCTAGGTTTCTAATTTGCTACAATAGGGATATTTTTCGCAATATACCTCGGTTATGATTGAAAATGTAAAACCATTGATAAGCCCAGACGGAAGTCAAGATTTCACAACGTTTTGTGATTAGACTGCGCTTTGATAATTTCTCTTTTGACATTGCAAACAAAACGACCGATTCTGATTGCTGCGCTTTGACAGTTTCTTTTTTTTATTAAAAAGAGAACAAGAAGCTGGCTGCGATGACGGCTGGAGCGCGACGCGCCGTTATGCGCTCTTTTTTATCGCCCGATCTTGGCCGCCCGTTAGATCGCACGCGCGCATTCTGCACCGGAAAACATCTGCGATGTAATTGTTACTGTTATCGTCGATGTACAGTCCTTTCTCCGGAGAAATCGACGTTTAAACCGCATATTACTGAGTAGCTTAAACGTTGATTTAGGGTGTGGTGGGACTTGCCTTTTTAATCACTTGGCAAGACTCTGCTTGTAATAAATCGTGTGACTCCGTGGGCCAATATGCAATGGTTATGCCACGGCTCTCGGAGGTCGTGGGTTCGATTCCCGTGTTGGTACAACAAAAATGTGAAAATTACAATATGATTGCCCAAGAACTGCGGACATCCAGTTCTAGTTCTTTTGACGTTGGTATTAGGTATTCGTCCTAATGGGTTACATGATGTGTATTGCGCACATACTTGGGCATTATACTGACTCCTGCGTTGTGGGCCTGGGGAGTGGGGCTTACCACGAGGTCTTTTAGCAGTATTACTAATGAAGTTCGTGTAAACAAATATGATCTGTATTTAGTATTTGTATAAATAATCGAAAATATATTTCTAATTTGCTCGACATCCAAATGTAATGTTCAAGCGGTTATAAAAATTAAAGTATGTACATTATAGCTTAATACCGCTAGCCTTAATAAGCTTCACATAATAATGTCTTGTGCTGTTTGATTGATTTTCCACACAAATGACTGATGGTAGCAAATAATTTGATATATAGCGCGGGCGAGCTGTTGCTCTATAGTGGCTGGAGATTGGACTGGTATATAGATATGATGAATGTTCTAGATTTGATTAAAGCAATCTAAACGTGCAATCCATGGTCTTAGTTATGTTGGAGCTGATGCATAATGTCCGTCTATGTATAACACTAATATTATAAAGGAAAGATAACGGCTTGATAAAATTTTGGTATGCATAAAGGCTACTTTTTAACCTAAGTGTTTGGTATATTTTTTTATACACAGACAGAGGCGATGGCTAATAACAGTATGAGATGGAGGTTAGGTGTCTAGACTCAAGAATATGATTTGAAGATGAAGGTGATATTTTGCAAAAAAAAAGTTTACCCAGAAAATTGAGTTTAAACTGTCACCAAAACATTTTAGGATGTGTAGTAGCATATTGAGTACATTGATTCTAGAGATGGATATTTAGATTAATGTACTTAATACCGAATAAGTCACGATGTATTCTGAAATGTTTAAGTGACAGTTTGAACTCAATTTTATCGAAATTACAATACTGCATTTTACCTTCATCCATTCAGGTCTTCATTTATAAAGTCTACCAATGACTGTCACACATTATTTATCTATTAATTGACAAAGAAAGAAAGATAAGTGTTTAAAGATTTAATTTTTCTGACTGAGATGTTAAAAAGAGTATTTTTTTAAATTGATTCTCTACATAATGTCACGTGGGCGTTGTTTATGTTCCTGTCATTACGTTGTCCGCTTCCCTGTCATTATCATTATTTTGCACATCGAATTACATAAACATAATCGAGCCGCGGAGAAATGGCGCTAAACGCAAAATGAATGAGCCATTGTGGGTGAAAACATAAACGCATTCGGCGTTAGCAATTTCCACTTATCTTGATTTCATAAATTGTTTGCTAAATGTTTAACCGTGGTTCAACCATTAGGAACAATATTGTGAAGCTCAACATTTCTATTTGCGGCCATTTTGTTGATATTATCTCGATGCGTACGGAATTGCGGGGGTTTTATGCTTTTAAACATTTGTAGATATGTTGCGTGTGTCCGCGCATACGGGCGACTGTACCTGGCTGTCACACATAAAAAAAACTATACTAATGTTATAGAAGATAGATTTGTTTGTTTGTTCTCATTGACTTTTGGCTCTGATATAGAGTGGACTATTGGAAGAGCATGAGCTACGTTTTATTTCGAAAAAGTAAAGTTTTTCCGTTGGACATATTATGAAGGGGAGCCGCAGAATAAGCTTTTAATTATATAGAATTATTTATGGTTCATATATCAAGCCAAATATAGTGTGAAGAGAAGTACGTTCGTGTGTAGGTATAGGCCTATCTATATCTATATAGCCCTATGGCTAGAAGCTCGCGACCCCCAGCATAGTAAGATTCACTCCTTGTGGTCATTTTAACTTTTGGATTTTTTTTTCAGTTATATTAAGTAATTTATATGAAGTGGCAATACAAAAAATGCTCTACGCCTCATTTTCTTCACTATAGTGTGGCTTAATATATGAACCTCGAATTTATTGACCTAGCCGGTGAAGGTATACGGTATTTTGCTACATAAATTATATATCTCTACCCTGGTCTCCTAGGGCTTGTCACCTAAAATAGCTACTAAATATACACAAAAAATCAGTTTGTGCAAAAATTTCGTATCGCCTACTTACTACTAGATTTCATATATAATAGTTACTGTAAATAATGTAGCGGTAGCACGCGACAGGTCGCCCGTCTGCACGTGTAGATTGTGTATACCGCATGTGGAGTGCCGCTTTGATGTTTTGAGCGTTGTTAGGGGGCTGGGATTACCCTCGTCTTAATCACGCAAATCAGCATGAAGGTAAAACGATGGAAGTGAAATTTGGAAAAAAATAATCAAAAAATACAAGCTGGATTTTGACATATATGACTAACATGAACACTAAAAATAAAGTAGATTTATATAAGTTTTGTTAGGTTTTTTGTGCTTAAATTAATTAAGCATTAGAAAAATTTATATTGCATAAAACCTCCAAAACTGTTACCAATACATGCAACTAAGGAGCCATTTCGTTTTATCTGCAGCGTGTTGTAATATTACAATGTCTCCAAATTGATATGGCACTCGATTTGCAACAATCGCAACGATGGAAATTGGAAATAATCGATTTATATACGTTACATTATATAGCGATTTGCCATACACCGTACATGTATTGCTAAATGTGACGAAAACATAGTATTATATTGCGCAGCCTAAAATTTTATGTATTTTACCCGACTACGGAAAAGCGTACCTAATGTTTTTGTCTCTCTATATTATGTTTGTTCCACTATGTTTCCTAATCTGGTGATACGATTTTAATGAATAAGGTGTCAATTGTTGTAACACAGGCTTTGTAACACAGGCTTTGTAATTTAATCTAAATTTAATTAAATTTGTGGTTGTTTACTATTTTCCAGTGCTTACTACGTAATTGTAGTTGTTTCCATTTAAAATGCTCAGCGAATTGAGGATTAATCGTTTTTACAAAAAAAAACATTATTTTTCGAGTTACATAACTTTGCCACTCGACGGGCGGGTATTTTTAGCAGATTGTAGTTGCAGTGAAAGAGGCTGCACGTTCAAAAGTAAAAGTACGATTGAGTAATTCGATGACAAGTACATATTAATAATATGTAATATGTGTTATAATGAATATAATAATAAGCTTTGATCATTATATTCCGTTCCGATTGAATGTGATACAAATGTAAACAAAGCTAGCTCAGTATGATCGGTTATATAATGCTACCATTTAAAATGTAACTTTTAAAATTGGCCGAGTAAAAATTTTTATATTTACACTAGCTGATGTCGACCGCAGATTCATTTGCACATAATTCATTATATTACGCGATAACCGTACATTTTTCTGCAATGAAAAGTAGCCTATGTGCTTCCCTAATATAAGGTCTATCACATTTCATTTAAATCGATTCTGTAGTTTTAGAGTAAATTAATGTTTAGTATTTTGATAGTCATATAGGTGTAAAAAGACCGGAAAAGAGTCACTTTAACTTATTACCAAAAAATTAAAATTTTAAATGAAATTTAAGTGAAAATTACAGCTACGTGTCCGTACTACGGAACGTTATCCAGTGATGTATGAAAATCATGACAGCGCGCGCACGTACATTTGATAAAACAATAACGTTACGAATGCGCAGTTCTTAAATCTTTCTGTTTGGCCTATTATGGATGTTTCTTTACGACTAGCTCTGTCTACTGCCTAATGAAAGCCTTAACGACATAATCGACATAACGAAGGAGAAAACCTCGGTACAAATTTTTAAGGGAAAATATTTCTCCGTCCGACATTTATTGCAAACGAAATCCATTGGAATCGAGCCATAAACCCATGGGAAATTCAACCATAAACCAATGATTCTATTTGTCAGAAACCAGAGAGAATTCTCGTAAACAATAATTATATCTATGGACGTTTCACTGTTCACACCACGTCAATCTGGCCCCGTGCTAAGAAGAACTTTTTTTACATATTGTATCAACATATTATCTATACTAATATTATGAAGCTTCTTCTGGTCCGATTTGAATTTTTTTTTGTTGGATAGTCCATTTATAGAGGAAGGCTTTAGGCTAAGGCTTTTTTTAGTTTTTGCCAACAAGAATAATTAAAAAAATATATTTCCAAAATGAGGAAAGGTATCTCGTGTCTCAAAGTTATAGTGACTGCTCTTTTTACACCCTGTATATAAAAATTAAATGCTCGTTAGTCTAAAACTCGAGAACGGCTGAACCGATTTAGCTATTTAGTCTTGAAATATTTGTGGAAGTCCAGCCCCCTGATTACCTAACTCCGGTCGCTTTCCCGTCTCTCGAGATCAACTGCCATTGTGACGTTAAATCTTTTTAAAACACGATTTAAAAAGTTAATATGTCATAATTTTGACGTTTTAACTTTTTAAAGGTTAGGTAATCAGGGCCCAGGGAAGGTTTAAACGGTTTGTTTGCTCAGCGAAGTGGGCACGGTTCAGCTAGTAACTCATAATAATCTCGATTCTTGCAATTAACTTTGTATCTTCGGTACCGACGCACTGAACCGCTCAACCACTGAGCTATGGAGGCCATAAACATCAGGATTCATGTAATTTGTGTGTTTGAAAGCGTCGATCTCGTGAATTACGATTATAATAATAACGTAGATTAAACTCGCTATTTCTCTCCGGACTCGAGGAAATGTTATTCAGATATTATTAATATTTTACTGCGGAACATTATCCGAGTTAATGCAGTTACTGTACGGTTAACTTGTACAGTTAAACACGTTATGTTGCATATTAACTTAGGTTCAAATTATATAATAAAGATAGTAAAGGTATTGGTTATTAACTGACGGCTACAGAATTAGTGGCTGAGCGCGTCGGTACTACTACGGTACCGGGTTCCAATCTCGACATAGGAACAAAAAAATTTTTACTGTGAGATGAGTTTCAATCCTGGTCAGGTTTTAGATCAACGGCCAATGCGTTTGTGCGTAATGTGTATAGACTAGAAGCTCGCGAGCCCCATCATAGTAAGATTCACTTCTTTAGACCTTAGATTTTTTTTACTTATATTAAGTAATTTATACGGGTATGTGGTGCCAAAACAAAAAATGCTCTACTCGTCATTCCCTTCACACTATATTCGGCTGAATATATGAACCATGAATCACTCTGTATATCGGCCAAACGACCTTTGCAGTACCTATCAACAAGCTCGCGGACAGCTAATGGAAAGTGTTGGTCACGGCGCTCGTGCCGCACGCAGCAGGTGTGCTAGTGCCTGGATAATGGTTTACTTTACTCTTTAATCTATGGTTGAACTAAAGATTACTTTTCGAGGAAGATGTTAGCGTGGAATTTTATAGGGTTCTTGCGCTGGCCAGATTTCTAACTATCTAATTAAAGATATGATATCGACGAAGGTGTTATGTCACAAAAAAAAATACCTAGAAAATTAAGATTAATCATTTTAAGATATGTAGTAACGTATTAAGTACATTCATTCTAGAGACGGATCTTTACATATATGTATTTAATACTTTACATCGTATTCTAAAATGTTTTTAGTGACAGTTTGAAGTTTTGAACTCAATTTTCTCGAAATGAAAATTTTGCTTCATATCACCATTCATTCATGTCTTCAATTATATTTATTTATTTTGAATAGGGATTTTGTCACAAAGAAAAAAATATCCGATTTACACGACTAAAAATATAAAGAAACAGAAGTACATTGGTTATGGAAAAAAAGAGTCTATAGTCTATGCTCTCTATCATATAGCTGTATAGAGTATTCTGAGACGCATAATAATAATCATAATATTTTATTTTTCCCAAAAATTACAAGAGCAATTTGGTGGGAGACGTGGAGCCCAAACTAATCCAAAGCCTGTATATTGGCAACCCACACAAAATATTTACTTATGTAGTATAGTAAATAAATATTAAATATCAATTATTATTAACAAAAAATATTAAAAATACGATGAGTGTGTGTTGCATGGCGGTATAGTTTATGCTATAGACTATTATACTCTATAATAGAGAGTTGCAAAGAGTCTATTGAGGCGCAGATCTTAAAAGTCTACTCTACTCTGTAATATAGAGTCGCATATAGTCTTGAGAACAGCGGAGAGTAATGGCGGGCCCTCTGCCGTGAAGATGTAGAGATAAGGGCTACACCGAACACGATACTCGACGGAAACTTAATATATCACAAAACTAACATCGCTCTACACTCTAGTACATAACACTGTAAAACTTTGCTATAGTTCGTCCCTGATAAATTTAACCTAAAGGTAAACAAACCGAAAACATCGAAATTCTCCCTTATCCACTTATTGTGCACACTTATCAAAACTTTCACAGGTATATTAAATGATTACACTTCATCATCCAATACATTTTATAACAATTAAACAATCTTCACTAATATTCTAAAGAGGAAAGGTTTATATTTTTGTATGTAACGACTCAACTCAAAAAGTACTGGACCAATTTTAATAATTATTTTTTTACAAAGTAACATAGGATATTATATAAAAATCAATTGCTGTTCGTTAGTCTCGCTAAAACTCGAGATCAGCTGAACTAATTCGGCTATTTTTGGTCTTGAAATATTCGTGGAAGTCCCTGGAAGGTTTACACGGTTTCCATGCTCAACGAAGTGAGCACGGGTCAGCTAGTAATTAATATGTTTAAAGTTTAATTCGATGCTGCTATAAAAAAAAATCGACTGAGTTCAGTGAGTGATTCTCATTTTTGCACACAGTAAGCGACCATTGAACTTTGCGAAGTAAGTACAATCGACGACACAATGTTTTTTTAACTATGTCAAGATGTCTCTCGCACTGCAGTATATCGGTTAGTGGACCCGCTTAGCCGCGTTTTGCGACGGTAATGCACACTACAGTTATACTTAGATGATATTTTCTATCGATTACCTGTGAAATTAATGTGAAATGTGCTGATATTGCTGTGTAATATGTAAATATGCGTGGATATTTTGCTGTCGCGCAATCTTCTTTTTGCGCGTTATGGACATTTTATGTATCATCAAAACATAGGTTAAATAGTAATGATATATTACAAAATACAAATTGGTAGTTGTAGTAGAAGATTATATTATAAGTCTTCAGAGAAGTAATTTTCTTTATGTGTTTGAAAGTTAATAACTACATTTTATCACCAATCAAATGCTAAGCCTGATGATTAAATTAGTTATTACAAATTTAGATACAAATTAACTATGTTTTATTGTTTTTTTTTATATTGAGTTATTTGTTATTGTTACAAAACTGCGTTTTTAAATTAGGTGCGAATGAGAAATATATATATCGTTTAGAAAGGCATATAATTAAGGCAGGCTAGGTCATAACAAACACAAGTAAGAGCAAAAATAATTACAATATCAATGTAAGTAGTTATTTCCTCAATTTTATTCTATTAATGACATCTAATTTATACATGGTAGCCACTTTCTCTCGCGAAATTACCGTATTTCTAAAGTAAAAGGTGTATTGTGTACAAGGCTTATAATTTCGGATTCGAAATTCGAAAATATAACTAGCGTGGTAATGGAGTTACATATTTTGCAATGTCATTGTCGATTGACGTTTATTTTTTTTATTCACTTTCTCATCTACGCTACGAAGTGTACGTAATAAGTTTTTCTGCTGACATTTGTGTGTAATTTAAACGTTACTTTTGTAGTTTGCTGACTAGAGTTTATTTAGTATTTTTGTGTTGCTTTTCACTATCTATCTACGTTTTGTATTTATCTATATCGTGGTTTAGAGGCTCATTGCAAAGCTCATTAGTTAGTTGTTGCATTATAAAATTTACTGGCGACCGTAAACTTTTACAACACTTTAATAAAACAACGATAGGCGCATTTATAAGGTACAGTCGGGATAAAACTAAAACTACTTGCAAAATTCACACGTGCACTTTCATATATAAAATTATTATATTTATTTAAATAAAACGGTTATTTTAGCACTTTTACTGGAGAAGGTGCAAAAATACTTTGAAAAATAATTTGGCTATGGTGTAGGTTTAGATTAGTCTTAACACGAACGGACGCGTTAGCGTTATTCTTTTTACAAAAAAAGGTTAAAAATATTCAGATCTCTACATACTACGTATAGTAGGTTTAATTATAATATAGTTAAATAATATACAGGTTTAAATACTACCACGAACCGCCTGCGTAAATACAATGGGAACACTTCTTTTTCGTGAGAATTTTTTTTATCCAGCCTCTCTGCATCAAATTCTATCAAAATTGGTTCAGACGTTCTATTTAATGCAATGTTATTAAATTCTGCCCACGACTGTACTCTGTTCTGGTCGTAATTACCCGCTGTATTTCACACGCGGGCCGATGAAGGGAATTGATCAACTTAAGTAACGACTTAGGTTAATCAGCAGGCCTACTCCCAACTCAATCGAGAATCGAATCAGTTCGATCTCAACAGCTTTTTATTTGTTTGATTACTTTGAAACTAACCAGAATAAAGAAAATCGTTAGATCGTAACTTTTTGTACTGCCGACCATATCAATCGACTGAGAATCAAAATAAAAAAAAGCTTAAAAAATAAATGTTCACCCAAAACGGGACAGGACGCTAGTAATTAAAAATATCGAATATTAATGTTTCGGGGTAACTAAATATGGTTTTAATAATAATTAAACATGTAGGTCGACTGTACCTGGTGCTGATCGTGATGATATGCTGATAGTCAGATTCCCGTGGGCAGGTTGATTGACCGTTTCGTGGTCAGAAGATGACTTGCGAGCAATTGAAAGCAATTTCCTCTGCACCGCCCATTACGACTGTATTTGCATCGATTGAGTCAAGAGCAAGTCAAGATTGAGCTTTTTGTTAGCTCTACTTCCGACCATAGACAATAATTGTGTTTTTTTTCTCAGGCTTTATTCAGTATAGTATATGATGTTTTGAAGAAGCCACTGAAGCCAAAGAAAATAAATTGAAATAAAACAATCTCAATAACTTTTACTAAATGTGACAAGATATTAAAAAGCTGATAAAATACATAACCAATGAGATACTAAAATAAAGTTACAAAATTAAATAATACCAAAGTTAGGCATTTGAAGTATAAATAGGCCTATTAGAAAGTGTTCAATAATTTCATTTTCATTAGGCTTAACGGTAATAAAGACATCTCTATCTAATTTATTTGCAATCAATTTTCTCACAAAATAAATAATCTAATTTAGCTAAATGAGGCACCCTGCGGTTCACGAAATTGGAGTAAACACATTCCAAAAAATTCCAAATTCAAATTCACTTTGATGGCAGTCTTTTTTTTTTATTCTCACATTTTGATATGACACGTGCACACCGCGGGTAGGGCTTTGTTTTAAGAAATTATTTTCGCTGTTTTGTTTTTGGAGTATTTTTGGTTTTCCGCTTTATTGGGCTTGATATTCGGATAGGATGTAGGTGCGTTTGTAAACAATACCCCATTGTTGTCCTTTTGTTTTCGACAATGGTGGATTTTTGTTGATTTTATTAACGACAATGCGCAATGCGCATGGTGCATTGTGCAATGAAGGGGTATTGTTAGCGATTTAATAGTCATATTCAGATAGAGAGACTTAGTGGGTACTTGGCCCTACCTGCACACTATGATAATAATATTATTATCTATGGTAGTGGATGTCCGTATAGCGTCTACATCCTAGATAGGTACATAGTTGCAAGTTGCAACTACATAAATATTAATATTATTATGATGTTGATAACGGCACAAAGTAGATAATAAAATAACAGTAATAATAATGGGCTTACGTATCAATATTATGACTAACTAACGTCTCTAAAAAACGTGAAATGTTAATCTTTAAATTTCTGTTTTCTTAAATATATTTAACATTCATTCGATAAGTCATTCTTACAATTTTACATGCAAAAAACACCTTTTTTGGCATCTAAAAAGTTTTATAATTACTCACATACGTATTTTCTTAACCCGGCGGTACTCGCTAGGTATTTACGATCACGAATACTCGCTACCGGGTAGAAAATACCACAGAATCTAATTGACGCTATTTAAAAAAAGGGTTGCGTTTTTTAAATTTGTACAATGCACTTGTGTTTTTGACATTGTTTTTGTAAATAAAACTGCAAAAACTAGTTGTAATAACGATTTATTTGAAATTTAAGCTTATCCTAATTAAGTAACATTTTTTTTTACTTTTTTCGTTATAGTCTCAGAAAATCAGCAAAAATATTATTTCTTTTTCAGAATTATTAAAAATTATAATCGATATCAAAAATAAACTAAGAACACTACCAAATAAACACACATTTATAATAAACAAACATTGGCAAGCAACAACAAATTAACTAACAAAATTCTTACTTTTTGTTTTGTTATAATCTAAGAAAAATCTACAAAACTATATATTTTTCTTTGGAATAATTCAAAATTGAGATCAAAATCAAAAATACACTTAGTAGGTTATCTACACTATAGAATCAATACAAAATAGTGGCACATTTATGTAAAAAAACAACTTTAGG
This sequence comes from Celastrina argiolus, assembly GCA_905187575.2. Lineage (NCBI taxonomy): Eukaryota > Metazoa > Arthropoda > Insecta > Lepidoptera > Lycaenidae > Celastrina > Celastrina argiolus. Next base: position 12,343,672 of record LR994596.1, read on the forward strand.
GTAATCATAATCCAAATCGAAATGAAACTACTTTAATCTGTCGAAGCACTCTTCACAAATAGGTATTGTAAGTATCTTTTGCAGAAAAGTTTCTGAAAATAGCAGATCCCAGGCTCCTAACATAGATGAACAAGACCTTGCTTCTTTAAATGGTCCCAGTATATGATAAACAATGTTATGAGATCTTGTACGAACACGTTGTGATGGCTCACAAATTTTCCACTGAGTCCTTCTGTCTTTTCCAATAAAATGCCCTCGCTTAAGGTACTTCAGTGGCACATCTTCTAAATATTCTTCATTTATTGACAGTAGCTCATCATTTTCTTGACTTATTGGATCAGATTCTGAAGGCATCTGGTCAAGAATATTGTCTGAATCAGAGTTATCTGCTTCCTCCTCACTTTTTCCTCACACTTCCGACACACTTTCTTCTCCGCTGTCTTCTTCTTGAAGCAGTTCTTCTATAGTATTATCCTTCAGTGAAAAAAACGTAAAATAGCACTAAAGCGAAGAAAAAACAATCGTAAGCCAAGTGAAAATAACGTAGCAAGAACTGTCGCTACAGGGTATTTTTCACCCATATACACTTTACATGTCCGTCGTCTACAAGTGCCGCGCGTGAATTGACCGACACCACGAGGTACGGGTGTATAAATTATCTATTCGAAGGTACCTAGAAGCCTGTGTTGCCAGAACAAACAGAAAAAAAAATACAACCAATTATATGTACTCTGTGGTATTTTTCACCCAGTAGCGAGTACTGCCGGGTTAATTACTTAAATAAAGTGAAAGAAATTCCAATCAAAAGTCAACAATAGACATTTTATTACTTAAAAGGACTTAATAGACCAACGATTGATGGGCATAATTTTACACGTTGCTGGCTGAATAGAAATGCGAAGTCACGGCTCTATTGAATAGCTCTTCGCTCAAGTAACCTATTTTCAAACGGTTTCCATGAAGAATGTAGGTAGTAGGTTATTAGGTATAGACAATTCTGATGCAATATGGTTCTGGGTCAATATTGACAATACTGTGATCATTAGATTTTTATGATTTTTATACATCACATTATATAATGTGATGTATAAAAATTTTAGATGTGAATGTAATAAAGTGTTAGTACACATTTGTTTCCTTGGCGGTGGAGGTGCAAGGAAATAACGATATTAACGAAATTTTCAATCACATTCCTATTTCTTTCGGTCTAAGTTCATTTACATAAAAACATAATTTGATTGAAAATTTATTTAATAGGTAACGTTAATTTAATTTCCTTGCTACTGAAACGCGCCTTAGACAATATCTACCATCTATATCCATATCAATATATAATTATAAAAATGTAATTCATATCAATAACACAATATTAATATGTTTGTTACCCAGTAAATTTTAGCCGTTCGATTTTTATGAAATTTAAGTAACTTCGAAAGAAAATGGAAATGTTTTATCCGAAAAAAGGTGCAGCGTTTCCGAATGATGGGTGAAATTTATTAGGAAGTACACGGCACATTCGAATCTTAATCAAAATCGAATCAGTTTTGAGAGTGAGGTTAGGTGCTCACTGTTCCTCGTCTTGTAAAGTACATCATTACTGTTTATGCGTATTATTGACGGATCACAAGTGGTGGGCGTCACGCTCCGGCGCAGGGCGTTTCTGATGATATCGGGCGGAAGACGACCATTATCATGGCAAATATCGTCTTAGATCAATGGCAGAGAACCCTTTCCGGCGATTGTTCTGTCTCCGCACATTTGGCTATTGATTTTGATCGGTCGTTAGCGGTGTCGAAATGCGAGCTTCGAGTACGAATAACGTAGTGATTATATTCTCGAACTTAAATCTAGATGATCATTTTGTAGACAATAGACTTGGTTAAGACAAACAGTTGTTTTTTTTTTTCTTACGTAAACATGAAGATTTTATAGCACAGAACTTTGATAGTACAGCATGGAGTGAGCATTTTTAACGCACCTAACCTAGCGCCTACTTTTTTTTTACGGAAAGGCTGTTTTATTTTGTTGGACTATGACTGCACGTTAGCCATATGGACCGCTTGCACAACTGCGAGGTAAATAATAATCCTAGAGTTAGCCCCTGAATATAAATGAGAATTTATAACTCTGGGTTTATTAATATACCCATTACTATTAGTACAAGTCAGCTTCGTAGCAGCGGACAGCAAGCAAATAGGCGCCTTCGTGGTCTAGTGGTTTTGAGCTTCGCTCTCGACCCGGAGGTCGAGGGTTCGATTCCCGCGTTGGAACAATAAATTTAATATTATTAATCGTTCAGCGATACCTATCAACATACAATCCTAGAAGTAGGAGAACAAAATGCGTGTCTAAACTTTAGAGTTTAGAAATTAATATTTATTAATGGGAAAGTTAAGTACTTTGCCTACTTATTTTATCTACGTCAAGGCTGGGTCTGCCGCAGCTCTCAAGATGGTGAGTGCTTAGAGCTAAGTAGGCATATAACAATAACTTAAGAGTGCATATTCATAGTTGATCTAATGATTGTTTAAACTATAGCCTGTGATGATGTCCGTGGAAGTGATATATTAAATACTATATTGAGATTATTTTTAGTTTTAGATGTTAGTGCCATATTTAAACTTGCGCGGTGCTATTTGTTTTTAAGCGACTTCCAAATAAAAGTTTACATAGTTTGGCCTTGTACTTTTTATTTAATGAACATATTATACCAATTTCCAGAGGTGATACATATTTGATGATATACATTATTTTATATAGATGATTTATGTATAGGTATATATAGTTTCAGTAAGGCTGATTGAAGAGTTTTTCAACAATTTCGCATTATTATAAATACTTGACTTTCGACCCAAAAAGGAGGTGTAAAATATAAATATGGTGTCTGGCAGTCTGTCTATAGCATTGTAGCTGCTAAACGGATTTATCTTTTACTTTGAATTAGAGAGACTATAAATTAAAAAATAAAAAATAAACTACGTTTAAAAAACCGACTTAAACTACGAAAAACCATAAAGTTTGCTGACTTCAAATAGAACATTAATTGTAACTACATTATAAAAGTATTATTTTACGCTTTTTCATTGTTGAAGTTGGTTTTTTTTAACGTAATTTCTTTTTTATTAGATTCCATTACCGTATCCATACCTTATGAATGTCGTTTTTTACAAAACATCTATGGTATCTGTGTTGGAAATTCAAATCCAATTTAATTTAGTTAGTCGTAAAAAATGTGTTATTGTAATTTGCATTCTTTATATTGCACGGTAATTAAGTGATATTTAATTTGGTAGCATTACAGTGTGTGGATATAAGTATAATAATATTTTTGTTCTTTTAATTAGCTAACATTAAAATATTCATGCCTTTTGTTTAAAGTTTTCTCTTCTATGTTCAGAAATATTAATGAAATACTTTAACTTATTAATATTATTATTATTATTATAGCAAGTTTATTATTAATGCTGAAGTTGAAAAAAGTCGGTCTCTATAAATAAGGAGAACGGTTTACTTACTATGTACATTTATACGTTGTTACTTTTGATTTTGTTGTAATAATAATTTATTTAACAATTGTTTGTTTACTTACAGGTAAGGCGAATTAAGCTGTCTTATTTGCGAGATTTCAGTAAGTTGTATTAAAGTAGAAAATCTATCCCCGGTTTCCCGAACGCTATTCAAATGAATGATCAACTAACATGGCATTCAAATTAACAATTGATTGGTGAAATGTTATCGTATATTATAGGAATAGACAGCTATTTTATAATTACTTCACGCTCGCACATGCAAGATTTATTAAAATTCCACAGATAAGTTTAATTCACCAAAGACTTTTTGGTGTTAACAAAAAACATGAGTTAACATACGATTTGAGTCGTGACATGGTAACGCGTCACCAGTCACCACGGTCCATGGTTACTTAACTTTACAGTTTTAACGAATGTTGTCTACACGTCGATCAGCTTACATTTGAGTTAACAAGCCATTCTGAACGCTCATTGACAAAAGTTGCGAGTGATGTTCACCAATGAGCGTTCAGAATGGCTTTTTAACTCAAATGTTCGCTGATCGACGATTGATTAGCCTTTCAGAAACCGAAGATTAATCTGTAAACGTGTTTTGTTGATATAGTGTTATATATATATATAGTCTTAATAAATAATCCATACTATAATATTATAAATCGGAAGAGTTTGTTTGTTTGTTTAAACGCGCTAATCTTAGGAACTACTTGTCCGATTTGAAAAAATATTTTTTTGTTGGATAGTCCATTTATAGAGGACAGCTTTAGGCTGCATAATATCACGCTGCGACCAATAGGAGCAAATTGTCAGTAACATTTTGGGACTTTCGTTGTGTTGTTGTGTGTGCGTGTGCTGCATAACGGTTTAAGCTAGCTCATTATAAGACAGTATTTTTTTTAATTAACAAATAGTTGCCTTTAACAATATTACGTCGGAGTTGCAGAACATTGAAGTAGTTAATAAATCTAAGTCCACTGTTCGCCGCTACAGTTCCGTTGTTGTGTACGCGCCCTAATGAGAATGGATGAGAACATCTGTGTGCACTTGAGTTAATAATAGCATTGAGTTAAGTAGATCTTCGTCTTATTTAATGTGATCAAAAGGTTACCATGAAAAGTTAAGGGACATTGTGCCAGGATGCTTATTTTTTTATGTACCCAACAGTTAAAAATCAACCAAATTTTTACTCTGTGCGATTTCTAAGCTAATTCGAGATAACGCGCTTGTGGCAACTGCGTATTAATAACTAAATCGAATGTCAATTGTTACAGCAATATTTTTCATACATCCATAATTGTATGAAAATCATCGTAAAAGTGAATTCGTTAAAATACGTAGTTGTTATTTGTTGCGCTAACCTTACTGATGGTACACATTTGGTTAATTGGCGACAGTCATCAGGTGATGCGTCTGCTCGTTTGAGCGGTCTTATTACGTGACGAAAACAGGTTGGTCTAATTTCCAGAAATAAGATGATGCATTCGTGGAATAGTCATACGAGTCAGTAGTGAGACTAGTGAGTTCTAAGATAAAAGTAAGATTAAATACTTTTCTCACGGGCCACTTCTCACGATTTTGGAGATTTCTAGAACGGTGACTATTTGTGGCTACTGCATTCACCTGCAATTATCTTGAAAGAACGCTCGTTGGGCACTCAAATTATGTGTAACTGGACTTGCATCATCAATCAAGATAATCTAAAAATGATTTTAATAACTCAATTTTGATTCGAGATTAAGGGCGTGTTTCACCAAGCAATGTTAAAGTTAACGCCATGTTAAAATACCATGCCATCTCATTCATTGACAGGAAATACGAGAGGAATAACATGATATTTAATATGACGTTAACTTTAACATTGCTTGGTGAAACACGCCCTTAGGCCGTAAAAGTTAATCCTTCGTTAAATATCATGTTATCCCTCTCGTATTTCCTGTCAATGAATGAGAAGGCATGGTATTTTAACATGGCGTTACAAAACAATAAAATTAGAATTGTCGTTTCATCTTTCGGATAAAATCTGATCTCGTTTCGATTGTGGCGTTTATTAAGTTAATTCACTCGATGTGAATATTAAGTCCTGATCGACAGGAGATCGGATAAAGGGATTATACTAGACTCTCACCATTCGACATTGTTTGTTGTTGGTGTGGGTGTAAGTGTGTTGATCGTACACGCGTGATAACGATCGCATACATCATTTCAATTAGTATTTTGAATATTTTTTGTCTGAAGTCTCGTATAAGTGAAAATGACAGTTATTTTAATAATCCCACTACATATATTATTTTAATAACAAATATAAGGTTGATGATGAAATTTTTGGCTGTTTCGCGCAAATACTATACGTTTTAATTGAATTTTGATGCAATTTGGTATAGTCGTATTTTAATTGTATGCTCTGAATTACTGTGAATTGTAAAGAATAGAAGAAACTAGTGTTTTACATTGACATAATATTTTATTTTTAAGAAATGAAGTAATTATTAAAACTCGATCATAATTTAATCTATACTAATATTATAAAGCGGAAGAGTTTGTTTGTTTGTTTAAACGTGCTAATCTCAGGAACTGCTGGTCCGATTTGAAAAAATTTTTTTTGTTTGATAGTTTATTTATAGAGGAAGGCTTTAGGCTACATAACATTACGCTGCGACAAATAGGAGCGAAGTGTCAGTGAGAAATGTTGCAAAAACGGGGAAAATTAAGTATTCACATTTAGGGACTCTCGTTGCGTGCGCTGGATAAACGGATTAAGTCACTCACAAACCACGCGAACGAAGTCGCGGCAACAGCTATATAAATCACCTTTGCTGACATCGAAGTATTATATAAAGATTCTCATATTAACATTAATATCGATTTATCATGAATTGCATTTTGCGTACCATGGCGTTTATGAGCTCGCTCTATCGATAGAGTCCTGTGATAATGCGCTTTTCTTCATGAAATAACTCGTTTTCACTAAGCCGGATGAATACGACAAAGTCGAGCACTTACTAGTTCCTCGATCGCAATTAAAGCGATGCTAATCCGATCCCAATCTTGCCAGAATAATACCTCTTACGGCCCACGCGTGCATGATTTTAGCTGTATGCAATATTTAGGGTTGTCGATGACAAGAAATAAGTTTACGATAAGAAAAAGTGAAAAATAAAAAAGTACGTTTAAAAAACGGACTTGAACAACTAAACAGTATAATATATATATATTTTTTATAATACATAAAGTTACAATTAATGTGCGTTTAGAATTCGATGTCAGCAAAGGTGAGTTATTAACAAACTTACTTATAAGTCAGCAACTTAAGGATGTTTTTAACTGACACTATAGGGATACATAAAAAAACTGTTCGAATTGAGAAGCTCCTCCTTTTTTTTTAGAAGTCGATTAAAAATAACACGTTATTTATTTTGAAGGAATTCAGAGTAGCCTCGCGTACCGCTTACATAGGTACCCCGTACATGTATGATTATATTATTGTTTAATCATTTAGTCGAATTTGCTTAATGTTTCTGTTTACAATTAGACCACATTGTGTTGGATCGGAGTATAGGTCGGATGGATAATTAAATAAAATGATAATTATTGCTTACTAATGTATCTTATTAAAAGTGCAAGATTTTTTTGATTATTTTAATATAGTGTACCTAAGTAAATTATAAGAATAACTAGCTGTGCCCGCGACTTCGTTCGCGTAGTTTTTGAGTGACTCAAACCGATTATGCAGCGCACACAACGAAAGTCCCCAAATGTGAATAATTTTCTCCGTTTTTGCAATATTTCTCACTGACGCTTCGCTCCTATTGCTAGCAGCGTAATGTTATATAGCCTAAAGCCTTCCTCTATAAATGGACTATCCAACAAAAAAAATTCAAATCGGACCAGTAGTTCCTGAGATTAGCGCGTTTAAACAAACCAACAAACTCTTCCGATTTATAATATTAGTATAGATAAAATGATAATTACTGCTGACTAATGTATTATCATCTTATTCAAAGTGCAAGAATTTTTCATTTCTTTTATTGTAGTTTACAATAGTAGTAGCAAAGTAAATTATGATAATAATAATTATTATCCTGATACGTGTGAAGTGTCAGCCCTAGCCAAAGTGGTATTCAATCGTCGGCATATTAATGTTCGATGCACTTTCGAACGGTGAAATAACTAGGGCCGTCACCTTCGGGAATATACGGTACAGCGTGTTTCTAATATTAATGGTGCGGCGGGCCGTCACGCATTTGGAGCATCCTTTATATGAGTAACGGTATCTTTTATGGGCAAATATTAGAGCAGTGGGTTGTTATGGGGTCAATACGCGAAACCCTTTCACTATATAAAACTAATTTAACAGCTGCTCTTTCTCTCTCGATTTTAATGGCCGGGAAACGAGCATACGGATCGCCTGATGGAGTGATTATCGATGACACACGCCACACTAACATATAACGGGTGTAAAAAGAATAGTCAGTATAACTTTGGGATATGATCATAAGAAAAGGTACCTCCCCTTATCCTAGAAATGTATTTTATACCAAAATTAAAAAAAAAAATCTGCTTTTTCGTTATTCTTGCGAGTTGCGACAAAAAATAAGAAATGGTAAAAAGTTGTTTTTTTTTAGTTTTTGACAAAAAATATATATTTCCTAAATGGGGAAAGGTAGTATAATCGTATATAATATATTAAAATTATAGTGACTGTTCTTTTTTACACCATGTATATATTTTTTAATAAACTTAACAAGTTATTTCATAAAGTCGACAAAAGAGAGTTACCTCAAAAGAGACTTTTTAATCTCAAATCTTTTTTGCAAACTGCACACTCACTCACAGCCACTTAAAATAGGGGGTTCTCTAAGTCACACTTGGCGAAATGAAAAGGTCAGCATGTGACTTGAAAGTCTTATAACTTTAATCGTTTGAAAATGTATTATGCTATAGTACTTTACCTTGTGAATATTTCACGCCTTGCCTACTTAACTAATCAACATTATTTTAATTTAGAAAGATGTTACAAGCTTTAAAAATGTTAAAATTACTTTCAAAAATATGCTAAAAGTAGTTTTATTAAAATAAATAAATATTCGTACAAGTATCAGCAATATTTTACTGTTATTTTTACGGCATTCGTATTTGTTTTTGCGGAAAAACATAGTTTTGCCGTGTCAAGTGCTATGCAAATATTTTGCGTGCACAAATAGGGGCGTGCGTGTGATAACCTACATAATATTTTTGATAAGTTTCACCTAGATTTTATGGGTTTTTGATTATTATTTTTATGTACATACACCATAACGTAGGTATAATTTAATAATTATTTTTAAATTTTATTGATTAAAGTCATTAGCCCTAACAAAAAGAAAGCATGTCGACTTTTTAAAGAAAATCGATTGGCTATGTAGTTATGTCAAACACTGCTAATTGATTGTACAAGATAGTAGGAATATGGCGATAGTGCTATGAATTATATATTCTGAATTCAAAATATTATAATCCCACTTTCAGCCTAAGGAGAAAAATTTTATATCATTTTTGGCTGGGTACTTATACAGGTTTTGGATTAACAGTCACCTGTAGTGACCACTCTTTATTTTGTTTTAAAAACCAGTTTTTTTTTACTGAAAACGAAATGAAATCTTGTTTTTATATTGAGTCACTATATTTTTCCCTATATGGGCAACGTATGTTTTTATAATTATGTAACTATGCTGTGTTGACTTACAACTAATTAAGCTGTGTTCCTGGTATATTTGGCATGTCACTGTTACCCTCGTTTCTGTAATGAGTTCATCGTCTCGCGTTTTATGGAAGCCTGGTGGTTATTTATAAATACAATTAAAACGTTCGCTCCATGTGTGTTTTGTGTATTTATAGAATTATTTCGATAGGTAGATCGTAACTCGCGTAGAGGTTATCTATTTGGGATTTGTAGTTTTTATGTTTTTTCACATTTTTCATGTTAAATGTTTGTGTTTGGTGTGCGGGATCGGGCTTGGCGCGTGATGCGACAATGTTCCACTTCCCTACGCCTTACGCTCAATATTGGCGCAGTCGAAAAGACAATAATATGTTTGTTACCTATAGGTAGCCTATAGGCAAATAGCCTTGTTACACTATTAAGGTACAAAGGGGAATGCCAGTTTTAGGCCCAGAATGCACACAGATGTAAATATTCAAAATTTAAATCAGAATTTATAGTACCTAGTCCTTCTCACTATTCATTATTCTGTACAAGTCGGCAATTTTTTCGTAAAAATTGTAAACCACTTGTTTTAGGAATTAATTGTTGCTATTACCTACTACAATAATCAGTAGTCTAAATAGGTGTGCAGTGAGAGTCTGTGAGAGCCTAAATTACTATGAAGACTCATCATCCCCCTTTGTATAATGAAAATATTATGAAAGCGAGCGTCTTCGTTTATCACGCGCGTCTACATTTGTAACCATATTTCTATTACACAAATGTGTACCTTAATAATGGAATATAGAGTTCAAAATTATAAGTGCCAAACTTGACGCATCGACTCCGATGTTAGTTCAATCCGATTTTTGTCGCGACTTCGGCGTAGGTTTTTTTATCGAAACTTAGAGATGTATACCAGACAAAACTAAGTTTCTATCAAGCTCAGCGATAAAGCCACTGACACACCGGCAGTCGACACGTGTGGATCGCTCGTTGTATTTGAAATGACACATGCTAATTTCCGCCGGCGCACGAGTAGGACAGATACTTGTTTCCGCTATTTGGTGTTACACGTTCGTTCCCATATGCTCTAAGTATTTTATATGCAGGTATTAGAATTTAGACTACAAGCCCATGAACAAAATTAACCTGTAAAATGACTCAACGTGAATAACGCTTAGAAGGCTGTAACTATTATCATTAGATAACTCTAAGCGCTATGCTGTAATTTCTGAGCGGTACAGAAATGACAGCATAGCGCTCAGAGTTATATTTATGTTTTTTATTTGTCCAAGAAATATACCGTAGCGACATTCGAATTTAGAACACATTGTAGGGCAAGCCCATTTTTTGAATTACCGCTTGTAGTGTATCAAATGAATAATTGTTGAGAGATTGGTATCTAATAGCCTGCCCAAATATACAAAGCCCTTAGGTGGTCCCTGCCTTTTACCTATGGCGTATTTGTCTAAAACCGTATGTATGTACATTACTAGTAACGGTCATTTTATCGGTTTTGTATAAATAAGGGAATTTTAGAGCTATATTATGTTGGTGAGTTTAGTTATACTTACTGTCCCGTTGTGGGAACAGAAAATGGGCCAGTTATAAAGTATTTCATTGCCTTATCAATATAGATAATAATATATTTTTATGTTAAATAAAAAAAACAGTTAAAATAATTTCGATATACTATTGTTATTGTTAGCATACCCATGCGTAATAGTGTAAAGACGAAGGTTTTTTTTTTACATTAAATAAAAAACAGTAAAAATTAAGATATCTAATTCCATGCAAAAGGTATGTTATTTTCTCTTACCCCCCATATAAGACACATGTAACCTAAAGTAACAGGTAAATCCGAACCGGGATTAGAAATGATCGATTGTGCCTCAACAGCTGTTGCCAGGCAACGGGGAGCCTGGCAACACCGCTAGCGGGACTCGATAAACAGATAAATTACTAAAAGTTAATTAAGCTTTATCTTATAGTGTCGACACTAAACACGAACCGTGAAGATGCGATCTACAAAATGGCGGACCGTTCTTAATTTGAAAAGTTTTTAATCCGTTGCAAACTTCATGCTGTTTTCGTCTTAGTTTTCCTAATACTGCATAAACACTCAAAATGAAGCAAATCTAGAACCTTGAGAAGCCCTCAAATTTTTAAGTCATGTTTAGGTACCTCCTTACCTATAATAAAATATCTATACACTGTTTAGGCTATACATTATACAGTGTTTTCACCTTGTCTTTTACGTTAGAAAATTCACTTGACAGACAAGGACAGACAAGGATATTTTTTATAAGTATGGGGGCTAATGTTTTGTCGGCCGATAGTGTTCTAAATGGAATCGTGACATGTACCTTACTACTAATGCCTAGGAAATTGGCTCACTGATACAGAGTACAGACAGTAATGCATTAGTGCACAACTGTCAGATTTCCGTTACATGTGTCTTGCAGCCGCCATTATGGACTGTCCGTCTGATAGACAAAAGATTCTTCGAACCCACACCGAAATAAAATATACTTCAAAATATACAGGGTGAAAAAAGAACAGTCATTATAACTTTGAGATTCGATTGTAGGTATACCTTCCCTCATTTCAGTTTTATTTTTAAATATATTTTTTTTACTACCTACTTATTTACCATTTCTTTTTTTTTTGTCGCAAGAATAACCAAAAAGCAAAAAATACATTTCTAGAATGAGAAGAGGTAGTACAATCATATCCCAAAGTTAAAGTGTATTTTACACCCGTTATAATGTGATAGTGTAAAATTTTGCAAGATGAAATTTTGTGAAAAGAAATGGAAGGTGTGCTAAATTTGAAGCAGTAAGGAGTAAGGGCTGTCTCACGAAACATCAAGGGAAAACCCTTTATGAGTGAAAGAGAAAGCAGTGTCACGTCTTTTCGTTATTTTCTAAGGATGTCCCTTTAAATGAAGTTCAACTTTGCGACATTGTAATTATGACTTTACTGCACCATAGGGACAAATTAAAATTAGTTTGTGCCAGACAAATTTTGTTACTCTCGACCCGGAAAAGAAATGTCCATTTCCCCTCTTATTTTAAACTTACCATAAAGTTTAAAATGTAACCTTTAATGAATAAGAATATTTATACGATTAGCTAATCAGTGAGTACGATAGATTAGGCAGGAATTTAGGAAGATAGGCAACTTTCACGTACACATTTTTAGGCGATGCGCCAGTTTTTTCTGGTTTTACTTTTCGGTAAAAATGTTAATTATTTTAAAACACTTTTATCGGATTATGGACAGAATGTATCGTGTTCAACGGTACTTTGTTTCCGAAATCGTAGTCAAAAACAGATAGTAATTACTTGGCGGTATACAGCGCTAGCTGGTTTTGTTGTAGTAAGTTTTCCAATAAAGCGCAACTTACTATAGTACCTACGTCCGAGATAAATTTAACCTAAACGTAAACAAACCCGTCTATGACACAACCAAAGACTAGTCAGTGATGCCAATTGGCGATTATTAATGCAATGATTTTGGTTTCCTATGAATCCATAGACTATAGACTTATATTCTACAATCGGCAGTGTCAAAATGGCGTATTTTTTCTGTGAAAGATTTTCATTTGATGTTTAAACGTATTAATTATTGTTTAATTGTTATAAAATGTATTGGATAATACCTGTAAAAGTGTTGATAAGTGCGCACAATAAGTGAATAAGGAAAAATTTCGATGTTTTCGGTTTGTTTACCTTTAGGTTAAATTTATCAGGGACGAACTATAGTTAGGCTTCTATTATAGCAGCTCCCAAACTAATAATTCCTGAATTAGTATGTTATTCTGTAAGATATTTATAATATGGCCTTATGCAGCCTTAAATAAAGGGTATTTAATATTTTTTTTAATATAGTTCACCGCATCCGAATCCATGGACTACCATCATGATTTGTTTCAGATTTTTATGCCAGCCGTTTATTTGTGGAAGATAATTGGAGAGATTTTTTTAAATTAATATTAAGCACTGTTGTATTAAGTAAGAAATAAGGCTAAATAAATGGGAATTGTTTAGTTGAGTCTTGATTACTTAATTTTGTCCGGGTTAAAACGTTTTTCGAAAAAACGAAAAATGTTTTCCGCAACACAACTTTTATACGATAATATAGGTATTGTCAATGTAATTATATAATAATATTATATTAATCTATGAAGATATTGTTAGTTGTAGGAAATCATAGTATTGTTCAACATTTTTTTATTAGAACTTCCGGACAATTTGTTAACCAATATTAATTAGTAGATTTAATCTGCTCGCTAAACACGCTTCGGAATATGTAAGTTAAGTAAGTTCTGTATACGTAACTTCTGTAGTATTATAAGTAACCGCGGACTAATACGATTTACGAAATAAATCAATTTTCTCATAGATTAGATAATAAATTGCGCGGATTAAGTCGCAACTTTGAAGAGCCCGTAAAAAAAATCCCGCAGGACATTTTGCCATAATAAAAAGAAGCCTACATGTTATACGTATGCCAAAGGAGAAAGCCCATTTCAGGCCCAGAGCGGACAGCCGTCTTAAGAAGCCTTAATTTCTCCAGAAATGTACCATAAAGAGACATGATTTTTGATAACATTCAAATAACCGCCACCATAATCAGTAATGTTTCAATAAAAAAAGGAATTTTATTGAATTATTTGGAACCTAAACAAAACGTTGAGGTGAAATGTTACCCGATGATAAAATATCTTTACTCTAATCAATCAATCCGAATATCGATTTATAAACAAATAAAATAAACTCATGTAAAATACAAATAACGGGCCACTGTTGGTAATTCTGTAAAGAATTAATCAAAAGAAAACATTTCTCTTAAAACCAATGTTTACGTTTGTTACTATAAACTATAAAGATGAATAAAAAGTCATATTATATCGATTGTTTTTTACGTAACCGATTTATCGATTTCATTTTTTTGTGACAAGCGGCAACACTGATGACTGAAATGTCATTTTTGTGCAATGCTCAATGTGGATGCGTTTTGTTTTGTTTTAGATTTTTTTCACCGCAATCTGGCTTTCTCGCCTTGTTTCGGCTTTTCACGTACGACTTTGGCATTGTTTTACTGGTTTTGTTCTCTCCTTCTACGATTACTTGGCCCTGGATTAAATGATTACGCTATTTGATTGTGCATACCAAAATGTCTGAAGAACATTGTATATATTGTGGTAATAATGTTACCGAGAACCGTATTTTAGAGCCCGAAGAATTAAGTGTCATACAGCAGTGGGTTGCACCGCAGCAGGCAATCATAATATTATAATAAAATGTTTCTATTATTTCGTCATCATGGTTTAATCGTTAAATCTTTTACTGTTGAAAATATTTATCATTAATGTTAATATGTTTTAGGTGTCAGGCGATAATCTTGTTTGCCACAATTGCTGGGTAGCAATAACTGAAAGTCTTGCACTACAACAAGGGCTATCTTATTATATCTTACTATTATAAATTATTGAAAATTCGGAAAAGGCCTTGAAAATTAAATAGACAAAAAGTAAAAAAAATATATTTCTACAATAATGGCTGCATTTTAAGTTTTTTTCTCAGATATCTAATACTATTAACATTTTAGAACACTCATTTTTAATGCGATTTTTTGATGTCCACATTGGGCCTGAGACACTATGGAGAGTGGGCTTTCTCCTTTCTGGCTAGACCTTGTATGAGTATGACTTCTATTAACATCTTTCTTCTTGCTCTTGCAAATACCTTAAAATAAATTTTATCAATGAAGCTGGTGATATGTCGCAAAAAAAATAAACTACACAATAATTGAGTTTTATAGGTAATTTTTTTTATTAAGTACTTACATTGATTCTAGAGACGGATCTTTAGATTAATGAACTTAATACCTACATTACGACGTATTCTAAAATGTCGTAACGTATTAAGTTCATCCATTTATGTCTTCAATAATTATACCGATATTTTCTTAAACTATTTTCTGCGTATATTGTTCGTCTTCTTTATCTGTGTCGCATCATGTATTTAAACTTGTTCCACATTAAATGCTGCCACTACAAGCCTCGTTATAATAAGTTCACAAGAAAATATAATTAGTTTTTGTGACGAGTTAGGGAAACAGTTAGCTCTGTCATTAGCGGAATTAACTGGGCTACCGGTCGCGGTCGCGGTACTGCGATCAATCATTCTCTATTTAAATTGACTCGTCGGCCATGTTTTTTCACGTTTGACAGCTAGATTTTTTTGCATAAAAACAGTTAGTGTACTTTCGACTTTTACTTTTAAGTATTTATTTTGCTAATATAACCTATTGACTGACTTACTGACTGATTTAATTGTGTTAAATATAACAATAATAAACTATTGAAGCAAAATGGGACTGACTAACGACGGCCGTAATCTGTAACTTTCCTCAAGTTTGAAGTCATACGATTTTTTTGTTTGAACACTCAAACATTTGAGCAGCTGTTAAAACTTGACTCGCTTATCCAGCATTAACTATTGCTGATTGGAACTGATAAGTAAATAATTCGAAATATTTGATTTCTCCCGAAATTGCAATAAAGCGTACGTCACACTGACATAATCAACATCAAAAGACAAAAAAGAGTTTTTATCTCGTGGTTCGTGACTCGATGAAAAGGTCACCCCTAATAAACGGTGACCCCGTGGATTTGAAGAATTCGTAACATTCCCAACACTAATGGAGATAGCGAAACTTGACAGCCACGGGAGAGGTCGATTTTTGTCAGAGGTCACACTCGAGGTCTAAGGTCACTTTTAGCTTAATAGATGTTGCATTAGTGTTTGGTTCAAAATATGTATCCGGTACTGGACATTTGACGGTTTTAAATGTACCTTTTATTTTTAGACTCAAGATAATTAGTAATTATTCTACTAGGGAAGTTATTATGTATTAAAATAAACATTTAAAGTAATAGAAAGTTGCTAAAATGCAAATTATTTAATGCGTAACAAATAGTAGCAATTACAAACTGTGATTAAATTATTAAAGAGTATTTAATTTTATGTCAACTGTAATTGGTTATAAATAAAATAGGTATGAACTCCTTACTTTTTCCGTAAAGACTTACAAGCTATTTATGGTTACCATAAACTATTAAAATTATAATAATTGAAGACATGAATGGATGAGGGTGATATTGCGCTCTTAAATTTTAATTATGCGTTGTCCAACGCAACACACGTAATATTATATACAGCTATTTATATTATCAAAAAAAGCCGACCATTTTGAGAACTTCCGCCTTTTTTTGGAAGTCGTTTAAAAGAGAAGAGGTCACTGTAGTTTAGTTATTTACTGACCTCGTCCTTTTCCGTAAATTGATTTTCCAATGTTTCATTTCCGATGGACTAGATAATCAGCTGTGTAAATATAATATTTTTCTAGGGTGATAAGGTTGCGAGCGAGCTATTTTAACTTTACCGATGTTACGTCGGGTTTTCTGTTGATCGTCTTTTCAGCTATATCGTCCACTAATGGAGATAGTTGCATACAATCATTGTACCAATAACTTTTTTGCAAATTTAACTTGCAACTGTTAAGTAACCTACATAATGTGATTCAGCATCGTTCTCGGTATTTTATTTTATTTATCTCATTGTTGATGTGTTTCACAGTTAGACGTGTACTGATAATGAAAGTAATACACGCGCCTTCCCGTCAGATTTATTGGCACTTGGCGATAATTTATTTACAACTCGCTTATAATTAACTTCTCACACGACAACTCGTGTCGTATGATATGATGCAGTTTCTTTTTATAAGTTACAATAACTTTACGTATTATTTATACTTTATTTCTTACTCTAACATTTATCTATGCGTTTCGCATGATGACCTTTGACCTAATACTACGGATACACTAACTTTGCGAATATTATCAACAATAGAAATTTAACGTCATTGCATAACCATAATATTAGATACATCTTTCTTACTCTAACATTTATCTATGCATTTCGCCTGATGACCTTTGACCTAATGCTACGTATACACTACATGAAAACGGCGATAATTTTGTAAAGTTAAGATATATCGACAGTTAAAACAATATCTAAAATATAGTAGGTATAATAATAATTAACTTCTAACAAACGGCCTTGTGTGAAAAACCCGAAATGTGACCTCAAAGTTCGGCTCCTCTGTGAAGCTCGAACCCGCGACCCGCGTGTAACGCGCCGTAACTAATGAACCGGTTGAGCTGTCAAAAGTGACAGTCAGTGAATATTCTGACAGTTCAGTGAGGTGGGTAAAATGTCTGACGTGTCAAAAGGCACATTACGTGATATTGTCAGCGGTGAGAGTGTTTGGGGTCAGATTGAGTTTCGGGGGTCAAATCTGGGATCAGTTTTAATGCGCGGTGGTCACGAAGCGACATACATTTTTATTGTTTTTTTATGCGATTAAAAACGACGGTGGCGGTTTAAAGTGGCACAAGTGTACTCCGTTTCTACTGTCCGATTTAATGTAGTAGGCACCTAATCTGATAAGAATGTTAATAAATTCAAAAAAAACCTAAATCCATGTGCATTTAGCATTGTCTTTCTTTATTGTTCGGTGAATAAGTGGCGTGAGTTTGATGCCTATATATGCCTAATGGATAAAGGTGATATGTAGCAAAATTATAACTTTAATAAAATTGAGTTCGAACTGTCATTTTAACATTTTAGAATACGTCGTAAAGTATTCAGTACCTTAATCTAAAGATTTATCTCTACTACATATAGTTACTACATATCCCCTAATGTTTATGTGACTGTTTAAGCTCAATTTTCTGGGTTTTTTTTTGCGACATATCACCTTCATCGATTCATGTCTTCAATTCCACCAGGTGGACGTACGACTTTTGCCCCTAGTGCGAATTTTTGTCACTGCTCACGTTTTGTTATTGCGCACACACTTGGACACTATCAAAACGACTCCTGCGTAGCTAGCCCGGTTTCAATGAAATCGGCTACCGAAATCGGTGAGGGGAGCTATTATGGTGGAACAATCTGCAGGAAATCGGTGGAAAATTGGCCTAGAAAATGTATGCCGTGCGTAAGCACCCTTATGTTATAAAATTAATAAATCATAATATGTAACGTTTTTAAACTATATCTGGTGCCGTGTTTGTTCCTATACACAATTGGGGTTCCGGTGTTTGTGTTTCTGTTGTATGTCTGTATGTTGTATGTCTGTATGTTTGTGTTTCATGTAAACAACGAGGCGGAAGTGTGTTGGGGTCGACAGCACGACGGGAATAGACCAAGTCACTAGTCAGTAGACGCACTAATTATAGAAAAGACGCAAATATGGCACACGAGCAGTCTAGAGACCGTGTTGGAACTTGGATCTTAGGGGAAAATTTTAAGACTCGGTGATTAATATACGTGGTGTAATATTAATGAGACATAATACTTTAGGGTGTGTATGGGTCCCGTATATAGAGTTCACTGTGAAAGTACCAGCGCTGGAGCAGGTACTTTTTTTTTACTTACAGTATGGGAAAATTTATGTCGTTGAGGCATTTCTCATAGAAACATGAAAGGCAAAAGTAAGTCTTTCAGCGCTGACACTTTCACAGTATGTTCGTTAAGTAAGCTTGGGCCTTACTCTCCAAACTGATTCGATTTTGATTCAGATTCGTTCGTGCCGCGTACTTTCATATTAAATAACATTTGTTTATTTTGATTCTCAGTCGATTGATATGGTTGGGAGTACAAAAAGATACGATCAAACGATTTTCTTTATCCTGGTTAGTTTCAAAGTAATCCGCTATATAAAATGCCAAAAATCGTTCAGCTGACTGATTCGATTCTCGATTGTGTCGCGAGTAAGCCTGCTGATTGCAATTGCGATGCCCTGTGCTAAGTATCCGAAGAACTTGTGTTACAGGTACCAGACAACGGAAATATAATATATTTATTATTTAATACTTTTATACTATACACATATTTACGATTTTTATTATATTAATACACAAATTTAATACACATCCATGACCCAGGAACATTGAAAACTTTTTGTTCCCTCGGCGGTATTCGAACCCGCAACCTCTCGGTTGAGCGCGCGCTGGACCGCTGCGCTACGGAGTACGGAGTAGAAAACTTACAATGCTTACGGAATATCGAAAACAAGACAAACTCGAATAGGAATCGATAGAAAACCCACAAAAATGGTAATCGACGGCGACATTCGTCACGCCTGTCGTGATCCGAGATCGCGTAATACACTTTCTATTACATTATATAATCTTTTTCATTGAAAATGCGACGCTGAAAACTATGATCTAACTGTGCATGTGCAATGAGTTTTTGCTTGCAATTTTAGTAGAATACGCTTGTCTTAAGTCTTAGCGGACAAATGACTTATCACTGCAACTCCTCTGCCAGAAGCCAGGATCGATAGTGGTGATATCCAACCTAAAAAATTATCCCTCAATATGATCCCAGGGTTTTTACAATAATAGTACTTAATTGAATGACGAATAATGGATAATGGATGAAGGATTCCGATTTCGAGGAAATTGAGTTCAAACTGTCACTTAAACATTTTAGTATCTAATTATATTAATCTAAACTAACTGTCTTTAGAATCAATGTAATTATTGATGTATACGTTACGACATATACTAAAATTATCTTAATTAATGTTTCAGTGACAGTTTAAACTCAATTCTCGACAATTTTGCGAAGGTGATATTATACCTTCATCCATTCATGTATTCAATTATGTTAACTAGCTTGCTCTATATTTTCTTGGTAGTGGCTATTTTCAATAATCGAAAAATACTACATATAACATTATAGATGTAACAATATACCCATATACTGTTTAAATTTTTAAACGCACGATGCAATATGTTGCCTATATTTGATGTACAACATAATATTTACGTATCGAATGTGTTGTAATTTTTACCGCTTTTTTCCGTATTGCGAAATTGCATTTCGAACTCATCAATACTTTTATCAATGCTTATCGGTGCAGCTTTCAGCGTATTGATAAAACAGCGGTGGTAACCGTGCCAGGGCGGATTATCACTGAAATAGCCGAAAGAAACCATCGACAAACATGACATGGGTAGCGTCTCTAGTGTGCTATGGCGTGCTATAGCCTGCTATGGCATGCTCTACTTTATTTTGTACGCAAATTTTATTACTAGAGCCATACGACTGCGGAGCAGAATTCGCAATAATAAATCGTTGATTAATGTACTAGCAAGGTAAATTGCTGAATTTAATCAACTAACCGTTTTGAGTCAATGGTAAACAAATGGATGGCTATAATGCTACTGATTTGAATGTCGTTTATTTACCGCGAAATTAGAAAAATAATGACATTAAGTTAAGTTGGTCGAAATTTGTTTTCTTGTTTACATCACGCAATCAGAACGGAGTTAGTCATATGAAGTTTACTAGATTTAGACAATTTGTCTATTCTATGTACCTAAATACCTAATTTGTGATTAAAATTAAGTACATATACCTTTACACTGTTTGCGAAGTAGTTACAAGACTGAATAGTGTAAGAGTGTACTTGTAGATATCTACACCAAAGAAAATGTCTATATTTTACTCAATTGATCGTCATTAAATAAATTACGTTCATTACGGTGCTTTGATGAATAAAATGTGACTTCCCGTTTTCCCCTTTCAATATTGAATTGTCAAATGGCGCCAAACCGCCATGTTGCTCGAAGCGCTCGCTCGCGGCGCGGTAAATTACCTGTAATGGCGGAGGGCCATTCAAGTGTTGACTTGGCGCGTAAAAACACCAATTACAATAAATTGCGCACGCCTGATTTACCTAATCATGTTGGTAATAAATAGCTATTTTTATTTTTATCCGACTACGACGAAGATTAAACGAAGGGTAATGATTTTCATTAAACCGGCCAGGTTTAATGAAAATGAAAATTTAATGAAGTCCATTAATTCGTAAAAATAAGTAAAATAACACAGGCTATATTCATTTACGTGGTCAGGTTAAGGTTTTATACTTGAGGTTCTTTGCTAGTTTTTGTCTCTGGATTTGCGATAAGTATGTTTTATTAAGAACTTTAGATATCTACCTATTGGACTAAATGATTTGCTAAGTACTTATAGGCAACACGTGTTATAATTACAGAAATATATATTCAATCACAGTTACACGAATTCCGGACAAGGTTAAGCCAATTATCCTGATCATGGATCTGGCGTTTTGACACCAAAAGGCCCGCAGTGCTAGTGAGTCTAGTCACTAGACTCGAGTGAATACTGTAGTTGACACTAGACAGTAGACAGATGTTTAATATGACACTCGATGTTTTAGGTCTGACAGGAGACCTGGATTCTGGGAATGCTCCAAATAACTTAAGTCAGTTGTTGAAAATAGATATTATACATGTAAATGTTGAGAACGAAAGTTTTTTTGTTAGTTAACTTTAAACTTTAAATATGGGAGAATTATAGGATTCCTTTGTTTTGTGATCACAATAGAAAACGATGTCACTTGTCTATTTCGAACGCGAACAATCGGAACGGCGATACACATCGACAGGTCTTTTCAACAATGCAGATGGCGGCGAACACAAGATGGCGGCGATCACAAGATGGAGTCTGGTCCGTGTAACTGTCGCATGACATCGCAGCACGCGCCCGCGCCCTGATGCTTCATGTCCAATTACGCCACGCTAGGAATACCAGGGATTTATCGTCCACCGATGTAGAGAGATACTTTGATATATCGATTAAATATTCTCTTAGAGCGTATATTCTTTAGAGATTTATAAATGATTAGGTATGCCTTAGTTTAGCCATTTATCGGATGTAAAAAGAACAGTACCTAACTATAACTTTTGTATATGAATATAATTATATAAGTACTACCTTTTCTCATTCTAGAAATGTATTTTTTTTATAAATATTAGTTTTTTTTTTGCTTTTTCTTTATTCTTGCGACAGAAAAAAAAATGGTAAAAAGTATTTTTTTTTAAGATAAAAGTAAAATCGTGACTGTTCTTTTTAAACACACTGTATACTACCTGTCTAATTGGCATGAAGGTGTCGATTGGATCAGTTATATGCTTGTGGTTTGGTCGGTACTGGGTGCTGATCAAGCCTGCAGCGTCATGCCGATTGAACGATAGGTATTAAGGCGTAGGTATGTTAGGATATAGTTAGAGCAAGAAGATTTAATCAGTCAAACCTTTTCGCAATATAGTATAAATAAATAAGTTTGTAATGTAACGCTCAGTTTATCTGTAAATTGTAAATCGTGAAATGCGTCTAGCGGTGCTATCGTCCTATAAATTGCCGCTTTCTTGAGCTGCGAGGTTTATTTATTCATTATTAAAATATTTGTTTTAATTTAACATTAAACGAGCGATCACGATCGAGGCTATGTTGTATGAAGCGTGACTAAAAATACGGAACACGCTGTATATACGTTACAAGGCGATTGGATATATACGCGCGGATCACGCGAGATCTCGCAGCGCGCGGTGGAGGCGGGCGCGATATGCTAAATACAGCATGCTACTAAACTGTGTACTGAAAATGGTGGAAAAAACGTCCTAGGCTACGTACGGCACTGCTAACCTAATCATAAACGCACTTGCTTGGAGGTTACTTTCGAGTGAATGGCGATCAAAGTTTTTTTCTATACTTATTTTGCTGTCTCATAAAAATAATTAATAGGTAAGTAATAAGAATAAAAATATTCCAAATGTTATGTTTTATTTAGTGCCTTTCAATGTGTACTTTGCATGTACGATATTATATGTACATACCTATATATATAGTTAATTTATGATATTTTCACAATGACTATGACTTGTTATTAGTTTGGAATGGATCCACACAAAATAACGAAAAGTAGGTATAAGCTATTCAAAGTTAAGTGATTGATCCTGGTAGGTCTCGTTGCGGTGATTCTGAATATACTATTAACTCATTTTCGCCAAAAATGTCGATTGCGTTATGATAAGGGCGGCAGGGCAGATTTTTAGTTGTTGCGATAAAACTGAGTTTAAAATATTACAGTTTTGTATATACTGTCATTTTCAGCTCTATTGTATATGAACAAGAACTGGGCTAATGCAATAGAGTTGTAAAAGTTCTTTTTTTCTGTCACAATCGTTAAAACTCTTACTTATCTTACTTTTAGTAGAGTATGTATCCTTCTTACCTGGTTAAGAGAGTAAAGAGAAAGAGAGTGTTCTTGTGTATACTACACACATCTAGGCTCTAAAGTAACTCCTGCGTAGTTGGTGTGGTAGCAACCATACCGACCATCGTCAGCGAAATCGTGTGGGAAACTGTATATATAAAATGCCTGCCAGTTGCAAAAAATAACATTAAGTATTAACGAAATTTTCAATCTTAAATTCCAGTTTAGTTCGTACATAAAAAAATGTACGAACTGGAACGCACCTATAATTATTAAATGTCTGCCTTCTCATTCATCCTGTATTATCAATTAATACCTACGGAATGGTTTCATCTCGATATTCACCACGTTATAACTTTATTTATCTATTGCAATTTACCTGAATATTGACCAATAAAATGCACTTAAAGTATCAAGTATTGAAAGTGGAACGGTTGACATCGGTTTCGTTCTGTCGGCCGGCCTGTCACAATTGGTTGAGATTTTGTTTTCTCGTTAGGCAACACTACATGCCAATAATAAACCATGCAGCGGTGCGTCAAATCATTTCGAACAGGGTTGCCAGCCGTGCGAGGTTTCTCTAACAAATGCGGGTAATTTAGTGTTGGACAAGTTTCATTTGCATGTGGCATCTCTCTGACACACGCGACGATAGAAAATTGCATATTCCACCTTGGCGTTGTGACAGTTTATTGAATAAAGGGGAACTACTCTTAAGCAATACGAGCTTACCCAAAATTGACATTAATTATTAAGTGTTTGAATTTAACACTTCGACACGACATTAGCGCCAGATTCGTTTGAAATTAAGTGTCGATTTTATAAAACTATTATAATCAAATATAATCGGTATTGTTTTCGAGAGTAGCACTTGTCAGCTTTAAAATCGGATTGGTCTTGGGCCGGAATTAGTTTCAAGAGAAAGCCCCATATAGGGCCTAAAGTAAATATAAGTAAGTAATTTTATTACTTACGTTTAACATGTTTAAAATTAGAACAATATTGTGTAATGTCAAAATGTCATAAACAACAAAATGGCGACCTTTTTCTTACTGATTACGACTTGTAATTGTAACTTAAATGGACTATGCGTGACAAAGAACGTAATGCGATATAATAATTTAGTTAATCGCACGTTAAATCTTAGTTCCTAGCCAGGGCTATTTGAACCTAGGCTGAATATCAGGTTTCGACTTTGGAAGTATTTATTTTCGACCCGCTAGACTACAACTGCTGTTATCGTTGTCCTTTTACAGATATTTAAGCTTAGGCTTAATCAAAACAAGTAGTGATAAAATAATACTCAGTTACCTACACAATAAATAACTTGGCCCTTGTAATGCTTTACTTACGATTTGCTGAAACTGACATGTATACCTACCTATTATTATATTATTATTAAATTATTTGTCACCACCTCATTAAGCGTCATAACGAAATAGTTTTATAGTCCGGGTTTCCCCGGATTTGTCCTAGTTTGAAAGCCGTCCGGGGAGGGTCCGGGCGGGGTTTACGTTGTAGTCCGGTTGAAACCCGGACTACAAGTTGCCCGTGCTCCCAGATTTTAATCAAGATGTAAGTTTTTGAAAAAAGTATTGAAATGTCCGGGATGAAAGCTCCCAAATCCGGGGAAATTACGCTTCCAGTCCTGGGAGGCAGGTTTTAGAGATGGTAGCCCTTGAGAGTACAGAGCCCTTGGTGCACGAGTCCGATTCGCACTTGGCTTGTTTTATGTCATAGCTGGCACATTTCATGTTTATTTATATTTTCATGTACCTATATTTTTATCACTTTGATGTTATAAGTGTATGTACTATGTATATGTCGCAGTCATCTGATTGAATCCGCTATTTAATTGAATGACATAGCGCTTTCATTGAATTCTGTTTTTACCAACAAATTTTAGAATCCGAGACTAGGACAGCCATTTAATATTTTAGTTTTAAACTTCGAAATTTCCGAATGAGTACTAATAAAACGAACATTAAAGTAAATTAATCAAAAAATATATCAACACATTGCTATCTGTACGAGCTGTTTGACGCCATTTTATAACCGCCTAGTGATTCAATTAAATAACCAGATTCAATAAGATGACTGCGACATATACATAAACAGTAAGAATACATATACCTAACAATATATCTGAAAGTTTGCTCCCTGTAAAAAAACAAGGAACAATACAAAAGTGCAAGAAAATAAAAGAACTGCTTGCAGTTATCCTGCTCCATGTTTTTGCCGGACGCGAATCGGAGCGTGTCCGGCCGGCGTTACCGTACGGTCCAACCGTCCGGAACTTACTAATTACTAGTGATGTAACCCGATTGAGTTATGGAATAATCGATTAAACATTACTCGGTTCCGTTTTAATGAATTTGTGACTGAATTGAAATTTGTGAATCGAGTTTGTTGTTGTGCTAATATTTAGCTATGGTTAACCGACCAGCAGGGCAATCGCGCTAAAAAACTTTAGCTGAAACGCAACCGAAACGTGAACGTTACTCGACTTTATGACGTACTCGGTATCGCGCTATCCTTTTGACAGCTAGGTGAGACGAAGCTGGACCGTAGTTGTGACTGAAACGCTGTCAAACAAAAAGTTCATACGGAGCTAGTTCACCTCGCACGCAGCTCGAACGTTTGGAACAAAGTGATCGTATATAAGTTAAGTTTTTGAATCTAAATTGTGTAAAGGACCAAAAATGTTCAGCTGGATTGGAAACGAAATGCAGCTGAAACACAAACGAAACTAAGTTGAACCTCAAATTAAACGTTGTACAATAGCGCGATTGGCCTGCAGTTGTCCAAAAAACTATAACATAATATTATAAGTAGTCAATCAATTTAAAATATTTAAAAAATATAATTAGTATGTAAGTTTTTCTATAAGTATCAATTAAGTCTTTAATAACCAATATTTAAAGCGTTTCATTACGTTTTAAATTTATTATGCTGTTTTATTTAATCGGTTATTATTAATTTTAATAATAATCGATTAAAACGTCTCACTTGATTTGTATTCGATTTAGTGCATCACTATTAATGAGTCGATAGCGCCTCCGTGGCCGACGATTGCGATGACTCGGTAATGATCTGCCTCAGGGCACCGTCCAACGGTTGTCTAGTTAGAAACTTAGAAAATTGTTGTCGTCCCTTATTAACATAACGCGCAATGTATATGCTAATGATTTTTATTCTTGTTACAGGTATGTATTCGAGAGAACGATTTGAAAATGTTGAAATTCGAATGAGGTTTGTTTTTTGGAGCTAGATGTAATTTGCCAGTTGCGACTTTAAATTCTACAGAAATAATCTAGAATCTCACCGAAAAGTATCTTGAGTATTGTCTTGTTCTCTTCGTAAGTCTGCCTTTAAAAATGATCAATTGACACCTAGTACCTACGTATTGATAACGTTATCGAATGTCAATTGTATAGATTAGACGCTGTTAGCTGTCATAATGTTCATATATTATGACAGCTAACAGCTATATCGATAAAGTTACTTACAATTGTCAATTATTTACAATGGAATTATTGCTTACACTGGAAGCTGTAGGCACCTACATTCTATGTTATAACAAATAATTGAATATGGCGGGCTTCATTCATACGGCAATCATGATAACTTACAAAGATTCACGATAAACTATGAAATAAATGTATATTCGCTACGTGTTAACATTTATTCGATAATATGGCGTGTATCTTTGTAAGTGATCCGGGTAGAACATTGTTTAAGTCCGCGATATTCGCTGTACGAAGCCCTTCCTTGTTCACACACGATATTGACTAATGGATGTACCTAGTACCTACGGCGTACGTGATGTGGGATTTGTATAACAATTTACTTTAATTCGTGTTCTAAAGCCAATAAGTACCTGCGCTATTTTTTTTATTTAAGGACCAATCAACAGCTAATACATAGTTTTAAAATACAAAATAGGTTACATTAATAAATTATTTGTATAGCCAACAACATAAGTCTCAACTTTCAACAAAAATTGAATGAGACACAAGTCACAACACCCGAGAGTCATTGAAGATGTCTAAAATTCTCAATATTCAAAATTACTAATCTATACTATCTATACTAATATTATAAAGAGGTAACGTTTGATTGTTTGTTTGTTTGTTTGTTTGTTTGAATGGAATAGGCTCTGAAACCACTGAACCAATATGAAAAATTCTTTCACCGTTGGAAAGCTACATTCCTAGCGCTGAACATAGGCTATATTATATGTTTAAAAAAAGTAGGGTTCCTTACTAAAACCCCAAAAATGTAGCCCAAAGTGTAAAAAAACGACCTCCAAAATTTCTTACATCGTGTGCGCTTCGACAACGGCTTGACCAATTTCGCAAATTTTTTTACGGTATGTTCGTTATTGTTACGAAAAGGTTATTATGAAAGAAAATGTTGAAAAAAATAAGCAGAAAATTAGAAAAAAGAAGAAAATACGTGATGGTCACGCGGGGTTTGAACCTGGGCTCGATCGATTCACGTCGTTGGCAGTTTATATGACACGGCTGTCATGGCAACATCATTATTTACAAATGGAAAATAAAAATTATGAAATGCTATAAATACCGTTTTTATATCAGCTTAAACTATTTGTATTAAAAAAAATTATTAGGATAAACAAAAACATGAATCCAAATAGTTTCAGCTGATATAAATACGGTATGTATAGCATTTCCTAATTTTTGTTTTCCATTTGTAAACAACGCTGTTACCATGGCGACCGGTAGACGTTATAGACGTTTGGCTGCGTTTCCATTGACGCGGGGCGAGGCGGACAGGAGCTTGCGGTACCCGAATTGACCAATCACTATGCTCGAAATCTCTGCTCCACTCCGCTTGGGAACCACTAAGTTCCTATGCGCCCCGCTCCGCGTCAGTGAAAACGCCAAGATTGGAGACGTTTTCCAAATCTATACATCTATACAAACAAATAAAATTGAAGTGTCAGTAAGTATGTAACTTTTAATTAGCAACGTTTTTCTAAATACATATGACATTTTAAACGATATCTTCTGCTTTTTTTTGCATTGGCAACGATATTTACTGAAAACGAAAATGTAATTTAAAAAAAAATGTCTGTCAGCGTCTCTCTTTGCTCCGGCTAATCTCTGGAACGGCTGGACCGATTTTAACGAGACTTTCACTGGTAGATAGCTAAAGTTATAAGGATTAATTTAGGCTACTTTTCATCATCATCATCGTCGTCATCAAACTCATGATCACCGAATTGGCTGGACCGACTGTGACATTCACCGGGCTTAGCTTATGTTAGTAGGAGTAATCTATACATCTATATTATGTATAAAAGTAAGTCGTGTTAGTTAAATTATTTATAACTCAAGAACGGCTTTATCGATATGGGTGAAAATTGGTGAGGAAGTAGCTTAGAGCAAGTAGACGGACATAGGATACTATTTATTCCATATTATGTCAGCGTTGCGGGTTCTGTGTTTGGGTTTCGCGTTGTGGGTTCCGCGTTGCGGGTTCCGGGTTTCCGTGTTGCGGGTTCCGGGTTCCGCGTTGCGGGTTCCGCGTTGCGGGTTTTGGGTTCCCATGCTGCTGGTTCCGCGTTGCGGGTTTCGGGTTCCCATGCTGCGGGTTCCGCGTTGCGAGTTCCAGGTTCCCGCGTTGCGGGTTCCGGGTTCCCGCGTTGCGGGTTCCGGGTTCCCGCGTTGCGGGTTCCGGGTTCCCGCGTTGCGGGTTCCGGGTTCCCGCGTTGCGGGTTCCGCGTTGCGGGTTCAGGGTTCTCACGTTGCGGGTTCCGCGTTGCGGGTTCCACGTTGCGGGTTCCGCGTTGCGGGTTCCACGTTGCGGGTTTCGGGTTCCCGCGTTGCGGGTTCCCGCGTTGCGGGTTCAGGGTTCCCGCGTTGCGGCTTCCGGGTTCCCGCGTTGCGGCTTCCGGGTTCCCGCGTTGCGGGTTCCGGGTTCCCGCGTTTGGGGTTCCGAGTTCCGCGTTGCGGGTTCCGGGTTCCCGCGTTGCGAGTTCCGGGTTCCCGCGTTGCGGGTTCAGGGTTCCCGCGTTGCGGGTTCAGGGTTCCCGCGTTGCGGGTTCAGGGTTCTCACGTTGCGGGTTCCGCGTTGCGGGTTTCAAGTTCCCGCGTTGCGGGTTCAGGGTTCCCGCGTTGCGGGTCCCGGGTTCCCGCGTTGCGGGTTCCGGGTTCCCGCGTTGCGGGTTCCGGGTTCCCGCGTTGCGGGTTCCGGGTTCCCGCGTTTCGGGTTTCGGGTTCCCGCGCGTTGTTTTTTTTTTAGTTGAATTTCATCATAAACTCTTTTTATGCTCAACGAAGTGGGCAAGGGTCAGCTAGTTTCTAATATTCCCAGTACGGTCAGATTTTTCGCGAACTTTCTGAAATTGTTAGGAAGGCTACTGAAAAAATATCTCAGTGTCTGCCTAGGATTTTCGTGAAGAACGTAAATTCTCCTACAACATAAGGTTTAGTTAAATCAATCACAGACAATATTCTGGGTATATGATTTCTGCTTAAGGTATTTATGTACCAAAAATTAAAGGCAAAAAAACTATTCGTTGCTTATGAGGCGATTGACATTACGATCAGCTGATTTATAGCGCTTATAGGGCTGATAAATTAAAAATAATATAATATACTAAGAGAATAACATGCAATGCACATTGTTGAGTGTCTTTTCAAAATGGTTACGTGACTTACCGACTAACGACACCCCTCGGCGAGAGATCGAAAGAGATTTAGCACATCTCTCCCCTAAACACTTAATAGACGATTATAACTTTAATATCAACTAGTGGACATATTTACTTAATAATAGACGATCTTACATTATTAATACTTTAACGTCAAACTATGCTTTTTTAAGTTAGGACTACCTTCTCACAGTACTCTCTCTAATGTATTGGACAAGGAGAAAAATTGTTTAGCCTATACAGTGTGTAAATCATTTTAATAGTATGGGTTTATCTACTTTGTGGTAAGGGGGTTCAAGTATAATAATAAAAAACGCTAAACGACGCGGCGCGGCGGCACAGTGTGAAAACTTCAGAGCGACACCGAAACGCTCATTACAGTAATCTATACATATAATAAATCTGTAGAGGAGTCGTGTCTGTACATTGAAGATATTTGAAAAAAAATATGATAGGGGACCTTTATTTACGCAATAGTACCCAAAACTATGATTTTTGAAATTTTTGTCTGTTTGTCTGTTTGTCTGTTTGTCTGTTTGTCTGTTTGTCTGTGGGTTTGTGCACGCTAATCTCAGAAACGGCTTATCCGATTAAGATGTACTTTTCACTAATATATTGCGGCAAGCTTCACTTAACATTTAGTGTTTGTTTTATGTAAATCGGTTCATAAATAAAAAAGTTATGACAATATTAAAAGATCATGTCGTTTTTGCTGGACGTTTGTACACTTTGTAGGAAGCGCGCGCCGGGCCCGGGAGCCGTGCGCCGCCGCGCGCGCGCGCCGCTTCAAATTGCATTAGCAGCAAACGCACCGGGGCCGCGGGGGTGACTTTTATTTGTTAGTTTTAGGCTTGCTAGGTAGGAACAATCTAAGATATTTTTTCTTGAGTTTATTACGGAAGTTATTTGTATAAAAATAGTTAGTACTTTTACTGTACAGTCCTTTGTGATAAGTAGGTACTGTATACATATTTGTTAGCGTAGGTTAGTAATAAGTAAATAAATAAAAACCGGCCAAGTGCGAGTTGGACTTGCACACCGAGAGTTTCATACAAACCTGATTGACATAGAATTTTGATTTGGTTACAGCTTGAATATATTAGAGACCTAAGTATTTGTTATAAGTTTCAATTAAACACATTCATGACAAACGGTACGAAGTTTAAAAAAATCAAAATATTTTTACTACTTATCTATATAATGTTACTAAAAACGTATGGTTTTAGACGTTGCTTGGTTTCAAATTTTATGATTTTGAGTTCACGGGAAGTACCCTTTAGGTTTTGATTCCCTTACGAGTGTCGAAAATGACGAAATTTAGCGACATAAGCGACTGCTTTTGATTGTATTGGCTAAGAAGTCTGATTTTTTCACTGCTTCAAGGAACAGTAGTTCCTGAGTATTTTATATAATTTTCATCACAACACGCGTTTCTGAGTAAAAGGGTCTTGACAGACAGACGGACATGGAAATGATCTTATAATATGTGTTTCGTTTTTTCCTTTTGAGGTACGGAATCTTAAAAACAGTTTTAAGATTTTCATAAATATATTGCTCTTTTTTTTTGTTTTTTCTATTTAATAAGATAGACGTTAAAAACATCTCGATAGTTACTAAACTGTGTTACAGGGGAAAACTGTTGATACAACTCGATTCCAATCGAGATACCTTTTGAAATTATAGCCTTTTGCGGCCTGCCCTGGATATGTGTTAACAGTGTGATTATTATGGGTTTTTTGTCAAATATCATAATATTGATAGAGTATTCTCTTATACAAATCTATCTATACGCCAAATGCCGTACTTTTAATACAATTATTTATAGCAAAGTTGAGTAGGTACCTACATTTATACAATACGTTATCCGAGAGTTATACTCAGCGTGCATCATTAGCAATGTATAATATTATTTTGCATTCTATATTATAGTTCTCATTCCGTCCGTTTAAATTCATACTACAGCCTACTATTACTGTACATTTTTATAGTTTTCTTTGTCCAAATTATGTATTCGATAACTGCATAATATATAGAATTTTGATTAACATAAGTATTGTGTTTACAGTTAAACTAAAAAAGTTATGTCAATATAAGTTAGATTTATATTTGTCTTGATATTTTTATTTCTTAGTTTTTATCATGGACCGAATGGTTTTTATGTTAGGTACCTACCTACAACTTAGGTTTGTTTTCTTTCTTTTGGTACTTTCTATATTTTGCTACTTTTCTGTATAAAATCAGTTAGTAGGTACTTTAACAGTGAAGTGATTTATAATCAGTACCTACATGTTTGGTTATTAATAATTAAAAAAACCGGGCAAGTGCGAGTCGGACTTACGCACCGAAAAGACCGCAAAATTTTGCGGCGCGCTTTCTTAATATCATTGTCGCCACACCAGCAGCGTCGGCGTGGAAACGATCATCGTCTGCAGTCGCTGCGGCGCAAAATCCATACAAATCTTAGTACTAGATGTTCGTCGTGTATCTCTCTATCAAGTAGTCCCGTTCGCATTATAGTAATTGTACACGGTCGTTTGTCAAGCTGGTAGTAGGAATTGTCAACATAAAGTAGTTTTTTAAATACCTCGACGACAGTTTTTATAACTAAAAATATTTTTAAAACTGATTTATTATAACACTGCCCTAAATCACTTTTCCACGCGTACGAAGTCGCGGGCACAGCTAGTATACTATAAAGTTGTATGGAACATGGGTGGTTGTATGACAGCTCATACAACATACATTGTTATACAATAGAATGTTGTATGGATGCTTTATGGGTTTAGTGGTGTGAGGTGTTGCTAATTAGCAAGTTTTATGTCAATTGATACTATAGTTACTTTTCTTAGATTTTAAAGCCTTAAGTGTTGAGGTTTCTTCTGTTCATTACATAGTTTATACACGCAATGGCTAAAATAATTAAAAAAAAAAAGATCCAAAGCTGTTTGTTAGAGCGCTCGTTGGAAATATATTTTCACAAGTGTTATTTGACAAAATTAGGTACTAGCACTATTTTGTAGTATGCTGTCAGTATGTTTCGTTGCTTTTTGTGTCACATATATTTTACAATAATGATGAAACTAGAGTTTTCTATCTTTCTTTTATGTAAGTCGTGTATACAGGCTGTAATATAAATGAGTATTAAATAATAATACGGGTGTGCATGGATCCTATATATAGAGTTTGAGGTGCAAGTATCAACGCTAAAATTTGTTTTTTTTTAATTATATTTTATGATGTTAGGGCATTTCTCATATAAACATGAAAGTCAAAAGTCTTTCGGCGCTGGTACTTTCACAGTACACTCCACATATGAGGTACATAATATTATACACCCTAAAAGTATTATCGCTCATTTATTTTACACCTTGTATATGCCATCTAAGGTTACATAGAAAAGTACTAGATAATATCCGTCTGAATATTATTCAAAATAAGAAGGAGATACCAAATAAAAGCCCCCAAGCAAATTATTGGCCACATGATTGATTATACACGGAATCTATCAGTACAGATTGCATCGCCTAGGGTGACCATCGTGAAATTTATAAGCCACACTTTTTATTAAAATGGCCGATGCCTATTACAATTTCTAGTAATAATCTTAGCCATGATTGAGAATAAAATAAAAAAAAAATAGTTTTTAAGTATTTTTAATACTTAAATTTTCCGATTTTATTATCCTTATATAATAAAATTGTAACTTGTATTGCTCGTAATACTAAACAATTAAAAAGGCAAAATAAAGAAAGTTAATGTGGTTAGAGACATACTTCAATGAAATAAGAAGCGAATATTTTATTTTAATAATACTTATTTGAATGCAACATACAGGATATGCTTTTCAGGAAATAGATATTTAACCTACTAATGTCACTAGGGTAAAATTTTATGACAAAAGTAATATAATTTTATAAATAGTTTTCTGTTTTCGGAAGTGTTTATAAAATTAGCTTTTTAATTAATTTATCAACTTCCTTTAATTTTAGATAATGGCTTTTATTGACGTATTTTAAAAATAGAAGGCTAATTTGGAAACTATTGAAGTTACAAGTACCTTACGTAGTTAGTATCGAAAATAAAAGCAAAATTTTTGGAGAAAATTTTGTCGCGGCGACATTTTTACTATTTATTCTCGCGGCATGTGTGGTCACTCCAGCGTTGGGTCATTTAGTCGCGCGACTACCTAATTCCGCAATTTGCAAGCAATTCCGCCACCTCGGCCCGCTGTTCTCACGTTCTAATGCCTTATGTAAAGCGCTGGTTGCATGTGTCCGTTTTGCAGGATCTAGACGTGAATCGTATGTAGCGCGTCGGGGATTGATGCTGTAAACATGGGGTAAAAAGTAGTAATTCCAATAGTTATACTAATATAATTAGTACTTTTTATATCTTAATATGTATTATATTCGGATATCGGTCGATTTCACTCTCGTGCAAAGATCTCGAACAACTTGTGTTACGGGGAATAGACAACGGAAATATAGTTATTAGTATTTATATAATATTACATTACTAGCTGACCCGTGCCCACTATGTTGAGCATTCAAACAGTATTTTCTCACCGTTTAAACCTTCTCGGGACTTCCACGAATATTTCAAGACTAAAAATAGCCGCATCCATTTAGCAGTTCTCGAGTTTTAGCGAGACTAACGAACAGTAATTCATTTATATATATATATAGTTTTATATGAACGTGTATCTTTAATACACGTATGACGTAGAACATTAAAAACTGTGGCTCCTTCTATTATATTTAGAGTCGGATCGAGATTAAAAAGCAGAATGGTGCAGAATAATTTTGAAGTTGTATTGTGGCCCAGCCGTATTGCGACAGATGTTTTCCCCATCTTAAGTTACTAATGTCTCTCAAAGTAACGAAAGTAACTGGATTATAACCAGCAATTAAAATTAAAGTTGTATAACAAATAGGACGCGATAAATTTTTGTTAACTAATCGAGTAGGCGGTCGGAGTCGATTTAATATCGATCTATCGATTTCTCGATTACGTTTGACGTCGGATATTCGATTAATTGGATTAATTGCGTCTATTAATGAACATTGGGTTGAGATGACTGACCTGACTGTCACTAGGAAACAAATTGGCCAATACCTAACTTAGGGCGTGTTTCACCAAAAAATGTTAAAGTTAACGCCATGTTAAATATCATGTTATCCCTCTCGTATTTCCTGTCAATGAAAGAGATGGCATGGTATTTTAACATGGCGTTAACTTTAACATTGCTTGGTGAAACACGGCCTTAAACTGTCAATAGTGTTTTATCTCTTTTACAGTAAGTGTTATTGGAAAGAAATTGGTGTTGTGTAACAGGGTTCTAACTACTGCGTAGTAAGTTAATCGAACAGATGAAATATCGATCTGAACTTTTGGAGACATATTATATAGGAATTGAAGTTTTACTATGTACGTGTATGTTAGTACGTCGAAGCCTTTTGTTACTACTTATTGACTTAAAGTAATAACAAATTTATTATCTTATTAATAATTATTAAAAAACGCTAGCTGACCCGTGCCCACTTCGTTGAGGATAGAAACCGTTTAAACCTTCCCGGGCCTTCCACGAATATTTCAAGACCAAAAATAGCCGAATCGGTTCTGCCGTCGTCGAGTTTTAGCGAGACACGCGAACAGCAATTCATTTTTATAAAAGAGAAGAAGATTAGCTTCCTTATATTTATACCACATATGTACACTAATCCATGTTCTATATCCATCCGGGTAGTGTCTGATATATTGGAAAATCCTCTTACAGACAAAGACAGCAACAGATGTATTTTTTAATTTTATCTAATCGTAAACAAAAAAATTAAATTTTACTTCATATACTTTCATGTTTCATTATTTTCTTTGCAGTGTGCGATATGTGACATATTATACGATTACCAGCCGGCACTGTGTTTTGTTTTATTTTACGTTCAGATTAATTTGGATCTGATCGGAGTATCTTTAACTTTTACTCTCGCCAACAACAGTCCGGCAACACGATAAATTCATCACGTATGCTATGTTCATAGGAAAACTAGAATTGCTAATGGACTGGCAGTGCTTCTCAAAGTTCGAACTGCTTGGTTATAGCTAGGCTCGACTAGGTTGCTAGGTTTATACAATGCAACAATAATACCAGAGAAAAACGTAAAAACTTTTGAAATGGATTTGGATGAAGTCGGAATAATTAGAGACTTTACAAAATTAATAGTATACTAACAATCAAAGTTTTAAGAAACTTCTAATAAGTAGAAGCCGTTTGTTAGATTTTCGTAGCAAAATATCGGCACTATTGTTTGGGGAAAAAAATATGTCAAAGATTTGTAAACAATGTGTTAGGTACGTGTCGTGAATTTCGCGAATGTTTGTAGTCCCAGCAGCTCCTTCAACGGCAGTAGTGACGGAGTATCGAGTTTTAGTGGGCATTGGCTGCGTTCAGCAGGCTTACTCCCGAGTCCAGACACAATCGAAAATCGAATCCGTTCGATTTTAACGGCTTTTGGTGTTTTATTTGGTGGGTTACCTTGAAAGTAACCAGGATAAAGAAAGTCGTTAGACCGTAACTTGTTGTACTCCAGACCATATAAATCGACTGAAAATCAAAATAAACAAACTTCAATTTATTCGGGAGCACGCGGCACGATCGCGTCTGAATTAAAATCGAATCAGTTTGAAGAGTCAGGCCTCAGTTCACTAGCTCTTCGGACGCAGCGAATCACAAATACCAGTGGTAGGAATTTTCAGATACCTCGGGACATACAATATACATATATAGTATCACTTTCTCGGCGTAAAAAATATGTCCGTGAGTCGTGACTTATAAACGTCTCGTAAAAGTTTGAGAGCCACTGGACGCTGTACTCAGTAGTTGGAATAGGCCGTGTAGGCAATAAGTAACGCGTTCAATACAACTAATGTAATATACTAGCGAGAGTTACGTCGAAAGCGTCTATTAGGGGTTTAAGTCGTTTAAGGCCCCACCACATTAGTACGATAAATAGAATAAATAGAAAATGTCTGCGCAGTAAAAGTGGTTGTACATTTTAAATTTGTTAAACATATTTTGTTTGAGTCCGTGAAACAATAAGTGAAATTATCTATGTACAAAATAATTTCGATGTCTTTAGTACGGATTTCACATGTTAGTGTTAAAGTCTTGTTAAAATACCATGCCTTCTCTATCATTTACAGGAAATACGAGAGAGATAACATGATATTTGATGACGGATTAACTTTAACATGTGTTGGTGAAATTGGCACTAAATCAAATATAGCAGTCAGAAAGATCTTCCTCACTGATTACATGGACCATTTTTTTTATTTTTTGTATGTTAAAGGAACATATGTAATTGGTCTATGCTGATTAGAATAATATTAGTTTTTACTTTTTTCGAATGTTTTCCTGAGAAATAAGATTTCATTAGTATCGGCTGTACATTTTACAACCTGTCACAAATATTACGTCGAACTCTGAGTGTATGTCCGTTAACAATCATAAAAATGAGGGATAAGCGTGGAACATACGAAAACAATAATAGTTTATACTATATACACAGCCAAACATATTATTGTAACTTCAGTAATTTTTTAAAGTCGGTCAAAAAGAAAAAAGTACCAAAACGACCACAGTATTTATCAGATTTACAATAAAATTATTTATTACTAGCTGTTCCCGCGACTTTTTTCGCGTGGTTCTTGAGCGACTTAAACCTTATATGCAGCGCACGCAACGAAAGACTCCCCGTTTTTGCCACATTTCTCACTAACGCTTCGCTCCTATTGGTCGCAGCGTAATGTTATATAGCCTAAAGCCTTCCTCTACAAATGGACTATCCAACAAAAGAATAATTTTTCAAATTGGTCCAGTAGTTCCTGAGATTAGCGCGTTTAAACAAACAAACAAACAAACTCTTCCGCTTTATAATATTAAAGTAAGATTTAAAATAGGTTTCTAGCTTTTTTCGTAGATGATAATAAATATGCCTATATTGCCTACCTAGTACATGCTAGTACACACTTGCTCAATTTCGAGTGCAGTTTCTGCATAACGGACTTATGTAATTGGGCCGTTACGGTGATTTTGTAGATTTCGTTATCGGGCGTGCGCGGGATCACGATCGTATCGACGATTCGACAATAATTCGCCGCTTGTCGATTTCTCTCTCTCGATCTCGAGACGTGCAGAGAGCAAGTACATCACTATATTGTTAATACGCGTTTTTTATGTAACTAGAAGTCGCCCTGTGGTCC
The DNA here is from genome assembly GCA_905187575.2 of Celastrina argiolus. Taxonomy (NCBI): domain Eukaryota; kingdom Metazoa; phylum Arthropoda; class Insecta; order Lepidoptera; family Lycaenidae; genus Celastrina; species Celastrina argiolus. The sequence goes on from LR994596.1 coordinate 12,381,992, forward strand.
AATCTTGCTCATCTATACTAATATTATAAAGCGGAAGAGTTTGTTTGTTTGTTTAAACGTGCTAATCTCAGGAACTTCTGGTCCAATTTGAAAAATTATTATTTTTGTTGGATAGTCCATTTATATAGGAAGACTTTGGGCTATTATAATATTACGCTGCGACCAATAGGAGCGAAGCGTCAGTGAGAAATGTTGCAAAAACGGGGAAAATTATTCACATTTGGAGACTTTCGTAGCGTGCGCTGCATAAACGGTTTAAGGGCGTGTTTCACCAAGCAATGTTAAAGTCTTTCGTTAAATATCATGTTGTTCCTTACGTTATTCCTATCAATGAACTTTTTTAACAAGCCGTTAACACTAACATGCGTTGGTGAAATCGGGAATTAGTCACTTAAAAACCACGCGAATAAAGTCGCAGGCACAGCTATATAAAGTCTATACTCTATAGTAAACTTTTAAGGACACTTTTGTCTTGTTAAAAAATGCTTTAGTGCACTTTCTCTACCTTTTCTCTATTCGCATGGCAAAATGATTGTATGGGGAACCAATTTCAGTCACGAGTAACGACCCGCAAAAGTTGAACCCTCTTTCGTATTAGCCTGAAAATAGCCTAAGTAATATCCAAAATACACACGTCAATGAACGACATTGACAGAACATCGCAGCGTAAGCATATCGATCCAATAATACGATGCACAACCGACATTTTACCGCATCTCCAATCCATTACGTACTACCCACGAATGTTGTAAAGGTTGAGCACTTGAAAACGGGCGAGGGATAACGAGTTATACCTTAAAGTCGGGCGTAACGATTGATTCGGTGAAGGAAGGTCGTAGACGTCTGCCAGACGGTCGCTCGGGGCAATGGCCCCGTTTCGCCCCCAAATTAGATAATAATAATGACCTAAAGGGAAATGGGAATCCAATGCATTATTTATCAACACTTTCTATGTTATTAACTTTTAATATCTATTACTTTAACTAATACGTTAATACCTTATTACTTGTTTGTCTATTTGAATCTTCAAGCTTAGTAACAGGGTTTATCTTATGTCATTAGTATTATATTACTAGAGGGTCAGCCTGTGCTCTTAACTCGCCCTTAATAATTCACATGATTTTAAGTTCAACCTTTATATGAGTTCTTTTGCCTCGTAGGTATTATCATAGACCAATTATATATTGAACCATGCTATTATATTTAAGAAAAAAAAATGTAATAAATAAGTACGTGTATCAATCGCACGCTATTGTGAGTAGGTATCAAATATTAATATTTAGTATGTTTTATTTTATTAATTAAAGGATTTTAATAAATTAACGGATTTTAAGCTATTATTTTAAAAGTGCTTTATGAACACCTTCTACAGTATTACATACACTTTAAGTTCTGTGTTTACATTTATCCTTTTGCACACTCCTCGTAAAACTGTATAGGTACTCAATGTTTTTGCTTTACGTATAATTATTATTATTATAAAATATAACCTACATTTATAATGTTTCTCGAGGATCTCTAGAAAGGCTCTTTGTAAATATTATAACCGCGCTAAAGCGATGACTAGTGTGTGCATAAAATTCTTCAACCTCAATCTCTTGCTTGGCGCCATAACTACTTGACCTCAATAAAAAATGTTGGCGGGATTTTCTTGCAACGATGACTTTTTTTTTCTTTTGATAATACAGGCAAAGTGTCTTACATTGTTACGGTCTAGTAAATTAATTTGCAGGAAAGAGGGTTAATGTAATAAGTCAGTTTAGTATTCCATTTTCGTCTCTAATTTTGTAGGAACTTTATTATTCAACAATAACACTTAAGCCCACATCTTATCATTCCAAGAGCTTTGTAATAAAGTTATGCGACACTTCGTGAGTCTAGGAGTAAATTAACAATGGAATGTTAATAATCTTTATTACATTAATCGTCTATCTTTATTACATATCCAGTTTTTACCCGCGACTTAGCTTGCGTGGAACAAAAATTTTCCTATGTTACTTCTAATAATTCCAATAATATGTGTACAAAGTTTCATGATGATCAGTTAAGTAGTTATCGCGTGGAAGTGTAACAAACAACGCACACAATGAATGAAGCCGTAGCAAAATTCTGATTTTGAGAAAATTGAGTTCAAACTGTCACTTAAACATTTTAGAATACGTCGTAAAGTATTAAGTAGGTACATTAATCTAAAGTTCCGTCTCTAGAATCAATGTTCTTAATACGTTACAAAACATATTTTATCCTAAAATGTTTAAGTGACAGTTTAAATCCAATTTTCTGGGTATTTTTTTTTGCGACATGTCACCTTTATCCATTCATGTCTTCAATTACAGGGAAGGAATTAAGGGAGAGTTACATGCGTCTTAAGTAACTAAGTACCTAGTATCACTTACTATTGTTAATTTTGAAACATTCTTCGTTGGTGTTCTGTTCCTATATGTTCTTAGCGTGACGATATTTTTATATGTAGTGTATGACTTTTATAGCCTTCCTCGATAAATGAGCTATCCAACTCTGAAATAATTTTTCAAAAGGGACTCGTACTTCCTGAGATTAACGCGTTCATACACACAAACAGACTAACCCTTGAGCTCTATAATATTATGAAGTAGGTGTTGATCAAAAAGTGTTTCAATTTAAAACATACCTACCTAATGTACGGTGTGCTACTTAAATATTTTGAAATTAGAAAACCGGCGCTAGAACGTGGATGCAAGTAATTTGATCCACTCTGGACACGTGTAATTTGATCCAATTGTTTTTTTTTCTATCGGATGCCAGCGTCAGTACGTGGTGTTATTCCACTTTCGTATTATTGGTCTATGGTATTACCAAGGGCGAGAGTGAGGATGATTAGGGCTTTTCTCATTTCCGCGTCAATCATTTTGAGCTTGTAGTTTATCATCTAATGATATTAACGCTATGCATACATTGTAATTTTAAGAAAACACTTATATGAACAATGTAAGTGTTCTTTTAAAAGGAGGTCCATTGTAATTAATGTAAACGACTTCCAAAGAGGAGAGCTACAATAATTCGACTGTATTCTTTTGTCTCAATACTCAATAGAGTGATTTAATGTTTATATGATTAATTGAAAATTAAATTTATTGAACCGCAATAATGAAACCGACGCGATTAATTCTGCACATTGACATTCGACAGTGCAATTCCGTTTCAATATGGCGGCTGTCGTTCCATGTTCAAACGCTTTTGACGCTGCAACTTGTAGGATTAATATTGCGATGTCTACCTAATTTATATTACCTGTTCCACGTGTCTCGCGTTCCAAGCAAGTGCATCTGTCTAGCGACTTGTGTAAGTTGTATACGGCAAAACTGAAAGTTGTGTCACGTTACATTCGTAAATAATTTTCTCTATACGTGATACTGGGTGTCTCATTACCGCGACGCGAGTCTCGTTATTTTTGTATCCTGCGCCCGTTGATGCCGTTGATCAGCGAAAGCGATGGAATTCATAGAACGATTGGACTTTTGAAATGGCGTTGGGACCTGAGAGAAGTTTCGATTCGAAGTTTTCACATATTTTTTAAGTTATAAATAATATCTCTATTTCAAAAATTCGAATATTTAACTTATGTTTTAAAAAAACAAAGAATAATCATTTTTGGAAAAAATACAGCCCAAAAGTGAAGAAAAGTTGTATCTAACAAACGGTAGTCTTTATACCTAGAACTAAATGTTCACTTTATTATCTACTCATACGAGTATACTATTTTGTAACTTATAATTTTTATTAATAACTAGCTGTGCCCGCGACTTCGTACGCGTGGAAAAGTGATTTAGGGCAGCAGTTCAAATACATTTTTAGTTTATGAACACTGTCGTTTGGATATTTAAAATCACTAATTTATAAATAGTAATGCTTCTTTTTACACGGTATTAGACGTGCATAGGCAAAAGAAGTAGGCCGATGGAGTAATAATAATAGTTTACTGTCAAATAATGGCCGTTTTTGTCGTGAATGTTTTGAGGTATGTTTTCTATGAAAATGCTAACAATTCCTACTACCAGCTCGAAAAATGAGCGTGTATTATTAACCGACTTAAAAAAAAGGAGGAGGTTCTCAATTCGTCTGTATGTATAATTTTTTTTTCTTTTATACGAACGGGACTACTTGATAGTACGCTCATATACGCGACGAAGATCTCTGTACTGAGATTTGTATGGACTTTACGCCGCAGCGACTGCAGACGATGATCGTTTTCACACCGACGCTGCGTTGCTGGCGCCGAGCGCCAAATTTTTTAAAAGTCTATTCTCGGTGCGCAATTCCAACTTGGACTTGCCTGGTTTTTTATTTATTAATTACCTACGCTAACAAACATGTAGCCTACTTAGGGACTTTACGGTTAAAGTACTAACTTCCTTTAGACGACAAAATAACAAAAGTCCAAAAGAAAGAAAAAACCCAAGCCGTACCTAGCATGAAAACTAATAAATAAAAATATCATGAAAAACATAAATCTTACTTATATTGACATAACTTTTCTAATTTAAATGTACCTATGACATCTCATTCACATCTTGAGAACAAACTATCCTACGCCTATACTTTATTAATCGTATTTGCAAAACCTAAGTATAATAATAAATTACTTCGCACAAAGTATTAATTATTTTCACTTGTACTGGAAAATAAGTATTACTTTGTGCGAAGTAAATTTAATTGTTCCTTTTAGTTTACCTTTTGAAGTCGTTTTTTTTTTTGTTTAAAATTATTTAATTTTCATATTTTTAGTGATGGGTATAGACTGAGTAGGGATATTGAACGAATGATCAGACGACGATTATTTGAGGACGGAAAATGAAAAACAAAAACGATTAGATAAAAAAAAATAGTAGAAAGAGAAAAAGTCTACCGCTGCTCTGGCGTTAGCCAGAGCAGCGCGAAATTTTTCAGTATATATATATATATATATATATATATATATATATATTATATATATATATATATATATATATATATATATATATATATATATATATTATATATATATATTTTACTGAAACGCGAAATTTTTTGATATTATAGATCCAGGATATGCTGCAAAACCTTACTGTTTGGTAACATATGCTTAGACTTCTTCAGAAAAAATCAAAATCAATATATTATTCCACATAAATTTTGAGGAATTCATTCAAATACATTGAGTAGTTTGGCTGAAATACCGTCAAATAGGTAGCTACACTTTTTTGAAGATCCCACGGGAACCCTTTCGTTTTTCGGGATAATAATTTTCTAGTAATGCTTTTCAGATCATAAGCTACCTGCCTGCCAAATTTCATTTAAATACGTTGAGTAGTTTGGCTGAAATACCGTCAAATAGGTAGCTACAATTTTTTGAAGATCCCACGGGAACCCTTTTGTTTTTCGGGATAACAATTTTCGATAATGCTCTTCAGGTCATAAGCTACCTGCCTGTCAAATTGCATTTAAATACGTTGAGTAGTATGGCTGAAATACCGTCAAATAGGTAGCTACAATTTTTTGAAGATCAGATGGGAACCCTTTCGTTTTTCGGGATAATAATTTTCTAGTAATGCTTTTCAGATCATAAGCTACCAGCCTGCCAAATTTCATTTAAATACGTTGAGTAGTTTGGCTGAAATACCGTCAAATAGGTAGCTACAATTTTTTTAAACTCCCACGGGAACTCTTTTGTTTTTCGGGATAACAATTTCCAATAATGCTCTTCAGGTCATAAGCTGCCTGCCTGCCAAATTTCATTCAAATACGTTGATTAGTTTGGCTGAAATACCGTCAAATAGGTAGCTACAATTTTTTGAAGATCCCACGGGAACCCTTTCGTTTTTCGGAATAATAATTTCCAATAATGCTCTTCAGGTCATAAGCTACCTGCCTGCCGAATTTCATTCAAATACGTTGAGTAGTTTGGCTGAAATACCGTCAAATAGGTAGCTACAATTTTTTGAAGATCCCACGGGAACCCTTTCGTTTTTCGGAATAATAATTTTCTAGTAATGCTTTTCAGATCATAAGCTACCAGCCTGCCAAATTTCATTTAAATACGTTGAGTAGTTTGGCTGAAATACCGTCAAATAGGTAGCTACAATTTTTTGAAGATCCCACGGGAACTCTTTTGTTTTTCGGGATAACAATTTCCAATAATGCTCTTCAGGTCATAAGCTACCAGCCTGCCAAATTTCATTTAAATACGTTGAGTAGTTTGGCTGAAATACCGTCAAATAGGTAGCTACAATTTTTTGAAGATCCCACGGGAACCCTTTCGTTTTTCGGAATAATAATTTCCAATAATGCTCTTCAGGTCATAAGCTACCTGCCTGCCGAATTTCATTCAAATACGTTGAGTAGTTTGGCTGAAATACCGTCAAATAGGTAGCTACAATTTTTTGAAGATCCCACGGGAACCCTTTCGTTTTTCGGAATAATAATTTTCTAGTAATGCTTTTCAGATCATAAGCTACCAGCCTGCCAAATTTCATTTAAATACGTTGAGTAGTTTGGCTGAAATACCGTCAAATAGGTAGCTACAATTTTTTGAAGATCCCACGGGAACTCTTTTGTTTTTCGGGATAACAATTTCCAATAATGCTCTTCAGGTCATAAGCTACCTGCCTGCCGAATTTCATTCAAATACGTTGAGTAGTTTGGCTGAAATACCGTCAAATAGGTAGCTACAATTTTTTGAAGATCCCACGGGAACCCTTTACTTTTTCGGGATAATAATTTCCAATAATGCTCTTCAGGTTGTAAGCTACCTGCCTTCCAAATTTCATTTAAATACGTTGAGTAGTTTGGCTGAAATACCGTCAAATAGGTAGCTACAATTTTTTAAAGATCCCACGGGAACCCTTTCGTTTTTCGGAATAATAATTTCCAATAATGCTCTTCAGGTCGTAAGCTACCAGACTGCCAAATTTCATTTCATTCCATACAGTGGTTTTAGCGTGATGCGACGACAAACATTCCCATATGGACAGACAGACAGACAGACAGACAGACATTTTTTTCAAAAATGTTATTTTTAGGTTATGTGGCTTTTATAGCCCCCTTTTTTTTAATTTTCAGTTAAATATTCTTAATGTACAGACATGACCCCTCTACAGATTTATTATATGTATAGACGAGTCTATTATATTGATTGTAGCGTGTGCCAGCTGTGGCTTGCAGCCTTAAGGTTTCAGCGCTAATTCTCCGAGATAGGCTATTATTTGATAGGCCTATTATTTTTATAACTATAGTGTCTGTCGCGCCCTACAGCACATTTTCTGTTGCGTGCGCGCAAGAAATGCGCGTATGAAAGGAATTTACTCGAACACGCACTTTCTTATGTTATACCATGTTATACTAATAATACTAAGCACTGTATAATGTATACGCTTACAACGCACCTGCTTAACGAGTATCATTTTCTTGGTTTCTTTTAAGATAGTTGATAATGTTAAATTATCTTTATCTCTTATATAGGTATATAAAAATTAATCGCTGTTCGTTAGTCTCGCTAAAACTCTAGAACGGCTGAACCGATTTGGCTATTTTTGGTCTTGAAATATTCGTGGAAGTCCTGGGAATATTTAAACGGTTTTTTTAATTTTTTTATGCTCAACGAAGTGAGTTAGTCTCGCTAAAAAGATTCTGCTATATAATTCTTGAAATATTCGTGGAAGTCCAGGGAAGGTTTAAACGTGAGAAAATATGAAAAATATACCTACGGGTTCTGCAATGTAATTGAATGTCATCACTCATCACAAACTGTTTGTTACTTTGTATGCTGAACGAAATGGGCACGTGTCAGCTAGTTGTTTTATATTGATGGGTATGGAGATTTGGTACTGATTTTGACCGAAAATCCCGGGAAATCCCGTTCCACACCCTATTTTACACAAAGATCTCTGTGAGCGAGTGGTTGAGCGCACTATTGCTGAAGCCCTCCTGGAGTCCGTTTTCTATGTTCCTTAATGTTTTATACGAATTCATGAGAATTCGTATAAAATATTAAGAATCTTTAATATGTTACGAATATTCCCGTTGTCCGTTTGTCGTGTATGCTCTTCATATTGTATCACAAGTTCTTAGGATACTTAGCGCGGAGCTAGATTGACGTGGTGTGAAGTGTCCATAGATCTCGGCATTTGGCTCTGGAAAGAGAAAATTCTGTGGCCACTTATGGTTATAAGTTAACTCAAACGTTTAAGATCGTTCAGTTTATGCCACTCAGCCATGCGCGCTGGCTGTCTTCCAAATGTTGATGTCTGCATTTTGGCTTACAGAATTGGCTTTTGAATTGGAGAAATCTCCATGGAAATTGCGAGCGGGGTTAACGGAGTTTAGTTAACAGAGAAAACATGTGTTGTATTTGCTCGAAGCTTCATTTACGTGATTGGATCTCCGTTTCACCCCCATTGGGGGGCGCTAATAAACTAAAATAGCTTCTTTTAGCGCTTGCGTATATCATAAGACCTACCAGAGGTATATAATCTATATATAGTAAAACACAAACTACTTGCACTTTTTTCCACTTTATTTAAGTAGTTTGTGTTTTACTATATATAACATGAATTTCCACCAAGAACCAACAGTACATTCAATAACATGTATATAATCTATACTCCTTTCCGATTTCATGCGATCTTTATGTTAACAAAATTCAGTATGGGCGGTTTTAGGGAGATTATCATGTTTACTATTTTCCTATTTTTGGAGGGTTTTTACTTAAGTTCAGGGAAAATATTTTGAGAGTTGGTAATATTGTCGACTACAGCTGCATAAGTTACGTGTCATACAGAGTTATGTGACAGATTGTGCGGTGGTGCATAGCGCCGTCCCGCCCGGAAGCCCCACTAGTATTGATTCCACCGAGGCTCATCCTACGCTGGTTCTGTTTTGTATGAACCCATCCTTTTTCTTTTTTAGTGCTCTTTTTAACGGCTTTGAACTGATGTTATGCTTGAAAATTGCTACGAAGAATAATAATCAAAACTAGCTTTACCGGCGAACTTCGTGTTATAATTATTTTTGACGTACTGTCAGCAGCGCCATCTACCGGATGTAATGCTTTAAAACCTTACTCGAGAACGACTCTATCTATTGGTGAAAACAGCATGAAGAAGGGTGCAGCAGTCTTTGAGTATACCGCGAACAGACAGAGAAACAGATAAGATTTTAAATTCTCCTAATTGCGTTTTCTATCATTAGAGCATATTTAGACTTTTGTTTTCATTGATTGCTAAAGTTATTAATTCCTACCTATTTAGTGATTTAAAGTAATCCAACTAGTGAAACTAAAACTAAACTAAAGTTTTCATAAAATCAAGTCGCCCTTTTGCAGAGTCATCTTAGCAATCAGAAACATGATCTTGTTCTTCAATCAAGTTTGTAAATGTAATGTAAAAGTAAATTATACTTTTATTAGAAAGTGTACACTGTACTAACAGTTTATGCAATATTTTGTGCCAATCAACATTAATTATTTCTGCCGTGCATCAACTTGAACAGTAAATAATAATGCTGTTCGCTGCAGATCTTCTGATACTGGTTAATAACTCATTCCTTATCTTCATCTGAAACGCTTGTCGTAATATTTTCTTACTCTTCTCTTTATATTTGCTGTGAATGACAGCATTTTTAGCAGACTCAGATCACGCTTTTGTTACTGCATCTGTAAAATCAAATTCAAAAATAACATATGAAACACCAATCCTTACTTTAACATAATATGAAAAATTTTATATCTATAAATGAAGTAGTTGACATTAACATCGATCATATATATTTAATAAGGAAGATAATGTGAATTCTATATTCTCACACATATTATTGTGGATCTTGGCAAGTACGCTTCAATGTAATAACTGCAAAAAATTAAAAAGTAAACACGTCATAAACGTTCCAATTATGAAGATTGAACATTGCAGTAAACGTTATCCAGTGATCGGTAGCCGATGCGTTTACCAAGTTGATTTATAATAGCTAGTGTTCTCGTAGAAAATAGCTCGGTTCGCCATCGCAACCGGTAATGATATTTTCTAGAAAATTGCCGACGAAACGATCGCTTTTCTTATTAGCCCGCAACGTGTAATCGTAAAGCCGTGTAATTTTAATAAGAATATCTCATTATATCTTATTGAGTTGGGAGGTATGCGTTTTATCGGTTTTGCTAATAAGTGTGGTTGTGGTATAACTGGTATTGTTAATTAAAGAGTATGGGCCTACTTTAGGTATTGGTTGTCGTTGGGTTGAGGTGGGAGTAGAATGAAAATAATACCTATTTCACAGTCTTCTAATAAATGTAATAGCTTATTTATAAGTTTGTGCCTGTTTTCTTTGGTACTTACTTTATACCAGAAATAAAAGAAAAAAAATTTTTGGTCTCAATATTTCAATATTGTTACGGGCAGCTCTTGATTCTAATAGTTTAATTTTCGCTCACTTTAAATACAAGTATCGATTTCATACCAACCATTGTGTATAAAATTAGAAAATTGACAAAATCCAGTCCCAATGTAGACCCATTCAATTAGAATGAAGAGGTCTATACTCCACAGACTACAGGTAATTGGCACTCTATCAATACGGTGTCCTCGCAGAGACAATTTTATTCTGTGGGTCCTAATTTCAAGCAGACTGTGAGAAATCGATCGTTAGAGAAGTAATTTAGCGTCTATCGCAAGCCTAAAGTATTACATTATAGACTAACGACAATTTATTCATCTATTCAGGCTAATTCCCCAGCCTATGACCCGCTCAGTCGGCTACTCCCATATTAAGGACACGGGCAATCAATAGACGAATGACCGCGCCGTGCTCTATAATGACATACGACCGTAGAGTTCTAGAACCTCCTAAACTGATGACACCCTAATGCTAGTGTAAATACGTGTTTTACACTGTCATTAGGGAGTAATCTAAAAAAGGCTAAATGGTAGTCGGAGTCCATCTTGCATTTAGAAGACACGAAGATGTATGGGGATGGAAGTAGTATAAGTACCTATATAATTAACACTTCTGCAATGCAAAGATTTCGCATGATCTTACCCCCGATTTCTAAAAGGCAAATCAACGTTCAAAACTTTTTGTCGAGTTTAAAATCGGTACTGAATAAAAGACAAGATATTTGTACTCTGATTAGTTGATTTGTCGCTAGTAGCTTTAAAATTATGTATACTTATCGTATAAGTGGCTATAATAAGCAATTAGTTTGAAAATATATATATTTTTTCACTTTTTATTAGAGATGAAACGGATAGTAGTTTGGCCGGATATTCGGCAAGCTAGTAGGCCGGAGCGCCGGATATCCGGCAGCCGGATATCCGGCCTTTTTGATAATATACAGTGTGTAAAAAGAGCAACTATAACTTTGAGACACGATTATACTACCTTTCCTCATTTTGGAAATGTTTTTTTTTATTTTTTTTTGTCAAAAACTAAAAAAATTTTTTTTTACTTTTCACCATTCCATATTTTTTTGTCGCAAAAATTACAATAAAGCAAAAAGATCGGGTCGACTCGGGGGCGTTCGAGTGTTATCGGTAAAATTTGGTATTTATTCATCACAATTTGCCACTTGTTTATAAAACAAACATTTTTGATGTGCGATTATAAAAATAAACGGTGTCCACGACCTATTGGAGTATGATTTGCCTTTATAAAATAATAAGATTTTTTTAAATTTTACTATCCGGTATCCGGCCGGATACTGTATTACTATCCGGTATCCGGCCGGATAGTGAAAACAAGGCCGGATAGGCCGGATACCGGATAGTTACCGGATATCCGTTACATCTCTACTTTTTATCTTCTTTTGGCGTATGGTAGATGAGCCTGTAGGTTATAGAAGTTATATCGTTTTCAGTAACAAAGTCTACTTCCGGGCAAGGCCAGGGCAATATCGTTCGACTGTCTCCGTAGCCATCAGGCTGATGGCTACGGAGCGAGCGAGCCTAAAAAGGTTTATGGGAATGTGTGGTGTGCCATTTGCAAAAAAATATTCCCGTATTCATTGCCACGCCACAACCGCTGACCAAGAGCAAAAACGCTTTTAAATATACGTTAGTTTAAAATATATGATGCTCTATAAATTATACATGCTCAATAATAATAGTTTACGTGTACTTGGCCGATTGATTTGTACCACTGACCCCAACGGAAGTGGAACCCCTCATGCAGGTAAGCGCGTGGCCACGCGACCGTAGGGCCAGGGAGTAGGGAGTGGGATGACCCGACACCCGACAGGTAGGGACAGGTCCTACGGTACCTTTGTCGATTGGAAACGTATTAATTTCCCATCGTATACAATTTCGACTCCGTAATTGAAGATACGGGATGTTTGAAAATGTAGAAGGGGTGAAATGTCCATCTGTCTACACCAATATAGAGACAAGGTTTTGTAGAGAAGATTGATTAAGTTAGATAAATTTCTATACCACACGAAATTTCTAAAAAAATGTGGCGACGAAAAACGTGCTAATTTCTCGCGTAGTACGGTAGGAATGAGGAAAGTAATTTTAACTTGTACAAAATATGAAGACCATAATATGGGGCAATGCGCATGGTGCGTTGTGTAATGAAGGGGTATTGTTAGCGATTTAATAGTCAATATTTAGATAGAGAGACTTAGTGGCCCTACACATAATGATAATAATATTATTATCTATGGTACTGTATGTCCATATCCGAACATAAAATAATGTTAAAACTAGAATTAAGACTTCTTTTTACCCGACTTCGGCGAAGCCAAAAGAAAGGGTAATGATTTTGGCAGTCTATGTATGTATGTATGTATGTATGTATGTATGTATGTATGTATGTATGTTCCCTCGTAGCGGCTAAACAACTGGACCGATTTTAATAAATGAGGTATCAATCGATTGGTAATGATGCCGCGAGTAACATAGTCAATATTATTTTTTGGAAAATTTTGGATTTTGAAAATTAAACCTCATAAACTTTCCCAAAAAAATTAATTAAGATAATTGTCTCGTGTTTGGTATCAAAAGATCTTGGCAAGCACATTACGAATATGTATTTAAATATTTTATTAATTATTATATTTTATTGTTAAATTCAAAATAAACGTTTAAAATGCGGTCGTACAAGTAGTATCTACTAGGAGTTGTTTAGTTACTTTCTATGCGTTAATTGAACGTTAATTTAATGAAAATATAATGTTATATTTGATGTGGAAACAGAAAAATATAAAATAAAATAAAAGTTTAAAAAACTATAACCCGACTTCGCAAAACACTGTCTGACTAAAAAGGCGGAAACAAAAAAATAATTCAATTTAAAATCCAGAAATGCATAGGTACTCGTACAAAAATGGTCAAGGTAGAGCCGAGGTCTATATTCGTCTGCTGTTGCAATTTTCAAATCCATTTTTGTACCTATGCATTACTGGATTTCAAATTGAATTATTTTCTTGTTTCAGCCTTTTTAGACAGACCCCTTTTTTGCGAAGTCGGGTTATAGTTTTTATTATATATATTTCTCGTAACATCCTGTATTTTAAAATCGTTTCGAATAACTTGATTCGGCTGATTCGGCTTCGGTGTACCATAACGCATCCGTTTTGACAATATGGTCCATGTTTACATATTACATCGTCATTCAATATTCATATCAATATTATGACGCGTTTTTTGTCAAGCATTTAATTGACTGAAACTTAACACTTTTTTTTAAATATGAAGGCTTTGACGGAAGCAATTATTAGAATATATTTTATAATGTATTTACAAACGTCATTATCTGTGGATTGTGGAAGAATATTCAAATAAGATTCCGCCCTACCTAGGCCCCGATTCTTTAGTCTAGATTGTAGATAGAGTCGCGGCCCTGGCATGGGATCAAGGGCAGGCACACATACAAGTAAAGAGTTCAAACACATCTGCAGTCGCTACGGTCACTTCTTTTGTGTTTAAATCTTTTGAGAGATACTAAAATGTTTACAATGTTGAGCGAGCAGAAACTTTGGCAATACGAGTAGGTACGTATGGAAAAATGTGTCAAATGTCGCGGAGAATACTTTAAAAAGCAATAAATACATTTTAAATAGTATTGTTGTGTCACTTCCTTGATTCCCGATATTTTCAGTGCCGCCCTCGTATTGTACCTTCTTACCTACTCATTTTATAAATTGTGTTTCGTAAAGAAAGCGAACATCGAATTTTGTTCGAAAGTGAACTTTTCTCTATTTGTGAGACTTGTGTTCCAGCCTCCAGGTATTGCATACAGCTCTCTTGATTGCTGATTTATATGCGAATAAAATTACAAATGTCATACTAAGCTCGATAAAGGTCTGGGATTACAATCAGTCGCTATTACACCGACTCCTTTGACAAAATAATATTGAATGTGAGATACTGACAACTCGTAAAAGGTCGATGCAAAATTATTGTTGAATCTCAATATACAAGGATTAAGTTTTACTCTGTGGAATAATATTTTAGCATTTATAATCTAGTACGTAGGTATTTAATATTTGTAATAAGAAATCTGCACAACTAATTACTTAGGTATTGTGAAACCTAAGTAGGTAGGTACATAAATTTCAGAACAGTCCAGTCCATAGACATATTTTAACGCTTACATAAGGAACTACTTAGTGAAAATGTTGACACTACATGTATTTTAAGATTTTTAAGCGAAAATCGCTACTAAGTATTCCCTAATGTAAGAATTAATTGCCTTTTATTAGTGTGGCACTTATTTTTAAGGGTTTAACATGGCGCTTGACACGCCTGAATTGCCAACCGTAATTTAGTATTCAAATTTTCAAAAATCGAACGCTTTTTTCTCTTACTCAAATAGTTTTTTTTTAATTATAGAGTGCCGAACGCGCCAAAGAGCTGCATCGGCGAGATCTTCAACGGTGACGTGCCTGATGGCCCCCGCGCCGGTGGCAGTCCGGTGAAGAACGGCAGCGGCCGTCCGCGCGTGGTACGGGACACCCCCACGCGGCCCCGCGACACGCACTCCCGGCTGTTCGGCCAGGTAAGAGCGGTAAGACACATCCACTTGTTTATATTGACGATCGCCTATTAGACAAAGTACCAAATTAGATAGATAACAACTAGCAACACTGTTGCACGTATGACGTAGGTCCTTTAACCCCCGACGAAAACACAGGGGTGTTATAAATTTGATGTGTTCCGTCTGCGTCATCGTAAGATTTGGATCTGGTTTTTTTGTTTGTAGCCTGACGTGATCTTGGCTATAACATTTTTAAATTTGTTTTTTTTGTCATTTATCTACATTTCTTCATCTCTCCCAATTCCAGGCCAACGGTGCATCAGCCGTGGCGCCCATGGTGACCGACACCATCCGCAGCAACATCCAGTTCGGCGAGCATAACGGCAGCGCCCCGCACTCGCCCAAGAGCGTCGCATCCACGCCCAGCCGAGGTGAGGCGCCCGCGGACCTCTGTGAGTCTGTTCAGATGTAGGCACTGTATGCACGCGTAGTGGACGCGGATCCATGTCGCCTCTGTCACAGATACTCCATGGTCGATGCTAATTCAAATTTAGGAAACCATGTTATTAAAGACGCATAGACTTCCAATTTTTTTTTTTAAGAATTAATGGCCTTGTAACGAAACCTTTAAGCCATCTCTTCCAAAATGTAATGGAAATAGACAAAATTGATTGTCACAACCTATCTATTCCTACTAACAGCATTTTATAGAAGTCGGTTATATTTTCAACGTTATAAAATGTATTTGACAGAGGTAGCATAAATAGCCTACATGTTTTTGGCGCTGGATCCGCGTTTGATATGTACCTACGTAAAAGTGGAATTGAATTTGGTATAAGCTAGGCTAGAGTTAAATGTGCTATTTGTAACAGCAGTGAAAAGCTCGAATGAAATGTTAAGATTTAGAGCCAAAGCTATTTAATGTGCAAGCTGATTAATGGATGGTGTAATTGCTAGGAAAATAAGGTCCTACTACTTGTACGTACATACCAATTACTTGTACCCAATATTTTGAAAATGTCGAATTAAGAATCGGCGAATAGGTAGATATAAAACTAAATTCTTGCCATGTCATTTACTTACTCATTGCTAAGTATGAAAACAAAGGCAAGACTTGTTTAAGAAGGTGTATCTTGTAAATTGCCTAACATTAATTTTATTGTCATGATGGTATCTCCCCATTTCAATAAAAAATATCAGATTTGACATACTTTAGCGGACATAACGAAACGGCTCATTACAAGGGAGAAAGTAAGACAAAGGGCATGGGAATTCTTCACTTGCGTAACAGTTGTCAATTTTCAAAATTAGAACGACGCTGTTTTATAATTATTACTGGCCATAACAATATTTTGAATTAAGAACAAAGTTTTTTCAAATTAGATAGTGATGTGAGATCGTGTAATTCGATATTCGGGATTCCATTCCACTTTCGAAGGAAATGAACCGTGCACGAGCAATCAAAAGCTGTCACAACTGTGTGATGGTTCCGTCAATTTATTACACAATTAGCACCTTGCACGCTGTCGACACTAAAATAATTATGTATCTAATATTGATTAATGAGATATTATAATATTATTCAACAGTAATGTTTACAAGTCGGTAAATTTTTATGAAATTGTAATATAATTCGGAGATGATTTTATTAACAAAGGTGTCAATATGATATTATTGTAAATCACTTAAGGATCTTCAGTCCCATCTCAACAGTGCAGTCTGTTTAAAAAGAAATGGGGCAGTGATGATCTAGGGCTAGGCAACTTAATACTTAGGATATAAGTCGATAGTTCAAATGAAAACCGATTGTTCTGAATGGTCAGTACTGTACACGCCACCGAAGAGGAATCCTGTGACCGGCGACGGCGTGGTGCTGCCGCCGCCGCGCCGCCGCCACCCGGCCGCCTGTCGAGGTGCTGAAGACCCCTCCCTCCCTCAACCCACCCACAGATACGTCACCCCCCTCTGGCCCCCCCACCCCGGCAACTACTACGTCGAATCCACCACAAAACCCTGCCTGAACATCAAACAGGGACCGTATACTCTGCTCGGGCTCAAAACCGACGATCTCGATAAGTCCCATCCCGTTATCGATACTGATTCCCTTTCGCCGCAGCTGGCATTAGATCGACATTGGCCGCCGTTCCCGGCGCAACACTATTTGGAGCCTCAGGAGCACAAGATACCCTATCATCCTCTACCTCAGCACGCGTTCGTAGGGATGACCTCGGCTTTTGGCGAGCGTCCGCAACCCGACTACAAGTATAACCCTATCCCGACATTAGACGGTCCGATCGACCCGTATGTGGTCGCGAATGTTGACCCTCCACCGACGCTGTTCAGATACGAGCGGGACGGGCCAATACCAGACGTATCCCTGCCGCAAACATCCTCTGGCCCTGGGCCAAGTACTCTCACCGGATTTCCGCCCATCTTCCACAAATATGTCCCCGGCTACCTGTTCGATATCCATCAGCATGCCGACGACCTCAGATTTAAGACGTACTATGTAGACTATGTCCGTCAACGAGAGATGGGTGGGTGTTTAATTTAAAAGATTTATGTATAGCCTGACCAGTAATATAACGTCGCCATATTCCGGAAAATTAAAAAAAAAAACTAAATTTAAAGATGACTAATTTAACCAATCGCATCCCAGCTTTATGTAGTGTTGCTGCAGTAAAAAATTAAGCACACTCAGCGCGGGTTTTTATTTTCCTGGTCAGGCTATGTCACTTTTGCACTGAACGCAACGACTAGTTGCTAAAAGAATTTCTGGACGATTCTTTGACATGTTTAAATTAAGCACCCAACGCATTTTAGTATCTTAGAATATGCTTCATGTTAATACATAGTTACTTTATATTGTTGTAATTTAACTAGTTTTTAATTGAATTATTGTAATTCATTATTTTGTATTTCGCTTTATCGTGTTGTTTGTAATTCATTTTGTCTATGGATGTTATTTTGTTGTCTCGATGCTAATGTAGTAGGTAGGTGTAAGTAGGTAAATCTTGGTATGTAGTTCTCTAGCGCACGCTCAAAACCTCTTTCTATTGTCTTTACTTTTTGTTTAGATAGCGTATCTTGAGTGCAATTTTTTATAGTTAATAATTCAAAACAATAGTTAATTTTACAGACAGTATAAGTTTTGAAATGGACAAGATTTGAAAAGGTATCACTTTAAGTTAAAAATCAGCATGATAAACTAAGTAGTATCTTTTATATTTTTAAAATAGTTTAGTTTATACTTATCTGTTCTCTATGACTATTGCACGATTACCCTATCTTGATACTTGTATGTATTTAAGTAGATGGCAAGGACAATTTTTAAAAATTTCGAGTGAAATTATATTATATTTTAAATATCACTAATTGGTTAGTTGTTAGATCATTGTAAGTCCTTATCATCTACAAAATAAATAGTAGAACTTTTCAAATTTTGTCTCTAGGCACTCCATACTCATATTATTAATTTTTGGTAGTGTAGATTTGTTTCTTGTTTCATCTGACTTAATATGTTGAACTGTATTGTGTAGTTAACGATTAAGAAAACTATTAGACGTAGAAGTTTATAATATAATGATTGTTATATTCATTTTTAGAAAGAAACATTAAGGTACCTCAAGATTTTGTCTATGGTAGTTTAATATCAAATTAAACTCGTATTAATAGGTATTACTTACTGTTTCTTTTGTTGTGAAGTCTACCTATACGAATACCACACTAATTTCTAAATGCAAATTGAATTAAAAAAGTTCAACAGATATTTGAATTTCAGCGTTAATTTTATCATATTGGTATCGAAAGATAGACATCATTATTTCATCACTATATACCTCTACTGCATCTATTTTAATCGTCAATTTAATGTTCCAGAAGGCAACCCGATCACCGGCGACGGCTACAAATCGATGAACGGTCAAATCAACATGGTGACGTCGATCAGTGGCAACAGCAGCATCCTCCACAACAAAGTCCCCCCCGGCGGCTACTCTTCCGGACTCTGGTAGATCTAAGGCATCCCCATCCAGCCACATGTCCTGCACATTTTTTAAGTCTGCGTTAAAGTCTATTTTCAAAAGATTTGACATCTGTCAATGTCAAAACATTTGTCTATGGTTTTTGACTGGAATATGAGCAGGAGACGTGGCTTAACACGTCCCGGCCAAAACACAACCGCCGTTCCTTATGCCGTTTGTACAGGCGATTCTAGTAGTGTTTGCATTCTTTCATTTTAATCTGATAGAATTAAGTGGATTTATGTACGTACTAAGCAAATTTTCTGTGTGATTGAACAATTTTCTACGTAATTGAAATTGTAACGTCCCTTTTGATACCTAAATATACGAGTACCTACTGGATATAAAGAATATTGATAGTTTGTGTATTGTATCTCGTTAAAATAGACTAGCCAGTTTTGTTTGTAAAATATTATTAGAATCGCGGCATACGTTGTATTCAAAAAAGTGTTTAATATTGTATGAAAATCACTTTTGTATTTTTCTGTAAGACTTCAGTAATGTTAAAATTTGCAATTTATATGCACTATCGGTAACAGCGTATTATCAGACTTCAGAGGGTATTTGTTGTTAGAATCCTTAGCCTGTCCACAATTACATTCGAATAAGAATAGCTTATAGGTATTTTTGTAATAGGAATATTTCGGTAATTTTAAATACGTAGCAGTTGGTAGACCTGTTGAAATTCAAAATTAAAAAAAAAAACTGTCACTGAACGACGTTCTCTCTCGATCGAGGTTATAAATCTCTTGATACTTGATAGTATTATTTAATATTAAAAATGTTAATTCACTAAATGCATGTAATGGTATGAATGAGGAGTGGGGATACGTATCAGCAATATACCAAAATGACTAGTGCCTTGATTGGTGTTGAAAAGAAAATTCTATGAGAATCAGTATGTGTAGAGGCATTTGTGTTTGAGAGAATGATTATATATCTATATTTAGCGGTATAGAAATAGTAATCATGCGGCACTCTGGCTAATTGATAAAATTAACGTATCTTAATATATTCATAATATAAGTCTTAATATCGTTTGTTACAATCTTAATTTAAATAGATGGTTTATGGATTGCATTTATATTGTCTGTTTATACATTTTTTAGTTTATTTTCTTATATCGTTTAGATTTTAACGTCCAACTGATTTGAATGTTGGTAGATTATCTGTTAACAGGATCATAGAGAACATTTTACTTTTTGGATTTAGAATAGAGAACGAGTATGTAAAAAGATAAAATGATAAGTGTAAGTTAATTTCGCCGACTTATTGGCCTAACAATAGTAATTATGTTAATAGATAATAACCACTATCTCAAAATAAAGTTTTTTTAAACATATTTCGTATTTTATTAATGTATCTGCCCAACTTGTTACAAAATAGTTATGGACATTCCTGTTAGGAAAGACTAGGAATGCTCATTAATATTTTACTTAACCAATCTATACTATCTATTGTTATACTACAAATCTCAAGAGTTACTTGATTGAGCTAGTCCCAGAAAAAAAAATATATGTAGTGTCATGTGTTTTTATTAGATATAAATCTACAAAGACATATTTTATGGATGGTTAAATCAATTTTCTTATCACTGGTTCCCAGACTTCACCGAAAGAAACAGGCTGGGTTACTACTTACGTAAGAAAACGCCACACAGGACAGAGTCACCCTTTACCAAAAATGATGAAAAATTGTACTAATTAGTCTATATAATATAAAAATAATTTGCTGTTCGTTAGTCTAAAACTCAAAATCAGCTGAAGCGATTTGGCTATTTTTCTCGAAACATTCGTGTAAGTCCAGGGAATGTTTAAATGGTTTGTAGGCTCAACGAAGTGGGCACAGGTCATCTACTATACTCGGAATTTTAATTAGATTCCACATTTGACATTAGCTACTGTCATTTTGTAAAATAATGATACCACATTTATTATTGTAGTGATAGACACAAAAATCGATAAACAATCGCGATTTAAGTTAATAATCATAATAATGGCACACCATGATTATGACAAAATTATTATAACAATTAAAGACTAAATTATTGATTTTTATTGAAATAAATACATTATTATTCATAATAATTATTTATTAATTGGTAATCACTGCTTTATTGTAATGGTCTAAATGCGTATCCCATGTTGTCAAAGAAGAGGAAAAAATGAGTAGGTTAGATAATATGTTAAGTGACAACATCAGACACATCTATACAAATAAGGGCCGATTTTTCAATCGTCAGATAACTTTTATGTCAGGAATAAATATGTGACTTTGACAGATTTTGTATGGAACAAATGTCAAAGTCACATGTTTATTCAACAGATAAAAATTATCTGACGATTGAAAAATCGGTCCTTAATTATATTGAAGTGTCTGTTTGTAACTTTCAATTAGCAATGTTATACTAAATGCATATGAAGGATACTGAAAAAAAAATGCAATTTTAAAAAAAATTTTGTCTGTCTGTCCGCATGTCCGTTTGTTCCGGCTAATCTCTGAAACGGCTGGAGGGATATTGACGAGACTTTCACTGGTAGATAGCTAAAGTTATGAGGATTAACATAGGCTACTTTTCATCATCATCATCATCATCAAACTAATGATCTCCGAATCGACTGGACCGACTGTTTTTGACCGGAGCATTCACCAGCTTAGCTTATGTTAGTAGGTGTAATCTATACATCTACATTAATAATATTATAAAGACGAATGATTTGTATTTTTGTATGTAACGACTTAACTCAAAAAGTACTGGACCGATTTTAATCAAATTCTTTTCTCATTAGAAAGCTACATTATCACTGAGTAACGTAGGCTATATAAAAATCAATGTTGCTGTTCATTAGTCTCGCTAAAACTCGAGATCAGCTGACTCGGCTATTTTTCGGTCTTGAAATAATCGTTCGTCCCGCGAAGGTTTACACGGTTTCCATGCTCAACGAAGTGGGCACGGGTCAGCTAGACTATAATATATATAAAAGAAAGTCGTGTTAGGTACCTACACTATTTATAACTAAAGAACGCGAACGTTAGTTTGTTTTAGTCATAAACTATTTTTATGCTCAACGAAGTGGGCACGGGTCAGCTAGTTTATAACAGACAGAACATGTTACAGAAATTGACAGCGATAGCGATGACGGCGACAATTTATAAAATAAAATATTACCAAAATACATATATTTGTTTTATTTCTCTTTTTTTAGGTATACTACTATAAACGAGAGGAATCGATCCCGAAATATTCCATTTCCGTATCGAATAATTTCGCACGTCACTATTTAGTACTTGTCATAACGTTGCAACACTGAATGTGTCAAATCTGGAATCGAATTAAAATTCCGACTATAGGTACTGTATAAAAATAATACTAGATATTATTAAATTATCACTGTTCAATCTTCTAATAACATTCGATTACTTTCTTCCACTCTCAGTTAGTTAATGTTTTTACTATTAAAGTATGCAATACCTATTCCACTATTCCAACCGTTAGCTGCCCTGTCGTAATTTTTCTGGAGATTCAATTTGAAACGTGACTGGCCCGTCGTTTTCCAAAAAGATTTGTCTGTACAGACCGAACACACCGTCTGAAAGAAGATTTGTTATTAGCATACCATAATCCTATAATCCTAGTGAGTGGAGTGTCAAGCGGTTATGGGGGTGAAAGGTTATAATCATCATGATGTAGCGTACCGCATATTACCATATACCCTCTACATAGTATACCATAATATAGTCATTGCGTCTCTGTCTGCTGAGGTAGACTATGTAGGGGGTTAAAGCGCACGTGGTACTGTTACGGGGTGGTTCAGGGTTTGTTTAAAAAAAAAACTTTTATTAGAAACCCGAAATATATTTATTATAAAAAAATCACACTTAGAATATACTGACAATAAACCTACACCCGACGGAAGTCCAATTCAATCTGACTCTAATATTAATATTTAATTGTGTGGAAAACAATTAGACGTTTCCTATTGCATTCGCAATAATGCAATGGGAAACTCAACAGTTTTGCTACACATATTACCCTATGCGACTATCGATATAACAGTAAGCTACAATGACATAATTTATTCTATGAGGCCCTTTGCTAGACATCAACGAGGTATTTCATTGGAAGCAGTTGCCTACGGACGGGTTGAGGAGCAGTATTCAGTCTGTCGCAATGTCCAACGAAACGCTGCTGCCTATTTCCAGACATGTTATATTTCCTCTGTCGCCTTTTACGACACCCACGACACAGAGTAGATATGTAACAGAGACACGACCTAGTACTAGAAAATGGCATCACCCTAATACTGGCAATTCGACTGGCTATTTTTGTTTTCTTCGATTTCCAGACACATTCCGGAAACCGCCATCTAGCGCCACTATTGGAAAATACTAATGTAAAAAACGTATCTTCTTCTTAATTAAGGAGTTGAATTTAGCATGTGATGTTATGCTTAAAAAATATGCTGTCTTTATTTTAATGTCAAAATTTGTACTTAATTCGACTTATTTACATTTTATAATTTACAAACGTTAATAATAGTGACATCTATTGCATTTTTTTGTGTATTAAACATAGATTGTATGGGATGGTAGGCCATGCCCATGGGAAAGATGCTATTCTTTCTCCGACACCTCAGTGGGTGTTAGTTAGTAGATAGTAAATTAATAAACTCATTTACATAATAACGCCTAACTACGAAATAAATAACAATCACACTATCGTAAATTAATCGCCTAGATGTTACACATAACAAGACTCAGCAGCAAGGTGACCTAAATACAATCTCACAGGCTGTATGGCTATAAAGGCAACTCAATCATAGAACTAAAATTCCACTCATTATTGTGGGACTTTTCTCACAGAATGGACTTTATGATTAAAAAGTCTAATTAGCGTAAGCCACTTTCAAGCTAGATGGTGAAGCCAAGTATGTATTGTAAATTATTTAAAAATAAATAATTTACAATTTAGTTACTATATATTGATTTCTTTTATTCTGCAATTCCGTATCTGAGTCACAGTTAATAAAATCTTCCAGTGACAAAACTAATCTATTTAGTACTTACCCTAATATAGGCCTTGTTTACCCTATTATGGGGTTAATGGGTAAGAAGGTGTAATTTTAATAAGACACAATGTTTTGGCAGTATTCTATTATTTCATCACCTTTTACTTTACTTGGATCATAAATGTTCTTGCATCTTTCCATCATTTTGTTGTAGAAGTCTTGTGATTTCTCACCGCCCATCATCTTGTGAAAGTCTGGTGTGTTGATCTGGAAAAATAATATTATTTATTTGAGTATGTTGTTAAGCCAATTAATTAAAAGACTATATAGTATACATCTATACTAATATTATAAAGCGGAAGAGTTTGTTTGTTTGTTTAAACGCACTAATCTCAGGAACTACTGGTCCCATTTTAAAAATATTTTTTTTGTTGGATAGTCCATTAATAGAGGAAGGCTTTAGGCTATATAACATTACCCTAGGACCAATAGGAGCGAAGTGTCAGTAAGAAATGTTGCAAAAACGGGGAAAATTATACACATTTGGGGACTTCTGTTGCATACGCTGCATAAGCGGTTTAAGCCACTCAAAAACCATGCAAACAAAGTCACAGGCACAGCTAGTTATATATAATATTGAAGCAGTATTTTGTACTATTTTTAGGCAGAACTGTTGCAACTAAACTTATGTTTTCCATTTAAGTATTTTAGTAGTTTTACTGCCTTTCAGCAAGATATAAATAGTAATAGTTAGAATGTAAGATTATCAAAAACTCTGCTAACAAAAATCCTGAGTGGTATTTGTGTTGCATTTCAAATAAATCCTTCTCCCCAGACCCTATGGGAACTATAAAAGATATCATTGGTAACTGACTAATATTATGTAACATGTCTGGAGACAAATCTTACATTTGCGGATTTATAGTATTTCAAGTTTTGGTTTATTAAATTACCAAAATATTTCTTATATTATTGCTCACCTTCCATGAGTTATAAATAGTATACTGGCTGACAATCAACACTTATAATTGTTTGTCCATCACGCTTAATTTGAATTCCTCGTCATTGTCCTCGTAGACCTTCATGTTCAACACTTCTTGAACTCTAAAAAAATAAGATAAATTGAAAAGCTTCTACTTTTAAGAGTACACTTGAAAATTTACTTTTTTATTTATTTTCATAAAATAATCTTTATACTCAAAAAATCATCTTGGTTTGTTTGGAGTGTAATGAGGATATAATATTATTCATTGTATGAGTTCAGATTTTAAGCTACAACTCATTAATAGCTCCCCTCACCGATTTCGGTCTCGGTAGCCGATTTCATTGAAACCAGGCACGCTACGCAGGAGTTATTTTATAGTGCCCAAGTGTGTGCGCAATACACAGAAGCACTCTCATAACCCAGTGGGACGGTAAACCGACACGACTGGCGAGAGATCAGGCGCAGGACCGACCTTTTACATGCCCATCCGACGCATGGATCATCTTTCATGTCAGACAATCAGGTGATCGGCCTGCATTTTTAACAACAACATTTTTTTGTTGTTCCAACGCGGGAATCGAACCCACGCCCAAGTCGAGAGCGGAGCTCTGAACCACTAGACCACGGAGGCGTTTTTTTTATTTTTACAACTCATTATTATAATTATGGCACAGCACCACTCTTGTATCATACATGTATAATTTGGTATAAATAAGGATTATACTACAGACTGTACCTACAGATAATAAAGTTCAAATATATTATGGAATCCTTATCATAAAATCATAGTATTTCCTTTAGTTTATTGAACTTAAAAAAAAAATACAAAACCTACGACTTACATCCATTCTAAATCCTTTTCGGTGTTATTTTTGTAGAAACCAATAAATGCTAAGATACCTTTATCGATTCCAACGGCAAATTCATCATCGACTGAAATTGAAATATATACACCTATAATATGAATTCCAAAATACCTACCTAATAGAGATAATAAATGTAGGTGTAGGTTCTTTAAATTTTAATTTAAAAACAAAGAAAATTATTCTGCAATATCTATGACTTTTACGTTGTACTACAGCCTTCATTTTTCCTAATTTGATGAAGACAAAGTTTTAGGTAAAAAAATTAAATAATTATAAGTTTACATAGATTTATTAACTGACTAGTGGATATTTTGTTACGAATTTAGGGCTAAGTTTGGTTTGCTAATTTGTTTTAGCCGAAGATTGAAGATGTAGAACCTACGTTAAGAAATTACTCTTATCCATGGGGGTGACACTCAGTACATTGTTTATAAAAAAAATATTTGTATGGATGGTGCTGCTATCTTACAAACGATACAATACAACTATTTTCCGTTGGTACATTTAAATTCTACTAGATGTCACTACATTATTAAAGAATTATAATTATTTTATTTAGATTAAATTAATAAAAGACAATTTGAAAAATTTTGTGTTATTTTTAAATAGATACATACAGCTGCTTAAAATCATAGATTGTTGTGACAAAATAATCATTTTTTTACAATTGCAACTTACAACACGTGGGCAACACTTTGCATATTATTGTTTAAATCCGTTGATGGAAATTTTCACTTTTTAAAAGTTCTTGCTTGCGTTTGTTGTGATTTTTAGTGTATCTTTTTATTACTGACTTCGGCTTGTTTACTGGTATCGGATAGTTCCTATTTCTTGTTTTTGACCTCCGATTTGAGATAAAATAGCCAACTATTTCTTACGGACACTGATTTCCAATCCTTACCAATCGACTCTGGCTTCGTTTTATGGACTTGGACGTGCACATTTTTTCTGAAGACTTGGCTTGTTACTTTGGATGTGAAGAAGGAGGTAAGTAAATAAACTTTAAAAACCTTCACAAATATTTTTATCCTAGAGACGTAGTAATTCCCTACACTCCATGCCGATTCAATGTGATACTGTAATAATGTAAACAGAAAATATTAATTTGCTCTTGAAATTCTTTAATGGTCTTTATAATACGTGACACTTAAATTGATAGCAGTTAGGAAAAATTCTGTGTTATAAAGCGTTGTTTTGTCAGACACAGATTTATATTTCTGTAACTGTCTTTTACATATAATGCTGGTTTATAGTTAACAGTTACATATTATTTTATAATATTACGAGTTCGTGAATGCCTGTAATTTTGCGAAGTTGCGAGTTGGTCTAAAGTTTGAAGGTGTGCGGAAAATGGACTACACAAAGATATTGAATGGCTAAACATAAAGTCACTTACCTACTTTAAATGCTTATAAAACTAATTATATCCCATTCTCTATTAATGTAACAACCCAACCCCCAGGAATTTTAATATAACAGCTCATAGATGTAACAATTACCTGAACAGTATGTGTCAAAAATTAGAAAGGGTATAATCTACAAAATATTTAGGTGTAATCATCAGCAATAAATTATCTTGGAACCCAAAACTCATAAGTGTTGCATCCCGCATTAGAAAACTAACTTGGCTCTTTCGATACTTAAGAAATTTTCTATAACACAGAGCAGCTATACAAAGAAGCCGATGTATTAATAGTAAGGAAACTTTGTATACTGCAAACAATATTAAAGGTTCATAAAAGTACTAAAGTAGAACTAGATATGTAAAATAAAAGAAACCCTTGTTGTATTTATATTTCAACCACCTGTCCGCACAACATCTGCAAAACAGCAATTTGCCTTGCGTTCAATCATATTATACAATAAAATCAATAGAATAAAACATATTATTTATTCTGTTTCATACAGTAAATGCAAAATGATTATAACAAATTGGCTGGAACTTCTAAGTTATGGGGAAATTGAGCTATTGTTACAATAGTTTAATAGTAATAAATAAAGTAAATAAAAAAGCCATTTATTCAATTTCCCTTTGTTAAAATTTAGTGTTAGTATTATATTTTGCAGTTTATTAAATTATGTTAGTTAGTAATAATTATGTTTTTTCATCTCATTTGTAGATTATTCTGGAAAATTGACCCCTTTGTGGGTATAGGCCTACCCCAACTTTTTCCAAACTTCCCTGTCATTGGCTTTGTCAAGCCATAAGACTCCAGCCACCTCCAACCTCCAGCTTCTTTGTATAGCTTTATGTCATGGACCCGTTGCTGCTTTGGTCAATAGTAATATAATTAATTATTTTTGTAAATATAATGTATATAAAATAATATTATGGTATATATTATTATAATGCAGAATTATTCCAAATATGATGCCATATATTGTATGTATTTATATATATGTATATGTCATAAATGTATATTTATGTTAATTTACATATAGGTACACATACACACACACACACATGCATATCATGTTTACTCTCGTAGGCACAGAATAGTAAAAATGAAAAAATATGTATAAATATATAAATCCTTAATAATTATTGTGTATTAAAAATTGTCTCATAGAAAGAGTGGGATTTGCCTAACACAAGTTTTAACTCACATGGAGATTCCCACATATTGTAATTTTGTAATATTTGTCAGAAAATAATCTTTTTTTTTTAATTTATACTTTTTGTAATAATACAAATACTGAACTATTTCAGAGCCGCTGCATCGCTTCCCCAAACCTCAAAATAACCCAGAAAGATTTGCTGCATGGAAGGCCGTGTTATGTGAGGAAATTAGAGAAAAAGGGGATATTTATGTTTATAACACATTCAAGTTGTGCAATAAACACTTTGAAAATATGTTTAATAAAATAAAAAATATGTATAAATTATGTTTTAGAAAGCAAACAGCTAACTAGGAATTCTGTTCCAACACTATATTTAGAATGTAAGTATTTTGTGTTTTAACAGGGTTAACTTAATTATTTTTCGACAGTACTAAAATTATTTTATTTATGTATTACAGCTAAAAATTGCTAAAATAATTCAAAACCTATCAATGTCTT
This sequence comes from Celastrina argiolus, assembly GCA_905187575.2. Lineage (NCBI taxonomy): Eukaryota > Metazoa > Arthropoda > Insecta > Lepidoptera > Lycaenidae > Celastrina > Celastrina argiolus. The sequence continues at coordinate 12,410,913 of LR994596.1, forward strand.
AAAAGTTATTATTTTTATACAGTTCCCGAACATACTAACATAGTATTTTGTTTTTGTTACAGTTAATAGACAAGCAAAAGGTCAACTCAATTTATTGCAACCCCCTGCAGATGTAATTTACACAACACTGCACCCTGAACCTTCAACATCTACTTCTGATATTGTACATACTACTAAATTGTCACAGAAAAATAAATCTATGCAAGGTTGGTTGTAAATCACTAGTAGAGTTAATTTTTAGAGATTTAGCAATATTTTAAATAGTTTTTCCTAATTTTTTGCATTTTTTCAGGTTACATAAAACAAAAAATGTTACAAAATGTTACAAAATTTATTTAAAAACAGTATTAAAAATGACTATTGAAAAATTGAGTGAAGCTGGAGTTATTAATTATAGTTTCAACTATATGTGACCAGGCTACTTCAAATGTGAGCACAATAAAAATGTTACAAAAACAAACGAAGGAAAAATATTTAAAAAGAAATGAAGCATACAATTCTAATGCCTTTGAAATAAAAAAGGTAAAAATATTTCCACTATTTGACACGCCACATTTATCAAAAGGTGTAAGAAATTACTTTATAACAAAAAACATAAAGTATATTATGCAAAATAATAGAGAAAAATTAGCCAAATAGGAACATTTAAGAAAGTTATTAGAGGTGGACACAGGAGAAGACGAAAAAAGAATATTAAATAAATTGACAGAGTACCACATAGATCCCGCAAAAGTACCTAAGATGAAGGCCAAATATGCAGGTTTTCAGCCAACGAGTTTCTGCGGCTATGAGATTTTTATCAGGTAAGTGTTACAATATTTTCTTTAAAGTATTATAATCCCATCAAAAACATAACATAAAAAGTGCCAAGTCGGGGTTAATCGGTCAGTCTAACTGTTAGACTCTAACAACATCATAATATAGTGATATCAATATTATTAAACATCTTTTGTTTTAAATAATTTTACAAGATCAAGAACACAATAGGCGTGACGACATTAACAAATAATCAAAGATTTAATGATTTCAGTGTAAAATAGATATAAAACGGTTTTGAAATACCGATATACTTTGATATAAAAATTTGCAATTATTAAGATTTTCAATAAATTAAAACATTAAAATAGTGCAATCGGCCATTTTGACTGTAACACAGAATTACAGCGCATGACGTCACGTCTAGGTAAACATCACTGTCATAGTCCATCGCTGCTGTCATTATATATTACTCTTTCATCTATGGTTTACTTAAGCATTTGACGTTTACCTAGGCGTAACGTCACATTCGAGGCCTTGACACTTCGCCCTGTTTTGGCGCACTATTGAGAATATATTACAAAAATGGCTGTACCGAAATATAGGTTTTTTCATAATTAGCAAATGTGTATCCACTTTACAAAAGTGGATTTCAAAATCTTTCGTCATGCCTATTTGACTTGATTTGATTTGACTTGGCAATCGCAATAAATAATCTGATTTAATAAGTATCACTTGTGAGATTTGTTTTCATGCAATTGCCAAGTCAATTTACTTTGTTTATTTATGAAATATTTTTAATAATATTGATATGATCACTATAAGATGTTGTTAGACCGACTGACTTGGCATAACATGAATCTTACAATTTTTTATGTTAGAAGTAGCGAGACTTGGCACTTTTTACAAGTTATGTTTTTGATGGGATTTCAGTTTTTGTGAGGCACACACACACACAGGCAGTGACAACAAATTTTGTAGTGTTCAATCTTACGTAACCAAATAAAAATGTCAGACATATAAATGTAATTCAATGTAGTAGCCTTATGTTTCATTTAGTTGTATTACATTTTTGACTAAACGGCCGATAACGAAATTAACTGATTATTTCTGTCGGTGCACTCCACCCTTAGTTGTATTACATTTTTGACTAAACGGCCGATTACGAAATCAACTGATTATTTTTGTCAGTGCACTACCTTAGACGATTACAGTAAATATTGCGTATTAAAACTCCGGTCGTCCGTCGTCACTCATCTAACTTTCCGTTTACTAATGCCCTGTTTTTGGTGAAATCTGGTCTTAGTATTGTAGTGCTTGCACGCACAATGCACATGCAACAATAGTATAAAAGTTATTTTTTTTATTCAACTCTTAATATATTTTTTGTCTTGTTTCAGAAAACAAAATTATACCGGAGGAGTGTGTGTGAAGACACTGCAGATCTTCTGTTAATTTTTGACAAACTATTTGACTCTTTTAATGGCTACTTGTACCATGATACAGCTAAAGTTCTCTAGGGGTGTCTCAAAAATAATTCTCCACACTTTAAGTTTTGGAATGATTATACCAATATTAAAATCCTTTTAAACCTTTGAAAAAGTTGTAAAAAGTCCAGATGGTACATATACAAAAAATATGAAAAAGTTCCATCGGTCCAGAACTGGATACATAATATTCTCAGAAATGTGGACATATATTCATAACAAGTATAAAGTTCGAAATCTTTTGACAAGGAATTTTAATCAAGACCCTCTTGAGAACTTTTTTTGTTGCATTAGAAGCAATGGAATCCGTAACACCAATCCGACATGTCTGCAATTTGTTAATGCTTACAAAACATTATTGCTTAATAATATGAATTCGTATTTTATTTAATGTACTGTAGGTTCTTGATGGAAATACATTGTACACAGTAATAATACACAAATGACTTGCACTTACTCCACTTTATACTAATAAAGTGGAGTAAGTGCAAGTCATTTATACAATAAATCTTATGTTTAACAACTATGTTAAACATAAGATTTATTAAAATACACGACCGGTTTCGACTAAGTCATCATCAGGTGTAGGTAGATTTAAAATTTATACATAATTCGTACGTTCATTGTGCAGATAATATTAATGTTGGCAGCAGTGAAATTTTTACAATTTTGTGCAGTTTTTTCTACCGAATGTTTACGAATTATTTATAAATTTTAAATCTACCTACACCTGATGATGACTTAGTCGAAACCGGTCGTGTATTTCAATAAGTCTTATGCTTAACAACTAATAAAGTGGAGAAAGTGCAAGTAATTTGTGTATTATTACTGTGTTATATGAATTCGCCTCATTCGATTAACGCAAATTGTTAAAAAGATTTATTTTTAAACCATTACAATCAATGAAATTTTTACTATCACAGAAATGTGATAAACAAACTCCTGTTTTTGCATGTGAAATAGATTTTTTGATTACATCAATGAATGAAATTGTGTCCAGTAGTTATATAGTGCATGAAGAGTGCGTTGCGTGGTATATTATAAAAAAATGCAAAATTGTAATATTTAGAAACGTCCTTAGAAAGAAAAATCCTTAGAATGTTTTTAGTAATTGAAGACATGGATGAAGGTGATATGCGCAAAATTATGATTTTGAGAAAATTGAGTTCAAACTGTCACCTAAACATTTTAGAATATGTCGGACTTTCATTGATTCATGTCTTCAATTGTGTCTATCTCAACTTAATTAATGCATAAGTAGCTAAAATTTTGGTTTACCATTTAAATTTAAAGCTATACATTTTATTATTCAAAAGATTTGTTTTAACAAAAAAATCCATTAAAATTTTCACTTTTACAGGGGGCTTGAGATATCTATAATATTTCATTAATTTTCCTATTTTGCGTGTTACTAACATTACAATAGAAAAATTTTGATACCATATTATGATAATTAGTAAATTTTATTTTGATTTAAGCTATTAAAATAATCATCCTAATTTGCCAGACACATAATATTAATTATACTATTGTTACTATTGTTGGGGCTTGATATTTCTAGAAGTATATTAATTTTGCATGTTTTTGCTGTTTGGCGATTGATTTTTTTTATATTTAAAGGCTCAACCTATATTGAAACAGGGTCGAAGCAACATTTCTTAGTTTTTATCAGCAAAGCATATTTATCTCTATTTTATAACAATTATTAAGTTACACATAATGATTATAGATATTATTGTAATATAGAGCGAGCCACGCGCTGTGACTTGTGACGCTTTGACTCTGTGTTGAGCCTAATAATATCTTTTGGTTAAATTGTACCCGTTTCATTCTGAATAGAACTATTATAGTTAGTCGTCTGATTTTACAACATAAATGGCAAATATTCCGCTATTATTATAATAATGCTTGATATTTTTAGATTTTTTAATTATTATTTTCATGTTTGTTTCTTGGTGATCTTGTGTGTCTTTTCATAAATATGTCCTTTACGTTTTAAAAAATCTGATATAAATGACTATTATATTATTTCAGAATTAAATAATAAAGGACTATTGGCAAAAATGTATGGGCTCCATCCCCACCTACCAACAGACATAGAACTGATACTAATGTGTTCCTAAGGTGCAACCTACTTAATTATAATCCTGTGGGAATATTAAAAAAACTAATTGTAATTATTATTTAACGTAGGTATACTTTTATTTAACAAATGTCAATCGAAAATCTATAAATCTATCAATCTATCCAGTAAACATACACGGGTCGTAGTTGTAAAGTAAACACCGATAACAGATAGAAATAACACGGTTCGGGCCTAACCTAACCTACCTCCACAAATGAGCAATTCAAGGGCACAGCTCATCTAGGTATGTGGAAAAAAAACTTGCCTGCGTAAGAGCGTGGGTCGGGGAGCATGGAAGGGGTTATTTTGTGCCCGGTTATGTTTATGTGCATGCGCCACCCGCCGCTGTGCACAATAAATAGATAAATAAGCATGTATTTTGGAATTAGTCGACAATAATATTAATAAAGAAAAAGCGCGCGCTTGCATGTGTACACTTCAACATACCTCCTGGTTCTCGAAAATCGCATAAGCAAAGCGCGTGTTTGAAAATTCCCAATGTTTACCCGCTTTATTACACTAACGAGATATTTGTTTAAACGTAAAATACCATGATATTCCCATACATTCGGGCAACGTCGCCATAGTATAAAAATATAATCTTGCCAAGATGTATTAATTGAGCTACATTTCATTTCTGTTGATGGGCGGGGACGATTCCGCACATAGTCCTTTAATTAGAAAACTACATTTTAGTCATTTAAAATTTAATTAATATGGGCATAATTAAATAAAATTGTAATAGTCGATATGTTTTTTTACCGTACGTGTGTAAATTTTATTATCAATTCAGTTTTTAATAAAAAAATATAAACAAAATAATTGTTTTATTGCTTCTTAATATTTCTTGTAACAACATTTTTAATATAGACCTACCATCCCTCTATGTCCGCTAGATGCCGTTGTTTTTTTTCCAAAACGCCATCTAGCTGACCTCCAGGAATACTATGTAGCGTTCAACTAGATGGCGTTACATCACATGTTAAAAACACCATCTTCAATCTTATACAATAAACTTATTACTACTTCTGTCGGTGTCCAATCTATCTCTATATATACTGTATTATCTATGCTCTTATCTATGATGATGTTAACAGATTAAGACACAGATTAAGTATTAGTTACTACGTAAATGATGAAGAATACCTATTTTGTGAGTTGTACTGTCAAGAAGCAGTAATCGATTCGAGCTTGATATATCGATTTTACAATTTTATAGAAAATAATATGTTGTAATTATCACAATTTAATTCTTTTTTCGTTAAATAAGATTATTATCGTTTATTTTTCTACTAATATACGAGTATTACGTCATATTAGTCTAGTTCGATAAATTTTAGTAACAAATTAAATTAAAATGTGTATTTTATGGTGTTTTAACATTTCGACAATAAAACAGGGTATTTAGTATTTTCCTACATGCTAATATATAACAAAACATTCCGCCAAGCTTGGTGCGGGGAGGATTGATTTTAAACAAACGCACGTTTGTACAAAATTACAACACCGTCCATCGAAACATCGCCATTTCGCAAAACATTGCATTTATTCTTACTTAAATAAAAATATATAACTAAATAAAATAATAATCACAAATAAAAGGATAATTTCCTACTATATTTTGGACGCAATGGACGTCTTTGCGATGCTGTACTGATTCACTGAATGATTAAATTCGAATTAGTTTTTATGAATGCGATAGATTTTTTATAATTTTAAATAGGCTAGAGAGGAAATCGTCGTTAAGGTTCATCCGTAGTATATGATCTAAGCCTACATGTAATATCAATCATTTAAAGGGGACGTAAAGATTACTATCATAACATACAAAATGTTATGATAGTAATCTTTACATAAATCTATATTTTCAAGTTCGAACACTATCGATATTGGTACATCCCTATTATTTAAAAAAAGTCACGTTTGTGCCACGTGCTTATCCTTCTGCCAACCAATAGTAGCCACCCGGCTACTTATTATAGACCGATAGAACTAAAACGGCTTAAATTGAGCACCATTTTGAAAAAAATCCAAATGCCTTTTTTTAAATTGCCAGTGTAAAGATCACTAACCTAGCAACACTGACCTGACCAGTAAGAAAAAGCCAAAAACAGTATTTCCAAATTATAATATTATGTATTACCATGGATGTAGAATACTTCATCCTAGATTACCACCTGTATACATTATTTAATTATAAGCATTATGTATAGGCAACAGGTAACACATCTAATATTTTAAGGTGCTGTTTTAACTGTATGTGGCAATTATTACAGCACCTTAAAAATGAGGAACCCTCAACACGGAACCCGCTACGAGGAACTCTCTACGCGGAGTCCAAAGGTGTTAATAAAAAAAATGCCATGTATGGGAAGACTCGAACCTGCTTTGGACGTAGGCAGCGTTCACATCTGTTGAGCTACGGCACTAATTACACAGTATTATAATTGCTAATATTTAAATCCTACATCATATTTTGATCTTACAAACATCATACAGTGAAAATTCAATAATTACGTGAAACGTATGGTGATAACGAAAGTTTTAGAAAACACCTTAATAAAAAAACACTGGATTTCTTAAAGTTATTTTCATAATAATAATATGATTCTTCCTTTATCTACTGGAGTAAAATGCATTTAAATCTGCTAAGATTATCCAGTAAAACATTCCAACGACTTGCTTTTATAATACATATTGATTCCAAAATATACAACTGTATACAAATCTATAAATAATTTCAGGACTAAGAAGAAGTCATAAGCCATTTAGTTCTAAAGTTCTTTGGGGTAAAATTGACATAATAATCACTAAATCTTAAGTAATTATTATTTTATTAAAATTATAAATACTTATAAATAGATTTAAAATATATATATTAGTTCTAATACTTTCTACTACTTCGTGTCTGCAACATCTCCATTACTAACTTTTGTTTCATTGTTGGTCTTCTTCTGTTTAACCTTTTCTTGCTGGACAGGTGATTCTAGTTCTAATGTGACTGGTCCATCGTTTTGTAACGATACTTGCATATAAGCACCAAAAACACCATCTGTAATAAATAATTTAATTCATATAAGGACAATAAAAACCAATATAATATATCTTATGAATGTTTTTGTATGTCGTAAATAAATTCGCCTCCACAATTGAGTGAATATAATGGTATACAGTCACAACTTAACAGCGCACAACCAAAAAATGTGAGACAAATAATGTAATTGGTCACTAACCCAGTTGATAATGCATAGATATTACAAAAAAATTAACTTAACTACTACAGTTATTGGTAAAACTGTATCCATATTTATTTTTAACTTCGAAAAACATACAACTTTTGCTGCTTAATGACCAATGCATCCTTATGGTTTTGAATCTATGCAAAAATAACACATTATAATATGCTATAAATATTAGGTCCTTACATAATATGAAATTGGTGTTTTGTCGTACTGGCCACTTTGATCTTAAATATATCCTCTTTGGTTAGGAATTCCAAATTCAAATTTAAACAGCTATTTACTCATGCATTTGTGTTTTGAAAACCGTAATTCATTTGTTTTTTTCTCTTTTGCTTTTTTTCACAAAATGGAAAACTTAAAATATCGCATCATTTACGAGTACGAGTTCCACTGTGGCACCAGTGCTGCAGAAACGGCTCGAAGGATTAATGATGTGTATGGGGGTGGTGTCGCAAAAGAAAACACGGTGCCTTTTTGGTTTCAACGCTTTTGTTCTCGAAATTTCGACCTGCAGAACATGCCCCGTGGACGGCCGGAGACCAAGGTCGATAATGATGAATTGAAGGCTATTGTGGCAGCAGATCCATCGCAAACCACATCAGAGTTAGCTACAGGCTGCGGTGCTAGTGACAAAACCGTTTTAATCCACTTGAAGCAAATTGGGAAGGTCAAAAAGCTTGAAAGGTGGGTACCTCATGAATTGAGTGAAGCAAACTGACAAACGCGCGTCGACTGCTGCGTTACATTGCTCAACCGGCACAATAATGAAGGAATTTTAAATCGGATCATTACATGTGATGAAAAGTGGATCCTGTACGATAATCGTAAACGCTCATCGCAATAGCTGAACCCTGGTGAACCAGCAAAGTCTTGCCCCAAGCGAAAATTGACTCAAAAAAAGTTACTTGTAAGCGTTTGGTGGACTAGTGCCGGTGTCGTACACTATAGCTTTCTTAAATCTGGTCAGACGATTACGGCTGATGTCTATTGTCAGCAACTGCAAACCATGATGGAAAAGCTCGCCGAAAACAACCGAGACTTGTCAATCGCTCTACGCCACTGCTGCTTCAAGACAACGCTAGACCACACACGGCCCAACAGACGGCTACCAAATTAGAGGAGCTTCAATTGGAATGTCTAAGACATTCACCGTACTCTCCGGACCTTGTTCCAACAGATTACCATGTTTTTTCGAAATTTGGATAACTTCTTGCAAGGAAAAAAATTCAATTCCGATGAGGCAGTCCAAACCGCTTTCAAAGATTTCATTGATTCCCGTCCGAATGGTTTAGTAAAGGGATCAATGAACTACCTATAAGATGGCAAAAATGTAAATGCAATGGTACATACTTTGATTAATAAAATATATTTTAATATGAAAAAATCGCCTTTATGTTCCTCCCATACAAAACGCCAATTTCATATGTAAGGACCTAATAATTAACTTCGGTGCAAATGCATCAAACTACTGTAGAATATTGACACCATTTTTTTTTTTTGTAATATATTTAATACTTTTACACTATATACACATATTTTGTAGAATTTTTATTTAATTAATAGACCATGACCCAGGAAAATTTACAACTTTGGACTTATATTATAATAAATTACATTATTATATTATATATAATATTAATTTTAAAATAATATAATTGTTTTCTTTTTACCTTTTATTCTATCTGGTTTGTACTGTTTTCTCATAAGGTCTATTAATTTATCATACAGCTCTTTTGACTTTTCTCCAGGCATTGCTTTATGATAATCTGGATGGTTACCCTGAAAAATACAAAATAATATTTGAACAAAGTCAAAATATCATAAAATTACTTTGCATTTTTTATTTTTAGTAATAATATTAATTTTAACTTAAACTATCAATTGAATGCTTAAATCTTGTGTAATATTTTTATACAATAAATAAATTTAATTAGAATCATAGCATACACTAATGTTGTGAATACAAATCCCATCAAAAACATAACTTGTAAAAAGTGCCAAGTCTCGCACAATACTAAGATATTTTGCCGTAAAAAGTTGTGATATCAATGTGGTGCCAAGATGGGGTAAGTTGGTTGATCTATCAACATCTTATGGTGATTATATCAATATTATTAAAAATCTTTAATGTTTTAAATAAATAAGATTGACTTGGCAATTGCATGAATACACAATGTATAATAATTTAATAATAATATATTATTATCTATATCACAAGTTAAATCAGATTGTTTGGCAATCACATTGCCAAGTCAATCTAATCCCCCCAAAAACATTTTCATGTAAAAATGTTGCCAAAACGAGTCTACATAGTCCCTGTGAAAAAGTTATCAGATATCGTATAAAGCCAAGCTCTAAAGACTACTCGCCCTAAATCTACAAGCACCTTGATCAAAATCTATCAAAAAGTGGACAAATCTCGAACCAAAGTTCTTGATCTATGCGCCCTTACTTTACTAGGCTCTACATTTCAGTTAAAACGTGATGCTTGGCCGTTTTATTTCACTATCACGTTTTAACTGAAACTGCCTACGCCCAGCGCCACGACGCCGAGCGCCGCGACGCCTGCCGACGTTCAGCGCCGCAACGCCTGCCGACGCCCAGCGCCGCGACGCCTGCCGACGCCCAGCTCCGCGACGCCTACCGACGCCCAGCGCCACGACGCCTGCCGACGCCAAGCGCCGCGACGCCTGCCGACGCCCAACACCGCGACGCCAAGCGCCGCGACGCCTGCCGACGCCCAGCGTCGCGACGCCTACCGACGCCCAACGCCGCGACGCCTGCCGACGCCCAGCGCCGCGACGCCTACCGACGCCCAGCGCCACGACGCCTGCCTACGCCCAGCGCCGCGACGCCTGCCGACGCCCAGCGTCGCGACGCCTGCCGACACCCAGCGCCGCGACGCCGAGCGCCGCGAAGCCTACCGACGCCCAGCGCCACGACGCCTGCCGACGCCCAGCGTCGCGAAAAAAAAGTAGGTCGTAGGTTTTTTACGTACTTGTATATTATATTCCTTTCATAAAATAAAGATCATCAGATCCTTATAATAAACATCCTTTTGAATCCATTACATTTACATTTACATTTTAATAATTTTTTTGTTGGTTTTGTAGCAATAACAGCTTACATACATAACTTCAGCTTTCTATGATTTCCGGATGTAACCTAAGAATTTTGATGATCTATAAATGAGTCAGTGACGAAATCAGGGGTTTTTAGACATCAATAAAATCTAAAGTATATTAGCTACGACATTCAAACTTTGTATTATTCATGTATTTACTGGTGTCATTATATCTTGAAATTTTCAACTAATTAGCATCATCCAAAGCAAAGTTATGGGAGTTTAATAAATACTTACTTTCCATGTGGCATAAAGAGTGAATTGGCTTATACATAAAATCTCAAATTCTTTATCAACAATACTCTTCTTCCATCTCTTCTCATTATCATCAAACAATTTAATACTTAATAGTTTCTTGGCCCTGTAATAATAACACAGAATTATTACTTTTTGTTCATATTAATATATTGTAATAATGTAACAGCTAATGGTACTGAATAACTTAAGAAAATTATTTGTGTGGAAACAATCATTACAATAAATTAACATAGATAACAGAAATGTTTATTTATGTAATTAATATAATATGTAGGTAATTTTTTAGTCCAAAGCATTAAGAAATTGATATGTAACCTATAATATATACCTCAAAATTGATTACTTACATGAATTCTACATCTTTTATAGTATCATCTTGATTGATACCAATAAATACACAAGCTCCTTGACCAATACTACTGATTATCTCACCATTTACTATAAAATGAAAATAAATTTAGTTAATAGTATGTAGTTAGTTATTTTACTCTGTAAGTTATGCCTCATTTACATTCAGGTTTAGTGAGCAGGGAAGTGGGCAGAACGAGTATGTAAACTTATACTTCTCATGCCACTCGTGCTGCCCAGCGCTGCCCAAAAAGACTTTAAGTGCGGACTTTAAAGGACCGGCAGCGCAAGCCGTAACTTGAAAACGAAGTGAGAAGAAGGGCAGTATGTAAACACACATATCCCTCGATGCTGCTGTAGCAGTATTAAGGGAATGATTGCCGGCAGCGCGAGGAGCAGCGATAGGGGCTGAATGTAAATGAGGCTTTACACTTAACCACAAACTTAACCATTATAATTTCACAAAGACTTTTTATTTTATTTTTATTTTATTTTTATTTTATACACTTTATGCACAATGTACAATGGCGGACTTAATGCCACAGGGCATTTTCTTCCAGTCAACCATAGGGTGATGCAGAGAAAAAATTAAAGAGACGGTGCTTAATCATAATATGGGAGATAAAAATATGTACAGACAACAAGAGAAATTATTTTTAAGAGTAGAAGGAAATATAACTAATAGTACTTATACCAATTATATATTATAAACAATATTATATTATATGATATAATTATAACAAATACAGATTAAAATAAAATACCACATACTATACTATATAAATACACAGTTACACATATACATAATATTAATATATACATTCGAAAGTAATATATATCTATAATCTATACTATTCATAAAGATGATATTACAATGATTAGGATTCTGCCAACAGATTAGAGTACCACTGTCGGAGCTTCCGCTTAAACGTTTCTCTAGTTATAATATAATTTTTTATAATATAATTTTTTCTTTTTTAATCTAAAGTGAAAAACATAAATCTTGATCATAGAAGTGAAAAGTATTAGAATAGCAAAATAGCTTCCATAAGTATTACGATTAAAATGTTAATTATATAATTAACATTTATTGTTATTATCTTGTCTAAATTATAATAATATATTATGATTATCTGATTATTATATAATATAACAAATTAAAAATATATATATATCATAGTTTAAATCAATTAAAGTTATGAAATTCAGCTTAGATAGAAATAAAAATAGGTACTTTATTTTTGCATTTTATAATAATTCTTATAATCACTTACCGCTAACTCTAGCGTTCATTGCACGTTGAATTAAAGCTTTCATTTTTAATAATTATTTTTAACAAAATAATTTTATGCCTCTTTATTAAAAACACAATCCAATTATTTTGTGAATAAAGATAAGCGGCAACTTGTGAATAAAAATCTTAAAAATATTACCTACAAAATATTTTTTGTCTTTTCTTTGTGACAGTTACTACTTCTCTTGTCAGTTGGTTGTCTCTTGTCAGTAAAGTCAAAATCGATTCGGATTAACTATAGTAAAATCGATTCTTATGATAATAACTGTACTTACTTACTGAAATAGTTTAAAATGTAAGTAGATTTTACATCATATTAATAAGAGTCAAATAAGAAGAAGCTGATGAAGCAGCATACCTACATACACCGTGCTGAGTATTTAGAGTATTGTGATTTTTGGAAGCTTAATAAAAAAATAAACTTCTTTTATGCTCCTTGGAGTTCATACCAAAGTACGTAAACTTTTAAGGCAACACCAAAGGACACAACAAAGAAGATTCGTTTATTTTAGTGGAACACCAAATAAGTGCAATGAAGAAGAAGGATAACCATTTTCATCGCCCTTGGACACTAGTCTGAGATGTTAGAATTTACAATCACTCAGCTTATTCCCTTTCAAGTCCTTCTTAACTGCACGAGCGCTGAACAGGATAAGAATTTTCCTTGCTTGTTTCATAAAATACAAACCTACTGCAGCTAGAAGGTACCACTATACGTTATAAAACAATTGGCAGATAAAAAACACCGAAAATCTAGGTGAAGTGACTAATTTTATTTTAATTTTAAAATACCTACAAGGAAAACTTACAGGTACAGCTAGGAACAATATTTAAAACTAGCTGTTCGCGTAGTTAGTGGTTTTTGAGTGACTTAAGCCGTTTATGCAGCGCACGCAATGAAAGTCCCCAAATGTAAAACCGCTTTATAATATTAATATAAGTAATATAGTATAGATAAAAACAGAATGCATATTATAGAGCCAATTTAAAGTTTTCGCTGGTAGCATACTAGGATAGCAATATTGCAACTTCTTTTAAGACAGTAGACACTGTATAAAAAAACAGATTTAAATGTACGTTATTACTTACCTACATCTAAAGCCAAATCATTTTAAAATACTTAGAATAGGTACATAATTCTTAATGTTTTTCGGGATCGTCGTTTTTCATTGTGCAATTGTATACTTACATCAGCGCTGGATAATAAAATATAGAGGTCAGTAAGCGAGCTTTCATCTTACCATGTCTAAAACATGAAAATAAAAAAACATGTAAATTCAATTTATTTATTTTAATATCTTCAATAACGTTTAGATTACCAACTTATGTTACAAATCACATTGCGGGATTGTTTTTCACCAAGCAAACATCAAATTACAACTTTACGAGTTATTGTGCTCCGAAACTAAACATTACTAATACTGAATACCTACCTTCTGATTACAACAATAATAATCACTAAATATAAATAGCTTTCACATTTAACATATTATAACATCGTACAGTTTTGTAAGTGCCTTACAAAACTATAAATAGGTAGGAAAGTAATGCCAACTATAAATAGGTAGGAAAGTAATAAACAAAAGCATAGATAAGTTCGCATTATTTTACTGGTTTATAGAGTTCCGTATTATAAATTCAATAATTTATAATACGGAACTCCAAAAAGTTAATTATGTTTGTTCGAATTTTGAACAGCAATCGTATAAAACATATTTTTAAAGTAAGTAGATAAATTTACCTATTTATAGGTAAGTACTTATTCTATTACAAAATATAATAATAATTAATAATATAGCTTTATTGACTTGTCATGCTAATAAGAAATGTCGTGTTAAATACTTAGTTTGACGATGTAAACTCAGTGTACAGGTTGTATTTAGTGAAAACATAAAATAACTAGATACTTAGGAAAACTCGGTACATGAACACAGTGTTTGGCAGATATCTGTGCTTTTTTAAAAACAACGCAACTATCAAAATGAACTAAGCCTACTTGTTGAAGTTGAAGTATTTGACGTAAAATTTAGCTATGCTACTTATTAATTAGGAAATAAGTTAGGGGAAAATGGGACATTTGATCCTTTCGTTTTTAACCCTAATTTTAAAAAAATTATTGAATTATGAGATTTTGCTACTGTCCCACACTTAGCACAGCATAAGGACTATAATATAGCCCCTATGGTGGGCTAGTAAATAAATATTAGCAGGTGAGTAACTCTCTATTTTATTATCTACTTTGTGTTCTATATTATAGAGCTTTTGTTGGTAGCAGGGGATGGTAGCGCTGGTAGCCATGGTATTCCGGCAAAACAACCGTAAGTGCCAGATCTGACGATACCGACAAAGCCACAGTAAAACTAGGTACTGCCAATACTGGCTCTTTAAATTGAGTCTACTGCCCAGTCTTCTATAAGGATCAAGTGTCTCTTTCCGTACATTAAACATTTTCTTCGCCTACTCAATTACATACTAAAGAGTATTATAAATATTTTTAAGTTACAACAAAATCAAATCAGTACCACCGCGTGGGTATCTAAAAGAGACATAGTATCATGTGTCATATTTTTGTTAAGCAGGAAATTTATTTACAGGAATTAAATGTACTTGGAAATACCACTGCAAGTAGTGGTCCTGTCAAGATCATGAACATGACATCGAGTATGAGTAGACTACTCGATCTCGAAACATTGCTGATTATTTACAATAAAATTGAAGACATGAATGGATATGTGGCAATTTTTTTAAATCTAGAAATTGGGTTTAAGCTGTCACGTTTAAACATTTCAGGATATTTAGTAACGTATTAAGTACATTGATTCTAGATCTTAGATTGATGCACATAATACTTTACGACGTACTCTAAAATGTTTAAGTGACAGTTTAAACTCAATTTTCTCAAAATCTGAATTTCACTACATAACACATTCATCCATTCATGTCTTCAATTGTTACAAATTATCTGTTTGGACTTACGTCAGTCGCTATGTGACGATTTATAGGTAATATCACAACCAAAATTTTATTAATTAGACGAATATCAACGTAAGTCAGTCACTCGGTTTTTGTTCAATCATTCGCCCATCTAAGACATTTTTGTCAGTGGTCGAATGCTTTTATAAAATCAAAAACACCGCGAATTACTCAAGTTGTAAAGGATGATAGTACAATCAGAAACATTATCAATCGAGTTTAATTCACTCGCGTTAGAAAAATAGTCTTTTAGAGCGGGTACACATTAAAAGCGCTTTCAAACGCGCGCTTCTTTATCCAAAACGCGCATCAGCAAAGCGCGGGACAGTATGCACCTAACGTGTACCAACTACCAGTTCTTATTGTCGCAAAACTTTTTTTTTTGACAGACCAGCAAATGACTTGATTATATTCTACAGATTATTTTCTTAACGAATGAAATTAAAGATTGCATTATTACCAAAATCGTAATGTTTTTTTAAAAACAATCACTTAAAAATATTTTAAATATTTTGAAAACATTATCGAAGATCTAAGTTAAATACAGCCTCCTTTAAACAACCTTAAAAGTTAATTAACAAACCTAGAATAACCACAACTTTTGAAATAAGACACTGCATTATACATCGCACAAGCCCGGCTCGTCACTTCCGCAGAGCCATAGATTGCAACTTTTATATTTATTAATAATAAATCTAAGATATAAGATATTAACATTATTACGATAATTATTTAATTAAGGTTAAGCAACAACTCTTGAATATTTAGACGTTGTTTCAGAAATTTAATGAAAGTAATGTGGTCACACAGCAGGGGAACAGCCAAGTCAAGAAAATTTTCATAAACAATTTTTTAATGATTGTTTATCGAAAATCGATTTTATCCGACAAATCCAGATGAAACTTAATTTTATAATTTATATAACTTTGTGTAATAATATCCTAAAGTGCAGTCTCCGAGGCAAGTTCTTCTATTCATAACGCATTAACTTTTGTTATAACTTATGCAGGCGTCCCAGTTACTTGCCTTCAAACTAAAAATGCAAAAACATAATGTATGTTTCAACAAATCTTGTCATTTGTCAGAAATGTATCTGGGATTTACACATTGGGCTCCAATTTTATTGGAATATTGTTGTTCTGTATCTCGCTCGAGTTCGGTCGGTGGAGACGAATATTTTCAACATACCGTCTCTGGTTCTCCGGGCTGCTCATGACGGAGGCGACGAATTCTGACGTTTCCTTCTGTAACGCGACGATTTTCTGTTGAATGATTCTGTTCTTGTGCATGAGCGCTATGGTTTTCCACGCTAGCTCTATGATGACTCTGTTCTGTGCAGTCTTGTCGACGGTGGCGGGCGGCGTCTGACATGGCACCGTTTGAGGTGCCTCCACAGGAGTTGGTGTTGCCAGCATTTGCAACCTTTGGACCCGCCTGGCCTCCCGCAGGCGTATAATGTGGGATCCTGCTAAAAGAAGAAAAATAAAAATGTTACTGTTGTTGTTAATATAATATAAATGCAGTATGTTTGTTTCAACCAAAAACTATAGAACGGATTTTGGTGAAATTTAGTATGATGATACTATATTATAATATGAAGCATTAATACATAGACTATATTTTATCGCAGAAAAATGTACGGGATTTTTATACGCGTACGTAAATCTAGTGTTCTTATAATAATATAAAGACGGGAAGTAGAAGCAGAGATTGGTAACTGAAATATTATATCCGAATGCGTCCTTTGTACAATCGTCAATGACTTTGTCATTATGCATTTATTACTTCTCATCTTACATTGAGTACATACTCAAGTTATCCATGACCTCATTAAAACAAGTATCTGCTCAAGTCTCAACTTTAAGAGTTGATTGTACACTGTACAAGTTCAACCACCTGCAAAAATCTTTGGCAGATGTGTTACATTTGCTAAACATTTTTAAACATTTAAATGATTTTAATCTTTTTAAATACCTACGTAGTATGATGCAATATAAGTTAAATGCATTATATAGGTATATTTTTTTTATTATTCGATTAAACTTTTCGAGTAGACATTCTGTCTGTCAACAATTTATAGGTATCACATTTAGGCGAAAAACGTGACTAATTGTGTTTATAAACAATGACATCAGCATTCAGGAGAAATGAGGCTAAACACACCGCAATGATCAATATACTGCTTATCGCACTAAATTTCATAAATTGTTGCGCTTAATAAACTACCTACGTAATAATATTTGTAAAAAAATATTGTTAAGGTGCTAAGTTAAAATTAAATTAAATAAAAACATTTATTTTGAATAGTTCCAAAAAACTGCTTTTGAATTATTTATCTTGACTTTAAATAGGTTTATACTTGACCTACCACAACCGATTCGAAAACTCGAGCGAGACATTTTATCAAAAAGATGTGAAAAATATTAAAAAACCCAAACTAAGTTATACTCCTCATAATATAATTTATATTATAACTGTATCAAAAATATAATAAGCAACCCTACTGGGACTAAGTCGTCTTATTCCCAAGGTGTGCATTATTATCAAAATCATTACCCCATATAAAGCTTTAGCTCTGTTATTTTTATTAAAGTTATTATAAAAAATAGAGAAATGAATAAATCGTGTTTGCGGTAGATCAGAAAAAAAAGAAAACACAGGATATAATACTACTGAAAATAACTGAAATCATTAACGAACCTCTCTTAATTTTTCTTATCCTTTTCTCACACATGTTTATATTGCACAGAATGACAACAAAACAAATAAATTTCAATTAAATAACGATATGGCGCAAAGACGTGCGTTTCACTCGAGACTCAACATAAAATTGTGTTGGAGTCGGGATTCGGGCTGGGCTCGAAAATCGAAGGTCCGGGCTCGTGCTGTCTGTTCGTAACGTGACTGAGCGAGATAGACTTAAGTGTTGTCAGCTTAGAATATTTTTTACCATTATTGATTTCAGACTACCTAAGTCTAATTTACAATCACAGTTTGGCGATGTAACACGCCACGCCACTGCCCCTCGTGCTTTACATTTTCTTGTCAACGCAGGATTGTTGATGCTACGCCCAAGATGAGGATCAATTTCCTCCAAAGACAGATTACATTAAATATTTACTTAAAAACATCGTCGTGACATATGATCTAAGTTTTATACATACTTTAGTCTATAGTATAGTAAATGTGTAATTATTTTTCTTGTTAAATCAACAACATGATTGTCTAAACTGAAACATCTCCGATTATCATGGAATATAAAGATCATTTTAAATAACAGTATACTTACTTATATAGCAAGATTAATGATTATATTAAATTGCGTTCTCCGTTAAACTGTTTTCGCTGAATAAAGGGAAATTCCTTGCGCTAGCAACACCGGCGCGTCTGAAGCGGTCGGCTTGGCACACCTCGCATGGTAAAACACGTGTGTATTGACAAATCACCAGGCATCGGCCACCGCTATCTGTGCCATTCAGCTCCGGAAAATGGAGCAGGCACCTAATTAAATTAACGTAGACTCACTTTTTCACTATATTTTTTCTTTAGATACCAGATGAAAAACCATATTTATATCGATTTTAGACTGCTTAAATATTTACCCTTCTTTTTGGGTTTGCCGTAGTTGGGTAAAACCTTAAAAAATAAACAAATATCTTGCATAAGCTTTCATTTCATGAATTTTTACATCCTTCTTTCAGGGTATTTTCGAAGCGTGAGTCATGTATATGCCCTTCTTCCCCACAGAGTACACACATTGTCTCTGAGGACTCATCCATAATTGGTAGCTCATTGACGAGCACGTTGCAGTGACGTACAGACAACGCGATCTCTGAATCATAAGTATACGTATAGCGACGTGCAATGCAAACACTGGACATAATATGCAATCAAACAATAATGACACCGAAATATTTATTTTTAGCTCTTCTTTGAACTATCAAAGAGAGACTTTATTGTATTTCAAATTGTCTAAGTTAGGAAGGTTACCTACCTTATACTTGTAGTCGTTAACGATACATAAATTCGATATTTGTGATACTTTACCAATTTTGCTAAAATCATAATTTTTTTTAAACATACATCAAAATGAACAGATCTTCTATATAATTTTCTTTAACATTGTTTACTGATTTTGAAAACGTTTTTTTCGTAACTTTTCCTTTAAATATTTTAAATTCAAATCTAACAAATTATGCCTAGATCGATAATTTTTTCATTAGAGAAATCCAATATATGAGTTCTTTCATCACTCTTCCATAATGTGGTGTAATTTTAAAAATCGCAAGTTCGAAGACTAATCCGTCAGTTTATATAATCGTATAGATAATGTAAAAACGTGGATCACGTTTACTAAACATATTTTTTCCCACGTGATAAATTTGGGTAAACAAATGTCGAGACAGCAACATAACAAGGTAATTATAAGGCTCTTCACATGTGTGGACATGTGAGGAACCTCGAGTTGATAATGCAATTCGAAAGTTTGTCATGATGTTTGTAAGTTAGTTTTTCATGTTATACAGAGTGTAAAAGAACAGTCACTATTAGTTTGGGCTCTACTTTGTGATTTGGGATATGATTATACAACCTTTTCACATTTTAGATTTGTTTTTTTATTACTTTTGCTTTTTTATTATTCTTGCGATTAAAAAATAAATTGTAAAAAGTGAAAATATATAGACTTTAATTATTGAATTTTAAAAAATATAAAAAAATACATTTCCAGAATGAGAAAAGGTACTTACCTAGTATAATCATATCACAAAGTTTTCAAGCTGTATGTACATAAAATTGAATGGATAAGAAGAAAGTCTAAATATGTAAAAAATTTAAAGTGAAAGAAAAGGAACACAAAAATAAACCTAAAGATAACGATTTATAGGTCAATAAATAATTTTATTGGTTTCTTAAAGAATACCAGCATTATTAACCTAATGCTCAACAATATAAGATACTTTTTTTTATTTAATGCAATTATAAAATATAGAAAGCTGATTTTAATTTGCAATTACATTTTAGTATTAAAGCTGAACGGTCTTGGCGCTTGTGCTACCGTTTAACCAAATCATAACAAAATATTATCGGAAATTGTTAGGTAAATAATATGTACACCTTTGTATTTAGTTTTATGAATATTATAACATGTTTATTTCAGTAGGTGTATATTAAGGGTTAGTCTTATCTTATCACATCATCATTAGCAAGTTTACGTATCGTATAAACAAATATTTTGAAAATAATAACAAGCAAACATTCATTTGTGGCCTAATACTAAAATAATTAAAGTCATAGTCTGTTTCTGTTTGGCCCAAGATTACATGTGAGAGCCACTCAATTTGAGTGGAGCTGGCCGAGCGAACGCACGCGGCGGGCGGGCTGACTCGCGTCACAGCTTACACGTTGTCACGCACGTTTAGCCACATGTGCACCAGCTAGCCGGCTACAGAACAGCTAGCTGTGGATGTTTGTTACACTATCTTTACCTACAGCGAAGCTAACATGAAGGGTAATGGTTTTGGCAGTCCATTTATGAAGTACTAGCAGTGCCCGCGACTTCATTCGCGTAGCTTTCGAAAACTGCGACGCTGATACGAGTATCGACGCTGCGACGACGCAACGCTCTAATGGTGCTTGGCTCATATTCAGACTGTTGTAATTATATCACAGATGATGAATTTCTGTTGTCGCTATAACAACGAATGCTAAAATACAGAATAAAATAATTATTTAAGAGGGCCCCGATAGAAAAAAACGTGATTTTTTGACTCGCATTATACGGACGAGCTCAACAAGTCCGATTCGCACTTGGCGGTTTTTTTTTTGACATCTGATATTATGACGTGGGAATCTCGTAGTCGTGTCGCGGTCGTGCCGGATTCGTGCAGGCAAATGGAAAACAGCCAAATGATTCATAATTCATAGCGAAATATACAGGATCATACATAAAATATAGGGACACAATAAGGAATAAATTGCGTGTGCTTTTCTAGTTTTATAAAAATAAATAAGTACCTACTACTTTGTGAGAATTTGTCTCACAATCCTCAATCCCTTCTCGACTTTCTAAACATTTTTCATTGAACTAGTAAGCCTAAGTAGCTACGTAGTACGTGGTAGTGTAGCTCTCGACTTGGAGGTCGTGGGTTCGATTTCCGCGTACTCAAATAAATACATTGTTTATTTGAGGGGATAGTATCAATACCCACTAGAACGTACTTTTCAAAAATATAACAGGATACAAAAAACGTTTAAGCTTAATCGGATTTTGATACTGGTATGCACTGTTATAGGGGCTTTTGATTTTGAATCTATTTTTGTTTGGCAGTTTTGGTACGAAAGTAGCCAAGTATTTTAAAGCAATTTTTACGAGATTTCCAACGGTGCTACTAGCTCTTTGGTCCGGAAGCATTATAGCGGATTTTGGTTTTATACTCGTCATTTCAAAGAAGATTACTAATTATCTGTTTGGCCTTGGAGACGCAACTTGACCTAAACGCGAAGTGAACGGATTAAAAAACATTTTAATCCTTTTTTTTAACTGTGTTTCTCATTAAATATATTATATGTACCTTTTTTTTTTGCTGCTTGCCGCATCCCGTGTAGGATGGGGATTCCTACCACGGGTATGTGGGGCTCGCTGCGTCCGTTAACATTGTAAGTGGACGTAGCCATACCCACTAAAACTCGGCGGTACTCCAACAGAACCGCCACCCACGGAACCACGGGAAATACATAATAGATAAATAAATAAATACATACAACCGCGATTATATAAGTACTAGTAACTATTGTGTGCTTGTACAATAATCTATAGCGCTGTTCTGGGCTCTATCCTCGTGAGATATATTGTCAGTATGTCCAGTAGGCTTACTCCCGACACAATCGAGAATCGAATCAGTTCGATCTCAACGGCTATTGGTGTTTTATTTGGTGGATTACTTTAAAACTAACCAGAATAAAGAAAATCGTTAGATCGTAACTTTTTGTACTGCCGACCATATCAATCGACTGAGAATCAAAATAAACAAACGTCAATTTATTCGGGAGTACCCGACACGATCTAATCTGAATCTAAATTAAGTCAGTTTGGTTATTTTGATTCTCAGTCGATTGATATGAATCGGGAGTACAAGAAGTTACGATCTAACGATTTTCTTTATCCCGGTTAGTTTCAAAGCACCAAATATAATACCAAAAGCCGTTGAGATTGAACTGATTCGATTCTCGATTGTGTCGGTAGCTGCTTGGCCCAGAGTAAATAAATCTGCGAGCTGACTGTACATTGCGAAGTGTAAACATTTATGCTATCGACTATACATACATCTAATCTATACTAATATTATAAAGCGGAAGAATTTCTTTGTTTGTTTAAACGCGCTAATCTCAGAAACTACTGGACCGATTTGAAACTTTTTTTGTTTGTTGGATAGTCCATTTATAGAGTAAGGCTAAGGCTATATAGCATTACGCTGCGACCAATAGCGAAGCGTCAGTGAGAAATGTTTCAAAAAACGGGGAAAAATTATTCACATTCGGGGACTTTCGTTGCGTGCGCTGCATAAACGGTTTAAGTCACTCAGAAACCACGCGAACGAAGTCACGGGCACAGCTAGTGTCTGTATATTTCCGTATAATTCTGTCCAAACACGAAACGGTTCATGTATAACAACGTGAGGCGCGGCCATGTGCAGCCAGCACAACGTGACGTTTACCATACACTATACGGACAGAATCGACAATATTTACATAAAAATATGTTTTTCAGAGTCACGTTGCACACACGCGGGCGTCCGTCTGGCCTGGATAGATATACTAGTTTATTCTATTGAGTTCAGATTCAATTTTTATTATTTTAAGGTTCCGTATGTACAAAGGAAAACGGAACAGTTGATCACTTTGTTGTCCGTCTGTTTGCCCTTTTGTCTGTCTGTCGAGACCCTTTTTTCTCAGGAACGCGTGGAGCTGCTGAAATTCCTAACAAATAATAAGGTCTATAACTCTATCCCTTTGCAAAAATCAGAATAATAATTTTCGATATTTCTCGACTCGCAAGGAAATCAAAACCTACATACAGGCTTCACGTAAACTATTGACTGGCAATGTCAATTCTATGGGTGATGCAATTTTAATTCGAAACTTCACGAATACGTAGATGTCAATTGTCATGCTAGTCCAACTAGGGGTTATGCGTTGCGGGTTTCGCGTTCCAGGTTCCGCGGTGCGGGTTGCGGGTTTCGCGTTCCAGGTTCCGCGGTGCGGGTTGCGGGTTTCGCGTTCCAGGTGCCGAGGTGCGGGTTGCGGGTTTCGTGTTCCAGGTGCCGCGGTGCGGGTTGCGTGATTCGCGTTCCAGATTCCGCGGTTCGAGTAGTTTCGCGATGCGGGTTCCACGAAACAAATCCTAGGACTACAATATTAGGTATGTGATATGTCTAGTGTCCATCGCCAGTAAACCATGTATGTATTTGTATCTATAAACATTGGTGGTGACATCAGCGTGGACCAGCTCTATATAGAGTGTTAAATAAGCAACCGCTAAATGCCATCATGGTTTTATAAAGATCGAAGTTCTTGACAGTCAGAAAACCAGGGCTTCAATCTTTATGGACTCTTATTTTTTTTTATTTACTTACCAATTTATTGCAAACAGAAACATTTATACATAACAATTTAATATGGAAATACGCGTTTGGTGAAATAGTGACAAAGTTCGTTCATTTTGAACAGGTTAAGGTCATAGACCATACTGCCTAGTCATTAGTTTTTCCGTGTTCTTTCAATAGGGCAATTGTTCCGAAATGATGGTTAGTTTTAAAATTTTTTTTTCGTAATATGCAAATGGTCACGTGCGTTCTGGCCTTGCTGCCACGTTGTCATGAATTAAACACGGGGAAATGAGTCGGGGTGCCACACAAGTATTGTTTGTTGTCGCATGCCTGACGCCATAATATAACAACTATTTTTACCCGACTTCGGCGAAGCCAAAAGGAAGGGTAATGATTTTGGCAGTCTATGTATGTATGTATTGTATGCTTGTATGTAAGTATGTATGTATATGTTCCCTCGTAGCGGCTAAACTGGTGATGATACCGCGAGTAACATAGGCTATATAAATTTTCGAAAAATTTTGGGTTTAGAAAATTAAACCTCAAAAACTTTCTCAAACAAAAAAAATATTATAATTGTCTCGTGTTTGGTATCTAAAGATAGGTCTTGGCAAGCACATAACGAATATGTATTTAAATATTTTAATAATTATTAAATTTTATTGTCAAATTCAAAATAAACGTTTAAAATGCGGTCGTACAAATAATAATTGTTATATTTTATGTGGAAACAGAAAAATATTAAATAAAAAAAAGATTAAAAATCTAAAACCCGAATGAAATGAACTATTTTTTGCGAAGTCGGGTTTTAGATTTTTAATCTTTTTTTTTGGTTGATTTTATTCGTAAGCTAACTAGTAACAATAACACGCGTAGTCGGGAGTGTGCACTGTAGAAATAGATTTCTACGAATGTTCTTCGTAGAAAATAGTAACAGTGACAATATAGATGATGTAGTTTCAGATGGCCTACTCCCGACACGATCGAGAATCGAATCAGTTCGATCTCAACGGCTTTTGGTATTTTATTTGGTTGATTGCTGTGATACAGACAATCTTTATATTATAACTTTTTCAAATTCAATCAATCGACTGAGAATCAAAATAAACAAACGTCAATTTATTAGGAAGTACGTGGCACGATTTAATCTGAATCAAAATCGAATCTGTTTGGAGAGTAAGTAATACCCAGTAGGTATGGCTAATTTAGGAGATTCTCACATTCGCATTTATAATTGACCCTCGACACAAAAAAGAGGTGCTGTTATAAATATGGAGTGCGTGTGTAGTGTGTACATATTATGTTAGCCTATCTGTAACATCGTATCAACTGATTTATCCTACTGTAGTTTACCTACTATAGATACCTACACTAAAATATTAAAATATTTTTTTCTATAATGTAGTTACAATTAATCTTCTTCTTGAACTCGGTGTCAGCTAAATAACAACATCCTCAAGTTACTGACTTCAAAAAGAACATTAATAAAGAACATTATATAAAAAAAATACTTTTTAGTTGTTGAAATCGTTTTTTTTTGGCCATACCAGACCTTTTAAGATTGTGATTTGTGACACAACGTACTTCTTCAATTCTTCTAACTTTTATGCGTTCGTGTGCGGTGGGGCTATTTAATAATAATAAATAATATCTATAGACGCTTCACACCACGCCAATCTGGCCCTGTGCTAAGTATCCGAAGAACGTGTGTTACAAGTACCACACAACGGAAATATATATTTAATACTTTTACACTATACACATATTTAAGATTTTTATTATATTAATACACAAATTTAATACACATCCATGACCCAGGAAAATTGAAAACCTTTTTGTTCCCTCGGCGGGATTCGAACCCGCAACCTCTCGGTCGAGCACCAACGCGCTCTACCACTGCGCTGCGTAGGTCGCCAAAAGACCTTTTAAGATAGAGACACAACGCTCTTCTTAGTTGCTTATAACTTTTATGCGTTCGTGTGCGGTGGGGCTATTGATGATGATGAACTGCGGTCCTCGGAAGTAGGGCGGATGTCACGCGGTCGCCCTGACGCTGGTCGCTGGACACACATAGTATACACCTGACCGCGCGGGTGCCACCGCATGTGACTTACAAATTGCACCGTCAAACAGTTTTTACAACTGTCAGCAATTGATTTTAGGGGGCTGATTACGCAACTTGTGTGGCTTTCACGACCGTGGGCTTCAACTGTCATTGTGACGTTAAATGTTTTTAAAACACGATTTAATATGATTTTTTCAATGATTTTATCAAATTAAAAGTGTTTAAAAAAAATTTAACGTCACAATGACAGTTGAAGCCCACGGTCGTGAAAGCCACAGAAGTTGCGTAATAGGGCCCCTGATCTGTAGGCCAAGCAGGAACATTTGTGACCTCCGTAAAAATTCGTTAACGAATATTTATTGTATGAAAAGATTTAAAGAAAGGAATAATTCCAAGTTTTAATTCTCTTCTTCAAAGAAGCTTTAAAATTCAACTGCCTATATCTACTGACGACCTTCGTAGCGCAGTGGTTGAGCGCTATGGTGCTCGAGCGAGAGGTCGCGGGCTCGAATCCCGCCGAGGGAAATAAATTTATGTATAATATAATAAAAATCTTAAATATGTGTACCTATTGTATAAAAGTATTAAATATATTTCCGTTGTCTGGTACCTGTAACATAAGTTCTTCGGATACTTAGCACGGGGCCTGATTGACGTGGTGTGAAGTGTCCATAGATATTATATTATTTTATCTCCGCAACAAAACGGCTATTGTTCCCTTCTTAATGCTAATATATTTGTCTACCTTTATTTATTAATATGGTTTTTTCATAAAAACGTCAAATTATCAATTTTTGTCTTTTTTCCCTTCTTGAAACTGGTTCAATTGATTTTACTTTACTTTACGGAACTTTCTTGAACTTGGGCTACAAAAATGCTTTAAGAACCGATTACTTTTTTTGATAAGATCTTTGTGTCTTTGTAAAATTTATTTTAAAAAGAGTGGCGCTAGTTGCGGTTATTCCTCGCATATTGGTTTTCAAATTCTATTTTAAATAACCATCACATTCAGATTTTAGGGACATAGTACGGAATACGGTCACGGAAACCTTCCGCTTTTCATTGTGAAAATTATTTTTACTTCTATTTACCACAACTAACACCACTTTAGGCATTTTTGTAAGAGAAATTATACTAATTCAAAGATTTATTTTAATATAAATGTCCAGCCGACATCCTGGCAAAGATGTGTACATGCATAATGGCTGCACGTCTTCCAAATTTAAAAAATACTAATTCAGTATTTTGATATCCGTTGCTAAGGCAGCTACATAAGTTAAATATATTTAAATTTCGGTTTTATCATGTTTTTTAAATTCTCATTCATAGGTAGTATATATTATATTCGTCGACGATTTGGCCCCAGACTTGTAAGTTGTACCTCGATAAAAAATATTTTACTTGACTATTGTTAAATATTGTTAGTTAACATTACTTAGAAAAATTATTACAGTCAAGTACCCAATTGTATGAAAATCATGATACATAATAATGGTTCATTGCTCTCCACAATAATAATTATGTAGTTTTAATATTTACAACTTTTGTCTTTGTTAAAAGAGGAGTGAAAAAATAGACAGTTTCCAGCTTGTATTTCAAATACGGAAGACTTTACTCTTGAATTGAATTTCAATTCATTCGATTATAATTTGTCAGTTCTCTAATTGTAAACACTATGTTAGCGCGTTATTATACAAAACACCATAGCCATACTCGTGTTGATAACAATTGAGAAATGTCAAATTCCAGTCCAAACAATAAAAATTCTAATTGAAGGCTTACACCCATATTTTATGTTAACAAAAAAAACATTTTGTTAACATCTTAGTATGTAATGAAGTGCCCAACGGGTGTAAAAAGAGCAGTCACTATAACTTTGGGATATGAATATACTACCTTTTCTCATTCTAGAAATGTAGGTATTTTTTTTTTCATTTTTTTTACAAAAATAATTTAAAAAACAATTTTTTTTTGCTTTTTTGTTATTTTTGCGACAAAAAAATAAGAAAAAGTAAAAAAAAATTTTTTTAGTTTTTGACAAAAAAAAATACATTTCCAAAATGGGGAAAGGTAGTATAATCGTATCTCTAAGTTATAGTGACTGCTCTTTTTACACCCAGTATAATTGCATTTTTTCATTAGAATTTCAAAAGCGCTATTATTGTGGATACTTTGCTGTAAATTGTTTGTGCTAAGCTTAGTTTGTCGTAGCATGTGGTAGGAAACGTATTTTATGAGGACACAACAATACTAGGAAATGGTCGCGTCACGTGTTGGCGAGGGATGTCTGTATGCTGATGAGGTAACACGTAAACTGTACCAAGTCTCGGTCGTCATAAACAATAAGTTTTATACTCACGATTGTGTTCACGTGATCTTCTTCAATGCTACGTAAAAAGAGCTTATGTATTGTAATTGAAATAATGGCGCAATATTTTAAAGCTGTTTGCAGCCGTTTTGAAACACAAATATATCGACAATCTCTAGGAATTCAAAGGGATACTTACTTCCCTTTGACTTAGAACGATGAATAAGAAGTAACGTTACACATATACACAACTATAAACAGAACAATAGAAAACTGTACATTCGTAATTAAGTATCAGGGTCTAAACTCTAAAGACTAAAAGCGGGTCGAGATTTGAGTAACAATTGATTGTTAGAACTTAGAACCATGTTAGAACAGAATTGGGTTATCGAACTTTGTAAGCGATAATTAGCGATAGCATCTTGAATCTGCCCCATGTATAGCGTTAGTGGTAGATATGTTATACGAATAGGGACTTCCAAAAGTTCAGGGGTAAGGAAGAGATCGATAAGAAAGGAGTTAAAGGACCCTATGCAAGTGGTCCGTACATTGAGGAGACACAGTCCTAAGCGCCAGGGACATTAGTCGTAAATGGTGATGATGATACTCCTCAAAACACTGGTTCATAAGGCCACAGACTCATAAGGCCTCAGATTCATAAGGCCACAGATTCATAAGGCCTCAGATTCATAAGGTCACAGATTTTTTTTTACGCAGAAAATTGGATTTCAACTGTCGCCATTTGGTCCATGCTGTCACTTAAAGATTTTAGGATATCTAGTAACGTATGATTCTAGAGACGCATCTTTAGATTAATGTACCTACTTAATACGTTACGAGTTACGACTTATTCTATAATGTATAAGAGACAGTTTGGACTCAATTTTATCGGAATCAGAATTTTGCTACATATCACCTTCATCAATTCATGTCTTCAATTATTTATTAATTTATTCTTTATGTACAACATTCTAAAACTAACTTAAAACTAGGATTAACAGTAATAGAAGTACAAAGGTATGCTTATCTCTACAAGAGATCTCTGCCAGCAGACCTAGGACAGGACATTGTGAGATACAGAAACGGACACAGATAGTAGGTACACAAGAGAATGAAAGGAACGTAGAAATTAATAACAAATATACATTGATTAGTCTATGGAGACCAATACAAAATTACAAATTTGTAGGTCGTCTGCATAGAGATGGAAGGAAGAGGATATGGTCTTTGTTATCTCATTAATAAAAATGGCAAAAAGTAACGGAGACATAACTCCCCCTTGCGGGACCCCAGCGAACGTATTAGTCCATTCGGAGAAGACGTCGGGAATGTAAATTCGCTGTTTTCTTCCTCTCAGATAAGAATCAAACCACGCAAGTGCCGAAGTAGAGACACCAATGGATTTAATTACGGCTAGCAAAATGTCATGATATACCGAATTAAAAGCACAGCTGAAATCTAGTAAGATTAAAACAGTGACCATTCTTATATCCATTGCAAACCGTATATCTTCCGTAACTTTTAACAACGCGGTGGTAGTGCTGTGACCTGGGCGAAATCCTGACTGATAGGGACTTAAAATCTGGTTGTTGTTTAAAAAGTCTGATAACTGTTTAGAGATAGCTTGCTCGAGAATTTTGGACAGGATAGGTAAAATAAAGATGGGCCGGTAATCGGTGTTTGAAGTTGGATTGGAAGATTTAGGTAGCGGTATTATATGGGCATGTTTCCACAAGGACGGAAAGGTACAAGAAGTGATAGAAAAATTAAGGATACTATGCTATAACAGGAGACAGTAAATCAGCAATCGGCGTTAATATGTCCTTACTAAGACCGTCACAGCCAAAGGCTTTAGAAGAGATAGAGAGAAGGCTTGTACGGACTTGATGTTCAGTGATGTTAGTGATAAGAAAGGATTCGTGTGTAGGAGGAATCTTATTAGATAGAAAGTTCGAGCAAGCTGATTTGTTGGCATCCGATAAAAGAAGAGGCGGCTCAGCGAAGAATTTATTGAGGTCGTCCATATTAATCGAGGGAGCAGGAGCCGAACAAGATTTATCCAAACCAAGCCGTCCCAGAAACTTCCACAATTGTGCCTGAGATTATTGTTAATTGAAGAGGTGAAGATATTGGTGATGAATGACGATGATGTCCAGAATACAGATTAGTATAGAGATGAATATGGTAATGGTCGCGTGGACGCCGGGCGGTGTTGAAATACAACACGTGATATCAAATTGCGAACTTGTCGCGTGAGTATCGAGTATCGGTCCAGCTTTGGTGGCGTAACAAGGTGGCTTGTTTTACTTTTGTTGTCCAGTTTTCCAGTAGCCTATTAATGAAACTACGCGTATTAATTTTCAATAAAGACTAACTTTATTTCATAGACCATAAACTTTTTTACATTGCACAGATAAGCCATAGATATAAACGCAGAATAGACAGCATAACAGTATTTACATTCTAGAAATAGAAGTCTAGTATCTAAATAATAATAACATATTTCGATGTATACAATTAATAACATTATATCCGTAATATTATATCCCACGACAAGTATTGAACTAAATAGTATCTAGATAATGGAATTGCCCGTAAATCGCAAAAATTGCCCTCTTGAACTTTATCGCTTTATGAGCAAAAAACTAAATTAAACAAAGCATGAATTTCATTTATAATCAGGAAAACATTAAGGAAAGCAGTATAAATTTTTAAAATTCAGAAAAAATAATTTGGCCGCAATGTAATATAATATATGTTTGTCGTATTAATTAATAGTTCCTATTATTGCCA
The DNA here is from genome assembly GCA_905187575.2 of Celastrina argiolus. NCBI lineage: Eukaryota > Metazoa > Arthropoda > Insecta > Lepidoptera > Lycaenidae > Celastrina > Celastrina argiolus. The sequence goes on from LR994596.1 coordinate 12,442,292, forward strand.
CTAAATAGTTTTTGGCGCTAGCATCGTTGAAATATAAAACAAGTGTCACACAACAGTGAGCGATTAGGACTATTTATTTTGGTTCAGCAATCGACTGCGCCTCTTTCGCGTGAAATTTTTGCTGCCGGCTGATCATAGTAAGTAATATTAGGTTTAATCCTTTTTTACCCGACTTCGGCGAAGCCAAAAGGAAGGGTAATGATTTTGGCAGTCTATGTATGTATGTATGTATGTATGTATGTATGTATGTTCCCTCGTAGCGGCTAAACTACTGGTCCGATTTTAATGAATAAGGTGTCAATTGATTCGTATTAATGCCGCGGGTAACAAAGGCTATATAATTTTTTGAAAAATCTTGGACTTTGAAAATTATACCTCAAAAACTATCTCCAAAAAAAATTAAATTAAGATATTTGTCTCGTGTTTGGTATCAGAAGATAGGTCTTGGCAAGCACATTACGAATATGTATTTATATTTTTTATTTATTATTATATTTTGTTGTTAAATTCAAGTTAAAGGTTTAAAATGCGGACGTACAAGTAGTATCTAGGAGTTGATACTTTCTATGTAATGGACAATTAAATAAAAATATAATAATTATTATATTTGATGTGAAAACAGAAAAATATTAAATAAAAAAAAAAGATTAAAAACTATAACCCGACTTCGCAAAAAATGGGTCTAAAAAGTCTGAAACAAGAAAATAATTCTAATCTTTTATTTTATTTTATATTTTTTTTGTTTTCACATAAACTATAACATTATATTTTCACTAAACTAACGTTAAATTAACACATAGTTAGAAACTAAACAACTCCTAGATACTTTTTGTGCGGCCACATTTTTAACCATTTATTTTGAATTTAACAATAAAATATAATAAATAATTAAAATTTTGAATACATATTTGTGTTGTGCTTGCCAAGACCTATCTTTTGATACCAAACACGATACAATTATCTTAATTTAATTTTTTTTGGAGATAGTTTTTGAGGTATAATTTTCAAAATCCAAATTTTTTCGAAAAATTATATAGCCTATGTTACTCGCGGGATCACTACGAATCGATTGATACCTTATTTATTAAAATCGGACCAATAGTTTAACCGCTACGAGGGAACATACATACATACATACAAACATACATACATACATACATACATAGACTGCCAAAATCATTACCCTTCCTTTTGGCTTCGCCGAAGTCGGGTAAAAAATGGTCAAGGTAGAGCCGTGGTCGTACACGCTAATAAAATCTAAGCATTAGTTCACACCGAAATACGGCAGAAAAAAAATTCAAGGCTCGATGCCAATAGCGGGTGCGCCCACGGCTCTACCTTGAGCATTTTTGTACCTATGCATTTCTGGATTTCAAATTGAATTATTTTCTTGTTTCAGACTTTTTAGACCCATTTTTTGCGAAGTCGGGTTATATTATATCTAACCCGACTAATAACTAAACTAAACTATAATAGTTAATCTTTTTTTTATTCTTTAGTGATCTTATAGGCTATATAGGCAGCGCCTGATTAAGCAAGCGTGGGGTCCGTAGCAAATTCTCTGACCAGCATAATATACCTACGGCTACGACTACTATTTTGTAGAGCTGATTATCAGGCCGACTGAATGTCTACGCGTTTATACAAGCAACTTTTTGTAGAACTTATGCGTTTACGGTATGAAATTATTTACGCCAAGTGTCTAACGTGGATTGTTTTAAAATGAAAAGTAGTAACGTTTCAAGTTTTTGTGACATAATATATTAATAAGTTTCACGTAAAAAAATACGCTCAGGCAAAGATAATAGGTTTAAATATGCGGGCCGTAGCAATTGCTACTCTTGCTACGTGGTTAATCCGGCACTATCATATAGGGATATAATAGGATTATATCTTTTGAATTGGCCGTTTTTATGGAATCAATAGAAAACGATATACCCAAATCAAGTTGGTATACAATAAACATAATATACTGATCACGTGTACACACTGAAGTTGCCACGGTGAGATGTTTTTACGAACCGTGCACAGATCACATGCCGCCTCAACGTGCGTAGTTGTTTCATATTACATGATTGTGAATGCAAAAAAAAAGTTAAATTACGTGACTTCGTTCACGTTAGCACTATACATCAGTAATCGCATATTTGAAGGGACCTATTAAACAAGTCCCGGAACCTGGTACCATACATAGTCTATGAAAGAAGCATATTATGTGAAATCAAATATAGTCAGGGTTCCCCCATACATTGTTTTCACTTGATTAGTATCAAGCAAATTTTTCGTGAGTACCTTCATTTTGATGAGTCGCCCAAGAATGACTTGGACGGAACTCTTGTTTGTGGTAGCTAACAGAGATAGCGAGAATAAAGTTTGTAGATTTGGTGATTCCAATATTTTTTTTTTGATAAATCTCAAGATAATGATCTAAAATATCCGAAAAAAAAAATTGTCCTACAAAATCTATGGTTTGATCAAAGAGTTCCCTCTTGCCAACATCTATCGATAACGAGGTCATCTTAAATTATTAGTAACCAGCTGATTTTGTTTTTATTACTTAGTTAATATTAATGTAATTCAGCAGACATAATTGTCCTACAAATTGCGTGGTACGTTATCCCGGTCTAACGCTCGAAAGTTGAGATTTTCTTTTATCCTTGCTAACTCTGTTAGCTACCACAATCGAGAGTTGCGTCCAAGAAATTAATGGACTCATCAAAATGAAACAACTCAAGAAAAATTGGCTTCATACTAATCAAGTGAAAACAATGTATGGGGGAACCCTGACTAATACGAAGTTCGAAAACAAAATGTGACAATAGCTGTAGCATCCGCCCCTTGGGTATTGTCAAATTGTCACTAGCCCTTCGTTCCACTTGCTAAGAAAAAACGATTTGAACGTTTTTTTCATTCAGATTCGCGTTTCACTGCTGCACTGTTTAGGATCGTTTTGAACGTTTTCACTAGTGTTCCACACGCACTGTCAGCTGTCAAAAACTGTTCAAAACGCTCAGAATGATCACGCTATTTTGCATATTTCTACCCAGCTCCATATTTGAGGCAAAATGTACATTTTTTGACGTTTACTTGGATTTGACAGATTTCACTGATCTCGATGTTATTTTTAGGATATCGTGGAGGAAATTTATTAGGGATTCTTTTGTATTATTCTTGAAGTTGATAATTTTAAATATAATAAGAATATATTAGATAAACGAGAAGTGTCAAAATTTAACATCTGTCAGTCGTTCCACTAGCAGTAAAGCGATCAGATCGAAAATTTCAAAATTTACATTATTGTGCTACAGAAACGACAGTGTGCGTTATGAATAATCTGAGCGTTCAGAGCGTAACGTGGAACACATTGTAGTTATAAACTTGTTACCGCCGCAATTATTTTTCAGTTAATATTGGATGTCTCACATGTTGACCTCGCGCTGCACGCGCGTACTCACCGCCGCCCGCCGCACGTGACCGTTACGTCACGTGAACACGTAACGTACAATTCATCGTGAACGTTAACGTAATACGTTGTCACGTATTTTTGACACGGACGTCGCTATCGCTTATACCTTCTGTATCTACACGTGGGCATTACGATTCTACATCTGAAAAATAAAACTACGGGTTTGCTGAGTGGGGCTTGGTAAATAAAGCGATTCTATTGGTTCCTGAAAAAAAATCCTCGCAACGCGTCCTCGCGCATTACTGGTGGATAAGTACCCTAATACTTATTTCCCTGATAAACTAAATAAAAAACAAAATTGATTTCTATCTGAATTATTTTCTTGTTTCAGCCTTTTTGGACCCCTTTTTGCTAAGTCAGGCATCATAACGGCATCAGAAATTCGGAAATACGTCATCTGTGAAAAATTCAACTGTCACGGTACATAATCTAAAGCCTGAGGTGACAAACGGACGGATGAAAAGTTGAGTTTAAGGGTCCCATTTTACCTTTAGGTTCGGAACCCGAAAATAATAACTTTGTAGAGGTGTTGAATTGTTGCCATAGTGAAAAATATTCAGTAAGACTTCCTCTACAACAATGCTATAATTTATTTCATTAACCGGCTACTTGACTTTTCGGCCCAAAACGATCTTTGGCCTTTGACAACTCGAAACTTGCGTAAAAATGCTATTTTCGTTTTAGTTTTAAAAGTCACGGTAATATTAGAATCATTTTAATTAATATAATTAAGCATTACAGTGTTTAGTGTATTATTAAATTGGAAATAATATTATTAAGAACATGTATTTGACCCATTAAAAAAAATATTAAAAATCTAAAACCCGCCTTCGCAAAAAATGGGTCTAAAAAGGGTGAAAGAAGAAAATAATTCGATTTGAAATTCAGAAATGCAATAGGTACAAAAATGGTCAAGGTAGAGCCGTGGTCGTACCCGCTATTAGCATCGAACCTTGCAACGGCAGACGAATAATATGCTCCTTCAAGTACTTTTTTTTCTATCGTAATTCAGTGTGAGCTGACGCTTAGATTTTGTAAGCGGGTCCGACCACGGCGCTACCTTGACCATTTTTGAACCACCGAAATACGGTAGAAAAAAAAGATCTTGAAAATTCACAACATTCGTCTGCTGTTGCAATATAATGCGGGTGCGACCACGGCTCTACCTTGACCATTTTTGTACCTATGCATTTCTGGATTTCAAATTGAATTTTTTCTTGTTTCAGCCTTTTTAGGCCCCTTTTTTGCTAAGTCGGGTTATAGTTTCTTAAACTTTTATTTTATTTTATTTTATTTTTTCTGTTTCCACATCAAATAAAACAATTATTATATTTTTATTAAATTGACCATTACATAGAAAGTAACTAAACAACACCGAGATAGTACTTGTACGACCGCATTTTAAACGTTTATTTTTAATTTAACGATAAAATATAATAATTATTACATATTCGTTAAATGTGCTTAACCTATCTTTTGATACCAAACACGAGACAATTTTTTTTTTTTTTTTGAGATAGCTTTTAAGGTTTTATTTTCAAAATCCAAAATTTTTCGAAAATTTATATAGCCTATGTTACTCGCGGTATCATCACCAATCGATTGATACCTCATTTATAAAAATCGGTCCAGTAGTGTAGCCGCTACGAGGGAACATACATACATATTACATACATACATGCATACATACATACATTCATAGACTGCCAAAATCATTACCCTTCCTTTTCGCTTCGCCGAAATCGGGTAAAAACATTACACTACAAAAGAAACTTAGACATTACAATGACAGGACAGCAAAAATATAAGTATTTAGGTACAACAAAAAAAACAATAATTATAAAAAAAAGAACAGAATAAACTTAAAGAAAGGGTAACGTATGGATCGGATGGTAGGGAGTGTAATGCCTGACCGTCAAAAAGGAGACCACTCAGGCGTTATACTGCAGAACACCACAGTGCCTTAAGAGTTTATTGTTTCTGCTGTGACGTCTACTGCTGTATTGCAATTTTATTGTCTAAGCAACCAGCAGGCCAATCGTGCTTACAACGTTTCATTTGAGGTTCGACTTAGTTTCGTTTGTGTTTCAGCTGCGTTTCGTTTCCAATCCAGCTGAACATTTTTGGTCCTTTACACAATTTAGATTCAAAAACGTAACTTCTATACGATCACTTTGTTCCAAACGTTCGAGCTGCGTGCGAGTTAAACTAGCTCCGTATGAACTTTTTGTTTGACAGCGTTTGAGTCACAACTACGGTCCAGCTTCGTCTCACCTAGCTGTCAAAAGGATAGCGCGATACCGAATACGTCATAAAGTCGAGTAACGTTCACGTTTTGGTTGCGTTTCAGCTAAAGTTTTTTAGCGCGATTGCCCTGCAGTTGAAGCTCGTCGCTGTGATCACGAATGTCTCCGCCGTCACATGGTCGGCTTCGATAGTTGTTAATAGCGTCTAATCTTGGGCAATACCAATTCGGATGTCATCGCTATTACGGTCGTTGGAACCTTGGCTGTCACGATTTTAGAGAATTACACCTCTGGACATAAGCCAACCCAAAGTTTTCCAGTGCGACCCGTCAGTTGGGGTCTGCACCCACTGACTTCCTGCTACCTTTAGGTCGTCTGAAACAGAATTTAAGTGTTGTTAATGCGTCCCTTTTTCAATTTGCCAGTCTTATAAAGAACTAATCTGATATCTCCCAACAACACATGGGACATGTTATGAAGAATTAATCTGATTTTTAATGAAATATCGCCCATGGGGTGTCGGAGTAAAAATAGCTTCTCCTCATCATCCATCTTTCCCGTGAGTGTCGTAAAAGGCAGCAGCATTTTCGGACATGTCACATCACACACACAACTGACGCATAATGCTATAACTATTGTCACTTACGAAGTTCGAAAACAAAATGTATTTGATTTCACTAAAGCTGAAACATCACGGCCTTTTCATCTGAAAACAGCGATCTCCAACCCCCCTGCCAAGCGTGGCGAGTATAGGCAACTATACTCATGAAATACTTGGGGGGAGGACAGTTTCGAGCAATACACTGTATTGTTGATCGAAAGAGACCAAACAGATCATCCAGCAGTGGACGTCATAGATGTGTGGGAATACGAGTGGAAGCCCCAAAGGGAGATCTCCAACCGAGCGAGATGGTATGCTCGGCCAGGCCGAAGCCCACTGTACTAGTTTTCAGATATCGTATATATAGCGCCGGAAACTTCGATAGCGCGATGCAGGATTGTGGCCCTAGTAGTACCGCCACAGCTGTAATAACGAATTAATTAAAATGGTAAGTCCCAAATTACGAGGAAAGGTCAGTTAATTTAGTCAACACAATCATCGTATTTGGCGTCGTCACGCTTGCATCGCGGTTGCCCAATACGCTCACGTTGGTTGCCGCGTGCGTTGAAGGTTGTCGCATTGGGAGTCGAGTACACTTACGTTGAGTTACTACGTGGGTGACAGAGATCACTCCGAGATTTACTGACAGCAGTCATAAAAATGGAATACTTATAAATAACGAAGGCTGACCGCTTAATAGAAACGATCACGTGCTTTAGCGTGGGTAGGAACTTGGTAGTGATGGTTCCAAGGAATGTAATGTCGGGAATTAGGACTTCGCCATAAATAGGTCATTTAGTAGTTTAAGACTCTTTCTGATTAAATAATATATAATAATAGTTTAACTAAGACACAAATAAGACATGCAGGTCCCCTTACTCTCAATGTAACCAAACATACTGGAAGTTAGGAATGTACCGAGGGAAACCTATTGCTCTATACCTACGTTATTAACGAAATATTCAATTACATTAAAAATTTTATGTATGAACTTAGGCCGAAAAGAAACAGGAATGTGATTGGAAAATTCGTTTATTAAGTTATTTCCTTGCAATTGGAACGCACCTATGTGCTCTATTAAAATTAAAAAGTGACGCTAGCATAACATTCATTTCGATTCATTTGTAACTTTGACAGATTTTGTATTAAAATTTAATATATATTATATTGTATAATATATAGTATGTAGTCTATTTCCTCAGTTAACAGATAATCAGACGATTAAAAAATTACCCCTGTGATATTATAATCAGTGTGTTCCTTTAAGCGCTCTGAACGTTCAGATCATTCATAACGCTGACATTGACAGCTGTCAGTGCGTGTGGAACAGTTCAAAACGATCCTAAACACTGCTAAAGAAACGTAAATCTGAACGAAAAAAACGTTCAGATCGTTTAGAGTTAGGAAGTGGAACAGGGGGAATGCAAACAAAGCTCAGAAGGCTTACTTCCGACACAATCGAGAATCGAATCAGTTCGATGGCAACGGCTATTTTGTGGATTGCTTTGAAACTAATCAGGATAAAGAAAATCGCTAGATCGTAACTTTTTGTACTCCGACCATATCAATCGATTGAGAATAAAAATAAACAAGTTAATTTATTGGAAGTACGCGGCACGATACAATCTGAATCGAAATCGAACCAGTTTGGAGAGTAAGGCCTCAGTATATTATACGGCTGTATTGCTTCAAATTGAATAACAAAATTCAGTAGAAAAACCATTGCAAAGCGGCGCCATTTGCATTTGTTTTTAACTGTACGATATCGGTAGTCAGTGGCGTGTCGGTAGATTTCACGTGTTTAGTAACGTATCGCTTGTGATTGTAAAGTATTGTCTCTGATTCACACGCGAGACGTGATTAACGGTTTTAATATTCTTTATTTCTCAAAGTCGTGACTTTCAGTAACTAAACCAACAAGTATCAAAATTGTATCAGGTTCTGATTAACTAACATCAACCCTTTCTGAAAAGAAGCCCTTTCAAAGAGTAATTATTATTACACAGCTGCAGCCATCTTTTGCAGCATTACACACCATAATTACCATATTCTCTAAAAATTTGGACTAAGATTGCCTTTGCAAAACTATTCGTTTGGCCAAAATAAACATTTGCGAACCTTGAATTTTCATTGTACACGAGTTATCAATTAGAGTTTTCGGGATTTTTCCTTACAGTGGTATCCTTTACAATACGCCTGTAAATTTTCAGCTTGTTGTGAATTTATGCCGTATTTTTTTAAATAATTTGACCGGATGGAAGCCAGACCATTTTTATTTTGACAATTAGATTAACAATTTGTATTATGTCATCATTCTCGTATTACTCTTTACTTGCAGTCTAAACTACTTAAATGAAATATAATTTTAAACAAAAAAACCGACTTCAAAAGGATTATTTGGTAACATATGCTTGGGCTACTTCAGAAAAAATCAAAATCGATATGTGTTTCGATATAAATTTTGAGGAGTTCCCTCGATTCCTCACGGATCCCATCATCAGGTCACCATTTTGGTGACAATGGGACCAAGTTGGAATTATACCCTACACAACACAGAAAAAATATTTAAAATCGGTTTATAAACCACGAAGTTATCCGCGAACAAACATAAAAATAAAATAAAAAAATAAAACATAATATCCGTCGTAAACATAAGTCGAATTGAGAAACCTCCTCCTTTTTTGGAAGTTGGTTAAAAATAATTTTATTACTTATATTGTATCATTGTATTCACCACTTACTTGGTTGTGACTTGTAGTCAGTACCTACTCGCGCGTGCATCACAGGCATAGTATTAAAATATATAAACACATGTTCATACAGCTGCCCCGAGTAATATCTACATCACGTTTCAAAAAGCGAGTGGAATTTTCCAATATTTATAATTGTTGTAGTAATTTTTCCATGAATTGTCAATTTATAACGTAATCATAATCATTAGTAATGAATAATGATTACTATGATTAATTAGTTTCACGCAACGTGTAGGGCGGGTTTAATACTTATACCTGCCATACACGGTCAAGGACAAACTCTGGATTGATCGTGATAAGCGAGAAGATTAGTTTTTTGTTATTTTAAACCAATTTTAAATCACTTTACACTAAGTAATACTTAGTATAAAGCGATTTAAAGACTTTTGACTTTCATGTTTCTATGAGAAATGCCCCAACATCTACATACAACATCATTTAAAAAAGTAACTCTTTCAGCGCTGGTACTTTCACAGTAAACTCTACATACGGGACCCATAGACACGCTAAATCATAATAAGCATTAATATTGTACAACCTGTATATTGTGCAATCTATACTAATATTATACAGCGGAAGAGTTTGTTTGTTTTTGGTTTGTTTAAACGCGGTAATCTCAGGAACTACTGGTCTGATTTGAAAAATTGTTTTTTGTTGGATAGTCCATTTATATATGAAGGCTATATAACATTACGCTGCGACCAATAGGAGCTAAGCGTCAGTGAGAAATGTTGCAAAAACGGTGAAAATTTTATTATAATTTTTGTGTGACGGCCTTTAGCTAGTTACATAATAATATGGATATACGAATACTTTTCGCCGAGAAATGCTACTGGCCGCATCCCGTGGTAGACGGGGATGACTACCACGGGTATGTGGGGCGCGCTGCGTCCGTCCCCAAGTGGACGCAACCATATTAACTAATGCCCGTGTTAATAAAATGATCTCAACCTCAACATCAGAATTGGAGATGACTAATGAATTAATAGACAATACTTAAGCACATGTCTGTGTCTGAAACGGTTCAGCCGTTCTCGAGTTTTAACGATACTAACGAACAGCAATGTTTTTGAAAAAAATATTTTTTTTTGCAATTTAATATTTTAGTCGCAAAATTATAAACTTTAAGAATTTAATGCAGTACGCATTAAATTCTTAAAGTTTATAATTTTTCCCCTAGTACGTAATGAATAGCCGTGTGGTGACGGCATCAGAATACAATTGTCACCACCCCCGATACTATCCAAGGGGAGTCGTAAGAGGCGACTAAAAGGAAACACACACACATCAACAGCTAGTGTGAGAGAAGGAAAACTCGAAACAAAACCCTGTACCAACCCGTCTAGCCAGCGTGGTACCAGTAGGCTAAAAACCCTCCTATGTTTACGCACCAGAAGACCAGGCCCCTAGTCCCCGGCGGCCCCGCTATTCCTGGCTACGGTAGCGGCCACGGTACCGGCGGGGCGGAGGGTGCTAAGAATCCCCGGAAGAGATCCGGCTACCACCCCCATTCTAAACGACAACTGGCCCTGTTTGAGGTTGGACGAGAAGCTCGTAGAGCTGGAAGAGGAGATGAACAAGTTGCACTGGGACGTTATTGGTTTATCGGAGATCCGAAGAGAGGGCGAGGATACGATAACCTTACAGTCCGGCCACTTGTTCTACTACCGGGAGGGAGAACAGAAGTCCCAAGGTGGTGTTGGGTTTATCGTCCACAAATCTCTCATCAACAACATTGTGTCCATCGAGAGTGTGTCAAATAGGGTTGTATACCTTGTGCTGAGAATCTCAAAACGATATTCGTTGAAGATTGTACAGGTATACGCCCCATCGTCAACACATCCAGACGATGAAGTAGAAGCTACGTATGAGGACATCAGTAGGGCCATACGTAGCCCTAAAACACACTTCACAGTTGTTATGGGAGATTTCAATGCGAGGCTGGGCTGCAGAAGCGATGATGAGCTGAAAGTGGGGCCATTTGGATTTGGGCAGAGAAATCCCAGAGGACAGATGCTGGCGGACTTTATGGAGAAAGAAGGACTCTTCATGATGAATTCTTTCTTCCAAAAGCCGCCGCAGAGGAAATGGACCTGGTTGAGTCCCGACGGTGTAACTAGAAACGAGATTGACTTCATTATGAGCACAAAGCGGCAGATATTCAACGATGTCTCTGTGATCAACATGGTTAAGACCGGAAGTGATCACCGAATCGTTAGAGGCATGTTAATTATCAACGTCAAACTTGAAAGATCGCGTCTGATGAAGTCTACGCTCCGACCGTCGAATGCCCATATCCAAAACCCCGAGAGCTTTCAACTTGAACTGTCAAATCGCTTCCAATGGCTGGACAGCTGCGCATCAGTGGACGATATAAATAGCAGGCTGGTAGAAACTGTTCATACGGTGGGGTCCAAATTTTTCAAGACCCACCGTAAAAATAGACCTCAGAAACTATCCGACCACACCCGGAACCTCATGGCTAGTCGACGTTCCATGACGCTCCAAACTTCGAGTGACGCTGAGTCATATAGGCAGCTCAATAGACAGACCACGAAGTCCTTGCGGCACGATATCCGCTCTTTTAAAACCCAGCGTATTAAAGAGACGATAGAGCGGAACCAAGGTCCAATTTTTTTTGAAAAAAAGTAGATTATTATAAAAATCGTTTACTTTTCACATCTCTATGTGTAGGTCTGCACTCTGCAGTAGTTAATACACTTATTTTATCACTGGCCAATGACCGTGTGCCGATTGATGGACCTGATATATTCTGCATAATATGTTTACTGTTTACTTTTCGTGTTTGCGTGTCGAATGCCGATGTGCTTTGCAAAAATGCGCGTTCGATAGTAAACATACTTCGTCGCAGCATTCTTTAACCGACATTCAAAAAGGACGACGTATCTGTGTATTTTCAGGATAAAAAGCTGTCCACCTGCATCACATATTTTATTTGCATATTTTTTACGATAATTGGTACATAAACATCAAACTTTTACATTTATAATATTACTGTGATTATTATAGTAAGTACCGATTTCACCAACGTTGTTAGTTCGTTTTAACGGCTTGTTAATATACCATGCTTTCTCATTCATTGACTGGAAATGTGAGAGGGACAATATGATATTTAATTAAGGTTTACTTTAAGAGGAAACACCACGAAATTTTTTCCATACAAAAATAGGGGTCTAGGGGATTTCTATTTCCTCTCTGGATAACACCTCTAGAGTAACAATTTTCTTCCTGAATATTTATGGATATTGTTTGTTTTTTCCCTATTTTTTCCTTTTTTTAATAAATTAATTATTTATAGAGATATGGACGTTTAAAAACCTAAAAAAAATGGCCAGACTCTCCGCTATGTTTAAATATCTAGGAAACAGATTTGACTACAATAAACAAAAAAAGCAAAAAATAGGAACCTAGCTCAATTCTTTTTTTAGCTATTACAGAAAAAATATTAAATCGGTTAAGTTTTGGAGGAGGAAACAGGAATCCCCTAAACGTCGATTTCTGGTACTTTTAATAGGTAATTTCAGTCCAAGTTGCAGTTGTCTCTATCGCGCTAGGGCTGGCTAGCTAAGGCACTGCGAGACAGCAATAGATTTTAGAAATACCTATTTTGTATTTCTCTCAACCGTGGTATTTCCTCTTAAGATGTGCTGGTGAAATTGGCACTAAGTCCTTTTCGTGATAGAAGTCAGGGATGAAAGGGATAGGAAATGTTGGATACGGATATGGATATTAAATGGATATTAAATTATTTCGGGTTATCCATTTGATTTTTTCCTTTTAACATAACGTTAACAGTAGCTTAACTTTCGTTTCGGATTCGGTTACGGTTACGCATACTTTTTATATCGGATATCCGATAGTTTCAGTTACGGATATGGAGCTCCGTAACATCCCTGGTAGAAGTCCCCTAAAGATGGGGCTGTGATTTTGGCGACGGAGGGTTCAATCAACCTATCCTATGAGTTCCTAAAAGAGTAATCCAATTATCTAGATAAGTTTTAAATAAATAATTAAACGATTATTCAATAATACGGACATTATACATTTAGTTCCATGAATTGCCGCGGGATTTCTTTAATGGACTCTGTGAACAGTGCACACAATGAAAGTCCCCAAATGTGAATAATTTTCCCCGTTTTTGCAACATTTCTCACGGACGCTTCGCTCCTATTGGTCGCAGCGTAATGTTATATAGCTTAAAGCCTTCCTCTATAAATGGACTATCCAACAAAAAAATATTTTTTCAAATCTGACCTGTAGTTCCTGAGATTAGCGCGTTTATACAAAAAACAAACAAACTCATCCTCTTTATAATATTAGTATAGATGTGCATGTCGCTTTAATAGCTTATTTTTATTTGTTCAATCAAGCTCGGACGGACTTCTGCCATTTATACATTTTTGCTTTTAGATTTTACATAATATTTTGTACAAAATACATTAATTTCTAAGTTACTTATTGACTTCCGGAATTACCTCAGTTTTTCCGATATTAGCATCGGAATACCAGACCAAACGCTCCGAGATTCCGGTACCTATTCATGCCCTAATTTATACTTATGCTAAGTTGTCCATCACACCACTGAATTTTTTTCTCAATTTTACTATAGTGCTATAGCTTAGGAAGATCCTAGATTCAGGGCACTCCACCAAACATATCAGCTGATGGCAATCCGCAAGCGGTTTTAGTAGGTAAACATGGTGTAGCGAGCTGGAAGTCCCACATACCCCTAGGGGACCCTCACTGGGGGATGCGTAACGCATTTCCCTTGCAAAATAAAAAAAGGAAGATACCTAATTCGCAATGTATCTCTATGTACATTATTCAAACTTTACCTTTTTACATTCATATTTGTGATTTTGCTTTCCATCTCATTGTATACTCTATCCATACAGAGCATGTATGTATTTATGTATGTATGCATGCGTGTATGTAAATTGTGAAGTGCGACACATTGACGTTGCAACGTGAGGCAGGCGGGCGGACATGTGCCGCGTGTCGACGCGCCGGTAACGTGACTGCGGCGGCCGAATTGGGATCAGCTACTGATGTTTTGGTTATAATCAGGGATGGTAGGGAACTCCGTAACCGTAACCGAAACTATCGGATATCTGATAGAAAATATTATCCGTAACCGTAACCGAATCCTACCTAATCCGAAATTTAATATCCGTAACCGAAATTATCCGTCACCAACGGATAATCCGAAATAAATTAATATCCATATCCGAAATTTCATATCCATTTCATCCCTGGTTATAATATACAGTGTGTAAAAGCAACAGTCACTATAACTTTGAGATACGATTATGCTACCTTTATGTAGCTATTTATTTAATTGTTTATTTATTTATATATTCCTATTTATTTTATAAAAAATACATTTCGATAATGAGAAAAGGTAGTATGTTAAAGTGACTGATTTTTAAACAAGTTATATTTTTTAAATATCCATGCATGCTTCACACCACGTAAATCTAGCCCCGTGATAAGGACGGAATTTAAATTTTTTCCTATTGGAAAAAGCAATAAAGGATGTGCTCATTCGTCTAGCTACTACCTAGGTACTTTCCCTGGGGTGGCAGGAAGAATATTATTACCTCCCCATCAACCGTCTATCCTGTGGGTGCCGTGAGAGACGAGAGGGAATATATTATATCCGGAAATGTCCAGGAGCACTTCCGCGGCCATTGTTGGGCGGTAGTGGCCTTTGATGCCGTTGATGAAACACTTCGGAGGGAGGATTATTATGGTGGACGAGGAATTTCCGCGCTTTCAAACGTTTTTTTCATAAGTACCCTACTATTGGAAACACTCCAATGTTATAGTCGATAATTCTATGTCAATAAAAATTAAAACATAATTGAGGGGTATAGTATCATTAGATTATATTATACTGAGTATCTATACTATATTATAAAGCGGAAGAGTTTGTTTGTTTGTTTAAACGCGCTAATCTCAGGAACTACTGGTCCGATTTGAATAATTATTTTTTTGTTGGATAGCCCATATATAGAGGAAGGTTTTAGGCCTATATATAACATTACCCTGCGACCAATAGGAGCGAAGCGTCAGTGAGAAAATGTTGTAAAAACGGGGAGACTTTCGTTACGTGCGCTGCTTATACGGTTTAAGTCGCTCAAAAACCACGCGAACGAAGTCGCGGGGACAGCTAGTATAATATAAGACCAAAACCCAGTACTTACCCACTAGAACGTACTTTTTAAAAATATCATATACTAACCCTGTGTTCCAGGAGACGCTCTGAACGTTCAGATCATTCATAACGCTGACATTGACAGCTGACAGTGCCTGTGAAAACAGTTCAAAACGATCCTAAACAGTGCTAAAGAAAATAGTAAACGAAAATAACGTTTTTTTCGTTCAGATTTGCGTTTCTTTAGCACTGTTTAGGATCGTTTTGAACTGTTTTCACAGGCACTGTCAGCTGTCAATGTCAGCGTTATGAATGATCTGAACGTTCAGAGCGTCTCATGGAACAGGCCCCTACATATCAGATACAAAGAGTTAAGATAATCGGATTTTGATACTGGTATGCTTTGATAAAGAGGTTTTTGATTTTGAATGTATTTTTGGTGGGCAGATTTATGTATGTTTTAACAGTACGAAACTAGCCAAGCATTTTAAAGCAATTTTTACGAGGTTTCCAACGGTGCTACTAAATCAAATTTGGTCCAGAAGCATTATAGCGGATTTTTTTTTATCTATGGACGCTTCACACCACGTCAATCTGGACCTGTGCTAAGTCTGTAGTAAGATAAATCTCAAGATAATGATCTAAATTATCCGAAAATAATATATGTCCTACAAAATCTATGGTTTGATCAAAGAGTTCCCTCATACCAACTTGTATTGATAACGAGGTCATCTTAAATTATTAGTAACCAGCTGATTTTCTTTTTATTACTTACTTAATATTAATGAAATTCAACAGACATAATTGTCCTACAAACTTCGTCCAGTACGTTATCCCGGTCCTGCGCTCGAAAATTGAGACATTTTTTATCCTTGCTAACTCTGTTAACCACCACAAAAAAGAGTTCCGTCCAAGAAATTCTTGGGCTACTCATTAAAATGAAGCTACCCAAGATAAATTAGCTTGATACTAATGAAGTGAAAACCATGTATGGGGGAACGTTGACTATACACTTACCATTGCCGTTACTATCCACCATTACACATTTGTCGCGCGTCTGCCAATGTGACGCCGTATTATTTCCGCTCACGTTGTCGGGAGTCTGCGGCTTTGGACAGATAATAACAACGATATTTTGATTCATATCTCACGTGGCGACGAACGTGCGCCGGCGCAGGGGAACGACCTAATCGCGTGAAGAATAAGCCCTTTGAAAGGTAATTGTGGAAACCTTGAGCTTAAAAACTTAGGTATATGTATGGATCGAGTTATGTACTTATAGCTTATATTATATACTTTGTGGTATAGTTATTGCTAGTAGGTACACAATTTTTGCTAAAATAGTAGATAAGTAAGGTACTATGTGTAAGTATTTACAAAAATGGAAATAAGAAATATATTTTAGATATTCCAATAAAAATACATCATAATATATTATGATGTTTACAAGGTAAGAAAAAAAAACTACTTATTTCAGTAAAGCGCCATCTAGTTGTAATTACTCAATCTGTTGTTTTATGCGTGAAAGTGACATCTAGCGATAGAACTGAAAACCACGTAGTATTGTAAGTTGAGTAATAAATTTTTCCTTGCCAAGAAAAATGCTTCATAGCTGATTAAATAGTTTTTATATAATTATGTAGATGGCACTTTTAATATTTATTAGAGAAACGTAAAAAGCTGTTCATCTGTCTATCCCGGCTTTATAATTTTAAAGCATGAGCTTTAAAATTATAAGACATTACACAGTTAACATTTT
This sequence comes from Celastrina argiolus, assembly GCA_905187575.2. Classification (NCBI taxonomy): domain Eukaryota; kingdom Metazoa; phylum Arthropoda; class Insecta; order Lepidoptera; family Lycaenidae; genus Celastrina; species Celastrina argiolus. Next base: position 12,459,295 of record LR994596.1, read on the forward strand.
CCCAGGTTTTATACCGGCGACAACAAAGAGTAAAAACAGAATAAAAGAAGTATTAGGTCCCAAAAACAATTTAAAACACTTTGCTTTTTGATTCAGAACCCGTCTTGCCCAACTAGTTCTTGGCTATTTGCACTATTATAAAAGTTTTAACTAATCCTAATAATTATTGGCCAGTGCTATTAATTCAAACATAATAATTTATTCAAACATTCAAAAATTCAAAACTATTCTCTTTATAATGTTGGTATACCTAGACTATTATAGATGGGTTGTTTGGCAAGATCAATTACTTGCAGTAATTTGAGCCAAGACCTTGTTAATTGTTACGACGTATGTCGCAACTTACATATTTTGAACGGAACTTAGTACACTAGGTATTATACGTTTGCCTAATATAATAGTCATAATCATAATATTATACCTAGTATGTGTACATAATATATGTGTCGTTTTAACTTTTCTTCTAATTATAGGCATTGAGATAATAAAAATATGATGACAGATGAACCTCATGGAGACTAACAGCTATCTATACTAATATCATGGATCAATTATTATGAAGCCTTCCGCTTTATAAGTTTGTTTAAACGCGCTAATCTCAGGAACTACTGGTCTGATTTGGTTGGATAGTACATTTATAGAGGAAGGCTATAGGTATATAACACTACGCTGCGACCAATAGGAGCGAAGCGTCAGTGAGAAATGTTGCAAAAACGGGGAAAATTACTCACATTTGTGGACTTTCGTTGCGTGCGCTGCATAAACGGTTTTTAGTCACTCAAAAACCACGAGGTTGCGGGCACAGCTAGTTCTTATTGGAAAAAAATATCAAAATCCTTAATATTTTATTTCAAAATGATACAACAACCTTTACCCGTCGAGTGGTCATTAAGTGTTATGTTCTTACTTAGAGATAAAGAAACAGTGATCTTGTCATCTCTTTGTTCTATTATAAACCGACCTTGACACAAACTCAATATAAGAATTCAAATAAAATAGGTACCTACCTACCTATTATGGTATTACGAACAGACTACTGACGAAAGTTGAAATAGTTCGTTCTTAATTCAAAAGTTGCGGACCTCTAAATGTTAGTTTATATTTGTCATTGTCTATCATGAACTCTATTATAATAATATAGTCGTCTTAAAAACTTGTCTTCACAATCATAAATCTTCAAAACTCCGCTTTCAGGGTAACAACAAACGAGATTAGTTCAATTAATTAAGCCCACATTATTTAACATTCTGACCGCTTCGTTCAAGGTGGACAAAGAAAATCCCAAAAATGTATTAAATATACCAAACATTTACATAAAGTTTTCGACAACGGTCATATTATGTTAAAAAGCTATGTTAATATATAATTTAAATTAATTTGTATGGTGCCGTGGGGATTCGCTACTGAGATCAGTCTAGCTTTGGTAGCGCGCCCGGTCATACAATACGCTCGATGTATGAAACCTTATAGTGATGTGATTAATAGTAATTATAACAGTGAGCCACCCAATCAATAAAAACTATAAACAGTATGTAATAACAATGGCATGTTACAAACAAAATATACCATAAACCCATTAATCTATTTGAAGACAGAACGTTGAAATACAATTAAAAAATTGATTTAAATTATTTTTGCATGTCAAAATTCGTATGTGCAATGTGCTGGTAGGCTAGGTAGGTACACAAATAAAGTTATAACTATTATAATCCAATTTAACTTTTTTATAAATATAAAAACTGTTTTACTTAAATATGTAAAACACTTTTTAATCCTGCGTTGCCATTATAAGTAAACGACAAAAAAGTAGAGTTCCAAATTTGAATTTTCTAATCTCAAATAGGTATTTCTTGGCATTTGAACGTGCGTTGTGCAGTATTTACTTCATCAATCAATACCTAACTTATAAGGTAAATCTAACTAGTGTATTTGTTTTTCTAATGTTTATGAATATACAAGTTTCTCGTATTAAAATCAAAGTACAAACTTGTTAAAGTGTAAGTTTTAGGTTATTTTTTTACTTCACTTATTCAGCAGTAGTAAAAGTAAGAACTTTAACTGTATATAATAAACAAAATATTTCGTTATTGCACAATGTTTTTCTGTTGACTAAAAACTTGTTATAGAGGATCGACCGCCTAGGCAATTATTAGAACGTTAAAAAAGTCCATTAATCTTGTGCAATACTTTGGAATTTAAAAAATAAAGACCGTAAATAAAAAAGTATTATTTTGTCGGTTTTTAAAAGTTTTCATTTGGTGCCAATCTGGGTTAAATTAGTAACGCAGACTAAGAGCGTGTTTCACCAAGCAATGTTAAAGTTAACGCCATGTTAAATATCATGTTATCCCTCTCGTATTTCCTGTCAATGAATGAGATGGCATGGTATTTTAACATGGCGTTAACTTTAACATTGCTAGGTGAAACACGACCTAAACCCCTATTCTGGTGTTAACTTAACCCAGAGTTTTTTCGTTACCATTGAACCTTAGTAATTAAGGTTAGCTTACCTTTGGCTTCTTTATTTCATAAGTTGCTAGCACGGAGTGCCGCATTCATACAGTTTCTTCAACGAAATGCCATATTAAATTAAAAATATGTTCCGGGGCACGATTCTCGTACTATAGAGAAAAGTTCACATATGATTAAAAATAAGTTCGATTTTTTACGAATCAGTTTGTGCATTAATTGTGCATAACCGAAATAGATCAAGCAGATGACACTCGATTTTGATTGTCAAGTTCAGGGAATGCACAATTCTGAATTCTGTGCTAGTATTTGAATTTCGAATGTGAACTTTTCTCTATTGTTCCCGTTAAGGCCGTTTAATCAAATCAGTTTTTTTAACACTAAGAGACTGTTGATAGTTCTACAAGGTCGTTGTTTGAAGTTTACACTTTGTGAACGTCTGATATGAATCCTTACAGCTTTTTAGGGTTATC